>CM057449.1:1119857500-1129857500 GCA_016271365.2 Neoceratodus forsteri | reverse complement strand
CCACTCCTACTGTCCTTATGTAACCCCTCTGCAAATGGGGGTTCCCAAAAGACTTCCAGGAGCTTGCTTGAATGCTCCAAGCCTGAATGGTGTTTGGCATTTAAGCCATTTATCAGTGAGTGTTTTTAGAACCTCTGGTACTGTCTCTTTAAGAGCTGTCTGCTTGCAGACATAATTAGTTTGTATGGGGGACTGTGTGTTTCTTTGATTGAGTACCACTCGAGCTGCTGCCAATTCACTCCATTTTTGCAGTCGCTAGGAGTGCAAAGGGAACCTATCTGAAGGATGTAACTGTTTGCCAGAAACCATTTGGAGTAATAATGAAATTACAGTTTGTCTAACCTGCTTTCTTTGCAGTCAGAACTGTGTCTGCCTCGTTCCCCATTCTGGTTTTGAACTGCTGAACTGGACCAATCAGTGTGGGGTAAGCTAGCTCTAAAATGGTGCCTTGGACGAATCAGAACTTGGACTCATAATCTGAGCCAGCCACAAGAGGATTGTATGGGCAGTGACTCTGGGAGATGTAGTTTAGACTTGAGCCTTTTTGGACCAACAGCAGCAGTCTATTGTGAGTGACAGCCAATCCAGTCAAGAACTGGGAGGAACTCAAAGGAAGTGCCAGTTTTGTCTGTTGGAGTTTCAGTTTAGCTCTGGGAGTGAAGGGGAAAGAAATCCTGTGCTCCTTCAGTGCACAGTTTCAGTCAAAAAAACGTGTGTAAGGCCCAGAGTTCCGGTCTGCAGCTTGTGTAACTGCTTGTTAGGACTGAATCCGTCCTGTGAAAAGAATCAAAGGATCTCTGAAGAATAGAAACCAGGCTCACCCTGTAGAAGACTGGAGAAATTGTTGAATTGCACTCGGTTTGTCAGGAACTGAATCTGCTGTGTGTTCTCCCGGGTATTGTGCAGTAATTGCGATCGGGATAGAGAAGCAGCCTGCCTGGTATAGTACTTTCTTTTTTACCATATAAATGTGTGAGGAGGCTTGTGCAGCTCAAGTGAATCCTGCTGCCATTAAAGGACTTTTGCCTGTGACTGTTTACCATATAAATGTGTGAGGAGTCTCTTGGAGCTCAAGAGTAGCCCTGCTGACGTTGAAGGACCCTATCTTGTTTGGAGGTCGTGAGTACTAATTCAGGGTCGCTCCCTGTTGAATTGCCACATCAAATCCAAATGGAATCACTGTACTGCTGACTGTTTAAACTAATTTTTTTTTCTCTGTGAAAGAGCCCTACCAGCTGCCACGGTTTGGACTAGCCACTAGGGCTTGGGTACCCAGGGACAGTAACTGGTAGGGATAGGCCTTGCACAGAGCCATAGGTAGATAGTAAAGTGATAAGCTAATTAACCTGATTTCCCCTGTCCTTGTTATATCCCCTAAATAAATCAGAGCTGCTTGTTTTAGCAAAGTTATACTGCCTGAGGTATTTGTCTATGTTAAAGTACTGTACTGTGATTGTTGCACTGTATCTTATTTCACAGGAGTCCCAGTGCGGGAACTAGTCCTGGGGTAAGTGTATACTGTGAAGGTAATTCTGATATATTGTGTGGGCCACTAGTGGGAAGAAAGGGGTTGCAGTGTCCCAGAGGGCTGTGACCAAGTAAGTTTAACTATTGCAAACCCTGACCTCTGGGTGGAGGCACCCGCCATTGGATCCAGGCCCCTCAACCTGTTAGTGGCAAATCAGGCAGGGGTAGTAGCCCCTGGGATAGCACCATCTAGGGGTTACACTTAGCAGTCCACCTTCCCCTGTGTCTTCCCAGGAATCACAACCTGTTAACCTGTGCTCAGGCGAGAGTTTAGTACCCGAACCTCAAATCTCTCAATCTCAAGGCCTGGCTCTTGAAGAGTTAGTTTGCTGACCTACACCTCTCCCAAGGTGTAATGGATATCCTGAAGGCTTCTAGGAAGCCTTCCACCAGGGCTACTTATAATTCCAAATGGAAAAGGTTTTCCATATGGTGCTCTGGGAAGCGTATTTCCCCAGAATCTGCTGATTTACCCACAGTCCTGGATTATATGGTTCATTTGAATACCTTAAAGCTGAGACCAGCTACCCTGAAAGTGCATTTGGCAGCTGTGACTGCTTTTATTTCAGCAGGTAAATCCTCTTCTCTTTCAGCTCATCCTGTATTCTCAAAGTTTTTTAAGGGATTGCTTCACACTAACCCTCCTTTCAGGGACCCTGCCCCTGCCTGGGATCTTAATATTTGCATTGCTCAGCTTATGCAACCCCTCTTTGATCCTTTATCTTCAGCAGAGCTTAAGTACTTGACTTGGAAGACTGTGTTTCTGCCAGACATCACTTCTGCCAGACGCATAAGTGAATTACAAGCTTTGTCAGTGGAGCCTGATTTTATCTCCTTTCATAGGGATAAGGTGTTCCTCAGGACTAACAGGAAGTTCTTGCCTAAGGTGGTTTCAGATTTCCACCTTAATCAGTCTGTCTCTTCCAGTATACTTCACTGACCATTCCTCCTCTGGCGAGAGGAGGCTGCACAGCTTAGATGTGAAGAGCCCTTAGCTGCTACATAGAGCGTACCAAGGGTCACAGGTTTGACTCCCTACAACTGTTCCTTACTTATGGTGAGGTTGGTAAAGGGAAGCCTGCCACTAAAAGATCCATTGCCAGGTGGATTGTCTCTTGTATCCAATTTTGTTATGAAAAACTGGGTAAGTTTCCTCCCTCAGGCGTGAGGGCTCACTCTACCAGAGGTACAGCTGCTTTCCTGGCTGCGGCCAGGGGCATCCCTATTCTAGAGATATGTCAAGCAGCTACCTGGAAAATGGTTTACACTTTTACCAAGCATTACTCCCTGGATATCCAGGCTAGGAGTGATGCTCGGTTTGGCACAGCTGTGCTTCAGAGCCTATTCCCTAAGTAGGTTCTGTCCCTCCTTCATGGAGGTACTGCTGTGTAGTCTGTATATGTCATAATATAAAAAGACTTCATGTTGTTTGAAGAAAAAATTACACACCTTAGTAATGTTGTTTCTTCTAATGGAGTCTTGCTATATTATGACCTCCCCCCCTGCCTGACCCTCTCAGAACCTCTGTTTTTGGGATGTGGGTGGGCAGTGCAGTGTTGGCACTTAGTAGATGCCCACCTTGTTGTTTCACCTCTCTTTTTTGAGGTGACTTGGTGTTGTTTTCATTTTTTGGGTCTTCTGACTTGAGTCTTTGTTTTGGGACCAAAAAATGTGTTCTTGTATTTAGTAGCCAGTTGGCTAGTGTAGGTTTACAGCTTCCACACAGGACCTCAGTGAGTTTAGCTCGTAAAGATCTGACGGTTTGAGTTTGAAGAACAGACAGTTTCAACCAAGCTCAGCGTTCCATGCCTGGCATGGAAAGTTAACTCTTTCACCTCCGGAGCAGTTCGAAGGTTGGGACTCACAGCATATGTCATAATATAGCAAGACTCCATTAGAAGAAACAACATTACTAAGGTGAGTAATTTTTTCTTCTACCTCGTCCCCAAATCCGAAGGGGATTTGTGGCCCATTCTTTACCTAAGGAACTTCAGTTACTACATCCAGTACAAAATGTTCCTGCTACACCAGGGGGACTGGATCTTTTCTCTGGATAAGCAGGGCTTGTACCTGCATATCTAGGTGTTTTGCCCCCACAGGCAGCAGTTCAGGTTCCACTTACAGGGGGAGCATTACCAGTTTCGAGCCTTGCCCTTTGTCTTGTCCTCAGTGCCTCAGGTCTTTACCAAGTGTCTGGCAGTGGTAGAGGCCGTCCTCAAGAGGGAGGACTTGAACATCTTCCATTAATTACTTGAATGATTGGTTGCTCAAGGCACCATCCAGGGACCTGTTACTTCAGACTTTGCAATGTACCCTTCAGTTGTTCCCGGCACTGGGCATTATGATCAGTCTGCCCAAGTCAGTCATGCCCCCTGTTCAACACCTTCAGTACATTGGGGCAGTGCTGGACACAGCTCAGGGCTTTGCCGTCTTGCCACAGGACAGGGCAGAACGCCTGAGGGTTCAGGTTCAACTACTTTGCAACAATTGGTATGTAACCAGCCAGAACCTTCTTGAGGCTTCTAGGTCTGATGGCTGCAGTTATTTTTAAGGTGCCTGTTGCCAGGTTGCCCATGAGGATTCACCAGTGGACATTAAGGGTCCAGTGGGATCAATGCACCAATGACCTCGAGCAGACAGTTCTAGTCTCCTTCTTGGTCAAAAAGATGCTGCAATGGTAGATAGAACCCAGCAACCTGTGGAAAGGGTTCCCCCTGCTCTTTCCTTCCCCTCAACCGATCCTCTTGACTGACACCTCGAGGTAGAGCTGGGGGGCTCATCTGAGGTTCCATTAGACTCCAGGGACATGGTTCCCAGTGGAGGCTACCCTCCATGTTAGCGTCTTGGAGATGAGGGCCACTCTGTATGCCCTTCAGGCCTTCCAGACCCATTTGTCCCTGGGACATTTTCTGGTCCAAATGGACAACAGCAGCATAGTCCATTACATCAACAAATGAGGCAGACTCACTCGTACCCCCATTGATGGGAAGCGATGAGAGTAGGGTACTGAGCTGTAGAACATAGTCTAGAACTTGCAGCTGTCTGTGTTCCAGCCATGGAAAATGCCCTGGCAGACAGTCTCAGACGCTCACAATCCAGGATGCATGAGTAGGAGTTGCTGACCTCTGTTGCAGAAGACCTGTTGGACAGGTGGAGCCATCCAGAGTTGGACCTTTTTGCATCTCTGCTCAGCGCAAAACTGCCGCTTTTCTGTTTGTTCGCTCCAGGGCCTGGAGTTTTCTGGCGAGACACATTGACCCTCTCCTGGAAAGGGAGGTTCCTCTATGCCTTACCTCCCTTCCCCCCTAATTCAGATGGTTCTGATCAAGCTTCAGATGAAAGGGGCCACTCTGATCCTCATCGCCCCCTTCTAACCTTGTCAGATCTATTTCCCCTTACTGCAGCAGCTGGCAGTGGAATACCCCTGTACCTCTGCCTCTGTACCCCAGCTTGCTCTCACAGGAGTAGGGCACTCCAGTCCACAGGAACTCAAGTTTCTTCATCTTCATCTATGGTTCTTGAAGACATGGCCATTGCGAGGTTTGGAGTTTCCCAGAAGGTGGCTGATGTCCTTGTGGTTGCCAGAAAACTCTCCACCAGGGTCACTTCTTGCATGAAGTGGAAGTGCTTTGCTCTGGGCTGCTTCGCACCACCTGGATTCTTTTTCACTTGACCAGTGAATCAGATTCTGGAGTACTTGCACTCCCTGTTCAATGCCGTGCTGCAGCACTCACCCATTAAGCTTCATCTATGGGCCATGTCAGCCTTCCACATTCCTATAGATGGCCATATGGTGGCCCAGCTGGATGTGTCCCGTATGATCTTACTTCAAGAGGGTTCCTTCAGTAGGTCATTACATATAGGACTGGCGTCGGGCCGCACGGCAGACTTTTCTAGCAACCCCTGACAGGACTGCCCACCCGACGTCACGTGACCTGCGTCAGCATGGCCGTATATAGTGGACGGTCCCCACACCCGTCCTCCAGTTGTTTCCCACCGTCGCCGCATGTCCGTCACATTGCAGACTTCCATACAGTTATCATCGTGTTAGTTCTTGCGTTGGATTAATTTCTCCTTCGCTAAATCCTTACCTTTCGAAATTCTACTTAATGTCTTCACCCAAGAAGAAGTACTTATCCTGTGGCACGCAGATCCCTCATAAGGATGGTCACCCGAAGTGCATGATTTGTTTGGGCCCAGACCACCCTGTCTCCTCCTGCTCGGAGTGCCAAACTTCTAATCAGGCCACCAAAAAGCGGAGACAGCAGGCTTTGGAGGCCCACCTTCTAAAAGTCTGCTCAACTTCTTTAGAGAAGCAAATGGACCACATTAGAGTCCTCTTCCAAGAAATCTTCTCCCTCCAAGAAGCATCATAAGGAGAAATCTTGGGAGCGGGAGCATCCACAGACCAACCTGAGACCTCGCAGCCCTCGACGAGTAAGGCCCAACAACCACCTAAGACGACCCCAAAGGTAAGTCTGGCACATCTTCAGCAGATCAGTTGGCAGTCTGCTCCTCAGACGGCGTCACCGCTATGGCCACTAAGTCTGCCTCCGTGGACTGCACGGCCACCAATAAGACTGCTTCCCAGCCGTCAGGGACCCGGCTGGCACCAGTCAGCAAGTCTGCTGGGGGCTCCTCCCACGCCCACCCAGCTCCACCTGATAAGGTGCCCCTCTTCGGCCGCTCAAGCGTGGTTCTCCCATCCGGACCTAGCAGCGCCTCACCCGATGAACAGCAGAACCAGGGGGAGAACACCCCTCTCCCCCATCTTTCTTTGCCTTTACCCTCCCCTTCTCAGGAGGGTACCTCGGGTGAAGACCGCGCAGAACCCCTCTGTGGTGGATTCCTCTGGGTCTGTCCTGCGCTTTCCTGACAGGGTCATGGGGAAAGAGGCTCCTCCTCAGCTGTCTGGCCTTCCAGCGGAAGCCCCTCCTCCAGATGGGATCCCTTCGGAGCAGATGAATATCCTGGTCCCGAATCCACGGTCGGATTCGGCGAATCCCATTCAGACGCCGGCTATTCTGACGACTCTTCTGCAGCCAGGGCCGTGTGGTCTGCCTCAGCCTTCAGTTCCGGCACCAGAACAGGTCCCGCCATGGGGCAATCTTCGTCCGGCCCCGACACCAGATCCCCTTCCTGCGCCGGATCAGGTGGTGTTGGGGGATCAGGTGGTGTTGGTCCAACTGACGGCGATCCCGACTCCAGACCCCTTGCCGATTTTATACTACAGCCAGTCCGATGTGGGTACCTCCGTCAGATCTGACAACGGGGATTTATACCAGACAGCAGACTGTCCCATTCTACCCTTTCGGGTATCTTGGGGACCATTTCCTGGCTAGTCCTCTTCCTGAATGGAGTTCTTTTGGGCAGTACTACCATGGTTATAGCCCCCTACCACCATTTTCAGGGATACCACGGATCTTACTTCGAGAGGGCTCTTGCAGTAGGTAATTACATATAGGACTGATGCCGGCAGGTGTCAGGACCCCACGGAATAATTTCTAGCTAGCAGTCTCTTTCGGGGGACTGTACCCAGGTCAGGTGACAGACATCATGCGACATCAGTATAAAGGGGCAGTCCCCCACGCCCGCCTTCCAGTTCTTTCTCGCCGTTAGTGCGTGAAAGCGCCTCGCGGTAAAGTTCACTGCTCGTCCGTCTGTCATCGGTAGTACTACCGTCGGTTTTTTTTTCTCAATTTGACTTTCAGTCCATTTTTTTGGTGGTGTATATTGTCCCCTATACACTCTGAGCACAAGAATAAGTGTGACTCATGGGGCACCCAACTCCCACACAAGGACATTCACTCCCAGTGCCTCTTCTGTCTGGGCCCAGATCACCCCGTGGAGTAGTGCCAGCATTGCTTGAAATTCAATGCAGGTACCCGCAGACGGAGGCAGCAGTCCCTGGAGGCCCACATCCTAAAAAAGAAGATGCTCTCCATGGAGAAGGAGCTGAAAAAGCTTTGTCAGGCCTCACCTTCCCCCGAGGGCCATCGTAAGAAGAAAGATAAGGAGAAGCACCAGGACTCCTCGACCGCGACTTTGGCTGGAGTCGCTGTCTTAAAAGTATGGACGTCTTGGAGGCTTCCAAGGCGGCATCAGCGCACTCGTCTAGCTCAGGCTGTTTGGGTGGCTCCAGGCTAAAGGAGGCCTCCGCTCACAGTAAGACCATCGACGTGCGGCCTACTGGTGTGAGTGGCTCCGGTAAGCCGGACGTCAGCTCCTCTGACGCCCACCTGGAGAAAGCCGCTAAGTCGCTCAACCCTTCAGGTAAGCGCATGGCCTCATTCCGCCCAACCAGACCGCTCTCCCATCGCGGCCTACCTCGGGCGCTGGTTCCACTAAGTCAGACGGCTCCTCAGATGTCTGCCCAGACTCCGCCGGTAAGCCGAACGTCGGTCCTTCCAGCGCTTGCATGGCGTCAGAGCCGATGCCGGACCCCATACTGTCCGCCATCCCTGGCTCTCTGCAGCCCTCTCTGCCATCCAAGGTTCCAGCATCTCCTCAGCCTGACCCCGGAGATTTTTCTTCTCCTTCTCCGGGTGACGCTGGGGATCCTAGCACACTCCCGTCTGGTCTGTCTCCCACTAGGCCTGATGACTAGACGTCGATTCCTCAGACAGCAGCCCCGACGCTGGTCCTTCCGTTGCCGGGCAACATCCCTCTCCCGGACGCTGCCCCCCCCCCAACGGGCCTCCGGTTCCAGGCCCGCGTGCTGGGCGTCCTCCCGGGCCGTCTGCCTCGGCAGACCCCCCCGGTCCGCAGTACCAGACGCCGCTTATCCGACACCCACAGTAAATGGTCTCTCTCTCTACCCGATGCTGGGTTTCCCACCGTCGGGTTATGGATACACGCAGTACGGGTATGCCCAACATCCATACCCTCCTCCTTCACCACCTCCTCAGCCACTGGTGGATTTGAAAGAGACTCTAGCTTCCTGGTGGGCTGAGGCCAAGGCTCAGCTCCCCAGGGAGGGCAGTCATCTCCCAACGGTTCTGGTACCCGTACGTCCGAGACAAGATACTCCCTCCCCACCTCCGGATACCAAAGGCGAGCCCTCCAGTTCCGGAGCAGGGCAGGATACGCTTCCTCGAGTCTTCTTCCTCCTCTGACACCTTTGACGACTCCGACGGTTGTTCCGAGCCAGACGACGAGCCTCGCTCTCCAGATAAGCCCAGGCCGAGGACGCCTCAGAATTCTCCTCCGGAGGATCCTTCTTTCAGAGTTGTTGTGCAAAATCCAGGAAGTTCATCAGTGGTGCTCCTTGGAGCAGGATCCACAGTGTAAAAAAACTGGCTGCGCACCTGGATCTGCCAGAGACTACTCCGACCCTGGTACCACCCTGGATTGAGCCTCATGCCAACCTTGTTTTCACTATTTAGAAGCAACCGTCAGCCATAGCCCCTCTTCCTAGGAAGTCAGATAGGCTATAGCAGGCCCCCGAAGGTGTTGACTTCTTAATTCTCACCCTCAATCTGATTCGGTCATGAATAGCGTCGCTCACGGCCATTCAGCTAACCCCAAATATTTGAGCTTGTCGCCACTTGACAAGGAATCCCACCTTCTGGACCAGTATGGAAAGAATGTCTTCGCTCCTTCCACTCTGGGTATTGGGGCCCTGAATTTTGTCGATCATATGGGGAATTACCAAAAGGCGAGTCTTGGTCAGGTGGAATCTAAGTTGTACTCCCTTCCTGAATCTCAAGTGAAGCAGGAAGTGGCTGGTCTTGTCCGTTCTTCACGTTCGGCCAGTTGGCACATTCTTCGTGCCACGTATGATGCAGTGGACACTGCTGGTAGTAGCTTGGCTTTCGCCATGAGGTTGCGGCGTCATCCCTTGCTCCGTGTGTCAGGATTGGTCCCGGAAGTGCAGTCTGCTATCCAGGATGCACCTTTCAGGGGTTCGGTGCTGTTTGGTGGTGATGTCAAGGATATCGTCACCAATCTGCAGGAGAAGGGGACTGCACTGAAGTCTGTGGACTTCATGTACAATCCCCCTCAGCCACAGCGTCGTCCCTTTCGCAGACGTAATCGGTAAAAGGCGAAACCTCAGGGAAAACAGGCCAATAAACGTCGGGCCGCTCCGGCTGCCAAGCTACCCCCCGCCCAAAAAAGCAGCGGGGTCTTCAGCGGCGATGCTGCCTCACACCATCTGACTCCTTTCCTCTCCCACAGTCTCTGGAGTTTCCAGAGGAACTGGTGGGAGGGAAGTTCTCCCTCCATCTTGCGGGTGGGGAGAGGTTTACTTCAGACATTTGGGTGCTCCAGCTGATCACAGAAAGACACTCAAAGTTTCTTCGGAAACCTCCTCGAACCACCACCACCCCCAGGTCGTCGTACTACCCAGAGCACCTTCTCCTGGTTCAGGAAGAAATCGACGCCCTTCTCTTGAAGGAGGCGATAGAGCCCATTCCCCCCCACGTTTTCGGGGGATGGGGTACTATTCCCATTTCTTCCTGGTCCCGAAGAAGTCAGGAGATATGAGGCCGATTCTCGACCTCAGCTTCCTGAATCTGTTCCTGGAGTACAAAAGGTTCAGGATGCTCTCTCTACAGGGCCTCCTTCGGCCGAAACGGTGGCTATGTGCCCTGGATATGCTGGATGCTTACCTGCATATTCCTATTCGCTCTTCCCACCGCAGATACCTACATTTTGCGTTCCAAGGGGACCACTGCCATTTCAAGGTCCTCACATTTGGTCTGTCCTCGGCGCCCCGACTGTTCACCAAGTGCCTTTCAGTGGTAGCGGCCTACCTTCGTACCCAGGGGGTACAGGTTTTCCCATACGTGGACTATTGGCTCCCGGTGGCCCCGTCCAGGGTGGAATTCCTGCGCTCCCTTTCCCTTACCCTGCAGGTTTTTGCCTGCCTGGGTATTAGTCAACCAGACAAAGTCCCACTTGATCACCATCCCAGAGGCTGCAGTTTGTCTGGGCGAACCTGGACACGATCTCCAGCATGGCTTTCCTGCCACTAGACAGGGCGGCCTCACTCAAGGCTTAGGTCAGCATGTTGTCCAGCCGCAGGCAAGTCAGCGCCAGGTCCGTCCTTCACCTCCTCGGGCTCATGGCAGCTGCAATTCAGACAGTCCCTTGCACTTTGCTCCACATGAGAATTTCTCAGTGGACGCTTCGGTCTCAGTGGGATCAGCTGGCAGACGACCTAGATCAACTAGTTCTGGTCTCCACTCCTATGATTTGGGACTTGCAATGGTGGATGGTTCAGGATAACCTTTGCCGGGGAGTTCCCTTCTGTCTTTCTCCCCCCTCCCAGACACTGACCACAGACGCCTCGGGCGAGGGTTGGGGAGCCCATTTCGGGCCTCACAGGACCCAGGGCTCTTGGTCCAAGTTCGAGAAATCTCTCCACATCAATGTGTTTGAGTTTCGGGCTGTGCTATACGCTCTTCAGGCTCTACATCTGCTTCTGGAGCACCTGGCTGTCCAGACGGACAGCCTGTGTGTGGTCTGGTACAGCAACAAGCAGGGAGGAGCTTGTTCTTACCCTCTTTGCAGGGAGGCAATGCAAGTTTGTGATTGGGCAGTGCAGCACAACTTTCACCTCACGGCAATTCACGACCCGGGGGTAGAGAACACATTGACAGACCATCTCAGTCGGTCATCTGTTCACGCTCACAAGTGGGAACTGGATCGGGGGTAGCAGACGATATCTTCCTACGTTGGGGAACACCACAGGTAGACCAGTTTGCATCCCCTCAACGCAAAACTTCCCAACTTCTGCTCATTCGCTGCAGGGCGTGGCATTTTTTGGGGAGACACTCTGTCTCTAGACTAAAAGAGCAGATTCATCTATGCTCCCCCACCCCCAGTTTCCTTGATTCTGAGGGTCTTACAGAAACTCTGCTCAGAAGGAGCTCGAATGATTCTGATCACTCCTTTCTGGCCCAGGCAAGTTTGGTTCTCTCTTCTGCAACAATATTCAGAGGAACCTCTTCTGCTTTTGCAACTTTTGCTGACCCAGGATCAGGGGACCCTGGTCCGTCCAGGCCTCGGGTCCCTTCAGTTGCACGCGTGGCTCCTGCAGACGTAGCTGAAGCCTGATTCAGGGTCTCTTCTCCCCCCTCCCGGCCGAGTGGCTGAGATTCTGGTGGAGGCCAGGAAACCTTCCACTAGATCTACCTATGCCATGAAATGTAAACTGTTCACTATCTGGGCCGACTCCCAAAATTTCTAGCCTTTCTCTTGCCCTGTGAGGCGGCTTCTGGATTACTTGCCGAACCTCTTCAATCTGGGTCTCAGTCATTGATCCTTGAAGGTGCACGTGGCAGCCATT
This sequence comes from Neoceratodus forsteri, assembly GCA_016271365.2. Taxonomy (NCBI): domain Eukaryota; kingdom Metazoa; phylum Chordata; order Ceratodontiformes; family Ceratodontidae; genus Neoceratodus; species Neoceratodus forsteri. The sequence goes on along the minus strand of CM057449.1, from coordinate 1,129,845,679 downwards.
TCGGCCTACTATGTCCCCTTTGCAGACAGGACGTTTGCTCAGCTGGAGGTCTCTAGGACCTTCCTTAGAGGGGTCCTCCACATGAGACCCCCTATCCTGGTTACTGCCCCTCCTTGGGATCTGAATTTTATTCTCGAGAAGCTTACTCTGCTGCCTTTCAAGCCGGCAGCCTCAGCAGACCTGAAGTTCCGCTCGTGGAAGACTCTATTCCTCGTGGCCATTACTTCTGCTCGAAGGATTACCAAGCTCCAGGCCCTTGTGCGCAAAATCCCAAATTTGAATTTTCACAAGGAACGTGTGGCTCTGCATACCCAGCCCTATGTTCCACCCAAAGGTGGTAGCGGAATCTACGCTGAATCAATCCATAGAGTTACCTGCTTTCTTTACGCAGCACTCCAATCAAGGGGAATACCTCCTGCATACTCTGGATGTTCACCGGATTCTGAGATACTACACCAACTGGACGAAGGGTCTCAGAATGACAGAGCAACATTTTGTCTCTTTTACTCATAAAAGAGAAGGCAAAGCTGTTTCCAAGCAATGCCTGTCTAAATGGTTGGCTCATTGTATCACTTTCTGTTATGACAAGTACAAGACCCTGCTGGGTCAGGTCAGAGGCCACTCCACCGGGGGGGGGGTCGCTGCCTCTGCGGTTTGTTTCAAGAATGTGTCAGCGACTGACATTTGTGCAGCCGCTACTTGGACTTCTCTCTGTACCTTTACGAAACATTACAGTTTGGACATTACCTATCGCCATAGAGCAGGCTTCGGGTTTGCTGTTCTGCAAGGTCTCTTTTCTTAAGACCTTCACAGCCAGAGGGTCTACTTCTGAGTAGTTTTCCTCCTCCCGTTTGCTTCTCCTTGTTCCAAACTGCTTGTGACTCAGTCCTGTATGTAATTACCTACTGCAAGAGTCCTCTCTAAGTAAGATAGTACAGTCACATAAGAACTTACCATAACAGTAGATCTTCAAGAGAGGCTCTTGCAGTAGGTAATACCTTCCTGCCCTCCATACCACTAAGCTTTTTCAGCTCCTTTTCCAGGATGGGAAATATCCGCTTCTCTCTCGTCTCACCTTTTAGCCTTTGGCGTGAAAGAACTGGAAGGCGGGTGTGGAGGACCGCACCTTTATACTGACGTTGCATGACGTCGGTCTTCTGACATAGGGCGGTCCCCTGCCAGAGACTGCTAGCTAGAAACTTTTCCGTGGGGTCCTGACACCTGCCGTCATCAGGCCTTTATGTAATTACCTACTGCAAGAGTGCCTCTCTAAAATCTACTGTTACGGTAAGTTCTTACGTAACTGTACTTTATCATTACCCACCCCCAACGGTTATGCCTCCTCCCCCCCCCCAGCCACAATCTCCTCTGGCTATGCTGGATTTTAAGACCTTCATCCAGTCTTGGTGGCAGGGGGTGTGCTCTGAGTTGGTCTCAGACCTGGAGACAAAACTCCCTCTTCCGCATTCTCCTAGGTCTGCGTCCCCAAGAAGCTCTTCTCCGTCCACGTTACATGTCTCAGGAGCGGCTCATCAGGACATTACCCTTCTGGACATCCGTAATCTTCCTGACGAGGGGGCAAACGATGAGGAGGAGGACGCCCACAAGTCGGCAGAGGACACCTTGGAGGAACCAGAGGGTCCGAAAGGCAAGGTTTCCCCCATGTCCCCCCCCAGAGGACCCTGCCGCCTTGGATCTTCTGAGGTCCATGAAAGATTTCTTCAACTGAGAGTCAGAGGAGCAAGTCCCAATGTGACAGAGACTAGCCGAACACCTGGACTCAGAGTCCCTGTCTCCGGTCCCCATTTCTCCCTGAATCGGGCCTCACCAGGACCCTATCTCTACGATCTGGCAAATGCCTCATTCTCTCGCAGCTGTCCCCAAGAGGGCGAACAGGATTTTCCGGGTGATGAAGGATGCTCTTTCAGCTGCTCATGACCGCTCCGCTGCACCCAACCATGAGCCCTCTCCTCCAGACAGTTGAGGCAGATGGACCAGTTTGGTAGAGAAGTTTATGCCTTGGCCACATGCAAGCTTAGATCCCTCAACTGTGTGGCCCACATGGTGTCCCACCAGAAGGCTACCCAGGCCAGGTTAAAGGCTCGTGTCCAATCTATGGAACCCTCAAGCCTCAAAGAGGAGCTTGCCAAGGACCTTTGCCTTTCTCGCTTTTCCTGTAAGCATTCTTTCTAGGGACATGGATATGTTGTTCATCCACACTCATTGGCAGGTATCCTTGCCGCTTTAAATCTTGCCGGAAGGTCTTCAAGCTTGCTCCTCCCACCCACCCGGGTGGTATAACTCTCGGCTCCGCCCCATGACGCCAGATCTTCCTTACCGCTTGGAAGCTCAGGTTCCCTCCTTAACGCTCTGCGTTTGAGACTGGTTCCTATTTCTCCGCTTATGGATTTAAAAATAAATTTTGCGAAAAGACTTCAGTCTTCTATCCCTCATGGCTGCGAATGGACAAATCGACTCGGTTCGGAGATCCCCATGCGGACAGAAGATGTCTCTGGCGGATCCACACTCCGCGTGTGTCTACTGCTTAGGCCTTGAGCACGACCCGCAGGCTTGCGACCTGTGCTCATCTTTCTCGGCCTACGTCCTCGAAGACCGTGCTGCCCGATTGCAACTGGGCCGTCCCGAGAAGCGTTTCCCTCCGGTGAAGTCCAAGGAGGCCCCGTTGGCGGTAACCAAGGGCGCGGCTCAAGGATCAGCTCGAGCGATGGTCGCCTCGAAGAGGAGGCGGCGCTGGTCAGATCTTCCTCGGCCGCTGCATTTATCCCGCCTCTCTGGGCTCTTCTACACGGCTTCCTTTAAGGAGCTTTGTCTGTCCCTCTCACTAAAGGAGAAGGGCCTCGTCTGCGGGACCTTATTCTCGGTCCAAAAGAGGGACAGGGGTAAGTCCCTCCGTCGGCGCTCTTGGGAGCGGGAAGGTCCTCTCCCGCCGCGACCGTGACGATGCGACCCTGTCGGCTTGGCCACTGGCCTCACGGTGTCCCCGCCAGGCCAGTTGACCGAGACTCCCACCGATGAAGTCGAGATTTTCTCGACCCATTGGACGGGCTGTCGCCTTTAGCAGCCGAGATTCCCCTCTCCCCGGTTCCCCCGGGAGGAGTTGAGGATCCCGTGGGCTCGCCTGTGCCTCCGGTTCCGGAGCCCTCGGATGGACCATCCGAGCCGAAGGGAGTGGCGGTTCCGGCCGACACCTCCCCGCACCGACCTCGGAAATTCCGGGACTCTCGGTCTCGGTCTCTGACCTCTTCGCGGTCCAGCCGATCCCGTCATAGAGGCGGTCGGTCTCGGCACGCGTGTGCGCTATCGCCGTCGTCCTCCTCCTCGGATGAGGGGAGCCCGGCGAAATTACGCCGACGGGTCGAGGGACCTTATGTTGCAACAGCTCCTCCTGGCTGGGAGTAAGCGACCCAGTCGCCTCCCCGCCATTAAGTGGCTGTCACCGGACGGCCCGACACCCCCGACTTATCCGAGGAGCCTATACCCAAGGCGGTTGTTGGGCCAAAACCAGCTTGCTCCACGATTCCGTGGAACCCCTCCGCCTCCACAGCCACCAATTGGGGCCCGCCACCAAGGATTCTCGGCTCTGCCATGGTCTCACCCCATCGGATGTCAGTTACCCTCACTCCCGACCCACCCTCGCAGGTGAAGGGTGGCTCAGGCAGAGGCAGTTTTCGAGGACTCTTCCGAGTCCAAGATGATTCCTCCTTTCTCCAAGCGACTGGACTTGGAGTCTCCAGGAGGTCAGTCAATGGATGATAGCCCGTCGTCCTTTCCTAGGACTGCTCGCTCATCCCGAGTCCACCGGGATGGAGCTCGAACCAGTTTCCAAACGGGCCAGGTATCCCCTCACGGAGATTCTGGACCGAGGGGATTCTCCGACGGAGGCCTTTCCGGTGGCCGAGGCCATAGTGGGTCCGGCACTGGAGCTTTGGCAGCGCCCTGCTTCCTGCCCTGCGCCTTCGGCCAGGATGGGCAGGAAGTATGCGGTCCCTACCGGTTCCTTGTCCGGTTTTTCGGAACACCCCTCTGCTGAGGGGTTGGTTACCGACAGCGTTTTCCGGCGCGCCGGCAACGCCAGGGATGTGGACAAACCTCCTGACAAGGAGTCCAAGAAATTGGACTATGTCGGGCGAAAAGTCTACGCTAGGCCCTCTCGGCCTTCGAGCCAGTTCGGCCGTCCTCATGGCACATTTTTCTCATGCCCTGTTGGGCTCCCTGGATGAGGTCATCCCTCATCTTCCCGCCGATCTGCAGACTACGGTTAAGCAGGTGCGGGACCAGGGCAGGGCAGTGGCCAAATAGCAGCTCCAGACTGCTTTGGATATGGGACTCATGTGCCAGATCGGTGGCGGCCGCAGTGGCTATGCGTCGGCGGGCTTGGTTGAGGATATCCACCTTTACTTCGGATACCCAGCACAAGTTGGCGGATGTTCCCTTTTTGGGGACTGACCTCTTCGGCCCTGGGGTGGAAGGTCACCTGCAGAGGATCGAAGTCCAATGCTACCTTGGACTCGGTCTCTTCCGCTCAGAAGGACAAAGGCTCAAGCCACAGCCCTAAGCCCTTTCGCCCTTCTGTACGCCCGGCCCCGGCCCAGCAACGTCAGGGCCAGCAGGCTCGGCCTTGGCATCCCAAACCCAAGCCGCCGGCTTCCTCTAACAGGAGGCAGGGAGGAAAAGGCCCAGGAGGTCCCTCGGCCGGTCCCTCCTCCAAGCCTGCCCAGTGACGGGCTGAGGGGTGTCGCCCCCATTCCCGTCACCTTACCCCTGGGTCCCCCCGTGGGGGGACGGCTCCGGCACTTCCGTTCCGCCTGGTCCGCTGTTACCACGGACAGGTGGGTCTTGGAGGTGGTGGGAAGAGGCCTGCCTCTGGAATTCGAGCAGGCACCACCCTTCAGAGCCGTCGCCCCTCGGGGGGCTTCGGGATCCCCAGCCTCACTGGCGGCTCGTCGAGCCGACATCGCTCTCCTCCTCCAGAAGGAGGTGGTAAGAGAGGTGGTGGACCCTCCTTCAGACCCAGGGTTTGTGTCCAGGTACTTCCTGGTTCCGAAACGGACGGGGGGCTGGCGCCCCATTCTCAAACCTACGACCTAAACAAGTTCCTAAGGTCTCGAACCTTCAGGATGGTCACTCTGGCTCAGATAATACCATCCTTGGAGCAGCGTGTGGTTCTGCTCTCTGGACTTGCAGGATGCGTTTTTCCGCGATCCCTATCCGTCCGTCTCACCAGAGATTCGCCGCTTCCGGCGGAAGGATCCCTCTTCGAGTTCCAAGCCATGCCCTTGGCTTGTCTCCAGCTCCCAGGGTCTTCACCAAATGCATGGCAGTGGTGACAGCATTCCCTCTTGAGCTCGAGGGTCCGGGTGTACCTTACCTGGACGACTGGCTGATAGCAGCCCCTCCAGGAAGGAGGCGGAGTGGTCCAGAGATCTGGCCCTCCAGGTCTGCTCTCAACTGGGCCTCCCTTATCAACGAGGCCAAGTCGGAACTTCGAGCGAAGCAGGTGATTCTATTCGCCGGGCGCAGCTCGACTCTCTTGAGCCAGGCGGCTCCGGCGGACAGGGCGAGGTTCTTTCCTCCTTTGCCCGATCATTTCTGGTTGGACGTTAAGCCTGCCGGGGACTTCCTCGCGCCTCCTGGGTCTCATGGCGGCCTGCACCAGCGTGAGTCGTTGGTGGCAGTTAACATCCGTCCTTCAATGAGGGACTGGCCAGCCGAGTGGTCACAGGCTTTCGATCCTTTGGACCAGCTTGTGGTGACACAGGGGATGTGGGCAGCTCTCCAGTGGTGGACCGTTCCAGATCATTTGCAGGAGGCATCCGTTCGTCCGCCCAGGCCGCCGGTCTCTCTTTCGACCGATGCCTCTCTGATGGGTTGGGGTGCCCATCTGGGGAACACCGGGCTCATGGCCTCTGGTCCCCTTGGGAGTCCGACCACATCAACCTGCTGGAGCTCCGGCGGTCCGCCTAGCGCTCACCGCCTTTGCTCCGTTCCTCGAGGGTCAAGTGGTCCGAGTCCAGGCGGACAATGCCACGACCAACTACTATCTAAACCGCCCGGGGGGGCCAGCTCCATGCTTCTATGCAAAGCGCTCGCATTTGGTCCTCATGCGCAGCCTGGGCGGATCTCTAGCCATTCACGTGGCAGGGCCTCCAACACCCTGGCCGATGCCCTGAGGCGGATAGGGGCTGCATCCTGGTGGTCTCTCCTGCGGTAGTACAGCATCTGTTCTCCCAATGGGGCACACCTCAGGTGGACCTGTTTGCCTCAGGGAGAGCATAAGCTGAGTCTGTTCCATGCCGCCCCTCAGCAGGGCTGGCTGCAGGGGATGCCTTCTCGAGGCAGTGGACCCCGGGCCTCTTTTAGCCTTTCCCCATTTCCTTGATCCACAAGGTGCTTCTCAAGGCGAGGGAGGGACAAGGGCAGGTGATTCTGATAGCCCCAGACTGGCCTCGCCTAGTTCGGTACCCAGATCTCCTCAGTCTCCAGCTCCAGGACTCTGCGGCAGCTTCCAGCTCGCCGGACCTGCTCTCAGTCAATCAGGGAGGTGTTCCATCCGGACCTTCAATCCCTGCACCTGACGCCTGGTTCCTGAGCGGCTAGAGTTCCAGGCCTTGGGTCTTTCCGACGAGGTCCTCAATGTAGTTGAGGCGTCCGTAGAAGTCGACCAGAAAATGCTATGCCTTCAAATGGAAAAGGTTTCCATTTTGGTGTCGAACAGGGCAGACCCTTCCTCTGTTCCTTGGCAAGCATCTTGGACTATTTATGGTCCCTTTCTAGTCAAGGGCTTAGGTCGGCGACCCTAAAGGGTGCACCTGGCAGCCATCTCTGCTTGCAGGCGCGGGCAGGGGAAGCAGTCGGTGGCAGGGAGGAGAACGTGGTCTCGGCTTTTCAAGGCCTTGATCACATTCCCCTCCAGTCACGGGAACCCCACCTCCGTGGGATCTACTGCTGGTACTGCAAAGCTCATGGGCAAGCCATTCGAACCTATGCTGAGTGTGCTCTCTCTCACCTGTTGTGGAAGACCGCCTTCTTGGTGGCTATCCGTCAGCCAGAAGGATGGGAGAGCTCCAGGCTTTCCATCGAGGTCTCTTACCTGGTCTTCCACAGGGACAAGATTGTCCTCGCCCCCACCAGAAATTCCTTCAGAAGGTGGTGGCCGGAGTTTCACCTTAACCAGGTGTTGACTCTGCGGTGTTCCACCCCAATCACACCTCGGAGGGCGAATATGAGCTCCATACTCCTGGACCCTAGAAGGGCGCCGCTTATTATAAGGAGCGTGACGGCTGAAATCGGGAGAGGTCTGCCAGCTGTTTGCTCACTCATTGAAGCCGCATCTGGCAGACTCCAGCCAAGCCAGGAAGATAAGCAGGTGGGTAACCTCCTGCATAGATCTCTGCTATAAGTTGGCGGGCATGGAGCCTCCCAGGGATAAGAGCTCTTTCTACCCGCCATACTGCTGCAGCAGTGGCTGCTTCAGGGGCGTCCCTATCCAGAAATCTGCAGGGCTGCTACCTGGAAGTCAGCAAACACCTTCATTACCCAGTACCACATCGACCTTGGGTCAGCTTGGGATGCTGGTTTTGGCCCTCGGTTCTCAGTCTCTTCCCAAGTAAGTATTGGGGATGTCGTCTTGCCTCCCCTCCCGGAGAACTGCTAGGAGTCTGCCAATGAGTGTGGATGAACAACATATCCATGTCCCTAGAAATACAGGTTACTCACCTGTAACAGGAGTTCGAGGAATGGTATATGTTGTTCATCCACATGACACCCGACCTCCCGGCCTAGCGCACAACCTGAGCTTCCAGCTGGCCAGATCTCAGGCCCATGGGGCGAGCCGAGTTATACCACCCGGTGGGTGGGAGGAGCAAGCTTGAAGACCTTCCGGCAAGATTTAAAGCGGCAAGGATTCCTGCCAATGAGTGTGGATGAACAACATATACCATTCCTAGAACTCCTGTTACAGGTGAGTAACCTGTATTTGTGGGCTACATATAACTCCGTTGATTCTAGCTCGCACCTCTGCAACTGCCCTCGACCTAAGACTGTATTCCTGGCTTCGCATCTCTGGCCTTCCCAACAACGTACAGTCGGCGATTCAGGATACCCCCTTCCAGGGCTCGGTGCTTTTTGGTGGGGACACCAAAGATGATATCACTGATCTCCTGGACAGAGGCCTTGCCCTCAGATCAGTGAGGTCCATGTACCGATCGGGCACTCAGCAGCAGCCGCCCTTTCAGAAAAGGACCTGGAGGCAGAGGAAGCTGGCCCTCTCTCTCCCCCCTCGGCGCCCGGGCAAACACAGTCAACAGGTTCCGCCAATCCTCAGGATCCAAGAACCAGAGGCGTGCAGGGCCCCTCCCTGTATTTCCTGCCACTTCCTGACTTACTGTACCCACCACCTCCTCAGTTTCACAACGAGGAGCAGGTGGGGGGGTTGACCGCCATGCACAGGAGTGGAAGGCAATAATCTCCGACGCATGGGTCCTGCAACTGGTGTCCATCAGACACGTCATAGAATTTCTGGAACTTCCTCCAGCATCTCTGCCAAAAAGGTCTTCTTACCCCGGGGATCAGGCTCTTCTCGTCCGAGAAGAAGTTCAAAGCTTCTTGCTCAAGGAAGCAACATAGCACGCTCCTCACCAGCAAAAGGGCAGGGGGTTTTACTCCCATTTTTTCCGGTTTCCAAAAAAGACTGGAGACTTCAGACCCATTCTCGACTTAAGCAACCTCAATCAGTTTGTCGAATACAAAAAGTTTCGGATGTTGACATGCCAGAGTCTCCTCCCACTCCTTCTGGAGGATCATTGGTTGTGCTTTCTGGGCATGTAGGATGCTTACCTCCACACCCTGATCTCCCCCGGCCACCGCTGTTTTCTGCGGTCCCATTTCCAAAGGGAGCACTTCCAGTTTCGGGTACTCCCTTTTGTTCTGTCCTCTGCACCCCGGGTGTTTACCAAGTGCCTGGCAGTGGTGGCGGCTTCTTTACACCGCCAGGGTATTGCAGTTTTCCCTTACCATGACGATTGGCTCATCTCAGCCCTGTCCAGAGACTCCTTACTGGAGGCTCTCTTTCATCTTGGACCTATTTGGCAGACCGGGGATTACAGTCAGTATTCCCAAGTCATCCATGATCCTGTCCCAGAGACTACAGTTCATTGGGGCAGTCTTGGATATGGTCCAATGTAGAGCCTTCCTTCCTTCCTTCCTCCAGAGAGGTTGGAGACCCTGATCTGTCAGGCTTCGCGAGTGGCTTCATCCAGGACCATCCCAGCCCGGGAGATCCTCCGCCTTCTTGGCCTGATGGTAGCCTACATCACTACTGTTCCTCTGGCGAGGCTTTACATGAGAGTTACTCGGTGGTCCTTGCACGTGCAGTGGGACCAACCCTTGGATAACCGTGACTATTCGGTACTGGTCTCCTCAGCGGTTCCCTTGGTGGAGAGACCCCTGCAACCTTTCCTTTGGTCTCCCTTTCAGGAGCTCTGCTCTTCAGGCATCCCTAACTATGGATGTTTCAAACATGGAATGGAAAGCTTATCTGGGGGAGCACCAAGCTCAAGGATTGTGGTCCAGTTTGGAAGCACCTTTGCACATCAACATTCTGGAGGTGAGTGGTCTTGTATGCCTTACAAGCCTTCCAGACCCTCCTTCCCAAGGGATCACTGCTGGTCCAAATGGACGATATGTCAGTAGTCTGGTACCTCAACAAACAAGGAGGAACTTGGTCGTACCCCCTGTGCAGGGAGGCGATGCGACTGTGGACCTTAGCGGTTCAGCACAATCTGGCTCTTGTGGCAGTGCACGTTCTAAATGTCCTGGCAGACTGTCTCAGCAGATCTCGGACCCTAGCTCATGAATGGGAATTATGTTAGGAAGTGGCAGAATCTCTCTCTTCCTAAGTTGGGGGCGTCCGGAGTTCGACCTTTTCGCCTCTAAATACAATGCAAAACTTCCCAGTTCTAGGGACATGGATATGTTCATCCACACTGTCTGGCAGGTTCATTGCTGCTTTAAATCTTGCTGGAAGGTCTTCAAGTTGGCTCCTCCCACCCACCCTGTGGTAAAACTCTGCTCTGCCCCATGACGCCAGATCTTCCTTACCGCTTGGAAGCTCAAGTTCCGTCCCTAACACTCTGCGTATAGACTGGATCCTAACTCTTCGGTTCACCCGAAAATAGTTTTAAAATTCTCAAGACTTCAGTCATATTCTTCCCTTGCGGCTGCAATGGACAAATCTACTCCCGGTTTTCAGCAGTGCCCTGCCATCAGATGTCCAGGATGGATCCGCACTCCATGTGCATCTACTGCCTGAGGCCTTGATCACGACCGCGGGTCTGCGAGTTGTGTAGATCTTTCTTGGCCAACGTCCCTGAGGACCACGCCACCCAGTTACAACTTGGCGCCTGAGAAGTGTTATCATCCGTGAAGTCCAAGGAGTCTGCTACGGTGTACTCAGGGCGGCTGGCTCCGGCTGAGCACCGAGCAGATGATCACCTCAGAGGAGGCGTCCAGACCGCATCCTCATCTTCTTCAGTCACAGCATTTATCCCGCTCTCTCTGGGATCCTCCTACTCAGCTTCTTTTAAGGAGCTTTGCCAGTCCCTTTCCACAAAGGGAGAGGGGCCATCGGGACACTCTTCTCGGTTGAAAAAGAAGGACTTGAAGGGTAAGTCCCACCGTAGATGTTCGTGGGAGCGGGAGAGGTCCCCTATCCTATACAGTCGACACTCTACTTCGGTCAAGGTTGTGGCTAAGGCTGCTGGCTTCACGGTGTCCTCGTCAGGTCAGCTGGCTGTGACAGCCATCGACGCGGTCGAGATTTATCTCGACCTGTTGGACGGGCTGTCGACTGGTGAAGCAGACAACCCTTCATCACCAGTTCCCCCGATGGAAACCGAGGACTTGCCTGTGCCTCCTGTGCCGGAGTCCCCGGTCAAGGTTCCCGAGCCGAGGGAGGAGCAGGTGTTCCCTGCTCCCTCCCAGACCCATCCTCGGAAACACGAGGATCTCGGTCTCGGACCTCGTCTCAGTCCAGCCGATCCCGCCCGACGTCGTCGGTATCGCGCACCAAGAAGCAGCGGCGTTGCTGTCCCTCGGTCTTCCTCCTCGGAAGAGGGAGGCTCAGCGCAAATTGCATCTGACGCTACGAGACTTAATGTGGCAGCAGCTCCTTTTGTCTGGGAACAAGCCGACTCCATTGCCTTCCCCGGTCATTAAGTGTCTGTCACCCAAAAGGCCGAAACAACCCCTTGCGGTAGTAGAGGTGCCCAAGCCTGGGCCGGTTGTTCGGCTGAAGCCAGCTGCTCCACCGATTTGTGGTGGAACCTTTGCCTCCACAACCGAAATCGGGGGCGCCGACCAAGGACTCTTCGTCAGGTCAGGGTCTGCCCCACTGGTTGTCGGTCACCCTCACTCCTGACCATTCTCTGCAGGTAGAGGGTGGCTCAGGCTCCAGGCAGCTCTTCGCAGACTCCTCGGAGTCTGACGACGATGACTCCCTGTTTTCCAGGCCCCTTGACCTGGAGTCCTCCAGGGGGGCAGTCGATGGACAAGAGCCCATCTCCGTTCATGGGTCTGCTTCGGCTCATCTGAGTCCACCGGGATGCAGCTCGAGCCTGTATCCAAGCGGGGCAAGTATCCCCTCACGGAGATATTGGACCGAGGGGATTCTCCCACGGAAGCCTTTCCGGTGGCTGAAGCCATTGTTGCTCCAGCCTTGGAGCTTTGGCAGCGGCAGACTTCCTGTCCTGCACTTTCAGCCAGGATGGCCAGGAAGTACACGGTCCCTACCGGCTCTTTGTCCGGTTTTTCCGAACACCCCTCTGCGGAGGAGTTGGTCACTGATAACATTTTCCGGCGCTCTGGGAATGCTAGGGATGTGGATAAGCCCCCCGACAAGGAGTCCAAAAAGCTGGAATATGCCGGGCACAAGGTGTATGCTGCGTCCTCCCTCGGCCTCCTTCAGGCCAGCTCAGCCATGCTGATGGCGCACTTCTCCCACACCCTCATGGGCTCCCTGGATGAGGTGATCCCTCATCTCCTGGCCGACCTGCAGACTATGGTCAAGCAGGTGTGGCATCAGGGAAGGGTGGTGGTGAAACAGCAGCTCCAAACGGCTCTAGACATTGGAGACTCCTGTACCCGATCGGTAGCGGCCGCAGTGGCCATGCGCTGCAGAGCCTGGCTGAGGATATCTACCTTCATGGCGGATACCCAGCACAAATTGGCACCAGTCCCCTTCTTGGTGACTGACCTGTTCGGCCCTGGAGTGGAAGGCCACCTTGAGAGGAACGAAAAGTGCAACGCTACCCTGGACTCTGTCATCTCCGCGAAGAAGGACAAGGGCCATCATCAGCAACACAAGTCCTTTCAATCTTATGCTCCTGCAGCACGTCCGGCCCAGCAACGCCAAGCCTGCGCCTTCCTCCAACAGGAAGGAGGGAGGAAAAGGCCCAGGAGGCCCCTCGGCTAGTCCTTCCTCCAAGCCTGCCCAGTGACGGGTTGAGGGGTGTTGCCCCCAGCCTTGTCACTCCCCTATGGGGGGATGGCTCCGCCACTTCCTTTCTGCCTGGTCCGCTATCACCACGGACCGCTGGGTGCTGGAGGTGGTAGGAAAGGGCCTGCCTCTGGAGTTCAAGCAGGCCCCGCCCTTCCGAACAGTCGCCCCTCGGGGGGGGCTACAGGGTCCGCAGCCTCCCTGTTGGCTCGTCGAGCTGACATTGCCCTGCTCCTCGAAAAGGAGGTGATCAGGAAGGTGGCGGATCCTGCACCAAGCCCGGGGTTTGTGTCCAGGTATTTCCTGGTCCCAAAACAGAAGGGGGGGCTGGCGCCCCATTCCAGATCTGCACGACCTGAACTGGTTCCTAAGGTCTCGAACCTTCAGGCTGGTCACTCTGGCTCAGAGCATTCCGTCCTTGGAACGAGGCGTGTGGTTCTGTTCTCTGGACCTCCAGGATGCGTTCTTTCACGTCTCAATCTGTCTGTCCCAACAGAGATTCTTCCGCTTCAGGGCAGAGGGGTCCCTCTCTGAGTTCTGGGCCATGCCCTTCAGCCTTTCTCTAGCTCTCAGGGTCTTCACCAAATGCATGGCAGTGGTGACAGCATTCCTGCGGCGCCGAAGGGTGCGGATGTACCCGTACCTGGACGACTGGCTGATTGCAGCCTACTCCAGAATGGAGGTGGAGCGGTCCAGGGATCTGGCGCTCCAGGTTTGCTCTCAAGTTGGCATCCTTATCAACGAGGCCAAGTCGGAACTCGTGTCAAATCAAGTGATCCAATTCATTGGGGCAGAGCTTGACACTCTGCGAGCCAGAGCACGGCTCCCAGCGACCAGGGCCAAGATTCTTTCCTCCTTTGTCCAGTCATTTCAGGTTGGGCAATTGCGTCCTGCCCGGGACTTCCTGCACCTCCTGGGACTCATGGCAGCCTGCACCAGCATGGTCCATTGGGCCCGTTGTCACACGCGTCCCCTACTATGGGGACTGGCCAGCCAATGGTCACTGCGCTCCTTTGGATTAGCTAGTCACAGTGACCCAGGAAATGTGGAATGCTCTCTAGTGGTGGACAGTTCCAGCTCATCTGCAGGAGGGCATCCCGTTTGTCCGCCCCGAGCCAACAGTCTCTCTATCGACCGATGCCTCTCTCTGGATTGGGGTGCCCATCTGGGGGAGCACAGAGTGCATGGCCTCTGGTCCTTTCGGGAGTCCCGATGCCACATCAACCTGCTGGAGCTTCGAGCGGTTCGTCTATCCCTCACCGCCTTCGCTCCGTTTCTATGGGGTCCAGTGGTCCAGGTCGACAATACCACAACCATGTACTGCCTAAACTGCCAGGGCTGGATGCGCGCCATGCCTCTGTGCAGGGAATCTCTCCGCATTTGGTCCCTCGGGCGCAACCTGGAGGTGGATCTCCTTGCCATCCATGTGGCAGGAGCCTCCAACATTCTGGCCGATGCCCTAAGCTGGATAGGGGCTGCGTCCCACGGGTGGTCTCTCCTGCCGGAGGTAGTAAAAGATCTGTTCTCCCACTGGGGCATGCCTCAGGTGGACCTGTTTGCCTCCAGGGAGAATGCGAAGCTGAGGACTGTTTTCATGCCGCCCCTCAGCAGGGCTCGCTGGAGGGGGATGCATTCTCGAGGCCGTGGATCCTGGGCCTCTTCTACGCCTTTCCCCCATTTTCCTTGATCCACAAGGTGCTTCTCAAGGCGAGGTGGGACAAGGCGCAGGTGATTCTGGTAGCCTCAGACTGGCCCCGCCAGTTCTGGTATCCAGATCTCCTCAGTCTCGGCTCCAGGCTCCCGAGGCGGCTTCCAGCCCGCCCGGACCTGATCTCAGTCAGTCAGGGGAAGGTGTTCCATCCGGACCTTCAATCCCTGCACCTGACGGCCTGGTTCCTGAGCGGCTAGAGTTCCAGGCCTTGGGTTTTTCTGACGAGGTCCTCTATGTTGTTGATGTGTCCCGTAAGGAGTCGACCAGAAAATGCTATGCCTTTAAATGGAAGAGATTCTCCATTTGGTGTCAGGGCAAGGGCCTGGACCCTTCCTCCTGTTCCTTGTCAAGCATTCTGGACTACCTGTGGTCCCTTTCTCAGCAAGGGCTAAGGTCGACCCTTAAGGTGCACCTAGCAGCCATCTCTGCTTACTGGGCGCGGGCCGGGAAGCAGTCAGTGGCGCAGAAGAAGGTGGTCTGGAGCTTTTTAAAAGGCCTTGATCACATATCCCCTCTGGTGTGAGAACCTCTACCTCCGTGGGATCTACTGCCGGTATTGGCTAAGCTCGTGGGTAAGCCATTCGAACCGATGCACAGGTGTGACATCTCTCACCTGTCGTGGAAGACTGCCGCCTTAGTGGCTATAATGTCAGCCAGAAGGATGGGAGAGCTCCAGGCACTTTCCATAGAGTCTCCTTATCTGGTCTTCCACAGGGACAAGGTTGTTCTGCGCCCCCAACCGAAATTCCTTCCGAAGGTGGTGTCGGAGTTTCACCTTAATTAGGTGTTAACTCTGCTGGAGTTCTACCCCAGTCACACCTCTGAGGCTGAATATAGGCTCCATACTTTGGACCCTAGAAGAGCACTCGCTTATTACAAGGAGCGGACGGCTGAAGTTCAGGGAGAGGTTCGTCAGCTACGTTGAAGCTGCACCTGGCAGACCTGCAGCCAAGCAAACGATAGGCAGGTGGCTCACCTCCTGCATAGATCTCTGCTATAGGTTGACGGGCATGGAACCTCCCAGAGGGGTATGAACTCATTCTACCCGCCATACCACTGCATCGATGGCTGATTCCAGGGACGTCCCTATCCAGGAAGTCTGCAGGGCTGCTACCTGGAAGTCAGCACACACCTTCATTACCCACTACCACCGGGATGCTGGTTTTGGGGCCTTGGTTCTCCAGTCATTATTCCCTAAGTAGGGGGTGTGCGCCTTGCCTCCCTCCTCCTGGAGAACTGCTAGGTGTCTGCCAGACAGTGTGGATGAAGAACATATCCATGTCCCTAGAAAAACAGGTTACTCACCTGTAACAGGTGTTCTAGGAATGGTAAATGTTGTTCATCCACACGATCCACCTGGCCTCCCCAGCTTTGACGCACAACCTGTCTTCCAGTGGGCTAGCTCTGGTGTCATGGGGCAGAGCCAAGAGTTTTACCACCTGGGTGGGTGGGAGGAGCCAGCTGGAAGACCTTCCGGCAAGATTTAAAGCGGCAAGGAACCTGCCAGACAATGTGGATGAACAACATGTACCATTCCTAGAACTCCTGTTACAGGTGAGTAACCTGTATTTTTTGCTCGCTCGTTCCAGGGCATGGTGCTTTCTGGTACAAAGCGCTATCTCTCTCCTGGACAGAGACATTTTTGTACACCTTCCCTCTGTTTCCCATTCTCCAGAGGGTCCTTCTCAAGCTTCAGGCAGAGAAGGCTAGGATGATTCTCATTGCTCCTCTCTGGCCGAGACAAATTTGGTTTCTGCTGTTACAGCAGCTATCCGGGTAACCTCTCGTTCCAATTCCAGTGACCCATGACCTCTTGACCCCGGGTTGAGGTCACATGGCTCCTGCAGACATAGGGATTTCTCACTTCGGGGTCTCCTCCCGAGTCGCTTAAGTCCTTATAGAGGCTGGAAAACCCTCTACTCATTCCACTTACACCATGAAGTGGAAACGTTTTTCCATCTGGGCAACTTCCAAGAATTGGAACTCCTTTTCTTGTTCTGCCCCTCAAATCATGGAATATCTCCTTTATCTGTCAGACTCTGGTCTGTCATATTCCTCCTTGAAGGTCCATCTTTCCGCAATTTTGGCGTACCACTAGCTGGTGGATGGCAAACCCGTGGCTCAGCTGGAAGTCTCAAAAATCTTTCTGAAAGGGATCCTCTACCTGAAACCTCCCATCTGCTGCCCAGCTCCACCTTGGGATTTAAACTTTGTGTTGGAGAAGCTCATTCTCCCCCATTTGAGCTGGCCATGAGCTGTGATTTGCACTTCCTTTCCTGGAAGACGTTATTTTTAGTTGCCATTACATCAGTCCGAAGGATTTCGGAGCTTCATGCTCTGGTTTGTAGAGCCTTATTTTGTTTTCCACAAGGACCAGGCGGTCCTCAGGACAAGTCCTAAGTTTCTACCCAAGGTGGTGTCAAAAGCTACACTGAACCAATCATTAGAGCTTCCAGTTTAGTTTCCATCCCCTTCGAACAGAGGTGAGGCACTCCTGCACACTTTGGACGTCCATCTGATCCTTTGGTACTACACACACCAAGGATTTCTGTAGCTGTGATCAGCTTTTTGTTTCTTTTGTTCCCAGTTTTAAGGGCAAAGCGGTTTCCAAGCAGTGCCTTTCCAAATCGTTAGGCAACTGTATTCGGTATTGTCACCAAAAGTATGCGAAACCTCTGCTGGGTCCTATCAGAGGTCATGCTACTAGGAGCATGGCTGCTTCCGCTGCGTTTTTATGGAACATCTCTATGGCTGACATATGTGCCGCAGCCACGTGGACTTCTGTCTATACCTTTACTAAACACTACATTCTGGACATTGCTTCTAGGCGGAGGGCTGGCTTAGGCCTAGCTGTCTTGCAGGACTTTCTGTCCTAGGCTGAGTCCATTCTGGTTCCCAGTTTCTGTTGGAGCTATTATCTTCTCCTCCCTCGTTTCTCTGTCCTTCTTTGGAGGGACTGCTTGGGACTCTGTCCTGTATGTAATGACTTACTGAAGGATCTCTCTCGAAGTAAGATGGTACAGTTACATAGGAATTTACTGTAACAGTAGATCTTCGAGAGAGGTTCCTTCAGTAGGTCATATTTTTCCCCTCCCTTCTTCCCCTCATTTTATTTCTTACACAGGGACTCCAAATCTTGTTTGTTCCTGACTCTGATTTTCTAGAGAAGTAAGGGACAGAGAGTGATTGAGGTTACAGTGTTGGGTACAGGAAGGGGAGTCAAGAGCAAAACGATAGAAAGAGTTGAATAGAATGTCTAATCTGGCTAGGGAAGACTTGGGAGCAACACTGTAGACTACATTGCAGTAGTCAAACATAGGTAGGATCATCTTCTGGACAAATTCACACCTTGCTGATCGTGGGAGGCAACTACAGTTCCTATATAGTGCAGCAAGCTTTGGAGCACAGTTTCTTCAGGGTAGTGTCCAGAGAAGCTGAGGTGATGATCATGCCACGCTGCCCGTCACCTCAGTACTTAAAGGCTGAGGTATCCTCAATGACTGTCCTGTTAAGGGATGGAGTGAAGGACAGTGAGGGAAGCCTAGAGAGTCTCTGCTTGGTACCGAAGGTCATGGAGATGGTCTTCTTGGCATTTAGGGAGAGTTAATAGGAACTGAACCAGCGCTGAACATTACTGAAGTCTAGTTGTAATCTGGATTCAGCGTCTTCAGCTGGCCAGATGTGAAGATGACAGTATCATCTGAGTACATATGGATAGATGAGGATAAACAGGCTGTGGGAAGGTCATTTAGGAATGTGGAAAACCAGACAGGCCCCAGTACATACCCCTTGGGTACGCCAGTGTTGATGGGGAGTGGAGGGGGAAGTAGAATCCGCGATTCTGACTGACTGGGTCCTACCTACTAGGTAAGCCTTGAGCCAGTTTGTGGCAGATTCAGATAGGCCAGCTGAGGAGAGGGCATCTAGGAGTAGAGGATGGGAGATGGTGTCAAAGACCTTTGCTAGGTCAACAAAAATGGCAGAAGTGATTTGGCTACTGCCCATCCCTGAGAGGATGTAGTCTGTGATCCTAGTCAGGGAGGTGGTGACGGAATTGTTCTTCCAGAAGCCAGATTAGAACAGAGTGAAGAAATTAGTCATAAAGATAAGAGGAGAGCTGGAATTGGACCAGATGCTTATGTAGTTAGCAAGGGTGGGTAGGAGAGAGAGGCCGATAGAGGGAATGGAGGGGTCGCCACCCTTGAGCAGCGGTGGTACAGTGGCATGTTTCCATACAGAATGGATGGACACTGTAGCGGAGAAGAGGTTAAGGAGTAAAGATAGGAGTTGCGATAGCTAGAGCTGATAGATACAGTAACTTAGGGTCCAGACCATCAGGCGAGCTACCTTTAGTGGGGTTGAGGGCAGAAAGTGCTTTCAGAGTGTCAGAGGGTGAGATGTTGGTGAAGGAGAAAGAGGCAGGATGGCTGCGAGTGGAGGGAGGTCAGCTGGTGGGGGTGACGATAAGGAGGGGCGAGGCACAGGAGGTAAAATAGGAGTTCAATTCAGTGACAACATTTTGATGCTCGGCAACCAGGGTGCTGTTAATCATGGGGGAGGGAGAGAAAAGAGTGGATCACTTTCCAGAATTTGGAAGGTCTATTAATATTGGTCTGGAAGGTTGAGCAGAAATATTCAAATTTTGCTAAGTGAGTGGCTTTAGTGTGCTTCAAACAACATGAAGTCTTGCTATATTATAGACATTAGCAGTTTGATCCAGCTCTAGAACTGCCCCGGAGTGAAATGGTTAAAACCATTCCAAAATAGAATTTTGGCACGAGAGCAGCTCTATCTGTGTCATTTCAAACTTGAACTGTCAGATTCTTTACTCCGCCTCAGTGAACAGTCGCTCCGGAGATTTCTCCTTCTGCTCAGTTCATTTCTCGGTTTAAAAGTGTTTTCTCGGTTGGATTTAACCGAGAATAGTTTTCTTTAACAGCAAAACCGTTCAGTTCAAGCTCTATCTGTGGTAACCGTAAGTAAATGAAGGTTTTGTCTGTGTGGAACTTGTAAGTTATCGTTCGGTTTTGAACCGATCAGTGGGTTTAAAACTCATTTAAAACTAAAATTACTATTTTAGAGTGCGGTTCCGGTTCTTATGGGTTCTAAACAGTTTATTACGTTTTTTTCCAATACCAGTGACACGGTTTAGGAACCGAAAAGGGTGTCTTGCCTGGCACTGCCATTAAAGGGCAAGTTTTGGTTAGGCTGGCATTATGTCTGAGAAACCCAAAAGAAAAACCGGCCCACTGGTTTCAACACTGTGATGTTTGTGGGAAGTCTTTGCCAAGGCTGACCACACACACATGTGTTTATTGTCTGGGGTTTGACCACCTCAGTCAGACTGCCAGGTATGTAAGAATTTCCCTGCAGCCACCCTGGAAAAAGATTGGGCAGGCTCAGGGAGCGAGAGGCAAAAGTCCGCTGACCGGATGGCCAGTCGGTTCAGTGCCAGCCGAACCAGAGGGAGTGCCCTCTGACCAGGGCCAGACTTCCTCGGGCAAAAGAAAAGCTGGTTCTGAGGAACCAATTCCAGTAAAGAAAACAAGAAAATCAGCAGGTCTGGAGTCCAAAATTCCTTCTCCAACTGCTGCAGAGATAGCAAAAGCCATACAAATTGTCCAGTCACTGTCTCAGGGTCCGTCCGAACCACCACTATCTGGTAAAAGGTCGGTTCGTCTGGTCCCAGTGGTTCAGGATTATGATATTGAGGAATTTTATGAACCAGAGGAGGGGGAGGAGGATTATGAACAGTATGAATGTGGCTGGGAAGGTCTGGGTGTGCCCATTGAACCGGACATCTCCCCAGACAGACCTTTAGAATCTCCCCCTATGCTGTCTGAGTCCCCATCTCATTTTATGTTTTATAAAAAAGTTGCTGAAACCCTCCAGCTTCCTTTAGAAGAGGCTGTGGATGAGCAAGAGGAGCCTGATTTTGTAGAAATGATGGATATTCCAGAGTCTAGGAGATTGTCTATTCCTTTACATAATTCTTTTAGGAAACACAATTAAAATTTTAAAAGTTCCTAATTCTGTGCCTCCTGTAGATAAAAAGATGGACAGAAGGTATACATTGTCAGGCCCTGATACAGAATTCCTTTCTCAGCAATGCAGTCATGTTGGGGTAGTTCAGGCTGCTGCCTGTGATAAAGCTAATATTCCTTGGCTTCACATACTCCTGACAAGGATTCCAGGAAGATTGATGCCATGGCAAAAAACAGTATATGGCAGCCTCTCTGGGACTCAGACAAGCAAATTATATGGCTTATGTAGCTAGGTATCAGAAATCTAGATGGGATACTGTTATGCAATTAGCCAAGCAGGCCCATGGCCAGCTGGCTAGTGAACTAGAACAGGTGGCTGCTGATGGCATTGAAGCCTCTAAGTTCAGTTTCATGCTGCTGTGGATGTTAATGATGTTTCCTCTAGGGTCATGGCCACATCTGTAGCTTTTCGTAGGTTGGCCTGGCTCAGGTGTACTAGTTTGTCACAGGATACCCAGACTAAGGCTATGGATTTTCCTGTGGTGGGAAATTCTCTGTTTGGAGAGCAGACAGAGAATTACATGAAGAAGATGGATGAATATGGGACTACTTACAAGAGTGCCCAGGCTAAGGAGGCAAGCCACTCCTCAAAGGCATGCCCCCAGGGGTGGGGTGAGGCCTTTTCACAGCCTTTCTACAGACTCAGGCCGCCTCTGCCTATGCTCAGAGGGCTTCTTCAGAGGCAGGGGCAGGCGAGGGTGGGCAGACCTGCTCCCACCCCCAGCCTAAAAGCTCCTATGAAACAGGCACCCTGATGGGGTGCCCAGGGCCATTCTCCTGTACCAGTGGGGGCAGGCTGGCTTACTTCAGTCAGAATTGGGCTTCTTTAACTTCAGACAAGTGGGTTCTGGAAGTAGTAAGCCAGGGTCTGTTCTCAGCTTCAAAAAGTTTCCCAAGTTGAGAAGCAGACTTTTCTACTACAAGTGCTTCAGAGACCCTCGCTCTGGAAACAGAGGTCTCATCCTGTTAGCTCTCAGAGCAGTGAAAGGGTTCCTCCCTGCATCAGGGCAGGGGTCTGTATTCAGATACTTCCTTACCCCAAAAGACAGGAGAATGGCGGCCCATTTTAGATCTCAGATATCTGAACAAGCATCTTTTGAAACCAAAGTTCAAAATGGTAACTCTGGCAATGATTTTACCTTCCCTAAGGCCAGGGGACTGGCTAGCCTCCCTGGACTTCAAGGATCCCTGTTTCCATGTCCTAATCAGAAGATCCCATCGAAAGTACCTCAGGTCATTACCAGTTCAGAGCAATGCCCTTCGGCCTTACCTCTGCTCCAAGGGTATTCACAAAGTGTCTAGCAGTGACCCACTTAAGGAGGCAGAGGATTGCTGTTTTTCCCTGTCTAGACGACTGGCTCATTGTAGGCCAGTCCCCAGAACAGGTAAAATCTCACCTGCAGGTCACCCAGCAGCTTCTCACCTCCCTGGGTTTTCTGCTAAACCTACCAAAGTCGGTTCTGGAACCAGTCCAGGTACTCACCTTTATAGGGGCAGAATTGGACACAAAGCTAGCCAGAGCCTTTCTTCCCCCCAGAAAGGGTAAGGAATTTAGTGGCTCTGGCCTCTTCCTTCACTCTGCAGGTCTCTCGACCAGCAAGACACTTTCTGCAGCTCCTGGGGCACATGGCTGCATCCACAGCTGTTGTGCAGGGAGCCAGATTTCAGATGAGACATTCAGTTTCACTTGAGAACCTTTGGTCTCAGAGAAGAGACCCCTTCCAAGTTGGTCCCAGTGACTCGAACCTTGATCCTAGCTCTCCAGTGGTGGCAGGATCAGAGCAATTTAAGAGCGGGGGTTCCCTTCATTTCCCCTTCTCACGACTTGACTCTCACTACAGATGCTTCCCTTCTGGGTTGGGGAGCCCACATGGGCGACCGTTCCACTCAGGGAGTTTGGTCCCCCCAGGAATCTCTGCTCCACATCAATTTGCTGGAACTCAGAGCTGTCTTTTTAGCTCTTCAAGCTTTTTCTGCATCTGTCCACGACAAGGTGATACAAGTCAGAACAGACAACACCACAACAATGTGGTACATCAACAAACAGGGGCACTCTGTCTTGACCTTGTGCACCGAGGCAATGAAGTTGTGGTCTCTGGCCTATTCCCTGAACACTTCCCTCATAGCAGTTCATCTTCCAGGGAAGGACAATGTCTAGCGGATGCCCTCAGCAGGATTTCCCAGGGCCATCATGAATGGTCCCTGGATCCTCAAGTGCTGGGGATAGTTTTTGCCAGGTGGGGCATCCCTCAGATAGATCTTTTTGCAGCCCCAGACAATCACAAACTTCCTGTGTTCTGTTGCAGGCCTCCAGTGCTGGGCTCAGTTCCCCTGGATGCCCTTCTTCTGGATTGGGAGGGGAAGTTCCTCTATGCTTTCCCCCCCTTTCCTCTCCTATTCAAAGTACTAGTCAAAATCAGATCTCAGCCTTGCAGGGTGATTCTGATTGCCCCGGATTGGGCTAGGCAGCCCTGGTACCCACTCCTTCTGTCTCTGACAGTCCATCTTCCCCTGTGCCTCCCCAGGAATCACAATCTGTTGACTTGTGCCCAGGGAAGGGTTTGGTATCCGGACCTCAAATCCCTCAACCTCAAGGCCTGGCTCTTGAGGAGTTAGAGTTTGCTGATTTACACCTCTCTCAGGGTGTTCTTGAGATCCAAAGGCTTCCAGAAAGCCTTCCACTAGGGCTACTATAGTTCTAAATGGAAAAGGTTTTCATTTGGTGTGCTGGGAAAAATATTTCCCAGAATCTGCTGAATTGCCCATTTGTTAGATTACATGGTACATCTTCATTCCTTGGTCTCAGACCAGCTACCCTGAGAGTTCATTTGGCAGCTGTATCTGCTTTTGTGTCAGCAGGAAAGTCATCCCCTCTTTCCTCTCATCCTGTGTTTTCCAAGTTTTTTAAGGGATTACTCCATACTAATCCTCCCTTTCGGGAACCGGCCCCTGCTTGGGACCTTAATGTCTGCATTGCCCAGTTAATGCAACCCCCTTTTGAACCTCTGTCTTCTGCAGAGCTTAAGTACCTAACTTGGAAAACTGTTTTTCTAGTGGCTATCACTTCTGCCAGACGCATAAGTGAATTGCAAGCCTCGTCAGTGGAGACTGACTTTATTTCTTTCCACAGGGATAAGGTAGTCCTTAGGACTAATAGGAAGTTTTTGCCTAAGGTGGTTTCAGATTTCCATCTTAATCAATCTATCTCCCTTCCAGTATTTTTCACTGATCACTCCTCTTCTGGTGAGAGGAGGTTGCACAACCTGGATGTTAAGAGAGCTCTTAGTTATTATATAGAGCGTACCAAGGTCACAGGTTCGAATCCTCCAACTTTTCCTTACCTATGGTGAAGTTGGGAAGGCAAACCTGCCACTAAGAGATCAATAGCCAGATGGATTGTCTCTTGTATCCAATTTTGTTATCAGAAGTGGGCAGAGCCCCCGGTTTGAGGGCTCATTCTACTAGGGGTACAGCTGCGTCTCTAGCTGCTGCCAGAGATATCCCTTTATTAGAGATTTGCCAGGCTGCTACTTGAAAACGGTACACACTTTTACCAAGCATTACTCCTGGATGTCAGGCCAGGAGAGATGCTCAGTTTGGCACAGCTGTTCTTCAGAGCCTATTCCCTAAGTAGGTTCTGCCCCTCCTCCATGGAGGTACTGCTGTGTATTCTGCTAATGTCTATAATATAGCAAGACTTCATGTTGTTTGAAGAAAAAATTACTCACCTTAGTAATGTTGTTTCTTCTAATGGAGTCTTGCTATATTATAGACCTCCCTCCCAACCTGCCCCTCTCAGAACCTCTACTTGGTGGGGTGCGGGCAACTTAGTGTGGGCTCTACTTATGTCCTGTTAGCATTTTGTCCCCTTTGGGACTTTGGGGGTGTGTATGTGACGGTGTGTGTTTATACTTATGTTCCATTTTCATATTATTAGAATGGTGTTAGTATTTCTGGTCCCTGACTTGAGTCTTGGGTGTTGGGACCATCAATGGTTGTTATTATTTAGGTAGCCATTTGGCTAGTGTAGGTTACAGCTTCCACACAGACCTTAGTGAGTTTGGCTCGTAAAGATCTGACAGTTCAAGTTTGAAATGACACAGATAGAGCTGCTCTCGTGCCAAAATTCTGTTTTGGAATGGTTTTAACCATTTCACTCCAGGGCAGTTCTAGAGCTGGATCAAACTGCTAATGTCTATAATATAGCAAGACTCCATTAGAAGAAACAACATTACTAAGGTGAGTAATTTTTTCTTATTGCACAGTGAGCGGTAGTTGTCATAATCGCGTGGCAGATTTGTGACTCTCTGCGTTTTCCAGGCCTGATCCCTTGCTCCTTGGCATGCCAGGAATTCAAGGGAGATCCAGAGAAGGTGATTGCCCCAACCCTGAAACGTTGCAGAGCGGCATGCTTGTTCCAGCACTCCAGAAATTTAGCCTGGAAATAGCCATAAGCATCATCAGTGGTAGAGGCTGAGGCAGTTGGTTCCCATTTTGTTTAGGCCAATTGTTGTGGGGGGTGGGGCAAGGTCCAGTGACCTATACGAGCGGTATTGTACAGTTTTCAGAGGCCTTTGCTGTATGGATCTTGCATACAGTATAGGTCATATGATTATCGCTCAGAGCATCAGGTAGTAGGCCAGTTTTAACAACTCTGTGTGGCTGGGAGGTGAGGTCCCAGTCAACTAGGGAGTGATTTCCTGTTTTTGGACTCTAACCGGTTGATTCTAGGATGAGCTGGGACAAGTTTAGGGTGTTTACTGAGGGAGGGGGAGAGTCAGTTTTGGTTGAAATCACCCATTATGTATATTTCACCCGATGGAGAGTGAGAGACTATGCAGTTAATGAGCTCGGTAACAGAGAAGTGTGGGAAACCAGGATGACGGTAGGTACCAGCAATATAGATAGGTACGGAGAAAGGGAGGGATAATATTAGGATGAGAACTGCACAAGCTATAGGGATGGTCGTGGCTAGGATGCTGGTGAATTGGATATTTGGGGAGACATAAATAGCGACTCAAACCCCCCCACCCCCCTCCCAAGGAGTTCTGTCTTGCTAGCAAATGGTGACCCCAAGAATAGAGTGTGTGGTCACCCACTTTACTGTTTAGCCACGTTTTGGAGAGAATGATATTGCGGGCAAGTGTGAGAGCTAGTGGCTGGAGAAGGTCCAATTTAGGGAGGAGACTATGAATATTAAGATGTAATATTTTTCAAACCGCAGGGCAGGGCAACAGTTTGGTAAGGATGAGGAGGTATTCGGAGGGCATGGACCGGGGTTCAGGTTAATGTCACCTGAGGATAGCAGTAAAAGTGCAGTGATTAGGAGGTGAATTTTAGTACTCTTATACCAGGGCTGGGTACTAGTAGAGGTCGAAATGGTGGGGGTGGGAGAGGGGAGGTTGAAATTTTAGTAAATGTATCAAGGTGAGGAAGAAAGGCATAAGTAGGAAGGTGGCACAGGGCCGAATGGGGTAGTGAGCCCAAGCAGTGAGGATTGGTGATGGGTTCCTGCAAGGTTATAAATAGGGGCAATGGGCAAGGGGGGCAGTAGGAACAGACATAGTGGGGGATAGCACAGGAGTTGGAGCGAGCATGAGGAGAGGGAGGTATAGCACAGTGAGGAGTGGCCTGGATATCCTATAAGGGGTTGAGGGAGAGATGACATGGGGAGATGGATTAAAGATGTTGGGAAAAGGATACAGACAGCAGCTAGGAAGTTGCCTCCCAGCTACTGCAAATTGGGAGGAGGAGCTTGTGAAGGGGGAAGGGACTACAGTTTAAAGATTATTTTATTTAATTGTTGGGTAGATAGTGTCCAGTGAAAGTCTTCTAGGGGGTTACAGTGCTGCAAGGGATGTACAAATACAACTAGAGAAGGAGGGATTATAAATGCCTTGTTTGGGAGGAATGTGGAGATGGGGGGATGCGACTGGGTGACAGAACTTGAGGGTGGGCACTGAGTGAGGCAGGGGAATTTAAAGGGGTGGGCGGGAGAAGATTTTCAGTAGTTTCAAAACAAGCAAGCAAGAGAATAAATCAGGCTACAGTAACTGCAGCAGGGAAAGCCGAGAAAACAGCCAAGCTAGTGACAGCAGAGAGGATTGAAGGCGAGCAAATCAGCTGGGACCAGCTACTTCAAATGACCAGTCATGGTGAAGCTGAGTGGAGGTGCAAGAAATCAAATGGTGGGAGTCCATACCTGAAGACTGAATCTTCGGCCAAATTGGCAGAAAGGGGGGCAGGCGGTGGCAGAAGGGAAAACCGCACCACGGGAATTAAGCACTTGGTCCAGGGGCAGCGGCTGTGGAAGGTAAACAAGAGGGAGTTAATTAAATAGAGAGGCGAGGGTAGGCAGAGGCTGCAGACGGCAAGGGAAGAGGAATTGCAACTAAATCGGGGGGGGCAGGTGCTGTGGCAAAGAGCAGCAGGGGGCCAGAAACAGGAATGGGAACGGTCACACTTAATCAGAGACGTTTAAGCTAAACGGGGGTGCGGGTCAGAGAGGTGGAAAGAGAGAGAGGGAGCAGGGGACAGGGCGGATGGACGGATCAGCGCCAAGCACCAGTGGTAGGAATTAGGAAGGGTAGAAACAACACAGGGAAGAGCAGAGTAAGAACAAAACGGCAGAATTTCACGAGCAGAAATTAGCAAATACTAGAGCGATATACTAGATTAAGCAGAATACTGTTCAAACTAACAAAACTTTAAGCTGCATAACAATTGGATATGAGTAACATGCTTAAAATATAAACAGTTTAAACAGAAGGTTACACATAGCGGGGAGGGTAAATTTGCAGCTAAGATGAGCAAATGCAAAATGTTCAGTAGTTTCAAAACAAGCAAGCAAGAGAATAAATCAGGCTATAGTAATTGTGGCAGGAAAAGCCAGAAAGCAGACAAGCTAGCAGCAGCAGAGAGGATCAAAGGCGAGCCAATCAGCTAGGCCCAGCTACTTCAAACAACCGATCAGGCTGAAGCTGAGCGGAGGTGCAAGAAATCAAATGGTGAGCATCCGTACCTGAAGTCTGAATCTTCAGTCTGATTGTTTGAAGAGGAGGCGGACAGCGGCAGAATGGAAATCCGCACCGCCTGGAGTTAAGCGCCCTGTCCAGGGGCAACGGCTGAAGGCTGAATCTTCAGCCGAACTGCTGGAAGGAGAGGCAGGTGGCGGCAGAAGGGAAAGCTGCACTGCTGGGAGGTAAGTGCCCAGTCCTGGGGCAGCGGCTGAAGGCAACCTTTTCCCTCCCTCCCTCCTTCCCCTGAGTTTATTTGCTGCTCCTTTTCTATCAGCTCTTTTCCGGGCCCAGGAGCCTCTGTTTTTCCATTCTGCTGTCACGCCTCCTTGGAGGTCTATGGCGGGAGAACTGGAAGGCGGGCGTAGGGTCCGCCCACTATATAGTGTCACGCTGGCATCCATCAAGTGACGGGTGGGCAGACCCCTGTTAGACACTGCTAGCTAAAGTTTACATGTGGTTCTGACGCCAGGGGGGCACAGTACTCAAGGTGACTACGTACTGCAAGAGCCTCTCTTGAAGATCTATTGTTACGGTAAGTTCTTGTGTAACGGTAACTACTTCTTTATATCTTGAAAATTGTTTGGACCCTTCCTGTTTGTTTCTGTATGGTGTCACTTGTCTTTTGGGCAAGCAATAGTGTAAAACCATCTTGTGAGTCTGATTTTTACAGGAGACTACAGCCAGCCAGTTATTTCAAACCCTGTGATGAGTATCAATACTAATCTGAAGTGCTTTGCACTAGGAGGACGATAACCCATTATTTGCTATTTTTTTTATCTCTAGATAAGTCCCAAAAGTGATGTCTGGTCCTTGGGATGCATTTTATACTGTATGACTTATGGGAAGACTCCTTTTCAGCACATAACAAATCAGATCACAAAGCTGAATGCCATAATAGACCCTAATTATGAAATAGAGTTTCCAGCTATTCCAGAAAAGGACCTTCAAAATGTGTTAAAGGTAATAAAATGTTTAAGTGTCAAACAAATATGTGATTTTAGGAAAGAGAGGCCATTGACCCATTGAGTGCCCCTCCCCCCCACTCATTCAGTGGGAATACCCTGTCACCCCATTCTGTTTGAAGTATCGCACAGGTCTGAGTAGATGCTGTATCAGCAGACACCACCTGCTCCAGGAGTCTGTTTACACACTTGCCACTGGTTCCAAAAATAGTTCTTCCTGTTCCTTCCCTTGAATTTTGCTCCTTTTAGTGACATTGTGTGCCCTCTTTTTCTGCATGATCTGAAGAACTGTTTGATCTATGGATTTATCCCTTTCCGGTATCAGAGTACCATGATTTCTAGGGACGTGGATATGTTGTTCAATCCACTCTGTCTGGCAGGTTCTTTGCCGCTTTAAATCTTGCCGTAACTTCTTCAAGCTGGCTCCTTCCACCCACCCGGGTGATAAAACCCTCTGCTCCGCCCCATGACGCCAGATCTTCCTTACCGCTTGGAAGCTCAGGTTCCCTCCTTAGCGCTCTGTGTTTTAGACCTGGATCCACACTCTTCTTAATTTCCGAAACTTATTTTAAAATTTACAAGACTTCGGTCTTCATCTTCCCTTGCAGCTGCGATGGACAAATCGACTCCTGGCTTCCGTCGATGCCTGTGTAAGCAGAAGATATCCCAGACCGATCCTCTCTCCACGTGCATCTACTGCCTGGGGCTTGGCCACGACTTGCAGGCTTGCGAATTGTGCAAGTCCTTTTCGGCTTCGATCTTAGAGGACCGTGCTGCCAGACTTCTTCTCAGGCGACCCAAAAAACGGTATCCATCGGTCAAGTCTAAGGAGACCCGTTGGGCGGTGTCCGCTGTGGCAGGCTCCATGGAACAGTTGTAGCAATTGATTGCCCTCAAGGAGGAGGCAGCCCAGGCCACTGCTTCTTCCTCCTTAGCCGCGGCATTTATCCCGCTCTCTTTGGGCTCCTCCTACACGGCTTCGTTTAAGGAACTTTGTCAGTCCCTCTCCACCAAGGGAGAAGGACCATCGGGGCATTCCAGTCGGTCCAAGAAGAAGGACTCTAAGGGTAAGTCCCACCGTCGACAATCGTGGGAGCGGGAGAGATCCCCTTCACTTGGCCGTCGACTCTCAACTTCGGTCGAGGTTGCGGCTGCAGCCTCTGGCTTCATGAAGCCCCGTCAGGTCAGCCTGCCGAGACATCAGTCTATACGGTCAAGATTTTTCTCGACCCGTCAGACGGTTTGTCGATTGGAGAAGCCGACAACCGTACTTCACTGGTTTCCCCCAGTGGAAACTGAGGACTTGCCTGTACCTCCTGTGCCAGAGTCCCCAGTTAAGGTCCCTGTACCGAGGGAGGAGTGGGTTTCCCCCGTCCCCTCTCTGACCCACGAACCCCTGAAGGTCTCTGTCCTCTTCCAGGTCCTGCCGACGTCTGCAGTCTCAGCACCATGGAAAGCGGCATCGCCGCTCATCCTCATCCTTCTCTGTGGAGGATAGGCTCCGGTGCAAGTTGCGTTGGCAATACGAGGATTTAATGTGGCAGCAGCTCTTATTGTCCGGAAATAAGGTGACTCTGTCGCTTTCTCCAGCCATTAAGTGGCTATCACCGGAACAACCAAAACAACCCCTTGTAGTAGTCGAGGAGCCAACCCTGGCACCAGTTGTTCGGCTGAAACCGGTTGCACCATCCATTGTGGTGGAACCTCCGCCTCCACAACCAAAGACTGGGGCCCCAACCAAGGATTCTCGGTCGGGTCACGGCTTGCCCCACAGGTTGTCAGTCACCCTTACTCTCGATCGACCTCGGCAGGTGGAGGGTGGCTCAGGCGCCCTTCAGCTGTTTACAGACTCCTCAGAGTCTGACGATGACTTCTCCCTGTTCTCCAGGCCACTTGACTTTGAGTCTGCAGAGGTCCAGTCGGTGGATGAGAGCCCATCCTCGTTTTTAGGTTTGCTTCGGTTCATCTCGGAGTCCATTGGGATGCCGCTCGAACCCATTTCAAAACGGGCCAAGTGTCCCCTCACGGAGACACTGGACTGAGGGGATTCCCCTACGGAGGCCTTTCTGGTGGCCGAAGCCATTGTGGGCCTGGCCCTGGAGTTGTGGCAGCAGCCAGCATCTTGTCCCACGCCTTCAGCCAGGATGGCTCGAAAGTACACAGTCCCCACCGGCTTACTCTCTGGTTTCTCGGAGCACTCCTCTGCAGAGGGGTTAGTGACCGATAGCGTTTTCCGGCGCTGTGGAAACACTCAGGACATGGACAGACCACCCAATAAGGAATCCAAAAAGCTGGATTACGTAGAGCAGAAGGTTTACGCTGCTTGCTCCCTAGGTCTTCGTCAGGCTAGCTTGGACGTTCTGATGGCACATTTCTCACACGCCCTTATGGGTTCCCTGGATGAGGTGATTCCTCATCTCCCAGCTGACCTTCATACAACTGTCAAGCAGGTACGGAATCAGGGAAGGGCGGTGGCAAAACAGCAGCTCCAAACTTAGGTTGGTTGTTGGTGATTCTTGTGCCTGATTAGCGCGCACTGACATGCGCCGCAGAGCTCAGCTGCGGATCTCCGCCTTCACAGTGGACACCCAGCACAAACTGGCAGACGTTCCCTTCCTAGGCACTGACTTGTTCGGGCCTGGGGTGGAAGGCCATCTCCAAAGGATAGAGAAGTCCAATGCCACCTTGGACTCGGTCACGTCTGCCCAGAAGGATGAAGGCAGTCAGCAACAGCTTAAGCCCTTCCCCGTGGCACGTCCGGCCCAGCAGCACCCGTACCAGAGCTAGCAGGCACACACTTGGCACCCTGTGGCCAAGTCTGCTGCTGCCTCCAGTAGGAGGAAGCTTGGAGGCAAGGATCCAGGAGGTCCCTCAGCGGGCCCTTCCTCCAAGCCTGCCCAGTGATGGATTGAGGAGTGTTGCCCCCAACCTCGTCACTCCTCCCCGGGTTCCCCCTGTGGGGGGATGGCTCTGCCACTTCTTTTCCGCCTGGTCCCCTATCATCACAGACCGCTGGGTGCTAGAAGTGGTAGGCAGGGGTCTGCCTCTGGAATTCGAGCAGTTCCCTCCCTACCGAGCTGTCGCCCCATGGGGGGGCAACGGGCTCGTCAAGCTGACATTGCCCTGCTCCTCCAGAAGAAGGTGTTCAACGAGGAGGCAGACCCTCCTCCAGACCCAGGGTTTGTGTCCAGGTATTTTCTGGTCCCAAAATGAAGGGGGGGCTGGCGCCCCATTCTCTACCTGAACAAGTTCCTAAGGCCGCGCACCTTCACTCTGGCTCAGATCATTCTATCCTTGGAACTAGGCGTGTGGTTTTGTTCTCCGTAACTTCAGGACGCGTCCTTTCATGTTCCAATCCATCCGTCACATCAGCGATTCCTCCGCTTCCGAACAGAGGGTTGTCTTTACGAGTTCTGGGCCATGCCCTTCAAGTTCTCTCCCAGGGTCTTCACCAAATACATGGCAGTGGTGACAGCATTCCTGCAGCGCCGAGGGGGCCCGGTGTACCCTTACCTGGACGACTGGTTGATTGCAGCCCCCTCCAGGTTGGAGGTGGAGTAGTCCAGGGATCTGGCCCTCCAGGTCTGCTGTGATTGGCCTCCTCATCAGCGAGGCCAAGTCAGAACTTGTGCCATCGCAGGTGATTCAGTTCACCGGGGCAGAGCTCAACTGTCTTCGAGCCAGAGCCCGGCTTCCAGCGGACAGGGCCGAGGTCCTTTCCTCCTTTGCCCAATCATTTCTGGTTGAGCAATTGCACCCTGCCCGGGACTTTCTGTGCTTTCTGGGCCTCATGGCAGCCTGCACCAGTGTGGTCCATTAGCTCAGCAGGCATATGCGTCCCCTGCAATGGGGGCTGGCCCGCCAATGGTCACAGCGCTCCGGTCCTCTTTACCAGCCAGTGACGGTGACCCAGGAGATGTGGGACGACCTACAATGATTGCTCGTTCCAGCTCATCTGCAGGAGGTATCCAGTTTGTCCGCCTCAAGCTGACGGTCACTCTAACGACCGACGCCTCTGTGATGGGTTGGGGTGCCTATCTGGGGCTCAGGGCCCACAGCCTCTGGTCCCCTCAGGAGTCTCGAT
The DNA here is from genome assembly GCA_016271365.2 of Neoceratodus forsteri. Taxonomy (NCBI): domain Eukaryota; kingdom Metazoa; phylum Chordata; order Ceratodontiformes; family Ceratodontidae; genus Neoceratodus; species Neoceratodus forsteri. The sequence continues at coordinate 1,129,813,345 of CM057449.1, read as the reverse complement.
GTGCCACATCAAGCTGCTGGAGCCCCAAGCGGCGTTTCTAGCCCTCACCGCCTTCGCTCCGTTTGTACAGGGTCAAGTGGTTCAGGTCCAGATGGACAACACCACGACCATGTACTACCTCAACTGCCAGGGGGGATGCACTCCTTGCCTCTCTGCTTGGAGGCCAGTCTCCTAGCCATCCATGTGGCAGGAGCCTCCAACCGTCTGGCTGATGCCCTCAGCTGGATAGGCGCTGCATCTCACTAGTGGTCTCTCCTGCCGGAGGTAGTGCAAGATCTGCTCTCCCATTGGGGCACCCCCTCAGGTGGACCTGTTCGCCTCCAGGGAGAATGCGAAGCTGAGGCTGTTTCATGCCCGCCCCCCTCAGCAGGGCTTGCTGCAGGGGGATGCCTTCTCAAGGCCGTGGACTCCGGGCCTCTTCTACGCCTTCCCTCCAGTTCCCTTGATCCACAAGGTGCTTCTTATGGCAAAGCGGGACAAGGCGCAGGTGATTCTGGTAGTCCCAGACTAGCCCCTCCAGTTCTGGTACCCAGATCTCCTCGGCCTCAGCTCCAGGCTCCTGAGGCGGCTTCCAGCCCGCCCGGACCTGATCTCAATCAACAAGGGGAAGGTTCTCCATCTGGATCTTCAATCCCTGCACCTGATGGCCTGGTTCCTGAATGGCTAGAGTTCCATGCCTTGGGTCTTTCCTATGAGGTCCTCAACGTCGTTGAGATGTCCCGCAGGGAGTCGACCAGAAAATTCTATGCCTTTAAATGGAAGAGAGTCTCCATTTGGTGTCGGGACAAGGGGTTGGACCCTTCTTCCTGTCCATTGGCTAGCATTTTGGACTACCTGTGGTCCCTTTCTCAACTAGGGCTTCGGTTGATGACCCTTAAGCTGCACCTGGCAGCCATCTCTGCTTACCGGGCGTGGGCCATCAGTGGTGCAGGAGAAGGTGGTTGGGTGCTTTTTCAAAGGCCTTGATCACATATCCCCTTCGGTGTGAGAACTTCCACCTCCATGGGATCTACTGCTGGTATTGGCTAAGCCACATCTCCCACCTGTCATGAAGACCGCCTTCTTGGTGGCTATAATGTCAGCCAGAAGGATGGGAGAGCTCCAGGTGCTTTCCATCGAGTCTCCTTATCTGGTCTTCCACAGGGACAAGGTTGTCCTGTGTGCCCACCCGAAATTCCTTCCGAAGGTGGTGTCGGAGTTTCACCTTAACCAGGTGTTGACTCTGCCAGTGTTCTACCTCAATCACACCTCGGAGACCGAATATAGGCTCCATACTCTGGACCCTAGAAGAGCGCTCGCTTATTATAAGGAGCGGGCGGCTGAAGTTCGGGGAGAGGTTCACCAGCTGTTTACCTAGGCTGAAGCCACACCTGCAGCCAAGTAGACGATAGGCAGGTGGGTCACCTCCTGCATAGATCTCTGCTATAGGCTGGCGGGCATGGAGCCTCCCAAAGGGATAAGAGCTCATTCTACCTGCCATACCGCTGCTTCGGTGGCTGCTTCTAGTGACGTCCCTATCCAGGAAATCTGCAGGGCTGCTACCTGGAAGTCGGCACACACCTTTATTTCCCATTACCACATTGACCTTGAGTCACGCCCGGATGCTGGTTTTGGGACCTCTGTTCTCCAGTCCTTATTCCCTAAGTAGGGGGTGTGCGTCTTGCCTCCCTTCTCCCAGAGAACTGCTAGGAGTCTGCCATGAAGTGTGGATTGAACAACATATCTACGTTCCTAGAAATACAGATTACTCACCTGTAACAGGAGTTCTAAGAGTGGCATATGTTGTTCATCCACACGACCCACCCAACCTCTTCGGCTTCAACACGCAGCCTGACTTCCAGCGGGCTAGATCTGGCGTCATGGGGTGGTGCTGAGGGTTTTATTACCAGGGTAGGTGGGAGGAGCCAGCTTGAAGACCTTCCGGCAGGATGTAAAGCGGCAAGGAACCTGCCAGGCAGTGGATGAACATATACCACTCTTTGAACTCCTGTTACAGGTGAGTAACCTGTATTTATGTGTGTCCTGAGTCTTCAAGCAGGAGTGCATTATAGTGGTGAAATATTTAGCCTAATACTTTTTTTTTTTTCCTGTGTTTATGCCCCATTTTTACCCTGCACGCGAACTCCTTCCAGTTTCGCCATTGCATGCTTACTTCATCCCCATTACCTGTGGACTGGTGCGCTGGACACCCCCCTCCCCCCCCGGGCAGGGATGAGGTGGAGGGGCTTTACCTTCAAGCTTCTAGTTAAGTCTGGAGCCATGAGTGGCAGGTCAGGTAGGGGGATCCTGCAGTGCTGGGCGGTCCCTCATCCTCAGATGCAGGGGTCCATTTTCCCTCTTGTCTCCCTAAGCTCCAAGGACATCGGCATACAGATGGGATCTGTGAGTGTACCCGAACGCAGAGGTGTGCTGTTACACTGGGATCCTGGCCAATGTCCTTCCCTCCCCTGATGTCCCTAACTGCACTGCAGTATAGCAGTGGGAACAACTACCCTCCCACCCTGGAGGAGGCAAGCATCCTGTGGGGTGCACAGTCCTCCTCCTGGCCAGCCCCCGGCAACCCGAGCTCACAACCAAACTCAAGTCACTGGTGTCACGAGTGGTAGCACTATCACTGCACTAACCAGGCCAGCTTTATTCTATTTTATATTGACCCTTATCTCCTGACTTTTGTAATACCTTCCCCCCCATTTTCAGTATGCTTTACCACTTTTATGTATTTATGTATGTTTACTCTTTAATAAGAGGTGCACTCCTTTTAAGATGGCTTGGAACAGGTTTTCATCACTGTTCTCTGCTGTTAAATAGAAACAGAATTTAATGGCAGAAAAGGACCACTTGGCCCACCTAGTCTGCCCATTTTCCTTACTGGTTTTTATCTTCCTTTCCTATCCCTAGAGTTCCTTTATGTCTGTCCTGTGCATTTTTGAATTCCCCTACTGTTTTTGCTCCCCACAACCTCTGTCTGGAGGCTGTTACATGAATCCATTGCCCTTTCCGTGAAAAAATACTTTCTCGTATTACTTCCGAGTCTAGACCCTCTATTCTCATATCATGGCCCTTTGTTCTTGAACATCTGCTCTGAAAGATGCTACCCTCTTGTACCTTATGTATACCCTTGAGGTTGAAAGTCTCTCTGATATCTTCTCCTCACCCCCTTTTCCAGGGAATACATATTGAGATCAGCCCCAGCACCGTTTTTGTCGCCCTTCTCTGAACCGCTTCTACTCTGTCCTTCAGGAGATGCAGCCTCCAAAAACCGGACACAGTACTCCAGATGAGGTCTCACCAATGTTCTATACAGTGGCATCACCACCTCCTTCCTTCTGCTGGAGAAACCTCTCCCTATGCAGCCCAGCATTCCATGAGCTGTCTTCACAGCCTTCTCACATTGTTTGGTAACCTTCAGGTTATCAGATATGATTACTTCCTTTCCTGTTTGGCCGTCATTGCCTCCCCTCCCCCCATCATGTACTCCTCCCCTGCATTTCTGTGCCTCAGATCCATGATCTTGCACTTCTTTGCATTGAATCTTAGCTGCCACACCCTTGATCACTCCTCAAGCTTGCTTTGGTCCCTTCTTATTTTCTCTACCCTTCCTGGAGTGTGAGCCCTGTTTCAGATCTTTGTGTCTGCAGAGAGACGTTCCTTCCCTTCCAGCCCTTCTGCACTGTCACTTATGAAGACATTAAAGAGGACTGGTTCAAGCACTGATCCCTGTGGGATCCCGCTGGTCACCCTCTCGCTTAAGATTGAACTCCGTTCACCACCACCCTCTGTGTTCTGTCAATCAGCCAATTTCTGACAGTTTGCCACCCTGGGACTCACTCCCAGGCTGCCCAGCTTTGTTTACAAGCTTCATATGTGGAACAGTGTTGAAGGCCTTGCTGAAATCCAGGTAGGCCATGCCCACCGCCCCTCACTGATCCACGTCCCTAGTCACCTAGTTAAAGAAATCAAACAAGGTATTTTCCCCACTGTGAATCTGTTTAACACCCATTGTTCAAGATCACTTTTTTGTGACTGAAATGAATTGGCATACAGTAAAGACTGCTCTTTGACCTTATATGACAAGTGTACAAAAACAACTGAAAATACTGATGAAAACCTGGTTCGAGCCATATTAAAAAGAGCGCTCCCTTTATTGTTTCAAATGTCAATAAAGTGCTAAAGGCAAATTCGAAATGGGGAAGAAAGGTATCCTACAAATCAGGAGATAAGGGGCAATCTAAAATGGAATAAAAAGCATAGGTCAAAATTGTCATGGCTGTTATGCACTGCTGCTTTCATTTTGCCAACAAGAACACTCCCAGTTCTGCCAGTCAGTCCTCGTAGCTCATGTTCTACAAGTCTTTTTCCATGTTTGTTGCTCATGTTTGGATGCAAGCCTTGCCAGTATTCCTCCTCTGATATGGGAACCAGAACTGCACACTGTACTCCAGATGGAGCATTACCAGGGATCGGTACTAAGGCATTATAATTTATTTTGACCTGCTTAGGAAGTTCTTCTTGATGCATGCCATGATTCTGTTTACCTTGTCAGTTGTACCCCATACTATTGGTCACGTTTGAATGTGCTACCAGTTGTAGCTCCCTTTTCTGTTTCCTGTTGATTGATGTGCTCACTGAACCATTTAAGCAGCATTTTGTTTTTAAATTCTTCTTTTCAGAGTGCATGACTTTGCATATCTCCACATTGACATTAATTTCTTTACTGCCCACATCCTAAATTTATGCAAGGGTTTCTGCAGCTTATTTATCTCCTCCTACTGTGTGTCCCATCTTGGGAGTCATTAGCAAACTTTGCAACCCAACTAGTAGTTTCCACCTCCAATTTACTTGTAAATATGTTGAACAGCGTCTAAGGACAGACCCCTGTGGGACTCCACTGACCACTTAGTTCCATGTTGCTAGATTGCCATTAATAACTTCCTGTTTCACATCCTGCAGCTGTAAATACCTAGGTTTTCCATCCTGTATGGGCCACTGTCAATTGTTTTGCCGGAGACAAGGTACACAACATCCCCACGTTATCCTACGTAAAGTTTCTCGGTGATGTCAAAGGCTAAAACAGTAATCCCCCTTACAGCAGAACCAGCCTATAGTCTTATAGTGATTTGCATATTATCCCATGATGTGTTGCATGTGTGATTTTGTATAACATTAAAAGAATGTGTGACAGGGTTGAATAAGACCCTGTCCCATTTGTTACACAGAAAGAGCTAAATGTTGATCTTATCTGTGTCAATCTTCATTCATCACTGTTGAGTACTCGGCTGGAGGTCAGGATCTTGCGGGATTTTTTTTTTTTTTAGATAGGCGGAGCCGACGCACCATCAGTGTCGCCCTTGATGCCGATACACTGCGTGGCGCTTGAGGGTTGGCCACTGGGCGCTCTCGACTCCACCTGCCTGCCAGTTCTTCATCTCCCACCATAGAGGTCACCTCATGGGATGCTGAGAGAAGATTTTGAGGCCTGCTTCGCAGTTTCTTGACTCCGTGATTGAATTTCCGTCTGAGCCGAAGTCTGTCGGTTTTTCCTGCTGGTTCTGTTTTGCCATACTTGACGTCGCCCAGTAAGATCTTTCCATTATTCTATTTTCTGCAACATCAAGTCTTTTGGTGTGTTTTGTTTCCCCCCGTAGGTCATGTCTCAGTCGGAGGGCAAGAAAACATCCAGGACGGGTCAGCCCCCCATGCGACGGTGCCCATGCTACCAAAAATATTCAGTCACCAACCAGAACGACCGTTGTCTTGCGTGTCTTGGCCCGCTTCACGACATGGATTCATGCGATGCCTGTTTCTCCATGAACCGGCGGGTCATCGAGCTTCGCGCATATAAGTGAGGCAAGTTCATGACTTTTTGAGGTCAGGCGCTCTCTCGTCAGGCCAAACCACGCTCGACCTTTCCTCCGGGTCCCCTCCGGTTCTACATGGACTGAGGAGGAGGGGCCTCGGCTACTAGTAGCCTGGCCGTTGCGAAACTCCTTCCGTGGTGCGGAGGCCCGTCCCACTCCTTTTAGGGGGCAGGCGGGAGGTGCCGCCACGGCAATCACCAACCGAGGTGAAGACTCCTGATGTCGGGACCGCGGTTACATGGCCGGGTGGGCGTAGGCCTGACTGAGCCATCATCGGCGCAGTTTGTCACATGGCACCGTGGCTACTGTCTGAGCAGTTTGCGGCACCTGGGGAGCTTCTACGGTGCCGTCTTTCTGTGTCTTGCCGTGGGGCCGTAGGATTCCCCCGTCGTCGGCGCCGCCTCTGCCCTCTGTACCGTGTGTCCGGATGGCGCCAAGTCTGGAGCTCCTGTTTGGGCTGGAGCTGTGCCTCCTGTCGATTCCGCTCGCGGTACTGTAGGGGGCACTGGCATAGACTCGGCATGGATCTTCCTGGACATAAAGTCTCCACCACTCATTCACACTAGTGGGAAACTGCACGGAGGCACTAGGACCCAGCGGGAGCAAACTTTTTGCTAGAGGGTCAGCGCCAGAGATGGAGCCGCGAAGAGTGGCACCGCAAGTCTCAGCTCGTGCAGTAATGACTATACCGGCATCAACCCTCCAACCGCCTCAGTTCCTTTTTTCCCGCCGTCAAGTGCACTTCAGTGACTACATCGCTCGCCTGCCGGAAGTCATTCAAAATAGCAGCTTAGTTTTTCAGTTTTATTGTTTTGTAGTAATATTTCAAATAACTTTCGCTTAGTTTATTTATTCTTAATTAAACAAGTCTCGGCCTACATTGACTGAGTCTACCATGAGCAGGTCAGGTGACGGTAGGGAGTCTTCGTATGAAAGCTGTTCAGTCAGCCGGGCTGGGTCCGGTCTGCCGCCTTCTCCAGAGGGGGGCCGTCTAACAACGGACAGTCCGATGCCTGAGGGGGTGGGCGGTCCCCTCGAAAGCATAAAAGTAAACGGTCGCATTTTCGGCACCGTTCGGCCTAGAGCTCTTCTTCAACCTACAGGTCAAGAAAGAGAAGGCATCACTCGAGGTCACCCTCTAATATGTCTGCGCGTAGACGGTCGGTTATTGGGGCTAGTTGCCGGTCTCCTCCTTCGGAGTCGCCGGTTTCTGTTTCTGATAGCTGAGGTCTTCGACAGCGGAGCCCTACCCTGCCTTCTGGTAGGTCTTCAGATGAGCAGTTTCATCACTGGGATGCTCTTGTGGAGCAGTGGGCTCGGAGGTTGGTCCAACTGCCTGGCCCGGTCACTGAGGGGCCTTGGGGCTTATTCGGAAATCAGGTGGAGCGGTTGAGCCTCCCTAGTCGTGCGGCACCGTCTTCGGTGCCGTCGACTCAGTACTTAGGTGTCCCCACACACACACACACGGCTGTGGCGTAGGGGGCCACACCGATGCCTTTATCTCCTGGTATTCATTCTTCTCTTTCCTCAAATCCTGTTTTTCTGAGTCTTGGGATGTTATCGACGCCCTCTGTGTCTATGGCACGCTCGGCGTCATCTTCCGCGCCGATGCGTCTGTCGCCACCGTCAGGCTTTTCAGCACCATGTGGCTTGGTGCCGCCCAGCGCCTCGGTGCAATGCATGTTTTCAGCACCATGCATTTCTTCGGTGCCGAGGCCTGTGAGGACATCATCCAGCCTTCAGGACTCTTCCTTTAACCCTTTTCCTCCCTCATTTCCTTCTATTTTTCACTCCTTTCCTGTCCATACAGTCCCTCCGGGACTGTCAGGAGATGACACTGAGCCTGATCCAGACCTTAGGCTGGGTGATGATGTGGAAGAAACAGGATCTATTCCTACTGCAGAGCCTGTGTTCGAGGACCTGTCTTTTAAGTCTCTGCTGAAAAACCTGATTTCCACTCTTTCTCTCCAAACTACAGATATCGATCCTGGGAAACTGTTAAGACTCCAATACCTCCTTGTTCCGGAGATGCCTATGGATTTGACTCCTCCGGTACAGCCCTCCTTTGAGACGCTATCTCAAATGGTATGGAATAATCCTGCTGTCATTCCTTTGGTAGCAAAGTCCATAAATAGGAAATATGCTGCTCCCAAAGATTGACCCATTTTGGCATCCCAAACTTTTGCGGATTCTATTGTAGTCTTTCACAGAATAAAGTAGTCCTTCCACAAACTATTACAGCTCGACCTATTAACAAAGAATCTCGTAAGACAGACACTTCAGGTAAGAGAGTCTTTGCTGCTTCCACCCTAGGTATGCGTATTGCCAGTTACCAAGGCTATTTCTCTCAATATGAGTATATCTTTTGGCATTCACTCAAACAAATGGTTGAAGCTCTACCGGAGTCGGACAATAATTCAGAGCTTCTTCAAACCATAACCAGGAGTATAGAGTCCAACAACCAGCAGGTTAAAGCAGCTATGGACGCTTTCGATGCTGCTACCTGAGTGGCGGCGGGCATTTGTACCCGCTGTCATTCCTGGCAGCGCACTTCAGGTTTCACGAATAATGCTCAGCAACAGGTAATGGCGTTGCCCTTCGATGGTGTGTATCTCTTCAGCCCTCAAGTAGAACAGGCTCTAGAGGCTACATGAAAGACTAGGTCAGCCATTAAATTGGCTCAACCTCCTCCTGTTCCCTCTCAAGGGAGAGTTAATAAATGCCAGTTTCATAACCGTCAGTCCTTTTGAGGCAAAGGCAGGGGAAGTTTTAATAAAAACCAAGCCCCCCAACCTCAAAAGAAAACGCAGCAGAAGGCGCAAGAACCCAAAGCGCCCAGTGCTGCCTTCTGATTTGATGGCCCAAGTCCCACCTCAGCTGCCCGAGGTGGACTCTTCTTCAGCGGTGGGAGGTCGTCTGACTCATTTCTACAATCAATGGAAGTCCATAACCTCGGACAAATTGGTCCTTCGGATAATCCCCAAGGGGTATTCCCTCAATCTTTTGGACACCCCTCCGGATTGTCCCCTCAGACGACAGCCCAGGCTGTCAGCTTTTCAGTCAGATCTTCTCGCCTCCAAAATACAGGGCCTTCTTAACAACTGGGCAGTGGAAGTAGTTCCATTGTATTAACAAAACACAGGGTTCTACTCCCATTACTTTCTGGTTCCCATGAAAACCGGGGGCATGTGCCCCATTTTGGACCTTAGAAAGCTAAACAAATTCCTTCCCAGAGAGAAATTCAAAATATCACTAGGAACCCTGTTACCTTTGCTTCATCAGCTTGTCTGGTTAGCCTCCCTGGACATGCAGGATGCTTACCAGCACATTCCTATTCACCCAAAGCATCACAAATACCTAAGGTCCGTGGCTTTGGGACAGCATTATCAGTTCAGAGTCCTGCCCTTTGGGCTATCCTCGGCGCCACGAGTTTTTACAAAGTGTTGTGCAATTCTCACAGCATATCTCAGAAAAATCAGGATACAGGTGTTCCCATATCTGGACGATTGGCTTCTAGCAAGCCCTTCCAGACAGGGAACTCTCGATGCCGTAGCCACGGCTTCACACTTTCTCACGTCCATGGGTGTCCTGCTAAACCTAAAAAAATTGCAACTGCAGCCCTCCCAAAGGCTCCTTTTCATAGGAACCCTTCTGGACACCTCCTGTGCGAAAGCTTTTATTCCAGAGGACAGGAGGAACGATATCCTTCAGATGGCCCAATACAAACGAGAGAACAGCTCGGTTTCAGCTCTCTCGATGCAACGGATACCAGGTCTCATGGCATTGGCAGGATTCACTGTACCCCTAGCTCGCCTCCACGTGAGAACCTCTCGATGGATGCTCAGTACTCGGTGGTTCCCGACCACTCACTCAGTCCTTTCTCATCAAGGTGACGGAACCTCTGAAGAGATCACTCACCTGGTGGTCACAAGAGGACAATCTTCTGGAAGTGTATCCCTCTGCTCCTCTGGATCATCAGATTTACATTACCACAGATGCGTTCCTGATGGGGTGGGGAGCTCACTGTCGGACTCTCCACACTCCAGGTACATGGACTCAGGACGAGTCCCAGCTTCACATAAATGTCTTAGAAATGAGAGCCGTCCTTTATGCAGTCCGGGCTTTGAAGGACATTCTCTGTCACAAGAACATTCTCCTTCAAACAGACAACAAAGCAGTGATGTATTACATCAACAAGCAGGGTAGTGATTACTCTTACCCCTTATGCAGAGAAGCGATGAGTGTGTGGGGGTGGTGCTTGGAGCACAAGGCTCTAATTCAAGCGGTCTACCTGCCGGGAGTGCGGAATGAACTAGCAGACCATCTCAGCAGAACAGAGACAGATCCTCATGAATGGTCTCTCGACTCAACCATAGTTAAGTCACTATTCGCAGAGTGGGGAACTCCAGACCTGCACCTTTTTGCATCCCCACTCAACACAAAACTGCCTCTCTTCTGCTCCAGAAATCCAGGGCCTTGCATTTTCTGTCAGGATGCGTTCAGGTTGCAGTGGACAAAATGCTTTCTATATGCCTTTCCGCCTCTTCCTCTAATTCAGAGGGTACTTCTCAAGTTTGAGTCCCAGGGTGACAAAATGATCCTCATTGCTCCCTTCTGGCCTCAACAGATATGGTTTCCACTACTCAATAGTATGTCAGAAGCCCCTCCAAAACCACTTTCCCTTCTGACGAACCTTCTGACTCAGGGGCCTGTGGTCCATCCCAACCTGAGGTCACTTCACCTTCATGCTTGGCTCCTGAAGAGATACAAGTGAACAGGTTCAATGTATCTCGCAGGGTTTCAGATATTCTTCTGGCTGCACGCAAGCCAGCCACTAGGAAAACTTACACAGCCAAATGGAAGTGTTTTTCGCTCCGGTGTGCAAAATCCTCTTTGAACCCCTTTTCCTGCCCACCAGATAGTTCTAGAGTACCTCTTAGACCTCTCAAATTCAGGTCTGCAATACTCTACAGTTAAGGTTCACCTTTGTGCCACCTCAGTTTATCATGAGCCAGTACTTTCCTTGTCGTTGGCTCAGTTACCTGTGGTTATGAGGTTTCTTAAGGGAATTCTGCATACCGGACCTCCAATAAGATGTCCAGTTGCAGCCTGGGACATTGATCTTGTGCTAGACATGCTCACTCAAAAACCTTTCGAGCCACTAGCTACCTGCGAGTTAAAATTTCTCACTTGGAAAACGGCCTTCCTAGTGGCCATTACCTCAGCCCGCAGGGTCTCTGAGATACATGCCCTAGTCACAGACCCCCTGTATATGGTGTTTCATAAAGACAAAGTAGTTCTTAGGACCCATCCTAAGTTTCTCCCTAAGGTTGTTTCAGAATTTCACCTAAACCAACCTTTGGTCCTTCCTACTTACTTCGCGAACTTCCAAAATGAAGGAGAGCAATCTCTTCATTCCTTGGATGTCAAGAGAACTTTGCACTTCTGTCTAGATAGAACAGATGATTTCCGCAAAGTTCAACAACTGTTTGTTTCCTTCAGCGAGACCCAGCTGGGTCAACACGTCGCTATCAGATGTATTTCAGCATGGCTGGTGGCATGCCTTTGCCACTGTTATTCCATGGTGCAGGTTAAGCTGGAGGGCAGAGTGCATGCTTACTCTACTAGAGCGGTCATGGCTTCCATAGCGGAAATCCGCAACGTGCCCATTGCAGACATTTGCAATGCGGCTACCTGGAGCTCAGTGCATGCTTTTGTCAAAAACTATGCCCTGGGTGTCCATGCCAAACGACATCTTACTTTTGACAGAACCATCCTTAATGGACTCCTGTCCTGAAACAGTGAGCTCTGTCTCCTGCCTCCCTCTTGGGGGATTATTAGTTTGGTACTCTCCCATTAGTGTGAATGAGTGGTGAAGACTTTATGTCCAGGAAGATATGGAAATTACATACCTACCGTAATTCTTTATCTTCTTGGACGAGTCTCCACCACTCATTCAAACGCCCACCCTCCATCCCCTGAACTGACCTCTGTTATTGGTCTAAACTCCTTCAGTCTTTAGGCTGTGAAGACTTCTGTGTTGACCCTTCTTACATGGGTCGTTCGGACTGTTTTGTGTCCGATCTTTTTTGGTTAGGCTATCCTTCTAGGTTAGGTTACGCTGCACCTCCTCAGGGATAAAAAGGTAATGAGGCGGTTGGAGGGTCGACGCCGACATAGTAATTACAGCACAAGCTGAAGCTCGTGGTGCCGCTCCTCACGGCTCCATCTCTGGCGCCGACCCTCTAGCAAAAAGGTTGCTCCCGCTGGGTCCTAGTGCCTCCGGCGCAGTTCCCCATTAGTGTGAATGAGTGGTGGAGACTCGTCCAAGAAGATCAAGAATTATGGTAGGTATGTAATTTCCATTTTTGGTTTCTGGCACCCCCTTTGGTAAAGATGGCAGTGGGCGACGACCTAGGGTCTGGCACAGGGCCTCTGCCTCTACCTCTTCGGAGGCGGAGTCGGACTGTGAGTCAGATGGACAGTCTGACTCTTTGGGGTTGGCTGTTGGAGTGGGCAGCCCTGTGGTATCCTCAGCAAGCCAGAGTCAGCCCCCTTCTGAGGTGGGGTCGGTGGCTACCGAGACTGGGGTCAGGGGATGCTGACCAGCGGGCGGTGGTGCAGGCCACCATTGCTCTGCAGCCCGGTCTTGGTGGGTTCACTGACTCCCTCAACAGTGGTATCCCCATCTGTGATGCGCCTGGATCGCCCAACTTTGGGGCCGATCAGAGCACTTGAGGGAGGAGAGGGTACTGTGCCCTGGATAGCTCCTTCGGGTGCTGCCCAGAGCTGTCAGCTACCTAGGCTAGCCCTCTCGAGGAAGGCTCTTTTGGACTCTGAGGGGTCGAGGGGCATGGGGTCTGCTTGGCGGCCTTTTTTGGGGGTCCACCTGGGCTCTGGGAGAAGCCGTAGTGCGGATTTCCGTTCTTCCTCCTCGGTTTCTTTGAGAGACCCCCATTCTTTTGAGGTAGGGGACTGTCCTTCTGGACCTATACGACCCCGGTCACCTCACAAGATGGATTCTTCCAGGCGCAGCCAAGGCAGTACCAAAATGGTTGTTCAGCTGTCTGCTGTGGGGTCCTCGGGGGCACCTTCTTCCGCTGGTGCTCCTGGTCCGCTTCTTAGCCCAGGCGGAGGTCAGCCAACATCTCTTCTCGCCTCTTTCCCCATTCGTCTGCCACATTCTCCTGCGCTCCCAGGCATCCTTGGTCCTAGTGGGTCTCTCTCCTGGGAGCAGTTCAGGACGGTGGCTGCTCGGTTCCCAGCTTACGTTAGGGCAATGGACAGTTAGGTTTTCAACCTTCCCCAGAGCAGCCGGTGCCCTCTAGCTCTTCATCCCCCTCTTCTGGGGGAGAGGAACCTTCTGTCCACATCTCTCCAGTCGCTGATCTCGCTGAGTATCAGTGCTTCCTCATGAGGATGTTGGAGGACTTGCACCTTACCCCTACCACTGTTAGCAATCCAGAGCACTCTGCGCAAGCATTTCTAGGTGATTTTGGCGAGGCCACCTATGTGGTGCCACCCTGGCCTGCTCCCTTTTGGGAGGCATCATTGCATTCCTGGCAGAGGCCCTTCTCTGGAGTACCTGCCCCTAGGGATCCCAGTCAGAGGTATTGCGCCCCCCCCCCTCCCACCAGAGTTTCCAGTTTCCATGCCTCATCCAGAGTCCGATACTCCTGATGGGCTACGTGTCTTCACCGTGACTGGCCTCCAGTTCAAGACTCTTTGGATTTTGACTTCTGGGGTAGGAGGACTTTCTACTCTGCACGGTTGTTGCTTTCTATTTCTGCACATAAGGCCCACTGTGCAGCCTATGACAGGTTCATGGGGTCCAGGTTGGATCAACTCCTAGCTTCACTGTCTGATACGGAGCAAACCAGACAAGCCATTGCACTCTCTGCGCGTGGCCTGGAGCTAGCAAGGCACCAAGCGAGGACATCCTATGATGCCAGTGAGGTAGCTACCAGGGTCATAGGGACAGCGATCTGCACTAGGCGGACAACATGGCTGCGTCTTTCCCGGTTGTCACCCTTGGCCCTGCGTAGGGTGATTAACTTTGCTCACCAGAGAACCTACCTTTTCACGCGTAGAGTGAGATGGCGTTTGTCAGGGCAACTTCCTTCCCCCTCCAGGGTGTCCCTGTCTCACTCTCCCCACTCTCGGACCTCTCCAGGCCCTGAAGGGTCTCCTCCTTAGTGCGTCACCCACTGAGAGCTAAGGGACTTTGTCCTTTATGGTGTAAAAGAAAACCCCCTTTGGGGGGGCTCGGCACTCACCCAACAGTGATGAATGGTGAAGATTGACACAGATAAGATATGAAAATTATGTACCTACCGTAATTATGATCTTTCTGTGTATCTTCACCATTCATCACAATCCTACCCTCCATCCCCCGGGGCCTCAGTCTCTGGGTCCCCCTCCCTCTCTCTGCCCATCTTTCCTCCCCTTTCCTTTTTTTGTCAGGAGTGGGGTAAAACAGTGGCACATAGGGGATAATGTTCTGGAAGAGGGGTCAGCATATGGGGCTCTCCTTTTCCAGTGCATTAGCTCCACCCCTGTGGGGTGGGAGTTGTCAGTTGCCCTCCATACTCTCCTCTTCCTTGTTTCTGTCCAACTTATTTCTCCTAGATTATTAAAAAATTAAAATCTCCTTTTTCCCTTTTTTCACCAATAATCTTTCCTTGAGAGGGTGTTAATTCTCTGTACCTTGTCCTTCTTCCAGAATAGCTGACTGCTTAACTGGAGTGTTTTTGCCAGCCATTCTGTGCCTTGAATTCTGGCAGAAAGCCTTTGGCTACTCCTTTCAGTTCCTATGTAATCTGGAGACGGACCAGGGTCTGGGTTGTTTACTTTTCCCCTCTCTTCCTAAATTCTTTATCCCACCCTACCTCTATTTCCAGAGATTGGGGCCCCTCCCAATACCTTTAGTTTCCGACTTCTTCTTCTTCTTCTTCTGTCCTCTCAGTCATTATTTCTCCTTTTAGTTTATATATCTTTTCCTTTTTCTCTCCCTTGGACTTCCTTGTCCCTCCCTCCACACCCTTCCTCGTACCTCTCCTGCGACTCAGAACTGGCAGGCAGAGTCGACAGCGCCTAATGGCCAACCTGCAAGCACCACGCAGTTTATCAGCCTCGAGGGCGGTGCCGATGGTGCGTTGGCTCCACCTTCCTAAAAAAAAGAGGCTCCCGCAGGGTCCTGACCTCCGGCTGAGTACCCAACAGTGATGAATGGTGAGGATACAGAAAGATCATAATTACGGTGAGGTATGTAATTTTCATTTCTAGGACACGGATATGTTGTTCATCCACACTTGTTGGCAGGTCCTTGTCGCTTTAAATCTTGCCGGAAGGTCTTCTGGCTCCCTCCCACCCACCGGGTGGTAAAACTCGGCTCTGCCCCATGACGCCAGATCTTCCTTACGCTTGAAGCTCAGGTTCCCTCCTTAGCGCTCATGCTTTTGACTTTCCTGAAAAGTTCGGTCTTCAAATTTATTAAAGTATCCTTGAATCTTGATCTTTCTTCTTCGCTGCGGCGCGGCTTTTTCCCGCCCCGCGAGAGATTTTGACGGGTGTTAGTTCCTCCAGGAGGGACTCGTGACCCACTTGCTCTTTGTGCCTGACTCTGATCAACCGGCTTGCAATTTTTGTTCTGACCTTCTCGTCAGCTCTCTGGAGGACCGCGTCTGCTCGGGCTTGACATCCGGTAGTTTTCTCCGGCCGGAGTCTCCATCAGATCGGGGGTGCCCACTTCAACTGTTTCTCTGCAGTCTTATCCTGCCGGCGAGGGGACGGGGGTTCCCCTTCCCTCTCCTACGGTTGCGGAGCTTATCCCACTCTCCTTGATTCCTTACATCTCGATCTATTCCCTCTCCTCCAAGGGAGAGGGAACCTGCCTGTCTCGGCCTATGTCTAAAGGGCCACGAGCGGGTCTTTCGTCAGCGGAAGTTTTCTCTCATTGGCCGACGCCCCACTCGGTCGAGGTCTGCTCGGCCTCTGGCCTCACGGTACTCTGGCCAGGTCAGTCGGGTTGTAACTCTTCGACGTTGTCGAGTCTCTCGACCCGCCTTCTCGGGGTCTGCTGAGGCTGTCTTCCTCACGCCTGGCGTGAAGTCGAGGGCTCTGTCCTCCACTGGCCCACAGCCCTCAGTCCGCTCTTCCAAGCCGAGGGAGGAGCGGTGCTCTGCTTCTTCCCAGGCCCGCCGGTTACCCGAGGATTTGGGTCTCGGCCCACCTCTCAGTTCAGGCTCACGCCGATCCCCGCGCTCGGTCGGGAGCACCTGGTTATGGCTGGCTGTTTTCCTGGGTCCCTCCTCGGATGGAGGAGCTGTTTCATGTCGCTACGGTGTTGACGAGGAACTTAAGTGGCGACAGCAGCTGTCTGGGTTTCAGTCGACCCGATTCATTCTCCAGATAGCAAGCAGTCGCCGCTTGGTCGGCAGCCATTCGAATCGGTCGAGGATCCTTCTCCAGGACCGGTTGCTCGCTCGACGCTCGCTGCCCCTCCGCCTTCGGCGGAGTCCAGGCCGGACCGTGGCCTGTCCTTCAGGTCACTGTTCCTCACTCCTGCGCCCGCCCCGGCGGAGCCAAGAGTGCCTTCGACTCAGTGCAGCTTTTGCAGACCTTTCGAGCCTGAGCAGGCTCTGCCATGTTTCTCGAGAGAGGACCCCTGGTCTTCCCAGGATCATCCAGTAGATCTACAGCCCATCGCTCTAAGGGTCTACTTCAGCTCATTTCAGAGTTTACTGAATGCAGCGGCCGTCTCCGATCGGGCTCTTACTCCCATTCTGGAGATTCTGGATCAAAGGGTTCCTCCACGAGGCCTTCCCAGTGGCTGAGGCTATTGTTGGCCCAGCCTTGAGCCATGGCGCGCCCACTTTTGCTCTGTGCCTCGGCCAGGGTAGCTCGGAGGTATCCTATCCTGCCGGTTTTCTGCCCGTTCTCTGAGCACCCCTGGAGTGGTAGTTATAGACGACGCTTTCAATGTCTTGAAAACGCTGGATGTGGATAGACCCTCGACAAGGAGTCCAGAAGGGATGGACTGTGTCGGTGGTGGGTTTACCTGAGTCCTCCTTTAGGCCTCCGCCAGGCCAGCTCGGTTGCACTGATGGCACATTTCTCCCACACCCTTTTGGGCCCTGACGAGGTTCTCCTCATCTCCCAGGTGACTCATGACCACGGTCTCTGGTCAGGTGGGACCAGGGTAGGGCGTGTGTAAGCAGCAGCCCAGACGGCTCTGGATCTAGGAAGCGACTCCTGTGTCAGATCGGTGTGCCGCAGTGGCTGGTGCGCCTGTGGGCGTGGCTGAGGTTAACATCCTTTTCCTTGGAAACCCAGCACGAGCTGGGCGGACATCCCCTCTTGGGGACTGACCTTCGCGCCCTGGAGTGGAGGGATACATCCATGGGCCTCGTAGTCCGATGCCACTCGGACTCTGTCACTCTCGCCCACCGGGGTCAAGGGGCAGCTGCCCACCATTGCGTAGCCCTTTGCCCCCTAGCCTCGGGGCCCCCTGGCCCAGCATGAGGCCAGCAGGCATAGCGGCGTGCCTGTTGCCAAACCAGCGCCTTCCTCCAAAAGGAAGCGGTGAGGCAGGAAACCGAGGGGCTCCTCGGCTCCCTCCCTCTCTAAGCCTGCTCAGTGACGGGCCAAGGGGCATTGCTCCGGCTCCGTCGTCCCAGCCCAGGTTTTCCCGTGGGGGGAAGGCTCCGCACCTCGTTCTGGAGGTATTTAGGGTGGATCCTGTCGCTAGTTGTGAGCAGATCCCCTTTGAGCCGTTGCCCCGCGGGGAATTTGAGTTCACTGCCCCTGTGTCGGTCGTCCGACATGTCTGGCTCTCTAGTTAGAGATGATCAGGAAGGCCGTGGGACCCCCCCCCTTTCCAATTCAACCCTGGGTCTGTGTCCAGGTATTCCTGGTCTCTGACGGACGGGGCTTGCGCCCATCCTCGCAACGCCTGGAAGGTCTCTTCTGCAGACATTCCATCCTCAGAACGTATGCGGTAGCTGTTTCCTGTCTCAGGATGTACCCCACTCGCCCGTCTGCTGTGGGAGGCTCCACCCCTTCTTGCGGGAGCTGCTTATGAGCTCCTAACACTTCCTTGCTTAGCAGTCTCAGTGCATGAAGGGTCTGATGACCCCACCGGAAGGCAGACTGGTCTCCCATTTAGGGAGCCATGAGAACTTCGATTCAGCGGTGACTCTCTTGGACTAAGCACAACTTTGAGTCGAGCTCAGCTCCGAGGCGAACAGGGTGAGGTTCTTCCTCCTTTGCGGTCGGTTGGCAGGGAGTTACGTCCTGCCAGGACCTCCTGTCCTCCTGGGCCTCAGGGTGCCTTTCCCAGTGGGAGGGGCCAACCAGAGGTCATAACGTTGTGTCCCGTGGACCATTTTGTGACTTACAGCCCAGAAGTTAGGAGAACGCCCTTGGACCATTCTATCTCTCGGCAGGAGACTATCTGCTTGTTCTCTGAGTTGCCGGTCTTCTCCGGACGATGCTTCCTCGGATGGGTGGGGTGCCCATCTTGGGAATGCAAGTCGTCATCTCTGGTCCTCTTGTGAGTCCCGATGTCCTTCCCCTCGCTGGAGACAGGCGGTCCGATTAGCCGGCACCACTCGCTCCGCTTTATACAGGGTCTAGTGGTCTAAGTCCGTTGGATTATTCCAAGACCATGTGCTACCGACTCCGCCAGGTTTGGTCTATCCCCTGTCTCGGTGCAAGGAGGTTCCTCCGTGATTGGGCGGTTGTGCAGTCGAGGGCTTCCCAGCTATTTCATGGCAGGAGCCCAGTTCCCTGGGCTGCGTCTCTGAGTCAGGCGAGGGCTGCGCTCATGAGTGTCTCCTGCTGGGGTAGCACAGGATCTTCTCCCTTTTCTCCGGGGAGAATACTAGGCCGAGACTGTTTTGCCGCCTCAGCAAGGCTTGCTGCGGGATGCCTCGGGCCATGGACCCGGGCCCTCGATGCCTCTCCCCATTTCCCTTGACTTCGGGGCAAGGCGAGGATGGATTTAGGCGAGGTGATGCTGGTAGCCCCAGACTGGATTGCCAGTGCTGGTATCCAGCTCTCCTCAGTCTCAGCCACAGGCTCCCGAGACGGTCTCTAGTCCGCTGGTCCTGTTTTTCCTTTTCAGGGGAAGGTTATCCATCTGGACCTTCAATCCCTGCACCTGTTGGCCGTCCCCTGTGCGGCTAGGGGCCAGGCCTAGGGTCTTTCGGCAAGGTCCTCGACCTTCGAGGCGTCCTGCTAAGAAGTCGGCCAAGATACTTGTCCTTTGGGAGAAGTTTTCCTTCTTCCAATGATGGGATAGGGCGGTGCCCTTCCCCGTCCGTGGGCATAGCATTCCGGACCATTTGCGGTCCATCCTAGACCAGGGCTTCAGTTGGCGACCCTCTGGGTGCTTCTGTGGTCACCACTGTCTTCGAGGCGCGGGCGGAGGGTGCTGGCTAATTAGTCGGAGAAGGTGGTCTGGCACTTCTGGCCTCGACCACGCCCTCTTTGGGAGAGTATCCCTGCTTCATGGGATCCTTATTATATGGGCTTAGCTCATGAGCAAGCCATCTGAACCTTGCACAGGTGTGTTTTCCCACCTGTTGTGGAAGAACACCTCTGGGGCCACTTGCCATCCCGAAGGCTGGAGAGTTCCAGGCCTCCTTTAACCTCCTATCCGGTCTTCCACAGGGACTAGGTTGTCCTGCGCCCACTCAAGTTCCTCCAGGAGGCGGTGGCGGAGTCTCCTTCGGGGTTTTGCCTTCCGGATTTATCCCTATCTCACACCTCGGGAGGCTGTATTCAGGTTCCGTGGGAACCTTTTAACGCTTCACCTCGTGAGAGCGTGTTTAAGTTCGGGAGGAGGTTCGCCAGCTGTTCATCACCCTCGCTGAGCCGCATCTGGCAGATTGCAGCCCAGTGGAAGACGAGTGGGCGGTCACCCCTGCAAGGTCTCCACTCTTTGGCGGAGCAAGGCGGAGCCTCCCTGAGGGATAAGCTGCCTTTTAACCCGGCCCTTCCGCTGCATCGGTGGTTGCTTCCAAGGACGCCTGGGTCCAGGATATCTCGTAGGCCTTCCAGTGGCTGAGGCTATTGTTGGCCTTGGAGCTATGTGACCTACTTCTTGC
Organism: Neoceratodus forsteri; assembly: GCA_016271365.2. Taxonomy (NCBI): domain Eukaryota; kingdom Metazoa; phylum Chordata; order Ceratodontiformes; family Ceratodontidae; genus Neoceratodus; species Neoceratodus forsteri. Next base: position 1,129,793,376 of record CM057449.1, on the reverse strand, counting down.
CCTGTGCCTTCGGCCAGGGTAGCTCGGGAAGGTATCCTATCGGTCGGTTTTCTGCCGGTTTCTCTGAGCACCCCTCGGCTGAAGGGGTAATTACAAACGGCGTTTCCAATGTCTTGAAAAGCAGGGGATGGACAGACCCCCCGACAAGGAGTCAGAAGGATGGACTATATCGGTGTAAATTCCTTCAAGCGACTCTCCTAGGCCTCCGTCAGGCCAGCTCGGTTGCACTGATGGCAATTTCTCCCACCCTTTTGGGCTCCTGGACGAGGATCCCCTCATCTCCCAGGTGACCTGCGGACCACCAGTTCGACAGGTGTGGGACCAGGGTAGGCGGTGGTGACAGCAGCTCCAGGCGAGCTCTGGATCTAAGCGACTCCTGTGCCAGATCGGTGGCAACCGCGGCCATCGCGCCTCAGGGGCGTGGCTGAGGTTAACATCCTTTCGCCGGAAACCCAGCACGAGTTGGCGGACATCCCCCTTCTTGGGGACTGACCTTTTCGGCCCTGGGTGGAGGGGATACATCCATGGGCCGGGATCGATGCCACTCGGACTCTGTCACTCTAAGCCCACCGGGGTCAAGGGCAGCCGTCCACCTTTGCGTAAGCCCCTTTGCCCCCTAGCCCTGGGGCCCCCCCTGGCCCAGCATGAGGGCCAGCAGGCATGCGCTGGGCGGCCTGTTGCCAAACCAGCGTCTTCCTCCAAAAGGAAGCGGTGAGGCAGGAAACCGAGGGGCTCCTCGGCTCCCTCCCTCTCTAAGCCTGCTCAGTGACGGGCCAAGGGGCATTGTCCCGGCTCCGTCGTCCCAGCCCAGGTTTTCCGTGGGGGAAGGCTCCAACTCGTTCTGGAGGTATTTAGAAGTCAGATCCTGTCGCTAGTGTGAAGCAGATCCTTTGAGCCGCGTTGCCCTCGCTGGGAATTTGAGTTCACTGCCCCTGTGTCGGCCGTCCGACATGTCTGGCTCTCTGAAGAAAGATGATCAGGAGCCGTGGGACCCCGCCTTTCCAATTCAACCCTGGGTTCGTGTCCAGGTATTCCTGGTCTCTTGCAGACGGGGCTTGCGCCCATCCTCCCTTGCGCCTGGAAGGTCTCTCTTCTGCAGACATTCCATCCTCAGAACTAGGCGTGTAGCTGTTTCCTGGTCTCCAGGATGTACCTACTCTCGTTCCGTCCGTTTTTGTGGGAGGCTCCACCCTTCTTGCAGGGGCAGCTTACCAAACTCCTAACACTTCCTTGCTTAGCAGTCTCTGCGGCATGGAAGGTCTGAGATCACCCACCCGGAAGGCAGACTGGTCTCCCATTTAGGGAGCCAAGTGAGAACTTCATATCTTAGCGGTGAAGCTTCTTGGGGACTAAGCAACAACTTTGAGTCGAGCTCAGCTCAGGCGAACAGGGTGAGTTCTTCCTCCTTTGCGGTCGGTTGGCAGGGAGTCATCCTGCCAGGACCTCCTGCTCCTCCTGGGCCTCAGGGTGGCCTTTCCTTAGGTGGGAGAAGCCAACCAGAAGGTCCTAGCGTTGTGTCCCGTGGACCATTCGTGACTTACGCCCGAAGTTAGGAGGCGCTCCCATGGACCATTCTATCTTGACCGGAGACTATTCTGCTTGATTCGCCCTGAGGTTGCGGTCTTCTCCGACCGATGCTTCTCGGATGGGTGGAGTGCCCATCTTGGGGAATGCAGATCGTCATCTCTGGTCCTCTTGTGAGTCGATGTCCTTCCCGCTCGCTGGAGACAGGCGGTCCGATTAGCCGGCACCACTCGCTCCCGCTTATACAGGGTCCTAGTGGTCTAAGTCCAAGTTGGATTATTCCAAGACCATGTGCTACCTACTCGCCAGGTTTGGTCTATCCCTTGTCTCGGTCAAGGAGGTTCTCCGCATTAGGCGGTTGTGCAGTCGAGGCTTCCTAGCCATTTCATGGCAGGGAGCCAGTTCCCTGGCTGCGGCCCTGGGCAGGCGAGGGCTGCGCTTCATGAGTGTCTCCCCTGCTGGGGGTAGCACAGGATCTTCTCCCTTTTCCCTCCGGGGAGAATACTAGGCCGAGACTGTTTTTGCCCGCCCCTCAGCAAGGCTTGCTGTAAGGGATGCCATCGGGGCCATGGACCCCGGGCCCCTCCGTGCCTCTCCCCCATTTCCCTTGACTTACGGGCAAGGCGAGGATGGATTTGGCGCAGGTGATGCTGGTAGCCCCAGACTGGATTGCCAGTGCTGGTATCCAGCTCTCCTCAGTCTCAGCCACAGGCTCGAGGCAGTCTCTAGTCCGCTGGTCCCTGTTTTCCTTTTCAGGAAGGTTATCCATCTGGACCTTCAATCCCTGCACCTGTTGCCCGTCCCCTGTGCGGCTAGGGCCAAACCTCAGGGTCTTTCGACAGGTCCTCAAACCTTGGGCGTCCTGCTAAGAAGTCGGCCAAGATACTTGTCCTTTGGGAAGGGTTTCCTTCTTCAATGATAGGATGAGGCGGTGCCCTTCCGTCCGTGGGCATAGCATTCCGGACCATTTGCGGTCCATCCTTAGACCAGGGCTTCAGTTGGCGACCCTCTGGGTGCTACCAGCAGTCACCACTGTCTTCCCGGAGCGCGGGCGGAGGGTAGCTGGTGGCACGGAGAAGGTGGTCTGGCACTTCAGGCCTCGACCACGCCTCCCCTTTGGGAGAGTATCCCGTTTCTGCGGGATCCTTGCTGGTATGGGCTTAGCTCCAGAGCAAGCCATCTGAACCTTTGCACAGTGTGTTTCCCCACCTGTTGTGGAAGAACACCTTCTTGGGGCCCTTAGCCATCCCGAAGGCTGGGAGAGTTCCAGCGCTCCTTTAACCTCCTATCCGGTCTTCCACAGGGACTAGGTTGTCTCGCCCCACCGAAGTTCCTCCAGGAGGCGGTGTGAGTCTTCCGCCGGGGTTTTGCCTCTGCCGGTTATCCCATTGCACACCTCGGGAGGCCATATTCAGGTTCCGTGGGAACCTTTTTAACGCTCACGTGAGGCGTGAGAGCTTAAGTTCGGAGAGGTTAGCCCAGCTGTTCATCACCCTCGCTGAGCCGCATCTGGCAGATTGCAGCCCAGTGGAAGGCAGTGGGCGGGTCACCCTGAAGGTCTCCATCGTTAGGCGCGCGGGCATGGGCCTCCCTGAGGGATAAGCGTTCTTTTTAACCCGTCCTTCCGCTGCATGATTGGCTGCTTCCAGGGCGCTCTGGTCAGGATATCTGCAGGGCTTCTGCCCGGGTAAAGACTTACCGTTCCCCTCCACATCGACCTAGGGTCGCGCCAAGTGCTGGTGGGGCCTCGATTCTCCAGTCTTTCTACCTAAGTAGGGGTGTCGCCTTGCCTCCCTCCTCCGGAGAACTGCTAGGAGTCTGCCAATAAGTGTGGATGAACAACATATCCATGTCCTAAATACAGGATCTTCCTGGACATAAGTCTCCACCACTCATTTCACACTATTGGGATCTGCGCCGGAGGCACTAGGACCCATCGGGAGCAAACTTTTTGCTGGGGAGTCGACGCCAGAGATGGCGCCGCGAGGAACGGTGCCGCGAGGCTCGCGCGGCAATGACCATCTCGGCGTCGACTCCCCAACCGCCTCAGTTCCTTTTGTCCCGCCGTCGAGTGCGCTTCAGTGACGACGTCGCTCGCCTGTCGGGAGTCAAACTTCAAACTAGCAGCATAGTTTTCAGTTTTTATTATTTTGTAGTATTATCTCGATACAGTATCGCTTAAGTTATTCTTATTTTTAAATAAAAACAATAAAGAAGTCTCAGCCTACATTGATGGAGTCGACCATGAGCAGGTCAGGTGACGGTAGGGAGACTTCGTATGAAAGCTGTTCAGCCAGTCAGGCTTGGTCCGGTCCGCCGCCTTCTCTGGAAGGAGGGTCTGACAACGGTCAGGTCAATGCCCGGGGGGATGGGCGGTCCCCACGGAAGCATAAAGCCAAGCGGTCGCATTCTCGGCACCGTTCGGCCTCGAGCTCTTCTTCGGCCCACAGGTCCAAAAGAGAAGGCATCACTCGAGTTCGCCTCGCAATACCTCTCTTGTAGACGCTCTGTTATCGAGGAGCTGCTGCGGTCTCCCCTCCGGAGTCGCCAACAGTGGCTTCTGGTAACCGAAGTCTTCGACATCAGAGTCCTACCCCACCCACAGGTAGGTCTTCAGATGAGCAGTTTCATCAGTGGGCCGCTCTTTTGGAGCAATGGGCTTGGAGGTTGGTTCGGCTGCCTGGCTCGGTGGTTCGTGGGCCTTTGGGCTCTCTGGGCGACCAGGTAGGGCAGTTGGACTTTCCTGGTCGCGCGGTACCTCCTTCGGTGCCGTCGACTCTGTGCTTAGGTGCCCCCTCCCCCCAACATGGCTTCGGCACAGAGGCCACCGATACCCTTATCTCTGCTGTCTTTCCTTCAAAACCTGTTTTGGGTCTCTGGGGCGCCACCATCACGGCCTTGCAGGCGCCGTCCTCGGCGTCGGCGTGGCTTCATCGGCGACGGCTTCGGCGGCATCACTTGCAGCCGTTGGGCGCCGTGTGGCACTCCGCGGCGCCATTTGCGGCGGCTACGTGGTTCCTGGCGCCTGGGGCCCCGGAGACTTTCTTTTGTCTCTTCCTCCTTCCTCTGGCTTTCATCCTTTCCTTTCCATACAGTCCCTCCTGGACTGTCAGGAGATGACGTTGAGCCTGACCCAGACCTTCGGCTGGCCGATGAGGTGGACGAAGCAGGATCTTTTACTGCTGCAGAGCCTGTGGTCGAGGACCTGTCTTTTAGGTCTCTGCTGAAAAATATGATTTCCACACTTTCTCTCTAGACTACAGACATTGATCCTGGGAAATTGCTAAGACTCCAGTACCTTCATGCCTCGGAGATCCCTACGGATTTGACTCCTCCGATTCAGCCTTCCTTCGAGACGTTGTCTCAGATGGTATGGAATAATCCTGCTCTCTTCATCGGTGGCTAAATCCATTGATAGAAAATATTGAGCCCCCAAGGATCATCCCATTTTGGCATCCCAAGCTTTTGCGGATCCTATTGTAGTTCTGGCAGAGAAAGATAAGGTCGTCCTTCCTCAAACTACTACAGCTCGACCTATTAACAAGGAATCTCGTAAGATAGACACCTTAGGTAAAAGAGTTTTTGCTGCTTCTACCCTAAGTATGCGTATTGCCAGTTATCAGGGCTATTTCTCTCAGTACGAGTATATCCTGTGGCACTCTCTCAAGCAAATGGTTGAAGCTCTTCCGGACTCGGATTCAAAACCAGAGCTTCTCCAAACCATTACCGGGGTATTGAATCTAACAACCAACAGGTTAAAGCAGCCATGGACGCTTTCGACTCCGCTTCCTGTTCAGCAGCTGCTTGTATTTGCACCCGCCGCCATTCCTGGCTGCGTACTTCAGGCTTCACCAATGATGCGCAACAGCAGGTAATGGCATTGCCCTGTGATGGTGCATATCTTTTTGGTCCTCCGGTCGAGCAAGCTCTAGAAGCTACACAAAAGACTAGGTCAGCCATTAAGTTGGCTAGACCGCCTCCTGCCCCCTCTAGAGGGCATGCCAGTAGGCGTCAGTTTCAGAACCGTCAGTCCTTTCAAGGCAGGGTAGTTTCCACAGAACCAACCTGCCCAACCTCAAAGAAGGCACAACAGAGAGCGCAGGGCCCAAGCATGGCGCTACTTTATGAAGTGCTGGCCTAAGTCCCACCTCAACTGCCGAGGTGGACTTTTCCTCTCTAGTGGGAGGTCGGCTGATGCATTTCTACAGCCAGTGGAAATCCATAACTTCAGACAAATGGGTCCTTCAGATAATCCATGAGACTCTCAATTTTGTGGAAACTCCACTGGATTGTCCTCCCAAGCGGCAGCCCAGGCTGTCGGCCCTTCAATCGAGACCTTCTCACCATGATTCAGGGCCTTCTAAACAACAGGGCAGTAGAACTTGTGCTCATCAGCAGGCTCACAGGGTTCTACTCTCACTACTTTCTGGTTCCAAAGAAGTCTGGCGGAATGCGCCCCATTCTGGATCTCAGAAAGCTAAACAAATTTCTCCCCAAGGAGAAATTCAAAATGATTTCTCTAGGGACCCTGTTACCCTTGCTTCGTCAGCATGACTGGTTAGCTTCCCTAGACATGCAGGATGCTTACCAGCACATTCCCATTCACCCGAAACATCACAAATTCCTGAGGTTTGTGGCTCTGGGACAACATTATCAGTTCAGAGTCCTACCCTTTGGGCTATCCTCGGGGCCTCTAGTTTTTACAAAATGTTGTGCAGTTCTTGCAGCGCTCTCAGAAAACTTCGAGATACATGTGTTCCCTTATCTGGATGATTGGCTGCAACTCCTTCCAGGCAAGGGACTCTGGATGCCGTGAGACGACCTCTCAACTTCTTACGTCCATGGGAGTCCTGCTGAACCTCAAGAAATCACAGCTGCAGCCCTCCCAGAGGCTCCTTTTCATAGGGACCCTTCTGGACACATCCTGTCCGAAGGCTTTTCTTCCAGAGGACAGAAGGAACGATATCCTTCTGATGACCCGTTACATCGGAGAGAACAGGTCAGTTACAGCGCTCTCAATGCAACGGATGCTGGGCCTCATGGCATCCTCAGTGTTCACTGTGCCTCTAGCCCGTCTGCACATGAGAACCACCCAGTGGATGCTCAGTGGTCTCCGACCACTCACCCGCAATCCTACCTCATCAAGGTGACAGATCCCCTACGGAGGTCTCTCACCTGGTGGTCTCAAGAGGACAATCTCCTGCAGGGATATCCCTTTGCCCCTCTGGACCATCAGATCTCCATTACCACAGACGCCTCACTTATGGGATGGGGAGCTCACTGTCAGGCTCTCCACACTCAGGGTGTGTGGACTCAACTCGAGTCTCAGCTTCACATAAATGTCCTAGAAATGAGAGCCGTCCTTTATGCGGTCCGAGCTTTGAAGGACATTCTTTGTCTACAGAATATTCTCCTCCAAGCGGACAACAAAGCAGTGATGTATTACATCAACAAGCAGGGCGGTGCTCATTCTTACCCCTATGCAGAAGCGATGAGGGTCTGGAATGGTGCTTGGAGCACAAGGCTCTAATTCAAGCAATCTACCTGCCAGGTGTTCAGAACGACTTGGCAGACCGTCTCAGCAGAACAGAGACAGATCCTCACGAGTGGTCTCTCGACTCAACCATAGTTCAGTCACTATTTGAAGAGTGGGGAACTCCGGACCTGGACCTTTTTGCGTAACCACTCAACACAAAACTGCCTCTCTTCTGCTCCAGAAATCCAGGGCCTGGCATTTTTTGTCAGGATGCGTTCAGGCTGCGGTGGACAAAACGCTTTCTTTACGCTTTTCCGCCTCTTCCTCTAATTCAAGTACTCCTCCAGTTCGAGTCTCAGGAGACTAGATGATTCTCATTGCTCCCTTTTGGCCTCGACAACTGTGGTTTCCACTTCTCAACAGTATGTTGGCAGTTTCTCCGAGACCACTTCCCCTGCAGATGAACCTTCTAACTCAGGGACCGGTGGTCCATCCCAATCTGAGATCTCTTCACCTTCACGCTTGGCTCCTGAAGAGGTGGAAGTAAATCAGTTCAATGTCTCTCGAAGAGTTTCGGATATCCTTCTGGCTGCGCAGAAACCAGCCACTCGGAAAACTTACACGGCTAAGTGGAAGCGTTTTTCCCTCTGGTGTGCAAAGTCCACTTTGAATCCTTTCTCCTGTGAACTAAAGTTCCTCATCTGGAAGACTGCCTTCCTAGTGGCCATTACCTCAGCCCGTAGGGTCTCTGAGATACATGCTCTGGTCACAGACCCTCTGTATACTGTGTTCCATAAGGACAAAGTAGTCCTTTGCACTCATCATAAATTTCTTCCTAAGGTTGTGTCAGAATTTCATCTTAACCAACCTTTGGTCCTTCCCTCTTATTTTGCGGACTTCCAAAATGAAGGGGAACGCTCCCTTCACTCTCTGGATGTTGAGGGCCTTGCGCTTCTATTTAGATAGAACCAAGGATTTTCGTAAAGCCCAGCAACTGTTCGTTTCCTTCAGTGAGGCCCAGCTGGGTCAACCTGTCGCTATTAGATGTATCTCAACATGGCTAGTGGCATGCCTTCGTCACTGCTATTCCATGGCGCAGGTTAAGTTGGAGGGTAGAGTTTACGCTCACTCTACCAGAGCGGTAGCGGCATCCCTAGTGGAAATCTGCAACGTGCCCATTGCGGACATCTGCAATGCAGCCACCTGGAGCTCAGTGCATACTTTCGTTAAGCATTATGCGCTCGATGTCCATGCCAGACGACATTCTTCCTTTGGCAGAGCCATCCTTAATGGACTTAAATGTGAGCTCTTGGCTTTCTCCTGCCGCCCTCTCGTGGGATTATTAGCTCGGTACTCTCCCAGTAGTGTGAATGAGTGGTGGAGACTTATGTCCAGGAAGATATGAAAATTACGTACCTACCGTAATTCTTGGTCTTCTTGAACGAGTCTCCCACTCATTCACATGCCTACCCTCCATCCCCCGAGCTCATCTCTCTCTTGTTGGTCTTCACTCCCTCACATTCTAGGCCTTAGACTTCTTTGTTGACCCTTCTTACACGGGTCGTCCAGACTATAATGTGTCCAGTTTTTTTAGGTTAGGCTACCCTTCTAGGTTAGTTACGCTGCACCTCCTTGGTAAAAAAGGTACTGAGGCGGTTGGGGAGTCAACGCCGAGATAGTCATTGCCGCGTGAGCTGATGGCGCAGACTCCCCAGCAAAAAGTTTGCTCCCGATGGGTCCTAGTGCCTCCGGCGCAGATCCCAATAGTGTGAATAAGTGGTGGAGACTCGTCCAAGAAGATCAAGAATTACGGTAGGTACGTAATTTTCATTTACTCACCTGTAACAGAAGTTCTAGGAATGGTATATGTTGTTCATCCACACGACCCACCCGGCCTCCCCGGCTTCGACGCACAACCTGGCTTCCAGCGGGCCAGATCTGGCGTCATGGGTCGGAGCCGAGAGTTTTACCACCCGGGTGGGTGGGAGGAGCCAGCTTGAAGACCTTCCGGCAAGATTTAAAGCGGCAAGGGACCTGCCAATAAGTGTGGATGAACAACGTATACCATTCCTAGAACTCCTGTTACAGGTGAGTAACCTGTATTTCTGTCCTCTCCTTTTCTGTCTCTTGTCCTTATGATTGCGCAATCAAATTTTCTTGAGACCTAGGAACTGATCACTCTGCGGTCTCACAATTCCCCTCCCCTCTCCTTGCCTTCACTTGCTGTTCCTATCTTTCCTCCCCCGTATATCTGCGGTTATAAAATTATATCTGAATCTTGTGAAACTGGAATCTCTTGATTTGAAAATGTATATAGTTGTATTGCTTGAAATAATTGCAAAATGCTATTTGGAACTCATGAGTTTTAACTTTGAGATGCATTTTGACCTCCATGAACTTTTGCAGAGCTGTCAACAGGAGATTAGTTCTGGGACACCATGTTCAATTTTGTTGCACCTGCAGAGAAATTGACTAAAGTTCTGATCTTCTTTGGGGATATCTTTCATCAGGTCACACCATTGGAACTTAGCAGTCAGGTGCTAGGATCCCACAGAAGCTTTAATGTAGCAGTCCACTAGGGGCCACCCATGCCAATGTCACAGCCTTATATAAGCATGGGTGACCCTGCTCCCTCCTCAGTTCTTTTCCCATTGTCTACCATTTCACACGGACTCCATGGAAGCTTTGCCCTTCAGTCGACTACCATAACTTTACTTCACTTTTTTTTTTTTCTGCAATTTGGAATCACCCTACTAAGTGTATGTCGAGAGCTGTTACGTCAGCTCTCTTCCAGCACTGCTACTGTGGAAAGGTTTCCTCATCCAACCACAAACTCTGTTTCTGCTGCCTTGGGCCTAATCACAGCATTTTGCCTGCAACTCCTGCCTGATGTTTTAACCTCACAACCAGGTGACAGTGCAAGAAAGCCCTGAAAAAATTTCTTATGGAGCAACAAGCAGCCAGTGAAGACCAAGGGCCTTTGGGGTCTATTCCCCCAGTTGTCTGCTTCTTCCTTGGGTTCTTAGGCCACCAAGGCCCAGGACAAGACCGTGGGGAAACACCATAGACAGGACAAGAACCGTCCCAGGGACCACTCTCCTCCAGGGAGCGCTTTCATTCCCCACTTCCTCCTCTGGGAGTTGGCAGCTCCGGCTCCATCGTCCTCCACTGCCCAGGCCTGTGCTCCTACCAGGCCCCTCACCACAGTGATCTCCTCTGGCATCTCTGCAGCTGGAGGTAGTTCGTCTGCCCCGGGCCATCAAATCCCACCTCTGCAGCCTACAGAGTCTCAAGACCTTCATGCATCGGGTGTCCCAGGCTTGCCCTCTGGGGGCAGCTCACTGTCTGAGCTTGGCTGCATGCCTTCTCCGTTGATTCCGCTGTCGACGGCGATTCCTTTTCTGCCTGTCTACCTCAACTCTGTGTTCACCTCCAGTACCACGGCATTGGTTCAGCACCTGGGCCCTCTCTGCCTTCGCCATTGGGCATTCCCTTTGCATCTACTCAACTTAGGCTGTCATGCCTCATGCCATCTCAGGGAGCCGTTGGTGCCCTAGTCATTGATTCCAGTCTCAGAACTGGCCGATGTGGAGGAGGAATACCACCCAGATCTGCTCATCTTTGATGAGGAAGGGGAGGACATTGAGATAGAGGACTTAGCGGTTGGGTCCACGGCCTCTTCCAGGACTGAGGATTCAGTTCAGCATACCCCTTGATCCCCTTCTGAGGACCCCACCTCTTTAAATATCATGGAACAGCTGTCTGTTACTATGGGGTTCCAGACTAAAGAAGATGACCTTACCAGGAGAAATCTGGTGGTCTTTTTGGAGATCCCAGAATCTCCACCCACAAGTTAATTCCTCCTCTGCTTCCTGCCTTACAGAATGTTGCCACGGCAGCCTGGCATAGACCTTATTCCCAGATATGTCCAGGAAGGCTGATGAGCTTTACCAAGCCCCTCACTGGCTGCCATTGTATGCTCTCCAGCTTGAGACCAATTCTCTAATAATCAAGGCTACACATGACAGATCTAAGGCACCCAAGCACCTTAGTTCCCCCCTTCCTGATAGGGAATCTAGGAGAATAGATCTTTGGGGCAAGAGGACCTTTGCTTCAGCAACTTTAGGCCTCAGAGTTGCCTGTTGTAGGGACTTGGATATGTTCATTCACACTGTCTGGCAGATTCCTTGCCGCTTTAAGTCTTGCCGGAAGGTCTTCAGGCTGGCTCCCCCCACCCACCCGGGTGGTAAAACTCTCGGCTCCGCCCCATGATGCCAGATCTTCCTTACCGCTTGGAAGCTCAGGTTCCCTCCTTAACGCTCTGCGTGTAGACTGGATACTTATTCTTCGGTTCGCCCGAAACTTATTTTAAAATTCTCAAGACTTCGGTCATGTTTCTCCCTCACGGCTGCAATGGACAAATCAACTCCAGTTTGGCGGTGCCCCTGTGGGCAGAAGATGTCAGGACGGACCCGCACTCCGTGCGTCTACTGCCTCTGCCTGGGAACACGGCCCTTGAGAGTTATGCCGTTCGTTTTGACCAGCGTTCTGGAAGACCGCGCTGCCCGAGTTACAGCTAGAGACCCTGAGCGTTACCCCGGTTAAGTCGAAGGAGGCCCATTGGGCAGTTACCTCGGCGGCTGGCTCAGCTGAGCAACTCGAGCAGATGATCGCCCTCGAGGAGGAGGAGGCGGCACAGGCCACATCATCCTCTTCCTCGGTCGCGGCATTTATCCCGCTCTCTCTGGGTACCTCGTATTCAGCTTCTTTCAAGGAGCTTTGCCAGTCCCGTTCCACAAAGGGAGAGGGGCCATCGGGACTTTCCTCTCGGTCCAAAAGGAAGGACTCTAGGGGTAAGTCCCATCGTCGGCGTTTGTGGGAGCGGGAGAGGTCCCATTCCGCGGACAGTCGACACTCGACTTCAGTCGAGGTTGCAGCTAAGGCCACTGGCTTCACGGCGTCCCCGTCAGGCCAGCCAGCCGAGACACCCGTCGATGTGGTCGAGGTTTTTCTCGACCTGTCGGACGGGCTATCGACTGAAGCCGACAACCCTTCTTCACCGGTTCCCCCGGTGGAGACCGAGGACTTGCCTGCGCCTCGGTGCCGCAGCCCCTGGTTAAGGCTTCTGAGCTGAGGGAAGAGCGGGTGTCCCCAACCCCTTCCCAGACCCATCCTCGGAAACACTGAGTATCTCGGTCTCTGTCTCGGACATCTTCTCGGTCCAGCCGATCCTGCCGACATTGGCGGTCTCGGTCTCGGCACGGAGATAAGTGGTGCCGCCACTTGTCCTCGGAAGAGGAGAGGCTTCGGCGCAAATTGCATCTACGCTACGAGGACCTGATGTGGCAGCAGTTACTTCTGTCCGGGAACAAGCCAACACCGTCGCCTTCCCTGGCCATTAAGTGGCTGTCACCCGAGCAGCTGAAACAACCTCTTGCTGTAGCCGAGGTGCCAAAGCCTGGGCCAGTTGTTCGGACGAAACCAGCTGCCCCACTGATTGTGGTGGAACCTCCGCCTCCACAACCGAAATTGAGGGCGCCGACCAAGAACTGTCGGTCGGGTCAGGGCCTGCCCCACAGGTTGTCTGTCACCCTCACTCCCAACCGTCCTCGGCAGGTGGAGGGTGGCTTAGGCCCCAGGCAGCTCTTCGTGGACTCCTATAAGTCCGACGACTTCTCCCTGTTCTCCAGGCCCATTGACCTGGAGTCCTCCGGGGGCCAGTCAATGGACGAAAGCCCATCGTCCTTCATGGGTTTGCTTCAGCTCATCTCGGAGTCCACCAGGATACAGCTCGAGCCCGTATCCAAGCGGGCCAAATATCCCCTGACGGAGATACCGGACCGAGGGGATTCAGCCATGGAGGTCTTTCCAGTGGCTGAAGCCATTGTTGGCCCAGCCTTGGAGCTCTGGCAGCGGCCTGCTTCCTGTCCTGCGTCTTCAGCCAGGATGGCCAGGAAGTATGCGGTCCCTACCAGCTCTTTGCCCGGTTTTTCGGAACACCCCTCTTCCGAGGGGTTGGTCACCGACAGCGTTTTCTGGTGTTCCGTGAATGCTAGGGACATGGACCAGCCCCCGACAAGGAGTCAAAAGCTGGACTCGCCAGACGAAGATGTACACTCGTCCTCCCTTGGCCTCCTCCAGGCCAGCTCGGCCTTGCTGATGGCACACTCTCCCACGCCCTCATGGGCCCCTGGATGAGGTGATCCCTCATCTCCGGCCGACCTTCAGACCACGGTCCAGCAGGTGCAGGACCAGGGTAGGGCAGTGGCTAAGCAGCAGCTCCAGACGGCTCTGGACATCGGAGACTCCTGTGCCAGATCAGTTGCGGCCTCGGTGGCCATGCGCCGCAGAGCATGGCTGAGGATATCCACCTTCACGGCGGATACCCAGCACAAACTGGCGGATGTCCCCTTCTTGGGGACTGACCTCTTCGGCCCTGGAGTGGAAGGTCAGCTCCAGCGGATCAAAAAGTTCATTGCCACTCTGGACTCTGTCACCTCTGCCCAGAAGGACAAAGGCCGCCGACAGCAGCAGCACAAGTCCATTCATCCTTCTGCGCCTGCGGCACGTCCGGCCCACCAGCACCAGGGCCAGCAGGCTTGCGCTTGGCATCCCAAACCCAAGCCTGCGGCTTCCTCCAGCAGGAAGCAGAGAGGAAAAGGCCCAGGAGGTCCCTCGGCCGGTCCCTCCTCTAAGCCTGCCCAGTGACGGGTTGAGGGGTGTCGCCTCAGCCTCGTCACTCCCCCCCCCCCCGGTTCCCCCCGTGGGGGGACGGCTCCACCACTTCCTTTCCACCTGGTCCATCACCACGGACCATTGGGTGTTGGAGGTGGTAGGAAAGGGCCTGCCCCTGGAGTTCGAGCAGGCCCCGCCCTTCCGAGCTGTAGCCCTCGGGAGCCTACAGGTCTGCAGCCTCTCTGTGCTCTGGCCAGCCTATGTGCCCTGCTCCTCAAAAAAGAGGTGATCAGGAAGGTGTCGAATCCTCCTTTTGACTCAGGGTTTGTGTCCAGGTACTTCCTGGTCCCAAAACGGACGGGGGGCTGGCACCCCATTCTCGACCTGAACAGATTCCTAAGGTCTCGGACCTTCAGGATGGTCACTCTGGCTCAGATAATCCCATCCTTGGAACGAGGCGTGTGGTTCTGTTCCCTGGACCTTCAGGATGCGTTCTTTCACATCTCAATCTGTCCGTCCCTCCAGAGATTCCTCCGCTTCAGCGCGGAGGGATCCCTTTACGAGTTCCGGGCCATGCCCTTCGGCCTTTTCCTAGCTCTCAGGGTCTTCAAATGCATGGCAGTGGTGACAGCATTCCTACGGTGCCAAAGGGTCCGGGTGTGCCTCTACCTGGATGACTGGCTGATTGCAGCCCCCTGCAGAGTGGAGGTGGAGCAGTCCAGAGATCTGGCCCTCCAGATTTGCTCTTAGGTTGGCCTTCTGATCAATGAGGCCAAGTTGGAACTCATGCCAAGGCAAGTGATACAATTCATCGGGGCAGAGCTCGACTCTCTATGAGCCAGAGCACGGCTCCCGTCGGACAGGGCCGAGGTTCTTTCCTCCTTTGCCCAATTATTTCAGGTTGGGCAATCGCACCCTGTGAGGGACTTCCTGCGCCTTCTGGGCCTCGTGGTGGCCTGCACCAGCGTGATCCATTGGGCCCGCTGGTACATGTGTCCCCTTCAATGGGGACTGGTCAGCCAATGGTCACAGCACTTCGATCCGCTGGATCAGCTAGTGACAATGACCAAGGGGATGTGGAACGCTCTTCAGTGGTGGAACGTTCCAGCACATCTGCAGTAGGACATCTCGTTTGTCTGCCCCGAGCTGACGGTCTCTCTATCGACCGATGCCTCTGTGATGGGTTGCGGTGCCCATCTGGGGGAGCACAGAGCGCACAGCCTCTGGGCCCCTTGGGAGTCCCGATGCCATATCAACCTGCTGGAGCTTCGAGCGGTCCGTCTAGCCCTCACCGCCTTCGCTCCGTTTCTACAGGGTCAAGTGGTTCAGGTCCAGACGGACAATACCACGACCATGCACTACATAAACCTCTGAGGGGGACGCGCTCCATGATCCCCTGTGCAAGGAAGCTCTCCGCATTTGGTTACTCGTGCGCAGCCTGGAGGCGGATCTCCTCGCCATTCATGTGGCAGGAGCCTCCAACACCGTGGCCGATGCCCTAAGCTGGAAAAGGGCTGCGTCTCACGAGTGGTCTCTCCTGCCTGAGGTAGTACTAGATCTCTTCTCCCACTGGGGCACACCTCAGGCAGACCCGTTTGCCTCCAGGGAGAACGCAAAGCGTTGACTGTTTCATGCCGGCCCCCCCTTCAGCAGGGCTCGCTGCAGGGGGATGCCTTCTCGAGGTCATGGACCCTGGGCCTCTTCCACGCCTTTCCCCCATTTCTCTTGATCCACAAGGTGCTTCTCAAGGCGAGGAGGGACAAGGCGCAGGTGATTCTGGTAGCCCCAGACTGGCCCTGCCAGTTCTGGTATCCAGATCTTTTCAGTCTCAGCTCCAGGCTCCCGATGCAGCTTCCAGCGTGCCCGGACCTGATCTCAGTCAATCAGGGGAAAGTATTCCATCTGTTCCTTCAATCCCTGCACCTGATGGCCTGGTTCCTGAGTGGCTAGAGTTTCAGGCCTTGGGTCTTCCGACGAGGTCCTTAACATCGTTGAGGCGTCCCGTAAGGAGTCGACCAGAAAATACTATGCTTTCAAATGGAAGAGATTCTCCATTTGGTGTCGGGGCAAGGGCCTGGACCCTTCCTCCTGTTCCTTGGCAAGCATTCTGGACTACCTGTGGTCCCTTTCTCAGCAAGGGCTTCGGTCGACGACCCTTAAGGTGCACCTGGCAGCCATCTCTGCTTACCGGGCGGTGGCCGGGAAGCAGTCGGTGGTGCAGGAGTAGGTGGTCAGGTGCTTTTTCAAAGGCCTTGATAACATATATCCTCCGGTGCGAGAACCTCCACCTCCGTGGGATCTACTGCTGGTATTGGCCAAGCACATGGGCAAGCCATTCGAACTGATGCATAGGTGTGACATCTCTCATCTGTCATGGAAGACCGCTTTCTTGGTGGCTATCACGTCAGCCAGAAGGATGGGAGAGCTCCAGCCGTTTTCCATTGAGTCTCCTCATCTGGTCTTCCACAGGGACAAGGTTGTCCTGCGCCCCCACCTGAAATTCCTTCGGAAAGTGGTTTTGGAGTTTCACCTTAACCAGGTGTTGACTCTACCCGTGTTCTACCCCAATCACACCTCGGAGGCCGAATATGGGCTCCATACTTTTGACCCTAGAAGAGTGCTTGCTTATTATAAGGAGCGGATGGCTGAAGTTCGGGGAGAGGTTCGCCAGCTGTTCATCCACACAACCCACCCGACCTCACTGGCTTCTACGTACAACCTGGCTTCCAGCGGGTTAGATCTGGAATCATGGGGCGGAGCCGAGAGTTTTACCTCCCGGGTGGGTGGGAGGAGCCAGCTTGAAGACCTTCGGGCAAGATTTAAAGCCACAAGGAACCTGCCAGACAGTGTGGATGAACAACATATACCATTCCTAGAACTCCTGTTACAGGTGATTAACTTGTATTTACTCATCTGTAACAGGAGATCTTACTTCGAGAGGGCTCTTGCAGTAGGTAATTACATATAGAACTGACACCGGCCGGCGGCAGAACCCCACGGAAAAATTTCTAGCTAGCAGTCTCTGGCGGGGACTGCCCCCACGTCAGGTGACGTCAGTATAAAGGGGCGGTCCCAGACACCCACCTTCCAGTTCTTTCCCGCCGTCGGCTCGTGTAGCACCTCGCGGTTAAGTTCCTATCGCTCAGTCCTGTTACTTCATCGGTTTTTCCGATTAGTTTCAGAATTTTACTCTTTCGTCAGGTGAACGTCGGTATATGTCGTCCCCTTCAAAGAATAAGTGCAACTCATGCGGCACCCAACTGCCTTACAAAGACGGTCACTCCCTCTGCCTCTTCTGCCTAGGCCCTGACCAAGCGGTCGATCAATGTCCGCACTGCCTCCGGTTCAACCCGGCCACCCGCAGACGACGCCAGCAGTCCCTCGAAGCCCATCTCCTCAAAAAGATGTCTGTGATGGAGAAAGAGCTGAGAGAACCCGGCAGCGTCGACCTCCTGAAGGCACAAAAACGGGATAAGGAAGGCACGGGAGAAGGCCTCCTCTTCGCGACTCCGGCCGAGTCGGCAGCAGTCCATCCCTCCGGGGATCGCCCAACGGCAGCCTCCAAGGTTTTGGGAGGCGCCGTCAGCCCAACGGGTTTGAGTTCAAGCTCGCGGGCATCTCAGGCGAAGGAGACTCCTGCCCCTAGTACTGCACACGAGGCCTGCGGCCTAGTGCGGGCACCTCCCTTAGCCGGACGCCGCCCCTCCGATGTACGCCGGAGAAGGCCTCTAAGACGCCAACCCCCTTCCGGGCGCACTTGGCTGCGCCTCCCTCGGACCGGGCCTCCTCTCATCCTCGGCCCGCCTCCGATGAGGGACCTCCTAAGCCGGACGCCGTCCCCTCTGGCGTCCGCCAGGACTCGGTCCATAAGCCACACGTCGGCTCTTACAACATGCGCCGGGCCTCTGAGCCTACGGCAGAACTTTCTACTTCTGTCATTCCAGGCTCTCCACAGCCTTTGCTGCCATCAGGGGAGCCCCACTCCCCCCTGTCTGACCCCAGGGATTTTTCTCCTCCGTCCCCGGACGAGGCTCGGGACCTTGGGCTACCGTCTGATCCTCTTACTGAAGAGCCGGATCTGACACCGGTTCCCCTGATGCCGGCCCAGACATCGGCCCCTCCGCCGGCGGGGGATTTTCCTCTTGCTCCGGGCCCTCCGCCCCACGGACCTATCCTGGCTGATCCGCCCATGGAGTACCCGGCTGGGCTGTCTGCTCCTCCTGCGGCTGGGTATCCGCCATCATATCCGACTCCGGTTTTCCCAGGTCAGCAGTATCCTGCGCCGCCGTACCCGGTGCCGACTCCTTCACCACAGCACCCATCTCCGGGATTCCCGCAGCCGGGTGACGGATACTTCCCCTACAGATTTCCTCCATACAACTATCCCCCTCCTCCTCCACCCTCCCCCAGGCCGCCGGTAGATCTGCAGGAGACTCTTGCTTCTTGGTGAGCTGAGGCCAAGGCTCAGCTCACTATGGAAGTCGAGAGC
Source organism: Neoceratodus forsteri (assembly GCA_016271365.2). NCBI lineage: Eukaryota > Metazoa > Chordata > Ceratodontiformes > Ceratodontidae > Neoceratodus > Neoceratodus forsteri. The sequence goes on along the minus strand of CM057449.1, from coordinate 1,129,775,212 downwards.
CGTCTTACGGCGACGGTGCCTCCCCGTACTCCCCAGACGGCACACTCCCTCTCCACCTCCAAATTACCGGGCTTTGCCCTCGGGATCCTGAGAGAGGCAGGACACGTGTTCTGGGATCCCTCCCAAGGAACCCATTCCTCCCCCTAGACGAGTTAGGGAGTCTTACTCTGCTTCAGACTCTTCTTCCCCTTCTCTCTCGGACTCTTCAGAGGCTTCCGATGGAGGTTCCATGAAAGACGACGAGCCATGCTCTCAGTCCAAACCTTGGCCGAGGACTCCTCCAAAGTCTCCTCTGGAGGATCCTTCCTTCACGGAGTTGCTCAGGAAGATCCTGGAAGTTCATCAGTGGCATTCCTTAGAACCAGATCCTCAACGGGTAAAACTCGCTGAGCATCTGGACTTGCCCCTTACGGCTCCTACGTTAGTGCCACCCTGGATTGAGCCTCACGCCCACCTTGTTTCCACTATTTGGAAACAACTGTCGGCTTTAGCCCCACTTCCCAGGAAGTCGAACAGGCTATACCAGGCTCCGGAGGTGTAGACTTTTTAGACTCTCACCCCTGTGCAGACTCGGTTGTCATTAGCGCCGCTCACGGCCAGTCAGCACATCCGAAGCACTTGAGCTCGTCTCCCCCGGATAAGGAATCTCGCCTTCTGGCTCAGTATGGAAGGAAGATCTATGCTTCCTCCACACTGGGGATTAGGGCCCTGAACCATGTAGCACATATGGGGGATTACCAGAAGGCCGTCCTAACCCAGGCGGAATCCAAGATCGACTCTCTGCCTGACTCTCAACTCAAGCAGGAGTTGGCCGACCTGGTCCGTTCGGCTCATTCGGCCAGTCGTCACATTCTGAGGACGACCTACGACGCAGTGTACACCGCAGGACGGAACTCTGCATTCGCCGTAAGTCTTCGGCGTCACGCATGGCTCCGTGTGTCAGGTCTGGTCCCGGAGGTGCAGTCGGCTATCCAAGAAGCACCTTTCAGAGGTTCTGTGCTTTTCGGTGGTGATGTCAAGGACATCATCACTGACTTGCAGGAGAAGGGGACGGCCCTTAAATCGGTTGATTCAATGTACCGTCTTCATCCCCCACAACGCCGTCCCTTTCGCAGATGCAGCCGGCCTCAAGCGAAACCCAAGGGAAGGCGGGCCACTAAACGTCTGGCCCCCAAAGCTGCCAGGCCCCCGCTGCCCAAAAAAGCAGTGGGTGGCCCAACTGCGGCGCTGCCTCATACCACCTGACTCCTTCCCTCTCCCACTGCCTCCGGACGCCCCGGAGGAACCGGTAGGAGGGAGGTTCTCCCTCCACCTTCTGGGTTTGGTGAGGATAACTTCAGATTCATGGGTGCTCCAGATCATAACAGAGGGGCACTCCATAGAGTTTCTACAGAAACCGTCACGTCACCCCCCTCTGAATTCCTCTTACTCAAGGGACCATCTTCCTTTGGTCAGGGAAGAAATCTCAGCGCTTCTTGCGAAACAGGCTATAGAGCCCGTCCCTCCTCACCTCTACAGAGCGGGGTTCTATTCCCACTTTTTCCTTGTACCAAAGAAGACTGGAGATCTCAGACCTATTCTCTGTCTCAGCTCCCTGAACCTGTATGTGGAGTACAAGAGGTTCAGGATGCTCTACCTTCAATCCCTTTTGCCCCTGCTTCGGCCGGGCCATTGGCTTTGTGCACTAGATATGCAGGATGCTTACCTGCACATCCCCATTCGCCCTTCGCACCGAACGTTCCTCAGGCTTGCGTTCCAGGGGGCCCACTACCAATTCTGGGCGCTCCCATTTGGTCTTTCCTCGGCCCCCCAAGTCTTTACCAAATGCCTGGTGGTGGTAGTGGACCACCTGCGTTCTTTGGGAGCTCAGGTTTTCCCCTACCTGGATGACTGGCTCCTGGTGGCCCCGTCCAGGGAGGAACTCCTGCATTTCCTCTCCCTCACCCGGCAGGTTTTCACTGGCCTGGGTATTACCATCAACCATTCCAAGTCTCACCTGGACCCTTCACAGAGGCTCCAGTTTATCAGGGCAATTCTCGACACAACTTTGTGCAAAGCTTTTCTGCCTCCGGACAGGGGGGGGCCTCCCTCCAGTCACAGATTTCCTTCCTATCGGTACACAGGAGGGTCACGGCGAGGTCAGTGCTCAGTCTACTGGGTCTTATGGCGGCGGCCATCCCGGACGGTTCCGTGCGCCGCCTCCACATGAGAATCTCTCAGTGGACTCTTCGATCTCAGTGGGATCAGCAGTGAGCGACCTAGATCATCGGTTCTGATCTCTCGCCGATGGTAAGAGACTTGCAATGGTGGATGCTTCCAGAGAACCTCTTCCGGTGGACACCCTTTTTCATCTCCCCGATCAGACTCTGACTACGGACGCTTCAGGCGAAGGTTGGGGAGCCCATCTGGGTCCTCACTGAACCCAAGGCCTTTAATCAAAGTTGGAGATAGTTCTCCACATCAACGTGCTTGAGCTTCGAGCAGTACTTTATGCGCTCCAGGCCCTTCACCAATTCATCCTTCCCGGTCACCTAGTTGTCCAAACGGACATGTGCGTGGTATGGTACATCAACAAGCAGGGAGGAACCAGGTCCTACCCGCTGTGCAGGGAAGCGATGGGGGTCTGGGATTGGGCAACTCTCCACAACCATCATTTCACGGCGATCCACGTTCCGGGAGTTCACAATGTCCTGGCAGACAGATTAAGTTGCTCATCGGCTCTTCCACACGAGTGGGAATTGGACGAAAAAGTTCTAAAAAAACATCTTCCAGGTTTGGGGGACTCCTCAGATAGACCTGTTCGCCTCCTGCCAAAACGCAAAACTTCCAATCTTTTGCTCGCTTGCTCCAGAGCAAGGCGCTTTCTGGAGCGACGCTCTATCTCTAAGCTGGAAGGACAAATTTGTCTGTGCTTTTCCCCCAATTCCTTTAGTCCCTCGTGTGCTACAGAAGCTTGCTCTAGAAGGAGCGAGAATGATTCTGATCGCTCCTTTCTGGCCCAGGCAAATCTGGTTCTCTCTTCTTCGACAATACTCAGAGGTTCCTCCGCTTTCTCTTCCTTTATCTCCAGGATTGCTGACCCAGGATCAGGGGACCCTGGTCCATCCAGGACTCGAGTCCCTTCATCTTCACACATGGCTCCTGCAGACCTAGCTCAATCTCGTTTTGGCGTTTCTCCTAAGGTGGCCGAGATTCTAGGGGAGGCTAGAAAACCCTCCACTAGGTCCACCTACGCCATGAAATGGAAAATATTTTTTATCTGGGCTGCGTCCAGGAACGTGGAGCCCTTTTCCTGCCCTGTGACCATTCTGCTTGAATACATGCGTCATCTTTTTGACCTGGGTCTCAGTCACTCCTCTTTGAAAGTCCATATGGCAGCTATTTCAGCCTACCATGTCCCCTTTACTGATGAGGCTTTTGCTCAGCTGGAGGTATCCAAAACTTTTCTAAGAGGGGTCCTTCATCTCAGGCCCCCTGTTCGGACTCCAGCTCCGCCTTGGGACTTAAACTTTGTCCTCGAGAAACTTACCTTTCCTCCCTTTGAGCCTGCGGCTTCCGCAGACATGAAGTTTTTAATCATGGAAAACACTCTTCTTGGTGGCCATTACTTCTGCTCTCAAAATTTCCGAGCTCCAGGCCCTCATGTGTAAAATTCCTTATCTGATTTTTCACAAAGAACGAGTAGCTCTTCGCACGAATCCTAAGTTTCTTCCGAAAGTGGTAGCGGAGTCTACCTTAAATCAGTCTATTGAGTTACCTGCCTTTTTCACGCAGTACTCCAACCAAGGAGAATACTTGCTCCATACCATGGATGTCCACAGGATTCTGAGATACTACACTGATAGGACGAAGGATCTCAGAAAGACTGATCAGTTGTTCGTCTCTTTTGCTCACAAAAGGGAAGGCAATGCTGTCTCCAAACAATGCCTATCGAAGTGGTTGGCTCATTGCATCACTTTTTGTTATGACAAGTACAACAAGACCCTTCCGGGTCAAGTCAGAGGTCACTCCACTCATGGAGTAGCAACCTCTGCGGCTTGTTTCAAGAATGTGTCTGCGGCAGACATCTATGCTGCCACCACTTGGACTTCCATCCATACCTTTACGAAACATTACAGTTTGGACATTGCCTCTCGCCATAGAGCAGGCTTCGGGTTAGCCGTCTTGCAAGGCCTCCTATCTTGAGGTTTGCAAGGTTGTTTGCTACTTCTCTGAGTAGTTCCTCCTCCCGGTGCCTTTCATTTGTTCCAGACTGCTTGGGATTCTGTCCTATATGTAATTACCTACTGCAAGAGCCCTCTCGAAGTAAGATAGTACAGTTATGTAAGAACTTACCGTAACAGTAGATCTTCGAGAGAGGCTCTTGCAGTAAGTATACTATCCTGCCCTCCATCCCCTAGGCTTTTCAGCTCCTTTTCCATTGAGGAAATATCTGCTTCTCTCGTCCGGGCCTTCCGGGCCTGTGAGGAAAGAACTGGAGGCGGGCGTCTGGGACCGCCCTTTATACCGGCGTCGTCTGGCCGGTCACCTGGCGTGGAGCGGTCCCGCTCAGGACTGCTAGCTCCGAAATTTTTTTGCAGGGTCCTGCCGCCACGGCGTCAGTCCTATATGTAATTACCTACTGCAAGAGCCTCTCTCGAAGATCTGTTACGGTAAGTTCTTACGTAACTGTACTTTCTAGGAGTGGTATGTGTTGTTTATCCACACAACCCACCCGTCCTCCCCGGTTTCGATGCGCTACCTGGCTTCCAGTGGGCTAGATGTGGCATCATGGGGCAGAGCTGATGGTTTTACCACCCAGGTGGGTGGGAGGAGGCAGCTTGAAGACCTTCCGACAAGATTTAAAGCAGCAAGAAACCTGCCAATAAGTGGATGAACAACATATACCACTCCTAGAACTCCTGTTACAGGTGAGTAACCTGTATTTTTTCACCTTTTTGTACAGGAGTTTTTAGGCCATGTTACACCTTTTGTTATTAAAATATAATCGATGTAGTCGGCCTGGTGGCACTGAGGGTTTGAGGCGCTGGACGCCACACCGGCGACCCGGGTGTGGGGACGAGCCCAGGTCATGGGGGTCGGCAGGAGTAGGAGAGTATCGAGCATCTGGAGGACTGCTCTCCTCTCCTGGGGAGGGTGGGCTCGGTCTCCCATGGCACGTGCAGCTCCTGGTGGAGACTGGGGGTATCTCAGCGAGAGGAGACGTAATAGGGGTATGGAGGTTACGGCGGACGTCATGTGCACATGCGCGGGAGCATGCACATTGCGCACTGGACGTCATAACACATCCGCACCTCTGGGACCAGAAAGCAGAAAATCCCCGGAGGACTGAGGCGGTGACAAGGGCCTCTGGTGCCATCCCCGCACATCCCCTACACCGGACTGCCGCACCTGGTGATCCTCAGGCACCACCCATGGAAGACAGACCCTTTAATTTCAGAAAGGCGCTGCCAGGTAGGAGTGCAGACCCTCCCCAGGGAGTGATCCGTGGGGGGGGGGGGCTGGGAAGTCTCCATGGGAGGGTATCACCGGTGGGGGTCTCAGTGGGGAGTAGCGGGGTTGAGCTGAGAAGGCACCTCTGAGAGAGATGCCTCAGGACAACGGTGAAGAAAGAGAGTTTGAAAAAAATAAGTCATCAGTATTGCAAACAGTTTCCCAGATTCCGTGTTTTTTCTGGTATTTTGTGGCTCAACAACATTGTACACGCACATCATGTCTACACAGACTTCAAAAGTTTCTGGTTCTGTGTCCTAAGGCCTACAACTGAGATCAAAGAGCATGACTCTGGAGGTCATACTCAAGAAGATCACAAGCTGCTTGTAGGTTACATTCCTTTGCAAAGCCCTCTAAGCAGTAAGAAATGTGTCATGTGGCGTGGAGGTGGTTTGCATTGTAGAATCTGATCTTATCTAGTAGTGGGAGTTACAGCTATGTAGAGCTAAATCAGGTCTTACAACCATACTGTTGGTTATTTGGCTAGACCACTTTGTTGTGACCATTTATTTATGCAATTTCTTAAAAGATCTTAATTAAAAGGTAAACAGTATATCATAAAATTTTATCTTTTAACAGAGGTGTTTGGTGAGAAATCCTAGAGAGAGGATATCCATTGCTGAACTACTGGTCCATCCTTACGTTCACATCCAGCCACCGCAACAGCCAGGTACAGTAGTATATATGTCTCCGCTACAAACAGGCTGCAAACATCATGACTTCTATTCAGTACTCTTCATTTTTACTGGAAAATCACTTCAAGCGTTTGGTTAGGGGGCCTCTTTAGGCAATAATCAAAAATCTTTCTAGCCAAAATAAAATCCCAGGATGCCAAAATAGGTGGGTCTGTTTGGTGCAGCTGTCTTAGTCCAAAAATTATTTCCAGTTTGCTCTTTGTTCACTATGTTGGTTGTCAGTTGTGGCAGTAAAATGGCTGTCCCAATTGATAATACCGTAATTGATAACTCTTGTCGTTTCTGATGATAATCCTGGAAAATATGATCAAAAACTTCTCTGTTCAGAATTTTTTCTAACCTTCCCAAGCCTCAGATATCCCTAATTTAATGAAAATCCATTTTAGGATTGCTGTCGCTGTCTGCAAAATTGGCTGATGCAGTTGGAGTTTTTAAGGTAGCGCACACTCCTCTGAGGCCGGGAGATCAGATAGCTGTGGGTTCAGTTCCCACATCTGGCACTTGGATTAATATCCCAGTACTGACACTGTAGTGCAGCATGAGAGGAGTGCTGCACTTCTGAGGTGCTGTTTTTCGGGTGAGACGTTAAACCGAGGTCCCATCTGCCCAGATTGGTAGTAGTTCAGGTGGATGTTAAAGAACCCATGGCACTTATCGAAAAGAGCAGGTGAATTTCCCCGGTGTCCTGGCCAAATTTTCCTCGTTCACAAAAAAAATACCACCAACAGCTTAATCTGGTTCAATTTCAGTTGCTTACCATCTGTGTCGTCCCCCCGTCACCCCTGTAAAAGGGACTTCTTGGCCCAGTGGGCTTACCTGGTCAACAAAATTCAACGGACTACCCAAAAAAAAAATGTATATGGGGGGGCATGGGATTCTACAATTCGTAGCACTGTTCCAGCGCATGTTGTGATGGCACAAGACTTCCAAGCTATGGCCTGGCTTTCTGTGTTATTGGCGAACAGTACAATTAGCCCTGTATTTTCTCCCTTTTTGTTAATAAAAGTGAAAAACCATCTGGCCAGCATATGATTATCACACTGACTTTTGAGTACCTAGATTCAGTTCACTATCCAAACATAGCCAGTCTTTCATAGAACATGCTGCATCTCTGGAGCAATCTGCAAGCTTGATGCTTCCTGCCTCCTAATTATGTGTGTTTACATCAAGGGGTCTCTTGCAGCAGGCAACACCATTAGGACTAAGCTGCCAGGCACTAGAATCACACAGAAAACTTCTAGCTAGCAGTCATTAGTGGGGAATTGCCCCTGACGACGGCATGCCGATGTTCGCCTATGGTAAAAAGGGGGCTGTTCCCCAGCCCATCTTGCAATTCTTTTCCTGCCGTCAACCCGTGCAAGTCGGACCTCCATGAACACCCGCTCCTGTAGACTGCCATTTTCTTTGATTCTCCCGTGATTTCTTTATTCTATCTTTGCTTTACAGTGACATGGGATTATTAGATGCTCAGGGTGCAGCAGTAAGTCATGGGGCAGGGGGGGGGAGACGAGGGTGTAAACCCCACCTAGACAATAGGGCACAAGTAAGAGAGGGTGAAACGGCAGACTGGATGAACCGATGGTCTTTTTCTGCAGCATTTTCTGTTTCTATGTACGTCAGCTAGAGAGAGCATAGCTGCATTGCTTCATCTCTTCTCGGCTTGAATTTTTCTTGCAATTTTTTATTGTTCTGTATCTTTTAGATCTTCTTCGAGGAAATCTTTTGCAGCAGGTAATACTTTTTGGTCCTCGCTAGAGGGTGCTCTTCTGCATGGCAGCTTCTTCCAGCAGTATTTGCCTAGAGGCTGCCCACACTGTGACCTCCTCATTGTGTGACTATACAAGCGTGGGCGGCCCCAGGCATCCTGTTTTTTCACACCGTCTTCAGCTCACACGCAGCAGTTTTCTCTTCCCAGTGTATGCAGTTCAACGAGACATTGAAATAGGAACAGCATTTTATTCTCACCGTCATCGACGACTTGAACGTCCTTAGATTTGCCAATGACGGTACACCAATGGATTCTTTCTTCAACGGTTCTACCTACCCCATCATCAGCGATGTTTGTGAATGATGACTATTTACACATCAGCACAACATGGAGCAGTACTTCTCGTCCTCCTCAAGGTTGCTCTCGTTGACAGCCACTGTTACCAGTTCACACCGTCGACGGTGCACCACAAGATGACGTCATCGTTGACAACGTTTGCACTATTGTTGAAGCTGCTTGCAGTGACTTTCATTTACACATCAGCAAGACATGGAGCAATGCCCCCTCATCCTCTTCCAGGTTGCACTCATCGACTGCTACTACTACTACCAGTGTACACAGATGGTGCACCACAAGATGCCTTAGTCGATGATGCCATTTGCACCATCATCGATGATGCTTATACTGATGCTCATTTCGGCATCACCTGGACATGGAGCAATACTCCTCATCTTCCCAGGAGTTGCACCCGTAGACAGCCACTGCTACCAGTGTGCACTATCCTAGAGAAGGAGACTAAATCCACAGAGTTTATAACAAACAAACTTCAGTGGCACTCAGACCGGACTCAAAGAATTCAGCAATATTTCAGGAGGTAATCCATTTATTTTATCAGAAGGCACGCCAACTGACCACCCAGTGCTTCGACTCCTCGTGAGTCTTCCTCCACAGAGTCCCTATTGAGGACAGCCAACAGAGACTCATCCAAACATAACAGGGACAGGGGAAAATCTTCCTCGTCCTCTTCAACAAGACGCCGCTTGTCGATGGCCACCACTTCTGGTGACACACCATCGAAGCCACACAAGACTCTACCTTCGTTGACTGCTTTACCCACCTTGTCATCAATGATGTCTAGCACCCTTTCAGCAGTTTCTGCTGATTTGGAGGTCGATCACTGGATTCTCCATCGACGACTACATTGCCACTGTCGGCCTTGTCAACAGTACCTCCTTTTTGACATTCACCATTTTCTACTATTCCTGGGATGCTGCTCACCTTACAGCAGCCTCTCCACCGGATGGCCCATCTTTTCATGATGTGATTGCCCAGATCCAGATAGTGATGGGATTTTCAACCACAGGACAAGACAAATAACATAGAGACAGGGCAGGTTATCTAGAGCTCCCAGAGGAGTCTCTAGTTGTGGTACCCCCACTAATTCGGACACACCACAGTGCAGTATTGACTGCTGCCTGGAACCAACCTTCAATGGTCCAGCCATACCAAGGAAGGTAGATAACCTCTACCAAACTCTGGTGGACCATTCTTACTTTGTAAGCACCCCAGATGCAGATTCTGTGGTCATTAATGCCGCTCATGATCGCACTAAAATGCCTAGACACATGAGCTCCTTACCACCTGACAGACACTCCCACCGCATAGACTACCTTGGCAAAAAGCTATACCAAGCAGGAATGATGACTCTTCGGATTCTCAACTATATGGGGCATGTGGTTAAATACCAACGTACACTGTGGTCTTCAGCCACAGCTCTTGTCAACAAACTCCCTTGTTTTCCAGAAAGGAGCAATTGTTGGCTACTGTGGTCACTGGTATCTGTCTCACGGCACATCCTTCGATCACGGTATGCCACCGTGGATACTTCACCTTGGACCTCGGCCACAGGTATTACCATCAGGAGACATGCATTGCTCAGAGTCTCCAGATTTACCCCAAATGTGCAACATAAAATTATGAATGCATCATTTAATGGCTCAATACATTTGGTTTTGCCACCCAGACAATTATGGATGACCTCCAGGTGTCTGGTAGACAACTTAGAACAGTCCATGGCCAGTATCACACTGCTCAGCCATCGACTCAGTACCACTTCTTTCAGTCCAGAAGAAATGGGAGACAGCTGAGAAACTATAGAGCCACCAGTTGAGACCGTGCTCAGTCCCAGCCTGCCTCTAGAACCACCACCCAATCTTCTACACTACTGCTTTCTTCTGTTTCAGTTGCTAAGTCAGCACTACCAATTCACAGTCTTGTCCTTCAGACTTTCATCCGCTCCAAGGGTGTTTACCAAGTGCCTAACAGTGGTTACCGCAAGTCTGGCCTATTTACCAGAAGACAGACAAATCAAACTCACGTCCTTGGCCAGTCAAGTTAAAGAGACACAGTATGTATCAGCAAGACAACTACTATGCCTTTTAGGGCATATGGCAGCAGCCATCTCAACGGATTCCCACGCAGGTCTAGGCATGCAGCCTGTCCAATGGGCGCTACAAAGTCAGTGGCATCAAAAGTCAGATTCCTTCGAGGCTCTCATTCAGGTCACTCCAAACCTCCGAACTGCCCTCAATTGGTGGATGATGCTGTCCCTAGATCTCTCAGGGTATCGCCTTCCAATCCCTACCACCATCCCAAACACTTGACTACCAGTGCATCCCCCGATGGCTGGGGCGCTCATCTAGGTCCGTACAAGACTCTGGGACAATGGGACCCAGGCTCCGCCTATCTCCATTTAAATCTACTGGAAATAAGAGTAGTGCAGCTTGCCCTCCGGGCCTTCTGTCCATACCTGCGCCCCACTCCACTCTTAGTTCAAACGGACAACACTATGGTAGTTTACTGTCTCAACAAACAAGAAGGGGCCCAAGTCCCTCAGTCTGTGCAAGGAAACTCTGACAGTGTGGTATGTGGTGTTACAACAGGACTTCACCCTAAACAGATGTCCATTTACCGGGACGCAACAACACTTTGGTGGGCTACCTCTGCCATCACTCTTCCACCCATAAATGGACATTACATCACGGGGTCCTTCAACAAATCTTTCAGATGTGGGGAACTTCCCAAATAGATGTTTGCTTTCCCAGTGAACCACCACCTGCCCAATGTTTATTCCGTTATCCCGAACAAAAGGGGACTATCTATAGATGTCCTGTCCCAACCTTGGACGGGACCCTTTTTATATGCCTTCCCTCCTGTCCCCCTCCTACAAAGAACACTGTTAAAGTTGCAACTGGAGCTGGCCACGATGATCCTCATTGCTTCCCTGTGGCCTTGGCAGGTCTGGTTCACATTATTACAACAACCTACAACTTAAAATGGTAAAGTTTTTTCCATATGGGCTGCCTCTCGGTCCATGGACGTCTTTTCATATCCAATAACACAAGTCTTGGAATATCTATCTTCGCTCGCGGCTACTGGTCTGAGCTATTCCTCCATTAAAGTTCACCTGGCCTCCAGCTTGACCTTTCATGAACCAATTGAAGGCAAACTGATTTACCAACATCACTTGGCAAAAATGTTTCTCGGGGGAATGTGACATCTTCAACCCCTCAATTTCCTTCTGGAAAAATTGATCCCGTCCCTTTTTTTTTTTTTAACCTGTGACTCTATAGTGGCAGTGACTTCTGCCAAACATATTTCTGAATATCAGGCTCCGATGTACAGAGAACCTTACCTTATTTTCCACAGAGACAGAATTTCCCTATGCACCAACCCCTCCTTTTTACCAAAGGTGGTTTTGGAACATACTCTCAATCTATAGAACTACCTGTTTATTACCCCGAACATCCCAATCTGGGGGAATCACTTCTACACACTTTAGATGTGCACAGGATGCTCAGATACTACATATCGAGAACTAAGCAACTCAGAAAGACACCACAACTCTTTGTCTCCTTCACACAGTCTAGAGAAGGGCCCTCTGTTACAAACAAACCCTTTCCACGTGGCTGGCTAACTGTTACGTTCTAATAAATACAACACACCACTACCTGGCCTTGTCCATGCAGACTCTTCAGGAGCCATAGCCGCTACAGCTGCTTGCTTCAAAGGAGTGTCCATTACAGATTTATGTAGTGCAACCACATGGTCCACAATCCATACCTTCACGAAACATTATGGATATTGCCTCCCGCTACCGAACAGCCTTCGGTCGTGCGGTAATACAGGGCCTTCTCTTATAATGTTCCACCTTTCTGGTATTACTGCTCAGGAGTCATCCCAAAAGTATTACCTGCTGAAAGAGATTTCCTCAAACACGATAGTATAGTTGTGTACTTACCGTAACAGTAGATCTTTGAGAGAATCTCTTGCAGCAAGTGTGTTCCCTTCCTCATTCCCCCATCCTTCTCTGACAGCAAATTATTTTCCATCCACACAAAGTATGTGTGTGTGTGTGTGTGTGTATATGTATATGTATGTGTGTGTGTGTGTATATATATATATATATATATATAACAGGAGGTTTCTAGGGCACCTTGGTTTCCCTTGGTTCACACATCAGTGAGCTGAAGCTGGCGGGAAACTGAGGATGCCTGGGGCCGCCCACACTTAGTCACACAATGATGAGGTCACTGTGTGGGCAGCCCCTAGGCAAAGACTGCTGGAAGAAGCTGCTGTGCAGAAGAGCGCCCTCTGGTGAGGACCCAAAAGTATTACCTGCTGCAAGAGATTCTCTTGAAGATCTATTGTTACGGTAAGTATGCAACTATGCTTTACTCACAACAGAGAAGTCTTCAACAGCCACTTCAAAAATTTATATCATGCCTGTATTTTTACAAATTAATTGGTGTCTTCTGTATTACTTTTGTAGGTGAACAGCCCAGTGGAATAGTGACTGAAGAGATGAAACGTATTCTTGGCCAGCTTATTGGTCTCAAGTCCCCAAACTCAATTTCTAGAGCTGCAAGAGTAAGTACATAATGCTAGCATGGAAATGTTGACTAGTTCATTTTGGAGGTGATGGTGTAGAAATTCAACAGCCACTGCCTTTAGTAGAGTGATCCAGTAAGCATCTAAATTTTAAAGTTCACATCGGAATTTAATTTTCTGACAGAGTATTCATCCATAACCAGAGTGTTCATCATCCCGACCCACGGAGTCAACACCAAGAACCATCCAGTTGGATTCAAACTACAACCACGCGACCACCTGCACCTCTCACATGTGGTTTCCTCCAATCAGTAAATCATCTTAGTCATTCTCTGTCTCTCCACGTTGTCTGTGGGTAATCTTTACACATAAACATGGGCTCTCGAAGATTGTGAATGGTGGGAGTGCTTACAGTCAAAAGGGCACTTTAAGCATTAAAAGATCAATTTGTCCTCAAATCACTGTTTATATGCATAAATACAGTAATAGATAATTTTATGACAGTCAAAAGAAAGTATGTTCATATTAGTGGATATTTAATAAAATCCTAAGTGTTTGAGTTAATAAAAAAATTTGTACAACAAGCAATATAGTATACCTACACGATGACACCGAAAAATAACTCTTGGGAATAAGGTTGCTGTACGCATTTGTTTGGAGTTTTTGATCCTACCAACTTCAAGATAGAAGCAACAATTTCTCAGAACTCCAGCACACGTTGGACCACTGATACCATCGCAGCTGCAATCGAATGCCATTTTCCCATGTTTAACCATGCTTAATTTTTCGATTCTAGTTAAACACCAAAATCTTCCCCAAATGAATCTTCACCATTCATTACTGATGGGTCCTACCGGAGGTCAGGACCCTGCATGAAAAAAAAAAAGAGCACAGCCTCTTTAATTTTTTTCTGAGCTGGAGGAGTTGACCTCGGGACAGCAGTGCCCACGAGACCAGTGATCTGTGTGACTCTCGCTGGTTGGCCAGTAACCGATGCCAACTCCTCCCAAAACTCGGTTCTGTCCGTTCCCCCCCTCCCCGCTGTCGAGGAAGGATCCTGTCTTGGGGAAGACTGTTTGAACTGTCGTGTACCTAGGCCTCAAGTGTAATGGTACCGTGAGTACCAGTGCCATTCGGCGCCGGAGATTTTCTGTTTTATTTTTTATTCTCTCAGTGCCAGATGTTTATTCCTGTTTTTTCTTTTTTTGTGCGACGGTATGTCTGGGTCGGGGCGTCGTTCAAAGTTTAAACTATTGGGAGTTGCCCCCATGCACTGGTACCCCTGTGGCAACTACATAATGGTATCAGACCCCCATGACCTTTGTTTCACTTGTCTGGTTCCCTGCCACACAATGGATAAGTGCAATGCCTGCTTCTCTATGGACTTCTGTACCCTCATTATCTGCTGGGTTGGGTAGAGACACCAACTTTCGGCGGGCGTCACAGCACTCGAGATGCCAAGACAAGATCATTGGCGCCACCCAAGCCCACCCCCCCAGCTGTAAACGAGCCAGCAGGGAAAGGACCCAGTCTGCACCTCAGCTTGCTGGGGCAAGGGGTCTGTGGGGGAGGCTGTCTTCCTCCGGGAGGGCGGCTGGTCACCCCTCGCAGTCTGGTGCCTCCTCGGAGGCCTGGACAACCCCAGAGGTGGAGTTATGGCTATACGTGGGCTCTTATCGGGAGGTCCCCTCGAAGGCAGTCAGCTCCTGCTCGAGCTCCCACCTCCGCCATTGGTGCTGGTGAGCGGGCGGAGTTGATGGCGTGTCCGGTCCCCCTTCCGATGCCTCTCAACACTGGATGGTCCCAAGTTTGGGGAGTGGCCCAGTTGGAGTGTTCTCTGCTGTCTCCTTCTGTTTCGGAGGACGATGACCGGGATGACCCAGACTGGGTCCAGGGTGTGACAGGGTTGAATAGGACCCTGTCCCAGTTGTTATGGAGAGTTTGAATGCAAGAATCTGTTCTGTTCTTTCCTTCTCTGTCTGTTTGCGCAACCAAATTTTCCTGTGAGACCTAGGATTTGATCACCTCGACAGTCTTGCAGTTCTTTGCCTCTCACTGTCTCGGTCTCTGTCTTCTCTTGCTGTGTCTGTCTTTTCCTCCCTTGCATATCTGCTGGTATAAAAATATATGCAGATCATTATATGGAAATGTAACTGATATTGGGATCCTTTTGTTTAGAAATTATATAGTGTTACTGTTGAAATGTATATAATTATAGTTTGAGATGATTGCAGAAAGCTATTGGAAACTCGAGGGGTTAACCTGAGAGCAGTTTTTAAGCCCTTTTTCAGAAGCTTTGGGGAAGGAGCCGCAGTTCTGGGACATTGTGTTCTTGCTGCACCTGCTTGATATTTACAAGTCATTTTAGAAAAAACAGGATGCTTGTTAAGGAGGGGGGTTGCAAGGACTTATAAGAGAGAGCTGAAATGTTTTCTGCCTTTGAAAATAGTCATACTAAACTAGTTTTTTTTTTTTTTTGTATTACTGCTAGTACTAATAACCTCTCTCTGCGAATTCTACAACTTCTCCTGGGTTTTCCTATAGCTTCCTGGCTGATATTGCCCTCATTGACTACAATTGTCTAAGCCTAGGTGGGATTCGCGTGTATGCTCTAAGCCAGGAGTTTTGTGCATGGGTACTTGACCTAATACCAGAGAAGCATAGAGAAAAGGTATGGATTCTGCAGCAGCAAGTCCAAGAGTGATTAACAGGAGAATGGCAGCTAAACTAGCAGAGACAGAAGTCCAAGCTGAGATTGTGCAGCCTTCACAAGTTATGGAAAAAGAACAGGCAGTGACAGAATCTGAAAGCCTGATTACCTTTTCAAATGGTGGGCTATACAGCAAAAAGAGATGGAGAAACAGATGAGAGAAGAGATGCAGTGACAGGAGCAGCAATTGCTGGATGCCTTGCAAGCTATCAAAGGGAGAGGATCTGGCACAGATTCAGAAACGCTTGCAAATTGAAAGTCAGTAAACTTACAAAGCTGTGTCCCTCGCGTGATATTGACATACCTGACCACTTTTGAAAGAGTTGCCACAGCCTGCCAATGACCAAAGCAGCACTGGACAGTCAGACTGGTGTCCTACCAGACAGGGAAAGCCCAACTCGCCTACAGCAATGTGGACACTGCACAGTCAGAAAACCATGACCTGGTGAAAAGCAAAATCCTGAAAAGGTATGACATCTTAGGAGAGACCTACGGGCAGAGATTTCGATTTCTGAAGTACAACTCAGTCGACAATCCTCGGAAGCCTTCACCCGGCTCACAGAACTCCTGTTAAAATGGCTCCAACCAGAGGACAAAACAGTCCCACAGATCGACACATTTGCCATGGAGCATTTCATCAATATCCTGCCTACAGATGTGCAGCTTTGGGTAAAAAAAGCATAGACCAGAAAGTGGGGAAAAGACTGTTTATTTGGCCAAGGACTACCAAATGGCCAGACAGACGTTACAGCAGTGAGGTAACAGCCAAGCACCAGTAAGACCCTCTTTTTTCCTATTTAAACTCAGTCTGGTAAGAAACAGAAACATAGACTTTGACGGCAGATAAGGACCACTTGGCCCACCCAGTCTTCCCATTTCTGGGAGTAACAAATCTGCCCCCAAAGACTTTATTTGTTAATATTGTAACAAGCCAGGCCATATTGCAAGAAACTGCCATAATAAGGAACTGGAGCAGATTTGTCCTTAGCAAATTGGGGCAAGTACTTAACAGATGTGAAGGTGGGAGATGAGACTGTCAAAGGACTCACTGATTCGGGAAGCAGACACCCTAGTGCATGTTGAAGTGCTGGGAAAACACTGTGCAAAAGGACCAGGTACTGGTGTCATCTGCATCCACAGGGACACTCGATACTATCCCACCACTCAAGTGACTCTGACCATTAAGGGTGTGTCACACCGAATGAAAGTGGGAGTAGTACCTAAGTTACCTGTACCCTTGATTATTGGAAATGACTGTCCAGGATTTACTGAGTTAATCTCAGAGGAACTGAACCTTGCAGTTTCAGCAGCAGTGGTAACAAGAGCTCATGCAAAGAAAATCTCAAATGGTGGGGACACTTTTCCTTTCAGTGACTTTGATTCAGACTTGTTTGAGCACAGCTCCAAGATCCAGAAATCCAGGAAAGAAAGATGATGCCTGAAGAAACTCTGGCAACAAATGACTGATGGGCATAAGAGTTGACATATGAAAATGCTGAAGCTAAACTGTTTACTGATTGATTTTCTTTCAGAACAAGATAACAATGTTTCTCTCCAGGGTTATTTTAAGCATCTGGTGGTGAAACCAGTCAATCAGTCTTTATTTTACCAGGTGGAACATCATTGAGGAAAGCTCATTTACAAGATGGACTTGGGTACAGTTATTAAAAGGAACAACGGAACACAGTATCTGTACAGAAAAGTAATAAATAAGGAGCTTCAATAAGCTAATTAGTTGTACACAAGGTAACGACTGGACAAGTTTACATAGCGAAAGCAAAAATACAGAACTTCATTCAGATTATGTTCAATACAGTAAAAAGAACTTATATAAAATTAAGAAAGAAGGAAGGAGTTGGAGAGGATGGAGGCACGAGTCAGGAAAGTGTATAGAGCAATACAGAGGTGAAAACCAAAGGGGGGTAGCAGAAGAAATAAGGTTAGGAACTCGAGGAAGGTCATACATGGGAAGGGAAGGATAAGGAGCAAGGAAAGTGGGCATAACAAGGAACTAACAAAACCAAAACAGGGTGAACCAATGTTTAAAAAATGTAATGGGTTACTGTACAGGCTGGGTTAAATATCAGACACGGGAACAGACCAAACAATTGGTTATACCACCGAAGTTTAGAACAGAGTTGTTACAGATAGCACATGATAGTCCTATGGCTGGTCACTCAGGGAGGGATCGCATCCTTGTCAGATTGCTGTATAGATTTTACTGGCCTGGAATTCATGAAGATGTTGCTGCCTATTGTAATTCCTGTGCAGAGTATCAGAAAGTAGCCCCCGTCACTAGAAAAGACAAGGTTCCCCTACCCTTGATAGATGTGGTTGGCCCTTTAGACAAAAGTAAAAAGGGGAATAGATTTATCCTGGTAGTGTGCGACTATGCTACTCGATACCCAGAAGCAGTTCCAGAGCGTACTATCAGCTTCAAAAGTGGCAGCAGACCTTGCAAAACTTTTCAGCAGAGTGGGCATACCTAAAGAAATTATTCTAGGGATGTGGATATGTTCAATCCACAATGTCTGGCAGGTTCCTTGCTGCTTTAAGATGGGCCTGAAAGTCTTCAAGCTGGCTCCTCCACCCACCCACCGAAGTGGTAAACGCTCAGCTCCACCTCCCATGACGCCAGAGCTTCCTTACCGCTTGGAAGCTCAGGTTCACTCCTTAGCATTCTGCATTTGTAGGCCTGGATCCTAATCCTTCAGTTTTTCCAAAAATTATTTTAAAGTTTGCAAGACTTAAGTCTTCTACTTCCCTCACGCCTGCAATGGATTCAAAATCTACTCCCAGCTTCTGTCTGTGCCCTTGTGGGCAGATGATATCTCGGACCGACCCGCATGCCACATGCATTTACTGCCTGGGGCTTGCTTATGATTCGCAGGCCTGCGATCTATGCAAGTCTTTTGCCCCTTCAGTTCTAGAAGACCACGCTGCCCGACTTCAACTAGGGCGCCCCAAGAAACTGTTTCCACCGGTGAAGTCGAAGGAGACCTGTTGGGCGGCGTCCACGGCTGCGGGCTCCACGGAGCAGCTGGAGCAGTTAATCGCCCTCAAGGAGGAGGAGGCAGCCCAGGCCACATCTTCTACTTACTCGGCATCTACGTTTATCCCACTCTCCTTGGACTCCTCCTACACTGCTTCTATTAAGGAGCTTTGTCAGTCCCTCTCCACCAAGGGAGAAGGGCCCTCAGGGGCTCGCATTAGTAGGTCGAAGAAAAAGTAACCGAAAGGTAAGTCCCTCCATCGACATTCGTGGGAGCGGGAGGAGCGTCTGCTTTCGACTTCGGTTGAGGTTGCGGCTAAGGCTGCTGACTTCACGGTGTCCCCATCAGGTCAGCCGGCCGAGACACCCATTGATGCTGTCGAGATTTTTCTCGACCCATTGGACAGGTTGTCAACTGGAGAAGCTGACAATCCTTCTTCACCAGTTCCCCCGGTGGTTATCAAGGACTTGCCCGTGCCTCCTTTGCGGAAGTCCCCGGTCAAGGACCCTGGACCGAGGGATGAGCGGGTTCTAGGGACATGGATATGTTCATCCACTCTGTCTGGCAGGTTCCTTGCCACTTTAAATCTTGCCGGAAGGTCTTCAGGCTGGCTCCTCCCACCCACCCGGATAGTAAAACTCTTGGCTCCGCCCCATGATGCCAGATCTTCTAGCTCAGGTTCCCTCCTTAACGTTCTGCGTGATAGACTGGATCCTAATTCTTCGGTTCGCCTGAAACTAATTTTAAAGTTTTCAAGACTTCGGTCATCTTTCTCCCTCGCGGCTGCGATGGACAAATTGACTCCTGGATTTCGGCGGTGCCCTTGTGGGCAGAAGATGTCCAGGATGGACCCGCGCTCCACGTGTGTCTACTGCCTCGAACTAGAACAAGACCCATGAGCCTCACGAGTCATGCCATCCGTTTTCGGTAACGCGTCCTGGAGGACAGCGCTGCCTGGTTACAAACGGGGTGCCCCGAAGCGCCACCGCCGTTAAGTCGGGTTGAGGTCTGCCAGTTACTGCTGTGGATAGCTCGGCTGAGCAGCCGAGCAGATGATCACCCTCGAGGAGGAGGCGGCCCAGGCTGCATCATCTTCTTCCTCGGTCGCTGCATTTATCCTGCTTCTCTGGGTACCTGTCTTCAGCTTCATTCAAGGAGCTTTGCCAATCCCTTTCCACGAAGGGAGAGGGGCCATTGGGACATTCCTCTCTGTCCAAAAAGGAGGACTCTAAGGGTAAGTCCCATCGTCAGTGTTCGTGGGAGCGGGAGAGGTCTCCTTCCCCGGACACCCGACTGTCGACTTCGGTCGAGGTTGTGGCTAAGGCCGTTGGCTTCACGGCGTCCCCATCAGGCCAGCCGGCCGAGACACCTGTCTACACGGTTGAGATTTTTCTCGACCCATCGGACAGGCTGTCAACTGGTGAGGCCAACAACCCTTCTTCACCGGTTCCCCCAGTGGAGACCGTGGATCTGCCTGTGCCCCCAGTGCAGCGGTCCCCAATTGACGCGTCTGAGCCGAGGGAAGAGCGGGTGTCCCCCACTCCTTCCCAGACCCGTCCTTGGAAACACTGAGGATCTCTGTCTCGGTCTCAGACTTCCTCTTGGTCCAACCAATCCCGCCGATATCAGCGGTCTCGGTACTGAGGTAAGCGGCGCCGCCACTCGTCCTTGTCTAACTCCTTGGAAGAGGAGAGGCTCCGGCGCAAATTGCATCGACGCTATGAGGACCTGATGTGGCAGCAGTTACTTCTGTCCGGGAGCAAGCCGACGCCTTCCCTGGCCATCAAGTGACTTGTCACCCAAGCGGCCGAAACAACCCCTCGCAGTAGTCGAAATGCCCAAGCTTGGGCCGGTTGTTTGGCCGAAACCTGCTGCTCCACCAACTCTGGCGGAACCTCCGCCTCCACAACTGAAATTGGGGGCACCGACCAAGGACTCTCGGTCGGGTCAAGACCTGCCCCACAGGTTGTTGGTCACCCTCACTCCCGACCGTCCTCTGCAGGTAGAGGATGGCTCAGGCCCCAGGCAGCTCTTCGTGGACTCCTCCGAGTCCGACGACTCCTCCCTGTTCTCCAGGCCAGTTGACCTGGAGTCCTCCGGGGGCCAGTCGTTGGACGAAAGCCCATCGTTCTTCATGGGGTTGCTTCGACTCATCTCGGAGTCCACCGGGATGCAGCTCGAGCCCGTATCCAAACGGGCCAAGTATCCCCTGACAGAGATACTGGACCGAGGGGATTCTGGCTGGTGGTGCCGCTTCCTCATGACCCCATCTCTGCACCAGCCGTCCTGAAAAAGTTTGGCTCCTGCTGGGTCCTAGCACCTCCAGCATACTCCCGTTAGTGTGAATGAGTCATGAAGACTTCATCAAAGAAGATCAAGGATTACGGTAGGTATGTAATATCCATTTCTAGGGACATGGATATGTTGTTCATCCACACTCATTGGCAGTATCCTTGCCGCTTTAAATCTTGCCGGAAGGTCTTCAAGCTTGCTCCTCCCACCCACCCGGTTGGTATAACTCTCGGCTCCGCCCCATGACGCCAGATCTTCCTTACCGCTTGGAAGCTCAGGTTCCCTCCTTAACGCCCATGCTTGGACTGGTTCCCTATTTCTCCGCTTATGGATTTCAAAATAATACTTGCAAAAGACTTCAGTCTTCATCCTCGCTCGCGATGGATAAATCGACTCCGGATTTCGAGATGCCCATGCGGGCAGAAGATGTCTTGGACGGATCCACACTCCACGGTGTGTCTACTGTTTAGGCCTTGAGCATCGGTTCCGCAGGCTTGGCATACCTGTGCTCATCTTTCTCAAGCCTACGCCCCTCAAGACCGTAAGGCCCGAAAAGTGCAACTGGGCCCCGAGAAGCGCTTCCTCCATGTGAAGTCCAGGAGGCCCGTTACGCAGTCGCCGCGTCTGGTCATGGATCAGCTCGAGCGGATGGTCGCCTCAAGAGGAGGCGGCGCTGGCCGATCTTCCTCGGCCGCTGTATTTATCCCGGCTTCTGTTCTTCCTACACCGGTCTTTTAGGAGCTTTGTCTGTTCCTCTCCACTAAAGGAGAAGGCTCATGCTGCTGGACCTTTTTCTCGGTCCAAAAGAAGGACAAGGGTAAGTCCCTCCGCCGACGCTCTTGGGAGCGGGAAAGGTCCCTCTCTCGGGCCGCCGACCTGCCGCGCTTCTGTCGACTGCTGCCGCCACTGGCCTCACGGTGTCCCCTGGCCAGGTCAGTTGGACCGAGACTCCACTGATGAAGTCGAGATTTTTCTGACCCATTAGACGGCTGTCGCTTTAGCAGCCGAGATTCCTCTCCCGGTTCCCCGGAGGAGTGAGGATCCGTGGCTTCGCCTCAGCCTCCGGTTCGAGCCCTCGGATGGACCTTCGAGGTTAAGGGAGGTCGGTTCGGCCGACACTTTCCTGCACCGACTCCCGAAATTCGGGACTCGGTCTCGGTCTCGACCTCGCGTCCAGCCGCCTCAGCTGGCCATAGGCGGTCTCGTCTCGCATCGCGTGTTAGCGTCAGCTGCCGTCCCTCGGCTCCTCCTCCGGATGAGGGAGGCTTCGGCGTAAATTACGCCGGACGGTCACGAGGACCTTATGTTGTAACAGCTCTCCTGGTCGGGAATAAGTCCGACTCGGCGCCTTCCCGGCCATTGATGGCTGTCACCGAACGGCTGACAACCCCTCGGCTTGCCGAGGAGCTATACCAGGCCGGTTTTCGACCAAAACCAGCTGCTCCACCGATTGCGGTGGAACCTCCGCCTCCACAGCCACCAATTGGGCTCCGACCAAGGATTCTCGGCCGCTAAGGGTTTACCCCATCGGCTGTCAGTTACCTCACTCCGACCGACCTCGGCAGGTGAAGGGTGGCTCAGGCCAGAGGTAGCTCTTCGAGGACTCTTCCGAGTCCGAAGATGATTCCTCCTTCTTCTCCAAGCGACTGGACTTGGAGTCTTCAGGAGGTCAGCCAATGGAGCGATAGCCGTCGTCCTTCCTAGGACTGTTGGCTCATCTCGGAGTCTACCCGGGATGGAGCTCAACCTTTCCAACGGGCTGAGTATCCCCTCACGGAGTTCTGGACCGCAGGGATTCTCCGACGGAGGTCTTTCCGGTGGCCGAGGCCATGAGTGGGTCCAGCACTGGAACTTTGGCAGCGCCCTGCTTCCTGCCTCGCCCGGCCAGGATGGCCAGGAAGTATGCGGTCCTACGGTTCCTTGTCCGGTTTTCGGAACACCCTCTGCTGAGGGTTGGTTACCGACAGCGTTTTCCGCGCCGCAACGCCAGGATGTGGACAAACCTCCTGACAAGGAGTCCAAGAAATTGACTATGTCGGGCTAAAAGTCTACGCTATGCCTCTCGGCCTCGTCAGGCCAGTTCGCCGCCCTCATGCACTATTTTTCTCATGCCCTGTTGGGCTCCCTGGATGAGGTCATCCTCATCTTCCCGCCGACCAGAGACTACGGTTACAGGATGCGGGACCAGGGCGGGCAGTGGCCAAACAGCAGCTCCAGACTGCTTTGGATGTGGGGACTCAGTGCCAGATCGGTGGCGGCCGCAGTGGCTATAAGCGTCGGCGGGCTTGGTTGAGGATTATCCACCTTTACTGGATACCCAGCACAAGTTGCGGATGTTCCCTTTTGGGACTGACCTCTTCGGCCCTGGGGTGGAAGGTCACCTGCAGAGGATCAGAAGTCCAATGCCACCTTGGACTCCGGTCTCTTCCGCTCAGAAGGACAAAGGTACGCAAACCACTGCTGCCTAAGCCCCTTTCGTCCCTTCTGTGCCCTGGCGCCGCCTCGGCCCAGCACCGCCAGGGCCAGCAGGCCTGCCTTGGCATCCCAAACCTGCCGCCGCTTCCTCTAACAGGAGGCAGGGAGGAAAGGGCCCAGGAGGTCCCTCGCCGTCCCTCCTCCAAGCCTGCCCAGTGACGGCTGAGGGGTGTCGCCCATCCCCGCTACCCATTCCCTGGGTCTCCCCCGTGGGGACGGCCCGCATCTCCGCTCCGCCTGGTCCGCTGTTACCACGACAGGTGGGTCTTGGAGGTGGTGGGAAGAGGCCTGCTCTGGAATTCGAGCAGGCACCACCCTTCAGAGCCTGCCGCCTCGGGGTCCGGGATCCCCAGCCTCACTGGCGGCTCGTCGAGCCGATATCACTCTCCTCCTCCAGAAGGAGGTGGTAAGAGAGGTGGTGGACCCTCCTTCAGACCCAGGGTTTGTGTCCAGGTACTTCCTGGTTCCGAAACGGACGGGGGGCTGGCGCCCATTCTCGACTCACACGACCTAAACAAGTTCCTAGGTCGTCCGAACCTTCAGGATGGTCACTCTTGGCTCAGATATCCATCCTGGAACAGCGCGTTGGTTCTGCTCTCTGGACTTGCAGGACGCTGCTTTTCACGCCCCTATCCGTCTGTCTCACCAGAGATTCCTTCGCCTGAGCGGAAGGATCTCTTGTCTCCAAGCCATGCCCTTCGGCTTGTCTCCAGCTCCCAGGGTCTTCACCAAATGCATGGCAGTGGTGACAGCATCTCTCATGGCGCCGAGGGTCCGGTGTACCCTTACCTGGACGACTGGCTGATAGCAGCTCCCTCCAGGAAGGAGGCGGAGTGGTCCAGAGATCTGGCCCTCCAGGTCTGCTCTCAACTGGGCCTCCTTATCAACGAGGCCAAGTCGGAACTCGAGCCGAAGCAGGTGATTTTATTCATCGGGGCGCAGCTCGACTCTCTTGAGCCAGCGCGGCTCGGCGGACAGGGCGAGGTTCTTTCCTCCTTTGCCCGATCATTTCTGGTTGGGCAATTGCCCTGCCGGGACTTCCCGCGCTCCTGGGTCTCATGGCGGCCTGTACCAGCGTGGTCCGTTGGCCCGCTGGAACATCGTCCCTTCAGTGGGGACTGGCCAGCCAGTGGTCACAGCGCCTGCGATCCCTTGGACCAGCTTGTGTCGGTGACACAGGGGATGTGGAACGCTCTCCAGTGGTGGACCGTTCCAGATCATTTGCAGGAGGGCATCCCGTTCGTCCGCCCCGAGCCGTCGGTCTCTCTGTCGACCGATGCCTCTCTGATGGGTTGGGGTGCCCATCTGGGGGAACACCGGGCTCATGGCCTCTGGTCCCCGCGGGAGTCCCGATGCCACATCAACCTGCTGGAGCTCCGAGCGGTCCGCCTAGCTCTCACCGCCTTTGCTCCGTTCCTCCGGGGTCAAGTGGTCGGTCAAGGCGGACAATACCCGCGACCATGTACTATCTAAACCGCCAGGGCGGGGCGCGCTCCATGCTTCTATGCAAGGAAGCTCTCCGCATTTGGTCACTGTCGCAGCCTGGAGGCGGATCTCCTAGCCATTCACGTGGCAGGAGCCTCCAACACCCTGGCCGATGCCCTGGGCGGATAGGGCTGCATCCCACAGTGGTCTCTCCTGCGGAGGTAGTACAGCATCTGTTCTCCCTTTGGGGCACACCTCAGGTGGACCTGTTTGCCTCCATGGAGAACGCGGCTGAGTCTGTTCCATGCCCGCCCTCAGCAGGGCTCGCTGCAGGGGATGCCTTCTCGAGGCAATGGACCCCGGGCCTCTTTTCGCCTTTCCCCATTTCCTTGATCCACAAGGTGCTTCTCAAGTAGAGGAGGGACAAGGCGCAGGTGATTCTGATAGCCCCAGACTGGCCTCGCCAGTTCTGGTACCCAGATCTCCTCAGTCTCAGCTCCAGGACTCCGCGGCAGCTTCCAGCTCGCCCGGACCTGCTCTCAGTCAATCAGGGGAAGGTGTTCCATCCGGACCTTCAATCCCTGCACCTGACGGCCTGGTTCCTGAGCGGCTAGAGTTCCAGGCTTTGGGTCTTTCCGACGAGGTCCTCAATGTAGTTGAGGCGTCCCGTAAGGAGTCGACCAGAAAATGCTATGCCTTCAAATGGAAAAGGTTTTCCATTTGGTGTCAGGAGCAAGGGCTTGGACCCTTCCTCCTGTTCCTTGGCAAGCATCTTGGACTATTTATGGTCCCTTTCTAGTCAAGGGCTTAGGTCGGCGACCTAAAGGGTGCACCTGGCAGCCATCTCTGCTTACAGGCGCGGGCCGGGAAGCAGTGATGTGCGAGGAAGGTGGTCTGGCGCTTTTCAAGGCCTTGATCACATTTCCACTCAGTGCGGGAACCCCACCTCCGTGGGATCTACTGCTGGTACTGGCAAAGCTCATGGGCAAGCCATTCGAACCTATGCACAGGTGTGCTCTCTCACCTGTCGTGGAAGACCGCCTTCTTGGTGGCTATCACGTCAGCCAGAAGGATGGGAGAGCTCCAGGCGCTTTCCATCGAGTCTCCTTACCTGGTCTTCCACAGGGACAAGGTTGTCCTGCGCTCCCACCCGAAATTCCTTCCGAAGGTGGTGTCGGAGTTTCACCTTAACCAGGTGTTGACTCTGCCGGTGTTCTACCCCAATCACACCTCGGAGGCCGAATATAGGCTCCATACTCTGGACCCTAGAAGGCGCTCGCTTATTATAAGGAGCGCACGGCTGAAATTCGGGGAGAGGTTCGCCAGCTGTTTGTCACCTACGCTGAAGCCGCATCTGGCAGACCTGCAGCCAAGCGGACGATAAGCAGGTGGGTAACCTCCTGCATAGATCTCTGCTATAAGTTAGCGGGCATGGAGCCTCCCAGAGGGATAAGAGCTCATTCTACCCGCCATACTGCTGCAACGGTGGCTGCTTCCAGGGACGTCCCTATCCAGGAAATCTGCAGGGCTGCTACCTGGAAGTCAGCAAACACCTTCATTACCCACTACCACATCGACCTTGAGTCACGCCCGGATGCTGGTTTTGGGGCCTCGGTTCTCCAGTCTCTCTTTCCCAAGTAAGATATATGGGGGTGTCGTCTTGCCTCCTCCTCCCGGAGACTGCTAGGGTCTGCCAATGAGTGTGGATGAACAACATATCCATGTCCCTAGAAATACAGGTTACTCACCTGTAACAGGAGTTCTAGGAATGGTATATGTTGTTCATCCACCGACCCACCGACCTCCCGGCTTCGACGCACAACCTGAGCTTCCAGCGGGGCAGATCTGGCGCCATATGGAGCGAGTTATACCACCCGGGTGGGTGGGAGGAGCAAGCTTGAAGACCTTCCGGCAAGATTTAAAGCGGCAAGGATACTGCCAATGAGTGTGGATGAACAACATATACCATTCCTAGAACTCCTGTTACAGGTGAGTAACCTGTATTTTTTGTAGCCGCCGGGAATCCATCCACCAGAGCCACATACACAATGAAGTGGAAATGCTTCTGCCTCTTGGCCCTCAGTTGACGGAGTTGACCCATTCATTTGCCCAGTGAACTCTGTACTAGAGTACCTCCTTTCATTTTCTGGCTCAGGCCTTAGCTACTCTTCCATAAAGATGTACCCCTCTGCAGTATCGGCTTATCATGAACCTGTGAAGGGACACACCCTGGCACAATCGGACTTTGCACGTACATTTTTGCATGGCATCCCTCATACGAAGCCACCCATCAAAGATCCCATCCCTCCATGGGACCTTGTTTTTGTCCTGGAAGAACTTACGTTACCTCCATCTGAACCAGCCGCAGATTGCGAACTGTTCTGTCTCTCTTGGAAAGCGTTATTCTAGGAGCGTGGATATGTTGTTCATCTACATTCTGGCATGTCCCTTTCCCCTTTAAATTCACCGGAAAGTCTTCAAGCTGGCTGCTCCCACCCACCCGAGTGGTAAAACCTTGGCTCTGCCCCATGATGCCAGATCTTCCTTTCTGCTAGAAGATTCAGGTTCCCTCATGCTACTATTGCAGTTCGTAGGCCCTGGATTCTCAACAACTGTTTTCACTGCAATTGCTTTCTTTAAAACTCATCAGAGTTTACAATACCAATCCAAGCGCATCAGACATGGAGGACAAGTTGTCCCCCGAATTTCGCCGGTGTCCCTGCGGACAGAAAATGTCGCACATCGATCCCCACCTCTCGTGTGTCTACTACTTGGGTGTCGTGCATGACATCACTTCTTGCACCATCTGTCTGGCCTTCCATCCCAACGTCCTGGACGACTGCAAGGGGCGTCTAAAACTGTGGAGACCGGAGCTTCGCAACCCACCGGTGAAATTGAAGGAGGCCAGGTGGGTGGTTTCTGCGGCTGCAGGATCCGCAGAGCAGCTCGACCAGATGGCAGCTTTCGAAGAGGAAGCTGCTCAAGCTTTGGCCAGACAAAATGTTTTCATGCCGCTTAACCTGGGTTCTACCTTCACTGGGTCCTTTCAGGAGCTGTGCCAACCTCTTCCCACCAGGGGTGAGGCCCCCGCTCAGGCTTGCACTCCTCCCGCCCTAGGAAAAGGGACAAGGACTCTAAATCTTCTGCCCGAAGACGTTCCTAGGAGTCTTTTTCCTGGCGCTGTGCCCGACACCTTGGTGGCTCCGTAGGTCCGGTGCCATGCCACTAGTTTGGCATTGGTGCCATAAGCGGCGCTGCTGGTGTTTGGGTCGGCGCCATGGTCGGTGCCGTGGATCGGCGCTGTTGCTCACGCTGCGTTCAGCGCCTTGCTCGGCACCGTGGGCGCTTCATTGCCGGCGCCACTAGCGGTGCTGTGGGTGTCTCACTGTGCCACTGATGTGCCCACGAATACTCGCGGGTGGTGCTGTGCACCCGCGGGTGCTGCGGGCAGCACCGGGCACCCGCGGGTGGCATGGGTGCCATGGGTTTCTTGGGTGCCATGGTACCATGGGTGTCGGGAGTGCCCTTGCATGCTATTGCTGCCGTTGGTACTGAGGATACCTGCGGGTTCTGCCGTGGGTGCCCTCTGGTGTTTCTCAGGTGGGCATGGGTACTCCTTGGTGCCCTCCTGTGCCACGAGTGACGCTGGTGCAGCAGGGGTGCCAGTTGGTGCTGTCTGACAGAACATGGGAAAGATCTCTGTTTGCAGACCTCTCTTCCGCAGGACTTGTGTTGGGATGTTTCCATGGAATTAAGTCCTATTCTGCGGATTATTTTCCACACATTTTAGTGAGTGGTGGTCTGCATCGGATCTCCTCATCCAGCGTTTTTCCGCTGATGGGACTCTTCTGTTCTGTCAGCAGAATCTCTCAGTCCGCTCAGCACTTTTCAGCCCCCTATGTGGTGCCAAGCTCCTCGACACCCTTCCTGGTGGCGGAGTCTCTAGTGGCTCTAACCTAGACCTCTTTTTGGGGTCCTTCTGTGGTAGAAAAGCATCTAGATGAGTCTCTCCCTGTCCTTCTGGTCAGTGATACAGCGGATGACTCATTTTATATACTGAAAGACACGCCCTCTCTATCATCAGAGTCTGTGATGCAAGCTCTTTTAGTAGTTCATTTATGGGGTCCACCATAGTGTTCAGACTGGATCTGTTGACTGTATACCTCTGCGTCTAGACTTGTTCAGTGGCCAAGACAATTACACTCTTTGGAACATTTTAATTCAATGGTCGGGAGCCGCACAGACTGTTCCGCTCCTTTGATTGGGTTATACAGCCCTCTTTTGATGCTGCCCCTCTGGTGGCTGCTTCACCACAGGTAGTTAACATCTGTCTAGCTATTATTTGTCCAGTCAAGGGTTCAGTTATGGATCATCAGGCTCTTCCTGCTCCTCAGAGGGATGACATCCTTGTCATTTCTGTATCAGGCAATCCTTGCCAAATAGCAGCCAGCAACCTTGTCAGGCTCGGACTAATGATATTTAAAAAAGAAAGGGGGGGAGGTCAGAATTATCACAGCACAGGGCCTAGTTGGAATTTCCCGATACCACACTTGGATCTGATCAGGTTCCGCCTCAACCCTGAGGCAGTCGTCTCTAAACCTCAGTAAAGAGTACCTGTTTTCTTCTACCCCTAGGGGGCAGTCCGATCCAGCGGTGGTATAGCTCACCTCTTTTCTCTAGAGATTTTCTCTTATTCGAGATATTTCCAAAACCTAGGCGTCTAACCAGTCTGTTAGTCCTTTTTGTTTTTAATCAGGCTTTCTTCTCTTGATCAGAGCCTTGCAGCAACAGAAGTGACTCTTCAGCAAGTCGGAACTTAGATTCCTACTTCCATGTTTGCTTCAACTTAACAGATGACATGCTCCTTTCTTGACCATTGGTCAAGTAGGTCTTTTCTGAGGTAGCTTTGCAAATATTCACATACAATCATACACATAGGGGCAGGATGATCCCCTTTTGTATTAGGCAGTGACTAGGATTTGATTCTACTAGACCACTAGAAGAAGCTTCTAAGTTCAAACAACATGAAGTCTTGCTATATTATGACATATGCAGTGAGTCCCAACCTTCAAACTGCTCCGGAGGTGAGGGTGTTAACTTTTCATGCCAGGCATGAAATGCTGAGCTCGAGCTCTGTTGAAACTCTCTCTGTTCTTCAAACTCAAACCATCAGATTCTTTACTCCGCCTCACTGAACAGTTGCTCTGGAGATTTCTCCTTCTGCTCAGTTCATTTTGTCGGTTAAAGTATTGTTTTTCTCGGTTTTCGACTGAATTTAAACTGCAACCAGTCGGTTCAGACTCTGTCTGTGGTATTGTGAGTACTAGGTAGGTTTTACATTAATTTCTATTCTGTGTGGAACTTGTAAACGGTTTATCGGTTTGGTTTGAACCGATCAGGTTGTTTAAAATATATTAGTCTGTCATTTAGAGTATGGTTACCGGTTCTTATCGGTTCTAAAAAAAAAAAGGGATTTTATTATGGTTTTTTCCACGACCCGTGACGCGGTTGGGAACCGATAAGAGGGTCTTACCTGGCGGATTGCCATGAATGGGTAAGTTTGGTTAGGCCTGTGCTATGTCTGAGAAACCCAAAAGAAAAACCGGGCCCACTGGGTTTCAACACTGCAGTGTCTGTGGGGAAGTCTTTGCCAAGGCTGACCCCCACACCACCTGTGTTTATTGTCTGGGGTTTGACCACCTCAATGCAGACTGCCAGATTTGTAAAAAGTTTCCTGCAGCTACCCTGGAAAAGAGAGTTGGTAGGCTCAGGGAAAGGGAGGCCAAAATGTCCACTGAACCGGATGGCCAGCGAACCAGGAGTGCCCTCTGACCAGGCGAGACTTCCTCGGGCAAAAGGAGATCTGACTCTGAGGAGTCGGTTCCAGCAAAAAGGACTAGGAAATCAGCTGGTGTGGAGCCAAAACTTTCCTCTCCAACCGCTGAAGAAATAGCCAAAGCAATTAAAATTGTCCAGTTGCTTTCCCCGGTTCCGACCGAACCGGCACCATCAGGTAAGTGTACGGTTCGGCCGGTTCCACCAGTTCAAGAGTATGATTTAGAGGAATATTATGAACCGGAGGAGGGGGAAGAGGAGTATGAGGAGGGTGAATGTGAATTTGAAAGTCTGGATGTGCCCATTGACCCGGACATCTCCCCAGACAGACCTTCAGGAGTGTCTCCTCCTAGGCTTTGAGTCCCCTTTTCATTTTATGTTTTATAAAAAAGTGGCTGAAACCCTCCAGCTCCCGATGGAGGAAGCTGTGGATGATCAAGAGGAGCCTGACTATGTGGAAATGATGGATATCCCAGAGTCTAGGAGACTGTCTATTCCTTTGCATAAATCTTTTGGGAAACGGACAGTAAAAATTCTAAAAACTCCTAACACTATACCTCCTTTGGATAAGAGAATGGACAAGAGGTACACATTGTCAGGCTCTGATACGGAGTTCCTTACACAACAATGCAGCCATGTTGGGGTAGTGCAGGCTGCAGCCTGTGACAAGACAAATATTCCCTTGACTTCACAGCCCCCTGACAAGGACTCCAGGAGGACTGATGCCATGACAAAGAAACAGTACATGGCAGCATCCTTGGGACTCAGACAGGCAAATTATATGGCTTATGTTGCTAAATATCAGAAATCCAGATGGGATACTGTTATGGCTCTAGCAAAACAGGTCCCTGGCCAGCTTGCCAAGGAGCTGGAGCAGGTGGCTGCTGATGGTATTGAGGCATCCAAGGTGCAATTCCATGCTGCAGTGGACTCTAATGATGTGTCATCAAGAGTCATGGCTACATCTGTGGCATTTCGCAGAATGGCTTGGGCTCAGATGTACTAGCCCTGTCACAGGATACCCAGACTAAGGCCATGGATTTTCCTGTTGTGGGTAATTCTCTGTTTGGGGAGTAGACAGAGAATTACATGAAGAAAATGGATGAGTATAGGACCACCTATAGGAGTGCACAGGCCAAGGAAAGGCAGGCCACTCCTCAAAGGCAGCTTTCCAGGTGCAGGGGCAGGCCTTTTCATAGGCCTTTTTACCAAGCCCAGGCCTCCTCTTCTGCTTATGCCCAGAGGGGAGTTCTTTAGAGGTAGAGGCAGACGGAGTACAAGCAGGCCTGCTTCCATCCCTCAGCCTAAAGCCCCTGCCAAGCAGGCACCCTGATGGGGTTGCCAGGGCCGATTCTCAGCTACCTGTAGGGGGCAGGCTGGCTTACTTTGTCTAGGACTGGAAGTCTCTGACATTAGATAAGTGGGTCCAGGAAGTAGTAAGCCAGGGACTGGTTCTCAGCTTCAAAAAATTTCCAAAGATGAGAACCAGATCCTTTCCACCTACAAATCCACCAGAGGCACTTGCCCTAGAGGCAGAGGTCTCTTCCCTCCTAGCTCTCAGAGCTGTGGAAAGGGTTCCACCCCTATACCAGGGCAAAGGATTGTACTCCAGGTACTTCCTTACCCCAAAAAAGACAGGAGAATGGCGGCCCATCCTGGATCTCAGATATTTGAACAAGCACCTTTTAAAAACAAAATTCAAAATGGTGACTCTGGGAATTATTCTACCCTCTCTAAGGCCAGAGGACTGGCTAGCGTCCCTGGACCTCAAGGATGCCTACTTCCATACTCTCATCAGAAGCTCCCATCGAAAGTACCTCAGGTTCGAGCTGCCCTCAGGCCATTACCAGTTCAGAGCAATGCCCTTTGGCCACACCTCTTCTCCAAGGGTATTTACAAAATGCCTGGCAGTAGCAGTTGCTTCCCTAAGAAGGCAAAAAATTGCCATCATCCCTTACCTGGACGACTGGCTCATAGTAGACTAGTCTCCAGACCAAGTCAAGTTACATCTACAGATAACTCAGCAACTGCTCACCTCTCTAGGCTTCCTTCTGAATCTTTCAAAGTCAGTTCTAGAGCCTGTCCAACTCCTCACCATCATAGACGCAGAGCTGAACACAGAGAAAGCCAGAGCCTTCCTTCCTTCCTTTGGACAGGGCAAGGACCCTGGTCTCCTCATTCACCCTGCAGGTGTCTCGACCAGCAAGGCATTTTCTGCAGCTCCTGGGGCACAAGGCTGCTTCTACAGCAGTAGTGCAGGGAGCAAGATTTCAAATGAGGGACATCCAGTTCCATTTGAGAGCCTTTTGGTCTCAAAGGAAAGACCCCCTAACCAAATTGATCCCAGTAACTCGAACCCTGATCCAGTTGTTTTCAGGATCAGAGCAATCTGAGACAAGGGGTTCCCTTTGTCACTCAGTCTCACTCCTTAATCCTTACTACAGATGTATCCCTCTTGGGGTGGGGAGCTCACATGGGCGACCTCACTATCCAGGGATTGTGGTCCCCTCAGGAATCTCTGCTCCACATCAATCAGTTGGAACTCAGAGCAGTTTTTCTAGCACTTCAAGTTTTTTCCGAATCTGTTCAGAACAAAGTTGTACAGGTCAGAACAGACACCACCACCACAATGTGGTATATCAACAAGCAAGGAGGCACTTGGTCTACGGCCTTGTGCACTGAAGCAGTGAAGTTGTGGTCTCAGGCTTACTCCCTGAACACCTCCCGTATGGCAGTTCACCTCCCAGGCAAGGACAATGTCCTGGTGGATGCTTTCAGCAGGATTTCCCAGGGCCATCACGAATGGTCACTGGACCCCCTGGTCCTGGAGGTAATATTTGCCAGATGGGGCACCCAGCAGATAGATCTTTTTGCAGCCTGAGACAATCACCAACTTCCCCTTATTTGCTGCAGGCCCCCAGTGTTGGGCTCAGTCCCTCTGGATGCCTTAGTTCTCAATTGGGAAGGGAAGTTTCTCTATGCTTTTCCCCCTTCCTCTCCTGTTCAAAGTGTTAGTCAAAATCAGATCTCAGTCCTGCAAGATGATCCTGATTGCTCCAGATTGGGCCAGACAACCCTGGTATCCACTCCTACTGTCCTTAGTAGTCCATCTTCCCCTGTATCTTCCCAGGAGTCGCAGCCTGTTAACATGTGCTCAGGGGAGGGTTTAGTACCCGAACCTCAAATCTCTCAATCTCAAGGCCTGGCTCTTGAAGAGTTAGAATTTGCTGATCTACACCTCTCCCAAGGTGTAATGGATGTATTGAAGGCTTCTAGAAAACCTTCCACCAGGGCTACCTATAATTCCAAATGGAAGAGGTTTTCCATATGGTGCTCTGGGAAGCATATTTCCCCAGAATCTGCTGATTTACCCACAATCCTGGATTATGTGGTCCATTTAAATACATTTGGCAGCTGTCTGCTTTTATTTCAGCAGGTAAACCACCTTCTCTTTCAGCTCATCCTGTATTCTCCAAGTTTTTTAAGGGATTGCTTCACACCAACCCTCCATTCAGGGACCCTGCCCCTGCCTGGGATCTTAATGTTTGCATTGCTCAGCTTATGCAACCTCCCTTTTAGCCCTTGTCTTCAGCAGAGCTTAAGTACTTGACTTGGAAGACTGTGTTTCTGGTAGCCATCACTTCTGCCAGATGCATAAATGAATTACAAGCTTTGTCAGTGGAGCCTGATTTTATCTCCTTTTCATAGAGATAAGGTGGTCCTCAGTACTAACAGGAAGTTCTTGCCTAAGGTGGTTTCAGATTTCCACCTTAATCAATCTATATCTCTTCCAGTACACTTCACTGACCATTCCTCCTCTGGCGAGAGGAGGCTGCACAGCTTAGGTGTGAAGAGGGCCCTTAGTTACTACAAAGAGTGTACCAAGGGTCACAGGTTTGACTCCTTCCAACTGTTCCTCACTTATGGTGAGGTTGGTAAAGGGAAACCTGCCACTAAAAGATCCATTGCCAGGTGGATTGTCTCTTGTATCCAATTCTGTTATGAAAAGCTGGGTAAGGTCCCTCCCTCAGGCCTGAGGGCTCACTCTACCAGAGGTACAGCTGCTTCCCTGGCTGATGCGGGGACATCCCTATTCTAGAGATTATGTCAAGCAGCTACCTGGAAAACAGTTCACACACTTTTACCAAGCATTACTCCTGGACATCCAGGCGGGTGATGCTTGGTTAACACAACAGTGCTTCAGAGCCTATTTCCTAATAGGTTCTGTCCCTCCTCCATGGAGGTACTGCTGTGTAGTCTGCATATGTCATAATATAGCAAGACTTCATGTTGTTTGAAGAAAAAAATTACTCACCTTAGTAATGTTATTTCTTCTAATGGAGGCTTGCTATATTATGACCTCCCCCCCCAGCCTGCCCCTCTCAGAACCTCTGTTTTTGGGATGTGGGTGGGCAGTGCAGTGTTGGCACTTATTAGATGCCCACCTTGTTGTTTTCACCCCTCTTTTTTGGGGTGACTTGGTGTTGTGTTTTTCATTTTTTGGGTCTCCTGATTTGAGTCTTTGTTTTGGGAGCAAAAAATGTGTTCTTATGCTTAGTAGCCAGTTGGCTAGTGTAGGTTTACGCTTCCACACAGGACCTCAGTGAGTTTAGCTCGTAAAGATCTGACGGTTTGAGTTTGAAGAACAACAGACAGAGTTTCAACCGAGCTCGAGCTCAGCGTTCCATGCCTGACATGGAAAGTTAACTCTTTCACTTCCGGAGCAGTTCGAAGGTTGGGACTCACTGCATATGTCATAATATAGCAAGACTCCATTAGAAAAAACATTACTAAGGTGAGTAATTTTTTCTTGTGCTTCGTCTTCCATCAGGAAGTTTTCAGTGACTTAGTACAAACCTTTTTCCTTGATGAGCTAACCCCACCTGGACCTTCTTTTGCTCACCAAGTAAGGGGTTCAAGTGCTACTGGACCTGTTGTTTGCAGGTCAGCCATACTTGGTAGTGGGGGTTCCGTCTCCGCTTTTTGGTCTACCCTGAACCTGTACACTTTACCTCCCACTCTTGCAGTTCCTGAGGTCCTTTACATTAGATTAGTGCATGTCTTTGACACTATTAATTTTGGTCCTAGATCAAATCGTGAGGCCAGGCTCTTGCCACTCTCCTAGAGTAGTTGCGGCTGCCTGGCAGACTTTCATTTTTTGCCCATTGTAGTCATCGGCAAGGTGACAAGTTTATCTTGTAGGCACTATGTTATAGATGCTCTTACAAGAAAGCTCTTTTTATTAACAGGACAGTCCTTGGCTGTCCTTTCTGAGTGAACCCTATCTCCTACCACTCTACTCAGGGTTGTTGATTTTAACTTGGTACTCTCCCACTGGTGTGAATGAGTGATGGAGACTTAGTCCAGGAAGATATGGAGATTACGTACTTACGTGTTATTGATCTTCTTGGACGGTCTCCATCACTCATTCCCCTCATCCCCTGGGTTCACTTCGTTTTCTTTCCTGGTCTTCATGGCCTATGGTTCGGACTGTGAAGACATTGTTCTTTTGACCTTTCTTACAAAGGCCATCTGGGCCCTCTCAGGCCAGAAACTCAAATGAAGTTATTCTCATTGGATTACGCTGCACCTCCCTTGAGCCGAAAAGGTACTGAGGCGGTTGGAGGGTCGACGCTGAGATAGCCTACACAGGCGCGAGTGCGTGGTCCTACCTCGGAGCCGGCCCTTCAGAAAATTTTTGGCTCCTGCTTGGCCCTAGCGCCTCTGGCGTTATTCCACTAGTGTGAATGAGTGATGGAGACTGTCCAAGAAGATCAATAATTACGGTAAGTACGTAAATTCCATTTCCTCCGCTTCAGGTTCGAAGGGACCCTGTACGAGTTCCGAGCCGTGCCATTTGGCCTGTCATCGGCCCTTCGGGTGTTTACCAAGTGTATTGCAGTGGTGGCAGCCCATCTTCGGCATTGAGGAATTCGAATATACCCCTATCTCGACGATAGCTCCTGGCGGGTTCCTCCCTTCAGGAGGTGGAGAGATCCAAGGATCTGGCCTTCCAAACCTGCTCCCAACTAGGCCTCCTGATCAACGAGGCCAAATTGGAACTCGTGCCCTCTCAGGTGATGGGCTTTATCAGGGTAGAGCTTGACTCTCGTCAAGTCAGAGCTCGGCTCCTGGTGGACAGGGCGGAGGTTCTCTCCTCCTTTGCCCAGTCATTTCTGGTTGTGCACTTGCGCCCTGCCCGGGAGTTTCTGCACCTTCTGAGATACATGGCGGAGTGCACCTCGGTGATCAGTTGGCCCAGGTGGCGCATGCGCCCC
The DNA here is from genome assembly GCA_016271365.2 of Neoceratodus forsteri. Lineage (NCBI taxonomy): Eukaryota > Metazoa > Chordata > Ceratodontiformes > Ceratodontidae > Neoceratodus > Neoceratodus forsteri. Next base: position 1,129,738,418 of record CM057449.1, on the reverse strand, counting down.
CCTCCAATGGGGGCTGGCCACCCAGTGGACTCAGCATTATGATCACTTCAACAAGCTGATCACTGTAACCCAGAAGATGTGGGACGCTCTCCAATGGTGGACCGTCCCGGACCGATTGCAGGAAGGAATCCCGTTTGTCCGTCTCGAGTCAACGGTCGTCCTGACGACCGATGCGCCTCTCATGGGCTGGGGAGCCCATATGGGGGACCATAGGGCCCACGGGTTCTGGAGCCCCAAGGAGTCCCGATACCACATCAACCTTTTGGAGCTCAGAGCAGTCAGACTGGCACTGTCAGCTTTCGCTCCTCAGCTCCAGGGTCAAGTGGTTCAAGTCCAGATGGACAATACCACAACCATGTACTACCTCAACAAACAGGGCAGCACGCACTCCCATCTGCTGTGCAAGGAGGTCCTCTGCATCTGGACCCTTGTAAGCTGGCTGGAGGCGGATCTTCTAGCCATTTATGTGGCACATGTCTCGAACCAGCTGGCGGATACTCTCAGCTGCATAGGCCAGACATCCCACGAGTGGTCTCTCCATCCAGGGGTGGCTTACAGTCTGTTCTCCCATTTGGGCAAACCATTGGTGGACCGGTTTGCCTCCAGGGAAAACACCAAGCTGAGGCTGTACCATGCCGGCCCCCCTCAGCAGGGCTCGCTGCAGGGGGATGCCTTCTCGAGGCCATGAACCCCAGGTCTCCTCTGCGCCTTTCCTCCATTTCCCTTGATCCACAAGGTGCTTCTCAAGGTGAGGAGGAACATGGCGAAGGTGATTCTGGTAGCCCCAGATTGGCCCCACCAGTTCTGGTGTCAGATCTCCTCAGCCTCAGCTGCAAGGCCCCGGAGCGCCTTTGTACACGCCCAGACCTGGTATCATTGAACCAGGGGAAGGTCTTCCATCCGGACCTTCAGTCCCTGCACCTCTCAGCCTGGTACCTCAGCAACTAGAGTTCCAGGCTCTGGGTCTTTCCGAGGATGTCTGCATTGTGGTGGAGGCATCTCGTAAGGAATCAACCACGAAATGTTATCCCTTTAAATGGAAAAGGTTTTCCATTTGGTGTCAGGGTAAGAGTCTGGACCCCCTTATTCTGCTCTGTGGCTAACATTTTAAACTACCTTGGAGAGAGAGCTTTGGTCTCTCTCCAAAGGGAGTCTGCGGTCATCGACCCTTAGGGTGCACCTGGCAGCCATTTCTGCTTACTGGGTGCGGGCCGGTCAGCCGACATTGGCACAGGAGACAGTGTTCTGGTGCTTTTTCAAAGGCCTGGATCCCATATCCCCTCCGGTGTGTGAACCCCCACCTCCGTGGGATCTCTTGCTGGTTTTGGCAAAGCTCATGGGCAAGCCATTCGAACCCATGCACAAGTGTGAGCTCTCACACGTGTCATGGAAGACTGTCTTCCTGGTGGCTGTCACGTCAGCCAGTAGGACAGGGGAACTCCAGGCGCTTTCGGTGGGCTCCCCTTATCTGGTCTTTCGCAGGGACAAAGTTGTCCTGCGCCCCCACCCGAAAGTCCTTCCGAAGGTGGTGTCAGAGTTTCACCTTAACCAGGTGTTGACTCTGCCTGTATACTTCACTAACTACACCTTGGACGCAGAGTATAGGCTCCATACTCTGGACCTCAGACATGCGCTCTCCTATTATAAGGAGAGGACGGCGGAAATTCGGGGAGAGGTTCGCCAGCTGTTTGTCACCTACACAGAAGCCGCTTCTGGCAGACCTGCAGCAAAGCTGACCATTGCTAGATGGATTACATCATGCATAGGTCTGTGCTATGAGTTGTCGGGCAAGGAGCCTCCCAGAGGGATAAGAGCTCATTCTACCCGCCATACTGCTGCATGGGTGGCTGCTTCCAGGGACATCCCTGTCCAAGAAATCAGTTGGGCTGCTACCTGGAAGTCAGCAAACACCTTTATCACCCAGTACCACATCGACCTTGAGTCACACTGGAATGCTGGGTTTGGGGCCTCGGTTCTACAATCTGTTTCCTTAATAGGGGGTGTGCGCCTTGCCTCCCTCCTCCCAGAGAACTGCTAGGAGTCTGCCAAAGAGTGTGGATGAACAACATATCCACGCTCCTAGAAGAACAGGTTACTCACCTGTAACAGTAGTTCTAGGAGTGGTATATGTTCATCCACACGCACCCACCCGACCTCCCCAGCTTTAGGCGTACCCCCTTGCTTCCAGCAGGCTAAGATCTGGTGTCATGGGGCGGAGCCGAGGTATTTACCACCCAGGTGGGTGGGAGGAGCCAGCTTGAAGACTTTCCGGTGAATTTAAAGGGGAAAGGGACATGCCAGAGAGTATGGATGAACAACATATACCACTCCTAGAACTACTGTTACAGGTGAGTAACCTGTTCTTTTTGGTTGTAGTCGGTTCTGCTAGGAGGATCTGAGTTTCAGGCTCTGATGTGTAAAGGGCCACATTTAATTTTCCACAGGGACAGGGTGTCCCTTTGAACAAAATCCCTAAGTTCCTACCAAAGGTGGTGTCTGAATTTACCCGTAACCAAGACATCAACCTACCTGTTTATTATCCAGAGCACTCAAATAGAGGAGAAGCTCTGTTACACACCCTGGATTTTCACCGGATTCTTTGGTATTATTTAACCTGAACCTGAGGATCCAAACATTCTGACCACCTATTTGTATTTTTTGCACCCCGAATGTTAGTGACACCTGTTACAAAACAAACCCTTTCGAAATGGTATTTGTAATTGTATTATTGTATAATTGTATTGTCTGTTACCAGAGGTACGACAAACCCTTACTGGGACCAGTAAAGGGCCACTCCACCAGAGGGGTAGCAGCCTCTTTTGCCTCCTTAAGGAATGTACCTGCAGCAGATATGCACAGCAGCCACCAGGAGTTCATTCCACACATTCATCAAGCCTTACAGTCTGAACATTGCCTCCAGGTGCAGGACCGGTTTCAGCCTTGCTGTGTCCTGCAGGACCTTCTCTCTTGAGGGAATGTTTCTCTCTGTTTGTCCACCCTGTATGTAAGGGACTGTGTACTGCTTGGGACTCAGTCCTACTTGTGTTACCTGTTGCAAGAGCTTCATCTCGAAGTAAGATAGTACAGTTACGCAAGAACTTACCTGAACAGTAGATCTTGGAGAGGAACCCTTGCAGCAGGTGCTCTTTCCCACCCACCTTTCTCTCAGGGGACTCCTCCTGCATTCGCAGCAAGAACTTCTGCCTCCTAGGTTACAGGAGGATCCTTGGTTTCTCCATCCAAGTTTTCATCCGTACTGGAGTCTACAGCAGGAGAACTGAGGGATGCTGGGGGACAGCCCCCTTTATTTCACATGGGACATCGGCGGGGGGGAGGCTGTCCTCCGCTGTGTACTGCTAGCTAGAAATTTTCCATAGAGTCCTGCCACCTGCCCGCTTCAGTCCTGCTTGTGTTACGTGCTGCAAGAGCACCTCTCGAAGATCTACTGTTATGATAAGTTCTTACGTAACTGTGCTTTCCTGCAGCAGCTGCTGCACTTTGTTTTTTTGTACAGTTTCTCTTTAAAGTCATCCTAATATAGAAACATAGAAGTTGTTAGCAGAAAAGGAACTTTTTGTTCACCAGATCTGCCCTATATTCTAACCCCAGGAAATCTTACTGTATTTCGACATATGCAGCATGGTTGCACCATGATGCTGCCCGGCGCTGAAGAGGTTAATAGAACCTATGCAAATGATAGAATGCTAGGCTCGAGCTTGGTTTTCAAACCACTGTCTCTGGTAAACAACCTTCTAACCATCAGATTCTTCACTCCGCTGGACTAGTCAGACGCCTTGAAGAATCCTCTACATCTTTACTCAAGATAGTTTTATTTTCTCATTTTTTACCATTTAAAAGTTATTTGTTTTTGAACTGCAGTCTCTGGTTTATAGGTAGACTAGTTTAGATTAGCAGATATTTGATAAGTTCTCGGTTTCTGTCCAAATCTTAGGTTGGAAACAGAGATTTTTCTTTCTTCCTTTGCTAAGGTAAATTTTAGCATTTTATAATTTTCTGTGGGAACGCTACCGGGCTAAACCTCACTTCGTTCTTTGGTCATTAAGCCGACCTAAAAAAAAAAAACACTTTGTTTGAAAGGGATTCAGCAAATTTTCTGTTGGCTGTGTCTCGGACTCCTAAGAAAAGAACCAGTCCAACAGGTTTCCAGCACTGTACTAAGTGCAGGGAAACTTTTGCTAAGGCTGATCCCCATCTAATGTGTGTGTTCTGTCTTGAGTTTGACCACTTAAAGGCAGATTGTGAGATATGTCAAAATTGTCCTCAGTCGACTCTGGATAGGTGCTTGAACTGACTGAAGCAAAAGGTGTCCGAGACAACTGCTGACCCGGTTACAGACTAATCTCCTGCCTCAAAAGTTACTGACAAACCGGACGAAATGCCCTCTGACCAGGGTACCGGTTCGCAGGGAAAATAACGTACCACTGAAACGGCAACCGCAGGCAAGAAAAAGAGGAAGGAGAAACATGGGCCTAAAGAACCACAACCGTTGAACAGTTCCACCGCAGAGGAGATGGCTAATGTGATCAGGATTATACAATACCTTCAAACCCCTGCCGGTTCGGTTCCGTGATCCTTGGTTTCAAAATCCTGCAGTTCTGCCCCCAGGTTCTTCCTCGATTCCTGGTCCTCATGATTTTGAAGCTGAGGGCTTTGGGGATGATAATTTTGATGAGGATGAGGACCTCTGGGAGTCTCTGGAACCAGATGTTTCCCCTGATCCCCAGCATCCTGACTCCCCTGATAAGGGATCAGAGGACTTCACTACCCTATTTGCTTTTATGCAGCAGGTTGCTCAAACCTTGGACCTCCCCGCTCAAGAAGCAACCGAGGAGGAGGAGGCTATGTAGAAATGATGGATGTGGCTACAGCTAAGAATCTTTTGATCTTACTTCAAGACACAGCTCTTGCAGCAGGTTACACCATTAGGACTGAAGCCGGCAGGCGTCAGGACCCCACGGAAAAATTCTAGCTAGCTATCTTCAACGGGGACCGCCTCCAACGGCGGTCCCGCCTCCGACGTCCAACATAGTACATAAGAGGCGGTCCACGCCAGATTCCCAGTTCTTTCCGCCCGTGCGACTTGCATGTCTCGACCCTTGGTTCAGGTTTCTCAGCGGCAGCGTGGTAAAGTGTGTTCCTCTAGAAGTGGTTTCTAGGGACATGGATATGTTGTTCATCCACACTTGTTGCAGATATCCTTGCCGCTTTAAATCTTGCGGAAGGTCTTCAAGTGGCTCCTCCCACCCACCGGGTGGTATAACTCGGCTCCGCCCCATGGCGCCAGATCTTCCTTGCGGCTTGGGCTCAGGTTCCTCCTTAGCAGCTCTGCGTTTGAGACTAGTTCCTATTTCTTCCTTTTGCGTATTTGAAAGTTTTTGCTAAAAGACTTCGATCTTGATCCCTCGGCTGCGATGGACAATCGACTCCGGTTTTGGAGATGCCCCTGCAGTCAGAAGATGTCTCCAGACGGATCCACACTCAGCGTGGTCGTACTGTTTGGCTCTTGAGGCACGACCCGCCGGACTGCGACTTGCTCTTCCTTTTCCGGCTATGTCCTCGAACCGTGCTGCCCGATTGCATCTGGGCCGTCGAGGAAAGCGTTTCCCTCCGGTGAAGTCTAAGAGGCCCGGTCGGCGGTGTCCCGGCGGTAAGTTCGGCGGATCAGCTCGAGCAGATGATGCGCCTCGAAGAGGAGGCGGCGCGGGCAGTATCTTCCTCGACGCGAGCATTTATCCGCTCTCTCTGGGTTCTTCCTACACAGCTTCCTTTAAGGAGCTTTGTCTGTCCCTCTCCACTAAGGGAGAAGGGCCAACGTCTGCTGGACCTTTTTCTCGGTTCAAAAAGAGGGCCAAAGGTAAATCCCTCCATCGATGCTCTTGGGAGCGGGAAAGGTCCCTCTCCCCGAGTCGTCGACCATCGACTTCGGTCGACCGCTCGGCTTCGGCCACTGGTCTCACGGTGTCCCCGTCAGGTCAGTTGACTGAGACTCCCGTCGACGAAGTCGAGATTTTTCTCGATCCGTTGGACGGGTTGTAGCCTATAAAGCGAGACTCCCTCTCCTGGTTCCCCGGAAGTTGAGGATCCGATGGGCTTGCCTGTGCCTCTGGTTCCGGAGCCCTCGGATGAACCCTCGAGCGAAGGGTGCGGTTCCTGCCGACACTTCCCGCGCCGACCTCGGAAAAGCGAGGCTCTCGGTCTCGGACCTCGTCGCGGTCCACCCGATCCGCCCGTCATGGCGGTCTCGGTCTCGGCACCTTGATGGCGGCGTCGCCGCTCATCCTCGGAGGAGGAGGCTTGGCGTAAGTTACATCGGCCGGTACAAGGACCTCATGTGGCAACAGTTCTCATGACGGGAATAAGCAGACCTGATCGCTTCCCGGCCATTAAGTGGCTGTCACGGGCTGACGGCAACCTCGACTTGCAAGGGCCTGTACAGGCGGTTGTTGACCAAAACCAGCTGCTCCACGATTCGGTGGAACCTCTGCCTCCACAGCCACTATTTGGGGCTCCGACCAGGATTCTCGATCCGGCTAAGGGTCTACCCATAGGCTGTCTGTTACCCTCACTCACGACTGACCTCGGCAGGTAGAGGTGTCTCAGGCCAGAGCAGCTCTTGAGGGCGAGTCGAGGATAATTCCTCCTTTTCTCCAGCGACTGGACTTGGGTCCTCAGAGGACAGTCAATGGGCGATAGCCCGTCGTCCTTCCTAGGACTGCCTGGCTCATCTCGGAGTCCACGGGATGGGCTCGAACCAGTTTCCAAGCAGACCAGGTATTCCCTCACGGAGATTCTGTACGAGGGATTCTCCAGCGGAGGCCTTTCCGGTGGCGAGGCCATAGTGGGTCCAGCCTTGGAGCTTTGGCGGCGCCCTGCTTCCTGTCCTCGCCTTGAGCCAGGATGGCCAGAAGTATCGGTCCCTACGGTTCCCTGTCCGGTTTTGGAGCACCCCTCTGCTGAGGGTTGGTTACCGACAGCATTTTCCGGTAGCGCCCGGCTGCAGGGATGTGGACAAACCTCCCGACAAGGAATCCAGAAAGTGGATTATGTCGGTGAAAAGTCTATGCCGTCCTCTCTCGGCCTTGATCAGGCCAGTTCGGCCGTCCTCATGGCACATTTTTCTCGTGCCCTGTTGGGCTCCCTGGATGAGGTCATCCCTCATCTTCCCGCGGATCTGCAGACTACGGTCAAGCAGGTGCGGGACCAGGGCAGGGCAGTGGCCAAACAGCAGCTCCAGACTGCTTTAGATATTGAGGACTCGTGTGCCAGGTCGGTGGCGGCGCGGTATTATCGTCGGCGGGCTTGGCTGAGGATATCCACCTTTGCTTCGGATACCCAGCACAAGTTGGCGGATGTTCCTTTTTGAGGACTGACTTCTTGACCCTGGGGTGGAAGGTCACCTGCAGAGGATCGAGAGTCCAATGCTACTTGGACTCGGTCTCTTCGCTCAGAAGGACAAGGCGCAAACCACAGCCTAAGCCCTTTAGTCCTTCTGGCCCCGGCACGCCCAATAGCGTCAGGGCCAGCAGGCTCGGCCTTATCCCAAACCCAAACCCTTGGCTTCCTCTAACAGGAGGCAGGGAGGAAAAGGCCCAGGAGGTCCCTCGGCGGTCCCTCCTCCAAGCCTGCCCAGTGACGGGCTGGGGGTGTCGCCCCTATCCCGTCACCTTACCCAGGTTCCCCGTGAAGCGACTCGACACTTCCTTTCCGCCTGGTCCGCTGTTACCATGGACAGGTGGGTACTGAAGGTGGTGGGAAAGGCCTGCCTCTGGAGTTCGAGCAGGCCCCACCCTTCAGGCCGTCGCACCTCGGGGCCTCGGGGTCCGTGTGCCTCACTGTCGGCTCGTTGAGCCGACAACCATCCTCCTCCGAAAGGAGGTGATCAGGATGTTAGCGGACCCCCCTCAGACCCAGGGTTTGTGTCCAGGTACTTCCTGGTTCAGAAGCAGGGCGGGGCTGGCGCCCCATTCTCGACCTACGACCTAAACAAGTTCCTAAGGTCTCGAACCTTCAGGATGGTCACTCTGGCTCAGATACTACCATCCTTGGAGCGGGAGTGGTTCTGCTCTCTGGGACTTGCAGGGCCGCGTTTTTCACGTCCCTATCCGTCTGTCTCACCAGAGATTCCTTCGCTTCAGCCGGAAGGATCCCTTTTCGATTCGAGCCATGCCCTTGACTTGTCTCCAGCTCCGGTCTTCACCAAATGCATGGCAGTGGTGACAGCATTCCCTCTTCGGGCGCGGGGTCGGGTGTACCCTTACCTGGACGACTGGCTGATGGCAGCTCCCTCCAGGCAGGAGGTGGAGTGGTCAGAGATCTGGCCCTCCAGGTCTGCTCTCAACTGGGCCTCCTTATCAATGAGGCCAAGTTGGAACTCGAGCAACAGGTGATTCTGTTCATCGAGGTAGCTTCGACTCTCTGAGCAGAGGCGCGGCTCCGGCGGACAGGGCAGAGTTCTTTCCTCCTTTGCCCAGTCATTTCTGGTTGGGCAATGCGCCCCTGCCGGGACTTCCTCGCGCCTCCTGGGTCTCATGGCGGCCTGCACCAGTGTGGTCCGTTGGGCCCGCTGGAACATCGTCCCCTTCAATGGGGACTGGCCAGTCAGTGGTCTGGCAGCTGCGATCCTTTGGACCAGCTCGTGCCGGTGACACAGGGGATGTGGAGCAGCTCTCCAGTGGTGGATCGTTCAGGTCATTTGCAGGAGGGCATCCGTTCGTCGCATGACCGTGGTCTCTCTATCGACCGATGCCTCTCTGATGGGTTGGGGTGCCCATCTGGGGAACACCGGGCTCACAGCCTCTGGTCCCTGAGAGTCCCGATGCCACATCAACCTGCTGGAGCTCCGGCGGTCCGCCAAGCTCTCACCGCCTTTGCTCCATTCCTCCGGGTCAAGTGGTCAGAGTCAGGCGGACAACACCACGACCATGTACTATCTAAACTGCCAGGGCGGGGCCGCTCCATGCTTCTATGCAAGGAAGCTCTCCGCATTTGGTCACTACGTGCGCAGCCTGGGCGGATCTCCTAGCCATTCATGTGGCAGGAGCCTCCAACACCAGCCAATGCCTAAGCTGGATAGGGGCTGCATCCCACAGTGGTCTTTCCTGCGGAGGTAGTACAGCATCTGTTCTCCCATTGGGGCACACCTCAGGTGGACCTGTTTGCCTCAGGGAGAGCGCAAAAGCTGAGCTGTTCCATGCCGCCCCCCTCAGCAGGGGCTCGCTGCAGGGGATGCCTTCTCGAGGCAGTGGACCCGGGCCTCTTCTCGCCTTTCCCCATTTCCCTTGATCCAAAGGTGCTTCTCAAGGCGAGGAGGGACAAAGCGCAGGTGATTCTGATAGCCCCAGACTGGCCTCGCAGTTCTGGTACCAGATCTCCTCAGTCTCCAGCTCCAGGACTCCATGACAGCTTCCAGCTCGCCGGACCTGCTCTCAGTCAATCAGGGAAGGCGTTCCATCCGGACCTTCAATCCCTGCACCTGACGCCTGGTTCCTGGGCTAGAGTTCCAGGCCTGGTGTCTTTCGACGAGGTCCTCAATGTAGTTGAGGCGTCCCGTGAGAGTCGACCAGAAAATGCTATGCCTTCAAATGGAGAAGGTTTTCCATTTGGTGTCAGGCAAGGGCTTGGACCCTTCCTCCTGTTCCTTGGCAAGCATCTTGGACTATTTATGGTCCTTTCTAATCAAGGGCTTAGGTCGGCGACCCTAAGGGTGCACCTGGCAGCCATCTCTGCTTACGAGGCGGGCCGGAGGCAGGCGCATGGAGAAGGTGGTCTGGCGCTTTTCAAGGCCTTGATCACATTTCCCCTCGGTCCGAGAACCTCCACCTCCGTGGGATCTACTGCTGGTACTGGCAAGCTCATGGGCAAGCCATTCGAACCTATGCACAGGTGTGCTCTCTCTCACCTGTCGTGAAGACCGCCTTCTTGGTGGCTATCACGTCAGCCAGAAGGATGGGAGAGCTCAGGCGCTTTTTCCATCGAGTCTCCTTACCTGGTCTTCCCACAGGGACAAGGTTGTCCTCTTCACCGAAATTCCTTCCGAAGGTGGTGTCGGAGTTTCACCTTAACCAGGTGTTGACTCTGCGGTGTTCTACCCCAGTCACACCTCGGAGGCGAATATAGGCTCCATGCTCTGGACCCTAGAAGGCGCTCGCCTATTACAAAGGCGCAGCTGTGAAATTCGGGGGAGGTTAGCCAGCTGTTTGTCACCCTCGCTGAAGCCGCATCTGGCAGACCTGCAGCCAAGTGGACGATAAGCAGGTGGGTCACCTCTGCATAGATCTCTGCTATAAGTTGGCGACATGGAGCCTCCCAGAGGATAAGAGCTCATTCTACCCGCCATACTGCTGCTGTGTGGCTGCTTCCAGGGGCGTCCCTATCCAGAAATCTGCAGGGCTGCTACCTGGAAGTCAGCACACCTTCATTACCCATTACCACATCGACCTTGAGTCACCTGGGATGCTGGTTTTGGGGCCTCGGTTCTCAGTCTCTCTTTCCCAAGTAAGTATTGGGGTGTCGTCTTGCCTCCCTCCTCCGGAGAACTGCTAGGAGTCTGCCAATAAGTGTGGATGAACAACATATCCATGTCCCTAGAAATACAGGTTACTCACCTGTAACAGGAGTTCTAGGAATGGTATATATTGTTCATCCACTACCATTTCCTCGACCTCGGCTTGACGCACAGCCCTGAGCTTCCAGCGGGCAGATCTGGCGTCATGGGTGAACCGAGGTTATACCACCGGTGGGTGGGAGGAGCCAACAGACCTTCGGCAAGATTTAAAGCGCCAAGGATACCTGCCAATAAGTGTGGATGAACAACATATACCATTCCTAGAACTCCTGTTACAGGTGAGTAACCTGTATTTCTCTGAGTTCAGTTTTTTCTCTGATGTCCTCTCCAACCTCCGGTCACTCCTCGAAGTGCGCCTGTGGGAAGCAGATCCCATTCAAGGATCCGCACTCGGCCTGTGTCCAGTGCCTAGGCCCAGACCACGACACCCGGTCCCGCACGTTTGCCAGGGTTTCAACAGCAGAACCGGATCAGTCAGAGAAGGCCCTACAGGCATTCCTGCTAAAGGAGCAATTCAAGACCATGGCTTCCAAGGGGGATTCTTCGCAGAAGGCCCGCAAGCATGCTGAGAAACATAGGGAGAAGGCCTCTTCCAGGTCCCCATCTAGGGCCTTCGATTCGCGCAGCTCTGGCTCCAGGTCCGACCGCTCTCCTTCCCGGGCCAGCTCTCAGCCTCCCCCCGCTGCGGTGAGAATGTCTTCATCTTCTTCTCAGGCCAAGACTCCAAGGCCTTCCTCGTCCTTCAAGGCCCTGGCTAAGTCGGGGGATCACCACAAGTCGGGTTCCCGCCATTCTGAACCCAACGTCAGGTCTGCTTTCTTGCCTCCTCCTCTTCACCGGAAAACCAAGGAGCTCACCTCACTTAAGAAGCCGCTGGACCGGACGCTGGTTCGTCTGATGTCGGCCTCTCGCCACAGGTCCCCAGAGCCGTCGTCCATCAGAAGACCGTCGCCGGCCAGGCCAACTCCTCACCGGACGCCGGTAGGGGGACCGGCACCCGCTCCAATTGAGAAGAGGACCCCGACGCCTCCGACTGTCGGTCAGGAGACCATCACTGTGGAGGAGTTAACTCAGCCCGAGGACCAGACGGGCGACCCCAGTCCTGTTGAGACTCCCAGGGAACCCTCGCCTCAACCCGAGCCCCTGTGGATCCGACACCGGGACCTGACGACCATCCACCGGCGCCCGGGCTGTCGTCGGGCCTTTCTTTTTCAGAGGTGAAGGAGCTTTTCACTTACTGGTGGGATACCATCAAAAAGGACATGGTCCCCACTCCACCGCCGCTTCCTCCTCCTGCTCCTCCAGTTCCTGTGCCCCCTTCTCCGTCTGGGTCTGCAGGCCGGTTACCTCCTCCCTGGGAGCCCAGGACCCCTCCAAGGGGGAGACTAGATAAAAGGAGACCTCCGTCCAGATCCTCTTCTAGGTCACCCAGTCCCAAGAGACCCAGAAGACGCCGCCGTTCGCCTTCGACGGAGGACACGGGATCAGAGTTTTCAACATCCAGAGCCCCATCTCCCCTCTCCATCCCTTCTCCGGACCCACGTGAGCTGCCAGAGTCTCCTCCGGATGACCCTTCGTTCTCGGATATTATGAGACACATCCAAGAGAACATGGGATGGGATACGGAAGAGTTAGACCCGGAAAGGCTACGACTTGAGAAGTATCTTCAGCAGAAGGAGCCCAAACCTGTGGTGGTGCCACCCTTGGTAGACACTTTCGTGGACGTCACCAAGGCAGCGTGGAAGCGTCCACATTCGCTCCTGGCGATGCCGAAGAAAGCTGACCGCTTGCACAGAGCTCAGAAGACCAGTACCTGACTCTGCATCCTCAAGCGGACTCTGTAGTCATAACAGCCTCTCATGACCGGTCCCAGAGACCGCAACATCTGAGCACCCTGCCACCGGACCCAGAGTCCAAGCAGCTGGATGCCATGGGTAGGCGCACGTATGCTTCTGCTACCTGCGCCATCAGATCCCTGAGTTATTTGACCCACATGGTGCAGTTCCAAAATGCCCTGGGGAGCAGGGTCTGGATGTGGCTGAGAAATTGCCGGAAGGTGAGCAGAAGGAGGAGATGTTGCAACTCCTCCGTACGGGTTCAGACGTGGGAACCCAAGTGCTACGAGCAGCGTACAACTCCATGGACTCCTCGGCCGAGCAGCTTCAGGCTGTATGCCTCGGAGGCACTCTTGGCTCCGTGTCTCGGTTTTACCTCGGGCGTCCAGAAAAACATCATGGGCGCCCCATTCGAGGAGAAGTTTTGTTTGGTAAACCCTCAGAAGATAATTACCAAACTCCCAAGAGGCCGGGAAAGTGGTGAGGTCGGTTCAGGCCATGTACCGACCCAAGCTTAGTTCCTTTCGTAGGAACCAAAGCCGATTTCGTGGACGGACACAGAGACAACAGTCCGGCCCCGTTCACAACAGAGGGCTCCAGTTTTGCAGAGCCAGGAAACAACCATGAGTGAAGCCAAGCGCACTCCTAAGCCAGTCCAGCCAGCCAGACCCTCAGCCGCCACATCCTGACTCCTTCCCGGCCCCCGCCCCTCAGGATCAACGGGACGTCATGGTCGGGGGTCGCATTGCGAATTTCCTGCCAGGTTGGCAGTCTATAACCACCGACGGGTGGGTTCTACAGTTGGTCGGAAGAGGCCACTTTATAGAATTCGCGGAAAAGCCACCCTTGAGGCCTCTGTTGCTCTCCCGGTACCCGGGTCAGCACAAGTCATTGATCAGACAAGAAATTTCGCGCTCCTGCAAGGGAGGCGATAGAATGCGATCCCAGAAGAACCAGAGAGGAGAAGGATACTATTCTTACTTCTTCCTGGTTCCCAAGAAGACAAGGGACCTCCGTCCGATTCTGGACCTCAGCGATCTCAATTTGTCGATCGCCTACAAAGATTCCATGGTAACTCTTCGGGTCTGATTCCCATGCTGAAGCAGGGCGCCTTTTTAGCGTCTCTAGATATGCAGGGCGCTTACCTGCACATCCCTATAGCTCAAAGCGCACAAGAGTTCTTGCGCTTAGGTTTCTCGGCCATCATCTTCAGTTCGAGCCCTTCCATTCGGGCTGTCATCGGCGCAGGGTTTTACCAAATGCATGGCAGTGTGGCAGCGTCTCTAAGGAGACAGGGCCATTATGTGTTCCCGTACCTGGACGATTGGCTTCTCATGGCCGCCTCCAGAGAGGCGTTGTTATGGGCAATCCAGAGCACCCAGGACCTGTTTCGATCTCTGGGTATCCTAATCAACCACAAGAAGTCTCTCCTGGTACCATCGCAGAAACTGCAGTTCATAGACGCAGTACTGGACACCATTCAGGGAAAAGCATTTCTTCCAGACGACAGAGCGGAGCGCATCAGATCCCTCATCAGGGAGCTTTCATCGAACAAGACCGCCCCAGCCAGGTCGGTCCTTCGCTTGCTCGGACACATGGCTGCGGCCATTCCTACTGTCCTTTCGCAAGGTTCCACATGCGGGTAACTCAGTGGATGCTCAAGGTGCAATGGGACCAAAGGCAAGACCACATGCAGCATCCGGTCAGAATCACGAACACCGTGATTCGAGACTGGCAGTGGTGGCTAGACCCAGGTACACTCTCTGTGGGCGTCCCGTTCATAGCGCCGTCCCCGGAGGTAATCCTCACCACAGATGCCTCAGGTCTAGGGTGGGGAGCACACCTGGACGGGGTGAAGTCCCAGGGTATGTGGACCCCTCTGGAGGCCCACCTCCATATCAACGTCCTAGAGATGAGGGCGGTCTTTTATGCCCTGCAGGCATTTCAGTCAGAGATCCCGCCGAGTACTGTCCTGCTTCAGACAGACAACACGGCGGTGATGTATTACCTCAACAAACAGAGGCGCACACTCTTACCCCCTTTGCAGGGAGGCCATGAGGGTATGGGATTGGGTAATCCAACACGGCGCGAACCTGATCACAGTACATGTTCCCGGGGTGGACAACACAATTGCAGACGGCCTGAGTCCACGAGTGGGAACTTCTTCAGGAGGTAGCAGAGGATCTGTTTCTTCTATGGGGAACTCCAGAATTGGACTTGTTTGCTTCCCCATCCAACGCAAAACTGCCCAATTTTTGCTCGCTAGATCCTGGGCCTGGTGTTTTCTGGCGAGACGCGTTGTCCCTCTCCTGGGTGGACAGATTCCTCTACGCTTTCCCTCCCTTCCCATTGATCCAGAGAGTTCTTCTCAAACTGCGCAGGGAGCATGCAACAATGATCCTGGTGGTCCCTTTCTGGCCCAGGCAGATCTGGTTCCCTTTGCTAATTCAGCTATCCTGGGAACCTCCGCTCCCGTTGTCATTCAGCTCCCTCCTCTTGTCTCAGGAGAAGGGTTCACTGGTCCACCTGGACTTGCGCTCACTGAACCTGCATGCATGGCTCCTAGAGACATAGCCTTCTTGCGTCACGGGGTCTCGCAAGAGGTTGCGGAAGTTCTTTCTGCAGCCAGAAAACCGGCAACGTACGCCATGAAATGGCGCAGTTTTTGTCTATGGTCACAAGCATGCGGCCTTTCCCCTTTAGGTTGTCCGGTGAAAGCGGTGTTAGAGTACCTGCTCTCCCTTTTCCGTTCGGGTCTCGCCTACTCCTCTATTAAAGTGCACCTCTGTGCCATTTCAGCTTATCACCTCCCGGTGGGACAGCGCACAGTGGCACAATTAGATGCCTGTCGAATTCTTGAGAGGGGTGTTACACCTTAGGTCGCCCATTAAGGACTCAGTGCCTCCATGGGACTTGCTCTTTGTCCTGGAGCAACTCACGCTCTCTCCCCGCCCCCCCGAACCTGCTGCAGATTGTGAGCTGCATTTTCTGTCGTGGAAAACGTTGTTTTTGGTTGCTGTTATGTCAGCGAGAAGAGTCTCTGAGCTTCAGGCTCTCTTGTGCAAGAGCCTTATTTAATTTTCCACGGACAGAGTATCCCTGAGGCAGATCCTAAGTTCTTGCCTAAGGTGGTTTCCACACTCACTGTCAATCAGGATATTGACCTGCGGTCTACTTTCCTAATTATTCTAACAGAGGAGAGGCTGCTTCACACCCTGGATGTTCACGCAGCTTAGGTACTACCTGAGCAGAACTAAGCAACCGTGCTCGAGCAACTTTTCATTTCCTTTACTGAAAGGATGATGGGCCAACCAGTATCCAAACAGTCCCTGTCTCGCTGGCTTGTCCAGTGCAGCTCATACTGTTATGATATCAAATGAAAGCCCCTCCCAGGAGCAGTCCGGGGCCATTCCACTAGGGGTGTGGCCTCCTCCTTTGCAGCACTTCGAAACGTCTCCACTTCTGCCATTTGTGCTGCAGCCACTTGGAGCTCTGTACATACCTTCATCAGGCATTATAGCCTGGGCATCGCTTCACAGCGAAGAGCCAGCTTCGGCCTGGCTGTGCTACAGGGTCTCCTGTCCTGGATTCAGGACCTGGAATGTACTTTCTAGTTTCCTCCTCCCAGAATGTTTGCAAGTTCTACTGCTTGGGAATCAGTCCTAATGCTGTAACCTGCTGCAAGAGCTGTCTCGAAGTAAGATAGTACAGTTAAGTCAGAACTTACCATAACGGTAGATCTTCGAGAACAGCTCTTGCAGCAGGTACCTTCCCGCCCACCTTCCCCCTTGGAGGAGGCATGGCTTGAGCCCTTTTTAACAAGGATTTTTTCCCTTTTATCTTCTGACGGTGGATCCTCGGTCTCCCATTTCGATGTCAGCCTGTGGCCGGAAGTGTCTGGCGGGAGAACTGGGGAATCTGGCGGGACCACCCCTTTATGTACTACGCCTGACGTCGGAGGCGGGACCGACGTCGGGGGCGGTCTCTGCTGAAGATAGCTAGCTAGGATTTTTCCGTGGGGTCCGGACGCCTGCCGGCTTCAGTCCTAATGGTGTAACCTGCTGCAAGAGCTGTTCTCGAAGATCTACTGTTACGGTAAGTTCTTACGTAACTTTACTTTCCCCATCCATAAATTTCTCAAAAAGCATGTGCTAAAAACTTTACAGACACCAACTTAATTTCTCCAGTAGACAGGAAGCTGGATAAAAAGTATTGGGTGGCCAAACCTAGTGAGGAATTACTTTTCTAGGAGCATAGATATGTTGTTCATCCACACTCTTTGGCATGTCCCCTTCCACTTTAAGATCAGCCAGAAGTCTTCAAGCTGGCTGCTCCCACCCACGCGGGTGGTATATACCTCTGTTCCACCCCATGATGCCAGATCTTCCTTTCCGCTGAAGATTTAGGTTGCCTCCCTCGTGCTCGTGGATTTTGTAGGCCCTGGCTCTAAAACCTTTGGTTATTCCAAAAATTTGTCTCGTTCACGTTAGCGACTGTGAGTTTAACGCTTCGATTATGGAAGACAAGTCTTCCCCTGGAATTTGTCTGTGTCCTTGCGGCCGAAAATGTTACGCTGTGATCCCCACACCGCTTGCGTTTACTGTCTCAATGTTGACTATGCAATGTGTGTGTATTGCCTTTCATCCCAACTTCCTCGACGACCGCCTGGGGAGGCCAGAGAAAAGGAACCCTCCGGTGAAATCCAAGGAGGCTCGGTGGGCAGTTTCCGCGGCTGCTGAATCCGCCAAGCAATTGAAATGCGTGAAGGCGTTCGAGAAGGAAGCGGCTTACGCTGCAGAGACTTCTCAGAGCGTCTTCATTCTGCTCAACCTGGGCTCCACCTTCTCGGGTTCCTTCCAAGAGTTTTGCCAGTCTCTTCCTGCCAAGGGGGGGGTGCTTGCAGGCATGCACTCCTCTTGATTCTGTAAGTGGGAGAAGGATCTGGGAACGCCTTCATCTCGATGGAGACGTTCTTGGGAGCTGGAGAGATCTCTGTCCCAGGAACATGTGGTCTCGACTTCGGTCGAGAGTGCTTCTTCGGCTGCTGGCTTTTTGGCTTTACTGTCGGGTCAGTTGACCAAACTGTCAATCAACGACGTAGAGATACTCATCAACTCAATCGATCCCTTATCGCCGACTTGGTTCGACGATTCCCTCGATCGAACTCCTAATCTTGTCTTCCCAGATGACGATACCCAGCCTGCTGGGACTCCCATCGAGGAAGTGGTTCCCCAACCCGGGAAATCGCTGGTCCCGCCGGTGTCTCCTGAACGATCGAGTCGGCCCGTCTGATCTCAATCGAGATCTCTGACCCCCTCGACCGAAAGGCCAAGGAAGAGCCATAAATGCTGCAAAAAGAGGTGACGCCGTCGGTCATCCTCGTCGTCCTCTGATGAGGAGAGGCTGCGGCGAAAACTCCGGCGCTATGAGGACCTCATGTGGCAACAGCTTATTTTGACCGGGCACAAGCCAACCCCAGCTTACACCCTGGCCATTGCTTGGCTTTTGCCTCCTAGGCCAAAGCTGACTCCTTCTGAACCAATTATGTCCGTTTCCCAGCCCTCAGAGCAAGTAAAACTTCCATTTTGGCCTAGAACGGTCTCTCCATGGACCGCCCAAGCAGCCTGTAGAAGAGGCTTCTTCCAAGGAAGATAGGCCGGACGCCGGGCTTCCCCGGTGTTTGTAGGTCACGGTCACCCCAGACCGCCCTCGGCAAGTTAAAGGTGACCTGTGCAGTCGGCTTTTATATCCGTATTCCTCGGATTTGGATGTCACCGACTTGCATTCTCATCCAGACGATGATGAATCAACCATTGGCTTTGAGACGGAGGAAGGTCCCTTGTCTTTTCAGGGCATTCTGGAATACCCTCTTACGGACATCTTTTAGAGGGGGAATACCCCAACAGAGGCCTTTCCTGTGGCCGAGGCTATTGATGACCCAGCTCTAGAACTCTGGCAGCACCCTGCCTCTTGTCCAGCTTCGTCTGCCTGCATGGCCCGCAATTATGCGGTGCCCATGATGTCCCTTGCGGGGTTCACAGAGCACCCTTCGGCTGAGAGTCTGGTGACCACCTCTGTGTTCAGGCATGCTGGCAGTTCTTCCAAGACTGACCGACCTCCTGATAGAGTCCAAGCTTTTGGAGTATTCAGCCAGGAAGGTCTATGCGGCTTCCTCCTTGGGCCTTTGTCAGGCAAGTTCGTCCATCATCATGGCACACTTCTCTCACACCCCCTCTAGGGTCACTGGATGAAGTCCTGCCACATCTCCCCGTGGACATGCAGATCACAGTAAAGCAGGTCCAGGATCAGGGCCGAGCTGTTGCCAAACAGCAGCTTCAGACAGCCCTGGACATTGGGGATTCTTGTGCCCACTCGATGGCTACTGCAGTTGTCTCTCGTAGCAGGGCTTGGCTGAGGCTGTCCCCCTTCCCAGCACATACTAGCTGATGTGCCCTTGCTAGGGACCGACCTGTTTGGCACAGGAGTGGCTGGTCACCTTCAGCGCATTGAGAAGTCCAGTGCCACTTTGGACGCTACTTCTGCCAAGGGTTCTTCGGGCAAGAACCAGCAGAAGAAAAAGAAGCCTTTTCGGCATTCTTCCCCTGTGGCTCAGCAGTCTTCCTTTCAAGGTGGACAGCAGCACCAGCAGCAGGCTCAAGCTTGGCGCCCCGGGCCCCCACAAGCCCATAAAGGAGGCCGAGGTTCAGGTCCTGGAGCCTCCTCCTCAGTGGCAGGACGGGGGCTGTCATCCCCTCTCCTGTCACCTCAGCTCTGGGTCCTCCCATGGGGGGCCGGCTCCACCACTTCCTTTCCGCCTGCGCTGTTGTCACTTCAGACGGGTGGGTTCTCGAAGTGGTCGGTCAGGGACTGCCTCTGGAATTCGAGTAGTACTCTACAAGCTGAGCCTGCGCCCCTCAGGAGGAAAGAATATCCGCTCAGACTCAGTAGGCTCTCCGAGACATCATCGCTGAGCTCCTTCTCAAGGAGGCAGTAGCTCCAGTGGCGGATCCTCCAGCAGACCCAGGCTTTGTCTCCAGGTACCTCCTGGTGCCCAAGCAGATGTGGGGCTGGCACCCCATTCTAGATCTGCACGACCTGAATCAATATCTCAGGTCACGCACCTTTCGGATGGTCACTCTGTCCCAGATCATACCATCCTTGGAGTGAAACATGTGGATCTTTCTGGACATAAGTCTCCGCCACTTATTCACACTGATGGTATCTATGCTGGAGGCGCTAGAACCCAGCGGGAGCAAACTTTTTGCAAGAGGGCCAGCACTAGAGATGGAGCCACGAGAAGCAGCGCCGCGAGCCTTGGCATTGCCCCTACAACCGCCTCAGTTTCTTTTTTCCCCACTGTCAAGTGCGCTTCAGTGACTACGTCGCTCGCCTGCCAGGAGTCAAACTAGCAGCATAGTTTTCGGTTTATTGTTTTGCATTTTATCTTGAACAAAGTACGCTTATTTTTACTTACTGAGAAAAAGAAGTCTTCAGCCTTCCATTGATTGAGTCGACTATGAGCGGGTCAGGTGAAGGTAGGGAGGCTTCATATAAAAGCTGTTCAGTCAGCTAGGCTGCGTCCGGTCCGCTGTCCTCGAATGGTCTGATGCCCTGGGGGATGGGCAGTCCCCGGAAGCATAAAGGCAGTCGCACTTTTGCTTTCCATTGACCTCAAGCTCTTTGGCATGAGATCATAAAAGAAGGCATCACTCAGTCGCCTTCTGGTATGTCTCTTGTATCGACAGTCGATCGTTGGGGTCAGATGCCGGTCTCCTCCTCCGGAGTCGCCGGTTTCTGGCTCCGGTGACCGACCTCTTTGACATCGGAACCCTTCCCCGCCTATTGATAGGGCTTCTGATGAGCAGTTTCATCAGTGGGCCGCTCTGTTGGAGCAGTGGGTCGGAGGTTGGTCCAGTTGCCTGGCCCGGTCACTTCGAGGCCTTCAGGCCCTTCAGGGCAGCGGGTAGTGCGGTTGGACCTTCCTAGTTGCGCGGAGCCATCTTCAGTGCCGTCAATTCCGCTCTCAGGTGTTGTCCCCCCCCCCCCAATATGGCAGTGGCGCAGGGGGCCAGAGCGATGCCTTTATGTCCTGGTATTCTTCATACTGTTTCTTCAAATCAGTGTCTTCAGGGCCCTAGATTGCTTTCGGTGCCATTGGGGGCTCTCTCAATGTCTATGTGTCTCTCTGCACCTGCCGTGTTCTTCTTCAGCACTGAGGCTGGGTGCGGTGCTGTCCAACCTTTAGCGGTTCTCGACTGCAAATCCTTTCTCTTTTTCGTTTCCTTCTGATTTTCACTCCTTTCCTGTCCATACAGTCCCTCCAGGGCTGTCAGGAGTTGATATTGAGCCTGACCCAGATCTTCGACTGGGTGATGATGTTGAAGGAGCAGAGATTAATCCTGCCGCAGAGCCTGGGGTTGAAGACCTGTCATTTAAGTCTCTGCTGAAAAATTTAAATTCTACTTTCTCTCCAGACTACAGATATCGATCCTGGGAAGCTTCTGAGACTCCAATACCTACATGTCCCGGAGATCCCTATGGATTTAACTCCCCCGGTGCAACCATCCTTTGAGACGCTCTCGCAGATGGTATGGCATAATCCTGCTCTCATTCCTTCTGTGGCTTAGTGCATAGACAGGAAATGTACTGCTCCCAAGGATCGACCCATTTTTGACTTCCCAGGCCTTTGCAGACCCTATTGTAGTCCTGGCAGAGAATGATAAAGCTGTTCTTCCTCAGGCATCTACAGCCCAGCCTGTAAACAAAGAATGTCATAAGATAGACACCTTAGGTAAGAGAGTCTTTGCTGCCTCCACCCTGGATATGCGTATTGCCAGCTACCAGGGCTACTTTGTCAATATGAGTATGTTCTTTGGCATTCGCTCAAACAGATGGTGAAAGCTCTGCCCGAGTCAGACACTAGTTCAGAGCTACTTCAGACCATAACCAGGGGTATCGAGTCCAACAACCAGCAGGTTAAAGCAGCTATGGATGCTTTCGATACTGCTTCCCGAGCCCAGTGGCGGGCATTTGTACCCGTCGGCACTCCTGGCTACGTACTTCAGGCTTCGCGAATGATGACCAACAGCAGGACATGGCTTTATCCTTTGACTGTTTGTATCTGTTCGGACCTCAAGTAGCGCAAGCTCTGGAGACCACACAGAAGACTAGGTTGGCCATTTAAACGGCTCAACCCGCTCCCACCCCTTTCTCGGGGGGGGGGGGCTGTTAACAAGCGTCAGTTTCACAACAGTCAGTCCTTTTGGGGTAAGGGCAGGGGAGGTTTCAACAAAAACCAAGCCCCTCAGCCTCAAAAGAAAATACAACAGAAGGCACAAGGGCCCAAAGTGCCCAGTGCCACCTTCTGACTTTTTGGCAAGGATCCCACCTCAATTGCCCGAGGGGGACTCCTCCTCAGCAGTGGGAGAATATCTGACTCAGTTCTACAACCAGTGGAAGTCCATAACATCAGACAAATGGGTCCTCAGGATAATTCACGAGGGGTACTCCCTCAATCTTTAAGAAACCCTTCCAAATCATCCTCCCTAACGACATCCCAGGCTGTCAACACCACAGTCAGACTTTCTCGCCTCCGAGATACAAGGTCTTCTGAATAACAGAGCAGTAAAAATAGTTCTGCTAGCTCAACGAAACACAGGTTTCTACTCCCATTACTTCCTGGTCCTGAAAAAGACCGGTGGCATGCGCCCCATTCTGGACCTCAGAAAGTTGCACTATTTTCTTTTCAAGGAAAAGTTCAAGATGATATCTCTCGGGACCCTTTTATCCTTGCTTCATCAGCACAATTGGCTAGCTTCCCTGGACATGCAGGACGCATCACAGATGCCTACAGTTTATAGCACTGGGCCAGCATTATCAGTTCAGAGTCTTGCCTTTTGGGCTATCCTTGGCGCACAAGTCTTTACACAGTGTTCTGCAGATCTTACTTCAAGAGACCGTTCTTGCAGCAGGTAACGCCTTTAGCACTGAAGCCGGCAGGCGTCAGGTCTCCACGGAAAAATTCTAGCTAGCTATCTTCAGCGGGGACCGCCCCCGACGTCGGTCCCGCCTCAGACGTCCGGCGTAGTACATAAGGGGGCGGTCCCGCCAGATTCCCCAGTTCTTTCCCGCCGTCGACTTGCATGTCTCTACCCTTCGGTTCAGTTTCTAACACGCGACGCGTAGTAAAGTGTTTTTCTACGGGAAATTCGTTCTCTGAGTTCAGTTTTTTCTCTGATGTCCTCTCCGACCTCCGGTCACTCCTCGAAGTGCACCTGTGGGAAGCAGATCCCATTCAAGGATCCGCACTTGGCCTGTGTCCGGTGCCTAGGCCCAGACCACGACACCCGGTCCTGCACCTTTTGCCAGGGTTTCGACAGCAGAACCCGGATCCGTCGCCAGAAGGCCCTACAGGCATTCCTTCTAGAGGAACAACTCAAGACCATGGCTTCCAAGGGGGATTCTTCGCAGAAGGCCCGCAAGCATGCTGAGAAGCGTAGGGAGAAGGCTCCTTCCAGGTCCCCGTCTAGGGCCTCTGACTCGCGCAGCTCTGGCTCCAGGTCCGACCGCTCTCCTTCCCGGGCCAGCTCTCAGCCTCCACCCACTGCGGTGAGAAAGTCTTCATCTTCTTCTCAGGCCAAGACTCCCAGGCCTTCCTCGTCCTCCAAGGCCCTGGCTAAGTCGGGGGATCGCCACCATCACCACAAGTCGGGTTCCCGCCATTCTGAACCAGACGTCAGGTCTGCTTCCTTGCCTCCTCCTCTCCACCAGAAAACCAAGGAGCTCACCTCACTTAAGAGGCCGCTGGACCAGACGCCGGCCTCTCACCACAGGTCCCCAGAGCAGTCATCCGTCAGAAGACCGTGGCCGGCAAGGCCAACTCATCACCAGACGCCGGTAGGAGGACCGGCGCCCGCTCCAATTGAGAAGAGGACCCCGATGCCTCCGACCAACGTCGGTCAGGAGACCATCACTGAGGAGGAGTTAACTCAGCCCGAGGACCAGACGGGCGACCCCGGTCCTTTTGAGACTCCCAGGAACCCGCCTACAACCCGAGCCACCTGTGGATCCGGCGCGGGACCCGGCGACGTCCACGGCACCGGGCCGTCGTCGGGCCTTTCTTTTCAGAGGTGAAGGAGCTTTCACTTACTGGTGGGATACCATCAAAGGACATGGTTCCCACTCCACCGCTTCCTCCTCCTACACCGGTTGCTCCTCCAGTTCCTGTGCCCCCTTCTCCGTCTGGGTCTGCAGGCCGGTTACCTCCTCCCTGGGAGCCCAGGACCCCTCAAGGGGAGACTAGATAAAAGGAGACCTCCGTCCAGATCCTCTTCTAGGTCACCCAGTCCCAAGAGACCCAGAAGACGCTGCCGTTCACCTTCGACGGAGGACACTGGATCAGAGTTTTCAACATCCAGATCCCCATCTCCTCTCTCCATCCCTTCTCCGGACCCACGTGAGCTGCCAAAGTCTCCTCCGGATGACCCTTCGTTCGGATATCATGAGACACATCCAAGAGAACATGGGATGGGATGCGGAAGAGTTAGACCCCGAAAGGCTACGCTTGCGAAGTATCTTCAGCAGAAGGACCCCAAGCCTGTGGTGATGCCACCCTTGGTAGACACTTTCGTGGACGTCACCAAGGCAGCGTGGAAGCGTCCACATTCACTCCCGGCGATGCCGAAGAAAGCTGACCGCTTGTACAAGGCTCCAAGAAGACCAGTACTTGACTCAGCATCCTCAGGCCGACTCTCCGGTCATAACAGCCTCTGGCCGGTCCCAGAGACTACACATCTGAGCACCCTGCCACGGACCCAGAGTCCAAGCAGCTGGACGCCATGGGTGGCGCACATAAGCTTCCGCTACCTGCGCCATCAGATCCCTGAATTATTTGACCCACATGGTGCAGTTCAAAATGCCCTGGGGAGCAGAGTCTGGATGCGGTTGAAAATTGCGGAAGGTTAGCAGAAGGAGGAGATGTTTACAGCTCCTCCGATACCGAGGTTGAGATGGGAACCCAAGTGCTTTCTGAGCCGCATGTGACTCCGCGGACTCCTCGGCCCGAGCAGCAGCTTCAGGCGTGTGCCTCTGGAGAACACGCTTGGCTCGTGTCTCCGGTTTTACCTCGGGCGTCAGAAAAACATCATGGGCGCCCCATTCGAGGAGGATTTTGTTTGGTAAACCCTCAGAGAAGATAATTACCAAACTCCAAGAGGCCGGGAAGGCGGTGAGGTCGGTTCAGGCCATGTACCGACCCAAGCTTAGTTCCTTTCTTAGGAACCAAAGCCGATTTCGTGGACAGACGCAGAGACAACAGTCCCGCCCCGTTCCACAACAGAGGGGCTCCGGTTTTCGCAGAGCCCAGGGAAAACAACCCGCAGGTCGAAGCCAGCGCACTCCTAAGCCGGTCCAGCCAGCGGAACCCTCAGCCGCCACAGCCTGACTCTTTCCCGGCCCCCGCCTCTCAGGATCAACGGGACGTCATGGTCAGGGGTCGCATTGCAAATTTCCTGCCAGGATGGCAGACTATAACCACCGACAGGTGGGTTCTAAAGTTGGTCGGAAGAGGCCACTTTATAGAATTCGCAGAAAAGCCACCCTCGAGGCCTCCGTTGCTCTCCTGGTACCCGGGTCAGCACAAGTCATTGATCAGACCAGAAGTACTCGCGCTTCTGCAAAAGGGAGCGATACAGTATGTACCAGAGAACCAGAGAGGACAAGGATACTATTCCCACTTCTTCCTGGTTCCAAAGAAGACAGGGGACCTCCGTCCGATTCTGGACCTCAACGACCTCAATTTGTCGGTCGCCTACAAAAGATTCCGCCTGGTAACTCTTCCGGGTCTGATTCCCATGCTGAAGCAGGATGCCTTTTTAGCATCTCTAGATATGCAGGACGCTTACCTGCACATCCCTATAGCTCAAACGCACAAGAGGATCTTCCTGGACATAAGTCTCCACCACTCATTCACACTAATGGGGATCTGCGCCGGAGGCACTAGGACCCATCGGGAGCAAACTTTGCTGGAGGGTGACGACGAGGAGATGGCGCCCGGGCGCTAGCTTCTGCGGCAATGACTATCTGGCGTCGACCCTCAACCTCTCAGTTCCTTTCCCGCCGTCGAGTGCGCTTCAGTAACGGCGTGCGCCGCCTGTCGAGTCAAACTTCAAACTAGCGCATAGTTTTCAGTTTATTTTTTGTAATATTATCTCGATGTAATATCGTTTAAATTTATTCTATTTTTATTTTTAACATATAATAAAAAGTCTCGGCCTACTTGTGGAGTCGACCATGAGCAGGTCAGGTGGCGGTGGGAGACTTCGTGTGAAAGCTGTTCAGTCAGTCGGGCTGGGTCTGGTCAGCCCCCTTCTCCTGAGCGGGGTTCCGACAACGGTCAGTCCAATGCCCGGGGGGATGGGCGGTCCCCCCGCCGGCATAAAAACAAACGGTCGCATTCTCGGCACCGTTCGGCCTCGAGCTCTTCTTCGGCCCACAGGTCTAAAAAGAGAAGGCATCACTCGAGGTCGCCCTCTGATATGTCTGTGCGTCGACGGTCCGTTATCGTGGCTAGTTGCCGGTCTCCTCCTTCGGAGTCGCCAACTTCCGGTAGCCGCCGTCTTCGACACCGGAGTCCTACCCCGCCTACAGGTAGGTCTCCAGATGAGCAGTTTCATCAGTGGGCCGCTCTTATGGAGCGATGGGCTCGGAGGTTGGTTCTTCTGCCTGGCTCGGTTGCCCGGGAGCCTTTGGGCTTGTCGGGCGATCAGGTAGGGCAGTTGGACTTTCCTGGTCGTGCGGCGCCTCTCTTGGTGCCGACGACTCCGTGCTTAGGTGTTTCCCCCCCTCACATGGCTGCGGCGCAGGGGGCCTCACCGATGCCCTTATCTCCTGCTCTTTTCCCTTCTTCTCATGTTTTTCAGGGTCCTGGAGTGCCTTGGCGCCGTCCGCGAGTCATAGCGCTTATCGGCGCCGTTTTCGGCGTCGCGGAGCTTCTCGGCGCCGTCCTCGGTGCGGCGAGTCTCGCGGTGCCGTGCCTTCTCGGCGCCCGTCCACTGCGGCGCTAGTGCGGCGCGCTTCGTCGCGCCGTGTGCCTCCGCGGCGCCGCTCTCGGCCCCATTCGCCTCTTCGGCGCCGGGGGCCCTCGAGGACTCGCCTTTTCTGTCAGTTCTTTCCTCCTCTCCTATATTTCACTCCTTTCCTGTCCAAACAGTCCTTCCTGGACTATCAGGAGATGATGTTGAGCCTGACCCAGACCTTCGGTTGGGTGATGAAGTGGACGAAGCAGGATCTTTTGCTGCTACAGAGCCTGTGGTCAAGGACCTGTCCTTTAAGTCTCTGTTGAAAAACCTGAGTTCCACTCTTTCTCTCCAGACTACAGACATCGATCCTGGGAAAAGGTTAAGACTCCAATATCTTCATGGTTCGGAGATCCCTATGGATTTGACTCCTCCGATTCAACCTTCCTTCGAGACGCTGTCTCAAATGGTATGGAATAATCCTGCTCTTACTCCCTCGGTGGCTAAATCCATTGATAGGAAATATTCAGCCCCCAAGGATCGTCCCATTTTGGCATCTCAAGCCTTTGCGGATCCTATTGTAGTCCTGGCAGAGAATGATAAGGTCGTTCTTCCTCAAGCTACTACAGCTCGACCTATTAACAAAGAGTCTCGTAAGATTGATACATTAGGTAAGAGAGTCTTTGCTGCCTCCACTCTAAGTATGCGTATTGCCAGTTATCAGGGCTATTTTTCTCAGTATGAGTATATCCTGTGGCACTCTATTAAACGGATGGTTGAAGCTCTTCCAGACTCCGACTCTAAGTCAGAGCTTCTTCTGACCGTTACCAGAGGTATTGAATCTAATAACCAACAGGTCAAAGCCGCCATGGACGCTTTCGACACTGCTTCTCGTTCAGCAGCAGCTGGTATTTGTACTACGCCGTCCTCCTGGCTGCGTACTTAGACTTCTGATGATGCACAGCAGCAGGCAATGGCGTTGCCCTTTGATGGCTCATATCTTTTCGGTCCTCAGGTAGAGCAAGCTCTAGAGGCTACTCAGAAGACCAGGTCGGCCATTAAGCTGGCTCGACCTCCCGCCTACCCTCTCGAGGCATGTGAGTAGCGTCAGTTTCATAGTCGTCAGTCCTTTCGAGGCAGGGGCAGAGGAAGTTTCCATAAGAACCAACCTGCCCAACCTCAAAAGAAGACGCAACAGAAAGCGCAAGGGCCTAAAGCGCCCAGTGCTACCTTATGAGTTGCCGGCCCAAGTTCCATCTCCACTGCCCGAGGTGGACTTTTCTTCTCCGGTGGGAGGTCGTCTGATGTACTTCTACAACCAGTGGAAGTCCATAACCTCAGACAAATGGGTCCTTCGGATAATTCGCGAGGGTTATTCTCTCAATTTTCTGGAGACCCCCCAGATACGTCCTCCCAAGCAGCAGCGGGTTGTCGACCCTTCAGTCAGACCTCCTGTCATGGGAATTCAGGGCCTTCTGAACAACAGGGCAGTAGAACTGGTGCCTCTGCATCAGCGAAACACAGGGTTCTACTCCCACTACTTTCTGGTTCCAAAGAAGTCTGGGGGGATGCGCCCCATTCTAGACCTCAGAAAGCTGAACAAATTCCTCCCCAGGGAGAAATTCAAAATGATTTCTCTAGGAACCCTGTTACCTTTGCTTCATCAACATGACTGGCTAGCCTCCCTGGACATGCAGGGCGGCTTACCAGCATATTCCCATTCACCGAGGCAGCAGAATTCCTAAGGTTTGTGGCTCTGGGTCAACACTATCAGTTCAGAGTCCTGCCCTTTGGGCTGTCCTCAGCGCCTGAGTCTTTACAAAGTGTTGTGCAGTTCTCTGGCGCATCTCAGGAAGCTCGGACTCAGGTGTTTCCCTGCCTGGACGATTGGCTCTAGCAAGCCCTTCCAGTCAAGGGACCCTGGAAGCCGTTCAGATGGCCTCTCGCCTTCTTACGTCCATGGGAGTTCTGCTGAATCTAAAGAAGTCGCAGCTGCAGCCCTCCCAGAGGCTCCTTTTCATAGGGACTCTTCTGGACACATCTTCCGCGAAGGCTTTCCTTCCAGAGGACAGAAGGTTTGACATCCTTCAGATGGCCCGTTACATCGGGGAGAACAGATCAATTACAGCTCTCTCGATGCAAGGTATGTTGGGTCTCATGGCGTCCTCAGTGTTCACTGTACCCCTAGCTCGGCTACACATGAGAACCGCCCAATGGATGCTCTCCGCTCAGTGGTCACCGACCTCTCACCCCCAGTCTTATCCCATCAAGGTGACAGAGCCCTTACGGAGGTCTCTCACCTGGTGGTCTCAAGAGAGCAAAATCTCCTGGAAGGATTTCCCTTTGCTCCTCTGGATCATCAAATCTCCATCACCACAGACGCATCGCTGATGGGATGGGGAGCCCATTGTCGCTCTCTCCACACTCAGGGTGTATGGACTCAGCTCGAGGCTCAGCTTCACATAAATGTCCTGGAGATGAGAGCCGTCCTCTATGCGATCCGAGCCCTGAAGGATATTCTTTGTCACAAGAACATTCTCCTTCAAACGGACAACAAAGCTGTGATGTACTACATCAACAAGCAGGGCGGTGCTCATTCTTACCCCCTATGCAGGGAAGCGATGAGAGTGTGGGAGTGGTGCTTGGAACACAAATCACTAATTCAAGCGGTCTACCTGCCAGGTGTACAAAATGACTTGGCAGACCGTCTCAGCAGAACAGAGGCAGACCCTCACGAGTGGTCTCTCGATCCAGCCGTAGTTCGGTCACTTTTCGAAGAGTGGGGGACTCCAGACCTGGACCTTTTTGCATCCCCACTCAACGCAAAACTGCCTCTCTTCTGCTCCAGAAATCCAGGACCTGGCATTTTCTGTCAGGATGCGTTCAGGCTGCGGTGGACAAGACGCTTTCTTTACGCCTTTCCACCTCTTCCTCTAATTCAGAGAGTACTTCTCAAATTCGAGTCCCAGGGGACCAAGATGATTCTCATTGCCCCCTCCTGGCCTCGACAACTATGGTTTCCTCTACTCAACAGTATGTTGGCAACCTCTCCGAGACCACTTCCCCTGCAAATGAACCTTTTGACTCAGGGTTCGTTGGTCCATCCCAACCTGAGATCGCTTCACCTTCATGCTTGGCTCCTGAAGAGGTAGAAGTGAACCGGTTCAATGTCTCTCGAAGAGTCTCAGACATCCTTCTGGCTGCTCGGAAGCCGGCTACTCGAAAAACTTACACATCTAAGTGGAAGCGTTTTTCGCTCTGGTGTGCAAAGTCCTCTTGGAATCCCTTTTCCTGTCCTCCAGACAAGGTTTTGGAGTACCTTTTGGACCTCTCAAATTCAGGCCTCCAGTACTCTACAGTCAAAGTTCACCTTAGTGCCATTTCAGCGTATCATGAGCCGGTTTCTTCCTTGTCTCTGGCTCAGTTACCTATGGTTAAGAGATTTCTTAAAGGAATTCTGCATACCAGACCCCCTATAAGGCGTCCGTGGCAGCCTGGGACATTAACCTTGTGCTAGACATGCTCACTGGAAACCTTTGAACCCCTGGCTACCTGTGAGCTAAAATTTCTTACCTGGAAAACAGCCTTCCTAGTGGCCATTACCTCAGCCCCAGGGTCTCTAAGATACATGCCTGGTTACGGACCCTCCGTATACTGTGTTCCATAAGGACAAAGTAGTTCTTAGTACTCATCCTAAATTTCTTCCCAAGGTTGTGTCAGAATTCCATCTAAACCAACCTTTGGTCCTTCCCTTCTTTGCGGACTTCCAAAATGAAGGGACGGTCTCTTCATTCCTTGGATGTTAAGAGAGCCTTCGCTTCTATTTAGATAGAACCAAGAATTTTGCAAAGCTCAGCAACTGTTTGTTTCCTTCAGCGAGACCGGCTGGGTCAACCTGTCGCTATCAGATGCATCTCCTCGTGGCTGGTAGCATGTCTTCGACATTGCTATTCCATGGCACAGGTTAAGTTAGAAGGTAGAGTTTACGCTCACTCTACTAGGGCGGTCGCGGCATCCCTAGCGGAAATTCGGAATGTTCCGATTACAGATATCTGCAATGCCGCCACCTGGAGCTCAGTGCATACCTTCGTTAAGCATTATGCACTGGATGTTCATGCTAGGCGACATTCCACCTTCGGCAGAACTATCCTAAATGGACTTCTGTCCTAAATACGTGAGCTCTTGGTCTCCTGCCGCCCTCTTGGGGGATTATTAGCTCGGTACTCTCCCATTAGTGTGAATGAGTGGTGGAGACTTATGTCCAGGAAGATATGAAAATTACGTACCTACCGTAATTCTTGATCTTCTTGGACGAGTCTCCACCACTCATTCACACGCCCACCCTCCATCCCCCGAGCTCACCGCTGTGTTGGTCTTCACTCCCTCAAATCTTTAGGCCGTGAAGACTTCTTTGTTGACCCTTCTTACACGGGTCATCCGGACTATCTTATGTCCGGTTTTAAGGTTAAATTTACTCTTTCACGTTAGTTGCGCTGCACCTCCTTGGTAAAAAAGGTACTGAGGTGGTTGGAGGGTAAACGCCCGAGATAGTCATTGTTCTTGTGAGCTAGCGTAGTAGCGCCATGCCTCGGCGCCATCTCTCGTGTGACCCTCCAGAAAAAAGTTTGCTCCGATGGGTCCTGGTGCCTCGGCGCAGATCCATTAGTGTGAATGAGTGGTGGAGACTCGTCCAAGAAGATCAAGAATTACGGTAGGTCGTAATTTTCATATCTCTTAAGCCTCCTGTACAATGCAAAACTGCCTAATTTCTGCTCATAAATCCAGGGCTTGGTGTTTTCTGGCGAGGCAGCGTTTTATCCCTCTCCTGGACAGGCAGATTTCTTTGTGCCTTCCCTCCCTTCCCACTGATTCAGAGAGTTCTGCTCAAACTGCAAGTGGAGGGAGCAGACATGATTCTAGTGGCCTCATTTTTGACCAGACAGATATGGTTTCCTTTGCTTCAGCATCTAGCAAGCGATCCTCTAGTCCCTCTACCTCTCAGCTCGCACTTACTGTTGCAGGGCAACGAATCACTGGTCCACCCAAACTTGCGATCCTTACACCTGCGTGCCTGGCTCCTGAAGACTTAGTGATTTCTCACCATGGAGTCTCAAATCGAGTGGCAGATATCCTCGTGGAACTGAGGAAACCCTCTTCACAAACGTATGCCATGAAATGACATTTCTGCCTTTGGTCCTCGGCCCGTGGCCTGGACCCTTTGACTTGCCCGGTGAACTCGGGTCCTAGATTACCTTCTCTCCGTGTCAGACATAGGGCTCTGTTATTCTCTGTAAAGGTACATCTCAGCATTGTCAGCATATCATGCACCTTTTAGAGTTAAATCTTTAGCCCAATTGGATCTGTCACACACCTTTCTGCGTGGCATTCTCCACCTGAAACAACCCATTAGGGACCCGATCCTTCCTTGGGACCTTCTTTTCATTTTGGAACAGCTCACACTACCCCCTTTTGAACCAGTCACAGATTGCAAGCTACACCTTCTGTCTTGGAAGGTGTTATTTTTAGTTGCAGTTACTTCTGCCTGAAGGATTTCAGAGTTCCAGGCACTTATGTGCAAAGAGCCCTATTTGGTTTTTCATAAGGACAGGGTGTCCTTAAGAACTAATCCTAAATGTTTACCCAAGGTGGTGTCAGAGCTTACTCTCAACCAAGAGATTAACCTTCCTGTTTATTACCCAGAGTATTCCAATGGAGAGAGGCTCTCCTGCACACTTTGAATGTGCACAGGATACTGGTACTATCTGACTAGAACCAGACAGCACAGACAGTCAGATCAGTTGTTTCTTTTTTTTACCTCCAGGATCCTAGGGGCACCTGTGTCCAAACAGACACTTTTAAAATGGTTAGTAAACTGCATCATGTTCTGTTATCAGAAGCACAACAAACCCTTACCGGGACCGGTAAAGGGTTACTCCCACAGGGGGATGGCAGCCTCAGTTGCCTCCCTGAGGAATGTATCTGCTTCAGACATCTGTGCAGCAGCTACTTCAAGTACTGTACACACATTCATCAGACACTACAGACTGGACATTGCCTCCAGGTGCAGAGCAGGCTTTGGCCTTGCCGTCCTGCAGGGGGCTTCTCTCATGAAGGGTTTCCTTTCACCCTTTCTCCAGACCTCCTCCCATTTTAGGGGCTATCGCATACTGCTTGGGACTCAGTCCTTATGGTGTAACCTGCTGCAAGAGCTGTGTCTCAAAGTAAGATAGTATAATTACGTAAGAACTTACCATAACAATAGATCTTTGAGAACAGCCCTTGCAGCAGGTACTTTCCCACCACCTTCCCCTCAGGAGTGTCATCTGTATTGGCAACATTGTTACTAATCTTCCTTTTGGAAGCAAATCCTCGGTCTCCCTTCAGAAATTTTTATCGCTATGCTGGAGTCGGTGACAGAACTGAGGGATGCTGGGGGACCACCCTTTATGATGCATGGGACAACAGGGTAATCGATGCTATGTAGCTAGCCAGAAGTTTTCTGGGGTCCTGCCACCTGCCAGCTTCAGTTCTAATGGTGTAACCTGCCTGCAGAGATGTTTTGAAGATCTACTGTTACGGTAAGTTCTTTCATAACTGTACTTTTTGTGGATCCCTATACCTGGCAATTACCTTTTAGTGCTGACCCCCTTTTCTCAGTCATTTTTCCCCTCTTGGGGTTGCATTTTTATCTTCTGAGCTCCTAGATATCACTCCTTGGCTTGGAAACTGGGCCTGTTGGTGAGCTGCTTGAGCCCTGATTCAGCTATTCTCAAGCCTTCGAGATCAGAGGCTCTGTAGTTCTCCCATATTATGTTTTTGTCGCATGGGACTCCTAAACTCTATCCTCTTGTAGTTCTCGTATCCTCAGGTGGACAGCTATGACTGGCAACTCAGACAGTCAGCTGAAAACACAGAACTGACAGCTGGCAATGGACCCACCAGTTGCCAAAGTCCAGCAACACACAATAGTTAAATCCAGTGGGGACAGCTGGCCCAGTGATGCAGTGCTCCCATGGAGCATGTAGGAGGAACAAAAGAATATAGGATGCTGTTTTGAAAAGCGCTAGTCAGAATGCCACACTCCTTCACACTGCCATGCTTCTGATCGGAGAGGGCCAGCAACAGAGACTTTCAGCTAAAGAGAGGCGGAACTGACAACTGGCAACGGAACCACCAGGTGCCAAACCCTAGCAACACACAACAGTTAACTCTGGGGGCCGGCTGGCTTAGACACACTGCTCTACAGAACTTTTAGGCAGGAACAAAAGAATGTACAGCGCTTTAAAGCAGTAGTCAGAATGCCACGCCTTCACACTGCTAAGCTCCCAGTTGCAGCAGGGCCAGTAATAGAGACAGTCAGCTAAAACACCATTTTAGCCATTGGGCGGTGTTATGGAGCAGTTAATGCAGCGTACAAGTGAAGCAGTCCCTGGCACTTCAGGGTCGGTTTTGCTGGTGACATCTTTGATGCCACTTGACTTAGGCACACCGCTGACTCTAACTCCAGCCCTGTGTTGGGGTGGACGGTTGACACCACTGATACTCACACTACCTGTGGTGTCACCTCTGTCTCTTCTGAGGATGGGGGCGACCATGGTGCTGCCACTGGTTCCTTCAGGGCCAGTGGGGTCATCAACACCATCTCGCGCTGACATGTCCAGTGCCAGAGTTGGGCTGTTTGGGGCTGGTGCCCCACGCAATGATGTGCTGCCTGGGCCTTTAGTGCCAGGATCATTGCCTTAGGGAACAGTCCCAGGGCCATCCTCAGTGCCACTGCCGACACCGTTCCTGAGGGATCATTCAGGTTTGGTGTCACCAAGGCCATGGCCTGTGCTATCGCCTTTTTGACACCCTCCTCTTTGCTATCCTCTGAATGTGGAGGGAGTAGAGGAAGATGAGTCAAATCCTGACTTCATCATCTCCAATGCTGAGGACAATGATTCGTACTACCATCCAGATAATCCGGAACCGGTTTCTGCCGCTGTACCTCACGAGGATCTCTACTTTCAGGCTCTGCTCAGAAATATGTACTCTGCACTGAATTTCAAGCTAGCAGCCATAGACCAGGCTAGGTGCTCCAGCTAGAGTTTCCAAATGTGCCAAATATCCTGGTCTCATTAGTTCCTCCCATCCAGCCAGCCCTGGAGACACCCTCTGAGATGGCTTTGGGTGGTCTGCCACTGTGGCAGCTGTTCCTAAATAGGCAGACAAGAAATATGTGGCACCAAAATCTAAGCCATGTGTTTCATTCAGCCAATAGTGGATGCCATTTCTGTTCTAGCTGAGAATGACAAATCCATAGTGCCCAAGCAGTTCACAATTCACACCGCTAACAAGGACTTGCACAGGCGGATACCATCGGTAAGTGGGTCTATGCCTCGGTTACCTCCAGCATGAGGATAGCTAGCTACCAGGAGCACTTCTTGAAGTATGAATACACACTCTGGTGCAAGCTTTAGTCTTTGGCAGGGGCCGCACCAGACACAGAGGCAAAACAGGAGATGCTTCTAGCTGTTAAACTATGTATTGAATCGAACAGCCACCAGCTTAAAGCCTTTATGGATGCCTTTGATGCAGCAGTTCGTGCTACGACTGCAGATATTTGCATCAGGTGGCACTCCTGGCTGTGAACTGCTGGTTTCACCCCAGATGTCCAGCAACGGATTATGCATGTGCCCTTCAATGGCACATCTGTTTGGACAGCAGGTGAAATAGTCTCTTAAAAGAGTCTAATGAAAAGAGAATGACTCTTAAGACATACAGGCTGGCTCCCTATAACCCACAGAGATTGAGGACATGGCTTCTTTCACAGCAAGCGGTTCTTTCATGGTAGTGGCAAGGCAGCCAGAACAATAAATCCTAGCCTTCCCAGGTCAGGAGGAAGTGCAGTCAAAGACACAGGTACCAAAAGAGCTCAGTGCCACAATTTGAAGCTCCGGCCCCAGGTTTGATTCAGCTGCCTGAGGCAGACCACTACTTCCCAGTAGGGGGATGTCTGACCCAGTTTTACTGTCAGAGGGAATCCATCTCAACAGACAAGTGGGTTAAAAGTAGCTGCCTGAGAAGGGTACTCCTAGAATTGTCAGAAACCCTCTCGGACAATCCTCCCAGAAGCCAACTCTCTCATCAGGGCTTCTGGCACAGGAAATAGCAGACTTTGGAGAAACAGGGCCGTGGAAAAAATGCCAGAATCAGAATGGAATACAGGTTTCTACTCCCTGGTACCAATGAAATCAAAGGGCATGCGCCCCATTCTCAACCTCATAAATATTAACTGTATGGACTCAAAATTATTTATCTGGAAACCTTGTTAGCTTACCTGAAACATCATGATTGGCTAGCATCACTAGACATGCAGGATGCATACCAGCACATACTAATGCACCCCAACCACCATAGATACCTCTGTCTCTCTGTGGAAGGGCAACAGTGCCAGTTCAGAATCCTGCCCTTTGGGTTTTCCTTGGCACTGCAAGTCTTTACAAAGTGCTTTTCTGTACTAGCAGCACACCTCAGAAAGCTAGGATTCCAAGTCTTCCAGTATCTGAATGACTGGCTAATTTCAACCCTGTGCAGATAGGAGATAGAGCAGGCAATTGCCACTGACTCTCAATTACTAGCATCTGTGGGAGTCCTACTGAACCCCTCAAAGTCTCAGATGGAGCCCTTCTAGGAGTTACTGTACACCAGAACTGTTATGGATATGAACAGAGATTGGGCCTGTCTTCCAGAAAGCAGACTACGAGCAATCCTGCAGATGGTATGCTACATCATGGAATGCCAGACTGCAAGCCCACTCTGTGCAACACATGCTAGACTGTTGGAACAAAGGCTTATAATATCACTTTTTATAATAATGCACTTAGATTCACTTCAGGCCTTACCCAAAAATGATTTCATAAATTACCAAAAATAATAACAATTCACCTGTGATATTATCCTATGCTCTCCAGATTCAAGTATAATGGCAAATGACACTGCTACCACCTTATAATTATATGAAAATCAATATTTTATTTACACATATGTACAAGTCCTAAATATTCATAATTAGCATAAATATCAAGCCTAATATTGTAAACATCAAAATTGTTTCAGACAATCCAGCAAACTAAAAAACGAATTCTAGCAAATAAACAATGCAAATGAATAAGCAATACTCAGCATAATAAATAATAGTTATACTAAACTTTTATCATACTTTGTATTTACCATAACCTTTATGCAAAGAACATGCAACTCATAAGATCAATATCTCAGATTATTTCTGTATAAACTTGTTCAAAACTTTATAGCATGTAAAATTTGTTCTCTATGAGAACTGGCAACAACTCATTACATTAGTGTTTTGCACTACACTTTAATAAAACTCAGTTTTAATTTTTCAGATCATGCAAAATTTCTTAGTTCAAAGCTTAAACTAGATATACCCAAATTCTATAGTTTAAATCAAGTTCCTTCTTACTTTCCCAGATAAGCCAATTTAAATTACTAAGACTATGAATTGAAGTTAGTGAAAGTAATTAAAAAGGAATACTTATATTTCTGGTTGAAGAAGTGGTTCTTCATTTCTCAACTTAGAACTCTTGGTTGAGTCTGGCTGTTGATGAGAAGCCTCTTTGTTAGCTAACTTCTTGACTCTGGAACTTCTTTTAGCATGGACAAAATCTGCAAGTTAAACTTTTGTGGAAAGTCACTTTACCAAAAGTCAGTTCTTGGATTTATAGAACACAGCTTCAATCTGCACAGTCTATAGCAATACTGTATTCAAAGAACTTTCTTGTGGATAGCAAAGTTGTTTCAACAACTGGAACTTGATGACTCTTTCATGTCATACATCTGCTTTTAAAACCTTAGGACACTAAACCTTTTTCTGCTCAGCACGCTGTATAGCTTGCGCGAGTTTTAAAACAAAGTCTGTGGTCAACAGCAGGCAACATTACTTCAGTCAAGGTTCAGCAAATAAAACACAGACCTTGCTTCATACACAGTGAATGTCCTTGCATCTGGTTATTGCACCTGGATCTTTTGGCAGCACTGCATAAGCATTTGACATCCTTAGGCTGGTCCCGCATTCCAAACAGGCGTGGCCTCCAAAGTTCTTTGGCTAGCTACAGCATAAAACCTTTAGAATTTTAGTTAAACTAACGTGAGATCTTTTGCATCAATATTTTGTTCCAGACTGAGTTGTAACCAGACAAATTCAGTAATATAAAACTACCCTGGTGATGACATCACCAGATTTTGATTGGCCTGAGTCACTAGAAAGGTAGGGCATCTCAGAAGATAAATGATGACATACAGACATGCCTCCTAAGCCAGCCCCTTTTTTCCTCAGACTAGTTTTTGGTCAAAATTATTTTACTTAAATAAAATTCTTATATAACCTAATTTAAACATTAATCTTACATATTCAGGTGTTTTACCGTAAGCTAATCATTTTGGTATAATTCTGATATTTCTGACATTTATATGTCCTACGTTATACTATTAAGGGTATAACTTTATAATTTCAGTAAAACTTCTTAAAATAAAATGATAGTCTTGCTCTAAGTATTTCTAAGCTACATAATGATATAAGATCTGTAAGAAAAATCCATTCTTAAAGTCTTTAAAACATTAATTTTTGTAGAAACACGAGTTCTTTGTTCTTCCAAAGAAAGGTAATAAATCACTGTCAAAAAGTTATTTTACTATAAACTTTTAGATGGTATTTCCTTCTATAGCAACAAAATACAGACAAGAGTCATATTGTTAGACTGTTTAAGACATGATCTAGCATGAGATACTAGATTTGTCTAGTTTCCTAATAAGAAAATTATATTAAATAGGTTTTAATTATAACTTCTGAAACCTTTGTCCTGCAATCATAAACATTAGTAAGCTTATTCATCATACTAATGTCCAACAACTTTCCAGCTTTCATGGCAGCAGCGATTGCATCTTTAAACATGAAAAACCCTTCTTATTTCTTTA
The DNA here is from genome assembly GCA_016271365.2 of Neoceratodus forsteri. Classification (NCBI taxonomy): domain Eukaryota; kingdom Metazoa; phylum Chordata; order Ceratodontiformes; family Ceratodontidae; genus Neoceratodus; species Neoceratodus forsteri. Next base: position 1,129,700,007 of record CM057449.1, on the reverse strand, counting down.
TAAAGTAATGGGACTTTTAAACTCACTTTTGTAAGACAAGTTGTCACATGACCTCCTATCTGATTGTAGTCCTGGATACCTAGCTCTATCTAAGACTTTCCCTGTACAAACACATAAATCTGTCATGCAAAGTTTGGACATCACAGAGATGCTCCTCTGGAATGTGGCTAGGCCCTTAGGACAGCATCACTCTACAGACTTAACCTGGAAAGTGTTCACTAATATAATGGCTTAAAAACAAAATTGAGTCTCCTCTTCACTGCCTCAGACCTCATTTACCATATGGCAAAGAGATGCTTAGGAATAGAGATATTTTCCTTTAACCATTAAAGCCAGATAATTGTCTTAAGGTTTAAATAACTGACACTTTTTGTTTTCTCTTAGGAACTTATGCAAACAATAATCATAACTAGAAATTAGTCCCATATAAAAATCACATAAAATAATAATTAAAAAATCAATTCTTGATAATAAAAATAAAATACTTTTTCGATCAAGGGTTTTATCCCTACAAGGCCTTATAGTCTCCTCATTGTTCACAGTGCCTCTAGCAAGCTACACATGAAAACCCAGTGGATGTTCAGTGCACAATGGTTACAAGCATCACACCCTCAGAACTGTTTGACTCAGGTGACCAGACCCTTGTTGCGATCCCTGATGTGGTCAGTGGAGGACAACTTTATCCAAGGATTCCCCTTCTCTGTCAGCACCTCCAGACACAAGATGTCTGGGACTCATCAGAGACTCATCACTACATCAGTGTGCTGAAGATGCAAGCAGATCTTCCAAGAATCAGTCTTCATCATTCATTCCCACTTATGGGTCTAAGCCAGAGGTGCCAGGACTCAGCAGGAGCAAAGTCTTTTGTAGCCTTTCTATCCACCAGTGGTCCAGAACACTCCAGCAGACAAGTTCAGTCGAACAGAGGCCAATCTGCACAAACCGTCACTAGCACCAGATGTTATGAGAGCACTATTTGATGAGTGGTGCACCCCAGATGTGGACATTTTTGGGTCCCTATTCAATATTCATAACACGAGGAAGTGTAGTCTTAAGCTGGAAGGTGGGAGATTTAGGAGGAAGGTCAGGAAGCACTTCTTCACAGAGAAGGTGATGGACACTTGGAATGTGCTGCCAGAAGAGGTGATCTTGTTGAAGACAGTGGGCAGCTTTAAGAGAGGCTGGGATAGGCATGGGGGAAGGTAGGGATCATGGGTAGGGAGGATGGGAGGTGTGGGGAGGGACGGCAGGGACAGTTGCTCAAGCTGTGTACCCTGCAATATGACCAGACCAGATAGACCAAATGTCCTGCTGCTGGCTTCCTCGTATGTTCTGTATGTAATCCTGTGTTGCCTCAATTCTGCTCCAGAAATTAAGACATGGTGCTTTTGTCAGGACGATTCAAACTTCCATGGCAAAATTTGCTTCTCATGCATCTCCTCCAATCACTCTCATCCAGAATTTGTTGTTCAGACCGGAGGCACAGGAGCAAGATGATCCTAGTGGCCCCCTGCTGGCCCTTCAGTAGATATGGTTTCCTTTACTGAACTGATTTTCAGCCAGTGAACCGAGGATTCTGCCTCACAGGATAAACCTATTGACCCAGGATCATCCTGTCCATCCTAACCTGTGCTCCACCTGCCCAGGCCTGGCTCCTGAAGAGATAGAACAGGTACAAAATGTCCCAGAGGGTCTTTGAAATACTTTGGCTGCCCATAAACCTTCCACTAGGAAGACATACACAGCCAAGTGGAAAATATTTTACATCTGGTGCTCTAAAACCTCTGTGGACTCCTTCAGGTGTCCACCTGACAAGGTTTTGGAGTACTTACTTGACCTTTCTGATGCCAAACTGCAGTATTTCATGTTCAAGGTCCACCTGTGTGCTATTTCAGCATACTGTGAACCCTTGGGCACCCTATCGAAGCTTACAGCTGCCATTGTTAAGAGGTACATAAAGAGATATTTTGACACAAGGCCTCCCATCAGGAAGCTGGTGACTCCTGGGCCATCAATCTTGTGATGGATATGCTCACCCACGAGCCTTTTGAGCCTTGTGGACGAAAGTTTCTAACTTCTGGTTTGTATCACCTCTGCTTGCAGAGTATCTGAAATCCATCCTTAGGTCACAGATCCTCCATATACTGTTTTCCATAGAGATAAGGTAGTGCTCAGCCTCACCCCATGTTTCTGCCCAAGGTGGTGTTAGAGCTCCATCTTAATTAAACCACAATTCTGCCTATCTACTTTGATAACTTCCAGAGTGAGTGGGAAAGGACCCTCTACTCACTGGATGTTAAGAGGGTTCTTAGGTTCTGTCTGGACAGAACTAAGGACTTCAGGCAGTCTAAACAGCTTTTTTGTCTCTTTCAACCCTAATCATAAGAGACAGCCTGTTACAATCAAGTGCATTTGTGCCAGGATTATAAATTGCCTTTGTGACTGCTGTACTATGGCTCAGGTTAAATTGAAGGACAGCGTGCACTGCTCACTCCACCAGAGCGGCTGCTACTTCCTTGGCAGAAATACGCTCTGTGCCTATTGGTGAAATTTGCAGAGCTGCAGTTTGGAGTACTGTGCACACCTTTACCAAGCACTGTGCCCTTGATGTCCATGCCAGGCAGCATGCCATATTTGGCAGGACAGTTCTGAATAGATTACTATCCTAAAGGAGCCCTGAGCCAAAGCCCCCTAGTCCATGGGACTTTCTCTAACTTGAGTATCTGACCACAAGTGTGAATCAGTGGAGAAGACTGATTCTTGGAAGATATTAAATTATGTACTTAACTGTAATTCTTGATTTTCAAGAATGTCATCACCACTGACTACCACACCTGCCCACCATCTCCTGGGCTTGATGCAGTATCGTTATGTTGTTGTCTTTACCCTTTCTTACTCGGTTTGGGCTGTGAAGACATTACTGAGTTTGGTGGTGTCGTCGAGGCACAGGTCAGGAAGCATAGGGAAAACCCAGGAGCGGTTGTAAAATTCACCAAAACTTTATTTATAGTAGCAGTAATATAAAAAATAAACTTGTTCATAATAACTATGTACAGAAGCAAAATAAATCTTTCTTGTAATCTCCCTTGCAGCGCAGCTTAGCTCTTAAGACATTTCAACCCCCATCCTTAGCAAGCATCCTGTTTTGCAAAATGTTCTGTTCTCATAAATATCAGGAACTGCTGAACACTGAGCTTCCTGAGGCCCCTACAGCCCTTGCAAAAGACTCAAGCATTTGCACTCAAGTAACCTCTAGTTTTACAATTATCTCAAATTATAAATTTAGACACATTTCAACAGTAATACTAAATATTCTCTAAACAAAAGTGATCCCATTATCAGTTTCATTCCATACATTGATTTGCATATATTTTTATATTAGCAGATATAGATTTGCAAGGGAGAAAAACAGACAGCAAGAGAAAACTGAGAGACAGTGAGAGGCAAATAATTGCGAGACTGTTCAGGTTGATCAGGTCCGAGGTCTCACAGGAAAATTTGGTTGCGCAACCAGAGAAGAAACAAAAAAGGAAATAATACATCCTTGCATTTAAATACTTTCTCCATAACAAATGGGACAAGGTCCTAATTCTACCCTGTCACAGGTGGCCCTTCTTATACAAGCCACTAGGGCTATCTTATGCCACTAGGTTAAACGTATAGGTTACCCATTAGGTTCATGCTACTCACCTCCTTAGTAAAGAGGAACTGAGATGGTTGGGGGCTGGTGCCACTGTACACCATCAAATGTTTGCATTAACGTGCAGCCTCACCCATGAGTGGTGCGTATCACATCACCGGCCCCCTGAACAGTCCTGGCTCCCACAGAGTCCTAGCACCTCCAGCACAGACCCAAAAGTGGAAATTAGTGATAAAGATGTTCTTGAAGATCAAGAATTATAGTACATACATCATTTTTATATCTTCCTGAATATCTTTTCCATAGATTACCACACCGCCACCACCCCCAGACTCACTCCATTATTGTTATGTTAGTTTTCACCCCTTTGTACTTAGTTTCGGCTGTGAAAACACTGTGTTACTGGGTTTAGTGGTCTCTTACACAGTCCAGCAGGGCTATCTTTTTTCCTCGGTTAAGTGCACAAGTTACTCATTAGATTCATGATACTCACCACCTTGGTAACCAGTAGGAACGTGCGATGATGCACTTGTAGGGCCTACTCGAACACCAGTCCTCCAGAAACATTTTGACCCCTTTGGGGTCCTTGTGCCTCCAACATAGACCCCTTTAGTGTGAATTTGTGGAGAAGATATTCAGGAAGATTTAGTTACAGTAAGAAGTTAACTTTCATATCTTCCAAGAATCAGTCTTCACCATTCATTACCATTTATGGGTCAGTGCTGAAGGCACAGTGCCACCCACAAGGCTCACATATGACATGTTCCTCATGGACTAGCCTGTAACCCACGCTGGCCTTTTGCTCACCTCAGTATTTTTCCTGCTATAGAGGCAATATTGTGAGAGCTTCAGCTTCAAGCTGAATTAACTGCATCACATCTCTTCACTGTTATTTTTTGCTCTGCACTGTATCTTTTTCAATCGTTTTTCAGTGCTACTTTTTTCTGCTTTTTTATTTTATGTCGCCGAGTCCCTTTTTTCGCTTGTGCTATTACTTTCTGCTTAAGTCATGTCTGACTCCCATGGACAGAAGGATAAGAACAACAATAATGTCCCTCCCTCAATGCATCAGTGCCCCTGCGGGAGACCCATGTCTGTCTGGGATCGGCATGCCCGCTGCTGGATCTGTGTTGGAACTGATCATGATATGGATCACTGCAGCGGCTGCTTCTTGATGGACTTCTGTACCCTAGAGATCTGCGATGATGTGGGGTCATCAGCCCCCCACATTTGGAGGCAGGCCACACACTTGGGGCTTCAAGGTAAGGTCCCTGTGCTCTTTCCCCAAGCCCCACCCCAGTACTACACATTCTGAGGGAGACCAGGGTTCTTCTAGTCCTCGCCCTGCTGAGACGGAGAGCCTTGGGGAGGGGAAGGGTCAGGTGGACAGTTGGCCTCCCCGGGGGGGTTACTGAGCACCGTACTAGTCCATAGCCCTTCAGGGCAGCAATTGCCTCCAATAGTGAGGTTGAAGCTGTATGCTAGGCCTTCACTGGCAGCATCTTGCTGTTGCGGCCTGGCAATGCCTCAGCTCCTGGCACTAAGGCCGGTACTGGTGAGCAAAGCAGTGCCAACCACCGCTTGCAGTGCCGGGAGAGGAAAAACCTCCAAAGCCAGGCCTTCTAGGTGTCCTGTAGAGGTCTTCTGGATCTCTTCCTTTGAGCAGTCAGATGACCTGGGGTTGGGATGCGGGAGGGCCTCATCTGTTTGTAGGACTCCAGCAACGCAGGGGGTCTTCCTGGGCCTGGTTCTGGGGTTTGGTTGGGGTCATCTCCAGGAGCTCTTCTTTCTGCCTGATGCTGCTCACGGCATCACTTCCCTGTCATCTTTCAACACTGAGGATGGCCCGGTGCTGCGGAGGGTGCCAGTGCCGGCTGTGGTGCCAGGCAGGGGGTCGGCACTGTCCACAGTGCCAAGGAGGGTTCCAGTGCCAGTTTTCCTGTTCCCTCAGAGACTGATGTGGAGCCCATTCAGAGGCTAGCCTAAGGGGCAGGGCACTTTCTGGTGAGATGGGTGCTGGGCAGTTCTGATCAGCTGATCATTCTTTGCCCAGAGTAGGTTGCAACTCTGGCAGGAGTTGCAGTGCCAATTTGGAACCCCTGGCCCTACCAGAACCATCAGGCCCTGTAATAGGTGGAATCAGGACCAACCCATGGGACCTTCGCAGCTCCACTCTCCCTGCCAGGATACTCCCCCTTCCCCCTGGGCACCACCTTGACCACTCCTCAGCTGTTGAGCACTCTTGGTGGACGAGCTTGCCAGGCCCACCCCCAGATAAGGTCACCTGAACACTTGTGGCCTTTGCAGAGGACCCAGCCTGGTCATTCACCACCCTTCCTTCCCCGCCTCCACCTCCTCCTCTCCCAGGCATTCTGGGTCCTTCAGGTCCTCTGTACTGGAACAGTTAAGGACATCAGCGAGTGCATTTCCCAGTACCTTTGGGCCTGAGACCCCTGCACCTCTCCTGTGACACTAAGTACACTTGATATCCGCAGTTCCTCACTGAGATGATGTGGGAACTTGGAATTGGCCATTTCACAGGCCATAATCCTGCACACCTGGTGCTGTCATTCCTTGGGGATTTCAGCTGTGACTCAACAGTCATCCCTCCGTGGGCTAGGCCATTTATGGAGGAATCCAAGGATGTTTGGCTCCATCCCTCTGCCCCTTGTCCAGCCCTGAGGGATGTCTGGCACATGTATTACCTGCATGTGGGGCCACCAGGAGCCATGCCACAGCCCTCCTCTGGGATCCAGCTCCTGGACACCCCACTGGGCATCAGCGCCCAGTGTGTGACTGTCTGCTAGAGTCAGACTCTGCAGAGTTTGATGCCTGGGGTTGTAGGGTTTTTTCAGCAGTACATACAGTACAGTATTGTGCATCTCTGCACACCAGGCACATCAGGCAACCTATAGCAGGCACCTGTGGTTTACACTGGCTCACCTCTTAGCATCCTTGCCAGATTGCGAGGCAACCAGACAGGCCATTTGCCTTTCTTCCCAGGGTCTGGAGCTGGCAGGGCACCAAGCGAGGGCATCTCATGATGCCAAGATAGCCTCTAGGCTAGCAAGAACTGCAGTCTGCATTAAGCAGATGGCATGGCTTCATCTTTCCCGGTTGTCACCCTTGGCCCAGCATAGGATTATTGCCTCACAGTTCCAAGGGACCCCCTTTTTCTCCCAGAGGGTCAGGCACAATTTAGCGGGGTGCATTCCTGCTCCCAGGCCACAGGAGCCCCCGACTGACCTTGACCATTGCAGAACAGGGTTCTGACGATGGGTGGTCCTAAGTTCGGGAGGAAGGGAGGACAGCCTTCCCTTAAATACAAAAAGAAGAGGGCCCATTTCCAATCTGGTTGGGGACTTGGCACCATTCAGCCTCAATTTCTTCCTCTTCTCATAGGAGGAAGAAGAAACGGTTTCACTCGAGGTTGCCCTCTGGTAAGTCTGCTGTGAGGTCCTCGATGTCTTGGAACAGAAGGCCTTCCGCGGTGTCATCGGCGTCACCAGCGCTTTCTGCTCATGGGCACGGATTCCCTCCCTGTCTTCCTGTGGGGACACCGGTGGGCAGTTTCATCACTGGGTAACTCTTATGGAGCAGTGGGTACAGCGTCTGAGCCCCATGCCCCTCGGGGCTGAGGGCTTTGGGGCTGCAGTCAGGACCCTCCAGCCAGGTAGAGCATTTGGCTGCATCAGCAACCTCCAGGCCATTGCTGGTGACTGTGCTGCTGACGTCTGTTCCACTGGCCATACCCCAATTCAGTGTCACTATTTTTGGACCAGCCTCGGTTTCTTTGCCAGTCACTCCAGTGCTGGCTGGACCTTCAGCGCCATTAATGGTTTCTGATTCATTGTGGGGATCTGGCCCTTTGGGGCCTGGCCCAAGGGCATGCCCTGTGCTATACTCGGTGTCACCCATGACACTGAGAGAGCCCTTGGTGCGGGGCCCAGTCTCTCCAGTGACACCACCTCAGGCAACTGCTCCTCTTTTGCCGCCTCTTTCTCTGCCGGTGCCAGTGTCACCTGTTTTGCAAACTCCTAGGGCTGGATTAGGGAACCTTAGGTCCACTTCTCTGCCAGACGCCCTCCCGGAAGAGGACGTAGAGGGGCATGAATCTGACCCCAAACTCATCATTTGTGTGAGTGTCAATGATTACTTGTTTTATAGCCTGGATAATTAGACCTCAGGCCTTTCTCCTGCTCCCCAGGAGGACCTTTCTTTTCAGGATGTCCTTCGCAACATGTATGCAACTCTTACTTTTGAGCCTTGTGCCATTGACCTGGGGAAATCATCTCCATCAGGAGTGGCTCAACGTTTCGACCATGCTAGTCGATCTCATAACCCCTTTCCCCCTGCGTTTGAGACTGTCTCGCTATGGGGTAGGCCTGTGTCTGTCTCCTCTGTCTGTAGGCAGATAGACCAATAGACCATAAGTATACTGCCCCCAAGGACAGACCTACCCTTGCTTCCCAGCCTATTACTGACATGATTGTCATTTTGGTGGAGAATAAGAAGACCATTCTTCCACAGGAAGTCACTTTGCATTCCATCAAGAAGGAATCATGCAAAATGGACGCAATGGGAAAAAGGATGTTTGCTGCTCCTACCATTAGCATGAGGATAGCCAGCTACCAGGGGCTTTTCTCCAAGTAGGAGTATGCCCCTTGCACCTATCTTAAGTCTCTTGCAGAGTCCTTGCCTGAATCAGAGACTTTCTTCAGTCTGTCATTCATGGTATGGAGTCTAACAGTCATCAGTTGAAGGCAGCTATGGACATCTTTGACAATACCTCGTGTTGTTCTTCTGCGGGAATTTATATTAGAAGACACTCCTGGCTTCAGACATCTGGCTTCTCCAATGTCATCCAGCAACAGGTTATGAATGTTCCTTTCATGGTTTGTATCTATTTGTACAACAGGTAGAACAGTCCCTTGAGGCCTACCAGAAAGCTAAGACGGCCTTCAAGACTACTAGGCCTTCCCCATCCCATTCCCAGAGGGGAAAGGGTGAGGCTTGTACAGCAATAAGCAGTCCTTTCAAGGCAAAGGCAAGGGAGCTCAACTTAAGTCTCAGTCTCCCCAGCCGCAAAAAGAAACCAGTCAACAGCACAGACCCCAAAAGTGCCTAGTTCCACACTCTGAAATCCCGCCCCAGTCGTGTCTCAACTGCTCCGAGCCAGACCTCTCCTCTCTTTGGGTGGCTGGGTGTCTGACTTCATCTACCGTCAGTGGAATCCATCGCGATGGACAGGTGGGTCCTCGAGATCATCCAGCAGGGATATTCACTGAATTTTCAAACTTACTCTGGATTATCTGCCCAGAAAGCAAACCCTCCTGTCAGCTTGCATGTCAGAGCTTATCACGAAGGAGATTGTGGGCCTTCTGAGCAACAAAGCAGTGGAAGTTTAGTGCAGCACAGGCTTGTACTCCCATTATATCCTCATTCCAAAAGACAAGGGGCATGCGTCCCATTCTTGATCTCAGAAATCTGAACAAGTTCATGCAGTAAGAGAACTTCAAAATGGTTGTTGTAGGAACCTTGCTACCACTTCTCAAGCCACAGGACTGGTTGGTCTCCCTGGACATGCAGGATGCCTACCAACATATCCTGGTCCACCTCGGCCACCACAGATTTCTCCACTTCGTGGTACTGGGTCAGCATTATCAATTCTGGGTCCTGCCCTTTGGGCTGTCATTGGTGCCTTGAGTCTTTACAAAGTGCTTTGCTATTCTCATGGCACACCTTCGAAAACTGGTACTCCCCAAGTTTTATTCTATCTGGACAATTGGTTACTAGCCAGTCCATCCAAGCAGGAAACAACGAGCAGTGGCCACAGCTTCCCGGCTCCTTACCTCCATGGGAGTCCCGTTGAATCAAGAGAAGTGTCAACTTCAGCCCTCTCAGTGGCTTCTCTTCATAGGGGCCTTGCTGGACACTACCAAGGTGAGAGCCAGATGACAGAAAGAAAGCCATCCTTCAGATGGCTCTTTTCATCATGGTGCACAAGTCCATTCAAGTTCACACTATACAGTGCATGTTAGGTCTTATAGCCTTCGCCATCTTCACAGTGCCTCTGGCATGGCTACACTGAGGACAACCCAGTGGATGCTCAGCACGCAGTGGTCCCCAGCAATGCATTCTCAGTCTTATCTCATCAAAGTCGAAGCCCCTGTTTGATGGCTTGCATGGTGGGCACAAGAGGACAATCTCCTCCAAGGCCTCCCTTTTTCTCAGCCAGAGCCTCAGGTAACCCTCACCACAGATGTGTCTCTGCTGGGTTGGGAAGCCCACTGCCAGGGCCACCACACTTAGGGAGTTTGGAGCCTTGTAGAGTCCCATCTCCTCCTCAGTGTGTTGGAGATGAGAGCATCCTTCTCTGCCGTGCAGGCCCTGGTGGACCTCATCAGCCACAAGATAGTCCTCCAGATGGACAACAAATCTGTCATGTCCAACATCAGCAAACAAGAGAGAGCACACTCTTATCCTCTCTGCAGAGAGAGGCAGTGAGAGAGTGGGAATATGGTGTCTGGAACAGGACATTCTGATCCAGGCAGTTTATCTGCCGGCGACTCAGAACACTCTGGTGGATGAGTTTAGCTGAACAGAAGCCAATCCTCATGAGTGGTCATTGACGCCAAACATCATACAATTCCTGTTTGACAAGTAGGAACTCCAGATGTGGACCTTTCTGCATCACCAAACAGCCTCAGTTCTGCTCCAGAAATCTAGAACATGGCGTTTTCTGTCAGGATGCATTCAGGCGGGGTGGACAAATTTTCTGCACACACTTCCACCTATCCCTCTAGTTCAGAGGTTGCTGTTCAAGCTGAAGGCACACAAGGGCAAGGTAGTTCTGACTACCACGTTTTGGCCCCGACAGATACAGTTTCCCCTGCTCAGCAGGTTGTCAGTCCTCCAAGAACCCTCCCTCTCTGGACAGACCTGCTGATGCAGGGGTCCTTTGTCCATCCCAATCTGTGCTCCCTTCATCTCCACGCCTGGCTCCTAAAAAGATAGAAGTGAGCAGGAATAAAGGATCTTAGAGGGTCTCAGATTCTTCTATCTGCTCATAAGCCCTCCATCAGGAAAATCTACATAGCCAAATGGAAGCGTTTTCTGTTTGGTGATCCAAAACCTGTATGGACCCATTCCGATGCCCACCAGACAAGGTTTTGGAGTACGGTATTTGTTGGACCTCTCAGATGCAGGCTTGCAATACTCTACAGTTAAAGAGCTAGTGTACTGCCTAAAACTAATATTAGATTTTAAAAGCAACCAACCACTACTTTTTTTATCTGAGGTACTTTTTCTTTTCCCTTTGTTTAAGTAGAGGATTGTTTACCTAGTGTTAGTAGGGGTGATGTGTGGAACAGCTCTTAGCCTGGAAGCTGACATATCTTGCTCTGCTGCCCCACACTACATCATCAGCATTGTGACCTCACGGTGACATCACTGCGATTTAGGAACAGCAAGTGAGTGATTGCCAGGTTATTCACCTGTGATGTCAGTCAGTGAGGTCACAATGCTGATGATGTAGCGTGGGGCAGCAGAGTTAGATATGTCAGCTGCCAGGCTAAGAGCTGTTCCATACATCCAACACAGTATTATCACATAGAATACTTTCTGATGGGAAAAGGGAAAAGGAAAACACTTCAGAAATAAAAAGTTACAACTGACTACTACATAAAATTTGTATTACTTTCTTGTCTGTCTGTCTGTTTTGGCTACACTAGCTCTTTGAGGTCCATTTGTGTGCTGTTTCAGTGTACCACAAGCCTATACAGAACTCTCTAGCCCAGCTACCTTTCTTTAAGAGGCTGTTGAAAGGCATTTTGCATACAAGGCCTCCAGTCAGAAACCCATAGCCTCCTGGGATATCAACCTTTGTTGGACATGCTGACTCTTAAACCTTTGAACCCTTGGCTACATGTGACCTGAAATTTCTAACTTGAAAATGCACTTTAGTGGCCATCACCTCTGCCTGCAGAGTCTTTGAAATACATGCATTGGTCACATACCTCCATTTATTGTTTTCCATAGAGACAAGGTGGTTTTCCACACACATCCCAAGATTTTACCAAACAAGGTGTCAGAGTTTCACTTAAATCAGCCTCTAATGCTGCCTACATATTTTCCAATTTCCAGAATGAAGAGGAGTGCACCCCATTCTCTGGATGTTAAAAGAGCCCTCACGTTCTACCTCAATAGAACTAAAGACTTCCAACAGTCTGAACAGCTCATTGTTTCCTTTACCCTAATCGGATGGGTCAGCCTGTTAAAATCAAATGCATTTTGCATGGATTGTCAGTTGCCTTTGTCACTGCTATTCTATGATGCAGACAAGCTGGAGGGCCAGGTTCATGCCCACTCCACTAGAGTTGCTACGCTCTATTTTTTTCCAGCTTTATTTAAGCCCCCATCTCGCTGGCACCTCAGGGCTCTCTCCACCTCGGGCTTGTCTGGATCTGGCACGCTGTCCCACTTTGCCTAAGACCCCCACCAGCTGTACCTCCATCCCGGGATACTCCATCTCCACACCGCCTGCTAAGCCGACCTCCCAGCTCTGAACCCCTGAGGCGGGTCGCCAACCTCTGGGGCTCTATCTTATAATCTAGTGGGCTGCCAGAGTGAGGCGAGGAGCTGGAGGTCAGGCAGGTGGGTCCAGTGATGAGCATTGAGTGTCGCCCAGGCTCGGCCTCGCCTACCCAGGTGCCAGGGGTTTTCCTGGTTTTCTAGTGCCCAGGGAGTACAGACATGCAGTGACATCCAGCGTGCGACGGGTGTGCTCCCGCACCCACCCACAGGACATCCACCACAGCCCCCATATCCTGCTACTAGACTCCTGCTAGTTACGGTACCCCCAGTCTTCACTGAGAGTCGCCATACCATAGGAGATGCAACCCACCCACCCCCAGGAGAGGAGAGCAGTCCTCTGGACACTCAATTCTCTCCTGCCCCAGCCAACCCCTGACAACCTGAGATCATTCCCAAACCCAGATCACCGGCGTGGCGCGAGGTGTGGCATCCAGTGCCTCAACCCTCAGCACCACTGGGCCAGCTGGTTGCTATATCCTTTGCAGAGATTTGCTTTGTAGCTATCAATGATATTTGCAGAGCAGCCACCTGGAGTACAGTGCACACCTTTGTCAAGCACTATGCCCTGGATATCCAAGGCAGGCAGCTTGCCTCCTTTGGTAGGACCATCCTTAATGGACTTCTGTCCTGAGTGAGCTCTGGCTCCTCCTGCCCTGCCCAGGGGACTTTCGTCTGAGCTTGGTACTCAACCCATTGGTGTGAATCAGTGGTGAAGATTGATTCCTGGAAGATATTAAAATTACATACTCACTGTAATTTTTGATGTTCTAGGAATATCTTCACCACTGATTCACAAACCCATCCTCCATTCCCGGGCTCACTTTTCTATTCATTTGTCTTCAGTCTTTGTTTTTGGTTTGGGCATTGAAGACACTGTGTTTTTTGTTGTTGACCCTTCTTACGTGGGGTCACAAAGGCTATCTTATGACCTTAGGTTAAGTGCATTTGTGTTAGATTACACTGCATCTCCTCTGTAAGAAAGTTGCTGAGGTGGTTGAGGACCACTGCCAAGGTAGGTCAAACAGCACGAGCTAGTGTCGTGCTGTCTTGGCGCAGTAGCCTACCTCATTGTCGGCCCTCCTGAAAACTTCTGGCTCTCATAGGGTCCTAGTGCCTCTGTCTCAGAACCCATTGGTGTGAATGAGTGGTGAAGATATTCCTAGAAAATAAGAATTACGGTGAGTATGTAATTTTAATTTTTTTTTGCTGGTGCTCCTTTGCTGACCATGAAAACTCCTCCTGTCTTTACATGGTAACCAGGAACAAATTTACTATTTACCCTGCCACAGGTGAAACTGAATCCCTGGCTCCATATGAGGATTTCTGTTGTGTATGTGGCAGGGGAAGGTGAATATTCTACCAGTAGAATGCTGCAAAATTTTGAATTGCTGTATTCCATAATAAACAAACTTTCAATCTGTTGAATGTGTGGAAAGACAGATGAGTGACAGGTGGGAAGGAACTACTTTTTACTAGTTACTGTGAACAAAAGGAAATACCTGTCTAATTTTAGGAAAAAATGTTGGCTTTTTTTTAAATAACTTCTGTTTACATATTTTATAAGTGCAATAAGACACTCCTCCAAGCTTGTCTCCAGTGGGGAACTGAGGAAAGGAGGGCCCACCCATGTTAGGTGGGTGGTGTTGACATATGTCAGCGGAGGCGGCAACAGCTGGTAAAAATTGTTGAGTGGTCTTGATGCTGATGGCTTACAGTTCCAAAGGTTTGGCTGTATGGAAGACATTCCTGGGTCATACCTGGAAGCAAGCCTCAGCTCAGTGTGCCTTTCCCAGTTACCAATTTTCAAATAAATAAATAATTAAAGATTTTCTTAAAGATCTACTGCTACGGTAAGTAATTTAACTTTATGTGATAGGTGTACTTCCAGGTGCCTTGATGTGCTGTTATCATATAACCCCCACCTTGTTTTTCATTACTGCTTATATGCTGGCAGTGAGAACTATGCTGTGAATGACCTAGCTGACATCATATGTCATCAGCAGCAGCCCTTGGCTAAATCCTGCCATTTTTAACAGGCAGAGAAATCAGGGTTACAAAAAGGCTGGTCCTAATTTGAAATGTTCAGCTATAGGTTGGTGATATTCCTTCTTTAAGGCATGTAGTTCGCGGTCAGATAATAAGAATGTCTAAATTTCTGGATTCCGCCAACAGATTTACACTGAGGCAGGATCCACTGAGCATTTCCTGAGTCCATTAAAAGCCATTGGTTGGAACCCATCACATGTTCTCAGCCTTCTTATCTTTCTGCTCTTTCCACTTCCAGATCTTTATTCTTTTTGGAAGTGCAGGTCATACTGTGCTTCTCAAACATCCCTCATTTTACCCCTCATAATGTCTCTGTCCCTCATGGAGAAGGTGGATCCCAATGAGAAAAGGGGTTGTAAACTTTGAGTTTAAAGCAGAAAACTTAAATTCATAATATTACATGATGCTTAATCAAAAATACATTTTGAACAAATAAAGGCACTGGTTCATACAATGTTTTGAGCTTGTACGGCATCTCCATGATTGATGTTGTCTAACATGTTTGGTGGTTGCTCAGATACCTTAAAATTGAGTTAGGATAGCCAGATATTAGGATAATCTGACATCTGAGCCTACCATCAGATGTCATACAATTAGGATTCAGATATCCTAATATTCAGCTATCCTAACACCCTAAGTGTCATTACCCCCACCCTACAATTAATAACTCCTCAACCTCCAGCTAAATGACCCTGTAACCCCTAGTCCTGTGATAGTATTCACCTGGTGTTCTTTCTTGTAATAAACAAAATACAGATTGACATTAAATGCCCCACCTCCGCTAAGTCGCTGCATCCCCACCCTGGAACAAATCATTAGGTCACTGTTCCTTCAATTCAAAAAAGAACTCAACACACTCACTAGCCCCCATCTCCCTCCTTCATGAAATGATGTCCTGCTGTAATAGTATCACCATACTGGCTGACAGTCAGCCAGTCAGATGTTACTACTAGAGGAGGACATCATTTCATTCATACTTACCGAAATAAAGATAAACACAAGCCACTCTGCTGTGTGACCTGTTATGATGTGATTCAAGCACCTGACTTGGATGTTACAGTCTTTTTGGTGCTATGGGGAGGAGGAGGTAGGGGCTGTTGGGTGGGGTTCTTTCTTAGATCGGGGACAGTGACCTGATGACTTGTGCCAGGGTGGGGGGAAGCTTCATTTAGCGAGAGGGGTTACTGGTAACGCTGTTCTTTTTTATTGTAAGGAAAGACACAAATTAATGCTAGTAGTGGCTGGGGAAGGGAGGAGGGAGGTTGTGGGTTACAGGGTGTATGGAAGGGGGTTCTATGCTGGGGGTGTTTGTACAGACTTGAGAGTTTTTAATGTAAGATTTTGGATTTTCGGCAGCTTTATCCAAAGATCCAAATGCTTTGCTGTTATCTGAGGTATTACTTTTTTTAAATGGATATTTGAGTAATACTAATGATCTTCCAGGAATCAGTCTTCACCATTGAGTCACACTAGTGGATCTCAGATGGAAACTCAAGGAAACAGCAAAAAGTTTGTACAAAAAGTGATCACCAGCCAATAAGTACTGCTAAGTGCTCAGGGTTTAATGGAGTGCAAAATCAAAGGAACAGGACAAGCCCCAGTGCTTTGATCTCATGCAGGCTCTTTGTCAGGGAGGGGCAAATAAGAGTACAGACATCCAGTATATAGGTAATTCATGTTTGACGTCACAGTTAAAGCAATATATTGCAGAAAACTTTCAATGAATTGCTCTCTTGCTAATTCATATGTAAAACAAAATAATAAATGTTGTATTTATACAGGCTGGAAAATCAATTAATATATGCAGTATTCTGGAAACACAGAGGCAAAACATTCAGGGGGGCTGCAGCCAAAGCAAGCTGCATGCATGTGCAACACCTTGAAGGGGAGCTCACATCACAGGCTTATCTTGGTGCTGCCTTCACCCCACTCAGTTCCTTTTTCCCCGTCGTCAGTGTGCATCAGTGATGACGTTGTTTCGCTTCCACTGGGAGTCAGAACTTCAAGTCTGTACAGCACAAGCATTCAGTTCTTTTCAATTTAGTGTTTAAAACTAGGATGATGGTAAGGTGTACTCAGGCAAGTTGCTCATAGGGCTGTGTCCAGTCTACGTTCCGCTTTGGGAAAGGGTTCTAACCATTAGCCGTCCCGTGACTGGGAAGAAGGACAGTCCTCCAAGAAGCAGAAAATGAAGCGGGCCTGTTCCCGTTCACAGTTGGGTTCTCAAGTTCTTCCTGTTCTCTTTAGAAGGGGAAGAAATGGTACCGCTCAAGGTTGTCCTCTGTGAGGTCTGCCATGACATCCTCAGTCTCCTGGAGCTGGAGACCCTCACCGGTGCTGTCTGCGTCACCAGGGACCTCTGGTAATAGAAGGTCATGGTCTTGGGCCCAAAGTCCCTCTCTGTCTGTAAGTGGGACTCCAGTAGGTAGTTCCACCATTGAGCAACTCTTACAGAGCAGTGGGTGAAATGTCTGGCTCGTGTACCTCTGCCAGCAGAGCCGGTCCCTGGCCCTTCTGGGCCGGTGGAACTGGAGCCACATGTGGGACCTTCAAGGTGGGTAGAGCATTTGGCTCCAACAGCAGCACCTGGGCCTTTGTCGGTGACTGCACCTCTGACTCCTTATGTCATTCTTGTGGGACTGGCCATGGTACAATTGCCTTTAACTTCAGTGTCAGCTGGGTCATTGCCTCTGGGGCTGGTGCTGGTTTTAGGCCTTTTGGGGCCTGGCCTGGTGCCAGATTCAGTTCTGATTCTGGCGCCACCTCTGGCACTAGTGCGTCATCCCTTGGGGCTGGTGTAACCGGTGATCTCACTTCGAGATAGAGCTCTTGCAGCAGGTAATAACCATTAGGACTATGCCGCCAGGCAGTAGAACCCTACGGAAAACTTCTAGCGAGCAGTCCAAGACAGGGGACCGCCTCCGACGTCGGCTCCGCCAATGACATCAGTCACTATATAAAGGAGGTGGTCCCCTGGCACCACCCCTGTTCTTTTCCCACCGTCGACCCTGTCTTTTGGCTCCATGGACACCTCCTGCTATTCGTCAACCGCCATTTTTCCTGATGCCCCGCACAGTTCTGCCTTTTGAGTTTCTCAATCACTTCTTTATGTCTGCCGAGTCTACTACTACTACAACTACTACTACTACTACACTGCAGCAGAAGGCAAAGCGTGCATGTGGCAAACAAATTCCGGCCAAAGGTGACCATTCGGCTTGCCTCCTGTGCTTGGGACCACAGCATGTCGGATGACTGCCCGCACTGCCTTAGCTTCAACAAGCACATGTGCATCCGCTGCCTGAAGACACTCAAGGCTTACCTTCTGGAACAAGTGACCATGCTGTAGAACTTGCACTCTGAGCTCAGCTCCTCTTCACCCTCCTGTACACCTCCCCAAGGGAGAAGAAGCACTCGGGGAAGTATCATTACCATCCTACAGGACCCGGGGAAGGCTATCTCAGAAGTACACAGGATGTACAAATCAGAACCTTACCTCCCCAGGCATGGTCCCTTTTGGAGGCACCAAGGACAGCAACCAAAGAAACAGCCTCGGTGAGGAGGGTTCAAAAGAAAGGCACCCCCTCAGGCAGCAGGAACTCAGGGACCACAAACTGCTAGCAATCCAAAGCTCTTCTCTCCACACCATCAGCCTCAGCCCGACTCCTTGCCCCCCCCAAGCAGAGTTGTTAGGGGAGGCAGTAGGTGGGCAGTTCTCCCTTTACCTTGCAGGCTGGATGAGCATCACCACAGATCAATGGGTGCTGCAACTCACAGAAAGGGGCTATGTCCTGGAGTTTTCCCAGTTGCCTCTGGACAGCCCACCAGTTTACACAACCTGCTTCTCACCCCATGCAGGTCTTATTCAGGCAGAGATCTAGGCCCTCCTGTCAAAGTGAGCCATTCAAGTAGTACCAGAGTCCCAGAGTGGCGAAGGTTACTACTCTCGCTTCTTTCTGGTTCTGAAGAAGACAGAGGACCTTTGTCCCATCCTGGACCTCAGTCATCTGAACCTCTACACAGAGTACAAAAGGTTCAGTATGGTGATACTCCAGGGTTGCTTCCATGCTGCGCCAAGGAGATTGTCTCTGCTCCTGGAGATGCAGGACGATACATGCACATAAAGATCCTGCCATCCCACAAGCATCTCAGTTTACATTTGAAGGAGAGCACTACCAGTTCAGGGCCCTTCCTTGGCCTATCCTCTGCACCTGAGGTATTCACCAAGTGCTCTGGCGGTAGTAGCAGCGTATCTCAGAGGCAGGGCATTACATCTACCCCTTACCTCGACAACTGGCTATTATCAGCCCCATCCAGAGAACAGCTTTGTTAGACCCTGGAGTGCATCTTCAGAATGTTCCGGGACCTTGGAATAACCCTAAATCTCCCAAAGTCTGCCCCATGGCCGTCTCAGAGGCTCCAATTCATAGGAGCCATCTTGGATACAGTTCAGGGGAGAGCCTTTCTTCCATCAGACAGGGCAGATTGCCTTCAGACGCTGGCTCAGAGATTAGTCTTTGTAGACCAGGCTCCAGCCAGAACGGTACTACAACTCCTAGGTCATATGGCTGCTGCCATAGTGACCATACCTATCGCTTGTCTGCACAAGAACTCTGCAGTGGAACCTCAGGGTGCAGTGGGATCAGTGAAGGGATGATCTCGACCAGAAGGTCAGGATCTCCAAGGCAGTACACCAAACCTTAGCATGGTGGCTGGAACCTCCTGCTTGGCGATAGGGGCTCCATTCAGGAACCTCTCCTCTCAACAGATTGTCACCACTCAGACAGAACACTTATGCATATGCATATAAATGTTCTGGAGAGGAGGGCTTTGCTGTATGCCTTACAAGCGCCCAAGATGACCTCCTTCCAGGCCCAGTTCTAGTCCAGATGGCAGTATGCCAGTGGTTTTCTATATCAACAAGCAGGGGAACACATTCTTCCCCTTTGCAGAGAAGCCCTGAGGGTCTAGTACTGGGCAGTAGATAACAGCCTGGAACTGTTTGCGATACATGTCGCAGGTCTTCAGAACACACTAGCAGAGAGCCTCAGTTGCTCGCAATCCCAAGCTCATGAATGGGAACGCCTTCAAGACGTAGTAGACGACCTGTTCGAAAGATGGGGAACTCCAGAGTTGGACCTTTTTATGTTCCCCCTCAACACCAACACCAAACTGCACAATTTTTGCTAGCTCAAGCCAGGGCCTGGTGTTTTCTGGTGAGACGTGTTGTCCTTCTCTTGGACCGGGAGGTTTCTCTGTGCCTTCCGGTCCTTCCCCCTTCTGCAGCAAGTCCTCCTCAAGCTACAGTTGGAACCAGCAACCATGATTCTGGTAGCACCGTTCTGGCCTAGATAGATTGGTTCCTGCTTCTGCAGCAGCTGGCGATAGAACCCCCAGTCCCACTTCCTCTCTTCTCGCGGTTGCTATCCCAAGAGCAGGGCTCTCTAGTTCACCCTAACCTCAGATCTCTGCATCTCCATGCATGGCTCCTGCAGACTTAGCCAGGAGCAGGTATGGGAGTGTCCGAAGGGGGTAGAGGAGGGTGTTCATGGCTGCCAGAAAACTGTCTACTAGGGCCACATATGCCATGAAGTGGAAGCAGTTCAGCCTCTTGGCTGCTGCCCGCAACTTGGATCCGTTCCCTTTTGAGGTGAACTGGGTCCTGGAGTATCTATTATCCCCGTCTGATTCAGGTCTGAGCTATTCATCCATAAAGGTACATCTTTCGGCTATCTCAGCCTATCATGTACCGGTGGATGGTAGGACCTTGGCACAGCTAGATCTGTCCCATACCTTCCTACAAGGTATCCTGCACATCAAGCCTCCCATTTAGGACCATGTTCCCCATTGGATCTGTTGTTTATGCTAGAGAAGTTGACTTTGCCCCCCTTTGAACCAGCTACGAGTTGCGAGCTTAACTTT
Organism: Neoceratodus forsteri; assembly: GCA_016271365.2. Taxonomy (NCBI): domain Eukaryota; kingdom Metazoa; phylum Chordata; order Ceratodontiformes; family Ceratodontidae; genus Neoceratodus; species Neoceratodus forsteri. The sequence goes on along the minus strand of CM057449.1, from coordinate 1,129,679,807 downwards.
CTCTCTTGGAAAGCATTACTTTTAGTTGCTATTACTTCAGCCCAGAGGATATCTGCGCTCCAGGCTCTTATGTGCAAGGAGCCATATTTGTTTTTTCATAGGGACAGGGTGTCCCTTCACACAAATCCTAAATTTCTCCCGAAGGTGGTGTCAGAGTTTACTCTCAACCAAGATATTCACCTGCCTGTCTACTACCCTGAATACTCCAACAAAGGGGAGGCCTTGTTACATATCCTAGATGTACATTGAATCCTCAGGTATTATGTTGACCATACACGGTTCCATAAGGAAGTCAGACTGTGACAGGGTAAAATAGGACCCTGTCCCATTTGTTATGGAAAAGTGTTTAAATGCAAGGATCTGTATTCTTCCTTTTCTGTCTCTTCTCTGTCTGGTTGCACAACCAAATTTTCCATTGAGACTTCGGACTTGATCAACCTGAACAGTCTTGCAGTCTTTTGCCTCTCTCTATCTTTGTTTTCTCTTGCTGTCTGTTTTCCTCCCTTGCATATCTACATCTGGTAATATAAGAATATGAGAATCAATGTATGGAAATGTAGCTGATATTAGGATCTCTGCTATTTAGAAAATGTTTAGTGTTGCTGTTGAAATGTATATGTATTTATAATTTGAGATAACTAAAAAGCCAGAGGTTGTTTGAGTGCAAATGCCTGAGCCTTTTGCAAAGGTTGGAGGGACCTCAGGAAGCTCTCAGTGTTCTAGTAGCTCCTGAAATTTACAAAGAACAGGATGCTTGCAAAGGATGGGGGTTGGAAAAAGACTTATAAAAACAGCTAAGCTGAGCTGCAAGGGAGATTTTTTTTTTACAAGAGATTTTATTTTGCTTCTGTATATAGTTATTCTGAACAGGTTTATTTTATTTTATGTTACTGCAACTACAAAGAAAACAGTTTTGTGGAATTTTACAACTGCTCCTGGGTTTTCTCTATGCCTCCTGACCTGTGCCTCGACGACACAGGCCAGTTGTTTGTGTCCTTTACCCAATGAATGTTGGGATTACCAGTCACCAAACAGACCATGTCCAAGTGGCTGGTCAGCTGCAACATTTTCTACCTAGAGAAGTATGGAAAAACCCTGCTGTGTCCAGTGAGAGGTCATTCGACCAGAGGGATGTCGACATCTTTCACATCGCTCAAAAATGTGTCAGCAGCAGACCTTTGTGCCACAGCCACCTGGAGTTCAGTGCACACCTTTGTCTGGCACTATAGTTTGGACATTGCTTCCAGAAGGGGGACAAGTTTCGGCCTGGCAGTCCTCCAGGGTTCCGCTCGTAGGAGGCCTGAACCATCACTGCTTTGACTGCCCTTCTGACCTGGTGATATCCTAGTACTGATTGGGACTCAGTCCTATTGGCTATTACCTGCTGCAAGAGCTCTATCGCGAAGTGAGATAGTACAGTTATATAAGAACTTACCGTAACAGTAGATCTTCGTGAAGAGATCTTGCAGCAGGTAAGCTTTCCCTCCCTCCTTCCCCCAGTGCTTCTTTCTGAATTTCCCTATCAGGTTGATAAAGACTCCTTGGTTTGTCCCATCCTTTATGCTAGCCGGGTCTCCAGCAGATGAACTGGGGTGGCACCGGGAGACCACCTCCTTTATACAGTGGCTGATGTTGTGGGCAGAGCCGACGTCGGGGGAAGTCCCCCATCTTGGATTGCTAGCTATAAGTTTTCTGTGGGGTCCTAGTGCCTGGCTGCATAGTCCTAATAGTTATTACCTGCTGCAAGAGCTCTTCTCGAAGATCTACTATTACGGTAAGTTCTTACGTAACTATACTTTGCTGGGACCACACTGCAGGTTAGAGGGCCTCATCATTTCTGATGGCAGCGATGAGAACTCTGTCTTTAGCCTGGACTTTGGACCCAGGCCCAGCTACTGTGCCACAGGAGGAGGATCTAACTTTTCAGGCTTTACTCAGAAACATGCATTCTTGAGGGCACGCTGTGGAGCCGAGAAAGATGGATGCCTGAGATCGAAGCTCTATCCTTAATCAATTTGCAAGAGATTGAAGTACATTTTCGGCTGAGACCGGACTCTTCAAAGTGTAAGGTTCAGTGGCGGATGCCCTAGATTAAAATGGGCAAAAAGATAAGTAGTTGCCCAAAGGCATGAAACCTAAATCTGTTGCAGGAGCCCCTGCCACAAGGTCAGCTCAGGGAAAACCACTTGCGCCGCCTGCTCCATTCGCCTCGGCGCTGGGGCCCTCGGAGACTCGCCTTTTCTGTCAGTTCTTCCTCCTCTCCTATATTTCACTCCTTTCCTGTCCAAACAGTCCTTCCTGGACTATCAGGAGATGATGTTGAGCCTGACCCAGACCTTCGGTTGGGTGATGAAGTGGACGAAGCAGGATCTTTCGCTGCTACAGAGCCTGTGGTCGAGGTCCTGTCCTTTAAGTCTCTGTTAAGAAACCTGAGTTCCACTCTTTCTCTCCAGACTACAGACATCGATCCTGGGAAAAGGTTAAGACTCCAATATCTTCATGCTTCAGAGATCCCTATGGATTTGACTCCTCCGATTCAGCCTTCCTTCAAGACGCTGTCTCAAATGGTATGGAATAATCCTGCTCTTACTCCCTCAGTGGCTAAATCCATTGATAGGAAATATTCAGCCCCCAAGGACCGTCCCATTTTGGCATCTCAAGCCTTTGAGGATCCTATTGTAGTCCTGGCAGAGAATGATAAGGTCGTTCTTCCTCAAGCTACTACAGCTCGACCTATTAACAAAGAGTCTCGTAAGATTGATACATTAAGTAAGAGAGTCTTTGCTGCCTCCACTCTAAGTATGCGTATTGCCAGTTATCAAGGCTATTTTTCTCAGTATGAGTATATCCTGTGGCACTCTATTAAACGGATGGTTGAAGCTCTTCCAGATTCCGACTCTAAGTCAGAGCTTCTGACCGTTACCAGAGGTATTGAATCTAATAACCAACAGGTCAAAGCCGCCATGGACGCTTTCGACACTGCTTCTCGTGAGCAGCCGCTGGTATTTGTACTGCCGTCACTCCTGGCTGCGTGACTTGGCTTACTGAATGATGCACAGCAGCAGGTAATGGCGTTGCCCTTTGATGGCTCATATCTTTTCGGTCCTCAGGTAGAGCAAGCTCTAGAGGCTACTCAGAAGACTAGGTCTGCCATTAAGCTGGCTCGACTCCCGCCTACCCCCTCTTGAGGGCATGTAGGTAAACGTCAGTTTCATAGTCGTCAGTCCTTTCGAGGCAGGGGCAGAGGAAGTTTCTATAAGAACCAACCTGCCCAACCTCAAAAGAAGACGCAACAGAAAGTGCAAGGGCCTAAAGCGCCCAGTGCTACCTTATGAGTTGCCGGCCCAAGTTCCATCTCCACTGCCCGAGGTGGACTTTTCTTCTCCGGTGGGAGGTCGTCTGATGTACTTCTACAACCAGTGGAAGTCCATAACCTCAGACAAATGGGTCCTTCGGATAATTCGCGAGGGTTATTCTCTCAATTTTCTGGAGACTCCCCCGAATCGTCCTCCCAAACGGCAACCCAGGTTGTCGACCTTTCAGTCAGACCTCCTCGCCGCCGAGATTCAGGGCCTTCTGAACAACAGGGCAGTAGAACTGGTGCCTCTGCATCAGCGAAACACAGGGATCTTCCTGGACACAAGTCTCCACCACTCATTCACACTAGTGGGATCTGCGCCAGAGGCACTAGGACCCATCGGGAGCAAACTTTTTGCTGGAGGGTCGGCGTGAGGGATGGCGTCGCGAGTGGTGGCTCATGTAATGACTGTCTCAGCGACTACCCTCCAACCGCCTCAGTTCCTTTTTCCCGTCCGAGAGCGCTTCAGTGACGATGCTGCGCTGTCGGGAGTCAAACTTCAAACTAGCGCATAGGTTTTCAGTTTATTTTTTTGTAATATTATCTCGATAGTAGTATCGCTTAATTTTATTCTATTTCATTATATTTCTGTTATATTTTAAAATTTAGCTTATAGTAAAGAAGTCTCGGCCTACTGGACGGAGTCGACCATGAGCAGGTCAGGTGACGGTAGGGAGACTTTGAAAGCTGTTCAGTCAGTCGGGCTGGGTCCGGTCAGCCCCCTTCTCCTCAGCGGGGTTCCGACAACGGTCAGTCCGATGCCCGGGGGGATGGGCGGTCCACCAGCTGGCATAAAATAAACTGTCGCATTCTCGCACCTGCTCGCCTCGAGCCTTCTTCGCCCACAGGTCAAAAGAGAAGGCATCACTGAGTCGCCCTCTGATACGTCTGCGCGTCGACGGTCGGTTATCGTCGCTAGTTGCCGGTCTCCTCCTTCGGAGTCGCCAACTTCCAGTTTCCGCCGTCTTCAACATCGGAACCCCACCCCGCCTATAGGTAGGGCTCCAGATGAGCAGTTTCATCAGTGGGCCGCTCTTATGGAGCGATGGGCTCGGAGGTTGGTTCTTCTGCCTGGCTCGGTTGCCCCGGAGCCTTCGAGCTCGTCGGGCGATCAGGTAGGGCGGTTGGACCTTCCTAGTCGCGTGGCGCCTCCTTCGGTGCCAGCGACTCCGTGCTTAGGTGTTCCCCCACATGGCTGCGGCGCAGGGGCCAACCGATGCCCTTATCTCCTGTTTTTTCCTTCTCTTGCTTTCCAGGTTCCAGGGTGTCCTTGGCGCCCAGGGCCTTGCGGGCCGTTCACAAGCGCCGCTGGGTCTTGCGGCGGCGTCGTGTATCTTTTGCTGTGGCCGTCTATGCCGGTGCCACTGCGGTGCCGACGTAGCTCGGGCTGCTGACTCCTCGCCTCCTCGCGCTGGGGCCTCGGGACTCTCCCTTTCTATCTGCTCTTTCCTCCTCTCCTATTTTTCACTCCTTTCCTGTCCAAACAGTCCTTCCTGGACTATCAGGAGATGATGTTGAGCCCGACCCAGACCTTCGGTTGGGTGATGAAATGGAGGAAACGGGATCTTTCACTGCTACAGAGCCTGTGGTCAAGAACCTATCCTTTAAGTCTTTGTTGAAGAACCTGAGATCCACTCTTTCTGTCCAGACTATAGACATCGATCCTGGGAAAATATTTAGACTCCAGTATCTTCATGCTTCGGAGATCCCTACGGATTTGACTCCTCCGATTCAACCTTCCTTCGAGACGCTGTCTCAAATGGTATGGAATAATCCTGCTCTTATTCCCTCGGTGGCTAAATCCATTGATAAGAAATATTCAGCTCCCAAGGATCGTCCCATTTTGGCATCCCAAGCCTTTGCGGATCCTATTGTAGTCCTGGCAGAGAATGACAAGGTCGTTCTTCCTCAAGCTACTACAGCTCAACCTATTAACAAAGAGTCTCGTAAAATTGATACATTAGGTAAAAGAGTCTTTGCTGCCTCCACTTTAAGTATGCGTATTGACAGCTATCAAGGCTATTTTTCTCAGTATGAGCATATCCTGTGGCACTCTATGAAACGAATGGTTGAAGCTCTTCCAGATTCCGACTCCAAGTCAGAGCTTCTTCTAACCGCGCCATGGACGCTTTCGACACTGCTTCTCGTTCAGCAGCCGCAGGTATTTGTACTGACGCCATTCCTGGCTGCGTACTCTCGGCTTTATGAATGATGCTCAGCAGCAGGTAATGGCGTTGCCCTTTGATGGTTCGGATCTTTTCGGTCCTCAGGTAGAGCAAGCCCCAGAGGCCACTCAGAAGACTAGGGTCGGCCATTAAGTTGGCTAGACCTTCCACCTACCTCCTCCTCGGGCATGTAGGTAAATGTCAGTTTCATAGTTCGCCAGTCCTTTCGAGGCAGAGGAAGCCCATAAAAGCCAACCTGCCCAACCTCAAAAAGAAGGCGCCGTAAGCAAGCGTAGGGCCAAAGCCCCAGCGCCACTATGAATTGCCAGCCCAAGTTCCATCCACACTGCCCGAGGTGGAACTTTCTCCTCCGGTGGGAGGTCGTCTGATGTACTTCTACAACCAGTGGAAGTCCATAACCTCGGACAAATGGGTCCTTCGGATAATTTGTGAGGGTTATTCTCTCAATTTCTTGGAAACCCCCCCAAATTGTCCTCCCAAACGACAACCCAGGTTGTCGACCTCTCAGTCAGACCTCCTCACCGCCGAGATCCAGGGCCTTCTAAACAACAGGGCAATAGAACTGGTGCCACCGCAACAGCGAAACACAGGGTTCTACTCCCATTACTTTCTGGTTCCAAAGAAATCTGGGGGGATGCACCCCATTCTAGACCTCAGAAAGTTAAACAAATTCCTCCCCAAGGAGAAATTCAAAATGATTTCCCTAGGTACCCTGTTACCTTTGCTGCATCAGCACGACTGGATGGCCTCCCTGGATATGCAGGACGCTTACCACCATATCCCCATCCACCCGACCCATCGCAAATTCCTGAGGTTTGTAGCTCTGGGTCAGCATTATCAGTTCAGAGTCCTGCCTTTTGGGCTATCCTCGGCACCGCGAGTTTTTACAAAGTGTTGTGCAGTTCTCCATGGCGCATCTCAGGGAAGCTCGGACTCAGGTGTTTCCCTGCGACCCGATTGGCTCCCAGCAAGCCCTTCCAGCCAAGGGACTCTGAAGCCGTTCAAACGGCCCTCGCCTTCTTACGTCCATGGGAGTTCTGCTGAATCTGAAGAAGTCACAACTGCAGCCCTCCCAGAGGCTCCTTTTCATAGGGACTCTTCTGGACACCTCTTCCGCTGGAAGGCTTTCCTTCCAGAGGACAGAAGACTCTACATCCTTCAGATGGCCCGCTACATCCGGGAGAACCGATCGGCCACAGCTCTCGATGCAACGTATGTTGGGTCTCATGTCTCCCTCAGTGTTCACTGTCCCTAGCTCAGTTCACATGAGGACCACCCAATGGATGCTCTCCGCTCAGTGGTCACCGACCTCTCACCCCCAGTCTTATCCCATCAAGGTGACGGAGCCCCTATGAAGGTCTCTCACCTAGGGTCTCGAGAGCAATCTCCTGGAAGGATTCCCCTTTGCTCCTCTGGATCATCAGATCTCCATCACCACAGACGATCGCTAATGGGATGGGGAGCTCACTGTCGCTCTCTCCACACTCAAGGTGTATGGACTCAGCTCAAACTCAGCTCCACATAAAATGTCCTAGAGATGAGAGCGGTCCCTATGTGATCCTAGTAGCTGAAGGATGTTCTTTGTCACAAGAACATTCTCCTTCAAATGGACAACAAAGCTGTGATGTATTACATCAACAAGCATAGCGGTGCAGATTCTTATCCCTTTGCAGGGAAGCAATGAGAGTGTGGAGTGGTGCTTGGCACAAGTCTCTAATTCAAGCGGTATATCTGCCAGGTGTACAAAACAACTTAGCAGATTACCTCAGCAGAACGGAAGCAGACCTCACGGTGGTCTCTCGATCCAGCCGTAGCTCGGTCACTGTTCGAAGAGTGGGGGACTCCAGACCTGGACCCTTTTGCATCCCCACTCAACTAAAACTGCCTCTCTTCTGCTCCAGAAATCCAGGGCCTGGCATTTTCTGTCAGGATGCGTTCAGGCTGCGGTGGACAAACGCTTTACGCCTTTCCACCTTCCTCTAATTCAGAGTACTCCTCAAATTCAGTCTCGTGGGACCAAGATGATTCTCATTGCTCCCTCCTGGCCTCGGCAACTATGGTTTCCTCTACTCAACAGTATGTCGGCAGCCTCTCCGAGACCACTTCCCTTGCAAATCAATCTTTTGACTCGGGGTTCGTTGGTCCATCCCAACCTGAGGTCACTTCACCTTCATGCTTGGCTCCTGAAGAGGTAGAAGTGAATCGGTTCAACGTCTCTCGTAGAGTCTGACATCCTTCTGGCTGCTCGGAAGCCAGCTACCCAAAAAACTTGCGCTTCTAAGTGGAAACGTTTTTCTCTCTGGTGTGCGAAGTCCTCTTGGAATCCCTTTTCCTGTCCTCCAGACAAGGTTCTAGAGTACCTTTTGGACCTCTCAAATTCAGGTCTCCAGTACTCCACGGTTAAAGTTCACCTTAGTGCCATTTCAGCATACCATGAGCCAGTTTCTTCCTTGTCTCTGGCTCAGTTACCTACTGCGAAGAGATTTCTTAAGGGAATTCTGCATACCAGACCCCCTGTTAGACGTCCGGTCACAGCCTGGGACATTAACCTTGTGCTAGACATGCTCACTCGGAAGCCTTTCGAACCCCTAGCTACCTGTGAGCTAAAATTTCTTACCTGGGAGACAGCCTTCCTAGTGGCCATTACCTCAGCCCGCAGGGTCTCTGAGATACATGCCCTGGTTACGGACCCTCCGTATACTATGTTCCATAGGGACAAAGTAGTTCTTCGTACTCATCCTAAACTTCTTCCCAAGGTTGTGTCAGAATTCCATCTAAACCAACCTCTGGTGCTTCCCTCTTACTTCGCGAACTTCCAAAATGAAGGAGAACGGTCTCTTCATTCCTTGGATGTTGAGAGCCTTCTTGTTCTTCTTAGATAGAACCAAGAATTTCGCGAAGACTCAGCAATTGTTTGTTTCCTTCAGCGAGACCGGCTGGGTCAGCCTGTCGCTATCAGATGCATCTCATCATGGTTAGTGGCATGTCTTGACATTGCTATTCCATGGCACAGGTTAAATTAGAAGGTAGAGTGTACGCCACTCTACTAGGGCTTACTGGGCATCCCTATCGAAATTGCATGTTCCAATTGCAGATATCTGCAATGCCGCCACCTGGAGCTCAGTGCATACCTTCGTAAGCATTATGCACTGGATGTTCATGCTAGGCGTCATTCCGCCTTGGCAGAACTATCCTTAATGGACTCCTGTCCTGGGCGTGTGAGCTCTGGCTTCCCTACCCGCCCTTTGGGGGATTATCAGCTTGGTACTCTCCCACTAGTGTGAATGGTGGTGGAGACTTATGTCCAGAAGATATGAAAATTACGTACCTACTGTAATTCTTGATCTTCTTGGACCAGTCTCCACCACTCATTCACACGCCCCCCTCCATCCCCGAGCTCACTGCTGTGTTGGTCTTCCTCCCTCAAATCTTTAGGCCGTGAAGACTTCTTTTGCTGACCCTTCTTACACGGGTCGTCCGGACTATCTTATGTCCGTTTTTAAGGTTAGGTTTACTCTTTTCGTTGGTTGCGCACCTCCTTGGTAAAAAGGTGCTGAGGCGGTTGGAGGTGCCGTCACGAGATGGTCATTACCGCGCGAGCCACGCTCCAGGCGCCATCTCGCGCCCGACCCTCCAGCAAAAGTTTGCCTCGATGGGTCCTAGTGCCTCCGGCTCAGGATCCCACTAGTGTGAATGAGTGGTGGAGACTTGTCCAAGAAGATCAAGAATTACGGGTAGGTGCTGTGCACTTCATTTCTACCTCACTACTTTCTGGTTCCAAGAAGTCTGGGGATGCGCCCCATTCTAGACCTCTAAGCTGAACAAATTCCTCCCAAGGAAAAATTCAAAATTATTTCTCTAGGAACCCTGTTACCTTTGCTTCATCAACACGACTGGCTAGCCTCCCTGGACATGCAGGACGCCTACCAGCATATTCCCATTCACCCGAGGCATCGCAAATTCCTAAGGTTTGTGGCTCTGGGTCAGCACTATCAGTTCAGAGTCCTTCCCTTTGGGCTATCCTCGGCGCCACGAGTCTTTACAAAGTGTTGTGCAGTTCTCACAGCGCATCTCAGGAAGCTCGAACTCCGAGTGTTTCCCTACCTGGACGATTGGCTCCTAGCAAGCCCTTCCAGCCAAGGGACCCTGGAAGCCGTTCAGACTGCCTCTCACCTTCTTATGTCCATGGGAGTTCTGCTGAATCTGAAGAAATCGCAGCTGCAGCCCTCCCAGAGGCTCCTTTTCATAGGGACTCTTCTGGACACTTCTTCCGCGAAGGCTTTCCTTCCAGAGGACAGAAGGCTCGACATCCTTCAGATGGCTCATTACATCGGGGAGAACAGATCGGTTACAGCTCTCTCGATGCAACGTATGTTGGGTTTCATGGCGTCCTCAGTGTTCACTGTACCCCTTGCTCGGCTACACATGAGAACCGCCCAATGGATGCTCTCCGCTCAGTGGTCACCGACCTCTCACCCCAGTCTTAGCCCATCAAGGTGACAGAGCCTCACGAGGTCTCTCACCTGGTGGTCTCAGGAGAGCAATCTCCTGGAAGGATTTCCTTTGCTCCTCTGGATCATCAAATCTCCATCACCACAGGCGCCATCGCTGACGGGATGGGGAGCCCATTGTCGCTCTCTCCACACTCAGGGTGTATGGACTCAGCTCGAGGCTCAGCTTCACATAAATGTCCTGGAGATGAGAGCCGTCCTCTATGCGATCTGAGCCTTGAAGGATATTCTTTGTCACAAGAACATTCTCCTTCAAACGGACAACAAAGCTGTGATGTATTACATCAACAAGCAAGGCGGTGCTCATTCTTACCCCCTATGCAGGGAAGCAATGAGAGTGTGGGAGTGGTGCTCGGAACACAAATCACTAATTCAAGCGGTCTACCTACCAGGTGTACAAAACGACTTGGCAGACCGTCTCAGCAGAACAGAGGCAGACCCTCACGAGTGGTCTCTCGATCCAGCCGTAGCTCGGTCACTTTTCGAAGAGTGGGGGACTCCAGACCTGGACCTTTTGTATCCCCTCAACACAAACTGCCTCTCTTCTGCTCCAGAAATCCAGGGCCTGGCGTTTCTGTCAGGATCGTCTCAGGCTGCGTGTGGACAAAACGCTTTCTTACGCCTTTCCACCTCTTCCTCTAATTCAGAGAGTACTTCTCAAATTCGAGTCCCAGGGGACCAAGATGATTCTCATTGCCCCCTCCTGGCCTCGGCAACTATGGTTTCCTCTACTCAGCAGTATGTTGGCAACCTCTCCGAGACCACTTCCCCTGCAAATGAGCCTTTTGACTCAGGGTTCGTTGGTCCATCCCAACCTGAGATCGCTTCACCTTCACGCTTGGCTCCTGAAGAGGTAGAAGTGAACTGGTTCAATGTCTCTCGAAGAGTCTCAGACATCCTTCTGGCTGCTCGGAAGCCAGCTACTTGAAAAACTTACACATCTAAGTGGAAACGTTTTTCTCTCTGTTGTGCAAAGTCCTCTTGGAATCCCTTTTCCTGTCCTCCAGACAAGGTGTTGGAGTACCTTTTGGACCTCTCAAATTCAGGTCTCCAGTACTCTACAGTCAAAGTTCACCTTAGTGCCATTTCAGCGTATCATGAGCCAGTTTCTTACTTGTCTCTGGCTCAGTTACCTATGGTTAAGAGATTTCTTAAAGGAATTCTGCTTACCAGACCCCCTATAAGGCGTCGGTTGCAGCCTGGAACATTAACCTTTGAATAGACATGCTCACTTGGAAACCTTTCGAAACCCTGGCTACCTGTGAGCTAAAATTTCTTACCTGGAAAACAGCCTTCCTAGTGGCCATTACCTCAGCCCGCAGGGTCTCTGAGTTACATGCCCTAGTTACGGACCCTCCGTATACTGTGTTCCATAAGGACAAAGTAGTTCTTCGTACTCATCCTTAATTTCTTCCCAAGGTTGTGTCAGAATTCCATCTAAACCAACCTTTGGTCCTTCCCTCTTACTTTGCAAACTTCCAAAATGAAGGGGAATGGTCTCTTCATTCCTTGGATGTTAAGAGAGCCTTGCGCTTCTATTTAGACAGAACCAGGAATTTTCGCAAAACCCAGCAACTGTTTCCTTCCTTCAGCGAGACCCGGCTGGGTCAACCTGTCGCTATCAGATGCATCTCATCGTGGCTGGTGGCATGTCTTCGACATTGCTATTCCATGGCACAGGTTAAGTTAGAAGGTAGAGTTTACGCTCACTCTACTAGGGCGGTCGCGGCATACCTAGCGGAAATTCGAAATGTTCCGATTGCAGATATCTGCAATGCCGCCACCTGGAGCTCAGTGCATAGCTTCGTTAAGCATTATGCACTGGATGTTCATGCTAGGCGTCATTCCACCTTCAGCAGAACTATCCTTAATGGACTTCTGTCCTAAAAACGTGAGCTCTTGCTCTCCTGCCGCCCTCTTGGGGGATTATTAGCTCGGTACTCTCCCATTAGCGTGAATGAGTGGTGGAGACTTATGTCCAGGAAGATATGAGAATTACGTACCTACCGTAATTCTTGATCTTCTTGGACGAGTCTCCACCACTCATTCACACGCCCACCCTCCATCCCCGAGCTCACCGCTGTGTTGGTCTTCACTCCCTCAAATCTTTAGGCCGTGAAGACTACTTTGTTGACCCTTCTTACAGGGTCATCCGGACTATCTTATGTCCGGTTTAGGTTAGATTTATCTTTCGTTAGTTCGCTGCACCTCCTTGGTAAAAAAGGTACTGAGGCGGTTGGAGGGTCGGCCGAGATAGTCATTGCTGCACGAGCTAGTGCTCGCGGCGCCATCTCTCGTGTCGACCCTCCAGCAAAAAGTTTGCTCCCGATGGGTCCTAGTGCCTCCGGCGCAGATCCCCATTAGTGTGAATGAGTGGTGGAGACTCGTCCAAGAAGATCAAGAATTACGGTAGGTACATAATTTTCATTTCCTGCTTTTCGAGTTTCTCGGCCATCATCTTCAGTTACGAGCCCTTCCATTCGGGCTGTCATCGGCACCCAGGGTCTTTACCAAATGCATGGCAGTCGTGGCAGCGTCTCTAAGGAGACAGGGCCATTATGTGTTCCTGTACCTGGACGATTGGCTTCTCATGGCCGCCTCCAGAGAGGCGTTGTTACGGGCGATCCAGAGCACCCAGGACCTGTTTCGATCTCTGGGTATCCTAATCAACCACGAGAAGTCTCTCCTGGTACCGTCACGAGAAGCTGCAGTTCATAGGTGCAGTACTGGACACCATTCAGGGAAGAGCATTTCTTCCAGACGAGAGGTGGGCGCATCAGATCCCTCATCAGGGCTTTAAGTCAAACCGACCGCCCCAGCCAGGTCGGTCCTTCGCTTTGCCTCGACACATGGCTGCGGCCATTCTACTGTCCTTCGCAAGGCTCCACATGCGGGTAACTCAGTGGATGCTCAAGGTGCAATGGGACCAAAGGCAAGACCACATGCAGCATCCGGTCAGAATCACGAATACCGTGATTCGAGACTGGCAGTGGTGGCTAGACCCAGGGACACTCTCTATGGGCGTCCCATTTATAGCGCCATCCCCAGAGGTAATCCTCACCACAGACGCCTCAGGTCTAGGGTGGGGAGCACACCTGGACGGGGTGAAGTCCCAGGGAACGTGGACCCCTCTGGAGGCCCACCTCCATATCAACGTCCTAGAGATGAGGGCAGTCCTTTATGCCCTGCAGGCTTTTCAGTCAGAGATCCCGCCGAGTACTCTCCTGCTTCAGACAGACAACACTGCGGTGATGTATTACCTCAACAAACAAGGAGGCGCACACTCTTACCCCCTTTGCAGGGAGACCATGAGGGTGTGGGATTGGGTAATCCGACACGGCACGAACCTGATCACAGTACATGTTCCCGGGTGGACAACACAATGCAGATGGCCTGAGTCGCCTCCCAGGCCAGAGTCCACAGTGGAACTTCTCCAGGAGGTAGCAGAGGATCTGTTTCTTCGATGGGGAACTCCAGAATTGGACTTGTTCGCTTCCCCATCCAACGCAAAACAGCCCAGTTTTTGCTCGCTAGATCCAGGGCCTGGTGTTTTCTGGCGAGACGCGTTGTCCCTCTCCTGGGTGGACAGATTCCTCTACGCTTTCCCTCCCTTCCCATTGATCCAGAGAGTTCTTCTCAAACTGCGCAGGGAGCATGCAACAATGATCCTGGTGGACCCTTTCTGGCCCAGACAGATCTGGTTCCCTTTGCTAATTCAGCTATCCCGGGAACCTCCACTCCCGTTGCCATTCAGCTCCCACCTCTCGTCTCAGGAGAAGGGTTCACTGGTCCACCCGGACTTACGCTCACTGAACCTGCATGCAGGGCTCCTAGAGACATAGCCATCTTGCGTCACAGGGTCTCGCAAGAGGTTGCGGAAGTTCTTTCTGCAGCCAGAAAGCCGGCAACACTTGCGACGTACGCCATGAAATGGCGCCGTTTTTGTTTATGATCGCAAGCACGCGGTCGTTCCCCTTTAGGTTGTCCGGTGAAAGCGGTGTTAGAGTACCTGCTCTCCCTTTTCCGTTCGGGTCTCGCCTACTCCTCTATTAAAGTGCACCTCTGTGCCATTTCAGCTTATCACCTCCCGGTGGGACAGCGCACAGTGGCACAATTAGATGCCTGTCGAGAATTTTTGAGAGGGGTGTTACATCTTAGGTCGCCCATTAAGGATCCAGTGCCTCCATAGGACTTGCTCTTTGTCCTGGAGCAACTCTTGCTCCCCCTTGAACCTCACCCGGCGGATTGCGAGCTCGTTTTCCTGTCATAGGCGTTGTTTCGGTTGCTGTTACGCCAGCGAGAAGAGTTTCTGAGCTTCAGGCTCTCATGTGCAAAGAGCCTTATTTAATTTTCCACTGGGACAGAGTATTCCTGAGGACGAATCCTAAATTCTTGCCTAAGATGGTTTCCACACTCACTCTCAGTCAGGATATTGACCTGCCGGTCTACTTCCCTAATTATTCTAACAGAGGAGAGGCGCTGCTTCACACCCTGGATGTTCACCACAGCTTAAGGTACTACCTGAGCAGAACTAAGCAGCTTTGTACTTCGGAGCAACTTTTCATTTCCTTTACTGAAAGGATGATGGGCCAACCAGTATCCAAACAGTCCCTGTCTCGCTGGCTTGTCCAGTGCATCTCTTACTGTTATGATATCAAATGAAAGCCCGTCCCAGGAGCAGTCCGGGGCCATTCCACTAAGGGTGTGGCCACCTCCTTTGCAGCTCTTCGAGACGTCTCCACCTCTGCCATTTGTGCTGCAGCCACTTGGAGCTCTGTTCATACCTTTATCAGGCATTATAGCCTGGACATCGCTTCACGGCGAAGAGCAGGCTTCGGCCTGGCGGTGCTACAGGGTCTCCTGTCCTAGATTCAGGACCTGGAACGTTCTTTCTAGTTTTCCTCCTCGCAGAGTGTTGGCAAGCACTACTGCTTGGGAATCAGTCCTAATGGTGTTACCTGCTGCAAGAGCTGTGTCTCAAAGTAAGATAGTACAGTTACGTAAGAACTTACCGTAACAGTAGATCTTCGAGAACAGCTCTTGCAGCAGGTACCTTCCTGCCCACCTTCCCCCTTGGAGGAGGCATGGCTTAAGCCTTTGTTAACAGGAATTTTTTTCCCGTTTGTCTTCTGACGGTGGATCCTCGGTCTCCCATTTCGATGTCAGCCTGCGGCCGGTTGTTTCCGGCGGGAGAACTGCGGAATCTGGCGGGACCGCCCCCTTATGTACTACGCCTGACGTCGGAGGCGGGACCGACGTTGGGAGAGGTCCCCGCTGAAGATAGCTAGAATTTTTCCGTGGGGTCCCGACGCCTGCCAGCTTCAGTCCTAATGGTGTTACCTGCTGCTAGAGCTTTTCTCGAAGATCTACTGTTAGGTAAGTTCTTACGTAACTGTACTTTCTTGCAGCACATCTCCAGGCTGCTGGAAGGGGTGCAGAGGAGGGCAACAAAGATATGTGGAATGGAGGGGAGAGACTATGACAGCAGGCTGGGAGACCTAAATATGTACACCCTGGAGGACAGAAGGGACGGTGGGGGGGGGCGCGACATGATAGAGACATTCAAGTGTCTGAGGGGAATCAATAAGAATGGGGCAGACAGCGTCTTTAAATTAAGGAAGGGGAGGGTCATCGGGAGGCACGGACTAAGAATGGAGAGGGAAGATTTTGGAAGGAGATGAGGAGACACTATTTCACAGAGAGGGTGGTAGCAAAATGGAACACCCTGCCAGAATGGATGGTATCATGTAAATCTGTGAACAGCTTCAAAAGGGCATGGAACAGGGGAGGGTGAGGGTAGGGGGTGGCAGTGGGATGACAAAAGGGAGGGCAGTTGGGGCAGCTGCAGACTAGAGGTGTTGGCTGCACACTCGAGCAGACTTAGATAGACCTGGTGGTCTGTTTCTGCTGTCACATTCATATGTTCGTATCTCAGAAAGATAGGAATACAAGTGTTCCCATGTCTGGACAACTGGGTTCTAGCAAGTCCTTCCAGATAAGGAGCACTCTCTGCCATAGCCACGGCCTCAGACTTTCTCACGTCCATGGGAGTCCTGCTGAATCTCAAGAAATCACAGTTGCAGCCCTCCCAGAAGCTCCTTTTTATAGGAACTCTTCTGGACACTTCCTGTGCATAAGCTTTTCTGCCAGAGGACAGAAGGAGCAGTATTCTACAGATGGCCCGATAAATCAGAGACAACAGTTCGGTTTGAGCTATCTCGATGCAACGAATGCTGGATCTCATGGAATCCTCTGTGTTCACTGTACCCCTAGCACGCCTCCACATGAGAACCTCTCAGTGGATGCTCAGTACACAGTGGTCTCCAGCCACTCACCCTCAGTCCTTTCTCATCATGGTGACTGAACCTCTGAAGAGGTCACTCACCTGGTGGTCGCAAGAGGACAATCTTCTGGAAGGGTATCCTTTTGCTCCTCTGGATCACCAGATTTCCATTACCATGGATGCATCCCTGATGGAGTGGGGAGCTCACTGTCAGAATCTTCACACCCAAGGTACCTGAGCTTGGGACGAGTCCCAGCTTCACATAAATGTCCTAGAAATGAGAGCCGTCCTTTTATGCAGTCTGAACTTTTAAGAACATTCTCTGTCACAAGAACATTTTCCTTCAAACAGACAACAAAGCAGTGATGTATTACATCAACAAGCAGGGCAGTGCACACTCTTACCCTTTATGCAGGGAAGCGATGAGATTGTGGGAATTTGCCTAGAGCACAAGGCTCTAATTCAGGCGGTCTGCCTGCTGGGAGTACAGAACGAAGTGGCAGACCGTCTAAGCAGAACAGAGACAGATCCTCACGAATGGTCTCTCGACTCAGTCGTAGTTTAGTCACTATTCACAGAGTGGGGAACTCCAGACCTGGACCTTTTTGCATCCCCACTCAACACAAAACTGCCTCTCTTCTGCTCCAGAAATCCAGGGTCTGGCATTTTCTGTCGGGATGCGTTCAGGCTGGAGTGGACAAAATGCTTTCTATATGCCTTTCCTCCTCTTCCACTAATTCAGAGGGTACTTCTCAAATTCAACTCCCAGGGTGACAAAATGATCCTCATTGCTCCCTTCTGGCCTTAACAGATATGGTTTCCATTACTCAACAGTATGGCAGAAACCCCTCCGAAAGCGCTTCCACTTCAGATGAACCTGCTGATCCAGGGGCCTGTGGTCCATCCCAATCTGAGGTTGCTTCACCTTCACGCTTGGCTTCTGAAGAGGTAGAAGTGAACAGGTTCAGTGTCTCTTGGAGAGTTTCAGATATTCTTTTGGCTACGCGCAAGCCAACCAGTAGAAAAACTTACACAGCCAAATGGAAGCGTTTTTCTCTCTAGTGTGCAAAATCCTCTTTGAATCCTTTTTCCTGCCCACCAAATAAAGTTCTAGAGTACCTTTTAGACCTTTCAAATTCAGGTCTACAGTACTCTATAGTCAAAGTTCACCTTTGTGCCATTTCAGCTTATGAGTCAGTACTTTCCTTATCACTGGCTCGGTTACCAGTAAAGAGGTTTCTTAAGGGTATTCTGCATAGCAGACCTCCTATCAGACGTCCCGTCGTAGCCTGGGACATTAACCATGTGCTAGACATGCCCACTCAAACCTTTCGAGCCTCTAGCTTCCTGTGAGCTGAAATTTCTCACTTGGAAAACGGCCTTTCTGGTGGCCATTACCTCGGCCTGCAGGGTCTCTGAGATACATGCCTTGGTCACAGACCCTCCGTATACTGTGTTTAAGGACAGAGTAGTTCTTAGGACCCATGCTAAGTTTCTCCATAAGGTTGTTTCAGAATTCCATCCAAACCAACCTTTGGTCCTACCTACTTACTTTGCAAACTTCCAAAATGAAGGGAGTGTACCCTTCATTCTTTAGATGTCAAAAGAACTCTGCATTTTTATTTGGATAGAACAAAAGAAATTCACAAAGCTCAACAACTGTTTGTTTCCTTCATCGAGACCCGGCTGGGGCAACCTGTCGCTATCAGATGCATTTCGGCATGGCTGGTGGCATGTCTTCACCACTGTTATTCTATGGCGAAGGTTAAAGCTGGAAGGCAGAGTGTACTCTCACTCTACTAGAGCAGTCGCAGCATCCCTGGCTGAGATCCGCAATGTGCCCATTGCAGACATTTGCATTGCTGCTACCTGGAGCTCCATGCATACTTTCGTCAAGCACTATGCCCTGGATGTCCATGCCAGGTGACATCTTTCTTTGGCAGGACTATCCTTAACGGACTTCTGTCCTAAATTTGTGAGTTCTTGGTCTCTCCTGCTGCCCTCTCAGCGGGATTATTAGCTCGGTATTCTCCTATCAGTGTGAATGAGTGGTGGAGATTTTATGTCCAGGAAGATATGGAAATTACGTTACCTACCGTAATTCTTGATCTTTTTGGACGAAGTCTCCACCATTCATTCACATGCCCACCCGCTATCCCCCGAGCTCACCTCTGTCGTTTGTCTTCACTCCCTCAATCTTCACACTGTGAAGACTTCTTTGTTATCCCTTCTTATATGGGTCTTCCGGACTATTTTATGTCCAGTTTTTGTTGGGCTGTCCTTCTAGGTTAGTTACGCTGCACATCCTCGGGGTGGTACTGAGGCAGTTGGAGGGTCGACACAGAGATAGTTATTGCTGCACGAGCCGAGGCTCGCTGCGCCGCTCCTCGCGACTCCATCTCTGGCGCCGGCCCTCTTGCAAAAAGTTTGCTTCTGCTGGGTCCTAGCGCCTCCGGCGTAGATCCCATCAGTGTGAATGAGTGGTGGAGACTTAGTCCAAGAAGATCAAGAATTACGGAAGGTACATAATTTCCATTTCTGTTCACTGGATCTGCAGGAAGCATTCTTTCACGTACCAATCCAGCTGTCCCATCACCGGTTCCTCCGCTTCAGGGTCGAAGGGACCCTGTAAGAGTTCCGAGCCATGCCGTTCGGCCTGTCATTTGCCCCATGAGTCTTCACCAAATGCATTGCAATGGTGGCGGCCCATCTCCGGGGGGGGGGGGTTAGGATTTATCCTTACCTCGACGATTGACTCCTAGCAGGTTCCACCCAACAGGAGGTGGAGAGGTCCAAGGACCTGGCCCTCCAGACCTGCTTCCAACTCTGCCTACTGATCAACAAGGCCAAGTCAGAACTTGTGCCTTCTTAGGTGATGGCTTCATCGGGGCAGAGCTAGACTCTTGCCAAACCAGAGCTCAGCTTCTGGCGGACAGGAAGGAGGTAATTTCCTCCTTTGCCCAATCATTTCTGGTTGGACAACTGCGCCCTGCCCGGGACTTTCTGTGCCTTCTGGATTACATGGCAGTGTGCACCTCAGTGGTCCGTTAGGCCTGGCCGCACATGCGCCCCCTCCAGTGGGAGCTGGCTGCCCAGTGGTCTTGGCGCCACGATCATTTCGACCAGCTGATCACTGTAACCCAGAAGATGTGGGACGCTCTCCATTGGAGGATCGCCCCAGACCATTTGCAGGAAGGGATCCTGTTTGTCCGCCCCGAGCAGACTGTCGTCCTCACGACCGATGCCTTTCCCATGGGCTGGGGAGCCCACGGCTCTGGACCCCCGAGGAGTCTCGATGCCACATCAACCTGTTGGAACTCAGAGAAGTCAGACTGGCACTGTCAGCTTTCGCTCCTCAGCTCCGGGAGTCAAGTGGTTCAAGTCCAGACAGACAGTGCCACAACCATGTACTACCTCAGCAAACAGGTCGGTATGCATTCCCGGCTGCTGTGCAGGGAGGCACTCCACATCTGGACCCTCGTGAGCCGATTGGAGGCAGATCTCCTAGCCATCCATGTGGCAGGAGCTTCAAACCATCTGGCAGATGCTCATCCAGAGGCAGCTTACAGCCTGTTCTCCTCACGGGCAAACCAATGGTGGACCTGTTTGCCTCAGGAAAACCGAGCAAGCTGAGCTGTTTCATGCCTGCCCCCTTAGCAGGGCTCGCTGCAGGGGGATGCCTTCTCGAGGCCGTGGACCCCAAGCATCCTTTGCGCCTTCCCTCCATTTCCCTTGATCCACAAGCTGCTCCTCAAGGTGAGGAGGGACAAAGCGAAGGTGATCCTGGTAGCCCAGAGTGGCCGTGCCAGTTCTGTTATCCAGTTCGTCTCAGCTGCAGGCCCCCAGAGAGGCTTCCAGCATGCCCGGACCTGATATCACTCCATCGGGGGAAGGTATTCGATCCGGACCTTCAATCCCTGCACCTCACAGCCTGGTACCTGAGTGGCTAGAGTTCCAGGCTTTGGGTCCTTCCGAAGATGTCTACACCATGGTGGAGACATCCAGAAAGGAATAAACTAGGAAATGTTACACCTTCAAATGGAAAAGGTTTTCCATTTGGTGTTCAGGCAAGGGCCTGAACCCTTTGTCTTGTCCAGTGGTTAACATTCTCGACTACCTTTGGTCTCTCTCCAACAGGGGTCTACAGTCATCGACCCTTATGGGTGCACCTGGCAGCCATCTCTGCTTACCGGCCGCAGGCTGGTCAGCCGATGGCGCAGGAGACAGTGGTGTCTCCTATTACAAGGAGAGGGCAGCGGAAATTCGGAGAGAGGGTCGGCAGCTGTTTGTCACCTGTGCTGAAGTCGCTTCCGGCAGACGTGCAGTAAAACGGACTATTGCAAGATGGATCACATCATGCATAGGTCTGTGCTACGAGTTGGCAGGCAAGGAGCCTCCCAGAGGCATAAGATCTCATTCTACCCGCCATACTGCTGCATCGGTGGCTGCTTCTAGGGACATCTCGATCCAGGAAATCTGTCTGACTGCTACCTGAAAGTCAACAAACACCTTCATCACCCGCTACCACATCGACCTCGAGTCATGCCAGGATGCTGGTTTTGGGACCTCAGTTCTCCAAGCTCTGTTCCTTAAGTAGAGGGTGTTCGCCTTGCCTTGCTCCTCCCGGAGAACTGCTAGGAGTCTGCCAAAGAGTGTGGATGAACAACATATCCACGCTCCTAGAAAAACAGGTTACTCTTCTATAACAGTAGTTCTCGGAGTGGTATATGTTGTTCATCCACACGGACCCACCAGACCTCCCCAGCTATGGACGCACAACACCTGGCTTCCAGCAGGCTAAGATCTGGCGTCTTGGGGCGGAGCCGAGGTATATACCACTTGGGTGGGTTGGAGGAGCCAGTTTGAAGACTTCGGCTGATCTTAAAGTTGGAGGGGACATGCCAAACAGTGTAGATGAACAACATATACCACTCCTAGAACTACTGTTACAAGTGAGTAACCTGTTTTTTGGGCACCCTAGCCATGAGGGGATGGTGCAGGCTGCTGCCTGTGATTCGTCTGGTATACCTCTGGCATCCCATCCTCCTGATAAAGATCCCAGGAAGATGGACTCAACGGACAGAAATATTTCTTTGTTTTTCTCTGGCCATTAGACAGGCCACCTACATGGCTTATGTAGCCAGGTTCCAACAGAGCTTGTGGAACACAGTAGCAGAGATCACTAAGTCATGTCTGGCACCAATGGCATCTGACCTAGGAAAAGCTGCCAAAAGAGACATTGAGGCATCCAAATTCCAGTTCAAAATGGGTGTGGATGCCAGTGATACTGCAGCCAGGTTCGTGGCTGCTTTTGTATCCCTGAGGAGATTTGCATGGTTTAGGACTACCAGTTTCACTCAGGACACACAAATAAAATCTCTGGATTTCCCCTGAGACCCTTCATCCCTCTTTGGCCAGCAGACCGAGGCCTGTATGAAGAAGATGGATGAATACAAGGTGGCTTATAGAAGTGCAGCTGCCAAAGAGAAAGCAGCTACCTCACAAACGGCAGAACAGAGGAGGGAGAGCAAGGCCTCACCAAAGGCCTTTCTTCCAGACTCAAGCCCTTCCATCCTAACAAATCCAGAGGGACTATTTCAGGGGCAGGGGTAGAAGAGTACTCACTGGAGGAGAGGAGGGACGGGGGGACATGATTGAAACCTTTAAATACATGAAAGGAATAAACAAGACGGGTACAGAGGGGCTGTTCAAAGTAAGGGAGGGGAGGGGAGGGACACCAGGGGCCATGATATGAGACTGGAAGGAGGAAGGTTCAGGAGGGAGATGAGGGGACACTTTTTTACAGAGAGGGTGGTGGCTGGATGGAATGCGTTACCTGCAGAAGTGGCATCCAGTAGAACAGTGGACTGCTTCAAAAGGGGATGGGACAGGACAAGGGGAGGGTTAATGAAGGGGTAGGGTGGAAGGGAGGGGCAGCTGCAGAATAAGGGGTGCTAGCTGCACATTAAAACAGACTTGATAGACCTCTAGGCCTTTATCTGCTGGCAGATTTTATATGTTCGTAAGAGGTACTAGTAAGGCTGGACCAGTCCTCAACCAACCCCACAAGTGAAGCAGACCTCCTGAAAAGTCTGTCAAGGTTGCCTAACCTCTCCCAGTAGAGAGCAGACTCGCCCACTACTTCCAGGTCTGGCAACCAGTAACTACAGACAAGTGGGTCCTGGAGGTAGTGGGCCAAGGCCTTACCCTCAGCTTCAAATCTTTGCCAAGCTGAGGACAAGAGCCTTCAACCCCTCCTCTCCATCAGAAGCCCAACTGCTGGAGGAGGAGGTAAGAAAGCTGTTGCAGGGCAAGGCAGTAGAATCTGTACCTCTATTTCAAAGGGGAAAGGGATTCTACTCAAGGTACTTTCTAACAGTAAAGAAAACAGGGGAGTGACGACCCATTCTGGATCTCGGACAACTAAAATACTTGACAGAACTAAAAGTCAAGATGGTCACTTTGTCAACCATTCTACTCACACTCAGACAAGGGGACTGGCTATCCTTAATAGATCTGAAGGATGCCTATTTCCATTATTCCCATCAGACCATCACACCGAAAATTCCTCGGGTTCAGGATCACATCAGGCCACTACCAGTTCAGAGCAATACCTTTCGGCCTTTCCTCAGCACCAAGAGTGTTTACAAAGTGCCTTGCAGTCGTAGTGGCACACCTCAGAAGGCAGGGTGCTACAGTCTTCCCGTATGTGGACGGCTGCCTGGTAGTGTTCTGAACTCCTCAGCAGGTTTCAGACTTCCTAACCTTGGCTCAAAGGGTCCTACAGTCACTGGGGTTCCTCTTAAACTCCAAAAAGTCAGTGTTAACCCTAGTCCAGCTACTGGACTTTATAGGGGCAAAGCTGGACACAGTGGCAGGAAAGGCCTTTCTCCCCCAAGGAAGGGTGGAAACACTAATTCAGCTGGCCAGCTCTTTCCAGTTGTCCAGTCCCAGGCCAGCAGTGCACTTCCTCGAGCTGTTATGCCACATGGCGTCCACAACAGCAGCAGTTTCAGGAGCCAGGTTCCAAATGAGGGACATTCAGTTCCACCTCAGTTCTTCTTGGTCACAAAAAAGGGACCATTTGTCCAAATTGGTACCAGTCACCAAATCTCTACTCATAGTGCTTCAGTGGTGACAGGAAAGAGAAAATGTAAGGCAAGGTGTACCTTTCCTGAAACGGCTTCCCTCAGTAATATTGGCCTGGGTGGGGAGCACACACAGAAAACCAGACAGCTCACGGGACTTTGATCAGGAAAGAGAGCCTCCTTCATATAAATCTGCTGGAGCTCAGGGCACTGTGTGTGGGGATCCAGTCTTTTGCCTCTGTGCTCAGAGGCAAGGTCGTGCAAGTCAGGACAGACAACACAACCACTATGTACTATATAAACCATCAAAGGGGCACAAGGGCCCCCCACCCATGCACAGAAGCCATGCTGATATGGAAGTTGGCTTATTCTCTGAATCTCTCTGACAGCTGTGTGTCTGCCGGGGAAGAACAATGTCCTAGCAGATGCCCTGAGCAGAATCAGTCAGAACCACCACAAATGGACACTGAACAAACAGGTTCTCCAAATAGTGTTGAGAAGGTGGGGCACCCCAGAGATGGACCTATTTGCAGCCCCAGACAATCAGTAATTGCCACAGTTCTGTTGCAGGCCTTCTGCAATGGGAACAGTGCCAGTGGATGCACTGCTGATGGACTGGACAGGAAAGGTCCTGTATGCATTTCCCCCTTCCCACTACTTCTCAGAGTTCTAAACAAACTTGGGATACAGCCAGCAACCATGATCCTCATAGCCCCAGACTGGGCCAGACAGCCGTGGTACTCATTGCTTCTCTCAGTGAGCAGACCAATATCTCTACCCAGGAGGCACAACCTCCTAACATCCTCACAAGGCAGAATCCTTTATCCCAACCTACAGCCCCTCAGACTCCAGGCCTGGCTCTTGAAGACATAGAATATGCTGATCGTCGGTTGTCAGAGAGGGTTCTCCAGGTGTTAAGAGGCTCCAGAAAACCTTCCACAAAACAAACCTACTCTTCAAAATGGAAGAGATTTTCACTCTGGTGTCGGCAGCAGGAGGTGGTCCAAACTCAAGCCAGCTTTTCCATAGTACTGGACTATCTGGTGCACCTTCATTCCCCTGCCCTCAAGCCCTCTAACCTAAAGGTGCATCTAGCAGCGGTCTCTGCTTATCTTTCAGCTAGTAAGAAATCTTCTCTAGCTTCAAATCAGGTGTTCAAAAAAATTTTTTAAGGGGCTTTTGCACTTGCACCCTTCACACAGGGAGCCCACTCCTGCATGGGATCTGAACATCTGTATTGGACAACTGATGCAGCCACCCTTTGAACCCATGTCTTCAGCAGAGCTGAAGTGCGTCACATGGAAGACTGTTCTTAATAGCCATCACCTCAGCCAGAAGGATCAGTGAGTCACAGGCTTTGTGTACAGAACTGAATTAATCTCTCTACAGAGACAAGGCAGTCCTAAGGACAGACAGTTTCTTCCAAAAGTGGGGTCTGATTTTCATCTAAATAAAGTCTGTCACCTTGCCAGTCTTTTTCTCTGACCATTCCAGTTCAGGGGAACACGGGTTACACAGCTTGGATGTCGAGTGCTATCTGCTACTACCTTGAGCACACTAAGGGTCATAGACAGGAAAGGAGACTGTTGATCTTCCTGGACACAAGTCTCCACCATTCATTCACACTATTGGGATCTGTGCTGGAGGCACTAGGACCCATCGGGAGCAAACTTTTAGCTGGAGGGTCGGCGCCAGAGATGGAGCCGCGAGGAATGGCGCCGTAAGCCCCAGCTTGCACGGCAACGACTATCTCGGCGTCGACCCTCCAACTGCCACTGCCTCAGTTCCTTTTTTCCCGCAGTCAAGTGCGCTTCAGTGACGACGTCGCTTGCCCGCCGGGAGTCAAACTTCAAACTAGCAGCATAGTTTTCAGTTTTGTTATTTTGTAGTATTATCTCGATAAAGTATCACTTAGTTTATTTTTATTTTAAAAATAAAGTCTCAGCCTACTTTGATGGAGTCGACCATGAGCAGGTCAGGTGATGGTAGGGAGACTTCGTATGAATGAAAGCTGTTCAGTCGGGCTGGGTCCAGTCCACCGCCTTCTCCGGGGGGGGGGGGGCTGACAACGGTCAGTTCAATGCCCGGGGGGATGGGTGGTCCCCAGCGAAGCATACAAATAAACGGTCGCATTCTCTGCACTGTTCGGCCTCGAGCTCTTCTTCGTCCCACAGGTCTAAAAAGAGAAGGCATCACTCGAGGTCGCCCTCTGATATGTCTGCGCGTAGACGTTCAGTTATTGGGGCTAGTTGCCGGTCTCCTCCTTCGGAGTCGCCAACCTCTGCTTCTGGTAGCCAACGGCTTCGACATCGGAGCCCTACCCCACCCGCAGGTAGGTCTTCAGATGAGCAGTTTCATCAGTGGGCTGCTCTTATGGAGCAGTGGGCTCGGAGGTTTGTTCAGCTACCTGGCTCGGTCACTCGTGGGCTTTCGGCTCATTTGGAGACCAGGTAGGGTGGTTGGACTTTCCTGGTCGCGCGGCACCTTCTTCGGTGCCGTCGACTCCCAGCTTAGGTGTCTTCCCCCCCCCCCCCAACATGGCTACGGCGCAGGGGGCCGACCGATGCCCTTATCTCCTGCTCTTCTTCCTTCAAAACCTGTTTTTCGAGTTGAGTATTTTCGCCTGCAGCTTCTCTGCGCTGTCTGGCGCCGCTGCGGGTCCCTCGCCGTCTGGTGTCATTGGTCCCTCAAGGCCGCTTCCTCTGTGCCGCGGCGCCTTTTAGGCCGGGGCTCCTCTGCTTTCAGGACCTCCTTTCTCTCGTTTCCTTCTTCCCTCTTCTGATTTTCATTCCTTTCTGTCCTACAGTCCCTCCTGGACTGTCAGGAGATGACATTGAGCCTGACCCAGACCTTCGGTTGTGTGATGAGGTGGACGAGGCAGGATCTATTACTGCTACAGAGCCTGTGGTCGAGGACCTGTCATTCAAGTCTCTGCTGAAAAATATGAGTTCCTTTCTTTCTCTCTCTCTCCAGACATCGATCCTGGGAAATTAAGACTCCAATACCTTCATGCCCCGGAGATCCCTACGGATTTGACTCCTCCGGTTCAGCCTTCCTTCAAGACGCTGTCTCAAATGGTATGGAATAATCCTGCTCTCATCCCTTCGGTGGCTAAATCCATAGATAGGAAATATTCAGCCCCCAAGGATCATCCCATTTTGGCGTCTCAAGCCTTTGCAGTTCCTATTGTAGTTCTGGCAGAGAACGATAAGGTCATTCTTCCTCAAACTACTACAGCTCGACCTATTAACAAAGAATCTCGTAAGATAGACACCTTAGGTAAGAGAGTCTTTGCTGCTTCGACCCTAAGTATGCATATTGCCAGTTACCAAGGTTATTTCTCCCAGTATGAGTATATCCTGTGGCACTCTATCAAGCAGATGGTGGAAGCTCTTCCGGAGCCGGATACAAAGCCAGAGCTTCTTCAAACCATTACCAGGGGTATCGAATCTAACAACCAGCAGGTTAAAGCAGCCATGGATGCTTTCGACACTGCTTCTTGTTCAGCGGCTGCTGGTATTTGCACCCACCGTCATTCCTGGCTGCGTACTTCGGGCTTCACGAATGATGCACAGCAGCAGGTAATGGCGTTGCCCTTTGATGGCGCATATCTTTTTGGTCCTCAGGTAGAGCAAGCTCTAGAAGCTACTCAAAAGACCAGGTCAGCCATTAAGTTGGCTCGACCCCCTCCTGCTCCCTTTCGAGAGCATGTCAATAAACGTCAGTTTCATAATCATCAGTCCTTTCGAGGCAGAGGAAGTTTCCATAAAAACCAACCTGCCCAACCTCAGAAGAAGGCACAACAGAAAGCGCAAGGGCCCAAAGCGCCCAGCGCTACCTTATGAATTGCTGGCCCAAGTCCCATCTCAGCTGCCCGAGGTGGACTTTTCCTCCGGTGGAGGTCGCCTGATGTATCTCTACAACCAGTGGAAGTCCATAACCTCAGACAAATGGGTCCTCCGATAATTCGCGAGGGTATTCACTCAATCTTCTGGAGACCCCTCCGGATCGTCCTCCCAAACGTGTCGACCCTTCAGTCAGACCTTCTCGCCGCCGAGATTCAGGGCCTTCTAAACAACAGGGCAGTAGAAGTGGTGCCGCTGCATCAACGGAACATGGGGTTCTACTCCCATTACTTTCTGGTTCCAAAGAAGTCTGGGGAATGCGCCCCATTCTAGATCTCAGAAAGCTAAACAAATTTCTCCTCAGGGAGAAATTCAAAATGATTTCGCTAGGAACCCTGTTGCCTTTGCTTCATCAACACGACTGGCTAGCCTCCCTGGATATGCAGGATGCTTACCAGCACATTCCTATTCACCCGAGGCTTCACAAATTCCTGAGGTTTGTGGCTCTGGGGCAACATTATCAGTTCAGAGTCCTACCCTTTGGGCTATCCTCGGCGCCGCAGGTTTTTACAAAGTGTTGTGCAGTTCTCGCAGCGCACCTCAGAAAGGTCGGGATACGGGTGTTCCCTTATCTGGACGATTGGCTTCTAGCAAGCCCTTCCAGGCAAGGGACTCTGGACGCTGTAGAGACGACCTCTTGCCTCCTCACGTCCATGGGAGTCCTGCTGAACCTCAAGAAGTTGCAACTGCAGCCCTCCCAGAGGTTCCTTTTTATTGGGACTCTTCTGGACACCTCCTGTGCGAAGGCTTTTCTTCCAGAAGACAGAAGGAAAGATATCCTTCAAATGGCCCGTCACATCGGGGAGAACAGCTCAGTTACAGCTCTCTCGATGCAACAGATGCTAGGTCTCATGGCCTCCTCAGTGTTCACTGTACCCCTAGCACGTCTGCACATGAGAACCACTCAGTGGATGCTCAGTACTCAGTGGTCCCCAACCTCGCACCCGCAGTCCTATCTCATCAAGGTGACAGAACCTTTAAAGAGATCACTCACCTGGTGGTCTCAAGAGAGCAATCTCCTGGATGGATATCCTTTTGCTCCTCTGGACCATCAAATCTCCATTACCACGGACGCATCCCTAATGGGATGGGGAGCTCACTGTCAGGCTCTCCACACTCAAGTTGTGTGGACTCAAGTAGAGTCCCAGCTTCACATAAACGTTCTAGAAATGAGAGCTGTCCTTTATGCGGTCCGAGCGTTGAAGGACATTCTCTGTCACAAGAACATTCTCCTTCAAACGGACAACAAAGCAGTGATGTATTACATCAACAAGTAGGGCGGTGCTCATCCCTACCCCTTGTGCAGGGAAGCAGTGAGGGTATGGGAATGGTGCTTGGAGCACAAAGCTCTAATTCAAGCGGTCTACCTACCAGGAATACAAAACGAGCTGGCAGACCGTCCTAGCAGAACAGAGACAGATCCTCACGAGTGGTCTCTCGACTCAACCATAGTTCAGTCACTATTCGAAGAGTGGGGAACTCCAGACCTGGACCTTTTTGCATCTCCACTCAACACAAAACTGCCTCTCTTCTGCTCCAAAAATCCAGGGCCTGGCATTTTCTGTCAGGATGCATTCAGGCTGCAGTGGACAAAACGCTTTCTTTACGCCTTTCCACCTCTTCCTCTAATTCAGAGGGTGCTCCTCAAGTTCGAATCCCAGGGGGACAAAATGATTCTCATTTTGCTCTCTTCTGGCCTCGACAGCTGTGGTTTCCACTTCTCAACAGTATGTTGGCAGTCCCTCCGAGATCTCTTCCCCTACAGATGAACCTTTTGACTCAGGGGCCTGTGGTTCATCCCAACCTGAGATCACTTCACCTTCGGCTCTTGAAGAAGTAGAAGTAAACCGGTTCAATGTCTCTCGTAGGGTTTCAGATATTCTTCTGGCTGCTCGGAAGCCAGCCACCTGGAAAACTTACACAGCTAAGTGGAAGCGTTTTTCGCTGTGGTGTGCAAAGTCCTCTTTGAACCCCTTTTCCTGTCCACCAGATAAGGTTCTGGAGTACCTCTTGCACCTCTCAAATTCAGGTCTGCAGTACTCTACAGTCAAAGTTCACCTTAGTGCCATTTCAGCGTATCATGAGCCGTTTTTTTCCTTAACGCTAGCTCAATTACCTGTGGTTAAGAGATTTCTTAAAGGAATTCTGCATACCAAACCTCCTACAAGACGTCCAGTTGCAGGCTGGGACATTAATCGTATGCTAGACATGCTCACTCGGAAGCCTTTCGAATCTCTGGCCACCTGTGAACTAAAATTTCTCACCTGGAAGACTGCCTTCCTAGTGGCCATTACCTCAGCTCGCAGGGTCTCTGAGATACATACCCTGGTCACAGATCCTCCATATACTGTGTTCCATAAGGACAAAGTAGTCCTTTGAACCCATCTGAAATTTCTTCCTAAGGTTGTGTCAGACTTTCATCTAAACCAACCTCTAGTCCTTCCCTCTTACTTTGAGGACTTCCAAAATGAAGGAGAACGATCTCTTCATTCTTTGGATGTTAAGAGAGCTTTGCGTTTCTATCTAGATAGAACCAAGGATTTTCGCAAAGCCCAGCAACTGTTTGTCTCCTTCAGCGAGCCCCGCTGGGTCAACCTGTCGCTATCAGATGTATTTCGGCATGGTTAGTGGCATGCCTGCGACACTGCTATTCCATGGCGCAGGTTAAGTTTGAGGGTAGGGTTTACTACGCTCACTCTACTAGAGCGGTCACGGCATCCCTAGCGGAAATTCACAACGTGCCCATTGCAGACATCTGCAATGCGGCGCCCTGGAGCTCAGTGCATACTTTCGTTAAACATTATGCACTGGATGTCCATGTCAGACGACATTCTTCCTTTGGCAGAGCCATCCTTAATGGACTTCTGTCCTAGAAACGTGAGCTCTTGGTCTCTCCTGCTGCCCTCTTGGGGAATTATTAGCTCGGCACTCTCCCAATAGTGTGAATGAGTGGTGGAGACTTATGTCCAGGAAGATATGAAAATGATGTACCTACTGTAATTCTTGATCTTCTTGGATGAGTCTCCACCACTCATTCACACCCCCAACCTCCGTCCCCTGAGCTCACCTCTGTTGTTGGTCTTCACTCCCTCAAATCTTTAGGCTGTGAAGACTTCTTTGTTGACCCTTCTTACACAGGTCGCCCAGACTATCTTATGTCCGGTTTTTAGGGTAGGCTACCCTTCTAGGTTAGTTACGTTGCACCTCCTTGATAAAAAAGGTACTGAGGCGGTTGGAGGGTCGACGGCGAGATAGTCATTGCTACGCAAGCTGG
This sequence comes from Neoceratodus forsteri, assembly GCA_016271365.2. NCBI lineage: Eukaryota > Metazoa > Chordata > Ceratodontiformes > Ceratodontidae > Neoceratodus > Neoceratodus forsteri. The sequence continues at coordinate 1,129,649,202 of CM057449.1, read as the reverse complement.
GGCTCGCGGCGCCGTTCCTCGCGGCTCCATCTCTGGCGCCGACCCTCCAGCAAAAAGTTTGCTCCCGATGGGTCCCAGTGCCTCCGGCGTAGATCCCAGTAGTGTGAATGAGTGGTGGAGACTCGTCCAAGAAGATCAAGAATTACGGTAGGTACGTAATTTTCATTTCCTGACCTATGGAGAGGCAGGAAAAGGAAAACCTGCCTCAAGGAGAACCATTGCCTGTTGGATTATTGCCTGTGTATTGAGATTTGTTACAGCAAGGAGCGCCCCCCCCTGTTGGCATCAGGGCCCATTCCATAATAGACACAGCTGCTTCCATAGCAGCTGCAAGGGATATACCTTTATTGCAAATATGTAAAAAAGATACCTGTAAAACTGTTTATACATTTGTCAAGCATTATAGCCTGAATAAACAGATGCAAGATTTGGCACAGCAGTACTGCAGAGCTTTTTCCCTAAATAGGTTCTGTACCCAGCTCCAAAGACACTGCTTCGCTAGTCTGCGTATGTCGGAATTCAGTAAGATTTCTTGGGGTTGGAAGAAGAAGACATTACTTACCATAGTAATCTTGTTTCTTCCAAGGGAATCTTACTGTATTCTGAGCTCCCACCCTTCCTCCCCTACTAGAACCTGGCGGCACTGCACTACAGCTCTGTATCTGTGGTTGACTCCTGGACTGTTTTTTTCCTTAGGCCATCTGTGACCCGAGTCTTAGAGATGAATGCCTATTGCTTTTCAGATAAGGGGATATTTTTGGGGGGAGAGATGAATTGGTATTGTTGTTTTTCTTATTAGTGTTAGCATTAGATATTACAGATAGCTTCCTATGCAAGCTTTATTAGAATCTGATGGTTAGACGGTTGTTTACCAGAGACAGTGGTTTGAAAACTGAGCTCCAGCCTAGCATTCTGTCATTTGCATAGGTTCTATTAACCTTTTCAGCTCCGGGGCAGTACTATGGTGGGACCATACTGCATGTCAGAATACAGTAAGATTCCCTTGGAAAAAACAAGATTACTATGGTAAGTAATGTGTTCTTCCCTTCCTACTGTGCCACCGAAGACCTTACTCAATCTCCAGTCCTTTTCCCTTCCCCTCCCCACCTTACTTCTAAGGGTCCGCTTACAGTATGTCTATCCCATGCATGCTTCAATCCCATTACTGTTTCAGCACTCACCACCTCTGTTGGGAAGCAGTTCCAGGCATCCACCACCCTCTTTGTGAAGAAATATTTCTTCACATTTCCTCTGAGACCCCCAAGCTTCATGGCGTGACCCCTTGTCCTGGAGCATCCTTTGCTATGGAAAATGCTACCTTCCTATACCTTATTAATACCGGTGAGGTATTTGAATGTTTATACACACATATCTGCCAGCAGAAGCAGGCCTTATGGTCTGTCGAGCCTGCTTAAGTGCATAGCCAGTGCCCTAGATCGGAGCTGCACCTCTTCTCCTCCCCATGGCACTTTCACATTACTATTTACCCAGACACCCATGCCTGTCCCATGCCCTTTGAAAGTGCCCACCATCCTACATGATACTACGGTACCTCCTCCGATAGGGTATTCCATTTCGACACCATCCTTTCTGTGAAATAATGTCTCCTCATCTCTTTTCTAAATCTGTCTCCCACCAGTCCTAGCCCATGTCCTCTTGTGTCCTTTCCCTCTCTGTTTAAGTAACTTGTCTGTGCCAGTTCCATTGAACCCCTTCAGATACTTGAATGTTTCAATCATATCTCCTCGATCCCTCCTCACCTCCAGTGTGTACAAACCCAGATGTCTCAATCTGCTCTCGTATGGTTTGCCCTACGTCCCCTGTATCATTTTTGTCGCCCTATGTTGTACCCCTTCTTGCAGCCTGATATCCTTTTTCCGATACAACCACCAGTACTGCACACAGTACTCCAAGTGCAGCCTGACTAAAGATATGTAGAGGGATAGGATCACATCCTTATGTCTTGATGAGATTCCCCTTGCAGTACACCCCAGCATCTTGTTAGCCTTAGATGCAGCCTTCCTGCACTGGGCAGAGTTGTTCATGCTGTCTGTTATCAACACCCCCAGGACCTTTTCCTTCTCAGTGACCCCTAGTCTCACCCCACTCAACCAGTATTCTCCCCTCGGGTTATTCGCCCCGAAATGCATAATCTTATACTTCTTAGCATTGAAGCCCAGTTGCCACCTTCAAACAACATGAAGTCTTGCTGTATTCAGACATAATGCAGCTAGCCCCAGTACTGGAACTGCCCCAGAGAGAAAAGTTAACTCTGTGCAGAAGCATAGAACGTTGAGCTCAAGCTCTGTTTTCAAACCTCTGTCTGTGGTACTTCTCAGTGTAACCATTAGATTCATTACTCCGCCTAACAGTGAAGTCGCTCCTCTGCTCGGTTCGGTCAAAGTAAAGCGTTCGGTTTAAACTGTATAATGTTTTTGTTATTTTCGGATTTCCAGCCTCTGTCTATGGTACAGGTAGTGTGTAGATAGGTAGTGGCTGTGTTTTTATTCTGTGAAAAAGTTGGAAATTGTTCTTTTCTTCGGTTTCATACTAAGGTTAGAAGAAATAGCTAGTAAGCCAAAGCCCATAATGCTCCTATGCTAGGCCATAGAGTAGAATGTTAAGTCATACCCAGACATAATTAGCGTGTCGAGACGATGTTTAAAAATCCCTTTAGTACTATTTGATCTTACTTCGAGATAGAGCTCTTGCAGCAGGCTATCACAATTAGGACTATGCCACAGGCACTAGGACCATACGGAAAAACTTCTGCCAGCAATACCAGCGGGGGACCGCCCGGCCTGTATTGTATGATGTCGGTCAGGGTACAAGAGGGGGTGGACCCAGCTCCACCTCAGTTCTTTCCCGCCGCATGCCACGCACGTGAATAGCTGCTGCCTGCGATTCACCAGCGAGAAATGGATACTTCAAGCAAGTTTTTTTGATGGTTTTTACTGTTTTTCTTCACCGTGACCGCCTGTACGGTTTCCGCTGTTCGGCTCGGTTTTCCCACGTCTGACGTACTTTGCCTCAGTGTTTACCGCGGTGGGTACCGACGTCAGTCCGATTTTTCCTTCCCGCGGGTTCGATGTCTTTCTCCCAAACACCTTAATAAGTGCGAGGGCGGCCGGCAAATTCCCGCCAAAGACGGTCACCAGCGGTGCGTTTTCTGCCTCGGCCCGGACCACGACACCACTAATTGTGCCGACTGCCAGGCTTTTATAAGCCGGACTCTCATCCGACGCCTGAAGTCCTACCTCTTGGAGAAGAAGATGGACGTGTACTCGTCCGAGGGATAGAAGGAGAAAAAACGACATAGCAAAGAGCGCAGTCGGTCCCGGCACCGGTCTCGGTCCCGCTCGCGGTTGTGACCTTCCCCGAAGAAGGCCTGTCCTTCGGGCTTGGGTGAGTCGCCTCGCTCGTCTCAGGCTAAGGTCAGCCCGTCGGGGGAGCAGCCGGCCAAGCCGAAGGTGTCTCCGCTCAGAGTCATCACCAAGTCCGTGGCGCCGCCTGCTAAAGGTACGCGTCCAGAGCTTAAGGACTCTCCGGCGCCCCCTGTCGTCACCTCGTCTGTCACGGTACCTACTCCGGTTGAAGGGGCTAAGGACCCGGGGTGGGTCGTTGTCCTGCCGACGTCTCCGTCGCCCAAGTCCTCCTCCTCCCCCCTGGGCCCTCAGGAGAGCTCTCCGTTGTGACCCGCCCCTCAGGAGTCTTCTTTCTCAGGAGGCGCTGAAGTATTCTCCCCGGATGAGCTCAAACAGCTTTTTTTCGTTTTGGTGGGGCAGGTTCCTGGCGTACCACCCGTCGCCGGCTCAGACACCGGTACCGGATCCTGCAGGTCAACCACAGCCAGAGGGCGAGACCTCTCCGTTGAGGTCCCCGGAGCGTCGTTTTTCGCCCCGTCTAGGTCTCGTTCCCGCTCTCGATCAGAGGACCACTGATGTCGCTCTTTGGTTTCGACTGACCGACATTGGTCCTGGTCTCGTTCCCGGAGCCCTTCTCACACTCAGCGGGACGGTTCCCGGCGTCGGTCCAGGGACCGTCGCCAGTCTTCGGACCGTCGTCAGTCCCCTGCATGCCAACATCAGCGTAGGCTTGGACATGAGGCAGAACCAGACTACTCTAAGTCGGATAGTCGGTCCTCCTCTTCCTCATCATCCTCTTCATCTTCCCTCAGCCTCAAGCACTCCCCTGAGGAGAAGGACATGCCTTGCTCACCTCCAGACGATCCCACGTTCATGGACATCATGAGGCATATCCAGGCTTCCAATGATTGGGACACGGAAGACCTGGACCCGGAACACCGGAGATTGGCCAAATACCTGAGGCAGAAGGAGCCAAAGCCTTTGGTCATTCCTCCTTTGGTGCATACTTTTCAGGACCTGACTAAATCTACCTGGCTGCACCCAGCCTCCATCCCAGCGGTTCCCAAAAAGTCGGACAGGCTCTACAAGGCTCTGAGGGCTGAACCCTTCTTGGCGGAACACCCTCAGGCAGATTCCACTGTGATCACGGCTGCTCATGACAAGTCTCGACAGCCGCAGCACCTCAGCTCCCAGCCTCCCGACTTGGAGTCCCGTTACCTGGATCAGGTGGGCAAGAAAGTTTACGCTGCTTCCACCTGCTCCATTCAAACAACATGAAGTCTTGCTATATTATGACAGTAGCAGTTTGTCCCACCACTAGAACTGCTCCGGAGATGAAATAGTTAATTCCATTCTAAAATGGAACTTTGAGCACGAGCTCTAAGAAGCAGCTCTGTCTGTGTAATTTCAAACCTGAACTGTCAGATTCTTTACTCCGCCTCAGTGAACAGTCGCTCCGGAGATTTCTCCTACTGCTCGGTTCATTTCTCGGTTTAAACAGTGTTTTCTCGGTTAAATTCAACCGAGAATAGTTTTATTTTAACCGCAAAACCGTTCGGTTCAAGCTCTGTCTGTGGTATTGTAAGTAATTTTAAAAGTTTTGTCTGTGTGGAACTTGTAAGTTTATCGGTTCGGTTTTTGAACTGATCAGTGGGTTTAAAACTTATTATATTCAAAGTTCATCATTTTAGAGTGCGGTTCCCGGTTCTTATCGGTTCTAAAAAAAAACGGATTTTATTACGGTTTTTTCCAATACCCGTGACACGGTTAGGAACCGATAAGGGTGTTTTGCCTGGCACTGCCGTTCAAAGGGCAAGTTTTTCTGGTTAGGCTGGCATTATGTCTGAGAAACCCAAAAGAAAAACCGGGCCCACTGGGTTTCAACACTGTGATGTCAGTGGGGAAGTCTTTGCCAAGGCTGACCCACACACCACATGTGTTTATTGTCTGGGGTTTGACCACCTCCAGTCAGACTGCCAGATATGTAAGAATTTCCCTGCAGCCACCCTGGAAAAGAGATTGGGCAGGCTCAGGGAACGAGAGGACAAAAAGTCCGCTGACCCGGATGGCCAGCCCGGTTCGGTGCCAACTGAACCGGAGGGAGTGCCCTCTGACCAGGGCGAGACTTCCTCGGGCAAAAGAAAAGCTGGTTCTGAGGGACCACTTCCAGTGAAGAAAACAAGAAAGTCAGCAGGTCTGGAGTCCAAAACCTCTTCTCCAACTGCTGCAGAGATAGCAAAAGCCATCCAAATTGTCCAGTCACTGTCTCAGGTTCCGTCCGAACCGCCACTATCCTGCAAAAGGTCGGTTCGTCCGGTTCCAGTGGTTCAGGAATATGATGTTGAGGAGTTTTATGAACCAGAGGAGGGGGAGGATGATTATGAACAGTATGAATGTGGCTGGGAAGGTCTGGGTGTGCCCATTGAACCGGACATTTCCCCAGACAGACCTTTAGAATCTCCCCCTATGCTATCTGAGTCCCCATCTCATTTTATGTTTTACAAAAAAGTTGCTGAAACCCTCCAGCTTCCCTTGGAAGAAGCTGTGGATGAGCAAGAGGAGCCTAATTTTGTAGAAATGATGGATATTCAGAGTCTAGAGATTGTCTATTCCTTTGCATAAGTCTTTAGGAAGCAAACAATAAAAATTTTAAAACTCCTAATTCTGTGCCTCCTGTAGATAAAAGATGGACAGAAGGTATACATTGTCAGGTCCTGATACAGAATTCCTTTCTCAGCAATGCAGTCATGTTAGGGTAGTTCAGGCTGCAGCCTGTAGATAAAGCTAATATTCCCTGGCTTCACATCCTCCTGACAAGGATTCCAGGAAGATTGATGCCATGCGAAAAAACAGTATATGGCAGCCTCCTTGGGACTCAGGCAAGCAAATTATATGCCTTATGTAGCTAGGTATCAGAAATCTAGATGGGATACTGTTATGGAATTAGCCAAACAAGCCCATGGCCAGCTGGCTAGTGAACTAGAACAGGTGGCTGCTGATGGCATTGAGGCTTCTAAGGTGCAGTTTCATGCTGCTGTGGATGTTAATGATGTTTCCTCTAGGGTCATGGCCACATCTGTAGCTTTTCGTAGGTTGGCCTGGCTCAGGTGTACTAGTCTGTCACAGGATACCCAGACTAAGGCTATGGATTTTCCTGTGGTGGGAAATTCTCTGTTTGGGAGCAGACAGAGAATTACATGAAAAGATGGATGAATATAGGACTACTTACAAAAGTGCCCAAGCTAAGGAGGCGGCAGAAAGCCACTCCCCAGAGCATACCCCAGGGGTAGGGGTAGGCCTTTTCACAGGACCTTTTATCAGACTCAGGCCTCCTCTGCTTATGCTCAGAGGGGCTTCTTCAGAGGCAGAGGCAGACAGGGGCAGGCCTGCTCCACCCCTCAGCCTAAAGCACCTGCTAAGCAGGCACCTGATGGGGTGCCCAGGGCGATTCTCCTTTACCGGTGGGGGGCAGGTTGGCTTACTTCAGTCAGAACTGGGCATCTTTAACCTCAGACAAGTGGGTTCTGGAAGTAGTAAGCCAGGGTCTGGTTCTCAGCTTCAAAAAGTTTCCCAAAATGAGAACCAGGTTTTTTCTACCTGCAAGTTCTTCAGAGACCCTTGCTCTAGAAGCAGAGGTCTCAACCCTGTTGGTTCTCAGAGCAGTAGAAAGGGTTCCTCCCCTGCACCAGGGCAGGGGTCTGTATTCCAGATACTTCCTTACCCCAAAAAAGACAGGAGAATGGCAGCCCATATTAGACCTCAGATGTCTGAACAAGCATCTTTTGAAACCAAAGTTCAAAATGGTAGCTCTGGCAATGATTTTACCCTCCGTAAGGCCAGGGGACTGGTTAGCTTCCCTGGACCTCAAGGATGCCTATTTTCACGTCCTAATCAGAAGCTCCCATCGAAAGTACCTCAGATTCGAACTGCCCTCAGGTCATTACCAGTTCAGAGCAATGCCCTTCGGCCTTACCTCTGCCCCAAGGGTATTCACAAAGTGTCTGGCAGTAGCAGTGGCTCACTTAAGGAGGCAAAGGATTGCTGTTTTCCCTATCTAGACGACTGGCTCATTGTAGGCCAGTCCCCAGAACAGGTAAATCTCACCTGCAAGTCACCCAGCAGCTTCTCACCTCCCTGGGCTTTCTGCTAAATCTACCAAAGTCGGTTCTGGAACCAGTCCAGGTACTCACCTTTATAAGGGGCAGAATTGGACACAAAGCTAGTCAGAGCTTTTCTTCCCTTAGAAAGGGTAAGGAATTTAGTGGCTCTGGCCTCCTCCTTCACTGTGCAGGTTTCTCGACCAGCAAGACACTTTCTGCAGCTCCTGGGGCACATGGCTGCATCCACAGCTGTTGTGCAGGGAGCAAGATTTCAGATGAGAGACATTCAGTTTCACTTGAGAACCTATTGGTCTCAGAGAAGAGACCCCCTTTCCAAGTTGGTCCCAGTGACTCGAACCTTGATCCAGGCCCTCCAGTGGTGGCAGGATCAGAGCAATTTAAGATTGGGGGTCCCCTTCATTCCCCTTCTCACAATTTGACTCTCACTACAGATGCTTCCCTTCTGGGTTGGGGAGCCCACATGGGCGACCTCTCCACTCAGGGAGTGTGGTCCCCCCAGGAATCTCTGCTCCACATCAATTTGCTGGAACTCAGAGCTGTCTTTTTAGCTCTTCAAGCGTTTTCTGCATCTGTCCACAACAAGGTGGTACAAGTCAGAACAGACAACACCACAACAATGTGGTACGTCAACAAACAGGGGGGCACTCGGTCTTCGGCCTTGTGCACCGAGGCAATGAAGTTGCGGTCTCTGGCCTATTCCCTGAACACTTCCCTCATAGCAGTCCACCTTCCAGGGAAGGACAATGTCCTAGCGGATGCCCTCAGCAGGATTTCCTAGGGCCATCACGAATGGTCTCTGGATCCTCAAGTACTGGGGATAGTCTTTGCCAGATGGGGCACTCCTCAGATAGATCTTTTTGCAGCCCCAGACAATCACCAACTTCCTCTGTTCTGTTGCAGGCCTCCAGTGTTGGGCTCAGTCCCCCTGGACGCCCTTCTCCTGGATTGGGAAGGGAAGTTTCTTTATGCTCCCCCTTCCCTCTCCTATTCAAAGTATTAGTCAAAATCAGATCTCAGCCTTGCAAGGTGATTCTGATTGCCCCGGATTGGGCCAGGCAGTCCTGGTACCCACTCCTTCTCTCACTGACAATCCATCTTCCCCTTTGTCTCCAGGAATCACAATCCTATTAACTTGTGCCCAGGAAGAGTTTGATATCCGACCTCAAATCCCTCAACCTCAAGGCCTGGCTCTTGAGGAGTTAGTTTGCTGATTTACACCTCTCTCAGGGTGTTCTTGAAATTCTAAAGGCTTCCAGGAAGCCTTCCACTAGGGCTACTTATAGTTCTAAATGGAAAAGGTTTTCCATTTGGTATGCTGGAAAAAATGTTTCCCCAGAATCTGCTGATTTGCCCATTGTATTAGATTACATGGTCCATCTTAATTCCTTGGGCCTCAGACCAGCTACCCTGAGAGTTCATTTGGCAGCTGTCTCTGCTTTTGTTTCAACAGGGAAGTCATCCCCTCTTTCCACTCACCCTGTGTTTTCCAAGTTTTTTAAGGGATTACTCCATACTAATCCACCCTTTGGAACCGGCCCCTGCCTGGACCTTAATGTGTGCATTGCCCAGTTAATGCAACTTCTTTGAACCTCTGTTTTCTGCAGAGCTTAAGTATCTTACTTGGAAAACTGTTTTCTAGTGGCTATCACTTCTGCTAGCAGTATCGTGAGTTACCAAGCCTTGTCAGTAGAAACTGACTTTATTTCTTTCCACAGGGATAAAGTAGTCCTTAGGACTAATAGGAAATTTTACCTAAGGTGGGTTCAGATTTCATCTTAACCAATCTATCTCCCTTCCAGTATTTTCACTGATCTCCTCTTCTGGTGAGAGGAGTTGCATAACCTGGATGTTAAGAGGGCTCTTAGTTACTATATAGAGCGTACCAAAGGTCACAGGTTCGAATCCCTCCAACTTTTCCTCTCCTATGGCGAAGTTGGGAAAGGCAAACCGGCCACTAAGAGGTCAGTTGCAAGATGGATTGTCTCTTGTATCCAATTTTGTTATCAGAAAATGGGCAGAGATCCCCCCTCTGGCTTGAGGGCTCATTCTACCAGGGGTACAGCCGCGTCTCTAGCTGCTGCCAGAGACATCCCTTATTAGAGATATGCCAGGCTGCTGCTACTTGAAGCGTTTCACACTTTCACCAAGCATTACTCCCTGGATGTCCAGGCCAGGAGAGATGCTCAGGTTTGCACAGCTGTTCTTCAGAGCCTATTCCCTAAGTAGGTTCTGCCCTCCTCCATGGAGGTACTGCTGTGTAGTCTGCTACTGTCATAATATAGCAAGACTTCATGTTGTTTGAAGAAAAAACTACTCACCTTAGTAATGTTGTTTCTTCTAATGGAGTCTTGCTATATTATGACCTCCCCCCAGCCTGCCCCTCTCAGAACCTCTACTTGAGTGGGGTGCGGGCAACTTAGTGTGGGCACTATTTTATGCCCTTTTAACGTTTCTTCCCCTTTTGGGGGTTTGGAGTGTGTGTTTTATTATCCTGTTTTATTCTCATGTTGTTAAAATTGCACTAGTAGTTCTGGTCCCATGACTTGAGTCTTGGGTGTTGGGACCAGCAATGGTTGTTAATATTTAGGTAGCCATTTGGCTAGTGTAGGTTACAGCTTCCACACAGACCTTAGTGAGTTTTGCTCGTAAAGATCTGACAGTTCAGGTTTGAAATTACACAGACAGAGCTGCTTCTTAGAGCTCGTGCTCAAAGTTCCATTTTAGAATGGAATTAACTATTTCACCTCCGGAGCAGTTCTAGTGGTGGGACAAACTGCTACTGTCATAATATAGCAAGGCTCCATTAGAAGAAACAACATTACTAAGGTGAGTAATTTTTTCTTCGATCCCTGAATTTCCTCACGCATATGGTGCAGTACCAGGATGCACTGTGGGAACGGGGTCTTGAGCTGGCACAGGCCATGCCAGACTCCGACAAGAAGACGGAGCTCCTGGCCCTCTTACAGTCGGGCTCAGACATAGGCTCTCATGTTCTGAGGGCCTCGTATGATACTGCTGATAAGGCAGCCAGAGCGGCCGCCTCTGGGGTTTGTCTTCGGCGCCATGCCTGGTTGAGGCTTTCAGGCTTTCACCAGGATCTGCAGTCCGGTATCCAGGACCTGCCGTTCCAGGGTGCCGTTTTGTTTGGGCAGGAGACAGAGGCCTTGATCTCCCGTTTCCAAGAATCGGGTAAGTCAGTCTGGTCGGTCCGCCAGATGTACTGTGGCGACCAGCAACGCCCCCATCGCCGTCGGCTTTTTCACAAGTCCTCAGGCAATCAGACTTCAGCCCGAGGTTCCCAGCAGGGGCAGAGAGGTGGCTTCCGCCGAAGATCCGGAAACCAGCAGTCTGGTGGACTTTGCGCCCGTGGGCCCAAGTCCTCCTAGGCCTCTCTCCCTACCCCTGGTTCTGCCCAATGACTCCCTTCCGCGCCCCCCATGGTCAGACGTCCAGGGGGAGTAGGTTGAGTGCCGCTTCTCCCCTCATCTCGAAGGGTGGAGCTCTATTACCACAGATCAATGGGTCTTGGATGTTATTCGGAGAGGACACACATTGGAGTTCACAGAGTTCCCTCCACGTACTCCGCCAAAGCTCTCCAGTTATCCTCCTTCTCACATTCCACTCTTGGAAGGAGAAATTCAGGCCCTCCTGCAAAAGAGAGCAATAGAAAGGGTTCCCATGGAGCAGTGGGGTCAGGGGTTCTACTCCCACTTTTTTCTGATCCCAAAAAAGACGGGGGACCTTCGTCCCATTCTGGATCTCCATCCTTTAAATCTCTTTATAGAGTACAAAAAGTTCAGGATGGTGACTCTTCAGGGTCTCCTCCCTCTGCTGCACCAAGGGGATTGGCTCTGTTCTCTCGACATGCAGGATGCATACATGCATATCGGGGTCTTTCCTCCCCACAGGAAGTTTTTGAGGTTCCACTTCCTAGGGGAGCATTATCAGTTCCGGGTGCTCCCGTTCGGCCTCTCTTCCGCTCCGCGAGTCTTCACCAAATGCCTAGCAGTGGTGGCTGCGGCTCTAAGGCAATCAGGCCATTATGTTTTCCCTTACCTTGACGACTGGCTTCTCACGGCCCCGTCAAGGGACGGCCTCTTACGCTCTCTCGGAGATGCCTATACTCTATTCCAAGAGCTGGGGATCACGCTGAACTTAAAAAAGAAAGTCCCCCCAGGCCCAGCCAAACCCTTGCCTTCATTGGAGCGACTCTGGACTCAGTCCAGGACATGGCTTTTCTCCCACAGGACAGGGGAATTGCCCTTAAATTTGGCAGAATAGATATCCATGGCCTCGGGTTCGACTGGAACTTCCTCAGTCTATTAGGGCATATGGCGGCATCCAGTGACATCCTTGGCCCGCCTCCACCACGAGAATCCCACAGTGGACGCTCAGGGTGCAGTGGGATCAATGCTACGACGACCTGGACGCTTTAGTCAGGATCTCGGAGCCAGTCAGGAGAACGTTGCTTTGGTGGTTGGACCCCAGCAATCTGGAGAGAGGGGTCAGCTTTCGTCTGGAGCCTCCAGGTCAGACTCTTAACGACGGATGCATCGGACCTGGGTTGGGGAGCTCATCTGGGTGTTCATCAAACGCAAGGGGTTTGATCACCCGAGGAACGGTCCCTCCACATCAATGTACTGGAAATGCGAGTGGTCCTCTACGCTCTTCAGGCGTTTCAAGAGGACCTGGTACCCGGCTTTCTTCTGGTTCAGACGGACAACATGGCAGTCGTCTTTTACATCAACAAGCAAGGAGGCACCCATTCCTATCCTCTTTGCCGGGAGGCGATGAGAGTCTGGTACTGGGCGCTGGAACGGGGCATTCATCTCTTGGCTATGCATGTTCCAGGCATCCTAAACAAGCTGGCCGACAACCTCAGAAGGTCGTGGGCCAGAGCGCACGAGTGGAAATTGCTTCAATCCATAGCAGATCAGCTCTTCGGAAGGTGGGGTCTTCCCGAGCTAGATCTCTTTGTGTCACTACGTAATGCCAAACTGCCACTTTTTTGCTCGGGAGAGCACGCACCTGGCGTTTTTTGGCCAGACGCGTTATCCCTTTGTTGGGCAGGGAGGTTTCTTTATTCCTTTCCGTCCTTCCCTCTCATCCAGAGGGTTCTGCTCAAACTACAGGCAGAGGGGGCACGCATGATTCTTGTGGCCCCCAATTGGCCCCGACAGATTTGATTCCCACTCCTGCAGCGGTTGTCCCAGGAACCTCCTATCCTGCTGCCCATTTGCTCGCAACTGCTGTTCCAGGACCAGGGTTCTCTGGTTCACCCGGATCTCAGATCCCTGCACCTTCATGCTTGGCTCCTCCAGGCGTAGCTAGGAACCAATGCAGGGTTTCCCCGGAAGTGGCCTGAGGGTCTTAAGCGTCCATGAAGCCTCTACTTCGCTCCACTTGCGCTATATGAAGTGGAGCGTTTCTGTCTTTGGGCCTTGCCACAGCATTTAGACCCTGTCACCTGCTCTGTGAACTCCGGCTCGAGTATCTCCTCTCCTTGTACGAGAAAGGCCTGAGCTATTCCTCTATCAAGGTGCACATGTGGGCGATTTTGGCCTGTCATGCTCTCGTGGGAGAGAGAGAGCATTGGCCCAGTTAGATGTGGCCTGCACCTTCCTTAGGGGGATTCTTCACATGAGACCTCCCATCAGGGACCCTGTCCCACCCTGGGACCTCCTTTTTGTGTTGGAGAAACTCACCCTTCCCCCTTTTGAACCCGCAGCAAGTTGTGAGCTGTGATATCTGTCTTGGAAAGTTTGTTTTCTGGTTGCTGTTACTTCCGCTCGAAGAGTTTCCAAGCTGCAGGATCTAATGCGTAAAGAGCCCTATTTGGTTTTTCATAGGGAAAGGGTTTCTCTCAGAACTAATCCTAAGTTTCTTCCCAAAGTGGTCTCGGAGTTGACCCTCAACCAGTCGATTGATCTTCCAGTTTATTTTCCTTCCCCTTCCAATAGAGGGGAAGCTCTCCTCCACACATTGGATGTCCACAGGTCCCTGAGGTATTACCTCAACAGAACGGTTCAACACTGTAAATCGGAGCAGCTCTTTGTGGCTTTTGCACCACAACACTTGGGTCAACTGGTGTCCAAGCAGACTATCTCCAAATGGATAGTCCGTTGCGTCTCGTTTTTGCTTCTGAGCATCACAATAAACCCCTGCGGGTCCTGTTGAAGTCACTCCACCAGGGAGTGTCGGCTTCTTTGCCGTGATGCAGAATGTCGCCATTCAGGGACATTTGTCTGCGGCGCGACTTGGAATTGGTGCATACCTTTGTCAAGCATTACAGCTTGGATATTGTCTCAGATGCCGTGCTGGCCCGGCCTAGCGGTTTGAGGACTCTTGTCCTGAAGGCCTCTGGTCAACATATTCCTCCTCCGATTGACTACCTCTTTACTATGGGACTGCTTGGGACTCTGTCCCTAATTGTGATAGCCTGCTGCAAGAGCTCTATCTCGAAGTAAGATAGTACAGTTACGTAAGAACTTACCGTAACAGTAGATCTTCGAGAGGAGCTCTTGCAGCAGGCGCTGTTTCCCTCCTGCCTTCCCCCTCTGAGTGTGCAGGTCTATTTTCTTTCCTTATCGACGGTAGGCTTCACCTCCTTCTCTTGTCAGGCCTTCTACTGGGTACTGGCGGGAGAATTGATGTGGAGCTGGGTCCGCCCCCTCTTGTACTCTGACCGACGTTGGGGCGGTGCCGACGTCGGGGGCGGTCCCCTGCTGGTATTGTTTGGCAGTAGTTTTTCCGTGGTGGTCCTAGGTGCCTGCGGCATAGTCCTAATTGTGATAGCCTGCTGCAAGAGCTCCTCTCGAAGATCTACTGTTATGGTAAGTTCTTACGTAACTGTACTTTACTACATCAGATGGAAGTCTATTCCAAGGTCCAATAGTTCTTACAGAAAAGAAAAACTTAACGATTATTGTGTTTAAAAGATTTACCAGTTAACTGGAGAACATGACCTCTAGTATTATGTATTGATGACTTAAAAGAAAATCCTAACTCAGTCATGAATAATGTCATATAGGAGGAGAAGGTCACCTCTAATGTGTCTGATAGTAAGAGGCATTAGTTTCAATGTATCCAACCTAAACTCATAAGATGAGGATTTGAGACCACACATTTTTTTAGTGTATTTTCGCTGAACCCTTTCAAGAGAGTGACTATCTGATTTTTTTTAAAAGGACACCACAACTGTGAAGCATATTCAAGATGGGGACGGACATAGGACCTGAATGGGGGTAACAACACCTCCTGATCTCGAGATCTAATATTACGCAAAATAGACCAAATAATTTTATTAGATGTACTAATAACCGAATGCATATGCTTGGAATATGTTAAGTCATCTAAAATGTTTATACCCAAATCCTTCTCATCATTAGTGGCACACAATGGTAAATCGTCCAGAATATACTGGAAATTTAAATTATTAGAACCCAAATGCATTACTTTGCATTTTGTGGAGTTTAACTTCATGCCCCATTTATTAACCCAGGTACTAATAATATCAAGATCATGCTGAATACAAGATATTTGGTCTAAATTAGAACATGGTCCTCTAATCTTCACATCATCTGCATATTTAATTGTAAATGAAAGGCAGGAATTGGTTAAATCATGTACGCTCGCCTTCCAGTTCTTTCCCACCATCAGCTCGTGCAGCGCCTCATGGTGAAGTTTGTGCTCAGCCCTGTTCCTTCAACCTTTTTTTAACGAAAGTTATCAGTATTTTGGTATTTTTTGTCAGGTGTATGTTGGTTTATGTTGTCCCCTTCAAAAAATAAGTGCGACTCGTGCGACCCTAACTGCCTCATGGGGAGGTCACTCTCCCTGCCTTTTTGTTAGGCCCCAACCACACGGTCAAAAAGTGCCCGCATTACCTGAATTTCAACGCGGCCACCCGCAGACAATGCCAGCAGTCCTTGGAAGCCCATCTCCTTAAAAAGAAGTCTGCAATGGAGAAGAAGTTGAAGAAGCTTAGGCAGGCGTCGACCTCCCCAGAAGGACACAAGAAGCGGGACAAAGAAAGGCACCGGGAGAAGGCCGCCTCCTCCTCCTCCACGACTCCATCTGGAACTGCGGCTCAGGTAACATCCCCTCCCGGGGATCGCCCGACGGCAGCCTCCAAGGCTTTGGAGGAGGCGTCGGGCTCGTGTTCGGGTGCCTCCGGGGAAAAGGAGGCTTCAGCCCCCAGTACTGCCGCAGGCTTGCGGCCTACTGGCGCGGGCGCCTCCCATAAGCCGGACGTCTGCTCCTCCGATACCCGCTGAGGAGAAGGTCGCAAGCCCGACCTTGGCGGGCGACGGCAGCGCCCCTCGGACCAGGCTGCTTCCCACCCTCGACCCGCCTCCAACGAGGGACCCCTTAAGTCGGACGCTGGCTGATTGAACTTCTGATGCAGAGAAAATTTCATTATTAAATACATCAGCCATGGCTTTCGGCTCATGGAAAAGTATGTTTTCTGTTGTAAGAGGCCCCGCCACACTTGGACTTTTCCTGAGGGAGTTTATATAAAATTGTTTGGAATTAGACTTACTATCTGTTGTTGCCAATTTCATTTCCCATCTAGATTTGGCCCTATGGATGACTAATTTACACTTCCTACTTGATTTTAAATAGGATTCCCAATTAGAAGTTGTCCTATTCTTTAGGTAATTACAATGTTTTTTAATTTTTATATTTATTAAATGTTTTATGTTTTTATTCATCCATCTAGGAGTCTGTTTCCCATTAGAATTCTTATTTTTTGATGGAATATAAGTATCACGAAGAGTCGAAATAAGTGATTTGAAAAGTAACCAACTTTGATATAAGGACTGGTTATCAAAAAAAGATAGCCAGTTTATTTTTTCAAGGTATAGATTGATACTGTGAAGATCAGCTTTGTCATACAGGTTTATAATCGAAGAATTAGTATTAAAGACAATATGTGTCTGCAAGTTAAATAAAATAGAATTATGATCACTGCTTCCAATTGGTGATGAAATATGCACATCCCTAATATCTAAGGCGGTACTACTCGGAACAAGATCTAATATATTATTACCTCGGGTTGCAGAAGTTATCCATTGCTGTAAGTCCAATTCCGAACAAGTGGACAAAAATGTATTACTAATACTGCTAGATGTGAATGACTGCCAATTTATATCTGGGAGATTGAAATCCCCCGTAATAATAACATAACCCATTTGAGTAGCTATTTCAAATTCAGAAAGAATGGCGTCCATAATTAAACTAGATGAATTTGGGGAAACATAACATGTCCCAAGGATAATAAAATCCTGTTTGGATAGGAAAATTTTAAGCCAAAGACTCTGTCGGGAGATTATGAATTTTTATAGAACTAGAAATATTGACTGAGTTGATTTTATTGTTGGTAAATGAGGCAACACCTCCACCCTTTCTTTCACTTCGATTTAGATAATAAGAGATATATCCAGGGAGTTGCTTGATCCAGTGGGAGTTATAATCACCCCATGTTTCACAAACCGTAATAATATCAAAATCACATTTTGTAACTCATCTAATTTATGTGGCAAACTTCTCGCATTAAAACTAAGAAACTGTAATTGTTTACTGGAGACTTTATTCGAGTGAGACGAAGAGGTGTGTACATTTGCATTCCCCCTCCCCATTATTTAGTTTAAATTTATGTTAATTGTAGATAGGAATTGTTGACTCAGCAATGCATTCCCTAGTTTAAGATGCAAGCCGTCAGGACAGTAAAGCTCAGATCTATCGGAGAACTCTTCCCAATGGGTCATGCACTGAATATTCTGTCGTAAACACCATTGCCTAAGCCAGTTGTTAATAATTTTAATTTTATGATTAAGAAACCGGGAGTACCATGGTATGGGTAGAATCTCCGAAAAAATATCATACCCAAGATCAATCATTTTATTAGTCATAGAAGCATAGGCTAACTTGATATTCTGAACAGAGTCCCTGTAGATGTTGTTGGCTCCAACATGGATAATACACAGTGGATTTATGTCTTGAGAGCTAATAATAATATCGACCATATGTGTTAGATCTGAGATCTTAGCACCACTGAAACTACAACAAGTTCTAATATGTTTGTCAGGCTCACATAAAACCCTATCCACATGTTTAACTAAGGAATCACCCAGAACAAATATTTGTCTGGTATGTGAATCGGCAGTATTAGGAACACACATAGAGGGTGCCTCTTCACCAGTTTGAATAGTAGCAAAATCAATCAAAGGAATATCAGTCGTGGAATTAGGTGGTGGAGTTGAAGAATTTGGCATATCAACCATGACTTGGGAAGTGTTTTTAGAATTTAATCCATTAGAGGACTCGGTAGGAATACAATTTAGAATCGACAGGGGCAGTGGACAATGGGTCAAAGCTACTATGTAGTGGAATGTTAAAATACTCAGCCTTTCTCCTTCTTTTTTTAGTAGCTTTAGACCCTTGCACATTATACCAAGTTGTATCTTCCATGCTGTTTACCAAACTGTGTTCATCTTCTCTAGCTCTTTTTTTAGAGACATCAGATGGATAAATCACTGAACTACTCATAGTAGCGTGATTATTCTCACTAGATATTATTTTGTCAGAAGGGATGCTGTAAGTAGAGGTAGAGGAAGTCTCATTTAAAGGAATATTTGTTACATGTAAAGCATCTTGAATTGTTGTAGGTTCGGAATCATTTCTTGATTCGAATGCCAATATCCGTTTATAGTATAAGCTATTCTCGCATTGTAATACAATGTTGTCAGTACATTTTGCACATTGAAAGGGGAGATTCTAGGGACATGGATATGTTGTTCATCCACACTTATTGGCAGGTTCCTTGCCGCTTTAAATCTTGCCGGAAGGTCTTCAAGCTGGCTCCTCCCACCCACCCGGGTGGTAAAACTCTCGGCTTCGCCCCATGACGCCAGATCTAGCCCGCTGGGAGCCAGGTTGTGCGTCGAAGTCGGGGAGGTCGGATGGGTCGAATGGATGAACAACATATACCATTCCTAGAACTCCTGTTACAGGTGAGTAACCTGTATTTCTAGGGTCATGATATGTTGTTCATCCACACTTATTGGCAGACTCCTAGCAGTTCTCCAGGAGGAGGGAGGCAAGGCGCACACACCCTACTTGGGTATAAAAACTGGAGAACTGAGGCCCCGACCAACATCCCGGCGTGACCCAAGGTCGGTGTGGAAGGGAGAACGGGTATAAGCCTGCTTCCAGGTAGGAGTCCTACGGATATCCTGGACAAGGGTATCCTCGGAAGCAGCCACCGATGCAGCGGAAGGGTGGGTAAAATGAGCACTTATCCCCCTGGGAGGCTCCATGCCTGCCCACCTAAAGTGGAGATCTATGCAGGAGGTGACCCACCCACTCGTCGTCCGCTTGGCTGCAGGTTTGCCAGGTGCGGCTTCAGCGTAGATGACAAATAGCTGGCGAACCTCTCCTGAACTTCAACCCCACGCCCCTGGGAAGGCGAGCTGCTAAATAGGGTCCCAGGATCCTATATATGGCCTCCGAGGCGTGAATGGGGTTGAACCCCGCAGAGACAATACCGGTAGGAAAGAGACTCCGCCACCGCCTACGGAAGGAACTTCGGGTGGGGCGTAAGACAACCTTGTTCCTGTGGAAGACCAGATAGGGAGATTCAAAGGAGCGCCTGGAATTCTCCCGTC
Source organism: Neoceratodus forsteri (assembly GCA_016271365.2). Classification (NCBI taxonomy): domain Eukaryota; kingdom Metazoa; phylum Chordata; order Ceratodontiformes; family Ceratodontidae; genus Neoceratodus; species Neoceratodus forsteri. Next base: position 1,129,630,047 of record CM057449.1, on the reverse strand, counting down.
CTTCTGGTAGGCATGGTAGCCCCAAGAAGGTGTTCTTCCACAACAGGTGGGGGAACTCACACCTGTGCGAAGGTTCGAACGGCTTGCCCGTGAGCTAAGCCCATACCAGCGTAAGATCCCACAGAAAAGGGGATACTCTCCCCCAAGGGGAGGTGTGATCACGGCCTTAGAAGCTCCAGACCACCTTTCCTGCACCACCGACTACCTTCCGGCCCATGCCTGGAAGACAGGAGTGGCTAACAGGAGCACCTTGAGGGTCGTCGACCGAAGCCCTAGTTCAAGAAAGAACAGACCGCAGATAGTCCGGAATGCTCGACGAGGAACAGGAGAGGGGACCAGGCCCTATCCCAACACCAAATGGAGAACTCTTCCATTTGAAGGCGAGCTTATCTGGTCGACTCCTGGCAGGACACCTCGAAACGTTGAGGACCTTGCTGGAAGACCCAAGGCCTGGCCACTAGCCGCACAGGGACCAGGCCGTCGGGGGTAGGGATTGAAGGTCCGGAAGGAGTGCCTTCCTCTAACAACAGAGATCAGGACCGGGCAGGCTGGAAGCCGCCTCGGGAGCCTGGGGCTGAGACTGAGAAGAGCTGGATACCAGAGCTGGCAAAACCAGTCTGGGGCTACCAGAATCATCTGTGTCTAGTCCCTCCTCGCCTTGCCTGAGAGTCAAGGGAAATGGGAGAGTGGCGTAGAAGAGGCCCGTGCTCCAGGGCATCCCCTACAGCAAACCATGCTGAGGAGGCAGGCATGAGACAGTCTCAGCCTCGAATTCTTCCTGGTGGGGAAAACAAAAGTCCACCCGAGGTGTGACCTAGAGGGAGAAGATATTGTGCTACCTCCGGCAGGAAAACCACTCGTGAGGCGCATCCCTTATCCGGCCTAGGGCATTGGCCAGGGTGATGGAGGCTCCTGCCATAGAAATGGCTAGGAAACCACCTCCCGGCTGCGCAAAAGATCCAATGCGGAGAACCTCTTTACTCAGAGGCAAGGAGGTCGTCCGGTCCTGGCGGGATAGGTAGCACATGGTCATGGTGTTGTCCGCCTGGACCTAAACCACAAGACCCCGCACAAACGGAGCGAGCGGTGCAAGCTAAGTGGACCGCCTGGAACTCCAGCAGGTAGGAAGACAACGGGACTCCCGAGAGGACCAGAGGCGGCGCACTCTGTGTTCCCCTTGATGGGCACCCCCACCCATCCGAGATGCTTCGGTCGGAGAAGACCGTCGACCCGGGCGGACTTAACGGGATGTCTCCTGCAAAAGAGCTGGAACGGTCCGAGGGAGAGCATTCCCTAACCCCTGGGCTGTTGTCACGGACTGGTCCAAAGGAACGCAGCGCTGTGACCGCTGGCTGGCCAGCCCCCATTAGGGGGACGCATGAACCGGCGGATCCAAACAGACCACGCTGGTGCAGGCCGCCGCAAGGCCCAGGAGGTGCAGGAAGTCCCGGTCAGGGTGCAAATTGCCCAGTCAGACCTGACTAGGTAAGGGAGGAAGAACCTCTGCCCTGTCCGCCAAGGGCCGAGCTCGGACTTAAGAGTCGAGCCTCATCCCAAAGAAGGATCACCCGCTAAGGCACGAGTTCCAACGTGGCTCCAATAAAGAGGAGACCAGTCTGAGAGCAACCTAGAGGGCCAGAGCTCTGGACCGTCCCCCTCCGCCTGGAGGGGTTGCCGTCAGACTGCCATCCAGGTGGGGTTACACCTGGACCCATTAGTGCTGCCGGAATGTTGCTGAGCAGAGACTGAAGGGCCTGGCCTGGAATTCGTAACGGGATCCCCCGCTAAAGAAAACTGAGGATTCTCCCAAGAAACGGACGGAACGAAGTGTAAGTACATCCTGGAGAACCAGGAAGAGCCACACGCCCCGTATTGAGGATGGGATATCTGAGACAGAGAGACCATCCCGACATGCAGATCAAGAATGGGGCGCTAGCCCCCCATCCGTTAGGGACCAGGAATATCTGGACACGAACCCAGGGTCTGGAGGAGGGTCTGCAACCTTCCTGATCACCTCTAGATCGAGGGGCCAGGCAAGTAGGCTCGGAAGGCTGACAACGAGGTTGCGGACCCCAAGGCCCCCGTGGGGCAACGGCTCGAAAGGGTGGGGCCTGCTCGCAATCCCGAGGCAGGACCTTCCCCTAGCACCTCCGACACCCAGAGGTCCGGGAAAGCGGACCAGGTGAAGAAGGGGCAAAGCAGCCTCCCCACAGGGGACCCCAGGTAGGGGTGACGGGGCCGGGGACAGCACCCCTCAGCCAGTCACTGAGCAGGTTTGGAGGAGGGATTGGCTGAGGAAGCTCCTGGGCCTTTACCTCCCTGCTTCCCTTTAGAGGAAGCCACTGGCTTGGATTCAGGACGCCCAGCGCAAGTCTGCTGGCCCTCATGCTGGAGATGATGGGCCGGTCGAGCCGCAGGGGCAAAGGGGCTTACGCAAAGGCTGCCGGCGGTCCTTGTCCCTCCGGGCCGGGGTGAACGTGTCCGGAGTGGTATCGGACTTCTCGGTCCCCTGGAGGTGTCGCTCTACTCAAGGGCCGAAAAGGTCTGTCCCCAAGAAGGGGATGTCCGCCAACTTGTGCTGGGTTTCCAATAAGAAAGAGGATAACCTCAGCCACACCCTGCGGTGCATGGCCACTGCAGCCGCCACCGACCTGGCACAGGAATCACCTAAGTCCAGAGCAGTCTGAAGCTGCTGCTTCGCCACCGCCCTACCCTGGTCCCGTACCCGCCGTACCATGGTCGGCTGGGAGATGAGGGAGCACCTCATCCAGGGAGCCCAAAAGGGCGTGGGAGAAATGTGCCATCAGTGCAGCCGAGCTGGCCTGTCGGAGGCCTAGGGAGGACGCAGCGAACCTTGCGCCCGACATAGTCCATCCTTTTGGACTCTGTCAGGGGGCCTATCCACATCCCGAGCGTTCCCAGAACACTGGAAAACATTATCGGTAACTAACCCCTCAGCCGAGGGGTGCTCCGAGAAACCAGGCAAAGAACCAACCGGGACAGAGTACTTCCTGGCCATCCTGGCCGAGGGTGCAGGGCAGGAAGTAGGCCGTCGCCAGAGCTCCAAGACCGGGCCTACGATGGCCTCGGCCACCGGGAAGGTCTCCAAGGGTGAACCCTCTCTGTCTGGAATCTCCGTCAGGGGATAAGGGACCGGTTTGGACATGGGCTGAAGCTGCATCCCGGTGAACTCCGAGATGAGCTGAAGCAGACCCATAAAGGATGATGGGCTGTCGTCCACAGATCGTTCCGGAGAGGACCCCGGGTCCTCCCGACTGGGGAACATAGAGGAGTCGACGTCAGACTCCGAGGGGTCTGCAAAGAGCTGCCTCAGGCCTGAGTCACTCTTCGTCCGCCCAGGGTGGGTGGGAGTGAGGAGGACAGGCAACCTGCGGGACAGGTCATGACCCGACCGAGGTTCCACCGAGGACAGTGGGGCAGCAAGGTTCAGATGAACAACCAGCCCCGGAGTGGACACCTCGACTGCAGCGAGCGGTTGTGTCGGCCGATCGGGCGGCAGCTGCTTGCCTGACAGGGAATGAATCGGTGTCAGTTGATTCCCGGACAACAACTGCTGCCACATGAACTCCTCGTAACGTCGACGCCATCTGCATCGAAGCCACTCCTCATCCAAGGAGGGAGACGAGGAAGAACGGTAATGCCACTTAACTCGGTGCCCCGACCGAGAACGCCGAAGTCGGCGTGAGCGACTTGACCGAGAGGAGGACCAAGACCGAGACCCGAATCCTCGGGGAAACCGAGGGTGGGCCTGGGAAGGAGCGGGGAGTGCCTGCTCTTCCCTTGGCTCGGACGAAAGGACCAAGGCCTGTTGACCCGAAGGTACAGGCAGAGAACCTCAGCCTCTGCCGGGGGAACCGGCGAAGGGATGGCGGCTCCAGCAGAAGACAGCCCAGATGACGGGTCGAGAGACTCGACAACGTCGACGGGATTCCTGGCCGGCTGACCTGGCGGGGACATCATGAAGCCAGCGGCCTGAGTCGCACCCTCGACCGAAGTCTAACGTTGGCCGGCAGGGGAAGGGGAACTCTCCCGCTTCCGCCAGCGCTGACGATAGGACTTAGCCTGCGACTTCTTAGACTTGGGCTGAGAGGCAGGTCCCAAAGGTCCCTCTCTCTTTGAGGAAAGGGACTGGCGAAGCTCCTTGAACAAAGCTGAATGAGGAGAACTCAAGGAGAGCGGGATAAGTGCCGTGACCGAGGGGGGGGGCCGCCCCCTCCATGGAGGAAAGATCGAGCTGCTCAGCCGAGACAGCCGATGCGGACACAGCCAGACGAGTCTCCAAGGATTTTTCCGGCCCGGAAAAAGTTTCAGGTCGCCTGAGCCCTGAACGGGCCGCACGATCCTCCAGTGCGCTGGTCGAAAGGGCACAGCAAAAATCGCAAACTTGAGGATCATGATCCAAGTCGAGGCAGTAGACGCACTTGGAGTGCGGGTCTTTCCTGGAGGAATTAACCGGGCGCCTCCGAGACCCGGAAAACAAATGATTCATCGCAGCAGCGAGGGAAGAAGATCGAAGTTTAGAAAACTTCCAACTAAATTCGGAGAGCCCGAAAAATTCAGGAACCAGTCAAAAACACAGAGCGCTAAGGAGGTAACCTGAGCTTCCAAGCGGTAAGGAAGATCTGGCATCATGGGGCGGAGCCAAGAGTTTTACCACCCGAGTGGGTGGGAGGAGCCAGCTTGAAGACCTGAAAATGAGATGGGGACTCAGACAGCATGGGGGAGATTCTAAAGGTCTGTCTGGGGAGATGTCCGGTTCAATGGGCACACCCAGACCTTCCCAGCCACATTCATACTGTTCATAATCCTCCTCCCCCTCCTCTGGTTCATAAAATTCCTCAATATCATAATCCGGAACCACTGGGACCGGACGAACTGACCTTTTACCAGATAGTGGTGGATCGGTTCGTCCGGTCCCAGTGGTTCAGGATTATGATTGAGTTTTTTCTCGGTTAAATTCAACCGCGATTATCATTATTTTAACTGCAAACCGATCGGTTCAAGCTCTGTCTATGGTATTGTAAGTAATAGATAGGTTTTCTGTGTGGAACTTGTAAATGTTTATCGGTTCGGTTTGAACCGATCAGATTGTATTTAAACTTCATTCTGAAGCGTTTTAAGGCTTGTTAGAGTGCGGTTCCCGGTTCTTATCAGTTCTAAAAAATCCAGATTTCATTACGGTTTTTTCCACGACCCGTGACACGGTTGGGAACCGATAAGGGTGTCTTGCCTGGCACTGCCGAAAAAGGGCAAGTTTTTGGTTAGGCTGGCATTATGTCTGAGAAACCCAAAAGAAAAACCGGGCCCACTGGGTTTCAACACTGTAGTGTCTGTGGGGAAGCCTTTGCCAAGGCTGACCCACACACCACATGTGTTTATTGTCTGGTGTTTGACCACCTCAATGCAGACTGCCAGATTTGCAAGAATTTCCCTGCAGCTACCATAGATAAGAGAGTAGGTAGGCTCAGGGAATGAGAGGCCAAAAAGTCCGCTGACCCGATGAGCCAGCCCGGTTCGGTGCCAACCAACCGGAGGGAGTGCCCTCTGACCAGGGCCAGACTTCTCGAGCAACGTAAGCTGACTCTGAGGAGCCAGTTCCAGCAAAGAGAACTAGAAAGTCAGCAGGTGTGGAGTCAAAATCCTTCTCCAACTGCTGCAGAGATAGCCAGGGCAATACAATTGTCCAGTCACTTTCTCGGTTCCGTCCGAACCGCCACTATCTGGCAAAAGGTCGGTTCGGTCAGTTCCACCGGTTCAAGAATATGATATAGAGGAGTTTTATGAACCAGAGGAGGGGGAAGATGATTATGAACAGTGTGAATGTGACTTTGAAAGTCTGACTGTGCCCATTGAACGTGACATCTCCCAGACAGACCTTTAGGAGAATCTCCCTAGGCTTGTTGAGTCCCTTCTCATTTTCTGTTTTATAAAAAGTTGTTGAAACCCTCCAGCTTCCTTTAGAGGAGGCTGTGGATGAGCAAGAGGAGCCTGACTTTGTAGAGATGATGGATATCCCAGAGTCTAGGAGATTGTCTATTCCTTTACATAAATCTTTTAGGAAACAAACAATAAAAATTTTAAAAGCTCCTAATTCTGTGCCTCCTGTGGATAAAAAGATGGACAGGAGGTACACTTTGTCAGGTCCTGATACAGAATTTCTTTCACAGCAATGCAGCCATGTTGGGGTAGTTCAGGCTGCAGCCTGTGATAAGGCTAATAGTCCCCTGGCTTCACATCCTCCTGACAAGGACTCCAGGAAGATTGATGCCATGGCTAAAAAAACATACATGGCAGCGTCCTTGGGACTCAGACAAGCAAACTATATGGCTTATGTTGCGAGATACCAAAAATCTAGATGGGATACTGTCATGGCTTTAGCCAAACAGGCCCCTGGCCAGCTTGCCAAGGAGCTGGAGCAGGTGGCTGCTGATGGTATTGAGGCATCTAAGGTGCAATTCCATGCTGCAGTGGATTCTAATGATGTATCCTCTAGAGTCATGGCTACATCTGTGGCTTTTCATAGATTGGCTTGGCTCAGGTGTACTACTTTGTCACAGGATACCCAGTCTAAGGCTATGGATTTTCCTGTGGTGGGAAATTCTTTGTTTGGGGAGCAGACAGAGAATTATATGAAGAAAATGGATGAATATAGAACCACTTATAGGAGTGCACAAGCCAAGGAACGGCAAGCCGCTCCTCAGAGGCAGCCCCCAGGGGTAGAGGCAGGCCTTTTTACCAGACCCAGGCCTCCTCTTCAGCTTATGTTCAGAGGGGTTCTTCAGCGGGAGAGGCAGACGGGGTATAAGCAGGCCTGCTCCCACCCCTCAGCCTAAAGCCCCTGCCAAACAGGCACCCTGATGGGATGCCCAGGGCCGGTTCTCCATTACCAGACCCTGTAGGGGGCAGGCTGGCTTACTTCGTCCAGGACTGGGAGTCTTTAACATCAGACAAGTGGATCCTGGAAGTAGTAAGCCAGGGTCTGGTTCTCAGCTTCAAAAAAATTCCCAAAGATGAGAATCTCATCTTTTCCACCTGCAAACCCTCTAGAGACTCTTGCCTTGGAAACAGAAGTCTCAACCCTCCTGGCTCTCAGAGCTGTAGAAAGGGTTTCTCCCCTACAGCAGGGCAAGGGTTTGTAATCCAGGTACTTCCTTACCCCAAAAAAGACAGGAGAGTGGCGGCCTATCCTGGACCTAAGATATCTGAACAAGCACCTTTTAAAACCAAAATTCAAAATGGTGACTCTGGGAATGATTTTACCCTCCTTAAGGCCAGGGACTGGCTAGCTTCCCTGGACCTCAAGGATGCCTACTTCCATGTTCTTATCAGAAGCTCCCACCGAAAGTACCTCAGATTCGAACTGCCCTCAGGCCATTATCAGTTCAGAGCAATGCCCTTCGGCCTTACCTCTGCCCCAAGGGTATTCACAAAATGTCTGGCAGTAGCAGTTGCTCATTTAAGAAGTCAAAAGATTGCCATCTTTCCCTACCTGGACGACTGGCTCATTGTGGGTCAGTCTCCAGACCAGGTCAAATCACACCTGCAAGTTACCCAGCAGCTGCTTACCTCTCTGGGCTTTCTCTCAATCTTCCAAAGTCAGTTCTGGAACCTGTCCAGGTACTCACCTTTATAGGTGCAGAACTGAACAAAGCAGGCCAGAGCCTTCCTTCCCTAGAAAGGGTAAGGACCCTGGGCCCTGGCCTCGTCCTTCACTCTGCAGGTCTCTACCAGCAAGGCATTTCCTGCAGCTCCTAGGGACACATGGCTGCTTCCACAGCTGTAGTGCAAGAGCAAGATTTCAGATGAGGACATTCAGTTCCATTTGAGAGCCTTCTGGTCTCAAAGAAGAGATTCCCTATCCAAGTTAATCCCAGTGACTGAACCCTGATCCAGGCCCTTCAGTGGTGGCAGGATCAGAGCAATCTGAGACAAGGGGTGCCCTTCATCCCTCTATCTCACTCCTTGACCCTTACTACAGATGCGTCCCTCTTGGGATGGGGAGCTCACATGGGCGACCTCTCCACCCAGGGGTTGTGGTCCCCTCAGGAATCTGTGCTCCACATCAATCTGTTGGAACTCGGAGCTATTTTTCTAGCACTTCAGGTTTTTTCTGCATCTGTTCAGAACAAGGTGGTACAGGTCAGAACAGACAACACTACTACAATGTGGTACATCAACAAACAAGGGGGCACTCGGTCTTCGGCCTTGTGCACCGAGGCGATGAAGTTGTGGTCTCTGGCTTAATCCCTGAACACTTCCATCATAGCAGTTCACCTCCCAGGCAAGGACAATGTCCTGGCAGATGCTCGCAGCAGGATTTCCCAGGGCCATCACGAATGGTCACTGGATCCCCTAGTACTGGGGATAGTTTTTGCCAGATGGGGCACCCTCAGATAGATCTTTTGCAGCCCCAGACAATCATCAACTTCCACTTTTTGTTGCAGGCCCCAGTGTTGGGCTCAGTCCCCCTGGATGCCTTTCTCCTCGATTGGGAAGGGAAGTTTCTCTATGCCTTCCCCTTCCCTCTCCTCTTCAAGGTGCTAGTCAAAATCAGATCTCAGCCCTGCAAGATGATCCTGATTGCTCCAGACTGGGCCAGGCAGCCCTGGTACCCACTCCTTCTGTCCTTAGCAGTCCATCTTCCCCTGTGTCTCCCCAGGAACCACAATCTGTTAACCTGTGCCCAGGGAGAGTCTGTATCCGAATCTCAATCCTCAACCTCAAGGCCTGGCTCTTGAGGAGTTAGAGTTTGCTGATCTACAACTTTCTCAGGGTGTTCTCGAAATCTTGAAAGCTTCTAGGAAGCCTTCCACCAGGGCTACCTATAACTCCAAGTGGAAAAGGTTTTTCCATATGGTGTTCAGGGAAGCATATTTCCCCGGAATCTGCTGATTTGCCCACTGTTTTGGACTATATGGTCCATCTTAATTCTTTGGGACTGAGACCAGCTGCCCTGAAAGTGCATTTGGCAGCTGTCTCTGCTTTTATTTCAGCAGGGAAGCCCTCTTCTCTTTCTGCTCACCCTGTTTTTTCCAAGTTATTTAGGGGATTGCTTCATACCAATCCACCATTCAGGGACCCTGCCTCTGCCTGGGATCTTAATGTTTGTATTGCTCAGCTGATGCAACCCTTTGAACCTCTGTCTTCGGCAGAGCTTAAGTACTTGACTTGGAAAACTGTATTCTAGTAGCCATCACTTTGCCAGGCGCATAAGTGAGTTACAGGCTTTATCAGTGGAGACTGACTTTATTTCCTTTTCACAGGGATAAGGTAGTCCTCAGGACTAACAGGAAGTTTTTGCCTAAGGTGGTTTCGATTTCCACCTTAACCAATCTATTTCACTTCCAGTGTTCTTCACTGACCATTCCTCCTCTGGTGAGAGGAGGCTGCACAGCTTAGATGTTAAGAGGGCCTAAGTTGCTACACAGAGCGTACTAAGGGTCACAGGTTTGACTCCCTCCAACTATTTCTCACTTATGGTGAGGCTGGGAAAGGGAAACCTGCCACTAAGAGATCCATTGCCAGGTGGATTGTCTCTTGTATCCAATTTTGCTATCATAAACTGGGTAAGGTTCCCTGTTCAGGCCTGAGGGCTCACTCTACCAGAGGTACAGCTGCGTCTCTAGCTGCTGCCAGAGACATCCCCATCTTAGAGATATGTCAAGCAGCTACTTGGAAAACAGTACACACTTTCACCAAGCATTACTCCCTGGATATCCAGGCCAGGAGGGATGCTCGGTTTGGTACAGCCGTGCTTCAGAGCCTATTCCCTAAGTAGGTTCTGTCCCTCCTCCATGGAGGTACTGCTGTGTAGTTCACTAGTCATAATATAGGAAGACTTCATGTTGTTTGAAGAAAAAATTACTCACCTTAGTAATGTTGTTTCTTCTAATGGAGTCTTGCTATATTATGACCTCCCCAGCCTGCCCCTCTCAGAACTTCTACTTTGGGTATGGGGTGGGCATTCCACTGTTGGCACTAATTGATGCCCCCTTTTATGTTTTCCACCCCTTCTTGTTGGGGTGTTTGGGTGTTGTGTTTTATTTTATCTTATCTTTTCTGGTCCCCTGACTTGAGTCTTGGTGTTGGGACCAGGATAATGTGCTAATATTTTAGTAGCCAGTTGGCTAGTGTAGGTTACAGCTTTCACACAGAGCCTTAGTGAGTTTTGCTCGTAAAGATCTGACAGTTTCGGTTTGAAATGTCCTAGACAGAGTTTTTCTAACAGAGCTCGCTCTAAGTTCCATGCTCTGCATGGAAGTTAACTCTTTCACCTCCAGAGCAGTTCTAATGGTGGGACAAACTGCATTAGTCATAATATAGCAAGACTCCATTAGAAGAAACAACATTACTAAGGTGAGTAATTTTTTCTTTTCAGCCATGTCAGCTGATAGGCTAAACATATAGCAAGATGTGCATTGTATACCTGTTTCCCCTTTAGTAGTGGTTACAAACACATTAATATTGCTTGGTAGATTTAAGGAGGATGCCATTACCATGCATTAGAGGTGAAACAACAGAACCACTTAATGTAATAGTACTCACACGTATAAGTGAAGGTGACAACACGGGCGTAATTATACCGCCTAACACGTGCTAAACGCGCGTGTCTTAGCGCACGTCCTGCTTCCTTGCTCGCATGAGAAGTGCAGTAAATGGAGAGGAGTGACCTGGAAGTACTCAAACAAGGTCACAGAGCCCCTCGAGATTTAATTTTTTTAATGCCCTTTTAAAACTCCATGAAAACCACTCATGCGTGGAGCTGGTGGAGTATAAGTGTATGCTAGTCCCCAAATTAAAAATAAAAAGTTCCTTTTTGAACTGTAGTTCTCGTGTCTGGTCAAAAGAACTACAGTCCCTCTTCCTGCTTCCTGACAAAATGTCAGCAGGGCTCAGTCACACACTCGTAGTATGCATAAACACAGAACAGAATCACAGTATTTTTTAAAATAGCTTGTAGTTTTAAAGCAAAGAGCCTACAGAGAGATCCACACACTGCTTAGGTTTAAAAATGGCAGAGGTTGGTCCGGTTTGGAACCAACCCGTTCTGTTTACATTTATTTCTGGGATTAGAGTTGTGTTCCGGTGCCGATCGGGTTCAAAAGAACCAAGGTTTTTTGCCGGTTCTTTTAAAAACTGAGGGACCACCCCCGTGTCAGGTGACCGGCGGGAGACATCAATATAAAGGGGCAGTTCCTCACGCCTGCCTTCCAGTTCTTTCCCGCCAAGGGCCAACAAAGGCCGGACGAGATAGAAACGGATATTTTCTTAAATGGAAAAGGAGCTAAAAAAGCTTAGGGGGATGGAGGGTGGGAAGGTATTACCTAGTGCAAGAGCCTCTCTCGAAAATCTACTGTTACGGTAAATTCTTACGTAACTGTACTATCTTACTTCGAGAGGGCTCTTGCTGTAGGTAATTATAGGACTGAGTCCCAAGCAGTCTGGAACAAGGAGAAGCACACAGGAGGAGGAAAGCTACCCAGAGTAGATCCTAAAGCTGAGAAGGCCTTAAGAAAGGAGGCCTTGCAGAACAGCCAGCCCGAAAACCGCTCTACAGCGAGAGGCAATATCCAAACTGTAATCTTTCGTAAAGGTATGGATGGAAGTCCTGGTGGCGGCAGCACAGATGTCTCCTGCTGACAAATTCTTGAAACAAGCTGCTGATGCAGCGGCTCCTCTGGTAGAGTGGTCTCTGACTTGACCCGGGAGGGTTTTGTTGTACTTGTCATAACAAAGTGATGCAACGAGCCAACCATTTGGATAGGCATTGTTTAGAAACAGCATTGCCTTCCCATTTCGAGCGAAAGAGACAGAGTTGATCTCTTTCAGAGATCCTTTGTCCGATTAGTGTAGTATCTCAGAATCCGTTGAACGTCCATAGTATGTAACAATGGACCCTCACCTTTTGTAGAGAGGGATTGACAAAGCTCCTTAAAAGAAGCCGTGTAGGAGGAGCCCAAGGAGAGCAGGATAAATGCCATGGCCGAGGAAGATGAAGATACGGCCTAGGCCGCCTCCTCCTTGAGGTCGATCATCTGCTCAAGTTGCTCAGCAGAGCCTGCCGCCGCAGACACCGCCCAACGGGCCTCCTTTGACTTCACCGGAGGAACACGTCTCTCAGGGCACCCAAGTTGGAGTCTGGCAGCATGGTCTTCAAAGACGTTGACCGAGAAGGACTTGCACAATTTGCAGGCCTGCGGATCATGATCGAGTCCAAGGCAATAGACGCAGGTGGAGTGCGGATCGGTCCCAGACATTTTCTGCCCGCATGGGCACTGCCGAAATCCGGGAGTCGACTTATTCATCGCAGCCGCGAAGGAAGAAATAGACCGAAGTCTAGAAAATGTAAGAATAAGTTTTGGTTTAACCGACGAGTTTGGATCCAGGCCTAAAACGCAGAGCGCTAAGGAGGGAACCTGAGTTTCCAAGCAGTAAGGAATCTCTGGAGTAATGGGGCGGAGCTGAGACTGTCACCACCCGGGTGGGTGGGAGGAGCCAGCTTGAAGACCTTCCAGCAAGATTTAAAGCGGCAAGGAACCTGCCAGTAAGTGTGGATGAACAACGTATACCATTCCTAGAACTCCTGTTACAGGTGAGTAACCTGTATTTTTTTGCCCAGTTCTTTTAAAAAGCTTGTGACACGGTTTGTAACCGATCTGTTATTGCATTACCTGGCTTGAAAGCTGCAATAGGGTAATTTGTTAGGTTGGCCATGTCTGAGAAACCCAAGAAGAAAACCGGTCCCACTGGCTTTCAGCACTGTACTGAGTGTGGGGAGGCCTTTGCTAAGGCTGACCCCATTTCATCTGTGTTTATTATCTTGGGTTTGACCACTTCAAGTCAGACTGCCAAATCTATAAAAACTTTCCTAAATCCACTCTAGATAAAAGACTGAGTAGGCTGAAGGAAAGGGAGGCCGAGAAGTCCATAGATCTGGATGGCCAGCCCCGGTTCGGTTGCAGCTGAACCAGAGGAGGTGCCTACTGACCTAGGCGATACCTCCTCGGGCAAAAGGATTGCCGATCCCGTGGGGTAGGTTCCATTAAAAAAGAAGCGTAAGTCTGCCATTTCGGATCCGGTATCGCACTCTCCAACCGCAAACGAAATAGCCAAAGCGATTAGCATTGTTCAATCGCTTAGACCGGTTCTGTCCGAACCGGTACTGCCAGTTAGGCGATCGGTTCAGTCGGATCAGTCTCCTCCTGATTATGATCCAGATGCTTTTTATGAGGAGTGGGAGGGAGACGAAGACTATCCCAAGGATGACAATGACCAGGGGGGGGGTCTGGATGTGCACATTGAACCGGACATCTCCCCAGACAGACCCTCAGGTGTTTCTCCTCCCAGACTCTGAGTCCCCTTCACATTTTTCATTCTACAGGAAGGTGGCAGAAACCCTGCAGCTCCCCTTGGCTGAAGCTGCAGAGGAGGATGAAGATCCTGGTTTTGTGGAAATGGTGGACATCCCAGAGTCCAAAAGACTGTCTATCCCTTTTCATAAATCATTGGGGAAACAGACACACAAGATTTTACAAACTCCTAATTCAATACCTCCTGTGGATAAGAGAATGGACAGGAGGTATTTATTAGACTCAGCTGTGGAGTTCCTTTATAGTCATTGCAGCCATGTTGGGATAGTGCAGGCTGCAGCCTGTGACAGGGCTAACATCCTTTGGCTTCACACCCCCTGGATAAGGACTCTAGGAAAGTGGATGCCATGGCCAAAAAACAGTATTTGGCATCCTCATTGGGAGTCAGGCAGGCTACTTCTATGGCCTACAGAGCCAGAAATCCAGATGGGATACGGTTCTGGAACTGGCTAAACAGGCCTCTCCCCAGCTAGCCAAGGAGCTGGAGGAGGTGGCTGCTGATGGAATTGAGGCATCCAAAATGCAATTTCATGCTGCTGTGGACTCCAATGATGTGGCATCTAGAGTCATGGCTACATCTGTGTCTGTCAGAAGACATGCATGGCTCAGATGTACTAGCCTTTCACAGGATACCCAGACTACAGCTATCTGTTTGGGGAGCAGACAGAGGCTTACATGGAGAAAATGGATGAATACAGGACCACGTACAGGAGTGCATAGGCCAAAGAGAGGCAAGCCTCTTCACACAAGCAGCAGTCTAGGGGCAGGGGCAGGCCCTTTAAAAGGCCTTTTTACCAAGCCCAGGCCTCCTCTTCCTTCCCACAGAGGGGGTTCTTCAGAGGCAGGGGCAGGAGGGGGATGAGCAGAGCTGCTCCCTCCTCCTCTGTCTAAGGCTCCTGCCAAGCAGACACCCGGATGTGTCAGACCGGGTCGACTCCCCATTTCCAGTAGGAGGCAAGCTGGCTTACTACTTCCAGGCCTGGAAGTCTGTGACCTCAGACAAGTGGGTCCTGGAAGTAGTAAGGCAGGGACTGGCACTCAGCTTCAAAAATTTCCAAAAAAAAAGGGCCAAGTCTTCCACCTGCATCACTCCACATTGCCCTAGAGGCAGAGGTTTCCTCTCCTCTATCTTTCAGAGCTATAGCAAAGGTTCCTACTCAGCACAGGGGAAAAGGACTGTACTCCAGGTACTTCCTTACCCCAAAGAAACCGGGAATGGCGACCCATCCTAGACCTAAGGTATTTGAGCAAACACATTTCAAAGCCCAAATTCAGAATGGTAACTCTGGGAATAATTCTTCCCTCTCTAAGGCCAGGGGATTGGCTAGCATCTCTGGACCTCAAGGATGCCTACTTCCATATTCCTATCAGGTGTTCCCGCAAAAAATACCTCTGGTTCAAAGTTGCCTTCAGGCCATTACCAATTCAGAACTATGCCATTCGGCCTAACGGCTCCAAGGGTGTTCACAAAGTGCCTTTGTTGCGGTGGCTTAACTCAGAAGACTGGGTATCGCCATCTTCCCGTATCTGGACGACTGGCTCTTAGTTGGTCAGTCACCTTTACAGGTCAAGTCATCTCTTCAAACTACCCAGGACCTACTGAGCTCCTTGGGGTTTCTTCTTAATCTTCCAAAGTCTGTCCTTGAACCAGATCAACTTCTCACCTTTATAGACATAGAGTTGGACACTGTACAAGCAAAAGCCTTCCTTCCCCTGGCAAGGGTGAAGGCCCTAGTGGATCTTGCTTCCTCCTTTCGACCTTGGGTCTCCCGCCCAGCAAGACAGTTTCTTTAACTCCTGGGCCACATGGCAGCTTCCACTACAGTGGTGCAGGGAGCAAGGTTCCAGATGAGAGACATTCAGTTTCATCTAAGGTCTTTTTGGTCTCAAAAGAAGGATTCACTTACCAAACTGATTCTAGTGACTCAGACTCTGGTCCAAGCTCTCCAGTGGTGGCTGGATCAGGACAACCTCAGACAAGGGGTTCCTTTTCTCCCTCAAGTCCCATCAGTAGTTCTAACTATGGATGCTTCTAACAACATGAAGTCTTGCTGTATTCTGACTATTGCAGTGATATCCAACCTTTGAACTGCCCCGGAGAGGAAAGAGTTAACTTTCCATGCAAGGCATGGAACGCTGAGCTCGAGCTCGGTTGAGCCTCTGTCTGTTGTTGTTGTTTGAACCCAAACCGCCAGATTCTTTACTCCGCCTCACTGAACAGTCGCTCCGGAGATTTCTCCTTCTTTCGGTTCAATTTAGTCGGTTAAAGTGTCGTTTTTTTCCCTCGGTTCAACTGAATTTCTTCTGTCTAACCTGTCGGTTCAGTCTCTGTCTGTGGTACCATGAGTACTAGATAGGTTTATTATTATTAGTTTCTGTGTGGAACTTGTAAACATCAGATCGGTTAGGTTTGAACTGATCAGGTTTGTAAAAAAAAGTTTGTTCTGCTTTTTAGAGTGTGGTAACCGGTCCTTATTAGTTCTATTTAAAAAAAAAACGGATTTCATTACGTTTTTTTCCATGACCCGTAACACTGTCAGGAACCGATAGGGGTGTCTTGCCTGGCGGATTGCCGAAAAAAGGGTACGTTTAGTTAGGACTGGCCATGTCAGAACCCCCAAAAAAAAAAGAGGCCCACTGGGTTTCAACATTGTAGTGTATGGGGAAGTCTCATGTAAGGCTGACCCCCACACCACAAGTGTTTATTGTCTGAGGTTTGACCACCTCGATTCAGACTGCCAGATTTGCAGAAGTTTTCCCACAGCTACCCTGGAAAAGAGAGTAGGTAGGCTGAGGGAAAGGGAGGCCAAAAAGTCCGCTGACCCGGATGGCCACGCCGGTTCGGTACCAACCGAACCAGGAGGAGTGCCCTCTGACCAGGGCGAAACTTCTTCGGACAAAAGGAGAACCAACTCTGTGGAGTCTGTTCCGGTTAAAAGAAAAAGAAGGGATAAGTCAGCCGGTTCAGATCCACAAGTTCTTTCTCTGACCGCTGATGAAATAGCCAAAGCGATAAGAATTGTTCAATTGCTAACTTCGGTTCCGACCGAACCGGCACCATCGGTTAGGGGCTCGGTTCGGTCGGTTCCCCCCGGTTCCGGATTATAATTTAGAGGATTTTTATGAACCGGAGGAGGTAGAGTATGAGGATAGTGATGGTGATTATGAAAGTCTGGATGTGCCCATCGACCCGGACATCTCCCCAGAGAGACCTTCAGGTGTTTCTCCTCCTAGGCTTTCTGAGTCCCTTCCCACGTTGTTTTACAGAAAAGTGGCTGAAACTCTCCAGCTTCCTATGGAGGAAGCAGTGGAGGATCAGGAGGAGCCTGATTATTTTGAGATGATGGACATCCCAAAGTCCAGGAGACTGTCTATTCCCCTCCATAAGTATTTTGGGAAACAGACATTAAAATTTTAAAGACCCCTAATTCTATACCTCCTGTGGATAAAAGAATGGACAAGAGGTATACTCTTTCAGGCTCAGATACGGAGTTCCTTTCACAGCAATGCAGCCATGCTGGGGTAGTGCAGGCTGCTGCCTGTGATGAGGCAAATATACCCTTTGCCTCACACCCCCCAGATATGGACTCCAGGAGGATTGATGCCATGACAAAGAAACAGTACATGGCAGCATCTTTGGAACTCAGGCAGGCTAATTATATGGCCTACACAGCTAGATACCAGAAGTCTAGATGGGACACGGTGATGGCTCTAGTCTAGCTAAACAGGTCCCTAACCAGCTTGCCAAGGAGCTGGAGCAGGTGGCTGCAGATGGTATTGAGGCATCCAAGGTGCAATTTCATGCTGCAGTGGACTCCAATGATGTTTCTTCTAGAGTCATGGCCCTTCGTAGGATGGCTTGGCTCAGATGTACTAGCCTGTCGCAGGATACCCAGACTAAGGCCATGGATTTTCCTGTTATTGGTAATTCTCTGTTTGGAGAGCAGACAGAGAACTACATGAAGAAAATGGATGAGTACAGGACCACCTATAGGAGTGCTCAGGCCAAGGAAAGGCAAGCCACTCCCCAGAGGCAGCATTCTAGGGGCAGGGGCAGGCCTTTTCATAGGCCTTTCTAGCAAGCCCAGGCCGCCTCCTCTTCTACCTTTGCTCAGAGGGGGGTTCTTCAGAGGGAGAGGCAGACTGGGTATAAGCAGGCCTGCTACCATCCCTCAGCCTAAAACCCCTGCCAAACAGGCACCCTGATGGGTTTGCCTGGGCCGATTCTCCACTACCCATAGGGGGCAGGCTGGCTTACTTTGTCCAGGACTGGATGTCTTTAACATCAGACAAATGGGTCCTGGAAGTAGTAAGCCAGGGACTGGTTCTCGGCTTCAAAAAATTTCACAAGATGAGAACCAGATCCTTTCCACCTGCAAATCCTTCAGAGGTCCTTGCCCTAAAGGCAGAGGTCTCTTCCCTCTTGGCTCTCAGAGCCATAGAAAGGGTTCCACCCCTACACAGGGGAAAAGGATTGCACTCCAGGTACTTCCTAACCCCAAAAAAGATAGGAGAATGGCAGCCCATCCTGGATCTCAGATATTTAAACAAGCACCTTTTAAAGCCAAAGTTCAAAATGGTGACTCTGGGAATAATTCTACCCTCTCTAAGTCCAGGGGACTGGCTAGTCTCCTTGGACCTCAAGGATGCCTATTTCCACATTCTCATCAGGTGCTCCCACAGAAAGTTCCTCAGGTTCGAGTTGCCCTCAGGCCACTATCAATTCAGAGCAATGCCCTTTGGCCTAACATCAGCTCCAAGGGTGTTCACAAATGCCTGGCAGTAGTGGTGCTTCCTAAGGAGAAAAAAGATCTCCATCTTTCCATACCTGGACGACTGGCTCATAGTGGGTCAGTCTCCAGACCAAGTCAAGTCACACCTACAGATAACTCAGCAACTGCTCACTTCTCTAGGATTCCTCCTAAATCTTTCAGTCAGTTTTATAGCCAGTGCAGCGCCTCACCTTCATAGGGGCAGAGCTGGATGCAATAAGGGCAAGAGCCTTCCTTCCCCTGGACAGGGCAAGGACCCTTGTGACACTGGCCTCTTCATTTCACCCTTCAGGTGTCTCGACCAACCAAGGCATTTCTGCAGCTCCTGGGCCACATGGCTGCCTCTCACAGTGGTCCCGAGGCAGATTTCAGATGAGGGACATTCAGTTCCACTTAAGAGCCTTCTGGTCCCAGAGAAAGGATTCTCTGACCAAGCTAATCCCAGTGACTCGAACCCTGATCCAGGCTTTGCAGTGGTGGCAGGATGAGGACAACCTAAGGCAAGGAGTTCCGTTTGTCACTCAATCTCATTCTCTAATCCGTACCACAGATGCCTCCCTCTTGGGCTGGGGAGCTCACTTGGGGGATCTGACCACCCAAGGGTTGTGGTCACCTTAAGAATCTCTGTTTCACATCAGTCTCTTAGAATTTGGAGCAGTGTTTCTAGCACTTCAAGTTTTTTCCAAGTCTGTTCAGAACAAAGTAGTTCAGATCAGGACAGACAATACCACCACAATGTGGTACATCAACAAGCAAGGGGGCACTCTGTCTATGGCCTTGTGCACAGAAGCAATGAAGTTGTGGTCTCTGGCCTATTTCCTGAATACCTCTCTGATAGCAGTGCACCTCCCAGTGAAGGACAATGTCCTGGCAGATGCTCTCAGCAGGATATCTCAGGGCCATCACGAATGGTCCCTGGATCCCCTAATTTTGAAGGTGATCTTCTCCAGATGGGGCACTCCACAGATAGATCTTTTTGCAGCCCCAGACAATCACCAACTTCCTCTTTTTTGCTGCAGACCCCCAGTGTTGGGCTCAGTCCCCCTGGATGCTCTAGTTTTCGATTGGGAAGGGAAATTCCTGTGTCTTTTCCTCCCTTCCCTCTCCTGTTCATGGTACTAGTCAAAATCAGGTCTCAGCCCTGCAAAGTGATTCTGATTGCTCCAGACTGGGCCAGACAGCCCTGGTACCCTCTCTTGCTGTCCTTAGCAGTCCACCTTCCCCTGTCTCTTCCCAGGAATTACAACCTGTTAACATGTTCTCAGGGGAGGGTTTGGTATCCGAATCTCAAATCTCTCAATCTCAAGGCCTGGCTCTTGAAGAGTTAGTTTGCTGATTTGCATCTCTCTCAAGGTGTTCTGGATATTCTAAAGGCTTCTCGAAAGCCTTCCACCAGAAAGACTTACAACTCCAAATGGAAAAGGTTTACTATCTGGTGCTCTGGTAAGCATATTTCTCCAGAGTCTGCTGGGTTGCCTACAGTCCTGGACTATATGGTTCATCTCAATAGCTTGGGACTCAGACCAGCTACACTTAGAGTGCATCTGGCAGCTGTCTCTGCCTTCTTGTCAGCAGGCAAGCCCTCTTCCCTTTCAGCTCATCCTGTATTCGGTAAATTCTTCAAGGGATTGCTGCTTACCAATCCTCCCTTCAGGGACCCTGCCTCTGCTCGGGACTTTAATGTTTGCATTGCTCAGCTTAAGCAACCCCCTATTGAGCCTTTGTCCTCAGCAGAGCTTAAGTACTTGACTTGGAAAACTGTGTTCTTGGTAGCCATTACTTCTGCCAGATGCATAAGTGAGTTACAGGCCCTGTCAGTGGAGCCTGATTTTATTTCTTTCCATTGAGATAAGGTGGTCCCCAGGACTAATAGGAAGTTTTTGCCTAAGGTGGTTTCAGATTTCCACCTTAATCAGTCTGTGTCTCTTCCTGTTTTCTTCACTGACCATTCCTTCTCTGGGGAGAGGAGGCTACACAGCCTGGATGTGAAAAGGGCCCTTAGCTACTACATAGAGCGCACCAAGGGTCACAGGTTTGACTCCCTCTAATTGTTCCTCACTTATGGTGAGGTTGGTAAGGGAAACCTGCCACTAAGAGATCTATTGCCAGGTGGATTGTCTCTTGTATACAATTCTGCTATGAAAAATTAGGTAGAATCCCACCCTGAGGGCTCACTCTACTAGAAGTATAGCTGCTACCAGGGATATTCCTATCTTAGAGATTTGTCAAGCAGCCACCTGAAAAACAGTACATACTTTCACCAAGCATTACTCTCTGGGTATCCAGGCTAGGAGTGATTCTCGGTTTGGCACAGCAGTGCTTCAGAGCCTGTTCCCAAAGTAGGTTCTGTCCCTCCTCCATGGAGGTACTGCTTGGTAGTCTGCAATAGTCAGAATACAGCAAGACTTCATGTTGTTTGAAGAAAAAATTACTCACCTTAGTAATGTTGTTTCTTCTAATAGAGTCTTGCTGTATTCTGACCTCTCCCCGGCCTCCCCTCTCAGAACCTGGGTTTTGGGATGTGGGTGGGCAGGAATAGTGTTGGCACCCTATAGGTGCCCCCTTTTTCTCACCATCTTATTTTTGGGTGTGTGTTGTGTTTTGTTTTTTGGGTTTCCTGACTCGAGTCTTTGCCTTGGAACCAAAAAAATATTTTTAATAAATTTAGTTGCCAGTTGGCTAGTGTGAGTTTACAGTTTCCACACAGGACGCCCAGTGAGTATAGCTCGTAAAGATCTGGCGGTTTGGGTTCAAACAACAGACAAAATCTCAACCGAGCTCGAGCTCAGCGTTCCATGCCTTGCATGGAAAGTTAACTCTTTCCTCTCCAGGGCAGTTCAAAGGTTGGATATCACTGCAATAGTCAGAATACAGCAAGACTCCATTAGAAGAAATAACATTACTAAGGTGAGTAATTTTTTCTTCTCTCCTTGGGTGGGGAGTCCACCTGGGAGCCCTGACAGCTCAAGGAGTCTGGTCCACACAAGAGTCTCTCTCTCCTTCATATCAATCTCCTGGAACTCAGGGCAGTTTTCCTAGCCCTGCAGAGCTTCTCGGATTTAGTCAAAGGCAAGGTGGTCCAAGTCAGAACGGACAACACCTCCACAATGTGGTACCTCAACAAGCAGGGAGGCACTTGGTCCTCGGCCTTGTGCACAGAAGCCATGAAGCTGTGGTCTCTGGCCTATTCTCTTCAGACTTCTCTGGTAGCAGTTCACCTTCCTGGGAAGGACAACATACTAACAGATGCTCTGAGCAGAATATCACAGGGACACCATGAATGGTCCTTGGATCCTCACATACTGAAGGTCACCTTCTCCTGGTGGGGCACTCCAGAGATGGATCTCTTTGCAGCAGTGGACAATCATGAACTTCCTGTGTTTTGTTGCAGACCTCCAGTCCTGGAGACAGTTCCCCAGGATGCTCTCATTTTGGACTGGAAGGGAAGGTTTCTCTGTGCCTTCCCTCCATTCCCTCTGCTGTTCAGAGTTCTGACCAAGATCAGGACTCACCCCTGCACAGTGATACTGGTGGCTCCAGATTGGTCCAGACAGCCGTGGTATCCTCTACTGCTGTCCTTGTCAGTGTCACATCCCCTGTCTCTGCCCAGTACTTAGTCTCCTGTCCTCCTCTCTGGGGCGGATCTGATAGCCCAATCTCCAGTCTCTCAATCTCAAGGCCTGGCTTTTGAAGAGTTAGAATATGCAGCACTACATCTTTCTCACGGAGTTCTGGATATTCTGAAGGTCTCCAGGAAACCTTCCACTAGAAAAACTTACAACTCCAAATGGAAAAGGTTCTATATTTGGTGCTCTCAGAAAGGCATTCTGCAGACATTTCCACAACCTTAGACTATCTAATTCATCTGAATGGTCTAGGCCTTAGGCCTGCCACTCTGAAGTTTTATCTTGCAGCTGCCTCTGCATTCCTCTCAGCAGGGAAGGGCTCTTCCCTGGCATCTCATCCTGTTTTCAGAAAGTTTTTCAAAGGACTGGTTCACATTAACCCTCCCTTTAGGGAGCCCACTCCGTCTTGGGATCTTAATGTCTGCATAGCTGAGCTTATGCAGCCACCCTTTGAACCTCTGGCTTCAGCCGAATTGAAGTACTTGACCTGGAAAACTGTGTTCCTGGTAGCTATTACTTCTGCCAGGCAGATTAGTGAGTTACAGGCTCTGCAGTTGAACCTGACTTTGTCTCCTTCCATAAGGACAAAGTGGTCCTAAGAACCAGTAGGAGGTTCTTGCCCAAAGTGGTATCGGATTTTCATCTGAACCAGTCTATATCTCTCCCTGTGTTTTTCACTGATCATTCTTTAGGTGAAAGAAGGTTACACGGTCTGGACATTAAGAGGACCCTTAGCTACTACATTGAGCATACTAAGGCACATAGAAATGACTGTCTTCAATTGTTTCTCACTGATGGTGAAGTGGGGAAAGGTAAGCCTGCCACTAAAAGAACTATTGCCAGGTGGATTGTTTCTTGTATACAATTCTGTTATGACAAGTTGGGTAGAACACCCCCTTCAGGCCTGCGGGCTCATTCGACTGTGGGCACAGCTGCTTCCCTAGCTGCACCTAGAGATCTACCTTTGTTAGAGATCTGTAAAGCAGCCACCTGGAAAACAGTACATACTTTTTTTTTACCAAGCATTACTCCCTGGACATCCAGGCTAGGAGTGAAGCTAGGTTTGGCACAGCAGTACTGCAGAGCCTCTTCCCAAAGTAGGTTCTGCATTCCCTCCTCCACAGGGAACTGCTTGGTAGTCTGCATTGTGTCTGAATACAGCAAGACTTCATGTTGTTGGAAGACAAAATTACTCACCATAGTAATGTTGTTTCTTCTAATGGAGTCTTGCTGTATTCAGCCCCCCCGCTTCCCCTCTCAGAACCTGGGTTTTTGGGAAGTGGGCTGGCAGGTACAGTGTTACACCTCAGTGGTGTACCTTGTACCCTTCCTCTTGGGTGGGGTGGATGTTAATTTTTTTCTGCTGTTTTATACTTAAATATTGTCATTACCTTTCCTTCTTGGGTTCTCGACTTGAGTCTTTTGGGCCCAAAAAATAATTTTTTGATCTTTGGCTATATGTTAAACAATTTTCATACTATAGTATGTTGGTGTGCTCGTAAGAATCTGTTACACTGAGAAGTACGACACAGGTTTGAAAACCAAGCTTGAGCTCAACATTTTATGCTTCTGCATAGCGTTAACTCTGTCCTCTCCGGGGCAGTTCAAGTGCTGGGGCTAACTGCATTATGTCTGAATGCAGCAAGACTCCATTAGTGGTGGCTATGAATACAGTGCAGGGCTTCAAACAGGCATGGGATAGGCATAAGGGAGCAATACAAATGACTATGAATAGATAGGCCACTGACAGAGCAAAGGCCGATGGCACATTTATAAGGTAGAAAAAGAAATGGGCAGACTGGATGGGCCTTGCGGTCCTTATCTGCCGTCAACTTCTATGTTTCCTTGTTCTATGTTAATCCATCCTTTCTTCCGAAGGTGGTTTCGGAAACCACTCTGAGTGTCGAATTGCTGATCTCTTATCCTCCGCATTCCAACAGGGAGAAATATCTTTTGCACACCTTAGAAGTGCACCGGATCTTGAGGTGTTACACCACCCAAACTAAAGAGGTACGTCAGTCAAATCAGCTTTTTGTGGCCTTTTCAAAACAGGCCATATCCAGGTAGTTGGCTAACTGCATCCACTATACCTATTAAAAAAAATATGGAAAGTCCCTTCCGGTGGTAGTTAAGGGTCGCTCCATGCAGAGTGTAGCTACCTTTACCACTTTTTTCAGGAATGTGTCCACGGGAGAGATCTGTGCAGCGGCCACTTGGTCGTCTGTCCACACCTTCACTAAACATTACAGTTCGGACATTGCCTCTAGGCACAGAACCGGATTCGGCCTTGCGGTCTTGCAAGTTCTTTAGTCCTAGGACAGTACTCCAATTGGCAGACACTTCCTCCTCCCAGAACCTCATCTCCGAAATTTTCTTTTGGACTGCTGGGTATTCAGTCCTATATGTGAAGACCTACTGCAGGCACCCTCTCGAAGTAGGATATAATAGTTACACAAGAACTTACTGTAACAGTAGATCTTCAAGAGAGGTTCCTGCAGTAGATATAGATCTTACTTCGAGACACAGCTCTTGCAGCAGGTTACACCATTAGGACTGAAGCCAGCAGGCATCAGGACCCCACGGAAAAATTCTAGCTAGCTATCTTCAGCGGGGACCGACCCCGACATCGGTCCCACCTCAGACGTAGTACATAAGGGGGCGGTCTGGCCAGATTCCCCAATTCTTCCCATAGTTGACTTGCATGTCTCGACCCTTGGTTCAGTTTCTAGCGCGACGCTTGGTAAAGCTTCTTCCCACGGAAATTGCCTTCTTCAATCAGCCTTTTCTCTGATGTCCTCTCCGACTCCGTCACCTCCTCATAGCACCTGTGGGAAGCAGATCCCGTTTAGGATCCCGACTCGGCCTGTGTCCGGTGCCTAGGTCCAGACCACGACACCCGGTCCTGCACCTTTTGCCAGGGTTTCAACAGCAGAACCCGGATCCGTCGTCAGAAGGCCCTCCAGGCATTCCTGCTCGAGGAACAACTCAAGTCCATGACTTCCAAGGGGGATTCTTCACAGAAGGCCCACAAGCATGCTGGAAAGCATAGGGAGAAGGCTCCTTCCAGGTCCCCTTCTAGAGCCTCCGACTCGCGCAGCTCCGGCTCCAGGTCCGACCGCTCTCCTTCCCAGGCCAGCCCTCAGCCTCCCCCTGCTGCGGTGAGAAAATCTTCAGGCTCCTCTTCCCAAGCCAAGATTCCCAGGCCTCCTTCTTCCTCCAAGGCCCTGGTGAAGTCGGGGGACTGTCATTACCATCACAAGTCGGGTTCCCACCATCCTGAACCCGACGTCAGGTCTGCCTCCTCCTGTCCAGCGGAAGACCAAGGAGCTCACCTCACTCAAGAGGCCGTTGGACCCGACGCCGGTTCGTCCGACGTCGGCTTCTCGCCACAGGTCCCCAGAGCCATCGTCCGTCAGGAGACCGTTGCCGGCCAGGCCAACTCATCACCGGACACCGGTAGGGGGAACGGCACCCGTTCCAATCGAGAAGAGGACCCCGACGCCTCAGACCGATGCCGGTCAGGGGACCATCACGGAGGAGGAGTTAACTCAGCCCGAGGACCAGACGGGCGACCCCGGTCCTGTTGAGACTCCCAGGGAACCCTCGCCACAACCAGAGTCCCCTGTGGAACCGACGCCGGGACCCGACGACCGTCCACCGGTGCCCGGGCCGTCGTCGGGCCTTTCCTTTTCAGAGGTGAAGGAGCTCTTCGCTTACTGGTGGGACACCATCAAAGAGGACATGGTCCCCACTCCACCTTCGCTTCCTTCTCCTCCTACACCGGTTGCTCCTCCGGTTCCTGCGCCCCTTTCTCCATCCGGGTCAGCAGGCCGGTTACCTCCTCCCCGGGAGCCCAGGACCCCTTCAAGGGGGAGACCAGATAAAAGGAGACCTTCGTCCAGATCCTTTTCTAGGTCACCCAGCCCTAAGAGACCCAGAAGACAACGTCGTTCGCCTTCGACAGAGGACACTGGATCAGAGTTTTCAACATCCAGATCCCCATCTCCACTCTCCATCCCTTCTCCGGACCCACATGAGCTGCCCAAGTCTCCTCCGGATGACCCTTCATTCTCGGATATCATGAGACACATCCAAGAGAACATGGGATGGGATGCAGAAGAGTTATACCCCGAAATGCTACGCCTTGCGAAGTATCTTCGGCAGAAGGACCCCAAGCCTGTGGTGGTGCCACCCTTGGTAGACACTTTCGTGGACGTCACCAAGGCTGCGTGAAAGCGTCCACATTCGCTCTTGGTGATGCCGAAGAAAGTTGACCGCTTGTACAAGGCTCCCAGAGAAGACCAGTACTTGACTCAGCATCCTCAGGCTGACTCTCTGGTCATAACAGCCTCTCATGACTGGTCCCAGAGACCGTAACATTTGAGCACCCTGCCACCGGACCCAGAGTCCAAACAGCTGGACGCCATGGGTAGGCGCACGTATGCTTCCGCTACCTGCGCCATCAGATCCCTGAATTACTTGACCCACATGGTGCAGTTCCAGAATACCTTGTGGGAGCAGGGTCTGGATGCGGCTGAGAAATTGCCGGAAGGTGAGCAGAAGGAGGAGATGTTGCAACTCCTCCGTACGGGTTCGGACGTGGGAACCCAAGTGCTACGAGCCGTGTACGACTCCGCGGACTCCTTGGCCCAAGCAGCAGCTTCAGGCGTATGCCTCCAGAGACGCTCTTGGCTCCGTATCTCCGGTTTCACCCCGGACGTCCAGAAAAATATCATGGACGCTCCATTCGAGGGAGAAGTTTTGTTTGGTAAACCATCAGAGAAGATAATTACCAAACTCCAAGAGGCCGGGAAGGCGGTGAGGTCGGTTCAGGCCATGTACCGACCCAAGCTTAGTTCCTTTCGTAGGAACCAAAGCCGATTTCGTGGACGGACGCAGAGACAGCAGTCCCGCCCCATTTCACAACAAAGGGGCTCCGGCTTTCGCAGAGCCCTGGGGAAACAACCTGCAGGCTGAAGCCAGCGGGACCCTCAGCCGCCACAGCCTGACTCCTTCCCGACCCCCGACCCTCAGGATCAACGGGACGTCATGGTCTGGGGTCGCATTGTGAATTTCCTGCCAGGATGGCAGACTATAACCACCAACAGGTGGGTTCTACAGTTGGTCAGAAGAGACCACTTTATAGAATTCTCGGAAATGCCACCCTCGAGGCCACCTTTGCTCTCCCGGTACCCGGGTCAGCACGAGTCATTGATCAGACAAGAAGTACTCGTGCTCCTGCAAAAGGGAGCGATAGAGTACGTCCTGGAGAACCAGAGAGGACACTGATACTATTCCCACTTCTTCCTGCTTCCAAAAAAGACAGGGGACCTCCGTCCGATTCTGGACCTCGGCGACCTCAATTTTTCAGTCGCCTACAAAAGATTCCGCATGGTTACTCTTCAGGGTCTTATTCCCATGCTGAAGCTGGACGCCTTTTTAGCGTCTCTAGATATGCAGGACGCTTACCTGCACATCCCCATAGCCCAAGCGCACAAGAGGTTCCTGCGCTTCGAGTTTGTCGTCCATCATCTTCAGTTCTGAGCCCTTCCATTCGGGCTGTCATCGGCACCTAGGGTCTTTACCAAATGCATGGCAGTCGTGGCAGCGTCTCTAAGGAGACAGGGCCATTATGTGTTCCCGTACCTGGACGATTGGCTTCTCATGGCCGCCTCCAGAGAGGCGTTGTTACGGGCGATCCAGAGCACCCAGGACCTGTTTCGATCTCTGGGTATCCTAATCAACCATGAGAAGTCTCTCCTGGTACCGTCGCAGAAGCTGCAGTTTATAGGCGCAGTACTGGACACCGTCCAGGGAAGAGCATTTCTTCCAGACGACAGAGCGGAGCGCATCAGATCCCTCATCAGGGAGCTGTCGTCGAACAAGACCGTCCCAGCCAGGTCAGTTCTTCGCTTGCTCGGACACATGGCTGCGGCCATTCCTACTGTCCCTTTCGCAAGGCTCCACATGCGGGTAACTCAGTGGATGCTCAAAGTGCAATGGGACCAAAGGCAAGAGCACATGCAGCATCCGGTCAGAATCACGAATACCATGATTCGAGACTGGCAGTGGTGGCTAGACCCAGGGACACTCTCTACGGGCGTCCCGTTTGTAGCGCCGTCCCCGGAGGTAATCCTCACCACAGACGCCTCAGTTCTAGGGTGGGGAGCACACCTGAACGGGGTGAAGTCCCAGGGAACGTGGACCCCTCAGGAGGCTCACCTCCATATCAATGTCCTAGAGATGAGGGCGGTCCTTTATGCCCTGCAGGCTTTTCAGTCAGAGATCCCGTCGAGTACTCTCCTGCTTCAGACAGACAACACGGCAGTGATGTATTACCTCAACAAACAAGGAGGCGCACACTCTTACCCCCTTTGCAGGGAGGCCATGAGGGTGTGGGATTGGGTAATCCGACACAGCGCGAACCTGATCACAGTACATGTTCCCGGGGTGGACAACACAATTGCAGACGGCCTGAGTCGCTCCCAGGCCAGAGTCCACAAGTGGGAACTTCTTCAGGAGGTAGCAGAGGATCTGTTTCTTCGATGGGGAACTCCAGAATTGGACTTGTTCGCTTCCCCATCCAACGCAAAACTGCCCAATTTTTGCTCGCTAGATCCAGGGCCTGGTGTTTTCTGGCGAGACGCGTTGTCCCTCTCCTGGGCGGACAGATTCCTCTACGCTTTCCCTCCCTTCCCGTTGATCCAGAGAGTTCTTCTCAAACTGCGCAGGGAGCATGCAACAATGATCCTGGTGGCCCCTTTCTGGCCCAGACAGATCTGGTTCCCTTTGCTGATACAGCTATCCCGAGAACCTCCGTTCCCGTTGCCATTCAGCTTCCCATCTCTTGTCTCAGGAGGAGGGTTCACTGGTCCACCCCGACTTGCGCTCACTGAACCTGCATGCATGGCTCCTAGAGACATAGCCATCTTGCGACACAGGGTCTACATAAGAGGTTGGAAAGTTCTTTCTACACGCCAGCAATCGTAGCGCATGCGTCGCGCCATGAAATGGCGCGTGTTTGTTTATAGTCGCAGGCACGCGACCTTTCCCCTTTCGGTTGTCCGGTGAAGGCGGTGCTAGAGTACCTGCTCTCCCTCTTCCGTTCGGGTCTCGCCTACTCCTCTATTAAGGTGCACCTCTGTGCCATTTCAGCTTATCACCTCCCGGTGGGACAGCGCACAGTGGCACAATTAGATGCCTGTCGGGAATTCTTGAGAGGGATGTTACACCTTAGGCCGCCCATTAAGGACCCTGTGCCTCCATGGGATTTGCTCTTTGTCCTGGAGTAATTCACGCTCCCCCCCTTTGAACCTGTCGCGGATTGCGAGCTGCGTTTTTTGTCGTGGAAAACGCTGTTTTTGGTTGCTGTTACATCAGCGAGAAGAGTTTCTGAGCTTCATGCTCTCATGTGCAAAGAGCCTTATTTAATTTTCCACGGGACAGAGTATCCCTGAGGGAGAATCCTAAATTCTTGCCTAAGGTGGTTTCCACACTCACTCTCAATCAGGATATTGACCTGCCGGTCTACTTCCCGAACTATTCTAATAGAGGAGAGGCGCTGCTCCACACCCTGGACGTTCACCGCAGCTTGAGGTACTACCTGAACAGAACTAAGCAGCTTCGTAAATCGGAGCAACTTTCCATTTCCTTTTCTGAAAGGATGATGGGCCAACCAGTATCCAAACAGTCCCTGTCTCGCTGGCTTGTCCAGTGTATCTCATACTGTTATGATATCAAACAAATGCCCCTCCCGGGATCAGTCCGGGGCCATTCCACTAGGTGTGTGGCCACCTCCTTTGCAGCACTACGAAACGTCTCCACTTCTGCCATTTGTGCTGCAGCCACTTGGAGCTCTATACATACCTTTATCAGGCATTATAGCCTGGACATCGCTTCATGGCGAAGGGCAGGCTTCAGCCTAGCTGTGCTACAGGGTCTCCTGTCCTAGATTCAGGACCTGGAATGTTACTTCTAGTTTCCTCCTCCCAGAGTGTTTGCAAACGCTACTGCTTGGGAATCAGTCCTAATGGTGTAACCTGCTGCAAGAGCTGTGTCCCGAAGTAAGATAGTACAGTTACGTAAAAACTTACCATAACAGTAGATGTTCGAGAACAGCTCTTGCAGCAGGTACCTTCCCGCCCACCTTCCACCTTGGAGGAGGCATGGCTTAGGCCTTTACTAACAGGGATTTTTCCCCTTTTGACTTCTGACGGTGGATCCTCGGTCTCCCATTTCGATGTCAGCCTGCGTCCGGAAGTCTCCGGCGGGAGAACTGGGGAATCTGGAGGGACTGCCCCCTTATGTACTACGTCTGACGTCTGAGGCGGGACCGACATCGGGGGCGGTCCCCGCTGAAGATAGCTAGCTAGAATTTTTCCATGGGGTCCTGATGCCTGCCGGCTTCAGTCCTAATGGTGTAACCTGCTGCAAGAGCTGTTCTCGAAGATCGACTGTTACGGTAAGTTCTTACGTAACTGTACTTTTCCCACCCACCTTCTGGAATGTTTTCCTTTGCTTTTTCATCCTGCCTAGCCCTTGGGTCTAGATAGGACACATGGTCCAAGGAGTTATCACTCCCTCCATTCTACTTACCTCTCTTTAGGTCTCCAGTGGTAAAGAACTGGAGGGCGGGCATGGGACTACCCCCTTTTATAGTCGGCCTGACAGGGACGGTCCCCGCTGATGATTGCTAGCTACAAGTTTGCCATTGGAACCTGACGCCAGGGGGCACAGTCCTATATGTGAAGACCTACAGCAGGAACCTCTCTAGAAGATCTACTGTTACGGCAAGTTGTTACGTAACTGCTGTTTTCCTGGTTCATACCTTCGACCACTCTTGTGAATAGGCACCACATGAGCCAACCTATAGTCCTGTGGCACGAATCCAGTGTCCAGGAAGGTGCTGAACAGGTCCACCAGTGGTTTGGCCAACACCTCCGTCATCTCCCTCAGCACCCTTGGGTGAATGCCATCAGAATCCGGTGCTTTGTCCTCCCTCAGTGCTCTCAGACACTCTAGTACTTGACTTTCTGTGATCTCCCTGTCTGTCACCCGTTCCCCACCCTCCCAGTCCATGGAGGTAGTGGACCGCCCTTCTGTGTGAACACAGAGCAGAAGTATTCATTCATTGCTTCCACCTGTTCTGTCATATCCCAGCTTTCCCGCCTTTCTTCTAGAGAGTACGTATTAACTCCTTGATTCTTTCCTCATAGGGCTTTTGATGCAGGCCCTGCACCATTTTGGTAGCCCTCCTTTGTACTGCCTCCACCCTATGTTCTTCTGGATGTGGGGCCTCCTGAACTGGACACAGTACTCGAGGTGGGGTCTTAACAGTGATCTATACAGGGGTAATACTTCCCCCCTCTTTCTGCTGGGGATGGCCCCCCCTTCTGCACTGCCTTATTACACTGCTTGGCTACCTTTAGGTCATGTGGTTGCTAATACCTTCGTGCTCAAGTGGTACGTTGCCCCTGGGTTTCTGCGCCCTAAGTGCATGATTTTACAATTTTTTTTGCATTGAAATCCAGCTGCTATTTCCTCATTCATTCTTTTAGCTTTTTCAGATCTTTCCCCATTCTTTCCAGCCCCCTCACACACACACACCCGGTGTGTCAACTCTGCTGCAGATTTTTGGATCACCTGCGAACAGGCATACTTTCCCCTCCAGCCCTTCCACAGTGTTGGTAATAAAGATATTGAAGAGGACCAGGCCTAGTACTGAGCAATGAGACACCCCACTGGTCATCCTGCCTTTTTCAGAATGGACCCCATTCACCACCACCCTCTGACTCCTACTGCTTAGCCGACTTCTTAACCATTTTACTACTTTTGGATCCACTGCCAGGTTACCCAGCTTGCTCGCCAGTCTTCTGTGTGGAACGGTGTCGAACGCTTTACTGAAACACAGATAGGCCACATCTACTCCTCTTACTTCAAGTGTGAGCTCTTGCAGCAAGCTAAAACCATTAGGACCCACCATAAAACTTCTCAGCCAGCAGTACCCAGCAGGGACTGCCCCCCGACGTCTGCTCCACCCATCAGCCCTGGTACTAAGGGGGGCGGACCCAGGTCCACCCCAGTTCTTTTCCTGACACGAACCACACACGTTGGAAAGTTCTTAGCTTGCCAGCTGCCAGCAAAAAAAACTTGGGTTTTTCACTACTGCAATGACGTCTTTTTCAGTACCGACACATGTCGTCCCCGTCATCGGTCTCCTCGGGACCCCATAGCAACAAGTGCAGCTGCGGCCATCAGATTCCATACAAAGACTGCCACACCAAGTGTGTCTTTTGCCTGGCACCTCGCCACGACACTGCGGCCTGTTCCACCTACCAGGGCTTCACAAGTAGGACCAAGATCCGCCGTTTGAAGGCTCTCAAGGCGTTCCTTCTGGAGCAGAAGATGGACGTACACACCTCCGGGGAGAAGGCCAAACACAAGGAGAAATCCAAACGGTCCCGAGACGAGGACCGTAGTCGGTCTCACCACTGGTTTGGGTCCCACTCTCGGTCGTTCCCTAAGAAGCCCCACTCTTCCTCTAGCTCTGGAGAGCAGCACTCCAAGAAGGATTCCGCTCCTGCAGAAAAAGCACGGGCCAAAGTAGGTACGTCTGGGGAGAAACATGCTAGGCCCAAAGTGACGCCGCTCAGTCACCCCTAAGACCTCGGAGGCACAAGCCACGGCCCTGCCCGCCAAGGTCACAGCTTTGCCCGATAAGGGCAAGCCCCTGGAGTCTGAGGACACTCCAACGCACCTCCCCCCCCCACGAGAAGAGTCATCTGTACCAACGCCGGTAGAAGGGGCATAGGATCCTGACGCTACAGGCGAAGGGACAGCATTTATATCTCCCAAGTTCTCCCCCACTTAGGACTCTCCAGAAGGCTCCCCGTCAGGGCTGGACATTTCAGAGGTCCCTTTTCCGGGGACAGCGGCCTCTGTGTTTACCAAGGTGGAGCTCCAGGAACATTTTTTTTTTTTTTTTTTTTTTTACTTTTTGTGGGGCAAAGTCCAAAAACAGAACCCCCCAAAGCTGGCCCCGTCACCAGTACTGGACCCATCGGCTCAGTCTCAACCAGAGGGTGTTCCTTCGCCGAAGACCCCCTGAGAGGCAGTTGCCTCACTTACCCTCCAGGGCCCATTCCTGATCTCGGTCTGCAGACTGACACTAGCGCTCACCGAGGTCAGATAGCAGACACCGGTCCTGCCCAGGAGCCGCTCCTGTTCTGATGGGCGGGCCTCACCCCAACGCCTGTCCCCGGTCTAGCGTCAGTCATGGCTCCGTTGGTTGGCGAGCCACCATCATTCGAGCGGGGCTAGTCATAGGGGCAGGTCTGGCTACTCGTCACCTAGTAGTCAGTCGCCCTCTTCCTTTTCTCTCTCGGGAATCGGGGGTTCCCCTGGAGAAAAGGACCAGCCCTGCTCTCTTCCTGATGATCCAGTCTTTATGGACGTCATCAGGCATATCCAGGCCTCTAATGAATGGGATACGGAGGACCTGGATCCGGAACGCCATCTACTTGCCAAGTACTTGAAACAAAAGGAGCCCAAACCTCTCGTGGTGCCTCCTTTAGTGGACACCTTCCAGGATCTCACCAGAATTACCTGGAAGCGTCCAGCTTCGGTCCCGGCAGTTCCTAAAAAGTCAGGCTATACAGAGCCCTGATGGATGAGCCTTTCCTGGTTGAGCACCCTCAGGCAGACTCTTCCATGATTACGGCTGCCTACGATAAGTCCAAGCAGCTAAAGCACCTTAGCTTCCGGTCTCCTGACCCAGAGTCTCGTTATTTGGACCAGGTGGGCAAGAAGGTCTATTCTGCTTCCACCTGCTCCAGTAGGTCCCTTAATTTCCTGATGCATAAGGTTCAGTACCAGAATGCACTCTGGGAACAGGGACAAGAGCTTGTGAATGCCTTTCTAGACTCCGCACAGAAGACGGAGATTCTGGTTATCCTTGAGTCTGTCTCGGATGTAGGCACCCATGTTCTCCGTGCCTCGTATGACACTGCAGACACAGCGGCCAGAGTGGCAACGTCAGGGGTCTGTCTCTGGCGCCACGCTTGGTTGAGAGTTTCAGGCTTTCACCAAAACCTGCAGTCTGGGATCCGGGACCTTCCGTTCCATGGTTCCGTCTTGTTTAGGCAGGAGACAGTCGCTCATCTCTCTTCTCCAGGAGTCTGGGAAATCCATCTGGTCTGTCTGTCAGATGTGCAGAGGAGACCAGAGGAAAGCAAGGAGGCGGCCTTTCAGAAGCCCTCAGGTGCCCAAGCCCGTGGCAACCAACAAGGCCAGAGAGGTGGCTTTAAAAGGAGAGCTGCCAACCAGCAGCCTGGAGGCACTTCTTTTCATGGCCCCATGTCCTCCCAGGACACTCTGCCCACTCCCTGCTCTGCCCAATGATTCCCTCCCAACCCCACTTCCTCTGCAGAAGGCTTCAGGGGAGGCAGTAGGGGGTGTCTTCTCCCTTTATCTGAAGGGCTGGAGCTCTGTTACCATGGACCAGTGGGTCCTTGATATAAGGAGGGGACATACACTGAAGTTCACCAAGATACCCCCAGATACTCCGCCAAGGTCCTAGATATCCTCCTTCTCACATTCCACTCATAGAAGGAGAGATTGAGGCCCTCTTGCAGAAAAGAGTGATAGAGCCAGTCCCTCGGCAGCAGCAGGGGAGAGGGTATTACTCCCATTTCTTCCTGTTTCCAAAAAGACACAAGAACTTTGTTCCATTCTGGACCTCAGCTCTTTAAACTATATTTACATAGCGTACAGAAGATTCTGGATGATGACTCTTCCAGGACTGCTTCCTTTGCTGCATCAGGGAGACTGACTCTGCTCCCTAGACATGCAAGATGCGTATGTGCGCATCAGGGTCTTTCCCCCCACAAGAAGTACCTGAGGTTCCACTTCCAGGGGGAGCATTATCAGTTTCGGGTTCTCCCGTTCGGACTCTCCTCCACTCCTCGAGTCTTCACAAAATGCTTGGTGGTAGTGGCTGCAGCTCTAAGGCACCAGGAGCATTATGTCTTCCCTTATCTAGATGATTGGCTGCTTGCGGTCCCATCAAGAGCACACCTTCTTCAAGCTCTTGGAGACACCTATACTCTATTCCGAGATCTGGGGATCACCCTGAATCTTCCCAAGTCTTCCCCAGAGCCCAGCCAAAGGCTCGTCTTCATAGGAGCGGTCCTGGATTCGGTCCAGGGCATGGCTTTTCTAACCCCAGAGAGCGGCGATCGCTTGCGGGAGATTGCCAGATCGGTCTTAGTAACCCCTCAGGTCCAGGCCAGGACCTTCCTCAGACTTCTGGGGCACATGACAGCGGCCATTCCTGTCACTCCTCTGGCCCGCCTCCACATGAGAATCCCACAGTGCACCCCATTACCTGTCCGGTGAACTCAGCATTGCAGTATCTCCTCTCCTTATATCAACAAGGCTTGAGCTACTCCTCCATAAAGGTGCACATGTGGGCCATTTCTGCTTATCACACCCTTTTGGAAGACAAAACCTTAGCACAATTGGATGTGGCCCGCACCTTTTTACAGGGAATTTTACACATGAGACCTCCTATTCGGGATCCTATCCCACCCTGGGACCTCTTGTTTGTGTTGGAGAAGCTTACTGTTCCTCCATTTGAACCCGCAGCTGACTGTGAGGTGCATTACCTTTCCTGGAAGGTTTGTTTTTTAGTTGCTGTTACTTCAGCTCGAAGAGTTTCCGAGCTCCAGGCTCTGATGTGTAAAGAGCCATATTTAATTTTTCATAGGGAAAGTGTTTCCCTCAGAACGAATCCTAGGTTCCTTCCTAAAGTGGTCTCGGAGTTGACCCTCAACCAGTCTGTTGACCTTCCTCTAATGGGGAGAAGCTCTCCTTCACACTCTGGACGTTCACAGGGCACTGAGATATTACCTTAAGCGCACGGCTACTCACCGTAAATCAGAGCAACTTTTTGTGGCCTTTGCACCACAACATGTGGGTAAACCGGTGTCCAAGCAGACCATCTCCAAGTGGCTTGCCCACTGCATTGTATTTTGCTATGAGAAGCACAATAAACCCCTTCCGGGACCGGTTAGGGGTCACTCCACTAGAGGAGTCTCTGCTTCTTTTGCCGCTCTGCAGAATTTCTCCATTAGGGACATATGTGCGGCTGCTACCTGGAACTCTGTGCACACTTTCGTGAAGCATTATAGCTTGGACATTGCATCCAGATGTCGTGCCGGCTTCGGCATGGCAGTCCTTCACGGACTCTTGTCTTAACTTGCTGTTTCCAGCCTTTATCATCTGACACCTCCTTGGCGCAGGACTACTTGGGATTCAGTTCTAATGTTTATGGCCTGCTGCAAGATCTCCCACTCGAAGTAACATAGTACAGTTACGTAAGAACGTACCATAACAGTAGATGTTCGAGAGGAGCTCTTGCAGCAGGTGCTGCTTTCCTGCCCTCCATCCCCCAGATAAGGTAACTGTACTTTTCTCCCTGATCCAGTTCCCTGATCACACAGCCAAAGAATTCGATCAGATTTGTCTGGCAAGACACCCCCACCCCCCGCCGTGCAACCATGTTGCCTCGGAGCCTGTAATTCACTGGTTACAAGATATTCCCCATCCCTTTTCTTCAGTACTGATTCCATTACTTTACCTGCTACTCAAGTCAGGCTGACAGGTATGTAATTCTCTGCCTCCTCCCTATTTCCACTTTTGTGTGGTGGGACCACATCTGCCCTCTTCTAGTCCCCTGGAACCTCCCCTGTTTGTAGTGTTCTTGCTTGCCCCTTTTTTTTTTTTCCCTCTCTCTCTCTTTCTCAAATGGGCACCCTTCAAACTTTCATATGACACAAATATCTGCAACAGAGTTGATACACAAGGTGGGGTGGAAAGGGTGAGAAGGGACTTGGCAAGGTTAGAGGAATGGTCAAATGTATGGCAGCTTAGATTTAATGCTAAGAAGTGCAAGGTAATGCGCCTGGGAAACAAAAACCCAGGGGAAGAGTACACAATGGGGGGTGAGGTACTAACAACAAAAATGGAAATAGACCTGGGGGTAGTCATATCAGATGACTTAAAGGTGGGCAAGCAATGTGAGAGGGCAGTAAGGAGGGCTGGGGGGGATACTGGGATGCATAGGGAGAGGCATCACCAGTAGAAAACAGGAAGTTGTTATCCCTCTGTACAGACAGCTGGTGAGACCCCATCTGGAGTACTGTGTGCAGTTCTGGAAACCCAATCTCCGCCAGGGCATAGACAAGATGGAAGCTGTCCTGAGGAGGGCAACTAAAATGGTGCAGGGTCTGCACCGGAAGACATATGAAGAGAGGCTAAAGGAGCTTAATATGTATAGCCTCGAGGAAAGGAGGGAGGGGGACATGATAGAAACTTTCAAGTACCTCAAGGGAATCAAAGTCCAAGAGGGTAGCATCTTTCAAAAAAAGAGGTGTGCAAGAACAATGGAGAGCGGCTGAGAGGTAATGTAAGGAAGTATTTTTTCACAGAGAGAGTTGTGGATGCATGGAATGGCCTTCCGGAGAAGGTTGTGGAGTCAAAAACAGTGGTTGAATTCAAGCATGCATGGGACAGCCATAAGGCAATTCTAGAGGTGTGGGTAGAAAGAAGTAGGCTGCTGGTTAACTAGGATCTGCAGCTTATCCATTAGGTAGGGAAATGGGCAGACTGGGTGGGCCAAGCGGTCCTTATCTGCCATCAAATTCTATGTTTCTGTAGGGGATATACGTTCTAGGGACATGGATATGTTGTTCATCCACACTCATTGGCAGTATCCTTGCCGCTTTAAATCTTGCGGAAGGTCTTCAAGCTTGCTCCTCCCACCCACCGGGTGGTATAACTCGACTCTCCATGGCGCAGATCTTCCTTACCGCTTGGAAGCTCAGGTTCCCTCCTTAGCGCTCTACGTTTGTGACTAATTCCTATTTCTCCGTTTGCGGATTTAAAATAATACTTTGCAAAAGACTTCAGTCTTGATCCCTCGGCTGCGATGGATAAATCGACTCCCAGTTCGGAGATGCCCATGCGGGCAGAAGATGTCTCGGACGGATCCACACTCACGTGTGTCTACTTAGGCCTTGAGCACGACCCGCGAGCTTGCGACCTGTGCTCATCTTTCATCTCGTCCTCGAAGGCCGTGCTGCCCGAGTGCAACTGGGCCGTCCGAGCGTTCCCTCGGTGAAGTCAAGGAGGCCCGGTTGGCGGTGTCAGCGGCGGCGGGCTCGGCGGATCAGCTCGAGCGGATGGTCGCCCTCGAAGAGGAGGCGGCGCGGGCCGTATCTTCCTCGGCCGCGGCATTTATCCCGCTCTCTCTGGGTTCTTCCTACACGGCTTCCTTTAAGGAGCTTTGTCTGTCCCTCTCCACTAAAGGAGAAGGGCCTGCGTCTGCTGGACCTTTTCTCGGTCCAAAAAGAGGGACAGGGTAAGTCCCTCCGTCGACGCTCTTGGGAGCGGGAAAGGTCCCTCTCCCCGGGCCGTCGACCGTCGGCTTCGATCGACCGCTCGGCTTCGACCACTGGCCTCACGGTGTCCCGTCAGGTCAGTTGACCGAGACTCCACTGATGAAGTCGAGATTTTCTCGACCCATTAGACCAGGCTGTCGCCTTTAGCAGCGAGATTCCCCTCTCGGTTCCCCCGGGAGGAGTTGAGGATCCCGTGGGCTCGCCTGTGCCTCCGGTTCCGGAGCCCTCGGATGGACCTTCCGAGCCGAAGGGAGTGTCGGTTCCGGCCGACACCTCCCTGCACCGACCCCGGAAATTCCGGGACTCTCGGTCTCGGTCTCGGACCTCTTCGCGGTCCAGCCGTTCCCACCGTCATAGGCGGTCTCGGTCTCGGCACCGCGGTAAGCGGCGTCGCCGCTCGTCCTCGTCCTCCTCCTCGGATGAGGGAGGCCGGCGTAAGTCGTCGGCAGTACGAGGACCTTATGTGTTTAACAGCTCCTCCTGGCGGGAATAAGCCGACTCGAGCGCTTCCGCCATTAAGTGCTGTCACGGGCAGCCGACACAACCCCTCGACTTGCCGAGGAGCCTATACCCAGGCGGTTGTTCGGCCAAAACCAGCTGCTCCACCGATTGCGGTGGAACCTCCGCCCTCCACAGCCACCAATTGGGACCGACCAAGAGATTCTTGGTCGGCTAAGGAATTTACCCTATCGGCTGTCAGTTACCCTCACTCCCGACCGACCTCGGCAGGTGAAGGGGTGGCTCAGGCCAGAGGCAGCTCTTCGAGGACTCTTCCGAGTCCGAAGATGATTCCTCCTTCTTCTCCAGCGACTGGACTTGGAGTCTTCAGGAGGTCAGCCAATGGGCGATAGCCCGTCGTCCTTCCTAGGACTGCTTCGGCTCATCGCGAGTCTACGGGATGGAGCTCGAACCGTTCCAAGCAGGCCAGGTATCCCCTCACGGAGATTCTGGACCGAGGATTCTCCGACGGAGGCCTTTCCGGTGGCGGGGCAGTGGGTCCAGCACTGGAACTTTGGCAGCGCCCTGCTTCCTGCCCTGCGCCTTGACCAGGATGGCCAGAAGTATCACGGTCCGGTTCCTTGTCCGGTTTTGAACACCCTCTGCTGAGGGGTTGGTTACCGACAGCGTTTTCGGCCCCGGCTACGCCAGGATGTGGACAAACCTCCTGACAAGGAGTCCAAGAAATGGACTATGTCGGGCGAAAAGTCGCATCGTCCTCTCCGGCCTTCGTCAGGCCAGTTCGGCCCGTCCTCATGGCACATTTTTCTCATGCCCTGTTGGGCTCCCTGGATGAGGTCATCCCTCATCTTCCCGCCGATCTGCAGACTACGGTTAAGCAGGTGCGGGACCAGGAGCAGGAGCAGTGGCCAAACAGCGCTCAGACTGCTTTGGATGTAGGGGACTCATGTGCCAGATCGGTGGCGGCCGCGAGTGGCTATCGTCGGCAGGCTTGGCTGAGGATATCCACCTTTACTTCGGATACCCAGCACAAGTTGGCGGATGTTCCCTTTTTGGGGACTGACCTCTTCGGCCCTGGGGTGGAAGGTCACCTGCAGAGGATCGAGAAGTCCAATGCCACCTTGGACTCGGTCTCTTCCGCTCAGAAGGACAAAGGCCGCAAACCACAGCCTAAGCCCTTTCGTCCTTCTGTGCCCCCGGCGCGCCTGGCCCAGCAACGTCAGGGCCAGCAGGCTCGGCCTTGGCATCCCAAACCCAAGCCGCCGGCTTCCTCTAACAGGAGGCAGGGAGGAAAGGGCCCAGGAGGTCCCTCGGCCGGTCCCTCCTCCAAGCCTGCCCAGTGAGGGCTGAGGTGTCGCCCCATCCCGTCACCTTACCCCTGGGTCCCCCCGTGGGGGGACGGCTCCGGCACTTCCGTTCCGCCTGGTCCGCTGTTACCACGGACAGGTGGGTCTTGGAGGTGGTGGGAAGAGGCCTGCCTCTGGAATTCGAGCAGGCACCACCCTTCAGAGCCGTCGCCCCTCGGGGGGCTCCGGGATCCCCAGCCTCACTGGCGGCTCGTCGAGCCGACATCACTCTCCTCCTCCAGAAGGAGGTGGTAAGAGAGGTGGTGGACCCTCCTTCAGACCCAGGGTTTGTGTCCAGGTACTTCCTGGTTCCGAAACGGACGGGGGGCTGGCGCCCCATTCTCGACCTACACGACCTAAACAAGTTCCTAAGGTCTCGAACCTTCAGGATGGTCACTCTGGCTCAGATAATACCATCCTTGGAGCAGGCGTGTGGTTCTGCTCTCTGGACTTGCAGGGCCGCGTTTTTCACGTCCCTATCCGTCCGTCTCACCAGAGATTCCTTCGCTTCAGGCGGAAGGATCTCTCTTGAGTTCAAGCCATGCCCTTGGCTTGTCTCCAGCTCCCAGGGTCTTCACCAAATGCATGGCAGTGGTGACAGCATTCCCTCTTGCGGCCGAGGGTCGGGTGTACCCTTACCTGGGCGACTGGCTGATAGCAGCTCCCTCCAGGAAGGAGGGAGTGGTCAGAGATCTGGCCCTCCAGGTCTGCTCTCAACTGGGCCTCCTTATCAAGCAGGCCAGAGTCGGAACTCGAGCGAAGCAGGTGATTCTATTCATCGGGCGCAGCTCGACTCTCTTGAGCCAGAGCGCGGCTCCGCGGACAGGGCGAGGTTCTTTCCTCCTTTGCCCGATCATTTCTGGTTGGGCAATTCGCCCTGCCGGGACTTCCTCGCGCCTCCTGGGTCTCATGGCGGCCTGTACCAGCGTGGTCCCGTTGGGCCCGGCTGGAACATACGTCCCTTCAGTGGGGACTGGCCAGCCAGTGGTCCTAGCAGCTGCGATCCCTTGGACCAGCTTGTGTCGGTGACACAGGGGATGAGAGCGCTCTCCAGTGAGTGGACCGTTCAGATCATTTGCAGGAGGCATCCCGTTCGTCCCCGAGCCGCGGTCTCTCTGTCGACCGATGCCTCTCTGATGGGTTGGGGTGCCCATCTGGGGAACACGAGCTCATGGCCTCTGGTCCCCGCGGAGTCGATGCCACATCAACCTGCTGGAGCTCAGGCGGTCCGCCTAGCTCTCACCGCCTTTGCTCCGTTCCTCCGGGGTCAAGTGGTCCGAGTCAGGCGGACAATACCACGACCATGTACTATCTAAACCGCCAGGGCGGGGCCCGCTCCATGCTTCTATGCAAGGCTCTCCGCATTTGGTCACTCGTCGCGAGCCTGGGGCGGATCTCCTAGCCATTCCGTGGCAGGGCC
The DNA here is from genome assembly GCA_016271365.2 of Neoceratodus forsteri. Lineage (NCBI taxonomy): Eukaryota > Metazoa > Chordata > Ceratodontiformes > Ceratodontidae > Neoceratodus > Neoceratodus forsteri. Next base: position 1,129,588,573 of record CM057449.1, on the reverse strand, counting down.
TCCAACACCCTGGCCGATGCCCTGGGCGGATAGGGGCTGCATCCCACAGTGGTCTCTCCTGCCGGAGGTAGTACAGCATCTGTTCTCCCTTTGGGGCACACCTCAGGTGGACCTGTTTGCCTCCATGGAGAACGCGAAGCTGAGTCTGTTCCATGCCCGCCCCCCTCAGCAGGGCTCGCTGCAGGGGGATGCCTTCTCGAGGCAATGGACCCCGGGCCTCTTTTACGCCTTTCCCCCATTTCCCTTGATCCACAAGGTGCTTCTCAAGGCGAGGAGGGACAAGGCGCAGGTGATTCTGATAGCCCCAGACTGGCCTCGCCAGTTCTGGTACCCAGATCTCCTCAGTCTCAGCTCCAGGACTCCGTGGCAGCTTCCAGCTCGCCCGGACCTGCTCTCAGTCAATCAGGGGAAGGTGTTCCATCCGGACCTTCAATCCCTGCACCTGCGGCCTGGTTCCTGGCGGCTAGAGTTCCAGGCCTTGGGTCTTTCCGGCGAGGTCCTCAATGTAGTTGAGGCGTCCCGTGAGAGTCGACCAGAAAATGCTATGCCTTCAAATGGAAAAGGTTTTCCATTTGGTGTCAGAGCAAGGCTTGGACCCTTCCTCCTGTTCCTTGGCAAGCATCTTGGACTATTTATGGTCCCTTTCTAGTCAAGGGCTTAGGTCGGCGACCCTAAGGGTGCACCTGGCAGCCATCTCTGCTTACCAGGCGCGGGCGGGAAGCAGTCGTGGCGCAGGAGGAAGGTGGTCTGGCGCTTTTCAAGGCCTTGATCACATTTCCCCTCAGTCGAGGAACCCCCACCTCCGTGGGATCTACTGCTGGTACTGGCAAAGCTCATGGGCAAGCCATTCGAACCTATGCGGTGTGTCTCACCTGTCGTGGAAGACCGCCTTCTTGGTGGCTATCCGTCAGCCAGAAGGATGGGAGAGCTCCAGGCGCTTTCCCCAGTCTCCTTACCTGGTCTTCCACAGGGACAAGGTTGTCCTACGCCCCACCGAATTCCTTCGAAGGTGGTGTCGGAGTTTCACCTTAACCAGGTGTTGACTCTGCGGTGTTCTACCCCAATCACACCTCGGAGGCCGAATATAGGCTCCATACTCTGGACCCTAGAAGGGCGCTCGCTTATTATAAGGAGCGCACGGCTGAAATTCGGGGAGAGGTTCGCCAGCTGTTTGTCACCTACGCTGAAGCCGCATCTGGCAGACCTGCAGCCCAGCGGACGATAAGCAGGTGGGTAACCTCCTGCATAGATCTCTGCTATAAGTTGGCGGGCATGGAGCCTCCCAGAGGATAAGAGCTCATTCTACACCGCCATACTGCTGCAGGTGGCTGCTTCCAGGGGCGTCCCTATCCAGAAATCTGCAGGGCTGCTACCTGGAAGTCAGCAAACACCTTCATTACCCACTACCACATCGACCTTGAGTCACGCCGGGATGCTGGTTTTGGGGCCTCGGTTCTCAGTCTCTCTTTCCCAAGTAAGTATATGGGGTGTCGTCTTGCCTCCCTCCTCCCGGAGAACTGCTAGGAGTCTGCCAATGAGTGTGGATGAACAACATATCCATGTCCCTAGAAATACAGGTTACTCACCTGTAACAGGAGTTCTAGGAATGGTATATGTTGTTCATCCACACGACCCACCCGACCTCCCCGGCTTCGACGCACAACCTGAGCTTCCAGCGGGCCAGATCTGACGTCATGGGGCGGAGCCGAGAGTTATACCACCCGGGTGGGTGGGAGGAGCAAGCTTGAAGACCTTCCGGCAAGATTTAAAGCGGCAAGGATACTGCCAATGAGTGTGGATGAACAACATATACCATTCCTAGAACTCCTGTTACAGGTGAGTAACCTGTATTTACTGGCTTACCTGTTCAGTTTGTACTCCTATTATGTAGTTGCATCACCTAGTGTGTTGTGAGGTTCAAAGTGTTTTTGTGTTTTCTTTATTGGTAAATTTTCTCTCTTTCTGTTTCAGGGCTTATATGACCAGTTCAGTAGTGGCAAAAACCTTGACATGTCTGCATTCGCAAAACCTTCAGATCAGAAAGCATGGCAAATGTAATGGCTAGTAAACAACTATGAACTGCTTCTGTTTTGTGAAACTAGACCACGGGCACGTTGTTCTGAAGCACACATAGGAAAAGTTCCGCTTTTCATTTGAAAGATCCAGTGATTTGCTCCCAGTGGAGCACTTGACAGATTAGCATAGCAAGCTGCTCCTCAGAACTGGAATCCTGATCAATAGTGTGTACAAGACGGAGTTTAACACAGTATTGTAATTGTGGTCAAATGGTCATCCAGTCTCGGGAGCATGAAACTGATACCCTCTACATTTAAACTACTGTTGGTAAAATGTACAATAACTGATCATCTTTTGAGTTTTGTATGTAATGCTAACCATTTTGTGTGTCGTCTTTACATTTGCGTATTGTCCCTTGTAAATGTTACTGATGCATTTCTACGAAAAGATTTATGCAAGAAATAAATGGGTGACAAAGATAAAGATGTGACCTTCTTCTGAGTCACCCAACAATGCCATTTAGCCCCATGCTGCTGTTTTATCTAAATCTGGAGCAGAGTAGCTGGTGGTCTACCAAATGTAATAGCAGAAGGAACTTACAGAAACAAAATACCTGAAAGTGCTGCAAAGCATAAAAAGGAAGGTTATACTGGGAGGTTTAGAAAGCGTGACTGGATAAATCCAGATATTGGCATTAACACCATGGACTTGTGATTTAAACTGAAAGCTCAACTTACTCATTGGAGCCTGAGCAGCGACTGCTGTTAATATCTGTGGTAAACTCTTAAAATAATTATTTGTGAATTATGAATGTAAAGTTTGAATACCTGTAATGTTTTGTTTTGTTGAATATAAAATACCTTTATTAACTACTGTTGTAACTTTCTAAACCTATTTAATGTGAAGACTGCTAATATGAAAAGACTTGGAAAAATGAGATTACTTTATAATGGTGATTCATGTATATGTAGTAAAGTATGCTGCTAATGAAACATTTAAAAGGGGACTGACATCTGCAGTGAGAAACTGATGGCATGGCAAAATTAAGTTACACGATGATCTAAACCCATTTTTACTCCCCACCCCCCCCATAGGTTTTTTTTTCCCCCTCCGTGAGCACTGGCAGGTAGCTCTGGTCCTCCTCACTGAGGAACTCATTTCTCCGGTCCCACGTATCCCGCTCTTGCTGACTCCAGAAATTCCCTGTGGATTGCCCCTGCGGTTGGGTTGGGGGAGGTGCCAACCGACCAATCCAGACACCGGGCGCAGGGCCCTCCCATCCGATATAATGACATTGGTACGTGCATCCCTGCCCACATTGGCCTCTAGCTGCCGCCAGAGTGCAGTCAACAAGCGGGAAGACAAGTCCCCCCCCGGGAGAGGAGAGCAGTCCTCTGGATGTTCGATCCTCACCGGCGTGGCACGAGGTGTAGCGACCAGCACCTCAACCTCCAGTGCCACCGGGCCAGCTTAAACACATTTTTAATTTTAAGCTGGTTCATGCTTTTATTTAATTTTTATTTTTTTTATTTATTGAGGTCTAGAAATTACAACCCTTTGAGTCAGGGACTCTTTTTCAAAGGCTCCACTTCAGTACAAAGTGTGGCAGGTAAGTGTTGGACATCATGAACAATAACAGTAAATTATACACAAAGGTAAAATTATACACTAGGAGTTATTACAAAGGATCCATGTCAGTACAGAGTGTGGCAGGCAAGTGTTACAGACGTCATGACATGAACAATGACAGTAAATTATACACAGAGAAAATTATACAGGGAGTTATCTAATAATGATGCATTACAAAAAGCATTGTCAATTGACATGGGAGAAACCAAACTTGTAGAAACAAGTCTTGAGGAGAAAAAAAATAAATATTGGAGACAGAAGCAACAGAGTTATGAAGGAGAAAGTGAGAAACGGGCCCAGGAAGTGGACCAAAGGAGAGCTGTAAAAATAGTAAAGACCAGAAAGCCGCCCAATGGGTGTTGTGGCCAAGGTGCAGGAGAGGAAATAGTTGGAGGGTTACGTCACTGTTACGGGCAGTCATAGTTTGATAAAACCAGGATGTGGTCCCACAGTTCTTTTTTCGAGAGGGCTCAACCTGGGTATGGATAGGAGGGAACAGGGGATGGGGTTCATCCATAAAAGGGCCCTATATTTGAAGGACCTTTGATCAGCAATGGATCTATAGAAAGGGACTTGGAAAGCAGTTTTGTCAGTGTGTCTGGTCGCCTGCCTGTGCTGCCCTGGAGAGAGGAGAAGGTTACAGCCAGGGGGTGAGTGGCCCATAGAGGTTTTTTTTTTTGTTTGTTTTTTTTTAACTAGCAGGCAAGTCTGATAGTAGAAACACCCTTAGAAATTTAGCCAGGCTGAGCGTTGATGGAGATCGCAGGTATGCATCAACTTGTTGCAGCCAGTGGCCACGCAGCAGGCTTTGTTTAAGGCAAGTTTAATTTTATTCAGGGGCAGAGTTTGAGGCAGGCCTGTAAATTACTATTCCATAGTCTACCAGGGATAGACTAGAGCTGGAGATCTGCAGTCTAAGAGCAGCAGGGAGGGAGGCAGGAGCTAATTCTCTAGAGGAGGCCAATTCTGGCATTAACTGCGGAGCAGGTAGTGGTAATGTGTTCATGGAAGGAGAGGGCAGGATCAAGGATGATACCAAGGTATTTAAAATGGGGAATGGATGCTGGGAGGGGATGCCATGAGAATTGAGGATGGAGAGGGTGGAGGACTTGTACTTATTTTGGTGGTGGGAAAATAGCATTCTAGGGACATGGATATGTTGTTCATCCACACTCATTGGCAGTATCCTTGCCGCTTTAAATCTTGCCGGAAGGTCTTCAAGCTTGCTCCTCCCACCCACCCGGGTGGTATAACTCTCGGCTCCGCCCCATGACGCCAGATCTTCCTTACCGCTTGGAAGCTCAGGTTCCCTCATAACGTCTGCGTTTGTGACTAGTTCCTATTTCTCCGTTTGCGGTTTAAAATAATATTTTGCAAAAGACTTCAGTCTTGATCCCTCGCGGCTCGCGATGGATAAATCGACTCCAGTTTGGAGATGCCCATGCGGGTAGAAGATGTCTCGAGACGGATCCACACTCCACGTGTGTCTACTGTAGGCCTTGAGCACGACCCGCGGGCTGCGACCTGTGCTCATCTTTCTCGGCCTCGTCCCGCAAAGGGCAGTACTGCCGGTTGCAACTGGGCGTCCGAGAAAGCGTTCCCTCCGGTGAAGTCAGAGGCCGGTTGGCGGTGTCAGCGGTATTTCGTGGATCAGCTCGGCGGATGGTAAGCCCTCGAAGAGGAGGCAGCGGGTCGTATCTTCCTCGGCACGCATTTATCGCTCTCTCTGGGTTCTTCCTACACGGCTTCCTTTAAGGAGCTTTGTCTGTCCCTCTCCACTAAAGGAGAAGGGCCTGCGCCTGCTGGACCTTTTTCGGTCCAAAAGAGGGACAAGGGTAAGTCCCTCCGTCGACGCTCTTGGGAGCGGGAAAGGTCCCTCTCCCCGGGCCGTCGACCGTCGGCTTCGGTCGACCGCTCGGCTTCGGCCACTGGCCTCACGGTGTCCCCGTCAGGTCAGTTGACCGAGACTCCCACTGATGAAGTTGAGATTTTCTCGACCCATTGGACGGGCTGTCGCCTTTAGCAGCCGAATTCCCCTCTCCCGGTTCCCGGGAGAGTTGAGATCCGTGGGCTCGCCTGTGCCTCCGGTTCCGAGCCCTCGGATGGACCTTCCAGAGCAGAGGAGTGTCGGTTCGGCCGACACCTCCCTGCACCGACGGAAATTTCGGGACTCTCGGTCTCGGTCACCGGACCTCTTGGCGGTCCAGCCGTTCCCACCGTCATGGCGGTCTCGGTCTCGGCACCTTGATAAGCGCGTCGCGCTCGATCTCGTCCTCCTCCTCGGACAGGGAAGCTTCCAGCGTAAGTCGTGCGGCGATACGAGACCTTATGTTGCAACAGCTCCTCCTGGCGGGAATAAGCCGACTCCGGCTCCTTCCCGGCCATTAAGTGGCTGTCACGGGCAGCCGACACAACCCCTCGACTTGCCGAGGGCCTATACCCAGGCCGGTTGTTCGGCCAAAACCAGCTGCTCCACCGATTGCGGTGGAACCTCCGCCTCCACAGCCACCAATTGGGGCTCCGACCAAGGATTCTCGGTCGGTTAAGGGTTTACCCCATCGGCTGTCAGTTACCCTCACTCCAGACCGACCTCGGCAGGTGAAGGGTGGTTCAGGCCAGAGGCAGCTCTTCGAGGACTCTTCCGAGTCCGAAGATGATTCCTCCTTCTTCTCCAAGCGACTGGACTTGGAGTCTTCAGGAGGTCAGCCAATGGACGATAGCCCGTCGTCCTTCCTAGGACTGCTTCGGCTCATCTCGGAGTCTACCGGGATGGAGCTCGAACCCGTTCCAAACGGGCCAGGTATCCCTCACGGAGATTCTGGACCGAGGGATTCTCCGGCGAGGCCTTTCGGTGGCGAGGCCATAGTGGGTCCAGCACTGGAACTTTGGCAGCGCCCTGCTTCCTGCCCTCGCCTTGAGCCAGGATGGCCAGGAAGTATGCGGTCCCTACCGGTTCCTTGTCCGGTTTTTCGGAACACCCCTCTGCTGAGGGGTTGGTTACCGACAGCGTTTTCCGGCGCGCCGTCAACGCCAGGGATGTGGACAAACCTCCTGACAAGGAGTCCAAGAAATTGGACTATGTCGGGCGAAAAGTCTACGCTGCGTCCTCTCTCGGCCTTCGTCAGGCCAGTTCGGCCGTCCTCATGGCACATTTTCTCATGCCCTGTTGGGCTCCCTGGATGAGGTCATCCTCATCTTCCCGCCGATCTGCAGACTACGGTTAAGCAGGTGCGGGACCAGGGCAGGGCAGTGGCCAAACAGCAGCTCCAGACTGCTTTGGATGTAGGGACTCATGTGCCAGATCGGTGGCGGCCGCGAGTGGCTGATCGTCGGCGGGCTTGGCTGAGGATATCCACCTTTACCGGATACCCAGCACAAGTTGGCGGATGTTCCCTTTGGGGACTGACCTCTTCGACCCTGGGGTGGAAGGTCACCTGCAGAGGATCGAGAGTCCAATGCCACCTTGGACTCGGTCTCTTCCGCTCAGAAGGACAAAGGCCGCCAAACCACAGCCTAAGCCCTTTCGTCCTTCTGCCCGGGCGCTCCGCCCAGCAACGTCAGGGCCAGCAGGCTCGGCCTTGGCATCCCAAACCCAAGCCGCCCGGCTTCTCTAACAGGAGGCAGGGAGGAAAGGGCCCAGGAGGTCCCTCGGCGGTCCCTCCTCCAAGCCTGCCCAGTGACGGGCTGGGGGTGTCGCCCCATCCCGTCACCTTACCCCTAGGTCCCCGTGGAGGCGGCTCCGGCACTTCCGTTCCGCCTGGTCCGCTGTTACCACGGACAGGTGGGTCTTGGAGGTGGTGGGAAGAGGCCTGCCTCTGGAATTGAGCAGGCACCACCCTTCAGAGCCGTCGCCCTCGGGGGGCTCCGGGATCCCCAGCCTCACTGGCCTCGTCGAGCCGACATCACTCTCCTCCTCCAGAAGGAGGTGGTAAGAGGTGGTGGACCCTCCTTCAGACCAGGGTTTGTGTCCAGGTACTTCCTGGTTCGAAGCAGACGGGGGCTGGCGCCCCATTCTCGACCTACACGACCTAAACAAGTTCCTAAGGTCTCGAACCTTCAGGATGGTCACTCTGGCTCAGATAATACCATCCTTGGAGCAGCGGTGTGGTTCTGCTCTCTGGACTTGCAGGGCCAGCGTTTTTCCGTCCCTATCCGTCCCGTCTCACCAGATTCCTTCGCTTCCAGCGGAAGGATCTCTCTTGAGTTCAAGCCATGCCCTTCGACTTGTCTCCAGCTCCCAGGGTCTTCACCAAATGCATGGCAGTGGTGACAGCATTCCCTGCGGCGCGGGGTCAGTGTACCCTTACCTGGACGACTGGCTGATAGCAGCTCCCTCCAGGAAGGAGGCGGAGTGGTCAGAGATCTGGCCCTCCAGGTCTGCTCTCAACTGGGCCTCCTTGTCCAGCGAGGCCAAGCAGATTCTCGAGCGAAGCAGGTGATTTTATTCATCGGGGCGCAGCTGGCTCTCTTGAGCCAGGCGCGGCTCCAGGCGGACAGGGCCGAGGTTCTTTCCTCCTTTGCCCGATCATTTCTGGTTGGGCAATTCAAGCCCTACCGGGACTTCCTGCGCCTCCTGGGTCTCATGGCGGCCTGTACCAGCGTGGTCCGTTGGGCCCGCTGGAACATCGTCCCTTCAGTGGGGACTGGCCAGCCAGTGGTCCTGCAGCTGCGATCCCTTGGACCAGCTTGGCGGTGACACAGGGGATGTGGAATGCTCTCCAGTGGTGGACCGTTCCAGATCAATTGCAGGAGGGCATCCCGTTCGTCCGCCCGGCGGCGGTCTCTCTGTCGACCGATGCCTCTCTGATGGGTTGGGGTGCCCATCTGGGGAACACGGGCTCATGGCCTCTGGTCCCAGGAGAGTCGATGCCACATCAACCTGCTGGAGCTCAGCGGTCCGCCTAGCTCTCACCGCCTTTGCTCCGTTCCTCCGGGGTCAAGTGGTCCGAGTCAGGCGGACAATACCACGACCATGTACTATCTAAACCGCCAGGGCGGACGCGCCCATGCTTCTATGCAAGGAAGCTCTCCGCATTTGGTCACTGCGCGCAGCCTGGAGGCGGATCTCCTAGCCATTCACGTGGCAGGAGCCTCCAACACCCTGGCCGATGCCCTGGGCGGATAGGGGCTGCATCCACGAGTGGTCTCTCCTGCCGGAGTAGTACAGCATCTGTTCTCCCTTTGGGGCACACCTCAGGTGGACCTGTTTGCCTCCACGGAGAAGCAGCTGAGTCTGTTCCATGCCGCCCCCTCAGCAGGGCTCGCTGCAGGGGATGCCTTCTCGAGGCAATGGACCCGGGCCTCTTTACGCCTTTCCCCATTTCCCTTGATCCACAAGGTGCTTCTCAAGGCGAGGAGGGACAAGGCGCAGGTGATTCTGATAGCCCCAGACTGGCCTCGCCAGTTCTGGTACCCAGATCTCCTCAGTCTCAGCTCCAGGACTCACTGGCAGCTTCCAGCTCGCCCGGACCTGCTCTCAGTCAATCAGGGAAGGTGTTCCATCCGGACCTTCAATCCCTGCACCTGACGGCCTGGTTCCTGGCGGCTAGAGTTCCAGGCTTTGGGTCTTTCGCGGAGGTCCTCAATGTAGTTGAGGCGTCCCGTGAGTCGACCAGAAAATGCTATGCCTTCAAATGGAAAAGGTTTTCCATTTGGTGTCAGAACAAGGGCTTGGACCCTTCCTCCTGTTTTCTTGGCAAGCATCTTGGACTATTTATGGTCCTTTCTAGTCAAGGGCTTGGTCGGCGACCCTAAGGGTGCACCTGGCAGCCATCTCTGCTTGCAGGTGGCGGGCGGGAAGCAGTCGAGTAGCGCTGGGAGAAGATGGTCTGGCGCTTTTTCAAAGGCCTTGATCACATTCCTCCCAGTGCGGGAACCCCCACCTCCGTGGGATCTACTGCTGGTACTGGCAAAGCTCATGGGCAAGCCATTCGAACCTATGCACAGGTGTGCTCTCTCCTCACCTGTCGTGGAAGACCGCCTTCTTGGTGGCTATCACGTCAGCCAGAAGGATGGGAGAGCTCCAGAGCTTTCCATCGAGTCTCCTTACCTGGTCTTCCACAGGGACAAGGTTGTCCTCGCCCCACCAAATTCCTTCCGAAAGGTGGTGGCCGGAGTTTCACCTTAACCAGGTGTTGAGCTCTGCCGGTGTTCTACCCCAATCACACCTCGAGGAGGCGGGCTCTAGGCTCCATACTCTGGACCCTAGAAGAGGCTACAAACATTATAAAGGAGCCTGACTGAAATTGGGAGGTCTGCCAGCTGTTTGTCACCTACGCTGAAGCCGCATCTGCAGACCTGCAGCCAAGCGGACGATAAGCAGGTGGTAACCTCCTGCATAGATCTCTGCTATAAGTTAGCGGGCATGGAGCCTCCCAGAGGATAAGAGCTCATTCTACCCGCCATACTGCTGCAGCGGTGGCTGCTTCAGGGACGTCCCTATCCAGGAAATCTGCAGGGCTGCTACCTGGAAGTCAGCAAACACCTTCATTACCCACTACCACATCGACCTTGAGTCACGCCGGGATGCTGGTTTTGGGGCCTCGGTTCTCCAGTCTCTCTTTCCCAAGTAAGTATATGGGGTGTCGTCTTGCCTCCCTCCTCCGGAGAACTGCTAGGAGTCTGCCAATGAGTGTGGATGAACAACATATCCATGTCCCTAGAGATACAGGTTACTCACCTGTAACAGGAGTTCTAGGAATGGTATATGTTGTTCATCCCACTCCTACGACTTTCTCGGCTAGCGCACAACCTGAGCTTCCAGCGGGCCAGATCTGGCGTCATGGGGCGGAGCCGAGAGTTATACCACCCGGGTGGGTGGGAGGAGCAAGCTTGAAGACCTTCCGGCAAGATTTAAAGCGGCAAGGATACTGCCAATGAGTGTGGATGAACAACATATACCATTCCTAGAACTCCTGTTACAGGTGAGTAACCTGTATTTACATTTGTCTTTTTATGATTGAGAATAGGTTTGTGGGTTGAAAATCAGGAATCCGCCTCCTTGAAGGAGTGCTGCAGGCCCTGTTGAAGCAGGGTGGCAACTGAAGATTACTTCGTCATCCGCATAGAGGAGGAGGCATCCAGTGCAGGCCGAGGGGAGAGAGTTCAGGTATAGGGTAAATAGGAGTGGGCCAAGAGTGGAGCCCTGGGGTACCCTAGAGCAAACCTGCAGATTAGTGGATAGGGTGCCATTTATCTTCACTTGCTGGGATCTTCCTTGCAGGTCATGGGTGAACCAGGCGGTGGCCTCCTGGGACAGGCCAGTGGAAAGGAGAGTCTGATAACAGGGAATGATTGACTGTATCAAAGGCCTTGTTGAGGTCTATGTACACAAACCCAACCAAGGCCTCTTGGTTGAGGGTGTTGTGGATGAATGAGGTGTACTCCAGGAGGGCAGTGGTGGTGCTGTGGCCCTTCCTGAAACCGTGTTGTTGCTGAGAAAGGAGGATCTTACTTCGAGAGGGTTCCTAGAGTAGGTCATTACATGTAGGACTGCGTCTTCTGGCGTCAGGACTGCACGGCAAACATTTCCAGCAGTGCCCGCCTTCCAGATTTTCCTGGGCTAAGTCTCCATCACTCATTCACACTAGTGGGATAGCGCTGGAGGCGCTAGGACCAAGCGGGAGCCTAAAGTTTTCAGAAGGGTCAGCGCCAAGAGGACCATGCATGTGCGGCACCATGAGACTAGCTTGCGCCTGTGTAGGCCATCTCTGCGTCGACCCTTCAACCACCTCAGTTCCTTTTCTCCTGCCGTCGAGTGCGCTTGGATGTCGACATTGCTCGTCTGCCGGGGTCGAAGTTTTTGTCTATACGACAGCAGCTCTTAATGTTTTAATATTTTAAAGTAGTAATTTATTATTTTACAAACAAAAAGAAGATTGAAGAAGAAAAAAGAAATTCTTTCCTGCCATCAGGAGTAGTCCTTAGACAGTAGCTTGTGACGGTAGGAGGACCGTTGAAAGTTTTATGGCAGAGGGGCTGTGTCCGGTCCGCCATCAATTAACGGGGTGGGGGGTCTGCCTACGGACAGTCCTGTGCTCGGGGGAGGGGGGAGACAGTCCTCCGGAGCACAAATCTAATGGTTCCGGTGATCCGGCTCCACTTGACCTCGAGCTCCTCTTCCTCGTTCGGGGAAGAAGAATCGGTGCCACTCGAGGTTGCCCGTTGGTATGTCTGCACGAGGAATGTTCATCTGGAGGGGCGATGGGCCCCAACCGACTTTGGTGGGTTCCTCTTGGCCCCGCTCCTAACGGCTGCTTTCTCGACTCCGAGCTCCATCTCTGTCCTCGCTGGAGCTCCGGTGAGCAGTTTCACCTTTGGGTCGCTGCTATGGAGCAGGGGGTTTGACTTTCCAGTTTTCCTGGCTCTGTTCCTGATTTCGGGACCTCTGAGCCGTTGGACCAGAGCTGGGTTGATTGGATCACATATGGCGAGGTGCCCTCTGGGTGCCTTTGCCATCATGTCGACCCCTCCTGCCTACCCCCTCTCCCTTTTCCATGCAGGGGCCACACGGGCACCACCTTTTTCCTTCTTCCCCTTTTCAGGATTTCCATTGGCATTTTCCTTTGGCGCCGTGGTTCGGAGCCATGGTCTGCGCCGTGGCTCAGTGCCTTGGTTGGCGCCGTGGCTCAGTGACATGGTCATAGCCATGGCTTGGTGCTTTGTTCGGCGCCGTGCTCAGTGCCTTGGTCGTCGGCGTGCCTTAGTTGGCACCTTGGGTTGGCACAGTCACTGTGTGCAGCACTGTGGATGCTCTCTTTGCTGCCACTGGTTGTCAGTGCCGTCAGTGGTGCCGCGCACCCGGGGGGCGGTGCCATGCTCCCGCGGGTGTCAGGGATGCCAGGGGTGGCACTGGGAGCACCCGCGGGTGATGCTGTGGGCGCCCATGGGTTCCATGGATGCTTCAAGTGCCATGGGTGCCACTGGTGCCTTGTGTACCAGGGTCACACCCGTGGGTGGCACCGCAGGTGCCCATGGGTGCCATTCTTGCCATTGGTGCCATGGGTGTCGGAGGTGCCCTCGAGTGCCATTGCTACATGGGTGCCAGGAGTACCTGCGGATACCACCGTGACTGTCCTTGGGTATCACCCGGGTTGGCATAGGCACTTCTTGGTGCTCTCCTATGCCACGAGTGCTGCTGATGTCACACGGGTGCTAGTGGGTGCTGTATGGCAGAATTAGTGACACATTTTTCCTTTCAGACTCCTTTCCACAGAACTTGTGGCGGGATGTTTACCGCAGAATGAACTCCTGTTCTGCAGATTATTTTTTCCACACATTTTAGTGAGTGGTGGTCTATGTGGGATCTTGAGTCATCCAGCGGTCTTCTGCTATGGAACTCTGCTGTACCGTTCTGCCACCAGAATATCATTCTTCTCAGCACTTTCTCTGCTCCCTATGTAGTACCAAGATCCTCGACATTCTTCCTGATGGCGGAGTCTCTAGTGGCTCTGACCTAGACCTCTCTTGGAGGTTCTCCTGGGGTAGAAGTGCATCTAGATGGGTCTTTCCCTGTCCTTCTGGTCAGTAACGCAGTGGATGGCTCTTTTTATATACCTGAGGGCACGTCATCTCTGTCTTCAGAGTCCGTGATGGAAAATCCTTTCAGTAGTTCCTCAGTAATGGGGTCCACTATAGTATTTCACACTGCGTCCGTGGACCATACTCTCCTGAGTCTAGACTTTTTCAATCGTCAAGACAGTTACACTCTGTGGAACATTTTAATTTAATGGTCAGGGGCTGCTCTGACTCTTCCGCCCCTTTGATAGGGGTATATAGCCCCCTTGTGATATTGCCTCTTAGGTGGCTTCTTCGGCACAGGTGGTTAACTTCTCTCCAGCTGTGATTGTTAGTCCGGTCATGATTTCAGTTTGGACACTCAGGCTGTTTCCGCACTCAGATGGAGAACGTCTTCGTCTTTTTGAATCAAGACAATCCTCAGAATAGCAGCCTGAAGGTCTTGTTAGGCTCGGACTAAAAAAAAAAATAAAAAAATTTATATCATATGGTTTTATCACAGCACAGGGCCTGTGATTGCAGTACCCCTTTTTTGGGGGATCTAATCAGTCCTCCTCAGCCCCTGAGTGCTCGCTTCCGGATATGGTAAAGAATACCTGAGTTTTTCTTCCCTTACGCGGAGTCCAATCCGCGACGATATGGGTCATCTCTTTCTCTGAGAGATTTCTCTCATTCAGAGACATTTCCTAGACCTAGGGGACAGCCCAGTCTGTTGATTCCTTTTCTTTTTATCAGGCTTTCTTCTCTTGAGCAGAGCCTTACAGCAGCAGAATCGACTCTCCACCGGTGAACTGGGATCTTACTTAGAGGGCTCTTGCAGTAGATAATTATATATAGGACTGGCCTGACTGGCGCAGGACCCTGAGCTGTTTAGCTACCAGTCCTGGGGGGACCGCCCCATAATCAGGTGACCGGCGTCCTACGACGTCGGTATAAAGGGGCGGTCCCGGACTCCCGCCTTCTAGTTCTTTCTCGCCATCAGCTCGTGCAGCGTCTCGTGGTTAAGTTCATATCGCTCAGTCCTATTACTTCGTTTCTTTCCGAGTAGTTTTCAGTATAGAATTTTATTCTTCTTTCGTCAGGTGAACGTCAGTATATGTCGTCCCCTTCAAAGAGTAAGTGCGACTCGTGCGGCGCCTAACTGCCTCACAAAGACGGTCACTCCCTCTGCCTTTTCTACCTAGGCCCCGACCACGCGGTCAACAAGTGTCCACACTGCCTCCGGTTCAACGCGGCCACCCGACGGCGCCAGCAGTCCCTCGAAGCCCATCTCCTCAAAAGAAGATGTCTGCGATGGAGAAGAGTTGAGAACTCGAGCGTCGACCTCCCTGAAGGGCATTAAGTGGGACAAGGAAAGGCACCGGGAGAGGCCTCCTCTCATGAGCAAGGTAACATCCCTCGAGGATTGCCCGGCGGCAGCCTTCAAAGCTTTGGAGGGCGTCGGCCCGCCCGACAGGTTGGTCGGAGCCCACGGGCTTCTCCGGGGCAAGAGACCAACCCCAGTACCCGCCGCAGACCTGCGGCCTACTAATCTTGAGCACCTCCCTTAAGCGGACGTTGGCTCTCTGACGTCGCCGGAGAAGGCCTCTAAGACACTTCGACCCTTGGTGCGGGCGCTCGGCAGTGTCCCCCTCGACCCGGGCCTCCTCTTATCCTTAGCCCGCCTCAGGCGAGGGACCCTGAAGCGGACGCCGGTTCCTCTGGCGTCGCCGGGATTCGGCCACAAGCCACATGTCCAGCTCCTCCAACATCGCCAGGCCTCCTGAGCCCTCTGGCGAACCTGCTGTATCTGTCGTGCCAGGCTCCCCGCAGCCTTCGCTGCCGTCAGGGGAGCCCCAGTCCCCCTTGCCTGACCCTGGGGATTTTTCCCCTCCATCCCCAGAGAAGACTCAGGACCCTGGGCTACCGTCCGATCCTCTTCCTGAAAAACCAGATCTGACGCCGACGCCGGACCCGACATCGGCCCCTCCAACGCAGGCGGGGGATTTTCCTCTTCCTTCGGGGCCTCCACCCCACGGGCTTATTCCGGCTGATCCGCCCGTGGAGTACCTGGCTGGGCCGTCTGCTCCGGCAGCTCCTCCAGTGCCTGGGTATCCGCCGTCATATCCAACGCCGGTCTTCCCAGGTCCGCAGTATCCTTCGACGCCTCAGTACCAGACGCCACAGTACCCGACTCGGGTTACCGCGGCAGGTTACGGGATACTCCCCTACGGTTTCCTCCATGCAGCTATCCTCCACCCCCTAGGCCGCGGTGGATCTTCAGGAAGACTCTTGCCTCCTGGTGGGGCTGAGCCAGGCTCAGCGCTCACCAAGGAAATCGGGAAACCATCTTCTGACGGGTGCCACCCCAGCTCCCGTCGCCCTAGACAGCACTCTCACTCTCCTCCTCCGTATTCCGGGTTTTGCCTCGGGATCCAGAGAGGCAGGACACCATTCTGGGACCCCCAAGGAACCCGTTCCTCCCCTAGGCGAGTTAGGAGTCTTACTCTGCATCAGATTCTTCCTCCCCTTCTCTCTGACTCCTCAGATGCTTCCGATGGATGTTCTGAGAAAGACGACAAGCCACACTCTCCGTCCAAGCCCTGGCCGAGGACTCCTCCGGAGGATCCTTCCTTCACGGAGTTGCTCAGGAAGATCCAGGAAGTCCATCAGTGGCATTCCTTAGAACCAGATCCTCAATGGGTAAAACTCGCCGAACATCTGGACTTGCCCCTTACGGCTCCTACCTTAGTGCCACCCTGGCTCGAGCCTCACGCCCACCTTGTTTCCACTATTTGGAAGCAACCGTCGGCTTTAGCCCCACTTCCCAGGAAGTCGAACAGGCTATATCAGGCTCCAGAGGGTGTAGACTTTTTAGATTTTCACCCCTGTGCAGACTCGGTTGTGATTAGTGCCGCTTACGGCCGGTCAGCACACCCGAAACACTTGAGCTCATTTCCCCCAGATAAGGAATCTCGCCTTCTGGATCAGTATGGAAGGAAGATCTACGCTTCTTCCACACTGGGGATTAGGGCCCTGAACTATGTAGCACATATGGGGGATTACCAGAAGGCTGTCCTTACCCATGTGGAATCCAAAATTGACTCTCTGCTTGACTCTAAAGTCAAGCAGGAGTTGGCCAACCTGGTCCGTTCTGCTCGTTCGACCAGTCGTCACATTCTGAGGACGACCTACGACGCAGTGGACACCGCAGGACGGAACTCTGCGTTCGCCGTAAGTCTTTGGCGTCATGCATGGCTCCATGTGTCAGGTCTGGTCCCAGAGGTGAAATCAGCCATCCAAGAAGCACCTTTCAGGGGTTCTGTGCTTTTCGGTAGTGATGTCAAGGACAACATCACTGATTTGCAGGAGAAGGGGACGGCCCTTAAATCCGTTGATTCAATGTACCGTCCCCATCCCCCACAGCGCTGTCCCTTTCGCAGACGCAGCTGGCCTCAAGCGAAACCTCAGGGAAAGCGGGCCACTAAACGTCAGGCCCCCACAGCTGCCAGGCCTCCGCCGCCCAAAAAAGCAGCGGGTGCCCCAGCTGCGGCACTGCCTCACACCACCTGACTTCTTTCCTCTCCCACCACCTCTGGACGCCCCGGAGGAACCGGTGGTAGGGAGGTTCTCCCTCCACCTTCCGGGTTGGGAGAGGATAACTTCGAATTCATGGGTGCTTCAGATCATAGCAGAGGGGCACTCCATAGAGTTTCTACAGAAACCTCCACGTCGCCCCCCCCCCCCCTTTGAACTCCACTTACTCAAGGGACCATCTTCCTTTGGTCAGGGAAGAAATCTCAGCGCTCCTTGCGAAACAGGCTATAGATCCCATCCCTCCTCACCTCTACGGGACGGGGTACTATTCCCACTACTTCCTTGTACCAAAGAAGACGGGAGATCTCAGACCTATTCTCGATCTCAGCTCCCTGAACCTGTATGTGGAATGCAAGAGGTTCAGGATGCTCTCCCTTCAATCCCTTTTGCCCCTGCTTCGGCCGGGCCAATGGCTTTGTGCACTAGATATGCAGGATGCGTACCTGCACATCCCCATTCGCCCTTCGCACTGAAAGTACCTCAGTTTTGCGTTCCAAGGGGTCCACCACCAATTCTGGGCGCTCCCATTTGGTCTTTCCTTGGCCCCCCGAGTCTTTACCAAATGCCTGGCGGTAGTAGCGGCCCACCTGAGTTCTTTGGGAACTCAGGTTTTTCCCTACCTGGACAACTGGCTCCTGGCGGCCCTGTCCAAGGAGGAACTCCTGCATTTTCTCTCCCTCACCCAGCAGGTTTTCACTGGCCTGGGTATTACCATCAACCATTCCAAGTCTCACCTTTATCCTTCACAGAGGCTCCAGTTCATTGGGGCAATTCTCGATACAACTTTGTGCAAGGCCTTTCTGCCTCTGACAGGGGCCTCCTCAGTCACAGATTTCCTCCTATCCAGAACACAGGAGGGTCCAGCCCGAGTCAGTGCTCTGTCTACGGGCTTATGGCAAGCCAGCCATCCCGGCAGTTCAGCCCGCGCCGCCTCCACATGAGAATCTCTCAGTGGACTCTTGATCTCAGTGGGATCAATGAGTAGACGACCTAGATCATCTGGTTCTGATCTCCTCGCCGATGGTAAGAGACTTGCAATGGTGGATGGTTCGAGAGATGGTTCGAGAGAACCTCTTCCAGGGGGTTCCCTTTTTTCATCCTCCCCCCGATCAGACTCTGACCCCGGACGCTTCAGGCTAAGGTTGGGGAGCCCATCTGGGTCCTCATCGGACCCAAGGCCTTTGGTCAAAGTTGGAGATAGTTCTCCACATCAACGTGCTCGAGCTTTGAGCAGTGCTGTATGCGCTCCAGGCCCTTCACCAATACATCCTTCCCGGTCACCTAGCTGTCCAAACGGACAACATGTGCGTGGTGTGGTACATCAACAAGCAGGGAGGAACTCGGTCCTACCCGCTGTGCAGGGAAGCGATGAGGGTTTGGGATTGGGCAACACTCCACAACCTTCACCTCATGGCAGTCCCTGTTCCGGGAGTAGACAGTGTCCTGGCAGACAGACTGTCGCTCGTCGGCTCTTCCACACGAGTGGGAATTGGACAAAAAAGTTCTAAAAAGCATCTTCCAGATTTGGGGGACTCCTCAGACCTGTTCGCTTCCTCCCAAAACACAAAGCTTCCAATCTTTTGCTCGCTCGCTTCAGAGCGAGGCGCTTTCTGGAGCAACACTCTATCTCTAAGCTGGAAGGACAGATTTGTCTATGCTTTCCCCCAATTCCTCTGGTCCCTTAGAAGGAGCGAGAATGATTCTGATCGCTCCTTTCTGGCCCAGGCAAATCTGGTTCTCTCTCCTACAACAATACTCGGAGGTTCCTCCTCTTCCTCTTCCTTTATCTCCAGGACTGCTGACCCAGGATCAGGGGACCCTGGTCCATCCGGGACTCAAGTCCCTTCAACTTCACGCATGGCTCCTGCAGACCTAGCTCAAGCTCGTTTTGGCGTTTCTCCTAAGGTGGCCGAGATTCTAGTGGAGGCTAGAAAGCCCTCCACTAGGTCCACCTATGCCATGAAATGGAAAAGATTTTCTATCTGGGCTGCGTCCAGGAACGTGGAGCCCTTTTCCTGCCCTGTGACCATTCTGCTTGGATACATGCATCATCTTTTCGACCTGGGTCTCAGTCACTCCTCTTTGAAAGTCCATATGGCGGCTATTTCAGCCTACCATGTCCCTTTCACAGATAAGGCATTTGCCCAGCTGGAGGTATCCAAAACTTTCCTCAGAGGGGTCCTTCATCTCAGGCCACCTGTCCGGGTTCCAGCTCCGCCTTGGGACTTAAATTTTGTCTCGAAACTTGCCCTTCCTCCCTTTGAGCCTACGACTTCCTTGAACATGAAGTTTTTTATCGTGGAGGCGCTCTTCTTGGTAGCCATTACTTCTTGCTACTTAAATTTCCGAACTCAGGCCCTCATATGCAAAATCCCTTATTTGATTTTTCACAAAGAGCAGGTAGCTCTTACTACGAATCCTGTTTCTTCCGAAGGTGGTAGCGGAATCTACCTTGAATCAGTCTATTGAATTACCTGCTTTCTTCACGCAGTACTCCAATCAAGGAGAATACCTGCTCCATACTATGGATGTTCACAAGATTCTGAGATACTACACCGATAGGACGAAGGATCTCAGAAAGACTGATCAGTTGTTCGTCTCTTTCGCTCACAAAAGAGAAGGCAATGCTGTCTCTAAGCAATGCCTATCAAAATGGTTGCCCATTGCATCACTTTCTGTTATGACAAGTACAAGACCCTCCGGGTCAAGTCAGAAGTCACTCCACTCGTGGAGTTGTCGCCTCTGCGGCTTGTTTTAAAAACGTGTCTGCGGCAGACATCTGTGCTGCCGCCACTTGGACTTCAGCCCATACATTTACTAAACATTACAGTTTGGACATTGCCTCTCGCTGTAGAGCAGGCTTCGGGTTAGCGGTCTTGCAGGGCCTCCTTTCTTGAGGTTTGCAAGCTTTCTTACTACTTATTAGAGTAGTTCCTCCTCCCGGTGCCCTTTTATTTGTTCCAGACTGCTTGGGATTCTGTCCTATATGTAATTACCTACTGCAAGAGCCCTCTCGAAGTAAGATAGTACAGTTACATAAGAACTTACTGTAACAGTAGATCTTCGAGAGAGGCTCTTGCAGTAGTTAATACCTTCCCGCCCTCCATCCCCCTAGGCTTTCTCAGCTCCTTTTCCATTGAGGGAAATATCTGCTTCTCTCTCGTCCGGGCCTGTGGCGGGAAAGAACTGGAAGGCAGGTTTCCGGGACCGCCCCTTTATACTGACGTCGTATGACACCGGTCACCTGACATGGGGGCGGTCCCCGCCAGGGACTGCTAGCTAGAAATTTTTCCGTGGGGTCTTGCCACCGGCCGGCGTCAGTCCTATATGTAATTACCTACTGCAAGAGCCTCTCTCGAAGATCTACTGTTACAGTAAGTTCTTACGTAACTGTACTTTCCTGCTTCCTTGCTTGCTTAATTTAACAGGCGATTTCCTCCTCCTTGACAGATGGTCAAGTAGGTCCCTTTTTCTGAGGAAGCTTCTCAAATATTCACACCTTCGGTTCCTGCACTCTGGTCCATGCCAGTCACTTACGAAGCTATCCTCTTCAAGTGCGAGAGGGAGTGGTGATGTTTCTTTTTCAGCAAATGAACTAGAATCCTTTCCTACTCCTTTTGGGAAAGCCAGAGTGGCTAGTGCCTCACCGCATTGAGTCACTGCCTCTTTGAGTCACTTCAACAAATGGGTTAGCCCTAACTTGTTCCTGCTGTGTCCCTCCTCGACGCACTTCTGCCTCTATTGACCTTAGAAATCCAGCCCCTGTTTTTTTCCGCAGTGGACACATCCTCCTGTACACCTTTTTCCTTTCTTCCCTGAGTTCAGACTGCTGCTACAGTTGTACACAGAGGGGCAGGATTATTTCTCTTGGAATATACAGTGGTTAGGATCTGGTTTTACTAGACCACCACGAGAGGCTTCTAAGTCGTGCTTGGCCTTCCATCGGGAAGATCCTGTGACTAAGTGGAGACCATTCTCCTTGATGGACTAACCCCACTTGGACCCCCTTGCTCACCAAGTAAGGGGTTCAAGTGCTTCTGGACCTGTTGTTTACAGGTCAACAATACTGGATAGTGGGGCTTTCCATCTGCACTTTCCGGTCTGCCCTGAACCAGTAGACTTTACCTCCGACTCTTTCAGTTCCTGAGGTTCCTTTACATTACATTAGTACATGTCTTTGACACGATTAATTTTGGTCCTAGATCAAATTTTGAGGCCAGGTTCTTGCCGCTCTCCTAAATTGGTTGCGGCTGCCTGGCAGACTTTCATTTTGTGCCCATTGTAGTCATCGGCAAGGTGACGAGTTATAACTCAAGCGTTTATCTTGTAGGCACTATGTTATAGATGCTCTTACAAGACGGCTCTTTTTATTAACAGGACAGTCCTTGGCTGTCCTTTCTAAGTGAACCCTATCTCCTACCACCCTACTCAGGGTTGTTGGTTTTAGCTTAGTACTCTCCCACTAGTGTGAATGAGTGATGGAGACTTAGTCTGGGAAGATATGGAAATTACGTACTTACTGTAATTATTGATCTTCTTGAGCAGTCTCCATCACTCATGCACACACCCACCCACCATCCCCTGGGTTCACTCGTTTTCTTTCTTGGTCTTCACGGTCCTGTGATTCAGACTGTGAGAACATTATTCTTAACCTTTCTTGCAAAGGCCCTCAGGCCCAGAAACTCGGGATGAGTTATTCTCATTAGTCACGCTGCACCTCCTCGGTCGAAAAGGTACTGAGGTGGTTGGAGGGTCGACGCCAAGATAGCCCACACAGGCATGAGCTAGTCTCATGGTGCTGTGGTCCTCTCTCGACACTGACCCTTCTGAAAACTTTAGGCTCCCACTTGATCCTAGCACCTCCAGCACTATCCCACTAGTGTGAATGATGAAGACTGTCCAAGAAGATCAATAATTATGGTAAGTACATAATTTCCATTTCTTTCCTGCCGTCGACCTGCACTAGTATCTCATGGTAATCTGCAGCTTTGTCGATCGCCATTTTTTCTTATTTTCATCATATACCAGTCCGTTTTCTTCACTTTGTCTTCTCCATCTGTCTCCAGTAACAAAAAAGAAATGCACCAAGTGTGGAGTTCAAATTTCCCACAAACACGGCCATCATCTCTGCCTCTTCTGTTTAGGTCCGGACCACGACACCATGGTCTGTTCCGACTGCCAGCTCTTCAACCAGGCAACCCACAAACAATGACAGCAGGCTCTGGAGGCCCATCTCCTTAAGTCCAGAATGGCTTCACTTGAGAAGGAGATACAGAAAATTCCGGACACAGCTTCTTCCCCTTCATCGGACAAACAGAAGAAGAAAAAAGACAACGAGAGGCATGGAGAAATGGAGCGCCATGAGGACCGGGACTGATCCTCAGCTAGTAAGCCTTCGACCCGCAAGGCCACCTACCTTCGTGGTCACCCAGGCAGCTTCGGGGGGTGATCTCTAGTGCCTCCACCGTCTTCCAACCTGTTTCAACCGATAAGTCGTCCACTGGCTCCTCCGGTGAACGCCCGGTCTTTGCCATTGAGTAGGACCTTGGCTCCTCCGAGGCCCACCCGGTGGTAGGTAAGTCAGACTCTATTCAAAAGCAGCCAGTAGTTCGCTAGACTCTGACCAATAAGTCGTCGAGGGTACCACCCTCCACTGCCCAGTCGTTGTTTCGCCTGGTCAGTCTTTCGCCTCTCACAACAACTCGGGCATTGCTGTCCCGTCGGGGACTCACACACGTCTGGCAGAGCGCGCTGTCTTCTCCAGGTCAGCCCTCCCCCCGGGCCCTGCCTGGCCAGGAGACTTTCTCTCCACCTCCCCCTGTGGTTTCCCCTGCCCCACAGCCTACGTCTGGGACAGAAGAGGAAGAAGGATGCCTGGAAGTTGATCTTATCTGTGTCAATCTTCACCATTCATCACATATGGGTTCTGGCAGGAGATCAGAACCCCGCGGGAGCTTTTTTTTTTAAAAGGGTAGGCGGAGCCGACACAGCATCGGCGCCGTCCTCGAGGCCGACGTACTGCGTGGCGGCTCGAGGGATTGGCCGTTAGGCTGTGTCGACTCCGCCTGCCTACCAGTTCTTTGTCTCCCGCCGTCGAGGTCGCCTCGTGGGAAGCTTGTTCCTGAATTTTAGGCCTTTCATCCTGCTTCATTTCGACGTTCAGTCCGTCGGTTGCCTGCTGGTCCTGGTTCTGCCTCCACTCGACGTCGCCGGTAAGATCTTTCCATTATTTCAAGTTTCTGCAACGTCGAGTCTGTTTTTTGGTGGTGTTTTTTCCATAGATTATGTCTCGGTCGGAGGGCAAGAAGTTTTCCAAGACTGGTCGGCCCCCCATGCGTCTGTGCCCGTGCAGCCGGAAATATTCCGTTACCGACCAGCATGACCGGTGTCTCGCGTGTCTTGGCCCGCTTCACGACATGGATTCGTGCGACGCTTGCTTCTCCGTGGACCGCCGTGTCCTCTAACAGCGTGCGTTAAAAGTGGGGCGAGCTCCACCGACTTTTGGGGGTAGGGTTCGCACTTGTCGGGCCAAGCCGCGCGCTCTCAGCCTTTCCTCTGGGTCCCCTCCCGGTTCTATATGGACCGAGGAGGAGGGAGCCTCGGCTACTTGTAGCCTGGCCATTGCCGAGGCTCCTTCCGTGGCGCAGGAGGCCCGTCCCGCTTCCTCCTGGGAGCGGGCGGGAGGCGCCGCCACGGCAATCGCCCCTTTGGGGGTGAAGGCTCCCCCGGTATCGCTCCTGTGGCTCGAAAGGCCCGGTCGACGCCGTCGGTTGGTGCCGTGGGAGCCTGCGGCGCCGTGGGCCCTGTCGGCGCCAACTCGTCGCTGGGTGCCGTGGGCCCTGTCGGCGCCATTCACGGTGCCGACGCTGCTCGCGGCGCTGTGGGACAGGACCCTGCGTCGTCTTTTGCTATGTTTCGCCTCAGTGCCGTGCCTGCACGGTTCGGCACCGTGGGGCCCACAGCTTCGTTGGTCGGCGTCGTCCTCGGCACCGTGGGTTCTCTCGGTGCCGCTTGCAACGCCGTGGGGCCGGTCGGCACCAAGTCCGTCCTCAGGGCCGTCGGCGCCGCTTTGGTCTTCGGTGCCGCTCGCGGCGCCGAGGCATCTGGCAGGGTCGTCGGCACCGAGGCTGTTGCTGGGGCTACCGTCGGCACCGTCTCTGTCTGCCTTTCTCTGGGGTCCGCCTGGGCGAAGCCGAAGCACGGATTTCCACCCTTCCCCTTCCGGTTTCTTGAGGGGGTCCCATTCTTTTGAGGCAGGGGACCGTCTTTCTGGACTTTTACGGCCATGGTTGCCTCACTGGGGGGATTCTTCTGGGCGCAGCCAAGGCAGTACTAACGTGGTTGTACAGCTGTCTGCTGTGGAGTTTTCCGGAACACCCTCCTCGGGTGTTCATGGTCCGCTCCCTAGCCCTGGTAGAGGTCAGCCGACTTCTTTTCTCGGCTCTGCCCCTATCCCTCTGCCGCATTCTTCAGCGCTCCCAGGCATTCTTGGTCCTAGCGGCCTTCTCACCTGGGAGCAGTTCAGAGCGGTGGCTGCTTGGTTCCCTGCCTACGTTAGGCTATGGACAGCCAGGTTTTTCAACCTCCCCCCGTGCAGCCACCCTCGGAGCGTATGGTGACCTCCAGCTCCTCATCCTCCTCTTCTGGGGGAGAGGAACCATCTGTCCACATCTCTCCAGCAGCTGATCTCTGAGTACCAGCGCTTCCTCGTGAGGATGCTGGAGGACTTGCACACTTTCTCCCTCTTCTGTTAGCAATCCTGAGTATACGGTGCACGCCTTTCTAGGCGATTTTGGTGAGGCCACCCTTGTGGTGCCGCCCTGGCCTGCTCCCTTTCGGGAGGCGTCCTTGCGTTTCTGGCAGGCCCTTCTCCACAGTTCCTGCCCTAGGGACCTCAGCCAGAGTGTAGCTCCCGGGGTCTCCAGGTTCTATGCCTCATCCATGATCGGTTTGGCATCTGGACACCCTGATGGGCTTGCGCCCTCCACCGTGACCGGCCCCGGATCAAGACTCCTCGGTTTTGATTTTTGGGGGAGGACCTTCTACTCAACACGGTTGCTCCTTTCTATTTCTGCTCACCAGGCCCACTATGCAGCCTACAACAGGTCCTTGTGGTCCGCTGGGTCAGATCCTAGCTGCTTTGCCTGACTCTCGCCAAACCAGACAAGCCATCGCTCTCTGCCGTGGCCTGGAGCTAGCAGGCACCAAGTGAGGGCATCTTATGACACCAGAGATAGCTACCAGGGTCATAGGGACAGTGATCTGCACTAGGAGATCGGCGTGGCTCGACTTTCAGTTGTCACCCTTGGCCCGGCGTAGGGTGATTTGCTCCACCCACCAGGGAACCTACCTCTTCTCCCGTAGGGCGAGACGGCGTTTGTCGGGGCAACTTCCTTCCCCCTCCCGCTCTCCCCACTCTCGGGCCTCCTCAGGCCTGGACGCTTCCCCCCCTTAGTGTGTCACCCACTGAGGGCTAAGGGACTCTGTCCCTTAGGGTGTAATTAATCAACCCCCTTCGGGGTGCTTGGTACTCACCCATATGTGATGAATGGTGAAGACTGACACAGATAAGATGTGAAAATTACGTACCTACTGTAATTCTGATCTTTCTGTGTATCTTCACCATTCATCATAACCCCGATCACCATCCCGGGGCCTCAGTCTCTGGGTCCCCTTCCTCTGTGGCTCCCCTCTCTTTTGGAGCAGGGTAGTAAGGACACACAGGGGTATTCTCCTTTGAGGAGTACAGCTCGGCGAGCTCCTTCTCTGCATGTCTCCACCCCTATGGGGTGGAGTTGGTGGTTGCCCTCCTCCTGTTCTCCTTCTGGTTTCCATCCAACTGTTTAAAAAAAAAAAAAAAAAATTTTCACCAAACATCTTTCCTGAGAGAGTATTAAGTCCCTGTACCCTGACCTTCTCCAGAATAGCCGACTCTGCTTCTGGGGTATTTACCAGTTATTCTTTGCCTTGAATTCTGGCAGAGAGTTTTGCTACTCCTTGCGGTTCCTATATAAACTGGTGACGGACAAGGGTCTCGGATACCTTGTTACCTCTCACTCTCTCCTAAATTTTCTCCCCTCCCTTCTTCCGCTTCCAGAGATTGGGGCCCCTACCCAATCCCCTTAGTCTCTTCTCTTCTTTCCTGTCCTCTGTCATTATTTCTCCTTTTAGTTCAGTTTCCCTTCCTTTTTCTGTCCCTTGGACTCTCTTGTCCCACCCTCCATCCCTTCCTCTTTCCTCTCCGGCGACTCAGAACTGGTAGGCAGGCGGAGTCGACACAGCCTAACAGCCAACCCTTGAGCGCCATGCAGTACGTCGGCCTCGAGGATGGCGTCGATGCTGTCGGCTCCGCCTACCCTTTTTAAAAAAAATAAAAAAAAAGCTCCCGTGGGGTCCTGATCTCCGGCCAGTACCCATATGTGATGAATGGTGAAGATGCACAGAAAGATCAGAATTACGGTAGGTACGTACTTTTCATTTCTCTCTTCCCCCCACTCCGGTGGTTCCTCAGTCTCTCCCCAGTAGAATACTTTCCCTTATGGCCCTATAACTACCCTGGCGTCAGATCACCTTCGCCTGCTGCTCTTCCTTTGGCGTCTGGAGCACAGTCGGATCGTCCTGGACATAAGTCTCCACCACTCATTCACACTAGTGGGATCTGCGCCGGAGGCACTAGGACCCATCGGGAGCAAACTTTTTGCTGGAGGGTGCGTGAGAGATGGCGCGCGGGCATGGCGCCGCGTGACGGTGGCTCGTGCGACTAATGACTATCTGACAGCGACCCTCCAGCGCCTCAGTTCCTTTTTCCCGCCATCGAGTGCGCTTCAGTGACAAGCGCTCGCCTGTCGAGTCAAACTTCAAACTAAGCATAGTTTTCAGTTTATTTTTGTAATATTATCTCGTAGTAGTATCACTTAATTTTGTTCTATTTCATTATATTTCTGTTATATTTTAAAATTTAACTTATAGTAAAAGTATCCGGCCTACTGGGCGAGTCGACCATGAGCAGGTCAGGTGGCGGTAGGGAGGATTGTGTAAAGCTGTTCAGTCAGTCGGGCTGGGTCCGGTCAGCCCCTTCTCCTCAGCGGGGTTCCGACAACGGTCAGTCCGATGCCGGGGGATGGGCGGTCCCCCGCCCGGCATAAAATGTGATCGCATTCGGCTACCGTTCGGCCTCGAACTCTTCTTCGGCTCACAGGTCAAAAGAAGGCATCACTTTCAGTGCGCCCTCTGAAACGTCTAGCGCGTCGCGGTCGGTTATACGTAGCTAGTTGCCAGTCTCCTCCTTTGGAGTCGCCAACTTCGGTTTCCCCGTCTTTGACACCGGAGCCCCACCCGCCTATAGGTGGGGCTCCAGATGAGCAGTTTCATCAGTGGGCGCTCTTATGGGCGATAGGCTCGGAGGTTGGTTCTTCTGCCTGGCTCGGTTGCCCGAGACCTTGGAGCTCGTCAGGCGATCAGGTGGGTGGTTGGACCTTCTAGTCATGGCGCTCTCGCCCGGTGCCAGTGACTCCGTGTAGAGTGTTTCCCCCTCACATGGCTGCGGCGCGAGGCCACACCGATGCCCTTATCTCCTGGTTTTCCTTCTCTTGCTTTCCAGGTTCAGGGGTGTCCTCGGCGCCTTCCGGCGGTCGCTGCGTTTGTCGCGCGCCGTTTTCGGTGCCGCGAGGCCTCATCGGCACTCCACTGGGTCTTGTGGCGCCGGCGTCTAATGGCGCCTGGCTGACGCCGTGTGTAGCGGCGCCGCTGAGAGCGCGCACGGTGCCGCTTGCGGTGCCGCGTGCTTCTTCGGCGCCGTTTTCAACTCCTTTCGCCTCCTCGGCGCCGGGGGCCCTCGGGGACTCTCCCTTTCTATCTGCTCTTTCCTCCTCTCCTATTTTTCACTCCTTTCCTGTCCAAACAGTCCTTCCTGGACTATCAGGAGATGATGTTGAGCCTGACCCAGACCTCCGGTTGGGTGATGAAGTGGAGGAAACAGGATCTTTCACTGCTACAGAGCCTGTGGTCGAGGACCTATCCTTTAAGTCTCTGTTGAGGAACCTGAGATCCACTCTTTCTCTCCAGACTACAGACATCGATCCTGGGAAAGTATTACGACTCCAGTATCTTCATGCTTGGAGATCCCTCAGATTTGACTCCTCCGATTCAACCTTCCTTGAGGCGCTGTCTCAAATGGTATGGAATAATCCTGCTCTTATTCCTCAGTGGCTAAATCCATTGATAAGAAATATTCAGCTCCCAAGGATCGTCCCATTTTGGCATCCCAAGCCTTTGCGGATCCTATTGTAGTCCTAGCAGAGAATGACAAGGTCGTTCTTCCTCAAGCTACTACAGCTCGACTTATTAATAAAGAGTCTCGTAAAATTGATACATTAGGTAAGAGAGTCTTTGCTGCCTCCACTTTAAGTATGCGTATTGCCAGCTATCAAGGCTATTTTTCTCAGTATGAGTATATCCTGTGGCACTCTATGAAACGAATGGTTGAAGCTCTTCCAGATTCAGACGCCAAGTCAGAGCTTCTTCTAACCGTTATCGGAGGTATTGAGTCCAATAACCAACAGGTCAAAGCCGCCATGGACGCTTTCGACACTGCTTCTCGTTCAGCAGCCGCAGGTATTTGTGCTCGACGCCATTCCTGGCTGCGTACTTCCGGCTTTGCGAATGATGCTCAGCAGCAGGTAATGGCGTTGCCCTTTGATGGCTCGTATCTTTTCGGTCCTCAGGTAGAGCAAGCCCTAGAGGCCACTCAGGAGACTAGGTCGGCCATTAAGTTGGCTAGACCTCCGCCTACCCCCTCTCGGGGGCATGTAGGTAAACGTCAGTTTCATAGTCGTCAGTCCTTTCGAGGCAGAGGAAGCTTCCATAAAAGCCAACCTGCCCAACCTCAAAAGAAGACGCAGCAGAAAGCACAAGGGCCTAAAGCCCCCAGTGCTACCTTATGAATTGCCGGCCCAAGTTCCATCCACACTGCTCGAGGTGGAATTTTCTCCTCCGGTGGGAGGTCGTCTGATGTACTTCTACAACCAGTGGAAGTCCATAACCTCGGACAAATGGATCCTTCGGATAATTCGAAAGGGTTATTCTCTCAATTTTTTGGAAACCCCCTCGAATTGTCCTCCCAAACGACAACCCAGGTTGTCGACCTCTCAGTCAGACCTCCTCACCGCCGAGATCCAGGGCCTTCTAAACAACACGGCAATAGAACTGGTGCCCCGCATCAGCGAAACACAGGGTTCTACTCCATTACTTTCTGGTTCCAAAAATCTGGGGATGCGCTCCATTCTAGACCTCAGAAAGTTAAACAAATTCCTCCCCAAGGAGAAATTCAAAATGATTTCCCTAGGTACCCTGTTACCTTTGCTGCATCAGCACGACTGGCTGGCCTCCCTGGATATGCAGGACACTTACCAGCATATCCCCATCCACCCGACCCATCGCAAATTCCTGAGGTTTGTAGCTCTGGGTCAGCATTATCAGTTCAGAGTCCTGCCTTTTGGGCTATCCTCGGCGCCGTGAGTTTTTACAAAGTGTTGTGCAGTTCTCGCAGCGCATCTCAGGAAGCTCGGACTCCGAGTGTTTCCCTACCTGGACGATTGGCTCCTAGCAAGCCCATCCAGCCAAGGGACTCTGGAAGCCATTCAAACGGCCTCTCGCCTTCTTACGTCCATGGGAGTTCTGATGAATCTGAAGAAGTCACAACTGCAGCTCTCCCAGAGGCTCCTTTTCATAGGG
The DNA here is from genome assembly GCA_016271365.2 of Neoceratodus forsteri. Taxonomy (NCBI): domain Eukaryota; kingdom Metazoa; phylum Chordata; order Ceratodontiformes; family Ceratodontidae; genus Neoceratodus; species Neoceratodus forsteri. The sequence goes on along the minus strand of CM057449.1, from coordinate 1,129,559,104 downwards.
ACTCTTCTGGACACCTCTTCCGAGAAGGCTTTCCTTCCAGAGGACAGAAGACTCCACATCCTTCAGATGGCCCGTTACATCGGGGAGAACCGATCGGTCACAGCTCTCTCGATGCAACGTATGTTGGGTCTCATGGCGTCCTCAGTGTTCACTATACCCCTAGCTCGGTTACACATGAGGACCACCCAATGGATGCTCTCCGCTCAGTGGTCACCGACCTCTCACCCCCAGTCTTATCCCATCAAGGTGACGGAGCCCCTTCGAAGGTCTCTCACCTGGTGGTCTCAAGAGTGCAATCTCCTGGAAGGATTCCCCTTTGCTCCTCTGGATCATCAGATCTCCGTCACCACAGACGCATCGCTAATGGGATGGGGAGCTCACTGTCGCTCTCTCCACACTCAAGGTGTATGGACTCAGCTCGAAACTCAGCTCCACATAAATGTCCTGGAGATGAGAGCGGTCCTCTATGCGATCCGAGCGTTGAAGGATGTTCTTTGTCACAGAACATTCTCCTTCAAACGGACAACAAAGCTGTGATGTATTACATCAACAACAGGCGGTGCTCATTCTTATCGCCTTTGCAGGAAGCAATGAGAGTGTGGGAGTGGTGCTTGGGCACAAGTCTCTAATTCAGCGGTGTATCTGCCAGGTGTACAAGCGACTAGCAGATCACCTCAGCAGAAAGGAGGCAGACCCTCACGGTGGTCTTTCGATCCACCGTAGCTCGGTCACTGTTCAAAGAGTGGGGACTCCAGACCTGGACCTTTTGCATCCCACTCAGCATAAAACTGCCTCTCTTCTGCTCCAGAAATCCAGGGCCTGGCATTTTCTGTCAGGATGCGTTCAGGCTGCGGTGGACAAAACGCTTTCTTTACACCTTTCCACCGCTTCCTCTAATTCAGAGAGTACTCCTCAAATTCGAGTCTCAAGGGACCAAGATGATTCTCATTGCTCCCTTCTGGCCTCGGCAACTATGGTTTCCTCTACTCAACAGTATGTTGGCAGCCTCTCCGAGACCACTTCCCTTGCAAATCAATCTTTTGACTCTAGGTTCGTTTGTCCATCCCAACCTGAGGTCACTTCACCTTCATGCTTGGCTCCTGAAGAGGTAGAAGTGAACCGGTTCAACGTCTCTCGTAGAGTCTCAGACATCCTTCTGGCTGCTCAGAAGCCAGCTACCCGAAAAACTTACGCTTCTAAGTGGAAACGTTTTTCTCTCTGGTGTCCAAAGTCCTCTTGAATCCCTTTTCCTGTCCTCCAGACAAGGTTCTGAGTACCTTTTGGACCTATCAAACTCAGGTCTCCAGTACTCCACGGTTAAAGTTCACCTTAGTGCCATTTCAGCGTACTACAGGGTTTCTTCCTTGTCTCTGGCTCAGTTACCTATGGTGAAGATTTCTGAAGAATTCTCATACAGACCCCCTGTTAGGCGATCCGGTCGCAGCCTGGGACATTAACCTTGTGCTAGACATGCTCACTCGGAAGCCTTTCGAACCCCTAGCTACCTGTGAGCTAAAATTTCTTACCTGGAAGACAGTCTTCCTAGTGGCCATTACCTCAGCCCACAGGGTCTCTGAGATACATGCCCTGGTTACGGACCCTCCGTTTACTGTGTTCCATAGGGACAAGGTAGTCCTTCGTACTCATCCTAAATTTCTTTCCAAGGTTGTGTCAGAATTCCATCTAAACCAACCTCTGGTGCTTCCCTCTTACTTCGCGAACTTCCAAAATGAAGGAGAACGGTCTCTTCATTCCTTGGATGTTAAGAGAGCCTTGCGGTTCTACTTAGATAGGACCAAGAATTTTCTCAAGACTCAGCAATTGTTTGTTTCCTTCAGCGAGACCCGGCTGGGTCAGCCTGTCGCTTTCAGATGCATCTCATCATGGTTAGTGGCATGTCTTCGACATTGCTATTCCATGGCACAGATTAAATTAGAAGGTAGAGTGTACGCTCACTCTACTAGGGTGGTTGCGGCATCCCTAGCGGAAATTCGCAATGTTCCAATTGCAGATATCTGCAATGCCGCCACCTGGAGCTCAGTGCATACCTTAGTAAGCATTATGCACTGGATGTTCATGCCAGGCGTCATTCCGCCTTGGCAGAACTTATCATAATGGACTTCTGTGTCTAGACATGTGACTCTGGCTCCCCTGCACGCCTTTGGGGATTATCAGCTTGGTACTCTCCCACTGAGTGTGAATGAGTGGTGGAGACTTATGTCCAGGAAGATATGAAATTAGGCACCTACCGTAATTCTTGATCATCTTAGGCCAGTCCCACCACTCATTCTACCTCCTCCCTCCATCCCCGAGCTCACCGCTGTGTTGGTCTTCACTCCCTCAAATCTTTAGGTGTGAAGACTTCTTTGCAACCCTTCTTACGGGTCGTCCGGACTATCTTATGTCCGTTTTTAAGATTAGGTTTACTCTTTCGTTAGTTGCGCTGCACCTCCTTGGTAAAAGGTACTGAGGCGGTTGGAGGGGTCGCCGCCGAGATAGTCATTACCGCGTGAGCCCACATGACTGTGACTCCATCTCTCTACCGACCCTCCAGCAAAAAGTTTGTTCTCGATGGGTCCTAGTGCCTCCGGCGCAGATCCCACTAGTGTGAATGAGTGGTGGAGACTCGTCCAAGAAGATCAAGAATTACGGTAGGTACGTAATTTTCATATCTTTCACATCAGCTCCCTCCATCAGGGCCCAACGCTTGGCCCCTTTACGCAGGGTCTGACCTCTTTGGGTCTGACGTCAGCTCACCCTTTGCCAAGTGTCTCGATGTTCACTCCCCTGACAGCCATCCCGTCAGTTGTTGTGACGTTGGGTATTTACCCTGGCACGTCTAGGCCAAGACCTGCCATCCAGCAACCCTATTTTTACCAGACCTCAGGCACCCCTCCTCCTGCCGTTGGGTCCTTCGATGCCTTATTATTCCCAGGGCTATTTCCCTGAGTATCAACAGGGAAACCCATATTATCGGGGGCACCCCCCTTCCTCAGTATGTGGGTTTGGGAACTCATTATTGCAACCCCCACTCCCCCAGCCAAACCCGCCTCCTCCTCCTCTACAACCAGACTGTCAATCTCTTATCCAGCCTTGGTGGAAGGACACGAGGTCCCAGCTAGTCTCTGACCTGGAGCGTAGGCTTCCTAGCCCAGTGGCAGTGACCCCACCTCCCCGCTCCTGCCAGTTCACTGCATACCGGTGCATGTCTCAGGAACTACACCTTGGGACATCCTCTCCTGGATTTTGAATGTCCAGAGGGTGAAGAGCCCCTGACTCTGACCATGACCGTGGAGTCTTCCTCAGATGAGCTCTCCTCTCCCCCAAGGGGCAAATAGTCTCCCAAGTCTCCTCCGGAGGACCCCTCTTTTACCGAGCTCCTCCACATAATCCAGCTAGCGGTTGGAATGCTGAGAATCTGGATCCTATGAGGAAGCATCTAGCCAAACATTTGGATCTAGAAGCTGTTTCACCCATACCAGTTCTTCCTTGGATAGCACCACACAAGGACCTTACTACTACTATTTGGAAATTGCCACATTCCATTTCTGCTGTTCCTAAGAAGGCAGACGGGCTCTACCACTCTCCTGAGGGCATCCCCTTCCTGGACTCTCACCCCAAGGCAGACTCCATTGTCATTACTGCTGCTCATGACTGCTCGGCTAACCACAAGCACATGAGCACGTCCCCCCCAGACAAGGAGTCCAGGCAGTTGGAGCAATTCGGGAAGAAGGTTTACTCTTCTGCCATGCGTCCCCTGTGCTTCCTGAATTACGTGTCGCATATGGTGTCATTTCATAAGGCCACCTTTGCTAAGCTTGAGGCCAAGATCTTGTCCCTGGAGAACTCTGACATCAGAGGAGATTGCTAAAGAGCTTCATCTTTCTAAAATGTCCTGCAGATATGCTCTTCAGGCCACCTATGATTCGGTGGACGCGGTGACCCACTCCTCTGCTACTGCGGTCAGCCTCAGGAGGCACACTTGGCTGCGCATTTCTGGTCTGTGAACAGATGTACAAGCTGCAGTTCAGGATGCTTCCTTTCGGGTATCGGCCCTCTTCGGAAGGGACACTAAAAATTTGATTACGGGCCTCCAAGATAGTGGTCAGGCCTTCAGATCGGTCCATTCCATGTATAGGGCCGGTACTCAGAAGAAGCAGCCCTTTCGGCGCCAGTTCAAATGCCAACGGAAGCAATCTGCCCCAAAGAAGCAGACCAAAAGATGAGCCACTAGCTTCTCTTTCTCCTCTCCACCGGTTGCCAAATCCCAGAGATCGGCAGGAAGGCCTTTGCTCCTCTGCCTCCTGACTCGCCCAGTCTTCCCTCCCCTCCACTTCAAAATGTGGAGCCAGTGGGGAGAAGATTCGCACTTCACGTCCAGGAGTGGGAGGACATCGCCTCAGACACGTGGGTCCTACAACTCATTTCTCAAGGGCACACGCTGGAGTTTCTGGAGTTGCTTCCAGACTCTCCTCCTGCTCACACTACTCCCCACACCAGGCCCTGTTGGTAGATGAAGAGATCAGGACTCTGGAATGGAAGGCAGCAATAAAATCCATGCCTGCATCCCAGGAAAACTTTCTGACTTGATGACTTTCTTTCACTTATCCACACTAGGGCAGTATCTGCTTTATTCCCACTGAACATGAATTCCTCAGAAACGATTACTGCATGTCTCTTACCAAATGAAAGTGCAAGTCCTGTTTCCGACACCTCCATCTTTTCAATATTTATTTTATACTCTTAGCTAATTTTTCTTTCTAGTAGCGTGGATATGTTGTTCATCCACACTCTTTGACATGTTACTTTCTCCTTTAAGGATCACCGGAAGTATGCAAGCTGGCTCCACCCACCCACCCACCTGGGTGGTGTATACCTCGACTCTGCCCCATGACATCAGATCTTCCTTTCAGCTGGAAAATTCAGGTTGCCTCCCTCGTGCTCATGCATTTCGTAGGCCCTGGCTTTCAAACCCTCTGTTTTACCGAAAATTTGAATTGTTCGTATTGACGATCGTGAATTTGTCGCTTCGACTATGGAAGAAAAATCTTCCCCCAGATTTCGCTGGTGCTCCTGCGGCAAATAGATGTCGCATACCAATCCCGACTCTGCGTGGGTCTACTGCCTCGGTATTGGCCATGACACCTCGTCCTGCAGATCTTACTTCGAGAAACAGCTCGTGCAGCAGGTTACACCATTAGGACTGTAGCCGGCAGGCGTCAGGACCCCACGGAATTCTTCTAGCTAGCTATCTTCAGCGGGGACCACCCCCGATGTCGGTCCCGCCCCCGACATCAGGCGTAGTACATAAGGAGGCGGTCCCGCCAGATTCCCCAGTTCTTTCCCGCTGTTGACTTGCATGTCTCGACCCTTTGGCTCGTTTCTAGCGCGCAACGCTCGGTTAAGTTCTTCCTTCGGGGAAAAGTTCGTTTTTTCGGCTCTTTTGCTGTCTGATGTCCTCTCCAACCTCCATTGAAGGGCCATCCTTCAAAGTGCGCCTGTGGGAAGCAAATCCCGTTTAAGGATCCGCATTTGGCCTGCGTCCGGTGCGTGGGCCCAGACCACGACACATGGTCCTGCTCTTTTTGCCTGGGGTTCGACAGCCGGACCCGGATCCGTCACCAGAAGGCCCTTCAAGCGTTCCTCACTCCCCCCCTTTGAACCTGCCGTGGATTGCGAGCTGCGTTTTCTGTCATCGAAAACGTTATATCTTCCTGGACATAAGTCTCCACCACTCATTCACACTAGTGGGATTGGCGCCGGAGGCACTAAGACCCATCGGGAGCAAACTTTGCTGGAGGTGGTGAGAGAGGCAGCGCCCGCGAGACCGCGGTGCCGCGAGCAGCGGCTCGGCGGTAATGACCATCTCGGCGGCGACCCTCCAACCGCCTCAGTTCCTTTTTCGCCCGTCGAGTGCGCTTCCAGACGACGTCTGCTCGCATGTCGAGTCAAACTTCAAACTAGCGCATAGTTTTCAGTTTGTTTTTGTAACATTATCACGATAGTAGTATCGCTTAGTTTTATTCTATTTTTAGTAAATTTTTCTAATATTTAAATTTAACTTACTTGAAGAAGTCTCGGCCTACTGGACGGTCGACCATGAAGCAGGTCAGGTGGCGGTAGGAGACTTCGTATAGCTGTTCAGTCAGCGGGCTGGGTCCGGTCAGCCTCCTTCTCCTCAGCGGGTTCCGACTACGGTCAGTCCGATGCCGGGGATGGGCGGTCCCCGCCGGCATAAAAATAAGCGATTCGCATTCTCGGCGCCGTTCGGCCTCAACTCTTCTTGACCACAGGTCAAAAGAAGGCATCACTCGGGTCGCCCTCTGTAGTATGTCTGGCGTCGTCGACCGAGTTATCGTTGCTAGTTGCGGTCTCCTTCTGATCGCCAACTTCGATAATCGTCGTCCTACATTTGAGCCTCCGCCTTAGGTGAGGGCTCCAGATGAGCAGTTTCATCAGTGGGCGCTCTTATGGGCGATGGGCTCGGAGGTTGGTTCTTCTGCCTGGCTCGGTTACCTCGGGCCTCGGGCTCCTCCGGCGATCAGGTAGGCGGTTGGACCTTCCTGGTCGCGCGGCGCCTTCTTCGGTGCTAGCGACTCCGTGCTTAGGTGTTTCCCCCCCTCACATGGCTGCGGCGCAGGGGGCCTCACCGATGCCCTTATCTCCTGGTTTTTTTCCTTCTCTTGCTTTCCAGGTTCCCGGGGCTTTTCCGGCGCCTTCTGCAGGGTCTGTGGCCGTGTCGGCGCCGTTTTGGCCGCCGGGGCTTGCGGCGCCGTTGGCGGCGCCGCGTGGTCTCGCGGCCCGTTAAGCGGCGCCGTGCGGTCTCGGCGCCGCCGGTGGTGCCGTTAGATCGGGCGCGCCGTTAGCGGCGTCATCTGCTGTACCGTTATGGCGGCGTCGGCCGCCCGCGGCACCATTCCCTTGGCGTCGGCAGCGGTGCCGTCTGTGCGCCCGCCCGGGGCCATTCGCGGGCGGCGTGCCTCTTTGGCGCCGTCGCCTCCTCGAGTGCCCGTCTTCAGCCCGTTTTGCCGTCTGGCGCCGGCAACCCCAGGACTCTCCTTGTTTTCTGCCATTTCCTCCTCTCTAATTTTCCTCCTTTCCTGTCCAAACAGTCCTTTCTGGACCATCAGGAGATGATGTTGAGCCTGACCCAGACCTTGGTTGGGTGATGAAGTGGAGGAAACAGGATCTTTCTTTTCTACAGAGCCTGTGGTGGGGACCTGTCCTTTAAGTCTCTGTTGAAGAACCTGGGATCCTCTTTCTCTCCAGACTACAGACATCGATCCTGGGAAGATATTAAGACTCCAGTATCTTCATGCTGAATCCCTCTGAGTTGACTCCTCTGATTCAGCCTTCCTTGAGGCAGCTGTCTCAAATGGTATGGAATAACCCTGCTCTTATTCCCTCAGTGGCTAAATCCATTGATAAAGTATTCAGCTCCCAAGGATCGTCCCATTTGGCATCCCAAGCCTTTGCGGATCCTATTGTAGTCCTGGCAGAGAATGACAAGGTCGTTCTTCCTCAAACTACTACAGCTCGACCTATTAACAAAGAGTCTCATTAAGATTGATACATTAGGTAAGAGAGTCTTTGCTGCCTCCACTCTAAGTATGCGTATGCCAGTTATCAAGGCTATTTTTCTCAGTATGAGTATATCCTGTGGCACTCTATGAAAAGAATGGTTGAAGCTCTTCAGATTCGGTTCAAGTCAGAGCTTCTTCTGGCCGTTATTAGAGGTATTGAGTCAATAACCAACAGGTCAAAGCCGCCATGGGCGCTTTCGACACTGCTTCTCGCTCAGCAGCCCGCGGGGTTTGTACTCGGCGCCATTCCTGGCTGCGTGCTTCTGGCTTCACGAATGATGCTCAGCAGCAGGTGATGGCGCTGCCTTTGATAGCTCCTTTCTTTTTGGCCCTCAGGTGGAGCAAGCCTTAGAGGCCACTCAGAAGACTAGATCGGCCATTAAGTTGGCCAGACCTCCGCCTGCCCCTCTGGGGCATGTGAACAGAGCGTCAGTTTCATAGTCGTCAGTCCTTTTGAGGCAGCGGCGGGGAAGCTTCCATAAAAGCCAACCTGCCCAACCTCAAAGAAGGCGGCAAGCGCGGGGACCTAAAGCTCCCAAGCGCTACCTTATGTCGTTGGCCCAAGTTCCATCCACTCTGCCCGGTGGAACTTTCTCCTCCGGTGGGAGGTCGTCTGATGTACTTCTACAACCAGTGGAAGTCCATAACCTCAGACAAATGGGTCGCGGATAATTCGCGAGGTTATTCTCTCAATTTCTTGAAACCCCAATTGTCCTCCCATACCAACCCAGGTTGTCGGCCTCTCAATCAGACCTCCTCACGCGGAGATCCAGGGCCTTCTGAACAACAGGGCAATAGAACTGGTGCCCCGCATCTCGAAACACAGGTTCTACTCCATTGCTTTCTGGTTCAAAAGAAATCTGGGGATCGCCCCATTCTAGACCTCAGAAAGTTAAACAAATTCCTCCCCAGGGAGAAATTCAAGATGATTTCCTAGGTACCCTGTTACCCTTGCTGCATCAGCACGACTGGCTGGCCTCTCTGGATATGCAGGATGCTTACCAGCATATCCCCGTCCACCCGACCCACCGCAAATTCCTCAGGTTTGTAGCTTTGGGTCAGCATTATCAGTTCAGAGTCCTGCCCTTTGGGCTATCCTCGGCGCCGCGAGTTTTTACAAAGTGTTGTGCAGTTCTTGCGGCGCATCTCAGGAAAGTCGGACTCCGAGTGTTTCCCTACCTGGACGATTGGCTTCTAGCAAGCCCTTCCGGCCAAGGGACTTTGGAAGCCGTGCAAACGACTTCTCGTCTTCTCACGTCCATGGGAGTTCTGCTGAATTTGAAAAAATCTCAACTGCAACCCTCCCAGAGGCTCCTTTTCATAGGGACGCTTCTAGACACCTCCTCAGCGAGGCTTTCCTTCCAGAGGACAGAAGACTCGACATCCTCCGTATGGCCCGTTACATCAGGGAGAACCAATCGGTTACAGCTCTCTCGATACAGCATGTTGAGTCTCATGGCGTCCTCGGTCTTCACTGTCCCTCTGGCCCGACTGCATGAGAACCACCCAATGGATGCTCTCCACTCCAGTGGTCCCCGACCTCTCACCCCAGTCTTATCCCATCAAGGTGGCGGAGCCCTTGAAGGTCTCTCACCTGGTGGTCTCAAGAAAGCAATCTCCTGGAAGGATTCCCTTTGCTCCCCGGATCATCAGATCTCCATCACCACAGATGCATCGCTAATGGGATGGGAGCTCACTGTCTCCCTCCACACTCAAGGTGTATGGACTCAGTTGAAACTCATCTCCACATAAATGTCCTGGAGATGAGAGCGGTCCCTATGCAATCCGAGCTCTGAAGGATGTCCTTTGTCACAGAACATTCTCCTTCAAGCGGACAACAAAGCAGTGATGTATTACATAACAAGCAGGCGGTGCTCATTCTTATCCCTTTGCAGGAAGCAATGAGGGTGTGGGAGTGGTGCTTGGAGCACAAGTCTCCGATTCAAGCGGTTTATCTGCCAGGTATACAAAGCGACCTAGCAGATCCACCTCAGCAGAGCGGAGGCAGACCCTCACCAGTGGTCTCTCGATCCAACCGTAGCTCGGTCTCTGTTCAAAGAGTGGGACTCAGACCTGGACCTTTTGCATCCCCTCAATGCAAAACTGCCTCTCTTCTGCTCAGAAATCCAGGGCCTGGCATTTTCTGTCAGGATGCGTTCAGGCTGCGGTGGACAAAGCGCTTTCTTTCGCCTTACCACTTCCTCTAATCCAGAGTACTCCTCAAGTTAGTCTCAGGGACCAAGATGATTCTCATTGCTCCTTCTGGCCTCGGCAACTATGGTTTCCTCTACTCAACAGTATGTTGGCAGCCTCTCGAGACCACTTCCTTTACAAATCAGTCTTTTGACTCAGGGTTCGTTGGTCCATCCCAACCTGAAATCACTTCACCTTCATGCTTGGCTCCTGAAGAGATAGAAGTAGATAAGCTTCAACGTCTCTCGTAGAGTCTCAGACATCCTTCTGGCTGCTCGGAAGCCAGCCACCCAGCATCACGGCTCCAAATGGAAGCGTTTTTCTCTCTGGTGTACAAAATCCTCTTGGAATCCCTTTTCCTGTCCTCCTGGCAAGGTTCTGGAATCTTTTGGACCTATCAAACTTAGGTCTTCAGTACTCCACAGTTAAAGTTCACCTTAGTGCCATCTCAGCGTTCCATAGGCGATTTCTTCCTTAACTCTGGCTCAGTTACCTATGGTGAAGAGATTTCTTAAGGAGTTCTCCATACCAGACCCCTGTTAAGCGTCCAGTTGCAGCCTGGGACATTAACCTGGTGCTGGACATGCTCACTCGGAAGCCTTTCGAACCCTTAGCTACCTGTGAGCTAAAATTTCTTACCTGGAAGACTGCCTTCCTGGTGGCCATTACCTCAGCCATGGGGTCTCTGAGATACATGCCTGGTTACGGACCCTCCAGTATACTGTATTCCATAAGGACAAGGTGGTTCTCCAGTACTCATCCTAAATTTCTTCCAAGGTTGTGTCAGAATTCCATCTGAACCAACCTCTGGTACTTCCGCTTACTTAGCTAATTTCCAAAATGAAGAGGGCAGGCTCTTCATTCCTTGGATATTAAGAGAGCCTTGCGGTTCTATTTAGATAGAACCAAGGATGTTCATAAGACTCAGCAACTGTTCGTTTCTTTCAGCGACACCGGCTGGGTCAACCTGTCGCTAATAGATGCATCTCTTCATGGTTAGTGGCATGCCTTCGTCATTGCTATTCCATGGCTCAAGTTAAATTAGAAGGTAGAGTGTAAGCTCACTCTACTAGGGCGGTCGCGGCATCCCTAGCGGAAATTCGCAATGTTCCAATTGCAGATATATGCAACGCCGCCACCTGGAGCTCAGTGCATACTTTCGTTAAGCACTATGCACTGGATGTTCATGCCAGGCGACATTCCGCATTCGGCGAACTATCATAATAGGCTTCTATCTTAGGCGCGTGAGCTCTGGCTCTCCTGCCGCCCTTTTGGGGGATTATCAGCGGTACTCTCCACTAGTGTGAATGAGTGGTGGAGACTTATGTCCAGGAAGATAGGAAAATTACGTGCCTACCGTAATTCTTGATCTTCTTGAGCGAGTCTCACCACTCATTCTATACCTCCCTCCCCCGAGCTCACGCTGTGGTGGTCTTCCTCCCTCAAATCTTTAGGCCGTGAAGACTTCTTTGTGACCCTTCTTACACGGGTCATACGGACTATCTTATGTCCGTTTTTTAATGTTAGGTTTACTCTTTACGTTAGTTGCGCTGCACCTCCTTGGTAAAAAAGGTACTGAGGCGGTTGGAGGGTCGTCGCCGAGATGGTCATTACCGCTCGAGCTGCTGCTCGCGGCGCCGTGTCTCGTGGCGCCGTCTCTCGCGCCGACCCTCCAGCAAAAAGTTTGCTCCCGATGGGTCTTAGTGCCTCGCGCCAATCCCACTAGTGTGAATGAGTGGTGGAGACTCGTCCAGAAGATCAAAAATTCTGGTAGATCATTAATTTTCCTTTTGGTTGCTGTCACGTCAGCAAGGAGGTTTCGAGCTCCGACGCTCTCATGTAAGGAGCCTTATTTAATTTTCCACAGGACAGAGTATCTTTGAGGAAGAATCCTAAGTTCTAGGGACATGGATATATGTTCATCCACACTCATTGGCAGGTATCCTTGCCGCTTTAAATCTTGCGAAGGTCTTCAAGCTTGCTCCTCCACCCACCGGGTGGTATAACTCGGCTCCGCCCCATGGCCTAGATCTTCCTTACGCTTGGAAGCTCAGGTTCCTCCTGCGCTCTGCGTTTGTGACTGGTTCCTATTTCTCCGTTTGCGGTTTAAAATAAATTTTGCAAAAAGACTTGATCTTCTATCCCTCATGACTACGATGGACAAATCGACTCCCGGATTTGAGATGCCCATGCGGGCAGAAGATGTCTCGGACGGATCCACACTCCGTGTGTCTACTGCTTAGGCCTTGAGCACGACCGCTGAGCTTGCGACCTGTGCTCATCTTTCTCGGCCTCGTCCGCGAAGACCGTGCTGCCCGGTTGCAACTAGGCGTCCGGGCGTTTCCCTCGGTGAAGTCAAGGAGGCCGGTTGGCGGTGTCAGCGACAGCATTTCGGCGGATCAGCTCGGCGGATGGTCAGCCCTCGAAGAGGCGGCATGGCGCGGTCAATTCCTCGGACGCGGCATTTATCCCCTCTCTGGGTTCTTCCTACCGCGGCTTCTTTAAGGGCTTTGTCTGTCCTCTCCACTAAAGGAGAAAGACCTGCGTCTACTGGACCTTATTCACGGTCCAAAAGAGGGACAGGGTAAGTCCCTCGTCGGCGTTCTTGGGAGGCGGGAAAGGTCCCTCTCCCGGGCACGTCGACCGTCGGCCGATCGACCGCTCGGCTTGACCACTGGCCTCACGGTGTCCCGTCAGGTCAGTTGGCCGGGGACTCCACCGATGAAGTCGAGATTTTTCTCGACCCATTGGACGGGCTGTCGCCTTTAGCAGCGAATTCCCTCTCCCGGTTCCCCGGAGGTTGAGGATCCCGTGGGCTCGCCTGTGCCTCGGTTCCGGGCCCTCGGATGGACCATCCGAGGCGAAGGAGTGCGGTTCAGCCGACACCTCCCGCACCGACCTCGAAATTCCGGGACTCGGTCTCGGTCTCGGACCTCTTCGCGGTCCAGCGATCCACCGTCATGGCGGTCGATCTCGGCTTGCCCTTGATGGCAGCGTCGCCGCTTCGTCCTCGTCCTCCTCTCCGGATGAGGAAGCGGCGTAAATTAAATCGGCAGTGAGGACATATGTTTATAACAGCTCCTCCTGGCGGGAATAAGCGAGACCCGTCGCCTTCCCGGCCATTAAGTAACTGTCACGGGCGGCCGACACAACCCTCGACTTATCCGAGGCCTATGCCCAGGCGGTTGTTCGGCCCAAAACCAGCTTCTCCACCGATTCCGGTGGAACCTCCGCCTCCACAGCCACCAATTGGGGCTCCGACCAAGGATTCTCGGTCGGCTGAGGGTCTACCCATCGGCTGTCAGTTACCCTCACTCCCGACCGACCTCGGCAGGTGAAGGGTGGCTCAGGCCAGAGGCAGCTCTTCGAGGACTCTTCCGAGTCGAAGATGATTCCTCCTTTTCTCAAGCGACTGGACTTGGAGTCTTCAGGAGGTCAGTCAATGGACGATAGCCCGTCGTCCTTCCTAGGACTGCTTGGCTCATCTGGAGTCTACCGGGATGGAGCTCGAACCCGTTCCAAGCAGGCCAGAGTATCCCCTCACGGAGATTCTGGACGAGGGATTCTCCGGACGGAGGCCTTTCCGGTGGCGAGGGCCATAGTGGGTCCGGCACTGGAGCTTTGGCGCCCTGCTTCCCTGCCCTCGCCTTCGGCCAGGATGGCCAGGAAGTATGCGGTCCCTACGGTTCCTTGTCCGGTTTGGAACACCCCTCTGCTGAGGGTTGGTTACCGACAGCGCGTTTTCGCGCGCCCGTAGCGCCAGGGATGTGGACAAACCTCCTGACAAGGGTCAAGAATTGGACTATGTCGAGGCGAAAGTCTCACGCTCGTCCTCTCGACGCCCGTCAGGCCAGTTCGGCCATCCTCATGGCACATTTTCTCATGCCCTGTTGGGCTCCTGGATGAGGTCATCCTCATCTTCCCGCCGATCTGCAGACTACGGTTAGCAGGTGCGGGACCAGGGCAGGCAGTGGCCAAACAGCAGCTCAGACTGCTTTGGATATAGGGACTCATGTGCCAGATCGGTGGCGGCCGCGAGTGGCTATCGTCGGCGGGCTTGGCTGAGGATATCCACCTTTACTTGCGGATACCCAGCACAAGTTGGCGGATGTTCCCTTTTGGGGACTGACCTCTTGCCCCTGGGGTGGAAGGTCACCTGCAGAGGATCGAGAAGTCAATGCCACCTTGGACTCGGTCTCTTCCGCTCAGAAGGACAAAGGCCGCAAACCACAGCCTAAGCCCTTTTCGTTCCTTCTGCCCCTGCGCACCGGCCCAGCAACGTCAGGGCCAGCAGGCTCGACCTTGGCATCCCAAACCCAAGCCGCCGGCTTCCTCTAACAGGAGGCAGGGAGGAAAGGGCCCAGGAGGTCCCTCGGCGGTCCCTCCTCCAAAGCCTGCCCAGTGGCAGGCTGGGGTGTCGCTTCTCCCGTCACCTTACCCCTAGGTCCCCCGTGGAGAGGCGGCTCCGCACTTCCGTTCCGCCTGGTCCGCTGTTACCACGGACAGGTGGGTCTTGGAGGTGGTGGTAGAGGCCTACCTCTGGAATTGAGCAGGCACCACCCTTCAGGCGCGTCGCCCCTCGGGGCTTTGGGATCCCAGCCTCATTGGCGGCTCGTCGAGCCGACGCTCTCCTCCTCCAGAAGGAGGTGGTAAGAGGTGGTGGACCCTCCTTCAGACCCAGGGTTTGTGTCCAGGTACTTCCTGGTTCCGAAGCGGACGGGGGGCTGGCGCCCCATTCTCGACCTACACGACCTAAACAAGTTCCTAAGGTCTCGAACCTTCAGGATGGTCACTCTGGCTCAGATAATACCATCCTTGGAGCGCGGCGTGTGGTTCTGCTCTCTGGACTTGCAGGGCCGCGTTTTCACGTCCCTATCCGTCCGTCTCACCAGAGATTCCTTAGCTTCCGAGCGGAAGGATCCCTCTTCGAGTTCCAAGCCATGCCCTTCGGCTTGTCTCCAGCTCCAGGGTCTTCACCAAATGCATGGCAGTGGTGACAGCATTCCTCGCGGAGGTCGGTGTGCCCTTACCTGGACGACTGGCTGATAGCAGCTCCCTCCAGGAAGGAGGCGGAGTGGTCCAGAGATCTGGCCCTCAGGTCTGCTCTCAACTGGGCCTCCTTATCAACGAGGCCAAGTCAGAACTCGAGCGAAGCAGGTGATTCTATTCATCGGGCGCAGCTCGACTCTCTTGAGCCAGGCCGGCTCCCGGCCGGACAGGGCGAGGTTCTTTCCTCCTTTGCCCGATCATTTCTGGTTGGGCAATGCGCTCCTACCGGGACTTCCTGCGCCTCCTGGGTCTCATGGCGGCCTGCACCAGCGTGGTCCATTGGGCCGCTGGAACATGCGTCCCCTTCAGTGGGGACTGGCCAGCCAGTGGTCCACAGCGCTGCGATCCTTGGACCAGCTTGTGTCGGTGACACAGGGATGTGGGCAGCTCTCCAGTGGTGGACCGTTCCAGATCATTTGCAGGAGGGCATCCCGTTCGTCCGCCCGAGCCGGCGGTCTCTCTATCGACCGATGCCTCTCTGATGGGTTAGGGTGCCCATCTGGGGGAACACCGGGCTCATGGCCTCTGGTCCCCGCGGGAGTCCCGATGCCACATCAACCTGCTGGAGCTCAGGCGGTCCGCCTAGCTCTCACCGCCTTTGCTCCGTTCCTCCGGGGTCAAGTGGTCCGAGTCCAGGCGGACAATACCACGACCATGTACTATCTAAACCGCCAGAGGCGGGCGCGCTCCATGCTTCTATGCAAGGCTCTCCGCATTTGGTCACTGCGTGCGCAGCCTGGGCGGATCTCCTAGCCATTCACGTGGCGGGGCCTCCAACACCTGGCCGATGCCCTGAGCGGATGAGGGCTGCATCCCCAGTGGTCTCTCCTGCGGAGGTAGTACAGCATCTGTTCTCCTTTGGGGCACACCTCAGGTGGACCTGTTTGCCTCCATGGAGAGCAGCAAGCTGAGTCTGTTCCATGCCGCCCCCTCAGCAGGGCTCGCTGCAGGGATGCCTTCTCGAGGCAATGGACCCGAGGCCTCTTTTCGCCTTTCCCCATTTCCCTTGATCCACAAGGTGCTTCTCAAGGCGAGGAGGGACAAGGCGCAGGTGATTCGAGCCCCAGACTGGCCTCGCCAGTTCTGGTACCAGATCTCCTCAGTCTCAGCTCCAGGACTCAGGCAGCTTCCAGCTCGCCGGACCTGCTCTCAGTCAATCAGGGAAGGTGTTCCATCGGACCTTCAATCCCTGCACTGACGGCCTGGTTCCTGGCGGCTAGGTTCCAGGCCTTGGGTCTTTCCGGCAGGTCCTCAATGTAGTTGAGGCGTCCCGTAAGTCGACCAGAAAATGCTATGCCTTCAAATGGAAAAGGTTTTCCATTTGGTGTCAGAACAAGGGCTTGGACCCTTCCTCCTGTTCCTTGCAAGCATCTTGGACTATTTATGGTCCTTTCAGTCAGGGCTTGGAGTCGGCGACCCCTAAGGGTGCACCTGGCAGCCATCTCTGCCTTGGTGGCGGGGCGGGAAGCAGTCGATGGCGCAGGAGAAGATGATGGCGCTTTTCAAAGGCCTTGATCACATTTCCTCCAGTCGGGAACCCCCACCTCCGTGGGATCTACTGCTGGTACTGGCAAAGCTCATGGGCAAGCCATTCGAACCTATGCACAGGTGTGCTCTCTCTCACCTGTCGTGGAAGACCGCCTTCTTGGTGGCTATCACGTCAGCCAGAAGGATGGGAGAGCTCAGGCGCTTTCCATCGAGGTCTCCTTACCTGGTCTTCCACAGGGACAAGGTTGTCCTGCGCTCCCACCGAAATTCCTTCCGAAGGTGGTGTGGAGTTTCACCTTAACCAGGTGTTGACTCTGCGGTGTTCTACCCCAATCACACCTCCGGAGGCCGAATAGGCTCCATACTCTGGACCCTAGAAGGCGCCGTTATTATAAGGGCGCACTGCTGAAATTCGGGAGAGGTTCGCCAGCTGTTTGTCACCTACGCTGAAGCCGCATCTGGCAGACCTGCAGCCAAGCGGACCGATAAGCAGGTGGGTAACCTCCTGCATAGATCTCTGCTATAAGTTGGCGGGCATGGAGCCTCCCAGAGGGATAAGAGCTCATTCTACCCCGCCATACTGCTGTGCAGTGGCTGCTTCCAGAGACGTCCCTATCCAGGAAATCTGCAGGGCTGCTACCTGGAAGTCAGCAAACACCTTCATTACCCACTACCACATCGACCTTGAGTCACGCCGGGATGCTGGTTTTGGGGCCTCGGTTCTCCAGTATCTCTTTCCCAAGTAAGTATTGGGGGTGTGCGGCTTGCCTCCCTCCTCCCGGAGAACTGCTAGGAGTCTGCCAATGAGTGTGGATGAACAACATATCCATGTCCCTAGAAATACAGGTTACTCACCTGTAACAGGAGTTCTAGGAATGGTATATGTTGTTCATCCACACGAACCACCCGACCTCCCCGGCTTCGACGCACAACCTGAGCTTCCAGCGGGCCAGATCTGGCGTCATGGGGCGGAGCCGAGAGTTATACCACCCGGGTGGGTGGGAGGAGCAAGCTTGAAGACCTTCCGGCAAGATTTAAAGCGGCAAGGATACCTGCCAATGAGTGTGGATGAACAACATATACCATTCCTAGAACTCCTGTTACAGGTGAGTAACCTGTATTTTTTGCCTAAGGTGGTCTCTACTCTCACTCTCAACCAGGACATCGATTTACCTGTATATTTTCCTAAATATTCCAATAGAGGAGAGGCATTGCTTCACACCCTGGATGTTCACCGCTGCCTAAGGTATTACCTGAACAGAACTAAACAGCTTCGCAAGTCAGAGCAACTTTTTGTTTCCTTTGCTGAGAGGATGCTGGGCCAACCAGTTTCAAAGCAGTGTCTTTCTCGCTGGCTTGTCCAGTGTATCTCGTTTTGCTCGATAGAAAACAGAAGCCCCTCCCGGGTACAGTCCGGGGCCATTCGACAAGGGGGTAGCTACCTCGTTTGCAGCACTCCGTAACGTCTCCACTTCTGCCATTTGTGCCGCAGCTACTTGGAGCTCTCTGCACACATTCATTAGGCACTATAGCCTGGATATTGCATCTCGGCAGAGAGCCGGTTTCGGCCTGGCCGTGCTACAGGGTCTCCTGTCCTAGAGTCAGGACTTATCAAAGATCTTTCCTAGTTTCATCCTCCCAGTATGCTTACAGGCGCTATTGCTTGGAAATCAGTCCTAATAGTGTAACCTGCTGCAAGAGCTGTTTCTCGGAGTAAGATAGTACAGTTACGTAAGAACTTACCGTAACAGTAGATCTTCGAGAACAGCTCTTGCAGCAGGTACCTTCCCGCCCACCATTCCCCCTTGGAGGAGGCATGGCTTACTGAGCCTTGGACAGGGGCTTACGCCCTTTGTCTTCTGATGACGGATCCTCGGTCTCCCATTCTGATGTCATTCTGCTGCCGGCGTCTCCAGCGGGAGAACTGGGGAATCTGGCTGGACTGCCCCCCTATGTACTATGCCTGACGTCGGGGGCAGTCCCCGCTGAAGATAGCTAGCTAGAAGAATTCCTTGGGGTCCTGATGCCTGCCGGCTTCAGTCCTAATGGTGTAACCTGCTGCAAGAGCTGTTCTCGAAGATCTACTGTTACGGTAAGTTCTTGCTTAACTGTACTTTTCTGCTTGACCTTCCATCCCAATGTCCTGGATGACCATCTTGCACATTTGCAACTGGGGAGACTGGAGAAAAGGAATCCTCTGGTGAAATCTAAAGAAGCTAGGTGGGCGGTTTCTGCTGAGTAACTGGAACGCATGCAAGCGTTCAAGGAAGAAGTGACTCGCATTGCAGGCAATTCCCGGAGCTGCTTCGTTCCGCTCAACCTAGGCTCCACTTTCTTGGGTTCCTTTAGGGAATTGTGCCAGTCTCTCCCTACCAAGGGGGAGGCGCCTGTGGACCCGCCCTCTTCTTGATCCTATCATCGGGATAAGGACCCAAGCAAGTCTTCGTCTCGAAGGCACTCTTTGAACCGAGAGAGGTCTCAGTCCCAGGAGCATGCAGTCCCAACCTCGGTAGAGATCGCTTCTTCGACCACTGGCTTCTTGGATCATCCGTCGTGCCAGCCGGCAGAGGATGTGGTCGATGAGGTCGAGATAGTCATAGACACAATTGATCCCATGTCGCCAACTGCGGTAAACGACTCTTTAGAAAGGACCCCAGTCCTTATCTTCCCCGATGAGACCCAACCTGCTGGAGTCCCCATTGAGGACCCGGTCCCGGACTCCGGGAAGTGACTGGCCCCGCTGGTGTCTCCCGACCGACCGGGTCGGCCTGCCTGATCTAGGTCAAGGTCTAGAACCCCCTCGCCCGACAGGCCGAGGAAGAGCCACAAGCACTCTAAAAAGAGGCAATGCCATCGGTCGTCCTCGTCCTTCTCTGATGAGGGGAGGCTCCAGCAGAAACTCCGCCACTACGAGGACCTCATGTTGCAGCAGCTGAGTCTGGCTGGGCATAAGCCTACTTCGGCTTCTTCCTTGGCTTTCATCTCCCAGGCCAAAGCCGATTCCCTTGGAGCTAATCAAATGAGTTCCCCTGCCCGAGGAGCCAGCAAGACCACCTGTTCGGCCCACACCGGTCTCTCCACCTATCGTGGTGGAACCACCACCCAAGCAGCCTGTGGGAGGGGCTCCTTCCAAGGACGACAGACAAGACACCGGGCTTCCCCGGTGCTTGTCGGTCACGGTCACCCCAGACTGCCCCCGGTGAGTCAAAGGTGACATGAGCGGTAGCCGTTGTATCTGGATTCTTCGGATTCGGACGTCACCGGTCTTCACTCGCATCCAAGGGAGGATGATTTGACCACTGATCTAGAGACGGAGGAAGGTCCCTCATCCTTTCAAAGGATTCTCTGCCTCATCTCTGAGTCTACAGGGATGCCCCTGGAGCCTATCCAGAAAAAGGCACAGTACGCTCTCACCGACATCCTCAAGAGAGGGGATACTCCAACGGAGGCCTTTCCTGTGGCCAAGGCCATTGTTCGTCCAGTCTTAGAACTTTGGCAGTGTCCTACCTTTTTTCCAGCTCTGTCTGCCCTCGTGGCCCCCAAGTCCGCGGTGCCCATGGGGTCCCTTGCGGGGTTCACAGAGCACCCTTCGGCCGAGAGCCTGGTGACCGCCTCTGTGTTCAGGCATACTGGTAGTTATGCCAACATGGACCGACCGACCTGATAGAGTCCAAGCTTTTGGACCATTCAGCCAGGAACGTCTATGCGGCTTTCTCCTTGGGCCTTCGTCAGATAAGTTCGGCTGTCACCATGGCACACTTCTCTCACACCCTTCTGTGGTCATTGGATGAAGTCCTACCATATCTCCCCGCGGACATGCAGACCACGGTCAAGCAAGTCTGGGATCAGGGCCGAGCTGTTGCCAAACAGCAGCTTCAGACAGCTTAGGACCTTGGGGACTCTTGTGCCCGTTCGATGGCTGACGCAGTTGCCTCTCATCGCAGGGCTTCGCTAAGGCTCTCCTCCTTCCCGACGGATACCCATCATAAGTTAGCTGACATTTCTTCCTTGGGACTGACTTGTACGGCCCAGGAGTGGCCAATCATCTTCAGCGTATGGAGCAGTCCAACACCACCTTGGACGCAACCTCTGCCAAGAGTTCTATGGGCAAGAACCAACAGAGGAAAAAGACAAAGCCCTTTCGGCATTCTGCCCCTGTGACTCAGCAGTCCTACTTTCGAGGCGGACAGCAGCACCAGCAAAAGCAGCAGGCTCAAGCTTGGTGCCCTCTGCCCAAGCAGGATCCCCAGCAGGCCCGTAAAGGAGGTCGAGGTTCAGGTCCTGGATCCTCCTCCTCCTCCAAGTCTTCTCAGTGGTGGGACGGGGCTGCCGTCCTGGCTTCCATCACGCCAGCTCTGGGTCATCCCGTAGGGGGCTGGCTCCGCCACTTTCTTTCCACCTAGTCCGTTGTCACCATGGACAGGTGAGTTCTGGAAGTGGTCTGTCAGGGACTGCCTCTGGAATTTGAGCAGTACCCTCCAAGCCAAGCCCCTCAGGAGGAACGAGTTTCTGTTCAGACCCAGTCTGCTCTCGGAGCCAACATCGCTCAGCTCCTCCTCAAGGAGGCAGTAGCTCCAGTGGCGGATCCTCCAGCAGACCCAGGCTTTCTCTCCAGGTACTTCCTGGTGCCCAGGCAGACAAGGGGGGGCTGGCACCCCATTCTAGATCTGCATGATCTGAATCAATATCTCAGGTCACACACCTTTCGGATGGTCACTCTGTCCCAGATCATACCATCCTTGGAGTGAAGCGTGTTCTAGGAGCATGGATATGTTGTTCATCCACACTGTCTGGCATTGCCCTTTCCCCTTTAAATCTTGCCGGAAGTCTTCAAGCTGGCTCCTCCCACCCACCCGGGTGGTAAATACCTCGGTTCCGCCCATGACACCAGATCTTCCTTTCCGCTGGAAGATGCAGATTCCTTCATGCTTTTTTGCAGTGATTGAGGCCCTGGAGTCTAATCGACTGTTTTCACCACATCTTCTCGCTTTGAAACTCTTAAGAGTATACGACTCTGATCCGAAATTTTCGGACATGGATGACAAGTCGTTCCCCGGGTTTCGCCGGTGTCCTTGTGGACAAAAAATGATGCGCACCGACCCCCACCTCTCGTGCGTTTATTGCCTCGGTACCGTGCATGATACCTCGCAATGCACTATTTGCTCTGCCTTCCATCCCACCGTTCTGGAGGACCGTCAGACGTGCCTGAAGCTGGGGAGACCAGAGCTTCGCAATCCACCCGGTGAAATCGAAGGAGGCCAGGTGGGCGGTTTCCGCGGCTGCGGGATCCGCCGACCAGCTCAAGCAGATGGCGGCCTTCGAGGAAGAAGCTGCCCAAGCTTCGGCCAACCGAAGCTTCTCAAGCTTCGGCCAACCGAAGCTTCTTCGTGCCGCTCAACTTGGGCTCCACCTTCACAGGATCCTTTTGGGATTTGTGCCAGTCTCTCCCTACTAAGGGTGAGGCGCCCTCGGGCTCGCACTCCTCCCGATCCAAAAAGAAATGTCCAAAACGGTCGTCTTCTAGCCGGAGAAGACGCTCCTGGGACCAAGAGCGGTCCGACTTCCAGGAGCAAGGGGTCTCGACCACGGTCGAGATCGTCTCCTCGGCTGCCGGTTTTTCAGACCTTCCGTCTGGACAAGGCACTGAAGTCGAGGACACGGCTGAACCGGCCAAGATTTCTCTCGACCCGATCGAGCCGTTGTCGCCGACGCCTGTCGACGAGACTCTGGAGAGAATGCCTATTCTCTCTTTCCCCGACAAGGAAACCCATCCCGATCGAGGGCCAGGAGCCGGAACCTCAGTTTTCACCGAGTTCGGCTTCCCCTGACCGACAGAGCCAATGCCGTCGGTCTCGATCGAGGAGTAAGTCCTCTTCGGTTGGTAGACCCTAAAAGGGACACAAACACTCCCGGAAGAGGCGCCGCCACCGTTCCTCATCCTCCTCTGCTGAGGAGAGGCTTTGACGGAAACTCCGTCGACGCTATGAGGATCTTATGTGGCAGCAACTTCTGCTAACAGGCCAGAAGCCGGCTACCCGGCGGTTCCGGCTATCACTTGGCCTCAGCCTCTTCGGCCGACACCAACTTCTTCGGCTTCTATGGCTCCGGTCCCTTCGGTGGCCCCGTGCACCTTTTGGCTCGGCCGGCTACAGGCTCCACACCAATTTTGGTGGAACCTCCACCAAAACAGCCCCTGGGAGGGGTTCCCTCTAAGGAGGACCGACAGTCTTCGGGTCTTCCTCACAGACTGTCGATTACGGTCACCCCTGATCGCCCTAGGCGTATCGAGGGAGATTTAGGCGGGAAGCCTTTGTATCTGGACTCCTCAGATTCGGATACCGGCCTTCATTCTCATGATGAGCTGTCGGTGTCAGGCTTGGAAGAAGGGCCTTCCTCCTTCCAGGGCATCCTTCGACTCATTTCAGAGTCCACAGGAATGCCTTTGCAGCCTTTTCAGAAAAAGGCAGAATATCCCCTCACGGATATTCTTAAGAGGGGGGAATACCCCGACGGAGGCCTTTCTAGTGGCCGGAGCCATAGTTGGCCCGGCTCTGGAACTCTGGCAGCGTCCAGCCTCCTGCCCGGCTCCATCTGCCCACATGGCCCGCAAGTACGCAGTGCCCACAGGGTCCTTGGCAGGGTTTACTGAGCACCCCTCGGCGGAAAGCCTTGTGCCTGCCTCAGTATTCAGGTGAACGGGAAGCTCTGCGGATACTGACCGCCCTCCGGACAAGGAGTCCAAACTTATGGACCACTCAGCCCGGAAGGTCTACGCGCATCATCCTTGGGCCTTCGTCAGGCAAGCTCAGCAGTGATCATGGCACACTTCTCTCTGCTCTTTTGAGGTCGCTGGATGAAGTTCTTCCTCACCTCCCAGCAGACATGCAGACCACGGTCAAGCAGGTCCTGGACCAGGGCCGGGCTGTTGTCAAACAGCTCTGGACATTGGTGATTCCTGTGCCCATTCACTAGCGGCAGCGGTAGCCTCTCGCCGCAGGGCTTGGCTGAGGTTATTCTCCTTTCCCGTGGATACTCAGCACAAGCTAGCTGACGTGCCCTTCCTTGGCACCGACCTCTTCGATCCGGGAGTGGCAGGTCATCTTCAGCGCATTGAGCAGTCTAATGCCACCTCTGCTAAGGGTTCTTCAAGCAAGAACCAGCAGAAGTGCAAGAAGAAGCCTTTTCGGCCTTCTTCCCCTGTGGTCAGACAGCCCTCCTTCCAGGGAGGTCAACAACAGCAGCAGGCTCAAGCTTGGCGCCCTAGGCCCAAGCAAGGTCCCCAACAGCCCCGCAAAGGAGGCCGAGGTGCTGGTCCAGGTGCCTCCTCCTCCTCTGTCTGCACAGTGATGGGTCGGGGGTGGCCTCCCCCGCACCCATCATGCCAGTTCTGGGTCCTCCCGTGGGGGGCCGGCTCCACCACTTCCTTTCCGCCTGGTCCGGTATCACTTCAGACAGGTGAGTTCTGGAAGTGGTCGGGCAGGGTCTGCCCCTAGAGTTCGAGCAGTACCCTCCCAGCTGAGCCCGTGCCCCACGGGAGGAAAGGATCTCGGCACCCAGTCTGCCCTTCGGGAAGACATTGCGCAGCTCCTTCTCAAAGAGGCGGTTGCCCCGGTGCCGGATCCTACTTCAGACCCTGGCTTCGTCTCCAGGTACTTCCTGGTGCCCAAGCGGACGGGGTGGGTTGGTGCCCCATTCTAGATCTCCACAACCTGAATCGGTATCTCAGGTCTCGCACCTTCCGGATGGTAACTCTGAACCAGATCATCACATCCCTGGAGCGAAACGTGGTTCTGTACACTGGATCTTCAGGACGCTTTTTACCACGTCCCAATCCGTCTGTCCCATCAGCGGTTCCTCTGCTTCAGGGTCGAAGGGACCCTGTACGAGTTCAGAGCCATGCTGTTAGGCCTGTCATCGCCCCCAAGGGTCTTCACCAAATGCATTGCAGTGGTGGCAACCCATCTACGGCGTCAAGGGGTTCGTATTTAACCCTATCTAGATGACTGGCTCCTGGCAGGTTCCTCCCTTCAGGAGGTGGAGATTTCCAGGGACCTGACCCTCCGAACCTGCTGTCACTTGGGCCTTCTGATCAACGAGGCCAAATCTGAACTCTTACCTTCTCGGGTGATGGGCTTCATCGGGGCCGAGCTCGACTCTTGTCAAGCCAGAGCTCTGCTCCCAGCGGACAGGGCAGAGGTGTTCTCCTCCTTTGCCCAGTCATTTCGAGTTGGGCACTTGCGCCCTGCCCGGGACTTCCTGCGCCTCCTGGGTTACATGCACCTCAGTGGTCCATTGGGCCAGACTGCACATGCGCCCCCTTCAATGGGAGCTGGCTGCCCAGTGGTCTCAGCATCAGGGTCTTTTCGGCCAGCTGATCAGTCACCCATGGGATGTGGGACGCTCTCCAATAGTGGACCGTCCCGAGTCATTTGCAAGAAGGAGTCCCGTTTGTCCGTCCCAAGCCGATGGTCGTCCTTACGACCGACGCCTCTCTCATGGGCTGGGGAGCCTACATGGGGGACATCAGAGCCCACGGGTTCTGGACCCCTGAGGAGTCCCGATGCCACATCAAGCTGCTGGAGCTCAGAGCAGTCAGACTGGCCCTGTCAGCTTTCGCTCCTCAGCTCTGGGGTCAAGTGGTTCAAGTCCAGACGGACAATACCCTGACCATGTACTACCTCAACAAACAGGGCGGCACGCACTCCCGTCTGCTGTGCAAGGAGGCGCTCCGGATCTGGACCTTCGTCAGCCGGCTGGAAGCGGATCTCCTAGCCATCCATGTGGCAGGAGTCTCGAACCAACTGGCAGATGCTCTCAGCTGCATGGGCCAGACATCCCACGAGTGGTCTCTCCATCCAGAGGTAGCTTACGACCTGTTCTCCCATCGGGGCAAACCGTTGGTGGACCTGTTTGCCTCCAAGGAGAACACCAAGCTGAGGCTGTACCATGCCCACCCCCCTCAGCAGGGTTCGCTGCAGGGAGATGCCTTCTCGAGGCTATGGACCCCAGGCCTGTTCTACGCCTTCCCTCCATTTCCCTTGATCCACAAGGTGTTACTCAAGGTGAGGAGGGACAAGGTGAAGGTGATTCTGGTAGCCCCAGATTGGCCACGCCAGTTCTGGTATCCAGATCTCCTCAGCCTCGGCTACAGGGCCCCGGAGCGGCTGTGTACATGCCCAGACCTGATATCACTGAACCAGGGGAAGGTCTTCCATTCGGACCTTCAATCCCTGCACCTCACAGCCTGGTTCCTGAGCGGCTAGAGTTCCAGGCTTTGGGTCTTTCTGAGGATGTCTACACCGTGGTGGAAGCGTCTCGAAAAAGAATCGACCAGGAAATGTTATGCCTTCAAATGGAAAAGATTTTCCATTGGTGTGCAGAAAAGCCTGGACCCTTATCCTGCTCTGTGGCTAACATTCTAGACTACCTTTGGTCCCTTTCAAAGGGGTCTTGATCATCGACCCTTAGGGTACCAGGCAGCCATCTCTGCTTACTGGGTGCAGGCTGGTCAGCCCGGCGTTGGCTCAGGAGGCGGTGATGGGCGCTTTCAGAGCCTGGATCACATATCCCTCCGTGCGTGAACCTCCACCTCCGTGGGATCTTTTGCTGGTTTTGGCAAAGCTCATGGGCAAGCCATTCGAACCAATGCACAGGTGTGATATTTCACACCTATCGTGGAAGACTGCCTTCTTGGTTCCTGGAACCGTTGGCGGTTGTTTATAGTGGTTATATTCAATTCTAAGGAACCGATAATCCATTTCATTTTCTTTAGCGATTCCTGCTCAATGTCAGCGGCTCCTGTTGTTAAGCCTAAAAAATGCACAGAACCCACTGGTTTCAAATCGAGTCTTGCGGTCAGATAATAGCTAAAGCAGACAGACATTCTGTGTGTATTTTTTGTCTGGGTACTAGCCATATTTTTGCAAATTGTGACATTTGTAAAACATTTTGTCCTAAAACTTAGGAAAAGGTCAAAAATATTAGTAGAGATGGCCTCTGCTCATACGAATACTGGTGAAACTGGTTCCTCCACCTCTGGCATAAAAAAGGATGGAGGTAAAGCTAAGGATCCTGACAAAGGATCAGATAAAGTTGAGCAGGGTAAGCAAAAAAGTTCAGTGGAATCAGGGACTGAACCTGTGCCACAGAAGAAAAAATGTAAAGAGAAACATGTCTCTGTGCCTCCGGCCGAGGAAGGCTAAGGAGCTTCCAGCTGGCAAAACTGGTATGTCCTTGGCTGAGGACATTGCCAAGGCCTTGCAAGCCGCAGTTCCAGTTCCAATACCGACTGCCCCGGTTCCTGTACCGGTTCCACCCTCTCAGGAGCCACAGGCTTCATTTCCTGAGGAGGAGGATTTTGAGGAGGAACAGATAGACCCAGAGGTTTCTCCAGAACAGGAGTTCAGTCCCCCGGGGTCCAGAGGATTATTCCTCACATTATGCTTTTGTTAAAAGCATGGTAGAAACACTCAACCTCCTTCTGCAGGAGACAGAGGAGGATGTGGAAGAAACTGAGTTCCTGGATATGATGGGGTTAACCCCAACAAAACGTTTATTCTAGGGACATGGATATGTTGTTCATCCACACTTTCTGGCAGGTATCCTTGCCGCTTTAATTCTTGCCGGAAGGTCTTCAAGCTGGCTCCTCCCACCCACCCGGGTGGTAAAACTCTCAGCTCCGCCCCATGACGCCAGATCTTCCTTATCGCTTGAAAGCTCAGGTTCCCTCCTTAGCGCTCTGCGTTTTAGACTGGATCCTAACTCTTCGGTTCGTCCGAAATTGGTTTTGAAGTTTTCTAAACTTCGGTCTTCATCTTCCCTCGCGGCTGTGATAGACAAATCTGTTCTCGGCTTTCGGAGGTGCCCTTGCGGGCAGAAAATGTCCAGGACGGATCCGCACTCCACGTGCGTCTACTGCCTAGGCCTAGATCACGACCCGCAGGCCTGCGAGTTGTGCTGCTCTTTCTCGACCAACGTCCTGGACGATCGCGCTGCCCGATTGAAGCTCGGGCACCCCAAGAAACATTTCCTGCCGGTAAAATCTAAAGAGGCTCGTTGGGTGGTGTCCGCGGTGGCTGGCTCGGCTGAGCAGCTCGAGCAGATGATCACCCTCGAGGAGGAGGCTGCCCAGGCCGCATCTTCATCCTCCTCCTCGGCCGCGGCATTTATCCCGTTGTCTGAGTTCCTCATATACGGCTTCGTTCAAGGAGCTTTGTCAGTCCCTTTCCACGAAGGGAGAGGGGCCATCGGGACATTCTTCTCGGCCCAAGAAAAAGGAGTCGAAAGGTAAGTCCCACCATCGGCGTTCGTGGGAGCGGGAGAGGTCCCCTTCCCCGGACAGCCAACCGTCTACTTCGATCGAGGTTGCGGCTGAGGCCGCTGGCTTCACAGTGCCCCCATCAGGCCAGCCTGCCGAGCCTCCCGTCGATGTCGAGAGTTTTCTCGATCCGTTAGATGGGCTGTTGACTGGAGAAGCCGACAGCCCCCCTTTCACCGGTTCCCCCGGTGGATACCAAGGATCTGCCTGTACCTTCTGGGCCGCAGTCCCCGGTTAAAGTGCCTGAGCCGAGGAAGGCGGGTGTCCCCGCCCTTCCATACCACCCTCGGTCCCCCAAAGGTCTCAGTCTCGGGACCTCTTCCTCGGTCCAGCCGTTCTGCGACATCAGCGGTCTCGGTACTGGTGTTGGCCACGCCCATTCTTCTTCAGATGAGGGCAGGCTGCAGCTAAATCGCGCCCGCGCCACGAGGACCTTATATGGCAGCAGTTGCTGTTGTCCGGGCCTAAGCCGACCCCGGTCAAGACCCTGGCCATCAAGTGGCTGTCGCCTGAACGACCGAAGCAACCACTCGCTCCAGTCGAGTTGCCCGCTCCAGGGCCGGTTGCTCGGCCAAAACCAGCTGCTCCACCGATTGTGGTGGAACCTCTGCCTCCACAACCGAAGTCGGGGGCACCGACCAAGAATTCTCGGTCGGGTCACGGCCTGCCCCACAGGTTGTCTGTCACCCTCACTCTGACCGTCCTCGGCAGGTGGAGGGTGGCTCAGGGCCGAGGCAGCTTTCATAGACTCTTGAGATCCGGCGGCGACTCCTCCCTGTTCTCCAGGCAGTTCGACCTGGAGTCCTCCGAGGGCCAGTCAGTGGACGATAGCCCACCGTCCTTCTTGGGTCTGCTTCGACTCATCTGAGTCCACCGGGATGTAGCTTGAGCCCGTGTCCAAAGCGGGCCAAGTATCCCCTGAGATTCTGGACCGAGGGATTCTCCCACGGAGGCCTTTCCGGTGGCTGAGGCCATTGTTGGCCCAGCCTTGGAGCTTTAACGTGACCTGCTTCCTGTCCTCTTCTGGCCAGAAGTATCGGTCCCCTACTGGCTCTTTGCCGTTTCTGGAGCACCCCTCTGCCGAGGGGTTAGTCACCGACAGCGTTTTCTGGCGTTCCGGTAACACTCGGGATGTGGATAAGCCCCCCGACAGAGTCCAAAAATCTGTACTTTGCCTGGCGCAAGGTGTACGCTGCGTCCTCCCTTGGCCTCAGACAGGCCAGCTCGGCCATGCTGATGGCACATTTCTCCCACGCCCTCTTGGGCTCCCTGGATGAGGTTGTTCCTCATCTCCTGCCTGACCTGCAGACCATGGTCCGCCAGGTGCGGGACCAGGGTAGGGCGGTGGCGAAGCAGCAGCTTCAGACTGCGCTGGACATAGGTGATTCCTGTGCCAGGTCAGTAGTGGCCACGGTGGCCATGCGATGCAGGGTGTGGCTGGGGATATCTACCTTCACAGCAGATACCCAGCACAAGTTGGCAGATGTCCCCTTCTTGGGGACTGACCTCTTCGACCCTGGAGTGGAGGGACACCTCCAGCGGATCGGGAAGTCCAATGCCACCCTGGACTCGGACACCTCCGCCCAGAGGGACAAAGGCCGCAGTCAGCAGCAGAAGTCCTTTCGTCCTTCGGTCCCTGCATCTCGACCGGCCCAGCAGCACCAGCAACAGGGCCAGCAGGCTCGCTTGGCGTCCCAAACCCAAGCCGGCAGCTTCCTCCAACAGGAAGCAAGGAGGTAAAGGCCCAGGAGGTCCCTCGGCGGTTCCTCCTCAAGCCTGCCTAGTGACGGGTTGAGGTGCAGCCCAGCCTCGTCCTCCCCCTGGTTCCCCGTGGGGACAGCTCCGCCACTTCCTTTCCACCTGGTCCGCTATCACCACGGACCGCTGGGTGTTGGAGGTGGTAGGAAAGCCTGCCTCTGGAGTTTGAGCAGGCCCCACCCTTTCGAGCCGTCGCCCCTCGGGAGGCAGTGGTCCACAGCCTCACTGTCGGCCCGCCCGAGCCGATATTGCCCTGCTCCTCAAAAAAGAGGTGATCAGGAAGGTGGCGGATCCTCCTCCAGACCCGGAGTTTGTGTCCAGGTACTTCCTGGTCCCAAAACGACGGGGGGGGGGGGTTGGCGCCCCATTCTCGACCTGCATGACCCGAGACCTTCAGGTTGGCCACTCTGGCTCAGATAATCCCATCCTTGGAATGAGGCATGTGGTTCTGTTCCCTGGACCTCCAGGATGCGTTCTTTCACATCCCAATCCGTCCGTCCCATCAGAGATTCCTCCGCTTCAGAGCGGAGGGATCCCTTTACGAGTTCCGAGCCATGCCCTTCGGCCTCTCCCTAGCTCCCAGGGTCTTCACCAAATGCAAGGCAGTGGTGACAGCATTCCTGCAGTGCCGAGGGGTTCGGGTGTACCATTACCTGGACGATTGGCTGATAGCAGCCCCCTCCAGACAGGAGGTGGAACGGTCCAGAGATCTGGCTCTCCAGATTTGCTCTCAGGTTGGCCTCCTCAACGATGCCAAGTAGGAACTCGTGCCAAAGCAGGTGATACTGTTCATCGGGGCAGAGCTCGACACTCTACGAGCCAGAGCACGGCTCCCGGTGGACAGGGCCGAGGTTCTTTCCTCCTTTGCCCAATCATTTCTGGTTGGGCAATTGCGCCCTGCCCGGGACTTCCTGCACCTCCTGGGCCTCATGGCAGCCTGCACCAGTGTGGTCCATTGGGCCCGTTGGTACATGCATCCCCTTCAATGGGGACTGGCCAGCCAATGGTCAACGCTGCGATCCGTTGGACCAGCCCGTGACAGTGACCCAGGAGATGTGGAACGCTCTCCAATGGTGGATCGTTCCAGCACATCTGCAGGAGGGCATCCTGTTCGTTCGTCTGCCCCAAGTCGACGGTTTCTCTATCGACCGATGCATCTCTTATGGGTTGGGGTGCCCATCTGGGGGAACACCGGGCGCACGGCCTCTGGTCCCCTTGGGAGTCCCGATGCCACATCAACCTGCTGGAGCTCCGGGCGGTCCGTCTAGCTCTCACCACCTTCGCTCCGTTTCTACGGGGTCAAGTGGTTCAGGTCAGGCGGACAACACCACGACCATGTACTATCTGAACCTTGAGGCAGATGGCGCTCCCTTGCTGTTATGCAAGGAAGCTGTCCGCATATGGTCCCGTGTGCGCAGCCTGGAGGCGGATCTCCTAGTCCATTCACGTGGCAGGAGCCTCCAACACCCTGGCCGATGCCCTAACCGGATAGGGCTGCGTCTCGAGTGGTCTCTCCTGCGGAGGTAGTACAAGATCTGTTCTCCCACTGGGCGTGCCTCAGATGGACCTGTTTGCCTCCCGGGAGAATGCGGCTGAGTCTTCCATGCCGCCCCCTCAACAGGGCTCACTGCGGGATGCCTTCTCGGGCTGTGGACCCTGGGCCTCTTCTCGCCTTTCCCCATTTCCCTTGATCTACAAGGTGCTTCTCAAGGCGAGAAGGGACAAGGCGCAGGTGATTCTGGTAGTCCCAGACTGGCCCCGCCAGTTCTGGTATCCAGATCTCCTCAGCCTCAGCTCCAGGCTCCCGAGGTGGCTTCCAGCCCACCCGGACCTGATCTCAGTCAACCAGGAGAAGGTATTCCATCCGGACCTTCAATCCCTGCACCTGACTGCCTGGTTCCTGAGCGGCTAGAGTTCCAGGCCTTGGGTCTTCCCGACGAGGTCCTCAACGTCATTGAGGTGTCCCGTAAGGAGTCGACCAGAAAATGCTATGCCTTCAAATGGAAGAGATTCTCCATTTGGTGACAGGGGAAGGGCTTGGATCCTTCCGACTGTCCCCTGGCAAGCATTCTGGACTATCTGTGGTCCCTCTCTCAGCAAGGGCTTTGGTTGACGACCCTTAAGGTGCACCTGGCAGCCATCTCTGCTTACCGGGCGCAGGCCGGGAAGCATTCGGTGGCGCAGGAGAAGGTGGTCAGGTGCTTTTTCAAATGCCTTGACCACATTTCTCTTCTGGTGCGAGAACCTCCACCTCCGTGGGATCTACTGCTGGTATTGGCCAAGCTCATGGGCAAGCCATTCAAACCAATGCACAGGTGTGATATTTCACACCTATCGTGGAAGACCGCCTTCTTGGTGGCTATCACGTCAGCCAGAAGGATGGGAGAGCTCCAGGCGCTTTCCATCGAGTCTCCTTATCTGGTCTTCCACAGGGACAAGGTTGTCCTGTGCCCCCACCCGAAATTCCTTCTGAAGGTGGTGTCGGAGTTTCACCTTAACCAGGTGTTGACTCTGCCGGTGTTCTACCCCAATCACACCTCGGAGGCTGAGTATAGGCTCCATACTTTGGACCCTAGACGAGCGCTCGCTTATTATAAGGAGCGGACGGCTGAAGTTCCGGAGAGGTTCGCCAACTGTTTGTCACCTACGCTGAAGCCGCACCTGGCAGACCTGCAGCCATGCGGATGATAGGCAGGTGGGTCACCTCCTGCATAGACCTCTGCCAAAGGTTGGCGGGCGTGGAGCCTCCCAGAGGGATAAGAGCTCATTCTACCCACCATACCGCTGCATAGGTAGCTGCTACCTGGAAGTCGGCACATACCTTTATTACCCACTACCACATCGACCTTGAGTCACGCCGGGATGCTGGTTTTGGGGCCTCGGTTCTCCAGTCTCTCTTTCCCAAGTAAGTATCAGGGGTGTGCGCCTTGCCTCCCTCCTCCCGGAGAACTGCTAGGAGTCTGCCAGAAAGTGTGGATGAACAACATATCCATGTCCCTAGAAATACAGGTTACTCACCTGTAACAGGAGTTCTAGGAATGGTATATAGTTGTTCATCCCTCTGTTCCACTGACCTCCCAGTTTCGACGCACAACCTGAGCTTCCAGTGGGCCAGATCTGGCATCATGGGGTGGAGCCGAGAGTTTTACCACCTGGGTGGGTGGGAGGAGCCAGCTTGAAGACCTTCTGGCAAGAATTAAAGCGGCAAGGATACCTGCCAGAAAGTGTGGATGAACAACATATACCATTCCTAGAACTCCTGTTACGGGTGAGTAACCTGTATTTACTGCCTATGCACAAGTCCTTAAAAAAGGCTGCAGTGCAAGTATTCCAAACTCCAAATTCTATTCCAGGAGTTCACAAAATATCAGCTTGATAGGTCAACAGCCTGATTTCAAACCACATGAAGTCTTGCTGTATTCTGACTATTGCAATTAACCCCAGCACTCAAACTGCCCTGAACTGCTCCGGAGATGAGTTAACTCTATGCTGAGAGCATAGAACATTGAGCTTGTGCTCGGTTCAAATCTCTGTCTGCTGCACTTTCAGGTGTAACCATCAGATTCTTTACTCCGCCTAACTGAACAGTCTCTCCGGAGTTTCTCCTGTCGCTTTCTGTTCGCTTGGTAAAAATTGTCTGTTTTAACCATAGTTTTTTCTTATTTTCATTGGTTCAGATCCCTGTCTGTGGTACAGTAAGTGGTAGTGAACTGTATTGAAATTTGTATTAATTGCTGTGGAAATTGTACAATCTCTGAATTGTTTCGGTCAGTTCGGCTGAACCGATCGTTCTTTAGTCTGTGGTGATTTCGGTGCTTATTGGTTCTAAAAAAAAAAAAAAACAGTCTTATGTCCCCCAAAATACCAGTTACACGGTTAGGAACCGATAAGTTTCTTACCTGGCCTGAAGCCGTGTTTTGACCACCTCGATTCAGACTGCCAAATTTGCAAAAAATTTTCCTAAGACCACCCTAGAGAAAAGGTTGGGAAGGCTTAAGGAGAAAGAGGTCAAGAAGTCCGCTGGCCCAGATGGCCAGCCCGGTTCAGTTCTGACCAAACCTGAGGAAGTGCCCTCTGACAAGTGTCAGACTTCCTCGGGCAAGAGGAGAGCTGATCCTGAGGGGTAGGTTCCTGCAAAAAAGAAGAAAGAAAGAAAAATTGGTCGATTCGGATTCAAATCACCACCTTCCAACTGCCGAAGAAATGGTCAGGGCGATTAGTATTGTGGAATCGCTCCATTCAGTTCCGACCGATCCGGCACCTCTTGATAGGCGCTCGGTTTGGTCGGATCCACCAGTTTCTGATTATTCTTTGGAAGAATATTATGAGCCGGAATGGGAAGGAGAGGAAGAGTGTGATGATGAGGAACAAGGCAGTGGGTAAGGTCTGGATGAGCCCATTGAACCAGACATCTCTCCAGACAGACCTTCAGGAGTCCCCCCCCCCCAGGCTTTCTGAGTCCCCCTCCCACTTTGTTTTACAGAAAAGTGGCTGACACCCTCCAGCTTCCTGTAGATGAAGCTGTTGAGCAGGAGGAGCCTGACTTTGTAGAGATGATGGACATCCCAGAGTCCAAGAGACTCTCTATTCCCTTACACACATCTTTTGGGAAATAGACTCTCAAACTTTTAAAGACTCCAAAGTCATTGCCTCCAGTGGACAAACGAATGGACAGGAGGTACATGCTGTCAGGCTTGGCTTTGGAGATCTTACTTCGAGACACAGCTCTTGCAGCAGGTTACACCATTAGGACCGAAGCCGCCAGGCGCCAGGACCCCATGGAAAAATTCTAGCTAGCTAACTACAGCGGGACCCGTCGACGTCGGTCCCGCCTCCGGCGTATCAGGCTGGTACAAAGGGCGGTCCCTCCAGATTCCCTAGTTCTTTTCCCGCCGACTTAGCTACCTGACCCTTCGGTTACCAGTCTAGCTGCTATCGAGCATGAATAGTCTTCTTTTTCGATAAAATTTTCAAAAATCCTCTTCAAGCAAGATCTGATGTCATCACCAACTTCGGGCCATCCTTCAAGTGCGCTTGGGAAAGCAGATCCTGCCTCAAGGACCCCCACACGGCTCTAGTCTGTGCCTAGGCCCAGACCACTGCTACCCGGGCCTGTCCTTCTTGCTATGTCGGGTTCACAGCCGCATTCGATCCGAGGGCCAGAGGGCTTTGCAGCGCTTCTTGAGGAACAACTGAAGACCATGTCCTCCAAGGGGAAAGCTCCAGGTCCAAACACGCTGGAGAAGAGAAGGGAGAAGGCCCTTCCAGGTCCCTTCTAGGGGTTCGAGTCCCAGAGCTCTGCTGAAATCTCCCGGCTGCAATCAAGAAACCTTCATCTCAGGAGAAATCCGCCAGGCCTTCCTCCCTTCCAGGGCCTTTGGCGGCGCCGGGAACGACACCATCACCACCGCAAGTCGGGTTCCGCTCCTCGGCACCCGGCGCCAGGTCTTCGCCGGTGCCTCCACGCGAAGACGTTGGAGCTCACGCCTTTAAAAGGCCTGCTAGCCCAGACGCTGGCTGACAGCTGTCAGCCCGTCGCCCTTCTTCCCTGGAGCCGCCGTCCGACGCACTTGACGCCGCCATTATCCCAGCGGATGCCGGTAGGGGACCGACGCCCGCCCCTCCTGAAAAGAAGGTCCTGTTGCCTCCACCGACATGGTCAGGAGCCTCTATTGGAGGACCTAGAGCAGCCCGAGGACCGGGCAGGCGACTCCCGGTCCGAGGGTACTCCCAGGGATCCTCGCCATTACCAGAGCTCCCTGTGGAGCCGACGCGACCCGACGACCGCCCACTGGCACCCGGGCCCGCCGGGCCTCCTCTAGTGGAGGTGAAGATCTGTTCACCTACTGGTGGGATACCATTAAAAAGACATGGTTCCCCCTCCTCCTCCTCCTACTCCGGTTCCTGCCCCCTCGCCATCGGGTCGGCAGGCTGTGGTTCCTCCTCCCCGGGAGCCTTAGAACCTCCCAGGGGGAGACCTGATAAACGGAGACCTCCGTCAAATCCTCTTCTGGATCACCCAGCCCCAAGAGATCCAGGAGACGCCGACGCTCCTCAACGGAGGACACGGGATCAGACTACTCCACCTCTAGATCCCCATCTCCACTCTCCATCCCTTCTCCGGACCCAATGGAGATGCCTAGATCTCCTCCGGATGATCCTCGCTCCTTGATATTATGAGACATATACAAGAGAACATGGGATGGGATGCTGAAGACTTAGACCGAAGAGTGCGACTCACAAATATCTTCGGCAAAGGACCCCAAGCCTGTGGTGGTACCACCCTTGGTTGACACTTCTTTGGACGCCACTAAGGCTGCGTGGAAGGCCCACACTCGCCTCCGGCGAGATCAAGAAAGCTGATCGCCAGGAGGCTCCTAAGGACGACCAGTACTGACGCAGCATCCTCAGGCCGACTTCTCTGGTCATCACAGCCTCACATGACCGGGTCACAGAGGCCACAACATTTGAGCACCCTGCCACCGGACCCAGAGTCCAAACAACTGACGCATTGGGTGGCGCATCTATGTTTCCGCACCTGCGCCCATCAGATCCCTGAACTATTTAATCCATATGGTTCAGTTCCAGAACGCTTTGTGGGAACAGGGTCTGGAAGGTGCTGAAAGATGCCCGAAGTGAGCAGAAGGGAGGAGATGCTTCAGCACTCCTCACGGCGTTCAGGCGTGGGGACCCAAGTGCTAAGAGCCGCGTGTGACTCTAGCGGACTCATCGGCCGAGCAGCAGCTTCTGGCGTTTGCCTCGGGAGACACTCTTGGTTACTGGGCTCTGTTTTCATTCTCGACGCCCAAAAAAAGAACATCATCTTGGACGCCTTTTGAGGGGAGAAGTATTGTTTGGTAATCCTACAGAAAGATCCTTACCAAACTCCAAGAGGCTCGGAAGGCGTGTAAGGTCGGTTCAGGCCATGTATCGACTTCCAAGCTTGGTTCCTTCAGAGGAACCAAAGCCGCTTTCATGCTGGACGAGGCAACAGACCCACTCCGCTGCACCTCAGAGGGGCTCTGGTTTCAGAGAGCCCAGGGCAAACACCCCGCCAGCCGAGGCCAGCTGCTTCCTAGGCAGGCCTAGCCAGCGGTCCATCTGCCGCCACAGCCTGACTCCTTGCCGCCCCCGCCTCAGGATCAACGGAGTTTATAGTCGGGGTCGATTGCGAACTTCCTGCCGGGATGGCAGGCCATTACCACCGCACAGGTGGGTTCTTCAGTTGGTCAGTCTAGGCCACTTTATAGAATTCGCGAGGAAAGCCACCTCGAGGCCTCCTTTGCTCTCCCGTATCAGGGTCAGCACAAAGCCTTGATCTGGCAAGAAGTACTCACACATACGAAGGGAGCGAGAGTACGTCCCAGAACCAGAGAGGACTAGGATACTATTCCCACTTCTTCCTGGTTCCCAAGAAAACAGGGGACCTCCGTCCAATCTTGGACCTCAGCGACCTCAATGTGTCGGGTCACTTACAAGAGATTCCGATGGTGACCCTTCCAGGTCTTATCCCCATGCTTCAAACAGGACGCCTCTTATGGCGCTCTAGACATGCAGGATGCCTACCTGCACATCCTTATGGCTCAGGCGCAGGAGGTTCCTGCGCTCGAGTTTTCGACCACCACCTTCAGTTCCGAGCCCTTCCTTCGGACTGTCTTCCGCACCGAGGGTCTTTACCAAGTGCATGGCAGTCGTGGCAGCGTCTCTGAGGAGACAGGGCTACTACGTGTTCCCATACCTGGACGACTGGCTTCTCAGTGGCGCCTCCAGAGAGACGCTGCTTCTGGCAATCAAGAGCACCCAGGATCTGTTCCGATCCCTGGGCATCCTCATAAATTACGCAGAAGTCTCTCCTGGTACCCGCTGCAGAAACTGAAGTTCATAGGAGCAGTTCTGGACACTGTCTGGGAAGAGCCTTTCTTCCGGCCGACAGAGCGGAGCGATCAGATCCCTCATAAGGACCATCACTAGCAAGGTGTGTACCTGCCAGGTCGGTCCTTGCTTGCTCGGGCACATGGCTGCGGCCATTCCTACTGTCCCTTTCGCAAGACTCACATGCGCATTACTCAGTGGATGCTCAAAGTGCAATGGGACCAAAGGCAAGACCACTTGCAGCATCTGGTCAGACTCACGAATTCAGTGATTCAAGACTGGCAGTGGTGGCTAGCCCCAGGGTCGCTTCTCATCAGGCGCCCTGTTTACGCGCTCGTCTCGAGGTCACCCTCACCACAGACGCTTCCGGTCTTGGGTGGGGGGCACACCTGGACGGGGTAAAGTCCCAGGGTACGTGGACCCAGATGGAAGCTCACCTTCACATCAACGTGCTGGAAATGAGAGCGGTCCTCTATGCCCTGCAGGCCTTTCAGTCAGTTATCCCACCGTGTACTCTTCTACTTCAGACAGACAACACGGCGGTGATGTATTACCTCAACAAACAAGGAGGCGCACACTCTTACCCCCTTTGCAGGGAGGCCATGAGAGTGTGGGATTGGGTAATCAGACACGGCGCGAATCTGATCACTGTGCACGTCCCCGGAGTGGATAACATGGTTGCAGACGGCCTGAGTCATTCTCAGGCCAGAGTCCACGAATGGGAACTCCTTCAAGAGGTAGCAGAGGATCTGTTTCTTCGATGGGGAACTCCAGATCTAGACTTGTTCGCCTCCCCATCCAACGCAAAACTGCCCAATTTTTGCTCGCTAGATCCAGGGCCTGGTGTTTTCTGACAGACGCTACATCCCTCTCCTGGGCCAACAGATTCCCCACGCTTTCCTCCTTTCCGCTGGATCCAGAGAGTTCTTCTCAAACCGCGAGGGAGCACGTAATAATGATCCTAGTGGTCCCATTTTGGCCCAGACAGATTTGGTTCCCTTTGTTGATTCAACTATCTGGAACCCCGCCCTGCTGCTGCCAGCTCCCACTCTACTGTCTCAGGAGAAGGGTTCACTTGTCCACCCGGACTCACGCTCCTTGAACCTGCATGCTTGGCTCCTAGAGACATAGCCATTTTGTCACGGGTCTCAAGAAGAGGTTGCAGAAGTCCTTTCTGCAGCCAGAAAGCCGTAACGATAAGCGATGACGCCATGAAATGGCGCTTTTAGGTATGGTCATGAAAGCACGCGACCTTCCCTTTAGGTTGTCCTGTGGGAGCAATATTAGAATATTTGCTCTCCTCTTTCATTCGGGTCTAGCCTACCCTCTATTAAAGTGCACCTCTGTGCCATTTCTGCTTACCACCTCCGGTGGAAATTGTACAGTGGCTCAGGTGGACGCCTCGGGAATTTCTTAGGGAGTGTTGCACCTTAGGCCTCCTATTAGAGTCCCTGTGCCTCCATGGGATTTGCTTTTTGTCCTTGAACAGCTCACGCTCTTTGAACCTGCCGCGGATTGCGAGCTACTGCTTGTCGTGGAAAACGTTGTTTTTAGTTGCTGTTACCTCGCAAGAAGAATTTCTGAACTTCACGCCTCATGTGCAAAGAGCCTTATTTAGTTTTCCACCGGGACAGAGTATCCCTGAGGACTAACCTCAAATTCTTGCCTAAGGTGGTTTCTTCACTCACTCTGAACCAGGATATCGACCTTCCGGTCTACTTCCTAACTACTCTAATAGAGGAGAGGCTCTGCTCCATACCCTGGATGTCCACCGCAGCCTGAGGTTTTACCTCAACAGAACTCAGTCCTTCGTAGTTCTGAGCAGCTTTTCATTTCCTTTCTGAGAGAATGATGGGACCAATCAGTTTCCAAACAGTCCCTTTCTCGCTGGCTTGTCCAGTGTATTTCTCACTGTTATGGTATCAAACAAAGCCCCTCCCGGGTACAGTCCGGGGTCATTCCACTAGGCGTGGCTACTTCCTTTGCAGCTCAAAATGTTTCTACTTCTGCTATATGCGCTGCAGCCACTTGGAATTCTGTGCATACCTTTATCAGGCATTATAGCTTGGATACGCCTCTCGGCTAAGGGCTGGTTTTGGTTTGGCCGCATTTCAGGGTCTCCTGTCCTAGGTTCAGGACCTGGCTTTTATCCTTTAATTTCCTCCTCCCGGATTTTCTGACAGCGCTACTGCTTGGGAATCAGTCCTATTGGTAATTTGCTGCAAGAGCTTGTCTCAAGTAAGATAGTACAGTTATGTAAGAACTTACCTGAACAGTAGATCTTCGAGAACAGCTCTTGCAGCAGGTACCTTCCCGCCCACCTTCCCCTTGAGGAAGCATGGCTCAGTCTTTCTGAGCAGGAATTGTTATCTTTCTGTCTTCTGACGGTAATCCTAGGTCTCCCATTTTGATGTCAGCCTGCGGCAAGAAGTCTCCGAGGCGGAGAACTGGGGAATCTAGGCGGACGCCTTTTTGTACCACACGCCTGACGCCGGAGGCGGGACCGACGTCACGGGCGGTCCCTGTAGTTAGCTAGCTGTGAATTTTCCCATGGGTCCTGGCGCCTGGCGGCTTCGGTCCTAATGGTGTAACCTGCTGCAAGAGCTGTTCTCGACGATCTACTGTTACGGTAAGTTCTTACGTAACTGTACTTTCCTATACCAGCATTGCAACCATGTTGGATTTGTACAGGCTGCAGCTTCTCACCCCCTGGATAAGGACTCCAGGAAGATGGATGCTATGGCTAAAAAGCAGTACCTGGCATCTTCTCTGGGACTCGGGCAGGCTAACTGTATGGCCTGTGCAGCTAGATACCAAAAGTCCAAGTGGAAGTCTGTTTTGGATCTGGCTAAGCAGGCTTCCCCTCAACTAGCCAAGGAGTTGGAGGAGGTGGCTGATAATGGGATACAGGCATCTAAGATTCAATTTCATGCTGCTGTGGACGCCAGTGATTTTTCATCACGAGTCATGGCTAAATCTGTGGCTCTTCGGAGGATGGCTTGGCTCAGATGTACTAGCCTCTTGCAGGATACCCAGGCTAAGGCCATGGATTTTCCTGTTGTAGGTAATTCTCTGAAGAGCAGAAGGAGAACTACATGAAGAATATGGATGAGTACAGGACCACTATAGGAGTGCTCAAGCCAAGGAAAGGCAGTCAGCTCCTCAGAAACAGCAGGGTAGGGGCAGGCTTTTTCACAGGCCTTTCTATCAGGCACAGGCCTCCTCTCCTTTTTCCCCGGGGGGGGGTTCTTTAGAGGGAGAGATAGGAGGGGGATGAACAGGGCTGCATCCACCTCTCAGCCTAAGGCTCCTGCCAAGCAAGACACCCTGAGGTATCAGCCCTGGTCAACTTCCCAACCCCTGTAGGAGGCAGGCTGGCTTACTACTTTATACCCCCTTGACGGTGAGAGCCGAAGTGCTGGGGTCTTGGATTTGCCTTTTTGGAATAAACGAGCATATTATATTCCCGTTTCAGAGTGCTCATTTAATTTGCATGTATTTAATTTTTGAGGCTTGCACCTCACGCAGTGAGCACCCACTCATGCAGCTTGCGTGGTCTTTACCTTTTTTTTTTGCTTACTACTTCCTGGCCTGGAAGTCTGTGACCTCATTCAAGTGGGTCCTGGAGGTAGTAAGCCAGGGACTGGCCCTCACCTTCAAAAAAAATTCCCAAAGCTAAGGGTCAGGGCTTTTCCACCTGCCAACATATCGGAAACCATTGCTCTAAAGTCAGAGGTTTCCTCTCTGTTAGCACTCAGAGCTATAGGGCGAGTTCCTACATCCCTCAGTAGCAAAGGTCTGTAATTGTTTAATTATTATTTTGGAAAGACCTTTGAGCGTGAGCCCTTTTACAAAGGTTCCACATCAGGGTGGACAATAAGACAATACACACATTCAGTGGTTACAGAGGCCTGATCATTAGGCATTAAAGAGTGCTTACATGACAATTAGGAGAAAAAAAACTGAGCAGTTGTAATTGAATACTAAACTATTTCTAATTGGTTGCCCTAGGTAGCACACCCCTGGAAACGTCCAAATCCATTGATAGACTATGGCAGAGTGACTGCATAGAGTTTAACGCTATCCCAGATGGCGGGAAGCTGGGTGACAGTGAAACAAGGGGGATTGGGTTTGAAACCAACCGCAGGGAGTGAGAGGTGGGAAGATAGTGAAACGGGGCGGGCTTTGATGGGGGGAGCTCCAGAGGGCTTTGTCGAGTGTGGTGGGGGGGTTTGAGAGGGGCAGTACCAAGTGCGTTTAAAGAGGACTGATAGCTTACTTAAGCCCTTGGTTAGGCTGGCATGGAGGTGGGGTTCTCTATGTAGCCCTACTGGGTGTTACCTTGGGGGTAGGCCTGTCTATCAAGTGGGGCCTGAGAATATGGTACATTTTGAGTTAGACATTAGGTGCTGTTTGAGGCCTACTTTGAATTGTCACAGGCTGTTGTTTGTTTGTAATTTTCATTGGAGTTCATTTATCCAGAGGGGGTACCTCCACTCCAGGTACTTCCTTACCCCCAAAAAAGACAGGGGAGTGGCGGCCCATTCTAGACCTAAGATACTTAAACATGATATTTGCTGAAGCCAAAGTTCAAAATGGTAACTCTTGGAATAATTCTTCCCTCTCTAAGGCCAGGGGACTGGTTAGCTTCCCTAGACCTCAAGGATGCCTACTTTCATATTCCCATCAGGTGCTCCCACAGAAAGCATCTCAGATTCGAACTGCCCCAGGCCATTACCAATTCAGGGCAATGCCCTTTGGGCTAACATCAGCACCAAGGGTCTTTACAAAATGCCTAGCAGTAGTAGTAGCTTTTTTAAGGAGACAGAACATCTCTATTTTCCCATATCTCGACAACTGGCTCATTGTGGAGCAGTCTCCAGACCAAGTCAAATTTATAAGTGATCCAGGAAGTGCCCACTTCCTTGGAATTCCTCTTCAACCTTCCAAAGTCAGTTCTCAAACCAGTGCAGTTCCTCACCTTCATAGGTGTGGAGTTGGACACTGTCCAGGCAAA
The DNA here is from genome assembly GCA_016271365.2 of Neoceratodus forsteri. Taxonomy (NCBI): domain Eukaryota; kingdom Metazoa; phylum Chordata; order Ceratodontiformes; family Ceratodontidae; genus Neoceratodus; species Neoceratodus forsteri. The sequence continues at coordinate 1,129,516,827 of CM057449.1, read as the reverse complement.
GGCCTTTCTTTCCTTGCCAAGGGTAAAGACCCTTATAGACCTAGCTTCCTCATTTCGTCTCCTGGTTTCTCGTCCAGCAAGACATTTTCTTCAACTACTGAGCCACATGGCAACTGCCACTGCAGTGGTTCCAGGGGCCAGATTCCAGATGAGGGATATCTAGTTTCACCTGAGGGCGTTTTGGTCCCAGAAAAAAGACCCTCTCACCAAACTGATTCCAGTGACTCAGACCTTGATCCATGCTCTCCAGTGGTGGTTGGATCAGGACAACCTCAGACAAGGGGTGCCATTTGTCTCTCAGACTCATTCTGTGGTTTTGACCACAGATGCTTCTCTTCTGGGGGGAGAGGCTCACTTGGGAGCCCTCACAGCACAAGGAGTGTGGTCCCCTCAGGAGTCTCTCCTTCATATCAACCTTCTGGAACTGAAGGCAGTATACTTGGACTTACAAGCTTTCGCACAGGCAGTACAAAACAAGGTGGTTCAGGTGAGAACAAACCACCACCACCACCATGTGGTACATCTACAAGCAGAGAGGCACTCCGTCGATGGCTTTGTGCACAGAAACCATGAAAGTCTGGTCTCTGGCCTATTCTTTACAGACATCCCTGGTGGTAGTCCACCTTTCAGGGAAGGACAGTGTGTTAGCAGATGCTTGGAACAGGATTTCTCAAGGCCATCATGAATGGTCTCTGGATCCTCTGGTGCTAAAAGTGATATTTCTGAGATGGGGCACTCCTCAGATAAACCTCTTTGTAACCCCAGGCAATCACCAATTTCCTCTCTTTTGTTGCAGACCCCCAGTATGGGGCTCAGTCCCCCTGGATGCTCTACTGTTGGATTGGTAAGGGAAATTTCTGTATGCCTTTCCCCCTTTCCTTTGTTCAGAGTTCTGGTCACTATAAGGTCACAACCTTGCAAGGTGATCCTGATTGCGCCAGACTGGGTCAGGCAGCCTTGGTATCCCCTCTTGCAGTCTCCAATGATTCATCTTCCATTGGTTCGCCCCAAAAAGCACAATCTGCTAAATTCTTCTCGGGGAAGAATTTGGTATCCCAATCTTCAGTCTCTCGATCTTAAAGCTTGGCTCTTGAAGAGCTAGAATATGCAAGTGTGAATCTGTCTCAGGGGGTTCTGGACATTCTCAAGGCTTCTTGTAAACCTGCCACTAGAAAAACTTATAACTCCAAATGGAAAAGGTTTGGTATTTGATGTTCTAGTAAACAGATATAACCAGATTCTGCTGATTTGTCTACAGTTCTGGACTATATGGCTTATCTCAATAGTCTAGGCCTCAGGTCAGCTACCCTCAAAGTGCATCTATCAGCTGTTTCTGCATTTTTATCAGTGAGGAAGCCTTTTTCTCTAGCTTCCCACCCTGTCTTCTGTAAATTTTTTAAGGGACTACTTCATACTAATCCCCCTTTCCGGGATCCTACCTATTTGGGATCTTAATGTGTGCATTGCTCCGCTCATTCAACCACCCTTTGAGCCTTTGGTCTTAGCAGAACTTAAGTACCTGACTTGGAAAACTGTATTCCTGGTAGCTGTTACCTCTGCCAGGAGTATCAGTGAATTGCAAACTCTGTCAGTGGAGTCTGATTTTTATTTCTTTTCATAGAGATAAGATGGTCCTTAGAACCAACAGGAGGTTCTTGCCCAAAGTGGTGATATATTTTCATCTGAACCAATCAATGTCCCTTCCTGTGTTTTTCACTGATCATTCTTCTTCAGGAGAGAAGATTACACAGTTTGGATGTTAAAAGGTCTCTGAGCTACTACATGGAGCGCACTAAGGCACTTAGGTTTGACTGTTCTCAACTGTTTCTCACTAATGAAGTAGGGAAGGGCAAACCTGCTAAGAGGACTATTGCCAGGCGGATTGTCTGTTGTATTCAATTCTTCTATGAAAAGCTGGGCAAGATACCCCCCTCAGGCCTGAGGGCTCATTCGACCAGAGGTACAGCTGCTTCTCGGGCAGCGGTCAGAGATATTCCACTCTTGGAGATCTATAAAGCAGCCACCTGGAAAACAGTTCATACTTTCACCAAGCATTACTCTCTGGACATTCAGGCTAGGAGTGATGCTAGGTTTGGTACAACAGTGCTGCAGAGTCTATTTCTAAGTAGGTTCTGTGCCCTCCTCCTGGGAGGTACTGCTTAGTAGTCTGCATATTGTCAGAATACAGCAAGACTTCAAGTTGTTTGAAGAAAAATTACTCACCATAGTAATTGTTTCTTCTAATGGAGTCTTGCTGTATTCTGACCTCCCCTCTCAGAACCTGTTTTTTGGGAAGTGGGCTGGCAGGTACAGTGCTGCACCCCAGAGGTGTATTGGCTCCCTCTCCTTTTGGAAGAGCTGGGCATAGTGGTCTTTATTTGTGGTTATTTAGAGTGATGTTTAGTTCACTACCTGAGTTTTTTGTTTTGGGATTCTCGACTTGTCTTTTTAGGATTCCAAAACTTTGGGTTGCCCATATGGCTAGTGTTTTTTTTACAATTTCCACACTATAGGTGTCATTAGTTAGTTTTGGCTCATAAGAATCTGATGGTTACACTTGAAAGTGCAGCAGACAGAGGTCTGAACTGAGCACAAGCTCAACGTTCAATGCTGTCAGCATAGAGTTAACACTTTCATCTCCGGAGCAGTTCAGGCCAGTTTGAGTGCTGGGGATAACTGCAATAGTCAGAATACAGCAAGACTCCATTAGAAGAAACATAATTACTAAGGTGAGTAATTTTTTCTTTCTGTTCAGCCACCCTGACCCTGAAGGTGTTGTGCAGACTGCTGTCTGCGACAAAGCCAGAATCCCCTTGGCTACCCATCCTCCGGATAAGGACTCTCAGAAGATGGATACAATGGGGAAGAAAGGGTATATGGCAGCCTCTCTCATCCTTAGGTCAATTGTATGGCCTATGCAGTGCAATACCAGAAGGCACTCTGGAATGCAGTGTTAGCTCTTGCTGACAAAGTGCCTGGTGAGGTGGCAGTGAACTTGCAGGTTACAGCAAGGGTTGCCTTGGATGCCACGAAATACCAGTTCCACATGGCTGTGGACACTAATGACTCTGCAGCCAGGATGATGGCACTGTCTGTCTCCCTTAGAAGATTTGCCGGGCTCAGGAAAACAAACCTGACCCTGGACACCCAGGCTAAGGCGATGGACTTTCCTTTTGAGAAAAAATTCCCTATTTGGAATTAAAACAGAGGCTTATATGAAAAAGGCAGAAGAATATAAGGCCACTTACAGAAGCAATTCTAAGGATAGGCCTTCCTCATCCTATAGGCTCCAGACCAGGGAAGGCAGGGGTAGGGGGATCCTACTCCAGACCTTTTTCCCAAGCTCAGGCCTCTCAGCTGCAACAGTCTAGAGGATATTTCCAGGGAAGGGGCAGGAGAGCCATGAGGAGAGCTTCTCCCTCCCCAGTGATTCAGGCACAGCCCACTCAGAATCCCTGATGGGCTAGTACAGGTCACATCCCCTACCAAAAATCCTCCAGTAGGTGGCAGACTGGCTCATTTTCTTCAGGATTGGTATACCATCACCACAGACAAGTGGGTCTTGGAGGTGGTGAGCCAGGGTTTGGTAATCGGCTTCAAATCTCTTCCCAAGCTGAGAGCAAGAACATTTGCACCAGTCACATCTGTAGACAGAATCCTACTGGATGCAGAAGTAAAACATCTGCTAGCTATCAAGGCAGTAGAGCCTGTGCCCCTAAACCAGAGGGGCAAAGGCTTCTACTCCAGATACTTCCTTGCAAAGAAGAGAAATGGGGATTGGTGCCCTATCCTGGATTTAAGACTTCTAAACAGACATAATCTGAAACCAAAATTCAAAATTGCCACTCTTGCTCTGATCATTTGCACTTTACAAAAGGGAGACTGGCTAGCCTCCCTAGATTTAAAGGATGCTTATTTTCACATCCCCATAAGACTTTCCCACAGAAAGTTTCTGAGGTTCAGATTGGTCTCAGGCCATTATCAGTTTGCAGCCCTTCCTTTTGGCCTGACTTCTGCACCAAGGGCATTCACAAAGTGTTTGGCTGTGGTAGTGGAGATTCTGAGAAAACAGGGAGTATCAGGCTTTCCCTACCTGGATGACTGGTTAGTGGTGGGTCCACCTCTACATCTTACAGAGCAGGCCTTAGCACTAACAAAGTCTACTCTGGAATCCCTGGATTTCATCATAAATGAGCAGAAGTCTCAGCAAACACCAGTTCAGGTACTCTAGTTCATTGGAGCGGAACTGAACACCAGTCTGGGCAGAACTTTCTTGCCACAGGATAGGGTATACAGTGTTCTATGAATTGCAAGCTCATTTGTACCAGGAAAACCTAAACCTGCCAGAGTTTCTCAGGCTTTTGGGCCACATGGCAGCTGCCACCACAGTGGTACTGGGTTCCAAATGAGGAACATTCAGTTCCACCTGAGACAATACTGGTCACAGAAGACAGATCCTCTGTCCAAACTGGTTACAGACACCCACACTCTCCTACAGGCACTGCAGTGGTGGCTGGACGAGCAAAACCTGTAGGTAGGGGTTCCTTTCATAAAGGAACAACCTTCCTTACTCCTTATAACAGATGCATCCTTCCTGGGTTGGGGAGCACACATGTTGGATTATACAGCAAGTGGCACATGGTCTACTCAAGAATCCATGTCGCGCATAGCTCTTTTGAAGCTCAGGGCAGTGTACCTTGCCCTACAGGCATTTGCTCCACATCTTCAAAACAAAGTGGTGCAGGTCAGAACAGACAGCACTACTACTATGTATTACATAAACAAGGAGGAACCAGGTCAGCACCACTGTGCACAGAAGCAATGAGGCTGTGGTCCCTGGCCTACTCCATGAAGGTATCCCTTTCAGCCATACATCTTCCAGGAACGGACAATGTACTGGCAGAGTCCCTCAGCGGGATAAGTCAGGATCATCACGAGTGGTGTATGAATGAAATTCTCAGCTCAATTTTAAGACATTGGGGCACTCCAGAGACAGATCTCTTCGCCTCTACAGAAAATCACCAGCTACCAATATATTGCTGCAGGCCTTCTCTCAGGGGCACACTACCCCTGGATGCATTGGCACTGGATTGGACAGGGAAGTTTCTGTATGTCTTGCCTCCTTTTGCACTGATATTCAGGACCCTGCTGAAGTTGAGGTGCCAACCGGCAACAATGATACTGGTGGCACCAGATTGGGCGAGGTAGCACTAGTATTCACTTCTGTTGGCTCTATCAGTGGTACTTCCAATGTATCTGCCCAGGAAGCACAGCCTGTTGACTTCCTCCCAGGGCAGGATACTGTACCCCAACCTGAAATCATGAAGGCTTAAGGCCTGGCTCATGAGGACTTAAGAGTATGTGGATCTTAAACTGTCAGAACAAGTTTTGGCAGCACTTAGGGGCTTCAGGAAACCTTTCACTAAAAAGACATATTCTGCCAAGTGGAAGAGGTTTTCCATATGGTGTGTAGGTAAGGGTATCGACCCATCCAGGGCTGACCTTGCCATTCTTCTGGATTACCTGAAACACTTGCATTCTTTAGCTCTGAAGCCTTCCACACTCAAGGTTCATTTGGCTTCAGTTTCAGCTTACCTGTCAGCAGGTAGAGAAGTCCTTGGCCTCTCATCCAGTCGTCAGCAAATATTTTAAAGGCCTTAACCTTTTGTGCCGTCCTTTGAGGGAACCAGTTTTGGCTTGGAATCTGACTATCTACATTGCCAAGCTCATGGACGCCCCATTCGAACAGATAGCAACAGCAGACTTGAAGTATATTACTTGGAAAACTGTTTTTGTTGGCTATTACTTCAGCCAGAAGAATCAGTGAGTTGCAAGCCCTGTGTACGGATGTAGATTACATCTCATTCCACAGGGACAAAGTGGTCCTCAGGACCAATAGAAAATTTCTTCCCAAAGTGGTGCCTGATTTCCATTTAAATCAATCCATCATTTTACCTGTCTTTTTCACAGAGAACTCCAGTTCTTCAGAAAGGAGGCTTCATTCCCTTGATGTCAAAAGGGCACTTAGCCACTGTATTGACAGAACTAAGTCTTACAGACCAGGCCAGATACAGTTCTTTCTTACCTATGGAGAGGTAGGTAAGGGTAGACATGCCACAAAACGTACAGTTGCTAGTTGGATATTGGCATGTATTCAGTTTTGCTATAGTAAAGTGGGAAAACAGGCTCCCCAGGGCCTCAGAGCACATTCCACCAGGGGCACAGCTGCTTCAGTGGCAGCTTCAAGGGATATTCCACTCTTGGAAATTTGCAAAGCAGCTACATGGAAAACGGTACACACCTTCACAAAGCATTACAGCCTGGATCTGCAATTCAGAAGTGTTGCCAAGTTTGGTACAGCAGTGCTGCAGAACCTGTTTCCTAAATAGGTTTTCTGCCCAACCTCCAAAGATACTGCTTGGTAGTCTGCATTTGTTTAATCATAATGATTGATTCCTGGGGTTGGAAGAAAAAAATACTCACCATAGTAATCTTGTTTCTTCAAAGGGATTACTCATTATGATTAAAGCACCCACCCTGCCTCCCCTACTGAAAAAAAAAAAACTATCAACATTCTGCATCCCTGTTTTTAGAATATATTTTCCATAGAGGTTAAGTTTGAGGCTCACCTTTTGTTAACCAGCTGGTTCCCTTGTGGCCTCAAGTGTTTTAGGTTTATTTGTTAAGATGTGTTTTTTTTTTTTGACATGAGAGGACAAAAAATTATATATATAAAAAAATTATCTTAGTGGGTATTAAACACAGTTCAGGCTACATAAAAATCTGAAGTACTCAGTGCAACAGTTGCTAGGGCAGCAGTTTGAAAGTGGCATGATCCAGCTGAGTTTTCCATAATTTGCATTTAATTCCATCTCTCCGGGCAGTCCAACACAGGAGGCTGACTGCATTTGTTTAATCATAATGAGTGATCCCTTTGAAGAAACAAGATTACTATGGTGAATAATTTTTTCTTCTGTTCACTGGATCTGCAGGACACATTCTTCCACGTCCCAATCCATCCGTCCCATCAACGGTTTCTCTGCTTCAGGGTCAAAGGGACCCTGTACGCATTCCAAGCCATGCCACTACGCCTGTCATTGGCCCCATGGGTCTTCACCAAATGCATTGCAGTGGTGGCAGCCCATCTCCGGCGTCGGTGGGGGGGGGGTCAGAATTTACCCCTACCTCGACGATTGGCTCCTAGCAGATTCCACCCAACAAGAGGTGCAAAGGTCCAGGGACCTGGCCCTCCAGACCTGCTCTCTACTCAGCCTTCTGATCAACGAGGCCAAGTCGGAACGCTTGCCTTCTCAGGTGATGGGCTTCATCGGGGCAAAGCTTGACTCTTGTCGAGCCAGAGATTGGCTTCTGGCAGATAGGGTGGAGGTTCTCTCCTCCTCCTTTGCCCAATCATTTCTGGTTGAGCACTTGCACCCTGCCCAGGACTTTATGGGTTACATGGCGGTGTGGACCTCAGTGGTCTGTTGGGCCTGGTTACACATGCGCCCCCTTCAATTGGAGCTGGCCGCCTAGTGGACTCAGCGCCATGGTCATTTCGACCAGCTGGTCACTGTAACCTAGAAGATGTGGGATGCTCTCCAGTGGTGGACCACCCCAGACCGGTTGCAGGAAGGGATCCCGTTTGTCTGCCCCAAACCGATGGTCATCCTCACGACCGATGCCTCTCTCATGGTCTGGGGAGCCCACATAGGGGACAAAAGGGTCCACGGGCTCTGGACCCCCGAGGAGTCCCAATGCCACATCAACCTGTTGGAGCTCAGAGCAATTGGACTGACACTGTCAGCTTTCGCTTCTCAGCTCTGGGGTTAGGTGGTTCAAGTCCAGGCGCACAGTACCACGACCATGTACTACCTCAACAAACAGGGCAGCACGCACTCCCGTTTGCTGTGCAAGGACTCTCTCTGTATCTGGACCCTCATGAGCCAATTGGAGGCGGATCTCCTAGCCATCCATGTGTCAGGAGCCTCAAACCATCTGGCGGATGCTCTCAGCCGCTTGGTCCAGACATCCCATGAGTGGTCTATCTATCCAGAGGTAGCTTACAGCCTGTTCTCCCGTTGGGGCAAATTGATAGTGGACCTGTTTGCCTCCACGGAAAACACCAAGCTGAGGCTGTTTCATGCATGCCCCCCTCAGCAGGGCACTCTGCTGGGGATGCCTTCTCAAGGCCGTGGATCCCAGGCCTCCTCTACGCCTTTTCTCCATTTCCTTTGATCCACAAGGTGCTTCTCAAGGTGAAGAGGGACAAGGCGAAAGTGATCCTGGTAGCCCCAGACTGGCCGCGCCAGTTCTGGTATCCGGATGATCTCAGCCTCAGCTGCAGGCACACAGAGCGGCTTTGTACACACCTGGACTTGATAGCACTCAATCAGGGGAAGGTATTCCATTCAGACTTTCAATTCCTGCACCTCACAGCCTGGTACCTGAGCGGCTAGAGTTCCAGGCTTTGGGTCTTTCCAAAGATGTCTACACCATGGTAGAGGCATCCAGAAAGGAATCTACCAGGAAATGTTATGCCTTCAAATGGAAAAGTTTTTCCATTTGATGTCGGGGTAAGGGCCTGGACCCTCTGTCCAGTCCAGTGACTAACATTCTCGACTACCTTTGGTCTCTCTCCAAAGGGGGTCTACGGTCATCGACCCTTAGGGTGCACCTGGTAGCCATCTCTGCTTACCGGGCACGGGCCGGTCAGACAATGGTGCAGGAGACAGTGGTCGGGCACTTTTTGAAAGGCCTGGATCACATATCTCCTCAGGTGCGTGAACCTCCACCTCCATGGGATCTACTGCTGGTATTGGCAAAGCTCATGGGCAAGCCATTTGAACCAGTGCACAAGTGTGAGTTGTCACACTTGTCGTGGAAGACAGCCTTGCTGTTGACTATCACGTCTGCCAGAAGGACAGGGGAGTTCCAGGTGCTTTCAGTGGACTCCCCTTATCTGGTCTTCCACAGGGTCAAGGTTGTCCTACGACCCCACCTGAAATTCCTTACGAAGGTGGTGTCAGAGTTTCACTTTACCCAGGTGTTGACTTTGCCAGTATAATACCCTAATTACACCTCGGAGACCGAGTATAGGCGCCATACTTTGGACCTGAGACGTGCTCTCTCCTACTATAAGGAGAGGACGGCGGAAATTCGGGGAGAGGTTCGCCAGCTGTTTGTCACCTATGCTGACTCCGCTTCTGGCAGACCTGCAGCTAAACAGACCTTTGAGGGATGGATTACATCATGCATAGGTTTAGAAGTTATGAGTTAAGGGCAAGGAGGCTTCCCAGAGGGGATAAGAGCTCATTCTACCCGCCATACTGCTGCATGGGTGGCTGCTTCCAGGGACATCCCTATCCAGGAAATCTGTCTGGCTGCTACCTGGAAGTCAGCAAACACCTTTATCACCCACTACCACATCGACCTTGAGTCATGCCAAGATGCTGGTTTAGGGGCCTCAGTTCTCCAATCTCTGTTCCCTAAGTAGGGGGTGTGCGCCTTGCCTCCTTCCTCCTGGAGAACTGTTAGGAGTCTGCCAAAGAGGGTGGATGAACAATATATCCATGATCCTAGACCAGGTTACTCACCTGTAGCAGTAGTTCTAGGAGTGGTATATGTTCATCCACACTGACCCACTCGACCTTCCTGGCTGCGGACGTGCACAACCTGGCTACCAGCGGGCTAAGATCTGGTGTCATGGAGTGGAGCCGAGGTATATACCACCTGGGTGGGTGGGAGGAGCCAGCCTGAAGGCTTCCGCTGATCCTTAAAGGGGAAAGGGACATGCCAAAGAGTGTGGATGAACAACATATACCACTCCTAGAACTACTGTTACAGGTGAGTATCCTGTTCTTCTTGAATTTATATTCCGATTTATATGAAGGCTTATTTTAACAATTTAGTCAATTTTTCATTTAAGTTTTAGCAGAAGTTTTTCCTTTTTTGTTTTTATTCTTTTTCAGTAAAATTCCAGATTCAGTGATGATACCTTACAACAAACTGAATCATAGTCCCAAATAAGAATAAACCATTTGAAATGGAATACTCCCTCAGGGTTCTTTTTAGATATTTGTGTGGTACGCTGACCCACTGGGTATAAAAAGGTACTGGTCAAATTACAAAAAATTAAAAGGATCATTATTTAACTGAACCCAGATTTGTGAAACAGCAGTTTAAAACCAGTAAAACAGTGAGCAGGTTGTCCCAAAGGGAGAAGAAATGGTGTATCAGAATTAAAAGCTGTGGCAATTGTGCCATCTCGCACTCTGAAAAGAACACTGCTCCCCATTTATGAAATGAAGCACTATTCAGTTTTCTCAGGGCATGGATATGGTTCCATTAGCCACACTCTGGCAGTTCCACTAGAAGGTGAGGATTGTCTAGACGTCTTTAAGCTACGCTCCTGCCACCACCCGAACAGACATATCCCCCGGACTCCACCCCGTGAAGTCGGATCTTTACACTGCAAGAAAAGGTCACCTTCTTCATGCATTGCTGAGTATTTTCTTTGTGCCATTGGCAAACCGTTATTTTGAAGTTAAAAGTACCTTTTTTGTGGTTTCCTCAACTGGGTCTCTGGATTTATGATGAATCTCAGGAAACCTGGATTTAGATTTTGTGTTAGGTGGCTGGCCCAGTGGCGCTAAGGGTTGTGGCACTGGATGATACACCTCGTTTTGCACCAACAACCCGGGTTTGGGACCGAGCCCGGGTTGTCGGGGGTCAGCCAGGGAAGAGGGCGAGGAGCAAGACTGAGCCACAACAAGGTAGCGCTCTCCTCCTGGGAGGTACTAGAGACTCTCTGGCCACCACCCGGTGGATGACAGATGGTGGCACCAACCTGCGGAGCTCCAGCGGTAGCCATGGGAGGGATTGAAGGGGCTGAGCCATCACAGGGTGTGCGTATGCTTCAACACATGATGTCCGTGTACTTGGGGCCCCTGCTGCTCGGTTCATTTTCTCGGTTTAAAGTGTCTTTTCTCGGTTAAATTCAACCGCGATATTCTTTATTTTAACCGCAAACCGATCGGTTCAAGCTCTGTCTATGGTATTGTAAGTAATAGATAGGTTTTCTGTGTGGAACTTGTAAATGTTTATCGGTTCGGTTTGAACCGATCAAATTGTATTTAACTTTATTCTGAAGCCTTTTAAGGCTTGTTAGAGTGTGATTCGGTTCTTATCGGTTCTAAAAAAAGCAGTTCATTACGTTTTTTCACGACCATGCTGACGGTGTTGGGAACGATAATGGTGCCTTGCCTGGCACTGCCATCAAAAGGGCAAGTTTTCGTTAGCTGGCATTATGTCTGAGAAATCCAAAAGAAAAACCGGGCCCACTGGGTTTCAACACTGTAGTGTCTGTGGGGAAACCTTTGCCAAGGCTGACCCACACACCACATGTGTTTATTGTCTGGGGTTTGACCACCTCAATGCAGACTGCCAGATTTGCAAGAATTTCCTGCAGCTACCTAGATAAGAGAGTTGGTAGGCTCAGGGAACGAGAGGCCAAAGAATCCGGCTGGCCCAGATGGCCAGCGGTTCGGTGCCAACCGAACCGAGGGAGATGCCCTCTGACCAGGCCAGACTTGGCAACGTAAGCTGACTCTGAGGAGCCAGTTCCAGCAAAGAGAACTAGAAAGTCAGCAGGTGTGGAGTCCAAAATCCTTCTCCAACTGCTGCAGAGATAGCCAGGGCAATACAGATTGTCCAGTCACTGTCCTCGAGTTCCTCCGAACCGCCACTATCTGGCAAAAGGTCGGTTCGGTCAGTTCCACCGGTTCAAGAATATGATATAGAAGAGTTTTATGAACCAGAGGAGGGGGAGGATGATTATGATCAGTGTGAATGTGACTTTGAAAGTCTGGATGTGCCCATTGAACCGGACATCTCCCCAGACAGACCTTTAGGTGAATCTCCCCCTAGGCTTGCTGAGTCTCCTTCTCATTTTTTGTTTTATAAAAAAGTTGCTGAAACCCTCCAGCTTCCTTTTAGAGGAGGCTTTGGATGAGCAAGAGGAGCCTGACTTTGTAGAGATGATGGATATCCCAGAGTCCAGGAGATTGTCCATCCCTTTACATAAATCTTTTAGGAAACAAACAATAAAAATTTTAAAAGCTCCTTATTCTGTGCCTCCTGTAGATAAAAAGATGGACAGGAGGTACACTTTTCAGGTCCTGATACAGAATTTCTTTCACAGCAATGCAGTCATGTTAGTAGTTCAGGCTGCAGCCTGTGATAAAGCTAATATTCCCTGGCTTCACATCCTCCTGACAAGGACTCAGGAAGATTGATGCCATGGCCAAAAAACAATACATGGCAGCGTCTTTGGGACTCAGACAAGCAAACTATATGGCTTATGTTATGAGATACCAAAAATCTAGATGGGATACTGTCATGGCTTTAGCAAACAGGCCCTGGCCAGCTTGCAAAGGAGCTGGAGCAGGTGGCTGTTGATGGTATTGAGGCATCTAAGGTGCAGTTCCATGCTGCAGTGGATTCTAATGATGTATCCCTAGAGTCATGGCTACATCTGTGGCTTTTTGTAGATTGGCCTGGCTCAGGTGTACTACTTTGTCACAGGATACCCAGTCTAAGGCTATGGATTTTCCTGTAGTGGAAATTCTCTGTTTGGGGAGCAGACAGAGAATTATATGAAGAAATGGATGAATATAGAACCACTTATAGGAGTGCACAAGCCAAGGAACGGCAAGCCACTCCTCAGAGGCAGCCCCCCAGGGGTAGGAGCAGGCCTTTTCACAGGCCTTTTTACCAGACCCAGGCCTCCTCTTCAGCCTATGTTCAGAGGGGGTTCTTCAGAGGGAGAGGCAGACGGGGTACAAGCAGGCCTGCTCCCACCCCTCAGCCTAAAGCCCCTGCCAAACAGGCACCCTGATGGGATGCCCAGGGTCGGCTCTCCATTACCTGTAGGGGCAGGCTGGCTTACTTCATCCAGGACTGGGAGTCTTTAACATCAGACAGGTGGGTCCTGGAAGTAGTGAGCCAGGGTCTGGTTCTCAGCTTCAAAAAATTTCCAAAGATGAGAGCCAGATCTTTTCCACCTGCAAACCCTTTAGAGACTCTTGCTTTGGAAACAGAAGTCTCAACCCTCCTGGCTCTCAGAGCTGTAGAAAGGGTTTCTCCCCTACACCAGGGCAAGGGTCTATACTCCAGGTACTTCCTTACCCCAAAAAGACAGGAGAGTGGCGGCTATCCTGGACCTAAGATATCTGAACAAGCACCTTTTAAACCAAAATTCAAAATGGTGACTCTGGAATGATTTTACCCTCCCTAAGGCCAGGGGACTGGCTAGCTTCCTGGACCTCAAGGACGCTTACTTCCATGTTCTTATCAGAAGCTCCCATCGAAGTACCTCAGATTCGAACTGCCCTCAGGCCATTATCAGTTCAGAGCAATGCCCTTCGGCCTTACCTCTGCCCCAAGGGTGTTCACAAAATGTCTGGCAGTAGCAGTTGCTCATCTAAGAAGGCAAAAGATTGCCATCTTTCCCTACCTGGACGACTGGCTCATTGTGGGTCAGTCTCCAGACCAGGTCAAATCACACCTGCTAGTTACCCAGCAGCTGCTTACCTCTCTGGGCTTTCTTCTCAATCTTCCAAAGTCAGTTCTGGAACCTGTCCAGGTACTCACCTTTATAGGTGCAGAACTAGACAAAGCAGGCCAGAGCCTTCCTTCCCTAGAAAGGGTAAGGACCCTGGTGGCCCTGGCCTCGTTCTTCACTCTGCAGGTCTCTCGACCAGCAAGGCATTTCTGCAGCTCCTAGGACACATGGCTGCTTCCACAGCTGTAGTGCAAGGAGCAAGATTTCAGATGAGGGACATTCAGTTCCATTTGAGAGCCTTCTGGTCTCAAAGAAGAGATCCCATCCAAGTTAATCCCAGTGACTCGAACCCTGATCCAGGCCCTTCAGTGGTGGAAGGATCAGAGCAATCTGAGACAAGGGTGCCTTTCATCCCTCTGTCCCACTCCTTGACCCTTACTACAGATGCGTCCCTCTTGGGATGGGGAGCTCACATGGGCGACCTCTCCACCCAGGGGTTATGGTCCCTCAGGAATCTCTGCTCCACATCAATCTGTTGGAACTCAGAGCTGTTTTTATAGCACTTCAGGTTTTTTCTGCATCTGTTCAGAACAAGGTGGTACAGGTCAGAACAGACAACACCACTACAATGTGGTACATCAACAAACAAGGGGACACTCGGTCTTCGGCCTTGTGCACCGAGGCGATGAAGTTGTGGTCTCTGGCTTATTCCCTTAACACTTCCCTCATAGCAGTTCACCTCCCAGGCAAGGACAATGTCCTGGCACATGCTCTCAGCAGGATTTCCCAGGGCCATCATGAATGGTCACTGGATCCCCTAGTACTGGGGATAGTTTTTGCCAGATGGGGCACTCCTCAGATAGATCTTTTTGCAGCCCCAGACAATCATCAACTTCCACTTTTTTGTTGCAGGCCCCCAGTGTTGGGCTCAGTCCCCCTGGATGCCTTTCTCCTCGATTGGGAAGGCACGTTTCTCTATGACTTCCCCCACTTCCCTCTCCTGTTCAAGGTGCTAATCAAAATCAGGTCTCAGCCCTGCAAGATGATCCTGATTGCTCCAGATTGGGCCAGGCAGCCCTGGTACCCACTCCTCCTTCTGCCCTTAGCAGTCCATCTTCCCCTGTGCCTCCCCAGGAACCACAATCTGTTAACCTGTGCTCAGGGGAGAGTCTGGTATCCGAATCTCAAATCCCTCAACCTCAAGGCCTGGCTCTTGAGGAGTTAGAGTTTGCTGATCTACAACTTTCTCCAAGTGTTCTCGAAATCTTGAAAGCTTCTAGGAAGCCTTCCACCAGGACTACCTATAACTCCAAGTGGAAAAGATTTTCCATATGGTGTTCTGGGAGCATATTTCCGAATCTGCTGATTTACCCACTGTATTGGATTATATGGTCCATCTTAATTCTTTGGGACTGAGACCAGCTACCCTGAAAGTGCATTTGGCAGCTGTCTCTGCTTTCATTTCAGCAGGGAAGCCTCTTCTTCTCTGCTCACCCTGTATTTTCCAAGTTTTTTAAGGGATTGCTTCATACCAATCATCCATTCAGGGACCCTGCCCCTGCTTGGGATCTTAATGTTTGCATTGCTCAGCTGATGCAACCCCCCTTTGAGCCTCTGTCTTCGGCAGAGCTTAAGTATTTGACTTGGAAAACTGTATTTCTAGTAGCCATCACTTCTGCCAGGCACATAAGTGAGTTACAGGCTTTATCAGTGGAGACTGACTTTATTTCCTTTCACAGGGATAAGGTAGTCCTCAGGACTAACAGGAAGTTTTGCCTAAGGTGGTTTCGGAGTTCCACCTTAACCAATCTATTTCACTTCCAGTGTTCTTCACTGACCATTCTCCTCTGGTGAGAGGAGGCTGCACAGCTTAGATGTTAAGAGGGCCCCAAGTTACTACATAGCTGCACTAAGGGTCACAGGTTTGACTCCTCCAACTGTTTCTCACTTATGGTGAAGTTGGGAAAGGAGACCTGCCACTAAGAGATCCATTGCCAGGTGGATTGTCTCTTGTATCCAATTTTGCTATCAAAAACTGGGTAAGGTTCCCCCTCAGGCCTGAGGGCTCACTCTACCAGAGGTACAGCTGCATCTCTAGCTGCTGCTAGAGACATCCCATCTTGGAGATATGTCAAGCAGCTACTTGGAAAACAGTACACACTTTCACCAAGCATTACTCCCTGGATATCCAGGCCAGGAGGATGCTCGGTTTAACACAGCAGATGCTTCAAACCTGTTCCTAAGTAGGTTCTGTCCTCCTCCATGGAAGTACTGCTGTGTAGTCTGCATCTGTCATAATATAGCAAGACTTCATGTTGTTTGAAGAAAAATTACTCACCTTAGTAATGTTTCTTCTAATGGAGTCTTCTTATATTATGATCTCCCCCAGCCTGCCCTCTCAGAACTTCTACTGGTATGGGTGGGCAGTCCACTGTTGGCACTTATTGATACCTCTTTATGTTTGGTGCGTTGTGTTTTATTTATTTATTTTATCTTGTTGTTTCTGGTCCCCTGACTTGAGTCTTGGTGTTGGGACCAGAAAAATGTGTGAATATTTTAGTAGCCAGTTGGCTAGTGTGAGGTTACAGCTTCCACAGAGCCTTAGTGAGTTTTGCTCGTAAAGATCTGACGGTTTCGGTTTGAAACCACCCTAACAGAGCTTCTCTAACCGAGCTCGCGCTCTAAGTTCCATGCACTGCATGGAAGTTAACTCTTTCACCTCCAGAGCAGTTCTAATGGTGGGACAAACTGCATCTGTCATAATATAGCAAGACTCCATTAGAAGAAACAACATTACTAAGGTGAGTAATTTTTTCTTTGGTGTTACCAGAAGATGTCAGTCACCAGTCAGTACAACACGTACGTGTACCGCCTGGACAGCAACACTACGTAGCTGGGTATGGCCACATAGTATTGTCTTAACTACAGTACGGCCTTTGCTTGGCCATGCTCCCAGAGTCCCTTTCTAATTTTTCATTTCAGAAATTCTGCCTGTTAGTCGCTAGGGCCCAATGGGGTCCCAGCAAACCAACGGTCAGACTAGATGGATCATTGGCTGTTTCTGCCATCACCTTTTTATGTTTCTCTGATGATTGGAAGCTCCAGTTTGCGCAGGGTTGGCCTTCAGAACAGAATCTGAAGGAGCACTCTTAAGGGCAGCAAAAAGGCCTTGGTAGCTGCCAGGTCTTCAGCAATGCCGTTCAGTATCTTCGACACCTCGGTTCTGCCGTTCAGTACTCTGCCCCATTTATTGAAGACCAGGAAGATCTTTCCACTTTCTTTTAAACAACGTCCAGTCTTAACTGTTTGTTTTAGTTTTCCGTTAGCATCATGCCAGGTTCGGGGGACAAGAAGCGCTCTTCTTATGTGGGCCAGCCTCCTATGAGTCTGTGTCTCTGTGGCCAGCAGTTTTCTGTGATGGAACGGCATGTCTGTCTTACCTGCCTTGAACCTCAGCATGATATGGACATCTGCAATGCCTGCTTCTCAATGGACCGCCACATTCTAGAGCACCATTCAGGGGGGGCACGTCATCGCTTGTGAAGCTCCAATTATAGGTCACTTCACCCTTCCTCCGGGTCCCTCACAGGCCTATACAGTCCAGTGAGGAGGAGGAGGAGTCCTCCTCCTCCTCTTCTAGCGTTGCCATGGAGGTGGCCTCTTCCACGGTGCTGGAGGGCCAGTCTGGTTCCTTCTGGGACTGGGCTGGGAGCACCACTCTGGCAGTCACCTCCTCGGAGGTGCAGGCTACCCCAGTGTTGGAGCCCATGGTAGCTGGGTCTGGCACGGGACATTCCTCAGCATTGCCTGCTGGTGCCATTTTTGATCCTGGTGCTGCAAGTGACCTGCCTGCGGTGTTTTGGGGGGGGGTAGGAGGACCCTCAGGATCGCCAGTTTGGAGATCTTTTGGATCTCCTCCTTTCCAGAGCCGGATGATCAAGAGGCCAGTCTGGACTGGTGACCTGACTCCTCAGAGACTCTGACTCTCAAGGTGACTCTGACTCTTAAGGTCTCTGGGGCCCACGACCCTTGTGCCTTCCCAGGTGTGCCCCCCCCGTGGCCCGGGTGGCTACAGTCAGCCCATGCCAAGGGTGTCATCGGGGCCAGATGCAGGACAGTGGTCCCGGGGCTGAGGGAGTGCTGGTCAAGGTGTCGGGGGGGGGGGTGTCAGCTGCCATCCCTGGTGTCATCCCTTCTAATACTAGGACTGAAACCCCCTCTTCTGTGGCTTTCCTTGGGGAACCTGTGGAGTTGGTGAGTCCAAGGAACAGGGTGTGAGAAAGAGGTCTGTCTTTTGAGTCGGCAGGGTTGAGGGGCCAGAACAAGTGGTTGCAGTGCTCCTCTGCAACCCTTCAGAGTGCAGAGAGGAGCCACAGCGCTGAGCCCAAGTTCTCTCCCTCATCTCCTTTGAGGGAGTCCTTGCTGGGTGAGGATGGGGACTGCCCTTCTGGACTTGTGTGGCCCTAGTCCCCTCCCCTACAGAGCTTAGTTCTGACCATTTTGGGCTGGTTGAGCGGCCTTTGACTGACCCGACCGATCCCCTTAAAGTCCAGGATTGCCTACTAGGTTGCCTAGCCCTGAAAGAGGCATTTTGCTTGCTCTGAAAGGTATCTCCCCCTTGCCTCTGCGTCCTGACCCTCTTCTCCCAGGCCATTGGGTCCTTTGGGTCCCTTGACCTGTGAACAGTTCAGATCTCAGGCTGCAGACTTCCCTAGATACACCAGGGCCATGGACGAGCAGGTCTTCCACCTGTTTCCCCCTCAGCAGCCAGAGTCTGAATCTACATGTTCTTCTGCCTCCTCATCTTCCTCTATCAATGGAGAGAAGACTTCTGTCCACCTCTCCTCCGACGCTGATCAGACGGAGTATCTGCGCTTCTTCATGAGGCTGATCGAGGACCTGCACATTTTCTACATGGTAAGACGCAACATTGAGCGTACAACGTGCACTTTTCTAGGTGCATACAGTGCAGACCACTTGTTCCCCTCTTGGCCTATACCCTTCCAGGATGCATTATACAGCACCTGGCAGCTTCCATCTGGCCCAGCTCCAGCCCCTTTGAGCCGTCAGCGTCGCTATTGCGCTCCCCAGGGGTCTCCAGGCACATTGCCTCATCCCTTTGTGGGACTGACGTGACTGGATACCCCCTACTGCGCATAGGCGCCCAGTCCACCACTGGTCCCTGGATCCGGACTCTGCGGAGTTCGACCTCCTGAGGTGGAGAGTTTTTTTCTCGGTGCGGGTAACTCTTTCTATTGCATCTCATAAGGCACACCACGCTGCCTATATCAGGCATCTGTGGGCGATGCTAGGTCAGATGTTGGCATCATTGACTGATTCAGAGGCAGCCAGACAGGCCACAGCCCTCTCCATGATAGGCCTGGAGTTAGCAAGGCACCAAGCAAGGGCATCTTATGATGCCAGTGAGGTCGCTTCATGGCTAGCAGGGACAGCAATCTACATTACGAGGACAGCGTGGCTTCGCCTAGCAAGGCTCTTACCCCTGGCCCGGCATAGGGTGATTTCCTCCACATTCCGGGGAACCTGTCTTTTATCCCGCAGGGTAAGGTGGGATCTGTGGGGGCACCTTCTATCCTCCAGGGAACAGAGGACCTTGCCCTGACCAGTCACAGACCTAACTGGTCTGGTATGGTCTTCTCCTCCTGTTTTTTTGCCCCATGTAAGGCTGAGGGACATCTGTCTCTCTCAGGGAAGTGGTGAACCCCCTTCAGGGAGCTCAGTACTCACCCACCAGTGATGAATGTTGAAGATTCACACAGGGAATATATGAAAATTATGTACCTACCATAATTCTTGATCTTCCTTTGCATCTTCACCATTCATCACTGAAACCCTTCCACCTTCCCCTCAGAAGGCCTCCGTCCTTGGGTGATGCTTCCTCCCTACTTACCCTCCTTCTCAGGGAACCCTTAAAGCTTTTCCTGTAGAGCTTAAAGCTTCCTCTCGCTCCTAAAGGGTGGCAGAGGGAAGAACTCAGTTGGGAGGAGGGTCAATAGGGCCTGTTAAGAGCCTTATGGGGGGAGACTTCTAGCGAGCCCCTCTTTCTCTGTCCTGGGGAGCCCTCGGTACTGGTCAATCCTTCAGATGCGCCTGCTTCCCTCAGGGTCACTTAGGATGGGGAGCGGGAGTGGGACTGGCAGGGACTCTCCCCTCCCCCCTTTTTTATCTCTGTCTTTTCTTACTACCCCTTCAGTCTGCCTCCCTTTGGAGGGAGGTGTTTGAATGGGTGGGATCTTCACTTCCTCTCCCCAATCCCGGCGGGTTCTTCTTTGAAAGTGGCCTGGGGAGTCAGACTCCCGACCAGTGTTTGGTTTACAGCCCGGTTTGGTGGGTGGAGAGACATTGGAGGGGACCTTCTTCGCTCCCTAGCGGGGAACTCTTTGCCAGGTTGCTAAACCTACAGCAACTTTTGCTGGTCAACTGGCGGTCTTCCTCTGGAGGGCGTTCCCGCTCTCTGTAGTGCCATGCTGATCAAGGGATTGGGGTATCCAGGGGAGCACAATCCGCTCCCAACAATTCAAACAGCGTTATTTCGCTCCCGAGTTTACATTCTGGCGTCAGTTCATCCCTATGACACTAGCCACTCTACGACAGTTCGCTCCCGCTGCAGCAATTTAACAAACTGCATTTACCAGGTTAATGCTATGTTAAGTTTTCAGAGGCGCCATGATGCTGTGTCTGCAGCCGTGGTTACCAGCGTATGACGTGTCTGTAGCCATGGTTACCAGCGTCCAAGATTGTGTGTGTAGCCACAGTTCAGTCAAGTGAAAGAGTGGTTGTGTAAGTTAAAAATCAATACTTAATTTAAAAATCTTAAAATCAGTGTAATTAATTCCCTTATCAGTATTCAAAGCTGTGAGCAACTCCGTGGAGAACTCCTCAGTTGTGCGGTCTGCACACTTCTAAAATGCAGGCGAGACGTGCAACATTATCCCAGTATACTCTCCTTGTTGCAGTCGGTGGGTTTCCAGCTATTATCTGCTTCACTTCAGAATCCCTTTTTCGTTGTACACCCCTGAGCCCATCTATAAATTTCCACACCGTGGGGTGCAACATACAAAGCACTCTCTGCATCCCACGGTGAAAGGCCTCCACGACATTTGTTTTTGCTTGTCGGTTTGAAACACTGAATGATTCCACAGTGTTATAGCATAATGTGGCTGTCTTCGTCCATTCCCTCTTCTGTTTCTCCTGCCCACCCAAGTGTCCTCAAAATAGTCCACGATAGGCTGTAATTCTTTTGGGAAACTGTGCTGCTTCATCAGATATTTCCTCAAATCTAGCAATGACTTGGTCCGGGGGGATAGAAAGCCAGTGCTGGCAGATATTTACATTTTAAGGCAAATTCAGGGTCCTGGGCATATTTTACCGCTAGCCCTTCACTTTGAATTTTCCAGTAAATGCATTGAGTGAAATGGAAGAAACAACCAACTTGAACTGATTGAGGAAATACAGATCTTACTTCGAGAGGGCTCTTTCAGTAGGTAATTACATATAGGACTGACGCCGGCAGGCAGCAGGAGCCCACGGAAAAATTTCTAGCTTCGCAGTCCCTGGTGAGGACCTCCCCACGATCAGGTGACTGGCGTCCAGGAGACATCGGTATAAAGGCGGTCCCTGTTGCCCGCTTCCAGTTTTTTCCCCCCGTTAGCTCATGCAGCGCCTCGCAGAAAAGTTTGTGCTTCGTCAGCCCTATCTTCGGTGTTTTACCGAAATAATTGCCTTTCAAACAACATGAAGTCTTGCTGTATTCTGACAAATGCAGTGATATCCAGCCTTTGAACTGCCCCGGAGAGGAAAGAGTTAACTTTCCATGCAAGGCATGGAACGCTGAGCTCAAGCTCGGTTGAGACTGTGTCTGTTGTTGTTTGAACCCAAACCGCTAGATTCTTTACTCCGTCTCACAGAACAGTCGCTCCGGAGATTTCTCCTTCGCTCGGTTCAATTTAGTCAGTTAAAGTGTAGTTTTTTCCTCGGTTTCAACCAAATTTCTTCCATCTAACCTGTCTGTTCAGTCTCTGTCTGTGGTACCGTGAGTACTAGATAAGTTTATTATTATTAGCTTCTGTGTGGAACTTGTAAACGTCGGATCGGTTCGGTTTGAACCGATCAGGTTTGTAAAAAAAAGTTTGTTCTGCTTTTTAGAGTGTGGTAACCGGTCCCTATTGGTTCTAAAAAAACAGATTTCATTACGTTTTTTTCCACGACCCGTAACACAGTCAGGAACCGATAAGGGTGTCTTGCCTGGCAGATTGCCGAAAAAAGGACACATTTGGTTAGGACTGGCCATGTCTGAGAAACCCAAAAGAAAAACTGGGCCCACTGGGTTTCAACACTGTAGTGTGTGTGGGGAAGCCTTTGCTAAGGCTGACCCCCACACCACCTGTGTTTATTGTCTGGGGTTTAACCACCTCGATTCAGACTGCCAGATTTGCAAAAGTTTTCCTACAGCTACCCTGGAAAAGAGAGAGTAGGTAGGCTGAGGGAAAGGGAGGCCAAAAGTCCGCTGACCCAGATGGCCAGCCCGGTTCGGTTTCAACCGAACCAGAAAGAGTGCCCTCTCACCAGGGCAAAAGGAGAACCGACTCTGAGGAGTCGGTTCCGGTTAAAAGAAAAAGGGATAAGTCAGCCAGTTCGGATCCACAAGCTCTTTCTCCGACCGCTGATGAAATAGCCAAAGCGATAAGGATTGTTCAATCCCTAACTCCGGTTCCGACCAAACCGGCACCATCGGTTAGGGGCTCGGTTCAGTCGGTTCCCCTGGTTCCGGATTATAATTTAGAGGATTTTTATGAACCGGAGGAGGGAGAGTATGAGGATAGTGATGGTGATGGTGATTATGAAAGTCTGGATGTGCCCATTGACCCGGACATCTCCCCAGACAGACCTTCAGGTGTTTCTCCTCCTAGGCTTTCTGAGTCCCCTTCCCACTCTATGTTTTACAAAAAAGTGGCTGAAACTCTCCAGCTTCCTGTGGAGGAAGCACTAGAGGATCAGGAGGAGCCTGATTATATTGAGATGATGGACATCCCAGAGTCTAGGAGGCGGTCTGTTCCCCTCCATAAGTCTTTTGGGAAACAGACTTTTAAAATTTTAGAATCCTAATTCTATACCTCCTGTGGACAAAAGAATGGACAAGAGGTATACTCTTTCAGGCTCAGATACGGAATTCCTTTCCCAGCAATACAGCCATGATGGGGTAGTGCAGACTGCTGCCTGTGATAAGGCAAATATACCCTTGGCTTCACACCCCCCAGATAAGGACTCCAGGAGGATTGATGCCATGGCGAAGAAACAGTACCTGGCAGCATCTTTGGGACTCAGGCAGGCTAATTATATGGCCTACACAGCTAGAGACCAGAAATCTAGATGGGACACTGTGGCGGCTCTAGCTAAACAGGTCCCTGGCCAGCTTGCCAAGGAGCTGGAGCAGGTGGCTGCAGATGGTATTGAGGCATCCAAGGTGCAGTTTCATGCTGCAGTGGACTCCAATGATGTTTCATCTAGATTCATGGCTACATCTGTGGCCCTTCATAGGATGGCTTGGCTCAGATGTACTAGCCTATCACAGGATACCCAGACTAAGGCCATGGGTTTTCCCCATTGTTGGTAATTCTCTGTTTGGGGAGCAGACAGAGAACTACTTGAAGAAAATGGATGAGTACAGGACCACCTATAGGAGTGCTCAGGCCAAAGAAAGGCAAGCCACTCCTCAGACGCAGCATTCCAGGGACAGGGGCAGGCCTTTTCATAGGCCTTTCTACCAAGCCCAGGCCTCCTCTTCCGCCTTTGTCCAGAGGGGGTTCTTCAGAGGGAGAGGCAGACTGGGTATAAGCAGGCCTGCTACCATCCCTCAGCCTAAAGCCCCTGCCAAGCAGGCACCCTGATGGGTTTGCCCGGGGCCGATTCTCCACTACCAGTAGGGGGCAGGCTGGCTTACTTTGTCCAGAACTGGAGGTCTTTAACATCAGATAAATGGGTCCTGGAAGTAGTAAGCCAGGGAATGGTTCTCTGCTTCAAACAATTTCCCAAGATGAGAACCAGATCCTTTCCACCTGCAAATCCTTCAGAGGCCCTTGCCCTAGAGGCAGAGGTCTCTTCCCTCTTGCCTCTGAGAGCCATAGAAAGGGTTCCACTCCTACACAAGGGGAAAGGATTGTACTCCAGGTACTTCCTAGCCCCCAAAAATACAGGAGAATGGCGGTCCATCCTGGATCTCAGATATTTAAACAAACACCTTTTAAAGCCAAAGTTCAAAATGGTGACTCTGGGAATAATTCTACCCTCTCTAAGGCCAGGGGACTGGCTAGTCTCACTGGACCTCAAGGATGCCTATTTCCACATTCTCATCGGATGCTCCCACAGAAAGTACCTCAGGTTCGAGTTGCCCTCAGGCCACTATCAATTCAGAGCAATGCCCTTTGACCTAACATTAGCTCCAAGGATGTTCACAAAATGCCTGGCAGTAGTGGTTGCTTTCCTAAGGAGAAAAAAGATCTCCATCTTTCCATACCTGGACGACTGGCTCGTAGTGGGTCAGTCTCCAGACCAAGTCAAGTCACACCTACAGATAACTCAGCAACTGCTCACTTCTCTAGGATTCCTCCTGAATCTTTCAAAGTCAGTTCTGGAGCCAGTGCAGCTGCTCGCCTTCATAGGGGTGGAGCTGGATACAATAAGGGCAAGAGCCTTCCTTCCCCTGGACAGGGCAAGGACCCTTGTTACACTGGCCTCTTCATTCACCCTTCAGGTGTCTCGACCAGCAAGGCTTTTTCTGCAGCTCCTGGGCCACATGGCTGCCTCTACAGCAGTGGTCCAAGGAGCAAGATTTCAGATGAGGGACATTCAGTTCCACTTAAGAGCCTTCTGGTCCCAGAGGAAGGATTCTCTGACCAAGCTAATCCCAGTGACTCGAACCCTGATCCAGGCCCTGCAATGGTGGCAGAATCAGGACAACCTAAGGCAAGGAGTCCCCTTTGTCACTCAATCTCATTCTCTAATCCTTACCACAGATGCCTCCCTCTTGGGCTGGGGTGCCCACTTGGGGGATCTGACCACCCAAGGGCTGTGGTCACCTCAAGAATCTCTGCTTCACATCAGTCTCTTAGAAATCAGAGCAGTGTTTCTAGCACTTCAAGTTTTTTCCAAGTCTGTTCAGAACAAAGTAGTTCAGATCAGGACAGACAATACCACCACAATGTGGTACATCAACAAGCAAGGGGGCACTCGGTCTACAGCCTTGTGCACAGAAGCAATGAAGTTGTGGTCTCTGGCCTATGCCCTGAATACCTCTCTGATAGCAGTGCATCTCCCAGGGAAGGACAATGTCCTGGCAGATGCTCGCAGCAGGATATCTCGGAGCCATCACGAATGGTCCCTAGATGATTTTGAAGGTGATCTTCTCCAGATGGGGCACTCCACAGATAGATCTTTTTGCAGCCCCAGACAATCACCAACTTCCTCTTTTTTGCTGCAGACCCCCAGTGTTGGGCTCAGTCACCCTGGATGCTCTACTTCTCAATTGGGAAGGGAAGTTCCTGTATGCTTCCCCCTCTTACCTCTCCTGTTCAAGGTACTAGTCAAAATCAGGTCTCAACCCTGCAAAGTGATTCTGATTGCTCCAGACTGAGCCAGACAGCCCTGGTACCCTCTCTTGTTGTCCTTAGCAGTCCACCTTCCCTGTCTCTTCCCAGGAATTACAACCTGTTAACATGTTCTCAGGGGAGGGTTTGGTATCCGAATCTCAAATCTCTCAATCTCAAGGCCTGGCTCTTGAAGAGTTAGAGTTTGCTGATTTGCATCTCTCTCAAGCTGTTCTGGATGTTTTAAAGGCTTCTCAGAAGCCTTCCACCAGAAAAACTTACAGCTCCAAATGGAAAAGGTTTACTGTTTAGTGCTCTGGGAAGCATATTTCTCCAGAGTCTGCTGGGTTGCCTACAGTCTTGGGCTATATGGTTCATCTCAGTAGCTTGGGAATCAGACCAGCTACACTTAAGAGTGCATCTGGCAGTTGTCTCTGCCTTCTTGTCAGCAGGCAAGCACTCTTCCCTTTTCAGCTCATCCTGTATTCTGTAAATTCTTCAAGGGATTGCTGCATACCAATCCTCCCTTCAGGGACCCTGCCCCTGCTTGGGACCTTAATGTTTGCATTGCTCAGCTTATGCAACCCCCTTTTGAGCCTTTGTCCTCAGCAGAGCTTGAGTACTTGACTTGGAAAACTGTGTTCTTGGTAGCCATTACCTCTGCCAGACGCATAAGTAAGTTACAGGCCCTGTCAGTGGAGCCTGATTTTATCTCTTTCCATAGAGATAAGGTGGTCCTCAGGACTAATAGGAAGTTTTTGCCTAAGGTGGTTTCAGATTTCCACCTTAATCAGTCTGTGTCTCTTCCTGTTTACTTCACTGACCATTCCTACTCTGGGAAGAGGAGACTGCACAGCCTGAATGTGAAAAGGGCCCTTAGCTACTACATAGAGCGCACCAAGGGTCACAGGTTTGACTCCCTCCAATTGTTCCTCAATTATGGTGAGGTTGGCAAGGAAAAACCTGCCACTAAGAGATCTATTGTCAGGTGGATTGTCTCTTGTATACAATTCTGCTATGAAAATTTAGGTGGGATTCCACCCTCAGGCCTGAGGGCTCGCTCTACTAGAGGTACAGCTGCTTCCTTGACTGCTGCCAGGGATATTCCTATCTTGGAGATTTGTCAAGCAGCAACCTGGAAAACAGTACATACTTTCACCAAGCATTACTCTCTGGATATCCAGGCTAGGAGTGATGCTCGATTTGGCATAGCAGAGCTTCAGAGCCTGTTTCCAAAGTAGGTTCTGTCCCTCCTCCATGGAGGTACTGCTTGGTAGTCTGCATATGTCAGAATACAGCAAGACTTCATGTTGTTTGAAGAAAAAATTACTCACCTTAGTAATGTTGTTTCTTCTAATGGAGTCTTGCTGTATTCTGACTCCCCTCCTCCTTTCAGAACCTGGGTTTTGGGATGTGGGTGGGCAGGAACAGTGTTGACACCCTAGAGGTGCCCCGCCTTTCTCAGCCTTTTATTTTTTTGGGTGTGTTGTGTTTTTGTTTTTTGGGTTTCCAGACTTGAGTCTTTGCCTTGGAACCAAAAAACCTTTTTATTAAATTTAGTTGTCAGTTGGCTAGTGTGAGTTTACAGTTTCCACACAGGACGCCTAGTGAGTATAGCTCGTAAAGATCTGGCGGTTTGGGTTCAAACAACAACAGAGTCTCAACCGAGCTCGAGCTCAGCGTTCCATGCCTTGCATGGAAAGTTAACTATTTCCTCTCCGGGGCAGTTCAAAGGTTGGATATCATTGCATATGTCAGAATACAGCAAGACTCCATTAGAAGAAACAACATTACTAAGGTGACAAATTTTTTCTTTTCGACTAACGTCAGTACAGTCGTCAGTGTATGTCATCCCCTACACCCTCCAAGCACAAAAACAAGTGCAATTCGTGCGGCGCACAAGGACGGCCATTCCTTGTGCTTGTTCTACCTAGGCCCCGATCACCCGGTCGAGAAGTGCCAGCACTGCCTCAGTTTCAACGTGGCTACCCGGAAAAGGTGGCAGCAATCTCTGGAAGCCCATATTCTGAAGAAGAAAATGAGTTCAATGGAGAAGGAGCTCAAAAAACTGAGGCAGGCGTTCACTTCCCCCGAAGGCCATCGGAAGGAGAAGGAGGCGCACCGGGACAAGGGCTCCTCTACCACATCTCCCTCTGGAGTCACTGGGACACAGGTAACATCCCCTCTGGGGGACCACTCCATGACGGCTGCCTTGGAGGTTTCTGAGGGGGCGTCAGCCCGCCCATCTGGCTCACGCTCGGGCCTTGTGGGCACCTCCAGGCAATTGGAGGCCTCCGCCCCGGTTTGGCCGCAGGCTTGCAGCCTACCACTGTGGGCGACTCTGGTAAGTCGGGCGTTGGCTCCTCCAACATCCGCCCAGAGAGGGCCGATAAGACACCCGACCTCCACTCCACCGGACCAGGCCGATCCCTCTACTCGACCTGCCTCCTGTGATGGCTCTCATAAGTCGGACACCGGCTCCTCCGGCGCCCACCAGGAACTCGCCCTTAAGCCACACGTCGGCTCGTCCGACATTCGGCTGGTGAAGGAACAGACAGTGGACCCTCCCACGTCTGTCGTACCTGGTTCCCCACAGCCTTCGCTGCCGTCTGGGGACCCAGAGTCTCCCCAACACGTCCCCAGGATCTTCGTCCTTCATCAGTCCTTCCGCCACCTGGTGCGCCGGACCTGACGTCGGCTCCCCAGACGCCGGCTCTGACACCTGCCTGACGGTACCTACGACATCAGGGCCTCCGACATCGGTCCTGACGCCGGCCCTACCGACTCTGGGAGACATCCTGCTCCCTCCAGGCCCTCCAGGTGGACCCGCCCGTGAGGCCACCAGCCGGGCCGTCTGGTCCGACAGCCCCTCCTGGGTACCCTCCGTCCTATCAGACGCTGGCGTACCTGGTACCGCAGTACCCGATGCCGGGCTTCCCAACGCCACAATACCCGACGCCGGGCTACCCGCAGCTGGGTTTTGGATATGGTTATAACCCTTATCCTTATCCCCCGCCTCCTCTTCATCCACAGCCCTCGCAGCTGCCAGTGGACCTGCAGGAGACTCTGGCCTCCTGGTGGGCTGAGGCCAAGACTCAGCTGACCAAAGAGGTTGAGAGCTGCCTTCCAATGACGGTGACATCCCAGGTTCCCGTACGTCCGAGGCAGCACACTCCCTCACCACCTCCGGATTCCAGGGTTCTTCCATCTGGATCCAGAGAAGGGCAGGACTCCCTTCCCCAGGGACTTCCCTAGGGGTCCGTTCCTCCCCTGGGTTGGGAAAGGGAGTCTTTCTCTTCTCATCCTCCTCTTCACCCTCGGACTCTCGGATTCTTCCGGCCGGTTGCTCCATGAGATGACAGCCACGCCTCCGTCGAAGCACAGGCCAAGGACTCCTCCGGAGGATCCTTCTTTTATGGAGTTGCTTAGGAAAATCCAGGAGGTTCATCAGTGGCACTCCCTGGAACCAGATCCTCAGCATCTGAAACTCGCTGAACATCTGGATCTGCCCGTGACATCTCCTACCTTGGTGCCACCCTGGACAGAGCCTCACGCCGACCTCGTTACCACAATATGGAAACAGCCATCAGCTTTAGCCCCACTTCCTAGAAAGTCGAGCAGGCTATATCAGGCTCCAGAGGGTGTTGATTTTCTGGATTCTCACCCTTGTGCCGACTTGGTCATAATTAGCTCTGCTCACGGCCGATCGGCAAACCCCAAACATCTTAGCTCATCACCACCTGATAAGGAATCACACCTTCTGGACCAGTGTGGGAGAAAGATTTACGCTTTCTCCACACTGGGTATCAGGGCCCTGAACTATGTTGGCCATATGGGGGACTATCAGAAGGCCATTCTGACTCAGGTGGAAGCCAAACTGGACTCCTTGCCTGACTCCCAAGTCAAGCAGGAGTTGGCTGATCTTGTCCGATCTGCTCATTCGGCCAGTTGCCACATGCTTCGTGTGACATACGATGCAGTGGACACTGCTGGGTGGAGTTCAGCTTTCACTGTAGGCCTATGGTGGCATGCTTGGCTCCATGTGTCAGGGTTGGTCCCGGAGGTGCAATCTGCTATCCAGGAAGCACCCTTCTGGGGGTTGGTGCTTTTCAGGGGTGATGTCAAGGACATCATCACCGATTTGCAAGAGAAGGGGATGGCACTGAAGTCAGTTGATTCCATGTACTGTCCCCATCAGCAGCAGCGCCGTCCCTTTCGCAGACGGAATCGGCCAAAGGCAAAACCACAGGGAAGGCGGGCCACAAAATGCCGGGCCCCCGCAGCTGCTCAGCCCCCCCCACCCCAAAAAGCAGCGGGTGCTTCAGCTGCGGTGCTGCTCCACACCACCTGACTCCTTTCCTCTCCCACTGCCTCCGGACTCCCCGGAGGAACTGGTAGGAAGGAGGTTTTCCCTCCACCTTCCGGGATGGGAGAGGATAACCACAGATTCTTGGGTGCTCCAGCTCATAGCAGAGGGACACTCAATAGAGTTTCTTCAGAACCCCAAGTCATCGTATTCATGGGAACATCTTCTCTTGGTCCAGGAGGAAATTTCAGCTCTCCTTCTGAAATAAGCAATAGAGCCTGTCCCCCTTCATCTGCGAGGGATGGGTTACTATTCCCATTTCTTCCTGGTCCCAAAGAAGACAGGATATCTCAGACCAGTTTTGGATCTCAATTCCTTGAATCTTTTTTGTAAAATACAAATGGTTCAGGATGCTCTCTTTGCAGAGCCTTCTGCCCTTCCTCCGGCCGGGTCAATGGCTTTGTGCTCTGGATATGCAGGATGCTTATCTGCACATTCCCATTCGTCCATCTCATCGTAAATACCTTTGTTTTGCATTCCGGGGGACCACTACCAGTTCAAGGCGCTCCCGTTTGGTCTATCCTCGGCCCCCCTAGTGTTTACCAAATGCCTGGCAGTGGTGGCGGCCCACCTGCATACCAGGGGAATGCAGGTTTTCCCATACCTGGACGATTGGCTCCTGACAGCCTCGTCCAGGGAGGAACTCCTGCGTTGCCTCTCCCTTACCCAGCAGGTTTTTGCCTGCCTGGGTATTACCATCAACCATTCCAAGTCTCATCTGGACCCATCTCAGAGGCTACAGTTTATTGGGGCAGTTCTCGATATGACCATGGGCAAGGCCTTCCTGCCTCCGGACAGGGCGTCCGCCCTCCAGACCCAAATAAGTCTGCTGTCCAACTGCAGGATGGTCTCTGCGAGGTCGGTCCTTCGCCTTCTCAGGCTTATGGTGGCTGCTATCCCAATGGCTCCTCGTGCTTGACTCCACATGAGGATTTCTCAGTGGACTGTACGCTCTCAATGGGATCAGCTAGTGGATGACCTAGATCACCCAGTTCTGGTCTCCTCACCGATGCTTCAAGACCTGCAATGGTGGATGGTTCGAGAGAACCTATTTCGGGGAGTTTCTTTCTTTCATCCTCCCCCCTCCCAGACTGTAACCACAGACGCCTCGGGTGAAGGTTGTGGAGCCCATCTAGGCCCTCATTGGATCCAGGGCTCCTGGTCCAAGCTAGAACAAGCTCTCCACATCAATGTGCTTGAGCTTCGGGCAGTGTTGTACGCTCTCCAAGCCCTTCACCAATACATCCTTCCCAGCCACCTAGCTGTCCAGACGGATAACATGTGCGTGGTGTGGTACATCAACAAACAGGGAGGGACTCGGTCCTACCCTCTTTGCAGGGAGGCAATGAAGGTTTGGGATTGGGCAACACAACACGACCTTCACCTCACTGGAATTCACGTTCTGGGATTCGATAACACCCTGGCAGACGAGCTAAGTCATGCTTCTGCTCTGACTTATGAGTTGGAACTGGACCAAGGGGTCCTAGACAATATCTTCCAACTTCGGGGAACACCACAGGTTGACCTGTTCGCATCCCCTCTAAACGCAAAACTTCCCGTCTTCTGCTCGCTCGTTCCAGAGCAAGGCGCTTTTTGGAGCAACGCTCTGTCTCTAGACTGGAAGGACAGATTCGTCTATGCCTTTCTCCCAATTCCACTTATCCCACGAGTCTTGCAGAAACTAGCTTCAGAAGGAGCACAAATAATTCTGATCGCTCCTTTCTGGCCCAGGCAAGTTTGGTTCTCTCTTCTACAACAATACTCAGTGGATCCTCCTCTTCCTCTTCCTTTATCTCGAGGTTTACTGACCCAGGATCAGAGGACCCTGGTCCATCCAGGCCTCAAATCCCTTCAACTGCATGCATGGCTCCTGCAGACTTAGCCCAATCTCGTTTTGGAGTGTCTCCCAAAGTGGCGGAGATTTTGATGGAGGCCAGAAAACCCTTTACCAGATCCACTTATGCCATGAAGTGGAAAAGATTCACTATCTGGGCTGCTTCCAAGAACGCAGAACCCTTCTCATGTTCAGCGGGGCTTCTGCTGGAGTATCTACATCATCTGTTTGACCTGGGTCTTAGTCATTCTTTGCTGAAGGTACACATGGCGGCCATTTCGGCCTATCATGTTCCCTTCCCGGACAAATCTTTTGCTCAATTGGAGGTCTCTAAGACCTTTCTCAGAGGGGTCCTCCTCCTGAGGCCCCCCATTCGTACTCCTGCTCCCCCTTAGGACTTGAATTTTGTTCTTGAGAAACTTACTCTCCCTCCCTTCGAACCTGCAGCTTCTGCGGAGTTGAAGTTCCTTTCGTGGAAGACTCTCTTCCTGGTGGCCATTACTTCTGCTTGGAGAATTTCCGAGCTACAGGCCCTGATGTGTAAAATCCCATACTTGATTTTTTACAAGGAATGAGTTGCTGTTTGCGCGAATCCTAAGTTTCTCCCTAAGGTAGTAGCTGAGTCTACTCTAAATCAGTCCATAGAGTTACCTGCCTTTTTTACGCAGTACTCGAATCAAGGGGAGTATTTACTCCATACTATGGATGTTCACAGGATTCTGAGATACTACACCAACAGGACGAAGGATCTCAGAAAGGCTGATCAACTGTTCGTCTCTTTTGCTCATAAAAGGGAATGCAATGCTGTTTCCAAGCAATGCCTATCTAAGTGGTTGGCTCATTGCATCACTTTCTGTTATGACAAATCTAACAAGACCCTCCCGGGTCAAGTAAGAGGCCACTCTACCAGAGGAGTAGCTGCCTCAGCAGCTTGTTTCAAAAATGTGTCTGCGGCAGACATCTGTGCTGCCGCCACTTGGACTTCCATCCATACTTTCACTAAACACTACAGTTTGGATGTTGCCTCTCGCCATAGAGCAGGCTTCGGGCTGGCTGTTCTGCAAGGCCTCTTATCTTGAGGCTTGCACAGCTAGAACTGCTTTTTGAAGTAGTTTTCCTCCTCTTGGTGCCTCTCTTTGTTCCAGACTGCTTGGGATTCAGTCCTATATGTAATTACCTACTGCAAGAGCCCTCTCGCAGTAAGATAGTACAGTTACGTAAGAACTTACTGTAACAGTAGATCTTTGAGAGGGGCTCTTGCAGTAGGTAATACCTTCCCGCCCTCCATCCCCCTAGGCTTTTTCAGCTCCTTTTCCAGTGAGGAAAGTATCCGCTCCTCTCTCGTCCGGCCTTTCTGGCCCGTGGCGGGAAAGAACTGGAAGGCAGGTGTCAGGGACCGCCCCTTTATACCGACGTCTTCTGACGCTGGTCACCTGATGTGGGGGTGGTCCCTTACCAGGGACTGCTAGCTAGAATTTTTTCTGTGGAGTCCTTCCGGCGTCAGTCCTATATGTAATTACCTACTGCAAGAGCCTCTCTCGAAGATCTACTTATACGCTAAGTTCTTACGTAACTGTACTTTCTGAATGCATTTATTGTAGCTTTCTCAAAGTCGGTCAAGACCAGAACAGAGTTCGAGTTAGGACACATTTCTTTCAATCCAGACAGTAGACATTCGTAATATTCTCTTGATTTACCTGGCAGTAATGCATAAATAGCTGGCTGCACATTTCCAAAGGGGTCTCCCATTATAACTTATAACTGTGTGAATAATGGTGGTGAAATGCTGAATGTGCCGTCTGCGTACCAATGTGTGCATCACTCAAGGAAAGTTACATTTTTATGTGTTCCAAACACTAGGATTCTATTGTGCCCAGGGCCACTGTCATACAATAAGAAAGGGACTGTGTCACCACATTCAGATGTTTTATAGAAGCAGTACGATTCAGGGATTTGTAATTCAATTAAGCCCTTTGGGTTGGGAGATGTACCATGAACTCTCACGCGTTGTATAGTCCGGTTTAGGTTTTTATCCCATTTTCCCCTCAAGTAAAATTTTAGCTTTTGAATGAAGAAGCACCTGTGCTGTGGTATTTTGTGTTGCAGCCGCTCTTTCTTTTGCAGCATTTATTGCTTCTACTCTTTCTACTGCACAGGCATCAGATGCATGTGAATGCATAGAAAATCTGTTAATGGTTGGGTCCTCGTAGCTTTTAGTATGTATTTTTTGCATTGCAAAGCTTGACTTTGCATACAGCAATTGCCTTATTCATGTGTCCGAGTTTGTGGAAGGTATATATATAATTTAAATCATCCACAAGCTTTTTTTTTCTCTCTCTTGGATACTATGAAGTGGCCTGTCATTGTGGAAACTGAGACAGAGATCTAGTGGATTCGGGGGCAAGCTGTATCAACTTTTAAACCTATGGTTACCCAGGAGTACTCACTGCTACCTGAAATTACTATGTGCGTGAGGGGGTGGTAACTATGTTCAGGAGCGAATTGCCACAACCTGAGTTGTCTGAGGACTGAATTGCCGCAGGAGTGTATAGTTGGGAGCGAATAGTCGCGGTGTGAAATCGCAGGAGCGAATTGTCAAGTACCTGGTATCTAGGTTCCTCCCCCTCTTCTTCTTCCCCCATTTTCATTTCTTTCTTCCTCTTCTTTCCTTCTGTCCTGGGTTTTGGCCATTCAGGGGCTAGGGCCTTACAGCCCATGTCCTTCCGGGTTCTTCTCCTACTCTGTCCTCTGGCCGGCCTATTCCTTTTTCAGTTTATATCCTTTCCTTTTACTGTCCCTCAGGCTCCCTTACCCCACCCTCATTTTTCTCTATCCTCTTTATGTCTCTCTGGCTTGCAGAACTGAGGTGAAGGAGGAGCCAATGGCCCTTTCTGGCCAACCCGCAAGTGCCACGCATTGGCCTTGTGGGCACTGGCTCCTCCCCCTTAAAGAAAAAAATGCTGCTGTGGGGGGTGCTGCGCTCCGACATACACCCACCAGTGATGAATGGTGAAGAGACACAGGAAGATCAGGAATTACAGTAGGTATGCAGATTTCATACCTCAGTCCTCCCAGTCCCTTGACTCATCTGACCACTTGGCAGCTGTCGAGTGCCCTCAGCCGAGGGGCAGGTTGTGCTGGTCGAAGGCTTATCAGCTACACTGCTGAGTCAGTTGACCTTGAGGTCTGTCAACCAACCTGCCAAGATCTTTCTCAACCCAGTCAATCCATTGTCAGACGAGTCAGAGTATTCAGTCTCTCAAACTTCGGTGCTTCCGGTCCTAACCTAGGAGGATGTTTGATCAGTATCCCTGGTCGTTTCTGTTCAGGACATGCCTACGACCAAGGTCAGGCCTTCCACACTCATGTTATTGTGCATGGGCTGACACATTATCTGTGGCCAGCACCAGGGAAAGACCCTGCTCACTGTCAGCTGGATGGTTACGGTTGAGGCATTCGTACTCTCGATCCCACTCAACTAGGAGATGCTGCCATTGGCGCTCCTCAGGTGAGGAGAGGCACAGTCAAAAAATGGGCCAGCGCTATGAGGAGATCATACTTCGGGGGGCTTTTGCAGTAGGCAACACTGATAGGACTTGGCCATCGGACCACATGGAAAAATTCAAGCTAGCAGTCTATAACTGGGATCACTTCCCGATGTCTACATGCCGACGTCCATACATGATATAAAAGGGGTGGTCCACAGCACACAACTCGGTTCTTTTCCCGCCATCAGTGTGTGCACTTCTGACCTCGTGGAACGTAGCTTTCATCAATCGCCATCACTCAGTTTACTTTGCTTTCTCTGGAGTTTTTTTTTTTTTAATTTCAGTTGTTATGTCATCTCCAACTTCTTCAGCGGATTCCTTCAAGTGAAAATGCACCTGCTGCAAGCAGATTCCCAAAAAGGATGGCCACACCTCATGCGTCATATGTCTGGGCCTGGAACACAACAATGAAGCCTGCCTGGCCTGCCAAAATTTTAACCAAGTCACTAGAAAATGACGCCAGAAGGTGTTAGAGGCCCATCTCCTCAAAATGAAATTGGCCACCATTGAGAAACCGCTGCAGGTGCAGAGTACTGCTTTGGAGGCCTCCCCAGAGGCCTGTTCTTCATCGAAGAAGCACAAAAAGCATTGAGACAGTGTACGGTCTGCTTCGGAGCCATGACCATCTGCTGGGGCCTCTGCCCATTCAGAGTCCTCCCCCTCGGGGGGTTGACTTCTACAGCCAAGTTGGCTCTTCTTCCATCAGGGCTTCCTGTGGCTGCCCCCCGCTGTTGTCTCTGACAGGCAGTGCCTCTGTGGGGTCAGGTGACTGTTTCTCTGCCCTGTTGCTCAGGCCCTTCCATCCCTCAGGTCTTCAGTGAGGTGGCACAGCCAGTCTCTGGGTGCCAGTTCCCAAGCTGGTGCCCCCGGCCTTGGCGTCTTTGCCGGACCCTGGACTGTGGCTGGGCATAGATCCTTCGGACCAATGCCCACTGTCTCCCTTCAGTGCCACAGCCTTCTCCAGTGAAATCTCCCTCCTGGGCATATCAGACTCCCCCAGCCACCACCGTTGGTTCCTCTTCTGGGGTTCCCC
Organism: Neoceratodus forsteri; assembly: GCA_016271365.2. Classification (NCBI taxonomy): domain Eukaryota; kingdom Metazoa; phylum Chordata; order Ceratodontiformes; family Ceratodontidae; genus Neoceratodus; species Neoceratodus forsteri. The sequence goes on along the minus strand of CM057449.1, from coordinate 1,129,480,882 downwards.
CCCCCAACCTGGTGCCGGCAGCTGATCCCTCTAGTCAGGATCCAGCACTGGAACACCCAGGGCCTGGTCTCATTGGTCCTTCCTTGGACCAGGCACCCCCAGCCCAGCCTTGTCAGAATCCTCCCTCGGACACCCTGACCAGGCCCAAGGAATCTGCCTCTATAGGGCATCCTTCTGGACAGGAGGTCAGCTGGCCCTTCTGACGAAAATCCCAGTCTCACCCTGAGATCCGGGTGAGGCCCCTTGCAGTTACCGCACACTTCTGGTGGTCTCACAACTGTTTTTCCAGGATGCTCCTATATGCCAGCCTTTCTGTGCTGGACCCTGGCCGATTACAACATGCTTCTCAGTGCATGGTGGGCATCTGCCCAATGTCCGGTCTTGGTCTTGGCAGGACAGACGTCAGTGACTGCACCATCTAGGGATTTCACCCGGCTGTCTCCGGGCACCCCCCCCCTTCTGCAGGGAATCTTCCCACCTCAGAGGAGAGTGCTTAGTCGGACATCTCTCCACTTCCACGGCACTCCTCTGAGTCCACCTGTTCAGTGCATGTTGCCTCAGACTCCTCAGAGCCTCCAGCTTCTCCTCCTTCCTGGCACCCGAGAACCCTTCATTCTTGGAGGTCATGAAGTGGATACAGGTCTCCCATGCCGGTGCACTGAAGAGCAGGACCCTCAGCGTTGCCAATTGGTGGAACACTTAAGCCTTCCCAAGGTTTCTTCCATGGTTATTCTGCCCTTGGTGCTCCCCCACGATGACGTTACGTCCACGGTGTGGCACCAGCCAGCTTCTGTTCCTCCTCCTTCCAAGAAGGCGGACAGTTTATATCATGCTTGTAATGGGTAGTCCCACTTCATTTCTCATACCCAAGCTGACCCCTCCATCTTTTCAGAGGCGCTTGCTGTTACCTCGGGGCCTGAACATCAGACTGACACTCCTCCAGATAAGGAGTCCAAGCAACTAAACTTCTTGTGGAAAAGGCTTTATACGTCCTCCATGTTGGCCCTGTGTGCACAGAACTACCTGGCACACATGGTCATGTACCAGACACTGTTGGACCAGGTGGGAGATGTGGTTTGCACCTTGCCCGACTCTCCAGCCAAGACCCAGTTGGAGCAGATCCTGACTTTGTCCTCCAGCATGGGGTTCCATTTTCTCCATGCCTCCTACGATACTGTGGACACCTCGGCTCAGAACATAGTGGCAGCTGTGTGCCTCAGACATCTGGCCTGGCTTCACCCTTTTCAGTTCTCCCAGAGCATCCAGACTTTCATCTTGGATGTCCATTTCAAGGATCTTCCCTGTTCAGGAAAGATGGGCACAAGTTGCTCGCCTCTCTGTAGGTGTCGGGTGTGCCACTTTGTTCTTCAGCTTAGGGCCAGTAGAACAATGCTCACTGCTCAGCCCCTCCTGGTCGGCGGCATCCCGCTTTCCAGCATTCCCCTTTGTTCCAGGGTAAGCGCCAGGCACCCTCCTCTGAGACCGTACCAGCTCTCAAAACCCATAGGGTAGAAGAGGCAGTGGCGGCATCATCCGAGCCATCCGAACCCTCGTAAACATCGGGACCCCCACCCCTGCACCTCTCCACTGCCCTCTGTAGATGGGAGAATGAAGGGATGAGGAGGGGGAGACCTTTCTGTCCTGATGTCTCGTCAGTGTTTATCATTTCTTGTTGAGTCCTTCTCCAGCCATCTCAGTCGGATTTATTGTGGACTGTTGGCCTGCTTCCGTCATTCTCAGAGGAGCAGTTTCCTCCTCCCTCAGTCCCTTCTGGGTCTTTACCTGTGGAATAGGGCAGCTGCCCTTTTTGGATCTTCTTGGGTGCCCCTAGAGGGTCTATCGCCAGTGGGACCACCCACTCGTCCTTTAGGACTTTTCAGTCTCTGACAGGGCCTACCCCCGTGGTAGGGGGCCAGGTTTTGGGGTCGCCTCCCTTCCTTCTTCGAAGACCCCTGCTTGGGTTGCTACAGGCAGTGAGTGTCAAGGACCCATTGGTTCTGCTGGCCCCTCCTCCCCCGAGGGAGTGAGCCATCCAGGGTACCTGATGTCAGTACCCGCTCCACCTCACTTAGCTCTTTGACAGCAGACTGCACCCCTTTCTCCAGGACTCTTGGCCCCAGGAAGGGCCTTTCAAGCTTTCCAGTGGTATTCTCCCCCCAATCAATGCATCGTGGGCTGTAGGGCCTCAATTCTCGGCAGCAGCCTCTCCCTCTCTCCCCTTCTCGCAGGCTCTTTTGCTTGGCCCAGCAGTTGCTGGCCAGGGTTGCCAATGCTGGATCTTCTAGATCTTACTTCGAGATACAGCTCTTGCAGCAGGTAACACCATTAGGACTGAAGCCAGCAGGCGTCGGAACCCCACGGAATTCTTCTAGCTAGCTATCTTCAGCGGGGACCGCCCCCAACGTCGGTCCCGCCTCCGACGTCAAGCGTGGTACATACAGGCGGGGTCCCACCAGATTCACCAGTTCATTCCCGCTTGATCGACTTGCGATGCTCGACCCTTCGGCTTGCTTCTCAGCGCCGTGACGCGGTTAAGTTCTTCCTTCGAGAAGCGTTCGCTTTCAGCTCAGTTGCTGTCTGATGTCCTCTCCAACCTCCGTTGAAGGCCATCCTTCGAAGTGCGCCTGTGGGAAGCAGATCCCGTTTAAGGATCCGCATTCGGCCTGCGTCCGGTGCCTAGGCCCAGACCACGACACCCAGTCCTGCACGTTCTGCCAGGGGTTCAACAGCTGGACCCGGATCCGTTGCCAGAAGGCTCTGCAGGCGTTCTTGCTCGAGGAGAAGATCAAGGACATGGACACCTCCAAGGGGGAATCTGCAGAGAAGGCCCAGAAGCACTCTGATAAGCACAGGGAGGTTTCCTCCAAGTCCCCTTCTAGGGCCTCCGACTCTCGTAGTTCCAGCTCCCGGTCTGACCGTTCGCCCTCCCAGGCCCGTTCTCAGCCTTCCCACGCTGCGGTGACATCGACTACGAGAAGTCACTCCTCGTACTGTCCCAGAAGTTGCAGTTCATAGGAGCAGTTCTGGACACCGTCCAAGGGAAAGCCTTTCTCCCTGGAACGCATCAGATCCCTCATCAGGGATCTTTTGAAGAAGACGACCATCCCTGCCAGGTCAGTCCTTCGCTTGCTCGGACACATGGCTGCAGCCATTCCAACCATCCTTTTAGCAAGGCTCCACATGTGGGTGACTCAGTGGATGCTCAAGGTGCAGTGGGACCAAAGGCAAGACCACATACAGCATCCAGTCAGAATCACGAATGCCGTGATTCGAGACTGGCAGTGGTGGCTAGACCCAGGAACACACTCTGCCGGTGTCCCATTTATAGCGCCGTCCCCGGAGGTAATCCTCACCACAGATGCCTCAGGACTGGGGTGGGGTGCACACCTGAACGGGGTGAAGTCCCAGGGAACATGGACCCCTCAGGATGCTCACCTCCATATCAACGTCCTGGAGATGAGGGCAGTCCTATATGCCCTGCAGACTTTTCAGTCAGAGATCCCGTCGAGTACTCTTCTGCTTCAGACGGACAACACGGCGGTGATGTATTACCTCAACAAACAAGGGGGCGCACACTCTTACCCCCTTTGCAGGGAGGCAATGAGAGTGTGGGATTGGGTAATCCGACACGGCGTGAGCCTGATTGCAGTTCACGTTCCCGGCGTGGACAACACAATCGCGAACGGCCTGAGTCGCTCCCAGGCCAGGGTCCACGAATGGGAACTCCTTCAAGAGGTAGCGGAGGATCTGTTTCTATGATGGGGAACTCCAGAGTTGGACTTGTTCGCTTCCCCATCCAATGCAAAACTGCCCAATTTTGCTCGCTAGATCCAGAGCCTGGTGTTTTCTGGCGAGGCGTTGTCCCTCTCCTGGGCAAACAGATTCTCCTCGCCTTCCCTCCTTCCTGTTGATCCGAGAGTTCTTCTCAAACTGCGCAGGCGCAACAATGATCCTGGTAGCCCTTTCTGGCCCAGGCAGATCTGGTTCCCTTGCTAACGCAGCTGTCCGGGAACCTCCGCTCCGTTGCCTTTCAGCTCCCATCTCTTGTCTCAGGAGGAAGGTTCACTGGTCCATCCAGACTTACGTTCACTGAACCTGCATGCATGGCTCCTAGAGAGCAGCCATTTTGCGACAGGGGTCTGAAGGTGGTGGAAGTCCTTTCTCGGCAGAAAGCCGGCAGCGCATCTGACGTCGCCATGAAATGGCGCCATTTTGTTTGTGGTCGCAAGCACACGGCCTTTCCCCTCTAGGTTGCCCGATAAAAGCAGTGTTAGAATACCTGCTCTCCCTTTTCCAGTTGGGTCTCGCCTACTCCTCTATTAAGGTGCACTTCTGCGCTATTTCTGCTTACCACTTCCCGTTGGGACAGCACACAGTGGTGCAGCTTGACGCCTCTCGAGACTTTCTGAGAGGGGTTTTACACCTCAGGCCACCCATTAAGGACCCTGTCCCTCCGTGGGATTTACTCTTTGTCCTGGAACAACTCACGCTCCCCCCCTTTGAACCTGCCGCGGACTGCGAGCTGCGTTTTCTGTCATGGAAAACGTTGTTTTTAGTTGCTGTTACGTCAGCAAGGAGAATTTCCGAGCTTCACGCTCTCATGTGTAAGGAACCTTATTTGATTTTCCACCAGGACAGTGTCTCCCTAAGGACGAATCCTAAGTTTTTGCCTAAGGTGGTCTCCGCCCTCACTCTCAATCAGGACATTGACCTGCCTGTCTATTTTCCTAAGTACTCTAATAGAGGAGAAGCGCTGCTTCACACCCTGGATGTTCACCGCTGTCTAAGGTATTACCTAAACAGAACTAAACAGCTACGCAAGTCAGAGCAACTCTTCGTTTCCTTTGCTGAGAGGATGATGGGCCAGCCAGTATCAAAGTGGTCACTTTCTCACTGGCATGTCCAGTGTATATCATACTGCTACACTACCAAACAGAAACCCCTCCCGGGTACAGTCTGGGGCCATTCCACAAGGGGGGGTGGCTGTCTCCTTTGCAGCACTTCGTAACGTCTCCACCTCTGCCATTTGTGCTGCAGCTACTTGGAGCTCTGTGCATACTTTTATCAGGCATTATAGCCTGGACATTGCTTCACGGCGATGAGCCGGTTTCAGCCTGGCCGTGCTACAGGGTCTCCTGTCCTAGAGTCAGGACTTGGCATGGATATTTCCTAATCTCCTCCTCCCAGAATGCTTACAAGCGTTACTGCTTGGAAATCAGTCCTAATGGTGTTACCTGCTGCAAGAGCTGTATCTCGAAGTAAGATAGTGCAGTTACATAAGAACTTACCATAACAGTAGATCTTCGAGAACAGCTCTTGCAGCAGGTACCTTCCCGCCCACCTTCTCCCTTGGAGGAGGCATGGCTTTCTGAGCCTGGGGCAGGGGCTTACGCCCTTTGTCTTCTGATGGTGGATCTTCGGTCTCCCATTCTGATGTCATCCTGCGGCTGGAAGTCTCCGGCGGGAGAACTGGCGGGACCGCCCCTTATATACCTACGCCTGGCCGGGCGGGACAGACTCGGGGCGGTCACTGCTGAGATGGCTAGCTAGAAGGATTCTGTGGGGTCCTGGCGCCTGCTGGCTTCAGTCCTAATGGTGTTACTGCTGCAAGAGCTGTTCTCGAAGATCTACTGTTACGGCAAGTTCTTACGTAACTGTCCTATCTTACTTCAGGATACAGCTCTTGCAGCAGGTTACACCATTAGGACTGAAGCCGTCAGGCGCCAGGACCCCACGAAAATTTTCTAGCTAGTAGTCTTCAGCGGGGACCGCCTCCGACGTTGGTCCCGCCCCCGATGTCAGGTGTAGTATATAAGGAGGTGGTCTCCGCCACAATCCTCAGTTCTTTTCCCGCCGTCGACATCGCAAGCATCGGCCTCTCGGTCACTTTCTAGTGTGCGACGACTTAGAACTACGACGTTCTCTCTTTCTTACACGGAATTTGATTCATCTGATGTCCTCTCCAAACACCTCTCTGGAAGGTCACCCATCGAAGTGTGCCTGCAGCAAACAGATCCCCTTCAAGGATCCTCACTCAGCCTGCATGCGTTGCCTAGGCCCGGAACACGACACCAAGGCCTGCTCCTTCTGCCAAGGCTTCAACAGTCGCACCAGGGTCCGCCGACAGGAGGCCCTTCAAGCATTTCTCTTGGAGAAGAAACTAAAGACCATGGATAGGGAACCTTCTTCCAGGGGGGAGTCGTCAGGGAAGACCCACAAACACAGAGAGATGGAAAGGCCTAGGTCCCCAGCGACGGCCTCGGACTCCCGAAGCTCCGTCTTGCAGTCAGACTGCTCTCCTTCCAGGGCTCAATCTCAGCCTCCAGCGGCTCCTCCTCTCTGCAGCCTCTCAAGACTTCCAGGCCGTCTGCTTCATCCACTCCTCCTAAGGCCTCGTCTAAGTCTGGGGAGCACCACAAATCTTCCTCCCGCCATCGGGACTCCGATGCCAGGTCGGTGTCCCAGCCTCCACAAGGGTCGGACCCGGTCCCTCGTAAGACTAAGGACCTGACATCCCTAAAACGGACGCCAGACCCGACGTCAACCCATCCGACATTGGCCAAGCATCACCGGCACTCCCAGGAGCCGGCAACAGCAAGACACCCGTCGCCGGCCAGGCATTCGCCTCCCAGGGTGTCGGCCAGGGGACTGACGTCGGCTACCCCAGAGAGGAGGACTGCACCACCATCACCGGCTGACGTCGGTCAGAAGGAATCATCAGAGGAGGATACCACTCAGCCCGAGGACCAGGCGGGTGACACTGGAGTCGTCGGGCTCCCACGGGAACCTTCCCCGGAGTGGGAGACTCCTGGGGACCCAACGCCTGACCCCGGCGACAGGCCATCGGTGCCCGGACCATCATCGGGCCTGAATCTGGCAGAGGTAAAGGAGCTCTTTACCTTTTGGTGGGACACCATCAGGAAGGATGTGGTCACCATGCACCCTCCTCCTACTCCGGCTCTGCCTCCACCCACTCCTTCACCGCCTACACCCCCTCCTCCACCCAAGCGGCCCATAGGACGGTCACCAACCCCCAAGGAGCCAACATCTCCTCCTAGGGGCAGCTCCTCGGATAGGAGAAGACCTCCCTCAAGATCCACTTCAGGGTCACCTAGCCCTAAGAGACCCAGACGACGCCGGTACACCATGTCTGCGGAGGATTCTAGATCTGACACCTCAGGGTGCTCCAGATCTCCTCCTCTCATCAGCATTCCCTCTCCAGACCCACACGACCTACCCAGGTCTCCTCCGGATGATCCCTCCTTCGCGGAGATCATGAGGCACATTCAGGAAAATATGGGGTGGGATGCTGAAGAGCTCGACCCCAGGAGAAAGCGCCTTGCCCGCTACCTTCGGCAGAAAGACCCAAAGCCTGTGGTAGTGCCACCCTTGGTGGACACCATTGCGGACATCACCAAGGCTGCATGGAAACGTCCGCATTCGACTCTGGCAGTGCCAAAGAAGGCTGACCGCCTATACAAGGCCCCGAGGGAGGACCGGTATCTGGCGAACCATCCTCTGGCCGACTCCTTGGTCATCACTGCCTCGCATGACCGGTCTCGGAGACCTCAGCACTTGAGCACACAGCCACCGGACCCGGAATCTAAACAATTGGATGTCCTGGGTAGGCACACGTACGCGGCTGCGACTTGCGCCATCAGGTCTCTGAATTACCTCACCCACATGGTTCAGTTCCATAACGCACTGTGGGAATAGGGACAGGACCTGGTTGAGAAGATGCCTGATGGTGGCCAAAAGGAGAAGCTTTTGAACCTCCTCCGTATGGGTTCGGATGTGGGGACCCAGGTGCTCAGAGCCACATACGACTCTGCAGACTCTTCGGCCAGAGCTGCAACCTCAGGCGTGTGTCTCCAGAGACACTCTTGGCTCCTCATCTCCGGTTTTGCCCCGGACATCCAGAAGAACATCCTAGACGTCCCTTACAACGGTGAAGTCCTTTTTGGTGAAGCCTCCGAGAGGGTGATCACCAAACTTCAGGATGCAGGGAAGGCAGTTAAATCTGTCCAGGCCATGTACAGGTCCTGGCCTAGTTCCTTTCATAGGAACCACAGGCGCTTTCATGGCCGGATACAAAGGCAACAACCACGTCCCGGCCAACAGCAGTGGGGCTCTTTTACCTGAACAGCCCAGGCCAAGTCATCCCCAGGCAGAGGCTGACGAGTCGCAGTCAGCCCAGCTCGCGGGATCGACGCCAACACAGCATGACTCTTCCTGCCCCGCCTCCTCGGGATCAACGGGAAATGAAGGTCGGGGGTCACATCACACGTCACCTGCCAGGGTAGCGGTCAATCACCACCGACAGGTGGGTGCTGCAACTGGTCAAAAAAGGCCACTATATAGAATTTGTAGGCAGACATGACCTCCCCTGCTTTCCCGCTACTTGGGTCAGCACGCCTTGCTCATACAGCAGGAGGTGCTCATGCTTCTGGAGAAGGAAGCCTTAGAGCACGTTCCAGAGAACCAGAGAGGGTTAGGGTATTATTCTCACTTCTTCCTGGTTCCAAAGAAAACAGGGGACCTCCATCCAGTTCTGGACCTCAGCGACCTCAATCTGTCTGTTGTTTACAAATGCTTCCGCATGGTGACCTTTCCGGGCCTAATGCCCATGCTGAAGCGGGATGCTTTTCTGGTGTCTTTGGATATGCAGGATGCCTACCTGCACATTCCAATTGCTCAAGTGCACAGGAAGTTGCTGCGCTTCGAGTTTGAGCAGCCATTATCAGTTCCGAGCTCTTCCTTTCGGTCTGTCATCGGCATCTCGCGTTTTTACGAAGTGCATGGCGGTCGTAGTGGCATCGCTGAGGAGACAAGGCCACTACGTGTTCCCATACCTGGATGACTGGCTTCTCATGGCACCCTCCAAGGAGGCACTGATGACGGCCATTCACCGCACCCAGTCCCTTTTTCAATCACTGGGTATCCTCAACTACGAGAAGTCTCTCCTGGTGCCATCCCAGAAACTGCAGTTCATAGGAGCAGTTCTGGACACCGTCAGAGGGAAAGCCTTTCTTCCCTCAGACAGAGCGGAACACATCAGATCCCTCATCAGGGACCTGTCAGTGAAGAAGACCGTCCCGGCAAAGACTGGTCCTTCGCCTGCTTGGACATATAGCTGCGGCCATAGCAACAGTCCCGATGGCACGGCTCCACATGCGGGTAACCCAGTGGATGCTAAGGGTGCAATGGGACCAAAGGCAAGACTATCTGCAGCAGCCAATTCGAATCACGAATGCCACAATTCGGGATTGGCAATGGTGGCTAGATATGGGGAATCTCTCCGCAGGGGTTCCCTTCACAGCGCCGTCACCGACTGTGACTCTCTCCACGGATGCCTCAGGTCTCGGGTGGGGCGCACACCTAGACAGTGTGCGGTCTCAGGGCATCTGGACAGCCCAGGAATCTCATCTCCACATCAACATTTTGGAGATGAGTGCAGTACTTTACACTCTGCAGGCCTTCCAGTCTGAGATTCCACCGGGTACTCTCCCGTTACAAACAGACAATACCGCAGTGATGTATTACCTCAGTAAACAAGGAGGCACTCACTCCTACCCGCTTTGCAAGGAAGCCATGAGAGTGTGGGAGTGGGTAGTGCAAAATGGCGCAAACCTAATTGCAGTGCACATCCCGGGAGTGGACAACACCGTCGCAAACAGTCTGAGTCGCTCTCCGGCCATAGTCCACGATTGGGAACTTCTACAGGAGGTGTCAGAGGATCTGTTTCACAGATGGGGTACTCCAGAGTTAGACCTTTTTGTGTCCCCATCCAATGCAAAACTGCCCAATTTGTGCTCGCTAGATCCAGGGCCTGGTGTTTTCTGATGAGACGCGTTGTCCCTCCCCTGGGCGGGCAGATTCCTCTATGCCTTCCCTCCTTTCCCGTTGATCCAGAGTCTCCTCTTAAAACTTCGCAGGGAGCAGGCGATGCTCATTTTGATAGCGCCTTTTTGGCCCAGGCAAATTTGGTTCCCTCTTCTGCAACAACTATCCCGGGAACCTCCACTTCCTTTGCCAATCCGGTCCCATCTGTTGTCTCAGGAGGAGGGTTCATTAGTCCATCCAGACTTACGTTCATTGAACCTGCACGCTTGGCTCCTAGAGACATAGCCATGTTGTGATACGAGGTCTCGCAAGAAGTGGCAGATGTACTCTCTGCCGCCAGAAAACCGGCAACCCACACAACATACACCATGAAATGGTGCAGATTTTGCTTGTGGGCTCAAGCGCGTGGTTTCTCGCCATTAGAATGCCCCTAAAAGCTGGTTCTGGATTACCTGCTTTCCCTTTTTCATTCTGAACTGGCTTACTCCTCGATTAAAGTGCACCTTTGTGCAATTTCGGCTTACCATGCCCACATAGGCCATCGGACGGTGGCCCAGTTGGACACTGCTCATGCCTTTTTAAGGGGAGTCCTCCAACTTAGGGTGCCCATCAAGGATCCTATTCCTCCTTGGGACTTGCCCTTCATCCTGGAGCAGCTTACGCTGCCACCTTTTGAACCAGCCGCGGATTGCGAGCTACGTTTTCTGTCGTGGAAAACGTTATTTTTAGTTGCGGTTACTTTGGCAAGAAGGACCTCCGAATTGCATGTACTAATGTGCAAAGAGCCTTATTTAGTTTTCCATCAGGACAGGGTATCCCTGAGGACAAACCCAAAGTTCCTGCCTAAGGTGGTTTCAGCCCTCACCCTTAATCAGGATATCGACTTACCAGTGTACTTCCCAAGGTATACCAACCGAGGAGAAGCCCTTCTGCACACCCTTGACGTACATCGGTGCCTCAGATATTATCTGACTAGAACCAAACAGTTTTGAAGGGCAGATCAACTATTTGTCTCCTTCGCTGTTAGAATGAAAGGAGCTCCTGTTTCTAAACAGTCTCTCTCGAGGTGGCTCATCCAGTGCATCACTTTCTGTTATGATAAGCGCAATAAACCCTTACCGGGCGCGGTCAAGGGTCATTCCACGAGAGGGGTGGCCACTTCCTTTGCAGCATTAAAGAACGTCTGCACCTCAGCTATTTGCGCTGCAGCCACTTGGAGCTCTGTGCATACCTTTATCAGGCATTACAGCCTGGACATTACATCGAGGCAAAGAGCAGGGTTCAGCCTAGCCGTCCTTCAGGGACTTCTGTCCTAGGCTCAAGTTGCATTGAGACTTCTACCTATCCTCCTCCCTGTGGCCTAAGGTTGCCACTATTGCTTGGAAATCAGTCCTAATGGTGTAACCTGCTGCAAGAGCTGTATCTCGAAGTAAGATAGTACAGTTACGTAAGAACTTACCGTAACAGTAGATCTTCGAGAACAGCTCTTGCAGCAGGTACCTTCCCGCCCACCATCCCCCCCTTCTTGTGGAGGTAGGTCGTGGCCAAACATCCATCTTACGAGATGGGACATTCTGTTTTTAGTCTTGGCCATCTGGTGGCGGATCCTCGGTCTCCTCTTCTGATGTCATCCAGCAGCCGAGAGTCTCCGGCAGGAGAACTGAGGATTGTGAGGGGACCGCCTCCTTATCTACTATGCCTGATGGGGGCAGGACCGACGTCGGAGGCAGTCCCCGCTGAAGACTGCTAGCTAGAAAATTTCCATGGGGTCCTGGTGCCTGACGGCTTCAGTCCTAATGGTGTAACCTGCTGCAAGAGCTGTTCTCGAAGATCTACTGTTACGGTAAGTTCTTACGTAACTGTACTTTCCAGATTTTCCCTTTTGAACAGTCCATTGATGTTCCCCTGCCAGGAACAGGCTTAAGCATCCTGGTATGGGGCCAGCTGCTTGCCAGCTCTTCTTAGGACTCAGTACATCAGGCATTCGATCCTTTTCTTCCAGCTCCCACGTCAGGCCAGCAGTCACCCCACTGAGCCTTTCCTTTCCCTCAAAAAAAAAAAAAAAATGGCAGGTGAAAGCAGAAGACGAAGGGAACTGAATGGAGGAGAGAGACATTAAGAAGGGGGGGATGTGGCAAGGTGACCCCTGTCATAGTGGACACCCGTGGGAATAAACTGAATCCCTTTCCGCAAGCAGTTTATATGTTTTGTGCAATGTCCAACTTGCTGGTTGGCTGGTTATAAATTAAGTGCTGAAGTGCTCATAAAGTATTCTGTGCATATTAACCTAAAACAAAACTAAGAGTACAGTTACAAAATAAGAGGGCAGTCTTAATATAAGAATAACAAAAGTTTGTGTCTGCTTTTTCTAGATGTTTGCAGCCCTCTTCCAAGACATATTTTGAAGCAGACAGCATGAGGTAATATAACCCTGCAGGGTAGTTTGAGAGCACAGAATGTTCTGATCTCATCTCTGACCTTTTCCAATGTTGTAAACAAGTTATGCAATGTTCTCCAGGTGCCAATTCAACTGTTCTCTGTGGAGCAACTGCGGCCCCTAGTGACTACTTTTATGTTGTGTCTGCTGTTAATCAAAAGGCAAGGGAAATAGTTTTTTTCCAACTTCTAGTGAGCTTATAAAAAGCCCTACTTCAGTGCTGAGATAGGGGAGAGAGGGTGGTCAGGTGAATACTGACTGAGGAAGGTGGAAGACCTTCGGGTAGTGTTTGCATTCACGCTGTTTGATTCATGCTAGGCTGAAGAGCAGCCTAAGAAACTGTTGAAGCTAAGCAGTTGTCTGACTTACCATTTTGCTTTCTGTATATTATACTTAAAAATAAAATTAACACAAGCTTACATTTTTTATGCACCTGATTTTGTGGTCTGCCTGAAATTGTGTTATCCTAAAACCCATGCCTGGTGACATATGGTGTTAAGTGTGGGATCTAACTGAACATCCGAGGTAACAAGGGGGAGTTCAGCTAATTGGTGCCAGACCTGTTACCGAGGATATACAGCAAAGGTTCATGGCACCAGGTGAGATGAGGACAGTGCTTGATGGAGATGGTGACCTGGTCCAGGCACCATGGATGGGATGAGACAGACCCGATTGCCAAATGGAGACCCTAATATGGCTTTTTTACTGGATGAGTGGGAGATGGCTGGAAGCTGATCGATGCTGGAGAAAGATGGACCGCAGATGCCAGGAGCTACTCGAGAGGTCCCACTTGGAAGATGTCGAGGAAGAATCGGTGGATCCAGATCCTTGGGCTCTGGAGGAGGAGAACCCCATAACAGAGCATTTGTGACCAGCCATATTGGAGATCCCGTTGTTGCCTATTTTTCCAGGCTGCTATTTGGTGGAGGACGGCGCATGAGAGGACACCCCAGGTAAGACTTTGACTGACAATGTATTACTGGGCCAGAAGACTTCAAGCAAGATGCAAGAAGCCATTGTGGCTGAAGGGACCTTTGCATGTTTTAAACCTCCTCCTATGAAAAATTATTGTTCTGGTGTTGACTGGGGAAAGTTGCAGGTGGGAGATCCTGAAGTCACCCAGTTAAGGGAGTATGTAAAAATCAAGGATGGGAGACAGATTAATGGTGGCGTGGGGGAACAGATCTTCCACAGGGATAACCTCTTGCAGCAGGTAATACACTTGGGTAATTGCCAGAGGGCACTGTGGTGCATGGCAGCTCTTTTCTAGCAATCTTTCTCTTGGGGCCACCCACACATGACATCATCCTGCTTCCTGTATAAGAGTGGGCATTCCTGGTATCCTCAGTTAATTTTCTCACCATCTTCAGCTCACACACAGCAGCTAGCGCTAGTGTAGCAGTCATCGACGAGAAGCTGAGCTAGGGAATGGATTTCTCAGTTTCCATTCTTCATCGATGAATATCAGCAGGATCTTCAACCAAATCACCATTATTTCGCTCCTGTCGTTGCAATAGGAAGATCTGTCACAACAACGATCACACCGTTTGTGTTCAGTGTCTGGGACCCACACACGACACCATCTCCTCCACGCTTTGCCAGGAATTCAACCACGCAACTTGACGATGACTGTAGGAGATTCAAACACATCTCATGGAGCAGAAAGTGTCTCTTGGAAAAGCAAGGGGCCTGTCCCAAGGACCATCCTTCTACTGCTTCACATAAGAAGCATAAACGCAATAAGGACAAATTGTCCTCATAATCGCTTGACAAGCCCTCGTCGACTCCGACCATTCCTGGTCTCACACCGTTGATGATGCTTTCTGGAACTGCTTCTTCATTGATGGGAGTTTACTCCCTCTCTTCGACAGTGCTTTCCAGCACTTTTTCAGCAGTTTCTACAGAACCCTGTGCTACTTCCATCAGTGCCCTGTCAATGGTGGCATCTCCTGTGAACAACAATAGCTCTTAAGCATTCTATTGCTTCCCCATTTACTGCCTTGTCGACGAGCCAGGGGCTCATGGGGACTGCTGAAAATTGTCCTTTATCAACTGCCCCTCCTCCTCCTTCCAGGTCATTCACTCACAGGGGCCAATCTGATAGTGACCAGGATGCTGGGTTATACCACCAGATGACCAGACCTGTTTTTACCTCACGTCCAATTCCTTTCCCTATACTTCCTGTTTTTATCTCATGTCCAATTCCTTCTACTAAACCCCCTGTTTTTACTTCTTATCCAATTCCTTCCACTATACCCCTGGTTTCCCAGGTACCCCCTACTGCCTCAATGGATGTAGCCACAGTGGTACAACAGGTTCTGGAAGTGATGAGGTATTTTCAACCTCCCACTGAAGGTGCTGTTGGGAGGCCTTTGCAGTCTCCCACTCCTCTGCCTAAATGCTTTTTGGGTGATAGTGCTATTTCTCCAACTGGTACCCCCCCCCAACTATGAGGAAGACTACTTTAGATTTCCTGGATGGCTATCTGGGTGATCTGGAGCATATTGATTTTCAGGACCTGGAGTCTCATCCTCCATCCTCTCTTGCCACCATTTCTTCCCTGCATGAGGATGTCTCCTGCCATGCAGCTGCTTCTCCTCCAGACAACCCATCCTTTAGTGAGATGATGGTCCAAATACAAAAAATCATGGGGTTTTCAACCACGAAACACGATAGACAGAGAAAGGATATGGCAGACTATATCAAATTACCTGAGGACCCGGTAATAATGGTACCCCTACTTAAACAAACCTACCAAAATGCAGTATTGGCAGCTTGGAACCAATCTTCTGCTGTTCTGGCCATACCTCGGAAGGTGGGTAGCCTTTACCAAGCTCTCATTGACAATCCCTTTTTCTCCTCCACCCCTGAGGCAGATTCAGTGGTTATTACTGCAGCTCGTGATCGCACAAAGCACCCGAAACAATGAGCTCCTTGCCTCCTGATGATGAATCCTGCCGTTTGGGGCTACCTTGAGAAGAATGTGTTTCTGGTTGGCACAAGGAATCTCAGAATTCTCAACTATATGGGACACACAGTTAATACCAATGTACCCTCTGGTCCTCTGCTATTGAATTAGTCAAACTCCCTCCATCTCAGGAGAAAGACCAATTCTAGGGACATGGATATGTTCAATCCACACTTACTGGCAGGTTCCTTGCCACTTTAAATCTTGCCGGAAGGTCTTCAAGCTGGCTTCTCCCACCCACCGGGGTGGTAAAACTCTCAGCTCCGCCCCATGATGCCAGGTCTTCCTTACCGCTTGGAAGATCAGGTTCCCTCCTTAGCGCTCTGCATTTTAGGCCTGGATCAAAACTCTTTGGTTAATCCGAAACTAATTTTAAAATTTACAAGACTTCAGTCTTTATCTTCCCTCGCGGCTGCGATGGACAAATCGACTCCCGGATTTTGTCGGTGCCCCTGTGGGCAGAAGATGTCCCAGACCGATCCGCACTCCACATGCATTTATTGCCTTAGACTTGGCCATGACTCAGACTTGTGAGTTGTGCAAATCCTTTTAGGCTTCGGTCTTGGAGGACCGCACTGCCCGATTGCTGTTGGGGCAACCCGAGAAATGTTATCCTCCAGTCAAGTCGCAGGAGGCCCGTTGGGTGGTGTCCGCGGCTGCAGGCTTGGCTGAACAGCTGGACCAGATGATCGCCCTTTATGAGGAGGCGCAGCGCCCAAGCCAAGATCATCATCCTCTGTCGCTGCATTTATCCCACTCTCCTTGGGCTCCTCCTACACAGCTTCTTTCAAGGAGCTTTGCCAGTCCCTCTCCACCAAGGGAGAAGGGCCTTTGGGACATTCCTCTTGGTCCAAAAAGGACTCCAAAAGTATGTCTTACCGTTGACATTCACAGGAGTGCGAGAGGTCCCCTTCCCCGGATAGTCGACACTCAACTTCGGTCGAGGTTGTGGCTAAGGCTGCTGACTTCATGGTGTCCCTGTCAGGTCAGCCGGTCAAGACACCCATTGACACAGTCACAATTTTTCTCGACCCGTTGGACAGGCTGTCGACTGGAGAAGCTGACTACCCTTCTTCACCGGTTCCCTCGGTGGAAACCGAGGACTTGCCTGTGCCTCCTGTGCTGGAGTTCCCGGTTAAGGTCTCTGAACCAAGGGAGGAGCGGGTTTCTCCCACCCTCCCTCTCAGACCCACCCTCGGAAACACCAAAGTTCTTAGTCTTGGACCTCTTCCCAGTCCAGCCGATCCCACCGACATTGGTGGCCTCGGCACTGTGGAAAGCGGCGGTGCCGCTCATCCTTGTCTTCATCCTCTTCGGAGGATAGGCTCTGGCGCAAATTGCATCAGAGCTACAAGGATCTAATGTGGCAGCAGCTCCTTTTGACCAGAAATAAGCAGACTCCATCGCCTTCCCTGGCCATTAAGTGGCTGTCACCGGAGCGACTGAAACAACCCCTCGTTGTAGTCGAGGAGCTGAAGCCGGCACTGGTTGTTCAGCTGAAACCGGCTGCGCCACCCATTGTGGTGGAAGCCCCGCCTCCACAACCTAAAACTGGGGCCCCGACCAAGGGTTCTCGGTCATGTCAGGGCTTGCCCAATCAGTTGTCGGTCACCCTCACTCCCGATAGACCTCAGCAGGTGGAAGGTGGCTCAGGCTCTCGGCAGCTGTTTGCAGACTCCTCGGAGTCTGACAACAACGACTCCTTGTTCTCTAGGCCACTTGACCTGGAGTCCACCGGAAGTCAGTCAGTGGACGAGAGCCCATCCACATTTCTTGGAATGCTTTGACTCATCTCAGAGTCTACTGGGATGAAGCTCGAACCTGTTTCAGAACGGGCCAAGTATCCCCTCATGGAGATACTGGACAAAGGGGATTCCCCCTTGGAGGCCTTCCCAGTGGCTGAAGCCATTGTTGGCCCGGTCCTGGAGCTATGGCAGCGGCCAGCTTCTTGTCCAGCACCTTCGGCCAGGATGGCTCGGAAGTATGCTGTTCCCACTGGTTCACTCTCCGGTTTCTCTGAGCACCCCTCCGGAGGGGCTAGTGACTGACAGCGTTTTCCAGCATTCTGGGAATGCTCGGGATGTAGACAAGCCACCCGATAAGGAGTCCAAGAAACTGGATTACTCTGGCCGGAAAGTCTATGCTGCTTCCTCACTAGGCCTTTGTCAGGCCAGCTCGGCTGTTCTGATGGCACACTTTTCACATGCCCTTTTGGGCTCCCTGGATGAGGTGATTCCTTATCTCCCGGCTGACCTCCAGACGACAGTCAAGCAGGTGTGGGATCAGGGAAGGGTGGTGGCCAAGCAGCAGCTCCAGACTTCCCTGGACATCACTGACTTGTGTGCCCGGTCTGTAGCGGCCGCAGTGGATATGCGCCGCAGAGCTTGGCTGTGGATCTCTAGCTTTCAAACAACATGAAGTCTTGATGTATTCTGACTATTGCAGTGATCTCCAACCTTTGAACTGCCCCAGAGAACAAAGAGTTAACTTTCCATGCAAGGCATGGAGCGCTGAGCTCGAGCTCGGTTGAAGCCTCTGTCTGCTGTTGTTTGAACCCCAGCTGTCAGATTCTTTACTCCGCCTCACTGAACAGTCGCTCCAGAGATTTCTCCTTCACTCGGTTCAAAAAAGTCTGTTAAAATGTCGTTTTTTCGCTCAGTTTCAACCGAATTTCTGCTTCTAATCTGTCGGTTTAAGTCTCTGTCTGTGGTACCGTGAGTACTAGATAGGTTTTCTATAGTAGTTTTCTGTGTGGAACTTGTAAACATTGGATCGGTTCCGTCTGAACTGATCAGGTTTGTGTAAAACAAACAAAAAAAAACAAACTTCTGTCTTTATTAGAGTGTGGTAACCGGTCCGTATCGATTCTAAAAAAAAACGGATTTCATTACGGTTTTTCCCAAGACCCGTAACATGGTCAGGAACCGATAGGGGTGTCTTGCCTGGCGGATTGCCGAAAAAAGGGTAAGTTTTGGATTAGGATTAGCCATGTCTGAGAAACCCAAGAAAAAAAACGGGCCCACTGGGTTTCTACACTGCAGTGTGTGTGGGGAAGCCTTTGCTAAGGCTGACCCCCACACCACCTGTGTTTGTCTGGTTTGACCACCTCAATTCAGACCGCCAAATCTGTAAAAGTTTTCCCAAAGCTACCCTGGATAAGAGAGTAGGTAGACTGAGGGAAAGGGAGGCCGAGAAGTCCGCTGACCCGGATGGCCAGCCCAATTTGGTTCCGACCAAACCAGGAGGAGTGCCCACTGACCAGAGCGAAATTTCTTCGGGCAAAAGGAGAACCGATTCTAAGGAGTCTGTTCCGGGTAAAAGAAACAGAAGGGATAAATCATCCGGTTCAGATCCACAAGTTCTTTCTCTGACCGCTGATGAGATAGCCAAAGCGATAAGGATAGTTCAATCGCTAACTTCGGTTCCGGCCGAACCGGCACCATCTGTCAGGGGCTCGGTTCGATCGGTTTCCCCGGTTCCGGATTATACTTTAGAAGAATTTTATGAACCGGAGGAGGGAGAGTATGAAGATAATGATGATAATGGTGATTATGAAAGTCTGGATGTGCCTATTGACCCGGACATCTCCCCAGACAAATCTTCAGGTGTTTCTCCTCCTAGGCTTTGAGTCCCCTTCCCACTTTATGTTTTACAAGAAAGTGGCTGAAACCCTCCAGCTTCCAATGGAAGAAGCAGTAGAGGATCAGGAGGAGCCTGATTTTGTTGAGATGATGGACATCCCAGAGTCCAGGAGATTGTCTGTTCTCCTCCATAAATCTTTTGGGAAACAGACATTTAAAATTCTAAAAACTCCTAATTCCTTACCTCCTGTGGACAGAAAAATGGACAAGAGTTATACTCTTTCAGGCTCAGACACAGAGTTCCTTTCGCAGCAATGCAGCCATGTTGGGGTAGTGCAGGCTGCTGCCTGTGATAAGGCAAATATTTCCTTGGCTTCACACCCCCCAGACAAGGACTCCAGGAGGATTGATGCCATGGCAAAGAAACAGTACATGGCAGCATCTTTGGGGCTCAGGCAGGCTAACTGTATGGCCTATACAGCTAGATACCAGAAGTCCAGGTGGGACACTATGATGCTCTAGCTAAACAGGCCCCTGACCAGCTTGCCAAGGAGCTGGAGCGGGTGGCTGTGGATGGGATTGAGGCATCCAAGGTGCAATTTCATGCTGCTGTGGACTCCAGTGATGTTTCGTCTAGAGTCATGGCTACATCTGTGGCCCTTCGGAGGATGGCTTGGCTCAGACGTACTAGCCTGTCACAGGATACCCAGGCTAAGGCCATGGATTTTCCTGTCATTGGTAATTCTCTGTTTGGGGAGCAGACAGAGAATTACATGAAGAAAATGGACGAGTACAGGACCACCTACAGGAGTGCTCAGACCAAAGAAAGGCAAGCCACTCCTTAGAGGCAGCATTCCAGAGGCAGAGGCAGGCCTTTTCATAGGCCTTTTTACCAGGCCCAGGCCTCCTCTTCTGCTTTTGCTCAGAGGGGGTTCTTTAGTGGGAGAGGCAGACGGGGTATGAGCAGGCCTGCTTCCACCCCTCAGCCTAAAGCCCCTGCCAAGCAGACACCCTGATGGGTCTGCCTGGGCCAATTCTCCACTGCCTGTAGGGGGTAGGCTGGCTTACTTTGTCCAGGACTGGAAGTCTTTAACATCAGACAAGTGGGTCCTGGAAGTAGTAAGCCAGGGACTGGTTCTCGGCTTCAAAAAATTTCCCAAGATGAGAACCAGATCCTTTCCACCTGCAAATCCTTCAGAGGCCCTTGCCCTAGAGGCAGAGGTTTCTTCCCTCTTGGCTCTCAGAGCCATAGAAAGGGTTCCTACCCTACACAGGGGCAAAGGATTGTACTCCAGGTACCTCCTAATCTCCCAAAAGACAGGAGAATGGCAGCCCATCCTGGATCTAAGATACCTAAACAAGCACCTTTTAAAGCCAAAATTCAAAATGGTGACTCGGGGAATAATTCTACCCTCTCTAAGGCCAGGGAACTGGCTAGCCTCCTTGGACCTTAAGGATGCCTATTTTCACATTCCCATCAGGTGCTCCCACAGATAGTACCTCAGGTTCGATTTGCCCTCAGGCCACTATCAATTCAGAGCAATGCCCTTTGGTCTAACATCAGTACCAAGGGTGTTCACAAAGTGCCTGGCTGTAGTGATTGCTTTCCTAAGGAGAAAAAAGATCTCCATCTTTCCATACCTGGACGACTGGCTCATAGTAGGTCAGTCTCCAAACCAAGTCAAGTCACATCTTCAGATAACTCAGCAACTGCACACTTCCTTAGGGTTCCTCCTAAACCTTCCGAAGTCAGTTCTAGAGCCAGTGCAGCTCCTCACCTTTATAGAGGCGGAGCTGGATACAATAAGAGCAAAGGCCTTCCTTCCCCTGGACAGGGCAAGGACACTAATAGAACTGGCCTCTTCTTTCACCCTTCAGGTGTCTCGACCAGCAGGGGACAAGATTTCAGATGAGGGACATTCAGTTCCACTTGAGAACCTTCTGGTCCCAGAGAAAGGATTCCCTGACCAAACTAGTCCCAGTGACTCGAACCCTGATCCAGGCTTTGCAATGGTGGCAGGATCAGGACAATTTGAGACAAGGAATTCCTTTTGTCACTCAGTCTCATTCAGTGATACTCACCACAGATGCTTCCCTGCTCGGCTGGGGAGCCCACCTGGGGGATCTTACCATCCAAGGGCTGTGGTCACCTCAAGAATCTCTGCTTCACATCAATCTCTTGGAACTCATAGCAGTGTTTCTGGCACTACAAGCTTTTTCCAAGTCTGTTCAGAACAAAGTAATCCAGATCAGAACAGACAATACCACCACAATGTGGCACATCAACAAGCAAGGGGACACTCAGTCTACAGCCCTGTGCACAGAAGCAATGAAGTTCTGGACTGGAGGATGGCTCATGTGGTGCCCCTCCACAAGAGTGGCCCCAAGGATGAACCAGGAAACTACAGACCAGTGAGCCTCACATCCATCGTGGGTAGGCTAATGGAGACTATCCTGAAGGAGAGGCTGGTGGCCCTCCTAGAGGCCAAAGGACTACAGGACAGCAGACAGCATGGCTTCATCAGTGGCAGATCCTGCCAAACCAACCTGGTCGAGTTCTATGACTGGGTAACTAGGCAACTGGA
Source organism: Neoceratodus forsteri (assembly GCA_016271365.2). Taxonomy (NCBI): domain Eukaryota; kingdom Metazoa; phylum Chordata; order Ceratodontiformes; family Ceratodontidae; genus Neoceratodus; species Neoceratodus forsteri. The sequence goes on along the minus strand of CM057449.1, from coordinate 1,129,459,468 downwards.
CAGGGGCCATGCAGTGGATGTCCTGTATCTGGACTTCAGTAAGGCATTCGACTCAGTGCCACATGGAAGGCTGGGAAGTAAGTTAGTAGGTGCAGGGGCAGGTGCAAAGCTGGTGAGATGGGTAGGAAACTGGCTGCAGGGAAGGCAACAGAGGGTGGTGGTGGGTGGGGAGCTCTCACACCCAAGGGCAGTGACGAGCGGTGTTCCACAGGGCTCAGTGTTGGGACCAGTGTTGTTTGGGATATTCATTGCAGACATATCATGGGACATCAAGAGCAAGATCAGTCTGTTTGCTGATGATACCAAGGTAGGCACAGTGGTGGATGACCTAGGGGGATGGCAGGGGTTGCAGGATGATCTGGCAAAGCTTGAAACCTGGTCAGACACCTGGCAACTGGGCTTTAATGCCAAAAAGTGCAAGGTGCTGCATTTTGGGATGAAGAACCCAAGGAGGAGTTACCAGCTAGGAGGAGTGCAGCTAGCCCAGACAGAGGAGAGAAGGATCTGGGTGTGCTCATTACAGGGTCAATGAACAACTGGCACAATATGGGAAGGCAGCCGCAAGGCCAACAAAATGCTGGGTTGTATTGCAAGGTATATCCTCGAGGAGGAGGATGATTCTGCCACTGTATAGGTCATTAGTTAGACCACACCTGGAGTACTGCATGCAGTACTGGCGTCCGATATCTGAAGAGGGACATTAAGTTACTGGAGGGGGTGCAGCGCAGAGCAACAAAGATGATCAAGGGGCTGCCGGACTTATCATACGAGAGGAGGTTGAAGGAGTTGAACATGTACTCACTGGAGGAGAGGAGAGACAGGGATCACATGAATGAAACCTTTAAATACATGAAAGGAATAAACAAGACTGGTACAGAGGAGCTGTTCAAAGTAAGGGAAGGGAGGGCCACCAGGGGCCATGATATGAGACTGGAGCGAGGAAGGTTCAGGAGGGAGATGAGGAGACACTTTTTTACAGAGAGGGTGGTGGCTGGGTGGAATGCATTACCTGCTGAAGTGGTATGCAGTAGAACAGTGGACTGCTTCAAATGAGGATGGGACAGGACAAGGGGGAGGGTTAATGAAGGGGAAGGGTGGAAGGGAGGGGCAGCTGCAGAATAAGGGGTGCTAGCTGCACATTCGAGCAGACTTGATAGACCTCTAGGCCTTTATCTGCTGGCAAATTTCATATGTTCGTAAGTTGTGGTCTCTGGCCTATTCCCTGCAAACTTCTCTCACAGCAGTTCACCTCCCAGGGAAGGACAATGTCCTGGCAGATGCTCTCAACAGGATATCTCAGGGCCACCATGAATGGTCCCTAGATCCCCTAGTTTTGAAAGTGATTTTCTCCAGTTGGGGCGCTTCTCAAATAGATCTTTTTGCAGCCCCAGACAATCACCAACTTCCTCTCTTTTGCTGCAGACCCCCAGTATTGGACTCAGTCCCCCTGGATGATCTAGTACTCAATTGGGAATGGAAGTTCCTGTATACTCCCCCCTTTCCCTCTCCTGTTCAAGCTACTAGTCAAGATCAGGTCTCAACCCTGCAAAGTGATTCTGATTGCTCCAGACTGGGCCAAACAGCCCTGGTACCCACTGTTGCTGTCCTTAGCAATCCACCTTCCCCTGTCTCTTCCCAGGAATTACAACCTGTTGACATCCTCTCGGGAGAGGTTTTGGTATCCGAATCTCAAATCTCTCAATCTCAAGGCTTGGCTCTTGAAGAGTTCGAGTTTGCTGATCTGCACCTCTCTCAAGGTGTCCTGGATATTCTAAAGGCTTCTCGAAAGCCTTCCACCAGAAAGACTTAGAACTCCAAATGGAAAAGGTTCACTATTTGGTGCTCTGGTAAACATATTTCTCCAGAATCTGCTGGGTTACCTACAGTCCTGGACTATATGGTTCATCTCAATGGCTTGGGACTCAGACCAGCTACACTCAAAGTACATTTGGCAGCTGTTTCTGCTTTTTTGTCAGTAGGCAAGCCCTCTTCTCTTTCAGCCCATCCTGTATTTTGCAAATTCTTCAAGGGACTGTTGCACACCAATCCTCCCTTCAGGGACCCTGCTCCTGCTTGGGACCTTGATGTTTGCATTGCTCAGCTTATGCAACCCCCTTTTGAGCCTTTGTCCTCTGCAGAGCTTAAGTACTTGACTTGGAAAGCTGTATTTTTGGTAGCCATTACCTCTGCCAGGCGCATCAGTGAATTGCAAGCCCTGTCAGTGGAGCCTGATTTCATCTGTTTCCATAGAGATAAAGTGGTCCTAAGAACTAACAGGAAGTTTTTTCCTAAGGTGGTTTCAGATTTCCACCTTAATCAATCTATGTCTCTTCCTGTTTTCTTCACTGACCATTCCTCCTCTGGAGAGAGGAAGCTGCACAGCCAGGACGTAAAAAGGACCCTTAGCTACTACACAGAGCGCACCAAGGGTCACAGGTTTGACTCCCTCCAGTTGTTCCTCACTTATGGAGAGGTCAGTGAGGGAAAACCTGCCGCTAAAAGATCTATTGCCAGGTGGATTGTCTCTTGTATGCAATTCTGCTACGAAAAATTGGGTAGAATCCCACCCTCAGGCCTGAGGGCTCACTCTACTAGAGGTACAGCTGCTTCCCTGGCTGCTGCCAGGGATATTCCTATCTTAGAGATTTGTCAAGCAGCCACCTGGAAAACAGTCCATACCTTCACCAAGCATTACTCTCTGGATATCCAAGGTAGGAGTGATGCTCAGTTTGGCACAGCAGTACTTCAGAGCCTATTCCCAAAGTAGGTTCTGTCCCTCTTCCATGGAGGTACTGCTTGGTAGTCTGCAGTAGTCGGAATACATCAAGACTTCATGTTGTTTGAAGAAAAAATTACTCACCTTAGTAATGTTGTTTCTTCTAATCGAGTCTTGATGTATTCTGCCCCCCCCCGCCTCCCCTCTCAGAACCTGGTTTTTGGGGTGTGGGTGGACAGGAGCAGTGTTGTTACCTAGAGGTGCCCCCTTTTTTCTCACCCTCCTTTATTTTGGGTGTGGGATGTGTTTTGTTTTTTGGGGTTTTTCCTGACTTGAGTCTTTTGCTTTGAAACCGAAAAAACCCTTTTTTATCGAATTTAGTTGCCAGTTGGCTAGTGTGAGTTTACAGTTTCCACACACAACTCCCAGTGAGTATAGCTCGAAAAGATCTGACGGTTGGGGTTCAAACAACAGTAGATAGGCTTCAACCGAGCTCGAGCTCAGCGTTCCATGCCTTGTATGGAAAGTTAACTCTTTGTTCTCCGGGGCAGTTCAAATGTTGGAGATCACTGCAATAGTCAGAATACATCAAGACTCGATTAGAAGAAACATTATTACTAAGGTGAGTAATTTTTTCTTACGGCAGATACCAAGCACAAGCTGACAGATGTTCTCTTCTTGGGTACCGACTTGTTCGGTCCAGGGGTGGAGGGTCATCTGCAAAGGATCGAGAAGTCCAGCACCACCTTGGACTCGGTCACGTCTGCCCAGAAGGACAAAGGCCGCCAGCAGCAGCAGCATAAGCCCTTTCGGCCTTCAGCCCATGTGGCACGTCCGGCCCAGCAACACCAGCATCAGGGCAAGCAGGCTCGCACTTGGCACCCCAAAGTCAGGCCTGCTGCTTCCTCCATCAGGAAGCTGGGAGGGAAAGGTCCAGGAGGCTCCTTGGCTGGTCCCCCCCCCAAGCCTGCCCAGTGACGGGTTGAGGAGTGTCACCGCCAACCTCGTCGCTCCCCCCGTGGGGGGACGGCTCCGCCACTTTCTTTCCACCTGGTCTGCTATCGCCACAGACCGCTGGGTGTTGGAAGTGGTAGGAAAGGGTCTGCCTCTGGAGTTCGAGCAGGCCCTGCCCTTCCAAGCCATCGCCCCATGGGGGGCTATGGGGTCTGCAGCCTCTCTGTCGGCCTGTCGAGCTGACATTGCCCTGCTCCTGCAGAAGGAGGTGATCAGGGAGGTGGCAGATCCTCCACCAGACCCAGGGTTTGTGTCCAGGTATTTCCTGGTCCCGAAATGGATGGGGGGTCTGATGCCCCATTGTAGACCTGCACGACCTGAACAGGTTCCTAAGGTCTCGAACCTTCAGGATGGTCACTTTGGCTCAGATCATTCCATCCTTGGAACAAGGCATGTGGTTCTGTTCTCTGGACCTCCAGGACGCATTCTTTCACATCCCAATCCGTCCATCCCACCAGCGATTCCTCTGCTTCAATGCAGAGGGGTCCCTTTACGAGTTCTGGGCCATGCCCTTCAGCCTCTCTCCAGCTCCCAGGGTCTTTACTAAATGCATGGCAGTGGTGACAGCATTCCTGCGGCGCCAAAGGGTCCGAGTGTACCCATACCTGGATGACTGGCTGATTGCGGCCGCCTCCAGACCGGAGGTGGAGCAGTCCAGCGATCTGGCCCTCCAGGTTTGCACTCAGGTTGGCCTCCTTATCAACGAGGCCAAATCAGAACTCATGCCAAAGCAGGTGATCCTATTCATCGGGGCAGAGCTTGACTCTCTTCGAGCCAGAGCATGGCTCCCGGTGGACAGGGCAAAGGTTCTTTTCTCCTTTGCCCAATCATTTCAGGTTGGGCAATTGTGCCCTGCCCGGGACTTCCTGCACCTCCTGGGCCTCATGGCGGCCTGCACCAGTGTAGTCTGTTGGGTCCATTGGCACATGTGTCCCCTACAGTGGGGACTGGCCAGCCAATGGTCATGGTGGTGCAGGAGAAGGTGGTCAGATGCTTTTTCGAAGGCCTTGATCACATATCCCCTCTGGTGCGAGAATCTCCACCTCCATGGGATCTACTGCTGGTACTGGCTAAGCTCATGGGCAAGCTATTCGAAACGATGCACAGGTGTGACATCTCTCACCTGTCATGGAAGACCGCCTTCTTGGTGGCTATCACATCAGCCAGAAGGATGGGAGAGCTCTAGGTGCTTTCCATCGCGTCTCCTTATCTGGTCTTCCACAGGGACAAGGTTGTCCTTCGCCCCCACCCGGAATTCCTTCCGAAGGTGGTGTTGGAGTTTCACCTTAACCAGGTGTTGACTCTGCTGGTGTTCTACCCCAATTACAACCTCAGAGGCCGAATATAGGCTCCCTACTCTAGACCCTAGAAGAGCGCTCTCTTATAAGGAGCGGACGGCTGAAGTTCAGAGAGAGGTTCGCCAGCTGTTTGTCACCTATGCTGAAGCCGCACCTGGCAGACCTGCAGCCAAGCAGACGCTAGGCAGGTGGGTCACGTCCTGCATAGATCTCTGCTATAGATTGGCAGGCATGGAGCCTCCCAAAGGGTTAAGAGCTCATTCTACCCGCCATACCGCTGCTTCGGTGGCTGCTTCCAGGGACATCCCTATCCAGGAAATCTGCAGGGCTGCTACCTGGAAGTCAGCACACATCTTCATTACCCATTACATCGACCTTGAGTCACACCGGGATGCTGGTTTGGGGACCTCAGTTCTTCAGTCCTGGTTTCCTAAGTAGGGGGTGTGTGCCTTGCCTCCCTCCTCCTGAAGAACTGCTAGGAGTCTGCCATGAAGTATGGAATGAACATCATATCCATGTCCCTAGAAATACAGGTTACTGACCTGTAACAGGAGTTCTAGGAATGGTATATGTTGTTCATCCACACAACCCAACCAGCCTCCCTGGCTTCAACGCACAACCTGGCTTCCACCGGGCTAGATCTGGCGTCATGGGGCGGAGCCGAGAGTTTTACCATCCGGCTGGGTGGGAGGAGCCAGCTTGAAGACCTTCCCGCAAGACTTAAAGCGGCAAGTAACCTGCCATGAAGTGTGGATGAACAACATATACCATTCCTAGAACTCCTGTTACAGGTCAGTAACCTGTATTTCTTTCTCTGGCTTTCCAGATACTAACACAGCAGTTCATTATAGCCAGACATTTCTTATGCCTCCTGGGTCATATGGCCGCAGCCATTCCCATTGTGGCCTTTGCCCGTCTCTGTATGAGACCAGTGCATTGGACTCTTCAGAATCAGTGGCATAAAAAGTCTGGGGACATCGATGACCAAAATCAGTCACCCCCTTCCTTCGTTCTGCACCACACTGGACCGGAGGACCCAACGGGAAAATCTGTCTCAAGGTGTACACTTCCAGTCCCCTCCCCTCCAGCAGACATTGACAACAGAAGCTTCCCTCGATGGCTGGAGAGCACACCTGGGTCCCTGCAGGACACAGAGCAGGTGGCCTCAATTCTCCATGCTACCCCACGTAAACCTATTGGAGATGAGAATGGTTCGCCTTGCCCTTCAGGCCTTTCGCCCCCACCTTTGTCCAGGACCTCTACTGATCTAATCGGACAACACCTCCATGATGTTCTACCTGAACAAACAAGGAGGCACCAAGTCACGCGCACTCCACAGGGAGGCACTGACAGTTTGGCAAGAAGCCATATTTCAACATTTATCACTGATAGCTGTCCATCTACCAGAATGCCACAATACCCTGGCAGACATTCCCAGTCACCAGTCCTCCGCGCACGAATGGACTCTTCATCACAAAGTTTTTCAGATGGTCTTTTGCTTGTGGGGGCCCAACAATTAGACCTGTTTGCATCCCCCAACAATCATCAACTACCCAATTACTATTCCATTATCCAGAACAGAAGGGGACAGTCTACAGATGCCCTATCCTGACCGTGAACAGGACTCTTCTTATATGCTCCCCCGTTCCGCTCCTGCAATAGAATGTACTGAAACTACAACTCGAACCTGCCACGATGATCCTCATAGCCCCCTTGTGGCTCCAGCAGGTGTGGTTTCCCCATACTTCAACAGCTGTCCATAGCTGATCCCATTCTGTTGCCAGTCAGACTGGATCTTTTGACTCAAGATCTGGGAACCCTTCTTCACTCCAAGCTGACATCTCTACACCTTCACGCTTGGCTCCTGAAGATGCTTTCATAGCCCATCTTCATGTCTCCTCCCCAGTGGCCAGTATTCTGTTGGCCTCACATAAACCATCTACTAGGGAAACATATAACACTAAATGGAAACGCTTTTCCATCTGGGCTGTCTCCCAGATGGCAAACCCTTTTTCATGTCCTTTAACCAAGGTGTTAGACTAGCTGGCCTCACTTGCCAAGTCTGGCCTGAGTTATTTCTCTGTCAAAGTTTATCTGGCCTCTATGTCAGCCTTTCATGAACCTTCCGAAGGTAGACTACTGTATCAACATCATCTTGCCAAGATGTTCCTAAGAGGAATGTTACACCTCAAACCTCCCATCAGACTGTCCACGTCTCCTTGAGATCTGAATTTCCTATTGGAAAAGCTCACCCTCAACCCTTTCAAAGTGGCAGCTACTGCTGATCTTCGCTTCCTGGCTTGGAAGACAGTGTTCCTAGTGGCTGTCACTTCAGCTCAACATATTATTTCCGAGCTTCACATCCTGTTGTGCCAATAACCTTACTTAATCTTTCACAAGGATAGTGTTCTACATACCTGTCCCTCCTTTTTACCTAAAGTGATATTGGAACACACCTTAAATCAGACCAGAGAACTGCCGGTCTATTACCCCGGAGCTTTCTAATCAAGGAGAGTATCTCCTACACACTTTAGATGTTCATCGTATCCTGAGATACTACACAAATCATACCAAATCTATCAGAAAAAACTCTCAGCTTTTTGTGACCTGAGCCTCAACGAGAGAAGGTTCCCCAGTTGCTAAACAAACCTTCTCAAGTTGGTACTAGGAGATCCTCCAGCTACCTAGTCCTTATTTACTAGGAGGTCCTGTATTTTGGTTGCCTTGCAGTCTCTTTTGCCTCTAACCAGGATTTTCTGGAGGTTTGGTCTAATTATCTCATTTTCATCTAGTTCATCATTTTTCACTGTGTCCTTTGATTGATATATATATATATATATATATATATATAAATGAATGAATGATATGGCCTGACTGAAGATAAATATGATATCTTAACTCAGGCCATGTCATATTCTGTTTATACAAATATATGTTTGGGCTGAATTGTAATGGAACCCCTTCCTGAACACAAATCAAAACACACCCAGAACACAAGGGATAACGTCAAAAATAAAAACATATATATGGTATATTCTGCCAGTTTCAAAATACAAATAATGTTATCTGGTTGATTATGCCTTTATTTTTAGCTAAAAATGTAATATAAGCACTTATCTCGTTGATCCTGCCACTGTGATAGTCAGCCCAGCATATAACTTTCACTTTCCCCCTTCAAAGTAGCGTGACCGAGTGGTATGAAGATCGACCCGTTAGGATAGTACAGCAGTTATTAATAAAGAGGTCTGCACCCATTTAGGTAAAAAAACTCTGCAATTCTGTATTGGTTTTTGTGAAATTGCCAACTATATTCACAAGACAGAGAAAGTGCAAGTCAGCAGCGTCATAGAAGCAGGAGGAAGCGCGAGCGTTCGTTTCTATAGCAACACACGCTCGCGCTTCCTCCTGCTTCTATGACGCTGACGACTCGCACTCTCTCTGTCTTGTAAATATAGTCGGCAATTTACAAAAACTAATACAGAATTGCTGAGTTTTTTTACCTAAATGGGTGCAGACCTCTTTATTAATAACTGCTGTACTGTCCTAATGGGTCGATCTTCATACCACTCGGTCACGCTACTTTGAAGGGGGAAAGTGAAAGTTAAATGCTCGGCTGGCTATCACAGTGGCAGGATCAACCAGATAAGTGCTTAAATTAAACTTTTAGATAAAAATAATTGGTAGGATCAACCAAATAGAGGTGTGTGTGTGTGTGTGTGGTTTGGGGGGGGGACAGGTTTTAAACAGAAGAGACGGGGCAATGTAAAATGGCAGACTTTCACTTTCAATTCAATGACGTATAGGAGTGTGGAGATATCACTATGACGTATAGGAACATGGAGATATCAATGATATCTTCATGGGCATAGTGATATCTCCATGACCTGTCTCAGGCACTACTTTTTATCCATGAATTTATTCCCAAACATATGTTGTATAAATATAAATAAATATATATATATATATATATATATATATATATATATAATATTGGTGTCTTAACTATAAAATGTATGTGCTGCATTATAATAGCACCATCTAGTGACCCATTTTAGGTATTACATGGTACACAGACTTAAAGTGTTTGTTGAAATTATATGTGGATTATTTGAAGAATTGTTTAATTACCTAACTATATAAGGGTTCTATCCATGGTGTAACCTTTACCCCCCGATGAAGACTCATTTGTGAGTCAAAGCGCTGGGGCAAATTAGCGCTTTGTTTTGTATGTTGCCTGTTTGTCTTCTCGTTCTTTAGAACATAATACATTTTCATTTTTGCATATTAACTGTGTTTGGACCTGGATTTACCTCAGTACAGGCTTAGGAGTGCTGAGCTTTTTTGGAGTTGTTGCTTACTTGGGGTTGGCTACCCTTTCGACTCAGCACCACCTCACTGTGTCTTTGATCGCAGCACGTCTGTCTGGATTTTACTAAAGACCACCCACTCATATAGGAAGTAGGATAATGATGTTGTGTGGGTGGCCCCTGGAGAAAGACTGCTAGAAAAGAGTTTCTGTGCACCACAAAACCCTCTGGTGATTACCCAAGTGTATTACCTGCTGCAAGAGATGCCCCTAGAAGATCTAGTGTTACGGTAAGTATGCAACTGTTCTTTGTGGTGGTATGAACTTAGAAAGAAGAAGAAGAATCAGCATTTATATAGTGCTTTTCGTACACAGTGTATCCCAAAGCGCTTTACAAGCAATACTAGACTGGTAGTGAAGTGACTGAATGTGTAGTGGCGGCCATATCGCACATCATCACCCACACACAGCCTGGATAATTGCATAAACTGGTTTATGGGAAGGGAAATGTTGTCCAGGACACTGGGAATGTCCCCTACTCTTTCCGAAGAGTGCCCTGGGTTCTTTTACTTCCACCTGGACACCAACCAGGACAACACCAGGATGGGTAGAAGGGACCTCGGTTTAACATCTCATCCGAAGGACGGCACACACTAGCAGTACAGCACCCCTCCCAATACTGCACTCGGATGCCAGCGATTTTTAGGTGCAAGTCCAATCCTGGTGTGGGACGAGAACCCACTACCTTCTGGTCCAGAGGCGGATGTGCTACCAACTGAGCCACACTGACACTCTAGAAAGGACATCACCCTAGGAAGGAAGTTCTATATCACATGAGGCCCAACCCCCGGACTAAGCAAGTGGATGCCCAGGTAGTGGTGCCCGTAGCATATAGGAAAAAGGTGACGGAGGATGTGCACTCTGGTCACTCTGGGCATCTGAGCCATGGGAAGGTTTTGACTAGACTAACCCCGTATTTCTATTGGCCAGGTATGTACAGGCAAGTGGCAGCATACTATGAGACCTGTTATGGGACAGATAGTGACCACTGATAAATATGTGGGAGGAGTAAACCAGAGGGTGAAAAACAAGAGGTGGCACCCTTGGAGGAGGGGGAGAGTCCTACATAGAACAGGACGGGCAAGGTGGTGGTCAACACCACTAGAAGTGTGTAAGATTTGATACATAAACCCAGAGATTAGGGACAGGCTGTTGGGCATACAGCATGGTATGTTACTAGCCTACCTTTAAATGTTTAAGTGGGGACAGAGCAAGGTAGTTCTAGGATTGTGGATATGTTGTTCATCCACACTCTTTGGCATGTCCCCTTCCACTTTAAATCTTGCTGGAAGTCTTCAAGTTGGTTCCTCCCACCCACCCAGGTGGTATATACCTTGGCCCCGGCCCATGACACCAGATCTTCCTTTCCGCTGGAAGATTCACATTGCCTCCCTCATGTTCACGCATTTTGTAGACCCTGGCTCTAAAACCTTCGATTACTCCAAAAATCCATCTTGTTCGCATTAGCGATTGCGAATTTATTTCTTCGATTATGGAAGACAAGTCTTCCCCCAGATTTCATCGGTGCCAGCCGATCCCCACACCGCGTGTGTCTATTCAAACAACATGAAGTCTTGCTATATTATAGACATTAGCAGTTTGATCCAGCTCTAGAACTGCCCTGGAGTGAAATGGTTAAAACCATTCCAAAATAGAATTTTGGCACGAGAGCAGCTCTATCTGTGTCATTTCAAACTTGAACTGTCAGATTCTTTACTCCGCCTCAGTGAACAGTCGCTCCGGAGATTTCTCCTTCTGCTCGGTTCATTTCTCGGTTTAAAAAGTGTTTTCTCGGTTTAACCGAGAATAGTTTTATTTTAACCGCAAAACCGTTCGGTTCAAGCTCTATCTGTGGTAACCATAAGTAAATGAAGGTTTTGTCTGTGTGGAACTTGTAAGTTATCGGTTCGGTTTTGAACCGATCAGTGGGTTTAAAACTCATTTAAAACTAAAAGTTACTATTTTAGAGTGCGGTTTCGGTTCTTATCGGTTCTAAAAAAACGGATTTATTACGTTTTTTCCAATACCGTGACACGGTTAGGAACCGATATAAGTGTCTTGCCTGGTACTGCCGTTAAAAGGGCAAGTTTTGATTAGGCTGGCATTATGTCTGAGAAACCCAAAAGAAAACCGGGCCCACTGGTTTCAACACTGTGATGTTTGTGGGGAAGTCTTTGCCAAGACTGACCCACACACCACATGTGTTTATTGTCTGGGGTTTGACCGCCCAGTCAGACTGCCAGGTATAAGAATTTCCTGCAGCCACCCTGGAAAAAGATTGGGCAGGCTCAGGGAACGAGAGGCCAAAAGTCCGCTGGACCCGGATGACAGCCCGGGTTCGTGCCAACCGAACTAGAGGGAGTGCCTCTGACCAGGCCAGACTTTCAAGGAAAGAAAAGCTGGTTCTGAGGAACCAATTCCAGTAAAGAAAACAAGAAAATCAGCAGGTCTGGAGCCCAAATTCCTTCTCCAACTGCTGCAGAGATAGCAAAGCCATACAAATTGTCCAGTCACTGTCTCAGAGTCCGTCAACCACCACTGTCTGGTAAAAGGTCGGTTTTCCGGTCCCAGTGGTTCAGGATTATGATATTGAGGAATTTTATGAACCAGAGGAGGAGGAGGATTATGAACAGTATGAATGTGGCTGGGAAGGTCTGGGTGTGCCCATTGAACGGACATCTCCCAGACAGACCTTTAGAATCTCCCCTATGCTGTCTGAGTCCCCATCTCATTTTATGTTTTATAAAAAGTTGCTGAAACCTCCAGCTTCCTTTAGAAGAGGCTGTGGATGAGCAAGAGGAGCCTGATTTTGTAGAAATGATGGATATCCCGAGCCTAGGAGTTGTCTATTCCTTTACATAAGTCTTTTAGGAAACAAACAATTACAATTTTAAAGCTCCTAATTCTGTGCCTCCTGTAGATAAAAGATGGACAGAAGGTATACATTGTCAAGCCCTGATACAGAATTCCTTTCTCAACAATGCAGTCATGTTGGGGTAGTTCAGGCTGCTGCCTGTGATAAAGCTAATATTCCCTTGGCTTCACATCCTCCTGACAAGGATTCCAGGAAGATTGATGCCATGGCAAAAAACAGTATATGGCAGCCTCTCTGGGACTCAGGCAAGCAAATTATATGGCTTATGTAGCTAGGTATCAGAAATCTAGATGGGATACTGTTATGCAATTGGCCAAGCAGGCCATGGCCAGCTGGCTAGTGAACTAGAACAGGTGGCTGCTGATGGCATTGAAGCCTCTAAGGTTCAGTTTCATGCTGCTGTGGATGTTAATGATGTTTCCTCTAGGGTCATGGCCACATCTGTAGCTTTTCGTGGTTGGCCTGGCTCAGGTGTACTAGTTTGTCACAGGATACCCAGACTAAGGCTATGGATTTTCCTGTGGTGGGAAATTCTCTGTTTGGAGAGCAGACAGAGAATTACATGAAGAAGATGGATGAATATAGGGCTACTTACAGAGTGCCCAGGCTGAGGCGGCAAGCCACTCCTCAAAGGCATGCCCCAGGGGTAGGGGTAGGCCTTTTCACAGCCATTCTACCAGACTCAGGCCTCCTCTGCCTATGCTCAGAGGGACTTCTTCAGAGGCAGGGCAGACGAGGGGTGGGCAGATCTGTTCCCACCCCCAGCCTAAAGCTCCTGATAAACAGGCACCCTGATGGGGTGCCCAGGGCCAGTCTCCTGTACCAGTGGGGGCAGGCTGGCTTACTTCAGTCAGGATTGGGCTTCTTTAACCTCAGACAAGTGGGTTCTGGAAGTAGTAAGTGGGTCTGGTTCTCAGCTTCAAAAAGTTTCCCAAGTTGAGAAGCAGACTTTTTCTACCTGCAAGTGCTTCAGAGACCCTCGCTCTGGAAACAGAGGTCTCATCCCTGTTAGCTCTCAGAGCAGTAGAAAGGGTTCCTCCCCTGCATCAGGGCAGGGGTCTGTATTCCAGATACTTCCTTACCCCAAAAAAGACAGGAGAATGGCGGCCCATTTTAGATCTCGGATATCTGAACAAGCATCTTTTGAAACCAAAGTTCAAAATGGTAACTCTGGCAATGATTTTATCTTCCCTAAGGCCAGGGGACTGGCTAGCCTCCCTGGACCTCAAGGATGCCTATTTCCATGTCCTAATCAGAAGATCCCATCGAAAGTACCTCAGATTGAACTGCCTCAGGTCATTACCAGTTCAGAGCAATGCCCTTGACCTTACCTCTGCTCAAGGGTATTCACAAAGTGTCTAGCAGTGGCAGTGCCCTTAAGGAGGCAGAGGATTGCTGTTTCCCTATCTGACGACGACTGGCTCATTGTAGGCCAGTTCCCAGAACAGGTAAATCTCACCTGCAGGTCACCCGCAACTTCTCACCTCCCTGGGTTTTCTGCTAAACCTACCAAAGTCGGTTCTGGAACCAGTCCAGGTACTCACCTTTATAGGGGCAGAATTGGACACAAAGCTAGCCAGAGCCTTTCTTCCCCAGAAAGGGTAAGGAATTTAGTGGCTCTGGCCTCTTCCTTCACTCTGCAAGTTTCTCGACCAGCAAGACACTTTCTGCAGCTCCTGGGGCACATGGCTGCATCCACAGCTGTTGTGCAGGAGCCAGATTTCAGATGAGAGACATTCAGTTTCACTTGAGAACCTTTTGGTCTCAGAGAAGAGACCCCCTTTCCAAGTTGGTCCCAGATCTCGAACCTTGATCCTAGCTCTCCAGTGGTGGCAGGATCAGAGCAATTAGGCGGGGTCCCTTCATTTCCCCTTCTCACGACTTGACTCTCACTATAGATGCTTCCTTTCTGGGTTGGGAGCCCACATGGGCGACCTTTCCACTCAGGAGTTTGGTCCCCAGGAATCTCTGCTCCACATCAATTTTCTGGAACTCAGAGCTGTCTTTTAGCTCTTCAAGCTTTTCTGCATCTGTCCACGACAAGGTGAGACAAGTCAGAACAGACAACACCACAACAATGTGGTACATCAACAAACAGGGGGCACTCGGTCTTGACCTTGTGCACCGAGGCAATGAGTTGTGGTCTCTGGCCTATTCCCGACACTTCCCTCATAGCAGTTCATCTTCCAGGGAAGGACAATGTCCCTAGCGGATGCCCTCAGCAGGATTTCCCAGGGCCATCACGAATGGTCCTGGATCCTCAAGTGCTGGGGATAGTTTTTGCCAGGTGGGGCATCCTCAGATAGATCTTTTGCAGCCCCAGACAATCACAAACTTCCTCTGTTCTGTTGCAGACCTCCAGTGCTGGGCTCAGTTCCTCTGGATGCCCTTCTTCTGGATTGGGAGGAAGTTCCTCTATGCTTTCCCCCTTTCCTCTCTATTCAAGTACTAGTCAAAATCAGATCTCAGCCTTGCAGGGTGATTCTGATTGCCCGGATGAGCCAGGCAGCCCTGGTACCCTCCTGTCTCTGACAGTCCATCTTCCCGTGCCTCCCAAGAATCACAATCTGTTGACTTGTGCCCAGGGAAGGTTTGTATCCGGATCTCAAATCCCTCAACCTTAAGGTCTGGCTCTTGAGGAGTTAGAGTTTGCTGATTTACACCCCTCTCAGGGTGTTCTTGAGATCCTAAAGGCTTCCAGAAAGCCTTCCACTAGGGCTACTTATAGTTCTAAATGGAAAAGGTTTTCCATTTGGTGTGCTGGGAAAATATTTCCCAGAATCTGCTGAATTGCCCATTTTGTTAGATTACATGGTACATCTTAATTCCTTGGGTCTCAGACCAGCTACCCTGAGAGTTCATCTGGCAGCTGTGTCTGCTTTTGTGTCAGCAGGAAAGTCATCCCCTCTTTCCTCTCATCCTGTGTTTTCCAAGTTTTTTAAGGCATTACTCCATACTAATCCTCCCTTTCGGGGACCGGCCCCTGCTTGGGACCTTAATGTTTGCATTGCCCAGTTAATGCAACCCCCTTTTGAACCTCTGTCTTCTGCAGAGCTTAAGTACCTAACTTGGAAAACTGTTTTTCTAGTGGCTATCACTCTGCCAGGCCGATAAGTGAATTGCAAGCCTTGTCAGTGGAGACTGACTTTATTTCTTTCCACAGGGATAAGGTAGTCCTTAGGACTAATAGGAAGTTTTGCCTAAGGTGGTTTCAGATTTCCATCTTAATCTATCTCCCTTCAGTATTTTTCACTGATCACTCCTCTTGGGGTGAGAGAAGGTTGCACAGCCTGGATGTTAAGAGGCTCTTAGTTATTATATGAGCGTACCAAAGGTCACAGGTTCGAATCCCTCTAACTTTGCTTACCTATGGTGAAGTTGGGAAAGGCAAACCTGCCACTAAGAGATCAATAGCCAGGTGG
Organism: Neoceratodus forsteri; assembly: GCA_016271365.2. Taxonomy (NCBI): domain Eukaryota; kingdom Metazoa; phylum Chordata; order Ceratodontiformes; family Ceratodontidae; genus Neoceratodus; species Neoceratodus forsteri. Next base: position 1,129,443,777 of record CM057449.1, on the reverse strand, counting down.
ATTGTCTCTTGTATCCAATTTGTTATCAGAAAGTGGGCAGAGCCCCCAGTTTGAGGGCTCATTCTACCAGGGGTACAGCTGCGTCTCTAGCTGCTGCCAGAGATATCCCTTTATTAGAGATTTGCCAGGCTGCTACTTGGAAATGGTACACATTTTACCAAGCATTACTCCCTGGATGTCCAGGCCAGGAGAGATGCTCGGTTTGCACAGCTGTTCTTCAGAGCCTATTCCTAAGTAGGTTCTGCCCTCCTCCATGGAGGTACTGCTGTGTATTCTGCTAATGTCTATAATATAGCAAGACTTCATGTTGTTTGAAGAAAAATTACTCACCTTAGTAATGTTGTTTCTTCTAATGAGTCTTGCTATATTATAGACCTCCCCCAACCTGCCCCTCTCAGAACCTCTACTTGGTGGGGTTCGGGCAACTTAGTGTGGGCACTACTTATGTCCTGTTAGCATTTTGTCCCCTTTGGGACTTTGGGGGTGTGTATGTGTACGCGTGTTGTGTGTTTTATTATACTTATGTTCCATTTTCATATTATTAGAATGGTGTTAGTATTTCTGGTCCCCTGACTTGAGTCTTGGGTGTTGGGATCATCAATGGTTGTTATTATTTAGGTAGCCATTTGGCTAGTGTAGGTTACAGCTTCCGCATAGACCTTAGTGAGTTTGGTCTAAAGATCTGACAGTTCAAGTTTGAAATGACACAGATAGAGCTGCTCTCGTGCCAAAATTCTATTTTGGAATGGTTTTAACCATTTCACTCCGGGGCAGTTCTAGAACTGGATCAAACTGCTAATGTCTATAATATAGCAAGACTCCATTAGAAGAAACAACATTACTAAGGTGAGTAATTTTTTTCTTGTCTCGATGTCGACCATGACACCTGGAAATGCGATTTGTCTTGCTTTCCATCCTAATGTCCTCGATGACAGTCTCACACGCCTGAAGCTAGGGTGGCTGGAGAAACGGAACCCTCCAGTGAAACCCAAGGAGGCTCGGTGGGCGGTTTCCTCAGCTGTGGGATCCGCTGAGCAATTGGAATGTATGCAAGCATTCAAAGAGCAAGCAGCTCGGGCTGCAGAAACTGCTGTGAGCTTCCTCGTTCTGCTCAACCTGGGCTCCACCTTCTCAGGTTCCTTCCGAGAGTTGTGCCAGTCTTTTCTGACCAAGGGAGAGGGTCCTGCAGGCACGCACTCCTCTCGATCCCATAAGTGGGAGTAGGATCTGGGATCATCTTCGTCCCAACGGAGATGCTCCTGGGAGCGGAAGAGATCTCAGTCCCATGAGCATGCGGTCTTGACTTCAGTTGAGATTGCTCTTCGGCCACTGGCTTTCTGGCTTTGACATCTGGTCAGTCGACTGAACTGTCGACCAATGATTTAGAAATCGTCATCGATCTGATCAATCCTTTATTGCAGACTCCGGTCAATGATTCTCTTGATTGAACTCCAATTCTGACTTTCCCCAATGAGGAGACCCAGCCTGCTGGGACTCCCATCGAAGAAGTGGTCCCCAACCCCGTGAAATCACTAGCCCTGCCGGTGTCTCCAGAGCGACCAAATCGGCCTGTCCGATCTCGATCGAGGTCTCGGACCCACTCGACCGATAGGCCGAGGAAGAACCATAAACGCTGTAAAAAGAGGCGACGCCATTGGTCATCCTCAACTTACTCTGATGAGGAGAGGCTCCGGTGCTACGAGGACCTCATGTGGCAGCAGCTGATTTTGACAGGGCACAAGCCAACTCCGGTTTCCACCCCAGCCATTAATTGGCTTTTGCCTCCTAGGCCGGAACCAACTCCTTCGTAGCCGATCAAGTCGGTTTCCCCACCTGCGGAGCCGACTAGACCTCCAGCTTAGCCTAAAACAGTCTCTCCACCGATCATGGTGGAACCACCCCATCAGCTGCTGCCACATGAGGTCCTCGTCTCCTCATCAGAGTAAGTTGACACCGCTCCTCTTTAGCCTGTTCCTTAACTCCCTCCCAGATATCTGCCAGGAGAAAATAATCTTATACGCTGATGATGCTGTAATTCTCTCTTCCCACAAGGATCCAAACTCCCTATGAAAAAGCCTGCAACTTGCTTTCTCTAGTGTTGAAAGGTGGTTCCTGGATAGTAAACTTGTGCTAAACCACAATAAAACAAAAGCCATGCTCTTCTCCAATCACCAAAACAAACATAGGCATACTCCACTCACCATACAAACCTCTGTGGGAATTACACTGGACCAAGTAAATACTTTCAAATACCTTGGCATCACTTTTGACCAAGGGCTCACCTTTGCAACCCACATTGACAACACTGCGAAAACAGTGAACCAACGCCTTGGAATACTATTCCGTAACCGTCAATTTCTAAATCAAGCGGCATTGAGAATAGCTATACAGAGTTCCATAATCTCAATCATTGAATATGGCCTTATTATTTATGGCTCAGCTACCTCCACTGCTCTAAGGCGTATCTCAATCACTCTAAATAAGGCCTGCCAGCTCCTCACGGGGGCTCAAAGACTGACTCACACGTGTGATCTGTACTATGAATCAGGCTGGTTGAACCTATCAAATCATCTTATTTATCTCACCAGCACAATGGCAAAAAAATCTATCTTGGGACTGACTCCATTATGTATTCAAAACCTACTCCGACTGAATCCTGGCTCACGACCCTCCACCAAATCTGAACGCCAACCTTTCCTGGTTCCGAGATGCCGGACTGCACAGGGACAAAGATCTTTCGCATACAGGGCCCCGACATGGTTCAGTGCGCTTAGTCCACCTACTCTATCCTCAACCTCGCTTGAAGCTTTCAAATCCATGCTCTATGCCCACCTCACCACCACTAGCAACTGTGACTGCGCTAGATAAAGACTACTACTCCTCATGTCCATCCTCACATCTGAGGCCTCTTCCTCCCTGACTAATGAACCCTCTGGTACCTCTACTACTTCCTGTCTCCCACCCAAACTCACTCCCCCTTTTTCCTGTCTCCTCTCACTTACTCACCCGCTCACCACCTTTCCCTCCTCTCTAGCCTCCTTTTGGCACCTAATGATCACCCTCTCTCTGGAAGTGTCCTTAACCTCGAAATTGTCTACTCGCTTGAACCTGTTATAGCTTGTTTTTCTATGAAACTTAAAAACATTACTGCCTTAAACTGTTAATAGCAAATTTATGATGTAACTTTCCTGTCTGGTTTTACCTGTAATGTGTATCGTGCTTTGTTAAATGTTCTTTGTGACGTGGAACCTTTGTAAAAGAGCCCTGGCTCAAAGGTATTAATTCCTAGACTAATAAACTAAACTAAACCCCCCAAGCAGCCTGTGGGAGGGGCTCCTTCCATGGAAGATGGGCTGGACACCGGGCTTCCCCAGCGTTTGTCGGTCACTGTCACCCTGGACCGCCCTCGACGTGTCGAAGGTGACCTGGGTGGTCAACTGTTGTATCAGGATTCCTCGGATTCGGATGTCACTGGCCTGCATTCTCATCCCAGGGATGACGAATCAGCTGTTGCATTAGAGACCGAGGAAGGTACCTCGTCTTTTCAGGGCATTCTTCACCTCATCGCTGAGTCCACAGGGATACCCCTGGAGCCAATCCAGAAAAAGGCGGAGTACCCTGTCACTGACGTCCTCAAGAGAGGGCATACCCCGATGGAGGCGTTTCCTGTGGCCGAGGTCATTGTTGGTCCAGCCTTAGAACTCTGACAGTGCCCTGCCTCTTGTCCAGCCCAGTCTGCCCGCATGGCCCACAAGTATGCAGTGCCCATGGGGTCCCTTACGGAGTTCACAGAGCATCCCTTGGCCGAGAGCATGGTGTCCGCCTCTGTGTTCAGGCGTATTGGCAGATCTTCTTCGAGGTACAGCTCTTGCAGCAGGTTACACCATTAGGACTGAAGCCGGCAGGCATCAGGACCCCTCGGAAAATTTTCTAGCTAGCAGTCTTCAGCTGGGACCGCCTCCAAAGTCGGTCCCGCCCCCGACGTCAGGTGTAGTACATAAGGAGGCGGTCGCGCCAGATTCCCCAGTTCTTTCCTGCCGTTGACTTGCATGTCTCGACCTCTTCGGTTAGTACTAGCGCACGATGACAGGAAATCCTTTCTGAAATCGAAAACTTTGGAAGAAATTCTTCTTCAAGACAACCTCCCTTCGTCTGATGTCCTCCCCAACTTCAGTGGAGGGCCATCCTTCTAAGTGTGCCTGTGGGACGCAGATCCCATTTAAAGACCCTCATTTGGCCTGCGTTCGGTGCATGGGCCCAGACCACGACACCCAGGCTTGCTCCTTCTGCCAGGGCTTTAACAGCCGGACCAGAATCCGCCGACAGAAGGCTCTCCAGGCTTTCCTCCTAGAAGAAAAGCTCAAGGCCATGGAACCTTCCTCCAGGGGGGAATCTTTGGGAAAGTCACACAGACACCACGAGAAGCATTGGGAGAAGGTGAGACCTAGATCCCCCTCTAGGGCCTCGGACTCCTGCAGCTCCGACTCCAGGTCGGACCGCTCCCCGTCTAGAGCCCACTCTCAGCCTCCCCCGGTTGTGGTCAAATCAGCTAGCGGTTCTTTGACTCTGCGGCCTGCCAAGACCTCCAGGCCCTCTTCTTCTGCTAAGGCCTCGTCCAGGTCAGGGGAGCATTACAAGTCCTCGTCCCGGTACTCGGCCGCCAACGTCCGGTCAGTCTCCTTGCCGCTGCCACCCCAACGCAAGACCAAGGAGATGACCTTCCTTAAGCGGACATTGGATCCGATGTCGGCCCACCCGACATTGGCCAAGGTCCACAAGCACTCCCGTGAGCCGGTGGCAGTTCATCACCCATCGCCGGTCAGGCATTCACCCCCCAGGACGCCGGCGGGGGGAACGGCGTCAGATACCACAGACAGAAGAACCACACCACCGCCTACCGACGTCGGTCAGGAGGCATTGTCAGAGGAGGAGTCCACTCAGCCCGAAGACCAGGTGGGCGACTCCGGACCCATCGAGCTCCCACGGGAACCCTCCCAGAACCGGAGACCCTCGGAGAGCCAATGCCTGGCCCCGACGACAGACCACCAGCGCCCGGCCTGTTGTCGGGCCTCAACTTGGCAGATGTGAAGGAGCTCTTCACTTTCTGGTGGGACACCATCAAAAAGGATGTGGTCACCACGCACCCTCCTCCCGCACCCGCGGCACCACCGACGCCTGCGCCCCCTCCTTCACCAAAAGGGACAGCAGACCGAGCACCTTCCCCCCAGGAGCCAGTAGCACCTCCTAGGGGCAGATCTACAGAGAAGAGAAGGCCTCCATCTAGATCTTCTTCAGGGTCACCCAGCCCCACGAGATCCAGAAGATGTTGGTATTCGCCGTCAACAGAGGACTCCAGATCTGACATCTCTGAATGCTCCAGGTCTCCTTCACTGATCAGCATCCCTTCTCCGGACCCACGTGACCTCCCTAGGTCTCCTCTGGATGACCCCTCATTCTCTGAGATAATGAGACACATCCAAGAGGACATGGGATGGGATGGGATGCGGAGGAACTCGACCTCGAAAGACTACGCCTTGCCCGCTATCTTTGGCAAAAGGATCCCAAGCCTGTGGTAGTACCACCCTTGGTGGACACCTTTGTGGACATCACCAAGGCAGCATGGAAGCATCCACATTCGACCCCAGCTATGCCGAAGAAGGCTGACCGCCTGTACAAGGCCCCAAGGGAGGACCAGTACCTGGCTAACCATCCTCTGGCCGACTCCCTGGTCATTACAGCCTCTCATGACCGGTCTCAGAAACTGCAACATCTGAGCACGCAGCCACCGGACCCAGAGTCCAAGCAACTGGACATGCTGGGTAGGCGCACTTAGGCGGCCATGACTTGCGCCATTAGATCCTTGAATTACCTGACCCACATGGTTCAGTTTCAGAACACGTTGTGGGAACAGGGACAGGATCTGGCAGAGAAATTGCCAGGCGGTGGCCCAAAGAAGGAACTTGTCCAGCTCCTCCGCACGGGTTCAGACGTGGGGACCCAAGTGCTCCGAGCCACGTACGACTCCGCTGACTCTTCGGCCAGAGCGGCAGCCTCAGGCATATGTCTCTGGAGACACTCATGGCTCCATGTCTCCGGGTTTACCCTGGACGTCCAGAAAAACATTTTGGATGCCCCCTTTCATGGCGAAGTTTTGTTTGGTGAAGCATCGGAAAAAGTCATCACCTAATTACAGGAAGCTGGGAAGGCTGTTAGATCTGTCCAGGCCATGTACAGATCTAGATTCAGTTCCTTTCATAGGAACCAGAGTCATTTTCGCAGCCGGACTCAGAGGCAACAACCTCGTTCTGGTCAGCAACAGAGGGGCTCCTTTTCCCAGAAAGCCCAGGTCAAAACGTCCTCAGGTAGGGGCCAACGTGCTACCAAGTCGGCCCAACCTACAGGACCATCTGCTGCCACAGCATGACTCCTTCCCGGCCCCGGCCCTCCTCAGGATCAACGGGAAACAAAGGTCAGGGGTCGCATCGCAGATCACCTGCCAGGGTGGCGCTCGATCACCACCGACAGGTGGGTGCTACAGTTGGTCGAAAAAGACCACTTTATAGAATTCTTCGACAAGCCCCCCACAAGGCCTCCTCTGCTCTCCCGTTATTCAGGTCAGCACGCTCTGCTCATAAAGCAGGAAGTGCTCGTGCTTCTGCAGAAAGAAGCTGTGGAGCACGTTCCAAGGAACCAGATAGGAGCAGGGTATTATTCACACTTCTTCCTGGTTCCAAAGAAAACAGGGGACCTCCGTCCAATCTTGGACCTCAGCGACCTCAACATATCGGTCGTTTACAAGCGCTTCCGCATGGTGACCCTCCCGGGACTAATCCCCATGCTGAAGAAGGATGCTTTCTTGGCGTCCCTAGACATGCAGGACGCCTACCTGCACATCCCCATCGCTCAGACGCACAGGAGGTTCCTGTGCTTCGAGTTTCTCGGTTGCTACTACCAGTTCCGAGCACTTCCTTTCGGGCTGTCATCAGCACCAAGGGTATTCACCAAGTGCATGGCAGTCATGGCAGCGTCTCTGAGGAGACAGGGTCACTACGTGTTCCTGTACCTGGATGACTGGCTTCTCATGGCCTCCTCCAGGGAGGCATTGCTGCTGGCCATCCAGCACACCCAGGCTGTCTTTCAGTCTCTGGGCATCTTAACTACGAGAAGTCTCTCCTGGTACCGTCCCAGAAACTGCAGTTCATAGGTGCAGTTCTGGACACAGTCAAGGGGAAAGCCTTTCTTCCCGAAGACAGAGCGGAATGCATACGATCCCTCATAAGGGACATGTCAGCGAAGAAAACCGTCCGGCCAGGTTGATCCTTCGCCTGCTCAGACACATGGCTGCGGCCATTCCAACGGTCCCGATGGCAAGACTCCACATGCGGGTAACCCAGTGGATGTTAAGGGTGCAGTGGGACCAAAGGCAAGACCATCTGCAGCAGCCAGTCAGAATCACGAAGACTGTGGTTCGGGACTGGCAATGGTGGCTAGATCCGGGAACCCTCTCAGTGGGGGTTCCCTTCACAGCGCCGTCCCCGGTGTTAACACTTTCCACAGACGCCTCAGGGCTGGGGTAGGGAGCACACTTGAATGGGGTGAGGTCTCAGGGAACATGGACTACCCAGGAATCTCATCTCCATATCAACATATTGGAGATGAGGGCGGTCCTTTATGCCCTGCAAGCCTTCCAGTCGGAGATTCCACCCAGTACTCTCCTGTTACAAACAGACAATACTGCGGTGATGTATTACCTCAACAAACAAGGAGGCACACACTCCTACCCACTTTGCAGGGAGGCCATGAGGGTGTGGGAATGGGTAATTCGACACGGCGCAAAACCTCATCACAGTTCACGTTCCCGGTGTGGATAACAAGGTCGCAGACAGCATGAGTCGTTCCCGGGCCAGAGTTGACAAGTGGGAACTTCTACAGGAGGTGGCAGAGGATCTGTTCCACAGATGGGGTACTCCAGAACTGGATCTATTCGCCTCCCCATCCAACGTAAAACTGGCCAATTTTTGCTCGCTAGATCCAGGGCCTGGTGTTTTCTGGCGAGATGCGTTGTCCCTCTCCTGTGCGGGCAGATTCCTCTACGCCTCCCCTCCTTTCCGTTGATCCAGAGAGTCCTTCTCAAGCTTCGCAGGGAGCACACAAAGCTTATTTTGATAGTGCCTTTTTGGCCCAGGCAAATTTGGTTCCCGCTGCTGAATCAGTTGTCCCGGGAACCTCCGCTTGCTTTACCAATCAGCTCCCACCTGTTGTCTCAGGAGGAGGATTCACTAGTCCACCCAGACTTATGTTCGCTGAACCTGCATGCTTGGCTCCTAGAGACATAGCCATGTTGTGACACGGGGTCTCGCAAGAGGTGGCGGATGTACTTTCGGCCGCCAGAAAACCAGCGACACACGCAACATATGCCATGAAATGGCACAGGTTTTGCCTGTGGTCTCAGGCACACGGTTTCTCACCCTTAGACTGCCCCGAGAAGCTGGTTCTGGAGTTCCTGCTTTTCCTCTTTAAATCCAGGTTAGCTTACTCCTCGATCAAAGTGCACCTTTGTGCAATCTCAGCTTATCATGCCCCCATAGGCCAATGCATGGTGGCCCAGCTGGATACTACCCGTGCCTTTTTAAGAGGGGTCCTCCACCTTAGGCCGCCCATCAGGGATCCCGTTCCTCCTTGGGATTTACCCTTTGTCCCGGAGCAGCTTACACTGCCACCCTTTGAACCTGCCACAGATTGCAAGCTATGTTTTCTGTCATGGAAAACGTTGTTTTTGGTTGCCGTTACTTCAGCGAGAAGAATCTCCGAATTACATGCTCTCATGTGCAAGAAGCCTTATTTAATTTTTCATCAGGTCAGGGTGTCCCTGAGGATGAATCCTAAGTTCCTGCCTAAGGTGGTTTCAGCCCTTACTCTTAACCAGGACATTGATTTACCAGTGTACTTTCCTAAGTACACCAGTCGAGGAGAAGCACTGCTTCACACCCTGGATGTTCACAGGTGTCTCAGATATTATTTGACCAGAACCAAACAGCACCGGAAAGCAGAGCAGCTGTTCATTTCATTCGCTGAGAGGATGAAAGGGCCCCAGTTTCGGAACGGACCCTTTCACACTGGCTCATTCAATGTATTTCCTTTTGCTATGACAAGCGTCAGAAACCCTTACCAGGAGTGGTCAAGGGCCATTCGATAAGAGGAGTGGCTACCTCCTTTGCGGCACTGAAGAACGTTTCTACGTCGGCCATATGTGACGCAGCCACCTGGAGTTCGGTGCACACTTTTATCAGGCATTATAGCCTGGACATCGCCTCAAGGCGAAGAGTGGGTTTCGGCCTTGCTGTTCTTCAGGGCCTCCAGTCCTAGGCTCAGGACGGGTCTGAATCTCTGTATTGCCTCCTCCCAATGGCCTTTCAAGGTGCCATTGCTTGGGAATCAGTCCTAATGGTGTAACCTGCTGCAAGAGCTGTACCTTGAAGAAGATAGTACAGTTACGTAAGAACTTACCGTAACAGTAGATCTTCGAGAACAGCTCTTGCAGCAGGTACCTTCCCGTACATCATTCCCCCTTGGAGGAAGTAGGTTCCAGCCTATGCTATATTTAGGATTGGAAAGGTCGGTTCTTAGTCTTGGCCATCTGACGGCGGGTCCTCGGTCTCCTTTTCTGATATCATCCAGCAACCGGAAGTCTCCGGCCGGAAAACTGGGGATTCTGGCGGGACCGCCTCCTTATGTACTATGCCTGACATCGGGGGCGGGACCAATGTCGGAGGTGGTCCCCGCTGAAGACTGCTAGCTAGAAAATTTTCCTTGGGGTCCTGATGCCTGCCGGCTTCAGTCCTAATGGTGTAACCTGCTGCAAGAGCTGTTCTCGAAGATCTACTGTTACGGTAAGTTCTTGCGTAACTGTACTTTCTGCTGATACTGACCGACCTCCTGATAAAGAGTCTAAGCTTTTGGACCTTTCAGCCAGGAAGGGCTATGCGGTTTCTACTTTGGGCCTTTGTCAGGCAAGTTCAGCCGTCATCATGGCACACTCTCCCATGCTCTTCTAGGGTCTTTGGATGAAGTCCTCCCACATCTCCCCGTGGACATGCAGGCCATGGTCAAGCAGGTCCAGGATCAGGGCCAAGCTGTTGCCAAACAGCAGCTCCAGACATCCCTGGACATTGGGGATTCTTGTGCCCATTCGATGGCAGCCGCAGTTGCCTCTCGTCGCGGGCTTGGCTGAGGCTCTCCTCCTTCCCAGTGGATACTCGGCACAAACTAGCTGACGTGCCCTTCCTAGGGACCGACCTGTTCGGCCCAGGAGTGGCTGGTCACCTCCAGTGCATTGAGCAGTCCAATGCCACCTTGGACACTACTTCTGCCAAGGGTTCTTCGGGCAAGAACCAGCAGAAGAAAAAGAAGACCCTTTTCGGCATTCTTCCCCTGCAGCTCAGCAGTCCTATTTTCAAGAGGGACAGCAGCATCAGTGACAGCAGCAGGCTCAAGCTTGGCACTCCCGGTCCAGGCCCTCCCAGGCCTGTAAAGGAGGCCAAGGTTTGGGTCCTGTATCCTTCCATGGGGGGGCCGGCTATACCACTTCCTTTCTGCCCTGTCCACTGTCACCTCGGATAGGTGAATTCTCGAAGTGGTCGGTCAGGCACTGCCTCTAGAATTCGAGCAGTACCCTCCAAGCCGAGCCCGTGCCCCTCTGAAGGAAAGAGTATCCACTCACTCAGTCGGCTGTCCGAGACAACATCGCTCAGCTCCTCCTCAAGGAGGCTGTAGCTCCAGTGGCAGATCCTCCAGCAGACCCAGGCTTTGTGTCCAGGTACTTCCTGGTGCCCAAGCAGACAGGGGCTGGTGCCCCATTCTAGATCTGCACAACCTGAATCAATATCTCCAGTCACGCACCTTTCGGATGGTCACTCTGTCCCAGATCATACCCAAGGACAGTGGTTTACCACACCCGCGGAAAAACGGACGGAGGACCGGAATGCTGATTGGCTGACAGAATTCCCTGAGAGACAGGGACTTCTGACTGGCCAAACAGAAATCCAGCACGAAAACCAAACTAGCATTTGTTCTCACCAGCTGCATGATTACAATGCCTTAAAAGGCACACTGCTGCACTCCCTAATCTCATCGCTGTTCGTTGTAGCTGCTGTGTCTCTCTACAAAAGCTCGCCTCTCATCTCGCCACCCACCATCGTTTTACTGGATGCCTGCTGACTTGCCTGCTCCTCTTACAGTCTTCTTTCTGTAAGTTTTAACTTTTTATTTCTCTTGAAAAACAAGAGAAGATTTGTGTTTGCCAGGTAGGAGAAACGCTGACCCAATCAGATTTATTCTGTGATTTTTTCTTTTTTTTTTATTTAAAGCGAGAGATGATTTAACCTCCACCCCATGCCTGTTTCACTGTCCACCCTTCAAACTTGCTGAATGTTTCTTTTTAGTTATATCGCTAGGCTGCTATTTTGGAGTGCAGTGTGTTTGTCCGGCAGGCAGGACAAATTTGGTGGCTGCTGGCACAGTCGTCGTATGACGGGACTGCTGCATCCTTAATCATATGCCTAGGCAGAGTGCCTGCACAGAGAGCCCTTTGATTATGCCTGGGCATGGCTTCTGTGAACATGGTTGAGGTCGCAGTGCACCAGCAGGATTGTCATCAAGTGACCGGGTTGGTTGGTCATTGTTGGTCGGTTGAGGGACAGGCTGGCGGACTGGTTCACGTGCTGGAAAAAATGGATCTTCCCTTGACAATCTTTATCATTCATTACTGCTTGGGTAGTGCCGGATGCGTGCACCCGCTATGGGAGATTTTTTTTTTGTCTGTTCCAATGGCGCCGCCACTGAGAGCGTCGCGCTGCATCATGCACAAGGGGCGGCAGTTAGGTGCCACAGACTCCTCCTCCATCTCAGTTCTGTTTCTCCCGCCATCGAGGCTGCACCTGCTCCGCATGCGAGATTTACAGCTGCATCAGAGGCCTACTTGCAACTTCTCCTTCTATGCTTTCTCCTCATCCTGACACCGTTGAAGTTATTAGCTGGTAAGACCATTCTGTTTTTTCGGTGCTGGGATCTTTTTGCTGTGTTTTTCTGTTTATTTCTCATCCTGTCAGGTTCAGGAGCCAAACGTAAGTCCAAGGTGGGTCATGCCGCTATGCGTCGGTGCTCCTGTGGCCGGCATTTTCCTGTCACGGACCAGCATGATGTTTGCCTTTGCTGCCTGGGACCCAACCATGATATGGATGCATGCAATACCTGTTTCTTGATGGACCATCATGTCCTAGAAGTCCGCATGTTCAAGATCGGCAAGGCTGCACCGACTTTCGGGGGGACGGCGTCACTCCAGGAATTTCCAGGTAAGATCTCTAGACCCTTCCTCTGGGTCCCTTCCCAGGCCTATATGGTCTGGAGAGGAGGCGGTCTCCTCATCTTCTATTCTTGCCGAGGAGGAGGCCTCTTTCGCGGTGTCAGAGGAACGCCATGGTCCCTCCCGGGGCCGCTGTGGAGACACCACCTTGGCAGTCACCTCTTTGGAGGTGCAGGCTCCCCCATTGTCAAGGCCCAGGTCTGCTGGGCCCGGCATCAGTGGACCCTTGATGCCACCTTCCGGTGCTGCTCCGGATCCCGGTGCCATTTGCGGTGCCAGTGATTGGGGCGTCGCTGTTCGCGGTGCCGTGTTGGCTCTTGGCGCCACCCACGGTGCCGTGGGCCCGGTCAGCTTTCCTAGCGGTGCAGAGTCAGATCCCTGCACCAAAGGAGCAGTGCGTGAGGTCTGACTGGCACCGTTGGGGAGTCAGGGCCAGATTTGGGCGTTGTGAGTGGTTCGAGACCATCCGGCGCCGCCGCTGGCACTGGCACCGGCACCATTTGCAGTGCCGTTTCTATGGAGACCCCTGGGGTGGCCAGTATTGAGGTCCACTGATCTCTTCCTCCTCTGAGGATGATGATTCGGATGTGGACCCGTCCTGGCACCCTGACTCTTTGGAGTCAGGGTCTCCAGTAAGATGAAGTGCTAGGCGGCCCAGCGAGCCTATTCCTCTGTCTCCTCTGCTGTCCTCTCCTGAGGCCTCCTAGGCTGGGGGTGGTCTGGGGTTCCTGGAGGAGGATGGCGTGGAGGCGGGGGGGGCGGGGCTCATCCTCCAGAGGTGGTTGCGGTAGCTGCCGATCCCAGTGCTGTTGCACTTGCTCGGGGTGGGGTGTCACTGGGGTCAAGGGGGAGGGCATTCTCAGAGTCTGGGGAGGTTGAGAGACCGGGTTGACGCACCTGGGTCTTCACCTGCCACCCCTTGGGGTGCGGGTAGGAGCTGTAGCGCTGGGCCCGCCTTTCCCTCTCGGGCTCCAGGGACCCCTCTGGTGGCGTTGCTGTGGGATGCCCTTCTGGACCCATGCAGCCCCAGGTTCATCACAGGGGAGGATCCCCTACTAGGCTGTTCCAGGCTTCGCATCCCCAGGGTTCCATTCTGCGACCTGGTTTGTTGTCCGGGATCCCGCCAGCTTGGGCTCCGTTTTCCGGATTTCAGAGCCTCAGCAGAGGACAGTTGCCTCGTCATTGGTGTCCCTCTCCCATTCCTCTGCAGCCACCGCCCTCTCTCCCAGACCATGTCGGTCCTACGGGCCCATTATCCTGGGAGACATTTAGAGGCTGTTCAGTGGCCTTCCCCTCATATGTTAGATATATGCATGAGTGGGTGTTTCGCCTATCCCCACCACCGCAGAAGTCCTCTGGGCATTCGAGCTCTCCATCATCCTCGTTTTCCACCTCGGAGGGAGAGGAACCCACTGCTCATCTCTCCTCTGATGCTGATTTCACTGAATATCAGCGATTCCTTTCAAAGATGGTGAGGGATCTTTGTATCTCCTTTGTTAGGCGAGACAATATCGAATGAGAGACACGTGAATTCCTCAGTGAATTCAGTGCCCAGCATTTGGTGGTACTGTCCTGGCCTATTTCCTTCCAGGAGGCATCTATCAGTTCCTGGCAGTTGCCAGCTGTCTCTGTTCCAGCCCTGGCAGACTGCAGAAGAAGGTATTGTGCCCCATTGGAGTCTCTAGGTTCTCTTCCCAACCTGCCTTCAGGATTGGCATTCCTAGAAACTCCCTCCGGGCGCCACCGCCTGGTGCACGACCGCCCACCGGACTCAGATTCCCTATAGTTTGACCGGTGGGGTGAAGAGTGTTCTCTTCCTCTTGTGCGATGTTATGCATTGCATCACATTAGGCTCACCATGCTGCCTATGGTAGGCATTTATGGTCAATGTTCTCCCAAGTCCTAGCATCAATGCCTGATATGGAGCAATCCAGACAAGCTATTGCCATCTCTGCTATAGGCCTGGAGCTGGCAAGACACCAAGCAAGGGCATCTTACGACACCAATGAGGTGGCTTGCAGGGATAGTGATCTGTATTAGATGGACGGCATGGCTCCGTTTATCAAGGTTATCACCCCTGGCCCGGAGTAGGGTGATTTGCTCTGCTTTCCAAGGGACCCATCTTTTTTCCTTCAGTGCTAGGAGGCTTCTGCAGGGGCTTCCTCCATCTCTCCATCCCTGGGGGACACCTCCTAGCTCTCCTTCATCATAGGCTTCTTGTCTGATTAGCCCAGGGTCTTCCCCTCCTGTTTCCCACCAGCAGGAGGCTGAGGGTCTTGTTCCCTCAGGGTTTCTATTATCTCCCCCTTGGGGTGGGGGGCTTGGTACTCACCCAAGCAGTAATGAATGGTGAAAATTGACATGGGAAGATATGAAAATTACATACCTATTCTTGATCTTCTCTAGTATCTTCACCATTCATTACTGATACCCGCCCATCTTCCCCTCAGTGACTTCCTACTGCGGTGTCTCCCCCTCTCTACTAATTCCTCTCCCTTCCTTGTTGGCCTTTAAGCCAAAAAAAAAAAAAAAAATGATCTTGATTTTCTGTTCTTCTCTGGATGGATCCTTTTTCCACCAGGTAAATGGGAATGAGTAGGATTTATTATATCCTGAGGGAACTCTTTCTGATTGCCCTTAGGGGTGACCTCTTGTTTTCTTAGCCATGTTGTTCAATTCACAGCTGAAGAGACCGTCCCTCTATGGCTCGGCCCCAACTTTCAGGTTCCCTCTGGCAGGTATTAATTAATATTGTCAGCTTCTTCAAACAACATGAAGTCTTGCTATATTATGACATATGCAGTGAGTCCCAACCTTCGAACTGCTCCGGAGGTGAAAGAGTTAACTTTCCATGCCAGGCATGGAACGCTGAATTCGAGCTCAGTTGAAACTCTGTCTGTTGTTCTTCAAACTCAAACCGTCAGATTCTTTACTCCGCCTCACTGAACAGTCGCTCCGGAGATTTCTCCTTCTGCTCGGTTCATTTTGTCCGTTAAAGTATTGTTTTTCTCTGTTTTCCACCGAATTTAAACCGCAACCGGTCGGTTCAAGCTCTGTCTGTGGTATTTGTGAGTACTAGATAGAGTTACATTATTTCTGTTCTGTGTGGAACTTGTAAACGGTTTATCAGTTTGGTTTGAACCGATTAGGTTGTTTAAAATATCTTAATCTGTGATTTAGAGTGTGGTTACCGGTTCTTATCAGTTCTAAAAAAAACAGATTTTATTACGTTTTTTTCCACGACCTGTGACACGGTTGGGAACCGATAAGAGGGTCTTATCTGGCGGATTGCCATAAACGGGTAAGTTTGGTTAGGACTGGCACTATGTCTGAGAAACGCAAAAGAAAAGCAGAGCCCACTGGGTTTCAACACTGCAGTGTGTGTGGGGAAGTCTTTGCTAAGGCTGACCCCACACCACCTGTGTTATTGTCTGGGTTTGACCACCTCAGTGCAGACTGCCAGATTTGTAATAATTTTCCTGCAGCTACCCTAGAAAGAGAGTTGGTAGGCTCAGGGAAAGGGAGGCCAAAAGTCCACTGAACCAGATGGCCAGCCCGGTTCGGTTCCAACCGAACCAGAGGGAATGCCCTCTGACTAGGCGAGACTTCCTCGGACAAAGGAGAACCGACTGAGGAGTCGGTTCCAGTAAAGGACTAGGAAATCAGCTGGTGTGGGCCAAAACTTTCCTCTCCAACTGCTGAAGAAATAGCCAAAGCGATTAAAATTGTCCAGTCGCTTTCCCCGGTTCCGACCGAACCGGCACCTTCAGGTAAGCGCCCGGTTCGGCCGGTTCCACCGGTTCAAGATTATGATTTAGAGGAATATTATGAACCGGAGGAGGGGGAAGAGGAGTATGAGGAGAGTGAATGTGGATTTGGAAGTTTAGATGTGCCCATTGACCCGGACATCTCCCCAGACAGACCTTCAGGAGTGTCTCCTCCTAGGCTTTCGGAGTCCCCTTCTCATTTTATGTTTTATAAAAAAGTGGCTGAAACCCTCCAGCTCCCTATGGAGGAAGCTGTGGATGATCAAGAGGAGCCTGACTATGTGGAAATGATGGATATCCCAGAGTCTAGGAGACTGTCTATTCCCTTGCATAAATCTTTTGGGAAACAGACATTTAAAATTCTAAAACTCCTCACACTATACCTCCTGTGGATAAGAGAATGGACAAGAGGTACACATTGTCAGGCTCTGATATGGAGTTCCTTACACAACAATGCAGCCATGTTGAGGTAGTGCAGGCTGCAGCCTGTGGCAAGGCAAATATTCCCTTGGCTTCACACCCTCGGACAAGGACTCAGGAGGATTGATGCCATGGCAAAGAAACAGTACATGGCAGCATCCTTGGGACTCAGACAGGCAAATTATATGGCTTATGTTGCTAGATATCAGAAATCCAGATGGGATACTGTTATGGCTCTAGCAAAACAGGTCCCTAGGCCAGCTTGCCAAGGAGCTGGAGCAGGTAGCTGCTGATGGTATGAGGCATCCAAGGTGCAATTCCATGCTGCAGTGGACTCAAATGATGTGTCATCAAGAGTCATGGCTACATCTGTGGCACTTCAAGAGTGGCTTGGCTCAGATGTACTAGCCTGTTACAGGATACCCAGACTAAAGCCATGGATTTTCCTGTTGTGGGTAATTCTCTGTTTGGGGAGCAGACAGAGAATTACATGAAGAAAATGGATGAGTATAGGACCACCTATAAGAGTGCACATGCCAAGGAAAGGCAGGCCACTCCTCAAAGGCAGCTTCCCTGGGGCAGGGGCAGGTCTTTTCATAGGCCTTTTTACCAAGCCCAGGCCTCCTCTTCTGCTTATGCCCAGAGGGGGTTCTTTAGAGGGAGAGGCAGACGGGGTACAAGCAGGCCTGCTTCCACCCCTCAGCCCAAAGCCCCTGCCAAGCAGGCACCCTGATGGGGTTGCCAGGGCCGATTCTCACCTACCTGTAGGGGCAGGCTGGCTACTTTGTGTCAGGACTGGGAGTCTCTGACATCAGACAAGTGGGTCCTGAAGTAGTAAGCCAGGGACTGGTTCTCAGCTTCAAAAAGTTTCCAAAGATGAGAACCAGATCCTTTCCACCTGCAAATCCACCAGAGGTACTTGCCCTAGAGGCAGAGGTCTCTTCCCTCCTGGCTCTCAGAGCCCAAAAAAGACAGGAGAATGGCGGCCCATCCTGGATCTCAGATACTTAAACAAGCACCTTTTAAAACCAAAATTCAAAATGGTGACTCTGGGAATTATTCTACCCTCTCTAAGGTCAGAGTACTGGCTAGCGTTCCTGGACCTCAAGGATGCCTACTTCCATATTCTCATCAGAAGCTCCCATCAAAGTACCTCAGGTTCAGGCTGCCCTCAGGCCATTACCAGTTCAGGCAATGCCCTTTGCCTCACCTCTGCTCCAAGGGTATTCACAAAATGCCTGGCAGTAGCAGTTGCTTCCCTAAGAAGGCAAAAAATTGCCATCTTCCCTTACCTGGACGATTGGCTCATAGTAGGCCAGTCCCCAGACCAAATCAGGCTACACCTACAGATAACTCAGCAACTGCTCACCTCTCTAGGTTTCCTTCTGAATCTTTCAAAGTCAGTTCTAGAGCTGTATAACTCCTCACCTTCATAGGCGCAGAGCTGGACACAGAGAAAGCCAGAGCCTTCCTTCCTTTGGACAGGGCAAGGACCCTGGTCTCTCTGGCCTCCTCATTCACCCTGCAGGTCTCTCGACTAGCAAGGCATTTTCTACAGCTCCTGGGGCACATGACTGCCTCTACGGCAGTAGTGCAGGGAGCAAGATTTCAGATGAGGGACATCCAGTTCCATTTGAGACATTTGGTCTCAAAGGAAGAACCCTCTAACCAAATTGATCCCAGTGACTCGGACCTGATCCAGGCCCTACAGTGGTGGCAGGATCAGAGCAATCTGAGACAAGGGGTTCCTTTTGTCCTCAGTCTCACTCCTTAATCCTTACTACAGATGCTTCCCTCTTGGGGTGGGGAGCTCACATGCGACCTCACTACCCAGGGGTTGTGGTCCCTCAGGAATCTCTGCTCACATCAATCTGTTGGAACTCAGAGCAGTTTTCTAACACTTCAAGCTTTTTCCAAATCTGTTCAGAAGAAAGTTGTACAGGTCAGAACAGACAACACCACCACAATGTGGTACATCAACAAGCAAGGGGGCACTCGGTCTACGGCCTTGTGCACCGAAGCAATGAAGTTGTGGTCTCTGGCTTACTCCCTGAACACCTCCCTTATGGCAGTTCACCTCCCTGGCAAGGACAATGTCCTGGCAGATGCTCTCAGCAGGATTTCCCAGGGCCATCACGAATGGTCACTGGATCGCCTGGTTTTGGAGGTGATCTTTGCCAGATGGGGCACCCCGCAGATAGATCTTTTTTCAGCCCCAGACAATCACCAACTTCCCCTTTTTTGCTGCAGGCCCCCAGTGTTGGGCTCAGTCCCTCTGGGTGCCTTAGTCCTCAATTGCGAAGGGAAGTTTCTCTATGCTTTTCCTCCCTTCCCTCTCCTGTTCAAAGTGCTAATCAAAATCAGATCTCAGCCCTGCAAGATGATCCTGATTGCTCCAGATTGGGCCAGACAACCCTGGTATCCACTCCTACTGTCCTTAGCAGTCCATCTTCCCCTGTGTCTTCCCAGGAAGCACAACCTGTTAACCTGTGCTCAGGGGAGGGTTTGGTACCTGAACCTCAAATCTCTTAATCTCAAGGCCTGGCTCTTGAAGAGTTAGAGTTTGCTGATCTACACCTCTCCCAAGGTGTAATGGATATCCTGAAAGCTTCTAGGAAACCTTCCACCAGGGCTACTTATAATTCCAAATGGAAAAGGTTTTTCCATATGGTGCTCTAAGAGCATATTTCCCAGAATCTGCTGATTTACCCTCAGTCCTGGATTATATGGTCCACTTAAATACCTTGGGGCTGAGACCAGCTACCCTAAAAGTGCATTTGGCAGCTGTGTCTTTTACTTCAGCAGGTAAGCCTCTTCTCTTTCAGCTCATCCTGTATTCTCCAAGTTTTCAAGGACTGCTGCACATCAACCCTCCATTCAGGGACCCTGCCCTGCCTGGGATCTTAATGTTTGCATTGCTCAGCTTATGCAACCCCTTTTGAGCCTTTGTCCTCAGCAGGCTTAAATACTTGACTTGGAAAACTGTGTTTCTGGTAGCCATTACTTCACAGACGTATCAGTGAATTGCAGGCCTTGTCAGTGGAATCTGATTTCATCTCTTTCACAGAGATAAAGTGGTCCTTAGAACTAACAGAAAGTTCTTGCCAAAAGTGGTTTCAGATTTCCACCTCAATCAGTCTATATCTCTCCCTGTTTTCTTCACTGATCATTCTTCCTCAGGAGAGAGGAGGCTACACAGTTTGGATGTTAAAAGAGCCCTTAGCTACTTCATAGAGCTTACCAAGGATCACAGGTTTGAATCCCTCCAGTTGTTCCTCACTTATGGAGAAGTTGGGAAGGGCAAACCTGCCACTATGAGATCTATTGCCAGGTGGATTGTTTCTGTATTCAATTTTATATGAAAACTGGGTAGAATTCCACCTCAGGCTTGAGAGCTCATTCCACAAGAAGTACACCTGCTTCCTGGCTGCTGCCAGGATATCCTCTTAGAAATTTGTCAAACAGCCACCTGGAAACAGTCACACTTTTACAACATTACTCTCTGGATATCCAGGCTAGGAGTGATGCTCGGTTTAACAGCAGCACTGTCAGAGCCTGTTTCCAAAGTAGGTTCTGTCCTCCTCCTTGAGGTACTGCTTGGTAGTTCTGCATTTGTCAGAAGACCATAAGACTTCATGCTGTTTGAAGAAAAATGACTCACCTTAGTAATTATGTTTCTTCTAATGGAGTCTTGCTGTATTCTGACCTCCCCTGCCTCCCCTCAGACCTAGATTTTTGGGACGTGGGTGGGCAGGTGCAGTGTTGGAACCCTAGAGGTGCCCCCCTCTTTTACACCCTCTTTTTTTCTTTGGGTGCAATGTTTTTCATTTGATTGGCTTTTGTTTTTGGGTTTCCTGCCTTGAGTCTTCCTTTGAGAACCAAAAACATTATATTTCTGCCAGTTGGCTAGTTAAAAAATTTACAGTTTCCACACAGAACACCTAGTGAGTTTTTGCTCGTAAAGATCTGATGATTGCAGTTCAAATAACAGGCAGAGGCTTCAACCGAGCTCGAGATGAACATGCTATGCCATGCATAGAAAAGTTAACCCTATGTTCTCCAGGGCAGTTGAAAGGCAGGACCTAACTGCATTTGTCAGAATGCATCAAGACTCCACTAGAAGAAACATAATTACTAAGGTAAGTAATTTTTTCTTTCTGTCCCTCGGCTCTCTTGCATCGCTCTCCTTTTTTCTTACCCTTTGTTTTCGCCTCTCCGGCTACCAAAACTGAGATGGAGGAGGGTCTGCGGTACTGCGGCCACCACTCGCGCATGGCAAGCATGTAAACTCTCGAGTAAGCACCGCTGGAGCAGACGCCCAAAAAAAATCTCTTGTAGCGGGTGCGCGCCTCTGGCGCTACCCAAGCAGTAACGGAATGGTGAAGATACAAGAGAAGATCAAGAATTACAGTAGATATGAAATTTTCATTTCTGGCCTCTGAGGGAAGGACGGGTGGGCAGAGTAGCACAGAACCATTTTTTCCAGCATGTATGCCAGTCTGCAAAGTCCGTGCTATCCTCCAGTGGTTGGTCGTTGTTGGTCAGCTGAGGACAGGCTGGGCAGACTGGTTTCACATCGGGAAAAAATGGTTATGGCCTCTGAGGAGGGGTGGGCGGGCAAGTGGCACAGAACCATTTTTTCCAGCATGTATGCCAGTCTGTTGAGTCCGTGCCATGCTCCAGTGGTTGGTCATTGCTGATTGGCTGAGGGATGGGCTGAGCGGACTGGTTCATGTGCTGGAAAAAATGGTTCTGGCCTCTGATGGAGGAACGGGCGGGCTGAGTGGCACAGGACCATTATTTCCAGCATGTATACCAGTCTTCCGAGTCCGTGCCACACTCCAATGGTTGGTCGTTGTTGGTCAGCTGAGGGACGGGCTGGGTGGACTGGTTTCACGTGCTGTAAAAATGGTTCTGGCCTCTGAGGGAGGCGGGTAAGCAGAGTGGCACAGAACCATTTTTCCAGCATGTGAGCCAGTCCACCCAGTCTGCCCATCTGCCAACCATCAACCAACACACCATTGTTTGGTTTTGTGATAATTTTTTGGGCATGTGTCTTTACTGAGAAATGCATATTTTTCATTTGTTTCATTTGTCATTTACTGTGTTTTGCTACCCGGGACCTGCTGTCTCCATCCTGGTTATCCTGAATTTAAACATGGTGTAAAGTATTGTTAGGTGGTGTGCATGTCTGTGTAGAAGAATACAGACACATGCTCAGACAGAAATCTTTATTAAACATTTAACTGAATCAACCATGTGTCATCTGAACCCAGAGGGAATCATCTGTGCAGTTGGAAATGCAGATTGTCCTCCTCGGTTCCCTTCATCAATTTTGGAGGATGCAGATATTGGATTACCTAGGGGATAAACAGACAAGTTAAACTGTCAAACTGCATGTTAACAATTTTACCACTTTTATTAAATACATTTTCTATGTTGAACCCTTTGCTTGATTTTCTAATGGAATATGTTGGAGGCCTGTCTTGATTTGTGCTTTTAAAATGTAAAAGTTCCCAATAAAGAAGTTGTTGGGGTGGGGGACTTTGCGGCAACCTGGGCTACCACAACCCCTTGTCTCGTCATAGGTGATGCTAATAAAAACACCACCCAAGTATTTACCTTTTAGGGGGTACTGTGTGGCAGCGCATGGGTATCTGGAGGGTGCTGTGTGGCAGTGCATGGGTATCTGGAGTGGTCATTCATACAAACTTCTTGTGGTGGCTTTTCTCCTAGGTGGTGTGGTGTAACTGCCTTGGCACCAGGGCAGTCCAGACCATGTTTGCTTGGATGGGGTTGGGGAACTAGGGATGGTGAGTTCTTAAAGGAGAACTACTGGCCGAGGTGAAGCCCTGACCACTGTACAGATTGGGGCTCGCTTCATCTATCTTGTCCCCAACCCGCAGGCACTATATTAAATTAATAATCTTTGCACGTAATCACTCAACTTGGTAAATTCTCTGGTGCATCCAGCTCATTAATTTAGGAGCTTGTGAACATCTTGCACACTCGCTCATGAACTGATAATGACACTACCTTGCCTTATGCTTCTGCCCGTTTATTGTAAATACTGTCGTGTGTCTAGGCCACTGTTACGCTGCCAATTGAGAAAGGGGCAAGGCATTGTCATCAGCTTGCAGTCTTAATATGAGTAAGAGTGTGTCATGTTCAGTAGCGCCATAATTAACATTCCGGGTGCTCCAGAGGATGTACCAAGTGGTATTAGTGATCAGGTGCAAAGAATAATTTACCTATACTAACTGCAGGAGGGATCGGAGAGACAAAGCCCCAATCTGAACAGCTGTCATGGTTTCTCCACTGCCAGCAAAAGTCCTTTCTTGAGTTTGAGCTCCGACATGAAAACTAAGAAGCTCCATTTTCATGAAGACAGTCAGAAAGTTCCCAATGTATTATTTTTGAGATTCTGGATTGGTTTATTATTTGGCAAGATTGTGTTTTGTGTATCTTTCCTTTAGCATCCTCATTAATCAATCACATTTTTTAAGTAGGATGCACTTTGTTTACAAATAAACCAATTCCGGCATCTACATATTAGATAGGGACTGAACCGATAGAGTCCACCTTGGTGTCTGGTGGTTCAGCTTACTTCACGTCTGAGCTTGGACAGATTTGTACATGGTACTGGGCTGCAGTGCTGCACATGCTGCTGTGACATGAGGACAGGTGGGGTCTGCAGTGCTGCACATGCTGCTGTCACACGGGATGGGTGGGGGCTGCAGTGCTGCACATGCTGCCATGACACGAGGATAGATGGGGGCTACAGTGCTGCACATGCTGCTGTCACACGGGATGGATGGGGGCTGCAGTGCTGCCACTGCTGCCATCACACGGGATGGGTGGGGGCTGCAGTGCTGCACATGCTGCCATCACACGGGACCGGTGGGGGGGTGCAGTGCTGCACATGCTGCTGTCTCACAGGATGGGTGAGTGCTGCACATGCTGACATCACACGGGACGGGTGGGGGCTGCAGTGCTGCCGTCACACGGGATGGGTGGGGGCTGCAGTGCTGCACATGCTGCCGTCACACAGAACAGGTGGGGGCTGCAGGGCTGCACATGCTGCCATCACACGGGACAGGTGGGGGCTGCACATGCTGCTGTCACACAGGATGGTTGGGGGCTGCAGTGCAGCACATGCTGCCATTACACAGGATGGGTTGGGGCTGCAGTGCTGCTGTCAAATATTGAGGAAAGATCACAGTTTCCATTTTGTCTGGAGATGGAAGTTGAAGTGACTTCAGTGCTTTCAAGGCTGTGCTCTGCTGCAGACTGTACTGCTGTTCAGCTCGCACCCAACCCTGGCCTGTTGACTGATGTGGATACCTGAACTCCAGACTGCTAACAGCAACATGTCCTGTGATTGTGTCGCTGCTGCTTTGCTGAAAAAGTAAGTTTTTTTTTTTGATGTCTCATCGTTCACTTTTTTGGTCAAGACTGTCTGGTTCAGTTTCTTGGTCGGTATGGGGCAACAGTAGCTATTCGAGGTAGAGTTTATTTTCAGGTGGTTAGTGACTGAATGGTTTGGAGTGTTGGTGGCATGTTGGGCTGCCATGTAATCACCCTACCATCAACCACAATTAAAATAATTAAAAATTACTTGCAGTGATACTGACACCAACCCTGGCTGGACACTTTTTCAATGATGGCCCTTGTGGCAGTCACTAAGAGTACCGCGACCCAGTCAGTGAGGAGTTGCCCATGATGAGTGACTTGAATGAATGGAGGGCGTCTGCATCAACATCCTCCATGGAAGTGGGTTTTGTTGGTACAACCTGCCAGATGTTGACCCAGACCCCTTGTCCCCAAATGCAGACATGTGGGGATCTGCTGCTTTAAGTTTTATACACCCTGGGTGGTTTGACACAAAGGTGTGTTTCCTGTGGGTGGTGGTAACTAGGGACTGAGGAGTGTGGGTGGCAAGCAGGGCCATCGCAATAAGACCCTACCTATATGGCCCTTTGCTTATATACTTGGCTTTCAGGAGAGGTGGCTGCAACCATGGCTATATTGGTAACACCTTAGTCCTGGTGGCTCACAACCGAACTTTCAGGTTCTGTCTCCCAGCAGAGGAGGCAGATGGCATGTCTAACTAGGTGTCATTTACTTGTACGTATAGGGGTGAGGTGTGTGTGTGTGTGTGTCCTTTATTTCGATGATAATTTTTTTTTTTTCTGATTTTAGACTTCAACATTCCTGCGTGGTGTTAATTTCAGCAGGAAATAATCATCTCTAAAAGGTATGGTGTGGTTTTCATATTCATGTGTTTTTTCAAGTCTTAGTTTGTTTGAGCTGGGGAGACCAATAAGTTCTTAGTGCAATGTGGGCAGCAAGCCCGGGATCGTGTATGTCATCAGGATTTCTCATCAGCTGTGACCAGGACTATATTTGGATGTCAGTATTCTACTTTTGCATTATATAGTCATGCCTGTGACAGCTTCTACGAACAGCTAGGTTTCTGTAGCTGCTCCTCCAGACTGTCATCCATGGATTAGCAGTGAGATTCCGATTCTGGTATTGTTTTTGTATGGATTGTGAGCTGCTGATGTCGGCGTGTTTTCTGTAGCTGTTCCTCCAGACTCTCATCCATGGACAGAAATTATCTGTGATATTTCAATCCTTAATGTAGTAGTTCTGAAGCTTTAAGTAGTTCTAAAGCCTGTTTTAATGTCTCTCCAACTAGTGTTCTACTTTTTAGTTCTTTTGAGTCATCTGTACTATCCATAGTTATAGCAACACCAAGCAAAATGGCAAAACTTTCCAGTGTCACTGCTAAGGACCGTGCATTGCAATTCAGGTTGGAAGGCATGTATGAGGATGGAGGAAAAATGTTTTGTCTCTTTTGTGATCACCTCATTGTCTATGTGAGGAAGGATACAGTGGTGGACCACTGCAGAAGTAAAAAACATATGAAGAATGCAAGCCAGAAGAATAGCAACAGACAGGTGACTCTTCACACCAGCTTTACTGCCACAACTGCAGCTGCAGCATGGGAGAATACTGCATTGGGTGTACTGAGGGCTTGGTGTGGTGCAAATATACCCATTGAAAAGTTGGATCAACCGTGCATAAGAGACTGGATGGGGGACAGTGTTAAAGGAATTGGTGCTGTCCCAAAGGTATCCACGTTAAGGCAGAACTACTTGCCCAAATTGAAAAAGGAAATAGAGGATGGAATTTCACAGCTTGTGAAAGGGAAGACATGCTCTGTAATGTGCGATGAGACAACAGACGCAGATGCCTGCTGTATACGGGACATAATTTTTGTCATGCAGGGTGAAAAATCTGTCATTGCAGACACAACAGAGTTGACAGCAGTGAACCACACCACTGTCGCACAAAGTGTTACAAAGACATTGCAGAAATATGATGTGGAGATGGACCAAGTAGTCACCTTCATCAGTGACCATGCATGGTACATGATGAAGTGCTTCAAAGAGGTTTTATATGGCCTTATTGGTGCCCATATGATCCATGTTGGTTGCTGGGTACATGTGTTATCCTTGGTGGGAGACACATGGATTGACCATTTTGAACTGGTCAATAAACTTGTGGCACTTGTGAAATACTCATTCCAGCAGTCGCCCAAATGCAAGAGAGAGTACTTGGCATTCCTGGAAGGGCGAGATGTAGAAAATAAAATATTGCCTCCTATTCCTGTCTTAAGCCGTTGGAATACTTGGTTTGAAACCATTAAGTATCATTCAGTTTACCTTCAGCACTTAAGAGACTTCTTCCAGGAGAAAGCAAGTGATTGCAACTCCATGAATTCTTTAAGAAAACTTTTCCAAGACTGGTTTACAGTGCTGCAGGTTCACACAACCTTCATCGCTGAAAACTGCAATGATCTCATTAGCACAATAGAGCTTCTACAAAGGAAAGACAAACCCTTGGCTGTTTCTATATTCGATGCACTACATGGAATAAAACAGAGGTTTCAGATGGGCGTATCAAAAACGGAAGCATTTGGAGAAAGGACAAATGAATACTTAGCTACTCTTAGGCCACGGGTTAAGCAGAAGCAGATTGTAATTATCCAAAAGGCATTTGGAGTAGCCGTAAATAAAATGGCAAAACACATGGAAACAAACCCAGCCATAGAGTTCTTGAAAGCCTGCCATATTTTGAACCCCTACAATCTTCCTAAATTGAGTAGGGACTTCACACACTACTCCAGTGACATTGGTGTATTTGAACTGCACAACCAAACTGCACTACGAAAGGACTGGGAGATGTATGTTGAGCAGGACATAGGAGGGCTTCCAGACATAATGGACTTTAATGTTTGCCAGTACTGGATTTCCGTGCAGCCACAATTACCAGTACTAGCCAAAGCTGCTCTGCAAGCCATTTGGATACCTGTGTCAAATGCCGATGTGGAGAGATCCTTCTCGGTCTATGGACAGATCCACACAGACCAAAGACATAACCTGCTAGTAGACAATATGAGATTGCTGTCCCAGTTTATGTACAAGTCGTCAAAGGGTTAGATTGGTGAACATTTTCTACAGAGGTTTTGCACATTTCTTTTTGTTATAGGGGTTTAAACACTTTCAATAACTTTGTTAGCTTGTTTTACATATTCCGTACCATGTTTTGTGGTGTGTGTGTGTATATATATATATATATATATATACACATACATTTACATTTTGTTTTACTTCATGCATTTTTCACTGTATATATTTAATATTTTGGCATACTGTATTGCACATTTTGCACATTTTAGTTTAGGTTTTGTTTATGCACAGTTTTCCACATTTCCTGTACCTTTGCACATTTGACACTTCAAGTATTTGTATTTAGGTTTTAGTTCACTTGTGTTTCAATATATATTTAGTTTTCTACATTCTGCATATTTTCAATTAGATTTTGTTTTTGTTCACATTTTTCAACTGTCGTACTTGTATATTTTTGAATTGCAATATTTGCACTTTATAAATTACTTTTCTTGAAATTCTGTACTTGCTTGTATTATTGACTTCATTAACATTTCTTGGGGTGAGAACTTATGAGAAAGGTCATGTGGGTGGGAACTTAGTCTGCATTGTGTGGTGACTGGTGGCTAGTTCCTTTTAATTTATCCAGGTGTCCTGCAATGTAATATTCTGTATTGTCACACCTGAGGGATGTGGGCTGCAGAGCTTTACCACCATGTTACTGACAACACAAAGGAAGGATAGAGGCCACAGTGCTGCCGCCATTGCACAGAAGGGAGGAGAGCCACAGTGCTGCTGCTGCCATCACACTGGAGGGATGGGGGCTGCAGGGCTGCTGCAGTCATCACACACCAGAGGTATGCGGCAAGCAGTGCTGCTGCCAATCACACCAGAGGGAGGGGTCTATAGTACTGCTGTCCCCATTGCATCAGAAGGATAGGGGGCATTAGTGGTCCTGTCATTATATGGGATGGATAGGGGATATAGTGTGCCTGCTGCCTTCACACATTGTAGCTTCTAAATAACTTGATAGCTACAAGTGCAGATATGCAACAGCAGATGTAGAAATGTGAAACTACATGGCTAGCAGAACAAAAAAATGGTTAAATACAGGTTACAAAGCCAACACTGGTAAAAACCGATTTTGGACTTGCAGACACCGGTGACAATACCGGTTTTGTCAATCTGCAAAATGGAGTTTGCCTTTTCTCAATCACAGTAAACCACTGTCCCAGGGATTCATACCATCCTTGGAGCGAAACATGTGGTTCTGTTCACTGGATCTGCAGGACACTTTCTTTCACATCCCAATCCGTTCGTCCATCCATCAGCGGTTCCTCCACTTCAGGGTCGAAGGGACCCTGTAAGAGTTCCAAGCCATGCCATTCAGCCTGTCATCTGCCCCATGTGTCTTCACCAAATGCATTGCAGTGGTGGCAGCCTATCTCAGATGTGGGGGGGGTCAGGATTTATCCTTACCTTGACGATTGGCTCCTAGCAGGTTCCACCAAACAGGAGGTGGAGAGGTTCTGGGACCTGGCCCTCCAAACCTGCTTCCAACTTGGCCTCCTGATCAACGAGGCCAAGTCTGAACTTGTGCCTTCTCAGGTGATGGGCTTTATCGGGGCAGAGCTAGACTTTTGTCAAGCCAGAGCTCTGCTTCCAGTGGACAGGGAGGAGGTTCTCTCTTCCTTTGCCCGATCATTTCTGGTTGGGTAATTGCACCCTGCCCAGGACTTTCTGCACCTTCTGGGTTACATGGCAGAGTGCACCTCAGTGGTCCATTGGGCCTGGTTGCACATGCGCCCCCTCCAATGGGAGCTGGCTGCCCAGTGGACTCAGCACCACAGTCATTTCGACCAGCTGATCACTGTAACCCAGAAGATGTGGGACACTCTCCAATGGTGGACTGTCCCAGACTGATTGCAGGAAGGAATCCAGTTTGTCCGCCTTGAGCCAACGGTCGCTGACCAATGCCTCTCATGGGCTGGGGAGCCCACTTGGGGACCCACAGGTTCTGAACCCCCGAGGAGTCCCGATACTACATCAACCTGTTGGAGCTCAGAGCAGTCAGACTGGCCCTGTCAACTTTCGCTCCTCAGCTATGGGGTTAAGTGGTTCAAGTCCAGACGAACAATACCATGACCATGTACTACCTCAACAAACAGGGCGGCATGCACTCCCGTCTGCTATGCAAGAAGGCACTCCAAATTTGTACCCTTGTTAGCCGGTTGGAGGCGGATCTCCTTGGCATCCATGTGGCAGGAGTCTCAAACCAACTAGCAGATGCTCTCAGCCACATAGGCCAGACATCTCACGAGTGGTCTCTCCATCCAGAGGTAGCTCACAATCTGTTCTCCTGTTGGGGCAAACCGTTGGTGGACCTGTTTGCCTCCAAGGAGAATACCAAGCTGAGACTGTACCATGCCCACACACTCAGCAGGGATCGCTGCAGGGGGATGCCTTCTTGAGGCCATGGACCCCGGGCCTCCTCTACGCCTTCCCTTTATTTCCCTTGATCCACAAGGTGCTACTCAAGGTGAGGAGGGACAAGGCAAAGGTGATTCTGGTAGCCTCAGATTGGCCCCGCCAGTTCTGGTATCCAGATCTCCTCAGCTGCAGGTTCCCGGAGTGGCTTTGTACATGCCCGGACCTGATATCATTGAACCAGGGGAAAGTATTCCATCCGGACTTTCAATCCCTGCACCTCACAACCTGGTACCTGAGCGGCTAGAGTTCCAGGCTCTGGGTCTTTCCAAGGATGTCTACACTGTGGTGAAGGCATCTCATAAGGAATCGACCAGGAAATGTTATGCCTTCAAATGGAGAAGGTTTTTCATTTGGTGTCAGGGTAAGAGTTTGGACCCCTTATCCTGCTCTGTGGCTAACATTATAGACTACCTTTGGTCTGTCTCCAAAGGGGGTCTACGGTCATCGACCCTTAGGGTGCACCTGGCAGCCATTTCTGCTTACCGGGCGTGGGCCAGTCAGCTAACATTAGCACAGAAGACAGTGGTTGGGCACTTTTTCAAAGGCCTGGATCACATATCCCCTCTGGTGCGTGAACCTCCACCTCCATGGCATCTCTTGTTGGTTTTGGCAAAGCTCATGGGCAAGCCATTCGAACCCATGCACAAGTGTGAGCTTTCACACTTGTCTTGGAAGACTGCCTTCCTGGTGGCTATCACATCAGCCAGAAGGACAGGGGAACTCCATGCGCTTTCGGCGGACTCCCGTTATCTGGTCTTTCACATGGACAAAGTTGTCCTGTGCCCCCACCCGAAATTCCTTCCAAAGGTGGTGTCAGAGTTTCACCTTAACCAGATGTTGACTCTGCTGGTATATTACCCTAACTACACCTCGGATGCTGAGTACAGGCTCCATACTCTGGACCTCAGATGTGCTCTCTCCTATTATAAGGAGAGGATGGCGGAAATTCGTGGAGAGGTTTGCCAGATGTTTGTCACCTATGCTGAAGCCGCTTCTGGCAGACCTGCAGTGAAGCGGACCATTGCTAGATGAATTACATCATGCATAGGTCTGTGCTATGAATTGGCCGGCAAGGAGCCTCCCAGAGGGATAAGAGCTCATTCTACCCGCCATACGGCTGCATCAGTGGCAGCTTCCAGGGACATCCCTATCCAGGAGATCTGTTGGGCTGCTACCTGGAAGTCGGCAAGCACCTTCATTTCCCACTACCACATCGACCTTGAGTCATGCCGGGAGTCTGGTTTTGGGGCCTTGGTTCTCCAATCTCTGTTTCCTAAATAGGTGGTGTGCACCTTGCCTCCTTCCTCCCGGAGAACTGCTTGGAGTCTGCCAGAGAGTGTGGATGAACAACGTATCCATGCTGTTAGAAGAACAGGTTACTCACCTGTAACAGTAGTTCTAGGAGTGGTATATGCTGTTCATCCACATGCACCCACCCGACCTTCACGGCTTTAGGCGCACCACCTTGCTTCCAGCAGGCTAAGATCTGGCATCATGGGGCGGAGCCGAGGTATTTACCACCCGGGTGGATGGGAGGAGCCAGCTTAAAGACTTTCTGGCTAGATTTAAAGGGGAAAGGGATATGCCAGAGAGTGTGGATGGACAACATATACCACTCCTAGAACTACTGTTACAGGTGAGTAACCTGTTCTTCTCTTCTCCCCCCCTGGAAGACAGTTATACTGGGTGCTGGATGGTCCAACCATTCAAATGTAACTGGTCAGAAAAAGTCAGAAGATGGTATAAAACTACTGTTGATGGTTCTTTCTCCTGATATATGTAATGTTTGTAGTTTCCTAATGTAGTAAACTTGTAAAATGTCTCAAAGTATTTGTATTGTTATGAAAAGGATACTTTCAAATGTTTTTTTTTGTTCTGAAAGGGACCCTGAGAAAAAGCTTCAGGTGAGGGTGAACTGAAGTTCCACACCCTTCCAGGGTGTTTGTTGAGATTTGGACAACTGTAGGACGGTTGCCCTATAAAGTGGGAGGATGTGTGACAGGGTGACCCCTGTCATAGTGGACACCCCTGGGAATAAATTGAAACCCCTTCCCCAAGCAGTTTATGTGTTTTATATAATGTCCAACATGCTGGTTATAAATTAAGTGCTGAAGTGCTTATAAAGTTTTCTGAGCATATTAACCTAAAACAAAACTGAGTACAGTTACAAAATAAGAGGGTAGTTTTAATATAAGAATAACAAAAGTTTGTATGAGGTAATATGACCCTGCATGAGAATTTGAGAGCACAGAATGTTCTGACCTCTGCTCTGACCTTTTCCAGTGTTGTAAACCAGTTATATAATGTGCACCAGGTGCAAACTGAACTGTTCTCTGTCGAGCAACAGTGGCCCCTAGTGGCTTCTTTTAAGTTATGTTTGCTGTTAATCAAAAGGCATGGGAAATTGTTTTTCCAGCTTCTAGTGAGCTTATAAAAAGCCCTACCTTAGTGCTGAGATAGGAGAAATAGGGTGGTCATTTGGATACTGACTGAGGAAGGTGGAAGACTTCCTGGTGGTGTGTGCTTTTACACTGTTTGATTCATGCTAGGCTGAAGAGAAGCCTTAGAAACTGTTGAAGCTAAGCAGTTGTCTGACTTACCATTTTGCTTTTTGTATATTTGACTTGATAAAAATAAAATGATAAATGCAACCTTACATTTTTTATGCACCTGATTTGTGGTCTACCTGAAATTGTTATCCTAAAACCCACGCCCAGAGACAGGGATGTTAGAAGTTACTTTAGATCCTTTTATGTATGGCTCTGCCTGCCCGAATTCTGCTGTGGGGTGAATTTTGCTGTCCTGGCCCTTTGGCCTCTTTAGGCTTTTCCTCTTGTCTCCCCCCTCAGTGAGCATACTCCTTTCCAGGAATCCTACCTCTTTTTGGCCTGGTGTGGTTGTTTGGGCCTAACGCCTGTTTTATCTACTGGGGTGACCCTGAATTTCTCCATAGGGGACTGTTGGTCAGGATGTGACCTCCTACCTCACTTCTTTTCTCTGCATAGGATGGCGAAAATGTAAACTGACCTTGCCTTTTTGCCAATGAAGAGATCCCCTTGGGAGTCCTTGGCTATGGGTCTCCTCCTTTGGGAGGCGAGCTCTTAGTGGCTCTCTGATTTTCCTAGCTCTTCCAGAGCTTTCCTTTCCTACAGCCCCTTCATTCCTATCCTCCCCTTAGAGATCCTTCTCTCAGTAGAGGCTCCCCGTGATGAGAGTTAGCTCCGGAGTCTTTGACCCCCTCTCCTTTCGGGTCTGGTCTTAGGTCCCCTTTCTCACAGCCCGTTTCAGGCTGGGAGAGCTGTTTCCTTCCCAGCCCGGTTTCTGCCAGTCAGGAACTATACCATTTGGGGCTTTTATCCCTTTTAAGGGTGCCCATCAGTTCCTGGACCGAACAGGAGCCTTTTTGGTTTCCGCATATTCAGGCGCATCTCCCTTTGATAGTCTGTCTCCCCTTGTCTCCTTCTGAGAGTCTGTCGGGTTTTTGACCTACTCTTTGCAGAGGAGGGTGCCTCTCCCTCTCCTCCTATTGCCTGGTACTCTCTGAATCTATCTCCTCTAGGACTCCCTTTCAAGAGTCCATTCCAGTCCATGGCAGACCCAGGGTTGTCTCCCTCAGGGTCTTCCCATGTAATGGCCTTTCGGGCCCTTTTTTCTCTCCTATGGTTTTTTCCATATGCTTCAGGGGGATGCCCTTCGGCTAGCACAGCCTTCATTGGGCCAATAATCCTTACAGATTTTAGCCCTATTAGGTAGTTAGCTTTTCTCTCTGCCTCCTCCCGAAGTTTCTTTTCCCTTCGAGCATTTCTTGGGACTCAGTCCTACCAGTATTAGCTACTATAAGAGCCCCTTGAAGTAAGGTAGTACAGTTACGTAAGAACTTAACTTAACAGATCTTCTAGAGGAGCTCTTGCAGTAGGAAAGTGATTTCTCTCCCTCCATCTGCCTGCTGTCATTCTCCATCTTGGCCATTTTCTGGCATCAGGTGTCTCCTCTTTCTCACCTGTCGAATCTTTTCACAAGTCTCCAGTGGGGGGAACTGAGGTGGGTGTGTGGGACTGCCCCAGATGTCCACATATGGTATAAAAGGGGCAGTCCCCCACACCCACTTCAGTTCCCCCCGCCGGAGACTGCTAGCTAGAATTCTTCTGTGTGGTCCTGGCACCTGACGGCTAAGTCCTACCAGAGTTGCCTACTGCTCCTCTCAAAGATCTACTGTTACGGTAAGTTCTTTCATAACTGTACTCTTCTCCGACAGCAACGGCCTTTGCGGAGCAGGGTAGGGTGCTACCCCAAGCACCTATTGTCCCCTGGCAGTGGCTCCCTGCCAGCTCAGGTTCTGCATGTGCTGCCAACACCTGCTTCTTCACTGATCATGGTGGAGCCAGCACCAAGACAGCTGCCAGCTGGTGCTCTGACCAGGGAGGCCGGTAAAAGGCTCCTGGATTGCCAGGCCAGTTATCAGTGAGTACCATCCTGAGTGAAGAGTCCCAGGAAGTCTGAGGCTTAATACGGTCAAGGGTCGTCTTTGAGGAGTCATCAAATGACTGATCAGGAGTCCATGGCTTCCTCTGGGGCTTCACTCTTCAGGGGCTGCTTTGACGGGATTCTACAGTTGCAGTCAGATTTACTACCATTACTGGAGGAAGGAATGCCTTTCCTTGCATGGTATCCAGCTCCACACTGATAAAGTCCAGAACTTGGACTGGTACTGTGTGAGATTTTTTTATTGAAAATATTTCAGAAACAAGCCACAAGCAAACAGACAGCTGTTGCAACACATTTGACAGCAGTACACTTCATAAATAATTGCAGTTAACAGTAAAGAGATAGTAAATAGGATCAGTTTCATAAATGAATATACCACAGAGGTCTAAATTGATAATGGACTAACAGCGAGTCTGACAATAAATACCAAAATTCACAAAAAAAATATATAACTTACAGGATAACTAAAAATATCAAATAGTTAACCAATGTTTCCATAGCTGTATATTCTTTGGGATATTTGTTTACAGTACATTCTCTATAATATAGTACTCTATGGGGGTTCTATTCTTCACTTAAAACCCCAGGAAATCTTTGCTGTACTCTGACATATGCAGTTAGCCTTCACCATTCAACTGCCTCAGAGAGAACCGAGTTAAAGAACCTATGCAAATAGAACATTGATGGACTAGAGCTCGTTTTCAAACTACTGTCCCTGGTACATTCTACGTAACTGTCAGATTTTTTACTCTGCCTGCCAAAGTTAGACACCTTGGAGATTGCTCCTTGAGCTTCTTGAAAATTGTACTTTATTTCTTCAGTTTTTCAAGTTACCGATTCATTTATTTTATTTCCCTGTTAATGCAAAGTACTGTCCTTGGTTTATACAGGTAGACTAGTCTAGATTTAGCTTCAATTCAGTACGTTTGTGGTTCTTTATCAGTTCTCTAAACTGGTAAGGAGCCAATATTTTTTTCCAATTTCTTGAGGTAAAATTTTTTTATTTTCATAGTAATTATTAGTAAATCGTGGTCCGGTTCTTGCTTAGTTTATCTCAGTGTTGGAACAGGGTTTCTCAGTTCTTCCACGGTCGCTGAACCAACCAAGCTGCTGACCCAGCTCCTGAACAACCTGTTCCTTCCTCTAGCAAAGAAAAAACTAAGGAACCGGATGGAAAACCCTCTGACAAGGGTGAAACCTCCTCAAAGCTTAAGAGAAGTGCAAAAATGGCCACTGAACCTGCCCCTGCCAAAAAGAGTAAAAAGGAGAAACATAAAGAGAAGGAACCACAACCAAAGTCTGCGGCGGTCCCAACCGCTGAAGAAATAGCAAGCACTATTAGGATTATACGGTTGCTACAGAGCTCACCGGTTCCTCAGCAAACACTGGTTCAAACTCCGGTTCAATCATTGTTTATCCCAGTGGTTGCTTCCTTGGTTCCCGGTTCAGCTGAACCGGATCCCTACTATGAACAGAATGAAGAGGAGGAAGACTACCTTGGTGAACCAGTTGAACCCAAGGTCTCACCAGAGCAGCAGAAGTTTGAGTCCCCCACTCGACATCCTGAAGATTTCTCTTCCTACTTTTCTTTTATGAAACAAGTGGCAGAGACTCTGGACTTCACCACTCAGGAGACCACTGAGG
Source organism: Neoceratodus forsteri (assembly GCA_016271365.2). Classification (NCBI taxonomy): domain Eukaryota; kingdom Metazoa; phylum Chordata; order Ceratodontiformes; family Ceratodontidae; genus Neoceratodus; species Neoceratodus forsteri. Next base: position 1,129,408,153 of record CM057449.1, on the reverse strand, counting down.
AGGAACCGGATTATATGGAGATGATGGACTTGGCAGCCACTAAACGTTTACTACTCCCCTCCATGAGTCATTAAAGAGGCAAGTCCTAAAAATCTTACAAAACCCCATTTCTATCCCTCCAGTGAACAAGAAAATGGAAAGAAAATATCACTTGGCTAGGAGTTGGGCTGAATTCCTCTGCAGTCACCCCAGCCATGAGGGGGTGGTATAGGCAACTGCCTGTGACAGAGCAAAGTGCCATTGTCCTCTCACACCCCCAACAAGGACTCTCAAAAAATTGTATCTATGGCCAAAAAGGGCTACTTGGAGGCTTCTTTGGCCATTAGACAGGCCAACTTATATGGCTTTTGTGTCCAAATACCAAAAAAGTCTTTGGAACTCAGTGTTGGGGCTGCCCAGCAAAGCTCCTCCTGCACTAGCAGCTGATCTAGAAGAGACTGCCAGAGGTGGTATTGAGGCTTCCAAATACCAGTTCCACATGGCAGTGGATGCCAACAACACTGCTTCCAGGCTTATGGCAACCACAGAATCTCTGAGAAGGTCTGCTTGGCTCAAGGCAACTAACCTTTCTCAGGACACCCAAACTAAGGCATTGGATTTCCTTTGTGAGCAGATTTCTCTGGTGAGCAAATAGAAGCTTGCATGTAAAAAATGGATGCGTACAAGAGTGCGTCTGCCAAAGAGAAGTCATTCACTCCCCAGAAGCATCAAAATAGGGGAGGTAGGGGGCGACTCTATTCCAGGCCTTTTTATCAGGCTCAGGCTCTCCCAGACTACCAGTAGCAACGTGACTACTTTAGAGGTAGGGGTAGAAGGGGCAACAGGCACTCTGACCCCAGCCCTCAGCCCAGGACACAAGCAAAGCAGAATCCCTGACGTGCTTGTCAGTCACCTCCCTGGTACCGGTAGGTGGCAGACTGGCTCACTATTTCCAGGCATGGCAAGCCAGTACCACAAACAAGTGGGTCTTGTAAGTAGTGAGCCAGGGTCTTGCTCTCTGCTTCAAGAGCATACCAAAATTGGAGCAAGGCTGTTCAAACCTGCAGCCTCAGTAGAAAAAGCCTTACTGGAATCAGAGGTAACCAGCCTTCTACTGGCAAAAGCAGTGGAACTTGTCCCAATCTCCCAGCGGGGAAAAGGATTTTACTCAAGGTATTTCCTAACCCTAAAATAGAATAGATGGTGGTGACCCATATTGGACCTCAGAACCCTAAACAGATAGCTGACCAAGCCAAAGTTCAAGATGGTCACCTTGGCAATGATTCTCCCCACTCTCTGGCAGGGAGACTGGCTGGCATCCTTAGACCTCAAGGATGCCTATTTCCATATTCCCATAAGAAAATCTTACAGAAAGTACCTCGGGTTCAGATTGCCATCAGGCCATTACCAGTTCAGAGCTCTGCCTTTTGGTCTCACATCTGCCCCAAAGGTGTTCACAAGGTGCCTGACTGTGGTAGTGGCACATTTGAGAAGGCAAGGGGTAACAGTATTCCCTTACTTAGATGACTGGCTAGTCATGAAGAAGTCCCCTCAGCTGGTAACAGATGCTCTAGTCCTCGCACAGGCTACTCTGCACTCTCTTGGGTTCTGGTGAACCTGAAAGTCAATCCTGCAGCTGGTCTACCTCTTGGATTTCATAGGAGCGAAGTTGGACACTCAGAGGGAAGGCATTCCTTCCTCAGGAAAACATGGACAGTCTGGTATGGTTGGCCAGCTCCTTCCAACTTCACACCCCAGACCAGCAAGACATTTCCTGCAATTGTTGGGTCACATGGCAGCCTTCACAGCAACAGTGCTAGAGCCAGGTTCCAGATGAGAGCCATCAAGTTCCACCTCAGGTCCCATTGGTCCAAGAAAAAGGATTCTCTGTCAAAGCACTGCAGTCGTGGCAGGAAAGGGACAACCTCACAGAAGGGTTACCATTCCAGCAGGAGTTCCCAACAGTAGTGTTGACTACAGATGCCTCCCTCCTAGGATGGGGCACCCATCTGAGAGAGCACACTGTACATGGTACTTGGTCACAGCAGGAGTCACTACTGCACATAAACCTGTTGCTCAGGGCAGTCTTTCTGACCCTCCAGTCATTCACCTCATTGGTTCAGGACAAGGTGGTGCAAGTCAGAACAGATATCACAACCATGTATTACATAAACTAGCAAGGGGGCACAAGGTCCACCTTGCTGTGCACAGAGGCTATGAAAATTAGGGGTCTGGTATATTCCCTCAGGGTCTCTCTCAGCAGTCCATCTTCCATTGAAGGACAAAGTCCTAGCAGATCACTAAGCAGGATCAATCAAAATCACAAGTGGTCGCTAAACAGTCAGATCCTGAAAACTGTCTTCAGAAGGTGGGGCACTCCAGAGATAGATCTCTTTGCAGCCCCAGACAATCACCAGTTGCCACAGTTTTGCTGCAGGCCTCCAGCAGTGGGTACAATGCCACTGGATGCATTGATACTGGATTGGACAGGGAAGTTCCTGTATGCCTTCCCTCCATTCCCTCTGTTGCTCAGGGTACTGAACAAGCTCAGGTCCCAGCCAGCAACAATGATCCTCGTAGCTCCATATTGGGCCAGGCAGCCTTTGTACTCCCTGCTCTTATCCCTGTCAGTCTCCAGAGCGATTTGCCTCCCCAGGAGGCACAGCCTGTTGACATCCTCCCAGGGGAGGATCCTCTACCCCAACCTCCAGTCCCTCAGATTTGTGACCTGTCTCTTGAGAACCTACAGTATGCCAGTCTGCACCTTTCTGAAGAGGTCCTTGAGGTTCTAAGGTTCAAAAACCCTCTGCCTGGAAAACATACACCTCTAAATGGAAGAGGTTCTCCATTTGGCGCTAACAGAAGGTCATAGATCCTTATCAGACTGGACTCACAGTCCTGTTGGACTACTTAGCCCATCTACATTCCCTAGGCCTTAAGCCATCTACTCTCAAGGTACGCTTGACAGTTGTCTCTGCCTACCTCTCAGCGGGTAAGGGATTCTCTTTTGCCTCTAATCCAGTTTTCAGAAAGTTCTTCAAAGGATTGCTTCACTTGCACCCCCACACAGGGAACCAGTCCCTTCTTGGGACCTGAATGTATGCATTGCACAACTAATGCAACCTCCTTTTGAGCCCATGTCCACAGCAGATCTCAAGTCCATGACTTGGAAAACAGTACATCTTTTCCTGTGTCAATCTTCACCATTCATCACTGGTGGGTGGGTGCCAGAGTGCAGCACCCCGCAGGAGCTTTAGCTTTTTTTCCTAAGGGGGAGGAGCTGGTGCCAGCGGTGCCACCCACAAGGCTGATGCACTGTGTGGCACTTGCGGGTTGGACAGAAACAGCTATTGGCTCCTCCTCCACCTCAGTTCTGCTTCTCCCAACGTTTGAGACAGCACCTCGCCTACAGCTCAATAAAAGTCACTGTGACAGTGGCCTAGTTTTTGGCATGGCACTGCACCTTCAGTTCTCTGGTGCCACATTTGATGCTGTCGATGCCACCTCAGTCAAACTTCGATGCCTTGGTTCTGCCATCCCAGTTACTTGGCTCCGTTTGTAGAAATCTGGTAAGATCTTTCCTTTTTATATTTTAAATGGCACCGAGTCTTGTCTGTTTATTGTTTTAGTTTTCCATTTGCATCATGTCAAGTTCGAGTGACAAGAAGCACTCTTCGAAAGCGGGCCAGCCTCCTATGCATCGGTGTCCCTGTGACAGGGACATTTTCCGTGACAGACAGCCATGAAGTCTGCCTCACCTGCCTTGGCCCTCAACATGACATGGACAACTGTGATGCCTGCTTCTTGATGGACCACTGCATTCTTCAGTAACACATGTTTAAAGTCTGCAGGGCTCTGCTGATTTTTGGGGGGTCGTCGCTCGTGAGGATCCAAACGCAAGTCGCTTCACCCTTCCTCTGGGTCCCCTCATGTGCCTATACAGTCCAGTGAGGAGGATGCCACCTCCTCCTCAAGCCTTGCCACAGAGGAGACCTCTTCCACGGTGCTGGCATGCCAATCTGGTTCCACCCGGAGCCAGACCAGGAGCACCGCCCTTGCAGTCACCTCCTCGGAGGTGCAGGCTACCTCAGTGTCGGAGCCCACAGGTGGTGAGTCTGGCACAGGATGTTCCTCGGCACCACTCACTAGTGATGTCTCAGATCCTGGAGCAATTCATGGCTCCGGTGATCGAGACGGTGACACGAGGGGCATTGGTCCCACCCGCGGCGCCAAGGGTGGGAGGGCCCCCGGGGTCACCAGTTTGGAGGTCTTTTGGATCTCCTCCTCTCCAGAGACAGATGATCGAGAGGCCAATCTGGACTGGTGACCTGATTCCTCAGAGTCTGTGGACTCTCTGGGGCCTAGGACCCTTGTACCTTCCTAGGTGCCCCTCTCCACAGCCCCAGTGACCACGGTTGGCATCTGCTCCTGCACCAGGGGCAGGATGCAGGACAGTGGTCTCAAGGCTGAGGGAGTGGTGGTCCAAGTGTCAGGGGTGGGGTCAGCTGCTGTCCCTGGTGCCATCCCTTCTGATGCTAGGACTGGAACCCCCTCTTCTGTGGCTCTCCTTGGGGAGCCTGTGGAATTGGGTGGGTCCAAGGCACAGGGTGTGAGGAAGAGGTCTTTCTCAGAGTCAGCGGGGTTGAGGGGCCGGGGTGAAGGGCTGCGGCACTCCTCTGCAGCCCTTCGGGGCTCAAGGAGGAACCACAGTGCTGAACCCAAGTTCTCTACCTCGTCTCCTTTGATGGAGACCTTACTGGGTGGGGTTGGGGTCTGCCTTTCTGGACATATATGGCCCCAGTCCCCTCATAAGTGTGCTTTCCCTTGCAGGGCTCAGTCCTGACCGCTTTGGGCTGGTTGAGTGGCTTTTGACTGATCTGACCTATGGATCCCCTCATAGTCTGGGATTGCCTGCTAGGTCTCCTAGCCCTGGCAGAGGCATGTCACTAGCTGTGAAAGGTTTCTCCACCTTGCCTCTGCATCCAGCCCCTCTTCTCCCAGGTCATGTGGGTTCTTCAGGGCCCTTGACCTGGGAACAGTTCAGATCTCAGGCTGCGGGCTTCCCAAGATATGTCAGGGCCATGGACGAGCAGGTCTTTCACCTGTCTCCCCCACTGTAGCTAGAGTCTGAATCTACAGGCTCTTCATCCTCATCTTCCTCCATTGAGGGAGAGGAGACTTCTGTCCACCTGTCCTCCGATGCCAATCAGATGGAGTATCAACATTTCCTCGTGAGGCTGGTTGAGGAGCTGCACATTTCCTACATTTTTTGATGCAACATTGAGCGTACGATGTGTGGCTTTCTAGGTGAATACAGTGCAGACCACTTGGTGGTCCTTTTGTGGCCTATACCCTTCCAGGAGGCATCGTACAATGCCTTGCAGCTTCCATCCTCCCCCGGCTCCAGCCCCTTCGGGCTGCTAGCTTTGCTATTGCACACCCCAGGGCCTCCAGGTGCATTGCCTCATTCCTCTGTGGTACTGACATGATTGGACACCCCTACCAGGCATAGGTGCCTGGTCTGTGACTAGCCCCCAGGTCCAGACTCTGCAGGGAGTTTGACAGCCAGGGACAGAGAGTTTTCTCCTCAGTGCGGGTAATCCTTTCTATTGCATCTCATCAGGCACACTCACTGCCTATAACCAGCATCTGTGGACAATGCTGGGTCAGGTGTTGGCATCATTGCATGATTTGGAGGTAGCCAGGCAGGCCACAGCCTTCTCCACAATAGGCCTGGAGCTAGCAAGGCATCAAGCAAGGGCATCTTATGAGGCCAATGAGGTCACTTCACGGCTAGCGAGGACAGCGATCTGCATTAGATGGACAGCATGGCTTCCCAGGGAACAGGGGAACCCCCTCTCACCCTGACCAGTCACAGACCTAACTGGTCTGGTATGGATCTCCTCCTCCTGTGTTTTCCCCCATGGGAGGCTGAGGAACTTCTATCTCTCAGGGAAGTGTTGAACCCCCTTCAGGGGGCTCAGTACTCACCCACCAGTGATGAATGGTGAAGACTGACAGGGAAGATATGAAAATTACATACTTACTGTAATTCTTGATCTTCCTATGTATCTTCACCATTCATCAGTGAAACCCACCCTCCTTCCTCTCAGAAGGCCTCAGTCTCTGGGTGATGCCTCCTCCTTGCTTGCTGCCCTCCTCAGGGAACCAGTAAAGCTTTCCCTGTATAGCTTAGAGCCTCCCCTCACTCCCATGAGGTGGTGGAGGGGACTCAGTTGGGAGGAGGGTCAGTAGGGCCTCTTAATTAGAAACCCTGTGGGAGGACTCCTGGTGGGCCCCTCTCTGTCCTGGGGGATCCCCCAGGACTGGTCCATGCATGAAATGTACTGGCTCCCTTCAGGGTCCCCTTGGATGGGGAGAGGGAATGGGGCCTGCAGGGACTTCCCCTTCCCCCTTTTCCCCTCTCTATTTCTTTCTTGCTACCCCTTCAATCTTCCTTCTTCCTTTGGAGGTAGGTGTTTGAATGGGTGAGATCCTCACTCCTCCCCTCCTTGAACCCTGTGGGTTCTCCTTTTTGAAGTACCTGGAGGGAGGAGTGCAGACTCCCGACCAGGGCTGGTTTACAGCCCGGTCTGGGGGTGGAAGGAGAGGGTAGGGATCTTATCTGATTCCTGATCATGTACTTTGACAGTAACAGGGAACTTATAGATTAGGTTGCAAACCCTATGGCAACTTTTTGATGGTCGGCTGGCTAGCCTCCTCTGGGGGGCAGTTCCAGGTCTCTCAAGTGCTCTGAGACGATCAAGGGATGGGAGTAATCGGGTCCCTCCTTCCTCCCTCTCTCCCCCCCATTCTCATTTCTTCTCTCTTTCTCTTATGATTCTTTCCTTCTGTTCTGGCTTATGGACGTCCACGGACTGGGGCCTTACAGCCAATTCCTCCAGCTCCTCCTCCTACTTTGTCTTCTGACTAGTCTGTTCCTTTTTCAGTTTATATTTTCCTTTTACTGTCCCTCGGGCTCCCTTGCCCCATCCTCGTTTTTCTCTATCCTCTTTTTCCGTGTGTCTCTCCGGTGTGCGGAACTGAGGCAGAGGAGGAGCCAACGGCTGTTTCTGGCTAACCTGTGAGCACCATGCAGTGCGCCTGCCTCGTGGGTGACTTCTCTGGCACCAGCTCCTCCCCCTTAGGAAGAAAAAAGCTCCCATGGCGTGCTGTGCTCTGGCATACACCCACCAGTGATGAATGGTGAAGATACACAGGAAGATCAAGAATTACGGTAGGTACATAATTTTCATTTTTAGTGGCAATTACTTCAGCCAGAAGGATTAGTGAGCTCCAGGCTTTGTCTACAGAGCCAAACTACATTTTAGTCCATAAAGACAAGGTAGTCCTCTGAACCAATAGGAAGCTCCTCCCCAAAGTGGTATCTGACTTTCACCTCAATCAGTCTATTACCCTGCCTGTCTATTTCACTGATCATTCCAGTTCAGGGGAACATAGGCTGCATAACTTAGATGTTACGAGGGCTATCAGGCATTATTTGGACCATACAAAAGGCCATAGACAGAGTAATACTATGCTCTTCCAGACCAATGGAGAAGTGGGAAAAGGCAAGCAAGCTTCAAAAAGGACTATTGCATGCTGGATTGTTACTTGTATTCAGTTTTGTTACAACAAACTGAGCAAGGAACCCCCAGTGGGCCTCATGGCTCATTCCACCAGTGGTATGGCTGCTTCTATAGCAGCTGCCAGTGACATTCCTTTGTAGGAAATTTGCAGAGCAGCCACTTGGAAAACTGTTCACACCTTTACTAAACACTATTGCCTGGACACCCAGGGCTAGAAGTGATGTCAGGCTTGGCACAGCAGTACTGCAGAGCCTGTTTCCTAAATAGATTCTGTAATTGAGGCACAGTTCAGGAAGCACAGGAAAACCAGGAGCAGTTGTAAAATTTGCAACAAGAGTTTTATTATTAATAGTGAAAAAATAAAAATGGTTTAAAATAACTATTTACAGTGGCAGTAGAAACATAGAAAAATAGAGTCCTGAGTTTTTCTTAATTTCCAGTCTCGGTCTCTCTTTTGCAAAACATTGCAACTCCTTTATATAAGTCTGTGCAGGAGCTCATTAAGAAAATAGCATGCTTCTCACACAGTGTTCTTGTAAGTTTCCAATGTTCTTGTCAGTTTCAGCAGGTGCAGCAAAAAGAACATTGTGGCCCAGAACTGACCTCTTGTTTACATCTTCTGCAAAATGCTTAAAAATTGCATATTGGGTTCACATCTTGAGTTCCAAATAGCTTTGCAATAATTTCAACAGTATAACTATATACAGTTTTAAAGAAAGGGATCCTAGTATCAATTAATTTCCACAAAATGATTTGCATATATTTTTATACTTGAAGATATGCAATGGGGAGGAAAAGACAGAACAGTAAGTGAGGGTAGAGAGATGGCAAGAGGCAGAGAATTGCAAGACTGTTGGGGTGATCAAGTCCTAGGTCTCATGAGAAAATTTGGTTGTGCAATCAGACAGAGAAGAGACAGAAAATGAGAGAATAGAACAGATCCTTGCATTTAAACCCTTTCTCCATAACAACTGGGACAGAGCCATATTCAACCCTGTCACATACCCCCCTCCTTGAGAAGGAACCTGTTTTACAAAAACAGATTTCCAAAACATTCTAGAAACAAATGATTTGATACCTTTTATTGGACCAACATGGATGTTACAGAAAAGAACAAAGTGCTTTTGAACCAACCAGGTCCTTCTTCAGAAGCTTTGTGGCAGTTATTTCAAATATCCCATACTATTAACACCAGATTATATTGAAAAAACAGAAATAATTCTCATTGGTTTAACATATACATTTAAAACATAACAGCAGATTACATCAGAGAAGCTAATTAACACCAGTATGCCTTTAACTGAGGAGCCTCAGAAGGGCAAAGATTATCAAGAATTCTCTACAGCCAGAGAGTTCTTGTCACATAAATTTTAAAATGTCTCAGTATGCCAAAAAGCATTCTAGTGATAAAAAAACCTTGGGGTAGCATTCTCTCTAATACATGTAAAATGAGCTTACAACTTACATTCCAATTGTCCTGGTATATTAAAGAACAGATAATGAGAGACAAAATCCTGAAATTAGGTATAACTGCAAGTTGAAAACAAGCCTCAAATTAACATACACATATATACATGATGCATGATAGTATCACTTGTAAGTGTCTAAGTGCCAAATAAAAAAATACTTGTCAAGGACCCCTAAGAAAATGAGACCATGAGCCTGATAAGTGCAGATTTCAACACAGAGTCCGTGTATAGCAAAAATGCACAGAATCAGTCTAAGGAATCTAAATGAAAACCCAAAGGAATTACACCTTTTATGAACCCCCAAGTAAATGAGATATGCATCTTAATATGAGCAGATTTAAAAATGTGACGGTGTGTATTCCAACCACTGACAACTAGTAGAAGGAAGTAAATGTACACTATATGTGAAAACTAAGTGTCCTAGCCACATAACAATTGCCCCATGCCACGCTCCCCCCACACATATGTGTGTACATACACCACACCCCATACAACCACAACACACAACAAATATAACCAACACAATCCACACACACAACACCGCGCACAACAAACAAAACACACACACATGCCATACCCACAACACACAAAACACACACACACTCAAAAGCACTCACCACAGTGTTAAGGTGAAAAGTCAACATTTAGATAACCATAAACTTACAAAATCAAAGGCCAGCTGAAGAACTAAAGTATTTATGTCCATCTTTTAAAGTAAAGGTCTGTGTAAGTTTAAGTGGAATAATAAGCTTCTGAAGAAGGACCTGGTTGGTTCAAAAGCTAGAACACTTTGTTCTTTTCTGTAACATCCATGTTGGTCCAATAAAAGGTATCAAATCATTTGTTTCTGGATCTGTTCTTAAAAGGACCAATACGGCACCTACATTTTTTTGTAAAACATTCTAGTAATTCTCATCTAACATAAGCATAAAACCTTTACAGTTTTGTGCACACAGGTGGAAAACTAGGTTTGCTGACAAAGGCACCTAGCTTCACCTGAGCTCTTACCTTCTATGTTTACTTGTAAGGAGAGAGCAGGGAACAAGACTGACTTCCTTTTGCTAGGCAGAGTTACCGTTTACTATTTTCTTTTGTTCTCACAAGGTTTAATACTGTTTTTTGCTTACATTTTACTTCTGTAATCTTCTCTAATTCAAATTGCTGTTGCAGAGTAAACTTTCTGCTGCATTATTACAGGGTGTGCCTACAGGTTTGTTAATGTTTTGTGTTTACAGATTACTGCTGTAATCTCTGATTCAAATTGTTTTTGCAAGGTATATCTTCTGTTACTGCTTTATTTTTCTTTGTAGCAAAGTGTTTTTTTTTGTAGGGTATATCTTCTGTGAAATTGTTACAGGTGGTGCTTACATTTTTGTGACTATCATTAGGCTAAGCAAAATCACTGTTTGCTACTATTTTATTTTTTTGCTGAAAGGTTTTCTGTTTGGTCTAAAAGGTGTTGCAGTCTCCTTCTCACATTGAAGGAGCTAATCACTTTCCTCCCACAGCTCTACCAGGGTATTAGAAGTGTAATTGGGGGGTGGAGATGACAAACTCCTGGTAACTTCCAACAGAAGGAAGGGTTAAAACGTCAGGCTAGTTGGTGATGTTGAGGGGGAAGACTAGTTTTGCTGGCAAAGGCACCTAGCTTCACCTGAGCTCTTTTCTTCTAGGTTTGCTTGTAAGGACAGAGCACAGAACAAGATTAAGGCTTCTTTTTGCTAGGCAGAGTTACTGTTTGTTACTATTTGCTCTCACAAGGTTTAATACTGTTTTTTGCTTACATTTTACTGCTGTAATCTTCTCTGATTCAAATTGATGTTGCAGGGTATACTTTCTGCTGCATTATTACAGGGTGTGCCTACATGTTTGTTAATGTTTTGTGCTTACAGATTACTGTTGTAATCTCTGATTCAAATTGTTTTTGCAAGGTATATCTTCTGTTACTGCTTTATTTTTCTCTGTAGCAAGGTGTTTTTGCAGGGTATATCTTCTGTGAAATTATTACAGGTGGTACGTACAGGGTTTACAGTTTTATCTATCATGTTAAGCTTTCAGGCTACTGCATTTGTTGTTGGTTGAACGTTTCTGCTCTTACCTCCTTGTTTCTTTCATCTGTGGTTTTTCCTTTTCAGCAGGGGAAGGGCCTAGCCACCTCCCCCATCCCCAACCACCCCATGCTACACTCCTTTTATAGGGTAGCAAAGTCGTGACATTTCCTGTATCAAAGCAGGAAGGGGAAGGGAGGATCAGAGGGTTATCTACACAGTGACCTCACTTACAGGGGCACAAGTAATTGAACTTGTTACAAGTTAATACAAAACCACACATGCTCCCACAATGCAAAGCATCATGAGCTGCATATGCAAATCACCACAGAATGTTATGCTGGTCCAACTTTAAGCAGAATTGCATGGTGCCGAAAGGCCTCTCACACAGTTTGCAAGGGGTGCGGACAGAAGACATAGACATATGTTTCGTCCTACCAGGACTCATCAGTATGCCTCGTCTGTTTGACACCCCAGTGGAATGGACCAGCTACCCTTAAGGCAGTGTGCCTTGGATATATTGTGGTGAACCCATTAAAATAAAAAACTATTTAAAAGACAAAAGAACCTCTGTGCGCAAACACTAAGGCAAGGGTTACCCCAAAGGGCATTTGGCTGGGAAGCCAAGTTTCAAGAAAATACAAACCACACATGCTCCCACAATGCAAAGCATCATGAGGCTGCATATGCAAATCACCACAGAATGTTATGCTGGTCAACTTTAAAAGCAGGGTGTGGGAGCATGTGGTTTTGTATTTTCTGAAACTTGGCTTCCCAGCCAAATGCCCCTTTGGGTAACCCTTGCCTCAGTGTTTGCTATTAGGAGGTTCTTTGTCTTTTAAATAGTTTTTTATTTTAATGGGTTCACCATTAATATATCCAAGGCACACTGCCTTAAGGGTAGCTGGTCCATTCCACTGGGGTGTCAAACAGACGAGGCATACTGATGAGTCCTGGTAGGATGAAACACGTGGTTCATGTCTTCTGTCCGCACCTTTGCAACTGTGTGAGAGGCCTTCGCACCATGCAATTCTGCTTAAAGTTAGACCAGCATAACATTCTGTGGTGATTTGCATATGCAGCTCATGATGCTTTGCATTGTGGGAGCATGTGTGGTTTTGTATTTTCTTGAAACTTGGCTTCCCAGCCAAATGCCCTTTGGGGTAACCCTTGCCTCAGTGTTTGCGCACAGAGGTTCTTTTTCTTGTTACAAGTTATACAAAAACAAATGAAAATCTAACTTTTGCTTATATTTTCCTCCTCCTAATTACTCAGACCAGGTTATAAACTCAACAGTTCAACTGTAATGGATATTATTAACTGCAGGCACTGTGGGACACTTTTCAGAAGGGCAGCTATACTGGATTTAGGACATTGTCCTACATGCTGGACCATTGAAGATCTAAGGGCTCAGCTCCAGGCAGCATGGGCAGAGATTGCACGCCTCAAATTGTATATTCAGGAGGAAATATAACAACTGCCTGCCATTTCCCCAACATCCAACAGAAGCACCTCGACCTCAGGGGACAGTTGGTCCGGGAGGTTGGCAGGTAGTTAGGAGGGGCAAATCAAGTGCCCCATCACTCAGTGCTCTCCAACATATTACCTCCACAAACCATATAAAAACTACAAACGGGTATCTGCCTCTATCTCCAAAATCAAACATATGGGTAGAGGACACTGCAGAGCAGGACACTGCTGTACAAGAGCTAGCACTGCAAAACTAGCCCAAAACAGGGACCAAAACAAAAAAAAGGCAAAAAGGAAATCCAAACCACTTTTTTTTAATTGTAGTTTATTGCTTTTAATAAAAACAATTACATATAATTTCTTCTGTTAGAGCTTGAATAAACATAGACAAACATGTCCTTAGGATACATCAAATGTAGTAGGTATGATTAAACAAAACAATCTGATTTTCGGGTCCAGGGTATTTCTCATCATGAAAGTCCCGATACAAGCATAAAATATGCTGCACTCTACAAGTCTTATGAGTGGTCATATCTATCAATAAATTTAACCCGAGATTTGCTTACACAACAACTAGTGCTTTTATGACCCTCTCCTAAGCATAGGTAGCATTAAGGTAACGCACAGTGATCACTGCTTCTAAAAACACAGCAATATTTATCAGCATGACTACATGGAACAATAGAAACCAACAGTCTGATTAACAGTATGAATATATTCACTTCCCCACTACACATGACTCAGTTTTTAATGACAAAAATATCCTCAAGTGTTAATATAACTTAAAAGATTAGCATTTTCTGTGCCTTATTTATTTTGAACTTTAAATTCCACTGTTTTAGCAATATTTTAAACCCAGACATTTTATTTCACTTGCTGGCTTCCTTCACTTCCCAATAAAACTAAACACCTCATGACATTTGTTTATAATCCCTGAAACAAATAAACTTTCACTGGGTTGTGTTTAATATACTTCCATTAGCAAATCCTACTCCAGAAACTGCAAAAAAAAAAAAAGTTCAAGTGTCCTCTTCTGAATCTGATGAAGTGACTTGCCTGACCCAGTCAAACTCTCTAGAAAGTGCTTCTGTTTTCTTACCGGCTTCTTCAGGGTCGGTATACTGGAACGTGTCCCCCCTGTACTGGATCCTCAGCCTCGCCAGCATCAAAAGTGAGTGAGTGATTCCCAAACTGCGTAGCTGTGCTCAGACCCCATTAGACCTTTTTCTCCATGCTCATGTCACGAAGGAAAGATCTGGAAAAGGATGTATTCAAACACCCTGGAAGGAGACAGGAGGGATTCCCTTGCAACCTGCAGTATCTGATCTCGTATTGCCATACTGGATGTGACCACTAACACAGTCCGAGGTATGTCTTGTTTGGCTGCGGCCGACCTGGAGGAAATTCTGTAGACTTTTAAAAAGCATCAGATAGCTATGAAATCAAGCTTTAGAGCTTTTGGGAGCCATTCTTGTATAAAATAGAATAGGTCATCACCTTCGTTCTCTGGGAGTCCTACCACCTGAACATTTGAAGCTCTTTCCGCATTGTCCAGGGCCTCAAGACGATACTTCATCTGGGCTGTGTCTTGAACTAACTTGTTCGATGCCACCAGAGCTTTCGTCACCATATTTTCAGCACTTAAGGCTGTCTTGGCCACCACATCAATTTTAGCCTCTTGCTCAGCAAATTTCATTAGTAGTTACTCAACCTTGCTGTTGATAGCCTGCATAGACTTTTGCAAGGCTTTCCAAGGTGGCTCAGGCTCCGATACAGGTTTAGCAGATGCATCAGGTTGGATTGTCTCTGGCTGTGGATTTTTAGAAAGAGTCGCAGAACCCTTGTTAGTACGACCCATCTTGGTCTAAAACTTATACCAATTGACAGCTTTCGGTACCCTGATGTTGGATTTTCTATCAGATTAGGCACTTTCCGCAATCAGAGATTAGTTTTTAAAGTTTTATTGCTGTATGTCAGAGAGCTGTCACTGCACACGTCGAGACAGTAGGCATGCTCCACAGTGCCCCAAAATCAAAAAAACTTCTGATCATAGGAGACTCCATGATTCGGGGAGTTGATGCCAACCTCCAGCTGGGGATAATGATCAGATATCTCCCAGGTACGTTAGTGTGGAGAGACACTGACCGCATTTCTAAAATCATGCAGGAAGCAGGAGAAAACATTGATGTCCTGGTACACATAGGGACTAACGATCTCACCAACTGGTCAATGTGGAGACCAAGGAACACCTGACCAGGCTGGGAGACAAACTGCCATCCATTTCATCTGGCATCTCCTTCTCTGAGATTCTGCCGGTCTGGAAGAGGGGGGCAGATGGACAGACGGTCAGAGAAGAGAAGATAGGGGAGCTAAACATGTGGCTCAAGGGCTGGTGCTAGGAAAAAGGACACAAATTTGTAGGGAACTGGCAACAGTTTTGGGAGCGAAAGTTTTTTAAATTTGATGGACTGCATCTGACTAAGGAGGGGGTCAGTGCATTGGAACAGAAGTTTGATGTCTTTGCAGAATATTTAATCTAGCTAATGGGGAGAGGGGTGTAGCATCCACGACATTGAATGGGAAGAACACCCATCCTGCCAGCTAGTGATTAAACAAGAGTTCATCATGTTTGTAGTTCATTTGCATCACCAGGTAAGGAAAACGGCCTGGCTCCCCATACGACGTGCAGGGGATATGCCAGACCTCGCTCAACAACTAACGCCACTGAAAACTGGCCAATGGAAAATTGTGTACACAAATGCCTGCAGTTTGGGAAACAAGATCCCAGACCTGCAGGTAACAATGACAGAGGCTAAACTGGACATAGTAGCCATTAGCGAGACATGGTTCACCAATAACCACACCTGGGAGACTTCGGTACCTGGCTATTTACTGTTCAGAAGAGACTGAGGTGCAAAAAGGGGGGAGGGGGTAGCTCTATATGTCAATGAAAATATCAAAGCTACAGAAATTCAAAATACACACAAGGAGCCAGAAGAACTGTGGGTCACCCTGGAAACAGGAAATGGGACAGCCATATGAACCGGGGCTGTCTACAGGCCTCCAGACCAGGGGGAGGATATATACACATTACTGTTAGAAGATATACAAAACATGACAGCTAAAGGGAAGGTTCTGATAATGGGAGACTTCAACATATCAGATACAAATTGGTCAATACCAGCAGGAACATCCACCAGAACTAGACACATAGTGGATTCCCTGCGGGCGGAGGACCTCAAACAACTGGTACAACAACCCACAAGAGACAGTGCTATCCTAGATCTAGTGCTGACTAACGGGGAAAGGATCACAGATCTCCAGGTAGAAGGTCACCTGGGAGCCAGTGACCATCACATAGTATGGTTCAATTTGGCCACTAGAACTAAAATCATCCCATTCCAAGGCAAAAATATGGGACTTCAGAGGAGCTGACTTTGATAAGATGGCCAACAGAGTTAAGCTAGCCCTGGCAAGAAGAAATACAGGTGAGGGGGTACAGGCAAAGTGGGCAAGATTAAGGATGCACTACTTGAAGCAACATCCCATTGTGTTAGGGAGAAAAGCAGGCGCAAAAGAAGGAGGAAACCACGTTGGTTCTCAGAAACAGTAGCAGAAAAGGTCAGAGCCAAAAGGTTGGCCTTCAGGAAATATAAGGGAATGCAGCATGACGAAGATAGGGAGGCATACCCAACTTCCCTAAGGGAAGCAGGGAAGGAAGAAAGGCAGGCAAAGGCCCAAACCAAGGAAACACTAGCACGAACAGTAAAAGAAGAGGACAAGACTTTCTATAGATACATTAGTGAAAGGAGAAAGTCCAGAGGGGGTAATGCTAAGATCAAAGGGGATAAGGGGGAGTGTGTGGAGGAGGACCAGGGAAAAGCATCTATCCTAACTAGATACTTCTGCTCAGTATTTACTGAGGAGAAGGTAGGGCAGGGCCCACAACTCAGCACCATGGACACGGGGGGGGAAGGAGGTGTGCACAAGTCCCTTCACAAAAGAAAGGGTCCTATAAGAGTTCGCTAAGCTCAGGGTGGACAAGGCAATGGGACCAGATGGCATACATCCCAAGGTACTAAAGGAGCTAAGGGTGGAACTAGCCGAGCCATTAGCAGAACTGTTTAGTGAGTCTCTGAGCACAGGAGAGGTCCCAGAAGACTGGAGAAGGGCTCATGTGATCCCGCTCCACAACAGTGGTAGCAAGGAGGAGGCAGAGAACTACAGACCAGTCAGTCTTACCTCAGTAGTGGGCATGATTATGGAGGCACTCCTTAAGGAAAGGATAATGCAACACCTGGAATCTGTAGGAGCACAGGATCCAAGACAGCATGGGTTTCCAACAGGAAGGTCCTGTCAAACTAATCTCATAGATTTCTTTGACTGGGTAACCAGAGTGGTGGACCAAGAGGATGCAGTTGATGTTGCCTACCTTGACTTCAGCAAAGCTTTTGATACTGTTCTACATAGAAGATTGATTAATAAGCTGGGTAGGCTTGGGGTGGATCAGAAGTTGGTCAACTGGGTGGCAAACTGGTTGGTGGGCAGAATACAGAGAGTGGTGGTAAACGGTATACAGTCAGAACAGATGCAAGTCACAAGTGGGGTACCTCAGGGATCAGTCTTGAGCCAGTCCTCTTCAATGTCTTCATCAGTGACATTGCAGATGGACTGGAGGGTAAGGTTTGTCTGTTTGCAGATGACACCAAGATCTGCAATAGAGTAGATGATCCAGATGGGGTGGGCAGAATGAGAAGATATCTGGATAAACTGGCAAAATGGTCAGAAGAGTGGCAACTGGGGTTTAACGCAAAGAAGTGCAAGATCATGCACATAGGGAAGAGAAACCCTGAAGCCACCTATAGGTTGGGAGGGGAGTTTTTGGCTATCGCAAGGGAAGAAAGAGACTTGGGCATCGTCATCACAGATGACCTGAAATCATCCAAGCGGACCACTAAAGCAGTAGATAAGTACAGGGGGATGTAGGGGTGTATTAGCAGGGGTATCACAAGTCATAAGAGGGAGGCAATAATCCCCCTTTACAAGACACTGGTTATGCCCTATCTGGAGTACTGCGTGAAGTACTGGAAGGCGCACCTGCACAAGGACATTAACAAAATGGAGGCAGTCCAGAGAAGGGCAACCAAAATGGTGCAGGGACTGCATCAGAAAACATATGAGGACAGATATGTATACCCTAGAACAAAGGAGGGAGAGAGTTGATATGATTGAAACATTCAAACATCTTAAGGGCATTAACAAGGTGAAAGAGTCTTAACATGTTTCAATATAAGACAAATAGCAGGATGAGAGGACACAGCATGAGATTAGAGGAGGCCGATTAAGGGGTAATGTGAGGAAGTTCTTTTTCACAGAAAGGATGGTGGATGCAGGGAACGGCCTACCTCAGGAAGTGGTGGATATGAATACAATGCAGGGCTTTAAACAGGTATGGGATAGGCATAAAGGAGTAATACAGATGAATATGAATAGATAGGCCATTGACAGAGTAAAGGCCTATGGCACATTCATAAGGTAGAAAAAATGGGCAGACTGGATGGGCCTTGCTGTCCTTATCTGCCGTCAACTTCTATGTTTCTACATGCAGTATCCTTTTTTTCCATAACAGTACAGCAAATAGTGAAGTTTAAACTCGCACATTAGTTTTAATTATATCCATGTACCGCTGAACTGTAGCGGGAGCACTATGTAAACCAAACAGCAAGGTGGTGAATTGATAGAATCCTATAGGAGTGGCAAATGCAGTTTTGTCTCTTGATTCTTTAGCTAGGGGAGATTTGCCAGTAACCCTTGCTGAGATCGAGGGTACTGATCTATTTGGCACTCCCCAGTCTGTCCACCAAATCATCTATTCTGGGCACAGGATAACTGCCAAATTCTGACACTTGATTGTTTCCTAAAATCAAGGCAGATTCTTACACCCCTTTCTTTTTTGTTTACAATCATCATTGGGGATGAGCAAGCACTTCTCGACTCTTCTATGATACCCAAATCTTCCCTTGTCAGTCTTCACCATTCATTACTGATGGGTGTAAGCCAGATGTACGCACCCGCTACGGGAGATTGTTTTTGGGGGGAGGAGTCTGTGCCTACGGTGCCGCCCATGAGTGTGACGCACCATGTGGTGCATGAGGGGTGGCCGTTAGGCACCGCAGACTCCTCCTCCATCCCAGTTCTGTTTCTCCTGCCATCGAGGCTGCACCTGCTACAAGCTGCTCTTCATTTTATCTGCGTCATCATTCAACATTTGAGTTTTCAATGCCACTGTTTTCTCCTTCGTCCCGGTTCTCCATCCTTACACCATTGAAAGCCGGTAAGTCTGTTCCTCGTCTTTTCTAATGGCACCGGGATCTTTTATTGTGTTTGTAATTTTCGCATGATGTCCGTTTTGGGAGCTAAGCGCAAATTAAAAGCGGGCTGGGTCCCAATGCGTATGTGCTCCTGTGGCCGGCATTATTTCGTTTCGGACCGGGCATGATGTCTGTCTGCAGTGCCTGGCACCTAACCATGACATGGATAGATATGACGCCTATTTCTCAATGGGCCGTTGCATTCTGGAAATCCACACATTCTAAGTCGGCAGGGCTCCGTTGACTTTCAGAGGATGACGTCGCACTTGGGCCTCCCAGGCCAGATCTTTAGACCCTTCCTTCTGGTACCCTCCTGGGTCTATACGGTCTGCTGAGGAGGAGGCCTCCTCATCTTCTAGCCTTGCCGAGGAGGAGGCTTCTTTTGCGGTGTTGGAGGAGCGGCACGACTCCTTCCGGGGTTGCGTCATCGACACTGCCTCAGCAGTCATCTCATCCGAGGTGCAGGATCCCCCAATGTCGTAGCCCACGGTTACTGGGTCCGGCACTGGCAGACCCTTGATGCCACCTTGTGGCACTGTTTCTGACCTTGGTGCCATTTGCGGTACCAGTGATTGAGATGGCACCGCATGCAGTGCCAGTTTGCGCCTCAGTGCTGTTTGCGGCACTGGTGCCTTACGCGACACCGCTGGCAGCACCATTTTGGGTTCTGACACCATGCACGGTGCCAGGGACTCGACCGGGGAAATGGGTGTGTTGGTGCTGGCTTCTGGGGCTGTGGGCAGCACAGTGGGCCTGTCCAGCACCACCAGCAGTGCCGTATCATGGGACAGTGCCGTTCACAGTGCCGTCTCTAGAGAAACTCCAGGGGTGGCCAGTATTGAGGTCCTTCAGGTCGACTCTTCAGAGAGGGACCACTAGGATTTGGATCAGGACTGGCTGCCCGATTCTTAGGGATTCAAAGTCTCTCTGGGGTGTGGTGTCAGGCGGCCCAGCGCCCCCATTCCTGAGTCTCTGGAGCATTCTGCTTCAGAGGATCCCTCGGCTGGGGGTGGCCAGGGGCCTCGTGGGGGTGATGGCTCAGACTGTGGAGGGGGTTTTCTCCTCTGGAGGGGCTGAGGCAGCTGCCAGTGTTGGTGCTGCTGCACTCTCTCAGGGGGACTGGAGACCCTTGCTTCTGTGGCCTCCCTTGGGGGCCTATGGATCAGGAGACTACCTCGCTGGGGTTGAGGAGGAGGGGGGTGTCCTTGGAGTCTGAGGGGTTGAGGGGTTGGGGCGAGGGGTGGCGGCACTCCACTGCCACCCTACCTTGTGCAAGGAGGAACTGCAGCACTAAGCCTCATCTTTCCTCCTCGGGTTCCAAGGTACCTTCTGGACACATGCAACCCCAGGTGCATCACAGGGGAGATTCCCATCTAGGCTCTTCTGGAGTTTGTGTCTTCAGATTTCCTCTCTGCAACCCGGTATGATCTCGGGGATCCCTCTAGTTCGGGCTCCATTTCCTAGATTTCAGAGCCCTGGCAGAGGTCAGGCACTCCCTGCAGGTGCCCATCTCCCATCCCTCTGCAGCCACCCCACCGCAGGCCATGTCTGTCCTATGGGGCCTTTAACCTGGAAGATGTTCAGATCCACTGCAGCGGCCTTCCCGTCATATGTCAGGGCCATGGATGAGCTGGTCTTTTTCCTGTCCCCTCCGCTGCAGGAGTCTTCTCACCAGTCGAGTTCCTCGTCCTCCTCGACTCCCTCTTCTGAGTGAGAGGAACCCAACATTCATCTGTGTTCCGATGCTGATTTCACTGAATATCAGCATTTCCTTTCGAGGATGGTTCGAGATCTCTGTATCTCCTATGTTCGAAGGAACAATAGTGAGTGGCAGATGCATGAATTCCTCAGTGAGTTCAGTGCCTACCACCTTGTAGTGCCATCCTGGCCTATTCCCTTCCAGGAAGTGCCTATCCGCACCTGGCAGTCTCCAGCCGACCCTTTTCCAGCCCCGGCAGACTGCAGGAGAAGGTATTGTGCTCCCTGGGAGTCTCTAGGTTCTCTCTCTCACCCTCTTTGGGGTCTGAGCTCCCTTGACATTCCCTCCAGGCTTCGGCACCTGGCGCGTGACCATAAACTGGATCTGGATTCCCTACAATTCGACCGGTGGGGTGAAGGGTTTTCTCTTCTACTCGCGCATTGATGTGCATTACATCACATCAGGCACACCATGCTGCCTACAGCAGGCACATGCAGTCGATGCTAGCTCAAGCGCTAGCATTACTGCCTGATTCAGAGAAATCTCGACAGGCCATTGCTCTCTCCGCCATAGGTCTGGAACTAGCAAGGCACCAGGCAAGGGCATCTTATGACTCCAGTGAGGTGGCTTCCAGGCTTGCGGGGACAGCGGTCTGTATTAGACGGACAGCATGGCTTCGTCTCTCAAAATTGTCACCCCTGGCCCAGTGTAGGGTGATCTACTCTGCCTTCCATTTGTTTTCCAGTAGGGCTAGGAGGCTTCTTCAGTGGCTCCCTCCATCCCCTCATCTTCAGGGGACACCTCCTAGCTCTCCTTGGCCTTAGACTTGTCAGTCTAGTACAGTTAGGGTCTCCTCCTCCTGTTTTCCACCAATAGGAGGCTGAGGGTCATTTCCCTCAGGGCTGTGCTGTGCTCACCCAACAGTAATGAATGGTGAAGACTGACAAGGGAAGATAGGAAAATTACATACCTACCGTAATTCTTGATCTTCTCTTGTATCCTCACCATTCATTACTGAATCCCACCTACCTTCCCCTCATGGTCCTCATTTTTTGGACATCTCCCCCACCCTACTCACCCTCCCCCCTTGAGGCCAATTGGGGGCTGAGTCCCCCTGGTACCTCATGACCTTCTGTTCCTTCTCTGAAGCCATGGAAGGTTCTATCTGAGAGGAGGGCAAATAGAGCTTCGTCCTTACCTTCTGAGGGAACTCTTTCTGATTAGCTTTTTCTGTGGTGTCCTCTATTTTGGGACTCTCTTCAGGGGCCAAATTTGGTTTTAAAGCCACCAGTCAGCATGGGCTAGTATATGGGAAAGCCCTCTAGACCCTCAGTCTCCACTGGCCTAGCTGGTGTTCTTTGAAACATTGCCTTCTGCAAGTACAAGCCCAAGGGCTAGTTAGAGGAAAATTCACTAGTCCGATTTGAAATTTTGCAGCATTGGCAGTGGACTGGTACCAATTTTGACCCCTGCCTTATCAGTCCAGGGAGCCGGAGGGAGTTTCCTTCCCTATCTCTGTCTATTTTCCAAAAATAGGTTGCACCCTTCTTAGGGCCCCCTTTTTTCTAGTACTCAATCATATGGCTATGTACTAGAGGGGTCTTTTTCCCTACACCTAGTTGGGGCTCTTTCCTCTTCGGAACAGATAATTTTTCACTTGGGGCAACCTGTGAGCTCTCAGCTTGAGTTGTGGGTAATTGGATAGCGAGGTGAGTAAGGAAATCTGCCTCTCATACCAGGCTGTGAAGAGGGTTCAGTTGAACCATCTAGAACAGTTTTATCTGAACAGATCCTTGCTTTCAAGCCCTGGGCCGGTAAACTTCAAGCCAATTTCTCCCAATAGTCATGGCAGATTTTTCCCCTCATCCCACTATCCTTTTTCTTCTTCTTCTTCTTCCTCTCTCCCTTTATCTGATCCTCCCTCAGAGCCGCTCGAGGAGTGAGGCCCTGCAGTCCCTTAGAGTAGGGTTCTCCTTTCCTGTCCTCTCTTTGTCTTATTCCTTTTCAGTTTGTTTCCATTCCTTTTTCAAACAATATGAAGTCTTGCTGTATTCTGGCTATATGCAGTTAGCCTCAGCACCTGAACAGTTCAAGTGCAGAGGCTAACTGCATATAGTCAGAATAATTTTTTCTTCTATCCCTCGGCCCTCTTGCCTCACTCTTATCTAACCCTTTTTTTCGCCTCTCCAGCTATACAGAGCTAGGATGGAGGAGGAGTCTGCGGTGCCTAACGGCCGCCCTTCGTGCACCACGCAGTGCGTCACGCTCGTGGGTGGCCCCCATCGACGCCGACTCCCCCCCCCCCAAAAAAAGCTCCATTAGCAGGTGTGGGCATCTGGCTGACACCCAACAGTAATGAATGGTGAAGATACAAGAGAAGATCAAGAATTATGGTAGGTACGTAATTTTCATTTCTTTAATTTTTTGTATTTCCTTAACCACGTCAGCTCTTAACCTCTCTGGCAATCTGCATGTCTTTTGTTTAATAGGGCAAGAATTTCTTTTCACTATTACGTGCTTGACCCCTTTTGTTCAGCCTGGTACTGTGGTAAAAGTGCTGTTTAATGTGTCTAGCAAGTTACAAATTTCTGTGGTTTGTTCGGAGGTTAAGGAAACATTCACCTTTACAGCATCAGCAGTAGCAGTTTGTTTCAGTCTGTCATAAGCTACATCAATATCTATCAGTTTCTGGTAAAACCAGCATAACAGCATTTGGTGTTTTTTCAACCCATTTCTTGGGGAGACTAGCATGGTATACCTTAGTAGGATTTTTCCTATCGGGTCTCAGTCTCATAGTTAACTGTGCCAGTACGTCTAAGCACTTTGTAAGGCCCTTGCCACTTCATTAACAATTTATTTTCTGTAGTGGGTAAGAGTAGCAAGACCTTTTCACCTGGCTCAAAAACGTTCTTTTACCCCATGGTCATAATACACTTTCTGCTGGTTTTGCGCCTCTTCCTGATTACTATGGGCAAGTTCAACATATTTTGCAAGCTTCTTTCTCAGAGCACATATATAAGATGTAATCGATTGTTTCTGATTGGGGTTATCGTCCCAATGTTTCTTTTATTACATCTAGTGGCCCTCTAGGTTGTCTAATATACAGCATTTCAAATGGTGAAAAACATGTAGATGCCTGTGGCACTTCTCTGTAAGCAAAAAGCAGGTAAGGAAAGTCCCAGTCTTTCCCTTCCAGTTTTAAAAACCTTTTTAACATGCGTTTCAGAGTTTGATTAAAACACTCAACAAGACCGTCTGTCTGAGGGTGATAAGGGGAGGTTCTTATGGCAGTGATACCTAGTAGTCGGTATAACTCCTTCAGTAATGCAGCACCAAAATTACTACCCTGATCAGTAATGATCTCTTTTGGTATGCACACCCTGCTGAATATTTTGGCAAGCTCTGCTGCAACATTTGGGGCTGTAGCAGTATGCATAGGGAACAGCCTCTGGGTATCGAGTAGCATAGTCACAAACTACCAAAATGAATTGATTTCCTTTTTTACTTTCATCTAAGGGAGCAACCACATCCATTGCAATTTTCTCAAATGGCACATCTATCAAGGGTAGGGGCACAAGGGGCACCTCGTCTTTTTTAGTCACTGGGGCTACTTTCTGACACTCAGCACAGGAACTGCAAAAGGGTAACAACATCTTCCTGAATTCTAGGCCAGTAAAATCTGTACAGCAATCTGGCAAGAGTGCAATCTCTCCCCAGATGACCAGCCATAGGACCATCACGTGCTATCTGTAACAACTCAGATCTATATTTTTGTGGTATTACCAAGTGTTCTATCTGGTCCTGTATTCTGAGGTTTAACCCATATTCTGTACAGTAACCCATTACATATTTTAAACATAGGTTCACCCTGTTTTAATTTCACCCCCAGCTGCTTAAAATAACCCTGGAGAGAAACATTGTTGACTTGTTCTGAAAGAAAATCACAATCTGTGATCAGTTCAGTTTCAGCATTTTCAGATGTTAACCCCTTATGCCCACCAGTCTTTTGTTGCCACAGTTTCTTCAGGCATCATCTTTCTTTCCTGGGTTTCCAGATCTTGGAGCTGTGCTCAAACAAGTCTGAATCAAAATCAGCGAAAGGAAGAGAGTTCCCACCATCTGAGATTTTCTTTGCCGAAGCTCGTCACCACAGCTGCTGAAACATCAGTATTTACTCCCTCTTTGATTAACTTAGTAAATCCTGGAAAGTCATTTCCAATAATCACAGGTACAGGTAACTTGGATATTACCCCCACTTTCATTTGGTGTGACACCCCATTAATAGTCGGTCACTTGGCTGGTGGGATAGTATCGAGTGTCCCTGTGGATGCAGGTGACACCAGTACCTGGTCCTTTTGGACATTGTTTTCCTAGCACTTCAATATGCGCTACACATCTGTTAAGTACTTGCCCCAGTTTGCTAAGGACAAATCTGCTCCAGTGTCACTCTGCTTACTATGGCAATTTCGTGCAATATGACCTGGCTTATTACAGTTATAGCAAATAAAGTCTTTGGGTGCAGATTTGTTATCCCCACCAGAGTTCTTATCAGACTTGGAGTTTAAATGGGAAAAAGAATGTCTTACCGGTGCTCAGCTGTTACCTTGCTGCTGTGGCATCTGTCTGGTCATTTGGTAGTATTCAGCCAAAGAAACAGCCTTTTTGCCACTTTCTGGTTGGTGTTCTTTTACCCAAAGCTACACATCTGTAGGCAGGATGTTGATGAAGTGCTCCACTGCAAATGTATCAATCTGTGGGACTATTTTGCCCTCTGGTTGGAGCCATTTTTTCAGGAATTTTCTGAGTCAGGTGAAGGCTTCTTAAGGATTGTCGATGGAGTTGTACTTACTAGACCAAAATCTGTGCCTGTAGGTCTCTCCTGAGATGTCATACCTTTTCAGGATTTTGCTTTTCACCAGGTCATAGTTTTCTGACTGTGCAGTGTCCATATTGCTGTAGGCAAGTTGGGCTTTCCCTGTCAGGTAAGGTACCAGTGTGACTGCCCATTGCTGCTTTGGCCACTGGCATGCTGTGGCAACCCTTTCAAAAGCTGTCAGGTATGCTTCGATATCATCAGAGGGACACAACGTTGTAAGTTTAATGTATTTCAAGTTGCCTGTGTCTTGTTGCTCGTCTGGATCTGTGCCAGGTCCTCTGCCTTTGATAGCCTGCAAGGCATCCAGCCACTGCTGCTCCTGTTGCTGCATCTCTTCTCTCCTCTGCTGCTCGAGTTGTTGCATTTCTTCTTTTCTCTGTTTCTTCATCTCTTTTTGTTGTATAGCCCATCATTTGGAAAAGTCAGTCAAGCTTTCAGGTTCTCTCCCTGCCTGTTCTTTTTCCATAACTGGTGCTAGCTGTACAGTCTCAGCTTGGACTTCTGTCTCTGCTAGTTTGGCTGCCATTTTCCTGGTAACCACTCCTGGGCTTGCTGCTGCAGAATCCATACCTTTCTCTGTGCTTCCCTGGAACCAGGTCTAGTATGCATGCACAAAACTCCTAGCTTAGAGTATGCATGGCGTAATTCCCACTTAGGCTGACACCATCTGTCATCGAGAAACAGGTCAGGAAGCACAGAAAAACCAGGAGCAGTTGTAAAATTCACAGCAAAAGATCTTATTTGTGTCAGTCTTCACCACTCATCACAGCTGGGTACCTGTCCAGAAATCAGGACTCCACGTGAGCTTTTTTTTTTTTTTTGCATGTGCAGAGCTGATGCAGTGACGGCGCCACCTGCGAGGCTGACTTACAATGTGGAGCTCTCTGGGGGAGGTCGTCAACTGTCATCAGCGCCGCCCCCTTATCAGTTCTTTGTCTCCCGCCGCAGAGGTTGGACGTCCTGAGGAGCTTGAGAGAAAGTGCACCATAGCTTGCAGCCTAGTTCATTCAGCCTACTTGCAGTCGAAAGTCCATCAGTTCTGTTCGACACGCCTCTGCTAGACGCCGCTGACCAGAAAGACTGTTCCTTTTATTCTGTTTTTATTCAGCGACATAGAGTACTGTTTTTTGTCGATTTTTCTGGTGGATCATGTCTGGTTTGGGGGCCAAAAGTCATTTAATATGGGGCAGCCCCCTATGCATCAGTGCCCCTGCAGTCGCCGATACTCCATCACGGACCTTCATTATCAGTGTCTCCGCTGCCTTGGCCCGTCTCACGACATGGATAACTGTGATGCCTTCATCTCCATAGACCACCTTGTCATCGAGTTGCACACATTTAAAGTAGGGTGTGCACCGCTGACTTTCGGGGGACAGGCGCGCAGTCGATAGGCCAAGGCACGGACGCTTGACACTTCCTCCAGGTCCCCTCCTGGTTCTATATGGACTGTGGAGGAGGGAGCCTCCACCTTTCTTAGCCTTGCCATGGCAGGGGTCCTTCTGTGGGGCAGGAAGCCCAGTCTGGCCTTCTGGAGTCAGGCGGGAGGCACCGCCCTGGCAATCCCCTCCTCAGAGGTGAGGGCTCCCCTGGTGTTACACCCCGTGGCCTGCGAGTCTGGGCCATCATCATCCTTGATGCCGTCCACTGGTGCCGTTTTGGGGTTCAGAGCCACTTGTGGCACCGGGGCCCTGGGTGGTGCCATGATCGGTGCCAGGCCATTTCTTGGTGCCGTTTCTACTGTCAGCACCACTCGCGGTGCCGATGATGGAAGCAGCACCATGGGAGGTACACCTGTGGTTTCTGGGGTTGTTTCTGATGTTGGCACTGTTCTCGGCACTGAAACTGGGGATGCTGCTGTCTCCAGCTCTGGCACCATTTGCAGCGCCAGGGAAGGGGACAGCACCGAGGGGATGTTGAGTGCCATCTCTGGCTTTGGCACTGGTTCCAGCTTCGATGCCATGGTTGGCGCTGTCTCCGACTCTGGTGCTGTTCACGGCACCAGGGAAGGGGATGGTGCCAGCCGAGACACTCGGCCTACTATTGGCACCTCTCTTGACACTGGGACGAGCAGGGCTCAGAGGGTGATCTGGCATCAGACCTCTGTTTCCACCTCTTCAGAGGAGGATTCCGGGTCAGATCCAGACTGACTCCTGGACTCCTCGGAGTCGTTTGACCCCTCAGTGGTTACATCTTAGGCCCCCACTTGGCCTCCCTCTGTGGGGCGGACAACTCCTCATGATTCTGGAATTGGTGGCACTGACCAGCTGGCAGTGGTTCAGGTGGCTGCTGCTGCACAGCCTGGAGTCAAGGTGTTGTCGGTCCTTTCAGCTAGGACATCCCCTTTTTTGGAGTGCCTGGACAGTCCACGTTTGGGACAGCCCGGAGCACCCTTGGAAGGGGAGGGTGCTGCACCCTAGGTGGTCTCCTCGGAGCCCACTCAGAGTTGCCAGTTGTCTAGGCTGGTGGTTATGAGGCAACAGGCTTTTTCAGAGTCTGATGGGTCGAGGGGCCTGAGTTCTGTGTGGTGGCCTCTCCCTGGGACCCACCCAGGTATGGGGAGGTGCCGTAGTGCGGATCCTCACCTTTTCCCTTCTCTCTCCTCAAGAAGGACCTCTTCTTTGGAGGCCAGAGACTGTCCTTCTGGATTCTCATGGTCCCAGTCGCCTCACAGCGGGGTATTCTTCCTTAGGGCACAGTCTTAGCAGTTCCAGTGGGGTTGATCAGCTGTTCGCTGCTGGGCTTTCCTGGCCTCCTTCCCAGCTGGGAGCATCCGCTAGGCCCTCTTGCCCAGGCAGAGAATGTTCCTCTTCTTTGAAGGATTTGGCCCTTATTTCTCTGTCTCCATCCCCCTCTCTCCCCCTGGTGTTGCCGGTCCTAAGAGACCTTTGACCTGGCAGCAGTTCAGGGGATCGGCTGCTCATTTTCCTGCATATATCAGGACCATGGACGAGAGGGTGTTCTACCCTCCTCCTGAGCAGCCACACCCCCTGAATCTCTGGACTTGTCCACTTCCTCATTCCCCTCCTTGGAGGAGGAACCATCCATCCACATTTCCCCTGTGGCTGATCTTTCTTTATATCAGCACTTCCTCGCGAGGATGATGGATGCTCTCCGGATCACCCCTGGCTCAGAACGAAATACAGAGCATTTGACACGCTCCTTTTTAGGTGAGCTCAGTGCGGCCAACCTGTTGGTTCCTGCCTTGCCTGTCGCCTTTTGGGAAGTCACACCACGTTTCTGGCAGCGTCCCTTTTCCAATGTTCCAGCCCCAAGGGAATTGCGCCAGAGGTATTGCTCTCTCCTGGAGTCTCCAGATCTCATGCCTCACCAACTTTTGGGGTTGAAGCAGTTGGACACTCCTTCTGGACTTCGTGCCCCTCACCGTGACTGGCCCCCAGATTCAGACTCTTCAAATTTTGATATCTGGGGTAGGAGGGTTTTCTACTTGGCACGGATCTTGTTGTCCATTGCATCTCATCAGGCACACTATACATCCTATGACAGGTTCTTGTGGTCCAGGCTAGGCAGCTCCTAGCCTCTCAGCCTGATACGGAGGTAACCAGACAGGCCATAACACTCTCTGCTCAGGGACTGGACTAGCAAGGCACCAAGTGAGGGCATCCTATGACACCAGCGAGGTAACTTCCAGAGTCATAGGGACAGCGATCTGCATTAGGCGGACAGCATGGCTTTGTCTTTCCCAGTTGTCACCCATGGCCCAGCATAGGGTAATTTCCTCCGCCTACCAGAGAATCCACCTTTTCTCCCATTGGGTGAGACCACAGCTGTCTGGGTACCTTCCTTCCCCCTAAGAGGGGTCCCTGTCTCACTCAGACCACTCTCGGGCCTCACCAGGCCCTTAGGGGTTCTCCCCTACAGTGTATCCTCCACTTGGGGCTAAGGGGCTTAGTCCCTCAGGGTCCCATCGGCTCCCTCAGGAGGGCCCGGATTTCACTCATCAGGAAGAATGAGAAGATCGACACAGATAAGATATGAAAATTACGTAACTACCGTAATTATTGATCTTTCTGTGTATCTTCACCATTCATCACAAAATCTCGACCACCATTCCCCTGGGGCCTCAGTCTTTGGCTTCCCTCCTCCCTCTGTGTGTCTCTCTCCCCCTCCCCCTCCCTCACTTTGGCCAGGGATGGGGGACCCTGCAGACACACAGGGTGGACCTCAGCTTACAGCTTAGGGGTGGCATGGAGGGGTGAAGGGGGGGCTTCTCCTTTATTGCCTAGCGGCTCTTCTGACCCTTGTTTGGGTGGGGTGGTGGAGATGGAACCCCCTTTTTTCCTCTTCCTTCCTTTGTAATTCGGGACTAATCCCAATTCTTTTGATTTTGGGGGAGGTTCTTCTTCCAAAGTTCCTCCCACCTTTTTCCTTTGGATAGGGAGGAGGACAGGTCTCGACTCCTGGACCCCCTCAACCTATCCTTCTTCCTTGCAACTAATCCCTTTGAGATAGTCATCCTCTGCCAGGAGTTCTCAAACCCTGTGAGTAAACCTTGCTTGCCTTGCCAGATTTTCTCTTAAACACTACTCCTCTGGGCAGATGGTCTGACTTTGTTCAGGGTCTAACTGGGGGGGGGGTCCAGACTTCAGGGTCGGTGGACACTGTCCTTTCCCCTACCAATATGTTCCCCTCTCCTTCTTCCTACCTTCTACTCTTTTCCAGAGATTGGATCCCCTCCCAATCCCTTAGTTTCCTTTTCCTCCTTCATTCTGTCCTCTCAGTCACTTATTCTTCCTTTATTTTGTATATCCTTTCCTTTTATCTGTCCCTTGGACCCTCTTGTCCCACCCCCCTCCCTTATTTCTCACTCTACGGTGACTCAGAACTGATGAGGAGGCGGCGCTGATGACAATTGATGACCAACCCATGAGCACCACATTGTACGTCGGCCTCGAGGGTGGCGCAGTCACTGTGTTGGCTCTGCCCATGCAAAAAAAAAAGCTCCCACGAGGTCCCAACTTTCAGCCAGGTACCGAACTGTGATGAATGGTGATGATGCACAGAAAGATCAAGAATTACAGTAGGTACGTAATTTTAATTTGTATTAATAACAGTAAAATAAAAATAAAATTGTTCAGAATAACTATTTACAATGATAGTAGAAACCGAAAAATAGTCCTCCTGAGTTTTTCTTCTCAATTTCCAATCTCAGTCTCTCTCTCTTGCAAAACATTGCAGCTCCTTTTTATAAGTCTGTGCAGGAGTTCGTTAAGAAAATAGCATACTTCTCACACAGTGTTCATGTAAGTTTTCAATGTTCTGGTCAGTTTCAACAGGTGCAGCAAAAGGAACATTCTGACCCAGAACTGACCTCTTGTTTACATCTTCTGCAAAAGGCTTAAAAACTGCATCTTAGGTTAACCCCTTGAGTTCCAAATAGCTTTGCAGTCATTTCAACAGTATACTTATATACAGTTTTAGCTTTGCAATCATTAATTTTTTTGACTTTATTTCTCTCCAGTCACAGCCCTGAAAAATTTCTCTCAGGCATCCTGCCTGCCTGAGGTCTCCTCGACCTGTGCCTCCTCTCTCCCCCCTCCAGGTTGGGGGCCACCCCTTCTCATTGGGCGCACTTACTAGTCAGTCTCTGGCTGCACGTGATGGCCCTGGCAGCAGAACTGAAACGCCAGGTAAGGTGGACCTGGCAGAGGGCCTGGGGACAGATGCCATTGCCTACCCCATAGAGCCGGTTGTTTCCTTGTTCTGGTGACCTTCCCCCACCTATGGTGCATGGCAACCCTATGTGCAGCTCCCGATCTCCACCGGGAGTCATTGGTGCACCGGGCTATCCCCCGCCCTCCCCCTGTGGGAGGAGAGCATCCCCACGGGTGCTCAATCCTCTCCCCATCCCTGCTGGCCCCCAGCACCCAAGCTCTGTCCCAAACTTGTGTCACTGGCGTGGTGCGAGGTGTGGCGTCCAACGCCTCAACCCTCAGCACCACCGGGCCGGCGCTTTGCAATCATTTCAACAGTATAACTATATACAGTTTTAAATAAAGGGATCCCAGTATCAATTACATTTCCACAAAAAGATTCACATATATTTTTATACCTGCAGATATGCAAGGGGAGGAAAAGACAGAACAGCAAGTGTGAGGGTAGAGAGATAGCGAGAGGCAGAGAATTGAAAGACCGTCGGGGTGATCAAGTCCTAAGTCTCATGAGGAAATTTGGTTGCGCAACCAGGCAGAGAAGAGACAGAAAAGGAGAGAATAGAACAAATCCTTGCATTTAAACTCTTTCTCCATAACAACTGGGACAGGGCCCTATTCAACCCTGTCATAGGTTCTATGCCCATCTCCAAAGGTACTGCTTGGTAGTCTGCATATGTCAGAATACAGTAAAGATTTCCTGTAGTTTGAAGAAAAAATTACCATAATAATCTTGTTTCTTCCAAGGGAATCTTTACTGTACTCTGAGATCCCACCCTACCTCCCCCCCCTACTAGAACCTGATGGGTGCTACACTCCAGCTGTTCATGTTTAGTTGTTGAAAACTTGTTTAGGTTCGTTGTTCTTGAGCATCTGTGACTTGTCTTTTCAGATACCCTAGTCAAAGGGAGGATTATAGTTCTTAGAGAGAATTAGTTCCTTAGGATAGCATAAATAGATCTTCCTTCGAGAGAGCTCTTGCAGTAGGTAATAACCATTAGGACTGAGCTGCCAAGTGCTAGGACCACACGGAAAACTTTAGCTAGCAGTGTAGAGTGGGGCACTGATGTCACAGAACCGGCGTTGGCCCGACATCATATAAGAGGCAGTCCCCACGCCCACCCTCCAGTCCTTTCCCGCCATCAACCTGTGCACATCGGACCTCGCTGAATACTGCTACAGTTCTACCACCATTTTCGAGAAGTATATTTTTTAAATTTCTTTATTTTTTCTCAGACTATAGTACCATTTATTTGTCATCCGATTGCATGTCTTCTCCAACTCCTTCTGAATCTCATCAGAACAAGTGGCCTGTGGCAAGCAGCTCATGGAGAAGGACACACAGACTTCGTTCCTCTTGTGCCTGGGAACAGACCACGACACCGAGGCCTGTGCAGCCTGCCAGAAATTCAACTAGGCCACACAGAAATGCAGGCAGCAGACCCTGGAAGCCCATCTTTTAAAAACTAAACTTGCTTCTATAGAAAAAGAGCTGCAGCAGATGCGAAGTACATCCACATCTCCTGGAGGTTCTTCTGACTCCCACAAGCAGAAAGATGACAAGGAGAAGCATCGGGACCTCGATCGGTCTCCTTCCAGGCCATGGCTTCCTCCAGGGACTGCAGCTGATGAGAGACCTTCCTCCAGCAAGGGAAGCACCCCTCCAGCCAAGTCTGTTCCCATCTCTATGGAGCAGGCTGAGGCCCCCTGCCTGGGTTGGTCACGGTTCAGGCGGGCACCTCTAGGGATTCGGAGGCCCCAACCATCCTTAGGCCCCTCAAAACTCCAGGGTCTAAGTCATGTGGTTTGGCTGGTAAGTTGGGCATCTGTTCTTTCGATGACCACACGGCCCCAGCTGATAAGTCGGGCATCTGTCCTTCCGACAAACACCCAGCCGAGGCACTCCCGTCAGACCCTGATAACAGTTTTGACACCGGTCATCCTGACCAGCACTTGCTGCCGCTTAAGTCACAGTGTCCTTGGGAGAAATCCCTCTCCCAGGAACATCCTTCAATGACACCTCTGGATTCTCCCATTCGTTCGCATCTGGAAGAAGAGATGTGGCCGCCCGCTGGTCCCTCTGATAAACCCATGCCGGAGCTCCCTACAGGGTTTCTGGAACCCATGCCTGTGGACCCTCCAGCTGGGCCTTCTGATCTTCCCTGGCCTCTGTTGGGTCCCCCTGGCCCTTTGGGACTGATGCCGGGTCTACCTCCAGTAGGCCTACAGCCTGACCTGACCTTGCCGGGGGCCCTCCAGTGTTCCTTCTGGGCTGCCATCTGGTCCTTTGGCACTACCGTCTGGGTCTACACCAGGCTACCCAATGCTGGGTTATCAAGCACCACAATACTGTACCCCTGGGTATCAGATGCCGCAGTACCTGACACTGGGGTACCCTACACCAGGGTACCCAACACCAGACTAGCCTACACCCAGCTAGCCAACGTCTGGTTATCCAACACAAGTCTACCTGACACTGGGCTACCCAATGCCAGGCTATACATCACTGTGCCAGCCGGCTACACCACCTCCACAGCCACAGGTGGATTTCAAAGCCTTCTTCGATTCTTGGTGAGCTAGAACCAAGACTCAGCTGGTAATGGAGCTGGACCACCATCAGCCCGTGGCAACCTCCATGCCTGTCCATCATACTCCCACTCCATGATGTCCGTCGCCCATAGAGACTCACCCTTCCATGTCGGGTTGCACGCTGGGTGCCTCCTATGTGGAGGGCCATGGCAGTGGGTTGACTGAACCTCTTAAGGAGATTTCCCTTCTGAGGGCTTTGTCCCGAGGCAGGAGTCCTTCATTGGACTCAGTATGACTTTTCCTCTGCCTCAGGTTGCGAGATGACTTGGGAGGATCCCAAGCCTAAGGAGAGACCCCTATGTCTTCCCTGGAGGACCCTTCCTTCACAGAAATCCTCAAGAAGATCCAGGAGGCTAAAGGATGGAGGACTGAGGACCAGGATCCTCAGCGTAAGAGGTTGGTGGAGCACTTCAACCTTCCTGAGCTGTCTCCCTTTCTCATGAGGCCTCATGAAGACTTGGCCTCCACTATCTGGCAGCAGCCATCATCAATCCCTGCCATTTCCAAAAAGGTGGACAGGTTATACCATGCTCCAGAGGGCAAGAACCACCTCAGTACCCACCCCAAGGCTGATCCAGTGGTCATCAATGCAGTGCACAACCACACCACTAAACCCAAACGTATGAGCACCTCATCTCCTGATAAGGAGTCAAGGCAGTTGGACCAGTTCGGACGCAAGTTCTACTCATCCTCTACTCTGGCTATGAGGGCTCTGAACTGTCTGAGCCATATGATTGTTTATCAAAAGACTGTGATGGGGCAGCTCAAGTTGAAATTTGAGGCCTTGCCTACTCCTGAGGCCAGGGCTGAAATCGAACAGTCAGAATGGCAGAAATTACCTGTCAGCATGCCTTGCAAGCCATCTAAGACGCTGTCGATGATTCAGCTTGGAGTGCAGCTATGACGGTTTGTCTACACGGATACTTCTGGTTGCGGGTCTCTGGGTTCACCCAGGATGTTCAGACCTCTATCCTGGATGCCCCTTTCCGAGACTCCATCCTCTTTTTTGGGGGGGGGGTGTCAAGGACATTCTGACTGAATAGCAAGAGAGTGGCAACGCTTTACGCTCAGTGCAATCTCTGTACCAATCTAATACTAAGCCTAAGCAGCCCTTTCATCACCAGCAAAGGTGCCAAAAAAGTCAGCAGCCTACCAGATGGTAGACCAAATGTCAGGCTACTTCCTCAGCCTCCACCCCCCCCAGCCAAGTCTCAGAGAGTTTCCAGGAAGATGCATCGTAACCCTCCCACCACCTCCTGACTCGCTGATTGCCCCCCCCATCCACCATCAGGTCTGGAGGAGCCAGTAGGAGGCAGGTTCACCAGCCACCTGGTGGGGTGGTAGGTGTTCATGGCAGGCTTGTGGGTCCTTCAGCTCATAGCTCAAGATCACACACTAAAATTTTGAGAGAGGCCTCCAGAAGACCCTCCAGGTCACTCTCACTACCCAAAAGATCATATCCTGCTTACCTGAGAGGAAATCGCAGCTCTGCTGAGAAAATCCGCTATAGAGTCTGTTCCTTTGGACCAGGTCGGAAGGACTTATTACTCCTCCTTCCTGGTCCCCAGAAAGATGGGAGACCTTCAGCCAATATTGGACCTCAGCCCGCTCTATCTGTCCGTAGAGTACAAGAGATTTCGCATGTTGACTCTCCCAGGTCTGTTGCCACTTCTTCACCAGGGACAGTTGCTCTGCACCCTGGATATGCAGGATGCCTACCTGCATATTCCAGTTTCCCCTGCCTACCATCACTTTCTCAGGTTTGCCTTTCAGGGGAAGCACTTCCAGTTCAAGGCTCTTCCCTTTGGCCTGTCCTTGGCACCCAGGGTTTTTACTAAGTGTCTAGTTATAGTGGCAGTGTCTTTGCAGTCTCAGGGCCATTATGTATTCCCTTACCTTGATGACTGGCTTCTGTCAGCCCTGTCGAGTGACAACTTGATGATCTGTCTGTCTGCTACCCTGTACTACTTCCATCAATTGGGTATTATGGTCAACCCCAAGTTTCACCTTATCCCCTCTCAGTGCCTCCAATTTATTGGGGACAGTGCTGGATGCAACCCAGGGTCAGGCTTTCCTCCCTTTGGACAGGGAAGACATGCTGCAGCAGCTGGCCAGGCATGTGGCTTCCAGCTGCTGGGTAATGGCCAGAGCTGTTTTATGTCTCCTGGGCCTTATGGCAGTGATCATCCCCACTGTTCCATTAGCCAGGCTCCATATGTGGGTTACACAGTGGACCCTCCATGTTCAGTGGGATCAGAGATCGGACGACCTGGACAGCAGGGTTATGGTGTCTAATCCCATGCAGCAGGATCTCATCTGGTGGCAGGACCTCAACAACCTCTGTTGAGGTGTTCCGCTCCAGCCCTCTGCTCTGAACCAGAGCTTGACCGCAGATGCCTTGGGTCAGGGCTGGGGAGCCCATCTAAGAGACTGCAGAGCTTTGGGATCTTGGTCTCAGAGGGAGCTCTCTCTGCACATCAACATGCTAGAGATGAGGGCGGTGTTGTATGTCATTCAGGCATTCTAGTCCCTTCTCCTCCCAGGCACTCTGCTTGGCCAGTCGGACATGTGTGTGGTGTGGTACCTCAACAAACAAGGAGGCATGCGTTCTTATCCCCTGTGCAGGGAAGCGATGCATGTATGGAACTGGGCTGGCCAACACCACCTCCAGCTCACAGCAATGCATGTCCTCTGCCCCTCTGCCAAGACCTTCTGACCCAGGAGCAGGGCAGGCTGGTTGATCTAGGACTCAAGTCCCTTCACCTTTATGTGAGGCACCTTCTGACATAGCTGCCTCACATTTTGGTGCATCTTCCACAGTTGCTCAAGTACTTGTGAAGGCCAGAAAGTCTTCCACAAGAACTACTTAAGCAATGAAAGTAGAAACGGTTTTCCATTTGGGCAACCTGTAAGGACTGGGACCCATTCTCCTGCCCTATTTCGCAGGTCATGCATTACCTGTTGCACTTTTCAGACCTTGGGCTCAGCTATTCTTTGCTGAAGGTCCACTTGTTTGCCATTCTGTCTACCACACCCTAGTGGATGGCAAAACTCTAGCTCAGTTGGAGGTCTCCAGAACCATTCTGAAGGGGATTCTCCATTTGAAACCCCCGGTGTAGAACCCAGTTCCCCCATGGGATCTGAACTTTGTTCTTGAGAAGCTCACCCTGCCTCCCTTTGAACCGACTGCGAGTTGGAACCTGCGCTATCTGTCATGGAAAGCGCTCTTTTTAGTTGCCATTACTTCTGCTTGGAGGATTTCTGAGCTGAAGGTTGTTATGTGCAAGGAGTCCTATTTGATTTTTCACAGAGACTGGGTGGCTCTGCATACATATCTTAAGTTTCTACTGAAGGTAGTTTCTGAGTTTATTTTAAATCAGACTGTGCACTTGCCGGTGTATTACCCTGAGCATTCTAATCAAGGGGAGGCAATTCTGCATACATTGGATGTGCAGAGAATTTTGCATTTTTACCCAAATTGGACAAAGTCAGTCCATAGGATGGATTAGCTGTTTGTTTTCTTTGCTCCCCAAAAGAGGGGGTGCTGCAGTTTCAAAGCAATGTTTGTCCAAATGGCTGGAAAACTGCATTTTATTTTATCAGAAATATAATGAACCACTTCCAGAGGAAGTTAAAGGGCACTCAACCAGAGGTATGGCTGCACCTACTATTTGTTTCAGAAATGTTTCTGCCGTGGACATTTGTGTGGCAGCCACTTGGAGCTCTGTCCACTCCGTCACTAAACATTATAGTCTGGACATTGCTTCTCGGTGCAGGGCAGGCTTTGGACTAGCCGTTCTTCAGGGCCTCCTGTCTTAATCTTGCTCCTCCTGCAGACCTTTTCCTGCTTCCCGTGTTCAGTCCATGTCTGAATTACAGTGCTTGGGACTCAGTCCTAATGGTTATTACCTACTGTAAGAGCCCTCTTGAAGTTAGATAGTACAGTTACGTAAGAACTTACCATAACAGTAGATCTTCGAGAGAGGCTCTTGCAGTAGGTAAGCGTTTTTCCTCCCTCCTTCCCCCTGCTGCTGTTCTTTTTCAGCCTTTCTGTTGGCTCCAGGAGCCCAATCCTTTCTCCTGTTGCACCTTTTAGGTCTCCGGCGGGAGAACTGGGGGCAGGCGTAAGGACCGTCCCTTATATGGTGTTGGGCTGATGCTGGTCACGTGACATTGGTGGCAGTTCCCTGCTTTACACTGCTAGCTAAAGATTTCCGTGTGGTCCTAGCACCTGGCAGCTCAATCCTAATTGTTCTTACCTACTGCAAGAACCTTTCTCAAAGATCTACTGTTACGGTAAGTTCTTACATAACTGTACTTTTCTTTTGTACATGCTTTGTAAGAATCTGACAGTTACATATGTAACCCCTAGGTGGCGCTATCCCAAGGGTTACTACCCCTGCCTGCTTGGCTAATAACAGGTTAAGGGGCCTAGGCTCTATAACGGGTGCCTCCACCCGAAGGTCAGGGTTGATAGAGGTCAAACTAGCCTGGGCACAGCCCTTCAGGACACTGTAACCCCCCTCGTTCCCCACTAGTGGCCAAAAACAGTACACAATAATCACTTTCACAATACCCCTGATACTCTTTGCAAGTACCCACACTGGTTGCACTAACCGCCAGGGCTGACTCCTCTGGTTTGACCCTGGGGACCCCCTGTAAAACAAGGTTAAACAGAGCAGACAGCAACAGTACAGTACTTTTAACACAAACTGGAACCACAGTCAGCTTAAATGCAGAAAAAGTAAGATCTGATTTATTCAGGGGACATGAACAAGGAAGGGGCGTAATCAGGATGATTGGCTTACAAGCTACGTTAATCAAACAGTTATGCATGCAGTTCAGAACCCCCCACACAGTCGCACACTCTGGGTACCAAGGTAGTAGACAGATGGGCTAGCCAGGATCATTGCCTGGGGTAGGCCAGCGTCGCAGCTGGTTGGGGCCCTGTGATGGAAAAACAACATGCACAACACACTATTTGTAATCCAGAGCCTGAAGGCTCAGTTCGTGAATAAAGAGAAATAACCAAGAAATCAGATGACACACTTCGATTATATTGTAGGTGCAGGGAGCTACCCTGATAGTTACTCATGGTACCCAAGACTGGGCACAGGATGGACGAAATTCGAGACAGCTGGTGGTTGGTCTGGATTGCCAGGAGAAGCAGGGCCCACATGATTTCGCCGAGGCGTTGTTCCTGTTCAAACGTGGAGCAGGGGGCTGATCCCCAGGCAGGTCTCTCGTCGATGGCTTTTCTCTGTGCATTAGGGTAGTCTGGCAGGGCCCTTGTGGCAAGGCCCAGCCGCATGGAGTTAACCGCGGAGTCCGTTCATTTGAGCTGGATACAGCTACCAGCAAGCAGGACACCGTTCACACAGTGGGGAAACAAATCACGACCCACTTTCAATACACAGCACATTTATATGCAAAGAATTCTACAGTACCAGGCAATTCTTCTTCAGTCCCAATCGCACTGTTCTTTGCACAAGTCAGAAGTTCTGAACTGAATGGGATTTCTGGCAGGCCGATCGCATTCAGCACAATCTTCGGTCCTCCTCAGGTTGAGCCTGGTCCCACTTCAGTAGCTTACTTTAATCACACACAGTCAGATTCAGTACAAAAATAATTCTTTCCCCCTCTCAGAGCAGTAGGCAGACGTGCAGGCCAGGAATCGGGCCTTTCCACAGTTCTCACATGCGAATCCACTCAGGATTGCTGCTCAAAAACACTTGAGATCTTTTTTATTTCACTTCCCAGCTCAGAACTAACTGAAAATTGCAAGCAGTCTGGGATTTCCCCAAGATCCAAAGGGTTCGGTTGGCTGATCTGTCAGTCACAACAAAGTCTCCCTCTTCAGGTGCAAAAAGGCGCCAAAAGCCCAAAACTACAATTCCTACAGATTTTGACTCCAGAAAGCTCCTGTAGTCTGGCTCCATTTAGGTCCCATCAGAACAGATTGGTCCAATTCACAGTCCTGGGCCAAATTTACTTTATCATTTTCACTCTAAATGATTTTCAGCAAATGGTTACATCTTTCAACAGAGCTCCTTCTCAGATTACTTATGACTGCAATCCAAGCAGCTCTTAAAGAGACAGTGCACAACGGCTGTACAGGCAGTCTCTGGCAATCACATTTAAACTGCTAAAACTCAGGACACCAACCTGGCAGTGAGCATTTAGACAAGCTCAAGGAAGACTTTTCGGGAACCCCCATTTGTAGGGGGGTTACACATAGACTGCACCAGGAATAGCAGTTTGAAAACCGAGCATTCTATTTGCATAGGTTCTTTAACTCTATTCTCTCCAAGGCAGTTGAATGGTGAAGACTAATTGCATACGTCAGAATACAGTAAAGATTCCCTTGGAAGAAACAAGATTACTTATGGTAAGTAATTTTTTCATTCATGCTATGAGCCCAAGTAGGGTTCCAAAACCCCACTACTGCCAGCTGAAAATACTTCCTTGAAGGCTACCCCTGGGTCTCCTATTTTGCTTGGGTTAGGCCCTGACCCCATAGAACCACCTCCTCCACAGGTAGAGCAGCAATATATGTCCCCAGCTCCAGAAAAAGAGCTCCTCTCTTATCGTGCAGGGTGTACATGATTTTTTTTCCATGCCAATGTGCTTATCACCAACGTCTTCCACTGGTCCATTGTGGATCTGGCATGGGAAAACCTTGTGTTCTGTATACACTGACAGGCTAGCACTAACATGACCCTGACCAGCTTAGGGTATGGTTCCAACCCTTGCCCAGCCAGATCCACCATTCCAAAAAGCAATGAAAACAGTGTATCTGCTACTGGTATAGTGAAAATTTGGGAAAGCTCCTGTACCACCTGTGACTAGAATGGCCTCCACTCCTGACATTCTCAAAAGTAATGTAAGTAGCTGCCTAGCACACACTGACAGTGCCCACATATGGGGGATACCATGGGATTAAATGTATGCACTGTGTGAGGTGGGCAATAAAGCCTGTGTAGTAACTTGAATTGCGATTCTTCGTGTGAGACTTTTGAAAGTTTATTAAGAGGTCCAGATCCTCCAGTGCATTTTGGGTGTGCATTATGGAGGACTTTGCTTCCTGCTGTGTTTTCCTGAGATCAACCAGTCCAGGTAAGGAAACACCACCCCTTTCCATCTCAAATGTGCTGCCACCACAGCTAGACACTTTGTACTCTTCGAGCTGAGGTGAGGCTGAAGGGAAGGGCTGTGAACTGGTGGTGGCAGTTCCCTAACCTGAACCTGAGGAATTTTCTGTGAGTTGGTTTTACTGGTGTATGGAAGTAGGCATCTTTCAAATCCAGTGATCCCAGCCAGTCTTCCACGAGCTCAGTGTTGTGTTGAATTTTTCTTTCTTTAGATGTTTGTTGAGGTATCTTGGGTCTAAAATGAGTCCCCACTCTTCTTGAGGATTAGGAAGTACAGTATCTGGAGATCTTCTTTGAGGGTATCTCTTGCAGCAGGTACTACCTTTGGGAGCTCACCAGAGGGTGCTCTTACAGATGGTCACTTTCTCCAGCAGTGTGTGGTGGGAGCTTCCCACCTGTGATGTAATTACACCTATGCACGTATAAAGGAAGGGGGTGGCCCCTAGTATCCTCAGTTCTATTCTTGCCGTCTACCAACTTGCAGCATGACAGCTCTACAGCCAGAAGTGCATTGACAATGTCAGTGAGAGCTACAACTACAACGGAATGGTTCATTATTCCCCCTTTCTTTTTTATTTTTACTAATGTCGGAAGTGCTTTTCCGTAAGTGCCCTTGCAGCAGAAAAATCTATAGGAACAATGAGCACCTGGTGTGGGTATGTGGTACTTGGGGGCTGCCCACAATGTTCTCGAGTGCAGCATTTGCCGGGAATTTAACCTGGTGACTCATTGTCGATGACTCCAGGAGATCGAGTCATACTTGATGGAGCAAAAGATTGCTTTCCTTGAGAAGGAGGGGTCCAGATCCCACACCCATCCCCATCCTCTCAAACGTCCCACAAGAGTGCAAAACACAAGCACAGGGACAAAACTCCCACATCAAATGGGAAATTATCGCATGTGTCAACTGTGACTTCTGTACAGTTGTTGATGGAGCCACATGTGGACAAACATAAATCCTCGTTGATGGTAGTCCTTTAGTGGATGACCTTGGAGAAGGCTCTTGAGGTGGTTTCCCCACTGGTCTACACTTTGACCTCCAGCCACTTGATGGCTACAACACAGTCCAGAAGACAGGACCACTCCCTGTCAATGGTGCAGCACTCCTCACAGATGGACCATTCTGTTTCCCTGTCAACAGCAACATTCTGCCATGCGGATACTTCCCCTATTTAGTCTCAATCGATGACAGGATAGGTGTATGTGATTAAAGAAAAAGGATTCTTATAAACGGTGTTGCTGAAGTTGCCACCGTCAACACAGATAGGATCCTATAGAAGCCCTTACATGGACAGCAAGGGACCAGGCTATGCAACTGCAGGAACACACCTGGTTTCCAAGTCATGCCCCATTTCATCCATACTACCCCTAACTTCTCAGGCAGTAGGGGCAGAGTCATTGGGAGCCACTGGTTTTCAACATACTTCTACATCCTCTGTAGATGTTGACACTGTAGTCCAGACGATGCTACAGGTTATGCAGGGTCTACAGCCTGATCATCCCTCTAGAGTGACCAGACCTGCTCCTACATCCTCCCCGTCACTTCCACCAAAAAGTTTCTGCCCGGAGGTGATTTATGTCCCTGACAGGAGTCTCTCAAGATCACCCTCTTTGCAATCTTTGGAGAAGGAATCTTTCCATGAGGAAGAGGAGGAGGACTTAATGGACGTGGACGGCTTACACCCTCCCCTGACAAATTCTACTATATTATCCGTTGACGGGGACCCAGACCAACTGACACTGGTCTCTCTCCCTCCCCCCACACCCCCCAGATGACCCAACATATTTAGATATCATAACTCAGATTCAGAAGGTCACAAGGTTCACAACCAAGGAACCTGATAGGCAAAAACAAAATTTGGCAGAATACTTGGAATTACCGGAGGATCCAGCAATAGTGGTACCTCCTCTAATCCTGTTTTACCAAGACACCATATAAACAGCATGGCAAAAACCGGTGGATATACCAGCAGCACCACGCAAAGCTGACCACCTCTACCAAGCCCCATCAGACCATAACTACCTGACAACTATGCTGCAAGCAGATTCTGTAGTTATCAATGTGGTTCGTGATAGATCGAAAAGACCTAAGCACATGAGCTCCTAGCCCCCTGATAAAGATTGCAGAAAACTGGATTTTATGGGGAAAAAAGGTTTATCAAGGGGCAGCACTAAACATTAGGGCTACTAATTATAAGGGTCACATGTTAAAATACCAAAGGACCCTTTGGACGGCTGCCACTGAACTGGCCAACTGCCTGCCGGTCTCTGAAGATAAAGAGAAACTCAAACACATTCAACACTAGATGCAGCCTATCAAGACACTTACTCCGGGCCGCTTATGATATTGCCGATACCTCAGCTAGGTCATCAGCATTTGGTATTACCCTTGGATGCTAGTAAGTTGCCGTGCCCATGACTGGGCTTCTCCACCCAACGGTGCGGCTATTTCTCCTGTAGTCACCTGCTCCTAGCTGCAGCAACACCAGGACCCAGTAAGTTGCTGTACCCATGACTGGGCTTCTCCACCCAGTGGTGTGGCTACTTTTCCTGTCGCTGCCCACTCCTAACTGCAGCAACACCAGGACCCAGTAAGTTGCTGTGCCCATGACTGGGCTTCTCCACCCAGCAGTGCGGCTACTTCTCCTGCCACCACCCGCTCCTAGCTGCAGCAACACTGGGACCCAGCAAGTTGCTGTGCCTGTGACTGAACTTCTCCACTCAGCTGTGCGGCTACTTCTCCTATGCTGCCCGCTCCTAGCTGCAGCAACACTGGGGACCTAGTAAGGTACGGACTCTGGAGCATCAAATTTTGGCGCACTTCTTTGATTGGCTGCCTGTAGAAGTGGAGCTACCCAATTGGTTCTCCATTCTAGCCTGGACCCTGCTTGCTTTTTTTCCTTAAATAATCTCTCACATGCTTACCTAAGCCCCTCCTAGCTCTACTGGGGATATATTTTTAACAGAATTATTTTACGGGAATTGAAATGTTGTAGGAATGCTTAATTTGTCAGGATTTTGACTCGCTTTAGAGGCCTATTCAAACTTGTATTTGACTCCGAATGTAATTGCAACTGCCTCTGCAAGTGTAACCTGCTTCTGATTTTCTCCTGCAATAATACCCTATCCCCCTGTCTCTTCAGCCCAGACTCTGGATTATCCTGCTCTTTTGCTGCTGCCTCCTACTTTCACCTCTCCTTTTTATTATTTATTTTTCTGTTTTGCTTCTTGTCTTTCACTGTCTGCTACATAACTCCCACTGCTCCATCTTCCCAGCTTCTCTTCCCCCACCCCTTGTTCAGAGAAACCGCTCAGCATTGACCCACGCTGCCCCAGTATTCTACTGTTTGTGCTTGACCTGCCTACCATTTAACCTCTTTGTCCCCTCTGCTGCCACCGAACCCCCCACTGTGTTTCCTGTCTGCTTTTTTTTGTTTGTCTCACCCTGCCCCCACCCCCTCGCTTTCATAATTAGCACTCTGGTCTCCCCGTCTCTTCCACAGTTGCTGTGCCTGTGACTGGGCCTCTCTACCCAGCGGTGCTGCTACTTCTCCTGCCGCTGCCCGCTCCTAGCTGTAGCAACACCAAGACCCAGTAAGGTACAGACTCTGGAGCTTCAAATTTT
The DNA here is from genome assembly GCA_016271365.2 of Neoceratodus forsteri. Classification (NCBI taxonomy): domain Eukaryota; kingdom Metazoa; phylum Chordata; order Ceratodontiformes; family Ceratodontidae; genus Neoceratodus; species Neoceratodus forsteri. The sequence goes on along the minus strand of CM057449.1, from coordinate 1,129,363,618 downwards.
GGCACACAGCGCCAGGAATTTCTCCAATTGGCTGCCTGTAGAAGTGGAGCTACCCGATTGGTCCTCCACGCTAGCCTGCATCCTGCTTGCTTTTTTTCTTAAATAATCTCTCAGTTGCTTACCCAAGCCCCCCTCCTAGCTCTACTGGGGATATATTTTGTTCTCACCCTAGGAATACTCCAATATTCCTAACTCTTTTGCAATATACCTTTAAGGTCAGACCTGCCCAGAGATAGAATGCTATGCTAATGATGGAATCATTGGCATGAGCCACTTTTCAAATGCTGCCACCTATCAACTGCCGACATTATAACCTTCAAATTTCTCTCTCCGCCTGTCAAGACCAGACACCTAGAGATTTCCTCCTCATCATCTAGTCAGAGAAGCCTTTATTAATAACAAATACTTAAGTATTTTTAATTTATTTTCATTTGTTGACTCTTATCAGTGTTATTTTAATAACCGTTAGTTTATTTAGCTAATTTTGTGTTGTTTTCTCGGTTTCTCATGGTTTGGAATAACCACTGAGGTACCGAGCTACTTTTAGCTAGTTTCGGAGTTTTTCCCCGGTTATTTACTAGTTTTTGTAAATTTTATGTGCTAAAATCTTTGGTTTTTTTGAATCAATACCTTCAGTTCCAAACCGCTAATCCCGGTTCTAATTTTATCGGTTCCCGGTTCCGATCGGTTCCTGAACCGAATGCAACCGGTAAAATAATTGTTTTTTGAATTTAAAAACCTTTAGTGCTTTGAGGTTGTGGTTTTTCTTCATTATGTCAGAAAAACCTAAAAAGAAAACCGGAAAACCCAGTTTTAAAAACTGTTCTGAGTGTGGTGAAGTTTTTGCCAAGGCAGATAAGCACTCCATTTGTGTTTTCTGCCTTGGTTTTGACCATTTAAAAACTTATTGTGACATTTGCAAATCCTTTCCAGAAAAGACTTTGGAAAAACATCTGGGGAGGTTAAATAAGAAATTCAAAGGTCCCTCTGGCTCTGACCAGCCCAAAACCTCAGGGTCTGTGGGTAACACCACAACTTCTACTGTTTCTACCCCTGATACGGGTAAAAAGATACCCTCTGAACTGGCTAGCTCTCCGGTTCCAGGGAAAAAAGTAAAGAAAACAAAGCACACTAAACCCCCTGTGGAAAAGGGGACTTATGTGATGCCTTCCACTGTGTCTTCTCCTTCAGAGATTGCACAAGCAATAAAAATAATGCAAACTTTGCAGGGTCTGCTGCCTGTGATTTCACAGTCCCCAGTTCAGACCTCTGCACCTTCCAACCCACCCTCCTTTCCTGAGGAGCATGGTGAGGAGGAGGATGAAGAAGAAGGTCAGCCTATAGAGCCTGAGGTCTCCCCTGAACAGGAGTTTGGCTCCCCTTCCAGGACTATAGAAGATTATTCTTATTTTTCCTTTATCAGAAAAATTGCTGATGCCTTGGACATCCCTACCTCTGAAGCTGTAGAGGATAAGGAGGAGGCTGAATATCTGGAAATGATGGGGCTGACTCCTACTAAAAAACTGTCACTCCCCATAAATAAGTTTTTTAAAAGAGATGTTTTAAAACTCCTCCAAGCTCCTGGATATGTCCCTCCTTTGGACAAAAGGCTGGATAAAAAGTATCAGCTTGACAGAACAGGGGCTGAATTCTTATTTTCACACCTTGACCACCAAGTGGTGGTGTAAGCTGCAGCTTGTAACAAGGCAAAAGTCCCTCTGGCTTCCCACCCTCCAGAGAAGGACTCTTGAAAAATTGAAAATATGGCCAAGAAAGGTTACCTGTCAGCCTCTCTGGCCATTAGGCAAGCTGACTATCAGGCCTATGCAGCCCAGTACCAGAAGGCTCTCTAGCAGTCTGTCCTGCACATGGCTGAGAAAGCACCTTCTCCTCTTTCGGCAGACCTAGCTGAAACTGTTAGATTTGGCCTGGAAGCTGCCAAATACCAGTTCCAGATGGCAGCAGACAGTAATGAGACTGCTGCAAGGTGGATGGCAAATACCATCGCACAGAGAAGGTTTACTTGGTTGAGAGCCACAAACCTCACGCAGGATACCCAAAATAAGACTCTGGATTTTCCTGTGGAGGGCAGTTCCCTATTTGGCAGCCATACAGAGGCCTATTTGAAGAAGGTGGATGAGTATAAAGTTACCTTCCTTAGCAATTCTGCAAAGGAAAGACCTTCCACCTCCTTTAGACCTTTCAGTAGAGGAGGCGGGCAGACAATTCCATTCCAGGCCTTTTTATCAGGCCATGGTACTTCCTCAGGCATCCCAGTACCTGCAGCAAGGGTAAGAAAAATCCTCAGGCCTAAAGCCCCCCTCACAGAATCCTAATGACTAGATCCTACAAGTCCCTGGACCTCACCTCATTACTATCTGACTTGGCCAATACTGATTGGTCACTCGTCAGCCAATTCTCCTCCGTTGATGTGGCCCTGGAGTTCTTTAAGTCCAAGTTCTCTGCCGTCTGGGACCACTACGCCCCCCCCCCAGGCATACTAGAGTCAGAGGCTCACACCTCCTGTGGATTTCAGCTAAAATCATAGCCCTCCTTAAGAGCAGGGACAAAGCCTAGAAATCCTATGTCATCCAGCTCTCCAGCTGACCTCCAGACTTATCGCTCATTACGCAATGCTTGCACTAGGAAAATCTGCCAAGCAAAAGCGGCCTATTTCAAAGCCTCTTTCAATTTCTCCTCGCATCAGCCAACCAAATTCTGGAAAGTGGTAAAATCACTTCTCAGCCCCCCATCGCAGTCCCCCACTCCTACCCTTCAGGTAGAAGAGCTCATAGTCACTGACCCCCCGCAAATATAGCTTCTTACTTTAACTCTCACTGCACAAATTGCTATGCAACCCTCCCATCCTTACCTCACCTTGCACAGCAACCCCCTGTCATAGACACATCTACAGCACACTCATTCTCTTTTCAGCAAGTCACCAAAGAGGAGGTATTTAATGCTCTGCACGCCCTTAATCCTAATAAGGACAAATGCCCAACTGGGTTGGACTCCAAGATGCTCCACCTCTCAGCCCCAGCCATAGCCAAACCCTTGACCAACCTTTTCAACCTATCCTTCTCCCTTGCTGAAGTCCCCTCTGAATGGAAACATGCCACCGTAATACACCTTCCCAAAGGTGAGGCTGTATCCAACCCAAGCAATTACCACCCTATTTCCCTACTACCCATATTGGCTAAACTCCAAGAGCACTTGGTGCTCTCTTGCCTGTCCCCCTTTCTTGACTCCTGCTCCTTTTTCACCCCCTTCCAGTCTGGCTTTAGGAAATCCCACTCCACCAGTACCTCCCTTCTCAGACTCACCGACTCCATCCCCACTGGGATGAATGCTGGCCACATCACAGCTGCCATTTTCATTGACCTGGCCAAGGTGTTTGACACTGTCTCCCACTCACGCCTCCTAACCAAACTCACTAACACTGCGCTGTCAATCTGGGCCTCAAGATGGTTCCACTCGTACCTTGTTGGCAGGTACCAATCGGTCAGAGTCAATTCTCTCACCTCCACCCCCCTCCCTGTTACTACTGGGGTTCCGCAAGGCTCAGTCCTTGGCCCTCTACTGTTCTCCATCTTTCTTAATGACCTGCTGTCCGCCTGCCCTCACACCTCCATACACATGTATGATGACAATACTGTTCTGGATACACCTGGCCCATCGGCCTCAGAGATTATGATCAGACTGCAGTTGGACTTTGATAAGATCCACCTCTGGCTACAATCTAACCAACTCTCCCTCAATGCAAAGAAAACTGTCTCAGTGACTTTTGGCACTAGGCAAACACTTTCCAGGCTCCCCTCCCTTATCACATGCCATACCCTGGACTGGACGTCCCTCGAGACCTGCACCTCTTTCAGGTACCTCAGAGTCTGGCTTGATCAGCATCTAAACTTTCCCATACATGTTGATTCCATACTAAAGAAATTACACCCCATGCTTGGTGCACTTTATCGGAACCTTGAAAATATCCCAGTCTCTGCTCACAGGGCCATTGTGCAAAAAATTATCCTCCCTGTCTTCGATTACGGAGACGTTGTCTATCGTGTGGGGACCAAGTCCACCCTAGCCAGACTGGATCCCCTCTACCACTCCTTCTGCTGCTTTGTCCTGAACTGCCACCACTCCACCCATCACTGTGCTCTCTACCAATCAATGAACCTTGCATCTCTAGATAACTGCAGACAGGCCCGCTGTGCCAAAATATCTGCCAAATACTGGTCCCAGTCACTCCCCCCTACCTCATCTCTGCCCTAGCCAATACAAGCACCCAAGCATATTCACTCAGAAGCAATGACCCACGGATCCTATTTATCCCACTTAGATCCACTACCATACGCCAAGCAGCCTTTAGATACCGGTTGCCTAAGTTATGGAACTCTCTCCCTGACAACATTCGTCACTTCTCTCCCACCCCCCACACCTCAACTCACGCTCCTAGCTCACTGCTCCCCTACCTATTCTTGTGCCCAGGCCTAAATAACAGCCCACGCTGAGGTAGCCTGGTTGCCCTTCCTATTGCACATTTAATGTTTGCTGCCTATCCTAATATGTTAATGCTTGTACTCAAAACAGTGCCTGCATGAGACAGTCTCAAGTATCCTCTCATGCCATTTTATCTGTGTCTTGGGTACCCAAGGTGCTGCGTCTATCCCCCTAGGTACGTACTCTATGTATTATGTAACATACTGCACTTGTTTCTTCAACTATGCTTGTACCTCCCCTCCCCCAGGACGCATCTGGAATCGAGCAGTAGCCTGCTCAGTGTGCCTTCCTGGTGAAACGCTTAAATAAATAAATATTTCAGGGGTAGGGGCATAAAAGGTGCCAGGCGTGGTGCCCAGTCTCAGTCCCAATCTAAGCAGGAGTCCTAACTTCATCGATCAGGCTACCTCTCCTTTGCCAGTAGGGGGCAGGCTGACCCATTTCTTCCAGAATTGGAAAACCATCACCACAGACAAGTGGGTTATGGAGATAGTGGGTCAGGGCCTGTCTTTAAGTTGCAAGTCCTCCCCATTCAAAAAGTCAGAGTTTTCAAACCAGCTTCCCTTTTGGAAAGCAAGAGGCTGAAAAAAGAGGTGAAACGCCTTCTTTCACTAAAAGCGGTGAAACCAGTGCCTTTGCATCAGAGGGGAAAAGGACTTTACTCAAGGTATTTTCTCACACTAAAGAAAAATGGGGAGCTGCTGCCTATCTTGGATCTCAGGGTCCTCAACAGGTTCCTAGCAAAACCAAATTTCAAAATGGTGACTCTGTCTCTGATTCTAGCGGCACTCTGAAAAGGAGATTGGCTGGCATCATTGGACCTAAAAGATGCCTATTTCTTATCCCCATAAGGGAGTCTCACAGAAAGTATCTCAGGTTCAGACTCCGGTCATGTCATTAATAGTTCTCAACTCTACCCTTCGGTCTCACTTCAGCACTAAGGGTGTTCACAAAGTGTCTGGCTGTGGTAGTGGCTCACCTGCGCAGACAAGGTGTCACAGTATTTCCCTATCTAGATGACTGGCTGGTGGTGGGAAATTCACCACAACAGTTAGCATAACACCTACAGCTCACTCAGCAGCTTCTGCAATCTCTGGGTTTCCTTTTAAATCTAGAAAAATCTGTTTTTCTTCCTTCTCAAATTCTGCAGTTCATAGGAGCAGAATTGAATACCATAGCGGACAGAGCCTTTCTACTCAGACATAGGGTAAAAAGCATCCTGCAATTGGCAGGTTCTTTCAGGCTCAGTGTCCCAAGGCCTGTAAAGCATTTTCTTCAACATGGCAGCTGCAAAAGGCAAAGTGCTAGGCTCCAGATTTCAGATGAGGGACATCCAGTTTCACTTAAGAACTCATTGGTGCCAATGAAAGGATTCCCTGTCAAAACCCGTTCCTGAAACAAACACATTTATTCAAGCTCTTCAGTGGTGAAAAGAGGAAACCAACCTCAGAGAAGGGGTTCCTTTCTAAAAAGAACTTTCATCAGTGATTCTCACAACAGATGCATCCCTTTTGGGCTGGGGGCTCATCTAGCACACTACCCAGGGCACTTGGTCAAGTGCAGAGACTCTGTTACACATAAACTTGTTGAAGCATGAGGGCAGTGTGTTTCTGGCAATGCAAGCTTTCAAACCACTGATACAGGGAAAGGTAGTGCAAGTTAGGACAGACAACACTACCACCATGTACTACATAAACAAGCAAGGGGGAACAAGGTCAAGCCTCCTTTGCACAGAGACTATGAGAATTTGGACCCTAGCTTACTCACTGGGCTCCTCACTACAGGCCATTCATCTGCCAGACAAAGACAATGTTCTGGCAGATGCCTTGAGCTGAATCAGCCAGGTCCATCGTGAATGGTCCCTGAACAGGCAACTGGTGCAGACCTTATTCAGGAGTTGGGGCACCCCAGAAATAGACCTCTTTGCCTCTTATCAGAGTCACCACTTGCCACAGTTCTGTTGCTGACCTCCAGTAGTGGGCATGGTTCCTCTGGATGCCCTTATTCTGGATTGGTCAGGGAAATTCCTTTATGCATTCCCTCCATTTCCTCTGGTATGCAGGGTGCTGTTTAAACTCAGGTCTCAGCCAGCAACAATGATTCTGATAGCCCCAGACTGGGCTAGGCAGGCATGGTACTCCTTATTGCTGTCCATGTCAGTGGACAAACCAATACACCTTCCCAGGAGTCACAGTCTTCTGACCTCCAACCAGGGGAGGTTCATGTATCCGAACCTCAAGTCACTCAGGCTCAAAGCTTGGCTCTTGAGGACCTAGAGTATGCTGGTTTACATCTTTCTGAACCAGTTATGGATGTTTTAAGAGGATACAGGAAATCCTCTACCAAGAAAATCTATGTTGCAAAGTGGAAGAGGTTATCTATTTGGTGCTCTAGTAGGAGTACAGTGCCAACCCAGGCAGGAGTGCCATTGGTACTGGACTACCTGGTCTACTTACATTCCACAGGCTTACAGCCTTCTACACCAGAGATTCATTTGACTTCAGTCCCAGCCTATGCATTTGCAGGCAGGTTTGTTTCTTGGCATCAAACCCCATATTTAAAAGGGTCTTCAAGGCCCGTTCTCATATTTTTCCACCGGTGAGAGAACAGGTGCCAGCTTGGGACCTTAATATCTGCATTGCCCAACTCATGGCCCCTTCCTTTGAGCCTATGTTTTCAGCACCTTTGAAGTAAGTCACATGGAAAACAGTGTTTCTAGTGGTCATTACTTCAGCTGGAAGAATTGGTGAGCTCCAGGCTTCATGCATTGAAAAGGACTACATTTCCTTCCACGGGGATAAGGTAGTCCTACAGACAAATAGAAAATTCCTCCCCAGAGTGGTTTCAGACTTCCACTTGAACCAGTCTGCCACTTTGCCAGTGTTCTTCACTGACCATTCTTCTTTTGGTGAACATAGGCTGCATAGCTTGGATGTCAAGAGCTTTGAGCTACTACATGACAGCCACTAAGCCCCATAGGCAGGACAGAACACCACTTTTTATCACTTATGGGGATGTAGGAAAGGGGAAATCCAGCATCTAAAAGGTACATTTCTTGTTGGATTGTCCGGTGTATCCAGTTTTGCTATTCAGAGGTGGGCAAGGAAGCTCCAGCAGGGCTTAGAGCCCACTCCACAAGGTGTACAACTGCAACACTGGCAGCTGCAAGGGATGTACCCTTGGTAGATCTCTGTAAAGCAGCAACCTGGCAAACACTACATGCATTTGTCAAGCGTTACAACTTGGATATGGAGGCTAGGGCTGATGCCAGGTTTGGTACAGCTGTCCTGCAGATCCTGTTTCCAAAATAGGTTCTTCCTGCCTCCTAAGGTACTGGAGTATTCCTGGGGTGAGAAGAAAAAGTTCCTTACCATAGTAACCTTGTTTATCCCAGGGGATACTCCAATATTCATAACTCTCCCACCCTGTCTCTCCATTTAAGAACCAGTGGCCTTTGTATTCCATGCTGTACCTTAGTGTTTGCATGCCACATTCTACTTTTATTGGAACTTGTTCTTTCGTTTTCTCCTTTTCAGGTGATTCTGAAATAGGAGCCTAGAGTATTGTTTATGATAAGTTTATATTTCCTCCAGTTGGAGGTCTGGGTGGGGAATTTTGAAATTAAATTTTATACATTTTAAATTTTGGGCCCTGTCTTTACAGGGATCCATGAAATCTGAGGGTTAGAATGTAGGCAGTTAATAGATGGCAGCATTTGAAAAGTGGCTCATGCCAATGATTCCATCCTTAGCATAGCATTCTATCTCCTGGCAGATCTGACCTTAAAGGTATACTGCAGAAGAGTTATGAATATTGGCGTATCCCCTGGGAGAAACAAGGTTACAATGGTAAGTAACTTTTTCTTTTCCATGCTAGCCTGGACCCTGCTTGCTTTATTTCTTAAATAATCTCACTTGCTTACTCTAAGCCCCCAGCTCTACTGGGATATATTTTCATCATGCCCACCACCCCGGCCCCAACCTCTATTAAATCCACCCTAGTACCGTCCTCCTTTTTCTCAATAACTTCCATTGTTTTTTTCCATTCCTGACTCTCCCCTCCTCTTAAAGGACCACACCAACTGTCCTGTGCCTTTATAACCTGGCCTTCCTTAGACACAAAATGGGAACTATTTACCTCCTGTTGAGCCTGCTCACCTTCATCACACTAATCACCCATTCTGGATTGGTAGGTGAAATACCGCCCCCACTGTTCTCTAATCATTCCATTGAATATCCACTATCTATCCCAGGACCATCACATGCCTCTGCACTACTGGATGGTACTGCTACCAAGTTTGCACATTCCCACGATCCTCAGCACGTCACTCCTTTCAACAGGTTTTTGCTCAATACAGCAACCTCCCGTAAGACAGAACCCTAAAACCAGAATTTTACTGCTCTGTAAGAACATTCTCAAAACTCTTAAAATGCCATACACTGTTGTTGCTACTTATCTCTGGCAACATTCACCCCAACCATGCCCCCCCCCATGTGGTAATAGTAGAACCATCAAGGCTGGGACACTCTCCCTGGTAAATATCTATGTCTGCAGCCTCCTTAATAAACTTGATTCCCTCACCGCCTGGGTAACCCATCACGACCCTGATATCCTATTGGTTATTGAGACATGGCTATCCCCTGAGATCCCTGACTCAGCAATATCAATTCACGGATATACTGTTTTCAGGCAAGACGGGCTTTCCGAGAAAGGTGGAGGCTGTGCTGTTTACCTAAAAGTCTCTTAAGGGACATGTCATCAGCGTGCCACATCCTGAGAATGACATCCAGATCCTTGCCACCAAGATACTGCTTGGGGCACACAACAAAACCCTGACAGTGACATCAGTCTACATGCCCCCCAAACTGACCAGCCTAGGTCTAAAGTCCATACTGGACATCATCCACTCCCTTGATCGGAACTCTGAAACAATCCTGCTTGGTGATTTTGTCAACTGGTCTTTATCCAGTTCGACCACATTTAAGGACGTCCTGACAGCAGCAAGCTTCTTGCAAATGATCCAATTACCCATCCGGGTGAACTACAGGACAGGAACCACAACGCTTCTGGACTGGATACTCACCAACCACCCTGATCACATCACAAAAACTGTAGTTCTCCCAGACTGCATAAGTGACCACTCCGCAGTCCTATACTCCTGGACTAACAAATTCACAATGCCTCCTCCCAAACTGATTATCAGCAGAAAACTTATTCCTGGTCACCTTGAGCCTCTTAAAACTCTTCTGCGAGAACACGACTGGACACCAATAGACTCAGCCCCTGATGTGGACATTGCCCTTGATTACTTTATCCATAGTTTCAACACTGCCTGTGATGCCCATGCCTCCTTCAAGAAACGTAATATTAAGGGTGTCAACAACCCATTGATTAATATAGATCTTCTTGAGCAAATAAGATCCTGGGATCAGCTCTGGCACCGTGCCAAGATGACTGGCACTCAGGCTGATATCCAAGCCTATAAAGCAGCAAGAAATGCCTTTACAAGAGCAATTTGCATTAAGAAAGCCAGCTACTATAGGAGCGCTGTAGCCAAAACATGGAAAGATGGGAAGAAGTTCTGGACCAACCTTACCAAAATTACAGGGAAATACCCCAAAGTATCACCCTCAGTGCTCAACTTAAATGGCAACATCACCATGGCTAACACGTTTAGTCAGGTGCTACCTCCAACCTTCTTTGACCCTTCTCCGGACACTTTAAATCCTGGCAAAGCAGGTACGACGCAGGGGCTCCCGCTGTTCTACTTTAAAGCCATCTCTGAGAATCTAACTAAAACGCATCTGCTCAAAGTGCTTGGGTGGTCCAGATCCTTGGTGATTTCCTGGATCTGAAACTCCTTGCCCTCACCTTAGACAAGGTCCTTACCCTCACTAAAATCCTTAACTGGTCACTCATGTGCTCACAGTTCCCCAAAATGGAAATCTGTAGTGGTGACACCAATCCACAAAGCTGGAGATAAGACCAATACTAGCAACTACAGATCCATCTCCACCCCCCCCCCAAAGCCCTGGAGAGAATAGTCGCTGACCAGCTTGCCGAATACCTTACAAAATACAAACATCAATGTCCTGAGCAACATGGTTTCCATAAGGGGCACAGCATCACCACGGCTCTCCTCAAACTCACCTCATATATTCCTAACACCCTGGACCTGGGACATCTTGTCTGTGCCACCTTCATTGATTTGACAAAGGCATTCAACACCGTGAACCACTCCCTGCTGACTGAACAATTATCTCACTTAGGACTCTCAGCTGACACCACATGGTGGTTCCAAAGCTACCTCAGTAACAAAACCCAACAGGTTAGAATTGGTGAATCACTTTCAACCCCCTCCCAGTCCACACTGGAGGCCCTCAAGAATCCATCTTGGGCCCCTTGCTTTTCAGTATTTTTCTAAACAATCTCCCCTCATCATGTCCTGATAGAATACTTCTATATGCAGACAATGCAGTTATCGTTACCTCCCATCCGGATCCATCCTTCCCACAGTTACAGCTGCAAGCAAGCTTTGCAGAAGTCGTGACATGGCTTAAATCTCATAAACTCATCCTTATCTACAAAAACAATGATGTTCCATGGCACCCACAACAAACACAAAAGCAAAGGACTATCTGTCATAAACAGGGAAATGGCGATGCTGAAGCAACTTCATTGATTTAAATACCTGGGGGTGACCCTTGACTGCACTCTAGCTTACTCAGAACACATTGATAATATTGCTAAAATCGTGACTACTCGCATAGGACTGCTATACCGACATAGGAACTGCCTCACAGCTGAAGCCCTAAGCATTGCTATTCAGAGCTCAGTTATCTCAATAATTGACTATGGGCTAGTGATATATGGATCTGCTACTGACACTGCACTGTGACACATTACCATAGCACTCAATAAGGCCTATTGTCTCCTGCCCTCGGCCCCCCCCCACCTTTCACACACCTGCGATATCTATGAACAAGCAAACTGGCTCCAACTATCTGGCAGACTTAGGTACCACACATGCATCCTAGTGGAAAAGATCACCTTGGATCTCCTACCCCCAGGGGTCCTGAATTTAATGGCCCCTCATGGAGGCTCCTGCCTAACCAGAAGCTCGGAAAGTCTTACTTTCTCCATTCCCCACTGTTGCACTACTTAAGGACAATGCTCCTTCAAATCCAGAGTCTCATCCTGGTACAACTCGCTTCCTCCAGAAGTTACCAACAATACTACACTGGGCACTTTTAAGAGCAGTCTTCATCAGGACTTTGTCCCCAGGGCCTCCTGTGAGTGCTTCTCTTAGCTAGTCAGGTCCTTCTCTCCCCCCCTTTGAAGTCTCCTACACTCCCTCAGTTTTCAGTCTTTTTGCTCATCCCCTCCCATTCACCCTTACCTTCCTCTCCTCCTCCTCCTCCCCGTCTCCCCTCTTTGACAATGATCTACTCTCTGTTCTCCTCCCTCCTTCAACTTAACTTCCTTCTGCTGACCCAAACTTTTCTACCTGTACTTTCCCTTTCTACTCAAAGCTCTTGACTCCCTAAAATGTAACTTTCACTTGACCTGAAGTGAATATGCCAACAAATGTACATCAACTCACCTCAGCTTCCTCTTGCTCCTGTCCTACTGACTCTTCAACCTGTAATTGCCGTTACTATTCAGATTTTGACTCCCTAAAATTGTATTCATTTATGAACCGAAGTGTATATGTTAAGTAATGTACCTGACAAAGCCTCCAGCTGCTTTGAATTGTCTTACTTGTTGTACTTGTTTTGACTGTGGTAATTCTCTTCTTCTCAGATGGAACCTTTGTAAGAGAGTATTGGCTCAAAGGTGTCATCTGAAATTTTAATAAAAAAAATAAATAAATGCTTGACTTAGGGTATCTGGAGTTATCCTGATGTCCAGCACAAAATAATGAATGCTATATTTGATGGAGAACAGTTGTTCGGTACAATTACAAAACAATTCTGGATGACCTCCAGGCATTGGGTCATACTTTGAAGTCTGCCCACGGGATGCATCATACACCCCAAGGTTCAAGTCAACGCAGGTATAATCAAAATAGAGGACAGTGGATGGGCAACAGTGAACAACAACGATGTTGTTCACTTCGAGAGGTGGTCATGACAACCAAGTAAACCTCAGCGCCTCGAGGAGTACTTTCGCTGTCATGGAACTCTAGAATGAACAACAGTGTTAGCTTGTTGACCATCCACCATCTACAGTGTAGGCAAAAGTAAACAAAACAGCTTTGACTTCCTCCACGGTCGTGCACGTGATTTCGGATCCCCAGCCCGTGTCAAGTAAAAACCTCCGCTTTCTTCCTGGTCCACAAAGTTACTGTTAGTTGATCAATTTAAAAAAGAAATATGGGTGTCCTGCTGTTTTTTGGCTACTATTTAAAAATCAGCACTTACTGACAGATTGAACTTCCTCCTGTGCCTTTGTAACTGCTGTGTACATTTTTGAAAGCCTATGACCTGCAACTTATGCATGCGCAAACGCAATCAGAGCTGTTGTACCATCATCGTAACGTACTTACGATGGTACAACAACATCATGACGTCACATAGATGGTACAACAAGACTAGAGAAAGATAGGTTTTAAGGGAATACCACATTCTAACATACATTATAATACCAATTTTGGCGGTCTGGGAGACAATGTGGCTCAGGCAGACAGTTATAAAGAGGTAAAACAGGTCAGCAATCCTACAACAGACCCTCCTCTGTGATACCCAGAGGTGGCCATTCCACCTCTACTTCTAGGGGAGGTACCACTCCTGCTAACTGACTCAGTCCAGACGCCCCCCCCCCCCCAGTCTCCTCTGCAAGCCTCAGAGGCTGTAGGGGCCATTTTTTGAACCAGTTAGAGGCTTGGAAGTCCATCACTACGGATGAGTGGGTACTACAGATAATTCAATCTGGGCACACTCTGGACCTCATAGACTGCCCTCCTGTGCACCCACCACCCCACACCTCCTACCAACAGGAGCATATACCAATACTCCTGGAAGAGTTGCAAGCTGTACAATGAAAGACAGCAATCCAACCAGTTCCACCCAATCAACAAGGCAAAGGGTTTTATTCCCACTTCTTTCTAATCCCAAAAAGAACAGGATACCTCTGCCCAGTGCTGGACCTGAGGCCACTGAACAAATATCCAATTCAAAAGATTTCAAATTGTAACCCTGCTAACCATTCTCCCCCTTTTACACCAGGGAGACTGGCTCTGCGCCCTGGACATGAAGGATGCCTACTTTCATATACAGATACATCTGGCCCACAGAAAATATTTACGATTTAACCTGTTGTGTCATCACTACCTATTCAGAGCACTGAAGTTTGCTCTCTGGTCAGCACCTAGAGTTTTCACCAAATGCCTTGCTGTTGTGGTGGCAGCCCTGTGATGCAGAGGCTACTTAGTCTTCCCATACCTGGCCGACTGGCTCATAAAATTCTCATCAAGGAAAGACCTTTTCCACTCCCTTCAAACCACCCTACAACTCTTCCAGGAGTTGGGCAGTACAATAAACGTTCCAAAATCCCATCTTGTCCTGTCACAAGGGCTCCAATTCATAGGAGTGGTGTTAGACACCATGACAGGAAGAGCTTACCTTCCAGAAGACAGAATGCATACTCTAGTGCAACTGTCAGTTCTTTACAGCACAACACCAGCAGTTACCACCAGACAACTCCTCAAGCTCCTAGGCCACATGGCAGCAGCCATCCACACGGTGCAATTTGCTCGCCTCAAAATGAGACCCATACAATGGGCGCTCAGGTGACAATGGCATCAAAAGACAGGCGACATGGAGGACAGCATAAGAATAACCCAAAGGATTACCACAGCACTGCACTGGTGGACATATCTAACAAAGGGTATGCCTTTCCAAACACCTATTCCAGACCAAACCTTGATGACACATGCCTCCACCACCTGTTGGGTTGAGCATCTGGACCAAGACCATCAAACACAGGACAATTGGGACAGAGAAAACCTCAAAACTCTGCATCAGTCTCCTGGAGTTGAGGGGGGGTCATGCTTGCTTTTCGCACATTCCAACCTTACCTAAAGCCAGGTCACCTACTGGTACAGTCAGACAATGTGGCTGTAGTTTACTACATCAACAAACAAGGCAGTACAAAATCCTGCTCTCTGGGTCAGAAGGTCTCAAAATTATGGCACATAGCAATAAAGCAGAATATAACACTAATGTCGGTACATGTGCCAGGAGTGCAAAATGTGTTAGCGGATTATCTCAGCAGATGCACACACAATCTTGAATGGACCATAAAAATGCTGCTACTACAAACTGTATTAAAAAATGGAGCACCCCACAAATAGACCTATTTGCGTCCCCACAGAATCACAAACTGCCTCGATATTATTCAGTTGTACCAGACAGGACTGGTAATTTTACAGATGCCCTGTCCAAACCCTGGACGGGGAAAATTTTATATGCATTTCCCCCATACCTCTCCTTCACTGAGTGTTATTAAAACTACAGAGGGAACCGATGCAGATGATTCTCATAGCCCCCCCTCTAGCCCAGACAAATCTGGTTCCCGTTACTGCAACAAATGTCAAGGTCGGACCCTATTCCCCTTCCCATCTTTTCTGACCCAGCAGAGGCGCACCATCCTCCACTCCAATCTAAAGGCACTACATCTACATGCCTGGCTCCTGAACATTCATTCTTAACCTGAAATAACATTTTGGACAGAATAGCCCAGATATTGCTGGCAGCCAGAAAACAGTCCACCAAAAAATGCTACAAGGACAAGTGGAAACAGTTTGCCACATGGGCAGCTCAAAGATCCCTGGATCTTTTTACACGTCCTCTACAAGACATTTTAGAATACCTGACTGATCTTTCAACAACTACGTTGGGATACTCATCCATTAAAGTCCATGTCTCGGCCATTTCGGCTTTTCATGACCCAACTGGACCTTACAAAGATGTTCCTAAAAGGCATCTTGCACCTAAAACTTCCTATTAAATGTCCCATTCCCCCATGGGACCTGTCATAGCACAGCTCACAAAAGAGCCATTTGAACCTGCGGAGAAAGCAGGGATGAACTACCTGTCATTGAAAACATTGTTCTTAGTAGCCTTTACAATGGCTAGATGTATATCAGAACTCCAAGCACTTACGTGCATGGAACCATACATAATATTTCATAAGGACAGGGTTTCTCTCCAAACTAACCCATCCTTTTTACCAAAAGTGGCCTCAGAATTTACTCTGAACCAAACCATATACCTACCAGTATATTTCCCAAACTACACAAATCCAGGGGAGCAACTATCATGAACCCTGGACGTCCATCATATCTATGGAGGCACCTGCAGTGGAGACTGAGGAGGATGCTGGGAACCTTCACAAAGGAGACACACAGGAGGGTGGCATGAGACCCCACAGGGGAAGGAAACAACTCCTGGTGGGGGACTCCAATCTTTAGGGGTAGAAGTGGGGAGGAAGGGATAAGGAGGTAAGGTGCCTGCCTGGTGCCATGGCTCAGAGGGACAGAATCGAACCTCAGGATCATGGAGCAGCTGCAGGAGGGAACTGGATGTCATTGTCCACCTAGGGACAAATGACCTGGCTGTGAATGGGATCAGAGCTGTGCAAGAGGAGTTTGTAGAGTTGGGGAGGGGCCTTAGACAAGTAACACATGTACGGTAACCATACAAGGAGTGCTGCCTGTCTATGGCAAGGATGATGCTAGGGTATTCCGCACTCATGAGATTCAATAAAAAACTGGTGTGGAGCTCAGGTTTTTGGCTTCACGGGATGCAGGCCTCATACTGGCGTGATGGTCTGCATCTGTCCGGGGGGGGGGATTCGGATCCTAGGTAATAGGTTTAAATGCTTCATTGGCAAGCATTTAAACTAGCCATGGGGGGGAGGCACTGAAAAGGAGCAGGGAAATTCCAGCCTCCCCCCACAAAACACAGTAGTTATAGAGGTAAACACCAAGGTAGAGAAGTCAATAGGGAGCAGGACAGGGGTAAATGCAGAAAAAGGCAGTAAGGACAGGGACGGGGCTAAAAGGGGTAAGACCATAAAAAATGGAAGGTGATGAGTACCAATGCCCATAAACTGTGTAACAAGCTCCCTGAATTAGTGGCCTTGATGGAAGAGGGATGTCTGCATATTGTGGCAGTCACTGAAACATGGTATACAGAGAACCATGACTGGGATGTCTACAGGAGGGACAGGGTAGGTAAAAGTTGAGGAGGAGGAGCTCTCTTTGTAAGGGAAGGGATTAAAGCAACAGAACTAAAGAGTAAACAGGAAGTTGATGAGTCACTATGGGTCACCCTGGAGACAGGAAATGGCACCACAATCTGCATGGGGGTTGTGTACAGACCCCCATCTCAGGGGGAGGAAATGAACAAGGAAATGATAGATGGCATCCTTAAAATGGCAGAAAAAGGGGAGATATTGTTGATGGGGGACCTGAATATGCCAGATGTTAACTGGAGTACCTTTGCTGCAGGCACATCCAAGAGCAGGGTCATTCTTGATGCCCTACAGGGCATGCCTCAGACAGCTAGTGTTGGAACCCACTCGGGAGGGAGCAATCTTAGACCTGGTACTCTCAAATGGGGAAGGAGAAGGATCTCAGATTTAGAAGTGGGTAGCTATCTGGGAACAAGTGACCACCAAACAGTGTGGTTCACAATAAACACGGCCATAGAGTCAAGCCATACAAAAACAATAGTATTGGACTTTAGGAAGGCTGGCTTTGGGAAAATGAGAGAGTGCATCAGAAAAGCACTAGCAAACTGGCAAGATGGACGGGTGGAGGAACAATGGGGAATAATCAAAACAGTCATCGCAGAGGCAAAACCAAGGAAAAAAACACTACGGTTTTAAGGAGAAATAGATAGCATTCAGGAAATATAAGAAAACACAGAAGGAGCAGGACAGAGAACTTTATTAGTTAAAGCAGAAGGAGGCAGGGAAGGCAGTCAGAATAGCAAAGGCACAAACTGAGGAAAAGATGGCCAGCTCTGTTAAGAAGGGGGATAAAACCTTTTATAGGTACATTAGGGAGCGAAGAAAGACCAAGGGTGGGATACAGAGACTTAATAAAGGGGAGGGAATGTGGGCAGGGGTTGACAGTGAAAAAGCAGGGATACTGAACGAATATTTCTGCTCAGTATTCACAACAGAAAAAGAGGGGAAGGGACCTAAATCAAACAAGAGAGAAATTCTGAATAGGGGGGTTGATACCAGTCCATTCACAGATGAAAGGATTTTGAAAGAACTCTTGAAGCTGAGGGTGGACAAAGCAATGGGGCTTGATGGGATTCTCCCAAGAATTCTAAAAGAACTAAGATTAGAACTAGTAACACCACTGAATACTCTCTCTAACAAATCATGGGAGGATGGGGTGGTACCCGAGTACTGGAGGAGGAGGGCAAATGTGATTCCAATTCACAAAAGTGGGTGCAGGGCAGAAGCAGGAAACTACAGACAAGTTAGTTTGACCTCCGTGGTAGGGCAAATGATGGAATCACTTCTGAAGGAAAGAATTGTTGAGTACCTAGATGCCAGTGGAGCACAAGATCCAAGGCAGCATGGTTTTACAGCAGGAAGGTCATGTCAGATGAACCTAATAGATTTCTTTGACTGGGTGACCAAAGTAGTAGACCAGGGAGGGGCTGTGGATATGGGCTACCTAGATTTTAGCAAGGCATTTGACACAGTCTCACACAAAAGATTAATATACAAGTTAACCAGCCTTGGAGTGGGTCCCAAGGTGGTAACCTGGATAAAAAACTGCCTGGACAACAGGATGCAAAGGGTAATAGTAAATGTAGTCCACAGTGAAGATAGGAGGGTAACTAGCGAGGTACCGCAGGGTTCGGTACTGGGACCAGTCCTCTTTAATGTCTTTATAAGTGACATTGGAGAGCATCTGGAAGGAAAGGTATGTCTCTTTGCAGATGACACAAAGATCTGCAACAGGGTTGATGCACAAGTTGGGGTGGAAAGGATGAAAAGAGACTTGTCAAGGTTGTAGGAATGGTCAAATATGTGGCATCTCAGATTCAATGCAAAGAAGTGCAAGGTAATGCATCTGGGAAACAAAAACCCAGGGGAAGAGTACACAATGTGGGTAAGTAAGTTAATAACGACAACAAAAATTGAAAGAGACCTAGGAGTAATTATATCAGATGACTTAAAGGTGGGCAAGCAATGTGAGAAGGCAGTAAGGAGGGCTGAGAGGATACTGGGATGCTTAGGGAGAGGCATCAACAGTAGAAAACAGGACGTTATCGCTCTGAACAGACAGTTGGTGAGACCCCATCTGGAGTACTGCATGCAATTCTGGAGACCCCATCTTTACAAAGACATAGACAGAGTGGAGGCTGTTCAGAGGAGGTCAACCAAAATAGTGCAGGGTCTGCACCAGAAGACATTCGAGAGGAGACTAAAGCAGCTTTATATGTATACCCTTGAGGAAAGGAGGGAGAGGGGGGGACATGATAGACACTTTCAAGTATTTCAAGGAAATTAACAAAGTACAAGAGGGTAGCATCTTTCAGAAGAAGAGATGTGCAAGTACAAGGGGGCACAATTTGAAGATAGAGGGGGGACGGCTCAGAAGTAATGTTAGAAAGTATTTTTTCACAGAGAGGGTTGTGGATGCATAGAACAGCCTTCCTAGGTGGTTATGGAGTCAGGAACAGTGGGAGAATTCAAGAATGCATGGGACTGACATAAGGCAATTCTGGGGGGGGGTAGGAGGAAGTAAGCTGTTGATTAACTAGAATCTGCAGCTTATCCATCAGGTAGGGAAATGGGCAGACTAGGTGGGCCAAGTGGTCCTTATCTGCTGTCAAATTCTGTTTCTATGTAACCATTTATCTTTCTAGATACAAACCTACTAGAAAATCAGACCAACTCTTTGTGGCTTTTGCCACCCAGAAACTAGGATTACTGGTCACAAACCAGACCTTATCCCTGTGGCTGGTAAATTGCATAACTTATTGTTATAACAAAGCACAAAAACCTTTACCAGGAACAGTGCACGCACATTCCACAAGAGCACTCACAACCTCAGCGGCATGCTTCAGAGGAGTTTCTATCTCAGACATATGCCGTGCAGCCACATGGACAACCATTCCTTCTTTCACCAGACATCACAGCCTAGATATCATCTCTAGGTGCCATGCATCCTTTGGGAGGGCCATACTGCATGGACTCCTCTCATAACTGCCTCCCCTCAGGGCAAAACACTGCTTGGGAATCATCCCAAAGGTAGCACCTGTTGCAAGAGATACCCTCAAAGAAGATAGTACAATTTGTACTTACTGTAATGGTAGATCTTTGAAGAGGATCTCTTGCAGCAGGTACACTCCTGCCTTCCTTCTCAGAGACAGCAATCTCTAACCTCAGGGGCCGGCACTAGCCTCCCTGGATCTCCCTCAAAGCTATGCTCAGTGAGCTGGTAGCCAGTGGACAACTAAGGATCCTGGGGGCTGCCCACTTTCTTTATACCTGCACAGGTGTAATTACATCACAGGTGGGCGGCCCCCCACCACACGCTACTGGAGAAAGCGACCATCTGTGATAGTGTCCTCTGGTAAGCTCTCAAAGGTGGTACACACTGCAAGAGATCCTCTTTGAAGATCTACCATTATGATAAGTACAAAACTGTACTTTCTAGTCCTTTGCCTTTTTGTGCTACAGATTCCTTTTTCGCTGCATATTTGCTGCAAGGACTACAAAAACTGACTTTGCCTCCAGCTAATCTGGAGGCTCCAAGGATGGGACTTCTGCTGGTGCCTTTCCGGTTCTTCCACCACACTGCCACTGGTAATCGTGCAGAGGATCTCTCCTTAGGGGGTCCTGCAGCCTCTACTTCTGCTCCCCTGACAGCTGCCAAAGCTCCCATGGCACTCCACTGGTGTGGAGCACAGAGCAAAGGACTACAGAAACTGACTATGCCTCCAGCCAATCAGAAAGCTCAGAGGGTGGGCATCTCCCTGCTATATAACTGGGTCACTCCAAGCTGCCCTCCCATGAAAGACCCGCACAAAGGACATTGGGATTCTCCCTGATAGTCAGCCGTGGAGTCTGCCGGCTGCCCCACACGCTGGTCGGCTTAAATCAATAGTCTGCCATGAAAGTAAACTCTGACTGTTTCCTGCATTGCATTAATGACTAGCAATTGAATATAATACAGAAGCATTATACTATGAATCTCTGTACCTTGTGTAAATAGCAAAGTGACAACATAAAAGTTGACTCATGTATAAAGTGCTGGCCTTTTCCTCATATCCTCTAATACAACTGCCTGACAGTCTAAGGTTATGTGGTGATTATTTGAGTTCCTGGGCTGTGCTTACATTGTCTCTGACCACTGGAATTTAGGTGTGCCTAGAGTGTTGCACAGTAGGTTGCATATTGTTCTGTGTTGTAAATTCCTGCCTCCTTACGTGCTTGTTACTTATCATTTACAATTTGCCATTTCTCTACCCTCAGCCAGAGCAAACCCAGGAAATGTCTAACTTCCTTATGTCAGATAAGCTGTTGCATTCTGATAAGAATAGGAATAATGCTTCTTAATGTACCAGTTTTTGTGCCAATTTGGCCATTTCCTCAACAGGTCTCCATGGACTCGTGCACCCTTTCTTTCCTACTCCTGACCATATACTATCGTATTATTAGCCCTCTCCCCTCTTCTTATTGCTGGGGATATTGAACCTAATGCTCGGTCCCTATCCGTTTCCCCTGTGAACACTAATATGTATGCTTAGCACAGTCACAAGGGTTTACAAATCGCACACATGAACATTAAGGGCCAGATATTCAAACTGCGCTGTTTTGTGGAGCAAGCCCTTGAGCTGCACAAAATAGTTGCACAGGGGTGTGGCTAGAGCGATATTCAAAGGAGTTGCACCCTTGAGCAACTCCTTTGAATATCACCCCCGGCCACAGCCACTGTGCATGGCGCAGTGGAACTTGCGCCACAGCAAGTGGACAGAGTGGAGCATTCAACTTGCGGTGGCGCAAGTATCATTGCGCCATATGCAAAATCCCTATATTCAAAAGGTGACATGCAAATGGGGCCATAATTCATGCAAGGCGCAGGGGGGGGCCATTTGCATCTGATTATGGCCCCATTTGCATGCCATTAGCATGCAGGTGCGCCGATCCCCGAGGACTTGTGCCTGGCGCCCTGCCAGGCAGTTGCCATCGGGGACTGATGCCCCCTGCAGCCCGATCATGGGCAGAAGACTGTAAAATCCCCACCACCACCCCCAACTGGCCCGATCGCGGGCATAGCTTAAATCCCCCCACCACCACCCTGATCGCGGGCGGTAATGTGTCTCCCCCCCACCCAACATAGCCTGGTGGTCAGTGGACCTACAATCCCGATCAGGGATGTAATAATAAACAAACCCCACCCCCGAACACAGCCCTGGTGCCTAGTGTCCCCCAACCCACCCACCCATGAAGCCCCACCACCCTCGCCTCTGGCAGCCGGGCGGCAGTATCTCACTCCTTGCCACCTCTGCCGCTTCGGCCGACTGACTGTTCGGTAGGGCTGCACGCCCATTGGTGCAGAGCAAGAGCCAATGAGCATGTAGTTTATAGCCGGTATAAGACAGTTCAGATTTGTGAATGAATACATTCATTCACAAACTGGACTGTCTTGTACGATGGGCTTTGTGGGTGGGTGGGTTGGGGGACACTTAGGCACCAGGGCTGTGTCTGGGGGTGGGGTTTGTTTAATTATTACATCCCGCACCGGGATTGTAGGTCCACTGACCACCAGGGCCATGTTCGGGGTGTTTATGTATTACATCCCGCGATCGGGATTGTAGGTCCACTGACCACCAGGGTTATGTTGGGAGGGGAGAGATACTGCTGCCCGCGATCGGGCTGGTGGGGGATTTTACACTGTTTTGCCCATGATCGGGCTGCAGGTGGGGCAGGGGAGTGGGTTGGGGGCCAGCCACAGGTGGCAGCTGCTGTGTTAAGCCCTGCAGTGCAGCAGCTCACCTGTGGGTGGCCCCTCGACTTGAGCCTTTTTTTGGCTCAAAGTTGTGCAGGGCTTAGGTTGGGGTTGCGCTTTAACTTCTGCACAGCCCGGCTGAATATCGGGCTGTGCAGTTTATGCATGGTTCCTCCCCCTCCAGTTCAGCATGCATTCATTTGCATTGCGCTGTTACTCAGCATGTTATCTGTGGCACAACTGCCTCCTGCTGAATATCACAGAATGGGGCAAGTTCGGACTTGCACAGGCGCAACCCTGTTGCGCATGGCGCAACCCTTTTGAATATCTGGCCCTAAGAGTCTTTTATACCAAATCATGCTGATCTCATTGCCTGGGTTAATCACTTCACCCCTTACATACTTGAGGTCACAGAAACATGGCTGATACCCTGCATCCCCAACCATTTATGTGCACTGCCTGAATATAACTTTATTATAAATATAGAAACATAATTTGACAGCAGATAAGGACCACTTGGCCCACCTAGTCTGCCCATGTTCCCTGCCTGTTTCATATACCATGGATCCTAAATGATCTGTGCCTTACCCTCTCTATCCTATCGCTAGAGTTCCTTTATGTCTGCCACATGCATTCTTTAATCCCCCTACTGTTTTTTCCCCTACAACCTCTGTTGAGGGGTTGTTCTCTGGATCCACCACCCTTTCCATGAAAAAAATACTTTTTCATATTACCCCTAAGTCTGCCCCCCCAATTTTCATATCATAGCCCCTTGATCTTCCTGGACTAAATGTCTCCACCGCTCATTCACACTAATGGGACTATGCCGGAGGCTCTAGGACTGAGTGGGAGCCAAAAATCTTCAGGAGGGCCGGCACTGAGATAGGACCGTGCATACACAGCACCATGAGACTGCCATGCACCTGTATAGGCTATCTCAGCATCGACTCTCCAACTGCCTCAGTTTCTTTTTTTCCTCCTGTTGAGTGCGCTTGAGTGATGATGACACTCGCCCACTGGGAGTCAAATTTCTCTTCTATACGACAGCAGCATATCATTCAGTTCATTTAGTATTATTAACTTTATTTAGTATTATTTTATTATTAATGAAAAAACTATTTCTGAAGAAAATCTCGCTCAGCCTGTCATCGATGGAGTTAACCATGGACCGTATCTGTGACGGTAGGGAGACTTCCCTAAAAAGTTCTTCTGACAGTGGGGCTGTGTCTGCACGGGTAGTCTGGTGCTCAGGAGGGAGGACAACCCTCCCATAAGGACAAAAAGAAGTGGGCCTGTTTCCGCTCTCGGTTGGGGACCAAGTGCCGCTTGACCTCAAGCTCTTCTTCCTGTAGGAGGATGAGACAGTACCATTCCAGGTCACCCTCTGGTAGCTCTGCTAAGAGGTCCTTGGTTGTGGAGGGTAGACCCACCCCAGAGGTGGACTCTACTTTTAGTGGCCAGGATTCTCAACACCGAAGCCTCTCTCTGTCCTTTGATGGAGCTTCCAGTGGGCAGTTTCACCGCTGGACCACTCTTATGGAGCAGTGGGTACAGTGTCTGTCTCATCTGCCCTTGCCAGTGGACCCAGCTCCTGGGCCTCGGGGCTGTTGGGCCAGGGTAGGGGCAGTTGGGGCTGAATGCATGTCCAGTACCAATGACAGAGTTTTCTCCTTCTCCAGTACCGGTGCCTCTGACACAGGTTCCATATACCTACCCCCTCACCAAGTTTCCATGCAGGGACCAGCACAAGTACCATTTTCCTTTAGGTCTGACAGGGGTCCAGGGTCATCGGAGCCTCATACAGCATCTGGTCCTTCAGCACAGTGCACAGTTTCAGTCTCTTCATTCCACTTCGCTGGCACCATGTTCGGTATCACGTGGGGCATCTGTTGTGGTGCCCCGTGTGATGTCAGCATCGGTGTTGGGTAGTTCAGTGCCTCATGTGGCGCCAACTTCCTTGACGCCGGTGCAGGTTCCGGTGACTGCCGTGTACCCATCGCCTAGCCCAGGCCTCTGTCTGGCAGGATTTTCTCCTGATGTTTCAGGGCTGGAGGATGGCTATGAGTCTGATCCTGATCTTGTTCTATCGGGTGACACCAGAGATGACTCCAGCAATGACCTTGAAAGCAAACCCTCTGTCTCAGCTGGGTCCATAGTGGAAGATATTTCTTTCCAGTCTATTCTCAGGAATGCTGAATCAGCCCTGGCTCTTCAGACCTCTGAGGTGGCCCCAGGGAAGCTTCTACTTCTCCAGTATCTTCACAGTTCTATCATTCCTATGGACTTCACACCCCTTGTCTCCCCATCTTTTGCAACCCTGTCAGAGATGGTGTGGGCTAAACTGGCGCTTTATCCATCTGTGTCTAAGGCTGCAAACAGAAAATACACTCCTCCTAAGGACAGACCCCTCCTGGCATCACAGTCTTTTGCAGATGCCTTGGTAGTGCTTGCAGAGAATAAGGTCACCCCTTAGGAGACATCAGTGCGTCCCATCAATAAAGAGTCTTGCAAGGTAGACACCAAAGGGAAGCATGTTTTCATAGCCGTAGCCTTAGGGATGCATATTACTAGCTATCGGGGTCATTTTTCTCAATATGAATACACTCTGTGGAACTCCCTTAAGGAGGTAGTCAAGGGCCTCTCAGAGTCGGAGGTCAACTTGGAACTTCTCCAAATGATTACCAGGAGCATAGAATCCAACAACCATAAGTTGGAAGCTGCTGTGGATGCCTATGATGCTGCAACATGAGCAGCGGCTGTGGGCATCTGCATCAGGAGACATTCCTGGCTCAGAACATCCGGCTTCTCACCCAAGGCTCAGCGACAGATGATGAATGTCCCCTTTGATGGGACTTATTTGTTTGGCCCTGAAGTGGAACAAGTGTTGGAGGCCACTCAGAAAGCCAGGACTACCATTAAAACAGCCAGGCCGGCTCCTACAGCCCCTCAAAGGGGTGGGAATCGTCAACAATTTCTTAACAAGGAGTCATTTCGAGGTAAGGGCCAAGGAGCCTTTCAAAAGCCAGTGTACTGCTTGGAATTAATAGTAATTTTCAGATGCAGTCAATCATCACTTCCAGTATCTGAAGCATTTTTTTTATTTTCTGTTTGCTAATTAGAAGATTTTCTACCTGGCAGTGTTGGGTGATGTGCGGAGCAGCATTCTGTCTGGAGGGGAAAAAAAAGTCAGTTCTGTTCCTCCGACTACATCATCAGAAATTAGACCAAACACCTTGAGGCACCACAGTTCTTACAGCCTGAGAAGTGACTTTCACAAGCTACCAATCAAAATGCAGAAAATTGTGACATCACTAGTAACCAGAGGGAGCCAGTCCCAGCTGCTTCATGTGAAAGTGAAACCTGGCAGTGAGAAATGGTTCTCATTGGTTACTAGTGATGTTGTAATGAGTGTGGCTTCAGTGTTGATGTAGTGGGAGGAACAGAACTGACTTTTTTTTCCTCCAAAGTGCTGTTCCACATATCACCCCAGTACTGCCAGGTGGAAAATCTTCTAATTAGCAAACAGAAAATAATAAATACTTGAGATATAAGAAGTGATAGCTGACTACATCTGAAAGTGACAAATAATTGCATGCTGTTTCCAGGCAGTACACTAGCTCTTTAAAGGAGTAGTCCACCCAGAATTTCCAAAAACATATGTTGTGCAGAGTTTTTTGATTTGTGTGTGAAGTCCTGGTGTGTCCTTCCCTCTGTCTGCTATTAGGAGTTTTTCCTAAATTAGCCCGCTAGCTTTATGGTAGTTTTACGACCCCTGGAGATCTCCATCTACGGTAAGTTTATTGCTTTTCTTGTTCCTACAATGCATCCTGTCTCTCGTGACAGTGATGTAGCAGAGACCATAGATTCAGCAGAAAGCACTGCTTTACAATCAGTTCACAACAATAGAGATGACTATATTTTAAAAACTATACAGAGTTCAGCTTGGTGACTAACTTCACTGTAAAGGTCTTTTTGTTGTGAACAATTGTGACACTAGTTGTGTATGAGTGACTTATATGGTTTTCAAGATATTTACATTTGTTTGGCATGTCTACTAGAGTGTTCAATCAGAGAGAAAAAAGCTTCTGGTGTTTGCAAGTGCATCCACACATATGCCAAACAAATCTAAATATCTTGAAAACTATACAAGCTACACACAAAAAAAACAGCAAAGTTGTTCAGGACAAAAGGAATTTTACATTGAGAGTAGTCACTAAGCTGAACTCCTTACAGTTTTTAAAATATTTGCCAACTGAAGTGGGAAATTTGGAAAAAAAACAAAAAAAATGGACATTTGGTTAGTTAGATGGCTATATTTTAAAAACTACACAGAGTTCAGTTTAGTGACTACCCTCATTGTAAAGGTATTTTTGTCTTTAACAATTTTGCTGTGGTTATTTTTGTGTAGCTTGTAAAATTTTCAAGATATTTAGGTTTGTTTGGCATGTGTGCAGATGCGCTTGCAAACAGCAGACATTTTTTTTCTCTGAGTGAACACTCTAGTAGACATGCCAAACAAATGTAAATAGCTTGAGAACCATACAAGGTACACATACACAACCGATGTCATAATTGTTCACTACAAAAAGACCTTTACAATGAGGTTAGTTACCAAGCTGAACTCTGTATGGTTTTTAAAATATAGCCATCTCTACTGTTGTGAACTGATTGTAAAGTAGTGCTTGCTGTGAATCTATGGTCCTGGCTACATCACTGTCACATGAGGCAGGAGGCATTGTAGGAACAAGGAATGCAATAAACTTATCTTAGATGGCGACCCCAAGGGTTGTAAAACTACCATAAAGCTAACAGGCTAATTTAGTAAAAACTCCTAAAAGCAGACAGAGGTAAGGACACACTAGGACTTCACACTCAAATCAAAACACTCTGCACAACATATGTGTTTGAAAATTCTAGGTGGACTACTCTTTTAACTCCTCAGCTGCAAACCAAAATCCAATCTGTCAAAATAAGCCCAGTCCAACAGCACTATGATGTATGTGGACATCTTAGCTTAGTATCTATAACTACCCTGCTCTAACCTCCAACTACTGCATGTATTAATTCTATTTTTCACTGCACCTGGTTCTCTATATTGCATGTATTTTGCATGCATTATGTACCCCATTACTGTATTATGGACCTTGTTACTCAATATTGTACTCATATACTCGTACTTACCCTACTCCCAGGACGCATCTGGAATTGAGCAGTGTTTCTGCTCAGTATGCCTTCCTGGTAACACTTTTAAATAAACAAATCTCAGAAAAAGGCACAGGGCCTGAAAGCGCCCAGTGCCACTCTGAAAACCCAGCCCAGGTTCCACCTCAGCTGCCTGAGATGGATACCTCCTCTGCGGTGGGAGGCCATACGACTCAGTTTTATGATCAGTGGAAATCCATCATAACAGACAAATGGGTCCTCAGGATTATTCAAGAGGGATACTCTCTCAACTTGGCAGAGATCCCCCCCCCAGATCTTCCACCCAAGCGGCAGCACAGCCTGTCCACCACTCAGTCAGACCATCTTATCTCCAAGATATAGGGTATTCTCAGAAACAGGGCAGTAGAAGTGGTTCCTTGGACAGAAAGGAACACTGGGTTCTACTCCCATTACTTTGTGGTTCCAAAGAAAACAGGTGGCATGTGCCCTACTCTAGACTTCAGAAAGTTGAACAAGTTATTATTCAGGGAGAAGTTCAAGATGGTCTCCCACGGGACACTACTTCCACTTCTTCATTAGTATGATTGGCTGGCATCCCTGGATATGCAGGATGTCTGCCAGCACATTCCAGTGCACCCAAGCTACTGCAGGTACCTCCGCTTTGTGGCCTTGGGCTAACACTATCAGTTCAGAGTTCTGCCCTTTGGGCTCTCCTCAGTGCCTTGAGTCTTTACAAAGTGCTTTGCAGTTCTCGTGGTGCACCTCAGAAACCTTAGTATTCAAGCGTACCCATACCTGGATGATTGGCCCCTAGTGAGCCCATCCAGACAGGAGACGCAGGAAGCAGTCACCATAGCATCACAGTTCCTCACTTCCATGAGAGTGCTGCTGAATCTGGAAAAAAATCGCAACTTCAGCCCTGCCAGTAGCTTTTCTTCATAGGAGCCCTCCTGGACACCTCCAGGGCTTGGACAGGAGAAATGACATTCTTCAGATGGCTCACTACATTAGGAAGAACAGCTTGATTCAAGTGCTCTCAATGCAGTGGATGTTGGGCCTTATGGCATCATCCATCTCCACGGTGCCTCTAGCCCAGCTACACATGAGGACCACACAGTGGATGCTAAGCACTCAGTGGTCACCAACCACACACCCGCAGTCCTTCCACATAAACATGACGGAGCTGCTGTCAAGATCGCTGGCATGGTGGACACAGGAAGACGAGCTTCTTCAAAATCTACCCTTTGCCCCACTGGAGCCTAAGATCTCCATCACCATGGATGCATCTCTGACCAGTTGGGGGGCACACTGTCAAGACCTCCATACTCAGGGAATGTGGAGCCAGGAAGAGTCTCATCTACACATAAATGTCCTAGAGATGAGACCTGTCCTGTACGCTGTCTGAGCCCTGAAGGACATCCTCTGTCGCAAAGTAATTCTTCTTCATATGGACAACAAAGTTGTGATGTACATCAACAAGCAGGGGGGAGTGCACTCATACCCTCTGTGCCAGGAAGTCATGAGGGTGTGGGAGTGGTTCCTCAAACACGATGCCTTGATTCACGCAGTCTACCTGCCAGGAATTCAGAACAACTTAGTGGATCCCCTCAGCAGACAGTGGCAGATCCTCATGAATGGTCGCTCGCTCCAGACATCGTGCTATTGCTATTTAATGAGTGGGACAGTCTGGACCTGG
The DNA here is from genome assembly GCA_016271365.2 of Neoceratodus forsteri. Taxonomy (NCBI): domain Eukaryota; kingdom Metazoa; phylum Chordata; order Ceratodontiformes; family Ceratodontidae; genus Neoceratodus; species Neoceratodus forsteri. The sequence goes on along the minus strand of CM057449.1, from coordinate 1,129,334,267 downwards.
ACCTTTTTGTGACCCCACTCAACGCAAAACTGCCTCTTTTCTGCTCCAGAAATCCAGAACCTAGCATTTTTTGTCAGGATGCATTCAGATTGCAGTGGATAAGACTCTTTCTGTACGTGTTTCCTCCTCTTCCTTTAATTCAGAGGGTGCTGCTAAAACTGGAGGCACGGGGGGACAGGATGATTCTCATTGCACTGTTCTGGCCTTGGCAGATATGGTTTTCATTGATCAACAGGTTATTGGAAGTCCCCCTGAGCCAACTTTCTCTATGAACAGGCCTCCTGACACACAGACCCCTGGTCCATCCCAGCCTGCGTTCCCTTCATCTCCATGCCTGGTTCTTGAGGAGCTAGAAGTGGGTAGGTTTAAGGTCTCTCAAAGAATCTCAGAAATCCTCTTGGCTACATGTAAGCCCTCCACTAGGAAAACTTAACGGCGAAGTGGAAATGGTGTTCCGTTTGGTGCGCAAAGTCCATGCTGGATCCATTTTGTTGCCCAAGTATTGGAGTACTTCTTAGATCTGTCAAATGCAGGACTGCAATACTTGACAGTGAAGGTATACCTCTGCACAATTTCTGCCTGTCCATGAGCCAGTGCAGAACATGTCACTGGCTCAGTTACCACTAGTCAAGAGATTGCTCAAGGGCATCCTACACACTAGGCCCCGATCAGAACCAGTGGCCATGTGGGATATCAGCCTCATGCTAGACATGCTCACCCATAAGCCTTTTGAGCTTCTAGCTACCTGTGACTTGAAGTTTCTGACCTGGAAGGCTGCCTTCCTGGTGGCCATTACCGCTGCTTGTGGAGTCTCTGAAATACATGCCTTGCTCACGGACCCCTCCCTACACTGCATTTCACAAAGACAAAATGGTTCTTCCAACAACATGAAGTCTTGCTATATTATGACAGATGCAGTTTGTCCCACCATTAGAACTGCTCCGGAGGTGAAAGAGTTAACTTCCATGCAGTGCATGGAACTTAGAGCGCGAGCTCGGTTAGAGAAGCTCTGTTAGGGTGGTTTCAAACTGAAACCATCAGATTCTTTACTCCGCCTCACTGAACAGTTGCTCCGGAGATTCCTCCTGCTGCTCGGTTCATTTCCTCGGTTTAAAGCATCTTTTCTCGGTTAAATTCAACCGCGATATTATTTATTTTAACCTCAAACCGATCGGTTCAAGCTCTGTCTATGGTATTGTAAGTAATAGATAGGTTTTCTGTGTGGAACTTGTAAATGTTTATCGGTTCGGTTTGAACCGATTGAATTGCATTTAAACTTTGTTTTGAAGCCTTTTAAGGCTTGTTAGAGTGCGGTTCCCGGTTCTTATCGGTTCTAAAAAAAACGGATTTCATTACGGTTTTTCCACGTACTCGCGATAACGGTTGGGAACCGGATAAGGGTGTCTTGCCTGGCACTGCCTTCAAAAGGGCAAGTTTTTAGTTAGGCTGGCATTATGTCTGAGAAACCCAAAAGAAAAACCGCCCACTGGGTTTCAACACTGTAGTGTTGTGGGGAAGCCTTGCCAAGGCTGACCCACACACCACATGTGTTTATTGTCTGGGGTTTGACCACCTCAGTGCAGACTGCCAGATTTGCAAGAATTTCTCTGCAGCCACCCTAGATAAGAGAGTTGGTAGGCTCAGGGAATGAGAGGCCAAAAAGTCCGCTGACCCGGATGGCCAGCCCAGTTCGGTGCCAGCCGAACCGGAGGGAGTGCCCTCTGACCAGGGCCAGACTTCCTCAGGCAAACGTAAAGCTGACTCTGAGGGGCCAGTTCCAGCAAAGAGAACTAGAAAGTCAGCAGGTGTGGAGTCCAAAATCCCTTCTCCAACTGCTGCAGAGATAGCCAGGGCAATACAGATTGTCCAGTCACTGTCCCTGGTTCCTTCCGAACCGCCACTATCTGGCAAAAGGTTGGTTCGGTCGGTTCCACCGGTTCAAGAATATGATATAGAAGAATTTTATGCACCAGAGGAGGGGGAGGATGATTATGAACAGTATGAATGTGGCTGGGAAGGTCTGGGTGTGCCCATTGAACCGGACATCTCCCCAGACAGACCTTTAGAATCTCCCCCTATGCTGTCTGAGTCCCCATCTCATTTTATGTTTTATAAAAAAGTTGATGAAACCCTCCAGCTTCCTTTAGAAGAGGCTGTGGATGAGCAAGAGGAGCCTGATTTTGTAGAAATGATGGATATTCCAGAGTCTAAGGAGATTGTCTATTCCTTTACATAAGTCTTTTAGGAAACAAACAATTAAAATTTTAAAAGCTCCTAATTCTGTGCCTCCTGTAGATAAAAAGATGGACAGAAGGTATACAATGTCAGGCCCTGATACAGAATTTCTTTCTCAGCAATGCAGTCATGTTAGTAGTTCAGGCTGCTGCCTGTGATAAAGCTAATATTCCCTTGGCTTCACATCCTCCTGACAAGGATTCCAGGAAGATTGATGCCATGGCAAAAAAAGTATATGGCAGCCTTTCTGGGACTCAGGCAAGCAAATTATATGGCTTATGTAGCTAGGTATCAGAAATCTAGATGGGATACTGTTATGCACTGGCTACAGGCCCATGGCCAGGTGGCTGCTGATGGCATTGGAGTTTCTAAGGTTCAGTTTCATGCTGCTGTGGATGTTAATGTTTCCTCTAGGATCATGGCCACATCTGTAGCTTTTCGTAGGTTGGCCTGGCTCAGGTGTACTAGTTTGTCACAGGATACCCAGACTAAGGCTATGGATTTTCCTGTGGTGGGAAATTCTCTGTTTGGAGAGCAGACAGAGAATTACATGAAGAAGATGGATGAATATAGGACTACTTACAAGAGTGCCCAGGCTAAGGAGCGGCAAGCCACTCCTCAAAGGCATGCCCCCAGGGGTAGGGGTAGGCCTTTTCACAGGCCTTTCTACCAGACTCAGGCCTCCTCTGCCTATGCTCAGAGGGGCTTCTTCAGAGGCAGGGGCAGATGAGGGGTGGGCAGATCTGCTCCCACCCCCCAGCCTAAAGCTCCTGCGAAACAGGCACCCTGATGGGGTGCCCAGGGCCGATTCTCCTGTACCAGTGGGGGGCAGGCTGGCTTACTTCAGTCAGAATTGGGCTTCTTTAACCTCAGACAAGTGGGTTCTGGAAGTAGTAAGCCAGGGTCTGGTTCTCAGCTTCAAAAAGTTTCCCAAGTTGAGAAGCAGATTTTTTCTACCTGCAAGTGCTTCAGAGACCCTCGCTCTGGAAACAGAGGTCTCATCCCTGTTAGCTCTCAGAGCAGTAGAAAGGGTTCCTTCCCTGCATCAGGGCAGGGGTCTGTATTCCAGATACTTATCCCTCAAAAGACAGGAGAATGGCGCCCATCTTAGATCTCAGATATCTGAACAAGCATCTTTGAAACCAAAGTTCAGAATGGTAACTCTGGCAATGATTTTATCTTCCCTAAGGCCAGGGACTGGCTAGCCTCCTGGACCTCAAGGATGCCTATTTCCATGTCCTAATCAGAAGATCCCATTGAACGATCTCTCAGATTCGAACTGCCCTCAGGTCATTACCAGTTCAGAGCAATGCCCTTCGCCTTACCTCTGCTCCAAGGGTATTCACAAAGTGTCTAGCAGTGGCAGTGGCCACTTAAGGAGGCAGAGGATTGCTGTTTTTCCCTATCTAGACGACTGGCTCATTGTAGGCCAGTCCAGAACAGGTAAAATCTCACCTGCAGGTCACCCAGCAGCTTCTCACCTCCCTGGGTTTTCTGCTAACCTACTAAAGTTGGTTCTGGAACCAGTCCAGGTACTCACCTTTATAGGGGCAGAATTGGACACAAAGCTAGCCAGAGCCTTTCTCCCCCAGAAAGGGTAAGGAATTTAGTGGCTCTGGCCTCTTCTTCACTCTGCAGGTCTCGACCAGCAAGACACTTTCTGCAGCTCCTGGGGCACATGGCTGCATCCACAGCTGTTGTGCAGGGAGCCAGATTTCAGATGAGAGACATTCAGTTTCACTTGAGAACCTTTTGTCTCAGAGAAGAGACCCCTTTCCAAGTTGGTCCCAGTGACTGATCCTTGATCCTAGCTTCCAGTGGTGGCAGGATCAGAGCAGTTTAAGAGTGGGGTCCCCTTCATTTCCCCTTCTCACGACTTCGACTCTCACTACAGATGCTTCCTTCTGGGTTGGGGAGCCCACATGGGCTACCTTTCCACTCAGGGAGTTTGGTCCCCAGGAATCTCTGCTCCACATCAATTTGCTGGAACTCAGAGCTGTTCTTTTAGCTCTTCAAGCTTTTCTGCATCTTTCCATGACAAGGTGATACAAGTCAGAACAGACAACACCACAACAATGTGGTACATCAACAAACAGGGGGCACTGTCTTCGGCCTTGTGCACCGAGGCAATGAAGTTGTGGTCTCTGGCCTATTCCCTGAACACTTCCTCATAGCAGTTCATCTTCCAGGGAAGGACAATGTCCTAGCGGATGCCCTCAGCAGGATTTCCAGGGCCATCAGCTAATGGTCCCTGATCCTCAAGTGCTGGGGATAGTCTTTGCCAGGTGGGGCATCCTCAGATAGATCTTTTGCAGCCCCAGACAATCACAAACTTCCTCTGTTCTGTTGCAGGCCTCCAGTGCTGGGCTCAGTTCCCTGGATGCCCTTCTTCTGGATTGGGAGGAAGTTCCTTTATGCTTTCCTCCTTTCCTCTCCTATTCAAAGTACTAGTCAAAATCAGATCTCAGCCTTGCAGGGTGATTCTGATTGCCCCGGATTGGGCCAGGCAGCCCTGGTACCCACTCCTTCTGTCTCTGACAGTCCATCTTCCCCTGTGCCTCCCCAGGAATCACAATCTGTTGACTTGTACCCAGGGAAGGGTTTGGTATCCGGACCTCAAATCCCTCAACCTCAAGGCCTGGCTCTTGAGGAGTTAGAGTTTGCTGATTTACACCTCTCTCAGGGTGTTCTTGAGATCCTAAAGGCTTCCAGAAAGCCTTCCACTAGGGCTACTTATAGTTCTAAATGGAAAAGGTTTTCCATTTGGTGTGCTGGGAAAAATATTTCCGCAGAATCTGCTGAATTGCCCATTTTGTTAGATTACATGGTACATCTTAATTCCTTGGGTCTCAGACCAGCTATCCTGAGAGTTCATTTGGCAGCGGTGTCTGCTTTTGTGTCAGCAGTAAAGTCATCCCCTCTTTCCTCTCATCCTGTGTTTTCCAAGTTTTTTAAGGGATTACTCCATACTAATCTTCCCTTTCTGGAACTGGCCCCTGCTTGGGACCTTAATGTTTGTATTGCCCAGTTAATGCAACCCTTTGAACCTCTGTCTTCTGCAGAGCTTAAGTACCTAACTTGGAAAACTGTTTTTCTAGTGGCTATCACTTCTGCCAGATGCATAAGTGAATTGCAAGCCTTGTCAGTGGAGACTGACTTTATTTCTTTCCACAGGGATAAGGTAGTCCTTAGGACTAATAGGAAGTTTTGCCTAAGGTGGTTTCAGATTTCCATCTTAATCAATCTATCTTCCTTCCAGTATTTTTCACTGATCACCCTCTTCGGTGAGAGGAGGTTGCACAGCCTGGATGTTAAGAGCTCTTAGTTATTATATAGAGCGCACTAAAGGTCACAGGTTCGAATCCTCCAACTTTTCCTTACCTATGGTGAAGTTGGGAAAGGCAACCTGCCACTAAGAGATCAATAGCCAGGTGGATTGTCTCTTGTATCCAATTTTGTTATCAGAAAGTGGGCAGAGCCCCCCCCCTGGTTTGAGGGCTCATTCTACCAGGGGTACAGCTGTGTCTCTAGCTGCTGCCAGAGATATCACTTTATTAGAGATTTGCCAGGCTGCTACTTGGAAAATGGTACACACTTTTACCAAGTATTACTCCCTGGATGTCCAGGCCAGGAGAGATGCTCGGTTTGGCACAGCTGTTCTTCAGAGCCTATTCCCTAAGTAGGTTCTGCCCCTCCTCCATGGAGGTACTGCTGTGTATTCTGCTAATGTTATAATATAGCAAGACTTCATGTTGTTTGAAGAAAAAATTACTCACCTTAGTAATGTTGTTTCTTCTAATGGAGTCTTGCTATATTATAGACCTCCCCCCCAACCTGCCCCTCTCAGAACCTCTACTTGGTGGGGTGCTAGCAACTTAGTGTGGGCACTACTTATGTCCTGTTAGCATTTTGTCCCCTTTGGGACTTTGGGGGTGTGTATGTTTTATTATACTTATGTTCCATTTTCATATTATTAGAATGGTGTTAGTATTTCTGGTCCCCTGACTTGAGTCTTGGGTGTTGGGACCATCAATGGTTGTTATTATTTAGGTAGCCATTTGGCTAGTGTAGGTTACAGCTTCCACACAGACCTTAGTGAGTTTGGCTCGTAAAGATCTGACAGTTCAAGTTTGAAATGACACAGATAGAGCTGCTCTCGTGCCAAAATTCTATTTTGGAATGGTTTTAACCATTTCACTCCGGGGCAGTTCTACAGCCGGATCAAACTGCTAATGTCTATAATATAGCAAGACTCCATTAGAAGAAACAACATTACTAAGGTGAGTAATTTTTTCTTCTGACCTACCCCAAATTCCTTCCAAGGTGGTTTTGGAATTTCACCTTAAGCAGACATTGGCTCTTCCTACCTATTTTGCCAGCCTCCAGAATGAAGGGGAACACACCCTGCATTCTTTGCATGTCAAAAGGATTTTGTGATTCTACATCAACAGGACTAAAGAGATTCACAAATCCAAGTAACTTTTTGTATCTTTCAGCATGGTCCAGCTGGGTCAGCCTGCTGCCATTAGGTGAATTTCTGCGTGGTTAGTGGCATGCCTTCGTTACTGCTACTCAATAGTGCAGATCAAGTTGGAAAGCCGGGTTTCTGCCCATTCTACCAGAGCAGTTGCAGCATCCCAGGCAGAGATTTGTAATGTACCCATTGCAAATATTTGCAGAGTGGCAACTTGAAGCTTGGTGCACACCTTTGTGAAGCACTACACTCTGGATATCCATGCCAGACAGCACACTTCCTTCAGCAGGACAGTCCTTAAAAGGGAACTGTCATCAACAGGATTTGTTAATGTCTGAAAGCCCAGAAAAAGTTAATTTGATTGAACCATTGTATTTATCTGTGAGTCTTTGCAGTCCAGAGTTATTCATATGTAAATTACCCTGTAATTAAGGGCTGGTGGCAGCCATATGTTTTGGGCTCCCGACAGGAAATGATGTCACAAGGGTCTAGGTCCTCCTTTGGCTGTATTTAATCCAACAGGTTAAATAGGAAATAGACTGTTTTATTAAGTGTGTTTTAAGGTGTTATTACAACACTTTCTACATCTATAATTGTTTTGTATGTGCATTGAAACTAATGAGTTATCACCTTTACATTTCAAACTGTTAGCGAAAAATAATCCATCTTCAGGATTGCTTTAACCTCTAGGATACACAGTACTACTAGCTGAACATATCAGAACAGATTTCTGGGGCTGCCACAGTACCACCTTCTGTCTTTTTCCATTCCCTTGCTTACAGCCTTTTCTCTTACAATTTTGTGTGTGAACTCGAGTCTACAAGATGCAGATGTGGCTATGTACCTACTGACCTGGCATCATGGCATCCTGTGCTCTCACAATATACCCGGGAACAAGCTGTTACTCAGTGTGCCTTTTCTGGACAAAGACAGTAAAAACAATCTGAGCATGTGTTATGATTCTGAAAATATGCTCTTTCTATCCAGATTTGACTTGAAAAGAAAAAAAATGGGACACAATTATAATAGATGGACAACATTGTTACATGCATAATCTGAAATGCACTTTTAAAAGAGTATGTTATTTCTTTTGATGAAGTTAAAAATATAACAGTTTCTTACTGAAATACTTTTGATGGAATGGGATTTTGTAATTACAACACTTTCTACATTTATATTGTTTTGTATGTGCAATTAAACTAGTGAGTTACCACCTTTACATTACAAACTGTTAGTAAAAATAAGGGAAAGGGGAAATAGTTTAACCAGAAAAGGCACAGTAAGCTGAAGCTTGTTTCCAGGTGTGACTGGGGAGCACAAGAAAGTTAAGTGACTTGCTTAGAGTCGCACAGTATGCAAGTGGGGGTTGTGGGATTCAAACCCAGGTCTCCCGGTTTGTAGCTGAGTGCCCTACCCCACTGCGCTATACTGCCTCCTAATACTCTAGTAGAATTATAGCATTGTTACAGTAGAAAATCCCATTCCATCCAAAATATTTCAGTAAGAAACTGTTATACATTTTAACGTCATCAAAAGAAATAAAATACTCTTTAATGGTGATAATTTTTTTACATACAGATAGACACTTATCTCCAGTTACAACCATCTGATTGATATTTGTGGTTACAGCCAAGAGGTTGTAATCAACACCTGTCAATCATGCATCACCACAGAGAGCTAACTGGCGTTTAGTTTCATTGTGAGTGAATTGAACATCTGGCCCAGCACGGCGGCTCCATTACCGAGCACCAGTACCAGCAGTCAAGCTTTGCCACACACTATTAAGGCAAGTAAGATTTTAAATTATTTTTAAATCTCTATCTAATTGATCATGCCTTGAAAATGAAAAAAAATCAATCTGGCTGATCCTGCCACTCATACCATTCTAGCACATCTTACATTTTGCTACAGTGCTGACAAACCGTGACTTTCCAGAATGTTGTTACTATTGTAATGTTAAAAAAAAAAAAGGGGAGCGACAGGCATTGTGTTTTTGTGTGTCTCTCTCTCTATCTCTGACAGAAGTGCTGCACTAACTGAACCATGCTGAAAGGGGAAAAAAATATCACCATTAATTAAATAGTGTGTGTATGTGTAAAAACTAGAATTTTACACACACCTGGTGTGTGATGCTTTTATAAACCACTCTAGGTTTGTGTTGCATCCCACACCTTGGGTGTGTGTAAAATTCTGGTTACACACACCCACCCATATATTATTATATATTTTAGTAATGCATTTCAGGTTATGCATGTTTTAACAATGTTGTCCATCAATGTGTTTTTGCAATTAATAAACAAGTAATTGTGTCCTATTTTTTCTTTTCAAGTCAAATATGGATAGAAAGACTATAACATATTCAGAATCTTAACACATGCTCAAACTCCATTCTGCTGGATGTACAAAGCTTGTTCACAGCTCTACTGCCAGCTAATAATCAAAAGCTACACATTTCAAGGCTGGCATCATGATGCCAGGCCAGTAGGTACATAGCTAGATTTGCACCTTGTAGACCTGAGTTCACACTTGAAATTATAAGAAAAAAGGCTGCAAGAGAGGGAACAGAAAAATACAGAAGTTGGATGCTGTGGCAGTCCCAGAAATCTGTACTGACATAAACGCAGCCAGGGTTTAGAAATCCTGATATGGGGCCCGATACCCGTTGGCACCACAGAGCCAGTTTTGAAATGTGCAGTTTTTGATGATCGGCTGGCAGTGTAGCCTAGAGGGTAAAGCAATCCTGAAGATGGATTGTTTTTACTAATGGTTTGAAATGTAACGGTGATAGCTCACTAGTTTCAATGCACATACAGAACAATTATTACAGATGTAGAAAGTGTTGTAATAACACCTTGAAACACAATATAACAGTCTATTTCCTATTTTACCTGTTGGATTAAATACAGTCAAAAGAGGACCTAAACCCTTGGTGACTTAATTACTTGTCACGAGCTCAAACATATAGCTGCCACCAGCCCTTAATTACAGGGTGATTTACATATGAATAACTCTGGACTACAGCAACTGACAGATAAATACAATGGCTCAATCAAGTTATCTTGTTATGGGCTTTCAGACATTAAGAAATCCTGTTGATGAGAGTTCCCCTTTAATGGACTATTGTCCTGAGTTAGCTCTGTCTTCTGTAGCCCAGCATGGAGGTAAGGCCTCCAGAACTGGACACTGTACTCCAGGTGTGGCATCACTAATGTCCTGCACAGTGGCATTATGATCTGCATTTTCCTGCTGATGAATGATAATCTTAGATCTAAAAGAGAAGAGGGGGAATCATGGTTTACTTTAAATTCCATCTAAACATAAATGTTACAAGCACCACTGTCCCCACTGACAAAAGGCTTTGAACTCACTCATGCTACTCTACTGCTAGGTGGAACAAAAATATTACAACTTTTTTGTACCTATATTCCCCAAGCTGGCAGAAACTCCATTCTCTCCCGAACACTATATTCCACATAGTTAAAAATAACAAGTTTTTAATATTTGGTGACTTTAATATTGCTTGGATCAGTGTCAAAAGTAAAGATGTGCTTAATCTCAATAAGATGCACTTTACTCAGGTCATAGGTGAACCCACTAGATCTACATTTAATGGAAGCCAAGCCTCACTAATAGATTGTATCCTAACACCCAGGGCTGATAGGATATTCTCCTCTGGTGTGCTACCAGGTGTAATCAGTGACCATTTACCAGTTTTCTGGTGGAGAGCTAAAGCTCTAAAAGCCCCCTAGAGACTTATCCACTTTCGTGACTGTTCACTTTAACTCTATCTTGTTCAAGTAAGATGTTGAGAGTACTGACTGGTTATACCTCTGGAACACAAATAATGTAAATCTGGCCATGTCTCACTTCAATGCTGGTATCTCAGATCTACAGGACACACATGTCTCACTTACTACCAGGATGGTTTGGAGTCCTGTAACCAAATGGCTCGACCGTATGCTCCTCACCCTAATCAAAGATAGGGATAAATCCTAGTCTGTTTACAAGGCTGCTAGGCTTGCGTCTGACTGGTTGAAATATTGTACCCTTAGAAATGAATGTAAAAAAGAGCCATTCACCAAAATAAGAGTGTTTATTATAGCCCCCCGCCCCCGATTCCTCTTTAGGTAACCCAAAACACTTTTGTAAGTGTATTAAACTGCCTATGGGTATATCTACTAACCCTCCTCTCCTTGATGTGTATAAATAATTTTGATTGTAATGATCCCAAAACCATAGCAGACACTTTCAATAGTTACTTATTCAACCTATCATCTTATACAGGGTCCTTTCCACCCTTGCCAGAGTCAGCACTACCTATCAAAGATCTGTGCTCTGACACGCTGAGCTACCCACCATTTTACTTCCGTGTGGTTAAAATATCTGGATTGCATAAATTACTACAGAGAATTCCTACAGACAAATCCACAGGCTCTGATGGCTAGAGCCTAAACTATTAAGAGTTGCTGCTGCAGAACTGTCCTCACCTATCACTAGAATCATCAACCTGTCCCATGTGGCTGTAGCTGTGGAAACTCTCCCATATCATCCCAGTCTTTAAGAAAGATGAACCAAAACTGGTTACGAACTACAGACTGATTGCCATACTTCCTGTGCTTAACAAAATAGTGGAGAAGTTTGTTGCCTTGCAGTTAACTGATTTCCTAAACAAGTATAACCTTTTGCCTCCAGCACAACACTGTTTTCATAAAGATCATAGTACTACTACTGCTCTCGTCTCCTCCACTTCCCAAGTCACAAATGCTATGGATAGGGGTGAGTACACAGGGGCTGTATTCATTGACCTTACTGAAGCATTCAGTCTAGTAAACCATCATCCGTTTTATACCAAACTAAGCAACCTGGGGTTGATCTCCTCTGCCATACCATGGTTTAGGAACTCTCTTGAAGGAAGGAGCCAGTGGGTACAAGTTGGAGATATATTCTCTGTTCCTGCCCCATCAATGGTGGGTGTGTCACAAGGTTCTGTACTTGGACCAGTACTTTTCTCACTTTATTTTAACAACCTTCACCAGACTCCTGCCCACTGCACCCCTATCTTGTACACAGACGATCTCGTCCTGTACCTCAGCTCATGCAGTATGTCTGAAATTAATACCAAATTAACCACTGACCTCAATGGTTTGCAGCACTGGCTCTAATCTAACAAACTCCTCATAAATAGGACAAAGACTCAGGACATGCTGTTTGGCTCTTCTCCCAAAATTAAAAACTGCACTACCCCTCTAACAGTATAGTGCAGTGATAGAACCCCTCTTGTAACGGTGCCTACTTTTAATTAACCTTAGTGTCACGCTCAATGCATCCTTTGAATTCTCCCTGTACAGAACGGGTGTCTGCAAGTTTGTAAACACTAAACTGGGTCTCTTGTATAAGCTCAAACATAACCTTACCCCACAAGCCTGCCTATCCATTGCTTATGGTGTCCTGCTCTCTAAACTTAGCTATGGGTATTTGTAATCCATGTATCTTCTCAAACTAACTCATATAAATGGGACGTTGTGTATAATATCTGCCGATTCACCACACCCCTAAGTCGCCATATCCATCATTGCACCTTATACACTAAACTGGGTTGGCTTCATCCTACTGCCCTACGTGACCTATCACTTGAAAGGGTAATTTACAACATCTTGCAAAACCATTCCCCTTTGTCACTGTTTAGTCTTATCTTTCCCCCCAACTGATACTTACCCACTGAAGTCTGCCATTCATGAAGAATTACCTATCCCAAGAACCAGGGCAGGCTAGGGAACATTTCTTTCTCTGTTGCTGCCCCAAGGTTATGGAATTAGGCAAGGCAAAATTTATTTAAAAGACACCCAATCCCAGAGGCTCTGGGCGCCATACAAAATTTTAAAACAGACATATAGAGATAATAAATAAACAATTTATACACAGTAAAAATACAAAATCTAAAAAATCAGAAACATTATCGTAAATATCAAGCTAAACCTCAAATGCTTTAGAAAAAAGAAAAGTCTTCAACTGGGCCTTAAAAATGTCTACTGTGGGGGCTTCCCTGACCATAATCGGCAAAGAATTCCACAGAACAGGAGCCGCGGCGCTAAACGCTCTATCGCCAGCGGGTATCAACCTAGTTCTGGAAATAGCCAGGAAGCCACCACAAGAGGAACGAAGAGGGCGCGAGGAGAGGGCAGGTAGCAAAAAGTCTGACAGGTAACCAGGGCCCAGCCCGTGTAGGGCCTTATAGGTGAGAAGACCCACCTTAAAGAGGACTCTCCACCTAACTGGCAGCCAGTTCAGTTCGCATAAAACCGGTGTAATATGACAAGACTTCTGCTGTCCGGTCAACAACCGGGCAGCTGCGTTCTGCACCAGCTGCAGTCTATGAAGAGATCCTCCTGTGACCCCGAGATACAGCGCGTTACAGTAATCAAGCCTTGATGTGACTAAGGCATGTATCAAGGTAGGGAGGTCCAGAGGCGGAACAAGGGGCTTAATCCTGGCAATGTTTCTGAGATGATAAAAACAGGTACGAACCGTGGAGGAAATTTGATCCTCCATGGTTAAGTCCCTGTCCAGAATCACTCCCAGATTTTGCACCCAAGAGGAGGCCTTCAATGACACAGTTCCAAGAACAAGCCCAGTTTCTGCATCAGAGGCCATCCTATCATGGACTCTGTTCAACTCCATTACCAATACCTCTGTCTTATCGGGGTTTAGTCGCAACCAGCTGGAGGCCATCCAGTCGTTTATCTCGGCCAGACAGATATTAAGCACCTCCACAGCATTTGATGTTCCTGGGGCAAAGGAAAAATATAGCTGAGTATCATCAGCATAGCAATGCAAACTCAGACCATGCTTTCTAATGATCCCACCCAGAGGCAGCATGTACACTGAGAACAACATTGGGGCCAGTACCGATCCTTGAGGAACTCCACAAAAAAGGAGACTGGGTGTAGATGAGGAATTCCCCATCATAACCCGTTGCCTCCTGTTGGTAAGAAAGGACTCAAACCATTTGATGACAGTTCCGGTGAGTCCACATAGGTCCCTAAGGCGGACAAGCAACACACAATGGTCCACAGTGTCAAATGCTGAAGAGAGATCGAGGAGAACAAGAATTGTCTTGTCTCCCCGATCTCTAGCCCTGAGGAGATCATTATGCACCCGAACAAGTGCTGTTTCAGTGCTATGTCTGGCATGAAAAGCCGACTGGAAGGGTTCATACAACTCGTGAGATACGAGGTGCTCTTCCAACTGAAGCGCTACCACCTTCTCAACAACCTTCCCCAAAAATGGAAGGTTGGAGATAGGATGGTAATTTGCCTTGATCTCCGGGTCCAAAGATGGCTTCTTTAAGAGGGGTCTCACCAGAGCCTCCTTCAAGGCATCTGGAAAGACACCCTCAGAGAGGGAACACCGTACAATCGAGGCAAACACCGGGCTGACTGAGTCAACACATCTCATTAAGAAACGCGTTGGCACTGGGTCCAGTTCACAAAAGGTATGCTTCATATTGGTTGCTACCTCGATAACCTCACTAACCTCCACTGGTCTAAACTCTGCCCAAGCAGACAGAGTGCACCCAGAGCACATCAGGCGATCACTGCCAGCTACAACATTTCTGGCTGGAGAAGCCACCCGCCGGATCGAGGATACCCTGTCCGAAAAGAACCGAGCGAATTCCTCACAGTCTATGTTGGAAAAAAAACTCCCAGGCTGTAGACAGGCAGGATGTAAAAGCCTATCCACAGTCTGGAAGAGTGAGGCCAGCCGGTTCCTCCTGGTGGCAATCTCCCTAGACAGAAACACTGTCTTCTTGCGGTTGATTGCCTCCTGATACGTACAGTAATGGGCACGTAGAACCAGTTTATCCACCTCCAGACGGGATCTCCTCCAGCAGCGCTCCAATCTCCGACCCATCTTCTTCATCTCCCTGAGCTCACCATCGAACCATGGTGACCTCAGGTACGAACTTCTGGGTCGTACACGGATGGGTGCGAGGGAGTTAATGGTGTCGGATAACACCCGATTATAGGTGTCAACCCCGATAGCAACACCTCCCATGCATGCATCACCCACACTAGACAATTTCGCTGCTGCCAAAAAACCCTCAGGGGTCAAACCCCGCAAAGGGCGACAGCTAATCATCTCAACAGGGGAAGGGCTTATGGCGGGAGCCCCAAGCGTGAACTTCACCGTGCAATGATCGGACCAAAGGACCGGATTGATCCTAAGATCACTAATCTCAAGTCCCAGGTCCAACATGTGGCCATCCCGATGAGTCGGTGCAGAAACAGCCTGTGTCAGACCTAAGGAGGACATAATCTGAGAGAACTCATGGTTATATCTATGATTCACGTCGTCGACCCAAACATTGAAATCCCCCAGAAAAACACATCTGGGGGATTCCAATGTTCCGCCGGCAACGAAATCTGAGATCTCCTGCAGGAAATCTCCCATTGGCTCAGAAGGGCGATAAATGAGAAAAATCCTGCAGCCCACATCAGGTCCTCCGCGGATGGCCATGCATTCAAAGGAACCCGGAGTTCTCACCGGGTGCATGGTGAAGGTCAGGCTGGATCTAAAACAGATAGCTACACTGCCACCCCTGCATTCCGCTCTGGGGCAGTGCACTACGGTATACCCAGGAGGGACTGCAGCCTCAAAAATTGGGCCTGCATCATCTCCCACCCAGGTTTCCGTAATACAAGCCAGATCGACCGAAGAAATCAAGGCAGCAATAATTGCTGTCTTAGTTCTGATCGATCTGGCATTACAAAGCACTGCCATCAGGGGATTTGGGGGTGATGCAGCCCCATAAGTTACCTGGCCACTCGATCTGGTGGACTCCCTGGGGATGGGATTATATACCTTCTAGTCTGTGCCAGTGCCAGACTGCCTCCACCTTCAAAAAGGGATATCGCAGTCACCTCCTTAAATCTTGTGTATGCTCTTGTGACTAGAACTCTACCTTTTATTTCATCTTCTTGCATACTGGTTGCTTACCTTCTTCCCTACTGTCAGTCTACCCAACTAGCAAGACTTGCCTTGCAGGAGCTTGATAAACTATTTATATACATCAAGTCTCATTAACAAGTCATTGGCTTGCTCGTCCTGGGCCTTGTAACTTTGACCTTATTTGCTTATCTATATACTGCCTTTGCTATGTAATCTGTTTTCTGCTGTTGACGATGTCACTTTTGCTGTTCTGTAACTTGTTCTAACCCCAGGAATCCTTTAATATTCTTATCTAATGCAGTTAGACTCCTGCATTGAACTGCCCTGGAGAGAAATGGAATGTATGCTAATGATGGAACTCATTGGCCTGCCAATTTCAAACTGCTTCCCCTAGTAACTGCTATGCTCTAAGGAGCTCAAATCTATTTCTCTGCCTGCCAGTTTGGACACCTCAGAGAGTTCTCCTCGACCTCTAACTGCATAGTTATTTTCACGATGAGTATCATTTTTATTTAAAAATTCTTTATAGATAACTGCTTCCCCAGTGATATTTGTTAGTTGTTAGTTAGTTTGTAGTGTTTTGCTTGACTCCTCATCGGTTCCAGAGAACCGTGAGGGACTGCGGGTTTTGAAAGAAAACGTTTTTCTCTGTATATTTTATGTGAGTTTGTAGTCTCTTACATATTTCTATACTTGTACTTTAATTTTTGGTTCTTTATACCTCAGGAACTGGACAATCTTACTTAGAGATTCACTCTTGCAGCAGATAGCACCTTTAGGACTAAACCGTCAGGTGCAAGGACCCCATGGAAAACTTCAAGCTGGCAGTATCCAGCGGGAACCACACCTGATCTTGGCCCGCCCCCATTGTCACATATGGTATAAAAGGGGCGGTTCCCCAACCCATTCCCAGTTCTTTTCCCGCCATCGACCGCGCAAGTCAGACCTCTGCAGACTCCTTCAGCTTGTCGACTGCCATTTTCTACGCTACTTGCGTTTTATTATTTTCATTTTAAAACAGTGATATTTTGAATACTTGCATGTTGTCTTCTCCTACCTCTTCCATCAAGCAACAGCAGTCAAACTGTGTGTGCGGGAAACAGATCCCCCATAAGGATGGCTATTCGGCTTACCTTTTTTTGCTAAGGCTCGGACCACAACATTGAGGCCTGCCACCATTGCCAAGACTTTAATCAATGCACCAGGCTCCCCCGCCAGAAGACCCTCAAAGCCTTCATGCTTTTGAAACTATTACCTGACATGGAGAAGGAACTGCATCACAGGAGTTCTTCATCCTCTCCGGCCTCTTATCGTAAAGAGAAGAAATTGAGCGGCAAACACAAGCACCGGGAGAAAGCCCAGGACAGATCCCAGGCAGAAGATCGCTCCTGGTTCCTGAAGAAATCAGCAACCCATACTGGGCTACCAGTATCTAAACCTCCCTCCTTCATCTCCATCACAGAAGAAGGTTCTTCAGGGTGTGGGAATGCTTCACCCCCCCCCGCCCCTTAATCTTAGGCCCATTGGTACTGCGGGCTCTAAGCAAAGTGAGCAGGCCGGGGGATCATGGGGCAATAGACCTTTGTCTGTCACCCTCCCAGCCAGGGTGTCCACCATGTCTCCCCTGACTTCAGGGACTGACACCCCCAGGCGGCACCTGGGACCATTGTCCTCCGGGAAAGAAGGGTGTTCATCCCATTTCGGAGCCAGCTCCCTTTCTCAGGAAACACCATCTAGGTAGCCACCAGATCTGTCTCTGCCCCAGCCTCAGCCTATGCTGGTCACTTCACTAGCTTCACTGGTGCCTCCTCAGGAGTTGGCAGCTGGGCCTCACACCTGCCCTCAGCCGACACCTGAGGTTCAAAAGCCCGATGATCGAATGCTGGATCCAATTCATCTGACACCAGATGGCAGGGTTCCTCTGGGTCCAATGCCAGGTAACACAGATCTTCCTGTACTGATGCCTGAGTTGCCTTAACCTGATGACCAAATGCCAGGGTCATCAAAGTCTAATCACCTGATGCCCAGTGTGCCAGTTCCACAGGATTCCACCACAGGACCTAAACAAACTAGGGAGGCAGTATAGTGCAGTGGTCTAAGGCTTTGAGCTGCAAATCTGGTGACATCCAGCAGACCAGACCTGGGTTTGAATCCTACAGCTTCCACTTGCATACTGTGTGACCCTGAGCAAGTCACTTAACCTCCTTGTGCTCCCAGGTCGCTCCTGTAAAAAAGCTTTCAGCTTAGTGTGCTATACCTGGTTAAACAACTAAATAAAAAATAAAAAAAATAAAAAACTCTTTTTGGCCTGGTAGGCCTTTTTCAAAGACAAGCAAGTACCTGGAGCACCCCATAGCCAACACCTCAGGGGCCGTCACTGAGCAAGCCTCCAGCCCGACCACCCCTCCCAAGGAGAACCACTCTGATGCCAGACCGGGATGATAGACCCCTTCTTTAGGTCAGCCATGCAAGCATCCATGCCTGCTCTCCCTCTCCCCAGACTCCGAGGATTCGGATGCATATTCCTCCTCTGACTACAGTAGAGATGATTTGGATCAGCTGTTGGAACCAGAGGGTGGCAAAGACATGCCTAGGTCCCCACCCAATAACCCATCATTTATGGATATTATGTGTCACATCCAACAGTTAAACAGCTGGAACACTGAGGAATTGGACGTAGAATGTAAATGTCTAGCTGCCTTCCCCAGGAGAAAGGACACCTTGTCGATGGTGGACCCTCCTATGGTTGAATCCTATAAAGATGCTAACAAGCTTGCCTGGAAGCACCCCTTTTCAATGCCGACAGTATCTAAGAAATCCAACCAGCTGTACACTGTACCCAGGGAAGACCCTTATTATGAGGAACAACCAGAGGTGGATTCTGTTGTGATTAATGCTGCCCATGACAGGTCCCAAAAGACTAGGGACCTTAGTGCTCAACCGCCAGATAAGGATTCAAAGCAATTTGACTATCTGGCCAAGAAGCCATATTCCTCTTCTATGAGTGCCATACGACCCCAAAACTTCCTTGCCCACATGGTCCAATACCAGAATGCCTTGTTGGACAAGGTGGTGGAAATAACCCAAGCCATGTCACATTGACCAGGGTGGGCTGAACTGATGGCGATTCTGAAGTCGGGCTCTGATGTTAGTAATCACGTCCTCTGGGCATCATATTTTATTTATTTATTTATTTATTTATTGAGAGTATCAGAATTACAATCCTTTGAATCAGAGACTCCTTTTCAAAGGCTCCACGTCAAGTAGACATTATGATTTACCATACAGGTACAATAATGGATGACATAAGTATATATACATTTTAACATACATTTAGGTAAGGAAATGAAATAATAGATAAAATAAGAATATATGCATAAATAAGTGAAAGGCAATTATAAAAGTATAGTTGATATTGCACTGACAGGATTAAATGGAGACCTGTGACAGTTAGGATAGCTAGTAGAGGTTAGGCAGGACAAGGTCTGTTGTCTGACTTGGGTAGAAAGCAGTGGTGGTAGTGTGCATATGAGAAAGGGTAATTGGTGGGAAGCAAATGAGGACTGGGCAGGACAGAGTCCATTGGGGGGGTCAGGGGCAGTTACAGGAGTGAGAGGAGAGGAGGTGGTTTTGGAGCAGGGATTTGAACCGACCAATCTTAGTTTTGAGGGTTATGTTGAGGGGGAGGGAGTTGAACCAGGAAGGGGTTCTATAGTGGAAAGAGTGTTGGCCAAGGGAAGTCCTGAGTCTAGGTACAAGCAGTGTAGGTTTGAATGAGCTCCGGGTGGTCCCGGTGGTGGGAGCAGGTAGTAGAAGGGGGGGGGGGGAGGCCGGGGGCGGTTAGGCTAAAGGATATTTTTCTGACTAGGAGGCAGGTTTGATTTTTAGTCTGCCATCAAAATCTACTCAATTCAATTGGCTGTAGAGTGCACAGGTGTGGGTGGATTTTGAGCAGCCTAGGGCAAGGCAACAGGCCTTGTTCAGGGCAGTTTTTACATGTAGAAGGGCAGTGTTATCAGCTGAGTCATAGATCAGAATGCCATAGTCTATGATAGATAATACTGAGGACAAAATGGTGAGCTGGAGGGCTTTGGGGAGAGAGACCTCCGACGTCGATAGAGTAGGTCAAGATGGGAGTTAACAGAGGTACAAAGGAGGTGAATGTGGTCGTGAAAGGTAAGGGTAGGCTTGAAGGTGACTCCTAGGTATTTAAAGGTATTTACCTGTTCAAGGGGAAGCAAGAGGGAAATTTTGATGTGAAGAGGGCTGTGTTTGAGTCTATTTTGATGGTATGCAAAAAACATGGCCTTGGACTTTTTTGGTTCAGAACAAGCTTATACTTGAGGAACTAGGACTTCACCTCAGGGAAGACATTCTGGAAGGAGAGTTCTAAGGAGGCAGGGTTAGTGTGGGAAATAGAGGACGGCATCGTCCGCATAGAGGAGGATATTCCTGGAGCATGCCTTGGGTAAGGAGTTAAGGTAAAGGCTGAACAGAAGGGGCCCAAGTATGGACCCCTGTGGGACACCAGAGAGAACAGGAAGGGGTTTTGAGAGGGTGTTGCTGATTCTGACCTTCTGTGAGTGGCCCAATAAATAGTCAGAGAACCAGGCAGTGGCTTCCTGGGCCAGACCAAGGGAGAGAGAGACCGGAAAGAAGGATGGTGTGATTGACAGTGTCGAATGCCTTTGATAAATCTAGGAAGACTGTACCTGCCAGCCTGCTATTGTCCAGGGCAGAGTGAATGAAATTGGAGAATTCCAAAAGGGCAGTAGAGGTGCTATTGCCTTGTCTGAAACCATGTTGTTCAGTGGACAGGAGGTCATATTTCGAGAGGTATTCAGTGAGTTGATCCGTGACAATATGTTCAATGGCCTTGGAGACAGGGGGGAAGGATGGATATTGGATGGTAGTTGCAGGGGGAGAGGTGGTCACTATATTTGTGGATTGGGGTAATGATGACTATCTTCCAGATGGATGGGAACTTACCAAGATGGAGAGAGTGATTTAGGAGGCAGATGTGAGGGGAGAGAACCTCATCTAAAACCAAGCGCAGGATCTGGAGGTCGAGAGAGTCACTGCTATGGTGAGCGCCACTCAGGGCTTAGATGAGACAGTTTGATCTCCAGAGGGGTAAGGACATGAAAGCAAAATGGGGGGTGAGACGTGGGGGATAGGGGAGGGTGTGGGATGAATTGAAGAAGTCAGGGGGGAGGATAAAGCTGAGGTAAGAGGAGGTATTAAGGGTGTCAGCGACCATCTGTACATCATTAGTGATAGACCAATTCACATTAAGTTGGGCTGGGGGAGGGGGGGGAAGTGACTTTGCCATTGAGGGATTTCATGTTTTCCCAGAATTTGCAATCCATGCCCCAGGTTGAGGTTAGAGCAGATTGTCGGATGGCCCATGTGCACCTGTTATGTGCAGCCCAATAGAGTTGTCTGTCAGTTGGGCTACCAGAATCAAGGGCTTTTTTCCATTGGTCATCACAACGTCTCATTAGGTCAAGCAGGGACGAGGAGATCCAGGTGGTGTCATGCCCTTTAATCATCCTCTTAGTGAGAGGGGCAAATCTATTACAAGCGTCATCAAAACTGCTAATGAAATAGTTAAGGGTCGGAACCGCCCACCCAGGTGAAAAACAGAAGAAACAAGGGTCCTGAGACAAGAAAAAACATTGTAGACTGGACAATACTTTGCCCGGTTCTTTATTCTTGTGTACACAGATTGTAGTGTACTTGTGAAGCTCTTTGTATGTTTGGATAGCAGGGCGGGGATCTCTCCCCTTTTTTTGGAGAAGGGAGGAGGGAGGGAAGGAAGGAGGACGGGAGAGGAGGAGGAGAGGGAGGAAAAAGGAACAAAATGTTTTTTTTTCTTTTCTCTCTTTCCTCTCCCTTCTTCCTTTTGCATATAAATAACTTTCCCCACTCCCCCCCTCCAGGATCAACCAACCATGGTCTTTCTACCAGGACAAGGTTTAGCACGGGGGCCCCTCCCATAGATTAATGAATGGAGCTCACTTTAAAGTTCTGACAGTGTCATTGCTAGCGTAATCACTCACCCCAGCCCCGACCTGATGTTTAAGGCAGTTGGGGTAGGCAGGGGTAACGAACAGATGCCCTTTCTACCTCCCCCAATTAGGGGAGAGGGAGGGCAAAGGGGAGGGCAAGAGGGGAAGGGAGAGATGGAGTGAGAAGGAGGAGAGGAAAGAGTGTGAGGGTAAACTCCCCCCTTTTTTTTAGGGTGGCCCCTCAACCCCCATCAGCCGGGTTTTTCAAGAAGGCAATCCTCAAAAAAATGGAGGAATGGGTTGTCAGGCCTTAAAGCTTGGGGGGAGGGCCTGGGGGTTCGAGGGATCAGTTTCAGGGCTCCTTCACTCCTCTCCAATAGTTGAGTGGAGAGGGAACCTGTTTATATATAGGGAATTTTGGGAGCTCTTGCTGCCCATTCCAGTGAACCTTAAGGGAGCAGATAGGCATCCCTGGAGGATTCTCTAACTAGAGTTCCTCGATCAATGCTGATTCCCTCTTGGAACCGGCTTGAGATAACGGAAGGGTGGAACTTATTCCCATCCCAACAATGGAAGTACAGAAAAGTTACAGTAAGTTAAGATGTTTTAGTAGTTTTAATGTTAAAGTTAATTGGTCAGTTTTTTTTCTCATACTCGGCTACACAGCTGTAGTTTACATTAATGTTAACCTTAGTATATACCCTAAAATTGGAATGAGACACAGGAGACAGGATACAAAATTTCAAAGTATTGCTTTATTGCAGAAACTTCAGAACACTATGTTGGTGAGACTTATTCGATGTCCACAGGGAAACCTGATCATGTTTGACGGACATCTTCATGTGGCCGGGGGGGGGGAGCGATCCGGGTGAACCTGGTCTGGGTTGACCTGAAAGAAAAACAAAGAAAAACATCTGGGTGGCCAAAATTTATGAAAAAAATGCAAGAAATCAATAGCATTCTCAAAATAGCTGAAAACAAAGTAAGGAACAGCAAATCTAAATGGCTTCCCAACTGGTGAAAATATATTCAATAAATGTGAACGGCCTTAACAACCCCATCAAAAGACTGAGAGTAATGCAACACTTAAATAAACAGAAGGCAGACGTTATATTTATACAAGAATCTCATCTGTCAGATACTGAGCATGAGAAACTTAAATGGTGGGGGACGTTATGCCATTTACTCTTCATCCCACCCGAGTGGACGTAAAAGAGAAGTAGCAATATTGATACCATCAACCACACAATTTAAAATAAACAATATACAATCTGATAGATTAGGACGTTATAACTTAATACAAGGCCACCTATATAATCAAGAAGTTACCCTAGCAAACATATATCTACCACCGCAGACCAAATCATCCCCAATATGGCAAATCCTAAACAAAATAATAGACCTTCACAAGGGGCAATTAATAATTGCAGGAGACTTTAATATGACACTAATCCCAAATTTAGACTCATCTAATCCCAAAGTCTACTGCCAATCCACTCCAGCAAAGTTCTTCAAAATACAACTTGAGAACCTTGGCCTAGTCGATATTTAGAGGAAATTTTTTCCCTCAGACCCTGGGTATACGTACTACTCAGGAAGATTCAATTCATACTCTAGACTAGATTATTTTTTCACCTCTTGTGAACACTTCTCTGCAGTGCGAGACATAACAAATTTGCCCAAAAATAATATCTGACCACCAGCCTCTGCTGCTAAAAGTGGACATGGGGAAAAAAACTAAACAAACTCTTTGGAGACTTAACCCCTGTCTCCTAAAGGACAGAGAATTTACCGATCAAATCAAAAAAAGAATCCCACAGTTTTTTGAAGAAAATGCACCATCAGCTGTCTCTGAAGCTGTATTATGGGACGCCATGAAGGCCACCATAAGAGGTGAGATCATTGCGTACACCTCAAGGAAAAAAAGGAAAGAGAAAAGAAATAGCAGGAACTTACCAAGACCCTACAAACTTGTCAACTACTTTATAGAGAAGGGAACAAGGTAATATAAGCCAAAATTAGAGAAACTAAATCAGCACTCCAAAAAATTATGGATGAAAACATTAAAATGTCCCTCATATACTTAAAACAAACAAATTACAAGGGAGGCTCTAGGGGCACCCGCAGACTGGCACAAAAATTGAGAGCACGGAAAAATGCAGTAACAATACTAAAAATTAAACATCCCCAAACTGGTAGGGTAACCCATAAAGAAGAAGATATAAGATAAGCCTTTGCTGACTATTACTAATGTCTCTACACAACACATAACACCTCTTCTCAAGAGGATAGACAAACATTTCTATCTCAAACACAGTTACCAAAACTTACACCAGAACAGGTGCAGAAACTACAAGCCCCTATAACAACTGAAGAAATAGAGATGGCGGTTACCAAACAATCCTTGGGTCGTTGCCCCGGACCCAATGGATACCTCAACGAATGGTATACAATCTTTAACAAAGAATTAACACCAAGACTCCTCAAGTTGTTCAGAGAAGCAGCCACTGGTCAAGCACCCCCCCATCATGGGATTATGCTACAATTGCAGCTATTCCCAAACCTAATGGAAATAAACTAGATCCCTCTGCCTACCGACTGATTTCAATATTAAACTCGGACTACAAGTTTTTTATGGCCATTTGGGCCAAAAGACTAGAAAAAATCCTCCCAACAATAATACATCTGGACCAAGCCGGCTTTATAAAAAACAGGTCAACAACAGATAATGTTAGAAAAACATTAATACTTATGGAATATATTCAAACACAGAAGATTCTGTCTGCATTTTTAAGCCTTGACACCGACAAGGCATTCAATAAGGTATATTGGCCCTTTCTATGGGACACACTAAAAACTTTTGGCTTCCCTGACTCACTGCTGCGTTGGTTGACCCAAATATATTCCTTGCCAAAAGCCCATATTAGAATAAACGGGGGAACTATCCTCCTCGATCTTAATAGGCCAGGGCACAAGGCAAGGATGTCCTCTCTCTCCCCACTACTGTTCGTAGTATATCTTGAACCGCTAGCTTGTGCAATCAGAAATTCAAGAAATGTAGAGGGCATACCAATGCAGCAGTCGGAAAACAAGATCAGTCTGTTCGCAGATGACATACTCCTTTCCCTTTTATCCCCTACGGAATCGATCACAGAGACATGGAAAATACTGACCCGATTTGAAGAATTAGCCGGTTTTAAATTAAATGTAGCAAAAACAAAGGCCCTTTTATACAACTATATCCCCCCAATCACACTAAAATGAAGTTTTACAATAAAATGGCACTCAACCAAAATAAAATACCTAGGAACACACATCCCCTCACAACCTTTCTTTAATTGAACTAATCAACTATGAGCTTATCTCTATAGAAATCAATAAAGATTTGGACAAATGGATCCATCTCCCATTATTCTTATTTCAATGAATAGAAACCATTAGGATGAATGTTTTACCTCACCTGCTATACTTATTCCAAAACATACCATACTTCCCATCTCATTATTTTTTCAAATCCTGGGACAACATGATATCAAAGTTTATATGGAACAAACAGAAACCACGAATTCACCTATCCATATTAAAACTATCACTGGCCCAGGGAGGAACTAATCTGCTGGACCTTACAAAATATGCCAAGGCTGCCGTCTTAAAAATTCTTTTACTTTGGCTCTCTGATCAGTTTGATTCCCAGTGGAAGAGGCTGGAATTTCATTTGAACGACATGTACAATATAAAAAAATATATATATATATATTTTCATCCTCAGGGAAAACTCCTCCTTTAAAAGACTTCACAGTCATTACCTCACAGGTCTTAAAAATCTGGTTTAAAATGCGCGAAAAGGTGCCACTCCAATTAATTTACGAATACTGTAAGTTAATTTCACAAGATGAGCTTTTTGCCCCATCCCACAGCGATTTAGCCTTCTCCCGCTGGCGCAGATTGGGACTGGAGCAGGTGTTCCAGTTCTTGGGTCCAAATGGAATCCTATCATTTGAAGATTTAAAATCAAAATTTAACCTCCCAAGTCTTGGCCAATTCAGATATTTCAAAATTAGAAACCACCTTCTACGAAATAGATTTATTCAGGTCAAATTGAAGCCTCCCCTTCCTCCTCTTCTAAAACTATTTATTGACCACTCTCTGGGGCAACATTGGAACCATTTAATTGGTAACTTATACAAAATGATGTGAGATCAATCAAAAGAATCAACAAACTCAATCTTAGTGAGTTGGAACAAGGATTTGGACCTAGAAGTCTCTAACGAAGATTGGTCCTCCTCATCTCTGAGAGTGGTCAAAATCACTAAATCACATGTGTGGAGGGAATACTCCTGGAAGTGCAGATCAAGATTTTTCAGGTCACCGGCGACCCTGACTAAATATCTTCCAAGAGAATATGGGGCTTGTTGGAGGGAGTGTGGAGCAGAATTAGCTGACTTAGCACATATAATGTGGCTCTGCCTCAAGTTTAATGCCCTTCTGCTAACTATACAAAATGAAATTAGTGAGGGCCTAGATGAACAAGTTGAGCTTACAGCTGAGATGGTGCTTATGGCCATCTACCCGGATCGCTCCCCCCCTTGGACAAAGTCTTTGCTTCCCATTCTGTTATTGGCGGCGAAAAAATAATTGACGAGGAAATGGATGACGAAAGTTGTACCAAGTGTACAAGATTGGAGACAAATTGTGTAACTGGTATTTTTCTTTTAAACTTTGATTGTAGGCTTGTAGTGACACTATACTTTCTTTCTGTGTTGTCTTTACTTATAATTGTTTTTGGGCTGTTGAAAATTTAAAAATAGTGGTGGTGTAATTCTGTGCTGTCTTTAATTGCTGCAAATTTTATCTTGGCTTGTCTGACTGTCCTGTAGCTGGGTGAAGGGTGTTAATTGTCTGGCCTCTGACATCAGCTACGTGATAACTGGAGGTGGGGCTTAGTCACAGTTAAAGCAGCAAACAGAAGTTCATCTTCTCAGAAGAAGCCAGAAGGTGAAGGAAGGAAACATATTCAATTCAGTGCTTCAGAGTAACTGGTAACTGGTATTTTTCTTTTAAACTTAGATTGTAGGCTTGTAGTGACACTATACTGTCTTTCTGTGTTGTCTTTACTTAAAATTGTTTTTGGGCTGTTGAAAATTTAAAAAATAGTGGTGGTGTAATTCTGTGCTGTCTTTAATTGCTGCAAATTTGCCCCCCACCCCTTCCCCAACTCTTAATTATATGCCCTGATAAATCTGATTGACAGGAGCTAAACACAGGGTATAGTAAGAGGTGTGAAGTAGGAGGGCATAAGGAGGAAGAAGACCACCCTCAGCACGACAAGTTTTTGACTCATTTATTTATTTATTTATTGGTTTCTTTTCCTTAAAAATATATATCTGAGGATCAGTTACAGGATTTTTAGTACTGTAAATAAATAAAAAGAGAACTAAGAGAGCTTCAGTAGCAGATAAGTAGTGGAATTGCAGTATAATGTGGGAGTGGTGCAATGCAGTGGCTGTGGGGCAGCCATATTCAGGCATACCTTCTGGACACTGAGGTGCTGCCCTATCTGCATGCATCTCTCAGGACTGCGGATGAGGTAGCCAGACTCAGAGCGGAAGTAAACTGGGTCAGGAGTACCATCACCCTGTCCAGGAACCACCCAGTCCAATGCAGCTGCCCCAAAGGATGCCGAGAACGAGGAGCACTTGGATGACAGTGGGCCTCAGGAGGGTTAGAGCAGTCAGGCAGAGGCACATCCCAGATCCTATTCTTCTCAAGAACTCATATGCCACACTGGCAAATGAGGACAACCAAATAGAGGTACCCAGGGAAGTGGAAGGAAAGGATGTGGAGGTTAGGGCAAGGAGGTGACCTCAGTGGGAAAGCAGTGGACCCCAGAGGAGGAGGAAGGAATCCTGGTGGGGACTCCATCAAAGAGGGATCCAGCTAGGAACACAGGAGGGGAGGACAGGGAGGTGAGGTGCCTACCAGGTGCCACGCATGGAGGGATGGAAGGAAGATACTGGGGATCACTGGGAAGGCAAGACAGAGGGTGAGCTGGATGTCATTATCCACCTAAGTACTAATGACTTGGCAAATGGGGAGCCAAAGGAAGTTCAGGAAGAGTTTAGGAAACTGGGAGGGTCTCAACAAGTAGCTACTTCTGTCACTTTCTCGAAGTACTACCTGTGAGAGGCAAGGGAGAGCATAGGAGTGCATGCACCAGGAACTTTAACTCATGGTTGAAGAACTGGTGCTGTGAGGAAGGGTTTGGATTCATTGGTGACTGGGGACCCATCTGGAGGGATGGAGGTTTGTTCAAGCCTGACGGCCTGCATCTATCCTGGAGGGGAATCCAAGCACTCAATGATAAGTTTAAATGCTACATTGACAAGCATTTAAACTAGCAAAGGGGGGTGGCAGGCCAGCAAGGATGATACCTACTTGCTCACCCCCCACAGCTAGTAATGGAACCAGTGAACCAGAGGAGTGGCTATCTCTGCAAAGCAGTGTGCAAAAGATGGAGATTAGTGTCCAAAAGGTAGATAAGCAGAAAAGGCAAAATTCAGCAGAAGGGCAGACAGCAAGGAGATCCAGGGATAAATGACAACCAAGGAAGGGGCTGAGTAGAACAGTGAAGCAGTCTAGGAGGTCAAATCATGGAAAGCCATGTGTGCAAATGCCAGGAGCCTTAGCAACAAGATGGAAGATCTGGAGGCTGTCATGGTACAGTCAGACCTGGACATTGTGGCCATCACTGAAACCTGGTAATGATAAGCATGACTGGGAGATGGCCATACCCGGCACAACATATTCAGAAGAGACAGAGCAGGCAGGAAGGAGGAGGAGGGCACTGTATGTGAAAATGACATAAGGGCCACACAGATCCAGGAGGAACAAAATGGGAGAGATACTGTGGGTTAGCTGGAAAGGAAAATGGGGCCAGCTATCCGCACAGGTGTGGTCTATAGACCACCAGCCCAGGAGGAAGAAACAGATAGGAGTTGATGCTAGCCATCCAAAGGATGGCAGACAAGGGTGAGGTAGTACTGGTTGGAGACTTCAATATACCAGACGTGGACTGGAGCATCCCAGCAGCAGCATCAACTAGAGCAGATTTATCCTGGAGTCCTTCAGGGTGCCTTCCTCAAGCAACTGGTCATGGAACCAACTCGGCAGAAGGCAATACTGGACCTTGTGCTCACAAACAGGGAGTGTGATGGGGGTAACAATGGGGAGCACCTGGGTAACAGTGACCACCAGTCATTGTGGTTTGAAATCACAGAAAGAGCAGAACCAAACCACACAAAACACGTATCCTGGATTTTAGGGGGCAGACTTTGGGAAAATGGGAGATACTTGAAAGAGGCATTAAGGGAATGGGACAGGAATCAGGGATTGAGGAACAGTGGGCAGTATTTAAAATGGGGATTATAAGAACAACAGAATTATGCATTAATCAGGTTAGCAAGAGGAAAGAAAGAGGAGACCATTATGGTTTTCCAAAGAGGTAGCAAAGAAAGTGAAAGCCAAAAGATTGCATTCAGGCAATACAAAAGACACAGGCAGAAGGGATAGGGAGAAGTACAGGATAAACACAAAGGGAGGCAGGGAAGTCAGTAAGGAAGCCAAAGCTCAGACAGAAGAACACATTGCAAAATCAGTGGTTAAAGGGATAAAACCTTTACAGGTACATAAGTGAAAAAGAAGGACAAAGGGAGGGATAGTGAGACTGAAGGGGAGGATGGGAGCCATGGAGGATGACAACAGTAAAGCTGACATATTGAACAGGTATTTCTGCTCAGTCTTTACTAAGGAAGAGGGGGTAATGGGTCTGAAGGGAGTACAAGGGTGAGAATGGTGCAGAAATGGACACAAGTCCCTTTACATGAGAAAGGGTCCTGAAGGAACTGGAAGTAATAAGAGCTGATAAAGCAATGGGGCCAGATGGGGTGCACCCCAGGGTCCTTAAAGAACTAAGAGAGGTGGTGGCTGAACCTCTGGCTATCCTGTTCAGCCAATCACTGGAAACAGGGGAGGTACCCAAAGACTGGAGGACAGCAGATGTAGTCCCCTTATACAAAAGTGGGAACAAAGAGGAAGCAGGGAACTACAGACCAGTCAGCCTCACCTCGGTAGTGGGAAAGATCATGGAAGCACTACTGAAGGAGAGATTGGTGGAACATCTGGTTGTCAATGGACTACAGGACCCAAGGCAGCATGGTTTCACCAGGGGGAGGTCATGTCAGACCAACCTCATTGAATTTTTTGACTGGGTGACTAGGGAGGTGGATCAGGGGAGGGCAGTGGACATGGCCTATCTGGACTTCAGCAAGGCCTTGACACTGTGCCACATAGAAGACTATTACACAAACTGGGGAATATGGGTGTGGGCAGGACAGTAGTGTGGTGGGTAGGTAACTGGCTGGGTGGCAGGACACAGAGGGTGGTGGTAAATGGCTGTCACTCCACAGAGGGAAGAGTGACCAGTGGGGTACCACAGGATCAGTACTGGGACCGGTCCTATTCAACATCTTCATCAGTGACATTGCACAGGATATAGAAGGCAGAATTTCACTGTTCGCTGATGACACAAAGCTCTGTAACAGAGTAGACACACCAGAGGTGTAGACAGAATGAGAAGGACCTGCAGAAACTTGAAGAATGGTCAAGGGTTTGGCAGTTGAAATTCAATGCAAAGAAGTGCAAGATAATGCATATGGGGCACAAAACCCTGGCACAATATATCAGTTGGGGGTGAGGATATAGCATGCACCAAGCAGGAAAGGGATCTTGGGTTGTCATCTCTGATGACCTCAAGGTAGGGAAACAGTGTGACAAGGCATCAGGTAAAGCAAATAGGATGCTGGGATGTATAGGCAGCGCATCACCAGCAGGAAAAGGGAGGTCATAATTCCGCTATACAAGACACTAGTGAGGCCCCACCTGGAGTACAGTGTACAGTTCTGGAGACCATACCTACGTAAGGACATAGACAGGGTGAGAAGGTTCAGAGGAGGGCAACAAAGATGGTGCATGGGTTGCATCACAAGTCCTATGAAGACAGGTTGAAGGAACTGAACATGTACTCCTGGAGGAGAGGAGGAGAGAGGGATATGATAGAGACATACAAGTATCTTACAAGGAGGAACAGGTGCAGGAAAACACTATTTTAAGCGAAAAAGATGTTTCAGGACTAGAGGGCATGGGATGAAGTTGGAGGGAGGACTATCTAGAGGAAACATGAGAAAGAATTTCTTCACAGAACGGGTGGTGGACAAGTGGAACACCCTGCCAGAGGAAGTGGTGGGGGCTGAAACAATCACGGGATTTAAGAATGCATGGGATAGACATAAAGGAATTCTAGAGGTCAGGGGTAAGGGGAAATAGACTTCTAGGAAAACAAACTGAACTTACAAGCTCAAATGGGCAGACTAGGTGGGCCATAGGCCCTTATCTGCCGACACTGTCTATGTATCTATGTATGTATCTATGTGTATAATATATATCAGATGGAAAACATTACAGCGAAACTAAACAATCAAATGGATTGTTTTGCCACCCTATGGCGGAGATGGTCAGTCAATCCGGCGAGAATTGACCCCGATTTCTGCCTTTAGAGAGTGGGTCCTCGAGAGGGATGGACGATTGGACAGACCCGATTCTGTATCAGTTAAGGAAAGTTTGGTTTTGGTCTCTGTGTGTTATCAACGTAAAAGAAATATATGCATTGCTCTCCTGTACAGTAACAAACCTGAAGTAATCATAGAAAATCTTCTGTCTGTAAAATGTCTCCTGATATACACGTAATAGTAAAGGAAGAAAAAAACCTAATAAAAAATAAATTAAAAAAAAAAAAAGAAATAGTTAAGGGTGGCATCAAGGTCCAGGGAGTGATACAGAGGGGACCAGTCACATAAGGCAAGATAGGATTTCAGGTGTCTAAGCTTACCTGGCCTCAGCAGTCTGGTGAGGGCAGATTTATGTGGTGGCTTCTTTACCAGGCAGGACCAGGTGCAGAGAATAGGGGAGTGGTCACTAAGGGTGTCGGGGAGGATGGTGATATCAGTGATTTTGTGTGGGTTTTTGAACATGACTAAATCAAGTAAGGTGATGGCACCTCTATTGTGATTGAGGCGTCCGGGGCAAGTAACTAGCTGGGCAATGTCAAGAGCTGCCAGAGCATCTTTGTAGGGGGAAAGCCAGTTTATCTTGAGGTCTCCCAGTGTAATTAGCTCAGCTTTGGGGGGAGCTGAGAGAGGTAGTCAGTGAGTGATTGAAAGGCAGGTTTTTGGCCTCATGGTGGAATGTACACAGCAGTGAGTGTCAGGGGGCTAAGGGAGAGATTGAGAGATAGAGGTTGGGCACCACTAGCTAACTGGTGGAGGGGGGAAGGGCATGAACTTGAAAGAAATCTCATAGGTAGATAGCACAGCCACCCCCACAGTTGCCAGCTCTATTGCGGTAAAGAGAGTATCCAGAAATAGAGATGGAGGAGTCAAGTGTGGATTTGGATAGCCAGGTTTCTACCAGGGCGAGAATATCAGATTGGTGTTGGACTATCCAGACTTGGAGGTCATTGAATATTTTGGGGAGACTGCAGATGTTAATGGAAACAATGTGTAATCCTAGTGCTGGGGGTGTGTGAATGGGAGGGGGTGGGGGGCTAGGGTTGGGTGGATATTCCCCGACATAAGGAGAAGCAGGGAGAGAATTCTGAAAAGCAGTCGGCATAGGGCTTTCTTTTGAGCAGTATAGGTGGTCGGAGTATTGTTGGGTCGAGAGAGATGGGTAGAGATAGGTAGGGAGCAGAGACTAGGGGTGGCAAGGATGAGAGACAGCCAGCGGAGTCGCATGGGGGAAGGGACTGGGGTGGGAGGGTGCTGGGGAGCATAACAGATGAAGGTAGAGTGGGGGTGTGTGTGTGGGGGAGGGTGTTCAGGGGTATAACTTGGGGGGGCAAGGGGGAGACATGTAATGAGGAAGGAGATGGGAGCCAGTAGGGCAGGAAGGGGCGCCACAGTGTGTAGGAGGAGTGGGGAAGGGACAAAGGGGATCTACAGACACAGATTGGTAGGGCAGCCTGGATAGTACATGGGTAAGGTGCCAGATTATCAGGCAGAGTGTGCAAGGTTCAAGACCTGGGTGGGGGAGAAGAGAGAACAGTAGCCGAAAGGGGAAGGATGCTGGGGGAGGTGGGAAGGGAGCTACAGGACAGGTGGAAAAGCAAGGTGAGAAAAGGACGTGGTTGGGAGGGCCGTTGCTTAAGCTGTTTGTATCAGCTGGTACTCCTGGCTGAGTGTCTGGGTTTGTCCTGGATGTACAGTCCAAGATCATGGATGCTCCCTTCAGAGGACAAGTTTTGTTTGGTGAGGATTCATAGAACATTATCACCCAGTTGCAAGAATCTGGTAAAGCCATTAGGTCTGTATATACAATGTACAAATCTCAGCCAATACAGCATTCCAAGCAATCCTTTCAGAGGAATGCCAGGCAACAGTCTAGAGGGCAACAGCAGCAGCAAAGGACAGCCTTCAAGAGAAGGGCCTCCACTCCTGCCTCCTGAGGTTCAGCCCCTCAGGCCCCATGAACCTCCCAGCCTACACTTCCCCTTCCCAGTGCCTCAGCCTGACTCACTGCCCCACCCCTCTCCCCCGCCTGATGCCACAGGGGAGGTGGTGGGGGGTCGGTTTTCATGCACACCGAAGGGTGGCATCAAGTGACTGCCAATTAGGTCCTGCAGATAGTCGAGAGAGGACATACTCTCAAGTTTACCGAAGTTCCTCCAGACAGCCCTCCAATTCAGTCCCAGTATTCCCAGGCCCACAGCCTCCTCATTGTGGAAGGAATCCAGGCTCTTCTGCAAAAGCAAGCTATAGAGTTAGTTTTGCCAGCACAACAGGGGAAGAGGCTTGACTCCCACTTCTTCCTAGTGCCAAAGAAAACGGTGGATTTCCAGCCAATCTTAGACCTCAGCCACCTGAACCAGTACATCAAATACAAAAAGTTCAGGATGGTCATTCTGATAGATCTACTACCTCTGCTTCATCAAGGGGATTGGCTATGCTCCCTGGACATGCAGGATGCATACCTCCATATTCTGATTTTCCAGCCACACAGGAGATTTCTTTGCTTCCGCTCCCAGGGGCATTACTATCAGTTCAGAGCACTGCCTTTTCAGCCTGTCCTCGACATCAAGAGTGTTCACCAAATGCCTCGCTGTGGTGGCTGCAGCTTCTCAAGAGGCAGGAACATTATATCTTTCCCTACCTCAACAATTGGCTCTTAACCACTCCCACCAGGGACTGCTTGCTTGGCACCATGCAGGCCACTTTTCACCTGTTACAGGACTTTGGGAGATTTAACGTGATCCCCAAGTCCTCCCTTTGGCCAAGTCAGAGGCTACAATACATAAGGGTAATTCTGGACATAGCCCATGGTAGTCTTTCTCCCCCAAGACAGAGCGGAATGCCTCCAGGCTCATGCACAGAATCTCTCCTTGGCTCGTCGGGTCTCGGCCAGGAATGTCCTCAGACTCTTAGAGCATGTAGCGGCCGCCATTGCCACGGTCCCTCTGGCCAAGGCTATATATGAGAGTGATCCAGTGGATCCTGAGAGTACAATGGGATCAGTGGTTAGATGACCTGGACCAACCTGTCTTGATATCCAACCCAGTCAAGCATACCTG
The DNA here is from genome assembly GCA_016271365.2 of Neoceratodus forsteri. Classification (NCBI taxonomy): domain Eukaryota; kingdom Metazoa; phylum Chordata; order Ceratodontiformes; family Ceratodontidae; genus Neoceratodus; species Neoceratodus forsteri. Next base: position 1,129,299,919 of record CM057449.1, on the reverse strand, counting down.
AACTGGTGGTTGGATCCCTCCAACCTTTCCAGAGGAGTTTGTCTCTGGAAAGAGGTCACCAGACAGATCTTGACCACAGACACATCAGGTCAAGGCTGGGAAGCTCACCTGGGAGATGCCAGACACAAAAGTCCTGGCAGAAATACCAGCTTCATCTCCATATCAATATTTTGGAGATAAAGGCAGTTCTCTATGCCCTTCAAGCCTTTCAGACAGTCCTGCTGTCGGTTCCTCTGTTGATACAAATCAACAACATGTCGGTATTTTATAGTAACAAGCAAGGGGGGAACTCATTCCTATCCGGTCCCCAGGGAAGTCATGCAAGTGTGGACATGGGCAGTGGACCATCACCTGGACTTGGCAGTCCATGTCCAGGGCATACAAAACACCCTGGCTGACAGCCTAAGCTGATCTCAGTCTAGGGCCCATGAGTGGAAGCTTCATCCCTCAGTGGCAGAAGATCTTTTCAATAGCAGGGGTCATCCAGAACTGGATCTATTTGCCTCCCCATCCAATGCAAAACTGCCAAGTTTCTGCTCACTAGATCCAGGGCCTGGTGTTTTCTGGCAAGACGCGCTGTCCCTCTTCTGGACAGGGAGGTTTCTTTTTACGCATACCCTCCTTCCCCCTACTGCAGAGAGTTCTCCTCAAGCTGCAGTCGGAGGGGGCAGATATGATCCTAGTGGCACCCTTCTGGCCATGACAGATTTGGTTTCCACTGCTTCAGCAGCTGGCTGTGGAACCCCCAGTTTCCCTGCCCCTTCGCTCAGACTTGCTCTCCCAGGAACAGGGACCTCTGGTCCATCTGGATCTCAGATATCTGTATTTCCATGCGTGGCTCCTGCAGACTTAGCTGTTTCCAGATCTGGGGTGTCACCCAGAGTAGTGGACGTCCTAGTAGCAGCCAGAAAACCCTCTACTAGGGCAACCTGCTCTATGAAATGGAAGCGATTTTGCATTTGGGCCTCCACTTGACTTCTTGATCCGTTCTCTTGTCCAGTGAACTCGGTTTTAGAATACCTCCTGTCTTTGTCTGATGCAGGACTCACTTTTCATTCAAACTGCACTTGTCTGCCATTTTGGCTTGCCACATGCCTATTGAGGCCAAGACTACTGCCAATCTGGACCTTTCCCATACATTCCTCTGGGGCATTTTGCACTTAAAGCCTCCCATTAGGGATCCTGTCCCACCCATGGGATCTCTTATTTGTTCTTAAAAAAGCTCACATTGCCTCCCTTTGAACCTGCCACAAGTTGAGAGCTGCGTCTTCTGTGGCAGAAGGCATTATTTTTGGTTGCCATTACTTCTGCTCGAAGGATTTCTGAGCTTCAGGCCCTATTGTGTAAGGAGCCTTGTTTGGTTTTTCACAAGGACATGATGTCCTTGAGGACTAATCCTATGTTTCTTCCCAAGGTGGTGTCAGAGATTTCTTTGACTCAGGACATCCACCTTCCAGTCTATTACACGGAGTAATCAAACCGAGGGGCGGCATTACTAAATACTCTGGACGTGCACAGGGTGCTCTATTACATGGACCACACTGGACTCACTCAGAAATCCAAACAGTTGTTTGCTTCTTTGTCCCCTGCATGTTAGGGGCTCCAGTTTCTAATTAGTGTTTATTCAAATGGTTGGTAAAGTGCATTGATCTTCCTGGACTACAAGTCTCCCTTACTCATTCACACTAATAGGACTACTCTGGAGGTGTTAGGACCCTGCGGGAACCAAAATTCTTCAGGAGGGCCAGCGCTGTGATAGGACCATGCATGTGCGGCACCGTGAGACTAGCTCATGATGTACAGGCTATTTCAGCATCGACCCTCCAACCACCTCAGTTCCTTTTCTTCCACTGTCGAGTGTGCTTCGATGATGATGTCGCTCACCTGCTGGGAGTCAAGTCTTCATCTATACGACAGCAATCATAGCTGTTCAGTATTCATTTAACTTACCATTTTTAGTGTTCTTTTCTTATTTAAAAACCAAAAAGATGATGATGAAGAAGCAGAAGAAATTCTCAGCCTGCTATCAACTGTCAACCTTAGATGGTAGTGGTGACGGTAGGGAGACTTCTTTTGAAAGCTGTGATGGCAGTGGGGCTGTGTCCGGTCCGCCGTCCTTTGCGGAGGGGGGTGACCATGGGCAGTCTGGTGCTTGGGGGGAAAACAGTCCACCTGAAGCACAAAAGTAGCGGTCCTGGGACCCGGCTCCACTTGATCTCAAGCTCGTCTTCCTCCTCCTGTCGGTGGAAGAAGAATCTGTACCACTCGAGGTCGCCTTCTGGTATGTCTGTGCAGGGATTGTCAGTGGTTCCGCTCTTAATGGCCATGATCTTCAACACCAGATCCCGTCTCTGTCCTCAATGGGGTTCCAGTGAGCAGTTTCACCTCAGGGCTGCTCTTTTAGAGCAGGGGGGTATGGCGTCTGGCCAATGGACCCAGTTCTGCGGCCTTCGGGCCTCGGAGTTGCTGGGCTGGAGCCGGGTCAGTCAGGTCAAGATGTGCGTGGTGCCCTCTCCAGTGCCAATGCCATCGACACCGACTCCTCATGCCTACCCCCTCTCCTTTTTCCCTGTAGGGGCCGGCACAGATACTGCTTTCCTTCTCCCCCTTTTCTTCATGTCTAGGTTCAGCAGTGGTTCTGGCACTGTATTGGTGCTGGCACCTTATTTGGTGCTGGTGCCGGTGCCATGTGTGGCACCATGTGGTGCTGGTGCCATGTGTGGCATTGTGTGGTGCTGGCACTGTGCGTGGCAATGGGTCTGGCACCGGATCTGGTGTTGTATGTGGTGTCGGCACCGTGGATGACTGAACTCTTTGCCGATCAAGGTGGTGGAGTCTCTTGTGTGCCTGGTCTAGACCTGTCTTTTGGGGGTTATTCTGGGGTAGATGTGGATCTGGATGAGTCTTTCCCTGTTCTGCTTTTTAAGATGCAGTGGATGACTCATTTTGTGGGCTGGAATGCAAGCCTTCTGTATCAGTGTGATGGAAGGTCTTTCCAGTTTTTTCCCTCAGGAATCTGGGGTCCACCATAACATTTCAGTCTTCATTTGTGGACCAAAGCAGACTTTTACATCTCGAGTTCCTACATTCCTGTGGAACACACTCAATGCAATGGTCGAGAGCCTCCTGGAATCTAACACTCCATTGCTAGGGGCCTATAGTCCAATAATCATCTGAAAACTTTTATGGACACCTATGACACTGCTTCTAGGGCAGTTGCCACTGGCAGGAGGTGGTTAACGTCTCCTTGACAGTGCTTGTCTGTTTGGCCCTCAGGTTGAGTTCTGGAGGCCACTCTGAACAATATGACTGCCATTTAAACAACAGGTGGCACCTGCTGCCTCTTAGAGGGATGGGAACTGTCGACATTCTTGTAACAGGCAGTCCTTTCAAGGTAGAGGCCTAGGTGCCTTTATCAGGAACCAACCCAGTAGAAGGCACAGGGTCTCAAAGTGCCCTGTACCAACCTCTGTGGATCCAGCCCAGGTCCCACCTCAGCTGTCAGAGGGGGATACTTCTCAGCTGTAGGAGGGGCATCTAATTTGGTTTTACAACCAGTGGAAGTCCATTACAGCGGACCTATGGGTCATCAGGATTGTCCAAGAGGGATAATCTCCCAATTTCTCAGATTTCCCCAGACCTTCCACCCAGATGGCAGCTCAATCTGTCTGCCTCTGTCACACACTCTTGCTTCTGAGATACGGGGCCTCTGTGGGAACTGGGCAGTAGGAGTTCTTCCACAGCGAAACAGAGCATAGGTTCCTATTTCCATTGCTTCTGGTTCCAAGATAACAGGTGGCATGCACCATTTGTTGACCTTGGAAGGTTAAACAAGTACCTGTTCAGGGAGGAGTTCCCTAAAACCTCTGCGTTCAAGTCTTCACTTCCTGGACATTTGGCTCCTAGCTAGCCCATCTGGGCAAGAGAGACAGGAGGCAGTTGCCACACTCTCCAGGGGGTTTTGAGTTGGGGAAGGTGCCAGTTTTATCTTCCCAGCAGCTCCTCTTCTTATGAGCCCTCCTGGATACCTCCAGGGTGTCTGTTTTCATTCCAGAGGATGGGAGAAATGACATCATCAGATGGCTCATTACATCATGGAAAACAACTCTATTTGGGCCCCTTTCAGTTGAGCAGATGCTGGGACTTGGGGCATCCTCTGCAGCAAGCAGTGGTCTCTGACCACGCATCTGCAATCTTCAGTACAGAATGACAGAGCCTCGGAGAAAATCTCTTGTGGGGAGCTCACTGTCAAGACTGCCACACTCAGTTGTGGAGCCAGGAGGAACCTCATCTTTTCATAAAGATGAGCGCTATCCTATAAGCAAAGTTCTGAAGGATGCCATCTACCGCGAAGTGATCCTACTTCAGATGGATGATAAAGCTACGATGTATTACATAAGCAATCAGGGTGGGGCACCCTCCTACCCTCTCTGTAGGAAGGCTGTGAGAGTGGTACATCGAGCACGACGCGTCAGTTCAGATTTCGTGGTCGCTTTCAATGAGTGGGGCAGTTCAGACCTGGTCCTTTTTGCATCCCCTCTCAATACAAAACTGCCTTTACCCTATTTCAGAAATTCAGACTCTGGTGTTTTCGGTCAGGATGTATTCACTGCAGTAGACAAGATGATCCCTGTACATTTTCCTCCTCTTTCCTTAATTCAGAGGGTGCTGCTCAATTTGTAGGCACAGGGGAGCAGGATGATTCTCATCGTCCCAGACTGGCCTCAGCAGATATGATTTGCATTGATCAATAGGCTGTCAGAAGTTCCCCCTGAGGTGACTCCCTCTATGAGCAGACCCTGTGACACAGGGACTTTAGTCCATCCTAACCTGTGCTCCCTTCACCTCCATGACAGGTTTCTGAGGAAATGGAAGTGAGCAAGTTTTAGGTTTCCCAGACCATCACAGACATCCTCTAGGCCTCCCATAGGCCTTCCACTAGGAGGGCTTATGTGGCTAAGTGGAAACCCTTCTCCATCTGGTGTGCAATTCCCATCTGGACCCTTCAGTTGCCCACCAAGTAAGGTGTTAGGGTGCCTTTTGGACCTGGTGAATGCAGATCTGCAATACTTGGCAGTGAAGGTACACCTCTGCACATTCTCTGCCTATCTTGAGCCAGTAGAGAGCATGTCACTGGCTCAGTTACCATTAGTCAAGTATTACTTCTCCCTACTTACTCCGTTAACTCCAGAATGAAGGAGAGCACTCCCTTCATTTCTCTGGATGTTAAGAGGGTTCTGCAATTCTACATTGACAGAATGAAGAGAAACACATCTGAGCAACTATTGTATCTTTCAGCATGCCTTGGCTGCGTCAACCTGTTGCCATGAGATGTATTTTGGCTTGGTTGATAGCATGTGTTCAACACTACTAATCCATGGCACAGGTCAAGTTGGAAGGCCGGGTCCATACCACTCTACTGAAGTAGCTGCGGCTTTCCTGGCAGAGATTCGTAATGTACCCGTACGACATCTGCAAGGTGGCGAGTTGGAGCTCAGTGCATACCTTTGTAAAAGCACTTTATTCTGGATGTCCATGCCAGGCAGTTCACTTTCTTCAGCAGGACAGTCCTTATGGACTTCTATCCTGAGTGAGCTCTGTCTCCTACAGCCCTACTTGGGGGGGGGGTGATTTTTAGCTCGGTACTCTTCCATTAGTGTGAATGAGTGGTGGAGACTTTTAGTCCAGAAAGATATGGAGATTACTTACTTACCATAATTCTTGATCTTCTTGGATGAAGTCTCCACCACTCATTCACATGCCCACCCACCATCCCCTGAGCTCACTCATTCTGTTTTGGTCTTCACTTCCTTGTTTTTTTGAGCTGTGAAGACATTGTTGAGCTGACCCTTCTTACATGGATTATCCAGGCCTTCATACGCCTGGAAGTTAGGGTTAGGTTTTCTTTCGTTAGTTTATGCTGCACCTCCTCAGTCGAAAAGGTATTGAGGTGGTTGGAGGGTCGACGCCAAAATAGCCTGTACGGTGCGAGCTAGTCTCACGGTGCTGTGCATACATAGTCCTATCCCGGCACTGGCTCTCCTGAAGATGTTTGGCTCCCACAGGGTCCTGGTACCTCTGGCATAGTCCCATTAGTGTGAATGAATGGTGGAGACTTCGTCCAAGAAGATCAGGAATTACAGTAAGTATGTAATTTCCATTTTTCTGCTGCAAACAGCATGACAAACCCTTACCATGCGCGGTACAGTTAAGGGTCTTTATACCAGAGGCATAGATGCTTCTTTTGCCTCGTTGAAGAACGTGTCTGCTGCTGACATTTGTGCAGCTGCCACTTGGAGTTTGGTCCACACCTTTGTGAAGCACTTCAGTCTGGACACTGCTTCTCGCTACAGAGCAGGCTTTGGACTTGCTGTCCTTCAGGGCCTCCTGTCCTTATTTCTTTGGGAGATTTCTGCCTCCACCCTTCTGACTGGGACCTCTCTGTTACTGCTTGGGATTCTGTCCTAACTGTGTTACCTGCTGCAAGAGCGAATCTCGAAGTAAGGTACTACAGTTATGCAAGAACTTGTTGTAACAGTAGATCTTAGAGAGGAGCTCTTGCAGCAAGTACTATTTTCCCACCCACCTTCCCACTGGCAGCTGCTTCTCCATCTCAGAAACCTTGTTTTACTCTGTTAGAAGATCCTCCTTGGATCACCATTTTTACTGACTTGCTGGGGTCTCCGGCGGGAGAACTGTGGATGGGTTGAGGGACCACCCCTTTTATACCATATGTGACTTCAGGGACAGGCCGGTGCTGCTAGCTAGAAGTTTTCTGTGAGGTCCTGGCACCTGATGGCTTAGTCCTAACTGTGTTACCTACCTCCTCTCGAAGATCTACTGTTATGGTAAGTTCTTATGTAACTGTACTTTCCTCTGTTCCCTTTAGCGTGGGAACTGGGTGCTTGGTTATCTGTTAGTATTGGGTTTGTAGTGTCTGACACTAATGTCAGAAACTCCTCAAAGGAAGATGACAGGACTCACTTGTTTTAAGAATTGTTTAACCTGTGGCCAAATTATGTCTAAAATGCATAGGCATGATCTCTGTTTCTTGTCTGGGTACCAACCATATTTTTGCCAGCTGTGAAATCTGTAAAACGCTTTGTCCTAAAACACTGAAAAAGAAGCTAAGAAATTAGAGGAAATAGCTACTTCTGCATCTCCCTCTGAAACAACGGAGGCATCATCCTCCTCAAAAAAAAGACATTCCTTCAAACAAACATAAACATAAGGAATGGGGGAGGCTTCAGAAAAGGCCAATCCAACAAAAAGGCCTTGTGTATGAATGAATACGTTTATTTGTTCAACCAAGACAGAAATCTATCAGGATTATGACAACATACAATTCCATTATAAGTTACAGTAATTAAAACCAGTTTCCACAGTTTAAAATATTTTGTAGATATTTTCCATGCATCAAATATTATATAATGTTACTCCTCTATCTGCATAGACATTACAGTTTACCATTTTATGACAATTCATTGATAATATTTCATTATTTTATTTACTCTGCTTGGGGCTCAAAGACTACTTAATGAATTGGTTAATGTATTATGAGTTCATAATTATTTTATTCCTTCGTTGTATTATTTTTATTGTGCATTTTTTTTTCATTTGATTACTGAAGAAAAAAAGGCAAATATTGCCTCAGGTAAAGGCCTTGTGTAGGGCTTATGTCCTTATCTGCTGACAATATCTATGTTTCTGTGGCCTGTGGAACCAGTTGCGGAACCGATTCCAGCCAAGCATAAACATAAAGAGAAGCATACCACTGTATCTCCTGCCGAAAAGGCAGAGGAGCTCTCTGTGGAAAGACCGACCATGCCCTTGACTGAGGACATTGCTAAGGCCCTGCAAACTTTGCAGGCTCTTCAGGCTGTCTGCAACATAGCTCCTCTACCGGTTCCTCCAGTGTCTCAATCTGTTCCCTTAGCGGTTCCTACCACTGTTTCCTCAGCCCTGGAACCGGAATATTTATATGAAGAATATGAGGAGGAGGACGTGGGGGAACCCATAGAACACGAGGCTTCCCTTGAGCAAGACTTCGGTTCCCATCTCCGTGGACTGGAGGACTTCTCATCACATAATGCCTTTTTAAGGCAAATGGTGGACACCCTCAATCTGTCTTTGCAAGAGACAGTGAAAGAGAAAGAGGAAGCTGACTTCCTCAACATGTTGGATCTCACCCCCACAAAGAGACTTACGCTTCCTATTCATAAGTCCCTAAAGAAAGCAGTCCTGAGAATCCTGCAAACACCTACTTCAGTTCCAGCAATAGATAAGAAGGTGGACAAGAAATATCAGCTAGATAGGGCTAGTGCTGAATTTCTGTTCACACATCCAGATCATGAGGGGTTGGTCCAGGCGGCTGGGTGTGACAAGGCTAGAGTACCCCTGTCTTCCCATCCTCCTGACAAGGAGTCAAGGAAAATTGATGCTATGGGAAGAAAAGGGGTACCTAACAGCATCCTTGGTTAGACAGGCCAATTACATGGCTTATGCTGTCCAGTATCAAAAGGCCCTCTGGTCCACGGTACTGGCATTAGTGGACAAGGTGCCTGGAGAAGTAGGGATAGATCTGGCTGAGACAGCCAGGATGGCCCTAGGTGCTGCTAAATACCAGTTTCACATGGCTGTCAATGCCAGTGACACAGCAGCTAGACTCATGGCACTGGCTGTGTCTATGAGGAGGTTTGCATGGGTGAGAACCACAAACCTAACACAGGATACCCAGACGAAAGCTATAGATTTCCCCTGTGAAAATATTTCACTTTTTGGGGATAAGACTGAGGCTTACATGAAAAAAGTGGAAGAATATAAGGCCACTTAGAGAAGCAATACTGCAAGAGACAGGCCTTCCACATCCTACAGAGCCCATGCTGGGGGGGGAGGCAGTGGTAGGGGGTCATACTACAGACCCTTCTATCAGACTCGGGCACTACCAGCAGCCCAGAGGGTACTTTAGAGGTAAGGGTAAGAAGAGCCATGAGGAGGGCTGGGCCAATAACCCAGGCCACGGTCCAGCCAAAACAAACTCCCTGACGTGCTTCCACAGGTTGCTTTCCCCCTGCCGGTAGGCAGCAGGCTGGCTCACTTCCTCCAAGAGTGGCTCTCCATCACCACAGACAAGTGGGTCTTGGAGGTAGTGAGCCAGGGTCTGTCATTAACTTTCAAAAACCTCCCCAAATTGAGAAACCGATTGTTTGCCCCAGCAACACCAGTGGAATAGAGCTTGCTAGAAGCAGAGGTAAGAAATCTACTGCATATAAAACTAGTGGAGTCTGTTCCTCAATCCCAGAGGGGCAAAGGCTTATATTCAAGATACCTTCTGACACAATAGAAAAATGGTGATTGGTGACCCATTTTAGATCTCAGACTTCTGAACAAGCACATTAATAAACCCCATATTCAAGATCGTCACTTTTGCCATGATAATTCCTACCCTTCAGCAAGGAGACTAGCTAGCCTCCTTAGACCTCAAGGATGCTTACTTCCATATAGCAATCTGTCTGGGTCACACAAAGTACCTGAGGTTCAGATTGCCCTCAGGACATTACCAGTTGGCAGCCATACCCTTTGGCTTGACTTCAGCCCCAATGGCCTTCACAAAGGGCTCAGCCATAGTGGTGGCACACCTAAGGAGACTGGGGATCACAGTTTTTCCCCTACCTGGACTGGCTGGTTATAGGACAGTCTCCTCAACATGCCAGGAAATCCCTAGCTGTAGTACAGAGCAAAGGAAAAAAGGAAACCCATAGTGCTCAAACAGGGTTCCAATGCTGCACCAATTTGAAACCAACCAGAGCAAAACAAAAATGAGAGGTGCGCAGAGGAAACCAAAGGCAGCATTAAGCAATGCAAAGCCAGTTTATTGATACAAGTGCACAGACCTAAAATGACCAGCAATAAGCTTCAACTACCAGCTTGAACCCTTGCACAGATTCTTAGTCGAAGAATCCGCAAGGAGTTTTAGCTTTAAATTATTTACTCATTTTAGGTCACATATCCAATAAACAACTTTTACATGCTGCCTTTCATTTCTCTGTGCACCTCTGCTCTAAACCCTGGGGTCACAGGGGTTCCTAATAAATGCTTGAAGTCTCAGCAGGAACCAGTCCAGGTTCTGAACTTCATTGAGGCAAAACTGAACACCTTGCAAGGCAGGGCCTTCCTCCCTCAGGACAGGGTAGACGCTATTCTGGAGCTGGCAGGGTCCTTTCAGTTAAACAGGCCCAGCCAGAAAGGCATTTCCTGCACATACTGGGCCACATGGCAGCAGCAGCAACAGCAGTGGTCCCAGGATCCAGATTCCAGATGAGGGAGATTCAGTTACACCTGAGGTCTCACTGGTCCCAAAGGCGAGACTCCCTGTCCAAGCTGTGCCTGTCACGAAGACTCTAAAACAGGCCCTGCAATGGTGGCAGGACAGCGTCAACATCAGAGAAGGTGCTCTTCCAAATAGAACACCCATCGGTGGGTCTGACTACAGATGCCTCCCTCCTAGGGTGTGGGGCACACATGTTAGACCTTACAGCAAGCAAATCTTTATTTATATAGCGCCTTTCTAAAACCAAGGCACTTTACAGGTAAAATACAATAAAACATATAAATAGCAATAAATATACAGATGTGTAAATTAATTAAAATCATCTTGGAAGGCCATATTAAATAAATGCCTCTTAAAATCTAATTTAAACCTCTCGCCAGTCAAGCATTCTCTCAACCAACGAGGTAGAGAATTCCACAGGGTAGGGGCTGCAAAAGAAAAAGCACGGGTGCCAGATATCTTTAAGCATACCCTGGGTATCTCTTGCAATCCCTCGTCAGTGGATCAGAGAGGGTGGATGGGGCAGTAGGGAGTCAAGAGATCTTGCAGGTAGCTGGGTCCCTGTTCGTGTCGGGCTTTAAAGGTCAGTAAACCGAACTTAAAGGTGATCCGCCACTGAACAGGCAGCAAGTGCAGTCCGCGCAGCACAGGCGTAATATGGCTGGTTCTAGATGTTCCTGTCAATAGCCTGGCCACCGTGTTCTGCACTAGCTGCAAGTGGCGGATATCAACCCCAGGAAGCCCTAGGTAGAGAGCATTGCAATAGTCAAGGCGAGTGGTGACTAAGGCGTAGACCAATGTTGGTAGGTCATTTGGAGGAACCAGGTGTTTCACCCGAGCGATATTCCTCAGATGGTAAAAAGAGTATTTGACAACTGCTGACACCTGAGATTTCGGGTCAGGCCATCATCAAAAATAACACCCAAGTTACCCACCTAGTCTAAGTTAGTGAGCTGGATGCCGTCAAGCCATCAGCCTGATGTCTGCCCAGCCCCCAGACCCACCCTGGATGACCCGGGTCCACAAACACTTCGGTCTTGTTTGGATTCAGTCTCCGTCAGCTGGTGCTCATCCAGTACTTGATCTCGGCGAGACAGTTGTTAAACACAAAAACTGCATCCCCCTGTCCGGGTAGAAAGGACAGATACAGTTGAGTAGCATCTGCATAGCAGCGAAAACTCAATCCGTATCACCTAATTATATCTTCTAATGGCAGCATAGCTTGGCAGAAGACACCAGGAGAAAGGACTGCTGTGTGACTGAACTTCTCTGCTGGGACTAAGGAAGAATAACTTTTGTACTTGGACCTGTAATTTAGGGTACAAAAAAAACTAACAAACAAAACCAAAAAAAAAGTGTGTGTTTGTCTGAGTTAACTGAACTGAATGGGTATTTGAACAGTTATCTAGGTGTAAATCTCAGGCGATTGAAAGGACCTAATAGCTGTGAGGTTTAAATTACTTGTAGAAAGATCTAGTAAGTAGGGGGAGTGACTTAGCTAGAAGGAAGCTACATTTAAAGACTGCCTTAGAAAGATTCTGTTAATAGCTTGGCAGAAGACACCAGGAGAAAGGACTGCTGTGTGGCTGAACTTCTCTGCTGGGACTAAAGAAGAACTTTTGTACTTGGACCTTTAATTTAGGGTAAAAAAACTAACACAAAAAAAAAAAGTGTGTGTTTGTCTGAGTTAACTGAACTGAATGGGTATTTGAACAGTTATCTAGGTGTAAATCTCAGGTGATTGAAATGACTTAATAGCTGTGAGGTTTAAATTACTTGTAGAAAGATCTAGTAAGTAGGGGGAGTGGCTTAGCTAGAAGGAAGCTACATTTAAAGACTGCCTTAGAAAGATTCTGCTAATAGCTTGGCAGAAGACACCAGGAGAAAGGACTGCTATGTGACTGAACTTCTCTACTGGGACTATATTGCCCTCCTTCCCCTCCACCCCCCACCCAAAGCTAGTTCTATTTTTATAGGCACAGGATTTGACTGACAACAGAAACTTCCTGTTTGGGAGCAGAAAGTGAGTGATCACAGAACCACCAAAGACCCACCATCCTAGAAGGGCAAGAGTAGCCTCTGGCCCCTCTAGCTGCTGGAGGTCTGCCTCTGAGCAAGTAAGTGGTCTACTGAGAAATATAGAATATTCTTGTCTCAGAACAGGACAATCAGGAGCTTAAAGGCACACAGGCAGAAAGTAAGGAGAGAGAGAAAAAACAGAGGAAAGAGTAAGGATTGCAAACAGTTAAGGGGCCAGAAATAAGACATGATTGGAGTGGTGAGTGCAGTGGCTGTGGAGCAGCAGTCTTCCGGGAGATGTTCTGGAGGATGTGGTGTTGTCCCATCTGCAGGCACCTCTCTGGGCTGAGGGAGGAGGTTGCTCATCTCCAGGCTGAGTTGGCCAGGATTTGTGGGACCTCCTCTTCCATCCAGGGACCACCAGTGCCACTGCTGTTGCCCCAGAAGTTGCCAAGAAAGAGGAGTGGTTGGACCACAGTGGGCTCAGGGAGGGTAAGGGTGGTGGAACAGAGGTGCATCCCTCCAGTTGTACCTCTCCACAATTCCTATGCCATTCTGGCAAAGTGTGGTTCCTCTATGGAGGCACCCACAGTGGATACCAAGGAGGATGCTGGGAACCTCCACAAAGGAGATCCACAGGAGGGTGGCAGGGGACCCTGCAGGGGAAGGAAACAACTCCTGGTGGGGGACTCCATTGTTAGAAAGGTAGAACTGGGGGAGGAAGGGGAGAGGGAGGTAAGGTGCCTGCCTGGCGTCATGGCTTGGAGAGACAGGGAGCGAATCCTCAGGATTGCCAGAGCAGCTGCACAGGGGAGGGAGCTGGATGTCATTGGCCACCTAGGGACAAATGACCTGGCTAAGAAAGGGATTAGAGAAGTGCAGGAAGAGTTTATGGAATTGGGGAGGGGCCTTAGTCAAGTAGCATGCACGGTAACCTTCTCACCTTCTCGGAGGTGCTGCCCATCTATGGCATAGGAGAGGCTAGGGTGTTCCGCACCATGGGATTCAATCAGTGGTTGAAAAACTGGTGTGGAGCTCAGGATTTGGCTCATTGGGGACTGGGGTCCACCTGGAGTGATGCAATCCTATACTGGCATGATGGGCTGCATCTGTCCGGGAGGGAACCAGGATCCTAGGTGATAGGTTTAAGTGCTTCATTGGCAAGCATTTAAACCAGCCAAGGGGAGGCACTGGAAAGGAGCAGGGAAATCTAGCCCCCAAATAATCACGGTAGTAAGTGTGGCAAAACACCAAATATAGAGGTGTCGATAGGAGAAGGGCAGGGGTAAATGGAGAAAGTGACAAAGGCAAGAAGGACAGGGATGGGGAAAAAGGGAGTAAGGCCATCAGGAAATGGAGGGTAATCAGTGCCAATGCCTGTAGTCTGGGCAACAAGCTCCCTGAGCTGGTGGCCTTGATGGAAAAGGGATGCCTGGATATCGTAGCAGTCACAGAAACATGGTACACAGAGAACCATGACTGGGATGTTAACATACCAGGGTACATAACCTACAGGAGAGACAGGCAGGGGAGAAGAGGGGGAGGAGTAGCTCTCTATGTAAAGGAAGGGATAAAAGCAACTGAACAAAAGAGTAAACAGGGAGGAGAGGAGGCACTGTGGGTCACCTTGGAGACTGGAAAGGGCACCACAATCCACACAGGGGTTGTGTACAGACCCCCATATCAGGGGGAGGGAATGGACAAGGATATGATAGAAGGCATTCTTAGAATGGCAGAGAAAGGGGAGATACTGTTGATGGAGACCTGAATATGCCAGATGTTAACTGGAGCACATTTGCTGCAGCCACATCCAAGAGCAGGGCCATTCTTGATGCCTACAGGTGTGAGCCCTCAGACAGCTAGTTTGGAACCCACTCATGAGGGAGCAATCTTAGACCTCGTACTCTCAAACGGGGCAGTGAGGAGGATCTCAGATCTAAAAGTGGGTTGCCATCTGGGAACAAGTGACCATCAAACAGTGTGGTTCACGTAAACTAGCTACAGAGTCAAGCTATACAAAAGTGAGGGTACTGGACTTTAGTAGGGCTGACTTTGGCAAGGTGGAGAGTGCCTCAGAAAAGCACTAGCAAACAGGCTAGAAGGAGGTGTGGAGCAACAATGGGGAATCATCAAAACTGCCATCACAGAGGCAACAAGCCTTTGTGTGAAACAAATAAACAAATCAAATGAAAGAAAAGCCACTATGGTTCTCAAAAGAGGTGGCTGTGAAAGTCAGGAAGAAAGATAGCATTCCGAAGTATAAGGAAACACAGAAGGAGCAGGACAGAGAGCTGTACCAGTTAAGGCAGAAGGAAGCAGGGAGGAAGTCAGAATAGCAAAGGCCCAAACTGAGGAAAAGATAGCCAACTCAGTTAAGACGGGGGATAAAACCTTTTATAGGTACATCAGCGAGCGTAGAAAGACAAAGGGAGGGATAGCGAGGTTGAATAGAATGAACGGTGGGTGGCAGAGGGGGACAGTGAAAAAGCAGGGATACTGAATGAATATTTCTGCTCAGTATTCACAGAAGAGGAGGGGGAAGTGCCTAATCCAATTAACAGAAGCACTCTTGATAGGGGGTCGATCCCAGTCCTTTCACAGAAGAAAGGGTTCTGCAAGAACTCCTAAAAGTGAAGGTGGACAAAGCAATGGGTCCTGATGGAATTCACCCCAGAATTCTAAAAGAATTAAGGGAGGAACTAGTGAAACCACTGGCTACTCTTTTTAATAAATCATGGGAGGATGGTGTGGTACCTGAGGACTGGAGGAAGGCGAATGTGATTCCCCTTCACAAAAGTGGGACCAAGACAGAGGCAGAAAACTACAGACCTGTCAGTCTGACCTCTGTGGTAGGGAAAGTGATGGAGTCACTTCTGAAGGAAAGAATAGTTGAGTACCTAGAGGCCAGTGGAGCACAGGACCCAAGGCAGCATGGGTTCACAGCAGGAAGGTCATGTCAGACAAATCTAATAGATTTCTTTGACTGGGTGACCAAAGTAGTAGACCAGGGAGGGGCTGTGGAAATGGCCTACCTAGACTTTAGCAAGGCATTTGACACAGTCCCACACAGGGTGGTAGCCTGGGTAAAACATTGGCTGGACAACAGGACACAGAATGTAATTGTAAATGGAGTCCACTCTGAAGAAAGAGGGGTTACTAGTGGGGTACCACAGGGTTCAGTATTGGGTCCAGTCCTTTTTAATGTCTTCATCAGTGACATTGCAGAGGGACTGAAGGAAAAGTATGCTTTTTGCAGATGACACAAAGATCTGCAATAGGGTTGATACACAAGGAGGCGTGGAAAGAATGAAAAGGGACTTGGCAATGTTGGAGGAATGGTCAGAAGAATGGCAGCTAGGATTCAATGCAAAAAGTGCAAATAACACACCTGGGAAACAAGAACCCAGGGAAGAATACAGTGGGTGGGGAGGTAGTAACAACAACAAAAAAGGAAAGGGACCTGGGGGTAACCATATCAAATGACCTTAAGGTTAGCAAGCAATGTGGGAAGGCAGTAGGGAGGGCTGGGTGGTATACTGGGATGTATAGGGAGAGGCATCAGCAGCAGAAAACAGGAAGTTGTTATCCCTCTGTACAGACAGTTGGTGAGACCCCATCTGAGTACTGTGTCTAGTTCTGGAGACCCCATCTCCGCAAGGACATAGACAGGATAGAGGTAGTCCAGAGGAGGGCAACTAAAATGGTGCAGGGTCTGCAAGAGAAGCCGTATGAGGAGAGACTAAAGGAGCTTAATATGTATACCCTGAGGAAAGAAGGAGAGGGGGACATGATAGAAACTTTTAAGTACTCAGTGGAATCAACAAAATCCAAGAGGGTAGCATCTTTCAGAAAAAGAGATGTGCAAGAACAAGGGGACACAATTTAAAGATAGAAGGAGGGTGGTTCAGGGGCAATGTGAGGCAGTATTATTTCACAGAGAGGGTAGTGGATGCATGGAACAGCCTTCTTGAGAAGGTTGTGGGGTCTAAAACTGTGGGAGAATTCAAGAATGCATGGGAGAGACATAAGACAATTCTTGTGGGCGGTAGGAAGAAATAGGCTGTTGGTTAACTAGGATCTGCAGCCTGTCCTGTAGGTAGGGAAATGGGCAGACTAGATGGGCCAAGCGGTCCTTATCTGCCATCAAAGTCTATGTTTCTATGTTTCTATTCACTGCAAACAACATGGGTGTTGAAATGGAGCCTTGCGGCACTCCACAGGACATGGGAAGGGTTTCAGAGGAATAAATTCTGGTGACCACCTTCTGAAACCCACCCATGAGGAAAGATCAAAACCACTCAAGAACTGTCTCTGACAGTCCACAGAGAAGCTGCAGGTGCTCCAATAGCACACCATGGTCCACAGTGTCAAATGCTGCAGAGAGATCAAGAAGGACCGAGATGGTACAAGCCTTTCGATCTCTTGCTTTTAGGAGATCATTCAATACTCAGACAACTGCAGTCTCAGCGCTATGTCTCTTCCTAAATCCAGACTGCTGGAGAGCATCATAGGCATTGTGGGTCACAAAGTAATTGTCCAATTGCAGCATAACCGCCTTCTCAATAACCTTCCCAACAAAAGGAAGGTTAGAAACAGGCCTGTAAATAGTTGGGCAGTCTGGATCCAAGGAAGGTTTTTTTAGGAGTGATCGTATGACCGTCTCCTTAAGGGGATCGCGAATGACACCCCTTTCCGAGGAACTCCAGACAATTTTAGCTAGGATCAGGCAGATAGCTTCTACACAACCCATTAATAGGGTGTAGGGCCTGGATCCAAACTATAACTAGTTGGGCGCACTGTTTGGACGATCTTCACAGCATCCATGAATTCCAGCCGGCTAAAGTCCATCCAGACTGACCATGTGTTCATCACCTGTCACTGACCTTTGCAGTCCCTCATAGGGAGAGCCAGACCAGATGCTGGCAACCTTATTTGCAAAGAACCGAGCGAACTCCTCGCATTTGGCCTGAGAAAATGCTTGTCCGGGTTGGAAACAGATTGGATTGCACAATCTGTCTATAGCCCGGAAGAGCTGAGCTGGGCAATTCTATGCAGCAGAAATCTCCCTGGACAGGAATTCTGCCTTCTTACGGGAGATTCCCAATTGATAGCCCTTATTATGTTCCATCAATCTAAGCCTGTCAGCATCCTGACCTGACTTCCGCCAAGCTCGCTCCAGCCTTCGACCCACTCTCCTCAACTCCTTCAAGGCACCATCGAACCAAGGGGTCCTTGGGCGAAGAGTGAGTGGTCTATTTATTTATTTATTTGCTTTTGGTAACTGGGTAAGCACACTAGACAGCTGGTGCCTATTTTGAGGTGCGACCCGGGAGAGTTACAAGGTATACATGAGAGAAATACATAGTCACAGTACAAACCTGGAGCAGCATGCTCCAACACAGGAGTGAAACAACAAGGGTTATTAAAGCAGTAGTACATAGTATAGGGATAAGCATATATGCGACACCAGTGGGTCAAATATCATAGGGTACATACAGGCCTAGGGGCAGCAAAGGTATAGGTCAAACACGAACAGGAGCAATTTTGTCCAGGGCATCTCCCACCACTCTATTATAAGCCAGTACAAGATCCCCTGGACTCATGCATTCACCTGACAAACCCAATAGGGCCAGTACTGCCGATAGACCTTCTGGGGTAGGGGCAGGTCCATTTGGGGGGGCCCTGAAACTGAATCCTATGGTGTGATGGTCAGACCAACTGACTGGTTCCACCCTCAAGACTGTTATCGCCATCCCCAGAAGGAACACCAAATCCAACGAGTGACCCTCTATATGGGTCGAGGAGGTAACTAGCTGTGTAAGACCCAGCATAGTCATTAGCTGGAGGAGATTCTGACCGAATTGCCAGAGTTCATTGTCGACCCAGGCATTGAAGTCCCCCAGAATTAACCATCTGGGAGACTCCAATGCCATGTCGACGATGAAATCCACTATCTCCTTCAGGAATTCTCCACCATCACTGGGTGGGTGGTCAATAAATATCCCGCATCCTACTCCCTTACCCAGGATACACTCGAAGGACCTGGTGGTCCCCACTGGCACATCCACAAGGCCCAGTTCCATCCTAAATATAATGGCAACCCCCTTCCCCCACGAGCCAACCTTGTGTAATGTATCACCGAGTACCCGTCCGGAACAGCAGAGGCAAGTGGGACGTGGTCCCCTCAGGAATCACTCTAACACATCAACCTGTTGAAGCTCAAAGTAGTGTACCTGGCACTACAATCATCGCTCCCCAGCTCAGAGGCAAGGTGGTACAGGTCAGAACTGACAATACAACCATCATGTATTACATAAACAGGGAGGTACCCCAATACGCACAGAGGCTATGAGGATATGGACCCTGGCCTACTCCCTTCAGGTGTCCCTGTATGCCATCCACCTTCCAGGGAAAGACAATGTTCTGGCAGACTACCTCAGCAAAATGTCAGAACCACCATGACTGTACAATCAATGCACAGGTATTGGTCATTGTTCAGAAGGTGGGGTACTCCAGACATAGACCTGTTTGCCTCCACAGACAGCCACCAACTCCCACTATTCTGTTGCAGGCCTCTAGCCCAAGGAACAGTGCCAGTGGATGCCCTGGCATTGGATTGGACAGGCACATTCCTTTATGCCTTGCCTCCTTTTCCACTTCTTCTTAGAGTTCTGGTGAAGCTCAGGTCCCAGCTAGCAACAGTGATACTGCTGACACCAGACTAGTCAAGACAGCCATGGTATCCCCCTCCCCCCCACTGTCCCTGTTGGTGGTACAACTGATTTGCCTCCCCCAGAGGCACAATCTGCTCATATCCTCACAAGGCAGGATACTGTATCCCAGCCTCTGAGCCCTTCACCTGAAGGCCTGGCTCTTGAGGACTTAGAGTTTATCAGCCTACATCTCTTTGAGGAGGTGATGACTGTCCTCAGGGGCTCACAAAAGCCCTCAATTAAGAAAATCTGTGCTTCCAATTGGGAAAGGTTCTCAATTTGGTGTGGGAACACTGGGATTGATCCTACTACAGCTGGGTTACCTATCCTCCTGGATTACCTGACCCATTTACACTTCTTAGTCCTCAGGCTTACTACCTTAAAAGTGCACTTGGCTGCTGTTTCAACATACATCTCTGCTGGAAAGGAAGAATCCTTGGCATCCCACCCAGTATTCAGGAAGTTCTCTAAAGGACTACTTCACATTCACCTCCTATTGAGGGAACCAGTTCCTTCATGGAACTTAAACATTTGCATTGCCAAGCTCATGGGGCCTCCATTTAAGCCTATGGTAACTATGGACCTAAAGTATGTGACCTGCAAGGCGATCTTTCTAGTCGCCATTCAATCAATCAATCAAAATCTTTATTTATTCAGGCGAACATCATTGACCAGAGCTCTTTTACAAGATGGACCTGGTTAGAACAGGGTCAGGTAACATCCATCATAAAAACATATAAATACATGTAAATAAGTATATAAACACAAACACAATGATGCAGTAATAAGGGAGTCAAATGATAATAGGAAGACAAGGCAAGCCATAACGGAGGAGGATTCAAATACAAGGGGGTAGGTCCACCATTGAACCATGCAACTCTGTATAAACCATGTTCTCTGTATAGAAGTACCAGTTAGTTCATATACCAGGGGCAGTCACTAGTACTAGCCATGAAAATTGCTTGGAGAACCACCAACTAATGGCAGATGGGGTACCAGGAGGGGTATGTAATATGTAAGCGAAGGATAAACATTGTGAGAAGTGAAGTCCCAAGGATAGGTTGGTAGAACTGATGCAGCAGTGGGGGCCTATAGGGAGAGGGAAAGGGGAGTTAGGACTTTTATAGTATGATTGCGTGTAGATTGTGGATGAGTGCAGTATAGAGTTGTGAAAAGAAGGCTGGAGAAAGCGGGAAGATAGACCAGTATCAAAGGGAGGACAGAGGCATCAAGGTGTTACATGAAAACATGATGACAGACCAAAGTCAAGGAGGAGACAATCACTAGAAGTAATTCGTTCATGGTTAAATGGTACAGGTGAGCATGATGACAATTCATGGTCATGGGAAACAATTGTACTGATCATTTCTGAGATGTGAATATAAGAGCTTGAAAGATTAGATGCTGATGGTTGACCTCAGTTTCAGTTTTTTTGCAATTTCACAAGGAGGATAGTGCAAAGCTTATAGCAGCCCTGCCAAAGCGAGAGTTAACTTTGGGAACCATCAGTAGGAGAGATTTGCAACTTCTCAGGGCATAATTGCCTATTGGTTTTATAAGAAGGCAGTCTGTAATGTAATGGGGCAGTTTTTTGGAGATGGTTCTCAGGGTCCATAAGGCTGCATTTTTATCACGCCTAAATTGAAGAGAACTCCACCCCACTGATTGATATAGAGAGCAGTGGTGAGTGGAATAAGGCAGGCCTGTGATGAACCTCAAAGTTCTATGATATAATGTGTCAAGTTCGGTGAGGTAGGAAATGGGACAGTGACTGTAGAGGATGTCAACATAATCTATCAAGGACAGAAAGGTTGATTGTACCAGCTGTAGTTTGGCATCTCTAGTTAAGAAGCAGGCTATCCTAAAGAACAGACCAAGTCTCTGTCACAATTTTTTGAGTAATTCTTCAACGTGCTCTATAAAGGAGAGCCTATGGTCCAGCCATACTCCCAGGTATTTTTATTTAGGGACAAATTCCAACTTCTCACCAAGAATTGTAGTAATCTGTGGCACAGGATCTGATAAGACTGAATTTACTATTTGGGCAGAGGGAGAAAAGAGCATTGCTTTTGTTTTCTTGGCGTTAAGTAGTAGTTTTTTGTTTAGGAGTTAGTGTTGCAGCAGGTTGAACTCAGATTGAAGGTCATTACATGCAGATTGTAATGATGGGCAGCTCATGTAAAGAACTGTGTCATCTGCAAACAGATGAATATTGGCCTTAGTTATGCTTTCATCAATATTGTTGATGTTTATTGCAAATAAGATCGGTCCTAAAATAAAACCCTGGGGAACACCTCTTAGGAGAGGTTTGAGAGTTGAGAGATCTCCTGCTTTCACCTGCTGGAAACGATCAGAGAGGTAGTTGTTGAACCACTGTAAAGATAATGGGTCAGAACCTAGTGAGGTCAGGGAAGAGAGTAGCAGAGAATGGTCAACAGTGTCGAAGGCCTTGCTTAGGTCCAAGAATACAGTGCAGGCGTAATTCCTGTTATCTAGCTCTCTTTGCCAGTCATTAGTCACTTTGGCAAGTGCTGTGATGGTGCTGTGTTTAGCTCTAAACCCTGATTGGACTGGATTAAGCAGGTTATTAGATTCTCGATACTGCCTCAGCTGGTTACTTACAACTTTTTCCAGTAATTTTGACAAGACCAGAAGAATCGAAATTGGTCTGTAATTATTTAGATCACAGGGATTTCCGGACTTGAACAGGGGTATGATGTGCGCTGCTTTCCATATTGAAGGTGGATCCTTGAGTTAATGATAGGTTAAATAAATGGGTTAGGCAGACGCTAACACATGGATGGCCACCTTCAAAAATATGGGTCAAGGGTATCCGCACCAGCACTTTTTTTTACATCCAGTTTTAGCAATAGGTCTTCAACTTCTTTCAGAGTAGTAGGACGCAAGGACAAGACTGAATCGGTGACGATAGGATCTGCACCTTGATTATCCACTTGAGAGCGTATCAAATTCGCAGGGGAATTGTCAGAGGCTAAGCCTGCAGTCGCAAAGTGATAATTGAAGGCATCCAGAACTTCCAGTCTGTCATTAATGTTGTTATTGTTTAAGGAGATTTCATCAGGTAGTGAACCACCGGACATGTGACCAGGCAAGCCCTTGACGGTTTTCCAAAATTTTGTAGGATTTTTGGAGGCAGAAAGAAATTCAGAATGATAGTATGCAGCTTTTGTATCTCTAACCATTCTAGTACATGAGTTTAGTGCCCTTTTGAACTTGCACGAGTCTGCAGCAGACTGGGTTTTGCGTGCTTTTTTCCATAAGTTATCTCTTTCAGTCAATGCAGATTTCAATAATGGTGTAACCATCTACATGCATTTTTTGCTATTCGCACCTTAACTATAGGGGCATATTTATTTAGGGTGTCTAGGATAATTTTGTTGAATATGTTGAATGTTGATTGCGTGTTTTTTGCCAAATAAGACTCTTGCCAATAGAAGGAGTGTTTCAGTTCATTTATGTAGGCAGTGAGATCAAAGTTCCATCTAGATCTCTTGGCAGCAAACTTCAGTGAAGTAGTAGGTTTGTTGCTTGATCTTATGCAAGCAATAAATGAGTGATCACTGATATCACTGAGGAAGGTGCTGGCAAAGGAGAAGAGATGTGGTTTATTCACTAGGATAACATCTAGCAGGGAGCTGTTATCCACGTTCTTTTTATTTACTCGTGTTGGTTTGACAATGACTTGTGATAATCCATGGGTGTCACAGAAAGCTACGATAGGAGCGGCGGTTTTAGATAGCCAGTCTAAATTAAGATCCCCAGGAATAATTATTTCTGAGGATTGTTGTTCGATGCTATTACTCAGATGAGGTAACAATTGTAGATCGGCAGAAGGAGGTCTGTAGCACCCTATGATACATAATGTTGAAGTGTGCGAGATGGTGACTTGAAGAGACAGACATTCATAAGCATTTGCAACAGATAAAGCACTCAGACAGGATGCCGTATACCTATTCTTGACATAGATGGCAACCCCTCCACCCCTGGAGTGTCTGTCTGCTCTAAATAGTAAATAGTTAGAGATATTGACTTCCCCGTCGGAGGTGGCCAGTCTAAGCCAGGTTTCTGAAACCACTAGGATGTCTGGTTGAGTATGGAGGACCCAGGCCTGGATCATGGAGAACTTTTTTAACAGACTGCATACACTAATGTGGAGGAAACTCATGCCTTTCAGTGTGGCAAAGTCAGAGGGCGTTGTGATTGCAGCTGGTGGCCCCAGATTGAGCTCCACATTTCCTGAGCACAGGAGAAGGAGGAGTAAAAGTTTTCTTAGAGTGACAATAGTAAGCTTCGTACTGGTAACCCCTTTACATTGTTGTGGGCCATCGTCCTGGGAGGGGCGCGCCCCAACATTTGTTGCCCTTCCCACTAAGGGTGGCAGAGACGAGTGCTCTGACTGCTATCTGTAGAGGTGATGCCTCTATGATGTTGGCGGAAGTCATAAGCTGAGGTGGTAATTCATTTCGTGTACCAGCGTTAAAGGTAATATGAAAATTGTGTTGAAGAATTGGGGAGTTGAAAAGGCATATATCCATGTAGGGACAGGAACTAGTTACAGAGCAGATCAGATTAGTATCCACAGTAATAAAGGCTTGAGGTGGCATATATTGAGTATGCGATATGAGATAGAAGAAAAAACAGAACAGGATCCTTGATTTGACACACATAGTTGAATAAGGATGGGGGGAAGCTAGAGAAGAGTGAGCTAGAAAGCTGGGGCGGGGTTTATGTGTATTTAATCAGGACTGGGGGATGGCTGGGTGGGGAAAAAATTGGCAGTTAGGGCTCCCTTCCTGGAGGTAATCAGTCCCTGAGGGCAAGTCCATACCTGCGTTTCTATGAGGGGCTGTGGCTTCAGACCTGGACTGTGGGTGGCAGTCTGGCAGGTTGGGTTCATCAGAGAACCACGGCTGTGGCTCTCAGACTACCTGGAAGGAGAAGGCAGAGGAAAATTAAATAAGAAAGTCAGAGGGGGTGGGGCTGCTTGTGGAGCTAAAAAGAAATGCAGACTGGCTTAAACGGGGGGAGGGGGTGTTGCAGACCAAGATATTAGGCAAGGTGCCTCCAAGTCTGAGTGAGCAATAACAGGGCTATTTAAAACACAATACTAGCGTAAAAAGGTGAAGGGGGTTCAAAGGCCTGAGCTGAGATTGCTACTGGTCTTATGAGGAACACAATACAGGCATTTACATTAAATCAGAAAACTTCAGCTATAAAATACAAACAAGACAGTTTTAACAGAAAACATAATCTAGCACAATATAATCAAACATTAACAGTGCAGAGCTATATGGAGCCAATCGGAGTGCTCCTGGGGCTGACTGCAGGCAGTGGGCCACAGCAGTAAAAGACTCTGGATTTAAACCCAGAGACAACTGTCCTCATGTCAAGAAAGCAACAATTGGCTGCTAGGGCTCCCTTTCTGGAGGTAATCAGTCCCTGAGGGCAAGTTCATACCTGCGTTTCTGTGAGGGGCTGGTGGCTTCAGACCTGGACTGCGGGTGGCAGTCTGGCAGGTTGGGTTCATCAAAGAACCACGGCTGTGGCTCTCAAACTACCTGCATTTCTGTGAGTGGCTGGTGGCTTCAGACCTGGACTGCGAGTGGCAGTCTGGCAGGTCGGGTTCGTCAGAGAACCATGGCTGTAGCTCTCAGACTAGCTGCGTTTCTTTGAGGAGCTGGTGGCTTCAGACCTGGACTGAGGGTGGCAGTCTGGCAGGTCGGGTTCATCAGAGAACCATGGCTGTGGCTCTCAGACTACTTTAGCAAGATGAGTTAGTGAGTTACAGGCCCTATGTACAGATTCAAACTACATTTCCTTCTACAGGGACAACGTGATGCTCAGAACCAGTAGGAAGTTTCTTCCCAAAGTGGTGTCAGATTTTCACCTGAACCAGTTCATTACATTACCAATCTTATTTATAGACAAGTCAAGCTCAGGTGAACAAAAATTGTACAGTATGGACTTAAAAAAGGACACTTAGCAATTACCTGGACAGGACAAAGGGCTATAGGCCTTAGCATACCCAACTGTTCCTCACCTGTGGAGAGGTGGGCAGTGGTAGGCCAGCTTCAGAGAGAACAATTGCATGCTGGATAGTGGCCTGCATACAGTTCTGTTACAGTAAGGTTGGGAAACAACATCCAGTGGGCCTTGGGGCACACCCTACTAAGGGGCATGGTTGCATCAGTTTGCTGCAGCAAGGGATATCCCGCTATTGGACATTTTGTAGGGCAGATACTTGGAAGATTGTTCACACATTTACTAAACACCATAGCCTGGACCTTCAGTCCAGGAGTGATGCCAGGTTTGGCACAGCAGTCCTGCAGAGTCAGTTTCCTAAATAGGTTCTGTACCCTGCCTCCAAAGGTACTGCTTAGTAGTCTGTATTAGTTAAGCATACTGAAGGATTCCTGGTGTTAGAAGAAAAAAAATACTCACCATAGTAGTCTTGTTTCTTCCAAGGCATCCTTCAATATGCTTAAAGCTCCCACCATGCCTCCCCTTCCAAAATCAGAAAACAGGGGTCCCCTATTCTGCATCCCTGCTGGTCATTCCATTTGGTGTTTAAACCACTGTTATTGTTAAAGAATCTTACAAACCAATTTGTTCTGACTCTCTTCTTGCCCCTTCTTATAGGGGCCATAAATGTGTTTTTTTTTATTGTGAGTTTAACTGTTAGAGGCTGATAGTATAGCTAGTTATGGTGCTTTCACCCTGTCAGACTCCTTAATAGATCTGAGCGCCTTAGAGTGTAGCAGCTACTAGGGGGAGCAGTTTGAAATTGGCACGAGCCAATGAGAGTCCCATCATTAGCATACATTCCTTTCTTTCTGGGGAAGTTCTACACAGGAGGCTAACAGCATTAGTTAAGCATACTGAAGGATGCCTTGGAAGAAACAAAATTACAATGTTGTGTAATTTTTTCTTTACTGACCCTGACCCTATGTAACCTCTCGGGTCGTGCCTGAAAATAGGCATTCAGTTGTCTAATGCACTCACCTGGTCAAGAAAAACTAAATAAATAATGCATTTCTTCAAATGTCTTCAACTCCAGCAGTATTTTTTCTGTGTGCGTGTGAGGCTGAAACATTTTGGGTTGTGCAGTTTTGGAAACTTCTGAACTGCAGGGACAAACCCTAACTTTTAAAACCCACTTGTCTGTGGTGAGTTTTGTCCATTCCTGGAAGTATTGGGCCAGTCTTCCTCCCACTGTCAGTTGGTTGGCGACCTTGGTGGGCTTGTCAGCATTTCTGTTTTGCCTGGGGTTTGGGTGCTGGAGTTGCAGGAGCATGCCTTGTTTCTATTCTACCTCTACCCTTATAATAGCCTTTTTGCGGAGAGTAGTCATAGTGAGCATAAACACAAGGGTAGCATTCCCTATCCCATCTCCCCTTCCATATAGCCTATAGGAAGTGAAATCCTTTTCTTTCTCAGTATTGCTCTTATAGGTGGTTTTATACTCATCCACCTTTTTCATGTAAGCCAAATTCTCTTGTCACCAAACAGGGAATTTCGCTCACAAGGGCAATCATAGCTTTTGTCTGAGTGTCCTGGGATAGATTTGTAGTTCTTTTTTTTAATTTATATTTTTTGTGTATTGTTCTGTGCTCATTTTCTACCCTGTTCTCGGGGCCCCAGCACATGGCCGTTGTGCAGGCATGGAGGCGCATGCATGCCCCGTGATGCCGGCACAGCCCCTTCCACCCCTCCCCATGGCTAGCGCCAGAGTTCCTGGTCGGCTCCGCCATCTGTCCTCCACCGGCTGGTGGCCAGAGACAGAGGAGCCTCCAATCCTTCCCAGGAGGAGAGTGCTGCCTCATGGTGGCTCGATCTTGCTCCTCACCCTCCTCCCCGGCTGACCCCCAACAACCAGGGCTTGTTTCCAAACCCAGGTCGCTGATGTAGCGTGAGGTGTGACTTCCAGTGCCTCTACCCTCAGTGCCACCGGGCTGGTCATAGATTTATAGTTCTGAGCCAGGCAATCCTTCTTAGGGACACTGCATGGTCTATGGCCCTAGATGCAGTATTGTTAGTATCCACTGCCATATGGAACTGGTACTCTGTGGCATCTCTGGCTGATCTTGCTGTGTCAGTCATATCCTTTGCCAAGTCTCCAGTAGCCCTTTCGCTCAGAGCCAGGATGGAGTTCCATGGTCAGACATGTGGTCTACAGCAATCCACTAGGAGGCCATTATCACTGTTGACTGGCTGGTCGATGGTTGCGGTCGAGACATTCCCATTCTCAATCCCGCTTGACCAACAGACATAACTGTTGATGTTCCTTATCCTCCGCACCACTGGGGGAGGAGAGGCACCACCGCAAGATGCACTAGTGCTACAAGGAGTTCCTCTTGCAACCATGGGCTATTGTGGGGCAGGGTAGGGCTCTACCTCCTAGACCTTTGGTCTCCTGGCCATTGCCAATGGTACCCCCATCGGTCCACACCATGTAAGTGCAACCCACAGCTGATTCTCCACCTATTCAGATGGAGTCACCACCACTGCAGCTGAACGTTGGTACTCCAACTAAGGAGGCTAGCTGCTCAGTCACCAGCTTGCCAGGCCTGTTGTCAGTGAGGATCACTCCTGGAGAGGATTCCCGAGAGGTCTGTGGAGAGAATTGTAGAGATCCATTTTTGAGGAGTCCTCTGAGGACTCTGATCATGAGTCTATAACCTTTCCTGAGATTTCACTCGTCAACAGCAGTTCAGTTGAGGACCTTTCCACCAGGCATGGCCTAGTATCCTTCGGAGTGCTTTTCTGACTGATTTTGGAATCCATGTAGGTCCTGCTTAAGCCAGTCCAGAAGAGGGCTAAGTAACCCCTCATGGGCATTTTAGTATGTGACAAATCCCCTGTTGTGGCCTTCCCTGTGGCTGAGGCCATTTTGGGGCTGACCCTGGATCTTTGGCAGCATCAGCCATCCTGTCCACAAGTTCTGCAAATATGTGGTTCCAATGGGTTCCCTTTCAGGGCTTTTGGACCATCTCTCCACGGAGGCACCAGCGCAGAATTCGGTGCTTCATAAATCCAGACACTAAGGGGATGTGGAAAAGCCTCCAGAAAAGGAGTCTCTTAAAGTTAGCCATACCGCTAACAAGGTGTACTCTGTAGCGTCTTTGGATCTCTGGCAAGCTAGCTATGCCATGATGATGGCTAACTTTGGTCACTTCCTGACCGGAGTTGTTTTTTTCATTAGTACTTTATGCTTCTTCCTTCCCTGTCTACACTCTTCCAACTGACCCTGTCCCAAGCCCTGTCACCTGACTTCTCCAGGACTCACCTTATGCCAGCATCCTCTTCCACAGAACTATGGTGTGTGCCTGGCCACCCAGAGCAGAGCCTGTGGGGGGTTGGTCTTCATCCTGTCTCCAGGGTGTTTTTCTGCTGATTTTCTCCCCTTCACTCCTTGGGGCTTCGGACAACACAGTCGAGCATGCATGTGGAGGTGCACATATGCTCTGGAACAGACGGCCCTGATCTACCCGCCTGACCCAGTGCCAGCCCCTCATTTGCTTGATGCTACCTTTGAGCCTTCCCTCAGTGGCAGGCAAGAGCCAGGAAGGCCCACCTCCCCAATCCAGGAGAGGAGAGCTGCCTGGTGGCAACTCTACCTGCTCCCAGCCCCCCCCAGCTGACCCCTGCCAACCCTCACCGGAGTGATGAGAGGTAAGGCATCCAGCACCTCAGCCCTCTACACCACTGGTCCAGCTCTGATGGGAGTTTTTTTTTTTGCTCCTTCCCAGCCCCCTGGCCCACTACTCTTTCGGGCTGCTCAACGTTAGCACCCCTGCCCACTGGCCATCCCCCATTGCCATCTGTTTGTCCTCTCTAAAAGGCCCTTGATGGGAGTTTTTGACATTGTCCTCCCTCTCCTCCCTGTTGAGCAACAATTGGCAGTGAAGCTCATCAGAGACCAGGGTCAATCGCTGGCTAAATACCAGCTCTGACAACCTTGAACATGGGTGATTACTACGCCCGTGCCATGGCAGTGGTTGTCTTCATGCATCACAGGGCATGGCTGCATCTGTCCACCTTCACAGTTGACACCCAGCATAAGCTAGCCGATGTCTGTTTCTTGGGCA
Source organism: Neoceratodus forsteri (assembly GCA_016271365.2). NCBI lineage: Eukaryota > Metazoa > Chordata > Ceratodontiformes > Ceratodontidae > Neoceratodus > Neoceratodus forsteri. The sequence continues at coordinate 1,129,270,748 of CM057449.1, read as the reverse complement.
CTGACCTCTTTGGCCCTGGTGTGGATGAACATCTTACCTGAATCAAGAAGTCTAGTGCCACCCTGGATTCTGTGACTTCATCCCAAAAGGACCAGAAGTAGTCATCTAAGAAACAGGGTCTCCAATACCAGTTGTTTCAGTTACAGCCTCCTTGGCAGCAGCCACAGCAGTGGCATTTCCAGACCTGGTGCCCCAAGCAGATGTCTGGGTGTCAGGGTCCAAAAAATGGGAGGGGGCAAGGGTAATGGTGCCCCCACAAAAGCTGCCCAGTGACTGGTTGTGGTTCATGGTTCCTCCACCTGTCCTGTCCCTGACTGCTGTCCGTGTCTGAGGCCAGCTACATCACTTCTTACTACATTGGTCTGCTGTCACAATGGACAAGTAGATCTTCCCCAAATCAATCTTCACCATTCATTACTGATGGATCCTACCAGAGGTCAGGACCTTGCACGTTAAAAAGAGCACTGCCTGTTTAAAACTTTTTGTGCTGGGCGGAGACAACGTCAGAATGCTGCCACCCTCGAGGCCAACATTCCACGTGGTGCTCGCAGGTTGGCCAGTAACCAACACTGACTCATCCCAGCCCTCAGTTCTGTTTTTTCTGCCATTGAGGATGAGTACCAGTGTTGCTTGATGCTGGAACGTTTTTTGTTTATTCTAAGTTTAAATTTGGTGCCGGGTGTCCCTTTTCTCCTTTAGTTTGTGTTTAGCCACAGCAGTGGTATGTTGGGGTCGGGCCATCATTCAAAGTCAAAATGGTCCGGAGTTGCCCCTATGCGTTGATGCCTCTGTGGCAGCTTCATCACGATCACGGACCTCCACGATCATTGCTTTTCTTGTCTGAGTCCCTGCCATCTGATGGATGAGTGTGACACCTGTTTTTCCATGAATCTCCATACTTTGGTTGTCCATGTGACGTGATGGTGTAGGGAACCCCTGACTTTTGGTGGGCATCTACGAACTCGGGACGCCAAGGCAAGAACCTTGGGGCCCTCCCCTGGCTCTATATGACCCAGTGGGGAAAGGACCCCCTCTGTTCCTCATCTTGCTGGGGCATGGGGTCCTCGTGAGGGGTTGGTGGGGAGGTTGTCTTCCTCCAGGATGGTGACTGGTCACCCCTCGCAGTCCAACTCCTCCGCGGATGACCCCCGAGGTGGAGTCAAGGCTATTTGTGGGCTCTCCTTGGGAAATCCCCCAGAAGACCGTGCACCCTTCCAGCTTCAGCTCTTGGTGCCACCTCTGGTGCCAATGAGCGGAGGGGGTAGCATGTCCAGGCCTCCCCCTGATGCCTCTCAGGGTTCCAGAGGGTCCAGGATTCTGGGTGTGGCCCAGTTGGAAGTGGCTCTAATCTCCTCCCCCTCCTCAGGGGATGGTGACGAGGGCAATCCCAACTGGGTCCCTGGCTCCTCAGATTCTGTTCGGATGTCTCTGGGGCTGTTGGGGTCTCTGGTGCCAGGATCTCAACCAAGGGACTATGCTGTCAGTGGTGTTGCTACCCCAGAGCCTTATGGGACCACTTCTGGTTCTGAGGGACCCTTGCAGGTTCCTCTCGGGGGTTCAGAGAGTGGCACCACCATGTCCAAGCGTGGTGCCATTGTCTGCGCCGAGTCAGTGGTCAGCACAGCTCCTCTTGGCAGCGCCGCTGTTGGTGTCAGCTCTACCTCTACCATGATCAAGCCCACCTTAGAGGCTGATTCTGCCTCGTTAGCCAGGTCCAATCCCATCATGATCTGGATTCCGGCCAATGAGGATGAACCTCAGGGAGACCCTCTAGCCCCCCCTCCAGGGTGGGGGGAGTCTTCTCCTTTGAGAAGGGCAAGCCCGGACTCCTCCACTGGGCCTCCTAAGAGGGACAGATCTTTCCAGGAGAAGAGGGCGGTGGAACTGTCTCTAAATGACAACCCACATTCCTCTGGGCAGTTGGGGGTTGTTGCCAGGGGCTGTCCAGTTTGGCCTGCCTTCTGGGGAGAGGTTCTGCAGTGGGTGGGGGCAGGAGCCTCCTGAGGGGTGCTGTACAGCTCCAGCCTCACCTTCCAGGGGATTTCCCTCAAGAGCATCTTCCAGCCCGCCCCTTGGGGGTTGGGCGCATTTGGGTGGAAGGGTTAACCAGTTCTCCCCCCAACTAGGGTACATCTGTGCAACCCCAAAGCTCGGGCAGAGGTCCTTCCTGATCCAACCAGGTTGTCCCCCCTCTGATAACTGTGCCTCCCTTCCCTCCTTTCCCTGGGTTTCTTAGACCCGAAGGCCCACTATCTTGGGAACAATTCAGGGCTGTGTTGGTGCTGTTCTTCCATTACTTTAGGGCCGTCTCTGAGGTCATTTTCAGACCTCCAACTTCTGTACCGCTGAGCTCTGAATCGGACTCTCTCTCCTCTTCAGCTTCCTCAGTGGAGGAAGAGAATTCTTCAAGTCACTTCCGCTGTGGGGGATTTTGCATCCTATCAATGATTCCTAACGGAGATAATAAGGGAGTTGGTCTCTTCCACCCAGTCGGACGGAACCCCAATCGTGCAATGCCATCATTCCTAGGGGAGTACAGCGCTGATAGGTTGGTCATTCCTCCTTGGCCAAGGCCATTATGGGAGATATCACATGCCATCTGGCTATGTCCCTCTTCTCCTTGGGACTGCATGCACAGATACCGTGCAGCAGCAGGGTCTCCTGGTGACATACCACAGCCTTCTTTAGGTCTGGGTTTCCTGGACACTCCTTCGGGGTGTCGACGCCTCAGTCAGGACTGAGCCCCCGACACGGACACGGAGGAGTTCAATTGATGGGGGAGGAGGCTGTCCTTTTCAGCACACCTCCTGTTGTGGGTGTTGGCTTATCAGGCACACCAGGCGGCACATGCCAGGCACATCTGCTGTCTGCTGGGGCAAGTCCTTGCAGCACTGCCTGAGGGTGAGGGAACCAGGCAAGCCATTCCCTTGACTGCCCAGGGCCTGGAACTAGCAAGACACCTCTCCAGGGCAGTCTATGATGCCAATGAGGTGACTCCCAGGCTAGTAGGATACTCACTCTGCATGCAGGCTGTGTGGCTTCGCCTATCCAGGTTGTCACCCCTGGCCCAGCTAGGGTGATGTCCTCACCTTTCCAGGGGGCCCACTTTTTCTCCTGCAGGTCATGGCAAGTACTTCAGGGGCACCCTCTGCCTCCCGGATCTCAGGAGCATTTGCCGGCCCTGTCAAGTCCCGGGCTAGCCAGGCCCGTTGGCCCCCTCCTCCAGTGTTTTTTCCCCCATGGAGGCTGGGGGATGTTTTTCCCCAGGGTTTGCCTTCTTGGTACTTGGACCCATCAATAATGAATGGTAAAGACTGATTTGTGGAAGATCTGGAAATTATGTACTTACCATAATTATGATCTTCTCAAATATCTTCACCATTCATTACGCCCACCCACCCTCACTATGATCAGACACTGGGCAGCTTGGTCCTTTTCCCTTCTCTCCATCCTATCTCTGGGTGGGAGGGAATAAGGGAAAAGGACTCTCTCTTGGGCAAACCCTGTATCTAGTCTGGATTCTTTTCCATTGCTGGTGAGCTACAAGGTTGCTCCACCACTTCTGTGGGATAATCCTGGAATATAACCTCCTCAATTTCTTCTCTTCAGCTGAGCAGTCCTCCAGATTTTAACTCCAGCTCACCCTGGAGTAATCCTCTTCCTGGTGTATTACTTTTTGCTATGTCTGGCAAATTGTAGGAGGACAGTGGGAACATAGCTCGGGAGAGAAGGTATGGATGAAGACCAAAGGTAAGAAATTGCTCCATCAATATAAAGTATCAGGCACTGTTCTCTTATACTGTAACTTAAAAAAAAGGAAAAGGTTTTTTTCTCAGTAGGGACATGTTCCCAGGCCTCTGGCTCTTCCTCCCTGTGTCTCTCCACCCCCTTCTCCTCCCTCTTGATCCAGCTTGGGATCTTAGGTCCTGCATCACTTCCTCTTCCCTCTTTTTAAGTGGAATCTAGTCCATCTGGACTTCACTTGGGAAGGAAAATCCTAGGGAGTTTTGGGGCAGAGGAGTGTTGGAGAGTTGAGCCAGTTTGCTTCTTCAATCTGTCTTCCTTCCCTCTCTCCTGTCTCTCAGTTTTACTTTGTCTAGGGCTGCCCAGTGTTTTGGTCACCCCTTCCTGTTCATCTTCGTTATCCTTCTAGTCTAACCCTAGCTATCCTTTCAGCTTTATTTTGTTTTATGTCCCACCCTTCCCTATCATTTGGGCACCCTGCCCCCCTGATACCTACCTTTCTTGTTCCTTGCCTGGCAGGTCAGAACTGAGGGCTGGGATGAGTTGGTGTCAGTTACTGGCCAACCTGAGAGCATCACCATCCCGATGCCTTCTCCACCCAGCACAAAAAAATTTAAAGAGGCAGTGCTCTTTTTTCCATGCAGGGTCCTGACCTCTGCTAGGACCCATCAGTAATGAATGGTGAAGATGTTTGGGAAGATCATAATTACAGTAAGTACGTAACTTCCATGTGATGGCCACAGAGGGCAGAGGATTGCCTCTGCAGTTTGAGGCTCTCCTGCCTTACCACCTCCATGCGCCTTGAGACTCCAGTGTGTCCCAGGATGTGCTGTCCACCCTAGGGGTGGACGTTGTTCAGTTCCTTGTGAAAGGGGCAATAGCCCATGTTCTGGACACCCTGCCAGTCAGGGTTATGTGTCCAGGTACTGCCTGAGTCCTGAAATGGACAGAGGCTGGGGCCCCATGCTGGATTTACATGATCTCAATTAGTTCATGTGAAAACACAAGTTCCAGGCGATCACTCCGAACATCCTTGGAGCAGAATATGTGGTTCTACTCCCTAGACCTCTGGGATGCAGTTTTCCACATTCACACCCGTCGATCCCACCTCTGGTACCTCCAGTTCTGTGTGGAAGGGGTTCTGTACCAGTTCCAGGTCATGCTTTTTGGCCTCTCCTCAGAGCCCAGGGTCTTCACCAAATGCATGGCAGTGGTGGCGGCCCACCTGCTGTGCCTCTGAGTCAGAGTATACCCCCACCTGGACGACTGGCTGTTGACTGGTCCTTCCAGAGAGGCCATGAAGAGATCCACAGTTCTGGCCATCCAGACTTGTTGAGACCTTTTCCCCCCAATTGTTTAACCAGGAGAGACACACTAAGCTGAAAGCTTGTTTACAGGTGTGACCCGGGAGCACAGGGAAGTTAAGTGACTTGCTCAGAGACACACAGTATGCAAGTGGGAGCTGTGGGATTCAAACCCAGGTCTCCAGATTTGCAGCTCAGAGCCTTAAACCGCTGCACTATACTGCCTCCCACACTTTGGCCTGCTGGTCAACCTGGACAAGTCCATACTGGTACCAAAGCAGGTGATCAAGTTCATCGGGGCAGAACTTGAATCCCTGGAGGCCATGGCCCACCTCCCTGCAGACCAGACACTAGATCTTACCTCCTTTGCCCATTCATTGTAGGTTGGGCTGTCACGCCTTGCTCAGGATTTCCTGAGCCTGCTGGGGTACGTGGAGTCCTATACCAGCGTAGTCCATTGGGCCTGCTGGCGAATGTGTCACCTTCAGTGGGGTTGGGTCATCAGTAGTCCCAGCACCTAGGTCACTTGGAACAATCGATCAAAGTGACCTGGCCGATGTTGGATGCCATCCACTGCTGGCTGGTCCCAGAACACCTGGAGGAAGGAATCCCATTTGTCCACCCAGAATAGACCATATTGTTCATGATGGATGCATCTCTGGGGGTGGGGAGTGCACTTGAGAGACCAGAGAGCCCATGGGTTCAGGTCACCCAAGGACTTTCATCACCACATAAATGTGCTGAAGCTACATGCAGTGCATTTGGCTCTGACGGAATTCTCTCTGCTAGTCAGGGGTTGGATCGTGCAGGTCCAGGTGGACAACACAATGACCATGTTCTACCTGAACTTCTACCTGAACAGGCAGGGTGGAATGTACTCCATTCCTCTGTGTCAGGAGGCATTCTGCACCTGGAAACTCAAGCGCAGCTTGAGAGCAGATTTACTGGTGATCCGTGTCACAGGAGAGAACAGTCAGCTGGCAGGCGCTCTCAGCTGGGTAGGAGAGATGTCACGAGTAGCCACTGCATCAAGAGGTGGTGAACCACCTGTTCTTCTTGTGGGGCACATCCTTGGTGTTTGCCTCCTGGGAGAACACCAAACTGAGGCTGTTTTGTGCCTTCCCCACTCAGTCCGGGACACTGCTGGAGGATGCCTTTGTGAGGTCCTGGACCCCAGGCCTTGTGTATGCCTTTCTTCCTATCCCCTGATCCACAAGGTGGTGATAAAGTCCTGGAAAGACAGGCATGGCTGGATGATCTTGATAACTCCAGACTGACTACAGCAGTTCTGATATCTGGATCTCCTCAGCCTCAGTGGAGATTGCCTCTCTTCCCAGACCTGCCGACCAGACATCAGGGGATGGTCCTGCTCCTAAACCTTCAGTCCCTCCACCTCACGGCCTGGTTCCCAAGTGACTAGATTTCCAGGTCTTGGGTCTTTTGGAGGATGTTCTCCACATTGTGGAGGCCTCAAGGAAAAAGTCAACTCACAGGTGCTATGCTGCAAATAGGAGGGATTTCCCATTTGATGTCAAGGCAGTTGTCAATTGCTTGTCCAGTGGCTAGCATCCTGTACTATCTCTGGTCCCTTTCCCAGCTGGGGCTGTGGGCGACACTCTCAAGATGCACCTGGCATGCCGGCGAACCCGGGTTTGGGAACAAGCCCCGGAAGTCAAGGGTTGGCAGGGGCAGGTAAGGATGAAGCGTCTGAAAGACAGCTGTCCCTGCCCGGGGGGGACTTTAGGGACAGCGTCGCTCCTGAGCAACCCCTGGCGATGGCCGGGGGTAGCCAGGGGTGGAGCTCGGCGGACACTGGTTCGTCATTGCATGACCGAGCTCCGCAGGGGCGGGACTGAACAAGTGGAAATCCCTGGAGCACCTGATAGGCGAAGACAGGTCCAGTGATCAGTCCCCACGTCCAATGCCAGGCCTCCCAGCTCCACAGGGCCACTCCCTGGTCACCTCACTAAATTGTAGATAGAGCACCAGATGAGTCAGCAGTCCTGCCCCGTGGGGACTCAGAGCCGGGGGGGTGATGACCAGGTGGTGCGACAGGGAAAGTGGAGCCTGGGGGCTTCAGGTGGACGGGAAAAAGACCGACCGTGTGTCCTGTCGGAGAGAGTTCAGGGCTCCAGTGTAGGAGGCATAAAGAAAGTTTAAAAAAAAAAAAAAGATGCACTTGGCAGCCATCTCTGCTTACCAGCCACTGGCTGGTAAAGCTGATGGTGGCCCAGGAGAAGGTGGTTGGGTGCTTTTTCAAAGTCCTGGACCACTTGTCCCCTCCGGTGCATGTTCCATCTCCAACAAGGGACTTACTGCTGGTACTGGCAATGCTCATAGGCAAGCCTTTCGAGTCAGTGCACAGGTGTGAAATGTCACACCTGTCATGGAAGACGGCCTTCCTCTTGTCAGCCAGAAGGATGGGGGAGCTCCAGGCACTCTTGGTGGAGTCTCCTTACTTGATCTTCCACAGGGACAAAGTCATCCTTCACTGAAACCGAAGTTCCTCCCAAAGCAGAGTTTCACCTTAACCCAATGATTAACTTAACCGGTGTATTTCACCAGCCCATTTTCAGAGGCTGACCGCAGGCTCTATACCCTGGACCTGCAAAGAGTGCTCTGCTACTATGTGGAGAGCACTGCTGGAGTTTGGGGACAGGCTTGCCAGCTGTTTCACGTACGTTGAAGCCATGCCTGACAGACTGGCAGCAAAGTGGACGATTGCCAGGAAGATAACATCCTGCATTGACCTCTGCTGTAGGTGGGTTGGCAGGGAGCCTCCTGTAGGGCTTAGGGTTCTTTCCACCAGGCATACTTCTATCTTAGTGGCTGCTTCCAGGGATGTCCCTATCCAGGACTTCCGCAGGGCTGCTACCTGAAAGTCAGCACACACCTTCATTTCCCCTTATCACATCGACCTTGAGTCACGCCGGGATGCTGGTTTTATGACTTTGGTTCTCTAATCTTTGTTTGCCAAATAGAGATGTGCCCCTTACTCCCTCATCCCAGAGAACTACTAGGAGTCTGCAAGTGGATAAGTACACCAAATCCACGCCCCTGGAAGAATAGTTTACTCACTTGTAACCATAGATCTTCCCTTGTCAGTCTTCAATATTCATTACTGCTGGGTGTCAGCCGAAGGTGTGCACCTGTATGGGAGCTTTTTTTTGGGGGGGGTGGTCAGCGCTAACGGTGTCGCCACAAGGCCGATGCATTGTGTGGTGCATGAGGGTTGGCCATTAGGCACTGCAGACTCCTTACCTACCCCAGTTCTGTTTCTCCCACCATCGAGGTCACACCTGCTGTGCAAGTTTTCAGAAAAGTTTCTTCTGTGTCACTAGGCCTTCACCATCCTACACCATTTCCTGCCTTCTCTGTCCTGGTTCTGAATCACCCGACGCCATTGGAAATCAGTAAGCCCATTCCTTTTATTTCTACTGACAGCACTGGGTCCTTTTTCTGTGAAGTTTTGTAAATTTATTTTGCGTTATGTCTAGTTTGGGGGCTAAGAGAAAATCCAAAGTGGGCTGTTCCCCCAAGCGCCAGTGCCCTTGTGGCCGGAATTTTTCTGTTATGGATCAACATGATGTTTATCTGCATTGCCTGGGTCCCAACCATGATATGGACAACTGTGACACCTATTTCTCCATGGACCACCGCGTTCTTGAGATCCGTGCATTTAAAATCAGCAGGGCCCCGCTGACTTTCGGAGAATGGCATTGTTCTAGGGATGCCATGGCAAGATCATTTAACCCTGTCTCCGGGTCCCCTCCCAGGTCTATACAGCTCAGTGAAGAGGAAACTTCCTCAGATTCCAGCCTTGCTTTCGAGGAGGTTTCTTTTGCAGTTCTGGCGGCTTGGCTTGGTTCCCTGCGGAGCCGGGTTGAGGGCACCGCTACGACAGTCACCTCCTCAGAGGTGCAGGCAGCCTGCCCCAGGGTTGTGGCCCACAGCTGCTGGGCCTGGCAATGGTGACCTTCAGCACTGCTGCTTTGGATCCCAGTGCTGTTTGCAGTGCCAGTGATCAAGGCAGTGCCGCAGGTGGTGCTGTGTCCTGCGGCAGTGCCGTTCATGGTGCCTTTGGTAGGAGAGCTCCCGGGGCAGCCCAGTGTTCACCTCCCAGGCTCCCCAGAGTCTGTGGTCTCTGCAGCCCCCCACGCTGACTCCAGTGTTGGGGTGATGTGGGGGATAGCAGTCTCGGGGGACCTGGAGTGGTGGTCGTCTTGACCATGGGGACCGGCACAGCAGCCATTCCTGGTGCTGCCATAACCTCCTTGGTAGGGATGGGGACCCCTCTTCTGCGGCCTCCCTCAAGGGTTCTGTGGGTTTAGGGGACTCCTTGTCACTGGGTTTCAGGAAGAGGAAGGCCTTGGAGTCAGAAGGGTTGCGAGGCCAGGGTGAGGTGCGGAGGCCTTTTTCTACTACCCTGCGGGGGGTTGGGAGGAGCCACAGTGCTGAGCCCCACTCCTCCTCCTCCTCTGAGACTTCAGGGGTGCCCTTAGTAGGCAGTGCTGAGGGTTGCCCTTCTGGAACCATGCAACCTCGGTCACACTCCAGGGAAGATTCTCCCTCAGGGCTCATCCAGGATTCGTTTTCACATTTGCAGCATCTACTGACAGGATCGACCCCAGGATTCCCCCGCATGGGAGGATCTGTTGTGGGGTCTCAGAGCCCAGGCACTTTCAGTGAGGTGTCCTTCCCCAATCCCTTTGCAGTCACCTCCCCTTCTCCCAGGCCATGTGGGCCCTATGGGACTTTTAACTTGTGAGACATTCAGGGCCACTGTGGCAGCCTTTCCTAGGTATGTTAGAGCTATGGACAAGCAAGTCTTTCACCTGTCTCCCCTGCCACAGGAGGACTCTAAACATCCAAGCTCCTCTACTTTCTCGTCTTCCTCATCTGAGGAAGAGGAACATTCTATCCACCTTTCCTCCAATGCTGATTTCACTGAATATCAGTGATTCCTTTTGAGGTTAGTTCAGGAGCTCCACATCTCCCATGTGGTAAGACTCAATACCAAGTGGGAGATGTGCTCTTTTCTGAGCGAATTCAGTGCCAATCACCTGGTGGTTCCTTCCTAGCCTCTTCCCTTCCAGGAAGCGTCTAGCCACACCTGGCAGTCTCCAGCTGCCTCATCCCCAGCCAACTGCAGGAGGAGGTATTGCGCTCCTCAGGAGTCTCTTAGTTCTCTGCCTCACCCACCCTCAGGGCTGACAGCTTTAGACACTCAATCTGGGCTTCAACACCCGGCGCATGACTGACCTCTGGATCCGGATTCCACGGAATTCGACTGGTGGGGTAGAAGAGCTTCAGCTCATGCATTACTCTGCATGAGTTAACATCAGGCTCACCACGCTGCCTACAACAGGCACCTGTGGTCAATGCTGGCACAGGGTCTAGCATCCTTGCCTGATTTGAAGGAATCTAAGCAAGCCACTGCCCTCTCTGCACAGGGTCTGAAGCTTGCAAGACACCAAGCAAGGGCACCGTACGACATCAGTGAGGTGGCTTCCAGACTAGCAGGGACAACGATCTGCATCAGGCAGATGGCATGGCTTCACCTGTCTAGATTGTCACCCATTGCCCGGCGTAGGGTGATTTCCTCCACTTTCCGGGGGACCCGTCTTTTCTCTCACAGGGAAAGGAGGAACCTTCAGGAGCATTTCCCATCCTCCCGGTCATGGGGGACACCTCCTTGGCCTGATTAGCCTTAGGCTATGTTGACCTAGTATGGCAGAAGGGTCTCTCCTGCCTGCGTCTCCCCTGCAGGAGGCTAAGGAACTCTGTTCCCTCAGGGCAGTGCCAAATCTCCTATGGGGGCTTGGTACTGACCCCAGCAGTAATGAATGGTGAAGACTGACAAAGGAGGATATGAAAATTTTGCATTGTGCATTTGCTTTGCATTGTGGGGGCATGTGTGATTTTGTATTTTCTTGAAACTTGGCTTCCCAGCCAAATGCCCTTTGGGGTAACCCTTGCCTCAGTGTTTGCGCACAGAGGTTCTTTGTCTTTTAAATGGTTTTTTATTTTAATGGGTTCACCACAATATATCCAAGGCACACTGCCTCTAGGGTAGCTGGTCCATTCCACTGGGGTGTCAAACAGACGAGGCATACTGATGAGTCCTGGTAGGACGTAAACACGTGTCTATGTCTTCTGTTAGCACCCTTTGCAAACTGTGTGAGAGGCCTTTCGGCACCATGCAATTCTGCTTAAAGTTGGACCAGCATAACATTCTGTGGTGATTTGCATATGTAGCCCATGATGCTTTGCATTGTGGGGGCATGTGTGATTTTGTATTTTTTTATGAAAATTATGTACCTACCATAATTCTTGATCTTCTTGTTCATCTTCACCATTCATTACTGATTCCCGCCCACCTTCCCCTCTTGGGCCTCAGCTCTTGGGCACTGCCTCCACCCTACTTGCCCTCCTCCTCTTCAAGGCCAGTTGGGGCAAAGTCCCCCTGGTATCTCAGGGTCCTCTGTTTCCTTCTCTAAGAAGTCATAGAGCGCTCATCCTAGGAGGGTGGCAAGTAGGGTCTTCGCCCTGGCCTTGGAGGGAACTCCCTGGGATTCTCAGTGGGGTGCACTGTGGGATCCTTAATTTGGCACAGATGTCCACCTGTTTTTCACCTTCTTGAAGTGGGGACTGCATCAGTGCATTTCATGGGAGCACCCATAGGGATTTTCCTCCCCCTTACTCCTTTATTGCTTCCCCGCTACCTTTGGAGGTCATTCTGGACAGAGTCCTCTCCTGTTAAAGGTCCCCCCTTTAACTAAGCTGTCAAGTGATAAACTGTGGAGGGCCATGCTCCAGAATTTTCATCCTGAATGTGGATTGGGTGGGGAGAGGGGGCTGACTTCGCAATGTTTTATATTCTCCAAGACCATTTTGAATTCTCTTGTTCTGTACCTTCATCCAGTGATCCCTGAAGTTGATGGGATCATTGCTCCTGTGTCTTCATACCTTTCATGTTTCTGAGGTTAAAATAAGCCAATGGTTTTACAGCGCCCCCCCCAATGTATATTCTATCTTTCTCTCTTCTCTCTCTCTCTTTCATCTTTCTCCTGTGCTGCTGCCCGAGGGTTGGGGCCCTATGCCCATGTAGGCAAAAAGTCCAATCCCTCTGTCCTCTGGTCGACTTATTCCATTTTCAGTTTATATCCTTTCCTTTCCCTATCCCTCGGCTCTCTTGCATCACCTTGGTTTCTCTATCCCCCTTTGCTTCACCCTCTCCAGCAAAATAGAACTGGGGTGGAGGAGGAGTCTGCGGTGCCTAATGGCCAGTCCTCATGTGCCACACAATGATCGCCCTCCCCCCCAAAAATCTGTGTCCAGCGTGCAAGATCTGACGTCATGGGGGGGGGGAGTCTGGATATACTGCTCAGGTGGTGGGAGGTGCTTAGCTTAAGGATGTCTGGCCAATAACATCATTCCAGTGGAACTGTCAGAGTGTGGATGTGAACCATATATCCCTCCTAGAACTATGGTTACATGAGAGTAACATGTTCTTTTTTCCCATGCTGTCCAGTCTCCTGGAATCTTTCTCAGGAGACTGGGAAGAAACTGGCACTTTTTCCTTTTCACAGGTGGCAGCCTGGACCATTCCCTCATGATCATTTTGGGAATACAAGTACTCAGGGCCCTGTTTATCAACCTGATATTTTTTCTCAGTTTTCTTATGTGTGCCAGAAGCTGATGAGGGTGCTGACATGACATAAGAATGACTTTCTTGGCAAAGTATCCAGGAGGCATTGGATCCGTTTCTGGTTCTTTCCGATACTTTTAGTAAAAGACGCTGTCTTTTTGGTTTGGGCTTACAAGAGTTAATGGGCACCAGGCGATACCATTTTTCACTTGTTATGGCAGCTAACAAATTATCCTCAGACATTGGTTGGATCAGCACTTCCTATCTTTCATTGAATGGCACAAGGAGATACAGGAGATGCTACTGGTAGAGCGTACATTGACATGTTTATGACACTGCCTCCAGTCGTATATTAGCTGCTGGGCTCCTTTAGATGCCTGGCAGTCCACCACAGGCATGCCTTGCTTCCCCTGTAATATATATATATATATTTTTTTATTAGACTTATTGTACCTGGACCATACCCCTAATACTCCAGATCCCAGTTTCTTTTTGGGGGGTGACGAGGATGTGGATTGAGCTGGGAGGGGATGGGATTAAGATTTGTATTTTCACTGTTGGCATTTTCACATTGGTGCTTGTTTGGCAACCATCTTTTTTTTTGTTAATAAAGTATGTTAAATTTTTTAAAAAAAGTGACTTTCCTAAGGGATTTGTGGATGGGCAGCACCAACCCATCATATCCTTGAAATCAGCCTCATTCTCATCCTCATCAGTTTCCTGTGGTGAAATATTAAGGCTATTAGCCACATGCCTAACAACGGTAAATCAGCAGGTATAGTCATCTGAAGACCTAGGAGGTGAGCCAAATTCTTGCTCAGGAAAACTAGCTGGCTCTATAGGTTCTCCCTCTTCTTCTTCATAATACATTTCTACCTCCTTCTCACAGGTACTGGGAATGGAACTGGAGCCGGGGAGGGGGCGGCGGCGGTATGTATATTAATGAAATTCCTTGTAGCCTGGGATGCCTGGAAGAATTACCATTCTTTAGTGATGTCGTCTAGTGAGAGCATTTTATTCTTGTTCACTGTCAGCTCCTTTCCTTCTTCAGGAGGAGGGACAGCTATGTTTTTCATTTTGTTTTTTTCTTAGCAGGCACCGTCTCCAGTGTTTGGTCTGAGGAGCTCCTATTTTTACTGGATTCAGGGTTCCTCCTTTCAGCCACTCTAAGTTCTGGACCATCTTTTGCAGCTTGCAGATGATGAGCCAGCTGATCCACCTGACTGGGTGCCCACTGAAAACAAGGGCCTGAACAGCAGGGGCTGAAAGGTCGGAGGGGCTCCCAAGCCCCTGGAACCAACATCCACCACTGAGAGATGGATGTGGGAGCTGCCAACAGTAGCTCTGCAGGGTAAAGGGCATGCAAGGCAGAGGGGGCTGCCCCCAATGACGAGGATGGTCCAGTCGCAGTTGTCGCTGGAAGTGGCGACTGGGAACGAGATGAGGAGGACTGGAGTTTCTCCTTAGAACGATTCTTGTCTCAGTGTTTGTGTATTACTGCTGATTTTTCCTGGGCCTTGGAAGGCTGGGAGCCTGAGGACGTCATGAGGGAGGTGGAGGAACTTCTGTCTTGAAGCTCCTTCTCCAGCAGGGCATCCTTCTGCTTCAGCAGAAAAGCTTCCAAGGTCCGCACTCGCCACTACTTGGGTCAGTGTACAAAGAAACAGGTGGATCTCAGGATTGTTCTGGGGTGCTAAAAAGAGATTTTGCTAACCATTATATCAAACAGAGGCACAGGTTTAAGCACTTCAAGTTACCAGATGAATGACTGCAGGCTCCAGGTACTGCAAAACAGCAAGTCTTTATGCAAGCATATGGCAGAGCTCCAAGTGGTAGCACCTGAACCCAAGAGGAAATTGTACAGTCATCCAGAGAACGGGGCTTTGTTAAATATAGAAAAGAAAGGATTTTTTCCTTTCAAGATTTCTCAACTGAAGTTGTTAAAAAAAAAAAAAAAAAGGCTTTTACACCTATTCAACACTTACAGCAGGATTTAGAATTTAAATATTCAATAAAGTAACCGGCAGTCCTCCAATTCACTAGGGATGGGATACAGCATTCATTTAGCAGTCAAGCTGAGGCAGAAGCATTCATTAAACGACATTGGGCTCCCACTAGTGGCATCTCCCAGAAAATGCTTTGATAGGTCAGATTGCTAGTCAGCAGAATTATAACAACAAGCATTTATCAATGCCAAATGTTGGCTTGCTGGCATTGGCATTGGCATTGGTAGTGCAGGAGTTAAAGAGATACATAATAGGAATGGCAGTGAAGTATTGAACTAATGCCAACCCCCCCTCCCCCCGCAGAGACTGAAAGGTGTTGTGGGAGTGCCTTTGAGTCGTTGGCCATATTGCTTAAGCCATTCACCTCACGCCACCCTGCATACTGCAACAGGTGTTGCGGTGTGCCTTGGGGTCTTTGGCCCTTATGCTCACCCCATTCCATAAGGAAATAAGCTGAGATGGGTGCAGTATAGGAGAATAGGGTGAACTTTAGGGTTGAAGACCCCAAAGCACACCTCCATGCCTGTCAGTGGCTGCAGGGTGGAGGTGGAATGCTGTGAGCATTATGGCAGACAAACCCAAGTCACACCCCCGACGCCTGTCAGTCTGTACAGGGTGGGGTGTTACCGCTGGAAACCCTAACACCCCTGGCGTTTGTTGGTATTTTCTCTCCAAATTTTCAACATCAGCTTTTTGGGACCCCACCTCATGAATAGTGGCACTATCATTTTGTTACTCAATCCCAAAAGGTGATTTCACACAGAGACGGCGTGATTTGGGGCCACAGGTGCGAAAACACATTTTGGGCAGGATATAAAAATGACAGGTGTACTGTTTATGAAGAGGTATGAAAAAATGGCATTGTTGAAAATCTGGAGTGAAAAATTGTCGAAGTTACGAGTGTGCATAGAAACTGCTCTACACATGCCCATAACGCAATTCATTGTTGCAATTTTTTCACCATATTTTCAACATGGGCATTTTTGGACCTCCCCTCATGAACAGTGGCACTGTAATTTTTTTAATCTGTCCCAAAAGTTGATTTCCCACAATGACTGCACCATTCTGCGCAACAGGAGCGAAAACACGTTTCAGGCAGGATGTGAACAATGACAGCTGTACTGTTCATAAGGAGGCATGAAAAAATGGCAATGTTGAAAATCTGGAGTGAAAACAGTACAAATTGGCAAAGTTATGAGCGTGCGTGGAAACTGCGCAACACATGCTCTTAATGCAATCATTTTTTTGGAATTTTTTCACCAAATTTGCAACATGGGCCTTTTAGGACCCCACCTCATGAACAGTGGCACTGTCATTTCGTTGATCAGTCCAAAAGGTTATTCCGCGCAGCGACCGTGAAATTACATTTTGGGACTGAGTAACAAAATGATAGTGACATGTTCATGAGGTGGGGTCCCAAGCACCCCATGTTGAAAATTTGGGGCCACAATTCCTAAAAAATGGCTGAGGTATCAACATAAGTTGAAAATCTCATTGATAGCCCTTATACGCGTTTACCTTTGATTCTTCAGTTTGCCGGTTGGCTTTGAAGAGTGCAGATGTGTCCTGCTCTGCAGAAGATCACTGCTCTTGACCTCCTGAGGTAAGTATGGGGTAGTGGGGGAGGATGCGGGGAGGTGGGTGCTCAGTGGGATGGTGGGGATGGGGGGGAGAGGGCAGTGGGGAGACTATGAGAGACCATTTTCTTTTTTTGCAGATTAAAAAAAAAATGCTGGGGGACAGTTTTCTTAAGTTACAGGTTCAAAAAAAAAATGTTTGGGCACACTGGGGTGGGCTTCCAGTGTGCTATATGTGTTTGGGGGGCATGATGCCGACGGTGATTGGGCACCCCTGTCAGCAAAGAAAGTGAGCTTGGGGGGTAGGAGAGGAAACATGATGCTGACTGGGATTTGGCACCCCTGTCAGAAAAGACAGTGAGCTTGGGGGGTTGGGGGCATCTAACACCAGAAGTGGGCATCCCGGTGTCAGAAAAATAAATATATAAAAAAGTATCTGGGCACACTGGTGTGGGCTTCCAGTGTGCCACAATGTGTGTGTGTGTGGGGGAAAACATGCTGATGTGGGGATTGGGCACCCCGATGTCAGTTTTCTGGGTAGTGAGTGGCAGGAGCTGCCAATGTGGAAAGACATACAGGGGCTGATTTATTTATTAAAATGTTTCACCAGGAACGGCACAGTGAACAAACAAATTGCTCTTGTAGAGCAAGGCCTGGGGACAGAGTGCTCAGCACGCGTCAGGAGTCGATGAGGTTTCGAGGGAGGGGGGAGGTGTCACTGTAATGATGAAACTGTCCGTGATTGCAGTGGCAGATTCGTTTCAACTCCCTGGCTCTCTTTGAAACTGCTGTCATTGGTAGCATGCTCACTGATTGGCGGCTGAGGGACGCACCCACTAAAGCATCCCCTGCATTCACCACAACACTGACACACCTCTGAAATGTGCTACTACCACAAGATGTTGCTTGAGCGTGCATGCAATCCAGCATAATAATTCTGAGTAAGGGGATAACTAAGATGGCTACCTATCGGTATAAACAGTTGAAAAGAGGTAGGCATCAACATCAAGGAGTTAGCTTAAATGAAAAGGGAAGAATAACACAGCCAAGGAACTCCTGCAATGGATTGTTGTGAGAGGATATACAGTAGGAGATTCATAAGACACTGCAAATCTTAAACACCTAAACACAGAACATGGGTAGAATGTGCTGGCCTGGTGTTAATTGCTGGGGAGTTATTTTTGGCACATAAAAATGTGTTAAATACACATAAATGCGTAAGGCTGGCAAATGATTGCTTTGGGGTAATGTCTTTCAGTAAGGCTCTTTATATGAATAACATGCGCATTCCACTTCCAGCACGTAGAGATATCCTCTTGAAAATTATCCTCCCAATTTGTTTTTATTTTGGTGGCATTGTTTACAGACCACTCCCAAGTCCATGCTGGCCAGTTTGGACCCCTCATCACTTTTCCTGCTGTTTTGCCCTGGAGTGCCCCCCTCACACTCATCACTGCTCCCTCTACTCCTCTCTCTCTCTCTCCCTCCCCTCGCATGATGCCAGGCACCTGTCCTACTGTGCTTCTTTTATTTCTAAATTCTGTCTTGGCTCCCATCTCCATATCTTACCTCCCTCCTATCACCAGCCCCCTCATGCTCCATTTGTAAAAAGTACCCTTGATCTCTTAACCTTTCTGATTTGAAATCTTTTGCAGGCCAAGCTGCTTTCTCCTTCTGTTTCCCTAAGCTGTGGATTTCCCTTCCCTCTGCTATATGCTCTGCTTCATCCCTTATTTCCATCAATCCCTCCTTTTTAGCTTCTCTACTCACTCCTGTATTTGACCTTGACAACATTAGCCCCCCCCCCCACCGCTTCCAGACCCTCCCAGTATCTCCCTCCTTTCTGACCACAGTATAACCCTGGGTTTGCACATTCATTTTAGTGCTGAATCTGTTAATTTTATCTTTTCCAATGGTCATTGCTCTTGCATAGAGACATAGAATTTGATGGCAGATAAGCACCGCTTGGCCCACCTAGCCTGCCCATTTCCCTGCCTGTTGGATAAGCTGCAGATTCTAGTTAACCAACAGCCTACTTCCTCCTAACCCCACTATAATTGCCTATGTCTGTCCCATGCATTCTTGAATTCCCCCACTGTTTTTGTCCCCACGACTTCCTCAGGAAGGCGGTTCCATGCGTCTACCATCCTCTCCATGAAAAAATACTTCCTCATGTTGCCCCTGAGCCATCCCCACTCTATCTTCAAATTGTGCTCCCTTGTTCTTGCATATATCTTTTTCTGACAGATGCTCCCCTCTTGCACTTTGTTGATTCCCTTGAGGTACTTGAAAGTTTCTATCATGTCCCCCCTTCTTCAAGGGTATACATATTAAGCTGTTTTAGTCTTTGTATGGCTTCTGTTGCAGACTCTGCATCATTTTAGTTGCACTCTTCTGGACTGCCTCCATTCTGTCTATGTTCTTGCAGAGATGGAGTCTCTAGAACTGCATACAGTACTCCAGATGGGGTCTTACCAACTGTCTGTACAGAGGGATAACAACTTTTTGTTTTCTACTGGTGATGCCTCTCCCTATGCATCCCAGTATCCCCCCAGCCCTCCTTACTGCCTTCTCACATTGCATGCCTACCTTAAGTTCATCTGATATGACTACCCCCAGGTGCCTTTCCATTTTTGTTGTTATTAGTAACCCCGCATTATGTACTCTTCCCCTGGGTTTTTGTTTCCCAAGTGCATTACTTTGCACTGTAACTAAGCTGCCATGCTTTTGACTATTCCTCCAAACTTGCCAAGTCCCTTCTCATCCTTTCCACCCTCCCTTGTGTATCAACCCTGTTGCAGATCTTTGTATCATCTGCAAAGAGGCATACTTTTCCTTCCAGCCCCTCTGCAATGTCTCCTATAAAGACATTAAAGAGGACCGGTCCCAGTACTGAACCCTACGGTACCCCACTAGTAACCAGCCTTTCTTCAGATTGTACTCCGTTTACTATTACACTCTGCGTCCTGTTGTCCAGCCAATTTGTTACCCAGGCTACCACCCTGGGACCCACTCCCAGGCTGGCTCACTTGTTTATTAATCTTTTGTGTGGGGCTGTCTTAAATGCCTTGCTAAAGTCTAGGTAGGCCATATCCACAGCCCCTCCTTGGTCTACTACTTTGGTCACCCAGTCAAAGAAATCTATTAAATTCATCTGACATGACCTTCCCGCTGTGAATCCATGCTGCCTTAGGCCCTGTACCCTGCTGGCCTCTAGGTACTCAACAATTCTTTCTTTCAGAAGTGGTTCCATCATTTTCCCTACCACAGAGGTCAAACTGACATGTCTGTAGTTTCCGCCTCTGCCTTGCTCCCACTTTTGTGAAGGGGAATCACATCCACCCTCCTCCAGTTCTCAAGTACCACACCATCCTCTCATGATTTGTTAAAGTGGTTAGTCAGTGGTGTCGCTAGTTCTCCCCTTAGTTCTTTTAGAATTCCGGGGTGAATCCCTTCAGGCCCCATTGCTTTGTCCACCTTGAGTTTTAAGAGTTCTTTCAGGACCCTTTCTTCTGTGAATGGACTGGTATCGACCCCCCTGTCCAGAGTGCTTCTATTGTTTGGTTTAGGTACCTCCCCCTCTTCTTCTTTTGTGACTACTAAGCAAAAGTATTCATTCAGTATCTCTGCCTTTTCACTGTCACCCTCATTTCAGGGAAGTGACAGTTGACTTTTGCTGGTTTTATTGCTGTTATTGTTTCTTTTGCAGCTTATTGTAGCTTTCAATTGGTACCAGGTTGCTTTCTTGATTAATTTGGAAAGTTACCTGTTTGGGGGCCTTTGTAGATGCAGCTGAGTGTTTCTGTGGGGGTTTGCTGCTGGTGTGGCTGATTGTCTCTGTTGGTCAGGAGGGCCCCATCCACCCCTACCCCATACCCACCCCTAGTGCATCACTTCCTTTATACCACTAACCTGTGACATCATACTGTACCAGCTGACTGCATATACACTGTTAGCCATCTTATTTTAGTACACAATATAGGTACAGACCACACCCTGACATAAATCTACATTCCTTGATACATTATATCACTAAAGAGTATTGACAGTACAAATATATATAGCTGGGCACTGGACAAGGTATAGAATGAAAGAGTAGCAGGGGGTACAGGGCAAGGATAGGAGAAGGAAGATGATGGGTGTGGTGCTTTGCAGTAGATGTGGGGCAGCAGTATTCAGAAAGACATTTTGGACACTGTGGTGCTGCCCTATCTGCAGGCACCTCTCTGTATTGTAGGGAGGAGGTAGCTGGACTCCGAGCAGTGTTGGCGAGGATACAGGTGACCTTTTTCCCCATACAGAGACCACCGTGTCCACCACCGCTCCCTCAGAGGTTGCCAAGAAGGAGGGAAGGATGGACTACGGTGGGCTCAGGAAGGGTGAGGGAGGCAGCATGGAGATCACGCAGTGCCTGCCTGGTGGTGCTGAGGATTAAGGCACTAGTCGCCTCACCTCGTGCCATGCCGGTGATCCGAGTTCAGGAACAAGCCAGGGCAGTCGGGGGTTGGCAGGGGTAGGGAAGGGATTGAGCATCTGAAGGATAACTCTTCCTTCCCATGGAGGGTGTAGGGTATCGCGTCACTCTTGCGTGACCTCTGGTGGCTGTCGGGGGTAGCCCAGAACAAGCGTCGCCACTGTATGGCATCGGGGGTGGAGCTTGTCGGACGCTGGTCATCATTGCACGACCGAGCTCCATAGGAGGGAGGGGACAAAAACCAGTATAGAAAACCCCCAGCCCTGATAGGCAATGGCTCCCACAGTGCCAGAGCCACATGCCCACCACATCCTTGCCTCCTCCCCTTCGGTCTTCTCGTAGACTCTGGCTGGGTGCTCTGGTGTGCCTGGTCCCGGGGGGGTGCCCAGAGCTAGGGTCCGCCTGACTGAAGTCACAAAAAAAAAATTGTGAGGAAGCAGTAATATAGTTGAGGAAGGCAGGATCACAGTGGGCGGCAGAAGCGCCCAGGTGAGTTGGGAAGCCTGAGAGAGTTCAGGGAGCAAAAATAGAGTTACAAAAAAAAAAAAAAAAAAGATTGAGCAGCATCTCCAGAAGTGAACACCATGGGGGCTGAGGGGGTCATCTAGGATAGAAGTCCAAGGGCAGATGCAAGGAGAACACACAGGAGGAGGAAGCAAATCCAGGTTGGAGACTCTATTGTCCAGGAGATTGAGCTGGGGTCAGGTAGCAATGGTGAGAGGGAAGTAATGTGCCTACCTGGAGGCACAGTTCGGAAGGAGGGCAAGCGAATCCTTAGGATTGCAAAGGCAGTAACAAGTAGGAGGAGCGGGATGTCATTATTCACATGGGGACTAATTACCTGGCTAGAGAGCGGGTAGATGTAGGAAGAGTACAGGAAGAGTTCAGGGAACTGGGGAGGAGTCTCGGGCAAGTAGCACACTCTGTCACCTTCTCGGAGGTGCTACCTGTCCATGGCAAAGGGGAAGAGAGGGACATCCGCATTATTGAATTCAACAAATGACTGAAGAAATGGTGCAGAGAGGTGGGGTATGGCTTCATTGGGGACTGGAACCTCACCTGGAGGGATGAAGGATTATATTCTCCAGATGGCCTGCATCTATCCAGGGGAGCAAAGGTATCCTCTCTGAGAAGTTTAAGTGCATCCTTAGCGATCATTTAAACATGCCAAGGGGGGAGGCATAGACAGTCAAGGGGATTATCATAGCCCCCCTACAGGCCATAACTGAAAGCAGTGAGGACCCAATAACTAGCATAATATTTAACTGTAAAACTACCATAGATACAATTAGGGTTGTCAGAACCCACTGAAGTTCTGGGTTCTAGTTCTAGTCTAGAACTTTTAAAAAAGTTCTAGGGTTCTATTCTTTTTTAGAACTTTTTAGAACTCAACCCCTATTTTTATGTTTGCTTGCACGCATGTGCAAGAAACATAGTGCCATCATCCAAGTTTTCGGAGGTGTGGCAGCCATCTTCCAATTCAGGCAGTGTGTTTGCAGGCGCGGCTGCAGTTCTCCAATGCCTGCTCGAGCTGTCTATGACAGCTCCAAAATGCAGTGGAGTACAGTTGAAAGGGGAGCTACGCCCGGTGAGCAGCACAAGATATTGCCTGCTCATGCGCCTCCCCACACACACACACACACACACACACACTGTGCTGCTTCGCGCACACTGTAGCGGAGTGGTGCCCAATCCCCGGTCGACTGTCTTCGCGCCCCCCCCAAAAGCTTTCCACATGCCACGCTGGGTGCCCACCCCAGCATGGCTACGCATGTATAGCCCAGACGGGGTGCCCAATCCCCATCGGGCTCCACTGTCCCCCCAGAAAGACAGGCTGCCACACTGGGAGCCCACCCCAGTGTGGCAACAATGCTGTCACCGACAGGAGTGCCCAATCCCCCGTCGGCTCCACTGCCCCCCCAAGCATCCAGGTGCCACGCTGGGAGCCCACCCCAGCATGGCAAAATGTGTTATAGACAACGGGGTGCCCAATCCTCCGTTGGCTCCAGCCCCCCCGAACAGCCTTTCAGCTGCCACGCTGGGAGTCCACCCCAGTGTGGCAAACGTCCCTCGTCGTCTCAGTAAATACAACTGCAAATAAAAAACTGTCCCTCGGCGCTTCTCCCTGCCCCCCTCCCACAACCCGCACCCACCACTGTGCACCCTGCCTCCACACACCCCACCCCATACTTACCTCCGGACCTCGCGCGACAATCTTCGGTGGACCGGGAACACGTCTGCACTCTTCAAAGCCGACCGTGAACTGAGGAAATGCCGGTAAGCTGTATAATGAGATAGGGTTTTTTCAATTTTGCTGCATATCTCAGGCATTTTTTGGAATTTTTGCACCAAATTTTCAACATGGGGTTTTTGGGACCCCTTCTCATGAATGCTGTCACTGTCATGGCGTTATTCGGGCCCGAAGGGTGATTTTGCAGTCACTGTGTGAAATCATCTTTCAGGACCAATTAACAAAATGACACTGCCAGTGTTCATAAGGTGGGCCCTCAAGAAGTCTATTTTGAAAATTTGGTGAAAAAATTCCAAAAAATGACTGTTTCATGAGCATGCGTTGTGCAGTTCCTACGCACGTTCGCAAATTTTCAATATTTTCACTCCAGATTTTCAACATTGCAATTTTACCATACCTTCTTATGAGTAGTACAGCTGTCATTTTTCACATCTCACCCAAAACGTGTTTCTGCTCATGTAGCGCACAATGGCGCAGTCGGTGTGCGAAATCAATGTACGGGACAAATTAAGAAAATCACAGTGACACTGTTCATGAGCAGAGGTCTTAAAATGGCTATGTTGAAAATTTGGTGAAAAGATTCCTAAAAATGACTGTTTTACGATCGTGCGTTGCGCAGTTCCTACACACACTCGTAAGTTTGCGAATTTTCAATATTTTCACTCCAGATTTTCAACATTGCCATTTTATTACACTTCCTTTTGAACAGTACAGTTGCCATTTTTCACGTCACCCAAAATGTGTTTTCGCACATGTAGCGCACAGTGGTACAGTCGGTGTGTGAAAGCAATGTTTGAGACAGAGTAAGAAAATCACAGTTACACTGTTAATGAGCAGAGGTCTTAAAATGGCTATGTTGAAAATTTGGTGACAAAAGTCCATAAAATGACTGTGTTACGAGTGAGCATTGTGCAGTTTCCATGCACCCTTGTAAGTTCATGACTTTGTAATATTTTCAGTCCGGATCTTCACCAGTGGCATTTTTCCACACTTCCTTATGAACAGTACAGCTGTCATTTTTCATAACATGGCCGAAATGTGTTTTCACACTTTCAACGGAGAGATGCGTGGTCACTGTGGGAAATCATTGTTCGGGACAGATAAAGAAAATCGCAGTGACACTGTTCATGATTGGAGGTCCCAAAATGCCTGTGTTGACAATCTGCTGTAAAAAATCCCCAAACTAATTGCATTACGGGTGTACGTTGCACAATTTCTATGCACGCTCGTGACTTCACCAGTTTTTTTAATATTTTTACTGCAGATTTGCAACATTGCCATTTTTCACACCTCCCCATGAACAGTACAGCTGTCATTATTTACATCCTGTTCAGAATGTTTTTGCACCTGTGGTGCTAAATGCCGTAGTCGCTGTGCATAAGCAGCTTTCGCCTAACAAACTGATATTGCCACTGTTCATGAGGTGGGGTCACAAAAAAACCATGTTGAAAATTTGGAGTGAAAATACCAATGAATGCCTGAGGTATTAGGTTTTCCAACCATAACGCCCAACCCTGTAGAGAATGACAGCATCAGGGGTGTGACTTGGGATTCTTGCCTGTAATGCTCATACCATTCCACACCCTGCAGCCAGTGAGAGGCATCGAGGTATGCCTTGGACTCTTCAGCCCCAAAGTTCACCCCGTCTCCTATACCGCAGCCCTCTCACTGTATTTCCTGATGGAATGGGGTGCGCATAAGAGCCAAAGACCCCAAGGCACACCGTGACACTTGTCAGTGTCTGCAGGGTGGGGTGTGGTGAAATGGCGTGGCCGTTATGCCTGATGACCCAAAGGCACACCCCAATGCCTGTCACTCTCTGCAGGGTGGTGGTGGGATTAGCTTCAGTTCAATACTTCACTGCCATTCCTATTACGCAGCTCTGTAACTTCTACACTACCACTGCCAGTGCCAGCAAGCAAACATTCAGCATTGACAAATGCTTGTTTAATTGTGCTGCCAATAATGAAGATAGTAATTTATTTATTTATTTGATATGTCGGGTTTACAACCATTGAGCCAGAGGCTCATTTACAAAGGTACCTCATCACATGTAAGACAGAAGCTGATACAGAACAGGGTATAACAATTACATTAAGCATGTGTTACAGACATTTGTCACAGATATAATTTACAATATTTGGATGAAGATATTTTCAGACATTATTTACAATATTTGGATGACGATATTTACATCATCACAGCAGAAAGACATTACTAGCTTGAGAAAGCATCTAAACAGAGTAGTCCGTCCTATTCATGGGATTGGTATTATTGAAGGAGGTTGCAATCCATAATGGACTTTGTCAGAGAATTTGGAGCAGAATGGGTGAGAGAGTGAAATGTTAGTTGCAGTTACAGGAGCGGGTATTGAAGAGGTGGTTGTGAAGAGTGGTTTTGAAGTGGGCGATCTTGGGAGCACTAGTGATGGTGTTTGGGAGTGCGTTAAACCATGTGGGGGCCCTGTAGTGGAAAGAATTCTGGGCAAGGGAGGTTTTTACCCTGGGCACAACCAGTGGTGCTTTCTCTGGGCTGCAGGTAGAGACAGTGGGGGTGGCAGGATGAAGAGAGGCGGTGACCCCGGGGGGAGAGTCTGAGCAGTATTTTCTTGGACAGCATGCAGGTCTGGTAGCGGAGCCTTTCATCGAGGTTGAGAAGATTGGCAGAAGTATAGAGGGAGCAGGTGTGAGTGAGCCTAGGTGCGCCAGTTAGGAGCCTGCAGGCCTTGTTTAGGGAGACCTGGATTTTCTGGAGTGCGGAATTATCTGCTGCCTCATATACAGGGAGCCCATAGTCCACTAGGGACAGTATTGATGAGGTAATGGCAAGCCTAAGGGCATGGGGGGAGGAAGCATTCCCTGTGTCGGTAAAGGAGTCCAATCTGGGTGTTTGTTGCAGCAGCAAGGGTGTTGATGTGGTCATGGAACGTAAGGACTGAGTTGAGGCTAAGTCCAAGATATTTGTAGTTAGATACCTGTTCAAGGGGGTGCTGGGTGCTGGGGAGGATGCGGAGAGGCGCACTTTTTGCTTTGTTTTGACGGTGAGAGAAGATCACTGATTTAGTCTTTTTTAAGTTTATGACCAGTCTACGGTCCTTAAACCATGTTTCGGCCTGTGAGAAGGCATGTTGGAGGGAGTCCTGAAGGGGCGTGGGTTTATGATGTGAAGTAAAGAGCACTGCACCATCTGCATATAGTAAGATTTTTGTGGAGCAGGCCTTTGGTAGGGAGTTCACGTAGAGGGAGAAAAGAAGTGGCCCTAGGATAGAGCCCTGGGGCACCCTGGAGCGGACGGGTAGTGTGTCGGATAGGGTTCCGTTAATTTTGATGCATTGGGACCGGGCGGAAAGGTAACTGGAGCACCAGGCTAGGGGGCCTGTGGTGAAACCAAGTTGGTGGAGGGAGTTGAGAAGGAGAGGGTGGCAGACCATGTCGAAGGCCTTGGATAGGTCTATGAACACAGCTCCTGCAATGTTACCGGTGTCTAGGAAGGAGTGCAGGAAGTTGGTGAATTCTAGGAGGGCTGTGGTGGTGCTATGGCCCGAATAGAAGCCATGCTGCTCTGGGCATAGAATGTCATACTTGGCTAGGTATTCAGTAAGTTGGGTGGCAACCACTTTTTCTAATGCTTTAGAGTGGGGGGAAGAATGGAGATGGGTCGATAGTTATTTGGGGAGGCTTTGTCACCATTTTTATGGATGGGGGTAATGGCAGCTGTTTTCCAGGCACTAGGGAATTGCCCTAGGCATAGGGATTTGTTGAGCAGGTCCGTTAGGGGGACTAGGCCCTCGTAGAGGACTAGACGAAGGAGCCTTCCATCTAGGGAGTCATTTATAGGGTTATTGTTGTTTAGCACTTTTTGTAGGTAAGGACGAGCTTTGTGGGTGGATATTTTGCGCAGGAGGAAACAAGGATGCTGCAGAGTTGGTGGTTGGGATTGGGGCACAGGGTCAAAAAAACAGCTAGGGAGAACATTGCTGAGGTCCAAGAAGGTGGTGTTTAGACAGTTTGCTATGGTGAGTGTGTCTGTGGAGGTAGTGCCATTTATGGTGAGCTGGGAGGGAGGTGGGGAGCGTGATTTCCCATTGAGTTCTTTGATGTTACTCCAGAAGGTCCTTGCAGACCCCTACATGGTTGTGAGAGTGGATTGATAGTGGTCTGCTTTGGCCTTACAGATGGCTCGAGTGCATCTATTGCAAGCGGCAATATAGGATTGTCTGTCCGCCGACCTGCCAGATTCTGTGGCTTTGTGCCAGAGATTATCCCTGTCTCTCAACATTTGAAGTAGGGAGGGGGTTATCCACAGAGCATGTTGCCGTTCGGTGTGGAGTTTGGTGAGTGAAGCATAGAGGTCACAGGCCTTGGTGAAGGCCTGTGTAAACTGGTCAAGTGCAGTGTCGACACTGGGGGCTATATTAATGGGGGGCCAATCTATTTTGGTGACCAGCTGTTTAAGTTTTATTAACCTTTCTGGGTGGAGACACCTTTGGAAGGTTGTTTGGTTTATGGGTTTGGGTGTGGAAGAGGTCCATTGGAATAGGATGGGTGAGTGGTCACTTAGGGAATCGGGAAGTGCATTTATATCCTGGATTTTGTTGGGGCGGTTAGAGATAATGATATCCAGGAGGGTGTGGATACCAGTAGATGGGTGAAGTCTAGTGGGTTGGGTGGCTAATTGGACCATATCAAGGGCTGAGAACGAGTCCTTTGTTGGCGCGGCTGAGGGGCCAAGCCAGTTGATATTGAGGTCCCCTACTAGTGTCTGCTCTGCGTTGTGTGGTAGGGTAGAGAGGTATTCGGTGAGGGATGTGATGGCAGGCTTTTTGGTTCTTAGGGGGTATGTAGGCAACTGTGAGGTATAGTGGGCCCCTGGAGGGGTCGGGGGTGATTTTTAGGGTGAGGGCTTGTGCTGTGTTTGTGAGTTTGTTGGGTGTGAGCAAGTGACCAATAATGTTGTTATTGGTGTAGAATGTACAGCCACCCCCATGCTTTTCTACCCTGTCTTCCCATGTAAAGGAAAACATATAAAGGGAAAACTGTTTAATATAAGGGGGAGAGAAATGATCATGTGTGACACTGATAGGAATACAACTAGGTTTATCTATGGTTTCTTCTGTTTGCTAAAACCAGCAACTTAATACATAACAGGCCCACCCACCCACCCATATGTTAAAAGTTTTCCTGCTGCAGCTGCATCATAGTTCCTTAGTGAAAGAAAGATGCACATTAGCCATTTATGTACTCAGTTATATATACTCATTGTCATGAATTATTAGAAACAATAACTGATATTACCTAATTTTAGCTATTTGCTGTTTTGTGTTTTAAATGAGTAAATCAAAAGTTGCTATGTTTAAAACAAAGCTTTTATAACAAAGTCAAGCCAAGGTACTGCAGCCGCAGCACATGGAACTGTTGCAAAACTTATTATGTCATAACGTAGTCAGTCAAGACATTTGAATAAAAAAAATATGCCAGTCATTGTTGCTTGCAAAAAATGCATGCAATTTTCTAAGATAATGCATACATATACCAACATTCTTGTTGGCAAATTGAAGTAATACATACAACTTTCTAAGATGATGCATTTTTCCAGCTGATACATCAATAAAATCTGTATTTCAGTCACATAAATAAAAAAAGTGGTTTCCTCACCACATACTAACTTAAGGAACATTTAATGTAGCTACAGCAGTTGGCATGTGATGTTTAAGGGACAGTGTCTGTCAACCCCATTATGTATCAAATTATCACTACTTGTAAAGCAAAAACACTTTATGATAGGTCACATTCTGTGAAAACTGCTGATGCAGATTTTCTTTTATTTCTGATTCCTTTGCTCTTTTTTTTTAAAGGGGACAGGGCACTTGTGCTAGGTGGCAGCAGTTTGCAATGTATTTAATAATATATATATATATATTATATCTATAGTAGGTTCCACAGTGGGCAATTGGTATAGCCTTCCCATACCATCGGTCTGTCATCATCTTTTTCCTCACCATCCCCAGCCGATCATGAATCTGTAAACGAGAGGACTAAAACAACACCCACCTTTCACCCCAGCACCCATTCCACTTTTCTTCCACCACCCTCATCTATGCAGTAGCACCCATACCACCCTTACACCCATGTGTTAAAACCAACCCACAACCCTCACCCCCTCAAGTACGTATTCCACCCTCCTTCCTCACCCAAATGTTTAACTACCCCACACTTAGCCATGAACTACCATTCATGTCACCCTTCTCCGTCCCTCACCCATGTTAAAACCACTCCCCAACCATCACCCATGTACTAACAACTACCATGTTTCTCCCTCCTGCATCCATGTTAAACCAACCCCCAACCCTCACCCATGCACTAGCATCCATGCCATCTTTCTCCCTCTTGCA
This sequence comes from Neoceratodus forsteri, assembly GCA_016271365.2. Taxonomy (NCBI): domain Eukaryota; kingdom Metazoa; phylum Chordata; order Ceratodontiformes; family Ceratodontidae; genus Neoceratodus; species Neoceratodus forsteri. The sequence continues at coordinate 1,129,241,350 of CM057449.1, read as the reverse complement.
TCCATGTTAAACCAACCTCCAGCCCTTTCCCACCCTCCAGCACCCATTCTACCCTCCTCCCCCTCTCAAATGCTAAAACTACCACATGCTTACTCAAGAAAAATGAAACTCTTGCCTCCAAATGAGCCATACTTAACTGTTCCTTAATATTTTATTTTATTTTATTTAAACAGCAGTTTGGAAAACCTTTGAGCCATAAGCTCATTTACAAAGGTACCATGTCACAAATAATAAATAATAAACAACACTTATGTGAAAAACTGTCTTTTCAATTGCTTTCTTCTTATGGACAACATTCTGTACAGTCCTCTTCATGGAACCAGTAATTTGAGAGTTGTTGCTATTATGCCATGGTCTGTGTACAACAGAATGTTTAACACAAGCTATTGTGGTATGAGACCTATGCTTACAGAATATATGCTCAACCATGACATAGGCAAAACTCCAGATGACTCTGTTTCCTGGAAGAGACTTGTAACAGGATGCAGCCCACAGAAACATAACAATACAAAATACAGTTTTTCCCATAATTTTTTATTCAGTAAGATAAGTTACATATGGATCATTTTGGTTAATGGCTAACATTTCTGTAATTGAAAAAATAATAAACAGCTACCAATTAGAACTCATTGTTTTGTCCTCTTTAAAATTGAAAAATAGACCACCCCCGGTCCCAGCTCAAACTGATGCACCACAAAGTCACAGAAGGTAAATCCAAAAATCTATGTTTGTACTTTAACTATAAATAATATGATACAGAAATTATTGACATGACAGTGTTCCTTTTATGCCAGATTTGGGCCTGTTCCCACTGATGTTAAAATTGCCCTGTATATAAAACTTGTTGAATTTAGACTCTAGCTACAAAGCAGTTTGCCATGAAATGGTGAAAGTTTTGTGGGGTATATAGTCCAAGGTAGTAGATCAAGAAAGGAGAGAGGCAACCAAAGTCATCACAGTCTGTAAAAGTTTCCTTTTTGGTGCAGAGAGAGAATGTCCCACACAGTATTTACCAGCCACCACCATCTGAGTTGTCATCACCATCAACATCCACAACACCAATCACTTCAGGATCAGTTTGTATACTCTTGTAGGGATACAAAAATCTTGACTTATTAACTTTAATAACAGTTAACGTGTGTACATTTTCTGGCAGCAACCTATTTCTGGTGTCTGTCACAATATTGCCAGCTGTACTAAACATGTGTTCTGAAGAGACACTTGTTGCAGGACAACCAAGATATTTACAGGCTTCATCATACAGCTCTGTCCAAATCAACTTTTTTGATCTCCAGTATTCAAAAGGGCATGCATCAATAGGAATAGGCAGTTCTTGCAGGTAACTGTCTACCATGATGGACAGAGACCGCTCAGAAGAGGAATCAGCATAAGCTGGTATGGCAGCAATTTAGGAAAGGTTTTGCCACAGATTTAGCTTGCTACTAAGGGTTGAAGAAGTGGCAGTTGTGGAACAACTACTGTTAATGCTTGGCGACTTTTCCAGTTCTGTATCCCTTTGTGAAGATGAACCTGCATGTTGTGGTGGTGATGACAACCTGAGGGTACTGTGCGTGTCTGTGTTTGACTCCTGTGAGTGCTGCAGCTCATCTAGCAATATACATTTGTACTGCTCTGTGTCACCTGTTTTTGGAAGATGTATAACCTTGAACCTGGGATCTAAGAGAGTTGCAAGGATGTAGTGTTTTGATTTCGTCATTGCAACTAATTTGTCATTGGTTTTGAAGTGCTCGCTCATTCTCTTTACGAGATTCCCATGATACAGGTGACATGTTGTCTGAGCTTCAGATCTGTCTTTTTCTATGTGTAGATTTAGAGCACTAAGATGATGTGAAATCAGCATTGTAAGTGGGATAACCTGACTCACAGATGTGCCTCCAAAAGACATGTCCCTTGTGGCTCTCTCAAAAGGAGCTAGGATGCAACACACTGTCTCCATTAATTTCCACTGCAGCACAGACAGCATAATGCCATCTCCAATAATGTAACTGGAGCAATACTCATGTACAGCTTGCTTTTGCTCCAAGAGGTGCTGCAGCATATAAAGTGTTGAGTTCCAACGAGTGGAAACATTTTGAATCAGCTTTTGCTGGGGCAGCTTGTGTTTTTTTTGCAGTTCGGACAATGTCTGTATAGCCTTGGTTGAATGTGAAAAGTGAGTCACAATTTTTTTGCAAACAGCAATCATACCATCCACTTGTGTTTTATTGCCGAGAAATCCTGCGACAATTAAATGTAAGCAATGTGCAAAGCAAGAAGCATGCATAAATCCTCCATCCTGTACTGCTTTCAAGATGTTGGCTCCATTGTCACTTACTATGAAGCCACATTTTAAACTGTGAGAATAAACCCATTCGTCAAGGAGGTCATTTAGTTCCTGCAAAATGTTTGTAGCCGTATGACTTTGCCCAAACTTCTTTATATGCAGCAGCGCCATCTTCTGGGGTGTCTTTGTTTTTGAAGAACCACAAGAAAATGTGATCCAATGCTTGGTAAGGAACATGTAATCTATGTTTTGAGTGCTGGTCCACATATCTGTTGTGACATGAATAACCCCACCCTCTGCAGTTTTAAGTGCAGCAAGCATCACTGTTGCTTTTAAAGCCTGATAAATGTTTGGTATTTCAACATAGGAAAAGTACCTTCAATGAGGAACATTGTATCGAGGCTCTGCTAGTTTCAAGAGCTCCCTAAAATCCTCATGATCTACCAAAGAGTATGAGAGAAGGGCTCCAGCTAACAGTTCACCAATTCTGTGATTAAGATGAAGGGTCTTTGGATGATTTTTAGTAAAGGTATTCTTCCTTTCAAATGCCTGAGACAGTGTTAGCTGTTTACAACATGTCCCTGCTGGTTTATTATACACTGTGCTTCGATGGGCAGTTGGACACTGGGATGGTGGACTAGGACTTATACATTCAGTGCCACCACTGGATGTGCAACTGGTACTAATGGTGCTAACACTGGTGGTAACAGTGTTCCTAGGGCTGGCAGTGGTTCTGTCCGCAGCAAGTTCAGACAATTCAGTATCCATTTCAGATTCCTGACCCTTCTCACGTGCAGTCTGGAAGATGGAGGACATGAGTTTTGGACGATCAAGCAAAACTGAATGCTTTTTCAGATGGTGTTTAAGAACTGTAGTGCCGAGGCATGATACAACTTTACCATGGCTTACACTCTGTTTACACAGGGAACAAATTGCTCTGCATGGATCAGTTTTATTGACAGAGAAATAATTCCATACCTCAGTTGTGACAGATTTTGTTCGAGTGCTAGGAAGATAGCTAAAGACTGTTTGCATCTTTTCACCTGTCCTGACAACCCGGGACATGCTCCTCGGTGCTAGAAGAGTGGGCAGAAGACTCTGATGGATTTTCATTGCTGGCCGACACAGAAGTGGTGGATTTAATGGATATGTCCTTTTCTTACCCCAATAATGCTCAGACCATTCATAACTTTGTGCAGTCATCCTGATGGGTTGGACTGCCCAGAGAGATGGAACACATGCAAATGATGGAATTCTTTGCACGTGAGCATCTTTCAAATACTGCCTCTACCAACTGTAGTGTTCTAAGCCCTTCAGATTTTTCTCTCCGCCTGAAAGTCTGGTCCCTCGGAGTCTCTGTCGCCCTCTTTCGCGTGAAGAAGAAAGAAAAAGTTTAAAAACCATAAGTATTTTTAGTTTCTTTTACTGCCTCTACTAATTTGTTAGTTTTATATAGCTTATTATTGTTTAAATTGTTGTTTCTCGGTTCCTCGTGGTTCGGTATAACCGTGAGGGATCCAAGCTAATTATAACTTTGTTTCGGTTCTCTAACTAAAGAACCTATTCATTTTCATTTAAATTTGGTCCTTAAAGTTTCTATTTGTAATCGCTTTTCATTGGTTACAGAACCGCTGAACCGGTTCATATTTTATCTCCTTTCTCGGTTCCATCAGTTCCCTATCGGTTCCTGAACCGACCGCAAAAAAAAAAAAAGTAAAAGCTTTTTAAGCTGTTTAATAATCGCATTAGCTTTGGGTATTAGCGGTTGAGGTTTTTCATTTTTAAATTTCACCATGACTGAGAAACCTAAAAAGAGAACCGGTGAACCTGGTTTTAAAAACTGTTTGAAGTGTGGAGATGTGTTTGCCAAGGCAGACAAGCACACCTTATGTGTAGCTTGTCTGGGTTTTGAACATTTGGACCAGGAATGTGAAATATGCAAAACATTCCCAGAAAAAACTGTTGAAAAACGCCTTGAAAGGCTTCACAAAAAGTTTCCAAGGGGTCCCTCAGGCTCTGACCAGCTGACACCCCAGTCTGTTGTGGTTGAATTGACAAGTGCTTCTACCCCTGCCCCTGATACGGGTGAAAAAGGGGCAACAAGAGAGAAAGAAATGGCTGACTCCCCGGTTCCCTCAAAGAAATTAAAGAAGCTCAAACATGCAGAACCCTCTCCTGTTAAACCAGGGACGTCTGCGCAGCAGCCTGTCATGCCTTCGGCTCAAGACATAGCCCAGGCGTTCAAAATTATCCAGGCTCTGCAAAGCATCATCCCTCAGCCTCCTGCCCCTCCCCAGGGTCCCCAGGCTGCTGCTTCTGTGTTGCCTCCTGTTCCAGAACAACGATATTTCGAAGGGGATAATTAAGCAATAAGGCATGACCAAGGGTTATGTTAATGGTCTGTTAATCACCTTCTAGGGGTGTACTGTGGCACGAGGTGTAGCCGAGTGCCACATGCCCCTAGAGGGTGATTAACTGACCATTAACATAATCCCTGGGAGTGCTTTATTGCTATTATAATAAAAAATGTTTTTAAGCAGTGTTAAACCGTATTCAGCATATGGCTAAGCTCTACATGTATGTCAATAAAAGATTAACATAAGGCTGCTAGAATGTTTGCAGCCAATCAGAAAACTCCATTTCGCAGACCATTTTTATAATGACATTTATGAGGAGGATGAACCTATTCCCCCAGAGGTTTCCTCTGAGCAGGAATTTGGCTCTCCTCCCAGAGTGTCTGAGGATTTTTCCTCCCATTTTTCTTTTGTAAGAAGAATGGCAGATGCTCTGGACATCAACACAACAGAGCAAGTGGAAGATGGGGAGGAGATTGAGTACCTCAGTATGATGGGTTTAACACCCACAAAAGCCCTCCTCCTTCCAGAATATAAATTCTTTAAGAAGGATGCTATGAAGCTCCTTCAGACCCCAAACTCTATTCCTCCTATTGACAAGAGAATAGATAAAAAATATCAGCTGACGAGGGAGGGAGCTGAATTCCTTTTCTCTCACCCTGATCATCAAGGGGTTATACAGCAAGCTGCCTGTGATAAGGCTAAGGTCCCTCTGTCCTCACACCCTCCAGACAAGGACTCCAGAAAACTGGACAGTATGGCCAAAAAGGGCTACCTGTCAGCCTCATTGGCCATGAGACAGGCCACTTTTCAATCTTATGCTGCCCAGTATCAGAAATCCCTGTGGCAGTCAGTACTGGCAATGTCCATGAAGGCCACTCCACCCTTGTCAGATAACCTGGCAGAAACTGCCAGGTTTGGGTTAGAGGCGGCCAAGTACCAGTTCCAAATGGCTGCTGATTTGAATGACACTGCAGCCAGATGGATGGCTAATACAGTGGAGCTCAGAGGAGGTTTGCTCGGCTTTAGGGCCACAAACTCACTCAGGATACCCAGTCAAAGGCCCTGGATTTCCCACTGGAAGGAAATCTGCTGTTTGGGGAGTCCACAGTGGCCTATATGAAAAAAGTGGATAAATACAAGGCTACTTACAGAAGTAACTCTGCTAGAGACAGAGCTTCCTCATCCACTAGGCCCTATGGAAGGGGGGCTAGGGGTCGTCCCTTTTTATCATGACCTTTCTTCCAGCCAGTAGCCATGCCCCAATACCAGCAGTACCCCCCTCAGGGCTACTCAAGGGGTAGGGGTAGAAGGGGCTCTAGGCGAAGGACTCAGCCACAACCTCAGCCCCAGCCTAAGCAGAACCCCTGAGATGCAAGCCGCCTCCTCCCTACCTGTTTAAGGCAGACTGTTCCATTACCTCCCCCGCTGGTCAACCATCACCACAGACAAGTGGGTAGTGGGCAAAGGTCTGTCTCTGCAGTTCAAATTTCTTCCTCTAAAAAACCCCAGGGTTTCTGCCTCCCCACCTCTAGCACAAATCTCATTGCTAGAGGCAGAGGTCCAGAAGCTGCTTCAGCTAAAAGCAGTGGAATTAGTCCCTGCAACCCTGAGAGGAAGAGGTTTTTACTCCAGATACTTCCTAACAACAAAGAAAAATGGGGAGTGGCGGCCAATTTTGGATCTCAGAGCTTTAAACAAGCACCTGAAAAAGCCAAAGTTCAAAATGGTCACTTTGGCTTGGATTCTACCAATAATTCAGAGAGGGGACTGGCTGGCATCTCTGGATTTACAGGACGCTTATTTCCACATCCCCATAAAGGAATCTTACAGAAAATATCTCAGATTCAGACTCCCATCAGGTCATTATCAGTTTGCAACCCTACCCTTCGGCCTTTCCTCAGCACCAAGGGTGTTTACAAAATGCCTAGCAGTTGTTGTGGCATTTCTTCAAAGACAGGGAGTGACTGTCTTTCCATACCTAGATGACTGGCTGATAGTGGGCAAATCACCAGAGCATGTCACAACCTCTCTAAGGCTTACACAGGATCTTCTGGAATCTCTAGGTTTCATAGTAAACCAGAAAAAATCTGTCTTCGCCCCTACACAGACTTTACAGTTCATAGGGGCAGAGATCAGCACCCTGCAGGCCAGGGCCTTTTTACCACTAGACAGGGTGCAAAGTCTTCAGGCCATAGCAAATTCCTTCAGATTACATGGTCAAAAAATAGCCAGGCAATTTCTGCAGCTCCTGGGTCATACGGCTGCATCCACAGGTACAGCGCAGGGTTTCAGGTTTCACATGAGACACGTCCAGTTTCACCCCAGGACTCATTGGAGTCAGAAAAAAGACCCTTTCTCAAAGCTCATTCCAGTGACAAGGCCCCTGTTACAAGCCCTCTTGTGGTGGAAAAAGGAATCCAACCTAAGACAAGGAGTCCCTTTCCAAAAGGAAGATCCTTCACTAATCCTCACAACAGATGCATCCCTGCTGGGCTGGGGTGCCCATCTAGGGGAGCACTCAACTCAGGGTACCTGGTTAGAAGCAGAGTCCCTCCAGCATATAAATCTGCTGGAACTCAGAGCAGTGCGGCTGGCACTAAAGGTTTTCTCTACACTGGTAATGGGCAAGGTGGTACAGGTCAGAACAGACAATACCACCACTATGTATTATATAAATAAACAGGGTGGCACCAGGTCCCCTATGATCAGGTCCCCTATGCACAGAAGCCATGAGAATTTGGGCTCTGGCATATTCTTTAAAGGTGTCCCTGCAAGCCATCCATCTGCCAGGAAAGGACAATATATTGGCAGACACACTGAGTCGAATCAATCAGTCCCATCACGAATGGGCATTGAACAAGCAGGTGGTACAGGTAATTTTCAACAGGTGGGGTGTTCCAGAGATAGACTTGTTCGCATCCCACCAGTTGCCTCAGTACTGTTGCAGGCCACCAGCCCAGGGGCACAATCCCTCTGGATGCCTTGGGGCTGGATTGGTCAGGCAAGTTTCTCTATGCATTCCCTCCTTTCCCTCTGGTTTTCAGGGTGCTGCTGAAACTCAGATGCCTCTCAGCTTCTCTGATATTGATAGCTCCAGATTGGCCCAGGCAGCCATGGTACTCTCTTCTGCTCTCCATGGCAGTGAGCAGGCCAATAAGCTTGCCTCTCAGGCACAATCTTCTAACCTCCAATCAGGGAACATTGCTATTCCCAAATCTCAAGTCTCTTCACCTCAAAGCATGGCTCTTGAGGAGTTAGAGTATGCAGGCTTGATCCTTTCTGACGCTGTATTAAACATCTTGAAAGGTTACAGGAAGCCTTCAACTAAGAAAACTTATTCTGCTAAGTGGAAAAGATTCTCTTTCTGGTGCTCTACTAGAAACTTCACCCCCAAATGATGCAGGAGTTTCAGTGGTGTTGGATTATCTAACTCACTTGCATTCACAAGGTCTGCAACCCAGTTCCTTGACGGTCCACCTTGCAGCAGTATCTGCATACCTGTCTGCTAGGACAAAGGTATCTGTAGCATCAAATCCCATTTTCAAAAGATTTTTCAAAGGCCTAATGCATTTGCACCCCCCTCACAGGGCACCAGTGTCCGCTTGGGATCTTAATGTATGTATAGCAAGGTTGATGCGGGCTCCCCTTTGAGCCCATGGTTACAGCCCATTTAAAGTATGTTACCTGGAAAACAGTTTTCCTGGTAGCAATTACTTTAGCAAGAAGAATCAGTGAGCTTCAGGCTCTCTGTGTCGACCAGGACTATATTTCCTTCCACAGGGATAAAGTAGTCCTCAGAACAAACAGACAATTCCTTCCCAAGGGGGTTTCAGATTTCCATCTGAACCAATTAATCACTCTGCCTGTCTTCTTCACAGACCATGCAAGCTCTGGTGAAAGAAGGCTTCACAGTCTGGATGTGAAAAGAGCTCTCAGCTACTACATGACAGCTACTAAAGGCCATAGGCAAGACAAAAAACAACTTTTTCTTACATATGGGGATGTTGGAATGGGCAAACCAGCCTCAAAAAATCCATTTCTTGGTGGATTGTCCAGTGCATCCAATTCTGCTACAATAAAGTGGGTAAAGAGTCCCCAGCTGGACTGAGGGCTCATTCAACAAGAGGAACAGCTGCCACTATTGCAGCTGCTAGGGAAGTGCCATTGTTGGACATTTGTAAAGCAGCTACTTGGAAATCAGTACACACCTTTACAAAGCATTATAATTTGGATATTTTGTCCAGAAGTGACGTAAGTTTGCACAGCAGTCCTGCAAAGTCTGTTTCCAAAATAAGTTCTGTGCCCACCACCTGGAGGTACTGCTTGGTAGTCTGCACAAAGTTATGAATGGTCTGAGCATTACTGGGGTGAGAAGAAACAAGCATTTGTCAATGCCGAATGTTTGCTTGCTGGCATTGGCAGTGGTAGTGTAGAAGTTACAGAGCTGCGTAATAGGAATGACAGTGAAGTATTGAACTGAAGCCAACCCCACCACCACCCTGCAGAGAGTGACAGGCATTGGGGTGTGCGTTTGGGTCGTCAGGCATAATGGCCATGCCATTTCATCACACCCCACCCTGCAGAGACTGACAAGTGTCACGTGTTCCTTGGGGTCTTTGGCCCTTATGCGCACCCGATTTCATTAGGAAATACGGTGAGATGGGTGCGATACAGGAGAATGGGGTGAAGTTTGGGGCTGAAGAGTCCAAGGCATACCTCGATGCCTCTCAGTGACTGCAGGGTGTGGAATGGTATGAGCATCACAGGCAAGAATCCCAAGTCAAACCCCTGATTCCTATCATTCTCTATAGGGTTGGGCGATTTAGTTGAAAAGCCTAATACCTCAGGCATTCGTTGGTATGTTAACTCAAATTTTAACATGTTTGTTTTGTGACCCCACCTCATGAACAGGGGAATATCAGTTTGGTAGCCAAAAGCTGCTTATGCACAGTGACTACGGCATTTAGCACCACAGGTGCAAAAATATTCAACAGGATGTAAAAATGACAGCTGTACTCTTTCATGGGGAGTGTAAAAGCTATGTTGCAAATGTGTAGTAAAAATATTAAAAAATGGTGAAGTCAATGAAGAGCATAGAAACTGTGCAACGCACACCTGTTATATAATTAGGTTGGGATTTTATAGCAGACTGTCAACTTAGGCATTTTGGTGCCTCCGATCATGAACAGTGTCACTGTGATTTTCTTTATCTGTGCCGAACAATGATTTCCCACAACGACCACGCATCTCTGCACTGAAAGTGTGAAAACACTCTCGCCATGTTGTAAAAATGGCAGCTGTACTGTTCATAAGGAAGTGTTGAAAATGCCACTAGTGAATATCTGGACTGAAAATATTACAAAGTCATGAACTAACGAGGATGCGGAAACTGCACAATGCTCACTCGTAACACAGTCATTTTATGGACTTTGTCACCAAATTTTCAACATAGCCATTTTAAGATCTCTGCTCATGAACAGTGTAACTGTGATTTTCTTAATCTGTCCTAAACATTGCTTTCGCACACCAACAGCACCATTGTGCGCTACATGGGCGGAAACACGTTTTGGGCAGGATGTGAAAAATGACAGCTGTACTGCTCATAAGGAGGTGTGGAAAAATGGCAATGTTGGAAATCTAGAGTGGAAATATTGAAAATTCGCAAACCTACGAGCGTGCGTGGGAACTGTGCAACGCGCACTCGTAAAACAGTCATTTTTAAGAATTCTGTCACCAAATTTTAAACATTGCCATTTTAAGATCTCTGCTCATGAACAGTGACACTGTGATTTTCTTAATGTGTCCCATACACTGAGTTCGATAACGACTGCCCCATTGTGCGCACATGGTGAAACACGTTTTGGGTGAGATGCAAAAAATGACAGCTGTACTACTCATAAGAAGGTGTGGAAAAATGGCAATGTTGAAAATCTGGAGTGGAAATATTGAAAATTCGCAAACCTATGGCGTGTGTAGGAACTGCTGCACACGACGTCAATAAACAGTCATTTTAGGATTTTTTCACCAAATTTTCAACATAGCCATTTCAAGACCTCTGCTCATGAACAGTGTCACTGTGATTTTCTTAATTTGTCCGTGACATTGATTTAGACACTGACTCGCCATTCTGCGCTACATCGGGAAACACATTTTGGGTGAGATGTGAAAAATGACAGCTGTACTACTCATAAGAAGGTGTGGTGAAATGGCAATGTTGAAAATCTGGAGTGAAAATATTGAAATTTCGTGAACTTACGAGCCTGCGTAGGAACTGCATAGCGCATGCTTTCGTTAAACAGTTATTTTGGAATTTTGCACCAAATTTTCAACATGGGGTTTTGGGACCCTTCTCATGAATGATGTCACTGTCATGGCGTTATTCAGGCCCAAAGGGTGATTTCATGCGGTGACTGCGGGAAATCACCCTTGAACCCAGGCTCTGCATGTACTTGACATCATTCATCGAGAAAACCATGTTAATTGGTAACCAAAGAGATATGCAATAAAGTTGAAACCCCTATCTAGCCCATTATACAGCTTACCGGCATTTCCTCAGTTCGCGGTCGGCTTTGAAGAGTGCAGACGTGTTCCTGGTCCACCGAAGATCGTCGCGCCGGAGTCCGGAGGTAAGTATGGGGTGGCGGGGGTGTGTGGGGAGGCTGGGTGCGCAGTGGGTGGGTGCGGGTTGTGGGAGGCGGGGTCGGGAGACGCACCGTTGGACCGTGTTTTCCTTACAGGTAAAAAAAAAAAAAAAGACGTCGTGGGACCATTTGCCATGCTGGGTGGGCTCCCAGCATGGCGAGGCACACAATTGGGCGTTCAGCCAGCAGGATTAGGCACCCCGTCGGCAAAAAATAAAACAAAAAATCGCGGGACCGTTTGCCCACTGGGGTGGGCTCCCAGCATGGCACAATGACTTTGGGAGGCGTGTTCAGCCCGGCGGGATTGGGCACCCCGTCGGCAGCATGACTGGATTGCCACGCTGGGGTGGGCTCCCAATGTGGCATCAACTACTGGGGAGGAGACAGATGCAGCTCAGCTGGCGGGGATTGGGCACCCGTCGGCTATACACTGCGTGCAGGGGCGCGTGCGCCTGCGGCTGGGGGGGGAGCTGCGTGTGAGCAGCTTCTTATTGCTGCTCACTCAAGCGTAGCTCCCCCTTTCAACTGTATGCCACTGCATTTTGGAGCGTGTCATAGACAGCTCCAAAATGCATTGGCTTACAGGGGCCGCACCTGCCAGCTCGCTGCCTGAATTGGAGGAGGAGGTGACACACCTCCGAAATCTCCGATGATGGCACTATGTTTCTTGCGCATGCGTGCAAGCAAACATAAAAATTACTTACCATAGTTATCTTCTTTCTTCCCAGTGATGCTCAGACATTCATAACTCCCTCCCATCCTCCCCTTCCAGAACTTAAGCCTCTGCATTCCGCATGCTAGTGCCACATAGCCATATCCTTCTGGGTACGTTTCTTTATGCTAGACAGAGTTTTACCAGAGTTTTTCTGTCTCTCAAAATAGTTTTTCTCATGCTATGGTGAATACCATTATTATATTTAGATATAACTCATCCATTGAAGGTTTTTTCAAGTAATAAATGTTTTATTAAAAATGTTTTGTCAATTAGTAATAATTTATGGTAAAATTTTCCATGTTGCCTGACTTCCAGGCTTCTTACAAATCTGAAGGGCTTAGAACTCTACAGTTGGTAGAGGCAGTATTTGAAAGATGCTCACGTGCAAAGAATTCCATCATTTGCATGTGTTCCATCTCTCCGGGCAGTCCAACCCATCAGGATGACTGCACAAAGTTATGAATGTCTGAGCATCACTGGGAAGAAAGAAGATTACTATGGTAAGTAATTTTTTCTTCATTGCCAACAGTGCTGGATGTATTTGCAAGTGCACTACCTGATTCATTGTCAGCAGACTTGCTCATTTCACTTTGTTGAGGAAGTAATGATGCGTCACAAGGCACAACAGTGTCGGACTGAGACAAACAGCTACTGTCTGAGTCTGAGTCAGAGAGGGATTCACTGTCACTTGCATTATTACTGCTAGTCACAGGGACTTTAACAGCATGAACGGCATACCTTATGGTGCATCTCCGTGTGACCTCAGCAGCTGCACAGGTTTTCTTAAAAAGTTCCCCTTTACCACACTTCGCTGTTGCTCTTTTGCTGTTTGTTGAATTTTTATCACGTGAAACATTTTGATTATTTCTGCTAGCACCAGGATTACCACTACCACCAACACCTGCTCCAACACCAGCACCAGATGCTTCATCTATCTTGGTGTCAGCCATAACAGTACCAGTATACTGCACTGAACACACCCACACAATTCCTGTGTAAGAAAGCAATGTGAGCTGTGATCGCTGGCTACAACTCCAAAATGTTATTTTGGTTGTGTGACACTGTAATGCAGTGGACTGAATGTAATTGAAGAATATGACGGTTTGCAACTAAAGGATCCCAGGTTCACGGCATACAGAATGATTGGGCTGCTGGGCATAGGCATACACATAGCAGTCAAGGGGCGCACAGCAGCAGGGTGATGGGCTGACAACAAGAGACGGAGTTACACACACAAACCGAGGAAAGAGATTTTTCTCTCTCTCCTTCCAACGAGGAAATATATTTTAAGGCTTCTGTCATGTATTTAAGGATAATACCACCACACAACTGGCCACCAGGCTTCACACCATAACACATACTGGGTTAGGTACAGTGCAGTCAAGGGGTGCACAGCAGCAGGGTGATGGGCTGACCACAAGAGAAGAGACAGGGTTATACGCACAAACCGAAGAAAGAGATGCCACTGCAAAACTGGCCACTGGGCTTCACATGGTAACACACACTGGGTAATAGCCAGGTAAGTGCAGTCAAATGGCACAGACAGCAGCAGGGTGACTTGCTGGCCACCTCACAGAAGATGCAATGGAGATTTTTTAGAGAGAAAGTTTACTGAAGGCCCCCCCCCCAGCACATTCCTGGCTGAGAGAACCGTGTCTTCCTTCCAGACAATTTTTGGGTGGGACTGGGACCAAATTATTTTTTCCTTTTTGTGGGCTTAGAACATCAAGTTTCACACAATCAGTAAAGTGTTTAATTTAACCTCTTTTTTCCCCAAAATAAAACACCCCTCCCCCAGCCAGGGAGCTCTCCCAAGAGTGCCACGGCCCATGAGTCATAATTATGATTTGCAAAGAAAATGTGTTTAATTCAGCAAGCAACTTGAGGTATGTGTGACTGAGTACTAGCACACAGGCAGTCTCTAGGCAGCAGTCTGCAAGTTAACTAATTCCCGACCCTGAGTCCTCCCGACAGTACAGAGTCCCAACCGTTTAGTTCCTTTCTCGGTTCCTGCCCTAGTTTCTTTCCTCAGTTACCAATCCCGAGATTCCCGACTCCCCCCTTCCTTGTCCCCACCTGCCCATTAACTTTTTTTTTAAATTTTCAGGCACATACACACTTGTACAGGACCAGGTTTAATAACAAAAAGTCACTCGTGTCATCACACGCACAACTGAACTGACAGCACGCAGATGCTGCGGCTCCTCCTTCTTCACTACAAGACTGAATGGCAATGGAGCCACAGCTGCGCAGATGACTTCAGCAGGATCCCTTGACTCGCGAGACTGACTCGAGTCACACTACTACCACCACCTGACTGCATAGCAGATGGTCAGGTGGTACAGTTACACTAGCGTGACAAACCGACAACAGCTGCCCCCCAACAATAACACTGATGGGAGGGGGAGCGAACTGAGCTGCATTATTCAGCTGGTGCCAGAATTGGGAATGATGGGAATGGGAGTGATGCAAAGCAAAAGCACACAGAAGTGAGAAGATTCATGGATGATTCGAACCCTTTTGGGAACCCTGCAGTGTTCAAGTTCTAAATTAGAACTCAAACACCAGGGTTCGAGGAGGGTTTGAATCTTTTTCGAACTAGTTCTGACAACACTAGTTACAATGGGGGAGAGAACAGAGGGTACATCACTAATGCGGTGCAGGGCAAAGACCAATGAACAAGGAACATTAAGGGGGTACACAGAGTAGATGGTCATGTGCACAAATTCCCACAGTCTGGGAAACAAAATCCCAGACCTGATGTTGGACACAAACCTGGAAATTGTGGCTATTACAGAGACATGGTACACAAGGAACTATGACTGGGATACAGCCATACCAGGGTAAACACTTTTTAGAAAGGATAGGGAGGGGAAGAGGGGAGGAGGGGTTGCTAGGGATGTAAAGGAAGGGTTTAAAGCTACAGAGGCTCAAGGATCCAGGGAAGAAGCAGAAGCATTGTGGGTCACTCTGGAGTCCGGGAACAAAACAACCATCTGTGCTGGAGTAGTTTACAGGCCTCCCATGCAGGGGGAGGATATAGATCTAGTATTATTGGAAGCCATCCATAATATGGCATCCAAAGGGGAAGTACTACTAATGAGTGACTTCAGCATGCCAGATGCAGATTGAAATACCCAGACTGCGAGTACATCCAGGAGCAGGAACTTCATGTCTGCCATGTACGTGGCAAACCTAAGGCAGCTTGTGGTTGCACCAACCAGGGAGGTGGCTGTACTGGACTTAGTGCTGACAAACGGGGACATAATTATGGATGCTGAGGTGGGCAGTCTCCTTGGTACCAATGATCACAGAACTGTGTGGTTTAGAGTCAATACGTTGGCAGAAGAAAGACATTCAAAAATTAAGATCCTACATTTATGGAAAGCCAACTTCATGGAGATGGGGAAACAGCTCAGAATTGCCCTGTCAGCAGAAGATATGGGGGAAGGGTAGACAAACAGTGGCTTAGGCTCAAGAGATACATAGCAGGAGTGACAAGTCAATGTGTTAGACTGCTTAGCGAAAGTGAAAGAAAGAAGCGGCCACCATGATCCTCTGAAGTCAGTAGCCGAGAAAGTGCAAGAAAAAAGTAAGGCATTCGGGAAATACAAAGAGACACAGAAAAAAGAAGACAGAGTGAAATATCTGGAGAAGCAGAGAAAAGCTGGGAAAGCTGTCAGAGGGGCTAAGGAAAGAACGGAGGAAGGAATAGCACAAGCTATTAAGAAGGGAGACAATACCTTCTTCTGTTATATTAGCGAGAGGAAGAAGACCAGAAATGGTATTGTTAGGCTAAAGAAGGAGAGGTGGGTGGGTGGGGACAACCTTGAAAAGCTGAGATACTGAACAAGTATTTTTGCTCAGTTTTTACCAAGGAAGAGGCAGGGGAGGGGCCAAGACTCACAAGGAAAGGTGTACGGGGGTAGAGGTGGACACCAGCCCATTTACGGTGGAGAAAGTCTTTGAGGAACTAGGGAAAGTAAAGATAGACAAGGCAATGGGGCCAGATGAGATGCACCCTAGAGTGTTGAAGAAACTCTGGGAAGTCCTAGCAGGTCCGCTGACAACCCTTTTCAACCAATCACTAGAGACGGGGGAGGTACCTGGGGACTGGAGGAAGGCAGAGGTGGTCCCCTAGCACAAAACTGGAGGTAGGGAGGAGGCAGGTAATTACAGACCTGTAAGTCTGACCTCAGTGGTGGGGAAAGCTGATGGAGTCCCTGCTTAAGGAGAGGGTAGTGAAGTTTCTGGAGTCAAGCGGTGCAAAAGACCCAAGGCAGCAAGGATTCACTGAGGCAGGTCCTGTCAGACTTTTATCGATTTCTTTGACTGGGTGATCGGTGGTGGATCGGGGAGGGTGGATGTGGCCTACCTGGATTTCAGTAAGGCCTTCGACACTGTTCCACATAGAGGTTGCTTAATAAATTGGGGAATCTGGGTGTGGGCTCTAAAGTGGTACAATGGGTTAGAAACTGGCTAAAAGGCAAAACCCAGAGGGTGGTAGTCAATGGCATAAAATCAGAAGAGGGGGAGGTGAACAGCAGGGTTCCACAGGGATCGGTGCTGGATCCAGTCCTGTTCAATGTCTTCATAAGCAACATTGCAGAGGGACTGGAGGGGAAAGTATGCCTGTTTGCAGATGATACCAAGATCTGTAGCATAGTTGGCACAAAGGAGGGGTTAGATAAAATGAGAAATGACCTAAGACTACTTGAGGAATGGTCAAGAGTTTGGCAGTTGGGTTTCATTGCTAAGAAGTGCAAGATAATGTATCTGGGACACAGAAACCCAAGAGAGGAATACAGGATGGGGGTAAGGCTCAAGCTATCACAAGTCAGGAGAGAGACCTGGGGGTCATCATATCCGATGACCTGAAGTCAGCCAAACAATGTGAAAAAGCAGTGGGGAAAGCAAACAGAATGCTGGGGTGCATAGGAAGGGGTATAATCATTAGGAGACGTGAAGTGGTGATGCCACAGTATCGATCACTGGTGAGGCTTCATCTGGAATACTGTGTCCAGTTCTGGAGACTGCATCTCAGGAAGGACATAGACAGAATGGAAGCAGTCCAGAGAGGAGCAACAAAAATGGTACATGAACTGCACCACAAGCCTTATGAGGAAAGACTCCAGGAACTTAACATCTATTCACTTGAAAAGAAAAGGGAGAGAGGGGATATGATTGAGACTTTCAAATACCTTAGAGGAATAAACAGGGTACAGGAGGGGAGCATATTTCAGAAAGGAAAGTGCACACGGACAAGGGGACATAACATGAGGCTGGAGGGAGGGAGGCTTAGGGAGAATGCTAGGAAGTATTTTTTCACAGAGAGGGTGGTGGATACATGGAACAGCCTACCAGCAGAGGTGGTGGAAGCGAAAACAGTACATGGATTAAAAACTGCATGGGATAAGCATAAAGACACCCTGCTGTACAGCAGACCAGGGGAAAGGCAGTTCAGATAAGAGTATAGATTGCCAAACCAAGTAGGGAAATGGGCAGACTGGGTAGGCTGTATGGTCCTTATCTGCCGACAGAGTCTGTGTTTCTATGCCCCCCTCCCTCCCCTTTATTAAGCCTTGCTATCCCTCCCTTGGTCTTCCTTCACTCCCTGATCTACCTATAAAATGTTTTATCTCCCTTCTTAACACAGTTGGCTATCTTTTCCTCGGTTTGGGTCTTTGCTATTCTGACTGTCTTCCCCGCTTCCTTCTGCTTTAACTGTTTCAGTTCTCTGTCCTGTTCCTTCTGTGATTCTTCATACTTCCTGAATGCTGTCTTTTTCTCCCTAAGCTTCCCCAACACCTCTTTTGACAACCATTGTGGAACGGTGCTGGTAATGGTGACGAATACTGAACGGCGTCGAGTGAACAAACTGAAATGAGCAGAACCAAGTATCAGGAGTGACACAGAAGAATTCACTGTGCATGATCTTACCCGTGTCAGTCTTCACCATTCATCACTGGTGGGTTCAAGCTGGAGGTGCTAGGACCCCGCAGGAAGCTTTTTAACTTTAAAAAGCTTTCTCCCTACTAGGAGGAGGGCCAACGTATTGCGTGGCAGTCACGGGTTGGCCAGTAACCAACGCTAGCCCCTCCAATACCTCAGTTCATCTTCTCCTAGGCCAGCCTGCTGGCACTGAGGGTTGAGGCACTGGACACCACACCTCGTGCTATGCCGGTGACCCGGATTCAGAAACAAGCCCGGGGTGCCAGGGGTCAGCAGGGGAAGGAAGAGACTGAGCATCCGGAGGACTGCTCTCTCTTCCTGGGGAGGGATAGGGTAACGTTCGCTCAAGGAGTGACCGCTGGCGGTAGCCAACTGCAGCGTCGTGGCCTATGCCTGTGGGATGGAACTGTGGCAGTACATTGCCTTGCTAGCTGGGCTCCACAGGGGCTCTAACTAAGTAAATACCTCCCACCAATAGGTGATGGCGCCTCCCACCCAAGGACCACACTCCCAGAAGTCAGACACGGCTGTCTCCTCATCCTGTCTCCTCCCCGGCCTGCTCTCAACCCTATAAGAAACAGTGCCTTGGGCGGGGGTGGCCCTTTCCTGGAGGGTAGACCTGGGTGATGCCCGGTGCCGGGGGGGAAGAGAAGATGAGTCTGGGTCACGTAGGGAGGTAGAGTCCAGGACTGGGTGGTTGCTGGAGAGAGTTCGGTGGGGCTCAAGAAGGGAAGGAAAAAATAGTTTGAAAAAAAAAATTTCTGCTTCTTCTGCTGTTGAGATAGCAAGACTTCGTGGGACAGTGAATTCTTCTGTGTCACTCTTGATACTTGGTTATGTTCATTTCTCTCGATGCTGTTCAGTATTCATCACCATTACTGGCCCGTTCCTGCTTTTGTTCAGTGTTGAGCCTTCAGTTGTGTTTTATTATTTTATAGGAGTTTGTGGAATTGGGGAAGGGCCTTAGACAAGTAGCATATAAAGTAACTTTCTACCTGTCTATGGCATGGATGAAGCTAGGGTACTCCACACCATGGGATTCAATGACTGGTTGAAAAACCAGTGCAGAGCTCAGGGATTTGGCTTCATTGGGGACTGGGGCTCCACCTGGAGGGATGCAGACCTATACAGGCACGATGGTCTGCATCTATCCAGGAGGGGGAACCAGGATCCTAGGTGGTAGGTTTAAATGCTTCATTGGCAAGCATTTAATCTAGTCAAGGGGGAGGCACTGAAAAGGAGAAGGGAAATCATAGCCCCCCACAAAAAAAATCAAGGTACTTAGTAAGGTAAACACCAAGATAGAGTAGCCAATAGGGAGAAGGGCAGGGGTAAATGGAGAAAAAGACAAAGGCAGTAAGGACACGGATGGGGCAAAAAGAAATAAAGCCATAAAAAAAATGGAGGGTAATGAGTACCAATGCCCGTAGTCTAGGTAAAAAGCTCCCCGAAATGGTGGCCTTGATGGAATAGGGATGCCTGGATATTGTGGCAGTCACACATACATGGTACACAGAGAACCATGAGTGGGATGTCAACATACCAGGATACACAATCTACAGGAGGAAGAGTAGCTCTCTATGTAAGGGAAGGGATCAAAGCAACAGAACTAAAGGGTAAACAGGGAGGAGAGGAGGCACTGTGGGTCACACTGAAGACTGGAAATTGCACCACAATCCACACAGGGGTTGTATACAGACCCCTGTCTCAGGGGGAGGAGATGGACAAGAAAATGATAGAAGGCATCCTTGGGATGGCAGAGCAAGGGGAGATATTGCTGATGGGGGACCTGAATATGCCAGATGTTAACTGGACCACCTTTGCTGCAGCCACATCCAAGAGCAGGACCATTCTCGATGCCCTACAGGGGGGCATGCCTCAGACAGCTAGTTTTGGAACCCACTGGGGAGGAAGCAATCTTAGACCTGGTACTCTCAAATGGGGACAGAGAGAGAAGATCTCCGATCTTGAAGTGGGTAGCCATCTGGGAAAAAGCGACCACGAAACAATGTGGTTCTTGATAAACTTAGCTGTAGAGTCAAGCCATTCAAAAGTGAAGGTACTGGACTTCAGAAGGGCTGATTTTGTCAAAATGGGAGAGTGCCTCAGAAAAGCACTAGCAAACAAGCAAGAAAGTGGGGTTGAGCAACAATGGGGAAACATCAAAACTGCCATCACAGAGGCAACAAGGGAGGCAGTTTAGCACAGTGGTTTAAGGCTCTGAGATGCAAATCTGGTGACATCCAGCAGACCAGACCTGGGTTTGAATCCCACAGCTTCTACTTACAGACTGTGTGACCCTGAGCAAGTCACTTAACTTCCCTGTGCTCCCAGGTCGCACCTGTAAAAAACTTTCAGCTTAGTGTGCTAGTCCTGGTTAAACAACAAACAAAAACAAGCCTTTGTGTAAAGCAAATAAACAAATCAAATTGAAAGAAAAAACCATCGTGGTTCTGAAAAGAAGTGGCGGGGAAGGTAAGGAAAAAAAAGATAACATTTAGGAAGTACTGTATAAGGAAACACAGAAAGAGCAGGACAGAGAACTGTACCAGTTAAAGCAGAAGGAAGCGGGGAAGGCAGTCAAAATAGCAAATTCCCAAACCGAGGAAAAGATAGCAAACTTGGTTAAGAAGGGGGATAAAACCTTTTTAAAGGTACATTAGAAGCAAAGAAAGACAAAGGCAGGGATACTAAGGCTGAATAAAGAGGAAGGTGGTTGGGCAGAGAGAGAGACAGTGAAAAAGCTGGGATACTGAATGAATTCTTCTGCTCAGTATTCAAAATGGAAAAGCAGGGGGAGATACCTAATCCAGTCAATAGAAGCATTCTGGATAGGGGTTTGATATTAGTCCTTTCACAGAAGAAAGGGTTATGAAAGAACTCTTAAAACTGAAGGTGGATAAAGCAATGGGGCCTGATGGGACTCACCACAGAATTCTAAAAGAACTAGTAACACCACTGACTACCCTTTTTAATAAATCATGGGAGGATGGTGTGGTACCTGAGCACTGGAGGAGGGCAAATGTGATTCCCCTTCACAAAAGTGGGAGCAAGACAGAGGCAGGAAACTATAGACCTGTCAGTTTGACCTCAGTAGTAGGGAAAATGAAGGAAACACTTCTACAGGAAAGAACTGTTGACTATCTAGAGGCCAGTGGTGCACAGGACCCAAGGCAGCATGGATTCACGGCAGGAAGGTCATATCAGACAAATCTAATTGACTTCTTTGACTGGGTGACCAAAGTAGTAGACCAGGGAGGGACTGTGGACATGGCATACCTAGACTTTAGCAAGGCATTTGACATAGTCCTGCACAAAAGATTATAACAAATTAGCCAGTCTGGGAGTGGGTCCCAGGGTGGTAGCCTGGGTAAAACACTGGCTGGACAACAACACACGGCAGGTAATAGTAAATGGAGTCTACAGTGAAGAAAGGGGGGTTGCTAGTGGGGTACCGCAGGGTTTAGTACTCAGGTCAGTGCTTTTTAATGTCTTTATAAGTGACATTGCAGAGGGACTGGAAGGTAAAGTATGTCTCTTTGCAGATGGCACAAAGATCTGCAACAGAGTTGATACGTAAGGTGCAGTGGAAAGGATGAAAAGGGACTTGGCAAGGTTGGAGGAATGGTCAAATGTATGGCAGCTTAGATTCAACACAAAGAAGTGCAAAGTAATGCACCTGGGAAACAAAAACCCAGAGGAAGAGTGCTCAATGGGGGGTGATATACTGTCAACAACAAAAATGGAAAGGGACCTGGGGTAGTCATATCAGTTGACCTATAGGTGGGCCAGCAATGTGAGAAGGCAGTAAGGAGGGCTGGGGGGATACTGGGATGCATAGGGAGAGGCATCACCGTTAGAAAACAGGAAGTTGCTGGCCCTCTGTACAGACAGTTGGTAAGACCACATCTGGAGTACTGTGTACAGTCCCGGAGACCCCATCTTCGCAAAGACATATACAGGGTAGAGGCTGTCCAGAGGAGGGCAACCAAAATGGTGCAGGGTCTGCACCAGAAGACATATGAAGAAAGACTAAAGGAGCTTAAGATGTATAGCCTTGAGGAAAGGAGGGAGAGGGGGGACATGATAGAAACTTTCAAATACCTCAAGGGAATCAACAAAGTCCAAGAGGGTAGCATCTTTCAGAAAAAGAGATGTGCAAGA
Source organism: Neoceratodus forsteri (assembly GCA_016271365.2). Lineage (NCBI taxonomy): Eukaryota > Metazoa > Chordata > Ceratodontiformes > Ceratodontidae > Neoceratodus > Neoceratodus forsteri. Next base: position 1,129,219,237 of record CM057449.1, on the reverse strand, counting down.
ACAAGGCGGCACAATTTGAAGATAGAGAGAGGATGGCTCAGAGGTAATGTGAGGAAGTATTTCTTCACAGAGAGGGTTGTAGATGCATGGAACTGCCTTTCTGAGGAGATCATAGAGTCAAAAACAGTGGGGAATTCAAGAACATATGGGAAAGACATAAGGCAATTCTAGTGGGGGTAGGAGGAAGTAGGCTGTTGGTTAACTAGGATCTGCAGCTTATCCGTTAGGTAGGGAAATGGGCAGACTAGGTGGGCCAAGCGGTCCTTATATGCCATCAAATTCTATGTTCCTATGTTTCTATTGTTTTAGTGCACGGCCAATCATGTCTGTTTCGAGGCAAAAACATTCAAAGACAAGGATTGCCCCCATGCCTCTGTGCCCCTGTGGTAGTCGGTTTTATGTAACAAACCCACCTGACCAGTGCTTCACCTGCCTGGGACCAAACCATGGCATAGATCAATGTAACGCCTACTTCTGCATGAACTTCTGATCTTTGGTCAACTGTGTGGCAAGGTTGGGCAGCGATCCCACCAACCTTCGGTGGTCAGCGTCACAACAAGGGTCACCAAGGAAAAGAATTTTGGCCTTCCCCCGGGCCCTCTCCCACTGCTATACACACTGGGGGGGGGGGCAGCAGGCTTCCATTGACTTGGATCCCGCTGAGACCAGAGAATGGAAGGAACTAGAGCCTAGGAAGGAAGAAGGAAGGGGGAAGGGGAAGGAAAGAAGGATGAAGAAAACTGTGGGAGGAAAACAAAGGGGGGATGGGGATAGGAAGGTATTGGGGTGGGGAGGAGGAGAAAGAAAACTGAAATGGAGGTGGGGTGGGGTTTATGGAATATGGGAGGAGGGAAGTAAAAGGGGAAAGTGGTAGGGAGGGGCTGATTGCAGTACTAGATTATCAACCAGTACTGCACAAGTGTTCCCTACTGTCATCATCAGTCGCACATCTGGATTTACAGTGGATCCTCCTCACTGAGTCTGGACGCAATGGTGAGAACATCTCTTCCTTCTCTTTGAATATGGCTGACTACATTTAGTGGAGTACTCAATGGCACTGAGTAACCTAACCTACCAACTGAGAACTCTGTTTTGTGGTTTAGGGTTTGCTGTGAGAGAGTGCTCCTTTCCCTCTGTTAGACTGTCTTCCTTCTGAACTTTTCTGCCTTTAGTTTTGAAACTGGTCATATTGTTTGTAAGTGGTCATAGTACTTCATAAACTGTGTTTCTGTTAGTCAGTGACTATTAGATCTGCTCTCCACTTGGTGGCACCAGGTGGGGTTTACACCTATAAACTGGACTTTAATTACTGTGCTAAAAATGTTTTGGACATCTCTTGGACTTGGGCTTTCTGCCGGTTTAGTTTTATATGAATTATTTTTGTATCCTGATTTCTATGCTTGGGGATTTGAATAGTTAGGTATTTATTGGGGTGAGTGTGTATGTGGTGTGATTGGTGGGTCTGGGTAGTTTTTTTTGGGGGGGGAGGTTAATGGTATTTATTGTGGGTTTAATTTTAGATATTTTTGTTTTGTTTGTGTTAGGGAGGCTGATGTTGGGTTAGTTATACAAGGTATTTGTCTTGTTTGATTGTAGAGGGCTGTTATTTCGTTATCAGGGTTAACATGCGCAAGAGAATTACTGGTTTAAGGCATGTATATTCCAGACACCTCCTGTAGCACTACCATCCTTTTTTTGGTTTCCCGTTAGCTCTTCCTGTGGAGGTTCTCAGCCACTGCAGAGAGTTGGGAATCCTGAGGAGGTGGAGCAAAAACCGTAGTGCAGGGCTTGTGTATCATGTTTGGGATGGGTCGATTGGCATGATTGGGTTTAGGAGGAGCCCAGGAAGGGTTCAAAATCATGAACGGGGAATGCCATTCCTGGTTCCCCTCCCTAGGGCTCTGCTAAATGTCAGCAAGCAGGAAGTAGTGGGTCCAGCTAGCTCTGCTCCCACCCTTCAGCCATTTTTGGTAACACTATGTCACTAAGGAATGAAACATAGGTAATGTATGATTACATTGCCAATTCCTTGGCTGATTTTGTTTGCATTACCAAGACCCAGTTGGGAGATGACTCTGGCCATGTGCTGGAGATGTCTATCCCATCTGGGTACTCAGGGATGTATTGCTCGAGGTGGGGGGGGGGCAGGTGGGTTGGCCATTTCTTTTAAATCCACTTTGGGACTCACTGTTGTACCCCATGGAAACTTTCAGGAAAGTGATGGAATCACTTCTGAAGGAAAGAATTGTTGAGTACCTAGAGGCCAGTGGGGCACAGGACCCAAGGCAGCATGGGTTCACAGCAGGAAGGTCATGTCAGATGAATCTAATTGATTTCTTTGACTGGGTGACCAAAGTAGTAGACCAGGGAAGGGCTGTGGACATGGCCCATCTAGACTTTAGCAAGGCATTTGATACAGTCCCACACAAAAGATTAATAGTCGAATTAACCAGCCTGGGAGTGGATCCCAGGATGGTAGCCTGGGTAAAACATTGGCTAGACAACAAGACACAGAAAGTAATTGTAAATGGAGTCCACTCTGAAGAAAGAGGGGCTACTAGTGGGGTACCACAGGGTCCAGTACTGGGTCCAGTCCTTTTTAATGTCTTTATAAGTGACATTGCCAAGGGGCTGGAAGGAAAAGTATGCCTCTTTGTAGATGACACAAAGATCTGCAACAGGGTTGATACACAAGGAGGCGTGGAAAGGATGAGAACGGACTTGGCAGGGTTGGAGGAATGGTCAGAAGTATGGCAGCTTGGATTCAATGCAAAGAAGTGCAAAATAATGCATCTGGGAAATAAAAACCCAGGGGAAGATTATACAATGGGGAGGGAGGTAGCATCAACAAAAATGGAAAGGGACCTGGGGGTAATCATATCAGATGACCTTAAGGTTGGCAAGCAATGTGAGAAGGCTGTAGGGAGGGCTGGGGGGATACTGGGATATATAAGGAGAGGCATCACCAGCAGAAAACAGGAAGTTGTTATCCCCCTGTACAGACAGTTGGTGAGACCCCATCTGGAGTACTGCATCCAATTCTGGAGACCCCATCTCCACAAGGACATGGATAGGATGAAGGCAGTTCAGAGGAGGGCAACTAAAATGGTGCAGGGTCTGCAAGAGAAGCCATACGAGGAGAGACTAAAGGAGCTTAATATGTATACTCTTGAGGAAAGGAGGGGGGGACATGATAAAAACGTTTAAGTACCTCAGTGGAATCAACAAAGTCCAAGAGGGTAGCATCTTTCAGAAAAAGTGATGTGCAAGAGCAAGGGGCCACAATTTGAAGATGGGGGGAGACGGCTCAGGGGTAATGTGGAGGAAGTATTTTTTCACAGAGGGTGGTGGATGCATGGAACAGCCTTCCTGAGGAGGTTGTGGGATCTAAAACTGTGGGAGAATTCAAGGATGCATGGGACAGACATAAGGCAATTTTTGTGGGGGGGTAGGAAGAAATAGGCTGTTGGTTAAATAGGATCTGCAGCTTATCCTCTAGGTAGGGAAATGGGCAGACTAGGTGGGCCAAGCAGTCCTTATCTGTCGTCAAAGTCTATGTTTCTATTGGCATATTTGCCTGCTACCTGTACAGCCTGTAACCAATTGTGTACTCTGAATGTTCTGTAAGCTGTTTATGTAAATTTTGTCTCTTGTCCACTTGTCATGGAACCTTTGTAAAAGAGCCTTCCTGGCTCAAAGGTATTAATCTGCAATTGAAATAAATATAAATATATATATTATCCTCTGGGATATGGGGGTGATTTTATGCAGGAGCCGGTGGAGCTCATCGATCTGGCATTAATGTCTCTATACTTTTGGTGTTGGGGGATTTCAATGCATGGGTCGATGATGAGACTTCATCCCGTCAATAGCTCCTCCAGTTAATGAACTCTGTGGGGCTAGCATGAGTGGTTGCTTCTGGTACACATCAGTGTGGACACACCATGGACCTGATTTTCTCATCGGGTCTTGACATAAGTGCAGTCAAGGTTGACTTAGTCTTTTGATCAGATCATCACATCATGTTGTTCCTATGTGGTGTCCCCTGTCTTTCTACCCCAGTGGATAAGTTTCAGTATCATCTGAAACCTAATCTGGAGTCTTGCAAATTCCTGGAGGTATTGGACGTCTGGGACGTGATACTCGCTTATGTGCAGGGCTTTGAGAACGTTCTGGAGCACTATAACGGTGCTCTGATGTCCGTCTTGACTCATAGCACTATACCATGTTCATTCCGTGACCTCCTAACATAGCTGTCCTTGGGATTGTGATGGGCTGCGCCAGTTGAAGACTAAGGGATGGAGATTGGAGCATTCCTGGGGCAGGACCCAGTCTGTGGCAGATGAATTGGCAGTAAAAACTCAATATGGTGAGTATCAACAGGCAATCACCTTGACAAAAGACAAAGTTCCCATCAAGGATAATTGCTGCAGGGGGAAATCGTCTGGCTCAACTCTTATGAACCGTGGATCAGTTATTAAAGCCATCCTGTCTACAGTCTGCTCGAGTTTTTTTCTACTGAAAAATGCAATTAGACTGGAAATTTCTTCTCAGAATAGCAAAAGCCCAAACCGAGGAAAAAATAGCCAATTCAGTTAAGAAGGGGAATAAAACCTTTTATAGGTACATTAGGGAGCATAGAAAGGTTAAGGGAGGGATAGTGAAGATTAATAACAGAGAGGGGAGGTGGGCAGAGGGAGACAGTGAAAAGGCAGAGATACTGAATGAATACTTTTGCTCAGTATTCACAAAAGAAGATGAGGAGGAGTTACCTAAACCAGACAATAGAAGCACTCTGGTGGGGGTTGACACCAGTCCATTCACAGAAGAAAGAGTCCTGAAAGAACTCCTAAAACTCAGGGTGGACAAAGCAATGGGGCCTGATGGGATTCACCCTAAAATCCTAAAAGAACTAAGGGAGGACCTAGTGACACCACTGACCACACTTTTTAACAAATCATGGGAGGATGGGGTGGTACCTGAGGACTGGAGGAGGGCAGATGTGATTCCCCTTCACAAAAGTGGGAGCAAGGCAGAAGCAGGAAACTACAGACCTGTTAGTTTGACCTCAGTGGTGGGGAAAATGAAGGAATCACTTCTGAAAGAAAGAATTGTTGAGTACCTAGAGGCCAGCTGGGCACAGGACCCAAAGCAGCATGGATTTACAGCGGGAAGGGCATGTCAGGCCAATCTAATAGATTTCTTTGACTGGGTGACCAAAGTAATAGACCAGGGAGGGGCTGTGGATATGGCCTACCTAGACTTTAGCAAGGCATTTGGCACAGTCCCGCACAAAAGATTGATAATCAAGTTAGCCAGCCTGGGAGTGGGTCCCAGGGTGGTAGCCTGGGTAGCAAACTGACTGTACAATAGGACACAGAAGGTAATAGTGAATGGAACACATTCTGAAGAAAGGGAGGGTAACTAGTGTAGTACCTCAGGGCTCAGTACTAGGTCCAGTCCTCTTTAACATCTTTATAGGTGACATTGCAGAGGGTCTGGAGGGAAAGGTGTGCGTCTTTGCAGATGACACAAAGATCTGTAACAGAGTTGATACACGGGGGGGGGTAGAAAGGATGAGAAGGGACTTGGCAAGGTTGGAGGAATGGTCAGACATATGGCAACTTAGATTCAACGCAAAGAAGTGCAAAGTAATGCACCTGGGAAACAAAAACCCAGGAGAAGAGTACACAATAGCAGGGGAGGTACTAACAACAACAAAAATGGAAAGGGACCTCGGAGTAGTCTTATCAGATGATCTAAAGGTGGGTAAGCATTGTGAGAAGTCAGTAAGGAGAGCCAGGGGGATGCTGGGATGCATAGGAAGGGACATCACAAGTAGAAAAATGGAAGTGATTATCCCTTTGTACAGACAGTTGGTGAGACCCCATCTGGAGTACTGTGTGCAGTTTTGGAGACTTCATCTACGCAAGGACATAGACAGGATGGAAGCAGTCCAGAGGAGGGCAACTAAAATGGTGCAGGGTCTGCATCAGAAACCATATGAAGAGAGACTGAGAGCGCTTAATATGTATACCCTTGATGAAAGGACGGACAGGGGGGACATGATAGAAATGTTCAAGTACCTCAAGGGAATCAACAAAGTCTAGGAGGGTAGCATCTTTCAGAAAAACAGATGTGTAAGAACAAGGGGGCACAATTTAAAGATAGAGGGGGGACAGTTCAGGGGCAATGTGAGGAATTTTTTTCACGCAGAGAGTGGTGGACGCATGGAACTGCCTTCCTGGAGAGCCTGTGGGGTCTAAAACAGTGGAGGAATTCAAACATGCATGGGACAGACATAAGGCAATTATAGTGGGGGGTGGCAGGAAGTAGGCTGTTGGTTAACTAAAATCTGCAGCTTATCCAGTAGGTAGGGAAATGGGCAGACTGGGTGGGCCAAGTGGTCCTTATCTGCCATCAAAGTCTATGTTTCTCTGACAAGGTGTCCTCCATTAAATTGTGTATGTGCTCAGGTGGTCTATCATGGGCCTGTGATAGTCTACTAGATCCAGAGCTGGCCTGGTTTCTTTTAGTGTGCAAGGAGTTCTGGGTCTGGTTATTTATTTCCCAGATCATCGGGTGTTTCTTGAGTGAAGGTGTTTACCCATTTGCCCTTAAACAGGCACTGGTGAGGCCCCTTCTTAAAAAACCTTCCTTATATCCTAATGTGTTGGGAAATCTAAACCTGTCTCTAATCTTCCATTCCTTGGGGAAGACTATTGAGAAGGTGGTGGTTGACCAACTTGTCGAATACTTGGAGCAGTTTAACATCTATGAACCCCTTCAGCTGAGTATTCAGGTGCATCACAGCACTATGTCTGCCCTCATCAGAGTCACAAATGATCTCCGCATGGCGAGGGATCGGGGGCTTTGCACCATCTTGGTCCTCTTGGATCTCTCAGCGGCATTTGACACTGTTGACCAAGGTGTGCTTTTGGATTGCTTAATGAACTATGTGGGACTAGAAAGAAAAAACATAACCACACTCATGGAGACTCAGCAACACTTATGATAAATTAAATCCAAATGCTTTATTAAGCAAAATGAGACATAAGAAAGTGTGTGTGCAGAACAAGCTGCTAGCCACTACTGCCTGATGAAGAGTGGGATACTCAAATCACTGGGGCAGTAGTGGCTAGCAGCTTGTTCTACATCCATACTTTTATATGTGTCATTTTACTTAAAGTGTTTGGATTTAATTTATCAGAAGTGTTGGTGAGTCTCTGGGAGTGTGGTTACGTTTTTTCTTTCTAGTTTGCACTGTCAGGCTGGCAGCCTGTTGTTACCGCACCAGCCCCACCTGAGTTCACAGTCAATTCTTCTGGACCAGAACTATGCAGGAGTCACTGGCACTATATTGTGCTGGTTTAAGTCCTACTTACTTAGGAGAACACAGCATGTGGCCGTGGGAAATTTCTCATCTGGGGCCTCAGTGCTTCTCTGAGGGGTTCCTCAAGGCTTGATCCATGCTCCTGTGTTGTTTTTAGAGTACATGTTGCCATTGGATGAGATCATTAAATGATATGGCATTGAGTTTCACTGCTATGCAGATGATACTGAGCTTTGTCTGTCTGGAACTTCTGGTGGGCCTGACGCGGTCCTGCTGCTGGAGAGCTGTTTGGACGAAACTAATGACTGGATGTCCTCAAATTGGCTGTATCTTAACCCTGGTAAGACAGAGGTCACGATTGTCGAGTCTAGTAGGCAGGGCCCAGCTATGATGAGTGGACTGACCTTGTGCCCTTCATTGGGCGGTCAGTCACTTAGAGCTGTAGATGCGGTTAAGAATCTTGTGGTCATCCTAGACAGTAAGTTGATACTCCATCAACAGGTGTCAGCAGTTGTTTGAACTGGCTAGTACCATCTCCGTAACATTGTCAGGATTAAATAGCATCTAGCCCCTGCTAACCTGATGATAGTCCATGACTTTGTAACCTCCAGGCTTGATTATTGCAACACTCTATACCTAGGGTTATCTGGAGGTTTGTTGCGATGCCTGTTGCTAGTCCAGAATGCTGCAGCCTGGCTGACTGTTGGCTCCTTTTGTAGGGACTACATTATGCCGATGCTGCATGCACTGCACTGGCTGCATATGCGGTGGCACATAACCATCAAGATTTGCATAACAATTTACAAGGCCCTACATGGTTGGGGACCATACTACTTAAAAGACCTGCTAATACCCCACTGCTCAACTCGCTCACACCGCTCTTCTGATGTGGACTTGCTTTCTGTCCCCATTTCTAAGCTTCAGCAATCTGGTAACAGAGCATTTTGTGTGGCAGCTGCTACTTTATGGAATGCTTTGTCAGAATATGTAAGATCTGCCTGCACAGTAGAGGCCTTTACGTCTTATCTAGAAATATTTTTTTGCTGAGGCTTTTCCATAAATTTTAATTATTGTTTTATTTTTGATGGTACATGCTGCCTGTTTAAGAGTTTGCCACTGTATTTGTTGTAAAGTACCCTGAGCCTTCGGGAAAGGACACTATAGTAATACAGTTGTCTTACTGGACCTCTAACTATTATATAGATTGAAGTGTGTCAGCAGCTCTGGTTACCTACCCCCTAATTCTAGTGTCTTAGATCAGGGAAGCCCTTGTATATGGTCGTGTACCTGATAGGGTGACCCTTATACGTTTGGTAAGTAGCTTTACTCTGTGGTCACAGATACTCTTTGTGGGTGGCTCCTATTTCAAGTGAACAGCCCTACTCTCTGTTCTTATGGTCCCCCCTATTTGGGTGGCTTTTGTATTTCAAGCAAGCAGGCCAACTCTGTATCCTATGGGACTTCTTATCTGGGTGGCTTTTGTATATCAACTTGGCAGCCATGCCTCTGTGTTTTTATGAACTCCCTAGCAGGGTCGCTCCTGCTATCGTGGCACTAGACTGCTCATGGTCATTTATATTCCACTACTACTGGGGACCTGCGAAAGACCTCTCCAGGCTGATTCTGATCACATACCTACTCTGGCAACTGTGATCTACTGCTGTGATACACTGGTCCTGTGAATCCTATTTCACAAGATCCCAGACTCAGACCCCATTTTGGGCCACAGCAAACACCATGGGGAGCTTGCGTAGCTGCAGCTTTTTTGGTGCTCCACTTATTTTGCTGTGCTTAATGTGTTCTGACTACCTCTGTGCACTATCTGTAGCCAAAGGTCCCTCCAGCTGCAGCTGGCACCCTACCCCGTATACTTTGCATTCTCTTCCTACATCTGTCACCCTACACTACTTTGCCCATTATATGGTCTGCTAAAGAAGAAAGACATCTAGTCATAGATATCACACCTAGAGGTACTCACCCCTCCCCACACCTGCTACAAAGGACTATGCAGCACAGTTCAGCTAATTTGATAAAACAACTACATTCTGGGATGTGGAAACCAACCCAGGATCAGGGGCCATAAGCAATATAACCATCAGAACCCCACTGGACCTCACCTGAGCTACCACAAATGGTCTCAAGACTGTCCATATGAACATTTACAACCTTCACTCAGAACTACATGAACTGGAAGCCAGGGTCGACCACTACTCTCCTAGCTGTATCTGAAACATGCTTAAAGGGACCTACCAACATGTGCCATAACAAATGGTAATAGTGACATGTAAGAGTTGTGATTTAATCTCCTAGCATTCAAACTGCCCAAAAGTGCTGTTTTCCAAGAAAAAATGCTTTTATTTCTGTGCTCTGCTTCATTTGCATAACCCAACCCCTTTTTTCCCCCAAAGTGTCACAGACCCCAACTGTGACATCATGCCAGGTAAACAAAGCTTCTAAAGAGATAATGCTTAGTAAGGGAGAATGAAGGTTTGATGCTTTTAGATGTCTTTGCAGTCATTCAGTTTTCTTTTATTTGCTTCTTTACTTACGTTTTCAAAATCTTATTTGTATGTCGCCAGTTGCTAGTGAGAAAAGAATCCAATTACTGTAAGTAGCTGGCAGTTTCTAACATGACAATACCAGAAATCTGCTGAATTTGTTTTTACTAGCAGTGCAAAAAACAAATGTGAAAATCCACTTGGGTCACTGCAATAACAAATATTTTATCATTAAAGAAAAAAGTAATTACTAACACATCAAACTACAATAAGTACAATTGTTATTCTCTTTATTAGAAGTAAACACCTGCTGGTTTGGAACAGAGACCTCTGCTGTTCAGTCTTGGTATTCTAGCAAAATAGGAGTAGGGAGACAGAAAAATCAGCTATGTACTATACCCACAATGCCTTGCTATATACTGTATGTACCTACTGTGTGCCCCTTTCCCATCTCCCCCAGCATGCATCTGGAAACTAGCTTGTCTGCTCAGTAGTCTTTCCAGGTGAAACCTTTAAAAAAGGAAATTATTTAACCAGGAAAGGCTGACTAAGTCAAAGTTTGTTTCCAGATGCAACCTGGTAGCACAAGGAAGTTAAGTGACTTGCTCAGGGTCACACAATATGTAAGTGGGGGCTGGGATTCAAACCCCGGTCTGGTTTGCTGGATGTCACCAGATTTGCAGCTCAGAGCCTTAAACCACTGCGCTATACTGCCTCCTTTAAATAAATACATTAATAAATATGTCTACATATTAGGTGCTGTTCTGCAGTGGCTGCTACCAAAATAAGGGACTGCACCTCTGACTAACAAACATTTAAGTCACCGTTATAATTTACCAAGAATTCCCTGTTGCTGTATGAAAAATGTCCATTGCATGACATCATTCTGGGGATGTGGCCACACACAAAATATTTGGGGGGAGGCAGGAAAAAAAGTGCTGATAAAACATAAAAAAATTGACTATGATAGATTTTTTTTCACAAAACGACTTGCAGCTTCAACATCTGAAGCATGGCTGGCAATTGCATACTATGTGAAAAAGGCATTTAGAGGAATCTGTTAGGGGCCTTAAAAGCCCCACAGTGATGCCCACAAAATTAATATCTACAACTATATTGCATTTAGGAAGGATCAGACCAGGAGGAAAGGAGGGAGAGTGCTAATTTATATGAAAGACACCCTCCCATCAATTGAAGTCACCATTACCCTACCAAACATCCAACTGTGAATCTATTATAGTGCAAATTCTACTGGGTGGGAAAAAACACTGTTCATCTGCTGTGTATATAACCCACCAACTGCAGCCAAGTCAGGTTTCTCTGACTTCCTATCCAGTGTATCAAACCTCAAAATGCACAAAACTGTTGTCCTAGCTGACTTCAACATAAACTGGTCTGACGATATAGACAAAACAGTTTAAGCAGACCTCAGCTCCTTGAACCTTCACCAAGTCATTTTGAAGCTCACTTGCATTAACACCACCGTACTGGACTGGGTACTTGAGAACATGACAGAGTCCTGGCAGCAGGTATCTTTTCTGATATCCTAAGTGATCATGCACCTATATACTTCATTTGGTCAAATAATTACCCAAGGACCAGCCGGAAATCATTCACTCTAGAGACTGTTCAAAACTATAGATCTTACTTTGAGAGAGCTCTTGCAGTAGGTAATCACTCTGAGGACTGTGCCCCCTAGCATCAGGACCCACAGAAAGCTTTAGCCAGCAGTATTTGATGGGGGACCGCCCACTTGACATCCCATGATGGACATCAGCGTGACCCTATATAGTGGGTGGTCCCCACGCCCGCCTTCCAGTTCTTTCCCAACAGTGACCTAATTCACCAGACCTCACGGTGATTGTATGCTGCAGTTCGACCGATATTTCGGATGACTATCCATTTATTTCTTTCAAAAAAGTTAGTCTTCTGTTTCTTTTGTGCATGTCATCGTCGTCTTCCATCAAGCACAAAAATAAATGTGCTTCGTGCGGCGCGCAACTACCGCACAAGGATTCTCACTCCCTCTGCCTCGGCCTGGACCACAGGGTTGAGGACTGTGAGGCCTGCGCCAGCTTTAACCTGGCCACATGGAAGTGCCACCAGCAGGCCCTCGAGGCTCATATTTTAAAGCAATGAATGGCCACCATGGAGAAAGAGCTCCAAATGTTGCGAAAGTGCCTCCACCTCATCCACCCAGCCCAGGCACAAGAAGAAGGAGGAGAAACATTGGGACCAGAAGCAGTCCCCCTCTCATCCGAGGCCACCTGTGGGCCCCTCGGATGAAAGGCGGTGGTCTCTTCCCGGAAGTCAGCCGCCAAGAGCTTCCAGCCTGCCCCACCTCAGGAGTGGTCCTCGGGCTCCCCGCCACTACTAGTCCTAGTGGCCGCAGGATCCTCAGCTGAGGCTGAGGCCTCAGCCATGCTTAGACCCATCTCTATTGGGGGGGGGGAGTCTGCCATGCTGAAAGGATCCACTAAGTCGCTCATCGGCCCATCCGACGAGTGCCTGACTCAGGTTGTTGCATCATGCTCTGGGGACTCTGGAGCCTGCCCGGCTTCGACTGTTAAATTGAGTGTTGGCAAGTCCAATGTTTGCATGATCATTTTGGCCAATAAGTCAGACATCAGATCTGATGATGTCCACCCGACTGACCTGGTGTCGGGGTCCGGCAATGGTCCTGATGATTCCCAGTTGCTGGACCTCTCTCAGCCTCCCCCAGAAGGTTCTCCTCACTGGGCCTCCCCCTCATCATGAAACGTGGAACCACCTCCCTCGCCCTTTAACAGAGGGACTGGAGATGAGGGACTTTTGCCAGATGGCCGCTTCCCAGGTTCACCTCCAGAGTTGGGGTTAGGAGCTGGCATTAACCTGGATGGTTCCCAGCTTCCTCTTCCTCCATCAGGGGCTTCTCCTCTACTGGTATGCCCCCTGCTGGATCTGACCTTACCTGGACTGTCAGGGCCTTGCATCCTGCAGGGTCCACTATCAGAGCCTTTAGCACCATCAGGTCCTCTGTTAGGTCCTCCTTCAGAGCCTTTGTCAAGCCATGCCCCATTGGGCCCCTATCAGATTACCCTCCATTGGGCCCTCTGTCTGGGTATCCCCCATCAGGGTTCCCACTGTTGGGTTACCCGACTCCTCAGGCTCCAGCATATAGCCCTCCGGGTTACCCCCATCAGAGTTCCATGTGCCAGGGTACACGCCTGCTTGGATACCTGTCAGTGTACTACCATGAGCCGGGTTTCCCATCACTGGGCTTTCCACTGGCTGCCCCCAGTTTATCAGCCTCCTCCACCTCCTCAACATCTGACTCCAGTGGAATTTCGAGCCATCTTGCAGTCATGGTGGTCAGAGACCAAGGTTCAACTGGTTTCAGAGCTGGGCATTCGTCAGCCTTCCAGGGAGTCCCCTAGGAGCCACGACACACAGCTGGTGAGGCCGGTTCTGGCTCCTCTTTCTCAACCAATGCTGGTCCCTTTGAAGGATCCGACATTGGCCCGGCCCACTGACACCATGCCCACAGGATATAGCTCATCCTGATTCTGGGTCTTCAGACTCGGACTAGGATTCAGACTCGGATGCTTCCCCTTCAGCAGAGTCTGGTTTCCTAACCTCAGCCATAGAGGAGCCACAGCCCAAAGTCACTCCTGGAGGATCCTTCCTTCACAGACCTCTTATGAAAAATCACAGAAGGTTATGACTAGAAGTCAGATGAGCAGGACCCAAAAAGGCAGTGCTTTGTGGAGCACCTGGACATGCAGGTGTCCACACTGGTCCTTACCCCACCCTAGTTGGAGCCTCATGAGGACCTTGCATCAACAATATGGATGATGTCATTGTCATCATCTATTCCGGTGGTAGCTAAGAAAGCAGACCGCACCTACTGCACTGCAGAGGGGAAGGTCCACCTCAGTGTGCACCCTAAGATAGACTGTCATTATTGCAGCTGTTCATGACAGGTCGTCTAAACCCCGTGACATGAGCACCTCTCCTCCTGATGAGGAGTCTTGTCAGACCAGTTTGAGAGGAAGTTTTACTCATCCTCCACACTGGTTATGAGGACCCTTAACTATGTAGGCCATATGATAGTCTACCAAAAATTATTGCTTGCCCAGCTGGAACCGGCCATTGAAGCCCTTCCAGATTCTGAATCAAAATCCATCCTTGCGGATTCGATTCATTCCGCTAAGGTGGCCTGCAGACATTCTCTTGGGGCAACCCATGTCGCTGTTGACACCTGCTCGGGGAGCTGCCACGGCAGTCAGACTCTGGTGCTTCTCCTGGTTGAGGGTGTGTGGTTTGGCCTAGGATGTGCAGCCTGCCATACAGTCTGCCTTTCAGGGGATCTGTCCTGGGGGGCAACATGCAGAACATTATAACTACCCTGCAGGACAAGTGCAAGGCCCTTCGGTCAGTACAAACCATGTAACATAGAAACCTAGAAACAGACTTTGACAGCAGATAAGGACTGCTTGACCCACCTAGTCTGCTCATTTCCCTACCTACAGGATAAGCTGCAAATCCTAGTTAACCAACAGCCTATTTCTTCCTAACCCCCACAAAAATCGCCTTATGTCTGTCCCATGCATTATTGAATTCTCCCACTGTTTTAGACCCCACAACCTCCTCAGGAAGGCTGTTCAATGCGTCCACCACCCTCTCTATGTGAAAAAATACTTCATTGCACTGCTCCTGAACTGCCCTCCCCTCTGTCTTCAAATTGTGTCCCCTTGTTCTTGCACATCTCTTTTTCTGAAAGATGCTACCCTCTTAGACTTTGTTGATTCCACTGCAGTATTTAAACGTTTCTATCATGTCCCCCCTTTCCTCAAGGGTATACATATTAAGCTCCTTTAGTCTCTTCTCATATGGCTTCTGTTGCAGACCTTGCACCATTTTAGTTGCCCTCCTCTGGACTGCCTCTATCCTGTCTATGTCCTTGCGGATATGGGGTCTCCAGAACTGGACGCAGTACTCCAGATGGGGTCTCATCAACTGTCTGTACAGAGGGATAACAACTTCCTGTTTTCTGCTGGTGACGCCTCTCTCTCTATACATCCCAGCATCCCCCAGCCCTCCCTACTGCCTTCTCACATTGCTTGCTAACCTTAAGGTCATCTGATATGATTACCCCCAGGTCCCTTTCCATTTTTGTTGTTACTACCCCCCCCCCAAGTCGTGTAATCTTCCCCTGGGTTTTTGGTTCCCAGGTGCATTATTTTGCACTTCTTTGCATTGACTCCAAGCTGCCATACTTCTAACCATTCCTCCAACCTTGCCAAGTCCCTTCTCATCCTTTCCACACCTCCTTGTGCATCAACCCTGTTACAGATCTTTGTGTCATCTGCAAAGAGGCATACTTTTCCTTCCAGTCCCTCGGCAATGTCACTTATAAAGACATTAAAAAGGACTGGACCTAGTACTGAACCATGTGGTACCCCATTAGTAATCCCTCTTTCTTCAGAGTGGATTCCATTTACAATTACCTTCTGTGTCCTGTTGTCCAGCCAATGTTTTACCCAGGCTACCACCCTGGGACCCACTCCCAGGCTGGTTAATTTGACTATTAATCTTTTGTGTGGGACTGTGTCAAATGCCTTGCTAAAGTCTAGGTAGGTTATTTCCACAGCCCTTCCCTGGTCTACTACTTTGGTCACTCCATCAAAGAAATAAATTAGATTAATCTGACATGACCTTCCCGCTGTGAACCCATGCTGCCTTGGGTCCTGTGCCCCACTGGCCTCTAGGTACTCAACAGTTCTTTCCTTCAGAAGTGATTCCATTACTTTCCCTACCACAGAGGTTAAACTGACAGGTCTGTAGTTTCCTGCCTCTGTCTTGGTCCCACTTTTGTGAAGGAGAATCTCATCCATCTTCCTCCAGTCCTCAGGTACCACCCCATCCTCCCATGATTTGTTAAAAAGGGTAGTCAGTGGTTTCACTAGTTCTCCCCTTAATTCATTCAGATTTCTGGGGTGAATTCCATCAGTCCCCATTGCTTTGTCCATCTTCAGTTTTAGGAGTTCTTTCAGAACCATTTCTTCTGTGAAAGGAGTGGGACCGACCCCCCATCCAGAGTGCTTCTGTTAATTGGATTAGGCACTTTCCCCTCCTCCTCTTTTGTGAATACTGAGCAGAAATATTTGTTCAGTATCCCTGCCTTTTCACTGTCCCTCTCTGCCCACCCGCCATCCTTTCTGTTCAGCCTCACTGTCTCTCCCTTTATCATTTTACGCTTCCTGATGTACCTATAAAAGGTTTTATCCCTCTTCTTAACCAAGTTGGCTATCTTTTCTGCTGCTTGTCCCTGAAAAGGGCTGCTCCAGCTCACCCACGGTCAGCTGGCACCCAGCCAGCCACCGACCAAGACCAGGACACCCGCCTGCAGCTCCTTGGAAGCTGCTTGTCCCTGAACAGGGCTGCTCCAGCTCACCCACGGTCGGCCGGCACCCAGCCAGCCACCGACCAAGACCAGGACACCCACCTGCAGCTCCTTGGAAGGTGCAGGGACAGTGCAGCCAATCGAACAGGTGCTCCAGCAAACCCACTCTGATTGGCCAGGAGTTTCCCCTGCTATAGACACCTGGCACTTTGTTAGATTTTCGATAGAACTAAGCACATTTCAACTGTGTTATTAGGAGTTTTTCAACTGTATTAGCTGGATTGTAATTTCTACTAGTGTTTTAAAGTGCTTACACCTCTTCTGTCTGACTGCTCTTCCTGCAGCACCCCCAATCCAAGCACTCTGCCTTGGTGCCGATAAGTTTAACTACCATTTTTTTTTTTTTTTTGGCTAGTTTTCCATTAGCAGGTTATACAGACCTGGCACTAGAGGGATTCTTGGTCTTCTACATAAATCACTGTATTCATTCGTGGGCAATATGGCCTGCATTATCATTCTACTTCTTTCCCGGTGCTGCTACAAGGGGACTTGAGTCTAAAGGGTGGATGGCCACTAACTAAGCTGCTCCTGCTCTCCTTGTTCCCCTTTCTGCTGTATTTTCTCATCTAGGTTTTAAGTGAGTACCTAGGTGGGCAAATTTCTTGCCTAGAAAATATTGCACTAATACAAATCATGAGACCACTCAATCTGGGACCATGGCTCTCCTTATTGTGTTTTTATTGCTCCTAAGGTGCAGAGTTTTCAGCAATATAGTACAATTCCAAGTACCTCAATGCAATTCAGTTCTCCAAGGTACCTTATCAATACCTAATGTTATAACAGTCTACCGTGCAGACAGTATGTCATTCTCCTCTCCCCTTTTAACCTATTCCCCCCGGTTAGCCTACACTCCCTTGCTACTGTCCTCACCTATGTCTACCCAAGCACTTACATTGATCACAATCAACTGTCATTACAGTGGTGCCGCCTCTTGCGCAGCATGATATGGGTTGCCGTGAAGAAATAAAAAAGCAGTCTCCATTCTTATAAGCTCCTTAAAGAAAGTTATACTTCTGCTTCTTCTCTGCTCAGGAAATGTGGAGCTCAACCCTGCCCCCCCCACAACTTACCTCGCCTATCGATTTTGCTGAGGCCACAGGTCTCAAGATGATGATGGTCAACATTTTAAGCCTGCCTAAAAAACTTGTACAGCTGCAAGCCTGGGCTGCACACGTTAACCCAGACCTTATCATAATTACTGAGTCGTGGTTAAAAAAGACGAACACTGATCAACAAATATAGAAACATAGAAACATAGAAACATAGAAGTTGACGGCAGATAAGGACCGCAAGGCCCATCCAGTCTGCCCATTTCTTTTTCTACCTCATAAATGTGCCATCGGCCTTTGCTCTGTCAGTGACCTATCTATTCATAGTCATTTGTATTGCTCCCTTATGCCTATCCCATGCCTGTTTGAAGCCCTGCACTGTATTCATAGCCACCACTTCTTGTGGTAAGCCATTCCATGCATCCACCACCCTTTCTGTGAAAAAGAATTTCCTCATATTCCCCCTTAATCGGCCTCCCTCTAATCTCATGCTGTGTCCTCTTGTCCTGCTATTTTTCTTATATTTAAACATGTTAGACTCTTTCACCTTGTTTATGCCCTTAAGGTGTTTAAATGTCTCGATCATATCACCCTCTCCCTCCTTTGCTCAAGGGTATACATATTGAGCTCCGTTAATCTGTCCTCATATGTCTTCTGATGCAGTCCCTGCACCATTTTGGTTGCCCTTCTCTGGACTGCCTCAATTTGGTTAATGTCCTTGTGAAGGTGTGGCCTCCAATACTGCATGAGTACTCCAGATGGGGCCTGACCAATGTCTTGTACAGAGGGATTATTACCTCTCTATCGACTCTGTGATACCTCACTAATACCCTAACACCCCCCTAGCCTTACCTACCTGCTTTAGGAGGTCTGCTTGGATGATTTTAGGTCATCAGTGATGATGATGCCCAAGTCTCTTTCTTCCTTTGTGACTGCTAGCAACTCCCTCCCAGCCTATAAGTGGCTTCAGGGTTTCTCTTCCCTATGTGCATGATTTTGCACTTCTTTGCATTAAATCCCAGTTGCCACTCTTCTGACCATTCTGCTAGTTTATCAGATCTCTTCTCATTCTGCCCACCCCATCTGGATCATCTACTCTGTTGCAGATCTTGGTGTCATCTGCAAACAGACAAAGCCTTACCCTCTAGTCCATCTGCAGGGTCACTAATGAAGATGTTGAATAGGACTGGCCCCAGGACTGATCCCTGAGGTACCCACTTGTGACTTGCATCTCTTCTGACTGTATACCATTTACCACCACTCTCTGTTTTCTGCCAGTCAACCAGTTTGCCACCCAGTTGACCAACTTCTGACCCACCCGAGCCTACCTAGCTTATTATCAATCTTCTATGTGGAACAGTGTCAAAGCTTTGCTGAAGTCAAGGTAGGCGACATCAACTGCTCCCCTTGGTCCACCACTCTGGTTACCCAGTCAAAGAAATCTATGAGATTAGTTTGACAGGACCTTCCTTTTGTAAACCCATGCTGTCTTGGATCCTGTGCCCTATGGATTCCAGGTGTTGCACTATCCTTTCCTTAAGGGTGCCTCCATAATCTTGCCCACTACTGAGGTAAGACTGACCCGGTCTGTGGTTCCCTCTCCTCCCTGCTACCACTCTTGTGGAGTGGGATCACATGACCCTTCTCCAGTCTTCTGGGACCTCTCCTGTGCTCAGAGACTCACTAAACAATTCTGCTAATGGCTCTGCTAGTTCCTCCTTTAGCTCCTTAAGTACCCTGGGATGTATGCCATCAGGTCCCATTGCCTTATCCACCCTGAGCTTAGCAAGCTCTTGTAGGACCCTTTCTTTTGTGAAGGAGTAGTGCTCACCTCCCTCCCCTGTGTCCATGATGCTGAGCTGTGGGCCTGCCCTACCTTCTCTTCAGTAAATACTGAGCAAAAGTATCTATTTAGGATAGATGCCTTTACAGGGTCTCCTCCTCCACATGCTCCCTTTTCTCCATTAAGCATAGCAATACCCCTCTGGACTTTCTCCTTTCACTAATGTATCTATAGAAAGTCTTGTCACCTTCTTTTACTGTTCGTGCTAGTGTTTCCTCAGTTTGGGACTTTGCCTGCCTTACTGCCTTCCCTGCTTCCCTTTGGGCAGTTTGGTATGCCTCCTATCTTCATCCCGCTGTGTTCCCTTATATTTTCTGAAGGCCAGCCTTTTGGCTCTGACCTTTTCTGCTACTGTATTTGAGAACCAAAGTGGTTTCCTTCTTCTTTGCACTTCCTTTTCTGTCTAACACAATGGGATGTTGCTTCAAGTATTGTATCCTTAATGCTTGCCCACTTTCCTGTACCTCCTCACCTGTGTTTCTTTTTGCCAGGGCTAGCTTAACTCTGTTGGCCATCTTATCAAAGTCAGCTCCTCTGAAGTCCCATATTTTTGCTTTGGAATGGGATGATTTAGATGTAGTAGCCAAATTGAACCATACCATGTGATGGTCACTGGCTCCCAGGTGACCTTCTACCTGGAGATCTGTGATCCCTTCTTTGTTAGTCAGTACTAGATCTAGGATAGCCCTGTCTCTTGTGGGTTGCTGTACCAGTTGTTTGAGGCCCTCCCCCTGCAGGGAATCCACTATGAGTCTAGTTCTGGCAGATGTTCCTGCTGGTATTGACCAATCTGTATCTGGCATGTTGAAGTCTCCCATTATCAGAACCTCCCCTTTAGCTGTCATGTTTTGTATATGTTCTAACAGTAATGTGTCTATGTCCTCCCTCTGGTCTGGGGGCCTGTAGACAACCCCAGTTCTTATGGCTGTCCCATTTCCTGTTTCCAGGGTGACCCACAGTTCTTCTGGCTCCTTATGTGTATTCTGAATTTCTGTAGCTTTGATATTTTCATTAACATACAGGGCCACCCCTCCCCCCTTATCACCTCGGTCTCTTCTGAACAATACATAGCCAGGTACTGAAGTCTCCCAAGTGTGGTTACTGGTAAACCACGTCTCACTAATTGCTACTATGTCCAGTTTAGCCTCTGACATTGTGCCTGCAGGTCTGGGATCTTATTTCCCAGGCTGTGAGCATTTGTGTACATGATTTTCCATTGGCCAGATTTTGGTGTGTTAGTTGTTGGGTGAAGTTTGGCATTACCCTGTGCATCGTATGGGGAGACAAACCTTTTTCTTACCTGGTGATGCAAATGAACGGCAAACACGCTGAATTCCTGTTTGACCACTAGCTGAGGGGAGGGGTGTTCTTCCATTCGACGATGGGGTGCTGCACCCTCTCCCATTTGCTAGTTTAAATATTCTGCAAAGACGTCAAACTTCTGCCCCAATGCACTGACTCCTCTTTAGTCAGATGCAGTCCATCAAATTTAAAGAACTTTCGCTCCCAGAACTGTTGCCAGTTCCTACAAATCTGTGTCCTTTTCCTGGCACCAGTCCTTGAGCCACGTGTTTAGCTCCCTATCTCCCTTCTCTGACCTTCCGTCCATCTGCTCCCTTCTCCCAGACTGGCAGGATCTCAGAGAGGAGATGCGGACGAAATAGATGATAGTTTGTCACCCAGCCTAGTCAGGTGTTCCTTGGTCTCCACAACTGACCGGCTGGCGAGATCATCAGTCCCTATGTGTACTAGGACATCAATGTTTTCTCCTGCTTTGTGAACAATTTTAGCAATGCGGTCAGTGTCTCTCCATGCTGATGTACCTGGGAGACATCTGACCATCACCCCTGGCTGGAGATGGGTATCAACTCCCCGAATCATGGAGTCTCCTATGATCGAAGTTTTTGGATTTCCTTTGTGCTTGTTTAGTTTTGGTTCTTGATTTGGGTGAGTATTGTTGTGCTAGCTCCTGTGCCGCAGTGTCCTGCTCTGCAGTGTCTTCTGCCTCTTTATTTGATTTCAGAGATAGAGGCAGATACCTGTTTGTAGTGTTTATATGGTTTTTGGAGGTAATGTGTTGGAGAGCAGAGAGTGATGGGGCACCTGATTTGCTCCTCCTAACCACCTGCCAACCTCCTGGACCAACTACCCTCTCTGGTCGAGGTTTTTCTGTTGGATGCTGGGGAAATGGCGGGTGGTTCTTATAATGTATTTCCTCTTCAATATGAAATTTGAGGCGTGCAATCTCTGCCCATGCTGCCTGGAGCTGAGACCTAAGATCTCCAAAGGCCCAGCATGTAGGACAGTGTCCTAAATCTTGTAAGACTGTCCTTCTGAAAATTGTTCCACAGTACCTGCAGTTAATGAAATCCATTCCAAATAAGTTGCTGGGTTTGTGACCTAGTCAGAGTAATTAGAAAGAAAAAAAAAATGCAAGTAATGGTTTAATTGTGCTTTGTTTAACTTGTTATAACAAGTTAAATTACTAGTGCCCTGTAAATGAGATCACCTTGTGGAGGCCCCACTGATCCGCCCCTTCCTGCTCTGCCACAGGAAATGTCACAACTGTGGTGCCCTATAAAAGGAGTGTAGCGTGGGTGGTTGGGGATGGGGTGGGTGGCTGGGCCCTTCCCCTGTTTAAAAGAAGAACCACGCAGACGAAAGAACAAGGAGGTAAGAGTAGAAACAATCAGTCAACAACAAATGCAGTAACCCTGAAAGCTTATCCTAATGTTAGATAAAACTGTAAAACCTGTAAAGCACCACCTGTAATAATTTCAGAGAAGATATACCCTGTAAGAAACACTTTGCTCAGAGAAAAATAAAGCAGTAACAGAAGATATACCTTGCAAAAGACAATTTGAATCAGAAGATTACAGCAGTAATCTGTTAGCTACACCTGTAGGCACACCTTGTAATAATGCAGAAGAAGGTATACCAGCAACAACAATTTGAATCAGAGAAAAAATAAAGCAATGAAATGTTAGCAACAAACAGTAGCAATCCCTGTGAGTAAAAAATAAAAACACCACCACACAGTAAATCTGCTTAGCCAAACTAAGTCTTAATCCTTCTCCCTTGCTCTGGTAAGTTTCTCTACTCTGCCTTTCAAGCAGTCTTAGAAGGAAAGAGCTCAGGTGAAGCTAGGTGCCTTGGCCAGCAAACCAAGTCTTCTACCACTGCAGGGCTACAATATCACTGCAGGGCTACAATTTATTTAGAGCAGATAGAGAGTCTAGAGGCCGGGGTGTGGTTATCTATGCCAAATCTAAGTACTTGGTCACCAATATTAGTTGCAAATCTCTAGCCAAGGAATTTGAGTTAGTTTCGATGAGCCTTCATCTCCCCTCCTCGGAATGTATCACTATCCTAGGTGGCTATAGACCCCCGTCTGGTGGTGATGAAGTCCTTAATCTTTGAAATCCATGTTCGTAGATGCAAAACTGAAACAATATTTCTAGGACATCTAAATATGGACTGGCTGTCACCTAAATCACACGGCCTCAAATCCCTTTGTGTGAGCTAGGTCTTAGGGCAATTAGTCAGTGAACCTACTAAGAACAACACTCTAAATACTGCCAACAGTTCCATTCTAGATGTGGTACTAACCACCCATCCACACAAAATATCTCATTTGGCAGTGTTTCAGCGACATGAGCGATCATGGAATTGTTGCTTGCATAAGATCTCAAATTAAGGCCCGTCCATAACCCATCTTTATAACAAAAGATCCTTTCAAAATTCAGTGCAGTAAACTTCCTATCTGACCTGAGCATGATCAGATGGCAAGATCTTTACCTAGCCAGAGATGTCAACAAGGCAGCTTGCATCATGAAGACAAACTCACTACAATAATAAATAAGCATGCCCTTTCATCAAAGTAAGGGTACGGAACAATTCCAACCCCTGGTTCACCTCGGATCTCAAGGCAGCCCTTATAGCTCGAGATAAGTTCTGGGCTAAAGCTAGACATTCAAAGAATCTTCAGATTGGCAGGCCTTTAGAACAGCCAGGAATAACTGTGTGAAAACTTCGCTCTGCTAAAGCTAACTATTATATTTCTACTCTCGAACAAGCTAAAGGTAACCCTCATAAAATATGGAAGACTATCAAAGCTATAGAGGGCGGCCCATGCCCCTCTGTCCCAACAAAGATAGTTGCAAGTGGCAAGATTGTGGAAAACAAGTCCCTAATCCTGGAGGAACTTAACTCCCACTTTGCCACAGCTGGATTAACTTTGACTGCGTCACCTTATGCTGGTGCTGCGGTGAGCCAGCATACCCCTCCCGCCACATCTAGTCTTGCACCCAGCCCCTTCCAACTGCGCGAGATAACTTATAAAGAAGTAGAAGATTTCTTCTTAACTTAGACACAAACAAAGCGCAGGGGACGATGGCTTGAACCCTTCTCCAAGGTCAGGCTACGCTCATCTCACTGCCCCAATTCTCCACATCTTCAATCTTTCCATTACATCTGCTACTGTGCCGTCCTGCTGAAATCAGCACATATCCTCCCTCTATTTAAATCTGGTGACCCATGCGATATAAACAACTATAGGCCTATCTCCATATTGCCTATCCTTTCTAAAGTTCTCGAAAAACTGATCCATATTCAGTTAAAATCTCACTTGAAACCTTCTCTCTCATTAACCCAGCTCAGTCTGGCTTCGGGCTAATCATAGCACAATCACTGCACTAGCAAAAGTAACCAATGATTGGATCTCTGCTATAGATGCTAAGAAGGTAACTGGTGCAGTCTTTTTGGACCTCAGCAAAGCTTTTGATACTGTTGATCACAAACTATTAGTCAATTGCCTTGCAAAGTTGGGTGCCACATACCATACCACCCAATGGTTCTCCAGCTACCTAACTGGAAGATTCCAAAAAGTAAAGGCGGAAGGCTTTTTTTCTGCTGCCTTGCCAGTTGCAAGAGGAGTCCCCCAAGAATCCATCTTAGGCCCTATCTTGTTTTCTCTGTACATTAATGACTTAGATGCTAACATATCTACGTCCAATCTGCACTTTTTTGCAGATGATACTGTGTTGTGTACTTCTGGCTCATTGTTATCTGAAGTCAAGGGAGTGCTTCAAGCGGACTTCGCACAACTTGAGCATAATCTAATAAAGGCAAAGCTTCTGCTCAATGCTAAGAAGACTAAAGCGATGATATTCTCCCGCAGTGCTGTCTCAGGCTCCCCAATACCCTTGCCCAAGACTTCATTGTCACCACGCTAAACGAGCCTCTGGAAGTTGTAACCAAATTTAAATATCTAGGTATCTGGATCGACAATAAATTATCTTTCAGTGACCACGTCGAAGATGTCTCTAGAAGGTTAAAAGCAAGGTTAGGTTTCTTCTACAGAAATAGGCCCCTTTTCCCCCTTGAAACTCGAAACAAGCTTGTACAGGCCACTTTTCTCCCCTACTCGACTATGGCGATGTAGTCTATTCCTCCACCACTCTTGCAAATCTAAGTAAACTGGACATCCTTTATCACCGTGCGTTACGGTTCATTACCAACTCCCCTTACCGTTCGCACCACTGTGACTTATATGCAGCTGTTGGTTGGACATCCTTACTACTAGAGCGCCTGCTCCATGCTGGGCTATGGACTCTTAAACTGCTCCTGCAGAAATTGCCAAGCTATCTCTCTTCCCTTATTAGTATCTCACATAGTGCATACTCATTAAGAAAATCTTACTTTATTATGCTTGACATACCAAGGAAGCAGACTTCCTTTGGTAAACGTGCTATTGCATATGCCCTTCCCTCCATTTGGAACCAATTACAAATCGTACTGAAACTAACTAGCACAGTTTCAATAAACTTCTACAAATCGCTAAATTCAGCCAAAATAAAAGACACCTGTAACTGTCATTAAGTCTCTTCCTTCCCCATGTGTGCCATATTTATCCACTGGTAAGGTATAATTGATTTGTCATATTAACTGCCTTCCCTTCCCCTTCTACTCCTGGCTTTATCTTTGCTTACGCTCCACTACTACTCTATCAAATCACTCCTCCCCCCCCATATCAGTTGTAGACTGTTGTTTGTTCTAGCTGCCAAAATACTGTATATGTATTGCACACACCAGTCATCATGTTTCATTTATCAGTATGCAACCTGTAAGTCGCTTCCCTGTCTCATATCAATGTTTACCACCTCGGTCACCCTATGTGGTACCCTTTGTATGTATATCCAGCCTGTATCATGTAACATGCATTTCATGTATATACTGTTATTACCTATCTGAGTTTGTACTTTAAGTGTTTATGTCACAGGACCTCCTTGTGAATGAGCTTGCTCAATGGAGTTTTCCTGCAATAAACTTGAACTTGAACTTTTCCTCAGTTTGGGCCTTTGTTATTCTGACTTCCCGCCCTGCTTCCTTCTGCCTTAACTGGTACAGCTCTCTGTCTTGCTCCTTCTGTATTTCCTTATACTTCCTGAATGCTATGTTTTTCTCCCTGACCTTCCCTGTCACCTCTTTTGAGAACTATAGTGGCTTTTTCTTTCGTTTTGATTTGTTTATTTGCTTCACACAAAGGTGTGTTGCTTCTGTGATGGCAGTTTTGATGTTTCCCCATTGTTGCTCCACCCTCCTTCTAGCTGTTTGCTAATGCTTTTCTAAGGCACTCTCCCATCTTGCCAAAGTCAGCCCTCCTGAAGTCCAGTACCCTCACTTGTGTATGGCTTGACTCTGTAGCTGAGTTTATCGTGAACCACACTGTTTGGTAGTCACTTGTTCCCAGATGGCTACCCACTTCTAGATCTGAGATCTGAGATCCTTTCACTGTCCCCATTTGAGAGTATGAGGTCTAAGATTTCTCCCTCATGAGTGGGTTCCAAAACTAGCTGTCTGAGGCCTGCCACCTGTAGGGCATCAAGAATGGCCCTGCTCTTGGATGTGGCTGCAGAAAATGTGCTCCAGTTAACATCTGGCATATTCAGGTCTCCCATCAACAGTATCTCCCCTTTCTTAGCCATCCTAAGAATGCCTTCTATTATATCCTTGTCCATTCCCTCCTCCTGACATGGGGGTCTGTATACAACCCCTGTGTGGATTGTGGTGCCATTTCCAGTCTCTAAGGTGACCCACAGTGCCTCCTCCCCTCCCTGTTTACTCTTTTGTTCAGCTGCTTTTATCCCTTCTCTTACATAAACATGTGCTGACCAAAATTTCATGAGAAGAAGCCTTTTCGCTGCCAAGGGAAAAGGCAACCGAAGCAACAGCAGACGATGTGATATCAGACCAAATGTCAGGCACAGCAAGCCTCGGCCACCCCATCGGCTAAATCCCAGAGAGCCTCAGGTGCAGCTCTCCCCAACCCCCCCCCTCGCATGACTCACTATCCACTCTCTCCCCTAGAGATCTTATAGTGGAGCAGGTGGGTGAAAGCTTTGCTTGTCATCTGCTAGGGTGGTGGGCAGTGACAACTGACTCTTGGGTTCTTCAGCTCATAGAGCAGGGCCACACTCTGGAGTTTATGTAAAAACCTCCAGACAGGTCTCAGGCCCAGTCACAGTACCCGAAGGTGCACATTTCTCTCCTTCAGGAGAAAATACAGGCTCTGTTACAAAAGAAAGCAGTAGAACCTGTTCCCATGCAACAGGAAGAAAAGGGGTATTACTCTCACTTCTCCCTGGTGCCCAAAAAGATAGGGGATCTGCGTCCCATTCTGGACCTCAGCACTCTAAACCTGTACATCAAGTACAAGAGGTTTTGGATGCTGACCCTCCCTGGTCTGCTGCCCCTCCTGCACAAGGATCAGTGGCTCTGTGCTCTGGATAAGCAGGATGCTTACCTGCACATTCCTATTTTCCGGGCTCATTGTCAGTACCTCCAGTTCTTCTTTCAAGGGGAACATTACCAGTTGTAGGCCCTACCTTTCAGCCAATCCTTGGCACCTCAGGTCCTCACGAAGTGCCTGGCGGTAGTGGCGGCATCCCTGAGGCATCAGGGCCACTGTGTGTTCCCTTACCTCGACGACTGGCTTCTGTTGAGGGAACAGTTGGAACTCTCTCTCTGCAACTCTGGACCTTTACTGGAAAGTGCAGATTACTGTAAATTTTTTTGAAGTTCCAGCTTGGCCCTTCCCAGCACTTGCAATTCATTGGGGTGATGTTGGACATGATTTAGGATATGGCTTTCCTCCCTCCCTCCCGACAGGGTGGAAACCATGCAGAAGCAGGCCCGTATGGTGGCCTCCAGCAGGAAAGTCTTGGCTAGGTTGGTTCTTCGACTGCTAGGCCTGATGGCAGCGGCCATCCCCACTGCTTCTGTAGCCAAGCTCCACATGAATATTTTGCTGTGGACGCTCAGAGCACAGTGGAACCAGAGGTCGGATGACCTGGACTAGATGGTTATGATCTCCGATTCCATGCAGAGGCATCTCTTGTGGTGGCAGGATCTTTCCAATCTCATCAAGGGCATCCTTTTTCAGTCTCCTCCTCTCACTCAGACTCTGACTACAGATGCATCAGGGATGGGTTGGGGCATGCATCTGGGAGACCACAAAACTCGAGGCAGGTGGTCCCAGATGGAGCTTTTGTGACACATCAGTGTGTTACAGATGAGAGCAGTGTTGTACACTCTTCAAGCCTTTCTGCACCTGCTTCTCCAGAGCACCCTGTTAGGCCAGTTGAACAACATGTGTGTGATCTGGTATCTCAACAAGCAAGGAGGCAACCCGTACGTATCCCCAATGCAGGGAGGTGATGCATGTGTGGAATTGGGCTGTTTTGCATCGAATTCACCTCACAGCTGTTCACGTTCTGGGCATGCAAAGCATCCTGATGGACAGTCTCAGCCACACCAGAGTAAGGGCCCACAAGTGGGAGCTCAGGCAAGAGGTGGTCGACCACATATTCGACCTATGGTGCCGGCCAGAACTGAATCTGTTCACCTCTCCAAATAAATGCAAAACTACCCATGTTTTGCTTGCTCACTCCAGGGTATGGTGTTTTCTGGTGAGACATGCTATCTCTTTGCTGGACAAGGAGGTTGTTCCTGTATGCCTCGCCTCCCTTTCCTGTTCTGCAGCGGGTGCTGCTCAAGCTATGGGCCGAGGGAGCCCACATGGTTCTGATTGCTCCTTTTTGGCCTCGTCAGATTTGGCTTCCGCTTCTTCAGCAGCTAGTAGTGGAGCCTCTTGTTCCCTTGCCTCTCTGCAATGACCTCCTGACCCAGGAGGAGGGCATGCTGGTCCATCCAGGGCTGAAATCCCTTCATCTTCATGCGTGGCACCTCAGAGCATAGCTGTTTCACGCTTTGGAGTATCCTCCAGAGTGGCGCAAGTCCTCGTTGAGGCCAGAAAGCCATCTGCGAGGACCACTTATGCCATGAAGAGGAAATGTTTTTCCATTTGGGCCACTGTGAAGGATTGGGACCTGTTCTTGTGCCCTGCTCCATCAATCATGGATTATCTCCTGCACCTCTATGATTTGGGCCTGGGGTATTCCTCACTGAAGGTCCATTTGTTGGCTAACTCTGCCCACCATACCCTTGTGTGTAACAGGGTGCCCCTGTTATGAAATAATAGTCCCTTGTAATCTATATGCACCCCCCACCCCATTTCTCTCACTCTATCCTGTTATCTTCCTTCGTTCTTTACTTTCCTTTCTTGTCAGGGTGGCCAATCCGATAATCTGTTATGCTGTTCTGTCCCTTTTTATTTTTTTAAATCCCTCCTTGGTGCATTAAATGCTTAGCTGTGAGCTCCCGACTGGGAGATATTTTCTAGCGCAAGCCACTCTGTATAAAAGCAATTCTGTATCCTGCTATGTCCCTTGGAACCACTGCTAATAACAAAAAGTGCCCTGTTTTTGAAAGAGGTGCCCTGGTAGGAAGGAATTGTGGTCCCTGTATGGTGCTCTGCTCCTGAGGCGCCACTAGGTGAGAGCCGTGAGTCGCTCACCATAATATGCAGCTCAGTTTCTAAATATTTGCGGCTCAGGTAACAAGCCTGGATCAGAGCAGAATTAGCTCCGAGATCTGCTTTGGGGTAGAATGATGCTCCAAAGCACACTGAAGTGCTGCACATTGCTTTGGACTTTGTGTTAGAGATGGATCGGAGCAGAAGGGTGCTTCGATCACTGCAGAAATGCCACAGTGTGGCAAAGATGAAAGAAATGCCAGCATATGGGACACAACAGGCAATCAAAAAGAAACTGCCCATAGTGTCCCAAAACAGTGAAAATGTGCCCTAGAATTGTAGTGCAGCCCCAGAGGTGGTGTAACTGGGGCTGCTTGAGTAAGTAAATGGGGCAAAAGGTTGGAAATGGGCAAAAGGGCAATATAAGGCCCAAATAAAATGTATACCAGACAGCTGACATTTCAGCCGTTGGGTCAACGAAAATAAATGCTGGTTTTTAAGGTGGGTTTGCTCACCTTTAAGGCCCTACAGGGCCAGGGCCCTGGTAACCTGAAGGACCTTCTTACACTGGCTGTCTCAGTCCGCTCCTCCTCCTCTAGGGGCCTCCTCGTGATTCCCAGGACGAGGTTAAAAACAGCTGGCGACAGAGCATTTAGTGTTGCCACCCCGTCCTGTGGAATTCACTCTCTTCAGCTGTTAGGGAGACCCCTTCTGTGGTGGTATTTAAAGCCCATCTTAAGGCCTTCTTATATAACCAGGCCTTTCCCAGACTGTGTTTTATAGTCCTTACCTGTCTTCAGAACCTTATGCTTAGGTTAGCCTTTGGCTTCTTTGAGTAGTATTTGCTGCAACTGAGGGTAGTATTTATACACAATTTGGTTTTAATTGCTGGAATATCGTATGTTTGTGTTCAATAGCATGTTGTTATGTATTTTTTATGATTTATAGTATGAAATTTTAATATGTTCATCACCCAGAGCCTCTGGGATGGGCGTTTCTTAAATAAAATTTGCCTTGCCTTTTGGCAGGGGCTCAGGGAAATAGTAGTAAAGCGCCCGTCCCTGCATAGGCATAGAAAGTGCAGCTAGATAAATGCTTCAGGATGAAGAACCCTATTAAAAGGGTTTATGTGTAAATAAAGGAAAACTGCTGCTGAGAAATAAAAAGGTCTCTTGAGCTTGCAGGAGATAAAGAGCACACCTTTAATCTTCTTTTCCCCATGCCAACTCAGAGATGTCTGAGAAATAAAAATGTGTATTACCAATGGTTAATAAAAATGTAATTACCTGTGTGGAGCCGGGATTTTCTGATGCCCTCTTATAGGACTGGCAGCCCAAACCATGGCTGTTTTTATGGCAGTCAAAGCTATGATGTCACTCCTTGATGAAAGGAGCTTAGTCCCTAATTTTGCTGAGGTCCTATAATTAAGGCTTAAGAAGATTTGTAAGTCAGATACACTGTTTATGTACGAATAAAAGTGTAATTCCTGTTTTCCTGAAAAACCTTGCAGACTGGTTAAGCAGCCTCAGTGGGGTGAGAGTAAAATAAACAGTTATTCTGTTTAACAAGGGGTCACCTAACTGTGATGTCATCATCGCTATTCTATATAAACTCACCACCAGGGGCTAAGTGGTTAGATAGCTGGTTCAGTAGCTTTCTGATCACACAGTAAAAAGGAGCTTAGTGTGCAGGCTTACACACTGTTTAAGAAAGAAGGAAAATTCGGGAATTATTTTATTATTATTGAAGAAGAATTATATCCTGTTGATCT
Organism: Neoceratodus forsteri; assembly: GCA_016271365.2. Classification (NCBI taxonomy): domain Eukaryota; kingdom Metazoa; phylum Chordata; order Ceratodontiformes; family Ceratodontidae; genus Neoceratodus; species Neoceratodus forsteri. The sequence goes on along the minus strand of CM057449.1, from coordinate 1,129,188,424 downwards.
GGTGTGAAGGACTATCATCTTTTTTTTTCTTTCTGTAAATATTACTTTTTTTGTGTGTTTTTTTTTGTGTCAAATAATTTGACAAATGCAGCATTTGCATTTTTATACACTGAATTACTGCCTTCTGTGTCTGTTATCTCACGCTTCTACATTGTGGATGGTAGGACAGTATCACAGTTGGAAATTTCAAAAACTTTCTTGAAGGGGATTCTGCATCTTAAGCAGTCCTGCACCACCGTGGGATTTGAATTTTGTCTTGGAGAAGCTGACCTTTCCTCCTTTTGAAGCAGCTGGTTCTTGGGACATGCACTATTTGTCTTGGAAAGTGTTGTTTTTAGTAGCAGTTACTTCAGCTCAAAGGATTTCTGAGTTTCAGGTCCTGATTTGTAATGAGCCCTATTTCATTTTTCATAGAGACCGGGTGGCTCTTTGTACCAACCCTAAGTTTTAACCCAAACCGATTTCTGAGTTTACATTGAACCAGTCGATTCAACTTCCAGTGTATTACCCCAACCATTCTAATCGGGGAGAGGCAATTCTTCATACATTAGATGTTCATAGAATCTTGGGTTATTACACTAACAGGACAAAGTCTGTCCAGAGGTCGGATCAGCTTTTCATTTCCTTTGCACCCAAAATGGAGGGTACAGCAGTTTTCAAACTGTGTTTATCCAAACAGTTGGCAAACTGCATCATTTTCTATTACCAGAAACATGGTAAGACCCTTCCAGGGGAGGTTAAGGAGCATTCCACCAGGAGTAAGGCTGCCTCTACTGCTCTTTTCAGGAATGTGTCAGCTGCTGCCATTTGTGCCGCAGTTCGGTCCACACTTTCACTAAGCATTACAGTCTGGACCTTGCTTCTAGATGCTGAGCAGGTTTTGACCTAGCTGTGCTTCAGGGACTCCTGTCCTGAACTGCCTACAGTTCGCAGTTGTTTTTTTCCTACCTCTCATGTTTCAGTTTTTGTCTGATTCACACTGCTTAGGACTCGGACCTCAGGGTGATTACCTACTGCAAGAGTCCTCTTGAAGTAAGATAGTACAGTTACATAAGAACTTACCATAACAGTAGATCTTTGAGAGAGGCTCTTGCAGTAGGTAACCTTATTCCCTCCCTCCATCCCCCAAATTTATTTGGTTTCTTGCTCTTTCTCATTCTGAGCTCCAGGAGCCTCTGTTTCCTTTTCTACTGTCACTCCTCTTCTGAGGTCTCTGGTGGGAGAACTGGAAGGTGGGCGTGGGAACCACCCACTATATAGGGTCACACTGATGTCCATCACATGATGGGTGAGCGGTCCCCCATCACATACTGATGGCTGAAGCTTTCTGTGGGTCTTACTCTTGATGCAAGGGGTCACAATCCTCAGAGTGACTACTTACTGCAAGAGCCTCTCTCGAAGATCTGCTGTTACAGTAAGTTCTTACGTAACTGTACTTTCCCTAACTTTCTCTCTGACCTAGCCTCCATCAGTTGGACTTCTAGTAAGGTGTGGATCAAGCCATAGACTTCTTCTGCAGCAGTTTCATGCAGACTGTAAACAGGCATCACTGGAAGAATAAAAGGCAACTCTCCCACCTAGATTATAAAGGACCTCCCAAAACAAATGAAGCTCAGAAATAAAGCATAGACCACCTTCAAACTTACTGGGCTACAATTCCACTGTTAACTCTACAGGCAGCTGAGAAATAAATGCAAGGCAGACCTCAAAGCAACAGAATTCAAGGTCCTTAAGAAGTTGCAGCATGATAATCTTGCCGAGTCCAAGAGATTCTGGAATCAAATCAACACCTTACTCAAAGGGTGGAAAATCACCATCACCACCAACATCTCAACTGGAAACAGCAGCATGTCTGACCTAAACCAAGTCACAAAAGTCTTCAACCTGAAGTGATACACATTCGAGCAGACTAGACAGCCTGTAAGGCCTGTATCTGCTGGCAAATTCATATGTTCATATGTAATCTGTCATTCACAGGCCTTCACAAATAGAAATTCCAGCTTCAAAGTCCAGGCTGTCCTCCACCTTCAACTATCACTCCTGCTGGTGAACTCTCAGAATTCTGTCTAAAGTTGGTTACTTACAAGGAAGTCCCCACCAGCTAACAAAAATAAGACCCGAGACTTCAGCATTACAGTGGCCTCAACCCTAAGCTACTTAAAGTTATTGTGCCTGTCATCACCACATTGCTTCAGACCCTTTATAATATGTCCTTTACCCAAGGCATCGTACCAGAAAAATGGAAACTGGGCCTTGTGACTTCCATCCACAAGAGTGAGCCAAAAAATCTGGTTGAAAACTACAGACCTATCTTGATAATAAGTACTCAAGGCAAGATCCAAGAAAAGTTACTACAGTCTCAGTTGGCAGCACACATAGAGAACCACAATCAGCTCTCCTCTGCTCAACACAGTTTCCACAAACACCATAGTACTGACGTGGCCCTAATCAGTTTTACTAACGATTTTGCCTGTGCTACTGATGCAGGCCAACTCACAGGCACAGGCAACATCTTTGCTGACCTTCCAAAGATATTTAATCTGTTTTTTTAATTATTATTTTTTTACCAGGAAATGCAACAAACTTCAAACATTGCAAGTCTAATCAGATGTACAAAATGGAATTATGTAAAGAAAAAAAGGAACAGTACTGAAATATTTGATTAAATACTCAAAAATGCATTTCTAACTTTTTTGTCAGATCATATATAGAGGATAATGTATGGTCAGCTATCCACAACAAGCATGTGTAGTCATCGAGAGGTAGCCATGGCGACTGTTTAAACCTGAGGCAAACTCGAAATTTGGTCACCGCTACCTCTCGAGGGCTACACATGCTTGTGTTGTAGATAGTGGATGTGATGATAGCCATCTGCTTGTTATTATTTGTATAATATTTGTGATATAAATACATGTTTAGACTTCTGCTTAGAAAAACAGGCCAAGCAGAAAGGCCTCATGGGACATAGAATTTTAAACCAGAGGAAAGAGTGAATCTGCACTATCACTGACCCCATGGCAAATCTAATTAAGATCTTCCTTTAGACACCAGGTTATAACAAGTTGCAAAACCAGCATTTACTTTGAATCTAGGAAACTGGCCATAACAGACTGCATTTTATGACCTATCAGGGGGAAAGCAAATTCTGACAGATACCTGTGAAAATCCTCACACAGATGGGAGAAATAGCTTTCAGGAAGTTCCTCTGAAGATCAAAGGGATCATTTTGACCTGCCATAAAACTGTGGCTCACTAATTAAAAAGCTTATATATATGTGTGTGTGTGTGTGTCTGTGTGTGTGTATATACAGTATATATATATATATATATATATATATTTAAGTGGGATGCTTAGCAATATGCAGATGCCTGTGACTAATTTGGTATACAGGAATGTGAGTGATCTCACATCTAGCATCACCACAGAGCTGTGACCTCACAAGCTGAGTGGGACCCTTTTTCCTTCTTTAAATTATCAAGACTGAGGGAACATTGTGTTTTTTATTTTAATTTCTGGACTCCTGAAAAACACACTCTTGTTCCAACTTTACAAGACTTAGCATAATTAGTTAGACTTTGAAGAGACACTTTTACTTCTGGACTCTCAAGAAGCACTTCTACCAAAGTTAGGTAAGTTCAGCACCACTATTTATTAACTGAAACTGGGATAGGATTAGTTACTCAGTTAAAAGACGGCTTATTTATACTTGTCCTTTTCTTTAATGTTATATGTTCTGTGTGTTGTATTTCATTTATTATTTTTAATTCTAGTAAATGTTGTTTTCCTTTAAACCCTGCCTGAGCCTTTTCCTCATTTTGAGTGTGAATTCTGGGACAGTATTGATAATTCTAACATGACTGTTAAGCGCTTACAGTGTGTTACCATATGCAGCAAGGTAAGGAAAATACCAAGGTCTTAATTGAGTCAGAAGGGGGATTGTGAACCATGCCATGTGCCCACTGGGTTAAGTATTGCACTGCATTTCCCCGAAGAAGGTGTGATATATAGACCTTTTACCTGGGCGTGCTAGTGAAAAATGGTTCATATTTGACCCCAGAACTTGAGACTGGTAGTTGTTCGGACCCAAAACAGACAGGAGGGTTACCCTGTTTGTCTCCTGTTCACATATTGCATGTCAAGGTTTGGCACTGTGGGAGAAGAGGGCATGACCCCTGGAGTGCATTTGTGACAGTGGGCTTCCATGTCAACTTTTCAGGTGGTCGTCCTGCACCCTAGTCCAACCCTGTGTGCTACCAAGGTGACAGAGCCTCTGACAAGGTCACTTGCATGGTGGACACAGGAAGACAAGCTTCTGCAAGGTCTGCCCTTTGCTCCACTGGAACCTCAGATCACTTTCACCATGGATGCATCTCTGATCAGTTGGGGTGCTCACTGCCAGGACCTCCACATTCAGGTAGTGTGGAGCTAAGAGGAGTGTCATCTGCTCGTAAATGTCTTGGAGATGAGAGCTGCCCTGTATGCTGCCTGAGCCCTGAAGGATCTCCTCTGTCACAAAGTAATTCTACTTTAGACAGAAAACTAAGCTGTGATGTACTATATCAACAAGCGGGGGAAGGGGGTGCATTCCTACCCTTTGTGCAGAGAGCCATGAGGGTAAGGGAGTGGTGTCTCAAGCACGATGCCTTAATTCAGGTAATCTACCTTTCAGAAATTCAGAATGACCTAGCGGATTGCCTCAGCAGGACAGAGGTAGATCCACATGAATGGTGGCTTGCACCAGACGTCGTACAGTCACTATTCGATGAGTGAGGCAGTCCAAACTTGGACCTTTTTGTGTCCCCACTCAATGCAAAACTGCCTCTATTCTGCTCCAGAAATCCAGAACCTGGCATTTTCTGTCAGGATGCATTCAGACTGCGGTGGAAAAGATGCTTTCTGTATGCATTTCCTCCTCTTCCATTATTACAGAGGGTGCTGCTCAAATTGGAGGCACAAGTGGGCAGGATGATCCCCATCGCTCCATACTGGCCTCAACAGATATGGTTTCCCTTGATCAACAGATTGTTGGAGGTCCCTCTGAGGCAACTTCCTCTACAAATGGATCTCCTGTCACAGGGGCCTGTGGCCCATCCCAACCTATGATCCCTTCATCTCCATGTCTGGCTCCTGAGGAAATAGAAGTGGGTAGGTTTAAGGTTTCTCAGAGAATCTCAGAAATCCTCTTGGCAGAATGCAATCCTTTTACTTGGAAGACTTATATGGCTAAATGGAAGCATTTCTCTATGTGGTGAGCAAAATCTCTTCTGGACCCATTTTGTTGCCCCCCAAATAAGGTGTTGGAGTACCTTTTAGACCTGTCAAATGCAGAATTGCAATACTTGACAGTAAAGGTACATCTCTGCAAGATTTTGGCCTACCATGAGCCAGTACAGAATATGGCACTGGCTCAGTTATGGCTAGTAAGAGATTTCTTAAAGGTATCCTGCACACGAGACCTCCGGTCAGGAGGCCAGTGGCCACGTGGGATATTAACCTCATACTAGATATGCTCACCTGTAAACCATTTGAGCCTCTAGCCACCTGTGACTTGAAGTTTCTGACCTGGAAGATTGCCTTCTTAGTGGCTATTACTTCCGCTTGTATGGGTTTCTAAAATCCATGCCTTGGTCACAGACCCTCCATATACTGCCTTTCACAAGGACAAGGTCATACTCACCTTAAATTCCTACCCAAAGTGGTCTCGGAATTTCACCTTAATTAACCCTTGGTTCTTCCTGCTTACTTTGCCAACTTCCAGAATGAAGGGGAACATCAACAGAACAAAATAAATTTTCAAATCCCAGCAACTCTTCATATCATTCAGCATGGCCCAGCTGGGTCAGCCTGTTGCCATCAGATGCATTTCTGCATGGTTAGTGGCACAGGTCAAGTTGGAAGGTCGGATTTATGTCCACTGTACCAGAGTGGTTACGGCATCTCTGGCAGAGATTTGTAATGTGCCCATTGCAGATATTTGCAAGGTGGCTACTTGGAGCTCGGTGCATACTTTTGTAAAGCACTATGCTCTGGATGTCCACGCCAGACAGCATACTTCCTTTGGTAAGACAATCCCCAATGGACTACTGTCCTGAGTGAGCTCGGTCTCCTGCCGCCCTGCTCGGGGGATTGGTTCTGAGCTTCATACTCTCCCAGTAATGAGAATGAATGAAGACTTTTAGTCCAGGAAGATATGGAAATTACGTACCTACCATAATTCTTGATCTTCTTGGACAAAGTCTTCACCATTCATTCACATGCCCACCGACTATCCCACAAACTCACTCATCCTGTTTCTGATCTTCACTCCCTCGTTGATCTGAGCTGTGAAGACATTGAGTTGACCCTTCTTACATGGGTCTTTGGAGTGTCTTATGACTGGATTAGGTTAGATTTTGCCTAGGTTAGTTTACGCTGCACCCCCTAGGTCAAAAAGATACTGTGGCAGTTGGAGGGTCAACACTGAGATGGCCTATATGGGCACGAGCCAGCCTCATGGTGCCACACATGCACGGTCCTATCTCAGCGCTAGCCCTCCTGAAGATTTTTGGCTTCCCACTGGGTCCTAGCACCTCTGCCATAGTCCCAATACTGTGAATGAATGGTGAAGACTTCATCCAAGAAGATCAAGAATTATGGCAGGTACATAAATTCCATTTTCTGCTAGTTAGTGTTGTGAATGTTTATCTTGTGCCCTGCAGGACTAACATGTGAACCTTTCCAAGTTCATTGGCCACACTCAGTCAAATAGGAGGGGTACATTAGATGTGGATACCCCCAGAAAACATCAAACAATCGAATCTCCACTGCAGTCCAGGAGAAAACCACTGGTCCACACACAGCTCCATTCATAACCTCTCTGAATAAACATTAAAAGTCAACAATGGACTAGTGCATATCAGTAAAGCACAGAGAGAGAATTAACCCCAGTGCTTCGACATTATGGATTCGTCAGGGGGCAGAGACTGCTTGTCACTCACACATTTTTTTTTATCACAACATTATTTTACCACCTCCGCAGACCTGGCAGGGGCTACGAACCCCCCTCAAGGGTATGTCCTCTGGCCCATTGGGGTCATCATGGGTCCTGCCAGGTCCTGGTATTTTCCTCTGTTTTATCTCCCCTGAACCCCTATTGTTGTGCTGATCTGCATAGCTGACCTCTCCCCAAGGAGGCAGGTCTCTGGCGGCTCAATCCCTTCCTCCCCAGTCGACCCCTGAGCCACTCAAGTCCGTTCCTGAACCTGGGTCACTGGCGTGGCACGAGGTGTGGCGTCCAGCACTTCAACCCTCAGCGCCACAAGGCCACACATTTTTAATACGGTCCTGATTATGACATCATTATTCAAATGCACCAATTGTGTAAACCCCATTTACAAACTATTAAAAATCCTCTTAGTGTGTAAAAAAATTCTTACAGACACAATACAGACAGTGTCAGTGTTAATGACTAATCTGTTTATTCTAATTAGAAACATTCAATGTATAGCAGATAGAGATGATACCACCATCCTAATGCTTATTTCGTTTACTGCAATCAACCTGATTTCAAAGGTTAGGTCCATGCTAGTTTGGTGATCCACAGGTATAAAACATGGCTTATTGTCTCAGATATCGTAAGAGAAGAGGAAAAAACTCTACTTAAAAGGAAAAGGCAAAAAAATCTTATTTAAATACATTGTTGAAAGACACAGTAGTAGATGCCAGTTTACAAACTGTGGGGCTGTTGGATACAGTCTTGAGAATTCCTCGTGGGTCCTAATACCAATCTGCTTTTACAATTACATACGTGTCACCCTGTAGGAGAAATAAATTCTTGGGACTGTGAGGAGGTAAAATAGGGAATGAGGGGAAAAGGGAGGTTTAGGGTGGCCAGTGGAAGGTTAGGGGCTTCGGAGAAGAAGTGAAGTGGGGGAGAGCTAAGGGTGGGGCAGAATGGAAGAAACTGGAATTTAGGAAGAAGGAAGGTGGGGAGGGGAAGGAAAGTGAGGATGATGAAAAGTATGGGGATGGAAAACAAAGGGGAAGGGAGAAGAGGGGAGAGGGGAGAGGATGAGGATAGGAAGGTATTGGGGTTGGGGACGGTAAGAAAGAAAAAAGTGCAGGCTGGGGAAGAAGGTTGTAGGTCAGGGTGGGGTTGTGTGGAACATGAGAAAGGGAGAGGGAAGGGGGAAGAAAGTGTGGGAAGGCAAGGAAATGGAGGGTGTAAGGGGAAGTGTGAGGGGCGGGTTGCAGTACTGGATTATTAGCCAGTACTGCACAAGTATTCCCTACTGCCATCACCAGTTAAACATCTTTATTTACAGCAGAACTTCCTCCCTGAGTCTGGAAGTGGTGGTGAGAGCATCTCTTCCTTCTTTTTGAATGGGGCAGACTGCATTTAGTGGGGTACTCCAAGGCATTGCTTAACCTAACCTGCCAACTGAAAACTCTGTTTTGTGGTTTAGGGCCTGCTGTGTGAGAGCGCTTCTTTCCCTCTGTTAGACTGTCTTCCTTCTGAACATTTTTGCCTTTAGTTTTGAAACTGGTCATATGGTTTAAGTGGTCATATTATTTTATAAATTGTGAACTGTGAACTTACTTCGAGATGGAGCTCTTGCAGCAGGTAACACAAGTGGGAATGAAGCCGGCAGGCGGCAGGACCCCAGGGAAAATTTCTAGCTAGCAGTATACAGCAGAGGACCTCCCCTGATGTTGGCCTGCCCCAAACATCCCATGTGGTATAAAAGGGGTGGTTCTCCAGCATCCCTCAGTTCTTTTCCTTCCGGCGACTTGCATGCATCGGCTCCACAGATGCCTTCAGCGTCGACCAACCGCCTTTTCAAACACATTCTTTATGATAAGTTCTTTTTTTTTCCTCTACTTTTATTTTTCTGTGTGTCAACTTCCCCAACAATGTCCATCGACTGGCACTAGTCTAAGTGTGCCTGCAGCAAACAAATTCCATTGTGAGATGGATACTCGGCCTGCCTGCTGTGTTTAGGCCCAGACCACGACACCGAGCCCTGCCCACACTGCCAGAAATTCAATAGCAGGATGAGGATACACCACCAGAAGACCCTCCAGGCCTACTTAATGGAGCAGAAATTAGCTGTTATTCAGAAGGATTCCTCTGCCAAGGAGGGCCCCCTCTCACAAAAAATCAGGGAAATACCACCATAAAGAGAAGAAGAGAGTGAGGGAAAAAGAGAGATTCCCATTGGGGTCTAGGTCTTCTGACTCCAGGTCTGCCTCCAGAGGGAGTTCAGACTCGACCTCCCAGACAACATGCTCTTCTACCAGGCAGACAGCAGTGAGACCACCTGTCCAGGTAAGGGTGATGTGGGGGTTCAACGCAAAGGTCTACCACACTACAACCTCTGAAAATCCGGCCACACTCTCATTCTTCAGGCCGGCATTCAGACACCAACGTCAGGTTTTCCTCCAGCGACAGACCGGCGAAAGGATCCTCCAAGTCGGCTTCCTTGGGAGCTGACTCCCTGGATAGATGTGGGGGTTCGTGCTACTTCTCCGGAATGTCTGTCTCTTGACCCCTAGGGGCCTAATGGCGCTTAAGCCGATGCTGGAGGACAGGGTGAAGGAAAAATGGTGGCCAGCTGATGATACTCTCCTCTGCCAGGCCCTGAAATCCGAAAAACAGATGACTGCTTTAGGTAGGCAGCCAGATGACACCTGTCATCAGGTGCAGGAGCCTGATGCCAGGTGGCCTAGGGCTCCAAATACCTCGAAAGCAGTGTCATTGGTCACACTGCCGACTCCGACCGATGAACGCAGTGACCTGCCATCGGGTGGTCTGACATCAGCCTCACCCCAGAATCCGGCTGATGACCTCGGAACCCCACTTAAAGCCCCATCGCCACCAGCGGGACACCCACCTAAAGCCCCGTCACCACCTACAGGGCTAATGATGGATACATCAGAGCGCCAATGCTGGCCCCAGACCAGATGATGGGTCAGGAGCCAGGTCCATTGAACCGGCTACGCCAGATCAGGAGCCAAGACTCCACCTGTCACAGGTCAAGGACCTGCTTACTTCCTGGTGGAATACTATCAAGGCTGTTGTCCTCCCAGCCAAATGTACAGTGGTAGAGGAGCTTAATTCCAGGGAACCTACTCCTCCACCCAAAGAACCTACTCCTCTGCCCAAAGAGGTCACACTTCCACCCACCGGTCGGGGTCGCTTGGGCCACAAAAAGTGCTCCTGGACAAGGAACAGGAGCTTGTCATGCACCACAGAAGGTCACAAGCATAAACACCGACATACCAGGTCCAGGTCCTTCTCCTCAGTGGAATCAGACAATTCTTCATAGTCCTCATCTGGGTCCTCCTCAGGGGGAGACCTCCCATCTCTGGACTTGAGAGAGACACCAAGGTTCCTGCCTGATGACCCCCTCCTTTATGAAGGTTATGTGTCACATCCAATCAAACATGGGCTGGGACACTGAGGACCTTGACCCTGAAAGACATCGGCTGGCATAATACTTATGCCAGAAAGACCATAAAACAGTGGTTGTACCACCCCTACTGAATACTTTTTAGGACATAACCAAGATGGCATAGAAACATCATCCACATCTTTGGCCGTCTCAAAGAAGGCAGATTGCCTCTACAGAGCGCCCCAAGAGAAATCCTTCCTAGGTGAACAACCAGTAGCTGACTCCACAGTCACCACGGTCGCTGAGACCAAAACATCTAAGTACACAGCCACAGGACCGAGAGTCCAAGCAGCTGGATTCTATGGGCAGGCAGGTATATTCTTCTGCCACCTGCTCTATCAGGTCTCTGAACTTTCTTACCCACATAGTGCAGTTTCAGAACACCATGTGGGAACAAGGGATGGATTTAGTTTGGGATCTACCAGATTGTCCACAAAAAGCTGAGCTGGAGAATCTTATGCATACCAACTCAGACATAGGCACCCATGTCCTTAGGTCAGCCTATGATTCAGCAGACACTGCAGCTAGGGCAGCCACTACAGGGGTCTGCCTCAGACAACACTACTGGCTTAGGGTCTCGGGTTTCACCCAAGATGTTCCACACAGGAATCTTAGACATCCCTTTTAAGGGCTCAGTTCTTTTCAGAGAGGAATCCAAAAGATTATCACCAGAATTCAGGACAAGTTGTACACACAGTCCAGACCATGTATAAGCCCAGACAAAAACCATGTCAAAAACAGCGTTTTCGTGGCAAATTCAGACAACAAACCAGGTACCAGCAACAACAGCAGCAGAGAGGAGGCTACAGTCGCAAAGGCTGCTCTCATGGCTCAGGAAACTCAGGGGAAAGGTCAGCCAAACCCACCCAGACCACTCTGCCCTCCACCACTAATGGCTGACTTTTGGCCGAACCCTCCTCTTCAGACAGATCTAGCAGGAGAGGTGGTTGGAGGACACTTTTCCCTCTATCTAAAGGGTTGGAGGCTGGTCACCTCCAACCATTGGGTTCTACAAATGATTCAGTGGGGACACGATAGAATTTACAGAGATACCCCCAGACAGACCACCCCTATTTTCCCATTATTCCCAATCCCATGCTGCTCTCATCCATGATGAAATTCAAGCACTGCTGGACAAGACAGCAATACAGCCAGTACCACATGCTCAGATAGGACAAGAGTACTAGTCTCACTTCTTCCTAGTACCCAAGAAAGTGGGAGATATTGGACCCATGCTAGACCTCAGTGACTATGTGGAATACAGGTGCTTTCGGATGTTCACCCTACAGGGTGTACTCCCCATGATCCACCAAGGAGATTGGCTCTCATCCCTGGGCATGCAAGATGTGTATTTACACATCCTGATAGCCAGGCCCCACAGGAGATTCCTACGATTTGAATTCCAGGGCCAACACTTCCCATACAGGGCATTGCCATTCGGTCTGTCTTCAGCGCAGTCACAGGACCGAGAGTCCAAGCAGCTGGATTCTATGGCCAGGCAGGTATATTCTTCTTGCCACCTGCTCTATCAGGTCTCTAAACTTTCTTACCCACATAGTGCAGTTTCAGAACACCCAAGTGCCTAGCAGTAGTGGTAGCAGCTCTTCAGAGGAGAGGCCATTACGTCTTCCTTTACCTGGATAACTGGCTGCTCACAGCCCCATTCAGGGAGGCTCTTCAGCACATAGTGGAAGACACCTTTTCTCTTTCTGCGGCACTGAGAATCACATTAAACACGCCAAAGTCATCACCCTGGCCAACTCAGAGGCTCCAGTTCATTCGAGTACTGCTTGACACCTCTCAGGGGAAGGCCTTCCTCCCAGAGGACAGAGCAGACTGCCTAAGGGGTCTCGCTCACCACATTCAGTCTTTACGACCGGTCCTGACCAGGACAGTGCTCAGACTTCTCTGCCACATGGCAGCAACTATTGTCACTGTACCACTGGCCAGACTTCATATGAGGATGATCCAGTGGACACTAAGAACCCAATGGGATCAACATTAGAATGATCTTGACCAGCCACTCTCAATCACAAGACCCATCTGGCAAGCCCTCCAATGGTGGCTGGAACCATCCCACCTATCAGTTGGTGGTAGTCTCTTCTAGAGGGCATAGCCTACCCAGATATTGACAACAGATGCCTCAGGCACAGGTTGTGGAGCACATCTACACGATCACAAGACTCTGTGGTTGTGGTCCCTGATCGAGGAGTCCCTGCATATCAATGTATTGGAAATGAGGGCCATCCTATATGCTTTACAAGCATTTCAAATAGACATACTTCTGGGACACCTCCTGATCCAGATGGACAGCATGTTGGTGGTGGTCTGTATCAACAAACAACGGGCAACCCACTCATATACACTCTGCCGCAAGGCTATGAGAGTTTGGGAATGGGCCATAGCTCATCAGATGGAGATCTTGGCAGTTCATGTTCCAGGTGTGCAAAACACTTTGGCGGATGTCTTAAGCCAATCAAGATCCAAAACCCCTGAGTGGGAACTCCAACAATCGGTTGCACAAGATCTGTTCAACAGGTGGGGTCTGCCAGTCTCGGACCTTTTTGCATCCCCACACGATGCAAAACTGCCCAGGTTTTGCTTGCTAGATCCAGGACCTGGTGTTTTCTGGTGAGACGCGTTGTCCCTCTGTAGGACAGGGAGATTCCTCTACGCCTCCCCTCCTTTCCCCCCTATACAGAGGGTTCTTCTCAAATTGCAGTCAGCAGGGGCAGACATGATCCTGGTAGCACTCTTTTGGCCTCGACAAATTTGGTTTCCACTACTCTAGCAACTGGTGAGGGAACCACCTCTTCCATTTCCACTCACCTCATGCTTGCTGTCTCAGAACAACGGACCTTAGTCCACCCAGACCTGAGATGCTTACACCTGCATGCGTGGCTCCTACAGACTTAGCCATTTCCCACTACGGGGTCTTGGCCAGAGTAGCTGATGTTCTGGTGGCCACCAGGAAATCATCCACCAGAGCCACATACACAATGAAGTGGAAATGTTTCTGCCTCTGTGCCCTCAGTTGACAAGTAGATCCATTCACTTGCCCAGTGATCTTGGTACGGGAGTATCTCCTTTCCCTTTCTGACTCAGGTCTCAGCTACTCTTCCATAAAGGGGCACCTCTCTGTGGTGTCAGCTTATCACACACCTGTGAAGGGACAAACCCTGGCACAATTGGACCTTGCATGCACATTTTTGCATGGCATTCTTCATATGAAGTCACCCATCAGGGATCCTATCCCTCCATGGGACCTTCTTTTTGTCCTGAAAAAATTAGCATTACCTTCATTTGAACCAGCCACAGATTGCAAGCTATGCTTTCTCTCTTGGAAAGCGTTACTTTTGGTTGCAGTCACTTCAGCTCAGAGGATCTTTGAGCTGCAGGCTCTGATGTGTAAAGAGCCATATATATATTTTTTTAATCGTATTTTATCTTCCTCTGGGCTACTGAGAGCCTCGCTCCTTCAGGAGACAAATACGGTGTCTGCCCCAGCTTCTCCACCTTACCTGAACCCTCCAGATCCCCCATGGAGCCCTGGTTCTTCCCACCAAGGTAGGGATGAATGGGGTGCTTCACCCCGAAACTTACAGTTAGTTAATTCTGGCAGGGTCAGGAAGGTGTGAGCCTAATGGAGTCTTCCTAAGTGCTCTGTTATCTCGAGGCTCAGAGAGCTATTTTCTCCTGTTCTTGAGGGAGTGGCACGCACCTTGGTGTCAAGGCATCACCGCTGACATCACCACTCCCCAACCCCTTCTGGATGCTCAGTGCTTGCCATGCCTCTGGCTTCCGCCAGAGGCCAGTCATACGCCGGGTGTGAACCCCCTTTCCAGGGAAAGGAGAGTTGTCCTCTGGATGCTCAATCCTCTCCCTCCCTACCAACCCCTGATGGCATGGGCTCATTCCTGTACCGGGGTTGCTGGTGTCTCACGAGTTGTGGTGTCCAGCGCCTCAACCCTCCGTGCCACCGGGCCGGAGTAAAGAGCCATATTTAATTTCCACAGGGACAGTTTGTCCCTGTGAACAAACCCTAAGTTCCTACCAAAGGTGGTGTCTGAATTTATCCTTTAACCAAGACATTGACCTGCCTGTTTATTATCCAGAGCACTAAAATTGAGGAGAAGCTCTGTTACACATCCTGGATGTTCACCTGATTCTTTGGTATTATTTAACCCAAACCTGGGGATCCAGACAATCTGACCAACTGTTTGTTTCTTTTGCAACCTGAATGTTAGAGGCACCTGTTACAAAACAAACCCTTTCTAAATGGTTGGTGAATTGCATTGTATTCTGTTACCAGAAGTATGACATATCCTTACCGGGACCGGTAAAGGGCCACTCCGCCAGAGGAGTAGCAGCCTCTTTTGCCTCCTTAAGGTATGTGTCTGCAGCAGACATATATGCAGTAGCCACCTGGAGTTCAGTCCACACATTCATTAAGCATTACAGTCTGGACATTGCTTCTAGGCGCAGGACCGGCTTTGGCCTTGCGGTCCTGCAGGACCTTCTCTCATGAGGGACTCCGTCTTTTTCTCTCTGTTCCTCCACATTGTATGTAAGGGACTATGTACTGCTTGGGACTCACTCCTACTTGGGTTACCTGCTGCAAGAGCTCCATCTCAAAGTAAGGTAATAGTTATCTAAGAACTTACCATAACAGTAGATGTTCGAGAGGAGCTCTTGCAGCAGGTGCTGTTTCCCACCCGGCTTCCCCTCAAGGGTTCCTTCTGCATTCACAGCAAGAACATCTGCCTCCTAGGTTACAGGAGGATCCTCGGTTTCTCCATCCAAATTTTCATCTGTGCCAGAGTCTCCGGCGGGAGAACTGAGGGATGCTGGGGGACCACCTCTTTTATGCCACATGAGACGTTGGGGGTGGGCCAACATCGAGGGCGGTCCCCTGCTGTATACAGCTAGCTAGAAATTTTTTTGTGGGGTCCTGCCACCTGCCAGCTTCAGTCCTATTTGTATTACCTGCTGCAAGAGCTCCTCTCGAAGATATATTGTTATGGTAAGTTCTTACGTAACTGTACTTTTCTGTTAGTGACTATTAGATCTGCTCTCCACTTGGTGGCATCAGGTGATGTTTACACCTATAAACTGGACATTAATTACTGTGCTGAAATTTTTTTGGACATTGCTCAGACTTGGACTTTCTGCTGGTATAGTTTTATATAAATCATTTTTGTGTAACCCCCCCCTCTTGGGGACTTACCTTAATTGCCCCATTCTCCTGGTTGCCTCTTGGTGTCCCCTGATCCCCCCCAGTATTACACTGCCACAGCCCAAGTCTGGTGTTGACCTTGGTCCTTGAACAGCCCCAGTACTTTATTTTAGCCCATTTTGGGCTTAGAGATTAAATTGTGAGCTGCCGGCATTTCCCCAATACCACTGGTGGTCACACATGCGAAAGGGAGTGCCTCCGATTTGCCAACTGCTGTAGCAGTCAATCTAGAGATATTTCAGCAGTTCCAGTGCCCCATTCATCTTATTGTGGACAGGTGACCTGAACAAAACCAGTGAGAGGCCTCAGAATATTATAAAAATCAAGTTTTGAAATGGGCATAAATTTGGGGCTTATAAATATTAATAAAGCCTCATAAATATTAAGTATGCTGCCTGTCACATGGGGGCTGTGTTTTGGCAGCAGCAAAAGTGGAATTATTGTACATAAATATTTGCGTGGGCTCGTTTGAAAGGGCGCAGTTGGGGCTATATGACTGTGGGGTTTGTGTGGACAAAAAGTATTTCTTCTGGCTGCTACTGAACTTTAATTGTGGGAGACTGTGTAAACTGCTTAACAACTTTACTAACAGCAGCCATCTTTACAGCCAATGAGAAAGCTAGATTTACTACGCAGACTCTTGGGGATGTGGGCAAAGATTTCTGGGGGAGAAAATGGAGACAATGCTTGGGTGCCCAAGTCTGAACCAATCACAAGACTGGGACTGTAATTAACAGCTTGGCCAGCCAATAGAATGAGAAAAACTCCGCAAATCATGCATTAATTCCACAGTAGAAGCCTCCTTCGTCATGGCTTAATGTTTACATATTATTGTTTGGGTTAGAGAGGTTGATGTTGGGTTAGTTATACAGGGTATTTGTTTTGTTTGGTTGCAGAGAGTTATTATTTTTTTGGCAGGGTTAACATGTGCAAGGGAATTACTGGTCTGAGGCACGTTTATTCCAGGGTCCTCCTATAGCGCTGTCATCCTTTTGTTGGATTCCCATTAGCTCTCCCCTGAGGATGTTCTCAGGCACTGTAGAAAGCTGGGAATTCCCAGGAGGCAGTGCAAAAACTGTAATGCAGGGCTTGGGTATAACGTTTTGGGTGGGTTGATTTTTAGGAGGCGCCCAAGGAGGGTTCAGAAATGGGAATGGGGACTGCCATTCCTGGTTCCCCTCCCTAGGGCTCTGCTAAATGTCAGCAAGCAGGAAGTAGTGGGTCCAACTAGTTCTGCTCCTCCCCTCTGGGCCATTCTTTGTAACACTATTTCACTAAGAAATAAAACAGCAGTAATATATAATTACATTGCCAGTTCCTTGGTTGACCTTGTTTGTATTACTGAGACCTGGTTGGGAGATGACTCTCGCCATGTGCTGGAGGTTTCTATCCCACCAGGGTACTGGGGGGGGGTGCATTGCCTGAGATAGGACCATGGGTGGGAGCATTTGTTTTAAATCCACTTTGGTACTCAATGTGTACCCCATGGGAACTTTAGGGTCCTTTGAGTGTGTCACTGCTGTATGTGCCCCTGGTGTTAGCTGCGCAATTATTGTTGTATATCGCTATATTGTCCTCTTGGATATAGGGGTGATTTTATACAGGAGCTGGTGGATCTTGTTCTTGATCTGGCATTGAATGCCTCTAGACTTTTGGTGCTGAAGGATTTCAATACATGGGTCGACGATGAAACTTCACCCCTTGGTCAATAGCTCTTCCGTTTAATGAACTCTGTGGGGCTGGCACAAGTGGTTGCCTCTGGTACACATCAATGTGGACACACCCTGGACCTGATTTTCTCATGGGGTTTTGACATAAGTGTGATCAAGGTTGACTCAGTCTTTTGTTCGGATCATCATGTCATGTTGTTCCTCTGTGGGGTCCCCTTCCTGTCTACCCCCACCCCCATGGATATGTTCCAGTACCATCTGAAACATAATCTGAAGTCTTGCAAGCTCCTGAAGGTATTAGATGTCTGTGGCATAATGCTCGCTTAAGTGCAGGGCTCTGAGAACGCTGAGAAGCACTACAGTGGTGCTCTGATGTCCACCTTGGACTCCTTAGCACCTTACTATGTTCATTCCTTGACCTCTTGACATAGTTCTCCTTGGAATTGTGATGGGCTTCGCGGTTGAAGACTAGGGGATGGAGATTGGAGCATCCCTTGGACAGGACCCAGTTTGTGTCTGACAAACTGGCAGTGAAAACTCAATACGGTGAGTATCAATGAGCAATCACATTGAAAAAGACAGAGTTCCTGTCATGGATAATTGTTGCAGGGCAAAATTGTCGGGCTCGGCTCCTTTACACAGTGGACCGGTTATTAAATCCATCCTGTCTACAGTCCGCTCAAATTTTTTCTACTGAAAAATGCAATGTTTTTGGAAATTTCTTCCCTGACAAGGCGTCTCACTAGATTGTCTATGTGTTCAGGTGATCTATAATGGGCATGTGATTGTCAAGGCCCAAATGGCACTGTCAATCTGCCTGCCTGGGGTCAGTTTTGGAGGAAGACGTTCTCAGGGTTATGACAGGTTTGTGTCCCACTTGTTTGCTGGATCCTGTACCTACTTGCTTCTTTTGGAGGCAGTATAGCGCTGTGGTTTAGGGCACTGAGCTGCAAACCTGGAGAATTGGGTTTGAACCCCACAGCCCCCTCTTGCATACTTTGTAACCCTAAGCAAGTCACTTAACTTCCTTGTGCTCCCAGGTTGTACCTGGAAACAAACATTGGCTTAGTGTGCCCTTCTTGGTTAAATAATTCCCCCTTTTAGAGTGCCAGGAATTCTCGGTCTGGTTATTTCCCAGATCGTTGGGTGTTCCTTGAGGGGGAGTTTTCCCATATCCCTTTAAACAGGCAATGATGAGGCCCCTTCTTAAAAAAACTTTCCTTGTACCTTGATGTGTTGGGAAATTCTAGACCTGTCTTTAATCTTCCATTCTTGGTGAAGATTATTGAGAAGGTTGTGATTGACCACTTGTTGAATGCTTGGAGCAGTTTAACATCTCTGAACCCCTCCAGTCAAGTTTTCAGGCACAGCACAGCACTGAGACTGCCCCCGTCAGAATCATGAATGATCTTGTCATGGTGAGGGATTGGGGCTTTGTACCATCTTGGTCCCCTTGGATCTCTCGGCGGCATTTGACACTGTTGACCAAGGTGTGTCTTTGATTGCCTGAGGAACTATGTGGGACTAGAAAGAAAAAACGTAACCGCACTCTCAGAGACTCAACAACACTTCTGATAAATTAAATCCAAACACTTTATTAAGCAAAATGACATATATAAAAGTGTGGGTGGAGAACAAGCTGCTAGCTACTACTGCCCCAGTGCTTTGAGCATCCCACTCTTCGTCAGGCAGTAGTGGCTAGCAACTTGTTCTGCATCCATACTTTCGTATGTGTCATTTTGCTTAATAAGGTGTTCGGATTTAACTGATCAGAAGTGTTGGTGAGTCTCTATGAGTGCGGTTACATTTTTTCTTTCTAGTTTGCACTGTCAGGCTGGCAGTCTGCTGTTACTGCACCAGTCCTGCACCTGAGTTTGTGATCAGTTCTTCTTGACCGAAATTATGGGGGACTCACTGGCACTGTATTGTGCTGGTTTAAGTCTTACTTACTTTGGAGAATACAGCAGGTGGCCCTGAGAAATTTCCCTTCCATGGCCTCAGCATTTCCCTGTGGGGTTCCTCAAGGCTCAATCCTTGCTCCTATGTTGTTTTTAGAGTACATGCTGCCATTGGATGAGATCATTAGATGATATGGCATTGAGTTTCACTGCTATGCAGATGATACTGAGCTTCATCTGTCTGGAACGTCTGGTGGGCCTGATGCGGTCCTGCTGCTGGAGAGCTGTTTAGCTGAAATTAACAACTGGATGTCCTAACCTGACAATTATAGTCCATGCCTTTGTTACTTCCAGGCTCAATTATTGCAACGCTCTATACCTAGGGTTATGCACTGGCTGCATATGCGGTAACACATAACCTTCAAGATTTGTTTGACAACTTACAAGGCCCTACATGATTGGGGACCATACTACTTAAAAGACCTGCTAGTACCCTACTGCCCAACTCACTCACTCTGCTCTTCTGATGTGGACTTGCTTTCTGTCCCTACAGAAACTTAGAAGTTGATGGCAGATAAGGACCGCAAGGCCCATCCAGTCTGCCCATTTCTTTTTCTACCTTATGAATGTACCATAGGCCTTTGCTCTGTCAATGGCCTATCTATTCATACTCATCTGTATTGCTCCCTTATACCTATCCCATGCCTGTTTGAAGCCCTGCACTGTATTCATATCCACCACTTCCTGACGTAGTCCGTTCCATGCATCCACCACCTTTGCTGTGAAAAAGAACTTCCTCACATTATCCCTTAATCAGCCTCCCTCTAATCTCATGCTGTGTCCTCTTGTCCTGCTATTTTTCTTACACTGAAACATGTTAGACTCTTTCACCCTGTTAATGCCCTTAAGGTGTTTGAATGTTTCAATCATATCACCTCTCTCCCTCCTTTGCTCTAGGTTATACATATTGGCGGGATATTCAGACTCGTCGAGTAACAAGCCTGGGCGCAAGCGCAGCCTAGACTGCGCCAGAGGGGTGTTGACAGGTGATGTTCAACGGAGCTGCGCCATGGCACAGCATCATTGAATATCGCACTTCGGCTAATCCGCAGTGCGCGCATGGCACAGTGGCACCGCACCAGCTAAGTGGCCAGAGTGAGCAGGGGATGCACCAGCACAAGTTCCTGCTGGCCACAACAACGCTGATATTCAAAGTGCACATGCAAATGGGGCCATAATGCATGCAAGGTGCAAATGGGACCATTTGCATGTCATTATGGCCCCATTTGCATGCAGGTGCGCCAATCCCCGGTGACTTGCGCCTGGCACCCTGCCAGGCTGCAGCCGTCGGGGACTGACGCCCCCTGCACAAGCGGCAACACGCACCAATGCTGATCGCAAACATATGTTTTAATTCCAAAATCCAATATCCCTGATGGTCCAGTGGACCGCTCACAGCCCGATCGCAGGCATGTATTTTAATTCCAAAGTCCAATATCCTTGGTGGTCCAGTGGACCACTCGCAGCCCGATTGTGGGTGTCAGTAAAACATTAATGCCACAGCAACACAACCCTGGTGGTCAGGCGGCACCCCCCTCCCCACCTACCCACTGAGCCACACCACTCCCCCCGTTCAGCGTGGGCAGCAGCTCCCCACCCGCTTGCCCCTCGTGACACCATACCGGTGAGGTCTGTACACCCATTGGTCCACGTAGTGGGCGGTGATGCGTCATCCTACCACCTACACGAGTCAAAATATCGTGAATGGCTCCATTCGCATATCTGGATCTGTCTAGTGCAGGGTGCACGCCCCATTGGCTCACATTGTGGACTAATGGCGTACAACCCTACTGTATGGTGTCAGTTGGCGGGCGGTGGGGCGGCAAGCAGGTGAGGAGCTGCCACCCACTGCTGACGAGGGGAGTGGGGTGGTGGGGCTCAGTGGCTGGGTGGGGAGGGGGGTACCGCTAGACCACCAGGGTTGGGTTGCTGTGGCATTAATGTTTTACTGACGCCCACGATCGGGCTGTGAGCAGTCCACTGGACCACCAGGGATATTGGACTGCTTCAATTTCAACAGATGCCCGTGATTGGGCTGTGAGCGGTCCATTGGACCACCAGGGATATTAGGATGTGTATTTACTTCTACAGATGCCCATGATAGGGCATGGGGGGGCACCGCCACGAAGGTGCAGCCGGAACTCACAGGTGGCAGCTGACGTGTTGCGCCTTGCAATACGGCAGCTCACCTGGGTGCCAACTGTTGTTCCTTTTTTTGCTCACTTGTGTGCAGTGGGGTTGCGCGATGATGGACTCAGCACATCCCGGGCTGAAATATCGAGAGATGTGCAGAGTAGCCATGGGCACGCCCCCCCACCCCTCGCTGCATACATTACTGATGCACTCCGGCGCATTGGGATTTGTGCCATGCTCAATCCCCGTTTGAATATTGCGCTGGGGCACATCAGTGGCTTGTGCATGGTGCAACAGTGCTGCGCCATGCCCAACCCTTCTGAATATCTGGCCCACTGAGTTCAGTTAATCTGTCCTCATATGTTTTCTGATGTAGTCCCTGCACCATTTTGGTTTCCTTTCTCTGGACTGCCTTAGTTTGGTTAATGTTCTTGTGAAGGTGTGGCCTCCAGTACTGCACGGAGTACTCCAGATGGGGCCTAACCAGTGTCTTGTAAAGATGGATTATTACCTCCCTCTTCCGACTTGTGATACCCTTACTAATACACCCCAACATCCCCCCAGACTTACCTACTGCTTTAGAAGTCTACTTGGATGATTTCAGCTCATTGGTGATGATGACGCCCAAGTCTCTTTCTTCCCTTGTGACTGCCAGCAACTCCCCTCCCAGCCTATAGGTGGCTTCAGGGTTTCTCTTCCCTATGTGCATGATCTTGCACTTCTTTGCATTAAACCCCAGTTGCCACTCTTTTAACCATTTTGCTAGTTTATCCAGATCTCTTCTCTTTCTGCCCACACCATCTGGATCATCTACTCTGTTGCAGATCTTGGTGTCATCTGCAAACAGACAAATCTTACCCTCCAGTCCATCTGCAATGTCACTGATGAAGATATTGAAGAGGACTGGCCCCAGGACTGATCCCTGAAGTACCCCACTTGTGACTTGCATCTCTTATGACTGTATACAGTTAACCACCACTCTCTGTTTTCTGCCCGTCAACCAGTTTGCCACCCAGTTGACCAATGTCTGACCCACCCCAAGCCTACCCAGCTTATTAATCAATCTTCTATGTAGAGCAGTATCGAAAGCTTTGCTGAAGTCAAGGTAGGCAACATCAACTGCTCCCCCTTGGTCCACCACTCCTGTTACTCAGTCAAAGAAATCTATGAGATTAGTTTGACAGGACCTTCCTTTTGTGAACTCATGGTGTCTTGGATCCTGTGCTCCTATGGATTCCAGGTGTTGCACTATCCTTTCCTCTCTGAGCAGGCCACAGCTAACAGACCACCCGACTGACCCCTGGACAGATTCAGACAGCCCATCTGTGGGCTTCCCAAGCTGCTCCTGTGGCCTTGGCTCTCTCCAAGCAGGCCACAGCTAACAGACCACCCGACTGACCCCCGGACAGATTCAGGTACGCACCCGGACCTCTGAAACTCGTGGTTTTGAATGCCACTGTTTTGACTGGATGCCCAGTGGAGGAACCAGGCACTGATTGGCAGCTTTACTCCTTGGCTGATTTTCCAACGCCTGGTGCTTCCTGATCTCAGGGAAATCTCTTTCCTTGCTTTGTTCTGGACTGAATTTGTGTTAATGTAATCTACATATGTTATGCATCAATTGGTCTTACTTTACCTGCCAGCTTAGCTAGTCTATTACAGGCCACTAGTCTAGCCTCTCAGTGTTACTTAGTGCTGGACAGACTGTATTGTATAGTAGATGATGTTTGACTGCTTGACCTAGCTGCTGAGCAAGACTGCTGCAGTTTTCCATTTCTGCCCTACTGACAAACTCTGCCCCTTCCCACCTCAGTCACTCTACATTATTAATTTCTCTGCCCCACTTGTAATGCTGTCTCTCTAAACATCTTACTTTCTTCTTTGCTTTACCTACAAACCCTTTCCTTACACCCCATGCTGCTGTCCTCCTCAGTCGGTGCCAAAGCACAGCCCCCACCATTAACTCCTCTTGGCTCCAAATAATTGCCCTACATTTACCACCTCTTTACCTCATGCTTTGTCTTTCCCCATTGCCTGCCCCCACTGAGCTTGCTATTGTACTCTAGCTGTATTTAATCCTCTGTGTTTCCCTCCTTGTTCCACAGACAGCCCATCTGTGGGTTTCCCAAGCTGCTCCTGTGGCCTTGACTCTCTCCGAGCAGGCTACAGCTAACAGACCACCCGACTGACCCCCGGACAGATTCAGGTACGCACCGGACCTCTGAAACTCGTGGTTTTGAATGCCACTGTTTTGACTGGATGCCCAGTGGAGGAACCAGGCACTGACTGGCAGCTGTACTCCTTGGCTGATTTTCCAACACCTGGTGCTTCCTGATCTCAGGGAAATCTCTTTCTGTGCTGTGTTCCGGACTGAATTTTTTTTCGCCCACCCCTCATCCTCTCCTCCTCACAGTATTAAATAGACCCTTACTCCACCCCTTCCTCAGCCTAGCAGCAGATTGGTTACTCCACTGCTGCACATTTTCATGCTATTGGCCTCCCTGTCTTCAATACCTGACTTGACCCACTTTCTCACCGCCCCTTTTTAAAGCAGTCCCACCCACAGGATCACACATTTCCTCTCAACCTTTTCTCCAGCCACTCCATCTAATTCCTCTCAATTACTGCTCTACCTGCCCTATTGTTAGGGACCTCACCCTAATTCGACTATATACCCTTTCAACTATAAACCAGCTAGCAGTTAAGCAGGTCAGCAACACCAAACAAACTATCTTGGGGTGCAACCACCTACTACTACTCCTCACTACCTTTTTTTGGCATTGCTGGTACCATACACGTCCTTTTGTTCTGCAAATTTTGGACTCCCCGCTGTTCTGTCTGACTCTTTGTATGAATGCCCTTTATTAATCCTTGCTTTCCTTCTCTCCCTTAGCCGAGGAACTGCCACCCAGACTCCCAGCTCCTAAATCACGGGATTCCCGGCTACCGGGTGGTCGGCGCCTCTCTAGCCAACGCTCGAGACTGCAGACACGGACCCAAGGTCCTACAAGGTACGGCAACTGCTGCAACCAACTGGATTGCGAGCGCCCCCTCAGACCACGCTCTGATTGGTCCCTGGCGGAAGCCGGCTTCTGCTCTTTGATTTTAAACCCTAAAAATATTTATGTTGGGACAAATGTTAAAAAGCCAAAGTGTTAACCCAGTCTGTAATTGGAAGGACTTGAATTGTAGTTTGGGAAAGAAATCTAGTGTCTACAGCCCTTTCCCTGCATACGTGCACTGGCCCTAGACACTTTTGGGTGCCAAAATAATACACGTCCTTTTGTTCTGCAAATTTTGGACTCCCAGCTGTTCTGTCTAACCCTTTATGTGAATCCCCTTTATTAACCCTCACTCTCCTTCTCTCTCTCAGCCAAGGAACTGTCGCCCAGGCTCCCAGCTCCTAAGCCGCGGGATTCACTGCTACCGGGCGGTCGGCACCCCTCTAGCTGACGCTCGAGACTGCAGACACGGACCCAAGGCCCTACAAGGTACGGCAACTGCCGCAACTTATTCGACTGCTTCCCCTCCCTCACCTCCGCTGATTATTAAATACAGTACCTCCTGCCAAAATATTAGTCCACATCCCCTGGCGCAGTGCCCCACCAATAGAGACTTAGCTCATGATCCCCCTCTTCTCTGTCCAGCCTACGGGATCCAACTCTCAGGGCCTAGCCTTACTAAAACGCATAGGGTCTCCTTGGCTGTGCTTTCACCACTAAATATTTTTAATGCTATCAAATTTAGGTCAACCTGGATCGGAGAAGCTACTGATAAGCTGCATTAATCCAGCAATCCTACTGGCCCCTGGGCTAGTTGAGTGGCTCCTTTTGAGGTACCATCATGTCGGCCCTATATGGCTCCTTATACTGCCCCTTCTTCTGCTGATACCAGCTGCCCAGCATTGGACACCTGAACTACCATCATGTTTGGTCTACAACGGCACCTTGTGCTGTATACCACATGGCAACTTATCCTTTAATTGCCTCCGTGATTCCAAGTACCAATACTTCGAACCCTGCTCTTGGACCACACATACCAGTAGTACTTATAACACTCCCCCACCACAAGGCCCACCTCCCACCACGCAGACTTCTATCTCCTCTCCGCCAATCGTGGTAGGGGTACTAGCTCTTGCTACAACAGATCAGCTCTTCTATGGTGGCTACTTTCCAGTCCCTAAAAACATCAGATCTACTAGACGGGAGAAAGGCAGGACTTACAAGCTTATAATTAACGCTCTTAGAAAAATCCTACTTATCCTCCTGCTATGTTCAGGCAACGTAGAACTCAACCCTGGCCCCCAGAAGCTATTGCTTTGCCAGCAGAACTAGCAAATTTAAAAGGAATAAACTTCTTGCATATTAACGTATGTAGTCTCCTTAAAAAGATAACCTTAATACAAACCTGGGTAAATCATACCTCTCCTGATATACTTGTGATTTCGAAACTTGGCTTAGACCCAGCACCACTGATAGAGAAGTAAACATACCCAACTATGCCTTGTTCAGAGCTGATAGGCATGCCAGAGGAGGAGGGTAGCTATCTCGTTAAAGGCAAATTTTCTGCCTTCTGCTTATCCTCGCATCTGTAGCCAGCTAATTCAAATGCCTAATTCTCAAAGTGGAAATTACACAGACTACTGCACTCTGCGTAATAGGATGCTACAGACCACCGTCTGCTGGCCTACAGCTTGTGTCATATCTAAGTGACAGTTGGGACAGGGGCTGCCAGAAACTATTATTTTAGGAGACCTCAACTTTGACTGGCTCTCTAACAGCTGCCCCCTTGCATCCTCTCTGTGATGAACATGGAATGGCGAATCCTATTACTGAACCAACACGCCAAACGTGAAGAACCCCAGTAAAAGTACACTTTTGGATGTGCTAATGGTGAGCAAACCTCTTCTCTTCTCCCATGCTGATGTCTTCTTCTCAGACGCCAGCTACCATTGTTTTATTGTGGGAGTAAGATCCACCAACAACCCAGCACCCATCAGCAAGTTCTCTATGAAGAGATCCAGGTGCAACTTCAATGAACATGCCTACCTAAACGAGCTTAAGTACTCCCCTGAGTGGCAAGATTTCTACCTGGCCAAAACGATTATGTCAGCTTACAATATCTTCCACAACATTCTATCAAGGGCCCTTAATAAGTATGCTCCTCTGATTAAAGTTCGAACTAGGACCAAAACCTGTAAATGGTTCATCCCTCAGATCAAGTCCTTGCTTCTAGAAAGAGATAAGTTCTGGAAAAAAGCACGTAGACTGAACACTGCAGAGGATTGGAACCAGTTCAGAAGACTACGAAATTTATGCACCAAAACAATCAGAGAATTGAAGGCCACCTTCTTCAAATCTGAACTTGACTCTGCCACAAAGAGCCCAAATCAAGCTCTGGAACACAATCAATGATCTGCTAGGCCACTCCCCAGGAAATTCACTCCTGACCAAGATTACCTCTGGAAACTTGACTATAATCGAAAATATGGATATACTTGAAGCATTCAATAACCACTTTGCTACTGCAGGCATGGCATTTGATAACTCCCCTGCAAACATACTGCCTCCCAGACTGCCAACCAACTGCCTGAAACTCTGATAGTTTCACTACCTTTCTCGCTTCAGCCTGCCCCACTGAAAGAGGTAGAGGACCTCTTGCTTCAGTTGGATACTAGAAAAAGTGCTGGGGCCGACACCCTTAGCTACTTCCTAAAATTGCCTACCATGTACTAGCAATACCCGCCACCCACCTTTTTAACTTATCCCTGTCTCAGGGCACCTTACCACCTATATGGAAGACAGCACATGTCATACCACTGTTCAAATCAGGTGACCCTAGCGATCTCAATAACTACAGGCCAATTTCCCTCCTTCCGATCCTGTCCAAGCTCCTAGAGAAAATTGTAAATGCACAGCTGAAGACTCCCCATGAGTCTAGGGAACTGCTAAATCCTATGCAGTCCGGATTCAGAGCTAAACATAGCACTATCTCAGCCCTCGCCAAAGTTACTAATGACTGGCAGCGTAATCTTGAGAGCAAAAACTTTATTTGTGCTGTTTTCCTTGATCTAAGCAAGGCTTTTGACACCGTCGACCATGGTCTGCTCCTCTCCTCCCTTCAAACCATAGGTGTGGAACCCTCCTCTCTGCGTTGGTTTACTGACTATCTTACAGGGCGCCTTCAACAAGTTAAAGCCGAAGGAGGCCTGTCCCCCTTAAAAACTCTGCAAAGAGGGGTACCTCAAGGTTCTATATTAGGGCCCTTACTTTTTGCAATCTACATTAATAACATCGACTACAGTATAAAAGAAGCCAACATCCATCTGTTTGCAGATGATACAGTTATCTACGTGAGTCGCCCAACACCTGAAGCTGCCTGCAATGACCTACAGTCAGAATTCAACCTTTTGCAAAGCCAACTCCTCCAAAAAAAGCTACTCCTTAATGCCAAAAAAACTAAAGCGATGGTCCTCTCCCTTTATCCAGACAGCTAACCCTGTGTCCAGTGGGACAGTTCCCCAAATTACCACAGTTCTAGGTGAAAACTAGAATTTGTTACAAAATTCAAGTATCTGGGAGTTTGGATAGACCAAAGACTCTCCTTCATTGAACATTTGAGGACTTGCTAAAACAACTCGGCAAAGGCTTGGATTGTTTTTAGAATCAACCAATTTCTCACCAGAGATGCCAAGAAACAACTGGTCCAATCCATTTTCCTATCATTGGTTGATTACACTGACTTCCTCTACAGCCAATGCCCCAACTCTTACATGGCTAAACTGGACACACTCTACCATTGAGCACTGAGGTTTATAATGGGACTCCCCTTCGACACGCATCACTGCACCCTATATGCGGCAGTGGGGTGGACATCACTAAAATTCAGGCACCACAGAAACGCCGCTCTCTGGACCTATAGA
The DNA here is from genome assembly GCA_016271365.2 of Neoceratodus forsteri. Classification (NCBI taxonomy): domain Eukaryota; kingdom Metazoa; phylum Chordata; order Ceratodontiformes; family Ceratodontidae; genus Neoceratodus; species Neoceratodus forsteri. Next base: position 1,129,160,071 of record CM057449.1, on the reverse strand, counting down.
GCCATCTCTAATAAGCTGCCTTACTATATCTCCTGCTGTCTTCCCCTGAGTATAATTGGGAAATATGCGTAAGGTTACTCAGCTATTACACTTAAAGTACCCAAAGCAAAATCCCGCTTCGGCAGGGCAGCCATAAGCTTCGTGCTACCTTACCTTATGGAACAATCTACAAAAAACCCTCAAATTAAGCACTCTAATTGGTATAAGTGCCTTCAAGACGCTTTATTTCCATACAATCAGAGAAGTATGTAACTGCTTCACCCACTCAGACCCAGTACCGTGTCTGCACTGGTATATAGCCACGCCTAGACCCAATTTTAGTACTGACCCCCCAGCTTGCTCCTCACCAGCCTAATTGTTCTCTCTCTCTCTCTTATCCCCCTGTCTTATCAACACTAGGCCCATCCATCCCCTTATTTTTCCTTTCCCAACCTTGGATAGGAGCTCACTACCCTGGGTTGTGACATCCTACCATGCCCCGTACTTTATAGCATTCAATCCCGGGGCTCACACATACTCCTTTTCTCCATCCACCTTCTCTACATTCCGTTTTACCAACTTCTTTCTGTGCACCGTGCCCTCCTAGCCTTTCTCTCCCTACCTCCCTCCCTTCCCCCCTACCTTCACCTCTACCTGGTGTATATTTTTATTTTTTTCTTCCGTTACTTCCTCCTGCAACCTTAGATAACCTGCTTTATCTTCCTATAGACACTTCTATGTATGTAAATACCGTGTAATCTGTACAACATCTGTATAATTCTATGTACATATGAACTTCTTTTTCTTCCTCTCTGTAAAGAGTATTATCTGTATTGCCTTGTAAATACCTGTGTTGACTTGTATATACAGTTGTTCATGCTCCACCCAGGTTCATCTTGCAAATGAGCTTCTGCTCAATGATGAACGCCTGGTTAAATAAAGACTTGATTGATTGATTGATTGTCTCCATAATCTTGCCCACTACTGAGGTAAGACTGACTGGTCTGTAGTTCCCTGCCTCCTCCCTGCTACCACTCTTGTGGAGTGGGATCACATGAGCCCTTCTCCAGTCTTCTGGGACCTAAGAGACTCACTAAACAGTTCTGATAATGGCTCTGCTAGTTCCACCCTTAGCTCCTTTAGTACCCTGGGAGGTATGCCATCAGGTCCCATTGCCCTGTCCACCCTGAGCTTATCGAGCTCTTGTAGGACCGTTTCTTTTGTGAAGGGACTAATGCATACCTCCCTCCCCCCTGTGTCCATGGTGCAGAGCTGTGGGCCCTGCCCTGCCTTCTCTTCAGTAAATACTGAGCAGAAGTATCTATTTAGGATAGATGCTTTTACATGGTCTTCCTCCTCACACACACCCTTATCCCCTTTGATCTTAGCAATACCCCCTCTGGACTTTCTCCTTTCGCTAATGTATCTATAGAAAGTCCTGTCACCTTCTTTTCAAACAACATGAAGTCTTGCTGTATTCTGACTACTGCAATTAGGTCCTGCCTTTCAACTGCCCAGGAGAACAAAGAGTTAAACTTTCCATGGCCAGCATGGAATGTTCACTGCAAGCTCAGTTGAAGCCCCTGTCTGCTGTTGTTTAAACTCCAACCATCAGATTCTTTACTCCGCCTCACTGAACAGTCGCTCTGGAGATTTCTCCTTTGCTCGGTTCAAAAAAGTCGGTTAAAGTGTCGTTTTTCGCTCAGTATCTACCAAATTTCTGCTACCGAATCTGTCAGTTTAAGTCTCTGTCTGTGGTACTAAGAGTACTAGATAGGTTTTACATTTAATTTCTGTGTGGAACTTGTAAATTTCAGAAAGTTTGTGAATTTACTTAGAGTGTGGTAACCGGTCCGTATCGGTTCTAAAAAAAACGGATTTTATTTAATTTTTTTCCAAGACCCGTAACACGGTCAGGAACCGATAGGGGAGTCTTGCCTGGCGGATTGCCGAAAAAAGGGTAAGTTTTGGATAGGATTGGCCATGTCTGAGAAACCCAAGAAAAAAAATGGGCCCACTGGGTTTCAACACTGCAGTGTGTGTGTGTGTGTGTGGGGGGGGGAAGCCTTTGCTAAGGCTGATCCTCACACCACCTGTGTTTATTGTCTGGGGTTTGACCACCTCGATTCAGACTGCCAAATTTGTAAGAATTTTCCTAAAGTTACCCTGGGTAAGAGAGTAGGTAGACTAAGGGAAAGAGAGGCAGAGAAGTCCGCTGACCTGGATGGCCAGCCCGGTTTGGTTCCGACCGAACCAGAAGGAGTGCCCTCTGACCAGGGCGATACTTCTTTGGGCAAAAGGAGAGCTGATTCTGAGGAGTCGGTTCTGGTTAAGAGGAAGAGAAAAGATAAATCATCCAGTTCGGATCCAGAAATTCATACTCAGACCGCTGATGAGATAACCAAAGCGATAAGAATAGTGCAATCGCTAACTTCAGTTCCGGCCGAACTGGCACCATCTGGCAGGGGCTCGGTTCGGTCGGTTCCCCTGGTTCTGGATTACACTTCAGAAGAGTTTTATGAACTGGAGGAGGAGGAGGGAGAGTATGAGGAGGATGATGGTGATTGTGAAAGTCTGGATGTGCCTATTAACCCGGACATCTCCCCAGACAGACCTTCAGGTGTTTCTCCTCCTAGGCTTTCTGAGTTCCCTTCCCACTTTGTTTTACAAAAAAGTGGCTGAAACCCTCCAGTGTCCAATGGAAGAAGCAGTGGAGGATCAGGAGGAGCCTGATTTTGTTGAAATGATGGACATCCCAGAGTCCAGGAGACTGTCTATTCCCCTCCATAAATCTTTTGGGAAATAGACAAATAAAATTCTTAAGACTCCTAACTCCATACCTCCTGTGGACAGACAAATGGACAAGAGGTACACCCTTTCAGGCTCAGACACAGAGTTCCTTTCTCAGCAATGCAGCCATGTTGGGGTAGTGCAGGCTACTGCCTGTGATAAAGCAAATATCCCCTTGGCATCACACCCTCCAGATAAGGACTCCAGGAGGATTGATGCCATGGCAAAGAAGCAGTACATGGCAGCATCTTTGGGACTCAGGCAGGCTAACTATATGGCCTACACAGCTAGATACCAGAAGTCCAGATGGGACACTGTGCTGGCTCTGGCTAAACAGGCCACTGACCAGCTTGCCAAGGAGCTGGAGCAGGTGGCTGCAGATGGGACTGAGGCATCCAAGGTGCAATTTCATGCTGCTGTGGACTCCAATGATGTTTCATTAAGAGTCATGGCTACATCTGTGGCCCTTTGGAGGATGACTTGGCTTAGATGTACTAACCTATCACAGGATACCCAGGCTAAGGCCATGGATTTCCCTGTTATTGGTAATTCTCTGTTTGGGGAGCAGACAGAGAACTACATGAAAAAGATGGACGAGTACAGGACCACCTACAGGAGTGCTCAGGCCAAAGAAAGGCAAGCCACTCCTCAGAGGCAGCATCCCAAGGGCAGGGGCAGGCCTTTTCAAAGGCCTTTTTTCCAAGCCCAGGCCTCCTCTTCTTCTTATGCTCAAAGGGGGTTCTTCAGAAGGCGAGGCAGACGGGGACTGAGCAGGCCTGCTTCCACCCCTCAGCCTAAAGCCCCTGCCAAGCAGACACCCTGATGGGTCTGCCCAGGCCGATTCTCCAATACCTGTAGGGGGCAGGCTTGCTTACTTTGTCCAGGAATGGAAGTCTCTGACATCAGACAAGTGGGTCCTGGAAGTAGTAAGCCAGGGATTGGTTCTCAGCTTCAAACAATTTCCCAAGATGAGAATCAGATCCTTTCCACCTGCAAATCCATCAGAGACCCTTGCCTTACAGGCAGAGGTTTCTTCCCTCCTGGCTCTCAGAGCCATAGAGAGGGTTCCTACCCTACACAAGGGCAAAGGATTGTACTCCAGGCACTTCTTAACCCCCAAAAAGACAGGAGAATGGTGGCCCATCCTGGACCTAAGATATCTGAACAAGCACCTTTTAAAACCAAAGTTCAAAATGGTGACTCTGGGAATAATTCTGCCCTCTCTAAGGCCAGGGGAATGGCTAGCCTCCCTGGACCTCAAAGATGTCTGTTTTCACATTCCCATCAGGTGCTCCCACAGAAAGTACCTCAGGTTCGAGTTGCTCTCAGGCCACTATCAATTCAGAGCAATGCCCAATGCCCTTTGGCCTAACATCAGCCCCTAGGGTGTTCACAAAGTGCCTGGCAGTAGTGGTTGCTTTCCTAAGGAGAAAAAAGATCTCCATCTTTCCATACTTGGATGACTGGCTCATAGTGGGTCAGTCTCCAGACCAAGTCAAGTCACATCTGCAAATAACTCAGCAAGTGCTCACTTCCTTAGCATTCCTCCTCAACCTTCCAAACTCAGTTCTCGAGCCAGTACAGCTCCTCACCTTCATAGGGGCGGAGCTGGATACAATAAGAGCAAGAGCCTTCCTTCCCCTGGACAGGGCAAGGATCCTTATGGAACTGGCCTCTTCATTCACCCTTCAGGTGTCTTGACCAGCAAGGCATTTCCTGCAGCTTCTGGGCCACATGGCAGCCTCTACAGCAGTGGTCCAGGGAGCAAGATTTCAGATGAGGGACATTCAGTTCCACTTAAGAGCCTTCTGGTCCCAAAGAAAAGATTCCTTTACAAAACTAGTCCCAGTGACTCGAACCCTGGTCCAGGCTTTGTAATGGTGGCAGGATTAGGACAATTTGAAACAAGGAGTTCCTTTTGTCACTCAGTCTCATTCAGTGATACTCACCACAGATGCCTCCCTGCTGGGCTGGGGAGCCCACCTGGGGGATCTTACCACCCAAGGGCTGTGGTTACCTTAAGAATCCCTGCTTCACATCAATCTCTTGGAACTCGGAGTGGTATTTCTGGCACTGCAAGCCTTTTCCAAATCTGTACAGAACAAGGTGGTCCAGACCAGAACAGACAATACCACCACAATGTGGTACATCAACAAGCAAGGATTGTCTCTTGTATACAATTCTGCTATGAAAAACTGGGTAGAACTCCACCCTTAGGCCTGAGGGCTCACTCTACTAGATGTACAGCTGCTTCCCTGGCTGCTGCCAGGGATATTCCTATCTTAGAAATTTGTCAAGCAGCCACCTGGAAAACAGTCCATACATTCACCAAGCATTACTCCCTGGATATTCAGGCTAGGAGTGATGCTCGGTTTGGCACAGCAGTACTTCAGAGCTTATTCCCAAAGTAGGTTCTGTCCCTCCTCCATGGAGGTACTGCTTGGTAGTCTGTAATAAGTCAGAATACAGCAAGACTTCATGTTGTTTGAAGAAAAAATTACTCACCTTAGTAATGTTGTTTCTTCTAATGGAGTCTTGCTGTATTCCTCAACCTCTACCTCCTTTCTCAGAACCTGGTTTTGGGATGTGGGTGGGCGGGAGCAGTGTTAGCACCTAGGGGTGCCCTTTTTCATCCTCTTTGCTTTGGGTGTGTGTGTGTTTTGTTTTTGGGTTTCTGACATGAGTCTTTGCTTTGAAACAAAAACCTTTTAAATAAATTTAGTTGCCAGTTGGCTAGTGTAAGTTTTACAGTTTCACACAGAACTTCTAGTGAGTATTGCTCGTAAAGATCTGACGGTTGGAGTTTAAACAGCAGCAGACAGGGGCTTCAACTGAGCTCGCGGTGAACATTCCATGCTGGCCATGGAAAGTTTAACTCTTTGTTCTCCGGGGCAGTTGAAAGGCAGGACCTAACTGCAAAAGTCAGAATACAGCAAGACTCCATTAGAAGAAACAACATTACTAAGATGAGTAATTTTTTCTTACTGTTCTTGCTAGTGTTTTCTCAGTTTGGGCCTTTGCCTGCCTTACTGTCTTCCCAGCTTCCCTTAAGGAAGTTTGGAATGCCTCCCTATCTTCATCCTGCTGCATTCCCTTATATTTCCTGAAGGCCAGCCTTTTGGCTCTGACCTTTTCTGCTACTGTGTTTGAGAACCAAAGTGGTTTGCTTCTTCTTTTGCACTTCCTTTTCTTGCTAGCACAATGGGTGCTTCAAGTATTGCATCTTTAATGCTTGCCCACTTTGCCTGTACCCCCTCACCTGTATTTCTTTTTGCCAGCACTAGCTTAACTCTGTTGGCCATCTTATCAAAGTCAGCTCCTCTGAAGTCTCATATTTTTGCCTTGGAATGGGATGATTTTGTTCTAGTGGCCAAACTGAACCATACCGTGTGATAGTCACTGGCACCCAGGTGACCTTCTACCTGGAGAGCTGTGACCCTTTCCCTGTTAATCAGTACTAGATCTAGGAAAGCCCTGCCTCTAGTGGGTTGTTGTACCAGTTGTTTGAGGCCCTCCCCCTGCAGGGAATCCACCATGTGTCTAGTTCTGGCAGATGTCCCTGCTGGTATTTACCAATCTGTATCTGGCATGTTGAAGTCTCCCATTATCAGAACCTCCCCTTTAGCTGTCATGTTTTGTATATCTTCTAACAGTAATGTGTCTATGTCCGCCCCCTGGTCTGGATGCCTGTAAACAACCCCAGTTCATATGGCTGTCCCATTTACTGTTTCCAGGGTGACCCACAGTTCTTCTGACTCCTTATGTGTATTCTGAATTTCTGTAGCTTTGATAATTCATTGACATAAAGGGTCACTCCACCACCCCCCATGCACCTCGGTCTCTTCTGAACAGTACATAGCCAGGTACTGAAGTCTCCCAAGTGTGGTTACTGGTAAACCATGTCTCGCTAATGCCTACTATGTCCAGTTTAGCCTCTGTCATTATTGCCTGCAGGTCTGTGATCTTGTTTCCCAGACTGCGAGCATTTGTGTACATGATTTTCCATTGGTCAGATTTTGTTGTGTTAGTTGTTGGACGAGGTCCGGCGTTTCCCCTGTGCATTGTATGGGGAGCCAGACCTTTTTCTTTGCCTGATAATGTAAATGAACTACAAACATGCTGAACTCCTGTTTGACCACTAGCTGAGGAGGGAAGGGTGTTCTTCCCATTTGATGTTTCAGGTGCTGCACCCCTCTCCCCATTTGCTAGTTTAAATATTTTGCAAAGACATCAAACTTCTGCCCCAATGCACTGGCTCCCTCCTTAGTCAGATGCAGTCCATCAAATTTAAATAACTTTTTCTCCCAAAACTGTTGTCAGTTCCCTACTAATTTATGTCCTTTTTCCTGGCACCAGCCCTTGAGCCACATTTTTAGCTCTCCAATCTCCCCTTCTCTGACCTTCCGTTCATCTGTCCCCCTCTCCCAAACTAGTAGGATCTCAGAGAAGGAGATGCCGGATGAAATGGATTATAGTTTGTCACTCAACCTGGTCAGGTGTTCCTTGGTCTCCACAACTGACCAGCTGGTGAGATCATTAGTCCCTATGTGTACCAAGACATCAATGTTTTCTCCTGCTTCCTGAACAATTTTAGCAATGTGGGCAGTGTCTCTCCACACTGATGCACCTGGTAGACATCTGACCATTACCCCTGGTTGGAAATACGTATCAACTCCCTGAATCATGGAGTCTCCTATGATCAGAAGTTTTTTGGATTTCCTTTTGGTTCCTGTTTTGGGCGAGTTTTGTTGTGCTATCTCCTGTGCTGCAGTGTCCTCTGTCCCTTTGTTTGATTTCGGAGATAGAAGCAGATACCTGTTTGTAGTTTTTATATGGTTTGTGGAGGTGATATGTTGGAGAGCACCGAGTGATGGGGCAACCGATTTGACCCTCCTAACCACCTGCCAACCTCCCAGACCAACTAACCTCTGTGGTCGAGGTGCTTCTGTTGGATGTTGGAGAAATGGCCGGTGGTTCTTTATAGTATATTTCCTCTAGAATATTCAACTTGAGGCGCGTAATCTTTGCCCATGCTGCCTGGAGCTGAGCCCTTAGATCTGCAATGGCCTAGCATGTACGACAGTGTCCTAAATCCTGTAAAACTGCCCTTCTGAAAAGTGTTCCACAGTACCTGCAGTTAATGATAGCCATTCCAGATAAATTGCTGGGTTTATAACCTGGTCAGAGTAATAAGGAAGAAAATGAAAGAAAAAGTTTGATTTTGTGTTTTGTTTGTTTTTTGTATAACTTGTTATAACAAATTAAATTACTAGTGCCCCTGTAAATGAGGTCACTTTGTGGATACCCCTCTGAGCCGCCTCTTCCTGCTTTGTTACAGGAAATGTCACGACTGTGCTACCCTATAAAAGGAGTGTAGTGTGGGGTGGTTGGGGATGGGGGTGGGTGGCTGGGCCCTTCCCCTGCTGAAAAAGAACAACCACGGATGAAAGAAAAAAGGAGGTAGGAGCAGAAACAATCAGTCAGCAACAAATGCAGTAGCCCTGAAAGCTTATCCTAATGACAGATAAAACTGTGAAACCTGTAAAGCACCACCTGTAATAATTTCACAGAAGATATACCTTGTAAGAAACACTTTGCTACATAGAAAAATAAAGCAGTCACAGAAGATATACCTTGCAAAAGACAATTTGAATCAGAAGATTACAGCAGTAATCTGTAAGCACACATCTGTAGGCACACCCTGTAGTAATGCAGCAGAATGTATACCCAGCAACAACAATTTGAATCTGAGAAAAATAAAGCAATAAAATGTTAGCAACAAAGAGTAACAATTCCTTGTGAGTACAAAATAAAAATAACAGCACACAGTAAACCTGCCTAACCAAAAGAAGTCTTAATCCTTATTGTTGCTCTGGTAAGGTTCTTTGCTCTGTCCTTTCAAGCAACCTAGAAGAAAAGAGCTCAGGTGAAGCTAGGTGTTTTGGCCAGCAAACCAAGTCTTCCTATTTCTAAGCTTCACCAATCTGGTCACAGAGCATTGTGTGGCAGCTCCAACTTTATGGAATGCTTTGCCAGAATATGTTAGATGTGCCTGCATGGTAGAGGCCTTTGTCTTACCTAAAAATCTTCCTTTTTGCTGAAGCTTTTCCCTGAATTTTAATTATTGTTTTATTTTTGAGTAGTACACGCTACCTGTTCAAATTAAGAGTTTGCTGCTGGACTTGTTGTAAAATACCCTGAGCCTTCGGGAAAGGGTGCTATAGAAATAAAGTTGCCTTGCCTTACTGACCTTTAACTGTTTTACTGATTGAAGTGTGTCAGCATAGAAACATAGACTTTGATGGCAGATAAGGACCACTTGGCCCACCTAGTCTGCCCATTCCCCTACCTACAGGATAAGCTGCAGATCCTATTTAAGCAACAGCCTATTTCTTCCTACCCCCCCATAGAAATTATCTTATGTCTCTCCCATGCATTCTTGAATTCTCCCACAGTTTTAGCAGCAGCTCTGGTTACCTACCCACTAATTCTAGGGACGTGGACATGATGTTCTATCCACACTTTCTGGCAGTGCCTTTCCTTTTAAGACTTGGCCGGGAAGGTCTTCAAGCTGGCTCCTCCCACCAACCTGGGTGGTAACTCTCTTGGCTCCACCCCCTGATGCCAGATCTTCCTTTCTGTTTGGAAGAAGTAGGTTCCCTCCTTATCGCTTTCACGCTAAGTAGGCTCTTCCAACTTAAATCTTCAGATTTATGTCTTCAAAGTTTAAAACTTGTCTTCAGCTCATCAATTGTGACCGCAATGGATGATAAGTCTGTTCCCAGGTTCCACCGGTGCACTTGCAGGCAGAAAATGTTCAAAACGGATTCGCATTCCACGTGCATCTATTGCCTGGGGTACGAGCATGATCCCCAGGCCTGCGACATTTGTTGAATTTTCCATCCTACCATTCTTGAGGACTGTCTAGCCCATCGCAAGTTAGGCCAACCAAGTGAACGGAACGCTCTTGTTAAATCCAAGGGCACCCATTGGGTGGTCTCCTTAACTGTGGGGTCCGCTGAACAACTTGCGGCATTTGAGCAGGCGGTGGTCTAGGCCACAGCACACACCTCCTCGGCTTCTGCCTTCATGTCACTCCAGCTGGGCTTGACTTTCATGGGGTTCTTCAAAGAACTGTGCCAAGCCCCTGCCAACCCTCAGTCAGGGCCCGTCTGGGCACAAATCTAAATTGAAGAAACAGTCTCACCATTGATCATGGGATTGGGAGCGCTCTCGGTCAAGATCTTCAGATTTCCGTACTTCTGCAGTTCTGACTTTGGTCAGTTCCTCAGCCCAGGCCACTGGCTTCATGAAAACCCCATCAAGCTAGTTGGGCGAGATGCTGATTAATCTTCCGGATGAGATTTTTCTTGGGTCGGTGGACCAGTTGTCGACTGAAGAGGCTGGCACTTCCTTATCCAGGACTCTAGTCCTGGCTTACACTGTTGGTGGGACGGATCAGTCCACTGACCCGCTGCCTCTGGTCTCCGACCAAGACCCGGAGGTGCCTTGGCACTCGATGACTGCCTCCAAGCCCTGCCACTGGTCCCCCTGGTGGTTAACGTCTCTGTCTTATTCCCAGTGGTTGAGTGGGTCCCACCAAAGTTGGAAAGCAGCACCGCCACTACTGTTCATCCTCCTCAGGTGAGGAGAGGCTTCGGCACAAATTACATTGACACTATGAGGACCTCATGTGGCAACAGCTGTTGCTCACCAGTATGAAGCTGGTTCCGGCTCCTACGCCAGCCATCACCTGGCTCTCACCTCAGGAGTTGCCTAAGACTATCCCGGCTCAGCCAATCCTCCACCAATCCCTGTGGAGCCACCACCTGTTCAGTTGAAGACTGGTGCTCCGACCAAGGTGACTCGGCTGCCCTAAGGGCTTCCCCATTGGCTGTTGATCACCATAACCCCTGACTGTCCAAGGAGGGTCAGAAGGGACTCTGGCAGTCTACCCCTCTTTGACGACTCTTCGGTGTCAGAGGGTTCCCTTTGTACTCCCATGCAGTTGATGTGGAGTCGGTGGGGGTCTCTTGATGGACGAAGGTCCTACTTTTTTTTTTATGGGCCTTCTCCATCTGATCTTGGGGTCCACGGGTATGAAAATGGAGCCCATGTAGTAAAGGGCTCGATATCTGTTGACTGAGATCATCGACCAGGGAGATACTACTGGGGAAGCCGTCCTGGTGGCAGAGGCCATCCTTGGCCCTGCCATGGAGCTTTGGCAGTGCCCAGCCTCCTGCCCTGCACCCTCTATTGGGATAGCCCACAGGTATGCAGTACGTACCGGTTCCTTCTCGGGATTCACAGAACACCCCTCGGCCACAGGGTTGGTGGATGATTCTGAGTTTAGGCTCTCTGGCAATATGGGAGACATTGACAAGCCACCCGAAAAAGAGTCCAAGAAGTTGGACCATGTGGCTAAAGAGGGCTACGCTGCCTCCTCACTCGGTCTTTGCCAGGTGAGTTCAGTCCTCCTTATGGCCCACTTCTCCAATGCCCTGCTGGGCACCCTGGACCAGGTGCTTCCCCATCAGCTGGCGGACCTCCAGACCATGGTCAAACAGGTCCTGGATTAGGGCCAGGCTGTAGCTAAACATCTCCAGACAGCCAAGGACATTGGGGACTCCTGTGCCCGCTCCATGGTGGCTGCAGTGGCCATGCGCCATAGGGCTTGGCTGAGGATCTCGATCTTCATGGCTGACACTCAGCAGAAGCTGGCAGATGTCCCTTTCCTGGGCACCAACTTGTTCAGGCCCAGGGTGGAGGATCACCTCACTCGCATCAAGAAGTCCAATGCCACTTTGGACTCCATGACATCTGCCCAGAAGTACCCCAAAGGCTTTAAGCAGCAGCAGAAATGGAAGCCCTTTTGGTCCACCTCTCCTCCTGTGGCCAAAACATCCCATCCCCAGGCTGGAAAGCAGGCCCTGGCCTGGCAACCTCGGCTAAAGTCTGTGGCCTCAGTCATCCGTAAGCCTGGAGGGAGAGGTGCCGGTGGCTCCTCAGCTGGACCCTCCTCCTCCTCCAAGCCTGCCCAGTGACAGGATGAGGATTGCCTCCCTCATGCCCATCACACATCCCTGGATCCTCCCATGGGTGCCAACTCTGCCACTTCATTTCTGCCTGGTCTGCTGTTACCACGGACAGGTAGGTCCTCAAGGTGGTGGGTCAGGACTGTCTCTGGAATTCAAGCAGTACCCTCCTTGCTGAGCCTGCCCCCCATGGGAGGACTTGGTATCTGCAGACATTCTTTTGTCTCTTTGGGATGACATTGCCCAGCTTCTCTGCAAGGTGGTCATGGTTCCTGTTGCGGATCCTCTGGAACACCCAGTGTTTGTCTCCAGGTACTTTCTGGTGCCAAAACAGATGGGGGGACTGGTTCCTCATTCTAGATCTGCATGACCTGAGCAAGTTTCTCAAGTCAAGCACCTTCAGAATGGTAACTCTGTCTCAGATCATACCATCTCCAGAGCAAGACATGTGGTTTTGCTCCCTGGATCTTCAGGATGTGTTCTTTCACATCCTGATCAGTCCATCACACTGAAGATTCCTGCACTTCTGAGCAGAGGGAACCCTCTATGAGTTCCAGACTATGCCATTTGGCCTGTCCTCAGCCTCCAGGATCTTCACCAAGTGCATTGCAATGGTAGCAGCTTACCTGAGGTGCTGAGGCATCCATGTTTACCCCTACCTGGACTAGCTGATAGTGGGTCCCTCCAGGCAGGAGGTGGAGCAGTCCAGGGACCTGACCCTCCAGACCTGCATCTCCCTTGGCCTCCTGGTCAACGAGGCCAAGTCAGAACTTGTACCTTCACAGGTGATCAGCTTCATCAGGGCAGAGCTCGACTGTTGCAGAGCCAGAGCCCGGCTCCCTTCAGACAGGGTGGAGGTTCACTCCTCCTTTGCCCAATCATTTCAGATTGGGCAATTGCGCCCTGCCCAGGACTTCCTGCACCTGCTGGGTTATATGGTGGCCTGTATTGACGTGGTCCAGTGGGCCCACTGGAGAATGCGCTCTCTGTAGTGGGAGCTGGTCAGCCAGTGGTCTCAGCACAGGGGTCATTTTGACCAGCTGGTCACTGTGGCCCAGTGGATGTGATACCAGGCACAGCCTGGTCAGCAGTTGATGGTGCAGGAAAAGGTGGTTTGGTGCTTTTCCAAAGGCCTTGACCACATTTTCCCTCTGGTGCATGAACCACCACCACATTGGGATTTGCTGCTGGTTTTGGCAAAGCTCATGGGCAAGCCTTTTGAACCTATGCACAAGTATGATATGTCTCACCTGTCATGGAAGATTCCCTTCTTGGTTGCTATCATGTCAGCCAAAAGGATCAGTGAATTCCAGGTGCTTTTGGTGGAGTCTCCTTACTTGGTCTTCCACAGGTCTTTCACTTGCCCCAACCCGAAGTTCCTCCCAAAGGCTCTGTCCACTTTTCACCTTAACCAGGTGATTAATCTCCTGGTGTACTTCACCAGTCACACTTCGGAGGCTGAGCACAGGCTCAATACTCTGGACCTGAGGTGAGCGCTCACTTATTACAAAAAGTGCCTGGCTGGACTTTGGGGAGAGGTTCTCCAGCTGTTTGTAACCTATGCCAAGGCTGCACCTGGCAGAGTAGCAGCCAGTCAGATGATTGGCAGGTGGATTATATCCTGCATTGACCTATGCTATAGGTTGGTGGGTAGGGTGCCTCCCGTAGGGCTAATTGCTCATTCCACCAGCCATACTACTGCCTCAGTGGCTGCTTCCAGGGACATCGCTATCCAGAAAATATGCAAGGCTGCTACCTGGAGATCAGCACACAGCTTCATTTCTCATTACCACATTGACCTTGAGTCACGCTGGGATGCTGGTTTTGTGGCCTCAGTTCTCCAATCTCCGTTTCCAAAGTAGGGGGTGTGCGCCTTGCCTTCCTTATCCCTGAGAACTGACAGCAGTCTGCCAGAAAGTGTGACTAGAACATCATATCCATGTCCCTAGAAAAACAGGTTAATCACCTTTAATGGTAGTTCTAGGAGTGGTATATGATGTTCATCCACACAGACCTACCCAACCTCCCCTTGCTTTGCAACTGCTTCCAGCGGGCAAGATTTGGCATTGGGGGTGGACCTGAGAGAGTTACCACCTGGGTGGGTGGGAGGAGTCAGCTTGAAGACATTTCCATACAAGTCTTGGAGAAAGACACTGCCAGAAAGTGTGGTCCTAGAACTACTGTTACAGGTGAGTAACCTGTTTTCATAGTGTCTTAGATCAGGGAAGTCCTTGTATATGGTCACATACCTGATAGGGTGACCCTTATACATTTAGTAAGTAGCTTTACTCTGTGGTCATAGGTACTTAATATGTGGGTGGCTCCTGTATTTCAAGTGATCAGCCCTGCTCTCTGTCCTTAGGGTCCTCCTATTTGGGTAACTCTTGTATGTCAAGCAAGCACCCCAACTCTGCATTCTTAGGGACTCCTTATCTGGGTGGCTCTTGTATATCAACTTGGTATTCATGTCGCTGTGCTCATATGAACTCCCTAGCAGGGTGGCCTCTACTATCATGTCATTAGACTGCTTGTGGTCATTTATACTCCACCACTACTGAGGACCTGCGAAAGATCTCTCCAGACTGATTCTGATGACATACCTACTCTGGTGACTGTGATCTATTGCTCTGACACACTGGTCCTGTGTCCCTGTGAATCCTATTTAACCAGTCCCCAGCCCAAGGATAAATTACTCCTAGACTCAGACCCCATCTTCGGCCACAGCTAACACCATGGGGAGCGTGTGCATCTGCAGCTCTTTTGGTGCCCCACTTATTTTACTTATTAAATTACAGATATTCGTATTAAAAAATAAAAAAAATATTTTGATATTGAATCAGTGGCTAATCAAACCAAGTTTTACTTTTCTGTAGTTACTGTAGAGCAGGTAAAAGATTGTTTTGAGATATGACCCAAAGCTACCAGTAGGGCAAGATAAAATTGATTTTAGAATCTTGAAATTAGGGATTGATATCCTGGCTAGGCCATTAGCAATGATTTTTAATTTTTCATTATATCATGTTTTTTTTCCCAAAATGCTGGAAGTCTGCCATTATAAGGCCTATACATGAAACTGGTTCAAAAAACTTGTTTTCTAATTATAGACCAATCTCTCATTTGGCACCTTTATCAAACATTATGGAGAGAATGCTCATTGACCAAATCCAAGAATTTTTCTTAAAGTATAATTTACAAACTGGTTCACAACATGGATTCAAATCACAACATAATACAGAGACAGCCTTGGTTGGGTTCACAGATGGCATATGGGGTGCCCTTGATTTAGGGCATTCCGTTGCCAGGGTGTTTGTGGACCTCACCAAGGCTTTCAACTTGGTTGATCATTATTATTGGACACTTTGTGCAAGTTTTATTTTGCGGGGGAAGTTATAACCTGGTTTGAGAGGTATTTGTCTCATAGGGAATTTAGGACAGCTACAGGATGGGAATATTCAGACCAGGGGTTACTTACCTCCAATGTACCACAGGGCTCAATTTTAGGCCTGCTATTGTTTTCACTATTTATGAACTCTGCACCAAAAACATGCACCGGGTCTCAGATAACATTACATGCAGATGATGTGGTTTTATCTGTGACAATCCCAAATCCAGACCAAGCATTATTGAAGGTCCAAAGAGATTTTGATAATTTTCAGAAAAGGCTTCTGGATCATAAGCCTATCCTGAACACAATCAAGACAAAGGTGATGTTTTTTTTACTGGCCCAAGAGTCATTAGAGACATACATGTGTCAGTTGTTGTGGCTTTTGTTATTTAGGGGTTACACTGGATTCCAATCTTGCATCTGAAGTCCATGTTAACAACCTGATTAGGAGGATACATCAAAGGTTGGGTAAGTTTATTTAGAATAAAATCATATCTAATTCCAGAATCACGTAGGTTATTGGCACATAGTGTTTTAAAGAATACATTGGATTATGGATTAATAATTTATTCAGGAACTAATGATAGAGTGTTAAAAAAAAACGACAATCCGTTTTGAGGTTTATAACTGGCCTTTCTCAAGGACCACATCATTGTGAATTGTTAACAAAAGCAAAATGTCTGTCTTTTCAGGATAGAATTAATTTTAAATGATTTGTTTTTGTATTTAAAAGTTTGAAGGGTGTACTTCCGTTGTCCATTCAAATTTTGTTTGTTAGATTGTGTGAGGGAAAAAAACTACTAGGGCCCAGATATTCAGACTGCACCTGGCAGTGGCGCTAGCCTGGGCGCAGTGCAACTGGGCTGCGCCAGGGCTAGGACCAGGCGATATTCAAAGGTGATGCACCATGGTGCAGTACCATTGAATATGGCAAGGCTGGTGCACAAACTGTGCATGGCACAGTGGCACTGTGCCAGCGCAAGCCACAGAGATGGAGCACGGGGATGAACCAGCTCAAGTGCAGTTGCGCTAGGTACATCACTCGCGATATTCAGCAGGGGGAATGCAAATGAGGCCATAAGATATACAAGGCACAAATGGGGCCATTTGCATTTCATTATGGCCCCATTTGCATGCCTTGTGCAGGGCAGCCTGGCGACTTGTGCCTGGTGCCCTGCACAGCATGACATGTGCAGTGGGCATCCCCAGCTCACAGCCGCGATTGCTGCAATGTACCGAAACCACCAAGCCCTGGTAGTCTAGTGGCCCCCCTCCTGAGTCCCTGAATAATGTAATGACAGCCCATCCCTGGTGGTCAAGTGGTCCCCCTCCCAGTACCAGTACCCCTACTGTACCAGACAGCCCCAAATATGTGAATGAAGTCCTTCACATAATTGGGACTGTCTGGTACAGTATGCCCTGCAAGGCTATTGGTCCACACTGGGGACCAATGGGCTTACAGCCCATACTGTACCTGCCAGTCGGTGGGTGGCCGGTGGTATAAGTGGGTGGGTTGCAGCCACCCCCACTGACAGGGGAGTGGTGGGTGCAGTGGTGGGAGGGGTGGGAGTGCCACTGGAGCACCAGGGCTTATCAATGTGTGGATTACCACAATTGCAGCTAGGGGTGGAGGGTTCCACTAGACCACCAGGGATGGTCTTATTACATTACTCGGGTGGGAGGGGGACCACTTCACCACCAGGGATGGGCTGTCATTACAATATTTGAGGAATTGGAGACTTTGGGGGGGCCACTGGACTACCAGGGATGTGTGTGCTTGCCAACGGTGTTCTGGGTGGGCAGGTTGCCACCCACAGCTGGGCTGCTGTGTTGCACCCTGTAGTACTGCAGCCCACCTGTGGGTGGCCAAGAGTTGTGCCATTTTTTCTGGGGCTCAACTTTCAGCCCCCCTGTACAGTGCAATGCAGGGTTGTGCCAGCATATGCTCTGCACATCCCAGGCTGAATATTGGGATGTGCCGCATATGCATGGGCATGCCCCCTGCATTTGCGCCGCATACATTAGCAATGCGCCACAGCGCATCGTGGTTTGCACTGTGCCAGGCAGCCTTCTCAATACCCCGCATGAATATCCCGGCCTAAGTCTCTAACCGTGGGGCTATTAAAGGTCCCTTTTTATAAAAAGAAAAAAAACGATAGGCCAGAGATGTATATCTTATAGGGCCTCAACTTTTTTTAATAAGATACCAAGAGAGAGATCATAAATTGTAGAATAGGGAATTCCTTTAAGGTGAATACCTTGAAGTGGATTAATTCGATCAGTAAGTGTCTCTGTTTAAATAAATGTAAATGGATACTTGAATATTTGTATTATGTTGAATTGTTTGCTTTTGCATTTTTGATATTGTTATTGGTTAGTGAATGTTGTTATTTATTGCACTAATTGATGATGTTTGTCCCTGTCTACTAAATGTTAAATATAACTTGTCGCTGGTGAAAATGGGCTTTTATCTCATTTAGCTTACAAGCATAATAAATGAAAATGAAATTTTGCTGCTCTTCATGTGTTCTGACTGTCACAAACCCACTCAGCAGGTCAGCCCTCTACTCCCAAAGTGCCAACCTCCGAGCGCAGTGTTGTGAACAGTTAACAGAAACAGGGTAACCCTCCTGTCTCTTTTGTGGGTGGGATTCAAACTGTGAATCTCTTGTTAGCATACCCAATGTACAGGCTGAGATAATTCTGCTCTTTGGGAGGGGGCCAGATATCTTTTGCCTACGGGCACCTAACCAGGCGTACAAAATGAACACTTAAAACTCTATTAAAGACCTCAGAATAAATGTTTACCTTTTTCCAATTTGGTATTACCATATAAGCTCATGCACAGTGTTGTCACACTCTTAACCATCCATGCATCACAGGCAAAAACAGAAGGACTTGGAAGACACAAATAGTCTCTTAAAAAATTATATATCACAAAACATACACATCACTTAAAACAGGTTTAAAAGTGCAGACACAATCTCCTACCACAGTACTCTTAGAATTGTCTTTTCTAAGGTATTCTTATCTCACAGTGCTGTAGATGTTTCTTTTTCAGAGTCCAAACATTTGTGCGTAAATGGAAAACAGAATACTGTTTAAAAACTGGCTTTGCCAACCTCTTTGCGTGAGGTCACCTAGCTCCTCCCTGTCAGAATATAAAAAACATATATCTATGCAAAACAAGATGTCTTATCAAAGAATTAAATTCTGTGACCTCAGCACAACTCATTTTCTCATGTGACTTTCTTTGATCTTATGATCAGCTTTCCCTTTCCAGGACATCAAAGGGACTTGTTATGTCTCTCTGCCAGATCTCACGGAGGTGCAACATGCTTTGTATCACAATATGAATTTTACTGTGTTTCCTCTGAATGTTATAAAAGTTTATGATCTGTCTTGGCATCTAGCAAGCTGCAATTAGTCACATAAAAAGGAGATCCTAAATGTTAAGTCTCTTCTAGTCTGTAATTATCTCTTGGCCTTCCAGGTAACACTTATTAGCTAACACCTGGGGGGGGGGTTGTCATTCCACAGACTGTCAGCATCTCTCATGAGAGACATTCAATAACACATTTTTATATTACAAAAAGCATAGGTTAATCAGAACCAGCTGTCCAAGTGTCACACTGACTACCTCTGTGCACTATCCCTAGCTAAAGGCCCCTCCACCTGCAGCTGGCACCCTACCGCATAAACTTTACATTCCCTTCCTACATCTGTCACCCTACACTACCTTAACCATTATATGGTCTGCTAAAGAAGAAAGACATCTAGTCATAGATATCACATCTAGAGGTACTCACCCCTCCCCCACACCTGCTACAAAGGACTACGCAGCACAGTTCAGCTAATCTAATGAAACAACTACATTCTGGGGATGTGAAAACCAACACAGAACCAGGGGTCATAAGCAATATAACATCAAAACCCCACTGGACCTCATCAGAGTTAACATGAATGATCTCAAGACTGTCCATATGAACATTTACAACCTTCACTCAGAACTACATGAACTGGAAGCCGGGGTCGTCCACTACTCTCCTAGCTGTATCTGAACATGCTGAAAGCCCCACAGTTTATGCCCACAAAATTAATATCTGCGAATACATTGCATTTAGGAAGGATCAGACCAGGAGGAAAGGAGGGAGAGTGCTAATTATATGAAAGACACCCTCCCACCAATTGAAGTAACCATTATCCTGCTGAACACATCCAACTGTGAATGTATTATAGTGCAAATTCTACTGGGTGGGAAAAAATGCTGTTCATCTGCTAGGTATGTAAAACACCAACTGCAGTCAAGTCAGGTTTATCTGACCTCTTTATCCAGCCTATCAAAACAAACTGTACAAAACTGTTGTCCTATTGACTTCAACATAAACTGGTCTGATGATACAGGCAAAACAGTTCAAGCAGTCCTCAGCTCCTTGAACCTTCACTGAGTTATTTTGAAGCTCACTTGCATTAACACCAAAACAAAAAACACACTGTACTGGACTAGGTACTTATGAACAGGACAGAGTCCTGGCAGCAGGTATTTTTTCTGATGCCCTAAGTGCTCATTCACCTCCGTACTTTGGTCAAAAAAGCACCCTAGGGCCGGCCGGAAATCATTCACTCCAGAGACTGTTCAAAACTATAGTTTCCTAACTTTCTCTCCAACCTAGCCTCCATCAATTAGACTTCTAGTAAGCTATGCAATAGTGTGGATCAGGCCATAAACTTCTGCAACAACTTCATGCAGACTGTAAACCGGCATGTACTGGTCATCACTGGAAGAATAAAAGGCAACTCTCCCACCTATATTATAAAGGACCTCCCAAAACAAATGAAGCTCAGAAATAAAGCATGGACCACCTTCAGACTTACTGGGCTACAACTCCACTGTCAACTCTACAGGCAGCCGAGAAATAAATGCAACGCAGACCTCAAAGCAACAAAATCCAGAGCCCTTAAGAAGTTGCAGCATGATAATCTCACTGAGTCCAAAAGATTCTAGAATCAAATCAACACCTTACTCAAAAGGCGGAAAATCACTGTCACCACCAACATCTCAACTGGAAACAGCAGCAGCTCTGATCTAAACCAAGTCACAGACATCTTCAATCTGAAGTGCTGCACACTTGAGCAGACTAGATAGACTATAAGGCCTGAATCTGCTGGCAGATTCGTATATTTGTATGTAACCTGCTATTCACAGGCCTGCACAAATAGAAATTCCAGCCTCAAAGCCCAGGCTGTCCTCCACCTTCAAATGTCACTCCTGCTGGTGAACTCTCAGAATTCCATCTAGAGTTGGTTACTTACAAGGAAGTCCCACACCAGCTAACAAAAATAAGACCTGAGACTTCAGCAGGTTACAATGGCCTCAACCCTAAGCTACTTAAAATTACTGTGCCTGTCATCACCACATTGCTTCAGACCCTTTACAATATGCCCGTCACCCAAGGCATCATTACGAAAAAATGGAAACTGGCCCTTGTGACTTCCATCCACAAGAGTGAGCCATAAAACCTGGTTGAAAACTACAGACGTATCTTGATACTAAGTACTCAAGGCAAGATCCAAGAAAAGTTACTACAGTCTCAGTTGGCAGCACACATTGAGAACCACGGTCTGCTCTCCTCTGCACAACACAGTTTCCACAAACACCATAGTACTGACATGGCCCTAATCAATTTTACTAATGATTTTGCCTGTGCTACTGATGCAGGCCAACTCAAAGGCATAGGCAATATCTTTGTTGACCTCCCAAACACATTTTATCTGCATATTTTAATAATTTTTTTACTAGGAGATACAACAAACTTCAGACATTGCAACTCTAATCAGATGTACAAAATGGAATTATGTAAAAAACCAAAAAGGAACAGTATTGAAATATTTGATTAAATACTCAAAAATTCACTTCTATTCTAACTTTTTTGTCAGATGATATATAGAGGATAATGTATGGTCAACTATCCACAACAAGCATGTGTAGTCATCGAGAGGTAGCCATGGCGACTGTTTAAACCTCAAGAGTGAAGCTTGAAAGGTTTTGGTCACCATGGCTACCTCTTGATGGCTACACACGTTGGTGTTATGAATAGTGGACCATACATTGCCTTTTATAGTGTATGGTCCATAAACACAGGAGAAAAATGAGTCTCTTTTATTTAAAATATAGCTGCAGAGACCTTACTTTGGCATTTGCTTTTTCACTGCCGCTCTCTTCCAGGTGCAGCACTCACCGCTGCGACACGTTCCATGTTGTTGTGCTGCAGTAGCTACATATCGAGTACAGCACAATAAACTAGATGATGTAGCTACTGCAGCACAGTGTTGTTCTAGGTATCAATTTCTATCTAGAACAACGTTCTACCACACACTGTAACTATCTTACAAGTTATCATCTTCTACCGTATCTTTTAATAGTTTCCATAGCAGATCATTTAATTTCTTAGGCTTATTGATCTTGTAAAATGTTTGTTCAATTATCATACAGTCTAATAAAACAGTCTAATAGTAAGGACCTCCATGAAAAGAAGTCTGGAAGGACTGGGTTTCTTCCACTGTCTCATAATGCATAGCTTTGCATTCAGTAATGCTATATCTAATAGTTTGTTTTTTTTACCTCTAGGTAATATGTGAAATGAAGATGTTCTTAACAAACATAATTCTGGCTCCTTTACTTAATATGTCTCTAATAATTAGTTTATTGTTATGAAAATATGAGCATTTGATCTGGTTTATTACTGCTGTACAACCTACAAAACCTGCACTTCAACAACCACTCCCTATCCTGTCTCAGAAGTTGCCTCTCAAACCATATGCAGTGTGAAAAGATAAGAAATCTACTTTCCTCTCACACAGAAATCACTCACGATGTTCCACAGGGCTTCATTCCTGGACCCCTCTTGTTGTTCCTGTTCACTAACAACCTTCCCAATAACTATGGTGGTACAGTAGTCTTACTCTATGCAAATAATGCAGTTCTATACTGACATGAAGGCGACATCCTTACTATCAGTGGTACCCTACAAAGCAATTTTCTATTACTGCAAGACTGGCTCACAAAGAACAACTTTGTGCCGAATAGCAAGAAAACCAAGACCATGCTGCTCGGTTCCTCCCTGGAAGTGCGAAACCAGTCAAACTGTCTCAAAATAGTCACCTTGGTGGGTACCCTCCTACAGTCTGTTGCCACCTTTAAATACCTAAGCCTACATCTGAACTCCACATTATTCATTGAAACCACACACTTATGTTGTGACTGGAACTATCAGTTGGAAGTTGGGACTGCTCTATAAGCAAAGAGATTACCTTACCAAAGACTTACAACTGGTCATCGCCAACAACTTTCTCCTCCTCCTCATCCTTGCCTACAGCGCAGCCACTTTCTTCTCTGCAAGGGCAACTGAGATGGCCAGGCTTAGGGTACTCTAAAACAGAACTGGTAATTTTGACCATGACACTTATGGTAGGAACCATCACTGCTGGGTCCTAAGAAAAACTAAAATGGCCCACACTTAACAACCAGATGCAATATGCCCTTCACAGTGTAACTTTTTTATTTTATTTAGTGTGCTTTTTGGGTGCTAGTCCTCTGAGAGCTCAGCCCCCAACTGTTCCAACCTCCGCTGAGCCCCGGACTTACTTGGAGTAGCGATCCACCTAGGCTTGCCCCCTCTGGGCAGGGCTGTTGGGCAGGCATGGCTCCCATGGAAGACTGTACAAGTTTCTTGGTGGAAGAACCACTGGGAGGCCTCCCTGGCTTACCCCCTTCAGGGCAGGGCTGTTGGGCTGGGCTGCACCAATGGAGAATCTTACTCAGTTGCTGGCCAAGTGTCACGGAGGGTGGATTGGGGGCCATAGAGATGGGGCAACATGAATGGAGCTCGTAGTAGTTTTTTCTGATAATGGGCTCCTTGGGAGGTATGACATGCAATGACATAGTGCACAATGCACAAACGTACGGCATGTCTCTCTCACAGCTCCACTCTGACAGCTGTATTCCCCCACCACCACTGCTAGGGGTCAATCACATGCCAGTCATCCCCCCCAGAGAAGGAGAGCAGTGCCAAGAATGCTCAATCCTTCTCCCCCTGGCCTTCCCTCTGATGCCCCAAGTCTGGTCTCGAAACCGAGTCACCAACGTTGCAGACGGAAATCCATTCACAGTGTAACGTATAAACTCATCAGTACCAATTCCTCTCCCTGCCTGCTTCTACTCTAACCAGGCATGCCTCCTCCAGGATCTTGTGGTCCTTATCACACATACCTCTATTAACTCCATGGATGAAAACTAGCGGTGGGCAGAGAATCTTTGCTTACTTAGCCCCATCTCTGTGGAACTCCCTCTCTTTCAGCTAAACAGCACCATTTTGACCTTCATGCTGGCCCCTCAAGGAACACCTCCTCTTGCTGATTGCAGCTTCTGGCTCTCACCCTGGCTGGACCCCCCACACTGGTTTGGTTCCCCCACTATGCCTCACATTTCTTTTTAAATTTATTGTTTCTCACTCCAGTATTGCGTCGACCCTGGCTTGCCCCAGCACCAGCACACACTTCTCTGTGGGACTTCCAGCCCTGTGAATTTCCCCTCACGGCGGGGCCATCTCAAGGACAGAGACAACCAGGGTACCCCCACATAGGTGATGCCTGGGGCAGCAGCGAAACTAGAAGGTCCTGAGGCATGGGGGGGTTCACTTGGTTTTTCACACAGTTTCCCCAGCCCAAGGACGGCAGCATGTAATGGGGTCCAAGGATATATGAGCATGCAGAGATGTGCTGCCGCTCCAGACGTCTGCTGTCACCCTCCCCTCCCACATGGTGTCCCTACTGCACTGCCACCCACGTTCACCCAGGGGGCAGTAATGCAGCAGGTGAGGCAGCCCTCCCTCCCTGGAGGAGGAGAGCATCCTTTGAACACTCACTTCTCCTCCCCTGGCCAGCCCTCTGATGACGAAGGCCCACTGCTGGACCTGGGTCTCCGGCATCGCAAGTTGTAACTCTACCACTGCGCCGGCAGGCCAGCCTATGCCCCACATTTTTGTAACTAACTTGCCTGAATTTTGTAGTCAGAAAGGTCTTGTCAATTTGTTGTACCTTGCCATATTTTGTAACTATGTAACCATCTCTACTTGCACTTTGTATCCTTAATTTCTATGCACCTTACACATCATGACTAATGAATATATCTCTTTTTTTCTTCTAGGGAGAGCTGGAGTAGTATTACAAGGTACCAGGCACATGCAGGTTAATGCATACATTCTTATCTTAGGCTGTCAGGCAGACAAACAATTTAGATTACAAATCACATTCCAGGAACTCAATGGAGAAAACATTGGTGGGCATTGACATTCAAAAAGGGTCACATGTTGGTATTTAAATCAAGAGGGGTTCACACTACACAACTGCTGAAAACTGGGAGTTTCTTTTCCTCCATAGCATACTTGCTGAGAAGACTGGCACATCTACAGATTCTGCTGTGCTGCCAGAGTCAGACTGGCCCATCAAGATACCTGAAATTTCTGGGTGGACCCCCTCTGTTGGGCACCTTGCCAACTTCTAAACTCTGCAAATCTTTGGTTTCATCATCTATCTTTTAATTAAATGGGCGCTGTAAGTAAATGTAAGATGCAAACACAGAGCTAGTGTATCATATTGCAGTGGAATACTGAAATAAGTGTGTCATCCTGGGCCCTCCCCCATTAGTTTTCTAGGTGGGCTCCCATGTCAACTTTCCAGGTGGGCCTCCTGTGTGCTACCAAGATGTTTTCTAGCTATGTAAGCCAACACAAAAAGGTATTAAATGAGTCCCACAAATAATAGATGTACCAACTGGTTAACTATTGTAATTTTCTGTTCTAAAAATAAGATATGATTTACACAAATATGAATTCTGGATTTATCTTTAAATGAGCAATTCCCTAAAAATATCCTTAACCATCATAAGACCTTACCATCAGGCACTGGTTGTGATCTGATGCTTAAAATATCCTCTGGTATAGGGGGCAGGTGAAGGCATGTCCTTTCTGAAAGCACACATAATCTCTGGCCAGTTCTTGAGTAAGATGAGAAAAAGAATTAAGTAGCACAATCTCGGATGAACATCGATCAAATTTATGGACCTATGCATAGAAATGTAATATAGATCTCAAAGGAAAGTCCTGCATTACTGGTATTGTGTACCATTAATTCTGTCATACAAAGGATGTTGAGTCATGCTTCTGATAGTTTATCTTGGCGGTGTGGTCTGATAGTATGAACTTAACATATCTTATGGGAATGTCCTAACGTATTGAAGATATGGGAAGAAGTAATTGATGCTCTTTCAACTGTTGTGATAATTCTAATATCTATGAATCTGTTAAGATTTATATTGATAGACTGTACATCTTTCTTCTACTTAACTTAAGGCTTTAAGAGACTGATTATCTAAATCATCATCATAGGTATCATCATCATAGGTACATCAAGCTAATATGGACATTGTGTTCATGGTGCTTGCCAGAAAGTCAATAATTACTGAATTTTACATTGTCTCAAATTGCTGAGCCTAAGTTTATTTTGAAGGAGTCCATATTTGGGCTATCTACTACCTCAGCTGGGAGGTGATTCCATGTAGAAACGACTCTGTGACTAAACCAGTACCTTCTTCTCAGAGTATTCCATTTTGACAAGTATAATTGTTTAGAGTGTCTTCTGTTACTTACTCTATTATCCGTAAAGGTGATTCCTAATTGTTCACTAAGGAGGGGGTCAGTTAATGCTTTAAATAGTAGACACATGTCTTCCCTTAGTCTTCTATACTGAAGCGTAAACAAGCTAAGCAATTTCAATCTGGATTCATATGGCTTGTTTGCCAATGCTATAATGGCTCTAGTGAGTCTTCATTGTAATCTCTCAATTTTTAAAATATCTTCCTTATAATATGGGGGCCACACCTGGGCACAGTATTCAAGATGGGGCCTCACCAAGGCAATATACAAGGGGAGTAGTACTTCTTTCCTATGACTAGATACACGCCTAAATATACAATTAAGGTTTTGATTCACTTTATTTATTTGGGTCTTACAGTGGGTTCTGAATTTCAGGTCAGGGTTAACAGTTATTCCAAGATCCCTTTCTTGTTTGGTTTCAAGGAGAACCACGTTCCCTAGTTTGTACACATGGGGCCAGATATTCAAACTGTGCCATTCTGTGGCGCAAGCCCTTGTGCTGCTCAAAAAACTTGTGCAGGAGTGTGGCCAGGGCGATATTCAATCGAGTTGCGCTATTGAGAAACTTCTTTGAATATCGCCCCTGGCCACAGCCACTGCGCATGGGGCAGTGGAACTTGCGCCACTGCAAGTGGTCAGAGTGGAGCATTCAGATGCGGTGGCGCAAGTTCCAGTGCACCATGCGCAAACCTGCGCTATTCAAAAGGTGACATGCAAATGGGGCTATAATTTATGCAAGGCACATGGGGCCATTTGCATCTAATTATGGACCCATTTGCATGCCATTAGCATGCGGATGCGCCGATCCCTGATGACTTGCGCCTGGTGCCCTGCCAGGCAGCAGCCGTTGGGGAGCGACGCCACCTACAGCCCGATCGAGGGCATAACATAAAACCTCCCCAATGTCCAATATCCCTGATGGTCCAGTGGACCACAAAGCCCGATCACAGGCATAACATCAAACCCCCCCAATGTCCAATATCCCAGGTGGTCCAGTGGACCGTGAAGCCCGATCGCAGGCTAACATCAAACCCCCCCCAATGTCCAATATCTCTGGTGGTCCAGTGACCACAAAGTCCGATCGTGGGCATAACATCAACCCCCATGTCCAATATCCCTAGGATATAGTGGCCCCCACCCACCCACCCATGGAGCCCCCACCCGCCCCCATCAGCCGGCAGGCGCAGCACCTCACCCACTTGCCGCCTCGCCGACCACCAACTGACAGTTCGGTAGGGCTGCACGCCCATTGATTCAGAGCAAGAGCCAATGGGCGCGCAGCCCACACCGTACAAGGCAGTCCAGATATGTGAATGAATGACCACCAGGGATATTGGACATTGGGGGGGTTTGATGTTATGCTCGCGATCGGGCTTAGCGGTCCACTGGACCACCAGGATATTGAACTTTGGGGAGGGGATGTCTGATGCCCATGATCGGGCTGCTTTGGGGACATAACGCCTGCCTGAGATCGATAATGGGGATAATGTTATGCCCATGATCGGCTAATGGGGGACACTTCAGCCCACGATCGGGGCATGGGGGTGCCGCCGAGAATGGTGGAGGACACCCACAGGTGGCAGCTGCTGTGTTGCACCCTGCAATGCGGCAGCTCACCTGTGGGTGGCTCTTGACTGATCCTTTTTTGCTTAAAGTTGTGCAGACGCAGGTAGCGGTTGCGCCTGCGGACATCCCTGCACGCCTGCTGAATATCGGGCTGTGTTTATACGGTTCCTCCCCCTTCGTTTGCGCATGCCTTCATTAGCATTGCGCTGTTGCTCAGCATGATTTGGGGGGGTGCAACTGCCTCCTGTTGAATATTGCAGAATGGCGCATTTTGGACTTGCGCAGGCGCAACCCTATTGCGCATGGCTCAACTCTTTTGAATATCTGGCCCACGCTGTTTGTTGTGTATTCCCAGATCCATAACTTTGCATTTCGTGGGGTTCAAAGCTAATTTGTTTATACTAGACCAAGTCAATATGTTGTCCAGGGCTAGTTGAAGAGCAGTACTACTTACTGAGTTGTTTACCACAGTACCAACTCGACAGTCATCTGCAAATTTTAATAGCCATATATTGGGGTTACTGATGGTGAGAGTAGAAACATAAATGTTAAAGAGACAGGGGCCCAAGACAGACCCCTGGGGAACCCCACTTGTAACAGGAGCCCGGTTAGAATATTCTCCATTTATAATGACCCTCTGTTTTCTTCCCTCCAACCAGTTAGCAACCCAATTAACTATATTTGTTTTTAGTTTGAAGGCTCTTAAGGTATTAATAAGCTCATGATGTGGCAATTTATCAAACGCCTTAGCAAAGTCCAGGAACACAAGGTCCACAGAATTACCCTGGTCAATTTCTTTAGTAACTTTTTCATAGAAGATTAATAAATTGGTTTGACAGGATCTAGTTTTAGTGAACCCATGTTGGAGAGGGTCAGATAATCCAGTTTGATGGATAGAATCAAGAATAAGGTCTTTAATAATGTTTTCCAGAATCTTGCCCATTAATGAAGTTAGGCTAATAGGTCTGTAGTTCGAAGGGTTGGTTTTAGGACCTTTTTTATGAATAGGTACCACTGTCGCTACTCGCCAGTCATGTGGAACCTCCCCAGTATCGAGTGAATGTTGCAGAATATTTGTAAGAGGAAGATAAATATATTCAGCAAGCTCTTTCAACACCCTAGGGTGAATTTCATCAGGTCCTGGTGATTTATTTGTGTCTAACTTACTTAACCTGTCAATGACTTTGTTGAGTTTAATAATAAACTGCCCAGGAGAAGATATTTCAGCTGTATCTACTAATCCACCACTGATCTTGTTGAACACAGTACAGAAATATTGATTTTGGATATCAGCAGCCTCTTGGTTACTAGCTAACGAACGTACCAGCATTAGTTGAAAAAGGCCCTATAGTATTTACTTAACCACTAGATTTATTAACTTTCTTTGTCTTTAACTCTGGTAGCTAATTGAATTTCATACTGAGATTTTGCTGACTTAATCTTGGTTTTAATATTTTCAACCAATGACCTGTACTTGGGGAGAAGGTGGGTTAACCTCTTTTTAATTTGCTGAAACAATTCATTTTTTTTATTGATCAGGTGCTTGATTCAAGGGTTCATCCATAGAGATATATTTTTATGACTTTTACCATATTTTTTTATTTTGGGAATATTATCGTTAATTAGGTTTTTTAGTTTATTAATCATAAGCCCCCATTTAGATTCTATAGAATGATTAGTAAACACTTCATGCCAATCCCAGTGACTAAGTCTGGTTTTTATATTATCAAAGTTTGCTTTGTGAAAATTTAAAGTTTTGGTAACACCAGTAGCTATTTGTTTTATATTCCCAGTAACCTGACAGTGAACAACATTGTGGTCACTGTTTCCCAAGGGTGCACTAATTTTGATATTGGAAATACAGTGTTCGTTGTTGGCTAATATGATATCCAGTATTTTATCATTTCTTGTAGCATACTGGACTTTTTGTTCCAGTCCAAGTTCATTAAATGTGTCTAAATAGAGGCTATCAGTTTTACTGGCTGCAGTTGCCATTGTCCAATTAATGTTAAATAAATTGAAGTCTCCAAAAATCATAAGGCTATTAGAGGGATCTAGATTCTAGATAAATGGTGAGATATGAACCCTCCCACATGCGAGGATTGTCTACAATACATAGAAGAATTGGCAGTTAATGAATACATCACTCGTGATCACTAACAAATTAGATTTATATATTTATTTATGACTTTGATTACCGGGTAAGTACACTGATCCAAAGGACCATTTTCAGGTACGACCTGGGCCACAGGACCGGCACAGCAAAGACAAGGAATTCATATGTACATACATATATAAACGTAATGTATTTACAAAAAATCCAGTTAGTATAGCACATGAAATACTGGTTGAGAAATAAGAGATAAGCAACTTGACAAATGTAAACCTAAATGTCAGTTACCTACACAGCAATGAACAAGAATTAATAAAGAACAGTACTTACAGTCATGGAATTATAAACTATACAAGTGTATGGTATATAATTATTTTCTTGTTTATAAAATTTGTGATCCTTGCTGCCCACCAGCGCAGCAGTATCACTGCTGCTTACGATGCTGATGATCTGGGTTTGGATGGAAGTCCAGGTTGTTGGTGGGCCAGCTGGCAGGAGAAGGATTGAGCATCCTGAGGACTGCTCTCTTCTTCTGGGGGGGCCTGATGCTTGACTGGTTCTGGCGGAAGCCAGGGGAGCCACAGCCCAAGCTTGGAGGTTGACAGACATCAACACATGCACCTTGACATCAGCGCACATCAAGCCTGCCAGAGTCAAAGCAGGAGGAAAATACTGCACTGCTGTAGGATGCTTCCCACCTCGCATTACAGATCCTGCACCGTCCAATCAATCAAACTTTATTTAACTAGGCAGTTACATCATTGAGCAAGCTCATTTTCAAGATGGTCCTGGACACAGAGGACACTTTTGCTTACAGTAGACAACACTTCATACAAAAGTAGGCATCGGTATAGGCAGTTACAGTATACAAACTCAGTACTTGGATGACTCAGACATGTAAAGCAAGTGCAAATACAGGCATTTAAAGTGCAGCGTATACAGGTTGTAGCTTATAGAGTACAAATGAGGAGAGGAAGGAGGGACATAGAGAAGGGCAGTGGGAAGAAAGGGTATCAGACACATAGTAGAGAGGGAAAATAGGGCAGCCTAATAGAATGAGGCCCCCTGAGAGGCTAATTGATGAGAGGGGGGAGGTAGGAGGGGGGGAGATAGTTGCCCTAAAGGGATGCTGGTCGACACGGGAAATAAGCGGCCCAGGATTACAGAGGTTAAGGCACTCAGTTGAGCGGGGTAAGGCTTTACCTGAAACAATCACAAGCCATTTTCAGGCCTTTGCAGAGCAGCCCCTAAATATAAAATGGCTGGGTAGCAGGGAGATTTTAAGTAATTTTTGCGTGTTATTCCAAAGCGCCGGTAAAAAGGAGCTAATGGCAGTTGAGCCAAGACATGTCCTTGTTCGTGGTAGCTTAAGGAGGACAAAGGAGGAGTTCCTTAGTCTGTAGGCACCTTTGAACATTCAAACAGGTCACAGATATAGGGTGGTAGTTTGTTGAACAAAGTCTGGAATAGCCACATGAGGGCATTTATTTGCCTTCTCATAGAGAGGGATGGCCAATCTAATGCTTGGTACAATGAGCAGTGATGAGTCTGCAAGGGCAAGTCAAAAGCAAATCTCAATGTGCGATGATAGAGTGTATCCAGCTTTTGGAGCGCATACTGGGGGCAATGACTGTATAGGAAGTTGGCATAGTCAATCAGGGGAAGAAAGGTTGCTTGAACCAGCCGCCTTCTAGCTTCCAGGGTGAGTAGGCATCTTATACGGTAGAAAATACCGAGGCGCTGCCTTAACTTTTCTGTTAATTCACTTAGATGTACTCCGAAGGTGAGTTTGTTATCCAACC
The DNA here is from genome assembly GCA_016271365.2 of Neoceratodus forsteri. Lineage (NCBI taxonomy): Eukaryota > Metazoa > Chordata > Ceratodontiformes > Ceratodontidae > Neoceratodus > Neoceratodus forsteri. Next base: position 1,129,128,689 of record CM057449.1, on the reverse strand, counting down.
AGACTCCCAGATATTTAAATTTATTCACTAGCTCTAGTGGTTCATTAAGGAGGGTAATAATCTGTGGGGTCCCAGGTATCCCCGTATTGTGGGATGGAGAGATAATCATAGCTTTCTTTTTTTTTTTTGCATTTAACAAGAGCTTTAAATTCAGCAGGTTGTGCTGGAGGATGATAAAATCTTGCTATAGCTCCTTGTATGTAATGTCCAAGGAGGGGCTGGTCATGTAGAGGGCTGTGTCATCTGTGAAGAGATGAACGTTTCCAGCAACCAGGCCAGAGTCAATGCAGTTGATGTAAAGGGCGAAGAGGATAGGTCCCAAAATGGAACCCTACAGAACACCTCGGGGCAGTAATTTTAGTGGGGAGAATTCCACTTGGGCTTTAATTTGCTGTTTACGATTTGTGAGGTCGCAGCGGAACCACTTTACTGCAGCAGAGGTTAGACCGATGCTACTCAGGAAATCAAGAAGTATGGAATGATCAACTGTATCAAATACTTTGCTGAGGTCAAGGAAGACTGCATAGATATGCTGTTTACTGTCCAGGGCTTTTAGTCAGTCATTTGACACTTTGGCAAGAGCAGATACAGTACTGTGCTTGGGTCTGAAACCTGACTGGACTGGATTGAGGATTTTCTCATGAGCCAAGTACTCCCTTAATTGAGAGTTTACAATTTTTTCAAGTAGCTTGGATAAAACAGGAAGCAACGAAATAGGCCTATACTTGTTCAAGTCAGTGGTGTCTCCTGACTTTAATAGGGGGATAATGTGCACAGTTTCCAATTAGGCAGCAATTCCCCTTGGGATAATGAGCTGTTAAAGAGATGGGCAATTGGAGCTGCCAGATAATAAGAACCTGCTTTTAAGAAGAAGGGCTCAAGTGAATCGGCACCAGCACTCTTTTTGGTGTCCAGTGAGAGGAGCAGGTCCTCCACCTGTTTGTAGGAGACTGGCTGGAACTTGAAGAGGGGGCAGTCGGTGAGGGAGGGCTATGGTTGGTCTAGTAGCTATGCTGGTGGTGCTTAGTTTACTAACAGGTGATGTGTCGAATGCGAGGCCTGCAGTGGCAAAGTGGTTATTGAGCTGATCGAGGATCTCGGACCTATCTGTGTAGGAGGTGTTATTTACCACAGTTATAGCTGGTAGCAGGGTGGCAGAGGAATGTCCCTCAACCTCTCTCAGTATCTGCCAAAAACTGGTGGAACAGTTTTTGTTTGCCTCCAAAGCTGACTGGAAGAACCGTTGTTTTCCCAACCTTACCAGTTTGGTGCAGGCATTTCTGGCTACCCAGAAGGACAGCCAGTCTGAGTCAGACTGCGACTTCCTAGCCCTTTTCCAAAGGGTGTGTCTCTGCCATAAGGCCCTCTTAAGTAGTGTTCTAAACCATTCAGGTGCGCATTTCCTGGATTTGATTTTCCTTAAGGGTGCGTGTTTGTTGATAACGTTTACTAGCAGATCCTGGAAGATACAGAATACAGACACAGAGGGTGTAAGGTAGAAATCCTGCCACTTTATGTTCCCAAGATCTGTCAGGAAGGCCGGGAGACTGAAGTATTTTAGGTTGCGCTTAAACTTGAAAGTAGAGGTGGAAGGGAGATGTGGGGAGCACCTAATGCAGGCGACTGCGCAGTGATCACTCAGATCATTGTAGAAGACCCCTGCATGAGAGATATTATGTGACTTGTTGACAAGTATAAGGTCCAGAAGTGAACTTCGGTTGGGATTTTTCTTGTTAGGTTGTGTAACGTCAGAGATAATCTGAGTGAGCCTGTGCTCATCGCAGAAGTCCTTAAGCTTGTTTGTGCTGGCACCATTCCAATTAAGGTTAAGGTCACCCATAATAATGCATTCCGTGTTCGCTTTTTCCAGGAGAGAGTGAATATGGGGCAGTATACACAGGCCCGCAACAAAGAGTCTATAGCATGCTGCTACCAGTAAGGCTATACCAGGCGAGAGGGTAATTTTGAAGGCAAGACATTCAAATTCTTTGGGCATTGATGTGTGGACAATATTGGTGGTTAGGAATTTATCTTTAATATATATGGCAAAACCACCACCTCTGGTTAACCTGTCACACCTGATCAAGTTGTATCCCGGTATGTTAAACGTTTTGTCAGGTAAAGTATTTTTCAGCCAGGTTTCTGAGAGCATTGTTACATCAGGCTTGGCAAGTAGTACCCAGGCGTGGACCTGGTCAACTTTATTGGCAAGGCTGCATACTTTCATATGCAGGAAGCTCAGACCCTTTAGCTGTGGGAGTTCGCCTGTGGGGCCCGGGTTTAGTTCCACACTGCCTGCACAGAGTAGCAGTAGTACTAATAATTTCCTGAGACATCGTACCAGGAATCTTAGGGAGACTTTGTTTGCCTCAGACACTATCAAGGGCAGTGTAGCCTGTGGCTCTCCCCAGAAACCAAGTACTGAGTCTGCCATGGGTTGCAGATCCCCACCCCTGAATGTCCTGCCATGGGGGCAAGCTATAGAGGAACACCAGGAAGAGGTAACCCCAGGGGATGGTGACAGGCTGGGTGTAAATGTAAGGGCCAATAGGGGTCAGTCTGTAGGGGAGTCAAAAAAAATTGAAATTGTTTTTCAAATTGAGTTACACTCAGTACTTGCTATCTAAAAAAAGTATCCCTAAGTATTTAATACTTTTGTGAAACATACTTGTTGACTGGCTTGTTCTTAACTGAAAACATTTGCTAACTTTGAACTGAGTTGTGTTAAGAGGCATCTATCAGAACTGTAGAAATACTGTATATAATCCTTGTAACTAATAATAATATGCGATGGCACTGCTAACATTTACATCTTCTGAATTAATTATATGTGATGCATTACTGAGTATTTTGTTGTGCTTGTTAAACTTTTTAATAAAAATGATAAAGGATATAGAGAGTAAATAACATCAGACTGTGAAGAACAAGTTGATTCACACACCTCGTGGGTACTGTGATGTCACTAGGCATGAGAGCATAGCTCGAGTGTCTCACTGATGTCACAGTACACATGAGGTGTGTGAGTCAGTGAGTTCCTAAAGGTTTGGTTATGTTTATTTTTATAATATTTTGGATAGCATTTTTTTTAGCACATACCATTTCTGATGTGCTGTGGACAATCTCAGATAGAAAACTGGTAGAAAGTCCATCTGTCGCCAATACTGTATATAATAGTGACCGAAAACCAGTGAGTGAGCCAGTGAAAAAAGTGAGTGGAAGGGTAAAGGAGTGAGAAGTGGCCAGGGAAGCCTGCACACAGCAGGGGTAGTGAGGTCCACCAGAGCCCTAAAGGTAACTACTCTCCTCCTGCAGCTGAACTCTGCGAAGGGTGATAGCCCATTGATGCTATGCATCTACTGCCCCGCCTGCTCCAGCCACCCTCCCACCCAAGGCCAGCCCTCAATTTATAGTTCCTTCCTGTCACTGAAATTACTAAGTCTCCACTTTACCATTTGCAGCTTATACTAGCTGACCACCAGAGGGAGCTCTCCTGCCTACACTCTCAAGCTGCTATAGCCTCTTTAATCTCTTCACTGCACTCTATTTCCCTGCAGACCCTCCTGCCTGATTCCTCCTCTCCGCTGCCTACGTCTACCTTCCCCTTGATAGCTAGCCCCCCCTTGCTCCTCCCTCCCCTGGCTCACACACACTCCCCTGTGTGGCCACTAGGAGTCGCTATTGTAACCCCTTCTTTGTGCCTCTGGACCAGCACCCCGCAGCAGCCCTGGGACTACATTTTACCACTCTCCTTCTGTTACTCTCTAGGAACGTTCACCCAATCCCAAGCCCTATGCCTGCCAGTCAAAACAACCCTCTTCCTACATCAGGCCTCCACATTGCCTCACTTAACATTTGCAGCCTCATGAAAAAGTCAGCTGCACTCCAGTGCTGGATCATACAACATCAGCCAGACATTATTGCCCTACTTGAGACATGGCTCTCTAAATCCACCCATGATTCCTTTATCGCCCTCCCGGGGTACACCCTGTTCAGGGAAGACCAGACGGGTAAGCAGGGGGGTGGATGTGCTGCCTACTTGTGCATCATCCTCCTTGGCCACGCGCTGCCTGCCCCCAAGCTTGATAATGGAGCTCAAGCTCTCACACTAAAAATCACCCCAGACCCTGCTAGGAGTCTGCTCTACTTCACAGTCACCTATGTTCCCCCAAGGCACCAGAACCCCACTATTCTGTCTCTCACCGACTACCTTACAAACCTACCACACAAAGCGGAGCAAGTTGTTATTGGGGACCTCAACATCAATTGGCTTGCTAGTTCTGCATCCCAAACAAGAGACACCTTTGCTGCCCTCGATATGACCCAGTTAGTCTCCCAGCCTACTAGCTACAACCCCTCTTCAGGAACCAGCACTCTCCTGGATGTCATTATAACCAACCACCTCAAAAAATCCAGGATATCAACATCCTCTCCAATTCGCTAAGCAATCGCTCCTCTGTCTTATTCACATGGTCCTCTATCGCTAATAAACCGGTACCAAGAAAAATACTATACCAGCATTTCCACCCTGGTGGTCACAAAAAACTTCAACTTTATCTTCCCCAGATGGACTGGTCCCACATCAGCCGCGCCCCGAATATTGACATAGCTCTCTTCACTCATGCCTTTAACAAGGCCTGCGACCTCTTCACTCCCTCGCCAGGACCTGCCCCATGAAACAAAATGCATCATGGGTCGCCGCTTCCCTCATCCAAAAACTTAAAGGAAGGGATAACCTTTGGCACATCACTACAGAGTCTGGCAAGTCAGCGGATAGGCAAGCTTATAGTGCCGAACATAATAAGCGTACCTGGGCCATCTGACAGGCTAAGGCTGAGCACTACCGCAGCACCCTTGCCTCTTCCTGGGGGTCTACCAGGAACTTCTAGAATAATATGAGAGAACTGAAGGGTAAGTCTCAGGGGGGCCCCCCCATCCCAACTCTCCATTAACGGTACTATCATCACAGATCCTCTTGGCATTGCAGACTGCCTAAATGCCACATTCTCTGACCTTAGCTCCATCCTCCCCAGTAGTTTCTTTGACCCTGTCCTGGCCTCCCAGCCCCCCACCCACCATTCTACGTTCGCACAATATCCCCACTTGAAGCCAGGCCATATCTGCAAAAAGTTGTCAATAGTAATAGCCCCAGTAATGACCCCCTGGACACCAGGATCCTACGTCAGGTCTTGGATGTTATTCTGGTCCCCCTTACTGACCTTCTAAACTGCTCACTATGTATGGATCAGTTCCCTAGTGCCTGTAAAACAGCCATCATCACTCCAATACACAAAAATGGGGATTGGTCCTCCCCTAGCAACTACCGGCCGATCTCTATCCTCCTCTCACTCTCAAAAGCCCTTGAAAAAGTGGTAGCAGACCAATTCACAGAGTACCTGACCAAGTATGATATAATGTGCCCCGAGCAGCACGGCTTTTGCTCAGGTCATAGCACCACTATGGCTCTCCTGGAATTTTCTAACTTCCTGCACACTGCCCTAGACTCTGGCAACCTTGCTGGAGCCATATTCATCGACCTCTCCAAGGCCTTTGACACGGTCTGCCATCCCCTCCTGCTTGCCTCTCTCCTCCACCTTGGTTTCTCAGCTGGTCCTCTCACATGGTTCATCAGCTATCTCTCATCCAGAGCCCAGTGTGTAAAAATCAGCAGTTCCCTATCTGACACTTGACCTGCCCGCTCCGGAGTACCACAGGGCTCCATCCTGGGACCGTTTATCTTCAGTCTCTGTCTGAACATGCTCCCCACCATCTGTTTCAGCAGAATACTCCTCTATGCAGAGGATGCAGTGCTATTCTCCTCACACCCCAACCCTGCTTCACTACAGACCTCCCTCCAGCATGCCTTCCACCAAGCTGAACAGTGGTTCAATGATCATAGGTTGGTCATGAACTTAAAAAAGACTAAAGCAATGCTCTTCATGCACCACCAAATCAAAGCCAGAAATGCCCCCTCTTAATATTACCCAGCACTCTGCACCCTCTAGAGCAAGTGTCCTCCTATAAATACTTGGGTATCACTTTCGACTCTGCCTCACCTTCCACACCCACATCAGTGCCCTCTCTGCTGTCACTAACTCCAGGATCAGGCTTCTATACCATCATAAGGACTGCCTTACCCCCGAAGGCTCTCAGGCTGGCCATCACCTCATCCGTCCTGCCTCTAGTGGACTATGGCCTGCCTATCTATGCAGCTGCTGACATCACTGCACTCGCCAAAATCCAGCTCTCCATTAACAAGGCCTGCAGGCTCCTGACCTGAGCTTCTAGGCACATGTACACCTGTCTGTTGTACTCCTCAGCCAACCTGCTCAACCTAGAGAAGAGAATCCTCTGTCAGACTTGTCTGCTAACCAAAAAAATGCTCCTCAGACTCTCCCTTCCTGGGGTAACCACCCCCCTTCACTGATCCACCCCTATGGTCTCCACCTGTAGTACCTGTAAGGCTACCCTTCTAGTACCAAGAGCCAGGATGTCCCTTGCCCAGAGATCCTTTGGCTACAGAGCGTCCTCCTGGTTCAACTCCTTCCCAGCCAATGTCAGCAACCTCACTAAAATTGATCCCTTCAAGACAACCTCAAGAGACACCTCCTCAGCACCCGCTGCTGTAAGTGTACCTAAATCCAGTCTCCAGCGCTCCTCTGGACTGCCTCTGTGGGGACTAATCTACTAACCCTAAGCGACCATCCTGCTAATGATCATGACAAGGTCCCTCGGACTGCTTTTTCTGCACTTATGCCACTTCACAAGTCCCCCCTCCGCACAAATACTACAGTTCCCCATAGGGCCTAATGCCTGCATCCCTTCCTGCTGTAGTCACCTGGTGATACGCTATGTTGCACCATTATTCTCACAGCTCTACTGACCAGGGACCATATTTCACTGTACGCTGCTTAACTGTTTTGCTATTCATCTACCACTGAGGCGTTGTGCTCCTGTATAGCCTCCTTCAGTCATGTAACTGTATTCTGTTCATGTATCACTGAGGCGTTGTCCTCCTGTAACACCTGTTGAAACCTTGTAACTATTGTTTGAAACCTGTAACTATTACTGTGTATTGAACTATGTAACACTGTCTGTCTTTGTACTCCATGACGAGATGCCTTTTATAAACAAGTCCTTGACTCAAAGGTCTGTAAATCCGATATTCTAAAATAAATAAATAAGGCAGCAAAAGGATCCTGAAACCAAACCACAAAAATAAAAAATAAAAATAAAAGCTGTTGCTTAACATGTCATGCTGTCGTAGGATCCCTGTGTTAACAATTATTCTATTAACTGTTTTATTTTATTTAAAACAGTTCAAAATAAAGATGAAGCAGTTGATGGAATAATTGTTCACACAGGCTTTGGATTGAGCACAATGTGGCATAGAATAGCTTTTGACAAATGTTTGCAGTTTGGCTTTAGGATCCTTGTGCTACCACTTCCGATGTGCGTTCAAAGTTGTTCTTAACATACAAAGCTGTTCTTCATGATTCTACTTGAAGAACAACTTTTAGAAAACTTTGAAAAAAACATGCTAGTCATGTATTATACAGTAGTGACTGGGCAGTGGGCATTAAATATATCAGTAGCCCACAGTACATATGGTTATTTCTGTACTGCACATTCAGTGATAGCTAGTGACTAGTGTCACACAGTTTCTAGATCAGTTGTGACTGGACAGTGGGCTGAAGATCGTAAGGTGGCTTAAATTTAATTTCTGTTGATGTTGTCCCTGTATACTACCATTAAAAAAAAAACGTTATTTTGGTTTTGTACCTGCGGTTACAAGTTCTACAAGGACGATGCTCACACTGTGTGTGTTTGTTTTGCTGGGGCCTGTTCCACAGTGAAAGAGCCTGCAAGAACTGCCAGAAAAGAAAAAGACAACTCCTCCTTCTCAATTGCCCACCCTAGGTAAGGAAGCAACTCAGTGGTCACTGACTGCATCACCACTGAGGTTGATGAGAACGACAAATAAATCAAAGGAAAAGGATAAATCATCATTGAGACCCTCCTCCTCCTCTTCCAGCCACCATAAGTATAAGTTTAAAAATGCTTCCTCAGTGAGGTTGAGGTCCCCGTTGAAGGAAGGTAAGTCCTCATCAGCATCTGCTCCAGTAGCTTTAACTACAGTCTCCTTGACTGTTAGTGACATGCCAAGGTCCAGGCCTGGCTCTGGTGCTGCTGTATCTGCTATGGATGGTATAAACTTGTCAACATTTATAGTCATGATCCCTCAACTGGGCATCATTGACTCACAGGTTATGCTGGCTTCATTCTCAGAGATGTTAGAATGTCTTTTCCTGTCGCTGCAGGTGGTGGTGGTGTTGGATCCATCAATACAGCATCTCCCATCAGCACAGCCATCGCTGACAAAATCAGAAAGCATACCCGCTACTCCGACAGTTCAGCCACCACCTCCATCCCCTGCTCTGTGGATTGCCCACATCATTATAGGAGATGAGGAGGAGGAATACAATAATGACCACCTAGAAATGGAGGAGGATTTCGAGGATGAAGGTGGGGATGAGGAACCCTATGAAGGAGGTTTCCTTTCCAGCTCAACCTTGTGATCATGCATTCAGAACTCTGTGGTATATAACCCCAGGTCTTCTCCTAAGGATACCTCCTTCCAGTCTTTATTTAAACAAATACAGGATGTGATGGGACTTGAATGTGAAGAGGAGGACTCCAGTAAAAGGAACTTAATGGTGCTCTTAGAGGTATTAGCTGCTCCCACTGTTGTGGTGCCACCTGTTTACCCTACATTGGAAGATTCTGCATTTGCTGCCTGGCGTAGACGTGATACTCCGCTAACAGTTCCAAGAAAGACTGACAAACTGTACCCTGCTCCATCTGACAAGCCCAATTATGCTTCCCAGCCTGAAACTGACTATAGTAATCATGGCTGTCCATGATCACTCTAGGGCTCCTACAGTGATGAGCACCCTATCTCCTGACAAGGAGTCTAGCAAATTGGATATAGTGGGGGAAAAGGACTTGTGCCTCTTCCATGCTTGGCCTTCATATTACAAATTGCCAAGCCTGTGTGATTAAGTATCAGAATAGCCTCTGGAAGTTAGCTATGGCTATGGCACAGACATTGACAGATAGCCCTGCAAAGGCTGAGTTGATTAAAGCTGCCTTTGCTGGCCTGGATACTGGTAAACATTTACTAAGGTTGGCTAATGATGCTTCAGATACTTCAGTGAGATCATCTGCCTCTGGTATATGCCACAGAAGTTACTCCTGGCTCAGAAAGGCAGAATCTGTTTCAGATGTGCAACAGGCCACTTAGTGCCTCCTTTACAGGTGCCAAGCTGTTCAGCCACAATGTGGATAATGCATTAAAGGACATACAGTCTTTTAAAATTACTGTACTGTCTGTAAAGTCCCTGACCCCCCAGAATAAATACAGGGGTCATTGTAAAGGTACTTTTTGGAGCCTGCAAGCCAAGGAGGACTTGGCTACCATTAGCCTTATCATGGTAGAGGATGTGGTCCCCCAGCAGGACCTTCTGCCCAGGATGGCCATTCCAAGACCCCCAACGGTTCCAGTTCAGGTGGCCCTGCTGCCCCAGCACCTTCTGACTCCCCACATATTCACCCTCTATGGCTTGCTTGTGCTAGGAGTGCAAGTGGGGTGAAGGATCTTCCTTCACCTACAAAAATGGAGGGAGATAACCACAGACAAATAGGAACTGGAAAGAGTGGAAAAAGGGCATGCACTGGAACTGCTCTCAAAACCTTATTGCATCCTCCACCACATTCTCATTACCCTCCAGAACATGTGTCCTTCTTGAGGGAAGAGGATCAGTCTCTGCTTCAGGAAAAAGCCATAGAACCGATTCCTCCCAGAGAAAGGACCGGGGGCTTTACTGAAAGTACTTTCTGGTCCCAGTTGCCACAGCAGACTTGTGTCCCCTGTTGAACCTTACAGTCATGAACAAATTTATTGAATACAATATGTTTTAGATAGTGTCTCTTCAGGCTCTCATTCCCCTTCTGCAGAAAGGAGACTGGCTATCCATTCTGGATAAGAAGGATGCTTATCTTCATATCAAAATCAGAACATGCTGCAAGCAGTACCTCAGGTTCACAGAGGAGGACTGCCATTATCTGTTCTAAGTCTGCCTTTGGCTTATCCTTGACATTGTGGGTATTTACTAAATGCTTCATGGTTGTGGCAGCAGCCCTCCAGAAGGAAGGGCTTTATGTCTTCCCCTATCTGGAAGATTGGCTTCTGCTTGGCCCATCCAGAGAAGTGGTTCACCACTTAATATCTCTGACACAGCAGTTGTTTGAGGACCTCAATATCATGGTCAGTGTACCAAAATCTTTTCTCACTCAGTGCCATTGCTTCCAGTATATTGGAGTGGTACTGGCCACAGCATTCCTGCCCCAGGACAGAAGAGAGACCTTGATTGCTCAGGCCCAGCTCATGCACAGGAGTCACTATATGTCTGGGAGGACTATGCTCTACCTCCTGGGCCTTATGGCAGCTGCCATTGTAACCAGTACCATTTGTATGCCTGCATATGAGAATACCTCAATGGATTCTCTGAGTGCAGTGGGACCAAATGATGGATAAATTGAAGCATATGACTCTCATCATGTTCCCCTCTAAGAAAATATCTGCTGTGGTGGATGAAACCATTGTATTTACTGTACATTTTCCCTTTCTTCTCCCCAACTCCCGAGCACATCCTCACGATGGATGCCTCAGGGTTTGGATTGGGTGCCCACCTCGGCCTGTACCAGACCCAGGGATTGTGGACAGAATGGGATTTTATCTCCACCTCAGTGTTCTGGAGATGAGGGCTGTTGTTCTTGGACTCCAAGCCTTCTAAGAGCATCTCTCTCTCTCTCTCTCTCTCTCTCTCTCTCTCCAGTCTCCTGTTGATGTGAACAGACAACATCAGTGTGTTGCCCTGTATCAGTAAGGAAGGGGGCACTTACTTGTACCTTCTGTGCAAGAAGCAATGAGAGTATGGTATTAGGTACTATCTCACAGCCTTCAGCTTACAACTGTTTTCCTCCCAGGAGTCCAAAACTTCTTAGCAGACAGGCTAAGTTGGTCCCAGCCTTGGGCACTCAAGTGGGAACTGCTAACATCCATAGTGAACTACCTCTTTGTAAGCTGAGATCATCCAGAGTTGGACCTTTTTGCATCCCACACAATGCAAAACTGCCACATTCCTTCTCACTCACTCCAGGACCTGGAGATTTTTGGTGAGATACATTGTCCCTCTCCTGGAGGAGGAGGTCTGTTTTAACATTCCCTCTGATCCCTCTCATTCAGACAGCCCTTCTAAAGTTGCTGGCAGAGGGTCCACCCCAATACTGATCACTCGTCTCTGGTCTCACCAAATCTAGCTTCCACTTCTAAACATCTAGTAATGGAACATCTGGTTCCGTTGCCCTTGTTTGGTCTACTGTCTCAGGACAAAGGGGGCCCTGGTCCACCTGAACCTCAGGTCCCTCCACCTGCATGCTTGGCTCCTGAGGATATAGCCATTGAACATTTTGGGGTGTCTCCCCAAATGGCTAATGTTTTGCTTGTGGCTAAGAAGCCCACCACTAGACATACGTACTTCCTAAAGTGGAAGTGGTTTGCTATTTGGTGTGCTTCCTGCTCTGATAACCCTTTTCCATGTCCTGTTAATGCTGTATTTGATTTCCCTTCTGTCTCTGTCAGACTCTGGTCTACAGTATTCCTCTACTGAGGTGAATTTGGCAGCCGTATTGGCTTTTCATGCCTCTATTGATGGATGCACTGTGGCACAACTGAAAGTGTCCCATGCCTTCTTGAAGGGTATTTTGCACATGCGTCCCCAGATTTGTAAACTGGTTCCACCATAGGACCCTAATTTTATACTTGAAAAGTTGACTGACTCCTTTTGAGCCCATTGCAACTTGCGAACAATGCTTCTTTTCTTGGAAGGCATTTTTTTGCTGGTTGTTATTACCTCAACCAGACAGGTTTCTGAGCTGCAGGCTCTCGTGAGCATTCGCCTCTACATTCTCTTCTATAAGGATAGGATGGCACTAGGTTTGAAACCTCATTTTCTACCTAAGGTGGTGTCTGACTTCACACTGAATCAAACTATCAACAAGTGTGAGGAATCGCTCCATACCCTTGATATACACAGAACATTACATTTCTATTTGGAAGGTACAAAGGACTGCAGAATGTCCTCTCAGCTGTTTGTGTCTTTTGGTCCTGTGAAAGAGTGACTAAACAGTGCCTAAGTGGCTGGCTACCTGTACTATGTCTTGTTACAGGAAGTACGGCAAAACACTGTAGGGCTGTGCGTGCCACTCTACTGAAGGTGTGGCTACCTCTGTAGCCTGTTTCCAGGATGTGGCTGCTGCTGCTGACATTTATGCTGCTGGCATACAGAATACTGTCCATGTATTTCCTAACACTATAGCCTGGGCATTACTCCTGCAGATGTACTGGCTTTGGTCTTGCTGTCCTGCAAGGCATTCTGTCATGACTGCATATATAAGACTTTGCCAGCCTCCCTGGGACTTTGTACTGCTTGGGAATTGTTCCAAAAGTGTGACCCAAAAGAGGAGATGTCCTCTATGAAGATAGAGCAGTTACTTGCCAGTAACAGTAGATCATGAGAATCTCTTCCATTTGGGCCAAAGCACACCCACCCACCTTCCCCCTTTTTCTGAGATACCAGCTGGCTTGCTGTCCCACTGCCTTTGTAGAAGGTATGGTTTGTATATGTCATATATGTGTCCTCTGTCACCAGTCCCAGCCTCTCCCTGTGTGCCTGGTCCTGGTGTGGCCTTCTGGTTCCTCTTGGTTTGTGGCCCTCCAAGTTATCTCTCCAAGTTATCTGTGGTGGGGAATTGAGGATTGAGGGGGCTGCCCATGTTTTATAGGCACCGATGTCACACGTCATCATGGATGGCCCCAAGCTAGGAAAAAGCTTCTGAAAGATCCTGATGCCGATGGCTTACAGTTACAAAAGTATGGCCCAATGGAGGAGAGTCTCTCGAAGATCTATTGTTACTGGTAAGTAACTGCTCTTTCCTTGCCCCTTTGTTTAGGCATTATCATGCTTGACAATGCTGAATCTGAAACCATCTCATATTTTAAGTACCTAGGGTTGACTCTGGAAAGAACACTCTCCTGTAGTAACCATGTTGATTCTGTTTTTAATCTGCTCTTTTCTGCTTAGGCCTTTTGTACTGAAATAGGAAGAATTTCTCTGCTAAATCAAGAAAATGTGTTGTTCAATCTCTTCTTCCTCTTATTGATTACGGCATTTTGTTCTAGCTTGCCATCTATGAAGGTGCTCCGGACAGTCAGAGTACTTCTGAACAAGGCTTGTCACCTTTTTCTTGCTGATAATTCTTGAAAACACCAATATGACCTCTATAATTAAGTAATATGGTTGCCCTTTGACTATCGTCTTAAACATTTCTCTGTCAATGATGCTACATAATACCTCTATTGGGCTTGCCCCTGTTTGTGTTGTGAATGTGTTCCTACCATTTTATCTGATTACAATGCTCATAACATGGACAAACAATATTATATCCTGCACTATAGAAGGACAGTACAAGGTCACACATCTTTTACATTTAATGTTGCCAAGCTCTGGAATTCTTTACTTTTGTCATTGTTGCAATGCAGCTCAGAACTGAATTTGAAACATTTAAAACGGTACCTTACTATAATTCAATCCACCAGTGTTACTGCTTTAACATCGACTAGTGTAATGCTTGTAATGTACTGTATATCCATTTTTATATTGTTATACAGTTATGCTTACTGTGCATGTATAGTTTCCTGGGTCACTCTTATAAACAGGCAGGTTTCTGCTCAAAAGTCAACCTGGTTACCAGAGGCAAAATAAAATAAATAAATATTATGGCTGTAAGCCCCTTTAAAGGAGAGGCTTATGCTCCCAATTTAGACATCCCTTTCCTCCTCCTACCCCCTCCCACAGCTAGGGAATTTTTTAGTGCTCTGGGGGATATTGACTGCTGGATGCCTCAAGGAGGCAACAGAGAGTAGGTTTGGGGAGTATATAAGGGAGCAGACAGGAAGTTTTGGGGCCTTTCCAGCTCGGGCATTAGGCCGGGGCTGGAAGGGGTGGCTGGAGGAGCAGAGATAGGTGGGCAAGTAAGGGAGCTCAGCGGTCCTGGTTGGCCAGTGGGGGGACCCCCTCAAGTGTAAACAAGATGGCTTTCTCAGCATTGTGGTGATGAGGAGCTGGGGTACTGGAGCTCCATGGGGGAAGTATGGTTAACCAGGTTCTGTGTCGTCGGGGGCAGGGAATGTAGATGGCCATGTGGGGCCCGTAAAGGTAGGAGCCCTTAGAGACCCCTGTAAAGTGTGTTTTCCTGGGCCACCAGGGCTGTGGTGGCAGTGGCAGGGCCTCCACAGGAGGGGAGCCAGTGGCAGTGGTTTTCCCTTGCACCCAGTGTGGCACGGCGGCCTGGGTGCGCAGAGGGAGCCAGGGAGCCCTTCACCCAAATATGGGGCCTGCTTGGAGTGGCAGGTCCTGAGGCACCGGTACACGAAGGCTGGGGGGGGGTCACAGGTCAAAAGACTGGCCTTGGGGGGTAGCTCTCGGCTGGAGCTTAATGCAAGCCCAGGCTGTGCTAGGGGCATAGGCCTAACAGGGATTCCCTGTAGAAAGGACAGTAGAAACAGAGCTAATTTGGACCAGAAATTCTGAAAAGGCAGGTTGTTTGGAGGGGCCTGGGTGGTGACAGTGCCCAGGGTCTCCCCATTGGCAGGTCAGCCAGTAGTATGGGACTAGAGTGCTGGAGCAGGGCTGGGTTTTGGGGCCGCTGCAGCAGAGGGCTGTGAAGATGAGATGAGAGGCTGAGTGAGATGATGGAGAAGGTGCTGAAAGGGTAGCACCAGTCACAGAGCCAAGCTTGAGTGGGTTACGGGGCCTGGGTTGTAAGGAAAAATCCTGGTATCCCTTGTGGTTTGGGCCAGTGCCCAGGGGTCCAAGTGGGGGAAGCAGCCTGCTTTCCCACACTGGAGTTAGGGTGATGACCAGTGCCAATGTGAAAGTGGGTAACCCAGCAGTAGTGAAAAAGATTTGGCTTACCAGATCCAGAGAGCCAGGAAATTTAGGGATCTCAGTCGGGAGGTCGTTGGGTAAAGCATCCAAGAGAGAGAGTAGAAGAACCCTTGCTTGTTACTGCCTTAAATCCATCCTTTCTGCTGCTCTAAATGTTCCAGTCAGCATGTGTGTAAAAAGTTTCAATTTGTCCCATGGAGCTGCTTTATTTATTTGTATGAAGTATGTGACCACCTGCATTGCTGGGAATCATTTACTATGCAGGAGCTAAATAAAAAAAGCTAGTTGGGAGAAGAATAGTAGTGATGTGCTTCATTTAACTAAAGGGGGAGCTAATGAAATGGAAATCATTTTCCCTGTTCCCGTTTCTTTGCTGCTAAACTAATTTCTCATAAGTTGATTCCAGACGGAATTTCCATCCCGCCTTTGTCAGGACCAAGGGGCTCTGAGGGCTCAAGAGATTCAGCTGACATGCAGTGTGGAGTTCCTGGTCTGGTGTGCCAGCATTTGGGCAGAATCCAGATTTGATGGGTGAATTGGAACGTGCACAGGTGATTGAAGATGCAGTAAGGTAGGCCACATCTTTCCTGCCTTGTAAGGGAGTGCATTGTCTCGGGTGACTTAGTGCTTGAAGTGGCCTCCTCCTAAGGCCCCTGGAAGATCTGCGATGTATATGCCCCTAGATAGGGTGCTGGGGGGGGATGTTACATGACAAACAAGAGAACTTTGTTGAAAGCCATTAATGTTCAGGAACTCACCTTCCTTCAAATAAATATGGGGGACTTCCAGCTGGCACCACAGAAGTCCTTACAATTAATGTATGATGCCCAAACAGTTACGGTGACAGGAATTGAATGATGGAAAGAGGAGGAAGAGCAGTGACCTGCAACATTTCAGTTTCAGGAAAACTGTTGAGGGGGCATCATAACATACATCAGCATAAATTGCCACCGATATATAATATTTGCTGGTGGGAGCATTCCCTCATAAAATCATTATCATTCTTGTCTGTTTTAACACACTGATTAAGGTCCTGTCCACACTGCCCTTGAAAAATCCCTCTGTAACATTACAGAGTGCCCAAAAGTTTTCATAATGGTTTGCGTCTACACTGATAACGTTACAGAAGGCATTTTCAAAACCATTACAGAAACATAGAATGTGACGGCAGATAAGGACTGCTTGGCCCACCTAGTCTGCCCATTTTCCTACCTAACAGATAAGCTGCAGCTCCTAATTAACCAACAGCTTACTTCCTCCTACCCCCCTCCCACTAGGACTGCCTTATGTCTGTCCCATGCATTCTTGAATTCCCCCACTGTTCTTGACTCCATGACCTCCTCAGGGAGGCAGTTCCATGCATCCACAACCCTCTCTGTGAAAAAATACTACCTCACATTACCTCCGAGCTATCCCCCCTCTATCTTCAAATTGTGCCCCCTTGTTCTTGCACATCTCTCTTTCTGAAAGATGCCACCCTCTTGGACTTTGTTGATTCCCTTGAGGTACTTGAAAGTTTCTATCATGTCCCTCTCCCTCCTTTCCTCAAGGGTATACATATTAAGCTCCTTTAGTCTTTCTTAAGTATGTCTTCTGGTGCAGACCTGCACCATTTTGGATGCCCTCCTCTGGACAACCTCCACTCTGTCTATGCCTTTGCGGAGATGGGGTCTCCAGAACTACACACAGTACTCCAGATGGGGTCTCACCAAGTGTCTGTACAGAGGGATAACAACTTCCTGTTTTCTACTATTGATGCCTCTCCCTATGCATCCCAATATCCCCCCAGCCTTTCTTACTGCCTTCTCACATTGCTTACCTGTTACAAGGTGGTTTCAACAACGGTTTTGGTAATGCTTTCATTTCTGTAATGTTACCAATGGCTATGTAAATGCACTACCGTTTAGCCTCCAGTCTTCCACTGTACCTGCACGCACTGTGGCATTGTTGCAGTGCATATTGGGAGGTAAACAGAGGCAAAATAAGTAAGTAAGGAGCAGCATGGACAGCGATTAGCATTTTAAAGTTGGTAGCAAATGAGCAGCAGCAGCAAAAAAGAGATGTGTAAGAACAAGGAGGCACAATTTAAAGATAGAGGGGGGACGGCTCAGGGGTAATGTGAGGAAATTTTTTTTCACAGAGAGAGTGGTAGATACATGGAACTGCCTTCCTGGAGAGGTTGCTGGGTCTAAAACAGTGGGGGAATTCAAACATGCATGGAACAGACATAATGCAATTGTAGTGGGGGGGTTGCAGGAAGTAGGTTGTTGGTTAACTAGACTCTGCAGCTTATACAATAGGAAGGGAAATGGGCAGACTGGGTGGGCCAAGTGGTCCTTATCTGCCGTCAAAGTCTATGTTTCTATGTAAAGTGCAGGAGTGGGCCATACTGCATAGTGGACCAGACTTCCAAATTGGCTGCACATTTGTTGCAAAGACGACCTGTGGCAGTGTTTTTTTTTTTTGTTGTGCCTGAAGGTAGTAGTTGGGAGCAAAGAACTGAGCAGCCCACAGAACTGTAGAGTGCTTGCAGCCCACAGAACAGATTTGTGCACTGCTTGAAGTGCTGCTTCCTAACAGCAGTGTACTGCAGCTGCAACAGAAAACTTCTGTATAGTGGTTGCAGCAGCAGCTGCATAGTCAGTCAGTGGTTGTTGTTTCTGTGCCACAAATACCTGCAGTAACTGTGTGTTGTAGAGGCTGCCCAACACTGATCAGCTTTTTTGCTGTGCTGCATTCAGCCATTGTCTTGGACACTACACACAGTATTTTGGATAAACCTCATCCTGCCTCTTGAAATTGAAATCATGACTGACCATGGTGTCACCTGGTCAGATGAGGCAACCAAACTTCTGTTGGATTTCTGGTCACAGGAGTGGGTTCAAGCAGAACTTGCAAGCACAAGAAGTAACACTAAGGTGAACCAGGTTGCTGAACATCTCTTTCAGCATAGGATAGAAAGGAGTGCTAAGCAGTGTAGTGACAAGATAAAACAAATTAAGGTACGCTACCATAAAACTCGATACTGTAACAGGCGCTCAGGCGGTGGGTGAGTGGCCTGCCCTTCTTATGATAATTTGGACAAAATCCTAGGCACAAGGCCAACCACAGAGCCTCAGCACATTCTGGAGAGTTCTCAGGTGGAATCCGAGGAAGAAGAAGAATCAGCATTTTATATAGTGCTTTTCATACATCCAAAGCGCTTTACAAGCAATGCTAGACTGGTAGTGAAGTGACTGAATGTGTGGTGGCAGCCATATCACACATCATCACCCACACACAGCCTGGATAATTGCATGAACCGGTTTTTTGGGAAGGGGAATGTTGGCCAGGACACCGGGAATGTTCCCTACTCTTTGCGAAGAGTGCCCTGGGTTCTTTTACTTCCACCTGGACAACACCAGGATGGGCAGAAGGGACCTCGGTTTAACGTCTCATCCGAAGGACGGCACACCCCAGCAGTACAGCACCCCCCAATACTGCACTCAGATGCCAGCGATTTTTAGGTGCAAGTCCAATCCCGGTGTGGGACGAGAACCCATGACCTTCTGGTCCAGAGGCAGATGTGCTACCAAGTGAGCCACGCTGACACACAAGAAGAAGATGATGAAGATGATGTGACCATGGAGTCATGCCAGCCTGGCGGTGCAGACAGTGACACAGACACTGGTGCTGACTCAGGTATGCGCACTATGCATTGTCAATGGTGGAGGGCTGGATGGGGTTGGTGGCAGTTCCTTGTGACAGGGTGCTGCTTGTGGGGTGGGGGATTATAGGTGTTGTCTGCTTGTTGCAAGCCTGTGCCAACAGTTATGGCACCAGCTGGTAAGGTGGGTTTTCTGATGCTGCTACTGGACCTGATTGTGGGGGTGGGGGTGGTGGGTGGAGGTGTCCTCTCATGTGGCGTTGTATTGCAGTGACTTCATTGGTCTGCTCTCCTCTCACAGAGAATGTGAATGCAGGGAAGATGTCCTTGGACAATGACATGTCAGAAGCCTCATCTGCTTCCTTGGCACTTCCTGAAGAGACCCTAGCTACCTTGAGCGAAACATCCAGTAGCAGAAGGGGTAGAGCTGCTAAATGTACAAGTGACCAGGAGCCTCGCATAAATCTGAGAAAAAAAAAGAAGTCTACCAGAATGGCAAAATTACTTGGGGCACTGCTAGAGCCAACATGCCAGATATTGCAGCAGCAGCAACATAGGGAGCTCTTGGAATTAGAACAAGAGTGTACCCGGGAGGAGAGAGAGAGAGAGAGAGAGAGAGAGAGATAGAGGGGTGCCTATGTAAGCAGGAATCTGAATAAACTTTCCAGTTCTTTAATAACATGCTCAGATTATTAACCATGCATTTGCAACACTCTGCTCCCACTACTGGCATGGCTCCCACACAGGGTAATTCCTCATTGGGAAGTAGTGCTGCTGCCATTTCAGGCACTTAGTTTTCCAACATGACAGACAGTGGTGTCATGCCCACTACGGCCACAGGGCCCACCTCTAGCATGTCTCTCTTTGGCATGCCCAGTACGGCCTCAGTGCCTGGCCTGAGTGTGTCCCCCATTGGCATGCCCTGTATGTCCACAGGCCATGCTCCTAGCATGTCCTCCAATGGCATGGTTCACCCTCACTGTCATGATAACCCTCAGTGAGGCACCACGGCAGTACAAGCCACAACAAGCATTGAGTCTATGGCAATGGTTCAGGTTCGCAGCAATGCAACCCCTCAACAAGGTAGTGTGCCCCCCAACTACCTCTTCAAGCATGCCATGCGCATCCAATACTCAGACATATGGTGGTGGTAGTACAGATCAGCAGTTTAGTACCCCGTCATCTTCCCTTCCCAGCTTCACACAAGATCTGTACAGTGGAGACTTTACCTGGACTTCACTGTGAGGATGTAAAGTGCAGATGGCCTTAATTAACCAAAGGTTCATGAAACGTAAGATAAAAATTGATAGTTATGTTTACATGGCCCACACTGTGAAGCCATATTATGTCTATACATGTGGCAGTTGTCATGGCATGCTTCTGTGACACAATTTGTTTTGTCAGTTGCACTGTTATGTGACACATGTTGGTATGTTTTAATTTGGGTATGTTCTTCTGTATTTCTCTCTGCTCCCCACCCCTACATGCACCCTCACATGCGACAGAGGGAAAGACACTTCCATTGTTAATCCCCGTGGTGCTGATCACCATAAAAGTCACTGAACACACTATACATAAGCATTGTGAAGTTCACCACCACTACACTGTGCTGCCACAGAATGTTTGTATTTGTGGCACTTGTCTTTGCAGAGTTGTGCCACATACGTAATTCTGGTGTCACTGTTTTGTGACCTATGTCGATATTGTTCATTAGCACAGTAGTTTAGAAATTACTGTCCTGTTATGTTTCTGTCTACCCCTCTTACATGTGACAGGGGGAACCAGTTTGAATGGTTAATCAGCATGGTGTTTATTATTAAGCTATAATTCATTAAAGTTTGCATTAAAATGCAATGTTATAAAAAGAAAACGTTTACTTTTTTTGCAGCAGGTCAAGCTAAGTAATTATTTACACTATTTCTCAAGAATTATAGATCTGTGATTTTTAGTTGTGGATGCTTTATGGTTACTTCTTAAAAGATCCTCTTGCCCTGCAGGTGATGCCACCTGTTTGTATTTTTCTGTGTCCATCCTGTCAATACGAACCTGGCCACCGCTGCCGACCTGCATAGGGGGAACAAAGAGATGAGTGATGGTAACACCTCAGGTTAACCAAACATATTGTGATGTGCCAGATGGTTGACAAATCATTATGAACAGTGACTAGAACTGTTTATTGACTTAAGAAGTTTAAGCACATCATATACAACTAGGATTTAGGTGAATGCTGCATTAACCAGGGTGAAGAACCATATTGGTTCATGTCTGAGAAAAGAATGTATGAATACTGCTGGCATGTAGAAAGGTGTTATTGTTTACAGATGTTTATTTAGGGGTATAGTTTATTGAATTTTTTCTGACCGGGTAGGCCCACAGAAACTAGAAGTCCTTTTTCAGGGGTGACCTGGGGGGGGGGGGTACAGATGGTAACCAACTGAAATTGAACCAGATGAAGCTGTTGGTGGTATTTTTAGTGAACGGGGGGAAATTTGGCCAGGGCACTGGGGAAATTCCCCTACTTGCTGGTAGGGGGAGCTGCTGTCCTGGTGTGTGACTCTCAATTGGAAGGATGGAGGCAAGGAGAGAGGTTGCAGAGCTGCAACCTGCAGAAAATGGAATGGATGGTGTGCCTGAAATACAAGGTTCAGATGAGGAAGAGCAGTGCGAGTCTGCTCCAATGTCAGATGTCTCTGAGAGTGATATCTCTGAAGTGGAGGATGGATTGATAGAGGCAGAACCTGGAATGGAGGTCGAAATTACTGAACTACAGGAAATGTTGGATCAGGATATCGGGCTGGCCGCTGCCCAGCTCAAACTAAATCTAGTAGAAAAATGGACTAAAATGAAAAAACTCCTGGAGGAAGATGACAACCGGCACCTGGAGGAAAGAAGAAAGAAGGCAATGAAATGCTTTGTTTCAGAACTGAGTGGTAGTATTGGTGGTGCGGGAACAATTGGGTCTGCAACAGGTGGTGGTGATAAGTCGACCCTGGTTTCAGGCGCACCACAGGAAACAGCACAACAAGTAATGGTAAGGAAGTTTGGTGTGAAAGTGGAGGAACACTCCTCGCAAGAATGATTGCTGGGACTTGCACTTCATGGGGCGGGCCGGAAGCAGGGTCCAGATGGGAACTGGTAAGTGGATAGCTGGATCTCTCACAAGGGAACAGGAAGACTGTCCAGAAGAAGGTCTTCGGAGAGGTTTTTTAGGCGTTAGGTTCGAAGTGAAACTGCTGCCAGAAGCATAGAACTTCTACATGGGAGTGAAAAGGAGATGGCAGGACTTGATGCCGAGGTCCCTATGGGGGGGAATGGAAGCACAAAAAAACAGGACTGCCGGTTTGTCAGGTGAGTGAAGGAGACTGGGGGGATCAGGTTGAAGTAACGATGCCCACAGAAACAACTGCACATAACACTGAAACACAGAAGCAGGTCGTGGGAGGCTTCCTGAAAAGGGAGGAACAGAGTGAAGTGGCTGTGGGTTTGGATGCAAGCAGGAACAGTGAAAATATGCTTTACTCAGCTGCAGTGAAAGGGAAAAAAGCAGGAGACAAAGACCCGGAATAGGGTAAGGTTTCCCCCTTCCCCTCCCCCCCCAGGGGTAGAGGTAGGCCTTCTTACTCTGCCAGTTATGTTGATCCTATACCTAGAATGTTTGCGGTCAAGCTAAGATATGAAGGTGGCCTAGAAGTGTTCCCTGATAGGGTGTATGTGGGCAGAACACTTCTAAAAGGGACAATGAAGTTCATGGCCTCGGAAATATATGCACTAATACATATATCCGGGGAGGACATTTTTGACATAAGTTTTCGATCAATGATTGGCTTAGAAAGATTCTGGCAGAAATATGAGCAGTTGAAGTTTTCTCCTGCTTGGGCATTATTTATAGCTATCCACTTGACAAAACCTCAGATAAAGGTGATTACAGTTATGTTTTGCAACGAATGTGTCCATGTAAGGGATATTGTGCATTGGCTGAATCAAAGATGTGTAGTTTTGAGTGCACCAGAGGCCATAATAGATTCAGAGTTTTTTTGGATGGGAGGTTGGCAACTTAAAGTCAAGAATTTAAAGTCTAGCTGCACCACTGGATGGAATAGCCCACATACCTAATAGTTTCTATTTGAGGAGAGAGAGAGACATATGTTTTTATCCTGGACTGCCAAAGGCCTGCTACAGGTGTGGCTCGAGGTCCCATCTCTCTAATGTTTGTGACATGGTGAGGTGGGAGGTGTGGGCTGTGTGGGGAGTGTGACCACACCAACTAGCAGTGTAGTAATCATGTCCAATGTAGCCTGTGTGAAGAACATAATCATTTATTTCAAAACTGTCCCAGGGCTGCAAAATAACAATACAAGAAGCATTAACCCTGATTTTCTTATTAAAAAAGCTCAACAATCTGGGGTTGGGAAGGAGCCTACAGCTCCCCCTACAGAGGATGTAAGGGAGGATGTGTCTGAAACTGAAACTCTGGGTACTTCAGGCCAAACGGAGGAAAGTCCGCTCCCGGAAAGGTAAGAGGTTGAGGAGAATGACTGTGAGCCCTTTGCTGGGATAATGGCACAGGCAGAAACAATTGAAAGCTCATCAGGTGGAACTGAATGGGAGGGAAGGATCTGAGACAGGAGCAGAAGGTAGTAGAGTGGAAATGCCCCCCCCTCCCGGTTGGGGGTCGAGAGAGGAGAATGAGTCTGAGGCGCAAGAAAGGGGTTGTACCTGACCTTCCAATTGCCAACTGTTTTGAAGTATTGGCTTCTCAGAATGAAACTGAGGACAGTGCTGGGGAGTCGGAGTCAGACTGGCCCTCTGTTCATTCTAGTCAGCAGATTATAGAAAATGCAGGGGAAAAGGTGAGGGTGGGGAGTAAGAAAAGAAGAAAAGTGACTTGAAGTGCTGGTTTAATCTGAAAGGGAATTTCTCTCTTTCCTTTTTGAAATAATGGTTTTGTTTTCATTTGCTTCAGCTAATGTGTGAAGCATTTTGAATGGAAGGAGAAGAGCGGTTATATGGGAAGAACTGCATGGGCTTGCATGTGAAGTGATTTTTATTCAAGGCTTATGGATTAATTCAGTGAATTTGATATCACAGGTGAAGAGAGAATGGGTACGGGGACCTTCATACTGGTCTTTCAGGCCAGACAGGGAAGATGGGGTTGGAATTTTGTTTTCTGGGACTAGATTTTAGTTTCGGAAATTGGTGGATATTTTATCGGGAAGGGCTTTATTAGTGGATAGGTTGGTATAATTAGCCCAGTAGACTTCTGGTGGTATATGGTCAACAAAGTAAAGCTGAAAGAGTTCAGTTATTTAAAAGTATACAACCTTTTTTTGTACAGGAAATAATGTGTATTTAGGGGGAGATTTCAATTGCTCACTAAAGATTCAGGAAAGGAAAACAGGGAAAAGAGTATACTGGGAATCGTTTGCTTTAAAGAAATGTGTTGACATCACTGAATTGATGGATTGTGGGGTGAAAGGGGTACCCCCAGTAAAGTTTACTTTTAGAAAAGGATGTTTGTTTTCAAAAATAGACTATGTATTTGTAGTGAAAGCATTTACAGTACATTTGGCTTACCCAGATACTATGCTATTTAAGGAGGTTGTCAGTACAGAGAACGGCATGGAACAGCCAAGCCCGAGATGGAAAATGAATGTGACTAGTTTAGGGCACAGGGAGGAAAAATGAGGTTGGCCTCATTATTTGTGGCCAGGGCATCTGTCCTGGGGTTGTATGAGGATATTTATCTTTGGTGGATAGACACAAAAAAGAAGTAGTGAAATGGATGCAAGATTTTGGGGAAAGCTAGGGCAAATAAGAATTTGATGTAATATTTGGGTCTGAGAAGACAATTATTCAGATTATTAGATGCTGCATATGGGGGGGGGGGACTTATCAGACCAAATTGAAAATATAAAAAAGGAAATGAGGCAAGTTCAGTATGATAGATCCACAACGTTGAGGGCGAAACTTAGCTTGGGAACACAAAAATCCCCTGTTGGGGACCTGTGTAAAGCCTGTAAGGAAAGAAAGACTAGGTCAACGTTTTCTTGCCTCAGAGATTCTAGGGGGGAAGTTGTGAATGATACTGAAAGAATAAGAAAAATAGTCATGGAACATTTGCAGGATGTTATGGGTAGTACAAATACATGAGAGGAGGACATTGACCTGTTTCTGGGGGAAACAGATTCCTAAATTGCAAAGGTAGAGTTTGTTTGAATTATAGAAGGAAGTGTCTGAAAGTGAAGTGGAGGAGGTAATTAAAGAATTAAAGTAAGGGGTGGTTCCAGGGGTGGATGGAATTCCTAATGAATCCTCATGGCTCAGCAGGTTGCACACTTGCCTCTGAGGCCAGGAGATCAGATGGCTGTGGGTTCTATCCCCACACCAGGCACTTGAGTTAATATCCCAATACTGACACTGCAGTGCAGCACGAGGGGGATGCTACACTCCTGAGGGGCCATCTTTTGGATGAGATGTTAAACCGAGGTCCCGTCTGCCTGTTCTGGTGGTTGTTCAGGTGGACGTTAAAGACCCCCATGGCATGTATCGAAAAGAGTAGGGGAATTATTTTATTAAAAAATCAAAAACAGTTCATTTCACATCTTACATTCGGTTTATAATTTACATAATACAAAAACTTTTTCCTTTACCCATTTTCCTTTAGAATATGAGGCATTCCTTTATCCTAAACCTTTCATATTTCTCCATAATTCTTTTTCCCTTTTCCCCATACAGACTACATTCATTAAGATGCACCTTATCTGCTTCAGTTTGTATCATAAACAATAAATCCCTCTGTCCCACATCCTTATTCTGTAAGATCTTTTGACACCTTATATACCATATGCCCCACTTAAGGATTGTAATTATAACATAAGCTGTACCTTTCTCCAAAATTCCCCCAACTTTTAGTTAGTTGTCCATGTACCAAAATGTTATAGTCCATTTCTGCAAATATATTCATATTCCAAAACGTGGCTAGTTCTCCCCAGAAATTCTTGATAAAAGAACATTCAGAAAGTAAATGCAACATACTTTCTTCTACCATACCATACTCAGGGCATACCCCTCCCCCAGTCTCCCTTTTTAGGGTTGGAGCCCCTACCCCCTGGTCGAGACAACCCCCCCAGCCTCTTCCCCCTCCATCCTATGTACCCAACACTCTAGTCTTCCCTAACTACACCCTAGCACTACTTTTCTTCCCCCACCCTGTTCCTTTATTCACTACCCCCTCTGCCCTCCCGCTCTCTCTCTCCTCTCCTTAATCTACCCTGCCACCCAGGCACTTCCCTCCCCTTTATTATTATATTATTTCTTTTCAACTGCACTGCCTCGTCCCTGAAGCTACCGCCTGTATGTACATGTGTATTGTTCCTTGTACCTTGCATGTGCTATGCCATGACTATATGAACTGGTGTAGTGTAATGTACTATCTTTATCTATGCCTTGTATTATCTGGTGTACCTTTCTCCTGAATGTATTATTATTGTGTGGTCTGTTCAGTTGGTGAATATGTTTCAACCAGGTCCATCTTGCAGATGAGCATTGTTCAATGATGACTGCCTGGATAAATAAAGATTTTGATTGATTGATTGAGTGACTGATACTCTTTCTTCCTTTGTTTTATATTTTTGGTTTCCCCTTAACGTTAAGTTTTCCATGACTACGTAACCAGGCAAATTCTTTCCTTTTTGAGGGAATTCTTTTTTCCAACATCATGTCAAGTATTTTAGGAATTTCTATGTTACTTTCTACAACAAATACAGGATCTTCAAAAAATAGTTTAACCATTATTTCCTTATGCATCGGTTTTCTGCTCATAGTGCATATATTATCTACTTTCATACCCCACATTGCCATGCATTTTCTGCATTCTTCCATGTACCTTGGTGATTCTTTCTTTCCTACAAAGTTCCCTTTCTTTCCCATATTCATAAACAAGACCTGGTGCCACTTTCTTGTCAGCACATTCCAAATTGTTTCTGTTTGTTTTAAAATTGAGGCTATGTTTGCATATATAAAGATACATTGAAAGAAAACTACTGGCTGTACCATTTGTAGTCCTCGTCCCTAACTGGTCTGTATGTATGTATGCACTTCACTGGGTTTAACCTTGATCCCCATAATAATTGAAAAAACAAACCCAACACCTTCACTTGCAAACTTTGTGGTAGTGGAAAGATATACTTTATATACAGGAAAATCGGAATAACAAATGTTTTTATGAGGAAAACCCTTTTTTCTTTTGTCATCTTCCACCCTTTGCATCTTGCTATTTTTTCTTGTGCTTCTTTACATTTTATTCCCCAGTTTCTTTGTTCTGCATCTCTCCCTCCAAATATAATGCCCCAAATTTTTCTCTCTCCCTGTACTATCTCTCCGCTTGGCGGACGAGGGTTTGCTAGAGATTCCGAGGGTTTCTTTGAAATCATCTGGTGCTCATGCTTTTGCGTATGCTGCTTCAACTCTCTAGAATTCTCTACCCCATCCGCTTCGTCAGTGTGTGACCGTGAAGGAATTTAAAAAGGCCATGAAGACCTACTTATGGTCAAGGATTTATTTTAACTAATTATTGTTTTTGGAGCTCAGATTATTGTTGTTCTATGTATTATTTATTATATTTGTTAATATTGTAAGGTGCCTTGAATTTAAGAAAGGCGTAGTATAAATAACGTTTTGTTATTATTTATTATTACTTCCAAACTACTATCTTCTTTCATTTCCACAGTCCCTCAGGGATAAATTTTACTTTTTTCTTTATTTATCCCTATCCCTGTATATTGTCTGTATATCTCTATTATTTCTAAGATCCTTTCTCTAGCTTTACTATTTTTTACCAATAGACAGCAATCATCCACATATGCACAGGTTTTACTTAGGGTTTGACCCTCCCACTTAATGTTTTCAACACTTCTATCATTTTGAATATATCTCAATAGAGGGTCTAAGCATAATATATATAGTATTGGACTTGGGAGCACCCTTTTCTCACCCCATTCTTAACATATATTGGTATCCCCATGTGTCCATTAATTAAAGGACAAACTTGAGCTTCTGTATATAAAGCTTTTATCAGCTTTAAAATGTCTCCTGTGATATTTTATTTTTCTAATACATCCCACATGAAATCATGTTTTATTGCATTGAATCCGGTCTCTTGATCTGAAGTGTACAAAAACCCTAATAGATTACCTCCTTGGGCTTTTATCACTTCTCTTATGTAAATCAGAGTTTGTCATATATCTCTGCCCAGGATAGCACATGTCTGTGTGGGCAATACCAACCTATCCGTAAAAAGCATTAGTCTGTTGTTTATTATTTTGGCTAAAATTTTGTAATTAGATGTGAGAAGGCTTGTCAGTCTCCAATTAACAATATTTGTCTTATCCCCCTTTTTATGTAAATAAAATCATGATTCCTTGCTGCATGCTGTTTCAGGGTCCCTGTCTGCTTAATTTCACTAAACACCATCGTTAAACTGTTCTCTAAAATGTCCACATATTTTTTTATAAAAAGAATTTGGGATGCCATCTATTCCTGGCACTGCATTTAAAGTTAAAACCCTTATAGCCTCTCTCACTTCCTCTTGCTTTATTTCTTCATTTAGCATTTTAATTTCTATACTGTTTACCTGGGGAAAAGTACTTTGTCCTAGTAGTCCTGGGATTGTTTTCCCCTTTGATTACTGGAATTTTTCTATTACATGCAATTGCACAATCTGTTTCATTTGTTGCACTTCTGTCTGAATTTCCCCTTTTTTATTTTTTAAACCTTGCATGATTTTATTCTGGATTCTTTCCCTACTACAATCATAGGGGTTCATGTAAACTTTAGATCCTTGGGACCCACTTTTTTGTGCCATTTCTAACAATTTTACTCCATTGTATTGGTAATTTTTCATTTGTGCTTTGATTTCCTGTATCTTACTTGATCCATCCGTTTTGTGTATCACTTGATATGAAAAAAGTTTGTACAAAGTTACCCTTAAGGTTAAGTATTTTTTAAAACTTTTCCTTCATATGTGATATTTCTAACATTACATTTTTAATATCAGTTTTAGTATCTTCCCACCATTCTTTTGCCGAATCATATATTTCCCTAACTGATTCTCTAGCTCTTAGTAAATCCTGTATTTTCCCATCGCATTTGGGGTCTTCCAATCTTTCCGTGTTCATTCTCCAGTATCCTCTGCCATACTGTAACTGATTAACTAGTCCTAAAACCATTTTCACCCCTAAATGATCTGAGGCTTCTATTGGTATTGTATTTAAATTAGTAACTTTAGTCTCCTATTTTACTACCCAAAAGTCTATCCTAGATGACACTGTGCCTCTAAAATATGTATGTTCTGACTTTTTTTGGTAAGCTTATAAGCGTCCCATAAGTTTATTTTTGCTAAAATATTATTTAAACAATTTGTAACATGAAACACTTTCCCAGTAAGTCATCCCCAGTCTTTTTTCCCCATCCCACAATTAAAATCCCCTTCCCACAAAATTATTTTAAAGGTATGGAGATAGGGTTCTATTTGTTCAAATAGATTTTTCCTTTCCAATTATGTTTGTGGGCCGTAAATATTGATAAGTCATTTCTTTACTGTACATTCCTATATCCACTATGAAAGCTCTACCTGGTATTATGTCTATTATTTTCTTTATTTTAACCTCCTGGGTTCCAAAAACAATAGCCACCCCTGTACATCTTTCCTCCCCCATGGACCATAAAGATGGTCCAATTCTCCAATCTTTCTGTGCTTGTGCAATTTCTTCAGTGGTGTGGAGATGGGTGTCTTGTAAAAATATTATATCCATGTTTAAATCTCTTAAGATGGAAAAGGTAACAGCTCTTCTATTTTTTCCTTTATACTATTAACATTTAATGTTAAACAAGATAAAGTGCCCATTTTAACCAAGTTTAGAGAGGGAACATGTTTTCCTCCATCTTTTTTTTTTCTCTTTTTGAGGCCTGAGTGTCTGTTGGGTCCCCTCCTACTGAATCCTCACAATCAGAAAAATCCCCACCTGAGGAGAAAGTATCTTCCCCTATTTCATCCCAGTTTTTTTCCCAAAGGGGAGTATCTGTTTGACAAAACTATTCCCTTTGTTTCTGTTTTTTTCCTGTGTCTGCAGGATTAATGTTCTTTTCAGACCTGGTCACCATCATAAAACCTGACCCTTTTTTCTTTTCTTGCTTATTTACCCCTTCTTCTACCGCTTCTTTTTTTTCTTCCCCTGTTCTCTCTGGTCCTGGGGGGAGGGGGAAGTTCTTCTTGCTGTGTAGCTTCATACACTATTTTATCCTCTCGCTGTCTGCTTTTCTGGGCTCTAGCTAAGTACACATCTTGGTCTGCTGTTTCTCCAGGGTCTGGGCTATTATGTGAGGCCCAGGGACAATTCAAAAAATAATGGCCCTCTTCCTCACAAAGGCTACACCTGACTTTGTTTTTACAATCTGCCCCCTATGCTCTACTATGCCACATAATCCACATTTTATTTTCTCACATGTGCTGCTCAGATGACCTTTATCCCCACAACTGTAGCATGCCTTTGGTTGGCCTGCATAAAAGACTACCCTACGGTCTCATCCTAGAAAAAAAAAAACAGTGCATTAAATGCTGTATTTCTCCATTCATTTGTTTCAATGTAATGTTGCACTTCCACCCCCCCCCATCCATAAGCACTCTTCATCCAGAATCAGTTCAGGGGGGCCATGTAGTGTACATCTTTGCCTGAGACAAAAAGAAATGTCTGAAACACTTACTCCTTCATTTTGGAATAAAACAGTCACGATTTTGAAGGCTGGCTTAGTTAATGGGATGGCAGTAAATTGGTTCCATTGCAGGGTATTTTTCGACTGGTGAAATAGTTTCCAAAAATGATCTAGTCCACTGGGGTGTATAAAGCTGACATTATATTCTGTGCTGCCTGGTACATGGATCAAAGCATAGATCTCGTATGGGTAAAATTTCATGTTTTCTTTTAAAAGGTTTCTCCCTACGTAAATTCTGTCTTGGGCATCTGCAGCCACCCCATGAAATCTCAGTTGCACTGCATTCCTTCTTTTCACCTGTTTATTTTGATCTTCTGCAAACAGTTTTTCTTTTGTATTTCCCTCCCAGGCATTCTGTTTCTTTTCTGGTGCATTATTCTCTTTATCCTCTTGTAAGGTCTTTTGTTCTACCTCCATCAAGTCTTCTTCTTCTACATCTTCTATTTCCTTTGTGTCATCAGCATTTTCACTTTCCCCTGTGATTTTCCCTTTTTCTTCTTGAGCTTGTGGATTTTCTTTAAATTTTGAAGAACTGTTAGGAATAGTAGGGTCTTAACCAGAACCATCTGGTGTTTTTGTCCAACCTGCATCTATTAGAGCTTTTTCCACCCATTCGAGAGTGTCCTTATAGTCTGCAAAAGTTTCATCCTGTACTTCTTTATGGGTCGAAGTACTAGGTTCCTGAGTTCTAGTGTTTAAGGTTTTTTTTGTTTGGGTTTTGCTTATCCGGTGTTTTAGCTTTCTCTTTTACAGATTCTGCCTGTTTTAGGCCTAGTCTTTTTCGATCTTTTGTGGCCATTCTTCTTGGGGCATTTTCTATCGTGTGGACTGTTTCTGTGGCAGCGGCCTGCTCTGTGACTGCCATGTCAGCACTAGCTGATTAATTTGTTCATGTTCCTTTTCCCTCTTCTTTTACATTTTCTGTTTCTATTTCTTTTAACAACATTTGTTTCCTTTGTTTAATGTTTTGTTCTTCTTCTTCAAGTTTTTTTAATAAACTGACTTTCAACTTACTGTGCTCTGCAGACCCATTGTTTTTTTCCATTCCAACCAATAAAGGATTCAATGCAACCTGCTCCTCTCTTTATGGTAAGTACACATTGTCCTTGTCCTCCTTTCTGCTGGTAGTATCTTTGCTTTCATGCTGATCAAAAGCCTCCTCCATCAGAATCAAGGCATGGGAGGAGATTAGGCCCCCTGCCTCCCGCATGTCCTCACTCATGCAGAAACACTGAACATCCAACAAAGCCACTGACACATCAGAACTTGCTCCTCTTCTGCTCTCTGGCTCCAAACTGAGCTCCTCCACTCTGCAGGAAGTCAAGCCCCCTGCTGGCAGAGTAGGGGAATTTCCCCGGTGTCCTGGCCAAATTTTCCCTATTCACTAAAAACACCACCAACAGCTTAATCTGGTTCAAGGTCAGTTGGTTACCATCTCTTTCCCAGGTCGCCTCTGAAAAAGGGACTTCTAGTCTCAGTGGGTCTACCGGGTCAACAAAATTCAATAAATAAAACTTTTCCAGGGATTCTGGAGGCTTTCCTAGCAAGAGTTTATAGTTATTTATTTGAAGTACAATGCATCCCACCTAATTTCACTACAGGGTTGGTTATCTTTTAGTTTAAAAAGTGGGGGCAAATTGAATATTGGTAATTGGAGACCTATCTCTGTATTAAATGTGGATTTCAAAATCTTTAACTCAAGTTCTATAGAAAAGGTTAAGGAAGGTTGCTACAGAGTTGATTCATCCTGCTCAATCTTGTGCTGTTCCAGGAAGGAATATACAAGAGACTCTGGCAAGTATAAGGGATGTCATATACTTTGCTAATGGAGACAATAAACAGGGGTGTCTACTGTCTTTGGATCAATCCAAAGCTTTTGATTAAGTCATAAATATCTATTTAAAGTGCTCAGTCAGTATGGGATCCCAGAAGGTTTTGTGAAATGGGTTCAGTTGCTTTATGAACATGTTGAGGTTATTCCAGAAGTAAGGTTTGGGGGGGTACCCCATTGCAATTACGGGGCGGGGGGTGAGGCAAGGGTGTCCCTTGAGCCCATTTTTATATGTATTTGCTATTGACCCTTTATTGCATGCCATTAGTGGATCAGAAGGTATTGGTGGTGTAAGTGGGTATCAGGATGGAGATAGGGTAAAAGTTTCCACTTATGCAGATGATTTATGTGCTTTTCTATCTTCACATCAGGAAATTCCATGTTTTTTGAATGTTATGAAGAAATTCTCAAAAGCCTCTGGGGCTATATTAAATATAGACAAGAGTAGAGGGTTTTGGCTAGGTCAACAGCCAGAAAGGGGGACTGGTGGGAGGAGTATACTTTTAGAATTACAGAGGAACCAATTAAGATCTTGGAATTTGATCTGGGAAAGGTGAAATGGATAACGTGAATTGGGAATAAGCTATGGTGGAGGGGGAGAAGAAGGTTGTAAGGTGGAAAGCGTGGAAAATGTTGAAGTTAAATAGAGTATTTGTTGTTAAGCAATTTCTTTTCCCATGCTTTCTTTATGTAGCAGCCATCTTTTCACTACCAAATGGTATAGAAACTAGAATTTTGGGACTATTCTTCCAACTGCTCTGGGGTAGTAGGCTGAACCCCATTAAGA
This sequence comes from Neoceratodus forsteri, assembly GCA_016271365.2. Classification (NCBI taxonomy): domain Eukaryota; kingdom Metazoa; phylum Chordata; order Ceratodontiformes; family Ceratodontidae; genus Neoceratodus; species Neoceratodus forsteri. The sequence continues at coordinate 1,129,095,588 of CM057449.1, read as the reverse complement.
GAGAGGTTACATACTTACCCTGTAAAAATGGTGAATTGGGCATGATTAATCCGGTTTTGTTCTTTCATGTATTATTTTTGTATAAAAATATAAGGAGAATGCTGAACGATGAATTAGATTTTGCGGATAAGTGGGGAGAAGAAATCTCTAAAGACTTTAAAAGACTTGACGTGCCTGAACTCTATAAAGGGTCTTTATTGAAGTTACAAAAGTGGCGATTACAAAGGCACAAATAGTCCAATTAAATAGAAAGGGAATGTATGGGAAGATTTTAGGGGAAATTGGTATTAGTGCCCCTAACTTTAAAGAATGTACACTAAGTGAAAATAAATTTGTGTGTAGGATGTTGAATAATTCAAAGGTCCCATGGAAAATGAAGGATGCACAATGGCTAATGACATATGGGAGAATTGGAGTTAGGGACAATCACAAACATAAAGCAATAGATGAGAGGAATTGTCTGTACCCTGGGTGTGGGGCTGTTGTGGAGACACAAGATCATTTTGTGTTACACTGTAGGTATGCTAAAGGGCTGTGGATATTTCTGCCTAACAAATGGAAAATTCCATGGCTGAAGAAAATAGAATATAGAGACCTGGTGTTAGGGAATTTTCCTTCTTTGTTAAAGCCGTATCATAGTAGTACTTTACATGTCTTTTTTGCCTGTCTTAAATATTATTTGTGGCAGAGTCATTGACAGCTGCTTTTACAGCAACAAGAAATTTTGTATGATGGATTAAGTAGGTTATGTGAGCAAGTAATGAGAGAAGTGTAAAAAAAAGATTGCGTATACCATCCAAGGAATAAAGTATCTGTATGGTGAAAGGGGATTACTTTCTTTAAAAAATATGCATAATAAGGGCTTGAGTTTTATTGCTTCAAAGGGATAATAATTAGAATGGGTGACCGGGGAAGGGAGGATTGGCTTGGAGGAGGAGACGCGTGGTGAGTATCTTTTCTGTATTATTATGATGATTATGTATGTAGATTTATTGTATGTGTGTTGTGGTTTTTGAATAAAAACTCCACTACTCTTTTCAAGCAGTGCCATGGGATCCTTAACGTCTACCTGAACAACCACCAGAACAGGCAGTTGGGACCTCGGTTTAATGTCTCATCTGAAAGACGGCACCTCAGGAGTGCAGCACCCCCCTCATGCTGCACTACAGTGTCAATATTGAGATTTTGCCCAAGTGCCTGATGTGGGGATAGAACCCACAGCCTTCTGACCTTCCGGCTTCAGAGGTGACTGTACAACCTGCTGAGCCACTGACACTGCAATTACTGTTTCCATTACTCTTTCCAAGTCTGTTGGAGCTGTATATCCATACCTTATAGACTTGTCACATTGTGAAATGTGTTGTGACCATATCAGGCATTCTAGATAACACATTACTGGGGGGATCAAAGCTATTATTTTGTTGAACTGTAGAAAAGCACAAACTCAGTGCCAAAAGATGCAGAATTTTTCTGTTATGTGTACGTTGGTGAACTGTTTCCACGACCCATGGAAGCAAGTGAATAAAAACAACATTGATTAAAAGTGATGATGACTTCTCTTTTTCCTTTCTTGGAGTTCTGCAGTATGCATGTCACAATTCACAATGTGTAATTGACATGTTGCATGTGAGGCAGTGTTAAAATTCAAGGTTAGGCAGAAGTGCATATACTGGGGAAGGGGAATAGTACTCACACTATTATCGTCTTGTCAACCTAGCTAAGGTTTTTGACACCTCTCACATACCCTACTTGTAAACATCATCTCCAAAGCTGGCCTATCTGACACTGCCACAAATTGGTTTAGAGCCTACCTGGTAGGCAGGACCCAATCTGTCAGAACTGGTAAGTCCATATCCCCTCCCCATAAGCACTGGAGTCCCACAGGGATCCGTGCTGGGACCAATCCTTTTCTCCATATTTCTAAATGACCTCCCCTCTGCCTGCTCATCCTCCTCCATCCATATGCACGTGGATAACATGGTCCTCTTCACCTCAGGTCAGTCCCCTGATGATGTGGCTACCAGGCTACAGCATGATTTCACCCAAATTCAGCTCTGGTTTAGCTCCCATCAGCTGTCTCTCAGTGCTAAGAAGACTGTCTCAATGACCTTTGGCACAAGGCAGAGACTCTCTAGGCTCCCCTTCTTACCCTCCCTTCACACCCTTGATGGGAAATCCTCATGAACACATCCTCTTTTAGGTACCTTGGGGTGTGGCTTGACTGACACCTCAGCTTCTCTGACAATGTTGACGCTATCCTCAAAAAGCTGCACCCCAAGCTTGGTGAGCTCTACAGGAACCGTAGCTGTCTCCCACTACTGGCAAGGTGTGAACTTGTCCAGAAGATGATCTTACCTATTTTTGACTACTGTGTTGTAATCTACAGTACTGCTCCCAAGTCTTTCCTAATCAGAGTGGACACCCTTTTTAACTCCTTCTGTCGCTTCACTCTGGATGCCTCCCGTCTCATTCATCACTGCAATCTCTACCACTCCCTCGCTTTTTCATCTCTAGAAAACCAACGCCTACTCCATTGTGTTAAGTTTGCATCAAAGCTTTGGTTCGGTTGACTCCCTCCTTATCTGGCCTCTTTGCTAATCCCCCCCCCAACTGCCCTCTCCCTTAGATCCTATGACTCTCGTTTAATGGTAATCCCCCGTTGGTCGACTACTGTTGGCCAGGTGGCCTTCATTCTTCACTTCTCCAAACTATGGAATGTAGCTCCACACCAGATCCACCACGCTTATTCTCCCCTCTCAATCTCCTCGGTGCTGTACAACTTCCTCTCAGTAAATTGTACCTGTGACTAAACCGCTGCCACATCTATCCTCACTCTATAGCCTACTGAGCTCCCTGAGCCTGCTACCCAGCAATCCCACCTTTCTATTCCCTCTTCCTCGCTTCTCATACCCATTACCAATTCACCCATGCTTGTTCTTGCCCCCTGGCAGGGTTCTCTGCATCCTGGAGGGGTTTGTACTGGATTATACCTCTTCCCCTCCTTACACAATTCCTTCTCTACTCCCAAATCCAGCTCTTGTCCTCCCCTAATCTGCCCTCTGGCAGGGTTCTCAGCATCCTGGATAGGTCAGTTTTAGGCAAGCTTCTTCCTTCACTCCCCTTCCACAACCACCCATCCACCTTCTCAGTATCCCCCTTCAATTCCGCATTCTCACCATTTTTACCCCTTCCCTCCCCCCCCCCCACTTTTTGTATCTCCTGGCCTCCAATGCGTCTAGCCCCTGGCAGGGTTCTCTGCATCCTGGAATCCTGGAGAGGTTAGTTCTAGGCTGTTCCTGTCCCACCTGTCCAATTCCCACTTCCCCTTCCCTGACCCCTTTTTCTCAGCACTTAGTGAGCTGTTAGATCACTCATCTCTGAACACGTGCACTTCTTGCCCAGTCTGGGCAGAGCATGTTTTCTGTATGTATTTATTCTCAGCCATGTCAAATGCTAATCTGTAAACCACTCTACAAATGTAAAACATGTGTCATTTTAATTGCAATTGAACTTTTTCCCACAGTATGTTATATGTAACTGTATGTCTAAATTTTCACCTCCTACTGTATCCCCCCCAACCCGGTTGCACTGTGAGATGAGCAGCATGTTGTTTAGTGTACCCTCCTGCTAAAACATTTCAATAAATAAACTAAATAAATAAATAAACTATTAAACATTAACTACTTTAGGCATTAACATGGGTTAGATGTACAGTATGTTACTCACCCTATTGGTGTATGATGTGGTACGAGACACAGCTGTGTGGCATACTGGTCATAGGTGGTAGCTAAATGACTGTTCATCTGACTTCTGTGAGTGCCTTATTGCAGTTTCAAAAGAAAAATGTTAAAAGGTGTATTTCTGAAACGTTTTCCTAAGTGAAAGGGAGATATATGAATACAATGTATGGTAGAACGCTGTTAACCTTAGGAAATCATCATTTCCTAAGGTTATTATACCATCGTTGTGATGTAGAAATGTTGTTAACCTATCGATCGTATGTCACATCTATGGGTTAACACCGGAGATCAGTTTGCACATGTGTGAGCCTATTTTTTTCACTTGGGAACCGACGGATGCTCGCAGTGGTAAGGGAAAGTCTGAACAGCTATGGTGGTGACCATATTTTCAAAAGTAAGGAGCCATTTTCATTTTTTCTTGGGACCATACACTATAAAAAATTAATGTATGATCCTTCTATTGGCAACCGGTTACTGTAAACCATCTTGAGGTTGCCATGGTGATGTAAACCTCTTGAGCTTCGCCCTTGAGGTTTACACGGTCGCCCTGGTGACCTCGCGACGGTTAACAGACTGGTTACCGATAGAGGGCCATACATTATTCTCTATGCAGTGTATGGTAGAACGTTGTAATCAGTCAAAATCTATCATTTACTAGTCTTGTTGTGCCATCATTGTGACATCAGTAAGCTGTGGTACTATCGTTAGTACATCACAATGATGGTACAACAGCATTGACTATCTTTGCACATGCGCCGAACATATACGCATGCAAAGATGGAAATCGCGTTGCATGGACCAAAGAAGTGTTCTGCTGTTGATTTACTAATGCCCATACACTACACAAGACAATGGATGGGCATCAGTAAACAGCAACATTGTCTTCACTTCTCGAGGTTGTATGACAACCGTAAACCTCTCGAACTTCACTCTCGAGGTTTACATGGTTGTCATGACAGCCTCTCAACGTGAACAACAGCGTTATTCATTGTTGCCCATCCATTATCCTCTATATAATGCATGGGGGGCCCTTATTACTAACTGAAATCAAGCAGATTACAACCTTGTTATGACATCACTCTGTTGTTAGTCCTTCTTGAGTATAACATATCAATGGTATAACAAAACAGAATGCTCACAACAATCAATGTTCCATAAAGTAATTCAGTAAAGTAATTCAATCCATGATTACACAATCTTGGTAGCCCATACACTATAACATATAATATATGGTCTTTGGTTAACAACTATGCTGAAAACACTTCTTGAGGTTGCTGTGACATCCCTGACCAAAAAGTGTGGATTGACACTTGCTTACTTTTACCTTTTTCTTAAGATTTAAATTCCCCTTAAATTCACTTGAAATTGTATTTATTCCACAGAAGTTCTTATCTGAAAACCTCTCGAGATGCGCTCTCGAGGTTTACAATGATGTCATGGCAACCTCTCAAAGTGTTTACGGTGTGGATATTAACCAAAGACCATACATTATCCTCTAGAAACTGGTTGTGCCAGCAACTGTTTATGACTGCTGGTTCAGAATCAGCAGAGTGCTGCATTTTTGAGACACTTTTTATAATATTGGCCATGTCAAGTTATATGCAGTGCAGTTCAACTGGATGGACACAACTTACCCGATTGTTCATTACTACTCCGTGAGGTAGCCAGCTAGGGCATCCCTAATTGCTGCTGCATGTCTGCTGTGGGCAGTCACTGTGATTTCCTCTGCTGGAGCACTGTCCATCTCACTTGGTTGTGGGAAAATATGTCCATTCCACTTGTCAATTGCATAATTGTACATAAATTACTCAGCCGTTGTTTCGCAGCAATTACGCAATGTGCATCATGCGCCAATGACCTATAGGACATTGTTGATACTGAAATCACTGTGCTTCAATAGGCAATGCCACCTGCCCTTCAGTCACCCAAAGGCACATTCTACCACCATGTGGGCAGAACTCAGTCTATAATTAAAGTTGAGTTTATCTGGTTTCCATAGTCACTGTATGGCTTCATGAGCCAGGGCAGCAGGGGATAGGCAGGGTCTCCCAACAAAACCACAGGGACATGAACTGTACCAGTTTCCTGGGGGTTCTGTCAACAGTGTTCCACTCTGGCCAAGAGTGAACAGTCTGCTGTTTCCGGAGACCCTTGCATCGTGGACTTTGCCCAGCCAACCGACAATGTCCATGAAGCAGTACCTATGGTCTACAAAGGCCTGCATAATTATGGAACAGTACGACTTCCAGTTGACGTACTTGGTGGCATTTTCTGGAGGGAATATAATCAGGAAATGGGTACCATTCATGGCACCACCACAGCAAGGAAATCCCCAATCCTTCTCAAAGCCTTGGACGACATCATGCACATTCTGCATCTTTACCACCTTCGGAAGCAGTACATGTACTATGGCCCAGCAGACATCAATTACTATTGCCCCGACTGTTGAACGAACAACCCCAAACAAATGTCCCAGCGTCCTATATTTCTCATTGGTTGCAAGTCACCACAGTGCTATCGCAACCCTTATCCACTGGAATTGCTGGACATAGATGGGTGTCCTGAGTGGAGCTGTACAGAGAAAGCTCACTGCACAGAATGTCGAACGTCTGCCTGGAATATCCAAATGTTTGCCAGCCACTGATCATCTGACCAGGAACGCTGCACAATGTCATCCCATCAAACACTGCTTTTCCAGTGTGTCCATACAGATCTTAGAATACTGTAACTTTCCTGGACACAGACAAGGATCTCATGCAGTATGACCACTGTATCAAGCATGTCTTGATATATAATAGCAAGCCTGCATAATACATTATGTAGAGCAGCCCTCCTCCATCTTCTGTGCCTGGCTTTCTGCTGCCTAACTCCATAATATTGATAAAGCAGGCAAATAGAGCACACTGTTTTGGAAAACGACGCCATGTTAAAACCCTCTGTTGTGTACTGTAAGCATGACAGTCATTTGGGACTCTAGGAATGGCACTATCACCACCAACAGCATCATGAGATGTGCCCTGCTCTACACAGGATGGAACAGTTACAGAATCATTCACTGTGTGGACAAGCTGTAACATTTTCAATGTGTTTTCAAAACTCTTCAGTGGTAATGTGGATGCACTATAATGTTTTCAATCTGTAACATTTTCAAAACTGTTCAGTGGTGGTGTGGATGCACTGTAACATTTTCAGTTTGTAATGTTTTCAAAACATTACGGATTTTTCAGGTGCAGTGTGGACAGGTCCTAAACTGAACTACCGGAACTTTTCTTCTCCTATTGCCTGGCTGCCTAATGACAGTGATCTGATTTCCCTTTCCCATGTGAACTGCTGGTTTTGCCCTTGTTGTAGCCATCCTGCATCACCAACTTTAAAGCAGCAGTGCAACGAAAATGGGTTAAAATTTGACCCCACCTTTTTTTCATCCTAATTGATGCCAGATGTCTTCCAGTTTATTTTGGTGGTGAAACTTTCAGTTTTCCTTATCATTTTAGAATTTTATGAATGTTTTAAGGTAATTATTTCTCAAGAAAAAAGATGGCCGCCTCATTTTTGCATAGAAATAATACTGAGGACCCGAGGAGGTTAACAGTCCAGACAAAAATGTAGATGCACAGTACACAGCATAGGAAGCATCCAGAAAACCCAAATGAACAGTTCTGCCAATATTTTTTTATAACCATAGCAGAAAATTAGCTTTTTGGAATAACCTTTTTTGTTGCACTGCTGCTTTAAGACTGCCTGCTTCATTTTTTTTTTTTTTGCACATCAGCATCAGGACAGCTGACTTGTGTTTGCATAGCCTACTCTGTCCTGTGTGTACCACTTTCATGCACTTCCATGCATGCCAGCATGCCTGATTTCCAGTTCTTCAAAATCAGACTAGATAGTTTTTATATAAATAAATATGACATGTTATTGCTTGGCAAGTAATTAAAGGACAAAACTCTATTCCGCTTGTAATTCCTATGAAACCTGACTTCCTGTATGACCTGTAATCTCTGAGACTGACAACCTTGCTTGCTTATGAGGGATGGGCAAGTCAACGTGCACACAATAATTCACAACTGTATTTCAAGTTGGAAGACAACTTATTTAGTGGTGTAAGCATTTATTTATTTATTTATTAGCTTTTGTTTTCTGGGTAAGCGCACTAGACAAGGAATGCCTGTTTTCAGGTGCGACCCAGGAGATTACAAGAGTAGGTTTACAAGCAGTGTGAGAATATTACAACAAACAGAAATACAGGCAGTAACAGTGTGAGACAAATAAACAAGTACAGGGTGATCAGACAAGCATATACATCAGGTAAGAACATACAAGCAGTAAATAATTTCATGGAATAATATATAGGCATTAAGTTGGGACACAGGGTGATTGTCCCATTTTAAGGATGGTAGGTGCTGCGATGGAGGGCATGGAGGTAGGTATTAATACTCTACTTTAAAATTAACTTGGGGGAGCTCTCCTACAAATTAATTAATAAGCATTCTCTCCAGTTTGTTGTACCTGCCATTCTATCTCCTCAGACAGTAGTCCCACATAACTCCTGACTTGTGCTGTGTAAAAAGTGTATCCCTGCAGACAGTTTTTATCATTTATCTTCTGTGGTGCCTTTTTTCTAGATCTCCCCAAGCTTTTGACCCCTCACTTTTGTAGCTGAAGGGTCAGACATTGAATTGAACAGTATCCCAGGCTGAGGTGTTCTACACAATTCTGACCCCCCCACGTTTTGGTATGCTCCTCCACCACTGACTGTAGACACTCTTCAGAGCAGGTATTAGCACGGCCTTTCTACCTTGCTTCTTATCAGGACACCAGAGGCAGATAAAAGTAGAACTTCTCTCCCCAAGGGTTGGTACTAGGTCCACTGTTCTTTATGATTTACATAAACGACCTTGAGGCTAAATTAGATGAGGCAAAATTGCATTTCTACAGTCAATGACACTGCACTTTATACAATATCTCCAGGCCCAACATAGCCTTGGTTATAACTGACCTACACACTGCATTCAGTACATTACAACTCAATCTATTTCATTCCAAACTGTTGCTCAGTGTCTCAAAAACCAAGATTATAGCATTCACCCCAATGATAAATGATCCTCAAATACCCCTTCTACATCCATCTTCACTCTAATGTGGGATAACCAAGAGCTGGTGGACAATTATAAGTATTGGGATATGTGGCTATATAGTAATCTGTCTTTCACCATACATAAATGCAAGAAACTCCATTCTAGACCCGAATTCTACTACAGGGATACATTCTGCTTCATTGCTGATGCATGGGAAAGACTGGTACAAGCCACATTCCTACTGATAGTAGGTTACGGTGACCTGATTTATAGATGTAGTACCACTATGCACCTGGCTAAATTGGATGTGCTGTACCACAGGACTCTTCACTTTATCCTCTGTCCCAACAAAGATAGTTGCAAGTGGCAAGATTGTGGAAAACAAGTCCCTAATCCTGGAGGAACTGAACTCCCACTTTGCCACAGCTGGATTAGCTTTTGACTCGTCACCTTATGCTGGTGCTGCGGTGAGCCAGCATACCACTCCCGCCACATCTAGTCCTGCACCCAGCCCCTTCCAACTGCACGAGATAACTTATAAAGAAGTAGAAGATTCTCTTCTTAACTTAGACACCAAAAAAAGCGCTGAGGACGATGGCTTTGAACCCTTTTTCCTAAGGTCAGGCTACGCCATCTCACTGCCCCAATTCTCCACATCTTCAATCTTTCCTTTACATCTGCTACTGTGCCGTCCTGCTGGAAATCAGCACATATCCTCCCTCTATTTAAATCTGGTGACCCATGCGATGTAAACAACTATAGGTCTATCTCCATATTGCCTATCCTTTCTAAAGTTCTCGAAAAACTGATCCATATTCAGTTAAAATCTCACTTGGAAACCTTCTCTCTCATTAACCCAGCTCAATCTGGCTTCCGGCTAATCATAGCACAATCACTGCACTAGCAAAGTAACCAATGATTGGATCTCTGCTATAGATGCTAAGAAGGTAACTGGTGCAGTCTTTTGGACCTCAGCAAAGTTTTGATACTGTTGATCACAAACTATTAGTCAATTGTCTTGCAAAGTTGGGTGCCTCATACCATACCACCCAGTGGTTCTCTAGCTACCTAACTGGAAGATTCCAAAAAGTAAAGGCGGAAGGCTTTTTTTCTGCTGCCTTGCCAGTTGCAAGAGGAGTCCCCTAAGGATCCATCTTAGGCCCTATCTTGTTTTCTCTGTACATTAATGACTTAGATGCTAACATATCTACGTCCAATCTGCACTTTTTTGCAGATGATACTGTGTTGTATACTTCTGGCTCATCGTTATCTGAAGTCAAGGGAGTGCTTCAAGCGGACTTTGCACAACTTGAGCATAATCTAATAAAGGCAAAGCTTCTGCTCAATGCTAAGAAGACTAAAGCGATGATATTCTCCCGCAGTGCTGTCTCAGGCCTCCCCAATACCCTTACCCAAGACTTCATTGTCACCACGCTAAACGAGCCTCTGGAAGTTGCAACCAAATTTAAATATCTAGGTATCTGGATCGACAATAAATTATCTTTCAGTGACCACGCCGAAGATGTCTCTAGAAGGTTAAAAGCAAGGTTAGGTTTCTTCTACAGAAATAGGCCCCTTTTCCCCCTTGAAACTCGAAACAAGCTTGTACAGGCCATTTTTCTCCCCCTACTCGACTATGGTGATGTAATCTATTCCTCCACCACTCTTGTAAATCTAAGTAAACTGGACATCCTTTATCACCGTGTGTTACGGTTCATTACCAACTCCCCTTACAGTTCGCACCACTGTGACTTATATGCAGCTGTTGGTTGGACATCCCTTACTACTAGATGCCTGCTCCATGCTGGGCTATGGACTCTTAAACTGCTCCTGCAGAAATTGCCAAGCTTTATCTCTTCCCTTATTAGTATCTCACATAGTGCATACTCGTAAGAAAATCTGACTTTATTATGTTTGACATACCAAGGACGCAGACTTCCTTTGTAAACGGTTATTGCATATGCCCTTCCCTCCATTTGGAACCAATTACAAACCGTATTGAAACTAACTAGCACAGTTTCAATAAACTTCTACAAATCGCTAAGTTCAGCCAAAATAAAAGACACCTGTAACTGTCATTAAGTCTCTTCCTTCCCCATGTGTGCCATATTTATCCACTGGTAAGGTATAATTGATTTGTCATATTAACTGCTTTCCTTCCCTTCTACTCCTGGCTTTATCTTTGCTTACGCTCCACTGCTACTCGATCAAATCACTCCTCTCCCCCATATCAGTTGTAGACTGTTGTTTGTTCTAGCTGCCAAAATACTGTATATGTATTGCACACACCAGTCATCATGTTTCATTTATCAGTATGCAACCTGTAAGTCGCTTCCCTGTCTCATATCAATGTTTACCACCTGCGGTCACCCTATGTGGTACCCTTGTATGTATATCCAGCCTCTATCATGTAACGTGCATTTCATGTATATACTGTTATTACCTATCTGTGTTTGTACTTTAAGTGTTTATGTCACAGGACCTCCTTGTGAATGAGCTTGCTCAATGGAGTTTTCCTGTAATAAACTTGAACTTGAACTTGAACTTTGTAACGCCCTACTCCCAGGACCCATCATTGTACCCTCTATTCTACTGTAGGCTGACCCTTTCTGACCACATGAAGGCTAAAAACCCTCTATCTATGGACCTACAGTATAAAGCTTTATAGAATGACCTACTGCCTTACATCACAGCACAATTCCATAGAATCAACAGTCCTCATGAACTGAGGAAAAACAGCTTGATTCTTCTCGAGGTACCGAGGTATCTCACTTTATTTTTGGAAAAGCAGCGCTCAGCTGGCTTGCCCCTGTACTCTAAAACAATCTAAAAGCATGATAAAATGTGCTTCCTAGATTAATCTCAATGCTTTTATCCCTTGCTGTGCTGCGAACTTTTATATACATCCTAAAATCCTATACTCTAAATCTACTGGCAGCCTAAGGGTTAAAACACTTCTTGACAATCATTGTGTGGAGGTTTATAACTGCAGGCACAAAAAAAATGGCACCAGGTTTGCAGGTAAAAGAGCGCGAGATACTTTATTTAACAAAATGCACACACATGTGCTAAAACAGACAGTGTGCAAAATACATACAGATAGTGCAGTGTTGCCCTCTGGTGACCCAACTGGTTTCACTTTTTGCTTCTTCAGAAGATTACAACATTCCCAATTTGCACACAATTCTGTGATTTCCTTGTAACTGTAGTTCTACTAGGCTTATTACATATTAAAAGTATATGAAGCCCATATCCCAAGTTAACAGTCCTGTACTGTAGAGGGCACCATATGAGTCTAGTGGAACAGAACTGTGTGCAAACTGGGAATTTTTCAGCCTCTCACCTAAGCATGAGATATGATGTAAATAAGTGGGTACCTATGCTATGTATAATATAGGGTAAGAAGATTGTGTGTAAAAAGGGAAAAAAAAAATATATTATATAAAATATATATTTTTTTTTAAGTGGAACAGAAATAGAGCACTGTATCTTTAAGATCCCAAACAGTTTAAAAAAAGGATCCACTTCCTGATATAGGTGACTTCTGAAGAAGCAAAGAGCAAAACCGGTTGAGTCGCCTGAGGGCAACACTGCACTCTCTGTATGTATTTTACAATGTGTGGTTTAGCACATGTGTATGCATTTTGTTAAATAAAGTATCTCACGCTTTTTTTACCTGCAGACCTGGTGCCAGTGTTTTTTTGTGCCTGCTAGTTTCCAAATTTTGACTTGGCATGGGTTATAGAGTGGCGCTGTGGTTGCTGTTTGCAGTTACTAATGTTTATGACTGCTCATAGACTCCACTGATCCACATATTAACTTGTAATATATTTGTAACTTCTATATATAGCAAGCTACAGCATAAATTCATGCCATGTTATATCCCCTGCCTCTATATACCAGTCATACCATGCATTTCATGCCTATTGTATGTACCTTCTGTATTTATATTCTAGTATGTATCGTGATTTTTGCCCTGTATTTTCATTTTGTACTATGATTTTTACCCTGTATTTACATTATGTGTCATGCTATTTCCTGTTCTGTATGTGCGTCACTGTAGATGTTTTAGGTAGATAGGTGGTGGCATGTAGAAATCTTTATTGTTCATCTTAAAAGACTTTATAAGATTCTTAACAAAAGGCAATTAAACGAATTACAAGAACATAATGTATAGTTATAAATTATTCAAAACCACAATAAAGATAAGTGAAATATCATTATTACATTTTACAAAATGTATTCATATCTCAAGAACAGCCAGACATTTTTTTCTGCCTTTTTATTTTCAGTGTATCTTGCAGGTATGATCCAAATAGATGCTTTTGAAAGTTTGGACTGTCCTAACCAGGACCTCCTTGTAAATAAGCATTGCTCACTGGAGCCTTCTCCTGGTAAAACAAATAAACGCAAAATACAAACATGTGTCACTGCCATACACTCACTGATGCCATTTCCTGCCTGCACTTTCCACATCATGAAGATAATAAACTGATTTGCTAGCAATGACGTGTCTCCTGCACTGTGTGTACTGTGATTGTGCACCACACCAAATATACTCTTTTCACGCCTGTCTGCCACTTTTCCTATCCTAATGAACTGACTTCCAAATGTACTGCCTGTGGAATCCGTTGATGGTGTTTTTACAGTACTATAACTCCTGTATGTGCTACGTTTGCATTCACATCATCTGCCCATGAATGGATATTCATTGCATTATAGAACTTGCAGCCATGAGAACAACACATAATGTGTGGATGCTGGACGCTGAGCATGCAGTCATGTGTTATTCCTCTATAATAAGTGACTAGGACTGTTTACATAAGGAATAACCCATGGCTGGATATGCAGCAATATTGTAATAACCAAATGACCTGGGTGGGTTGTGAGGTCTGAAGTGGAGCCAACAGTCCTCAATCACCCAGGAAGTGAGGTTATGAAAGCATTGACACACTCCTGGAGTGGATTATTACACTTATGATATTTGTAAAATGGTCACTTGGGGGCCGACAGTATAGCCTAGAGGTTAGAGTGATGAGCTATGAATGAGCTTAGTACATCCAGCACACCTAGATTTGATTCCCACAACCTCCACTATCATACTGCGTGAATCTGAACAAGTCACTTAACCTCCCCAGTACTTCTGGGTTACCCCTGAAAACAGGCACTTGTGCCTAGTGGGCCTGACCTGGTTACCAAAAAACAATAAAAAAAAAAATGCTATAAACTAGATAAGCATGGTGTAGTCCACCATTATAACAGCATGGTTATAATGGCAAGCATGGGACAGCTGAGATCTGTTAATCATACAGTGGTGCAAGCACGGTCTGTGAAAACTGCAGACAATTGAAACCAACGCTGACCGATAAAATGTTTGCCTGCAGCATTTTAGGGTCTGGGATTCTAGGGCAGGCAGGAGAACTGGGACTAGGATTCAGAGAGACAGAGGCACAAATTTGTAGCATTTTTACCAGCCCTGATGGGATGGAAAACAGGCAATACTCAATGCTCATCTCCAGGCCAGTGCAGGAAACAAACTGGAAGTCAGTAAAGTCATCAGTTATAAAAAATAAAATATGGGTGGAGGAGTAATGATTTTTTTATACACACCCTTGGTGTGTGATTCTTTGACAAATCCCTTGAGCTTTGCTTTCGGGGTTCATGAGGCATCATACACCTTGGGTGTGTATAAATAACCATAACACACCACAACCTATACTTTATTCTGTATATCATAACTGGGTCTTCCTTTTTCTCATAGGGAAACCATGGCATAATTTGTCGTTATAAAGGAGTGTTTATAATGACAAACACGCACCCAGTTTCCCCTCACTCTGCACATGCACCCGCTGCAGCTCTTCCTCTCGAACTGCTGGCCACTTTCTCTTTCTCCCAGAGACGTATCCACCACTCAGACTCGGTGGTAAGTAACTATGAAAAAGAAAATCAAGTGGCATAAAATAAAAAATCTAAAATTTCAGATGCCATCCCAAAGAAGTAAATAAAAAATACTTGCAGGCCCGGTGGCACTGAGGGCTAAGGTGCTGGATGCCTTACTTAGCACCATGCCAATGAGCACGGACTGTCAGAGGTCGTCAGGGAGGGAAGGCATGGAGCTGGATGGAGCCGCCAAGAGGTAGCTCTCCTCTCTGGGGAGGGAAGGTGGTATCCCTCGGCTCTTGACTGCCCCATGGTGGAGGCCGGGGGCAGCACAGGCCAGAGGGAGCGCCAAGTGCTAGGCCGATGGGTGGGCAGATGGGGTCATCACCGGGGCTGTAGTACACATGCGCACCTACTCCTGGGGCCCTGGGGTAAAATGGGTGGACAACGCAAAAGGGACAAAATGGATCCGGCCGCGGGATGATGCCTGACCCTCCACAGGCTCTGCTCCCGGGCCAGACTTAAGGTAAGCCCCGATAATTCTGGGATGTTGGGGCTGGGATGGGGTGGTCGGGTTGAAGGGGGCAGCTAGAGAGGAGATAAATAATTCCAAAAAAAAAAACAAAACTTTTAAATAAAGAAAATAAAAGTGATGGCGGACCGTGCTCTCTAACCTAACTGGACTGCGACCGCACGGGAACATCTTTTTATGTTATATAATTGCTGTGGTGAAAAAGGAAAACCCAGCAATTATATAAAACAAAATATGGGGTGGTGTTTAAACCCAAAGTTTACACACACCTTCAGTGTTAGATGCTTTCACAAACTCCTCGAGCTTTGCTCTCTGGATTTATGTAGCATCTAGCACCTCGGGTATGTGTGTAAACTTCTCGTTACACACCCACCCCATACTTTATACATAATTACTGATCATCACTTTTAATACACATATAAACACGTTGTAATCATCTCTTTTAACTGGCAGTGTGTAACTGAGAGCTGGCAATCAAATACACAGCTCTCAAAGCACAGAGCACAAAGTCGGCGGGAGGCAAGTAAGGCCAATGCCCTCTCTCTTCCTCATAAACTCACATGCTCTCATTAAGCATGCAAATAGTGACCGGCCCCACACCCCTCCGCACACAGTCGGGCACTATCCTTCTTCCAAATGATGTGAGTCTCCCCAACTAGTTGGCCCTGTGTGACAGATAGCAGCTTTCAGTAGTCAGTTGCACCAGCAATAATAAACAAAATCTGGTTAGAGCCAACACAGCTGCTATGCTGCTTTAAAGGGACATTGTTCACTTAAAATGTGTGCATTGGAAGATTTCAATGTATGCTCATAATTTTATTGTTTTGTAATAATTTTACCACGTTTTCAACATAGCCTTCTTATGAACTGGCCTCGTGAACAAGGGTGGAGAAAAACTTCAAAACCTGCCCGAAAGGTGATTTCATGCAGCGACAACATCATTCTTCACCACAGGTGTAAAAACACATTTTGGTCAGGATGTGAAAAATGGCAGTTGTCACGTTCATGAGCTGATGTGAAAAAATGACTAAGTTGGAAATTTGGGGTCAGAATTGTGAAAATTACCAAAGTTATGAGTGTGTGTTGCAACATTTCAATGAATGCTCAGACTTTGCCATTTTTAAATATTTTCATCCAAAATTTTCAACATATCTGTCTTATCACTCCACCTGATGAACAAGGTCAGTGAAAATGTTCAAATCCTACCCAAAAGGTGATTTCACCAAGTGACTGAAAAAATGTTTCTGGGCCTGATTTGCATAATTTCACCAACATTGGTCATGAGGTGGGGTCCCACAAAGGCCTTGTTGAAAATTTGGGGTGAAAATATGCAAAGCTGCCAAAGTTATGCATCAAAGTTCAAAACCCATTGAAATACATGGAATCACACTTCCCTTAGTTTTCAGATCACAGTTGCCAGCTCGAGGAGCAAGACGTGTCTTCAATTACAAAGTGTATCTTCATCTTGTAACTTGTTCAGCTGAGTGAGGTTGTGTGGGGGTGTACTGGGGGTGTGAGGTGGTGACTGCTCAGTGGGAGGTCAGGTGGGGGGCAGATTGACGAAGGACCATTTTCCTTTTTACAGATTACAAAAAAGAAACATTGAGGGACAGTTTTCTTTATCACAGGTCCCATATGGGGATGTGGATCAGAGGGTGCCACTAGACAGCAGAGAAACATTAATGGGAACAGGGATCAGAGGGTGGGGGTGCCACTGGACACCAGGGAAATATGAATGGGAACAGGGATCAGAGGGTGGAGGATGCCACTAGACACCAGGGAAGCATGAATGGGAACAGGGATCGGAGGGTGAGGGGTGCTATTAGACTCAGGGAAATATGAATGGGAACAGGGATTGGAGGGTTGGGGTTGCCACTAAACACCAGGGGAACATGAATGGGAATGGGGATCGGAGGGTGGCGGTACCACTAGAAACCAGGGGAACATGAATGGGAATGGGGATCGGAGGGTGGCGGTACCACTAGACACCAGGGGAACATGAATGGGAATGGGGATCGGAGGGTGGCGGTACCACTAGACACCAGGGGAACATGAATGGGAATGGGGATCGGAGGGTGGCAGTACCACTAGACACCAGGGAAACATAAATGGCAACAGGGATCAGAGGGTGGGTGATGCCTACCAGTGATCTTTTTCACCTCCTTGTTAATAATTCCAATATCTGGATGGATTGGCTCTCTCCACTTTAGTTATTATGACCAAACTTCCTATGAACACCTGCTTTGTTACTTTTGTACTCCATCACAGTGGCTAAAAGGAAAAGGTTTGTTGGATGTTTACTTTGAGAGCTTAATGTCAGTATGTTATGGCCACACTATTTTTCAGTGTGACTGGGTCACATCAGAGTTGTCTGATTTTTTTATGATATACTGTATGCACATAGATTGTGTATCGTTAGTGACTGCCTACTATTTATAAATTGGGTTTCTCCTTTCTAGTAATCGTCTGTCTCCCATTATGCAGTTACGATGTTGATAACTTTTGGAACTTTTCTTTGAACTACTTATTTGAGCAATCGAGTAATATAGGCTACTGGGAAACAGCTTGTTATTTCTGACATTTGTCTCTAATACATAGAACTTGTGAATTTTTCCACTGCTTTTCAGGTACCTAAGGAATTAAGTACTTTAATTTCAAATCTGAGCTGCCTTCAATCGTATACATATTATATTTGCTTCAGAGCACTTTGTGGAGTGGTCTAGTAGTATACACTACAGGGAACCAGCTTACATATTACAGTTTATAAAATAAATACATTGATTTTTTTTTTTTTTAGGCTGCAATCTCATTAACTGCCCATCCAAAAAATATGCAGATACAGGCTGTCTCCCACCATACAGTTTTGATATATATACAACATGTTTGAAACATTTCCTCTGAGCACTTTCCAGAACGACCGAGCATTATATGCCGTTGCAAAACAGGCTGTTGTTTCTGGCTCTTGATATTTGCTTAAACATAAAAATTGAGAGTTTTCAGCAATTGGAGGAACTAAGTATCTTTATATTTTTTTTTATTTATATTTTTGTGGGTTTTTTTCTGTGCTCATTTTCTCCCCTGTTCCCCAGCACACGGGTGTCATGCGGGCTTGGAGGCACACACACGCTCTGTGATGCAGGCACAGCCCCTTCCACCCCATGTCTAGTGCCAGAGCTCCCTGTTGGTGCTGCAATCCATCCTCCAGGTGAAGGCCAGTGACCGAGGAGCCACCATTCCCTCCCAGGAGGAGAGAGCTGTCTCACGGTGGCTCAATCTCACTCATCCCCCCCAGGCCGACCCTTTTCAACCTAGACTCATTCCCTAACCTGGGCCGCTGGAGTAGCATGAGGTGTGGCGTCCAACACCTCAACCTTCAGTGCCACCGGGCTGGCTAAATATCTTTATTTTAAATCTAGACCAGCTCCCATTATATAGCTTATTATATCTTTTATATTATATCTTAAAGATTATATCTTTTAGATAAAATTAAATCAAAGGTATGCAGCATTCCTAACCCGGAAATGAGCCAGAAGTGAGTGCAAGTGACTGCGGAGCAAGAAGACAGTGTAGTGGGGGAGACAAAGGAACAGCAAGAAACAGCAGTACAGAGGCGGAGAGATGTCATTCAGTTCCAGTCAAAGCACTCGGTGGAAGGAGACATTCTAGGTATCCGGTCATGTGTTTCCACTGTCCCTTCTCTATCCTATGTCATAGCAATACATCAGCAAGGCTCTGCCCATGCAGCCATAAAAATAAAACATGGTTGGGTGGGTGTAATCCAGAATGTATACACACCCTTAGTGTGTGTGTGATGCTTCTATAAACCCACGGAGCTTCACTCTCAAGGCTTATGTAGCACCACACACCTTGGATGTGTAACAATTTTGGTTACACATTTCCATCCATGTATTATTTTCTATTTAACTGCAGCAGCTCAATCCAGTGCCTGTCCCTGCAACTATTTGTTTTCTTTTCATCAGTTTTTTTCCCATTATTTTTTGCTGACATCCTCACACGCAAGTCTTTGTAGCTGTATCAGTCATACAAACAGACAAAGAAGGTGACTTGATACCTTTTATAGGACCAACTGAAACTTATTTGTTGGTCCAATAAAAGGAATCAAATTGTTTACTTTGTCTATTCAGACATTTCATCCTCTAATTTTAGAAATGTATCCAATAGCAAAACAGAACAGCTAACCTTCTGAGCCTGCTGTTTCTATGGTATAACAGTGTTGTTTTTCTAATCATTGTTACTTGGTGTCATTGAACTTGCCTTTTCAACCTGGACAATATACTAGTTCCTGTTGTCTATGCATTAATCTGTAAAGTGAGCTAACTAAATAAATAACTGAACAAATCCACATAAAACTGGCTCTCCTTATCAGTTGTTTCCTAAACGGATAGTTTAATCACTGTAATAAACCCGTGAATTTGACCTGCTGTCAATTTTTTGTCCTTGAAGTTTATGATTAATAGGTGAGTGAATATGTTTTAGCCCTTCGGTAACCAAAGAAGGAACTACATATGCTGTAAAAGAGAGGCATGGACATTTGTTGTATAGCTTAAGTTTCCAGTAATACCAATCTTATTTGCAATTTTCTTGGATTACTGCTTCATTCTTGATGCCGTTTTTAATTAAATTATTATTAGTTTGACATATTTACCAAATGGCATGATATGAGGTTTGGTATAGTAAACCACGAAGAAAATCAGGATGTAAAATTCTAACAGTCTGAGCTTCTTCTGTGTAGTTACATTGATATAGTATCAGCAGAACATGTGTGAAATCCTTGGAAAGCAACTGGACGGAACCCTGCATTTACTTCTCCTTGCCTTGAGTCCCTACCCCTCCATGTACCACATCTATCTTTTGGCAGGAAAGAAATGTCCTAGTTTCAGAGAGTCAGCCTTGTTACTTTTAATGGTGTGTGTGAATTTTTTATAATGTTCTGGTGATGCATCTTCATCTCTGGCCTGACCCCTTCCATGGGCTCCTCGTCAACCTCATCAATTGCCCTCTATGCGTACTTCCACCTGCCTCCTGTTTTCTTTTTACATCCTTGCACCCTCCCCAGCTTCAAAATTCAGGTGACCTCTGAGCCCATAACCCCCCTTCCTGCTGGCAGCTACCTCAATAGCACGCTGCCTATGGTGATGCCTTTAGGGCAAGCAGGGCCCCATCCAGAGCCTAATATCCAATGCTGCCAGCGGACAAGGTCTGGGGTCTGAAAGTAGCTGACTGTCATCCAGAGGTCTGGTGGATGTTTCCATTTTCTGTAATCCTGCCGGACTGCAGGGACGATGGCCCTTAAGACACCAAGTTCACACATGTGTTGGCACTTTGTCATGCTGAATCAACATCCCTCCATCCTACCACTGGTTCTGCAACTGCTGCTCTGCCTTCTGGATCAGAAGGAGGCAGAAAAGCACAAAGGCATCACTGCCTCCCTCCCTTGCCACAAACCGAGCATATCTGAGTTGATACTCGGTCAGCGGCCTGTCAAACCATAGCATTATCCCTGGCTTGGAGTACAAAGCTGGTCATCTAGCATGGCAAGTGACTCCCAGCCACTGTACTGTTGGCCTGGCCACATACGAGTTATTTCAAGAAATGGATCTGTCTTCTCCCATATATTCATGGAATCTTATTCCCCGTAATCCTTTGGTAGCCACATAACAAGGGGAACTCAAAATAGAAATTAGAGGTCAGGGCTATGCGTAGGAATAAATTGTCACAGTTTTTTCTGCAGCTGTTTTTTGACGAGGGTAACTTAATGACTAATTTGTTTTAACAAAGGCTATACCATTCCCCTTCCACTTGATCTCTGCTTACTCCTATTTTGCAGTATGTTTCTGTCATATCACTCAAGTGGGCTCATGGAGGCATTCTGTGAGAAGATAATGTGAAAAACATGTGTCATGCCACCTGACTATATGAACAGACATGACATCTGTCTGGCATGTCTGGGCCCAGACCACAGTGTTAAGCACTATAAGTGCAGCTAGGCCATACAGCCTAAGCCATTTGGCTATTTGCTGGCTTACTGGTCTACCTTTTTGGGTAGGCTCAGTCCCTGCATCAGAGACTTGAGGTATGTTTGAATTGTTGGCCCTTGGTAGTGGAGGTCCCTCGCAAGATAAAGTATGTCCCAAGCACTGACCCTTGTTTACAGTCCACAGCTGTAGGAGGCCATTAGTTTGTGTGTTGTTTTCGTTAGGACTTCTTTTTTGACACTGAGCCCTTCTCCCCATACTACAGTGCCTCATATCAATGTCTTCATTTGTAGTTTTGCAGTTACATGGATCTAGGGTTACTACCTTTTAAGAAGCCCAAAATGTGACATTTCATACTGACACATGATTTTTTTGCAGGACAATATGTACCCTTGACCAGTGCAACAGATTTCTTTCCTCTAAATAATCAAAGCGGAGACTACATGCTGTATTTTATTAGTTGTTCATATTGTTCCCCATCAATTTAAGGTATTTTAGTTAAGGTATCATAGTTTCTGCTACTTCTAGAGGAAAGCAAGACAAGACTTCTTTCCACTATAAGAGCAGGACATTTAGCATTTTTCATGTTTTTGGCTGGACACAGCCACCCAAACCAGGACTGTCCTGACAAAAACAGAACAGGTGGGAACCCTACATGGACCCCCATTATGCACCCACTGCCCATGATTCATTGCTTGCTATGCATTCTTATTGTTTTTTCCCCACGATTTACTGTTTATAGTTTCACTGTTTACACTTCGTACTTTTATTTCTTCAGCTGTTCCCTCTTCCTCAATTATATCATTCCAATGTCTTTATTTGTATTATTGCATTTTGTTTGCCATTTCCCCCTTGTTTAGTATCCCTCACGTCAGACATGGAAATGAGTCTTGGCACAGCGTACTTTTACCAGTCACCAAATTTCAAATAAATATATACATATATTCACCAGACAGTCCGGATGAGATGCATGAAACAGGAAACTTAAAACATTACGTACTAAAATGTTCCATTCTGTAAGTTGCAGTGTAGCTTCCTAGGTTTATTGAAACAGTGGATTTTATTATTTTTTATTATCATTTTTAATAAGTTTTTCATACATCACAGTGCAGTCAAAACACATGATCAAAATCAAAAACTAGGTCATGACATCAATTCATAATAATGTTCTGCAACTCAGAAACACATACAGACAAGACAAGACAAAACAAAACATGCACATAAATAAACAAAATATATCATGGCATAACTTTGGGAGAAGTGTACCACATTTAAAAATTCTCTAATTATTGTAATACTGCATAGAGAAAACAGGTCTGTGAGGCAGACACCCAATAAATAATGCCTTATATTTTGCACATGGGGGTCAATTATCAGCCACTGCAAGCCAGGTACAACCTAATAACTTATTTTGATTATAAATTACAGTCAATCAACCTTTCATATTTATTTATTTATTTAGTTATGCATTTGATAACTGGGTAAGTACACTAGCCTCAGGGACCATTTTCAGGCACGACCCACACCATCTAGATGGCAGAAGAAGAAAAAAAAATACAACAATGAATTACAAGGACATTTGACAAAAAGATTGATCGCATTACATATGTTACAAGAAAGTACAAATATTAGCATTTCCGTATTCTGCAATAAACAAATCCAGGGAATCACAGTAGGAATTACAGTTTGTCCACATTTTTTTTTCACAGTTAATCTTTTTTATTGAGTGGCCAAAGAAGACAGTTACATTCATGTAGAACACAATAACATATATAAGTGCTTTAGGGTTACAAAGCATTGTGTGCATCATCAATGGTCAGCATTCTGTATACAATATCTGCCCTTTCTAGGTACAGGGGTGCATCATAGATATTACAGTAACAAGTAATAGTATTCATTTGATTTAGGTGGCTTTTTGGTCATTATCTCCTGTATTTCGTTTGGTACTGGAGTGTTTTGTACTTGTGGACCCCTAGTTGGGTAGAAAAGACAGGAGGGTGGTGGTGGGGATGGTGAGAAGGTATATTGTCTTAGACCTTCAGGGCTGCCTGCTCCTCCATATAGTCCTCCCCTACCAGTTCAAATGTTCTGCAAGGGATTTGACCCTTTGGATTAGGATTACTTTAAGGAGGCTTTAGTAAATCTTTTTTCCAATCGGTTCTTAGATTACCTGCCTGATTAGCTATGTACTGTAGGTAAGGGCCCCGTGTTTTATGGTATTTCTCCATCATCTGTAGGGAGAAGTGGAGCAATTTCAAGTTAATGGCCTGCCCTTCCAGTGCCTGATACCACTCTCACAGGGTTGGTATTTTATCTGTTCTCCAGCTGGTTAACAAAAGCCTCTTGACCGCCACTGTGGCTTGTAGTTACCAGTGGGCTTGTAGCTTATTCAATGTTGTTCCTGGTTCAGGCATACCCAGGAGAATTAAGGATGGGGATAGGGGGATACCCATTTGCAGAATACTCAAACACCCTTTTATCACCTGGTTCCAGAAGCTTGTTACACAGAGGCATTCCCACAGGATATACAGGAGGTGGGCCCCAGTGGCCTTACGTCTCCTACACTGGTCCATGGGAGTTAGTGTCATCTTATACTATATAATATTGAGGGAGGTGTGATACCACAAGTGCAGAATCTTTTGTTGGATGAGAAGACTCCTTGGGTTTTTACAGGCACTTTGAGCTAGTCTTCAACATCTAACCCACTCCTCCTCCCCATCTGTATTTTTAGCATAATTTGCCATTGATCCCTTGCCTTGGACAAAGAGTCAGAGTTTTTTGTTTGATCATGGCCTGTATTCTATTGGTCAGGCCCTTAGGTTTCTGTAGCCATTGTGCTATCGGCACTTGCTGCTGCAGTTTATCCTGGGTTTTGTAACAAGGAGTACATTGGCAGGGTGACTTGACCCAGGTTAGGTACAGGCTTCTCAGCTGCAGGTATGTCCATAATTGGTTCTGGATTATGTCGTATTGGGATTGCATGTCTTGAAATAAAAGCATGGCATCTACTTTGGGAGTTATTATGTCTTTTACCAAATGTATATTCTGACTTTTCCATGGTTTCCAGTTTACTGGCTTTTATTCCACCTGCATTTGTGGATTGTTCCATAGAGGCGTGTATAGTCCAGGATGCAAGCACAGTTGTACCAGTGTTCCCACCTTCTAGTGGACAGCTTTTGCTGCTTTTATGTGAGCCATGGATGAGCCTCTTTGGGGAGAGGGGAGGTGAGGTGAGGTAACTTGCCGGGTGGGCTCCTTGCAAGATGTCTGTCTCCATTTGCACCCATGCTGGGACGTCAGCTGGATGACAGTCAAATATTCTCAAGGACATTATGAACATACGAACATATGAAATTTGCCAGCAGATAAAGGCCTAGAGGTCTAACAAGTCTGCTCAAATGTGCAGCTAGCACCCCTTATTCGCGGCTGCCCCACCCTTCCCCTTCATTAACCCTCCCTCTTGTCCTGTCCCATCCTCGTTTGAAGCAGTCCACTGTTCTACTGCATACCACTTCAGCAGGTAATGCATTCCACCCAGCCACCACCCTCTCTGTAAAAAAGTGTCTCCTCATCTCCCTCCTGAACCTTCCTCGCTCCAGTCTCATATCATGGCCCCTGGTGGCCCTCCCCTTCCTTACTTTGAACAGTCCCTCTGTAACCATCTTGTTTATTCCTTTCGTGTATTTAAAGGTTTCAATCATGTCACCCCTGTCTCTCCTCTCCTCCAGTGAGTACATGTTCAACTCCTTCAATCTCCTCTCGTATGATAAGTCCCCCAGCCCCTTGATCATCTTTGTCGCTCTGCGCTGCACCCCCTCCAGTAACTTAATGTCCTTCTTCAGATACGGACACCAGTACTGCACGCAGTACTCCAGGTGTGGTCTAACTAATGACCTATACAGTGGCAGAATCACCTCCTCCCTCCTCGAGGATATACCCCTTGCAATACAACCCAGCATTTTGTTGGCCTTTGCAGCTGCCTTCCTACATTGTGCCGAGTTGTTCATTGACCCTGTAATGAGCACACCCAGATCCTTCTCCTCCTCTGTCTGGGCTAGCTGCACTCCCCAGCTGGTAACTCCTCCTTGGGTTCTTCATCCCAAAATGCAGCACCTTGCACTTTTTGGCATTAAAGCCCAGTTGCCAGGTGTCTGACCAGGTTTCAAGCTTTGCTAGATCATCCTGCAACCCCTGCCATCCCCCTAGGACATCCACCACCGCGCCTACCTTAGTATCATCAGCAAACAGACTGATCTTGCTCTTGATGTCCCATGATATGTCTGCAATGAGTATCCCAAACAACACTGGTCCCAACACTGAGCCCTGTGGAACACCGCTCATCACTGCCCTTGGGTGTGAGAGCTCCCCACCCACTACCACCCTCTGTTGCCTTCCCTGCAGCCAGTTTTCTACCCATCTCACCAGCTTTGCACCCGCCCCTGTGCCTACTAACTTCTTTCCCAGCCTTCCATGTGGCACTGAGTCGAATGCCTTACTGAAGTCCAGATACAGGACATCCACTGCATGGCCCCTGTCCAGTTGCCTAGTTACTCAGTCATAGAACTCGACCAGGTTGGTTTGGCAGGATCTACCATGTATGAAGCCATGCTGTCTGCTGTCCTGTAGTCCTTTGGCCTCTAGGAGGGCCACCAGTCTCTCCTTCATGATAGTCTCCATTAGCTTACCCATGATGGATGTGAGGCTCACTGGTCTGTAGTTTCCCGGTTCATCCTTGGGGCCACTCTTGTGGAGGGGCACCACACGAGCCATCCTCCAGTCCTGAGGTACATTGATATCTGGTTACATAGAAACATAGAATTTGATGGCAGATAAGAACCGCTTGGCCCACCTAGTCTGCCCATTTCCCTACCTGATGGATAAGCTGCAGATTCTAGTTAATCAACAGCTTACTTCCTCCTACCCCCCACTAGAATTGCCTTATGTCTGTCCCATGCATTTTTGAATTCTCCCACTGTTCCTGACTTCACAACCTCCTCAGGAAGGCTGTTCCATGGTCCACAACCCTCTCTGTGAAAAAATACTTTCTAACATTACCCCTGAGCCATCCCCTCTATCTTCAAATTGTGTCCCTTGTTCTTGCACATCTTTTCTTCTGAAAGATGCTACCCTCTTGTACTTTAATTCCCTTGAGATACTTGAAAGTTTCTATCATGTCCCCCCTCTCCCTCCTTTCCTCAAGAGTATACATATTAAGCTGCTTTAGTCTCTCCTCATATGTCTTCTGGTGCAGACCCTGCACCATTTTGGTTGCCTTCCTCTGAACAGCCTCCACTCTGTCTACACCTTTGTGGAGATGGGGTCTCTAGAACTGCACGCAGTACTCCAGATGTAGTCTTACCAACTGTCTGTACAGAGGGATAACAAGTTTTTGGAAGTTTGACAGGTTCCACCCCCCTCTATCCTTTGAGGCCTACAGTTTTGCCCAGCTAAATCTGGGCCTAGTTGTACCCCATAAAATTTGTTAACCCTTAGGTTGCCAGAAGATTTAGAACATATAGGTTTTTAGGACATGTATACACGTCTGTGAAACAGCAAGGGTTAATTATCTTTTTAGTTTCTGAACCCATGCCACTGGTATCTTCACCAGGAGGCGGGATAATACATAATACACACTGGGTGCAGCCATCATTTTGATGGCTTCTATTTTTCCAAGTAGAGAGAGGTTTAGATGTGCCTCTCTGTCCCCATCTAATTTCAAGCTTCTTATTAGGGAGGTTAGGTTACTTGCTATAAGATTTTTCGGATTGTTTGGGATTCTCACCCTGTGGTATTTAATCTCTGAGGCTGCACAAGCTAGGCCAGTTGTCTTGACGTCTAATGGTAAGGGGGCTTTGTTTAATGTTAGTATTTCAGTTTTTCCCTTATTGACACACAGGCCCAAAATGTTGATGAACTCCTGCAAGATTTTTAGCCCATTCGGTAGGCTTTTCTCTATGTCTTTGGTTATTATCAGGCAGTCATCCATGTATAGGTTTATTTTATAGTTTTGGTTACCTACTTTTATCTCCTGTATCTGCTCCTTCGTCCATATTGTTGCGGCTAGCAGCTCGATGGCTAACACGAATAGAAGGGGCGATGGGGGCATCCCTGATGTGTCCCTCTGTATAGTTGGAAGGGGTCAGATAGCACATAATTTGTTAGTAGCCTTGCCATTGGGGAGTGATATAATATCTGAATCTAAAAACAAAATTTGGGGCCAAAATTCCCTCTCTCCAGGACCACATGCAGCTATTCCCACTCTACCGAGTCAAATGCTTTCTCGAAGTCTACCGCTATAGTCGTTGCTGGAATGGGAAGGCTGCCCGCAGTCTGCATCAGAGTTGTGAAGGATCTTATATGGTCCGTGTTTGCTCAGCCTTCTACAAAGCCTGTTTGGGCAGGGCGGATTAGTCCTGGCAGTAGACCCTCCAGCCTTGTGGCCAAGACTTTGGCTAATATTTTGGCATCTGCATTAATTATGGATATTGGGCGGTAGCTGGCAGGGTTGGTGGGGTTTGGGGAGGGGTTGTCTCGGTGCAGTTTCTGGCCCAATGTAATTTAAAAATTGCTCTGCCTGGCCTGGATTGTCAAATAGAAGCATTTCCCCATGGAACTGGACTCGGAGGGCTGCAGGATATCTGAGGGAGGCTGGAATTCCCAATCTATAAAGCTCATGCTTGACTCCTGAATATGCCCTTCTTTTTTTTGACAGTTATTGGGAGTAGTCCTGAAATAGTTGAATTTTATGGCATTCCCATGTTAAACAGCCCCTTTCTCGAGGTATTTGTAAATGTCTGTCCTTTAGAGGATAACGTAGGAATCTGTAGAGTATGGGTCGGGTTCTCTCCCCGGCCCTGGGCTTAGGTGCCTGTGATCTATGTGCTCTTTCCAGCTCAGATAGGGGCTGATTTGTCACTTGCAGCAGTTTAGGGAGAAATGTGCTGAGGAATTGTAACATGTCTTTAACCTCGGCTCCTTCAGGGACACCCACTATTCTTAAATTATTGCATCTGGCCCTGTTCTCCATATCATCCACCTTGTGGTACTGTATTTGTGAATCATGCTGCCGTAAGTGTCCTTGATGTGCCTGCAAAGTTTTATCTTGTAGCATGATGTTCTTTTCTGTCCCGGTCACTCGAGCTGTAATGACCTTCATTTCTGTGACAGTTCTGGTTGTTGTGTCCTTAACTGTGCAGTGTCACATAGAATTTTATTCAGCCTTTCAGAAATGCTTGCCAGCTCCATATTAATATTAATTCCGTCCATTGCAGCCTCTTGACTGAAGCCCCTGTCCTCTGAGGCAAGTGTAGCACCAGATACAGTAAGCCTGCAGTTTCACTATTGTCCTGGCCCTACTGTAAGCTCCAGACCTGAAGGTATATTTCTGCCAAAGCTCTTACACTGTTGGTTCACTTATTTCTAGGTGCTTTTTTAAAAATGTTGGTACCATTTGAGAGCCATCGACCTCTTCTATGCAGTGGTCTCCTTTTAATTTGGGTACCTTAGACATAGGTTTCAGGATGCAGCAGATGCTGGATCCCAGGGTTTCCCCTACAGATTGATGCTGCTACCATCTTGCCCGGTTGGGTCCACCTCCTAGTTTGTTCACATTAACAAAACAAGCATTTGTCAATGCCGAATGTTTGCTTTCTGGCATTGGCATTGGTAATGTAGGAGTTAGAGAGCGGCATAATAGAAATGGCAGTGAAGTATTGAACTGAAGCCAACCCCACCACCACCCTGCAGAGACTGACAGGCGCTGGGTGTGCCTTTGGGTCGTCGGGCATAACGACCACGCCATTTCACCACACCCTACCCTGCAGACACTGACAAGTGTCACGGTGTGCCTTGGGGTCTTTGGCCCTAATGCTCACCCCATTCCATCAGGAAATACAATGAGATGTGTCCTGTATAGGAACTATGGGGTGAACTTTGGGGCCTAAGAGTCCAAGGCACACCTCAATGCCTCTCACTGGCTGCAGGGTGTGGGATGGTATGAGCATTACAAGCGAGAATCCCAAGTCACACCCCTGATGCCTGTCAATCTCTACAGGGTGGGGCATCATGATCTGAAACCCTAACGCCTCAGGTGTTCATTGGCATTTTCACTCCAAATTTTCAACATGGTTTTTTTGTGACCCCCACATTATGAACAGTGGCAATATCAGTCCTTTAGCTGAAAGCTGATTTCGCTCCACGACTACGCCATTTGGCACCACAGGTGCGAAAACGCATTTCTAACAGCGTGTGAAAAATGACAGCTGTACTGTTCATGGGGAGGTGCAAAAAATGGCAATGTTGAAAATCTGCAGTGAAAATATTAAAAAAACTGGTGAAGTCATGAGCGTGCACAGAAAATGTGCAACGCACACCCATAATGCAATTAGTTTGGGGATTTTTTACAGCAGCTTGTCAACACAGGGATTTTGGAACCTCTGCTCATGAACAGTGTCACTGTGATTTTCTTAATCTGTCCCGAACAGTGATTTCCTACAGTTACCACGCATTTCTGCGCTGGAAGTGCGAAAACACATTTCGGCCATGGTGTGAAAAATGACAGCTGTACTGTTCATAAGGAAGTGTGGAAAGAGCCAGTGGTGAAAATCTGGAATGAAAATATTAGAAATCCATGAACTTACGAGGGTGTGTGGAAACTGCACAATAGTCGCTCGTAACACAGTCATTTTATGGACTTTTTTCGACAAATTTTATAGCCATTTTAACACCTCTGCTCATGAACAGTGTCACTGTGATTTTCTTAATCTGTCCCGAACATTGATTTCGCACACTGACTGTGCCATTGTGTGCTACATGGGTGGAAACATGTTTGGGGCAAGATGTGAAAAAAAATGACAGCTGTACTGCTCATAAGGAGATGTGGTAAAATGGCAATGTTGAAAATCTGGAGTGAAAATATTGAAAATTCGCAAACTTATGAACGTGCGTAGGAACAGCGCAATGCATACTTGTAAAACAGTCATTTTTGGGAATTTTTTCACCAAATTTTTAACATAGCCATTTCAACACAGAGTGTACTGTCAGTGGCTCAGTAGGTAGCGCACTCACCTCTGAGGCCAGGAGATCAGAGGGCAGTGGGTTCAGTTCCCACATCTGGCACTTGAGTTAATATCCCAGTACTGACACTGTAGTGCAGCATGAGAGGGGTGCTGCACTCCTGAGGTGCTGTTTTTCGGATGAGACGTTAAACCAAGGTCCCATCTGCCTGGATTGGTGGTAGTTCAGGTGGATGTTAAAGATTCCATGGCACTTATTGAAAATAGTAGGATATTTTTTATTAAGAATGAAAAGAACACAACATCATGTACAATAACAACAAAAAAAAAATACAGCAGGTATTCTAGGAAAAGAAATGTACAAGAATAACGTATGAGACAAAACAATAGTCTGCAACATAGTACACATAAAATGACACAGTCATATAAACCTTCAGCTGTCCCATAAATCTAGAATAAAAAAGTAATATGTTTCCATGACAACTGAAAAGGGTCCAATGAGAGACTTTGGTGCTCCACATCCATGATCTTCCAGAGTGCCGTTTCAATGGCCAGTATAATAGTGTGAGGAGAGGTCTGAATTTGTTGTAGAACATATGGACATCTTGCCCTCCATACATAATATTTGCACATAGAAAAAAATAACCCTTAAAATACTCTTATGGAACCTTTCCCAAACACCGGAATAATCACCCAGTGTCAAAGTTTGATAGGTAATCCTACTCAAAAAGGGCCATTGCCACTTAAAAGCTAATGTTTTCCAAAATAATAGAGTATCCTCACATTCTAGAAAGAAGTGTGACATAGTTTCCTCAACTTGTATGCATGATGGTTTAGGACAAAACCTATCTTGGAAGGATTTGTGTTTCAAATTCCCACGCACATTCAATCTGCCATGGCAACATAACCAGGTAACATCCCACATACGTAGTGGAACTCTCTTATCAAGCAGAAGCTGTAAAGCGAATTTCATATGTGAAGGGGCACATTCCGGAAAAAGAAGTGTGGGTTCTATAATGGTTAAAAAGCATTGGTAAAGCTGTTTTCTAGTAAAATGTAGAACAGATGACTTTTGCAACTTCCATTGTCTCATCTTCCGAAAGCTATCAATTGCATAGGAAGGAATACAAAAATTACGAAAATGTTTGGGTGGTAAAATATCCCATCTATCCATAACCGTCTGTACAGCAGAAATAACCCACATACTCCAAGTATATGTCGCATATCTTACACAATTAAAGACCTGAAAAAGAAAAAAAGAAAGAAAAAAAGCAATGGGATTAATCATCCCAAGGCCCCCTCTTTTAACAGGTAAGTAACTAACATCCCTTTTAATAGGGTTAAGTCAACTACCCCATATCATTAGAAAAAAAATACTAAAAATTCTGGTCTCCAACTGTTGGGGGGCATATACATAGCTTAAAAATAAAAAAATAGGGAGCAAGAACTTCTTCACTATCAGAAGCCTTTTCCGTTTCCACAATTTCCATGTTTTCCAAAGTCTTACCTTATCTTCACCAAAAACTAAACGTTTTTCCCAATTAAACATCACTGTGTCTGGAACATTGAACCACACCCTCAAAATATTTCTGTGGATCTATGCTCATCCTAATTACCCCCAACTTCTGGGATTTCCATGGAAGCTGCAGCCAAAAGAAAATAAATACTCTTCTGCAAGTTCAGAGTCCTTCCCGAAACCTCAGAAAAGTCCTGAAAAATACGAATCACCCTATCTCCTGCAGCTTTAGTCTGTACAAATAATACTACATTATCCGCATATGCAGATATTTTTTTTCTGGACACAAGGTAGGATACAGAGCTAACCCAATAATCTGTGTGTGTCCCATTTTATTTGTCTAAGGATGGGGTCCAAAACAAACGTATATAATAATGGACTTAGAGGGCAACCCTGTCTGATCCCCACCTTCTGAGGAAGGTGATCCTCCAGATAACCATTAATCAGTGGTGTAAATCCAGCAATGGAAAACAAATGAGCAAGCCAGGATATAAATATTGGTGGTACACCATACAAGTCCATGACTTGGAATAGGAAAGCATGGTGTACCTTGTTGAATGCTTTCTCCTGATCTAAGGATACAACAAAACCTGCAAGTTGATGTGTTTGTTTGGCCTCAAAAATCTCTCGTAGGAGAAAAAGATTAGATTGGATAGTTCGTCCAGGAATGGCACAGGACTGAGAAACATCTATTACTTCTTGTACCATCTTTTGTAACCTGCTACTAAGAATTTTTGCCAGGATCTTATAATCCATATTGAGGAAATGCAATGGTCTCCAATTATCCAGGGAACACTTATCCCCCTTTTTGTATATAAATTTTAAGATTGAGAAACCAAAATCCGAGGTTCCATCCTTTTCCTGTAACACCCCATTATACATCTGTGTCAGGATTTCTGATAAATCTGTAGCAAATGTCTTGTAAAATTCATGGGTAAGGCCATCGGAACCAGGGGCTACCCCTTAGTTAAGCTGAGAAATGGCAAGAGCAACTTCCTCCTGAGTAATCAATGACACAGAATCAAAAACACCACTCGAAGAAATCAGAGGGGCAGGTGCTGTAAAAACAGCCAATAATGATTTTTGAGAAACTGGGGCAGTACCAAACCAGTTTCGTAAATGGGACCACACAATAGAATGCATACCCGTGACGGATGTGTCTATGGCACGGACATCATTATAGAGCCCAGACATTATCATAGTTTGTAACCATTCTTTACAGGCTAAAAAAGGGTTTGTAGCAGGGGAGTTTGAAGTACCAAATCTCATTGTCATCTCTAGAGTGTGTGCCCTGTCATATTGATTGTTAAACATGCATTTCCGTAGATTAGTTATCTGCAATGAATAATCCACAGTGGAATAGGCTAAATATGATAAAAGTTTATACAACTGATTTCTATATCCCAAATATGTAATGTATTGATCCCGGGTCCCCTGCTTCATAAAAAAGGATCACAGTTCAAGTTTGGTATCCTTCCACCAATGCCAGTGAGAATCATACAACCATAGAACCGATATCCTATCCTTAAATAGTGCCTGAACCTGTAATACTAGAGTGTGATGCAAGAGTAAAGAATTATTGAGTCTCCATGATGAGTCTTGTGATAAAAAAAACAGTGGGAGCAGACCCAAAAGAAAAAGTTCCCGTTAGAAAATGACGATCTGAAAATTCACTGGGCTGTAGAAGAATGTGGGAGGGAATACAATGTTTAGAAGAAAAAAGATAATCAATTCTAGTGTTGTAAACTGATCTATGATATATAGTCCCAGCATCTGACCGCAGGGCTCTATATGCATCCGTCAAGCTAGCATCTCTGATGAGGGACTGTAAGGCTAGAGAATCGCAATAAACTTTCTTACCAACTGCCGTCCTGCTAGATACGTCTACGGTACAGTTAAAATCTCCGCCCCACACAACATGTTTCCGTGTATAAAGAAAGGGCTTAGTCATATCAACTAAAGTAATCCTAGCAGCCTTTGATTGTGGAGCATATATGTTTATTATATGTAGAAAAAGACCTTGGAATCTACAATCTAGTATTAAAGACCTACCTGGTAGAATGTCTATAAGTCGTGTAACAGAAAAGATGGTAGATTTAAACAATATAGCAACTCCATCTGCCAAATCCTCACCGAACGTCCAATAAGAGGGACCCCAGACCCAACTCCGTTGAGCCTATCTAATATCAGGGAGCTGAGGTCGTGAATCGGCCTCACGTCCCCTATTTTTTTTGGGACCAGAAAGAAATGGGAATAGTACCCCATTCCCTGAAGAGAAAAGGGAGACGGGTTCTATCACCTCCTTCAAGAGAAGGGAAGACATTTCTTCCTGGATCAGAAGATGCTCCTGCGAGTACGATGACCTTGGGGGAGGGTGTAGAGGGGGTTTCTGAAGAAACTCTTTTGAGTGTCCCTCTGCAATGAGTTGCAGCACCCAGGAATCTGACGTTATCCTCTCCCAACCTGGGAGGTGGAGGGAAAACCTCTCCCCTACCAGTTCCTCTGGAAAAGCCAGAGACTGTGGGAGAGGAAAGGAGTCAGGTGGTGTGGGGCAGCATCGCAGCTGAAGCTCCCGCTGCTTTTTTGGGCAGTGGGGGCTTGGTAGCTGGAAGGGCCCAATATTTATTGGCCTGCTTTCCCTGTGGTTTCGCCCTTTGTCGATTCCGCCTGCGAAAGGGATGATGCTGCGCTGGAGTGGGACTGTACATGGAGTCCACAGACTTCAGTGCAGTTCCCTTCTCCTGCAGATCGGTGATAATGTCCTTGACATTACCACTGAACAGCACCGAACCCCAGAAGGGTGCTTCCTGAATAGCGGACTGCACTTCTGGGACGAAGCCTGACACATGGAGCCAGGCATGATGCCATAAGCCTATGGTGAAAGCTGAGCTCCTACCAGCAGTGTCCACTGCATTGTACGTGGCACAAAGCATGTGCCGACTGGCTGAACGAGCAGAACAGACACGGTCAGCCACTTCCTGTTTAACCTGAGAGTCAGGAAGGGAGTCCAACTTGGATTCCACCTCACTAAGAATCGCCTTCTGGTAATCCCCCATGTGACTGACATAGTTCAGGGCCCTAATACCCAGAGTGGAAGAAGTATAGATCTTCTTGCAATACTGATCCACAAGACAGGATTCTTTGTCAGGTGGAGACGAGCTCAAATGCTTCGGATTAGCTGACCGGCCATGAGCAGCGATAATCACAACCGAGTCAGCTCGAGGGTGAGAATCAAGGAAGTCAACACCCTCGGGAGCCTGGTGTAGTCTATTAGACTTCTGAGGAAGAGGGGCTAATGCCAATGGTTGCTTCCAAATGGTGGAAACAAGGTCAGCATGCGGCTCAATCCAGGGTGACACCAAGGTCGGAGCGGTCTTGGGCAGATCCAGGTGCTCAACGAGTTTCTTACGCTGTGGGTTCGGCTCCATGGAACGCCACTTATGAACTTCCTGGATTTTGTGCATCAACTCCGAGAAAGAAGGATCTTCCGGAGGAGACTTTGGAGGAGTCCTAGGTCTGGGTTTGGTCGGGGAGCATGGCTCATCGTCTGGGTCGGAACAACCGTCAGAGTCTACCGAAGTGTCCGGGAGGAATAGGAATAATAATAAGAAGAAGACTTCCTCACCCAGTGTGGGGGAGGAACGGACCCCTTAGGAAACCCTCGGGGAAGTGTGTTCTGCCCCGCCCTGGAAACAGAAGGCTCACCCCTGGTATCTGGAGGTGGGAAGGGAGTCTGTCGTCTGGGGTGTATGGGAGCCGGAACCGGCACCGTTGCCGGGAGATGACTCTCCATCTCTCTGGTGAGCTGAGCCTTGGAGTCAGCCCACCAGGAGGCCAGAGTCTCCTTCAAGTCCACAGGTGACTGAGGGGGTGGTGGAGAAGGAGGAGGAGGAGGGGGATATGGATACTGAGTGTACCCGTAGGGTGTGTATCCATTACCTGACAGTGGGAAACCTGGCATCGGGTAGTGAGACACCGAGTACTGCAGCATCAGGTAGGCCAGCATCGGGTACTGGGGCATTGGATACTGTGGAGCTGGGTAAGATGGCACCGGATAAGATGGCATCAGATACCCGGGAACTGGGGGGTCTGGTGGAGCAGACGGCCCGGCTGTTAGCCCAGAGGGCAGGCCTGGAGTAGAAGGCATAGTGGATGGATGGCCTAGCGTTGGAGCGGCATCCGGGAGGGGGATGTCGCCCGGCGTTGGTATTACTGGCGTCTGAGCCGGCGTCCGGGGAACCGACGTCAGGTTGTCCAGCCCAGCGGGAAGGAGGCCTGATGGGGGTATAGCAGGTACCTTGGCATCACTCGAGGATGGGGGAATCCCCAGGGTCAGGCTGAGGAGACCCAGGGTCCCTGGAGGGCAGCAAAGGCTGCAGGGAGCCAGGAATGGCGGATGTAAGAGGGTCCGATGTCGGTTCAGATGCTGCGTGGATGTCGGGTTGGTCAATGGCCGACTTATCAGCGGAGTCCGGGCAGACATCAGAGGAGCGGCGTCTGACTAGCGGACCATCACCTTCGCAGATCGCGAGGGAGGGGTGGCCTGGTTGGGCAGGAAAGTGGCCATGTGCCGCCCCGAAGGGTCGAGCGACTTATCGACCATCTCCATGTGGGCGTCAGAGGAGCTGATGTCTGGCTTACTGGAGCCGCTTGAACCAGTAGGCCGCACAATGACGGCTTTACTGGGAGCAGAGGCCTCCAACAGCCTGGAGGCACCCGAAGGGCCCCAGCATGAGCCAGACGGGTGGGCTGCCGTCTTGTAAACTTCCAAGATGGACATCGTGGAGCGGTACTTGGAGCACGGCGACTCCAGCTGGAGTCACGGTGGAAGAGAAGCCCCTGTCCCAATGCTTCTCCTTGTCCTTCTTCTTATGATGGCCTTTGGGGGAAGTGGATGCCTGCTGGAGCTTTTCAACTTCTTCTCCATGGAGGACATCTTCTTCTTGAGGATATGGACCTCCAGGGACTGCTGCCTCCATCTGTGGGTGGCGGCGTTAAATTTAAGGCAGTGCTGGCACTTCTCCACCTGATGGTCCGGGCCCAGACAGGAGGCACTGGGAATGGTTGTCCTTATGCGGGAGTTGGACGCCGCACGAATCGCACTTAATTTTGTGCTCGGAGGGTGTAGGGGATGACATACAACAATGAAAGGCTGACGATTAAGTCGAATAATATTGAAAAAACAACAGTAAATACTACCGGCGACAGAGCTGATGAGCGTTGAACTTTACCGCGAGGTGCTGACATAAGCTAACAGTGGGAAAGAACTGGAAGGCAGGCGTGGGGGACTGCCCCTTTATACTGACGCCGCATGATGGTCACCTGACATGGGCAGTCCCCCGCCAGAGACTGCTAGCTAGAAATCTTTCTGTCTGGTCTTGTCGCCAGCCGGCATCAATCCTATATGTATTTACCTACTGCAAGGGCCCTGTCGAAATAAGATCTGCTCTTCATGGTACCACTGTCTAAGGTGAAGTTTTATGACAACTATACTCATCATTATTCTAAATAATTCATGGAATTAGAAGCCTTAACAGAACCTTTTTTTCTTATCATCTGTAATGCATAAAGATATAATGATATGTCCATTCTGTATGTGTGTGGAAAAATTCTTAATAAAAAGAATAAAAAAAAAAAAAGGGCTCTCGGACCACTACGCCAAGAGCAGACCTGCTCTGAGAGCAAATGGGGTGGCGTGGTAGCACAGAAAGGGAAAAGCACACCTTCAGGGCAGCTAAAACCCTCACTACCTCCACCAAAACCAGTTAGTCCCAGGTTTCAAAGAAAAGATTTTTCTGAGAAAAGAAATGAATGTTGGGTTTGTAAAGAAACTGGGCATATTGCCAGACAGTGTCCCAAAATGAATGGGACTAAGGAAAGAAGTGAGTTGTTTGTGTGTCCCTGGAAGCATACCTGTGAACATGAGGGAACATATGCACCCAGTCATGGTGAATGGTGTACAGACACAAGGGTTAAGGGACACAGGGGCATCCCTGAATTGGTAAAAGGGGCTCTGGTAGAGCCTGGTCAGCTTATACCTAATGAATTTGTAACTGTGCAAGGGTTCACTGGTGAGGAGACCGCATTGCCATTCGCTAGTGTTCTCCTAGAGTGGGGTGAAACCGGGAACAGTGCAACAGGTGGCTGTAGCAAAAACCTTAGCAGTTGACGTCATCCTTGGCAACAATCTCAAATGGGGTGGTGTGTACAGTTACCCGTAGCCAAGTGGGATGGGGAAATTGTAGTTTTCTGGACCCCACAGAAGCCATTGTGGAAACCACTGGGAGACTGGTTCCCCAGCCTGTGTCTCCTGATATGGAGACTAATGAAAAGGGGGTAGAAATTTCCCCAGTAGCAGTTAACCACACAGCTACAGATGATTACTCCAAAGAAGGAGGGGTGGCCCATTGTCAGAGGATTAGGGATGACAGTGATCCTGAGTGCCCCGACGCTAGTGCTAGGGGCCCTAGTTTAGATACTGATGGGGACCTGTCCCATGCCTTGGGAATGTGTAAGGAGTTTGCAGCTGCTCAGAAAAGTGATCCTAGTCTAGAGAAACTGAGGGCTTGGGGAGATTCTGATGGAGCACTGGGAGGTGACAGTAAACATCAAGTTTATTGGGAAAATGGACTTACGTATACTCAGGCTGTGAAGACAGAGGGAGGGGTGATAGGCAGGCAGCTTGTCGTTCCCCAGGGGTACCGTGAGCAATTGTTGAAGATTACATACGATATTCCCTTGTCTGGTCATCAGAGAATCATGCGCACTATGCAGTGGTTGGTCCAGAATTTCTATTGGCCCAACTTCACCCAGCAGGTGAAGGAGTATTGCAGGTCTTGTCACCAGTGCCAAGAAATAGGGAAGGCTGGTAAGAAAACCTAAGCCACCTTAATTCCATTGCCCATAGTGGAAGAGCCATTCCAGAGGGTGGGAATGGATATTGTCGGGCCTTTAAATACCCCCAGCTCCTCCGAGAAGAGGTTCATCCTGTCTGTGGTGGATTATGCCGCCCGGTATCCAGAGGCAGTTACCCTATCCTTACTGAGAACAGACAAATTGGTAGATGTCTTACTTGGGATTTTCTCCCGTGCTGGGTTTCCACAGGAGGTTATCACCGTTCGAGGGGGTTGCTTCATATCAGACATGATGAAATGTTTGTGGGAGAAGTGTGGGGTGCTGCAGAGATGCACAACACCTTATCACCCTCAAGCCAATGGGCTTGTGGAAAGATTTAATGGTACCCTGAAGTCAATACTCCAAGCATTTGCTGAACAGCATCAGAGGGACTGGGAGAAATACCTTCCCCACCTCTTGTTTGCATACAGTGAGGTGCCCCAAGAGTTGACAGGATTTCCCCCCCTTCAAGCTCTTATATGGACACCAGGTTCGTGGGCATCTAGACTTGATCCGGGAGGACTGGGAAGGCAAGCACGCCACCCAGGGCACTCCCATAGTGGATTATGTCCTTAGGTTTAGGGAAAGGCCGAAGGAGCTTATGGGGACAGCCCAGAGCAACCTGGCAGCTGCCCAACTGAAACAAAAAATGTGGTACAACCACAGAGCCAGAGCTCGCTTGTACATGGTGGGTCAGGAAGTCATGGTCCTTATTCCAGTCCCAAAAGACAAGCTGCAGGCTGAGTGGGCAGGACCGTACAAAGTAGCTAGGAAGGTAAATGACGTGAACTATATCATACAGTCACCTGACAGAAGACAGACAGAAAGAATGTACCATGTCAACATGATGAAGTCATATTCTAACAGGGCTGACATGGTGTTTGCAGTTTGCAGTGCTGGCGAGGGGACGGATGAAGGAGACCCACTTCTGGACTTGCTGGAAGAAAGCAAGTGGGGGTCTACTGTGGAGGCAGTTAAACTGTTGCCCCAGCTGGCCCCAGGCAAGATCCAGGAAGTAAGGGAAGTTTTAGCAGACTTTGCCTCACTGTTTAGTGCCAAGCCTGGACTAACCCCCTTAGCAACGTACGATATGGAGACAGGGATACAGATGCCCATACAGCAGACAGCATATCGGGTGTCAGAGGCTGTACAAAAGGACATTAGGAGTGAGGTGGAGGAAATTCTGGATTTAGAGGTAGTCCAGAGATCCCTCAGCCCCTGGGCCACACCCATAGTCCTTGTGCCCAAGCCAGATGGTGCTACTCATTTCTGTGTGGACTATCATGGACTGAATGCAGTCACAAAGTCAGACGCCCACCTGATGACCAGGACAGATGAACTTCTGGACAAATTGGGAGGGGCAACATACTTTATGACTATTGGCCTGACAAAGGGATATTGGCAGGTAGAGTTAACTGACAGAGCTAGGGAGAGGTCTTCCTTCATCACTC
Source organism: Neoceratodus forsteri (assembly GCA_016271365.2). NCBI lineage: Eukaryota > Metazoa > Chordata > Ceratodontiformes > Ceratodontidae > Neoceratodus > Neoceratodus forsteri. The sequence continues at coordinate 1,129,055,487 of CM057449.1, read as the reverse complement.
CGATATGCTTATTTGAATTTACAATAATGTTTTTTGGAATGAAGAATGCCCCAGTCACTTTCCAAAGGTTAGTGAACCAGGTGTTAAATAGTGCTGAGACATATGCCGTGGCATACCTGGATGACATTGTCATCTTTAGTGCCAGCTGGGAGGAACACCTGTCCCACCTTAGGGAAGTGCTGGGCAGGATACAGGGGGCTGGGCTCACTGTCAAAGCTGAGAAGTGCCAGGTGGCCATGGCTGAAGTGGCATGCCTCGGGCACATTGTAGGCCAGGGACAGCTCCATCCTAACCAAGTAAAAATAGAGGTGATCAAGGTGTGGCTCAGACTGGAAATGCAGAAGCAGGTCAGGAGTTTTCTAGTGACAGCCGGGTACTATAGGACATTTGTACCCAATTACAGTGCCCTGGCTGCTCCTCTATCTGACCTGGTAAAGAAAAAGATGCCTAAGAAAATTACCTGGGAACCAGCCTGTGAAAAGCCTTTACTGGACTGAAGGAGGCATTGTGCAGTGCTCCTGTATTGGCAAGTCCTGATTATAGCAGACACTTTATAGTCCAGACTGACGCCTCAGATGTGGGTATTAGGGCAGGACTGAGTCAGACATCCAACCAAGGGAAAGATCACCCTGTAGTGTACCTGAGTAAAAAGTTACTTCCCAGGGAGCAGGCTTACTCTACTGTGGAAAAATAGTGTCTTGCCATAGTGTGGGCTCTAAAGAAGTTAGAGCCATACTTATATGAATAGCATTTTGAGGTATAAACTGACCACAACCCCCTGGTTTGGCTGACACAAATGGGAAAAACTAATGTTAGACTATTAAGATGGAGTCTTGCCTTGCAAGGGTATGACATGACGATTTTACATAGGGCTGGAGCAACCAATCAGAACACAGATGGCTTATCGCGTATGAGGAATGAACTGACTTGGGAAGCTCATCCCATGCAGGGGATAGAGCCCCCAAATTCAGTCTAGTTGGGGAGGATTGTGATGCTTGGCCAGCTGGTTATGGTTGTTGTATGGTATTTGTAATATAAATATATAGTATGTGATTGTCTCACATAAGACAGCCTGTGGTTATGGGTGCTCCCCGCAGGTTTCAGTGAAGCCACCGTGACAAGTGACCTGAAGCCAGGAGGTAATTAAAGGACCAGAGAGACTTAATTAAAGGTCTCCTGTTTTTCTGTCTTAATTAGAACTGACCCAGCTGCCAGGATAGAGGGCTCGAAAAGTTTTATGATACCTATAGGAAGACCATTTTATACCAACATGGTGCAAAAAGTTGTAAAACTCTTTTATATGCCTTGGGAATAGGAACTGTTCAAGATCAAAGAGAAAATGTTTAACTAAGGAATCATATTTAGGAAGTGGAGTTTTTGCTGATGTCACATTATTTAATATATCTCCTGGCAGGAAATCAGTGATTGTATTTTTTTTTAATTCTAAAAAGGAGGAGAAGCTAGATGACTCACCAAGGGGGTGGAGAGATGGAGTTGAAATGTAGCCTTGTAACTGGGGAATATGACGTATCATTTTGGGACTCAAGAAAGACAGATCTCTGATCTAACTATAAGCACTACAGAGGTAATACATCAGATAGAAAAAGTCTAATTGTATTGTGGTAGGAGTTTTTGTTTTGTAATCTTCCCTTATTAATTAAATCTTTGGCAGGTACTGTAACCTTAATTTTTATTTTGGAAGCAGTGAAAAAGCCTCAGTGGGAACAAATGTCCACTTCAATTTTAATTCACTATTTATGGCAGTAAGAGTGCCATGTTTTCTTGGACATATTTTTTGAAAGGGTTGGGTGAGAGCTACCCTTTGTTACATGAATTTTTTAGTAAATTCCTGAAGTAATTATATAAAAGGACATCTGATAATGGACTTTATTGGACAATAACAAATGACTTAATTTAGTGTTGCAGCTATCTAAATTGTTTTCGATATTTATTTTAGTGAGTTTTAATTTCTTGGGTGGGTATTGTAGTTTTTATTTTTGATTTAATTTGATTTGTTTATTTTTTGTAGTTTAGGGTATAAGAGGATTTTATTAAGATCAGATTTATTAGGTTTATTGTTTGGGGTAGGTCATTAGTTCTCAGAGCTTGTGATTTTGTTTTTCTATTTCATTTAAGTATTGTGTTGGGGAGGCATAGTGACGGTCAGGCATTACTCCCCCCACCAGGCTCAGGGAATTATGTCCTTTTGACTGTCCCCCATTAACATCTGACACCTATTTTTGCCCTTTGGGGATATCTAGAAAGAGTGTAAGAAGGGGGAGATCTGTGCCTGGTGGGAGAGGGGAAGGGGAGGGCTGATAGGAGTTGTGGGGTCCAGGAGGTGCCCTGGGGTGAGATGGAGTCAGGACAGAGGTTCTCCCTTTCTTGTCCCCATACCAAAGGGCTCCGATGTTAGCGGGCAATTGCTGAGGACTTCCCCAGCAACTCATCCTAGTTAGGCAGCGTTATGCAATGCTAGATCTATTAAGAACAAGATGGCTATTATAGCTGATCTTGTTGGAACTACTGATCTGGCTTGCATCACTGAGACCTGGCTGGATGAAAATGCAGGCCCTGTATTGGCCTCTGCAGTTCTGGCTGGGTTCTCGGTGATACACCGCCCAAGGCTGGATTGTAGGGGCGGGGGTGTGGCCATTATATTTAAGTCTGAGCTAGGCCTTGTGGATGTGCTATTAGGAAGTACCAGATCCTTTGAGTATATCCTGGGAGAGGGTGTAGGTTGAGGGATACTACTCCTCTACCATCCACCAGGTGATGGAGGAGAATTCCTGCAGGAGATGGTGGACTTCATCATCGACATGATATTGAGGTCCCCCAGATGGATAGTTCTGGGGGACTTCAATGTCTGGGTTGACGATGAACTCTCACATTTTGGTCAAAATCTCCTCCAACTGATGACAATGTTGGGCCTTACACAGGTAGTTACCTCCTCAACCTACGGAGGGGGTCACTCGTTGGATCTGATCTTTTTTCTGGGTATGGAGATAACTGACTTGGGGGTGGAACCAGTCAGTTGGTCTGACCATCACACCATAAGGTTCAGTTTCAGGGTCCCCCCAATAGGTCTGCCCCTATGGAGACGGTTCAGTACTGCCCTTTAAGGGGAGTTACCCCTAGCGATCTATCGGCTGTGCTGGACCTATCGGGCTTGTTGGGTGAATGAATGAGTCCAGGTAATCTTGTTTTGGCCTATAATAAGGCTGTGGGAGATGTCCTGGACAAGATTGCCCCTGTTCGTGTTCGGCCTCTCACCCTTTACTCAAGGAACTTTTGGTTTGATGGTTCCTTGAAGGAGTTGAGACAAGTCAGTCGAAGGATGGAGAGAGCCTGGTGAAAGTTCAGCCTTGATGCTGACAGACTTAGGCTGATGGCACATTATGGTGGCTATCAGTCACAAATCACCCGTAAGAAGGCAGAATTCCTGTCCAGGGAGATTTCTACTGCGTAGAATTGACCAGCTCAGCTTTTCCGGTCGTTGACAGATTGTGCAATCCAATCTGTCTCCAGCTCAGAGAAGCCTTTTCTCAGATGAAATGTGAGGAGTTTGCTCAGTTTTTCGCAGATAAGGTTGCCAGCATCAGGTCTGGCATCGGCCCGACCTCTCCTATGAGGGATTGTGGTGATCGATGGGAAGTGGTGTGCACTCGGTCTATCTGGTCAGATTTTTGCCACCCAGAATTCACAGACATTGTGAAGATCATCCAGACATTGCGCCTAACCAGTTGTAGTTTGGCTCTGGGCCCCACACTCCTCTTAGTAGGATGTGTAGATGTGATTTGTCTGATCATTGCTGAAATTGTCTGCAGGTCCTTGGAAATGGGAGTCTTTCCAGTTCCCCTTAAGGAGGCAGTTGTTCGACCACTCCTAAAGAAATCTTCCCTGGACACAGACTGTCTAGCTAACTACCGGCCTATCTCTAACCTGCCATTTGTTGGTAAGGTTATTGAAAAGGTAGTTGCGCTGCAACTGGATGCTCACCTTACAACTCACAAGGTCTATGATACTCTCCAGTCTGGATTTAGGAAGAAGCATAGCACAGAGACTGCACTTGTCTGAGTATTGAATGATCTCCTAATGGCAAGAGATTGAAAGGCACGTACCATTCTGGTCCTTCTTGATCTCTCTGCAGCATTCGACACTGTAGACCATGGTGTGCTGTTGGAGTGCCTGTGTTTTTTTTGTGGGCTGTCTGGTACAGTCCTCAAATGGTTTCATTCATTCCTCACAGACAGGTCTCAGAGAGTTGCCACTGGAATTTATTCCTCTGGCACTTACTCCTTGCCCTGCAGGGTGCCGCAGGGCTCCATTTTGGCTCCCATGTTGTTTGCAGTGTACATGCTGCCATTGGGAGATATCATCAGGTGATACAGTGTGAGTTTTCACTGCTATGCAGATGATACTTAACTGTATATGTCCTTTCTGCCTGGGCAAAATGATGCAGTCTGTGTGCTAAATAACTGCCTTACCGAGATCAGAACCTAGATGAGTACTAGCTGGCTGAAACTGTATCCAGACAAGACCGAAGTGTAGGTGGTAGACCCTGGTTGTCCGGGGGGTGGGTTTGGGGGCTGGACAGGCATTTGGTCTCTCGATCGATGTCATACAGTTCATTACCTCAGACCGAGTACGTAACCTTGGCATTATTTTTGATAATGGTTTGACACTGAAATCTCAGGTGTCGGCTGTCGTCAAATCCTCTTTTTACCATCTGAGGAATATCGTCTGAGTGAAACACTTGGTTCCTCCAGATGATCTTCCAACATTGGTCCATGCCTTCATCACTACCCATCTGGATTACTGCAATTCCCTCTGCCTAGGGCTCCCAGGGGTCGATATCCGCTGCTTGCAGCTGATGCAGAACGCGGCAGCCAGGTTTTTGACTGGGACTTCCAGGTCCAATCATATTACGCCTGTGCTCCATGAACTGCACTAGCTGCCTATTCATTAGTGGATCACCTTTAAGGTTGGCTTGCTAACCTTTAAAGCCGTATATGATCAGGGTCCCAGTTACCTGCAAGACCTCTTAATACCCTACCACCCCCTCCGTTCTCTCCAATCCGCCAACGAGGGATTGCTAGAGATTCCCAGGGTGCGACTAAAAACATCTGGTACCCGTGTATTTTCTTTCTCAGCTCCAACCCTGTAGAATTCTCTACCTCACCGGTTAAGAGAATGCCTGACCGTTGATAGGTTCAAAACTGAGCTAAAAACGTATTTATTTAATATGGCCTTCCCTAATTATGGTTAATCTGTTTTAAATTGTATTTACAGTATATCTGATTTTATGTACAGCACCTTGATTTTGAAAGGCGCTATAAAAATAAAGTTTGATTTGATTTAAGAAAAACATAGAAACATAGAATTTGATGGCATATAAGGACTGCTTGGCCCACCTAGTCTGCCCATGTCCCTATCTAACGGATAAGCTGCAGATCCTAGTTAACCAACAGCCTACTTCCTCCTACCCCCTACTAGAATTGCTTTATGTCTGTCCCATGCATTCTTGAATTCCCCCACTGTTTTTGACTCTACGACCTCCTCAGGAAGACCATTCCATGCATCTACAACCCTCTCTGTGAAGAAAAACTTCCTCACATTACCTCTGAGCCTTCCCCCCTCTATCTTCAAATTGTGCCTCCTTGTTCTTGCACATCTCTTTTTCTGAAAGATGCTACATCCCTTGTTCTTTTATGTGATTTGATATATTGTTCTGTGTTTACATTTTTCATATTTTTATCACCTTTTAGTAAAATCTTTATTTGAAAGATACTGCCTGGGTGTGTCTGTCAGTCCTTTTTGCATGTGATGTATACAGGGTTAAGACTGACAAAAACTGTTAAAAAGCTTGATGGTATTACCAAACTGGGAAAAAGTAAGAATATACCTACGGTCTTTTATAGAGTTTTAAGGGTTCATTTTGGAAGCCTGGCTTGGTGCCCCTGGTGAAAGATTGTACTGCAATCCCCCGAAGAGGATACGTATCTGAGCCTGTAAATTGGGTACTCTAGCATAAGGTTTGAATCCCCCAAAAACTTGAGACTAAAGGTGATTTGGACCCAAAAGCAGACAGGAGGGGTACTCTGTCTGTTACCTGTTCACATTACTGTGCTTGGAGGTTGGCACTGTGGGAGCAGAGGGCCTGACCTGCTTAGTGCGTTTGTGACACCAAAGACTAAAATAAATTATATAAAGGCATCAACATCTCCCTCTTCCTACTTGTTATACCCCTTCCTATGCATACCATCATTCTGTTAGCTTTACCTACTGCCTTACTACATTGGTCTCCTACCTTAAGGTTGTTTGAGATTATAATCCCCTTGTTCCTTTCCTGTTGTATTTTATTTATCAATCCCCCCCCCCAGTGAGTACTCAGCCAGTGGATTTTTTATGCCCCACATGCATCACAGCACACTTCTTAGCATTGAACTTCAGCTGCCAAATGCCCGACCATTTCTCTAGGGTGCTCAGATCTCTCCTCATGGCCTCAATTCCTCCTGCTATGTCAACCCTATTATGTAACTTTACATCATCCACAAAAAGACACTTTCCCTTCCAAGTCCCCCTGATATATCACTGATATGTATGTTAAAAAGGATTGGTCCCAGTACTGACCCCTGAGGAACACTGCTCGTCACCCTCATTATCCTAGAATGTACACCATTTACCACCACCCTCTGGCTTCTATCCTTCAGTCAGTTTTCCACTCATCTAGTTATTTTTTGTCCCACCTCCAGGCTCTCTGTCTTATTTATTAGCCTACGGTGAGGAACAGAGTCAAACGCCTTACTGAAGTCCAGGTAGGCCACATCAACTGCCCCCTCTTGATCAATAACCTTTGTTACCCCATCAAAAAATGTGATCAGATTTGTCTGGCAAGATCTCCCAATAGTGAAGCCATGTTGCTTTTCATCTAATAGTTTATTGTCCATTAAGTATTTTATCACTCTTTCCTTTATTAACACCTCCATCACCTTACCCATCACTGATGTGAGACTGATGGGGCGGTAATTCCCCAACTCCTCCCTGCAGCCCCACCCTTATAAATTGGTACTATGTTCACCATCCTCCAGTCACTCAGAACCCCCCTGTATGCAGAGATAAATTAAATAACTTTGTTAGATCTTATGCTAGCTCATCCCTCAACTCTCTCTGAACTCTTGGATGCAAGCCATTAGGCCCCATTGCCTTATCTACCTTTAATTTTCCAAGTTCTTTTTTACGGCTGCAGTATGTGAAGCCTGCAGATATTTTGCATGTACAAAAGGAGTGATGTTATGTTTTATGTCCGTAGACCTGACTAAAGGTGGAAATAGACTCCTCCGCCTAACCCTCCTCCAAGAAGAGTTTTCTGCCCTCAAATAAAATATGCTTTCATGTTAGTCAATGGTTGCAGGGTTCTATTTTCTTTCTTAAATGGGTGGTACAAGAACTGGAACCTGAGTAGTGGGTGGCAGCATTTTTTGGGGGGGAGTAAGATCCACCCCCACCTCCACCTGAGAAGCTCCTAAAGATCCACCCCCCACCTTTCTTTTGATTTGTGTGGGAGAGGGCATGAGGTGGGTCTACCATGTTGAAACAAGACATTCTAGTTTGGGACCTGGACCAAGGAACAGAACAAGTCTGTGGCGTGATCGAGTTGTGGAGCCCTGCATTTTATTAAGGACTAGGAGAACAGAAGTTACTTAATGCCTTCAAATTTACTTAAAAACCCTTGGAACAAATGATTATCAGAGCCACCTGGAGCCTCAGAAGGAAAGAGTAATTAAGGAGTGTCTGAAGCTACAGCTTCCAAAGAAAACAATAGACACAGCATTCTGATTCAAGTCAAAAAAGCCACAGGTTTGTCTTAAACATGTATATACTAAAAACATAAAGTTCAGCTTTTGGGATTAACAATATTTGTTTACCATATAATTAATATATATTGTACATATATTTTTATCCCCTGTGTCTTGCTCAACTCCACCCTGCCACCCTCCAACCTGGGTTGTCTTTCCTCCCCTAACCTCAGCTTCCTCTTACCTCCCATCACTCCTCAGGAGGTCTACAATGCTCTCTACTTACTTAACTCATCCAAATCTAGCCCTGACTGAATCCACACCAAAATGCTCCAAATTTCTGCTGCAGCCAGTGTAGCGCTCCTGACTCACATTCTGAACCTATCCATTACACAGCTACAGTTCAAAATGCTTGGAAATTAGCCAGAATCATCCCTCTACACAAAGGCGGTGACCCCTCCCAGCCGGGTAACGATAGGCCTATCTTGCTCCTCCCCTCACTCGCCAAAGTCCAGGAGTCCCTCATACTGTCCAAGCTATCCGACTTTCTCTCTGCCAACTACCGATCACCAATTCTATCTGGCTTCTGAAAACACCACTCCACCATCACCACCCTTTTAAGTATAACCAACTCCATCCTCACAGCCTTGGACAGAAGCCATATCACTGCAGCCATTTTCATTGACCTGGCTAAAGCATTCGACTCTGTCTCCCACCCACTTCTACTTAGCAAACAGTTTTTTTGGCATCGCCCAGCCTGCCATCACCTGGTTCCACTTGTACCTCCATAAAAGACAGCTATCAGTCCAAGTGGGCAACACTCGCTCCTCTCTTTGTTACATCTTATCTGGCATCCCCCAAGGATCCATTCTTGGCCCTCTCCTCTACTCTCTCTTTATAAATGACCTTCCCTCTTCCTGTTTAGCCTCTAACATGCACCTTCATGCAGATGATACTATTATCTTTGCCTCAGGCCCCTCCTACGTCACTGTCTTCCCCACTCTTCAAGACTATTTTGACAGAGTTCAGTCCTGGTTCCTTGATAATCTGCTCACACTAAATGCAAAAAAAATGGTCACAATGGTCTTTGGCTCAAGACAGAAGCTGGCCTCCCTCCCAGCCCCCCTGCTATCACCAGCAGAGATGACTCTCCCCTGGAGCTAGTCTCAGCCTTCAAATATCTGGGAGTTTGGCTGGACAGCCACCTCAATTTCTCCACTCACATTGAGGCAATCTGCACAAAGCTCTGGCCCAAACTCGCCATCCTCTATCGCCACAAAGACAGCCATCCAATTCTCACCCAATGTGAACTGGTTCATAAAACTATCTTATCAGTTATTGACTATGCCGACATAGTCTATGGTATGGCCCCAGCCTCCTCTCTCTCCAGACTCGACATACTCCTAAATTGTTTCTGCCGCTTTGTTACTGCCTCACCCCCTCTCACTCACCACTGCCAGCTCTAAGCTCCCTTCTCCCTGGCTCCACTCTCCCATAGGCATACCATTCACGGCACCTCCTTTTCAGCTAAAAACTGGTATGGGTCCCTCCCCCCGACCTCACCTCCCTCTTCACCCCAACCTCCTCCATAAGCTACCTTCTCTGCCGCAGGGACACCCACACTTTCCACCTCCCTCACCCTTGCTCTCTGACCAGCCAAGTTACCTTCTCATAGTGCCTCCCCCTTCTCTGGAATAACCTCCCTCCCAACCTTTGACTGGCCTCTTCCAGTTCCGCTTTCACTCGACTTATCAAGCGCCAACCCACTCCACAATGCCCTAAATGTTCAAATGGTCCCAAAACACAACTGATGCACCACTCAATCCCCATCCACCTACCCCACCTACTAAGAACTAGCTGATATCATCTACTTTCTCCCTCTCCACTTGAAATTGTTTTTACTGTATTACCACTGATCCAGTGTATTTTACTGTTGTAAAATGTTGTGCAAACTATCTGTTTCTTCAGTCTACTGCTGCTTTCTGTACAAACTGTACCCAGGTCACACCTGGAAATGAGCCTCAGCTCAGTGTGCCTTTCCTGGTCATCAAATTTTAAATTAAAAAAAATATATATATATATATATATTTATATATATATATATATATATATATATTCTGTATATATATGTATATGCATGTTGTCTTTTAGTAGTTTCAACACTTGAAAGCATTGGTGTTAGCAATGCATTTAGAAATACATTTTTAATTATCTTTTTAGTTAAACATGCAGTTTCATGTGAGGGCACTTTTTTTGGGGAGTGGGTTCAAATTATTTTAATCATGGGCACATAACTTGGTAAATACAGTCCTTTGATGACAAAGTGTATTTTTTCTTTTAAGTTTGAGAAGTGGAGTTGCCTTGCACATGTTAAAAATGCCAGTTGCAATTAGCAACTACGTGTAGAAGCAAAAGGTTGGGTGTTTTTGTTTCCTACTTTCTTTTCACTGATATTATAAACTGAGCCAGGAAAAAAGTAAGACTGAACAGATCGGAGCTGACATTAAAAAAAAATTGATGTTCCTAAGGTCCGCTGCATGCACTATGCTTTCATTTTTGTGGGAGGGGCATGAGGTGGCTCTGTCATGTTAGAACAACTATCCGAGCTGCTATCCCCCTGGACATGCCATTTATCATTCCTTTAAAATAACACAAATGTAGTTTCACATTTTTACTATGAAGGAAGAAAGAAGATGAACCAGCATGGTCAACAAAGTCATTGATTGACACCTGTGAATGAGTGGGGTGATGGACTTTTTTTCTAACATTCCTGGTGGTTTTATACTCCCTGGAACCTGCTATTCAGGTTTTTTTTTTATTGCATCTTGTCCCAGGCAGTCTTCCCAGAGTGCAGTTTGCTCTATTGTTTAATAGCTCTGGTGGAGGCCAGTGTCTTGTTACATTGTCTTTTGTTTCAAATTAACCACAGACATCATGGCAGCCAAAGGAGACACACTTTGAGTCTTAGGGTATGTACAGAATAATTAATAAGTTTTCATATGCATAATCTTTCCATTCATGTTATTGCTAGACATAATGCAGCTAGCTTGGCTTGAGGAAGGGTGAACATGGTCAGGACCCCTTAGCAATTGAGATGCATATGCAGCAAATAAGTCCAGATGCACTAACTGCCTGCTGAATAAGGAAGGGTTGAAGGAACCCAGGGAATGATTACAGTGGGGAGAGGGGATGATGGTCATCAAAATGGAAAGGGATTTTGGGGTAATCATATTGGATGACCTAAAGGTGGCTAAACAATGTACCAAAGCTGTGAGGAGAGCCAGTGGAATGCTGTGGTGCATATGGAGAGGTACTACCAGCAGAAGGAAGGAGGTGGTGATGCCACTGTGTAGATCACTGCTGAGGCCTCATTTGGAATATGGTGTCCAGTTCTGGAAGCCACATTTCCGTCATGCAACTTTAAATCACAAATGGGTTAAATGGTTCTATTTTAGATTTCTATCCCTTTCCCCTACTTCTCCCACTGGTTAGCATTATGGAACACAACCAAAACATATCTTGGCTAGCATGATGAATGCATCTACACAAGCTCCTTCTCAGTCTACAGCACTGTATTTTTAAAATGCTAACTTCTTGTTGAAAATATGGCATAATTTTTCCATACATGTTATTGCTAGATATACTGCAGCTAGCTTGGCTTGAGGAAGGGTGAACATAGTCAGGACCCCTTAGCAATTGAGATGCATATGCAGCAAATAAGTCCAGATGTGCTAACTTACCTTATAACTGTTAAGTGTCACAGTTTGCATTTTCTTCTTGAAATGGTCACTTTTGCATTTATGTTTATTTTAAAATATTTAATATTCTGACCATGTGGTTATGTCACTGACCATAACTGATCTCCAACCTTAACTCCCTTCCCATGCTCCAACTTGCATAGAGGATGGTATTCTGGTGTGTGTGTGTGTGTGTGCTTTTGATTCAGTTGCTTGTCGTGCGTGGAAAAGAGTGCATGTAGACAATCTAATCATTTCGCAGCTGTGTTCTAGTGTGTGTGTGTGTTCCTCTGAGGCTGTTCTTGCAACCTAGGAAAGGCACTTCCCCAGCCAGACAAAGCAGCAGTACATTGCATAGCAGATATGAAATGTCAGTAAGCAGGTCATGCAACAGATGTGCTGAGTAGTTACTGAAGCAAGAAATGTACAGCTGTCATTTTTTACATCCTGTTCAAAATGTGCTTTTGCACTTGTGGTGCCAAATGGCACAGTCGCTGTGCAAAATCTTCTTTCAGCTAATGAGCTGATAGTGTTACTGTTCATGTGGTGGGGTCACAAAAAGCCCATGCTGAAAACTGGGAGTGAAAATACCAAGAACCCCGCAGGGCATTAGAGTTTCTGACCATAATACCCTGCACTGTAGGGACTGACAGGCATCAGGGGTGTGATTTGAAACTGTCAACAGTAATGCTCACGCCACTCCACCCCCCATCCCCACCCTGCAGCCAGTGACGGGTATCAAGGTGTGCCTTTGACTCTTCAGCCCTAAAGTTCACTCCATTCTCTTATACTGTACCCATTTCAGTATATTTCCTTATGGAATGGGGTGAGTATAAAGTCTGAAAACCCCAAGGCACACCTCGACTCTTGTCTGTGTCTGTAGGGTAGGGTGAGGTGAAATTACATGAGAGCTATGGGCAGTGACCCAAGGGCACACCCCAATGCCTGTCCATGTCTGCAGGGTGGGGGTGGGGTTGGCATCACTTCAATACTTCACTGCCATTCCTATTCTGTCTGCCTGTCTGTGTCTTTCTCTCTATCTACTGTATATGTCTATGTAATTATCTATCTTTCTATTAATTGCATGTATCGCTATTTTTACCTATTTCTAAAACAAACCTGCATTTCACATTTACCTGCACTCTGAGCACATACTTATGAAACTGTGCATATTTGTACCCCACTTCTACGTAGACCTCTTACTTTCCTAATATTCCCATTATCACAAGCATAACAACCTTGCCCTTATCAAAAGTGACCCCCTCTGAAAGTTAATATCACATTTTCTCTAACAGTTCATCATCATTACACCTGACTTCCTGACATCAACACATTGCTTAAATATAACTTGCCATCACCTCATGGATAAAAACCCTGTTTCTCTTAAAAACTGTGTAAATAATCCCAAGGCTGAACATATGCCAGCCATTACTTTTTCATGTACTGCCACCTTCTGTATCATCATGGGGATTTGCATATGTTCCCCTTGATGCTTTGCATTATTGGCATATGTGCAGTTGTGTTTTTCTTTAAAATGTGGCTGTCTGGCAAATATCATCTGGGATAACACATACATCAGTGGCATTTGTTCTGGGGTTCTTTTGTAAGCTTTCTATTCCTTCCATTAAAATATACACCTCCATATATTTTCCTAATAACGTGTATGCCTTCCTTAGAACAGAAACTAAAACAAATCTTACTACTTACAAATCATTGTGTTGTTTCTCTGTACCTCCTTAACAATTCCATACAAGTTCACTAACTCCATTATGCAGCTGTAGTGGATCTGACCAGAATTTGTTTACTCTGTCCTCACTTAATGGGCTTTGATCCATCCCACATTCTTCTCCTCCCTTCCTCTTTAACTCAGTTCCCTTCCCTTCCCCCTCCACTGTGAAAACAGTGCAAAAATAAGTATTTCGAACCTCCGCTTTCTCCAAGTCACTCTCAACATTTATACCCCCTTCCCCTCAACTTCACAATCCCCTTCCTGTCTGGTTTTCCTCTTCTCCCCCACATATCAAAAAAAAGTTTTATCACCTCTTTTGGCATGTTTAGCAAGTCTCTCCTCTGTTTCTACTTTTGCTCTCCTAATCAATTTCGCTGCCTGTTTCAGTTTCTCCTTATAATTTACGTTGTCTGTCTCACTGTGAGTTTTCTTATATTTTCTGAATGCTATCCTTCTGTCCTTTAATGCCCAACAACATCCCTATTAAACCAAAGCGGCCTCTTTTATTTTTTCCCCTATCTTTCTTATACATAGTTATATGGCTTTTAGTACTGCCCCCTTGATGCATCTCCACAATTCCTCTACATCCTCTATCTGGTCTTTGCCTTCCATTTCTTCTCTGTAAATCTCCCTCATTCTTTCAAAGTCTGCCCTCCTGAAATCCAAAACATTTGTACTGGTGTTATTTGTTATTCTCCCTGTTTGTATCCTGAAACTCACTGTGTTATGATCACTTGTACCCAGGCCGTCTCCCATCACCACATCTTCAACACTATCCCCTTTTGTGAGTACAACATCCAATATATTTTTCCCTCTTGTGGGCTCCGTAATGTGAGAACTTTCAATAAACTTTATTTTTAGAAAAATTCCATCTCTTAAAAGACATTATGGCCCATAGGATGTAATTATTTCAGTATCTTTCTGTTCATCCTGCTTTCTTTGACAAAGTGTTGTACATATTTTCCTTAATTATTAAGCACATTCCAATTTTGGAGTTAACTTATTAGACTATTTTTGTTCCAAATTTTGGATCTCCATAAAAAAGCATTTAGACATTTGAATTTTTAAATACTTCCGAAGTTCAAATTCTCTTTTCTTCATTACATCATTAATATCCAATTCATACACAAATATTATTTTCAAAGTCCTTCTTTGCACATTTTTTTTTTTTTTTACCCTCACATTTTGGAAGTGATGGATGTTAGAGAATGCAGCCATGTTCCAAAAATTGATCTAATGATGGATTTATATATTACCAAAGGTCTACTTTTCTCAGATTTTCAACCTTTTCTTCAAATTATCTCTTCCTTGCAAAACTGAATTGTTACTGATCACATCTGTGTCCATCGCAACTGGTTATGAACACACTGGGCTTCTTCTCCTCTCACTCTAATTGGCAGAATCTGGTAGAGGGTGGGTATTGTGTTGGAAATACAGTATGTAACTGTTTCTTTGTCTGCTGATTGCTCACATGGCCTGATGGTGCACCTCCTGCGTAGACCCTGCTGGGAAAGAAAGAAAGAGCTGCTATTGGCTTACAGCAAATAGCTTGGCTGCTATTTGTGAGTACCTAACTGAACTGTTAGCACCTTATTTATGCTGCTGGTGTTTTGTTCCTTATGCAGTCTGTGTTAAGACTGTACTTTACAATTTGTCTCTGTCTTTAATACTCAATTTCTTGTATTATATTAGTTTGTTAATGTGTTACTAATATGTTTGTGACAATGCCGGTTAGCTGCATTTGCTATTCCCAACTCATACAATCGTTCCCCTCCTTTGTTTGACAAGGACCTTTGTAAATGAGTTCTTAGCTCAAAGGTTTGTAATTCCAAATCTTCAATAAAAAAGAAAAAAAAGAAAGAAAGACTACTTGTCATAAACAATGGTTTGGTGATTCCATGAACATAAATGTACTGTACCTCCTCAATGAATAAAAATTATAACAGGAATGGAAAATCTGAGTTACAATGAAAGACGGAACAACTTGGGACTGTACAGGTTAGAAATGAGAAGATTTAGACAAGACTTATTAGCAGAACTTAAGACAACCACAGATAATTACTTTAGATCATGTTTGCATTTATCTTTTAAACAATCAGAAAAAATAACCAGAGGGCATAGAGAGCAACTAATTGGGAGTCATTTTAGAACAGAAAGCAGAAGACAATGAATTTCACAAAGTGTAGTTGCTATTTGGAACAGTCTCCCCAATACAGTTGTAGATCGGGGCAACGTTAATATATTTAAGAGAAAATTTGACAAATATCTCATAGAAAAGAGAGAAGTGCAGTTATCCTTGTTAGTTGTAATGGCAGACAAGCAAGATAGGCCTTGCCTCCTCTTGTCTGAAACATCTTATGTTCCTATGAGACACATCTGCTGTAAGATCTGTGGAGGAAAGAATTGGTCCTCTCTATATCCGCATAACAAGTTGCATCATGGGAGTAATTACAGTGCAAGCTTTCCCACAGCCCTGTCAAAGTGCCTCAACCCTATTATGGAAGGACCACCATGCATTGTCGATTTCTCAGTAGATCTGGTGTGTATTACTGAGACATGACTTGGTGATGATTCCAGGCCCATCCTGAAAGCAGACATCCTGGCAGGGTTTTCAGTGTGCACTATCTAAGGCAGGAGAACAGGGGGGAAGGGGGGAATGATTTGCTTCATATCTGGCCTGGGGCTCATGGTGCAACCATTAAGTGAGATGAGTAATTTGAATGTGTGGCCTTGAAAGTGGATGCAGGTGTGAGGTGAAGGGTTCTCCTGGTGTGCCATCCATTGGGGTGGGAACAGAAGTTCCTACAGGAATTTATAAATGTTGTTTTCTCCTTGCATTGAACTCCCCCAGATTGGTGGTTCTTGGGGGGGGTCAATGGTGGGGTGGAGGGCAATTCAAAATTTGCTCAACAGTTCCTCTAGTTGATGACTTAACTGGGCCCAGCACTGGAAGTTACCGCTGCTACCCATGAATTAGGCCACATCTTGGACTTCATCTTCTTTATTGAGCTGAACATCTGGGAAGTCAGGGTAGATCCAGTCAGTTGGACAAATCATTATGCAATGCAGTTTCTAGTTGTGACCCCCTAATTTTCTTCACTCATTTCGTGATGATCCAGTACCTCCCTAAATGTAATCTTGAGTCAGATAAACTCAAAGCGATGGTGGACATCTTGGGTATAGTAACAGCATGCAAGGGAGGTGTTCTATTGTTTTTTTTTATGTATAAGAGCTTGAACAACTTCTCTCTTAAATTGAGCTTGTTTACTGTCTTAATTTAAGCGTTATTCTTAACCAAGACAATAAGTCCCAGCAGGCTGTTTAGTTTCTAAAATGTCCTTTCTCTTTGATGGAGTTTTACCATTTGTTTGAGTGGCTCTGGTCTTACCCTGGACCCAGCTGAAGCAGCAGAACTGCCTTCATCCTCCCACTCCTTCTGTATTGCTGTCTTGGTGTGGTGTTTCCACAAAATTATTCAATCTTGATATTCCTGGGCATTTTCTACCTTTGTCCAATTCCTGCAGTGCAGTTCCTGCCTTGATGCTGCGATCCAGCTCGTTAAAGTTTCCTTTCTTCACCATGAATTGATCCAAGAGTTCTTCCAGCCTGTCCGCATCTGATCTGGGCTTTCTTTTTTCATTTTGCCTTCTATTCTCTGCAATATCTTGGTGGTAGAAGTATGAATTGTGCCCCATTTTTCTTCATTCTTTCCTCTTGTTCAGACATTTTCTCTTTCTCTTTATTCTTTCTTGGGTTTTGGCATCAAATTTTATGTTCTATTGTTTCTTATGAATAAGAGCTTGAACAACTTCTCTCTTAAATTGAACTTGTTTATTGTCCTACTTTAAACGTTGTTATTCTTAACTAAGGCAATAAGTCCGAGCAAGCTGTTTAGCTTCTATAATGTCCCTTCTCTTTCTGTGGTCAGAAGTTCAGCTTCACTCTCTAGCTGGCTCACATAGCTCACATTGACCTCCTCTTCACTTCCTTTCCTCCCAGCTAGCAAGCAAGACTTCTGGGGAAAAAGGGGTCCCTTGATTATTTAAAGTCACAATCACCAATTGGCTTGTACAAACTTCAACAACAAATCCAAGCTGCAACAGGAGGTGCAAAAGTAGTAGTAGATTGTGATAATTTGGTCATTTCAACTACTCTGAATCCCCTTACATTGGTTTATATTCACCTGCTGACCTCCTCTTGCAGCTTGCCATTGTGTAATGATGAGCTGAGATGGTTGAAAGAAACAGGGCAGAGGTTGGAACATTTGTGGAAGAGGCCTGGTTCAAAGGATGAGAGGATGGTCTTGACAACTCGTTATGAGGAGTATCAGAGGACAATTACTCTGAAAAAGTTAAGAGTTCCTGTCATGGGTGATCAACTCAAGGATGAATAGACTAGCATCACTTTTTTTTTTAATTCTTTGATAACTGGGTAAAGCCCACTAAGCACAAGTGCCTGTTTTCAGGGGAGACCTGGTAGTACTGGGGAGGTTAAGTGGTTGTTCTGAGAATCAAACCCAGGTCTGCTGGATATACCAAGTTTCTTCACAGCTTGTTACTCTAACCCCTAGGCTATACTGTCAACTCTTCTGCACTGTGGACAGAATAATTCATCCTCCCTGTTTACACTCTGTTGAGTGTTTTCCACAGTTAGGCATGAGGCATATAGGGCTTTTTTCCTGGACACAGTGCCCTCTATTAGGGCTATAATCGCTACATGCAAATTGTCAGGGGCTGGCAGTTTGAGGTCTATGAGGAATAAGGGTGCGCTATGGGCCTTAAGTGAGTTGCTGCAGGTCACAAGGAAATGGGTGTTCAAGGCACTCTCCAGACTGCACCCCACCTTCTGTAATTTTGACCCAGTTCAGTCTGACTGTTGGTGGACTGCTGGGTGGTCCTTTGTTTAGTTTTTTGCTAGGCGTGTTCGGTTTTTCTTGAGGAGAGGTGTTTTCCCAAGGTTTTGAAGAGAGTTGTGGTGAAAGCTGTTCTCAAGAACCATAATTGAACCTAGACTCCCTAGTAAATTATAGGCTAGTCTAAAACCTTCCCTTTTTGAGGGAGATTTTTGAGAATGTGGTGGCGGCACAGCTGGAGGCTAACCTGGAGAAGGTCACCATCTATGAAGTATTCTTGTGTGGTTTCTGGACTCAGCACAGCACACGGACTGCACTTATCAAGGTGTTGAACGACCTACTCCTGGTAAGGGATATAGAAGAGCATTCTATTAGTGTTCTCCTCGATCTTTCATCAGCATTTAGTATGATGGATAACTGGGTTTTGTAAGGAGGCCAGCAGGAATTTAAGGGGGCTCACTGGAATAGCCTTGAAGTGGTTTGAGTTATTCCTGTCCAGCAGATCCCAGCAGGTTGCTATGGGAACTTTCTCACTGTGTCATGCTGTGAGGTGCCCCAGAGATTGATCCTGTTCCCCATGTTATTCGCCGTGTAAGTGTTGTCATTGAGAAAGGTCATTAGGAGGTACAAGTTGGATGTTCACTGCTTTGCAGATGATACCCAGCTGTACCTGTCCTTTGTAATTGATGGGGATGAAGTGATCTCTGTGCGGAGCCAATTTCTACAACAAATACCTGACTAGATGGTCTCTACCTGATTCAGCTTAAAGAGGACAGGAAATGATTTCTAATCTGAAGATGTCTATGATGTTCCCTTTTGTAGAAATTATATTCATAAGCTTAAATGATCTATATGTAACTGTACCTGCATAAAAGTGATGAGAAAAACTAAATTTTGCATTGTTTTGTTTTTATGGGCAGCATTCTGTTACAGTTCTCTCCACGGAACTGGTGATCTGAAATTTTAACTATGTCAAGGTTTGAGCACAGAACTCTAAACATGGTTCTGATAGGACAATAGCTCATGTTTAGCATTCTGTACTCAAACCATGACACAGTAAGAACTCCAAATTGCTGGTTCGATGAACGGAACTGTGCAGAATGTTGTTCGTAAAAAGGAAACAACTGAAAACACAATTTTTCACATTAAGTGTTTATTCAGGTACAGTTCAATAGGGCTCATCTGGAGGCAGGTCTTTCATTTCTGTTAGTAGTAAGATTACTAACAACTGCTAATTAGCATGTAGTTCCTGTCCCCTTTAATCTGAGAAAGAGATTTGTTACTAGCAGAACCTGATCCTCATCAGTCGGCAGTTAGGTGGTAGGCCAGTTGTACCATTTCTAAATGGTACCATGCTGAAAGCTGTGTATAGTGTCAAGAATCTAGGGATTATGGTGGACTTCAAGCTGTCATTGGAACTTCAGTTGGTAGCAGTAGCTGGCAGATGATTTTTCCAGTTAAGAAATATCATCTGAATTGAGCCATATCTTGTGCATGAGCACGTGGTGCCCTAGTGCATGTTTTTGTTATCTGAAGACTAAGTTACTGTTGTGTTCTCTACTAAGGGCTGTCTGGAAAGTTGGCGCGCTGCCTGCAGCTAGTGAAAATGCTGTGACTGCTTATTGCTAGCATAAAGATCTCAGAATGCATCTCGCCTGTATTACACAATCTGCACTGGTGGTAAACAATAA
The DNA here is from genome assembly GCA_016271365.2 of Neoceratodus forsteri. Taxonomy (NCBI): domain Eukaryota; kingdom Metazoa; phylum Chordata; order Ceratodontiformes; family Ceratodontidae; genus Neoceratodus; species Neoceratodus forsteri. The sequence goes on along the minus strand of CM057449.1, from coordinate 1,129,035,679 downwards.
ATTGGTGTACCACTTTTAAGATTGCTTTGTTAACCTACAAAGACCTGCACAGTCTGGGTCTGAGCTACCTGAAAGACCTCTTGGCCTTATGTGCTTCAGGTCACCCTCTTTGCTCCACAGAGGATCATTCATTGGCTTTGCCAAGATCCTGCTTAAAATGCTTTGAAGATAGGGGGCTCAATTTTCAAAGAGCCCTTTGATCACAGCAAGTTACGGTGATCTATGGCTGTGGCAATCTCGGGGTGCATCAGGGACCCTGCACCATATTTTACAAAAATGAGAGTCCCTGCACCCAGGATCTGAGATGTGCTGCAGCTGCAGGGCTGTGCTGAAGAAATGGTGCACTTGCAGGCTTTGACGGAAAGATCTGTCAACCTCCCCTCCCGGTGCAACACTTGCAAGGCTGTGAAGGTGGGGGGTGAATATGACTGCAAGATGGAGACTGGGGGCAGAAGGAGCATGGGGAGTGGCATTGGGAGTGATGGGGGCATGGCAGCAATGTGAGGGTGCTAGAGTGGCACTCTGTGGGGGTGCCCTATGCATGTGTAGGCAGCCAATTGGACTTGGAACAGGTGTTTGACAGGAAGGGACCAGGACTCAGCCTCAGGCACATACAACCCTGGCACCTGCCACATAGGTGCCAATGACCCCAACACCATAGGTGGGCAATGGTTGCTCCAGGGTGTAGGGTGCAGGTGGTGAATGGGAATGGTCCCTGGACATGGTGGTAGTGCCCTGGTACTCAGCTCCCCACATGGTGGCAGGTTGCTGCCACCTATGGTGTTGGGGTTATTGCCACCTATAGGGAAGGTGCTAGGGCTGCATGCACCTGAGGCCAGGTCCCTGTCCAATTCCTGCCAACCCCCCATACCCAGGCCAGTCAGCTACCTACACTTGTGCAGGGCACCCCCACATGGTGTCACCTCAGCACACTCACATTGCCGCCGTGCCCCCGTCACTCCCTATGCCACTCCTGTTATACACCTTTCTAGTCACCACCTTGCAGCCCCCCCAATTACCTCCCTACCCAGCAGTGGCACAGGGCCCTTAGACCACCACTTGGCTGGTCTAACCTGAGCCCCCAAATGCAACCACAGCAGAGCTTCTAGAATACCAAATAAGGGAATGGTGCAACCTGGCCATGGCCTGTTTTGCTATGGGGTATGGAGGAATTGTATAAATAGTAAAAAATCGCCACTCGGCAGTACAGTGCAGCCAGTGCTCAGCAAGCAGTGCAGTGCCACACAGCTCAGTGTGTGTGCACATTCGAGCTGGCTCCTGTTCAAACATGCAAGATGCTGGTCTGTTAGTAGTAGTAAAAATTTTAATTTTTATACAGGATTAAAGATGGTACAAATGCATCATTAGGACCAAGGTCCTATTTTCAAGGTGGTCCCGTTAGCAAGTCCATACAAATTATATTTGCACAGTTACAATCAATACAATTAAAAGGACACATTAATGTACAATGGCAGACATAGTTTGAAAGCCCATGAAAAGTGCTTTTAATTAAGGTATTGGGCATACCTATAGCTGGAAGCAGTCCAAAGATATAGATGACTGAGTCTGCACAATATAAATACTATATTGGAGCCATTCTTAGAACCTTGTGATGTCAGTGACGATCAAGCAGTGCCTAACTCAATGCAGTTAAGCAAGCAATAATACCCGACAGGGTGGGCGGTATTGAGGAATACCGAACCACCCAGGGGCATAATGAGGCCTGACGCTGTAGGCGGAGGGTCTTATAGCCCCTGGGCGGTCTGGTATTGCCCATACCGCCCACCCTGGAGGGTATTAATATGCTTAGAAAATGGGCTAACTGTAATTTTTTTTTTTAATATTCAACCATTTAATTTTTTTTTAAAAGAAAACAGAAATTCATAGTTGTTTGCTTAGATAAATAGTCCCTCTACTGGTATTCTTGACAATCCTTACCAGTAGAGGGCAGCCCAGCATTTCACAGTTTTGTTATTGGTGACAGTACCTCCAATCCTTGGCAGTCGAACCCCCCCACCACTCATTTGTGACCACAGTTAAAAGTTTATTTGCTTCCTCCTACAAAAGTAGCATGGCACTTGATCAGGAAGGGGAACAAAGTGTAGGAGAGGTACAGTACCTTGATCTGGAAGAGCAACAGAGAGGTGGTAAAAAAATGAGCTGTGAAGCTGCTTTGCAGAGCACAGGAGAGGTACACTTTATTTCTTCAGTGGGGAACCTGCTTTGTTTTTTCCCCTCCTCTCTTTCATTCTGTTGGTGATGAACAGTGATGATATGGCAGGCACAGGCTTTCGAGAATAAGCAGGTGTATGCTGTGGGATCAGCGCTGAAATGAGCTGTTGCGTGTAGTCTGGCTCGGCAGTTCTGTTAAAAAGGAAAAATAAAATCGGAGTTTTGCTTTTGCTTAGTTCTGAATAACGAGGGCTGTTTATGGCGTGACTCATGAGGGTTGTGAATCCGTGATATGGCAGGCACAGGCTTTCGAGAATATGCGCGTGTATGCTGTGGGATCAGCACTGAAATGAGCTGTTGCGTGTAGTCTGGCTCGGCGGTTCTGTTAAAAAGGAAAAAACAAATCTGAGTTTTGCTTTTGTTTGGTTCTGATTAATGAGGGCTGTTTATGGCGTGACTCATGAGGGTTGTGAGTCCGTGCCTTCTTGTGGTGGGTCAGCAGTGGCAACAGGGATTTTACGATAGGAAAACAAAACAAAAAAGACTTATTTTTCGAAAGGAAAACATGTACATAGATTTGTTTTTGCGACTTACTGAGTTATGTCTGATGTAAGAATGAGTGTGTCTGGGGTGGGAGAAATCACTCTCTCTCTCTCTAAGCAGTTAAAAAAATGGCGGCAGTTTCAAATTTTGTGCCCAGTGCTTCAGCCAATGAGGAAGTAGGCTGGGCACAAGGATATGTGACAGGTCGACTTGGGCTGGCACTTTTTATTTGGTGGGCATCTACTGAAAGTTAATGTACCCCTGTGGAATGGGTATCAACCAATCAGATGCCTCCAAATAAAAAGCCCATTTTCTAAGCACTGCTTGATTGTCACTGACATCACAAGGTTCTAAGAATGGCTCTAATGTACTATTTATATTGCACAGATTCAGTCATCTATATCTCTGGACTGCTTCTAGCCACAGGTATGCCCAATACCTCAATTAAAATAACTTGTCATGGGCTTTCATACTGTCTGCCACTGTACATGAATGTGTCCCTTTAAGTAACTAATAAAGATTACACAAATCCTGTATTAAAGAATAATAAAAACATCAAAATAATGCATATAGGATAGATAAAACATGTTACTGATAGACAAACACAGGTTAATAGAAATCATTTAAATACTGGAGATCCTAGGACACGTCAGTTACCCCTTACTCATATATCTTAAAGCCAGTACCTATTTTATCAGTGTTATGAACATTTTAAAAATGTTAACACTATTTTTTTAGTACAGTTGATTTATAAGTGAAGGTTAAATGACTCCTGTGTTTGAACTGATTGTAACCCCCCATGGGGCTTACCTGAAGTGCCCCGCTTTGACTGCCATTTTCCGCCAGCAGACTGTTCCTTCCTTGCCCCATTGGGCATAATTTCTTCTTCGTGAGGGCCGGTATGCTGTTTTGGCCAGCGGTCACCCAAGTGTATGAAGTGCTTTGATGTGCCAACCGCCATTGCATTTGGATAGATGGGGAGACTGTCCATGGTCCGGGTGCCCCTCCTGGTATACCTGGGGACCAGGGACCTGTGGAGAGTTGGGCAGAAACCCGAGGGAGTAGCCACAGGGGAACCTTACATGACAGGGCCACATGAAGCTCATGAATATTAATGAGTGGCCCCACACTGAGATGCTGCCTGCCGCCTGGGGGGACTGTAATATGGTGGCAGCGACAGCCAAATGGTTGGGACCACAGCACTGAGAGTGGGCTCATTTGAGAGAGGACCATTTGGGCTACAATCCGTTGGGACATTGGTGTAAATAACCCAAAGCACTGGGCTACTCCAGATGTTAGAAGGGGAGAGACTGTACAAACTGGAATGGACTCCATTGAGCTGAATGGGAGCTGACATGTTTATGACCCTTAACCCCTTTCTTTTTAGCCAATCAGTTATCTAGGTGCCCAAAACTGTGACAAAGGGACCCCTGGGAGAAGGAGGGGACTAATTCTTATGCCTAGACCATGCCCCAATAAACGATTTTGGCTGATACAGTGGGGACTTTCTGGTATTTCTTCAGTCTGTTGCTGGGCTTTGTATGAGTCAGGATTGTGTTGTGGAAGCAGGCTGTGGACTTCAGGAGCTTTCCCCGGCCCTAATCTGAAGCCTGGGGTTGCTGAAGGATTCCCCAGGTGCTGGAAGCAGGAATGGATTGTAAAGTGGAAAAGAGAGAAAAAGAGACTGAACTGAGATCCTGTTTCCCCAGGTACTGAGAAGCCACTGAATGAGTGTTGGGAGAAACTAAAAGTGGCAGATACCCTGCAGTGGGAAACTGAGCTAACTGAAAAGGCTGAGCAGATTATCTGAGTCTTTACAGTTGCTTCTGAGAGGTCACTTGTTTGTGTGGACAGCAACTACATTTGCCCAGATAAACCCATGACCCAAATCCCAGAAAGAAAATACATGATCACTGACATAGGTTTTTTGGCAGAAAAGGCCAAAAATTTATTTCGACATGATTGTCATCACTACAAACATTCACATTATAAATCATGTAAAAAGAGATTCCAGCCGGATTGGTCCTTGGAAAACAAGAGACGATGGAAGGTTTGACTTCTTTTATTGGACCCACAAGTGTCTTGTACAAAGATGGAATTATACACAAGCTTTCGGGGCCTCACAGGTCCCTTCTTCAGGTGAAGAATATTATAAATATAATATTATAAATCAAAAATTGTTTACAATATACAAAATAAGAAATACATAACAAAAACCTTCATCAGGTAAAATATTGTACAGTATTCCCCTGGGGCAGCAGACAACCTTGGCAGTGAACAAACATTTCTGAATTAAGTCAACCCATGGTCAAAGAAGCCCTGGAAAACCCCTGCAGGGTCAGTCAGCTTCCCTGACAGGCTGCTCCAAACAGACCCGTACCGCTAGGCCATAGCCGAGCTGTTGTGCCCTCACCAGGCGTCAACAGCCCCATCATCACCCCCCGCAGTAGCAGGCTCCGCCCAATGCTGTGCAAATGTCTCTTCTGGAATGTGCCCTCACTGGGCCACCCCCAATCACATCTTCTTTTCAAATCCAGTATTATATTTAGTCTATAATCACTAGTAGTCCACCACAAGATCCGTAAATTCATTTACGAATCTCCCATCAGTGCTCCAGGAGGATACTGTACCCAAGATTCTAAAACCATTTGAATATTCAGGTTAAAAATCACTTGCCCTATGTTTGACAAGTGCACCCTATCTGGCTCAAAATAACTCTCTACCCCGGAACTATGTCCCGATGCCATATGATCTGTATACCCCTATAGAGGTAAAAACATGACACCACCCTGCTCACCTCCCTATGCACTTTCCATAGCAGCCTGGCTCTTACTAACATACTAACATACTAAAATGCCAGCAGAATAGGCCTAATGGTCTTTCGTGTCTGCTCGTTTGGTCAGCCCCCACCCTCGGTGCTGACCTTGCTGCCCCCCTTGCCTTCTCTGGCTTCTCCCTTCCCAGTTCCGGATATTTTTGCTGCATTGGATTTTGCTTCCAGAACCCTTCCCCTGTACCTGTCCCACCCTCTCTTGAACCCCTCCACCATCTCTGCCTCCACCAGCCCCCTAGGCAGTGCATTCCATGGCTCCACCACCCTCTCAGTGAAGTAGCACCTCCTCCTTTCTCCCCTGAATCTTCCCCCCTCCAGCTTCCACCCATGCCCTCTAGTGGCCCCTCCTCCTTCCTTCGAAGCACCCTGACTGTTCCTCCCCTATTTACCCTCTTCATGTACCTGAAGACCTCTATCATGTCCCCCAGTCCCTTCTCTCTTCCAATGTGTACATATTTAGCTCTTGAGCCCTCTCCTCATAGGTCCTGTCCCCAAGCCCCAAATAATTTTGGTTGCCCTCCTCTGGACCCTCTCCAGGAGTTTAATGTCCCTTTTTATGTGTGGCCTCCAAAACTGCACGCAGTACTCAAGGTGCGGCCTCACCAAGCAGTTGTACAGAGGGAGTAACACTTCCCTCCTTCTGGAGGTGATCCCCCTAGTGATGCATCCCAGCATCCTGTTGGCCTTGGCTGCTGCCCTCCAACAAGTCTCCGAGTTGTTCATCTTGACATCCACCACCACCCCCAGGTCCCTCTCAGCCATCGAGACTTGTAGCTTATTCCCCCAGGGTGTACACTTGGCCCGGGTTTCTGGCCCCCAGGTGGAGTACCTTGCATTTCCCTGCATTGAACCTCAGCTTCCACTTTCTAGACCATCCTTCCAGGGCCTCCAGGTCCATTTTCCATTTTTGCCGAGGGACTATTCTAGACCATGCTAATCAGGTGTCTGGCATCTGCCTTCTTATCCACCATTATTCCTCTCATTACATCTATCAAAGACAAGCTCCCCAGGTCATTACCACCTAAATGTATTACCAAACCCTGCAGTGGATTCTTGAGTAACCTCAAATTTTTTAATGCCATTATGAGGTTACCCCACCTCAAGCCAGCAAGTCCACACCAGTGCATGCCCACACTCTCCTCCGGGATGCCCAGTTGATCTCCTTGTCCCTGCTGGGATGCCCATGAGCGTTCTCTCTTAATAAAAGAGTGGCCAACCACGAAATATTTTTTGATGTCAGTAGGTGCACCTGTAAGACAAATTAGACAGTTATTGTAATTCTTTTACTCTGTCAGGCCCCCTTCACAACTCCTCTGTCCTGGGCGTCATGTAAATTTTATAGGCCTTTGACTGCCAGCGACCAATCCTCTTTATTTCTGAGTCCTGGCCACCCAGCCTCACTTCCTCAGTGGCTGCCCCAATCCTGAAAGGGTGTGTGCTGAAGTACCTGGGGTCCTGCCCAGTTGCCCTCACCCCTTTTCTGCAAACCACCCCAAATTGGTATCTAGTGACTGGTTTACCATACACATGGGTAAACAAGGTGCCCTGTCTGACCTCCCTGTGAGACATGTATTCTTTGACGAGAGCCCAAGGGCATAGGATGCTCCCCTGAGCCCTGTGAAACGTGACTATCTTCTTGGGACCAGTCTGTGCCACCTTGGAGTGATGCAGCGACAGCTGCAATGTCTCCTCTGCAAAACTGATGTCCTGACACTGTATGCAGTGCCCAGCCTGCATGGTAGGATCCTCCACCAGTTCCGACACCCTAAAGATGGTGCAGGTGAACAGCCCTTTGAATAGCCTAGCTTTGTCGGCCGACGAGCATATTCCCCCCAATTTGTCCAGTATGTCCCTTAACAAGTGGCTGTCCATCGGACGTCTACCATTCTTCCTGGTGCCATTGATCCTCTGCCACTCTTCTACCATTTTTCGGATGGTGTAGGAACCTGTCATGTCCTGGAACCCATGCATCTTTGCCATGAAGGCAATGCCTGCTAAATGATTGTAGATGTAACCTAAGGCCATGTCCTCATTGATCAAATGGAGCATAAAGCATTGCAGTTGTGGAGTCTGCTGCAACAGCTGGTAGTTCTCATGCTTGTCCCCACAGAAATCCCAGAAAGATTTTAAGTGTCCCCTATACTTATGTCATGTCCCGGGGGCCAGAGCATGTCATACCAGGTTGGCCATTCTTGGATCGCTGTTTGCCGCAGGAAAGCTGACACTCTGACGGGGTATCTCTCTGCAGCCGGAGCCATCTGCCAGAAGCGATCGAACTGCAGTCAAGACAGTGCATCCGCAATTACATTTTCAGCCTCTGGCATGTGACTTGCCCTGAAGAATACATTGAGTTGCAGACACTGCAGGATAAAAATCCGCAGCAGCCACATCACTTCCTTTGAAATGGATGTTTGCATGTTTAATATGGACATTACCCCCATTTTGTCTGATTGAAAGTGTACTTTTTTGTGTTTGAGCCTATACCCCCAAACAAAACCACTACCAGAATGGGGAAAAAACTTTTAACAGGTTCACATTTTTGGTGAGGCCTGTCTCCACACAACTATCATCCCATGGACCCGCAAACCATAAACCTTGAAAATACCCCCCATAGCCAAAGCCCCCTGCTGCATCCATAACCATGCTGAAATCGGGGTTGAAATCTAACCCAGCCTACCACACCGACACCGCATTGAACTACCGCAGAAAGGTGTCCCAGACTGCCAAGTCTGCTCTCATCTCGGCTGACACCCTAATGTGTGGTTGTACAAGGCCCCCTGTGGACCAGGACAAATGCCGTATAAAAGGTCTACTGGGTAGAACAGCTTTGCAAGCGAAGTTCAGATGACTGATCAGCGACTGTAACTTTTTAAGGGTGACTTTGTTGGCTGACCGAACTTCTGCTATCAGCTTCCCCAGGAGAGCCACTTTTTCTTGCGGCAATCAGGATACCATGTGGATCATGTCCAGTTCTATGCCTAGATACATAAGCTGGGTTACTGGTCCCTCAGTCTTTTTGTGAGCTAGCAGCACCCCAAACCAGTCCATGAGCTGTGTAAATGAGGCCACCATGTCTCCGCACTGTGCTGTGGCTGGTGCCCCTATGAACAAGTATTCATCTAAATAGTGCGTGTTTTACTGGTTGCCACTGTGTTCCGGGTAGCCCATTCTAGGAAGTGGCTGAAAATCTCAAATGCTGCACATGAGACCGAGCAACCCATTGGCATTGCCATGTCATAATAAAATTCCCCCTTGAAGGAAAAGCCCAATAGGTCGAAATCCCCTGGACTGATGGGTAGCAGCTGAAAAGCAGACTTGATGTCACTCTTGGCCAGTTGTTCCCCCTTGCCTACCTTCTGGACAAGCTTGACCACTGTATCAGAAGATGCATAGCACACTGCACTGCCTTCAGTGCTGATAAAATCATTCACTGAGGCCCCTTTCGGGTATGATAGGTGGTGAATCAACCTGAATTCTCCCGGTGTTTTCTTTGGAACAACCCCCAACAGAGAGATCCTCAAGGGGCTCAGTTGCGGCATCTGGAATGGTCCTGCTACCCTACCAGCGGCCACCTCCTTGCAAACCTTCTCATCCACTACTTCCTTTAATGCCCTAGCCAATTTGAGGTTTGTAGGGAATGCAAAAACCAAAAGAGAAAACATCAGACAGGTACTGTGCATCTTTTCTGCAATGGTAGTGGTCAAGCCATGCTGCCATGTGTTCAGTTTTTACTGGGGACCATTTGGTCCTCTCCTTTTTTATAGTTTCCCCTCCTTGGCAGGTGCTAGCTTTGTGGTTACCTCTACAAATGCTGCACCCAGGCCGGAATTTTCAAAATTCACGAACACATTTTCCAGTGTTGTACTGCCTGCTGGTGCTCCCCCTTTTTGTTCTGCCCAAGCTACCTTGTTAACCATGTGACCACTTGCCACATATGTCAAATTATCAGGCTTGGCCCACATCATGCATCTGCACCACAGGTCGTGGTCGATCTTGTCCCATCTCATCTCAAGAGATCTAGGCATCCTCGCGGAACAGCTCGTCGTATCTCTGCCATGCATTCCCTTTGAAGGCCAGGTGGGCTGTTTTAATGTTATCCCTATATTTGAGCAGCTGCTCTATATTCTGTGGGAACTTGGCACAGTAGATGGAGACAAAGATATAAAAAGCTGCCACCCAGATCTTGAATGTGCATGGTACTTTTGGCTGGCGCAACCTTTCTTGCTTGAGTCTGTCTTTGTCTCTTGAGTCTGGCAGTTACCTGTGTAGTAATTCAAAGATAGCTATGCACTCCCCCTCCTTATCTCATCCCTCATGGTGGAGTCAGGTAAGTGTTCAATGGGTCGTCTACCTCAAGGTAGGCCCAATGATCCGGCCCCGCAGCAGCAGGTGCAGACGCATTTTGAACTCCTGTTGCAGTGTGGGCATGGGCTCTGTCCCGGCCCCTCCTGCTTGTGGGGAATCATTGTTCCCAGCTGTTGGCCCTGCCATGGCTGTCCCCAGCCCCAAGACTTGCCTCATTGTGTTGTCCACTGTGAACTATGATGTAGTCGTTGCAGCTCTAAGTGGCTCTCCATTTGTTGCCAGGAGTGTCCCCACTTCTGCCCCCTGTCCTGGTGTTTGGATAGGCACCGATGTGGGCACTAGGGACACAGCAATCTGGTTACCCATGTTACTAGCCCCAAAGAATTGCTCACCCCCCAAGGGCCCAAAGCCACCACAGGAATGCTATTGTGGGGGCTTGGGGCACCCCTTCAAATCCTCCGGGTGGTGTAGGCTGCCCAGCCCTTTGTGGGAATGTGTTTGGGGTATATGGGGAAAATATAGGGAGTGGCCAGGGCCACCACCCCTTGCTGCCCAGAAACTGCCAGTCCCGGGGCATCCACTGGGGCATCCCTTGTTAAGTGACCCCTGCACGGCTGACCTCCCCTGTTGGCCCTCCGGGGAAACCTACCCCTGCCCCTTTCCCACACTCTATCCAATGCTTTGCCCAGCAGACGTGTTTCTACTATAGCAGTACCCTCCCCCTTTTGCCTGCTCCTGGCCTGTATGAAAGGTACCTTTTTGAGTTTGACCTCCCCCCGCTCTCCGGGTGTTCCCACTGTGTTTGGCTGTGGCCAGCCTGCCCCTTAAAGGAAAGCTGCACCCTCATATCTTCTAAATGTTATTTGTTTCCATGTCAACAGACAACTCTTTTCATGTAGCTGTTAAAGATGTCTGTAACTGCTTCAGTGAGTTTTCACATTTCATACTAGGCCATGTTACTGTCCTGGGAGGGTCCATTGTGTGGTTGTTGAAATCCCATTGTTTTTTAGAACTGCATTAGCATATGAGAACATGATGTCAGATCAACCATTTATATACTGTATGCAGAAACAAGAAATGCTCTGCAAAAACTCTCTGAAAACTCAAACCAAATGGAGTTTAAAAGGTAAAAAACCCTGCATTACAACTCAGATAGCCTGTAAAACTCATTGAAGGTAAATGTGGTATTTCACACCTTCTTGCAGCTTGTTTCTTTTAAAACTACTCAAGCAGACAGGTATACTGGGGAGTTTAAAGGTTGATTATGCAACGCATTCTCATATGCTAATGCAGCTCTCAGGGACAATGAGATTTCAACAACCATGAAATGGACCCTCCGAGGACAGTAACAGGGTCTAGTATGAAGTGTGAAAACTAAATGAAGCAGTTGCATACATCTTTAACAGCCACATGAAAAGAGTTGTATGTTGACATGGAAACAAATAACATTTGGAAGATATGAGGGTACAGTTTTTCTTAACTCACCAGTTGGCTGTGGCGGCAAGGGTGCTGCGCTGGTTCCCTCACCTACCTCGTCATCATCCTCCCCTCCTTCGACCATCTCTACTAGCATGACATCCTGGTCGCCCGCACTTGGTTGTGTTGTCACCTCCCGCTGGTCTTCCACTGCTGCCAACTTCCTGGTGCTTCATTGCTAGGGTCTCCTGCATTTTCCTGGATGGTTTTCTCATTTACTTGGGTGCTCTAGTGGCATTGGGAACCCCATGTTGCTGTGTTGGCCCACTTTGAATGGCCATCTGGAGCCAATTGGGACCACCCAACGACATCAGCTGCTGCAGGGTGTTCACGAACTCCTGAGTGGGTGTGCCCAACAAGCCCGAGGATGCAGAGACCTGAGCCTCCCCATCTCCCTGCCTTGCCACCTCAGCCCCGGTACTCATATCCGCTAGCCCTTTTACCTGCACAAAATATCTGCAGAGAAAGGACAACACTGACCCATTTGTGATGCAGAGGGTGAAAAAATTCTCTGTGTGGGCCTACATTGAAGGCCCTCCTTAGATTTGGCCCTGCAGACTGCCCCCTGGATCTGTCACACTCCCTCCATGGGTGGTGCATTACCCCCTTCTCAGTGAACCGGGGTGTGTTCAAGTGGGGGAACTCTTATTTGTTCCCTTATTCAGCAGCAGACGGTTAATTTAGTGGCAAAGGCTGTCAGTGCTGTTAAATGATAGCTGTGCCTTTAGTGCCTTTAATGAACTGTCTGAGGGGGGAAGAGTGTCACACTATGACCGGCTGGGCTTAAGCCAGCAATGGTGCATTTGTTGGTTTAGTGGCCCAAGGGGATGGTATGAGGCAGGCAGCACTTGGATTCCTGCTGTGCTGCTAATTTTTGCAGGCAGTGTTTGAATTTCTGAAGCGCTGCCCTCTCTCTCTCTCTCTCTCTCTATATATATATATATATAAAATTTTTTTTAAACCTGTCCCTCTGAAGTAGCACATGATCTCACTGATGCTATGCAGATCCCACTGGGAATCCTCTTCTAAGATGGCGGGCAGCATTTCACAAGAAGTGGCAGCCAATTGGAGGACCATTCTCATAGTAGGCAAGATTACCGCTAGAGGGAGGAGGAGGTGAGTGGCTAGGCAGCATGGAGCATTTGAAATGGCAGGGGACAGTACCAGAACAAGTGTGGAAGTGCTGGATTTCAGATCCGACATGGGATCCGGTGCCGACCATGTGGACCCCACCAAGGAAGATGCTGGGCAGCCAACGTGGGGTAGTGGACTGGCCATCTTCCTACTGCCATCAGTGTGGGTAAGTGCCATATGACTGCTGCAGTGGGATTTGGGTGGGTGAGGCTGCTAAGCATTTCCCGAGTCGCCGCTGCTTAGATAGCTGGCGTTCGTGCACTGTGCATTAGTTTTTTTGGTGTTTTTTGTGACCGCACACCCAGGGAATGGCTATTCCTGAGGAGAGGGAAACAGACCACCACAGACTGATGTCCGTGCTCGTGGAATGACCCGGCATGTTTCCCCAGTGTACTGGATGGGGCCAGCAGGGTAGGGAGCTTGGGAGTGGAGGGCAGCCAGAATTGGTTGTGCAGCTGGGCGATGAGGTGTTGTGGTGAAAAAAGAGCCCGGGCCAATTGGATAGTTGTCATGTGGGGAGTGGCTTGTCCACTGAGACCAATGCCCCCGATGCCAAAAACTGGTGCACCGACTGTCTTCAGGTAGTAATGGGAATGCTGACACCCTTGGCTGTGGCAACAGAAATCCCCCTATACTCCCTAGCCAACCGTACCTCAAAGAAACCTATCAAAATTGGCAGTGTTGGCCTGCTGTGTTCCCCCTCCAACTGTAAGGCCGCGCCCAACGCCACCCGGCCTGGTCGGCGACTGCTCACTTTCTGTTGCTGCTACTGGGATGGGACCCATTGCCAGCCAACTAAATTCACACAAATTGCACTGATTATTATTTTTCTTTCTTTTTTTTTTTTTTTTTTGTGGGGCATATCCAAGCCCCAAATGCTCCTATAGATGCAGCTCTCCTATCTCCTATCCCCCTGCAGCCTGCCGGGCCCATGAAATAGGGTCCTAATAGGCGAATTGTCCCCAGAGCTTTACCTGGAATGTATAGAGAGCCATGTTCAGTGTTCCTTGCTGTCATCTGGTTGGAAAAAGGGAGACCTTCTGCCGTCCAGCCCCTATAATGCTGACCTCGGTCCCTCCCAGCTCCAGGCTACTCCTAGCCTTTCACCTTTGGGGCAGAGGCCATTGGTCACCACCCTCCTGCTCCTTGGACCTAGGAAGGTGGTGATCCGAGATTAGCTCATGACCACTGGGCAATTACCCTCCCAGAAATTCCAGGAGGGACCCTGCTTGAAAGAGGCAGAATGACTCTGGTTGTGGGGTACTAACCAGAAAGTGTGTATGTCCAAAGTGAACTGGTTAAAGTGGCTGAGATTGGCAGAACTGCTGCAGCTGAGTAAAAGAGTTGGACACTGCTAAGCTGAAAGTGTGAACTGGTATGCAGGGGGGCTGTTGTTGCTGTATCCCCCTCTGTTGAATTGCACTGACACCATAAAGGTTGCACCTGTATTACACATTTACTATCTTTCAATGAGTCAGAGAGCAAATACCTGGATGAAAAGACCCCCTGTGACGTAATATTTTTGGATTTCAAAAAAGCCTTTGATTCTGTACCACACTGGGCGTTACTTAAAAAACTAAATACCCTTAATATACACATTGGAATCATTAGATGGATAAAAAAAATTGGTTATCTTTACATTCACAAAGAGTCATGATCAATGGCTTTTCATCTGAATGGAAACCGGTGACTAGTGGAGTTCCACAAGGATTGGTATTGGCCCCTCTAATCTTCCAGTTATCTGTAAGTGATCTGTCTGATAATCTAGAAAATTGAATCATTAAATATGCTGGTGACTGCAAACTTAGAGGTCCATGTAAATTAATACACCAAACAGAATCCATACAAAATGACTTATATGAACTATCTGAATGGTCACATAAATGGGGCCTCTTATTCAACGCCAAAAAATGCAGTGTAATGCACTTTGGTTCATTAAATATACAAACTATTTATAGACTTTATGATCAACCATTAAAAAAAGCACAATCTGAAAAAGATTTAGGTATCATCATACAAAACTCTTTTGATTTCGATAACCAAATAACAGAAAACAGATAAAGCTAACCGCATCTGGCGGTCAATTAGACATAATGTTAAATCCAAAGAGGAAGCCATCATTCTTCCACTGTATAAAGCATACATTCACCCCAAATTTGATTACTCCTCACAGCTATGGTGTCTGTATTAAAAAAAAGGACATTCTTAGAATAGAAAAAATACAGAGAAAAATTACTAAATATATCAAAAGAACTTACCTATGCACAGCGACTAAAAAAACAGGCTTAATGACTCTAGAAAAAGAAGGCTTAGAGGCGACCTTATGCTAACTAGGGAAATCTTTAATGATGAAATACTTATGGCTGACATGGGCATTGAGTTCAAACAAATTAAAATAGACACTAAAGGTCATCCCTCACAATTAAAAAGAAACAGATTCCACACAAAAAAAAAACGTAGTTACTTTTTTTCCCCAGAGGGTTATAAATCCCTGGGATTCTCTTCCAACTGAAGTTATCATTAGCACAACAAAAGATAGATTTAAAACAATACTAGACAACTTTTTAGTTCATGATCATTCCCTAGGTTACTACGGGTGAAGAGATAGGGGTGGATATGGGCTTCTAGCCTTTTATTCCTTCCACAGTTCTAAGTGATTCTAAGTGATTGAATCGGAGGCTAGCACCTGCTCAAATTGGCACTGGACTGCAGTGGAGTGACTGCCTAGACGCTTTATGAGTTGGGAGCTCAGTGCAGAGACTGCAGCCATACCCCCACCTTTTGGGAGTCCTCACCCAGAGCCAGGGAAGAAACTCGCTAACCTCTTCCAAGTGGGACTCACAGTCTCAGGAGGTCAAGGGTCTTGCATCCGAGTGCTAGGGTGCTCTGATCAGGGAGCTGGGCTGTGGAGCCACTCCCAGGTCTGGGCCTTCTGTGGCTAGTGTTGTCCTGCCACAGTCCTCTGCACTGGGCCAGAAGCAGCTGAAGGTGACAAGCAGCCACAACTGCAATCAAGGTGACCAGCTGCAAGATCCTCAAGCAAGTTCCATCTGGGCGGAGGGATCCTGGCTGGCCTGTTTCTGTGCTGCTGCACTAAGATTCGAGGAGCTCCACTTCCCTTGGTGCAGAGGTTGACTAACCGTGAGTACCCAGGACCTGGTTCCTGGGAAGGATCAAGGGGGAATTGTATTTGATCTATTTAAAGTTCAAGTTTCATCATTTCAGGGCCCCAACAGCCAGCCACCCTGTGGCACCAAACAGGCCTGCAACTAGTGAGTACCCCTAGGGACAATTCAGGGGGCACGGCACTGGTACCAGTGGGGGAGGGTTGGCCTGAGATCCCATATGTTCACCTTGCATATTATTCTCTTTCTTTTGCTTTCACAGCTACCTGGTATCCCTTTCCCTGTACCCTACCCTGAAATAAAGCTGTGAATTTGTTGTTTGAATCTACTGTGGTGGTGAACTTCATTGCATGTGCTCATTATTGAACTGTATGGTTTATGGTGGGACAAGGTACTGGGGGAACACAATGTGCAGAGTGGTTGGTAGGGGAGGTGGGTAGGCACAGCATCCCAGGGGGCTGTGCCAAGCGGATATCTGGCCCGCTGACACTTTACTCTGGGTGGAGGCACCGCACTATTTTCACATTTTGGGGAACAAACCCCTAATAGTCACCATAGCAGGGCCCAGGACCCTTGTCCGGTGTCAGAGACAGTCGGCGGGGGGGGGGGGTTAGCCCACTGGCATATGGCTCCTGGGCTACATGATTAAACATGGAAATAATATGTATATGGTTATATAGTTTGCAGAGCCTGTTAGGGTTATGGTACCCCGTGCTAAAGCCGCAGTTGCAGCTCAAGACAAGTACTTGTGTGTGCTCCAATCTCTAGGGATCCCAGTACACAAGAGCGGGGTTGGGAGACACTTGGGAAAGAGTGAAAAAAATGAACTATGTGTTAATGTTTAAATGTTTAATGTGCACTATTACTTTAAGAGCAGCTGAGGCCACACTGAAAATGTATTTTCCTGCCTGTTGTCTGGGGATTTAGTGCTACGGCACTGGCGACAGACAGCTAGAGACTTCCAAAGATCCCATTCCACAACCAAATAGCAGGACAGTGTGTCAGCTATTGGACTGTGGGACAGTTAATTGCCAAAAACTACCTTGTTTGCCTGCAAAAAAGACTTTAACCTTGGGACCTCCTATAAACTGTTTACATGGACAGCATTTCAGTAAACCCTGACCTTTCCTTTGCCCAATCAGTATTCGAGGAGCTCTAAGGATTGTTGCTGTGGCTCCTGGGAAGGGGGACTGGACAGTGTTTTTGGCACCTTTAGCTGTAGCCAATCGGATGTCAAGTGGGCCCAATGCATATTAATTTTGCAAATGGATAACTGTGTCAGTCAATGAGGTACTGTCTTTTTTTCCTTAACCATTGGGGAAGAACACAACTCATGGCAGTTCTTGCCTGAGGTGCTCTGAGTGAAGCAGGAGAGTGCAGAGTGAGTGTAAGAAGTCTGGAAGTCAGCCTAAGGCTTCCACAGCCGATCAGTAGGAGACTTGCCTTAATCTTTCCATCACCTGGAAAGAGTGACTGTTTGCTGGAGAGGTTGTTTGAGAGAAGCCCTCAGCCTGTGAGGAGGGTTGGACCATATTCTGTCCAGTGCCTGAAGTGCCGCCTGGGTCAAACAATCAGTAACAAACACCTGTCAATTCAGCCCGAGTCAATTCAGCCTGGTGAATTCAGCCCCATGGCAATTCAGCCCGAGGCAATTCAGCTCCTATGCCAATTCAGCCCCAGCCAATTCAGCTCCATGTCAGTTCAGTTCTATGTCCATTCAGTTCCATGTCAGTTCAGCTCCTATGTCAATTCAGCTCTTATGTCAGTTTAGCCCCACGTCAATTCAGCCCCTATGACCATTCAGCCTTTATGTAAATTCAGCTCCTTCTGGTTCTGGACTAGAATAAACATAACTAACAATATATGTAAACATGTTTAAGCTTTATTACATATTTTTTTGCAATTAAGTACACTTTATTGAAAATGTTTATTTGCACATACAGTATACGCACCAAACACCAATCACATACACCAGACAGAAAAACGAAACAACAGAACACAAATAAGCCCAAACATAACCTTCTAACCCACACAACACATAAACCACCCCAACTAACCTACCCCGACCCTCATGGGCACATTCCAACAGCTCCAGGTTTGAATACTATAATGGAGAATGACTAAGGACATAACTGCCATTTGGGTTTTTTGCTTAATGGTGGGAAGGGCAGAGTACTCTCCCAACAGACAAATGTCCTCTGTAAACAAGCATTTGTCAATGCCGAATGTTTGCTTGCTGGCATTGGCAGTGGTAGTGTAGAAGTTACAGAGCTGCGTAATAGTAATGGCAGTGAAGTATTGAACTGAAGCCAACCCCACCACCACCCTGCAGAGAGTGACAGGCATTGGGGTGTGCCTTTGGGTAGTCAGGCATAACAGCCATGCCATTTCAGTACACCCCACCCTCAGACACTGGCAAGTGTCACGGTGTTCCTTAGGGTCTTTGTCCTTATCGCACCCCATTCCATTAGAAAATACAGTGAGATGGGTGCAATATGGGAGAATGGGTGAACTTTGGGTCCGAAGAGTCCAAGGCATACCTCGATGCTTCTCACTGGCTGCAGGGTGTGGAATGGTATGAGCATTACAGGCAAGAATCCCAAGTCACACCCCTGATGCCTGTCATTCTTTACAGGGTTGGCGTTATGGTTGGAAACCCTAATACCTCAGGCATTCGTTGGTATTTTCCTCCAAATGTTCAACATGGTTTTTTGTGGCCCACCTCATGAACAGGGGAATATCAGTTTCTTGGCAGCTGCTTATGCACTGCGACTACGGCATTACGCACCACAGGTGCAAACATTCCGAACAGGATGTAAAATGACAGCTGTACTGTTCATGGGGAGGTGTAAAAAATGGTAATGTTGCAAATCTGCAGTAAAATATTTAAAAAATGGTGAAGTCAAAGCAAGACATAGAAACTGTGCAATTTAATAATCAGAATATAATTAGGTTGGGGATTTTTTTTACAGCAGATTGTCAACTCAGGCATTTTGGTGCCTCCGATCATGAACAGTGTCACTGTGATTTTCTTTATCTGTCCCGAACAATAATTTCCCACAGCGACCACGCATCTCTGCGCTGAAAGTGTGAAAACACACTTCGGCCATGTTGTGAAAAATGACAGCTGTACTGTAAATAAGGCAGTGTGGAAAAATGCCACTGGTGAAAATCTGGACTTAAAATATTACAAAGTCATGAACTTATGAGGGTGTGTGGAAACTGCCCAATGCTCACTCGTAACACAGTCATTTTATGGACTTTTGTCACCAAATTTTCAACATAGCCATTTTAAGACCTCTGCTCATGAACAGTTTAACTGTGATTTTCTTAATCTGTCCCAAACATTGCTTTCGCACACCAACAGCACCATTGTGCGCTACATGTGCGAAAACACATTTTGGGCGGCATATGAAAAATGGCAGCTGTACTGTTCATAAGGAAGTGTAATAAAATGGCAATGTGGAAAATCTGGAATGTAAATATTAAATTTGCAAACTTATGAGCATGCATAGGAACTGTGCAACGCACTCTCGTAAAACAGTCATTTTTAGTAATGTTTTCACCAAATTTTCAACATAGCCATTTTAAGACCTCTGCTTATGAACAGTGTCACTGTGATTTTCTTAATGTGTCCCATACATTGATTTCGCACATCAACTGCGCCATTGTGCGCTACATGGGCGGAAACACATTTTGGGCAAGATGTGAAAAATGACAGCTGTACTGCTCATAAGGAGGTGTGGTAAATGGTAATGTTGAAAATCTGAGTGTAAATATTGAAAATTTGTGAACTTCTGGCGTGCGTGGGAACTCACGCCGCCTTATGACATAAACAGTCATTGGTAGAATTTTTTCACAAATTTTCAACATAGCCATTAAGACCTCTGCTCATGAACAGTGTCACTGTGGTTTTCTTAATTTGTACCGTACATTGGTTTCGCACACCGACTGCGCCATTGTGCGCTACATGGATGGAAACATGTTTTGGGTGAGATGTGAAAAATGACAGCTTTACTACTCATAAGAAGGTGTGGTAAAATGGCAATGTTGAAAATCTGGAGTGAAAATATTGAAAATTCGCGAACTTACGAGCGTGCATAGGAACTGCGCAACGCATGCTTGTAAAACAGTCATTTTTTGAAATTTTCCACCAAATTTTCAAAATAAACTATCTTGAGAGCCCACCTTATGAACACTGGCAGTGTCATTTCAATAATCGGTCCCGAAAGGTGATTTCGCACAGTGACTGCGAAATCACCCTTCGGGCCCGAATAACGCCATGCCAGTGACAGCACTTCATGAGAAGGGGTCCCAAAAACCCCATGTTGAAAATTTGGTGCAAAAATTCCAGAAAATGCCTGAGATATGCAACAAAGTTGAAAACCCCCTATCTAGCCCATTATACAGCTTGCGGCATTTCCTCAGTTCGGCGATGCGGCTTTGAAGAATACTGACGTGTTCCCGGTCCACCGAAGATCATTACCGAGGTCCGGTGAGATAAGTATGGTGAGGGGTGTGGGAAGAAGGTGCACAGTGGGTGGAGTGCGGGTTGTGGGAGGGGCCAGGGAGACTACGTGGGACCGTTTTTTCTTTACAGGTGTTCTTTTTGTTTCCAATGACGACGCGGGACATTTGCCACACTGGGGTGGGCTCCCAGCATGGCACAAAGATGGTTGGAGGGGTGTTCAGCCGATGGGGGATTGGGCACCCCCGTCGGCCAAAGCATCGATTGCCACGCTGGGGTGGGCTCCCAGCGTGGCACCCACTTCGGGGTGAGGACAGTGGAGCCGATGGGATTGGGCACCCCCGTCGGCTATATCATGATTGCCACGCTGGGGTGGGCACCCAGCGTGGCATTAGAAAACTTTGGGGCGGGGGCGCTTAGCACAGCCGGCGAGTTGTACCCCGTCGGCTATACAGTAACTGCGTTGCGTGCGGAGGCGGCCGCGCCTGCGTGTGCATGTGTGTGTGGGGGAGCTGCGCGCGGGCAAGCGATATCTTATCGCTACTCACTGAAGCATAGCTCCCCTTTGAACTGTATGCCACTGCATTTTGGAGCTTGTCATAGACAGCTCCAGCATGCATTGGCTTACAGGGGCCACGCCTGCCAACACACTGACTGAATTGGAAGAGGGGGTGACACACCTCCGAAATCTCGGATGATGGCACTATGTTTCTTGCACATGCGTGCAAACAAACATAACAAACATAATAAATGTATCTTAATTTTTGAAGACAGGGTTTTTTTTTTGTGCGTACATATGTGACGTATGAATGAGGAATCCACTCACTGTAGATCAAGGGAGGATGTGAAATGGTGCAGGTACATGGGGGGGTGAACAAAGTGGTAGACAGTAAGCCCTACCAGAGCTTCAGGCTGATGTAACACAGCTGGACTAAGGCAAGGGAGGATGTGAAATGATACAGGTACATGGGGGGTGAACAAAGTAGTAGACAGTAAGCCCTACCTGAGCTTCAGGCTGATGTTGCACAGCTGGACTAAGGCACAAGCACCCACGACATGTTCTTATAGTCTCCGTTTATATGTCCATTTATGTTCTTACAGCGTTGATTGCCTAACTGAGCCAAGATGTAAAACAGATACTGAAATGTCAGGTTTATTTCAGGTGACCATGTTTTTATAGTCCCCATTTATATGTCCGTTTATGTTCTTACAGTGTTGATTGCCTAACTGAGCCAAGATGTAAAACAGATACTAAAATGTCAGGTTTATTTCAGGTGACCAGGATCATAGTGGGGAGAGGGGGCAAGTGAAACAATGTCCTGAGAATGTGCTTAAACTTATTAACCGTTGCTGTGCACGGAGTGATACACCGTCCAGAATCCTATACATTCAAATTCTGTTTGCAGCCTAAAGGTGCTTAGGTGGATTAGCATTTACATTACTCAGCGGCAAATCTTTTTCATACTTTTGTAACCATCGGTTAGATATAACCACTAACTGATGACAGACACTTGGGGGCATGAAACTGTGCTACCAGCAAAGTTGCATTTGCAAAGCCCTGAATATTTATCTGTTGGTAATGAAAAGAAAGCTGTCAGCTGATAAGATTCAGCCACTGTCCATTGCACAGAACAGACATCTCACTGATAGATCTGGAGCAAAGGGACATGCACTTGCCAATAACACCACTACAGCTCCAGACACTGAAGAAAGAAGTTCATGCACTTTCATGGCTGTTAACTTTTCAGCATTTTAAAACAGTTACTTAGCATCTGCACTAAGATGTTACACGTCGCTGAACTGAATTGTGACACCAGAATCCTACGATCAACATTTGTCAGCAAAAGTGAATTGAAAAAATCAATAGCTGTATAAAATGGTAAGTGACATGAGTCAATAACAACGTATCTGCATGTAATACTTGGCTTAAAATTTGAGCACCACCATATTCCGCACCACAGCGTCAAACAGGGATGCCATTTATAATTCAGCTAATGTCAAGCAGTTTTCGAGCCATAAAAATAATTACTGTATCAGTATGGTGGCAGCAACAGGATCAGGAAATTATGAAATAAAATGCAACAGCACCCCCATCAGCCATATGTTGTGCGGGTGGAGGGAGTGCATGAGCACTCAGGTGTGGGCTGTTAGGCGGCTTCAGATTCGCTGGAGGAAAGGGTGGATTCGATTGTGAGCTATGGTTGAATTTGTGTTTTCTTTTTCTATACCTAGTTTTCGCTATTTTGTTAGGGCACATGTCCAGCCCTAAGATGTTTAGGGTCACAAGGTGATGTGACTTCACGGAGCATCTGATTTGAGAAAGAGCTGTGTGATTCTATCTAAATGCCAGCTCACGGCAATTCAGAGGAAAAAAAAAATATTTTGAAGCTGCATTACCAGACTAAGTGTGCAACTTAGTGAATTACACACAGGGGTATGTATATGACAGCACTAAAAGGCGCATTAAAGTGCTTCAGTCATGAAAACCTCCCCCACTGGCTGCTGCTGAAATGCATAACAGTATGTTCTCCTTTGTGCATTCTGGCTGTTCTTTGCTTCCGCTGCAGGTAGTACAGTATGCTCAAGTTCATTTGCATAGGTTTAAGCAGTGGGGAGTTCACATTGACAGAGTCTAGTAAGAGAAAACGCTTGGAATTACACATACAATGAAGTCTGAGTTTTCACATCAAATCCTGAGGTATTTTTTTTCTGGAGGATTAGAACCCATGGAGTCCATGAAGGTGTGCTTTGGAGAGCTGGCGTGTGTAAGGACTGTTAGGCACCCACACATTTTGGTGGTCCTGCTGTGGCAAGGAACAGTTTATTAAAGTAATGATGTGTGGCTTGTCTCTCTAAGCTAGACAAGACTACGCCATCCTATCAGGTAACCAACACAGTTGATCTGTGTGTGTATGTGGTGGGGAGGAGCTGCTCATTGAAGCGTAGCTCCCTCTTTCAACTGTATGCCACTGCATTTTCAACTGCTGTCATAGACAGCTCCAGCAGTGATTGGAGAACTGTGACCACACCTGCAAACACACTGACTGAATTGGAAGATGCTGACACACCTCTGAGAAACTCAGATGCTGGCACTATGTTTCTTGCACATGCGTGCAAGCAAACATAAAAATGGAGGAAGGCTGAAAAGTGGAGAATTAAAACATATTGGCCTCTGTTCACGAATAGACGTGCATGAGGCTCATATAGGGGCACGCAGCTGTGCACCCATGGGATTTCCACACAGGTGCCATATTCACAAGCACTGGCCCCCGCCTGGCTCCCATACATGGTCCCCCGTGCACAGGTCCACAGGGGCGGCGGGTGCTGAGCAGGCGGATCCAGGCAGGCAGCCAATCAGCTCCCCAGGCAGGACCCGCAGTGTGGATCCCTTTGCACAACAGGCACCATGTTGTCGGTTGATGGGCAGACAGCTGACCTTGCCGATGTGGGCGGTACCTCACCACCCAACCCCATCCTCTTGAAGTGCCCCAATGGTAGGGCAACATTGTTGGGGGGCCGACACCCCCCAGTATGTCCACTGCATCCAGAGGCAGCTTCCCCGGGGGAGGGGCGCGCAACCAGCCCCAGTGGTTTATGGCTGCCTTCCAGAAGCAGAGCCAGCAGCCCCCGCACACAACACTCTGCAAGGTCATGAATACATGGAGTGTTGGCTTGCCACCCCGCACTGCCCCCAGGCCCGCCCTTGCACAAAGCTCTGCAATCAGCTGGGGGATGCGGTGTGTGTGGGGTGGTGCAACAATGTCATGAATGGGGTGGAGGGGATGCAGTGAACGCAGGCAGCTGTATTTTGGCTATGTGCCTGAGGTACGTGGTGAGTAGCCACAATTATCTTTAGTGCATAAGACCCATTGAGAGAATTATAAACATCCATTAAGTTAAAGCAAGATAATGTGTACAAGTCCTCTTAAGTATTCCACTATTTCCCTTGCATGGTATTTTGCAACAATGTGCTGAATTCTGTCAGCAGAGTTTTTGTACACTTTCTTTGATTCTTGTAGTGGGCTCTGTTCTTTTTTTCATAGCATCGATAAGTTTCCATATTTTGGGGTGATCAGCACTTAGGAGGCTTGCAAAACTGTCGTGCTATCCTTCAACGGCATTGTTTGTTCTTGGGATGCCTTAGTTAGTTGCATCATTGCAGTTCCACTGGCTGTGAAGAAATCTGGGCTGTCATTGCCTTTGTCATCTGTCCATCCTCCCCAACCAAACATCTTCAAAATAGTCAGTCATAGGATGTAGCAAATCCTCATGCTCACCATAATACACACTGTCCATTAAAGCCTTGAATGCTTTCATTACATCGTGTACAGGCACGAATACCAGTGAAGCCAACATTCCAACATTCAGTGATAACTCTGTATCAGCTCCATATTGTTGTTAAAGTCAATCGCGGAGCTCCACAGGGGACCTGTGTGCTGGTGGGGGCGGGGCCATGTATGTGAGCCAGGAGGGATCGGTGTTCGTGAATGCGGCCAACGTGTGGAAATCCCATGGGTGCAGAGCTGCACGCCCCTATACATGCCTCATGTGCATCTATTTGTGAATAGGGGCCAATATGTTTTAATGCTCCACTCTTTAGACTTTCCTCCTTTTTTTTTTGCAGAGGACATTTGTCTGTTGGGTGAGTAATCTGCCCTTCTCACCATTAAGCAAAAAACCCAAATGGCAGTTATATCCTTAGTCACTGTCCATTCTAGTATTCACACCTGGAGCTGCTGGAATGTGCACATGAGGCTCGGGGTGTGTTGTGTGGGTTAGAAGGTTATGTTTAGGCTTATTTGTGTTCTGGTGTTTTGTTTTTCTGTCTGGACTATGTGATTGGTGTTTGATGCATGTACTGTATGTGCAAATTAACATTTTCAATGAAGTGTACTTAACTGCAAAAAAATATGTTTTAAAGCTTTCAGTAAAGCTTAAATATGTTTACGTATGTTGTTAGTTATGTTTATTCTAGTGCAGAACCAATAGGGGCTGAATTTACATAAGGGCTGAACTGACATAAGGGTTGAATTGATACAGGTGCCGAATTGATGTGGGGCTGAATTGACATAGGAGCTGAATTAACACAGGTGCTGAATTGACTCGGGCTGAATTGACATAGGAACTGAATTGCCGAGGGCTGAATTGTCATGGGGCTGAATTCATCGGGCTGAATTTACCTTGCTGAATTGACTGGACACCTCAGAAACTATTCACTGAAATTCCCACTCTCTTGGAAATCCAGTTTGAAGCATGAGAAGCTGTATTTTGTTTGAGTCTACAGTGTGGGAACTGCCTGAGAGACTGTTTGCTACCCCTAGCCCTAGGAAGCAAACTGGACTTGTTGCCAGAGGCATTAATGTCTGCTAGCTGCAGACAGGAAATGACTGTGCAGTTCCTGAGCTCCAGAATAGCAGTCACTGTCTACCAAGGAAGGTCTGGGGAATCAGCCAGGTAGTGCTACAGCCACGATTTACCCATAATCTTCCCCTGAGAGTTAGAAGCCTGGATATGTGGGGTAGGCATGTGGCCCTCATTCCCAGTACTGGCCTGTTCGAGCATCCGTGATCAGCCCTCTACAGAAGGTGACAAGCTGCTAGCAATTCTGTCACAGCCAAGTAGACGACCACCTTGTATGTACCGTTCAAGGTCCCAGCTTGACTGACTGATCCTGTCATCATTGTCAGAACCTGTGAGATTGTTTCAGAACTTTGACTAATCACAGGGCCTTTCCTGACCTTGGGAGTTAATTGCCATTATTGAAAAAGTTCCTGTTTTATTTTAAAAGTGTGTCAACGCTGGCCACCCAGATGCACAGAATCAGGCCTGCACCTTAACCACCTGGCTACCCAGACTGACTTTGGGGGGCACTGGTACCAGTAGTGAGGTGGGCTGTTTCTGTGTGTTGCTGTTAGAGGTGAGCACTGTTAATATTTGTTATTTCTGCTATCATTACTAGTTACATCAACTCTGCGAAGTTGTTATTTATTCTTGCATCCCTCTTCTTCCCCTCCCTATTTGATAAATTATTTACAGTTGTTGTTCAATACTATCTGAGTGTATTATTAGTGACAGTCTTTAAATCCATGTGTTTTACCGAGATATACCTTAAAGGGGTATTCTGTATGTGGGGTGACTGTGAGGGGAGGTGGGTAGGTACAGCATCCCAGGGAGTTGCACCACACAAACATCTGGCCCACTGTAATTTACTCTGAGCAGTGGCACCACGCTACTTATTTCATATCTGAGAAAGAAGCCTCCCTTTTTATCTGAACCAGAACCCAGGCCCCTCAACCTTGCTGAGCCCGCAAGACAGGGGTAGTAACAGAAAGTTACACGGCGACCCGGTTACACTGAGAACCAAAGATGTTACATACAATGTGTGGCAGGAACAACAACTTCAAATTATGTACTTAAAATTCTGCTTGAAAAATAGAGATTGTAACTTTCTATTAGACTTTTAGAAGGCCAGTATCACATCTCCAGACTCTGTCAATGATCCATTTTTTATGACTTGTTTTACCTTGACAGTTTTTTTATTTGCCTTTTATATGTTTTACCTAACACACTTGCAGTATGTTGTTTCCTTAAGGTGATTTTATTGGGTAGGCAAAAGCTTTTTAATTTTTATTATCTTATGCAGCATTTATAGTATTAATAGCAGTATGATTCAATACCTCTGTCTTACCAGGGCTGAGGCACAGCCAGCTGGAGGCCATCCAATCTTTGATCTCACCAAGGCACTACCCTAGCACAAAGACAGACTTTCCCCTATCAGGAGAGCAGAATAGGTAGAGTTAAGTGTCATTAGCATAGCAGTGAAACTCAATGACATATCATTCAATGATCTCACACTAGTGCAACATATACGTGGAAAACAACACGGGGGCAAGGATCAAGCCTTGATGAACACCACAGGTGAGCGCAGCTGCTCCAGAGATTAATTTATCTAGAGTGATCTGCTGTGCTCTCCTGGTTATGTGGGGCTCAAACCAGTGCAAAACAGTGCCAATGAGTCCCATGAACTTCCCCAGGCAATCCAACAGCACCTCATGGTCAACTATGTCAAATGTCGACAAGAAATCCAGCAGGACCAAAATGGATCAGCCCTCTGTCCCTCGCTATGAGGAGATCATGAGACATCCTGACAACAGCAGTCTTCATATTGTGATGGGGACTGAAACCCAGTTGAAGAGGCTTGTAGATTTCAAATTGTTACAGGCAAGTCTCGAGCCATGCCACCAACACCTTCTCGATTACCCGCTCCAAGAAGGGAAGGTTTGAGATCAGCCTGTAATTCCCCAGATTATCATGGCCCACGGATATTTTCTCAGGAGCACCTGCAAAAACGTCCTCCATCAGGGAGCACCTGCAATCTTGGTTAAGACTGGCCCCAGGGATTCCAAGCAGCCTACTAGCAACCAGGCAGACCCAGGGTCCAATACACAACAAGTAGAGTGGAGTCCTGAGATCACTCAGAGCATCTCATCTTCTACAACTGAGTAAAACTCAGCTCAAATTTCCAGATAGACAGTGCTCCTCCTTGGCTGACTACTAGCGGCCCATGGTAGACTGCTTGAGGAAATACAAATTTGAATAGAGGGCACCTTGTCCAGAAAGAATATGCTAAACTTGCACTTTTTAGCAGAAAAGGCTAAAACGGATCATAGATGGGGTAATCAATACCTGCCCATGGTGCGAAAGAGCTGAGCTGGCAGATTCCTTCCAGCGGCAATCATCTTTACGGGAACGATGTCTTTTTCAAGGAGATAGCTTGCTAATAGTCACCATAATGAGATCTTTGTAATGAAATAGGAAGATCTTCTTTCAGGGTATCCCCATGGAGCCATAATACACTGGAATATAAATAATAGGCATCAGGAACTCAAGGGAACATTTTGCATGGTGGGGCTGCCCACGTCAACATGCCTACATGCACTTTGGAGGCATGTAGCGTCACCTATATAATGTAGGTGGGCCCTAACCACTTCAATTATTTTTCTCCTGACATTAAAAGAGTGAATATTTGATCAGTGGAAGCTGTTTTTCCAAAATCTTACTTTCGTCAACAGAATTTATTTCCTCTGGTAGCTACTCCTTGGGGAATAGTCGATTGCTTGTCTATTTTGTCATGGAGTAAGCTATTTTTTCACAACTGTCTCTGCTGAAACTCAATTTATCATGAGGATGCTCACAAATTGTGTGTGCTGTTTGGCCCCATTTCACAATGTGAATAACTGTGCAGTTAACCAAGGTTTCAACCAGGATACACAGAGATGCTTTGGGGAGGCAGTATAGTGCAGTGGTTTAAGGCTCTGACCTGCAAATCTGGAGACCTGGTTTTGAATCCCACAGCCCCCACTTATTTATTTATTTATTTGAACAGCAGTTTGAAAACCTTTGAGCCAGAGACTCATTTACAAAGGTACCTTGTCACAAGAAGACATAACACAGCACAACAGTATGTTACAACAACAATGAATACAACAATGGGGGAATACAACAAGTTGGTACAAACAGGAGTGATGCATACAATAAGAAAGTTAGGCAGTCTATAAGCAGCTAAATAGGTGGCTTTGTCATAACGATTGAGTAAGGCTAAGACTAGTAACAATTACAGCTTGGAGTATTAAGTAGGTGATTCCATAGGGACATTTTGAAACAGGATATCGATGGGGCATCAGAGATGGAAGGGGGCAGTGTGTTGAACCAGGAAGGGGCTCTGTAGCCGTAGGCTCTTTGACTGTGTGAGGTCCTGGCCCTGGGAATAGATAGGGTGGTTTTGCCAGAGGTATGAGTATGAACTTGCGGTTTTGCAAGGTGGATGGTGGCTGTCAGACCCAGTGGGGATGGTCCAAGGAGAGTTTTTTTTGTTATGATACAGGTCTGATATCTAAGGTGTTCATCCAGATCAAACAGCAAGGCTTTAGCATATAGCTGACAGGTGTGCGTTAACCTAGGTGCCCCAGAAATTAGCCTATAGGCCTTGTTTAGAATAGTGTGAATTTTGTGGAGAGCGGTCTGATCAGCAGCACCATATACTGGCAGCCCATAATCCACTAGTGACAGGATGGATGAGGTGACCGTGAGTCGGAGGGCCTCGGGGGGAGGGGGGAGACAGTTTTTATACCGGTGTAAGATGTCTAGATGGATATTTGAAGCTGTGGCAAGAGCTGAAATGTGGCCATGGAAGGAGAGAGTGGGGTCAAAATGGATCCCAAGATACTTATAGGAGTAGACTTGCTCGAGCGGGAACTTTGAGCCAGAATGTATGAGAAGTTTGAAGTTGCAGGACTTGTTTTGTGGGTGAGCGAAGATCGTGGTTTTTGTTTTTTTGAGAATTATCACCAGTCTATGTTCCTTGAACCAACCCTTGGTTTCATTAAAGGATCTTTGCAGGGAGTCCTGGAGAGCGATAGGGTTACGATCAGTGGCAAAGATGACGGTGTCATCTGCATACAGTAATATATTTCCAGTACAGAAACCTGGTAGGGTGTTGAGGTATAGAGAGAAGAGTAAGGGTCCCAGAATGGAGCCCTGGGGAACACCAGAGCGGATGGGACAGATGTCTGAGTGAGTCCCGCTAATTTTAACACGCTGTGAGCAGGCTGACAGATAGCTGGCACACCAGGAGACAGGCCCAGTGGCAAAACCGGAGTGACTGAGGGCATCCAGAAGGAAGGGGTGGGAGATGGTGTTGAAAGCTTTTGATAGGTCTATGAACACAGCACCAGCCAGAGAGCCCATGTCTAGGGAGGTATGGAGAAAATTGGAAAACTCTAGGAGGGCAGTACTAGTACTATGGCCAGCACGGAAACCGTGCTATTCAGGGCAGAGAGTGTTTTAGTTGGTGAGGTAGTCAGTAATTTGAGAAGCCACCACTTTTTCCAGGGCTTTGGAGAGAGGAGAGAGAATGGAGCTAGGTGGGTAGGTTCCGGCCAAGAACCTGTCTCCACCTTTAAGAATGGGAGTGACTGTGGCGATTTTCCAGACTGACAGAAATTGCCCCAGGCAGACAGATCTGTTGAGGAGGCTGGTGATTGAGGTAAGGACCAGGTCTAAAACCTGTCGAAGGATACAAGGATCCAGGGTGTCACTGCCCGTGCTATTACTCCTAAGGGCATTGACTAGGTGAGGTCTGAGTTCTTGGGCAGAGACTCGGCGAAGATGAAAGTATGGGCACATAGTGACTGTGGCAGGCAGTGGGGGAGAGGGTTGAAAAAATCGGTAGGGAGGATAGGGTTAAGATCCGTGAAGGAGGTATTGAAGTAGTTAGCTATAAGGGCTGGGTCAGAGGAGATAGTGCCATCAATATTGATCTGGGAGGGAGAGGGGGAGCGTGTGCTCCCATTTAACTGTTTGATATTATCCCAGAAGGTTCTAGCATTCCCCCAGGAGGAGGTAAACGAGGACTGATAGTGATCAGCCTTGGCCTTTCTGATAGGCCAGGTGCACTTATTTCTGGCAGCAGCATACAGCTGCCTATCACTGGGCCGGCCAGTTTCAGTAGCACAGTGCCATAAGTTATCCCTATGTTTGAGTTGTTGGATCAGGGCTGGGGTTACCCAAGGAGCATTTTGCACTTTGGAATGGCGGGCTGTCAGTGGAGCGAAGATATCGCAGGCTTTATTGAACGTTTGGATAAAGAAGGTTAGGGCTGTATCAATGTCAGGGGCGAACCGTATAGGAGACCAATCAATTTGGGATAGAAGTTCCTTGAGTTTCTTCAGACCACCTGGTTTCAGGCACCATCGAAGTATGGACATAGCTAATGGTTTGGAAACTGTGGAAGTCCAGTGAAAAAGTATGGGGGAGTGATCACTAAGTGAATCAGGAAGGACTTGGACATCGAGGATCTGATTGGAGTGATTGGAGAGTACCACATCGAGTAGGGTACTAGTGCCTCTCTTAGGGTTAGTCCTAGTGGGATGGGTAACAAGTTGAGTCATATTGACTGCAGCAAAGGAGTCACAGGCAGAGGAGGAAGAGGAGCTAAGCCAATTGATGTTTAGGTCGCCCACTAGTATTTGGTCCGAGGGGTGGGGTAGCGAGGAATGGTATTCCGTAAGGGAGGCTAGAGCCAGTGTTTGGTTTTTAAGGGGTATGTAGGCTGTAGTTAGATAGAGTGGGCCCTTTAACAGGTCAGGGGTCAGTTTCAGTGTTAGTGCCTGGGCCCCAGAATCAACGGCAGGTGCTGGTAGGGCAAGTCCAGTGAGATTCTTTAATGTAAATGGCACAGCCATCACCCCGTCTTCCAGCCTGGTCAGCCTGGAAGAGGGAGTATCCAGGGAGGGAGACTAAGGAGTCTGGAGTGGATTTTGTCAGCCAGGTCTCAACCAGGGAGATGACATCTGGATTATGAGATGTGACCCAGCACTGGAGTGAGTCAACTTTTTCAGGAGGCTACAGGTATTCATTGAGACCATGCAGAGTCCGGGGGGTCAGTAGCAGAGTTGTTGTGAACCAGGCCAGGGTTGGGGTGAATGTTACCTGACAGGAGGAGTAGCATAACTAACACCCTGGCCAAGCTGTGGTGAAAGGTATTTCTATGACAGACATGGGGGGAAGGGGAGTTTCAGAATACAGGGGATGGGCAGAGTAGTACAGGATGAGAAAGCAAGAATGATAAGACTCCCATGTGCGTTAGGGGTGGGAGCTTGGTGGAAGCTGGTGGGTGGGCAAGGTGGGCAGAAGCACCCAGTGGCGCCAAGGTGCGTGAGAGTTGGCCCAGCTACATAGGAGGGGTGCAGTACCAGTGCACAGAGGGGTGCAGCTGACTGGCATGTGTGCAATTGCACTGAGAAAGATGGTAAGACAATGGCAAAAGACATAAGCTGAACATGAGGCAAGTCCAAGGGTGTGTGGTGAGCATAGTGCTAGAGAGCTAGAAAATGTAATGGAAGAAAGAAGTGGAAGCAGCTAGCCTGTGACCATTAGTACCACTTTGGTTCAGTAGTAGCGACAGCACCTCTGGGATACAGGGTACCAGGTTTGATACTTGCCCAGGATATTAGGAGAAAGGACCTAGGTGGGAGTCAAAAATTCAGGGTCTGAGTGCTGGGGCAGGCAGAGGTTGGGCCTGAAAATAGCGTGCTCAGTAGCAACTCCTAGTGGTCAGTAATTGCAGGCTGGGGTAGGGGTCCGGAGAGGTACTAGTTATAGGATGGACAGGTGGCGGAGAAGCGCAAGGAAGGTGGGGGCCAAGTAGAGGAGAGGAGAGATGCTGTAGATAGGTGTGGAGGACCAGCAAGCGGGGGGGGGGCACTGGAGCTATCTTGGCACGGAGATATAGAGAGAGAGCGCTGAGTCCCTCTAGTGGCCAGCAGGTATAACTTGCATACTGTGTGACCCTGAGCAAGTCACTCAACTTCCCTGTGCTCCCAGGTTGCACCTGCAAACGAGCTTTCAGCTTAGTGTATCTCACCTGGCTAAACAATTGGGAAAAAAAAAAGATGCAGGCAAAAAAGCTTTGGAGCAGTCTTTGGAAAAAAATGGACAAGCATGTTCTATGCTCAAGTCATCAAATCTGCCACCAACACAGACAAATTAGAAAATGTCAATTAAGGAAAAGGGGAGGCCTTGAATTCACTGTATAAATCAATACCGTGTTCACTGATGAGGTCCATCACCCAGTTGGAGTCTTTGCTGTCATTGACAAAGAGCTACAAGGAACTATGGGAGTCAGACTGGTTGTCATTAGTGAGTGGATGTCAGTCCCCCATCTATCAATGATTCAGATCCCCCTCTCTCTAAAAGGAATTGTAAATTAAAAGATTAGTCCAGCATACTGGCAAAACAGGTGGGGTCAGCCTTTGCATGGTCAGACCCCGACCTGCAAAAGACTCAGATCTGATAGCCAAGGTACCATAGCTCCCATTAGCACCTCTGGAACTGCATCAGTGAGCATCATCTCTTTGGCACTGTTGATGGGAGCAGGCCTGTGGATGCCAGTAATGGGGGCAGTCCTGTCACTGTCAATGTCTCAGCCATCATTGTGATTTCAGGTGCAGTATTAGCAGAATTTACTGACTTGATAAGGAGAGTACTGCCTAGTCTGCCACAGTCAATGATGGAAGTCATCGTTTGCTGCCACTTCCACCATTGCTGGCTGGCCCTGCAATACCTCCCCAGGCTCATCCTCCAAGGTTAGGTCCCCTAGAGGATGAAGAGGATAAGGAATACATTCCTGACCTCCTGGGTGAGGAGGAGGAGGCCTGGGGAGAGGTGGACTCACTTTGGTAGGAGGATCTGCCTGGCTCCACTGCGTCCTCACGGAGTGAAGATATGGTCCTGTACAGGCCCTGATTCTGCTGTGGACCCTCCCTTCCAAGAGTCCAGGGACCACGTGCATGTGTGTGGACTACAGGACACTTAACAAAAACACTATCCTGGATCAGTATACAATGCCAAGTATTTAGAATGCCTTGGATTACCTGAATGGAAATCACTTGTTCTCTGTACTGGACCCAAGCAGCAGGAACTACCAAATACCCATAGCTCACAGAGATTATGACAAAAAAAAACCAACTTTATTTGTCCTCTTGGATTTTATGAATTTCTGAGACTGACACAAGGTAAATCCCACACCCTGGTAACATTTGAACAACTAATGGAATGTGCTGTGGGTGAGATAAGCTTGTTGGAATGTCTAGTCTGTCTCAGCGATATTGTGTTTGGGAAGACTTTGAAGTAACATAAAGCACACTTGTTCAAGGTGTTGGATTGACTGGAGTAGTTTGGGCTCAAGCTCTCCATTAACAAATGCCAATTTTTCCAGAGTTTCATAAAATATATATGTAACATCGTATCTTGGAATGGTATCCTGATGGACCCCAACAAGGTGAAGCCCTGACCACCTGGCCTAGACCTCAGAACTCGTAGGATCTGCAAAAATTCCTCAGATTTCATGGATACTACAGGAGATTCATCAAGGACTATACCCAAGTAGTGAGATCTCTGCTGACGTTCACTCAGGGATACTCGCCAACCATGAAATCCAAGAGGTTTCTGCAAAGGATGACACTAAGGCTTACTTCAAGATTAACAAACCTTTTGGGCCTTGCTGGAATGCCTCTTGTGAGAGAGCATTCTGCGAAATCATTTACCTGTTCACAAATGCACTGGTCTTGGTACTGGCATATGCAGATCCAGGCCAGTCTTATACTCTGCATATGGATGATAACTTCAGTGGACTTGAACTACCCTCTACCAAGGCTACACTGAAGGAATGAGACTTACTGACCTTTACCAGTAGAGGCTTGATGCCAGCAGAATGGAACTACCTTACCCACAAGCTAGAATTCCTTGCTCTAAAATAGGCCATAGTGGACCAGTTTCGGGAGTACATTTATGAAGTTCATATCACCATGAAGATGGACAATAATCTGTTGTTTACGAAGTGTCGTGGAAAAATATATTCTTCTTACACTTTAGTTTAGAATCAGGCTCAGGACTACTGCATGTAGTAAAAAGAAAAGTTTAATACATATGCATATGGGAGTTCATTGTCTCTGGCCTCACCAGAACTCAGAACAACACAACAAACTCCCTTAGTTACAGTTGCACAAAGCTTATATACACTTGTGCTTGTTATTTTCTATTGGTTACATTTTGCTGCAGTGGGCTGGTATAATTTTTGTTTGTGTATAACTCTGATTGGGCAAGTTACTCCTAAGTTTCGTTACATAAAAAACAAGAAATGCTCACATGACATCGGGGAAATGCTTGTCTTAAGTTTCAAACTCCAGGTACTGCTATTTCTACAACATTGTCACTGCATTTTTCCTTTACAGAAGACAACTGCAAAACTGGATTCTGCTAGACACAGATGGATATTAGCATTGTCCACATATGACTATTGTGTGGAATACAGTCCAGGCTTGAACCACATTAACAATGATGCATTGTCAAGGTATCCAACCAGTTCTGTTTTACAGTAAAAGGAAAGAAAAGGATATGCGATCCTGAAAGTACTGACAAAACAAACTTTCCCCGTGTGGAGGCACTGCACAGTCAACTAAAATCTTGGCTATGAACCCAAATCAGGAGTTTATGGGCAATTGCTGTGCAGTGACACAGAGACAATTAGTCACCAAGCAAAAAACTGTAAAAAATAGGTAACTCAACATTTCTTTCTTTTTTTTTAATTAGCTCCCCCCCCCTCACATCTCCACCTGCCCCCATCGGGCCAACAGCTCACCTAGCCCCATCACGCACCATCCCTAGGATTTATCTGCACCTCTTATGTTCCCCCATGGATGACCCCCCCCCGTGGGAAGGGTCACCCTCACAAACCCCCAGCAGGGTTTGGATAGTCCGTCGGCGAGCCCAGTCTGTGGTGCAGCGCCTGCGACAAGCAGCAGATAGCATCCTGCACAGTGGAGGATTTTTCCTGTTTTTTCTGGTCTGGGAGGTGGGATGTACAGTGATGCCAGGGACACACATGCTGGTGTCTGCCCCACCTGCAGTAGTTGCTAGCACCAGTGCCGTACCCCTGGTTTCCACCATGGGTTGGATGAGCACCGGGAGCTTCCCTCCCCCTCAACAGAGGAGGAAAGCAGTCCATAGGATACTCAGTCCTCCTCCCCCCGGTTGGCCTCCAATGTACAAGCTCGCTTCCAAACCCGGGTTGAAGGTGTCGCAAGAGGTAGCGCTACCACTGAGCCAGTGGGTCGGCCTACCTTATTAACATTTCAAGAACATTTTAAGACACTTTAGGAAGATACAGGCTAGTTTAACCCTTTAAGTGCAAGTAACCATAAAGCACAAGACTGTAAACATTGGGCTATTATTAACCCCAGTGGTTCAATTACCCTTAGCACATACATTTTAGGGTGGTTTACAATACAAGTCACAGATTAATCAGGGCAATGAAGGGTGGTATTTGGCATCAGCATTTAAAGTAAAGCAATGCAAGGCAAGTCTATTTTTACGGACCCTATCCAGGAGGCTCAATGCGCCTTAGGATAAAAAGAGATAAATCATGCAAAAACAAAGCAAACCACTTAAAAGAATTATAATTATAAGCAAATACTGTAAGCTAACGTGAATAAATGAGACTTGAGTGCCTTCTTAAAGGTTTCCACTGAGGGCATGACAAATACAGAGTGACAATGCATTCCAAACCAAAGAGGCTACCACCCCAACAGTTCTATCCCCTTACAGCTTTAACATTGAGAGTGGGACTGATAACAAACCCACCTTAGTACAGTGGAGGGGGTGCAGACAGGAATGTTTACAGAAAAAAAAATCCTTTGGGTAGCTCAGGCCCACGCATGCAGGGCCTTGTATGTTAATAAGCTGATCTTGAAGTTGGTGCACCCCCGGATAGAAAGCCAGTGCAGTTTACACAGCACCAGTGTGATATACTCTGATAGTGAAGTCTCAGCAATCAACCAAACTACATTCTGGACCAGCTGCAGGCAGAGCATCAGAACTACAGATAACCCTAGGTAGAAAGCATTACAATAATCTAAGACCCGTTTGCCACGTCAGAAATGTTTGTGCCTCCTCAAATGCCTTCAGCACAGAGCAGCGGGTCTCCATCAGTTGTCACTGGTTAAGGCTGATGTTTACCTCTCCATGTCAATACTGTGCAAAACTGCATACTGGTGGATGGCCTTATGTTTTGGCAGCCACTTCGTCATGTTATAGGAATTCTACCTTGTTGGAACATTTGGTTTCAGGTGGTGTTGGGACTCGATGCTTTTGTTGTTGAAAGTTTCTGTACTGCCACAGAATGGTTAAAATGACCACAGACTTTTTTGGCCACCCCTACATTATTCTGCACACTGTGCCTTTCCCATCTAGAAATCCATAATTTACTGTACCAGGTTTTATACAGTGAGCAAAGCAAGGAACATGGATATAGTCACCCATCCAGACTATCTTTACAATGTTCTTTGTATCCTCTGTCACTAGAAAACCTGCTGTAAGGGAGTGAAGTGTCAGATGCTCAGCAAACATCTGCGCAAGACATTTTAGGTTTTCCCAGTAATGGTGATCTTCAAATCCGCAAATGCATAATGCTACCTGCTTATGGAGATTGGATGGTGCAGATTACTTGCCGTTATTGCTGCCACTCAAACGAGAGAAGGAGAAAAAGAAGGAAAATGGAACTTGCTTTCCATTACATAAACAGAAATTAAAGTTGACCAAATGGGCAGTCACTGCCATGCAGTCTGTGGTCTGACTAATTGTCTACATGTCAGTGGTGATGTGACCTGTTAAAACAATGGATGTTCTCAGGGCACGTGACTAAATCTTGCAAACACTTTGTTACAAATCTGGAAGTGCCACTGTGGAGAAGTATGTATAGCTAGGCACACGGTACCATAGCAGTGCAGCTTTCATTGGTGATAGAAAATCGTTTAATTCCTCGCAAAGGAGAATGGCAGCAAGACAGTGGATATTATTTTCACAATGGCTTTTGCTAACTATTTGATCTTGGGCCTATTGACTTTATTATTCTGGCTCAGTTCCAGTGATTGGACTAGAGATGGTTAACTCATTTTTGGGAGTCCACCAGATGGTTGGCTCCTACGTTTCCACCTCTGGGGTGGAGGTGGATGAATATTTGTGGCCTCTCAGAGTTGTGGGAGTCAGTGGCAAAATGTATATATGCGTGGAGGATGAAGGTGTTGTGCTGTCACGTAAACCATGATGGTTTCCTTCCTCCTTTCTACCCTCAACATGTGCGACTCACTGCCCATCATCATCATCATAATTGCCTAGTGTTCGACCTATACGACTTAAGCGATTGCCTTTTCATAGTTCGCATTTTCCAACCTTGTGCCCTCTCCCACCTAAGGAACATAAATGAAAACTTTTATTTGAGAAAATATGATTTTTTGATTATGCAAAGTAAAAGTGGTAACATGTAGTGAGTACTCACTGGCTGCTAACCAATACCCACTTTCTGCCCACTGTCCAGGATCCCTCTCTCTCTATTCAACCCTAGGACCCAGGAGCTTGCACGGGCGAGCTTAACATACACAAATGCTGTACTGTACTTTCTGTGAACATGACCATGTATTTTCTTTAATTGTTTGGTTTATGTAAAGAAAATGTGCCAAGTAGTAGCAGGCATACACACTCTGCCAGCCCACACCCACTTGCTGCCCACTCCCCAGACTCCTTCCCTCTGTTCAACCCCAGATCTCATAGGCTTGTGTAGCTGAACCTGAAACACAAATGGTAAACTGTATTTTTCGTTAATGTAAACAAACTATTTTTAGAATATATATGTATATATATATATATATATATATATATGTATAAATATGTATATATATGGGATCTGCGGGGGCACCTGCTGGATAACCAAGTTATTTGTACAGTGGCCTGTGACTTTGAGTAACCTCACGAGTGGCGAAGCCATGAATGAGGTTTACGAGAGGTTACAGGCTACTGTACAGATAACTTGATTATTCAACAGGCACCCCGCACATATTGGATTCATGCAACAGACTTTTGTTTTGTTAATGTTGAGGGCTGTTTTGTTTTATTTTTATTTGTTTACTGTTCCGCGTCAGTTTCTTTTTTTTTGTTTTTTTACGGGATTCTGAGTCTGAATAGTCAGACGCCAACGTTCTTGCTAGGGAATGCACGCCAATCATTTAAATGTACTTGTTTGATTGTGTGGTGTTCTGCTTGTGGATGGTCTGGGATATTTAAAAAGTATGGCATCTTTGTGTTTTGATTTACTGTCTGAACAAGGTATGTTGTCCTGTAAGTAAAATGAGCAAGACTGTTTTGTGTTGCTTTTGCACTAGGCAGTTGGTTTGGTGGCTTAATTTAAATGTACTGTCCTGTGAAGTATTTTTTTTAAATAAAGCACTAGCCGACAGTATGTCAGAGTTGTGGGCAGATGGGTGGTCAATGTGTGAGCAGTGGAGTGTAAGTGGAGAGTGCAGAGTTTTCTGAAAAAAATGAGAAGTGAAAAGAGAAGCTGCATAAATAAGCTTTTTTTATGCTGACTACTGTGGGCTGCAATATGCTGCTGTTGGTTGTGGGTAGCTTTTGAGTGTGTAGAGGGAGATGGAGAATGTCCCAAAATGGTGTGTGAGCTGGTAGTAGTAGTGCCAGCAAGGGGGGGATGATGGAGTCACTGTGTGGATAAACGATGGGAATAACTTCAAGTTATTCCCATAGTGATTATGTCATCTCCTATTTATCCACACAGTGGCTCAGATAAAAGTAATTATGTACTGGTTTTTATCCTGATGCCTGTTACATATATATAATATGTTAAAAGTACATTTTATTCTCTTGATAACTGGGTATGGCCCACTAGGAACATGTTCCTGTTTTCAGGGGTGACCCGGAAACACTGTGGAGGTTGTGACTTGCTCAGAGTCACACAGTATGCAAGTAGAGATTGTGAGAATCAAACCCTTGATAAGAATGTGCCTAAGGCTAATTCAGACTGGATTGCTTGACAGGTTGCTCAAGACCAAGCTTCCATCTAGATCTGTTTAGATCTCTGCTTATATAACAAGCATTTGTCAATGCCGAATGTTTGCTTGCTGGCAGTGGCATTGGTAGTGTAGAAGTTACAGAGCTGCATAATAGGAATGGCAGTGAAGTATTGAACTGAAGCCAACCCCACCACCACCCTGCAGAGAGTGACAGGCATTGGGGTGTGCCTTTGGGTCGTCAGGCATAACGACCATGCCATTTCACCACACCCTACCCTGCAGACACTGACAAGTGTCACGGTGTGCCTTGGGGTCTTTGGCCCTTATGCGCACCCCATTCCATCAGGAAATATGGTGAGATGGGTGCGGTATAGGAGAATGGGGTGAAGTTTGAGCCCGAGGAGTCCGAGGCACACCTTGATGCCTCTCACTGGCTGCAGGGTGTGGGTGGGGGTGGAATGGTATGAGCATGACAGACAAGAATCCCAAGTCACATCACTGATGCCTGTCATATGCTACAGGGTGGGGCGTTATGGTCGGAAACCCTAACACCTCAGGCATTCGTTGGTATTTTCACTCCAAATTTTCAACATTTTTTTTTTTTTGTGACCCCCACCTCATGAACAGTGGCAATATCAGTTTGTTAGCCGAAAACTGCTTTTGCACAGCGACTATGGCATTTGGCACCACAGGTGCAAAAACACATTCCGAACAGGATGTGAAAAATGACAGCGGTACTGTTCATGGGGAGGTGTAAAAAATGGCAATGTTGAAAATCTGCTGTGAAAATCTTAAAAAAACTGGTGAAGTCACGAGCGTGCATAGAAACTGTGCAACACACACCTGTAATGTAACTAGTTTGGGGATTTTTTTATAGCAGATTGTTAACACAGGCATTTTGGGACCTCTGATCATGAACAGTGTTAGTGTGATTTTCTTTATCTGTCCCGAACAATGATTCCCCACAGCGACCACGCATTTCTGTGCTGAAAGTGTGAAAACACATTTCGGCCATGTTGTGGAAAATGACAGCTGTATTGTTCATAAAGAGGTGTGGAAAAATGCCACTGGCGAAAACTGGACTGAAAATATTATAAATTCATGAACTTACGAGGGTGCATGGAAACTGCGCAATGCTAACTCGTAACACAATCATTTTATGGAGTTTTGTCATCAGATTTTCAAAACAGCCATTTTAAGACCTCTGCTCATGACCAGTGTCACTGTGAT
This sequence comes from Neoceratodus forsteri, assembly GCA_016271365.2. Classification (NCBI taxonomy): domain Eukaryota; kingdom Metazoa; phylum Chordata; order Ceratodontiformes; family Ceratodontidae; genus Neoceratodus; species Neoceratodus forsteri. The sequence continues at coordinate 1,128,994,975 of CM057449.1, read as the reverse complement.
TTTCTTAATCTGTTCCAAACATTGTTTTCGCACACTGACTGTACCATTGTGCGCTACATGTGCGGAAACGCATTTTGGGCAAGATGTGAAAAATGGTAGCTGCACTGCTCATAAGGAAGTGCGGTAAAATGGCACTGTTGAAAATCTGGTGAGCAAATATTACAAATTCGCAAACTTGCCAGAGTGCGTGAGGAACTGCGCATAGCGTCGCTTCTAAAACAGTCATTTTAGAAATTTTTTCACCAAATTTTCAACATAGCCATTTAACACTTCTGCTCATGACTAGTGTCACAGTTTTTCTTAGATGTCCCATACATTGATTTAAGCACCGACCATGCATTAGCGCACATGAGCAGAAACATAGTATGGGCAAGATGTGAAAAATGACAACTGTACTGCTCATAAGAAGGTGTGGTAAAATGGCAATGTTGAAAATCTGGAGTGAAAATATTAAAAATTTGCGAACTTACGAGCATGCATAGGAGCTCTGCAACGCACGCTCGAAAAACAGTAATTTTTACGAATTTTTTTACCAAATTTTCAACATAGCCATTTTAAGAGCTCTGCTCATGAACAGTGTCACTGTGATTTTCTTAATGTGTTCTGTACATTGATTTCGCACACCGACTGCGCCATTGTGCACTACATGGGCGAAAACACATTTTGGATGAGACGTACAAAATGACAGCTATACTGCTCATAAGGAGGTGTGGTAAAATGGCAATGTTGAAAATCTGGAGTGAAAATATTGAAATTTCGCAAACTTACGAGCGTACATAGGAACTGCGCAACGCAAGCTCGTAAAACAGTCATTTTTATGAATTTTTTCACCAAATTTTCAACATGGCCATTTTAAGACCTCTGTTCATGAACAGTATCACTGTGATTTTCTTAATGTGTCCCATACATTGATTTCGCACACCGACTGCGCCATTGTGCGCTACATGGGCGGAAACACATTTTGGGTGAGATGTGAAAAATGACAGCTGTACTGCTCATAAGAAGGTGTGGTAAAATGGCAATGTTGAAAATCTGGAGTGAAAATATTGAAAATTCGTGAACTTACAAGCGTGCGTATGAACTGCGCAATGCACACTCGGAAAACAGTCATTTTTAGGAATTTTTCCACCAATTCTTCAAAATAGGCTTTTTGAGAGCCCACCTTATAAACACTGGCAGTGTCATTTTGTTAATCATTCTGGAAAGGTGATTTTGCACAGTGGCTGCGAAATCACCCTTTGGGCCCAAGTAACGCCATGACAGTGACAGCATTCATGAGAAGCCGTCCCAAAAACCCCATGTTGAAAATTTGGTGCAAAAATTCCAAAAAATGCCTGAGATATGCAATAAAGTTGAAAAAAACTTATCTATTCCATTATACAGCTTACCGGCATTTCCTCAGTTCGCGGTTGGCTTTGAAGAGTGCAGACGTGTTCCCGGTCCGCCGAAGATAGTCGCACCGAGCTCCGAAGGTAAGTATGGGGTGGGGAGGTGGGGAGGCAGGGTGTGCCATGGGTGGGTGGGGGCAGGAGACTGTGAGGACCTTTTTTTTTATTTTCAGTTTTTTTAATTAAGGCGCCGGGACATTTGCCACGCTGGGGTGGGCTCCAACATGGCAGCTGGAAGAATGTTGGTGGGGCAGGAGCCGACCAGGATTGAGCATCCTGTCGGCCATCTATCATTTGCCATGCTGGGGTGGGCTCCCAGCATGGCACCTGGATGCTTTGGGGGGGGCGTGGAGTTGACGGGGAATTGGGCACCCCCATCGGCCGTACAGTGTGGGGGGGAGAGGAAGGCACATGAGCACGCAGTGTGTGTGCGTGTGGGGGAGAGCTCTGCTCACTCAAGTGGAGCTCTCCCTTTCAACTGTATGCCACTGCATTTTCAGCTGTCATAGACAGCTGGTGCAGTGATTGGCGCTCTACGACTGTGCCTGCAAACACACTAACTGAATTGGAAGAGGCTGACACACCTCTGGAAAACTCAGATGATGGCACTATGTTTCTTGCACATGCGTGCAAGCAAATATAAAAAGGGAACAGGAGTGTGGGGTCTCAGTATACAATAGTTGAGACTCTTGCTAGAAGCTGTGTTTTTTTACTAAGCCCATAGCGACAAAGAGATGTTTATGGTCGCAAGGTGCCTGGCAGTAACTAGCAGAATTTGCCTCTCCATGAATGACAGCAATTCAAGTGGGATGGCATCCACCCCCTCTGAGGAGGGTATCAGGAGGTTTGGGCACAGGTTTACAGAGCACATTGAGGGATCTTTAAACCTGCAGGGAGGACAGATCAAAAGTACAAAGGTGTACTAACTCAACTGAGAGGAGAAACAGAAATCAAAGGGAGGGGAAATAGGGAAAGGTTGGAAAAAAAACTACAGAGGAGGAGTCTAAGAGTAACCAGACAGAAAGTGGTAGAAGGGAACCTGGGTTGAGGATGGATAGGAGGTCATGGGGAGAAGAGAATGGGGTAATCAGGAAGGCTCTGCATGAATGCCAGGAACTTGGGAAATAAGATCAGTGATCTGGAGGCAGTAGTGATTGAGGCAAGCCTAGACACGGAAGCAATGGCATGGGGTCATAATGTCACAGACGAAACCATGGAAAACAAAATGCCACAAGCAAGACGGTGTGTGCTGAAATAAGGTTGGGAAAAAACACTGACCACAACAGAAACAGCATACACCATTTAAACAAATAGCACTATCTGTTTGTTTTTTTGCAGTGGGCTCCGCATCCCACACCCCCCAAACACCCCTGACTAAATAGAACTAATTCATAGGGGGTGTGGATTTTGGGGATGGGGCGAAACACTGGAGGGGGGGAAATAAATTTTTAAACTAAAAAAAAGCCGCAACACTATGGGGCCGGGGGGAACTGAACCGCAGCCCCAGGTCCCCAATGCTGCTGGATGCTGGTGCCCTAGCCACTCCACCATGGAAGAGGCTCAACCAAGAACCACACATGCAGCCTCCTTGACTCTTTCCCATATCAGAGCATACATTGATGGGGTAGCGGTTATTACCATATACTGAAAACCCCCCTGTCACTGTACAAAGTTTAGCGCTTTCTGCAGCGTGGTTATTCCTGTGCTGTTTCAGCAGCGCTATATTGACCTGGCAATCACTGAAAAATGGATGACACTGTAATACAAGTGGGACATCACCATGGCAGGACATACTGTGTTAAGGAAAAATAAAAAAAGGAGAGAGAAGGGAAGGGGTGGTACTGTATGTAAGTGAAAGTTTAAATGCTTCATAGATGAAGAATAAGGGGCAGATTGAACACACAGAAACAATATGGGTGCAGGTAGCTCTGAAAGGGGGAAGAAATATCAGAATAGAGGTGGCTTATAGATCACCGTCTCAAAAGGAAGAGGATGGAGAGTTAGGGGAGGAGATCAAAAGGGAAGCAGGGCTTGAAGAGGTGTGGCTGCTGGTGACTTCAATATGCCAGATGTGGACTGGAGGATCTCAGTAACAACAAGTGCAAGAAGCCAACAACTGGTAGAGGTTTTTCAGGATGCATTCCTAATACAGAGGGAGGCAGCCATTCTAGACTGTGCTTACTTATAAGGACAAGATAAGAGAGGTGAGGGTGCTGGACCCATGGGGAACCAGTGGGAACTGTTGCAAGAGAACTTAGAGGGGGTAAGAGAGAGAGACAGAGGGGGTGGAACTAAAACAGATTTTGATAAAAATTGGAATAACAGAGATCACAGAGCCCTGTGTAAGAGGAATCGGCAAGAAGAAGACAGATCAAACAATATTATGGTTCACGAGGGAGGTAAGGGAAGCCATGAGGGATAATAAAAGGGCATTTAAAAGTACAGAACAAGCCATGCAGAGGGGGAGGACAGGGTGGAGTTTCACAAGCAGAATAAAGGAAGCCTACAGGATAGTAAAGAGGGTTAAGGCTGACACAGCACTGAGAACTGAAGAGGGTACAAAGGAAGATAATACCGTCTTTCATTAAATAAGGGAGAAGAGAAAAACGAGGGAAGGATTAGTCAGGTTGAAGCAAGGAAAGAAGTAGGAAAAGGAAGATAAAGGTGAGGCAAACATTCCGAACAGATATTTCTGCTTGGTGTTCACAATGAAGGACAAAGGACCAATGCCTGGCTATGCTGTCTGGGCAAAGGGAAGAGGGGAAGGGGTCAATGTGAATCACATTCCAGTGAAAAGTGTACTAGAGGACCTCAGCACACTTAACGTGAATAAGTCCATGGGCCTGGACAGGATAGTTATCCATGTTTGCTTAATAAAATGGAACAGGTTCTAGCTGAACCACTAGCTGAGTTATTTAATAGCGTACTGGAGAAAGGGATAGTATCCTATGAATGGAGGAAAGGGAATGTAGTTCCCCTATACAAGAACAGAAGCAGGGATGATCCAGGGAACTACAGACCTGTCAGTTTTATGTCTGTTGTGGGTAAGCTGCAAGAGATGATAATATGGTAAAGGATAGTAACTTTCCTGGTGGCAAATGAACTGGAAGTCATGTCAGTCAAACCTGATCAATTTCTTTGATTGGGAGAGAAAAGCAGTGGACAAGGGAAAGTGGTGGAGATGATGTACCTTGACATAAGTAAATCCTTTAATAATGTTCCTCATGGATAGTTCATTAAGAAGATGCAGGCACTTTCAGTGACATCACCAAAGTGGATGGTAGGGTAAACAAGGATCTCTGCACTTGGGTCAGCATCAAAAAGAAAACTCCTAACAGCTATAAACTATAAAAATATACATTGCAAAAGGAGGTGACACCATGTTGAAAGCAATGGGGAAGCATAACTTGCAGAAATCAGGAACAGGAATGGTGGATGGCACTGGAAACAAAACTTCAGCACCCAGCAGCGACGCCTCGCCCACATCTAGCCAGCCCTGCTTGAAACGGGGATTGCTGCAAAACCTTTTAAAGCTCTCAGGAAAGGCAAGAAATTAGATCAAATAATCCAGGAGCTCTGAGCTTTCAGGACAGAGATATCCTCTGAATTTGACTTTCTAGCTGGGCAGTCATAGATTCTGAGAAATGAGCAGACGGAGCTGCTAAGCAGATCACCACCAATGACAATTGTATCACAACCCTAGAATAAACCGTAATACAACTTGTGAAGACAAATCAACACCTACAAGACAAACTGAAGGACAAAGAAAGCTGAGCATGGAGAAACAACTTACGCCTCTATGATGTTCCAGAGGGGGTTGAGGGTCAACACATTATCCTTTTCCTCCAAAAATGCCTCCAATAAGCTCTACGGCAACTACTAAATCTAGATTCCAATAAGCTCTGGAACTTTCTCTAGACTTTGAGCTTGATATTCAAAGGACACAGAGCTCTGGGCCCGAAACCAGTGGACCCAACAGCGAGGCCTCACTCTCTCATATTATATTTTTTTAAATTCGTGATTAAGCAAAAAATATTACATACAGCTTGGCAGCAGAAATGCCTGAAATTTGAATGGCACCCTGTTTACGTAGAGAAAGATTATCCACCAGGCATAATGAGCTGACGCAGGGCATATATACCTGTACTGAAAACTCTGACAGGGCATCAGCTAAAATTCCAGACACTCTATTCAGCTCATATCAGTGCAATTCCCAGAGGGTCAGAAAATGATTTCATCTGCAAAAGAGGCAGTGACAGAATTACAGTGCAGAGGGCTACACCTACCAGAGCAGTCTGTACAAACCAGCACACCACTCCCTCATAGACAGACAAGAGCCCAAAGATGGAAATTGGCTATGGATAAGCTGAGAAAGAAGCAGCACACTCGGATTACTTTGCAGCAACGTACTGCCTGTCTGTAAGCCAATTCAAAAACAGGAGACAGTGGTAAAGCACAGACGACCACTAGTGCCACCAATTAACTTCACTTTGGTAAAGCATACCTTGAAAATTTTGAGATGGAGGTGAGATGTACTAAACAGACTTGCCAGAAAACATACTTATTGCTCTTCTAAATCTAACACTCCTTTAGGGCAGTGGTTGGGGGGCTTGGTGCCCTTTGCTTGTCCCTCCTGGAACGGGCAAGTCACACAGCCACTGCTGAACCTTTGGGATGTCTTGCCATAGTCACACAGTAAAATAAGATTTGGCTCAGAAAGGCAAATGGAAATCTCAGCTCCTCTGTATCCACTTCACAGCTGTCCCAGGTGTAATATGCTAGCGCTCACAATAGTGAACATTAGTAGTCATTAGGAGCTCTGGGTTATGAGTTGGTGGTGGTGGGGGGAGTTGTTCTCACTCCCACTCCAAGAAAACATTTGCCCTTTTATGCTGGCTGGTAGAAGTTGCTGAGCTGGATCAACATAATCCTCCTGGTGTTCTACAGGTAGCATTAGGACTGAAAGGCAACCATAATCACCCAGATGGTGACGCGGCTGGGGGAGGCAGGGGTAGAGCAAGACAATACACAGTCTTAGTTGGATAGCTGAATCTTACTAGAATTAAACCATTTGGGGGGGGTTGTGTAGGACGGCCTCCGGTCTCTGCCTGGGGGGTGGGGGTTGGGGTGGATTGGCTTAGCCCCTGAAGTTGCTTGAGAGATGGTGATACTGTAACACTCAGGACACAGTACTTTTTTTGAAGGGATTCATGGTAGAACTTTCAAATTACTTTTATTTAGATAAGTGATGTGCTTAGCTGATGGAACATGGAACAGACTCTTGTTTGGTAGCTACTGAAGAGGGCTATACTCTTATGCTTTATTTATTTAAACTCATTCAGAAAGTATCTTTGAGCAGAGGTGCTCTTTCACAAAGTTTCCACATCAGAGTCATGAGATAAGGTTTCAAACAAACAAAACAGCAACTCCAGAGGAATATTGTCAGTAACAAACAGGATACATAGATACAAGAGCGAAACTTTGATATTGCAATATCAGTAAAACTGTTATATGCGAGTTGGGCATACAGATTAGTTGAAGCAGGTACAATTGGAACTTGATAGAAAGTATACTTAGAATGGCAGATAAAGGGGAGATACTACTGATGGGTGATCTGAATATGCCAGATGTTAACTGGAGTGCAGTTGCAGCAGCCACTTCTAAGAGTGGGGTTATTCTAGATGCCCTGCAGGGGGCATGCCTTAGAAAACTAGTACTGGAGCCCACTCGAGAGGGAGCAATCTTAGACCTGGTTCTCTCAAATGGAGATGGAGAGAGGATCACAGATGTAGAAGTGGGTAGCCATCTGGGAACTAGCGACCATCGAACAGTATGGTTCACAATAAACACAGCAATAGAGTCAAGCCACACAAAGGCAAAAGTACTGGAATTCAGGAGGGCTGACTTTGCCAAAATATGTGAGTGCCTAAGGAATGCACTAGCAAATGGGCAGGAAGGAGGGGTGGAAGAACAATGAGGAATAATAAAAACTGCCATCACAGAGGTAACAAACCTTTGTGTGAAGCAAATAAACAAAACAAAATGATGTAAGAAACCACTATGGTTCTCAAAGGAGGTAGTAGTGAAGGTTCAAGAGAAAAAGAAAGCATTCCGAAAGTACAAGGAATCACAGAAGGGGCAGGACAGAGAATTGTATCAGTTAAAACAAAAGGAAGCTGGGAAGGCAGTCAGAACAGCAAAGGCCCGAACCGAGGAAAAGATAGCCAACTCAGTTAAGAAGGGGATAAAACATTTTTAGGTACATCAGGAGCGAAGGAAGACTAAGGGAGGGATAGTGAGGCTTAATAAAGGGAGGGGTGGGCAGAGGGTGACAGTGAAAGGCAGAGAAACTAAACAAATATTTTTGCTCAGTATTTACAAATGAAGACGGGGAGGTACCTAAAACAAACAATAGAAACACCTGGATACAGAAGTTGATACCAGCCCATTTACAGAAGAAAGGGTTCTGAAAGAACTCTTAAAACTGAAGGTGGACAAAGCAATGGGGCCTGATGGGATTCATCCCAGAATTCTAAAAGAACTAAGGGTATATCTAGTGACACCACTGACTACCCTCTTTAACAAATCATGGGAGGATGGGGTGGTACCTGAGGACTGGAGGAGGGCAGATGTGATTCCCCTTCACAAAAGTGGGAACAGGGCAGAAGCAGGAAACTACAGACCTGTTAGTTTAACCTCAGTGATAGGGAAAATGATGGAATCACTTCTGAAGGAAAGAACTGTCAAGTACCTAGAGGCCAGAGGGGCACAGGACCCAAGGCAGCATGGATTCACAGCAGGAAGGTCATGCTAGACGAATCTAATAGATTTCTTTGACTGAGTGACCAAAGTAGTAGATCAGGGAGGGGCTGTGGACATGGTCTGCCTAGACTTTAGCAAGGCATTTGACTCAGTCCCACACAAAAGATTAATATACAAGTTAGCCAGCCTGGGAGTGGGTCCCAAGATGATAGCCTGGGTAAAGAATTGGCTGGAGAATAGGACACAGAGGGTAATAGTAAATGGAGTCCACTTTGAAGAAAGGGTGGTTACTAGTGGGGTACCGCAGGGTTCAGTATTAGGACCGGTCCTCTTCAATGTCTTTATAAGCGACATTGCAGAGGGACTGGAAGGAAAAGTATGTCTCATTGCAAAGATCTGCAACAGAGTTGATGCACAAGGTGGGGTGGAAAGGATGAGAAGGGACTTGGCAAGGTTAGAGAATTGGTCAAATGTATGGCAGCTTAGATTCAATGCTAAGAAGTGCAAGGTCATGCACCTGGGAAACAAAAACCCAGGGGAAGAGTACACAATGGGGGGTGAGATACTAACAACAACAAAAATGGAAAGGGACCTGGGGGTAGTCATATCAGATGACTTAAAGGTGGGCAAGCAATGTGAGAGGGCAGTAAGGAGGGTTGGGGGATACTGGGATGCATAGGGAGAGGCATCACCAGTAGAAAAACAGGAAGTTGTTGTCCCTCTGTACAGACAGCTGGTGAGACGCCATCTGGAGTACTGTGTGCAGTTCTGGAGACCCAATCTCTGCAAGGACATAGTCAAGATGGAAGCTGTCCAGAGGAGGGCAACTAAAATGGTGCAGGGTCTGCACCAGAAGACATATGGAGAGAGAGACTAAAGGAGCTTAATATGTATAGCCTTGAGGAAAGGAGGGAGGGGGGACATGATGGAAACTTTCAGGTACCTCAAGGGAATCAACAAAGTCCAAGAGGGTAGCATCTTTCAAAAAAAGAGGTGTGCAAGAACAAAGGGGCACAATTTGAAGATGGGGGGACGGCTCAGAGGTAATGTAAGGAAGTATTTTTTCACAGAGAGGGTTGTGGATGCATGGAACGGCCTTCTGGAGGGGGTCGGAGTCAAAAACAGTGGTTGAGTTCAAGCATGCATGGGACAGTCATAAGGCAATTCTAGGGGGTGGAGGTAGAAAGAAGTAGGCTGCTGGTTAACTAGGATCTGCAGCTTATCCATTAGGTAGGGAAATGGGCAGACTGAGTGGGCCAAGCAGTCCTTATCTGCCATCAAATTCTATGTTTCTATGTTGAGGTGAGGTCTGTTCACACAGCTTTTCTGAAGTGGGTAATTTTTGAGAGACTTACTAGGAGGTCAGATAATTCATTCAGCCACATGAAAGCCCTTACAGTAAGGGAGCATTTTCCCAGGTTAATTCTCCTGAATGGTAATTCTAGGGATTTCCTAGTCATATTTCTGGTGTTATATTAATTGGTAACAGGGTATGAGCAATTTTGTATAGTCGGGGGGGGGGTAAGATCCAACAGCACCTTTTTTGCAAGCAGACAGTTTGGTATTTTAATCTGCCCTGAAGGGATGACCAGTTGGAGAGAGAATAAAGAGAGCATCAATGGACCAGCTTGTCAGCCCCCAGTACCAGACAACATGCTTTGTTATAGATCACCCTGACTCTGTTTGGTACAGAGTCACACGCAGCTGCATATAGTGGAAGGCCATAGTCAATCAGTTATAGAACCATGCTGGATACAGTAATATGCCTGGCTTTGGTGGTAAGGTTAAAGCAGTTCCTATACAATATTCAAAGCCTTCTATTAGCCATGCTAACAATATTATCTATGTCCAGGAGAATGATAGAATATCATCCAGGATAACACCTAGGTACTTAGAGTAAAATGTTTCTACCTGTCCTAGTTTATGTCTTTTGCCATTGAGGATGACTAGTGTTGGGATCTTTTTTCCATTTGTAGGTCAGAGAATAACATGGTTTCACTTTGTTGTAGTTCAAGGCCAGTTTGTTGTGGGTGAACCATTCTTTTAATGACTCAAAGTTGATTTGAAGGTCAGTGGAGATTTTACCCAGATGAACATTGCTGTTGTAAATGAAAGTATCATCTGGGTAGAGGAGTACCCTAGCAGACTGGCAGGCCTCCAGAAGGCTGTTAATGAATAGACCAAATAGGAGGAGGCCAAAAATGTATCCGTTGAGCATGCCTATGGAAACACTTCTCTCACCTGGTATAGAGCCATTAATCTTTATATGCTGGGAACAGTCAGTGAGGTAGCTTCAAAACCAAGCTACTGTATCCTGAGACAGGCCAAGGGAGAGGAGCTTGTCAAGCAGCAGCTTGTGATTGACAAAGTTGAAGGCCTTAGTCAGAATGATGCAGATGGCTCCCACCAGGTGACCGTTGAGAAGAGCCTCATGCAGGTAGTTAGTATACTTTATCAGGGCAGTGCTGGTGCAGTGAATCTTCCTGAATCCATGCTGTTGTGCACATTGGATATTGTATTTTCCCAAGTAGGTGTCAAGTTGGTCCAATACAATTCACTCTGGGGCTTTGGATAAGGAGGAGAGGATAGAAATCGGTCTGTAGTTATCCAGGTTGGAGCAGTCACTGTTCTTGAAAACGGGCATGACCAGTGCAGTTTTCCATACCCCAGGGAACTGGGAACACTGCAGGCAGAAATTGAATCATTTGGATATGAGGAGGGCAATTTCCTTGAGTGCCTGGGCCAGTAATTTCATATTTAGTATATCACCCCCTACCCTGGTTTTACCTAGGACTCTTTTAACATATTTTAGGGTATCTTTTGTTGAAATAGGCTTGAAATAGAATTTAGGATGCCCTGGTTATGGGTCACAGCTGCATAAGGCTCAATGCCACTCCCATCACACAAACTCAGTACAGGACTAACAGGGATGACAGAGCTTAGGTTTGTAAAGGATATGTTAAATTGTTTGTTATCTCTGTCGGGTGTAGAATCTCATTTTAAGGGGTTGTTTTTTTGTTCTTATTCAGGAGCTTGGTTATGTTCTCGTACAATTTTCTCCCACTGCTCCAGTTTTTTGGATTGCTGGTCCTTGTTGTGTGCAGATTTTGTCTGCCTTATCTTACTGGTGCACCTATTTTTGTGCTTCTTTGAACCTTTGTTGGTCCACAGACAACACTGTTTCTCTCACCTGATACCATAGGTTGTCCCTTTCTTGAATGCAGGCTAACAGTTCAGGGGTAATCCAGCCAACTGAGGTACTCACGTGCTTTGTGCTTTGAACTGCAAGACAAACACCATCAATCCCGCAGTTGGTGAGGAACATTTTAATTTTTCTTTCAGAAGGGACACCACCATAGGACCATGTTTGAGACCATGGTAATTGTTATGCCCTCATTTGTCTAAGATAATGAGCTACTGTAATATACAGACATTACCTTAAAGTAAGCAGACTTGATGTAATGAGGAATACAATGTAAAGGTTCACAATTACCTTAACAGCACTTTTTCCTTTTGTTACAGGAGCTGGTTTGTAGAATTGTGACTTAAAATGGTTCCTATTTATGGCTGCAGTGGGCATAGCCCTGCAAACATTTTGCTGTTTCAGTAGAAAAGGGGAACTCTCCAGATTCCTAACCAACTAGATAACATTAGAGGTTTTGCATTATCACAATGCTAATTAATTGAAGCAGACTGCTGAGGAGAGTTTCTAAGTACTATTTTGTGTGCTAAGCTTTAATCTGGTAGAATTCTCTTTTAAGAGAGCTTCATAACTCATAAACATGTCAAGTCACTCAGCCTTTCCCAGGTATAAATGTCAACTGAGAGTGAGGAAGAAGGTTTCAGATTTCAGATGCTATGATGAAAGGCCTCAGACAGGCCAGACAAAAACTGAAACATAAATAGAAACATAAAAACATAGAAGCTGATGGCAGATAAGGACCACAAGGCCCATCCAGTCTGCCCATTTTTACCTTACGAATGTGCCATAGGCCTTTACTCTGTCAGTGGACTATTTATTCATGCTCATCTATATGGAGGAACTGAGGGACTCAAGTGGCCCATCATGCACATGCATTTTGGCTTTGCCCAGTTTTAGGCCAGTTTGGGCAGGACATATTTTTGGACCTCCAGGAGCTTGTTCTCAGGTTTCTGATACTGACACCTAAGATAGCATTATTTCTACACTACACAGACAAACTCTTTAATAAACTCCAGAGCTAATTACTAAACATAGCTCTAAAAACAGCTGAAAAGGTGATAACAAAAAATTGGCTACAACAATTGCCCCAGAGAACTGTGGAGAAACTTAATGATGATAGTCTATCATATGGAAGAATTAACACTCAAAGCTTGGAATCAGATGGATTTATTCAGTGATGGGCAGCAAGGCTGGTTAATTTATATGCTGGACAAACAGGAACATTTTGCTCCATAGGTGTTCTAGATGAGAACCGTGAAAACTGGACTGGTACATGGACAGGGTCTGGGGGTCTCCCGGGCCAGATGCCTCTGTAGCACTGAAAACCTTTACAGTTGAAAAGAAAATAGTTCAGGACATTCACATGACTGTACAAGTTAGCTTTTTGTAGCTATGGACTGTGGGTATAATGCCTTTGGTCACATCCTGCTTTAATCAAATGTACTATATCTGCTGCAGATCCTTTCCAGCCTACATATCCTCCCTCTTCTCCCCCATTCCCTCCTCTTTCTACTCCCTCCACTCCAGGGATTCCTGCACCCTCTCCATTCCCCACCCTCACTCATCTGCTGGCCAAACTACTTTATCCCACTGCCTCCCCTCCCCTTCCCCTCCGCCTCTCCCCTTTACTCTCTGTCTTTAGAGATCAACTTAGAGAATTCATTGCATCCTCTTGTTCCTGTAAATCCCCATCCTAATATCATATCCTCTTCCTTGACCCTCTCCTGCCAGCCACTTCATTTGAGGCTCATTAGCATAGTCCTTGCCCCAACATGCACTGTGCACTTTGCTTCGCTTATATCTACCCACCCTATCAGTGCTGCATTCATGCTACATTTTTATGCTGCCACTCTATTTGCTGCTACCATTGTATTTTTATATATTTTTTCTTTATGCTTTTATCTGTATTTGTGTTATGTAATTTGCATTCTTATTTTGCTATGTAAGTTGTTCCTCCTTATTTCCCTTCCCCTTGAAACAAGCATTGGCTCAGTGTGCCTTCCCTGGTTACCAACTTTTAAATAACTAAATAAATATAAATAAATAAACAAACATTGTTCTACCATAATATCATGAACTCCTTACAGTGTCTGTAATTTGATTTTTGGCAGATGTTTCCCTATTTAATGTCTGCTGTACCTAATTGTATAATTAAAAAAAAAGTACCAAACAAAACAAAAAAGAAGATGCAGGACCTCAGAGCAGGAAGCACAATCGCTAGATGTATGGGAAATGGAGACAAGTCAATTTGGTCCAGTCAATTCCTCCCTCAACAAGTCACTGCAGACAATTAGTTGTGGTGGCAACTGCATCCCTGCCAAATCCATACTCCAACAGTTTGCTCCTACAGGACATCAAAGTAGACCTGAACAACAATGCAGTAGAGGTGCTACTTTGCAACCCTCAGGCCTAGTGGGTCATCTGGTGGGCAAATTATGCCCACCTGGGGGTTATTGTAATATCTATTGCAGGAGCAAATTGACAATTGTCACTGCAACTTACTGTTCATAGTGACTTATCAGGTGGGCAATTGACAGGAGCAAATTGGCATGTAGCCATGGAGAAAAAAAAGCAACTGATTCAGCCTGTATAAACAACGGATACAATTGCCTACTTTCTTGTCCCTGTGTGCATTTGTGGTCTAAATGCATGCGTATCTCAGTCTTGTCTTAATCAAATTCTATCTTCCACCTTTTCCTTTTAGCGCATGTTACATCTTTCCAAATTTAAATGGGGCTAATTTGGGACACTCATTGATCTGATGAAGGGTCCACCCAAAACATCACCATTGTCCATTACACCATTCACAAACAGTCACCACTGTTGAAGTTGAATGCTGCCATGCTTCCCATTCATTTGGAAATATTACAGCTTTGCACTATTGGAAATTGCACATTTATATTCCGACTTGTGGAGATGACAACCAGCCTTCAGATATGTTTTTTACCTTTTCTGGTTGAAAGGAAACAGCTGGCCTTGCAATTTTGCAATCAAATTGATGTGAATAGCTTTGATTGCGTTTACTGTCCTGTGGTAAAATGGAGCTATACCAGATGCCTGGATATAGCCATAGAGACAAACACAGTCTATAAAATTTGAAAGGAGAACAATTCTAAGGGAGATTTAATAACCTTTGGCAAGTATAGATGAGAGCTGATTACTGGGGATCCATGACACCAGTGCGGCAACCCCGACTGTGACGTCCGCTACAGCGTCAGGAACCGGTTGACACCCCTGACCACGACATGACCCCGAACTGACCGGCAACATCGTGACATTGTATATTATAAATATATATTTCTATATTACAAACCAATCACACACACAAAAAAAAAAAATGTGGGGAGTAGTGCAATGTAATGGCTGTGGGGCAGCAGTCTTCCGGGAGTCTTTCTGGAGGCTGAGATGCTGCCCTATTTGCAGACAACTCTCTGTCCTGAGGGAGGAAGTTGCCTGTCTTCAGGCAACACTGGACAGTAGTACAGGGACCTTCCCCCAGGCCACACTGGACAGTAGGAAGGGAACCTCCCCCATCCAGGGAGCACCACAGCCACCACCACTACCTCAGAGGTTGCGAAGAAAACACAGCAGTTGGACCACAGTGGGCTCAGGAAGGGTGAGGATGGTGGAACAGAGGCACAGCCAGTCAGTTGTTCCACTCCACAATCCATACACCATTCTGGGGGAGCATAGCTCCCCTATGGATGCACCCACAGAGGAGACTAAGGAGGCTGAGGACAGCTGTCACAAGGGAGGCTCACAGGAAGGAGGCAGAGGACACCACAAGGAAAGGAAGCAGCTCCTGGTGGGGAACTCAGTTATTAGGGGGATAGAACTGGGAGGAGCTGGGAAAACTGAAGTAAGGTGCCTGCCTGGTGCCATGGCTTGGAGGGACAGGAAGCGCGTCCTCAGGATCACGACAACAGCTGCAAGGGATTCTGAGCTGGACGTAATTGTCCACCTAGGGACAAATGACTTAGCGCATCATGAGGTTAGAGCAGTGCAGGAGGACATTGCAGAGTTGGGGAGGGGCCTAAGACAAGTAGCACACACAGTATCCTTCCCAGAGGTGCTGCCTGTCAAAGGCATGGGTGAGGCGAGGGCAATTGGCACCATGCAGTTTAATGAATGGTTGAAAAAATGGTGCGGAGCACAGGGTTTGGCTTCATTGGGGACTGGGGTTCCACCAGGAGGGACACCAGCCTATACTGGCAGGATGGTCTGCATCTGTTCAGGAAGGGAACAAGTCTTTTGAGCAATCAGTTTAAATGCTTCATTGGCAAGCTTTTAAACTAGTCAAAGGGAGAGCACTGACAAGCAGCAGAAAAATCCAGCCTCTCCTACAAAACAGGGTACTAAATGAGAAAAAGACCAAGGTAGAACGGTCAGTGGGGATGCTGCAACAGAAGGTAAAGCCATCAAAAATGGAGAGCAATGAGTACCAATGCTCGTAGTCTAGGTAACAAGCTTCCTGAATTAGTGGCCTTGATGGAGGAGGAACATCTGGATATCGTGGCAGTCACAGAAACATGGTACACAAAAACCATGACTGGGACGTAAACATACCAGGATACACTATCTACAGGAGGGACAGGGAGGGTAAAAGAGGAGGAGGAGTAGTTCTTTACATAAGGGAAGGAATCAAAGCAACAGAACAAAAGGGTAAACAGGGAGGAGAAGAAGCACTGTGGGTAAATTTGGAGACAGGCAATGGCACCACAATCCGCACAGGGGTTGTATACAGACCCCCTTCTCAGGGGGAGGAAATGGACAAGGAAATGATAGAAAGTATACTTAGAATGGCAGAAAAAGGGGAGATATTGCTGATGGGTGATCTGAATATGCCAGATGTTAACTGGAGTGCAGTTGCAGCTGCCGCTTCGAAGAGTGCAGTTATTCTAGATGCCCTACAGGGGGCATGCCTTAGACAACTAGTACTGGAGCCCACTCGAGAGGGAGCAATATTAGACTTGATACTCTCAAATGGAGATGGAGAGAGGATCACAGATGTAGAAGTGGGTAGCCATCTGGGGAACTAGCGACCATCGAACAGTATAGTTCACAATAAAACACAGCAATAGAGTCAAGCCATACAAAGACAAAAGTACTGGACTTTAGGAGGGCTGACTTTGCCAAACTGGGTGAGTGCCTAAGGAACGCAGTAGCAAATGGGCAGGAAGGAGGGGTGGAAGAACAATGGGGAATAATAAAAACTGCCATCACAGAGGTAACGAGCCTTTGTGTGAAGCAAATAAACAAAACAAGATGATGTAAGAAACCACTATGGTTCTCAAAGGAAGTGGCAGTGAAGGTTCAAGAGAAAAAGAAAGCATTCAGGAAGTACAAGGAATAGCAGAAGGAGCAGGACAGAGAATTGTATCAGTTAAAGCAAAAGGAGGCTGGGAAGGCAGTCAGAACAGCAAAGGCCCAAACCGAGGAAAAGATAGCAAACTCAGTTAAGAAGGGGGATAAAACCTTTTATAGGTACATCAAGGAGCAAAGGAAGACCAAGGGAGGGATAGTGAGGCTTAATAAAGGAGGAGGGTGGGCAGAGGGAGACTGTGAAAAGGCAGAGATACTAAACAAATATTTTTGCCAGTATTTACAAAGGAAGAGGAGGTACATAAAACAAACATAGTAGTAACACTCTGTATACAGAAGTTGATACCGCCCATTTACAGAAGAAAGGGTTCTGAAAGAACTCTTAAAACTGAAGGTGGACAAAGCAATGGGGCCTGATGGGATTCATCCCAGAATTTAAAAGAACTAAGGGTAGAACTAGTGACACCACTGACTACCCTTTTAACAAATCATGGGAGGATGGGGTGGTACCGAGGACTGGAGGGCAGATGTGATTCCCTTCACAAAAGTGGGAGCAAGGCAGAAGCAGGAAACTACAGACCTGTTAGTTTAACCTCAGTGACAGGGAAAATGATGGAATCACTTCTAAAGGAAAGAATTGTCAGTATCTAGAGGCCAGAAGGGCACAGGACCCTAGGCAGCATGTATTCACAGCGGGAAGGTCATGCCAGACGAATCTGATAGATTTCTTTGACTGGGTGACCAAAGTAGTAGATCAGGGAGGGCATGTGGACATGGCCTACTTAGACTTTAGCAAGGCATTTGACACAGTCCCACACAAAAGATTAATATACAAGTTAGCCAGCCTGGGAGTGGGTCCCAAGATGACAGCCTGGGTAAAGAATTGGCTGGAGAATAGGACACAGAGAGTAATAGTAAATGGAGTCCACTCAGAAGAAAGGAGGGTTACTAGTGGGGTACCGCGGGGTTCAGTAGGCCGGGTCCTCTTCAATGTCTTTATAAGCGACATTGCAGAAGGACTGAAGGAAAAGTATGCCTTTGCAGATGACATTAAGATCTGCAACAGAGTTGATGCACAGGTGGGTGGAAAGGATGAGAAGGACTTGGCAAGGTTAGAGGAATGGTCAAATGTATGGCAGCTTAGATTCAATGCTAAAAATGCAAGGTAATGCACCTGGGAAACAAAACCCAGGGGAAGAGTACATAATGGGGTGAGATACTAACAACAAAAATGGAAAGGGACCTGGGGTAGTCATATCAGATGACCTAAAGATGGGCAAGCAATGTGAGAGGGCAGCAAGGAGGGCTGGGGGATGCTGGGATGCATAGGGAGAGGCATCATCAGTAGAAAACAGGAAGTTATTATCCCTCTGTACAGACAGCTGGTGAGACACCATCTGGAGTACTGTGTGCAGTTCTGGAGACCCAGTCTCCACAAAGACATAGACAGGATGGAAGCTGTCCAGAGGAGGGCAACTAAAATGGTGCAGGGTCAGCACCGGAAGACATATGAAGAGAGACTTAAGGAGCTTAATATGTATTGCCTCGAGGAAAGGAGGAGGGGGGACATGATAGAAACCTCTTTATACCTCAAGGAATCAACAAAGTCCAAGAGGGTATGCTCTTTCAAAAAAAGACAAGTAAGAACAAGAGGGCACAATTTGAAGATGGGGGGCAGCTCAGAGGTAATGTAAGGAAGTATTTTTTACAGAGAGGTTGTGGATGCATGGAGCAGCCTTCCGGAGGAAGGTTGTGGAGTCAAAATCAGTGGTGGAATTCAAGCATGCATGGGATAGTCATACGGCAATTCTGGGGTGTGGGGGTAGGAAGAAGTAGGCTGCTGGTTAACTAGGATCTGCAGCTTATCCAGTAGGTAAGGAAATGGGCAGACTGGGTGGGCCAAGCGGTCCTTATCTGCCGTCAAATTCTATGTTTCTATGTTTCTATGACACACAATGCGGAGGGCCGTGCCCCCGCAACCCCCATGCAGGTGGTTGTACCCCGCACCCCTCCACTATTTATATCTAACTCCATGTTGCACAGACAGTGGAGTTAGATATTACCCACCGTCACCCCAAAGTGTCTCAAAACAACCCCCCATCGCTGTAGTGGCAGCATACCAATTGACGGTAATGCTTGAGTGGTGGGACATTTGGGAGCAGGCTCTCCCCCTCCCATGGTGGAATAAAATCCAAACGGTTCTGCCCTGAGCTTACAGGATCTTTGGGAGACTGATGCCCACAGCATGGCTAGTGTCTCAATACAGCAATCTTACATCTCCCTATATAAATCTATTTCTCAGTGCTAATTCTATGAGCTGTTAAATTGAACAAATGAATTCCTTGTTGTCTCCAATGGAATCTTTTAAACATATTCTGGCTACTTTTTCACAAAATACAGCTTTATGCTTTTTCTTTTCTTTTTTGGTTTTTTTGCACATAGCACTTCATAGATCATCACAAACTACCTGCACTGAGCAATAATAAGACCATTATTAGTAGATTAGCCTGTGAACTTTTGGCTATTCACTGCGTAAGTTTTACCATTTATTTCAGTATGAAGACCGCATTGTGATTGCTGTTTTTTTTAATTTTTTTCTATGAGAAGAAATACAGAGGAATATACAGCTATTCTGAATTTGAAAAAAAAGTTTGCAATTTCATGATTTTAATGTTACAGTATCATTAATAAAAAAGAAAAAAAATATTGGTTGAAACTGAAAGTGAGATATGCTCGTATCTTTTGAGTAGGAAATAATTCACTTGATAATTCCCCATGTGATTCTCTGAGAATATCTGACATTTGACTTGGTGCTGGTACCAGCCACAGTTAATTGGAGGGTGGTAGTACCTGTCTTACTCTGTTCAAATCCATTCAGTACATCAGTGCACCTGTTTTATGTCCCTGGGAGCTGGGAGACACCAATGTACTGCACCCTATTGCTTGTTTACCTGCTCAGACGGATGTAGGTTTTCCATTGTGCTCCAGGATTGAACGGTTGAAGCTGTATAATATTGCATAAATTGAAAAATGGCATATTCAGCTGAACATCCAGATTGCTTAGCCATCTCTGAGGAAGAAGGAAAATCATAATAGGACTAATAGAGGGATATCAAGATATATTTAGTAACAACAGTGAACAAATAAAAAACAATGACAATCTAAAATTTATTGAGATATTAAAGAAAAAGGACATTAGATGCATGCATGCTGTATCTTTAACAAAGTATTGGCAGGACAGAAAGATACCAAGAGGCTTACGTATCCTAAAGCCTCAGGCATATGGCTTCGAAGATAATTAATTTATGTTAGAATGGTAAAAAGTGGCAAATAAATGTTTGTTTCACTGGATTCTTTTGCTTTTCGTAAAAAGGAAGGCACACAAAATCAGGGAGAAATTAAAAATGAGCAGAGCTAATGATCTAAAAAGTAGAATGGAGAAAATGTTGGGGGAACACAGAGGAGACATAACAAAACAGAAACTGCACAAACGTAATAGAGATGAAACAGATTATGCAAATAAAAGGTTATACTGTTGGAATGACAGCAGACAACAAAAAGCTAACGCCTCTGTTGAACAGCATAGAGGTAGAAAAGCTATCGAGGAGGTGCCAATGGATTTATTTTCTGTGGACCCAGACACAGGGTCAGCAGCAGAGAGACCGGGGGAGTCAGAATGGTCTATGACTCTCAGAGACCAAGTACATCCAACCCCACCTCTCCTTTTTTAAAACAAAGAGAAGGATGAGTAGGGGGTGGGGGAAGAAGAGGAATGAGAGGAGGAGGAGGAAGAGGAGGTTACAATATGGATTGAGGTACAGCCAACATTACCCACAAGAACTCAAACAATCAAACAGATGCAAGTATTGGCAGTCATCAACCTTTCAAATGTATCCCTTTCACAACCCCAACTATTGTTATTGACAAAAGGACTTTGTTTCATACCAAAAATAGGGTGAATGTATTCAACCTTGAAGTTGACAAATACTGTACAAATTTTACAGACAACTGAGACTTACAGAGTTTTTTGCTAAGGGACCAATTACACAAGAAGAGACAAGGGAGCCTGGTGAACCAAATATCAGACAGCCAACTACTCTTACTGCTCTTAAAGTGAAATTCACTTTTATTCCACCAATACCACCTAGTGATAATCTTAAGACCTTTATGAATGTAGTGGATTTGGAAATGGACAAAATTGTATAAAACAAGGTATAAAAAAAACAAAGATTTTCTAAGGATAATCTGACAAGTAATGAGACAGAAACTTTATAGGAAATGGAAAACATGGAGGATGTGGTGATAAAATCGGCAGATAAAGCCAGAGCAATAGTCATTTGGGATAAACAAGACTATTTACAAGAAGCAAAAACACAATTGAATAACACTGACCATTATTTTAAATTGAGTAAAGATCCAACACTGGAGATTAAAACAAAAGCAGATCATATGCTTAAACAAGCACATCAAGAAGGATGGATTACAGAAAAGAACTTGGCTTTCCTGACTGTGACACACCCTAGGAAACTGATACTTTATCTTCTGCCAAAAATACATAAAAATGTAAATAAACCACCAGGACACCCTATTGTGTCTAGCATAGGCTCTGTATCAGAACCACTGTCTAAGTTTGTCAATGAGTGCATAAAAAATGGGTACCTCTTCTACCTGCATACCTAAAAGACACAGAACATTCCTGCAGGAGATTGGAGAGTTTGTTGGGTCAACGACAGACTCTCATCATTTGGTCACAATCTCCTACAAGGCAAGGAAGCATTGGGCCTGTTGTAGGTAATTATCTCAGTAACCCACTCGCATGGGCACACATTGGACCTGGTGTTCTCACTGGGACTTGAGATCATTGATCTCAGGATTGATCCAGTGGTATGGTTGGATCATAGCACCATGACGTTTATGTTTGGGGCCCCCTGAGAGTCCTTCCTCCGTGGAGATGGTCCAGTACTGCTCCTTACGTGGACTGTCCCCAATGGGACTACAAGCATTGCTGGACCTATCGAGTGTGGAAGCTGCGTGTGCGATGGGTGTTGAGGGGGCGGTGGCTGCCTATAATAAGGCTGTCACTGCTGCCTTCGACGCTATCACACCTGTCTGTGTACAGCCCTTATCTACTCATTGGAAACCCCATGGTTTGATGGGGAGCTCAGGGAGTTAAAGAGTAAGGGCCAGAGGTTAGAGTGTTGCTGGAGGAGGTCCGGGTTAATGGAGGACAAATTGGCTTTGAGGTCATATTATAGTGACTATCAAGGGGCAATCTCCTGAAAGAAGGCAGATTTTTTGTCCTGGGAGATTGCTGCAGCAGGGAAAAGACCAGCTCAGCTCTTCCATACAGTTAACTGGTTATTATAACCAGCTTGTCTCTGTTCCGGAGAAGCTATTTCAAACACTAGGTGTGATGAGTTTGCTCTGTTCTTTGCTGACAAAGTGTCCTCTATCAGATCCGATATCTCCTCCAGGGTCACTCAATTGGCTTGCTGGGTTGGGGTGTCAGTGTGGGGGGGGCACCCCTCCTGTGGGGACTGAGTTTGATCCAATTGAAATGGAGGAAGTGAGCAAGATAATCTCAAAGCTGCTACCCACCTATTGTGATCTAGACCAGGGCCCAACCTGCCATTTAGTCGGATGTATGGACCTGGTTGGTCCTGTGGTTGTTGAGATTGTCCAGTGTGCCATGAGGAGTGGGGTCTTCCTGGTGACCTTGAAAGAGGCCTTGGTAAGACCCCTTTTGAAGAAGCCCTCATTGGACCTGGACTGCCTTACCAACTACAGACTGGTCTCAAACCTCCCATTTTTATGGAAGGTTTTAGAAAAAGTGGTGGCTGTGCAGCTTGAGACCTGTCTCACTTCCTGTGTTATTTTTGAGTCATTCTGGTCTGGGTTTAGGCCAGGGCACAGCATGGAGACCACCCTGGTATGGGTGTCTAATGATCTCCTGAGAGCGAGGGATAGAGGAGAACAATCTATTCTTGTTCTCTGCAGCATTCAACACCATGGATCATGAGTTGTTGGATTGCCTTCAGAACTGGTGTGGACTGTCCTGCAATGTCATCAGCTGGTTTAAGTCCTACCTCACAGACAGAATGCAGAGGGCCGTGATGGGGTCATCCTCATCCAACCCAATGCCCCTGTGCTGTGGAGTTCTGCAGGGCTCAGTCCTCTCACCTCTTTTGTTCATGGTGTATATGTTGCCCTTGGAAGATGTTATCAGGTGGTATGGTTTGGGTTTTCATTGCTATGCTGATGACACCCAGCTATACCTGCCCTGTGCACCTGGAAACCAGATGGTGGTCTCTGTGTTTAACACCTGCCTGGCTAAGATTCAGGACTGGATTACACAAAACTGGTTATGACTGAATCCAGACAAGATGGAGGTATTGGTGGTGGAACCAGACCATTGGCGAGGCAGTGGGGCACAGGGTAGTGACCCGGGTTTAAAACTGGGTGACTCATCCTTGACCTCCTATGCTTGGGTCAGGGATCTGAGCATTGTTCTCAACAACAGCTTGACATGTGATGCTCAGGTGTCGGCAGTCATCCAAAGTGGCTTTTACCATTTGAGAAACATTGCCTGGATCTAGGCCTTGATACCGCCTGATGACCTGACCACCCTCATACATGCCTATATCATGTTGACGCTAGACTACTGCAATGCCTTATACCTGGGACTTTCTGGAGGCAACCTCCATTGTCTGTAGCTGGTGCAGAACATAGCAGCCAGGCTTTTAATGGGTGTTCCTATATTTGAAAATGTCATGCCAGTTCTCTGTGGGCTGCACTGGCTGTCGGTAAGGTGAAGGATTGCCTTCAAGGTCAGTTTGCTGACCTATAAAACCCTACACAGTTGACCTGGCTACCTGTATGATCTCCTGGGACTCACTGTCCATCTTGTGCCCTTTGTTCCTCTCAGGATGGCCTCATGATGGCTCCCAGGACAAGGTTGCGCCTGTCAGGTTACCGGGCTTTTTCAGTGGCCACACCTGTCCTGTGACATTTCTTACTGCTCTATCTTAGAATATGCTCAAGTGTATTGTGTATGATGTTTGTGTGTATTATTTTGTACAGTGCTCTGAGCCCCTAGGAAGGGGCACTATATAAATAACATTTTGATTGACTGAGAGTCTTTACACCAATATACTGCATGATGAAGGACTGTCTGCCATTCAAAGTACTCTACAAAAATACAGAAACAGCAACATTTTACCACCAAGTCAATTTATTGTAGAAATGGCGTGATTTGTGCTAGAATCTAACTATTTTTACTTTAGGGATAACTGCCATATCCAGAAGATAGGGATGGCAATGGGGACTACGTTGGCACCAAATCTTGCAAACCTATACATGGGAGAGTGGGAGCAGAGGTTTATATCTGATGAAACAATCAGTCCTTTTAAAAGAAGTAGACTCCATAAACGCTTTCATACACATTGTACTACAAAGCACTTGACAACCAATGAGAGACTTGTACTGAAGTGACAATGTGTAGGGGCAGCCATTTCACACATCAATACAGCCTTGGGCAACTGATGAACTGGTTTTATGGGAAGGGAAATATTGGCCAAGACACCAGGGAAAATCCACTACTACATGCAAAGTACCTTGGTTCTTTTACGTCCACCCGGACACCCACCAGGACAACACCAGAGATAGGCAGAAGTGCTCTTTAACATCTCGTCTGAAGGACAGCAGACCCTGATATTATAGCATCCTCCTGGTACTGCACCCAGGTGCCAGTGTTTATGGTATGAGCCCAATCCCAGTGCGAGACTAGAACCCATGACCTTCTGTCCAGGGTGTGATTAATGGAACATTAACATAACCCCTGGGACTACCTTACTACTGAAAATTAGCATAACCCCTGGGAGTGCCTTACTGCTATTATAACAAGCATTTGTCAATGCCAAACATGTTTGCTTGCATGCCGTTATAAGTTAGAACAGCAGCAATATCTTTCAATGGGGTCCTGCTTTTATACATTTTTACACTGTATTTACTCAGGATACCCAACTAAGATACAATACCTTGTTGGGGGGGGGGGGGGCTGCTTTTTTTTATTTTCCACTAAGCTGTTTCTTGTTCTGGTCTCATCTAGTGGCACCTCCCCAGTGTCAATACAGACCTTCTCATGGAGTTACAACTTACCCAGGAGCACAATGTGGTGGGTGGGTGGCTAGCCATGTCACTTGTGTGAGAGCCTGAAGGGTACTGGCTACTGGCTTTCACAGCTGACATTTTCCTCCTGTCTCCTGATGTTCTCCCTGGGGTGGCGGCATGCAAATAGGCTGTTGTGCATACATTAGGTGGCACGCATGTGTGACAGGCATCTGGCAGGAACCCCTTCCCTCCCGTTGCTCCTGACTGCACTGCCAGCTGGTCTCTGTGGTGAATTGGTCACTGCTGTCATATTTTTCTCTAGTTTTCATTGTTTAATTTCCCCAAAGCCATGACATAAGGTTCAGCTTATAAGGATATCATAGGCCCATGTCTCTATTCTGTTTCAGTTGGAAGTTGTGTGTAAAACAATGGGATTAATTGGCTTAGCAAGGCTGGAAGAAAATTAATTTGTGTTTGAATAGCTCAGCTTCTGAGGTTTTCAGCTGTGTGAAAGCCCTGTCAAAGGCAGGGTTCTGTTTTACCCTCTTAAGCAGTTTCTGAGCTATTTAAACACAAATGAATTTTCTTCCAGCCTTGCTAAGTCAATTAATCCCCTTTGTTTTACACATGAAGCTCCAGCTGAAACATAGACATGGGCCCATGATACCCTTATAAGCGGAACCTTATGTCATGGCCTTTTGGGGAAATTAAACATAAAGAAAATTACAGAGAAATATGACAGCAGTGGCCAATTTGCCACAACTCTCCCGCCTAAGACTGAACCTGTGGGAACGCGCCCCTTATTATGGCAGGGTTTCCACAGTTCAGTCACTGTTGTAATATGTGAGACTGGCCATCTGTGTTCCCATTTGCAGATCCAGGCCTATGGATTACCTCTGTATCATATGCCTGTAGGGCAATGCCCCATCTAAGGAGTTTTCCATTCATCTTATCCATTTGGTTCAACCACATTAACGGGTTGTGGTCTGTCAGTACCTCAAATAGTTACCGTTAAAGATATGGCCGTGCAAGATAATGCATATGGGGCACAAAAACCCTGGCACAATATATCAGTTGGGGGGTGAGGATATAGCATGCACCAAGCAGGAAAGGGATCTTGGGGTTGTCATCTCTGATGACCTCAGGGTAGGGAAACAGTGTGACAAGGCAGCAGGTAAAGAAAATAGGATGCTGGGATGTATAGGCAGGGGCATCACCAGCAGGAAAAGGGAGGTCATAATTCCTCTATACAAGACACTAGTGAGGCCCTACCTGGAGTACAGTGTACAGTTCTGGAGACCATACCTACGTAAGGACATAGACAGGGTAGAAAAGGTTCAGAGGAGGGCAACAAAGATGGTGATGGATTGCATCACAAGTCCTATGAAGACAGGTTGAAGGAACTGAACATGTATTCCCTGGAGGAGAGGAGGAGAGAGGATATGATAGAGACATACAAGTATCTTACAGGGAGGAACAGGTGCAGGAAAACACTATTTTTAAGCGAAAAAGATGTTCCAGGACTAGAGGGCATGGGATGAAGTTGGAGGGAGGATGATTCAGAGGAAACATGAGAAAGAATTTCTTCACAGAACGGGTGGTGGACAAGTGGAACACCCTGCCAGAGGAAGTGGTGGGGGCTGAAACAATCACGGGATTTAAGAATGCATGGGATAGACATAAAGGAATTCTGGAGGTCAGGGGTAAGGGGCAACAGACTTCTAGCAAAACAAACTGAACTTACAAGCTCAAATGGGCAGACTGGGTGGGCCATAGGCCCTTATCTGCCGACACTGTCTATGTATCTATGTATCTATGGCTCCAGTTTTTTCAGAGCCAATACCAGAGCAAGGCAGTCTTCCTCCACTGTGGAGTATGCTTGTTCATGGGGAAGCAGCTTCTTGCTGAGGTACACTATGGGGTGTTCATTCCCCGATAGGATGTCTGGCTGAGGATGGCCCCTATTCCACATCTGAGGCATCTGTTTACAGTACAAATGTCTGGGTGTAGTCTGGGCTGGCCAGCACTGGGGCACTACACAGTGAGGTTTTCAGCTGTTTGAAGGCACCGTCAGAGGCAGGGTTCCATTTTACCCTCTTAGGCTGTTTCTTTTTTAACAGCCCAGATAAAGGAGCTGCCAGGGAGCTGTAGTTGGGTACAAATTTTCTATAGCACTCTGCTGTCCCAAGAAAGCTCCTAACTTTTTTCTGCGTCTCAGGCATGGGCCATGCCACAGCCACCTCTATTTTTGCCTGGTCTGGGCAGAGTTGGCCCTGCCCCACTACATGTCCCAAATAAGTGACCTCTGCTCTGGCCACCTGGCAATTTTCTGCTTTGATAGTCAGCCCTGCAGCCTGTATTTTGCCAGACAATTCCCTCAAGTGTGTCAGGTGCTGCTCCCAACTATGGCTGAATATAGCTATGTCATCTAGGCAGGCTACTGCAAAGTCCTCTGTACCCTGTAGCACCTGATTCACTAGCTGTTGGAATGTGGCAGGGTCATTCTTTATCCCAAAGGGCATGATCTTAAACTTGAACAGGCTGACTGGGGTGATGAAAGATGACCTTTCTCTAGCCCTGTCAATGAGTTCCACTTGCCAGTACCCCTTGGTCAGGTCTATAGTGGTTAAGTATGTTGCCACTCCCAGCTTGTTTAGCAGTTTTTCTGTGTGGGGCATTGGGTGGGCATCAGACTTCGTGATTGTATGGAGCCAATGATAGACTGCGCAGAACAGTGTAGTCCCACTTGGTTTGGGGACAAGGACTACAGGTGAGGCCCAGGGACTAGGAAATTTCTGGATCACCCCTAGACCCAGCATCTCACCCACCTCCCTCCCATGGTACATCCTGTGGGTGTGTTTTTGGTCAGGTAACTCCACAATGTAGTTCACATCATTTACCTGCCAGACTACCTGGTATGGTCCTGCTCACTCTGCCTGCAGCTTGTCTTTCTGGACTGGGATCAGAACCTTTACCTCCTGTCCTACCCCATACGAGCGAGCTCTGGCTCCACAATCATACCAGGTCTTCTGTTTTTGCTGGGCAGCTGACAGGTTGTTCTGGGCCATGCCCATAAGCTCCTTCAGCTTTTTCCTAAATTTCAAAACATACTCCACTATGGGAGTCTCCTGGGTGGCATGCTTACCTTCCCAGTCTTCTCGTATCAAATCTAGGGTCCCCCCTCACCCTGTGTTCATACAAGAGATCGAAGGGTGAACACCCTGTCGATTCATGTGGCACTTCCCTGTAGGCAAACAACATATGGTGAAGGTGCCTCTCCCAGTCCTGCCCATGCTGTTCTGCAAATGCCTTAAGCATAGTTTTTAGGGTCCCATTAAATTTCTCTATGAGACCATTGGCTTGTGGGTGGTAAGGCATTGTGCACCTTTGTACTACACCATGCTTCTCCCACAAACATTTCATAAGGTCTGACATGAAGTTACCCCCTGATCAGAGATAACTTCCTGCGGAAACCCTACAAGGGAGAAAATCCCCAACAAGGCATCCGCCACTGTATCCGCCTTAATGGAGGACATGGTGATGGCCGCAGGGTAGTGAGTAGCATAATCAACCACCATCAATATATACTTTTTCCCCCATGGAACTTGGGGTGTTCAAAGGACCCACAATATCTATGCCCACGTTCTGGAATGGTTCCTCCACAATTGGCACAGGAATCAGGGTAACCTTGACTTTGTTTCCAGCCTTCCCTATTTCCTGATGTCAATGACAGGACCTGCAGTATTCCTTCACCTGCTTGGTAAAATTGGGCCAATAGAAATTGTGGGCTAATCGCTGTGTTGTATGAGCAATGCCCAGATATGCAGACATGGGAATATCATTAGCCACCTGGAGCAATAACTCACGATACCCCTAGGTAATGACAAGCTGCCTGCCTATCACCCCTCCTTATGTCCTGTGTGTATAACAGCCCATTGTCCCAAAATACTCTATGTTTTCCATCACCTCCTTGTGTCCCCTCAGACTCTGCACAGGCCCTCATCTTCTCTAAGCTAGGGTTAGTCCACTGTGCTGCTGCTAAGTCCTCACACTTGCAAAAAAAGCATGGGGTAATCCCCCATCAGTTCCCAGACTGAGGTCCATAGCTATGGCATTAGGGGATTTAGTATCACAACCATCCCCCTCCCTCTGGCTATGTGTTACACCTCCCTCCCTCCTTAGAGCAAACCTCAGTAGCAGTTTGGGGAACTGCCACTAAGGGAAGTTCCATCCACCCTGTTAGCACTTTCTCTCTCTCTCTCTCTTATAAGAGCCATAGGTTGGCTGGCCTGTTTCCTAACCTCTCCTGTAGGAATCGCTGTGGGGTCCTGAAGATCACAGGAGCCACTAGCTGTATGGCTCTGGGTGACAGCACATACCAACGCCCGTAGAACATAAGTTCCTACAATAACATCCATAATGAGGGTGTCTGTTATGGTACTGGGTCAATATAGCACTGCTGAAACAGCTCATGAATAACTGCGCTGTCTAAAGTGCAGAATGAAGTACAGCAACAGGAGTATAATAGCGGTAGGAAACAACCACTACCAATGTCGCACACTGGGAACTGGAGGACACAGTGAAGATGCCAGAAGTGCTATGCCTGGTTAAGCTGCTCCCATGGTGCAGTGGCTAAGGCACAAGCACCTGGCGCAGTGAAGATCTGGGGATCAGGGTTTGATTTCTCGTCTCCCAAGCTCTTTTGTTTTGTTTTTTTAAACTAAGTTCCCTGCTCCCGAGTTTTCATTTTTCACCTCGGTCCTCCCTCTCGGGTTGGTTACTTTAGTTGGGGGATGTGGGACAAAGCCCCCACGTCAGGGGTGTGAGGGAGGAGCCCCCGCATAAACAAAGATTTTGGCATTGTTTGCAATGGTGTGCATTGTAGTGCTCCAGTCAGTGTTTTCTCCCAACCTTATTTTGCCGCACGCCATTTTGTGTTTGCGGCATTGTTGTTTTGCGTGGTTTTGGCCATGACATAATGACCCCATGCCTCTGCTTCAGCCACCTTTCGTACCCCTTCTCCTGTATATCCCCAATCCAGGGTAACACTGGCTAATGGGTAGGTTTTCTCTGCCCCAGTGAAATCCCTTACAGACACAAACCGATTTGACAGAATTTGTTCAAGCCCAACTATCTCCCCTTTTACCAGGGTAAGAGATGCTCCAGTATCCCTTAACCCTCGAGTCTGCACCCCATTCACTGTAACTGGGTGAATGAACTTTTTCATATTCACAGGAATAGCTTCAGGGATACAGTTTGCAACCGACTTAGTTTGCACAGGCTCTTTTACATTTTGTGTCTTTTTAGGACACTGCCTAGAAATATGGCCTGGCTTTTTACAGTACCAGCACTCATCATTTTTCTTTTCCCCCAAATCCCTTTTAGGTACGGTGTGGTTCCCTTCTTTTTGCAGAGACAATGTGGCTTTTGGCTGTCCAAAAGGCACACTTTTCCATTTTTGTCCTGTATTCCCCACTCCCCCATTTCCCTTGAGAGCAGGCCTGCTTCTAGCATGGGGGTCAGCCAGCTCAGCAGCCTGTTTTGTTGTCTGAGGATCTTGGTCCTCTAGCCAGGTTTTCAGTTCTGTTGAACATGCCCAGAAGAATTGTTCTAACAGTACCACTTCTTCAATAGCTTCCACTGAATCAGCTTTCACCCCCTCCCACCAATGTTTTAAATACTGGCGCTGTTTTGTGGCGAGTTTCTCAAAGCTCATTTCAGGCCACTTCTGGATTTTCCAAAATTTTGCCCAGTAGGCCTCTGTGTTTAAATCATATTTTTTAACAATGCAGTTTTAAGCTTTTTATAATCGGCTGTCCACATTGCACATCTGTCTCAATGCTTCACACCGCACGCCAGTAAGCAGTGGGGATAAATGAAAGCTTGAGGCCTCCTTGGGTATGTTGGCCTGGATACAGACCTTTTCAAATGAATTTTAAAATGTATCCATATCCTCCCCCTCTTTAAATTCAGCAAGTAATTTTGAATTTAATGTATACCCAAGTCCTGGCGTCTCAGGTTCACCCCCACCAAGTACCTACTTGTGTGAGATCGGTTGGAGCTTCAGCTTCTCCAGTTCAAACTCTCTCTGGCACTGCTTGTCCTCAGCCTCTCTCTGGCGTTGCTTGCCCTCAGTCTCTCTCTGCGTTGCTTGTCCTCAGTCTCTCTCTGGCACTGCTTGTCCTCAGCCTCTCTCTGGCATTGCTTGTCCTCCATCTCCATTTTGAGCCTTCTCTGCTCCAGCTCCATCTTCTGCTGTTGAACTTGCCGGGCAAACTGCTTTCTGCAGCTTCATCTGGAGCCTCAATGTCTCCAGCTCCTTGTCTTCGGATGCCTCACTCTGGACCCGTGACTCCTGGTTCCTCTTTGGCCCCTCCACGTTTGAGGTCTGGTCACCTTAAGTCACCGACTGTGACTCCACGTGCCTTGTGGCTGCCTCTGCATCAGCTGCCATGAGGCCTTCAGTGAGCTGTTTTTTAGTTCACCTCTCATTGTTGATTTCTTTTTCCTCGCACAGCTGTCTTAGCTGTTCCATATTGTAAGTGTTGTACTTGGAAGCCATGTTCTTCCCCTATTCTGACACTATCTGCTTGTTCAGCAGAAAAAAAACACTTAAACAGGGTAAGGTATTATTGTCTGCAAGCAATTTTTTCCCTTTTCCAAACTCTGCCCTCTACTGTGTGTGGTTTGTTCAGACAGTTTTTGAGCCCAAGTTCGAGTCGAGATGTCTAAAGTTCTTTTGTGTGCCTCTAGACCAGGGTCTTGTCAGACAAAGGAGAACCATTTCAGAATTTAAAGAGCTCATCTTTATGTAAAATGCTGAGTTAATCTTGTTATAGCCTGACTACCCAGGGAGTTAGTGCAGTGTGCAGAACCCATTTCTGCAATTTGTTTTACATTTTCAAACTTTGGGGAATTTGGGAAGAGCGAGAGCGACCCCTGCAGGCCTAAAGCTGAACATCTGAATCTTAAAGTTTTAAGAGACTGGCCAATCAGGAGGAAGGCTGCAGTGACCTCACAGACCCTATAAAAACCACTGTGAGGAGAGAAAAATTGCCATTTTGTTGAATATTTAGCAGCTGCCTATGTGTTGAGTCTAACACATGGAAAGGAACTGCTGTGTGTGTGGAAATATTTTCCACACATGAGAAGGGACTGGCTAGCTTTTTTCAGAGAGACCCAGAACCTTCTGCTATATATCTTAAAGGGGAACACTATTAAGCCTGGCTTTGTTATTTTTGTGTTCAGCCCTCACTCGATAACTGTTTTCCCCTAATACAGCTATTTTGAAATTACTTACAGTTTTTTGCATCTTGAATGAAACACTCTGTTTCCCACCTGCAGGCACCTGGTCAGACTCGCCATGTATACTGTCTTCTCTAGTGTTTTGAACTTGCAGTGCAATGCGTGCTTGTGCACATGCTGCATTGCTAAATGGGTAACATGCGCATTCATTGCTTGTGCTGCTATCTTCGAGGTTGCTTTTTATTGCCTATACTGTGCTGAGAAACGCGGATGTCATGTACATTTTTACACAGTTGTATAACACATAATGTGTACTGTTTAGTGATGAATTAAACATATCTTCAAAACATACCTGGAGTTTTGTCCTTGTCATTAAAACCCCTTTGCAAGGTGTTCCAGATTGGAACCTGATGTCCACCAGATCAAACCATGCTCGCCAGCTGATCTGTGCAATAATGTGATCTCTGAGAGTAGCCGCGTATGAAATATTAACCTTGCTACCGCTTTTCACCAGATGTTGACCAACACTGCTTGAGACAGGCAGACCTCCAAAAAATGGTATTCTTCTGCCCAAAGTCATTCCTTCATCAGTTTGCTGCGGCTGTGTAATGTGATGGATGTTATTACATTCTGTCAGCAGTGCCACACAAAAAATCAGCGGTGTGATGACCCGTGTCTGTCACATTATGTAGATGACCAAGACAGACCATAGCAGTGCAGTGAATTGATGCAGTACACCATCAGCATGTGATCACATTTCATCTCCTCTCGTCTTGAGTAGCACCAGTCATTAACCGAAGCGCCCCTCCTTCTCCTGCTGTTTGCCACTGTCATCAATGCATTCTTCCTCGTGTGACTCCTAACACGGCCAGTTTTCCACAATATAAACCAACAATGTTCCCCACACAGCTTGGGCTAATCCTCATAAATCATTCCAGTTGGTGAAACTGTTACATCCTTTTAATTTTCAGCACCTCTAAATGGTGCAGTGACCCCCTAACCCCGCATCCCTCAAATGTATCCGTGACTTGTGTTCCCCCTACATTCTTTCCTTCATATCCCACCAGAGTCCCTGATGACATTTCTATGGCAACCCAGTGATCCCCGCCCTCATATACTTTCTCCTTCATCTGTGCCCCTGTTGAATATTATGTGTGTGTCACATAGGTGCTATCAGCAGTGTAATAGCCTGACTTGATGTGCCACAGAACACACAGTTTTACAGCGGGTCCCTCTACATATGAACATACGAATGTGCCAGCAGAAACAGACTGCCTGGTCTATCTAAGACTGCTCGAGTGTGCAGCCAACACCCTTGGTTTGCAGCTGCCCCACCGCCCTCTCCTTTGTCATCCCACTGCCACCCCCACCTCCCCCACCCTCACTCTTCCCTGTTCCCTGTCCTATGCCCTTTTGAAGCTGTTCACAGATTTACATGATACCACCTTTTCTGGTAGGGCGTTCCATTTTGCTACCACCCTCTCTGTGAAATAGTGTCTCCTCATTTCCTCCCTAAATCTTCCCCTCTGTATTCTTAGCCTGTGCCCCCTCGTGACCCTACCACTCCTTAACTTAAAGACCCCATCTGCTCTATCCTTATTGATTTCCCTCAGATACTTGAATGTCTCTATCATGTCCCCTGTCCCTTCTATCCTCCAGGGTGTACATATTCAGGTCTCCCAGCCTGTTGTCATAGTCTCTCCATGCCATTCCACATATCATCTTTGTTGTCCTCCTCTGCACCCCCTTCAGTAGCCTGATATCATGTTTTAGGTATGGCCTCCAAAACTGCACACAATACTCTAAGTGCGGCCTTACCAGTGACCTGTAGAGGGGCAAGAACACCTCTCTTTGCCTAGACGAAAACCCCCTCTCTATGCACCCCAGCATTTTGTTCAATTCTGCAGTCGCTCTCCTGCGCTGGGCAGTATTGTTCATGGTCCCTGTTATCATTACCCCTAGGTCCTTCTGCTCCTCAGTGATCCCCAGCTTAACCCCCCCAGCCAGTATTCTCTCCTTGTGTTATTCACCCCAAAGTGCACAACCTTACACTTCTTTGCATTGAACCCCAGCTGCCACCTCTCTGGCCACTCCTCTAGCTTGTGTAGGTCCCCCTGCAGCTGCTTCCATCCCTCCTCTCCATCCACCACTGCTCTGATTTTGGTGTCATCAGCGAACAGACTTACCTTGCTCACCACCCCATGTGCAATGTCTGATATGAAGAGCCCAAACAATACTGGCACCAACACAGAGCAGTGTGGCACCTCACTCATCACCGGTCTTGGAATTGAGAGCTCCCCTCTCACCACCACTCGTTGCAGCCTGCCACTTAGCCAGCTTGTAATCCAGTTTATCATTTTTGCCCCTACTCCTACACCAGTTAGCTTCTCCCCAAGCTGCCCATGAGGCACTGAATTGAAGGCCTTGCTGAAGCCCAAGTAAAGAACATCCACCGCATGACCCTTATCCAGATCACCTGTCACCCAGTCATAATATTGTATGAGGTTGGTTTGACAAGACTTCCCTGAATCAAACCCATGCTGCCTCATATCCTGGAGGCCATTGTCCTCCAGGTATGACACCAGTCTCTCCTTTAGTATCGTTTCCATGAGTTTGCACACTATGGATGTGAGGCTTACCAGATGATAATTACCCAGTTCATCCCTTGGCCCACTCTTGTGTAATGGTATTACATGTGCCATCCTCCAGTCCAGTAACACACATCTTGACTCCAGTGAGGTGCTGTACAGATCTGCCAGCGGCTCCGCCAACACCTCCGCCATCTCTCTCAGCACCCTGGGGTGGATACCATCCGGTCCTGGTATCTTGTCTACCATCAGTGCCCTCAGTCCCTCTAGGACTCTACTTGCCTCAATTCTTCCATCTGTCGCCTCCTCCCCCCCTGTCTCCACCCTCCCAGCCCATGCTGGTAGTGGTCCCCCCTTTCTTCCATGAACACTGAGCAAAAGTATTCATTCAGTGCTTCTGCCTGATCCTCCCCCTTTTCTGTCCACTCCCCACCCCTTTTTATCCTCACTATTGTCTCCTTGCACTTCCTTTTCTCCCTGATGTATCTGAAAAAGTCTTTCTCTCCCCCATTAATTCCCTGTACTAATCTCAGCTCCCTCTGGGCCTTGGGTTCTCTCACTTTTCTGGTCACCTCCCTGGACCATCTTGCATATTCCTCCTTGACCACTTCCTTCCCCGTCCTCCTAAACCTCTGGTGCACCACTTGTTTTGCCCTCACTGCCTTCACAACCTCGCTGTTCAACCAGCATGGAGAAAAGGATAGCATTCAGGAAATACAAGGAAACACAGAAGGAGCAGGACAGAGAACTTTATCAGTCAAAGCAGAAGGAGGCAGGGAAGGCAGTCAGAATATCAAAGGCACAAACTGAGGTTAAGATAGCCAACTCTGTTAAGAAGGGGGATAAAACCTTTTATAGGTACATTAGGGAGCGAAGAAAGACCAAGGGAGGGAGGACACAGAGACTTAATAAAGGGAGGGAGGGAGGGAATGGGTAAAGGTGACGGTGAAAAAGCAGGAATACTGAACGAATATTTCTGCTCAGTATTCACAAAGGAAGAGGAGGGGGAGGTACCTAAGCCAAACAAGAGAAACACTCTAAATAGGGGGGTTGATACCAGTCCATTCACAGAAGAAAGGGTTTTGAAAGATCTCTTGAAACTGAGGGTGGACAAAGCAATGGGGCCTGATGGGAATCACCCAAGAATTCTAAAAGAACCAAGCGGAGAACTAGTAACACCACTGACTACTCTCTTTAACAAATCATGGGAGGATGGGGTGGCAACTGAGTACTGGAGGAGGGCAAATGCAATTCCACTTCACAAAAGTGGGAGCAGGGCAGAGGCAGGAAACTACAGACCAGTTAGTTTGACTTCAGTGGTAGGGAAAATGATGGAATCACTTCTGAAGGAAAGAATTGTTGAGTACCTAGAGGCTACTGGGGCACAGGACCCAAGGCAGCATGGTTTCACAGCAGGAAGGTCATGTCAGATGAACCTAATAGATTTCTTTGACTGGGTGACCAAAGTAGTAGACCAGGGAGCGGCTGTGGATATGGCCTACCTAGATTTTAGCAAGGCATTTGACACAGTCTCACACAAAAGATTAATATACAAGTTAGCCAGCCTTGGAGTGGGTCCCAAGGTGGTAGCCTGGATAAAAAACTGACTGGACAACAGGACGCAAAAGGTAAGAGTAAACAGAGTCCACAGTGAAGAAAGGAGGATAACTAGCCGGGTACCGCAGGGGTAGGTACTGGGACCAGTCCTCTTTAATGTCTTTATAAGTGACATTGGAGAGCACCTGGAAGGAAAAGTATGTCTCTTTACAGATGACACAAAGATCTGCAACTGGGTTGATACCCAAGGTGGGGTGGAAAGGATGAAAAGGGACTTGGCAAGGTTGGATGAATGGTCAAATATATTGCAACTCCAACTGAATGCAAAGAAGTGCAAGGTAATGCATCTGGGAAACAAAAATCCAGGGGAAGAGTACACAATGGGGGGTGAGTTAATAACAACAAAAATCGAAAGATATCTAGGAGTAATTATATCAGATGACCTAAAGGTGGGCAAGCAATGTGAGAAGGCAGCAAGGAGGGCTGGGGGGATACTGGGATGCATAGGGAGAGGCATCAACAGTAGAAAACGAGAAGTTGTTATCCCTCTGTACAGACAGTTGGTAAGACCCCATCTGGAGTACTGTGTGCAATTCTGGATACCCCATATCCACAAAGGCATAGACAGAGTGGAGGCTGTTCAGAGGAGGGCAACCAAAATGATGTAGGGTCTGCACCAGAAGACATACGAAGAGAGACTAAAGCAGCTTAATATGTACACTCTTGAGGAAAGAAGGAAGAGGGGGGACATGATAGAAACTCTCAAGTATCTCAAGGGAATTAACAAAGTTCAAGAGAGTAGCATCTTTCAGAAGAAGAGATGTGCAAGAACAAGGAGGCACAATTTGAAGATAGAGGGGGGACGGCTCAGAGGTAATGTTAGAAAGTATTTTTTCACAGAGAGGGTTGTGGACGCATAGCACAGCCTTCATGAGGAGGTTGTGGAGTCAGGAACAGTGGGACAATTCAAGAATGCATGGGACAGACATAAGGCAATTCTAGTGGGGGGTAGGAGGAAGTAAGCTGTTGATTAACTAGAATCTGCAGCTTATCCATCAGGTAAGGAAATGGGCAAACTAGGTGGGCCAAGCAGTCCTTATCTGCCATCTAATTCTATGTTTCTTGCTCTGCTCCTCTTACTCTGTGCCTTGGTGCAGGCTTCTGTTGCCTCTGTAACCCCCGTTTAATAATATCCCATTTCTGCTCCACGTCCATCTCCTGCATTATGCCCTCCAGTTTCCCTTTCAGTACTTCCTGCATCCTCCCAAAGTCCGCCCCCCTGAAGTTTATCACCCGAGTAATTGATTTCTCTGGCTCCCCGCACATCATGATAGTAAACCATGTTTGATGATCGCTGTCAGCTAGTGGGTCCTCTACCTTATTTCCCTCACTGCCTCCCCATTCGACAGCACCAGATCTAAAGTGTTCTTTAGCCTAGTAGGTACAGTAACCAGCTGTGTCAGGAGACCCTCCTGGATTGTGTCCAGGAGCACTTGCTCCCTAGCACTGGAGGTGACCAGAATGCTCCAGTCAGTCAATGACCGGCAAGTTGAAATCCCCCACGATGACCACCTTCCCTTTTCTACATACCTTTTTGATTTGTCCCACTAACTCCCTGTCACACTCCTCAGACTGGGACGGTGGCTTGTATACCACCCCAAACCTCAATTTCCTACCCCTTGAGTCTAGGAGCTGCAGCCAGATTGCCTCTGTTCTCCTTTCTTCTCCCTTGTCCCTTGTGCATTTGATCCCGTCCCTCACATAGAATGCCACCCCACCCCCCTCCCCTCTTTATGGTCCTTCCTGTACAATTTGTATCCTGGGATTGCCAGATCCCAGTCCTGGTGCTCAGTTGCCCATGTTTCTGTGACAGCTGCAATATCCACCCTCCACACTGCTAAGAGTGCCTGTAGTTCAGCGGATTTTTTTCCTAGGCTTCTTGCATTCATTGAGACCACCCTCCATAATGCCCCCTTCCCTTCACCAGCCTCCATCTCCTCCCTTCTACTCCCTCCTTTTTTGGCCATCCCGAGTCCTTCCCTGCTAGTCTGGGGGGTAGGTTGTGACTCCACTCTATCGGATCCCTTCCTACCTGCTGTCCACTTGCCACCTCCTCATCTAGTTTAAATCCACCCTTGTCGCAATATACCTCCCCAGTCTTTGCTTTAATACCTCCTTCCCCTGCCCACTCAGGTGCAGCTTATCCCTTGCAAACAGATTGTTATTATCCCAGGTACTGCCCCAGCCACCCACAACCCCATACCCCTTAGTTCAACACCATTCTACCAACCGTGTGTTCAACTCTGTAATCCTCTCCTTTCTCACTGTGCTTCGCAGGGTACTAGGAGCACTTCGGAGAAGGCCACAGAGTCCCCAGTCTCCTCATACAACCTTCCCACTTCCTCAATCCTCTCCCTTTTTACCTCCACCATTTCCCCCACTAGGTAATTTGTCCCCACATGTACCACAATGTGTGGTTTCCTCCTACCCCTCTTTATGCACCTTAGGATTGCTTGTCCTGCCATGTCTGCCTTTAATTCTGGTATGGACTCCACCCATATCCAACTGTGCCACTCCCTCTTGCTGCCCCATCTGATCCCCTTGAGTATGGAGTCCCCCAACACCAGTACACTCCTCTTTCCTTGTGCCCGTCGCCACCCCCCCCACCCAGGTTCTCATTTATGGAGCCACTCAAGACTCTTAGAGAAGAAAGACCAAAGGAGGGATACTGAGGCTTAATAAAGGAGAGGGAATGTGGGTAGAGGGTGACAATGAAAAAGCAGGGATACTGAACGAATATTTCTGCTCAGTATTCACAAAGGAAGAGGAGGGGGAGGTACCTAAACCAAACAATAGAAACATTGTGAAGATGGGGGTCGATACCAGTCCATTTACAGAAGAAAGGGTTCTGAAAGAACTAATAAAATTGAAGGTGGACAAAGCAATGGGGCCTGATGGGATTCACCCAAGAATTCTAAAAGAACTAAGGGTAGAACTAATGACACCGCTGACTACTCTCTTTAACAAATCATGGGAGGATGGGGTGGTACCTGAGGACTGGAGGAGGGCGGATGTGATTCCTCTTCACAAAAGTGGGAACAGGACAGAGGTAGGAAACTACAGACCAGTTAGCTTGACCTCAGTGGTAGGTAAAATGATGGAATCACTTCTGAAGGAAAGAATTGTTCAGTACTTAGAGGCCAGTGGGGCACAGGACCCAAGGCAGCATGAATTCACGATGGGAAGGTCGTGTCAGACGAATCTAATAGATTTCTTTGACTGGGTGACCAAAGTAGTAGACCAGGGAGGGGCTGCGGACATGGCTTACCTAGATTTTAGAAAGGCATTTGATACAGTCCCACACAAAAGATTAATACACAAGTTAGCCATCCTTGGAGTGGGTCCCAAGGTGGTAGCCTGGATAAAAACTTGGCTAGACAACAGGACGCAAAGGGCAGTAGTAAATGGAGTCCACAGTGAAGAAAGGAGGGTTACTAGCAGGGTACCGCAGGGTTCAGTACTGGGACCGGTCCTTTTTAATGTCTTTGTAAGTGACATTGCAGAGGAACTGGAAGGAAAAGTATGTCTCTTTGCAGATGACACAAAGATCTGCAACAGGGTTGATACACAAGATGGAGTGGAAAGGATGAGAAGGGACTTGGCAAGGTTGGAGGAATGGTCAAATGTATGCAGCTCAGATTCAATGCAAAGAAGTGCAAGGTGCACCTGGGAAACAAAAACCCTGGGCAAGAGTACACAATGGGGGGTGAGATACTGACAACAGTAAAATGGAAAGAGACCTGGGGGTACTATATCAGATGACCTTAAGGTGGGCAAGCAATGTGAGAAGGCAGTAAGGAAGGCTGGGGATACTGGGATGCATAGGGAGAGGCATCAATAGTAGAAAACAGGAGTTGTTATCCTCTGTACAGACAGTTGGTGAGACCCATCTGAGTACTGTGTGCAGTTCTGGAGACCCCATCTCTGCAAAGACATAGACAGAGTGGAGGCTGTCCAGAGGAGGAGCATCAAAATGGTGCAGGGTCTGCACCAGAAGACATTCAAGACAGACTAAAGGAGCTTAATATGTATACCCTTGAGGAAAGAAGGGAGAGAGGGACATGATAGAAACTTTCAAGTACCTCAAGGGAATCAACAAAGTCCAAGAGGGGAGCATCTTTCAGAAAAAGAGATGTGCAAGAACAAGGGGGCACAATTTGAAGATAGAGGGGGGATGGCTCAGAGGTAATGTGAGGAAGTATTTTTTCACAGAGAGGGTTGTGGATGTATGGAACAGCCTCCCTGAGGAGGTTGTGGAGTCAAGAACAGTGGGGGAATTCAAGAATGCATGGGACAGACATAAGGCAGTCCTAGTGGGGGGTAGGAGGAAGTAAGCTGTTGGTAAATTAGGATCTGCAGCTTATCTGTTAGGTAGGAAAATGGGCAGACTAGGTGGGCCAAGCGGTCCTTATCTGCTGTCACATTGTATGTGTCTATGTTTCTCTGTTTTTACCATGTGCCCAGTGTCTTCCCCATCCCTCCAAATTAAGATCCCTCTCCCTTCTCCTGTTTGACTGCCAACCTCCCTCTCCCTCCTCACCTCTCCGAGTATTATCCCTCCCCCACCACACCATGCTCAATCTCTCCACTAGTAATGCCCCTCACTCCCTCTTCTTTGTGAGTGCTATCCCTTGTGCAATCACCTCCTGCATCATCTTTCCCATGTGTTGCTAGTAAAGTAAACATGTTCCCTATCCCCTTTGCCTTACTATGTGCTTTCTCCTCCCTCCTGCCGCTCCTCTTTTTCTAGTTCCTACTAGAGTCCACACTTAATCAGCTGGCTTCCTGTCTAGTTTGCTTCCTCCCCCTCCCTTGACCCACTGTTCTTTCTCTGTGGTGTCCCCACAATACTCTCAGATGTCTGCCCTCCTACCGACGCAATCCTCCCCTCATTCCTCAACCTCCCCAGCTCCCTACCAAGCCACTGAACCTCTTCCTCAAGTCTCATTAGCCTGTGGCATATTGGGCACCCTCTCAGCCTCATCAGTATAGTCATCCGTATTGCTGCCCCACAACCATTGCACCCAACAATCCTACCCATGGTCCACACTACCTATAAAGCCTCTCCGCACTAACTATCCCTACAGCAAGTAGAATTAATTAATCCTACAAAAGTTCTAGCATTAAGATTAGACAAACTGTTACCCCTGATAATTAATCCAGACCAAACTGGCTTTATACAAGGCAGAATGTCGTACCACAACATGAGACGGCTTCTTAATGTAATATGGTGGGGAAATAAACACCCAGGGAAGGCTTGCGTCCTATCTATGGATGCTGAAAAAGCCTTTG
This sequence comes from Neoceratodus forsteri, assembly GCA_016271365.2. NCBI lineage: Eukaryota > Metazoa > Chordata > Ceratodontiformes > Ceratodontidae > Neoceratodus > Neoceratodus forsteri. The sequence continues at coordinate 1,128,953,450 of CM057449.1, read as the reverse complement.
ATAGGATAGAATGGGAATACTTATTTCAAATCATGGGAAAATTTGGACTAGGAGAAAAACTCATACAATTGGTTAAATATTTTTATATAGCCCCCATAGCCAGAATATTAATCAATGGCTCGCCACCAGATGAATTTCAGCTTGGGAGGGGTACACGACAAGGGTGTCCCCTCTCACCCCTCTTGTTTGCCATAGCCATAGAACCATTGGCAATTAAAATTAGATAGAACCCCCAGATACGAGGTATACCAGATAAACTAGGAAAATAGCATACTATTACTTCGTATGCGGATGACATCTTGCTATTCCTAACTCAGCCTGATCGGTCTATACCTGCTCTTCTCAGCCTGGTGGGGAACTTTGCTAAGTTCTCTGGTTACCGGCTCAACCTAAATAAATCTGAAATAATGTATGTGAGGACTAATAGGGACAAGGGAGACTTAAATAATTGGGGACTTAAATTAGAACTGCGGGCCTTTACTTATTTGGGTATTAAGGTGGGTAATAATTTGGGAATGATGTATGAACTCAATTACAAACCTATGATAGACATGGTCCTGAGTGACCTGAGTAGATGGAGGGTACTCCCAATATCGTGGATTGGCAGAATAAATGTACTAAAGATGAATGTGCTGCCTAGAATATTATACATTCTCCAAATGATGCCGATGGGTCTCAAAAACAGAGACACTGAGACTCTGGAAAAATAATAACCTTCATATGGCAGGGCAAAAAACCATGAATCAGCCTGACAAGACTAAAGGCGACACCAGAGAAGGGGGGCCTCAACCTACCAGACATGAAGGGATATTATTTGGCTACCCAATATAGGTACATTCATAACTGGGTAAATAAGGGGGAGGCGGACACCTGGCTGACACTAGACGAAAGTCGGTGCACTGGCAGACTTACTGCTTACCTAGTGGTGGATGGAATGAAATCCTATAAAAGGCAGGAACACCCAAACCCACTGGTTATTACATCTTTGGAGGCATGGGCATGGATTAGGCAAAGAAGGGGTGCCAAAGAAGAGAATATAATATTGATACCAGTAGCGGATAATCCAGACTTCTTACTAGGAATGGGAGACGGAGGGTTACAAAGCTGGCAGGAGAGGGGCATTAGATGTATAGGAGATCTGACTACCAAAACAGGGATATATTCTTTCCAGGATCTACAAATGAGCTTGGGTATACCCCCTTCACACCTTTACAAATTCTTCCAGATCCGGCAGTATTGGCAAAGCCTTAATAGGCAGCCCAACAGGGAATGTGCCTTGACAGAGGTCGAAAAAGAAATCCTAGGGGCAAAGATGCAGGAGAAGGGACTGATAGACCGAGCAGCTAAACTAGATAGAGTATATTTTAAAGGGGATCCCAAAAGGTGAAACAAAGGTGGGAAGATATCTTGACATACTAATTAAAGATAATAACTGGGAAATGCTACTAACTTCCCATATGGGGTTGTTAATATGCAACAAAGAGATGCAATTTAAGTTCCTACTAAGATTATATCATCCCCCAGCTAATGTGCACAGATTCTACCCAGAAGTTTCACCAACATGTGGAAAGTGTGGGAAGGCTAAAGGTACATGGATACACTATTACTAGGACTGCTCAGGAATCCAGAAATACTGGAGAGGAATAGGCACAGAGTTAAACAAGATAGCAGGTTATCCAATAGAAGTGTCCCCAAGATCACTACTACTAGGAGTAGCAGGACAGGAGAAGGGAGAGTGGGGATTACATCCTAGGCATCTTAGAATAGTACTGGTGGTAGCTAGACAAGGGATACATAACCTGTGGATTACTGGGAATGTAGACCAGTGGAAAACCCTCACCCTAAGGGCACTCTCAGTGGATAGATTGACATACTTGTTAAAGGGACAAGAGGAGAGATTCCTGAACACATGGGCCACATTCCTGACTACACTAACGTTGGGGGAAGCTACCCTCCTTCGGGAAGGATGGACATCCTAGGGGGACCCACTTGCATCTACTGAGAGAATTGGAGAGAAATGAAATGAATAAAAGGACATATGAAACCCCTGCATCACATAATAATATATAACAAATATGAATCTAAAAGAAACAAAGCACAGAAAGACGTACTCAGAGTCCAGGCAAAGCATATTTATTTGTACTTATTGTATTGCATGTTATCTTATCTTTCTTTTTTTTAGATAGCAATTTATATCACTTTAGGATGAAGTTGCCTGCTATGTTATCTGTTTTTGAGAGCATAGTCAAATGTTAGAAGACTATGTTTCATGTTTTTACTCTACCCATTACGCCAGATAGATATCAACTTGTAATAAAAATATGACAGGGGATTGCATATTAACTAGATGTATCTATAGTAAAAGGGGACTAGTATAAGATATAAATGATGCATTACTGTGTCTGAATGTAACTGAATGGCATATGTAAAACCACAATAAAAATATGATACAAAAAAAAAGAATTAACTAATCCTAGCCCAGCCTCTAACAGAAATCTTACCTGATATATTCCAGTTGAAGGCCCTCCACAATATCCGCCTATCACACTCATCAGCAGTTCATTGTGGATGCTATACTTCTATTTGAGACCTACTTATGCTTTTTCCCTGCCCCTTGGCTGCATTATTGGATAGAACTACATGAGCTGAACCTGAAGCGCCTTCCTCCAATTGCAGAGTAGGTGTTCCCCTATGAATGAGCTGTGCTCTAGGTAGGAAGGGTGGGATTAGGGCCCACACCTGACTGTCACGAGAGTGTATCATCCCTGTGTCTGTCCCTCACTGCACCTCCAAGCACTGCAACCTCCTCCAGAGAAAGGTAGCACACACACACACACACACACACACACACACACACACAAACACACAAACACTGTGGTAAACAAGTTAGCACTACTGCCCTAAAGTCCACAGACTGAAACAGAATTTAAAGCGTATCCAGCAACTAAATCCGTTCCCGAGCTGCAAAAGAAGGTTCAGACAACCTCTGTCAGACTCCAACTGCTTCTGCAGTCCTGCTATGTGAGAAGCCCTGGTATTTAAGCCCCAGTGAGCTGTAAATTGATCCTGGCTGAGAAGTAATTGCACTGCCCACAGCAGTGCACATTGGCAATGCATATTATTCACTGTTACCGTGGAAGTGGTTGTGCGAATTCCTTCACAGCCACTGCGTCATTCTATCAGTCCTGATGTGTGGGTGTGGCCAAAAGCTGATGGTGGCTATCAGTACACAAACTGAATGGCTTGGCTGTGTGTGAACCAGTGTCTGTAATACCCCATAAGTCATTCAGTGTCTCAGTGTATGTAGCATGTGCTGCTTCCACAGACCACAAAATAGCGATGTTTGCCTGACAGGATTGGCCATCATTTTGCAGATGATATGAGAGGTATGCCCACCTGCCTGGGAGACTGCACTGTCACAAGTACCTCATCCAGCACACTTTCTATACTGGAGGCATATGCACACCCATTATAGTCCATCAATGCACACATCTAAACCTCACTTGTCTTGTAATCCATCAACGTGCTGCATTTTGACTACGTCTGAGTCCTGATGTTCCCTGCACCTACAGATACTATTCCTGCCAATTTGTCAGACAGTGCGCATTGCTGTATGTGAATGTTCCCACTGGAATTTGGGGTGTGTCAGATAATCCTTACGAGTTGTTCTTGTTATTAAATCTGTTGTTTTGAGTATCTCATTTTTCTTTACTTTTACAGCTTATGTTCTCAACTTTAATGTTGTCCAAACAGTGTGGCTTTCCGTGACATTTAGGATTTATTACATAGAAACATAGAATTTGATGGCAGATAAGGACCGCTTGGCCCACCTAGTCTGCCCATTTCCCTACCTAACGGATAAGCTGCAGATCCTAGTTAACCAACAGCCTACTTCCTCCTACCCCCCACTAGAATTGCCTTATGTCTGTCCCATACATTCTTGAATTCCCCCACTGTTTTTGACTCTACAACCTCCTCAGGAAGGCTGTTTACCTCTGAGCACTCCCCCCATCTATCTTCAAATTGTGCCCCTTTGTTTTACTCTCAATAATATTTATCATTATTCACAATAATATTTAAAATGCCAACTTGTATGGCAATTGGTTGTGGCAACACAACAGGTAAAAAAATCATGGTCTCCAAGTTTCTTTCCACAGGGTACCACAAGACCCTGCACTGCAGCGTCAATGGCTTCAAGCACTGGGGAAAAATGAATGTGACATACTGTCACTTGGAGGTTCTAGACATCATGTGGGGTGCTCTGATAACTTCAAGGAAGATTTCTGCCCTTCAATGGGCAGTGTGTATAACAGTAAGTATGCATTGCATTGTCCTTATATCACTATATACAATGTGTTTGTTTTATTACATATGTATATTGGTGACATTGATGACATCACTGAACTGGTGTTGACTTTGTCTTTTCTAGGTGTCGAAAAATGCAAGCGCAGCCATTTACAGGAAGGAGCTGTTCCAGCCATCTTCCACCATCAGCAGTCTTGACATCAGCATTCAACCATAAAAGCAATGCAGGTAATGAGGCAGCTATGTACATGTTCATCATGGAATGCGGGACACATGGAAGAGATTTATGGCTGTGAGTAGTAATTATCATGAAACCTGGAACTGTGAAGTCCTGTGGTCTCTTCACAGAGGGAACTCTGACCCGGGCAAGCTTTTCCCCGGAGGCGCGGCACTTCTCTACAGCCGCCCGCCTCTCCCTCCTGCAGCCAGCCGGTAGACTTCAGGTACAGTCTTTCCCAGCAAGCACCTCTCTGTTTAAATCTGGTGCTACCTGCCCACCACCCTGATTGGCTGGTCTGCTCCTCTGCTCCCTCGCAGATTGGCTCCCTTGCAATCCTGCTTCGAGGTAGAATTTCTCGGCAGCTCCTGAGTTAAGAACCAACCTCCAGACAGATACAGCTGTAAATGTTGTTTTGTTTTATTAATGTTGAACCTGTCCTGCCTTGCTAACAAATGCTGTAACTTGTTCTGCCTTAAAACAAATGCTCATAACTGCACTGCAATTGTTTTTGCTTAGTTGATTTTAAATGACCTGCACACTATTTTTAGGTCTAATAGTTCTTAATAACCTCTGTCTATTCTGTCTACTGGTTATATTATTTTATCTTGCCACAGCATGACCTGCTAACCCTCCTTTCTTGAAAGTTCTTTAGTTTCAGCTCCCCTTCCCCTGCTTTGAGCTTTGACTCTGTTCCTCTTGCTACTTCTCTAAATTGTTTTTCAGTTTCGCTAGCCATTTTCTCATCTGCCCTCATTTCTGCTCGCTCCCTTCCCGTGCTTGGCGCCGACCCCCGCACCTCTTTGTGGCTAACCTTGCTCACCGATTTAGCTTACTCTCCTTGAGCTAATCCCTGCCCACTGATTTAGCTAGCCATCCCTGGCCTCCTGCTGATTAACTGTCTTTTGTCCCCCCCGCCCCACCTGATTTCTATCTCTAAACTATTCTCCTCCTCTTTCTCTCTCTTTCTCTTCACAGAAGGACTGCTGACCTGGGCAAGCTTTTCTCCGGAGGTGTGGCATGGTGCTTCTCTACAGCCACCCGCCTCTCCCTCCTGCAGCCAGCCAACAGACTTCAGGTATGGTCTCTCCCTGCAAGCGCCTCTCCATTTAAATCTGGTGCTACCTACCCACCACTCTGATTGACCGCTCTGCTCCTCTGCTCCTCTGCACCCTCGTAGATTGGCTCCCTTGCAATCCTGCTTCGAGGTAGAATTTCTCAGCAGTTCCTAAGTTAAGAACCGACCTCCAGACAGATATAGCTGTAAATTTTCTCCTGCCCACCCTCCCCCACCACTCTTTAAATACGCTACATGAACTGAAGCCATGCCCAGAACTATCTCCCGTCCTATAGTCTTGTTTGTACACTCTGTCAGTGCTATTTCTAGCCCACCTCTGAGCTGGCTGTTTGTGCCCAGCCCTTGGCTTATTGTGTCATATGACAAACAAGAATTTGTCAATGCCGAATGTTTGCTTGCTGGCATTGGCATTGGTAGTGTAGGAGTTAGAGAGCTACATAATAGGAATGGCAGTGAAGAATTGAACTGAAGCCAACCCCACCACCACTCTGCAGAGACTGACAGGCATTGGGGTGTGCCTTTGGGTCATCAGGCATATTGGCCACACCATTTCACCACACCCTACCCTGCAGACACCGACAAGTGTCACGGTGTGCCTTGGGGTCTTTGGCCCTTATGCTCACCCCACTCCATCAGAAAATACGATGAGATGGGTCCTGTATAGGAGAATGGGGTCAACTTTGGGGCTGAAGAGTCCAAGGCACACCTTGATGCCTCTCACTGGCTGCAGAGTGTGAAATGGTATGAACATTACAGGCAAGAATCCCAAGTCACACCCCTGATGCCTGTCAGTCTCTACAGGCTGGGGCATTATGGTCGGAAACCCTAAAGCCTCAGGGGTTCGTTGGCATTTTCACTCCAAATTTTCAACATGGGTTTTTTGTGGCCCCCACCTTATGAACAGTGGCAATATCAGTTTGTTAGCTGAAAGCTGATTTCGCACAGCGACTACGCCATTTGGCACCACAGGTGCAAAAACACATTTCGAACAGGATGTGAAAAATGACAGCTGTACTGTTCATGGGGAGGTACAAAAAATGGCAATGTTGAAATTCTTCAGTGAAAATATTAAAAAAACTGGTGAAGTCACGAGCGTGCATAGAAAATGCACAATGCACACCCGTAATGCAATTAGTTTGGGGAATTTTTACAGCAGATTGTCAACACAGGTATTCTGGAACCTCCGCTCATGAACAGTGTCACTGTGATTTTCTTAATCTGTCTCAAACAGTGATTTCCCACAGCAATCACGTAGTTCTGCGCTGGAAGTGTGAAAACACATTTCGGCCATGGTGTGAAAAATGACAGCTGTACTGTGCACAAGAAAGTGTGGAAAAATGCCAGTGATGAAAATCTGGACTGAAAATATTAGAAATCCATGAAGTTACGAGGGTGCGTGGAAACTGCGCAATGGTCACTTGTAACGCAGCCATTTTATGGACTTTTTTCACCAAATGTTTAACAAAGCCATTTTAGCACCTCTGCTCATGAACAGTGTCATTGTGATTTTCTTAATCTGTCCCAAACATTGATTTCGCACACCGACTGTGCCATTGTGCGCTACATGAGCGGAAACACATTTTGGGCAAGATGTGAGAAATGACAGCTGTACTGCTCATAAGGAGGTGTGGTAAAATGGCAATGTTGAAAATCTGGAGTGAACATATTGAAAATTTGCGAACTTACAAGTGTGCGTAGGAACAGTGCAACGCATGCTTGTAAAACAGTCATTTTTGGGAATATTTTCACCAAATTTTCAACATAGGGTTTTTGGGGGCCTACCTCATGAACTGTGACACTGTCATTTCATAACTCGGTCCCAAAAGGTGGTTCCGCGCAGTGACCATGAAATCACCTTTCAGGGCCAATTAATGTCATTACAGTGACAGAATCCATGAGGTGGGGTCCCAAAAACCCCATGTTGAAAATTTGGTGAAAAAATTCCCCAAAATGTCCGAGATATGCACTAAAGTTGAAAAAACCCTACTTATTACATTAGACAGCTTACCGGCATTTCCTCAGTTCGCGGTCGGCTTTGAAGAGTGCAGATGTGTTCCCGATCCACCGAAGATTGTCGTGCCAGACTCGGAGGTAAGTATGGGGTGAGGTGGGGTATGGGGAGGTGGATGCACAGAGGGTGGCTGGAGTTGGGGAGGGAGATCAGGACAGTCAGTGAGGAAGGTTTTTCTTTCAGGTTTTTTTTTTTTTTTTACTTCTAGACTTATCGCTTGTGCCACGCTGGTGGGTTCCCAGCGTGGCAGCTGGAAGGCTGTTTTGGGCATGGAGCTGATGGGGATTGGGCACCCCATCAGCTATAGGAACTGTTGCCATGCTGGGGTGGGCTCCCAGCGTGGCACCTGATAGTCTTGGGGAACAGTGGAGCCGATGGGGTTGGGCACCCCAGTCAGCCATACAGACTGCTGCCATGCGGGGGGCTCCCAGCGTGGCACCTGGAACTCTGTTGGGGGAGCACAGCACAGCCAATAGGATTGGGCAATTTCGTCGGCTATACAGTGTGCATAGGGGACGCATGAGCATGCACATACGCGCAGCGTTGTGTGTGGGAAGGCGGCATGACCACGTGATATTTTATCACTGCTCACTGAAGCGTAGCTCTCCCTTTCAACTGTACAGCACTGCATTTTCAACTGCTGTTATAGACAGCTGCAGCATTCATTGGCGAATTGTGGCCGCGCCTGTAAACACACTGACTGAATTGGAAGACGGGTGCCACACTTCTGAAAACTCGGATGATGGCACTATGTTTCTTGCACACGTGTGCAAGCAAACATAATTATCCGTGGACTCCCACTCCGCCTTACTCCCTTTCTCTCTCCCTCCTTACTGCTTAATTTAGCCCTTCCTCTTGCTTTTTACTACCAGCACCTTACTTTGCCTCTACTTAAACTGCAAAAACAAAGTACATCCCCCATCTACCCACTTAGCAGTTTTCCAACCAGTTCCCTCCCCTCTCTCCTATCTCTCCAAATTTCATTGCCCTACCTAACCTGCTGTCTAATTCCCTTTCACATGGCACCCTCCATGCCTTTTGTCCTCCTTGTACTCCTTCCCCTTCTTTTCACCCTGTCTTCCCTCCCCCTTTCCTCACTTCCATCATCTCCTCTTTTGTCCCCCTCTGCTACCCCTCCTTCTCTCCCACACTCCCCTCTTCCTGCCTACCCCCACTATTACACTTCCTCTATCATGTTGTGGCAAGCATCCTCTATTGTACTGAATCCCACCTGGCCTTCCTGCGCTGCCTTGTCTCTCGCCGAAACAGCACTAACTCTAAGGCCGGCCCAGCCCCCAGCCGACTGCCCTCTCCATCTAACAAATGGCAGGCCATCCTCACTCGATCACTTCTGCTTATCACTGCTGGTGACATCGAACCTAACCCCAGGCACCCACACTTCACTCTTCCAGCTTTGCCAAAAGGACTTAGTCTCCTCTACCTTAACATCAGGAGCCTCCTCTCCAAAACTGATCTTCTAAAGCCACTTATGCTACACCTGAAACCCTCTATCCTCACACTGTCTGAGTCATGGCTCAGCCCTAAAATTCCCAACTCCACTGTCTACATCCCTGGTTACTCCCTCATCTGTCAGGACCGTAAGTCTAGGGGTGGGGGTGTTGCCATGTACATATCTACAGCTCTCAACTACTCCGTATGTCTCTCTGTGACCTCTCCCTCTGCCTACGAACTGCTTCTGGTAAAAATTTCCCTTCCCTCCTCCCTTCCTATCTATGTAGGCAGTGTGTGTTGCTTCCCAAACCTCCCAGTCTCCTTGCTGTCCTCTATCACTGGCTTACTCTCCTACATCTCCTCCCTTGCTGTCCCAGGTGAGCTTTTCCTCCTTGGGGATTTCAATATAAACTGGCTAACCAGTTCACACTCCAAAGTCTGCACTCATGTCTCCTCTCTTAATTTAAAACAACTTATTACAGACCCAAGGCACCTAAACCACAAGTCAGAAAACACTCACTAATCGACTGGATTCTGACCACATACCCTCACCGAGTCATAAAGTCTGATTCACTCTCTGATGCTCTCAGTGACCATCATATGGTCTTCTGTGTGCGTAAAATCCACTGAGCTATGTCCCCACCGACCATATTCAACTTTCGTTCTTTCTGCTCCCTGGATTTATCCTCCCTCCATCATGATCTGTCCAATATTGACTGGTCGCCAATCACCTCTGCCTCTTCTATCAGCTACTTCAGCTCACAGTTCATTAAGGTCTGGGACCACCATGCACCATTCCGTAATGCTAGGGTCTGTGGCAACCACCTCCCCTGGGTCTCTGCCAAACTCTTCACTTGCCAACATGCAAGGGGTCAAGCATGGACTACGTTTAAATCTTCCGGTACCCCTCAAGACCATCAACGATACTGCACTCTGCGTAGTGCGTGTACCAAAGCCATCTGCCTTGCCAAGGCAGAGTACTTCCAAGCCTCCTTCCAAGAAAATATCAGCGTTCCATCCGAATTCTGGAAGGTTATCCATGCCCTATTCTCACCCCCATTCACTCCCCCTCCCCGTCCTAAAAGTAGATGCCCAAACACTCATTGACCCCCTCTCTGTGGCAGCAGAATTGAACAACTATTTTACTTCCTGTGCCTCCTCTCTCCTTGCCTCTCTGCCCCCCATTGCATGTGACATCCTCACAAGTCCCACCAGTTCCACCCCTTACACCACACCCCACCACACTTCAAGGTTCTCCTTTAAGCCAGTACTCCCAGAAGACACCCTGCGTATATTGCTATCCCTGAATCCCTGCAAGGGGGAAAACCCTGATGGCCTCGAGCCTAAACTACTCTACCTTGCAGCCTACTCCATTGCTTACCCCCTGATCTACCTACTGAACCTTTAATTTTCACATGAACGGTACCCAGTGCCTGGAAGTCTGCTACCGTAATCCCTCTCCCTAAGGGCGGGGACCTCTCCAACCCTGGTAACTTCTACCCCATTTCTCTCCTCCCTGCACTGGCCAAGCTCCAAGAGCACCTGGCACTTGAGCAATTGTCCACCTTCTTTTTTCCTCTTCCTTTTTCACCCCTTTCCAGTCTGGCTTCCATAAAAACCACTCCACACCTCCTCCCTCCTTCGGCTCACTGACTCTATTCTCTCTGGCATGGATCATTTTTACATGCAACGGTACCCAATGCCTGGAAGTCTGCTACTGTAATCCCCCTCCCTAAGGGCAGGGACCTCTCCAACCCTGGTAGCTTCCACCCCATCTCTCTCCCCCCTTCCTGCACTGGCCAAGCTCCAAGAGCACTTGGCCCTTGAGCAATTGTCCACCTTCCTTGACTTCTCGTCCTTGACTCCTCTTCCTTTTTCCTCTTCCCTTTTCACCCCTTTCCAGTCTGGCTTCCATAAAAAACACTCCCCACCACCTCCTTCCTTCAGCTCACTGACTCTATTCTCTCTGGCATGGATCAGGGATGCACAACCTCTGCCATCTTTGTCGACCTGGCCAAAGCCTTCGACACGGTTTCCCATTCTCTTCTCCTGAGTAAACTAACCACAGCTGACCCTCTCTGAATCTGCCACCAGCTGGTTTCGGTCTTACTTCATAGGCCGGTCCTAGGCTGTCAGAATTGGGAACTCCACCTCCCCTCTCCTACCTATCAACACAGGTGTCCCACAAGGCTCAGTGCTTGGACCAATCCTATTCTCCTTCTTTTTAAATGACCTCCCTACCACCTGCTCATTTTCAAGCATCCACATGTACACGGATGACACCATGTTGTTTGCGTCTGGAAACTCCCCCCCCCCCGAGGTGGCGGTCAGCCTCCAGCTGGCCATTAACAATGTCCAGTGCTGGGTTCTCACAAACCAACTCTCAATGAACATCAATAAAACGGTCTCGGCTCCAAACAAAAACTGTCTAGTCTTGAATCTACCCCCCACCTTTACTAGCCTTACTGGTACTACACTGGACAACATCCCCTCCTTTAAAGAGGGACTCCAGCCCAAAGTGCTACTTTACAGAATTAGAATAAGCATACCCCCAATAAATCACATAACAAAAATTAGGTTTCTGTGTTACTTCATTTTAAAGTTATGAGCTATTTTGTAACCCTGATTTCCCTACCTGTTCAAAAAAGCCAGTTTCAGTGAAGAGCTGCTGCCTGATGTCATCTCCAGAACTCACAGTCTAGTCTTCCCTGTCAGCAAGCTTACAGGACCTGTTTCTCCAAAGTTTAAAAATCATGTGCAATGTTTTTTTACCCATAAAAGAGGCAACAACATTCCTGGAAAAACTGCGTTTCAGGTTTTGGAACAAAGTTGACAAATTCATATTTTTAATGCCTTTTTGATGTGGTCCATTTCTCCAGGGTTGCTGAATGCTGAGTCAGCATGCCTCCAGGCTGCTGATACCATTTGGGGTGCTACTCTACTGTGTTTGTTAGAAAGTCGTATTGCTACTAGTATTGCATAATGTTGGTAACTTCACTACTGTTTGTCAGTGTCTGCGTTATAACAAGTTTTGAAGAGCACCTTTCCCAGTCCTTTTGACTTTTATGCATAAATTACCCCTTCTTGCATTTATTCTGGAATGGTATTTCATTACTGTCCTCCGCAGTTAGTCTTTGCATTCTGCAAAATGAATGAAATGCAATTCCAGAATTCATGCAAGAAGGGGTAATATATGCATGGAAGTCAAAAGGACTGGGAAAGGTGCTCTAAATCTGTTTCTATCTCTAAACAAAATATTGCTCTGTTTTCATAAGATGTCTTTTCCTAGCAGTTGAAACTCAGCCTCCTGGTTTTGTAAGTTTCATATCCTGTGTTTCACAAAATGGGGTAATTTTTGCATGAATGTCAAAAGGACTGGGAAAGATGCTGACACCAACTCTATCTTCTATCAGTCCCCATGCTTTATTACCAAGGCAGAAGAAAGTCAATTTTACAAATACTGATAAGGCGTTTGGATTTTGGCATAATGCATTGCTAACAGGATGTGTTGGGGAAGGGGGGACGTTGTATATACATTGAGTACTGGTAGTTTTCCCTTGCAGTATTGCTGTGACTGCACTGTACTACACAGTGTGAGTCACTCCTCTGCCCTACGGTGATGCAATCAGGAGCCAGCAGCTGAACAGAAAAGGCAAGTGCAGCAGGGCTATAGCAGGGCTCAAAAACAAATGCAAATTATGGAAGCCAGAGTAAACTTTGGCCAAAAATAACAAATGCACACACCCTTTCAGGTCTAGTACTGCATATAATGACTACAAGATATAACTTTTTGGACCATCATGAAAGTTTCTCTTTAACAGGGGCCTACTATATGTTAATTCCTGCTAGTGGTGGAAGTGTTAACTCTGGTAAAATTATCATTTTAATGTGGAATACAACATAGATGAGTCTGAATGTAGGTTAAGTAACAGCCTGTCAGGGAGAAAACACTAGGAGCAAGATATTCAAAACTATATGCCTGGCCTAAATTGACTGCACCATGATTGCACCACATTTGTGCCAGAGTGCTATATTGAAAAGGCTAGATAGTGCCAGTGCAATGTGATAGTGCCAGTACTATGAGGGATGGGGACATGCATAGAGGCACAATGGTATATTCAAAAGCATAGCACTGTGCAACGTGCGTTAGCGCAACATGTAGTGCGGCGCAAATTACTGCCCATGAAAAGGTGGTCTTAATGCTGGGAAAAACCAGTATGGGGGCATGGACACAGCAGCAACAGGGAACAAGGCTGTATGCATCCAATGGGGGAGGCAGTGTGGGTGGATGGTCACCCTGGGCCACTCCATATGCACAGGCACAACAAACTGTGGAATGCAATGCCCCAACAGTGCTGTGAAGTGAACACTCATATAAATGTTACAACTGAGCTAGAACACCACTTGCAGCAACAAACTATTTGTATAGTATTTTAATGTACTGTAATGTGTACCTAATGTGATATTTGTGTATTGTGTGTTATTTTGCATTGTATGTCTTTATTGTACACTGTTGTAGCTCAGCCACACAGCTAGTGTCTCTAGGTTATTCCTGACACTGGGCCTTGGCCCAGTGTGCTTACTTGGTAAACAAGGTTATAAAAAACAATGAACAGAACACACATATGGCAGAGACATACTGCACACAGATGGCACCACCCATGTCACCATCATCTAGCACCGCTCCTACCCCTGCCAGGCATTAGTGGGTTCCCCAGCACCCAGTGGACACCATGGTAGTGCGTCCATGCAGCACACACCTCCAGTTCCCCCATTGGAGTACACCAGCACAGTTCAGCAGACACATGCTACACCGCGGAAAGAAGGGTGTTGAGGGGAGGGTGTACAGGTGGCCAGGCTGCACCATATAGTAGGTACTACCACATAGCTGGGGCCATCCACACAGTGCACATGTTCCACTGACAGGACTGCTGTTGACAGCAGTGTGCCAGAATGATGGTATGTGTGCCCCCCCCCCGGGCACCTACCCTACACCTGTCCAGGTTCTCCGCACACACAAACAGCCAAGTGTATGGTAGTGTGGGGATCCCATGCCATTGGTGCAGCACACGAGGGCCACAGAACAGTATGACTGTGGTGTCCACTGTCAGACCACACCTTCCAGCTGTGCTTGTCACTGTGTGGATAGCACCAGTCACTGTTGCCTGACACACAGTAGGCATTGCTGTGTACCTCACAGTATCGCCTACTATGGTACTGTACTGTCTGATAAACACTGTGGCTGGAACAATGATTTCGATTTGCCTCTGGGCATGCAGCACGACCACCCATTCCTGTAGTGCTACTTCCCTGGGCCACATAAGTCTTTGCATCTGTGTCCAAACCAAGACTTCAGCTAATGTTCTGTGAACTGTGAGTACACAATGAATGTGGCAACCAACCTGTAATACCAGTCAGACCTACAGGTGAAGCTGTGAGCAGAGAAAAAAATGTGGCTACTGACGTGTAATTCCAGTTGGACCTACAGGTGGAGCTGTGTGCACCATGTTATAGTGCCGGGTAATCCACATGCAAAGCAGGCTGTAATGAGATGCTAATGTGGCTGTTTGCCCATGGATTTCCTGAGTATTCTCATTTGCCTTGCAGTTTTGAATATAACAAACTTTAGTGCTGGGCAAACATGTCAGCACTGCGCAAACATGTTAGCAATGCAAAATACTGTAATGTTTTTTGGCTCTTTTGGCTTATGACTTAACGACCAGGTATCTACAAGATGCTGAAATCCTTTCTCCTACAAATTATCCTTATGCTGCTCCTGCTCTCAGGAAATGTTCACCCCAACCCAGGACCACCTGGGCAGCCAGCAGTGGCACCAAGCAGAAGGACAGGGACACTCACCATGGCATCCATCAACGCCTGCAGCATCCTCAACAAACTTGATTCCTCCAAACATGGATCCTACAGCACAACCCTGATGTCCTCTCAGTTGTGGAAACATGGCTAAACCCTAAAATCCTGATACCTCAGTCTCTATCCCTGGCCTGCATTTTCAGGCAAGACAGGATTGCTAAGCGGGCCGGGGCTCGCCATCTATCTTAGGAATACCCTTATGGGTCACATCATCCCATCCCCTAGCCTGAGCAACTCCTCTCAGGTCCTCACAATCAAAATCCTCCTTGGTGCACATAACAAGGAACTCACTGTCATCTCAGTTTACCTACCCCCAAGAGACCAGGCTGCTGGCTTCCATAGCATCATGGAATATCTAAGGGTCCAGCAACATAATTCTGAAACCATAATCATGGTGATTTTAACATTAACTGGCTCTCCTTTGAGGCCGCTATCTATAAGGATGCAGCCGTGGCGCATCACCTCACTCAACTGGTCAATGCCCTCCACTAGGGTGTAACTATAGGACGAGGCTCCCTCATGCTTCTAGACTGGATTCCTATCTAACTGCCTGAATGCATCTCCAATGTTTCTGTACTCCTGGATACAATAAGTGACCACTCGCCTGTCATCTGCTCCTGGTCAAACAAATACCACAAGCCCCCTCAAGCTTATCTATGCCAGGGTTATCAAACAAGGGCACCTCCAGCTGTTAAAATCCCATCTAATCAGGCTGAACTGGGCAGTGCTTGACTCCCTCAATGACACCAACAAAGCTCTGGACCTATTTATCAAATGTTTCAATGAAGCCTGTGACATCTATGCACCAGTGAAAAAGATGAAGGTCAAAGGACAGACCAACCCCTGGGTTACTACTGACCTTTTAACTCTGCTCAAGCACAGAGACCACCTCTGGCATTGTGCTCGTGCAACCTGACACAAGTAAACATACAATTATACAAAGCAGCCAGAAATGATTGCACTCGAAAATACGGAATGCTAAACGCAGCTATTACAAGGAGGCTCTGACCAACACTTGGGGCCAGGGAAACAAATTCTGGAACAACATGAAAGAACTCACAGGCAAGGATCCTAAAGCACCACCCACTATGCTCAACCTTCATGGCACTCCTACACTCGACCTAGGTACCATCACCAACACTTTTAATAATGCATTTACAAACCTGGACAGTGTCCTTCCACCAAATTTTTTCAACAACCTCCCCTCCAGCTCCTCCCAAGTTACCCCCCAACTAAAACATACAACCCCAAAGTTTTTTTTATGGAGGTCCCACCACAAGTAGCTAGAAAATACATTCAAAAGGCCATCGGCAAACAAGGGTACAGTGGTGACTCCCTTGACCTGAAACTGCTGGCACAAGTCCTCGATGAAATCTTAGAACCACTTACAAAGATCTTTAATCTCTCGCTTAGATTGGGCCATTTCCTCTCTCTCTGGAAGAAAGCCACTGTCACACCGGTTCACAAAAGCGGAGATAGGACACTGCACACCAATTACAGACCTATCTCACTCCTCCCCCCACTATCCAAAGCGCTGGAGCGAATAGTGTCGGACCAACTAGTTGAATTCCTGGATAAGTACAGTGTACAGTGCCCAGAGCAGCATGGCTTCAGAAAAGGGCACAGCACCACCACTGCACTACTGGAATTTACAATCTTCATCCATGCCACGCTTGACAAAGGGAATTGTGGAGGGGCAGTATTTATAGACCTTACCAAGGCATTCGACACAGTTAACCACCCACTACTGCTCAAGCAACTATCCTCCATTGGGATCTCCAGCAATGCCCTTCCATGGTTCACCAGCAACCTTGATAATTGGATCCAACGTGTAAGGATTGCAGGGATCTCTTCGGATGAGAAACCGGTCCGCTCCGGAGTGCCCCAGGGGTCTATTCTGGGCCCTCTACTCTTCTCCCTCTTCATCAACAATCTCCCCCGTGCCTGCCACCAAAAAATATTACTATATGCAGATGATGCAGTCCTGTTTTCCGGCCACCATGACATTACAATCCTTGAATCCCAGCTGCAGCTCGACTTCAAGCGCATCGAAGACTGGTTCAATTCTCATAAACTTGTCCTGAACCACAGCAAGACTAAAGCCATGTCCTTCTGTAACCGACAGAGCAGGCACAACTCTCTGTCCCTCACCATCAAGAACCACACTGGGAACCCACTTGAACATGTCAAGGAGTTCAAGTACCTTGGTATTACCCTGGATAGTACCCTCTCCTACACTCGGCATATTGACACTGTTGCCAAGACTGCCAATATACGGATTGGACTACTACACAAACACAAGCACTGTATGCCTGCGGATGCCCTTAAACTAGCCATCTACAGCTCTGTCACCTCTATCATTGACTACGGCCTTGCCATCTATGGCTCTGCCTCAACAAGTGCCCTCCGCAGGATCTCAGTTGCTCTCAACAAAGCCTGTAGACTACTGATAAGTGCAGCCTGACAAACTCACACCTGTGACCTCTATGCACAGGCCAGCTGGCTACCCCTACGCAGCAGAATACAATACCAGACCTCTCTACTTACCAAAAAGATTCTCCTTGGTCTCATGCCACCTGGTGTTAGCTCACTCCTTACTACCTACAGTGGCACTCAACAAACACATGGTGCCCAATCTCTAACCTTTCAGGTTCCCAGATGTCGTACCTCCATGGATCAGCGGTCCTTTATCTATAGAGCTGCTCAATGGTTCAATTCCCTCAATAAAGAAGCACTTTTCTCTACTACACTTGGACGCTTCAAAAGGAATCTCAAACTTTACCTCACCTCTACCACTCAATGTGACTGCTTCTCTGAACAGAGATCTCTCTAAACACCTCCCAGCTCACTCATGTCTCACAGCCCGCCCTTTCCCAGTCTCATTCCCTCTGGCACTGGGCCTTCCTTGTGACTCCTTTCCTGCTTCACATCTCCACTGGTACAAGACATTTTCCACCACCATGGACAGTGGCCCATTAGCCTGCCAACTTCCTCTCCCGATCGCACGCCTGCAATACTAACTGCCTATGGTGCCCTCTATCTCTTATTGTTACCGCAGCCAGCTGCCTACTCAAGCTGCTCGTTATATGAATATTATCTCAAAGTATGTTATAACTGAGTATCTTTATTTTTTCTTTTAGTTGTTTTGGTTGTTTATTGTGCATTCTTTTACTACCTCTGTATGTATGTTGACCCTCATCCTTTGACATGGAACCTTTGTAAACGAGCAGTTTCTGCTCAAAGGTATTTGTAATCCAAGAATTTAATAAATAAAAAAAATAAAAAATGTTCCATTACATGATTCTGCAGCATTTGGCCTGCACTGTTGTTTGCTGTTGTTGTGCTCCACTGCTTTGCTAACACACACATTGCCCACATTGTTCAGCCATACCTTACTCCACCTCTGTGTGCACTGGGCCACTGTTGCAGTTTGCACTGCTCTCGGTTGCAGGGGTGTAGCCAGGGATTTCAGATCTGCACACGAAGTGGACTCAGTCCTACCCCTCCCTCCATTGTTAGGGCGTGCTACCCCACTCCCCCAGGGGTGTAGCCAGACAATATACAAATGTACAGCAGGACTGTGTTTGTTGCCTCATTTGGCACAATAAATACAACTTTTGTATCTCATGACAGTGGTTGTTGCCATGCATGGGTAAATACAAAATGCCATGCATTGTTCCCTAAGACACCCACATACCAGCCCAGAACCTGTAAAGTTGTATTGTCCTTGGGGATGCAAAGACAGTATTAGTGACCAGTCCTTCTAGTTTTGACTCCTATGAATAAAATTACAGAAAGGTTCAGCATTTTCTTTGTTAGTTTTCATGGAAAAAGGAAGCAGTTCAGAGCCTATTTGCTACCCTCCTTAAATAAAATTGCACACCATGGAGTGCTTGGAGTATGCCTGGCTACACCCATGCTCGGTTGCTGTATTCAGTGCTGTCTTATTTGCTGGGCTATTGTTACACTGCACTCTCAGGCCTGTTTGCATGTCATCATTTGCACGCTATATTCAACTCATTTAGCCCCAGGGCTATTCCTTTGAATATGGCATGCAAATGGTTCCGGGCTAATTTTGCCTGCCATGCAGTGCTAATTTTGCCCCAGGGCAAAGTTTTGAATATCTGACTCTAGGTTGGCTACTGCATAGAAACTCATAGTAAGGTTTCAAAACAGCATTACCTCTCCCAACCCCATTTACAATGAGGTAGAATAATTGTTTTAAAGTGCCATCCTGAGAAAACACCTCAATTGAATGACAGGTGTGAATGATCTACAGCCTTCCACCACATCAGAAAATTATTCAGTCTGCAAACCTCGTCAGTGAAAAAAGGAAATTTTGCTCACGTGCCTTTCCAGTATAGAAAAATAAACTGAAACTAAACCTCACTGCAGTGTGCTATGATTCAGCATTCAGCAACCCTGAAGAAAAGGAGCACAACATAAAGGCACCAAAATAGTTAAATAAAAAAGAATACACATTTGTCAACTTTTTTACAAAACCTGAAACACAGAGTTTTTATAGCAATGTTTCTTGAATGTTGCTACCTGTTTTACTTGTGAAAACTATTGCACATGAACTCCAACCTTTGAAGAAACAGTTTCTATAAGCTTGCAGACAGGGAAGACTAGACTCTGAGTTCTGGAGATGATAGCAGCAGCAGCAGCTCTTCACTGAAACTGGCTTTTTTGAACAGGCAATGAATTTAGGGTTGTAAAATTACTTGTAACTTTTAAACAAAGTAACTTACAGATCTCATTTTTGGTATGAGGCTGATTGGGGTTATGCTGATCCAAATTCTGAAATTTATTGATGCCAGAAAGTTTGACTATAGTCCCTCTTTAAGTATCTTGGGCTATGGCTAAACAAACATCTTGATTTGGGGTCCACATTGACGCCATATACAAAAAATTACTCCCTAAACTCGGTGCTCTGTACAGACACTGGAGCTGCCTACCACTACAAGCCAGAAATAGTCCAAAAGATGATTCTCCCTGCCCTCGATTTTGGGGATATCGTCTACAGCTCTGCACCCAAGACCACCCTCTCCAGACTGGACATCCTCTTCAATTCCTTCTGCTGTTTCATACTTGGCTGCCCCCCACTTGCCCATCACTGTGATCGCTACACCACACTTTCCTTTCCTGCCCTCTATGCCAGATGCCTATCACACAGTGCTAGTCTTATTGGGAAGTTCTGGGTTGATACTCTACCCCCTTACCTAGCCTCCCTCTTAGCAAGCCCTCTGTCATCTTGCTATACCCTCCGCTCATCTACATTTAAAACACTTACACTGCCCCGAGCCACACTTCATCTGGCCGTGCTGCTTTCTCGTTCAAGTTCCCTAGCATCTGGAATACCCTCCCACTAGATATTCACTCTGCCAACTCACAACACTCCCTCTCACTTCTCCTTCGGAAACACACAGTCTACTGTTGCAATTGTGACTAATCTCCCCTGCCTGCCATTACCCTTTTTCTCCCTCCCCCCTGCATCTCCTCCCTACCCACCCTATTTAACCCATATTACTCCCAATTTCCCCCTTCCTCTTCCTGTCATCTCTGTCTCCCCCACCCCCACTATATTTATTTTTGTTGGGACCTTTGTCCGCTGGTAGGGTTCTCTGCATCCTGAAGGGCAGCTTGCCCCACCTTTTCTCCATCACTCCTCCTCCTCCTCCACCTACCCCCCATTTCATCTTTTAATTCCTTACCCATCTTTGCAGGTTTCTCACTTCCTGAGAAGTGTGTTTTGGACACTGTCCTCCCCCTTGCTGCACTCACCCCCTTGCAGGGTTCACAGCATCCTGAAGGGGGTGTCATTCTCACCCAATCTCTCTGTATTCCCTTCCTCCCAGGGCCGCAGCATCCTGATGATGTGCTGTCCCCGGTATGTCTCTATCCCCCCCTTCTGTGCCAGGTCCTATTCTCCTTGTAGAGCTTTACAGCATCAAGAAGGGGCACTGTTTCTCAGAAATCTCTCTTCCCTCCTTCCCTCACCCTCTTCACTCTGCTTCCCTGCCCTCAAATAGTCAATCTATGCACTTGACCAATCCCTGTATATAGTCCCCTCCTCCTAGCACTTTATAGTGTACCCCTGCTGATAGTCTACACCTTACCCTCCTCGTTATTCTTCATGCTTTACTCAGGGTGTTGTTGTCCTGTATGGTATATGAATATGTGCTGTCTCACCTCCACTCCTGACTGTTTTTACCTTGCACTGTGGGGTACACTTTATGCATATCTTATGCAAATCTCTATGTTATATATACTAGCCTTTATTTTTAGCCGGTAGCATTGCCTCTGTATTAGACTGTAATTAGCTTGTATACTAGCCTGTTTCTGTTTGGTCTGTAAATGTTTTTACTTTCTCCTCCCCCCTATGTAACCCTCCCTCCAGGACGCTTCTGGAAACTAGCTGTTTTCAGCTCATGTCATCTTTCCTGGTGAAACCTTTTCAAATAAATAAATAATAAAAATAAAATACGACAGCTAACCATATTTTGGATGTTGCTGTGCTTTTGTGTTGTTGACCATGGTGGTTGGGGAATGATCGCATGGGGCAGTACTATCTTCTACCGTGGTGTACGGGTATCTAGGACTTCCCAGAGACACCTCACAGTGTACACATTGTTAACCGTAAAAACATATTCATTTTCTGCTTGCCACACATGGTTTCACTTGTTTCTCACATAGTGCCATGCACACGACAGTAGTGGTCAGATGTGGTGTCAGCAAGTTTAAAATGATAAATGTGCCTGCCTCCTTTCGCACTGTCCATTCACCGGACTGTGATTGGTGACACCTGGGATAACATCTTTTCTCATTGACTCTGTAACTGTTTGCCCACTTTTAGTACTCCTGCAGTATTAGGCTCTTTGGTTATGTGTAATACAGTGTGTTTGTGTTCAGGTTAAAGCACTACTTTACATGTGATCATTCATCCAGTCAAGGAACCACCTCGTCTTTGGGCAATCATGTACCTGTTTCCGACAAACAGGGTCAGTGTTGCTGACGTCACCATAGTTGCCCACCTGCGGAGTGGTGGTCACCTTGCGGCGTCAATCAATGTAACAACTGTGACCAAACAGACCCTTGTTCTGAACACGGTGCAGTACTGTACAATGCCTTGTGGATACCACAACTGGAATAGGGAAACCACTCATGGCAAAGTAAGACTTATTGAAAGACAATATTGGCTCAGTAGTTATTGATGAAGGGACAGTGAGGGACTGTGAGTGGACACTTAATACAATGAAGGTCGAATGCTGATTTCCCTGCCTACTTCCACATTTCTTTACGCATCTAGTTATCATACTCCCTCATGATCTCCATATCCTGCCATAGTCACACACTTTGCCACCTTACTTTACGAGCCTCTTGTTTATCTGGCTTACGTGCCTTATGTACACTTTTGTTGATCTTCCTTTGGGCCCCTTCTTATTTTGGAAACTGGCACCACAGTTTAGCCATATCCTTAACCCCCCACCCCACCCCCGTGCGCCATCACTGATGAACTTCCCCATGTTCGTACAGTCTGACATCATGAGCTCTGTAAGTCCGGTGGGGTTAGGAAGGGTAATGGAAGTGTGCATGAGGCATATGCACCAGCAGGTGTAAATAGGGAACTACCACGTGTTGTTGGAGGAACAGGAAGGCCCCGCATGGTTACCAGGGATTGCACCCAGGGAGGATGACAGGGACCTCCAGAATGGAGCACCAAGGGTTGGAGGAAGAGGATCCAAAAGGTGGAGAAAGGTATTCCTGCTGGGGGACTCCATTGCCCGCAGAGTAGAGATATGAGCAGGAAGACAGGGGGAGAGGGAGGTAAAGTGCATACTGGGATGCACAGCTTGGAGGGCGGTAAAGTGGATCCACAGGGTGGTGGCACATAGGGGCGAGCTGTATGTCATACTCCATCGGGGGGGACAAATGACCTAGCTGTGAACAAGGCAGAGATAGCGGGAGCACAGAAAAAGTTCAGTGAACTTGGGAAGGGCCTTTGGCAGGTAGCAAAATCCATAACCTTCTCGGGGTGATGCACATCCATGGCAAGGGTGAGGCTACAGATCTCTACATCAGGGACCAGAATGCTTTGCTTGACATCAGTTGCGGAGATCAAGGGTTTAGCCTCACTGGGAGATGGGGACCCACCTGGGGGGATACAGACCTGCACAAGGGCAATAGCCAGCATCTTCCTGGGAAGTGGGCCAATGTCCTTCGTATACGGTTTTAATGTTTCATTGGAAAGCATGTAACTACCCAAGGGTAGTGGAGGAAGTAAGCAGAGTACATAACACTGCATAACCCCATGGGTTAATTTATCCAGCTAGGAGGACAAAAATGTCAACAAATTACCATTAAGCAGTGAACTCAGCAGAAAAAGGGAATAGAGGGGAAAGAAAAGGAATAGGTTGTGTGGACAGGATTACAGCATGCAGAACATGGGGAGCCATATGTGCAAATGCTTGCACATGGCTGACAAAATCCCTGATCTGGCAGCATTGAAAGCTGAGGAAGATCTCGATATCATAGGAATTACAGAGACATGGTACAATGCGAAACATGACAGGGATAGGTACTCACACTTTCTGTGTATCACACAGGTGGGGTAAAAAGTGAGGGGTGATCTCTATGTCAAGGAGGGTCTAAAGGCAAGGGAGGCTCAAGGATTGCAGTGGGGGCACAGAGACAGCGGGTAATCATTGAAACAGGCAATGGCACATACGTTCCAACAAGCATAATCTGCATACCACCTCCACAAAGGGAGGCAATGAATAGATACCCTCTGTAATCCCTAAATAATATGGCAGGTCAAGGTGATATTTTCTGGAATGCAATGTCAGTTTCCAAGACACTGACTGAAGCATCCCAGTGCTGCAACTGTCGGGGCAGAGACATACTGGACTCAATACTAGGTGCATAACTGAAACATCTAGCGCTCCGGACAACCTGTGAGAGAGCTACTTTGGACCCGGTTCTAACAAACGGTTACAGAATTATGGAAGTCAAGGTGGGGGACCACCATATTAGTACTGAAACATGGTCATGCCACAAAGACAAGCAACTGTGTTTGACTTCAAGAGGGCATACTTCACAGAGATGAGCGGTGGCTCTGGGAAGCTGTAGCAGTGGGAGATAAAGGAGGTGGGAAAGCAGAGGGGGGAATTTGCAAAAGAGGTTAAACAACATGAATGACACTTTTCATTACTGCATTAGCGAATGCAGGAAGACTGGGGGTGTAGACTAAAAAGAAAAGGAATGGGTGGTGGTGGAAGGAGACCAGGAAAAAGCATCAATCCTGAGCAAATATTTCTGTTCAGTTTTCACAGGGGAGGGGGAAGGGGATGGACCGCAGATAAGACTCTGGATTGGTAGGAAAATGTTCAACTGTCTATTTATGAAGGAAAGATGATAATAACTACAGACCTGTCAGTCTGACCTCATTGGTGGGGAAAATTATCTTATTGCTAGTATAAAAGAAAGCATAGTGGAGCACCTTGAAGCCAGCGGAGGACAGGATCCAAGAAAGCAAGGATTCATGACTGGAAAGACATGTCAAACAAATCTGAGAGATTTATTGGACTGTGTGACCAGGAAGGTGGATCAGGGTGGACCGATGTATATGGAGTACCTTGACTTCAGCAAGGCTTTCAACACCATTCCACGTAGAAGGTTTAAAAACAACATGGTTAGCCTTTGATTGGGTCACAAGGTCACAAACTTGTTTGGGAATTGGTTGAGTGACACAACTCAGAGTGTGGTGGTAAATGGTGCTACATCCTAGGTATGGAGGGTGTACAGTGGGGCTTCACAGTGTTCCGTTCCGAACCCAATGCAATGTCTTCTTCAGTGACATTCTGGAGGAGCTGGAGGGGAACTTTTGCCTCTTTGCAGAAGACATCAAGATCTACATTCTGGTAGTTACGCCGGAAGGGGTGTACAAAATGAAAAGCGACCCAGCTAAGCTTGGGGAATGATCCACAGTGTGGCATGTGACAATCAGTGTGAAACACTTCAAGATCAAGCATTTAGTCCTTAAGAAGCGAGGGGAGAATTACATGATGGTGGTACAGTTTGAAGCCGCACATCAGGAAAGAGATCTAGGTGTTGAAATGTCCAATGACGTTAAGGTCATACTTGGAGAGACTGGAGGAATTCAACATTTACACAGTGTTGGACAGGACAGAGAGGGTTGACATGGTTGAGACATTCAAGTACCCAAAGTGAATATATAAGGTACAGGAGGGAAGCATCTTTCAGATGACAAAAATGCTGTAGAAGAAGAGGACATGACATGAGACTGGAAGGGGGTACAATAAGGAGCAACGTGACAAAGTAGTTCATCACAAAAAGGATAGTGGAGGCTTGGAACAGCCTCACAGCACAGGAGGTGGGAGTAAAGACTGTGGGTGAATTCCAGACTGCATTGGATAGACATAGGGGAACACTGGCAGTTCAAAAGAGGAGGTGATGACATACATCTAGTGTGATCTGATGCACTTTTATGTGGTTAGTAAAAAAATTGCAGACTGGATGTGCCTGGTGATTCTTATCTGCCATCCACTTATATGTTTAAAGGAAAGGCGGAAAGAAACTGCCAAAAAACACTGTTGTTCTGATGTTTATTAAAACAAGCATTTGTCAATGCCGAATGTTTGCTTGCTGGCATTGGCATTGGTAGTGTAGAAGTTACAGAGCTGCATAATAGAAATGGCAGTGAAGTATTGAACTGAAGCCAACCCCACCACCCTGCAGAGAGTGACAGGCACTGAGGTGTGCCTTGTCAAGTCAGGCATAACGCCATGCCATTTCACCACACTTCACCCTGCAGACACTGACAGGTGTCACGGTGTGCCTTGGGGTCTTTGGTCTTCTATGCGCACCTCTACCCATCAGGAAATATGGTGATATGGGTGCGTATAGAGAATGGGGTGAACTTTGGGGGCCGGGAGAGTCCAAGGCATACCTGATGCCTCTCACTGGCTGCAGGATGGAATGGTATGAGCATTACAGGCAAGAATCCCAAGTCACACCCCTGATGCCTGTCATTCTCTACAGGGTGGAGCGTTATGGTTGGAAACCCTAACACCTCAGGCATTCATTGGTATTTTCACTCCAAATTTTCAACATGGTTTTTGTGACCCCACCTAATGAACAGTGGCAACACAGTTTGTTAGCCGAAAGCTGCTATGCACAGCGACTACGGCATTTTAGCACCAGGTGCAAAAACACATTCCGAACAGGATGTGAAAAATGACAGCTGTACTGTTCATAGGGAGGTGTACAAAATGGCAATGTTGCAAATCTGCAGTCAAAATATTAAAAAAACTGGTGAAGTCAAGAGCATGCATAGAAACTGTGCAACGCACACCCGTAATGTAATTAGGTTGGGGATTTTTTACAGCAGATTGTCAACACAGGCATTTTGGGACCTCCGATCATGAACAGTGTCACTGTGATTTTCTTTATTTGTCCCGAACAATGATTTCCCACAGCGACCATCATCTCGCGCTTGAAATGTGAAAACACATTTCAGCCATGTTGTAGAAAAATGACAGCTGTACTGTTCTATGGAAGTGTGGAAAATGCCACTGGTGAAAATCTGGACTGAAAATATTACAAAGTCATGAACTTACGAGGGTGCGTGGAAACTGCACAATGCTCACGCGAACACAGTCATTTTATGGACTTTTGTCACCAAATTTTCAACCTAGCCATTTTAAGACCTCTGCTTATGAACAGTGTAACTGTGATTTCCTTAATCTGTCCCAAACATTGCTTTTCGCACCGACTGCACCATTGTCGCTTTGTATGCGGAAACACATTTGAAGTGACATGTGAAAAAATGGCAGCTGTACTGTTCAAAAGGAAGTGTAAAAATGGCAATGTGGAAAATCTGAGTGAAAATATAGAAATTCAGAACTTATGAGCGCAAGGAGAATGCACAACACACGCCAGAAAACAGTCATTTTAGGAATTTTTCAATAATTTCAACATAGCCATTTTAAAACCTCTGCTTATGAACAGTGTCATCAGATTTTCTTAATGTGTCCCATACATTGATTTCGCACACCGACTGCGCCATTGTGCGCTACATGGGCGGAAACACATTTTGGGCAAGATATGAAAAATGACAGCTGTACTGCTCATAAGGAGGTGTAGTAAAATGGCAATGTTGAGAATCTGAAGTGAAAATATTGAAAATTCACGAACTTATGAGCGTGCATAGGAACTGCGCAACGCACGCTCATAAAACAGTCATTTTTAGGAATTTTTCCACCACATTTTCAACATAGGCTTTTTGAGAGCCCACCTTATGAACAGTGGCAGTGTCATTTTGTTACTCAGTTCCAAAAGGTGATTTCGCGCAGTGACTTCGAAATCACCCTTCGGGCCCGATGAACGCCATGATAGTGAGATCATTCATGAGAAGGGGTCCCAAAAACCCCATGTTGAAAATTTGGTGCAAAAATTCCAAAAAATAGCTGAGATATGCAACAAAGTTGAAAAAACCCTATTCATTACATTATACAGCTTACTGGCATTTCTCTCAGTTCACGGTCGGCTTTGAAGAGTGCAGATGTGTCCCGGTCCACCGGGTTCGGCGTGCCGGAGTCTGGAGGTAAGTATGGGGTGGGGTGTGTGGGAAGGCAGGGTGCAGTGGTGGGTGCGGGTTTGGGAGGGGACAGGGAGAAGCACCAAGGACAGTTTTTATTTGCAGATTTTTTCTTTACATGACGACGCTGGAACGCTTGCCACGCTGGGGGTGGGCTCCCAGCGGCACAAGGATGGCTGGTGGGGTGGGGGCGGAGCCAACGAGGGATTGGGCACCCTGCATAATAGCATCTGTTGCCACGCTGGGGTGGGTTGCCAGCGTGGCACCCTGTACTGGGGGAACAGTGGAGCTGATGGGGATTAGGCACCCCGTGCGGCTATACAATATGTGGCTCGCTGGGGTGGGCACCCAGCATGGCATATATAACTCTGCTGGGGAAGGGGTGCACAGCCAACAGGATTGGGCACTTCAGCCGGCGCACAGTGTGCGCGTGGGAGCGAGTACGCAGCGTGCTCATGAGTGTGTGTGTGTGTGTGTGTGTGTAGGTAGGGGAGCGCGCATGAGCAGACAATATCTGATCGCTGCTCACTGAAGCATAGCTCCCTCTTTCAACTGTACTCCACTGCATTTTGGAGCTGTCATAGACAGCTCCAGCAGGCATTGGAGAACTGCGGCCACGCCTGCAAACACACTGACTGAATTGGAAGAGGGCTGCCACACCTCCGAAAACTTGGATGATGGCACTATGTTTCTTGCACATGCGTGCAAGCAAACATAAAAACTGTGGATGGGGATAGTAGCAAGAAAATTAGTTTTATTTGTTAACTTGATTTGGATTCTGACCATGATTCTGTGAGTAACTTAGAAAAAGCAAAAACTTAGCAGTTTTGTGTGTGTGGGGGAGTCTCTTACCATCCGAAATGTGAAAAAGGTATTTATAACATGGGTTGGCTGTAGCATGACATCTGATTGGTAGACTACCTCAGTGTAGCCATGCATTAAATCCCATTTTTAATGCACAGTTACGCAGAGGGAATCATGTAAAGTACCGCCGGCATTTGTTCCCTGTAACAGGTAGGAAAAGTTGAACAGCAGACATTACAGAAATTGTTAAGTGATACACAGTACTCCCACCATGCGAGAGAGGCAGGGAGGCAGAACTGCAGTGAGAGACAGTGAAAAGGGGGCTAGAGAGAGAGAGAGAGAGAGAGAGAGAGAGAGAGAGAGTTGTCCATGTGTAGGATCAGTCCTGCAGTGGACCCCTCTCTCCATGTTTGTGTTTCTTTCTCTCCCTCCCCTTTGAAGTTGGCAGCAGCAGTTTGTGGCAGTTGAAATGCACAGGGTTGTAGGGACGAGGTCACAGAGGAGTGAGTGACACACGGCGTACAGACACCAGTGACGTGCCCAGCTCCCTAACAGCGCGCTGTGTCAGTGACTGACCTGACCTCCACACCACCTGCCGTCCACTGTACCGATTAGTGGTGATAGTTAGCTAATGCTGTTCTCTAACAGCAAATTAGTGTTTGCCCACCCAGCCCCCTGCCCCATGGATCACCGCTAAATTAGCGATAAAGTCAACCCCCAGTGTTTGCCTGCACACCCAGTAAAGCACCCCCAGTCATTGCCTACCAACTGACCTGTACATCTGGAGAGAGAGAGATATAAAGGCACAGTAGCATGTACATTTTCCTGAAGCCTGTGATCATGATCTCTCTGTGGCTGTGCCACCCCCCCAGTGTGAGCCCATGTCCCCGACTGCATGACAGATAGAGAGAGAGGGAGGCAGGAGTGTAGAAGGTGAGTGTGTGTCTCTCTCTGTGAGAAGTGTGCCCACAGCTCACTTTGTCTGTGTGTGGTGCTGTGACAGTTTGCTTCCCCGTTCGGTTTGAGTTGTGGTTACATGTTTTGAGTAAGGGGTCCGATATGAGAGAGAGAGAGAGAGGGAGACACACAGTAAAAAGTAAACTTGCTGCATTGTGCTGTCTCTCAGTGTGTCTGTTCTGTGTGTTGTTGTGAAAACTGCTGAACTGTGACCCTGGGCCCCTGTCATCTACCACCTCATAGTGCCACTCCCCGGCCATTTGTCACAGGTGGAAAGGGGGGGGAAGGGAGAGGGGGCCAGGGTGACAGGCAAGTGTTACAACGAGTTTCAGTATTGCAGGTCAGTGTTCCTCAGTACTATGCTGTTGAGAGGGGGGCTGTTCCAGTTAGGGTTGTAGGCAATGGAGCAGACAGTATTATACACAAGAAATGTCACAGATGATTTCAGTAGTGTATCTGTGACATTTCTATGTAAATAAGAACAATGCAGTATGCATTATTGGTTGGGAACTATTTTGCAAGGTGGCAGGATACTGTACATTTCTAGGTATTTAAACAGCAGAAAAACACCTTTCTCAGTGTGTTTTTTGTTTGTTTAAACATACCCCAAGCCATAAGTGCAATAACCCCCTTCAGGGTGTGCTGTTAGTGGGGATTAATGCACACCCAGGTGCTGCGAGGACACTCAGCCTGAAGCCTAGTGCCTCACAGCGCACCTGGTTGTGCATTAATCTCCAATAACAGCACACCCTGGAGTGGGTTATTGCTTACTTATTACTGTTTAAATCACAATACAGCTCACCTTGTTTTGTGTGTGTGTGCGTGTGTGTGTGTGTGTGGAGGTTGGGGGAATCAAACACTATAAAAGATAACGAATACCTTCCTCTTGATAACAAGCGCATTTGAACATCTTGAAGTTACCTGTAGCAACCAACCCTCTTGTACTGTGCTCTCCAGGTTCAAAAGGTTGCCACGGCAACCTCTCGATGATCAAACACTCTTATTACAGATAGGAGGGTATTCATTATCTACTATGTAATAAGTAAATAGTGTATCATAATTTTGGCTCTTCTTGGTCACTTCTTTGGTAAACCAGTCTCTGTGCCAGTTTTCCTTCCCCAGGCATGAACATCTATGTTCATTTACTCGGAAACTTACACTCATTCTGCCCCACCCTCTTAAAAAAATAAATGTTATCAGATTTGTACTTTGCCCTGTTATCGAGCTAATGTGAGTAGGGTAAGGCAGTAGTATCATTCTGGCACGCCACCAAAATTTTATGCGGGTCATTAATTTTACCCCACTCATTGGCCTGATGGCCAACAGATTTTTAGTGGTAAAGTCAACCCCTGCATCCTATTTTTTTTTTCCTGAACAGCGAGCTGCAGGACTCACTGAGGTACTCTTCTTGGTCTTCCAGTTTGTCTGCCCAACCCCAGTCCATCTTGATCCTGGCAATCTATTCATTACAAGTCTTCTTCAATCTTATGTACTTGAAGAAATCCTTTTCCCCTGTCTCTGCTCCCCTCAGCAAATTTTAAGTCCCTTTCTGCTTTGGCTGCCCTGAATACTCTACTCATTTCCCATTATTTCTTTGACTAATCCTCATTGTCCCCCCTTGCCCAGTGTTCCTGTACCTCTTGAAGGCCGCAATTGTCTCCCTCACTTTCTGTGCCACGTCCATGCTGAGCCAGCTCAGTGTTGTGGACATGGACTGCTTAATATGGGACTTGGCACACACATTACTGCCCTGTGTCAGACCAGTCTTTATGATGTACCATTTCCATTCTGCATCCATCACTTGTCATATTGTAGGAATTGTTGTTCTTACTGCAGTCCCTCTGTTTTAAAAAACACCATGGATGAGGTGTCTTTCCTTTATCCCATCCTTTGGCTAATTGTCACCTTTTGGATCCTTGCCTGATATGGAGGTGGGGGTGGTGGTGCAAGCAGATGTGGTGTGGTGATCCGTGAAGTATTGGTTGAAAACATCACATAAAGATGGCCCTCATATGCCCTTACTGGCATGATATACCAAAATGAGAACCCTACTGTTATGGTCACTCTGGGCTTAACACATGTGCAAATATTTTTATGCAATGAGGATAACATGTACAATAGTGACTGACCTATCCAACTGTTTCTTTCAACTCTGTAGGGAATACGGACTGAATCCACATTTTCCTGTCAAGCCAACATCGATATCCAGCTGATGGAGAAGACATTCAGCACCATGGCTGTGCAGTGTTCGGTTGAGACATGTGATTTCTAATGTCAATGGCCGGAGACACCAGAAAACGTTTCTAAAGACCATACTTACTTCTTGAAGTCAAAGTCTGACCAGCATTCCAGCAGTGACAATGAGAAACATGAGATATTTTCTTGTGTTGCTAACTTTGTCAATCCACTGGATCCTACCATTGATAAGATACTTTTTCTGCAACCTGCATCAACATCCACTCCAGCCAAACAGAGAGCTGTGGAGGACTGCATCCAGGAGCAGACATTCTCGATACTATCTTCAGATGCAGGTGATGAAAGGGAAACCCAGAAGTCATTATTTCTTCCATCTTCAAACACAGATTCAGACATGAACATGCAGCAGCAGCATGATGAAAACTCCTTAGGTTGTGGTGAGGAACTTGTGACAGAGCCCAAATACACTGTTTTTAAAAGCTCATTACTTTGTCTACTGAGCATGATAGTTTGCCAGGTTTGTCATCTACCATTGATGATTATTAATGGTTTTACCATGCCGCCGCGACAGCTATCATGGAGACATCCCTGACAGCGACAGCCGCAGTGCCGACTGTCAGCATTGCAGTGTTGGGGATGCCTCCATGTTTCCATCGGGGGGATGTGCCCCCAAACCCCCACACCCCCCGGTCTTAGAACTCCAACTCCGAAGTCGGAATTGACTGGGGGACATAAATACCCAGCAGGGCAGTTCCGGCATTGCACAGACCATCACAGCGATGCGCAGGTTTTGACCGATTAATGTCGCTGTGATGGTCTTTGCAGTGTTGGAGTCACTGCGGTGTCAGTATACCATTAAGAACACCATTATGCATGGTAGTATGTATGTTGCAAAGTTCTGCTGTTCAAACAACCATGACTTCACATGGCGTTCACAGCCCACTGGTACATTGGGTGAGTGCGGGTAACCTGATATTGTCATCCTGAATACTACTCAGTGGGAATACATCTTCATGCATTGCTCAGTTCTTCAAATTTTGTGGCATACCATTCATTTGCAAGGCACAGTACTGAAATATTCAGAAAAAGTACTTGTTCCCTGTGGTGAACAGAGCATGGTTGAATAAGAAGCAAGAAAACTTGGAAAAGCTGCAGCATCAATCATTAACTGTCATTGGTGATGGCAGTTGTGATTCCCCAGGACATAGTGCGAAGTATTGCACTTACACTGCCATGGATATGACTACAAATTGCATAGTCAAATCAGCTGTGGTATAAATCTCCGAGGTGGTGAACTCAAACGTAATGGAGAAGGAGGCATTTATACGTAGCATGCGCAGCCTCCTGGAGTCTGGAATATTGTGAAGACCATAGCTACTGACTGTCATCCCCAGATCTCATCACTGATGACGAAGAGAAACACATTTCCTTGAGTGGACCATCAATATGACGTTTGGCATGTCTCAAAGTCCATTGCAAAGAAACTTTCAGTCAAGGCAAAGCAAAAGCATTGTGAGAAACTGACGGGTTGGCTAAGATAAATTCTTTACCACTTCTGGTGATCTGCCAACACGTGCCATGAAAACAGCACAATTCTGAGAGAAATGGATCTCCGTATTAGAACACACTGCAAATAACCATTCATGGCATGCTGACTTGGAATTCCGCACATGTGCACATGGACTACTTACAGATGAAAATATTCGAGAGACGGAATTGCTCACAAAAGGTAAGCCAGCATATGAGGCCTTAAGAAGTGTAGTGATGGATGCAAGGCTACTTAAAGACATAGACAAAATTACCAAGTTTTGTCATACAAGGAACCTGGAGGTTTTCAAGTCCCTGCTGAATAAGTATTGCCCTAAAAGACAGCATTTCAGCTATCAGGGGATGATTGCATGAACACAAATGGCAATGCTTGACTACAGGGAAAACCAAAACCTTAAACAGGCCATGATAAAGTGAGGGAAAATCAAGGGCCAGCCACGGCACAAGTTTGTTTTTTCAAAGCAGACCAAGCAATGGGTAGTTAAAACCTTCAAGGAATCCAAAACCTACACATATGTTGAACAATTAATAAATTATGTGGTTGAGATCTAATCGATTTCTTTGACTTAGTGACCAAAGTAGTAGACCAGGGAGGGGCTGTGAACATGGCCTACCTAGACTTTAACAAGGCATTTGACACAGTCCCATACAAAAGACTGATAAATTAGCCAGCCTGTGAGTGAGTCCCAGGGTGGTGGCCTGGGTAAAACACTGGCTGGACAACAGGACACAGAGGGTAATAGTAAACGGAGTCCACAGTGAAGAAAGGGAAATTCCTGTGATAATATCCGTCTCTGAATCTCTGTGGTCTAGCCTGTTCCCACTATTTTATACTGTTCACTGTGTCTTACTGATGATCTCTAACAAACTGATATGTATGTTCCTTGTGTTTTGATTTGCATTTCTATTATGTTTTATTCACATTGTAAATATAGCTGTTTGTACTATAATCTGGACTTAACCAGGTCCATCTTGTAAATGAGCTTGCTCAACAATATTCGCCTGGATAAAGGTTTGATTGATTGATTGATAGTGGGGCACCGTATGGTTCAGTACTGGGTCTGGTCCTTTTTAATATCTTTATAATTGACATTGCAGAGGGACTGGAAGGAAAAGTATGTCTCTTGCAGATGACACAAAGATCTGCAACAGGGTTGATACACAAGGAGGAGTGGAAAGGATGAGAAGGGACTTGGCAAGGTTGGAGGAATGGTCGAATGTATGGCAGCTTAGATTCAACGCCAAGAAGTGCAAAGTAATGCACCTGGGAAACAAAAACCCAGGGGAAGAGTACACAATGGGGGGGTGAGATACTGACAACAACAAAAATGGAAAGGGACCTGGGGGTAGTTATATCAGATGACCTAAAGGTGGGCAAGCAATGTGAGAAGGCAGTAAGAAGGGCTGGGGGGATACTGGGATGCATCGGGAGAGGCATCACCAGTAGAAAACAGGAAGTTGTTATCACTCTGTACATACAGTTGGTGAGACCCCATCTGGAGTACTGTGTGCAGTTCTGGAGACCTCATCTCTGCAAAGACATAGACAGGGTGGAGTCTGTACAGAGGAGGGCAACCAAAATGGTGCAGGATCTGCACCAGAAGACATATGAAGACAGACTAAATGAGCTTAATATGTATACCCTCGAGGAAAGGAGAGGGAGGGGGGACATGATAGAAATGTTTAAGTACCTCAAGGGAATCAACAAAGTCCAAGAGGGTAGCATCTTTCAGAACAAGAGAAGTGCAAGAACAAGGGGACACAATATGAAGCTAGAGGGGGGATGGCTCAGAGGCAATGTGAGGAAGTTTTTTTCATGGAGAGGATTGTGGATGCATGGAACAGCCTTCCTGAGGAGGTCGTGGAGTCAAAAACAGTGGGGAAATTCAAGAATGCATGGGACAGACATAAGACAATTTTAGTGGGGGTAGGAGGAAGTAGGCTGTTGGTTAACTAGGATCTGCAGCTTATCCATTAGGTAGGGAAATGGGCAGACTAAGTGGGCCAAGCTGTCCTTATCTGTCATCAAATTCTGTGTTTCCGTGAGATGACAGAGAGTAGACTAATGGACGTACCAGTTGTGCAGTGCCCTGAACTGCCACCCAATATTGCAAGTATGAAATGTCCAGCAAAGGAAGAGCTGCTTGAGAAACATTTCTCTAGATTCAAGCATACCTGAAAAATCAAGTATGACACAGCACAGGCACACAAATGCCATCTGTGCAACCATTCTCAACCGTCACTCTTCAAACTACTGTGGGACCAGTAACCCTGGCTGACATTGCGTGTCGAACAGTAGTACATTGCCAAATGTACTCCCTCTGTCATATCCGATGCCTACATGGTTAACCCAGCACGTGATGCCTATTCATGTTACACTCACAATA
Source organism: Neoceratodus forsteri (assembly GCA_016271365.2). Lineage (NCBI taxonomy): Eukaryota > Metazoa > Chordata > Ceratodontiformes > Ceratodontidae > Neoceratodus > Neoceratodus forsteri. The sequence goes on along the minus strand of CM057449.1, from coordinate 1,128,918,005 downwards.
TTTGCTGTCAGCACTCTGGAACAGAAACTTGTTGAAAATGATGCTGTAGTAGTATCTGAATTGTTGCAGACATTTAAATTGTTGTTCATTGTACAGATGTTATCCATTCACGTGTGCCGATGATAAGGCTGACATCTGATGTACTGATCAGACTGTTTTGTTATGTTTCAAGCTGTGCTTAGGTGCACATGAGAAGTACAAAAGTGTTTTTTTTTTTCAGTACGGAAACTCTGTGATGTTCCTTTATCATGTGTTGTTCACTGTTGAAAGTAAACCGTTTTCTGAACTTTAAAACTAGTGTCCATTCATAGTGTAAATCATGAGTTCAGTTGGTACAAGTTACTGACAAGTATGTTCACACTAGCTATCCTTGAGTTGAGAAAGCAGTCTCTGAGGGAAGTATACAGTACCAACTTGCTGCGTGTCCTGCATTGTAGCTTGTCAAACCTACCGACACTGTTAAAGGGGACAGGAATTGATTACTTATGTGCAGCTGTTTGGAATATCTCTATTTTCATAAATTATATTAATACCGCTAAAGGATCCCTATTTACCTGTGCCTGAATAAAAGCTGAAGCTGTCACTTGTGCTTTGTATTGTTTTCATTGCATGGACAACATTTTATGCAGTTCCTTTCATGGAACCAAGAATTTGTTGTTTTGCCTATGTCACTTCATGGTTTCAGAAATGTGAGCATGAACTTATCAGTACAGTTCCCAAGATTCTGAAACCATGATGAGGTGACATAGTCAAAACTCTAAAATTCTTGGTTCCATGAAAGGAACCACATGGAATGTTGTCCATACAAAGAAAAAAACACAAAACACAACTGACAGCTTCAGCTTTTATTCCAGCACAGTTAAATAGGAATACTTTAGAGGTATGAATATAAAACCATTTCCCTCATTCTAGATGCCATCAATTTCAGTGCCCCAGAAATCAATAGGAGTGAAATTTCATTGGCAGCACTCACTCTCTGCTAACAGATTCAGTGTCGTGAATTTGAACTAAGTGTTGCACACATGCTGTGTACATCCACAGAAAGACACGTTGATGCCATCTTGTGATGCATGTGATGACGCTGTTGTTGACCATGCACCTCTGTAGCCTCATATTGTGCTGCCTTGTTGTTGTACACCGTCTTTCATGAAAGATGCTAACCTCCTGTGCCTTGTTTATACCCCTGAGGTTCTTGAATGTCTCTGTCAAATATACCCTTTCTGTGTGGTCCTCCAGGGAATACATATTGAGGTTCTACAGTCTTTTATCATATGACTTTTGCTGCAGTACTTGCACCGTTCCTGTTTCCCTTCTCTGGACTGCCTCTATTTGGTCTATGTTCTTCCACACATGCGGCCTTGAGAACAAACACAGTACTCCACATGCAGTGTTATTACTGACCTCGACAGTGCCTTAACCGTGTCATTTTTTATGTTGTTTATACCTCTTCCCAAGACACCATAGCAACCCAATCTCTCTCCCAACAGCCTTGTCACATTGTTTGGTTACCTTTACATCATCCAATATGATAAGACCCAGGTCCCTTTCCTGATTGGTGGTAATTAGTCCCTCTCCTACCCATCTTTTAATCCTACTTGCATTTCTGCATCTGAATTGCATGATTTGGAATTCCTTTGGTTTGCATCTTAGCTGGCAGACTCTACAGCAGTACACAAGCATGTTGCATGGGACCTAGCTCCTTCTTTCATTACCTCCAACATACACTTGTACCCCCCTGGCTTCCTCCATTCCCCCCTTCCTCCTACCCACTTCTCCCTTGTTCACATCTGACACCCCTCCATCCCTTCTGCCACTTCCCCTCATCCCTTTGCCCATTGCCCTCACACTCCCCTCCCCATGCTACCCTTCCCACCCCCTCTCCACATGTCTCCCTTCCACCCACCCTATCTCCAACCTATTCCCACCTCTACCAAAGACATTCAAGCACTTAACTGTAATCCCTTGTCTACCCCACCTCTGTTTCATACTTTTCTATCACCCTCTCTCCAGAATAATCTCTCCGCCACACCAGACACTCCTGTGTGGCTCCCATGCAGTAAACTCCTATCACCTATCCCCTACTTCCTCTATTATCATACTTCACCATCTCCTCATCTAACTCTGACTTACCTCCAGTTCCCCTCTATCCCCCTCTCGAATCCCTAGCCTACCCTGACATTCACCCTTCCAGCTGCTCTCTTACCTTCAATTTATCCCCTCCTCCAGCCCTACCCCAGTACATCTCTTCATGGTCTACTGGTAAACCACACCCTACTGGTGTTTAAGTCTCCCCCTTCTATACCTATTTCTCCCTATCTTACTAAATTCTTTTCTGTAAGTCATTAGGCTACATTGCAATTACTGCTATGCTGTGTGTTGTATTTTTTATGCACTTTGGTCCCTATGCACAAAGAGGTGGGTAAAGATGCACACAAGGTGCATACCCCTCCCGTGCAGCTGTGCAATCATGGGTCGCCACATGCACTAACAGTGGCCACTGCGCGACTCCTGTATGGTCGCTGCGGGCGGTTGGGGATGGAGCCACGATCGCACATCCAAACGGATGCCGATACTGGGTCCCTGAGTGGATCCCTTGTGCCTTTGCGGAGGTGTAGGGGGGGAAGAAGAAGAGCTGCATATAGCAGCGTTGTAGTCCAACCAACGGGCAGTTGCCCTGGCGCTGTTCCAGCCCTCCCCTGCAGCCAAGTAGGTTGGGGCAGCATGGAGGTCCACTTTGTGGTGCTGCTCACACCAGGTGGCCAGAAAACGTGGTTGCCTATGTCTGTCTCACCCGCCTGGCCCAGGCTGGTCTCCGCTCCTTGCCTCTCCCTTTTTTCAGGGATTTCAGTCCTGTCACCTCCTGGCCGCCGCTCCATTGCCCCCCCCTTGCGCTTCTGGGGTGTGCTGTCTCCTGTAGTGCTTGAGCTTCTTGTCTCCCCAGTGGGCTGAGTTTGCTCACTCCCTGCTCCTTCATCCGCTTGTTTCCCTGCCTGCCTTTTGTGTACTCTTTTGGAGTTTCTTCCTGTTCCAAACGGCTTTTTTGCTTCTGGATTTCCGATGTCCTCCTCCAGGTACAGGACTCGTGCATTGTTACCATTTTTACATAGAATCATAGAAATTGTTGGCAGATAAGGACTGCTAGGCCCATCCAGTCTGCCCATAAGTCCTATAGTTGATTACAGCTTTTGACTCTCCCCCAGCTTAACCTCTGTGGTTCCCCTGTGCCTGCCCCATGTATGTTCAAATTCAACCACAGTGCTGACTCGCACCACCTCCTGTGGCAGACAGTTCCATACATCCACCACCCTCTCCATGAAGAAAAATTTCCTCTCATTCCCTCTTAGCCTGCCACCTTTCAATTTCATGTCATGCCCCCTAGTTCTTGTACTCCTCCTGTATTGGAAGATCCCCCCCCACCCTGTTTATGCCCGAGGTACTTGAATGTTTCTATCATGTCCCCTGTCGCTCTCCTCCTCTCCTCCAGTGAGTACATATTGAGGTTCCTTAACCTCTCCTCATAAGTCTTGGGTGCAAGCCCTGTACCATCTTAGTTGCCCTTCTCTGGACTTCCCTCAGCCTCCATGTGTTCTAGTAATATCTGTAGCTACATTCATGTATTACTCGCCTACTTGTATTGTGTCCTAGTTCTGAAAATATTGTGCCTATACCTTTCTATACTTTTTGTTATTCTTTGTCAAATATTTTTTCTATTGTAACAATATTTGCTGTGTATACCTTGTACCCGGGTCACACCTGGAAACGAGCCTCGGCTCAGCATGCCTTTCCCGGTCACCAATTTTAAATAAATAAACAATAAATAAAAATTTCCTTTTGAAAGTGCGGCCTCCAGAACTGCACACACTACTCCATGTGAGGCCTGACCAAGGTTTTGTATAACAGCATCACTACTGCACGCCTTCTGCTGGTGATACCTCTTGCTATGCAGCCCAGCATGTCACTGTCCCTTTCTGCTGCCTTTGTATTCTGCTTTGACATTTCCAGGTCATCTCTTTCCTCTTTGGTGACTGTCAGCAACTCCCCCCCAATCTTGTAGCTCTCCCCAGGGTTACTGTGTCTCGGGTGCATAATTTTGTGCTTTTTTTTTTAATTAAACCTCAGTTGTCGCTCTGCAGACCATTTCTCAAGCTTCCCCAGGTCCCTCCTCATTTTCTCCACCCTTTCTGTTATAGATCTATGTGTCATCTGCAAACTCTTAACTCCAGCAGTGCTGCCTGGTGACCTCCACAAAACCTGCTTAATGGGACAGTGGGTATTACTGTACGTTCCCTGCATTCCACAGCTTTGCTGCACCTGGGTCTATTTCCCCAGTGCTCATATGTTCTTAAGTTGTTGGCCTGCCTGTATCTTCCCTGTTACTAGCCTGGATTGCCTGCTATTTACTGTACTCCAGGGCATCTCAGCTTATTTATTTGATCTATTTCATTAGCTGCTTGGTGTGGTGGTGTCCTGTTTATGGCTTCTTTGTTTTTCCTACAGCCGGGGACTGAGTTGTTGCAGTAGGCATCACAGCTTCCAGGCAGTGGGAACAGCTTCATATTTGTTGTATATTTTATCAGCCAATGTGTCGCCTGGCCTCCTACTGCTTCCCACGTAGTCTTTATGGCACTATGCAACCATTAATTCCCAGCAACTCTCTACTTAAGGGCAACTGGCTTTACCCAGCCTTCTACCATCCCTTCCCTATTAAGCACCTTGTTTACACAGTCATCCCACCCTTCCTGTCCCTTGCACTACCAGTAACACCCTTCCCTTCCATTACTGGCAGCATATCATGTTTACTTGTTTAGAATCACATCTCATACTGTCCTGGCTTTGCAGCCTCCTTCTACCTACCCAGCTTCACAGCCTCCTCCTCTCCAACCGTCAGCCACGGGGATTCACCTGGCCTTGCTGTTCTCGCCCTCATAACTTACAGTTCAATTCATTCCTAATTTGGCTTCCTAATGGACTTGGTTGGCATGCATTCCTGTGGTTGACAAATCCTATTTGCCTAAACTAGACCCTCGAGAGGGTCAACCGAGTGCAGTCTGACCTATGTACAGGTTTCTCCATGTCTGCTATCACCTTTCATGACCCACGTCCGGGTCCCATGCTGCATTACAACTAACTCATGCTACATTACATCTACCTTCTCCACCTTTCGGAGACATGCTGACCGTATCCATTTCTTCCAGGACTCAGGGCTAACCATGTAGCTGACGGTCTCTCTCTGCACCCTGAAGTCCACATCTTGAGCACGCGAAGCTTGGGGCAGGGTCCTTTCCACCTGGTCCATAGTTAGGAATGTCCTCTCTCCAGGTGGACCTTGAGTCGTCAACCATTCTGACAGCACCTCTTGATGTAGCATTTAAGACTTCAGTGGTGAAGGGGTGGGGCTCTCACGGGAAGGGCCCCTTTAGCTGCCCAAGCACATTCGGAGGCACCCTTTAAAGCTATTCTCCCAATAACCGCCTCTGGTTCACCTGGTTTGTTCTTAGATTGGTAGGCTAGCTGAGCACCTTGGCGGCTCCTACTCTTCTCCTCCTCCTCCTGCCCTGGAGATTGGCACCGAGATGCCCCGATGTTGCAGAGTTCGCTCACAACCCTCTATGGCATTCTCGTTAGAGGGATAGAGCATGAAGGTTCCCCAAATTTGCAATTCCCCCAGATTGGTCTATGAAATTGCAGTAGTAGAGTCGTCACTAAACAAAACTTTCCCATAGCCTGGAGGGAAGATGACCCAGGCCTTGGATCCCCAAAGGTTTTCTCCTCAAAGGGTTTTTTCCCTCTCCTCCATGCCAATGGTCATAATACTAGATAGACTTAGTTGTAGTCCCTAGGTCACTTAGTTACGTTCCACTGTCAGATGGAGTTGGGTGACTGCCCTGTAATTGTCCCTTCTCCCCTTTAGCTGTTCTCTCTCTCCTTAGGAAGCCAGACCTTCATGTCTTACAGTCAGACTTCCAAGTGGGTCACTATTCACCCATTGTTTCCTGCCTACTCTACTGAAACAATGCTACCAACTGAACCCATGTTGCCAACCAACCTATGTACAGGTCTTCAACCTCGATAAGTATTCACCACCTTGTATGCTTTGCGCGCCACTCTTTTTGGGCTTCTTCCTAAGGTACCTTTAGCCAAGGGAATCACTCCCATGGCATCTCTAGGGATGGAACCCTCCTCTAGGGTTCCTTGCCTTTGTATCCCTACAGGGTGGTATATCCCATGGAAAGAGAGGCGAATAGATAAAGATTCTCTATGTTACGCAAGCATGAAACCAGTTGCACAGACACATTGAATTGGAAGGCTAAAGCCTATAGTTCAAGGGGGCTGTGCAGCTGGTCACACCCCTGTTTGGCCCATTTAAGGGCTGATTGCCTCACTCAACACACAAGTATTTTTTCCTTGCCCCTCCATCCACCCCTCCTCCTCCTCCTCCAGTGGCACACCTTTCTCTCCCATGGGCTTCTTCCTAATGCACCTTTAGCCAAGGGAATCACTCCTGTGGCACCTCTAGGGGTGGAACCCTCCTCTAGGGTTCCTTGCCTTCATACCACTACAGGGCGGTATAACCATGGATAGAGAGGCGAACAGCCAAAGATTATTTATGTTACACAAGCACAAAACCAGTTGCACAGGCACATTGGAATACTCACTCTAAATTTTCAACATAATATTTTTATGGCCCCATCAAAAGGTGACTTTGCAGAGCTACTGCAAAAACATGTTTCAGGGGATTTGAAAAATTTGACCTACTTGGTCAGGAGGTGGGGTCCCAAAAAAAACTATTTTGAAAATTTAGTGAACAAATGTTAACAAATGACAAAATTATGAGTAAAAGTTGAAAACATTAAAAAAAAACAATAACCAAACTCAGCTTGTTTTCCTCAGTTCCCATTCACTGTTGGAAGCAGCAGAACATGGGCTCCATGTCAAGTCAGCAAAGAAAGATCGGTGAAGACAATTACGGCAACTGCAAACCCGGCAACTGTCAATATGGTGACCGGAATGTACAGCAAACGCAGTTATGGTGACATTTGCTTTCTCTGGGGAGCTTCACCACTTGCACCCCCCATTGTGGAGGGATTCACCCCCCACATCCACCTTACTTATATATCTAACTCTGAGGTCATAGCACCTCAGGAAGGGGGAGCAAATGGCGCTGTAACTTCGTTTGACATGCATTCCGGTCGCCGTAATGACAGTCGCCAATTTGTATTCGCTGTAATTGTCGTCACCGATCTTTCTTCACCAAATTGTCGTGATACCCAGCATATGTCAGTCATTCCACAGTGGACTAGATAGGTAAGTGAGGGGTGTTAGAGGGGTGTGGGGTGGTGGGTGCTGAGGGGGGGGGTTGAGGTGGGGGGGTCTGGAAGGTTAAAGAGTGCAGACTCTTGATGAGGGACTGTTTTCTTCTTTTCAGGTTGGGGACTACTTAGCGGCTACAGGGGTGAGCCCGTGGTGCCATATTCTATGTTGGAGGGTGTTGAGGACAGGAATGGAGGGTGGGAGACCAGTAGAGGGAGTAGGCAGAATGCACCAGATGTACACTGGGCCAGAGGGGACAGGAACAGAGGGTGGGAGAGCAGAAGGGGGAGCAAACAGGAATGATGTTAAGTTATACACCGCGCTGGTAGGGACAAGAACAGAGGATGGCAGAGCAGCAGAGGGAGCAAGCAGGAGTGGGTGATAAATTGTTGTACTGGGCAGGTTTCGGCATTGGAAATGGGGAGCAAGACAGCACACAGAGGGAGCGAGAGGGTTTATGTTATACTGGGGAACTGCCGGCATTGGGAATGGAAGGCAGGACAGCACACAAAGAGAACAAGTGGAAGGGGAGGGTTAATCTGCACCAGGGAACTACCAGCACTGGGAAAGAAGAGTGAAACAGCATGTAGAGGGAGTGATCGGGGAGGGGTTAAGTTGTACTGGGAAGCTGTTGGCATGAGGAATGGAGGGCAGGACAGCAAGCTGAGGAAGCAAGCAGGACGAGGTTTATGTAGTACCAGAGAGCTGCCAGCCCTGGGAACAGACAGCATGACAGCATGTAGAGGGAGCAAGCAGGAGGTGAGGTTAACACGTAGGGGGCCAGCAGCATTACAGGCAGAACTGATGATCATTCCCATGGGATCATGGGTGAAAACTTAATACGACAGGAGCAGTGTGTCTATTTAAATTTATAAAGTTCCAGCCATCGACAAGCTAAGTAACATCATCTCCAACCTGCTTGTAATACTCAGGGCCCTGATTTTTCCATGATTCAGCGGCTGTAGAGATTGCTGTGGAATTTAATATAAACCACAGAAAATATGGAATATTATTCCACGATTTACATGAACTGCAGAACATTATTCTGCGGTTTGCATGAACTACGGAATATTATTCCATGGCTTACATGAGCTGCAGAATATTAGTCTGTGGTTTACATAAAATGCAGAATATTGTTCTGAAGTTTATACTGAAGAGTCAGTATTTAGCCATCCTGCAGCGCAGCAGTACTGCTACCACTCATGATGCTGATGACCCGGGTTCGGGATGGAGCCTGGGAAGTTGGAGGGATGGTTGGGGGGGAGGATCAAGTGGCCTATGGACTGCTCTCCTCCTCCATGGGGGGGGGGGGTCACCGGAGTTCGGGTCAACCCTCGTAGTAGCCTGGGATATGACAGCTGAGACTGACTATGTTTAGTAGGCATATCAGACATTTGGTGTGCCACCCCAATGTTAATGCATGACACACCTCCTGGGGAGAAAATGGAGGTTCTGCCACTGCGCAATGACTTTCGCCCCCATGTTCCAGACCCCGTGCCACCAACTGGATTCTTGCTGCTGTTCCACCATTCAGTCTCTGTTGGAGAAAGAGGCCCCGTGGCAGCCCCACCCCTGGGGGTAAGCCGACGGTGTTTGGAAGTGAGGTATGCCTCGGGGTGTGTGGTGGGGCTAAGCACGTGTAGCTTGGACTGATGGGGGCTGGCGGATGAGAAGATAAAGCATGATAAAAATAAAAAAAGCAAAATCAGTATAAACTGTGAGTAAAACAAATCTGCAGCTTACATTAACTCTGACTAAGGAAAATTATTCCATGGATAATATAAACTGCGGTTATTCCATGGATCATATAAACCCCAGAAAACTATTCCACATTTTATATTAAATTATGCAGAATGTTTTTTGGAATTCTGTGGAATTTAAAAACAAAAATCTGAAAAGCATTTTAGAACAGCCCCTGCCCATTAGTTTGTCTGCTAGGGCTTTACCTTAAAAATCAAAACAGATAAATCCCCCCATCCAGTTCAGCCCCACCACCCTCCCTACCCCACCCTGAGAACCTGCTTGAGTCCTTTTATTTGAAGAAGAAATATTTTTATTCAGTCCCGTACTGTACAGTAATCCTCATCCTTCTAATTTCACTGCCAGGACTAAATTCTAGTTTGTTGTCCTAGAAGTGCTTTGAGCACGGCCGCACAAAGCACCGCTGGAATGAGAAACTGGCATTCTGGCCTAGTGATAAAACTAGAAGGATGAGGATCGCTGCGCGGTGTGGTAGCCACTAAAAATATTACACATTCAAATTTGGTGGCCCTGGGGACTCTCAGGCTGGGGAGGGGAAGGGAGGGTGACTGGGCTGAGATGGATGGGGTGGATTGTTTACTTTTTAATACTAAGAACTCAGAAGCCAATTGACAACTTTCTCTGGTTTGTAGGTCCCAGTCCAAAAACTAACATTTTTCCCCTACCCGGGTGCTGGGGGGGGGGGTCACTGACTGCTACTGAAGCCCCCAATTGCCGTTCTAGAATTTCCACAGCAATAGGAAACTAATGCCACAAATGTTCTGCAGTAACGGAGGACTTGCCACAGAATTTAGACCCAAATTGCAACAGACAAATTGGGGCCATGGTAATACTCTACTCACAGCCCAACCTCCCCAATGCTAAATGGTTCCACTAAGATACAACAACAACACTGTTGTTGACATCCCAGACAGTGACGGGGAACAATGTCGACTTTTTGGCATTGTTCCCATCAGAACAGTAGCGTGATATGGGCTTCACCCCCGCAGACCCCTATCTCTAAATACTTAAATAACCAACCCAAGTCAGACTTGTTTCGGACTGGGAGCAAACACCGGGAGATACAGTGCCAGTGTACAGCAGGACCGTCACAGTGACCTGGTGATATTTGTTGCTGTGGTGGTCTTCACTTTAAAAATGTCGTTGTGCTGATGGCATACGATACTGAAATGCGTTGGCCCCAACTGGGTCACACCTACAAAAGCCCTACAGTCCTGTCACACTACCAATCTGCTTGCTGTACATGCATGCAAGCAAACATAAAAATGTGTATTTTAAAATAAATTTAGACCCTTTTTAGTATTTGATTAGACTCTACATATATGTTTATCTAAGATTGACTATGGTCTAATAGAATACTTGCAGCCAGCAGGAGACTCTATTTACCAAATCTTTTTATAATATATATTAAATATATTCATATTACAGGTCTACCAGTTGAACTCCAACATACTCCCCCACAGCATGAGGGGGAGGAAGAGGCTGAGTATGTTTCTGTTCCTCCTAAGAAACCTATGGCACAAGAACATGAAAAAGAACAAGCTGAGCTACAGCAGGAACAGGAGAAGGAAGAAAAAAAACAGCTCCTGGCTCCTATCATTAAGAGTGAAAAGTCAGGAAAAATACTGTATTATTTAACTAATAAGCCAGAAAATTAAGTATCTTTTTAAATCTGTCAATTTGACTACCTTAAGTTAGAAGTAACAGATACACATAGCAGAGTGTACATTTACCTAGAGAATAAGACATGGGTAACCAAAGTTTGTAATGCCACTTAAACCACATGAATGAACCTCGGGTGATTTAAAAATGCAAAAGGATCCACTGTTGTGTATAAGTCTGGTTACACACAAAGCACATCATTATCACTTGATTGCAATCAGGTTCTAGAGCAATACACAGTACCTCTACTTCCCTAGCAAGGTAAATGATGACTGGTTCTCTGCACTTGATCAGGATTTTATCAATGCTGCCATTTTTTTGGACCTCAGAAAGTCTTCAGTACAGCTGGTCACACCATCTCCTTCTTCTTGCATAAGCTCTCTGAAATAGGTATTAGCACCCCCCCCCCACCCTGTTCTGGTTTAATACCGATTTAGTATTTGTCCTCACAAGAACAGATCCAGAAGCAAATGATTTGATACCTTTCATTGAACCAATACAGATGTAACAAAAAGAACAAAGTGCTTTAGCTTTTGGACCAACAAGTCCTTTCTCGGAGGCTTAATGACAGTTATTTAGAAAATCCCATACTTTTAACACCCAGAACATGTAGAAAAAAAACAGAAAAAAATCCCCATTGGTTCGAAATACTCATTTAAAAAATAACATGAGAAAATGTCAGAGAAGCTTAATAGTACCATTTCACCTTCAGCTGAGAGGGCCTAAAGGTCAGAGGTGCTTAGTGCAGAACAACATGCAAAGGAGTTCACTGCACATAAATTAAAATGACTTAGAGATACTTTCAGAATAAGATAACAACTACTCGAGCAGAAGGTTCCTAAATCCTATTATGAGTGCCATAGAGAGGGTAGCATCTTTCAGAAAAAGAGATGTGCAAAAACAAGGGGGCACAATTTGAAGATAGAGGGGGGACAGCTCAGAGGTAATGTGAGGAAGTATTTCTTCACAGAGAGGGTTGTGGATACATGGAACAGCCTTCCTGAGGAGGTCGTAGAGTCAAAAACAGTGGGGGAATTCAAGAATGCATGGGACAGACATAAGGCAATTCTAGTGGGGGGGTAGGAGGAAGTAGGCTGTTGGTTAACTAGGATCTGCAGCTTATCCGTTAGGTAGGGAAATGGGCAGACTGGGTGGGCCAAGCGGTCCTTATCTGCCATCAAATTCTATGTTTCTATGTTATGTTTCATAATATTAAACTGAAGATGATGAAAAACCAGTGGGGCAACACTTACCTCGGCCTGACCACTCAATCTCAGATATGTCAGTAATGGTTTTAAAAGGAAATCTCAAAAGTACACAACAGAGATGAGCTTTTGAGATCAAACTTATTTTACATCTCAATATGGTAGCAGATGGCATAAACACAGATTTGGGGTTTATGGCAGATTATAGGACTTATCCACGGATCTCTTCTTCATAGGCTAGACGTATTATAGGACTTCAGTATGTGTGTGTGTGTTTTGGGGGGTATGTGAATATGGCAGGTGTGGGGGTTGCCGTTACATTGAGGTGGGCTTCTATTCAGATACATGCAGTTATAGTGTGTTATTACTCTTCATTCACACACATAATGAATATTAATTCCTGCTTACTATTTATCTTCACCGGTGGTGGGGTTAATTCCACTGGGTCTTATTCAGATTGTCTAGCCTGTTACTGTACATACAGTAGTTTTATTATATACTGTCACATCTATGAACTCTGAACATATTGGGGTGCGGGATCTCATTTGCATGGGGGTCCTTGACAGATCTAATTACATTGGGCTAATATTGTAGTGATTTGAGGAAATTAAGGTATGTTAGGACTCTTGTCTTACATACATACTGTACATTTATTTCTAGTTACCTTACACTGGGGAGGGTGGGAGTTTTATTTCATTGTGGTTCTATTCAGAATCCTTGGACTGTTACTGCACAGATAGTAGTATGGTTACATAGTGTCACATTTTGAACTCCATACATATTAGGATACATGATCCCTTTTACTTGGAATTTCATGACAAGTTGAATTCCTTTGGGTAACAATTGCAGTGATTGTTGTGAATGATGGTGCATTAGGACTGTGTGTGTGTTTGTGCATATGTGTGTGTGTGTTTGCGTGTGTGTATGTGTATATGTATATATCTCCTTAAAACTAATTATCCCCCCCCCGGATAGGGGTGTGTGGTGGTGGTGGTGGGGGTTGGGGTGAGAGAATTTAATTCCTATGATTTCTTATTCAGATTCCTTAGACATTTTCAGTACATCAAGTTGTTATATTATACACCGAGAATTTATTGAAATCTGTACATATCGGGCAGCATGGTCTTAATTTCTTGGTGGTCCTTGACAAGTAGTTTTTTGTTTGACACTTATACTGCCAATTTATATTTATATTATGATTTATAAACTCCTGTTACTACATTATAGGTGTTGAAGTTTATGGGGCATAATGTCTAGTTTGAGAGTATAGTTGGGTAATGGGTCCAGCTAAGTTTTACATTCCATACAGTGTGTAACTATTGCTCTTTTTAGGAAATCTTTACTGTTTACTCTTTGCATGCCATATATAAATGCTTTTTGTAGTTCTATTTTGTGATGCTTGTTTTTAACTTATAATTTTAGCATGCCTTTAATCCGGGTGGGTTTTGCGTTTCAGTAACTGCATTCTTATGCATATTGTGACACTCATAATAGGATTTAGGAACCCTCTGCTCAAGTAGTTATCTTATTCTGAAAGTATTTCTGTCATTTTAATTTATGTGCAGTGAACTCCTTTGCATGTTGTTCTGCACTAAGCACCTCTGGCCTTTAGGCCCTCTCAGCTGAAGGTGAAATAGCACTAGTAAGCTTGTCTGACATTTTCTTCTGTTATTTTTTAAATGAGTATTTTGAACCAATGGGGATTTTTTCTGGGTTTTTTTCTGCATGATCTGGGTGTTAAAAGTATGGGATTTTCTAAATAACTGCCATTAAGCTTCAGAGGAAGGACTTGTTGGTCCGAAAGCTAAAGCACTTTATTCATTTTGTTACATCTATGTTGGTCCAATGAAAGGTATCAAATCATTGGCTTCTGGATCTGTTCTGATTTAAAAATGATCTAGCTAATCAACAACAGCAACAAAAGCTGGAAGGCCTCTCAGCCTCCTGCTCGCCCACATGCAAAGGAGTTGGCGTGGTTCAGCGTGGGACAACAGTGGAAGCAAACCACACAAGGACGAGGGTCCTGGACTTCAGGAGGGAATATTGAAATATAAGGGATGAATGCCTCAGAGACAACCAAGCAGGGTGGGATGACCTGGGGCTGGAGGAAGGGCTAAGCTAAGGGAAGGCATATGGAAGGCAATAAACCTCTATCCAGATGAAGTGAGCAAAAACAAGAGGAAAAAGAGAGTGCTATGGTTCTCGAAAGAAGTGACTAAAAGGGTTAAGGTTAAAATGGTAACCTTCAGAAGATATACAGAGACACAGAGGGAGAAAGACAGAGATGTAGCAAGAGAAGCAGAGAAAGGCATGTAAAAGGATAAGGAGCGCAAATGTCTCTAAAAACATCCCTATTAAAAAATGCTGGACAGTAATTATAAAAAACAAAACACGAGCAGGTTTGTGTAACACAGAACTTCACACACACCTTCAGTGCGGGATGCTTTTATAAACCCCTTGAGCTTCATTGTCAAGGTTAAAGGTGTATGTGCCCTCAATTCCTGTCACTCATACAGCAGCCATCCAAGCTGATGAGACAAAGGTGCGTGAAGGACGCCATCCAGTGATCTACCTGCAGTCATGAATGGGATATCATACGCTGAGCCAGTGTCAGATGAGTGCCAGGGGGTAGGTCTGAGGTGTTGAGAGGTTGAACTGTGGAGGAATGTGGAGGGGGTTACCATATAGTGCAATGGTGTTCATTGCAATAGGGGGTTCCACTAGACCTCTTGGGAATTTCATCACTTTATATCAGATTTTTTTGCCTTGGACAAACACGCGCTTTAAAATTGAATCACGAAAATCAGGGACCACAGAATGTTTCAACAAACTTGTAATCTGAACTTTTTTTGCAGCACCATCAACATTTCCTGTAAAAAAGGATATGTGAAGGAATTGTGTTTAAATAATTTGATTTACCTTTAAGATTTTAGCATACATGTTCCTACATGAGGGGAATGCACATTTTTGAGAAAGTACGAGTTTGTTAGGTCAGGGCACAGTGTACTGCCTACTTGAGGGATCATCTTTTAACACTGTGACACTAAATAAAGTATAACCTGTACAATTTTATTCATGCGTCTGAGCATTTTTTTTGTGCTGTGAGTGCTGCCCCTGCTTTTGTGTTTGTTGTTGTAGAAAATTGGTTATAGAAAACCTGAAACATGAGGAGATTATTGACTTTCCCAAAAAATGGAATGATTTTGAAAGTTGGACCAATTGAAACTTTTCACTTTCACCCAAAATATAATTAACTGAATCTCTGCTCGCACCCATCGCTGACACTGCAGAGATGGGAAGAGGCCGTGGCATTGTTTGTTCTGCCCTGCAGATAAGACATTAAACCGAGCTCCCTTTTGTCTGTTTCTCATGATTATTCAGGTAGAAGTTCAAGATCCCACACTACAAGTGGATAGTAGTAGTGGAAAAATCCCTGTGTCCTAACCACTGTTTTCTCTCTCCATCCATCAATGAGACAAAACTAATTCGGTCATTTATAGCTGCATATCATGGGCTTCTGACACATAAAGACTGCTGCTTTTGCTTGCACTTCCATCACAGGACTACAGGTAGCAAGTTCATGACTTTGCAAAGCACTTTGGGATATTGCGTGTTTGAGAGGTATCTAAAGGTTATACAAATCTAAATCATAACTGTGAACTATATTTTCCCCTAATACCTGTATTGCCCTTCTTCCTCACAGACACAACTGAGCACACAGTATTAAGAGATGATTTATTATTATATTTAAGCATTTAATGATCATTGAACAATAATCGACCTCTTTTATTGTTTACAGTGACAGGCGTTCACCTTGCCTCTCACTGATAAGGACTCAGTATGGCCGTGAGCACTATCATCTTGACTCACGCACTGATGAAGCAACAGGTACCATCTGGTACATGGAGATTTTTCTGGACTTTACCACCATTCTGTTTCCATTACTGCATTTTATATACTCTATGTTGATGAGGATGTTTTTGACTTAGCTGCAATTATTTCAGAGGATACAAGCACCAATTATTATATAGTCTGATTTTGCACTGTTTTTCAGGCCTAAATGTTATTTTTGTCCTGGCTTTCTCATCAATCTTCCCTTGATAAAATGCTTATCTTCACTTACTTTAATTAAATGCAAATGGGAATTCTTGAGTAGATTACATATTCATTTGCAGCTCACCAACATTTGTGGCGGTGCAGATTGTTCCTTTTGATCAATGCAGATAACACCAGTCTGAAACAGGTTAACTGACTGCTAGGTTCAGGCCTAACAATATTCATCCCTAAAATATACGTTTGAATAGTCAGCTAGCAAATGCTCATGTGATATTTGCTTGATAAAAAGACAAGGTACAGCAGTAGTTAAAACTAACTGTAGTGGAAACACCTTTTGGAAGAAAAAACAATATAGTTCCTTACTTTATTTTTATAAACACTGTACATCATTAGTAACAGTCCTGCTATGATTAGGATCACTGCACAATAATGGACAGAGTGCAAGATGGCCGCCATGACAGTTGTGTGCTTTCTACTCCATATTTGAACCTAAGCCACTGCCATTGGTGGCCATTATTGTATTTCATCTTTCATTGAACAGTTTTAGTAGTGAGTGTCATAGGTTCCCTGATGAGCTACTTTGTTTACCAGACCAAAGAGAGAGAGGTATCAAACTTCCCCCTTCGTCTCTCTATATGTTAACTGACGCTCTGAAGGCCTGTCGCCCTATCCCAAACATTCTTCAGTGATGGCATGTGTATGATGTTGTTGAGAGACTGTGGTGCCCTGCAGCTTGCTAAAGTAAGTCTATGTACCACTGGAAAATTGCCCAGCCTGAAGAAATTCCCTGGGACATTGATGGGACACTACTGACATCTCAGTCGAATGGTGCACCAGTCGATCTGAAATGCTCCTCATTGTGGCAGATGGCCTGGGACACTGTTCTGGTGTACCCCATGGGATCTACAGTTCATGGCCAGCCTGGGCTAAGGGAGCAGTGGCCCAGGTCACAAACATTGTAGAGTTTTATGCTTTCCAGGTCTGGGTTGCAGGTGGTCTTGGCCATCTTCTGGGGACACCTACTGCTGTATAACCTTTGCATTTCAAAAGGAGACACATTATTAGCTAGCCTGAGAGAAGGGACACACAAAATATTTCTAACATGGTAAAACTATGTGTACGGTGTTTGTATGTTATATGTATTTTGATTTTGCATTGTACTATAGGGGCGCCATCATGAATGAGCTTTTGCGGTCAGTGGTTATAACCTTAAACTAAACTAAAAGCTACTCCTAATTGCAACCAACATCTGTGACTTCAGTGTAAGCAGCAAACGAAGAGCAACCCCCAGTTTCTTCACCAGCTCAGAGGGGTGTATCCCCACCCTATCCAGGATGAGTATGAGCAGAGTCCCTCTTACTTCCTCCATTAGTCTTGATTTACCCACGCACTGTACAGTAGTTCCACTTTACCTGGATTGTGCTTAAACCAGCTGTCCCACAACCAACTCACAATCTTCCCCAGTCAATCACTGCTTGATCAGCGCCTTGTTATTGGCAAAAAAGGAAAAATGCAACCTGAAAGAAATTAAATAGAAATGAGTGGAAGGGTCTTATTAGAGGTTATGATCAACAGCAAATAATTCACAGCTGGCATCAGCACAACTTAGTTGCACAGCTTTCCAAAAAACATGAATTGCTAAGGCATACCTCCCTGCTGTCCCTGATTTTAAGGGCCATCCCTGATTTTACTTCAAAAATATTTCCTCTGTTGAAGCCGGCCCAGTGGTGCTGAGGGTTGAGGTGCTGGATGCCACACCCCGCTCCACACCGGCGACCCAAGTTCAGGAATGAGCCCGGGTCGTCGGGGGTCGGCAGGGAAGGACTAGGATTGAGCGTCCAACGACAGCTCTCCTAGTCTTGGGGAAAGGGGTGAGTGCACGCTGTGCTCTGGCGGTCCCTGGGGACGCCTGGAGGAACTGCAGTTGTGCAGGTGATCAATGGGGGGGAGCATGGCAGATGTTTGTATGTAGTGCGCGGACGTCGTTACACATCTGTGCTACCATTGGGTGAAAAGTGGGAAAAAAAGCAGCATGGTCCATGGCAGCTTGATGGCTGCTCGCTTCACCGGCTGACGATGCCTGAATTAGGTGTGTGCCGGTAGTGGATCCTCACCAGGCACGGGGGCTGAAGGGGGAGCCCCTCTCGAAGGTCGTAGCTGTATATGCCAGCTGGGCACGTCGGCTTCGGGGTCAGAGGTGAAGGTAGGAGTGGTGGCTGGATGTATAACAGGACTGTAGCTGCAAAGAGGAAACATAAAGTAGTGATAAAAAAATATATGTATTTCCTTTGTGCCCCCTACTTTTGGCATTTCGACCACTAAGAAGTATGGATTTGAATAATGAAATAATGATGGCCGCTTGTGTGTCAGTCTAGCTTTCATTTTGAAAATGCAATTTACACTAAACAGCATATTGTACACAGCTTCCTGAGCTGATATAATGTATTTACTGTATTTGTTTATGTATTTAAAAGATTTTCCCTGGAAAGACATACTCAGTTGGTAACAGCTCTTTTCCAGATGCATAATGTGGGGGAAGGGAGTCAGAGAATATACATTTATAAAGTGAGGTGCAAGAGTACAATGAATTAGTGGTTGTGTAAATTAATAAATAATTTAAAAATATCATTATTACTATTTTTTTCTCCTTGTCTCTGTCTTGTGAGACAGGAGGCTGAGAGGTATGACCTAAGGCTTATTTTTGAAATAATGTGTTTGTGAAGTCAAAGTCATCTACAGGAGTTTACACGTAGTTGATACCATACATTGCTACAACATGCTACATTATAGAGTTTACATGCAACTGTTACATGTCACAAAATTGCAACTAGGTATTTTAGAAAAGCTTATGCAAGCCCCCCTGTCCCATGTCTAGGGGTACCAGGTGTTAATCTGGGGGGGGGGGTCACAACAGTGGAAAACAAGCACAATGCCAAAGATAGAAACACAGTTCAGTCCTTATTGGCAGATGGCTTCGATGATGGCTGGGTCTTCTTGTCATCTGGCTAGAAGGTCAGAGGGTGCTGGGCTGTGGGAATCAAAAGGTGGTTAACCACATCACAGTCTACAGATCAGTTCAACAAAAGGAATGTCCACACCAACTTGCAGGAATGGCGGGGGGAATCCCAGTTTAATAAAACTTGCTGGCCATGCACAGTCATATGTACAGAATTGATCTCTGGACTACAGGAACCCACATGAGTAGGGCAATTCATTTTTGGCGATTCATGTGGTCATCAAGACCCCCACCAGTATTTAGGCAATCCCTGGGCTGGGTGGCCACACAACTGGTAAAACAGCAGCAGCTTAAATGGGTCCGGGACCTCTCCCACATATGGCAGCAGCATCCTCCTTCAGCTACATCTTCTGAACTGTACCTCTTGCACATTCGCGAAGGTGGGGGTTGGGACCCCTTCACCTAAGGAGTTCCGCATACCTTCCAATTTGTATCCATGGCTCAGCAGGCAACTCCCCCCTACAGGACTCGGGATGACGCCCCCACCAGCCAGGCTCCTCTCTTATACTGACTCCTCATACTGGCTCTCTTCAGACTGAATAGGCTCTGAGCTGACTCCAAGGTGACTCCGGATCGGGGGGCAGAGTGACACACACTCCCCGAATCCCACCAGTTCCAACATGCTAGCTGCTCCCTCAGGAACTCCCAGCAACACATGATCTGGATTGGGCCCTCCTTCCAACTACTCCACACCATGGGCTGCAGGTTCAAATCCAGCCCTTCCAATCTTACACTGGGCAAGGAGTTCTCTGCCACTATACCACCTCCCCTGTAATTTTCAATGGAATTCACAGGCTGGGGACTAGGAGCAGTCAATAAGCCCTGCTCCCTGCAGAACCACCCATCAAACACTTGCCGCAGGAAAGTTCCCTTCCCAAAAAAGGTGCCAGACAGCCACATTTATAGCCAGCCAACCCTGGGACCAATCTCCAACCCACAGAGACACCACCCCCAGGCAGAGGCCACAAACAGCAAGTTGAATATTACCAGAAAAGAGAGGAGGAAAAACTAGTAACCCAACCCACAGGTGGGTTACCCCCCCCCCCCATTAAATGCTCTCCATTCTGGTGAGCACCTACCACAGCTACCAGACCCCAGCAGCTCTGTGGGGTATGCACACTTCCCCACAGAGTCTCAGGCCCTGGCCCACTGGGACACTGCCGAAACAATGTGAAGAAAATCCCAAAACAGGCCATAACTAAATCCAAACTAGGGGCATTCCCCTTTCAGACTATGGGACCTAAAACCCAGGGCATCCCAACCCATCACACTGGCAACCCACTGACCAAGGAACCAGAACAAATTGCCTGGCACCCAGGTGGCAGCATCCCAGACTTACTTGCTCCCTAACCCACATTACTATTAAACTGAAGCAGCCAAACGCTGCTACGATGCTGCAAAACCAGATACAATAACCAGGTTCACCATCCCCAACATAGTATTCGGATGCAGTTCCCAAATATGCAACATTTTACACAGGGCATGTTACAAAACACTGCATCAACAGAAACATTTTAAAGCTGCAACATTTTTTCATGTAACTGTGGCTATTAAGGAAACAGGCACCGGAGTGCAAAGTCCTGCACTGTCTACCTAAAAAGGGTCCTTAGTCTGTATAAACATTGCAGACTGCAGGAAAACAACCAGGTCTCAAGAAAGGAGCACCACAGTGCTAAGTCCATCTGCACAACAAAACAGAGAGCAATAGCAAGACATTAATAATGCAACCAAAATAAGTAGCAAAAAGTGTTGATCTCACCCAATTGCAAAACAGTCAGAGTCCAAAGAGTCTTTCAGGTCACATCTGCAGGGGGCCAATGAATTGACGCTGGACACTGCTTCTTCAAGATCTAGCAAAATAATAAGATGGTGGAGGCTTGGTGGTAGACTGACCGAAAGAATTCATACCAGCCATGTAGGTCTTGATCTGTTGTCCCTCCAGGTCTCGGACAAGGGCGAATGTCTTAAATATGGTCAGTCTCTCCCATACAATGTTGGCACACATCGACTTTGCCATGTTCTTCACCCGTTGCAGGTCATAGCTTGTACTGTCTGGGCCTAGATGGTGCCTCTTGTACAACTTGTCCAGGGTGCCCCAGTAAACCCAATCCTAGCGGTTCTCCTCAATGATGTCCCAGAGCCTCTCCGAGAAATACGGGTACTGGGGGTAGTCACTATGTATCTTCTTGCCGATGATCCTTTCCATTTGGCTTCATTCAGGTAGCTGATGCACTGTGAGCCCACACACCTTCCCGGTACCTCCAGACATTGGGATCATCATTTGGCATGTTCTCATTCTACTCCCTACAGTGTCGACACTTCGCGCAGCCAGACTAGGCCTGTCCTTCCATAAGAACATAAGAAAATAATCAGCAGAAGGACCTCTGTCTATCTTGTCTGCTCGAAATAATATGTTTTTTTTCTGGCCTTAAGTTTAACTCTGCTACCCCAACTCTCCCTCTCCACCCCTAAATGTTGTCTTTTCCCTGACAAGGCCACCTGACCTTCCTTTATGTTTGTTCCAGGCTCTTTTGAAGGCTTCCACTGACTTTGTCTCCACCATCTCCTGTGGCAGCTCATTCCATGCTGTCACCACTCTCTCTGTAAAGAAATACTTCCTTATGTCCCTCTTGAACCTTCCTCCCATCAGTTTTAAGTTGTGCCCCCTGGTGATGGTGTTGGCCCTTTTTTTGAATAGGCCCTCGCATTCCACTCTGTTAATTCCTTTCAAGTACTTGAATGTATCAATCATATCCCCTCTCAGCCACCTCTCCTCCAGAGTGTACATTCACAGGTCCCCCAACCTCTCTACATATGATCTGTCCTGCTGCTCCTCTATCATTTTAGTTGCTCTCCTCTGGACCCTTTCCAGCATGTCTATGTCCTTCCTCAAGTATGGATGCCAAACTCTTACTTCATATTCCAAATGCGGCCTCACCAATGACCTGTAGAGTAGCAGTATGACCTTACTCTTCCTATTGCTAAATCTCCTTGCTATACAGCTCAGCAAGCTATTTGTCTTTGCCGCTGCCTTTTTGCATTGAGTCGAGTGTTTCAGGTCATTATAAATTATCACTCCCAGATCCTTTTCTTCCTCCGGTGGTGTAACCTGAACCTTTCCAATGTAATACTCTATTCTCATGTTCTTTGCCCGTATGTGCATCCTTTTGCACTTTTTAGCATTATACCCAAGCTGCCATATCCCTGACCATCTCTCTCTAGCCTGGCTAGGTCCTCCCTCAGCTTCTTTATCCCCTCCTGGGTGTCCACCCTCCCACAGAGCTTGGTGTTGTCTACGAACATACACATCTTTCTCTGAATGCCATCCCCTATGTCGCTAATAAAGACGTTAAACAACACCAGTCCAAAGACCGACCCCTGTGGAACCCCGCTGGTAACCTTCCTGGTACTGGAGAACTCCCCCCCACACACACACACACACACACACACACAACCACCCTCTGTGTCCTGCCACTCAGCCTGTTATCAACCCTTCTAACCAACTTTTCCCCCATTCCTAAGTCCTTCAGCTTTATTATCAACTTTTTGTGTGGCACAGAGTCAGAGGCCTTGCTAAAGTCCAGATATATGATATCCACTGCCTGACCTTTATCTACTGTTCTAGTGACCCAGTCAAAGAACTCAATCAAGTTTGTTTGACACGATCTGCCTGCCACGAACCCATGCTGTTTACTGTCCTGTAAGCCATTTTCCTCTAAGAACTTGACCAGACCCTCCTTCAATATTGTCTCTATTATTTCACACACAATTGAGGTCAGGCTGAAAAGCCTGTAGTTTCCAGTGTCCTCCTTGGGGCCACTCTTCTGGAGTGGGCACCAATGCGCTGTTCTCCACTCCTCTGGTACAACCCCCATGTCAAGAGATCTATTGAATAGCATTGTCAGTGGGCCTGCCAGATCTTCTGCCATCTCTTTTAGTATCCTGGGGTGTATTCCATCAGACCATGGGGATTTTTCCACCTTCAATGCCATTAGCCCCTCCCTCGCCCATTCAGTCCCTATGGCCCCTATTGGGTCTGCACCAACCCCTTCCATACCTTTCCCACTGTGTGGTACTGGACACCCTTTTTCTTTATTAAAGATGGAACAGAAGTATTCATTTAACACCTCTGTTTTTGTCCCATCTTCCACCACTATCCTTTCCCCTTTCTTAAGCCCGACTATGCCATCCTCCTTGTCCCTCTTTTCTTTAATATAGCGAAAGAAGGCCTTATCCCCCTCTTTTATCCCTTTCACTATCTGGGAGTTCCTTCTTTACTTTTGCCTGTATTACCTCTTTTTTGCTAGATTAGCCAATCTTTGGTATCCCTCCTCATCCTCTACCATAGTTGTCCTTTGACTTTTCCTGTACGCAGCCCTCTTATCCTTCACTGTCTTGGCCACCTCCCTATTAAACCAGCTTGGCTGTCTAGTTCCTGTCTTCTTTCCCCTCATTTTTATGCAGCTGTTTGTTGCATTCGGTGTGGGCCCTCTAACTGTGTTCCAAATTTCCTCAACACCCAAACCTTCCTCCAAGTTCCCAAGGTCCACTCTAATCATTTCCCTCATTCTCTGAAAGTTTGCTTTTCTGAAGTCTAGCATTCCACAGCATCACAAATAGGGTTTCATGCTCTATGGGGATATCATATTCCAGGTATCCATTGCTAACGTGGCTGCACCCCTCAAACAGCACCAAACCAGTGTCCATTTTTCCAGGCCTCTCCAAAATACTCTGGAGAGAAGATGGCACATCCTGAGGCTCCTCCCAGTTCTTAGCCAGAGCAGGTACTGGTGCAATGGGCTCAGAAAATCCAGGCCAAGCAGGCCTTTCAAAGTCCAGGGTGGTCAGTAACTTTGAGGGGGAACCATGACCCCTACCAGAGTCGGGGGGATGAGGGTTCCTCAAGCAGTTTGGATGCTTTTGGTACTGGCAGCTCTTCTGGTCTCTTATCACTTATTTCAGTTGTGGCAAACAGGTAGCTGGGGCAGGTCACCCTACTTCACTGCATGTCTTCGGTATCTCAGGCTTCACCTTAGGAGCAGAATCAGTGGCATCACCCACTGGTGTGACCTCTGATGGCTGAGGGGCTTCAGGACCAGGAGCCGCTGCAGACGCTGCAATTAACTCATCCCACTCATCCAGAGCCGAGTCTGGAGGTGATGGATTCCTTGGTCCCATTAACTCAAGGAAATAGGCAGGGATGTGAACATCAGGGTGCTTCTGCCGACGCCGGTTGCAGACAAGCTGAAGAGTCACACTCGACCCCTCCATCTCACAATAAATATACTTCTTCCCAATGAAGCGCTCAACTACATTCCAAAGCCATCTCAGCATGGCCACTGGGACTGAAACTTAGGGGCCTTCAGGTGCAGTTGCCATTGTTACTGATGCTATAGGCCAGGAGTTCAGCTGTTGCTCACTCTCCACTGTGGATCACTCCCAGAATGACACAAGTTCTCTGCACCAGTCTATACCATGGCTCCTCACACTCCCAGTCCACAACCCACATTTCCAAATAGACAGGCACTGTCTAATTAGGTGGTAGCTCCAGGGCAATTTGCATACCCTTCACATGGCCTGGACATGTTGCAAGCTGATTTGGCAGACAGCACGGTGCCTACTTGAGTTCAGAGGTGCAAAATCAGCCACCTTGCCATTTTGTTCACTTCAGAGTCCCAAAAACAAGCTGGACTTTCAGCAGCTCTGAAACTCCATGCCCAGCACCCCGGCATCAAATGTTTGGGATCCCGAATGAGCCCCCACGCTAGCAAGCCTCCCACCCCATTCCTAGGGATACCAGGTGTTAATTTGAGGGGGGGGGGGTCACAACAGTGGAAAACAAGCACTGTCTCAAAGATAGAAACACAGTTCAGTCCTTACCGGCAGATGTCTTCGATGATGGCCAGGTCTTCTTGCCAGCTGGCTAGAAGGTCAGGGGGTGCTTGGTTGCAGGACTCAAAAGGTGGTTAGCCACATCACAGTCTACACATCAGTTCAACAAAAGGACTGTCCACACCAACTTGCAGGAACAGGGGAATCCCAATTTAATAAAACTTGCTGGCCAGGCACAAACATATATACAGAATTGATCTCCGGGCTACAGGAACCCACATGGAGTAGGGCAGTTCATTTCTAGTGGTTCATGTGGTCATCAAGACCCACACCAATGTTTAGGCATTCCCCTGAGCTAGGTGGCCACACAATGGGTAAAGCAGCAGCAACCTAAATGAGGCCAGGATCTCTCCCACATATGACAGCAGCGTCCTCCCTCAGCTCCATGTTCTGAACTGTACCTCTTGCAAATTTGCGAAGGTGGGCGGCAGGACTCCTTCTCCTAAGGAGCTCCGCATAGCCTCCACTTTGCATCCATGGCTCAGCAGGCAACTCCCACCTTACAGGCATCAGGGCAGATGTACCTACCAGCCAGGCTCCTCTCTTATACTGGCTACCTTCAAACTGAATGGGCTTTAAGCTGGCTCCAAGTCAGCACCAGATTGGAGGGCAGAGTGACACACACTCCCTGAATCCCACCAGTTCCAACATGCTAGCTGTTCCTTTAGGAACTCCCAGCTACACATGATCCAGATCGGGCACTCTTTCCACCTATTCCACACCACGGGCTACAGGTTAAAATCCAGCCATCCCAATCTTTCATTGGGCAAGGAGTCCACCATCACTATACTACCGCCCCTGTCATTTTCAATGACATTCATTGGGCAGGGAACAGGAGCATGCAATCGGCCCTGCTCCCTGCGGAACTACCCACTAAACACTCGGTGAGGGAAAGCTCCCCCTCCAAAAAGGAACTAGACAGCCCCATTCATAGCCAGCTGACCCCAAGACCGATCTCCAACCTGCAGAGCCTCCACTCCCTGGCAGAGGCCACAAACAGCAAGCTGAATGACACCAGAAAGGAGGGGAAGGGAAAATGGTATTACACTTAAAAAAACTTAATTAGTTACCCTTGCTACAGTACACCCTGTCTGGGGTTGCCCTTTATTGTTATTTACCTTACTTAAAGAGAATTACCAAGGTATCGGTCTGCACCATGTATTGCTGTGCCTTACCTCTGCAACATGCTATCCATGTACATCTGATAAAATATTATGCTCTTAATTACAAGTAGGAGGGATTGTAACTTTTCCCCTGGCCAGTCCCTTCCACTTCCTGGTCTCGAGAACTGCATAAGATAGAACTAGCCTTGTTAGTTGACTAGTACCTTTGAGTTATCACCAAATGACCAATATTATATATAAAACCATTGTTAAAACCACCTCCCACAGATTTTAATGGAGCACGTCCCTGTGCTATCCCTGGGCACACATCATTACGTGCCTGAGTGCGGGGGTGGATCCTAGGCAGTTCCCGAGACCAGGATGTGGAAGGGATTGGCTGAGAGGAAAGTTACGATCCCTTCTACTTGTAATTAACAGCAGAATATTTTGCTAGATGTACATGGATGGCATGTCGCAGAGGTAAGGCATCACAATATGTGGTGCAAATTTCATTTGCAGTAACTTGGTGAATCTCTTTAATTTTCATGTCTCACTGCATTGTCAGTTGTTTTCACCAGTGTTTGCTTGTCAAGTAGTGGTATTCTACTTCTATGGTTAAGCTCTCTGAGTTGTCTGGTTCTCTCAATTCATATAGCCTAGAGGTTAGAATAATAAGCTGCCAATGAGCCTGATACACCCAGTAGACCTGGGTTTGATCCCCACAACCTCCATTTGCATGCTGGGTGACCCTGAGCAAGCCATTTAACCTCTTACTGCTCCTAGGTCACCCCTGAAAACAGGCACTTGTGCCTAGTGGGACTTACCTGGTTACCAAAGACTAAAAAAAACAACTCGGGTCTGTCCTAACATACAGTGTTTTATTTATTATTTTGTAAAGAGCCTTAGTCCTGTTTGGCCTGCCTCTTACGGCCTTGCATGCCTGCTTTTTCTAGTCACTGGCATTGGTGCTGTGCGAATTAGTTGTTGGTCATTTCATCTCACCTATCTTTCCACAATGCACATTACTGTACCTTCCTCTGTCTTCTTCTTCCCCCTCTTTTACTTCTTTCCCCACTCTCTCCCTCCCTCACCCTTCCTACTCCTCTCCCCACTCTCTCCCTCCACCCTCCACCAGTTTGTCTCTTACTCTCCCCCTCTCCCCCTCTCCCCTCCTCCTTACCTGTTCACCTAGGTCTTCTCTCCTCCCCTTCCCTGAACCTGGAGTTTCTCCACTGAGCCTTCTTTTCCCTTCACCACTCCCCCCAACGGTGTCCCACTCCGTTGTCTTGCTCATTATCCTGCTCATCCTCCTATCTGGCAATGTTGAAACTAACCCTGGTCCAACTCCTCCTCCCTCATGTTCTTCACCTCACAAAGGCTTTAGTATTTTCCATCTCAATCCTGGGAGCCTTCTCCTCAAAACTGACCTCCTTAATGTCTGGATTTCCCAACACTGTCCTGACCTCCTCTGCATTTCTGAATCTCGGCTCTCCTCCAGAACTCCTGACTCTAGCCTGTCTCTTCCTGATTACCACCTCTTCAGGCAGGACTGTGGCAAACGAGGTGGTGGTGTTGCCCTCTATGTCCACCAGAGCCTCTTCTGTACCATTGCTGTCAGGGAGTGTGCACCCTCCTCCCATGCGTTTCTCCTTGTAAAGCTCTCCTTTTTTTCCACCTTACCAGTCTTCCTTTGGGTTTTCTATGCCTCACCTAAAACCTCCCCCCTCTTCATTGGTTGACTCCCTCTTTGCCCTTATCTCGCTCCTCCTCCAGAGAACTCACTCCTCACTCCTGTTTGGAGACTTCAGTATCAATTGGCTCTCCACAACCTCCTGGCTGAGCTCCCACAGGACTGAATACCTCACTTTTACCCAACTCATTATCGAACCTATACGGCCCAGTCTTCACTCCCCTAATCAGACCCTCCTGGACCGGGTTCTCTTCTCCCACCCCCACTGTATCATTGCAGCAGATATCATGCTGGACACATTCAGCTACCACTATTTGACTTTCTGTGTCAGGAAAGTCCTGCACCCCCTTCCCGCTACCAAGTACCTGTGGTCCGGGTCCCTATGGTCACTGTAACATCAGTGCTGTCCTAAACAGTCTTGCTGGAACTGACCGGTACCCCATCCACTCCACCCCTGACACTGACGTGGCCCTTTTCTGATTGATCAGCTAAAGGGTCTGTGCTTTAGTTATTATTTATTTAGCTTTTGTTTACAGGTAAGCACACTAGACAGTCAAATGCCTATTTTCAGGTGTGATCCAGGAGAATTGCAAAGGTACAGTCAATAACAATTCAGAGACAAGGTAACAGCAATCAACAAGGTACAGTCAGGTACAGGCAGAGAACTGGGGCAATAACCAACCTGCATATGAACGTATGCAGCCTTGTCAACAAGCTTGACCAGTTCCAAACCTGGGTACTACACACAAAGCCTGGTGTAGTAATGCTCTCAGAAACCAGGCTGAAACCTACTTTATCTGACAAAACGTTTAACATTTTGGGATGCAACCTGATCAGGTGTGACAGGTTGACCAGAGGTGGTGGTGGTGTTGCCATATATCTTAAAGATAAATTCCTAAACACAGATATTATCCGTACATCGATGGCAAAGAATTTGAATGTCTTGCCTTCAAAATTACCCTCTCACCTGGCATAGCCTTATTGGTAGCTGCATGCTATAGCCCTCCTGCAGCGGGCCTGTGTATACTGCTCCATATTCATACTCTCCTGGAAAAAGTGAACACGGAATGCATCATCATGGGTGACCTTAACATTAACTGGAATGATACCAGCACAAACAAGCTTAAGGACTTCTGTGATGAGCACGGGGTCATGCAGATTATCTCTGATCCTACATGACCTAACAAGAAAAATCCTGACCAAAGTTCACATCTGTACCTCATACTTGTCAACAAGCCCCATAATATCTTTCATACTGGGGTCTTCCACAATGATCTGAATGATCACTGTGCAGTCGCCTGTGTTAGGTGCTCCCCACACCTCCCCTCTACTGTCAAGCTTAAGCACAACCTAAAAAATACTTCAGTCTCCCGGCCTTCCTGACAGCTCTTGGGAACATAAAGTGGCAGGATTTCTACCTTGCACCCTCTGTGTCTGAAGTGTTAAGTATCTTCCAGGATCTGTTAGTAAACATTATCAACCCACATGCACCCTTAAGGAAAATAAAATCCAGGAAACGCACACCTGATTGGTTTAGCTCACTACTTAAGAAGGCCTTAAGGTATAGAGACACCCTCTGGAAAAGGGCTAGGAAATTGTAGGCTGATTCAAACTGGCTCTCCTTCCGGGTAGCCAGAAATGCTTGCATCAAACTGGTAAGGTCGGAAAAACAACAGTTCTTCCAGTCAGCCCTTGAGGCAAACAAAAACTGCTCCACCAAATTTTGGCAGATACTGAGAGAGGTTGAGGGACATTCCCCTACCACCCCACTACCAGCCAAAATTGTGGCAAATAACACCACCTACACAGTTAGGTCTGAGATCCTCGAGCAGCTCAATAACCACTTCGCCACTGCAGGCCTCGCATTCGTTACGTCACGTGTTAGTAAACTGAGCACCACAAGCACCGGCAGCATAACTTCTAGACCAATCATAGCCCCCACCCCCCACCGACTACCCCCTCTTCAAGTTCCAGCCAGTCTCCTTTAAACAAGTGGAGGACCTGCTCCTCTCACTGGACACCAAAAAGAGCGCTGGTGCTGATTCACTTGAACCCTTCTTCTTAAAAGCAGGTTCATATTATCTGGCAGCTCCAATTGCCCATCCTTTAACAGCTCATTATCCCAAGGGGAATAGCCGCCTAGTTGGAAAACCGTGCACATTATCCCCCTGTTCAAGTCAGGTGACCCCACTGACTTGAATAACTATAGGCCTATTTCATTGCTGCCTGTTCAATCCAAGCTACTCGAAAAAATTGTAAATTCTCAATTAAGGGAGTACTTGGATCATGAGGAAAATCCTCAATCCAGTCCAATCAGGCTTCAGACCTAAGCACAGTACCGTGTCTGTTCTTGCCAAAGTATCAAATGACTGGCTAAATGCCCTGGACAGCAAACAGCACATCTGTGCACTCTTCCTTGACCTCAGCAAAGCATTTGATATGGTCAAGCATTCCATTCTTCTTGATTCACTGAGCAGCGTTGGTCTATCTTCTGCTGCAGTAAAGTGGTACCGCTGCTACCTCACAAATCATAAACAGCAAATTAAGGCTCAAGGGGAATTCTCCCCACTAAAATTACTGCCCTGAGGTGTTCCGCAAGGTTCCATTTTGGGACCTATCCTCTTTGCCCTTTACATCAACTGCATCAGCTCTGGCCTGGTTGCTGGAAAAGTTAATCTGTTCGCAGATGACACAGTCCTCTACACGACCAACCCCTCCTTGGACATTGCGTACAAGGAGCTACAGCAGGATTTTATCATCCTACAGTACAACCTGCTGAATCTAAAGCTCTTGTTAAATGCAAAAAAACAAATTCTATGATTATCTCTACATCCCACAATACGAGGATACCTGGGTCCCCACAAATCATTACCCTCCTTAATGAACCACTAGAGCTAGTGGATACATTTAAATATCTGGGAGTCTGGTTGGATAACAAACTCTCCTTCAGTGCACATCTAACTGAGTTAACAAAAAAGCTAAGGCAGCACCTCTGTATTTTCTACCACATAAGGCGTCTACTCACCCTGGAAGCTAGGAAACAGCTGGTTCAAACAACCTTTCTTCCCCTGATTGACTGTGACGATTTCTTATATAGCCATTTCCCCCACTATGCGCTCCAAAAGCTGGATACACTCTATCATCGCACTTTGAGATTTGTTCTTGACCTGCCCTTGCAGACTCAT
Source organism: Neoceratodus forsteri (assembly GCA_016271365.2). NCBI lineage: Eukaryota > Metazoa > Chordata > Ceratodontiformes > Ceratodontidae > Neoceratodus > Neoceratodus forsteri. The sequence continues at coordinate 1,128,887,124 of CM057449.1, read as the reverse complement.
CACTGCTTGTTGTACCAAGCATTAGACTGGACATCCATCTCCATGAGAAGGCAAATAAATGCCCTCATGTGGCTTTTCCAGGCTTTGTCCAACAAATTACCACCCTATATCTGTGACCTGTTTGAACACTCAAAGGGTGCCTACGGACTGAAAAACTCCTCCTATTTCCTCCTTAAGCTACCATGAACAAGGACTTGTCTTGGCTCAGCTGCCATTAGCTCATTCTTGCCACGGCTTTGGAACAGCCTGCAAAAATCACTTAAATCTCCTGCCCAGCCTTTTTCTATTTAGGGGGCTGCTCTACAGAACCTTAAAATGGCGTGCGAGTGTTTTAGGTAAAGCCATACCCCACTAAAGTGAGTCCCTTAGCCTCTGAAATCCTGGGCCGCTTATTTCCCGTGTTGGCCAACGTCCCTTTAGGGCAATCACCTCCCCCCTCTTACCTCTCCCCTCTCCTAAACTAGCTACTATGTGGCTGATACACCCTTCTTCCTACTGCCCTTCCCTATGTCCTTCCTCCCTCCCTTCATTTGTACTCTATAGTCTACAGACTGTATACGCTGCACTTTTTAATGCATTATATTTGCACATTTTTTTTGTTTTGTTCTGATTCCTCTAATTACTGTTTTGGTGATATTGACTGTCCAATATTGTAACTGCCTGTGCTGATGTCTATTATTTTGTGAAATGTTGTCTATTGTAAGCAAAAATGTCCTCTGTGCCCAGGACCATCTCGAAAATGAACTTGCTCAATGATGTAACTGCCTGGTTAAATAAAGTCTTATTTGATTTTGATTTGATTTGATCAGTGCAAGTACTGTGATCAACCATGGGCCTGCCTCAAACCATCCCACTCCCTGCCTGACCTCCTCTCTTGCAGGGCACTTAGAAATTCTTGCACAAAAGCTGTCCATACTGCTAAGTCCCTCTGCTTTAAAGCCAGCTTCCAGAATAATCTTAACTCCCCAGCAAAATTCTGGAAGGTAATTCACTCTCTTTTTTACTCCCCCCCACCAGCCAAGTCTACTCCACCAGACCTCATAGTTAATGGTTCACCTATCTCTGACCCTCTTTCTGTTGCTACTAACTTTAATGACTTTTTCACTACCTGTGCCCTCCCCTCTCCTCCTCCTCCTCCTGGTACCTCTCCTCCCCCCTTCTCCATCCTCCTCTCTGCCCCACCCTTCCCCAGGGTTTCTCTTCCCGTATGATATAACTTGGAAACCTTGTTTATTCTTTCCTTGTTCAACTTGGCCAAATCTAGCCCTGATGGACTGGATCCTAAACTTCTCCATCTTTCTGCTCTCACCATCGCCTCCCCCCTTACTCACCTTCTCAACCTCTCCTTCTCCTTCTGTGCTGTTCCCGAGTCATGGAAGATTGCCAAAGTTCTACTCTTTCCTAAAGGGGCGAACCCTCCTCCCCTGACAACTTCATCCTATCTTCCTCCTCCCTTCTCTTGCAAAGCTGCAACAGGAGCTAGTCTACTCCAGGCTTGCTGACTTCCTCTACTCTTCCAACAGTTTCTCCCATTTCCAGTCTGTATTTGGAAAAATCACTCCATGGGCTCCTTCCCGTTGTGGGTCACTGACTCTATCCTTACTGGGATGGATCAGGGGCACATTGTGGTAACTATTTTCATCAATCTGGCCAAAGCCTTTGAGTTGGTGTCCTATCCTCTACTCCAGGACAAGATGAGCTCTGCTGGTCTCTTAGCTCCTGTTGTTGACTGGTTGCAGTCCTACTTCATGGGTTGTCTAGTCGGTACAGGTAGGAGGTGTCCTGTCACCTCCCCTTCCTATTCAGGCTGGGGTCCCACAGGGCTCCATCCCTTGTCCTATCCTTTTCTCTATCTTCCTGAATGACCTCCCCTCTGCCTGTGCCAATTTATATATCCATATGCATGCAGATGACAGAGTATCTGTAACTCTGGCCCCTCGATCACAGCTCTGGAAGGCTTGCTCCAGCAAGACTTCCACAACATTCTGCGCTGGTTCTACATCAACCAACTCTGAGTGAACACTAAAAAAATGTGTTTATGACATTTGACACCAGCTAGAAACTGAACTGGCTTCCCCTTCTATGTCTTTACCACCCTGGATGGCATCCCTCTTGAAGTGGTTTCTTTATTCAAGTATCTCGCTGTGTGGCTAGATAGTAGGCTTGACTTCTCTGCCATATTGATGTCATCCATGCCGGGTTCTGCCCCAAACCTGGTGCCTTGCACCACAACAAAGACTGCCTGTATCCCCAGGTCCACTGGGAGTTGGTCTTTAAAACGGTTCTCCTGGTTTTTGACTATGCTAATTAGGGCTGGGAGAACTTGGTGACGTTCTGACCCTATTAAATAAGAACCAGAACATAGTGAAATTCTGATTTATTCTGATTAAAATATAGAAACAGACTTTGATGGCAGGTAAGGACCACTTGGCCCACCCAGTCTGCCCATTTCCCTACCTACTAGATAAGCTGCAGATTCTAGTTAACCAACAGCCTACTTCCTGCCACCCCCCACTACAATTGCCTTGTGTCTGTGCCATGCATGTTTGAATTCCCCCACTGTTTTAGCCCCAACAACCTCCCCAGGAAGGCAGTTCCACGCATCCACCACTCTCTCCGTGAAAAAAGATTTCCTCACATTACCCCTGAGCCGTCCCCCCTCTATCTTTAAATTGTGTCCCCTTGTTCTTACACATCTCTTTTTCTGAAAGATGCTACCCTCCTGGACTTTGTTGATTCCCTTGAGGTACTTGAACATTCCTATCATGTCCCCCTGTCCCTCCTTTCATCAAGGGTATACATATTAAGCTCTCTCAGTCTCTCTTCATATGATTTCTGATGCATACCCTGCACCATTTAGTTGCCCTCCTCTGGACTGCTTCCATCATGTCTATGTCCTTGCGTAGATGGGGTCTCCAAAACTGCACACAGTACTCCAGATGGGGTCTCACCAACTGTCTGTACAGAGGATAACCACTTCCCTTTTTCTACTTGTGATGCCCTTCCTGTGCATCCCAGTATCCCCTAGCTCTCCTCACTGACTTCTCACATTGCTTACCCACCTTTAGATCATCTGATATGACTACCCCCAAGTCCCGTTCCATTTTGTTGTTGTTAGTACCTCCCCTGCTATTGTGTACTCTTCTCCTGGGTTTTTGTTTTCCAGGTGCATTACTTTGCACTTCTTTGCATTGAATCTAAGTTGCCATATGTCTGACCATTCTTCCAACCTTGCCTAGTCCCTTCTCATCCTTTCTACCCCCCTTGTGTATCAACTCTGTTACAGATCTTTGTATCACCTGCAAAGAGGCATACCTTTCCCTCCAGACCCTCTGCAATGTCACCTATAAAGATGTTAAAGAGGACTGGACCCAGTACTGAGCCTGAGGTACTCCACTAGTGACCCCCCTTTCTTCGGAATGTGTTCCACTCACTATTACCTTCTGTGTCCTGTTGTGCAGCCAGTTTGCAACCCAGGCTACCACCCTGGGACCCACTCCCAAGCTGGCTAACTTGATTATTAATCTTTTGTGCTGTACTGTGTCAAATGCCTTGCTAAAGTCTAGGTAGGCCATATCCACAGCCCCTCCCTGGTCTATTCTGATTTATTGAAAAATATTTGAAAAAATGCATAAAATTGGCCAGAGTAGGTCATGTTTAACACAGAGGCCCAAAGGAAACAAGTTAATGCATGATTTGTATAAAAATTACAGTAAAACTGCTAAATAAAAGCAATAACTGCTAGCTCTGCTTCATGTCTAGGCTGTACTGGTGGAATATCCAGCTGAGGCCTGTGACGCTGAGTGTGCCAGGACCAGGAGAGAGAGAGAGAGAGAGACAGAGAGAGAGACAGAGAGGTGGAGACAGACAAACAGATGCAAGCACTATTTTGCCTACCTGCCTGCCCTGTACAACACAGTGTGTACACACTGCACAGCAGCACTGAGGCCAAGTTTAATTTCTTTATTTGTGATTTCTGTGACTGTAAAATTTCTCTTTGGCCCCCAGTAGTCTAGCCTTTCTCTCTCTCTCTCTCTCTCTCTCTCTCTGGCTCCTTCTCTGGATGGCACAAGTCAACATTTATTTTGCCTGCATGCCCATGCCCTGGGCCTGTACACAGACAGGCAAAGTGACACCAAGAATGCACTTTATTTGTGATTTCTGTGACCATAACATTTCTCTTTGGCCCCACAGTAGTCTAGTCTCTATCTCTCTTTCTATTCTATTCTATTCTCTTTTCTTCTGGATGGCACAAGCCATCAACATTTATTCTGCCAACATGCCCATGCCCTGGGCCTGTACACAGACAGCCACAGTGAAACCAAGAATACACTTTATTTGTAATTTCTGTGACTATAACATTTCTCTTTGGCCCCCAGTAGTCTAGTCTCACTCTCACTGTCTCCTTTTCTGGATGGCACAAGTCAATATTTATTTTGCCATCATGCCCATGCCCTGGGCCCACAGACAGCCACAATAGAACCAGGAATACACTTTATTTGTGATTTCTGTGACTATAACATTTCTCTTTGGCCCCCAGTAGTCTAGTCTCTCTCTCTTGCTCTGTCTCCTGTTCTGAATGGCATACGTCAGCATTTATTTTGCCAGCATGCCCATTCCCTGGGCCCACAGACAGACACAGTGAAACCAAAAATACACTTTATTTGTGATTTCTGGCACTATAACTTTACTCTTTGGCCCCCAATAGTCGAGTCTCTCCCTCTCTTTCTCCTCTGGATGGCATAACGTAGTCAACATTTATTTTTCCAGCATGCCCGTGCCCTGGGCCCACAGACAGACAGACGCAGTGAAACCAAAAATACACTTTATTTGTGATTTCTGGACTATAGCATTACTCTTTGGCCCCCAGTAGTTGAGTCTCTCTCTCTCCTTCTCCTCTGGATGGCACAACATAGTCAGCATTTATTTTACCAGCATGCCCATGCCCTGGGCCTGTACACAGACAGCCACAGTGAAAACAAGAATACACTTTAAACAAGTACATAAAAGAATGCCACTACTTTATCACATAGCTGTGTTTTAATCTTTGTGGCTCAATTGCCTGGTTCCACATTCTGAGGACAGAATGACGAAATGATGACACAGCCGACTGACCGACCACAGCAGCTGCAGCCTGCGCTCAGATCTCCCCACCACATGACTGTGATTGTAGTCCTCCAGCTCCTGGGCTCAGCTCCACCCTCCTTTCCTCGCTCTTTGTTCTGCCTGGTGCCTCCAGCTACAACTGCATGCAATGTAGGCATGGCAAAAAAATGTCCTGCATTCCATGGACCCGGAACCAGACTTCTGCTTGAAGTCCGTATTTATCCGGGTCCATGGATTCAGGGTTCAATCCGGAGGTCCAGATTTCAGACAGAAGAGTCTGCCCAGCCCTAATGCGGATGTGGTCTTTGGCACTGCCCACTCCTCTTCCTTCATCTGACTGGACACCTTCTGTAATGCCTTTTGCTGCTTTGCCACTAACACCCCTCCCCAAACTCACCCCTTCTCCTTCTACTACTACGTATCCATCTCCCCCCTTATCAACACATCAACTGTCTCATTGCGCTTCCTTCATCTCCAAGTACTGCTTTGGGTCCCTCCCTTTATACCTCTCCTCACTCCTCTCTCCCAATTCCTCTGCCTCATACTCCCTCTGCTCCTGCACTCCTCTGCTGTGCAGGCTGCCTTCTCCTATCACCTTCCTTCCCTCTGGAACCTGCTCCTCTCCAATGTCCATCCCACCCGGCACCCTCTACCTGACGTGACCTGCCCTATGAGGCCCTTATCTTCAAGTTGGTGGGCTTCCACCTAGGCTCTGCCTTCACCTGAATTTGTCTCCTCTCTACAACTACTGCATTGCTATATTGCTATGTGCACTGTTCTCTTTTTATGTTGATTGCGCGCATGCCCAAGAAACATGTTGTGACAGGTTTCTGCAGAAGCAGGCTGTGGAGGCGCGGCACTGTTGTGGCCAATGCCCCCACAGCCTGCAGAGGTTCTTCCCAATTCCCCCAAAGCCGTGGAATGCTGCTGCTGACACTAGTTCAGCCAGCGTGCCACAACTTTCAAAAACAGCCAGTGCAATCAGGGGCCGCCTCGTCATTGCAGAGTCAGTCATCCGCTGCAATGAGGGCGACCCGTCATTACTGAGGCGGGATGTAAACCCTGAGATTGTTTGTGAACATGGCGGTGGCTTGCCGTATTCACAAACAATATACCATCCCCACCATATGTTTAGTTGCGACGGGGCCCCAATCCCGTCGGCATTCTGTGCCCCCGGTTTTGTTCCTGCCGACGGGTGGCCAATCCCCGTCGGCTGTAGTGGCCCCGCTGTTTGTTTTGTTCTGTGCCCCCGTTTTTTGTTCCTGCCGACGGGTGCCCAATCCCCGTCAGCTGTAGTGGCCCGCTTTTTGTTTTGTTGCTGACGGAGCCCACTCTGTCGGCATTCTGTCACCACCCCTTTTGTTCCTGCTGATGGGGTGCCCAATCCCCGTCGGCATAATGATACCCCGCCCCTTGCGATCGGGGTGCCCAATCCCCCATCAGCTACTGCTGCCCCCAAATGAGTTGCACACTGGTAGCCCACCCCAGTGTGCCAGTGGCCCCTGCAAACTTGAAAACAGTCCCGTAACGTCCGGTTTTGTTTTGTTTTTGTTTGTACCTGTAAAGCAGGAAACCGTCCCTCGGCGCTCGCCCTGCCTCCCACCCGCACCCACCCACTGCATGCTCCTGCTTCCCCACACCCCCCTCACCCCATACTTACCTGATGAGCTCGGCGCGACGATCTTCGGTGGACCGGGAACACATCTGCACTCTTCAAAGCCATCCGCGAACTGACGAAATGCCGGTAAGCTGTATAATGTAATAGAGAGGGGTTTTTCAACTTTACTGCATATCTCGGGCATTTTTGGGAATTTTTTCACCAAATTTTCAACATGGGGTTTTTGGGGTCCCTCCTCATGAATTCTTGAACTGTCATGGCGTTAATCGGGCCGGAAAGGTGATTTTGCGGTCACTGTGCGGAATCACTTTCGGGACTGGTTAACGAAACGACAGTGCCAGTGTTCGTGAGGTGGGCTCTCAAAAAGCCTATGTTGCAAATTTGGTGGAAAAAATCCAAAAAATGACTGTTTTACGAGCGTGCTCTACGCAGTTGCTACGCACGCTCATAACTTCGTGAATTTGCAATATTTTCACACCAGATTTGCAACATTGGCATTTTGTCATACCTCCTTGTGAACAGTACAGCTGTCATTGTTCATGTCCTGGAACTGTGTTTTCGCACTTCCGGCGCAGAATTGCGTGGTCGCTGCGGGAAATCAGTGTTTGGGACAGAGTAAAAAAATGACAGTGACACTGTTCATGAGTAGAGGTCCTGAAATGGCTATGTTGAAAATTTGATAATGATACTCATAAAATGACTGTGAGTGCAATGCGTTGCACAGTTTGCACGCACCTTCAGTAAGTTCTCAAATTTATAATATTTTCACTCCAGATTGCCAACATTGCCATTTTTCCACACCTACTTATGAACAGTAAAGCTGCCATTTTTCCCATTGTGACCGAAATGTGTTTTCGCACTTCCAGCGCAGAATAGAGCAGCCGCTGTGGGAAATCACTGTCCGGGACAGATTAAGAAAATGAGAGTGATACTGTTCATGAGCAGAGGTCCTAAAATGCCTATGTTGAAAATTTGCTGATAATACCCCATCGAATGACTGTGTTACAAGTGTGCGTTGCATACTTGTCATGCACCCTTGTAACTTCGCAGATTTGTCATATTGTAACGCCACATTTTCACCAGTGGACTTTTTCCACACCTCTTTATGAGCAGCACAGCTGTCATTTTCCACATCCTGACCGAAATGTGTTTTCACAGTTCCGGCACAGAATAAAACAGTCGCTGTGGGAAATCACTGATCGGGACAGATTAAGAAAATGACAGTGGCACTGTTCATGAGCAGAGGTCCTAAAATGCCTATGCTGAAAATCGGGTGACGAAAATCCACGACATGACTGTGTTACAAGCGTGTGTTGACCTGTTTCCACACACCCTTGTAACTTCGAAATATTGTGATAGTTTCACCCCACATTTTCAACAGTGGCATTTTTCCACACCTCCTTATGAACAGTACAGCTGCCATGTTTCACATCATGGCTACAATGTCTTTTTGCACTCCTGCCGCAGAATAGCACGGTGGCTGTGGGAAATCACTGTGTGGGACACATTAAGATCGAATGAGTGAGAGAGGGGGGAGTGACCGCGCTCAACTGAGCTCTGTCGGGACTGCTACAGATTTGTTTGTGGGCAGAGAAAGGGCCCAACGCAAGAGCCCAGTACAAAAGGGCAGCCTGCAGCACTGGGAGAAACAGAACGAGAGAGCGAGTGAGGGAGGGCCAGTGAGCGAACTCACCGGAGCTCTTTCAGGACTGCTGTGGAATTCTTTGTGGGCAGAAAAAGGCATCAATGCAGGCAGGGGCCCAGCACAAAAGGCCAGCCTGCAGCGGTGGGAGAAACAGTACGAGCAAGTGAGACATGGGGGCTGAGTGAGCTCACCGGAGCTCCGTCAGGACTGCTGTGGATTTCTTTGTGTGCAGGAAAAGGGCGCCAATGCAGGCAAGAGTCCTGTACAAAAGGGCCACTTGCAGCGCCAGGACAAACAGAATGAGCGTGTGAGAGAGGGAGACTGAGCGACCTCAACACAGCTCTGTCGGGACAGCTGTGAATTTGTTTGTGGGCAGAGAAAGGGCGCAACATAAGAGCCCAGTACAAAAGGGCAGTCTGCAGCACTGGGAGAAACAGAATGAGACAGCGAGTGACGGAGGGGGGGGAGTCAGCAAATTCACTGGAGCTGTTTCAGGACTGCTGTGGATTTCCTTGTGGGCAGAAGAAGGCATCAATGCAGGCAGGGGCCCAGTACAAAAGGCCAGCCTGCAACAGTGGGAGAAACAGTACGAGCGACTGAGACAGGGGGACTGAGTGAGCTCAATGGAGCTCTGTCAGGACTGCTGCGGATTTCTTTGTGGGCAGAAAAAGGCGCCAATGCAGGCAGGAGTCCTGTACAAAAGGGCCGCTTGTAGAGCCAGGACAAACAGACTGAGCATGTGAGACAGGGGAGACTGAGCGACCTCAACAGAGCTCTGTCAGGACAGCTGCGGATTTGTTTGTGGGCAGACAAAGGTGTCAGTGCATGCAGGGGCCCAGTACAAATGGGCAGCCTGCACTGGCAGGGAAACCAGAATGAGTGAGTGACAGAGGGGCAGTGAGCAAGCTCAACAGAGCTGTATTGTAAGTGCTGCAAATTTGTGGGCAGAAGAAGGCAGTAACACAGGCAGGAGTCCAATGAAAAAGGGCAGCCTGCAGTGCCGGCAGAAATGGAATGAGTGAGTGAGAGAAGGGGACTGCGTGAGCGAGCTAAACGGAGCTTTGTCGGGACTGCTGCAGATGTCTTTGTGGGCAGACAAAGGTACCAACAGAGGCAGGAGCCCAGTACAAAAGGGCAACCTACAGCGCCAGGACAGACAGAAAGAGTGAGTGACACAGGGGGAGTGCGCAACCTTAATAGAGCTCTGTCGTGACTGCTGCGGATTTCTTTGTTGGCAGGAAAAGGTGGCAACGCAGGCAGGAGCCCAGTACAAAAGGCCACCCTGCAGCGCTGGCAGAAATGGAACGAGTGAGTGAGAGAGGGGGAGTCAGCAGGCTCAACAGACCTGTGTCGGGACTGCTGCAGATTTCTTCGTGGGCAGAAAAATCCCCCCAACAGAGGCAGGAGCCCAGTACAAAAGGGCAGCCTGCAGCACCAAGAGAAACAGAATGCACAACTGAGAGAGGGCGAGTGACCCACCTCAATGGACTTCTGTCGGGACAGCTGCAGAACTGTAAGTGGCCAGAACAAGGTGCCAACGCACGCAGGAGCCCAGTACAAAACAGCAGCCTGCAGCACCAGACGAAACAGACTGAGCGACTGACAGAGGGCCAGTCAGCATGGTCAACACACCAACGCAATCAACATTTGGCGTTGACAAATGCTTGTTTCTGCATGAAATACTATCATTCTAGTACCTTCTATTGTTATTGCATTTATACCATGTTACCTAGGACACTTCTTGCACTTTACTTTGTACCATTTCACTGATGCTATGAATGCTACTTTATTGTACTCTCCCTCCCCTTCGCCCCAGATCATACCTGGGAAACAAACCCTTGCTCAGTGTGCCTTTCCCAGTTACCAGTCTTCAAATAAATGACTAAAACCCAGATTCAACTTGAACATCTTTATTATTACAAACATAAAAAAGTGAGAAGTGAAGCTAGAGGCCAGACTATAGGCACAATGGCAACCGTGATTTGCTTTTTTTCCATTGGTCAGATGTCCATTTTCTCCACATTTTTGCTATGCCTTAGTTTATAACTTTGGGAGTCACATAAATGAGCTTGATTTTGTCTGTTAGATATGCTGCTGTGCTCACAGTGGACTGGATTTTCAAAGACGTTTGCTATTTTTTTAGCACAACTGTATTAATTGCAACATAACTACATAGAACACATAAATCATAGTCTATGGTTTGGCTGCACGTACAGCAAGTTGCACATAACAAATGATGCATGCATCAAAATAAAATGACATATGACGCATACAGCATTTATTTTTACTGTAAATTGTGGAAATTACTGTAAATGCATCCAGTTGTTTGGAAATTGCCCACAGATGTTTTGGCACATTTAGGGTGCCACTGCTGCAGTGGTAATTCTATCAACAAAATTGTGTGGCGGTAGTTTTGAAAATTTAGCACATAATCTTTTTTTTCCAATGTTGTGTTTACTTCCCTGCCTGCCTACTGGCCCTAATCTAATTTGTACTCTCCGCTCCATCACCCATCTTCCCTAAGCAGTTGCTTCAGCCTCTTGGTCCCCAAATGTCATGCCCCCCATGGTGAGGTTCCAGGGGAGTGTAACATCTCTGGCTGGGTCGGGATCCAGTTTGGAGGCAGGAGCCTTGTCAGAGGTGTTGAGCCTGGGGGCCCGAGTTTCATCCCGCCAGTCTGATTTTTTCCACCACTTTCACCTGAGGGTCTCTGGCATGCAATGATACACGTGCATACATGCATTGGCATGCAGATACGTATCAACACCTGGTGGCATCCCCTTCCCTGTTGTCTTCCTCCGCTGTGCTACCATGCAGCTTCTGCCAGGTGGCAGGCAAACCACAGAGGAGGAAATTCACCCTCCCTGAAGGAAAGAGCTTCTGGTGGGACACTCATTCTTCTTCCCCTAGCTGACCACCAGCAACCCAAGTCCATTCTCAAACATAGGTCACCAGAGAAGACAGTGGAAGTACTACCCCTGTGCTACCTGGCTGGCTTAGCCCAAAAAAGTATCCTTCATAAATTTATTTAATATGCTGTAATAATGGCTCTTATGCTGTGATAGTTGCTTGCTGCATGTTCTCCTGTAAATTCTTCTCTGCAGTCCCTCCCCCTGTCCCAAATGGAAACAAGCCTTCCAGGGCTCTGCTTGCTAACCTAGTAAAATATGCTTAAACAAGTAAATAATAGTGTGACTTGCTCCTCCTGCCTCCTGAGAAACACAGCTTCTCCCTTGTAAAGGATACTAATAAGGTGATATTAAGGACATAAATATGCAGATGTTAACTTTTTTCATTCTTTATTTATTCTCCTGGCCAGCTGCCAATGTCAGGTTACAGTATGTCCTTGGAAGGAACAACAGGTAGTTTGGCACCATGAATCCAGATTGGTAGCAGCACACAGTCAGCATATGACTAAATGTCAATATAGCCAACTAGCATATAACTAGTAAAGAGAAATCCACTAACATAAAAAAGTACTGCAAGTAAAAATAATTTTCTAAGTAACTACAGATATAGAAAACAGAACTAAGTATCCCAGCACTTTGTATCGTAATGACCCGTCTTCAGGAACATACATCTGCAACAGCTCTAAGCAATTTGTACCCCTCATTAAATAGTTCAGTAACATATACAGTAAGTGTAGTCAGTCACTCATGCTACTCAGTTTTACCTTTATAATGCAGTACACGTATACTCCCTACAATACAAATTTTTTAGAGCAAATGTTTAAGTACAACTATTATAAAACTGAAAGCAAACCCTAATAATAATAATAATAATCACAGAAGGAAAAAAAATAATAGCACAAAATTAAAGAAAAAGAAAAACTTCAGAAGAAGGAAAAACAAAGAAAGGCCAGTTGTCTGAGGATATATTGATCTATAGCAGTAATTTATAAAATTCAGAATGTATATAATGCATTCAGTACTTTTAATATTTTCCAGGCACTTAGTACAACCAAATAAACAGTTCCAATGCTATTTTCAAAACTAAAGAAACACAAAAATGCAGACAAAACAAGTAGATAAGGGTCATTGGTCCATCCAGTCTCTTTGGTCCCTAGCAATCTAGTGCTGGCCTGGCCATATTTGTTTAAATTATTCTCTCCGTCACCAGCCCCTTGTTCCCCTTGTAGTCCTCTTCCACTGCCTCCTCCCACTCTGTGCCCCCGTCCCCAGGCAGAGTGATCTGCCCATCTATGCCTGAACACTTACACTGTCTGCACACTAATCAGCCCTTGGGGCAGGAGATTCCATTTGTCCACCACTCCTTCAATGAAGAAGTATTTCCTCATGTCCTTTCTAATCTTGATCCCCTCCAGCTTCAAAATGTGCCCCCTCATGATGTTGCCACACTTGATCCTGAACAACCCATGGCAGTTCACTCTGTTGATACCCTTTAAATACTTGAGGGTTTCAGTGATGTCCCCAAGCTCTCTTCTCATCTCCAGAGTACATGTTAAGATCTTTTAATTTTTCTACACCAGATTTTCACTGCTAGCCACAGATCATCTTAGCTGATCTTCTCTGAATAGTCTCCCGGTGGTCCCTACCCTTCTTCAGATGTGGACTTCAGAACTGGTGCAGTAATCCAGGCCCTGCCCTTCTTCAGATGTGGACTCAAGAACTGTGTTCAGTACTCCAGGTGAGGCCTGACCAAGGATAAGTAAAGTGGCATGAACACTTCCTTTCATCTGCTCAAGAACCTCCCACCATGCATTAGAGCCTCATGTTTGCCTTGCTGTATGCCTTATTGCAGTGTGCCGAGTTCTTTAGGCTGTCATTAATATATGACTCCCAAGTCTCTCTCATTCCTTGTATGTGTCAGGTGCAAGAAGCTAGCCATCCACTGTTCAGTCCTAGGGTTTCTTTTTACCATGTCCACGATTTTACACTTTTTTGCTTTGAATCTTAGCTGCCAGACCATGGACCATTTCTTTAACTCGGCAAGATCCTCACTCAGTTCCCTGCTGCCGCCCTTATTGTCCACTATATATATATTTTGATGCCATCAGCAAACAGAGACATACTCTCATGTATGCCTTCCCTTATGTCATATATAAACATGTTGAAAAGTACCATGTTCAGGACCTACCCTTGCAGTATGCCACCCATCACCCGCCTTACTCCAGACCTAGCCCCATTTATGACCACACTCCAAATCCTGTCTCCAAACCAGTTGCCTACCTTCCTAGTCAATTTGTCACCCATTCCTACAGAACATCTCTCAGATTCTTCACCAACTGGTTGTGAGGCACAGAGTGAAAAGCCTTACTGAAGTCCAGGTACAAAACATACAGGGCCCTTCCTCTGTCCTGTTCCTGTGAAGTAACATTAAAAATTCTGTGAGATTTGTCTGACAAGATCTCCTCAGGAAACCCTACTGCCTTGTGTCCTTGAGCCCCTGGGCCTCCAGAAATTCCACCAGATGCTATTTCGCTATGGACTCCAGTAGCTTTCCCAGAATAGATGTCAGGCTTACTGGCCTGTAGTTTTCTGGGTCCCCCTATTTACTACTCTTGTGCAGAGTCAAGACAGCTGCCATCTTCCAGTCATCCGGGACTTCTCCCATATCCAGGGGATAGTTGAACAGGCCTGTTACTGGCTCTGCCAGTACTTAAGCCAATTCCTTTAGCACCCTGGTGTTAGTCCATCCAAAGCAATTGATTGTCCACTTTTAACCCCAATAGCCCCTTTACCACACTTTGCTCCAAAATGGTCCCCTTGGACCATGTTAGCTCATCTCTGGCCTGTGTTCCACAGTCAGGGAGAGGGCCACTTTTTCCCTCCATAAAGACAGACCTTAAGTATTAGTTGAGGATTCTGGTTTTCTGCTTGTCCTCTTCCACCCAGGAATCCCCCTTTTTAGTGCTTTTACACTATCTATTACCTCCGTTCTCAACCTTTTCATCTTTTTAACCTTTGTCCTGGACTCTTGGAAACAGGCTAAAATTATCCATCTTCACGAAGGGGGAGGATTCCACCTCTCCTGGCAACTCCCGACCTATCTCCCTCTTACCTACCCTGGACATGCTCCAGGAACATGTGCTTTCCCAGCACTCCCCTGCCTTGACTCATCCTTTTACTTTACTCCTTTCTAGTCTGGCTTCCAGAAGTCCCACTCTGGCTCCACCTCTCTCCTGCGGCTTGCTGACTCCATTCTGTCTGGCATGGATCAGGGTCTGGTCACCTCCTCCATCTTTATCTACTTGGCCAAAGCTATCAACTCTGTTGCCCTCCCCTCTCTCCTGGGAAACATCAAGGCAGTGGGACTCTCTGACTCCTCCTCAATCAGATGGTTGTGCTCCTACCTTGAGAGCAGGTCTCAAGCTGTCTGGATTGGAGAATCAATCTCCCACCAACTCCCTATCAGCTTTGGTGTGCCCCGGGGGCTCATTCTTGGCCCTATACTCTTCTACATCTTCGAGAATAACCTTGCCCTGCCTGCTTCTCTGCATCCATCCATATGTTTGCATGGTACTCTTTGCCTCCAGCTTCTGTGCCCCCAACCTTACAAACAGGCTCCAAATAGACTTTATTAACATCCAGCACTGGTCCCTGGCTAATCAGTGGCCCCTCAATGCCAAGAAAATGGTCTCTATGACTTTTGGCCTTGGCAGAGTCTTACTAGACTCACCCTTCTCCACTCCTTCCATACCCTTGATGGTGCAGTGATTGAGGATGTCTCCTCATTCAAGTATCTCAGGATCTGGCTGAACAGGCACCTGGATTTCTCTGCACATGTGGATGCTATCCACCAGAAGCTGCACCCCAAACTAGGTGCACTAGACAGGAATGAAGGGAGTGTTCCAGTTCCTGCCCAAGAGAGAGGGATCATCTCGAAGATGATTCTCCTCATCTCTGACTTTGATGAAACAATATGAAGTGCTGCTCCCAAGTCCACTCTGGCCAGACTGGATTTTGCCTTTTCACTCCTTTTGCCGTTTTGCCCTGGACTGTCCTACACACCCATCACTACTCCCTGTACTCCTCCCTTTCCTTCCCCCTCCATTGAGTCAAGATGCCACACCCATTGTGCTTTCTTTATCTCTAAATACTGGCTTGGCTTCCTCTCTCCTACCGTGCTTCCATCCTCACCTCCCATACCACTTCCTACACTCTTCATAGATCTGGTCCTCACTCTCTGCACTCTCCTCAAGGAAATCCACTGCTGGCAACTGCCTTCTCTTTCCGGTTCCCCAAACATTGATGTTCTCTTCTGTTATTATCCGATCTGCCCCGGACTGCTGCCTACCACACTCTTACACCTACTCTTCTTGCACCTACACTAGCGCAGTCCTCTCATTCTCCCTCCTCTCCCCTTCCCACAACCATTGCTCCCTCCCTGAACTCAGTATTTCCTTCTGCATATTTCAAATGTTATTATTCTACAGTACTTTATCGTATTGTAGTGTGTTTTTCCCACTTATTGTTTACCATCTCCTCACTGGTCAATTGTGTTCTGCTCACCCCACTAGATCGGACCAAAGAATATCCTTACATTACGGTGCAGCACAGTAAAAAGAGAATAATGTAGTTGCAGCCTCAGAGTTTATTTATTTTATTTTATTCTTTGGTAACTAGGTAAGGTCCACTGATCACAAGATTTGTTTACAGGGGTGACCCGCGATAGTAAGAAAAGGTCACAAGTACAATGCATTAATAAAGAACACGTACAGTAAGGTAAACAAGGTTTAAAGGTATACAGTTCTGAATTCTATCACAGATAAAACTCAATTTTCTTTAAAAAAGAAAACAACCCACATGAGTCACTGAATGTTACCATGGCAACTACATGCTTGCCTCGTCCTCCTGTGTCCTTAAGCAATGCATCATTAGCTCTCGCCTCTCACACCTATTTCAAGTATATCACTCATAAATTATTTAATAAAAATTCTTGGTTTATAAAGGGAATGGATGTGGATCAACTGAATGCTACCTCTCTATATTTTTTGTAGCCTCAACTAGGCATATTCACAACTATTGAGTCCTGTCTGGAGATGGGAAGAAGCCCTATACAAGCTAATGCATGAGCCCACACTGTAAACGCATCTACTGCATGCATCATAGCTTGAGGAACATTAAAGCACACAAAATCACCAGGCATAGACAGAATTCATCCAAGAGTGTAAAGGGAAATGAGTCAGGTGCTAGTGGGGCCGCTGTCGGTCCTCAATTGAGAATCAGTAGCAACTGGCACCTGTAGATTGGAGGGTGACTAATGTGGTTCCATTACACAATGAGCATTTGTCAATGCCCGAATGTTTGCTTGCTGGTATTAGCATTGGAAATGCAGGAGTTAGAAAGATGTAGAATAGGAATGGCAGTGAAGTATTGCACTTCACACCAACCCCACCTTCACCCTGCAGAAATGGATAGGCATTGGGGTATGCATTTGGGTTGTCACCCATAACATTCATGCCATTTCACTTCACCCTATCCAGCAGACACCTACACGTGTTGAGGTGTGCCTTGGGGTGTCCAGCTTTACAGTCACCCCACTCCATAAGGACATATGCTGAAATGGGTGCAGTATAGGAGAATGGGGTGAACTCTGGGGTCAAGGAGTCCAAGGCACACCTTGATGATTGTCACTGGCTGCAGGGTGGGGGTGGAATGGCATGAGCATTACAGTCAGCAATCCAAAGGCACACCCCCTGATGCCTGTCAGTCTGTATAGGGTGGGACGTTATGGTTAGAAACCCTAATACCCCAGGCGTTTGTTGGTATTTGCACTACAAATTTTCAACATGCCCATTTTGTGACCCCACCTCATGAAAGCATTTGAGACCTCTTCTCATGAACAGTGGCACTGTGAATATGTCAATGTGTCCCGAACATTGAGTTTCCACAGCGACCGTGCCATTGTCCCGGCCCCTGCTCCACTGACTCTTCCTCTTGCTTTATCCCACTCCTTCTTAAAGCTATTGACTATCCTACATGTTGCCACCCCTTCTGGCAGCACATTCCAACTAGACACCACCCTCTCAGAGAAGTAGTGCCTCCTCATTTCCTTTTTGGAACGTCCCCCTTCCAACCTTAGTCATGCCCCCTCGTCTCTGTTCCACTCCTCAGTTTAAACACCCCCTTAGTGCTTGGTTTATTTACCCCCTCAGGTATTTAAACACTTCAATCATATCTCCCCATCCCTCCTCTACTCCAGTGTGTACATGTTCAGCTCCTTCAGCCTAACTTCATATTCCTTTCCTTCCATCCCCTTTAACATTTTTGTTGCCCTCTTTGCACCTCCTCCAGTAACTTTATATCTCTCTCAGGTATGGCCTCAGTATTGCACACAGTACTCTAGGTGCGGTCTGACCAATGATCTGTAGAGAGGTAGGATCACATCCCTGTGTCTGGATGAGAACCCCCTTGTGATGCACTGCAGCATCCTGTTTGTTTTCGCTGCTGCTGTCCTGCACTGGGCCGAGTTGTTCATGCTCCTAGTTACCAACGCCCCAGGTCATTCTCCTCCTCTGTGATCCCCAGCTGATAGTCCCTCTTCTGGTTCTTAGCCCCAAAGGGCATCACCTTACACTTCTTTGCATTGAATCCTAGCTGCCACTCCACCGACCATGTCTCTAGTTTGGTTAGGTCCCCCTGCAGTTTTTTCCATCCATCCTCTTCGTCCACCACCGCCCCCAATTTAGTATAATCTGCAAACAGATTAACCCTGCTCCCCACTCCGTGTGCTATATTGGAGATAAAGAGCCCAAATAGCACCGGGCCCAGCACTGAACCCTGCAGCACCCCACTTGTCAGTACTCTGGGTGCCAAAAGCTCCTCCCACCACCACCCTCTGCGCCTTCCCCTGTAACCAGTTCTCTATCCATTTAGTCAGCTTTTCCCAGCCCCACTGCTGTCAGCTTCCCCCCCAGTCTCCCATGAGGCACTGTATCAAAGGCCTTACTGAAGTCCAAGTACAGGACATGTACCGCATGGCCCCTGTCCAACTCCCTTGTCACCCAGTCATAATACTCTATTAGGTTAGTTTGACAAGACCTCCTTGAGATGAACCCATGTTGCTGCCCATCTTGAAGGCCATTACTCTTTAAGAATGCCACCAACCTCTCCTTCAGTATCACCTCCATAAGCTTACCCACTGTGGATGTGACAGTTACCGGCCGATAATTTCCTGGCTTCTCTCTAGGCCCACTCTTGTGTATGGGAACCACACGGGCCACCCTCCAGTCCTGGGGCACACACCCTGTTTCCAGGGAGGTGTTGAATAGATCTGCCAGCAGCTCGGCCAACAGCTCCATCTCCCTCAGCACCCTGGGGTGGATGCCATCAGGACTTGGTGCCTTGTCCACCCTTACTTCCCTCAGCCCCTCTAGTACCCTACTCCCCGTGATCACTTTGTCTGTCACCTCCTTCCCCCGTTTCCCCACCCCCAGCCCATTCTGGTAGTGGATCATCCCTCTCCTTAGTGAAAATGGAGCAGAATTTCCACTTGCTTCTTCCCCTTTTCCACTCAATCCCCTCCCCGCTTTATCCTCACAATATGTTCCTTGCACTTCCTCTTTTCCCTGACATACCTAAAAAAGTCCTTTTCCCCTCCCTCCCTTTATGCCCTGTGCGGACCTTAATTGCCTGAAGGCCTTAGCTTTTTTCACCCTCCTGGCAACCTCCCTTGACCAATTCCTGAAAGCCTCCTTATCCTCTCCCTTCCCTGTTCTGTACTTCCAGTATGCAGCCGTCTTTGCCCTCACCCCATGCAGCACTTCCTTGTTCGGCCAGCATGGTTTCTTGGCTCTGCTCTTCTTACTCCTGGCCCTGGTGTAGGCTACTGTGGCCTCCGTTAGCCCAGTCTTTATGACCAGTGTCAGTGGCTCAGTAGGTAGCACACTTGCCTCTGAGGCTGGGAGATCAGAGGGCTGTGGGTTCAGCTCCCACATCTGGCACTTGGGTTAATATCCCAGTACTGACACTGTAGAGCAGCATGAGAGGGGTGCTGCATTTCTGAGGTGCCATCTTTTGGATGAGATGTTAAACTGAGGTCCCATCTGCTTGGATTGGTGGTAGTTCAGGTGGATGTTAAAGATCCCATGGCACTTGAATAGAGTAGGGGAAGTTCCCCAGTGTCCTGGCCAAATTTCCCTCATTCACTAAAAATACCACCAACAGCTTAATCTGATTCAAGGTTAGTTGGCATTCATCTATATTCCCCTCCCCTTGGTCGTGCCTGAAGATAGGCAGAATTTGTCTAGTGCACTTACCCGGTCAACAAAAACTAAATAAATAAAAAAATTACTCCCCTTATATCCTGGAGTCTCTCTTGCAGTTTTGCTCCCATCCTCCCAAAATCCACCACCTTAGTGCCCATGCCTCCTGTCTCCCTGCCCAGTGCAACAACGAGCCACACTGTTTGGTGGTTGCTACCTACTAGTGGATCCTTCACCCTTACCTCCCTCACCACCTCATTTGCCAGTACTAGGTCTAGAGTGCTACCAAGCCTTGTAGGCCCACTTACCAATTGCGTCAGAAGGCCATCCTGGAATGCATCAAAGAGCACCTGCTCCCTAGTACTGCTAGTGGCCAGGATGCTCCAGTCATCCTGTGGTAGGTTAAAATTCCCCACTATCACCACACTCCCCCTTCTACACACCTTCCTTATCTGCTCTGCCAATGCCCCATCCAGGTTTCCAGATTGGGCTGGTGGTCTGTACACCACTCCCAGTCTCAGCTTTCTGCTCTTAAGAGTCCAGGAGCTGCACCCAAAGTGCCTCTGTCCTCTCCTCTACTCCCTCGTCTCTTATGCATTTAAACCCTTCCCTCACACTGAGTGCAACCCCCTCCTTCCAACCACCCGGTCCCTCCTGTATATCCTGTATTCTGAGAATGCCAAGTCCCAATCATGGTACTCTGTGGCCCAAGTCTCTGTCACTGCAGCAATGTCCACCTTCCCCTCTGAAAGGAGCGCCTGAAGCTCTGCAATTTTGTTCCCCAAGCTTCTTGCGTTGATAGAGACCACCTTCCACTCATACCGCTCCTTCTCCTCACTCTTCTCCTCCTTGGCCTGTGTCCCTCCTCCCAGTAATTCGCACCCTTTCTCCCTCTTATTCTTACCAGGTGGTGGTGCCTTCTGTATTACACTCAGACCACTCTGCCTGCCCCCTCCCAGGGTTACTACGCCTCCGCATTTACCTATATGTAGGGGGGTGAGCTCATTAGGGGGGTGAGCTCATTAGGCTCCCCTGTCCGGACCTTTCTACCAACCTCAGTCTTTTGGCCACCCCCCCCCCACTAGTTTAAATCCATCTTAGTAGAGATATAGCCCTCTAATCTTGCAATTAATACTCTCCTCCTCTTCCTGCTCAAGTGTAGCCTGCCCCCTGCATACAAGTCACTATTCCCCCAGACTCTACCCCAGTTAGTCACTAACCCATAATTTTTGGTGTGGCACCAATCTCTCAGCCACTCGTTGAACTCCTCAATCCTACCCTTCCTCCCCATGCTTGCATGTGGTACTGGGAGTACCTCCAAGAATGCCACGACTCCCCCACCCCCTCACACTGCCTGCCCAAATACTCAGACCTCCCCCTCACTACTTCCATAGTGTCCCCTGCCAAGTCATTTGTACCTACATGTAACACTAAATGAGGTTTCTTCCTTCCCTTGCTGTGCCTGCCCTGCCCCTCCTGCAGTCAACCTGGGGATAGCTTCAACCCAAATACGGCTGTGCCTTTCCCCCCTTCCGCCCCATCTCACCTCTTTCAGTATAGACTCCCCCAGGATGAGTACCCCCGTCCGTTACCCCCTTTCCCTTCATGCCTTCCACCACCCCAGTGTTCGTTCCTCCCTGCCCACCCCCACCAGCTGCCCTCTGTGACTTCTGTATCAGTACCCCCTACTTTCGCCTCACCCCTTTTCTCTGCCTTATTCCTCCCCATCACCCTTGAACCCCTTCTCAGCCTGACTACTTCCTACTGGGCTTCCCAAGTCGACCTCCCCATCTCCCCTGCTGATTTCCTACCCCTCTCCTATCCCCACTGTTGTCGATTTACAGCCCCCATTCCCTTCTGCCCTGATAGTGATGCCCCTCCCATTCTTCCCCCTTCCCGTAGACTTCTCTCCTCCAATCATCACCCCTCCTTCCTTATTAGTCCCCCTTATACCCATTCATCCTTGCTATCTCTTCCCCTACCTGTTGCCATCCGTCTCATGCAGACTGTGTGAGAGACTTTTTGATGCCATGCATTTCTGCTTAAAGTTGAACCAGCATAATATTCTGTGGTGATTTGTATATACAGCCCATGGTGCTTTGCATTATGTGGGTATGTGTAATTCTGTATTTCTTTGAAACCTGGCTTCCCGGCAAGTGCCCTTTGAGGAAACCATTGCCTTAGTACTTGCGTGCTGAGGTTCTTTGTCTTTTAGCTTGTTTTTGGTTTTATTGGGTTCACAACAACATAACCCAGATAGACCATCTTAGGGTAGCTGGTTCATTCCACTGGGGTGTCACACAGATGAGACAAACTGATGAGTCCTGGTAGGATGAAACATGTGTATGTGTCTTTTGTTAGCACCCTTTGCAGACTGTGTGAGACATCTTTTAGTATCATGCATTTCTGCTTAAAGTTGAACCAGCATAATATTCTGTGGTGATTTGCATTATGGGGTATTTGTAATTCTGTATTTCTTTGAAACTTGGCTTCCTGGCCAGTTCCTTTTGGGGTAACCATTGCCTCAGTGCTTGTGTGCTGAGGTTCTTTGTCTTTTAGCTTGTTTTTTGTATTTATTGGGTTCACCACAACATAACTCAGATAGACCATCTTAGGGTAGCTGGTTCATTCCACTGGGGTGACACACTGATGAGTCCTGGTAGGACAAAACACGTGTATGTGTCTTCTGTTAGCACCCTTTGCAGACTGTGTGAGAGACCTTTTAGTACCATGCATTTCTGCTTAAAGTTGAACCAGCATAATAGTCTGTGGTGATTTGCATATACAGCCCATGGTGCTTTGCATTATGGGGGTATGTGTGATTCTGTATTTCTTTGACACTTGGCTTCCCGGCCAGTGCCCTTTGGGGTAACCATTGCCTCAGTGCTTGTGTGCTGAGGTTCTTTGTCTTTTAGCTTGTTTTTTGTTTTTATTGGGTTCACCACAACATAACCTAGATAGACCATCTTACGGTAGCTGGTTCATTCCACTGGACTGTCACACGGATGACCACACTGATAAGTCCTGGTAGGATGAAACACATTTGTGTGTCTTCTGTTAGCACCCTTTGCAGACTGTGTAAGACACATTTTGGTACCACGCATTTCTGCTTAAAGTTGAACCAGCATAATATACTGTGGTGATTTGCTCATACAGCCCATGGTGCTTTGCATTATAGGGGTATGTGCGATTCTGTATTTCTTTGAAACTTGGCTTCCTGGCCAGTGCCCTTTGGGGTAACCATTGCCTCAGTGCTTGTGTGCTGAGGTTCTTTGTCTTTTAGCTTGTTTTTTGGTTTTATTGGGTTCACCACAACATAACCCAGATAGACCATCTTAGGGTAGCTGGTTCATTCCACTGGGGTGTCACACAGATGAAACACATGTACTGTATGTGTCTTCTGTTAGCACCTTTCGCAGACTGTGTGAGAGACCTTTTGGTACCATGCATTTCTGCTTAAAAGTTGAACTAATCATAATATAGCTGTGGTGACTTTGCATATATGGAGGTGATGTGTGATTCTGTATTTTTTGAAACTTGGCTTCCCGCCAGTGCCCTTTGGAGAAACCATTGCCTTAGTGCTTGTGTGCTGAGGTTCTTTGCCTTTTAGCTTGTTTTTTTTGGTTTTATTGGGTTCACCACAACATAACCCAGATAGACCACCATCTTTGGGTAGCTGGTTCATTCCACTGGGGTGTCACACAGATGAGACACACTGATTAGTCCTGGTAGGACGAAACACATGTGTGTGTGTGTCTTCTATTAGCACCCTTTGCAGACTGTGTGAGACACCTTTTGGTACCATGCATTTCTGCTTAAAGTTGAACCAGCATAATATGCTGTGGTGATTTGCATTATGGAGGTATGTATGAGTCTGTATTTCTTTGAAACTAGGCTTCCCAGCAGTGACCTTTGGGGTAACCATTGCTTCAATGCTTGTGTGCCGAGGTTCTTTGTCTTTGTTCCTCTCATGCCCTTGTCCTCCCTCCTTCAGTCCGTTCCTGCTCCCCTCTCTCTCCATAGCAGAGGATTGAATCTATTCCCTGGTTGATGCCCTCCTCATCTCTTCCCCTTCGGTTTCCCCTCCAACTTGTTCCCCTCAGTGCCCCTGGTCCCTCCCTACCCAGCAGCCATTTGCTCTTTCCCTGGTACTCCTTGTGGTCTCTTTCCTTCCCCATCAGAGGCCTCCCCCTCACCTCAGGCACCCACCCCTTCTCCTCTCTTTCTGCTAGTGCCTCTGATACTGGGTCAGTTTCAGCCCCTAGTTGTTCTTCCTCTGTCCCCCTTGCCATCCCCTATCCCCCCCGGCCAGGATGCCTACCATACTCATCTTCCCTGCCACTTAAGACTCCTCCCTAACCTCCACAGTTCCTCCCTCAAAGTAGCCAGTCATCTACAGACCATACAACCCCCCCATCCTCCAAGCCCATTCCAGGATCATGGCAGACCCACACCCTGTACACCCCACCACCCTTCCAAAGATGCCCACCCTATTTACATGTGGCACCTGCCCCATTTTGGCCCCCATCTTATGTAACGGGCTCTTACTCCCAGTTTCTGTACCCTACTTCAACTGTTAGGCCCCTATTTACTCAAATTCCTGGCCCCCCCACACTAGTCCTCCTACTCCCCCCTTGCCGACCGGATTAATTAAGTCTCAGATTTCATCCGTTAGATACTGTATTACTGTAGCAATCCTAAAGCCTCCTTGTCTGTTTTTCACCCCTCAGCTACAATACGTTTTGTTTTCAGCTCTCATATAGTTTCACTTAGCTAGAAATCGTATTGCACTCCAAGTATTACTCAGCTCTGTCAGACAAATAAACAGAACAAATAAAAATGTATTATTACAGCAATCCTAACAGTATAGCTCAGTTAGAGAAAGAAACAGAATAATTAAATCTGTATTATTACAGCAATCCTAAAAGTATCCAATCATTGCTTTGTCTGCACCCCAGAGACCCTGCTGTAATATAGGACTACAGAGGACCCTGGGAGGGAGGGTGGGCAACTCTAAAGTCCCAACAGAGCTCCGTGAGCTAGCTCACTCCACCTCTCTCCTCGCTCATTCTGTTTCTCCCGGCACTGCAGGCTACCCTTTTGTACCGGGCCCCTGCCTGCGTTGGCACCTTTTTCTGTCCATAAAGAAATCCACAGCACTCCCAACAGAGCTCTTTTGAGCTCGCTCACTCCCCGTCTCTTACTAGCTTGTTCTGTTTCTCCCGACACTGCAGGATGCCCTTTTGTACTGGGCTCCTGCCTGCATTGGTGCCTTTTTCTGCCCACAAAGAAATCTGCAGCAGTCTCGACAGAGCTCTGTTGAGCTTGTTCACTCCCCCTCTCTCACTCATTCATTCTGTTTCTCCCGACAGTGCAGGCTGCCTTTTGTACTGGGCTTCTGCCTGCGTTGGCACCTTTTTCTGCCCACAAAGAAGTTTACAGCTGTCCCAACAGAGCTCCGTGAAGTTTACTCATTCACCCTTTTTTCACTCACTCATTCTGTTTCTCCTAGCACTGCAGACTGCCCTTTTGTACTGGGCTCCAGCCTTGGTGCCTTTTTCTGCCCACAAAGAAATCCGCAGCAGTCCCGACAGAGCTCCGTTGAGTTCGCTCACTCCCCCTCTCTCACTCGCTTGTTCTGTTTCTCTCAGTGCTGCAGGCTGCCCTTTTGTACAGGTTTCCTGCCTGCGTTGGTGCCTTTTTCTGCCCACAAAGAAATCCGCAGCAGTCCTGACAGAGCTCAGTTGAACTCGCTCACTTCGCCTCTCTCACTCTCTCGATTTTAATCTGTCCCAAACACTGATTTCCCACAGCGACCCCGCTATTCTGCGCCGGAAGTGCGAAAACACATTTTGGCTAGGATGTGAAAAAATGACCACTGTACTGTTCATAAGGAGATGTGAAAAAATGACAGTGTTGAAAATCTGGCATGAAAATATTACAAATTTGTGAAGTTACAAGGGTGCATGGAAACTGCACAATACACACTTGTAACACAGTCATTTTATGGACTTTCATCACCAGATTTTCAACATAGGCATTTTAGGACCTCTGCTCATGAACAGTGTCACTGTCATTTTCTTAATCAGTCCCAAAAACTGATTTCCCACAGCGACTGCGCAATTCTGCGCAGGAAGCGTGAAAACATATTTTGGCCAGGATGTATAAAATGACAGCTGTACTGCTCATAAGGAGGTGTGGAAAAATGGCAGTGTTGAAAATCTGGAGTGAAAATATTACAAATTCATGAAGTTACAAGTGTGCGTGGAAACTGCGCAATGCACCCTCTTAAAACAGTCATTTTTTTGATTTTTTTTTACCAAATTTGCAACATAGGCTTTTGGAGAGCCCACCTCATGAACACTGGCACTGTCATTTTGTTAATCAATCCCAAAAGGTGATTCCGCACAGTGACCGCAAAATCACCTTTTGGGACTGAATAACGCCATGACAGTGACTGAATTCATGAGAAGGGGTCCTAATAACCCCACATTGAAAATTTGGTGCCAAAATTCCCAAAAATGCTTGAGATATGCACCAAAGTTGAGAAAACCCTATTTATGCCATAATACAGCTTACCGGCATTTCTTCTGTTTGCGGTCGGCTTAGAAGAGTGCAGTCGTGTTCCCGGTTCACCGAAGATCATTGCACTGGGCTCTGGAGGTAAGTATGGGTTGAGGGGAGGTGTGAGGAGGCAGAATGTGCAGAGGGTGGGTGCAGGTTGGGGGAGGGGCCAAGGACTCAATGAGGGACTGTTTTCTGTTTTACAGGGTTTAAAAAACAACAACATTGCGGGACTGTTTTATTTTTCAGGGACATTTTGCACATTGGGGTAGGCCCTCAGCATGCCACCTGAGTGTTTTTGAAGGGGCTGTAGCTGACAGTGGATTGGGCACCCCTGTCGGCACATACCAAATAGGGGGGGCAAGAGCCGAGGGGAATGGGCACCCCCTCAACAGACAACAAATTAGGGGGGGACAGTATGCCAATGTGGAGTGGGCTTCCACATCAGCAAACTGAACTGGGAAGAGGGGGACTGAAGCCGTTGGGGATTGGGTGCCCCGTCGGCAAAGAAAGACTGTTGGGGGGATGCATGATGCTGAGGAGGATTGGGCACCCCCTTGGCATACAACAGAAACTTGGGGGTGGGGACATTATGCCAACAGGGACTGGGATCCCCTTCGGCAAATGAACTGGGTCAGGGCATGCGGATGGCAAGGTACCGCCCTGCAATGATGGATCGCTCCCTCATTGTAGCGGCAAAAATGTTTCAAGGTGGTGGCACGCTGGCTGAACTAATGTCAGCAGCAGCATGCCACTGCATTGGAGAAAGCAGGCCAAGCCTCAAAAGGCACTGGTGCCATTGACCCCCACAGTGCTGCACCTCCAAAACCCCGCTTCTCTCCTAAGCTGTGCCGAAATGTTTCTTGCGCATGCGCAAGCAAACATAAAAATGGAGAAAGGAGAATCCAAGAACTTTCAAGCTAGTGAATCTGACATAAAAAGAAGTGGGAAAACTACTCAACACACTTATTAGGGGGATATATAGGGGATATACAATAGTCTGACTCAAAATGTGCAATTTAGCTTCATGAGAGAGGGGACAGGACTATAACTCAAAAGTGGCGGATCGACAAATGAGTTACACAAGTCCTGTCCTATCACAAGTAATGATAAATCACATACTATATATAGCTACATAGACAATGACAACAGAATAAAGCCTGTTGGCCCAACCAGTCTGCCCACCCTACCTACCTATGGTGCAACATCCCTAGAGGCCATCCCTCCCCTTTGTTTCAAACAACATGAAGTCTTGCTATATTCTGACATATGCAGTGAGTCCCAACCTTCGAACTGCCCCGGAGATGAAGGAGTTAACTTTCCATGCCAGGCATGGAACGCTGAGCTCGAGCTCGGTTGAGACTCTGTCTGTTGTTCTTCAAACTCAAACCGTCAGATTCTTTACTCCGCCTCACTGAACAGTCGCTCCAGAGATTTCTCCTTCTGCTCAGTTCATTTTGTCGGTTAAAGTGCCGTTTTCTCGGTTTTCGACCAAAATTAAACCGTAACCTGTCGGTTCACTCTCTGTCTGTGGTATTTGTGAGTACTAGATGGGTTATATTTTATCTGTTCTGTGTGGAACTTGTAAACGGTTCATCGGTTCGGTTTGAAACGATCCAGTTGTTTAAAAAATCTTAAATTGTACTTTTAGAGTGTGGTTACCAGTTCTTATCAGTTCTAAAAAAAACGGATTTTATTATGTTTTTTTTTATGACCCGTGACACGGTTGGGAACCGATAAGAGGGTCTTGCCTGGCGGATTGCCATAAGCGGGTAAGTTTGGATAGGACTGGCACTATGTCTGAGAAACCCAAAGAAAAACCGGGCCACTGGGTTTCAACACTGTAGCGTGTGTGGGGAAGTATTTGCCAAGGCTGATCCCCACACCACCTGTGTTTAGTGTCTGGGGTTTGACCACCTCAATGCAGACTGCCAGATTTGTAAAAATTTTCCTGCAGCTACCCTGGAAAAGAGAGTTGGTAGGCTCAGGGAAAGGGAGGCCAAAAAGTCCGCTGAACCGGATGGCCAGCCCAGTTTGGTTCAAACTGAACCAGAAGGAGTGCCCTCTGACCAGGGCGAGACTTCTTCGGGCAAAAGGAGATCCGACTCTGAGGAGTCGGTTCCAGCAAAAAGGACTAGAAAATCAGCTGGTGTGGAGCCAAAACTTTCCTTTCCAACCACTGAAGAAATAGCCAAAGTGATCAAAATTGTCCAGTCGCTTTCCCGGTTCCGACTAGTCCGGCTTGTAAATCAATAGGCGCTTCGGTTGACCAGTTCCACGGTTCAAAGTATGAGTTAGAAGGTATTATGAACCAGAGGAGGGAAGAGGAGTATGAGGAGAGTGAATGTGGATTTGAAAGTCTGGATGTGCCCATTGACCGGACATCTCCCCAGACAGACCTTCAGGTGTCTCCTCCTAGGCTTTCTGAGTCCCCTTCTCATTTTATGTTTTATAAAAAAGTGGCTGAAACCCTCCAGCTCCCTATGGAGGAAGCTGTGGATGATCAAGAAGAGCCTGACTTTGTAGAAATGATGGATATCCCAGAGTCTAGGAGGCTGTCTATTCCCTTGCATAAATCTTTTGGGAAACAGACATTTAAAATTCTAAAAACTCCTCACACTATACCTCCTGTGGATAAGAGAATGGACAAGAGGTACACATTGTCAGGCTCTGATACGGAGTTCCTTACACAACAATGCAGCCATGTTGGGGTAGTGCAGGCTGCAGCCTGTGACAAGGCAAATATTTCCTTGGCTTCACACCCCCCAGACAAACCCTCCAGGAGGATTGATGCCATGGCAAAGAAACAGTACATGGCAGCATCCTTGGGACTCAGACAGGCAAATTATATGGCTTATGTGGCTAGATATCAGAAGTCCAGATGGGACACTGTTATGGCTTTAGCAAAACAGGTCCCTGGCCAGCTTGCCAAGGAGCTGGAGCAGGTGGCCGCTGATGGTATTGAGGCATCTAAAGTGCAATTCCATGCTGCAGTGGACTCAAATGATGTGTCATCAAGAGTCATAGCTACATCTGTGGCACTTCGAAGAATGGCTTGGCTCAGATGTACTAGCCTGTCACAGGATACCCAGACTAAGGCCATGGATTTTCCTGTTGTGGATAATTCTCTGTTTTGGGAGCAGACAGAGAATTACATGAAGAAAATGGATGAGTATAGGACCACCTATAGGGTGCACAGGCCAAGGAAAGGCAGGCCACTCCTCAAAGACAGCTTCCCAGGGGCAGGGCAGGCCTTCTCATAGGCCTTTTTACCAAGCCCAGGTCTCCTCTTCTGCTTATGCCCAGAGGGGGTTCTTTAGAGGGAGAGGCAGATGGGGTACAAGCAGGCCTGCTTCCACCCCTCAGCCCAAAGCCCCTGCAAAGCAGGCACCTTGATGGGGTTGCCAGGGCCGATTCTCAGCTACCTGTAGGGGGCAGGCTGGCTTACTTTGTCCAGGACCGGGAGTCTCTGACATCAGACAAATGGGTCCTGGAAGTAGTAAGCCAGGACTGATTCTCAACTTCAAAAGTTTCAAAGATGAGAACCAGATCCTTTCCACCTGCAAATCCATCAGAGGTACTTGCCTTAGAGGCAGAGGTCTCTTCCCTCCTAGCTCTCAGAGCTGTGGAAAGGGTTCCACCCCTACACCAGGGCAAAGGATTGTATTCCAGGTACTTCCTTACCCCAAAAAAGACAGGAGAATGGCGGCCCATCCTGGATCTCAGATACTTAAACAAGCACCTTTTAAAACCAAAATTCAAAATGGTGACTCTGGGAATTATTCTACCCTCTCTAAGGCCAGGGGACTGGCTAGTGTCCCTGGACCTCAAGGATGCCTACTTCCATATTCTCATCAGAAGCTCCCATCGAAAGTACCTCAAGTTCGAGCTGCCCTCAGGCCATTACCAGTTCAGAGCAATGCCCTTTGGCCTCACCTCTGCTCCAAGGGTATTCACGAAATGCCTGGCAGTAGTAGTTGCTTCTCTAAGAAGGCGGAAAATTGCCATCTTCCCTTACCTGGACGACTGGCTCATAGTAGGCCAGTCCCCAGACCAAGTCAAGTTACACTTACAGATACCTCAGCAACTGCTCACTTCTTTGGGTTTCCTTCTAAATCTTTCAAAGTCAGTTCTAGAGCCTGTCCAGCTCCTCACCTTCATAGGTGCAGAGCTAGACACAGAGAAGGCCAGAGCCTTCCTTCCCCTGGACAGGGCAAGGACCCTGGTCTCTCTGGCCTCCTCATTCACCCTGCAGGTGTCTCGACCAGCAAGGCATTTTCTACAGCTCCTGGGGCACATGGCTGCTTCTACAGCAGTAGTGCAGGGAGCAAGATTTCAGATGAGAGACATTCAGTTCCATTTGAGAGCCTTTTAGTCTCAAAGGAAGGATCCTCTGACCAAACTGATCCCAGTAACTCAAACCCTGATCCAGGCCCTACAGTGGTGGCAGGATCAGAACAATTTGAGACAAGGGGTTCCCTTTGTCACTCAGTCTCACTCTTTAATCCTTACTACAGATGCCTCCCTCTTGGGGTGGGGGCTTCACATGGGCGACCTCACCACCCAGGGGTTGTGGTCCCCTCAGGAATCTCTGCTCCATATCAATCTGTTGGAACTCAGAGCAATATTTCTAGCACTTCAAGCTTTTTCCAAATCTGTTCAGAACAAAGTTGCACAGGTCAGAACAGACAACACCACCACAATGTGGTACATCAACAAGCAAGGAGGCACTCGGTCTATGGCCTTGTGCACCGAAGCAATGAAGTTGTGGTCTCTGGCTTACTCCCTGAACACCTCCCTCACGGAAGTTCACCTCCCAGGAAAGGACAATGTCCTGGCAGATGCTCTCAGCAGGATTTCCCAGGGCCATCACGAATGGTCACTGGATCCCCTGATCTTGAAGGTGATATTTTTCAGATGGGGCACCCCACAGATAGATCTTTTTGCAGCCCCAGACAATCACCAACTTCCCCTTTTTTGCTGTAGACCCCCAGTGTTGGGCTCCATCCCCCTGGATGCCTTAGTTCTCAATTGGGAAGGGAAGTTTCTCTATGCTTTTCCCCCCTTCCCTCTCCTGTTCAAAGTGCTAGTCAAAATCAGATCTCAACCCTGCAAGATGATCCTGATTGCTCCAGACTGGGCCAGATAGCCCTGGTATCCACTCCTACTGTCCTTAGCAGTCCATCTTCCTCTGTGTCTTCCCCGGGAATTACAACCTGTTAACCTGTGCTCAGGGGAGGGTTTGGTATCCGAACCTCAAATCTCTCAATCTCAAGGCCTGGCTCTTGAAGAGTTAGAGTTTGCTGATGTACACCTCTCCCAAGGTGTAATGGATATCCTGAAGGCTTCTAGAAAACCTTCCACCAGGGCTACTTATAATTCTAAATGGAAAAGATTTTCCATATGGTGCTCTGGGAAGCATATTTCCCCAGAATCTGCTGACCTGCCCACAGTCCTTGATTATATGGTTCACTTAAATAGCTTGGGGCTGAGACCAGCTACACTGAAAGTGCATCTGGCAGCTGTGTCTGCTTTTATTTCAGCAGGTAAGCCCTGTTCTCTCTCAGCTCACCCTGTTTTCTCCAAGTTTTTCAAGGGATTGCTTCACACCAACCCTCCATTCAGGGACCCTGCCCCTGCCTGGGACCTCAATGTTTGCATTGCTCAGCTTATGCAACCCCCTTTTGAGCCTTTATCTTCAGCAGAGCTTAAGTACTTGACTTGGAAGACTGTGTTTCTGGTAGCCATCACTTCTGCCAGACGCATAAGTGAATTACAAGCTTTGTCAGTGGAGCCTGATTTTATCTCCTTTCATAGAGATAAGGTGGTCCTCAGGACTAACAGGAAGTTCTTGCCTAAGGTGGTTTCAGATTTCCACCTTAATCAATCTATGTCTCTTCCAGTGTACTTCACTGACCATTCCTCCTCTGAGGAGAGACTGCACAGTTTAGATGTGAAAAGAGCCCTTAGTTACTACATAGAGCGTGCCAAGGTCACAGGTTTGACTCCCTCCAACTGTTCCTCACTTATGGTGAGGTTGGTAGGAAACCTGCCACTAAAAGATCCATTGCCAGGTGGATTGTCTCTTGTATCCAATTTTGCTATGAAAAACTGGGTGAGTTCCTCCCTCAGGCCTGAGGGCTCGCTCTACCAGAGGTACAGCTGCTTCCCTGGCTGCTGCCAGGGGACATCCTATTCTAGAGATATGTCAAGCAGCTACCTGGAAAACAGTTCACACTTTTGCAAGCATTACTCCCTGGACATTCAGGCTAGGAGTGATGCTCCAGTTTAGCACAGCTGTGCTTTAGAGCCTATTTCCTAAGTAGGTTCTGTCCCTCCTCCATGGAGGTACTGCTTTGTAGTCTGCATATGTCAGAATAT
Organism: Neoceratodus forsteri; assembly: GCA_016271365.2. Classification (NCBI taxonomy): domain Eukaryota; kingdom Metazoa; phylum Chordata; order Ceratodontiformes; family Ceratodontidae; genus Neoceratodus; species Neoceratodus forsteri. Next base: position 1,128,854,643 of record CM057449.1, on the reverse strand, counting down.
AGCAAGACTTCATGTTGTTTGAAGAAAAAATTACTCACCTTAGTAATGTTGTTTCTTCTAATGGAGTCTTGCTATATTCTGACCTCCCCCCCTGCCCCTCTCAGAACCTCTGTTTTTGGGATGTGGGTGGGCAGTGCAGTGTTGGCACTTAGTAGGTGCCCACCTTTTGTTTCACCCTTCTTTTTTTGGGGTGGAGTGGGTGTGTGTTTTTTAATTTTTGGGGCTCCTGACTTGAGTCTTTGTGTTTGGGACCAAAAATGTGTTTTATGTTTAGTAGCCAGTTGGCTAGTGTAGGTTTACAGCTTCACACAGGACCTTAGTGAGTTTAGCTCGTAAAGATCTGATGGTTTGAGTTTGAAGAACAACAGACAGAGTCTCAACCGAGTTTGAGCTCAGCGTTCCATGCCTGGCACGGAAAGTTAACTCTTTCATCTCCGGGGCGGTTCGAAGGTTGGGACTCACTGCATATGTCAGAATATAGCAAGACTCCATTAGAAGAAACAACATTACTAAGGTGAGTAATTTTTTCTTCTGTCCCTTTTTTCTAACTAGTTCCATGTGCCTGTTCCATCCCTGCTTAAACCTGATCACTGATTTGGTCTGTACCACTTCCTCTGGCAGCTTGTTCCACTTGTCAACTACTGTGTACATACCTTTTGAATCTCCACCCCCCCAAGGAAAAATTAGTTATAACTTATTCCTGTATTTGAGCTCAAGTAGAAAACTTCCTTGGTGTCCACCAGATACCCAATGTCTTTTGTTAGTCCCATCAGCAAGACTGAAATCTGCTGGGGACCAGGCATTCTCTGTAGCTACTCTGAGACTCTGTAGTACTGTCTCAAAATCCATCCAAGTCTGCCTCTTCAAATGCAAGATTTAAATCTCAGTTGAAGACTTGGTTATTTAGAAAGGCTTTTTCAGGGGATTGACAGCACTGAAGATTCTAAGGTTATATTGTTGAGCTGGATTCATATCTTATATTCACTTCTGTAACTTGATATGATGTATTATTTATTTAATTTGCAAAGCACTTTTAATGCTGAAAAGATGCTAAATAAATATCCTATCTTATCCACCCTATTTATCCCATGCAGGTACTTGTGTATCTCAATCTTTTCTCACCCTTTGCCTCCTTTTCTCAAGGGTGTACATGTTTTTTTTTTTAAATCTCTATTTATCCACCCCCATCTCTGCAGGCTCTGCATCATTGGGAGCACCCATGAAGTCTGCCCCCGCTTCAGCCATCCTACCTGAGTCCTCCGGTCTACCCCCATGGAGCCGCAGTTCTTCTGCCGGGTGGGGACAAGTCGGGGCGGGCTTACACCCCGAACAATTCTGGTTTGGTCGGGGACCACAGGATCAGGCAGGTGGGAGCAATTTGGGGTCTGCTTCAGTGCTCCATCTTCCTGGAGCCTGCAGAGTGCTTTTCCCTTGTTCTTCTTGGGGGAGTGGCACATACCCAGATGCCATGGCATCACTGCCAACATTGCCACTCCCCATCCCCTAGATGTCAGCTCTGCACCTGCCATGCCTCCGACTTCCACCAAAGGCCAGTCAAGTGCAGAGCATGGACCCCCCCTCCCTCCCAGGAGAGGAGAGCTGTCCTCTGGATGCTCAGTCCTCTCCCTTCCCTGCCGACCCCTGATGGCCCGGGCTCATTCCCAAAACCGGGTTGCCGGAGTGGTGCAAGGTGTGGCTTCCAGTGCCTCAACCCTCAGCACCACCAGGCCGGATAAGGTTGTACATGTTTATGGCCTGGAGCCCCACTTCATGTGCCCTGCCCCTAGTCCATAGACCATCTTGGTTTCCTCGTATTGTACTGCTACTGCCTGTTTCATATTTGATTTATACATCACTTTACTTATTTGTTTGGTTGTTTTCCAGTTCTATTGCTGCCCATCAGTCCTCTGGCTAGAACCTCCTTCAGCCTTCTGTCAGTGCCATGCATCTCCCTCAAGGCTCCTCTTACCTAATTTCTTGGAACTCCACGGGTCACCTGTGACACATCACTGCTTTGCTCCCCCCCTTGGTTTGCTCCCCCAGGTGGGGTCTGTCTTCAGCTCTCTGGCAGGATCTTTTCCCATGTAATCCAGTCACAAACAGTGAAGCCCAGGATTATCCCTAGTGGTCAAGAGAGGGAGCCTGAAAAGGATATGGGAGGGAGGCAGGCAAGGCTTCATCTGCTCAACTGGAATCATTTGTCCCTTTTCTTCCCTTCTTTGGGATGTGGTCCTGGATGATGCCCAGAGCATGCACCCATGTCCCTACCCTCCCTGATTAAAGCTGCTCCAGGCATGTTGGCAAACAGCTTCATTAGGTGGCCTGGGTGGCAGTCAAGCAGAGGAAGAAGCATGCACCTCCCTGGAAGGAGAAAAGCAGTTTGACGGATGCTCCAGGAACACAAGTGAGAAGCACTCACAAGATACTTTAGAGTTGAAATGAAAAATTACATATTTATTAATCTAGTGCAGAAAGACGCTAACAGCAGCCCCAGAGCTTCGACCAAAGGGTCTTCGTCGGGGGCTTATCAGATGTGATGATGTAAGTCTCTTTTAGAGAGAATATTTAAAGTGACAGTTTAAATTTGTTGTGCACAAAAAAAGTGCAAAAGCAAATTCGTGCACACATCATAGGTAATCACCAACATTGCTAGAATGAGATACTGCAAAAGGCTAGGCCTATACTTTTAGGTATTTGTAAGTTTTTATAGCACAGTGGCCAGAGGATCAAAATTCAAGCAAAAAGCGCAAGTAATAGAACAATCTATAGTTGTGGCAAACAAAGAAATAACTGACATCTGAAGTTCCAGTTGAATATTGGGATCACAGCACTACAATAGGAAATCATTTTAATACTAAATAACTTATTAATGGAAAATTAAGAATATCAAAACTGAATCATTTCTATAACAGAATAACACTAGAAAATATTTGGAACATGGATGTGTCACCGAGGGTGTAAATGGTAGACAATCCACCGACTTGTAGACTTAAAATGAACTAAAATTAAAAAAAAGAATGGAAGCAAGCCTTAACTAATTGCACCAACAAATTAATGAAGGCACTTATTACAAGGGATTATCGCTTGCAAGCAGACCTTAACAGTAGAATTGCAGACCTACAAAAAATAACTTGAGTATAACGAGGACCCAGAATTTAGATACTTTATAAACTGTACATTAGTGTTACCTCAAAGCATGAAAGAAAACTATTCAAATGAAAAAAAATCCAAGCTACTGTGAGATGCATCAGATTACAAGAGAGAAGAAGTCTTTAACTGGGGATGCAAGCACAGATCAGCTAGTTGTAGACGATCACATTTTTCATTCAAAGAGTAGACTGAGGAAAAATAACACCAAAACTAACCCTAAACCCAAACTAGCAGTACAGTTTGATACTAACAAAGTGATCTCTGAAACAAAAACAGACTCTTCAGCGAGCACATCCCCTCCCCCAAACCAGGATACTTTTTTAGAGAAATCCAAGGCTAGCAAACACAAGAAGAAAGCGGGCAACAGCAACAACAAAAAAATGCACTCTGAAAAAAAACAGACGGGGGCAGGGCAAATGCAGATCTAAACTCCAAAAAAGAATTTGACCAACACCAACTTTACAGAACAACAGGAAGCAGTCCTCTCCAAGGGACTATCGTTTGTTCCTATGCCATCTGTGGACTCTTTCAATATAAAGGTTGATCTTTTTAAATTGATATGCAAGCTAAAATGTGGGTGTTTTTTTCATTCAGAAAGTATCAGCTCTATTGAACCAATGAACCTGATTTTTTCAGAGGATACAGAGTTGGACCAAGTTACAACCATAGGCCTGATACATCAAATTCCTTTACCCACCTGACAAACTGGATGAACTTACTGCAGTAACTGCCACATTAAACCAAAGCTCTGAAAATATACCAGCTTCTCTTGATAGTACAAGCCAAAACAATCAGATGGAGGATCTGAATCTGAACGCAATATCAGATTTATGCAAACTGATAGACCAAGTGCATCTCAGTGAACGTTTGGAACCTAACACCCAACTATTTCCAGTCAATCCAATTACAAATATGGAATTTAAAGCAAAGTTAACATGTTGTCCACTTTGTGGCACACACCCTGCCATTGGAACATCTGAGAAATGGATTAATCAAGCGTTGAACAAACTTCTGTTGCACAAGAAACAAGAAACCAGGTAAAAGGTGTAACTTGTTTCCAGATTAAAAAACAAAACACTAGATGAACTTCAGGGTGTAGTTATCAGGCCTTCAGACAAGGGCAGTAATGTTGTATTGTTAGATGAAACAGACTACACTAATAAGCTTTATGAGTTCTTGAAAGCGGCAGAGAATTATGAACATGTGCATAGTAGTCCTACCAGCAGTTTCAAGTTACAACTATTTGAATTATAGAAGTATCTCTAGAGGGTAGATTACAGCACAACAGGTGGGTTTCTTAGGGCATAATTTACTGTCACACCTACTTTCTATATTCTACCCAAGGTTCACAAAATAGAACCAGCCCTTCTTGAAGACGTATTGTCTCGGATGTGGGATCTCTCATCCAAAATTTATCAATTTTTCTTGATCATTTTTACAACCAGCTGTCTTGGGTCTGAGATCCCACATCTGAGACACTATGGACTTGCTCAACAAATTAAAGGGCTTTGTGTGGAAATCAGAGTACATTTGGCTTATTAGTAATGTGAGCAGTTTATACACCAGTATCTCTCATTCCCAAAGGAATTGAAGTAACAGAATTATTTTTGAGTAATTATTGTGAACCAGCACAAAATCTCTTTTTATGGCTGCATGGGCAGAGCCCTGCAGGCATTTTGGGATGAGAGAGAGAGAGTACACAATGAGTGTGTCCTTCCCCTGAGAGCTTCGGTGTGGACATTACTCAAAACTCTCCACTGTTCTCTATATTTATTGCAGTGATCTGTTTGTGTCTACCTTCTCTATCAACAGCCATGCTCAAAACACACACACACACACACACACACACTGTGACACTACTCTTCAACTGCTTCTTTGAACAGGCAGTGACTTTAGGGTTACAAAATTACTTGTAACCTTTAAACAAAGTAACTTAAGGATCTCATTTTTGGCATGCAGCTGATTGGGGATATGCTGATCCAAATTCTGAATTTACAGATGCTAGAAATTTTGGGTGGACTCCCCCTTTAAGAGATTTTGTAGAATTTCTGCGCTAATTGAAGCAAGCAGACTCCTATGTTCATTTGAGCTGAATAATAAATATGTTACTTAGTCAGCCTTTCTGAGCAAGGAATATCCTAAAAAGATTTATACTGATTTTTAACCTCCTAAGACATTATCTGATTAGCACTGTCTCAGACATAGTTTACTATAGCAGAAGACATTTGTTTCTTTAATCCCTAAGGCATTTAAAGAACTGTTATTTTTTGTTACTAAGAGACATGCAAACAAGCATTTGTCAATGCTGAGTGTTGTCTTGCTGGCATTGGTACTGCAGGAGTTAGAGAGATGCATAATAAGAATGTCAGTAAAGTATTGAACGGATGCCAACCCCACCCCCAACCCCACTCTGCAGAGACTGACAGGCACTGGTGTGTGCCTTTGAGTCATCAGCCACAATGTTCATGCCATTTCACCTCACCCTACCCTGCAGACACCGACAAGTGTCGCGGTGTGCCTTGGGGTCTTCGGGCCTTACTCTCACCCCATTCCATAAGGAAATACACTGAGATTAGTGCAGTATAGGAGAATGGGGTGAATTTTAGGTCTGAAGACTTCAAGGCACACCTTGATGCCTGTCACTGGCTGCAGAGTGGGGGTGGGGGTGGAATGGCATGAGCATTACAGCCGACGATCCCAAGTCACATTCCTGACGCCTGTAAGTCTCTACAGGGTGGGGCGTTACAGTTGGAAACCCTAACGCCTCAGGTGTTTGTTGGTATTTTCACTCCAAATTTTCAACATGGGTGTTTTGTGATCTCACCTCATGAACAGTGGCACTATCAGTTCGTTAGCCAAAAGGTGATTTTGCACAGCAACTGCGCATTTGGTGCCACAGGTGTGAAAACACATTTCAGGCAGGATGTGAAAAATGATAGCTGTACTGTTCATGATAAATGGCAATGATGAAAATCTGGAGTGAAAATATGAAAAATTGGTGACGTCATGAGTGTGCGTAGAAACTGCACAACACACGCCCGCAACGCAATTATTTTTGGGATTTTTTAACCAAATTTTCAACATAGACATTTTGGGACATCTGCTCATGAACAGTGGCACTGTGATTTTGTTACTCTATCCAGGAAGTTGATTTCCCACAGCGACCGCGCCATTATGTACCAGATATGCGAAAACACATTTTGGGCAGGATGTGAAAAATTACAGCTGTACTGTTCATAAGGAGGTGTGAAAAAATGCAATGTTAAAAATCTGGAGTGAAAACATTAAAAATTGTCGAAGTTACGAGCGTGTGTGGAAACCACGCAACACACGCTTGTAACACAGTCAAGTTTTGGAATTTTTTTCACCAAATTTGCAACATGGGCTTTTTGGGACCCCCAGTGGCACTGTCGTTTCATTGATTAGTCCCAAAAAGTGATTCCATGCAGTGACCATGAAATCACCTTTTGGGATCGAATAATGAGATGACAGAGCATGTATTTATGAGGTGGGGTCCCAAGAACCGCATGTTGAAAATTTAAAGCCAAAATTCAAAAAAATGGCTGAGATATCTACCTAAGTTGAACCCCCCTCATTGATGCCATTATATAGCTTGCCGGCATTTCTTCATTTTGCAGTATGGCTTTGAAGAGTCCAGACACATTCCGCTCCACAGGCAATCACAGCGCCGGACCTCCAGAAGTAAGTATGGGGTGAGGGGGGTGCGGAAAGGTGGGGTGTGCAGAGGGTGGATGCGGGTTTTCAGAGGGGGGGGGCACCAGTGTCTACGAGGGACCATTTTCTTTTTTACATGGAAAAACCAAAAACGGACATCTAAGGACAGTTTTCTTTCTTTACAGGTGAACGAAAAAAATATTGGGCACACTGGGGTGGGCTCCCAGTGTGCGTCATGGCTTTCACGTGGGGAATGATGCCAATGGGGACTGGGCCCCATCAGCAAAAAAAGTGTGTGGGGTTGGGGAACATGCCAACATGGGGGATTGGCCACCCCAATGTAAGTATGGGGATTGTGTGTGGTTGACAGCAGGAGCTGTCATATTTATTGAAAAGTTTCGCCAGGAAGGGCATGTTGGGGAGGTATGTCATCTGCCGCTGCATGACAAGCTTGTCTCTGATTGTAGCAGCAGATTTCTTTCAACTTGGTGGCACTTTCCATAATTTCCACGTCAGCACTAGCTTGCTTGCTAATTGGCGGATGAGGGAAACTCCTACTAAAGCGTGTCCTACATTCACCAACACTGGCACACCTCTCAATGTGGTACTACTGCAAGATGTTGCTTACGCCTGTGCGCAAGACAACATAAAAAGTGAATATAAAAACCAAAACTGTTGTTGTCATCCTTGTGTTCAGAGAATTAGGATGTGGTGTGGAGCAGGAGAAAGGAAAGGGGTGGTAGTGGGTGCTGTAATGAAGAGGAACCAAAAGTGTTTCTGCTAATAGCACTGTAACATCTGAAACTGACCTTGATCTGAAGACATGAGCTGAGTGGAGGCACAGCACTGAAGTGACACTATGAGCATTCACTCAGATGATGTTACCGTGTTCCAGAATAGATCAGTAATTAGAAACAAGCATTTGTTTATGAATGCTGAATATTTGTCATGTACTAGTTGTTAGTTTTGTAATTTTATTTACCCTGGATCCTTCAAGGGTGAAGTAGTATACCCAAAACATTGAATCACATCCCACTACACACTGCATCTACTGATAGCGAGTCAGTGTGGCATATTAGTGGTTAGAGCACTGGTTTAGAGACTGAAAGACTGCAGGTTTGAGCCCCACTAGAAGCAAATATTTACTGCGTGACCAAGCTACTTACGTTCTCTGTGCTGCAGGCTACCCAGCTGTAGAGAAGAGTATGAGCAGGACCCCAATGGAAATGAGATGTTTCATCTCAGCTGGGCTATCCTGGACAAAAAAACTGTAATGCAGGACCAATCGGAAAATGAGATGCTGCTTCTCAGCTGGGGTATCCTGGGTAAACAAATTGTGTAAATCAGGACTCCACTGGAAATGAGATGCTGCATCTCAGCTGGGCTATCCTGGGAAAATAAACTGTAATGCAGGACCCCAGCAGAAATGAGATGCTGTATCTCAACTGGGCTATCCTGGGTAAATAAATTCTAACACAGGACCCCGCTGTAAACAAGGTGTTGCATCTCAGCAGGGCTATGCTGGGTAAATTGTAACACAGGACCCAAGGGGAAATTAAATGCTGCATCCCAGTTTGGGCTATCCTGTGTAAATAAATTGTAATATAGGACCCCACTGGAAATGAGACACTGCTTCTCAGATAGGCTAGCCTGGGGTAAATAAACTAAAATGCAGAAACACACTATAAATAACTATTATATCTCTACCCTAGAACAAGTAAAAGGTAACCCATGCAAAATATGGAGAACAATTAAATCTATTGAAGGGAGACATACGGCCCCTTCTGTCCCAACAAAATTAGTTGCAAGAGATAAGATAGTGGAAAACAAGTCCTTAATCCTCGAGGAACTTAACTCTCACTTTGCCACAGCTGGGCTAGCTTTCGATTCTTCACCTTATGCTGTTTCTGCGGTGAACCACCATTCCCCCCCCCCAATACGTAGTCCCGTACCTAGCCCATTCCAATTGCGTGAGATAACCTTCAAAGAAGTTGAAGATTCTCTCCTTAAACTAGACACTAAAAAAAGTGCAGGGGGATGATGGCTTGGAACCCTTTTTCCTTAGGCTAGGATATGCCCATCTCGCTGCCCCAATTCTCCACATCTTCAATCTTTCCATCACATCTGCAACTGTGCCGTCTTGCTGGAAATCAGCATATATCCTCCCTCTGTCCAAAGCTGGTGACCCGTGCAACGTAAATAACTACAGGCCTATTTCCATATTGCCTATCCTTTCTAAAGTTCTTCAAAAATTGATCCACAATCACTTAAAATCTCACTTGGAAACCTTCTCTCTCATTAACCCTGCCCAATCTGGCTTCTGGGCCAACCACAGTACAATTTCTGCATTAGCAAAAGTAACCAACAACTGGATCTCTGCTATAGATGCAAAGAAGGTAACAGGAGCAGTCTTTCTGGATCTAAGCAAAGCTTTTGATACTGTTGACCACAATCTACTAGTCGCTTGCCTTGCAAATTTGGGTGCCACATACCACACTACTTGGTGGTTTTCTAGTTACTTAACTAGGAGATCCCAAAAAGTAAAAGCAGAGGGCTGTTTTTCTGCTGCTTTGCCAGTTGCTAGAGGTGTCCCTCAAGGATCCGACCATCCTAGGCCCCATTTTGTTCTCATTATATATTAATGATCTTGATTCAAATATATCCACATCCAACCTACACTTTTTCCCGGACGATACCGTGCTGTATACCTCTGGCTCATCGCTTACTGAGGTCAAGGGAGTGCTCCAAGCGGACTTTGCACAACTCGAGCATAATCTTATAAAGGCAAAGCTTCTGCTTAATGCCAAGAAGACTAAAGCGATGATATTTTCCCATAGTGCTGCCACAGGTACCCTTATTACCCAGCCCCAAGATTTCATTGTTATTATGCTAAACGAGCCTCTGGAAGTTGTCACCAAATTCAAATACTTAGGCATCTGGATTGATAACAAACTCTTTTTCAATGACCATGTCGAAGATGTCTCTAGAAGGCTAAAAGCCAGGTTAGGCTTCTTCTTTAGAAATAGGCCCCTCTTCCCCCTTGAATTTCGGAAAAAGCTTGTCCAGGCCACTTTTCTCCCCCTTCTTGACTATGGCGATGTAATCTACTCCTCTACCTCCGGCGGAAATCTAAGTAAGTTAGACAGCCTCTATCACCGTGCACTACGGTTCATTACCAACTCCCCTTACCGTTCGCATCATTGTGACCTTTATGCAGCTGTTGGATGGACATCTCTCACTACTAGACGTTTGTTCCATGCTGGTCTATGGACTCTTAAACTGCTCCTGCACAAATTACCGAGCTATCTTTCATCTCTCATTAGTATTTCACACAGTGCTTACTTGTTAAGAAAATCTGACTTTATTATGCTTGACATTCTGAGGACGCGGACCTCCTTTGGTAAACGTGCTATTGCACATACCCTTCCCTCTATTTGGAACCATTTACAGACCGTACTGAAATTAACTAGCACAGTTTCAATTAACTCCTATAAAGTGCTATGTGCAGCTAAAATAAAAGATACCTGCAACTGTCATTAAGCCTCTCCCCCCCCCATGTGTGCCATGTGCATCCTCTGGTAAGACCATAATTGCTTTTGTGAATACCAACTACCTATTGTTCGCACTTCTTTTATACTAAGAAACAACCTCCTGTCTTATTTCTACTACCTGACTGCAGCAACCTAATTCCTGATATCCCTTCCCTCCCACCTCCTGCTGCCTACATATATACCCCTCTGATCACACTATCTAACCTATCCATTCTATTCTGTGATCGACTCATCTGCCAAAATGTATTTATTGCAAACACAAGTACCATGTTTCAAGCATCATTATGCTATCTACAGTTGCCACCTGTATTACCTTAGTTATTACCACCCTCGGTCACCCCATGCGGTGTCATTGAATGTTTATCTTGTTTCTATATGTGACGCTTGCATTTATGTATATATTGTTATTAATTTATTTATGTATGTATGTTGTGTAAGTCTATATGTCACAGGACCTCCTTGTGAATGAGCTTGCTCAATGGAGTTTTCCTGCAATAAACTTGAACTTGAACTTGAAAAAAAAAACTGAGATGATGCATCTCAGCTAGGCTACCACGTCTAAATAAATTGTAACACAGGACCTCACTGTAAACAAGGTGTTGCAACACAGCAGGGCTATCCTGGGTAAATACATTTTAATGCAGGACCCCACCAGAAATGAGATGCTGCATCTCAGCTGGGATACGCTGGGTAAATCAATTGTAATGCTGGACCCCCCTGTAAACAAAGTGTTGCAACTCAGCTGGGCTATCCTGGGTAAATATATTTTAATGCAGGACCACACCGGAAATAAGTTGCTGCATCTTAGCTGGGCTATCTTGGGTAAATAAATTCTAATGGAGGACCCCACTGGAAATGAAATGCTGCATCTCAGCTGGGCTGTCAAGGGTAAATAAGTTGTAATGCAGGACCCTACCAAAACTGAGATGCTACATCTTAGCTGAGCTATCCTGTGGTGAATAACTTGTAATGCAGGACCCCAGGGGAAATGAGATGCTGCATCTCAGTTAGGCTATCCTGGGGTAAATAACTTGTAATGCAGGACCCCAGGGGAAATGAGATGAGGCATCACAGTTAGGCTATCCTGGGGTAAATAACTTGTAATGCAGGACCCCAGGGGAAATGAGATGCGGCATCTTAGTTAGGCTATCCTGTATAAATAAATTGTAATGCTGGCAGTATAGCCTTGCGGTTAGAGTAACAAGCTGTGAGTGAGCTTGGTACATCCAGGAGACATGGATTTGATTCCCACAACCTCCACCTGCATACTGTGTGACTCTGAGCAAGTCACTAAACCATCCAGTGCTTCCGGCTCACCCCTGAAAACAGGCACTTGTGCCTAATGAGCCTTACCCACTTAGCCAAAACGCATAAATGCAGGACCCCACTGTAAGCAAGGTGTTGCAACTCAGCAGGGCAATCCTGTGTACATACATTTTAATGCAGGACCATATGGAAAATGAGATGCTGCATCTTAGATGGTCTATCCTGGGTAAATAAATTGCAGTACAGGACCCCATGGGAAATGAGGTGTTGCATCTCAGCTGGGCTATCACAATTAAATAAATCATAATGCAAGATCCCACAGGAATCGAGAAGGTGCATCTTAGCTGGGCTATCCTGGGTAAATAAATTGTAATGCAGGCCCCGGGGTAATGAGTTGCTGCATCCCAGCTGGGCTATACGGTGTAAATAAATTGTAATTCAGGACTCCACTGGAAATGAGATAATGCATCTCAGCTGGGCTATATGGTGTAAATAAATTGTAATACAGGACTCCACTGGAAATGAGATAATGCACCTCAGCTGTGCTATATGGTGTAAATAAATTGTAATACAGGACTCCACTGGAAATGAGATAATGCATCTCAGCTGGGCTATCCTGGGTAAGTAAAATGTAATGCAAGACTGCTCTGTAAACAAGGTGTTACAACACAGCAGGGTTATCCTGAGTAAATAAACTGTAATGCAGGACCCCACCAGAAATGAGATGCTGCATCTCAGCTGGGCTATCCTGGGTAAATCGACTGCAATGCAGGACTCCACTGGTAATGAGATGCTGCATCTCAGCTGGGCTATCCGGGGTTAATAAATTGTAATGCAGGATCCCGCTGTAAACAAGGTCTTGCAACTCAGCAGGGCTATCCTGGGTAAATAAATTTTAATTCAGGACCCCACCAGAAACGAGATGCTGCATCTCAGCTGGGCTGTCATGAGTAAACAGAACGAATGCAGGGCCCATAGGAAATGAGGTTCATGCTGCATCTTAGCTGAGGAATCCCAGGTAAATAAATTGTAATGCAGGACCCCACTAGAAAAGAGGTTTTGCATCTAATCTGGGCCATCCTAGTTTAAATAAATTATATTGCAGGATCACTCTGGAAATGAGATGCTTCTCACATGGGCTATCTTGGGTAAATCAATTCTAATGTAGGACCCCACTGGAAATGAAATGGTGCATCTCAGCTGGGCTATCAAGGGTAAATAAGTTGTAATGCAGGACCCCCTCAAAACTGAGATACTACATTTTAGCTGAGCTATCCTGGGTAAATAACTTGTAATGCAGGACCTCAGAGGAAATGAGATGCTGCATCTTATTTCGGCTATCCTGGGGTAAACAAATTGCAATGCAGGACCCCACAGGAAATAAGGTTTTGCAACTTAGCAGAACTATCCTGGGTAAATACATTTTAATGCAAGACCCCAGCAAAAACAAGATGCTGCATCTCAGCTGGGCTATGCTTTGTAAATAAATTATAACGCAGAACCATAGGTAACACAAAATGCTGTATCGCAGCTTGGGCTACACTGGGTAAACAACTTGTAATGCAGGCCCTAAGGGAAATTAGATGCTGTATCTCAGCTGAGCTATCCTGTGTAAATAAATTGTAATGCAGGGATTCCACTGGAAATGAGATGCTGCATCTGATCTAGGCTATCTTGTGTAAATAAACTGAAATGCAGAACCCCACTGGAAACAAGATGATGCATCTCAGCTGAGCTACACTGGGTAAATAAACTGTAATGCATGACCCCATAAGAAATGAGATGCTGCATCTCAGCTGGGCTATCCTGGGTAAATAACTTGTACTGCAGGACACCACTGGTAAATACATTTTAATGTAAGACCCCGTGGAAATGAAATGTTGCATCTCAGCTGGGCTCTCCTGAGGTAAATAAATTGTAATGTAGGACCCCACCAGAAATGAGATGCTGCATCTCAGCTGGACTATCCTGGGTGAATGAACTGTAATGCAGGACACCACTGGAAATTAGATGCTTCATCTCAGATGGGCTATTCTGGGAAATAAATAGTAATGTAGGACCCCACCGAAAACATGGTGTTGCAACTCAGCGGGGCTATCCTGGGTAAATAACTTTTAATGCAGGACACCACTGGAAAAGAGGTGTGGCATCGCAGCTGGGTTATCCTGGGTAAATAACTCTTAATGCAGGACCCCAGAGGAAATCAGATGCTGCATCTCAGTTGGACTATCCTGGGTATAAAACAAATTGTAATGCAGGACCCATCTGGAAATGAGATGCTGCATCTCAACTGGGCTATCGTGGGTAAATAAATTGTAATGCAGGACCTCACTGTAAACAAGGTGTTGCAACTCAGCAGGGCTGTCCTGTGTACATAAATATTATTGCAGGACCACAGGGGAAATGAGATGCTGCATCTTACATGGTCTATAGAAGGTAAATAAATTGCAGTGCAGGACCCCACGGGAAACAAGGTGTTTCATCTCAGCTGGGCTATCACGATTAAATAAATCATAATGCAGGATCACACAGGAAATGAGGAGATGCATCTTAGCTTGGCTATCCTGGGTAAATATATTGTAATGTAGGACCCCACTAGAAACAAGATGCTTCATTTCAGCTGAGCTATGCTGGGTAAATAACTTGCAATGCAGGCCCAAGAGGAAATGAGACACTGCTTCTCAGCTGGGCTATCCTGGCTAAATAAACTGAAATGCAGAACCCACTATAAATGAGATGCTGCATCTCAGCTGGGCTATCCTGGGTAAATAACTTTTAATGCAGGACACCATTGGAATAGAGGTGTGGCATCTCAGCTGGGCTATCCTGGGTAGAAAAAACTGTAATGCAGTACCCCTCTGGAAATGAGATGCTTCTCAGCTGGGCTATCTTGGGTAAAAAAAAAATAATGGAAGACCCCACTGGAAATGAAATGCTGCCTCTCAGCTGGGCTATCAAGGGTAAATAAGTTGTAATGCAGGACCTCACCAAAACTGAGATGCTACATCTCAGCTGAGCCATCCTGGGGTAAATAACTCTTAATGCAGGACCCCAGGGGGGAAATCAGATGCTGCATCTCAGTTGGACTATCCTGGGTATAAAACAAATTGTAATGCAGGACCCATCTGGAAATGAGATGCTGCATCTCAACTGGGCTATCGTGGGTAAATAAATTGTAATGCAGGACCCCAATGTAAACAAGGTGTTGCAACGCAGCATGGCTATCCTGTTTACATAAATTTTATTGCAGGACCACAGGGGAAATGAGATGCTGTATCTTACATGGTCTATCCAAGGTAAATAAATTGCAGTGCAGGACCCCACGGGAGAAACGAGGTGTTTCATCTCAGCTGGGCTATCACGATTAAATAAATCATAATGCAGGATCACACAGGAAATGAGGAGATGCATCTTAGCTTGGCTATCCTGGGTAAATACATTGTAATGTAGGACCCCACTGGAAACAAGATGCTTCATCTCAGCTGGACTATGCTGGGTAAATAACTTGCAATGCAGGTCCAAGGGGAAATGAGACACTGCTTCTCAGCTGGGCTATCCTGGGTAAATAAACTGAAATGCAGAACCCCACTATAAATGAGATGCTGCATCTCAGCTGGGCTATCATGGTTAAATAAATTGTAATGCAGGACCCCTCTGTAAATAAGGTGTTGCAACACAGCAGGGCTATCCTGGGTAAATAAATTTTAATGCAGGACTCCACCAGGAATGAGATGCTGCATCTTAGCTGGGCTATCGAGGGTAAATCAATTGTGATGCAGGACCCCACTGTAAACAAGGTGATGCAACTCAGCCTGGCTATCCTGGGTAAATACATTTTAATGCAGGACCCCACTGTAAATGAGATTCTGCATCTTAGCTGAGCTATTATGGGTGAATAAATTGTAATATGGGACACCACTGGAAATTAGGTTTTGCATCTCAGCCGGGCTATCCTGGGTAAATAAATTGTAATGCAGGACCATACTTGAAATGAGATTCTTCTCAGCTGGGCTATCTTGGATGAATAAATTCTAATGCAGGACCCCACCGAAACTGAGATGCTACATCTTAGCTGAGCTGTCCTGGGGTAAATAACTTGTAATGCAGGACTCCAGGGGAAATGAGATGCTGCATCTCAGTTAGGCTATCCTGCGTAAATAAATTGCAATGCAGGACCACACTAGAAATGAGATGATGCATCTGAGCTGCGCTATCCAGGGTAAATAAATTGTAATGGAGGACCCACTGGAAAAGAGGTTTCGCATCTAATCTGGGCTATCCTAGGGTAAATAAATTATAATGCAGGACCACTCTTGAAATGAGATGCTTCTCAGATGGGCTGTCCTGAGTAAATAAATTCTAATGTAGGACCCCACTGGAAATGAAATGACACATCTCAGCTGGGCTATCAAGGGTAAATAAGTTGTAATGCAGGACCCCACTGAAACTGAGATGCTGCATCTTAGCTGAGCTATCCTGAGTAAATAAATTGTAACGCAGGACACCACTGGAAAAGAGGTTTAGCATGTAATCTGGGCTATCCTGGGGTAAATAACTTGTAATGCAGGACTCCTGGGGAAATGAGATGCTGCATCTCAGTTAGGCTATCCTGGGTAAATAAATTGTAATGCAGGACCTCACTGGAAATAAGATGCTGCATCTCAGCTGGGCTATGCTGGGTTTATTTATTTATTTCAATCTAGGATTAGAAAATACCTTTGAGCACAGTGGAGCTCATTTACACAGGTTCCACGTCAATTAATGGGGAAGGGGTTACAAAACAGACTATAATGCACAATAACATGTAGAGATAATATCAGATACAGCGAACAGTAGAACAGCACAATACATAGTAAACATAGGTGATTGCAATTTGATACATAGTTGGCATTCTAGGACTTTATAGGTGAAAATGTGGGTGGGTAATCCCATTTGGAAATCGGGAAGGGTGAATCAGTGGATGAAGAGTAGCAGCAGGACAGAGAACGGGAGGGGGGGTGCAGCCAGGTGGCATTGTCAAGCATGTTGAGCAAGGCAGGGAGGGGTAGAATGGGTGGGAAATGGGGACAAGCACAGAAGGAGAAGGTGACAGGAGGGAGGGAGGGGATGGTGGGGTGTGGGAGGAGGGAGGAGGGAGGGAAGAGGGGAAGGGAGGAAGAAAGGTGTGGAAAAGAGTCAGTCAGGGGTTATAGTGGGCGAGTTAGTGGGACACAGTAGGAGAGTCAGGATGTGACAGATAAGGGGGAAGGGGACAGAGGCGATTGAACAAGGGAGGAAGGATGCAGCTAGGGGCCTTGTCGAGGAGGCCGGGGAATGCAGGTTGCCAGATGAGGTGCAAGTCGCATGACCAAGGCAGGTACATTCACTTTCCTTCGAGATGTGCAGATGCAGGAGATGCTTGAACTGGGTAAGTTGAAGTATGCTAGTCAGTTCACAGCTCAGGCCATTCATCCAGTTAGGAGCTCTGTAAGGGAAGGATTGCTGGCATTGGGTGGTCCGAACCATAGGAACGTGAAAGAGTTCAGAGACAGAGGACGGATGTGACATGACTTTTGAGGATTTGATAGAAGACTGGTGATGCCCGATGGCAGGGCTCCAAGCTACACTTGCTTGACAAGTATACATGAGTGGTACTTGATGCAGTCTTGTAGTTTGAGCCACCCGGTTAGGACGAATAGATCACAAGTATGGGTGAGGTAGCCAGTACCAGTGACAAGTCTACCGACTTTGTTTAGGGCAGTATTTAGTCTTTTGAGAGATGTAGCTGTGGCAGCTCCATACATAACCAAGCCATAGTCAATAACAGATAGTACCGAGCTGTGGATTGCAAGTTTAAGTGCTTCTGGGGTCAGACTTCGTCTATGTCTGTAGAGCAGTCCTAGTTTAACATTTACATTCTTAGCCACAATATCAATGTGTGGCTTGTAGGTAAGGTGGCAGTCCAGGGTTACTCCAACGTATTTGAGGTGCTGGATTTGTTCAATGGGGGCTCCTTGGTTATTTTTAACTGTGAGGGTATGTGACTTGTGTTTATGGTGGGAGAGGAGAACAGCATAAGTTTTATTTTTTTGTAGTTTAGAACTAGCTTGTGGGATTGGAGCCATTTTTCAACTTCAAGGAACCCAAGTTGTAGGTTGTCTTCAAGAATGGTGGGATCTGGGTGACTTGCAAAGATGACAGCATCATCTGCATAAAGGAGGGTCCTTAAATGACAGGCCTTAGGTAGGTTGTTTAGGAAGATACTAAACAGAAATGATCCCAGCATGGACCCTTGGGGTACGCCTGATCTGACAGGGCGCAGTTCCGAGATGGAATTTGAAATCTTCACCCTCTGTGACCTGTTGGCAAGGTAGCTGCAGAACCATTTTAGTGTGCTAGGTGAGAGGCCAGTCTTTGCGAGTTGGTCAAAGAGGAGTTTGTGATTCACGTTGTCAAAGGCCTTAGTAAGGTCTATGAACACCGCTCCTATCATGTTGCTATTGTCGATGGACTGTTGGGATGAAGCAAGTGAGTTCTAGCAGAGCTGTAGTCGTGCTATGCTTTTTCCTAAAGCCGTGCTGCTGTGTGCATTGCAGGGAGTACTTATCAAGATAGTCCACAGGCTGGTTGGTTACTATGCATTCCAGAACCTTTGACAGTGGAGGGAGGATGGATATTGGTCTGTAGTTGCTAGGTTCCATGCGATCACCTGATTTTTGCAGTGGCGTGATCAGTGTGGATTTCCAGACTTCTGGGATCTGGGACAGAGTGAGGGATAGGTTGAGTATTTTAGTTATAGGCAGGAGAATGTCTTCTAGGGTAAGTGCAACAAGTCTGAGATCCAGTGAGTTCCCACTATGTCTGGTTTTCCTCAATACTTTGGATAGCAGTTTCCTGACCTGGGTGGCAGAGACCTGTTTGAAGTAGAATGGAGGGTGATCAGGCTTCTCTGCATCCGAGCATGGGGCAGCCGATGAGGGAGCATCTTCAAAGAAGTCTTTAGGGAGGACCTCTGATAGATTAGTGAAGGCAGTATTCAAAGTATTTGCAACTGAGAGAGGGTCGGTAATGGGATTGCCTTCAAGATTTATCGTAGTCAGGGAAACCTTCTGTACTTTGACTGTGACATTTTTTATGTTCTCCAGAATTTCCTGCAGTCACCACAGGGTTGACAGAAGCTCTTTATGGTGGTTTTGTTTTGCATGACGAATCGCCCTCGTACGGGCATTTCTGGCCCCTTTGTATGCCTGAGAGTCATGCTGCCGCCCTGTTGACTTGGCACTGAGCCTGAGATGGTCACGTTGTTTCATTCTGGTAACGAGTTCTGGTGAGATCCAGGAGTTAATAGTTCCACGGACCTTCATCTTTCTAAATGGAGCATGGGTGTCACAGGCCGTATTGAAAACCTTGATGAAGTGATCAAGAGCAACACTGATGTCACTGACAGAGTCCAGGAGGGACCAGTCATGGGACTGGAGTTGGCGCTATAGTAGATCTAGATGCCCACTCTTTAACATTCAGTTGTAGATGGTTAGGAGTAGAGGGAAGCGGAATTTATTTGACCAGCTACACGTGATTGGGGAGTGGTCACTGATGGAGTCAGAGTGAACTCTCACATTAGAGATGTGATCAGGGTGACTTCATATGATTCAGTCAATGGTGGTGCTAGTACCTGTTTTATAGTTTATCCTGGTGGGTGAGCTGATGGGTTGAGTGAGGTGTAGGGATGCTAAGAAGTCCTTTATAGCTCCATTTGCTGACGACAGCCAGTTTATATTAAAGTCCCCCATTATTACTGTCTCAGCAAGGTGCTTTTCCTCCCAAAGATGGTCCAGAATACTGTGTAGGGTGGGGGTTGGGTCCTTAGGCGGCATATAGACAGAGAATACAGTGAGGGTTTTATTGTGTGCACCCAGCAGTAGTTGTACAGCTAGTGCCAGTGCAGGGCATCTGAGGTCCACCTGAGGTAACGCCAGCCCTCTAATACGATTTTTTAAGTATATTGAGCAGCCCCCACCACGCTTAGAGGATCCATCCAGTCAATAGATCATATATCCTGGCAATGCAACTACTGCATCTGGCACTTTGGGTGACAGCCAGGTTTCAACAATGGAGAGTACATCTGGGTTGTTCATGGTCACCCAGACTTTGAGGGTGTCAGTTTTGTTGAGGAGACTACACATGTTGATAGTGGCCAGCGTAATGGAACTCTGTTTGGAGTGCCCATTTATTAGGGTTACCTCCTTGGGTCCAGTGCCTGAGTGAATGTTTTCCGATATCATCAGTAGCAAGAGAGCTAGGCTATAAAGGTATAGTCTTTGAAGTTTGGTTGAGTGCTTGGTGCGCCTTCTGTAGCGGAGGTATTTTTTAAATAAATTGTAATGCGGGACCCCAATGGAAATGAGATGCTGCATGTCAGTTAGGCTATCCTGGGGTAAATAAATTGTAATGCAGAACCCCAAGAGAAATGAGATGCTGCATGTCAGTTAGGCTATCCTGGGGTAAATAACTTGTAATGCTGGCAGGATAGCTTTAAGGTTAGAGTAACAAGTTGTGAATGAGTTTGGTACATGCAGAAGACCTGGGTTTGTTTCCCACAACCTCCACTTGCATACTGTGTGACTCTGAGCAAGTCCCTTAACCACCCAGTGCTCCCAGGTCACCCCTGAAAACAGGCACTTGTGCCTAGCGGGCATTGTGCAGTTACCCAAAAAGCATAAATGCAGGACCCCACTGTGAGCAAGGTGTTGCAACTCAGCAGGGCAATCCTGTGTACATAAATTTTAATGCAGGACCATATGGGAAATGAGATGCTGCATCTTAGATGGTCTATCCAGGGTAAATAAATTGCAGTGCAGGACCCCATGGGAAATGAGGTGTTGCATCTCAGCTGGGCTATCACAATTAAATAAATCATAATGCAAGATCCCACAGGAATCGAGAAGGTGCATCTTAGCTGGGCTATCCTGGGTAAATAAATTGTAATGTAGGATCCAACTGCAAGTGGGATGCTTCATCTCAGCTGGGCTATCCTGTGTAAATAAATTGTGATACAGGACCCCATTGGAAATGAGACGCTGCTTCTCAGCTGGGCTATCTTTGGCAAATAAACTGAAATGCAGAACCTCACTATAAACGAGATTATGTATCTCAGCTGGGCTATCATGGGTAAATAAATTGTAATGCAGGACCCCTCTGTAAACAAGGTGTTGCAACTCAGCAGGGCTATCCTGGGTAAATAAATTTTAATGCAGGACCACACCAGAAATGAGATGCTGCATCTCAGCTGGGCTATACTGTGTGAATAAACTGAAATGCAGAACCCCACCAGAAAAGAGATGCTGCATCTCAGTTGGGCTATGCTGGGTAAATAAATTGTAATGCAGGACCCAACTGGAAATAAGATGCTGCATGTCAACTGGGCTATCCTGTGTAAATAAACTGAAATGTATAACCCTACTGGAAATAAAATGATGCATTTCAGCTGAGCTGTCCTGGGTAAATAAACTGTAATGCATGCCCCCACAGGAAACAAGATGCTGCATCTCAGCTGGGCTGTCATGGGTAAAGAAAATGTAATGTAGGACCCCACTAGAAATGAGATTCTGCGTCTCAGCTGGGCTGTCATAAGTAAACAAAATGTAATGCAGGACTCATAGGAAATGAGGTTCTGCATCGGAGGTGGGCTATCCTTGGTAAATAGATTGTAATGGAGGACCCCACTGGAAAATAGGTTTTGCATCTAATCTGGGCTATCCTAGGGTAAACAAACTGTAATGCAGGACCACTCTGGAAATGAGATGCTTCTCAGATGGGCTGTCTTGGGTAAATAAATTCTAATGTAGGACCCCACTGGAAATGAAATGGTGCATCTCAGCTGGGCTATCAAGGGTAAATAAGTTGTAATGCAGGACCCCACTGAAACTGAGATGCTACATCTTAGCTGAGCCATTCTGGGTAAATAACTTTACTATGCTGGGTAAATAAACTGTAATGCAGGACCCCACAGGAAACGAGATGCTGCATCTTAGCTGGGCTATCCTGGGTAAAAAACTTGTAATGCAGGATGTAACTGGTAAATACATTTTAATGCAAGACCCATTGGAAATGACATGCTGCATCTCAGCTGGGCTACCCTGGGGTAAATAAATTGTAATGCAGGATTCCACCAGAAACCTGATGCCGCATCTCAGCTGGGCTATCCTGGGTAAATGAGTTGTAATGCAGGCCTCACTGCAAATTAGATGCTTTGTCTCAGGTGCTATCCTGTGTAAATAAACTGTAATACAGGACTCCACTGGAAATGAGATGCTGCTTCTTAGCTGGGCTATCTTTGGTAAATAAACTGAAATGCAGATCCCCACTGGAAACGAAATGCTGCATCTCAGCTGGGCTATCCTGGGAAAATAAACTGAAATACAGATCCCCACTGGAAATGAAATGATGCATCTCTTACCAGCTATGCTGAGTAAATAAACTGTAATGCAGGACCTCACACAAAATGAGATGCTACATCTTAGCTGGGCTATCCTGGGTAAATAACTTGTAATGCAGGACACCACTGGTAAATACATTTTAATTAGGGTTTCCGGTTTTAGGGGTTTATTTTTCTAAATAAAAGGTGTTTATTTTTCACCCTTTCTCGCAAGTTTTTTGAGTGTTAAAATTCTGTGTTTTGCAGTGTAAATAAATAAATCATTATCCATTTTCATTATTTATCAGTGTTTATTCAAATATATATATATATATATATTTTAAATAGGTGTAATATTGGTAACCCTTGTCACGCAGATATGGTCAACATTACTAAGCATAATGAAAATAAAACACTCAGAAACTCAGTATTTTCTGCTCTTACTTTTATTACTTTTCATATGTGCTTGTCTTCTAAGAATCTGCTATGCAACATATATGGGTTTTCCTTTTGGAAGATATAAGTACTATCTCATTGGCCACTAGTGAGATAGTACTACTATCTTCATGCTGGCTATATCAGAAATGGTATCTTTGCCAGCATGCTGCATCACAGTAGAAACGGATTCTTTCTCCAGCGCAAGTGAAGTGGAGCATGAGACGGCAGCTGGTTCAGTGTCAACATTCTCACAGCTTCCTTTCAAATCGGAGCATCTCAATGTGAAAACCGACTGCACTCTCGCCCTGAGCACTGAATACAGAAAGTCCACAGGCACAGATCCTCACAGTAAACAGCCGAAATCACTGAAGTAATTCAGCAAGCTTTACCACACTGAGCGTTACGATGCACATATATAAGTAAAACGGACTGCGTCTTTGACATAGACAGCCAAACTGCAATGCTCCCCAGTGACAACATCCCCTGTTTCTATCCTACCTTTCAAGGCAGCAGCTGGCAGGCGCAGGCAGTGGTGGTCCTCTAGCATGGTCTGACTGTCTGATACCTCGGCAGTACTTTAGCCGTGGTTGGGCGGTTGCTTCCTCCGTTCAATTTATTCGGTGCTTATCGGTTTTAACCGAAATCCCGAAAAACACATCGGTGGTGTTTTATCGGTGATTATTGGTTAAAACTGAAAACTGGAAACCCTAATTTTAATGTAAGACACATTGGAAATTAGATGATGTATCTCAGCTGGGCTATCATGGGTAAATAAATTGTAATGCAGGACCCTTCTGTAAACAAGGTGTTGCAACTCAACAGGGCCATCCTGAGTAAATAAATTTTAATGCAGGACCCCACCAGAAATGAGATGCTGCGTCTCAGCTGGGCAATCTATTGTAAATAAACTGAAATGCAGAACCCCACCAGGAACGAGATGCTGCATCTCGACTGGGCTATCCTGCCTAAATAAATTGTAATGAAAGGCCCCACTGTAAACAAGCTATTACATCGTAGTAGGACTATCCTGGATAAATAAATTGTAATGCAGGGCACCACCGGAAACAAGATGCTGCATCTTAGCTGGGGTATGCTGGATAAATAAATTATAATGCAGAACCCCAGGGGACACAAAATGTGGCATCACGTCATGGGCTACCCTGTGTGAATAACTTATAATGCAGGCCCTAAAGGAAATTAGATGCTGCATCTCAGCTGGGCTATCCTGTGTAAATAAATTGTAATGCAGGCACCCCACTGGAAATGAGATGCTGCATCTCAGCTGGGCTGTTCTGTGTAAATAAACTGAAATGCAGAACCCCACCGGAAACAAGATGATGCATCTCATCTGAGCTATCCTGTGTAAATAAACTGTAATGCAGGCACCCCACTGGAAATGAGATGCTGCATCTCAGCTGGGGTATGCTGGATAAATAAATTATAATGCAGGACCCCAGGGGACACAAAATGTGGCATCACGTCATGGGCTACCCTGTGTGAATAACTTGTAATGCAGGCCCTAAAGGAAATTAGATGCTGCATCTCAGCTGGGCTACCCTGTGTAAATAAATTGTAATGCAGGCACCCCACTGGAAATGAGATGCTGCATCTCAGCTGGGCTATCCTGGGTAAATAAATTGTAATGCAGGCACCCCACTGGAAATGAGATGCTACATCTCAGCTGGGCTATCCTGGGTAAATAAATTTTAATGCAGGACCGCACCAGAAATGAGATGCTGCATCTCAGCTGGGCTATGCTGGGTAAATAAATTGTAATGCAGGACCCCACTGGAAATAAGATGCTGCATGTC
This sequence comes from Neoceratodus forsteri, assembly GCA_016271365.2. Lineage (NCBI taxonomy): Eukaryota > Metazoa > Chordata > Ceratodontiformes > Ceratodontidae > Neoceratodus > Neoceratodus forsteri. Next base: position 1,128,830,359 of record CM057449.1, on the reverse strand, counting down.
AGATGGGCTATCCTGTGTAAATAAACCGAAATGCAGAACCCCACTGGAAATGAGATGATGCATTCAGCTGTGCTGTCCTGGGTAAATAAACTGTAATGCATGCCCCCTCAGGAAACAAGATGCTGCATCTCAGCTGGGCTGTCATGGGTAAAGAAAACGTAGTAAAGGATCCATAAGAAAGGAGGTGCTGCATCGCAGCTGGGCTGTCATGAGTAAACAAAATGTAATGTAGGACCCATAGAAAATTAGATTTTGCATCTCAGCTGGGCTATCCTGGGTAAATAAAATGTAATGTAGGACCCCACTGGAAATGAGATGCTGCATCTTAGCTGAGGAATCCTGGGTAAATAAGTTGTAAGGCAGGACCCCACTAGAAACAAGATGCTGCATCTCAGCTGAGCTGTCATGAGTAAACAAAATGTAATGCAGGACCCATAGGAAATGAGGTTCTGCATCAGAGGTGGGCTATCCTTGGTAAATAGATTGTAATGGAGGACCCCACTAGAAAAGAGGTATTGCATCCGATCTGGGCTATCCTACTGTAAATAAACTGTAATGCAGGACCACTCTGGAAATGAGATGCTTCTCAGATGGTCTATCTTGGGTAAATAAATTCTAATGTAGGACCCCACTGGAAATGAAATGGTGCATCTCAGCTGGGCTATCAAGGGTAAATAAGTTGTAATGCAGGACCCCACTGAAACTGGGATGCTACATCTTAGCTGAGCCATTCTGGGTAAATAACTTGTAATGAGGACCCCAGGGGAAATGGGATGCTGCATCTCAGTTAGGCTATCCTGGGTAAATAAACTGTAATGCAGGACCCCACCAAAAACGAGATGCTGCATCTCAACTAGGCTATTATGGGTAAATAAATTGTAATGCAGTACCCCACTGTAAACAAGGTATTGCAACTTAGTAGGACTATCCTGGCTAAAGGCCCTAAGGGAAATTAGATGCTGCATCTCAGCTGGGCTATCATGGGTAAATAAATTGTAATGCAGGCACTCCACTGGAAATGAGATGCTGCATCTTAGCTGGGCTATTCTGTGTAACTAAACTTGAAATGCAGAACCCAACTGGAAACAAGATGATGCATCTCATCTGAGCTATGCTGGGTAAATAAACTGTAATGCATGACCACACAGGAAACAAGATGCTGCATCTCAACTGGGCTATCCTAGGTAAATAACTTGTAATGCAGTACTCCACTGGTAAATACATTTTAATGCAAGACCCATTGGAAACGAGATGCTGCATCTCAGCTGGGCTATCCTAGGTAAATAACTTGTAATGCAGGACTCCACTGGTAAATACATTTTAATGCAAGACCCCACTGGAAAAGATATGCTTCATCTCAGCTGGGCTATCCTGGGTAAATAAACTGAAATGCAGATCCCCACTGGAATTGAAATGATGCATTTCATATGAGCTATGCTGGGTAAATAAACTGTAATGCAGGACCCCACGGGAAACGAGATGCTGCATCTTAGCTGGGCTATCCTGGGTAAATAACTTGCAATGCAGGACACCACTGGTAAATACATTTTAATGCAAGACACATTGAAAACGAGATGCTGCATTTCAGCTGGGCTATCGTGGGATAAATAAATTGTAATGGAGGACCCCACTGAAAATTAGATGCTTCGTCTCAGGTGGGTTATTCTGGGTAAATGAACTGTAATGCAGGACTCCACTGAAAACGTGGTGTTGCAACTCAGCAGGGATATCCTAAGTAAATAAATTTTAATGCAGGACCCCAGCAGAAATGAGATGCTGCATCTCAGCAGGGCTATCCTGGGTAAATAAATTTTAATACAGGACTCCACCAGAAACGAGATGCTGCATCTCAGCTGGGCTATCATGAATAAATAAATAATAATGTAGGATCCCACAGGAAAAGAAATGGCGCATCTTAGCTGGGCTATCCTGGGTAAATAAATTATAATGTAGGACCCCACTGGAAATTAAATTCTTCATCTCACCTGGGCTATCTCGGGTCAATAACTTGTTATGCAAGTCCCAGGGGAAATGAGGTGCTGCATCTCAGCTGGGCTATCTTGTGTAAATAAATTGTAATACAGGACCCCACTGGAAATGAGATGATGCATCTCAGCTGCACTGTCATGGGTAAATAAATTGTAATGCATGACCCCACTGTAAACAAGGGATTGCAACATAGCAGGGCTGTCCTGAGTAAATCAATTTTAATGCAGGACCCCATCTGAAATGAGATGCTGCATCTCTACTGGGCTATGCTGGGTAAATAAATTGTAATACAGGACCCCAGGGGACACGAAATGCTGCATCGTGGCTTGGGCTATCCTGGCTAAAAACTTGTAATGCAGGCCCTAAGGGAAATTGGATTGTGTACCTCAGTTGGGCTTTCCTGTGTAAATAATTTGTAATGCAGGAACCCCAGTGGAAATGAGATGCCGTATCTCAACTGGGCTATCCTGCGTAAATGAACTGAAATGCAGAACACCACTATAAACGAGATGATGCATCTCAGCTAAGCTATGCTGCGTAAATAAACTGTAATGCATGGCCCCACAGGAAATGAGATGCTGAATCTCAGCTGGGCTATCCTGGGTAAATAACTTGTAATGCAGGACCCTGCTGGTAAATACATTTTAATGTAAGACCACATCGGAAATTAGATGTTTCATCTGTGCTGGGCTATCCTGAGGTAAATAAATTGTAATGCAGGACCCCAATAGAAATGAGATGCTGCATTTCAGTTGGGCTGTCCTGGGGTAAATAATCTGTAATGCAGGACCCCACCAGAACTGAGATGCTGCATCTCAGCTGGGCCATCCTGGGTAAATAAACTGTAATGCAGGCCCCAGGGGAAATGAGATGCTGTATCACAGCTTGGACTATCCTGGGCAAATAAATTGTAATGCAGGACTCCACAGGAAATGAGACGCTGCATCTCAGCTGGGCTGTCCTGGGTAAATAAATTATAATGCATTACCCCACCAGTAATGAGATACTGCATCTCAGCTGGGCTATCCGGGGTTAATAAATTGTAATGCAGCATCCCAATGTAAACAAGGTGTTGCAACCCTGCAGGTCTATCCTGGGTAGATACATTTTAATGCAGGACCCCACTGGAAACAAGATGCTGCATCTCAGCTGGGATATCCTGGGTAAAGAAAGTGTAATGCAGGACCACAGGGAAAATGAGATGCTGCATCTTAGATGGTCTATCCTGGGTAAATAAATTGCAGTGCAGGACCCATCAGGAAACGATGTGTTGCATCTCAGCCAGGCTATCACGATTAAATGAATCATAATGTAGGATCCCACAGGAAACGAGATGGTGCATCTTAGCTGGACTATCCAGGGTAACTAAACTGTAATGTAGTACCCCGCTGGAAATGAGATGCTTCATCTCAGCTGGGCTATCCTGGGTAAATAACTTGTAATGCAGGCCCCAGGGGAAATCAGATGCTGCTTCTCAGCTGGGCTATTCTAGGTAAATAAACTGAACTGTAGAACCCCACTAAAAATGAGATGATGCATCTCAGCTGGGTAATTCTGGGTAAATAAATTTTAATGCAGAACCCCTCTGTAAACAGGGTGTTGCAACTCAGCCAGGCTGTCCTGGGTAAATACATGTTAATGCAGGACCACACTGGAAATGAGATGCTGCATCTTAGCTGAGCTATCCGGTGTAAATAAATAGTAATGCAGGATACCACAGGAAAAGAAGTTTTGCATCTCAGCCGGGCTATCCTAGGGTAAATAAATTGTAATGCAGGACCGCACTTGAAATGAGATGATTCTCAGCTGGGCTATCTTTGATAAATACATTCTAATGGAGGACCCCACTGGAAATGAAATGGTTCATCTCAGCAGGGCTATGCTGGGTAAATAAATTGTAATGCAGGACTCCATGGGAAATGAGATGCTGCATGTCAGCTGGGCTGTCTTGGGTACATAAATTGTAACGCAGGTCTGTTCTAGAAATGAGATGCTGCATCTCAGCTGGGCTATCCTTGGTAAATAAATTGTACTGCAGGACCACAGAAGAAATGAGATGCTGCATCTTAGATGGTCTATCCTGGGTAAATAAATTGCAGTGCAGGATCCCACAGGAAATGATGTGTAGCATCTCAGCTGGGTATCTCAATTAAATGAATCATAATGCAGAATCCCACGGGAAATGAGATGGTGCATATTATCTGGGCTATCCTGGGTAACTAAATTTTAGTGTAGGACCCCACTGGAAATAAGATGCTTCATCTCAGCTGGGGTATCCTGGGTAAATAACTTGTAATGCAGGCCCCAGGAGAAATGAGATGCTGCATCTCAGTTGGGCTATCCTGTGTAAATAAACTATAGTACAGGACCCCACTGGAAATGAGATGCTGCTTCTCAGCTGGGCTATTCTGGGTGAATAAACTGAATTGTAGAACCCCACTTTAAACAAGATGCTGCATTTCAGTTGGGCTATCCTGTGAAAATAAACTGTAGTATAGGACCCCACTGGAAATGAGATGCTGCATCTCTGCTGGGCTATCCTGGGTAAATAAATTTTAATGCAGGACCCTACCAGAAATGAGATGCTGCATCTCAGCTGGGCTCTGCTGGGTAAATAAATTGTAATGCAGGACCCCCCTGTAAACAAGGTGCTGCAACTCAGAATGGCTATCCTGGGTAAATACATTTGAATGCAGGACCCCACCGAAAATGAGATGCTGCATCTTAGTTGAGCTATCCGGTGTAAATAAATTGTAATGCAGGACACCATTGGAAAAGAGGTTTTGCATCTCAGCTGGGCTATCCTGTGTAAATAAATTGTAGTGGAGGACCCCACTGGAAATGAAATGCTGCCTCTCAGTTGGGCTATCAAGGGTAAATAAGTTGTAATCCAGGACCCCGCTGAAACTGAGATGATGCATCTTTGCTGAGCCATCCTGGGTTTTACATACAGTAACTTGTAATGCAGGACCCCAGGGGAAATGAGATGTTGCATCTCAGTTAGGCTATCCTGGGTAAATAAATTTTAATGCTAGCAGTATACCCTTGAGGTTAGAGTAACAAACTGTGAATGAGCTTGGTACATCCAGGAGACCTGGGTTTGATTCCCACAGCCTCCACTTGCATACTGTGTGACTCTGAGCAGGTCACTAAACCACCCAGTGTTCCCATGTTGCCCCTGAAAACAGGCACTTATGCGTAGTGGGCCTTACCCAGTTACCAAAAAGCATAAATGCAGGACCCCACTGTAAACAAGGTGTTGCAACTCAGCAGGGCTATCCTGGGTGTATAAATTGTTATGCAGAACCACAGGGAAAATGAGATGCTGCATTTCAGCTGGGCGATCCTGGATAAATTATTTCAAATGCAGAACCCCACTGGAAGCAAAATGATGCATCTCAGTTGGGCTATCTTGAGTAAATAAACTGCAATGCACATGGAATGAGATGCTGCATCTCAGCTGGGCTATCCTGAGTAAATAACTTGTGATGCAGGACCCCACTGGTAAATAAATTTTAATGCAAAACCCCATTGGAAATGAGATGCTGCATCTCAGCTGGGCTATCCTGGGTAAATAAATTGTAATGCAGGATCCCACCGGAAACGAGAACCTGCATCCCAGTGTGTATATATTACAACAATTAGAAAGTTTGCTTAAGTGATTTAGTGGTTCGTGCAAAAATTGCTATTTTACCCATTTCTCACTGCCCACAATACCATAATTTTACAACTGTATTTGCTCTTGTTAGAGTTTATTAGTAAGGGCACTTGAACTTCTTTAACACAAAATTAATTTATTTTCAACAAGGGATTCTTTATTCAGAAATGCAGAACAGTAAAGGGGCAACATTTACCACCTGTTGTGTTAAACTTTATGTGAGATTCTTGGAAAACAAGTATATTTTCAATGAAACCACAAACACCTTTTTTGACAAGCTAACCTTTTGGTAGTGCTTTATTGATGATATTGTTTGCATCTGGCATGGCACGGTGGAGGAAATCCAGGATGTCATGGACTACCTCAACAGTAACAGTTTTAATTTAAAATTCACTTATGAGTGTGACAAAGTGCAAATCAGTTTCTTAGATCTTACACTCACTGCCATGTCAGATGCAGAAATATCAACTTATGGCTGCAGGAAGGAACCAGCAGCAAATGCTCTGTTACATTACAACAGTGCACACCCTAAGAACTTAACTCTCTCCCCTACTCGCAGTACTTCAGATTAAAAAGAAATTGTAGTGGTTGCACTGTATTTAATCAAGAAGCTCAAGCTTGAAGTAATACGTTTCTGAAGAGAGGATTATGTAGATTACATAGAGTCTGACGGCAGATAAGGGCCGCTTGGCACACCTAGTCTGCCCATTTTCCCTACCTACTGTAATACTGCAGACCCTACTTGATATCCAGCTTTTCCCTTCCCTTTCTTTACTACTAAGGTTCCCTTATGCCTATCCATGATTCTTGTATCCCATTACAGTGTTTGCCTGCACCATCTCATCTGGGAGGCTAATCCAGGCATCCATTACTCTTTCTGTAAAGAAGTGCTTCCTTATATCTCCCCTGAGTCTTCCCCCTTCAGCTTCATTGCATGACCCTTGTTTTTGAACATCTTTTTCTCTGAGAAAGGCTTCCCTCTTGAACCTTATTTATACCTGTGAGGTATTTGAAAGTCTCCCTCATATCCCTCCTCTCCCTCCTTTCCTTCAGAGTGTACATGTTGAGGTCCTTCAGTCTCTCCTCATAGGGCTTTTGATGCAGATCTGCACCATTTTAGTTGCCATCTTCTGGATCACCTCTACTTTGTCTATGTCCTTCCAGAGATAAGGTTTCCAAAACTGGACACAGTACTCTAGATGAGGTCTCACCAGTAATTTACACAGAGGTATCATGACCTCCTTCCTCCTGCTGATGATACCGCCCCCCCCCATGCACCCTAGCATCCCACTGGCTCTCCCCAGTGCCTTGTCGTGCTGTTTGACCACCTTTTGGTCATAAGATATGATTACCCCCAGATCTCTTTCCTGTCTGGTAGTCGACAGTACCACTCTCCCATTTTGCACTCTGCCCCTGGGTTTCTGCGCCCCAAGTGCATGATTGTGCACTTCTTCACATTGAAACTTAGTTGCCAAACTCTTGACCACTCCTCAAGCTTTCTTAGATCTCTATTCATTTTTTTCACCCCCTTTGGAGTATCTACCCTATTTCAGGTCTTAGTGTCATCTGCAAAAAGGCATACCTCCCCTACTGGCTTGTCTGCACTGTATCTAATAAAGACCTTAAAGAGGACCGGTCCCAGTACTGATCCTTGTGACACCATGCTGGTCACCCTCCCTTCCTTGAAGTGAACTCTGCTTACCACCATATTAGGATTTAGGATATTCTCAAAACATTCTGGATGAGGCACTGAAGAGCCCAGAAACACATTAGGGATCATTTATTGGTACCAAGCACTCACCTTGTCACTAATGATCAACCTTTTACTTTTGTGACTGATTTTGGTCCCCTTTCAGGCCAAATAGGAAATTTGGTTCACACATTTTGGCAGATTCTGCAAACAAACAGGTCCCTATGAGAGAGTGTGAGACAGAAACCTAGAGTAACTTTTAGAAAAGGCCAGAGTTTAGGGGACTTTCTAACAACAAGTCATTTTGTTTCCAGTGTCAGCCCCAAAATGACACCTGCATGGCTACCACAACATCCCACAGGTTTTTACAAGTGTGGTCCTTTTAACATCTATAAAGTTGCAGTAGAACTAAATGTATTTGTTAGCCCCACATGTACAGACAAGAAAGTAGAATTCAGACAATTGATTACCTGTAGAACTCCATTTGTTGTCCGTGTGGCATGCTGCCCATGCGGCTTGCAATACATAAAGAGGACCATTCATCTCCTTAAACAGAGGATTCAAGAACACATCAGGGCCACTTATCTAGGTGAGCAAAACAATGCTTTAGGGGCACATTATAAGTTGAAACATAATTCAGACCATAGCACACTTAGGTTTGTGGCTTTGGAGCATGTGCCACCTCCTTTATGAGGTGGAGATAGAACTAAAATTTTGCTGATAAAAGAAAGTAAATGGATTTCCATTTTAAACACATTAAGTCCAAATGGTCTTTTTGAGGAAATTGACATTGTACCATTTCTTACGTGAATTTTATGATGCTAGTTGGTTTAATGAGATGGACTGTGACTAAGTGTATTTGTGATTTTTTCCCCCAATTTTTCAGCAGTTACTCTCTGATGTTCATATATGTTATTGAATGAAATGAGAACATGTTCTGAATATGGATTTGGACTCTCCCTCTACTGGACCCATCTTGTTCTATCCTTTTAGTGTCTATCTTTTGAGACATCACATGCGCTCACTTAACTTTTCTGTCTTTTGAGTTCCCATTGTTTGTTCCTCAGCAAAGTTTAACAAAGTATTAATGGTTGTCTAAGGTTTGTTGTATTTGATTTTTCTGTGTGTCTTTTCTTCGAGGTAAGTATCATAGCACCTAATGGGTTTTATTCATTTCCCTTAATAAGTTATTCAACATTAAAATGATTTCATATTGTACTGCAGTGCCGTGATGCCAACATTCAAGCTAGAAATTCAGGTTTTGGTTATTTCTTTATTTGCCACAACTGTAGACTGTTCTACTACTTGAGCTTTTTACATGAATTTTTGATCCACTGGCCACTGTGCTATAAAAGATTAAAAATATATAAAAATATAGGCTTAGCCTTTTGCAGGATCTCATTCTAGCACTATCGGTGATTCCCAATAATGTGTGCACTGATTTGCTTTCGCACTTTTTCATTTTGTACATTTTTTGTTCACAACAAATTTATACTGTCACTTTAAATATTCCCTTTAAAAGAGACTTACATCATCACATCTGATACACCCCCTGATGAAGATCCTTTGGTCGAAGCACTGGGGCTGCTGTTAATCAGTGTCTTTCTGCACTAGATTAATAATTACACGATGGCGCCTAACAATCCTCTCTTTTAATTGGCTGACTGGGTCTTTTCAGCATGAATAAATTCCAGCATAACTCAAGTTAAAAGATCCTGTTAGCCGCTTCAGAAAATGAAAACCTCCAAGTGTTAAATCCTGAACATTTTATCCACCATCTTGATTAGCAGACTCGCCGACAGAAAAAAAAAGTGACATCGAAGTCACAGTCCAAAAGCCACCTCACATTAAACTACTTAAAATCTGTTCCTCCCCAGATACGATTCCTTTCCTATTAAATGTGGCTTCTAACAGTAAACAACTGAAGCACTATGTACAGCCGCACCAGCACTCTGCTCTAGAACTCTGTTCTTCTATTCTCTCTCTCTCTCTCTCCCCCTGTCTCTCTCTGAGAAGCTAATTCTCCCGGATCAAACCGGTCAGCTGTGCCTTTGCAAGTGTGTGTCTCTCACTCCCTCCTCTGACCAACTTTGTTCCTTCTTAATGATGTTCTTACCGAAAACTGCTCTGTGGAGCTCCAAAATGACAGCCAGTATAAAAAAGTCTCACAACCAACTGTGAAAAAACCCACCTCAACCAAAATTAATTGTGTTCCAAACTAGACCATTAGCTGGCAGCTCCTCTGAAGGTTCCTCTCTCTGGTCAGTGCTGGTTCCTGTACAAGTCACTCACTTCCACATCTGTTGCACTGCCTTAGCTCCCAGTCTGAGTACATGAGTCCCATGCCCTTCAATCCCCATCCCCTTACCCAAAGTGGGGGGAAAAAACAGGTCTCGGTTGACAAGTTGTAGGAATACTGCTGCTCAGTGGCTCTCCCTCACCCTACAGTATCAGTCTCACTCACAGTCCATCTCAGCAAAAAACAAAACAAAAACAAAGACAAAAAACAACGTTGTGGCAAGCAGGTGTGTGTGTGTATGTATGTGTATGTGTGTTTCTACCTAGCAACAGAGAACTATTTTGCATACAGAGGAAGGATACTAAGCAGAAAATCAATTAAAAACCACTGTTTCTTTAAAAAAAAACAACAACAAAAACATCTTTAAGTCATACACATTGTATAATCGCAATAAATCACTCCAGGGTGTGGGTTATGCTGGGATTTATGCCTATTGCTGATTTGGTCACTTGACCTGCAGCCCTGTGACCAAACCACACCAGGTGTGTGTAAATCCCAGCATAATTCACATCCTGCCGTGGTTTATTGCTTAAATATATAATTTTTCATTTCAACTCCAAAGTGTCCTGCAAGTGCTTCTCACTCCTGTATCTATCCTGGATTCACCATCTGGAGGAACACCAGCTACTCAGTTTCCTGTGCATGCTGTTTTCCTGATTTTTTGACAGATGCTCCAACCTCCTTGCCCCAGCCGGCCCCCAATGACATAAGCTCATTCCCAAAACTCAGGTCACTGATGGCACAAGCCACAGTGCTACTGCTACATTGATGGACCAACCTATCACTTTACTTGTTATAGCTTTTTAATCTTCTGTTTGAATGAACATGTAGCTGTTTCTCTTTGATTTAAACTGTATTTATGATATCACCAGCACTGTTAAAGCTGCTCTCTGACTTGTTCACTATTCCATTATGATATACATAGCTTTGATTGATGTTATGACATACCCCAAAATGCAAGATACTTTGAAATCTTGCAAAGTCGGTCCAAACACATCAAGTTTATTCTATGGCATTTCTTTCTAAATCTGTTGCATAGCACAGCATTCTTAGAGGAAATGTGCTTAAGAAGCATCATTTGTCCATTTTCTTCCCTCTCCTGGGATGCGATCTAGGATGATGCCCAAGGCATGCATCTGCACCCCCACCCTCTCTGCTTAAAGCTGCTCCAGCTGTGCTGCCAACCTGCCTTCACTAGGTGGCAGTCAAGAGGCAGAACCAGCATGCTTGGGATGGGCACATGGGTATAATAAACAGAGGTAAGGGAGGAGGGAGAGAGGGACACCTGTGACCAAATAGAGCCTGGGGTGTAGTGTTAGGCAGGGAAAATATGGCAGACTTTCTGGGCCTACCAGTCCTTTTCTGTCAACACATTCTATGTAAAGCAGCTCTCTAGTATAATAGGTTAGGAATGAGCTTATGTAGTTGTGGGCCAGCCAGGGGAAGGAGGTTGGAGCACCTGTCAGACTGCTGTTTTCCTTGTGGGGAGGGGCACACTCTTTCTGCTGCTTGACTGTCACTAAGTGAGCCAAAAAATCTGTACCAGGGTGGACTCCCAGATCGAGAGAATACTGTGACAGGGTTGAATAAGGCCCTGTCCCATTTGTTATGCAGAAAGAGTTAAATGCAAGGATCTGTTCTATACTCTCCTTTTCTGTCTCTTGTCTGTCTGGTTGCACAACTAAATGTTCTCATGAGATCTAGGAACTAATCACTCTGACGGTCTTGCCATTTTCCACCTCTCGCTATCTCTCTGCCTACACTTGCTGCTTCTGTCTTTTCTTCCCTCTTACGTATCTGTAGCTATAAAAATATATATGAGTCTTTGTGTGAAATTGTAAGTGATACTGGGATCCCTTTGTTTGAAACTGTATATAGTTATACTGTTGAAATGATTGCAAAAAGCTATTTGGAACTCAAGGGGTTAACCCTAAGATTCAGCACAAACTTTTGCTAGCCTTGTTTGTAGAGCAGAAAGCAGCTAACTAAAAGAAGCTACATTTTCTTATTAATTTAACACTTATATCTCAGCAGGAGTCAGTGTCTGTTGAGATTAAGCAAGACAGATACTTTATTAGAAGTAGAAGGGGTCTTATTTAGGGTTAAGAAAAGAAAGAAAGTCAGTGTGTGTTCTGTGCTGTGAAGGGTACTGTATCAACTTACTTTGCTAAACCAGTAGGAGGAGAGAGAGCTTAATTGGGGGTGTGGCTTAGACACTATAAAAGCAGGTGACTCAAATTACAACTTCCTACTGCTAGCCTTGCTTGTAGAGCAGAAAGCAGCTAACTAAAAGAAGCTATATTTTCTTATTAATTTAACACTTATATCTCAGCAGGAGTCAGTGTCTGTTGAGATTTAGCAAAACAGATACTTTATTAGAAGTAGAAGGGGTCTTATTTAGGGTTAAAAAAAGAAAGAAAATAAAGAAAGTCAGTGTGTGTTCTGTGCTGTGAAGGGTACTGTATCAACTTACTTTGCTAAACCAGTAGGAGGAGAGAGAGCTTAATTGGGGGTGTGGCTTAGACACTATAAAAGCAGGTGACTCAAATTACAACTTCCTACTGCTAGCCTTGCTTGTAGAGCAGAAAGCAGCTAACTAAAAGAAGCTACATTTTCTTATTAATTTAACACTTATATCTCAGCAGGAGTCAGTGTCTGTTGAGATTTAGCAAGACAGATACTTTATTAGAAGTAGAAGGGGTCTTATTTAGGGTTAAAAAAAGAAAGAAAATAAAGAGTCAGTGTGTGTTCTGTGCTGTGAAGGGTACTGTATCAGCTTACTTTGCTAAACCAGTAGGAGGAGAGAGAGCTTAATTGGGGGTGTGGCTTAGACACTATAAAAGCAGGTGACTCAAATTACAACTTCCTGTTGCTAGCCTTGCTTGTAGATCAGAAAGCAGCTAACTAAAAGAAGCTACATTTGCATTTACGCATGTCTGCTGTGTCCGCTGGGCACGCTGAAACTGCAGGCATTAGACCAACTTGGATAAGGTAATTTTAGCATATCCTCTACTTAGTAAATATACACCTTTAATAATGGAAAAAGAACTTAGTAAGTGTATGCAATGTTTGACGTATAGTGAGGGAAAGTATGGGAGCGAGTATGTATGTGCTAATTGCCATCTGATTACTACTCTTGAGGCAGAGATAGCATTTCTGCTTAATATTAAACCAGTTTCTACTGATATTAGGGAACTGGAAAGTTACATTGATCTTATGGATGAACAACTTCATTCTAATGAACAATTTCCTTCACATTTAGGTAGCATTTCTATGCCTCCTGATAAGGAGACAATTGTAACGACTAGTACTAGTATACCTGTTGCCTCTGCCCCTTCTTATAAGGTGGATGATTATCCGCCCTCTTCTCAAGATAATGATGACTGGACCATTGTCACAAAGCCTCTTAAAAAAAGGAGGGGCGGTCAAATACACAATAGTGCCCCTACTGAAACTCGTAATAGGTTTGAGCAATTGACTATATCAGATAATGAAGTGCTACATGATTTATCCTGTGCATCACCCTCTGTTGATAATAATGGTTCAAAAACACTTTTCAATCTGGAGTTAATGCCCATGAATACTTGTTCTAGAAAGTCTCAAGCTACGAAATCAATACCTATTAATCGCTCCAGCGTGTATTAAACAATCACCTGTTTCTGATTCATGTACCCCTACTGTCTCAAAATAAGTGTTAGTCCTGAGCGATTCAATCATTAAGCACATTGATAGGACGGTATGCAATAGTGACAAGAGCAACTGCACTTGTTCTAGCTTCCGTGGGGCCAGGGTATCTGACATTACCTCCATGATGCCTAAAATTTTACAAATGTGGGGAAAATCCACTGGTTATTATACATGCTGGTGTTAATGATATAAACAACACCCCATTTAATCAGTTACAACAGGACTATGTGGCGTTATGTAACCTGTTACTTGATAGGGGATGCTGTGCATGTATATCTGAAATTCTACCTGTCCCGAGAGCAACATCTACCATGACGCAGAAAATCAATGCCCTAAATGAATGGCTGAGAAAATGGTGTTTTAAGCAGGATATACCCTGTATTACCCACTGGGAATCATTTTCAGATCGTTCTTCCTTGTTTTGCTGGGACGGTTTACATCTCAGTCGTAGGGGTAGTACACTTATGGGGAAAAGTATCACTAAAATCATAAATCATTGTTTAAACTAAAAACAATGGGGGAGAATGGATCTATTCCCAAGTCTCTGAATACTTACTAAAATATTATTACAACTAAATGTAAATTCCTAGCTTTGAATGCAAGATCTTTAAACCAACTCACATTAGCAGTACTCAAAGCCAAATGTAAAACTTTAAATATAGGTGTGGTGGGAGTAAGTGAAACTTGGTGGGATGCATCCTCAATTTGGTCCAGGGCAATTCCAGGTTATAAGTTATATCATAAAAACAGATTAGATAAGCAAGGCGGTGGAGTTTGTATGTACATATGAAATGATATTCCTTCTTTTGAAGTGTGTTCTCCCTTTTCTTTGGAAAGTATATGGGTTAAAATCTTATTGAAGGAGCAGTCCTATATAAATATTGCTAACATCTATTGACCTCCATCTGCAAATTCAGATTACACAACTGATATGTTTAAAGAAATTACACATTTTTCAGAATCTCAAGATGCTGTAATATTTGGTTACTTTAACCTCCCTCATATTAACTGGGACTCATTCTCAGGACAGTCCTATGCCAAGAAAGGACTAATAGTTGTGGTAGTTAATACTGGATTACAACAACTTGTTACTGAACCCACTCGAGGTCCTAATATTTTGGATCTATTATTTACTAACATAGAGCAACAAATTAGCAATTTACAAATTTGGGATCCACTTGGGACCAGTGATCATTCATCTAGTCTTTTTGTAATTCAACAGTTTAAAACTACACAAAGGAAGTTATACTATACAAAAAATTATAACAAAGCAATTTTTTTCTAAAATCAATGAATACTTACAAAACATAAACTGGGAATCTAATATTCTTAATTGTACAACACAACAGGCTTGGGGCTTTTTTAAAAACATTGTACATTATTTGGAAAAATACCTTTATTCCATCTAAGAGGAAATTTAATAATAAAGGAAAAATTCCCCCTTGGTTCAACAAGACAATTAAAAATCAGATTAAAATAAAAATTAAACGTTTTAGGAAACTTAAGAATAGTTCTGTTCCATTTAAAACTGCTCTATTACATAAATACAGACTATCTGTGAAAAAAGTAAAAAATTCTATTAAATTGGCAAAAAATAAGCTAGAATTTAAACTAGCTCACACAAAAGACTGTCACAAATCTCTTTTCTCCTATATAAATAGTAAAAAAGGTGTATCAAGGACCATTGGTTCCATTATAACCAATGGCTCTTCTCCATCTGATACAGAAACCTCGAATCTCTTTAATAAGTACTTTTGTTCTGTCTTCTCTCAAAAATCACCTATTAGAAAATTTAAAGTTCACCACGTAGATTATCATAGGTTCTATCCAACTGACATTATACATGCTATCAAAAAACTACAAAAAAATACTAGTCCAGGCCCAGACGGTATTCATCCATGGTTTCTGATCGAAACCTCTATAAATATTTCTATACCTTTGTCAATTATTTTCAATAAATCCTTACAAGAAAGCATTGTACCAAATGATTGGCATTCAGCAATAGTTACTCCCATATTTAAAAAAGGCAATAGAGATTCTGTGCAAAATTATCATTCAATTAGTCTGACCTCAGTGGCTGGTAAATTAATGGAATGAGTAATGAAGTCTCTAATAGAGCAAGAGTGTAAAAAATTAGGAATTTATGATTCAAATCAGCATGGGTTTACTCCCAAGTATTCCTGCACCACCAATCTGATATCTTTTTACAATAATATAAGTACTCTACTAGATGTGGGTATCCCTACTGATGTAATTCTTTTGGACTTTAGTAGAGCTTTCGATAAAGTCTCACATGAAAAACTCATTACTAAAATGCACAATCTAGGTTTGTCACCTGATATTGTCAACTGGACTTTCAAATGGTTGACAAATCATTTTCAGAGAGTCAGAATTAATGATATCTTGTCTGATTCGGGTAGTGTGGCAAGTGGTGTACCACAGGGGTCAGTCTTAGGACCAACATTGTTTAACCTCTTTATCAGTGATTTACAAACAGGGCCAAATAACTTCATAGTTAAATTTGCAGGCGATACTAAATTGGGGGGCAAGGTTAATAATCAAGAAAATATTTCTGCATTAAAGAAGGATTTGGAAAAATTAACACTTTGAGCAAATGAAAATCATATGCAGTTTAATCAAGACAAATGTTTAGTAGTGCTTTGGTGTAAATAATCCAAAAGCGATATATCATATAAACGGACTACCATTTCACTCATCAAATTGTGAAAAAGATTTAGGGATATATGTTAATAATAAACTTACATCAAATGATCACTGTGTTAGAACTGCTTGCATGACCAACAGACTTTTGAGACAAATAAAATGCACTTTTGTTAATCACACTGAACAATGCCTTATTCCATTGAATAGGGCATGCATTAGACCGTATCTAGACTATGGCTCCCCTTTCTGGAATCCAAACGAAAAAAAAGACATGGCAATTCTTGAACAGGTTCAAAGGAGAGTAACTAGAATGATTCCAAGATTAACAAACTTGGATTATCAGAACAGATTAAAAGCTACTGGTCTCTTCTCTCTTCAAACTAGAAGATTAAGAGATGATCTGCTTATGGTTTTTAATTTAATAAATTCACCAGATCTAATGGAAAAATGTGGTCTAACACTCCCCAAAAGGAGACATGTTCCGAGACTGCATAATAAACAGTTTGAAGTAAAAATTTATAAAACCAGCAAAAGGGGAAACTTTTTTTCAATAAGAGCATCCATTGTATGGAACACCTTGCCACAAGAATTGGTAGAGGCAACTAGTGCCACTGTCTTTAAAAACAAATTAGATATTTGGTGGAGGGATAATAGATAAATAATGTCCCACATAGTGTGGGGAACAGTCTCGATGGGCTCTGGCCTTCTTCTGTTCTTTCATACCAAGTAATACCAAGTAAGAGCTGTCAATAGGAGGTCAGTTCTGGGACACCATATTCTATTTTATTGCACCTGCAAGGAAATTGGAAAAGTTCTAATACATTTTATGAGAAACAGGATGTCTGTTACCAAGCTGAGATTGCAGAAGTTAATCACCAGGCAAAAACTTATTGTGAAAAGAGCAGTACTCTTTGCTGGAAAGAGACTGAAACTTGGAATTAGAGATATCCTCAGATGAAGGAATTTGTTTTCTCTGTTTGTATTGCCTTTGTAAATAGTTATACTGAACAATTTTTTTTTTTATTTTACTGTTATTGATAATAAAATGCTACTTGTGATTTTGTAACTGCTCTTGGTTTTCCTATGTTTCCTGACATGTGCCTCAGTGATAGATGGTATTAGCAGTGGGATTTATGCTGTGCATAGTGTAAGTCAGGAGTTTTATGTGTTGGTACTAGACCTGGTACCAGGGAAACATAGCAGAAAGGTATGGATTCGGCAGCAGCAAGCCCAGGAGTGATCACCAGAAGAATGGCAGCCAAACTAGCAGAGACAGAAGTCCAGACTGAGACTGTACAGCCAGCACAAGTTATGGAAAAAGAACAGGCAGTGACAGAACCTGAAAGCCTGACTGCCTTTTTCAAATGGTGGGCTATACAACAAACAGATGGAGAAGCAAAGAGAGAGAAAAAGAGATTCAATGTTTAGGGACACAGAGAAAAGAAGAGATGCAGCAACCCAAGAAGCAGAGAAGAGAAGAGAAGAGAAGAGAAGAGAAGAGAAGAGAAGAGACGCAGTGACAGGAATAGCGATGGCTGGATACCTTCCAAGCTATTAAAGCTGGAGGATCTGGAACAGGTTCAGCAGAGCAACAAGACACAAACAACTTAAAAGACATTAAACTTATAAAGTTCTGTCCCTCTGATGATATTGAAGCATACCTGACAACTTTTGAAAGGGTTGCCACAGCATGCCAGTGGCCAAAGCAGCAATGGGAAGTCACACTGGTACCTTACCTGACAGGTAAAGCCTAACTTGCCTATAGCAATGTGGGAAATGCACAGTCAGAAAACTTTGACCTAGTGAAAAGAGAAATCCTGAAAAGATGCAACATCTTTGGAGAGACCTACAGGCAAAGATTCCAGTTTCTGGAATCGACAATCCTTGAGAAGCCTTCACCCAGTTCAGAGAACTTCTTATTAAATGGCTGCAAGTAAAGGGCAAAACAGTCCCACAGATCATCGACACACTTCCTGTGGAGAAGTTCATCGACATCCTGCCTACAGATGTGCAGTTTGGGGTAAAAGAGCACTGACCAGAAAGTGGGGAAAAGGACATTTCTTTGGCTGAAGACTACCAGATGGACAGACAGATGCCACAACAGTGAGGTAGCAGCCAAGCACCAGTAAGACCCTCTTTTTCCAGATTTAACTCCAAGTTTGACAAGCATTCTGGTGGGGGTAACAAATCTGCACCCAAAGACTTTACTTGCTATAACTGTAATAAGCCAGTTGCAGTACAGCCTAGAGGTTAGGATTAGAGTAATGAGCTGTGAATGAGCTTGGTACATCCAGCAGACCACACCTGGGTTTGATTCTCACAACCTCCACTTGCATACTGTGTGATTCTGAGCAAGTCCCTTAACCACCCAGTGCTCCCACGTCACCCCTGAAAACAGGCACTTGTGCCTAGTGGGCTTTACCCAGTTACCAAAAACTGAAAAAAAAAGCCAGGCCACATTGCAAGAAACTGCTATATTAAGGAGGATACCACTTTGTCCTTAGCAAACTGGGGAAAGTACTTGACAGATGTCAAGGTGGAAGATAAGACTGCGAAGGGACTTATAGATTCTGGAAGCAGACAAACCCTGGTGCATGTTGAAGTTCTCGAAAAGAACTGTTTCAAAGGACCAGGTACTGGTGTCATCTGCATTCACAGGGACACTCAATGCTATCGCACCATCCAGGTGATTCTAAATATTAATGCGGTGTTGCATCAAATGAAAGTGGGGGTAGTACCTAAGTTACCTGTACCTGTGATTATTGAAATGACTTTCCAGGATTTACCAAGTTAATCACAGAGGGAGCAAAACCTGCATTTTCAGCAGCTGTGATGACACGAGCACAAGCCAAGAAAATCTCTCATAAGTTGGGGACACTTTTCCTTTCCGTGACTTTGCTGTGGACTTGTTTGAGCCTAGTTCCAAGATCCAGAAGTCTAGGAAAGAAAGAAGATGCCTGAAGAAACAGTGGAAAAAAAAGACTGATGGACATAAGGGGTTAATCGCTAGGATCATGCACCTTGTTCCATCTGGCGACCTGCCTACACTGATCCACACCTTTGTGACCTCCCGTTTGGACTACTGCAACTCCCTCTACTTTGGGCTTCTTGGGGTTGATATCCACTGCTTGCTGCTAGTGCAGAACTCAGCAGCCCGGTTGTTAATGGGGACCTCATGTTCTTCCCATATTACACTGGTGCTGCGGGATCTGCACTGGCTGCCGGTTCAGTGGTGGATCACCTTTAAAGTCGGATTACTGACATATAAAGCCCTACATGGTTTGGGCCCTGACTACCTGAAAGATCTTCTGGTGCCTTACCTTCCGATGCGATCTCTCCGCCAGCCAACGAGGGGTTGCTAGAGATTCCGTGGGTAGTTTTAAAATCTTCCGGCACCCGCACTTTTAGTTTTGTGGTGCCGACCCTCTGGAATTCTCTACCCCGTTGGATTAGAGAGTGCATGATGGTGGAGGGTTTTAAAAAAGGCCTAAAATCCTTTTTATGGAAAAAGGCATTTGGTGATGACATAGATTTTAACTAATGCTGTATATTTTAGCTTGGAGTTTAATTTGTTTTATGATGTTTTTATGATTGTTATTTTGTAATGCGCCTTGATTTAGGAAAGGCGCAAAAGAAATAAAGTTTATTATTATTATTATTAATATACAGTAGGAAAATGTTGAAACTAAACTGATAACTGATTGCGATTTTGTTTCAGAACAAATTAGTAATGATTCCCTCCAAAGTTATTTTAAGCAGCTGAGGGTGAACCAAAAACAGGGTGAACCAATGTTTAAAAAAATGTAATGGATTACTGAATAGAGTTTGGATTAAACCTCAGTCACAGGATCAGATAGAACAATTGGTTATACCACCAAAGTATAGATCTGAGTTGTTACAGATAGCACATGATAGTCCTATGGCTGGTCACTCGGGGAGGGATCGCACAATTGCCAGATTGCTGTAAAGTTTTTACCAGCCTTGAATTCATGAAGATGTTGTTACCTATTGCAGTTCCACTGTTGAGTGTCAGAAAGTAGCCCCAGTGACTAAAAAAGTCAAGGTGCTCCTGGTGCCCCTACCTTCGACAGATGTTCCTTTTGAGAGAATTGCAATGGATGGGGTTGGCCCCTTAGACAAAAGTAAAAAGGGTAATCAATTCCTTTTGGTAGTACGTGATTATGCTACTTCATACCCAGAGGCAGTTCCTATGCATACTGTTACAGCTCCAAAAGTGGCAGCTGAGCTTGCCAAAATTTTCAGCAGGGTGGGTATCCCTAAAGAGATTATTACTGATCAGGGTAGTAATTTTAGTGCTGAATTGCTGAAGAAGCTGTATCGATTGCTAGGTATCAACACCATAAGAATCTCCCCTTTTCACTCTCAGACAGATGGTCTTGCTGAGTGTTTTAATCAAACTCTAAAATACATGTTGAAAAGGTTTGGAAAAGGGGAAGGGAAAGATTGTGACTAATACTTACCTTACTTGCATTTTGCTTACAGAGAAGTGTCACAGGTACCAACATGTTTTTCACCATTTTGAAATGATACACCACACTAACCTCCTGAAGAAATGGGTTGAAAAAACACCAAAGGCTGCTTTGCTAGTTTTACCAGACACTGATAAAGAAGATATTGATATAGCTTCTCACCAACTGGAACAAACTGTAACTGCTGAAGCTGTAAAAGTGAATCTTTCCCTAACCTCCGAACAAACCTCAGAAATTCATAACTTGGTAAAGCCATTTAACAGTACTTTTACCACAGTGCCAGGCCGAGCAAAAGGGATGAAGCACGTAATAATGACAGGTAATGCACGCCCTATCAGACAAAAGACATAAAGATTACCAGAGTTGTTAAGAGCAGATGTGGTTAAGGAAATACAAAAAAATGAAAGAATTGGGTATTCTAGAATAGTCGAGAAGTGCTTGGTCATCACCAGTGGTGATTATAAATAAAAAAATTAGGGGGGGGGGGTTAAGAATCTGCATTGATTTTAGGAAACGTAATCAAGTGTCAGAATTTGTCAGTTATCTTATGACCCGGATAGATGATTTGGTGGAAAGACTGGTGAGTGCTAAGTACATCAGTACCCTCAATCTCATCAAGGGTTACTGGCAAATTCCCTTAGCTAAAGAATCCAGGGAAAAATTGCATTTACCACTCCTTTTGGATTCTATCAGTTCACCACCATGCTATTTGGTTTATATGGTGCACCCGCTACATTCCAATTCCACGTCAGTACATCAGCAACAATGTCGTTGAAACCCCCGACATCGAAGGGAAAAATGCCAACTGTTGGCAGCATTCCCGTCGGGAAAAGGTGTTCTTTTTTTTTTTTTGCAAGGGGCTTCACCCTCTGCAACCCCCATGCGGGGAGCACCCCCTCATCTTTAATTAACCAACTCCGAGTTAGAGTTGGTTCGAAGTGGGGCCGAAACACTGGGAGTCACAGTGTCAGCATACAGCGGACCACCACAGTGACCTGACGAGATTTGTCACTGTGGTGGTGTTCACTGTAAAACTGTCAATGTAATGACATGCTACCCTATATTCCAGTAGTACACAGACTACACAGATTGTATTCCCCACACTGGTTATTGTTCTGCGTACCTGGATGATGTTGTGTACAGTTCAGACACATATGAGCAGTTATCCAATCTAGCAAAAAGGCAAGTCTAACAATTAATCCTACCAAATGTGCATTGGGCATGCAGGAAACCAGATATTTGGGCTTTGTTTTTGGGACATGGAGAAGTAAAGCCAGATATTTCTATAGAAGCTGTAGCTAACAGTCCTATCCCTAAAACAAAGAAACATGTTAGGTCATTTTTAGGGCTGGCTGGTTATTATCGGAGATTTGTTCCCAACTTCTCCCAGCTACCTGCTCCATTTACTGAACTCATGAAGAAACGGTTCCCAAATAATGTGAAAAGGACCCAGAGTGAGATGAAGCTTTTTGGGCTATCAAGGCTACATTATGTGCAGCTGCTGTTTTTAAGAAGCCCAGACTTTGAGAAACAATTTTTGTTATGGACTGATGCATCAGAGGTAGACCTAGGTGCAGTCTTGAGTCAGCGTATAGCTGGGAAGAAACATCCCATTCTGTATATCAATAGGAAGTTGCATGACAGAGAGAAGAGGTACTCCACCATTGAAAAGGAATGCCTTGCAACAAAGTGGGCCATGGAGTCCCTTAAGTTTTATTTGCTAGGAGCTGACTTTCTGCCTATAAACAGATCACAATCCTCTCTATTGGCTTAACCAAATGAAGGATACAAATTCCAGAATCACATGGTGGTATCTGGCACTATAGCCATTTTTATTTAAAGTGATGCACAAATCTGGGAAAAAGAATGTCAGTGGTGATTTTATGTCAAGATATGGATCAGGAATTGAGAATTCTGAAGGTTGAAAAAACAAAATGTGTGAGTTGAAAGTTCTCTGTTTGCTATACTGCACATGCACTGAATTGTAACGGTTATAAGCAAATTTTACAAGAGAATTAATAGAATAAGGTTTGGAAACCTTTTTTTTTTAAACAGGTTCCCTCTTAAAGAGGGGGAAGGGTTATGTGACAAGGTTGAATAAGGCCTTGACTTATTTGTTATGCAAAAAGAGTTAAATGCAAGGATCTGTTCTATCCTTTCCTTTTCTGTCTCTTGCGTGTCTGGTTGCTCAACCAAATGTTCTCATGAGATCTAACAACTAATCACTCTGACGGCCTCACGATGTTCTGCTTCTTGCTCTCTGCCTTCACTTGCTTTTTCTGTCTTTTCTTCCCCCTTGCATATCTGCAGTTATAAAATTGTATGAGATTCTTTGTGCGAAGCTGTAAGTGATACTGGGATCCCTTTGTTTGAAACTGTATATAGTTATACTGTTGAAATGATTGCAAAAAGCTATTTGGAACTCAAGGGGTTGACCTTGAAATGCAGCACAAACTTTTGCAGAGCTGTCAATAGGAAGCCATGTTCTATTTGGTTGCACCTGCAAGGAAATTGACCAAGTTCTAATACATTTTATGAGAAACAGGATGTCTGTTAACGAGCTGAGGTTGCAAAAGTTAATTACCAGGCAAAGACTTATTAGAAAAAGAGCAGTAATCTTTGCTGAAAAGAGACTGAAACTTGGAATGAGACCCTCAGACGAAGGATTTTGTTTTCTCTGTTTGTACTGCCTTTGTAAACAGTTATACTGAACAATTTTTATTTTTATTACTGTTATTGATAATAATAATAAAATGCTACCTTTGCATTTTGTAGCTGCTCCTGGTTTTCCTATGCTTCCTGACCTGTGCCTCAATGACAAATACAGAGGGACCTGGGGAAACTAGAGGAGTGGTCTAAGGAGTGGCAACTGGTTTTAATGCCAAAAAGTGCAAAGTCTTGCACCTAGGGTGGGGAAACCTGGGGGCTGTGTATAAGTTGGTGTGTGGGAGGTACTTACAGCTACCAAGCAAGACATGGACCTTGGGGTGATCATATCTGACGATCTTTCAAGGTGACAGGGCAGTGGCCAGGTGAGCAGGCTGACTGATGGGGTGCATAGGGAGGGGGATCTCAAGTGCAAATGTTTTAAGAGGGATGTAAGAAAATACTTTTTCACAAAAAGGGTGGTGGGCACTTGGAACAGCCTGCCAGAGGAGGTGGTGGGGATGAAGACAGTGGGGAGTTTCAAGAATGCATGGTATTGGCACATGGGTATAATAAAAGATAAGGAAGGAGGGAGGGACACCTGTGACCAAACTGAGTCCAAGGTGTAGTGTTAGGCAGGAAAAAAATGGTGAAGATTATATGGGCCTGCCATTCCTTTTCTGCCATCACATTCTGTGTAAATCAGCTCATTATTGTAATATTTTGGGAACAAGCTTATGTCACTGGGTGCTGACAGAGGAAAGGAGACAGGATCTGTCAGACTGTGTTTCTCCTTCTGTGGAGGGGCATGCTGGTTCCGTTGCTTGACTGCTACCTACTGAACCAAAAATCTGCATCAGGGTGGACACCCGGGGGGTGGGGGGTGGAGAGAATACAAAGGGATCTGGGGAAATGACAGAAGTGGTCTACGGAGTGGCAGCTGGGTTTCAATGCCAAAAGTGCAAAGGCATGCACCTAGGGCAGGGAAAACTGAGGGCTGTGTATGGGGGGGGGGTTACTTACAATTACCAAGCAAGAGAGGGACCTTGGGGTGATCATATCTTATGATCACAAGGTGGCAGGGCAGTGAAACGGGGCAGCAGGCAAGGCAATCCAGGTGCTGGGGGAGGTAGTGTTGCCCATGGAGCATTCACTTGTGGGACCCCATCAGGAGTACTTGGTCCAGTTCTGAAGGTCACATCTCAGCAAATACACTGACAGTGTGGAAGCAGTCCAGAGGAGTGCTACTAAAATGGTGCAGGGCTTGCATAGGGCACCATATGAGGAGAGGCTGTGGGAGCACAACATGTACTCCCTAGAGGAGTGAAGAGCGAGAAGGAACATGACTGAAACCTATAAGTACTTTGCAGAGGTGAACAAGGTACAGGAAGGAAGTCTCTTTAATAGGAGGAGGAGCACCAGCATATGGAGGGTATGCTATGAAGCTTGAGTGAGAGAAGTTTAAAAGGTATGTTAGGAAACACTTCTTCACAGAAAGGATAGTGGATGCCTGGAACAGGCTGCCAGAGGTGGTGGGGCAAGACAGTGAAGAGTTTCAAGTATGCACGGGGATAGGCACTTCTGTATAATAAACAGAGCTAAAGGAAAAGTTCCCTCAAACTATTGTCTGTACACCTGTTTGGTTTGTAGGCATGAATAATGATTCCTTCTTTCACACCCCTCTTAATTCATCCTAATTTAAAGTTTAATGAAGTCGCTTCACTGTGTTCTGTCCTGGTGTGAAGATCTGTTTCTCTTCATTATAAAAGTCATGACCCCACTCATGCAAGGTATCATGGGGGTTGATGATGCATACAGTATATGCACAAGCCAGCAGAAGTGCTACAGTCTGTCAGTTCTATTGTATGTCTTCTGAGGCCCCTGTATTCTTGTCTTGTGCTGGTCATCAAACTTTCCAAGGTAAGTTCCCTATTGCTTTCTGTTGTTTCAAGTGTGTCTGTGTTGAAAAAATGCAGTTGGAAGGATGCTGGTGTGTGACGTTTTGCTATTCACCTGATTAATTCTCATGTGCTAGAAGTTCTTTGCTTACTCCCAGTCCCTTTGATGATTATCAGCTCCCATGTGTACTTGTATGAAGGGGTCATGACCTTTGCAATGGAGGGAAACAGGTTTTCACACCAGGGCAGAACAGAGTGAAACAACTTCATTTAAATTTAAATTAGGATGAAATTAAGGGGATGCAAGAGAGGGGATCATTATTCATGTCTACAAACTAAAGAGGCAAACAGAAAAAAGCATTTGTCAATGCCGAATGTTTCCTTGCATGGTTTATGTGTTTGACCAAGTTTTCAACATGGCCTTTTTGGGACCCTACCTCATGAAGAGTGCCACTGTCATTTTAGTCACCCATCCCGAAAGGTGATTTCGCAGCGCAACTGCACCATTCTGCACCACAGGTGCAAAAACATGTTTCGGGTAGGATGTGAAAAATGACAGCTGTACTGTTCATAAGGAGGTGAACAAAAATGGCAATGCTGAAAATCTGGAGTGTAAATATTAAAAATTGGTGATGTTATGAGTGTGTGTAGAAACTGTACAATGCCACTCATAATGCAGTCGTTTTTTGGAATTTTTTTAAAACATTTGCAATATGAGCTTTTTGAGACCCCACCTCATGAACAGTGGCACTGTTGTTTTGTTAATCAGTCCCAAAGGGTGATTCCATGCTGTGACTGTGAAATCACCTTTCAGGACAGAGAAACAAAATGACAGTGACAGTATTCATGAAGTGGAACCCAAGAACCCCATGTGGAAAATTTGGAGCCCAAATCCCTAAAAATGGCTGAGATATCAACCTAAGTTGAACCCCCCCCCTTGACTGCCATTACAGGGCTTGCCATCATGTCCTCAGTTTGCTGGTCACTTCTGAAGAGTGCAGACATGTTCCCAGTCCACAGAAGATCACTGCTTCCAACCTCTGGAGGTAAGAATGGGGGGGGAGCGGGAGGTGGGGGTACAGAGGGTGGGTGGGGATGGGGAGGGGGACCGGGAGACGATCAGGACGGTTTTAGTTTTTACAGGTTAATTTTAAAAAAATACTTTGGAGGACAGTTTTCTTTCTTTACAGGTACAAAATAGAACATAAATTTGGGCACACTGGGGTTTTATTTTCAGCAATAGGGTTGGCCAGTGAATGAAGGAGCAGGGAGGACAGCAGCAGAGAGAGGAAACAGAAGGGATTTATTTTCAGCCGTAGGGTCGGCCGGTGAATGAGGGAGGGGGTAGGACAGCAGCAGAGGGAGGAAGTGGGAGGGATTTATTTTCAGCTGTAAGGTCGGCCGGTGAACGAGGGAGCAGGGAAGACAACAGCAGCAGAGGGAGGAAGTGGGAGGGATTTATTTTCAGCTGGGGAACGAGGGAGTGGGGAGGACAGCAGCAGAGGGAGGAAGCGGGAGGAATTTATTTTAAGCTGTAGGGTCGGCTGGTGAACGAGGGAGTGGGGAGGACAGCAACAGAGGGAGAAAGCGGGAGAAATTTATTTTCAGCTGGTGAACGAGGGAGCAGGGAGGACAGCAGCAAAGGGAGGGAGTGGGAGGGATTTATTTTCAGCCGGAGGGTCAGCCGGAGAATGAGGGAATGGGGAAGACAGCATCAGAGGGAGGGAGCGGGAGGGATTTCCTATTTGTTCCAAATCAGATTGGAGGGATGGAGGTGCTTTGTGACGTGAGTTGTAATAGCAGCTATGCAAATGAGAGGAATGAAGTGCACCCTCTCATTGGTGCAGTTCATTTCTCTCAAGTGAAGGCCAGCTCCCGCTGTGAAATTGCAACGGCTGTCACACCGGGCTTCACCATTCATTGGTGTATCAGGGTCACGCCCACTGTGCAGTGCTCTGCATTATACTCGTCCCTGACACACCTCTGAAATGCGGTAGTGTCCCAAGGTGTTTCTTGCACAGCCGCGCAAGGAAACACAAAAAAGCAGTGCAGGTATAGGAGTCTGAAACTTACTGAACATTGCCTATTGGCCATGCAAATCACTATGTTACATGTAAATCTGTTTTGCAATTGCCACCATGGTTAAAGCAAACACGCAAGGTAGTGCTTGCCAGATGCATGAAAAAAACTCACTGAAACTTGTGTAAAACCTATAGTAAAAAAAAATGATTTTATATCTTTTATTCTTCAGACAGCCAAACTCAGCCCACACAGACAAAACACCTGTAAAACTCCTTGTGCTGAAGCTAGTTTGGGCCCCGGTGAGGCTTTGTGTAAGCAGACCTCAAGTAATTGAAAATTCTGTGTAAGTCAGCACCATTTTCAATGAGCACCCAAAACTCTCTCAAGTAGCAATGAAAACCAGCCAAAGACTGAGTACACCCCCCCAAAAAAAAACCTCACTGAAATTAACAGTGAAAAGCAGACAGAGGGAGAATAATGCAGAGCAAGGAGCCGCATAGTGGAGCAGCACAGCAGCCATGCTGTTAGGAGCAGTGTGCACTATTGTTTCTGCTAGCTAAGGGGTTGGAAATGAACAGGAGTGGGATGGTGGGGTTGGAGAGCAGTTGAGATAGCTTTATTTCCAACCCTCAACCTGCAACAGAACAGACTAGAATCGACCTGTGCCTTAAATCATTTTGTGAAAATACAGGAGACCCACTCTTGTCTGAATGGAGCTGTGCCAACCAGCAGCTCTGCACCAGAAAGGTTTCTTTTGTTCTTAGGACTGTTAAAAGAAGGCCCTAGATTCAAGTTCCCTGGCAGCCCTAAAAAAATCAGAGCACTCCATTCAATCTCCACCAGGCACTGCTGAGAAGGACATCGGCTTCCGGGGTCTCACTCCTCCTTACAAGACTGAGCGGCCAGACACTGGATGGTTGGACAATGACAGGTGCTTGCAGGCCACTTGACAGGTATGGTGGGACTGCACACAGAGGGAGGGAGCGGGCGGCTTTCAAATGGATGGGGAACGGAGGATCGAGGGTGGGACTGCACACAGAGGGAGGGAGCAGGCAGGTTTCAACTTAAGGGGGAAATGGAGGATATGGGGTAGGACTGCACACAGAGGGAAGGAGTGGGTGAGTTTCAACGGATGGGGAACAGAGGATTGGGGTGGACTGCACACAGAGGAGGGGAGAGGGCAGCTTTCAACAGACGGGGAATGGAGGATCGGGGATGAGACTGCACACAGAGGGAGGGAATGGGTGGCTTTCAATGGATGAGGAACGGAAGAGTAGGAGTGAGACTGCACACAGAGAGGAGGGAGTGTGTGGGTTTCAATGGATGGGGAATGAAGGATTGGGGTTTGGGCTGCACACAGAATGAAAGAAATGAAGTGCACTTTCTCATTGGTGCAGTTCATTTCTCTCAAGTGAAGGCCAGCTCCCACTGTAAAATTTCAATGGCTGTCACACTGTGCTTCACTGTTCATGGGTGTGTCAGGATCACGCTCACTGTGCAGTGCTCTGCACTGGACTTGTCCCTGACACACCTCTGAAATACTGTCCCAAGGTATTTCTTGGGCAAGTGTGCAAGGAAACACAAAAAGGTTGAGGGGCCTTTCCCTTTAAGGGAGGAGGGAGGGACACCTGTGACCAAACAAAGTCCAGGCTGTAGTGTTAGGCAGGGAAAATAGGGCAGACTAGATGGACCTACTGGTCCTTTTCTACCCACCCGTTCTATGTAAAGCAGCTCTCTAATATAATAAAATGCTAAAAGCTATTAGGTTTCCACCACTCACGATGTAATATTAGTGTTCTCTGTTTTGTTTTACTTTTTCCTGTTGCTGGGAAACTAAATTTTGAAGATAATGCAGTACTTAGTTCACAGACTCTTTCATGATGTATCTTCTTTCATAATGTATCTGACTCTTCCTTGCTGACCTCACAATTGCTGTCTTTGGCACCACAGTCTATTGTCATGGTGAGCACTATGATTTCATAAACAAAGACACTGTTCCGTTAACTGTAAAAGGCAAAATGCTTTTCATACAGACATTTTGGATAGACTACCAAAATGTGTTATAAACCCTGGAAAAGAACATTGAAAAAAGAAGATATATATATTCTCTAGTAAATTGTTATAGCTAAACTATGGGATGCCATTAGGGACATAATTCAGAACTTCTGGCTATACATGCTATATATTTTAAAACACATACAATATATAGTGATATGTAATATACAGATAATGAATGTAATACAGAAATTCATACTAAAATGTTGCCATAATACTATTGTTACAGCTCCTTCAATAGTAGTATGAGCTCTTGTAATACTATCACTGGAGCTCCAACAACGGTATTATGAAAAAGAATGTTACTGCACACCACCCACAATGCTTCAGTTGAGCAGCAGCCAGCTTTCACTATAATCTTCATGTGCAGTAAAGTCTGGTTAGCTCTTTAGCTGATGAAACCACAACTTTTAAAAAATGCAGACTGGCAGATGAGGGGAGTCACTCGGACCTGAAGCGGAGCAGTACTGTAGACAGACACACCAGGACCATGAAGCAAAATGGGAGGTAGTCACACTGGCAGGATGGAGCAGAGTGGAAGGCAGTCACACCAGCAGTAGGGAGCAGATCTAGAAACAGTGGGACCTAGAAGGTGGAGCAGTGCTGGAGACCACCTCACTAGGATTACAGAATAGAGTTGGGCAGCAGAAGCTTGGCAACTCAGTTGGGTTATATTGGGATATCCAAGGGATATGTGCGACAAACCAAGAAAAGTGGGAGTGGGACTGTCTTTTATTTATTTATTTATTTATTTATTTATTGCAGTTTAGGATTAATACCTTTGAGCTGAGGGCTCATTTACAAAGGTTCCAAGTCAGACTGGCACAATACAATACATGACATATCGTTACATTGGTTAAACAGCTTATACAGTAAATGATGAATCAGCAATGGGAAACATGATAACAGCAAGGAAGTGCCAACAATGACAACACTACTTGAGTGTGGTACAGCACTTAGGTGAGTGCAGAGAACAGTTGCGGTTCGAGGATCACAGGCTACACAAGTTAGCCAGCCTTGGAGTGGGTCCCAAGGTGGTAGCCTGGATAAAAAAAGCAGCTAGACAACAGAACGAAAAGGGTAGTAGTAAATGGAATCCACAGTGAAGAGAGGAGGGTTACTAACGAGGTACCGCAGGGTTCAGTACTGGGATTGGTCCTTTTTAATGTCTTTATAAGTGACATTGCAGATGAACTGGAAGGAAAAGTATGTCTCTTTGCAGACGACACAAAGATCTGCAACAGGGTTGATACACAAGATAGAGTGGAAAGGACGAGAAGGACTTGGCAAGGTTGGAGGAATGGTCAAATGTATGGCAGCTCAGATTCAATGCAAAGAAGTGCAAGGTAATGCACCTGGGAAACAAAAACCCAGGGGAAGAGTACACAATGAGGGGTGAGATACTGACAACAGTAAAAATGGAAAGGAACCTGGGGGTAATTATATCAGATGACCTAAAGGTGGGCAAGCAATGTGAGAAGGTAGTAAGGAAGGCTGGGGAGATACTGGGATGTATAGGGAGAGGCATCAATAGTAGAAAACAGGAAGTTGTTATCCCTCTGTACAGACAGTTGGTGAGACCCCATCTGGAGTACTGTATGCAGTTCTGGAGACCCCATCTCCGCAAAGATATAGACAGAGTGGAGGCTGTCCAGAGGAAGGCAACCAAAATGGTGCAGGGTCTGCACCAGAAGACATATGAAGAAAGACTAAAGGACCTTAATATGTATACCTTTGAGGAAAGAAGGGAGAAAGGGGACATGATAGAAACTTTCTAGTGCCTCAAGGGAATCAACAAAATCCAAGAGGGTAGCATCTTTCAGAAAATGAGATGTGCAAGAACAAGGGGGCACAATTTGAAGATGGGGGGGCGCGGCTCAGAGGTAATGTGAGGAAGTATTTTTTCACGGAGAGGGTGGTGGATGCATGGAACAGCCTCCCTGAGGAGGTCATGGAGTCATGAACAGTGGGGGAATTCAAGAATGCATGTGACAGACATAAGGCAGTCCTAGTGGGGGGTAGGAGGAAGTAAGCTGTTGGTTAACTAGGATCTGCAGCTTATCTGTTAGGTAGGAAAATGGGCAGACTAGGTAGGCCAAGCGGTCCTTATCTGCCGTCAAATTCTATGTTTCTATGTTACTGTAGGGTAGAATGAAAAGCAGCCAGTGTAGACTTTGTCAGGGGAGTAGCAGAGTGGAGTGAGGCTAGATGGTGAGGGACAAATAGGTGGGGAGAGGTTGGTTCAGAGGGCGAAGGAGAGTGGAAAGGGGAAGGTGGGATGTCAACAGTAGATTCTGAATTAGTAGGGGATTAAGTAGAACAACCACAGATGTTTTTGCAGGCTAGATGTGAGCGGGGCCCAATTTTGAACTGGCAGAGCTTGCTACATTCGATTAGGGAGGTAGGGACCCATTTGGGTCCCTGAAAGGAAAGGATCTCTGAGCTAGTGTGCTGCGTTTAAAAGGCACTAGAAATCCCCCTTAGTCACGCTTCTAGTGTTGATGGTCAGCTGTGCAGCTTTAAATAGGCTAGAGGAAGAGACAAGCGTAAGTCCTAACATTGATTTTTTTACCAGCAGGCAAGTCTGGTATTGTACCCTGAGGTGGAGGGGGAGCCAACCCATCTCATTGTATAAGACACAAGTATGGATCAGATGGTAGCCCCCAGAACCAAGCGGCATCCCTTATTGAGGAGGGTTTTGACCCTTTTTAGAGCGGTATCAGACCCAGACCCATATATCACCAGGCCATAGTCAATGGTACAGTAGATAAGGCTGAGCAGCATGTGACAAATGTTAAGGCATCAGGAGTCATGGAGTGTCGGTGGTGGTAGAGAACACCCAATTTTGTATTCGCAGATTTGATGACATGGTAGATATGAGTGGAAAGGGTAAGAGTGTCGTCCAGGTGTACATCCAGATATTTAAAAGTGCAGACTTGTTCTATAGTATCTCCTTCATGGCCATGTATCAGCAGCGGTCCGAAGTTCTTCTTGTTCTGTGGTACTGTGAAGTGCATGCCTTTGGTCTTTTTGTAGTTGAGCATTAATTTGTTCATGGAGAACCATGATTCAAGCCTATGGAAGTTGACTTGCAAATCAGAAGTGATTGCGGACTGTTTTCTGCCAGATACAGAGATGATGGCATCATCAGCATAGAGCACAATATGTGCCGGGCAGGCAGAAGGCAGGGAGTTAATGAATAGGCTAAATAGGAGCAGTCCTAGAATTGAGCCTTGGGGGACTCCGAGGCTCACCTCCCTAGGTTCAGAGAGTTTACCACTGATTTTCACACACTGTGTCTTGTGAGAGAGATAGATAGCAAACCAGGCTACAGTGTCAGTGGACAGGCCTGTAGATAGTAAACAGTTTAGGAGAAGCTGATGGTTTATGGTGTCAAATGCCTTAGTGAGGTCTATAAAGACAGACCCCACATGCCAGGCCATTATCTAGGGCATCGTAGAGCTGGGAGGTGTAATCAGCCAAGGTGGTAAGGGTGGTGTGGTTTTTCCTGAATCTGTGTTGCTGTGCGCAGAGTAGGCTGTGCTTTTCCAGGTACTCTGTAAGATGACTGGAAAACTTTCGTTTCACGGCTTTGGAAAGAGGGGTTAGAATAGAGATGGGCCTATAGTTTGTCAGATTAGTTCTATCACCAGATTTAAAGATGGGGGTGACAAGTGCTGCCTTCCATCTGTCAGGGAACACACCCATTCTTAGCAAAGCATTAAAGACTTTTGTGAATGGATTGGCAAGCTCATTTAAAGTGAAGGCTATCACCTTCATGTCGACTGGGTCGCTCCCCATCCTAGTTTTCTCAGTGTATGGAGGGATCACAGACACTGAATAACTAAAAACCTAAAATATGTATATTGGAACTATATATAGTATTACAAAAAATAATAGATACTGTAGGCCCCTCTGCCTTCCAACTATAATCTCACAGGTTCTTGGGCTTGCATCAAAAGCTTCAGCAGAAAGAATAGACAATGCTTCTCTCAGGCATGCGGCTATAATGTCACTGCATAAAAAGTTGCGGGTGAATTGCCACGGTCAAAATGTCTTCAGGACAAAAAGCAGCCAGACAAATTTGCATTTATTAAATGTCATTGCTCCAACCAGTTGCTTCACTGCAATATGTCAAATGATAAACAGAGGTCCCGTATTAACACAGGTACAGTAAACGTACCGTTACACAGAACACTGGTTCTTACCCTGTAGCGCATTCGTTCTTATTACTGTTGCTAAAGAGGAAGAACCTTGAGAATACATGTTGCCGACTGAAACTATTTTAGGCAAATGAATAAATCAAAGGCATGACTCACCATGCTTTACATTGTGTACTACTGAGACACCCTTTTGGCAACATTACACAAATCAGCACTTTCATCCTTGACAACTTGCAGCACACCTGTCGCATGCTATCCTGTCCACTTCCCCTGCCCCATCAATCACTGCATAGAAAAAAGAAATAGTCACTAGTAAGCTAGCCATCCATAATGGTAGGCAAATGAATAAATCAAAAGCAGGGCTCACCATGTAACAGTAATCATGGCTGTAGTACAGAATACACAGTATGGTGAGCCCTGCTTTGATTTATTCATTTGGCTAGCTTACTGGTGACTATTTATTTTTTCTATGTGGTGATCGATGGGGCAGGTGGAGTGGACAGGATCGCATGCAGCAGGTGCATAGCAAGTTAAATCAGGACAAAAGTGCCGAATTGTGTAATGTTGCTGAAAGTGTGCCTCAGTAGTACAGAATACACAGTGAGTTACAAAATGTCACTGGTTTATTCATTTGCCTAAAACAGTTTCAGTCAGCAACATGCTTTGCCTGCAACAGTAATAAGAACGAGTAGTACAGGGTCAGAATGAGTGTTCTGTGTAATGAGACATTTACCTTTGTATACAGGACCTCTGTTTAACATTCAACATATTGACCATTGACCAGAGGTCCCAACAACAGTCTGTATGGGGATATTATGTCTGCGTGACAAAATGACCACGTCATTTCATCTGCAACCATTTGTCCGGGGATATTATTTCCGTACTCGCTTCTCTCACTGTATTGTAGTCCCAGACTTACAGTACATATCTGATATCAGCTCATTTTTCTACCTAATTATTGTGTTTTATTTACATGAGTTGAAGAAGCAGACAAACAAAAGTAAATGATGGACACATCAAACTATTTCCGGTTAGTACCGTTAACACTTCCTATCAGATTGTATTAATAATGGCACTTTATGCATCTCTACTTAAGAAGCTGTATTCTGTATAATGGCAATACTTCTGTTTACACTGATAAAATATTCTTTAATAAGAACAAATAAAAAATAACAGGGACTGTGATTTCTCAGCTATAATGCCATCTCAAGGTTCTGGTGACAGGTTGGAACCTCTTGAGCTTCGCTTTCGAGGTTCACATGTCACCAGAACCTATTGATGGTATTATAGCCTCATAATATTTGTCCCCTTTCTATTACTGTATTTGTAAAATATGGATAATGAATATAATACCATAGAAACTCATACTATAATGTTACAACTCCATCAATGGTATTACGAGATCTTGTAACACTATTGATGGAGCTCCATCCATAGTATGATGCAAAAGAATGTTATCGCATGCAATGCTTCAACTGAGGTGGAGCCATCTTTCATTGTAACCTTTACATGCAGTAAAAACCAGCTGACTGTTTAGCTGATGAGACCATAGAGTTTAAACAAGCATTTGTCAATGCTGAATGTTGTCTTGCTGGTTTTGGCATTGGTAGTGCAGGAGTTAGAGAGACACATAATACAAGCAGCAGTGAAGTATAGAACCAACATCAACCCCACCCCACCCCACCCTGCAGAGAGTGACAGGCATTGGGGTGTTGGTTTTGGTCACTGGCCATAATGCTCATTCTATTTCACCTCATCCTACCCTGCAGAGTCTAACAAGTGTCGAATTGTGCCTTGGGGTCATCTGGCCTTATGCTCACCCCATTTCATAAGGAAGTACGTTGAGATGGGTGCAGCATAGGAGAATGGGTTGCACTTTGGGACTGAAGAGTCCAAGGCACACCTTGATGCCTGTCAGTGGCTACAGGATGGAGGACCAATGGTGTGAGCAGTACAGCAGACAATTCAAAGACACACCCCTGATGCCTGTTAGTCTGTACAGGGTGAGATGTAATGGTTAGAAACCTTAACGCCCTGGGCGTGTGTTGGTATTTGCACTCCAAATTTTAAAACATGGCCTTTTTGTGACCCCACCTCATGAAAGCATTTCAAGTTCAAGTTTATTGCAGGAAAGCTCCGTTGAGCAAGCTCATTCACAAGGAGGTCCTGAGACATACATACATTCACAATGAAGTCCTGCGACTGACTTACAGACAAATAGTTAAGTGCTTACATCATAAAAAAACAGAATTCATAGTGATAAGAGCTTGCATCATCATACACAATGGGCAAAATGATAAAGAGCTCCCGAGATGCTCTCGTTCATGAAGAGAAATTTGTACTGTTTGTAAAAGGCAATACATACATACATTGAAAATAACAGTAATTCCATAACAATTCAACAAAGATTCCACCTAAGGCACTGATAGTGGTGAGAACAGAGTTAAGGAAGTGTAGGAATGGAACCTGGGATATCGAGGAATCACTAGTTTGTGTCCTAGTGAAGGCAATTCATTAAAGACAGTTGCAGGTGTCTTTTAATTTAGCCATAACTATCCTTTTGAAAAAGTTAACAGGGACAATACTGGCTAATTTCAAGAATGATTGTAGTCGATTCCAAATAGTTGGCAGTGAGTATGAAATAGCACATTTCCCAAAGGAGGTGAGGGTCCTAGGTACGTCAAGTAGGAGAAACTTGGACTTCCTAAGTGAATAGACACTGCGTGCTATATGTATTAAGGAGGATAGGTATTGTGGTAGTTTATTCTGAAGAAGTTTTAAAGTCCATGTACCTGCATGGACTGTCCATCTAGCAGAGAGCGAGGGCCAGCCAACTAAGGCATATAGATCACAATGATGAGTTAGAGGGAGGGAGTTTGTTATGAATCGTAGGGAGCGGTGGTAGAGAACATCTAGTCTCTGGAGATTAGTAGAAGCTGAGGAGTTACAGATTACATCGCCATATTCAAGGAGGGGGGGGGGAAGTGGCCTGTACCAATCTAGTTCTAATTTCAGCAGGAAAGAAAGATCTATTGAGGAAGAAGAAACCCAACCTGATTTTGAGCCTTTTAGCCAAGTCATCAATATGATCATTAAAAGAAAGCCTGCTATCTAACCAGAAACTGAGACATTTGAACTTTGAAACTATTTCCAGCTGCTCACCTAGGGTAGCATTTATGAAATCATTGGGCAAAGCAGGGGGCACTAGCATGTGAGGAGCATGGGCGTAGGATCATAGCTTTTGTTTTTTTGGCATTAAGGAGTAACTTTGCATTGATTACGTTTTTTTCTAATTGCGAGAAGTCAACTTGAAGGATGTCCCTAGTTGCTTCTAGCGATGGCCCAGAGGTATACAGGACAGTGTCATCTGCAAAGAAATGAAACTGGGACTTTGTAATCTGATGGTCGAGGTTGTTTATATATAAGGAGAAGAGGACGGGACCTAGAATAGATCCCTGTGGGACTCCCCCCTGACAGTAGGCAGAGAGGAAGAGAACAAATTTCCTGATTTGACTTTCTGAGTCCTGCCTGATAGGTAGTTTTTGAACCATTGGGTAGTAGATGGAGTAAAGCCAAGATTGGTAAGGCTGCTAACTAGTAGTTATGATCTACTGTATCAAATGCTTTACTTTAGATCCAAGAAAACCACACCAGTAGTTTTCTTAGAGTCCAATGCAGATAACCAGTCGTTAGTAACTTTGGCTAGAGCTGTAATGGTACTATGGTTTGGGTGAAAGCCAGATTGAAGAGGGTTAAGAATATGTTATGCTAGCATATGGTTTTTCAATTGGGCGATCAGTTTTTCAAATGTTTTGAGAGGATAGGTAGTATTGAAATAGGTCTATAATTATTGAGATCACATGGGTCTCCTGACTTAAATAGGGGGAGAATATGGGCTGATTTCCAACATGAAGGAACTGTGGCGGTTGAGATGGAGAGATTGAATATATGAAGTATTGGGGCGGTAAGATAGGGGTATCCAAGTTTTAGAAATAATGGATCTATATTATCTTCTCCTGCACTTTTTTTGATATCCAGGTTAATAAGTGACTCTTCTACTTCTTTATAGCTGAGAGGGAGCAACTGGAATGAGCAGGTTGACGTGTTCGGTGCTGAATACGTGCTATCAATATTCCTAATTTGGGAGGCATGTGGAGAAGTATCAAATGCTAGGCTGGCGGCTATGAAGTGAGAATTAAGTTCTTCTAGTATTTGATGTGAACTTTCAATAGATGAACCGTTAATGAGAATCTTTGCTGGAACAGATGGCGCAGCTGAGCGACCCTCAATAGACTTGAGAGTCTTCCAAATTTTGTAGGAATTCCCTTTAGCCTGCTCTAGGGTAGAGACATAGTAACTAGATTTAGTTTCATGAATGCATTTGACACATGTGTTCCTGACTGATCTTCATGGACATAAGTCTCCACCACTCATTCACACTATTGGGGATCTGCGCCGGAGGCACTAGGACCCATCGGGAGCAAACTTTTTGCTGGAGGGTCGCCACCAGAGATGGTGCCGCGAGCCCACGGCTTTCTGACACCCAACTCTCGGCAATGACTATCTTGGTGTCGACCCTCCAACCGCCAGTTCCTTTTTTTCCGCTCACGAAAGGCGCTCAGTAACAACGTCACGCTTGTTGGAGTCAAACTTCAAACTACCAGCATAGTTTTCAGTTTTATTTTTTTGTAGTATTATCTCGATATAGTATCGCTTAAGTTTATTCTATTTTAATATAGAATAAAGAAGTCTCAGCCTACTTGACAGAGTCGACCATGAGCAGGTCAGGTGACGGTAGGGAGACTTCGTATGAAAGCTGTTCAGTCAGTCGGGCTGGGACCGGTCCGCCTCCTTCTCCCGAACGGGGGTCCGACAATGGTCAGTCCAATGCCTGGGGGGATGGGCGGTCCCCGAGGCATAAAACAAACGGTCGATTCTCGCACCGCTCGCCTTGAGCTCTTCGCCCACAGGCATAAAAGTAGAAGGCATCACCGAGGTCGCCTCGATATGTCTGCCGACGCCTGTTATCGCGGGTTAGTTGCCGGTCTCCCCTCCTTCGGAGTCGCCAACTTCTGCTTCCGTAGCCGCCGCCTTCGCATCGGAGTCCTACCCGCCTATAGGTAGGTCTTCAGATGAGCAGTTTCATCAGTGGCGCTTTATGGAGCAATGGGCCCGGAGGTTGGTCTGCTACCTGGCTCGGTGCCCAAGGGCTCAGGCTTGTCGGGCGCACCAGGTAGGGCTGTTGACTTTCTGTCATCACGGGCACCTTCCTCGGTGCCGCATTTGACTTCTGCGCTAGGTGTTCCCCTCACATGGCTGCGGCGCAGGGGCCACACCGATGCCCTTATCTCCTGCTATTTTCCTTCTAACCATGTTTCTCAGGGTCCTGGGACGCTGCACCTTTGCACCATCCGCTGTGTCGCGGAGCTTGTCGGCGCCATTTTCGTGTCGCGGGCTGTCGGCGCTGTCCGCTGCATCGCAGAGCCGGCGCCTTCTGCGCGCCTGCAGTCTTCTCGGCGCCATCCGCGTGTCGCTGGGCTTCGGGCGCCATCTTCGTGCCGTAGCTCTTCTTGGCACCGTCCATGGCGCGCCATGTGCTCTTCTCTGCGCCTGTCTGCAGACCCGGTGGCTTCGGCACCATCCTCGGCACCGCGCTGTTCTTCACGCCTGTTTCGGTCCCGCTTGCCTCCCTCGGCCAGAGCTCTTGAGGACTCTCTTCCTCTCAATTCTTCCTTCCTCTCCTGTATTTCACCTTTCCTCCAAACAGTCCTCTCTGGACTAACAGGAGATGACGTTGAGCCTGACCCAGACCTTCGTTGGGTGATGAAGTGGACAAGCAGAATCTTTCACTGCTACAGAGCCTGTGGTCGAGGACCTGTCCTTAAGTCTCTGTTGAAGAACCTGAGCTCCACTCTTTCTCTCCAGACTACAGACATCGATCCTGGGAAGCGGTTAAGACTCCAATATCTTCATGCTTCGGAGATCCCTACGGATTTGACTCCTCCGATTCAACCTTCCTTCGAGACGCTGTCTCAAATGGTATGGAATAATCCTGCTCTTACCCCTTCGGTGGCTAAATCCATTGATAGGAAATATTCAGCCCCCAAGGATCGTCCCATTTTGGCATCTCAAGCCTTTGCGGATCCTATTGTAGTCCTGGCAGAGAATGATAAAGTCGTTCTTCCTCAAGCTACTACAGCTCGACCTATTAACAAAGAGTCTCATAAGATTGATACATTAGGTAAGAGAGTCTTTGCTGCGTCCACTCTAAGTATGCGTATTGCCAGTTACCAGGGCTATTTTTCTCAGTATGAGTATATCCTGTGGCACTCTATCAAGCAAATGGTTGAAGCTCTTCCGGACTCGGACTCTAAGCCAGAGCTTCTTCTGACCATTACCAGAGGTATTGAATCTAATAACCAACAGGTCAAAGCAGCCATGGATGCTTTCGACACTGCTTCTCGTTCAGCAGCCGCTGGTATTTGTACTTGCCGTCACTCCTGGCTGCGTACTTCGGGCTTCATGAATGATGCACAGCAGCAGGTGACGGCGCTGTCCTTTGATGGCTCATATCTTTGGTCCTCAGGTAGAGCAAGCTCTAGAGGCTACTCAGAAGACTAGGTCGCCATTGGCTGGCTCGACTCCCTCCTACCCCTCTCGAGGGCATGTCAGTAAACGCCAGTTTCATACTGCCGTCCTTTCGAGGCAGGGCAGAGGAAGTTTCCATAAGAACCAACCTGCCCAACCTCAAAAGAAGACGCAACAGAGCTTAAGGGCCCAAAGCGCCCAGTGCTACCTTATGAGTTGCCGCCCAAGTTCCATCTCCACTGCCCGAGGTGGACTTTTCCTCTCCGTGGAGGTCGTCTGATGCACTTCTACAACCAGTGAAGTCCATAACCTCAGACAAATGGGTTCTTCGGATAATTCGTGAGGGGTATTCTCTCAATTTTCTGGAGACCCCTCCGAATCGTCCTCCCAAACAACAACCCAGGCTGTCAATCCTTCAGTCAGACTTTCTCGCCGCTGAGATCCAGGGCCTTCTGAACAACAGGGCAGTAGAACTGGTGCCTCTGCATCAGCGAAACACAGGATTCTACTCCCACTACTTTCTGGTTCCAAAGAAGTCTGGGGGTATGCGCCCCATTCTAGACCTCAGAAAGCTAAACAAATTTCTTCCCAGGGAGAAATTCAAAATGATTTCTCTAGGAACCCTGTTACCTTTGCTTCATCAACACAACTGGCTAGCCTCCCTGGACATGCAGGACGCTTACCAGCACATTCCTATTCACCAGAGGCATCACAAATTCCTGAGGTTTGTGGCTCTGGGTCAACACTATCAGTTCAGAGTCCTGCCCTTTGGGCTATCCTCGGCGCCGCAAGTCTTTACAAAGTGTTGTGCAGTTCTCGCAGCGCATCTCAGGAAGCTCGGAATCCGAGTGTTTCCCTACCTGGACGACTGGCTCCTAGCAAGCTCTTCCAGACAGGGGACCCTGGAAGCCGTTCAGACGGCCTCTCACCCTCTTACGTACATGGGAGTTCTGCTGAATCTAAAGAAGTCACAGTTGCAGCCCTCCCAGAGACTCCTTTTCATAGGGACTCTACTGGACACCTCTTGCGCGAAGGCTTTCCTTCCAGAGGACAGAAGGCTCAATATCCTTCAGATGGCCCGTTACATTGGAGAGAACAGATCAGTTACAGCTCTCAATGCAACGTATGTTAGCCTCACATCCTCAGTGTTCACTGTACCCCTAGCTCGGCTACACATGAGAACCACCCAATGGATGCTCAGTGCTCAGTGGTCCCAAACCACTCACCCACAGTCTTATCCCATCAAGGTGACAGAACCCTTACAGAGGTCTCTCACCTGGTGGTCTCAAGAGAGAAATCTCCTGGAAGGATTTCCCTTTGCTCCTCTGGATCATCAAATCTCCATCACCACAGATGCATCGCTAACGGGATGGGGAGCTCATTGTCGCTCTCTCCACACTCAAGGTGTATGGACTCAACTCGAGGCCCAGCTTCACATAAATGTCCTAGAGATGAGAGCCATCCTTTATGCGGTCCGGGATTTGAAGGACATCATCTGTCACAAGAACATTCTCCTTCAAACGGACAACAAAGCTGTGATGTATTACATCAACAAGCAGGGTGGTGCTCACTCTTACCCCTTATGCAGGGAAGCGATGAGGGTGTGGGAATGGTGCTTGGAACACAAATCTCTAATTCAAGCGGTCTACCTGCCAGGTGTACAAAACGACTTGGCGGACCGTCTCAGCAGAACAGAGGCAGATCCTCACGAGTGGTCTCTCGACTCAACCATAGTTCAATCACTATTCGAAGAGTGGGGAACTCCAGACCTGGACCTTTTTGCATCCCCACTCAATGCAAAACTGCCTCTCTTCTGCTCCAGAAATCCAGGGCCCAGCATTTTCTGTCAGGATGCGTTCAGGCTGCGGTGGACAAAACGCTTTCTTTACGCCTTTACGCCTCTTCCTCTAATTCAGAGAGTACTTCTCAAATTCGAGTCCCAGGGGACCAAGATGACTCTCATTGCTCCCTCTTGGCCTCAACAACTATGGTTTCCACTACTCAACAATATGTTGGCAGCCCCTCCGAGACCACTCCCCCTGCAGATGAACCTGTTGACTCAGGGGTCCGTGGTCCATCCCAACCTGAGATCGCTTCACCTTCACGCTTGGCTCCTGAAGAGGTAGAAGTGAACCGGTTCAATGTCTCTCGAAGAGTTTCAGACATTCTTCTGGCTGCTCGGAAGCCAGCTACTCGGAAAACTTACACATCTAAGTAGAAGCGTTTTTCGCTGTGGTGTGCAAAGTCCTCTTGGAATCCCTTTTCCTGTCCACCAGACAAGGTTTTGGAGTACCTTTTGGACCTCTAAAATTCAGGTCTTCAGTACTCTACAGTCAAAGTTCACCTTAGTGCCATTTCAGCGTATCATGAGCTGGTTTCTTCTTTGTCTCTGGCTCAGTTACCTATGGTTAAGAGATTTCTTAAAGGAATTCTGCATACCAGACCCCTATAAGACGTCCCCGTTGCAGCCTGGGACATT
Organism: Neoceratodus forsteri; assembly: GCA_016271365.2. Lineage (NCBI taxonomy): Eukaryota > Metazoa > Chordata > Ceratodontiformes > Ceratodontidae > Neoceratodus > Neoceratodus forsteri. Next base: position 1,128,788,031 of record CM057449.1, on the reverse strand, counting down.
AACCTTAGTGAGACATGCTCACTGAAACCTTGAACCTCTGGCTACCTGTGAGCTAAAATTTCTCACCTGGAAGATGGTTTTCCTAGTGGCCATTACCTCAGCCCGCAGGGTCTCTGAGATACATGCCTGGTTACGGACCCTCCGTATACTGTGTTCCATAAGGACAAAGTAGTTCTTCGCGACTATCCTAAATTTCTTCCCAAGGTTGTGTCGAATTCTATCTAAACCAACCTTGGTCCTTCCTCTTACTTTGGGACTTCTAAAATGAAGGGAACGATCTCTTCATTCCTTGATGTTAAGAGAGCCTTGCGCTTCTATCTAGATAGAACCAAGGATTTTCGCAAAGCCCAACAACTGTTTGTTTCCTTCAGCGAGACCCGCTGGGTCAACCTGTCGCTATCAGATGCATCTCATCGTGATAGTGGCATGTCTTCGACATTGCTATTCCATGGCACAGGTTAAATTGAAGGTAGGGTTACGCCACTCTACCAGAGCGGTCATGCATCCCTAGTGGAAATTCGCAATGTGCCGATTGCAGTCATCTGCAATGCCGCCACCTGGAGCTCGGTGCATACCTTCGTTAAGCATTATGCACTGGATGTTCATGCCAGGCGACATTCCACCTTCGGCAGAACTATCCTTAATGGACTTCTGTCCTAGAAACGTGAGCTCTTCGTCTTCCTGCCGCCCTCTCAGGGGATTATTAGCTCGGTACTCTCCCAATAGTGTGAATGAGTGGTGGAGACTTATGTCCAGGAAGATATGAAAATACGATTGCCTACGTAATTCTTGATCTTCTTGGACGAGTCTCACCACTCATTCACACGCCCACCCTCCATCCCCGAGCTCACTCTGTGTTGGTCTTCACTCCCTCAAATCTTTAGGCCGTGAAGACTTCTTTGTTGACCCTTCTTACACGGGTCGCCCGGACTATCTTATGTCCGGTCTTAAGGTTAGGTTACTCTTTACGTTTGTTGCGCTGCACCTCCTTGGTAAAAAAGGTACTGAGGCGGTTGGAGGGTCGACGCCAAGATAGTCATTGCCGCGCGAGCTAATGCTTGCAGCACCGTGCCTCATGGCGCCATCTCTGGTGTCGACCCTCCAGCAAAAAGTTTGCTTCCGATGGGTCCTAGTGCCTCCGGCGCAGATCCCCAATAGTGTGAATGAGTGGTGGAGATTCGTCCAAGAAGATCAAGAATTATGGTAGGTATGTAATTTTCATTTCTGAAGGCCTGCCAATCTATGGGACTCTTAGAACACCTTGCCTGGGCCCATAGTTTGTCTCGGTTAGACAGTGCAGCTTTAAGTTCCGACGTGAACCAAGGGTGAGAGTTTTTGCGCCTTCGAACCTTAATATTAGGAGCATGTCTGTTAACTAAGGTGGTCATGTTGCAGTTAAGGACATTAACAGCCTCGTCTACTGATTTAGCAAGAAAAAGGTCTTGCCATCTGATATTGCTTAGATCGGCCAAGTAATTGTCAATATTGAACTTGCGGAACGACCGTTTGGTTATGAATTTAGGGGGAAGGATAACTTTGGGTTGTGACCTAGTGCACAACAATGTTATGATCACTCATATTATGAAACACTGCTGTTTGTAGGATTTTATGTGGATGGGTAGTTAGGATAATGTCTAACAGTGAACTGTTCGCTGCATTTTGGGCATTAGTCCTGGTTGGTTCGCTGATAAGTTGGGATAATCCGAGGTCGTCGCAAAGTGACTTTAGGTCAGAGGATTTTGATGATAGCCAATCCATATTAAAATCACCAAGGATTAGTGTTTCTGTATTATCTTTAGAGATTAAGGTTTTGAGGGCACTAAGGATATCAGTGCCGGCAGTAGGTGGCCTATATCCACCTATGATGGTAATATTATCAGAGGAGGGGAGATGAAGCTTTAATGAGACAATTTCAAATTCCTCGGGCTTGGAAATGGTAATAATGTTACTAATCATGTATTTTGATTTGGCATAGACAACTACTCCGCCCCCTCTTGAACCCCTGTCCGCCCTAAAAGGAACAAAATCCACTATGTTAATTTGCTGATCGGTTATATTTTTGTTAAGCCAGGATTCGGTGACAATGATGATATCAGGCTCAGTATGTGCAGCCCAGGCTTGTAACTGTGATAATTTTTTGATTAGACTCAGTATATTGACCATCACTATTTTTAAACCAGAAGCATCTGCAAATTCTAATGGTGAGGGTATCAATGTACTGTAGGAGGACCTGGATTTAACTCAACGTTGCCTGAACAGAGAAGAAGGAGAAGAAGCAATTTCCTTAAGGAGATAAAATGCAACCTAATATCTTTTTCCTTTCGGACTGCCTAGTGTTTGTTTTGGAATGAGAAAACTGAGTGTTGTTTATGCAAAGGCTTGCGTTACAGTTTGGGACTAAGAGAGGAAGTGCTTTGAGGGACAGTGGGGATGGGAGGAGGGAGAGAGAGAGAAAGAAAAGGGTGCTAAGTGAATAAAGGGAGTGGGGCATGGGGAATAGTGAAGGGTATAGTGACCAGGAGCATAATAGGTATCGTTTATCATGGTACTATCTCCCTGTTTTAAAGTATTAGTCTGTTATAAACCAGGAGCACAGGCAAGTAGTAGTAGGTAGATTATGGAGGAGAATGCCATGACTCACTGTGCTCTGCGTGAATAGGTAAAGGAAAGGTTAATTTTCTGCCAACTGGGGTAACCTATAGGATGGCTAAGTGGTACTTAGGGACGTGGCCACAGTGTATTTAAAGGAGGCCTGGGAGGGGATGGAGGGGGTGGGTAGAAAAAACAGACTAGAAAGAGCCTCGGGGAACAGCCTGCACTGGGGCGAGGACTGGACCAATCGGCGTCTTAGTTGAAAAGGCGCCTGGTTTCTGATTGGTTGGCTTAAGATGCCGTACCTTCTCTGGGCTGGATCCGCTTAGCGGGCGGCTGTCGTCGGCTGCAAGGTCGCCGGAGGGCCGGTGACCGTGGATCCTGGGGCTCGCCCTGTCAAGGGGCTGCAAATGAAGGAGAGAGAGGCAAAAATTTATAGGGGACCCACACAAGTGCAGGGCAAGGAGCCAGAGATCAGAGGGAGAGCTGAACAATGGGAAGCTTGCAAAAAGGCGCCAAGGGCAGTGGGGGGGTAAAGGGGTTCTGTCTGACAAGGCATAAAAGGGCTTATAATCACTTGGCAGACTTAAATACAATAAGACAGTAATTTCCAAAAGACAGACTTAAAGAGTAAAGCTAAACATTTGCATTTCTAACAAAAACCTCTGTTCATGAACAGTGCCCCTGTGATTTTGTAATTTTGTCTCAAACGTTGATTTCCCACAGTGACTGTGCCATTCTGCACCACATGAAAATGTCAGCTGCACCATTGATAAGGAGATGTGAAGAGATGGCAATGTGGGAAATCTGGAGTGAAAATATTAAACATTCTCGAAGTTACGGGCATGTGTGAAAACTGCACATTGCACACTCGTAACACAGTCATTTAGTGGAATTATTTCACCAAATTTTTAACATAGCCATTTTGGGATCTCTGCTCATGAACAGTGGCACTATGATTATCTAATCTACCCGAACATTGATTTCCCACAGCGACTGTGTGGTTGTGCGCCAGATGTGCGAAACTATATTTTGGGCAGGATGTGACAAATGACAGCTGAACTGTTCATAAGAAGGTGTGTAAAAATGACAATGTTGAAAATCTGGAGTGAAAATATTACAAATTCTCGAACTTACGACTGTGCATAGACACTGCGCAACGCACGCTTGTAACAGCCAGTTTATGGAATTTTTTCATCGAATAGTCAACATAGGCATTTTGGGACATCTGCTCATGAACAGTGTTACTGTGATTTTCTTACTCTGTTCTGAACGTTGTTTTTCTACAGCGACTGCGCCACTGCACGCCATATGTGCGAAAACACAGTTCAGGTAGGATGTGGGAAATGAAAGCTGTACTGTTCGTAAGGAGGTGTGGAAAATGGCAATGGTGAAAATCTGGAGTACAAATATTAAAAATTATCGAAGTTACGAGCGTGCGTGGAAACTGCACAACACACGCTTGTAAACAGTCATTTTATGGACGTTTGTCACCTAATTTTCAACATAGGCATTTTAGGACCTTTGCTCATGAACAGAGTCACTGTGATTTTCCTAATCTGTCCCCAATACTGATTTCCCACAGCAACCATGCTATTCTGCGCCAGAAGTGGAAAACACATTTTGGCCAGGATGTGAAAAATGACAAGTGTGCGTGAACGCTGCGCAACGCATGCTCATAGCACAGCCATTTAATAGACTTTTGTCACCAAATTTTCAACATAGGCATTTTAGTACCTCTGCTCATGAACAGTATCGCTGTGATTTTCTTACTCTGTCCGAACACTGATTTTCCAAAGCAACCACGGCATTCTGCGCCGGAAGTGCGAAAACACATTTTGGCCAGGATGTGAAAAATGACAGCTATATTGTTCATAAGGAAGTGTGGAAAAGTGGCAATGTTGAAAATCTGGAGTGAAAATATTACAGATTTGCAAAGTTACGAGCATGCGTGGAAACTGCTCAATGCACGCTCATAAAACAGTCATTTATTGGACTTTCTGTGCCAAATTTCCAACATAGACATTTTAGGACCTCTGCTCATGAACATTGTCGCTGCGATTTTCTTACTCTGTCCTAAACACTGATTTCCCACAGCGAGCATGCTATTCTGTGCTGGAAGTGCGAAAACACATTTCGGCCAGGATGTGAAAAATGACAGCTGTACTTTTCATAAGGAGGTGTGGAAAATGGCAATGTTGAAAATCTGGAGTGAAAATATTACAGATTCGCGAAGTTACAAGCGTGCGTGGGAACTGCGCAACACACGCTCGTAAAACAGTACATTTTGTTGATTTTTTACCAAATTTGCAACATAGGCTTTTTGAAAGGCCACTTCATGAACAGTGGCACTGTCATTTCGTTAATCGGTCTCGAATGGTGATTCTGCACAGTGACCGCAAAATCACCTTTCGGGACCGAATAATGCCATGACAGTAACTGAATTCATGAGGAGGGATCCCAATAACCCCCATGTTGAAAATGTGGTGCCAAAATTCCCAAAAATGCCCAAGATATGCATCAAAGTTTAAAAAAACCTATGTATGCCATTATACAACTTACTGTCATTTCTTCAGTTCACAGTCGGCTTTAAAAAAGAGGTGCAGGCGTTTCCCGGTCCTGAAGATCGACAGTCGGGCTCCAGAGGTAAGTATGGTGAGGGGTGTGGGATGGAAGTCGCAGTGGGTGGGCACGGGTTGGGGAGGGGCCTGCAGACTGCGGGATCGTTTCTACTTTACAGGAAAAAAAAACATTGCGGAAGGTTTTGTTTTACAGGTACATTTGACACACTGAGGTGGGCTCCCAGCATGTCACCTGTGTGTTTTTTTTGGGGACTGGAGCTGATGGGTTTTGGGCACCCGTCAGCAAATAAAAAGAGTGTTGGGGGGAGGCTGATGCACCGGCGGATGGGCTCCCCATTGGCAGATGAACAGGGGAGGGGGGCATGATAATGCTGACAGAGGGATTTGGGCACCCCCTAAGTCAGCTTTTCTGGGGACTATGTGAGGCAGATGGCACAGCTGCTGCCATGTCGCACTGAAACTTAGACCGGGAAAGGCATGCCCTGCAATGAGGTGGAGCTTCCTCATTGCAGCGACTAATCTAATTTGCGTGCAATCTAATTCATGCCACGGAGCCCAGCCCCAAAAAGCAGTAGCACCACAGGCCACAACAGGACCATGCCTCCAAAACCTGCTAGTCTGAAGTTACCACAACATGTTTCTTGTGCAGGCACAAGACAGCATAAAAATGCAGAATGGCAGACAAGGGGGGGTCACTCAGACCTGAAGTGAAGCAGTACTGGAGACAGTTGCTATGGGACCACAGAGCAAAGTGGGAGGCAGTCACACTGGCAGCACAGAGCTGAATGGGAGGCAGTCGCATTGGGAGTATGGAGCAGAGCTGGAAACAGTGGGACCTGGAAGGCAGAGCAGTACTGGAGACCACCTTATCAGGATTACGGAATAGAGTTGGAGGGCAGCAGCATGATGATACAGTTGGGATACTGGGATATCCAATAGGAAAATGTGACAAACAAAGCAAAGCAGGAGTAAGGGCTGTCCGTTCAGCATATGGAGGAGTCACAGACACTGAATAATTAAAAATCTAAAAATGTGTAAGTCAGATCTATATACAGTATTCCAGACATAAAAGATAGGTGTCTGCCTTTCAACTATAACCCCACAGGTTCTCGGGCTGGCATCAAAAAGCTTCAGCAGAAAAGGATGGACAATGCTCCTTTCACCGTATTGAAGTCCCAGACCTACATATATAATCTCTACTCATTTGTCTACCTAATTATTGTGTTTTATTATTTACGTTAGTTAAAGAAGCAGACAGACAAAAGTGAATGATGGATAAATCAAACTTTATTTCCGGTTAGTACCATTAACACTTCCTATCATAGTGTCTCAATAATTGCACTTAATACATCTCTGCTCCAGAAGTTGTGTTCTGTATAATGGCTGCATATCGAGTCATAATGTTGCACGCTTAATAGCGTGCGGCATTATGGCAAAACCCAGACCTGTGCACTCCCTGAGTTGGACCCCCCTGGAGTTGAGAATCTTTAGTGGGGGGTCTGGGCTGCACAGCCCCCCATAACGGGGGTGTAAGGGGCAGATCCCCCACAGAACAAAGACATGATGCTTCATGGCATTAATCATGCAGCGTGATAGTGCCATGCGGCATTATGTCTTGCGACATATTGACCCCGTGTCTAATGGCTGTACTTCTGTTTATATTGATAACCTGCTTTTTAATAACAACAAATTTAAAAACTAACAGGGACTTTGATTTCTCAGCTATAATGCAATCTTGAGGTTCAGGTGACATGTTAGAACCTTCTGAGCTTCTCTTTTGAGGTTCACATGTCACCAGAACCTTGTGATGGTATTATACCCTCATAATACCTATCCTATATCTATTGTATATATTAATACATCCCTCAGAGCTACTCATTGTGGGACAAGAGTGGTTTCACACGTGTTCTGCTCTGGTGAGAACAGTGAAGCAAAGCTGAGCTGTTCTGGCTGGAACAGAATGCAAGTGAAACCACTCATGTCCTGCAACGAGTGGTGACGGCGGACGTATTCAAATATTATAGATCGAGGGAGCGCCCGGAGTTATTTAAAATAAAACATCCAGCAATGTGCCCGTTTCCAGGGCATCTGCATGTGAGACACTCTTCACAATAAGTGTCTTACACGCATGGGAAGGGAGCACTCCAATTGGTTGAGAGCACTCCCTCGATCTATAATTCTATTTATATACATCATATAGTGAAACACATACACTATGTGGTGAACCACATACACTATATACTAAAATACATACATCATATGTGAAATGTATACACTATATACTGAAATCCATATATCACATTGTGAAAAACATATATTACATACTGAAATGCATACATTACATGGTGAAATACATATACTATTTATTGAAATATACAGTACATACTGAGTGCTGGAATCCACACACACTATATACTGAAACAAATACACTATGTGTTGAAACACATACACTATTAAGATACATACACTACAGATTGGAAAATCCACATACACTACATACTGAAACACTAGATATATTGTAACAAATACACTAGATATTGAAAAAATATCCACATACACTATATACTGAAACAAATACACTACATATTGAAATACATGCACTATATACTGAATTATATTGCAATGGCTTGTTTCTGACCAATCAATGAGGAGAATGATTTGCTTTTGTAGTACTCTCACTCAACCAGCATAACAGACATTTGTGAAATGGTAAGAAACATCACTTACTATACCACTAATCATATAATACATACACTGTACACTGAAAAATCCACATAGACTATGTACTAAAACAAATACACTATACAGTGAAACACACACGCTATACTGTATATTCAATTATATGGCAATACATAATTTCGACCGGTATACACCCCGGACAGTGACATTTCGACTGCAGGGTCTCCTACAGCGACTACAACGCGATATCACTGTAGGGAACCTGCTGGAAACCAACACTGTCTGTCGGGGGTCCTGCACCCTCCCCTGAATCAGCTTCAACTCGGTGTTGAGAATCCTAAGTGGGGGGGGATACGGGGAGGGCAGAGCCCCCCCGCATGGGTGGTTCTGGGGGCAAAGCCACCCAAAGAAAATGCTTGTTGCTCTCCAAAACCGGAAGCCGACTGCAAAATGCTGTCGACCTGCTGGTTTCGCTGTCAGGTCATTCGACAAAACTTTTGTTGACGACCTGTCATAGATCCATTTTGACCAATCAGCGAGGAAAAGAGCTGTACCTCTTATTCCATGTACAGCAGTCTTCTCACACTGCGCGTCTGACATGCTCGTCTCTGACTTCACCAGCATCACTTCCAAAAGTCAGCAATTGAAACAGAAAACTAAAATAAAATGAGTATCCAACAAAAAAAGTCCCAAATACAAGTTTGGTCAACTTTCATTATGGCCATCTACCATACCATGCCAATTTTCCCATAGCTCCACACCACAGCGCCAAGCTGCAATGGACACCACACTACATCACGTGTGTCCACAATGGCCGTCATCAGCAGAACCACTGCAGCAGAGTGGGTGAGCACGGAAAATACATTACTTTAAATGTGAAAGGAAAAAATGTTTTGCAGCAACTGATACTCATATTATGGCGATCCACTGTCTTATAAAATGATTATGGTATAATAAGTGGTGTTTCCTACTGTTTCACAAGTGTCTCTTGTACTGGTTGGGCAGACAGAACAGCTCAGCTTTCCTTCACAATCTTCTTGCCTAGCCAACACAAGAGACACTTGTGTGACAGTAAGAAACACCACTTACCATACCATAATCACATAATGCATACACTATAGACTTGAAAAATCCACATAGACTATGCTGAAACAAATACACTATATAGTCAATCACATAGACTACATAGCATAGAGTTTCTAGTACACTAAATACTGAAATTAGCTTTGAGCCTGGAATGGCCTGTCCCTCCACTCATTCCTGCTGCACTCAAGAAAATGCTGGCCTGGTGAGAGGATGTCTAAAGCTGCAGAGCAGAAGGTAAATCAGGGTTATCTCTTCTTCTACAAAAAAAAGATACTCGAGGACAACGGGTCATGATATGAAGCTGGGGGGGAGACTCAGAGGAGATGTGAGGAAATACTTATTCACGGAAAGGGTGGTGGATGTCTGGAACAGCCTCCCAGTGGAAGTGGTGGGTGCTGAAATGGTAATAGGATTCAAGCATGCATGGGACAGACACAAGAATTAAGGCAAAGGTGGGGGGGGGGCAGAGATTGAGTAGGGTCTGCAATGGCATTGTAGGCAGGGAAAATAGGTGGGCCAAGAGGTTCTTATCTGCCGCCTTCTATGTTTCTTCTTCTACTTCTTTATAGGGTTTTCATCTTGTTTTGTTTGCTCAACTTTAATCACATTTCAGAACATTGTGATGTGACAAAAAACTTTAGAACTAATTTAAACAAGTAAAGGGAACAAGTGACCACCAAACAGTGTGGTTCACAATAAACACAACCATAGAGTCAAGCCATACAAAAACAAGAGCATTGGACTTTAGGAAGGCTGACTTTGGAAAAATGAGAGAGTGCCTTAGAAAAGCACTAGCAAATGGGCAAGAAGGAGTGGTGGAGGAACAATGGGGAATAATCAAAACAGCCATCGCAGAGGCAACAAGCCTTTGTCTGAAGCAAATCAATAAAACAAAACGAAGGGAAAAAACACTATGGTTCTCAAAAGAGGTGGCAGGGACGGTTAAGGAGAAAAGCACAGCATTCAGGAAATATAAGGAAACACAGAAGGAGCAGGACAGAGAACTTTATTAGTTAAAGCAGAAGGAGGCAGGGAAAGGTAGTCAAAATAGCAAAGGCACAAACTGAGGAAAAGATAGCCAACTCTGTTAAGAAGGGGGATAAAACCTTTTATAGGTACATTAGGGAGCGAAGAAAGACCAAGGGTGGGATACAGAGACTTAAGGGGAGGGAATGTGGGCAGATGGTGAAAGTGAAAAAGTAGGGATACTGAACAAATATTTCTACTTAGTATTCACAACAGATGAGGAGGGGGAGGTGCCTAAACCAGACAAGGAAGAAACTCTGAATAGGGGGGTTGATACCAGTCCATTCACAGAAGAAAGGGTTTTGAAAGAACTCTTGAAACTGAGGGTGAAAAAAGCAATGGGACCTGATGGGATTCACCCAAGAATACTAAAAGAACTAAGGGTAGAGCTAGTAACACCACTGACTACTCTCTTTAACAAATCATGGGAGGATGGAGTGGTACCTGAGGACTGGAGGAGGGCAAATGTGATTCCACTTCACAAAAGTGGGAGCAGGGCAGAGGCAAGAAACTACAGACCAGTTAGTTTGACTTCAGTGGTAGGGAAAATGATGGAATCACTTCTGAAGGAAAGAACTGTTGAGTACCTAGAGGCCAGTGGGGCACAGGACCCAAGGCAGCATGGTTTCACAGCAGGAAGGTCATGTCAGTCGAACCTAATAGATTTCTTTGACTGGGTGACCAAAGTAGTAGACCAGGGAGGGGCTGTGGATATGGCCTACCTAGATTTTAACAAAAGGCATTCGACACAGTCTCACACAAAAGATTAATATACAAGTTAGCCAGCCTTGGAGTGGGTCCCAAGGTGGTAGCCTGGATAAAAAAATGGCTGGACAACAGGACGCAAAAGGTAATAGTAAACGGAGTCCACAGTGAAGAAAGGAGGATAACTAGCGGGGTACCGCATGGTTCGGTACTGGGACCGGTTCTCTTTAATATTTTTATAAGTGACATTGGAGAGCACCTGGAAAGAAAGGTATTCCTCTTTGCAGATGACACAAAGATCTGCAACAGGGTTGATACACAAGGTGGGGTGGAAAGAATGAAAAGGGGCTTGGCAAGTTTGGAGGAACGGTCAAATACGTGGCAGCTCAGATTCAGTGCAAAGAAGTGCAAGGTAATGCATCTGGGAAACAAAAACCCAGGGGAAGAGTACACAATGGGGGGTGAGTTAATAACAACAACAAAAATCAAAAAGAGACCTAGGAGTACGAACATACAAACATACGAAATTTGCCAGCAGATAAAAGCCTAGAGATCTATCAAGTCTGCTCGAATGTGCAGCTAGCACCCCTTATTCTGCAGCTGCCCCTTCCTTTCACCCTTCCCCTTCATTAACCCTCCCCCTTGTCCTGTCCCATCCTCATTTGAAGCAGTCCGCTGTTCTACTGCATACCACTTCAGCAGGTAACGCATTCCACCCAGCCACCACCCTCTCTGTAAAAAAGTGTCTCCTCATCTCCCTCCTGAACCTTCCTCGCTCCAGTCTCATATCATGGCCCGTGATGGCCCTCCCCTCCCTTACTTTGAACAGCCCCTCTGTACCCATCTTGTTTATTGCTTTCATGTATTTAAAAGTTTCAATCATGTCACCCCGTCTCTCCTCTCCTCCAGTGAGTACATGTTCAACTCCTTCAACCTCCTCTCGTATGATAAGTCCCCTAGCCCCTTGATCATCTTTGTCACTCTGCGCTGCACCCCCTCCAGTAACTTAATGTCCTCTTCAGATACGGGATGCCAGTACTGCACCAGTACTCCAGGTGTGGTCTAACTAATGACCTATACAGTGGCAGAATCACCTCCTCCCCCCCCCTCGAGGATATACCCCTTGCAATACAACCCAGCATTTTGTTGGCCTTTGCAGCTGCCTTTCTACATTGTGCCGAGTTGTTCATTGACCCTGTAATGAGCACACCCAGATCCTTCTCCTCCTCTGTCTGGGTTAGCTGCACTCCCCCAAGCTGGTAACTCCTCCTTGGGTTCTTCATCCCAAAATGCTGCACCTTGCACTTTTTGGCATTAAAGCCCAGTTGCCAGGTGTCTGATCAGGTTTCAAGCTTTGCCAGATCATCCTGCAACCCCTGCCATCCCCCTAGGTCATCCACCACCGCGCCTACCTTGGTATCATCAGCAAACAGATGGATCTTGCTCTTTATGTCCCATGATATGTCTGCAATGAATATCCCAAACAACACTGGTCCCAACACTGAGCCCTGTGGAACACCGCTCATCACTGCCCTTGGGTGTGAGAGCTCCCCACCCACCACCACCCTCTGTTTCCTTCCCTGCAGCCAGTTTCCTACCCATCTCACCAGCTTTCTCCCCCTGTGCCTACTAACTTCTTCCCAGCCTTCCATGTGGCACTGAGTCAATGCCTTACTGAAGTCCAGATACAGGACATCCACTGCATGGCCCCTGTCCAGTTGCCTAGTTACCCAGTCATAGAACTCGACCAGGTTGGTTTGGCAGGATCTGCCACATATGAAGCCATGCTGTCTGCTGTCCTGTAGTCCTTTGGCCTCTAGGAGGGCCATCAGCCACTCCTTCAGGATAGTCTCCATTAGCGTACCCACGATGGATGTGAGGCTCACTGGTCTGTAGCTTCCTGGTTCATCCTTGGGGCCACTCTTGTGGAGGGGCACCACATGAGCCATCCTCCAGTCCTGAGGTACACACCCCGAATGTAGTGAGGCATTAAATAGGTCTGCCAAAGGTCCTGAAAGGACCTCTGCCAGCTCCTTCAGTACCCTGGGGTGGATGCCATCTGGGCCTGGCTTCTTGTCCACCCTCAGTGCTTTCAAACCCTCTCGAACTCTGCTCTCCATGATTTCCCATCTGTCACCGCTCTCGCTTCTGCCATTTCTACCACCTTGGGTGTCACCCTCTCTTTAGTAAATACCGCAGAAGTACTCATTTAGTGCTTCCGCCTTATTGCACCCTGCTTCCACCCAACCCCCTCCTTATTAATCCTTACTATGTGGTCCTTACAGCTCCTTTTCTCCCTGATGTACTTAAAGAAGTCTTTCTCCCCTTCTTAATGCCTTGTGCCAGCCTGAGTTCCGTAGATGCTTTGGCTCCCTTACTGCCCTTGTCACCTCCTCTGATTCTGCAAGTATCACTCCTGTCCTCCCCCTCCTGTTTTCTTGTACTTCCTAAAGGCAGCTCTTTTCCTCCTTACCTTTTCCATGACCTTCTTGCTCAATCAGATCGGTTTCTTAGCCCTAGCCTTCTTGCTCTGGGCTTTGCAGCAGGTTTTGGTTGCCTCCACTATCCCCAGCTTTATGAGCTCCCACCTCTGGTTATTGTCCATACTAGACTGAATTCTGGCCAGGTACCCTTTTACCACTTCCCCAATCCTCCCAAAGTCGGCCCTCCTGAAGTCCAGCACTGTTGCGCCAGATTCCACTCCTTCCTTGTCCATATCCAATGTGAGCCATACTGAGCGGTGGTCACTCCCCTGACAGCGGTTCCTCCACTGTAAGTTCTCTCACAAAGTCCCCATTTGCCAGCACAAGGTCAAGGGTATTTCCTAACCTGGTTGATTCACTGACCATTTGCAGCAGGAAGCTGCCCTGGAAGGCATTCAGCAGTACCTGCTCCCTTCTGTTCCTGGTTGTTGGGGGTGCTCCAGTCCACTCCTGGCATGTTGAAGTCCCCCACAATCACCACACTACCCTTTTCGCAGGTCCTCCTGATCTGTCCCACTGGTTCCCTGTCTAACTCCTCCATCTGAGATGGTGGCCTGTACACCACTCCTATTCTAAGAATCCTATTCTTGGAATCCTAGATTTGCATCCAAAGTGACTCCATACTACCCTCCTCCCCTTCCTCCCTTACACACTTCAGTCCTTACTTCACATATAGTGCCACCCCCCTTCCCAATCACCCTGTCCCTACGAAATAACCTGTACCCTGGTACAGACAGGTCCCAGTCATTGTATTGGGTGGCCCATGTTTCTGTGATGGCTGCAATGTCCACCTCTCCCTCTGCCACGATAACCTGTAACTCTGCAGTTTTCCTCCCAAGGCTCCTAGCATTAAGGGTAACCACCTTCCACCCTTTCCCCCCCTCCCATCCTGCCCTCCTTTCCTAGCGTCACCAACAGTACTTGCCATTTGTCCTTTGTCACTGTTATGGGGGGTAAGCTCATATGGTTTCCCAACCTGTGGTCTCTGTCTCTGCATATCTCTTCTCCAACTGCCACCCCCAACTCCTAGTTTAAATTCCCAACTTCCTCTATGTACTCCTCCATCCTCTGTTTCAACACTTTCTTTCCCTCCCCACTCAAGTGTAGTCTGTCCTTGGCATAGAGACTACTGTCCTCCCAGGTCCCTCCCCACCCCCCAACAGCCCATACCCTTTAGCACAACACCAGGTTCTTAGTCATCCGTTAAATTCCTCTATTCTCAGCTTTCTTGTTGTGCTTGCCTTTGGCATGGGAAGTATCTCTGAAAAAGTTACTGATCTTCCTGCCCCCTCACATAATTGTGCTAGTTCCTCAAACCTCCTCTGGACTGTATCTACTGTCTTGTCAGCCAGGTCGTTTGTCCCAAGATGTATAATTAAATGAGGCTTGTCCCTACCCCTTCTAGCATATTTCAGAACAGACCGTCCCACCCTTTCCGCTGTCATTCCTGGCATGGCCTTCACCCAAATGCGACTATGCCTCTCCCCCTTGCTACCCCACCTAACTCCTCTTAGTATGGAGTCCCCCAGCACTGATTCCACCCCTCTTACTCCCTGCTTGCTTCCATTCATCTCCCTCTCTCATTTCCAGCTCCTCTTCTTCCTCCTGCACATTATTTCCCCCTTTTACCCCTGTTGCAATTCTCCCAGCAGAACTTCCCCCCGCTCCAGTTTGGTCCAGGCATTTATCAATTACTCCTCTAATTTCATCATTTCCCTCCTCCACCTTCTTCCTCTCCAGCAGTGCACAACTATTTTCTGAAGGCCCTTCACAAATGCCCGCTCCCTCTCTCTTCATAGTAACCTGTTCTCTCCTTTCCACTCCATGACTTTTGCCACTTCTTCGCCTCCCCTCACAAGTCCCTATCTCCTCCTTCCATTTGTCTTTTGTCTCCTGACCTGGTTTCCCGCAATTGTTCTTCCTGGCTGGGCCCCTTTGTCTCTGCTTCCCTTCTTCTGACCCTCTCCTCACCACTGTTGGCTTAAATCGCCTCCCTATCTCCTTCTTCCTCCCTCCAGTATTGGGCTAAACCCACCCCCAATCTGCCTTGCCTGTCTTAGTTCCTCCTGCAGACCCTCAATCTCCTTTCTAAGTTTTTCTATGTGGTTGCACACTAAACATCCTCCCACACTCCAGGCAATTTTTAGAAAGATTGGTGCACCGCAGTTGTTCCAGCCTAGCACCCTACCCATTGCTGTCGTTGCCCACCAGCGACCCCCCCCACCCTTCCAGATGCAGGATACCAAACACTTTCCCAAGTCTCCCCTCTCCCTCCTCTATCAGTGCAAAACATTTTCTGTATTTCCCTTACCTCCTTTGTTGCACACGTTTAGATATATTGAGCAACTGCTTTTTATATTCCTATCCTTCCTATCCAAACTCAAAAACAGACTTTAAGTAGCCATTGCACAACCTATTTCAAACTCCTACTCCTCCTTTCCCCAATGCAATATCAATGTGAAGAAGTAATAATGAAAGCTCCTAGATTTGCATTTACTTCCCTTCCACTGAGAGAGCAGTCACCTCTTCACTTGCTGCTGTTCCTTTCCTGGATGTCTGCTTTTGCTATGACAGGTGCATATCCTTTGCCTGTTTGAGGAAGTGATGTCAGAACCCCTGGTATAAAGGAAATAATGGATCAAGGGTGGGACCAGCCCAAGTCTTCCAGAAACAATCAGGAGTAATTATATCAGATGACCTAAAGGTGGGCAAGCAATGTGAGAAGGCAGTAAGGAGGGCTGGGGGGGATACTGGGATGCATAGGAAGAGGCATCAACAGTAGAAAACAGGAAGTTGTTATCCCTATCTACAGACAGTTAGTGAGACCCCATCTGGAGTACTGCGTGCAATTCTGGAGACCCCATCTTTGCAAAGACATAGACAGAGTGGAGGCTGTTCAGAGGAGGGCAACCAAAATGGTGCAAGGTCTGCACCAGAAGACATACGAGGAGAGACTAAAGCAGCTTAATATGCATACACTTGAGGAAAGGAGGGGGGGGGGGGACATGATAGAAAATGTCAAGTATCTAAAGGTAATTAACAAGGTACAAGAGGGTAGTATATTTCAGAAGAATAGATGTGCAAGAACAAGGGGGTACAATTTGAAGATAGAGGGGGGGACGGCTCAGAGGTAATGTTAGAAAGTATTTTTTCACAGAGAGAGTTGTGGATGCATGGAACAGCCTTCCCGAGGAGGTTGTGGGGTCAAGAACAGTGGGAGAATTCAAGAATGCATGGAACAGGCATAAAACAATTCTAGTGGGGGGGCAGGAGGAAATAAGCTGTTGATTAACTAGAATCTGCAGCTTATCCATCAGGTAGGGAAATGGGCAGACTGGGTGGGCCAAGTGGTCCTTATCTGCCATCAGATTCTATGTTTCTATGTAAAAACAGCTTTAAATACGTACCTGAAGAAAGCGTCTTGTGCCAGTGCACCTACTCAGTAAACAAAGTGCAAAAATAAATATTATTCTTTTTGGCGAGTGCTGCCTTCATTTGCTGTTAAAAATACATTTGTTTGGGAAGCTAATACTTAGGATAGTCATAACATATTGCTGTCATAAACCCAAGGGACTGACTCCATGGTTTTGTTCTAAGCTGAAGTTTTGATCAGATTTTCTGTTCCCAAGAAGTGCAATTATGTGCAATCAATCAATTACTGTGTTAGTCCAGCAGCTTATCTGAGTTGAATGCTTGGCCTTGGATGGCAGGAACGGTGGCAGTTCAAGCAAATAGCTTTCCTAGTTTGTAGTCTACAGAGTTTGTCTTAATTTAGTTTTGTTTTTTATTTTAATATTATATTTAAGAATAGCTAAGAAACAAAAAATATATCTTTTTTGCAGCAAGCGCTTAGAGCTCAGTTCTCATCAGGAGCTCAGCTGATATATGCATGATTTGCACGTTTCTCACTGGTGGCATTCACAGTCCCCAGCCACCCCTAAATACTGATAGCCTGGTAGTCTCATTCCCTCACCTTACCCAGGAAATGTAGAACATTTTACCTTGTAGTCTAGTGATTTCTGCTTCTAGTAGCGGGTGACAGCCCCCACCCCACCCTGGCCCTGAAACATTAGCTGGCACTTAACCATCACCCACTGCCATTGTCAGCTACTGCCTGCTGAACAAAGGTCTGTATCAATCAATACAGTTCTTTGATTATTAGACATCAGTCAGCTGTTGTGGTGAACAGAGAGTTAAGTGCCGGCCACCTCAGGGGGATGTCACCAGCTTGGGGGGGATATCTCATTGGATAGCTGGGGTGGTCACCAGATACTGGGGGAAGGGCACTGCGTAATAAGAGTGGAAGCCCCTTTTAAAAGAGGGGCTTATGCTCCCGTATTTAGTCATCCCTTTCCCCCTTCTACCTCTCCGCAGATCTAGGGTAATGGGATAGTGCTCTGGGGGTAATTGCTGCTGGATGCCTCATGGTGGCAGCAGAGGGCAGCTTTGGGAGTATGTAAGGAGTGGACAGGAAGAATCGGGGCTTCTTCCAGCCCGGGTGTTAGGCCTGGGCTGGAGGAGGAGGCTGGAAGCATAGCAATAGGAACAGATGAGTCGGAGCAGGAGTGAGCTCAGTGGTATGGGTGGGCCATTGGGGTTAACCCCCCAAGCAGTGGGTAGTCAGGATGGCCTCTCCATGCATCGGGGCTGACAAGGAGTTAGAAGGTATGGAGCTCCATGGGCAAAAAGGGTAGCCAGGTCCAGCATCGTTGGGACAGGGGCAGATAGGGACCTTGTAGGCCAAGAAGGTAGGTGCCCTATAGAGATCACATGTAGGTGTCTCCAGGCTGTCAGGGCTGGGATGGCAGTGGCAGAGCCCTTCCCAG
The DNA here is from genome assembly GCA_016271365.2 of Neoceratodus forsteri. Taxonomy (NCBI): domain Eukaryota; kingdom Metazoa; phylum Chordata; order Ceratodontiformes; family Ceratodontidae; genus Neoceratodus; species Neoceratodus forsteri. The sequence continues at coordinate 1,128,770,052 of CM057449.1, read as the reverse complement.
GTGAGGAGTCAGTGGCAGAGGCTCCCCATGTACCTGGTGTGGCAGGGCAGCCTGGATGTCAGAGGAAGCCAGGCGGGTTTTCCACGCAATTAGTGGGGCCTGTTTGGAGGGACAGGTCCTGGGGCACTGGTACAGTGCAATCCAGGCGGGTCACAGGCCGTTTGGCAGATCTTGAGAAGCAGCCCCCATGCTGGAGCGTAATTCAAGTTCCTGTTGAAGTTAAAGTTTATTGTAGGAAAAACTCCATTGAGCAAGCTCATTCACAAGGAGATCCTAAGATACAGTACATATACTAGAAGACTCACAGAAGGATATAATAAGAGCACACAACAAGATTATAAGTGCTAATAAAGTACATGAGTAGCAGTTATACAGGCATTACACTATATATAATAGAGTAGGTCATCATACTCATATACAAAGTGCGGATACAGTCCATGTGGACCTTGTGTCTAACAATAGGCTACACAGTCATAGGAAAATACAATTTCAATGACAATTACAAACGTCTTTTATTTTTCCTGCAAATAATTTTTTGAAGAGACTGACAGAGACTAATTTTGGAAGTTTCAGTGAAGACTGTAGATGATTCCAGATTATCGGTAGGGCTGTGGAAAAGGCACGCTTCCCAAAGGAAGTTTGTGTCAGGGACATCTAGAAAGATGAAATCCAATTTCCTGAGTGCATATGTACTGCTGCAGGTATGGATGATGGAGGTTAGGTAACCTGGGAGTTTGTTAAGGAGAAGTTTTAGAGTCCATGCACTGGCATGAAGAATGCGTCTAGTGGTAAGGGATGTCCAACCCACAGCTGAGTATAGGTCACAATGATGTGTCCAGTAAGGGGAGTTCTAATGAAGCGCAGCACACGGTGATAGAGAATGTCTAGTTTGTTAAGTTTTGAGGTTGCAGAAAAATTATAAATTATGTCCCCATAGTCTAATAATGGGAGGAATGTGGCTTGGACAAGCCTAGTTCTGACCTCAACTGGAAAGAGCGGTTTGTTACGGTAAAAGAAGCATAGCCTTATTTTTATTCTTTTTATAAGGTCATCCAGGTGTTCAGAGAATGTAAGCTTGCTATCTAACCAAAACCCCAGGTATTTGTATTTGGGGGTGACTACCAAAGGCTCGCCTAGGGAGGTTACTATGAAGTCGTTCTGTAATGTGCCATGTAATGGGGATGAATTGGGGAGATCATAGCTTTAGTTTTCTTTGCATTTAGTAGGAGTTTAGCATTTATGAGATTGGATTCAAGTGGGATAATGTCAGCTTGGAGGACGTCTCTGACATGTAGTAATGAGGTATCAGAAGTATAGAGGACTGTATCATTGGCAAAGAACTACAATTTAGAGTTGGATATGTGGTAGTCGAGGTCATTAATGTATAGGGAGAATAGGATAGGACCTAGGATGGAACCTTGTGGGACTCCCTTAGGAAGTGGTAGTGGGGAGGAGAATAGTCCATCAGCTTAGATTTTTTGCATCCTTCCCGAAAGGTAACTATTAAACCATTGGATGGTAGAAAGTGTGGCACCTATTTTAGCAAGGCTGAATTCGATAAGGTTGTGGTCTATTGTGTTGAAGGCTTTACTGAGGCCTAGGAAGACAGCACCTGTATACTTCTTAGAGTCCATGGCTGAGATCCAGTCGTCGGTGACTTTGGCCAAGGTGGTGACGGTACTGTGGTTGGAGCAGAAACCAGATTGGGTTGGGTTTAGGAGTGAATAGGTTTCTAGGTGATGCTTTAATTGAGCGTAGATCAGCTTTCCAAAGACTTTAGAGAGGATAGGCAAGATGGAAATGGGTCTGTAGTTATTTAAATCACATGGGTCCCCTGCTTTAAATAGGGGGAGGATATGAGCTGATTTCCAGCATGACGGTACAGTAGAAGAAGAGATAGAAAGGTTGAAAATATGTAAGATTGGGGCCGTAAGGTAGGCGAACCAAAGTTTTAGGAAAAAAGGTTCGATTCCATCATTCCCGGCGCTTTTTTTGATATCAAGGTTCTTGAGGGAGTCTTCGATATCTTTAAAGTTAATGGGGTGCAGCTGAAAGGGGTGGCTTGTTTTTGGAGAGATATAATTTGTGCTATCTTGGCTAATAGCGCGTGATGCATACGGGGATATGTCAAACACTAGGCCAGCGGTGGTAAAGTGAGAGTTAAATTCTTCAAGGATATGGAAACTATTATCCACAGTCGTATCATTTTTAATGATTTTGGTTGGTAGGGAAGGGGCCCATCGGCCACCCTTCAATAGACTTGAGGGTCCTCCAGATTTTTTGGGACTCCCCCTTAGCTTGCTTGAGAGTGGAAACATAGAAGGTGGCTTTGACAGCACAAATTTGTTTCACGCAGCCATTTCTGGCAGTTCTGAAGGCCTGCCAATCCTCCGGACTTTTTGAGTATCTAGCCATGGCCCATAATTTATCACAGGCAGAGACAGCGTTCTTTAATTTGGCAGTGAACCAGGGGCGTGAGATGTTTCGTGTCCTGACCTTAATAAATGGCATGTGTTTATTTGCTAGGGTGTTGAGGGTGTCATTTAAGAGCGCATAATTCAAGCCCAGGGTGTGATGATGTGTATGAGGGGCCTGGCTGGGACCCGTCAGAGAGAGACCAGTGGAGCCAGCAGAGTTGCAGCCATCATGAAGAGGCAGAGCTGGGATGGTTCCAACCGTTAAGAGGGTCAGGGCCTGGGTCATCGGGGAACAGTCCTGGATGCCTTGTGGTTTGGGCCAACGCCCAGGGGTCCAGGTGAGGGAGGGCAGCTTGCCTCCCTTGCCAGGTTTTGAGGTGGACGACCAGTGCCTTTGAGACACAAAGTGACCTGAAAAGAAAAGGAAAAAAAGGCTTGCCAGATCCAGGAAGGCCAGTGGATCACAACAGTGTGGGTCTGAGTAGATCATGAGTAAAGCATACGAGGAAGAAGGAGGAGACATTTTCCTGTTTATGCCTACCTTGTTATCTATTGTTCCTGCTACTTTCAAAAATGTCCAGCCAGAAGTTTGTACAAAGTTAAAATAATTCCATGGAGCTGCAACCTTAGTTTTCAAAGAATGGTTGTGACCCCTATATTGCTGGAATCGTTTGTAGTACAGGTGTAAAATAAAAGCAGTTTGGGAGGAATTGGTAGCACTGCATTTTATTTAAACTAAGAGGGGGGAAGCTAATGAAATGAAATCCTACTTTCCCCTTATATGGTCAGTTGAATTAATTTTCTATGAGTTTCCTTCCCAGATGCAATGTTCATCTCGCCAGGGGTCGCGGGATCATTTTAAGGGCTCCAGGGACTAAAGAGTACAACACAGCAGTCCTGGGCCACTGGGCTGCTTCGGGGAGGTAAAGGTTCCAATACTGAGAGAGAAGATAGAGTGCACAGCTATAGAAGACGCTAAGCAGGTAGGAGACTGTTTCCCCTACTGTTTTGAAGTGCACAAGTCTCGAATGTTAGCGCTTAGGAGTGCTGTCCCTTTTCTGCCCGGACTATCTGCGATTGTAAAAGTATGCCCCTAGATGGGGCAGAAAGGGGTTACACTGTGGGGGTCCTCTGGGATGTTCTCTGAACCCCAAAATGCCACTAGACCCAGATTTCGCAGTCCAGTGTATCACCAGGCTTCCTGCACTGGCTGGGCCTTTGTTACAGGAATACAATGGGAGGAGGCCTGGAGCAGGCATAGGCCTCTGCCTGCTGGTGTGGTGTGTGCACATGACTCGCTAGTCACGTGGCGCTCAGGCAAGGTTCTGATTGGAGGATGGGCCAGAAGGAGCTATAGCAGCTGAAAGCCGAGGCACCATTTCAGAGAGATCGGAGTAAGTGGAGCTGAGGGAGTGGAGACCAGCAGTACATAAGGAAGCAGCAACAAGAAGAAGGAAGTAAAAAAGACTGTTCCTTCAAAGCATTGCTTCAGCAGGCAAGTGGACTGGGCTACCCACATTCTGGGAACAAACTGAATGCTTAGTCAGCCGAAAGTATGAGAACTGGGAGGGGAGAGACTGAAATCAGGCATCCATCATGGATTGGCAGCGAGTGGTGGCAGGGATAAATGCAGAATGACCCAAAGCAACCCCTCAGGAGGAACCATTGGCTATGGTTCCTGCCTCACTGCTCTCTTGGGTCTGGAAAGCTGGGGGAAAAGGAAAAGGACATGACTGCTGTGTGAGGAGTGGGTTCATTGGAGAAGCAGTCGGCAGGTTGCCTATATGCCCATTTTGTATAGGCGGGCTGCCAGTTCCAAATTTGGGGATGTATGCTCCCAGTTCTACCGCCAGTTCGATCATACCGTGGTCACTGGCCAGCAGGGATTCAATGAGGTGTAAGAGATTGTCCCTGGGAGAAAGCACTCATGCCCAGGTGGGGGAGACCCAAAGCAAATCCCCAGACATAATCATGGGGGCTGCATGGAGGAAGAGGGTGCAGGGATCCCAGAGAAGGAAGAGGCATGATGAGGGCGGCAGCCATCTTCCCCTCTCCCCATTGCCAGCTACTGGCTATCCCATTAGCAGAGGGAGGGGCAAGGGCCTCAGACAACCAGCTGGAAGTCCTCCAGGGTGCGGAGGAGCCCCGCCATGGCCTCTGTCCGGTGGTAGCCCATAGGCCTTGTCAAGAAAGTCTGAGCCTGTCCAGGTGCCAAGTTCAGAATTAAACCCACAGAGAGTGGCACCGAGTCTGGGCCTGCACCAGTGTCAGCCAGAAGGAGTGTCAGTGGTCAAGAATTACAGGAGCTGGATGAAGAACGGTATGTGGGCAGTCCATTACAGTTCCAGGACTACATGGTGGTTAGGGCCATTCCCAGGCCCTACCATCGGCCAGTTATCACTTTTGAAGATAACACCCCACAGCTCCCAGTCCAGGCTAAGACCCTCTGGATCTAGATGGATGGGTTAAACCCAAATGACCCATTGAACCTGAAGTATTGGCGGGGGATATGGCTACCCCAGGGACAAGCTAGAAGGACCAGTGTGAGGGACCTGCCGGAATGCAGTCAGGCCGAAAGATGGGTTTGCAGGAGGTTCCAGGAAGGAGTATTTTAACTTAAACGATCCTTATGTGCCAGAGCGGATTTGGGACATCATTGAAGAGATGCTGGAGGACTGGATCTTTAAGGAACAGGTGGCGAGGTTAAAGAACCATCCAGATGGAGGAAGTGCCCTGTCTCAACAGTTGTTCCAGCAGGCACGGGCCATGTGTCGCACAGGGACTTGGTCTGGTTTGACATTGTTTAAGCATTTTGCTATGGTCCAGGACTTTACAGGGACTTGGATCAAGTACTATCTTCTGGACTGAGATTCCTTTGGAGAGGTGACCACTAAACCAGATCCAGCATATTACTTCCCTCCAGGTGGGGGCCCTGTGACCTAGGCCTTCTGGGTTTGAACTTATGGACTGTGCCAGGACAGTTGCTCTACGGAGCAGATGTGGTGACTGTATACAGTTTCTTAGAAAAAATGAAGCTCTTAAGATTTGAAATATTTTTTTTAATAATGTTAATGTTTATGATCATGATAAAATATGTTTGAGATACTGGTGACAGCGTGTGTGTGTGTGAATATGTGAGAGAATGGTCTGGGGTTGTACACAGTGAAACTTATTTTAAGATCTGGTGGGAGGTATTTGGGGAATGACTAAACAGTTTCTACCTCATTATGGCTGTTAGCAAATGCTTAAAGTTAAAATTCCTAATAATTATGAAAATGATTTAAATTGCTGTTTAAAGAAATAATGTAGGTTGTCTCCCTGCGCAGGTACAGTTTTTTTATTAGGGAACCATAGGAGTACTTGGGTTAGGCAGGTAGGTTGGGTGGTGCCTGGTGACCAGGCATGGTGTGTCTGTTGCCAGAGGACTGGGGAGTGCGTGTACTCAGTCTGATGGGAGTAGACCATCACTGGACCCTTGCCATCATTCCCAGGAGGGAATGATTTCCTGGGTGGGGGAAGAGTGTAAGCCCCTTGTGAAAGAGGGGCTTATGCTCCCATATTTAGGCATCCCTTCCCCCCCTTCCCGAGCTAGGGAAATGGGATAGTGCTCTGGGGGTAATTGCTGCTGATGACTCAAGGTGGCAGCAGAGAGCAGCTTTGGGAGTATATAAGGAGTGGACAGGAAGAATCGGGGCTCTTCCAGCCCAGGTGTTAGGCCTGGGCTGGAGGGGGGAGGCTGGAAGCATAGCAATAGGAACGGATGAGGTGGAGCCTCACAGTTTTCTTCACAGAGAAATGCAGTTGCTACCGCTAGAGCTAGCCTTGTCATCTCACAATCTCCCTCCCAAAAATTAACCATATATGGTATAATCTTTGTTCTTCAGTTCTCCCTCCCAGGCAGACACCCCATCTTATGGCACCCAGTAATACCTTCACCATCCTTGTATTACATTATATTGTGTGTTTGCCATGGCCCCTCCACTGGGATATGTATATACTGTATATACTGTAAATATTAGCTTAACTCTCCTATAACCCATTTGTATAATGTGAATTTTATTGTACATCACTGTGTTTATAAACATTTTTTCCCCTGTATGTATAACTGTTTTATATAAGTGTATGATGTATCTGTTATGTATCAACTGTTGAACCTTGACCTTATCAGGTCCATCTTGTAAATGAGCGTTGCTCAATGATGTTCGACTGAATAAATAAAGATTTGATGATGATGATGATGTTGTTGATGATGATGATGATGGAGCAGGAGGGAGCTCAGTGGTATAGGTGGGCCAGTGGCATTACCCCCCAAACAGAAGATAGTCAGGGTGGCCTCTCCATGCATCGGGCCCAACGAGGAGTTGGAAGGTATGGAGCTCCATGGGGAAAAAGGGTAGCCAGGTCCAGCATCCTTGGGGCAGGGGTAGATAGGGACATTGTAGACCAAGAAGGTACGAGCTCTGTAGAGACCCTGTGTAGGTGTCCCCAGTTTGCCAGGGCTGGGAGCGCAGTGACAGAGCACTTCCCAGACAAGGAGTCAGTGGCAGAGGCTCCCTGTGTACCTGGTGTGACAGGGCAACCTGGAGGTCAGAGGAAGCCAGGGGCCTTTCCACCCAATTAGTGGGGACGGGTCCTGGGGCACTTGTACAATGCGGTCCGGGTGGGTCACAGGCCGTTTGGCAGACCTTCGGAAGTGGCCCCTGTGCTGGAGCTTAATTCAAGCCTAGGGTACGATGATGGGTATGAGTGGCCTGGCTGGGACCCTTCAGAGAGAGACCAGTGGAGCCAGCAGAGTTGCAGCCATCATGAGGAGGCAGACCTGGGATGGTTCCCACCATTAAGAGGGTTGGGGCCTGGGTCATTGGGGGGGAAAGTCCTGGATGCCTTGTGGTTTGGGCCAATGCACAGGGGCCCAGATGAGGGAAGGCAGCTTGCCTTCCCACGCCAGGTTTTGGGGTGACGACCAGTGCCATTGAGAAAAGAAACAAAAGTCAGGCTTACCAGATCCAGGGAGGCCAGGGGATTGCAACAGTATGGGTCTGAGTAGATCATGAGTAAAGCATCCGAGAAAGAAAGAGGAGACATTTTCCTTTTTATGCCTGCCTTGTGGTCTATTGTCCCTGCTGCTTTAAAAAATGTCCAGCCAGAAGTTTGTACAAAGTTAAATTAGCTCCATGAAGTTGCAGCCTTAATTTTCAAAGAATGGCTGTGACCCCTGTATTGTTGGAATTATTTGCAGTACAGGTGTAAAATAAAAGCAGTTTGGGAGAAATTGGTAGCACTGCAGTTTATTTAAACTGAGGAGGAAGCTAATGAAATAAAATCCTGCTTTTCCCCTTTTATGGTCAGTTGAATTCATTTTTCATGAGTTTCCTTTCCAGATGCAGAGTTCATCTCACCAGGGGTCACAGGATTATTTTAAGGGCTTCAGGGACTGAAGAGTACAGCACAGAGGTCCTGGTCTGGTGCACTGCTTCCGGGAGGTGAAGGTTTGAATACCGAGAGAGGAGGTATAGTGCACAGTAGGGTTATCAGAACTCTCAGCAGTTCTGGGTTCTAGTTCTAGTCTAGAACTTTTGAAAAAGTTCTAGGGTTCTAATCTTTTTTAGAACATTTTAGAACTCGAACCCTAGCTTTTTCCTTTTGCTGCCAGTAATGAAGGTAATGGTGAAATAAAAATTAAATTGAGCACATGCTGCCAATAATCAAGACAATAGTGAAATACATGTGAAACTGAGGACAAAACAAAATAAAACCTGTTCAATATAAGGGGAGAGAGAGAGAAATGATCATGTGTGACTTTGACAGTGCAGCAGTCCAAGGGCGCACAGCAGGATGATGAGCTGGCTAGTATGCAATGTAGGAGACAGTCACACAACACACCGAAGGGATTTTCCTGTCTCTTCTCAAAACAGGGAGATATATTTCTGTCATGTATTTAAGGATACCACACAAGTGGCTACCGGGCTGCACACAGTCACACATATTGGGTAGGATAGTGTGGTCAAAGGGCACACAGCAGGGTGATGGGCTGGCCACAGTATACCACAGGAGGCGGAGTCACAAAACACAGTGAAAAGGATGTTTCTGAATCTTCTCCCAACAGGGAAATATATTTAAGTGTAACCCCCCAAGGGGCGCTACCCTAAGGGCTACTACCCCTGTCTGCCCCCACAGAGGCAGGGTGAGGGGCCCAGATCCGTTGACGGGTGCCTCCACCCAGAGGTCGAGGTTAGCACAGTTAAGACTACCTCGGTTACAGCCCTCTGGGCTACTGCAACCCCCCGTTCATCCCACTAGTGACTCACACTGGGTACCAACAATTCTGTTCACCAGTACACTTACCCCACAGATAATATATTCCAGCTCCCTTGGGGACCCCTGTAAGTAAGGGCACAGTTATGTTGCAATCACCAGGCAGCAGTTCACCATTAATGCATGCAATAGCCAGGATGTAGCTGTACAAAAAGCAATCTGATTTATTCAGGGGGAAAACAACAAGGACGGGGAATCAAGTTGATTAGCTTATCACTATACCTATCTACCTAGGGCTCTGTGCACAGGCCTAACCCTACAGTTTATTGTCCCGGGGTACCCAAGCCCTAACGGCTAGTCCACACATGGCAGCTGGTTGGGGGCCTTAGCACAGATAAACATAACAGTCCTGAGCAGGTCAAAGTAGGAGAAAAGTTTAAGTAGGCAGTCAGCAATACAACAGTGCACTGAATCCACAAATGCGTAAACACTCTGCAGGGAGCTACCCTGAATTAGTACTCACAACCCCAGCAAATAACGATTTCTTCGCGCTACCAGGATGGAGCCTGACTTTTCATCGACCTTCTCACACATTTATATGGCAAACAGCAACAGAGGGTACCACACCAGGCAGCTGCTTCCAATGCTCCCACAAACTCACAGCCACTGAGATACTGCAATGGCAGCTTCCACTTTTCTTCGGACCGAGCGCAATTCAGCAATCTTCTCCAGTCCTCCTACAGGTCGAGCCTGGTGGGTAGCTGTACAGAGCACAGCCTCCTCTGACCGCCCGACGACAGATTTAGTCCACTGGAGCCGAAAACACAAACGGCCACTTCAGGCCTTCACGTGCTTCCCGCGAGAACACACTCCAGCGCAGAAGCACACAGCTCCTCTCCCTTCACCAACCACAACGCCTCTGAATCCTCACAGCGTGGGGTACTCCTCACAATTCGGGCACTACCCGATCTGACTGGCTGATGAGACCTGCAGTCACTTTTTCCAGCTCTCATTGGTGCGAAAAAAAGCGCCATAGCCCATAATCCCTTTCTCAATTACAAGCAGCTCCTCTATTGGTCAGTCAGCTCTGCAGAGTCCCGAGGTACTGATTGGCCCACTTCAGCAGTTCTGGGGCAAAATGGAGGAGGCAATCAAACAGTCCTTGCTGCAACCAAAAACAGGTTAGAACAACTACAATATCATTACTACCCTAATAGATAGTCAGCAGACAAGCACATCTTCTAATGAAGCTCCCTCTGCGCAATTAGCGATGGCAGAAACGGAGCGAATATTCTGCAGCCCAGGCGGGAGTCGAGCATAGCAACACTCAAACCCCCTCCCATTTCAACTAACTCTGACTGCAACAGTCAGCCCTTAAAGGGACAGAATACAGAGGCCCTAAAAGAGCACTCACCAAGTCCCCATTTAGGCGGCTTCATGCCGATCATCAAGCAGACATAAGGCACATTAGGAACCCCCATTTACAAGGGGGTTACACCCTCCCTGGCCTGGAAAAGCTTGGCGTCCGCGTCAAGCCATTACCCTTGAGGCAATTCGGGCCAACATTTCAATTAACACTACATCACATTTTAAATCACATACAGAAATATTACATTACCAATATATTATGATTCATACACATCGTACACATAACTCTGGTTTCCCTTTTGTTTTCAGTTCAGGTTACTAATTCCTGCTTATGGCACCGGGACTGGGGGAGCCCCTCTTTTCTAGTCACTGGTGCGTCACCCTGAGCAGAAGCACTACACTCAAAGGGTAATACTAACAATCTGGAGTTATCCCCCAAGGCTAACTTAGGCAGGGAACGTGGGGACACATATACCCCCCTTGTGAACCACATTTAACAGCAGGTCCACGGCTGACCAAGCGATCTATAGCTCAACTTATTACTGGCCGGGGACATTTGCCGGATTCGCCTAGGGGTCTCGGGATCCTAAACCAGGCTCTGACTCCACTTCAGTATCAGTGACAGTAGCAACGGGAATCTCCTCAAGGGGAACAGGTTCAGTGCTCATAATACTATTGGGGGCTTGACTTTCTATCCCTGAACCCACCCCACTAGGCTCATCTGGTGGCGGTTTAGGTACTAGAGGGGAACCATCAGGGCATTCAAAATATTCTTCCGATTCAGGCATATCACGGGCTTGTTCCCCCATTTCACTCTCTTCTTCGGAAAAGTCAGATAATTCAGCCAAACCAGACAGTTCAGCCAAGCCTAAGGACTCAGCCCCTTGAGTTTGTCTGCTACCCCATTCATCTTCTGGAGGCATTTCCTCCGGGGACAAAGTAGAGGGCTCAATCAACACAGATGGGCCAGCTTCAGTTCCTGAGTTAATAAGGGGATTGCCCCGAAACAACTGACTTAGTTCATAAGAGGGATAGTATTCAACATCATCTTCGCTGTCTTCTGACACTGAGTGTTGACCATCTCCTTCTGCAGGGGGGGTTGGACAAGGCTCCCTTGTTGGACTTGTTGAAGGCTCCACAGGCTTGGTTCCTCTCTTAGTAACAGATCTAGTCACGGGCCTGGAAGGAGTGGTAGAGAAAGGTTCAGCTTCAATCAAGATCTGCCCAATTGGCAGCAGATGATTTCTGTGTATGGTTTTCACATCTTTCGAATTGTTTTCAGGCCGCACTTTATACACAGGTAAGTCTGCCAGCTGTCCCACAACAATATGAGGGAGGTGATGCCATCTGTCGGCAATTTTATGTTTGCCATGCAGTCCCAGATTTCTCAACAACACTCTATCCCCTTCTCTCAACTCTACTGTTTTCACTTTTTTGTCATATCTCTCCTTGTTAGCCAGATTTCGTTTAGCAGCCATGGTCTGGGCCAGTTGGTAGGCATGATTTAATTGGGCCTTTAATTTCTGTACGTACTGTAGATGGTTTTCTGCTCACACCCCATCAGGGAAACCCCAAAACACACATCCACTGGCAATCTAGCCTCTCTTCCAAACATCAGTCAATAGGGGGAAAACCCTGTGGCATCACTTTTCGTACAATTGTAGGCGTGAACTAAAGTGCTAATCTGTTGGCTCCATCTCGATTTATCTTTTGATTGTAAGGTGCCCAGCATGTCAAGCAATGTACGATTAAATCTTTCAGGCTGAGGGTCTCCCTGCGGATGATAAGGGGTGGTTCATGATTTGCGTACCCCCCACAAAGATAGCATCTCTTTAATCAAGCGACTCTCAAAGTCCCTTCCCTGATCGGAAAGAATCCGCTGCGGAGCCCCATAGTGGACGAAAAAATTCTCAACAAGTATCTTAGCCACTGTAGTTGCTTTCTGATCCTTGGTCGGAAAGCCCAGCGCATCGCTGTAAATGATCAGTGACCACCAATATGTTGCTAACACTTTTCAGATCAGGCTCTAAACTCAGGAAATCAATACAGACCAGTTCCATAGGGGCACTAATAGTAATGTTGACCAGTGGAGCAGCTCTCTGGGGTAACGCTTTCCTTTGCAAACAACGACCACAGGTCTTGACATACTGTTCCACGTCCGCACTCATCTTCGGCCAATAGAATCGAGCCCGTACCAAGTCAAGTGTTCGATCTATGCCCAGGTGCCCCATCTGATTATGCAATGACCTTAGAACTAGCTCTCTGAAAGCTGAGGGCAGCACCAATTGTTGTCGTTGTACCGGCCCTCCTTACTCACAGTCTCTCTATATAGTAGTTGGTTCATCAGCTTTAATTTGGGCCCTTCTTTGTACAACAAGGTAGTCCGCAAGTCAGTGGAACGTAGCTTGGATACATCCCTTCCAGCCCGCAAAACCTCTACGGCTGTTCTTATCATAGGGTCACAGGATTGAGCCTGTTGGAGATCATCATTGTTGAGTTGCAGCAGGGAGCTGGTGTCCAATGCAGATAAATGGCAGTAGGCAGCAGGTATACAGTTTTCAAACAACATGAAGTCTTGCTATATTATGACAATTGCAGTATGACCGCAGGTTAGAACTGCTCCGGAGGTGAAATAGTTAACTTTCCATGCAGGCATGGAACTTAGAGCGCGAGCTCGGTTGAAAACTCTGTCTGTTGTGCTTCAAACGCAAACTGTCAGATTCTTTACTCCGCCTCACTGAACAGTCGCTCCGGAGATTTCTCCTTCTGCTCGGTTCATTTTGTCGGTTTAAAAGTATTATTTTTCGGTTTTTAGCCAAAATTAAACAGCAACCAGTTGGTTCAAGCTCTGTCTGTGGTAATGTAAGTAATAGATAGGTTTTACATTTATTTTTTCTGTGTGGAACTTCTAATTCTTTATCGGTTTGGTTTGAACCGATCAGGTTGTATTTAAAATCTACTAGTCCTTTTTTAGAGTGCGGTTCCTGGTTCTTATTGGTTCTAAAAAAAACGGATTTCATTACGGTTTTTTCCATGACCCGTGACACGGTTGGGAACCGATAAGGGTGTCTTGCTTGGTGGATTGCCATAAACGGGCAAGTTGGTTAGGCTGGCATTATGTCTGAGAAACCCAAAGAAAACCGGACCTACTGGTTTCAACACTGTAGTGTTTGTAGGGGAAGCTTTTGCTAAGGCTGACCCACACACCACATGTGTCTATTGTCTGGGGTTTGACCACCTCAATTCAGACTGCCAGATTTGTCACAATTTCCTACTGCCACCATTGATAAGAGAGTTGGTAGGCTCAGGAAAGGAGGCCAAATGTCCGCTGACCGGATGGCCAGCCGGTTCAGTACCAACTGAACTGGAGGGAGTGCCCTCTAACCAGGGCGATACTTCCTCAGGCAAACGAAGAACCGGTTCTGAGGAGCCGGTTCCAGCAAAAAGGACTAGAAAGTCAGCTAGTGTAGAGCATAAAGTTCTCTCCCCAACTGCTGAGGAAATAGCTAAAGCAATTCAAATTGTCCAGTCTCTCTCTCCGGTTCCAACCGAACCGACACCTTAGGTAAGCGTTCGGTTTGGCCGGTCCCACCGGTTTAAGATTATGATTTTGAGGATTTTTATGAACCGGGGGAGGGGGAAGAGGAATATGAGGAGAGTGAATATGGTTTTGAAGATCTGGATGTGCCCATTGATCCGGACATCTCTCCAGATAGACCCCTAGGGGTTTCTCCTCCAAGGCTTTCTGAGTCCCTTCTCATTTCATGTTTTATAAAAGTTGCTGAAACTCTCCAGCTCCCTGTTGAGGAGCTGTTGATGACCAAGAGGAGCCAGACTATGTAGAAATGATGGATATTCCAGAGTCTGAGGAGACTGTCTATTCCTCTGCATAAATCTTTTCGGAAACAGACAGTAAAAGTTTTAAAAACTTCACACTATACCTCCTGTGGATAAAAGGATGGACAAGAGGTATACTATCAGGTTCGACACTGATTTCCTCACTCAACAATGCAGCCATGTGGGGTAGTGCAGGCTGCAGCCTGTGACAGAGCTAATATTCCTAGCTTCACACCCCTGAGAAGGACTCCAGGAAGATTGATGCTATGGCAAAGAAACAGTACATGGCAGCATCTTTGGGGCTCAGACAAGCAAATTATAAGGCTTATGCTGCTAGGTACCAGAAATCCAGATGGGATACTGTGCTGGCCCTAGCAAAACAAGTCCCTGACCAGCTTGCCAGGGAGCTGGAACAGGTGTCTATGGATGGTATTGAGGCATCCAAGGTGCAATTTCATGCTGCAGTGGACTCTAATGATGTTTCATCAAGAGTCATGGCTACATCTGTGGCACTTGCAGATGGCTTGGCTCAGATGTCCCACCCTGTCTCAGGATACCCAGTCTAAGGCCATGGATTTTCCTGTTAGGGAAATTTCTATTTGGGGAGCAAACAGAGAATTACATGAAGAAAATGGATGAATATAGGACTACCTATAGGAGTGCACAGGCCAAGGAAAGGCAGGCCATTCCTCAAAAGCAGCTTCCTAGAGGCAGGGGTAGGCCTTTTCATAGGCCTTTTTACCAAGCCCAAGCTACCTCCTCTGCCTATGCTCAGAGGGGGTTCTTTAGAGGGAGAGGTAGATGGGGTACAAGCAGGTCTGCTTCCACCCCTCAGCCCAAAGCCCCTGCCAAGCAGGCACCTGATGGGATTGCCAGGGCCGATTCTCCCTCTACCTGTGAGGCAGGCTGGCTACTTTGTCCAGGACTGGAAGTCTTTAACATCAGACAAGTGGGTCCTGGAAGTAGTAAGCTAGGGACTGGTTCTCAGCTTCAAAAATTTCCAAAGCTGAGAACCAGATCTTTCCACCTGCAACTCCATCAGAGGCACTCGCCCCTAGAGGCAGAGGTCTCTCCCTCCTGGCTCTCAGAGCTGTGGAAAGGGTTCCTCCTCACACCACGGCAAAGGTTTGTACTCCAGGTACTTCCTTACTCCAAAAAAGACAGGAGAATGGCGGCCCATCCTAGATCTCAGATATTTAAACAAGCACCTTTTAAAGCCAAAGTTCAAAATGGTGACTCTGGGAATTATCCTACCCTCTCTAAGGCCAGGGACTGGCTAACTTCCCTGGACCTCAAGGATGCCTACTTCCATATTCCCATCAGAAGCTCCCATCGAAAGTACCTCAGGTTCGAGCTGCCTCAGGCCACTACCAGTTCAGAGCAAAAGCCCTCGGCCTCACTTCTGCCCCAAGGGTATTCACCAAATGCCTGGCAGTAGCAGTTGCCTACCTAAGAAGGCAAAAGATTGCCATCTTTCCTTACCTGGACGATTGGCTCATAGTAGGCCAGTCCCCAGACCAGGTCAGTTTACACCTTCAGATAACGCAGCAACTGCTTACCTCTCTAGGTTTCCTTCTGAATCTCTCAAAGTCAGTTCTAGAGCCTGTCCAGCTTCTTACCTTCATAGGCGCAGAACTGAACACACAGGAAGCCAGGGCCTTCCTCCCCTGGACAGGGCAAAGACCCTAGTCTCCCTGGCCTCCTCATTTACCCTGCAGGTCTCCCGCCAGCAAGGCATTTTCTGCAGCTCCTAGGACACATGGCTGCTTCCACAGCAGTTGTGCAAGGAGCAAGATTTCAGATGAGGGACATCCAGTTCCATTTGAGAGCTTTTGGTCTCAAAGAAAGGATCCTCTTACCAAGTTGATTCCAGTAACTCGAACCCTGATCCAAGCCCCACAGTGGTGGCAGGATCAGAGCAACCTGAGACAAGGGTTCCTTTGTCACTCAGTCTCATTCTCTAATCCTTACTACAGATGCGTCCCTCTTGGGCTGGGGAGCTCACATGGCGACCTCACCACCCAGGGTCTGTGGTCTCCCAGGAATCTCTGCTCCACATCAACCTGTTGGAGCACAGAGCAGTTTTTCTAGCACTTCAAGCTTTTTCCAAATCTGTTCAGAACAAGAGTATTCAGGTCAGAACAGACAACACCACCACAATGTGGAACATCAACAAGAAGGGCACTGGTCTACAGCCTTGTGCACCAAAGCAATGAAGTTGTGGTCTCTGCACTCCCTGAATACCTCCCTTATGGCAGTTCACCTCCCAGGCAAGGACAATGTCCCAGCAGCTCTCAGCAGGATTTCCAGGGCCACCACGAATGGTCACTGGATCCCTGGTCTTGGGAGTAGTATTTGCAGATGGGGCACCCACAGATAGATCTTTTGCAGCCCCAGACAATCACCAACTTCCTTCTTTTTGCTGCAGGCCCCAGTGTTGGGCTCACTCCCCTGGATGCCTTAGTTTCAGTTGGGAGGAAGTTTCATGCCTTCCTCCTTCCTCTCCTGTTCAAAGTGCTAGTCAAAATCAGATCCCAATCATGCAAAGTCATTCTGATAGCTCCGGATTGGGCCAGACAGCCTGGTATCCACTCCTGTTGTCTTTTGCAGTCTATCTCCCCTGTCCCTTCCCAGGAATCACAATCTGTTAACCTGTGCCCAGGAAAGGGTCTGGTATCCAAATCTCAAATCTCTCAATCTCAAGGCTTGGTTCTTGAAGAGTTAGAGTTTGCTGATTTACACCTTTCCCAAGGTGTAATGGATATATTGAAGGCGCAGAGCCTTCCACCAGGGCTACTTACAATTCCAAATGGAAAAAGGTTTTCCATATGGTGCTCGGAAAAGCATATTTCCCAGTCTCTGCTGATCTACCCACAGTCCTGGATTATATGGTCCACCTGAATTCTTTGGGGCTGAGACCAGCTACCCTGAAGGTGCACTTGGCAGCTGTGTCTGCTTTTATTTCAGCAGGTAAATCTTCTTCTCAGTTCAGCTCATCCTGTATTTTCCAGTTTTTAAGGGTTGTTCACACCAACCCTCATTCAGAGATCCTGCCCCGCCTGGGATCTTAATATTTGCATTGCTCAGCTTATGCAACCCCCTTCAAGCCCTTGTCTTTAGCTTGAGCTCAAGTACTTGACTTGAAAACTGTGTTTTAGTAGCCATCACCTCTGCCAGACGATAAGTGAATTACAAGGGTTGTCAGTGGAGCAGGAGTTTATCTTTCACAGAGATAAGGTGGTCCTTCGGACTAACAGAAAGTTCCTGCCTAAGGTGGTTTCAGATTTCCACCTTAATCAATCTATTTCACTTCCAGTGTACTTCACTGACCACCTCCTCTGGGGGAGAGGAGGCTGCACAGCCTAGATGTGAAGAGAGCCCTTAGTTACTACATAGAGCGCACAAGGGTCATAGGTTTGACTCCCTCCAACTGTTCTCACCTATGGCGAAGTTGGTAAAGGGAACCAGCCACTAAAAGATCCATTGCCAGGTGGATTGTCTCTTGTATCCAATTCTGCTATGAGAAGTTGGGTAAAGTTCCCCCTTCAGGCCTGAGGGCTCACTCTACCAGAGGTACAGCTGCTTCTCTGGCTGCTGCCAGATACATTTCTATTCTATAAATATGTCAAGCAGCTACCTGGAAAACAGTTCACACTTTTGCCAAGCATTACTCCCTGGACATCCAGGCTAGGGCTAGAAGTGATGCTCGGTTTGGCACAGCTGTGCTTCAGAGCCTATTTCCTTGGTAGGTTCTGTCCCTCCTCCATGGGGGTACTGCTGTGTAGTCTGCAATTGTCATAATATAGCAAGACTTCATGTTGTTTGAAGAAAAAATTACTCACCTTAGTAATGTTGTTTCTTCTAATGGAGTCTTGCTATATTATGACCTCCCTCCCTGCCTGCCCCTCTCAGAACCTCTGTTTTGGGGATGTGGGTGGGCGGTACAGGGTTGGCACTTTTTGATGCCCACCTTATTGTTTTTCACCTACCTTTTTGGGTGAATTGGTGTTGTGTTTTTGCATTTTTGGGTCTCCTGACTTGAGTCTTTGTTTTAGGCCAAAAAATGAGTGTTTATGTTAGTAGCCAGTTGGCTAGTGTAGGTTTACAGCTTCCACATGAACCTTAGTGAGTTTTAGCTCAGAAAGATCTGACAGTTTGCGTTTGAAGCACAACAGACAGAGTTTTCAACTGAGCTCGCACTCTAAGTTCCATGCCTGCAAGGAAAGTTAACTATTTCACCTCTGGAGCAGTTCTAACCTGCGGTCATACTGCAATTGTCATAATATAGCAAGACTCTATTAGAAGAAACAACATTACTAAGGTGAGTAATTTTTTCTTCCGGCGGCCCCAAACAATCTACCACACATTCCACCATGTCAGGAGACACCTGTTCTTCTTTATCAAATTTCTGGCACAGGGCTCTTATGTCAGGCTCAGACAACCGGGACCCATTCAGTCTGGGACGCAGGCCTCTGAGAGAGAGCATCCGCATCTATATGGTTTAGGCCCGCCCGGTATTCTACAGCGTAATCGTAGGTGGTCAAGGCAGAGAGCCACCTATGCCCAGTGGCATCCAATTTGGCGGAGGTTTGTACATAGGTCAGAGAATTGTTATCAGTCTTTACTAATATCTTGGCACCATACAAATAGTCATGGAACTGATCAACAATGGCCCACTTCAAAGCCAAAAACTCTAATTTGTGCATGGGGTAATTCTTCTCTGACGGCGGCGTCAGACTTCTACTGGCAAACGCTACAGGTCTCAGCCCATTCGAGTGCTCCTGGTACAATACAGCCCCCAATCCTTGCAGACTGGCATCAGTATGAAGAGTGTAAGGCTTGGCTGGGTCAGCATAGGCCAACACAGGTGCGTGGGTGAGTTGATATATGATGTCATGAAAAGCTTCCTCACACTCAGCATTCCATCGATCCCCGAACATATCGTTTGGCCGAAAATCCTTCTTTTCTATGTCAGTGTGCACACCCTTCTTATACGTTTTGTGAGTAGGCGGATACCCCTGAGTGAGATTAAGGAGGGGGCTAATCACTCGTAAATAGTCTCTGACAAACCGCCTATAGTATCCACAAAACCCCAGGAACTGTTGCAGCTCTTTTAAATTTCTGGGCTGAGGCCAAGTGGTCAATGCCTCCACCTTGCTAGGGTCAGTCTCTATGCCTTCAGTGGACACTATGTGGCCCACATATTTCACGGAAGTCTGGAAGAATTGACACTTGTCGATAGACAACTTAAGGCCGAAATCCTCCAACCGATCCAGGACTTTGAACAATCGTTGCTCATGTCCTTCCAATGATCAGCCAAACACTATAACGTCATCTAAATAAACCAAACACTCGAGTAGGTTCATGTCCCCCACAGCTCGTTCCATCAAGCGCTGGAAAGTGGCTGGGGCACCCGAAATTCCTTGAAGCATCCGAACAAACTATAGAAACCTAAAGGGCAAATGCAAGCAGTCTTCTCCTGGTCGTCTGGGGCCATCAGGATCTGATAGTATCCGCTCCGAAGATCCAACACAGAGAACCACTTACTACCATTCAAACAATCCAAGGCATCTTGTATGCGTGGCATGGTATATTGATCCGGAATGGTCTGCCTATTCAAAGTGCGATAGTCTACACACATCCGAACTGCCCCATTCTTTTTCCTTACTACTACAATGGGAGAGGCACAGGGGGCTCCTAGACTCTTGAATTACACCAGCAGCCAACATTTCTTGCAGATGCTGCCGTACATCATCTATGTTAGCGGGAGCCAGACGTCGGGATCTCTCTTGGAAAGGTCTTTCATCGTGCAATCGAATGTGATGCTCAGCCCCTTGTACACATCCTACATCCCACTCCTTCAGGGAAAAAACCTGGTTCCTCTTGGCAAGCCTCTCACTGACCTTTCACTTCCAATCAGTAGGCAGCGGGGAGTCACCAAAGTCAAACAGATCAGGAGCAACTCTATCACCCGTCCGAGAACTCTTTCAATTTGGTAGTACAGCAGTATCCACACAGTGAACGCTAGCCAGGGTACACCCTCTTCTTATTCAAATCTCTCTATCAAACACATTGTGCACTTGAACCATCACCCTCTTAACATAAGCACGGGCCCTAGCCGGCAGAATGCTGGGTTTGAGCAACAACCCCTCAGGTAATCCTCCTTCCACAGGCACATCCAGCATCAACAACTTATTCTTGACATCAGTCTTTAGTCGTACCTCTCCATGCAAAACACATTGTGCATTTGGGGCAAGTACTACGGGGGCCGGATCCTTTTTCCACACCACCCCCACAGGGCCTTCGGGTTCCTCCAGACTACCCATCTTCTGAGTGGCCCTGACCTTTTGGATCACAGCAGATATGCTCAAAGCTCGCCCAGTCTGGAATGCTTGCTTCTCTGAGCACAATTGGGCCAGTCATCCAAACATATGTGCATTTGTCCCAATCAACAAGGGCACCCCATCGTACAGTCCAGTGGGTGGGCAAACTAACACTAAGGTTTCCTCTTGCTCATCTATCCCATTCACAGTTGCAGGGACCGATAACCAGACACGGATGTACCCCAAATACGGATAGGCCTTGTCGCTCAACCCCCATACATGTAAACCAGTTAGAGGTTGCAGGGGCACCTCAGATAAGTGTGCTTGGTACCAGTCCTGAAACATGATGGTCACCTGGGAGCCACTGTCCAATACAGCTCGAGTGGGAATTCCATTTACCTGCACCCGGGTCTCCATAGATGGCCCGACCACATCGGATCAGTTGGGGGTAGCAGCATTAGTAGCCTGGTGGGCATGGGCTTGAGTCACAAAACTTTTCTTGGGGGCCCGAGACTGGGCCTGGCGGTGTCAGGCGATCAGTCTGCTGTTAACTTTCCTTAAATTCTCCAGCCTCTGGCACTCAGGCTGGAAATGCCCATCCTCCCCACAGTGGTAACAAAACTTGGGGTCCCGGGATCACTATTCTGAGGGGGGCCCTGAGGGGAGTGAGAAAACTCTCTAGGACTAGGGTTCGGGGCTCTACATGACTCAGGAGCCCCAGGCCGAATAGGGTACACAGTAGACTGCTGTAAGTCCTTCACCAGTTCCCGTAAATTCCTGATCTCAGCCCTCAATTCACCCTCCACATAGGGGTCAGAGGAGACAACTCGCATCCCCACAGTACCTGGGAAATCTGGGGACCCCTCGGAGCCTCCAGGTAAGCCAGTCTCCTCAGGGGTGTTAGACTCAGGGGTCCCACTAGGGTTCACTGCCCCCACACCGGGTTCCCACCTCTTCATCAGTCTCCACTTCTCGAATTTCCCTCATCAATTGATAATATTCAGGCGGGGTGGCCCGACGATCATGCAACTTGAGTTTCAGTAGCGTTACACTAGAGAATCTGGCAGACTTTAAAATATGTTCTAACCAAACCTGATTCAGGGCTATAGCAGTGATTCCCCCTTTTCTGTAAGCCTTCTGCAATGCCCACTCCACTCTAGTAACAAAAGCGGACAGTTTTTCATTTCTCCACTGCTTAGCAGACCGGAATTTCCATAGTAAATCTTCACCAGTCTCTGTACTCCCAAAAACCCCTTCTAAAGCAGAGAGATACTCTGCAGCAGTGGCTTCCGGATGAGTGGCCCGAAATAATCTAATGGCTTCTAAGGCAGGACCCTGCAAACTCTCCATCAGCCTCTTCCTTTTCTCCCCCTCAGAGCATTGCCACTCCTGGACTAAAGGGGTGGCATAGTCCATCCACGCCTCCAGGTCATCCTCCCCGGAAGGCACTGGTACCATGCCAGAGAAAAGCTTTAACTTACGGTAGGAATCAAGCTGTATGGATGGGACTGCCAAGTGCAAAGAAACCAGCACGGAGCTTTTGGGAGGGCAAGGGGAGGTGCCTGGGGAACCCCGAGGGGTAGTATCACTGGACAGATCCAAGGCTTGTAGCAACTCCTGGGTAGTCCTCCCCTCCATAGCTAACAATTTAAGCAGTTTGTCTTTAAAACTGTTCATTTGAGGAGACCCCCCAGGAGTGACTGACCCACTTCGGATATGAATTAGCCTCCACCCCTGGGTCGCACCCTCCGGGTAAAGTACAGGAGGTACCTTCTCAGGGTCGATGGCCACACTGTATAGGAGTAACACCTGCAATGTCTGATCAAGCAAATTAGCCATAATGCCCTTTCACTTCAGCCTTACCCAAACACTTTACTCGTTCTGCAACAGAGACAATATCAGCAGCTGAGGTACCCAATGGCACATCTAACAATAATACAATCTTCTGGGAATCTAGCTCTTCTGCTTCACCCCAACCCATCAGTTTATGTACCATGGTTTTGATGGGTCCCAGCTTAATTTTTTCCAACATATCCCCTTCCATTTTGTCCATCTTTGGGGTATCTCCTCACTGAGCCACTAGGGGACACTAATCCCAGCGGTGCCTCCAATTTGTAACTCCCCAAGGGGTGCTACCCTTAGGGCTACTATCCCTGTCTGCCCCCACAGAGGCAGGGTGAGGGGCCCAGATCCGTTGACGGGGTGCCTCCACCCAGAGGTCGGGGTTAGCACAGTTAAGACTACCTCGGTTACAGCCCTCTGGGCTACTGCAACCCCCCGTTCATCCCACTAGTGACTCACACTGGGTACCAACAATTCTGTTCACCAGTACACTTACCCCACAGATAATATATTCCAGCTCCCTTCGGGGACCCCCTGTAAAGTAAGGCACAGTTATGTTGCAATCACCAGGCAGCAGTTCACCATTAATGCACACAATAGCCAGGATGTAGCTGTACAAAAAGCAATCTGATTTATTCAGGGGGAAAACAACAAGGACAGGGGGAATCAAGTTGATTAGCTTATCACTATACCTGTCTACCTAGGGCTCTGTGCACAGGCCAAACCCTACAGTTTATTGTCCCGGGGGTACCCAAGCCCTAACGGCTAGTCCACACGTGGCAGCTGGTTGGGGCCCTTAGCACAGATAAACATAACAGTCCTGAGCAGGTCAAAGTAGGAGAAAAGTTTAAGTAGGCAGTCAGCAATACAACAGTGCACTGAATCTGCTGCGTAAACACTCTGCAGGGAGCTACCCTGAATTAGTGCTCACAACCCCAGCAAATAACGATTTCTTCGCCGCTACCAGGATGGAGCCTGACTTTCATCGGCCTTCTCACACATTTATATGGCAAACAGCAACAGAGGGGTACCACACCAGGCAGCTGCTTCCAATGCTCCCACAAACTCACAGCCACTGAGATACTGCAACGGCAGCTTCCACTTTTCTTCGGACCGAGCGCAATTCAGCAATCTTCTCCAGTCCTCCTACAGGTTGAGCCTGGTGGGTAGCTATACAGAGCACAGACTCCTCTGACTGCCTGCTGATGGATTTAGTCCGCTGGAGCCGAAAACACAAACGGCCACTTCAGGCAATCACGTGCTTCCCACGCGAACACTCTCCAGCGCAGAAGCACACAGCTCCTCTCCCTTCACCAACCACAACCCCTCTGAATCCTCACAGCGTGGGGTACTCCTCACAATTCGGGCACTACCCGATCCGATTGGCTGATGAGACCTGCAGTCACTTTTTCCAGCTCTCATTGGTGCAAAAAAAAGCGCCATAGCCCATAATCCCTTTCTCAATTACAAGCAGCTCCTCTATTGGTCAGTCAGCTCTGCAGAATCCCGAGGTACTGATTGGCCCACTTCAGCAGTTCTGGGGCAAAATGGAGGAGGCAATCAAACAGTCCTTGCTGCAACCAAAAACAGGTTAGAACAACTACAATATCATTACTACCCTAATAGATAGTCAGCAGACAAGCACATCTTCTAACGAAGCTCCCTCTGCGCAATTAACGATGGCAGAAACGGAGCAAATATTCTGCAGCACGGGCCGGAGTCGAGCATAGCAACACTCAAACCCCCTCCCATTTCAACTAACTCTGACTGCAACAGGCAGCCCTTAAAGGGACAGAATACGGAGGCCCTAAAAGAGCACTTACCAAGCCCCATTTAGGAGGCTTCATGCCGATCATCAAGCAGGCATAAGGCACATTAGGAACCCCCATTTACAAGGGGGTTACATAAGGATACCACCACAACTGGCTACTGGGCTGGTCAAAGGGCACACAGCAGGGTGATGGACTGGCCACAGAAGACTGAGTCACACAGTACAGTGAAAGGGATTTTTCTGTCTCTTTTCCCAACAGGGAAATATATTTCTGGCATGTATTTAAGGATGGCAGAAGGAATACTGCCCCAATGCTATGGTGTGCTCAGGACAAAAATACTAAATCAAAGCACGCAAATCCTTGCACTACCACCACTAGCCACACAGTTCAATAAGTAAGACACAAGAATGTTAATCATCTTTTGCAGATGAAACCGGTAGGAGGTGGTGAGTTGGTCCCCCTTGTCTCATGGTAAGGGGTATTTTTGCACACTATTGGCTTTTTAATAAATGTGATTTTGATGCACATTCTTGTGTCTTACTTATTGAATTGTGTGGCTAGTGTTGGTAGTGCCAGGATTTTTATGCTTTGATGTATATAAGGATACCACAGAACTGGCTTCTGGGCTACACACGGTTACACACAACACACACTGGGGTACAGTGCAGTCAAAGGGCACACACATACAACAGGGTGATGGGCTGGCAGTGGCCACAGTGCCCCACAGCAGGAAACAACAACACAGTGAATACCATGTCAAAATCTAACTGCTTTGTTGTATGTATCAGGAGGTTTGGGGTGAAAGGACCCCTTTAGCACAGTCATGGTACAATGTTTTACTTTGTTGAATTTATTTCATTTATTGAAATGTTTTACCAGGAAAGCACACTGAACAACATGTTGCTCGTCTCCCGATGCGACCTGGGAGATGTTTGTTTCCTGTTTGTTGCCAAATTTCTCCAGTTCCCTTAATCTCTTTCCCGACCCCCAACCAGGGTGATCTCGCTCCTGAGTCCTCCTGACTGTTCTTTCTCATCATTACCCCGCCGCCCCCACTTACGCGACCTGTTTGTTTTTGTTTTCAGCAAGACAATACACTTTTTTTTAACTCAAAACTGTAGAATGCCGCCTGATAAAAAGCAGTTGGGTGGGTCTGGGGTCAGACTTGGAGCAGAGCACTCAGCAGCATGTCCTCCTCAATTGGAATCAGACTTAGGACTGGAGCCATGCAGATGCACTTCACTTATCCCAGACGATGGATCCCACGAGGTTTACCCCTATGACCTTCTTCCACCACCTGACCACATAGCAGCTGATCAGGTGACGGGGACTCTGGAGCGCAACCTCACTGGCTCCACCCCCCCTCCCAAACTGTCTTGACCTGCACAGTAGGGAGGAGCTGAGCTGAAATGACTTGAAAACATTAGCTCCAATCGGGAGGGAGGAGGAGTGACACTCCGACAGTAAAGTAATATTTTTTTTTCAAACAACTTGGGCAGCAGAAATGAGCACTGTGATTCAATCTCTTTTGCGAACCCTCAAGTGTTCGAGTTCTAAACTAGAACTCAAACACCAGGGTTCGAAGAGGGTTTGAATCTTTATCAAACTAGTTCTGACAACCCTAGTGCACAGCTACTGTATAGAAGATGCCAAGCAGGTCGGGGACCAACTGTTCCCCTACTGTTTTGAGGTGCACAGGTCTCGAATGTTAGTGCTTAGGAGTGCTCTCCCTTTTCTGCCTGGACCATCTGCGATTGTGAAAGTATGCTCCTAGACGGGGCAGAAAGGGGGGGGAACAATTGGAATCAGGTAAAAGGGGAGGCTGTTAGAAGAGATAAATGTTCTTGTTCTACCAGGACTGGGTGAGTGGGTGAGTGGGGGACCACTGGACTACCAGGGAATTTTTTTATTGTAACCAGGACTGAGAGTGTGAGGGGGGCTAGCAGGCTGTTTGTATGCAGTTAAAATATGACTTCTGGAAATATTAACTAGCACTGCCCAGTGAGTCTGTTAACCCTTCATAGAAAAAGAGAATTTTTATTTTATTCTTTTGGTAATTGTGTAAGGCCCACATGCCTGTTTTCAGGGGCAACTCAGGAGCACTGGGGTGGTTACGTGACTAGCTCAGAATCATACAGTATGCAGTGGAGGTTGTGGGAATCAAACCCAGGCCTGCTGGATGTACCAAGCTCATTCACAGCTCATTACCCTAACCTCTAGGCTATACTGCCAGCCTCAGTACGTCTCCAGATAAGGACCACTTGGCCCACCGTTTGCCCCTTTTTCCCTAGCGTAGACCCTACCTGATCTCCGTCTGTTTTTTTCTCTTTTTCAGGGAGCAGAAACCACTAGACTAAAAGGTAAAACTTTTCTTTTTCCCTCCCCCCATTCCCATTTCTTTTCCCTAAGATCCCCTTATGCGTATCCCATGCATTCTTGAACCCTATCACTGTTTTCACCCCCACCACCTCTGCCGGTAGGCTATTCCATAAATCCACTACCCTTTCTATGAAAAAATACTTCCTCACATCTCTTCTGAATCTAACCCCCCAGCTTCACAGCATGTCCCCTTGTTCTTTTGCATCTTTTTTTGTGAAATATACATCCTTCCTGTACCTTATTTACCCTTGTGAGGTATTTAAAGGTTTCTATAACATCCCCCTGTCCTTTCTGTCTTCTAGGGTGTACATATTGAGTTCCTTCAATCTCTCCTTGTAGGGCTTGTGATGCAGACCCAGGCATCACCATTTTAGTTACTCTCCTGTGGACCACCTCCACTCTGTCTATATCCTTCCGGAGATGTCACCTCCAGAACTGTACACAGTATTCTAAGTGAGGTCTTACCAGTGATCTATACAGAGGTAGCAGCAGTTCCCTCCTTCTGCTGGTAGATACAGAAAGTAAACAAAAAAAGGGTTATCTTATCTATCTCTTTATATATTTTTTACATCTTTGCTGCTTCCAGGAATCATTTAAGATTACTATAAACCCTGTATTACATTGGAGGCACCCCTCATTTGCATAGGCACCTGGCTGCAGTTTGCGGTCCTGCACAAACAAATTAGTGCCACTCATACAGATTAGTGCTGTGCTAAGCGTGCTTTTTGAAATAGCACCAATCATACTAACAGGCTGTCACTATGCTTATCACAGTTAGTGCAGCACTAATCCTGTTAGAGTGGTACTTGGGCCCCCATCTGTAGTGCCAGTTGTTAGTTTGCACACCCCTAAGCACTGCACGTGAGATAGCACACAGCCAGCCTGGGGGTGTATTCAGATAGGCAGCATGCTCTAACTGGTGTGTACTACCTGTCTGAATATGGGGGTTTGGGGAGTGCAGCACACATTGACTATGTGCTGTCACAGCCCCCTGCAGGACAGGAGCTCAGAGGGGAAAAGGGAGAGAGCACATCCCAAGTAGGATAGCTCCTTTGCCCCTTGAGCCATTTTCAGCTGCCAACAGGCTAATAAGCCCATAAGGCCCTTAGGGGCCATTTACATACCATTACGGGCTCATTAGCAACTCCACAGAATGCTGCTACACACGACTGCACAGACGCATTGTGGAGAGCAATGCCAGCTCCCACCCTGATTGCCATTTAGATGCCCATAAGTATTGTAATAAAAACAATCTCTGGTGTCTAGTAGTCCCTTACCCCTGATTACCATTCAGATGCCCCAGGTAAGCATAATAAAAGGATCCTTGTCATCTAGTCCACCTCTTCCAATTACAAGTCTGAGCCTCCTCCCCATCCCACTCATGCAGGACCTTCCACCCACTCCCCACAGTGGCCACCAACTTAGCCCAGCTAACAGCCCCCTCCCTGTGACAGCAACAGACCCAGCCCCTTCACTCACCACCTTGGCCAGTCACCATCTGAGTGATAGGGAATGAGCACACGCTTACTCTAGAAACAGCTGTTTCTACAGTAGGCACACACGATCTCCCTGTCACTCATACAGTGGCCAGCCAAGGTGATGAGTGGAAGGGCTCTACTGATCGCAGTAATAGGGAAGTGGCTGTCAGTTGGGGTAAGTAAGGGCCATCAAGGGAAAAGGATGGAGGGACTTGAGTGGTTGAGATGGGGAGGCGGCACAGCCTTGTGACTGGGGGGTTGGGGGAAACTAGATGCCAGGGATCATATTATTATAATAATTGGGGCATCTGAATGATGATCAGGGTGGGGGAACACTAGATGCCAGGGATCATTTTGTTATATTACTTGAGGGTATTGGAATTGATGACCCAGGATTGGGTGACAATGTCCACTGCTGTGTACTCCAGTAAGGACTAGGTTTTGGAAGCAGTAAACAGTGCTGCAATTTCAGCTGTCTAGTGCTTTCAAAACCTCTGTATATACCACTATGCCCTGTATGTAGTCAGGGGTCCCTCAGCTGCATGGACACGGCAGTACAAATACATATCAGGTTAGGATCGGGGCTCGCCGAATATGATCCCTATCTAATTGTACTATTCCCAGTCAGCATGGTTCTAACATGTTTAGTGCTGTGCTAACCTTCTGACCATGGGGGCCAAATGGATTAAATATCCTGGCTGATGTCTCTTAAGCTGCAGAAATTAAACCAAAAAGGGTTATCTTATCTATCCCTTTATGTGTTTTTTATATCTTGTTTTGCTTGCTAAACTTTACAAAATTTTAAACCATTGTGATATGACTAAAAACTTTTATAACAACTATAGTTAAAATACAGTTTCTTCTTCTTTCATCTGAGTGTTGTCTCTATTTACTAACAAAAACAGTTCGGCAAGCTGGCCTACTATCTGCTACACCGGCAACCTGGTTTTGGGAGCAGATGTGAGTCGCACCAAGGTAGGCCAGGGGAAGGGGATCGACTGTTCCAGGGGTTGAGCGCCTCTCACAGGGTTGGGGGGGTCCAACATTCTGTTCAACTGCCACCTACCAGTAGATGGGTGGGAAGGCAACAGAGCGATGTAAGGTGGAGGGCTCCAGCAGATACAAAGTGAGTACGTGTCTCCAAATGCACTGACATTACTGCACACTTGGTTGCCCAGAGGATGAAACTGAAGTGGGAAACTCCTAACAGCACGATGATCCACCAACTTGCTCCAGGCTCCTCAACCCTGCAAGACTCTGCTGCCATCTTGTTATGTGTCTCGGAGGGGGGGTGCTGGGATGGCCCTCATCCTCCTCCTCTCCTGGCCCTACCACGGAGGGGTACCCTTGGGGATCTTGGAGCAGGTTAAGTACTGGGAAAGGTGGGTCATGAAACTGGACAGGTCATTGGGAAAAGAGGCTGTCGGGTGAAGAGGAAGATAAAAACCCCTATGGAAAAAGAAAGAAAAAAACACAGTCTGGGAAGCTCAAACGTATTGTTTATAATACAGTCATACCATATAAGCAAGGGATACACTATGTGGCTAGACCAGGGCAGGTTTACTAGTGGAGACCCCATGCCTGGCAAAGCTCTGTCCACCTTGCAGTGCTAGGCAGATATGTTATGGGGTGGTTGGAGACTGTAGATGCCACCAGTGAGGCATTAGGGTGCAGAGTTGCTCGGAACAGAAACGTGCAAATCATGCATATGCCAGCTGAGCTTCTCACAAGAAATGGGCCTGAGCACTTGCTGCTAAAAATGTATACAGTATATTTGTTTCTTAACCTAGAACCTTTATTAAACAAAACATTAAAATACAAAATATAAAAAAAACTAAATCAAAACAAACTCTGTAGACTACAAACTAGGAAAGCTTTCTGCCTACACTATCACCATTCCTGCAATGTTTCCCAAGTATTCAGCTTGGATAAGTTGCTGGACTAACACAGTAATTGATTCCACATAAATCTGATCAAAACTTCAATTTATAACAGAATAATCCCTAACACCCCCACCCCTGCTGACGAACTGCCGACAGCCTCCCAACCACAATCCTTCTATCTCTCCTGGTATTTATTGAATTCTTCTCTCCTATTCTGCCCATAGGATCCTCCGGTTGAAATTCGCTGTCACCGCTGAAAGAGGCGCTCAGCGGCCGACGGCCGACTCAGGCAGCACCCTCAGGCCACCTCCGTGGAACCCAGTAGCGGATCCTAACTCCAGGATCCCAGGCTGAATCTTCGGCGCCAGAGCTGAAAGCGTCGCTCAACGGCCGCCTTACCGACTCCTGCCCCAACTATTGACCGCCTCTCCGGAACCATCCGGAGGATCCTCACTGCAGGCATGAGCGCCTAAAGCTGGGTAGAGCCCCATACTTGCGGCTGTGCTCCAATTGGTGAGACGCTGCTTAAAGTGCGCTGTGATTGGCCAGAACTCTGACTGCTATCTCTACCTCCCAAAGCTCTTGCTACTCGCTCTTGGGAGAAGTGTAATTTTGTCCCATCCCCACCACCCCCTCCCAGGCCTCCGCCAGGCCTCCATTAAATACTCTCTCGCCCCTCCCACCTAGGGCCTCTGCACCTATCCACTCAGCACCCTCTGCCTCAACCAATCACACCTGCCATCACTGATAACTGACTTCTCTCTCTCTCTCTCTCTCTCTCTCTCTCCCCCAACCTCTATCATAACTGTGCCTCCCTCCAATCCCTAACCATGGTGACTTCAAAACTACTACCAACAGTTCTAGTTACAGCTTTTTTACTGATGCTCTGCACCAATCTGCAAGTAATTACATCCTCCCACCCAAACTGTCACCTAATGCCAACCACTGCCCTGCACTATACTTCTGGCATGACAACTGGGATCCAATATAACTATCCCGTGTCCCACTGCTTTCTACTATGGCTGACTCTTTATCTCCTGAAGCCTCATATACCTGACCCACTGTGCAATCTACTGGTTGTTACAGCACTCTGCAGTAAGGCTAGTCAACCCATGCACCAATGCACCAAAGCACGGAGACGCCTAACATACAGGCAAGCCATCAAAATTCTAAAAACCTCTCTCATGAGATTTCTATTAATACTGCTTCTCCTCTCAGGAGATGTTCACCCTAACCCTGGACCACATGGTTCAGCCACCCACCCTCAGAACAGAGCAACGGGATCCCTCACTCTCGCATCCATTAATGTCTGTAGCCTTCTTAGCAAACTCGATAACCTCCAAACCTGGATTCAGCAACACAATCCTGATATCCTCTCGGTTGTCGAAACATGGCTAACCCCCCAAGATCCCTGACTCTGCGGTAGCAATTCCTGGATACTCAATCTTCAGGATGGACAGGATCTCGAAGAGGGGTGGTGGCTGCGCCATCTACCTAAAAGATTCTCTCATGGGACATGCCATCCAAGTTCCAAACCCAGGTTTACCATCTCAGATCCTCACTATTAGAGTTCTTCTAGGGGCCCATAACAAAAATATCACTGTAGTCCCTGTATACATACCCCCAAAGAACCAGGATACCAGCTTCAATAACTTAATGGAATGCCTCAAGGGTCTACGCCATAGTATGGAGACAATAATAATGGGGGACTTTAATATCAACTGGCTAGCACCCTAGGCCTGCATCTATAAGGATACTGTTGCTGCACAGCACCTCACTCTGCTTGTCTCCTCCCCCACTAGAAACAACTACAGGACAGCGACCAGCACCCTAATAGACTGGATACTGTCAAATCGCCCTGACTGAATTACTAAGGTGTCTGTCCTCCCAGACTCCTTAAGTGACCACTCGCCTGTGATCTGCTCATGGGCTATTAATACCACTAAGCCCCCACCGAAAATTATATTCACTAGAGTGCTAAAGAAGGGTCACCTACACCTACTAAAATCTCATTTAAGCAGGCTTGATTGGTCTAAAATTGACACTCTCAAGGTTTCTTCACCACAGCCTGTGACATTTACGCACCACTAGTAAAGAAGAAAGTCAAAGGCAAATTGAACCCCTGGATAAACTCTTAACTCCTAGCACAGCTCAAACTAAGGGACCACCTCTGGCACTGCGCTCGAGCCACAGGAGCAAAGAAAGACATTCAACAATACAAAGCAGCAAGAAATAGCTGTACCCGGTCTATCCGTAATGCCAAGTGCAAACACTTTAGAGAGGCTCTTTCCAACTCCTGGGGTGACGGGAAAAAATTCTGGAACAACCTGAAGGACCTCACAGGGAAGGCAGCGAAGACACCACCAATTATGCTTAACATTGATGGTACACCTACGCTTGACCTTAATACGATCTCTAACACATTCAACAACACGTTCTCTAACCTGAGCAGCGTACTACCACCTGATTTCTTCAATGTCCCCACCACCAACTCCACCTCAACAACGTCGTCCAAAGCATACCCCGTCCACAGTTCTTCTTTCAAGAGGTCTCTATGCACCTAGCCAGAACCTAAATTCACAAGGCTATCAGCAAAACCAGATACAGTGGTGACTCCCTTGATCTGAAGCTACTCGCATTAGTTCTAGATGAAGTCCTTGAACCCCTGACTAAGATCTTTAAACTTTTCCTAAGATTGGGTCAATTTCCGGCACTCTGTAAACAAGCAACTATCACACCAGTGTACAAAAATGGAGACAAGACGCTACATACAAACTACAGGCCCATCTCCATCCTCACCCCCTTATCAAAAGCGCTCAAAAGTATAGCCTCTGATCAACTTGTGGAGTTCCTGGATAAGTATGAAATCCATTGCCCTGAACAACATGGTTTCTGGAAAGGGCACAGTACCACCACGGCACTACTTGAGTTCACCAGTTTCCTCCATGACACCATCGACCAAGGCATGTGTGGTGGGGCGGTATTCATTGATCTAATGAAGGCCTTTGACACCATTAACCAACCACTATTTCTCAATCAACTGTCCGCCCTTGGCCTCTCCAAACATGCAGTGAGCTGGTTTGCTAGTTACCTAGGGGACAGGG
The DNA here is from genome assembly GCA_016271365.2 of Neoceratodus forsteri. Classification (NCBI taxonomy): domain Eukaryota; kingdom Metazoa; phylum Chordata; order Ceratodontiformes; family Ceratodontidae; genus Neoceratodus; species Neoceratodus forsteri. The sequence goes on along the minus strand of CM057449.1, from coordinate 1,128,737,394 downwards.
TCCAGTGTGTCAGGATCGCAGGAGTCACCTCAGATGAAAAGCCAGTCCTCTCAGGTCTCCCCCAAGGGTCAATCTTAGGACCACTACTCTTTTCTCTCTTTCTTAATGGTCTCCCTAGCGTCTGCCAACAGAGAATATTACTTTATGCGGATGACGCAGTACTATTTTTAAGGAACCGTGATACTAGCCTGCTAGAGAGTCATCTTCAAAACGACTTCAAGTGCATTGAAGATTGGTTCCGCTCACATAAATTGGTTCTGAACTTTAGCAAAACTAAGACTATGACATTCTACAACCCACGGAGCAAGTACAAAACTCAGCTCTTCAACATCAAGAACCATGCAGGAGCTTCACTTGAGCATGTTCCCGAGTTCAAATACCTTGGCATCACCCTGGACTGCTCACTTTCATACTCACATCATATAGGTAATATAGCAAGAGCTGCCAATATATGGATTGGCCTGGTCCACAAGCACAAGCATTGCCTGACCCCTGAAGCCCTTAGGCTGGCTATCTATAGCTCTGTCACCTCCATCATTGAATATGGTCTTGCCATCTATGACTCTGCCTCCCCTACGGTTCTCCGGAGGATATCTGTGACTCTCAACAAAGCCTGTAGGCTCCTTACAGGTCCCCACTGCCTAACTCACACCTGTGACCAATATGCCCAGGCTGGATGGCTACCTCTCCAGAGCCGAATACAGTACCAGACCTGTCTACTCACAAAAAAAATTCTCCTTGGGCACATGCCACCTGGAGTTGCAAAACTCCTCATTGCCCACAGCAGCACCCAATCTACACAAAGAGCTCTGCAACAGACATTCCAGGTCCCCAGGTGCCGGACCACCATGGGGCAGAGATCATTCTCACACAGGGCACCTCAGTATTACAATACCCTTAACAAAGAAGCACTTACAACTACAACTCTTGGTCCCTTTAAAAGGGAACTACGACGCTTCATTGCCTCAACCACGCAGTGTGACTGCCTCTCCTAAAGCATGGTCTTCACACAGTATTGGTGACAGTGGTTCATGCATACTGTGCCTTCTTTGACACCCACCCCTCCACTCCTCCCTTCACCCACCCTACCCCTCCCCTCTCAGCTGACGCTAGACCTTAGCCACTATGACCAATCTCATGCCACCCGCCAATTCTACCTGACATTGGCGTTGCCTGCTCTTTCCTTTCTACCACTCTCCACTCCAAATGCAGTTCACCATCAAAACTTACTCATACTGGCTATTGCTGTCTCTCTTTGCAAACCACTGTACATGCCATGCTTAATTCAACTTTGAAACATAATATATGTATAAATTGCTTCCTTTGTATTGTTGTTCCCCTACATCCTTTGACGTGGAACCTTTGTAAATGAGCAGTTCCTGCTCAAAGGTACTTGTAATCCTAGAGTTTACTAAAAAAAAAAAAAAAATCATGCAGTCCCTCATGTTTGTATGGTGTGACAGGGATAGGTTACGAATAATCATGCAGTCCCCTTTATTTATATGGTGTGACAGGGATGGGTTACGAATAATCATGCAGTCTCCTGTGTTTATATGGTGTGACAGGGATGGGTTACGAATAATCATGTAGGCCCCAGTGTTTATATGGTGTGACAGGGATGGGTTACGAGTAATCACGCAGTACCCTGTGCTTATATGGTGTGACAGGGATGGGTTAAGAGTAATCACGCAGTCCGCTGTGCTTATATGCTGTGACAGGGATGGGTTGCGAGTAATCACGCAGTCCCCTGTGCTTATATGCTGTGACAGGGATGGGTTGCGAGTAATCACGCAGTCCCCTGTGCTTATATGCTGTGACAGGGATGGGTTGCGAGTAATCACGCAGTCCCCTGTGCTTATATGCTGTGACAGGGATGGGTTGCGAATAATCACACAGTCCCCTGTGCTTATATGCTGTGACAGGATGGGTTGCAATAATCACGCAGTCCCCTGTGCTTATATGCTGTGACAGGGATGGGTTGCGAATAATCACGCAGTCCCCTGTGCTTATATGCTGTGACAGGGATGGGTTACGAATAATCACGTAGTCCCCTATGCTTATATGCTGTGACAGGGATGGGTTGCGAATAATCACACAGTCCCCTGTCCTTATATGCTGTGACAGGGATGGGTTGCGAATAATCACGCAGTCCCCTGTGCTTATATGCTGTGACAGGGATGGGTTGCGAATAATCACGCAGTCCCCTGTGCTTATATGGTGTGACACGGATGGGTTATGAATCATCACCAGTCCCTGTGTTAATATGGTGTGATAGGGATGGGTTATAATAATCACACAGTCCCCTGTGTTTATATGGTGTGACAGGGATGGGTTGATCACACAGTCCCCTGTGTTTATATGGTGTGACAGGGATGGGTTGTGAAAGATCACGCAGTCTCCTGTGTTTATATGGTGTGACAGGGATGGGTTACGAATAATCATGTAGGCCCCAGTGTTTATATGGTGTGACAGGGATGGGTTACGAGTAATCACGCAGTCCCCTGTGCTTATATGGTGTGACAGGGATGGGTTACGAGTAATCACGCAGTCCGCTGTGCTTATATGCTGTGACAGGGATGGGTTGCGAGTAATCACGCAGTCCCCTGTGCTTATATGCTGTGACAGGGATGGGTTGCGAATAATCACGCAGTCTTCTGTGCTTATATGCTGTGACAGGGATGGGTTGCGCATAATCACGCAGTCCCCTGTGCTTATATGCTGTGACAGGGATGGGTTGCGAATAATCACGTAGTCCCCTATGCTTATATGCTGTGACAGGGATGGGTTACGATAATCACACAGTCCCCTGTCCTTATATGCTGTGACAGGGATGGGTTAATAATCACGCAGTCCCCTGTGCTTATATGCTGTGACAGGGATGGGTTGCGAATAATCACGCAGTCCCCTGTGCTTATATGCTGTGACAGGGATGGGTTGCGAATAATCACGCAGTCCCCTGTGCTTATATGGTGTGACACGGATGGGTTGTGAATAATCACGCAGTCCCCTGTGTTAATATGGTGTGATAGGGATGGGTTGCGAATAATCACACAGTCCCCTGTGTTTATATGGTGTGACAGGGATGGGTTGATCACGCAGTCCCCTGTGTTTATATGGTGTGACAGGGATGGGTTGTGAAAGATCACGCAGTCCCCTGTGTTTATATGGTGTGACAGGGATGGGTTGCAAATGATCACGCAGTCCCCTGTGTTTATATGGTGTGACAGGGATGGGTTGCGAATGATCACGCAGTCCCCTGTGCTCATATGCTGGGACAGGGATGGGTTGCGAGTAATCACGCAGTCCCCTGTGCTTATATGCTGGGACAGGGATGGGTTGCGAGTAATCACGCAGTCCCCTGTGCTCATATGCTGGGACAGGGATGGGTTGCGAGTAATCACGCAGTCCCCTGTGCTCATATGCTGGGACAGGGATGGGTTGCGAGTAATCGCGCAGTCCCCTGTGCTCATATGCTGGGACAGGGATGGGTTGCGAGTAATCACGCAGTCCCCTGTGCTCATATGCTGGGACAGGGATGGGTTGCGAGTAATCACGCAGTCCCCTGTGCTCATATGCTGGGACAGGGATGGGTTGTGAGTAATCATGCAGTCCCCTGTGCTCATATGCTGGGACAGGGATGGGTTGCGAGTAATCACGCAGTCCCCTGTGCTCATATGCTGGGACAGGGATGGGTTGCGAGTAATCACGCAGTCCCCTGTGCTTATATGCTGGGACAGGGATGGGTTGCGAGTAATCACGCAGTCCCCTGTGCTTATATGCTGTGACAGGGATGGGTTGCGAGTAATCAAGCAGTCCTCTGTGCTCATATGCTGTGACAGGGATGGGTTGCGAGTAATCACGCAGTCCCCTGTGCTCATATGCTGTGACAGAGATGGGTTGTGAGTAGTCACGCAGTCCCCTGTGCTCATATGCTGTGACAGGGATGGGTTACGAACAATCACGCAGTCCCCCGTGTTTATATGGTGTGACAGGGATGGGATACGAATAATCACGCAGTCCCCTATGTTTATATGGTGTGACAGGGATAGGTTACGAATTATCGTGCGGTCCCCTATGTTTATATGGTATGACAGGGATAAGTTATGAATAATCTAAGTTTTAGCTTCCCAAGCAAATGTGTACTTTTATTTTCCCATAGAGATTTTTCTCCCCATGTCTTAGGGTGTCTGTCAGCCCTGTTCCTGCCTCCCTGACCAGCAGCTGCCTCCCCTTGGACTCACCTGGTCCGTTGAATTCCCCCACGGTTTTCCCCTCATGACAGGAATGGAGGAGGAAGGGCTGTCCTTCCCCCAGTCATCTATCTGATGTGGACCACCATCCCAAGTGACAGTGCGGATTGGAGACAGGTGGGCAGGGTTTCACTAAGACTCCGACAAAGTTCTTTCACTTTACTTCCCATCCTTTGCCACAGTGCATGTATGCGTGAGTGTGGAGGCACACATGCATCACACACTTGCAACCCCTGCCTTCGTGCTGCTCAAGACTGCACTGCCACCAGGCCTCCACCTGGTGGCAGTCTAAGGCCAGACTTACAGGCCTCCCTGCCCCAGGAGAGAACAGCGGCTCATCAGAATCTTGATCCTCCCCCATGCCAGCTGACCCCTAGCAACCCAATCTCATTTCTGAACTTCTCGCCAGCATGGCAGGAGGTACGGTGTCCAGCGCCCCAGCCCTCCACACCTCAAGGCCCACTAACAAATGTGCTTTTAACAGTAAACGGAGGCAGTACTCAGTTAAAAAGAATATACTACTGTATATTTAAATTAGTTCTAAAAGTTTTTGTCACATTACAATTTTCTGAAATTTGATTAAAGTTGAGCATGCAAAACAAGATGGAAAACCCCAAAGTAGAAGTAGAAAAAGAAATAGCCCTCTTTTGTCTACCTTCAGCTCTGTAGCTTTAGACATCCTCCCACCAGGCCAGCATTTTCTTGAGTGCAGCAGGAAATGAGTGCAGGGGCAGGCCATTCCAGGCACAAAGGTAGTTTCTGTATATAGTGTACTAGAAACTATGCTGTGTAGTGTATGTGTTTGACTATATAATGTATTTGCTTCAGTATATAATGTATGTGGAATGTTCCAATATATAGTGTATGTATTTCATTAGATAGTGTATGTAAGCAATAATACCCAACAGGATGGGCATTATTGGGAAATACCGGACTGCCCAGGGGCGTAATGAGGCTCGACGCCACAGGCAGAGGGCCTTATAGCCCCTGGAAGGTCTGGTATTTCCCAATAATGTCCACTCCGGAGGGTATTATTGCACTTAGAAAATTACTATCTTAGTAAGTTTTAATAAAATGCTAAAAGAAGAGAGGAAATGGGCAGAAAAAATGAATAGAATTAGTAAAAAATAACATTATTGATACAGTAGTCCATATTTTTTAAAACAGTTCCAGCTGCTGTTGCTCCTCCCCACAAAGGCCATTCTGATCAATTGCCCCCCCCAACACGCGAACACACACACACATCCACCTGATCCACCTAGCAGACTTTCAGCATCCTTTTTAAGTTCTGCCCCGTTTTTGCACTTTCTGAAGTGGAGGTTCCTGCATGTCATCAGCTTTTATTGTTGACAACAAGGAGACTGAATTACGTGAAAAGATCCTGACCCCCCCAAAAAAAAAATTCAAGCAGAGCCCATCTCTCTGAAGCCAACAGGTACAACAGAAAGCAACAATACCCTTGTGTTGCTAAGTTAAGGACATGGCTTTTCTTTTTCTCCCCGAATAGAGGAGCCGCACAGTGAAAGTACATGGAGTGAAACGGGTTGCCGTGGCAGCTTGTATTTTGAAACGGGCAGCGTGCTCGCGCATAAACTGATGAGCACACAAGCGAGTGGGATCCCTCGCTTGTACTGTTTTTGCGTGGAAACTGTTTGCAGTGCCTTTTTATTAAGAGGCAGCTGTACTAAGGAGTGCATAGATGATGAGTGTTGCAGGGGCAGGGGGGACTGTGAAGACGAGTAGCTCTTGCTAAGCGAGAGAAAAACATGGCGGGGATTTCAGATTTCACCGGGTATTTCAGCCAATGACAAAACAGGCTGGCACCATGGGAGAATGCTACTCGGTGAAGTGGCACTTGGGCTGGCTCCTATTTTTAGCTGGGCATCTATTGAAAAATAAATGCCCAGCTTGGAGCCTGTCTCAGTCAATCAGCTTTAAGAATCAATTCTTTCAATTTTCTAAGTGTTTCATTATATTGTGTATTTGTTTCACTATACAGTATATGTGGATTTTTCAATATATAGTGTATGACTCTCAATGCATACTGTATTTGTTTTGGTATACAGTGTATATGTACTTACGGTACTTTGTATTTCAGTAGATAGTGTATGCATTTCACAGCACAATGCATACATTGCAATATATTATGTATGCAGTTCACTATATATCAAATGCATTTCAGCATATAGTGTATGCATTTCACAATATGATGTATTTATTTTACTATATAGTGTTTGTGGTTCACTACAAAGTGAATGTTTCACTATCTGAGGTACATATTTTAGCATATTTTATTTATTTATTGTGAACATCAGATTACCTTTGAGCACAAGTGCTTATTTACAAAGATTCCACATCAGATTATACAGACACAAAATAAACAATACAAGTGCAGTATGCAGTTACAGAGGAATGTAGTCAACTCAGGCATGTACTAAACAAGACAGTAGCAAATTATGTACAGGACTGTGCAAATAAAGGCAGATCATTGTGCAACAAGGTCATAGTATCATGTACAAAGAAAAACTGAGTTTAAAAGTTAGCAGTTGCCAGTGCAATGGACTATAAGGGCAGTCCTTAGAGATCTCTTTAACTAATTGATCCTAGGTTGATTCAACAGGATATCAGGCAGTTGGTTTAACCAATTTGTAGCCCTATCAGCAAAGGACCGCTTGCCCAGCTGAGTAAGCCAGAAGGGAGGTTCTAGGGCAGGTCTTGCCATGCTCCTGGTGTTTTAGCAGTTTGTGTGAAAGCAGTTAGTTAAGGCAGTAAAAGTGGGACAGGATTGCTTTTTTGGCTAGTAGATAGGGCTGTAGCTTTATTGTGCTGGCTAGTGGAAGCCACTTAGTTAGGGTGTAGAGGATGCAAATATGGGTCAGGTTATCTGCACCAAGTATAAAGTGGTATGACTTATAGATCAACTCTACTCTGTTTAGCACCGTGTCACTGGTGGTTGCATTTACAGGGAGGCCATAATCTGTAAGTGACAGGATGAAACTGCCCACTAGAAGACATTTAGCTTCCACAGTTAGGTTGTTCCAGTTCTGGTACAGAGCATCCAGTCTTCTGTTGACTATGGCCACTAGATTGTCAACATGGGGGCAAATGATAGGGTGTCATTCATGGTTACTCCAAGGTATTTAAACCTGTTCAAAATTTTGTTCCAGACTGTTCTGGATGACAAAGGGTAGAACTTTTCTTTTCTGAGGGAGGCTAGAGGATAAAATGGCCTTTTTTTATGTGCGTTTTTGTTTAGTTTAGTTTAATTTAGTTTAGTTTAGTTTAGTTTAGGACCAGTCTGCAGCTGAAGAATCAGCTTTCCATGGTTTTGAAGTTACTTTGGAACATGGCAGTGAGGCAGTCAAGGTCAGAGATTTTGATATAAATGACAGCATCATCAGCATAGAGGAGAATGTTGGCTGTTTGACAGGCCTCAGGCAATTTGTTTATGAAGAGGTGAAATAGGAGTTGACCCTGGATGTAGCTGTGGGGAACACCAATAGATACTCCTCTAACTTCAGACAAGGAGCCTTTGATCTTCACACGTGGAGTGCAGTTAGTCAGTTAACTATGGAACCAGTCCACTGCGCTCTGGAACAGACCCAGGTCAATAAGTGTGTTCAGTAAGAGCTTATGATTGACCAGGTCAAAAGCTTTTGTAAGCTCACTCTAGGTAGCTCCGACCATGTCACCACTGTCAAGTGCCTCATGCATATAGCTGGTGTATTCCAACAGCAGTGTATTGGTGTTGTGCAGCTTCCAAAAGTCAGGCTGCTGGACACACTGGACATTGTATTTTTTGAGATATTTGACTAGTTGGTTAAGAGCCTATTCTCTCTAGAGCCCTGGACAGGGAGAAGAGAATAGAAACAGCTTGTAATTGTTTAGACTGGAGTAATTGCTGGTTTTGAATAGTGGTGTAACCAGAGCGGATTTCCACTTCTCAGGGAACTTCAAGTAATGCAGGAAAAATTTAAAAATTCTAGAGATGGGATATGAAAGTTCCGCTACGACCAGAGCAAGTAATTTCATGTCATGTAAGTCACTGCTAGCCTAGCTTTTCCAAGCACCTTACTGATATATTTTGAGGTGTCCTTGATTGACATAGTTCTAAAGTAGAGTTTAGGGTACATTGGTTCAGGGCTCAGCACCTGAGAGGCTTCAGGACCAGGAGATCTGGGTAGGCTCAGCAGGGATTACTGAATTTAGGTCAGTAAAGGCTGATTTGAAAAAAATGGCAATCTGAATAGGATCAATGACTTCCTGAGCTTCAACCAAGGGCATTTTAGGTGAAGATTTATCACCCTTATCAAGGAAATCAGAGATGTTGTCCCAGAATCTTTTGCCATCTCCAGTTCAGGGTCTGCTGGTCCTTCCAGAAGTGAGATTGGCATTTCTAATCATGCTGGTGCACTTGTTGAGGGCTTCTCTGTATCTTTGCAGGTGCACTGGGGACCCTGATTCCATGGCCAGTGCCCACAGAATGTCCCGCTCTCTCATGCAGGCAAGAAGTTACGAGGTGATCCAGCTGGACGATGTACCTCTTGCCTTGCATTTTTTAATGGGTGAAAATTTATCACAGGCACATGTTAACTTGGAGACAAAGAAATCAAAGGCCAAATTAATATCTGGAATAGTATCAAGGAAGCTCCAATCAATTTGGGCCAAGTGGGCTTTCAATTTAGGCACCTTCTTTTTGTTTAGGACCCCACTAAATATGATCTGGGGTGTGTAGCCTGGGCTGTTTAACTGTCCATTGACATTGTACCAGAGAATGGTCACTTAAGGTATCTGGCAGAACTTTGATAACTTTAACCCTGTCTGGGTATGCGACCTGTACCCAGTCTAGCAGTGTCATAGTGCCTGTCTTATAATTGGTCTTGGTGTGCTCAGTGACCAGTTGTGTAAGGAACAGACTGGACATCTTATCCCTATGACATGTGCTTGCCTTAGCATTTCAATTAATGTTAAAGTCACCAGTAACAGTATAGTCCCAGTACCAGTAACAGTATAGTCCCAGTACCAGTAACAGTGTAGTCCTAGTTCTGCTTGATGCGTTGGAAGCAGTGAGTGAGGGGCTCAATGCCCTGATGCTGTTTACCAGGTGGGATATAAGCAGACAGGATGACAAGATATTTGTGCCCACTCATTATCAGTAGCTTTATTGCTAGGCATTCACAGTCCCTGGTTAGATCCTTAATCACAGTTTTGGAGGCTTGCAGGTCTGATCTAAGGTAAATAAAGCAGCCCCACCTCACTTACCTATTCTGTATTCCCTGAAACTATTGAAGCCTTGCAATGAGACAGTGGCATCTGGGATGTGTGGATTGAGTCAAGTTTCAGTTAGGCATATAACATCTGGCTGTACTAACGCAACCCATGCTGTGAAATGGGAAAATGTAGGTAATAGACGACTGATATTTAGGGAGACTATGCTCAGTAGTCCTTGGCTGTGAGTATCAGGCTCAGAGCTACCAGCAGGGCCTGAGTTGGGGTGGACATTGCCAAACAATATGGGAAGCAATGTTGTAAAACCCCTGGAAGCTCTGATGTATTGCATCAGTCTTTAGGTTTTCCTCCGAGGGGGTGGGATGAGGTATGTGACCCTGGAGACACCGCCATTTCAGGCAATCCTGTAGCACTCCTCATGTACCACCAGGGTTAGGTGTTTTGTAAGGGTGGCATATGGCTGGGAGCCTTGGGTACTGTCCCATTGTTCAGGGAATCAGAAGACTTTGATATCAGCATGCGACCAAGGGAGATAGCCTTCCTCACTACAGGGGGCTCTAGGGGCTCCGGTAACTGCACTGTAGATAGACAGGGAAGCAATAATAGTATTGCAAAGAACAGGTCTGCTTTGAGAGACAGCAACAGCAATTGTCAAGTTAAGTAGACAGATTGCTAACCCTCTAACTCTTAGACACAGAACACCCAGGTGGGGTGTTTGCAGTTCTACAGTACTGGGGAATATTGTTTAAGTACTGTCAGCTGTCAGACAATATTAGGAAACCAGTTTAATACAGTGTAATAAACTATCAGCAGACAGACAGTAGTAGAGAACTTATCAGCATCCCATTTTCAGTAGTTGGAAAACAGTATACACAGGCCACCCAGATAGGGTGTTAGTAAAATCTAATATACATAGGGTGTCAGCAAGTATCAGGAAAAAATACAGTAAGTACCCCAATAGCAGGGAGACTGAGGCAGCATCCACAGTATGAGGCAGTACACACCAGTCACCCAGATAGGGTGTTAGCAAAATCTAGTATACATGAGGTTTTAGCAACTATCAAAAAGAATAACAAACCTGGGTTCATGGCCGAGCCCGGGACTTCAGGAACAGAGGCCAGCAGGGAGGGCTCAAGGGCAACCTTTGGATTCTCTCCTCCTCCTGGGAGGGAGGGTCATGGAGGCATCGCCCTTTGGTGGCTACTTGTGGACAGATATGGCCTTGCACTTTGTGGCGTGGGTGACCACACGCCACATGCACAGGTTTCAAAGACAATACAGCGTGTCTCCCCAAAGGGCAGGGAAGCTAGAAATGCAGAAAATGGCCACCGAACTGCTAGATGATGGCGCCTGTCTCACTTGGCTAATTAAGCCCCGATTTCGCTTCCATGCCTGCCTTAAGATGGTAAGGGGTGCCATGGGCACCTCAATCTCTCCGGATGCCTCTCCGCGGTAGGGGGCCCCCTCGGTGAAGGCATACTCCGGGGCAGGCAGTTTGGTGGATGGATGGCAGATCAGGGGAATGGCGGAGAGTGTGGACTTGGCCGCCCGAAGGAGTGGCAGATGGGTCAGCTGGAAGGGGGCATAAACAGATGAAGAAAAAAAAAGAATAACAAGCACCCTAACAGCAGGCAGATTGAAGCAGGAGCTAGCAGCAGATAACATTCGCAGACAGGTAGATGTTTAACACTGTACCTTGTTCTGATAACCTAGTGTGTTGGTAGCATACTAATTCACTTTATTTCAGTACCTACGAGTTACAGCTTTGCAACAATCAGGATTCAGTGCAACGTGAGACAGCATGATTGGCTGCCTCCATGGCTGACACCTGGCAGACTCCTATCATTGTCCTTTGCACTCAGTCATTCATGCAGAGGACCACAGCATGGAGAGCCTCAAGATACGAGCTCCCCTTGAGAGAAGTAGTTTCAAAAAACTACTTGTTAACAAGTTACGTGACTCCTGTCAATGCTACTGACCATTATGCTCTACACTGTCAGTTTGCCGACACCCTCTCATCATCGTCATGGGTTACCTCACTTAAGGTCCCCTCCCCATATACTTACCTTGACTCACCTACCCTCCCCCTCTCCCCATCCCCCATCTTACCAGAACTACACCCCCACGCCTCAATCTCTACTTACCTGACCACTACCCTACTTGCCTTCCACACTATTCTTCCCTATCCACCCTTACCACAGCTACTCTACCTAGTCTACCTACCCACTCCACCTCCTCTCCACCATTCAGGGCCATCCTCCCTCCCAATCGTCCTGACAACACAGGCTTCCCCTCTCCACTATTATCCCTACCTGGCCTACCTTCCTCTCCACTTTCTCCCCATTACTCATGCCTGACTCCTCCTTCTTTTCTCTCCTATGATCCCATACCATCATTTCCAGGTTTTCTCATCGCTACTTTTATCATTAGAAGTTTTAATTACTGCCTACTGCTAACTGTGCCATCTACCTGACTCTTTATGCCTGGCTGTGTACCGCTATGTCTTACCCTTGTAAATTACCCTACTCCATGTATTCATTTTTCCTTGTGAAGCTGTATGCCTGACTGTTGCTCCACGATGTCTAAACCTTGTAAATTATCCTACTCCAAGTATAGATTTCCCTTAGAAAGCTCTATGTTAATGTATATTGCCCTGTGTGTTCCTGTTATATGTTTGGCCTTGGCTTATTGTATGTGCATTGCACATTACTTGTCTCTCAGGACCTCCTTGTAAATGAGCTTACTCAATGGAGTTTCTTTCCTGCCAATAAACTTTGATTTGAACTTTGACTTGAAGAAGAGGCCCTGCCCACAGTCCCTGGGGAGACTCTTGATTGGCTGGTATATTCATTTGCTTGAACAGTTGTCCTGATGTCCCACAGAGAATAGGCAGGTTGGCGGCCATTGAGGGGACAGAGTAATGTTGGCAGAAACCCCCTTAAGACCCTTCGTTGTCCCATTGAGAGTGGCCCCAGGGTTGAAGAGCTCTGAGTCTTTATTTTAAATTTTAAAATGTCAGCGGACTTTCTTAGCCCCGCTCACAGTCCTTTGGGACCTTCCTGATTGGCTGGCACATCTGTTTGCTTAAGCAGGAAAACTGATGTCCCATGGAGAATAGGCAGGTCAGTGGCCATTGGGAGACAGAGTAATTCTGGCAGAAGCCCCTTCATGACCCTTTGCTGTCCCATTGAGAGTGGTGCTGGGACTGGTGGCAATGTAGGAGATGCTGCACTGCATGAGAGCCAGTGGAGTCCCAGGGAGTGGAACCCAAGCCACGGGATGGCACATAATTAGCTCAGGAGTGATGGCCCAGGGGGTTGTGGTGGTGGTCTCACCTTGTACGGTGGCTAAGAGCAGGGTTGGAGTATCTGGGCTAGGTACATGAGCTCTCACAAGGGGAGAGTTGGTGGGTGGTTGGTGTGATTCAGAGCATCGCCGCCTGCAACTGCTCCAATTGCATTTATATGCTAATATTCTGACAAGCTTTCCTAGACAGATACCTGAAGGGAATGCAGAAGGGAACTAAAGATGCTGTAATTCACCGCCACCAAATCTCCTCGGGATCAAGATGGGCACTTTCACTGCTGGATTGCCCTCCCCCTGCACCACACTGCCAGACCAGTGTTACTACAAGCTGGGAAGCCACCCGAAACTGCCGCCCTTCCTGGTCTCCTGGGGCCACCAATCAGCGGCTGGAACTATTGCAAGCTGCCACTCCTCAGCACACAGTAACCACTCTGAAGCTGCTTGCACTGTCCCGATTGACATGAACTTCAGCTGAGAGAGCACTAAATCCTGATCTCCTAGCAGCCTCCTGCAGCTGTAATTCACCACCATTGAATCTCCTCAAGGGTGAGGGGGAACTTTCATTGCTGGATCGCCCCCCGCCTGCACCACACCACCAGACAAGTGCTACTTCAAGCCGGGAAGCCACCTGAAACTGCAGCACTTCCTAGTCTCCTGAGGCTACCAATCAGTGACCAAATGTAAAAAGGTAGAAAGGGCTCTGGGCTTCACTACCCAAAATCTGGCTGGTGCTCACAATCAGTGAACAGAGCACGGGGGTGGGGGGTGCTGGGGCTACCAGCACCGATCCCAAATTATGCGACACACTGTTGCAAAACCATACTAAATGAATGCTTGCAAAAACTCAAAGACAGCTTACCTTAAGCTTGTCAGTCTTCTTTATTTAGCAGCAAAGCAGTGATGGGCAAACAATTTTTATTTATTTATTTGTTACAGGGTAGGTGCACTGATCCATGGACCGTTTTCAGGCATGACCCTGGCCACAAAGATGGCACGTATGAATACAGACAAATACAGATTACATAACTAAAGAAAGGTGCAGGTGTGTACACAAACTAGAAATACATTGACATGCTTTGAATACAGTAGCATATTGAATATGCGCAAAATACATTGGAATGCAAGATACACGAATTGAATACAATGCCATAGAGTACAAGGAATGCAATTACATAAAATAAATGCAATACAGTACAAATAAGGGGTAAGTGCAGTATGAACGAAGGTACAGTCAGAACAGTCTATGGCATAACCCAAAGCCTAAAAGTGCAGGTGCATAAAGACGAACTGTACTGCTGATAAAAGCAGTCAAACAAATTTACTGCTGACACCCACCGGTATTCCCAAAGCAGACTAGGCAGCCTGCAGACAGCATGCGTATCGACTTGGTCATACACAGCATAGAAACATAGACTTTGACGGCAGATAAGGACCGCTTGGCCCACCTAGTCGGCCCATTTCCCAACCTATTGGATGAGCTGCAGATCCTAGTTAACCAACAGCCTACTTCTTCCTACTCCCCTCCAGAACTGCCTTATGCCTGTCCCATGCATTCTTAAATCTCCCCACTGTTTTTGACCCCAAGGCCTCCTCAGGAAGGCCATTCCATGTGTCCACCACCATCTCTGTGAAAAAATACTTCCTCACATTGTCCCTGAGCAGTCCCCCCATTATCTTCAAATTGTGTCCTCTTGTTCTTGTACATCTCTTTTTCTGAAAGATGCTATCCTCTTGGACTTTGTTGATTCCCTTGAGGTGCTTGAAAGTTTCTATCATGTCCCCCCTCTCCCTCCTTTCCTCAAGGGTATACATATTAAGCTCCTTTAGTCTCTCTATGTATGGCTTCTGTTACAGACCCTGCACCATTTTAGTTTCCCTCCTCTGGGCTGCCTCCATCCTGTCTATGTCCTTGCAGAGATGGGGTCTCCAGAACTACACACAGTATTCCAGATGGGGTCTCACCAACTGTCTGTATAGAGGGATAACAACTTCCTGTTTTCTACTGGTGATGCCTCTCCCTACACATCTCAGTATCCCCCCAGCCATCCCTACTGCCTTCTCACATTGCTTGCTTACTTTTAGGCCATCTGACATGACTACCCCCAGGTCCCTTTCCATTTTTGTTGTTGTTAATACCTCCCCTCCCAATTGTGCACTCTTCTCCTGGGTTTTTGTTTCCCAGGTGCATTACTTTGCACTTCTTTGCATTGAATCTAAGTTGCCATATTTTTGACCATTCCTCCAACCTTGCCAAAAAAAGGACTGGACCCAGTACTGAACCCTGTGGTACCACACTAGTAACCCCCCCTTTCTTTGGAGTGGACTCCGTTTACTATTACCCTCTGTGTCCTGTTGTTCAGCCAATGTTTTACCCAGGTTACCACCCTGGGACCCACTCCCAGGCTGGCTAATTTGTTTATTAATCTTTTGTGTGGGACTGTCAAATACCTTGCTAAAGTCAAGGTCCACAGCCCCTCCCTGGTCTACTACTTTGGTTACCCAGTCAAAGAAATCTATTATATTCATCTGACATGACCTTCCCATTGTGAATTCATGCTGCCTTTGATCCTGTGCCCCGCTGGCCTCTAGGTGCTTAACAATTCTTTCTTTCAGAAGTGATTCCATCATTTTCTCTACCACCAAGGTCAAGCTAACAGGTCTGTAGTTTCCTGCCTCTGCTTTGCTCCCACTTTTGTGAAGGGGAATCACATCTGCCCTCCTCCAGTCCTTAGGTACCATACCATCCTCCCATGATTTGTTAAAAAATCATGCTGACAGTTCATCGGTTATTGCCTTCCTCAGAGCTGAGGAAGGCGATTGCTGAAATGTCAGCATGCTGTGCATGACCAAGTCAGTATGCATGCTGTCTGTAGGCCGCCTAGTCCACTTCAGAAACACCAGTGGGTGTCAGCGGTAAATTTGTTTGGATGCAATTTGCCATACAGTTAATTTGTCTTTAAGCACGTGCATTTTTGGCTTTGGGTTATTGTTTTGCCAACACTGCTTTGTTGTTAAATAAAGAAGATTGACAAGCTTAACATAAGCTGTCCTTGAGTTTTTGCAAACATTCATTTAGTGTGGTTTTGCAACAGCGTGCCGCATAATTTGGGATCGGTGCAGGTAGCCCCGGCACCCTCACCCTCCTCTGTGCTACCAAGCAAAGGCCAGAACTGTTGCAAGCTATGCCTCCTCACAGGGCTGTGTTTACATAGATAGCGCCCATAGGCTTGAAACTGCAGGTGCCCCCCCACCACTGACCTGTGCACCCAGTGTGCAACAGGCGTGTCCCCCCTAACACACACACACACACCCCTCCCTACCATGTCCTGCTGAGTTGCATCCACACCACAAAGTCCCTGCCTGGTCCCACTCATACCCTTTTGAAAGCTAAACTTGTATAAAACTTTTCCAGAATATGAAAATTTTTACAGTCAAAATGTTAAACTTCCTTTTAATTAACTGTTTACACTTGTTTAGAGGTGTGAAAAAAACAGTCTATCAGCACTCCAGCAAGCACAAACACTCGCTTATTTATGCATTTGATCTGAACAAGGCCAAATAGTGTGCATTCTTATTCAGAGTCTCCCTAGTTAGAAAAAAAGTAATGCACTTAACAGAACAAAAGTCACTTTTACCTAAATGGTCTGAGTTCAATCACTGCAAGTCATTCAGGGTAGCATTTTAAGGCTAAACTAAAGTTAGTGTCATAACAGACAAGCTGCAAGAATAATGCACTGCCCCAAACTCCCTGTTTTAACTCTTTAGGAGTCAGAAAAAAAATCTGCAGGTCATGGTGGGG
The DNA here is from genome assembly GCA_016271365.2 of Neoceratodus forsteri. Classification (NCBI taxonomy): domain Eukaryota; kingdom Metazoa; phylum Chordata; order Ceratodontiformes; family Ceratodontidae; genus Neoceratodus; species Neoceratodus forsteri. The sequence goes on along the minus strand of CM057449.1, from coordinate 1,128,720,810 downwards.
GTAGCATTTTAAAATGGAGGCTAGTGGTTAAACTTTTTTATCCAAGTGGTCCGAAGGTCAGGGGGCAGCATTTTTATGTTCGCTTGCGCGCATGCGTAAGGAACGTTTTGGGAGAGTAGCACACTTTGGAGGTGTGCCTCTCCTGTTCAATCCACTGCTCTGTTGAGCAGGCGTGGCGGTCCTGCACCAATGGGTGTGGGAGCTGTGTATGACAGCGGTGGTCTTCGCTTCAAAGAAAAACACCGCTGTCATACATAGCGCTGGTAGGCCTCACGCCCCCCCCAAAGCTTTGGTGCCACGCTGGGAGCCCACCCCAGCGTGGCAAACGTCCTGCGTCCTCTGCCTACGGGGGTGCCCAATCCCCCATCGGCTCCACGTCCCCCCAAAGGCCCCCCCAAAGCTTTGGTGTCACGCTGGGAGCCCACCCCAGTGTGGCAAATGTCCCGTGTCATCTTTTTTTTTATTTTAACCTGAAAATAAAAACGGTCCCACGGCGCTTTCCCAGCTCCCTCCCACAACCCGCACCCACCCACTGCGCACCCTGCCTCCCCACACCCCCACCCCATACTTACCTCCGGAGCTCGGCGCGACGATCTTCGGTGGACCGGGAACACGTCTGCACTCTTCAAAGCCGACCGCGAACTGAGGAAATGCCGGTAAGCTGTATAATGGGCTAGATAGGGGGTTTTCAACTTTATTGCATATCTCAGGCATTTTTTGGAATTTTTGCACCAAATTTTCAACATGGGGTTTTTGGGACCCCTTCTCATGAATGATGTCACTGTCATGGCGTTATTCGGGCCCGAAGGGTGATTTCACAGTCACGGCGCAGTCACGCTGCAAATCACCCTTCGGGCCTGAATAACGCCATGACAGTGACACTATTCATGAGAAGGGTCCAAAAACCCCATGTTGAAAATTTGGTGCAAAAATTCCTAAAATGACTGTTTTACGAGTGTGCATTGCGCAGTTCCTATGCAGGCTTGTAAGTTCGCGAATTTTCAATATTTTCACTCCAGATTTTTAGCATTGCCATTTTACCACACCTCCTTATGAGCAGTACAGCTGTCATGTTTACATCCTGCCCAAAATGCTTCATCATACAATGGCGCAGTTTAGTGCGTAAATCAATGTATGGAACAAATTAAGAAAATCACCATGACACTGTTCATTAGCAGAGGTCTTAAAATGGCTATGTTGAAAATTTGGTGAAAAAATTCCTAAAAATGACTGTTTTACAAGCGTGCGTTGCGCAGTTCCTACGCATGCTCGTAGGTTTGTGAATTTTCAATTTTTCCACTCTAGATATTCAACATTGCCATTTTACCACACCTTCTTATGAGTAGTATAGCTGTCATTTTTCACATCTCACCCAAAATGTGTTTCCACCCATGTAAAGCACAATGGCGCAGTCGGTGTGCGAACTCATTGTATGGGACACATTAAGAAAATCCCAGTGACACTGTTCATGAGCAGAGGTCTTAAAATGGATGTGTTGAAAATTTGGTGAAAAAATTCCTAAAAATGACTGTTTTACGAGTGTTCATTGCGCAGTTCCTATGCACGCTCGTAAGTTTGCGAATTTTCAATATTTTCACTCCAGATTTTCAACATTGCCATTTCACCACACCTCCTTATGAGCAGTACAGCTGTCATTTTTCACATCTTGCCCAAAACGTGTTTCCACCCATGTAGCGCACAATGGCACAGTCGGTGTGCGAACTCAGTGTATGGGACACATTAAGAAAATCACAGTGTCACTGTTCATGAGCAGAGATCTTAAATGGCTATGTTGAAAATTTGGTGAAAAATTCCTAAAATAATCTTTTACGAGCGTGCTAGCAGTTCCCACGCACGCCGTAAGTTTGCGAATTTTCAATATTTTCACTCTAGATTTTCAACATTGCCATTTTACCACACCTCCTTATGAGCAGTATAGCTGTCATTTTTCACATCCTGCCCAAAACGTCTTTCCCCATGTAGTGCACAATGGCGCATTCGGTGTGCGAAATCAATGTATGGGACACAGTAAGAAAATCACAGTGACACTGTTCATTAGCAGAGGTTTTAAAATGGCAATGTTGAAAATTTGGTGAAAAAATTCCTAAAAATGACTGTTTTACGAGCGTGCGTTGCACAGTTCCCACGCTGGCTCGTAGGTTTGCGAATTTTCAATATTTCCACTCCAGATTTTCAACATTGCCATTTTACCACACCTCCTTATGAGCAGTACAGCTGTCATTTTTCACATCCTGCCCAAAACGCAGTCACTTCATGTGGCTTATTACAATGAGCAGTCAGTGTGTTAACCAATGTGTGGGACATATTAACAAAATCACAGTGACACTGTTCATGAGCAGAGGTCTTAAAATGGCTATGTTGAATATTTGGTGAAAAAATTCTTAAAAATACTGTTTTATTAGGGTGCGCATGAAGTTCCTACGCACGTCAGTAAGTTCGCGAATTTTCAATATTTGCACTCCAATGACTTCCAAATACCTAAACAGCACATAGAAGCAAGCAACATTCGCATTGACAATGCTTGTTTATTTTTGCATTCGCTGCATGCATGTGCAAGGAACGCTTTGGGACAGTACAACTTTAAAGGTGTGTGATCCTCCGTCCAATGCAGTGCTCAGTGTAACGCAGTAAACCCTACTGCACCAATGGATGCATGAGCTGTCTATGACAGCAGTTTGGCTGCAGTGGTCTTCGGTTAAAAGAAAAGCACCACTGCAATTAGCGGTGGTAATGTGTGTGTATTTAGCATATTGACGTCACCCTTTTCCCTCTGGCTACTAATAAAATCCCTCCCACTTCCTCCCTCTGCTGCCATCTACCCTGCTCCCTTGTTATTGCCCCCACCAAACACATTGTATGTGCAAACGGAGTGCACAGTCCCCATTGTCTCCAGGCCCCCCCCCCCAACAAACACCCAGGTGACATGCTGGGAGCCCACCCCAGCATGCCCATTGTCCCTGTAAATGGGAAAACTGTCCTGCAACATCTTTTTTTTTTTAAACCTGTGAAAACAGAAAACCGTCCCTCGCTGTGTCTTGTGCCCTCCCGAACCCACATCCACCTCTGCATACCCCACCTCCCCCGCCCATACTTACCTCTGGAGCCTGTGAATGATCTTCAGCGGAGTGGGAACACGCCTGCACTTTTGAAAGAAGAACAAACTGAAGAAATGACGGTAAGCTGTATAATGGCATAAATGGTTTTTCCAACTTAGGTGGCTATCTCGGGCATTTTGAAATTTTGGCACCACATTTTCAACAGGAGTTCTTGGGACACCACCTCCTTAGATTCAGTTACTGTCATGTGAGGTTATTCGGTCCCCAAAGGTGATTTCATGGTCACTGCACAAAATCACCTTTTGGGATTGATTAACTAAACAACAGTGTCACTGTTAATGAGGTGGGCTTCCAAAATCCTATGTTGCAAATTTGGTGAAAAAATGTCAAAAAATGACTGTGTTACGAGCGTGCATTGCGCAGTTTCCACACACACTCATAAATTCCAGAATTTGAAATATTTTCACTCCAGATTTTCAACACTGGCATTTTTTCACACCTCCTTATGAACAGTACAGCTGACATTTTTCACATCCTGGCTGAAATGTGTTTTTGCACATCCAGCGATAATGGTGTGGTCACAGGAGAAATCAATGCTCAGGACAGATTATGAAAATCACAGTTACACTGTTCATGAGCAGAGGTCCCACAATGCCTATGTTGAAAATTTGGTGACAAAAGTCCACAAATGACTGTGTCATGAGCGTTCATTGCGCAGTTTCCATGTACCGTAAGTTCGAGAAATTGTTGTATTTTCACCCAGATGTTCAACATTGCCATCCCTTCACACCTCCATGAATGTTACAGCTGTCATTTTCACATCCTGCCCGAACTGTGTTTTTGCACATGTGAGCACAACGTGTGGTCGCTGGGGAAATCAACGCTCAGGACAGATTAACAAAATAACAGTGGGACTGTTCATCAGCAGAGGTCTCAAATGCTTTTATGAGGTGGGGGTAACAAAAAGGTCATGCTGAAAATTTATTGTGCAAATACCAGCAATCGCACAGGGCATTAGGGTAAAGCACCATACGTGCCAAACACCACTGCAAATACCTGCAGGTGAACGTTCGGCATTGACATGTGCTTGTTGTTACTAAGTGTGGTGATAACGTTATTTAAGAATAAAAGCTACTGCAGTGCCAGTCAGTGTCACTGTCTGATAATACGGAACCTGTGGGTAAACAGTCTGAACTCTGAAGCTGCTGCTATCAATTTAATTTAGAAAAGAAAAAAAAAAACATTCAAATTTACTGCAGGTCATGGGGTTGGGGAGGTAGCATGCATCCTGAACTTTCTAAAAAAATGGATACCCTACAGATCAACCAGGAGCAGCATTTATTTTTGTTACTACATAACACAGACAATAAAATAAGATAAGCTTCAAACAAACTGTCAGACGACATTGTGTACAATAAAGCAAAAATGGTACCTGATATGCCTTGAATGATTCTGTGGGAAGGTAAATAGTCTGGCAGAAGTTGCAGGCTGCAGTTATTTATCCAGAGAAGCCGACCGACAGGACACGACGACCCAGTCCATCCGACTAGTTGTGATGAATGATGCATATGCGTTGATTTGGAACACACCTAGTCTACAGCTCGCCTCATACACACACACTGGCTGGCACTGCTCACTCAAAAAAGATGAAGAACAGTTCTGTTTACTTACTAAAGTAAAGTGGGTCTGGTGCTGACTGGGCGAGTCTCAGTGACCTCTTGACTTGCTTTCAAACTTCTCCCCGACCAGACCAGCCACGACTACTGGGCTGGCGGCACTGTCTGCACTCACTGTTTGGCAAGGAAGGTCCCTCTCAGTCTTTGCTCTCCAGCCTACCTGACTCCTCCACGCTCGCTCAGTCAGGTCAGGAGAGGACAGAGGATTTGAATTTCTTTCACTTCAGTCCACAATACAGTTAGCTGGACTAAAATTAAGTAGCTGTAGCTGGCTGGTCTAGCTGCTCCAGACTAATACTACCGCTCCGCATCTGCTGCTTGCTTCCGACTCCTGAATCTCCTATGCAGTCACGCTTCAAATCAAATCTTTATTTATCCAGGCGATCATCATTGAGCAAGCTCATTTACAAAATGGACCTGCTGTTGTCCAAGACAGTTATATATACATAGATTGAGAATACAAAGTACAACATGTGCAAAGAGTTACAAACAAATTTACAGAAATGTGGTAGGTGCACGATATACATTCCAAGCGTTCTTGTAGGAACATACATGCATCACTCAACTTTGCTGTAGTATATACAGACTCCATGTATGCAGAAGTTGAGGTGGTATGTTTAGTCGTTCTTAATCAAGCCTCCATCAGAGGGTACAATTCTTTGCATTTCAGCCCTCAGTGACCGTTTACCATACTTGGATGAGGGTCCTGGGCTGCATAGGGGCACCTAATGAGGTCTGTATGTTCCGCTTAAATGGTGAGAGGAGAGTAATATGGGAGAAGTGGTGCCTTGGGTGTCAAGGGCCACTATGGCAGCTGACTAGTGGACTTGATTAAAATAGGGAAGGGAGGAACTAGGTTCGTGGCTTGATGTGGTAAGGATACGGAGTGAACCGTCAGAAGGACAGCTAGGAACTATGGAAACACTTACAGATTTCGGCCAACGTTTTGTCATAAATGATCCTAAACAGGGCAAAACTGACAGGAGAGCTGAGTCTCAAGGATCTTTGTACCCTGTTCCAGAGCGTAGGCAAAGCGTGGCTTGTAGCAGCCCTGCCAAAGTGGGTACTGATCCTGGGGATTTTCAGAGAAATTAGCGAGTGGCTTCTTAGTGCGTAGCTACTGACTGGGCTCAGGGGAGGCAGGCAAAAATGTAATTTAGGAGTTGTCTGGGATACTTGTCTTGTCTCTGCAATGGTGGCTCTCCCAGACAGAAACCCAGTGGACTTGAAGACACAGCGGCTTGTGGCTTGCGGCACTCTCTCTCTTCCTCCCAATTCCAGCTGGCAGAGTGGCAGTTGATACAGTTCCCCTTCTATCTTCCAAGTACTTTGCTGTACTTGTACTTGGGCCATTTAAACTTGCCACCACTCTTACTTGAAATGGCAGCCAATCGGAGGATGCAGACCCAGTATACGCCCACTGCAGACCTGATTGAAATCCTAAATCACAAGGTGCGCGGGGCACTGCTGACTTTCTGAGGATAATAGTTTCATACGGGGGAAGGGTAGAGCGAGTGGGCGGGTGGGGCACCAACAGTCGGAGTAAGTACATTGATGTCGGTGTCAGTCAGGGTCTGGTCAACCATTGCCTAAGCGGGAGGGCAGGGGCGCCAGCAGTCATGTACATTGATGTCAGGTCATCCATTGCCTAAGGGAGGGAGGGGGGCTTGTAATCAGCACAACAGCAGGAGCAATAAACATTTATGTCTGTCACGACAAAGGGGAGGGCGGGGAGCCAATTGTTTAAATGACGCTGGCAGGGGGTCCCTTAATAGGAGTCTGAACTGGAACGTCTTTAGACTTTTGTGTCTTTTTTTTTTGTTTTGTTCTTAGCAAGACATACTGCGCAGACAACACAAGCAGCCAGCCCAGAAAAAAACTTTTTTTTTTTACTTTTTTTTTTTTTTTTGCCTAATTTTGCAGGTGCCCCTAAATGGCTGGTGCCCCTAGGCTGCAGCCTAGTTAGCCTATGCACAAAAATGGCCCTGCCTCCTCAGCACACAAAAAACAGTCTGAAGTTGCCTGCACTATGCCGATTGATGTGAGCATCTGCCAAGAGGACTTTAAATCCTGAGCCTCTTTCAGCCTCCTGCACCTGTAATTCACCACCGCCAAACCTCCTCGGGGTCGAGAGGGACACTTTCACTGCTGGATTTTCCTCTACCCACACCACGTCACCAGACCAGTGCTACTACAAGCTGGGAAGCCACCTGAAACTGTAGCTCTTTATAATTTCCTTGGGCTACCAATCAGCGGCAGGAACTATTGCAAGCCATGCCTCCTCAGCACATAGCAACCAATTGAAAGCTGCCTGCACTATCCCGCTTGATGTGAGCTTCACTTCATAACACCGAACCCCTCAGCAGTTCTCCACACTGCAGTCCAGAGCACTAAGGATTGCAGAGAACAAAGAACATTGAAGGAGTCTGCTGGTATCAGCTGTGAGGCAGCCATCGTCCAGACTCTCTGCATGTTGTCACCTGGATGTGACCAACAATATTTACTCTCTGCACCTCTGCACGTTTATTACTTGACAGGACTCTCATTTAAGGTGCTGTCCCTCACTTTACTGATACTGCTGCCTAGACTTCTGATTACACTGTGAATCTATTGCTTGCTCTTATGTCACTGTGGCTCAGTTGGTAGCACTAGTACAGTTACCTCTGGGCCAGGAGGTTGTGGGTTCTTGTCCCACACTGGGAATGGGCATATGCCATCAACACTAGCACCCCAGTGCAGTACTAAGGGGTGCAGTACTGTTGAGACGTGTCGTCCTTTGGATGAGACATTAAACTGAGGTCCCTTCTACCCATCTCTGGTGCTATCGTAGTGGGTGTCCATGTGGAAGTAAAAGAACCCAAGGCACTGTTTGCAAGAATAAGGTATTTTCCCCAGTGTTCAGACCAACATTCCCCTTTCCATAAAACTGGTTTATGCAACTGTCCATGGTGTGTGTGGCTGTTGATGTGCAAAACGGCTGCCACTACACATTCAGTCACTTCATTACCAGTGTAGTATTGCTTGTAAAGCATTTTGGGATACAATGTGTATGAAAGGCGCTATATAAAGTATTATTGTTCTCCTTCTTCTCCTCCTCTTCTTCTTCTACTGCTCTATTGTTTACACAAACTGTTTGCTAGTGGTGAAGTTGCCTAATAGGGCTGTCTGATATTTGCAAATCTCTGCTATACCCTAGCTGGGGTGCCCTGTTATTTGCATCTTAGACCCATAATTGTAGCAACTCATTGTGTTAGCTAATTAGGGATCCTAGCTGCACCCTATCTGGGTACACCCTTATTTCTATTTTAAGGAAACAACTTAGTGGTTGGGAAACTCAATGATTAGGGGAGTTGAGAGGGGGGTGGATAGGAGAGGGCGGTCAGATGCCTTCCTGTGCATCGGCCATCTGGGATTTAGACATAATAGGGAGGATAGCAGACAGGGAGGGAGAAGTTGGGGGTGCTGATACACCTGAGCACCAATAATTGGGCAAACCAGTTGGTGGAGGTGGTGAAGCAGAACTTTCACAGACTGGGAGACAGACTGACAGAACACTCAGTTTCCCTGTTTTTTTCCAAGGTCCTCCCTATGTGGTGCAGGGAGGGGAAGAAGGATAGAATGAGGAGGGATGAGATAGAGGAGTTTAAATAGATGGCTTAAGGGATGGTATCAGGAGAAGGGGTACCACTCACTGGGGGACTGGGGGACTTCTGGGAGAGAAGGCTCTTCAAGGGTGATGGACTCCACCTGACAAGAGAGGGGGCCAGTGCACTGGGGCAGAATTTGATGCTTATATCAGACAGTTATACTTATTGTGGGGGAGGCTGAGACTAGGGGAACCACAGTGATAGGAGAGTGGGGGGGGGGCCTAGCTAGTACTACCCTCACATCTGGGAGCTTGTAGCAGCACAGCATGTAAAAATAGGGTTGTGGTCCAAACCGGGCTAGGGGAAAGGGACAATAGACATGGGGAAGACAAAGTGTGCTATCACCACAAAAAATAAGAAAATAAGAAGGCCAGGAAAGAATAAGGGAGAAAGACAGGTAAATAGCAAAAAAAGGTTCAGGAGTTAGATGGAAGGGAGTCTGTCATAATGCCAGCAGCCTGGATAATAAAATCAGCAAGTTCTAAGTAACAATGGCAGACACTGAGATGAATCTTGCAGCCATCACAGAAACTTGGGCCTTAGAAAATAATGACTGGGACCTGACAGTCCCTGGGTTCACAATGTTTAAGAGGGATAGAGGAAAAGGTGGAGGGGGAAGCGTAACCTTTGATGTCATAGATGGCACTGAGGTTGTGGAAGATGGGTGCATCAGAGGTAGTAATGGGGAGACAGTTGCTGTGGGTACAGCTATAGACCACCAGGGTAAGGGGAAAAGAGGGACAGGGAGCTTGGGGAAGAACTAGAAAGGGGGTGGCAGAAGGGGGGGTAGTGGTAGTGGATGATCTGAAACTGCTGGACATCAGTTGGAATGTTTTAGTGGTCAGGAGTGCCAGAAGTCAAGCCTTGCAGGATATATTCCAGGACTGTCTACTAGTACAGCTAGTTAAGGAACCCATTAGGCAGGCTGCCATTCTTAATGTAGTGTTCACCAACTCAGAGGTGGTAACAGCTGTGAGAGTAAGGGAGCCAGTAGGGAACAGTGACCACCACAACTCCATTTGGTTTAAACTGGCCCTTAGGGCCCAAAAACCCCAATCAAGAGCTGAGGTTCCCTGATTTCAGAAGGGTGGACTTCTGTAGGTTGTGGGAGCTGGTCCGGGACAAGTTAGTCAGGGTAGACAGCATAGGAGATGTGGAAGAGAGATAGGGGCTATAAAGGGGGCCATTCTCGAGGCATCCAAGTTATGCTTGACAATGGTAACCAAAAGTAACAAGTATAAGAAGCCATTATGGTTCTTGGTAAGGGTCAGGAAAACAATAAGGGCCGAAATTAAAAGGCCTTTACTAAGTACAAAAAAAAGCAGTGGAAGAATTGGGAGACTACACACTAAGAAATAAGGAGACAAAGAGGGCGGGTAGGGAGGCAAAAGCAGACCTGAACCGCATATTGTGGAGGGGGGAGATAAGAGTGGAAAAAAGCAATTCTTTTGGTATATCAGGGGGAAAAAAGGTTAGGTTATCTGGGGGGGGGGCAATAAAGGAGGATGTGCAAAAGGCTGCCATCCTTATTTATTTTTGCTCTGTCTTTACAAGGGAAGACAGTGGGCTCCTGCCAGAGAGTGGCATCAAAGTGGCCACAAAGGGGGTCCTGCAGATGATGCAGCCAGTATTCATATGCAAAAGGATCCAGAAAGGGTTAGCAGACCTTAAGATAGATAAGGCCCTGGAACCAGATGGGATATATCCAAGGGTGCTCATGGACCTGGCAGAGGAAGTGGCCGAACTCCTGCTAGGACTATTCAACAGCTCGTTTGAGATGGGGGTAGCTCTGAAGGACTGGAGGGTGGTGGACATAGTTCCACTCCATGGGGAGGGGGGCCCCAAGGAACAAACAGGAAACTACATACCTGTCAGTCTTTTTTTTTTTTTTTTTTGCTTTTTACCTCCACGCCTCTCGTCTACCCTTCTGCTCCGGTCACGGACCCCAGGACCCCCAGTCACCGGATATCGCCGACTCCCCCGGTCATCCCTGGCTTGCCCCCCAGAGAGCGGGGCTGCGGCTCGGACCCCTCCACACACTGAACCGTGGGCCTAATAACTGGTTGGGGGAACTGCTCCGGTGACCAATCAGGGCATCCCCAGGGCAGGAGCGTCATCTGAGAGCGCTGGGCGTGGAATTTCACGCCTTTATTCCCACCCGAGGCGGGGACATGCAATGAGCGCCAGCGTCCGCCCGCCTCTCTCCCCAACGTAGCGCGCAGCGTGAGTGTCCCCCAGCCTCCGCATGAGGCGCCCCATCGCACCGTTGCTACCCCGACCCTCCCCCCGGAGAAGGAGAGCAGTCCGTCGGACGCTCGATCCTTCTCCCCCCGGCCAGCCCTCCAATGACTTGGGTCCATTCCCGAACCCGGGTCACCGGCGTCACAAGTGGAAATCCCACCGCTGCGCCGACGGGCCGGCCACCTGTCAGTCTTACCTCTGTAGTAGAGAAACTGTTGGAGTTACTGGTCAAAGAGGACCTCATGGACTACCTAGAGAGCTATGGTCTCCAGGATAGTAAACGGCATAGGTTCATGGTAGGGAGGTCTTGTCAGACTACTCTGACAGTTTTCTTTGACTGGATGATGAAGGTCTTGGATAGGGCCATGCCATGGATTTACCATACTTTGACATCAGCAAGGCTTTCAACTCGGTGCCTCACTGACAACTACTGAAGAAGATGGAGGAGCTGGGTGTGGCTAGGGACATAGTAAGATGGGTAAGTAAATGGCTAAATGGGAGGTGACAGTGGGTTGTGGTTAATGGGCTCAAATCAAGATAGAAGGAGGTCACAAATAAGGTACCTCAGGGATTTGTCCTGGGCCTGGTCCTCTTCAATATGTTCATCAATGGCATTAGAGAAGGAATCCGGGGCAGGTTGTGCCTCTTTTTAGATGACTTGAAGCTCTGTGGGAGGCTAGATAGCAATGAGGGAATCAGGGAAATGCAGAGTTACATGCAAAGACTAGAGAGGTGGTCTAAGGATTGTGCAAAAAGCTCCACTGCTCGTGTGTGCCCATTAAAATGTAAGCAACCAAATCAGCAAAACCAACACCACACTCTGCCATAAAAAACTCCTTTATTTAAATAATTCCTAAATACATACCGCCAAGAATAGCATCAGGAAGAACAAAAACCCTGACCGGTTTCACACTTAATGCATCATCAGTGTGTGTGGGGGGGAGGGGGGATGCAGAATTCGGAAGACATTTAAGTCACAAATTTAAAGGGATAGTACAAAAGTGCTTAGTGCTACATATAAGACATGGAATAATGTATTACGAAATATGCAATGATACTTTTCAAAAACTAATACAGATTGGCTAACTGGGTCTTTTATCCGTGAGCAAATCCCACTATAACTCATGGATAAAGACCCAGTCAGCTGCATTTGCAACAAAAATCAGTCCAACCCCCAAAAATGAAAACATCAAAGCTGCCATGTTTGACTCCCTGCTAAACCGACTAGTACCGGTGTAACAATAAGCATAATCAAAAAGAACTTCACAAACACTTGCAAAACCCATATCAGGGCTAAAATAGTGTTTATCAAGTCGTTGCCCCATAACCACTTCCTCCCGGCTCACCTCTCAACTGTTTCTCACTGTCGGCTCTGCTCCATTGCAAAGTTCCCCAGGCCATCACAGCTGTCAAATCCACACCGCATAATCGTTTACAGTAAACAAATGGCCCGATGTTCCCCATTAAAAAACAAAACAAAAAAGCACTCCCTTTCCATCCAGAAACAAAAAAAACAGTTGTGCCACCTTAACAGGCAGTCACCCTGGATGCAGACTGTTAGTTACAGCAGCCCGTCAGCAGTAGCAACATGCTGTCACCAAACCCACTCAGAACTCCAACACACTGTTTATTAAAAAAAAAAAAAAAAAAGGTTGCCAGCAACTTCGTGCCTCTATGTGTGCGGAATGGGGGGTGGGGTTGGGGACAGCTACTTCAACTATAATCTGCCTAGCAACAAGGGACTATATAATAGGAAGGAAGCACAATTGATAAAAAAAAGCTTGAAAAAATGAAAAGAAAAAATTTAAGATAACTTTTTTTACATTCTTTTATTACAAGGCATTATATAATCACAATAAATCACTCCAGGGTATGGGTTACGCTGGGATTTACCCACTTCTGGTGTGGATTTGGTAACTCTGCCTGTGGCCTCGTGACCAAACCACTCCACACATGGGTAAATCCCAGCATAACCCATACACTGTCATGATTTATATTATAACTTAGTGCATGCTAAAATTTCACATTTAAAAATAGAAGTTAAATTAATCTCAATTCAACTGCTGCTTCCACCAATGTCTCAATTCTGTTTTAATTCTATTTACAGGTGCAGGAGGTCAATTTATTTTTCTAGTCCTCCGAAGAGAAACACACATTAGAATAGCATTAGAAAATGTTTCAAAATTTTACACTGTTGCCCACAGCATCCACACTGATTTTACAATGACAACCACTCACACCACAGCAAATTATTTCCTGATCAATGGCATGATGTCAATACGATCATTTAAACCTGGGCTAACTAAAGCTCCCGAGGTATATATATATCCAAAATGACACATATCAAGATCTTCTGCCACCCTGGGGTCTTAATTCCACCTTTTCAATCCCAAAGAATCTAAACCTATTAATATTACCATCACCCCTCCTATTCTTACAATGATTAGACAAAGCATTCAATGCATCCCCTTTGGCTATGCTCCTTAAATGCTCCCAAATACTGATCTTAAAAGGCCTAGTGGTTTTGCCAACATAGAAGGCCTCACATTTGCAAGTAGCCAAATTATTTAAATTTGGGGTATAAGGTTTGGCAGTTGAAATTCAACACCAAGAAGTGCAAGATGATACACCTAGGGAACAAGAACCCCAGGACAACGTACTGGATTGGTGGGGTAATACTTAACACTGTGACTGAGGAACGGGACCGAGGAGATATCATTAGCGTCTCCCTCAAACAATCAGGCCAGTGCAACCAGGACTATAGTAAGGCAAATAGGATGCTAGGCTGTATTGGGAGGGGTACTGACAGCAGAGGAAAAGAGGTAATACTACCTCTTTCTAGATCTTTGGTGAGGCCCCACCTGGTGTACTGTGCCCAGTTCTGGAGTCCTCACCTCAAGAAAGATAAGGACAGGCTAAAGAACGTGCAGGGTGACAGATGATTCAGGGCCATCAGGGCAGGTCTTACCAGGACTGCCTCAAGGCACTGAACATGTACTTACTGGAGACCAGACGGGGAAGGGGAGATATGACAGAGACCTTCAAGGTCCTAAAAGGAATAAACAAGGTGAGCTGTGGGGAATTATTTAACATGAGTAATGGTTTGAGGTCATGAGGACACAAGAGGAAACTGATAGGAGGGAGGTTCAAGCAGGATATGAGAACATATTATTTTACGGAAAGGGTGGGTGGAACAATGGAGCAGTCTACCAGCCCAGGAGGTGGATGCCAAAAGTACGGTTTGGATAGAGTGAAGGTTATAGTGGTTACTCAAGGCAACAGTAACAGGGAGGAGTAAGGGGGTGGCTAGAACCTTGTATGGACAATAGGTCCTGGGGTTAAATAGAGTACTATGGGCAGACTAGATGGGCCATCGGTCTTTTTCTGCTGTCATTGTCTATGTTTCTATATTTCTAAAGATCTTTATGATCATTAAATGCTTTGGAAATATGAAACAGTCCAGATCCCTGTGAGGAGACAGGACATAGAAATATGGAAACATCGAAGTTGACGGCAGATAAGGACCACTAGGCCCATTCAGTCTGCCCATATTTATCCTACCTGTATCAGAGGCCGCTGACCCTACTTGGTCATTGGCTTTAGCTTCTCCTTCCCACCTCTAGGGTTCCCTTATGCTTATCCCATGCATGTTTGAATCCCACCACTGTGCTCACTTCTACCACCTCCTGGGGCAGGCTATTCCATGCATCCACCACCCTTTCTGTGAAAAAGAACTTCCTCACATTACCCCTTATCCTGCCCCCTCCACTCTCATATCATGCCCCTTGTTCTTATACCTCTCCTGTACCAAAAAATGTCTTCCACTTGCACCTTGTTTATGCCCTTAAAAACTTTAAGGTTTCTATCATATCTCCCCATTCCCTCTTCTCTTCCAGTGTATACATATTAAGGTCTTTTAATCTCTCTTCATAAGTCTTCTGTTGAAAGCCCTGCACCATCTTAGTTACCCTTCTCTGAACCGCCTTCACCCAGTCTATGTCCTTACGAAAATGCTGCCTCCAGAACTGCACACAGTACTCTAGATGAGGCCTCACTAGTGTTTTGTATGGTGGCATCACCACCTCCCTCCTTGTGCTGGCAATGCCCCTTCCCATGCACCTCAGCCTGCCACTGGCCCACCCTACAGCCTTTGCACTCTGCTTGGCCACCTTTAAGTCATCTGAGATGATAATCCCCAAATTCTTTTCCTCCCTAGTGACTGTCAGCAACTCCCCCCCCCCATCCTGTATCTCACCACATTCTTTCTGCACCCCAGGTGCATGATTTTGCACTTCTTTGAACTGAACTTCAGTTGCCATACTTCGGACAATTTTTCCAGCTTTCCAGGTCCCTCCTCATTTTTTCTTCCCCATCTGGAGGTCTACCCTGTTGCAGATCTTGGTGTCATCTGCAAACAGGTAAACCTTGTCTTCCAGCCCTTCCGCAATATCACTAATAAAGACATTAAAAAGGACTGGCACCAGGACTAAGCTTTGAGATACTCCACTGATCACCCCTCTTTCCTCGGACTGGATCCCATTTACCACAAACCTCTGTTTCCTGTCCCCCAACCAGTTTCAAACCCAGTTCACCACCTTGTGGCCCATGCCCAGGCTTCCCAACTTATTCACCAGTCTTTTATGTGGAACAGTGTCGATGGCCTTGCTGAAATCAAGGTAGGCAACATCTACTGCTCCCTCCAATCCACCTCCTTCATCACCCAGTCAAAAAATCTATCAGATTTGTCTGACATGACTTTCCTGCTGTGAATCAAGGCTGCCTTGGATCCTATGCTCCACTGGATTCCAGGTGTTTCACAATCCTTTCCTTAAACAGTACCTCCATAATCTTACCCACTACTGAGATGAGGCTGACCGGCCTATAGTTTTCTGCCTCCTCCCTGCTTCCATTTTTGTGAAGAGGGACTACATGTGCCCTCCTCCAGTCCTTTGGAACTACTCCTGTATTGAGTGACTCATTGAAAATGGCTGCCAGTGGTGCTGCTAGCACCATTCGTAGTTTCTTTAGTAACCTGGGATGTATGTCATCTGGTCCCATTGCCTTGTCCACCCTCAGTTTTGTGAGCTCCTCTAGGACTCTCTCTTCTGTAAATGGATTGATGTCCCCCCCCCCCCATGTATCTGATGCCTAGCAGTGGTCCCTGTCCCTCACCTTCTTCTGTGAAAACTGAGCAGAAATATTTATTCAGTATTGACACTTTTCCAGGTCTCCCTCCACACACTCCCCTTCCTCCCCTTTGAGCCTTACAATCCCACCTCTGGCCTTCCTTCTCTCATTGATGTACCTATGGAATGTCTTGTCCCCTTTCTTCACTGTTTTTGCTAATCTTTTCTCTGTTTACACCTCTGTGCTCCCAACAGCTTTCCCTGCTTCCCTCAGACAATTTAGGTAAACCACCCTATCCTCTTCATTCTGTGTCTCCTTGTATTTTCCGAAAGCCCTCCTTTTGGTTCTTACTTTCTCTGCTACAACTATAGAGAACCGTAGTGGTTTGTTCCTTCTCTTGCCTTTGTTTCTTAGCCTAATGCACTGGTTTGACACCTTCACTATGGCTCCTTTTAGGTGCGCCCACTGCTCCTCAAGCCCCCATTTTACATCCTTCCTTGCCAGATTCTTTGATATCAAGCCCCATCCTGGCAAAGTCCACCCTCCTGAAATCCAAGACCCTTGCCATTGGGAGGCTTGACTGTGACTCTGTACCTATGTTAAACTACATTGTGTGGTGGTCTCTGGATCCCAGGTGCCTTTCCACCTGGACATCTGTGCTTATATCTCCACTGGTCAGTACTAGGTCCAGAATCACCCTATCCCTGGTGGATTCTAGCACTAGGTGCCTGAGACCTGCCCCCTACAGAGAGTCAAAGATGTCTCGGCTCCTGGCTGAGGCTGCCAATGGGGTGGTCCAATCCACATCTGGCACATTAATGTAACTTCTAGGTGGTGATATCCCAAAGGCTACTACCCCTGCCTGCTTAACTACTAACAGGTTGAGGGGCCTAGGTCCAATGGCAGGTGCCTCCACCCAGAGGTCAGGGTTTGCAGTAGTTAAACTAACTTGGTCACAGCCCTCTGGGACACCGTAACCCCCCTTTCTTCCCACTAGTGGCCCACACAATGCATTAGGAATATCTTTGCAATATACACTTACCCCCAGGACTGGCTCCATCAATTGGAACCCAGGGACACCCTGTAAAACAAAGTGATACAGTGCAAAAGTCACAGAACAACTTTAACAAAAACAAATACCTCAGACAGTGTAACTTTGCTGAAACAAACAAATCTGATTTATTTAGGGGGATATAAGAAGGACAGGGGGAAATCAGGTTAATTAGGTTAAACACATTAATAATCACAGAACTGTGCACATATTCAGAGTCCCAAATTGTCACCTTCAATGGGTACCAGAATATGGGGGCTAGCCAGGATTGGTTGCAGCTGGTTGGGGCCCTGTGATGGAAAAAAACACTTGCACAATATCCCATTGTAATCCAGAGCCGGAGGGCTCAGTTCGAGAAGAAATTAAAAAAGCAACAATTGGATGCCACACTTGCAATTCGACAAACAGATGGCAGGGAGCTACCCTGCTTTGTACTCACAACTCAGTGCTGGGAACTGGATGGAAGGCAGATTGTCCTGGATTGCCAGGAGGAGCAGACCATGTGGACAAGGTCCTTGTGATTGACCCCACTGCAGTTTAAAGCAAATGGTTGTAGTCTGGCTTAAGCTGGGGTTTACTTCCAGCTTCATGCACTCTATTCACTGTACAGGGGATTTGAAACACGATTCCCCACAAGCACTACACACATTTATATGTAAAAAGGGAAGTACTATACCAGGCAGACTGCTTCTCTAT
The DNA here is from genome assembly GCA_016271365.2 of Neoceratodus forsteri. NCBI lineage: Eukaryota > Metazoa > Chordata > Ceratodontiformes > Ceratodontidae > Neoceratodus > Neoceratodus forsteri. The sequence continues at coordinate 1,128,703,295 of CM057449.1, read as the reverse complement.
CCCAGTCACAATAACTGCACAATACCCGGGAGAACACACAGCAGATTCAGTTCCTGACAGACCTAGCGCGATTCAGAAATTTCTCCAGTCTTCTACAGGGTGAGCCTGGTTTCCTCACTTCTGGTGCTTCTTTCTCCTTACAGCTCTGATTCAGTCCACACTGGCACTCACAAACAGCTGCAGGCCAAACTTTCTTGGCCCCACACGAGCTTCCCGTGCGAAAACTCAATGGCGCAGGAGCATGGAGCTCCTTCCCTCTTCACAGTCACAACTCAACTGAACTTTCCAGTAGACAGAGCCGGGCATTTCCTTTGAGTTTCTCCCAGTTCAATGGCTGGTTTTGCTGTCACTCACAGTAAACTCCCCCTGTTAGTGGAAAAAAGGTGCCGAAGTCCAAACTACAATTCCCAGAAGCATTGGCCATACAGTACATAGGTGGCTGGCTACACAATGAGAGTCCAAGTTCTGATTTGCAAAAAGCAATTGATACTGTAGCCCTGATGTAATGAAACTGTAATTGTCTAAATGTACCCTACTGACTATGAATGTACTCTTATACTGTGTTACTGTAACCATACCTAATGTAAAGTGGTTGGTGTTCTCAACCCCAGGTCGCCCCTGAAAAAGGGATCTCTGGTCTCAGTGGGCTTACCTAGGTCAACAAAATCTAAATAAATAAATAAATCCAAAATTTGCCAGCAGCAGGCTCCATTTCAAACGTCCCCCCACACTGATTGGTTCAGTTCAGCAGTTCAAAACTAGAATGCGGGACTAGGCAAACACAATTCTGACTGCAAAGAAAAGCAGGTTAGACAAACTGTATTTTCATTATTACTCTAAATGATGTCTGGCAAACAGTTATATCTTTGAAAAGTGCTCACTCTGCCCTCAGTGACGGCAGAAATGGAGCGATTTGGCAGCAGCTCGAGTGGGACTCAAGCAGGGAAACACACAGACCACTATCCAAATTAATTATGTCTGCAGGCAGACAGCTCTTAAAGAGACGGTACCAGAGGCTCTAAAAGCACTCACAGATAAACGGCTTAGACGCCGAACACCATCCAGCAGTGGCGGCTCTACACCAGGGCCCACCAGGGCACGTGCCCCGGTAAAAAAATGCTGTGCCCCAGTTGGTGCCCCAATATGCTGCAGAGCTTCCCCCATAGTAACAATATATCAGTGCCCTGGCTGCAATCTGTTGTGCCCCAGCTGTGCCCTGGTAACCATGTGTGGCTAGAGCCGCTGCTGCCATCCAGGCTTGGAGCATTCAAGCAAGCTCCTGGAAGACTTTTGGGAACCCCCATTTGCAGGGGGGTTACACCCTTTCTGGCCTGGAAAAAGCTTGACGTCCGCGTCAAGCAAGTACCCCCATAAGTTTCAATTGCAACCATATACATTTACATCAGTATCACATTAGGCTTATACATGTAATCATCAGTCAATATATCACTTTACCAGAAACGCATTACTGAAACTTTGCTGTACGTCACTCTTTACACAGTATTACACACACATTGTACCATAACTCAGGTTATTGCCTCTGGTACATGAAACCTGAAGAGAGGGAGCCCTTCCCTATCAGCTACCTTGGATCTGGATGGGGCAGGGGCCCATACCTAGAGGGCAACACAAGTAATTTGGAGTTAGCACTGATGTTCAGTTTGGGCAAGGAGTTCGGGGACACATACACTCCTTTATGGACAACATTGAGCGGCAAGTCCACCGGCCTCCCAGGGGAATCAAAACTGAGGTGCACCACAGGCTTTACAGCTCGACCAGTCTGTCTAGGGGGAACTGTTACAGTCTCAGCACTCTGAGCCTCATTTTCAGCATTGTCTTCACTTGTCAGGGGAGTCTCCATTGGGGTAGAGAGGCTAGAACTTGGGGCACTTTCAGCTCCAGAAGTTACAATCTCTGAGTCCGCAGCACTTGGCTCACATGTTTGCCAGCGATTGAACTGGACCGAACCAGACTGGACAGAATCCTTAAGTCTGCCCCCTTCTCAGAACTGCTGTTGCTTCAGTTACGCCTGGCAAATCGACTGGAATCCCCACCCTCCTATGATGAGTTAATGAGAGAAATTCGAGGAGTTGAGAAAAGGCGACCTCGGAGGTACCTGCACCAACAGCTGTGGCTCGACCCGAGTGACTGAGGTGACCCATCAAGTGAAGTTCAGGGGCAGAGGTTGACAGTCAATGAGTGCTCTGACAAGGAAAAGATATGCCACAATGGAGGCGAACTGTTGAGAGAGATCCGGAATTCAAAAACAGTCCTTTATGAAGGCCACGCCTGCAAGTACGGGCCCTGACCTATATCCGACTGCATCTGCTATGGGGTGGGGCCACCCATGTATCTCCTGCTGATAACAGCTCCAAACTCAATTCCTTGACCATGGAAGTGGAGAAACTGACGAAATGTCTCCAAATGCTTATCACGCCACAGACAGAGATGGCACCCAGGTTTCCAGTTAGTATACCCCGCCCTGGCTCCCAGTGTGGCGCCTCGCCAGCTCAAACTCCAGAAAGTATGTTTTGCTATAATTGTGGGAAAGATGGCACATGAAAAGGGAATGCCAGTCCCCAAAAGACACTGACAAAGTTGCATATAGGCTACAAGGAGAGCTTCAGAGAACAAATCAGTGGTTAAGAGGTGCACGACATGATCCCAGTGAGGGCACCAAAATGCTAATTCACGTCCTTTGTGGCAAGGTCAGTTGCCCAGGCCCTCACTACTGCCTCTCCAGACTGGTCCAGAATAGTGGGTCCCTCCATGGAGACCACTGTAAAGGTGAATGGAGTGTCTACAAGAGCTGTATTAGACAGTGGCTCCAAGTGACAATTATGTTCCAGGATTGGTATCAGAAGCATTTGTCAGACGTACCCTTACAACCATTAGAAGGACTGCATGTATGGGGTTAAGTGAGAAGGCCTACCCTATTCCGGTATATCCGAATTTGGCTGTCTTTCCCACCTCCGTGGCTGGAGTGGCCGAACAAGTAGAGACCCTAGCCTTAGTGTGTCCCCCACTGGACTGTGTATGATGGTGTCCCTTTGTTGATTGGAACAAATGCTCATATGTTCGAAGGCTGGCACAGTTGTGTTATGAAAACAGGGGTCAAAGACTAGTAGAGCTTTAAGAGTTCCGCTTTAATTAAGAAGGCCTATGAGGCACACAGAGATGCTGAAAAACAGAACCAGAGGAACCGGGTCGAATTGTATGGAAGAAGGATCCTGAGTCTCTGATCCTGGCGCCAAATGCCCAGTGTACCTTACAGGAGAGGTCCTATCAGAAAGGATGTTAAGAATAAAATACATGTTGATGCACCCATGGCGAGAAAATTAACAGAGGGACTGCTGGTCAGCTTTGTATTTTGCCCGCTAGAGCCCATGCTTATGCCAGAAGGGTAATGGTCCAAGTTCATAATGTGTCTGAAAGAGACATTCGAAAACAGAGGTTGCATCCTGGCTAATGTGCATTGTGCAGACACTGCAGTGCTACCCAGCAGCAAGAGTTCAAGGAAGAATGACAGAGTAACGCCTGACTTGTTTGATTTCGCGACTTCGCTGCCAGCTGAATGGAAAGTGAGGATCAGTGAGAAGCTTGCCCAGAGAGACCAGGTGTTTTCTTTAAAGGAATGGGATGTAGGATGCGGCAAGGAGCTGAGCACAATATCCGCTGCATGACGAAAAGACCATTTCGTGAGAGGTCTCGACGCCTGGCACCTGCTGGACATAGATGATGTGAGACGGCATCTGCAAGAGATGTTAGCTGCTGGTGTAATACAAGAACCAGAAGCCCTTTATGCTTCCCCATTGTGGTAGTGAGGAAAAAGAATGGAACAGTAAGGATGTGTGTGGATTATCGACCTTAAACCGGCGGACTATCCCTGATCAGTACACAATGCCCCGTATTCAGGATGCTTTGACTGCCTAAACGGGAGCAAGTGGTTCTCTGTGCTGGATCTCCGCAGTGGTTACTACCAGATCCCGATGGTCCCAGAGGACCGTGAGAAGACGGTCTTTTCTGTCCGCTTGGCTCTATGAATTCATGAGGATGCCTCAAGGATTTCAGGTCCCCAGCCACTTTTCAACGATTGATGGAGCGTGCAGTGGGGGACATGAACTTACTTAGAGTGCCTGGTATACCTAGATGATGTTATTGTGTTTGGCAGCTCACTGGAGGAACATGAGAGCAGATTATTTAAGGTATTGGACCGACTGGAGGACTTTGGCCTTAAACTGTCCATTGATAAGTGTCAATTCTTTCAAACATCAGTAAAGTATGTGGGACACATAGTATCCACCGAGGAATAGAGACCGACCCAAGTAAAGTTGAGGCCTTGACTCACCTGGCCACAGCCCAAAATCTAAAAGAACTGCAAAGATTCCTGGATTCTGTGGTTATTATCGGCGCTTCATCAAGGACTATTCAAGAGTGATCCGCCTTTTACTTAACCTTACTCAAGGGTATCCCCCAACCCACAAAAAATACCAAAAGTCAGCGTCCCTCAAGACTGAAAGAGTGTATTTTCATCCGAAAGTGAAGTATTTGGGGCCCGCTGGACTCCTGATTGTGAGACTGCTTTTCATGAGATCATATATCAACTTACCCATGCTCCAGTGCTGGCCTATGCCGATCCAAGAAAACCTTTACGCCCTGCACACTGATGCTAGCTTGCAAGGGTTGGGGGCTGTGTTGTACCAAGAGCAACAGAATGGCCTGAGACCAGTGGCCTTTGCCGTAAGAAGCCTGACCCCATCCGAAAAGAACTATCCTGTACATAAGTTAGAGTTCCTAGCTTTGAAGTGGGCTATTGTTGACCAATTCCATGAGTACTTGTATGGGCTAAAATACTAGTAAAACTGACAATAATCCTTTGACCCATGTGCAGACCTCAGCTAAGTTGGATGCCACTGGCCATAGGTGGCTTTCTGCATTATCTACATATGACTATGCTCTCGAATACCGAGCAGGTCTGAACCACAGATGCTGATGCTTCTCTCCGGAGGCCTGTTCCCCAGAATGATTGGGTCCGATTGGCAGAACCTGACATTCTGCACTCTGACGGAAGTTTGACAGGGAGGAACAAATGTCACGGACGCAGTGGACTGCATGGTGGATTGCTTGGGACCCTCTGAGAATTGCATACCTGCTGCTTATTGCCACTTTTCTGCAATAGACATTGGCACTGCCTCAGCTGGACAATGATAGTATTCGGCGGCTCAATCTCACGATCCCATGATCAAAGCAGCTTTAGAAGCCCTCTATGCAGGAAAAGATGTGTCCAAATTACGCCCACTGATTTGAGAACTGCACTGTTATACAAAGAAGGTCCTAAGTTGAAACTGATCAATAAACTGTTATACAGAGAAACAGTAGACAGAGGGGACAAGTAGACAAACAACAACTAGTGCTGCCCACTGCCTTTCGAGACTCAGTACTGAGGTCCTTGCACAACCACATGGGGCACCTTGGTATAGACAGAACACTTGACTTGGTGAGATCCAGATTCTATTGGCCTAAGATGGGGCTGATGTGGAGCAACACATTCGAACTTGTAGTCGCTCTTACAGAGGAAAGCTTTGCCCAGAGGGCTGCCCCCTTGTTAACATCACCACCAGTGCACCCATGGAGCTGGTCTGTATTGATTTTCTGAGTTTGGAGTCAGATCAAAGAAATATCAGTAATGTGCTGGTGGTCACTGACCATTTCACTAGATATGCCCAAGCTTTCCCACCAAAGACCAGAAAGCATCCACTGTGGCCAAAGTATTGTAGAAAACTTTTTGTTCACTATGGGGCTCCACAAAGAATCCATTCTGATCAAGGAGAGACTTGAGAGTCGTCTGATCAAAGAGATGCTTTCTCTGTGGGGAGTGCGAAAGTCCAGAACCACTCCTTACCACCCCCTGGGGGACCCACAGCCTGAACGCTTCAACCGCACTTTGCTAGATATGCTAGGCACTCCTGCACCCAAAGCGACAAGCCTAGATGGAGCCACAACAAATTAGCACCCTGGCAAGCTATAACTGCACCAAAAGTGATGCCACTGGATTCTCCCTCACCGCCTTGATGTTTGGAAGAGAAGCTCGACTACCAGTAGATGTGTGTTTTGGGGTCTCCTGATGGGGTTCAAGCTGACAACTATTTACAGTATGCAAAAGTTAAAGGCCCAGCTAACTCATTGTACTAACTGGTCAAACCATGGCTGCCAAAAGAAATCTGGCCAACAAAGAAAGGTATGATAAAAGGTGAAAGCACAGGAACTCCAGGAGGAGATCGGGTATTGCTAAGAAATCTGGGACTGCATGGCAAGCACAAGATTGCTGACAGATGGCACCATCTCTCACATTGTAGTGGGCAAACTAGATGATCTGCCAGTGTACAAAGTAAGGCCTGAGAATAATTCAAAAGATGTAAAACAATGCATAGAAATCATTTACTGCCCATTGACAAATCTTAATTGAGTCTGAGCCCTAGAAGATGCCCCCTCTGGACCAGTGACTGGAGCTGCTGCTAAGAAAAGATCAAGAAAGTCTGCACCTACAGAAGCAAAGTTAAAGTGTTCCCTCCACAAGTCCCAGTTGAGCATGACTGTCAGTCCTATCGGAAGAAAGTGAGAGTGACTTTGAATACTATCCTTCTTACTAACTGAGTCAATTGTTTCGGGCAATCCTCTAGTCAATACTGGAGACAAAGCTGGGCCTCTGGACTGTCTAAGCCCCCAGCTTCATCCCTGGGAGCCATTGCTCCAGAAAGTGAAGTGCAAAAGCATCAGATCAGATGAAATGGAATCATTGTGCATGGTTGAACTGTTTGAGTTTTAGGGAGGAAAATGATAGATTGGGGCAGACTGGTGATACACCCGAACAAGAAGAGTATTTTGAGTGCTCTGACAGTCCACTGCCAGTGTCCGGAAGCCTCCATGCGAGCCAAATGTTGTGGACTCAGAAACTGTAACTCCTGGAGCTGAAAGTGCCCCAAGTTCTAGCCTCTCTACCCCCATGGAGACTCCTGACAAGTGAGGACAATGCTGAAAATGAGGCTCAGAGTGCAGAGACTATAACAGTTCCCCTAGAAAGACTGGTCGAGCTGTAAAGCCTGTGGTGCACCTCAGTTATGATTCACTGGGAGGCCTGTGGACTTGCCTCTCAATGTTGTCCATAAAGGTGTATGTGTCCCCGAGCTCATTGCCCAAACTGAGCATCAGTGCTAACTCAAGTTACTTGTGTTGCCCTTTAAGTATGGTGCCCTTGCCCGCTCCAGCCCCAAGGTAACTGATAGGGAAGGCCCCTCTTCAAGTTTCATGTACAAGAGGTAATAACTTGATTATGGTACAATGTGTGTAATACTGTGTAAAGAGTGACGTACTGCAATGTTTCAGAAATGTGTTCTTGGTAAATGATATATTGACTGATGATTACATGTGTGAGCCTAATGCAAATGTATATGGTTGCAGTTAAAGCTTATGGGGGTACTTGCTTGACGCGGACGTCAAGCTTTCCCAGGCTAGTGGAAGGTGTAACCCCCTGCAAATGGGGGCTCCCAAAAGATTTCAATGAGCTTGTTTGAATGCTCCAAGCCTGAATGGTGTTTGGCATTTGTTTATTTATCAGTGAGTGTTTTAGAGCCTCTGGTACTGTCTTTAAGAGCTGTCTGCTTGCAGACATAATTGGTTTGTATGGGGGACTTGTGTTTCTTTGATTGAGTACCACTCAAGCTGCTGCCAATTCACTCCATTTTGCAGTCACTAGAGTGCAAAGGGAACCTATCTGAAAAGATGTAACTGTTTGCCAGAAATTATTTACAGTAATAATGAAATTACAGTTTGTCTAACCTGCTCTTTGCAGTCAGAACAGTGTCTGCTAGTTCCCCATTCTAGTTTTGAACTGCTGAACTGGACCAATCAGTGTGGGTAAGCTAGCTCTAAAATGGTGCCTTGACTGATCAGAACTTGACTCATAATCTGAGCCAGCCACAAGAGGATTGTATGGCAGTGACCTTGGAGATGTAGTTTAGACTTCAGTGCCTTTTTGGACCAACAGAGCAGTCTATTGTGAGGACAGCCAATCCAGTCAAGAACTGGGAGGAACTCAAAGGAAGTGCCCGGTTTTGTCGGTTGGAGTTTGAGTTGAGCTTTGGCAGTGAAGAAGGAAGGAGCCCTGTGCTTTTTCAGTGTGCAGTTTTAGTCAAAACGTGTGTAAGGCCCAGAGTTCCGGGTCTGCAACTTGTTAGGACTAAATCCGTCCTGTGAAAAGAATCAAAGGATCTCTGAAGAGTAGAAACCAGGCTCACCCTGTAGAAGACTGGAGGAATTGCTGAAATTACATCGGTCTGTCAGGAACTGAATCTGCTGTGTGTTCTCCCGGGATTGTGCAGTAATTGCGATCGATACAGATGCAGCCTGCCTGGTATAGTGCTTTCTTTATATGGATGTGTGAAGAGGTTGTGCACCTCAAGTGAGCCCTGCGTTGACATTGAAGGACCCTATCTTATTTGGATACGTGGAGTACTAACTAGGGTCGCCTCCCCTGTGTTGAATTGCCACATTGGAACTAAAATGGAATTACTGTACTGCTGACTGTTTAATTCTCCTTTTCTGTGTGAAAGGGCCCCTACCAGTTGCCACGGTTGGACCAGCACTAGGGCTTGGGTACCCAGGGACAGTAACTGATAGGGATAGGCCTGTACACAGAGCCATAGGTAGATTATTAAAGTGATAAGCTAATTAACCTGATTTCCCCTGTCCTTGTTATATCCCCTAAATAATCAGAGCTGCTTGTTTCAGCAAAGTTATACTGCCTGAGGTATTTGTCTATGTTAAAGTACTGTACTGTGATTGTTGCACTGTATCTCATTTCACAGGAGGTCCCAGTGCCGAACCAGACCTGGGGTAAGTGTATACTGTGAAGGTAATTTCTGATATATTGTGGGCCACTAGTGGGAAGAAAGGGGGGTTGCAGTGTCCCAGAGGGCTGTGACCAAGTTAGTTTAACTATTGCAAACCCTGACCTCTGGGTGGAGGCACCCACCATTGGATCCAGGCCCCTCAACCTGTTAGTAGCAAATCAGGCAGGGGTAGTAGCCCCTGGGATAGCGCCATCTAGGGGTTACACATACATCCACAACCCTCTCTGTGAAAAAATACTTCCTTAAATTACCTCTGAGCCGACCCCCTTCTATCTTCAAATTGTGCCCCCTTGTTCTTGCACACCTCTTTTTTGAAAGATGCTACCCTCTTGGACTTTGTTGATTCCCTTGAGGTACTTGAAAGTTTCTATCATGTCCCCCCTCTCCTTCCTTTCCTCGAGGCTATACGTATTAAGCTCCTTAAGTCTCTCTTCATATGTCTTCCAGTGCAGATCCTGCACCATTTTAGTTGCCCTCCTCTGGACAGCTTCCATCCTGTCTATGTCTTCGGAGATTGGGTCTCCAGAACTGCACGCAGTACTCCAGATGGGGTCTCACCAGCTGTCTGTACAGAGGGATAATAACTTCTTGTTTTCTACTGATGATGCCTCTCCCTATGCATCCCAGTATCCCCCAGCCCTCCTTGCTGCCCTCTCACATTACTTGCCCACCTTTAGGTCTTCTGATATGACTACCCCCAGGTCCCTTTCCATTTTTGTTGTTGTTAGTATCTCACCACCATTGTGTACTCTTCCCCTGGGTTTTTGTTTCCCAGGTGCATTACCTTGCACTTCTTAGCATCGAATCTAAGCTGCCATACATTTGCCCATTCCTCTAACCTTGCCAAGTCCCTTCTCATCCTTTCCATCCCACCTTGTGCATCAACTCTGTTGCAGATCTTTGTGTCATGTGCAAGAGACATTTTTCCTTCCAGTCCCTCTGCAATGTCGCTTATAAAGACATAGAAGAGACTGGTCCTAATACTGAACCCTGCAGGCACCCCACTACTAACCCCTTTTTTCTCAGTGGACTCCATTTACTATTACTCTCTGTGTCCTATTCTCCAGCCAATTCTTTTACCCAGGCTGTCATCTTGGGACCCACTCCCAGGCTGGCTAACTTGTATATTAATCTTTGTGTGGGACTGTGTCAAATGCCTTGCTAAAGTCTAGGTGGGCCATGTCCACAGCCCTCCCTGATCAACTACTTTGGTCACCGATCAAAGAAATCTATCAGATTTGTCTGGCATGACCTTCCCACTATGAATCCATGCTGCCTTGGGTCCTGTGCCCCTCTGGCCTCTATAAACTCAACAATTCTTTCCTTCAGAAGTGATTCCATCATTTTCCCTACCACTGAGGTTAAACTAACAGGTCTGTAGTCTCCTGCTTCTGCCTTGCTCCCACTTTTGTGAAGGGGAATCACATCTGCCCTCCTCCAGTCCTCGGGTACCACCCCATGCTCCCATGATTTGTTAAAGAGGGTAGTCAGTGGTGTCACTAGTTCTACCCTTAGTTCTTTTTAGAATTTGGGATGAATCCCATCAGGCCCCATTGCTTTGTCCACCTTCAGTTTTAAGAGTTTGTTCAGAACCCTCTTCTTCTGTAAATGGTAGTATCAACTTCTGTATCCAGAGTGTTTCTACTGTTTGTTTTAGGTACCTCCCTCTTCCTTTGTAAATACTGAGCAAAATATTTGTTTAGTATCTCTGCCTTTCACAGTCACCCTCTGCCCACCCTCCCTTCCCTTTATTAAGCCTCACTATCCTCCCTTGGTCTTCCTTTGCTCCCTGATGTACCTATAAAAGGTTTTATCCCCTCTTAACTGAGTTGGCTATCTCTTTCTTGGTTTGGGCCTTTGCTGTTCTGACTGCCTTCCCAGCTTCCTTTTGCTTTAACTGATACAGTTCTCTGTCCTGTTCCTTCTGTGATTCCTTGTACTTCCTGAATGCTTTCTTTTTCTCTTGAAAGTTCACTGCCACTTCCTTTGAGAACCATAGTGGTTTCTTACCTCGTTTTGTTTTGTTTATTTGCTTTACACAAAGGCTTGTTGCCTCTGTGATGGCAGTTTTTATTATTCCCCATTGTTCTTCCACCCCTCCTTCCTGCCCATTTGCTAGTGCATTCCTTAGGCACTCACCCATTTTGGCAAAGTCAGCCCTCCTAAAATCCAGTACCTTTGTCTTTGTATGGCTTGACTTATTGCTGTGTTTATTGTGAACCATACTGTTCTGATGGTCGCTAGTTCCCAGATGGCTACCCACTTCTACATCTGTGATCCCTCTTCATCTCCATTTGAGAGAACCAGGTCTAAGATTGCTCCCTCTCCAGTGGGCTCCAATACTGATTGTCTAAGGCATGCCCCCTGTAGGCATCTAGAATAATCCCACTCCTAGAAGTGGCTGCTGCAACTGCACTCCAGTTAACATCTGGCATATTCAGATCACCCATCAGCAATATCTCCCCTTTTTCTGCCATTCTAAGTATACTTTCTATCATTTCCTTGTCCATTTCCTCCCCCTGAGAAGGGGGTCTGTATACAACCCCTGTGCGGATTGTGGTGCCATTGCCGGCATTGAGCAGCAAGTCCACCGGCCTCCCAGGGGAATCATAACTGAGGTGCACCGCAGGTTTTACAGCTCGACCATTCTTTCTAGTGGGAACTGTTACAGTCTCTGCACGCTGAGCCTCATTTTCAGCATTGTCTTCACTTGTAAGGGGAGTCTCCATTGGGGTAGAGAGGCTAGAACTTGGGGCACTTTCAGCTCCAGAAGTTACAATCTCTGAGTCAGCAGCTCTTGGCTCATGTGGAGAGCTTTCAGACACTGGCAGTGGACCGTCAGGGCACTCAAAATACTCTTCTTGTTCTGGTGTATCACCAGTCTGTTCCAGTCCATCATTTTCTTCCCCAGAAAGCTCAAACAGTTCAGCCATACACAATGATTCCATATCATCTGACTTGATGCTTTGTACTTCACTTTCTGGGAGCATTGGCTCCAGGAACAAAGCTGGGGGCTTAGACAGTCCAGAAGGCCCAGCTTCATCTCCAGTATTGACTAGGGGATTGCCCTGAAACAATTGACTCAGTTCGTAAGAAGGGTAGTATTCAAAGTCACAGTCACTTTCCTCTGATATGGACTGACAGTCATGCTCAACTGGGATTTGTGGAGGGGAACACTTTAACTCAGCTTCTGTAGGTGCAGACTTTCTTGATTTTGTCTTAGCAGCAGCTCTAGTCACTGGTCCAGAGGGGGCATTTTCTGGGGGCTCAGAATCAATCAAAATTTGTCCAATGGGCAGTAAATGATTTCTATGCATTGTTTTAGCATCTTTTGAATTATTCTCAGGCCTTACTTTGTACACAGGCAGATCATCTAGTTTGCCCACTACAATGTGAGGGAGATGGTGCCATCTGTCAGCAATCTGGTGTTTGCCATGTAGTCCCAGATTTCTTGGCAATACCCGATATCCCTCCTGGAGTTCCTGTGCTTTCACCTTTTTATCATACCTTTCTTTGTTGGCCATATTTCTTTTGGCAGCCATGTTGGTACGCTAGATTTAGCTGGGCCTTTAACTTTTGCACATACTGTAAATAGTTGTCTGCTCAAACCCCATCAGAAGAGACTCCAAAGCACACATCTACCGGCAGTCGAGCTTCTCTTCCAAACATCAGGTGGTAGGGGGAGAACCTAGTGGCATCACTTTTGGTGCAGTTGTAGGCATGTACCAGGGTGCTAATTTGTTGGCTCCATCTAGGCTTGTCCTTTCGGTGGAGGGTGCTAGCATATCTAGCAAAGTGCGGTTGAAACGTTCAGGCTGTGGATCCCCCTTGGGGTGGTAAGGGGTGGTTCTGGACTTTTGCACTCCCCACAGAGAAAGCATCTCTTTGGTCAGACGACTTTCAAAGTCTCTCCCTTGATCAGAATGGATTCTTTGTGGAGCCCCATAGAGAACAAAAAAGTTTTCTACAAGTACTTTTGCCACAGCGGACGCCTTCTGGGCCTTGGTGGGGAAAGCTTGGGCATATCTCATAAAATGGTCAGTGACCACCAGTACATTACTAATATTTCTTTGATTTGACTCCAAACTCAGAAAATCAATACAGACCAGCTCCATGGGTGCACTGGTGGTGATGTTAACAAGAGGGGCAGCCCTCTGGGGCAAAGCTTTCCTCTGTAAGCAGCGACTACAAGTTTGAATGTGTTGCTCCACATCAGCCCCCATCTTAGGCCAATAAAATCTGGATCTCACCAAGTCAAGTGTTCTGTCTATACCAAGGTGCCCCATGTGGTTATCTAAGGACCTCAGTACTGAATCTCAAAAGGCAGTGGGCAGCACTAGTTGTTGTTTGTCTACTTGCCCCTCTCTGTCTACTGTTTCTCTATATAACAGTCTATTGATCAATTTCAACTTAGGACCTTCTTTGTATAACAATGTAGTTCTCAAATCAGTGGAACATAATTTGGACACATCTTTCCCTGCATATAGAGCTTCTAAAGCTGATTTGATTATGGGATCTTGGGATTGAGTTCACCGAATACTGTCATTGTCCAGCTGAGGCAGTGCACCAATGTCTATTGCAGAAAAGTGGCAATAAGCAGCAGGTATGCAATTCTTAGAGGGTCCCAAACAATCCACCATACAGTCCACTGCGTCCATGGACATTTGATCCTCCCTGTCAAACTTCTGGCAGAGTGCTCTAATATTAGGTTCTGACAGTGTGACTCAGTTATTCTGGGGAACAAGCCTCCGGGAGAGAGCATCAGCATCTATGTGGTTCAGGCCTGCTCTGTATTCAACTGCATAGTCATAGGTAGATAAGGCAGAGAGCCACCTATGGCCAGTGGCATCCAACTTAGCTGAAGTCTGCACATAGGTCAAAGGATTATTGTCAGTCTTTACTAGTATCTTAGCCCCATACAAGTACTCATGGAATTGATCAACAATGGCCCACTTCAAAGCTAGGAACCTAACTTGCATAGTAGTGGATAGTTCTTTTCGAAGGGGTCAGGCTTCTGCTGGCAAAGGCCACTGGTCTCAGGCCATTCTCGTGCTCTTGGTACAACACAGCCCCCAACCCTTGCAAACTAGCATCAGTGTGCAGGACATAAGGTTTTGTTGGATCAGCACAGGCCAACACTGGAGTGTGGGTAAGTTGATATATGATCTCATGAAAAGCAGTCTCACAATCAGGAGTCCAGCGGACCCCAAATACTTCACTTGGACAAAAATACACTCTTTCAGTCTCGAGGGATGCTGACTTTTTGTATTTTTTGTGGGTTGGGGGATGCCCTTGAGTAAGGTTAAGTAAAGGGCGGATCACTCTTGAATAGTCCTTGATGAAACGCTGATAATAACCACAGAATCACAGGAATCTTTGCAGTTCTTTTAGATTTTTGGGCTGTGGACAGGTGGTCAAGGCCTAAACTTTTCTTGGGTCTGTCTCTGTTCCCTCAGTGGATACTATGTGTCCCACACACTTCACTAATGTTTGAATGAATTGACATTTATCAATGGACAGTTTAAGGCCAAAGTCTTCCAGTCAGTCCAGCACCTTGAATAATCTGCTCTCATGTTCCTCCAGTGAGCTGCCAAACACAATAACATCATCTAGGTATATCAGGCACTCTAGTAAGTTCATGTCCCCCACTGCACGCTCCATCAATCTTTGAAACGTGGTGGGGGCGCCTGAAATCCCTTGAGGCATCCTCATGAATTCATAGAAGCCAAGCGGACAGATAAAGGCTGTCATCTCACGGTCCTCGGGGGCCATCGGGATCTGGTAGTACCCACGGTGGAGATCCAGCACAGAGAACCACTTGCTCCTGTTTAGACAGTCCAAAGCATCCTGAATGCAGGCATAGTGTACTGATCGGGGATAGTCCGCCGGTTTAAAGTGCGATAATTCACGCACATCCTTACTGTCCCATTCTTTTTTCTCACTACCACAATGGGGGAAGCATAGGGGCTTCTGGATTCTTGTATTACACCAGCAGCTAGCATCTCTTGCAGATGCCGTCTCACGTCATCTATGTCAGCAGGTGTCAGGCATCGAGACCTCTCACAAAATGGCCTTTCATCATGCAGCCGGATATGGTGCTCAGCTCCTTGCATGCATCCTATGTTCCATTCCTTTAAAGAAAACACCTGGTCTCTCTGGGCAAGCTTCTCACTGATCCTCACTTTCCATTCAGCTGGCAACATGGAGTCACTGAAATCAAACAAGTCAGGCGTTACTCTGTCATTCTTCCCTGAACTCTTGCTACTGGGTAGCACTGCAGTGTCTGCACAATTCACATTAGCCAGGGTGCAACCTCTATTTACTTGAATCTCTCTGTCAAACACATTATGAACTTGAACCATTACCCTACTGGCATAAGCATGGGCTCTAGCAGGCAAAATGTTAGGCTTGACCAGCAGTCCCTCCGGCAATTTTCCGTCGCCTGGTGCATCCAACATTAATATTTTATTCTTGACATCCTTTCTGATACAGACCTCTCCCTGTAAGGTACACTGAGCATTTGGCCCAGGATCAGAGACTCGGGATCCTTCTTCCAGGGAATTCCAACCGGTTCCTCTGGTTCTACTTTTTCAACATCTCTCTGTCCCTCATAGGCCTTCTTAATCAAGGCCGGAATTCTTAAAGCTCTACCAGACCTTGACCCCTGTTTTTCATAACACAGGTGTGCCAGCCATCCAAACATATGTGCATTAGTCCCAGTTAACAGAGGAACCCCATCATACAGTCCAGTAGGGGGACACACTAAGGCCAGGGTCTCTACTTGCTCGGCCACTCCAGCCACAGAAGTGGGAAAAGACAGCCAAATTCTGATATATCCAGAGTAGGGGTAGGCCTACTCACTTAATCCCCCGACATGCAGCCCCTCCAATGGTTGTAAGGGTACATCAGACAAATGCTTCTGATACCAGTCTTGGAACATAATTGTCACTTGGGAGCCACTGTCTAATACAGCTCTTGTAGACACTCCATTCACCTTTACAGTGGTCTCCATGGAGGGACCCACTATTCTGGACCAGTCTGGACAGGCAGTAGCGGGGGCCTGGGCAACTGACCTTGTCACAAAGGGACGTGAGTTAGCATTTTTGGGGCCCTCACTGGGATCACTGCGTGCACCTCTTAACCACTGATTTGTTCTCCGAAGTTCTCCTTGTAGCCAATATGCAACTTTGTCTGTGTCTTTTGGGGACCGGCATTCTCTCTTCATGTGCCCATCCTTCCCACAATTATAGCAAAACATACTTTCTGGAGTTTGAGCTGGCCGAGGCATCACACTGGGAGTCAGGGCGGAGGATACTACTAACTGGAAACCTTGGTGCCATCTGTCTCCGGCGTGATAAGCATTTGGAGACATCTCGTCAATTTCCCCACTTCCATGGTCAAGACATCGAGTTTTGAGCTGTTGTCAGCAGGAGATGCATGGGTTGGTATCCCCACCCCCATAGCAGATGCAGTCGGATGAGGGTCGGAGCCTGTGCTTGCAGGAGCGGCCTTCATAAAGAGACTGTTTTTTATTTCCCCGAACTCTCTCCACAGTTCACCCCATTGTGGCATATCTTTTTCCTTCTCAGAGCACTCATTAACTACCAACCTCTGCCAGGAACTTCACTTGATGGGTCACCCTCAGTCACTTGGGTCATAGCCGCAGCTATTGGTGCAAGTCCCTCCCGAAGTCGCCTTTTCTCAGCTCCTCGAATTTCTCTCGTTAGCTCATCATAGGAGGGTGGGGATGCCAGTCGATTTGCTAGATGTAACTGAAGCAACAGCAGTTCTGAGAAGGGGGCGGTCTTAAGGATCCTGTCCAGCCTGGTTTGGTCCAGTTCAATCGCTGGCAAACTACCCTTTCTGAGGCATTCTTGCAACAATTTTTCCAGCCGAGATACATACACAGACAACAACTCCCCTTGGTGCTGTTGTGCATTTCTTATTCTCCACCACAGGTCCTCATCAGAATCTGGGCTCCCATACACATTCTCCAAGGCCTCAAGATAGTGCTGTGCAGTCCCTTCAGGGTTACTGGACCGTTTAGCATGGATGGTAGCCAGGGCAGGACCTCGGAGGCTCTCACTAACCCTCTTTCACTTTTTGGCTTCTGAGCATTGCCATTCTAGCACTTGAGGGGCAGCATAGTCTATCCAGGTCTCCCAGTCATCCTCCCCTTGGGGGGTGGGGAGGGTGACAGACAAGATCCTCAACCTTCGGTAAGAGTCGTGACTAATGGCAGGTGCAGAAATAGGAGACTGCATTGATTCAGCCGCTGTTATGGGTACTGGAGCGGGAGAGGGTGTTGGGGGCAGCTGGCAAGAATAGTTTCTTCAAGTCCTCCACAGTTTTCTCTTCCCCCAGCAACCATTTAGCAAATTTCTCCTCAAAAGTTTCAGATAGTGGGGGGGGGGCTCATTCCCCCGGGTCTTTACTGTCCTTAGTTATCACTCTTCAGGCAGTGAGGGCTCCCTCTGGGGTAATAGTCTGTGGCACTTTGGAGCTATCTATGGGATCCTTAAACTCAACTAGGGCCAGGAGCGTGTGGGTGAGAAGATTAGCATGTCGACCCACCACCACAGGGTTTTGTAAACCTTCCACCTTGGAAAGTACTCCCTGTACAGTGTCTGTATTGATACCCAGGGGGATGTCCAGGATAAGCATAGCATTTTGGGGGTCAATCTCCTCCCCAGTACACCACTCCACCAACCGGTGCACAGCCACTTCTGTCGGGGTACCCATTTATTTTTGATTTTTTTTCTTAACAGTGGTTCATAAATATGGCCACTACAAGACACACAATCCCAGCGGTGAGCCTCCAAGATGTAACCCCTAGGTGGCGCTATCCCAAGGGCTACTACCCCTGCCTGCTACACTACTAACAGGTTGAGGGGCCTAGGTCCAATGGCGGGTGCCTCCACCCAGAGGTCAGGGTTTGCAGTAGTTAAACTAACTTGGTCACAGCCCTCTGGGACACTGTAACCCCCCTTTCTTCCTGCTAGTGGCCCACACAATGCATTAGGAATATCTTCACAATGTACACTTACCCTCAGGAATGGCTCCATCGACTGGACCCCAGGAACACCCTATAAAACAAGATGATACAGTGCAAAAGCCACTGAACAATACTTTAACATAAATGAATACCTCAGACAGTGTAACTTTGCTGAAACAAACAAATTTGATTTATTTAGGGGGGTATAACAAGGACAGGGGGAAATCAGGTTAATTAGGTTAAACACATTAATAATCACAGTACTGTGCACATATTCAGAGTCCCAAATTGTCACCTTCACTGGGTACCCAGGATTGGGGGCTAGCCGGGATTGGTTGCAGCTGGTTGGGGCCCTGTGATGGAAAAAAACACTTGCACAATACTCAACTGTAATCCGGAGCCGGAGGCTCAGTTCTTGAAGAAATGAAAAAAGCAAAAATTAGATGACACACTTGCAATTCAACAAACAGATGGCATGGAGCTACCCTGCTTTGTACTCACAACTCAATGCTGGGAACTGGATGGAAGGCAGATTGTCCTGGATTGCCAGGAGGAGCAGACCATGTGGACAAGGTCCTTGTGACTGGACCCCATGGCAGTTTAAAGCAAATGGATGTAGTCTGGCTTAAGCTGGAGTTTACTTCCAGCTTCATGCACTCTGTTCACTGTACAGGGGATTTGAAACGCAATTCCCCACAAGCACTACACACATTTATAAGTAAATAGGGAAGTACTATACAGGCAGGCTGCTTCTCTATCCCGATCGCAATAACTGCACAATACCTGGGAGAACACACAGCAGATTCAGTTCCTGACAGACCGAGCGCGATTCAGCAATTTCTCCAGTCTTCTACAGGGTGAGACTGGTTTCCTCACTTCTGGTGCTTCTTTCTCCTTACAACTCTGATTCAGTCCACACTGGCACTCACAAACAGCTGCAGGCCAAACTTTGGGGCCCCACACGAGCTTCCCGTGCGAAAACTCAACGGCACAGGAGCACGGAGCTCCATCCCTCTTACCCTCTTCACAGTCACAACTCAACTGAACTTTCCAGTAGACAGAGCAGGGCATTTCCTTTGAGTTCCTCCCAGTTCAATGGCTGGTTTTGCTGTCACTCACAGTAAACTCCCCTGTTGGTGGGAAAAAGGCGCCGAAGTCCAAACTACAATTCCCAAAATCATTGGCCATACAGTACATAGGTGGCTGGCTCCACAATGAGAGTCCAAGTTCTGATTTGCCAGCAGCAGGCTCCATTTCAAAGGTCCCCACACTGATTGGTCCAGTTCAGCAGTTCAAAACTAGAATGGGGGACTAGGCAAACACAATTCTGACTGCAAAGAAAAGCAGGTTAGACAAACTGTATTTTCGTTATTACTCTAAATGATGTCTGGCAAACAGTTATATCTTTGAAAAGTGATCACTCTGCCCACTTAGTGACGGCAGAAACGAAGCGATTTGGCAGCAGCTCGAGTGGGACTCAAGCAGGGAAACATACAGATCCCCATCCAAATTAATTATGTCTGCAGGCAGACAGCTCTTAAAGAGACAGTACCAGAGGCTCTAAAAGCACTCACAGATAAACGGCTTAGATGCCGAACACCATCCAGACCTGGAGCATTCAAACAAGCTCCTGGCAGACTTTTGGGAACCCCCATTTACAGGAGGGTTACATTAAAATCACCTAGCAGCGGTGCCTCACCTTTTGTTGCCTTCTCGTGTTTTTCTTTCACTAGCAATCTGTCCACCTCTTCCCCTTGAGCCGGAGGCCTGTAGATCACTCCTGTGCAAATTGCTGTGCCATTTCCAGGCTCAAGGGTGACACACAGTACTTTGACCTCCTCCCTGTCTGCCCTGTACCACAATTGCCTTTATATCTTTCCTGACATACAGGGCCACCACCACCACCCCCCCTTTTTTTACCATCCCTATCCCTCCTGAATAGGGCCTAACCTGGTACACTCACTTCCCAGTCATGTTTTGCAATGTACCAAGCCTTGGTTAATGCCACTATGTCCAGTTCAGCCTCTGCCATCAAGGCCACCAGGTCTGCGATTTTATTTCCCAGGCTGCAGGCATTTGTGTACATGGTCTTCCACACTTTACTGCCTGTCCACCTTCTATTCCTGCTTTTGTCTTCTTGTTTCTTCCCTCCAACCACGGTTTCTTTCTTTCTTTTGCTGCCTCCCTTCCTCCTCCATACCCCTTATAACTGGTTCAGGGGTACCTGTCAACAACTTAACTTCTTGATCTTCCTTGCTGGCTGCTCTAATATGTGGGGGTGGGCTGCTTGAGTCTCTCTACTTCCATCTACCCCCCCCCCCACCTTGGCTGGATTAACTGCTTACCAAGGAAGCATTTAAACTGTTCATTGAGGACTGCTGTCCCCTTCCTGGATGGATGGAGGCTGTCACCATTACATAGGCCCTCATGGTTCCAGGTGGTTCCCCAGCCCCCAATGAAGCCAAACCCTTTCTTCTACATCAGCCCTTCAACCAGGTGTTGAAGCTTCTAATGTGGAGATTCCAAGCCTACCCCCTGCAAGAATGTCACACAGCTCTCTACCTCCCCGATGCACCTTCCTCACTCCCAGAAGTCCTCCTGTACCTGCTTTATACCTACCTCATCCCTCGCTAGGTCAAAGCTTCATATTATCTGTGCCTATAATCCACCTGCTGGGGGAATAGTAGGTCTTCAAGAACTCCTTGACATCGCCTCCCAGACTGTAAATCATAATGAGGCTGTCATCCTAGGTAATCTTAACCTCAGTTGGTTAGGGTCAGCTCAAATATCCTTGCAATCACTCACGCTTAGTTATAATTTGCACCAGTTGATCTCTGAAGCAACTAGAGCCACGTCATCCCATCAAATGGGTACACTCCTAGACTGGGTGATGGTTAACCGTATGGAACATGTGTCAAAAGCAGAAATCCTTGCAGATGCACTAACAGACCAATCACCCACTTTTTGTATCCTATCTATGGTTGTGCCTCCATCTCCTACATCAAGACTAATCACATTTACAAATCTAGCTCATATTGACCAGGATGCATTTCTCAATGATGTCTCCAATATCGATTGGGCAGGTATCTATCAAACAAAGGATGTGGAGGTTGCTCTACAGATATTCATAAATGAATTTCTTACCATTCAATATAAACATGCCCCCAAGACTACTAGGGAGGGTCAGAGGAAAACAGACGAGGTGGCTGCATAAAGACCTCTTTGCAAATCTGCGTCAGAGTGACAAGCTTTGGATTTGCTACAAACAAACTGGCCTACAGTCAGATCTTATTGTCTATCATGAACTAAGAAACAGATGTAAGAGACAAGTTAGAGCTGCTAAAAGCTAGTACTGCAAGGACCTTCTACAAAGCTCAGCCTGCAACCCGAGGAAATTCTGGGCCCATGTCAAAACATTTCTCGGTACCTAGCAGTCAGTCACTCCTGATGAAATGTTCATAAATGGGGCACGTTGTAATGACCCTAGGACCATCTCAAACAGTTTTAACAATCTTTTCTCTGATCTGTCATACTATACCTTGGCTTTACAACCTAGTGGATTGCACTCCAATCTACCTACCACACTACCATCAGACAACCATACTGCTCTATCGTACGATGCTCCTCCAGCGCCACCATTCTATTTCAAGGCTATATCAAGAGCGGAAGTTCTGAAATTACTGAGATCCATATCTGCCAATACCAGCTCTGGTTCTGACTCACTGGAACCTCGTCTTCTTAAGCTGGCTGCTCCACTCATTGCCCCTCCGATTGCCAGAATCTTCTTTATCCCTTATCCATAGCACTGTGCCGGATCTATGGAAATCTGCAAAAGTAATGCCTGTCTTTAAAAAAGGTGACCCAAAGGGCATGGCCAATTACAGACCTATAGCAATTCTCTCTGTCCTTAACAAGATCCTAGAGAAAATAGTTGCATCACATACCACTTACTACCTTACACGCTACAATCTCCTCTCAGACACCCAGCATGGTTTCAGAAAAGGCCATAGCACCACCACAGCTCTTCTTCAACTAACTACTGATATTCTGTCCAACATGGACTCTGGAAAACTCACAGGTGCCATCTTCATTGACCTCACTAAGGCTTTTGACCTTGTAGACCATCCTCTGCTTCTCTCCACTCTCCATAAATTCCATTTCTCTACTCCTGTTGTGGACTGGTGCTATAGCTACCTGTCAAACAGGTCGCAAGCTGTCAAATTTAACTCCTCCCTGTCCAACACGTCTACTATCAACCTTGGAGTCCCCCAGGGCTCTATCCTTGGGCCCCTTCTGTTCTCAATTTTTATCAACAATGCAGCTGAGGTCCTGGAATCCTGCTCAGCTATTCTCTATGCTGATGACCTGATCATCTACACTAGTTCTTCTAGTATTGCCTGCATAAACACATCACTTACTTCAGACTTCAATAAGGTCTTAGACTGGCTACTAGACCGTAAGCTTGTACTAAATGGAAAGAAAATGAAAGCCATGCTCCTAGGTTCTGCACCGAAGATTAAGACCTGTTCTAGTTTGCTGGAGGTTCTTCACCCAGGAGGATTTCCACTTGAAAATGTTACTTCCTTCAAGTACCTTGGGATCCTGCTGGACCAGTCCCTGGATTTTAATCTTCACATTCAGTCCTCGTGCAAAGCTGTAAACTCAGAACTAGGAGTAGCTTACAAAACGAGCTACATGCTTACACCCTTGGCCAAATTAGCAATTGCCCGAGGCATTCTGCTCCCAACCCTTACTTATGGTGCCTCTATTCTTACCTCTGCCCATAAAACCTCCCTACTAAAATGGGATGTAACTTATAACAATATATGCCGATTTGCCTCTTCGTCGCCTCGACTCAAACATCACTGCCTTCTTTATAAGGATCTGAATTGGCTCTCACCCTCTGCCAGTAGAAAACACTACCTTGGATCACTAATGGACTCGATCATCCGGGAAAAAAACCCATCCCAGCTGGCGGCGTTGCAGGTCCCTCAACCATCCTCCCATGGCCTGCTATCAGCTGACTAATCCTTGCTCTATGTTCCGAGATGTCAGACGACTAAAGGCACAGGGGCCTTCCAATTCTCTGCTCCCAGGCTATGGAATGCTCTTCCACTCAACCTCCAGCTGCCTCAGTCTCACTGTGGATTTAAAAGTGAATATCTTCGTTATCTATCCTTAGCTGATGCTTGTACATGCGTTGACCCAACCTGAAGCTCCTGAGACTTACCAGTAATGTCACCCCTGCTCTAATCCAGCTCCAAGACTGTCTCCTCTTCCCCTTCCCATATTTTCCTTCTCTTCGTAAATAACTTCTTGACTACTAGCTCTCTTCCTTCTCGAACCTTGTTGCTGACCATCCACTGTTGTTTTGCCAATTACCACCCCTGACCTTCCTTCTGTCAGTCTTTCTTGTTATGTTTGAACATTCCTCACATTTCTCTCTATATAACCTTACTATCTTATTAACCCTTTCACTCCACAGGTCGGGTCCATGGTTTCTGCACTTATTATATATCTTGCTGCCGTTATCTGTATAATGCTTGCCATTATTTTTTTGTTGTTTCTACCCGTTGTATTTTGGTAGCACTGCTGTACTGTTCCTCTATTTGTATTATTGTACCCATGTTGCTGTTGTTCAACTGTTCTCCTTTTGTTGCACTCTCCCGGGTCGTGCCTGAAAATAGTCATTTTATGGCTAGTGCACCTACCCGGTTAACAAAAACTAAATAAATAAATAAAATAAAATTTGTCCCCAGGTGGACAATGACCTCCAGCCCCCTTCTTCTTGCTAGTACTTTAGTGATCCTATGGATCTGCTCCCCCTCCTTCCAAGCTGTACCTCTTAGAGGGCACTTAACTTCCCTCTCCACCCCACTACCTGTGTCCAAATCCATTCCCCTGACAATTGAGTCCCCCACCAGGAGTTGCTTCCTCTTCCTCTGGGGTCCTCTTCCTCCTTTCCCTGGGTCTCCCTCCTGGAGGATCCGCTCATCCTTCCCGGTCACAACTTTGGGTTCCCTTATGGGACTCTCCCGCTCCTCCAGGGCAGCATAGGAGTTTCTAAGTTGGACTGGATGGGAGATGTGCCTCTGACCCACCTGCCTCAACTTTCCTGAGCCCACCATAGTCCATCCAACCCACTGTCCAGGGAACCACTGCAGCAGTGGCTGGGGACATGGTGGTCTCTGGATGGGGGTAAAGGTTCTCAGTACTTCTGCCAGCTCAGCTTGGAGCCTGGCAACCTCCGCCCTCAGCCCAGAGAGTTGCCGGCAGATGGGGCAGTAAAGCAGCATCCAGAATGTCCTCCTGCAAACTGCCACCCCGCATCCACTTGTAACCCCCAGGGGGCGCTATCCCAAGGGCTACTACCCCTGCCTGCTTTGCCACTAACAGGTTGAGGGGCCTGGATCCGATGGCGGGTGCCTCCACCCAGAGGTCAGGGTTAAGACAGTCTGATGTGACTTGGTCACAGCCCTCTGGCTCACTGCAACCCCCCTTTCTTCCCACTAGTGGTCCACACAAATCAATCACAGTACCCTTGCAATATACACTTACCTCCCCCCCCCGATTGGTTCAATCAGTTTGACTCTGGGGAACCCCTGTAAAGTAAGATGCAGTTATACAAAAACCACTGTACAGTAATTCAACATAGACACACAGTTCAAGCAGTGTAACTTTGCTAAACAACCAAATCTGATTTATTTAGGGGATAGTAATAAGGACAGGGGGAAATCAGGTTACTTGATTGTCACATTAATAATCACAGTACTGTGCACATATTTCAGAGTCCCAAATATCACTCTTACTGGGTACCCAGGCAATAAGAGGCTAGCCTATTTGGTGCAGCTGGTTGGGGCCCTGAGAATGGAAAATGCATGCACAATACCCAGTTTGTAATCCGGAGCCAGTAGGCTCAGTTCGTGAAGAAAGAAAGGAAAAGTAATCAGATAGAACACTTGCAATTAGATGATGGTGGGAGCTACCCTGATTTGTACTCACAAATTCAATGCTGAAACTGAATGGGAGGCAGATTGTCCTGGATTACCAGGAGGAGCAGACCATGTGGACAAGGTCCTTGTGACTGCACCCCACTGCAGTTCAGAGCAAATGGATGTAGTCTGGATTAAGCTGGGGTTTACTTCCAGCTTCAGGCACTCAATTCACTGTACAGGGGATTTGAAACGTGAATCCCCACAAGCACTACACACATTTATATGTAAAAAGGGAATTACTGTACCAGGCAGGCTACTTCTCTATCCCGATTGCAATAACTGCACAATACCTGGGAGAACACACAGCAGATTCAGTTCCTGACAGACCGAGCGCGATTCAGCAATTTCTCCAGTCTTCTACAGGGTGAGCCTCATTTCCTCACTTCTGGTGCTTCTTTCTCCTTACAACTCTGATTCAGTCCACACTGGCACTCACAAACAGCTGCAGGCCGAACTTTGTGGCCCCACGCGAGCTTCCCGCGTGATAACTCAACAGCGCAGGAGCACGGAGCTCCTTCCCTCTTCACAGTCACAACTCAACTGAACTTTCCAGTAGACAGAGCAGGGACATTTCCTTTGAGTTCCTCTCAGTTCAATGGCTGGTTTTGCTGTCACTCACAGTAAACTCCTCCTGTTGGTGGAAAAAAGGCACCGAAGTCCAAACTGCAATTCCCAAAAGCATTGGCCATACAGTACATAGGTGGCTGGCTCCACAATGAGAGTCCAAGTTCTGATTTGCCAGCAGCAGGCTCCATTTTAAAGGTCCCCCACACTGATTGGTCCAGTTCAGTAGTTCAAAACTAGAATGGGGGACTAGGCAAACACAATTCTGACTGCAAAGAAAAGCAGGTTAGACAAACTGTCTTTTCATTATTACTCTAAATGATGTCTGGCAAACAGTTATATCTTTGAAAAGTGATCACTCTGCCCTCAGTGACGGCAGAAACAGAGCGATTTGGCAGTAGCTCGAGTGGGACTCAAGCAGGGAAACACACAGATCCCCATCCAAATTAATTATGTCTGCAGGCAGACAGCTCTTAAAGAGACAGTACCAGAGGCTCTAAAAGCACTCACAGATAAACGGCTTAGATGCCGAACACCATCCAGACTTGGAGCATTCAAACAAGCTCCTGGCAGACTTTTGGGAACCCCCATTTACATGGAGGGTTACATTAAAATCACCTAGCAGCGGTGCCTCACCTTTTGTTGCCTTCTCGTGTTTTCTTTCACTAGCAATCTGTCCACCTCTTCCCCTTGAGCGGGCCTGTAGATCACTCCTGTGCAAATTGCTGTGCCATTTCCAGGCTCAAGGGTGACACACAATGCTTTGGCCTCCTCCCCATCTGCCCTGTACCACAGTTGCCTTTATACCTTTCCTGACATACAGGGCCACCACCACCCCCACCACCCTTTTTTTTACCATTCCTATCCCTCCTGAATAGGGCCTAACCTGGTACACTCACTTTCCAGTCATGTTTTGCAATGTACCACACCTCGGTTAATGCCACTATGTCCAGTTCAGCCTCTGCCATCAAAGCAACCAGGTCTGGGATTTTATTTCCCAGGCTGCAGGCATTTGTGTACATGGTCTTCCACACTTTACTGCCTATCCACCTTCTATTCCTGCTTTTGTCTTCTTGTTTCTTCCCTCCAACCATGGTTTCTTTCTTTTGCTGCCTCCCTTCCTCCTCCATACCCCTTATAACTGGTTCAGGTGTACTTGTCAACAACTTAACTTCTTTATCTTCCTTGCTGGCTGCTCTACTATGTGGGGGTGGGCTGCTTGAGTCTCTCTACTTCCATCTACCCCTCCCCCGCCTTGGCTGGTTTAAATGCTTACCAAGGAAGCATTTAAACTGTTCATTGAGGACTGCTGTCCCCTTCCTGGATGGATGGAGGCTGTCACCCTTATACAGGCCCTCATGGTTCCAGGTGGGTCCCTAGCCCCCAATGAAGCCAAACCCTTTTCTCCACACCAGCCCTTCAACCAGGTGTTGAAGCTTCTAATGTGGAGATTCCAAGCCTACCCCCTGCAAGAATGTCACAAAGCTCTCTACCTCTCCAATGCTCCTTCCTAACTCCCAGAAGTCCTTCTGTACCTACTTTATGCCTGCCTCATCCTTGGCTCGGTCATTTGTCCCCAGGTGGACAATGACCTCCAGCACCCTTCTCCTTGCTAGTACTTTAGTGATCCTATGGATCTGCTCCCCCTCCTTCCGAGCTGTACTTCCTGGAAGGCACTTAACTTCCCTCTCCACCCCACTACCTGTGCCCAAATCCATTCCCCTGACAATTGAGTCCCCCACCAGGAGTTGCTTCCTCTTCCTCTGGGGTCCTCTTCCTCCTTTCCCTGGGTCTCTCTCCTGGAGGATCCGCTCATCCTTCCCGGTCACAACTTTGGGTTCCCTTATGGGACTCTCCCGCTCCTCCAGGGCAGCATAGGAGTTTCTAAGTTGGACTGGATGGGGGATGTGCCTCTGACACACCTGCCTCAACTTCCCTGAGCCCATCGTAGTCCATCCAGCCCACTGCCAGGGAGCCATTGCAGCAGTGGCTGGGGACATGGTGGCCTCTGGGTGGGGGTAAAGATTCTCAGTACTTCTGCCAGCTCAGCTTGGAGCCTGACAACCTCTGCCCTCAGCCCATAGAGGTGCCGGCAGATGGGGCAGTACAGCAGCGTCCAGAATGTCCTCCTGAAAACTGCCACCCCGCATCCACTTGTAACCCCCAGGGGGCGCTATCCCAAGGGCTACTACCCCTGCCTGCTTTGCCACTAACAGGTTGAGGGACCTGGATCCGATGGCGGGTGCCTCCACCCAGAGGTCGGGGTTAAGACAGTCTGATATGACTTGCTCACAGCCCTATGGGTCACTGCAACCCCCCTTTCTTCCCACTAGTGGTCCACACAAATCAATCACAGTTCCCTTGCAATATACACTTACCCCCCGGATTGGTTCAATCAGCTTGACTCTGGGGACCCCCTGTAAAGTAAGATGCAGTTATACAATAACCACTGTACAGTAATTCAGCATAGACACACAGTTCAAGCAGTGTAACTCTGCCAAACAACCAAATCTGATTTATTTAGGGGATAGTAACAAGGACAGTGGGAAATCAGGTTAGTTGATTCAGTCACATTAATAATCACAATACTGTTCACATATTTCAGAGTCCCAAATATCACTCTTACTGGGTACCCAGGCAATAAGAGGCTAGCCTATTTGGTGCAGCTGGTTGGGGCCCTGAGAATGGAAAATGCATGCACAATACCCAGTTTGTAATCCGGAGCCAGTAGGCTCAGTTTGTGAAGAAAGAAAGGAAAAGTAATCAGATGGAACAGTTGCAATTAGATGATGGCAGGGAGCTACCCTGATCTGTACTCACAAATTCAATGCTGTAACTGAATGGAAGGCAGATTGTCCTGGATTGCCAGGAGGAGCAGACCATGTGGACAAGGTCCTTGTGACTGTACCCCACGGCAGTTCAGAGCAAATGGATGTAGTTGGGATTAAGCTGGGGTTTACTTCCAGCTTCAGGCACTCAATTCACTGTAGAGGGGATTTAAAACGCGATTCCCCACAAGCACTACACACATTTATATGTAAAAAGGGAAGTACTATACCAGGCAGGCTGCTTCTCTATCCCGATTGCAATAACTGCACAATACCTGGGAGAACACACAGCAGATTCAGTTCCTGACAGACCGAGCGTGATTCAGCAATTTCTCCAGTCTTCTACAGGGTGAGCCTCGTTTCCTCACTTCTGGTGCTTCTTTCTCCTTACAACTTTGATTCAGTCCACACTGGCACTCACAAACAGCTGCAGGCCGAACTTTGGGGCCCCACATGAGCTTCCTACAAGAAAACTCGACGGCGCAGGAGCACGGAGCTCCTTCCCTCTTCACAGTCACAACTCAACTGAACTTTCCAGTAGACAGAGCCGGGCATTTCCTTCGAGTTCCTCTCAGTTCAATGTCTGGTTTTGCTGTCACTCACAGTAAACTCCCCCTGTTGGTGGAAAAAAGGCGCCGAAGTCCAAACTACAATTCCCAAAAGCATTGGCCATACAGTACATAGGTGGCTGGCTCCACAATGAGAGTCCAAGTTCTGATCTGCCAGCAGCAGGCTCCATTTCAAAGGTCCCCCCACACTGATTGGTCCAGTTCAGTAGTTCAAAACTAGAATGGGGGACTAGGCAAACACAATTCTGACTGCAAAGAAAAGCAGGTTAGACAAACTGTCTTTTCATTATTACTCTAAATGATGTCTGGCAAACAGTTATATCTTTGAAAAGTGATCACTCTGCCCTCAGTGACGGCAGAAACAGAGCGATTTGGCAGTAGCTCGAGTGGGACTCAAGCAGGGAAAAACACAGATCCCCATCCAAATTAATTATGTCTGCAGGCAGACAGCTCTTAAAGAGACAGTACCAGAGGCTCTAAAAGCACTCACAGATAAACGGCTTAGATGCTGAACACCATCCAGGCTTGGAGCATTCAAGCAAGCTCCTGGAAGACTTTTGGGAATCCCCATTTGCATGGGGGTTACACACTGCACTGCACCACTCCCATTATCTTCTTATTCTGGCATTCCTCTCCCTGAGTAGCTGTGCCTTGTCTTGACCCTAGTGCCTTTCTATCTGTTTTTCTCTGAGTGGCTGTGCCCTTGTTTACTGACTTGGTTAGCCTAGCTGTTAGTCTCTCTTCCCCTGTACCCCTGTAGTAGTTGTGCCTTGTCTTGACCCTTCTACCTTTCTATCTGTTTTTCTCTGAGTGGCTGTGCCCTTGTTTACTGACTCGGTTAGCCTAGTCTCTTTTCCCCTGTAGCTGCTATGTAAATTTCTTCTCCCCTCACACTCTTTACTGCAATACCCTTTCGATTTTTTTATATTTCTCTCTTCTCTCTCTCTCTCTCTGTCTCTCTGTCTCTTCTCTCCCTTCTTGTCTCTATGAAGGAAGTTGCAGAATGCTACCTGGTCCTGTGCCTATAAAAGGAGAATTACCCAGGGGTGGGTGGATTTCTCCGGTGTTTCCCTGCTACAGAAAAAAGCAATCGGTCACTCCACTGTCATTCTCCTTTTCACCCTCGCTGTGTCCTCTGCACCTAGTGCCCCTCAGTTCTGTGGAGAGACGCTGCAACCTGCGAGAAAAATCAACACAAAACAACAAAAGACTGCAAAATATTCTGCTAACTACAGCAGTCCCCTTTCCTGGCTACTAAGAATTACAGAACTTAAAAAACAAAACAAAAAAAAACACTGATCCAAAGCACTTCTGCTATTCACTCACACAAACGCTTTACGTTTGAAATAAGTAAGCAATAATACCCAACAATATTGCATTATTGGGAAATACCAGACTGCCCAGGGCCTTATAGTCCCTGGAAGGTCAGTATTTCCCAATATCTCCATCTGAGGTATTATTGTGCTTAAAATAGCTCACATGTAGTATTTTTAATAAAATAGAATGATAATTAAGAAGTCCAATACATTTTAAAAATAGAATAAAACTAGATTTTTTTGGGGGGGAGAAGTAGTTCCTGTGTTGTGCTGCACTGTCCAATAGAGGGTGCTGCTGATTAGTGGAGCTTGTTTGGCTGATGTTGATTTGTACCCCACAGTTTGATGGGAGTTGTAGTGCTATGCTCCAACATCACACTAGCGTGGGACATTGCAAGAATCGAGTGGTGTTTAAAAAAAAAAAGAATTGAAAGACTGTGGTAAATGACATGGCAGCTCTTTAGGCTGGTAGGTAAGTGTTTTCTGTCAGAGTTTGAAGCGCAGTGAGCAGGGCAGGAGCGGGACTTCTATGAACAGTGCCCGTTAGATGGAGTTGGGCAGCCAGGTCAGAGCGTTTCTGAGTACGGGGATCAGAAGTCAGGACGGGAGCTTTTTGAATACCTCCATTGGGTGAAGTTTTCTGGCTGGGAGAGAAGAAGATGGGTTGCTTTTTTTGTTCTGTATGTATTTTTGCATTAATGTAGTGAGACGTTGTAAAAGGGAAAAAAAAAACTATGTCTAACCTGGGAAAATTTAACAAAACTAGGCAAAGATAAGATTGAGCCTTCAGCGAAGTTCCCGCTTCAACTCAGTGGTGGTATGGTGGAGGTATGAGTTTATAGGTAATCCAAAATGTAGGTGAGGCATAATCCACTGAAAGGTAAGCTGTGTTAATACTTATCAAAATACACTGAGGTGGCATGTCAAAAAAGTTTAGAACTGTGCAGGAAGCTAAGAAATCAATAAAAATAGGCAAAAATCAAACACAGAAACTGGTTATGGAAAAAAGGAATGTAAGAGTTACCTGGAGAAGTGCTGTACCTGAATCCCCAGTAGAAACAAATTATAACAGCACTACTGAAACAGCATTACCGGGTCCCTTGGGCATACCTCTCAGACTACAAGTGCTTTTCTTTAAACCATCAACCCCAGAGGAAAAGGTACACTCACCAAAAAAAAGTTCTCTTGCTAGCGCAGAAAGTGTACCATCAGAACCATTGCTGGAGAAGAAAAGGAGCTTAATAACACCCAATATGGAAAAAGGCACAATACCGAAGCAGAAGAAAACAAGCAAGAGAGAAGTAAGGAGGCTTACAAATGCTGAAATTCATTTTGCCTTAACAAAAACCTCTCCAGCCTTGTTTAAAAATAAAATATTACACTGGGCCGTGCCAGATGCATGCAGACAGCACAACACCAAGGCAACCGTCACAGCTACCATAGCAACCGATGACAACACTGAAACAGACAACATATCTGTAATCGACATGGAGAATTCCGATCAGGAATCAGTGAAAGATCTGAAGAACAATCAAATAAACATACGACTGATGAAGAAGGAATGAAGAGAAAAAAAACAATTCAAACAGGAGAACTCACCGCTGACACAGATAAAAACAAGCATTTGTCAATGCCGAATGTTTGCTTGCTGGCATTGGCAGTGGTAGTGTAGAAGTTACAGAGCTGCGTAATAGGAATGGCAGTGAAGTATTGAACTGAAGCCAACCCCACCACCACCCTGCAGAGAGTGACAGGCATTGGGGTGTGCGTTTGGGTCGTCAGGCATAACGGCCACGCCATTTCACCACACCCCACTCTGCAGAGACTGACAAGTGTCACGTGTTCCTTGGGGTCTTTGGCCTTTATGCGCACCCCATTTCATTAGGAAATACGTGTGAGATGGGTGTGATATAGGAGAATGGGGTGAAGTTTGGAGTCAAGAGTCCAAGGCATACCTCGATGCCTCTCAGTGACTGCAGGTGTGGAATGGTATGAGCATCACAGGCAAGAATCCCAAGTCACACCCCTGATTCCTGTCATTCTCTATAGGGTTGGCGATTTGGTTGAAAAGCCTAATACCTCAGGTATTCATTGGTATTTAACTCCAAATTTTCAACATGTTTGTTTTGTGACCCCACCTCATGAACAGGGAATATCAGTTTGGTAGCCAAAGCTGCTTATGCACAGTGACTATGGCATTTAGCACCACAGGTGCAAAAATATTCGAACAGGATGTAAAATTGACAGCTGTACTCTTTCATGGGGAGGTGTAAAATGGCTATGTTGCAATTGTGTAGTAAAATATTTAAAAAATGGTGAAGTCACGGCGACATAGAAACTGTGCAACGCACACCGTTATATAATTAGGTTGGGGATTTTTATAGCAGATTGTCAACTCAGGCATTTTGGTGCCTCAATCATGAACAGTGTCACTGTGATTTTCTTTATCTGTGCGAACAATGATTTCCCACAGTGACCACATCTCTGCACTGAAAGTGTGAAAACACACTTGGCCATGTTGTGAAAAATGGCAGCTGTACTGTTCATAAGGAAGTGTTGAAAATGCCACTAGTGAAAATCTGGACTGAAAATATTACAAAGTCATGAACTAACGAGGATGCGTGGAAACTGCACAATGCTCCACTGTACCACAGTCATTTATGGACTTTTGTCACCAAATTTTCAACATAGCCATTTTAAGACCTCTGCTCATGAACAGTGTAACTGTGATTTTCTTAATCTGTCCTAAACATTGCTTTCGCACACCAACAGCACCATTGTATGCTTCATGAGGCAGGCTGCGTTTTAGGCAGGATGTGAAATGACAGCTGTACTGCTCATAAGGAGGTGTGGAAAAATGGCAATGTTGGAAATCTGGAGGAAATATTGAAAATTCGCAAACCTACAAGCGCACGTGGAACTGTGCAACGACACTGAAAACAGTCATTTTTAGAATTCTGTCACCAAATTTTCAACATTGCCATTTTAAGATCTCTGCTCATGAACAGTGACACTGTGATTTTCTTAATGTGTCCCATACACTGAGTTCGCTGACAGACTGCACTATTATGCTCTACATGGGTGGAAACACGTTTTGGGTGAGATGTGAAAATGACAGCTGTACTACTCATAAGAAGGTGTGGAAAAATGGCAATGTTGAAAATTTGGAGTAAATATTGAAAATTCCAAACCTATGAGCTTGCGTAGGAACTTGCCAATGCACGCTCGTAAAACAGTCATTTTAGGATTTTCACCAAATTTTCAACATAGCCATTTCAAGACCTCTGCTCATGAACAGTGTCACTGTGATTTTCTTAATTTGTCCCGTACATTGATTTACATACACTGACTGTGCTATTCTAGCTACATGGGCAGAAACACATTTTAGGTGAGATGTGAAAATGACAGCTGTACTACTCATAAGAAGGTGTGGTGAAATGGCAATGTTGAAAATCTGGAGTGAAAATATTGAAATTCCTTGAACTTACAAGCCTGCGTGAACTGCGCCAGCGCGCTCGTTAAACAGTCATTTTTGGAATTTTGGCACCAAATTTTCAACATAGGGGTTTGGGCCCCTTCTCATGAATGATGTCACTGTCATGGTGGTATTCAGGCCCAAGGTGATTTCGCGGTCACTGCGCGGTCACTGCTGGAAATCACCCTTCAGGCCCGATCATGCCATGACAGTGACATCATTCATGAGAAGGTCCCAAAATCCTATGTTGAAAATTTGCAAAATTCCTAAAATGGCTGAGATATGCAATAAAGTTGAAACCCCTATCTAGCCCATTATACAGCTTACGGCATTTCCTCAGTTCGCGGTCGGCTTTAAGAGTAGATATGTTCCCGGTCCACCGAAGATCGTCGCACCGGAGTCCGGAGGTAAGTATGGGGTGGGGTGGGAGGCTAGAGCGCAGTGGGTGGGTGCGGGTTGTGGGAGGGGCGGAGGCATGGCGCTGGACCGTTTTTCTTACGGGTTAAAAAGAAAAAGGCGTCGTGGGACCGCTTGCCCGCAGCTGGGTGGGCTCCCAAGCGTGGCACAAGACACAGGGGGTGTTCAGCTGATGAGGGATTGGGCACCCCCATCAATAAAAAAAACAAAGCATGGGACCGTTTACCACGCTGGGGTGGGCTCCCAGTAGCACAAACTGCACCCCAGGGAGAGTGGCGTTCAGCCAGCGGGATTGGGCACCCCGTCGGCAACATGAGTGCCATGCTGGATTGGGCTCCCAGCGTGGCATCAACTACAGGGAGGGAGGACAGACGCAGTTCAGCCGGCGGGATTGGGCACCCCATCGGCTATACACTGCCGTGCAGGCGCGCACACTCAGCGGCTGGGAGCTGCGCGTGAGCAGCTTCTTATCGCTGCTCACTCAAGCATAGCTCCCCCTTTCAACTGTATGCCACTGCATTTTGGAGCGTGTCATAGACAGCTCCAAAATGCATTGGATTACAGGGGCCGCGCCTGCAAGCACACTGCCTGAATTGGAGGAGGAGGTGACACACCTCCGAAATCTCCGATGATGGCACTATGTTTCTTGCACATGCGTGCAAGCAAATATAACAAGGTAGCCGCTGCATCAGGAGCCAGACCAGAGTAAGAGAATGATGAAGTACAAGATCGAACTCAAGATACAGAACAAACAGCAAAAATGACTGAGGAAAGTTTGCCAAATACTGGAGTAGGACAACAGCCACAAGCTACACAAGTTACAGATTCAGCTACCCAATCCTCAATACAAGAAGCCCTGATGAATGAAGTAAGGCAGGGTTTGCAGACATAAACTTCTCAATTGTAGGGCTAAATGAATTAGTCTCAGGGCTTTCAAAAAAGATTGATAGCCTATTAAAAAAAACAGAGGAGCTGGAAGAAACAATAGCATTGCAGAGGATAAAGTAAACCTGATTCAAGTAGCAGTGGAAAATCACACAAGGGTGCTAGAAATGCTACAACTTAGAGTTGAAGAGCTGGAGACCAGTGCTAGATAGAACAACCTGAAATTAGGTGTTATTCCTGAAGGGGCAGAAGGCAATAGACCCCTAGAATACTTTGAAAAATTAGTGACAGAAGCCCTAGGTCATTCTTATCCAGACCATAAAATTGGACTAGATAGGGCCCATAGAGGAGCTAATAACCCCAACTACAAGGGTAATCAGCCCAGGTTCTTCTTCATAAAACCTCACCACTTCCAGGACAAGGAAGAAATCCTAAGAAAAGCCAGGAAAGAGTGAAGACTTAAAACTGGGAATATAACAATATAAGTGTACCCGGACTTTACACCTGACGTTTTAAGAAAAGAAAAGCCTTTGCCACAGCTAAAGCACTACTTACTCAACATGGAATAAGGTTTACAATCACACCTCCAGCTAAACTGAAAGTGACATTACATGGAAGAACAAGAATCTTTACATCTTCCAGAGAAGCAGAGAGGGCAATAAGAGCAGTGCTAGTAGATGACCCGGGTGGACCCTCAACATCCACAGAAGATTGGTCAGTAAACTGGTAATTATGGGGGTTGGGGACAAAATAACTAGATGGGTACAAAATTGGCTAAGCTGACAGGACCCAGAGGGTGGTGGTGAAGGGGGAGCACTGAAGTGAGAAACAAGTGATGAGCAGGGTACTCCAGGGATCGGTGCTGGGCCGCTCCTCTTCAGTGTCTACATATGCAACATTACGGACAGACTGAAGGGAAGGGTGGCACTATTTGTGGATGACAGGAAAATCTGCACTGGGGTGGACATTGAGGGAGGGTTGGAGAATATGCAGCAGGACCTGAGGGCACTAGTGGGGTGAGCGGAGACCTGGCAACTGACGTTTAACATCAGGAAGTGTGTGGTCACGCACCTGGGACACGGTAACCCAAGGACATAGTACAAAATGGGAGGGAAAGAAATCAGGGCAACAGAGCAGGGGAAGGATCTGGGTATAATAGTCTCTAGCGACCTGAAGGTGGGGAGACAGTGTACTAAGGCAGTGGGGAAGGTCTATGGGTAGTATTGACAGGAGGATTATCAGCAGGAGGAGGGAGGTCCTGGTACCCCTGTACCAGGCTATGACGAGACCACACCTGGAGTATGAAGTCCAGTTCTGGAGGCCTCACTTGCGTAAGGACATAAATCAGATTGAATGGGTTCAAAGGAGCAACCAAGATGGTGCTAGGGATGAAAGGCAAGCCATATGAGCAGAGATGCAGTGAGCTCGGGTTTTACATCCTAGAGACCAGAAGGGAGAGGGAGGACCTGATAGAGACCTTCAAATACACCAAGGGGCTCAACAAAAGGTGTCCGGGGGCATATTCTAAGTGAAGAGGGACACCGCTACCAGAGAGAATAGCCTGAGACTACAAGGGTGACACTACAGGGGGAATGTGAGGGGGAAATTCTTTACAGAAAGGGTGGTAGATGTCTGGAACAGGCTGCCGGAGGAGGTTGTGGGGGTGGAGACAGTGATGGTATTCAAGAGGGCTTGGGATAAGCATAAAGGGCTATGGGGGGGGAAGCGTGGGTTTCCAGAGAGGGAAGAGGTAGGCTGAGGGGAAAGGGCAGACTGGATGGACCAAGGAGTCTTTTTCTTCGGTCAAGTTCTATGATTCTACGATCAAAAGAGATTCCGCAATCTAAAAACGGAGCACCTAATGAAGAAACAAGTACACCAGCTTGGGGCTCGAAAACCTAATAAAAAAAAAGAATGATACTATAATGAGAAAGATCCTTGAAAGGTCTACGAAAACACTGATGTATTGACCATATATATATATATATATATCTATATATCTATATATCTATATATATATATATATATATATATATATATATATATATCTACATCTATATATATATTGAAAAACTTCATTAATGCATCAGTTAGGGTTAAAGCGTCAAAGGTAGGGAAATGTGGCATTAGGGTTTCCAACCCAACCTTCCAACCTTCCCCCACCAACACCCAACCGGACCATCTCACCCCAGGCCCATCCTCCACAGACCAACAGGCGTTGGGGTGTACCTTGAGGTCGTTGGGACTAACTTTCACTCCATTCCAATTGTAATGAAGCTGAGATGGTACAGTATAGAAGAATGGGATGAGAGTTACGCCCAACAACCCCAAGGCACACCCTGAAGCCTGTTGGTCTGCAGAGGGTGGAGGTGGGGTGGGGTCATCGGGTTGGGTGTCCGTGAGGGAAAGTGTTAGGGTTGTAAACCCTGATGCCACATTTTCCTACTTTTGACGCTTTAACTCTAACTGATGCATTAACGAAGTTTTTTGCAATTTATTTCCTTACTTTTTGAGACAGTACAATTGTACCTTTATTTTACTGTGGGAGGGCAGGGTCTGAATCCCTCCACAGATGCGTATATGTATCTAGCTGTGGAAACGCAGGGGCCTCTGGCCTCTGTGCTTCCACACATCAAGTTACGAGCAGGGGTAGTCAAACTGCAACAATAGTCATAACTACGCCATCTTAAATAATTTTCACCCCAAATATTGACAACATTTGACAAAAAAGGCAAAAAATGCAGTTTGGAGCTTCGCTGCACGAAACCACAAATCCGATCAAAATGCAACCTGGCAAATCAAGAGACCTATCATTCAAGACTGTGTGTAACCCCACTGCAAATGGGGGTTCCCAAAAGTCTTCCAGGAGCTCGTCTGAATGCTCCAAGCCTGGGTGGTGTTCGGCATCTGAGCTGCTTAACTGTGGTTGGAAGTGAGTGCTATTTTAGCCTCCATGTACTGTCTCTTTAAGAGCTGTCTACCTGCAGACTTAATTAGTTTGTATCGGGGGACTGTGTATTTAATGCTTGAATCCCACCCGAACTGTGGAGTAATCGCTCCATTTTGCGGTCGCTGAGGGTACAAAGGGAGCCCATCTGAAAGCTGTAACTGTTTGCCTGTAATCATTTAAAGCATACATAGAAACATAGAATTTGACGGCAGATAAGGACCGCTTGGCCCACCCAGTCTGCCCATTTCCCTACCTACTGGATAAGTTGCAGATCCTAGTTAACCAGCAGCCTGCTTCTTCCTACCCCCCAACCCCTAGAATTGCCTTATGACTGTCCCATGCATGCTTGAATTCCACCACTGATTTTGACTCCACAACCTCCTCCGGAAGGCCGTTCCATGCATCCACAACCCTCTCTGTGAAAAAATACTTCCTTAAATTACCTCTGAGCCGCCTCCCCCATCTTCAAATTTTGCCCTCTTGTTCTTGCACACCTCTTTTTTTGAAAGATGCTACCCTCTTGGACTTTGTTGATTCCCTTGAGGTACTTGAACGTTTCTATCATGTCCCCCTCTCCCTCCTTTCCTCGAGGCTATACATATTAAGCTCCTTTCGTCTCCCTTCATATGTCTTCCGGTGCAGACCCTGCACCATTTTAGTTGCCCTCCTCTGGACAGCTTCCATCCTGTCTATGTCTTTGCGGAGATTGGGTCTCCAGAACTGCACACAGTACTCCAGATGGGGTCTCACCAGCTGTCTGTACAGAGGGATAATAACTTCCTGTTTTCTACTGGTGATGCCTCTCCCTATGCATCCCAGTATCCCCCCAGCCCTCCTTGCTGCCCTCTCACATTGCTTGCCCACCTTTAGGTCATCTGATATGACTACCCCCAGGTCCCTTTCCATTTTTGTTGTTGTTAGTATCTCACCCCCCATTGTGTACTCTTCCCCTGGGTTTTTGTTTCCCAGGTGCATTACCTTGCACTTCTTAGCATTGAATCTAAGCTGCCATACATTTGACCATTCCTCTAACCTTGCCAAGTCCCTTCTCATCCTTTCCACCCCATCCTGTGCATCAACTCTGTTGCAGATCTTTGTGTCATCTGCAAAGAGACATACTTTTCCTTCCAGTCCTTCTGCAATGTCGCTTATAAAGACATTGAAGAGGACTGGTCCTATCTACACCTGTTCCCACTAGTAACCCTCCTTTTTCTGAGTGGACTCCATTTACTATTACTCTCTGTGTCCTATTCTCCAGCCAATTCTTTACCCAGGCTGTCATTTTGGGACCCACTCCCAGGCTGGCTATAGCATATTAATCTTTGTGTGGGACTGTGTCAAATGCCTTGCTAAAGTCTAGGTAGGCCATGTCCACAGCCCTCCCTGATCTACTACTTTGGTCACCCAGTCAAAGAAATCTATCAGATTCGTCTGGCATGACCTTCCTGCTGTGAATCCATGCTGCCTAGGGTCCTGTGCCCCTCTGGCCTCTAGATACTTGACAATTCTTTCCTTCAGAAGTGATTCCATCATTTTCCCTATCACTGAGGTTAAACTAACAGGTATGTAGTTTCCTGCTTCTGCCTTGCTCCCACTTTTGTGAAGGAGAATCACATCTGCCCTCCTCCAGTCCTCGGGTACCACCCCATCCTCCCATGATTTGTTAAAGAGGGTAGTCAGTGGTGTCACTAGTTCTACCCTTAGTTCTTTTAGAATTCTGGGATGAATCCCATCAGGCCCCATTGCTTTGTCCACCTTCAGTTTTAAGAGTTCTTTCAGAACCCTTTCTTCTGTAAATGGGCTGGTATCAACTTCTGTATCCAGAGTGTTTCTACTGTTTGTTTTATGTACCTCCCCCTCTTCATTTGTAAATACTGAGCAAAAATATTTGTTTAGTATCTCTGCCTTTTCACAGTCTCCCTCTGCCCACCCTCCCTCCCCTTTTTTAAGCCTCACTATCCCTCCCTTGGTCTTCCTTCGCTCCCTGATGTACCTATAAAAGGTTTTATCCCCCTTCTTAACTGAGTTGGCTATCTTTTCCTCGGTTTGGGCCTTTGCTGTTCTGACTGCCTTCCCAGCCTCCTTTTGCTTTAACTGATACAGGTCTCTGTCCTGCTCCTTCTGTGATTCCTTGTACTTCCTGAATGCTTTCTTTTTCTCTTGAACCTTCACTGCCACTTCCTTTGAGAACCATAGTGGTTTCTTACATCATTTTGTTTTGTTTATTTGCTTCACAAAGGTTTGTTACCTCTGTGATGGCAGTTTTTATTATTTCCCATTGTTCTTCCACCCCTGCTTCCTGCCCATTTGCTAGTGCATTCCTTAGGCACTCGCCCATTTTGGCAAAGTCAGCCCTCCTAAAGTCCAGTACTTTTGACTTTGTATGGCTTGACTCTATTGCTGTGTTTATTGTGAACCAAACTGTTTGATGGTCACAAAGCATTAGCAAAACTGTAGTTTGTCTAAACTGCCTTTATTGCAGCTGGGATTCTGTGTGTGTTACATCTCCATTTTGGACCTAAACTGCTGTGCTGGGCCAATTGGGTTAAGGGAGCCCTAAAATAGAGCCTGTGGAAGAATCAGGACTTGGACTCTTAATTTGAGCCAGC
Source organism: Neoceratodus forsteri (assembly GCA_016271365.2). Taxonomy (NCBI): domain Eukaryota; kingdom Metazoa; phylum Chordata; order Ceratodontiformes; family Ceratodontidae; genus Neoceratodus; species Neoceratodus forsteri. The sequence goes on along the minus strand of CM057449.1, from coordinate 1,128,662,783 downwards.
CACAAGGGGATAGTATGGGCAGTGACTCTGGGAAATGTAGTTTTGACCTTGGCGCCTTTTTCTACCAACAGAGGGAGTCTTATTGTGAGTGACAGCTGAATCAGCCAACAGAATAGTGTGGAGCTAAAGGAAATGCCCTGCTCTGTGACTGGAAAGATCAGATCAGTTGTGGCAGTGAAGAGAGAAGGATCTGTGTGCTTCTGCGGTGTATAGTTTCGCGTGGGAAGCACGTGTGAGGCCCTAAGTTTCGGTCTGCAGCCTTTGTGAGTGCCAGTTTGGACTGAATCCAAGTTGTGAGGAGAAAGAAGCACTAGAAGTGTGGAAACCAGGCTCACCCTGTAGAAGACTGGAGAAATTGCTGAATCATGCTCGGTCTGTCAGGAACTAAAGCTGCTGTGTGTGCTCCTGGGTATTTTGCAGTAATTGCAATCGGGATCGAGGAGCTGCCTGCCTGGTATAGTACTTTCTTTTACATATGAATGTGCGTAGTGCTTGTGGGGAATCGCTATTTCCAATCCCCTGTGCTGTGTGCTGTGTGTTGAAGCTGGAAGCAAACCCCAGCTTGTCTCAAACTAAATCCGTTTGCTATAAACTGCAGTGGGGTCCAGTCACAAGGACCTTGTCTCCATGCCCTACTGTTTCTGACAATCCAGAAGAACATCCACCAACCAGTTCTCAGCTTGGGTATTGTGAGTGCAAATTAGGGTATTCCCCTGCAGCCTGTTTTCAATCACAAGTAAGTGATCTAACTGTTGTTGTTTCTTTGCTTCATGGACTGAGCCATCAGGTTCCGGATTACAATTGGGTGTTGTGCATATATTTTCTTCTACAGGGCCCTATCCATCTGCACCTGCCGGCCAATCCTGGGCAACGGACCTGGCTAGCCCCCCCCCCAACCTGGGTACCCAGAGTGTAACTTTTCAGACCCTCTATGTGTGCACAGTACTGTGATTTAATGCCACCAATTAACCTGATTCCCCTTCCCATGTTACTGTCCACTAAATAAATCAGATTTGTTTTTGTTATACTATATACTGTCTGTGGTGCTGCTGCTTATGGAAACAGTATTGTATTTTGCTGTGCATGTTGTTTAACCTTATTTTACAGGTGGTCCTCAGAGACGTGCTACAGAATCAGTCTCGAGGGTAAGTGGTACTTTATGAGTGAACAGTGTGTATACGTGGGGTATTGGAGCTGTAACTCCTGTGTACTGAGTGAGCCATAAGAGGGAACCAAAGGGGGTCACGGTGTCTCAGAGGGCTTTGATCAAGGTAGTCTAACCACTACAAACCCTGAACTCTGGGTGGAGGCATCCGCCATAGAACATAGGCCCCTCAACCTGTCAGTAGTCAAGCAGGCAGGGCTAGTAGCCCTTGGGATAGCGCCACCTGGGGGTTACATCTTGGAGGCTCACCGCTGGGATTTTGTGTCCTCTAGTGGCCACATTTACGAACCACTGTAAAAAAAATTAAAAAATAAATGGGTACCCCGACAGAAGTGGCTGTGCACTGGTTGGTGGAGTGGTGTACTGGAGAGGAGATTGACCCCCAAAATGCTATGCTTATCCTGGACATCCCCCTGGGTATCAATACGGACACTTTACAGGGAGTACTTTCCAAGGCGGAAGGTTTACAAAACCATGTGGTGGTGGGTTGACATGCTCATCTGCTCACCCACACTTTCATGGCCCTAGTAGAGTATAAGGACCCCATAGATAGCTCCAAAGTGCCATAGACTATTACCCCAGAGGGAGCCCTCACTGCCTGGAGAGTGATAATTAAGGACAGTAGAGACTCGGGGGGGGGGGAGCCCCACCCCCCACTATCTGCTATCTGAAACTTTTCAGGAGAAATTTGCTAAATGGTTGCTGGAGGAAGGGAAAACTATGGAGGACTTGAAGAAACTATTATTGCCACCTGGGGGTGTTCCTCCCCAAACACCCTCTCCCGCTCCAGTACGCGTTATGGTGGCTGAACCAATGCAGGCTCCTATTTCTGTACCTGACATTAGTCACGACTCTTACCAAAGGTTGAGGATCTTCTCTGGCACCCTCCCCCCCCCAGGAGGAGGATGATTGGGATACCTGGATGGATTGTGTTACCCCCCTGATACCTGAATGGCAGTGTGTGGAGGCTGAGAAATGAAAAAGAATCATAGAAAGTCTGAGGGGTCCTGCCCTAGAGGCCATTACATTTTTGAAGTCCACAAATCCTGATACATCTCCCCAGAAGTACCTATATGTGCTTGAAGGCAATTTGGGGAGTACTGAGTCAGGGGACAGCTTGATGTGGAAACTTCAAGGTACAAAACAGTGGCCAGGGGAAAGTTTTTCTGCATATGTTACTCATCTGGAAAGAGCTATGCAGAAGGCTTACCAAAAGGGGGGTAGCCACCAGTGACTTAAACCGTGTAAGGTTGGAGCACCTACTACAGCATGCAAAGCATTCTAAATTGCAGCTCCTTCAATTAAGGCTCCCAGACAGAAGGGGTAACCCACCGGACTATTGAGACTTAATAAAAGAACTACGGGAGGTTGAAGATGAGGAGGGAGATTCTAATTCTGGAGTGAGCGCAGCCCAAGTGATCACAGCATGGGAAGGTCCTTGTGAAGTGGTGACCAATGAGGGTGTGCCACCATGGAGTGAACTGCTGAGAGAGATCGGGGAGTTCAAAAACAGTCTAACTGCTCAGAGAGATCAGGGAATTCAAAAACAGTCTCTTTATGAAGGCCGCACCTGCAAGTACAGGCCCTGACCTACATCCGACTGCATCTGCTATGGGAGTCAGGGTACCCACCCAGGCATTTCCTGCTGACAACAGCTCAAAACTTGATGTCTTGACCATGGAAGTGTGGAAATTGATGAGATGCCTCCAAATGATTATCACGCCGCAGACAGAGATGGCACCAAAGTGTCCAGCTAGTAGTACCCCCGTCCTGGCTCCCAGTGTGACGCCTCGACCAGCTCAAACTCCAGAAAGTATGTTTTGCTATAATTGTGGGAAGGATGGGCACATGAAGAGAGAATGCCGGTCCCCAAAAGACACAGACAAAGTTGTATATAGGCTACAAGGAGAGCTTCAGAGAACAAATCAGTGGTTAAGAGGTGCACAAAATGATCCCAGTGAGGGTCCCAAAAATGCTAACGCACGTCCCTTTGTGGCAAGGTCAGTTGCCCAGGGCCCCGCTACCACCACTCCAGGCTGGTCCAGAATAGTGGGTCTGTCCATGGAGACCACTGTAAAGGTGAATGGAGTGTCTGCAAGAGCTGTATTAGACAGTGGCTCCCAACTGACAATTATGTTCCAGGATTGGTATCAGAAGCATTTGTCAGACGTACCCTTACAACCATTGGAAGGACTGCATGTATGGGGGTTAAGTGAGAAGGCCTACCCCTACTCCGGGTATATCTGAATTTGGCTGTCTTTCCCCACCTCCATGGCTGGAGTGGCCGAGCAAGTAGAGACCCTGGCCTTAGTGTGTCCCCCTACTGGACTGTATGATGGGGTTCCGCTACTAACTGGGACGAATGTGCATATGTTTGAACGGTTGGCGCAGTTGTGTTATGAGAAACAGGGGTCACAGACTGGTAGAGCTTTAAGAATTCCAGCATTGATCAAGAAGACCAGAGAGATGCTGATAAAGTGGAACCAGAGGAACCGGTTGAAATTGTCTGGAAAAAGGATCCTGAGTCTCTGATCCTGGTGCCAAATGCCCAGTGTACCTTACAGGGAGAGGTCTGTATCAGAAAGGATGTCAAGAATAAAATCCTCATGCTGGATGCTCCGGGTGATGGGAAATTGCCAGAGGGACTGCTGGTCAAGCCAAGTATTTTGCCTGCCAGAGCCCATGCTTATGCCAGATGGTAATGGTCCAAGTTCATAATGTGTCTAACATACTAAAATGCCAGCAGAATAGGCCTAATGGTCTTTCACGTCTGCTCGTTTGGTCAGCCCCCACCCTGGGAGCTGACCTTGCTAACACCCTCGCCTTCTCTGGCTTCTCCCTTCCCAGTTCCGGATATTCTCGCTGCATTAGATTTGCTTCAGAACCCTTCCCTGTACCTGTCCCACCCCTTGAACCCCTCCACCATCTCTGCCTCCACCAGCCCCCTAGGCAGCGCATTCCATGGCTCCACCACCCTCTCAGTGAAGTAGCACCTCCTCCTTTCTCCCTGAATCTTCCCCTCCAGCTTCCACCCATGCCCTCTAGTGGCCCCTCCTCCTCCTCCTCCTTCCTTCAAAGCACCCTGACTGCTCATCCCCTATTTACCCCTTCATGTACCTGAAGACCTCTATCATATCCCCCCGGTCCCTTCTCTCTCTTCCAATGTGTACATATTTAGCTCTTCGAGCCTCTCCTCATAGGTCCTGTCCCCCAAGCCCCAAATCATTTTGGTTGCCCTCCTCTGGACCCTCTCCAGGAGTTAAATGTACCTCTTTAAGTGTGGCCTCCAAAACTGCACGCAGTACTCGAAGTGCGGCCCCACCAAGCAGTTATACAGAGGGAGTATCACTTCCCTCCTTCTGGAGGTGCTCCCCCTAGCAATGCATCCCAGCATCCTGTTGGCCTTGGCTGCTGCCCTCCTACAAGTCTCCAAGTTGTTCATCTTGACGTTCACCACCACCCCAGGTCCCTCTCAGCCATGGAGACTTGTAGCATTCCCCCCCCCCCAGGGTGTACACTTGGCCCGGGTTTCTGGCCCCCAGGTGCAGTACCTTGCATTTCCCTGCATTGAACCTCAGTTTCCACTTTCTAGACCATCTTTCCAGAGCCTCCAGGTCCCCCTGTAGGGCCACCCTCCCCTCCTCCCCATCCACCACCTCCCCCAGTTTTGAGTCATCCACAAAGAGACTCATCTCACTCCTGACAGAGAGATTCGAGTAAATAGAGGTTGCACCCTGGCTAATGTGCATCGTGCGGATACTGCAGTGTTACCTAGTAACAAGTGTTCAGGGGAGAATGACAGAGTGACGCCCGACTTGTTTGATTTTGGTGACTCCCCGTTGCCAGTCAAATGGAAGACGAGAATCAGTAGAAAGCTTGCCCAGAGAGACCAGGTGTTTTCTTTCAAAGAATGGGACGTAGGATGTGTGCCTGGCACCTGCTGACATAGATGATATGAGACGGCATCTGCAGGAGATGCTTGCTGCTGGTGTAATACAAGAATCCAGAAGCCCATATGCTTCACCTATTGTGGTAGTGAGAAAAAAGAATGGGACAGTAAGGATGTGCATGGATTATCACACCTTGAACTGGCGGACTATGCCTGATCAGTATACAATGCCCCGCATCCAGGATACTTTAGACTGCTTGAATGGTAGCAAGTGGTTCTCCATGCTAGATCTTCGCAGTGGGTACTACCAGATCCCGATGGCCCCAGAAGACCGTGAGAAGACAGCCTTTATCTGTCTGCTTGGCTTCTATGAATTCATGAAGATGCCTCAGGGGATTTCAGGTGCCCCAGCCACTTTTCAACGACTGATGGAGCGTGCAGTGGGGGACATGAACTTATCAGAGTGCCTGGTGTACCTGGATGATGTTATTGTGTTTGTCAGCTCACTGGAGGAACATGAGAGCAGATTGTTCAAGGTGTTGGACCGACTGGAAGACTTTGGCCTAAAACTGTCCATCGATAAATTTCAATTCTTCCAAACATCTGTAAATTATGTGGGACACATAGTCTCCACCAAAGGAATAGAGACCGACCCAAGTAAAGTTGAGGCCTTGACCACCTGGCCACAGCCCCACAATCTAAAAGAACTGCAAAGATTCCTGGGATTCTGTGGCTACTATCACCGTTTCATCAAGGACTATTCAAGCATGATCCGTCCTTTACTTAATTTTACTAAAGGTTACCCTCCTACCCACAAAAAATACAAGGGGTCAGATTCTTCTGAGCCTGCAAGAGTGCATTTCCGTCCCAATGAAGTATTTGAAGCCAGATGGACACCTGAGTGTGAAGCTGCTTGTCATGAGATTATATATCAACTTACCCACGCTCCTGTTCTTGCCTATGCAGATCCAGCAAAGCCCTATGTCTTGCACACTGATGCTAGCCTGCAATGCTTGGGGGCTGTACTGTACCAAGAGCACGAGAATGGCCGGAGACCAGTGGCCTTTGCAAGTAGAAGCCTGACCCCATCCGAAAAGAACTATCCCATACATAAGTTAGAGTTCCTAGCTTTGAAGTGGGCAATTATTGACCAGTTCCATGAGTACTTGTATGGGGCTAAGATACTAGTAAAAACTGACAATAATCCTTTGACCTATGTGTAGACTTCAGCTAAATTGGATGCCACTGGCCATAGGTGGCTTTCTGCATTATCTATATATGACTATGCTGTTGAATACAGAGCAGGCCTGAACCACATAGATGCTGATGCTCTCTCCCAGAGGCCTGTTCCCCGGAATGAGTGGGTCAGACTGTCAGAACCTGATATTCGAGCACTCTGCCAGAAGTTTGACAGGGAGGAACAAATGTCCACGGATGCAGTGGACTGTATGGTGGATTGTTTGGGACCCTCTGAGAATTGCATACCTGCTGTTTACTGCCACTTTTCTGCAACAGACATTGGTGCACTGCCTCAGCTGGACAATGGCAGTATTCAGTGGGCTCAATCCCGACATCCCATGATCAAATCAGCTTTAGAAGCCCTCTATGCAGGGAAAGATGTGTCCAAATTACGCTCCACTGATTTGAGAACTGCATTGTTATACAAGGAAGGTTCTAAGTTGAAACTGATCAATAGACTGTTATACAGAGAAACAGTAGACAGAGGGGGACAAATAGGCAAACAACAACTAGTGTTGCCCACTGCCTTTCGAGACTCAGTACTGAGGTCCTTACACAACCACATGGGGCATCTTGGTATAGACAGAACACTTGACTTGGTGAGCTCCAGATTCTATTGGCTTAAGATGGGGGCTGATGTTGAGCAACACATTCAAATTTATAGTCGCTGCTTACAGAGGAAAGCTTTGCCCCAGAGGGCTGCCCCTCTTGTTAACATCACCACCAGTGCACCCATGGAGCTGGTCTATATTGAATTTTAAGTTTGGAGTCAGATCAAAGAAACATTAGTAATGTGTTGGTGGTCACTGATCATTTTACGAGATATGCCCAAGCTTTCCCCACCAAGGACCAGAAGGCATCCACTGTGGCAAAAGTACTTGTAGAAGACTTTTTATTCACTATGGGACTCCACAAAGAATCCATTCTGATCAAGGGAGAGACTTTGAGAGTCATCTGATCAAAGAGATGCTTTCTCTGTGGGGAGTGCAAAAGTCCAGAACCACCCCTTACCACCCCCAAGAGGACCCACAGCCTGAGCAGTTCCAACGGCACTTTGCTAGATATGCTAGCACCTCCACCCAAAGGACAAGCTTAGATGAGCCAACAAATTAGCACCCTGGTACATGCCTACAACTGCACCAAAAGTGATGCCACTGGGTTCTCCCCCTACCGCCTGATGTTTGGAAGAGAAGCTCAACTGCCGGTAGATGTATGTTTTGGAGTTTCTCCTGATGGGGTTCGAGCTGACAACTATTTACAGTATGTGCAAAAGTTAAAGGCCCAGCTAAATTATGCGTACCAAGCGGCTCAAACCATGGCTGCCAAAAGAAATCTGGCCAACAAAGAAAGGTATGATAAAAAGGTGAAAGCACAGGAACTCCAGGAGGGATATCGGGTATTGCTAAGAAATCTGGGACTGTATGGCAAGCATAAGATTGCTGACAGATAGCACCATCTCCCTCACATTGTAGTGGGCAAACTAAATGATCTGCCTATGTACAAAGTAAGGCCTGAGAATAATTCAAAGGATATTAAAACAATGCATAGAAATCATTTACTGCCCATTGGACAAATCTTGATTGAGTCTGAGCCCCCAGAAAATGCCCCCTCTGGACCAGTGACTAGAGCTGCTGCTAAGAAAAATCAAGAAAGTCTGCACCTACAGAAGCTGAGTTAAAGTGTTCCCTCCACAAGTCCCAGTTGAACATGACTGTCAGTCCATGTCAGAGGAAAGTGAGGTGGCTTTGAATACTACCCTTCTTACGAACTGAGTCAATTGTTTCGGGGCAATCCCCTAGAGAATCCTGGAGATGAAGCTGGGCCTTCTGGACTGTCTAAGCCCCCAGCTTTGTCCCTGGAGCCAATGGTCCCAGAAAGTGAAGTGCAAAGCATCAGGTCAGATGATATGGAATCATTGTGTATGGTTGAACTGTTTGAGCTTTCAGAGTAGGAAAATGATGGACTGGAACAGACTGGTGAAATACCAGAACGAGAAGAGTATTATGAGTGCCCTGATGATCCACTGCCAGTGTCCAAAAGCTCTCCATATGAGTCGAGTGTTGTGGACTCAGATATTGTAACTCCTGGAGCTGAAAGTGCCCCAAGTTCTAGCCTCTCTACCCCAATGGAGACTCCCCTGACAAGTGAGGACAATGCTGAAAATGAGGCCCAGAGTGCAGAGACTGTAACAGTTCCCCCTCAAAAGACTGGTCGAGCTGTAAAGCCTGTGGTGCATCTCACTTATGGTTCCCTTGGGAGGCCTGTGGTCTTGCCGCTCAATGTTGTCCATAAAGGAGTGTATGTGTCCCCGAGCTCCTTGCCCAAACTGAATATCAGTGCTAACTCCAAGTTAATTGTGTTGCCCTCTAGGTATGGTGCCCCTGTCCCTTCCAGACCCAAGGTAGCTGATAGGGAAGGGCCCCTTCTCTTCAGGTTTCATGTGCAGGAGGTTATAACCTGAGTTATGGTACAATGTGTGTATAATACTGTGTAAAAAGTGATGTACTGAAAAGTTTAAGAAATGTGTTTCTGGTAAGGTGATATGTTGACTGATAATTACATGTACTGTTTAAGCCTAATGTGATACTGATGTAAATATATATGGTTGTATTGAAACTTATGAGGGGTATTTACTTGACGCAGATGCCAAGATTTTCCAGGTCAGGAAGGGTGTAACCCCCCCTGCAAATGGGGTTCCCAAAAGTCTTCCAGGAGCTTGCCTGAATGCTTCAAGCCTGGGTGGTGTTCGGCGTCTGAGCTGCTTAACTGTGGTTGTAAGTGAGTGCTATTTGAGCCTCCATGTACTGTCTCTTTAAGAGCTGTCTGCTTGCAGACTTAATTAGTTTATATGGGGGGACTGTGTATTTAATGCTCGAATCCCACCCGAACTGTGGAGTAATCGCTCCATTTTGTGGTCGCTGAGGGTGCAAAGGGAGGCCATCTGAAAGCTGTAACTGTTTGCCTGTAATCATTTACAGCATTAGCAAAATTGTAGTTTGTCTAACCTGCCTTTATTGCAGCTGGGATTCTGCGTGTGTTACCTCTCCATTTTGGACCTAAACTGCTGTGCTGGGCCAACTGGGTTAAGGGAGCCCAAAAATGGAGCCTGTGGACGAATCAGAACTTGGATTCTTAATCTGAGCCAGCCACAAGGGGATTGTACGTGCAATGACTTTGGGAAATGTAGTTTTGACCTTGGTGCCTTTTTCTACCAACAGAGGGAGTCTTATTGTGAGTGACAGCTGAATCAGCCAACAGAATAGTGTGGAGCTAAAGGAAACGTCCTGCTCTGTGACCAGAAAGATCAGATCAGTGGTGGCAGTGAAGAGAGAAGGGCCTGCGTGCTTCTGCAGTGTATAGTTTCATGCGGGAAGCGCGTGTAAGGCCCTGAGTTTTGGTCTGCAGCCTTTGTGAGTGCCAGTTTGGACTGAATCCGAGTTGAGAGGAATCACTGTTTCCAATCCCCTGTGCTGTGTGCTGTGTGTTGAAGCTGGAAGCAAACCCAAGCTTGTCTCAAACTAAATCCGTTTGCTATAAACTGCAGTGGGGTCCAGTCACAATGACCTTGTCTCCATGCCCTACTGTTTCTGACAATCCAGAAGAACATCCACCATCCGGTTCTCAGCTTGGGTATTGTGAGTACATATCAGGGTATTCCCCTGCAGCATGTTTTCAATCACAAGTGTGTCATCCAATTGTTGTTGTTTCTTTGCTTCATGGACTGAGCCATCAGGCTCCGGATTACAATTGGGTGTTGTGCATATATTTGCTTCTACAGGGCCCTATCCATCTGCACCTGCTGGCCAACATCGGGCAACAGACCTGGCTAGCCCCCCCACAACCTGGGTACCTAGAGTGTAACGTTTCAGACCCTGTATGTGTGCACAGTACTGTGATTTAATGCCACCAATTAACCTGATTCCCCCCTCCCGTGTTACTGTCCCCTAAATAAATCTGATTTGTTGTTATACTATACACTGTCTGTGGTGTTGGTGCTTATGGAAACAGTATTGTATTTTGCTGTGCATGTTGTTTAGCCTTATTTTACAGGGGGGTCCTCAAAGACGTGCTGCAGAATCAGTCTCGAGGGTAAGTGGTACTTTATGAATGAACAGTGTGTATAAGTGGGGTATTGGAACTGTAACTCCTGTGTACTGAGAGAGCCACTAGAGGGAACCAAAGGGGGTCACGGTGTCAGAGGGCTGTGATCAATCTAGTCTAACCACTACAAACCCTGACCTCTGGGTGGAGGCACCCGCCATAGAACCTAGGCCCCTCAACCTGTCAGTGGTCAGACAGGCAGGGGTAGTAGCCCTTCAGATAAGCGCCACCTGGAGGTTACATCTTGAGGCTCACCATGGGATTTTGTGTCCTCTAGTGGCCACATTCTGAACCACTGTAAAAAAAAAAATTTAAGGTGACTGTGCACAGTTGGTGGAGTGGTGTACTGGGAAGGAGATCGACCCCCAAATACTATGCATATCCTGGACATCCCTGGTAACACGGACACTATACAGGGACTTTCCAAGGTGGAAGGTTTACAAAAACCTGTGGTGGTGGGTCGACATGCTGATCTGCTTTCCACTCACTTCAAGGCCCTAGTAGATAAAAGGACCCCATAGATAGCTCCAAAGTGCCACAGACTATCACCCCAGAGGGAGCCCTCACTGCTGGAGAGTGATAAGTTATGACAGACTGGGGGATGAGCCCCCCACTATCTGAAACCTTTGAGGAGAATTTGCTAAATTGTTGCAGGTGAGGAAGGGAAACGTGGAGAACTTGAAGAAACTTTTGCACACCTGGGGTGTTCCTCCCAATACCCTCTCCCGCTCCAGTACCGGTTATGGTGGCTGAACCAATGCAGGCTCCTATTTCTGCACCTGCCATTAGTCACGACTCTTACCGAAGGTTGAGGATCTTCTCTGGCACCCTCCCCACTCCCCAGGGGGAGGATAATTGGGACACCTGGATAGATTGTGTTGCCCCCCCCGATACCTGAATGGCAGTGTGTGGAGGATGAGAAATGAAAAAGAATCATAGAAAATCTGAAGGGTCCTCCTAGAGGCCATTAAATTTTTTGAGGTCCACAAATCCTGATGCATCTGCCAGAAGTACTATCTATGCTTGAGGCAATTTGGGAGTATTGAGTCAGGAGAGCTTGATGTGGAAACTTTAGGGCACAAAACAGTGGCCAGGGTAAAGTTTTTCTGCATATGTTACTCGTCTGGAAAGAGCTCTGCAGAAGGCTCACCGAAAAGAGGGGATAGCCGCCAGTGACTTAAACCGTGTAAGGTTGGAGCACCTACTACAGCATGCATAGCATGCAAAGCATTCTAAATTGCAGCTCCTTCAATTAAGGCTCCCAGACAGAAGGTGTAACCCACCGGACTATTGTGACTTAATAAAAGAACTTCGGGAGGTTGAAGATGAGGAGGGGGATTCTAATTCTGGGGTGAATGCAGCCCAAGTGATCACAGCATGGGAAGGTCCTTGTGAAGTGGGGACCAATGACAGTGTGCCACCATGGGGTGAACTGCTGAGAGAGATCAGGGAATTTAAAAACAGTCTCTTTATGAAGGCCACGCCTGCAAATACAGGTCCTGACCTATATCTGACTGCATCTGCTATGGGGGTTGGGGTATCCACCCAGGCATCTCCTGCTGATAACAGCTCAAAACTCGATGTCTTGACCATGGAAGTGGGGAAATTGATGAGATGCCTCCAAATGCTTATCACACCGCAGACAGAGATGGCACCAAAGTGTCCAGTTAGTAGTACCCCCATCCTGGCTCCCAGTGTGACACCTTGGCCAGCTCAAATTCCAGAAAGTATGTTTTGTTATAATTGTGGGAAGGATGGGCACATGAAGAGAGAATGCCGGTACCCAAAAAACACAGACAAAATTGTATATAGGCTACAAGGAGAGCTTCAGAGAACAAATCAGTGGTTAAGAGGTGCACGAAATGATCCCAGTGAGGGTCCCAAAAATGCTAACGCACATCCCTTTGTGGCAAGGTCAGTTGCCCAGGCCCCCGCTACCGCCTCTCCAGACTGATCCAGAACAGTGGGTCCCTCCATGGAGACCACTGTAAAGGTGAATGGAGTGTCTACAAGAGCTGCATTAGACAGTGGCTCCCAACTGATAATTATGTTCCAGGATTGATATCAGAAGCATTTGTCAGATGTGCCCTTACAACCATTGGAAGGACTGCATGTATGGGGGTTAAGTGAGAAGGCCTACCCCTACTCTGGGTATATCCAAATTTGGCTGTCTTTCCCCACCTCTGTGGCTGGAGTGGCCGAGCAAGTAGAGACCCTGGCCTTAGTGTGTCCCCCTACTGGACTGTATGATGGGGTTCCGCTACTAACTGGGACGAATGTGCATATGTTTGAACGGTTGGCGTAGTTGTGTTATGAGAAACAGGGGTCACAGACTGGTAGAGCTTTAAGAATTCCAGAATTGATCAAGAAGGCCTATGATGCCCAGAGAGATGCTGACAAAGTGGAACCAGAGGAACCAGTTGCAATTGTCTGGAAAAAGGATCCTGAGTCTCTGATCCTGGCACCAAATGCCCAGTGTACCTTACAGGGAGAGGTCCGTATCAGAAAGGATGTCAAGAATAAAATCCTCCTGCTGGATGCTCCAGGCGATGGGAAATTCCCAGAGGGACTGCTGGTCAAGCCAAGTATTTTGCCTGCCAGAGCCCATGTTTATGCCAGACTGGTAATGGTCCAAGTTCATAATGTGTCTGATTGAGAGATTCGAATAAATAGAAGTTGCACCCTGGCTAATGTGCATTGTGCGGATACTGCAGTGTTGCCTAGTAACAAGTGTTCGGGGGAGAATGACAGAGTGATGCCCGACTTGTTTGATTTTGGTGACTCCCCGTTGCCAGCCGAATAGAAGACGAGAATCAGTAGAAAGCTTGCCCGGAGAGACCAGGTGTTTTCTTTCAAAGAATGGGACGTAGGATGTGTGCAAGGAGCTGAGCACCACATCCAGCTGCATGATGAAAGGCTGTTTCATGAAAGGTCTCGACGCCTGGCACCTGCTGACATAGATGATGTGAGATGGCATCTGCAAGAGATGCTTGCTGCTGGTGTAATACAAGAATCCAGAAGCCCATATGCTTCACCTATTGTGGTAGTGAGAAAAAAGAATGGGACAGTAAGGATGTGCGTGGATTATCGCACCTTGAACCGGTGGACTATCCCTGATCAGTATACAGTGCCCCGCATCCAGGATGCTTTAGACTGCCTGAATGGTAGCAAGTGGTTCTCCGTGCTGGATCTTCACAGTGGGTACTACCAGATCCCAATGGCTCCGGAAGACCTTGAGAAGACAGCCTTTATCTGTCTGCTTGGCTTCTATGAATTCATGAGGATGCCTCAGGGGATTTCAGGTGCCCCAGCCACTTTTCAATGACTGATGGAGCATGTAGTGGGGGACATGAACTTATTAGAGTGCCTGGTGTACCTGGATGATGTTATTGTGTTTGTCAGCTCACTGGAGGAACATGAGAGCAGATTGTTCAAGGTGTTGGACCGACTGGAAGACTTTGGCCTAAAACTGTCCGTCGATAAATGTCAATTCTCCAAACATCTGTAAAGTATGTGGGACACATAGTCTCCACCAAAGGAATAGAGACCGACCCAAGTAAAGTTGAGGCCTTGACCACCTGACCACAGCCCCACAATCTAAAAGAACTGCAAAGATTCCTGGGATTCTGTGGCTACTATCGCCATTTCATCAAGGACTATTTAAGAGTGATCCGTCCTTTATTTAATCTTACTCAAGGTTACCCTCCTACCCACAAAAAATACAAGAGGTCGGTTTCTTCTGAGCCTGGCAGAGTGTATTTCCATCCAAATGAAGTATTTGAAGCCAGATGGACACCTGAGTGTGAAGCTGCTTTTCATGAGATTATATATCAACTTACCCACGCTCCTGTCCTTGTCTATGCAGATCCAGCGAAGCCCTATGTCTTGCACACTGATGCTAGCCTGCAAGGCTTGGGAGCTGTATTGTACCAAGAGCACGAGAATGGCCTGAGACCAGTGGCCTTTGCAAGTAGAAGCCTGACCCCATCCAAAAAGAACTATCCCGTACATAAGTTAGAGTTCCTAGCTTTGAAGTGGGCTATTATTGACCAGTTCCATGAGTACTTGTATGGGGCTAAGATACTAGTAAATACTGACAATAATCCTTTGACCTATGTGCAGACTTCAGCTAAATTGGATGCCACTGGCCATAGGTGGCTTTCTGCATTATCTATATATGACTATGTTGTTGAATACAGAGCAGGCCTGAACCATATAGATGCTGATGCTCTCTCCCAGAGGCCTGTTCCCCGGAATGACTGGGTCAGACTGTCAGAACCTGATATTCGAGCACTCTGCTAAAAGTTTGGCAGGGAGGAACAAATGTCCATAGACGCAGTGGACTGTATGGTGGATTGTTTGGGACCCTCTGAGAATTGCCTACCTGCTGTTTATTGCCACATTTCTGCAATAGACATTGGTGCACAGCCTCAGCTGGACAATGACAGTATTCAGCGGGCTCAATCCTGACATCCCATGATCAAATCAGCTTTAGAAGCCCTCTATGCAGGGAAAGATGTGTCCAAATTACGCTCCACTGATTTGAGAACTGCAATGTTATACAAGGAAGGTCCTAAGTTGAAACTGATCAATAGACTGTTATACAGAGAGAACAGTAGACAGAGGGGACAAATAGACAAACAACAACTAGTGCTGCCTCACTGCCTTTGAGACTCAGTACTGACGTCCTTACACAACCACATGGGGCACCTTGATATAGACAGAACACTTGACTTGGTGAGATCCAGATTCTACTGGCCTAAGATGGGGCTGATGTTGAGCAACACATTCAACTCTGTAGTCGCTGCTTACAGAGAGAAGCTTTGCCCCAGACGGCTGCCCCTCCCCTTGTTAACATCACCACCAGTGCACCCATGGAGCTGGTCTGTATTGATTTTCTGAGTTTGAGTCAGATCAAAGAAACATTAGTAATGTGTTGGTGGTCACTGACCATTTTACTAGATATGCCCAGCTTTCCCACCAAGGACCAGAAGGCATCCACTGTGGCAAAAGTACTTGTAGAAAATTTTGTTCACTATGGGACTCCACAAAGAATCCATTCTGATCAAGGAGACTGTGAGAGTCATCCGATCAAAGAGATGCTTTCTCTGTAGGAGTCGAAAGTCCAGAACCACCCACCACCCCAAGGGGACCCACAGCCTGAACGTTTCAACTTGCTGCAGAGATATACTAGGCACCCTCCACCCAAAGACAAGCCTAGATGGAGCCAACAATTAGCACCCTGGTACATGCCTACAACTGCACCAAAAGTGATGCCACTGGGTTCTCCCCCTACCGCCTTATGTTTGGAAGAGAAGCTCGACTACCGGTAGATGTATGTTTTGGAGTTTCTCCTGATGGGGTTCGAGCTGACAACTATTTACAGTATGTGCAGAAGTTAAAGGCCCAGCTAAATCATGCGTACCAACTGGCTCAAACCATGGCTGCCAAAAGAAATCTGGCCAACAAAGAAAGGTATGATAAAAGGTGAAAGCACAGGAACTCCAGGAGGGATATCGGGTATTGCTAAGAAATCTGGGACTGCATGGCAAACATAAGATTACTGACAGATGGCACCATCTCCTCACATTGTAGTGGGCAAACTAGATGATCTGCCTGTGTACAAAGTAAGGCCTGAGAATAATTCAAAAGTTGTAAAAACAATGCATAGAAATCATTTACTGCCCATTGGTCAAATCTTGATTGAGTCTGAGCCCCCAGAAAATGCCCCCTCTGGACCAGTGACTAGAGCTGCTGATAAGCAAAAATCAAGAAAGCCTGCACCTACAGAAGCTGAGTTAAAGTGTTCCCCTCCACAAGTCCCAGTCGAACATGACTGTCAGTCCATGTCAGAGGAAAGTGAGAGTGGCTTTGAATACTACCCTTCTTATGAACTGAGTCAATTATTTTGGGGCAAACCCCTAGTCAATCCTGGAGATGAAGCTGGGCCTTCTGGACTGTCTAAGCCCCCAGCTCTGTCCCTGGAGTCAATGCTCCCAGAAGGTGAAGTGCAAAGCACGAAGTCAGTTGATATGGAATCATTGCTTATGGTTGAACTGTTTGAGTTTTCAGAGGAGGAAAATGATGGACTGGGACAAACTGGTGATATACCAGAACAAGAAGAGTGTGTTGAGTGCCCTGATAATTCACTGTCAGTGTCAGGTAACTCCCCATGTGAGCCGAGTGTTGTGGTCTCAGAGATTGTAACTCCTGGAGCTGAAAATGCCTCAAGTTATAGCCTCTCTACCCCAATTGAGACTCCCCTAACAAGTGAGGACAATGCTGAAAATGAGGCTCAGGGTGCAGAGACTGTAATAGTTCCCCCTAGAAAGACTGGTTGAGCTGTAAAGCCTGTGGTGCACCTTAGGTATGATTCCCCTGGGAGGCCTGTGGACTTGCCTCTCAGTGTTGTCCATAGAGGAGTGTGTGTGTCCCCGAGCTCATTGCCCAAACTGAACATCAGTGCTAACTCCAAGTTACTTGTGTTGCCCTCTAGGTATGTTGCCCCTGCCCCACCCAGCCCCAAGGTAGCTGATAGGGGAGGGCCCCCTTTCTTCAGGCTTCATGTACAGGAGGTAATAACCTGAGTTATGGTACAATGTGTGTATAATACTGTGTAAAAAGTGATGTACTGAAAAGTTTCAGAAATGTGTTTCTGGTAAGGTGATATGCTGACTGATGATTACATGTATAAGCCTAATGTGATGCTTATGTAAATGTAGATGGTTGTATTGAAACTTATGGAGGTACTTGCTTGACGCGGATGCCAAGTTTTCCAGGCCAGGAAGGGTGTAACCCCCCTGCAAATGGGGGTTCCCAAAAGTCTTCCAGGAGCTTGCCTGAATGCTTCAAATCTGGGCTGTGTTCGGCGTCTGAGCTGTTTAAATGTGGTTCCAAGTGAGTGCTATTTGAGCCTCCACGTACTGTCTCTTTAATAGCTGTCTGCTTGCAGAATTAATTAGTTTGTATGGGGGTCTGTGTATTTAATGCTCGAATCCCGCCTGGGCTGCTGTCAATTCGCTCTGTTTCTGCCATTGCTACATGTACAAAGGGAGCCTTGTTGAAAGATATAACTATTTGCCAGAAATCATTTAGAGTGACTGAGAAAATGTAGTTTGTCTAACTTGTCTTCATTTCAGCATGAACTGTTTCAGTGTAACTCTTTAATGTTTGTCCTGAATAACTGACTTGGACCAATCAGGATGATAGGGAGACCCTAAAATGGAGCCTGTGGACGAATCGGAACTTGGACTATCAGTTTTGAGCCAGCCACAATGGGATTGTATGGGCAGTGACTCTGGGAAATGTAGTTTTAACCTTGGCACCTTTTTCCACCAGCAGAGGGAGTCTTATTGTGAGTGACAGCTGAACCAGCCAACAGAATGATGTGGAGCTAAAGGGAATGCCCTGCTCTGTGACTGTGAAGAGAGAATAGCTCTGTGCTTCTGTGGTGTATAGTTTCACGTGGGAAGCACATGTGAGGCCCTGAGTTTCGGTCTGCAGCCTTTGTGAGTGCCAGTTTGGACTGAATCTGAGTTTTGAGGAGAAAGAATCACTAGAAGTGTGGAAACCAGGCTCATCCTGTAGAAGACTGGAGAAATTGCTGAATCGCGCTCGGTCTGTCAGGAACTGAAGCTGCTGTGTGTGCTCCCGGGTATTTTGCAGTAATTGCGATCGGGATTGAGGAGCAGTCTGCCTGGTATGGTACTTTCCTTTTACATATGAATGTGCATAGTGCTTGTGGGGAATCGCTATTTCCAATCCCCTGTGCTGTGTGGTGTGTGTTGAAGCTGGAAGCAAACCCCAGCTTGTCTCGGACTAAATCAGTTTGCTATCAACTGCAGTGGGGTCCAGTCACAAGGACTTTGTCTCCATGCCTTGTTTTTCTGGCAATCCAGAAGAATATCCACCATCCGGTTTTCAGCTTGGGTATTGTGAGTACAAGTCAGGGTATTCCCCAGCAGCCTGTTTTCAATCACAAGTGTGTCATCTAATTCTTGTTGTTTCACTGTTCATGGACTGAGCCATCCAGCTCCCGGATTACAATTGGGTGTCGTGCATATATTTTCTACTACAGGGCCCTATCCATCTGCACTTGCCGGCCAACCCCGGGCAACGGACCTGGCTACCCCCCCAACCTGGGTACCCAGAGTGTAACTTTTCAGCCCCTGTATGTGTGCACAGTACTGTGATTTAATGCTACCAATTAACCTGATTTCCCCCTCCCGTGTTACTGCCCCCTAAATAAATCAGATTTGTTGTTGTTATACTATATACTGTCTGTGGTGTTGGTATTTATGGAAACAGTATTGTGTTTTGCTGTGTATGTTGTTTTACCTTATTTTACAGGGGGTTCTCAGAGACGGGCTGCAGAATCAGTCTCGGGGGTAAGTGGTATGTATATGAGTGAACAGTGTGTATACGTGGGGTATTGGGGCTGTAACTCCTGTGTACTGTGTGAGCCACTAAAGGGAATAAAAGGGGGTCTCAGTGTTCCCGAGGGCTGTGACCAAGTTAGTCTAACCACTACAAACTCTGACCTCTGGGTGGAGGCACCCACCATAGGACCTAGGCCCCTCAACCTGTCCATAGTCAAACAGGCAGGGGTAGTAGCCCTTGGGATAGCCCCACCTAGGGGTTAAGTAGGGTTTGGTCTTCTGGCATATACCCGGTGCCCCCTGTAAAGAAACAGTTTCCTGCAATAACAATGCTTTTGCACAGTATCTTTGAACAGACTCGGTAACCAGACACTGGGTAATAATATGCTCACAGCCTAACTTAACATCAAACAGTAAATCTGATTTATTAAGGGGACTTGAACAAGGGAGGGGGCATGAATTTAGATCAACAATTGCTGTAATACTGTCAGTAAGAAGATAATAATTAAGCATTAAATCTATCCCTGAATCATTCAGTTTAACCAGCTGCTGGTTACCCAGAGGGGAACTAGGAGCAGGCCTGAAACGTTGGCATGGGTAGGCCAGTATTGCAGCTGGTTGGGGCCCTTGATGGAAGAAAGGATTAGCAGATGAAAACACTTGCAGACAGTAATGGTATTTGTAATCCCAGGCTGGATGGCCTGCAAACACAGTTAAAAACCAACAAGAGCTTATAAAGCAAATCAGATGACACAAAATCATTTATTTGGTTGCAGGGGGGCTACCTGGATTGTACTCACTGAACCCAGACAGATTAAGGAATGGCTGGTGACACCATAGATTTTCTGGCCTTCTGAAATGTTGGTGGGGACCAGGGCCAACATGACTCACCTTTTCTTCATGGCCTTTCCCTTTAGGTGGCCGCAACCTGCGATCTGGTTCTCCGAAGGGGCTGACTCCCCAAGGCTGGTCTCTTGCCAAGCAGTGGCTGGATCTGATGCAGGAACAGTCTTTTGGGGCTGAGGCTGGCATAGGCCTGGTGGTTGCAAATGGATTTATGTATGTAGTTCGACTTAACAAACCCACAGTGGTCTCCCCGTCTTGGCGCATGGCAGGAGACAGTTCTTTTTACCGTTACAGGCTCCACTTTACAACAGGAGTCTCTGCAGCAATCTCCATACTTCAATCAGTTTCACTCTGAGACAATTGAGTACCTCTTTTGCTCTGGGAAACAGGCTTCCCCGATTTGTATTTATGGCTGAGACCCCTCTCTGCTTCTGGACAGTCTCTGGTTCAAGCGATCGTCTCGGGATTCAGAGTCCCACGCAAGTAGGAAAAAACAGGTCTTTTCCCTCTGATTCCTCTCAGCCTACTGTCAGACTGCTTCCTTCTTGGTAGCTCAAGCTGAACTTCCAGCCTAACAGCTGCAAAAGCCTTAACCCATTATACAAATATCCTGCACTTTTCTCAACTGATTCCTTTTACTTTGTAAGGGCAACCCCTAGGATATTGGATGGATAGCTTAATTAATATCTTAGAGGATGCTGTAAACACTATTTTGGGCAGGGAACTGGCTGTAACATACACCCCTTTATGAACTACATTCATGGGCAAGTCCACAGGCTTTTCTGGAGAGTCATGCATGATTTGAACCACTGGTTTTACTAGTCTTCCTGATCTTCTAGGTGTAGGGGGCATTGGCACTTGCACTTCATCATTAGCATTCAGGTTAGCTACTCCCAGCACATTGTCCAGCAATAAGACAGCTTCTGACGAAAGGGGTACCACTGCACTGGTTGAGTTGCTTGTTACGAGTGGCTGATCTAGTGACAGGGCCTGTTGGAGCTGCAGCTTGGGGCACTGTGTCCAAAACTATTTGCCCAGTAAGCAGAAGGTGATTTCTAGGGATTGTTTTTACAGCACGAGGATCTCCTTCTGGGCACACTTTGTACACTGTTAAGTGTACCAGCGGGCGGTTGGCAGCACCTAGCCAAACCTGGGAACCACAAGGCCGGGAGGAACAGTGAGGGAGCAGTCAGGAAAGGCGCAGCCAGTCGGTAAGCGAGCGCTCCACCAGGCACAGCAGCCGATTGGCTCTCCTGCCCCATTGACTTACACTGGCTCAGTTTGCATTGCTGAAATCTGTGTGGGACTTGAAAATTTGTTTTTCTTTTTGTCTGTTACTCTTCCCCTGGTGTTCCACTGCAGGTTTCCCTGAAGAGCTGCTTCCACTCTGGTGAGACATCTATAGAGGGCAACTGTTGTTGATTCTGTTGAATTCTGCTGGACTCTGTTAGCAGCAGTGTGCCAGACGCTGAGGCGCCACTCTCCTTCTAGTTTTATATGTAAATCATCAAAAAGTGCTGTTATCCACTATTGTATTGTAAGGAAACTACTGTTTTACTGCTCTTTAAAGTAATTGCAGCTCCTTGTCTGAATATGTAAGATGGGCCAGACGCTGAGGTGCCACAGGACCCCCCCCACAGTCCTTTGTAGTGCAGATTTCGTCAGTGACGCTCAGAAAAAGGCTTGCTACTGCCTTTATTAATTGCTGCACCCTCCTCTGTCTCTCTCCAGCCTGCTTCCTTCAGCCCACAGCAACCAGCTGAGCGCCGGGGCTTCGCTCAGCCAGCGGGCGGTCGGCGGCACCTAGCCGAACTTGGGAACCACACGCCGGGAGGAACAGCGAGGAGCAGTCGGGAAAGGCGTAAAATCTTTCCCCACCCACCCTTCCCCTTCCTGTGTGTTAATTTATAGGCATCTTCCTGCGAAATCTCTTTCCGCCTACAGCACTTTTCTCTAAACCAACAGACAGTCACACCAGCTTGCTGATCAACCAATCAACAACTTGCTACTCCTATTGCCAACTATCAATATCCCTCAGAATGGGGAGCTTGCTACTGATACTCCTGTCACTAACAGCCATAGGGTTCCAAATGAAGATGACCCTATTATACAATCTAAAGTGGTCAACCCGCCTAGTTTCTCTGGAACATCCCGTGGCTGACACACCATACTCTCATATATGTCTTGCCATTGCTGCATCGACTACAGTGGTACAATCATCATAAAGTTACACATGTCACCACACATATGTCTCGGCCAAGGCCCCACTACTGGGTATATAGATCCCCACTAAGCCTAGTCGTAAAACTACTAATTGGTATCCCGACACACTACCTTAAATCCACAGGGAGCACCTAAAATAAAGAGTGGCAACGGAATAAAAAAAGGAGGACCAAAGACAGCCCCCTCTCCCTATCACTGGCAGCCCTTATGAAATTACTGATCTTCCTATTGCTCTGTATTGGTAATGTAGAAATCAACCCTGGACCTCTTGAAAGCATCACCTCTCCATCAGACCTATCCTCAATTAAAGGCCTCAGTTTCCTGCATATTAATGTATGCAGTCTGTTGAAAAAATTTACATTGCTACAATCCTGGGTTGCCCATACCTTGCCAGACTTTCTTGTGATAACTGAGACATGGCTCAAGACCACCACAATGGACAGGGAAGTTAACCTACCTATCAGCTTTTCAGAGCTGATCGCCAAACAAGGGGAGGCGGAGTAGCCATATATGTAAAAGCTGGTTTAGTTGTATCCTGTACTGCTGCAACATCTATGCCCAAGGAATTTGAGTGTCTATCTCTAAAAGTCTCTCTCCCCAATACAGCAGCTTTCCATTTAATTGGATGCTACAGACCGCCCTCTGCTGAACACAAGCTCTTATCCCACCTGGGAAACCTGGTCAAGTCCTGTACTGAAGAAGTCATTATCATAGGGGACCTGAATTTCAACTGGCTCACCCAGGCAGCTACACCTCTGGTATAATTCTGTGACACCTACAGGCTCACACAGTTAATTAATGAACCAACAAGACTAAATGCAAGGAATAATAGTAACAGTACTCTACTTGACATCATGCTAGTGAGTAAACCACATCTATTTACACATGCTGGAGTGCTCCTATGTGACATAAGTGACCACTGCCCCATCGCAGGGGTAAGATCCAACAGCATTAAAACAGATCCTGCAAAATTCCTCATGAGGAGATCCAAGAAAAACATCAAAATTGAAGGATATCTGCATGATCTAGCCTAATCTCCACACTGGCAAAAGTTCTATCTTGCACATTCTGTAGAAAAAGCTCAGCAGGTGCTAAATAGCATTATATTAAATGCCCTAACACCATGCCCCAATCTCTAGTATCCGAATAAAAACAAATCCTGTCGCTGGTTTTCAGCTGACCTCAAAGCTGACTGCTGGAGAGAGATAAACTTTGGAAAGTAGCAAGAAAACTAAGAATATCATGGACTGGATGATCTTTAGGAAAGCCAGGAATAAATGCACTAGGAAAGTTAGGGATGCAAAGGCTGCCTACTACCTGGCCCAGCTCAACTCCTCCTACCATAATACTATTAGATTTTGGGGCACCATCAAGGGTATGATGGGCCAGGATGTTAACAACCCCCTTCCAACCCATTTACATAGTAACTATGGCCCCATTACTGGCACATTGGAAATCCTGGATGCATTCAACAACCACTTCACAACAGCTGGCCTTGCCTTTGACTCCTCCCCAGCTAACCTATTAAGGGATCATTTAAGCTCCCACTACACTGGTGAACAAAGAGTTGACTCCTCCTTTAGCTTCAAACCTATACTGTTGAAACAAGTTGAGGATCTATTATGGCATCTAGATACCAAAAAAAGTGCAGGAGCAGATCTTCTGGACCCATTCTTTCTAAAGATTGCATATCATGTGCTTGCAGTCCCCCTAACTCACCTCTTTAACCTTTCCTAAACTCTGGCTCTATTCCACGCTGTGGAAGATAGCCTAGAAGTGGTCCCCTTCTAAAATCAGGGACCCTATGGATCTTAATAACTACAGGCCCATTTCCATCCTACCTGTGTTATCCAAGATGCTGGAGAAATTAGTGAGTATTCAGTTAAGGGAATATCTGGACAATGCTAATCTATTAAATCCAGCTCAATCTGGATTCAGGGCCAAACATAGCACTATCACTGCATTAACCAAGGTCACCAATGATTGGCAAACCGAACTGGATAAAAAGAACAATGTCTGTGCAGTATTCCTGGACCTGAGCAAAGCATTCGACACTGTGGACCATGAACTGCTACTCTCATCCCTACACTCCATTGGCCTAGATCCATCCTCCCTTAAGTGGTTCAGATGCTACCTCCCGGTAGATCACAGCAGGTAAAAGCTGAAGGTGACCTCCCCATTAAGACCACTGTCAAGAGGAGTCCCCAAGGCTCTATTCTGGGTCCTATCCTTTGCCATTTATATAAATAAAATTGATTCAACCCTTACCAAGTCCTCAGTACATCTCTTTGCTAATGACACTGTACTGTATGTCAGCAACCCTTCACCTAAAGTTGCTCATGAAATCCTACAAGCAGAATTCTCCCTGTTACAACATCAGCTTCTCGAGAAAAGCTTCTGCTAAATGCAAAGAAAACCAAAGCAATGATGTTCACAACCCAAAACTCCACCAACACATCCTCTTCAATCAGTCTCCCCAGATATGCACTATACTTGAGAAAATCTGAGTATGTCGAAAATTTCAAATACCTAGGTGTGTGGATTGATAACAGACTTGATTTTACTCAGCAGTTAGAACAACTGCTGAAAAGCTTCCTAAGGCTTGGCCTCCCTACAGATTAAAACCCTTCCTTAATAGAGATTCAAAGATGAGATTAGTCCAGGCCATCTTTCTATCAGTCATTGACTATGCAGACTTCTCTATAGTCACTGCCCCACCCTACCTTCAAAAGTTGGATACCTTATACCATAGAGCAATAAGGTTCATTACAGACCTGCCATATAATACTCACCATTGTTCTCTCTATGATGCAGTTGGATGGGTTTCCCTTCATGTCAGGAGGAGCAGAAATGCAGCTCTATGGATCTACAGAGCTTTATCAAAAACTCCAAGATATATCCTGGACTGCTTCACCTGACACCCTCCCAGCTACTATGCCCTAAGAAGCACATATCATCCTGCTCAAATTGCCCAAAGTCAACACCAAAATAGGGAGGGCAGCAATCAGCTATTCTCCAGCCATAGCATGGAACACCCTACAAAAATCCCTTAAACTGTCCATTATCATTCCATTTACATCCTTCAAGCAGCACTGTACAGCATTCTTCACAGAGAAATGCAGTTGCTACCACTAGAGATAGAATAGTCATCCCACAAAACCATATTCCAATCATATGGCATATTCCTTCCAGCCAGACACCGCCAGTATATGGCACCCAATATTCCCTTCACCATCCTTGTACTCATTATGTGAGTGACTGTCATGGCCCTCATTGTGATATATATGTACTGTACATATTGTAGATGTTAGTTTAACTTTCTCTTGCCAAGCTTTATCATGTGAATTCTCTGTATATTATTGTGTTATAAATAATATTTTCTTTTTTCTGTATGTATAACTGTCTCATAAGTATGTGATGTAACTGCTGTGCACCAACTCGAACCTTGACCTTATCAGATCCATCTTGTAAATGAGCCTTGCTCAATGATGATCGCCTGAATAAATAAAAATTTGATTGATTGATTGATTGAAGTCATTTAACTTGCTGACAATATATGGAATATGGCTCCATCGATCAGCTATTTTGTGTTTTTCCTGAAAACCCAGATTGCGCATTAATACACTGTCTTCTGCTTTAAGTTCTTGGGCTTTAACATGTTTGTTGTGATGAGCTTTGTTGGCCAGGTTTTTCTTTGCCGCCATGGTGTTTGCAAGCTGGTATGCATGCTTCAGTTGAGCTTTTAACTTTTTGACAAATTTGCAGGTAGTTGTTTGACTGAGCACCATCAGGGGAGACTCCAAAACATATGTCAACAGGAAGGCAAGCTTCTCAGCCGAACATGAGGTGATAGGGTGAAAAACCTGTTGCATTGTTCTTAGTACAATTATAAGCATGTACAAGGGCACTGATTTGCTGGCTTCACCTTGGCTTATCTTTAGGATGTAGAGTGACAAGCATATTGAGCAACACTCGATTAAACCTCTCGGGTTGTGGATCTCCCTGTGGATGGTAAGGGGTAGTCCGGAACTTTCTTATGCCCCAGACAGACAATAACTCCTTAATGTGCCAGCTCTCAAAGTCTTGGCCTTGATCTGAATGGATTCTCTGAGGAGCACCATGGAGGACAAAGAACTTTTCCACAAGGACTTTTGCTACAATGGCGGCCTTTTGGTCTCTTGTTGGATAAGCCTGAGCATACCATGTGAAGTGATCTGTTACTACCAACACTTTGGCAATGTTTTTTGAATCTGGCTCCAAACTCAAGAAATCAATGCAGACTATTTCCATTGACGCACTAGCAGTTATGTTAACCAAGGGAGCTGCCCTTTGAGGTTGAGCCTTTCGCTGAAGACACCTACTGCAAGTTTTAACATACTGATTGATGTCTAGACCCATCCTCAGTCAGCAGAAATGTGCATGGGCTAAATCCAGCATTGTTTCACTACCTAGGTGTCCCATGTTTTCATGTAGAGTCTTTAACACAACATTATTTTAATTTTGATGGCAACACTAGCTACTTTCTCACAACTTCCCCTTGACTGTCAGTCAAGTCTCTGTACAGCAACTGTTCATGTAGCTTAAGGTTAGCCCCTTCTTGTAACAGTAAAGCAGTTCTGAGATCACTAGGCCTCAGTTTAGAAATGTCTTCACCCTTTCTTAAAGCAATTAGAAATGGTTTAACCATTGGGTTATAATACTGTTCTTTCTGGATGTTAGCTGGGGTTAGCTGTGGTAATGTACTCAAGTCTAAGGCTGCGAAATTAAAATAGGCTACAGGTAGACAAGTATTAGGGAGGCCCCAAGCAATCGGCGAAGGAGTCCATAGTTTCAGAATGGGGAGTTTCATCTCAATCAGACTTGTGGCATAGAGCTTTTACTGACTCTTCAGGAATGTGCACCCACTGCTGACTTGAGACTGGTCTGTGTGAAAGGACATCGGTATAGTTTAGGCCGGGTCAGTACTCCACTGCATAATCATATGTTGGTAAAGCTGAGAGCTACTGGTGCCCAGTGGCATCTAATTTTGCAGAGATTTGGACTTAGGTCAACGGATTGTTGTCTGTCTTGACCAGGATCTTTGCAAGGCAATTTCTCTCTCTGAAGATGTCAGACTTCTGCTTGCAAAAGCTACTGGGTGCAATCCCTTGGTGTACTCTTGGTAAAGCACAGCCCCTAGGCCACTCAGGCTGGCATCTGCGTGCAGCACATAAGTTTTAGATGGGTCAGCGTAGGCAAGCATGGGTACGTGAGTGAGCTGATAAATAATTTCATGGAAAGCAGTATCGCAATCTGGAGTCAATCTCTGGCCAAAGAGTTTGTGAGGTCAGAAATAGTTTTTTACAGTCTCTTTGTCAGTGCTCTTTTTGAACTTTTCTGGGTAGGTGGGTACCCTTGGGTCAAATTTAACAAAGGCTGCACTACCTTAGTGTAGTCTTTAACTAAATGGTGATAGTAGCCACAGAAACCAAGGGCTCTATGAAGTTCCTTTAAATTGTTCAGCTTTGGCCACCTGGTTAACATCTCCACTTTGCTGAAGTCGATCTGGATACCCTCAGGAGACACAATATGTCCTACATATTTTATAGAGCTTTGGAAAAATTAACATTTGTCTATTGACAGCTTGAGGCCAGATTCCTCCAGCCTATCGAGTACTTTAAAAAGACAAGTCTCATGCTCCTCAGGAGTTTTTCCAAAGACAATGACAACATCGAGATAAACCAGACACTCAAGGAGGTTCATATCTCCCACAGCACGCTCCATTATTTATTTATTAAATTTTGGTGACCGGGTAGGCCCACTGAGCCCCGAAGGTCCCTTTTTCAGGGGCGACCTGGGATAACAATACAAGTTATAAGAATGAACAAGGACATAAGGAACATTTGAGGCATTGTGAGTTACATCATGAGGTGGTTACAGTAAAGAAAAACAGTGGATACAGGCACGGTTACAAGCATGGTAAAAGAAACGCAGTGGATACAGGCATGGCTTACAGGCATGGTAAAAGAAAAGCAGTGGATGAAGGCATGGGTACAGGCATGGTTATCATCATGACATGTCAGCAAGTGGTAGTACTTTGCATATAGTTTATTCAGGGGTTACACGTGGCCTCTGGCAAGCAGTCTGTATAAGGCAGGTAGTAGGAAGGTTAAGCTAGAAGACGGGAGTTGGAGAGGAGGGGAGTACCTTAAAAGCTTTAAGTGCCATGACAGTGGCATGCGCTTGAGGTCAGCAGATGGGACTTAAGCCTGGTGCGGAAGTTCATGAGTGAGGAGGAGACCTGGAGCTGGGGAGGGAGCTTGTTCCATTGGCAGGCTGCTTGGGAGGAAAAGGATCTTCCACCAGCATTTGTCCTTACCCTAGGGACTTCTAATAGCGTTCTATCTGAGGTCCTTAGGTTCCTTGGGTTGTGTTTGAGGGTTATGGTCCTGGCAATGCTTGGTGGAGTGTGGGGTTTGAGAAGCTTGTATGCCTGGACAAGCAAGGGGTGTTGGAGGCGGATGACCAATGTGGGTCAACGAAGATTGGCCAAAGTGTCACAGTGGTGACATCTCGGGTGGTCTAAGGTTGCGAAATGACCTATTTTATTATATAGGGTTTGCATCCTGGTAATCTCTTGTTTAGCAATGCCCTGTATAATAGGGGTCACAAAGGTCAGGTTGTGTAGAAGGATGCTGGTAGCTATGGAGAGCCTGGCTTCATGGATGAGTTGGTCCCTGAGTCGGTACAGGGTGCCAAGTTTCCGATGTAGGGTCCTGGTGACCTGGTCCACATGTTCCTTGTATGTGATATTCTGATCCAACGTAAGGCCTAAGTATTTAAGGGAAGGGACTATGTTAATGGCTTTACCAGAGAGTGATGTTAAGAAGAGGGATGAGGACCTGTCAAATCCCAGGGATCTTGGCCCAAATAGCATTGCCTTGGTCTTGTCGACATTTAGTACCATTCTGTTCTTACATAGCCAAGTCTCTAGTGAAGTGAGATCCTTTTAGAGTAGAGAGCCTAGGGCAACCATATCATGCAGGGGTCAGAAGATGACAGTATCATCAGCATACTGCACAACCGAGCTCTCCCCGCAGTGGGTGCGCAGGTCGTTGGTAAACAAGGAAAACAGGAGGGGGCCTAGAATTGAGCCCTGAGGTACACCCTGGTTTAGGGGTAGTGGGTTAGACATGGTCCCTTTCCATGAGACCCTCTGTGCCCTGCCTGATAAGTAGCTCCCAAACTACTTCAGGGTATGACTGTCTAAGCCTATATTTTGCAGCTTCTGTAGCAGCAAGTTGTGGTCGACGAGGTCGAAAGCCTTGGATAAGCCTATAAAGACTGCACCAGTGGGTATCCCTTTGTCCATTGCCCTGAGAACTTCATCCATGAAGTTAATGAGGGCAGTGTCAGTACCATGGTTTGTTCTAAATCCAAGTGGCAGGGGGCAAGGAGCTGATGAGCTTCCAGGTAGTCCCTGAGTTGATTGTAGATGACTCTTTCTTGCACCTTACCAAGTAAGCAGAGTAGGGAGATAGGCCTGTAGTTGTTGAGTTTTTCCCTGAGCCTCCTTTTGTGAATAGGGACAACATTGGCATGTTTCCACAGGTCAGGGACTGCTCCTTCCCTCAGTGATCGATTGAGGAGCATGGTTATAAGCCAGGCTAAGGAGGTAGCTCCTGCCTTGAGTAGCCAAGGGTTGATACCGTCGGGTCCCCTGACCCTTCGGTTTCAGGTTCCTTAGGAGGTTTAGTACTCAGTGCGTTTAGCCAGTCTCAGGTGAAATGGGGTCTTTCCATGTGAGGTGGTTCATCTGAGGTAGGGAGAGTCTGGGGAGACAGGCAGGTTTGTAGGCCTCGAGGTCTGAGAAGTGCCTGTTAAGGGCAGCCGATAGTTGAGAAGGGTCAGTTGTGAGCTAACCGTTAATCTCCATGGGACAGGACTCAGGCTTTTTGCTGCTCTTGATCAGGTCATTGATATGATTCCAGATTTGCTTGGGGTTGCCCAGGCTGGTTTTCTGGAGGTGTGTTAAGTAATCTCTCTTAGTGAGTTTTATGGCTCTCTTGGCTTTGTTCCTCAGGGCTTTGCATTCAGCGAGATCTGCTGGGAGCGAGGTGAGCCTAAACTTTTTCCAGGCTTTTTCCTGAGTAGCCATTAGGGCTTTGAGGGAGGGAGAGATCCACTTGTAGCAGCTGCCTTTAGCCCTCATTCTCTTCATTGGAGCAAAGAGGTTGGCTGCTGTGGTTAATTCATCCTGGAAGTATTGCACAGCCTCAGTAAGAGTAGGGAGAAGATTTATGGGGTTCCAGTCCAGACTAGATAGCAACTGTATTGTAGATCAGAGAACTTGGAGAAGTCACGGGTGGAGAGAATTCTAGGTTGGACCTTGGGTGGTTTGTTTTTCCATATACAGAAGATTGTGGAATGGTCACTCAGGGAGTCTGCCATTGTGCCCGCATATTAGTGGGGTTAGACACCAGAGCCCAGTCAAGGGTGGTGTGGTTCCCAGTTTTGTAATTAAATCTGGTCGCTTCAGAGATGATCTGCGTCAGACCTGCTTTATGGGTAAGTGACTTCGAGGCATGACCAGGGTCCTGGGCCCAGTTAATGTTGAAGTCACACAGGATTAGTTGCTCCGTTGTTACCTTGATAGCCGTATTGTTTGTGATGGCTTCAAGGGATTTGAGGGCTGATTTTGGTGGGTGGTAGATGCAGCCAATTGTTAGTTGTTTGGCGTGCCCTAGGGTTATCCGGATGTATATGCTCTCTCTCTCAGCAGTAGAATTAGTCTGCAGGGGTAGAGGTGACACAGAGAGGTCATCCTTAGGATAGATTAGGATCCCACCCTCTTTTTTGGTTTCTTTGTCATTGCGGTAGCTATTGTAGCCCATGACCTGAATCTCATGGTCATGGATGTGGGCTTTTAGCCAGGTTTCAGAGATGGTTAGTAAGTCCGGATTGTAGAGGTCCAACCAGGCCTGGACTTCATGTATTTTTGGTCTAAGACTACATATTTTCATATGTGCTATCTTCAGACCCTTGGTGGCCGCCCATTGATGGTCCGGGGGGGATGCTACCAAGGTACTGGGTACGTATGGGCCAGGGTTAGGTTGGATATCACCTGATAGGAGAAGTAGCAAGACTAGTAACCTAAGCAGTTTAGTGCTAGGTATTGAGATGAGGTGTCTGCGACGTGTCCTGCTCATATAGTAAAGCAGGTCAAAGCATACACCCTTTTTTATGATCTAATGCTCTGTTAAGATTCTAGATATACTTGAGATAGGGTAGCTGCTAAGGAAGTCGTGTGGGGGGATATTATGTAGATTGCTCACTGGTTCTGGGGGGAATGGGTCTATGAGCCTGTCCACCCAGAGTAGGGTCAGCGAGTAGATTATGGCAAGTAGTACACCCCTATTACGGGGAGGGACACTTGGGTTCCTAGCACACCAAGAAGGGTGGAAGGAAGCATATACTAAGTAAGGCATTATTATTGGATGATGTCAGCGTAGCGTAGGCAAGAATAGGGAGCTCAGAGTCTCTCTGACTTGAGTCTGAAGGGTGGATGGCAGACACTGAGGGTTTCCTGTTTTCAGCTGCAGAGCTGTCGCACAGGCAGTTTTAAGGAAGTTCTCAGCCTGTTCAGTGAAGCTTAGGGGAACCTCAAACTACAACCTCACCTTGTAGCAGCACTGGGAAAGAAGTAGAATGATAATGCAGGCCATATTGCCCACGACTAAGTACAGTGATTTGTGTAGAAAGACCAAGCATCCCTCTAGTGGCAGGTCTGTATAACCTGCTAATGGAAAACTAGCCACTTGGGGAATCTCTGAAACATTACAGGTGCACCTGAAATTCCTTGTGGCATGTGGAGAAATTCATATAAGTCCAAAGGACAAATAAATGTGTTTTCTGACTGTCTTACAGAGCCATTGGGATCTGATAATATCTTCTGCGAAAGTCAAGGACTGAAAACCACTTGCTCCTGTTTAGATAGTCTAGCACATCTTGTATGCATGGCATGGAATATTGATCTGGTGTTGTTCTCTTATCAAGGGTTCTGTAGTCCACGCATATGTGGACGGAGCCATTCTTCTTTCTCACTATGACGATTGGGGAGGCATAAGGACTGCATGACTCCTGTAGTATGCCTGCTGCTAACATCTCTTGCAGATGGCACCTTACATCATCAGTGTCAGCAGGAGCTAGACGTCTGCACAATGAGAGACCCTTCAGGAAGAGATCCAGACAGACATGGTGTTCAGCACTGGTAACACAACCGACATCCCACTCTTTAAGAGAGAATACTTTGGTTCACCGAGCCAATTTCTGGCTGATTCTGTCCCTCCAGCTATCAGGGATGGGAGACTCCCCAAAATCAAACATGTCAGGGGATACATCACACTCTTCTCCAGTCTGGCACCTAAATGGTAAGACAGCAGTATGCGCACAGTAGACCTTGGCCAGGGTGCACCCTCGGTTAACTCTGATGTCTCGGTCTGTCACATTTTGGATTTGGACCACCACTCTACGAGCATAAGCACGAGTATGAACAATCAGCACACTGGGTTTAACCAGAAGTCCTTCAGGCAATTTTCCCTCTTCTGGGGCATCCAGCATTAGTATCTTATTGGTCACATCCTTTTACAATCATACCTCTCCACTGACACCACACTGTGCGTTCGGGGGAAGAACAAGAGGTGAAGAGTCTTTTTTTCAAACAATCCCCACAGGCTTATCTCTGTCACCCTCTGCTGGGTGCATCTGCATCTCATAAGCTCTCTGAACCATAGCATGAATACATAGAGCTCTTCCAGACTTTTGTGCTTGTTTCTCTTAGTACATTTGGGCAAGGAGGCCAAACATATGCGCGTTGGTACAGATTAACACTGGAACCCCATCATGCAGGCTAGAGGGAGGACAGATCAAGGCTAATGTTTCCACCTGGTCTCCTACTTCTGCTACAGAGGACAGAAAAGAGAGCCACACTCGCAGATACCCAAGGTATGGGTAGGACTTGTCGCTCATTCCCCATACATGCAGTCCATCAAGGGGTTGTAAAGGATGGTCAGATGGATGCTGGTCATACCAATCTTTAAATATTATCATAACCTGGGATCTGCTATCTAGAATGGCTCAGGCTGGGATGCCATCTACATGTACAGTAGTCTCCATAGACAGACCCCATCATCTCTGTCCAGTCAGGAGGAACATTATTCACAGGGCATGTAACAGCATGCCGTCCAACATAAGGCTTGTAAAAAGGTTTAGACTGAGGCTTTAGGCCACTTTGTCTGACTTGGTTATGCAGCGTGGCGGTTACCTTCTGCAAATCTTCAGTAGCCTGGCATACTCTTCTCATATGCCCATCTTCGCCACAATGGTAACAGATGTTTGGTCTGGGGTTTTGGGTTCGAGCAGGTTCTTCAGCTGATTTATTGTTTTTATAATGATTAGACTTGAAATCACTTTTGGGCCTAGGGTCATGTTCAGTTCTGCTGGACCTTCTCCAAGTGGAAGACTGATGAGACATCTGGGTGAGGTCACGCACTAAAGCTCTTAACGCTCTTATCTCTTTCAGCATATCACTGCTTGGCTCTTCTCTGGGGACCTGGACACTAGCACTGGTGGCAGAGGACTGTGCCTCACTGATGGCTTCAGCAGTGGGGATGCAAGCAGTCTGACCTTTGACCAACTCCACAGCACTCTGGGCACTGATTTTTACTTCTCTTAACTCTTTTAATAAGTCATTAATTTGCTGGGCATCAAGAACAGTTTCCTTCTCAGATTTCTCAGGGGATGGAGCCACTCAGGCAGCATCCACATAAGGGTCCCAAAATTGTTCCTAATTCTCAGCCTCTCTGATCTCTTACATTAGCCAGCAGGATGCAGGAGGATCATCTTTATGATCTTGAAACCTTAGTTTAAGCATCAGTACACTAGAAGACTTGGCAGATTTGAGAATATGCTCTAGCCTCACTCTGTTTAAGTCATTTGCCAATACTCCACTTTTTCTACGAGATCTTTGCAATGCCCTTACCAACCGGGTTACATAAGCAGACAAATGTTCATTCTGCCACTGTTTGGTGGACTTGAATTCCCACATTAAGACTTCACTGGACTCAGTACTACTGAAAACTCACTCTAAGGCAGACGAGTATTCATTTGCTGAAGCATCAGGATTGGTGGACCTCAGAAATCTAATTGCTTCAAGTGTAGGACCCCTTAAACTCTCCATTAGCCTCTTTCATTTTTCACCTTCTGCACATTGCCATTCTTGGACCGGGGGTTCACAGTCCATTCAAGTCTCTAGATCATCTTCCTCCTGGGGTGTGAGAACAGTACCAGAGAACATTCTTAGTCAGTGATAGGAGTCAAGGTTCACTGAAGGTATGAGCACTGACGAAGGTGCCAGTGAGGGAGCGGGTGAGGGCACAGGGGAGGGATTAGTAGGAGTGACACTCCTTGGGGCCTCTTTAAATCTTCCACAGTTTATCCCTCAACAGCTAATAACTTCCCTAGTTTCTCTTTGAATCCCTCTAACTTGGGTGACCCCCCCCCAGGCATGGATGCCTCACTATGCATAGTGATCACTTACCAGCCTACAGGGAACTCGTCAGGGGTAATGACAGGGGGAACCCAATCTGGATTTACTAAAACACTGCATTCAATTAAGGCCTCTACAGTATACTTTGCATAAATAAGTCAGCATTTTGCCCTTTTACAATGGCTTTACCCAAACATTTGACTTTGTTCACGACCTTCTCTATAGCAGCTTTGTTGGTGTCCAGAGGAATATCCAATAGCATCAAGGTCTTGTGAGGGTCAACTTCCTCAGCTTCACACCACCCCAGTAAGCAATGTACAGCCATTTTATGGGCAGGGATCACCAATCTCACACCAGTCCCATCCTCCATTTTGGTTCCAGCACGCATATAAAAGGCAATTGCAGTTTTGTATTTTGGCCACTAGAGGGCAGTAATCCCAGTGGTGCCTCCAACTGTGTAGCCCTGGCACCGTTATACCAAGGGCTACTATCCCTGCCTACTTTCCTGACTGCAGGTTAAGGGGCAGGGGTGTGGCAATAAGGGTGCAGGGGGTGCAGTGGCACCTGGGCCCACGAGGTCTGAGGGGCCCAAATCATAATTTTGATGTTTATTCAAAACTGGGGAAGGGCCCTATAACATCACCTTGCACTCAGACCCTCTGGGAATTTGCTACGCTACTGTTGAGGGGCCTGTGTTCCGAATTAGGGGTCACAGTGGATTGTCTACCACCAGTAGAACTAAGAATTTGGTGCCTCCACCCAGAGTAACACTTATGTGGGTTATTAGCAATACTGGTACAGCCTTCTGGGAAGCTATAACCACCCACACTCCTGACTAGTGGCCTAACACAACAAGGTTCCCAAGTACAGTATTTGACATTTAATTCCCAGCTCTTAGAGCACACTACTGATATGCTCATGGACACCACACTTACCAACAGGGTTTGGTCTTCTGGCATATACCTGGTGCCCCCTGTAAAGAAACAGTTTCCTGCAACAACAATGCTTTCGCGCAGTATCTTTGCACAGACTCAGTAACCAGACACTGGGTTATAATATGCTCACAACCCAACTTAACATCAAACAGTAAATCTGGTTTATTAGGGGGACTTGAACAAGGGAGGTATGTGAATTTAGTTCAACGATTGCTGTAATGTTGTCAGTAAGCAGAAAATAATTGATAAGCATTGTTTTGTTTTGTTTTATGTAAATTTAGGTGATTGTGAAAGACAACCCTGTAAGCTCCAGGAAGATATACGATTTGTGTGGTAGATATTTGTTGGAAGTCAGAAGGATCAACACATTTATTTAGTGTGATCTTTCTACTCTGATGTGGTTAATTTTAATACTATAGTTTAAACCCTTTCTGTATGTGCCTTTGGTGGTGTCTGATATTGAGAACCTAAGTGTCATTTGTGGGTATCCTGTCTGTTTTGGTAGGTACTTTATTTTCTTTGTTAAACAGCTGAGTATACCTATTGACTAATACTTTATAGTACATTGTATCTTTTGCTCAGTCTCTGATTTTTCTCTTTCTCCAATGTTTTAGAACTGTTTAGTTATTGTGGCAGAGGTGTGGTACTGTGTTCTTTCTTGTAGTTCAAGGTGCTTTTGGAACTGCTGATTTCTATTGGCTTAAACTACTACATTTTTTTTTCTATTTTTAAAAAAGCTACATCAACTTGGTTTGTTGTCACCTGTTTGTTGTTGCTAAGTAGCAGATGTTGCATTGTGCTCTGATTCTGTGATAGAATCTGTATTAGTAGAAGGTAGATTATTGTGATTGTAGTTACCTTTTGATGGTAAGGATAAAGAGGTGAGATAGAAGTGTATGTATTTTCAAACATTATAGAGGAACAGTGGCAGGATTTTTAGGACAGTAAATTAATAAAAAGGGAACTAGGAGAGCTTCAGTAGCAGACAAGTAGTGGAATAGCAGTATAACTGCAGTATAATGTGGGGAGTGGTGCAATGCAGTGGCTGTGGGGCAGCCATATTCAGGCAGATCTTCTGGACACTGAGGTGCTGCCCTATCTGCATGTATCTTTCTGGACTGCGGGATGAGGTAGCCAGACTCAGAGCGGGAAGTAAACTGGGTCAGGAGTACCATCACCCCTATCCAGAGACCACTCAGTCCAATGCAGCTGCCTCAAAGGATGCAGAGAACGAGGAGTACTTGGATGACAGTGGGCTCAGGGAGGGTTAGACCCAGTCAGGCAGAGGCACATCCCAGATCCTATTCCACTCAAGAACTCATATGCCACACTGCCAAACAGGGACAACCACATAGAGGTACCCAGAGAAATGGAAGGAAAGGATATGGAGGTTAGCCAAGTGCAAAAGATGGAGATTAGCGCCCAGGAGGTGGATAGGCAGAATAGGGGCAAAATTCAGCAGAAAGGCAGACAGCAAGGTGAACCAGGGATAAAGGACAACCAAGGAAGGGGCTGGAGTAGAACAGCGAAACAGTCTAGGGAGGCCAAATCATGGAAAGTCATGTGTGCAAATGCCAGGAGCCTTAGCAACAAGATGGAAGATCTGGAGGCTGTCATGGTGCAGTTGACCTGGACATTGTGGCCATCACTGAAACCTGGTGTAATGATAACCACGACTGGAGGTTGGCCATACCTGGCTACAACATATTCAGAAGAGACAGGGCAGGCAGGAAGGGAGGAGGAGTGGCACTGTATGAAAAATGACATAAGGGCCACAGAGATCCAGGAGGAACAAAATGGGGAGATACTGTGGGTTAAGCTGGAAAGGAAAATGGGGCCAGCCATCCGCACAGGTGTGGTCTATAGACCACCAGCCCAGGAGGAAGAAACAGATAGGGGAGCTGATGCTAGCCATCCAGAGGATGGCAGACAAGGAATGAGGTAGTACTGGTTGGAGACTTCAATATTCAGGCGTGGACTGGAGCATCCCAGCAGCAGCATCAGCTAGGAGCAGATTTATCCTGGACTCTCTTCAGGGTGCCTTCCTCAAGCAACTGGTCATGGAACCAACTCGGCAGAAGGCAATACTGGACCTTGTGCTCACAAACAGGGACAGTGTGATGGGGGTAAGAGTGGGGGAGCACCTGGGGAACAGTTACCACCAGTCACTGTGGTTTGAAATCACAGAAAGAGCAGAACCTAACCACACAAAAACACGTATCCTGGATTTTAGGGGGGCAAACTTTGGGAAACTGGGGAGATACTTGAAAGAGGCATTAAGGGGAATGGGGCAGGAATCAGGGGTTGAGGAACAGTGGGAAGTATTTAAAATGGGGATTACAAGAGCAACAGAATTATGTATTAAGCAGGTTAGCAAGATGAAAAGGAAGAGGAGACCATTATGGTTTTCCAAAGAGGTAGCAAAGAAAGTGAAAGCCAAAAA
Source organism: Neoceratodus forsteri (assembly GCA_016271365.2). Taxonomy (NCBI): domain Eukaryota; kingdom Metazoa; phylum Chordata; order Ceratodontiformes; family Ceratodontidae; genus Neoceratodus; species Neoceratodus forsteri. The sequence goes on along the minus strand of CM057449.1, from coordinate 1,128,625,038 downwards.
GATTGCATTCATGCAATACAAAAAGACACAGGCAGAAGGGGATAGGGAGAAGTACCAGGAGAAGCAAAGGGAGGCAGGGAGGTCAGTAAGGGAAGCCAAAGCTCAGACAGAAGAACACATTGCAAAATCAGTGGGTAGAGGGACAAAACCTTTACAGGTACATAAGGAAAAAGAAAGGCAAAGAGGGATAGTGAGACTGAAGGGGAGGATGGGGCTGTGTGGAGGATGACAACAGTAAAGCTGACATATTGAACAGGTATTTCTGCTCAGTCTTTACTAAGGAAGAGGAGGGTAATGGGTCTGAATGGAGTACAAGGGGTGAGAATGGTGCAGAAATGGACACAAGTCCCTTTACACGAGAAAGGGTCCCGAAGGAACTGGAAGTAATAAGAGTTGATAAAGCAATGGGGCCAGATGGGGTGCACCCCATGGTCCTTAAAGAACTAAGAGAGGTGGTGGCTGAACCTCTTGCTATCCTGTTTAGCCGATCACTAGAAACAGGGGAGGTACCCAAAGACTGGAGGATAGCAGATGTAGTCCCCTTATACAAAAGTGGGAACAAAGAGGAAGGGAACTACAGACCAGTCAGCCTCACCTCGGTAGTGGGAAGATCATGGAAGCACTACTGAAGGAGAGATTGGTGGAACATCTGGTTGTCAATGGACTACAAGACCCAAGGCAGCATGGTTTCACCAGGGGAAGGTCATGTCAGACCAACCTCATTGAATTTTGACTGGGTGACTAAGGAGGTGGATCAGGGAGGGCAGTGGACATGGCCTATCTGGACTTCAGCAAGGCCTTTGACACTGTGCCACATAGAAGACTATTGCACAAACTGGGAATATGGGTGTGGGCAGGACAGTGAAAGGGTGGGTAGGTAACTGGCTGGGCAGCAGGACACAGAGGGTGGTGGTAAATGGCTGTCACTCCACAGAGGAAGAGTGACCAGTGGGGTACCACAGGGATCAGTGCTGGGACCGGTACTATTCAAAATCTTCATCAGTGACATTGCACAGGACCTAGAAGGCAGAATTTCACTGTTCGCTGATGACACAAAGCTCTGTAACAGAGTAGACACACCAGAGGGTGTAGACAGAATGAGAAGGACCTGCAGAAACTTGAAGAATGGTCAGGGTTTGGCAGTTGAAATTCAATGCAAGGAAGTGCAAGATAATGCATATGGGGCACAAAACCCTGGCACAATATATCAGTTGGGGGTGAGGATATAGCATGCACCAAGCAGGAAAGGATCTTGGAGTTATCATCTCTGATGACCTCAAGGCAGGGAAACAGTGTGACAAGACAGCAGGTAAAGCAAATAGGATGCTGGGATGCATAGGCAGGGGCATCACCAGCAGGAAAAGGGAGGTCATAATTCCACCATACAAGACACTAGTGAGGCCGCACTGGAGTACACTGTGTAGTTCTGGAGACCTTACCTACTGTAAGGACATAGACAGGGTAGAGAAGGTTCAGAGGAGGGCAACAAAGATGGTGCATGGATTGCATCACAAGTCCTATGAGGACAGGTTGAAGGCACTGAACATGTACTCCCTGGAGGAGAGGAGGAGAGAGGATATGATAGAGATATACAAGTATCTTACAGGGAGGAACAGGGTGCAGGAATGCACTATATTTTAAGTGAAAAAGATGTTCCAGGACTAGAGGTCATGGGATGAAGTTGGAGGGAGGACGATTCAGAGGAAACGTGAGGAAGAATTTCTTCACAGAACGGGTGGTGGACAAGTGGAACACCCTGCCAGAGGAAGTGGTGGGGGCTGAAACAATCACGGGATTTAAGAATGCATGGGATAGACATAAAGGAATTCTGGAGGTCGGGGTAAGGGGCAACAGACTTCCTGGAAAACATAAACTGAACTTACAAACTTAAATGGGCAGACTGGGTGGGCCATAGGCCCTTATCTGCCGACACTGTCTATGTATCTATGTATGTATCTATGCATTAAATCTGTCCCTGAATCCTTCTGTTTAACAAGCTGCTGGGTTCCCAGAGTGGAACTAGGAGCAGGCCTGAAACGTTGCCATGGGTAGTCCAGGGTTCTAGCTGGTTGAAGCCCTTGTTGGAAGAAAGGGTGTTATTAGCAGATGAAAACACTTGCAGACAGCAATTGTATTTGTGATCCCAGGCCGGATGGCCTGCAAACATAGTTAAAACCCAACGAGAACTTATAAAGCAAATCAGATGACACGAAATAATTTATTTGTTTGTTGCAGGGGGGTTTCCGGATTGTACTCACTGCACCCAGAGAGATTGAGAAATGGCTGGTGACACCATGGACCTTCTGGCTTTCCAGGATGTTGGTGAGGACTGGGGCCAACACAACTCACATCTTCAAGGCCTTTCCCTGTAGGTGGCCGCAGCCTGCGATCTGGTTCTCTGCAGGGGCTGACTCCCCGAGGTTGGTCTCTCGCTGAGCAGTGGCTAGATCTGGTGCAGGAGCAGTCTTTTGGGGCTGAGGTTGGCATAGGCCTGGTGGTTGTAAATGGATTTTTGTATGTAGTTGGCTATCTGTACGGTCAATCACAGTCTGAGGGCCCTCATTGGTTAATTTTAGGCACCAACAAGGAAAGTTCACAGCTTCTCCCACAAGTCAATGTAATAAGGACCCCTTGGTTCTGACTGGTCCCACTGCCAAGTCCCAGACCAAACATGATAGCTCCCATAGTGGAGAAATAGGCAATGTAAACAATTTATTTGCACAATAACAGTTAGGATTTAGAGATAAATATTTGCAGTACTGTGAAGGACTCCATCAGCACTAGCAAGCAACTGCTAATTGGGGCTGACTGGAGTTGTGCCTGGCCTGGTTGCGAGCCATGATTTACTAGGACACAGCCCAGGCTCTAACATACCATATACTGACTGAATCTCTTAAAGAGATAGCATGGTGGCATGGATCTGCACACTCACGCAGGATGACGCTAGGACATTACTGTACATGGATTTATCTTCCCTTTCCGGACATCATCCAAGTGGTGGGCATCAGCAGAGCCCAGAGAGGCACCCAAGGTAAGCCCCCTAATTTTGGGCGGGAGGTTACATATGTGTGTGTGTGTGTGTGTGTGTGTGTGTGCAGAACTTTGCATTTTCTTGAACAAAAAGGTGATTGAAAAGAAGGAAGAAAGGGCCTAGTGTGGGTGAGGGCTTTTTGACAGGCTGCCAGCTGCAAAAGCAATGATTTGCAAAGCAGTCCCCTTTGGTCCACAGGCATGATAAAATACCCGTTGCTGCCATGGTAATGGGCACACATGAACACACATGAGCGCACACACACACACACACACACACACACACACACACACACACACACACACACACACACACACACACACACGCGCACACACACACACACACTGGTATGAGCTCCTCACGGTCTAAAACACCACTGGTCACTTTCTCTACAGTACGGATCTACTTCAGCCTGAAAACCCCAGTCCTAGCCACCTCTCATACTACACACATCTCTCTCATAGAGTACATATCCTATCAGGCACAACCAGAGTGCGCATGTGTCTGTGTGTGTGTGTGGTGGGGGAGACGGGGGCATGCCTCATTAAATTTGTAAATCTTGTTATTGCTCATGATTCCCCCTTGAACATTTGTTATGTGTTTAAACATATGAGTTCCTCAAACTTACTCCTGCATTTTATCATATTGTAATATTTACAGGCTAACTGACATGGCACGTGCTTTGTGCACCGAGGATCCAGACATGGAAACAACAATGAGATATGCGGGGGTCAGAGTATTTCTAAAATGTAACCTCCGCATTATAGGTGGTGGTGGCGGGGGGTGTTGGCAGTGCTGATCTCTTCCAGGCCTTAGATGACTTGTAATGATGCCCTATGCATCCAGTAACTGCATACTTGGCATGGAAGCAGATTGGAACTCGGCACAGAAACAGATCGGTACTAGTGTCAGTCAGGCTGCAGAATTTATTACAGTTATTATTAATAAAAATGTTAACCCTATTGTCGTAAAAGAGTTATATAGCCCCATCGACAACTATATGCCACATATTGCATAGCAACAGCTAAGGAAACTAAACTTAACAGGCCTAAAATGGAACTATATCCCTCCCCAATTCTGTATTATTTGAAGTTGTGATTTGCATAAGTATCGTTAAAAGTATTTCTCCATACCAGTGACTGCAACAACTCTTCGATGCAGAAACACATTAATCGATATAGTAGCTTCAAAATTAAAATGCTCAGTTTTACAATCTTTACATTATTTGTAGGCATTTTGTTTATCTCAAAGGCGAGTGCTAGTGTTACTCGAGAATTTGTGGTTGGAATCACAATACATTTGTAAGCATATTAGAAGTACAATATTATTATTTATTTGTATGTATGAGCCAATTATTGGAATTCCAGAAGGATTATCCTTGACAAAAAACAGTTACCGTTCTCTACCTCACCCCTGGGTCATAGGAGACAGAAGAGGACAGAGTCACAGCTTTATCTTTCTCCACAGTAAAGCTCACAGTTGGTCAGTAAAGGGACAAAGGGACAGAACCCGCTCCATCATCCCACCTCCCCCACTTCAACCCGATGTCCATTTCTCTTTCCCAAGACTTAGCTGTCCACTTTGTCCTTGGCACTGTCCCCCTGCACTTACCCTCCTGTTAACTGGTCGAGTAACTATTACATGACATGCTTGCATCAGGCTTACTCCCTGTCCTCCTTCCCTAAGAGTTCACCTGGCCCTCTGGACCCTTCCCCCCTGTCGTTCTTTCCCCAGTGTAATTCCCCCAGTGCCCCCACCTTTTTTGCTGGCACTTACTTCTGTTTACATTTGACCAAACCTGTTTATGTATTTTGCTGTTCTCTGCCGAGCTCACCAAGTATGTACCTCACTGTATTTATCATGTGCTAAATCGTCTCTAATGCTGTCAGCTACCTATTCAATCCCTGTTAAGCTTGTTATTTTTCTGTATGTCAAATTTTGTTATTGCCTGTTATCTCACTGTATGTTAACTTGACTTCCTCACTGTTCTTGTATGCATCTACCTTGTAACCCTCCCGGGTCACACCTGAAAATAGGCACTTGACTGTCTAGAGTGCCTTAACCGGTAAACAAAAGCAAATAAGTAAATAAATAAATAAACCTCCACCACACACAAGCACCAACCCAGTACTGTCCCCAGTCCCTCTGTTAGACCTATTACTGTCCTGGAGTTAGTTACCATGTAGGATGGGAATCTGCTGGTGGCTGGGTCACTCGAATAGTGTAGAGGTCTTCCAAAGTTAGCGGAGGTGCTGGATGAGGTGAAGGCTACTGAAGTTAGCAGTGGTGCTGGACGAGATGAAGGCTGCTGAGCCAGGATAAAGACTGAAGGCAGAGCCTCACTCCCTGAGACCACCGTTCTGTTGCCCACCAGCTCTTCAAGCCTCAAGGAGGGATAGGTGGCGGACAGGCACTGGTAGAGGGCCAGCGAGCTGGCTGGGGTGCTGGTACAGGTAAAAGATGGAGAGGTATTCTTTTATTATGCTGAGAGTAAGACCTGTAGATTTAAAGAAAGCCAAAAGAAGAGGGTGACAGATTATATTTCAGATTTAACAGATAGTTGTTGTTGTGGAAGGTCGCATTTGGGAGGAAAGGAGGCAAAAAAATGAGTGCATACACAGTGGTTTCATGGGAGGGTCCACTATGGGGGCAGGGGGCCAGGGTATTTGCCCCATTTGTCCCCCTTTTAATTTGGCTCTGCACTAGTGCAATCATGCTACAAGGAGAGTGCCTGCTCTAAACTGGGAGGTGGAGGTGACATATAAAGGAAGCGCCTCCCCCACCTTCCCAACCATCACTCCGGTGCTAGAATTTGCAATTGTTTATGCCCTACAGGGCTTAAGGAGGCAGCCAGGGGTGAAAGGGTCTGGAGCTGCAACAAGGAGCTACTATTAAGTGAAGCCACTCCATGGCGTTAGTGAGTGCCAGGAGGGGTCTGGAGAGTGCACCGGGTTGCAGGAGCCGCCAGTAGTAAAGCCACACTGTGGCAATGTAAAAGCCTGGGGGTGGCTGGTTTCAGAGGAGGGAGGGCAGCAGAGTGGCGGATGTCATGTAGTAAAAGCCACACCGCAGCAGTGCAATGGCCAGTGGGCTTAAATTTTAATTAAATGCCTGCAAGGGAAACAGGCAATGGCAGAGTGCTCCCCAGCAAAGAATAACAAAAACGCCACACTGCTGCTGTGTGGAAGCCTGAGAAGGGGCTATATAAAATGTGAACTGAGGGGTGACAGAAACAGACAACCCACAGTGGAAAGCCGCTCAGCTGTTTACTGATGTGGCTTCATGCAAATTCAAGGACCAAAGCCCTCTTGGATTGGAGTGGCTCATTTGTTTTAAATACACAAAGTTTCTGCCCACCAGGTAGAGAGTAATGTCAGGACCACAACGCCTGGTCATTGATGTAGACTGCCGAGCCCATTCTTTTGTGAACTGCAATGGGCTCGACAGTGACATACCCCTCTAAAGTCCTCTCTCATAGCAAGATGTTCCTGGTGCATGCTTGTTGAACACAATAAATCGCAGAGAGGAGACATATAAAATATAAATGGAATGCAAGGAGAATTGTACCTAATTATTATGTTTTTTAAAGTTTTCTTTGAGGTGTCAGTAGCTCTTTAAGCAAGCATGTTAGCAAACACTCCATTTCCACCCTCAACTAGTCACAGACCCATTACTCCGAACTGTAATAAAATGAGCAAAATAGTTGCAACATGTGAAAACAGCAGTACCCAAGTTTAGGAACTGCAAACAACTCTGAGATGTATTGTTTTCAATTTACAGAGTCACCTGTACATATTGTCCCAACTATGGAATAGTTCAGGATCCCTTCAACTCATTGGAAGCAAAAGCACCATGCATTCCTGCTTAAAGCCGAACCAGCCTAAAAGTTCATGATGATTTGCATATACATCCCATGATGCTTTGCGTTATGAGGGTTTGTGTGATTTTGCTTTTTTCTGTGGTGCCATATCAGTCTTGATTCTCTGCAGCAATTTACTAGTCTCTCTGGGATCATTAAAGAGATGAACGTGACCGTTCCAGACCACACAAAAGCAAGCTGGCAGGAAGAGTTGGTACTGAATTTTCAGGGATCTCAGAGGGCTGTGTATTCTAATGAAAGCTTTGCATTGCAATTGAGTACTGTAGAACAGATCAGAGAACGGGGAGATCTCCATGTCACCATAGCACAGGGTCTACTTTCTCCTCGCTGTACCTAGGGCTCTGTCACAGTCACCGATTCTGGTACAGACAATGATAAATGTCCATGGAGCCTTTTGATCACCTGCAGCATGTCTAGGAGAGAGTCAGTAAGTCTTTTGTAAGGCATCGGCAAGATCAGTTTCGGTCTCATTAAGCAGTTTAAGAACAATTAGGCAAACCTCAGGGTGTCCTCCCCTTCAGCAGTCTCTGGTAGTCTGATCACCCAGAGACTGCATTCCTGAGCTTGATTTTCAAGTGTTCCCAGCCTTTACCTCAGCTGGATGCTCTCTTTTACCAGGGTGGCAGTCATATCTGGAGATTTCAGGTATGTTGCTTTCGTCCATTGCATGGTCTGCTTGACAACCCCATTCTCATTTCGAGCTGCTGTACTCTTGGAGTGAGATTGTCTAGTTTGCAATTATTTTGGACCATTTTGATGAGCTGCCCCAGGGTCACATTCACCATGTGGAGAGTCACATTCTGCAACAAGCTCACCCGTGCTCGATGCTCCCTCGTGTTGTAGAAGCCTCCCAGCGCTCTGTTGTTTCTTTGGCATGAAAAAGTCTGGCAGCGGTGCAGCACCTTGAGGTTTACCCATTTTGTAGATATAGATTTTAGCAATCAGGTAAGCTGTTTCTAGTGTAGAAATTCACTCAGAAAATAGTTTTTTTTTTGTATTCACTTTTTATTAAGTTTAATAACACAAAGAAGAAGGTTATACAGACAGATAATCACATAGAGACAAACAAATAAGACCAACAACAAAAGAAAACAGTTAACAAAAGGTCCATAACTTATATCTGTATGTTCAGTAGATGGCACATGAGAAGTACAATAATATATCAATATTCAGGTATTCAGTCTGTTGAGTGACCCTGCATGGGGTAGGAAGGAGCACCTCCAAAAAACAGGTTCCAAGGGTTGGGGAACCCAGAATCCCCAGGACATCCACAGTCCCCCCCCGTTCCATCCCTTGTGCTAAGTCAATCCCGCTCTCAATATTTGAGCCTCTGATGGAGAGAAGGAGTTCAGAAAGGGTTCCCATAAAGCAGAAAAACATTCGCCTTTGCCCTGCAACACAAACAAGAAGCGCTCCATCACCAGGGTCTGAATTACCAGGGCCCTCCAGTGCAGAACTATGGGCTGGACGCATGAAACCCAAGTATTTAGAATACCAGTACACTTACATGCTAACACCAGTAAGACACGAATCCAGCAAGGGAGCAATCCCCACTCCTCTTCTGTGAACTCCTCCATTCTAAAGAGCATGGTAACTGGTGTCATATTAATCTAGTGCCATGACATAGTCGAGACTTCATGGGACACTTCTTGCCAGAAATTCTGTAGAACCGGGCATGTCCAAAAGTAGTGTATATAGGAACCTAACTATTGTTTACATCTCCCACAAAGGGGTGATATTGCAGGGTTACACTTATGCACAGTCGGGGGGGGGGGACAGTATAATCAATGGATGAATTTAAACTGGGATTTTTTATATTTATTACAGATCAGGATACCAATATGGGATCATATTAACAACCCCCAATCTTCCTCCCTGATAGGTATCCCAAGGTCCCGCTCCCATAACACTTTACTTTTATGGGTAAGGTCAGGGAAATACTGCCTATCCTGGTGCACTGCTTTCCGTATTACCCCCTTTGGGATCCTTTTTAGCCACATAGACCAACTGTTCCACCAGAGCCAATGATGATTCAGTGACTGGATCCCTCTTCATCCCCTTCCCACATGCATGAACCTGCAAATATTGGAAAAAATGAATGAGACAATCCCGTAATCCACTGCAGGTCCGCGAAGGGGGGCATTCCTTCCTGGGTAAACAGGTTTCCCAGACAAACTATTTCCTGAGGTTCTCATTCCTTAAATCTGCCATTAGAGGAGCTCAGGAGGAAGAAGGGGATCCTTACCACAGGGACCAACAGTGTTTCATCCTCTCCCGCACTCCTGCAATGCCTCACCTGGTCCCAAGCCTCCAACACCCACCTGACCGAGGGTTTAGACAAGCCCAAATTGGTGTATGTCTAGTGGCCCTTGCTGGCCAAATAGACTGACATCCAGCTAGGGTATCCCTCCTCCTCCAAGTCCAGCCAACTGGCCTCAGGTGGCCAGTTCACCCAGTCTTGAATATACCTGTGTTGTATTGCCATATAATAACTTTTCAAATCAGGGAAGTTTAATCCCCCTTTTGAAACATCCACCCTCAGGTGCTGTAGGCACATCCAGGGCTGATTGCCCTGCCACAAAAAGGTGGAAAATTCGCCATCTACCCATTTCAGATCTGCCCTCATAAGATCCATCAGGAGCATCTGCATAACATACAATATCTATGGAAGAATATTCATTTTAATGAGGTTGATACGGCCCACCCAGGAGATAGGAAGCGCCCTCTGTGATGTAGACAGCCAGCTCTGAGTGCTCGAGTGCTGTATTAATTTTTGTTATTACATATAAAATATGTGAAAGGAAGGTCAGTTCAAGGAAAAGGCTGTCTTACTGGAACTGACACATCAAGACCCCCCCCCCCCCAGGGATAAATTCAAAGGACAGAAGGTATTTTAAACTGCAGAGATCTGGGGTGCAATTACCTTGTCAATTTGATTTCATCCCAGGAAATAAGATTAGCCATTCATAATGCCCTCAGGGAGATCCTTTGACTTGCATATTTGCCAGGAAGGACTTGTGGGGAGGGGTGTCAAGAGAGGCCAGAATGGACATTGAAGAGGTTTGATGTCTGAGCCAGGAAGGACCCAGAAGGATTTGGAATGTCCAAAATATATTTCCTGGGGAATCCCTGAATTACATCAGAAAGACCTGAGGTGTAGATTCCAAGGTCCAGACAGGATTAAGGAGGCCAATACACTTTTGCTTTGAATACAATTACTTAGATCAAAGAAACTTTTAAGATGTATGTGTAGCAGAGCACAAACCAGTTCTGACCAGTTAACTTGTGGAGAGGAAAGTCAGTGAGATCATCTCATATGTTTTTATAAATATTTTATTTGGAGACCCTGTATTGTAAAATATAGAGTTTGATACACCAAGGCGGGGTTAGTGACCTCATGAGAAGGCCGGCTCAGAAGTGTGCTTAACTGCTGAGAGAACGTGACAGAGACACACAAGAAAATATTTCTGACTGAGAGAAGACCCTCAAAGCACTGAAAGAAAGTAAGCATTAGGTTATACCAGTCTGAAGTTATAAATTGTAGGAACTGTACTTTTTTTACCCATTTGTTTTAAGGCTGTATGTGCTGGGATATATATTTATTCTGTAATTATTGTTCTGTTTTGATATTTTTAAAGTAAAGATATTTTTTTTACAAACAAAACTGCATGGAGTGCTTTGACATTTGTTTTTAGTTCAACTGGAGCTTTTAAAGGTTATAGTAGCACTGTGTATGGGCTTATTGTATACCAAACTGGGAAATGGATAGAGTTCTCTAAAGTCTTGCATAGAGTTCTAAGGGTTCATTTGAAAGAGCTGGTTGGGTGCCCGTAGGCAAAGATATCTGGCCCCCCGAAGACAGAATTATCTGAGCCTGATAATTGGGTACGCTAACGAGAGGTTATCAGTTTGAATCCCTCCAGAGCTTGAGACTAAGGTGACTTGAACCCACAAAACAGACAAGAGGGCTACCTTGTTCTGTTCACTGTAGACAAATCATATGCTCAGAGGTTGGCACTTTGGGAGTAGAGGGTTGACGAGTTTGTGGCAGACTGGTTGGCAGCGGTGGCATAAAATGTTTGGTGGTAAAAGCTTCATTGTTCAGTGTGTTAGCTTGAAACCATTTAGCTCACTTGGAAAAAAGGAAAGGCAGTGTTTTATTTCAAAAGGAAACAGAAGTATATCCCTTGACTGTTAAGTTCCCAACCATTTTTTTTTGATGTGCCAGAAAGTACAGTATTAGTAGTGAGAGAAGAAGAAAATGTCTTCTGACTATTCTGACTACAGCAAGCACACTGTAGATTTCTTAAAGCAGTTGTGCGGGGACAGGGAAGTCCCGTTTGGGGTGAAAGCCAGTAAGCAAAACATCATAGACGCCCTGATGGTAGCAGATACGCAGAGCAGCGAGTCACCAGCCAAGGCTACCATGACTGAAAGGGACCAGATTTCGAGTGTGACAGAACTAGTGACTAGTGAGTGGTCCCGAGCTGATGAGGCGGACAGCAGGGCCACTGTCAGTGAAGAGCCATAGCAGCAGGGGAAGGTCACCAGTATCCTGAATCCAGAGGTGCTCAAGTTGCAAACTGAGTTGCACAGGATGGAACTGGAGGCAGAGCGACAACAGAGGGAGGCAGAACGTGAGGAATGTGAGCACCAGCGAGAGGCAGAGGAGAAGAGAGAGGAGCGCCAGTGGCAACACGAACTGGAGAAGCTACGACTCCTACCAGCGGCACCTGGGCAGGTAAGTGGTTTGGGTTTAACTGGAACTGCAGGACTGGGTTACAAATTGAATTCCAAATTAATGGCAGAGTTTAAGGATGGGGAGGACATAGACGCCTTTTTAAATTCTTTTGAAAAAGTTTGTATTCAGGCTAAAATTCCTAGAGAGTCCTGGAGCTTCCAGCTATCCCCGCTACTTACTGGAAAAGCTCGGGATGCATTTAGTCATATGGACAATAAAGACAGTGATGATTACAGCAGGTTAAAAGCAGCACTACTAAAAAAGTTTGAATTAACTGCTGAATCATACAGAGCTAGATTCCGTAAGCTCAGGAGAAGTCCTGTTATGAGCTATGAGGAACTAGCCACGAAACAACGTTAGTTTTTAAAGCATTGGTGGGAAGGAATTGAGGCAAACACTGTTGATAAAATTGAAAAAATTTGATTTTATTATAACAGTTTTATTGGGCATGCCCAACAGAGTTAAAAACCTGGCTAGAGGACCGAGATCCAAAAACAGTGCAAGACGCTGCTGAACTCTTCGACCACTATGCTAAGAGCAGACCTTCTCTGAGAGCGAATGGGGCAAGTGTAGCAGTGCAGGAAGGGAAAAGCGCACCTTCAGGGCAGCTAAAACCCTCACTGCCTCCACCGAACCCAGTTAGCCCCAGGTTTCAAAGAAAAGATTTCTCTGAAGTAAGAAATGTTTGTTGGTTATGTAAAGAAACTGGGTACATTGCCAGACAGTGTCCAAGAAGGGCAAACAATAATACGTAAAGTAGTACCAGAAAGGAGTTTGTGTGTCCCTGGAAGCATGCCAGTGAACATGAGGGAACACATGCACCCAGTCATGGTAAATGGCATACAGACGCAGGGGTTAAGGGACACAGGGGCATCCCTGACATTGGTAAAAGGGGATCTGGTACAGCCTGGTCAGCTTATACCCAATAAAAACGTGACTGTACAGGACTTTGCAGGTGAAGCGAAAACATTGCCCCTGGCCAGTGTTCTCCTGGACTGGGGTGAAGCAGGGGAACTGTGCAACAGGTGGCTGTAGCTAACACATTAGCTGTGTATGTGATCCTGGGTAACAATCTCCAGCAGGGGGTGGTATGTGCAGTTACCCGTAGCCATGCGGCCAGGGAAAATTGTAGTTCACTGAGCCACCCAGAAGCCACTGAGGAAGATACTGAGAGGCTGGTTCCCCAGCCTGTGTTTCCAGAGGGGGAGACTGATAAAAAGAGGGTAGAAATTTCCCCAGCAGCAAATAATCACATAGCTACAGAGGGTTACTCCAAAGAGGGAAGGGTGACCCCTTGTCAGAGGGTAGGGATTGACAGTGATCCTGAGGGCCCCGACGCTAGTGCTAGAGACCCTAGTTTAGCAACTGAAGGGGATCTGTCCCATGCCTTGGGAAGGTGTGAGGGGTTCGCAGCTGCTCAGAGAAGTGACCCTAGTTTAGAGAAGCTGAGGGCTTGGGCAAACTCGTACGGTGCACAGGGAGGTGACGGCAGACATAAGGTTTATTGGGCAAATGGACTTATGTATACACAGGCAGTACAGACAGAGGGAGGGAGGGATGCTAGGCAGGCAGTTTGTCATTCCTCAGGGATATCGTGAGCAGTTGCTCAAGGTTGCCCATGATATTCCCTTATCTGGTCAGCTGGGAATCGCACGAACTATGCAGCGGTTGGCCCAGAATTTCTACTGGCCTAACTTCACTCAGCAGGTGAAGGAGTATTGCAGGTCTTGTCACCGGTGCCAAGAAATAGGGAAGGTGGGCAAGAAAACCCAAGCCGTCCTGATCCCCTTGCCCATAGAGGAGGAGCCATTCCAGAGGGTGGGAATGGATATTGTGGGGCCTTTAAATACCCCCAGCTCCTCAGGGAAAAGGTTCATCCTGACTGTGGTGGATTATGCCACCCGGTACCCAGAGGCAGTCGCCCTTTCCTTACTGAGGACAGACAAAGTGGCAGATGCCTTGCTTGGGATTTTCTCACGTGTTGGTTTTCTGCAGGAGGTAATCACCGATCGAGGGGGTTCCTTCATGTTGGATCTAATGAAATGTCTATGGAAGAAGTGTGGGGTGGTGCAAAGATGCACGACACTGTATCTCCCACAAGCCAATGGGCTTGTGGAATGCTTCAATGGTACCCTAAAGTCAATGCTACAGCCATTTGCTGAACAGTATGGGAGGGACCGGGAGAAATACCTTCCCCACCTGTTGTTCACATGCAGGGAGGTGCCCCAAGAGTCTACAGGATTTTCCCCCTTCGAACTCTTGTACGGACGCCGGGTACATGGGCCCCTAGACTTGATCCGGGAAGACTGGGAAGGCAAGCATGCCACCTAAGGAACTCCCATTGTGGCTTATGTCCTAAGGTTTAGGGAAAGGCTGAAGGAGCTTATGGGGACAGCCCAGAGCAACCTGGCAGCTGTCCAACAAAAACAAAAAGTATGGTACAACCACAGAGCCAGAGCTCATTCGTACATGGTGGGTCAGGAAGTCATTGTCCTCATTCCGGTCCGGAAAGACAAGCTGCAAGCTGAGTGGGCAGGACCGTACAAAGTGGTTAGGAAGGTAAATGACGTAAACTACATTGTGGAGTTATCTGACCGTAGACAGACAAAAAGGATGTACCATGTCATCATGATGAAGCCATTTGCAAATAGGGCTGACATGGTGTTCACAGTGTGTAGTCATGGGGAGGGGACGGATGAAGGAGACCCCCTTCTGGACTTGCTGGAAGAGAATAAGTGGGAGTCCTCTGTGGAGGCAGTAAAATTGTCTCCCCAGCTGACCCCGGGCCAGATCCAGAAAATGAGGGAGGTTTTAGCAGACTTTGCCCCCTTGTTTAGTGCCAAGACTGGACTAACCCCCTTAGCAACACATGATATGGAGACAGGGACACAGACGCCCCTACGACAGACAGCATATCGGGTGTCGGAGGCTGTCCAAAAGGATATTAGGAAGGAAGTGGAGGAGATGCTGGATTTAGGGGTAATCCAGAGATCCCACAGTCCCTGAGCCTCACCCGTAGTCCTTGTACCCAAGCCAGATGGCTCAACTCATTTCTGTGCAGACTATCATGGACTGAATGCAGTCACAAAGTCAGACGCCCACCCGATGCGGACGAGATGAGGGTCTGGACAAGTTGGGGGCGACCTACCTTACGACCATTGACCTGACAAAGGGTATTGCGAGGTAGAGTTGATGGACAGAGCTAGGGAAAGGTTGGCCTTCATCACTCTGATAGGCTTATTTGAGTTCAAAGTAATGCCTTTCAAAATGAAGATCACCCCGGCCACTTTCCAAAGGTTGGTGAACCAGGTGTTAAATGGTGCTGAGGAGTACACCGTGACATACCTGGATGACATTGTCATCTTCAGTACCAGCTGGGAGGAACACCTGTCACACCTTAGGGAAGTGCTGGGAAGAATACAGAGGGCCGGGCTCACTGTCAAAGCCGAGAAGTGCCAGGTGGCCATGGAAGAAGTTGCATACCTCAGGCATGTGGTAGGCCTGGGACAGCTCTGTCCTAGCCAGATAAAAATAGAGGTAATACAGGCATGGCCCAGACCAGAAACTCAGAAGCAGGTCAGGAGTTTTCTCGGGACAGCAGGGTACTACAGAAAATTTGTACCAAATTACAGTGCCCTGGCTGCTCCCCTATCTGACCTCACAAAGAAACGAATACCCAAGAAAATCACCTGGGGTCCACCCTGTGAGGAAGCCTTACCAAACTGAAGGAGGCACTGTGCAGTGCTCCTGTTTTGACAAGTCCGGACTATAGCAAAACTTTTTTAGTTCAGACGGACGCCTCAGACGTGGGTATTGGGGCAGTACTAAGCCAGACATCCAGCGCAGGGAGGGACCACCCGATAGCCTACCTGAGCCAAAAGCTGCTCCCCAGGGAACAAGCATACTCCACAGTGGAAAAGGAGTGTCTTGCCCTAGTGTGGGCCCTAAAGAAATAGGAACCATACCTGTATGGGTAGCCTTTTGTGGTGCAGACTGACAACCCCCTGGTTTGGTTTTCACAGATGGGGAAAAACAATGGCAGACTGCTCAGATGGAGTCTTGCTTTACAAGGGTATGATTTGAAAATAGTACATAGGGCCAGAGCCAAAAATAAGAACTCAGATGAACTGTCTAGGGTCTATGAGGAGTAAACTGATTTGGGAAGCTCATCTCATGTAGGATATGGATCCCCCAAATTCAGTCTAGGTGGGGAGGAGTGTGACGTAGACAGCCAGAACTGAGTGCTTGAGTGCTGTATTAATTTTTATTACATATAAAATATGTGAAGGGAAGGTCAGTTCAACGAAAAGGCTGTCTTACTGGAACTGACACATCAAGACCCCCCCAGGGATAAGTCCAAAGGACAGGAGGTATCTTAAACTGCAGAGATCTGGGGTGCAATTACCTTGTCAATTTGCTTTCATCCCAGGAAATAAGATTAGCCATTTATAATGCCTTCAGGGAGATCCTTTGACTTGCATATTTGCCAGGAAGGGCTTGTGGGGAGGGGTGTCGAGAGAGGCCAGAATGGACATTGAAGAGGTTTGATGTCTAAGCCAGGGAGGACCCAGACAGATTTGGAATGTCCAAAATACATTTCCCCGGGAACCCCTGAATTACATCAGAAGACCTGAGGTATAGATTCCAAGGTCCAGACTGGGTGAAATAGGCCAATACACTTTTGCTTTGAATACAGCGACTTAGGTCAAAGAAACTTTTGAGATGTATGTGTAGCAGAGCACAAACCAGTTCTGACCAGTTAACCTGTGGAGAGGAAAGTCAGTGAGGTCATCTCATGTGTTTTTATAAATATTTTATTTGGAGACCCTGTTTTGTAAAATATATAGTTTGATACACCAAGGTGGAGTTTAGTGACCTCATGAGAAGGCTGGCACAGAAGTGTGCTTAACTGCTGAGAGAACATGACAGAGACACACACAAGAAAATATTTCTGACTGAGAGAAGACCCTCAAAGCACTGAAAGAAAGTAAGCATTAGAGTATACCAGTCTGAGGTTATAAATTGTAGGAACTGTACTTTTTTACCTGTTTGTTTTAAGGCTGTATGTGTGGGATATATATTTGTTCTATAATTATTGTTCTGTTTTGATATTTTTAAAGTAAAGATATTTTTTTACAAACAAAACTGCATGGAGTGCCTTGACATTTGTTTTTAGTTCAAGTGGAGCTTTTAAAGGTTATAGTAGCATTGTGTATGGGCTTATTGTATACCAAACTGGGAAATGGATAGAGTTCTCTAAAGTCTTACATAGAGTTCTAAGGGTTCATTTGAAAAACCTGGTTGGGTGCCCATAGGCAAAGATATCTGGCTCCCCGAAGACAGAATTATCTGAACCTGATGATTGGGTACGCTAACAAGAGGTTATCAGTTTGAATCCCTCCAGAGTTTGAGACTAAGGTGACTTAAACCCACAAAACAGACAAGAGGGCTACCTTGTTCTGTTCACTGTACACAAATCATACGCTCAGAGGTTGGCACTTTGGGAGTAGAGGGTTGACCGGCTGAGCGAGTTTGTGACACCCTCCAGTGCCTCAGATCACCCAGAATCATACTAATGAGTGGGGTGTAATTCAGGTGGTAAAGAGAGCCCAGATCCCTATCAGTTTGAATTCCCAAATATTTAAATGAGCCAGACACCTCCCTTAACCCCCTGGTATGCTCTTGCCCCATCTCTTGTGTCCACCCAAGAGATAATATCTCCGATTTGCTCAGATTGAGCTTGTAGCCAGCAAAGGTGGCAAACTCAGAGATCACCCGGAGCAGCAACAGCATTGACCTGTGAGACTCAGAGATATACAGCAACAAGTCGTCCACATACAAAGTGACTTTGTGGGACTTCTCCAATCTCCCCTGTACACCACGTATATCAGGAGCACCCCTAACATGGATCACCAACAGTTCAATGGCCAGTGCAAAAAGCAGGGGAGAAAGGGGGCAGCCCTGCCTCATCCCCCAAAAGAGAGAACATTTATCCGTAAGGGTTCCATTTACCAGGACACATGTCTCTGGCAATTTATATGATGGCTGGACCATCCCAACATACTCAAGACCAAACCACCTCAAAACCTCAAAGAAATAATCCCACTCTATGCGGTTGAACGCTTTCTCGGCATCCATGGACAGCATCCATTTGCATCCCAGATGACAAGAGGTCCACCACACCACATTTATGAGTTTGTGCATATTGGCGGCAATTCTCCAAATCACAAAGTGTCTACATGCCGCATATCTGGGGGTGCATAGACACTCTGTGGCCGCCGTGGCCCCTGCACCCGATTCTCCAAGGGGGCACAGGGCTGGCAGGCACCCGATCCCCCACCCGCAAACCAAGATCCATGAAGGGGGCGGTCCAGGGGTTTGCCCATGCTCCGAGCTGTTCTGAAAAGCATGGAGCATTGGGCGAGAGGGCACTGGCTACATGTCCCGAGGGCAGACGTCGTCCATATGTGCCCCCCTGGGAAGCCACCACCAGAAGCAGCGGGGACATCAGGGCATGGATAGGCCCTCCAACATGCTGCCCCAGCCCATGGGCTGCACATGGTGGGTTGGGGCAGCCAACTAGGCACCCGCCTGCCCCGATGTCGTGGCTGCACAGCAGCCGCCTGACGTACATTGCACCCCAGGGTGCAGGTGATCCAGTGGTGGACCTGGTCCGGGCATCCCACTGGATGCCCGCCCATGTCCGCAGATGTGCCCCAGTGCACCTACGCACTGTGGGGGCAGGGCAACATAAGGGGGCCATGCGGTAGCCAGTGGCTGAGAATATGGCCACCATGCAGCGGTCCCTGGGTGTGGACCTCTGCGGGCCGGGCACACGCCTGCAGTGTGTACATCCTGTGTCATGGAAAACTGCCACCTTAGTGATAAGAAAGACACCCATGCACAAACCCAGTCTGATCTGGGTGGACTAAACTTGGGAGTAACTGCTCCAGATGACTTGCCAAAATCTTGGCTATGATTTTCAAATCACAATTTAGCAACAAGATTGGATGGTATAAGGCACAGTCCACATGATCTTTTCCTGGTTTTAGTAAAACACAGATAACCACCTCATAGTATGTACCCAGAAGGGCCCCCTCTCCCCTCGCCTCTCGCAGCAACTCCCATAAGGGTTCCACCAGGAAACCCGCCATTGCCTTATATTATTCAGCAGTGAAGCTATCAGGGCCATTAACCTTCCCCATTTTAAGACTATTGATAGCACTGCGGTTCTCTTCACAGGTGATCTCTGACCCCAAACTATTTCTTTGTGCCTCAGAAAGGGATGACAAGTCTATCTTGTCCAAGAACTGTTACACCGCATCCAACTCCCCAGAACATTCTGCTGTATACAGTTTCTGGTAAAAGTTATGAAACACCTCCTTGATCTGGTCCTTATCCCTAACCAACAACCCCTGACTGTTTTTAATCACTGGGATGTATGTAGGGTCACCCCTCCCCTGAATCAGGTTAACCAAAAAAGGGTCTGGCTTATTACCACATTCAAAAAATTGCTTCCTAGCAAAAAGACAGGATGCACATGCTTCCCCAGCCAACAGCAAACTTTGTGCCTCAGAAAGGGATGACAAGTCTATCTTGTCCAAGAACTGTTACGCTGCATCCAACTCCCCCAGAACATTCTGCTGTATACAATTTCTGGTAAAAGTTATGAAACACCTCCTTGATCTGGCCCTTATCCCTAACCAACAACCCCTGACTGTTTTTAATCACTGGGATGTGTGTAGGGTCACCCCTCCCCTGAATCAGGTTAACCAAAAAAGGGTCTGGCTTATTACCACATTCAAAAAATTGCTTCCTAGCAAAAAGACAGGATGCACATGCTTCCTCAGCCAACAGCAAACTGAGTGCCTCACTCACAGCATTCAACTCCCTTACTGCCTCCCAAGTGTGTCCCATCACTACCTGGCATTCAAGCTCCTTAAGCTGCCTTTCCATGGCCATCCGGTTATCCCTTGTTTCCCTCTTATGTCTGGAGACATAGTTAATAATGGCCCACCTCATATAAATTTTGCCAGCATCCCAGAACACTCTCAGATTTGTAACCAAGCCATACTTCGCCTCCTTATATACTTGCCACTGTTCCTTGAGATAATCACGGAAATCCTGTCATGCCAATAAATAAGTGGGCCATTTTTAAAGGGGTGGACCCTCCTGATACTCCGCCAGTGTCAGCGTGAGGTCAACCATGGCATGATCGAACAGGTGAATGGGACTTTGCCAAACCTTCACCATTTTTATTTATGTATTTATTGAAATGTTTCACCAGGAGGGCACACTGAACGACAAGTTGCTTGTCTCAAGGTGTGACCTGGGGGGAGGGGTTACATAGGGTTGTGAAGGATGATCAGTTACAATGGTATGTGGGTAGTACAAACAATACAACATTGTAAGACTGTGCAACAGTTGGAACACAAGGTATTGTACAATAAACAGTAGTGGAACACTGGGTAAATTACAATACATGTCCAAAATCATACAAAAGAACATTTAAACGTACAAAACAGTAACAATGTGATAGAACCATTTATAGTGCACGAGTGTACCCGGAGCAGGCTTGAGGTAGTATGCAAGTGCTGTTGGAGTAAAAAGGATGGAGGTTAGGTTGTGCACACTGGTGACCCAGAGGCAGGTGGAGATGAAAGGGGAGGCAAGAACTGAATATGAGGAGGGGGGGTAGCCATTTCCTGATTTCCCCCTTCAGGATGTTGAGTATCCTGCTGGGGGGGGTCATGGTAGGAAGGCAGAAACTGGGGATAGGTATTAAGGTAGGTTAAAGCAGGAACAGCTGAGGGAAAGATAATTGTGTAGGGCAGAGGTAAGGGAGTAGTTGGAGGAGTGTCATATTTCAGGGGGGAAGGAATTCCAGATTTTAGGGAAACGATGGGCGAAACCAGTCTGACCGATGAGGGTGGGGCAGTGAGGGACCGTCAAGGTGTGGGCGTCATTTGATCTGAGAGAGTGGGTGGGGGGAGGTGGAGTGGACAGAGAGGATGAGAGATAGGAGGCGAGCCCCCCAAACCAGAATTTTGAGGTTAGTTTTGCACAGTGAGGCATGCATCTGTGAGGCAGTGGAAGGAAGGTTAGAGAGCGATAGAGTTCACAGTGGTGGGACAGGGAAGGGGAGTCAATATTAAAATGGCAGAAGGAGTTAAAGAGAGTGTCCAGCTTGGTCAGGCAAGATCTGGGAGCAGCACCATAGACTACGTCACAGTAGTCAAAGATGGGGAGTATCATCTTCTGGACAATTTCATGCCTCGCAGTCAGCGGGATGCAACTACAATTCTGGTACAGAGCACCAAACTTGGGGTGCAGTTTCTTCAGGATAGCATCGATATGCACAGAGAAAGTTGAGGTGCTGGTCCAGCCAAACTCCCAGATATCTGAATGAGGTGTCCATCAAGATGGTCCCATCAAGGGTGTGGAAGTGAGTAGGGCCGGGAGCCTAGAGAGTCTCTGCCTGGTGCCAAAGGTCATTGAGACTGTCTTCTTGGCGTTTAGAAAAAGCTGGTGAGAAGCAAACCAGAGCTGAACTTAGCTGAAGTCATGCTGTAAGCTGGTTTGCACAGCAGCAGGGTTTTTACTGCAACTGTACAAAACAGTATCGTCAGCGTACATGTGGATAGAAGAGGATGAGCAGGCTGCTGGAAGATCATTAAAGAAAATGGAGAAGAGTAGGGGACCAAGCACTGAGTCCTGAGGGACACCAGTGTTGATGGGAAGTGGAGGGGGGAGATGGAATCAAGGATTCTCACTGACTGGATCCTGCCAATGAGGTAGGATTTAAACCAGTTGGTGGCTGATGGAGCCAGGCCAGCTGAGAAGAGTGAATCAAGAAGTAGGGGATGGGAAACAGTGTTGAAAGCTTTGGCTAGGTCAACAAAGATGGCTGAGGTGATCAGGCCATCATCCATCCCTGAAAGGATGGAGTCAGTAAGCCTGAGGAGGGAGGTGGTTGTTGAGTGGTTCTTCCGAAAACCAGATCGGAAGGGAGTGAAGAAGGAGGAATCAGAGAGGAAGGGTGACAGTTAAGAGAAAACTAAATGTTCTTGAAGTCTGGCAAGGGTAGGAAGGAGGGAAATGGGGCGATAGTTGCCAGGAGTGTATGTGTCACCACCCTTGGGGAGAGGAAGGACTACAGCGTGTTTCCAGGATGAGGGTACTTGGGCAGAAATAAAGGACAGGTTAAGGATTAGGGAGATAGGATAAGCAATTACAGGGGCAGAAAGGTAGACAAGTTTAGGATCACATTCATCTGGTGAGGAGCCTTTAGAGGGGTTGAGGGATAGGAGAGCATTAAGAGCTTCATCAGAGGAGATAGTAGAAAGGAAAATTGGGAAGGAGTAGACACTGGCTGAGGCGAAGGGCTGAAGTTAGTAGGTGGCAATGGGGAGAGGGAATTTAGAAGAGACGTGGTGCACGAGATGTAGTAGGCATTAAATTAATTGGCCATAGAACTAGGGTCGGAAACTACGGAGTTATTTATTTTGAGAACTGGAGGGGGAGGGGGGGGAGAGAATAGGGCATGAAATACCCTCCAGAATTTAGATGGAGAGATAGTGTTAGTCAGGAATGAGGAGTTGAAATAATCAGTCTTAGCCAGTCTAGTAGCTTTAGTACATGAATTGCATAGCATTCTGTACCTGGCGTAGTCGTTTGGATGTTTAGTAGATTTGTGTTTTCTCCAGGCCCGATCATGCTCCCTGAAGCAGGCCAGTAGTTTGGGGGTGATCCAGGGTAGGCAAAGCCCATGGACTCTAGTCCATCTGAAAGGAGCAAAGGCATTCTAGGTTGCAATTAATTTATCCTTAAAATAGTCAAGTGCTTGGTCAACAGAAATGGCAGTGGAGAGGGGGGACCCAGTCGGTGGAAGCAAGTGCAAAGCTGATTGGGCTAAGGTCTAAGGATTTAAAGGACCGGAGCTGTATGATTTCAGGGCGAGGTCTGGGGTGATGAACCTCACGTACAATGAAAATGGGGTTGTGGTCACTAAGGGCATTGGGGAGAGGACCAGATTTAATGACGCGGTGTGGGTGGGTTGTGACTGCCCAGTCAAGCAGGGTGTGGTTTTGTGTTTTGGGATTAGGGCGTGTGAGCTCAAGTATAAATTGACTGAGGTTTAGAGCAGCAATGTCATTGCATAGCTTGTTTAATTTGGGAGACAACCAATTTAGATTCACATCACCCATTATGAAAAGTTCACCAGATTGCGAGAGGGAGGTGATATTGGCTAAGAGTTCAGTCATGACCGAGGGTTGAATGCTTGGGTGGCAATAGATGCCAGCCACACAGACTGGGATTGAGAAAGTAAGAGTAATGCGGGTGACAAGGGCTTCATAGGTAGCTGGGATGGAGGTAGATAGGGTGGTAGTAAACTGCAGTGAGGACAGGATATACATGGTCACTCCCCCCATGACCCGATCGATCTTGTCTGGAGATGGAATACCCAGGCATAGCAATGGCACTGTCAGGAGTGCTAATTTTAAGCCATGTTTTGGTAATAATTAGGATGTCAGGGGTGTGTGAAATCATAAGAGTTTGTAAAAGGTTGATTTCAGGTAGCAGGCCGGAGATGTTCAGATGGAGGAGCTTCAACCTGTTAGTGAGGGTTGTAATGGAAGTAGGGTTTGGAGAGATGTTATTTGGGTAAGCAGCTAGGGTAGGAGAAGAAATAGGGCCAGGGTTGGGGTGGATGTTCCCTGATGAAAGAAGGAGAAAGGCAAGGATGAAATAGTGAAGTTTAGGACTTTTGTAATTGGAGTAGGAAATACGTGAGTGAGGGGAAGAGGTAGGGAGGGGTGGAGAGAAGGAGATAAGGAAACGAAGAAAGGCAAAGTGACTAGGAAGGGAAAACAGAGATGCTGGAGGGTAGTAGGGAAAGTGGGGTGTGCTTACAAAGGGAGCTGTAGGGGTGATTGACAGAATGAAGGAGGTATCTGGAAGGGAAGGGGAGAGAGAAGTGGCAGTAGGTGTAGAGGGGAAGACTGGGATAAGGGTAAGAACCAGGAAGGGTGTGAATAGGAGGGAGATGGAAACCATTCTGGGTAGTTGAGGCTTTGTACAGGCTACCAGATTCAGCTCACACCACTGAATGTTAGGACATTGATAATTTGCTTTAGGTATGAACGACCCAGTACTAGAAGTGTTAGGGGAGAGCAGTGGGTAGAGAATTGCAACCTACACGTGTTGTTGCCCTCTAGTGGCTTTACAGTATAATTTGCAAATGGAAAAAAAGCAACAAATCACTGACAGGCCAGTGCAGGTTACGCAAATGATGCTCTGCACTGAACTGCTCACAGAAGTGTGCAACTGAGTGGATTGGCAAGCAAAAAGATCAGGACTTCACTACACAGCTGCTAAAGGAAGAAAAGTCAAAGGTCAGTGCTTCTCTGCAGTCTTGTGCCCTAGTCCAATAATTTCAGCACTGGTTGCAGCATTGGGCAGGCACCATCCTATGATACTGTGCAGGAGGCATATAAATATAGTCTATGTGGCACCAGGTTCTATGGGAGTTGGAATAATAAGTATACTCTTTTGCCCCTGGGTTTGTCGTGTGCCAATTGTCAACCAGATATAGATCACAGAGCCCAAGCTGCCATTGCTCCAGGGCACCTCTTTGGTGATCCCTTCCCTTAGAGTGATCTAATTCGGGGTTCATCACACAACTGAAATCCCCACTTAGTATCAACCCAGGAAATCGTTCTCTTGTGATTATACCAAGAATGGTCTCATAAAATAAAAGATCAAATACAAATGGGGCATAAATGCTAGTGTAACCCCCCTACAAATGGGAGTTCCCGAAAAGTCTTCCTTGAGCTTGCCTAAATGCTCACTGCCAGGTTGGCGTCCTGCGTTTTAACAGTTTAAATGTAATTGCCAGAGTGCGCCTGTGTAGCCTCTGTGCACTGTCTCTTTAAGAGAGGTTACTTTGGGGAGGCAGTATAGCACAGTGGTTTAAGGCTCTGAGCTGCAAATCTGGTGACATCCAGCAGACCAGACCTGGGATTGAATCCCACAGCTTCCACTTACATACTGTGTGACTCTGAGCAAATCACTTAACTTCCCTGTGCTCCCAGGATGCACCTGTAAAAAAGCTTTCAGCTTAGTGTGCTACTTCTGGTTAAACAATGAAAAAAAAAAAAAAAAAGAGCTGCTTGGATTGCAGTCATAAGTAATCTGAGAGGGAGCTCTGTTGAAAGATGTAACTATTTGCTGAAAATAATTTAGAATGATAATGATAAAGTTGTTTGTCTAACCTGCCTTCTTTGCAACAAGGACTGTCTTGTTTATCCCCACCACTTGGCCCAGAACTGCGAATTGGATCAATCAGTTCTGGTAGGACCTAAATGGAGCCGCACTACAGGAGTTTTCTGGAGTCAACATCTATAGGAATTGTAGTTTTAGGCTTTTGGCACCTTTTTGCACCTGAAGGGGGCTTTGTTGTGACTGACAGACAGATCCGCCAACTGAACCCTTTGGATCTTGGGTAAATCCCAGACTGCTTGCAATTTTCAGTTAGTTCTGAACTGGGAAGAGAAATTAGTAAGATCTCAAGTGTTTTTGAGCAGCAATCCTGAGTGGATTCACATGGGAGAACTGTGGAAAAGCCTGATCCACAGCCTGCATATCTACCTACTGCTCTAAGAGGGAGAAATAATTATTTTTGGATTGAATCCGAGTGTATACGATTAAAGTAAGCTACTGAAGTGGGACCAGGCTCAACCTGAGGAGGACCGAAGATTGTGCTGAATGCAATCGGCCTGCCAGAAATCCCATTCACTTCAGAACTTCTGACTTGTGCAGAGAACAGCGCGATTGGAACCAAAGAAGAATTGCCTGGTACTGTAGAATCCTTTGCATATAAATGTGCTGTGTATTGAAAGTGGGTCGTGATTTGTTTCCCCACTGTGTGAACTGTGTCCTGCTTGCTGGTAGCTGTATCCAGCTCAAACGGACTGAATCCGTGGTTAACTCCATGTGGCTGGGCCTTGCCATGAGGGCCCTGCCAGACTACCCTACTGCACAGAGAAAAGCTATCGACAAGAGACCTGCCTGGGGATCAGCCCCCTGCTCCACGTTTGAATGGGAATGATGCCTCAGCGAAATCGTGTGGGCCCTGCTTCTCCTGGCAATCCAGACCAACCATCAGCCGTCTCAAATTTCGTCCATCCTGTGCCCAGTCTTGGGTACCGTGAGTAACTATCAGGGTAGCTCCCTGCACCTATAATATAATCTAGGTGTGTCATCTGATTTCTTGGTTATTTCTCTTTATTCATGAACTGAGCCATCAGGCTCCGGATTACAAATAATGTGTTGTGCATGTTCTTTTTCCATCACAGGGTCCCAACCAGCTGTGATGCCAGCCTACCCTGGGCAACGATCCTGACTAGCCCATCTGCCTACTACCTGGGTACCCAGAGTGTGTGACTGTGTGGGGCGGTTCTGAACTGCATGCATAACTGTTCGATTAATGTAGCTTGTAAGCCAATCATTCTGATTATGCCGCTTCTTTGTTCACGTCCCCTTAATAAATCAGATCTTACTTTTTCTTCATTTAAACTGACTGCGGTTCTAGTTTGTGTTAAAATTACTGTACTGTTGCTGTCTGCTCTGTTTAACCTTGTTTTACAGGGGGTCCCCAGGGTTGAACCACAGGAGCCAGTCCTGGCAGTAAGTGCAACCAGTGTGGGTACTTGCAAAGTGTATCGGGGTACTGTGAAAGTGATTATTGTGTATTGTTTTGGCCACTAGTGGGGAACGATGAGGGTTACAGTGTCCTGAAGGGCTGTGCCCAGGCTAGTTTGACCTCTATCAACCCTGATCTTCGGGTGGAGGCACCCGTTACAGAACCTAGGCCCCTTAGCCTGTTATTAGCCAAGCAGGCAGGGGTAGTAGCCCTTGGGATAGCACCACCTAGGGGTTACACTAGCTTAGGTAACACACTCCTCTGAGAGGTCTCCTTCAACAAATATATAGCGCCCCTCCTGGGAGTCAGCCACTACCTGGTGTACCTGCAGGGGGAGACATTTGTGAATCAAGACCATCACCCTTTGTATGAAGCCGCATAACAAGACCCGACCCACCCCTGCACCAGTTTGGCATGCTCTTTATCAGTGAGGTGAGTATCCTGCAGCAGTGAGATGTGTGTGTGTGCTGCCTTTTAAGTGCCATCAGGATACTAGTTCTCTGGACTGGAGAGGAGAACCCCTTGACATTCCATGATATAATAGTAATGTTATTAACTGTCCCCATCATTCTGTCCAGAAAATAAACCTAATAGACGTGCCCCCCCCACCCTTGCCATCAAAACTCCATATTGTCTGCCGTTAATACGATAATAATGAAGAATGGACTATGAAACAGTACAACAGTTCAAGAATAACCAAGTTAAATAACCCAGAAAATATGGCAGAACTTCCCCCCTCCCCAACCAAACTGTAATAGTATAACCC
Source organism: Neoceratodus forsteri (assembly GCA_016271365.2). Classification (NCBI taxonomy): domain Eukaryota; kingdom Metazoa; phylum Chordata; order Ceratodontiformes; family Ceratodontidae; genus Neoceratodus; species Neoceratodus forsteri. The sequence continues at coordinate 1,128,597,916 of CM057449.1, read as the reverse complement.
ATAAATACAAGTTACTCACCTGTAACAGGAGTTCTAGGAATGGTATATGTTGTTCATCCACACTGTCTGGCAGGTTCCTTGCCGCTTTAAATCTTGCCGGAAGGTCTTCAAGCTGGCTCCTCCCACCCACCCGGGTGGTAAAACTCTCGGCTCCACCCCATGACGCCAGATCTTCCTTACCGCTTGGAAGCTCAGGTTCCCTCCTTAACGCTCTGCATTTAAGACTGGTTCCTAATTCTTCGGAAGTTCGAAATCAAAAAGTTTTTGCTAAAAGACTTCGGTCTTCTTCTCCTCGCGGCTGCGATGGACAAATCGACTCGGTTTCGGAGGTGCCCTTGCGGGCAGAAGATGTCTAGGACGGATCCGCACTCCACGTGCGTCTACTGCCTGGGCCTTGAGCCCGACCCTCAGGCCTGCGACTTGTGCTCTTCTTTTCGGCCTACGTCCTTGAAGACCGTGCTGCCCGATTACAACTGGGGCGCCCCGAGAAAAGAATTCCACGGTGAAAAATCTAAAGAGGCCGGTTGGCGGTGTCCGGCGGGCTCGGCGGATCAGCTCGAGCAGATGATCGCCCTCGAAGAGGAGGCGGCGCGGGCCGCTTCTACCTCGGCTGCGGCATTTGTCCCGTTCTCTCTCGGTGCCTCGTACTCGGCTTCTTTTAAGGAGCTTTGTCTGACCCTCTCGACGAAAGGTGAGGGTCCAACTTCTTCGGGACCTTTTTCCAGGTCCAAAAAGAGCAAAAGTAAGTCTCTCCATCGACGCTCTTGGGAGCGGGAAAGATCCCCCTCCCCTTCTTGTCGACAGTCGACCTCGGTCGACCCCTCAGCTTTGGCCACTGGCTTCACGGTGTCCCCATCAGGCCAGTTGACAGAGACTCCTGTCGACGCGGTCGAGATTTTTCTCGACCCGTTAGACGGGTTGTCGGCTGCAGAAGCTGAGAATCCCCTCTCCCCGGTTCCCCCAGTGGGAGTTGAGGATCCCATCGGCTCGTCTGTGCCTCCGGTTCTGGAGCCTTCGGTGGGATCGTCCAAGCCGAGGGGAGTGCCGATTTCCGACACTTCTCCTCGCCTTCCTCGGCCTAGTCGAGACTCTCGGTCTCGGACATCCTCGCGGTCCAACCGATCCCGCCGCCATAGGCGGTCTCGGTCTTGGCACTGCGGCAAGCGGCGCCGCTCTTCCTCTTCCTCGGATGAGGGGAGGCTTTGGCGCAAGTTGCGTCGGATGTTCAAGGAACTCATGTGGCAACAGCTCCTTTTGACCGGGAATAAGCTGACCCAGTCGTCTTCCCCGGCCATTAAGTGGCTGTCACCGGATCGGCCAAAACAACCCCTCGTTGTAGCTGAGGAGCCTGTTCCCAGGCCGGTTGTTCGGCCAATTCCAGCTGCCCCACCGATTCTGGTGGAACCTCCGCCTCCACAGCCATTAGTTGGGGCTCCGACCAAAAATTCTTGGTTGGCCTTGGGTTTGCCCCATAGGCTGTCTGTCACCCTCACTCCCGATAAACCTCAGCAGGTGGAGGGTGGCTCAGGCCCGTGGCAGCTCTTTGAGGACTCTTCTGAGTCCGATGATGGTTCCTCCCTCTTCTCCAAGTGCATGGACTTGGAGTCCTCGGGAGGGCAGTCAGTGGACGATAGCCCTTCGTCCTTCTTAGGGTTGCTTCGGCTCATCTCAGAGTCCACCGGGATGAAGCTCGAACCCGTTTCTAAATGGGCCAGGTATCCCCTCACGGAGATTCTGGACCGAGGGGATTCTCCTACGGAGGCCTTTCCGGTGGCCGAAGCCATAGTGGGTCCGGCCTTGGAACTTTGGCAGCGTCCTGCTTCCTGCCCTGCGCCTTCGGCCAGAATGGCCAGGAAGTATGTGGTCCCTACTGGTTCCCTGTCTGGTTTTTCGGAACACCCCTCGGCCGAGGGGTTGGTTACCGACAGCGTTTTCGGCGTGCGAGGCATCGATGTGGACAAACCTCTCCGACAAGGAATCCAAGAAATTGGATTATGCCAGGCGAAAAGTCTATGCTGCGTCCTCTCTTGGCCTTCGTCAGGCCAGTTCGGCCATCCTCATGGCACATTTTTCTCATGCCCTGTTGGGCTCCCTGGATGAGGTTGTCCCTCATCTTCCCGCGGATCTGCAGACTACGGTCAGGCAGGTGCGGGACCAGGGCAGGGCAGTGGCCAAACAGCAGCTCCATACTGCTTTAGACATCGGGGACTCATGTGCCAGGTCTGTGGCAGCCGCAGAGGCCATGCGTCGTCGGGCTTGGCTGAGGATATCCACCTTTACCTCGGATACCCAGCACAAGTTGGCGGATGTTCCCTTTTTGGGGACTGACCTCTTTGGCCCTGGGGTGGAAGGTCACCTGCAGAGGATCGAGAAGTCCAATGCTACCTTGAACTCGGTCTCTTCCGCTCAGAAGGACAAAGGGCGCAAGCCACAGCCTAAGCCCTTTCGTCCTTCTGCGCCTGCGCTGCCGGCCAGCAACGTCAGGGCCAGCAGGCTCGAGCTTGGCATCCCAAACCCAAGCCGTCGGCTTCCTCCATCAGGAAGCAGGGAGGTAAAGGCCCAGGAGGTCCCTCAGCCGGTCCCTCCTCCAAGCCTGCCCAGTGACGGGCTGAGGGGTGTCACCCCATCCTTGTCACCTCACCCCTGGCTCCCCCCGTGGGGGGACGGCTCAGACACTTCCTTTCTGCCTGGTCCGCTGTTACCATGGACAGGTGGGTACTGGAGGTGGTGGGAAAAGGCCTACCTCTAGAATTTGAGCAGGCCCCGCCCTTCAGAGCCGCTGCACTCGGGGCCTCGGGGTCCGTGAGTTCCTACTGGCGGCCTGGCCGAGCCGACATCGCCTCCTCCTCCAAAAGGAGGTGATCACGGAGGAGGACCCCCTTTAGACCCGGGTTCGTGGTCCAGGTATTTCCTGGTTCCGAACGGACGGGGGCTGGCACCCCATCTCGACCTACATGACCTGAACAAGTTCCTAAGGTCTCGGACCTTCAGAATGGTCACTCTGGCACAGATAATACCATCTCTGGAACACAGTGTGTGGTTCTGCTCTCTGGACCTACAGGGCCAGCGTTCTTTCACGTCCCTATCCGTCCGTCCCATGGAGATTCCTCCGCTTCGAGCGGAGGGATCCCTCTTCGAGTTCCAAGCCATGCCCTTCGGCTTATCTCCAGCTCCCAGGGTCTTCACCAAATGCATGGCAGTGGTGACAGCATTCCTGCGGCGCCGAGGGGTCCGGGTGTACCCTTACCTGAAAGATTGGCTGATGGCAGCCCCCTTCAGACGGGAGGTGGAGCGGTCCAGAGATCTGGCCCTCCAGGTTTGCTCTCAAGTCGGCCTTCTCATCAATGAGGCCAAGTCGGAACTCGAGCCGAAGCAGGTGATCCTGTTCATCGGGGCAGAGCTCGACTGTCTTCAAGCCAGAGCACAGCTCCCGGCGGACAGGGCCGAGGTTCTTACCTCCTTTGCCCAATCATTTCTGGTTGGGCAGTCGCGCCCTGCCCGGGACTTCCTGCGCCTCCTGGGTCTCATGGCGGCCTGTACCAGCGTGGTCCGTTGGGCACGCTGGCACATGCGCCCTCTTCAGTGGAGACTGGCCAGCCGGTGGTCACAATGCTGCGATCCATTGGACCAGCTAGTGATGGTGACCCAGGAGATGTGGAACGCTCTCCAGTGGTGGACCGTTCCATCCCATCTGCAGGAGGGCATCCCGTTTGTCCGCCCCGAGCCGACGGTCTCTCTATCGACCGATGCCTCTCTGATGGGTTGGGGTGCCCATCTGGGGGAACACCGAGTGCACGGCCTCTGGTCCCGCGGGGAGTCCTGATGCCACATCAACCTGCTGGAGCTCCGAGCGGTCCGCCTAGCTCTCACCGCCTTTGCTCCGTTTCTCCGGGGTCAAGTGGTCCGAGTCCAGACGGACAATACCACGACCATGTACTACCTGAACCGCCAGGGCGGGACGTGCTCCATGCTTCTATGCAAGGAAGCTCTCCGCATTTGGTCACTCGTGCACAGCCTGGAGGTGGATCTCCTAGCCATTCATGTGGCAGGAGCCTCCAACACCTTGGCCGATGCCCTGAGCCGGATAGGGGCTGCATCTCACGAGTGGTCTCTCCTGCCGGAGGTAGTACAAGATCTGTTCTCCCACTGGGGCACACCTCAGGTGGACCTGTTTGCCTCCAGGGAGAATGCGAAGCTAAGGCTGTTTCATGCCCGGCCCCCTCAGCAGGGCTCGCTGCAGGGGGATGCCTTCTCGAGGCTGTGGACCCCGGGCCTCTTTTACGCCTTTCCCCCATTTCTCTTGATTCACAAGGTGCTTCTCAAGACAAGGAGGGACAAGGCACAGGTGATTCTGATAGCCCCAGACTGGCCCCGCCAGTACAGGTATCCAGATCTCCTCAGCCTCAGCTCCAGGCTCCCGAGGCAGCTTCCAGCTCGCCCGGACCTGCTCTCAGTCAATCAGGGGAAGGTGTTCCATCCGGACCTTCAATCCCTGCACCTGACGGCCTGGTTCCTGAGTGGCTAGAGTTCCAGGCCTTGGGTCTTTCCGACGAGGTCCTCAATGTTGTTGAGGCGTCCCGTAAGGAGTCGACCAGGAAATGCTATGCCTTCAAATGGAAGAGGTTTTCCATTTGGTGTCAGGGTAAGGGCTTGGACCCTTCCTCCTGTTCCTTGGCAAGCATTTTGGACTATTTATGGTCCCTTTCTAGTCAAGGGCTTAGGTCGACGACCCTAAAGGTGCACCTGGCAGCCATCTCTGCTTACCGGGCGCGGGCGGGGCAGTCGGTGGCGCAGGAGAAGGTGGTCTGGCGCTTTTTCAAAGGCCTTGATCACATTTCCCCTCCGGTGCAAGAACCTCCACCTCCGTGGGATTTACTGCTGGTACTGGCAAAGCTCATGGGCAAGCCATTCGAACCAATGCACAGGTGTGAACTCTCTCACCTGTCGTGGAAGACCGCCTTCTTGGTGGCTATCACGTCCAGCCAGAAGGATGGGAGAACTCCAGGCGCTCTGCATCGAGTCTCCTTACCTGGTCTTCACAGGGACAAGGATATCCGCGCCCCACCCGAAATTCCTTCCAAGGTGGTGTCGAGTTTCACCTTAACCAGGTGTTGACTCTGCCGGTGTTCTACCCAATCACACCTGAGGTCAATATAGGCTCCATACTTTGGACTTTGAAGGGCGCCGCTATTATAAGGAGCCACGGTTGAAATTCAGGAGAGGTTTGCCAGCTGTTTGTCACCACGCTGAAGCCACACCTGGCAGACCTGCAGCCAAGCGGACGTATAAGCAGGTGGGTCACCTCCTGCATAGATCTCTGCTATAAGTTGGCGGGCATGGAGCCTCCAGAGGATAAGAACTCATTCTACCCGTCATACTACTGCATCGGTGGCTGCTTCCAGGGATGTCCCTATCCAGAAATCTGCAGGGCTGCTACCTGAAGTCAGCACACACCTTCATTACCATTACCACATCGACCTTGAGTCATGCGGGATGCTGGTTTTGGGGCCTCAGTTCTCAGTCTTTATTCCCTAAGTAGGGGTGTAGCCTTGCCTCCCTCCTCCCGGAGAACTGCTAGGAGTCTGCCAGACAGTGTGGATGAACAACATATCCATGTCCCTAGAAATACAGGTTACTCACCTGTAACAGGAGTTCTAGGAATGGTATATGTTGTTCATCCACACCGACTCCCACCCGACCTCCCGGCTTGAGGCAAGCACAACCTGAGCTTCCAGCGGCCAGATCTGGACATCATGGGGCGGAGCCGAGAGTTTTACCACCCGGGTGGGTGGGAGGAGCCAGCTTGAAGACCTTCCGGCAAGATTTAAAGCGGCAAGGAACCTGCCAGACAGTGTGGATGAACAACATATTCATGTCCCTAGAAACCTTGTCATATTGAATGTGTAAATATCAAGTTGAATGACTATGCAATAGGTAGTTAAAGAATCCCATGTACAGCAAATGAGCTCCCCCTTCCCTAGTCCCCCAGAACCCATTTTTATATCGGAAAACATTTCCCAGAAGTTAACTGAAACATGAGTTATAACGGGTGGTGAGTGGGATCCCGCAGGACACTGCCCCAGCTACCATGTTATGGGCAGGGACAAGAGCACCACGAGGCACCACAAGTATGCCCCCCACTACTCCCGCCCCCCACCAACATCTCCCAGGCCTGACCCAGTCAACAAAACCCAACAGGGCGCCCACTTCAACTTGTCCAGTGCACATGCACCTACTATTGAGAGCCAGCAGTCCCAAGGTCCACCCAACCCGTACCCCCTCCCCATAAGCAACCAACTAAGTTGAAGTTATAACTGAAAAAGCAGCAACAGACTGCCAACAATCAAACCCTCCTGCTCCCCTTCATATAGATTAACAAACAGAGCTAAAAACACATAGGCTGCCAGCCGGAGGCCCTCATATCAAGTTGGGTCAACCAGACGACCCCAGTCCCCCCCTCAATAGACACACCCACTGGAATGGGTCTCTCTTGTCATGCCCCCCCAGTCCTAACATGTGATGTTTGCCCAAACACAACTCCATAGCCTACCTGCAGAAAGCCATACCCCCCTCATACCCCAATTCAATCACCTTCTGACAGAATGGTCAGCCCTCAAATATTAGACCAACCCCTAAGATGTTACAATCAGCAAAACACAACATTAATAGAAGGTAAAAAATGTCCAATAAAACAGTCCCAGGAGATACCCTTCAGTGAGGCTGGGCTAGAGTAGCGGAGAGAAGCCTTGCAAAACCCAACATCCACATGCTGCTTCTATCCTCACCCCCCTGCCTACCTTAACTAGCCGCAGCTTGCCTGTTGCTGTTCACCTCCTTCATCCACGTGGATCTAAAAGTGGTCAATGATGGAGTCCAAAAGGCAGGAAATCATCTGGGCACACACTCGATCAGCGATCCTGTATCACTGCAACTATCCTGCAGCTCCCTGTAGACTGGTCCACCATCCGATGCAACTCTGCCCAGGCACTACAGGCCATCCAGCATAGGGCCCAATAAGTCAGAATACACTCACTGGGAAATAAATCCAATCAGGGCAGGGATATAAAAGAATCTGACTTAAGGGGCAAGAGGAGCCCCCCACCCATCCATCTGTAACCCCCCCTACAAATTGGAGTTTACTATAATGTCTTCCTGGGCTCCTAAATACCCACTGTTAGGCTGGTGTCCTGTCTGCAGTAGTTCTATTTATCTGCGTGAGAGTACTCTAGCAAGTCTCTGCGCCTGTCCCTTTAAGAAAGCACCTATTCTGGGTTTGGAAATCAGTCTGGGCTGGGTCCAAGTAATAAAGACTTGTGACCAGCCAAACCGACTGTTATAATGCCCCATTCTGCAGTTGCTATATGCGCAGAGGGAGCCCTGTTAGGAAATGTGATTATTTGCTGTTTATCTGTTAGACTAATAATGATAAAGGAGTTTGTCTAACCTGCTTTCAATTGCAGCTTCAACTTTTGAAAAAAAGAGCCACCATTTTGGTTCTGGACTTCCAGTGTTGGACCAATCGAACCTCTGGGGACCTAAAATGGAGACTGTCCCCAAAGTCTTGTTGTATGGAAATTCTGTAGTTTTTGCAGTCCTAAGTGTTTGGTGCCTAAATGGACCTGAACGGGGAGCCCGTTCTGTGACAGACAGTTTTCTCAGCCAACCAAACCTTGTGGATTACTGGGAAAACCCTAGAACTGCCTGAAGCAGTGGTCAGTTGAGAGTTGGAGGTTGAAGAGTGAACAGCTCAAGCTGTCGAGCAGCTGCTCCTAGTAGGAGCATTGGAGAATTGGCGGAAAGGCTTGGCTGGCCTGCTTGCCACATCCTCCTGCCTTTGAGCTGTCAGTGCAGCAATCGGACCGTTCCGTTTGCCAGTGTACGTTGGCAGTGGAAGGAAGAATAGAATTGCTGTGGAGACTGAGGTTTTGAACAGAAGACTTGCTACAGGAGCAATCGGCCTGCCTGAGAGAGAAAATTGCCTCAGAGAAGGTTTGTGCAGTGAAGCTGTAATTAGCAACCAGACTGCATCCAAACTGCGGCTTAGAGAATTTGCTGAGTTAAGTGTGCTGAATGTGTTTCATGGGTTGCAATTTGGTTCCCCACGGTGAATCCTGTTATGCTCGCTGGAGGCTTTTCCAGCAAAAGATCACAAACCTATGGCAGAACTGTCAATCCTGCTTGGACCTTGCCATCTCGGCCTAAGCCGTTGCCCCCAGCTCAGAAATCATCTCAGCGAAAGACCCGCTTGGGGATTCAGCCCCCTGCTCAACGCCATCGAACAGGTAGTGACCACCAGGAGGTGAGTCGTGTAGGCCCTGCTTCTCCATGCCCGCCAGATCAATGCCATGAGGTCTTCAACTCACCTATCCTACACCCTGGTCTGGGTAGCGTGAGTACAAATCAGGGTAGCTCCCTGCAACAACAGCTGCAAATCATTGTGTCATCTGATTGTTTTGTTCTGGGTTATTGAAAATGGACTGAGCCATCCAGCTCGGGATTACAATTATTTGGGTTGTGCACATACTGTTTTCCTTCCTAAGGACCCCAACAACAGCTGCAATGCTGGCCACCCCAAGCAACGTTTCAGGCTAGCCTGCATAACTCACTGGGTACCCAGGTTTGCGGGACTGTTAAAAAAAGGGGGGGACTTACAGTGCATGCTGAGTACACCTAGATTAACTCAAAGTGTCAATCATTCTAACAGATTCACACCCCTGCCTTGTTCAGTCCTCCTGAATGAATCTGATTACTTTGTTTCACATTGAACCTGGCTAGTGTGCATATTATTAGTTGGGGTAGAGTGAGAATATTGTACTGTTACATTCCTGACCATATTTTCCAGGGGAGTCTCCAGGGCAGCTACAGCTGATCCAGCCCTGTGAGTAAGTGCAAGGGGCGTGAGCATATTATTACTTTTATTCAGTGAATGTGACTGTTCTATGGTATTACTGTTCAGGCCACTATAAGAGTTGGTGGGTGGTTATAGTGTCCCAGAGAGCTATACCAAAGCAGTTAAGATATTGTACCCCAATACCATTCCTCTGGGTGGAGGCACCCGTTCACAGAACTCAGGCCTCTCAAACCTGGGTGGCCCTCCTGTCTTGTAGCCTTCTGATAGACCCCAAAATGGTACCCCCCTGTTATCATGCCAGAAGGATCCCAGAAGGGGTGGAGAGTCATTCACTTGCATAGTGACCTGTCTTCCCCTGGGGGGCCCTGAGGATTGAGGGGTTTAAAGATAGACTGATAATTATAATAATAAGGATTATAACAATAATAATAATAATTTTATTTATAGAGTGCAAAACTCTAAAATCAAAGTGCTGTACAATTCATAAAAACAATTAAAAGAACAAAACATAAGTACCAAAAAACAGCTAAAATCAAGTAATAAAATACAAAAACAAGCAGGAGCATATACAAAGACTATTCACCAAATGTCTAGCAGAATAAAAAAGTATTTAAAGCTGTTTCAAAGCTCCCCACAGTCTGGCACTCTCGAATCTGATGAGGCAGAGAATTCCACAGGGTCGGGGCCGCAAACATAAAAGCACGCGAACCAGAAGTTTTCAACCGTACCCAGGTAATCTCTAACAACCCCTTGTCAACTTAGCGGAGTGAGAAGGCGGAGTGGTAAGGAACCAGGAGCTCTTGCAGGTAGCCCCGGACCCTGTCCATGTAGGGCTTTAAAGGTCAGAAGACCAACCTTGAAGGTGATCCACTACTGAAAGGGCAGCCAGTGCAGTTTGTGCAGCACAGGTGTGATGTGGCTTGAACGAGGAGCCCCAGTCAACAGCCGTGCTGCAGCACTCTGCACCAGCTGCAAGTGGCAGACATCAACCCCTGGAAGCCCTAGATAGAGGGAGTTGCAGTAGTCCAGGCGAGAGGACACAAAGGCATGAATCAATGTTGGCAGGTCATCAGATGGAACAAGATGCTTGATCCGAGCAATATTCCTGAGATGATAAAAAGAGGTCTTGACAACTGCGGACACCTGTGAATGCAGTGTCAGCCTGTTATCAAGGAGCACCCCAAGGTCATGCACCTGTTCAGAAGAAGGCAGCTGACTATTCCTGAGCCGTAGCCCAAAGGGACGCCCTGCCACCAACCCCTCTATCCGGAGACCTGGATCCACAACCAACACCTCAGTCTTATCAGAGTTCAATTTCAACCGGCTGGATTTCATCCAGTCCTGGATTTCTGTGAGGCAGCTGTTGAAAACCAAGAGAACACTATCCTGGTCGGGAGCAAAAGACTAGTAGAGCTGGGTATCATCTGCACAGCAGTGAAACTTCAGCCCATACCATCTTACAATGTCTCCAAGAGGCACCATATACACCACAAACAACACTGGGGAGAGCATCGAGCCCTGATGAGACTTTTAGCTGCAGAAGGACAGTCAGCTAAAGAGTTGCTGAAGGCTTTGAAGGATTCGTCGGAGACCACTCCCTTGCAATCTCCTCCGGTCTCTCCGTCTACTCCCAGGGCATCCCCTATTGTGACCGCCCCCACTGTGATACCTTCTGTACACTTGGACTCTTATCTGTCACAAGGGAGGCCCACAGGAAGGAGGCAGAGGACACCACAAGGAAAGGAAGCAGCTCCTGGTGGGGGACTCAATTATTAGGGGGATAGAACTGGGGGGAGCAGGGAAAACTGAAGTAAGGTGCCTGCCTGGTGCCATGGCTTGGAGAGACAGGAAGTGCATCCTCAGGATCATGAGAACAGCTGCATGGGAGTCTGAGCTGGACGTCATTGTTCACCTAGGAACAAATGACTTGGCTCATCATGAGATTAGAACAGTGAAGAAGGACTTTGTAGAATTGGGGAGGGGCCTAAGACAAGTAGCACACACAATATCCTTCTCTGAGGTGCTGCCTGTCAATGGCATGAGTGAGGCGAGGGTACTTTGCACCATGCAGTTTAATGAATGGTTGAAAAATGGTGTGAGCACAGGGGTTTGGCTTCATTGGGGACTGGGGTTCCACCTGGAGGACACCAGCCTATACTGGCAGGATGGTCTGCATCTGTCGAGGAAGGGAACAAGTCTTTTGAGCAATCGGTTTAAATGCTTCATTGGCAAGCTTTTAAACTAGTCAAGGGGGGAGGCACTGATAAGCAGCAGGAAAATCCCAGCCTCTCCCTACAAAACAGGGTACTAAATGAGAAAAAGACCGAGGTAGAAAGGTCAGTGGGGGATGCTGCAAAAGAAGGTAAAACTATCAAAAAATGGAGAGCAATGAGTGCCAATGCCCGTAGTCTGAGTAACAAGCTTCCTGAATTAGTGGCCTTGATGGAGGAGAAACATCTGGATATCGTGGCAGTCACAGAAACATGGTACACACAAAACCATGACTGGGACGTAAACATACCAGGATACACTATCTACAGGAGGGACGGGGGTAAAAGAGGAGGAGTAGCTCTTACATAAGGGAAGGAATCAAAGTAACAGAACAAAGGGAAAACAGAGAGGAGAAGAAGCACTGTGGGTAAATTTGGAGACCGCAATGGCACCACAATCCGCAGGGGTTGGAGACAGACCCTTCTCAGGGGAGGAAATGGAAAAGAAAATGATAGAAAGAATACTTAGAATGGCAGAAAAGGAGATATTGCTGATGGGTGATCTGAATATGCCAGATGTTAACTGGAGTGCAGTTGCAGCAGCCACTTCGAAGAGTGGGGTTATTCTAGATGCCCTACAGGGGGCATGCCTTAGACAACTAGTATTGGGGCCCACTCGAGAGGGAGCAATCTTAGACCTGGTTCTCTCAAATGGAGATGAAGAGAGGATCACAGATGTAGAAGTGGGTAGCCATCTGGGAACTAGCGACCATCGAACAGTATGGTTCACAATAAACACAGCAATAGAGTCAAGCCATACAAAGGCAAAAGTAATGGACTTCAGGAGGGCTGACTTTGCCAAAATGGGTGAGTGCCTAAGGAATGCACTAGCAAATGGGCAGGAAGGAGGGGTGGAAGAACAATGGGGAATAATAAAAACTGCCATCACAGAGGTAACAAGCCTTTGTGTGAAGCAAATAAACAAAATGAAACAATGTAAGAAACCACTATGGTTCTCAAAGGAAGTGGCAGTGAAGGTTCAAGAGAAAAAAAAAGCATTCAGGAAGTACAAGGAATCACAGAAGGAGCAGGACAGAGAATTGTATCAGTTAAAGCAAAGGAAGCTGGGAAGGCAGTCAGAACAGCAAAGGCCCAAACCAAGGAAAAGATAGCCAACTCAGTTAAGAAGGGATAAAACCTTTATAGGTACATCAGGGAGCGAAGGAAGACCAAGGAGGGTTAGTGAGGCTTAATAAAGGGAGGGAGGGTGGGCAGAGGGTGACTGTGAAAGGCAGAGATACTAAACAAATATTTTTGCTCAGTATTTACAAAGGAAGGGGGAGGTACCTAAAACAAACAGTAGAAACACTCTGGATACAGAAGTTGATACCAGCCCATTTACAGAAAAAAGGGTTCTGAAGAACTCTTAAAACTGAAGGTGGACAAAGCAATGGGGCCTGATGGGATTCATCCCAGAATTCTAAAAGACTAAGGGTAGAACTAGTGACACCACTGACTACCCTCTTTAACAAATCATGGGAGGATGGGGTGGTACCCGAGGACTGGAGGAGGGCAGATGTGATTCCCTTCACAAAAGTGGGAGCAAGGCAGAAGCAGGAAACTACAGACCTGTTAGTTTAACCTCAGTGGTAGGAAAAATGATGGAATCACTTCTGAAGGAAAGAATTGTTGAGTATCTAGAGGCCAGAGGGGCACAGGACCCAAGGCAGCATGGGTTCACAGCGGGAAGGTCATGCCAGACAAATCTGATAGATTCATTTGACTGGGTGACCAAAGTAGTAGATCAGGGAAGGGCTGTGGACATGGCCTACCTAGACTTTAGCAAGGCATTTGACACAGTCCCACACAAAAGATTAATATACAAGTTAGCCAGCCTGGGAGTGGGTCCCAAGATCACAGCCTGGGTAAAGAATTGGCTGGAGAATAGGACACAGAGAGTAATAGTAAATGGAGTCCACTCTGAAGAAAGGGGGTTACTAGTGGGGTACCGCAGGGTTCAGTATTAGGACCAGTCCTCTTCAATGTCTTTATAAGTGACATTGCAGAGGGACTGGAAGGAAAAGTATGTCTCTTTGCAGATGACTCAAAGATCTGCAACAGAGTTGTTGCACAAGGCGGGTGGAAAGGATGAGAAGGGACTTGGCAAGGTTAGAGGAATGGTCAAATGTATGGCAGCTTAGATTCAATGCTAAGAAGTGCAAGGTAATGCACCTGGGAAACAAAAACCCAGGGAAGAGTACAATGGGGTGAGATACTAACAACAACAAAAATGGAAAGGACCTGGGGTAGTCATATCAGATGACCTAAAGGTGGGCAAGCAATGTGAGAGGGCAGCAAGGAGGGCTGGGGGGATACTGGGATACAAAGGGAGAGGCATCACCAGTAGAAAACAGGAAGTTATTATCCCTCTGTACAGACAGTTGGTGAGACCCTATCTGGAGTACTGTGTGTAGTTCTGGAGACCCAATCTCTGCAAAGACATAGACAGGATGGAAGCTGTCCAGAGGAGGGCAACTAAAATGGTGCAGGGTCTCTACCGGAAGACATATGAAGAGAGACTTAAGGAGCTTAATATGTATAGCTTCGAGGAAAGGAGGGAGAGGGGGGACATGATAGAAACTTTCAAGTACCTCAAGGGAATCAACAAAGTCCTAGAGGGTAGCATCTTTCAAAAAGAGGTGTGCAAGAACAAGGGGCACAATTTGAAGATGGGGCTGCCTCAGAGGTAATTTAAGGATATTTTTCACAGAGAGGGTTGTGGATGCATGGAACAGCCTTCCGGAGGAGGTTGTGGAGTCAAAAACAGTGGTGGAATTCAAGCATGCATGGGACAGTCATAAGGCAATTCTAGGGGGTTGGGGTAGGAAGAAGTAGGCTGCTGGTTAACTAGGATCTGCAGCTTATCCATTAGGTAGGGAAATGGGCAGACTGGGTGGGCCAAGCGGTCCTTATCTGCCATCAAAATCTATGTTTCTATGTTATAGCAGGCTCAGATTGTTCTCAGGTGCAGTTCCTGTACCCATGGGGGAGGACGACTTAGAAACGTGGATGGACTATGCTACCCCCCCTTTGTTCAGGAATGGCAGTGTTCTGAGGGGAAGAAGAGAAAGAGACTTATGGAGAGCTTGAGGGGCCCAGCACTGGAAGTTATCCGATTCCTCCGATCCACAAACCCAGAGGCCACTGCAGCTGAGTACATGTCTGCTTTAGAAGGAGTGTTTGGCAGCACAGAGTCTTAGGGGGACTTAATGTGGAAGTTCAAGTCTGCTAAACAATGGAAGAATGAGAAGTTGTCTACTTTTGTCACTCGGATTGAATGGGCCCTGCAGAGAGCCCATAGAAAAGGGGTTGTCCCAGCCAGTGAACTGAATCGCACCCGGCTGGTGCACATCCTGAAATCTGCATGTTACTCTAGTGTGCCCATGCTAAAACTGAAGTTTCAAGACCGAAAAGCTAACCCTCTTGAACACTGCTGGCTGATGAAGGAGATTCGAAAGGATGAGAATGACGAGGATGGGTGGGAACCCTATGCTGGGGCTGTTCGCACCCACCCAGCCCCATACCGACCTGGAGAGACAGAGGAAGCTCTTGAGATGAATCAGGTCCAAGAGCTGCTGGAGGAGATAAGAGCTAGCCAACAAGCCACAGCTGAAGTGACCTGAAACTCTAACTCTTGCCCACCTAAGACTGAGACTAGAGGCAAGGTTTCACCCATGGGTGTGGGGGCCATGCTACTACCCCTGAACCTAGAGCTGAATCCAGGCTGGTGGAAGAAATGAGGGAGCTGCGAACTTTAGTGGGGGATCTCATAGACGCCACTTGAGCTTCTGCCCCCTGGTGGAATGGTGGAGACAGGGACCCTGAGACAAAATCAAAAGAGGACAGTAGAACTCCCTCCTCCAACCGGCACAAAGTTCAGGAAGAACCCAACCACTCCAGTGATCCTAGGGAACAAGTGTTCTGCTACAGGTGTGGAGAAGACGGGCATACCCGATGAAGTTGTAATTCTCCAGAAAACCTGCAGAAAGCCACTGCCAGACTGTTTAATCTGGTTTGACAGAGCAATATAAAAACCCCAGTCAGGCCCACCACAAAGATCTATCTCCTCTAAAGCTGCTGTGGGCCAGTCTGCCAAACAGATGTTCCCAGATTGGTCCGAAATGGTGGGTCTCTCTATGGAGACTACAGTAACAGTTAATGGCATTTCCACTCAAGCTGTGCTGAACAGTGGCTCACAGGTCAAAATTATATTCCAAGATTTGTACGACCAGCACTTATCTGACCTCCCACTCCCACCCCTCGAGGGACTGCATGAATGGGGATTGAGTGAGAAATCTTATCCTTACCGAGGGTATGTATGAATTTGGTTGTCTTTCCCTACTGCTGTGGCTGGCGTAGTTGAACAAGTGAAGACCCTGGCCCCTGGTATGCCTGCTGACTGGACTGTATGTTGGTATTCCTTTACTGATTGGTACCAATGCCCACATGTTTGGCCGGTTAGCCCAGTTCTGTCAAGAGAAACAAGCTAAATGGACTGGAAGGGTCCTGAACATTCTGGCCTTAATATGCCATTCCTGTGATTTACAGATGCGAACTCCAGAGGTTGAGAGAGATGAACCTGTGGAAGTAGTATGTAAAAAAGACCCAGACTCACTGGTATTACCTTCAAATGCTCAGCGTACCGTTAGTGGTGAAGTGCACCTAAAAAAGGATGTCAAAAACAAAATCCTTATGCTGGACGCCCCAGAAGAGGGGAAACAACCTGAGGGACTATTGGTCAAGCCTAGCATTCTACCTGCCTGGGTCCATGTCTATGCTCTGTGGGTAGTGGTGCAAGTTCAGAACATGTCAGATCGAGAAGTTCGGGTGAATCAAAGGTGCATCCTAGCCAATGTATATTGTGCAGATACGGCTGTGCTGCCCAGCAAGAAGTGCCCTGGAGAAAGCAGTGAGGTGACCCCTGACCTGTTTGACTTTGGAGAGTTGCCCCTTCCCATAGAATGGAAGGCTAAGAGGAGCCAGAAGTTGGCTCAGAGAAGCCAAGTGTTCTCTTTGAAAGAGTGGGATGTAGGTTGTGTCACAGGGGCCAAACACTACATTAGACTTCATAATGAAAGGCCAGTCAGAGAGCGGTCCTGTCGCCTTGCACCTGCCGACATTGACAATGTTCGGCGCCATCTTCAGGAAATGCTGGCAGCAGGAAACCTCCAAGAGTCTCAAAGCCCGTATGCCTCCCTGATTGTGGTGGTCCAGAAGAAAAATGGATTGGTGAGGATTTGTGTGGACTACCAGACATTAAATCGAAGAACTATCCCAGACCAATACACAATGTCCCATATCCAGGATGCCCTTGTCTGCCTCAACAGAAGCCAGTGGTTATCTGTACTCAGTTTTCAGAGCTGGTGTTATCAGATCCCGATGGCCCTGGAAGACAGAGAGAAAACAGCCTTCATTTGTCCCTTGGGTTTCTGTGAGTTTCTATGCATGCCTCAAGGTATTTCAGGGGCGCCTGCCACTTTCCAGCAGTTGATGGAGCCAGCTGTGGGAGACATGAACTTACTGGAATGCCTACTCTATCTGGATGACGTCACTGTGTATGGCCGGACCCTTGAGGAACATGAAGCTCGCCTGTTTAAGGTTCTTGATCGACTAGAAGACTTTGGACTCAAGTTGTCAATAGACAAGTGTCAATTCTTTCAAAAATCAGTGAAATATGTTGGTCATGTAGTGTCAGCTGATGGGATTCAGACAGACCCGAGCAAAGTGGAGTCTTTGACCACCTAGCCTCAGCCTAATAATCTTCAGGATTTGCAAAGTTTCTTGGGGTTCTATGGCTATTACCACTGGTTCATAAAACATTACACCAAAGTCCTTCACCCTTTGTTCAATTTAACTCAAGGTTACCCACCTACAAACAAAAAGTATAAGAAAAGTGCAGTTAAAGAGGAGGAAAAGGTCTACTTTCAGACTAATGAACTGTTTGGAGCCAGGTGGACAACTGAGTGTAAAGGGGCATTCTATGATATCATTCATCAACTCACCCATGCACCTGTGCTTGCCTACGCAGATCCCGCTAGATCCTATGTGTTGCACACTGATACCAGTTTAAGAGGACCTGGTGCTGTTCTTTATCAAGAATATGAGGAAGGGTTCCACCCAGTGGCGTTTGCTAGTCGAAGTCTAACCCCATCTGAGAACTACCCAGTGCACAAACTTGAGTTCCCTGCATTGAAGTGGGCCGTGGTAGATCAATTTCATGAATATTGTTATGGCGCAACGATCCTAGTGAAAACAGAAAACAATCTCCTCACCTATGTCCAGACTTCAGCTAAGTTGGATGCCACGGGGCATCGCTGGTTATCTGCACTTTCCACTTATGATTACTCAATAGAATATAGACTGAGCCTGAACCACACAGATGTCGATGCCCTCTCCAGAAGACCTGACTCTAATGCAAATTTGGTGAGAATGTCTGAACAGTCTGTTAAAGCCCTCTGTCAAAAATTCAAAAGATGAGCATCCCTTCCCGGAAACAGTTGACTGCCTGGTAGACTGCTTAGGTCCTCCTGACACTTATGTTCCTGTGGCCTACTGTCACCTGGCAGGCTTAAATTTCAGCACATTGCCTTAACTCACCCCTGATAGTATACACTGGGCTCAAGACACTATGATCAAATCCATATTGGATGCTATTCATGCTGGAAAAGATGTGTCCAAACTTCGTTCTTTAGATCTACGAACTGCTTTGCTGTTCAGGGAAGGGCCCAAACTGAAGTTGCATAACCAATTACTTTATAGAGAGACCACAGATCAACAAGGGCAGATCATCAAACAACAATTAGTGTTACCTACAGCTTTCAAATGGGTGGCGCTACGTGCCATTCATTACCAAATGGGGCATCTAGATTGTGACTGAACTACTGACTTGGCCCGGGCGTGCTTCTACTGGCTAAACATGGGGGCTGACATAGAAACTCACATTAAGTCTTGCAGTCAGTGCCTACAGAGGAAAGCTCAGCCTCAGAGGGCTGCCCCCTTTGTCAATATCTCCACTAGTGCACCCATGGAGCTGGTAGGTATTGACTTCTGGTGTCTCGAACCAGATCAAAAGAACATTGGCAATGTGCCAGTTGTTACAGATCATTTTACTCGTTATGCCCAGGCATACCCAACGAAGGACCAGAAGGCATCCACAGCAGCAAAGGTCCCCATTGAGAAATTCTTTGTCCATTGTGGTGCCCCTCAAAGAATTCACTCCAATCAAGGGAGAGACTTTGAAAGCCACTTGATCAAGGAAATGCTCTCTCTATGGGAAGTGCGAAAGTCCAGAACTACCCCCTATCACCCCCAGGGCGATCCACAGCCCAAAAGGTTTAACTGAACTTTACTAGATATGCTGGGCACCCTGCATCCTCAGGACAAGTCAAAATGGAGTCAGAAAATAAGCACTTTGGTACATGCCTATAACTGCACCAAAAGCGATGCCACTGGGTTCTCCCCCTACCACCTAGGGTTTGGTCGGGAAGCCCGGATGCCAGTTGACATCTGCTTCAGAGTGTCTCCTGATGGAGTCAGAGCTGAAAATCACCTTCAATATGTTCAAAAGTTAAAGGCCCAGTTAAACCACGCTTACCAACTAACACACACCATGGCAGCAAAGAGGAACTTAGCTAATAAAGGAAGGCATGACAAGCGTATCAAGGCCCAAGAACTGCAACCTGGAGACAGAGTCCTGTTATGAAATTTGGGACTGCATGGGAAGCAAAAAATTGCCGATAGGTGGCATCACACCCCCTATATTGTTGTCAGTAAGCTGGAGGATAGACCCGTCTATAAAGTGCATCCAGAAAATGACCCACGAGCTGTCAAGACAATGTACAGGAACCGTTTGCTGCCAATTGGTCAAATCGTAATCGATGCCGCATCCCAAGACACTGCCCCTCCCGGGTCTGTAACCAGAGCTGCAGCTAAAAAGAAACAGTTAACCCACTCTCCAGTTGTCAAGGATTCAAGGCCTTCCCCCAGGCAGACCCAACAGACAATGATTGCCAGTCTGAGGCTGATGACAGTGAGTGTGCAACTCCCTACTACCATCTTATAAACTGAGTCAGTTGTTTCAAGGAAACCCCATGTACAATTCTGGAGATGAAGCTGGACCTTCGGGACTGTCTAACCATCCAGCCTTCTCCACAGCCCCTGTGCACCCTGAGAGTGAGGTGCAAAGTGTGACTTCTGACATAGCTGATCCTTTGTGCCTGGTGGAGCCAGCTGAGCTCCAAGAAAGAGAACCAGAGACAGAAAGCACCAGTGGTGACATACCATTAAATACTGAACTGTTCGAAAACAATGAATCTGGCAGTGTTATGGAAAATTATGTTGAGAGTCTTAGTCAAGTGTTGCAAGATTTAAATTCCATGGAACTTCCTCTCAATGATGAACCTGGAATTTCTTCAGAGCCAAGCATGGACAGTAATGTTGCTGAACCAGAACAGAGTCAGGAGCTGAACGTACCCCTAATACAGAACAAACAACCAGTGCAGAGGCAACCCTTTCTCCAGAAGCAAACTTGTTGATAATCAATGAACCGGGACTGAGAAACCCCCCTGCAAATGTTGAAAGAACAGAACATGTGCCTGTTCTGCCCTGAAAGTCAAGAAGAGCCACCAAACCAGTGATACACCTCAGTTATAACTCCCCAGGAAAACCGGTGGATCTTCCATTGCATATAATTCACAAGAGGTGTATATTTCTGAAAGCTCTCTTCCTAAACTGAGCTATTCTGTTACTTCTAAACTGATAGTTAAACCCTCATATCAGTGTACCAATGTCCTTGCCCCATGCAGCCCTAGTGTAGCTGATAGGGATAGGCCTAAGCCATGTGGATTAGTGTACAGGAGGTAATACAAACCAGAATGGTGAGAGTAATGTGGTTAACTGTTTGAAACTGTTTTTGACTATGTTGACATGTTTATGAAAATGTATGAAAAATGTATCCTTGTAGGAAATGTTATTGCAAATGGAAAAAGTATAGTAATGCTTAGAAGCAGTTTATTTTATTGATGCATCAGCTTTATTTTGTGGTATACCAAATGAAACATGCATGTAATTTCACATAGTATTTTTATAGAAGCTTATAGTATGTGCAGACTTGATGCAGATGCCAAGTTTTTCCAGGCAGGGAAGAGTGTAACCCACTCCTACAAATTGGGGTTTACTATAATGTCTTCCTGGGCTCCTAAATGGCCACTGTCAGGCTGGTTTCCTGTCCGCAGTAATTCTATTTCTCTGCGTGAGAATGCTCTAGCAAGACTCCATGCCTGTCTCTTTAAGAGAGCGCCTATTATGTGCTTGGAAATCAGTCTGGGCTGGGTCCAAGTAATTAAGACTTAAGACCAGCCAGACCGATTGTTATATGGCCCCATTCTGCAGTTGCTATGTGCACAGAGGGAGCCCTGTTAGGAAATGTGATTATTTGCTGTTTATCTGTTAGACTAATAATGATAAAGGAGTTTGTCTAACCTGCTTTCAATTGCAGCTTCAGCTTTTGAATAAGAGCCACCATTTTGGTTCTGGACTTCCAGTGTTGGACCAATCGAACCTCTGGGGACCTAAAATGGAGACTGTCCCCAGAGGTCTTGTGGGATGGAAATTCTGTAGTTTTTGTAGTCTTAAGTGTTTGGTGCCTAAATGGACCTGGAGGGGGAGCCCGTACTGTTACAGTTTCCTCAGCCAACCGAACCTTGTGGATTACTGGGAAAACCCCAGAACTGCCTGAAGCAGTGGTCAGTTGAGAGTTGGAGGTTGAAGAGTAAACAGCTCGAGCTGTCAAGCCACTGCTCCTAGTAGAAGCATTGGAGAATCGGCGGGAAGGCTCTACTGGCCTGCTTGCCACATTCTCCTGCCTTTGGGCTGTCAGTCCAGCAATCGGACCATTCCGTTTGCTGGTGTACGTTGGCGGTGGAAGAAAGAATAGAATTGCTGTGGTGACTGAGGTTTTGGACGAAGACTTGCTACAGAAGCAATCAGCCTGCCTGAGAGAGAAAATAGCCAAGGAGAAGAAGGTTTACGCAGTGAAGTTGTAATTAGCAACCGAACTGTATCCGAACTGTGGCTTAGAGAACTTGATGAGTTAAGCATGCTGAATGTGTTTCATGGGTCACAATTTGGTTCCTCATGGCGAATCCTGTTGCGCTCACTGGAGGTTTTTCCAGCAAAAGATCATGAACTCTGGCAGAACTGTCAGTCCTGCTTGGGCCTTGCCATCTTAGCCTAAGCTGCTTCCCCCAGCTCAAGGATCATCTCGGCGAAAGACCCGCTTGGGGATTTGGCCCCCTGCTCAACACCATCGAACAGGCAACAACCACCAGGAGGTGAGTCATGTAGGCCCTGCTTCCCCGTGCCCGCCAGATCAACACCATGAGGTCTTTAACTCGCCTGTCCTACACCCTAGTCTGAGTAGCGTGAGTACAAATCAGGGTAGCTCCCTGCAACAACAACTGCAAATAATTGTGTGTCATCTGATTGTTTTGCTCTGGGTTAATGAAAATGGACTAAGCCATCTGGCTCAGGATTACAATTATTTGGGTTGTGCACATGCTAACTGTTTTCCTTCCTAAAGGCCCCAACAACAGCTGCAATGCCGGCCACCCCGGGCAACGCTTCAGGTTAGCCTGCATAACACATTGGGTACCCGGATTTGAGGGACTGTTTAAAAAAAAAAAAGGAGGGGGAACTAACAGTGCATGCTGAGCACACCTAGATTAAATCAAAGTGTCAATCTCTATAACAGATTCACACCCCTCCCTTGTTCATTCCCCCTGAATAAATCAGATTACTTTGTTTCACATTGAACCTGGCTGGTGTGCATATTATTAGTTGGGGTGGAGTGGGAATATTGTACTTTTGCATTTCTGACCTTATTTTCCAGGGGATCTCCAGGGCAGCTGCAGCTGATCCAGCCCTGTGGGTAAGTGCAAGGTGTGTGAGCATATTATTACTGTTATTCAGTGAATGTGACTGTTCTATGGTATTACTGTTCAGGCCACTATAAGGGTTGGTGGGTGGTTATAGTGTCCTGGAGAGCTATACCAAAGCAGTTAAGCTACCCCAATACCATTCCTCTGGGTGGAAGCACCCGTTCGCAAAACTCAGGCCCCTCAACCTGTGCATAGCCTCACAGGCAGGAGTAGTAGCCCATAGGATAGTGCCACCTAGAAGTTACACATCCGCACAACAATGAGAGGAAAAAGAGTCAGTCTGGCAGCCCGTCACTTGCGGCCTGTCTCAGGCCCTCAATCTGCCACCAGCAAACTCACTTTGTGATCTTCTTCTACAGCTCCTGCGAAAAGGCCGATGCCTTATCCGCCTCACAGGAGGAGTAAGAGGCGCCCTCATATTTGACTTTCAGAAGGGCCAGATAAGTAAAAAAGAACTCTATGTTCCGGTCCCTTAGCTTGTTTAGGATAGGATAGAATGCTTTCCTCTGTTTCTGTAGCCATAGAGAGAAATCCTGGAAAATATACGGCCTGTTTCCCTCATACTTCAGCTCTTTGAGATTGCAGTAGGCATTCAAAACAGCTTGGCGATCCCTGAAATTATGGAAGCACAGGATGATCTGGTGAGGAGGTTGATCAGCCACCGGCTTAGGCATAACGGCCCAATGGGCTCTCTCCAGTCTGACCACCCTTCGGCTTCAACTCCAGCAAGGCTGGCAACATTGAGGCACAAAACAAGTCTGCGCTGGTTCCCTCTCTACCCTCCAGCAGTCCCCTGCTTTGGAGATGTAGGCGCTGATGTTTATTCTCTTGATAATCAAAGAGGTACTTGAACTACTCCTGCTCCTTCTCCTGTCAGGCCACCTTGTCTGGGAGAGGGCCAGTCGCATCTTCGAGTGTGGAGATCCTATTTTCAGCCTCAGCCAGTCTGGACACTTGGGACACGTTTTGTTCAGCAATTTCTTGCAGTGTAAATTCAAATTTGTCCAGCCTAGGATTTAGGGCCGCTAGTACCTGCTCCATTGACGCTGGTGGCAGCTGCTTCTTCACATTTTTCGCTGCTGTGCACTGCGATTTTCCAGAGTTTGGCACCAAATATTCATCCATGGCACAGATAAATATTACCTCAGCAAGTTGGTGCCGATTTAAAGAACTGGGCTTTAGAAGTTTTATATCAATTATGTTCTGGTAGGACAGAGCTCAGGGAAAGCACATCATTACACTTTGCTGCTCATTAACACCCCGCAGAAAAGAAGTTTTAAAGTCAATTTATGTAATCTCTCTTGGGAGCTGTTGTGAGGAGCCTCTGTTCCCTTTAGAAGCTTAGACACTCCCCCTTCCACAAAGTATTTACTACAACAGTAGATTAGGGAGAGGGCTTAGTAGTTTGAGGAGGTGACCTGAACATAACAATTGCCCCCACAAATATATAGCACATCTAAAATACCCAGAACAGAACACACAGTAACAAAGAAAGTGCAAACTCTACTGGCTGAACTGGGACTGACTGACATGTGGTGACATCTTTATGGACAGAGACAGGGATATACCTTCTACTCAGCTGTACATCAAATGTAACTGTAACCCCTAGGCAGCACTATTCTAAGGGCTACTACCCCTGCCTGTGTGGCTATGCACAGGCTGAGGGGTCTGAGTTCTGTAAACAGGTGCCTCTACCCAGAGGAATGGTATCGAGGTAGCTTAACTGCTCTGGTATTGCCCTCCGGGACGCTATAACCACCCACCACCCCACCTAGTGGCCCAATGCCTTGGCATGAACAGTTATCATTTTCAGTATTCACCATACAGTTTCCTCCCCACATAAAGAATATGCTCACAAGCGTACCACTTACTGAGGTCTGGGCTTCAGTAAGATCTCCGGGAACCCCCTGCAAAGGGAGGCAGTATAGCGCAGTGGTTTAAGGCTCTGAGCTGCAAATCTGGTGACATCCAGCAGACCAGACCTGGGTTTGAGTCCCACAGCTTCCACCTGCATGCTGTGTGACCCTGAGCAAGTCACTTAACTTCTCTGTGCTCCCAGGTTGCTCCTGTAAAAAAGCTTTCAGCTTAGTGTGCTACTCCTGGTTAAACAACTTAAAAAAAAAAAAACAACAGAAATGGGCATGTACATCCAGAAATATGCCAAACGCTGCAACAATTAGACCACCAGTAAAACATGTGGGAGGCAATATAACATTGAAACAACAATCAGATTTATTTAGAGGAGCATAACAAGGGAGGGGCAAATCTGGTTAAATGATTAGTTAGTACTGGTTTAAGCCAGAATAATGGCAAGCATAGAGTCCCACTTTGCAGTCCCATAAACATGCTTGTGTGCCCAGATGAAGAACAGGCTAGTCTAACAGTGCCCGGGGTTGCAGCTGTCGTTGGAGCCCATTATGGAAAAAGAAATAATGACTTGCCATGCACAATTTGAATTATTTGTATTCCAGGGCTGGATGACCCAGTCTCTTGATCCATAAACCAATGGTGAAATTGAGCTCAAGTGGTACCACAATGACAATTTAAGTGTAACCCCCCTGCAAATGGGGGTTCCCAAAAGACTTCCAGGAGCTTGCTTGAATGCTCCAAGCCTGAATGGTGTTTGGCATTTAAGCCATTTATCAGTGAGTGTTTTTAGAGCCTCTGGTACTGTCTCTTTAAGAGCTGTCTGCTTGCAGACATAATTAGTTTGTATGGGGGACTGTGTGCTTCTCTGAGTACCACTCGAGCTGCTGCCAATTCACTTCATTTTTGCAGTCACTAGAGTGCAAAGGAACCTATCTGAAAGATGTAACTGTTTGCCAGAAATTATTTAGAGTAATAATGAAATTACAGTTTGTCTAACCTGCTTTCTTTGCAGTCAGAACTGTGTCTGCTAGTTCCCATTCTAGTTTTGAACTGCTGAACTGGACCAATCAGTGTGGGTAAAGCTAGCTCTAAAATGGTGTCTTAGACGAATCAGAGCTTGGACTCATAATCTGGGCCAGCCACAAGAGGATTGTATGGGCAGTGACTCTGGGAGATGGTTTGGACTTCAGTGCCTTTTGGACCAACAGCAGCAGTCTATTGTGATGACAGCCAATCCAGTCAAGAACTGGGAGGAACTCAAAGGAGGTGCCCGTTTTGTCGGTTGGAGTTTCAGTTGAGCTTTGGCAGTGAAGAGGAAGGAGCCCTGTGCTTTTCAGTGTGCAGTTTTAGTCAAAAAGCGTGTGTAAGGCCCAGAGTTCCGGTCTGCAGCTTGTGTAACAGCTTGTTAGGACTGAATCGTCCTGTGAAAAGAATCAAAGGATCTCTGAAGTAGAAACCAGGCTCACCCTGTAGAAGACTGGAGGAATTGCTGAAAATTGCACTCGGTCTGTCAGGAACTGAATCTGCTGTGTGTTCTCCCGGGTATTGTGCAGTAATTGCGATCGGGATACAGATGCAGCCTGCCTGGTATAGTGCTTTCTTTTATATGGATGTGTGAAGAGGTTTGTGTACCTCAAGTGAGCCCTGCTGACATTGAAGGACCCTATCTTATTTGGAGGTCGTGAGTACTAATTCAGGGTTGCTCCCTGTTGAATTGCCACATTAAATCCAAATGGAATTACTGTACTGCTGACTGTTTAATTCTCCTTTCTCTGTGTGAAGGGCCCTACACCAGCTGCCCACAGGTTTGGACTAGCCACTAGGGCTTGGGTACCCAGGGACAGTAACTGATAGGGATAGGCCTGTGCACAGAGCCATAGGATGATTATTATGATAAGCTAATTAACCTGATTTCCCCTGTCCTTGTTATATCCCCTAAATAAATCAGAGCTGCTTGTTTCAGCAAGTTATACTGCCTGAGGTATTTGTCTATGTTAAGTACTGTACTGTGATTGTTGCACTGTATCTCATTTCACAGGAGGTCCCAGTGCGGAACCAGACCTGGGGGTAAGTGTATACTGTGAAGGTAATTCTGATATATTGTGTGGGCCACTAGTGGGAAGAAAGGGGGGTTGCAGTGTCCCAGAGGGCTGTGACCAAGTTAGTTTAACTATTGCAAACCCTGACCTCTGGGTGGAGGCACCCGCCATTGGATCCAGGCCCCTCAACCTGTTAGTGGCAAATCAGGCAGGGGTAGTAGCCCCTGGGATAGCGCCATCTAGGGGTTACATAAGTATGTTGCAGATGGCTACCTTGATTGCTACTCACTGTACCCAGACTGAAAGATGATCCAACGAAATGAGACCTGGTGCGTATGTTTCGTGAAGCTGCAGGATGATTTCCCTCATGGTCCTTGTCGAGAAGCTGGTCGGGTGATGCTGGAACAAATGGCCGAACATCTCGGACTGACTGGCCATGCAAACACTTCAGTAAACTAGGCACATTTATATGTAAGGCTTGTCCTTCTCTAGTCCTTCCAGGCAAGTTGCAGGCTGATCCTCTTTTACTTGCTTGTAGACTGGATCCCCTGCTGCTGCGAGCCGCAGCTGCACAGGCTGGACATTTCAGACCGGTGGACTAAATGTCCAAAAAAGTCTAGGCCTACCAGGCCTAACCTTTGAGAGCTGGCCGGCTCCCCAGAGGCACACACACTGAACTCCTGGGCAAATCTGATCTTTTTCAGCAGTTCCCCCATTTATATGGGGCTTAGGTCCAGAAATCTTATTGGCTGCCAAAACTGTCCTGAACAGTTACAATACTTTAATTGGCCCACCTTTTGGTTCCTAGAAAAGTTCTTTCTATATCCCCCATAAGTCTTTATTAATCCCCATAAGTCTCTGGTCAAAGGTCCAGACTTCCGATTGGCTGCAGGGCTGCACAATGGTGGCTAAAGCATAGTCCCACACATACATTTTACTGCAGTCCCAAGATTAGAGGTCTAGTGCAGCCAGAATAAACATTATATTTACACATTTTCCCCTCTGATACATTGCCCCAACACTTCTCTCCTGCACACATTTATTTATATTAATTGTGCTCCATTCTTGAGTCACTGCCTTGTTATCATAGTGCCCCTGAAATACAGCAGCAGCTCATTAATATTCATAAGGGCATTCCTTGCCCTGACCTTTGCCAATTAACTCTGGTGCTCCGTATGTAGCGCCTATGGCGTCTGCCTATTTATTTATTTTAAAGCCATTTCCCTGGCTTTTACTGTGCTTCCGGTGCCTTTTAACTTAACCCGGCACCGCGAACTTCTGATTTGGACCGTAAACAGCGGTCAGAACTCAGGGTGCACGTCCCTCTCGAACGTGCAAGTGCTGGCGGCATTTGTAACATGCCGCCACTCACAAAGGTGCTCCAAGAGCCCTGCAGGGCTCAACAAGACAAAGGAGCTGCAGCAGAGAGAAACCTGGGGGGAAACATTTACTTGGGCTGTGGCGGTGACCAGGGGGAATATCAGGAGATGCCTGGAGGAAGGCAGGAAATGGGAGGACTTTCAGGTAAGCCCCCCGAAGGGGGGTTACATAACCTTGATTAGATATCATTTTAGCATCTAAAGAACAGGTAGCTAAAGTACAAGACAGTGTGATAGGGCCTATGGGCCTTCAGATTACTTACTTCTCATTATGCAGCTAGATCTGAACCTAAAAAAAAAAAAAGACTCCTTCTGGAGGTTAAATGCATCTCTCTTACAGGACCGGATGTTACAGAGCAGATCACTTGCATCATTACACAGGCAGTATAGTAAAATTCCTTTCCAGACATTTCTCTGGGGAAGACTATAGTACATCATAAAAGCTGTACTGCAGGGGAAACTTATAGCGATAGCAGCGGGGAAAAAGAAAGCCGGAGAGGAAAACTAGACAACTGGAATCTCAAATGCTAGAGCCTGAGGGCAATAGCAGTTGAAGCTTGATAGACATAGAGGAAAGGAACTGATATCTCAAAGCAATATTGAACAAGCTGCTTGTCTATAAGAAAAAAATTTGTAGTATTTAAGGCAACGTTATTATAAGGGTGCCCCAATGCCCTGAAACTGCTAGTGATTCAACTTTGAATGCAGAGGGATACTGCACATATAGCTAAATACTTCAGGGAACAGGACACAGGGTCACCAAACAGACAGAGGTAGCCACAGAATTTCAACACTATGAAACACTATGTAAGAGGAGGGTGTGGGGAAGCCTCTTAAGGAAATGGGGGAGTTTTTTGCCAGGCTCAAGCTCTCCCAGGTAACTGAGGCACAAAATGAGGCATTGTGTACACAGATTACTGATGAAGAGATCCTAGCAGAGATAATAAGAAGTAAACTGGGAAACGCCCAGGAACAAATGGATTCCCTTTGGAATTCTATGAGCAGTTCTGGGAGGATACAGTACCTCTCTTGAAGGGGGCATACAGAGTGGTCCTGGAGGAGGAAGGAAGGCAAGCCCCATCCAGGAAATATGCAGTAATTTCAGTGATTTCTAAGCCCAGCAAGGATCCTACCCTTTTCCCATCCTATGGCTCTATCTCTACCTTAAGCGTAGACTATAAAAATTTAACAGCCATTTTAATTACAAGACTGGAGACTATTATTCCAGGGGTTAGTAAGCTTAGATCATACAGGCTTTGTGGCTAGGCAGCAAACACAGGACAATGTCCGAAAAACCCTGCATGTGACTGATAAATTAAGTAAGCAATAAGTCACAACAGGGTGTGCATTAAAAGATTTTAATGCACACCCCAGGGGCATAGCAAGGCATGAGGCTGAAGGCTGTGCCCTTATGTCCTTGAGAAGTGCCTTAAAATCTTGTAATGCACACCCTGGATTGGCTTATCACACTTATAAAATGGTTTGTTAGTAATTTGAGTTAATTAAAAAAAGAAAAATGTATTTCTAAGTAAATGAAATTCTTTAATTAAATATAAATGGAAAAACATTTCTTTTAGTAATATAAAAGTCCCTGTTTTGTACTGTAGTTTTAGTTGATTATTGCAGTGAGCCACCACTTAAACCAGCAAGTGGCACTGTGACTGTGCCTTTTTTGTGGTCAGGTTTGTCTGTCATCATCATCATCATCATCATCATCATCATCATCATCATCATCATCATCATCATCATCAATTTTATTTGTAAAAGGCACCCTTCCAGAGCTCAGGGCACCCGAACAATTAATACATCATAAAACGCTGCAGTTGGCAAAAAACTAAATATAAAACATAAACTTAAATACAGTTTGTCCTGAGTGCAACTGCTTGTTATGCACAGCTCTTGGTGAACATTAAGTAATATAGACAGGAGAGAGTCCTCTGATCCTCCCCCCCCCCCACCAGTGTGCAGAGATGAGACCCAGTTTCGTGCAGAACACTAAAAATGTCATCTCCTCCCCAATACTGTAGAGATGCAGCCCTCCGTGACTCTGTGTGGAGCAACAGATCAAGTGGTAGTGGGATGGCTGTGGCTTTTAATTTACTGAAAAGAGTGTGACCAGTTACACCTGCAAAATGCGAGGAGTTCACTCGGTTCTGCTCAGACAGGGTGTCCTCCATCAGGGCTAGAATTACTCCAGTTAGGCCTCGGTAGCCCAGCAGTGGGGGTTCTGTGGATCAGGGATGCAGTCAGTGGTTTTGGGAGGAGTTTTGACCAGTGATGATGGAGAAGGTATATAGGGTGATCTCAGAGTTGCGCCCAACATTTTGTAACCTAGACCCAGACCTGACATGACTATTAGTGAGTTGTGTTGAGCATCTGGGCCCAGTGTTCACCAAGATTATATGGTGCTCCTTATCAGAGGGATTGTTCCCGGTAGTGCTTAAATGTGCACTGGTGAAACCTCTTCTGAAAAAAACATCATTGGACCTAGACGTCTTGGCAAATTACCTCCCAGTCTCTGACCTTCCCTGTCTAGGAAAGGTTATTGAGAAGGTTATTGCACTTCAGCTTGAGGCACACCTCGCAGCCTTCAGCATCTTTGAGCCCCTCCAGTCTGGATTTAGAGCCAGGCATAGCATGGAGACGACACTTGTCAGGGTGCACAATGACCTGCTCAGGGTGAGGGATAAAGGAGAATGTCAGTTCTTGTCCTCCTGGATCTCTCATCAGCACATGCTACCATGGACCATGGGTTGCTTTTGGAGCAACTCAGGAAGTACACAGGACTCACTGGCAAGGTCATCAACTGTTTTGAGTCCTATCTTTGGGATAGAATCCAGAGGGTAGTGTTAGGAAGATTTTCCTCGCACCCGGTGGTTCTGTCCTGTGGCATACCCCAAGGCTCAGTTCTGTCGCTCATGCTGTTCAAAGGCTACATGCTACCCCTAGGCGAAGTTATTAGATGCTATGGACTTGGGTGTCATTGCTATGCAGATGATACCCAGCTCTATATGTCTTTTGCTCTCGGGACACTAGGTGCTGTTGATGTGCTTAATGGGTACCTATCCGAGATCCAAGACTGTATATCATCAAGCTGGCTTAGACTTAACCCTGGGAAAATGGAAGTCGTAGTGACTTGATCCAAGCCATGGGAGGGGTTGGGGTGGTAGCTGCCGGGAGAGAGACCAGGCTTCGGCTTGGTCCGTCTTGCCTTTCAGTTGCTTCTAAGGTGAAGAATCTGGGAGTCATACTGGACAAGGGCCTGACAATGGGAGCTCAAGTGTCGGCTATTGTCCATAATTGCTTTTTCCACCTGCTGAATATCCACCAGATTAGATCTCTTATCCCTCCCAGTGACCTGGACACATAGGTACATGCATTTTCTGACCTCCAGGCTAGACTACTGTAATACTCTCTACCTTGGAGTTAGCAGTGGTATGCTGTGGCACCTGCAGGTGCTGCAAAACATAGCCGTTCACTTACTTACAGGCCTTTCTAGATCATACTACATTTTGCCTGTGTTGCGGGATCTGTACTAGTTGTCAGTGAAGTGGCGTATCTCATTTAAAGTGGGTTTGTTAACCTACAAAGCCCTACATGGGCTGGGCCTGGTTGAGCTCCTGCACCTGCACATCCCTACTCACCTGCTCCGCCACGGAGAGCCTTCTAGTGGTTTCAAGGGCTAGATTAAAAACTTCTGGGGACCTGCTTTTGAGGTAGCGGGCTCAGTCCTTTGCAATTCTCTACCCAGAGCCTTGAGAAGGCCCCCACAGTGGAGACCAAAATGGTGCAGGGTCTGCACCAGAAGACATATGAAGAAAGACTAAAAGAGCTTAAGCTGTATAGCCTCGAGGAAAGGGGGGGGGGACATGATAGAAACTTTCAAATACCGTAAGGGAATCAACAAAGTCCAAGAGGGTAGCATTTTTCAGAAAAAGAGATGTTCAAGAACAAGGGGGCACAATCTGAAGATAGAGGCTCAGAGGTAATGTGAGGAAGTATTTCTTCACAGAGAGGGTTGTAGATGCATGGAATGGCCTTCCTGAGGAGGTCATGGAGTCAAAAACAGTGGGAGAATTCAAGAATGCACAGGACTGACATAAGGCAATTCTAGTGGGGGGGTAGGAGGAAGTAGGCTGTTGGCTAACTAGGATCTTCAGCTTATCCATTAGGTAGGGAAATGGGCAGACTAGGTGGGCCAAGTGGTCCTTATCTGCCATCAAATTCTATGTTTCTATGAGACCTTTAAGAGGAGCTTGAAACCATATCGTTTTCAACAAGCATTTGGGGAACATCATTTACTTAGAATTTTGGTAACCAGGAGAAGCACACTGAGCTGGAGCTCGTTTCCAGGTGTGACCTGAGGGGGAGGGGGAGGTTGAGAAAGTCTGGTACGATAGATGAGCAGGGTTATTTACAATGTAAATAAGGCATTTACAGGTAGCAAGTAATTATTAAATAACAATAGAAGTACGTAAAGCAAGAGGTAGTTGCACAAACAAATAATAATATCCAGGAAATACGACATATCGAGAGGTAACAACTTGAATTAATATTAAATGGAATAGGCACAAAAAAGGTAGAGTCACAATAGGGTAGCATCTCCATTACAAAATTATGGGAGGTTAACAGTGAAATGTGGGGGTGAGAGTGTAAGATCAAGGGTTATTGTTGGTAATAGAAGAGATATGGAGGTTAGTGGTGGAGACAGAAGGCAAATGGAAGGTCAGAATCAGGAGAAGGAGGAGGGGCATGATCAAGAAGAGGAAAGGGATTAAAAAAGAGTGCACTTCAGACACTGCAGAGATGGAGAAAGTTGAAGGGAGCTTGGAAGAGAGTTCCAGAGAACGGGAGATGAAAGGAGAAAGATGCTTGCACCAAACAGGAGTGAGGATGGGGAAGAGATAATGTACAGTGATATCTGGAGCAGAGCTGATATGAGGAGGAGGATGAGGGTGAGAGTAGAGAGGAGAGGTACTTGGGAAGAGACCCAAGACAGCATTTGGAAATAAGGGTAGAAGCATGGAGCTCGTGGTGCTGAGGGAGAGAGAGAAGAGAGGATGAGTAGATTACAGTGCTGAGTGTGGGGGGAGTACTGGATGCAAACTGGCAAAATGTGTTAAAAAGAGTGTCTAACCCAGCAAGGGAAGAGATGGAGTGAATCCAAGGATAATATCAGTGTAATTGAACACTGGGAGGATCATTTTGGTTAGCAACCCCCGGTGAACAAGAGAGGAAAGGACATCCTTGTTCCTGTACATGGCTCCTACTTTTGGACTGAGTTTTGTGTTAATATAGTCCATGCGAGATGAGAAATCTAGTCAACTGTCCAGCCAGACACCAAGTTACTTGTAGGAGGAGACAGTTTCTAGCTTGGTAACATCCAGTTTAGAAAAGGAAGGGAGGGTGGAGAGTTTGGCTAGTTTTTGTGAGAAACCAAAGGTCATTGATACAGTCTTCTTCTTAACCCTCAGCTGATTTTCTTGGACCTAGAGTAAGTAACACTCGCATGACATCATTCTGCAGTAAGGACTCCATCTTTGGAGCTGTGGGACCAGTGATGTAGATGATGGTGTCATCTGTAGATAGATGGATCTGGGAGGAGACACAGATAGATGGAAGATCATTTTAAGAAGATGATGGAGAAAAGTATAGGGCCAAGGATACAGCCATGGGGAACGCCCGCTTGAATGGGAAGGAATGGGGAAAGAGCGTCACCTGCCTGGGCACATTGAGTTTGTACCATAAGACAGGAACTAAACCAGTCCGCAACAGGGGTAGAAATGCCAGTGGAGTGAAGCTTGGCTAAGAGAAGAGGGTGAGAAACAGAGTCAAAGACTTTAGCATGGTCAATAAAGATAGTAGAAGTGATGTGACCGTGATCCATACCCTCGAGAATGGCATCAGTGATTCGGAGTAAAGAAGTCACCGTAGAGTGGTTCTTTCTGAACCCAGATTGAAATGGAGAGAGGAAATTTAAGGAGGAAAGGAAATCAGAGAGCCTAGAAAAAAACAAGGAATTCCTGAAGTTTGGCTAGGAAGGGAAGAAGGGATATGGACCGCGTAATCTCCAGGAGTTGAGTGATTGCCTCCTTTGTGAAGGGTTATGACTTTGGAAGCTTTCCAGTCCAGGGAAACAGTGCTGAGAGTTAAAGAAAGCTTTAACAAGTGGAGAGAGGAAGGGCTATAGCAGGTGAAATCAGGAGAATGTGAGGATCAAGGCTATCAGAGCTGGGTTTGTGGGGATTGAGGGAGAGGAGGGCATGGAGAACCTCCTGAATAGAGATTTGGGAGAAAGCAAAGCCTTCCGAAGAAGGGGGTGGAGGTGGGTGGGGCATTAACTGGACTAGAGGAGAGCACAGATTGTGAAAAAAAAGAGTTGAGGATCGAGGTAACATGTGGGGGGGGTCAGAGACAGACTTGCAATCCACTAGCAAGGTGAAGGGAAGACCTGGGTGGGGGGTCAAAGAGGGAGTGAAGAGCCTGCCAGAATTTAGAGGATGAGTCGAGACTATGCTGCAGAGTCACCTTGAAATACTGGGCTTTTGCCATTCTTGTGGCCTTCGTACAGACATTTCTTAGTGTATGATAAAGTTAATGGAACACGTACAAACAAGGGTGAGAAAGAATAAGTGCTTCAGCTGGGACTTGAACCCAGGCCACCTGGAATACCATTCTGATTGAGCTAACCAGCTGAGCCACTGAGACAGCTGGAACCTGGGATGTCCCTGAGCACATTACTATTTCTCAAATGCACAGCCCAATGGCTACACACATATACTTATTCTTTCTCACCCTTGTTCGTATGTGTTCCACAAAATATGCGCACCACACTCCTGTGTGATTGTATGACAAAGTTGTAGGTCGGGGGGTTGGAGGATTTGCAATGCTCCCATGCTTGATCATGAGAGCTACAAAGATGGATAATATTAGCAGAGATCCAGGGATGATGGGATCATTTAGCTCTGCACCTTCTGGGAGGGGTGTGGAGTTCCTAGCTTGGTTAAGACAGTGGCAGAAAAGGGCAAGAGCAGAATCGATATCTGGGGCAGAGTACATAAGGGACCAGTCAGAGGAGGAGAGGTTGTGGAGTAGGGCTTCAGTGTTTAGTATCCTGAGAGGTCTAATCCAGTGGTAGTTAGGAAGAGAGTGTGGCATGTGTGGCTTGTGTACACAATAGGCCATATAGTGGTTGCTAAAAGAACCAGGGAGTGTACCAGCTGCAGAGATGCAATGGGGATGGGAGGAGAGCACCCAGTCCAGGAGTGAGTGATTAAGAGTGAGAAGTTTGGCCTGGTGGGCTCATTTTATCAGTTATTGGAGGTTCAGGGATTCAGTCCTTTTGATGGTAGGCTTCAAGGCAGGAGAGGACCAGTTTAGATTGAAATCCCTGAGTATAATCAGCTCACCTGATGAGGAAAGGGAAACGGGGGAACAAATGATCTTGACAAAGAAGGAGGGAGAGAGTTTAAGAGAAACATGTAACACTGTAACAAAGATGGGGAGGGAGGAGGGAAACTTTGGGTTAACAAGAAGGAGCTCATGGGAGAAGGGAACAGATTCACAAAAGGAGACAGAGTAGGACAAGTTGCAGTATGCATAAATTGCTACGCCTCCACCTTATTTGCCAGGGGCTTGATGAAGGAGACTGGCAGAGAGACAGGTTTCTGAAATACAGAGGAATACTGGGAAACCCAGACTTTAAGGGTGTCAAGTTTGGGAAGCAAACTCCTGGCATTGAGGTAGCACAGCCTGATGCCTTTGGGCAAGAGACAGGGGGAGGGGGGAGATTGGGACCAGGGTTGGGTTGTACATCACCTGCTAGAAGGAGGAGGAGAAGTGGGAAGAGGAGGTGGTGGATAGTCCTGCACTTACACAGATGGTGAGGAGGTATAGGTTTGGGTGGGGAAGGAGGGGAGAGATGGACCCTGAGGAGGAGCTTGAGGTTAAGTGAGATGGAAGGAAGAGGAAAGGTGAGGGAGGAAAAGTGAGGATAGGGTGATGAGGTGGGTGCAAGAGAAGGGGAGGTGAGGTAGAGGGTGATACAAGGGTAGACCAGTACAGGGGGATGAGAGTTGTCAGACACAGGAGGAGGTGAGTGAGGCAAGTTAGGAGGAAATGCAGGGAGGTAGGCAATTACGAGGAGGAGGGGGATGATATGATCCATGGTTAAAGGAGGAGAGGCAAGAAGATTAGGGGGGTAGGGGATGGAGCAGAGCAGGAGGATGAGGAGGAGAGGGCAGACAGAAGAAAGGAGAAAGCTGGAGGAAAACAAGAGTGTAAGGTTAGGGGGCTGGTGCAAGACAGAACAGAGTACTAGGCAGGAAGTGCAGGGGGTTTCAATGAGGAGAGGGGAGAGAGAAAAGACCTGTTGGAACAGGGGAGCAGAAGGGACTGCAAAGTCAGACAGTTGCTTTACCTTAGTTTGCAAATTGCTTATAAATGGAACAAACAGCAGTGAGTGTTTACTCTAGAGTGGCGATTAGCTGTGACTTGTGGAAACCAGTAGAATTAGGACTGTGACAGATACATAGATATACAAAATCGCAGGTAGCATAAACAAACAGATTCTTAATCTAAGTTAGAAAATATTAACGATTTGAGGCCCTAGCAACAACAGCTCACTGTGACAACAGATAATAAAACAAGCCTACCCTAAGGTGAATGGCAGGATACAACAAGGCTGGCAGAATATTGGTATGTAGTTACAGTTACTTAACCTAAACACAGCTTGCAGTACAGGGCCGTTAAACTGCATACACAGATTCGCTGAAATAACTTACTGATAAACTTGCAAGCTGAAAGAATTGCAAAATGACAATTGGAGTTTGCTGATCCTTCCTATTCCCTGCCTAGTCGCAAAAAGAGTAAACAGGGAGGAGAGGAGGCACTGTGGGTCACTTTAACAACTGGAAATGGCACCACAATCTGCACAGGTGTTGTATATAGACCCCCATGTCTGGGGGAAAGAATGGACAAGAATATGATAGAAGGCATCCTTAGGATGGTAGAGAAAGGGGAGATACTGTTGATGGGGGACCTGAAAATGCCAGATGTTAACTGGAGCACCTTTGCTGCAGCCATATCCAAGAGCAGGGCCATTCTCGATGCCCTACAGGTGGCATGCCTCAGGCAGCTAGTTTTGGAACCCACTTGTGAGGGAGCAATCTTAGACCTCGTACACTCAAATGGGGACAGTGAGAGGATCTCAGACCTAGAAATGGGTAGCTATCTGGGAACAAGTGACCACCAAACAGTGTGGTTCATGATAAACTCAGCTACAGAGTCAAGCCATACAAAAGTGAGGGTACTGGACTTCTGGAGGGCTGACTTTGGCAAGATGGGAGAGTGCCTTAGAAAAGCACTAGCAAACAGGCTAGAAGAAGGGGTGGAGCAACAAGGGAAACATCAAAACTGCCATCACAGAGGCAACAAGCCTTTGTGTGAAGCAAATAAATCAAAATGAAAGAAAAAGCCACTATGGTTCTCAAAGAGGTGGTGGGAGGTTGGGAGAAAAAGATAGCATTTAGGAAGTATAAGGAAACACATAAGGAGCAGGACAGAGAACTGTACCAGTTAAGGCAAAGGAAGCAGGGAGGGAAGTCAGAATAGCAAAGACCCAAACTGAGGAAAAAATAGCCAACTTGGTTAAGAAGGGGGATAAAACCTTTTATAGGTACATCAGGGAACATAGAAAGACAAAGGAAGGGATAGTGAGGCTGAATAGAATGAACGGTGGGTGGGCAGAGAGGGACAGTGAAAAATCAGGGATACTGAATGAATACTTCTGCTCAGTATTCACAAAAGAAGAAGAGGTGCCTAATTCAATTAACAGAAGCACTCTGGATGGTGGGGTTGATCCTAGTCCTTTTCACAGAAGAAAGGGTTCTGAAAAAACTCCTAAAACTAAAGGTGGACAAAACAATGGGGCCTGATGGAATTCACCCCAGAATTCTAAAAGAATTAAGGGGAGAACTAGCGACACCACTGACTACCCTTTTTAACAAATCATGGGAGGATGGTGTGGTATCTGAGGACTGGAGGAAGGTGGATGTGATTCCCCTTCACAAAAGTGTGAGCAAGACAGAGGCAGGAAACTACAGACCTGTTAGTTTGACCTCTGTGGTAGGAAAAGTGATGGAATCACTTCTGAAGGAAACAATTGTTGAGTACCTAGAGGCCAGTGGGGCACAGGACCCAAGGCAGCAATGGTTCACAGCGGTAAAGTCATGTCAGACAAATCTAATTGATTTCTTTGACTGGATGACCAAAGTAGTAGACCAGGGAGGGGCTGTGGACATGGCCTACCTAGACTTTAGCAAGGCATTTGACATAGTCCCACACAAAGATTAATAGTCAAATTAACCAGCCTGGGAGTGGGTCCCAGGGTGGTAGCCTGGGTAAAACATTGGCTGGACAACAGGACACAGAAGGTAATTGTAAATGGAGTCCACTCTGAAGAAAAAGGGGTTACTAGTGGGGTACCACAGGGTTCAGTACTGAGTCCAGTCCTTTTTAATGTCTTTATAAGTGACATTGCAAAGGGATTGGAAGGAAAAGTATGCCTCTTTGCAGATGACACAAAGATTTGCAATAGGGTTGATACACAAGGAGGCTTGGAAAGGATGAGAAGGGACTTGGCAAGGTTGGAGGAATGGTCAGAAGTATGGCAGTTTGGATTCAGTGCAAACAAGGGCAAAATAATGCACCTCGGAAACAAAAACCCAGGGGAAGATTACACAATGGGGGGGGGGAGGTAGTAACAACAACAAAAATGGAAAGGGTCCTGGGGTAATCATATCAGATGACTTTAAGGTTAGTAAGCAGTGTGAGAAGGCAGTAAGGAGGGCTGAGGGGATACTGGGATGTATAGGGAGAGGCATCACCAGCAGAAAACAGGGAGTTGTTAACCCTCTGTACAGACAGTTGGCGAGAGCCCATCTGGAGTACTGCGTCCAGTTCTGGAGACCCCATGTCCGTAAGGACATAGACAGGATGGAGGTAGTCCAGAGGAGGGCAACTAAAATGGTGCAGGGTATGCAAGAGAAGCCATATGAAGAGAGACTAAAGGAGCTTAATATGTACACCATTGAGGAAAGGAGGGAGAGGGGGGACATGATAGAAACTTTCAAGTACCTCAGTGGAATCAACAAAGTCCAAGCGGGTAGCATCTTTCAGAAAAAGAGTTGTGCAAGAACAAGGGGACACAATTTGAAGATAGAGGGGGGGACGGCTCAGGGGCAATGTGAGGAAGTATTTTTTCACAGAGAGGGTGGTGGACGCATGGAACAGCCTTCCTGAGGAGGTTGTGGGGTCTGAAACTGTGGGAGAATTCAAGAATGCGTGGGAAAGACATAAGGCAATTCTTGTGGGGGGTAGGAAGAAATAGGCTGTTGGTTAACTCGGATCTGCAGCTTATCCTGTAGGTAGGGAAATGGGCAGACTAGGTTGGCCAAGCAGTGCTTATCTGCCATCAAAATCTATGTTTCTATGTCACCCAGTCCTCATTATGCCAAACCCAACCTCCCTCTCATATGACCCCGGGGGTTCAGCATACTGTAAAAGGATGGGTGAGAGGGGGTGGAGGGAGGGCAAAAATCCTATCCAATGCCCTTTACAAGGGCTCTGGAGTTGATCACTGGTTGCATGGGTGAGGGCTTGCAGGCTATCATCCCTCGCAACCCTGCACTAAAGCTACTACGGTGGCAACTGGCTGAAGAACAAAGACGGCACTGGTAGATAAGGGCAGATTCAAACTTGGCACCCATTGTAGTCCATCAGCTGAACTGGTTGCTGTGGTGGCCCTTGGAAGGTCTGTTTTGGAGTAGCAAAGTCAAATGCTGCAAAAGTTCAATGCCCTTTACAAAGAAAATTCTGGCAATGATGTATGTATAATGTGTTGCATCGCTGCAAGTTTAAAACAAAGTTTACAAAAAAATAAAATCCTGTCCAATGCCCTTTACAAGGGCTCCAGGATTGAACATTGGTTCCGTGGGGAAGGGCTTGCAGACTGATCAGCCCTCCCAACCTCGCACTGAAGCTCCAAGATGGCACTGGCAGATAAGGGCAGATTCAAACTTGGCACCCTTTGCAGTCTGCCAGCCAAACTGGTTGCTGTGGCAGCTGTTGGGAGATCCATTTTGGAGCCGCAAAGTCAAATGCTGCAAAAGTTCAATGCCCTTTACAAAGAAAATCCTGGCAAAAAAATCTTGTCCAGTGTCCCTTACAAGGGCTCTGAGGTTGAATGCTGGTTGCGTGGGGGAGGGCTTGCAGGCTGTGATCAGCCCTTTCGACCCTGGACTGAAGCTTCTACAGCAGTGACTGGCTGAAGAATAAAGATGACACTGGCAAATAAGGGCAGATTCAAACTTGGCACCCTTTGCAGTCCATCAGCTGAATTGGTTGCTGTGGCAGACATTGGGATGTCCATTTTGGAGCCGCAAAGTTAAATGCCACAAAAGCCTGTCAAAGACACTGAACAGGAGCAGACACCTCACTTGTACTACAAAGCAAGTAATCTACTTAATTACCTGTAAACAGTGCAAGAAACAATATGTGGGTCAAGATAAACAGTTCCATTACACTATTCAACAGTCATTAAAGATACAATTAGCCCTACCCTGGATGCAATTGTAGCTGAGCATTTTAATCATCCTGGTCATCATACGCTGGATATGATGTCATTCTCACAGACATTCAAAATTTCAAAGGACAGCGCTTGCCCAGAGAGCATTCCCAGTCATGGCCCCTACCAGGTATCAAATCAAATTTTATTTATAATGCACTTTTCTAAAATCCAAAGCACATATACAGTACAAATAAAACCAAATATACAATCTAAAAATGATATATAATATAAAAAGGCAGCAACAATAAAACTAAATATTGTCTCCAAAAGCTAAATCAAATAAATACATTTTTAATGAGGACTTAAAGGTCTCGGTGGACAGGCACTCTCTAATCCTACGAGGTAGAGAATTCCACAGGGTCGGGGCTACAAAAGAAAAAGCCCTAGCACCTGATGTTTGAAGATGGACCCTGGGAACCTCTAGCAATCCCTCGTTGGCAGAACAAAGTGGGTTGGGGGGGAGGTAAGGCCGAAAGAGGTCTTGCAAGTAGCCCGATCCCTGTCCGTGTAGGGTCTTATAAGTCAGCAATGCGACCTTGAAGGTGATCTTCCATTGCACCAGCAGCCAGTGCAGTTCGTGCAGCACAGGAGTGATATGGCTAGTTCTTGACAACCCTGTCAACAACCTGGCTGCAGTGTGCTGCACCAGCTGCAGGCGACGGAGATCCACCCCCGGTAACCCTAGGTACAGAGCATTACAGTAATCAAGACGAGAGGACACAAAGGCGTAAACCAACATAGGAAGGTCCTCAGGCGGAACCAGGTGCTTTATTTGGGTAATATTCTTCAGATGATAAAATGAGGACTTGAGAACTGCTGACATCTGAGCTTTTAGTGTCAATTCGTTATCAAGCACAATGCCCAGATTTCACACCCATTCAGAAGGTCTCAACTGGTTACCCCCAAGCACAAGGCCCGATGGTTGCCCAGGAGTCAACTTCTGTACCCACTGACCTGGGTCCACTACCAACACCTCAGACTTATCTGGATTTAGTCTCAACCAGTTAACACTCATCCAATCCTGAGTCTCAGCGAGGCAGTGTTAAAGGCCGAGACCACACCATTTTATTCGAGTACAAATAACCTGTAGAGCCGAGTATCATCTGCATAGTAGTAAAAGCTCAGCTCATACCACCTTATAATGTCTCCTAACGGCAGCATATACACCGTGAATAACATGGGGACAGCACAGAATCCTACGGCACCCCATAGAGCAGGGCAAAAGGGGCCGAGGTAAAAACTCCTAAAATGCCCTACCATGCTCGGTCACTACCCACACCAAGCTTGGCCCTTTCAAAGTGGCCCTCAAGAATTACCTCTATGCCACACATACCTGCACCTGTCCGTGCTAGTCCTACTGCCATTTTCAAACCACAGCCCAGCCGCGACTAAAGTGGGCCCACACCAAGACAAGATCAACTCAAGACTGCTCCACTAAACCCCACCAGGACCCACTATCATGTCTTTGCTCTTGTTATTCTGCTTTGCTGTCTCTTTGTCTATGCCTACACCACTGCATTGCAAAGGATGTATGTAGCCGATAAGAGAATACTGTATAGGTACGCACCAATGTACTGTAATGCCTGCACAACTGCACTGCAAAGGATGTATGTAACTGCTTAGCGCTGCAAAGGATTTATGTATCTGCTTAGCTGACACTCTCCATAGGTACTCATCAATGTATTATAATGTTTAATAATGTTGTACATCTACCATCCAACTAGTTATGTAATATTGTATTTACTGTACTATTGTCATGTCTCTGTCATCCGAAGAGGAGCCTTTGGAAATGAGTCTATGACTCAAAGGACTGTAATTCCGATATTCTAATAAATAAATAAATAAAATAAACAAAGGTTCTGTTGAACTTTTACAAGCAAAAAATACTGGGTACATCAGCTTCAATCATTCCATTCCAAGGGAATGATTGTGTTAAATAGCACTTGTTCCAAATTGCTAGCCCCTGCCCACCACAACCTTATGAAACAGAGGGATCGTGCCTGGGGTGTATTCAAGACCTTGGTCCGTCAGAGAGATTGGCTAGTTTACAGGCAGTTTGAAACTCCTGCAAGTCCAATTTAAAAAAGGCCAGGGTCAACTACTTGAAGGACCTGCAGTCTAATAACCTGCAAAATCCAAAACATTTCCGAACTCATATAAACAGCCTTCTTAAAGGGTGGGCAGGAGCTCCTAACTGGGAAATTCAACACAATACAGACAGTATCAGTGACCCCTAGCTGATCGCTGAAGCATCCGATAGATTTTTGATGGATCTAGATGCTTATGACGGCCCTGCTGTTGTCTCCTCCCCTTGCTCCCCCATCTCTACTGATCATGTAAGCTTAAAGGAGGTTTTGAATCATTACTAAAAATTAAAGCTGCCAAATCTGCAGGCCACCCAGGCCCTAAAAACTGCTGTCCCTGTTCTTGCATATCCTTTGACTAAGCTCTGTAATCATTCCCTGCTCCAAGGCATGGCGCCCCAGAAGTGGAAGTAGCACATGTGGTCCCAGCCCATAAAGGGGGATCAAGGGAACCAATAGAAAACTACTGCCCTATTTCCATATGTATCCCCCCGTGGGGACTTACTTTATGTGCCCATTCTCCTATTTGCCTCCCGTTGCTTGTGGTGCTCCCCATTCTTCCCATGTGCACCACCATTTCTGGCCTGAGTCTCGATGTGCCCCTGGGCCCCCAAACAGCCCCTGCATTTATCTTGCCCACAGAGGGGCCGGAGGAGCATTTAAGAGCTGCCGCCTCCCTCCCATACACTTCCTGGCAGGCAGATGGCTTGCGCATGTGCAGAAGCGCTACTTTGTTTTCCAACCATGATTGCAGTCAATCAAGTGGCTCTTTGTTAGTTCCGGTCCCCGAATGCAGCTGGGAGAGAACCGGAGACCATAACAAGGCCACTGAGAGGCCTCTGTATATTTTTAATAAGGAGTGCCTATCAGACTTTACTCAGCCTCATGAATATTAATGAGGCATGGCTCAATATTATTGTGTAAGCCTGTCTAGCACCTGGAGACACTGAATTCTAGCGCTAGTGACAGGCTAAGGACTGCACTATAATGTTTAAACACTGCAGAGTTCAACAGAGTACAGAAAGCATTTTTGGACAATGGGGCTATTGTAAATAAAAAGTATTTCTCCTGGCTGCACCAGAACTTTGTTGTGGAGATATTGTTGGACTGCAAGGGAACTGTATCTGACAGCAGCTATATTTGTAGCCTTTGACCTTACAGTAGCCAATCGGAGAGCCAGGTTTATGCCCGAGACTTATGGGACTATGCCAGAGACTTGTGGGGGGAAAAAGCAGGGACAAATGTTGGCACCTAAACAGGGTG
This sequence comes from Neoceratodus forsteri, assembly GCA_016271365.2. Taxonomy (NCBI): domain Eukaryota; kingdom Metazoa; phylum Chordata; order Ceratodontiformes; family Ceratodontidae; genus Neoceratodus; species Neoceratodus forsteri. The sequence continues at coordinate 1,128,554,596 of CM057449.1, read as the reverse complement.
CATATCAGGCATCGAGGAAGCCTAATGAATAATCATTTTTGAGAGAGACAATTGAATCAGCCAATCGGGAGCTGCCAAGAGCTCCCAAAACCCCAGAGATTTTCAGTCTGGAGTCAGTTCGGCGCGAGCCCCTCCACAGGAAGGGGGCTGTGGCCCCTTGCCAAAGAGAATGGGCCTGTAGTTCAGTTCGGTGGGAGCTCCTCCATAGGAGGGGGGCTCAGGCCCATGCTAAGAGAAATGTGGCTGCAAGTAATTGGAGTCACTGGCCTGGGGGTTGCCAGATATTTGTGCCCCAGGGCTGGCATTTACCTTCCCACATTTGAGAAGATGTTGTAGGAGAACTCTGACTTTAACTTCATCTGTGACAGAGCTGCACAAATTCCTGCCTGCAGTTGTGAAAGGGCTGCAAGAATGCTTCTGCCTCAGCAGTGAGAGTGCTGATGACTCCTGTGACTTTGGTTGATATGAAAGCTGTATGCTAGTCCTGAGTGAGTGAACTGCTGAGGTCGAAGCTTTTCCAGAAGTTGCCTGTGAGGACTTTGCTAATGTTCTAATTGGGGCTGCAACTACCAGCTTACCAAAAGGGACTGTGCTGTGTAACTCGACTTGTGAGAAGCCAGTATCTGTGCTTTTGAGAAACATCTAGGAAAGGACTTGCTGACAAGTAAAGTGTCTGAAGTGGTTGGAAGCCATGCCTTAAGATCCATCGTCTATCCTGGTGAGAAGTCACACCTTAAGCTCCTGTGCTGCCTTTAAAAGAAAAAGAGAATTTGTCTACTGATTGAGACTGTGCCAGGGTTTGGGTCCTCCCTAGCCCAAGGGGTTGCACCCACGTTTGAGACTGTATCCTGTGTGTTAAAAGGACCACGTGTGCTACACTGGCAGAGTGCTTGAAATGCCTAAAATGAGTCAAAGCAACTGAATGCCTAACTTTGAAGAGAGAGACTGTCTTGGATCGATTTGGGAGTCACCCTAGTAGTGTGCCAGCCAAGGCATGCCATATGTGCTTCCCCCTGAGAGGCATAGCCTAGACATGGGGGTCTGAGGTGTGCTGGTCCTGGTCCCAGCCTGGTCTGTTCCAGAATATTCCAGAGATGTGACTTCAAGCCCAGAGAAAGGGGACATCTACAAAGAAGCTTAGAAATTCCAGCCTGCAAGCTGCTAGAGCCTGGTAAAAGAGGGGTCAGCCAAAGCTCCTGCCTGCAACTCAGCTAAAGCTACTGTAGGAATTGTGACTACCTGATATTTGCTTGAAAGAACGTTTTTCAGCACCAGATGTTGACTACAGAACCGTACGTACGCAGATTCGGTTCTGCCAACCAAAAGGGGATTGTGAGTAGTTATTATGAATATACGAACATACAAAATTTGCCAGCAGATAAAGGCCTAGAGGCCTATCAAGTCTGCTCGAATGTGCAGCTAGCACCCCTTATTCTGCAGCTGCCCCTTCCTTCCACCCTTCCCCTCCATTGACCCTCCCCCTTGTCCTGTCCCATCCCCTTTTGAAGCAGTCCACTGTTCTACTGGATACCACTTCTGTAGGTAACGCATTCCACCTAGCTACCACCCTCTCTGTAAAAAAGTGTCTCTTCATCTATCTCCTGAACTTTCCTCCCTCCGGTCTCATAACATGGCCCCTTGTGTCCCTCCCCTTCCCTCCCTTAATCTGAACAGCCCCTCTGTAGCTGTCTTGTTTATTCCTTTCAGGTACTTAAAGGTTTCAATCATGTCCCCCCTGTCCCTTCTCTCCTCCAGCGAGTACATGTTCAACTCCCTCAGCCTCCTCTTGTATGATAAGTCCCCCAGCCTCTTGATCATCTTTGTCACCTTGCGTTGCACCCCCTCCAGTAACTTAATGTCCCTCTTCAGATATGGGCACCAGTACTGCACTCATTACTCCAGGTGCGGTCTAACTAATGACCTATACAATGGCAGAATCCTCCTCCCTCCTCGAGGATATACCCCTTGCAATGCAACCCAGCATTTTGTTAGCCTTTGCTGCTGCCTTCCTACATTGTGCCGAGTTGTTCATTGACCCTGTAATGACACCCCCAGATCCTTTTCCTCCTCTGTCTGGGCAAGCTGCACTCCCTCCAGCTGGTAACTCCTCCTTGGGTTCTTCATCCCAAAATGCAGCATCTTGCACTTTTTGGTATTAGACCCCAGTTGCCAGGTGTCTGACCAGGTTTCAAGCTTTGCCAGATCATTCTGCAACCCCTGCCATCCCCCTAGGTCATCCACCACCGCTCCTACCTTGGTATCATCAGCAAACAGACTGATCTTGCTCTTGATGTCCAACGATATGTCTGCAATGAATATCCCAAACAACACTGGTCCCAACACTGAGCCCTGTGGAACACCGCTCGTCACTACCCTTGGGTGTGAGAGCTCCCCACCCACCACCACCCTCTGTTGCCTTTCCTGAAGCCAGTTCCTACCCATCTCACCAGCTTTGCACCCTCCTGTGCCTTCTAACTTACTTCCCAGCCTTCCATGTGCATCGAGTCGAATGCCTTACTGAAGTCCAGATACAAGATATCCACTGCATGGCCCCTGTCCAGTTGCCTAGTTACCCAGTCATAGAACTCCACCAGGTTGGTTTGGCAGGATCTGCCACATATGAAGCCATGCTGTCTGCTGTCGTGTAGTTCTTTGGCCTCTAGGAGGGCCACCAGCCTCTCCTTCAAGATAGTCTCCATTAACTTACCCACGATGGATTATTGTTCTGCTTTGCAAAGTTCAGTATACAGCCCAAGCTACCACAGTAAGGGAATTATCTACAGAGTCATAGTTTAAAATGTGTCCAAGGAGAAAGAATGCTGATTTTATTTTCTTTTAAGGGCCCCAGCACCGGCCAACCAGCTGCATCAGTAACAGCCAAAATCCAAACTGCAAAAGGTCGCGCTCGTAAAGAGGGGTTCGCAACCAAGGGAGACACCCTTAAAAAATCATAGATTCCAAAAGGTAGCACTCACAAAAGAAGGAAACATAAACGCATTAATGAACTATTGTTCACATTTATTTAACACCACTGTGGAAGCCCCTGGGGCTTCCACAGTGGTGTTAAATAAATGTTATCAATAGTTCATTAATGTGTTTATGTTTTCTCTTGGAGTGCTACCTTTTGGAATCTATGCATCAGTAACAGGCCTGCAAAAATAATTTAGTACTGGGTATCCAGAGGTTTAGAATTGCAGAGTTCTATTATAGTCTGGGGACTGGTACCAGTTGGAGCATTGTAATGCTTAACATCTAAGCAGCTAGAGAGCTAATCGTAATCCATCAGAAGGTTACAGGGTGGCCAATGGTAACAACTGTTTGAATTTAAAATGGAAAATAATTGTTTCTAAATTGCCAATTTCAATCCATGCAACTGTTGTCTAACCTCTTCATCCATTTTACCCATATCTAACCCTCACCCCACTGTAAATAAATGTTGGTTAACCTTTTTTTTTTTTTTTATAAAATCTGGTGTGTGTGGGGTTCTGCCATGGACAGCTAAACAACACCACCACCAGCCTCCCTCCCTCCCTCGCTAAAACTTAAAAAGCCTCATCGAAAGATATCAGCTGGAAAAAACAACAAAAAATGTCTAAGGAGGCACGTAAGAAGGACAAAGGTAGAAATCAGAGGGGTTAAACGATGCAAAAGCCCCAGGATGCAGACCGATCCATATTTGAACAGAGGCCTAGAAGCCGCAGCCAATCACCTAATAGCCCCCGATGCTCCGATTATGACATGGAGGGAGAAAGCGATAGGCTTTCTTGGTCACGGTTTGAAACGATACTATGGGAAATTCGAACCTCAAGAAAAGAAACAAAACAAGATCTACAGGCTCTCTCACAGCAAATTTCTAAAATAGATAATAGACTTGAGGAAACCGAACAGAGGATCTCACACATAGAAGACGCATCGACCTACCTCAACCAGGCCATCAGAGCACTGATGCAGCAGTCGATTGCCCTACAGGCCAAAACCATCGATCTTGAAAGTAGATCACACCGTAATAACCTGCGCTTCTATGGGCTAGCCACGGGTGCTGAGACTATCCAAACTATGGCATTTGTTGAGAATCTACTACGGGATGTCCTGGATCTCCCTCCGAATTATGAACTAAAAATAGAGCGGGCCCACTGATCATTGGTTCAGAAACCCCAGGATCCGAAATCTCGGCCATGTTCGATTATATTCATGATGGCCAGTTATCAAACAAAAGAGGATCTTCTCCAGAGAGCATGGTCTAAAAAAGATATTATGTATCTGTCCTCTAAGCTCACATTAGACCATGACTATCCAACCGAAATCCAGCAGGCCCATCAGCAATATACCCCGATCCTCTCCTTACTAAAAGATAAAGGAATCCGGTTCCAGACGCCCTTCCCAGCTAAATTATGGGTCTTCTGGCCTGAGGGCATGCAGCTTTACTTGACTCCACATACGGCGGCAGAAGCACTGAAGCACAGAGGGATCCAGCTATCAGGTGAAGACATGGAATGATTCTCTAAATGGCAGGCCAATGCATCGAGCTGGTTTCAGGTGGCAATACACCGAAGAACAACTTCCCCAATGAGAGTCCTTCGAGAAGCCTGTGAAAGGCTTATGAGCATGGCAAGAAACACTTCAAGGTAATCGGACAAAGCGGGACCAGTAACAGACGGTTGATTGAGGGTATCACAGTAGGATCAAGTATACAAGACTTTTGGTTTTTGCTCCCATTTGCGCTCCTTGGCTCTACTCAGAGGTCTTTCGCAAAGGGGCATCTCAGTACACATATCCTCCCCACAGACCAGGAACGCAGATAAGTTCTGGCCTACCCTGTAATGGACTACTACTTACTATGGACCCAATAAGTAATATTTTAAGTTACCTGACATAGAAATATACAGTGAAATATATTGGCCTTTAAAGAGTATAATGGGGAGAATTAAGGGAAAGATCGAGAGACACGTAAGCAACAGGTTAACTGTGGATTTTGAAAGGGGATGGGGGGTGGTGGGCTTACATTTCCTGGGTTAAAATAACATATTGATTTGGAAATTACCAGCCGAAAGTGGAGAGTGAGGAGCCAAAAGCTAAGTGTTTGTGGTAAATAATACAATAAAGCTAGAGGGCCTAGACACACTATCTGCTTACCAAAACCACCACATTGATTGAGGAAAGCTCCAGGCCAGAATGGAACAGATATATATTGGATCTCAATGGGGGGGATATCTCGACAGGCCGAGGGCAGTGGAGAGCCCAGTTCCCCTGTTTTTTTGTTTTCATCTTAATTGGAGCCTTGAATGATATTTCAAACACCGACAGGGGAAATACAGACAGATAGTGTGGGTTAACTTATTCCTTAGAGCCTCAGAATTAAAAGATAAGGTGATAAAAATTTCCAGAGTTACCCGGGGTGGGGTCAGGAACCTCATGTGAGGCCTGGGGTAAGAAAATAAAGGGGAGAAAAATATGGAAGAAAAGCTAGGGTTGGGGGGACATTCTAGTGTTAAGAGACTATTTGTGCTGACTGGTAGTCCACAGGTGGCAATAGATACAAAGCCGCTTCTTGGGAGGGCTTTCTCGGGAAGAGTCCCTGCAGATACGGGGCTACTGCTTTTCGTAGCTGTCCTCTTCACCAACTAAAGGAGGCAGATGTAGGGACCCACTGTGTTGGGCTCCCCAACCTTGGAAGCAAGAAAAAGTTCATAAAGTTTAACGTAGTTATTAGGAAACAGTTTTATATTACTGTTAGATTTGACTGTTAGTTACATCAGTGTTCGATGTGGTTTAAAATGTTAATGCATAGAATACAAATAAGTCAGAATGTCTATAATCTTTTTCAGGTATATATTTACCTAAATGCATTGCAGGAATGGAAAACCCAGATGATGAGGAACGGAGAAGAATTACAAGATATCCAAATGGATAAAGCAACTGTTATATTCTCATTTAATGTAAATGGGCTCACAAATCCTCTCAAGAGAAGCAAGGTATTGACAGCATTAAAGAAGGTAGCCCCAGATTTCATTATGCTCCAGAAAACACATCTTTCCCCTCAGGAACACATTAAAATTGGAGAAATTTGGCTTCAATCATGCAGTCAGTGCATCTTATAAGGGAGGCAGACGATGTGGGGTCTCCATCCTGTTACCCAATAAGACAATATTTGACCCTATGGACAAATTAGTGGACAAGGAGGGTAGATATGTATTTCTTAAAGGATGTTTCCATGGTAGGGTACTCACGTTGGCATCGATATATGTACCTCCAGGCTCACACCATAAACATATAGAGCTATTCTATTCAGATTACAGGTGTGGGCTGAGGGACAGGTCATTATGGGGGGGGATTTTAACATACTGCTGAACCCTCACTTGGATAGTACATCGCAGAGCAATGTAACAGATAAAGCTACTGCTAAGAAATTGGTCAAATTACTAGATGAAACTGGCTATGTAGATGTCTGGAGGCAAATGCATAAGCAACAAAAAATTGTTACCTTTTTTTCCCCATCTCATGGGACCTATTCAAGGCTTGACTATTTTTTCCTACCAAGGGAAGCTATGAGACTGGTTAGAGATAGCTGGATGGGGGGCACAGTATTGTCAGATCATGCACCTATTTTCCTTCAGATGACACTGGGAGATTTTCAAAAAAAGATGTTTTGGAGGCTAAACACATCCCTATTGCAGGACCCTGAAGTTAAACAGCAAATGGTAGATACCATTAAGCAAGTCATAAGAGAGAACACCTCCCTGGAGGTAACAACAGCATTGCTGTGGGATACTACTAAAGCAATACTTAGGGGGAAACTAATTGTGATTGCTGCACATAAGAAAAAACAAAGGGAAAAAAGGACAGAGGCCTTGCAGGCAGAGATAGCTAATTTAGAAGCACAGCTGAGAGATAGGTATGACCGTCCGAGTTTTAAAAGGTTAAACGACCTTAAGAAAGAACTGAATGAGATCTTAAACTATTATGTAGAACAAAAGCTTCTTTTTCTAAAGCAGCGATACTATGAGGCAGGTCCAAGAGCCTCACGGCTACTAGCCACTAGGCTACGAATACAGAGGGCCAAGGTGCACATTCCTATACTAACACACCTGCAGACCCATACAACACTGCAGAAAACCACAGAGATAGTGGAAGCCTTTAAGACATATTATGCAGAGCTATACTCTGCACCCCCTCCCCCAGATGACAAGCTACAGGAGCAATACCTTTCTGATATTTCCCTGCCTAAGATTCCTCCTATAGTAGGACAACTTATAAAGCAATCACGGTAGAGGAACTGAAGAGAGAAATAGCATGTCTGAAAACTAATAAATGTCCGGGGACTGACAGTTATCCCACGGAGATATACAAACACTTACAAGTTCAGCTGTCCCCTATTCTAATTAAGGTTTTCAATGAGACACTGAAACCTGAGGGACACCATCCCAAATCATGGTCCCAAGCCATTATTTCAGTCATACCTAAAATTGGAAAAGACCTGAAACTATGCCCCTCTTACTGCCCCATCTCCATCCTCAACACAGACTATAAATTATTTATGGCTATATTGTCCTGCAGGCTTCAACAAATGTTACCTAAATTGATCAACTATGATCAGACAGGCTTCATTCCTGGACGACAGGCCCAGGATAACCTGCGATGAACCACACACATCATTGATCACATAAATGCCTCTCATCAACAGATGGTCCTCTTCAGCTTGGATGCCGAAAAAGCTTTTGATAAAGTCTCCTGGACATTTCTACGAGCAGTCTTCATCAGATTCGGGTTCCCAGACCAGTTTATTACCTTAATAATAAAATTATACGAGACACCGAAAGGTTTTATACATGCGAATGGCCATCATTCATCAGCTTTTACCCTGGAAAGAGGCACCAGACAGGGTTGTCCACTTTCCCTGTTATTATTCACCCTTTATCTGGAACCCCTAGCCCAGGGAATTAGGGATAATCCATCCATAAGGGGAATCCAACTAGGAGAGACAATACATAAGCTAGCCCTCTATGCGGATGATATTTTATTATATCTGACCATCCTGGAGGAGTCGATACTGATGTTGTTCCAGCATCTTAACACCTTCTCTACCCTCTCTGGGTACACATTAAACACCACTAAGATGAGGTACTAAAATGTTATTTCCAACCCTCCCCCATGCTGCGTAATCAATATCCTATGAAATGGGACCTGTCCTCAATGCAGTACTTAGGGGTCAGATTAGCCACCAAGATAACACGGGTTAGGTACTAAATCCCGCCTAAAAAAATACTGAATTGTAAATGACTGCGCAAAACATCCCGAACGGCCAATTTCCCGAGACATTCGAAATCCTGACCTTCAAAATACTGAAATACTGAAATAAAAAAAAAACAGCGCAGATGCAAGGCTGTTATCCGGGCTACCAACCAAGGCTTTCGGCAACATAACAATGTCTGTCCCAGACGTTGAATATACTGTTGTAGCTTCTGACAGCCTGTCCTGCGTGACTGCCCCAACCACAATCTGTGTTCACCATCCTGCAGGGAGAGAGATGGAGACTGGCCTGCTGAGAAGCGAGCACCACTGCTAAAACTGGGATGTGAGCGATAATGAAACCACAGTCATAGGAAAAGGAATCTGCTTATCCTTGGCAGCCAGACAAATATACAAAAAAGAAAAAGTGTTTGGGCTTGCATGGTTTTTAGCAGTGTTATTAGGTTGTGGCAATACTTAATATATGTAAGAGTGTACTCCTTTTACACTTTATATGTAGTCCAGAACCAGGCAGCCCACTAAAATTGTAGCTCCGTGACAGTGGGGACAGAGTGTGTTTCTCTTCCCCCTCCTTTCCCTTCCCAAACATTTGCGCTGTGGTGCCTTTGACAGACGGAGATTCTGCGGAGAGAGCGCTCTGCTGGCAGTCCACTGTGGGGTTGGGGTATGAGGGCAGCAAACCAGATGCATATCGGAGATGTCACAGGAGACAGCAAGACAAAGCAAGTCAGCAGCAGAAGTGTGTGGAGGACGAGAGACAGAGACAGCGAGAAGTTCAGGAGCTTTACATCAAAGTGAGTCATGGATCTGTTATTTATATTATGAACATACAAATGTCAAATATCCTTTCAGTACTTTATTTGTGGATTTTGTATGGTCATAAAGTAAATAACAGATGCTCTGGAGAGTCATTATTACTATGGTTTCAATGTAATGAGGCGGGATTTGGATTTTCGGTATTATTTTCTTTCTGTATTTTGTTTATTCAATATTTTTTGGGGGGGATTTCGTCACTTGGTATTTTCTATTGCGGGAATTAGGACGGATCCCGATAACAGTTAGTACAGCTGAATTACCCCCTTTTTATAAAATAACTATCTGGGGACATACAGAGGTGGTCATTGCTACCCTTAACACAACACTCTAGAGCAGGGTTTCTCAAATGGTGAGGCCAGCCTCCCTGGGGAGGCCCCAACCTGTTCCAGGGGAGGCTCAAGCAAGTCTGAAAAAGTACTGTATTAATATTTTGAGTTTTAGATATTTGTGTGTGAGCCAATGAGTCAAATTGAAAGACAATAATAGTAGGTAAATGTATGTATTTATTTATTAATCGGTGACAAGGAAAGACATGCTTAACCAAGGCTCACAAATTGGAACAATGAACAAATAATGAGAAGCAACAATTGACTAATTAGACTGGTGAAAGAACAACCCAAATACAAGAGTTAACCAGTGAGGTACTAGGAGAACGAACAGGAAGGAGCAAAAGGATCTCTGAAAAGTTGCTTAAGAGCAGGGTGTGGGGGGGGGGGAGACAGGCAGACATAGGTAGGAAGATTATTCCAGATAGAAAGGAAACATTGTAGTTTGACCCATGAAGGTATTGCAATAAGGGGAAACAATGGCTTGAGAATCAACATAGTGGAGCAAGTAGGCTGGCCTGGGGAGAGGGATTACAATAAGCTGAATAAAATGAGAGCCAACTACTCAAAGGATGTTCACTTTATTCCCAATGCACTGTGCAATGTATGCTATTTTTCTATGGGGAGGCCCAAGATTATTTCAATATTAGGGGGAGGCTCAATATCTTTTCCATGACATGGGGGAGGCTCACTATGCCAAAGTCCGAGAACTAATGCTCTAGAGTACAGGCAATCAAAATGAATGTGTTACTCCTTTTCCTCTTTCTTTTCCAATGTATTCCATCCCAGATATCACCCAGGCAAATGGGAATCTGGCAAAAAAAGATCTTAAACTACATATGGCTTAACAAGAGACCAAGAATCAGAAAACAAACACATTATCTACCCAAGAAACAAGGAGGGCTGGCTGTCCCCCTGCTACTAGGATATTGGATAGCGACCCAAGCTAGGATAATACTCCTGCTACAACATCCAATTTACACAGCAAGATGGAAAGAGATAGATCTTAATACCACCTTGATTCCCCCCGTGCAAGCACAGAGTACCACACTAAATCCAAAAGAAGACTGGACAGGTACCCCATTTCTAGGTACTGAAACGGCTTTACAGGGGTACAGAATGGCCCATTCTAGGCTGCAACCAGACTATATATGTGGAAATATAAGTGGTGGACCATGAGTGTAGAGAAGAATCCAGTGGCTAACAACCCCTGGAATGGAAGACAAGAGTGCATGAAGTGTATAGCTCCTTGGCAGCTACTCAGAGGAGACATGGTTATTTCCATTGAGGAAGCACAGACCAGGTTCAGTTGGGGACCAGGAGATTTAATATACTATTAACAGATTAGAGACTACATTGGGGTTCAATTAAATAATTCAGTTAGGGGGTCTAAAGGTGTCTCTGTTCCAGAAACCTTTGAAATAATCTGGAGTTCAGATAGAGGAGAGAAGGCAATCTCACTACTATACCAAAACTACATTGGGGATCTACAATATTCAACCGAGTACCTAAAAGTGAAATGGGAGGAGGACCTCAACATTAGAGTTAGCACTAATGACTGGAACAGAATTTGGCAAAATACAAGGCGAACCACTTCCTCCCCCAGATGGAGTAAATTCGCCTGGAAAATGAGAACCAGATATTTTCGAGTGCCAGCCCAGGTTGCAAAGTGGTAAGACAAGGTTCCTAGCCAATGTTGGAGGAATTGTGGGGAAACATCTGCCACACATGCACATGTGTTTTGGAACTGTCCTAAATTGGAGGGATTCTGGCAAAAAATTAAAAGACAATTGCAAGTCCTGTTCACACCCATGGATCCTCTGGGTCCAGAACACTTACTTCTGGGGATATATCCATCAGAGCTCAGGGGTAAAGAAACACAATATCTGTGGAACATTATAACAGTGGCAGCTGGTAAAGCAATCATTCAAAGATGGCTTACCCCTTCTCCTCCATCCCGGAAAGACTGGGTAGGGTTGATTGAGAACATAAAGCAGTATGAGAAGATCACAATTTCAATCAGACAGAACCTCCCTCAATACCAGAACAGGTGGGCAAGATGGGACCTAGCAATGGGGGAAGGTTAGGGAATGATAGGCATAAATGAATTTAACATGGGTTGATGCAACTAGAGATGGGGCTATATAAAACAAGAGACCCCCCATGACGCCAGTGAAGTAAAGGGGAAAATAATGAACAGCAGTAAAGAAACAGAAAACAATCTTAAAGGAAATAATTCTTTATTACTATATAAACAGGGAGGGAGAGGTCACAATATAATACTTGGATATGTTTCATCTATTCACTGGTGTCAGTCAGTGGTCCTGTAGGTGAACGTCATTGAATGTGGAGTTTTCCTTCAGTGAATCCTGCAATGAAACAAAAGGAAGTATTATAGACAGTAGAGACTCAATACAAGATAGATTTGGTGACAGAAATCAAAAATCAACAAAAAAAAGGGAAAGATATTCTGTGCTTATATTTATTATTTATGAGGAAGAATTAAGTTTAATGTCTTTTATTTTAACCCCCAAAAAAGTGGATATAGGCCACTTAATGGACTTTAAGCCTTAGCAAGCGGACTTTTGGGATGGTTGTTTAAACAGAGTATTTGTATCCTTTGTAGAGTATATAAAGGTATAACATCTAAAGAAATTGGAAACTACAATTTGTTATGATGGCTTTATGAACAAGAAGTTTGTATGATATAACTGATGAATAATTTTCTGTTGTAATGTTATATGTGAACCAAATAAAAGCTGAAGTATAAAAAAAAATCTGGTGTGTGAGCATAGTATTAGAGTGAGCCTTTAGTTCTGAAATGGTGAATTTGGGGTTTTGGTTATTAATCCATGTGTGGGATGGCAATATGGTAGTGTGGGTGAGTACAGCATCCCAGGGGGTTGTACCAGGCTTTATTAGACCCACTTAAAGTAATACTCTTGGTGGAGGCACTGTTTAATAAATGTTATCTTGGGGGAAAAAACAGTTTAAAATATCAGAAATAGGAACCCAGGCCCTCAACCTAGTTAGCAGCCACCCAGGCAGGGGCAGTAGTGCGTTGGGACATGGCGACCGGGTTACACATACTCAGTACACTGGCAAAAGTTCAAGAAAGACTAGTATATGGTCAACTGTTAGCCTATACTGAATCATACTCCCTGCTTGCAGGTGTTCAACATGGCTTCCATAAGCACCATTGCACCGACACAGCACTGGTACACCATACCACTGATGTTCTTCGTGACATAGATGACAGCAGACCCACTGGAGTGATGTTCATTCATTTAACCAAGGCCTTTGACTTGGTGAATTACGAACTCCTGCTGTTAAAAATGAGAAGCCTGGGCCTAGATCACCTTTTCATTTCCTTTCATTTTTATTTTTTATATTTGTTAGCTAGATAAGCAAACTGTCCGTTTTCACAAGCGACAAGTAAACAAATAAACAAACAATTAGTACAAAACATAAACATTAAAAACATAAGACTTACAGTGTAAAATGGAATACATATTAGAAACAATTACAATCATTTTGACTGTTTAACCATTCAGAAAAACATTTTCTTAAACATTTGTACAGTCCCTGCATTAATAATTTTGTGTGGGATACCATTAAAGATTTTTATTGCCCTATATATCACTGGCTTCTGACCAATAGATTTTTTATAGAGGGGGATTCTAAATAAGTTCTTGAACTTGGACCTAGTTTCAATATAACTTTGCTGAGAAGGGATAAGATCCTGAATTACCTGGGGGAGAAGACCCTGGGTTCTTTTAAACAAAAAAGTTCCAAGTTTCAAATTTATTCTATCAGAAAGGGAAAGACAGTTAGCTTCTCTTAATAGGACACAATGATGTGTTCTCATGGAACAACATGTCATGAAACATCACTCAATCAATCAATCAATCAAATCTTTATTTATCCAGGCGAACATCGTTGAGCAAGGCTCATTTGCAAGATGAACCTGGTAAGGTCAAGGTTCAATTTACATGAAATATAGCATTCAGAGTATACACAACTTTGAGAAGACAGAAGTGAAAGTAATACATCAAATCCGAGAAATATGACAATCAGAATATACACAATCTTTGAGAAGACAGAAATGAAAACAATATATCAAATACAGAACACGTAAATTGATATGTTAGAAAAACAAGGATATAATACATATATACAAGTTTCATGAGGTAGCCAGATTGCTAAATAGGTAATGGGGGACACTTTAATACTAGCACATTTTGATGAATGGTTGAACGTATCAGAGAATTACTTAGATAATTTTAAACTAAGATGACAGGATGTGTGGATAGCTGGAAGATATAACTACAAAGGAGGGTTCGTGGCTGGTGGTATCGGCAGGAACAGTGACAAGGGGCTAGGTAGGATGTATACCTGAATTAATGGTCAGGGGTAGGGAACAGGGTGGGGCGGAGGAATCATAAGAGTTGGTGCAATAAGGGGATCTAGAGAGGGTCTGGGGGGAAGAGGAGAGGGTTAGGCTGGAGAGGTAAAGAGCTGAGAGTGTAAAGGAGATTAAGAATATTAATGAGTATAAAGAATGGATTGAGGTACTGGTTTGTGAACTGTAGGGTAACTTCACATAGGGTGCTGGTAAGCTTATCCTATCTGCCCGCCCGCAGGGGAGATAGATGGAAGGTTAATCTAGTGTTGGTGAAAGCAGTTACATTTTTCTTTGAAAATCCTATTATATAGATATTTGAAGGCTGTAATAGATATAAACTTCTTCACTTTCAATGTCTTCTGCATTGTGTTCCATAGAGTGGATAACACATAGCTAACTGCATATCTGCCATGTCGGGAGTGGAATTTAGGCACCTTGAGGGTAATGAGGTTCAGACTTCTTAATGCATAACTACTTGATGTGGCTTGTAAAAACAGTCAGAGATATATTTGGAAGCTGCTGTGATATTGCTCTGTAGGTCCATAGTATTGCATTTCTATCTCTTCTAGATTGAGTGAAGTCCATCCTGCAGAGTATAGCAGGCAGTGGTGAGTGCTGTAAGGTAGGTCTGTGATGAACCTCAAAGCTCTGTGGTATAGTGTATCTAATTTGTTCAAACATACAGTAGGGCAGCGACTATATAAGAAGTCAGCGTAATCTAGTACTGAGAGGAAAGTGGCCTGGACCATCTTCTTTTTGAATCACTTGTAAGGAAGTGCTTTTATCTGTAGTAAAGTCCAAGTCTTTGTCTGAGTTTTTGCAGTTCTTCCAAATGCTCTAGGTAGTCTAACCTATTATCTAGCCATACCCCCAGATATTTGAATTTTGTGACATAATCTAGGTTTTCACCAAGGGCAGTGGATAGTTTAGGAAGGTCGATAGGGATAGAGTATCCTGCCTGCACCTGTGGGGAGAAAAACATTGCCTTGTTTTTTTTTTGCATTCAATAGTAGTTTCTTTCCCAGCAGTTGATGTTGCAGCAGGTCGAATTCTGCTTATAATTCTTTGCAGGCTGTTACAGGAGAAGAGTGACTGACGTACAGCACCATATCATCAGCAAACAGGTGTACAGTGGCTTTGGTAAGATTTATGTCGATGTTGTTGATATATATTGCAAATAGGATAGGGCCAAGGATAGATCCTTGTGGTACTCCTCTTTGAAGTGGTCTGAGTGGGGCTATATCTCCTTCGGCCTTTACCTGCTGGGTTCTTCCTGAAAGATAATTATTAAACCATCTAATGGATTTGGTGTCAAGTCCAACTGACCTCAGTGATGAGAGGAGCAGGTCGTGGTCAACCGTATCAAAGGCCTTACTTAGATCTAAGAAAACAGCATATACACAATTTTTTTTGTCCAATTGAAGTTGCCAGTCATTGGTGACTTTTGCAAGAGCTGTAATGGTACTGTGCTTTGCTCTGAAACCAGATTGCGCTGGGTTTAGTAGATTGTTAGCTTCGAGGTATTCTCTTAACTGGGTGCTCACAATTTTTTCAAGTAATTTGGACAAAACAGGAAGAATGGAAATTGGTCTGTAGTTATTGAGGTCTGTGGGATCCCCGGCTTTCAGTAGTGGAATAACTTGAGCGGTTTTCCAGATTGATGGGATATCTCCTGACTGTAGTGAAAGGTTGAACAGATGTGTCACTGGTACTGCTAATACATGTATGGCAATTTTTATGAAGTAGGGGTCAAGGGAGTCAGAACCTGCACTTTTTTTTGTATCTAACTGTGAGATTAGCTCTTCAACTTGCTTCAGCATGGCTGGTGTGAAGGAGAAAGTGGAGTCAAGTCACTCTTGCGTCAGAGTTCTTAATCCCTAGTTGCAATCTCAATAGGTTGGCTGGAGAGGAGTCGAATGCTAGCCCAGCAGTTGTAAAGTGATTATTAAAGGCTTCCAGGACTTCTATTCTGTCAATGATGGTTCTAGTTCCATTATGTAATTTTGCTGGGAGTAGGTTACTTGTGACATGGCCAGTTATATATTTTATAGTGTTCCAAAATTTGGCAGGGTTGTGGTATGAGGAGTCTAGTTCAGCCATGTAATATGCAACTTTTGTGTCTCGCACTTTCTTGGTGCAGAGATTCCTAGCTTTTTTGAACTGCTCCCAGTCAGTGGCTAACTTAGTTTTTCGAGCCTTCTTCCAAAGCTTGTCCCTGTTAAGAAGGGTGGATTTAAGATCTGAATTGAACCAACGACAGGTTTTATTTTTGATACGTAGTTTAGAAACTGGTGCATGGTGTTTAGAGCACTTGTGATAATATCATTTAGAATACCATATGCAATCTCCGTTGTGTTCGCTAGATAGAATTCTTGCCATCTTGTGGAGTGTTTGATATCATCCAGATATGCATTGATGTTGAATTTCTTTTTCGATCTCCTCAGCATGAATTTTGTAGGGGGTGAAGGCTTACATGCTGTCCTAATTGCTGCAATAGTACAATGATCACTGATGTCGTTGAACAGTACTCCAATGTGTGAGAAGAGGTGAGGTTTACTCACCAATAGTACGTCCAAAAGTGTGTTGTTTTTAGGGTTCTTTTTGTTTACTCTAGTAGGTTCGTTTATGAGCTGTGTAAGCCCATGCATGTCACAGAATTATGTTAGTGGTGCAGCTGCCTTAGAAAGCCAGTTTAGGTTTAAGTCACCTATGATTATGGTTTCTTCATTCCCTTCTGTGATCAAGTCACCCAAGTGGGATAGTATCTTAAGGCCAGCTGAGGGAGGTCTGTAACAGCCGATCAACAGCAGCGAGGTATTGTTGGAGAGAGCTATTCTAAGGGATAGGCACTCGAATTCTTTTGCCATAGAAGAAGAGTCAAGACAAGTTGCAGATAGGTTGGCATTTACATAGATTACTACCCCACCTCCTCTTGTATGTCTATCAGCTCTGAACGTTTGATAGTCAAGTAAGTTAATGTCTCTGTCAGCTGTGTCAGGCCTAAGCCATGACTCAGACACTACCAAAATGTCAGGTAGTGTATGGCTAACCCAGGCTTGGAGCAATGTGATTTTTTTTAGTAGACTACATACGTTAATATGTAGAAGGATTAGCCCTTTAATCTTTACTAGTTCTGATGGTGCAGAGATAGTCCCAGGCGGCCCAGGGTTAAGTTCCACGTCCCCTGAACATATTAGTAATAGCAGTAGTAATTTCATAGTTGCCGCCAGAGATAGGGTATAGGATCTTGTAGATGCCTTTTTTATTTTTTTTTAATTTTTATTCTGTTGAAATCTTACATGCCATCCAGGTTTGGTCCTTCGGCCTCTTGTAATAGAAAAGATTATTACTTTAACAGAAATAAGTGTGGAATATATTTCTGTATACAGTTGGTGACAGTCACCAAACAGGTATACAGCCGACTGTGTCCCTCCATAGTAGATGTTAAGTGTGTAAGATCATGTTAGTGGGATGTCATAGATACATATCCAGTCTCTTGGAACTGCTGTGTAATTGCAGCAGGAGGAGAACGACATCGTATCACATTGCATTGTATCCTGTGGATGACTGCATCTTTTACTGAGTTCCAGTACTATGAGTAATACAAGGAGGCTCAAAGGAAAGTTCCCCATTATGAGGTGACCAGAGGTTCTATAAGAATATCATGCGAGATACTCGCAGTAATTGCTTATTCCGTTGGCGGTGATGCTAGGTGGTTACTCAGACTAAGTGTCAGCAATATAGACAGCGTGGGGGAGTAGTATGGTGATCCACTGTCTGCGTTCAGCAAGGGATGTGTGGCAGGCTATAGGGCGGGTTGAGGCGGGCGGCGTGGTTTTAGATTGTTGGCGGAAAGTGACTACTTAACAAAGACCACAAGAGGGGAAGGGTGGTGGGCATAAAAGTTGCTGCTTTGCCGTACCTTTGTTGAAGGTCTCTCCAGCTCTATGGAGCTGGCGCCCGATGGAGGTGCTGCCCACCCGCTGGCGGCGTCTGGCCTCGGCGCTCGGCCAGCAAGGGTCTTCCTCTGGGGAGACAAGAGGCGCAGCTTGAATTTAAAGTCTTTTGGCTCTGGCATAAAAGCAGAGCAGTAGGGGGGCCAGAAATTAGCAAGTGAAAGGCCAGGGAAGGGGCTAAGGCGCCAAAGCGTCTGGCTATGCAACAAATTAGGCACAGGAAGGCTGTAATCACTTTGTCACAAAGCACACCTGACACAATTTTCCCCAACCCACAATTACAGTGTTCAGCTCTTTTTCTGTAAGTTTAAATAATCAGTGCCCCAACAAACGTTTCCAAGTGGAAAAAACAGAAGTTTTAGCAGAGAAGAAGCCCGGAGCAACGGGGACCAATTGGAAGCAAAGCCATGGAAGGCGCTTGCTTTCCGATTAGTTCATGACTTACGTACCTTTGTTGGAGGTGTCTCGGCTCTATGGAGCTCGGCGCCCGGCTGGAGGTGCGCCCGCCCGCTGACGGCGTCTGGCCTCGGCGCTCAGTAGAAGCGCTCAGCAGGGTCTACCTCTTTGTTGGAGGGTCTCTCCGGCTCTATGGAGCTTGGCTCCGGCTGGAGGTGCCACCCACCCGCTGGCGGCATCTGGCCTCGGTGCTCAGTAAGGGGCGCTCAGCAAGGGTCTTCCTCTTTGTTGGAGGGTCTCTCCGGCTCTATGGAGCTCACCGCCGGCTGGAGGTGCCGCCCACCCACTGGCGACGCCTGGCCTCGGCGCTCAGTAAGGGGCACTCAGCAAGGGTCTTCCTCTTTGTTGGAGGGTCTCTCCGGCTCTATGGAGCTCAGCGCCGGCTGGAGGTGCGCCCACCCGCTGGCGGCGTCTGGCCCCGGCACTCAGTAAGGGGCACTCAGCAAGGGTCTTCCTCTTTGTTGGAGGGTCTCCCCGGCTCTATGGAGGTCGGTGCCGGTTGGAGGTGCCACCCACCCGCTGGCAGCGTCTGGCCTCGGCGCTCAGTAAGGGGTGCTCAGCAAGGGTCTTCCTCTTTGTTGGAGGGTCTCTCCATCTCTATGGAGCTTGGCGCCGGCTTGAGGTTCCGCCCGCCCGCTGGGGGCATCTGGCCTCGGCGCTCAGTAAGGGGTGCTCAGCAAGGGTCTTCCTCTTTGTTGGAGGGTCTCTCCGGCTCTATGGAGCTCGGCGCCGGCTGGAGGTGCCGCCTGCCCGCTGGTGGCGTCTGGCCTCGGCGCTCAGTAAGGGGCGCTCAGCAAGGGTCTTCTTCTTTGTTGGAGGGTCTCTCCGGCTCTATGGAGGTCAGCGCCGGCTGGAGGTGCCGCCCACCTGCTGGCGGCATCTGGCCTCGGCACTCAGTAAGTGGCGCTCAGCAAGGGTCTTCCTCTGGAGGAAAATGCTATTATATGTTATCTGTAATTTCTGAACCAATTTATCACTTATTCCAGAATAAATCAAGAGACCATAGTCAAGAACGCTTAATAAAAGACTATGACCAAGAAGTCTGTGAGATTCAGGGATGAGAAAGGATTTAATCTTGAATAACATCCCGATTCTCTGATGAATTTATTTAATAGTCTTGGTTGCATGTTGATCAAATGAAAGGTGACAATCCAGGGTCACCTCCAGGTAATTGAAACTATCTACAAGTTCAATAAGATTCCCCACTAGATCAGTGATCTGAAAATTTATGTCACTATTTTTTCTGGGACCAGTAAAAATCATGCATTTAGTTTTCACTGAATTCAGTACAAAGGTGGCAGAAAGACAACCATTTTTGAATGTTTTCAAAGTCCTGCTGGACTATATAAAGGGCTTGATCTGGAGTGTTTCCTTCAGGAAAAATTACCACATCATCTGCATACATAAGTCTAGACCCTGTAATTGATGAAGGAGCAGCGTTAACAAAAAGGAAAAACAATAAAGGGGCCAAAATTGAGCCTTGGGATACCCCACAGGCTATCAAATGAGAATCAGAACTACACTGACCAATAATGGTCTTATGCTCCCTGTTGTTAAGATAACCTCCAATCCAAGAAATTACTTCCTTGGAGAGATAAACTTTGTTTAGGGCCCTCAACAAAAGGGTATGGTCAACTAAATCAAAAGCCTTGGTGAGATCCACGAATATTGCAGCAACGGAGCACCCTAAATCAAGGGAACCCCGTATGCTGTTCGTGAATCCCACCAAGGCTGTCTCAGTATTGTGAAATTTTTTGAAAACATGTTGACAACTTGACAGCAGATCATAACCTGTTAAAAAAAAACTGAATTTGGTCGAAGACTATTCTCTCCAGGATCTTTGATAGAGGCAATAAAAGGGAAATGGGTCTATAGTTGAAAACAATGTATTTACTACCAGATTTATGTATGGGTTTGATAAGTGCTAATTTCCAAATCTGGGTAAAAACATTATGACATAAAGAATAATTGAAAATAGAAGTGAGAGGAATAGCTAAGTCTTTAATTCCTTTTTTAAGTAATCTGAAATCAATCCCATCCTGGCCTAACAACGGTTTAGGGCTATTTTTAAGTACATAATTAGTGACTATTTCAGGAGTTAATACGTGAAAATAGAAGAGGGGATGATTTTTAATAGGTTCCTCCTCTATAACTGGATTTATGTTTAGAAAATTTAAAGGGTTTTGAAAAGTTTTGAGGTCCCCAAAATAATAATTGAACATTTTAGCTATGCAGGTAGGGTCACTAATTAATTGTTCGCCATCCTGTCTATGGTTGAGAAGCCATCTCACGGGCCTTAACCAGTCAGTTAAGAGGGGAGCCTGCCTCTCCTCCCAGCATTAGATCTCAGGCGGAGTATCACAGGGCTCTATCCTGGGGCCCTTTCTTTTCTTATTGTTCATTAATGAACTCCCCTCCAACTGTGGTGGAGCCAAAGTGCTTCTTTATGCAGATGATGCTGTGCTATATAAAACTGGCTGCTGTAAAGTATTTATTGACTCCAAGATATCTTTTAACAGGCTCTGTTTTCAGAGAGTTTTCCACACATCTCCTCCGCTTTAGTGCATGCATCATACTAAAAAAAAAAACTTGCTCTTTGACTCCACCAAGTGCATCTACCAGTCCTCTACAAATTCCTACAAGGGTCAAAAGACAAATACTTTAACAGCTTGAACATTACATCCCTCCCCTTCTTAGGAAAAATATTTAGTTAAAAAAAATGTTAATGGAGTTATACGTTGGATGCAGGAAGGAATTACATTTCAGTTACAATGAACTGAACAATAACCATATGCAACCCCCCCAACCAAACTTTGCTGAACTCCTTTTACAGGATTTTTTTCAGATTCATACAGCACAATAAACTGGACTAAACTGGCACATAGTCCTTATGATGTTCAGGGGGTCTTCTGTTCTGTATTCTGGGATAGTGCAGAGAAGACTCAGGCAAAGGTACTACTGGTAGATCAGGACTGTCTTTAAGTCAACATTGAGGGCTTCACACACACCTTATTGTCAGCATGAGCTTTCATCCAATCTTTGGCTTTCTTATCTCACGCTCTAAATTCAGGCTGGCAGGCCTGTTTTGTTCTTGCATCTCAGGGAGTTTAGTCTTTACTGGTCTAGAAACAAAACAGTTGCTGGGGGAAACCAGTTGTGCAGTGTGGAGCGGTACGATAATTTCTCGAGAATTGGTGTATCAGTTGTTTCCAGTTCTTTTGTTCAGCAATTGCAGCCTTGATTCCATTCTTGGCAGTTCTCATAAACCTTTTGACTTTCCCATTTGCTCTGGGCCAATAAGGAGTGCTCTTTCTGTGATGGAATCCTAGGTATTTGGAGAACAACTTGAAGTCATGGCTATTAAAAGGAGAACCACTGTCTGACTTTAACATTTTGGGTATACCACATTCTGAAAACACCGTGTAAATCCTAAGAATTACAGTCCCAGCACAAGTTGATTTAACTATAGTACGTCTATGACTGGGTAGCGGGAGTAGTCATCAGTAATTGCAAGTAAGTACTTACCCATGGGAAGTTGAGCAAAATCAACACCAACCTCCTGCCAGAGTGGTTCGGGTAACTCTGATATCATGAGGGTTCACATTTGGTCTCAGGCATCCCTATTTGACATGCAAGGCATGATTTCACTGTCTTTTCTACTATTTTGTCAATCCCAGGGAACCAAACCTTTTCCCTCAGTAAGGCTTTGTTTTTTACCAATCTTAAGTGGCATTCATGTGCAAGGTCTACTGCTTGCTTTTGAAAATTTTCAGGTTTGATCAGCCTGTTCTCTCTTAGACTAAAACTTCTATTTGCACAAATGGTCAGTTCATTTTTCATATGCTGAAAGGAGATATATGTACTGGCATTAGTCCGAGGATCTGTAGATGCTAGAAACCATTTCCCAGACTGTACAGCTTCTGCTACTGTCTGCAGAGTTGGATCATTGCGTGTCGCAGACTGAATGTCTTCCAGTGACATTGCTACTGGTGTTGCTTGTTCTGCAACATGATCCACATATTCGTCTGCAATTTTCTTTTCATGCCATGATGGCTTTGTCTCCTTTGGTGGATTATGTGACATGCAGTCAGTAGGGTTTTCACTGCCTGACTGATTGACAACAATCACATCATATAATTGAGGTTGTAATGACCATCTCTTTATGCATGCTGGAGGCTTCGATCTCAGATTCCCATGTATGGCCACCAGTGGCATGTGATCTGTATACATGGTGAATGGTCTCCCAAACACATAAATGTGGAAATGCTCATATGCCCAAACCACTGCTAATGCCTCCATTTCAGTCTGTGAATAGCACTGTTCCACAGGTGTAAGCACACTGCTAGCAAATGCCATAACATGACTCACAGGACTGTTTTCACCTTTTTGTGCAAGGATGGCAGAGAGGCCTACCGGACTTGCATCCACCAACATTTTCATCTGTTTCTTTAAACTGAAGTACCTCATGACAGGTAGACTGATGAGTAAGGATGTAAGTTTGTCATGGCAGTCATACACGTCACTGTTTCCATGACGTTTGATCTTTATTCAGGATTTCCATGACTTTCACTAGTGTCATCAGAATGTAGCAATGATGACAGTGCCACAACATTTACTACTGTTTACTAATGATTTCATGAACAAACAATGAGTCATTAAAACCTCATCCATGACAAACTTACATCCCTACTGATGAGTGCTTCCCAAAGCTGACACAACGCTTTCTCATGCTTTGCTAACCATTCCTATCTTTCTTGATTAATTCTCTCAATGGTTGTGTCAATGTTGTATAATTTTGAATGAAATAAGAGCAGAAATTAGCCACCCAAGCAGGCTTCTGATCTGAGAAACATTGGTAGGTGTATCGAGTTCACAGACTGTTTGAACTTTCTTGAAGTCAGCCATCATACCCCTTTTTGTAAAAATATATTCAAAGTACTCAAGAGTGTTTTTGCAGCACCAGCCAGGTGGCACAGAGGGTTGAGGCGCTGGACGCCACACCACGCTGGCAACCTGGGTTCAGGAACAAGCCTGGGTTGTTGGAGGCCAGCAGGAGGAGGGAGGGAGAGGATGCAAGTGGCTGCTGGCTGGCGGCCCTCTGCCTCAGAAGGGAGAAGCAGGATTCCTCGGAGCTTGGCAGTCCCCAGGTAGAGGCCAGAGTGGCTATGTCGCTCTGAGGACTGCCGGCACTAGGCCGAGGGAGAGTTGAAGAGACTGGCACTGGAGCTGTGGTGCACATGTGCACCTCCATGTGCATGCGTCACCACTTCCGGGGTCTCAGGAGTAGGACCGACACTCACTGGAGCAAAAATGGAGGAAACATCGGGGGCCACCGAGAATGAAGCCTCTGGACCGGCTCAGGGGATCTGCCTGGGTGTGCATGATGCCATAAGATCTGGAAAGACCCCGAGACTGCTAGGGTTGGCAGATTATGAGAGTGACCCACCAAAGGAGGATGAACAGAATTGTAAAAAAAAAAAAAAGAGAGTATTTTTGCCAAAAACACATTTTTTGTTTGTTTAGTATCAGTCCTTTCTCATGCAGCCTCTGTAACACAGCTCGCAAATTTGTGCTATGATCCTCTGGGGATGTACCATAGACAAGAATGTCATCACTAATGTTTAAAGTACCTTTCAGTCCACCCAGAGTTTCATGGATTGTGTTTTGAAATATCTTGGCTGCACCTGATATGCCAAAGTTAAAACACTTATACCTCCTTAGATTGACATGGGTGGAGAATGTAGTTATATAGCATGACTCTGTAGCTAGCACAAGTTGGTTATACCTCTAGCTGAGCTCCAGCTTGTTGAAAATTTTAGCACCATTCAGGTCATTAATGATCTCGCTGATCGTTGGTGTTACTTGGTGTTCTTGCTTTATGGCTTTATTTGCTTGATGCGTATTCACACACACATGGACTTTCCCTGGGCTTTTAGGTTTTGGTACCACTACCACAGCCGACACCCATGGTGTTTGCCTTCAATCTTCTCTATTACATCTAACCTTTCATCGCATTTCAGCTGGTCCTCCAGTTCTTTCTGAACGTGGAACGAGACTCTGTGATAGGGTTGTGCTACAGGCTGAACTGTCAGATCAGTATGTAACTTTACTTGAAAATCTTTAAGCTTACCTAATCCAAGAAGTAGGCCATCATATTCAAGGAGCAGCTTGCTGGAAAATGTTTCAGAAGTCGGCGATTTACTAGCCTCCTCATGTTTAGTAACCTTCTGTCTCATTTTGATCAAGTCGAGGTCTTGTGAGGTCTTCCAACTGAGTAATGACCCACTTGCTCCTTCTACCACATAGAAAGTCTCTTGGTAGATTTTTCTTTTACACTCAACAGCAGCATAAAATTTACTCAGGACTGGTGGGTATTTTGAGGTTTATGAATAGATTTTGACATTTATTTTCATAAATTTTGGTTGCTAAGTCATGTTAAGGAAGTCAAATCAGTTACATTAATCGTGGCACCTGACTCAGCCATAATCTTTATGGGCTGACCAAAACTGATCAAAATGCGGATGTACCTGCGACTTTCTGTCACCAAGGTTGTGTACTGTGATGGTATGTATGTATATAGGTATCTTCATCTGAACTGGTCTCATTGGCATCTGCTTGCATTTGATTTACAACTGGTTGGTGCTTCACTTTCTGCTTCCCAGTGTTGTTTGGTGGCTTTGATCTACAGCATGCTGCAAAATGATTTGCTTTTCTGCATATACAGCAACCTTTCCCAAAAGCAGAACATGTCTTACCACCGGAGTGTGGATATGCCCCACCACAGTTCCTGCACTTTATAGAGCTAGTATTTCTATCAGGAAAATGTGAACACTTTTTGGGACTTTGTTGTCCGCTGATTTGCTTGGTGTCACTTTGTTTATAACATGGTGATAATGCTCAATTCCAGCTGCCTGGGCCTCAGATAGTTCCATTGCTTTGCCTATTTCAAACAGCTTGGTTAAAGTCATATTGGGATCCCACAACACCCTTCTACGAAGCTTATTAGATGAGCAGTTTTGCACAATCTGAATTTTTACCTCACAAGCCATATCAGTTAAGTTGCACGTTGCTGCCCAGTGCCTCAAGCGTGTGTGATAGGAAGCTAAGCTTTCTCCGTGCTCCTGTTTTGCTTGCCAAAATACGTATACTCCATATTCTATGTTCTGCTTAGGAGTAAAGTATGCTGTCAAGGCATCTATAGCCTTATCCAGTTCATTCTTATCTTCCCCTGGTGTGGTATCTGGTAGTATATCAAAAATATAATTTACCTGCTCACCAACATAGTGCAGCAAGAGAGCTCTTTGTCTCTTGGGGTCATCTATGTTCAATGCAAGCAGCAGATTCTTAGCACCCACTTGACACCCACTTTCTCCATCTTACACCAACGGCTCCTGCTTCTGAACTCACATCTAAAGGAGGAAAAACTGGAACTGCTGATGCCATTGTCTTCTGTGCACAGCTTTGTTTCTTCCCCAGGTTTCTAATTACTTTCTGTATTCTCCTTTTAATTCTTTTATTTTGTTTACCTTCACTTGCAAGGTGCAGTATGGAGTATCCTTTGGAAACTAGTTTGCCATTTAATCACTCCTCACCATTATAAAGTATCAACTGACTACAAGACATCTTTTAACAGGCTTTATTCACAGAGAGTTTTCCACACTCCTTCTCTGCTAGAGTGCTTACATCATACTAAAAACAAGTATTTGTCAATGCCGAATGTTTTCTTGCTGGCATTAGCATGGAAGTGCAGGAGTTTGACAGATGTAGTATAGGAATGGCATTGAAGTATTTAACTGACGACAACTCCACCCTCACTCTGCAGAGATGGACAGGCATTGGGGTGTGCCTTTGGGTTGTTGCCCATGATGGTCATGACATTTCACCTCACCTTACCCTTCAGACACTGACAAGTGTCAAGGTGTGCCTTGGGGTGTTTGGGCTTTACATTCACCTCATTCCATAACAAAATACGTTGAAATGTGCACAGTGTAGAAAACGGTGTAAACTCTGGGGCAAAGGGTCCAAGGCGCACCTCGATGCCTGTCACTGGCTGCAGGGTGGGGGTGGGGGTAGGGGTGGAATGGTATGAGCATTACTGTCGACAATCCCAAGTCAAACCCGATGCCTGTCAGTCCCTCAGGTGAAGGTTATGGTCAAAACCCAAATGCCTAGGTTTCCTGGTATTTTTACTCCAAGTTTTCCACATGGGCTTTTTGTGACCCCACCGCATGAACAGTGACACTATCAGTTCATTAGGTGAAGGGTAATTTTGCACAGTGACTGTGCCATTTGGCGCCACAGGTGCAAAAACACATTTCGAACAGAATGTGAAAAATGACAGGTGTACTGTTCATGAGGAAGTGTAAAAAATGGCATTATTGAAAATCTGAAGTGAAAATATACAAACACTGGTGAAATCATGAGTGTGCATAGAAACTGCACAACGTACACCCGTAATGTAATTAGTTTGGGGATTTTTTACAGCAGATTTTCAACACAGGCATTTTGGGACCTCCACTCATGACCAGTGTCACTGTGATTTTCGTAATCTGTCCTGAAAACTAATTTCCCACAGCGACCGTGCTATTCTGCGCTGGAAGTGCGAAAACACATTTTGGCCAGGGTGTGAAAAATGACAGCTGTACTGCTCATAAGGAGGTGTGGAAAAATGCCAGTGTTGAAAATCTGGACTGAAAATATTACAGATTCGTGAACTTATGTGAAAACTGCACATTGCGCAGTTGTAACACAGTCACTTTATGGACTTTTGTCACCAAACATTCAACACAGCCATTTTAAGACCTCTGCTCATGAACAGTGTCACTGTGATTTTCTTAATCTGTCCCGAACATTGATTTTGCACACTGACTGCGCCATTGTGCACTACTTGTGCGAAAACACATTTTGGGTGAGATGTGAAAAATGACAGCTGTACTGCTCTTAAGGAGGTGTGGTAAAATGGCAATGTTGAAAATCTGGAGTGAAAATATTAAAAATTTGCAAAGTTACAAGCGTGCGTGGGAACTAGCAATGCACCGCTCGTAAAACAGTCATTTGGGAATTTTTTTTCAAATTTTCAACATAAGATTTTGGGGACCTACCTCATGAACTGTGACACTGTTGTTTTGTTACCGGTCCCAAAAAGGTGGTTCCGCGCAGTGACTGCGAAATCACCTTTCAGGACCAAATAACAAAATGGCAGTGACTGAGTTCATGAGGTGGGGACCAAGAACCCCATGTTGAAAATTTGGTGAAAAAAAATTCCCCAAAATGGCCGAGATATGCACCAAAGTTGAAAAAAAAACAACATTTATGCCATTATACAGCTTACCGGCGTTTCTTCAGTTTGTGGTCGGCTTTGAAGACTGCAGATGTGTTCCCAGTCCACCAAAGATTGGACGACTGGGCTCGGAGGTAAGTATGGGGTTGGGGGTGTGGGAGATGTGTAATGCAGAGGGTGGGTGCGGTTGGGGGAGGGGCAAGACCATCAACGAGGACCTTTTTTTTTTTTTTTTTTTTTTTTTTTTTACGTGTTTTTCTTTTTCAGGAAGATGACACAGGACTTTTGCCATGCTGGGTGGGCTCCGGCATGGCAGCTGGAAGTTTTTTTGGGGGGGGGGAGTGGAGCCAACTGGGGATTTGGCACCCCCATCGGTCATACGGACTTTTGCCACGCTGGGGTGAGCTCCCAGCACGGCACCTAGAAGTCTGTTTTTGGGGTGGGGTTCAGTGAGCCGATGGGAGATTGTGCACCCGTCAGCCATATGGACTTTTGCCATGCGGGGGTGGGCTCCCAGCATGGCACCTGGAAGTCTGTTAGAGGGGCAGTGGAGCCGACAGAGGATTGGGCACCCCCATCAGCCATACAGTGCATGGGGAGGAGAGCGCATGAGCACGCTGGGATGGGCACCCAGCATGCTACTTGGGTGTTTGTTGGGGGGGAAGTAGAAAAAAACAGAGCTGTCTATGACAGCTGTTCACATGCAGTGCTGAATGTAGGCACTTTGCATACTGCCAACGGCAGTATGTAAATTGCCTGCTGATGGCAGTATGCAAATTACCTATACGTTACCATCGCTGATTGTAGCGGTCTTTGGCTTTCAGCTGTACGCCACTGCATCTGAACTGCTGTCATAGACAGCTTGAACATTTATTAGTGCGGTGAGGCCGCACCAGCAAGAAGGAGCAGGGCATTGGAAGCGGGGTGGCACACCTACGAAAATTCGTATGGTGGCACTATGTTTCTTGCACATGCGTGCAAGTAAACATAATAACCTTGCTCTTTCACCCCACCTAGTGCAT
Organism: Neoceratodus forsteri; assembly: GCA_016271365.2. Classification (NCBI taxonomy): domain Eukaryota; kingdom Metazoa; phylum Chordata; order Ceratodontiformes; family Ceratodontidae; genus Neoceratodus; species Neoceratodus forsteri. The sequence goes on along the minus strand of CM057449.1, from coordinate 1,128,526,088 downwards.
CTACCAGTCCTCTACAGGTTCCTATAAGATGCAAAAGATAAATACTTTAACAGCTTGAACACTACAGCTCCAACCCTAATGCTGTCAAATTTGGGCTCAACAAGGACTTAAGGTATCTCAAAACATAATTCACTTCTAACCGTCTTGTCCTGAATATGAAGAAAACAGGCCAATCAATTTGGGTCCAGAAAACTGGAGTCTGACGGTAGTGAGCTCCTGTAGATCTCTACTTCTTCAGGAACTCAGTTGGAGATTGTGGATGCTGTAAAGTGTCTTGGCGTCTGACTCGACCAGGAACTCTCTTTTAAACCACATACCGAACATGTAGCTAAGCTTCTGTCACAATAGCTAGACTTTCTCTACAGGCTTAGAGCCTATCTCTTAAATGAAGTCTGTCTGCCAATAGCCAAGAGTGTCTTGATCCCTACACTACTGTATGGGCCCCCTATTTTTTCCCCACAGAGGGGCACTGAACTCACTAAGCTCAAATAGCTGTACCATTGAATAGGTAGGTTTGCATTGGGTGCAGGCAACAGGAAACAACACTGCAATGTCCTTGCCATTCTTAACTGCCCCCCCCCCCCGAAGAATGCCTGGCCTACAAGGTGCTTACAGACTACTTCCACAGTCTCAGGGATGTACTGGTCAGAAAGCCCACGCGGAGGCACCTCCTCTCCTCTTCTCTTTCTCTTCTAGATGTTCCCAGAGCCCTGACAACCATCGGCCAATGTTCCTTCTCACACATTGCCCCTCTGCTCTGGAATGAGCTTCTTCTCCCCATCCAGGAAAGTCCTACATTCCAGTCCTTCAAAAGGCAACTCAAAGTGTGTCCTTCTCCCCCAAAATAGTTGTACCTGCCTCTGCTGAAGCCTGCTCGGTTTATGTTGTTTTAATGCCTACCTATGCTACTATAGGAGGTCTGTGAACTCTGTTTCATTTTATCTACTGAGATGTACTGCACAGTTAGAATATGCATGCTGCACTTTGTCTCTTCAGTTTGAATGTATGAATCTGTTACTACCATTGTTAAATTATCTTGAATGTTATCTATGCAATGCTTTGCACCTAGCAACACTGTCCATTTACTGTAATGTATGCAAGTAATGCTGGGTTGCTCCTTTTTTTTTAAACAAGTATACTTTATTGATTTATATAACACAACACAGAGACATCATACAGACAGATAACAGTACAGTTACCTCACCCCCCAATACAGGCACTTCAAAACTACACTGTCATAAACTTTTACGGCACTAGCATGGTACATTGTCTTAAAGGTGCAACTCATAGTAAAGATGAAGTACAATTTATGGTAGATAGCAGTGTCCAGAAAGTCCCATCATTCTTTAAAGGCTTGATATCTATGCCTCACAGAGGCTATCATGCTTTCCATTCTAAGGACTTGCAATATTTCTTGATGTAATTCCAACAGTGAGCAGATTTCCTGGTCCTGCCAGTAACTTACAATTCATTTTTTATCACCATTGCTATCAAAGTGAAGTGATAATGGCTATTTATTTCCTATAAGAGTCTGTATGCCCAGCCCTAATATAGAAACAGAGAATCTGATGGCAGATAAGGATCGTTTGGCCCACCTAGTCTGCCCATTTCCCTACCTAACGGATAAGCTGCACATCCTAGTTAACCAACAGCCTACTTCCTCCTACCCCCCACTAGAATTGCCTTATGTCTGTTCCATGCATTCTTGAATTCCCCCACTGTTTTTGACTCTACAACCTCAGGAAGGCTGTTCCATGCGTCTACAACCCTCTCTGTGAAGAAATACTTCCTCACATTACCTCTGAGCTGTCCCCTCTCTATCTTCAAATTGTGCCCCCTTGTTCCTGCACATCTCTTTTTCTGAAAGATGCTATCCTCTTGGACTTTGTTGATTCCCTTGAGGTATTTGAAAGTTTCTATCATGTCCCCCCCTCTCCCTCCTTTCCTTGAGGCTATACATCTTAAGCTCCTTTAGTCTTTCTTCATATGTCTTCTGGTGAGACCCTCTACCATTTTGGTTGCCCTCCTCTGGACAGCCTCCACCCTGTCTATGTCTTTGCTGAGATGGGGTCTCCAGAACTGTACACAGTACTCCAGATGTGGTCTTACCAACTGTCTGTACAGAGGGAGAATTTCATGTTTTCTACTGGTGATGACTCTCCCTATGCAACCCAGTATCCCACCAGCCCTCCTTACTGTCTTCTCACATTGCTTGCCCACCTTTAGGTCATCTGATATGACTACCCCCAGGTCTCTTTCCATTTTTGTTGTTGTCAGTATCTCACCCCCCATTGCGTACTCTTCCCCTGGGTTTTTGTTTCCCAGGTGCATTACTTTGCACTTCTTTGCATTGAATCTAAGCTGCCATACATTTGACCATTCCTCCAACCTTGACAAGTCCTTTTTCATCCTTTCCACCCCACCTTGTGTATCAACCCTGTTGCAGATCTTTGTGTCGTCTGCAAAGAGACATACTTTTCCTTCCAGTCCCTCTGCAATGTCACTAATATAGACATTAAAAAGGACCGCTTCTATCTCTAGTAAAGGTGCCCTCTAGACCCAGCAGAGGCTCCAGCGCATTTTGAACTGCATGCCAAAGGGGTTAGGCTTTAGGGCACTCCCACAAAATGTGCAGAAGGGTTCCCTCTGCTGTAACACATCTGGTGCATAAGGGAGAGTCTAGTACATCCCATTTAAATAGGTTTGTGGGTATGTGATACATACTGTGTATGATTTTAAATTGCATTAATCTATAGCAATCTAGTTTTATGTATCTGTGTGTGTTGGTCCACATGATCTCCCACTGTTCTGGATGAGGCTCCCAAACCAAGGCATCTGGCCAGTAAGAAGGCACGTGCCATATCTACACAGCATGCCATTACCAAATGCTTGGTAGGTGCTGCAAATGCCATGCCCCTTTTGATTGAGTTCACTGAGCTTTGTCACAGTAAGAGGTGGCTCACCCATATGTGTGAGCTTACCTAAGGTTTTATGTAACGTGTTGTATTTGTAAAAATTAAAAGATGTCCTTATTTTCTAGAGTATACTGCTGTTTCATTGTCTGGTTCCTGTTCCAGTCATTTCTAGTAATCAAGTGATGTAACTTAAAGATACCCTTGTCATTCCATCTCTGACTAAAAAATGTTTTACCCCCCTTAGTTTAAAATTGGGATTGTGCCATAAGGGTTGGTCTGTTAGCTTGTTAAGGAATTTTTTTTTTTTACTTCCTCCCATCAGTGAATCAGGGATACAGTCCCCAATTTCTCGACTGGGTCCCAGCATAGCAGGATCTCAGTGTCACGTTGCTCAACACCAAGGATTTTTGACAGTTTTGTTCCCCTTAGTTCCCAGCCTCAGAGGATGCCAGCATGAAGAATGTAAGTCCAGGCTAGCAATTTGCTGAGACATGTTGCAAAGAAGCACCTAAAAGTTTCCTGCCCTCCCAACTCCATGAGTCCAGGACCTCCACCCATGCTTCCACCAATGGCAATACTGGTTTAGGGCATGAAAGCAGCCCTCTGTCCATCCCACCCCCAGAGGAGGGGAGCGTCCCATGGAACACTCAATCCTTCTCCCCCCAGATGGCCCCCGATGACCCAGGATCGTTCCCGAATCTGGGTCACCAGTGTTAGGAGCTGTAGCGTTACTGCTGCGCTGACTGGCCGGCTGCCTAGGGGAAAATGTTAATACTCGGCTAGTGGTCTATACACTAAGACCGATGTGCGGCTAGGGGTGTATTTCAAACCATTTGGCAGTTTAGGTCTGGTAATATAAAACAGTGACTAAAGGCTAACTCCCTGTGAGATGTTTTATTTATTTATTTATTTATTTAACTTTTGTTGACCGAGTAAGAGCCATGAGCCAAGGCCCTTTTTCAGGCACGACTCGGGACCAAAGGTCAAGATGTCAAGGTACAAAATGTACAAATCCAAAATATTACAACACACAAAAACATTGGCATACATCAACAACACTGCATCACTTAACATCACTACAATACATCAACAACACTATGTCACTTAACATCACTACAATACATCAACAACACTAGGTCACTTAACATCACTACAATACGTCAACAACACTACATCACTTAACATCACTACAATACATCAAATACATCAACAACACTACGTCACTTAACACCACTACAATACATCAACAACACTACGTCACTTAACACCACTACAATACATCAACAACACTACATCACTTAACATCGCTACAATACATCCACAACACTACCTCACTTAACATCACTACAATACGTCAACAACACTAAATCACTTAACATCACTACAATACATCCACAACACTAAATCACTTAACATCACTACAATAAAACAACACTACATCACTTAATATCACTACAATACAACAACACTACATCACTTAACATCATTACAATACACCCACAACACTACGTCACTTAACATCACTACAATACATCAACAACACTACATCACTTAACATCGCTACAATACACCCACAACAGTACGTCACTTAACATCACTACAATACATCAACAACACTACGTCACTTAACATCACTACAATACATCGACAACACTACGTCACTTAACATCACTACAATACATCGACAACACTACATCACTTAACATCACTACAATACATTAACAACACTACATCACTTAACATCACTACAATACATCGACAACACTACATCACTTAACTTCACTACAATACATCAACAACACTACATCACTTAACATCACTACAATACATCAACAACACTACATCACTTAACATCACTACAATACATCAACAACACTACATCACTTAACATCACTACAATACATCAACAACACTACATCACTTAACATCACTACATCAACAACACTACATCACTTAACATCACTACAATACATCAACAACACTACATCACTTAACATCACTACAATACATCAACAACACTACATCACTTAACATCACTACATCACTTAACATCACTACATCACTTAACATCACTACATCACTTAACATCACTACAATACATCCACAACACTACATCAATTAACTTCACTACAATACATCAAGAACACTACATCACTTAACATCACTACAATACATCAACAACACTACATCACTTAACATCACTACATCAACAACACTACATCACTTAACATCACTACAATACATCGACATCACAACATTTCTTCAGAAACACTTAAATCACACTTTACCCATATAATATTGTTTCAATCTTTGTTTAAAATCAGTATGACTATTACTGTCAAATAAAGTTATCGGCAAACAGTTCCAATATTCAGCTGCCATAGCAGAAAAGGCACGCTCACCCATTTTAGTTTTCATTTTTGGTACCACTAAAGTTATAGCTGCAGATGATCTTAGCAACCTTTCAGTTTCCCTAAGCTGATAATAAGGGTATAAAGGGGACTCAGCCTTTCATCTCAAACATTATCTGTCAAGCAATTTAAATGATATACTATACGTAATATAGGTGGAAGCCAATCAGTTTGTTGGTACAGTGAACAATGATGGGTTTGGTAAGATGCTGTAAGTACAAACCGACATACACTATGAAATGTGGTAGTCAGTAATGATAAATCAGCTTTCATAAGCTTTGAAAAAAGAAAAGAATTATAGTTCATAAATGCTAACAAAATACTTCTAGCAATAGCTGCCCTGGCCTGTGTGGTCAAACAATTTTGTAATCTAAAAAGTACACCCAATCTCTGATTAATCTGATTGCAAGATTCTTGGCAGTTACAGGTTTCTCTTTTCATACTAACTGAACATTCTATGATGGTCAAATCTGTTATGCCAGCTGGAGGCTTCACCAGCAGAAGATCATGAACTTTTGCAGAACTGTTTATCCTGCCTGAGCCCTGCCATTTCAGCCTAGGCCATTGTTCATGCATCGGAGACCTTCTCTGCGAAAGACCAGCCTGGAGATTTGGCTCCCTGCCCCACACCATCGAGCAGGTAGCGACCACCTGGTGTTGAGCCATGTTGGCCCTGCTTCCCCTGGTCTCCCAGCTCATCAACATGAGGCCTACATCTCGCCTGTCCTGCATCCAGGTTCTGGTAGCATGAGTACAAATCAGGGTGGCTCCCAGTGTTCTTTCACTGGGTTGTTGCAGCGGACTGAGCCATCTAGCTTTGATTACAAATAATTGGACAGTGTGCATGTTTAACTGTTTTCCTTTCTTAAGGACCCCAACAACAGCTGCAATCCCGGTCACCCCTGGGCAATGCTTCAGGCTAGCCTGCATGACATACTGGGTACCCAGGGTTGTTGAACTGTCCATTTGGGACGTACAGTGCATGCTGAACAATCCTGATTTAAATCAGATTGCTAATCATTTGGCCAGATACATGCCCCTTCCTTGTTCACTGCCCCTAAATAAATCAGATTGTCCTTTTTCACATTTAACCTGGCTAGTGTGCATAATATTAGTTGGGTTACAGTGGTGTATTGTAGTGCTGCACTGCTGATCTTATTTTCCAGGGGGTCTCCAGGGCAGCTTCTGCAGATCCAGCCCTGGTTGTAAGTGAAAAGGGTGTGAGCACATGATTATTACTGTCTACTGATTGTGACTGTACCATTGTATTATTCCCCAGGTCACTAGAAGGGTTGGTGGGTAGTTATAGCATCCCAGAGGGCTATACCAGAGCAGTTAAGCTACCCCAATACCATTCCTCTGGGTGGAGGCACCTGTTTACAGAACTCGGGTCCCTCAACCTGTGCGAAGCCATACAGGCAGGGGTAGCAGCCCTTAGAATAGTGCCGCCTAGGGGTTATGTTGGTTTCTTCCCTGTCCATAGGAAAGTGGAGATCATAGCATGGAATTTCTGAAACCAAGTGAAAATATGGTGAGCATATTGAAAGGGTATAATACCCTGGGCAAAGCATTCATTATTATCATGCTAATGCGGCCTCATAACAATAAGGGGAATCCAATGCTCCAGGTCCTGCTGGATAGTCTTCAGCAGATCAGTTAAATTCCTCTGTACCATTTGTGTTGTGGTTTTTGGTAGTTTGATACCCAGACACACAAGTTCAATATTAGAACAACTCAGCCCCAGGTTCTCAAGTTTCCTTTGTCTAGCATAACTATTTAGGGGCAGAGTAGTAGTTTTACCTGCATTCAACTTATACAAGGAAATTTCCCCAAACTCCTCCTGTACCTCTTTTACAGCAGTCGATAAAGAAGAGGAGAGATTTCTAACATGCAGAAGTACTATATATGATCTGCATAGAGTGAAATCTTGTACTGTCTGTCACAAAACCCCCTGGATGTCTGGGTTTAGGTGTATGTGTCTTGCTGGGGTTCCGGGCATACATTGTATAAAAATTGGGAAAGTGGGCCCCCCTGCTGAGTGCCTTTCTTCAAGGGGAAGGCAGATAAGAGGACCTTGTTACAAAGTACTTTAGCCGAGGGGTCCGAGTACAATAGTCTCACCCATTGAATAAAGTATTTTGGAATTTTCTACTTCTCAAGCACCCTGAATAAGACGGGCCAGGAGACTCTATCAAATGCTTTCTCCATGTCCAGAAAGGCAAGCACCACAGGAGTACAGTCCTCCCTGGATACTGAGATGATATGGGAGAGTTTTCTAAGGTGGTCCAAAAGCACTCTACCAGCCAAAAAGCTGTCTTACTCTGCCCCTGTAAGGGATTACCAAACTTTGTGGCGGTCTCAAAGCGAATAACTTTGCCAATAGTTTTAAATCTACTTTTTTTTTTAATTCCTTTTTAACCCTCCTGATCGCCCTCATTGTTCCACTCCTTCAGGCACTGCTCATGCCACCCATGTCCATGACACACAGAGTCTGCCCCTAGAGTGCCCCGGTAACTTCTACCTTCCTCTCACCTTCTGTGGAGCATCTGCACAACGGGGTCTGCTCATGGATCCTGGACTGGATGGCTTGGAGTGACCATCATCTAGGACCGCCAAGGATTGTTTTTTGTTTTTCTTGTGGTCCCCCCTTCCATGGTTCTGATGATGCGGCTCGGGTGGGTTACGTGCCCACATTACTATGCCTGCCAAGTGCCTAACAGCGTCCTCCCTTCCTGACTGCAATCCATGAGGCCACCAATGCCCTGAAAGTCGGTGCTCCCACTGACCCCCAAGGATGTCAGGTGCGTAAGGCACCCCTGGTAACCCACCCTGAAGGAGAAGAGCATCCGTTGAAACACTCAATCCTCCTTCCCCCTGCCGAACTCTGGCGCCCCGAGTCCATACCCGAACCCGGGTCGCTGGCATGGTGTGAGGTGTGGCATCCAGCACCTCAACCCTCAGCACCACCAGGCCGGCTTTAAATCTATATTTTTTTAAATTCAAAGTTTATTAAACTTTTGCAAAAACAGCAAACAAATCCCTACAATCAGTACATGTAACAGTAATAACTGGTATAGGCAGATCCCCCCCTCCTATCCTCCCCACCCTCAATCCTACCACCAACTTCCCCAACCCTCCCCAACTCCCCCCTCCTCCTCCACCCACCCAAAACATTCAGCACGGCACTATTAACCTAAGGCCCATGACCTTGACCAAGATTTGGAACTACAGTCTCCATTCATAGGGAGTATAAAGCATATAGGGGACCCCAAATCTTTTCAAATCTCAGCATGTGATTGTTGAGGCTGGCGATCATTTTTTCTGTCCTGAGGTTGGCAAGAAATTCCTGCAACCACTCATTATAAGAAATGATGCTACCATTCTTCCAATGTCTTAACACCAGTTTTTTTGACTGACATTGATATGAGGGCCATGAGATATCTACTTACAAGGACACCAACCTCTGTGAAATCACCTAATAAACAAATGGGCGGTGAAAATAGATCATTTAGCCCTAACAAAGGAACTGCTTTTTGCTTAATATGGGCCCACAGCAGAGCTATTTTGGGGCAGTTCCAAAAAATATGGAGTGAAGTACCCTCAGCTTGACGGCAGCGTGTACAAAAAGAGGGGGCTGAACTACTGATCTTGGCTAGCCTCTCCGGAGTATAATAGAGGTTATGTAGAATGTGGAATTGCATTAATTGGAGTCTGTCTTGAATCACGATTTGTGTCACTCTTTCTATAATGCATCCCAATGGAAAAGTACATCTGGCAAATGCGTTTCCCAGTAATTTGTGGGACCAATTAATCGTCGGATAGGCCCAATCATACAGACACCCAAATATGCGAGAAACTGCATGTGGAAGTCTGGCTAATGGGGCAAGTTCTGAGCAAATTTGGAATTTAGGGACTTGGGGAGCTAAAGTTCCAAAAAACTGTACCAAAAGATGAATCAATTGGTAGATTTTAAAAATAAGAGGGTCCTTGAGACCAGCCTTCTGAATAATCTCTGGAGAAGAGAGCCAGGTGCCTTCCTCACCTAGAAAATATGCAATTGGTAAAGAGGTCAATTGGGGAAACCAAGTTTGTTGGATTATTTTCCCTGCAATTTTGAAATTAGGGTTGCCCATAAGAGGCTGAGTAGTGTCCCTAACATTATCGTATATTAAAAGAGTGCAGAGTTGGGAGTGGACTCTAATGGAAACACCTATGGGAGAAGTATGCAGGGTAAAGGGAAGAGATTTGAGTGGTATTTGCAAAAGGGCAGTCGGAGAAAGACCCTGTGAGCCTATTTGGTCTTTCTCTATGTGAAGCCATAAAGCGGAATAAGTCGGACTGTCTTGGGACGTGTCCGAGATGATCCATCTTAGGTACTTACTAGTGTGGCTAGCCCAATAGTAAAGGCCTAAATTGGGAAGAGGCAAACCCCCTCGACTTTTCAGAGCAACTAGTTTGTGGTAGGCTAAGCGTGGATGTCTACCAGCCCAAATGAAACTCGTTATAAGACTGTGCACACGTTTAAACCATTGTAAGGGTAACCAAATGTTTAACAAATTGAGAGGGTAGAAAAGTCTAGGAAAAACATTCATTTTTACCAAATTAATTCTGCCCCATAGAGAAAGAGGTAATAGGGACCATCTTGTCATGTCTTGAGAAATGTCCTGGAGGATATTGTCTAGATTTAATTTCTTAAGTTTGGCTTCACTCCTAGTAAGGAGTAAGGAGTAAATATTTTAAGAATTTTAGAAGACCAAGTAAGACGTGAGGCAGTTATCATAGTTTTTTGGGCATTGTGGTTTAGAGGGAAAACTATTGACTTCTCAACATTTAATTTATAGTTCGATAATCTACTGAACTCCTCAATAATTTCTAGCATAGGAGAGATAGACTTGGTGGGATTTAAAATATGTAACAAAAGATCATCTGCATATGCAGAGACCTTAATCGTGTGCTGTCCCAAAGTGATACCTTGTATCCTTGGGCTGACAGTTAATCTAAGGACCAGGGGTTCTAAATATAAATTAAAAAGTAAGAAAGATAATGGGCAGCCTTACCCCGTGCCAGAGTAGAGAGGAAATTGAGCGGAGAATTCTCCGTTACAGTAAATACGGGTGGTGGGGAAATGGTAAAACACCTTGATACAACCCAAATAATTTTGAGGGAAGCCAAAGGCATGCCTGGCCTGAAAAATAAATTGCCAGTTAACCCTGTCGAAAACCTTCTCAGCATCCAGGGAAACCAGCATTGCAGGAGAGGTGGCATCCCTGGATGCTAAGAAGGCATGGGTTAGAGTATGAAGGTGATCCACAGATGATCGGCCCCTCATGAACCCTACCTGCTCCAGGCCTATGAGGTCTGGCAAAATGAGGGAGATACGATCAGCTAGGACTTTAGCCATGATTTTGATATCTTAATTTAACAGAGATATCGATCTGCAACTAGTGACTAAGTCTACCCTTTTCCCCGGTTTAGAGAATAAAATAACTAGGGCTTCAAAAAGAGTATGATCAGATGAGTTACTGGCCAAAATACACTGAAAAGGAGATTGAAGTAGTGGGGCCAATTGTTTAGCAAATGTTTTGTAAAAGTTGGAAGTAAATCCATCCGGCCCCGGAACCTTCCCAGCAGGGAGATCCCTAATAACTTTGAGCATCTCACTCTCCGAAAGGGGAGAGATAAGAGTGAGGCTTGTGAACTTGAGAGGGAGGGAAGATGAGAATGCTCCAAACATTCATCGACTAGAGAGTTGGAGGAGGGTTTGTCGTGGGACTATACAGTTTCCAATAATATTTCTCAAACTCAGCCACAATGTCAGGGGGAGAAGTCTTAAGGGAATCATCACTGATAGAACTAATAGCACTAATCAGCCTAGCTGATCCTTGTTTTTTGATCCTTAAAGCAAGAAGACAACCGGCTTTCTCCCCATGATCGGTGTAGCTGGCCTTAGTCTTTAATATGGCATATTCTGCCTTCTCACAAAGGAGTTCTAAATATGTCTCCCTAAGCGTTATGAGATCATGCCAGGTTTGGCCTGAGGACCGAGATGATAACTGAGCTTCTAGGAGCCTGATCTGGGAAAGTGTAGTTTGCAAGATCTCGTCCCCTTTCTTTTTTCGAGTAGAGGCTAAACTTATCAATATCCCCCTGAGATAGGCTTTAAGGGAGCACCATTCTATGTCTGGTTTCCCCGAAATCTATATTTAACAAGGAGATCGGCCTTTAGATTGTGACTCTGCCCTCATCCTTACCAGGTTTTGGTAAAACAGTAATAAAGGTCTGTTGCTTTGAGTGTGCCACAGTAGAGATGTGACAAAGTTATAATTCGCTGGTGAAGTTGCAGCAAAGAGGCCAAAATTCATATCTGTGGAGTTTTGTGACGTTTTCCCTACCCTCAGCAATTTTGACTTCACCCCAAATCACAAAGTTTTCCATATGAATGATGGAATTCTGCCTGCAAAGCGTGGAATTTCACCCACAAACGGCAGAATTTCACCCACAAATGGTGAAATTCCACCATTCATGGGTGAAATTCTACACTTTGCGGTTGGAATTCCACTGTTCGAGGTTAAATGCTGCACTTCGCAGATTGATCCAGACTTTGTGAATTGTGCTAAATTTGCAGATTAATTCACAAAGTGAATTTAGCTAACTTTGCCCATTTCTACTTCACAGTACCCCACTCATAAACCTCAGTAAACATAGTAGTTAGTTGTGTAAGAAGAAAGGCCTGTAGTGCCTTGTAAAATATTGTGGACAACCCATCAGGGTCCAGAGCCTTGTCAATGACCATATATTTTAGTGCAGCCTGCAGTTCCCCCACCATTGTGGGGTGTTTAAGGGCATTTTGGTCTTCTTCCCTAAATTGTTGGAGTTCTACTTGGCTCAGAAAGCGATCTATTTTTTTCAATATCCACCTCCCCCTCACCAATCCCATATAAGCTGCCGTAGTAGGTCTGGAATTCATCTGCTATGTGTTGTGGATGTAAAAGAACTGTTTGTGCATGTTCTTGCCTAATATGTTTAATGGCCCTGTGTGGCGCCTGTCTCTTCAGTCTGAGTGCAAGCAATTTTCCTGCCTTCTCTCCCTGCGAGACATAACTGATTCTGGCTTTAAACAGTGCCAATTCCACTTTATGCTGGTTAATTTCCTGATATTGCTCCTTCACCCACCCATGTTACAATGGCTCTTCAAGCCAAACAAACAAGGTTAAATGCATGAATCCTGGAGCAAAAACAACAACAATAGTGTAGCAAGTCTCATTCATCACTTAGTGCTCCATGCTATCCTGGGTTTGGTGGCCACCAGGTTTAAGAAACAGTTTAGGCAGAACAGAGTGTAGCTGTTGTGAAACTGCCTAAGCTGAGTCATAATTATAACTTCCATAGGGATGTGTGATGACCAGCATCGCAGGGAACTGAATGCAAAACTTCACCCATCCTAAATGCAACTTCTGCTTGATCTCTTTATATGCCTTTTGCTTCTCTCTCATCACTTGGCTTAGATGGCTGAAGATGTAATAGCAGTTATTGGTATCACCCCACCACAATGACATTCCGACAGCGAACACCACCACAGCGACAAATCTCACCAGGTCGAGACTGGTCAATGTGGTGGTCCACTGTGTCTCAACACAATGATTCCTGTTATACACCCCACCTGAACCAACTCAGCGCTCAGTTGGTTGTATGTAAGATGGGGTGTGAGAGATGTCCCCCACAGAAAACACTTTGTCCTGTTGGGAACAATGCTGACTGTCGGCAATGTTCCAGTCGCTGTTGAGGGTGTTGACAATGACACCGTCATTGTATTAACATGGATCAAACAGTTATTATGCCAGTGCAGGGAAGGATGAGCTCTTGCTGCCTGCTGGATGGTCACTTTCTCTTGGAAATTTAGCAGCCTGCGGATAAGAGCTCTCGGGTTCTCCCTTTCTGTGGCATGGATCTAAGATCTATGAGCTTGCTCTGTCTGATAAGCTTGGCCATCAACAGGTGGATCTACGAGCTGTAGAAAAAGTTAATTAACAAACTTGATAGGGTCAGCTCTCTCGGTTTTCTCCAGTATGCCAATCAGGAGCAGGTTATTCTGCCTGCTCAGATTTTCTTGATCATCTATTTTTTCCTCAAGACATGAAACCTTCTGTTGCAGGGCCATGAGCTCTCTTCTCCATGCTGGATTTTCTGTTAAGGAGCTCACATGCACCTCAACATCTCCCATCCGTACTGTTAGGGTGTCAACTGCCGACTTAACACTCTTCGTGTCCCCTGCCATTTCTGTCAGCATCATTGTAATTGCAGTGAATTCAACCATGTAAGTAACCTTCACCTGGGATCCACTGACAGCATCAGGAGAAGCACATTGTGGAGAGTCAATCTTGTGCTGTTTTGTGGCCTGAGCTTGTGCTGAGAGTGATGGTGGTGGGAGCTGCGGCTGTAGATCAATTGATGTTTGAGCCATTCTTAATGCTGACCCACCAGTTACGTGAAGCGAATGGCACTGTGTTGCGTACGACTATTAATTTTCACAGAATTAAGGATAAAATTGTTTTTTTTTATAGGTTTTAGAGTTGCTTGTCTCCTGGTGCGACCCGGGGGGGGGGGGGTACAACTGGATGAAGAATTAGACATACAGTTTACCATTTAACATATCCAAGAAATTAAACATTCAATTACATTTGTAAGAAGACATACAGTTAAAAATATCATAAATAATCATATAATCACATTTGTGACATAGCATACAGTTAAATATATCATACCTGTGGAATATGCATTTAATTACAAGTGGTAAATCTGAGGAACATAGTACATACATTTAATGTAATCTTGGAGCCAAATCCTTACAGGAATGGATCACAGTTAAGAGGCAGATAATTTAGCAAATTTTGAATGAGTGAGGTGCAGTGAGGGGACATCAAGGAGGGCAGAGGGGTAGACAGGGGAAACCAGCTGGGGGAAGGCGAGGATAACGATGGGGGGGGGGGCACTTACAGAACTGTATCTGCCACCATCCAATACGTTACCAGAAGTAATCCTGGGTTGCTTCTGAAAAAGGAACGTAAGCTTCATTGAGCCTACAAGGTTAAAAAATTCAATAAATAACAATGGACCTAAGAGACTCTCGAAGATTTAATACGCACTCAGTTTCCCGGGTCTACATTTTCTCACTCTTCCCACCTTTTTTCACCTCTCTTTGTTTTTATCTTTAGTGGCCCTTCCTCTGTGTACATATTCCACTGTCTGTTTAGGAAGCCTTTGTACCTGAAGAAGAAAATGTTGTACCTGTAAATCAATTTTTTTTCTTTTTACTTTTTACTGTCTGCATACTGTTTGGACACTGGGCAAAACCCTTACAGTGAGCAGGAGAAGCAGCAAGCTATTCACAGTGAGTGGTATCACACGTACCAGAGGTATCTCCTGAAACTGGCAAGGGAGGTTTAAGAAGGATGTGAGGAGGTACTTTTTTCCAGAAAGAGGGATGACGAATTAGAACAAACTTCTGGAGGAGGACATCAGGGCTGAAGCAGTGCGAGGGTTCAAAAAGGGACTAGAAAGACACATGAAAATAGTGGGTAAATGGGCAGACTGGGGGAGAGAGAGGTTTGGAGGACTGACAGGCGCACAGTGCTAACATTGAACAGGTTCAGGCAGACTGGGAGAGAGAGGTTTGGAGGACTATCAGGCGCACAGTCCTAACATCAGACAGGTTCAGGCAGACTGGGGGAGAGAGGTTTGGAGGACTGACAGGCGCACAGTCCTAACATTAGACAGGTTCAAGCAGACTAGTTGGCCTTGTAGGCCTTTATTTACCATCATTTTCTATGTTTCTATGTCTAGCCACCCCTCAACCTGTGAGAAAGAAAGAAAGAAAGAAAGAAAGAAAGAAAGAAAGAAAGAAAGAAAGAAAGATGGAAAGTTACACAAAAAGACATAAAATATTTTTATACAGGCGAAGACTATTAGGACAATTGTACAAGTTATACTTATACAAGATGTACTATACACATCAAATGTTTATAGTTCACAGTTCGAAAAATATTGGCAACTACTAAGTTTCCTCTTTGGCAGCACCTTCTCAGAAAACATTATAACTTTCTCACCAGGCCCGTAGTACAGTAAGATGAGGCTGCTGCCAGTGGCTAGTGCTCAAAACACAACCTACAGGCAGCTTGTTTTCATAACCAGTGTTACGAACAACTGCAACTGCCATAGCACCCACCCCAGCACTCCCTAGGAAAAAACAAAACTGTGCAAAAATGACCCATTCTTCAAATCCCGCCAGTTCTCCCTCCTTTAAAGTAATTACAGTACAAGAACACAGTATTCTTTGATTTTCATCACACACTGACTGATTTTGTTCCTATGAAATTGCCTTCATAAAACTATAAAAACACAAAAGCAAACATAATTGGCATTGACTGTGTTTATTTACTGAGTGCCTGCTGGCAAACATTAGAGTTCAGAGAGCAGCAGAGAAGGGAGAGATGGATCGACACAAGGCGTGACCATATTGTTTTTTTATTATACTTTTTGCCACTTGCTCTGAGGCTATCAGCCACCTTTCTGCATTCATCTTACCTTCCAATTGCCACCGTCCTCCACTGTCACCGATACTCCCTGGCTTTCCCCCCAGGGTGGGGCCGTGGCACTGCTGTCTGCCCATCTACAATGGGGAAAGGTGCCGTCTACCTGGCATTGCCTCCCTGGCCCCCCCGGGCAGGGTTCAGGGCTCGCAACAGCCCATGGCACTGTAATTATGTAGGTGGTGTGGAGGAGTGGCAGAGAGCCATACAGGCCAGACGCAGAGGCGGCAACATGAGTCAGGCTTGAGAATTTTTGTGTGCTTTCGCATGGGGGCGGGAAAGTGCAATGACATCTGGCATCTGGCCCACCCCTCCAGTCACTCTTTCAATGCCGGTTGCTGCAGTAACCCTGGCCTCCGCTAGGGCCGTCAAGCACCAGACATTCACCCTACCCTCCCCGAAAAGGCAAGCAGTCCCTTGGACACTCAATCCTTCTCCTCCTGGCCGACCCTGCGACGACCCGGGTCCGCTCCCCAACGCAGATTGCCAGCGTCACAAGCGGAAATCCAACCACTGCACCGGCAGGCTGGTGTGACCATATTTTGGTGAGATTGCCTCTACTCTGTAAAATAAAGACAAAACATTACAGGTGCAGGATTTTAGTTTTTTTTTTTTAATCTAGTTCTACTTTACATTACTTAGAAGGTCACCAATTAGTGATGCAGCATTCCTTGTTGATGCAAGTCCTAGGGGAAAGCAGTCGTACCACTAAAGATCAGGACCATGTTTTCAAAGCCCCAGAAAGTGGTGCAGGTGCAGGAAAAAACTGGTGCAAGTGAGTCTTCACTTGTAGAGCCACTGCTTTTCTTGCATGTGCTGGATTTTGAAAGAGGAGCCATTTTACAACCAGCTCCACCATTTGCGGCAGCTTATGGTCATTTTCTGACACAGCTATGTCTAAATGTCACTCCTGGTTAGACCAGGTGTAACATCCTCTGCAGTTGTACCTGCCATCCATGCAGAGCACAGGCAGAAATGGGACCATCCGCAGGTGCAGAGATTTGTTTCCACATCAGTGGCTGCGGAGTAGGATTTAGTACCAGGACAAAAACAATTTTTTTTTACCTTTAGATGCCCTCCTGTTTTTCTTTTAGTGTCTATCCTATATTTTAATGCTCTGGCCTGTTTTTTATTTACCTGGAATTTCTCTCTTCTTGGCAGTTACAGGTTTCTCTTTTCATACTACCTGAACATTCTATGACCTTAGTTTCATGGTTATTCCTGGCCATTCAGATGAATGTTATAGAGTAGTATAACTGAAGTCTTGGAATTTCTTGGAAATATGTGTAGCCCAGGCACCGTATGCCTTGCCTGCTGTCCCTGATACAGGTTAAGGGGCATGAGTCCTGCTACGGTGACAATTGGGGGTTCGTTCCCAAAGATATAGCTAATAGTGCAGTGCCTCCACCCAGAGAAGATTATAAGTATGTCAGGTATCCGCTTGGTACAGCCCCTTGGGATACGGTACCTACCACCTACCCAACCAACTACTCTGCACACTGTATCCCCAATATCCTTGTTCCACCATAAACCATATATCTCAGCAATAGGCACATGCAATGAATTTCACTAACACAGCAGTTTCAACAAAAAACTTACAGCTTTATTTGGGGGGTAAGGACTAGGGAAGGGATACCGGGACAAAGGATGGCTGTGAAAGGAAAAAGGGTTAGTGAAATAGGTAACAACAATAAACATTGGGGCCCACAGGCCAAACCCACCCCCACTGGTACCAGTGTCCCCAAATTGTCTCAAGTGTTATGCACTAGGTAAAGGCCTGATCGGTGCAGCGGGTTGGCCAGCTGTCAGGGCCCTGAAATATTGGCGAAGAACTTGCTTTGTGAAAACAACACAAATTTCCCTTTTCCCTGTCCAGGAGCCAGGTCCTGGGTACTCACTGTTTGTTGATTTCAAAAAAGCCTGGAGTATGGAACTCCTTGTTCTGTGCAGCAAAAGACAGAAGAAGACTGGCCTCGGTCCCTCGGGCAGGATGGAATTTATTCGAAAATCTTGCAGCTGGTCACTTTGATTGCAGTTCTGGCCACTTGTCACTTTCAGCCGCTTCTGACCCATTGTAGAGCTCTGTGGCAGGACAACACTAGCCCCAGAAGGCACAGACCCAGGAGTGGCTCCACAGCCCAGCTCCTCCAATGGGTCATAGGTGCCCTAGCACCCCAGCAAGCGCCAGTGACCTCCTGAGACAGTGAGTCCCACTTGGAAGAGGTTAGTGGGTTCCCTCCATAGCTCTGGGTGAGAATTCCCAAATGGTGGGGGTTCTCCTGCAGTCCCTTCACTAAGTTCAAGGCAAGAAAAGTACACAGGCAGTTATTCCAATACAGTCCAGTGTCAATTGAAGTGGGTGCTAGCCTTAGTTCTAAGAAGTGCAGGTGCAATCCAACAGGGGAATCCAAGAACAACAAGCCCCTGCACGCCAGTCTGCACTTTCCAGCTAAACAATGTCCACAACCTGCAGCTAGAACACAGCTCTCAGTCAACTTTAACCATTTCACTCAGGGCATGTACAGCACCTGGCTGGCATCCCAACGACCAGAGACACTTTGCCGCTTCAAAATTACAATTGCAGTCCCACACAAGCAATCGAACTCTCAGTAGCAACTGTAGCCTTCAGATAATTTACACAGTCCTCTCATCCAATCCAGCCAACTAGTGCAGGGTTTCTGCACCATCTACTTTCTCTCAGCAATGTTTAAGCAACTTCTCAGTACCTGGGGAATCAGGGTCACAGTTCAGTCTCTTTCTCTGTTTCCTCTTCTCAATCCAACCCAGTAGACAGAAATCTCCAACTAGGGCCTGGGAAAAGCCCCCAAAGTCCAAAGTCCACTCTCACAGGATACTCCTGACTCATACAGAGCCCAGGAACAGACTGAAGAAATCCCAGAAAGTCCACACAGTTTCAGCCAAAAATCCAGAGTCCTGATTGGCTGATGAATCCTATCACTAATCGATAACCGTAGAGATCAATATTTCCTGCTCGTTTATTGGGGCATGATCTCGGCGCCTGTATTAGTCCCCTCCTTTTCCCAGGAGTCCCTCTGTCCAAGTTCTGGGCACCTAGATCACTGATTGTCTGTGATCTTGGGGTCAAGTGTCACAAACATGTCAGCTTCCATTCAGTTCTATGGAGTCCATACAGTTCCCCTAGTTTCATAGTGCGACTGCAGCCCAACACAATACTTTATACAAGCACCCCACCAGATTATAGCCCCAACTGTCCCCTGCAAAACAAGCCCACTGTTAAAAGAATAGCCCCTGTCAAACAGCTGTTGCTGAAACTCAGTCCCCCTAGGCGGCAGGCAGCAACCTTATTAATATTCATGGAGCTGCTCATTAACAGTCATGACCCACGAGTGCCCCCCCCATTTAAACTTTTATTTTATTGCAGCTATAGGCTTCTGCGTGATCCCCTTCAGGTCTCCAGTCCCCAAAGACATAAGGAGGGGCACCAGGACCACAGACACACTCCCCGGCCGACCGCAAATCGGGCAGTTGGCATATCAAAGTGCAAGTCCACGCATGCGCGATCGCCCGCCCACTCGGTATCTAAAGAGCGGCGGCAGATCACATCATCAAGTTTTCCCAGCCCATGATGGGCAAAAATAACAGAAATGGGCTGAAAAGGGACCACAGGAGCACCTGCAGACCTGGGCCATGGTGGTGAAACTAGGCACCAGAAGGCAACTTGGAGGAGAAATAAGGACAATTATGGTAAGCCCCTAGGGGGTGTTACACTCCCCCCTCAAAATGCTTGGCTTCCACAACAAGCGTAAAGGGAAGATACCCAATGTAAACATCAACTTTAATAACATTTCTAACTATACACCTGATTCCTATCTAATATGTAGTAACCATAAGAACATTCAAACAAAGAACATTATGTACACTCTAGCAAATTATTTTTCCCTTTGGAGCCCCTTGGCCACGTGAAAAGTGGCGCCCATAGGATTGACCCATCAGCCATAGGATATTAAAATCCCACACAGTACACTTCTTTTCCTCAACCCTCCTAGGTGCCCCGTTCACCTCCCTCTTCTTCTTCTGGTCATCTTTTCCTCAGACCTAGGGGGCTTAGTATCAGCATGGCACATAACCACCTTCTGTAGGGACCTAGGGGGTAATGTATACTTTCTTATATACTACAAACAATGGTAAGTCTGTAGGAACCCAAGGGGCATCATATGTCAGTTCAAGGACAGGCCGTATTGTCCTCCCTGTCCTCCTAGGGGTATCCTGAATACTTGAACCATTAACCACCCCGGGTCAGTTGTGAGTTCCTCTTTGTCCTCACCCTCTTCCTGTTCATCCTGTTCATCAGTTATTGGAGTGAACAATTCCAACACTTCTTTAACACCATCTACAGCTCCAGGGGGACTAACCTGGGCCCTTTCAGAGGACACAGTCAGATCAGTGTTCAGTTCCAATGTGGGTCCTCTGAAATACACTTTTTCCCCCTCGCTGTCCTGATCCATAAAACCACCTGGTGACCATTCCACAGGCGTATCTACAGGGGAGCGGCTCCAGTACCACTCAAATGGCTCAGCCAGACCAGTATTCAAGTCTGGAGTGGTCCCATCGAGGGGCACAGCCGGGACAGACTCCCCGTCCCTACCCTGTCTCCTAGGCGTAACCCTCATCAGGATCAGTCCCTGAAACAGCCTGGCTAGCTCTGGGGTAGGATAATGACCATGCAGGGTATCATCATTCTTCCCCTCAGACTCATCATCAATGCGCTCTTCATCCAAGACTCCCTCACCCTGGGCAGGCCCAGCCCCCATGGCATCACTTCTTCTTTGACTTTGTCTCCTGCGTGCAGCAGCTCAAATGGCAGGGGGTGATGAAGAATACTCTACAGCATCTTCAGGATTTACTACTTTGCCACCAATAGGCAGCAGATAGTTACGATGAATAACCTTCTGCCCTTGAGTCTCTCCCTCAGGCTGAATCTTGTATACTGGTAGGCCTTCAAACTTCTACAGAATGATTATTGTGCCCTATCCTTCCCCTCTCTTGCAAATAGGCAGCTCTCCCACTGTGTTAAATTCACCTCCAAGCACTGGTTGTGTGAGCTCCCTTCCTACCTCACCTCCTCCTTTATAACACCCTCCCACCCTTGCATTCCCTTAGATCAACTGACTCTCGCACCCTGATAGTCCACTACAGATCCACCCAAATCGTCCAATCCAGTTACTCTCACC
The DNA here is from genome assembly GCA_016271365.2 of Neoceratodus forsteri. Lineage (NCBI taxonomy): Eukaryota > Metazoa > Chordata > Ceratodontiformes > Ceratodontidae > Neoceratodus > Neoceratodus forsteri. Next base: position 1,128,504,963 of record CM057449.1, on the reverse strand, counting down.
ACCTCCCAAAAATCTGGAATTCCCTCCCCCCTCAGATCTGGCACTCATCCTCTGCCTACTCCATCAGCTCTGCCCTCAAGAATTACCTTGCTCCTAGCTGCTCCTGCCATGTCACTCCCTAACTTCCGAAATTGCTCCTGTAAGCCCTGGACAAACCCTACCCCTCTATCATCACCTTCATTTTACCCTGTGCACATCCACCCAAATTCCTAGCTCTCCTCCCCTTTCCCCAAATTGCTCCCCCCTTACTGGCCTCCCCTGATCTCTCACAGAATATAAGGGGCCCCGAATGGTCTCCATGGGCCTCTCCACTATCCCCAAAGGGGCTTGTATCTCTCATCTACTCCCTTCCCCCACCATCCTGAAAGGGTCTCTCTGGGACACTTCCTTATCCCCTTCTCTCTGGTCAGTGAAGTGCTGGATTCTCGCATCCTGAAGTGGTCTCCAGGGACACAACTCTTCCCCCTCCCCACACACCTCACCACTGCCTCTCTTTTCTCCCTTTTCTTTCACATAAGCACTTGTTACTTATTAACCCAGCACTTATTATTGTCCACTGTTTTTACCTATCATGTGCAACACTGTTTGTAACATCTACCTACAACTGTATGTTAATGTTGAACTTATAACTTGAGTGTTTAATGTCTCATTCCTAATGTACCCCTTCCCCCCAGGTCGCACCGGGAGATGAGCGACTTGTCGCTCAGTGTGCCTTCCTGGTGAAACTTTTCAATAAATAAATAAACAAATATATGGGGTGTCCCCCCATTTGTTGGCTATCTTATGCTTCCCTAGTATGCCCAGCCATTGCAGTAGCACTCAGTAAATCTTGAGCCCACACTTTCTTATCATAGCGCTCTTTATTAGCCTGGTTCCTCTTAGTGGCCATTTCTGAAATGAGGTGGTATGAAACATCTAATTGTTGTTTCAGCTTCTTCACATACTGTAAATAATCTCCTGCCCCCAGACCATCCAAGGAGACTCCATAGCACAGGTCCACTGGCAGACAGGTTTCCTCCCAAACATGAGCCAGTAGGAAGAGAACCCTGTAGCATCACTTTGTGTGCAACTGTAGGCGTGAACCAGTGTGCTCACCCGCTGACTCCATGTGCGCTTGTCCCAGGGACCCAAGGTGCCCAGTATATCTTTTTTTTAAACTCAGTTTCATTGTATGACCAAAACTTATTAAGTGTTTTTACACATATTAACACATACAGTTGAGTACAATTTTCACTTATTCTTCAGACACTCTTTCCAGCCATTGCTTTATGTTACTTATTGAAACCTGTACCTTTTCTATCTGCCATTGTCTGTAAGCAATATAATTAGCCAATGCCTAAAAAAGACAAGTTGCCCTGGATGTCATAGGAATCAGTCTTGAAGGTCTTCCAATGTTGCTGTTGTAGGTCTAAGAGGCTAGTATTGATAACCGTTCTGCATTTAAATGGTGTTTATAACAAACTATGGCTTGGCCTTTCTAAGTTTTAATAAACTATTGTAGTGAAACTCTAAGAACCAATGGGTGCCACAAGTTAATAGGCTGTGACTCAACATGAGTCTCATCCCTTTATGAAGCTTAAACCTAAGGAGACCGTGTCACAGTCCGGTATGTCATATCCCCTAAAAGGGTTCCCAGATGTATGTGTGTGTGTATGCAAGGGGGATGGGTGACTTCAAAACTGCTCTGGCTGTCCCAGTTCAGTTGCTTACCCTGGTGTGCTGGGGTGATCAGCAGCCCACAGTGTTGCCCACTTCTCCCACTGTTCTTCATGTTTTTCTAACACTAGCCTAAGTTTAGCTTTCAACTCCTCAATCCTTCTGATTATGTATATCCTGAGTTTCCACGAGTCAAGGGGGGGGGGGCTTTTAGCCAGTTGGCCATGATTTCTTTTTGGGTGGCTAAGCATAATATCCTAAATAGGTTTTGTTGTTTGGTGTTACCCACCTTTGGGATGCCCACCCCTAGAATCATTGTGTTGAAGGTCAATGGAATCTGTGTACCCCAGAGGCTGCATAAGACCTCTCCAATCCCCTTCCAAAAACTGGAAACCCCTGGACAGGACCAGAAGATATGAGTATGTGTCCCCACCTGCCCACATCCTCTCCAACACTGGTCTGTGGAACACCCAACAAAGTGTTTTTTTATTGTTGGAGTATGAAATGAAACGAGTCAGACATTTTCAGTGGAATTCTCTCCAACCTGGGGATGAGGCTGTTCTCCAACCCTTGTCTCAAGCTGAATTCCACTGGGCAGTTGAGATTTGATCACCTACTTACTCTTCCCATTTAAGTCTCAGGGCCTCAAATTGTGTGCATTCTTCTCCTAGGAGGGTTTTGTAAGCTCCAGATATTACCTTATCTCTGCCCACCAGGCGCACTGACCAGTACAGAAAGGATTCTAACCCTGTAAGGTCTTTCTTAATGTTAGGAATCAGGCCATTTTCCATAAGATGACTTGCAGGTATCTGTGAAAGCCTACTCACTCGAGGGCATATTTGCCCTGCAGTCTAATGAAGGAGGCCAGACTATCTCCTTGTAGCAAGTTTTGAAAGTATATCAGAGATGGGGCATTCCACCTCTGGAATCTAGTATCCAATCTGGGAGGGGTGAAATTGGGGTCTCCCAAGATTGATGTCAGTGGACCTATTCCTTCTCGTGTGTGTGTGTGTGTGTGTGTGTGTGTGAGCTTTCTTGCTACCACTAGTGTCCTTAGTGTGTGTTTGGTCCAGGGATTTCTCAGGCTTCTTCACAGCTTTGGTGTAAGTGTGTGTGTGTGTGTGTGTGTAAGAGAGGCCAATGTGATCATTTGCATGTGCTGTGCCTCGATTTCCCTCCATCCCATGTCTCCACTTTGTTTCACCCAGGTGACGACGGGGACCGACTGTGCTGCTATGTAGTAAAGCTTGAGGTTGGGAAGAGCTAACCCACCTCGTATCTTAGGCTGCGTTAGGAGCTTATAACTTATGCGTTTCCTGCTCTTCTGCCAGATGAAAGCAGAACCATGTTAACCAATTTAAAAAAAGCCTCAGGTATGTTTATGGGGAAGGGCTTGAAATAAAAATAGGAACCTGGAGAGAATGTTCATCTTGATGGATTCTATGCGGCCACCCGGGGAAAGTGGGAGTAAGTCCCATCTGGCCAAATCAACCTGAATCTCTCCCCAAAGTTTCTCATAGTTAAGCTTAAAAATACTCGACAGCTGGGGGAGATATTAACCCCCAAATATTGGACTGTGTTTGCTGTTGCCCATTTAAAGGGGAAATTCTGTGCAACCTCTCGTGGCAACGTGCCTCCAAATTTGATTGCTTCAGATTTATCCTGATTAATTTTGTATCCAAAAACTTGTCCAAACATCTGAAGCTCCTTGGTTAAGGCCAGGAGGGAAGTCTCTGGGGAGGTGAGAAAGAACAGAGTCGTCAGCATAAAGTGAGATTTTATGGTTCCGATTACCTGCACTGACCCCTTGAATTGCTTCATTTTCTCACACTGCCACTGCAAGAGGCTCAATACACAGCGTGAAAAGAAGAGGGGAGAGTGGGCACCCTGCCTGGTGCCCCTGGTCATGTGGAACTGCTTCGTAGTGAAACCTTTGACCATAACCATAGCCTCGGGGGCCACATACAATGCCTCTACAATCGTCCTAAACTTAGAGACCAATCCCATCTCCTCAAGGGTCCTGTGTAGGAACCTCCAGTCCACCTGGTCAAAGACCTTCTCTGTGGCCTGTGTCCAGCATATCTAACAGAGTCCTGTTGAATCTCTCTGGTTGAGGGTCACCTTGGGGATTTTAAGGCATGGTCTGGGACTTCCTGATGCCCCACAATGACAATAGTTCTTTGATGAGCCAACTTTTAAAATCACGTCCCTGATCTAAATGGATTCTCTGGGAGGCACTATAATGCACAAAAAACTTCTCCACCAATATTTTGGCCACAATGGAAGCTCGCTGATCCTTGGTGGGGTAAGCTTGAGCATGTAGGGTGAAATGGTCTGTGACAACTAGTATGTTGGAAATATTGCGTGAGTCAGGCTCCAACTTAAGGAAGTCTATGCATACCAATTTCATGGGGCCACTCGTTTGGATGTTGACTAAGGGAGCAGTACTCTAGGGAAGCACCTAACATTGTATACATCTCATGCAGCTTTTGCAATATGTTTCCACATCTGCCCCATGTTTGGCCAATAAAATCGACTCATAACCAGATCCAAAGTGTGTTCAGTGCCCAAAAGTCCCATATCATCATGTAGAGCTTTTCACACAGTTTTAACATGCTTTTTGGGTAGTACCAACTGCTCATGAGGGGCTCCCTGTTGGTCCTGGGTCCTTCGGTACAACAACCCCTTCTTCAGCCACAGCTTAGGCCAGTCGCATAGCAGGAGCCGTGCCAAAGGATAGATGTGTCCACTTGATCCTGGCTCCCCTGCTGTCGAAGCACTCGTATGATCTACCCAGTAACTGGGCTGGCCCTTTGCTCCCATTGTAGGTCTTGAGTAGTTAATTGCAGAAGGGATCTTATGTTTAAGGTGGCCAGCTGGCAATAGGCAACTAGATGGCAGTCCCCTGAGGCCCCCAGACATTCTACCAGGTAGTGGCTGTCCTCGGGCCAAAAACTCTTGTCCCCGTCATGTTTCTTGCACAAGCCCTTTACAGCTTGTTCCAAAATTCGTACCCAGCTGGAGCGCTCATCAGGGTAGGCTTGGGACCGCCTTGACAAGGTATCAGCATCTATGTGATCAGGCCCGGGCGGTGCTCTACACAGTAATCATAGGTGGACAAGGCTGACAGCCACCTATGACTAGCTGTGTCCAGTTTTGCAGTGGTTTGCATGTAAGGGAGGGGACTGTTATCTGTCTTCATGGTAATCTTGGCCCCATACAGGTAGTCATGGAACTCATCTACTATGGTCCATTTTAGCGTCAGGAACTCCAGCTTATTAACAGGGTACCTCTGCTCTGAAGGATTTAAACTTTGACTGGCGAATGCAACTGGATGTACACCTTCAGAGTGCTCTTGGTATAATACAGCCCCCAAGTCCACTACAACTGGCATCTGTATGAAGTACACAAGGTTTCTGCGGATCCGCATAGGCCAGCATGGGTCAAGCAACAGATGATGTCCTCAAATGCTTTATCACATTCTTCATCCCATCGCTCGATGAAAGGTTCTGATGGTGGGAAATAGCTGGCTGGTCTAGTAGAGCCCCCGGTCATAGTAGTTTTCTTGCTTTTGTTTGTGGGTGGATACCTCTGTAGCAGATTCAAGAGAGGCCACACCACCCGGGTGTAATCCTTTACAAATCTTCCATAGTAGTCGCAGAAACCAAGTAGCCGCTGTAATTCCTTCATAGTTCGTGGCTTAGGCCAAGTGGTAAGGGCCTCAACCTTGCTGGGGTCAGTCCGTATGCTTTTTTCAGAAACTATGTGCCCCACGTACTTGACCAAGGTCCAGAAGAACTGGCGTGTATCGATTGACAGCTTTAGGCCAAATTCTTCCAGGCGGTCCAACACTTTTATCAGCCGGGCCTCATGTTCCTCCAGAGTCTTCCCGAACATGATGATATCGTCCAGGTAGACCAAACACTCCAGCAAGTTCATATCCCCTATGGCTTTCTCAATCAGGCACTGGAAAGTGGTGGGTGCACACAAGACCTCCTGTGGCATTCTCAAAAACTCATAAAATCCAAGAGGACATATAAAAGCTGACTTCTCCTGATCCTGGGGGTCCATCGGGATCTGACAGTAGCCACTACGCAGATCCAGAACCAAGAACCTTTGGCTTCCATTCAAACAGTCCAGTGCATCCTGTACTCTGGGCATAGTATACTGATCTGGCACCGTCCATTTATTCAGTGTGCGGTAGTCCACGCATATTCATATGGCCCCGTTTTTCCTTCTCACCACCACAATTGGTGATGCATATGGGCTCCGTAAGTCCTGAATAATCCCTGCGGCCATCATCTCTTGCAAGTGCCACCAGATGTCATCAATATCGGCTGGGGCCAGCCACCTTGACCTCTCTCGAAAAGGCTTGTTATCCATGAGTCATATTCAATGCTGCTCTCCTCTCAGACATCCCACATCCCATTCATGCAGGGAAAAAACATTCATCCGAGCAGCCAGCTTTTCCCTCACTCTCTCTTTACATTCCTCTGGGATGGGGGAGTCACTCAAGTCAAATAATCCCAGGTCAATTCCCGACGGGGCACCCCTGCTTGCTGCAGCAGTGTGCACTGCCAGGTCAGTGCAATATATTTCAGTCAGGGTCAGACCTTTCCTCACCACCACTTCCTTATTCGTGACATTCTTACTTGTACCATCACCCTCCAAACATAGGCATGCGTTCGGGCTGGCAAAATGCTGGGCTTGACTAACAGTCCCACTGGCAACTCATGTTCATCCAGAGCATCCAACATTAGTATCTGATTCTTGATATCTTTCTTTAACCTCACCACACCAGCAATGTTGCATTCCTCCTTTGGCAGGAGTACAATTTCATCTGTCTCTTCTCCACACTATCCCCCCGGGTCTTCAGGCTCCTTAATAGGGATTGCCCCTTCCTTCTGTGGGCCTCCCAGATCAGGGGGTGTAACGCTCATTTATCTCCATTTCTTACATCCTCTCAAGCATGACACAACTGGGTCAGATGTCCAAACATATGAGCATTTGTGCCCACTAACACAGGCACTCCATTGAAGATGTTAGCTTCTGGCAAATAAAAGCTAGGGTCTCTACAGCTTCACTCACTCCAGCCACTTTGGCAGGGAATGCCATCCATACTGAGACATAGGCAAGCTAAGGGTATGACTTGTTGCTGAGGCCCCACATGTGTGGATCCACGATAGGTCATCGACAAAATATTTGTGGAACGACCAGACAGCGAAAGTGGCAGGTCGACTGTATTTTGTAGTCGGCTGCCGGTTTGCAAATGCCACAAGTGTTTTCTTTGGGGGGCTTCGCCCTCAAACCCTCCACATGGGTGGCTGTGCCCCCGCACTCAACCCCCCACTTAGAATTCTCAACTCCAAGTCAGAGCTGAGTCGGGGGGTGCAGGACCCCCTAGAGACAGTGCCGGGTGCCAGCGGGTTCCCTACAGCGACGTGGTGCTGTTGTCGCTGTAGGGGACTCCACTGTCGACATGTCAACGTCAGGGATGTATACCCACAAGTGCAGTCCTTCAAGTGGCTGTTTCTCCACATCTGGTAAATGCTGATCATACCAGGATTTAAAAATGATGGTAAACTGGGAGTCGCTATCCAGAACAGGACCCCATTGATGGTGATGCTGGTCTCGGTTGTCAGTCCCACTAATTTACGCATGTCTACTAGTGCTGACGTGGTGGTTCTGCCAGATGAAACCTTTGTGTGAGCCATGGAGCTAGACCTGCCAGGGTGCCCTGTGCACTCCTATACTGGGCCCCTCCGTAGTTTCCCTGTTTTTGGGCTGGGTTGGTGGGTGCCCTATCTCTGTTAGACGAACGGTCTAAAGGCATCATATAGCCCCTCTGTTTATGGCTCTCGCCCCCATACCTATAACAAATGATGGGTTCCTGGGACCACAGATGATCTGTCATCGCCAGACAAGCCCAGGCATTCCCACTGGGGAACTCTGAGCTGCATCATTCCACTGTACAACCTGTTCATTTCCCTTGGCGGCAACTGGCACCCCCACCCTCACTAACTCAGCTACCGTCTGGACTAATTCCTCTACTTCAGCCTTGACCCCTACATTGGAGGGGGTTGTTGGGGAAGGGGACCAAGTGCCAAATATTGTTGGGCCTACATTAGGAACTATACCACTCATCCCAGGAGCCTCAGTCGAACCTGAACCCACAGGTAGTTTAGCCAAGGTGACTACGTCCTTGTACTCCCTCAACAAAGTCCTTAATTACTGTACCTCACCAGGGTGTGCCTCTCATTCCATCTGCATCATGGCCATGGAGGCCCTGTGCTTCCCCCAGTGACCCTACTCGTTCGTCAGCCACCCAGACCTCCCAGACCAATATGGAGGGGGATTGTTCTTCCTGTCTGCTAAGTGCAACTGTAACCGCAACAAAGGGGAATAACAAGCAGCATTCACTATGTGCTCCAACCTGATCTGATTTAGGTCTTGAGCCACTGTTCCCCCTTTCTGGAACACCCTCTGCAATGCCCTTTCCACTCAGTCAGAAAAGCAGACAACGGTTCCCCCTCCCACTGCCTAGTGGTTTTAAACTTCCACATGAGGTCCTCACAAGATTCAGGACTCCCAAATACACTTTCCAAGGCTGTAAGCTATAACTGGGCTGGGGCTTCGGGACTGGTGGCTTGCAAAGAAAATATAACTTCCAATGCAGGACCCTGTAAGCTGTCCACCAATCAATTCCGTTTCTCAGCTTCAGAACACTGCCAGTCCTGAACTAACGGGGTGGCACCGTCCATCTAGGCCTCCAAGTCATCCTCACTATACAGGGTAGGTTTTACCCCTGAGAACATCCTCAATTTACAGTATGACTCAAAGGCCACAGGCATGGAACCAGGCTGGGGTTTCTCAGACTTAGGCACCCTAGGAACAGATCCAGCCCCTCGACCCCGTCCCCCCAAGGAGGTCACACTAAAGGACGTTACCACTGGTACAGCCTCAGTCAATCCCTCCAATACCAAAGCCCCAGGTATCCAGTTGGCCTCTATTGGGTGAGTACTCTTTATCAGCATAGTCAATGTACCCTTAGCTGAATCAAACATTTTCCCTTGTACTTTGACCTTTCCCAGTCTCTTTATGATGGATACACACTTTTCAGCATTCCCCTCTTCCATCTCTGGGGGTACCCTCATCAAAAGAAAAGACCTCTGAGGATCCATTTTCATTCTCCCACTCCATTCCACCAGCCTCATCTTATCTTCTTCAGTAGGCTTAAACTTGGGCTGGGGCAGAGTGAGCTTGGGGCTCGGGGACACGTCAGCTGTCCCAACACTCAGATTTTCCAGTGCTGACATGGCTGACAAACAGGAGATCACAGCAGTGCCTCCAAGATGTAGCCCAGGTGCCGTATGCCAGTAGGCTACCCCCCCTTGCCTGCTGTACCTGGTACAGGTTAAGGGGCCTGGGTCCTGCTATGGTGAGAATCGGGTGTTTGTTCCCAAAGATATAAATAATAGCGCTGTGCCTCCACCCAGAGTAGATTATAAGTGGGCCAGATATCTGCTTGGTACAGCCCCCTGGGATACTGTACCTACCCACCTCCCCAACAAACCACTCTGCACACTGTATCCCCAATAGCCTTGTTCCACCATAAATCATATATCTCAGCAATAGGCACATGCAATGAATTTCACTAACACAGCAGTTTCAACAAACAAGCTCACAGCTTTATTCAGGGGGGTAAGGACTACGGAAGGGATACCGGGACAAAGGATGGCTGTGAAAGGAGAAAGGATTAGTGAAATAGGCAACAACAATAAACATTGGGACCCACAGGCCAAACCCACCCCCACTGGTACCAATGTTCCCAAATTGTCTCGAGGGGTGCCTGATCAGTGCCACAGGTTGGCCAGCTGTCAGGGCCCTGAAATATTGGCAAAGAATTTAGTTTGTGAAAGCAACACAAATATCCCTTTTCCCTCTCCAGGAGCCGGGTCCTGGGTACTGACTGTTTGCTGATTTCGTAAAAGCCAGGTGTATGGAACTCCTTGTTCAGTGCAGCAAAGACAGAAGAAGGCTGGCCTCGGTCATTTGGGCAGGAATGAACTTACTCAAAAATCTTGCAGCTGGTTACCTTGATTGCAGTTCTGGCCACTTGTCACCTTCAGCCACTTCTGGCCCATTGCAGAACTATGTGGCAGGACAACACCAGCCCCAGAAGGCACAGACCCGAGAGTGGCTCCATAGCCCAGCTCCCACGATGGGTTGTAGGTGACCTAGCACCCCAGCAAGCAACGGTGACCTCCCAAGACAGTGAGTCCCACTTGGAAGGGGTTAGCGGGTTCCCTCCATGACTCTGGGTGAGAACTCCCAAATGGTGGGAATCCTCCTGCAGTCTCTGCACTAAGTTCAAGGCAAGAAAAATTCACAGGCAGTTATTTCAGTACAGTCCAGTGTCAATTGAAGTGGGGGCTAGCCTTAGTTCCAAGAAGCACAGGTGCAGTCCAACAGGTGAATCCAAGAACAACAAGCCCCTGCACGCCAGTCCGCACTTTCCAGCTAAACAATGTCCACAACCTTCAGCTAGAACACAGCTCTCAGTCAACTTTAACCAGTTCACTCAGGACATGTACAGCACCTGGCTAGCATCCCAATGACCAGAGACACTTTGCATCTTCAAATTTACAATTGCAGTCCCACACAAGCAATCGAACTCTCAGTAGCAACTGTAGCCTTCAGATAATTCGCACAGTCCTCTCAGCCATTCCAGCCAACTAGTGCAGGGTTTCTGCAGCATCTACTTTCTCTCAGCAATGTTTAAGCAACTTCTCAGTACCTGGGGAATCAGGGTCACAGTTCAGTCTCTTTCTCTCTTTCCCCATCTCAATCCAACTCTGAAGACAGCAATCTCCAACTAGGGCCTGGAAAAATCCCCCCAAAGTCCAAATTCCACTCTCACAGGATACTCCTGACTCATACAGAGCCCAGGAACAGACTGAAGAAATCCCAGAAAGTCCACAGTTTCAGCCAAAAATCCAGAGCCCTGATTGGCTGATGAAGCCTATCAATAATCGATAACCATAGAGATCAATATTTCCTGCTCGTTTATTAGGGCATGATCTAGGCACCTGAATTAGTCCCCTCCTTTTCCCAGGAGTCCCTCTGTGCAAGTTTTGGGTGTCTAGATCACTGATTGGCTGCAGTCTTGGGGTCAAGTGTCACAAACATGTCAGCTTCCATTCAGTTCTATGGAGTCCATACAGTTCCCTAGTTTCATAGTGTGACTGCAGCCCAACACAATACTTTATTTATACAAGCACCCCACCAGATTGTAGCCCCAACTGTCCCCTGCAAAACAAGGCCACTGTTAAAAGAATAGCCCCTGTCAAACAGCTGTCACTGCCACCGAAACTCAGTCCCCCTAGGTGGCAGGCAGCAGCCATATTAATATTCATGGTGCCACTCATTAATATTCAAGACCCACAAGCGTCTCCTCTGTTTAAACTTTTATTTTATTGCAGCTACAGGCTTCTGCCCAATCCCCTTCAGGTCTCCGGTCCCCAAAGACATAAGGAGGAGCACTGGGACCATAGACACACTCCCTCGGCCGACCACAAATCGGGCAGTTGGCACACCAAAGCACAAATCCGTGTATGGATGATTGCCCACCCGCTTGGTATCAAAAGAGTGGTGGTGGATCACATCTTCTAGTTTTACCAGCCCATGATGGGCAAAAACAACAGAAATGGGCCAAAAAGAGACCACGGGAGTGCCTGCAAACCTGGGCCGTGGCGATGAAACTAGGCACCAGCAGGCAACTCAGGGGAGAAATGAGGACAATTATAGTAACCCCCCAGAGGGGGGTTATATATGAAAAAAACAACCAAACGCTGCTGAGGAAAGGGGAACACAATGTAGGTTTCAGTGCACTACAAAACTGGATTACTCATTTAAAAAAAATGACCAAATTTTATCTGGATACATGGCAGACATGAAAAAGAATACAGGAGGACATTTAACAATATAAAATTATTCCCTGTCATTTTTTTAACTCACTCTGTATTTCCTACCCACTGGCTTGTGTTCCTCAGTCCTGGCCCCTTTGATGCTGCTGGTGCTCCTGAGTCCTTCCTAACCAGACCTTACAAGAGCCACATTCACCCGCACTTCACCAACGTGACCCATGGGGTAGGTTTCTCCCATGAAGAGTTGCTGAGGCTGCACGTGGTAGGAAGTATAAATCTAGGTGGTAGTGCATAGTAGGAGCTGGCATGCTTACCTGCCCCAGTGGACATGGCAGGCCCTTGACAGCAGACATCATGTGTCCAATAGGTAGGATTTTTTCAGCCCACCCCACCACCTAAATTGGCTTGATACTTGCTTGTGACTGCCCTAGGGGGATGTCTGATACTGCATGGTCACACACCGTATCAATGGCACATTGCACACCTCCTCTGGGTGTCACCATATGAGAAGAGCTTGAGATCCTCCCCACCCAGGAGGAGAGCCTTCTTTTCTGACATCTGGGGCTTCTGGGCTGCTAGCATGCCAGAGCGGTCCCCTCTGGCTAGGCATTGTGGAGATGTTATATTTTCTATAATTTTAAGAACTATCAGGATATTTTATGTAACATATATCAGGTGGGTAATAAAAACAGAACTTTTGGGGGAAGGGGCTTCAGATTCTATATTATATTCAAGTGTTCCATTGCAATGACTAGATGTCTGTGGGTGTCGGCTCCTACCTGCTAGTTTTACAGTCTGAATTAGAGTTGCACAAGACCAGTCATGATTTAAAGATGCCCTTCTCTGTACTGTACATATTAGTTTTCTTGATTTATGGAATAAGAAAAAAAATCTTTTAGTGAGCACAGTCTAACCACTGTTCTGTAAATACATACGTTTTATAACAGCAAGAATCATAATCCTATATCTAAAGATTTAAATCTAAAGTACAATTAAAATATAATAGACATAGGGCCGTATTTTGATGAGAAGTTCTCCCATTCTGTGTCTATATCAAAAAATATTTTAAAAATAGAGCCAGTGGTGTAGTACTGTATTTTATTTATTTTGATAGCTGGGTAGGCTCACTAGGACTAGGTCCCTTTACCGGCACAACCTGGGCACAAGACATAGTATGGTTCTTGCAGAGTCAAAAAAGAAAACAAATGCAAGAGATGTTTACTTGGCATTATACCTAGTCTGAACTCCAACGTCCAATCAGGTGACATGATTTAGGATCGCAAGAAGCCGTCTTATATCCATAACAGTATGTCATGCACATCCTCCTTGATGGCTTTCCCTCGCATTTCATTCACTCGCATGCTGCACGTCATTTTAAAAAAAAAACGACAAGGTGTCTGGTTGCTGTAGTAGTGGGAGCATAAGCAAGCTCCAAAAAATGTAAAATCAACATAAAAATTTAATTTGGAACTGGGAGAGGCAATGAAATAAGACAATGATCTACAATAACATAGAAACATAGACTTTGACAGCAGAAAAGGACCACTTGGCCCACCCAGTCTGCCCATTTCCCTACCTACTGGATAAGCTGCAGATTCTAGTTAACCAACAGCCTGCTTCCTGCAACCCCGCACTATAATTGCTTTGTGTCTGTCCCAAGCATGTTTGAATTCCCCCACTGTTTTAGACCCAACGACCTCCTCAGGAAGGCTGTTCCATGTATGCACCACTCTCTCCGTGAAAAAGAATTTCCTCACATTACCCCTGAGCCGTCCCCCCTCTATCTTTAAACTGTGCCCCCTTGTTCTTACACATCTCTTTTTCTGAAAGATGCTACCCTCCTGGACTTTGTTGATTCCCTTGAGGTACTTGAACGTTTCTATCATGTCCCCCCTGTCCCTCCTTTCATCAAGGGTATACATATTAAGCCTCAGTCTCTCTTCATATGGTTTTGATGTAGACCCTGCACCATTTTAGTTGCCCTCCTCTGGACTGCTTCCATCCTGTCTATGTCCTTGCGTAGATGAGGTGTCCAAACTGCACACAGTACTCAGATGGGGTCTCACCAACTGTCTGTATAGAGGATAATCACTTCCCTTTTCTACTTGTGATGCCCCTTCCTATGCATCCCAGTATCCCCTGGCTCTCCTTACTGACTTCTCACATTGCTTACCCACCTTAAGTCATCTGATATGACTACTCCCAGGTCCCTTTCCATTTCTGTTGTTGTTAGTTACCTCCCTGCTATTGTGTACTCTTCTCCTGGGTTTTGTTTCCCAGGTGCATTACTTTGCACTTCTTTGCATTGAATCTAAGTTGCCATATGTCTGACCATTCCTCCAACCTTGCCAAGTCCCTTCTCATCTTTTCTACCCTCTTGTGTATCAACTCTGTTACAGATCTTTGTGTCATCTGCAAAGAGGCATACCTTTCCTCCAGACCCTCTGCAATGTCACTTATAAAGATGTTAAAGAGGACTGACCCAGTACTGAGCCCTGAGGTACTCCACTAGTAACCCCTTTCTTCGGAATGTGTTCCATTCACTATTACCTCTGTGTCCTGTTGTGCAGCCAGTTCACTACCCAGGCTACCACCCTGGTACCCACTCCCAGGCTGGCTAACTTGATTATTAATCTTTTGTGCGGGACTGTGTCAAATGCCTTGCTAAAGTCTAGGTAGGCCATATCCACAGCCCCTCCCTGGTCTATTACTTTGGTCACCCAGTCAAAGAAATCAATTAGATTAGTCCGACATGACCTTCCTGCTGTAAATCCATGTTGCTTTGGGTCCTGTGCCCCGCTGGCCTCTAGGTGCTCAACAATTCTTTCTTTCAGAAGTGATTCCATCATTTTCCCTACCACTGAGGTCAAACTTACAGGTCTGTAGTTTCCTGCTTCTGCCTTGCTCCCACTTTTGTAAAGGGGAATCACATCTGCCCTCCTCCAGTCCTCAGGTACCACCCCATCATGCCATGATTTGTTAAAAAGTGTGGTCAGTGGTGTCACTAGGTCCCCCCTTAGTTCTTTTAGGATTCTGGGGTGAATCCGTCAGGCCCCATTGCTTTGTCCACCTTGAGTTTTAGGAGTTCTTTCAGGACTCTTTCTTCTGTGAATGGACTGGTATCAACCCCCCTACCCAGAGTGCTTCTATTGTCTGGTTTAGGTAACTGCTCCTCATTTTCTTTTGTGAATACTGAGCAAAAGTATTCATTCAGTATCTCTGCCTTTTCACTGTCTCCCTCTGCCCACCTCCCCTCTCCTTTATTAATCTTCACTATCCCTCCCTTAACCTTTCTATGCTCCCTAATGTACCTATAAAAGGTTTTATCCCCCTTTTTGACTGAGTTGGCTATTTTTTCCTCGGTTTGTGCCTTTGCTATTCTGACTGCCTTTCCTACTTCTTTCTGCTTTAATTGATACAGTTCCCTGTCGTGCTCCCTCTGTGATTCCTTATACTTTTGAATGCAGCCTTTTCTCCTTAACCTTCCTGCCACCTCTTTGAGAACCATAGTGGTTTTACTCTGCTTTGTTTTCTTTATTTGTTTTACACAAAGACTTGTTGCCTCTATGATGGCAGTTTTGATTTTTCTCCATTGTTTTCCACCCTCCTATTTGGCCATTTGCTAGTGCATTCTTCAGGTGT
Organism: Neoceratodus forsteri; assembly: GCA_016271365.2. NCBI lineage: Eukaryota > Metazoa > Chordata > Ceratodontiformes > Ceratodontidae > Neoceratodus > Neoceratodus forsteri. The sequence goes on along the minus strand of CM057449.1, from coordinate 1,128,489,739 downwards.
TCACCCATTTTGCCAAAGTCAGCCCTTCTAAACTCCAGTATCCTTGTTTTTGTATGGCTTATCTCCATGGTTGTGCTCATTGTGAAGCACACTGTGCAGTGGTCGCTTGTTCCCAGATGTGTACTGACTTCTAAATTTGTGATCCTCTCTCCATTTGAGAGTACCAGGTCTAGTATTGCTCCCTCCCAAGTGGGTTCCAGCACTAGCTGTCTAAGGTCTGCCCCCTGCAGGGCATCGAGAATGACCCTGCTCTTGGATGTGGCTGCAGTACATGTCCTCCAGTTAACATCTGGCATATTCAGGTCCCCATCAACAGTATCTCCCTTTTTCAGCCATTTTGAGAATGTCCTCTATCATTTTCTTGTCCATTTCCTCCCCTTGAGATGGAGGTCTGTATACAACCCCTATGCGGATTGCGATGCCATTCCCCATCTCCAAGGTAACCCAGAGTGCCTCTTGTCCTCCCCCTTTACGTTTTAGTTCTGTAGCTTTGATCCCTTCCCTTATGTATAGAGCTACTCCACCTCCTCTTTTGCCTTCCCTGTCCCTTCTGTAGATTGTGTACCCTGGTATGTTGACATCCCATTCATGGTTCTCGGTGTACCATGTTTCTGTGACTCCACAATATCCAATTGTTCATCTTCCATCAAAGCTACTAGCTCAGAAAGCTTGTTTCCAGACTATGGGCATTAGTAGTCATTGCCCTCCATTTAATGTTGGCTTGATCCTTTTTCCCCCATCCCTGCTCTTATTGCTCTTATCTATTTTACCATTTACCCCATCCTGCCCTGTGTTGAGCTCTGTACCTCAGTGTTTACCCTACTACCTGCTCTGTTTTGTGGGGGGAGGCTTGACTTTTCCTGCCTTTTATCAGTACCTCCCCCCTTATCTAGTTTAAAAGCTTGCCAAGGAAGCATTTAAACCTGTCACCTAGGAGCTTGCTCCCCTTTGTGGACAAATGCAGACCGTCATACCAGTATAGACCTTTATCTCTGCAGGTGGACCCCCAGTCCCCAATGAAGCCAAAGCCTTGTGCTCTGCACCAGTTTTGCAACCGTTCATTAAACTGCATGGTGTGCAGCACCCTAGCCTCATTCCTGCCATGGACTGGTAGCACCTCTGAGAAGGTTACTGTGCTTGCTACCTGTCTGAGGCCCCTTCCCAACTCCACAAATTCATTCTGCACTGCACTGATCCCATGCTTAGCTAGGTAATTTGTCCCAAGGTGGACAATGATATCTAGTTCTCTCTCCTGTGATGCTGCTTCTACAATTGTGAGGATTCGCTTCTTGTCCCTCCAAGCCATGGCACCAGGCAGGCAGCTTACTTCCTTCTCTCCCTTCCCCAGTTCTACCCCCTAACAATTGAGTCCCCTATCAGTAGCTGTTTCCTTCCCTGTTGTCCCTTGCCACCCTTTTGTGGGTCTCCCTGTGGATGTCCTCAGCATTCTTCTGGGTCTCCACTGAGGGTGCCATCATAGAGGAACCTTGCTCTGCCAGAATGGCATCTGATTTGTGTAGAGGTACAACTGGGGGGCTTCGCCTCTGGTCCACCACCCGCACCCTCCCAGAACCCACTGTGGTCCTACTGCCCTTCATACTCCGAAACCTCTGACTCAGTGGTTGTGGCAGTGGTGCTCTTTGGGAGGGGGAGGACTCCTTAGTCCTTGCTAGTTCAGCCTGGAGGTGGGCAACCTCCTCTCTCAGAGCTGACAGTTGCCTACAAATAGGACAGCAACGCAGTTTCCAGAAGGTTTCCCGGAAAACTGCTGCCCCACAGCCAGTGCATTGCACCACTCCCCACATGTCCCGCCTCCTTATTCTATACAATATGTAATTATATATGTATTATTATTTGTTTTGTGTAACTACTTTTTATGCACGTTGCAGGGTTATTAGGAATATGACAGTTCTGCCCCAAGACCTGTTGAGGAAGTGATGTCATAACTGTGGCTATAAAGGAAATGCCACGCCTGGGGTGGGGTGGGAAGGGGTGGGTAGTACAGCCACTGGTGACTGTTAGAAACAATCAGATACACAACTGCTCCACCACCCTGGTGAGTACTGTCCTTATGGTAATACAACTAACACCACAATTTACTAGACCACGGCTCCAACACAAACCACTCTACTGAGTCCAGGGATAAAATGAACTCACCCTCAGCCAGCAGGACACTTAAAATGTTACAATAATATCCTTCCAAATGCTAGGTCTCAACCCTGCACTCAAGCAAATTCAGTTGTATCTCACTCTGGTTATAAAATTATTACCCTTTAAAGGAATCCTGCAATTCTCTGCTTAATGCCAAAAAGGAAAAATACAAATAAAACTTTTTGTAGAAAGTGTATCTCCCTTCTTACCCAGTGCTCTGCAGTATTATGCCTTAATCAGGTTTCCAGGTCCTAAATGGAGTTGCAGTTTGTTCTTTGCAGTAAGTTTGAGCTTCCAACAGACACTTTAAAGTCAGTGTGACTGGCTTCTAACTGTGAAGGATGTCTAAGATAAGCACAGTGCTGAAACCCCACCCAGAGCCAATTGATTGACTAGTGACACCTGTGATGTAAGCAGGCCTTTTCAATGCAGGCAGACTGCTATGTCTGATTCCAATACACAAAACCTTTCAGTGAAACCAGGGCTAAAAAATTAACTTCTCAGCCAGCAGGACACTTAAAATGTTACAAAAATATCCTTCCAAATGCTGGGTCTCAACCCCCGCACTCAAGCAAATTCAGTTGTATCTCACTCTGGTTATAAAATTACTACCCTTTTAAAGGAATCCTGCAATTCTCTGCTTAATGCCAATAAGGAAAAATACAAATAAAACTTTTTGTAGAAAGTGTATCTCCCTTCTTACCCAGTGCTCTGCAGTATTATGCCTTAATCAGGTTTCCAGGTCCTAAATGGAGTTGCAGTTTGTTCTTTGCAGTAAGTTTGAGCTTCCAACAGACACTTTAAAGTACAATAAGTTTATTGATGATGTTGGAGGCCATCCTATTTATATAAGAGTGTCATCTCTTGCGTTCTTAGGATGCCAGACAGAGGTGCCAGGTTTTGAAAAATGTTGTGGGTGCTCAGGGTAATTATCAAAGGCCGGGGATCTGGGGACTTCCTAGGCCCCCATAAGCTATAGAGTTTTTCATGTTTTGTGGTGCATTATTGGGGTATTTTGATACTTTCTATAATGAGTATGCTATCATCACAACTACTGTACTGCAGTCTGCAGAGCATGCCAGGGTGCCTTTGGTGGGCTCTTTGATGCCTCCAGGTGTTGCAAGAAGACATGGAAGAGTGCCCTGGAGGGCACTTTGATGCAACCAGATGCTCTAAGGATTCAATTTCTGATTGCAGGCTGAAGTGCCACCACACTACAGGGTGCACATTGCACCTTGTCGTCCTTGTGGAGTGGTGGCACTGCACCTACAATCAAAAATGGAATCCTTAGAGCACTTGGGGGCATCAAAAAGCCCTCCAGAGCACTCTTCCCAACTTCTTGCAGCACTTGGAGGCACCAAAGAGCCTTCCAGGGCACTCTTGCACCCTGTTAGGTGGTGGCGCTGCAACCTACAATCAGAAAGGGAATCCTCTGAGCACTCTTACAGGCTGGCTAAGGCTCAGCTGCTCACCCTCAAACACAGTGCACAGGCAGCCACACAGACCACTGCTCTCAAAAGTTTCTTTTTAACCCCCAATCCTATTCATTTTAATCTTGATACAACAGACCCCTCTTAAATCTGCAGTTTGGTTTTATTTGTATTTTATTTTTTATTGCTTTTTGAACAGACACTCATTCTGGACAGGACAGGAGGATTCTGACAGGCTGGATAAGACTCAGCTGCTCACCCTCACATGGAGGTTACAGGCAGCCACAGACAGACCTCTTCTGGCCAAATGTTGCTTTATTAACCCCAGCCCCAACCCAATCCATCCTATTCACTTGCCACAAGAGGCCATCTATCCACTATACACCATCTGGGCAGGGCAGGCTGCTTTAAGGCTCAGCTACTCACCCTAACATACACATGTGGTCACAGCCACAGACTAGAGAGCAGAAGAAGACCAATGCTGCTGCCCTGTTTTTGGTTAAGGTGGTGACTGAAGTGGACAGACTGGTGCCATGTGGTGACTTTTATAGCAAGGCATGCAATGGGTGCTCAGGGTAATTATAAAAGGCAGGGGGTTTGGGGAGCTGCTTAGGCCCACAGAAGCTACAGGATTTTTTATGCTTTGTGTGCATTTTGGGGGTATTTTGATACATTTTATAATGCATATGCCACCACCACCACCATTACTCCGTGTCATAGGATGCATGTGAGCCCTTGGGGGCTCTTTGTTCCTGGTCATATGCCAAGACCAATAGGTGAGTGCTCTGGAGGGATCTTTAATGCCTCTATGGATTTCAGGTTACAGGGCCACCACTTAACCCGTTTTCTCAGTGTGTTTTCAGAAGTGTTTGTTTTTACATTGAAACATAGAATTTGTTGGCAGGAAAGGACCTCTTGGCACACCTAGTCTGTCTATTCTCTACCTACAGTAACACCGCAGACCCTACTTGATCTCTGGCTTTACCCCCACTTTCTTACCAGTAAGGTTCCCTTATGCCTAGACCATGCATTCTTGAATTCAGTTACCATTTTTTGACTCTACCACCTTCACTGGGAGGCTGTTCCAGGCATCCATCACTCTTTCTGTGAAAAAGTACTTCCTCACATCTTGCCTAAGTCTACCCCCCCCAGCTTCATAGCATGACCCTTTGTTCTTGAGCTTCTTTTTCTTCTGAAAAATGCTTCCCTCCTGAACCTTATTTATACCCATGAGGTATTTCAAAATCTCTATCATATCCCTCATCTCCCTCCGTTCCTCCAGAGTGTACATGCTGATGTCCTTCAGTCTCTCCTCATAGGACTTATGATGCAGACCCTTCACCATTTTAGTACCCTCCTCTGGACTGCCTTTATTCGAACTATGTCCTTCTTGGTATGTGGTCTTCTGAAGTGAACACAATACTCTAAGTGAGGTCCCACCAGTGGTCTACACAGTGGCACCACCTCTCGCTTTCTGCTGGTGATACCCCTCCTTATGCACCCCAGCATCCCACTTGCTCTCCCCACTGCCTTGTCACTTAGTCAGGCCACCTTTAAATTGATGCTATAAATTGATTTCTTTTTAAATCTCAATAACTCTGTCTGAAAAAAAACCCTACCAGAATCATTTTATAAATTTAGTTAGGCATTCTACAGAGTTTTTTAAGTGTTGTATAATGGTGATTCTTGGGTGCAAGAGGTATTTAATCTTCTGCTTCACTTCCCCAGGTGTACAACTATCCAACAATAATGCACAACCTGTCCTACCTTATAGCTTAAGTAAAATGCGATTGGGAGTCACACATTATACTATGAGGGGTTTCATTTCAATGTCACTTGTCTGTTCTCTATGTGTGTGAAAACTAGTCTTATACTGCATCACATGACTCCAGGGGACGTAATAACACACAAACCAGATGTTGAAATAATAAAACCCTCTCTCAGCCAAACATCAGACTTATTCAGGGTATTTATTTATAGAAACATTACCATGTCTATGTCTCATTAAACAACCATGGTGTCAGTACTCAAATATGGCTTCTCCAGGATGACAGGTTCTGTAAGAAGTATGCTACAATATTTAAGCTAAATGAAAATTAAAAGTTCAAATTAATTGATGTGGTGATCAGTCATAAGTGAAAATCTCAATATAGTGCTGCATGTTATATTTTTCCATATACCTGGGCTCAGTACCTCTCAAGTATACTTAAATTTCATAACAGAAAAATTCTGTAGATAATAGATCCTGTTAAGGCATAATAACACCAAACAAGCCATTGTACTCCATTTCAAAGCAGCAGTACAGTAAAGTCGGGCAAATAATTTGCCCTGCTCTTCTAGTTTATCTGTACAGATTCCAGACATCTGCCAGTTTCAATTGCTAGTAAAATTTCCCAATGTTACCAGAATTTAGTTTACCCCCCCCCCCCTCAAAAAAAAAAGATGTCCACTTTATTTGGCTTAGAAATGGCACTGTAAAGCTAAAACAAGAGTTTGGATAAGAACAAAAATATATTTAGTGAGAATACTTGGAATCACCTAAAAGCAAGTTCAACATGTATGCAAATACTTCTAATGGAAGCTGGAAACTAGCTTAAAGCAGATTTGTACTGCACTGCACAGCACTGCTGCTTTAAAGTCATTTGGAATAATAATATAGTCTAAAATTCCTCACAGTGTTAAGCTTTACCTCATATGCCGAGCCCAATATTTAGTAAGAATAAAAAACTAAATAGCAAAATAATGCTAATTTATTGGATGGTTATTAAGGAAATCAGAATAAATATGTTCCACTTATGTACTGTATATGTACCTGTGAGTGTGAGGCATACCTGGTAACTGGCTTCTATTGATGCACTTTCACTTAGTTCCTTCTGGTGCTGGGTTTGTGTGAAATCCTTCTGGTTTTACAGAGGGAGCCTTGTAAGGATTGATCACTGAATGCTTCCCCACCACCAGGGAGCTGGCCTTGCTAAATACATCGGCTAGATCCCTGCAAAGGGGGATGTAAAATGAACCTGCCTCCTCTCTAGCTTCAGCTGGGTCACTACACTTACAGAGGAGTTGAAAAGCCTCATTCCCTATATAATTCATCTCTCAGACCCCATGAAAGTGGAGCTAGAATTGCCAACTGACAAACCGCAAGCTAGAAAAATGTCTTTAAGTAACCTGCTCAGTTTGCTGTATACACTGCAATCCCCCATTAGCAGAGTTCTGTAACAGTAGCTTACACTAGGAGTAATGCTTTTGTCAGGGGTGCTTTCAGGGTAAATCGTGAAGTGCCCATTAACTGCTTTCTGCTTAATATTTAATCATCATGAACACAAGTTGCATTTAAAAAGAAAAGTACCTCTTTATATGTCATGTAATCTAGCAGAATTTCATGTGAAAGACATGCTTGATAAAAGGAGATAGTTCAACAAGAACATGTAGACAGGGTGTCTGATAAACAGCAAGATCAATAAATCAGATTCCATTCAATATTAACCAAATGTTGGCATTAGTAAATAAATTGTACATACTAAAAGTGGATTGAATTGCACATCATGTTATGGGGTTTGTGCTACTGATTATGCCTCCCGATTTGGATAGCTAATGTTTATACTGTATATAAGGTCACTGGCATCACACACACACACACACACACACAACACACACACACACACACCCTCACTAACAGACATTTCTCATCATTTATTGACCATTATACAGTATACTGGGCATACAGTGAATTTATCCAGTCAGTCATGACCAAACTTATCATTTTCATACAGTTAAACTGATTCCCCCATACCTGTTTCCTCTGCCTGAGTCTCTTACCCCCACTGTCCGCTTCTCCCCCTCACCTCTTTCACTGTACTGTCTTGACTTCTTCTGAGCCTCAGCCCACTGTGCAGATCCCTCATTTTAGATTTCTCCTGGACAGGACGGGTGCGGTCCTTGCAGTTTCTCTGACCATCTGGGATCGCCGCACTGCTCCACCGACCACCGCCACAGCACAGACAAAAACTTCTAAAAAGAACTGCCCTTGGACCTGTTCTATTTTTTATCTCCTGCCCCCTCATTCAATTAGCCTGCTGCACAGTATGGTGCTTAACTTTAAACTCTCGTGTCTTGCGCCTCTGGTTGTACTGCTGCCCGGATGTGACATCTCTCCTTTCCCTTCCTGTGTTCACCCTCCAGCCAATCTGTCTGTTGTTTCGCCAATCAACCACTGAGAAAGTCAAGCTGAGTGAGAGATGGATGCAGAGACTGAGACAGAGAGGGGAGTCGAGGACTTAATAAGTGCTGCTGAGACTCAGTGCTGAGTGAGAGCAGTCATCATCACCTGCAGAACCAACTTAGAAGACGAGTGAGTGAGCCGCATAGCAGAGCTGAGGGTGCTAAATGGGCTGTCAAGCAGGGCTTTTTAAATGTCAAAGGATAGGGATTCAGGTAGGGCGGGTGTGGGGAGTGGAGTTGGGTGTAGCGGTCAGATCCCTTGCACAATTGAGGGTGCTCATTTAATCTTTGTGGGTGCTCAAGCACCCAAGCACCTGCACTGTCGGTGCCCTTGATGCCAGAACTGCTCATCTTTGGTTCACAGTTCTCAGGTCCTAAGAACGTGGGGATGACAGTCTTATATCCATAACAGGGACTCCAGCATCACCAATAAACTTATATTGAATACATATAAGGTAGATACATATAATGTAGAGCACATACCTAGAAACTGCTGTGCACAACTGGGTAAAACAGTTACACCCCACATATAATAACAGGTGTTCCTTGCGCTTTAATTTGAATTTGGTATGGAGATTTATTGATGTAGTCTGAGTAAGCAATAATACCCAACAGGGTGGGTGGTATTGGGCTATACTGGACTGCCCAGGGGTGTAATGAGGCCTGACGCCACAGGTGGAGGACCTTATAGCTCCTGGAAGATTCAGCATAGCCCATACCGCCCACCCTGGAGGGTATTATTATGCTTAGAAAATTGAAAAAAACTCTCAGACACAGTTTTTAAAAGTTTTAAAATGCTACAATAATTTAACTTTTTATAACATATTTCTTGAGTTTTGAGATAAAGTAGTCCCACATCACAGTTTTTCTGGTGAAATGTTAAATGATAGTTAAAGGAAGTCTGACATTTTTTACAGTTTTGCTGATGTAGTGGTCTCTATGCACTCTGTTTTTACACTGGTGGTTATACCAAGTTTCAAATCAGGGTATGGAGACAGTGTGTGTGTGTGACTTGCCACCTCATGCTGAGCTTGGGACTGCCAGGTCAGATTTTATCTCCATTTTTATGTTGCTTGCATGCATGTGCAAGAAACATAGTGCCATCATGGGAGATTTCGGAGGTGTGTCACCTCCTCCTCCAATTCAGCCAGTGTGCTGGCAGGCGCGGCCCCTGTAAGCCAATGCATTCTGGAGCTGTGTATGACACGCTCCAAAATGCAGTGGCATACAGTTGAAAGGGTGAGCTACGCTTCAGTGAGCACCGATAAGATACTGCTGCTCACGCAGCCCCCCACACACACACACGCAGCTGCCCCAGCACTGTATAGCCGGAGGGGTGCCCAATCCCCGCCGGCTGAGCTGTGTCCCCCTCAGTAGTAGGTGCCACGCTGGGAGCCCACCCGCCGTGGCAAGCAGTGAAGAAGTCCTTTTGCCGCCGGGTGCCCAATCCCCATCGGCTGAGCGCCCGTCCTTGTGCCGCGGGCCACCCCAGCGTGGCAAGCAATTCCATAGCGTCTTTTTTTTTTTACCTGTAAGACCAAAAGCGGTCCTGCGTGCGCCTCCTCCGACCCCCTCCCACAACCCGCACTCCACCCACTGCGCACCCAGCTTCCCACACCCTCACCCCACATACTTACCCGACCGGGCGTAACGATCTTTGGTGGACCGGAACACCCTGCACTTTCAAAGCCGACCGCGAACTGAGGAAATGCCGTAAGCTGTATAATGGGCTAGATGGGGGTTTCAACTTTGTTGCATATCTCAGGCACTTGGGAATTTTGCACTAATTTTCTAGCATGACTTTCGATCGACACTGCCATGAAATGGGGCCCGGCGGTGATTTCGCAAGAGTGACTGCACAGTGACTGCAAATCACCCTTCGGGCCTGAATACTGCCATGACAGTGACATCATTCATGAGAAGGGGTCCCAAAACCCCATGTTGAAAATTTGCCAAAGTGGTCTGTGGGAGCTCTCAACCCTACAGAGGTTGGTAGGGTACCACAGGGCTCGGTCCTGGGTCCAATCCTGTTTAATGCATACATATCGGACATCAGGGATGGTATAGGTGTGAAATGAGTCTCTTTGCGGATGACTCAAGATGGGAGCAGTAGTTGAGGGAGAAGAGGGAGGTTGGCCCTGCAAGGGACCTGACACCCTGGAAAGCTGGGCTCACACATGGAAATTAATTTCAATATCACCAAGTGCAAGGTGTTGCATCTTGGTCGGGAAACCCTAAACACAGGTACACCCTGGGAGGGGAGGTGCTGGAAGCCTCAACAGGGGAAAAAGACCTAGGGGTCATGGTGGATACATGTATGAATAACTCTGAGCAGTGCAGGAGAGCAGCTAGCAAGGCAAACAGGATGTTGGGATGCATCGCAAGGGGGATCACCTCTAGGAGCAAGGAAGTGATTCTGCCGCTGTACCATGGACTGGTTAGACCACACCTTGAGTACTGTGTACAGTACTGGAGACCACACTTGAAGAGGGACATACAGCTCCTGGAGAGGGTTCAGAGGAGGGCAACAAAGATGATACGAGGGCTAGGGATATGACTTACGAGGACAGACTTGAGGAGCTCTGCCTGTTTTCATTGGAGGAGAGGAGAGACAGGGGGACATGATTGAGGTCTTCAAGTACCTCAAGGGAATAAATAGGGTAAACATGGAGGGGATCTTTAGACTAAAGCAGGGAGGCATCACCAGAGGGCATGGTTTGAAGTTGGAAGGTGGAAGGGTGAGGGGGGAAAAGAGGAGGAGGGTTTTCACTGAGAGGGTGGTGGACCCTTGGAATGCTCTGCCTGGTGAGCTGGTTCAGAGATCCACAGTGGAGGGCTTTAAGAGAGGGTGGGACAGACACAGAAAGTGGATGTATCAGATGATGGCCTGTCCCGGGGGGGTGGGGATGGATGATAGGGGTTTCTGGAGCACAAGGGATGGGAGGGTCTCTGCACCCAACTAAGGATCTAGGTTCGAGCAGACTTGATAGACCATAAGGCCTAATCTGCTGGCAAATAGTATGTTAGTATGTTAGTAGGTAAAATTCCAAAAAATGACTGTTTTATGAGCATGCGTTGCGCAGTTCCTACGCAGGCTCGTAAGTTCGAGAAATTTCAATATTTTCACTCCAGATTTTCAACATTGCCATTTTACCACACCTTCTTATGAGTAGTACAGCTGTCATTTTTCACATCTCACCCAAAATGTGTTTCTGCCCATGTAGCGCAGAATGGCGCAGTTGGTGTGCAAATCAATGTACAGGACAAATTAAGAAAATCACAGTGACACTGTTCATGAGCAGAGGTCTTAAAATGGCTATGTTGAAAATCTGTTGAAAAAATTCCTAAAAATGACTGTTTTACGAGCGTATGCTTGCAGTTCCTACGCAGGCTCGTAAGTTCGCAAATTTTCAATATTTTCACTCCAGATTTTCAACATTGCCATTTTACCACACCTCCTTATGAGCAGTACAGCTGTCATTTTTCACATCCTGCCCAAAACGTGTTTCCACCCACTAGCACACAATGGCGCAGTCGGTATGCGAAATCAATGTATGGGACACATTAAGAAAATCACCATGACACTGTTCATTAGCAGAGGTCTTAAAATGGCTATGTTGAAAATTTGGTGAAAAAATTACTAAAAATGTTTTACGAGCGTGCGTTGCGCAGTTCCTATGCACGCTCGTAGGTTTGCGAATTTTCAATATTTCCACTCCAGATTTTCAACATTGCCATTTTACCACACCTTCTTATGAGCAGTACAGCTGTCATTTTTCACATCCTGCCCAAAACGTGTTTCTGCCCATGTAGCGCACAATGGCGCAGTCGGTGTGCAAACTCAATGTATGGGACACATTAACAAAATCACAGTGACACTGTTCGTGAGCAGAGGTCTTAAAATGGCTATGTTGAAAATCTGGTGAAAAAATTCCTAAAAATGACTGTTTTACGAGCGTGCGTTGTGCAGTTCCTACGCACGCTCGTAAGTTCGCACATTTTCAATATTTGCACTCCAATGACTTCCAAATACCTAAACAGCACATAGAAGCAAGCAACATTCGGCATTGACAAATGCTTGTTATTTTTAATACACTCTACTTGCTTTTAAAATCTTTATTTTTGCTTCTTTCAGTGTCAACTTGATTTGTATTTGCTATGGTTTCCATTTAAAAGACGGCAATGGGTGGTAGCTTTATTGAGATAGTGCATTATCCCTGACACCAATACAGTGCATGAGAGGACCGGTATTTTCTTGAGTTTCCATACCGCAGATTGACGTCCATCTGCGGTATGGAAAATCAAGAAAATACAGCTGCTCTCATGCTCGGTGGTGGTGTCACTGATAACGTGCTGACACAGCTCTCACTGACTCCGATTTTGGAATCGGAAAGTTCGTCTCGATGGGCAATGGCTTTATCTGCCCAAGTAAAGGCTGTTTTCTTTTATTTTAGGTCCGAGGAGCAGGACGGCCTGATTGCTACTTTTCAGGCTAGCTTTGTGAGTGGTGAAAAAATGCTCGGTGAGTTTTCTTAATGTTCGGGGTGCCCAAGGATTTGCTTAGAAATAGGCCATCCCGAGTAGGCTCTTGTTTTTAGGCAGGCTCTATCGGAAAATAAATGAATCTCTCATCTGACGATTCAACCAATGAGATTAATTTATTTTCTGATTCCATTTTCTAATTGGGAATAGAGTTTTTTATGTTCTAGTGGTTCCGGTGCCAAAAGTCTTGAGATTCATGGAGCATTTAATCTGGAGTATTCTAAGTAGGTTCTCTTCAGAGAATCTAAGGCTCAGATTGTTGGTACATAACTTAGGATGGGATCTGAGACAACTTTATGAGCCATGCTGCAAAATTTATGCACCACAGAGCCCATGTTGTGGTAAGTGTATTTAACCTCAAGGCTGTTGAATCTCCCAGTGATGCCCACTGCATTGATGTGAGCTGCAGGGGAATCTGGGATTTGTAGTAACAGAAGATGTCAGCCTAGAACTAAGCAAAATTAGTCTGATAAAATCTACTACTTTCCAGTAAACAGCAAGTAAACCAAAATGTTTTTGTACACAAAGTGCACAGGCCCTTTGCACTGACTCTTCCCCTTTAACACAAATCCAGCAACTTTATTGAAGAGCACATTTTCCTTCTGAAGTTGGGGGCTGGTGCAAGATTGCAAACTAATGATCCATAATATAACAGAGGCAGATGGTTCTGTTGCACTATTACCAATCTGACCTCTGGTGTTAGGCATCTTTTAAAACTATAAAGTATTTCACATTTTTGACGCCCCTTCCTGGTTATGATACCAAGGTGTTCATCAAAGTGCCAGCCCTGTTGCATGGAGAGCTGGGGCACTAGTGCTGTACTTCCTGCCATGCTGGCGACCCAGATTCAGGAACGGATTCGGGTCACAAGGAACAGCTAAGATGGGAGAAGATCGAGTGTCCAAAAGACTGCTGTCCTCTGTCTGGAGGGGAAGGGGAGACATGTCAGCATGGTATATGACTGCCACCAGGTGGAGGCCTGGTTGCAGTGGAAGTGTGTCGGCAAGAATGGCAGGGTACCAGACTGCAGAGTCAGACATGTGCACCTCCACATGCATGCATGCACTTATAGCAAGGGGCAGGGAAGAAACAGGGAAAATGCTGCCAATGGCTTTGTGAAGCCCTCCCTGCATACCTGGAACCTGCACCACCACTGGGGTTCCTGACTTTAGGTCTGCACTGGATATTTTTACCAGAGGGGGGAATGGCCCTCCTCCCTCTGGCCCTGTCATGAGGAGCAGACGTTTTGGAGTACCCAAAGAGAAGGTAAGTCCCAGGAAGGCAGTGGTTGGCTCAGGGATGCTGGAATGAAGCAGATAAGTCACCCTGGGATGTAGGAAGAAAAAGAATGCTAGTAAAAAAAAAGGTGTTAATCATAGAAAAGGGAGGAGTTTAGGTAAGCCCCCAGGTATTTAAAACTTCCAACCTGTTTCAGAGCAGTTGTATCAGAAGTACTCAGACTGAAATGTTTATTTGCCTGCTTATCCTGGGTTTCTATGCCAAACAATATTGTTTTAGTTTTGTTTTTGTTGAGCAAAAGCCATTTAGTTTGAAGCCAGTGATAAACTGCCTTTAAATCAGTGCCCAGGTTGTTGTTTAGTTCACCATTGCTCTTCGATGTGTAGAAAATCACAGTGTCATTGATATGTAGCCCCCTTGCAAATGGGGGTTCCCAAAAGTCTTCCAGGAGCTTGCTTAAATGCCCCAAGCCTGAATGGTGTTTGGCGTTTAAGCTATTTATCTGTGAGTGCTTTTAGAGCCTCTGGTACTGTCTCTTTAAGAGCTGTCTGCTTGCAGACATAATTAGTTTATATGGGGGACTGTGTGTTTTCCTGCTTGAGTCCCACTCGAGCTGCTGCCAACTCGCTCCGTTTTTGCAGTCGTTAAGAGTGCAAGGGGAGCCTATTTGAAAGATGTAACTGTTTGCCAGAAATCATTTAGAGTAATAATGAAAATACAGTTTGTTTAACTTGCTTTCCTTTGTAGTCTGAATTGTCTGCCTAGCCCTCCATTCTAGTTTTGAACTGTTGAACTGGACCAATCAGTGTGGGCTGAGGGAGCTCTAAAATGGTGCCTATGGATGAATCAGAACTTGGACTCTTAATCTGAGCCAGCCACAAGAGGATTGTATGGGCAGTGACTCTGGGAAATGTAGTTTTGACCTCGGCGTCTTTTTCCACCAACGGGGGAGTTTATTGTGAGTGACAGCTAAACCAGCCAAACACTGGAAGGAACTCAAAGGAAGTGCCCGGTTTTGTCTACTGGAGTTTCCATTCAGTTTTGGCAGTGAAGAGACAAGGAGCCCAGTGCTTCTTCGGTGTGTAGCTTAGCACGGGTAAAACGCGTGTAAGGCCCTAAGTTTTGGTCTGCAGCTTGTGCAAGTGCCTGTGTTGGACTGAATCCGACCTGTGAAGAGAATCAAGGATATCTGAAGAGTAGAAACCAGGCTCACCCTGTAGAAGACTAGAGAAATTGCTGAATCGCACTCGGTCTGTCAGGAAATGAATCTGCCGTGTGTTCTCCCGGGTATTGTACAGAAATTGCGATCGGGATCGAGAAGCAGCCTGCCTGGTATAATACTTTCCTTTTACATATAAATGTGTGTAGTGCTTGTGGGGAATCGCATTTCAAATCCCCTGTACAGTGAATTGAGTGCATGAAGCTGGAAGTAAACCCCAGTTTTTAAACCGGCTACCTCCATTTGCTCTGAACTGCAGTAGGGTCCAGTCGTAAGGACCTTGCCCACATGGTATGCTCCTCCTGGCAATCCAGGACAACCTACCTCCCATTCACTTTTCAGTATTGGGCTGTGAGTGCAAGCAGGGTAGCTACCTGCCATCGGTTTATCAAATTGCAAGTGTGTCATCTAATTGTTTGTTTTTTTCTTCTTCACGAACTGAGCCAACCGGCTCCAGATTACAATTTGGGTATTGTGTATGCATTTTCCATCTTCAGGGCCCTAACCAGCTGCACCAAATAGGCTAGCCTCTTATTGCCTGGGTACCCAGTAAGAGTGACATTTGGGACATTTGGGATTCTGAAATATGTGCACAGTACTGTGATTATTAATGCTTTTAAACTAATTAACCTGATTCCCCTGTCCTTGTTATATCCCCTAAATAAATCAGATCTGTTTGTTTCAGCAAAGTTACACTGCCTGAGGTATTCGCTATGTTAAAGTATTGTACTGTGGTTTTGCACTGTATCATCTTGTTTTACAGAGAGTCCCCAGAGTCACGCTGACTGAACCAGTCCTGGGGATAAGTGTATACTGTGAAGGTAATTCTGATATATTGTGTGGGCCACTAGTGGGAAGAAAGGGGAGTCGCAGTGTCCCAGAGGGCTGTAACCAAGTTAGTTTAACTATTGCAAACCCTGACCTCTGGGTGGAGGCACTCGCCATTAGACCTAGGCCCCTCAACCTGTTAGTAGTTAGGCAGGCAGGGGTAGTAGCCCTTGGGATAGCGCCACCTAGGGGTTACAGATATCCATGCACAGAAGACCCTTTTAATGAGTACCTGTGGAGGGCATGACATTTAGAAATAAAGAGGAATGTACAAGTCCCAGGACTGACCCTTAAGAAACTCCTCAGCTGATGTCTCTGGGTGTGGATTATGTGTCCTGAAGTGTAACAATCTGTACAAGGTGAATAATTATTTATTTATTTAGTTTTTGTTGACCTGGATGGTTCCATAGCCAAAAAATGACTATTTTCAGGTGCAACCCGGAAGGTTACAAGGATTACAAGGATACAGTGATTACAAAGATAAAGATAATGAGCAAAACTTACAGTATGTACAGAGTAAATATCGCGTTAACATGAATGTACAGATACAAACAAAACCAGGACAATGAACAAGTAGCAGGTTATAAAATACAGGTATTAAAATATAACAGGGTAAAATGCCAGGATAATACTACTCATAAAACAAAAGTGCAAATCAAAGTAGTTATTGAGGTAGATCGGGAGAAATAATAAGCAGCCAAGGGGTCAAGTGAGGTGTGAAGAAGGAGGTAACAAATCAAGGAGGGTTAAAACATGGACAGGAGGCCTAGCTAATAAGGAAGGAGCGGTACTTGTTTTTGAACTGGGCATGACTAGGAGCTTGGCGAAGTTCCAAGGGTAGGGTGTTCCAAAGTTTGGGTGCCGCATGAGAGAAAGCTATAATATCCTTGGTAGTGCTGCATCTAGGGACATGCAATAGAGATCTATCAGCTGATTGAAGGCCATAGGAGGAGGGCTGAGGGAATAACAGGGAGGCTAGAGAGACAGGGATACTGGCTCTAAGAATACTATCTGTCAGGGAGCAAATGCAAGAAGCCAAAGTGAAGAGGGGGATGGCCAGTTAAGGTCAGCATAGAGCTGACAGTGATGTTTCAACCAAGGGGAAGTAGAGGCATTACTGCAGATACTATTGTAGATTGTACTGTATCCCACTTCCTAAGTAGGGTCTTAGAAGCATTTAGACAGGTGACGGCACCATAGGAGAATGCCGGAAGCAAGATACCATGGGCGATGGCAAGTCTAGCAGAGGGAGTGAGGACATGGCTGGTTTTATAGGCAACACCAATTTTGATGTTGACAGACTTACAGGAGGCCAAGATATGCCAATCAAAATTAAGATTCTCATCAAGCAGAACTCCAAGGTATTTGAAAGAGCACACAGATTCCAGGATAGAGCCGTCAAGACAAGATAGTTTGAACAGGGCCTGAGTAGATATTAATTTAGCAGCAGAGCCAAAGAGCATTGACTGGGTTTTGCCGACATTGAGTATTAGCATATGACAGGATAGCCAAGATTGAATGGAGTTAAAGGCAGAGGAGAGAGTTTGGTTAATCTAGAGTATATCCTTGGAGCTAGAGTACAGAACGAGGTCATCTGCATATAGGATAGAAGAGCAGTCAGGGATATTTGTTGCAATTCCATTAATACAAATAGAAAAGGGAAGCAGACCTACTATGGATCCTTGAGGAACACCTAGGTTAATGGACATCTGATCAGACAAGGCTGACTTAAATTTCACAGTTTGGACTCTATTTGATAGATAGCTGTTGAACCAGGCCACCAAGTGATGGGAGAAGCCAAGAGCTAAAAGGTTGTCGAGAAGAAGGGGATAGTCCACAAGGTCAAACGCCTTGGTAAGGTGAATGAAAACTGCACCAGAAAGAAGGCCAGAGTCAAGCGTATGTAGGGTATCATTCGTAAAGTGGAGCAGGGCCGTTGAGGTGCTGTGTCCTTTTTGGAACCCATGTTGATCTGGTGGCAGGAGATTGTGCTTGGACAAAAAATCAGTAACTTGGGCTGCTACCAATGTTTTGAGCATTGTACTCAGTACTGGTAGTATAGCTATGGGCCAGTAATTTGTGATATCTTTTTTGTCCCATTTTCTTAAAGACAAGTGACTTTCACAATTTTCCAGATGTCAGGGACATAGCCGTGACAAAGAGAGAGGGTTAGGATTCTGGACAATGGTAGGACAATGAAGGGTGCGGACAGTTTTAAAAGTTTAGGTTCCAGGTCATCAGAGCCTATACTGGTGTTATCAGAGATGGAGTTAAGTGGTTTAAGAACTTCAGATTTAGAAATAGCCTTTTAGTAAAAGGCTGGGTGCTGGTTCGGGGGCCAGAGAGGTGGAGAGAGTAGATGGAGGAGAAGGCTGGGCTGATTGGAATGAGGATGTAAAGTTAGACAGGTCTGAGAAATGCTTATTAAATGAGATAGCAGTTGTTGTCGGATCATTACAGCAGATGCCATTAATGACCATGTCATTTGTCGAGAGAGTTTGCTTAGCGCCTAGAAAGGTTTTAACATGGGCCCAGAATTTCCTAGAGCCACCAGCTGCATCAAGTAAGAGTTTTGTTAGATTTGACAGAACAGCACCAGTAAGCATTTTTCTTGCCATACCTTGGTACATTTCATTGGCCAGAGTGACCAAGGCAGTCACTGGCCTATGATTATTTCTAAAGCCATGCTGGCATGGTGTAAGGAGATGGTACTTATTTATATGGGAACTGAGCTGTTGGTACATGAGTCACTCCTGCATCTTAGCCAGAACAGAGAGCAGGATACTGGGCAGTAGTTCCCAATTTCTGAGGCAGATCCCACAATGACTTGTTTCTAGAACCTAAATATGCATCCAGAAGTAAAGGAGAAGTCAAAGAGTAATGTGAGTGGCTTTGATATCATTGGGGTGGCTAACTTAAGGGGTATAGACAGAAGCCCATCACTACCAATGGATTTATCCACATCAATTTTGTTGGTTTAAATATCATTGGAGCAGCTAGCTTAAGGAGTGTAGACAGAAGCCCATCACTATCCATGTATTCATCCACTTCAGTTTTGTTCAGCAGAGTTTGTGCTGGCTTGACAGAGACCTTTCTAAAGTGAAAACTGGGAGGGGCTGTCTAACAGAGGTACTCTCAGGAGCAACACTTAGAAACGGAAAGTCTGCAATAAATCTGTTGAAGTGGTCAGCTGTTTCTAATGGATTAGTTACTGGCTCTTCATATTAAGTAGAGAGTTCTTTTTTACTGACTTACCAGGTCCTTTACACCCTTCTAAAATGTCTTTGGAATGCCCAGGCTTGCATTTTCTTGCTTTTGGAAGTAGCTGTGCTTAACTTGTTTTATTTCCAGTTAGCAGGACTTTAACAGCTGCTGCAAGAGTTTCTTAACAGGTTCTAGTCGGCAATGGGGTTATTCTTTTTTAACTCTTGCTAGACTTGCTGGCCCAGTGGTGCTGAGGGCTGAGGCCCTGGACTCCTTACCTCGCGCTACGACGGCGACCCATGTTCGGGAGTGATCTCGGGCTGCCGAGGGTCGGCAGGGGAGGAAAAGGATCGAGCATCCAAGGGACTACTGTCCCTCTCCAGGGAGGGGGGGATGCTAGTGGTCAGTGTGCTTCTGGACCCTAGCGGAGGCTGGGGTGCAGTGCGCCGATGCTGTGCATTAAAAGGGCTGAGATGGGCAGGTGCCAGGAGGAGCACATGTGGACATGTGCATGCTCCTTCTACTGGCATTATTGCATGTCCCACTCATGTAAGGGGGGAGTACAGGGAAAAAGGCATCCTAGGTTGCAGCGACTTGATGGCCATCCAACAGGTGCCCTAGCTTCAGGGGCATCACTGAACTGGATTCTGACCGGTAGGAGAGTTTGGGGCTCCGCACCACCCCACCATGGAGGGCAAGCCATGGGGGAAAGGCAAGGGCCCTAACAGGAGCTTAGGGCAAACCAGACGGTGGCCGGAAAAACAAGGAAGCACAGAAAGAATAGATGACCAGGGCCCAGGGAAGAAAAAGTAAGCAAATTCCCTGTCGGCATAATGTCCCCCTATTTATTTAATTTGTGTGCAGAGGGGGTGCCCAATTCCCCTTAGCATCATGCACCCCCCCAAACACAGACACGTTTTGTATGCTGACGTGGGGGCACCAATCCTCATCGGCTTCACAAAAAAACACAGGTGGCATACTGGGAGCCCACCCTAGTGTGCCAAAACGCACCTGTAAAAAAGAAATCATCCTGCAATGTCTTTTTTGCCTGTAAAAGAGAAAACAGTCCCTAGTTGTCTCTGGTGCCCCTCCCCAACCCATGCCCACCCTCTGCATACCCCTCCCACACACACACACACCACACCCATACTTACCTCTGGAGCTCAGTGTGATGATCTTTGGTGGGCGGGACACGTCTGCACTCTTCAAAGCCAACCACTAACTGAAGAAATGCCGGTAAGCTGTATAATGGCATAAATGGGGGTCAATTTAGGTGGATATCTTGGCCATTTTTGTGACTTTTGGCTCCAAAGTTTCAACATGGGGTTCTTGGGACCCCACCTCATGAACTCAGTTACTGTCATATCATTATTCAGTCCCAAAAGGTGATTTTGCAGTTACTGTGCAGAATCACCTTTCAGAACTGATTAATGAAATGACAGTGTCACTGTTCATGAAGTGGGCTCCCAAAAAGCCTATGTTGCAAATCTGGTGAAAAAATTCCAAAAAATGACTATGTTAAGAGCGTGCATTGCGCAATTTCCATGCACGCTCGTAAGTGTAAGAATTTTAATATTTTCACTCCAGATTTTCAACATTGCCATTTTTTCACACCTTCTTATGAACCGTACAGCTGTCATTTTTCACATCCTGCCCGAAATGTGTTTTTGCACATCTGGAGCACAATGGCACGGTCACTGTGGGAAATCAATGTTCGGGACAGATTAAGAAAATCACAATGGCACTGTTCATGAGTGGAGGTCCCAAAATACCTATGTTGAAAACTTGGTGACAAAATTCCACAAAATGACTATGTTACAAGCGTGTGTTGTGCAATTCCACGTATGCTCGGAACTTAGAGAATTTTTCATTTTTTTCACTCCAGATTTTCAACATTGCTATTTCTGCACACCTCCTTATGAACAGTACAGCTGTCATTTTCCACATCCTGCCCAAAATGTGTTTTCGCACATCTGGCGCACAATCGCAGTGTGGGAAATTAATGTTTGGGACAGATTAACAAAATCACAGTGCCACTGTTCATGAACGAAGGTCCCAAATGCATTCATGAGGTGGGGGTCACAAAAAGGCCATGTTGAAAATCTGGAGTGCAAATATCAACTAACGCCCTGGATGTTAGGGTTTCTAACCATAACGTCCCACCCTGTAGAGACTGACAGGCGTCAGGGGTGTGCCTTTGGATTGTCGGCTGTAATGCTCATGCCATTCCACCCCCACCCCCAACCTGCAGCCAGTCACAGGCATCAAGGCATGCCTTGGACTCTTCGGCTCCAAACTTCACCCTATTCTCATATACTGCACCCATCTCAACGTACTTCCTTATTGAATGAGGTGAGCGTAAGGCCCGACGACCCCAAAGCACAATGCGACACTTGTCAGAGTCTGCAGGGTAGGGTGAGGTGAAATGGCATGAGCGTTATGGCCGATGACCCAAAGGCACACCTCAATGCCTGTCAGTCTTTGTAGGGTTGGGTGGGGTTGACGTTGGTTCCATACTTCACTGCCATTCCTATTATGCCTCTCGTTTACTGCTGCAATACCAATGCCAATGTCAGCAAGACAACATTCAGCATTGACAAATGCTTGTTTCTTTTTTCTGTCTGCTGATTAGAAAGTTTTCTATCTGGTAGCAGTACACAGGATGTAAACAGCCATACTTCATCTGGATGCTGACATATCTAATTATCTACCTCTTCATACCTTATCAGCACTTTGACCTCACTCATGGTGACATCACAAGTAACCAGTCCTGCAGGAGGTGATTAGCTCTTCTTTGTCAGTTTTGACATCGTTGACAGAACAGTCATTAGGCTGATGATGTATGATGAGGAATAGAACAAACTACTATAGCATTTTGGTGTTGGTCTGCCACTAGGCCTCTTACCCTCTCTCCAGGTCTGCCATGCCCATCTCTCGCTGCTCTGGAGGGCACTTTCTTGCTGGACCATGTGAATAACTGAGTCCGACACATAAAATAAAAATAGAATGCTGTTTATTTAGCAACAGGAGTTTCAGCACACCATGAGGCTATGCCTTAGACTGAGAGGTTTCCCACAGCCCCTGTAATAACATGGCACTGCCAGGCAGCTCAACGATTTCTAACAAAAGTGTTCTGAGTGTTCTTAAAGGGACGGCAGCTAAAGATTAAGCCTCATGCGTAATTGTGTACATCAGATCACCCCGGGGTCATCAAAGTGAGTACCACTCGAACAACCAATAATACTGTATAACAATGTATGACATGAAAACAGTTTAGAAATGTCAAGCATCACATGACACAACTTGACCAAAAGAGTACTCCACTGCTGGTGGGGGGAGATCTGGACTACTATTATGGCCAGTCAGTATAGTAGCAGGGAAGGGGGAACACTATAGCGGCCTGAAGCACTGTCAGAGTGACAAGTGCCAGTTCACCCATGCTGGTGTGATAACCATGTTGCCGACGCCGATTACGGTGCAGGCAACATGCCACTCGGCATTACAGTACCAGACATAACGTCTCCCAGGAGTTACAGTGCCAAAGCGCCCTCCCAGGAAAAATACGAACATAGGAAAATTGCAAGCAGAAAAAGGCCATAGTGGTCTATAGAGTCTGCTTGAGTCTGCAGCTAGGTCCCCTACTCAGCAGCTGCCCCTTCCCCTTACCCTCCTCTTTGCCAAGTCCTATCCCTTCTTGAAGCATTCCACAGTGTTACATGTCACCACCTCAGCTGGTAGTGCGTTTCACTATGCCACCACCCTTTCTGTGATAAAAATGCCTCCTCATTTCCCTCCTGAATCTACCTCCCTCCAATCTCATATCATGTCCCCTAATGTCCCTCCCCACCCTTCTCCTGAGTTTACCCCTGTACCTGTCCTGATTATCCCCTTCATGTATTTGAAGGTCTCAATCATATCCCCCCATCCCTCCTTTCCTCCAGCAAGTACATATTCAGCTCCATCAGTCTGTCCTCATATGGCAACTCCCCCAGACCCTGAATCATTTTTGTTGCCCTATGCTGCACCCTCTCTAGCAGCCTAATGTCCTTTTGCAGGTATAGGCACCAGTACTTTATGCAGTACTCCAGGTGGGGTCTAACCAACGATCTATATAAAGGTGAATCAACTCCCTTCTTCTCGAGGTTATGCCCCTTGCTATGCATCCCAGCATTTTGTTGGCCTTTGCTGCCACCCTCCAGCATTGCGTGGAATTGTTCATAGCCCCTGTGATGAGCACCCCCAGATCCTTCTCCTCCTCTGTGACTTCTAGCCTCACACCCCCCAGGTGGTAGCTTCTCCTCGGATTCTTTGTTCTGAAGTGCATCACCTTGCATTTCTTTGCATTGAACCCATGTTGCCATCTGCCTGACCATGCTTCAAGCCTCGCCAGATCCTCCTGTAGCCCTCGCCACCCCTCCTGGTCATCCACCACCGCTCCAGTCTCGGTGTCATCTGCAAACAGACTGATCTTGCTGTTGATACACACTGAGAGGTCTGCAATAAATATGCCAAATGGCACCGGCCCCAACACCGACCCCTGTGGGACCCCACTTGTCACAGGCTTGGGGGATGAGAATTCCCATCCTACCATCCCCCTCTGCTGCCTATCCCTTAGCCAGTTCTCCACCCACCCCACCAGTTTTGCTCCCGCCCCTTGCCCGTAGTTTACTTCCAAGTCTCCCATGTGGTACCAAGTTGAAGGCCTTACTGAAGTCAAGATACAGGACTTCCATCACATGGCCCCCGTCAATCTGCCTAGTCACCCAGTCATAGCAGTCCACTAGGTTGGTCTGGCATGATTTGTTCTTGACAAAGCCATGCTTCCTCCTGTCCTGCACCCCATTGACCTCCAGTAGTGCCACTAGCCTCTCCTTTAGGATGGTCTTCATTAGCTTCCCCACTATGGATGTCAGGCTTACTGGCCTATAGTTCCCCCCTTCCCACAGTTCCTCCTGATCCGCTCCGCCATTACCCTGTCCTCCCCTTCAGATTGGGATGGTAGCCTGTACACCACCCCAATGTCAGTGACCTTTTTTTGGGATCCTGAAGTTGTACCCACAGAGCCTCATCATCCCCTCCTCACCCTCTTCCTATACGCACTTTAATCCATCCTTTACATGCAGTGCTACCCCCACCCTCCCTTCTTCCTATCCATTCGATATAGCCTGTACCCTGGAACAGTCATGTCCCAGTCATGGATTTGGGTGGCCCATGTTTCGGTTATAGCCACCAAGTCCACACACCCCTCCACCATGAGGGTCTGTAGTTCCACACCCCTTATTCCCCAGGCTCCTTTCACTTAGTGTTACCACCCTCCGACCCTTGTCCCTGACTACCCCACCCCTCTCCCCTTATGTCCAATCCCTTAGTATTTCCTTCTCATGTTACCTTACTATTATGGGGGGTTAGCCCATTTGGTTTCACAACTCTAGGCCTCTGTGTGCCTCTATTCATCTTGCTACCCACCCACCTAGTTTAACTGCCCCTATGTGTGCTCCTCTATCCTTTCTTCAGTACATTTTTACCTTTCTCATTTAGGTGCAATCTGCCCTTTGCATAAAGACAGCTATTCTCCCAGGTCCCCCCACCCTCCTACCAGCCCATACCCCTTTTCCCGACACTAGGTTCCCAGCCATTCATTGAACTCCTATATTCTCTTTTTTCTTGGTATACTAGCTCTTGGAACAGGAAGTACCTCCGAGAAGGTGACTGATCTTCCTGCTCCTTCGCAAAGAGGTCCCAGTTCCTCAAACCTCCCCTTCACTTCCTCTACTGTCCCATCAGCCAGGTCATGCATCCCCAGGTGTATTATTAGGTGAGGTCTGTCCCTTCCCCTGCTTCCATACCTTAGCACTGATTGTCTTACCCTTTCCACCTTCATTCCTGGCATCGCTTCCACCCAGATTCTGTTGTGTCTCTAACCTCTGCTGCCCCACCTGACCCCTCTTAGTATCGAGTCCCCTAATATCATGACACCCCCTTCTTCCCTTCCTTCCTTCCTCCTTCTCTTCTTCTTTGTCCTCCTGCACATTGTTCCCACCTTTTGTCTCAGTTTCTCCATCCCCCCCCAGTGCTCTCCCCTGTACTCTGCCCTACCTACCCTCTTCATTTGCTGCTCCTATTACTGCCCCCTCCCGCCCAGCAGAGCCATTCAATGTTCCAATGGATGTCGTCTCCCCATCCCTCTTCCCTCTTTTGAACACCTTGCCAATGGTCTGTCCCCATTTGAGCCTGCTATGTTACCTGCTACCTGTATTTCTGTTCCTAATCTTCTTCCACCCTTTTCTCCCATACTTGTGAAAACCCCCGTGCTCCCCCCGTCCTAGCCTCTCCCCATCCTCCCTATCCTTTATCTTCTCCTGGTTGTGCACTGTGCCTCCCCCCCTTCCCTTCTCTTTCTGATTTGAACTGCCTCATCAACTGTGACACTTCCTCCCATTGCCTTAAGATTTCATTCTCGAGCCATCCCAGCCTTAGAAAGACTGGGTACCCCCCCCCCAGTTCTTCACAGGGTGTCCATAAATACGGCCTCCCCACAGTTATTGCAACCCACAATCCTTCCTCCTCCATGTCTTCTGCTAACCCCCTACCCTGGTCCCTTACCCCCTCATTCTGCCCCTGATCCTCTTCAGACCTACCCCCCTACCCTGTCTGTTCTACTGTCTGTCCCAGTCTGCTGCCTCGAGTCCTTTACCCCATCCGCCCATGCTCCCTCTGTTCCATTCCCCCTCCCACAGATCTTTTTTTTCCCTTCTTCCCCTGACCTAGTTAGTAAGCTGCTGTATTTTACACTACCCTCATAATTCCTGTACCCCTTGCTAATACCTCCCTCTGACCCTTAGTTCAGTCGCATGTCCTTTCTGTAGTGCACTTTACAAGCAGTGCCTAGAGAGCCCCCAGCAACACATAAGGGGAATTTGTTTACAAACACTACTAGCTCCACCTTCCCTTATCCAGCTAGCCCCCTCCTCCACACCCAGTTGGCCAATCACTCCTGGGAGTGGTTTGCCCTGAGCATTTAATAAGGTGGTGGTGGGAGGGTGGGTGTAAAATCAAGCAACAATGCCAGCCAAGCACAAGTCAGTGCCGAGCAGCAGCATGACAGCAGCTCCTCCCTCAGTTTGTTGGGCCAACTGCCCGACGGTAAGTCCTCTCCTGCTGTCCTTTTCCCACTTTCCACACTGGCTAATGCCACGGTCCTTCCTTGCCCTTCTCCTCATCCCTCCGGGTCCTCTGTCCTATCCCCGGCACAGCAGAAACAGTCAGCTTTTGAGAGGTGCTTCATCCCTCGCACCCCCAGAACTAAATATAACCTCCTCCAGGGCAGGCATGCCCTGGAGGGTGCAGAAATTGTGTGGCCACAAAGGATGGCATCAGTGAGGGACAATCTAAATTCAAGGTTCATGCGATAACAGCGAGGAGACAATAGTGAATGCAACATTGGCAAGTGCAAATCGCTGAATACAACAACAGCAGTCTGCACTACAGCGGATCCAAAAACAACGACAATCTGCACCATTCTATCGAGACACAATATGAACTAATTTTTATGCAGGGGGCGTAGCCCCCGCATGGCTTTGCCCCCGCACCCCCATTCTTATTATGATCAACTCTGGAGGGGCCTGCCACTGGGGTACAGGGGAGAATTCGTGAGGGACTATTCGGAGGGGGAGCAACCTGAGGCTGGGGGGAGCATGGAGCACAAATGTGGATGACAAGGGAATGTGACAAAAAAAAATGTAAGTACCCAACAAAGACAAAGAATTCATGATATCCACGCCCCCTAACCAGCTCTGAACCTGGGTCCTCCCACATCAAAGGCATTTACTACTACCACAAGACCAAATGGCTAGCTGGGAACTACCTGGCCAAACTACCTCCTATATCTTCATTCACTATAGCTCCCTCCTATAGTGGCTCTATCCTTCCGTTGTGGTTCTTGTTCCCTCACACTCGCTATTACCATGTTTGCTTTCTTTTCACACTTGCTCGTCTCAGGGGCAGTCAAACTGAGTCACTCAATTTGACTGGCCCATATCACGGGATACTAAAATCAAGATCACCACTGTTCTCACCCCAGGAGTCCTTTAGCATCAGTAACTATAGCAGTTAGCTGGCTAGGTGCAACTGCCCTGGAGGTATGTCTTTAAAATAATTAACATAATGAACTTGGGCATCAGCCAATCAGAAAAAAGGAGGGGAGTGTGCTGAGATGGAGCAGCCTGAAGGGCTTCAGAATTTTTTCTCCGCTGACTGAGCAACACTGCCCCTTATGTGTCTCTCAACTTTCCTTGTTGACAGCCTTGTTCTGCTTCTCTGGGTAAAGTTTTCCTCATAAAATTATTTTTAAAGTGTGCTGAGTAGATTTTCAGGGTTTTTTAGCAGTTCCTATTGGTCCCTGGGAACCGCTATTTTCAGTTGGTTCCACGGTTCCTCGCAGTTCCCTCCGCTTTATTTTCTATTTATTTAAATTGTGATTGAGTGTTTTCGACAGTTTCCACTAGTATTTAATCGCAGTTCCCATTTTCTATATGGAAATGATGATTTTGGATGCTTTTCTTCATTTTTCACCTCAGTAATCGCGGTTCCTTATCGCAAGGGAACCAAGTTGAATTTTCACCTTTTGACAGTTACTGCTGGGTTCTCTGTTGATTGGCATGTCAGAGATCCCCAGAACTAAAAAGAAAACTGGACCTACAGGTTTTAAAAAGTGTGTCAAATGTCACAAGATTTTGGCCATTGCAGACTCTCATAACCTGTGCCTCAGGTGTTTTGGTCCAGATCATACTTGTTCTCTTTGCACCAAATTTTGTAAAAAAAAAACACTGAGAAACAGAGCAAAGAGACTTGAAAAAATTATGGCTGAGGAAAAATCAAAGGCTACTGATGAGGGGCCATCTAAAAATAATAACAATAAAAATTCAAACAGAGGTATTGATGAAGCATCCAAGTCCCAGCCTAAGAATAAAGCTTCCAAAGGGGCTGATGAAGTTTCTACAAAATTAAAAATAATAAAGGCGCTGATGAAGTGTCTGTACTAAAAAGGAAGCATGATCAAGCTGCTGATGAAGTGGCTAAAAAGGTGGTCTGCAAAGACAAAACTGCTCCTGTTCCTACTGGGAAAGCTAATAGTGAGACAACAGACTGCTTAAAACATAAAGAAAAAAACAAAGCATACACAGCCACAATCTGAGCAGCAACTCCCATCTGTGCAAGACATGGCAAAAGCATGGCACATCTTTCAGACCCTACAAAAGATGGGGTCTATGTTTTCTGGGACTGGTAAACACTCTTCCACAGTTCTCTCTTCTGGAGACTGCGAGGGTGATGCAGATGATGAAGAACGTTTCTATGATGCCCCTGATATGCACTTGGAGGGCCTTGAACCTGATGTGTTTCCTTATCCTCATTTTGGAGCTTCTGCTGATCAGGAGGATCCCTCCTCTATGCATACATTTATCCAAAATATGCTAGACACCCTGGGCCTCCCTACTCAGGAGACTAACCAGGATGAGGATGAGGATAAAGATTATAGGGAGATGAAGGGTCGCCCACTCCGTAAGAGGTTAGTTGTGCCTGTCTATAATGCTTTCAGGAAAAATACCATGAAATTGCTTCAAACTCCCACTTCTGTGGCATGGGGTTGACAAGCGTGCTGATGAAAAATACAAATTATCTAAAAATTATACTGAATTCCTGTCTGTACATCCCTGCCATGAGAGTATAGTACAGTAGGCAGCATGAGAGAAAGCTGGAGTCTCCTTGTCTTCCTTATCCCCTGACAAGGACTCCAGAAAAATGGATTTTACAGCAAAGAAGATGTACGCTACAGCTTGTTTGCTTGTCAGACTTTCTTACTACATGACTTTCACTGCCAAGTATCAAAAAGCACTGTAAAGCCCTGTCCTGGCCATTACCCGCAATGGGTCAGACACAATGGTACAGGAACTGGTGGATACTGCAAAAACTGCCCTGGAAGCTACAAAATACCAATTCCACATGGCAGATGACAGCAATGATGCCGCCTCCAGACCCATGGCCCATGTCATCTCTTTGAGGCATTTTGCCTGGCTTAGAACTACCAGCCTAACCCCAGACACCCAGTCTAAGGCCATGGACTTTCCCTGTGATCAAAACATATTATTTGATTCCAGGACAACAGACTACATGAAAAAGGCCGACGAGTACAAGGCCTCTTGGCAGAGTCCGTCCTCTAAACCTAAGCCTCCTGCCCCACAAAAATCCCACCTGAGGGGTAACGGGGCAGAGGTTATTTTCCCAGGCCTTACACTCCCTATCCCCAGTCTGACTTCTCTCAGTACAGGGGTGTTTTCAGAGGGTGGGGGCAGAAGGGGCCAAAGAAGAGCCACTTCTACCCAGCCAGCAGCCTCACAGTCTAAGCCCTGATGTGAGTGTCCAGGTCGCCTTCCCTCTGCCAGTAGGAGGCAGACTCTCCCACTGTCTTCAGAACGGGTCCCTCATTACCTCGGACAAGTGAGTTCTGGAGATAGTGGAAAAGGGGTCTGCCACTACAGTTCAAGCAGATGCCAGACCTCAAGCGTACCCAGGTGTTAAAGCCTCTAACCCCAACACAGGCACTACTGTTGGAGTTTGAGGTGAAAAACCTTCTAGCTCTATGAGCAGTGGAGAAGGTCCCGGGCCACGAAAAGGGCAAAGGCTTCTACTCCAGTACTTTCTAACACAAAAGAAAACTGGGGAGTGGCAACCTATCTTGGATCCCCAATATTTAAACAACATCAGTTAAAACCAAAATTCAAGATGGTCACTCTGTCACTAGCCATACAGTCCTTACTGCAGGGAGACTGACTAGACTCCCTGGACCTAAAGGATGCTTACTTCCATGTACCCATGAAGAGGTCTAACAGGAAACTTCTCAGGTTCAAGCTCCTTTTGGGCCACTATCAGTTTGGCCTATCCTCGGCTCCAAGAGTATTAATCAAGTGCCTGGCAGTGGTAGCAGCACACCTCAGGAAGCTGGGTGTCTATCTACCCCCTATTTAGATGACAGGCTCATAGTGGCAAAGTTTCCTTGTCAGGTCAAGGAGACCCTTTCCCTTATAGAGCACACTCTGGAATCTCTGGGCTTCCTGATAAATCTAAAGAAGTCTCACCTGGAACCTACTCAACTACTAACTTTCTTTTTTTTTTTTTTTTTATATTTACTTTATTATCAGTTCACAAGCTGGTTAAATTATATCCTTGAAAATGTTTTCTTTTTTTTCCTTTTTTTTTTTTAACAATTATGTGTACACAATTCCAATTAAATTAACCATATTCATATACATACAGTTATTTCTATAAAATCAACCTAAATTACTTATAAATAAATAATACCTGAGCATACGGTCTAAATTAAATACTGAGTAGGTTGTTTAAAGTTTACCAGTGCTTATATGGGTACTGTCTCCCTTATGGGACATTCCTGAAATGTTACTCAGTTTAATGTTATTCTATTTTTATTGTAAGAAGTTCTTAAACTACTGACACATGGTTAAAATATAAACAATGATAAACAATGATAAGGGTGTGCTTTTCGGAGAGGGCTACTTAATTTATTTCATTTAGTCTGGCTTCATCCTCTATTAAATAATCTGCTTGGCAGAACTATCCATTCTCTCTTTTATTGAATGTCTCAACTTACTCGGTGGTTTCATTGCTTCAAGAGGGCCTACCTTGTCCATCTTGTCAAACCTCTCTCAGTGGCATCTTTTAACTGGTAAGTTAGTTCTTAAATATGCTGTATATCATTGATAATCTGAAACCACTCCTTTACAGCAGGTGGAGTGGGTTGTAACCAGTTTCTGGTTATCACTTTGTTAAATGCTACTATACAGATATACCACAGATATAGAGTGTCCCTTTCAAGCCCTCCGTGGGGAGTCCCAAGATTAAGTTTTGCAGTAGTAATGAGGTAGATACCTGAAACAGGGTGTCAATTCTCTCTCCTATTTCTTTTTTAAATTGTTTTAATTTAGGACAGGTAAAAAAGATATGTGTGAGGGTTGCTTTTTGTTCTCCACATTGACGCCAGCAATGAGCCGAGCCAGTGTGGGAGTATTTAGCGGCTTTATTTGGAGTTATGAAAAATCGTACTCTGACCTTCCACATATATTCTTGCCAGTGGTGAGACATAGTTATGCTCGATGTGGAGTCCCAAAGCGTATCCCATTTTGAAGAAGCCAGATGAAATTTCACCTCTCTCCCACTTTGCCTGTAGGAATTGAGTCACCTCCTCTCCCTGCATATTTAGATATTGGTATATCTTGGGGATTGCACCTTTTGCATTCTCCAATGAGAAGAGATCACCCAAGGTTATCTTTGACCTCGTCTTAGCAAGTTCCCCTTTGCCCCTGATTTTGTACTGTATATAAGTAAACATCTGTAAATAATACATTTTCTCCTCAGTTGTCCAACCCCATCTCTGAGCTCATTCTGGGAATGAGAGTATCACATCTCCCCTTAGTAGCTGTATAGGTGCCCTGAACCCCCTGGCCATCTGCCTCTTGTACCATACATCGTCTCTGCCTGGCTTGAAATCTTTATCAGCTATAAACTATCTCACTCTCCACATTTCTCTCTGTGTACCTGGGTATGCTTGCTATAGGTTCCAAGCATTCAGAGCTGTTCCTATGGGGGTGCTGTCTTTCAATTTTTGTGGGGTTTCTGCTAGGAACAGAGTCATCTATATATGTGTCTGGGCTATAAGCTCTTTCAATTTCTTGCCAGTGAACATTTGCAGGAGTCTGTGACCAAAATAGAACCCATCTGACTTGTGCCGCTAGCCAGTACTCTTTGATATTAGGGACTGCTCTCCCGCCCTTTTGTTTGGTAGCAAGCAACACAGTTCTTCAAACTCTAGGTCTGCGGTTGTTCCAAATGAATTGAAATATTTTGTTCTGTTGCTCTTGAAACCATTTCTGTGTTGGGGTGTCTGGAATACATTGAAATAAATATAGGAGGCATGGGAGAAAGTTCATTTTCACAGCCTGGATCCTAGTATACATTGGCAAAGGGAGAAGTGACCATCTCTTCATGTCTAATTGGAGTCGCTGGACTATAGGCTTATAATTATCCAGATATAGTTGGGTATTTGACATTCTTATGGTCACTCCCAGGTACTTTAGGGTATTGAGATCCCATTTCATGCTATATTTTGTCATGGGGTGTTGTGAAGGACTGTAGTTAAATGTTAGTATTTCCATTTTATTGGTATTTAGAGCATAGCCTGATAGCTCTGAGAAGGTTTTAATTTTCGCCATAACCTGTGCTAGTGAAGTCTCTGGATATGTCAAGTAAAGCAGCACATCATCGGCGTATAGTGCCACCTTGTGAACGTTAGTCCCCATTGTAACTCTTCTTATGTCTGGGTCATTTCAAAGCCACTGTGCTAGTGGTTCTATATATAAGGAAAATAAAATGGGGGACAGGGGGCATCCCTGTCAGGTGCCTCTATTTAATTCTTTGGGATAGTGTGCCATTAGCATGAATATAGGCCTGTGGGTCTGTATATATAAGTTTTATTAATGCTATAAACTTAGCTGGGAAAGCAAACCTGGCAAGGACCTTGTATAGGAAATTCCAGCTTACCCGGTCAAATGCTTTTTCTGCATCTAGGCTCATCAGAATTGCTGGTATTTTCTGCTGATTAAGGTGGTCTATAATATGTATAGTGCATCTAACACTATCTGCTACCTGTCTATCCACTACAAATCTGGTTTGGTCTTTATATTCTATGGTTGGAATTAAATTTTGGAGTCTTTTTGCTATAATAGAGGTCAGGATCTTATAGTCCACATTTAGAATCGAGATGGGTCGATATGATGCGCACAGAGTGGGGTCCTTGCCGGGCTTGGGGATAACTGTAATTATTGCCTGTCTCCAGAGGGGGGGAGGATGATCCTTCTATTATAATCTCCTGATGAAAGGTTCTCATAACTGGGGTCAAGGTAGTTCGAAATTTCTTATAGAATTCCATGGGAAGTCCATAACTCCCTGGTGATTTCCCTGTCTTCCCTTCTTTTATGGCACTATTAATTTCAGATTCCGATATTGGGCTTAATGGTTGGGTCTTCCAGGAGTCTGAGACCTGCAGTAGATTAAGTTTCTTTAAAAATATCTGTTTAGCCGGCCCGGTGGCGCTGAGGTTTGAGGCGCTGGATGCCACACCTCACTCCACGCCGGCAACCCGGGTTCGGGAGCGACTCCGGGTCGCTGGTGGTTGCCAGGGGAGTTAGGGCTTGAGCGTCCCACCACAGCTCAGCTTACCCAGGGAGGGTTAAGGCTATAGTCTAACACTTGTCTGGCTCTGGAGTGGAGGCTCAGAGTACTGCAAGCCCCGAATGTTACGGGAAGGGCTGCCGACATACAGCGTGACGTCAGCGCTCTGCGCCTTGACATCAGGGGTCCTACACTGTAGGGTGTGGGAGAAAAAGCGGAAAAACACCTGCCATCGCCGGGAAGATGGAGCCTCCGGAGACGTGCCCTCGATGTGCCTTCGCCAGCCCGATGGCCCCCGGACCGGCGAAGTTGATTGTTGGGGTAGGGGTCTGCCCCATCCTCGCTCGGGGTAAACCAAGCCCGTGGGGTTCCTGTGGTCATACGGGCAGGGTGGAAGGCAGAGGGATGTCTACCTTGAGGCTCCTGAAGGGTCGGGGACGACAAGCAGGAAGGCGAATAAATGGCAATTTCAAAAAACCAAAATGTCTGTTTCTCATCTAATGGGGGATCTTCCGGTCTGGCATATAGTTTTTCATAATATGTCTGGAACTCTTCCACTATGTGTTCTAATTTGGGACTGTTTATCCTAGTTTGGGGATGCACTATTTTTACTATGTGTGCCCTAGCTCTTTTGGCTCTCAATTGAATGGCCAGATGTCTAGGGCC
Organism: Neoceratodus forsteri; assembly: GCA_016271365.2. Lineage (NCBI taxonomy): Eukaryota > Metazoa > Chordata > Ceratodontiformes > Ceratodontidae > Neoceratodus > Neoceratodus forsteri. Next base: position 1,128,456,001 of record CM057449.1, on the reverse strand, counting down.
CCTGGACCACCTTCATAATAGCTTTGCCTTAAATATTGGAGGTTGAATTCAATCCTAGTATCCAAAATATTGTTCAATTCTTTTTTTATATTTTATTAATTCTTTCTTTTTTTGTGCCAAATATCATTTTTGTTGTTGTGTTTCCAATACTTTTATCTAGCTTTCCAGCCTTTGCTGTTTCTCCCTTCTCTGTTTTTTCCTGGCTGAAGCTACGGCCAGTAGCTTTCCTCGGATCATTGTTTTGAGAGTGTCCCAAACTATGCTTTTATTAGTCTCTCCAGTGTCATTATCTTGTAGGGTTTGTGTAATTAACTGGGGAATTTGTTCCTGTACTTCTTTATCCCTAAGTAATGCCAGATTAAGTCTCCAAAATGTATTACGGAGGGGGGGGGGGCAAATCTACCCTGATCAACAATGGGGCATGGTCTGATAGGGTGAATGGTCCAATTTCACATTTTTGTATCCTAGAAATTGCCTCTCTATTTACATAAAAGTAGTCCAGCCATGAGTACATGTGATACATTGCCGAATAATGAGTGAAACCTTTTATGTGACCCTCTGTAAGGGTCCAGGCATCCTGCAGGCCTAATCATGCCAGTAGGGCCACAATTTGTTTTTGTACTATGTTTGTCTTTCTGGGTATTTTCAAGGTAGTATCCATTTTCTGGTTCAGGACCATATTCCAATCTCCCCCAATTATAATTGTTCCCTCAGCTTTTTTGATTATTTTAAGTAAAAGCTGTCTGTAGGTGTCATACGGAGAGCCTGGGGGAACATATATTGATACCACTGTCAGTAGACTACCATTTAGATTCCCTTTTATCAAAGCAAATCTGTCTTCTTTGTCAGCCACCTAATCTAGCATTTCAAAGGGAGTGGTATTTGGAATAAGTACTGCCACCCCTCTACATCTACCCCCCCCGTACGATGAGAAACACACCTCCGAGAAACCAACGTTTTTTAGTTTCAAGTGTTCCTCATCTGATAGATGGGTCTCCTGCATTAAAATAAGGTCCGCTTTGTAACTTTTAATATGGTTCAAGATTTTCTTTCTCCGGATTGGATTTGTTAATCCATTTACGTTAAACGATAGAGCTTTAACCCCCATTTGTCTCATGACCATAGTCTGTCTGATAGTGGATCAGTATGCACTCTCTACTCCTCTTTTCCTTCCAGCACACCCTCATCTGAATTGTACGTATACTGATACCCAGGTTCCTTATTAAACAAACTTGGGCTACTCGTGTAACTAAATTAGTAGCCAAAACTAACATCAAATGTAAGCAACAATAAATTTTTACATTTCTTCCAAGGTAGGGGAACATTTTCTTTCCCTATCTCTGCAACGATGTTTCACAGAGGTGTAGTGTTAGGGAGTACCCCTTTGAAAGGGGTCCACTACCAGGATGGTAGCTGACAAGTATTACTTCCCAGCTAATCTCCGTCACAATTTCTAATCTTCACCACTGATATTATATCGTTTAAATTGTCTCTAATTTTCCCTCCCCCCAGATGAGATTTGCAAGTGGCTTAGTGAACTTATAAGCATGGGCTTATAGCTCTGTATTATCTATTGGAGTCTATTAGTCTCCTTTAAATGAAACTCCTCCCCCCCCGCCGCCCCATTCTGAGCTGCAAATTCGCACTGTGGAATTTAAGAACATTATACACAGCTTAAACAGGATGTAAGCAATGAAATGGGCTGTTGCCGGTCTGAACAGAATTACAGTTTAACTGCTGTTAGGAAGTATGTATCTAGTCCTTTTACGCTCTACTCAGAGAGCTAGTCCAGAGTTCTCTTCAGTTTCCATATCTCAGATTAAATATACATTTATATGTGACAATATAGAGAAAGCTTCTATCACCTGCCTCAGGGGCTACCGACCATTCCAGTCATCTTTTTTCAAAAGAAGCTGCTTGGACTGAGGTTTCTATATTTAAGTAAGTTCCTGCTGAAACTTCAGGTGTTCAGAGCTTGCTGTCTAGCCTGTGATTGTTGAGATTGGTCCTGTTGCAGCCTGTTTCAAACACTTGTGAGGGATTTCTGCATAGTAAGCGTGTTCTTCAGCTTATCTGATCCCCTCTGAAGATATTCCCCCAGGCACCTTAAGTTCCTGTCTTCATTTCTTGTAGTGATCTGCTGGTTGAGTTTTAATGCCATTCCCCTCTGTTTAAGTGCCTCAACAATAGCCTCCAGAGTAGAATATAGCTGGACCCCTTCTTCCCAGAACACCCACATTTTTGCAGGATATGGCGTCTGGAACCTGATTTTTTTAGAGCGAAGCACCTTCATAGTTGGTCTGTACTGCAGTCTCAGCTTCTGGATTTCTGATGGGTAATCCTGATCCAGGTATGGTCTGTTACCATTTTATTTAATTTCTCCCATCTGCCAAGCTTGGTGGAGTACTTCTTCCTTTTGTAGCAGAGCTCGAAAACTTCATCAGGATCTGACAGGGTCTGGCCGAGGGGTCCATGGGTTTGGGACTGAGTGTTCTATGGGCCCACTCAATTTTGATATGCAAGGTGGGTGGAAGGGCTAGGACATCTTGCAACAAGTCCTGCAGAAAATGGGCAATGTTACCCTCCTTGGTGCCCTCTGGCAACCCAGATAACCGGAGATTGTCTCTTCTGGATCTCGCCTCAAGGTCAACACAATCTAGTACTGTGTTAAAGGCCTCTGTATTTAAGGCTGAGCTGTTTTCTACATGGGTTACCCGAGTGTCCATCTCTTTAAGTGCTATGTCCATATCTGCCAATTTACTATGTAATTTTTGAAATTCAGCCTTGTTTTCTTGACGCATTTCCGGGATTTCTGCTAGGATTGTGTCCACTTGTGTCTAATCCTTCCAGCTGGGCCCATGTGTGGAAAGTCAAGGCCTGAGGAGCAGTTTCTGGCAGCGAGGGGCTTGCGTCCCAGTCATCTTGTAGCAACAATATCGGGAGCCATCCAATGTTGTCTGCCCACGCTCATGCATATTTTTTGAATGCTTCAGTTCCCCTTTCCCCTTTGGCATTCTGGTTGCTATTTTCAGGTGATTAGCTGGAAAAACAAAGTTTTTAGAGCTTTTGAGGGGGGGATCCCGAGACTTGAGCTTGTTAAGGAGCTGTGGCAGAACCGGAAGCCCCCAGCTACTAACTTTCATAGGATCTCAGCTGGACACCCAGAAAGGATATGCCTTCCTTCCAAAGGAGATAATTCAAAGTTTCCTTTCAGTGACAGATTCATTCATCCAGGGAAAGCCAAGACCAGCTAGACATTTTCTCAGACTCTTGGGACACATAGCTTCAATTACTGCAGTGGTTCCAGGGGTCAGATACAGGATGCGAAACCTGCAAGCCTATCTCAGGGCTCACTGGTCTCAAAGAAGCAACAACTTTTCAAAGCTGATACCTGTTCCTTCAGGCTCTGCTTTGGTGGAAGGACCCTACAAATCTTGCAATAGGGATCCCCTTCCAAGCTCTGCTTCCCACAAAGGTGATCACCACAGACACCTCCCTCCTGGTGTGGGGAGCTCATCTGGACAGTGCATCAGTAAGTGGTACCTGGACTCTCCAAGAGTCACAGTTGCACATACACCTTCTGGAGCTCACAGCAATCTTTCTAGCACTCAAGGCATTTGCTCCTGTCATAAAAGGGCAGATTGTTCAAATATGAACAGACAACACCACTGCAATGTTCTACATAAACAAGCAGGGTGGTACCAAATCAGGGACGCTCTGTTCGGAGGCTCTGAAAATTTGGTCTCTTGCCTTTTCTCTGGGGGTCAGCCTTTCAGCTAGTCACCTCCCAGGCAACCACAATACCCTGGCAGATGCTCTAAGTCACATCAGTCAGTGTAAGAGCGAATGGACTCTGAACAAGCAAGTACTAGCCAGAGTGTTCAGGTGGTGGGGCACACCAGAAGTAGATCTGTTTGCCTCCCCTCTCAATTTCCAGCTTCCTCAGTACTGTTGCAGGCCTCCAGTCTCGGGAACACTTCCTCTGGATGCCTTGATTCTGGACTGGTCAGGAAGGTTCCTATATGCATTCCCTCCCTTTCTCCTGATACTCAGGGGATTGCTGAAACTCAGACAACAGCCTGCATCAATGATTCTGGTGGCTCCGGATTGGCCCAGGCAAGCCTAGTACCCTTTCCTTCTCTCACTGACCTGCAGCAGGCCCATTAGCCTGCCAACTCACTCTCTTCTGACCCTTCCCCAGACAAGAGTGCATTATCCAGACATATACTCTTTTCACCTCAAGGCCTGGTACTTGAGGAGCTAGAGTTTCCTTACTCTCAGTACTCGGAGCAGGTCTTTAAGATCCTGAGAATGGCCAAAAAACCTAACACCAAAAAGACTTATGCAGCCAAATGGAAAAGGTTCTCCCTCTGGTGCAAGAACAGAAAGGTCAGTCCTCTTGCAGCTTCAGGCTCTCAGCTGCTGGATTACCTGGTGCATCTGTAGGCGTCAGACTTGAAACCCTCCTCTCTCAAGCTACACCTGGCTGCAATATTGGCCTACCTTTCGGTGGAGAAGAAAAAGTAAGTTTTTTCCCCACTCTGTGTTCAAACAGTTTTTTCAAAGGCCTCTTGCACCTCCATCCTCCAGCCAAGGAGCCATTTTCTCCTTGGAACCTGAATCTCTGCATTGCCAGGCTCATGGAACCACCCTTTGAGCCTATGGCCACTGCGCATCTCAAGTTTGTAACCTGGAAATCTGTCTTCCTGGTGGCCATTACCTCTGCCAGGAGGATTTCAGAGTTACAGGCCCTGTGCACTAAGCCTAATGACATAATTCCTCACAGAGACAAAATTGAGCTCAGGACAAATAGGAAGTTCCTGCTTAAGATGGTTTCTGAGTTTCACCTTAACCAGTCTATTACTCTACCTGTCTTCTTTACTGAGAAATCCACTCCTGGTGAGCAAAAGCTCCACAGTCTGGATGTCAAAAGAGCCCTCTTTTACTACCTAGAACATACTAAGTAGTTCAGAGGCTCTTCCACTCAGCTATTCCTCACATATGGGGATGTAGGCAGAGGAAGAGCAGCTACCAAGAGAACTATTTCCTACTGATTGGTCTCTTGTATTAGATTCTGCTACGAGAAAGCTGGTCATCAACCTCCTCTAGGGCTCAGAGCCCACTCCACCAGGGACATTGCAGCCACTGTGGCAGCTGCAAGTGACATACCCCTTTTAGATGTCTGCAAAGCAGCTACCTGGAAATCTGTACACACTTTCATTGAGCACTGCAGTTTAGATGTGCAGTCCAGATCTGATGCCAGATTTGGCAGGGCAGTTCTGCAGTGCCTCTTTCCTAAGTAGGTTCTCTGCCCATCTCCCACTTGATACTGCTCAGTATTCTGCTATAGTTACTGATGCTAAAGGACTCCTGGGGTAAGAAGAAAAAATTACTCACCGTAGTAATCTTCTTTCTTCCAAGGTGTCTTTTAGCATCAGTAAGCTCCCACCCTTCCTCCCCAGTTCACCTTTTAGGAGAAGGGCTCTGTTCTCAGTTTTATTACCAACATTTGTCACTTATTAAAGAGCTTTCTTGCTCAGATTGCTGATATCTATTTTCATGGTTTTGGACATTTTCATGTTTTTGAATCCTGTTGTTTCATTTTTGGGAGCATGTGCCCATTTGTCTTCGAAAAAATTCTGAAGCTCTTCAGGCTGCTCCCTCTCAGCACACCCCCCTCCTTTTTCTCTGATTGGCTGATGACCAAGCTCATTATGTTAATTATCTTAAAGGCATACCTCCAGGGCACTTGCACCTAACCACTAACTGCTATAGTTATTGATGCTAAAGGACCCCGTGGAAGGAAGAAGATTACTACAGTGAGTAATTTTTTCTTGCTGTTGTTGTGGTGTCTTAATAGCGGCAGCAACTTTCAGTCACTGCGCTAACGATATACCACAAGTGTCACAGTACAGGGAAGGGGGAACGAAAGAGTGGGAAGGGACAGCAGCTGGAGATTATTTAGAACTAGAATATGCAAACTTTCAATAAACTGCTGCAGAACATGATAACAAAATATGAGTACTGTGCATATGAAAACAGCTCTGTGGGGAGAACACATTAGTGAAGTTTATGCAGCATTGTATACTATATCATCAATGGGGGATCTGAATATGCTAGATGTTAACTGGAGCATCTTTGCTGCAGCCACATCCAAGAGCAGGGTCATTCTCGATGCTCTGCAGGGGGCATGCCTCAGACAGCTAGTGTTGGGACCCACTTGGGAGGGAGCAATCTTAAATCTGGTACTCTCAAACAGGGATGAAGAGAGGATCTCAAATTTAGAAGTGGGTAGCCATCTGGGAACAAGTGACCACCAAACAGTGTGGTTTATGATAAACACAGCCATAGAGTCAAGTCATACAAAAGTGAGGGTACTGGACTTTAGAAAGGCTGACTTTGTCAAAATGGGAGAGTGTCTCAGAAAAGCACTAGCATACGAGCAAGAAGGAGGGGTGGATGAACAATGGGGAAACATCAAAACTGCCATGACGGAGGCAACAAGCCTTTGTGTGAAGCAAATAAGCAAATCAAAAACAAAGGAAAAAAACACTATGGTTCTTAAAAGAGGTGGTGGAGAAGGTTAGAGAGAAAAAGATAGCATTCAGGAAGTATAAGGAAACACAGAAGGAGCAGGACAGAGAACTGTCCAAGTTAAAGCAGAAGGAAGTGAGGAAAGCAGTCAGAATAGCAAAGGCCCAAACCTAGGAAAAGATAGCCAATTCGGTTAAGAAGGGGGGATAAAGCCTTTTATAGGTACATTAGGGAGCGAAGAAAGACCAAGGGAGAGATAGTGAGGCTTAATAAAGGGGAGGGTGACAGTGAAAAAGCAGGGATATTGAACAAATACTTCTGCTCAGTATTCACAAAAGAAGAGAAGGGGGAGGTACCCAATCCAATCAATAGAAGCACTCTGGATAGGGGGGTCAATACCAGCCCATTCACAGAAGAAAGGGTTCTGAAAGAACTCTTAAAACTGAAGGTGGACAAGGCAATGGGGCCTGATGGGATTCACCCCAGAATTCTAAAAGAACTAAAGGGAAAACTAGTAACACCACTGACTACCCTTTTTACCAAATCATGGGAGGATAGAGTGGTACCTAAGGACTGTAGAAGGGTGGATGTGATTCCCCCTTGACAAAAGTGGGAGCAAAGCAGAGGCAGACAACTAGAGACCTGTTAGTTTGACATCAGTGGTAGGGAAAATGATGGAATCACTTCTGAAATAAATAATTGTTGAGTACCTGGAGACCAGTGGGGCACAGGACCCAAGGCAGCATGGATTCACAGCAGGAAGGTCACGTCAGATGAATTTAATAGATTTATTTGACTGGGTGACCAAAGTAGTAGACCAGGGAGGGGCTGTTGACATGGCCTACCTAGGCTTTAGCAAGGCATTTGACACAGGCCCACACAAAAGATTAATAAACAAATTAGCCAGCTTGGGAGTGGGTCTCAGGGTGGTAGTCTGGTTAAAAAACTGGCTGGACAACAGGACACAGAGGGTAATAGTAAACAGAGTCCACTCCGAAGAAAGGGAGGTTACTAGCGGGGTACTGTAGGGTTCAGTACTGGGTCCGGTCCTTTTTAATGTCTTTATAAGTGACATTGAATAGGGACTGGAAAGAAACGTATGCCTCTTTGCAGATGACACAAAGATCTGCAACAGGGTTGATACACAAGGGGGGGTGGAAAGGATAAGAAGGGACTTGGCAAGGTTGAAGGAATGGTCAAAAGTATGGCAGCTTAGATTCAATGCAAAGAAGTACAAAGTAATGCACCTGGGAAACAAAAATCGAGAGGAAGAGTACACAATGGGGGGGTTTACTAACAATAACAAAAATGGAAACGGACCTAGGGGTAGTCATATCAGATGACCTAAAGGTAAGCAAACAATGTGAGAAGGCAGTAAGGAGAGCTGGGGGGATACTGGGATGTATAGGAAGAGGTATCACCAGTAGAAAACAGGAAGTTGTCATCCCTCTGTACAGACAGTTGGTGAGACCCCATCTGGAGTAATGTGTGCAGTTCTGGAGACTCCATCTCTGCAAGGACATAGACAGGATGGAGGCGGTCCAGAGGAGGGTAACTAAAATTATGCATAGTCTACAACAGAAGCCATATGAAGAGAGAGACTAAAGAGCTTAATATGTATACCCTTCAGGAAAGGAGGGAGAGGGGGGACATGATAGAAACTTTCAATTACCTCAAGGGAATCAACAAAGTCCAGGAGGGTAGCATCTTTCAGAAAAGCAGATGTACAAGAACAAGGGGGCACAATTTGAAGACAGAGGGGGACAGCTCAAGGGCAATGTGAGGAAGTATTTTTTCACAGTGAGGGTGGTGGGCACATGGAACGGCCATCCTGAGGAGGTCATGGGATCAAAAACAGTCAGGAAATTCAAGAATGCATGGGACAGACATATGGCAATTCTGGTGGGGGGGTAGGAAGAAGTAGGCTGTTGGTCAACTAAGATCTGCAGCTTATCCAATAGATAGGTACATGGGCAAACTGGGTGGGCCAAGCAGTCCTTATCTGCTGTCAAAGTCTATGTTTCTATTAGCAAACAACATTTATGCATAGTAACAGGCACATTAGCACATTTACTGCAAAAGAAAAATTAAGCACAGACAGTGAGGAATACCGTAGGTAACAGAACAATTAGTCCAAAGAAACACTGACTCTTGATTGCACAAAAGTTCAAGACTTGCACCGACTTTTCTGGTCAATTGAAATGGTATGAGTTCCTTGAACTAGTTCTTGATAGGATGGCTAAGGTCTGCAAAAGCAATTCAATAAATCTGTGATCTGGCAAAGCAAAAAACAACTAAAAAAAAAAAAAATCTGTGATCTGTCAAAGTCACAGACCATTTGACTCCGTAAGTCCAGGATCCAGTCACAGATTTCTTGTGTAGATTCTTCTTAATCTGGTACGCAGGAGTATGCACAAGACAATCCTGAGAAGAAGAAGAGGGCTGAGAAGTCCAAGAAGTTCATCATAGTGGAGGTCAGGTGCAAAAGAATCTGGCTGGAGAGAGTTAAGGGTGTGACGATCTGATGAAAGTGGTTGCAAGTTATGAGGAAGGAGTTCTGATTCTGAAAGGATGGTGAGCTCAAGAGCAGCTTCATTATTGGGAGGACTGGGATCGTCTGGGAGAGTGCTGCTCAGGTTCCCATGCTTCAGACAATTTATGTAAACTTTGTTATGCACAATCTTTCCATCTGACTTGCATCACAGATGGGGATGAGCGGGAGGAAGCTTTTCTCCAGTGTCAGGTGAGGGAAGGTTAAACTACTGAAATGCTGCGAGTGACAGGCAGGGAAGTTTTAAAGAGCAGATTTCTAGTCTGTAAGTTTTCTCCCCCCCCCCCAAGATATACAGCAGCTTACCTGCCCCTTAAACCATTCATGCATTAAGTTCCATTTTTGTCTCACTGTGTTTCAAGAAAAAAAATACTCCTAAAAATGCTCCAAGGAGCTGGCAACCAAAATGCTCGTAATTCTGGACGTGGAGATGCACCTCCACGCTAGCACGTTTTGTGATGTCAGTACAAGAACAGCACAGGGCACACTCCATAGACTATAACAGAGGTGATTTTTACCCCTGCTCAACTAACATGCACTCTTTGCTCAGCTCCACCCCCACTCCTCCCTCCCTGCACCCACTCCACAGACGAAGTCTTTATAACTGCTGCCACCTTCATAAACCATTTCTTCACTACTTGTGCTTTATCTCAGGGGCAACCTCCAGCTCCCCTATCCACTTCCCACAGGTACCCACATATCCCCTCTTCCCTGGTGCCCAACCTGACAAGAGCACCCCCCTTCCATCACCTCCCCCTCAACGATGATGAACTCACCTCCCTTCCCTCACCTAACTATACTTTCCCTCCTATCACCCCGTTAGAGGTAATCCTTGCCCTCAAATCACTAAATTCTTCCAAACAGTGTCCAGACGGAATCAATCCCATCCTACTGAAAATCTCAGCCCCTGCCATAGTACCACATATCACACACCTCTCAACCTCTCTCTCTCCACTACCTCCTAATCCAAGGCCTGGAAACTGGCCAAGGTCATCTTTTTGAACAAAGGGGGTGACCCATCCAACCCTGGCAACTACAGGCCAATCTTCCTCCTCCTCCCCCCTCCCCCCCTCTCAAAAATAATTGAATCCCTCATCTCTAAAAGGCTAAAGTCCTTCCTCTCCTCAAATGACATTCGGACTCTGTATCAATCTGGCCTCCAATGTTACCACTCCACCTCCTAATTTCTTCCCCCCCTCACAAATCACATCCACTCAGCCATGGATAAGAGTCACCTGATGCTGGCTATTTTCATCGATCTAGCCAAGGCCTTCAGCTTGGTCGCCCACAAAGTACTCATAAACAACTTTTCCACTATTAGCCTATGACCTTTCACCACTGAATGGTTCAAGGCATACCTCTCCGATAAGTTTCGGATCGTACAGTTAGGAGAATCCAAATTACCCCCGCATTCACACTGGAGTACTGCAGGGTTTGATCCTTGGCCCCACCCTCTTTTTAATATATGTAATGACCTCCCTTCTGTAAGCTCAGCATCCCAAGTTCAAATGTATGCTGATGATACGGTGATTTTCACCTCTGGTCTCTCCCTAGCCCACATTGAACCCTACCTCCAATCTGAATTTGAGAACACATTGCGATGGCTCGATTCCAAATCACTGAAGTGCAATACTAAGAAAACAGTCACTATGGTTTTCAGCTCTGCCCAGAAACTGGCCAAACTGCTCTCCCCTTCCCTCCCCTCCTCCTTCTATGTCATAGATGGTTCCAAACTAAACATGGTTGGCTGCTTCAAATACTTGGGAGTATGGCTCAATCCCAAACTGGACTTCTCACTACACCTCAACATCATTCACAACAAGCTACGTCCTAAACTTGGCATGTTGTACAGGTACAAAGACAGTCTCTCCCTCCCCATTAGGAAGGATTTAATCACCAAGCTTATCCTCCCCTGCTTCGATTATGCAGATGTGGTATATAGCTCTGTGCCACAATCCTCCCTCACCAAGCTCGACCCACTGTTTCACATCTTCTGTCGATTCACTACAAATCTCCCATACCATACTCATCACTGCCATTGAGGCACAGGTTAGGAAGCATAGGAAAAACCAGGAGCAGTTGTAAAATTTTGCAACAAGTGATTTATTATTAAGAACAGTAAAATAAAATACATTTGTTCAGTATAACTATTTACAAAGGCAGTATAAACTGAAAAAGTCCATCTGGGTTTCTTCTCAATTTCTAACCTCAGTCTGTGTTTTTTCTTGCAAGAAATTGCAGCTCTGTTTTTATAAGTCTTTGCAGCAACATGCTTCTCACACAGTGTTCTTGTCAGCTTTAACAAGTGACCTCTTGCTTACAGCTTCTCAGAGAGTTTGCACAGGTTAACCCCTTGAGTTCCAAACAACTTTTTGCAATCATTTCAACGGTAAAACTATATACATTTCTAAACAAAGGGATCCCAGCTTCCTGCATATTAATGTATGCAGCTTGTTAAAAAAGCACACCATTATTCAAGCATGGATGAGTCATACCTCTCCCAATGTTCTAGTAGTCTTGGAATCCTGGCTTAAACTAGTCATTCTAGACAGGGAGGTCAATGTCCCTAATTAAGCCAGAGGTGGAGGTGTGGTCATTTATATTAAGAATAAATTCACAGCCACCTGTCTCAACTCGTCCTCTTTTGCCAGTTGCCTGTCCCTCAAGGTAGCGGTTTCACAAACCAGTGCAATCCAAATAATAGGATGCTACAGACCTCCTTCTGCAGACTTACAGCTCCTGTCCCACCTATCTGCGGAGCTGGAACAATGCTCCTTAGAAGCAGTCATTATAGGGGACATTAATCTTGACTGGCTCTCTAATGCCTCAGCCCCACTCGCAACCTTCTGTGACGACCATGGATTTTCTCAACTCATCACTGAGCCAACGCACCACAACAATAAGAACCCTAATAACAGTACCCTTCTGGATGTCATCTTGGTGAGCAAACCTCATCTCTTCACGCACTCTGGCACCTTATTTACTGACATCAGTGACCATTGTTTCATCACTTGTGTAAGAGCTTCCAGCAAACCACACTACACATCCAAGTTCTCTATGAAGAGATCAAGGCGTAACTTTGACGTGATAGCTTACCTAGATGAGCTCAAATACTCCCTGCGTTGGTAGGATTTCTATCTGGCAAAATCTGTTATTTCAGCATACGATATCTTCCAGGATATCTTGTCAGGGGCTCTCAATAAGTATGCTTCCTTGGTAAAAATCCGCATAAGGAACAATGTCTGCAGATGGTTCTCCCCAGATCTCAAGGCTATGTTGCTCAAAAGGGATAAGCTATGGAAAAAAGCCCACAGACTCAACACCCCTACGGACTGGGACCACTTCAGGAGATTATGAAATGTCTGCACAAAAATGGTCAGAGCTTCGAAGGCTGCTTTCTTTAAATCGGAGTTCAATTCTGCTACCATGAACCCAGCTAAATTCTGGAAAGCTTTCAAGGACCTGTCCGGCCACATTTCAGGCAACCCCCCTCCCAACCAAGATCAACTCTGGGAGTTCTACCATTACTGGTAGGTCGGAGATCTCAGATTCATTCAATAACCATTTTGCCACTGCAGGCCTAGCTTTCGACACTTCCCCAGCATGCGCCTTGCGCACCCAGATCACTACCTCCCATCCCGATCTCCCTGTTACTGACTCGATATTCGCATTCAAACCTGTGTCACTAAAAGAGGTAGAAAATCTACTTCTGCAGTTGGATACCAGGAAAACCACTGGTGCTGATTCCTTAGACCCTTACTTTATAAAAATTGCCTATCACGTATTAGCCATACCTATTACCCACCTATTCAATCTATCATTGTCTCAGGGTATTCTGCCACCTGTATGGAAGACCGCACAAGTCAGCCCCTTTTTAAATCAGGGAACCCCTGTGACCTTAACAGTTACAGGCCGATCTCCATCCTTCCTGGTTTATCAAAATTACTGGAGAAAATAGTGAATGCGCAGCTGCGGTCCCATCTCAAAACGTTAAATCTACTAAACCCAATGCAGCCCGGCTTCAGGGTCAACCATAGCACCATCACAGCCCTCGCCAAAGTGACCAATGATTGGCAGAGGAAGTTGGACCCTAAGAATTATTTCTGTGCTGTTTTTCTAGATCTAAGCAAGGCTTTCGACACCGTGGATCACAGCCTGCTCCTTCTTTCCCTGCAGTCCATAGGCATGGATTCCTCATCGTTGCGTTGGTTCACTGACTATCTTACAGGACACCTCCAGCAAGTCAAAGCCAAATGCGAATTGTCACCTCTTAAACCTGTCCAGTGGGGCGTGCCCCAGGGATCTTGCCTAGGTCCACTACTGTTTGCAATATACATCAACAACATCGACACTTGCATGAACAAGGCTAGTATTCACCTGTTCACAGATGATACTGTCTTATACTTAAGTCGCCCAACACCAGGAGCGGCCTGTGAAGATTTACAATCTGAATTCAATCTACTTCAAAGCCAACTTATTCATAAAAAGCTGCTCCTCAATGCCAAAAACGAAAGCAATGCTCTTCTCTCCATCTACTCTTTTAATCAACTCTGCAACTACTGGCACGGTACCCCAGATCACCACTTTACTAGGATTAAAACTGGAATATGTCCCAAAATTCAAGTACCTGGGAGTGTGGTTAGACCACAGACTCTCCTTCACTGAACACATTGATGATCTACTAAAATAACTAAGGCAGAGGCTGGGAATTTTCTTTAGAACTAACCAATTCCTTACCATAGATGCTAAGCAACGACTGGTCCAATCCAAATTTCTTTTGTTGATAGATTATGCGGATTTCATCTATAGCCATTGCCCTACCCATTGTCTATCTAAATTGGACACACTCTACCACAGAGCCCTGAGGTTCATAACGGATCTCCCACTCAGCACGCACCACTGTTCACTGTACATGGCTGTAGGTTGGCCTTCCCTTAAATTTAGGAGAGAGAGAAATGCCGCACTGTGGACTTTCAGAGCTATTTCAAAAAAACTGCCTCCGTACATTATCAACTGCCTTCCTTTAAACACTATAGATAACTATGCCTTATGAAGTTCTACCTTCATCTCACTCAAAATACCTATGGCTAAATCTTGCTTTGGCAGAGCAGCCATAAGCTACGTGCTGCCTGCACTTTGAAACAAAATACAAACACCCTCAAGCTGTGCACCCCCTGTCTGCTTCTCTGCTTTCAAGAGTCTATACTCACTATCATTCAAAGAAGTCTGCAATTGCTACTCCCATCCTCGCCTTGGGCCCATGTTTTCCACAGTACCTTATGCCACCACGCACAGTACGCTAACAAAACAAAAAAAACTCTGGTACTGCCCACTGACCCTCTAAGACTTAATCTCTCCACCCCCTGTTCCCCACTTCTGCCCCATGTGCTCCCTTCTTCCCACTTACTCTCTGTCTCCCACATTCGGGATAGAATCCACTTGTATCCTCTGGTTGAGACTATCTCCGTGTCCACTCCACGGCTACCTTCCCTCTGTATCTCTAGCTATTTCCTCTTCCCCCCAATTTCCTCTACTCTGCTTACCTGCTAATCTCTCTCTTCTCTTCCTACTATGCCCCTCCAGTCTGGTTCCTCCTCTTGCCTCCATGTTCTTCCATTTCCTCTGTGTACAGACTATATATATATGCATATGACTTCCTTTTACACTATTGCCTTAAATACTGTTGCTTATATGCTCCATTGTCTCCTGTGGACCTGTTTTCAATATATATATTTTTTTTGTTTGTACTAATGCGCATTGCTTTGTTTTGTTATATCCACCTTATTCCACCCTGTCTCATCTCGCATGTATACACTGAATAACGATGCACATTTGGAAATTTAAATAATTTGCTCAATGGATTGATATCACCCTTGTAAATAATGTTTCTGCACACTTATCTACGATTGTCATGTATTGTGTACATTTTTGCAGTCCTTAAACTTTTGTATTAACTTGTCTGGTTGTACTTATATGTTGTAATAGCTTAACCTAACCAGGTCCATCTTGCAAATGAGCTTGGCTCAACAATGTTTCGCCTGGATAAATGATTGATTGATTGATTATCAGTTACATTTCCACATAATGATTCACATACGTTTTTATATCAGCAGATATGCAAGGGGGGAGAAAACACAGAACAAAAAGTAAGGGTAGAGAGATAGCGAGAGGCAGAGAACTGTAAGACTGTCAGGGTGATCAAGTCCTAAGTATCATGAGAAAATTTGGTTGTGCAACCAGACAGAGAAGAGACAGAAAAGGAGAGAATAGAATATCCTTGCATTTAAACTCTTTCTCTGTAACAACTGGGACAGGGTCCTATTCAACCCTGTCACACACCTGTACCACACCGTCTCCCTCCCACCAGTAGCAAACCACTGCACTGCACATTGTGCTTCCTTTATAGCTAAGTATTGATTCAATACTCTCCCCTCATACCTCTCTTCCTTAGTAGCACCAGCCCCCAGTTCTGGCTATGTTCTGTGATCCCACAACCAACGCTCCATCGCCTTAGCCACCTCACACTCACTGGCTGGGAAACAAGCCTTTACCTACAGGCTACCTGCCCTTTGGAACTCCTTTCCGCTCAATGTACTCAGTCTGTCTACTGCGGCCTGCATCAAAAAGTACTTCAGATGCCTCCCCCTCCCCACCTGCCTATGTTCTCTCCCTATCTAGCCATACACCCCCTGTAGGATCCACCAGGCTCCGTTCCCTTCAAACACTACCCCATAAACCCGTACTTGCCTTACACCAACTCCTGCTTTTATTCAAATAATGTCTTAACTTATTCTGTAGCAATCCTATCTGGATGCTTTACATAACACCTTACATGTATTATCCCCACCCTAGTCTGCATCACTATCGTAGTCCTTTGATGCTGTTGATTCTAGTATAACTATACCTCCTCCAAGGCAATTTGTTAGGTCATACTCTTCTGTTTCATAGTAACTACTGTAAGTGCTGTTAATTTCATTCCTGCCTCATCTGTATACCATGGCGATTTCATTTTTGTACCACATGTATTTATGTATTGTATTCTTTGCTAACTGTAATCTACTATGTTTCCATTCCTGTATCTATTTTATTATTTTGTAATCTATTGTGACTCCTGTTCATATGTATATTTTTGTAAACTATGCTCCATGCCCCCTACCCTGGGTCGCACCTGAAAACGAGCTTCGACTCAGTGTGCCTTCCCCGGTTACCAACTTTTAAATAAATAAATAAACCTATTGTTGATATACAGGGCAAGGCCACCTCCCCTGGAGGGTCTGTCCAGATGGTATAGATTTAATATCTCACGTGAGAGCACAGATCCATTTAGCCAGGTTTCAGTGAGCAGGAAAATGTCTGGCTTAGTATGCATAGTCCAGGTTTTTACATCATTCAGTTTTTTTTTTTGTTTGTTTGTTTTTTAGGAAACTAACTACATACATTTGAAGATGTGGCCTTTAAGTGAGGCAAATTCTGTAGGGGAGAGCACTGGGAGGGGTGGGCCCAGATTGACCTCCATATTACCAGAACACTTCATCAGGATCAAAATCATACATTTACACATGTGAAGGTTACATAGATACATAGACAGTGTCGGCAGATAAGGGCCTATGGCCCACCCAGTCTGCCCATTTGAGCTTGTAAGTTCAGTTTGTTTTCCTAGAAGTCTGTTGCCCCTTACCCCTGACCTCCAGAATTCCTTTATGTCTATCCCATGCATTCTTAAATCCCGTGATTGTTTCAGCCCCACCACTTCCTCTGGCAGGGTGTTCCACTTGTCCACCACCCGCTCTGTGAAGAAATTCTTTCTCATGTTTCCTCTGAATCGTCCTCCCTCCAACTTCATCCCATGCCCTCTAGTCCTGGAACATCTTTTCACTTAAAAATAGTGTTTTCCTGCACCCTGTTCCTCCCTGTAAGATACTTGTATGTCTCTATCATATCCCCTCTCCTCCTCCTCTCTCCTTCAGGGAGTACATGTTCAGTTCCTTCAACCTGTCTTCATAGGGACTTGTGATGCAATCCATGCACCATCTTTATTGCCCTCCTCTGAACCTTCTCTACCCTGTCTATGTCCCACGTAGGTATGGTCTCCAGAACTGTACACTGTACTCCAGGTGGGGCCTCACTAGTGTCTTGTATAGCAGAATTATGACCTCCTTTTCCTGCTGATGATGCCCCTGCCTATACATCCCAGCATCCTATTTTCTTTACCTGCTGCCTTGTCACACTGTTTCCCTACCTTGAGGTCATCAGAAATGATAACCCCAAGATCTCTTTCCTGCTTGGTGCATGCTATATCCTCATCCCCAAACTGATATATTGTGCCAAGGTTTTGTGCCCCATATGCATTATCTTGCACTTCTTTGCATTGAATTTCAACTGCCAAACCCTGACCATTCTTCAAGTTTCTGCAGGTCACTTCTCATTCTGTCTACACCTCTGGTGTGTCTACCTGTTACAGAGCTTTGTGTCATCAGCGAACAGTGAAATTCTGCCTTCTAGGTCCCAAGTAATGTCACTGATGAAGATGTTAAATAGGACCGTCCCAGCACTGATCCCTGTGGTACCCCACTGGTCACTCTTCCCTCTGTGGAGTGACAGCCATTTACCACCACCCTCTGTGTCCTGCCACCCAGCCAGTTACCTACCCACCACACTACTGTCCTGCCCACACCCATATTCCCAGTTTGTGTAATAGTCTCTATGTGGCACAGTGTCAAAGGCCTTGCTGAAGTCCAGATAGGCCATGTCCACTGCTCTCCCTGATCCACCTCCCTAGTCACCCAGTCAAAAATTCAACGAGGTTGGTCTGACATGACCTCCCCTGGTGAAACCATGCTGCCTTGGGTCCTGTAGTCCATTGACAACCAGATGTTCCACCAATCTCTCCTTCAGTAGTGCTTCCATGATCTTCCCCACTACCAAGGTGAGGTTGACTGGTCTGTAGTTCCCTGCTTCCTCTTTGATCCCACTTTTGTATAAGGGGACTACATCTGCTGTCCTCCAGTCTTTGGGTACCTCCCCTGTTTCCAGTGATTGGCTAAACAGGATAGCCAGAGGTTCAGCCACCACCTCTCTTAGTTCTTTAGGGACCCTGGGATGCCCCATTGCTTTATCAACTCTTATTACTTCCAGTTCCTTCAGGACCCTTTCTCGTGTAAAGGGACTTGTGTCCATTTCTGCACCATTCTCATGCCTTGTACTCCCTTCAGACCCATTACCATCCTCTTACTCAGTAAAGACTGAGCAGAAATACCTGTTCAATATGTCAGCTTTACTGTTGTCATCCTCCACATGGCCCCCATCCTCCCACTTCAGTCTCACTATCCCTCCCTTTGTCTTTCTTTTTTCACTTATGTACCTGTAAAAGGTTTTGTCCCCTCTACCCACTGATTTTGCAATGTGCTCTTCTGTCTGAGCTTTGGCTTCCCTTACTGACCTCCCTGCCTCCCTTTGCTTCTCCTGGTACTTCTCCCTATCCCCTTCTGCCTGTGTTGACTCTAAACCTCTGATTTGTAGATTTAGATTTGAGCTTAATATTGGTGACAGTGAAGGGGCACTAAAGTGTATACTATGAGAACAGCCCTCAAGGTAAAAGATGCGGCTGGGGTCAGTTATAAGGCCAGACCTATTGTATTAGGGCACCAGTGACAGAGAGAAACCCCTGAAAGGTCCTGATAAGTCAATGATACAGGAGTGTGGGAGGCGCAGCCACAGAGTAGTGATACACTCAGGCAACAAAAGAGGATCAGTACCCCTAACGCTCACATTATGGCAAGAAATATTACGCTAGGTGGGGTAATACAAATAAGGTTTATGCAAAAATCAGAGACCTTACTGCATGAGAGACTGTTTGAAAGAAGAGGACAGCTATGTCCAAAAAGAAGAAGATTTATCTAGACAGCAGACCAGTGTACAGGAGTATTTAGGTTAGGGAGACACACCTATGTGCTGTGATAAGCAAACATAGTAGTTATGTTGCACTGATACCCTTGAACTATGTAATGCACTTGCCAACATTTAATAAGCTACAGTAGCTGAGTTACATATCCAGGTAGGGGTGCTACATTCAAAAGTTGCAAATTAAACACGCTACCAGAACAGTACCAAATAGGCTATAGAGCAATGACAATAGACAATATTTAATAAGCTAAATAGCATAGCTGAGTGACATATCCAAGTAGGGGTGCTACATTCAAAAGCTGAAAATCAAAACATGCTACCAGAACAAGAAGGCGAGGCAAGGCAATTTTTATTTCTATGGCGCCCAATCCCAGGGGCTCTGGGCACCTTACATTAAAAACAGGTAAGGTCAATACAATGCAAATACTCTATAAAAACATATACAGACAAAATTAAAACAAAAATTAAATCTCAGAATTATTAAAATAACCTCAAGTAATCAGTGCAGGTCAATTGCTTTCAACAGGGAAGGCCAGACAAAACAAGTATGCCTTTAGCCTTTTTTTAAATGCCTCGACTGTCAGGACCTCCCTGACAGCAGCTGGAAGAGTGTTGCACAGGGTCAGCCCAGTGACACTAAAAGCGCGGTCGTCAGTTGTTTTAAGCCTAACCCTGAGAACATAGAGGAGGCCTGTCACAGAGTGGCTCTGTGAGGTTTGAAATTCCAAGGTTAGAAATATGGGGCTAGAGAATTGTTTTTCCTTTTCCTAGCACATATGGGAGTCCCCCCCCCCCAGAGAGGAGGCAGTATAGTGCAGTGGTCTGGAGCTCTGAGCTGCAAATCTGGTGATATCCAGCAGACCAGACCTGGGTTTGGGTCCCGCAGCTTCCGCTTGCATACTGTGTGACCCCGAGCGGTCACTTGACCTCTTTGTGCTCCCAGGTCGCTCCTGTAGAAGAGCTTTCAGCTTAGTGTGCTATACCTGGTTAAACAATAACTTCATTGTCCTGATTATACTGAGTGTGGATAAGAGAAAAGGGAGATTCCCCGTAGCAAAAAGCAGTAGTGCTTTCCTACTACATTTAGAGTTATGGTAGAGACTTAGGTGGGAAATTATGTTTGGGGACTAAATGGTTGTAAAAGCTGTTTTCAGGCTAGGTGGGTGTTTTAGCAGCTGTTAGTACTTTGGTTCTGGGCTGCTTTAACAGAGTACATTACGACTATGCATGGCTGTGAAGGCATTTAGCCTTCTAATACTGTTTAAATGGAATGACTTTATTCTAAAATTATTAGGGACAGTCTCTGAATATCCTCCGAGTGGAGGTTGCTTAAGTTTGAGTAGTTCTGAAATTTTCTTGAGCGAGGGAGTTACGCTGCTTTTGGGCATTTTGGAGCCCTGAAATTAATTACTTGGCGGTTGCAGCTCATCATTAAGAAGGCTGGCCACAAGTGGTATTTGTGGTCATTATTAGGGAAATGGTGATTTTGTTACTTGAGTTAGTGTACTAGTAATTGCACTGTTGTGGGAGGACATAAGGCTTATTAGCTTTTAAAACTTTTAAGCTTTAGACATTTAAAATAAGGAGATTTATTTCTGCTTACCTATTGAAGATGAATTCCTTTGTTTTGTTTTGGCTTTGAAACCTGGGTTTTGGGTGTTTGTGGAGCTTTGAGTTGTGCTTTCAACTGCCAGCCTCTGTTTGTTCTAGGAGTCGGTTGGCCATGCACACCCTTCTTAAGTATTGTTGGAAGGTGGTGCTTTCGTCTTGGAAAAAGGAGTTTAAAATGTTCAGAACAGAAATAACTTATCTCTGAGTGAGGGAATAAGTTACTAAATGAGTTTAAAATACATAAGCTTGTTGGAATAAAATAAAGGATTAGAATACAAGATAAAGTAATTCAAAGTTGTAAGTGAAGGTGGAGTTTGAAGGTCACCTGACTCTAGTTGGATATAAAAGGGTGAACCTTTGACTCAGTAGGGAGATTGTCAGCACAGATGGCTAGAGGTGAGATTCGTCAGAGAGGTGTAAACAGGTGGAGACTTAAATCCTGTTGTAGTGAGCCTAGATGTGTGCTCTAGATGCTGCTGAAAAGTGCTCTATGGAGTTATTTGAAAACTGTTTTGATTCATGTTCCAAATGGAAGATTTAAACTGCCAGAATATCCTGTGTGAGGTTATGCCTTTATATTGTTTCACCTAAAGACTTATAAAGAATGAGATGATGCCAGATGCTTTAATGTTTGCTATCGAAATTGAAGTGAAAATGAGAAAAATACTGTGCCATTCTGATGTTATCCTGATATGAGTGATGTTTGAAAGAAGAATCAATTAAAATTGAAGAAAACTGCAAGAACTGGTGAGACATTTTTTCTGTGACTGCCCACATAAACCTGCGCCCTACCACAAGGCCCCTAGTCGAAAAGCGGAGGGAATGGACTGAGGTAACAGGTGTGAAAAGATCAGTCAAATAGCCAGGGCCCAGCCCATATAGGACCTTGTAGGTGAGCAAGCCCACCTTAAAGATGACCCTCCACCTGACAGGCAGTCAGTGCAGAGCCTGAAGGTCTGGGGTCACATGACTGGACCTAGCCAGGCCTGTCAGCATCCAAGCCACTGCATTCTGCACCAGCTGCAGCCGACGGAGAGACTCTCTCTCTCCAGTGACCCTGAAATATAGAGCATTGCAGCAATCAAGCCTCATAGTAACAAAGGCATGCACCAGTGCTGACAGGTCTTCAGGTGGAACTAGGGTCTAGTACCAAATGGGCTACAGAGCTACAACAATAGCCAACTTTTAATAAGCTAAATAGCATAGCTGAGTGACATATCCAGGTAGGGGTGCTACATTCAAAAGTTGCAAATTAAAACACACTACCAGAATAGTACCAAATAGGCTATACAGCTATAATCAAGTGACAGTAATGCAGTGTGCTTGTAGGAGTGGGCTAAATGGTGCAAGTACAATTTAGAAACAGCCAGGGAGCACAGCCTCTCTAAAACAGCTACACTTACTGTACATTGAAAGCAACACCCACCCAGACAGGTATTTCTAAGAGTAAGCAAAAACAGTGCAGTTTCAATTGGTATCCTGCTTCCTGCTTGTACAGAGCTTATCATGAAGATAATTCTTCCTATCTTCAATTATGGTGACATTGTTTACAGTGCTGCTCCCAAGTCCACTTTAGCCAGACTCGATCCTCTCACTCCTCACCTTAGCCAGACTAGATCCTCTCGGTCACTCCTCACCTTAGCTAGACTGGATCCTCTTGTTTACTCCTCATCTTTGCCAGACTGGATCTCTTTTCACTCCTCACCTTAGCCAGACTGGATCCTCTCATTCACTCCTCACCTTATCTAGACTGGATCCTCTCGTTTACTCCTCATCTTAGCCAGACTGGATCCTCTTTTCACTCCTCACCTTAGCCAGACTGGATCCTCACCTTAGCCAAACTGGATCCTCTCTTTCACTCCTCACCTTAGCCAGATTGAATCATCTCTTTCACTTCTTCTGTCACTTTGCCCTTAATTACTCCCCCGAGAACCCAACACTGTTCAGTGTATTCCTCCCTTTCCTTGCCTTCCCTTGATGCCAGATGTCTTGCACTATGTCCATCTCTAAATTCTGGTTTTGGTCCTTCCCCCCTTCCTTTCCTCCTTCTCAAATTCCCCAGTCTATCTCCTACTCCCTTTGCAACTCTGGACCTCAGTCCCTCACTCTCCCCTCAGTAAAATCCATGGCAGACCAG
Organism: Neoceratodus forsteri; assembly: GCA_016271365.2. NCBI lineage: Eukaryota > Metazoa > Chordata > Ceratodontiformes > Ceratodontidae > Neoceratodus > Neoceratodus forsteri. Next base: position 1,128,433,265 of record CM057449.1, on the reverse strand, counting down.
CTGCTTTTTCTTTCCACTTCTCCAAACTATGAGGCTCTCTCCCCATACTGCTTACTCCTCCCATGCACTAAAGTCTCTCCTCTGTGAATTCACTGCCCTCACTTACAATTACCCCTGACCCTGGCTGGGGCTACATTTTTGCTGCCCTCCAAGTCCAAATCCCCTTTGTCTCTGCTTCTGTCAAAATCTAGTCCTCCCTGTGCCCTGTTTACTCTACAATTTAGCTGCATTCTGCACTTTTATTGCTGAATCAACTTGTGCCTTGTTCATCCTACAATTTTGCTGTCATCTGCACTTTTACTGTACAACTTGTTCATTTTTTTTACTATTTGTTAACTTGTATTGTTTTGATTTTTTTGTAACCTATTAGTAGTAACTCATTGAACTCTTCCCATTCCCCTCCCCCCAGGATACATCTGGAAAGCAGCTACTTCAGGCCAGTATGTCTTTCCAGGTAACATTTTTAAATAAATAAATAAATCTATTCCACATACTCCTCCTCGCATTCTTCAGTCTATTCCTATTCTTTCCTAGGAAACTCTTTCTGAAATATTTTCTTTTGTTATCAAATGCTTCTCTATTCTTGAGCCAAATCCTATGTGATTTTGTTTCATTTCTCAGCTATTGCCCCTGCCATTTTTCTATCATTAACAACTCTGTTTCTTTTGATACTGTTTCTGGCTGTCTCTAAGTAACTGCTGTTTCTCCACTTCTTAAAAACTCTGACTAGATGTCCTCTTTCTTACTTAAAATCACCTGATTTCCAACTTTCCTTTCCTGAGTGAAATAATGGAAAAAGTTGCCCAGATCTCTGAATACCTTTCTTTCAATAATATCCAACTCTTATAAGTTGGGTTTTCAGTCCTTCCATAATATGGAAACATCTCTTTTTAGAGTGGTTCATCAAAAGGTTAAAAGAGTTTTCCCCATAGAAAAAGGGAACGTAAATAAATATCATCTGTATAACACCTGATATTTACCAACAATTGATAATGAGAGCCTATAAATTTGATTATGCTGGTATCTTAACAGTAGACATGTCTGATTTCAATCAGAATCAAGAGAGCCACTCTTTGAATAGAAAACAGGATTTGCTGAATCTGGAGGTTTCTGTCTCCTCTATGAAAAGTAGTATAATTAAGGAATCTCCATCTGACGTGAATTACCTCTCTTGGAATATAGCTGGCTTATTAGGGAAAATGACAGCCCAGGATTGGCGTACATACAGTATATTGGCAAATTTGATGTAATGCTTTTTCAAGAAACTTGGACATTAGAAGATGCTAATACCAATGGCATCCATTTGATTTACTCACCAGTGATTAAAATAAAGAAATGTGGCAGACCAATTGGTGGGCTAGTGATTTATATTAAAATTGGGAAGGGCATAGCAGGCCCAGTGGCATTGAGGGCTGAGACGCTGGATGTCACACCTCACACTGCTCTGGCGACTCATGTTCGGGAGTGAGCACGGGTCACTGGGGGTTGGCAGGGGAGGAGAGGAATTGAACTGCCCATGGATGGCTCTTCATCTCCGGGAAGGGGGGGTTCATGGTGATCAGTGCCTGACTGCCCCCTGGTGGAGGCTGGGGGTCAGGCATGCACATTGCACACTGGGGTTGAGTCAGGACAGATGCCTGGATGGGGACACATGTGGACACTTGCGCGCTCATGCCCGATGGCGTCATTGCATGCCTCCGACTCAGGGGCACAGAAACAAGGAAAATGGTGGCACCTTCCACAGCTTGATGGCCATCCCATGTGTTCACTGGGTGCTGGCACCCAAACTGGATCCATTGTGGTGGGGAGTTAGGGGACTCCCTGCCACCCCACTGTGGGGGGTAAGTCACAGGGGTGACTGGGTGCCAGCAGTCCCGGTCAAGATGGACGGTGGCCGGATCCCACTAATGGCAGGATGCGAGGCTATGGGGATGCGTCAAGGTGGCCACAGGAGGATAAATACCATAGAAAAAAAATTAGGAAGGGCAAAACAATTTTGGAAACAGTTAAAATAGCACAAAACTATATAATTTTCGCCATAGTATGGGAACAACACCCATTTATCATTCTAAATGTTTATATTCCCCCTTAAAAACTATAACAAGACTCCCAAGTAATATGGGAGAACCTAGCAAGGGATATTGAGTCTACCTTTCAAAAATTCCCTCATAGTACTATTCTAGTCACTGGTGACTTCAATGCTCGAATTGTGAATTATGGTAACTTAGCTCTCTTGGAGTCACAGACAGTTCTTGAAGACTGTAGAGAAAGGCAGAGCCCAGGATAAACAGAAAAATGAACATGGAAAAGAACTTCAGAAACTAATAGAAGAAAATGGTTTGCTAATATTGAATGGCAGAATCCCTGGAGATCTGGAAGGATATACCATCTATTTTTCTTGAAATGAGCAGAGTGTCATAGATTATATTTTGTGTAATCCTGACAGCAATAAACTATTTACTAATCTGAATATCAAAATGAGAACTTAAAGTGATCATGCACCATTAAGAATAAAGGTAACAGTGGACAATGCTGACACTACTAATGAGGAGATTATAAATCCATTAGCACCACTCTCCACAATGGGGAAATTGAGTTCTTCTCAAGCTTTTGAATGAAAGCTAGATCAGTTAAATGAAAAGATAAAAACAGGATTTACGTTAACACCCAAATAAATACTCAGTTAACAAATAATATGTGGTTCAATACTGAGTGTAAAAAATAAAAGAGAGATTTAAATAAATTAATAAAGTGAACAAAAAACCCTCAAGAAATAATTTTGCTAATTTGAATAAGGCTAGAAAACAATACATTAAATTCTTGAAAGTAAAAAAAATGGGACTTTCAGCACAAACAATAGCCGGATATGTATCAAGTTATTCAAGACAAAGATAACAAAATGTTTTGGAAAATGGTGGCAAAGGGAGTAAATGAGTATCAACCATCATTGGTGGTATACATTCCTAAAGAAATGTGGATAGATAATTTCAAATCACTGTTTACTAAAACTGAATTTATAGATACAGATTTTAACTTACTTAAGATCACTAGGAGCACTTCTCAGACTCCAATAACATTTACAGAAGCGGAAGCTGAAGCTGCTATCTCAGAATTAAAAAATAACAATGCACCTGGTCCTGATTTTATCCCCCCTTCCCCTCAAATTTACAAAGAACATGGGGACTTTTGGGTCCCAATGCTGACTTGTTTTTTTTTCAATATATGTTCAATTCATAAATACATTCCCATAACATGAACTAAAAATATCATTGTCCTGATACACAAAAAAGGGTCAGTTTATGACCCATGTAACTTTCACCCCATAAACCTATTGGATATAAGCTCTAACATCTTTGCAAGAATATTACTGGACAAATTAACCAAATGGGTAGATACAAACTTGCTGCCATCACCTTGGCAATCAGGGTTTAGACAAGGTTTTTCAGCCATTGATAGTATCTATGGTCTTGCTCATCTTATAGAAAATCATATCCATTTGAGGAAAATGAAATTATTCGTTCTATTTGTCAATTTTTCTTCAGCATTCAACTCAATAAATAGGGAACAGTTATGGAGAATCCTAATTGAAAAGGGTATAGATCATTCCTTACTGCTGCTCATATGTTTACTGTATTCTAAAACCTCTACTGCCATTAGATATGATAGTAAGGGTAGTCTCACACAGTTTTTCCCCCCACAAATAGAGAAGTAAAGCAGGAGTGCCTTCTAGCTCCTTCAATATTTAATACATACATCAATAATTTATTATAATTCAACAAATCAGCCTCTTTGGATTCTCCCAAAATTAAACAACCTCTGCACATAATGGCTTATCTGGATGATGTTGTACTTTTTTCTTTAACAAAATCTGGCCTTCAAAATTTTTTTTTAAATATTTCAATAAAAATGTGAATGATTGGAACTCAGAATAAATATAAATAAAACTAAGGTAATGATGTTCAGAAAAAAACTTCCAATCACCTTAAATTCTTTCAATTCTGGACATATATATACGTCTGCAGTTTCCTAAGGGTTAAAGCAGGGGAGGCGGATCCGGTCAGTAACATTGCGGAACAAAATAAAGCGGACAAAAATAAAGTGGCAAAAACAGTGCCACCATCAATATTGACAGCACAAATGTAGTGTGCCAGAACAATGTAGGCCACACAACACACAGGTAGCAAACAGCGTCCACCGCGTGGAGACACTGCACTGGAACACGTAGCAGCAGGCACCAGTGTACAGGAACAGCACAGGGGTGCAGGGAGATGGAACAGCAACACACACAACACACAGGACAGGGGAGATGGCATGTTGGCTTGTGCTCCTGGCCCCTTGCATTATGCACAGCCATCCACATGTTGGCCATGGTCCACCTGTCCTCCAGTGGTTAACCCCAGTGCACTGGCTCCATCACTCAGCATTCTGGGTGGGGGTACCCCGGCATGTGGGTGGCTGTGCCATTAGATCATCATGGTAGGTGTCCAATGGCCTGCTTCCCACAGTGGTGGTTGCACCCCACCCTGTTCCATCTCCCTGCACCTCTGTGCTGTTCCTGTGCATGGGTGCCTGCTGCTGTGTGTTCCAGTGCAGTGTCTTCATGTGGTGGATGTTGTTTGCTACCTGCTTGTTGTGTGGCCTGCATTGTTCTGGCACGCTACATTTTGTGCTGCTAGTGTTGATGGTGACAGTTTTTCTGCTTTATTTTTGACCACTTTCTTTTGTTCTGTGATGTTACTGACCAGAACCGGGAAGGCAAAAATAAAACCAATTCTTATGTATCATGCGGTAGTCTGGGGATCCAATAGTCTGACAATTTGGAGAAATCCCTATCCTTTTATTATAAAACTCTTTTAAGAGTCCCTAATTCAACCTCTAATGCCATGGTCAGAGCTGAATTAGGAAGAATACCTAAAAAAGCTATTAAAGAACTTACTCTTGTAACATACTGGTTAAGGTTAATTAATAACATAAATAATAATCTCCCAATAATATGTCTAAAAGAAAAAATAAAGTGGTCTACTGAATGACTGAAATCTAAATGGCTGGACTCTCTAAAGAACATATTGTGTAAAATAAATATGCAACATCTGTGGAATGATTTAGTAGAAATATGAATATCTCTTTACAATATAGAAATCAAATAAAAGATAAATGATTTATTATGGCACAAGCATCAGATATGGAGATGATCAAAAAACATAGATGTGCCCTATGGTTTAAGGAAAATAAGATGGCACATTCCTTGGAAGAATACCTAGTCCTTCCTATGTTACCAGAAGACAGAAAACTCATAACATGGATAAGGTTCGAACTTATATCCAAATATGCGTACTATAATAAAACATCATTAGCTAAGAAAGTTGGGACAAATTATCTATGTTCTTGTAAGAAGGGTCAATTGGAAACACTTCCCCATATGATTACTACTTGCTCATTGTACCTTCTGAAATTAAATTCTTGAAATTTGGAATTAGAGATACACCCAGATGAAGGACTTTGTTTTCTTTTATTTGTACTGCCTACCTGAACAATTTTATTTTTGCTTTATTTTACTGTTATTAATAATAATAAAACACTATTTGTGAATTTTATAACTTCTCCTGGTTTCCTATGCTTCCTGACCTTTGTCTTCAATTACAAGAGTCTGTAGTCAGCCCTGCCTGGAGAAGGAAAATGTCATCTGGAACACTCAGTCCTCCTCCACCTGGCCAGCTCTCCAACACCTGGGCTTGTACCCAACCCTTGTTACTGACATTCTGAGCTGCTCCTTGCCTCTGTACCAATAAGCCAGTTGCTAAGTCTCTCTTCCATGATTTTGATTTTCCTGCCTTAGCAACTGAAATTTACACTTCCTTCTGGTCTGCCAAAATCTCTCCCTCAAACATTTCAATGTATGTAAAATACTGACACCTATCTCCAAGTAATGTACACCGAGAAATGTGAGCTCATGACACCTGTTCTCCAAAACCTAAACTGGCTCCACCTGTCTTTCCCTGTATTCAATACTAGATTGCCCTTACTGTTTTTAAAACTCTTTATGGTCTTGCCCCAGCCTACATCTCTAACTGAAATTCTGTCTACTCCTCTTTCCCTCTTTTCTTCATTCCTCTTCTGCCTCCTCTCTTTCCTCATTTTCAGGATCCCTTGCCTCTTTGAGGGTCGGACCTTCAGCTTCTCTGCTCCTCTTGCCTGAACTAGACTTCCTCTTTGTCTATGTCAAATTGACTCTACTTAACATTTTTAAAGCTCACCTGAAAACATTTCCTTTCTTTGTTTTCCATCCTCATTGATCTATTTGGCTGGCAATAATAATCATTTATTCAATAGTTACTGTACTTTCAAAAATATACAGACTTAATGTTAGAAATATAGAAACATGTAAATATACAGAAAAAAGCAGGCCCTAAATGATCATACTCAGATATCCCTCTTACGCTCTTGTACTTATCTAACCTATGCTTAAGCATGTTCAGGTTCTTACTCTCCACTAATTCCACTGGATGTTTATCCCATTCTGACAGTACTTTTTATGTGAACCAATACTTCTCTGCTCAGTCTTAAAGGGTTCTCCTGATAGCTGATAACTGCGACCTCCCATGCCCACTCTTGTACTTCTGTTTAATTTGTGGCATTCAAATAATTTAGGGTTCCCTGATGGTCTATATGTCAAGATCATATCTCCCCTAAATCTCCTCTCAAGTGATTATAAGTCCAATTCCACCAGTCTCTTATCATAACTCTTATTTTCCAGTCCTCCAACTGTCTTAGTTAACCTTCGCTGCACATCTTTCAATCTTCCAATATCCTTCCTAGGATTGGGGCACCAGTGCTTCAAGAAATACTACAGATGTGGTCTCACAATTGATCTGTACAGTGATATCAGGAGTGCCGTGCTTCTACTAGGCTTACCACCTGCCCTGATTTTCACAGGACAGTCCTGATTTGGGCAGCTGTGTCCTGTAACAAAACATGATAAATACTACATGTCCTGACTTTATAGTAGAAAAAATATTTTCTAACATTCCACTAAACATTGCAGAAAACTATACCTTAACTAAACTACCTTAAAATGATAAGAAACAAAAGAAGCCACTAAGAAACTACAATACTTAGCCTTAATTCTGATTATCTAGAGAAAACAAGTCTGTTGCATTGGTTGAGATTATGTACTGTGCTGCGAAAAATTATGTTTCAGTAAGAAATGTCCCACTTTGGGCTTCTTAAAAGGTGCTAACCCTAACTTCTACTAACCATACTTCTATGTATACAGCCAATAACCTCATCACATCTTTTCAGTACTGATTCACATTAAAGGATACCTAAACCCTACTATCCTAAACCCTAAAGTGAGCTTTAAACCCTAAACACTAAGCACTATATCTGCCCTCCTCGAGTTCACAGGTGCCATCCACAACTCCCTGGACAGTAGTCTCCTCACTGGGGCAGTCTTCATAGACCTTACCAAGGCCTTTGACACCATCCACCATCGTCTATTAATCACTCAGTTGCATACCACTGGACTCTCCCTTGAATCCTCTACTTGATTCCAGAGCTACCTTGAAAACCGCTCTCAAAGAGTGAAGATAGCTAATGCCCATTCCGCTGAAAGACCAGTTCGCTCAGGAGTCCCCCATGGTTCCATCCTCGGGCCACTCCTGTTTAGCCTCTTCCTTAACAGTCTCCCGCAGTCTTCCACTGAACAAATCCTTCTCTATGCTGACGATGCCATCATTTACTCCACTCGCAAGGACCCTTACCTCGTTCAGCACAATCTTCAGCTTGGTTTCTCTGTAATCGAAAACTGGTTTAGTAAGCATAACTTAGTCCTCAACTACAAGAAAACCAAGTCTATGCTTTTCAGCAGTTCTCACAACAAACACAGGTTCCAACCCCTCTTGATCACTAATGGCCTTGGTGCAGCCCTCGAACAGGTTCATTCATTCAAATACCTTGGATTCACTATTGACAGTAATCTATCATATTGCACCCACATTGAAAATGTCTCGAAAGCTGCAAACTCTCACATCGGCCTTCTTTACAGGCATAGGCAATGCCTTACTGTCAGAGTTGGGACCCGACTGTTTTTTTGTTTATTATATTTAGTCACATCACAAGGCATTTTTTTCTCTGTCCCTTTATTCTGAAAAACCTACTGCAGCAGTGCTTATTTCTTGTCTTTTTTCTACTTTCACCTTTCTATCATGATGGAGTGGCCTCCCATTATGACATCGTAATCTAACTGCCCTACTTTATATTCCTTCCCCTGTCTCAGTGATGTGATTTTTTGGTCTTTATTTTAGTTTGGGTAATGCAGCTGTAAGAAGGCTCAGAAGTATGAGAGCCGAGGTGCATTCAAAAATAAAGTGCACAAGTTGTGTAATGCCTGGAAGGCAGCTAGAAAGTCCTATCTGCACATTTGAAACAGCCATTGAAGTAATAAGTACAGGGATGCCCCTACAGACAGAAATAAAAGAAAATCACCAGACTTTCAAGTGATTGAAAGAAAAAGGGGCTCCATTAGGTTTTAGTTGGGCTAGACATTAATAGTTTTAAAGCAGCCCATAATATCTAGAACACCCAGATGAACTACTCAGTCTACAGTTCACAATAAGGAGTACTTCTAAGAACCAGCTAGCAAAGCTCCAAATGAAAATAATTACCTGTAAAACATAATCATTATTTAATAAATAAAACTTGTGCAAGGGAAACATGCCCTTTTTGGGTTAAAACTTCCTTTTTCCTTGGTACTAACACATTCTCTTGCCATATTGTTTGTGTATATTACAGTTGTATTCTTACCTCTCCCGGGTTGGTCATGTCATGGACAGTACTGCATCTCTAAGGGCCAGTAGCCCACATCTGAAGCTTATTTATAATGAGCAGAGGAATGAGGACGACACCTTGTGGGAGGGGACTAAGATCACTAATTGCCAATTAAGCCTTTTCTTGTTTTCAGAATAGGTTTAGGAGATGGACATAACAGTAGATAAATGTTATTACTGAAAAAATAATTTGTGGTCATACACATCCCCCTACATGATGTATTAGTATAGAAATTCGACGTATTAGAATAGAGGGTGGATCAGCTGACCTATGATGTCATAGCATACACCTATATAAGATGACTGTTTAGTTGAAGGGATCAGATAGTCTTTGAGCACAGAGGATAGTAGAGGTGTTGAAGGCAAGTGCTTCTACTCTGTGGCAGTACTTTAAAGTACTGAAGTGTTTCAGGTTGAGAAAGCCAATGGTGCTTAGTTTATTTAACTTTTGTTTTGGTCTACAAGTCATTTATTTTGAACTTTTATGATAATAAATTTCACACACTCTGCGTGTTCTTCAAGAATCTGGTGTCATTGACTTATCACTTCCCACGCACACTCACACTTGCCACAGATGTCTTAATGATCGCAGTACAGAGCTTGGTGGTTACCCAAATTGACTATGGCCTTATAATCTATGGCTCGCCCTTCAGCATGTATCCTTGACCCTTAACTGATAAGCACTGATAAGCAGCAGGAAAATCCCAGCCTCTCCCTACAAAACAGGGTACTAAATGAGAAAAAGACAGAAGTAGAAAGGTCTGTGGGGGATGCTGCAACAGAAGGTAAAGCCATCAAAAAATGGAGAGCAATGAGTACCAATGCCCGTAATCTGGGTAACAAGCTTCCTGAATTAGTGGCCTTGATGGAGGAGGAACATCTGGATATTGTGGCAGTCACAGAAACATGGTACACACAAAACCATGACTGGGACGTAAACATACCAGGATACACTATCTACAGGAGGGACAGGGAGGGTAAAAGAGGAGGAGGAGTAGCTCTTACATAAGGGAAGGAATAAAAGCAACAGAACAAAAGGTAAACAGGGAGGAGAAGAAGCACTGTGGGTAAATTTGGAGACAGGCAATGGCACCACAATCCACACAGGGTTTATACAGACCCCCTTCTCAGGGGGAGGAAATGGACAAGGAAATGATAGAAAGTATACTTAGAATGGCAGAAAAAGGGGAGATATTGCTGATGGGTGATCTGAATATGCCAGATGTTAACTGGAGTGCAGTTGCAGCAGCCACTTCAAAGAGTGGGGTTATTCTAGATGCCCTACAGGGGGCATGCTTTAGACAACTAGTATTGGAGCCCACTCGAGAGGGAGCAATCTTAGACCTGGTTCTCTCAAATCGAGATGGAGAGAGGATCACAGATGTAGAAGTGGGTAGCCATCTGGGAACTAGTGACCATCGAACAGTATGGTTCACAATAAACACAGCAATAGAGTCAAGCCATACAAAGGCACAAGTACTGGACTTTAGTAAGGCTGAATTTGCCAAAATGAGTGAGTGCCTAAGGAATCCACTAGCAAATGGGCAGGAAGGAGGGGTGGAAGAACAATGAGGAATAATAAAAACTGCCATCACAGAGGTAACAAGCCTTTGTGTGAAGCAAATAAACAAAACAAAACGATGTAAGAAACCACTATGGTTCTCAAAGGAAGTGGCAGTGAAGGTTCAAGAGAAAAAGAAAGCATTCAGGAAGTACAAGGAATCACAGAAGGAGCAGGACAGAGAATTGGATCAGTTAAAGCAAAAGGAAGCTGGGAAGGCAGTCAAAACAGCAAAGGCCCAAACCGAGGAAAAGATAGCCAACTCAGTTAAGAAGGGGGATAAAACCTTTTATAGGTATATCAGGGAGTGAAGGAAGACCAAGGGAGGGATAGTGAGGCTTAGTAAAGGAGAGGGAGGGAGGAGGTGGGCGGAGGGTGACTGTGAAAAGGCAGAGATACTAAACAAATATTTTTGCTCAGTATTTACAAATGAAGAGGGGGAGGTACCTAAAACAAACAGTAGAAACACTCTGAATACAGAAGTTGATACCAGCCCATTTACAGAAGAAAGGGTTATGAAAGAACTCTTAAAACTGAAGGTGGACAAAGCAATGGGGCCTGATGGGATTCATCCCAGAATTCTAAAAGAACTAAGGGTAGAACTAATGACACCACTGACTACCCTCTTTAACAAATCATGGGAGGATGGGGTGGTGCCCGAGGACTGGAGGAGGGCAGATGTGATTCCCCTTCATAAAAGTGGGAGCAAGGCAGAAGCAGGAAACTACAGACCTGTTAGTTTAATGTCAGTGATAGGGAAAATGATGGAATCACTTCTGAAGGAAAGAACTGTCGAGTATCTAGAGGCCAGAGGGGCACAGGACCCAAGGCAGCATGGATTCACAGCGGGAAGGTCATGCCAGATGAATCTGATAGATTTCTTTGACTGGGTGACCAAAGTAGTAGATCAGGGAGGGGCTGTGGACATGGCCTACCAAGACTTTAGCAAGGCATTTGACACAGTCCCACACAAAAGATTAATATACAAGTTAGTCAGCCTGTGAGTGAGTCCCAAGATGACCGCCTGTGTAAAGAATTGGCTGGAGAATAGGACACAGAGAGTAATAGTAAATGGAGTTCACTCTGAAGAAAGAGGGGTTACTAGTGGGGTACCGCAGGGTTCAGTAATAGGACCAGTCCTCTTCAATATCTTTATAAGCGACATTGCAGAGGGACTGGAAGGAAAAGCAAGTCTCTTTGCAGATGACACAAAGATCTGCAACAGAGTTGATGCACAAGGTGGGGTGGAAAGGATGAGAAGGGACTTGGCAAGGTTAGAGGAATGGTCAAATGTATGGCAGCTTAGATTCAATGCTAAGAAGTGCAAGGTAATGCACCTGGGAAACAAAAACCCAGGGAAGAGTACAATGGGGTGAGATACTAACAACAACAAAATGGAAAGAGACCTGGGGTAGTCATATCAGATGACCTAAAGGTGGGCAAGCAATGTGAGAGGGCAGCAAGGAGGGTTGGAGGATGCTGGGATGCATAGGGAGAGGCATCACCAGTAGAAAACAGGAAGTTATTATCCCTCTGTACAGACAGCTGGTGAGACCCCATCTGGAGTACTGCATGCAGTTCTGGAGACCCAATCTCTGCAAAGACATAGACAGGATGGAAGCTGTCCAGAGGAGGGCAACTAAAATGGTGCAGGGTCTGCACCGGAAGACATATGAAGAGAGACTTAAGGAGCTTAATATGTATAGCCTCGAGGAAAGGAGGGAGAAGGGGGACATGATAGAAACTTTCAAGTACCTCAAGGCAATCAACAAAGTCCAAGAGGGTAGCATCTTTCAAAAAAAGAGGTGTTAAAGAACAAGGGGCACAATTTGAAGATGGGGGCAGCTCTAGAGGTAATTTAAGGAAGTATTTTTCACAGAGAGGGTTGTGGATGCATGGAACGGCCTTCCGGAGGAGGTTGCAGAGTCAAAACAGTGGTGGAATTCAAGCATGCATAGGACAGTCATAAGGCAATTCTAGGGGGTGGGGGTAGGAAGAAGTAGGCTGCTGGTTAACTAGGATCTGCAGCTTATCCAGTAGGTAGGGAAATGGGCAGACTGGGTGGGCCAAGCGGTCCTTATCTGCCATCAAATTCTATGTTTCTTAACAAAGTATGCAGGCTCATCACTGGATCCCACCACCTCACCCACACCTGCAATCTATACTCTCAAACTGGTTGGCTCCAATTGTCTAATTGTATCAAGTACCAGACCTGCTTAAGGGTGAAAAAAATATAATTGGGCTTAGCCTCCCCAGGTGTCCAAGCACGAATCCGCATGGCACAGAATTCATATCCCACCAGGGGCTCTGAATCACAGCTTCTGTGCATCCCATGATGCTGTACCATGCAGGGGCAAAGATCCTTCACTTACAGAGCTCCCAGCTGGTTCAGTGGCCTTGGCAATGACATCTCCTTCCTGCCTAAACTAGGCCCCTTCAAATGCAACCTCCACCTCCTCCTCTCTGCCTCCAGCTCCTGTGATTGTCTGGCTTAATCTGCTCCTCCTAATAAAGCACTTACCTCCCCGTTCACCTCCTCTACCACACTTCCCTCCTTACCCTCTCCCACCCTTCCCCTTTTGCACTTTCTTGTTTCTTACAATTGCCACTGGCTGCACCTCGTACTACAGTACTGTACGTATGTAACTGTTTGGAATTGACTGTAATCTGTTTTGCTCTCCGCCATTTCAAATTGCATTGCTCTTTCCAGTTGTCATGTTTCTAATTGTCTTGTCTACTATTGTCTCTCAACTGACGTGGAACCTTTGTAAAAGAGCCTTTGGCTTAAAGTTACTTGTAATCCTAGATTCAAATAAATAAAATAAATAAAAAAACATCCTTTTTGCAATTTTTTTTTTGTAAATTACTCCATAGGCTTGTACAGGAGAGGCTGTTGTTTACATCTATACTAAAACTGCATTTCTTAAAGTAGGAGAAATGCATTTTCATATAATTTGAAAATTATAAACAAAGTCTCTTCTGATTCAAAAATCCTGCTCTCAGAATTCTACAATGGCTTCCATGATGACATCACTCATGACAGGGCTGATAGCTTTGTTCTAGCTCTTATAACTGTTTTCAAATGTGAATAACTTTAAAATGAAAAATGATAGCCTGGTACTGTGAGCACGATGGTTGTTCAGCACAAAAACATCTACAAAATGAGTGGTGTTTCATTTATACATACCTTTAAGTTTTTTTTTAAATTAGCAAAAGAAAGCAGCAGAAAATGCAGGTGTTTGTCACTTTCTCAACAAATAAATGCAAATAACTTTAAAACAAAAAATGATAGCATGGTACTGTGAACACGACATTTGTTCAGCACAAAAATATCTACAAAATGAGTGGTACTTTGTTTATATATATCTTTTAGTTTTTTTTATAATTAGTAAAAGATAAGCAGAACATTATTTTTTTTTCTCGTTTGCAACAACCAAATGCAAATGGCTTTAAAATAAAAATGATAGCATGGCACTTTGAGCACAAAAGTTGTTCTTTATATTGTTAAAGTTCAACAGTCTTGATAGGTAATTTGTTTGACTCCCATCTTCAGAATGAAATGAACAATAATAAAAATTCAAACAGTAACCTGGTCTTGTAGCTTGTGCAGCGTGTCTGTCGGTGCTGAACATTAACAATATAAAGCTTTAAGAAAAGATAAACCAGTTTCCTGAAGAAGGGTTTACTCGAAATGTTGAAGTATTTCTGGATATCAAATATTAAACCTTTTGTATTGTCAAAAAGCTTTTTTGCATTGTTTTGGGGTGAGTGGTACAATATTCCAGTAATTACTTTGGTATATTTTTTATAATCAGCAAAACATTGCAGCAGATTCAATTGTTTTTCACTTTTTTGGAGGTATAGAATACATGGATTATGCTACCTCCATCCTGGAAATATTGTTGATACTTTTTGTTCTCATGGCAATTGACCTGATGACATCACTTGTGGTTTCACCACTCATCATGTCGTCGGGTCAATAGGCACTCGAACGAAAAATATCAACACAATTTCTAGTAGGAAGGTAGCATACCCCTTATATATTCTTTGTAAAAGTACTCTGTTAATGCATCAGTTATAATTGCTATTAAAGTGGCAGTAGTATGGAAATTTGATGTTAGGGTTTTCAATTTACAGCAATTTAGTATTGTTGCACACCCTACCATATGTTAGTGCTTACATACAATTTATAGTGTGATCCTATGGGATTCATCTACTACACTTCACAGGTGGTTGAAGGCATTTGGTTGTGCTTCATGCCTCGCAACCCACCTTTGGGCATGTGGTAATTTAGCATTGCATCACACCCTGTCATGTGTTATTCCTTGCGCACACTTTACATTGTGATCCTAAGGAGATTTTTTACTGCACTTCCCAGGTGGTGTACAACTGTGCATGTGCATCCATGGTTATAGAAGCACTGGTTTGTCTCACCTAGTGATGGATGTTTGTGGTTGCTTGTGTTTCCTTTCCCTCCACTGGCTGCTTTGGGGGGGACGCAGAGTTAGTGCTTAAAACCCTAACATAAAATTTCCATATTTTCGCTGCTTTAATAGCAACTTAAACTGATGCATTAACAGAGGTTTTTTGCAAAGACTATATCAGTGATATGCTACTCCCCTACTAAAAATATAGTTGATAAGTTTTGTTTGAGTGCCAATTGGCCCGACGACATCACGGGTAGCAAAACCACAAGTGATGTAATCAGGCCAATCAGCATGAGAACAAAAAGTATCAACAATATTTCCAGTAGGGAGGTAGCATAATCCATTTATACCATACCTCCAAAAAAGTGAAAAAAAAAAAACATTGAATTTGCTGCCATTTTTTGCTGATTATGAACAATCTAAAAAGTATCTATAAATGAAACACCACTCATTTGGGAAATATTTTTGTACAGAATAACTTTTGCACTCAAAGCGCCATGCTGTCATTTTTGTTTTAAAGCTATCTGCATTTGTGGGTCGCGAAAGGTGAAACAAAATTAATTTTCTGATTTTTTTGCTAATTATAATTAAACTAAAAGGTATACTGTATATAAATGATAGACCACTCATTTGGTAGATATTTTTGTGCTGAACAAATGATGTGCTCACAGTACCATGCTATCATTTTTTATGTTAAATTATTTGTATTTGTTTCTTGAAAAAGTGACAAACAATTGCATTTTCTGCTTCTTTTTTTGCTAATTAAAAAAACTAAAAGGTATGTATAAATGAAACACCACCCATTTTGTAGATATTTTTGTGCTGGACAACTTTCGTGCTCACAGTACCATTCTATCACTTTTCTTTTTAAAGTTATTCACATCCGAATACAGTGATAAGAACTGGAACACAGCTGTCATTTATGACAAGAGTGACATCATCATGGAAGCCATTTTAGAATTCTGAGAGCAGGATTTTTGAATCAGAAGAGGCTGTGTTTATAATTTTCAAATGCTATGAAACTGCATTTATCCTACTTTAATAAATGCAGTTTCATGATATGTGTAAACAGCAGCCTCTCCTTAACAAGCCTATGCAGTAATTTACAAACAAACAAATGTGTAAAAAAGATGGTTTATGTATCCTTTAAGCTTCCTGAAATTATCAGCCACAATAAATCCCAAATCTCTCTTGTTCTCTGAGCAACATAATATTGTCCCTTTCAGTTGATATTTTGCTTTAGGATTTTTACTACCTAAATGAAGCACAATGCACTTATAAATATTAAACTTCACCTTTGCACTGTCAGCCCAATTGTCCAGCTCACCCTGCTGGATCTGTATATCAGCCGTTGTGTTTATGATGCATCCCAGTTCAGCATCATTTGCACAGTTGTTCATCCAGCTGTTTAAGTTCATGTGTATGCCAGTCACTTAAAGATTAAACAATTCTGGTCCCAAAACCAAACCCTGGGGGAACTCCACTAGTCACTTTGCCCACTGAGATACCGGACCACTGACCTTTACTCTCTGCTTCCCATTTGTCAGCCAGCTGTTTATCCAGCTCACTATGTTGGTGAAACGTCCTTATCCCTTACTTTTTAAATACATTTTTATGAGGCATAGTATTTAAAGCCTTACTAAAGCTGAGATATACTACAATAACTGGTTTTACATCATCCATTGCCTTGCTAAAATGTTCGGAGAAACTGATTAACTTAATTAGGTATGACCTCCCATGTTTTATTGGTAGCATTATTTTCCTTGGGGGAGGGTTCAGTATCTTTAGTCCTTACTTATTCAAATTAATGTCTGTTTTTATTACTCTATAAAGTGTTTTGTGACACTCTGATATGAAAAGGCTACATTGAATAAAACTGAATTGTATTTATTGATTTAATACAACATCAAACTAATGCAAACTGTTACTGCAGGGGAAAAAGACATGTATTTGGTAACCAGCTAGTAACAATAAAAGCCCATAACCCTCCCGGATAGAAGATACAGTAATACTGGAGCAATCATAACAGAAGAATCAATACAGTATAACATGATTAATCTTGTGCACTTAGTAGCTCATAAGATCCATATGTGAAATAAAAAAGTAGAGCTATTAATTGGCCTTTCACAGCCATGTAGGTCCAAAGTACGCAAAGACTATAAACCACTGGCAATTAACTCTGATATTTGGAAATTAGTGTTTAAGTCCACCAGCTTAGTTTGATAATGCAAACAAGAAGCACCAAAGACATTAAAACAGGAAAGTCAGCAAAGAACCCTAGATGTTGATTAGGAAGAATTGCAATATGCTGTTGGGTAGTAGGTTTAAACATTAAAGGGATAGTGCTCACAGTCAGTCGGGGGGGAAGAGTTCCCTTTTATTAAAATGCTTCCATTTTATGACAATAACTATGCTATAATGTATGGTGGAATGTAATTGTGTATGAACGTCCATACACTGTAAAAAGTCATTCTGCTGTAGTAGCTACAGCACAATGCAACTGCCCCCACCAGCGCTGTTCATAGAACAGTGGGCGGTTGGTGAGTTGAGTGCGTGAGTTGGACAGCGAGCTCAAGAAACTTGGAGTGTGGGTCTCTGGTGGCAGACACTCACTAGAAAATGTAAGCGATCATATTGTATGAGCACCAAACACTATATAAAACAGTGTACGGCATCCCAAACAACTCGGCAACTCTTCCCCCTCATGTTTGCTATGATGGCAGAGGGACCTCTCGAGCTCATCAGCCGTCATAAACAACACTTGGGTGAAGAACTGCCTTGTTGTGTATGGGATGCCATACACTATCCTATATGTTGTGCAAAAACACAAGAGAAATTGTCTATCATGCTTACCACAAAAACAGTCTAAAAGTCCATAAAGACTCCTGGAATCCCTTCTGCTATTGTAAGGCAGTCATTAAGATGAAGTAGAGAGTGTAAGGAGGGTTGTTGTGTTATATGAAGAGGAACAGTGGTCAAATGACTCACTCAACTAGGTACTTTGACAACAAATACATACAGAGGACGAAATGGGAGATCACATAACAAAGATACAACATGCATTTTATGATGTAGAAATCCAAACACGATCAAGAAAGGCCCAGTCCTCAGCATCATTACATAGTTAAAAATCAAAAAGACTTGTTTTAAGATCATTTCCATTTTGGTCACATAATCCCTTATACTAATGTATTGTCCTCATGAAGCATTCTCCATTATAATTAAATCTCCAAACAACATGAAGTCTTGCTGTATTCTGACTATTGCAGTTAGCCCCAGCACTCAAACTACCCTGGAGAGTAGAGGGTTAATTTCTATGCAGAGCATAGAACATTGAGCTCGAGCTCGGTTCAGACATCTGTCTGCTGCACTTTGAAGTGTAACCGACAGATTCTTTACTCCGACTAACTGAACAGTCGCTCCGGAGATTTCTCCTCTGCTCGCAGTTCGAAAGTCGGTTAAAGTCCTCGGTTTTACTGATTATTTTTCACAAGTTTCGGTTCAGATCTCTGTCTGTGGTACAGTAAGTACTAGGTAGTAAACTAGACATAGTAAACTTGTGGAAATTGTAAAAATTGACTTTTCGACTGGTTCGGCTGAACCGGCCGTTTAGTGAATTATATATTCTGTCTTTGTTTCTAAACTTAGAGTGTGGTTACCGGTCCTTATCGGTTTAAAAAAAAAAACACATTTTCCTGTGTTTTTTTCCAATACCCGTGACATGGTTAGAAACCGATAAGGGTGTCTTGCCTGGTTGTTTGCCATAAAAAGGGTAAGTTTGTGGGTAGGATGGCTACGTCTGAGAAACTCAAAAGAAAAACCGGGCCCACTGGGTTTCAACACTGCAGTGTGTGTGGGGAGGTCTTTGCTAAGGCTGATCCCCACATCACCTGTGTTTATTGTTTGGGATTTGACCACCTTGATTCAGACTGCCAAATCTGTAAACATTTCCCTGAGTCTACCCTGGAAAAAAGATTAGGTAGGCTTAGGGATAAGGAGGCCAAGAAGTCTGCTGACCCAGATGGCCAGCCCAGTTCAGTACTGACCGAACCTGAGGGAGTGCACTCTGACCAGGGCGATACTTCTTCAGGCAAGAGGAGAGCTGATCCTGAGGGATCGGTTCTTACAAAAGAAAAAGAAAAGAAAACTCAGCCGGTTCAGATCCAGAGACCCATTTTCCGACTGCCGAAGAGATTGCCAAAGTGATAAGGATTGTAGAATCACTTCACCCAGTTCCGTCTGATCCGGAGCCTTCTGGCAGGCACTCGGTTCGGTCGGTTCCTCCGGTTCAAGATTATGCCCCTGAAGACTTCTATGAACTGGATTTGGAAGGGGATGAAGATTATGATGATGACAAAGATGATGGTGTAGAAGGTCTGGATGAAACCATTGAACCAGACATCTCCCCAGACAGGCCTTCTGGTGTTTCCCCTCCTAGGCTTTCTGAGTTCCCTTCCCACTACATGTTTTACAGGAAAGTGGCAGAAACCCTCCAGTTCCCTGTGGAAGAAGCTGTAGAGGAACAAGAGGAACCTAATTATGTGGAGATGATGGACATCCCAGAGTCCAAGAGACTGTCTATTCCCCTTCATAAGTCTTTTGGGAAACAGACACAAAATATTTTAAAAACTCCAAATTCTGTACCTCCTGTCAACAGAAGGATGGGCAAAAGGTACACCTTATCAGGTTCAGGTACAGAGTACTTGTATCGACAATGCAGCCATGTTGGGGTTGTGCAGGCTGCAGCCTGAGATAAGGCCAATATACCCTTGGCTTCACACCCCCCATATAAAGACTCTAGGAAGCTGGATGCCATGGCAAAGAAACAGTACATGGAGCTGGAGGGGGTGGCTGCTGATGGGAATGAGGCATCTAAGGTACAGTTCCATGCTGCTGTGGACTCCAATGATGTGTCATCTAGAGTCATGGCTACATCTGTGGCTCTTCAGAGACTAGCTTGGCTCAGATGTACTAGTCTCTCACAGGACACCCAGGCTAAGGCCATGGATTTCCCTGTGGTGGGTAATTATCTGTTTGGGGAGCACACAGAGAATTACATGAAAAAGATGGATGAGTATAGGACCACCTATAGGAGTGCACAGGCCGAGGAAAGGCAGGCAACTCCTCAAAGGCAGCAAACTAGGGGCAGGGGCAGGCCTTTTCATAGGCCTTTCTACCAAGCACAGGCCTCTTCTCCCTTTCCTCAGAGGGGGTTCTTCAGAGGGAGAGGCAGAAGGGGGATGAGCAGGGTTGCATCCACCTCTCAACCTGAGACTCCTGCCAAGCAGACACCCTGATGTGTCAGCCCGGGTCGACTCACCCAATCCTGTAGGAGGCAGGCTGGCTTACTTTGTCCAGGACTGGATGTCTGTTACCTCAGACAAGTGGGTCCTGGAGGTAGTAAGCCAAGGGCTGGTTCTCAGCTTCAAGAAATTGCCAAAGCTGAGGGCCAGATTTTTTCCACCTGCAAGCATCTCTGAAACCATTACCCTAGAGGTGGAGGTTTCATCTCTACTAGCTCTAAAGGCTGTAGAGAGAGTTCCTACATTGCACAGGGGCAAAGGTCTGTACTCCAGGTACTTCCTTACCCCAAAAAGACAGGGACGTGGCGACCCATCCTAGACTTAAGATACCTGAACAAACATCTTTTAAAACCAAAATTCAAAATGGTGACTCTGGGAATAATCCTTCCCTCTCTAAGGCCAGGGGACTGGCTAGCCTCCCTGGACTTAAAAGATGCCTACTTTCACATTCCCATCAGGTGCTCCCACAGAAAGTACCTCGGGTTCGAATTGCCTTCAGGCCATTATCAGTTCAAAACTATGTCCTTTGGCCTGACATCACCTCCAAGGGTATTCACAAAATGCCTAGCAGTAGTAGTGGCCGTTTTAAGAAGGAAAAATATTTCCATATTTCCATACCTGGACGACTGGCTCACTGTGGATCAGTCCCAAGACCAAGTCAAGTCAGACCTGGAAGTGACTCAGCAAGTGCTCACTTCCCTAGGATTCCTTCTCAGTCTTCCCAAGTCAGTTCTCAAGCCTGTACAGCTCCTCACCTTCATAGGGGCAGAGTTGGATACAGTCAAAGCAAGAGCTTTTTTTCCCCTGGAAAGGGCAAGGGCTATTTTAGAGCTGGCTTCTTCATTCCACCTTCTGGTCTCTTGGCCAGCAAGGCACTTCCTTCAGCTTCTGGGCCACATGGCAGCTTCTACAGCAGTGGTCCAAGGGGCCAGATTTCAGATGAGGGACATTGAGTTTCACCTGAGGGCCTTTTGGTCTCAGAAGAAAGATTCTCTAACCAAACTAGTTCCAGTGACTCAGACTCTGATCCAGGCTCTCCAATGGTAGCAGGATCAGGGCAACCTCAGGCAAGGAGTCCCATTCGTCACTCAGTCTCACTCTGTGGTCTTAACCATGGATGCTTCTCTATTGGGGTGGGGAGCCCATCTGGGGGCTCTCACAGCCCAGGGACTGTGGTCCCCTCAGGAATCCCTTCTTCATATCAATCTCTTGGAACTCAGGGCAGTCTTTCTGGCCCTGCAAGCTTTCTCTCAGTCAGTGCAGAACAAGGTGGTTCAGGTCAGGACAGACGCATCACCACCATATGGTACATCAACAAGCAGGGAGGCACTCAGTCCATGGCTTTGTGCATGGAAGCCATGAAATTGTGGTCCCTAGCTTATTCTCTGCAGATCTCTCTGATAGCAGTACACCTTCCAGGGAAGGACAATGTGCTAGCAGATGCATTGAGTAGGATCTCCCAGGGCCATCACGAATGGTCCCTGGACCCTCTGGTGTTGAAAGTGATTTTTTCAAGGTGGGGCACTCCTGAGATAGATCTCTTTGCAGCCTCAAACAATCACCAACTTCCTCTGTTTTGTTGAAGACCCCCAGTCTTGGGCTCAGTCCCTCTGGATGCTCTGATTTTGAACTGGGAAGGGACATTTCCATCTGCCTTCCCTCCCTTTCCTTTACTGTTCCAAGGATCTGGTCAAGATAAGGTCACAACCCTGAAAAGTGATTCTGATTGCTCCAGACTGGGCCAGGCAGCCATGGTACCCCCTGTTGCTGACCCTAGCAGTCCATCTTCCCCTGCCTCTTCTCAGAAATTACAACCTGTTAACCTTCTCTCAGGGGAGGATTTGGTAACACAGTCTTCGGTCTCTCAATCTCAAGGCATGGCTCTTGAAGAGTTAGAGTGTGCAGATTTGCATCTGTCCCAAGGGGTTCTGGGTATTCTCAAAGCCTCTTGAAAGCCTGCCACCAGAAAAATGTATAACTCCAAATAGAAAAGATTCAGCATTTGGTGTTCCAAGAAGCATATATCCCCAGACACTGCTGAATTGTCTACAGTTCTGGATTATATGGTTCATCTTAATGGCCTAGGCCTCAGACCAGCTACTCTCAAAGTACATTTGTCAGCTGTTTCTGCTTTTCTGTCAGTGAGAAAGCCTTCCTCACTGTCATCTCACCCTGTATTCTGTAAATATTTCAAGGGATTGCTTTATACCAATCCCCCCTTTTAGGGATCCTACCCCTGCTTGGGATCTTAATGTTTACATTGCTCAGCTTATGCAACCCCTTTTTGAGCCTTTGTCTTCAGCAGAGCTTAAGTACTTGACTTGGAAAACTGTTTTCCTGGTAGCTATTACCTCTGCCAGGTGTATCAGTGAAATGCAAGCTCTGTCAGTGGAGCCTGATTTTATCTCATTCTATAGAGATAAGGTGGTCCTTAGAACTAATAGGAGATTTTTTACCAAAAGTGGTTTCAGATTTTCATCTGAACCAAACTGTGTTTCTCCCTGTGTTCTTCACTGATCATTCTTCTTCAGGAGAAAGAAGTTTACACAGTTTGGATGTTAAAATAGCCCTTAGTTACTACACTGAGCATACTAAGGCTCACAGGTTTGACTCCCTCCAGTTGTTTCTCACTTATGGGGAAGTGGGGGAAGGGCAAACCTGCCACTAAGAGAACTATTGCCAGGTGGATTGTCTCTTGTATTCAATTCTGCTATGAGAAGCTAGGTAAAATACCTCCCTCAGGCCTGAGGGCTCATTCGACTAGAGGTACAGGCTGCGGCCAGGGATATTCCTTTGCTAGAGATATGTAAAGCAGCCACCTGGAAAACAGTCCATACATTTACCAAGCATTACTCCCTGGACATCCAGGCTAGGAGTGATGCTCAGTTTGGTACAGCAGTACTGCAGAACCTATTCCCGAGGTAGGTTTGATTCCCTTCTCCATGGACGTACTGCTTGGTAGTCTGCAATAGTCAGAATACAGCAAGACTTCATGTTGTTTGAAGAAAAAATTACTCACCTTAGTAATTATGTTTTTTCTAATGGAGTCTTGCTGTATTCTGACCTCCCTCCCTGCCTCTCCTCTCAGAACCTGTTTTTGGGAAGTGGGCTGGCAGGTGCAGTGTTGCACCCCAGGGGTGCATTTGGGCACTCCCTCCTTTCAGAGAGGGGGAGTAGGTTATATTATTAATTTAACAGTCTTAAGTTGTTCGCCACCTAGTTTTTGATTTTTCATTTCTTGACTTGAGTCTTTTAGGGATCCAAAATATTTGGTTGTCATTTGTCTAGTAAAAATTTTGCAATTTCCACATAGTAGTTAGTTAGTATTAGCTCATAAGAATCTGACGGTTGCACTTCAAAGTGCAGAAGACAGAGGTTTGAACCAAGCTCGAGCTCAACGTTCTATGCTCTGCATAGAAATTAACCCTCTACTCTCCGGAAAAGAAAGAAAAGTCCAAAAGGTACACATTCCCTTAAACGTTCCAAGAAGCCAGATGCCTACGTTGCTCTGCCTGTTCTGTGGGACTAGCACTGGAAATGGAGGTGGGAAGGAGAAGAGAAGCTCCATGATGCTTTTGGAACTGTTTGTGCCACAGAGGATTGCGGCTCCCTGCCACACTTCAAAGCTACCCACTGCTGCCAACAAAGAGGAATGTAATCACATGCTTAGATCAGGGACTTCCCCTGCCAGGAATCCAACCATATCGGACATCACTGCAAACCATGCACAATATCAAAGGGGGCACATCATTGTTTTTAGGGCAGAAGCCCTTAGTAACAAGACTTGGGATCCAAGCCTCTATGAACTACAAAGAGGACAACCATCTTAGCCACCTCTGATCCCCTTTGACAGGGTTACAAGGCTCTAGAACCTGCCATGTAGCCAGAGGGGTCTCATGGGAGAGAGAAGGACCAAAACAGGGCTGCGGAGTACAAACAGTGTGCTCGAAGTTGTTTCTTTCTCTAGATAACATGTGCAATGCGACTGTCAACAGGCCTGCAATGATCCAATGACTGGGTACAAAGTGAAGCTCACAGAACTCCCTAGTGACATAGCGCTATACTGGTACCAGTGTAGGAGCAGGTAAGTGGGGCCTGTGCAGACAGCAGTATTAAGGGAGGTGGGACAGGCATCAGTAAAATGCCATTACCAAATGCAGACAGTGGAGGCAGGTGCTGTAAGACGAGGAAGCTACTGAGACCCACGCTAAGCTCTGATGGCACAGAGGTAAGTGGCAAAATACAACATTCATGCTCAGATACAGATGCAAAAGTTTAAATGCAACAGTGAGTGGAAAATTATTCTTGGGTATTTCCTTTTCCAATTAACAATGCGGAAAGCATTTCCAGGTTTGAGTGCTGGGGCTAACTGCAATAGTCAGAATACAGCAAGACTCCATTAGAAGAAACATGATTACTAAGGTGAGTAATTTTTTCTTACCTCACATCACACTGTATGAATTTTCTTTTTCTATGAACCTTGCTTTTATATATTGAATTCCAATTCCTGATAGTCACTCTCGATAGATAAAGCATAGGGTAATTTGTAAAAATTGAATTGTATGTTCTTTGTCATTTATAATTAGTAAATTTCAAAATCAAGTTTGAAAGTCCAATTATATAATCAATTCCCATTCGGTGCAGCATCCAGTTTCATATACTGTATTCTAACTATTATAACTTGCTGTCAACTGCTCAGTGTCTGTTAAAATTGACTTCCACAATTCACTAAAAAATATTCATGTGTCCCTTATGTAACACCCCCCCCCCCATATTCTGTCACCTGTGCTGACTTCTATGCCTCACTGGTGCTCACTCTAAGTAGCACTTCCTAACATGCCAGCGGCTAACTCCAGCAAATGCACATGTAAGGGCATTTAAAAATAAAATGAAAGCTACAGAAATGAAAAAATGTCAAATCACACACACACACACACACACACACACACACACACACTGATGATTAATAACTAAAAGAGTAACCTTACATGCATTTCTGCTGGTGTCAGCCACGGTTATGATTGGTAACACCTCTTACACAGAGCAAGCACTTGTGAGGCGTAGATGTCAGCACAGGTGGCAGAAGCACCTGCAGTGTGACAGAGCAAACCTGAAAATGATACGGAGGAGAAGGTGAATCACATTTGTAGCTATTAAAAGTTTGGAATACCAAATTGCAAACACCAGGGGAAACCCTAAACTGTGTGGTAAAGGACTCGGGGGGAAGGGGAAGGAAAGTCCAAAAGGTACACATTCCCTTAAACGTTCCAAGAAGCCAGATGCCTGCATTGTTCTGCCTGTTCTGTGGGATTAGCACTGGAAATGGAGGTGGGAGGGAGAAGAGAAGCTCCAGGATGCTTTTGGCACTGCTTGTGCCACAGAGGACTGCGGTTCCCTGCCATACTTCAAAGCTACCCACTGCTGCCAACAAAGAGGAGCGTAATCACATGCTCAGATCAGGGACTTCCCCTGTCAGGAGACCAACCACAATCGGACCTCACTGCAAACCATGCACAATATCAAAGGGGGCACATCATTGTTTTTAGGGCAGAAGCCCTTAGTAACAAGACTTGGGATCCAAGCCTCTATGAACTACAAAGAGGACAACCATCTTAGCCACCTCTGATCCCCTTTGACAGGGTAACAAGGCTCTAGAGCCTGCCATGTAGCCAGAGGGGTCTCATGGGAGAGAGAAGGACCAAAACAGGACTGCGGAGTACAAACAGTGTGCTCGAAGTTGTTTCTTTCTCTAGATAACATGTGCAATGTGACTGTCAACAGGCCTGTAATGATCCAATGGCTGGGTACACAGTGAAGCTCACAGAACTCCCTAGTGACATGACGCTATACTGGTACCAGTGTGGGAGCAGGTAAGTGGGGCCTGTGCAGACAGCAGTATTAAGGGAGGTGGGACAGGCATCAGTAAAATGCCATTACCAAATGCAGACAGTGGAGGCAGGTGCTGTAAGAGGAGGAAGCTACTGGGAGACATGCTAAGGTCTGATGGCACAGAGGTAAGTGGCAAAATACAACATTCACACTCAGATACAGATACAAAAGTTTAAATGCAACAGCGAGTGGAAAATTATTCTTGGGTATTTCCTTTTCCAATTAACAATGCAGAAAGCATTTCCAGGTTTTAACTGCAGCCAAGCAAATAAAGAATGTCTAAAGTATTTATGGGTACAGTATTATGATTTTGTGACTGACACAGAAGCAAAGGAAAGAATAAAGACACTTACAGCCTGATCCACAAAAGCTCTGGGAGGCTTATACAGCTATGTAGCAAATGTGCATAGGCTGTTATGTGCCAAAGTTGAAGAAGTTGAACAGACCATGGCAACCGAACACTTTGCACACCGTACAGAAAGGAAGTGTGGAGATGTCTGTATGTCTTGCATGCACACCTCCTATGTTGGTGTTCTCGAACATACGCATGTTTCACTCATGCCAATTCCTGACCACAGTGTGAGATAGATGTTTTCCTGTGCACAGCACTGGGTCTGATACTACGTGATCTGACAGGCTGCATTAACATTGTTCAGGGTCAAACACAAAAGTGTGCAGCACATACATGCTCATACTGGTGCACACTACACAGGCAAAAGCACTGCATCCCACTGCTTCCACATATGCCACAGCCCACATGTATGTGATTAGTGGGACAAACTTCATATTAACTGGCCTGTGTTATATGCCAAAACTGGACAATGCACACAATCCAAGCAAGACATGATATATAGTTAGGGTTGAGTAGTCTATTTAATGTTTAACTCTTAATGTTACACTTTAATAGCTTCACCCCTGTTCAACAGATTCACACAAAGTTTTGCATGGGTGGTCTGTGGGGCAAGGTCTCTTGATGTGCCAAGTTTCTTTTTAGTCGGATGTGCAGATTCTGAGATCTGTATAGTGTGTTTTTAGGACAAATCTGTTGTTTGTTTTTTGTCATCACCTGGTGCCCAGATGGTTTGGAATTTTGGTCTGAAATTTTCAGCGTGGAAAGGGCCTGCCCCAGAATGGTGCCTTTCATTGGTTCGGTGAAAAAATATTAATCTCAAAGTGTGCCAAGATTCATTGCAGTCAGGTGTGCAGATTCTGAGATCCATATAATGCATTTTAAGAAAAATTGTGTGTGTCGGGGGGGGGTTGCTTTTTTTTGTCATTGCCTAGCACCCAGATGGTGCAGTTTGGGTCTTGAAATTTTCAGGATAGAAAGGACTTGCACCAGATTGGTGCCTTATGTAGTTTGGTTAAAAAAAAGCATTAATCCAGTCCCAAGTTATAAGGATTTAAAATATTGGTTTTGAGCATGATCAGTAGGGTCTTTCTGATAGATGTTTGATACCCTACTGAGCATGCTGAAAACCAACATTTCAAATCCTTATAACTTGGAAATGGATTAATATTTTTTTCATCAAACCAATGAAAGGCACCATTCTGGGACAATCCCTTTCTACCCTTAAAATTTCAGACTGACATTCTAAAATGTCTGGGCTATATGATATACTGTTCATTCACTGCAAAAAACTCCATTAATGCATCAGTTAGGGTTCCTATTACAGTGACAAAAGTATGGAAATTTGTTGTTAGGGTTCCCAACCCCACCACCCTCCACACACCAACACACATTGAGGCGTGCCTTGGGGTTGTTGGACCTAACTCTCACCCCATTCCATGTGCAAGGAAGCTGAGATGGTACAGTATTAGAGAATGGGATGAGAGTTAGGTCAGATGATCCCAAGACACACCCCGATGCCTGTTGGTGAGTGGAGGATGGGGTGGGGTTGGGTGGAGTGGTAGGGTTGGGAACCCTAACACCGAATTTCCATACTTTTGTCACTGTAATAGGAACTCTAACTGACGCATTAATGGAGTTTTTTTGCAATTAATTTCCTTACTTTTTGAAATAGCATAATATCATCCTTATTTTACTTCCAATCCCTCCCTAGATGCACATATGTATGTAGGTAAGGGCCCTGCACTTCCATGTGTTGAACAACAGTGATCAGATTGTCAGCATAGCCATCTTATTACCCCACCTTATGTACCCCGGTACAGAGAAATTGTGAAATGCAATCCAAAACATAAATATGCGCAACTGCAACACCATTCTGTGCCACAGGTGCGAAAACACATTTCAACCAGGTTGTGAAGAATGACAGTTATACTGTTCATGAGGTGGTGTGAAAAAATAGCTATGTTGAAAATTTGGTGGCAAAATGTTGAAAAGTACCAAAGTTATGCGTGTGTGTAGAATAAATTCAATGGATGCATATAACTCGGGCATTTTTAGGAATTCTTTCACCAAATTTTCAACATGGCGTTTTTGGAACCCCACCTCATGAACACTGGCACTGTCATTTCATTCATCAGTCCTGAAAGTTGGTTTAGCACAGCAACTCCGCCATGCTGCACCACAGGTGCGAAAACAAATTTTGGCAGGATGTGAAAAATGGCAGCTGTATCGTTCATGAGTTGGTGCGTAAAAACTGCCAGTGTTGAAAATTTGGAGTGAAAATATAAAAAGAATGCTGAAGTTACGAGCGTGTGTAGAAAAATTTCAACGACGCACATAATTTGGTCATTTATTTGGTAATTTTGCAACAAATTTTCAACATGGGCTTTTTGGGACCCCACCTTGTGAACACTGGCACTGTCATTTCATCAAATATAACAAAAAAGTGTCTCCCAAGGTTCCCTTTTAAATGGAATATGGAAAGATAATATATGTGGGAGAGAAGAAAAAGCATAATCAGAAACAATTTAAAGAACAATCAACTCAACCCCAGAATTATAAAAATACAAAAACGTGCATATCTTGAATTATTTCTTTCATTTTTCATGAATAAAATTATCTTGAATGGATTCATTTTCTCATATTTGTATTTTGTTTTTTCGTTTTTTAGTTTCTTGGGACTCCAAAAGTTTCCAAATGGCTCCAAAAAATATTATCATATGTTGTAACGTTTCAGAACAAATCTAGTTCCTTCTTCAGACAAAAAAGCCTTTATACAACTTCATCCAAAGTACAAAATTCAAATCTGAAAAGAATCAGACATATGCAAGTTTCAGTAAAACAACAAATATATATATATGTATATGTGCGTGGACAGTATTTGAGAGACTTGGGTGTGCACTTAAAATAAGGTCTGTATTTTACTCATAATTTATTAAAAATACAGCATTTGTGCTCTGTACCATTGCCAATATGGTCAAGAGATAGTGTGCATAAAAAAAGGGGTGTATGTA
Source organism: Neoceratodus forsteri (assembly GCA_016271365.2). Taxonomy (NCBI): domain Eukaryota; kingdom Metazoa; phylum Chordata; order Ceratodontiformes; family Ceratodontidae; genus Neoceratodus; species Neoceratodus forsteri. The sequence continues at coordinate 1,128,403,897 of CM057449.1, read as the reverse complement.
TTTTTATTTTATTGTGGCAACATTTTAATAATGGAACTAGCCTTAAAAAAGGCAGCCATTTTGTGACATGGCTGTGCTACACATCTTGGTAACCATTAAATTTACTGTATTTCAAGCACAATACTAAAGTTTTCTATTTTAGTGGACAGAGTGGATGTGTAACTCTCCCCCAAGTGATTATTGATTTTATGCAGATGTAATTACATTTACATGACACCACATGTAATTTATTAATTTATGCATTACTGTGATGTCTTATATAGCTGCATAATTTATTTTGTGTATTCTGCCTTTATGCTTTGAGGGTTTTTTTCAGTGTCAGTTCACATTGCTTAATGTGTTTCCCCCACACAAATCTGCAGTTTTACTGCAGTGGTACATAGATCCTGCTAGGAGCAGTAGCATCAGAAGCTGTGGCTCTTGCTGTCGTGTCCATGTTACCCACGTGGATGATGATGATGCTGGTATTGGTACAAATAGCTGGGACCTGAAGGTGACATCAGGCATTCAGTTTTGGTACTCTGGCTTCAAGCAAAACTGTTCTTTTCCCGCTGCTTCTCCCATTTACCATTCTTAAAAAAACGGTAGTATGAAGCATTGTCCATTTTAAATCTGGTGTGCTGCACAGGAGTTTGGACGAATCTCAGAGGTCTCCAGTCACTAGACAACATGATCTTCAACATTCTGCTGCAAAACAGCAAATAAAGATTCTGGGAGGCATATTAAATAGTGACTGGCTAAAGTGCAGCAGTTATTCTGTGTCATTTTGGGGACAGAAAATGTAAAGTATTCACCTTAAGACTCCATGGTCCTGCTGTTTGTGAAGGGCCCCTCTTCAAAATAGAGGATGCTTGGATCAGTAGACTGTGCAGTACAATGAGTATATTTTAAAGTTTTGTTTGAGAAGTATATCAGCAGAATTTCCCTCTGGTTCTAGCACTGTGTAAATGGGGCATATTAAATAGTATAGTTTAAAGTTATGTATGGAAAGTATATCAGCAGAACTTTCTTCTGGTGTGGTTAGTGTTTAAATGGGGCATATTAAATAGTATATTTTAAAGTTTTGTTTGGGAGAATATCAGCTGAACTTTCCTCTGGTGCTGGCACTGTTTCAATAGGACATATTAAATACTATGTGGCTATAGAGCAGCAGTTGTGTTCTATCATCTTTGGGGGCAGAAAAGTTACATTTGTGTGTTCTCTCATGGCCCAGCTGTTTGTGAAGGACCCCTCTTCAAAATGGGGCTGTGCATATATGTGACCAATCTAATCAAATGAAGTTTTGTTTGAGATTTATATTTTTTTGTTTACAATCCAGCCAGCAGATTTTCATTGTATAATTAGATTTTTTCAGAATATTGTTAATATTGGTGAACTTTCCCCTGCTGATGACTTTAATCATGTTTAAATGGGAAAAAAAACAACACCTGTGGAGTTTCTACTGGTAAATTCTGAGAATGTGTATTTGTCGAATGAATGCTACACCTGTTGATGTGATGATGGCTCTATTTTTGAAGTGTGTATGTGGAATGAATATAAAAGCTGCACTCTTAAAATGTTTTAAGTAAAAATAAATGCAATTTGAGAGAGAGATGCTTGTGATTTTTTGAAAGAATGGGTGATGCTGGCTGTGGTTAAGGTAGGGGTATGGGTGTGTGTGTGTGTGTTATTTTAAAATGATAAAGTTGCCTTTCTTGATGTAAGATTATAAAGGAGCATTGTTGTATTGGCATACTGAACTAGGGGTCTAGGCATGGGTGGTGGCATAATATATTGGAATTGTTTGAAATAAAAAAAACTACAGCAATGGGGCCTACCTCAAAATGCTTCTTATGGCATTGGTCAGTTCATTCGAGGTTATGGGGGGGTTACCACTTGTAGGAATGAGATTGCTTCTAAACTAGATATCAAGTGGTGGCGTAATATGTTGGAACTGTTTTAAAATAAAAGAATACAGCACTTGGGCCTACCTCAAAATGGCTGCTCATGGTATGGGGGGTTACCATGTGTAATAACTGAGTCATTGCCTGGGTATACTAGTGCCTGTAGGGCAGCATCATTGTTTTAAATTCATCTGGCAAAAACATTTTCCTGATTTATTTATAATAAGACTGTTTCTAAATTAGATGTCAAGTGATGGCACAATATGTTGGAACTGTTTAAAAATAAAAAATACAGCACTTGGGCTTACCTCAGAAAGACTGCTCATGGCATTGCTTAGTACATTCAGGGGTATGGGAGGGATACCATGTGTAGTACTGGAATTTGGTCATTGCCTGGGTGTACTAGTGCCTGTTGGGAAATATCAGTGGTTTGGATTCATCTGCCTATAAATTAAATGTCAAGTGTTGGCATAATATCTTGGAACTGTTTGAAAATAAAAAAAAATACATCACCTGGGCCTGACTCAAGCAGTTTGGAGGTGGTATTCCATGTGCAGTACAATAACCCTGCAACAGCAGTGTCCCTGTGATGCACATGGTGGTGAGAACAGAGTAAGCCTGTGTGATATTTTGGCATCATTTTCCCCCTTAATGGGCATCTACAGTTAACACCAAACAGATTGCCTGGGTGCTTTCTGGTTGGTAACTGTGCTTGGGCCTGCCCTCAGTTTGACTCTGTGGAGGTACAGTGATGTCAAAATGACCCTTGATGAGGCTCAGGCCCATTATGTAGCATCCAGCTGTATCTTGCTTTGCCTTTGCTTGTTCATGGAGAACTTTGGTGTATTCTTTTGACTTGTACAATAGTTTGTATGTGACATTCCACGTGCAGAACAAGAACCCTGCTGCAGCGGCATCCCTGTGATGCACATGGTGGTGAGCTTAGGGTGGGCCTGTGTGATATTTTGGCAGCATTTTCCCCTCAAAGGCTGGCATGCAGTTGCCAGGGAGCATCATGTGGTACCCTCATGTATAGTTATCAGTACCAAACAGCTTGCCTGGGTGCTTTCTGGTTGTTAACTGTGGTTGGGCCTCTCCTCAATTTGGCACTGCCCAGCTACAGTGATGTCAAAATGGCCCCTGGTGTGGCATGGTACTTAGCAATGTGTATTGGCTGTTTGGTTGATAATAAGCCATTAATAAAAGTTGTACCATGTATTTCACATGTTGCATTGCTACTGTGGTGTCCGCGTTACCCACAGTAGTATTATGCAACAGAGACGGTCACATAATAAATTAAGTGCAACCAAGTGATTTGTTCATGTTTATCTTTCTACTTAAAGTCCAGCTTAAGTGTGAAAGGCATGTAGACTGGACAAAAACAGTATAAGCATGAAGTAATGAAACTTTGGTAACCTCAAATTTGTATTTTTAGTGTTGTCTACATTGGAGGCTAGACAGCAACACATAGGTATGGAAGAACATCAAATCATTAGATGTTGCAAATGAATACACTTAAATAGAAGACAGAGACACTGCATTTGAAAATGTTATTTATTACTAGAAATGGAAAATAATGCATAATGGACGCCGAGTTACCCACAAAAGTAGTTTACATGTCATGAATAACTGTGCCATTTATCCAAACTTAGAAATACAGAACTATCTCTATATTTTGTATTATGCAACTACCACATACACACATTAAAATTAAGGTTGAGTCATGCCTAATTATAAAACTTGTTTTGAGTGTATGAATGTCACACTTTGTCTCTCGAATACTGTCCACACAGCTATATATATATATATATATATATATTCCCTTTTTTTTAATTCAAAAATTATCTTAAATATATGTTTTTACATAAAACAGGGGGAACTAACCTAAACAAATCACATAAACAAATCATAGTCCTTAACAGGACACTCTGTATCTCGAAGTCCACTTATCTTTAACAAGCTGTGAATGAGCAGGTAAATAGAAGCATAAGCAAAAAGTAAAGGGGGGGTCCAAGGAGAACATTTTTTTTTCTCTTTATGTGAATACAGTCTCTTTAATTAAAAAGAAGAAAGAGAGAACTTTAAGTTAGATGCAATACATTTAAGCATTAAATAAGTCAAAATAATGTAGCTATATTTGAATAAAGCCTTACTTTTAATTTTTGGTTTTGCATGAGCAAACGGCCCATTCACAAATGACTTCAGTCTTAAAAGCTCTGCTTCTTCTCTACAGCTAAGAGAGCATACAGAAAAAGCATTTTAAATTCATGTCTTTCATTACATCTTCTTAAATTCATGCTTTTGATTAAAAAGCTGAAATGTTTTGTATTTTTTACCTTTATCACTGCTCTTGAGGAGATTATTTCTCGGTAGAGGGACTCCAGCTAAAGACAAAGGTTGTCCGTGGTGCGGTCACCATGCGAGTGAATGGCAAAATCTCTCTGCTACACTCACCTTCTTTCTGAAGGTAAAACAAGGGGCCAGGCCATCAGGTAAGCATGTGAAACATGCTGATGGCACACTGTGGCGAACCCTGAGTGCCTGGTTCCTAAAAGGAAAACCACCTTTGGAGAGAAACTCTCTCAATAAAGTGGCCCCCTTCAACAATAAATACTGCTGATAGTGCAATGCAAACAACCAGGGAGAAAAGAGCAACACTGACTGGGCTCAGTGAGGACCGATGAGGTTAAAGCAGATACTGATATTGCTTAGGAACTGAATAGCAAGTTAAAAGGAGAAAAGAACAAAGATATGAAAGATGGAGAGAAGGTCATATATAAGTAAGGATAATGGGATAGAAAAGTATGTAATAACATTTGTATGAGGAGGATGATGGGAGAGAAAACCGGGGGAGAAAAAAATGGTGGGGGGGACATGGGCGACAGGTGCGTAATAGAGCACAGGGGAAGAGAAAAAGAGGGAGATAGTCTAACATCAAGGAACATGAATCAACAGTACAGCAAAGTAAATATTACAGCAAGCATTTACATCATACGAATAAACATATATCACCAGAAGGAAGAAACCAACTCTATTTCTAGATAGCCAAATAATGTGGCAGCTCAAGATAATAAAAATTTGATGGCTACAAAACAAACACTGAACAAAAAAGTACTAAATGGTTGAGTCAATGAAAAGTATTCCATATAAGATTTTCATTAAGTCCATATCTCTTCTTATGGGTCTTTAATGTAAAGATCCATCACGCTTCCCTCCTCAAAAGGAGAGACTCTCTGTAATCACCTTTTTGTAATGGGAGAACTCTCTCAAGTCCAAAAAATCTTAAAGTCGAGACTTGGTGATGTGCTTCCTGAAAATGTCTGGCTAGAGGAGATCGCTCATCTCCTCTTCTGATGCAACTTTTATGCTCTGTGATCCTTTGTTTGAGTGGTCGTGTGGTTTCACCTATGTAATAAAGAGAACAAGGGCATAAGATACAATAGACTACGAAGTCAGAATTACAAGTAATAAGACTCCTAATTTTGTACGTTTTATCATTCCATATACTCTTGATACTTTTGGTCTTTATTTCATTACAGAAGATGCTGATAGTAATAAATCTTGTATTTCTTTTTGTGCACATTTCTGTTTGGCTCGCTCTAAAGTGTCTGTCCTGTAGCCTCTACTTTCAAATCTTTGTGTTAATTCTGTCAAGTTAGTTTCAAATCTTTGTCTGGTTCCACTGTTCCTTTTAATTCTAAGCATTTGTCTATATGGAATACTGTTTTTAAGGTTTCAGGGATGAAAGCTCTGAGAGTGTAGCAGAGTGTTCCTTGCAATGTCTTTCCAATATAGATCAGTAATCAGTTTTTCATTCTCATTTATTATCATTCGATCTAAATAAGGAATCTGTTGCATATCATATGTTAAAATGAAAGATAGATTTTCTGTTGCTGTCTCTAAATAGTTGTAAAAAGACAGAAGGTCAGAAACATTACCCTTCCAAATGATAAGTATATCGTCAATAAATCTTTTGTATAAAATCAAATTCGATTTATATAATTTGGATTCAGACTGTATGTATTTTTGCTCAAAACGGGCCATATAAAGATTGGCATATGTGGGAGCTAATGTTGCGCCCATGGCTGTGCCCATTTTTTGTAAAAAGAAATCATTCTCAAAGCCAAAGTAATTGTTTTCAACTACTATTTGAGTGAGTTTCAAAACAAACTCAGTATGTGCTGCCCCAATAGGTTTAGTAGAAAGAAAGTGCTTCAAAGATTCCATTCCATCTCCATGTGGTATGCTTATGTAAAGACTTTCAATATCAAGTGTTACCAGTATACAGTCTCCCAATTCTGGCTCATCCATATTAAGTATATCCAAGATCTGTATACAGTGTTTGCTGTCTTTGAGATATAACCACATCTCTGGAACTATAGACTTACAATAATGATCCACATATATGGATAATGGTTCTGTAATAGAACCTATGCCAGAAATTATGGGTCTCCCTTGGGGCTTAACAGGATTTTTGTGAATCTTTGGAAGACTGTAAAATAATGGTATCTTAGGATTCCATTTAATTAATTCATCGTCTAACCATGGTTCTATTATTATCCTATCTACTGCTTCAGAAACTATTTCTTTAATTTTTTCTTTTAGAGTAGAGAAGGGAATCTGCTGAACTTTTCCAAAAGTAGTCTGGTCATCTAATTGGGAACAACATTCTTTTTGGTAATCTACCAAGTTTTGTATCATAATAGCTCCACCTTTATCTGCAGGTTTTATAATAACATTTGTAGCATTACTTAAAAGATCTAGTGCTACTTTCTCTTGTTTTGTTAGATTGCATTTTGGAATCTGTTTTTCACTTTCTTCCATTATCTTTTCAATTTCTTTATTTACTGTTTCTATGTATGTGGTTATATGTGGTGGTGTAAATCCAGTGGGATCAAAACTGGATTCTGCTGTACTGATAATTTCTGTAGTTCTTACTCCAAAGAAATTCCTAAGTCAAATCTTCCTATTAAACTTCTCCAGTTCTAGTTTTAATTCAAAGGTGTTCGATATCTGGGTAATACTAAATGATAATCATTTATTTAATACTTTCAGTTCTAGAGGTGTAATAGTTTGAAGATGATTTCTTTTTACAAAAAATGGGCACAGCCATGGGCACAACATTAGCTCCCAAATATGCCAGTCTTTATATGGCCCGTTTTGAGCAAAAATACTTACAGTCTGAATCTAATTTATATAAATCAAATGTAATTTTATACAAAATATTTATTGACGATATACTTACTGTTTGGAAGGGTAGTGTTTCTGACCTTCTGTCTTTTTACAACTATTTAGAGACAGCAAACAGAAAATCTATATTTCACTTTAACATATGATATGCAACAGATTCCTTATTTAGAAATAATGATAATTAAAGAAAATGGAAAACTGATTACTGATCTGTTTCGGAAAGACATTGCAAGGAACACTATTACACTCTCAGAGCTTTCATCCGTGGAACCTAAAAAACAGTATTCCGTATGGACAAATGCTTAGAATTAAAAGGAACAGTGGAACCAGACAAAGATTTGAAACTAACTTGACAGAATTAACACAGAGATTTGAAAGGAGAGGCTACAGGACAGACACTTTAGAGTGAGCCAAACAGAAATGTGCACAAAAAGAAATACAAGATTTATTACAATTGGCATCTTCTGAAACAAAACCTCCAGATATTATCATCATGGCAACTCAGTTTTCAGAGAACTTTGGCAGAATTAAAAATGTGATTATAAAGAACTGGAATATTCTGCAAGCAACAGAGGTAAGTGCTCGTATTTTTCGAAACAGACCTATAATCACAGCAAAAAGAACAACAGCATTGAGAAACAGATTAGTTAAAACTCAACATTGAAATAAACAATTACTACCAACTACATGGTTAAACAGAGATGTAAAATAATTGTTTACATGTGGTAATTGCACACACTGCAATAGTGGGATAAAGACCAAAAGTATAAAGAGTATATGGAATGATAAAACATATGAAATTAGGAGTCTTATTACTTGTAATTCTGACTTTGTTGTCTATTATATCTTAAGCCCTTGTTCTCTTTATTACATAGGTGAAACCACACGACCACTCAAACAAAGGATCACAGAGCATAAAAGTTGCATCAGAAGAGGAGATGAGCGATCCCCTCTAGCCAGACATTTTCAGGAAGCACATCACCTTTTGAAGAGGGAAGTGTGGTGAATCTTTACGTTAAAGACCCATAAGAAGAGAAATGGACTTAATGAAGATCTTATATGGACTACTTTTCATTGACACAACCATTTAGTACTTTTTGTTCAGTGTCTGTTTTGTAGCCATCGATTTTTTATTATCACGAGCTGCCACATTATTTGGCTGTCTATAAATACAGGTGGTCTCTTCCTTCTGGTAATATACTGTATGTTTATTGGTATGATGTAAATGCTTGCTGTAATTTACATTGCTGTACTGTTGATTCATGTTCTTTGATGTTGGACTATCTCTCTCTTTTTCTCTTCACATGTGCTCTATTACGCCCCTGTCATCCATGTACCCCCACCCGGTTTTCTCTCCCATTATCCTCCTCATGCATATGCTATTACATATTTTTCTGTCCCATTATCCTTACTTTTCTATGACCTTCTCCCCATATTTTACATATTTGTTCTTTTCTCCTTTTAACTTGCTATTCAGTTCCTAAGCAATATCAGTATCTGTTTTAACCTCATCGGTCCTCACTGAGCCCAATCGGTGTTGCTCTTTTCTCCCTGGTTGTTTGCATTGCACTATCAGCAGCATTTATTGTTGAAGGGGGGGCCACCTTATTGACGGAGTTTCTCTGCAAAGGTGGTTTTCCTTTTAGGAACCGGGCTCTCAGGGTTTGCTACAGTATGATGTCAGCACATTTTACGAGCTTACCTGACAGCCCGGACCCTTCTTTTACCTTCAGAAAGAAGGTGAATGTAGAAAAGAGATTTTGGCATTCATTCACATGACGACCGCACCACGGGCAGCTTTTGTCTTTAGCGTGGAGTCCCTCTACTGAGAAATAATCTCCTTAAAAGCAGTGATAAAGGTAAAAATACAAAACATTTCAGCTTTTTAATCTAAAGCATGAATTTAAGAAGATGTAATGAAAGACAAATTTAAAACACTTTTTCTGTATGCTCTCTTAGCTGTAGAGAAGAAGCAGAGCTTTTAAGACTGAAGTCATTCGTGAATGGGACGATTGCTCATGTGAAAGCAAAAATTAAAAGTAAGGCTTTATTCAAATATAGCTTCATTACTTTGACTTATTTAATGCTGAAATTTATTGCATCTAACATAAAGTTCTCTCTTTCTTCTTTTTAATTAGAGAGAGTATATTCACACAAAGAGAGAAAAAATTGTCCTCCTTGAACCCCCCCCCCTTCACTTTTTGCTTATGCTTCTATTTACCTTCTCATTCACAACTAGTTAAAGATTATTGGACTTTGAGATACAAAGTGTCCTGTTAAGGACTATGATTCATTTACATGATTTGTTCAGGTTAGTTCCCCCTGTTTTATGTTAAAACATATATTTAAGATAATTTTTGAATTAAAAAAAAAAGAAGATATATATATTTGTTGTTTTACTGAAACTTGCATATGTCTGATTCTTTTCATATTTGAATTGTGTACTTTGGATGAAGTTGTATAAAGGTTCTTTTGTCTGAAGAAGGAACTAGATTTGTTCTGAAACATTACAACATACAATAATATTTTCTGGAGCCATTTGGAAACTTTTGGAGTTCCAAGAAACTAAAAACTGAAAAAATAAAATACAAATATGAGAAAATGAATCCATTCAAGATTATTTATTCATGAAAAATACAATGAAATAATTCAAGGTATGCACCTTTTTTGTATTTTTATAATTCTGGGGTTGAGTTGATTGTTCTTTGAATTGTTACTATCATTTCATCACTCAGTCCTGAAAGATGATTTTGCATAGCTACTGTGAAATCACCTTATGGATCCAATTAATGAAATGACAGTGACAGTGTTCATGAGGTGGGGTCCCAAGAAGCCCATGTTGAAAATTTGGTGAAAAAATACCAAAAAATGGCCAAGATATCAACATAAGTTCAAAACGCCATTGACAGCCATTAAATGGCACCTACCTTGATTCTTCAGTTTGCAGTTGGGTTTTGAAGAGTGCAGACATGTCCCAGTCCACAGAAGGTGACAGAAGATGATCCCCAGAGGTAAGTAAAGGACAAAGGGAGGGTGAGCTGCTCCTTGGGAGGGGAGTGATGGTGTACAGGGAGATGACGAGGGACCTTTTTCTTTTTTGCAGGATAAAAAAAAAGATGGGTGACAGTTTTCTTTTTTTTACAGTGTAAAATGTTACATCTTTATTTCAGGACACTGGGAGTGGGCTCCCCATTGTCCCACAGCACTGGGGGTCTTCAGAATGTCGACACAGGGATAGGGCACCCTGATGTTTGCAAACATAAGATTTGGGCTTGGTAGGTGGGCATTTGACACTGGAGATGGGCATCCCAGTGTTGGAATAAACATTAAATAAAATAAGTATTTCAGGACACCGGGGGTGGACTTCCCAGTGTCTCAAACTTCTGGGGGATCTCAACAATGGCCTTTTTGGGGGGATCTGGTGCCAGGGTTAGGCATTCTGGTGTTGGAATTAACAATACATCATTTGGGGACACTGGGGGTAGGCTCCCCAGTGTCCAGCACTACTGTGGGGTAAATGCTGACATGGGGATTGAGCACCCCGATGTCGGCAAAAACATTTTTATTATTAAAACATGCCTTGGCCCCCTTGGAGGCAGTAAATGGATAAAATATCCTTTCATTAGGTAAACATCAACAGGTGTTTGCCTAAACAGGGGCTGAGGATTACGATTCTGGCTTATTTAGGAAACAAAATGGGCAGGGAAGATTTTGGCCATTTATGGGGTCTGATGTTTTTTTTTTCATTAAAGTAGTGCCGCAAGCTGACCCGGTGGCATGGAGGGTTGAGGCGCTAGATGCCACACCTCATGCCATGCCAGTGACCAGGGTTTGGGAGCGAGCATGGGTCATCAGGGGTCGGTGGGGATGGGGAAGGATAGAGCACCCCAGGGCCTGTTCTCCTTCCCCAGGGAGGAGGGATTCTCATGTCCAGTGCACTGGCTACCCCTGCCGGAGGCTGGGCACATTGCAGTTCTCGGCAGTAGATGCAGGGGATTGGTGCTGCAGCGGACGTCCTCCAGGTGCACGTGGGAGCATGTGCACACTGGGCTGGATGCCATTGCAAGCCCAAGCTCCGAGGGGAAACAAGAAAAATTCCCTTATCATCAGGTGAGGTGACAGTGAAGCATAGGCAGGCAGTCCGATCACACGCCCAGTGTCAACTGATACTCCGGTTCTCCCTGGGGTCTGGGACCTCTCTGGGGCTGAGAGCCTGGATCCTGCATACCCAATGTAGCTGTCGGAAAAACAGTTCAGGTGGGCTGTTAAGTCCGGTTGCTGCAGACGGTGATCCTGAGAGATGCCCCGAAGGTAGGGTGCCTAAACAGAAACTACAAAAAAAATGTAGTGCTGCAAATTTGCTGCAGTTTGCATGCAACAGTGCCATTAGTTGCATGAAAACTGCTCCACATTTGTGGCGGTTTCACAAAATAGTGCAGCAAATTTGCAGCTCTACCAATGGCCTAGAGGAAAAAACATATTTCCGCCCACTGTTGTAAAAAACAAACAAAAATGAGGCCAGAATCATGTTCCCCAGGCCCTGCTTAGGTAAACACAAATGTTGGTGTTTACCAGGGGGCAGAATCTGTTTAATTACAGTGTTTTTTTCCCCATCACTAACTGAAAACAAGATGGCGGCAGCACGGCAATAGCTTTTCCATTTGAGGCAGTAAAAAGTGCTTTTGAGATGTACATATATTTTTTCTCATAGGCCATAATGGGAAACTATAAAGTTGCATAACTTTTGAATGGAATTTTATTATTTCATCATATCTTCAAAAGGCACATCAGTGACCCAGAACATACATATGGTACCCTAACAATTTCAGACAAGACCCCCAGACTGTTTTGGACTTATGGATGAGCAAAGAATTTGCCCCTAAATGGTAAATTTCACATTTTTGGCACTCCACAGCTCTGCAACCACACTACTGACTGGAACAAATCTTACCAGATCCAGACAATGCATGAAAATATTTGGGCACATTGGTCATATGGTTGCAAAGTTATTAAAGTGCAAAATGTGGGGTTTAACATAGAAGTGATCAGGCAACCCTAACAATAGTGGCACTACCATGGCACTATAAGTAAGCAATAAGACACAACAGGGTGTGCATTAGACACTTCTAACACATGGCTAGGGGGCATAATTAAGCAAGAGGCCACAGACCGAATGCTTTCAGCTCCTGGCCGTGTGTTAGAAGTGTCTAATGCACACCCCAGGAGTGTGTAAATGCGTTTATAAAATGGGTCTCTTTATTTTATGTATATACAAAATTTAAAATCAATAGATTTAAATAATAAAATAGTACTGATTCTGACTAAATTTTACTTAAAACAGTTCCTCCACCCACATGAGCTTTATTTTTTTTCTTTAGGACATTTGTCTTACTTTGGCCATCCTAATTGTAGTTTTTGAATTCATCTTGGCATGCAGGTGCAGACAAACTCATTGCTATAATATGTGCTATAACGGGGTGTGCCCCATGGAGAACTCAATTTCTAGGGGCAGGTCAGAAGCAGGTGAATCAGTCGGCAGGCTGGTGATGACTCTTTTTCAGCTGTTGGGGTGCAGTTGGACAACTTTTCAAAGGAAAGAGCCACACCAATAGTGGCGCAGCTTGATCTTTTGATGTTGCATTCCTGTATTGCATTCCTGGTTGCGTATTCACACTGCTGTAGCTTACAGCAGTGTGAACGTGCTGAGCCTAGGTTGTCAGCATGCCTCCTCGCCCACCATTAAAAAACAAACAAATCGAATGGGGTGCTCAATCCCCCTGTTGGCATGCCCCCTGCCAGTTCATTTGCCAACGGGGGAGCCCACTCTCCATTGGCATAATGTCCCACCCCCCAATTTGTTGTGTGCTGGGGGGTGCCCAATCCCCCTCAGCTCTTGTCCTCCCCCCTTAACACTCGGTATGTGATGATGAGGGTGCCCAGTCCCCATCGGCTACAGCCCCGCCAACAAACACTCAGGTGGCATGCTGGGAGCCCACCCCAGCATGCCAAATGTCCTTGTAAGAAAGAAAACCTTTCCACGATATTGAAAAAAATTTTTAAAACCTGTAAACAAGAAAATGGTCCCTCGTTGAGTGCGGTGGCCCCTCTCCCAACCCGTGCCCACCCTCTGCATATCCCACTTCCCCACTCCCCATACTTATCTCCAGAGCCAGGCACGATTATCTTCGGTGTACCGGGAATGCATCTGAACTCTTCAAAGCCCACCACAAACTGAAGAAATGCCGGTAAGCTGTATGATGGCATAAATAGTTTTTTTTCAACTTTGGTTCATATCTCGGCCATTTTGGTGAATTTTGGCACCGAATTTTCAACATGGGTTTCTTGGAACCCCACCTCATAAATTCAGTCACTGTCATGTTGTTATTTGGTCCTGAAAGGCGATTTCATGGTCACTGAGTGGAATCAGCTTTTGCGACCAATTAATGGAATGACAGTGTCACTGTTCATGAGGTGGGCTCCCAAAAAGCCTATGTTGAAAATCTGGTGAAAAAAATTCCAAAAAATGACTGTGTTACGAGCGTGCGTTGTGCAGTTTCAACACACACTTGTAATGTCGCACATATGTAATATTTTCACTCCAGATTTTCAACATTGGTATTTTTTTATACCTCCTCATGAACAGTACAGCTGTCATTTTTCATATCCTGGCCAAAATGTGTTTTCACACTTCCAGCACAGAATAGCGCGGTTACTGTGGGAAATCAGTATTCGGGACAGAGTAAGAAAATCACAGTGACACTGCTCATGAGCAGAGGTCCCAAAATGCCTATGTTGAAAAGTTGGTGACAAAGGTCCATAAAATTACTATTTTAGGAGCATGCGTTTTGCAGTTTCCACACACAATCATAACCTCAAGGATTTATAATATTTTCACTCAAGAGTTCAACATTGTCAGTTTTGCACACCCCCTTATTGTTGACATCCTGCCCAAAATGTGTTTTCGCACATCTGGTGCACATTGGCGCAGTCGCTGTGAGAAATCAACGTACAGGACAGAGTAAGAATATCATAGTTACAGTGTTCATGAGCAGATGTCACAAAATGCCTATGTTAAAATTTTGGTGAAATTATTCCACTAAATGACTGTTACGAGCATGCGCTGTGCAGTTTCAACGTACGCGTTCGAGCATTTTTAATATTTTCACTCTAGATGTTCAACACTGCCATCTCTTCACACTTCCCTATGAATGGTACAGCTGTAATTTGTCACATCCTGCCTGAACTGTGTTTTTGCACATCTGGTGCAGAACAGCGTGGTCCCTGTGAGAAATCAACGTTCAGGACAGATTAAAGGGACACTGTCAACCTGTTTTTCAACATATTATTTCTAGTTGAGACCCCACATTTTATGATTGCTTACCCTCTCTAAAATTCACTGATGTTGCTGTTTGTTTTGTCTGGTTCCTAATTTAGTAGAACTGAAATGCATGGCAATGTATATTTATAAACAACCTTGTTTTTGTTTACAATCCTGGTTCTGTTCTTACTACTTATGTCCTGAGCATTAGAAACACACACAAACCGTGCAGTCACTCATAAGACAGTAGCCTCCTAATCTCCCAATGCGTCATGAGGAGCTAGACTGTTTTGTGGGTGTTCCCAAGTCCAGGAAAGATGCATTGGAGTTGATCAAGGAATGTAAACAAACCTGTTTTGGTGTGATAACACCAGTATGTTGGGCAGTCTGTTTTTTACTTTTTTAAAGAAAATAAGAGTCAGAATCAAACTACCAGCTACATCAATAATCTTTACAGAATTTTGGCAATCATAAAATGTGTTTTTCAAACTAGGGACACTTTGAGACCTAAGGGGGTTGACAGTGTCCCTTTAACAAAATCACAGTGCCACTATTCACGAGCAGAGGTTCCAAATGCTTTCATGAGGTGGGGGTCACAAAAGGTCATGATGAAAATTTGTAGTGCAAACACCGACAAACACCCAGGGCATTAGGGTTTCTAACCATAACGTTCCCGCCCCCAACCCATAGTGGGGCTCCAGTGCCCTCATCTTCTCTGAACCGCAGACACATCGTCACTCTTCAAAGCCAGATCACGAATTGAGGAAATAGGTATGTGCTTCACTGTATTTCAACAGGAACGTGAACTTGGTGGCATAACTTGCTCTTTCTGCTGGGAACTGTAGTCCTGCCAGTCAGTGCGTACCAACAGCAGTCCTAACGATGAACTCTGGCATTGACAAATGCTTGTTTGTATGCTATTGATAACTGTTGTAACTAACTAACTAGTTTGTTTTGTAAAAATTAAAAAGTATTACTTCTGTTTTGAATCCTTTAGTAGATAAAGACACAGCAAGGAGCAAACAAGTGAACCTGTGAGTGGGACACATTCAGCAGCAAGGCTGTCGGGGGGGGGTCAGGACTTCGAAGTGTGAAATGAACAAGAAATCTGCCAAGTGCTTCTTTTTCTTTCTGTATGTAATAAAACGGCAGTGGCAATACTATATCACGCTTACACAGCTGCTTGAGTTTTAAAATAAAACTGAGTCTGCTCTCAACATATTCATGTAATGCTCTCCCTGGCTGACGCATTCAGCAGCAAGGCTGTCGGGGGGGGGGTCAGGACTTCGAGGTATGAAATGAACAAGAGAGCTGCTAACTGCTTCTTCTTTTTTATGTAATGAACAAAATGGTAGTGATAACATCGCGCTGACACAGCTGCTTGAATTTTAAAATGAAACATAATCTTCTCACTATATTCACTTAATGATCTCCCTGGCTGCTCTTACAATGTCTGCAGTCACCTGACACTGCTTTGCTAACGACCTCACAACAGACACTAGCTGACTCAGGAGCTGACTACTTCAAATGCGACACGAATGTCATCCTGACCGGGGTAATAACTATTAAATAGGGACTGTTATTGTGCTGTTTTGAGTACTTCAGGTGTAATTTATTTGCATTTGTGAGGACTTGAGCAGACTAATAGCTGGAGTGTGTAGCAGGTGGTCAGTCAGCGGCAGAGAGGTTGAACCGCAGTGAATAGAAAACATGAGTGAGCACTGTGCGAAAAAAACATAAAAACAGGACTGCTGTGTTGTACTAATGTGAGTGCTCCCTTTTATATTGTTCTTAGGATCAGATCTGTTGATCAAGTGGGGTTGGGGGGCATATGCGTGTGCATATATTTATGTGTGGACTAAGTGAGGGGAAAAATGGTGTCTGACAGATTTGAATATTCTACTGGCCCATTGATTTCTTTCTCGACCTGCATCCACCTGGCCAGTGCTTGTTTTTAGCCATGCATTAGACATTTCTAATGTATAGCTAATGACCAATCAGGATGTAGGATTCTCCCTTCCCATTTTATAATATAAGAGAATAATGGATAGATTTGTGTCCATTACCAGGGAGTAATATCATTGAGAGGTTCTGGACACATATGAACCTCAAGAGTTTCCAGTGTGTCCAGAACCTCGAGATGGTAGGACTCCCTGGTAATGGACACAAAGCTATCTGTTATGTTTTTTAATATATGGATCTGAGTTTGTATTTTTTTGTAATGGGTGGTCGACTGCTTCAGTGAAGAACTGACTTGGTCCTGGCCGACTGCTGCATTGTCTTGTGCTGTCTCGTTGAGCTACCTCCCTCTCGCTCATCCGTGATGCTCCCCGTCCCGTCCCCTTTCCAATACCACATTTGCTGCTTGTTTGAATTTGGAGTCCTACCTGTTCTTCATTAGGAGATGGCAGGATCAACCAGACAATTCCATTTATTGGAGAGGAAAAATTAAAAATAAACATTGAGACGTACCGAGGATCCAGTTAAGTCTCGGTAAGCGAGAGATGGGCAGCCATGTTTTTTGTAGTGTTCTGCCCACCCACAGTCAGAAAGCGGCCAATCATGAGTCATGTTTTGCATTCAGAGGATGTTTTTCTGTTGAGTGGCACTTGTAGAATAGTCTGGCATGGGAGACTGCTGCACATGCACTGTTCAGTTTTTTTGATAATAGTATCATTAAGGGCACCGAACTATACTATTTCGGGCTCTGAATGCTACTATTATCAGTTAAAACAGTGGTATTATGAGTTTTCCAAGTACTGTATTATGGGGGAATTTTTGTATGCTTTAGTATAGTATTATTTTGGATATCCATATATTAAATTATATTTGCACGGTAGCTCCAGTATAGTTAGGGTGAGTGGGCAGTTTAATGTCAAAGCTGAGTTACTGAATCTTAATAACATTTTAACTGTTCAACAGATTGCTATGAAATTTGACAAGAGTAATCTCTAGGGGTAGGTCTGTCAATTTGCCAAACATCGTGTGAATCTGTTAAACAGTTCAAAGTTATTAAAGTGTAAACCCCCCACACATTTGCCATTTCTTTGTCCACCTGGATCTCAGAAATGGCTTTAGGTACTGCTGTGAAATTTTCAGAGTAGACTGCCTTTGGCCCACAGATGTGCCTTTTAGTGAAAACATATCAATCTGTTCAGAAGTTTTTTACTTTTCTTTTTTCTATTATTTCCTATGGGAAAAGTTAGATGTCCCATGCCCAGCTTTTTTTTTTACTCCACATAACTTGGTATTTTTGCATATAGAGGGTGCTTTGTTATCACAGAAAGAGAAAGCCTTGCACATATGGAGGGATTTAGTATTGCAGGAAGTAGTATTTTTCACAAAGTATGCAGTGCTGTAAGAGGTCTGCAGTAGAAAACCGTGATCTGATATATATATGTGAATGTTTTTACTTCTTAAATGTTCTATAAGAATTCTGGGGTAGAAAACCATTATTTGATATATTCATGAAAGTTTTCACTTCTAACATGTCCCATAAGTAGAAGAAAGCTTCATAATCTTATGTGGCTTTCCTGTGGCAGACAGAGGAAGGTGCATGCCTTCCGTGCAGAGGGTCTGAGGCTCAAATTCAAGAAGGGAATGTTGTGATTTCCTTTCTAGGCAATTTGGGGAGCCCACTCCCAGTGTCCTGTAAATGTATAGTTTCTTTAATGCTGACATCAGGCTGCCAAATCCCCATGTTGGCATTTGAAGCTCTCCCCCCCAGCACTGTGGAACACTGGAGGGACCACTCACAGTGTCCCAGTGATGTGCTCCCACACCCTTGCAGTGCGGAACACTGGGAAGCCCACTCCCAGTGTGCCAGTGATGTCCTCCTGCCCCCTTGCAGTGCAAGACACTGGGGAGCCCACTCCCAATGTCCCCATATGTGTATCCCTCCCAGTGCTCTGGGACACTGGGGAGCCTACTCCCAGTGTCCCCAAATCATGATTTCATTGTTTTCTGTAAAGAAGAAAACCATCCCTCAACGTCTTTTGTTTATTTCTCCCTGACAAAAAAGAAAATGGTCCCTATCTTCCCGTTCCCTCCACATCCCCACCCTCCCACTGAGCACCCATCTCCCCACACCTCCCCACCCTATACTCACCTCCAGAGGTCATCTGCTGTCATCTTCTGTATACCGGGACACGTCTGCTTTCTTCAAAGCCTAACTGCGAACTGAAGAATCAAAGTAAGTGCTGTATAATGGCTGTCAATGGCATTTTTTGAACTTATGTTGATATCTCAGTCATTTTTAGGTATTTTTGCACCACATTTTCAACATGGGCTTTTTGGGACCTCACCTCATGAGCACTGGCACTGTAATTTCATTACTCAGTCCTGAAAGGTGATTTCGTGGTCACTGCATGGAATCACCTTTCAAGAACAATTAATGAAATGACACTGCCAGTGTTCAGGAGGCGAAGTACCAAAATGCCCATGTTGAAAATTTGGAGCCAAAATACTAAAAAGCATTCAAGTTACATGTGCTCATTGACATTTTCCTATGTATGTGCATAATTTTCTCAATTTTTAATATTTTCACTCCAAATTTTCAACATAGCCATTTTTTCACACCACCTCATGAACAGTACAGCTGTCATTTCTCACATCCTGCCCAAAACATGTTTCCACACCTGTGGTGCAGAATGGCATTTTGCACGGAGTAATACATTTTCACCTATGGGGCTTATGAGGTTGCATGATAAGAAGGCTATGTTGAAAATTTGGGGTCAAAATGTGAAAAAAATAACAAAGTTGTGAGCATTTGTTGCAATTTTGCTACGCATGCTCATAACTATGGAAATTTTCAATATTTTGACCCCATATTTACAACATAGCCTGCTTATTACCCAACCTCATGTATGTCACAGCTGTATTTTTCAAATCCTGCCCACAATATGTTTTTGGATCTATGGCCCCGAATGGAGTTGCACTTGCGCATAATTACATTTTGGCTTGCATTTTACAATTTCTCTGTACCATGGTACATGAGGTAGGGTAATAAGAAGGCTAGGTTTACAGTTTGGTCACTGTTGCTCTAGGCATTGAAGTGCAGGGCCTGGAGCTCCTCTATAGCAGGATTATTAATGCATCAGTTAGGGTGAGTACTATAGCGACAAAAGGAGATAAATGAGGCATTAGGGTTTCCAACCCTAATGCCCCACCCCCTACCCCCACCCTGCACAGACTGACAGGCATGGGGGGGTGTCTCGGGGTCATCAGCCATAATGCTTATGCCAATCCACCCCCACCCCCACCCTGCAGACACTGACAGGTGTCGGGGTGTGCCTTGGGGTCGTCTGCCCTACCGCTCGCCCCATTCTTCTACACTGTGCCCATCTCAGCTTATTTACTTATGGAAGGGCTGATGATCCAAGGCACACCCTGAAACCTGTCAGTGTCTGCAGGGTGGGGGTGGAGCATTAGGGTTGGAAACCCTAATGCCTCATTTCCCTCCTTTTGTCACTACAGTACTCACCCTAACTGATGCATTAACAAAGTTTTTTGCAGTAAATATATATATATTCTTTGCACAAAAACTTTGTTAATGCATCAGTTAGGGTGAATACCACAGTGATAAAAGCAAGAAAATGAGGCGTTAGGGTTTCCAACTGTAACGCCCCACCCCAGGGTTCCCACCCTACCACCCACCCCATCCCCACCCTCCACACACCAACAGGTGTTGGGGTGTACTATTGGGTCATCAGGCCCAACTCTCACCCAATTCCATTTGTAAACAAGCTTACATGCTACAGCATAGGACAATGGGGTGAGAGTTAGGCCCTGCGCTTCCATTTCTCCATCCAGATAGTATAACAGTGCCCTTATGTCATGGTGGGAGTGCACGGTACATTGAAAATTTTCTGTGCTCACTCATAACTTTGGCAATTTTAAATATTTTCACCCCAGATTTTCAACATAGCCATTTTTTTTACACCACCTCATAAACGTGACAGCTGTCATTTTTCAAATCCTGGCCAAAATGTGTTTTTGCACCTGTGGCATGGAATGATGTTCTGGTGTGGTGCCGAATGATGTTTCATCAGGGATTTAAACATTTTCACCTACCTGGTTCACAAGGTGGGGTAATGAGAATGCTATGCTTAAAATTTGGTGTATAAATACAGTAAAATAACTAGGTTATGACTGAATGTTGCAGTATTTCAGTGTTCACTCTTAACTTCACTAATTTTCAGTGTTTTGACTCCAAACTTTCAATTTAGCCATTTTTCCACACACCCTCATAAACGTGACAGGTGTAATTTTTTCAAATCCTGAACGAGACATCTTTTCACACTCTTGGTGCGAAATGACAATTCAGTCAACGTACTATAAATGCTACATGGCATGTTTATACGGGCAGTCATAAAATGATTATCTTGAAAGTTTGGGGACAAAATTAAATACAAAAAGATAAAGAGTGAATGTGTGATGAGTAAATGTGTAAAGAGTGAATGTGCCAGGTCCTGCACTTCTGTAGGTGGATGGAGTCTTCCCATGACACAGGGCCCAAAGGGCCATGCACATCTGCACCTGTTCACACAGGTCCCAAAGGGAAAAGTGAATGAGGATACGATTCCACTTTCTCAAAAAGAAAGGAAATTCTTCACAAAAAAACTTGTTAATGCACCAGTTAGGGTAACTTAGTGCCACAAAAGTAGGGAAAATGTGGTGTTAGGGTTTTCAACCATAAATCCCCACCCCAAGCCTCAAAAGGAAAAAAACATTAGGTTTCTGGGTCTCCAGAGTCTTGGCAAATCAGTGGTGGAGTCTTCCTTGGGGTTTTCAACCACAGTGCTCACTCCCCCCATCCCCAGCCCGTAACCTCCAGTCCAAAGCACAAGGTACAGTTCCAGGCCAGTGCCTCATAGTGATACACTCTTCAAAGGTAAAGAAGTATGTTTCCCCACATGTTGCCAACACAGTTTGTTGTTGCTTTCTTCACGCAGGGCCATATGGGCCTTGTGTGAAGAAAGGTGATCATGTGTAACACTGTTTGCTCAGAGAACGAGGTGGACAGTAGGGCTGACAACCCCAAGCAAGACTCCACCACTGATTCACCAAGACTCCAGAGATCCAAAATTCTAATTTTTTTTTTCCTTTTGCTGCTTGGGGGTGGGGGTGGGAATTAAGGGCAAAGCCTAAAGCCAAAAGAAAAAAAAAGACAGTTTCCTCAACGGATTTATGCCGGCTGCAACTTCTGGTCAACATAAATCCGTTGCCGTAGCGTCCTGCCGGAGAAAAGTTGTCACCATCGTGTCATGGATACGACCAGTTTAAGGTGCATTTAAAGGAAACACACTGTTCAGGGATAGCATGTACTGGCAGTCAGGCACATGTCCTTTGGTGAAGGCAAAGATCATAGCAGTTACATCACAATCATCATGGACATTGTCAATGGGGCCATCACCCAGCTCTGCTCCACCGAGTGTTTTGGGTGACACACATGGACACCAAATTCAGTTACTGATGTGTGCAGTGTCATGCTTGGGAATGTGTACACCTGGCATGCACTGACCCCACAGAGATGGCTGATCGGTTACAGTATATAGTAAGTAACCCTTCAGATACAGTATATGTGACTTCCTGTGCAGAACTGTGCTCATGAAACAGTGCTGAGCTGACCATGGCAAGGCAGCTGTGAAGAACGTTATCCCACCATGCCAGCTCACTCTGGACTACTTTGGGCCAGACGAGGAGTGGGTTTACCTGGTTGAGACCCCCCAAGCTAGAGAGTCAAATTTAATAGGATAGATACCTTATGGAACATGGTAATGTATTGCCAGTGTGCTGCATAACATTCATTGCAAAGGCAAGGCATTTTTATTTGTATAGTGCCCTAGCTGAAGGGCACAGTACTTAATAAACAGAAGACAGACATACAATAACAAATTAGTTATTTTCAGTAACACAAAAACACATACAAATACATAAAAAATGTTGAAGGAGTAGATAAGACATTCATTTGTCTCCAAATGCTGCTGAAAACATAATATTTTAATCCCTTTTTACATGTCTCTACCGAGGGTGAACTCCTCAGATGGATAAGGAGGGAGTTCCAGATAAGTGGGGCCACTACTGAAAATACCATGTCACCAGATAGCTTCAAATGTGATCTCAGGACAGCCAGAAACAGTATTTCAGTGGAGCAGAGTGAGCAACTGGGAGCATACCAAGCCAGCTAGTCTTTTTTCCATATACGTTTTTCCTCTCCTTAGGTTTTCTCCCCTGGTGTCAGCAGCATCCCCTCAGCCCCATCACCGATGTGTCTCAGGGACTTACAGGTTAACCAGCTGGGTGGCCTGCCCTGTAGGGTTATGTGGTGCCTCTGGGCCATGCCAGATGAGCAGGGCTATTTTGCTCTGGTTGCTTGTCCACAGGGTGTTGTGCATGCTATGAATTGTGCCTATGCATGCACAGTGCACAAATGTGTCACATCTGTTGATGCCCTCCCCATTCCAACTGTCCCCACTGCTTCTGCAATCTAGACTCCACTAGATGGCAGTTAAGTGGCAGGACTCAGGAACTCCCCACTCTGAGGGTGGAGAGCTGTTGTAGGAGGCTCAGTCCTTCCCTCTCTCGGCTTATAGCCAAGCAACTCTAGTCTGTTTGCAAACCCAGGCTGCCGGCATGGCTGGTGATGTGGGATCCAGCACTTTAACACGCTGGGCCGGCTTAGCCAAATGTCTTTAAGGTAGCCAGGACCCAATACATGCAGGGCTTTATATGTCGGTAAAGTGATCTTAAAGGATATAGGCAACTTAATTAGTAGACAGTGCAGGCATTATATGATCTGCATAAGATGACCCAGTGATCCACCTGGCCTTGGCATTCTGCACCATCTGTAAATGGTGCACCAACCTCCTGGACATCCCCAACTAGAGAGTGTTACAGTAGTCAATTCTAGAGGTTACAAATGCATGTACTAGGGTCATCAGGGCCTCTTGCATCAGATAGGGGCTTACTTCAGAAGCTATTTCGACTCTGGAAAAATCTAGTGTGAACCACAGCCAACACCTGGTGTTCAAGAGTCAACTCTAGGTCCACGATGACTCCCAGATCTTTCACCCTATTCATGGCCATCAAGACAGAGTCATTTAATTCCCCACTCCAGGCACTTGGGTTAAATCCAAATACTGACTCTGGAGAAGGGTGCTGCACTCCTGAGGTGCCTTCTTTTGGATGAGACGTTAAACTGAGGTCCCATCTGCCTGTTCTGGTGGTAGTTCAGGTGGATGTTAAAGATCCCATGGCACTTCTTGAAAAGAGTAGGGGAATTTTTCATTTGCACAAAAATATATTTCCATATACATACACAGAAAATATCAAACACCACATATTGAAATTCATAGAAAATTCCCTCACAGGTATGCAGTAATTTGTACTCCCCTATTTTAGTTTATAATACAAACCCTTCTTTCTCCCATGTCATAAGAATCTAGTAATCAATATGCCCTGTAATCCTCCTTATATACCCCAAATTTTACCTCTAAAACGAACCCCTCTCCCTTTAAGCCCTTTACAACTTGGTATATATTAGTAATTCCTATACACAGTGCAAAAGAACTATGTAGACCAGTACTCATGTGTATAGATCTATACAAACATATCCTTAAACATTCTACCTTTTACATATACTAGAACCCATTCTTAACTTAAGCCCAGATTTTAAAATCTTCTATATGAAAAGAGATGCTAAAGCTATATCTTGAATACCAGGTAAAAGCATGCCCAGCTTAAACAACTTCATCATGCCATTTCTACCCTCCTACCCCCCTCCCCCATTCCACCCCAATAATTTATTCCCTACATAACATTGACCCTAATTCAATATTTTTAGTACGGAAACCCCCTGCCAACTTTTCTACCCACATGTCAATATTTAAGAAAGGGGAAGGATATCTTATCTATAACCAACCTACCCGCAGCATTTGCATTATTTCTCAGACCGTAAGGCATCCTGCCAGCTCGTATTTTCAGGTGCTTACAGTTCTGTATTTTTACCTGTTTTTTCTGCAAATCCCCACGGCTGCAGAGCACGCCAGTAATTGCAAGTGCCTCAGATTGTAAAATTGGGGAAGGGAAGCCGTAGTTCAAACCGCAAAGCCGACAAGCAGTTCCTCGCGCACTAGGCACTCTTAACTGAACTGCCTGCCCTGTGCAAGAAGGAGACCGCCTCGGAGAAACTGATTCCCTGGGTACTTGATCGCTGAAACCTGCAGTCGCTCTGCGACTGCTCCCCACCCACCCATGTCTGGCTTTACTTATATAGGGTGAAACCATGCCCATAAACACGCCCTCTTGCGAAATTAACTATCTCCTCACTTTTCCATTAGCAGCCTATACCTTTTGACTGCTAGAGGGTGCCTGATCTAATTTAAATTGTTACTGGTGCCCACACTAAAACCTGGTAAACTCCACTCTCACACTCTTATACTATTCTAATGCCACTGATAACAGTACCAAATATGGCCATCACTCCATGTGTCATACTTTTAATAGCCTCTACAGCTTTCTACCTTACATGGCTCCCTATACTATACTACCCTATATCCAGTAATCATAACTACACCTACCCTGACTATTCCAGGTTATTTTATATGTGTGTAACACCACACCAGCCTCCTGCCACTTTCCCCCTTCTCATTCATTATAAATTCACCTATCATTTATTCTACACTCTGGAAAAATCCCCGGTACCTAACCTAACCCTATCCACTTCCCACATCCGTCGCAAACTCTGGCAGCTGTTTCATCTAACCCTTATGTTAGCCGGGGATACTGAGAAAAACCCTGGGCCTCCAAGTAACTTATCATGTAAGGCTACTAACTGGCAAGACACCAAGGGCATCCGCATTGCCCACCTGAATATCAGGAACCTGATTCACAACAAGGCTGAACTTCAGGCGTGGGTTGCTCAACACAACCCACATATCCTCTGCTTATCGAAACCTGGCTAAAACCCTCCACCCCTGATCCACTCTGCTCACTATCTAACTACAACATCATTCGGCAGGATAAGCCATCAACTAAGTGGGGAGGTGGGGTTGCCATTTTCTTTAAACCTCACCTTCTAATATCCCACAATGCCTAACCTACCCTACCTTGCTGCGAAGCAATCTATGCTACCTTAAAGCTTGGCTGAAAGAAACTTCACTTGGTTTGCACCTATAACCCTCTGGCTGGTGGTAGAGCTGGGTTGGATGAACTTCTATCTCAGGTGGAAAAGGCCATTGGCCGAAACGAAGTCCTCATACT
Organism: Neoceratodus forsteri; assembly: GCA_016271365.2. NCBI lineage: Eukaryota > Metazoa > Chordata > Ceratodontiformes > Ceratodontidae > Neoceratodus > Neoceratodus forsteri. The sequence goes on along the minus strand of CM057449.1, from coordinate 1,128,378,244 downwards.
CGGGGACCTGAACTTAAACTGGACTAGTAAATCAAACCAGTCCTCTCATACCATGGTCCAAGGACAAAACCTCCACCAACTAATTACGGACCCTACTAGGATCATGCCCCCCCCCCTCGAGCTAGTACTCTTATAGACTGGGTCCTTACTAACTGCCCGGACAGTATTGCATGTGCAGGGACCCTAGCTGACTCAATTAGTGATCACTCCCCAATCTACTGCACCTGGCATGCTACTAGTAAACCTTCTCCACCTCCTAAACTTATCACCTTCCAAAACCTGGCTAACTTTAACCAAGAGAATTTCTTACATGCTCTCACATTGATTGACTGGTCTCCCATTTACACCTCAAATAATGCACAATTGGCGTTAGACCATTTCCTTGCCTACTTTCGTGTGCTCCAAGACACCTATGCTCCCTGTGTTACTCGTCGGATCCATGGATCACAGAAGAAATAGCTCTCAAAAAACCTACTTGCGCGGATAAGGGCCAGGGATAAAACGTGGCATCATTTCAAAATCACTGGGCTCCTGGCCGACTATAATAATTACCGAGCCCAGAGAAATATATGCAAAAGGCAAATTCAATTAGCTAAAAGCTCCTACTGTAAAAATTTGCTAACTAAAGCAGCGGGGGACTCAAAAAAATTCTGGGCTACCATAAAAACCCTCCTTGGAGCTAAACAAACAGCACATACAAATGACATGCTGATTAACGGCATACACTGCAATAATCCAGCTACTATAGCAAACTCTTTTAACCACCATTTTTCTGACCTCACCAGCTACCAGGCCTCTTTCCCTAATGCTCACGCAATTTCACCCAACGGCAATGATAAACCTCAACTCACACATCCCCCTTTCAGGTTCCGGAGTATTACAAAAACTGAAGTTCTGAGACTACTCCTCGCAGCTCCAGACAATTCCAGTTCAGGGTCCGATGGGCTGGAACCCAGGCTTCTAAAAATCGCCGCCCCGCTTATAGCCTCTCCCCTAACCAAAATCTTCAATCTATCTCTACGTCACGGCTCAGTCCCCAGCATCTGGAAAATAGCCAAGGTCACACCTATTCCCAAAAAAGGTGATCCCAAACTAATCATTAACTACCGTCCTATAGCAATCCTCTCCCTCCTTAGCAAAATCCTAGAAAAACTTGTAGCAACCCAAACCCTAGACTACCTGCAGAAGTATAACCTTCTGTCTAGTTCCCAGCATGGTTTCCGCAAGGGACACAGCACGTCTACCGCCCTCCTCAAACTCACTAACGATATCTTTGCTGCTATGGACTCTGGCCTCCTGACAGGTGCTATCTTCACTGACTTAATGAAAGCTTTTGACCTGGTAAACCATTCCCTCCTTCTTTCAAAACTTTGCTTCCTAGGTTTTTCTACTGATGTAGTGGCCTGGTTTAACAGCTACCTGTCCGATAGGAAGCAGGCCGCAGTTTTTAATTCCGTCACATCTGATCCCTCATCTATCCATGTTGGAGTGCCCCAGGGCTCCATACTTGGCCCCTTGCTCTTCTCTAGCTTCATAAATGACATCCTGTTGCTTGCTTCCACCTGCTAAACTCTGCTTTATACAGACGACCTAGTGATTTATCACAGTGCAAGAAACACACTTGACCTCAACCAACCTCTTGCCTCGGACTTCTCTGCTATTCAGTCTTGGCTAACAGAGAACAAACTCATTCTTAACATTAGCAAGACACACTCTATGCTCTTTGGATCGCTCGCAAAACTTAAAATAAACCCAGATGCCCTAAAAATCATTTCGGAAGGTGATAAATTTAGGAGGTGGAGAAGGTTTACTAGTAGCACGCCAGGTGAAGTAGATTGGGGAGTGATCACTAATTGAGTCAGCTAGGGTCCCTGCACATGCAATACTGTCCGGGCGGTTAGTAAGGACCCAGTCTATAAAACCTGTGCTGCTGGCTCCACACTGATTAACATGAAATCCTTCAAATATCTGGGCATTACTCTGGATGAATCCCTTGATTTTGACTTACACATAACTAGCACCTGTAAATCTGTTAACGCAAAATTAGGTGGTGCCTACCGCACTAGCTATGCCCTTACTCCTTCGGCTAGACTAGCTGTGGCTCAAGGCTTTCTGCTCCCTGCCCTGGCTTATGGATCAGTCACGTATCTATCTGCCTCTAAATCCTCCCTCCACAAGTGGGACACCACCTATAATAATATCTGCCGTTATGCCTCTGCATTCCCTCGTTTCACACACCATTGCCAACTCTATTCTGACCTAAACTGGCCTTGCCCCTCTGCCCATTGGCTCCAGCCCCTTGGGTCACTTATAGATAACACTGTCCGCACTGGCATCCCATCATCACTCGCCTGTCTGCTCCACTCTCACCCTCACTCCTATAGGCTCCGATCTGCTGACCTAGCCCCCATCCACATTCCCAGATGTAAAACTAATATGGGTACACGCGATTTTCCACATATGGCTCCAAAATACTGGAACTTGCTACCTCCAAACATTCATGGAGCACCTACCCATGCTAACTTTAAAACACGTCACCGAGAACATCTGCAAACAATCAGCCAATGTACCTGCTTCAATCCGCCTTAGACTACTTCATCTCCCCATCCTCTCTTTCATTAAACTACCTTCCACTTGTACGCCACTTCCCTACCTCTCTAACTACCTATCTCTCATGTTCTGTTTCTCTCATCCCCATCTTTTTCTCCCCTCCCCTCTCACTCTCTCTTCCTCTCCCTCTCCCTCTCTCATCTCATCCTCAGTTTTGGCACTTACTGTACTTTGATGTGTGTAAATCTTTATTTGCAAATGCCTGTTTCACTTACGGTTTTAACTACAGTTGTGTATTTTACCTAAGTGTTTTTCCTGTTTTTGCCTCTTACTGTAATATTATCTCTAACATTCCAATGTGACTTACTCTTTGAATTAACTGTTTAGTTGAATGTTGCTGCTTCCATCCTCACCGTGTTCACCAATCTCATGTGCTGCGTCACATGTATGCCCATTTTGTATGTTAAACTGTCTCTCTCCCGGGTCGTGCCTGAAAATAGGCATTGCTATGCCTAGTGCACTCACCCGGTTACCAAAAGCAAATAAATAATAAATAAATAAATAACCACTTCAAAGAGAATTACTGGCAAGGCCCTCCACTAATTTGCTACTAGGGGAAGGGGCACAGATGCTTTCTCCTTACGAAAAATTGACTACACTTCTTTAGTGATTTTTTTCTGATAAACCTGCAATAGAAGTATGCTTCTGTTGCAGTATAAACTGGCATCTAACTTGCCAGATACACCACTTAAACACTGCACATACCACCCTTAATGTTCCTGAATGAAAATGTTTCCAATCTGGACTAAAGTTTCCATATACCAGTTCCTCATAAGACATTTCTTTAATTTTGGGAGAGACCCAAGCATGTGCTAATAATCCCCCAAATCCCCTTATATATGAGCACTCAAAAAATACATGCTGCATCATTTCAATTTGCATTATACAATTTTCTCTTAAACAATATCTTTCATCTATTTCCTTGTGAAAATGATTTCCTCTTACATTGGTTATAGATAAGATATCCTTCCCCTCTTACATTTAACTTATTATGGCAGCACATCCATATAGTATCCCACATTTTAGGGGGGATTCTACCTTCAATCAATTGGTCCAAAAGACCGTTTTCTACAATCCCTTGAGGACGTGTGAAGTATGGGGATATTAGGAAACATGAATTAAGAATTTGACTGTACATTTCTTTCCTGTTTTTACTCATACACTCTTGAGTGGGTATTTTCCACATCTTAATTTCCTTAAAAAGATCAATGAAGCCAGCCCCAGTGGCATAGAAGGTTGAGGCCTTTGGCGCCTTACCTTGCACCACACCGGCGACCTAGGTTCAGGAATGAACTCTGGGAGCCTGGAATTGGCAGTGGAGGAGAGAATTGAGCATCTAGAGGACTGCTTTCCTCTCCTGAGGTGGGCTAGGGAGATGCCTTGCTCTGTAGCGGCCCCTGGCGGAGACTGGGAGCACTACAGATACGACGCAATGAGGGAAGCCAGGAAAAACATGAAAAATGGCATCCTGATCAACCGGATGATGGCCACCTGGAACCTTGCCTCCAAGGAGCCCCCGAACAAGCTAGACTGACCTCAGCAGCACCCAGGGCCAAGAAGGTAAGCTGGAAGGCACTTTCTCCCTGGAAGGAGAGAACCCGTCTGATGAAGGTATACATCGGGTTACCCTGGGCTGGCTGCAAAGTGAGGCCAGGAGATGATGATGGGGGGGGTCCTGGGGTGAGGTGGGGCATCCTTGGCAGTGCCTGATGAAGAGGCTGGTCAGATGTGGGGGTGATAAACAGATAATGCAAAAAAACAAAACAAAAGCAATGTGATAAGATGAAATTCCTAGGAGAATATTTCTAAAAGGGTTCCATCTTAGGACTTCCCACTTCTGTGTAAAATAAGAAAACTTTGCTCTTAAACTTAGGACCCATGCTTGCTGATTTCCTGTTAAAATTGGGAGTATATTGGCATAGAGGAATATTGTAAAAAAGAACAGTACTGGATTAACCATATTTAATCTACCCTTTGTAATGGGCCAATATGTGGTTATTCTTTGGACGGGATTTAACCAGCTTCCCAACAATAGGTAGAAAAACAGGTTATATAATCTTGTCTCCAATTTGACTAGAAGGGGGAAATATAGCTGATTGTCAGAAATATTGGAATAATAAATGTTTTTAACATCTGTATTCTTTTATTTCTAGACATAGGATATGACTTCCATCTATTTATCTTCTCCTCTGCTACATTCATTTTTTTCTTCCCAGTTTTGTGTAGCTGGGTCTGTACCTCCAAATGATAACCCCAAAAGTTGTAAAGGTCCACTCTATATGTTTATCCCTTCTATATTATACACTAATAAAGCTGCCTGTATGGCAATGGCCGCCCCAACGTTTTTCTGTTTATTCAGGACCAATCCTGAGACCTGTGAACATTCCTGTAGCACAGTAAGGGCTTGAGCTCCTGATCTATGATCGGTGACCAGGAGTCACAAATCACCTGCATATGCCAGGACCCCTGGAAAATAACTATCTGAAGGGAAGACCATATGTCCTATAGATTGATCCGCTTTTAATTTTCTAAGTAAGGGGTCTATTGAGAAGATGTAAAGCAGGGGGCTCAAAGGGCACCCCTGCCTCACCCCTCTTCTTATTGGAATTTGCGGTCCTACCATTCCATTCACCAAGGGACTTAGTGTTGCATACCTGTATATTATTTTTAACCAATTAATAAATTGGGCCAGAATTTCATAAAATTCTAGAACCTTAAAACGGCAGTTATGGGAAACCAGATCAAATGCCATGGATTGATCTAAGCTTAAAACATAACCTCCCGCTGTTGGTGCTTCATAAATTTCCCTTAGTAGTCGCAAGTTATACAGCATAGACCTATTTGGTAACGCACATACCTTTGTTGGGAATATTACAGTGTTGGCTACTTGGGACCAAATTTTCCAGTCTGAATTTATGAGACTTATGGGCCGCCAGTTATTAATATCCTCTTTAGTGTTTTTTTTTTATGTAAATAGATCAACAAGTTATCTGCCAAAACTGGGGGTAAAGGGGAACTTCCACTAATAATTTCATTAAATACCTTTAATAAATAGTCCATCAAAATATCTATTGACTTTTTATAAAATTTATTCGGAATTCAATCCAGACCAGGGTAAGTATTGTTTTTAAACGTGCTACTACCATTTTGATTTCAGCTCTAGAAATTGGTTTAATCATTTCTTGTTTTATATCTCCTGGAATGGAATGGAATCTCCAAGTCAACTAAAAAAATCATCAAAAGTTTCAAAACCTGAGGGTTGCTGATTAAATGTTAATGTTGTATGCTCAGTTACAACTTGTAAAATTTCAATATTTTGGTTTGTCAAATTACCAGATGCATTTTTTTAGCTAATGCATATACTTTTTATCTGCTCTTTGACTACACCTGTCATAAGGGTTCACTGTTTGTGCTTTTCCCTGCATTGCATATTTTTGTTCTATAAATAGAGAACTAGCTCTATCACATTGTACCTTGTACATTTCTTTTTTTAAATTATTTGTGCAGAATAATCTAATCCAAAATCTGCAGAAAGTGAAATTAATTTTTGAAGTTGTTTTCTAAAATCCAGATACTGTATTTTCTTACAGTACTTTTTAATTTCTATCTTGGTTCATTGCCACCATAATAGAAGGTTCTCGTATAGGTCAAAAACTGTTATCTTATCACTAATAACCTCTTTAAGGCCCACCCACCCTGTTGCTTCATCTAATATTGAAATATTTATTTTCCAGTGGTTATGTGAGCCCGGGTTATTTTGAGCAAATCCTATCATAAGTTTCAGAAGACCATGGTCTAAGGTTTCTATTGGGATCACCTTACACTTGTAAAAAGGTTCCCATTTGGAAGTGAAGAAATAATCAATCCTTGAAGAGGAATATCCCTTAAAAAAACGTGTGGTTAAGGGGTGCGGTATCACACAATGCACAATCCTTTAATCTCGCTGTTGTGCACATAGGGTGGGATATTCAGAAGGGTTGCGCATGGCGCAACACAGTTGTGCCATGCGCAACCCACTGATGCAACCTGGCATGATATTCAAAGGGGGATTGAGCCTGGCACAAATCCCGATGCACCAGAGTGCATCAGTAATGTATGTGGTGCAGGTAGGGGGGCGTGCCCATGCATACTCCGCACATCCCGATATTCAGCCCTGGATGTGTTGAGCCCATGCATGCGCAACCCCTACTTGCGCTGCACACAGTTGAGCCAATAAAAAAACGAGCAACAGCTGGCCACCCACAGGTGAGCTGCCATATTGCAGGGTGCAACACGGCAGCTGCCACCTATAGGTGGCCACCAGCTCGGCGGCACCTTCCATTGGATCCATTCATATCTGGACTGTGGGACGGCATTGAGCGGCATGCCCATTGGGCTCACACTGTAGGACCAATGGGCGTACAGCCCACCATATGGAGTCAGTGGCGGGTGGCGGGCGGCAAGAGGGTGGGACAGCTGCCGCCCGCAGCTGACAGGGGCAGAGTGAGGCAGTGGGGCTTAGTGGGTGAGTGGGGAAGGGGGTACCGCTGGACCACCAGGGTTGAATTGGTGTGACATTATTTATTACTGACGCCTGCGATCGGGCTGTGAGTGGTCCACTGGACCACCAGGGATATAGGACTATTATTTTTCTACATATGCCCATGATCGTGCTGCGAGCAGTCCACTGGAAAACCAGGGATATGGGATGTTTACATTACATTCATATGCCCGTGATCGGGCGTCGGCGCATGTTGCCACTTGTGCAGGGGGCGTCGGTCCTCGACGGCTGCAGCCTGGCAGGGCACCAGGTGCAAGTCACCAGGGATCAGTGCACCTGCATGCAAATGGGGCCATAATGACATGCGAATTGCCCCATTTGGGCCTTCCATACATTATGGCCCCATTTGCATGTGCACTTTTGAATATCGCAGTGGTTGTGCCTATCGCAACGGCAATTGCACTAGCGCATCCCCCTGCTCCACTCTGGCCACTTGTGATGGCTCAGTGCCACTGCGCCATGCACACTGCGTGTGGCCAAGGTGCGATATTCAACTATGTTGTGCCATGGCGCAGCTTCGTTGAATATCACCCTGTCTACACCCCTGCGCATCCCAGTTGTGCTGCGCCCAGGCTTGTGCCACAGCCTGTAGCAGTCTGAATATCCTGCCCCCAGTGTGTAAATAATTAGTATCACTATATAATTTCTGGGTGATATCCATTTTATCTAAAAGAGAGAATATACAATTAAAATCCCCTCCAAATATCAAAGACTTGGAGGTGTGCAGATATGGTTGGATAGTTTTAAATATCTCCACTTTTTTTGTTTCTATTTAGGGGTTATATATCTTTACTAACTTCCATTCTTGTCTGTTATATAAGATATCCAACATAAGCACTCTTCCTTGAATTAAATCTAAAAGCTTTGTTACCACTATGTCTTGAGTGTTGAACAAAATTCCCACCCCTGCACAGCGGTCCTCCCCAACGACCAAAATGAAGGGCCCCCCCAAACCACTCACATGAAGCTTGATTTGATTCCTTTATTGAATGTAGTCATGTCCTGCAAAAAATATACCTGCAATTTAAGATCCCTCAATAGTGAGAAGGTGTCCCTCCTTCTATTACCATTTCGTATACTATTTACATTGAGGGAACCACAGGCAAAATTACAGGCCATAATGCAAAATGCAAAAAATACGAACTAACTCATTTTTTTACAGTTTTCCCCGGTGATTTCAACTTAGATTTTTTTTTTTACTTGAAGTCCGTGAATCACTAGAGACTCAGTCCGTGTCTGTTGCTGCTTCTGGCTGTGACAAAGCCACTGATGATGCATCTGAGTCCTCTTCTGACTCTGCCCATTGCTCCCTTTTAGCCAGTGGTGCATATCTCTTTCTTTTCAGTATGGGTTCTTCTGAGAAATTCTTAAATCCTGAAGAGTTCCTGTTAGCTCTGTTCCTTGTTATCCTCCGGGAGGACCATTGTTTTTATGGGGTCTCCTCGGGGAAGGGCATGGTCTGTGTTTGGCCTGGATGTAATGCTTCTGGCATACTACTGACTTCTGTAGTAACCCCATCAGAAGTGACTGGTATATTTGATTGAGTGGGAGAAGTAGAGGTAGATGCTATTGGAGACTTTGTAAGTGAAACCAAGGTGCTGGATGATGCCTGATTCTGGATTTGAGAAATGTCCTCTTGTTGTGCTACTCTTTCAGATACACTCATTGGCACTTCTAGCAACGATTCTTGTCTGGAGGGGTCTTGTTGCAGATTGTTGCTGGGCTCTGGTAACTACTTCCTCTTGGTCTTCTTGACTTTGTGGGGGATTATTATGAAAAGCCCATGGACAGTTGTTATATGTGTGTGTTTTCATCACACAAGTTACAATGTGTGGGGTTTGGGCAATTGATACTTATATGCCCAATTCCAGCACAGAGGGAACATTTTAACTTATCACATGCATTATTCAAATGTGTACATTCTCCACATCTGAAGCAGGATTTGGTTGACCCCCGTAAAAAATGAATCCTCTGTCTCTTCTGAGCTATAGTAGAAGCAGCTAGGATGGTGCTGAATTACATACTAACATACTAAAATGCCAGCAGAATAGGCCTAACGGTCTTTCGTGTCTGCTCGTTTGGTCAGCCCCCACCCTGGGTGCTGACCTTGTTGCCCCCCTCGCCTACTCTGGCTTCTCCCTTCCCAGTTCCGGATATTCTTGCTGCATTGGATTTAGCTTCCAGAACCCTTCCCCTGTACCTGTCCCACCCCTCTTGAACCCCTCCACTGTCTCTGCCTCCACCAGCCCCTAGGCAGCGATTCCATGGCTCCACCACCCTCTCAGTGAAGTAGTACCTCCTTCCTTTCTCCTGAATCTTCCCCCAGCTTCCACCCATGCCCTCTAGTGGCCCCCTCCTCCTTCCTTCGAAGCACCCTGACTGTTCCTTCCCTATTTACCCTCTTCATGTACCTGAAGACCTCTATCATGTCCCCCCGGTCCCTTCTCTCTTCCAATGTGTACATATTTAGCTCTTCGAGCCTCTCCTCATAGGTCCTGTCCCCCAAGCCCCAAATCATTTTGGTTGCCCTCCTCTGGACCCTCTCCAGGAGGTTATTGTCCCTCTTTAAGTGTGGCCTCCAAAACTGCACACAGTACTCAAGGTGCAGCCTCACCAAGCAGTTATACAGAGGGAGTATCACTTTCCTCCTTCTAGAGGCGATCCCCCTAGCAATGCATCCCAGCATCCTGTTGGCCTTGGCTGCTGCCCTCCTACAAGTCTCAGAGTTGTTCATCTTGACATCCACCACCACCCCCAGGTCCCTCTCAGCCATCAAGACTTGTAGCATTCCCCCCCCAGAGGGATTACCCCCATTCATTTGAGGAAGCCTTATCTTTACTCGCCAACCCCCAGTCCAGAGTTGCTCTGTATCAATAATTGGGTCTGGTGGGGCCAACAAAGTGCATTTTGCCTTCATCCAGTGTAAAATATCAGAGATTGCCACCCCTTCATTTTTGAACAGTATGGTGACTGTCTTGACTACAGGTTTTGATAAGGGGATAGCGACAAAGGGAGTCCATATTGGGGTATATTTAACTTGTTGATATCTTTGCCATAAATTCTTTAGGCCAGTAGTGGTTTTGAAACTCAAATCAAAGTTTGAATCCCCCAAGGTATGAATTAAAACATAGATTTCCATTGGTTAAAAGTCCAGACTCTCTTTAACTAATTTTTTCCCCACATATATGCGGTCAGGGAAGACATCCAGCCCACTTCTATACTTGATGTGGACCTCATTTTGTCTTTTGGCTTGTTCTGGAGGAGTGTGGAATAACCCTGCATAAATGTGAGGGTTAGAACGTGTTCTTTGATGTGTAATACTATTAGACTCGGCCCTTGTTTTATTCCTTTCCTCATTCATTATTTCAGAGTACAGAGGGGTGGGGCTCAGCCTCCTGTTGACTTGATTCTTCTGGGAGGGGGGAGGAGTTCAAGCTCCATGTCCTCAACATCATTTACTTGCTGAGAGTCAGAAATGTTCTTATCTCCCCCAGACAGGTGTAAGACTGGATTCTGTGTCAAGTCAAACGTAGCCGAAAGGTCCATCAGGCCAATATTATGCTGCATTTTTTCCTCAGTTTCTAAGGGTTCAGCTTCAGGAGTAGTCCATTGTTAATTTTTATCTGGCCTAATCCACCCATCATTTTGTAGGGCTTCTGCAATAGTTGCACCTGAAGCTGAAATATTTGCATCAAAATCAGGGGCAGTGGTAGGGGAAATTCCCTCAGTCCATGTGTTTATGCTATATTGTCTTGTTTTTCCATTTACATTTCCAACTTCCCCCCTTCCTCCACCTCCTGTGCTATTCGGACTATTATTAATTCCTTCTATTGTGTCTGTACCTTCAGGCCCCTTTGCACTATTCACAGTATTTGTATTTCTCGCCTGTGTTTGTACTTCCCCAATCACAATATTACTTTCTTTACTCGCCCCAGAATTTTGAATTGTACCTTGATTTGTTTGTTCAGCGTTCCCCTCTACACTGCATTCCTCTGGTCTTGTATCGCCATTAACATTCGAGACACCAGCTGTAGCGTTTTCTTGTATAGTGAAGTTAGCCCCCATTACCTCCCATTTGCTTTCTTCCATATGTAGTAAATGCACAAGTATTCTCTTGATGAGGGGAAGTCTTGCTCTGTGAGATGACTCTTGCATGGTGCACATTTATCCTGTACCGGTGATTTTTCGGCCACAACTACATCAGGTATGTTTTTGTCTCCTGAAGCACATCTATTGCATTCTTCAGTATTATCTCCATTCTTTCCATTAGCCGCTGCTGTAACCTCAGGATTTACCTGGGTGGGGTGAGAGGCAGTTTCTACAACCCTGTATGCCACTGCACCTTCTCTTCTGACCGACTATCCACCCAACTGGAAGTCAGCCCCCTTATTAATAATCAAAATGAAAGTCAATATACAGAAATGCAAAAACAGAATACAAAACAGTTCAACAGTGATACAGAAAAAAACAACAACTCACAGATTCTTTTGTCACATGAACTAAAATATTTGTGAAAACCAACAAGAAAGAAAAATTACTGCAGCCAAACCATAATATATGCACAGGAATGAAAAAAACAATGAACTTAAATTGAATGAAAGGAGAGTAATATCTTACTCCTGAGGACATGATATCTTGCAAGATGATACAAAGGAAGACAAAAGGAGACTCAATAACCACAAAGCATATATATCTGGTAAAGTGAATAGGTTACCTTTTGCAGAAACCAAAGCTTAATACTAGGGAGCATTTCAAGGAAAAAAACTGTACTTACTTGAAATCAGCAACAGGAAAATTCCTTGGGTAGTGGGCTTGTTCCATGCATCCTGAGGCTTCCACACAACACTGGGTAGTATCCCCAAGGAATTACAATTACAGGATTAGACTAAAAGGATATAAGAGATGAAATTCTATATTCATAACATAGTAAGAGACCATGCATATAAGAAAACCCCATAAGTGTTATCCTACCCTAAATTTAAGAATAGGCTTAAACAGCTGGTGACACCCAAAAAGGAATTAACTGGGGGGGGGGCACAGTGGTGATAAGGCAGAGTCCCGTTCTGCTGTTTATCTATGCTCTTGTCTCTGGAAAAGGATCCTAAACATACACATTAGACACATTTTATAACTAGCGTGGCATCAGAACCACACAACAGTACCCTAATACTTTTCCCATTGTGGTCTATCCAAAGTCCGGGTGTCATTCATTTTGAGTTGACATAAGTCATTAACTATAATATGGAAGAGTTCCATAGTAGAAATAGATTGTTGTTGTAAAACATACCTACATCGAATGTGTCGGATCCAATAAACAAAACAAGCTACTATAATCCTTATCGTACTGTCATGGCACTGTTTCCATGAAGCAGAGTAAATCCCAAAATACAATATCGATGGGGGTAAGATTCAGAAACATAGAAGTCTTCCATCTCTCTTTAACCAAATCCCAAAATTCTAAAATATACAGGCAGTGTAAAAACAAATGGTCCATAGTTTCTATCTGAGCAACACATGTACTCCTAGGACAATATCTATCAGAAAGTTCTTTGTGTTTCTGGTTGCCTTAAGTGTTGATTCTCCCATGAACACCCAACCATATGATATCCCACATCCTAGCAGGTATTTTCCCCTGCTCTTTTTTGGAAAACTGGCAAAATGGATGTTCTGTAAAATTATTATCCATAATAAACCTGTAGATATATTTTCTAGTCATAGAAATAACAATGTTAGAGACCAACTCCCATTTTTTTATATAGTCAAAAATGTACATCCATCCAATAGGCACAGCAGGTTTTCTTTTATTTTCATGTAGATAATGTTAGGACATCCATTCCCTCTGAATGCCTATGATGGTGGGAGAAACCCCACATGTCCACATTTTCTGCTGTCATTTTAATAAGGGGAAAATATTCACCATAAAAAAAATGGAGAAAAAAAAATACTATGGGGTTTGGCATCCCCATTCCGCCTTCCTTAATTTCTTTATATACAATATTCTGTTTAACCCGATTCAAATGGCTGCCGCAAAAGCATGAAAAAAAAATGCCAAAAGAGGGGTTTCTAACTTTTCAGGAACAGGAAAAATATAGCTTAAAAATGAAAAGGTAGGCAATAAAAAGGTTTTGATCATGAACACTCATTTAATTTTACTCATGTGCCAGCCATTCCACTGTCTAACTTTTTCTCTACCTAGTGTTAGACATTTATCCCAATTATAATGTGTCAAGTCCTCAGGGCCAAAATAAACCTCTAATATCTATAATCTGCTAATGGATTAGTTTGTTCCCATTTCCCTTGTGTCCCAAAACTTTGTTCTTTTTCTAAGGACTTTTGCCTATTATATTGAAAACTGAACATTTGTTGTTTAATATCCAAAATCTCAGAAGTCAGATCTATTTTTTCTATATGTTGTTTGGAAATGAGTTGCTGTAATTTCTGCTGAGGGGTCAAATATGTTTGCTGAGTCGAAAAAGCCAACTGTTTAGTAATTTGGGAAAATAATCAGTAAAGCAACTCTTCATATCTTCCCACCAAAGAATAATGGAGTCATACAAAAAACGTACAGAACGTCTATCTTGAATAATAGTTTTAACATAATTTATTACAGAAACAGTATTCAATATGCTCGTATTCAATTTCCATAGACCCTTTCCATGCACTCTTAATGGATACAAAGCAATGTGAATACCAATCAATATCTGATCTGATGTTTCAATAGGGGTAGTGATGGTTTGTATTTCCGGCAAAGAGCTTGTAATAAACCAAAAGTCTATCCTTGAGGAAAAGGTTCCTTTAAAAAATGTCATTTGGGGGGGGCTTACTGGATTGTGCCAAGGCATCCTTCAGTGTCATTTGTTTTAACAAATTTGTAAGATATGTACTATCACAATATATCTTTTTTGTACTACCAGTATGTTTAGGTAATAAGGGGATATTAAAATATCCCCTAAAAAAACTTGCTTATTAGTAAGCAGGTAAGGCTGAGTATTTCGTAGCAATGAAATTCTAAGGGCTTTGGTTTGTGGCCCATAGACATTTATGAGTCTACAAGCCAGACCCTGCATCTCTATATCTAACAATAATGCCCTACCAGGTTCAATTTCTGTCAATTTTAGCAATTTTATCTCTGGAGAAGTAAAACAAACACCCAAACCACAACAAGCATCCACCCCGACTGACCAATAAGAACCTCCTTGGAACCAGTCCCTAGTCGCATTAGTTAAATCCTGGGCAGAATGCAATCAAGTGTCTTGTAAGAAAAGAATGTCATAGGGTAGTTGTTGGAGAATGGAACATGTTGCCTTCCTTTTCACCTCTGACTTCACACTGTTAACATGAAGGCTAGCAAGCCTTAAGTCAGGGATAGAGAGGGAAAGAGAATGTTAAAGTGTCAAGGGTTCTTTTTACTAGATCTTGTGACTCTTTTGGAAAGTTTGAATTGGGAACCTGAGATTCCCGAGGGTCTAGGCTTCATTGTTACTTCACTTTGGATGGATTAGTAAGAGACATTTGAATCCTCTTCTTCTACCCTCTCCCCCCAACTTTGCAATACCTCATACCTGTTTTCTATATTCAGTGTGGTGTCCTCTTGTACTTTAGCTTTTCTGGAGGATAAATGTTTTTTACTTTTCCCAACAAAAACAAAAGGAGAGTGAAGTTCAGAACTAGGAGTCAGATCATTGGTAGGGGCTGATGGGGGGAAGGGAGGCATGAGTTGTGGAGTAACCTCTTCTGATCTGAGAGTAGCCACTACGATGGCTGGATTGCTTCAAGTTCTTTCTCAAGTGGAACTGGTTCCACAACAGATACCATGATACTTGTAGGAGGTCGTGGAGGCGCCGGAGCGGTCTCAGATGATGTACGTGGCCCTGCCTCATACCTTCCCCTTCTGTAAACCTTTGTTGCCTGTGCAATGTAATAATCCTGTTCATAAAAATCTTTCATGTTGTGTGCCACCCATGGGCAGGATTTGAAAGAATGATCTTCTGCACCATACAAGTTGTATGTTGGGGGGGGGGGTTGGTACATAGGTTAGCAGTGTGGCCTAGGGCTCCACACAAATAACACTTTATCTTGTCACAATCATTATTTAAATGTGATTGAGAGCCACACCAATAACAGAAGCGTGGCTGACCTGGGTAAAACAAAATTCCTCGGTCTCAACCAAGAAAAAAACAACTGGGTAAATGTTGAATTTCCTGATCTGTCTGTCAAAGTTGCACCCTGAATTTCCAACCCCTGGTCCAAAACCCGTTTTCACCTATAATAGGGTCTGGAATACCATCCACCTTACATCTTTTTTCAAGCCAGTACACTATGTCATTGACATTTATCCCTTCATTTCTGAATAGGACAGTTACTGTCTTAAAGGTGGGTATCGTAATGGGGATAACCAAAAAATGGCTCCAAACAGAAGTATCCTTGACCCTATAATAGGAGGCCCAAATCTTATCCAACAATGTGGCCAACCTAAAGCTGTCAAAATTCTGGTCTCTAGCTGTATGAATGAACATGTATACTTCAGCAGGTGGAAAATGCAATGCATTAATTAATTCCTTACCAACATTTACTCGGTCGGAGGGAGTTCCAAGCCATTCTTATATCTGAGGTGCACCACAAAACAGTGTTTTGCGGCCTCTGCTGGCTGCTTAGATAAGCTCACATAACTGGAAGATCTGCAAGCAGAATGTGGTACCTCTGACGTGGAAGTCTCCTCATTAACTACCATCTCTTCAATCTCAGAGTCAGAATGTAATATTAAGTCAGTACCTGCTTGGTGCTCTGAAACCCCATGCTGTAGCTCCACATGCACATCTCTCATGTATTCCAGTGGTGTGACAACTGGTGTGTCCAAATTCTGCGAGTCTGACAGCTGAACTACAGTCATTATGCCCTCATGCAACACAACATTCTCGTCTAAAATAGGCCTGAATGGCTGAAACATCTCATTGTATTCCTACAGTAGTCGGGGTTTTGTCCGATGATGAACCGGCCACTTCCGATACTCTTCTCGATCGTTAGGCAAATCCTGGTGTAAAGGGATCACTGGGTCTGGCAACCACCTCTTGCCGTCAAATTTCCATCCAGCGCCTTGCAACACAGTTTCGGGGGACCATTCTGGTTCAGCTCTGGGGAACGGAAATTGCTGTGAAACTGGTGTCGTTGAAGGAGAAACCTGTGGGGAGGATCCAACTTCGGGTTCCTGGTTAAACTTCTTGCCTGAACAAGGTACTGGGCTCTGCTCAGAGTGTTTGCACTTTCTTTCCTCTTCCATTTTAAATTTGCTTGCCTCGTAGTCCTTCCCCGCTTCCATCATCATTTGAAGCAAGTGATGCCATTTTTTTTCCAGTTCGCTTGTAAAAGCTTTTCTTCCTCGCTGACTGCAGGCATCTCTGAAGAAACAGTAACCAGATCCGCATCCCCTTGAGCCGGTAGCAGAACACAACTTGCTCCTTCTATATTCACATCCTGACTGGGATCCCCCATGCTCCTCCAACAGAGAGACAGTGTCCCCTGCCAAAAGAGTAGGGGAATTTTCCCCATTGACTTAAAAAATACCACCAACAGCTTAAAAAAATCTGGTTCAATTTCAGTTGGCATTCATCTGTATATCCACCCCCCCCCCCCAGGCTGAAAATAGGCAGAAAATTGTCTAGTCCTCCTTCCCGGTCAACAAAACTAAATAAATAAAGGTAACCCAATGGCATCTCAGCTGACAGTCAACCCATGAGGACCTGGTTCCAGCATTAACAGCTCCATAGTGGTTGGATATAAGCTCAACTAGCTGGAGGTCATCCAGTCCACAATCTCTTGTAGGCAGTGTTCCAGCATTGAGATCACCCCTTGCCCATCAGGTGTAAAGGACATGTACAGCTGAGTGTCATCTGAGTAGCAGTGAAAGCTCACGCCATACTATCTAATGACCTGTCCTTTTCCTAGTTGTCCATGCCTGACATTACCTGTCCCTACTGCTTGCAAGGGGATGAGGAAGTGATCCAGGCCACCTTCCACAAGGTTCCACATGTAACCTGGACCGCATTAGACTCAATCACCCCATCCTGGAGGATGGCTTCATGCCTTCCCCTTTAAACTGTGCAGCAGTTGAGCCTGATACAGGGATGCCTTTGGCCAACTGTGGACCATCATGGGCTGCCAGGGAAGAGTGTTTCATTTTGAGTGCTGTAGATAAATTTTGGTTGACAATGTCTATTGTTTGCAATGCACAGTGTATTGGCATTGGAACAAAGAAAGACACCAAACATAGGGAACTGTAAGTTGCAAAGGAAAAGCCACACTGGCACTATTATTGCTCAAAGAGGAACATCCAGCACCCCAGCACTCAGGGGTCCATAGGCATGGGCACTAATACTCACTCATGTTGTCATATTTTTCCCAGTACACAGCAATGGCCAAATAATGTTACCCATGTTGCTACCGGGGGTAGCATACAACTATCCCCAGGATATCCATCAAGGCCCCTCCCCACTTTCTGCACATACAGTACTGATTCAACACATATGTTTTAGTTACAGTTGTGGCATCTGAATGATTTTGTGCCATTTGTGACAGTAATTGTCATCTATGTTTTATATATATATATTTTTTATTTGCTCCGGTCTCCCTTCCCCAAGCGAAGGGTTCGGCCCCCCCTGCCCAGCTGCGGCCCTACTCAGGCTCAGGCTACCCGCTGGGTGGGGCCACTGGGCAGGCACCTTCCCAAGGAACATGGTTTCTTGCCTGACTTATCCCCAGTGTGGGGCAATGGGAGCAGGACCCTCCAGTGGGTGTTAGTCGCAGCAGGAACAGCAGCAGAGGCAGGGGCCATCATGAACGGAGCACAAATTTTTTTCCAGTATGCTGCAATCCCTGGGGGCGGGGACGTGCAATGACACCAGCATCTGCCTGGCCCCTCTTGCATCAGGCGCCAGCAGCGGCAGTACCCCCAGCCTCGGCCAGAGGTCCACATAGTGTCAGACACTCTTCCCCCCTCCCCCAGAGAAGGAGAGCAGTCCCTGGAATGCGCAGTTCTTCTCCCTCAGCCGGCCCTCCTACTCCTGAGTCCATCACCGAACCTGGGTTGTCACCACCACAAGTGGACACCTTGCTGCTGTGCTGGCAGGTCTCAACTATCTATGTACTGTATGTATGTATATATAATCACTACAAAGAGCTACGTTTAGGCATCAGTTAGAGTTGACTTTGTGATGTGTTGTTTCTCTGGCTTTAAACGATTGTGCAATGCAGTGCTGGCACTGCTGTAACTTTGGTATCGTCTTTCCAGTCACAGTAAAATACTCACACACCAATGCTTGGACAGCAAGTGCCATTATTAGGCTAGTGCCAACACTGCATCGCATGATCATTTAAAGCCTGAGAAATCCCATGCCACAGATTCACCAAGGTTCAGGGGGATTATTTTTTACTAAGTTCGCATTTCTTTCTGTAGAGGGTCACCATACCAAGGCTTTCAGTGTTCATTTCTCCACACTTTCTTAGAAGGCCAGCCTGAGTTACATATGGATGTGCTGCACTGGCCTAACATGGTGCTGTGCCTCCATCTGGGATGGCAATATGAGGTACCTGGCAGCTGAAACACATGGCTAGCACCCCCAGAAACAGTGCATAAACTGCTAACACAGCCCAACCAAAACAAATGACACAATAAACAATCACAGCTTCCAAATAATAAAATAATAATAATAATGATCTTTATTTTTATGGGGCCTTTCCAAACCAAGGCGCCTAACAAAGGTAAAATCACATAACCATAAAATTTCACCAGTTAAAGATCAGCAAAACATTTTTAAAACAAATAATCATAACATCTTAAAACATTCCCACAATTACAAACTGTTTCCATCAAGTACCATATGCTTGACTCCATGACCAAGTTTTAAGCGTTTATTTAAAACCCTCCACAGTCGTGTGCTCACGTAACCAACAGGGTAGAAAATTCCAGAGGGTAGGGGCAGCATACACAAATGCCCTAGCCCCAGAGGATTTCAAACGTACCCTCGGAATCTCTAGCAACCCCTCATTGGCTAAGTGGAGCAATTGCCCAGGGCAGTGAGGGACCAGGAGCTCTTTCAGGTAGTCGGGGCCAAGTCCATGTAGGGCTTTAAAAGTCGGAAGACCAACCTTAAAGGTGATCTGCCACTGAACAGACAGCCAGTGCAGTCCACGCAGCACTGGTGAAATGTGACAGGACCTCGAGGTACCCTTCAATAGCCATGCCGCTGCATTCTGCACCAGTTGCAAGTGGCGGATTTCTACCCCAGATAGCCCTAGGTAAAGGGAGTTGCAGTAGTCCAGATGTGAGGTCACAGAGGCATGGATCAAAGCTGGAAGGTCGGCGGACGGAACAAGGTGTTTTATCCTGGCGATATTCCTCAGATGGTAAAAAGAGGATTTGATGACTGCTGACACCTGAGAATGCAGGGTCAGCCCATCATCAAAAATTACCTCCAGGTTCCGCACCTGTCCAGAAGCAGGTAGAGACTCACCCCCCAGATATATACCAGAGGGTGAGCCCCCACTCAACCTCTCTATCCGGCAGCCTAGATCCACAACCAATACCTCGGTCTTATCAGAGTTCAACTTTAACCAGCTGGTATCCATCCACTTCTGGATTTCAGCAAGGCAGTTGCTGAAGACCAAGACAGCACTATCCTGGTCGGGAGCAAAAGAAAGGTAGAGCTGGGTATCATCTGCATAGCAGTGAAACCTCAGCCCATACCTTCTTACAATGTCTCCGAGGGGCAGTATATACACTGCGAACAGCATGGGGGACAGCACTGATCCCTGAGGAACTCCACACGATAAAGGGACTGACGCCGAGGAAAAAAACCCCGGACACCACTCTCTGAGATCTTCCCGTGAGGAACGATGTAAACCACTTGAGGACCATACCCAACAGTCCACAAATAAGCCTCAGGCAATCAGGCAGTACCCCATGGTCCACAGTGTCAAAAGCTGATGAGAGATCAAGGAGAACCAAGATAGAACGGTTCCTCCCATCTCTAGCCATCAGGAGATCACTGAGCACCCAAACCAGCGCTGTCTCGATACTATGCTTCTTTCGAAAATCGGACTGGAGAGGTTCATAGATGGCATGGATGGTCAAATAGTCCTCCACCTGTGTGGCCACTACTTTCTCAATCACCTTCCCCACAAAGGGAAGGTTAGAGATTGGTCTGTAGTTAGCCGGACAGTCTGGGTCCAGAGAAGCTTTCTTCAAGAGTGGTGTTACCACCGCCTCTTTCAGGGAGCTTTGGAAACTCACCTGTCTCCAAGGAGCGCCAGACTATTCACACTAGGACTGGGCCAATAACATCACTACACCCTAAAATTAGGGAAGTAGGTCCTGGATCCAAACTACAGCATGTAGGGCATACACTCTGGACAATCCACATGACATCTATGAAAGCCAGCCGACCAAAGGTACTCCAAGAAGGACTGAGATATGCAGACCCACGCTGGTCCATCGCAGCGCCCATAGTGTGTGTTGGCTGGAAAACCGCCCTGATGTCAGCCACCTTATTTGCAAAAAATCGAGCAAATTCATCGCACTCTTCTTGCGAAAAAGCTTTCCGGACTTGTAGACAGGCTGGGTTGCACAGTCTGTCCACAGTTCGGAACAGCTGAGCTGGTCGATTTTGAGCAACCGCAATCTCCCTGGACAGAAATTCTGCCTTTTTACGGGAGATTTCGGACTGATAGACTTGATAATGGTCCAGCAATCTAAGGCAGTCTGCATCAAGAGCGGACTTCTGCCAACAATGCTCCAACCTTCGTCCAAGTCGCCGCATCTCCCTCAAAGTCCCATCACACCAAGGAGATTGAGGGCAAAGGGAGAGTGGATGAATATGGACAGGAGCAATGATATCCAGAGCCAATGTGATGGCCAAATTATAGGCCACCATGAGGACTTCTGGATCACTGTTTACCTCTGAGAAGGACAAGAGATCAAGGACCGCCATTAGTCCTTGAGAATTTATATCTCGCAAAGGGCAGTACCGGATCATCTCGACAGAGGTTGGCCTATGAAGGGGGGTGCTAAAACTAAACCCCACAATGTAATGATCAGACCATCCAACTGGCTCCACCCCCAAGTTGGAGGCCTCAATCCCCAACAGGAAGAGTAAGTCAAGGGAGTGACCCTGATTATGAGTGGCAGTGGAAACAACCTGTGTGAGGCCCAGAGATATCATCAACTGGAGGAAGTGCTGACCAAAATGCGAGAGTTCGTCATTGACCCAGGCATTAAAGTCACCCAGGACCATCAGCCTAATTCAAATAAATAGTTTATTTAAAAGGGAGAGTATGCAGAGAACAAGTTTATTTAAAAGGGAGAGTATGCAGAGAACAAGGGGCATTGAGGAAAATGGGAGCAATAGGTGCAGCTGTAAATCTATACTCTAAACAGTAAAACTGCAAGTACTTCAAGGCAATAAAATGTTTAGCAATTATCCCCAGTAGACTGCCCACCCCCCTGGCAGTCTTCAAAGACCAATATGGGTGCATCTTGCTTAATTCTCCCCAAAGGCCATAAGTGAGAGCTCTCAGTAAGTGGAAGTGGGTACCACATTGTAGATGTAGATTCTGCTAGCAGGGTTGAGTTCGGTGGCATGCTTTAAATGGTTGCAGGTAGCCGGACTGGTGGTGCTGAGGGTTGAGGTGCTGGATGCCACACCTCACACCATGCCAGTGACCCAGGTTCAGGAACGAGCCTGGGTCGGTGGGGGGTGGCAGGGGAAGAGAAGGATTGAGTGTCTGTAGGACTGCTGTCCTTCTCCGGGGAGGGGTGTGTGCTGCTGTCGATGTACTGGTGGCCTCTAGCGATGGCAGGGGGCAATGCAGTACACAGGCAGTCTGTGGGGGACATGCTGGGGCTGACGCCAGGAAGGAGTGCATGGGGTAGCGTGTGCACTCCTGTCCATTGGCATCATTGCACGCAACACACATCAAAGGGATCCAGAACAGGGAAAAGGGCACCAGTCGCAGTGGCCTAATGGCCGTCTCCATGGGGGATCTACTCGGCGCCGAGGGTACGCAGCAATACTGGAACCAGTCCTGGTGAAAGAGTGTGGGGGGGCTCTCCACCTCCCCACTGTGGGGGCCAAGCCATGGGGTAGAAGCTGCAGAGCCCGATTTGGAGCCAAGCGAGGTCCATGGGATGGCGGGCGAAGACCTAGAAGGGTGCCAGAATGCGAAGAGAGGTAAGGCAGACTGGTTGCCAGGGAGAAAAAAGTACCAACAAAAAATAAATAAACAAATAATTAAGTGGTTGCAGGTAAAATACTGTTTTAAAAATACGCTGTTGCTGAACACAAACTTTAAACTGGTACAACAACTAAAAAAGGGCCTTTATTTGTAATCCAAATGGGACTGGATTTGGTGGCCATCTGGTCTTCACAGATCTTCTGCCTGGGCTTCTCATACTGGCACAGTCCTGCCCAGGATTTCTTCCTCAACTCCAGGCACACAAACACTCTCCTCAGCTGTACGGTTGAGACCTGGGTTTTACTCATGGTTTTGATGCCTTAAGTGAGACCTCTAGTCCAGGTGTCTAGGACAGGCTGACAGGATGCACTTGCGCCTGGCTGGGATGCTGGTTTCACTAGGCTTTTCTCCGCTTCACTTCTCACTCTGGCTGTCTTTTTGTGGCTCGGAACCTGGAACAAGGTGGTAGCACTCTTGGACTGGAGTCACTGCGGGAGCTGTTCCCCCATAGGGGAAAAGTCTGTGGTGGGTCAGAAAAATTCCTGCTCCAACTTGACTTTTAACTGTAGTTTTGCTGCAAACATCTTCATTTCTTCTTACAAATTCTTTACTTGGGATCCTAATGCTTTTGGTCTGCCAGGCCTGCTGGGCTGGGCAGACAGTGGCCTCTCTGTAAATCATTTCCCTACATAGGAACGTTCCTGTCCCTTTAAATCATTTGTTTTCTATGTTGTAGCAGAGCAGCAGACTGCTAGACAATCATTGTCTAGCTGCTCTGCTTTGGGGCTCTGTATGGATTTGGTAAGCCTGCCTCTCTAGCAGCCTAGACTGGCTGTACACATGTTACGGACTCCTCCACGGCTAGCTGGCACCATTCTACAGCATATTTTATACAAAGCCAGCAGCCAGGAGTCCTAATAATACAGGGGCATCAGTAATGATTTACATAAATACTGGGCAGGAGCAAAAGTGTGGACCAAAAGGGGAAGGAGTGATGTTGATGGGGAACCTTAATATGCCAAGTACAAACTGGGGAACCATGTTCTCTAAGGTGGCCAAGGAGCAGAAGCTGCTGGATGGCTTCCAGGATGTGTTCTTAACACAGCATGTGATGGAGCCCACAAGGGAGAGGCATGTCCTGGATGTGGTTCTGGCAGATGGGGATCTGGTAAGGGACCTGGTTGTAGAGGATCCCCTGACTGGGAGCGACCACAATACTGTCCGGTTTCAAATAAGCATGGGGGGAAGGAGAGGGAGAGATCTAGGACACTGGCAGTGGACTTTATGGGGGCAGACTTTATGGGCATGGGAAATATTCTCAAGGATCACTTGAAGAGGATTACATCAATGACAAATGTGGAAAAGAGATGGGAGGTCATAAAACGGAGACTTCATGAGGCAGTCAGGACCTGCGTTAAGGTGAAACATAAGGAAGCAAGGTCACATAAATCATGCTGGTGGTCCAGTGAGGTTCAGGTAGTGGTCAGAGAATAGAAGGCAGCCTACAAAAAATATAAAACAACAAGAGGGGATAGGGAAAAGGAAATGTACCATCTTGCATCTAGAAAAGTCCCCCGGATGGTGAGGGGAGCAAAGTCCAGTAAAGAGCAACGGCTGTCACAGGGGATACATGGAGGGAAAAAGGGGTTCTTCTGGTACATTGGGGAGTGGAAGAAAAACTAAGGGCCATCTCGGCAGATTGAGATCAGAAGGAGGGTGGGTGGAAGAGGCGAGGGACCAGGTAGAGGTATTAAACGAGTGCTTCGCCTCTGTGTTCACTAGGGAGGGGGATGGGATATCTACAAAGCAAGGCATGATGGGGATAGAAGCAGTAGTAAGTGGGATCAGGGGAGCAACAGAAATAGAGCAAGAGGGAGGGAGGGAGAGGTACCCCAGGGGTGTCACATCAGGATAAGGATAAAAAGGCGAGTAAGGTGGAGGGGACGGATGATGCTATCCCCACCGAAAGGATGTGGTTAGCCCTCAAGGCCCTAAAGAAAGATAAATCTCCTGGGCCGGATGGCATTCATCTGAGAGTACTATGGGAACTGGCGGACATACTGGCTGTACCCCTGGCAGAGCTCTTCAACAGGTCGCTTGAGACAGGGAGGGTACCTAGGGATTGGCAAGAGGCACATGTGGTGCCAATCCATAAAGCCGGATCGAGGGAAGTACCAGGTAACTATAGACCAATCAGTTTGACCTCGGTGGTGGCAAAATGAATGGAGAGTATACTAAAGGAACGATTGGGGATGTACTTGGAGGAGGTGGGAGGTCTGGATAGTCAGCAACATGGGTTTGTGCCAGTTAGATCATGTCAAACCAATCTTGTGGAGTTCTACGAATGCGTAACATCAGAACTGGACAGGGGAAAGCCTGTGGATGTATTGGACTTCAGCAAGGCGTTTGACTCTGTACCCCACAATGGTCTGGTGGGGAAACTGACGAGGTTGGGAGTACGCCCTTTGATGGTCAGATGGACTGAAAACTGGCTAGCTGGATGCACCCAGAGAGTAGTGGTCAGTGGCGAGCTCTCGAACCCTAGAGAGGTCGGTAGTGGGGTACCGCAGGGCTCGGTCCTGGGTCCAATCCTGTTTAATGCATACATAATCAGATAGCAGGGAGGTTATAGGGTGTGAAATGAGTCTCTTCGCTAATGACTCCAAGATGGGAGCAGTAGTTGAGGGGGAAGAGGGGAGGTTGGCCCTGCAAGGGGACCTGGACACCCTGGAAAGCTGGGCTCACACATGGAAATTAAATTTCAATATCACCAAGTGCAAGGTGTTACATCTTGGGTGGGGAAACCCTAAACACAGGTACACCCTGGGAGGGGAGGCACTGGAGGCCTCAACAGGGGAAAAAGACATAGGGGTCATGGTGGATGCATGTATGAATAACTCTGAGCAGTGCAGGAAAGGCTAGCAAAGCAAACAAGATGTTGGGATGCATCATAAGGGGATCACCTCTAGGAGCAGGGAATTGATTCACGCTGTACAATGGACTGGTTAGACCACACCTTGAGTACTGTGTACAGTACTGGAGACCACACTTGAAGAGGGACATACAACTCCTGGAGAGGGTACAGAGGAGGGCAACTAAGATGATACGAGGACTAGAGGTTTGACGATGAAGACAGACTTGAGGAGCTCTGCCTGTTTTCATTGGAGGAGAGGAGAGACAGGGGGCATGATTGAGGTCTTCAAGTACCTCAAGGAATAAATAGGGTACACATGGAGGGGATCTTTAGACTAAAGCAGGGAGGTATCACCAAAGGGCATGGTTTGAAATTGGAAGGTGGAAGGGGGGGGGCAGAGGAGGAGGTTTCTCACTGAGAGGGTGGTGAACCATTGGAATGCGCTGCCTGGTGAGCTGGTTCAGAGATCCACAGTGGAGAGCTTCAAGAGAGGATGGGACAGACACAGAAAGCGGATGTACCAGATGATGGGCGGGCCCAGCGGGGTGGGGATGGATTATAGGGGTTTCTGGAACACAAGGGGGGGCCTCGGCACCCAACTTGGGATCTGAGGTTCGAGCAGACTTGATAGTCCTTAAGGCCTAATCTGCTGGCAATTAGTATGTTAGTATGTTAAAAGTTTGCCACTCGGTTCAAACAGTTCTTGTTTCAATGCAGGATTTCTTTGGCATAACATTCTACATAACAACAGAGTGGCAACAAAATAATTCAAGCAACATGAGCATAATGCTGCTTCATTTGTATCCATAATCCACCTATCAGAGTGGACATTATTTTGTATTTAACTATCATTTTAAACATTTCCAAACATCCCTGTACCCTATACATAAAAATGGCATAAGCATTGACTTTATGAAGTACTTTATTTCAAAAAATGCACTTTATTCAACCAGTACCTTACATCTCTTTAAAGGCACTTTATATCTTTTGGCATTAAATACCATAAATGCACCTTATTTCATTCCTGCCAGCTAGCTTTAGCCTGGTGCATGATTTTGGGGAGTTCTTGGTGAGGGATGGAAATATGGAAATTAGAACTAAAGGCAGTAGGAAAAAGATTTAGCAAGAAAAAGAAAAGACTGATATACTGTAGGTGGCCAACCTACTCCAGGGGCTGAGAAAGGTAAAGTATAGTATAGGAAGATACTGTTGTGCAACAGATTTCAGCAGGGAAAAGAAGAAGCTAGGAAAGGCATCCCTCCACTACAGTTATCGGACTGGCAGAACACAGTTCTGCCACAACAATATCCAACAGTACAATAATTTACAGTACAATAAAAGTTAGTTGTCAGTAAAATATAAATGTAGTCACAGAATTATTAAGTAAAGCACAGACATTTACATAATTTATCAGGTATACCTTGAAACATGCCAGAGTCTGACCCATTCTCGTTGTTACTGGAAATAAGTTCCATCTCTTTAAAGCAGTAGTTGAAAATGAATTATGACCTAGTTTCATTTTAGTTCTACGTACAGCAAGGTCATTTTTCCTTTTTGCTCC
Organism: Neoceratodus forsteri; assembly: GCA_016271365.2. NCBI lineage: Eukaryota > Metazoa > Chordata > Ceratodontiformes > Ceratodontidae > Neoceratodus > Neoceratodus forsteri. The sequence goes on along the minus strand of CM057449.1, from coordinate 1,128,351,394 downwards.
AGTAAGTCCAAGACCTGAGTGCAAATGAGTCATGTAGTTTTTAAGCTCGCAGGACATAGAGAGTTCTAAATTTTCCATATCAATATTACTTGATGATATTGAATATGTTTGTGGAGTGGGAGCCAATTAAGTAAATTATATAAATCACAATGGTGGGTGCTTTAGAAAAATCAGCAAAAACAGGTGGTGGGGGTATCATGAGACCTGAAAACTGCAGCCTGCTGGAACAGCGCCCTGGGTCTTGGGCCTCCTGACTGACGCATTCCTGCTGGCTGGACCTCTGCAATGTGCCTGGTAACACAGGTACCTGGCTGAGCTAATTACTGTGCCTAGCTGTAGACTTAGGTATGCTAATTTCTATAGAACGTGTCTGTTTATTGTATTTGTTCTTGTACGAAAATCTTGGATGAAAAGAAATTTAAATAAAAAAAGTCCCCTGGAGCCACAGATGATGGTTCCCCCGCAGTTCTCTTGAGCCTGCACCACCTCCACAGTGGACTGGGGCATTACCGGTATGGGCAGGAGTGTTTTACATGACTTTGCAAATTCCAGAAGGAATATGACAGTCCTTGGAGGACTTCCATATCCCATCATCCCCTGCACCCTGTGCAGGCAGGGATCCACTGGTAGCCTGGTATAGGTATCTGACTGGATACCTGTAGTCCGGGCCTGCTCTGCCCTTCCACGCTCTGTGCTTCAGCATGCAGATCTGCACTAGTGGAGCAGGACAGGTGGGGGTTATGGATGTCAGTCAGTGTGGGCAGCCATTGGGAGGTGCAGAGCTGTGGGTGAGATATGCTCAGTTCAAGCATATTTTGGCTACCTATGTGGAGTGCGCCCTCAGTAATATCCTTGTCCAGGATATATAATAAAGTGCTTACTATCTTGTAGATGGTCATGAGAAATCTGCCAGAGGAGAAAATACAACTTTTTACCAAGAAGTTTAAGTTGCCATTACATATTATCTTGAATATTACATACTATGTAAGCATTACCTCAGTCTAACAGCATGTACTGTACCTGTTCATAATATATATGCTGCTCCTAGAACTTTACTGTGCGTACCCTATTTTGTTCTTAGCCTGCCTGTTAATGGTTGCCCTGTTCAGTATAAAACTGTAATTTGTTTCCTGCTATAAATTGCATGCCTTGTGTACTCTGTAATACCTGGGTCATGCCTGAAAATAAGCATTTATTGCCTAGTGCACGTACCTGGTTACCAAAAATGAAATAAAAATAATCTTTGTAGATGAACATGATGATCTCAGATTCTCAGTCAATGAATAAGGACTTTCAGAAGATAATGGACTCATTGTTATTTCACAGCTAATCATGTAGTTCATGGGCTTATAACACAGTTTTATGTTTTCTGACTTTGTTGGTGAATGTATCATAATATGAGGGGTACATATATAGAGTCTTGTATTAATGAGCTCTGTTCTGTTGGTTTGGACGCACAGAACTGGGCTGTTCCCTATATAGAATTCTAAAGTAAGTTTTTGTACAGAAATCAATGAAAAGAAAGGTCAGAGGTACAGTAGTAAGATGCACTGGATGTATAATTTTACCTGTAAAATCAGATAAACATTACATTTAAAAAAGTGTGTCATGTTGTTCTTCTGGGCCTGTTTTGGCAGGCCTCCTCGTGCTGGAAATGCCATTTGTTCAGTGTCTTTGGGAAACAGTTGGCTGACAGATAAGGTCACTGGGCAGCCAGGGAATTAGGCTTTTTGTAGTCTTGAATGGTAATTTCCAGAACGTAAAGGACTGCTCAAGTAGACTGTTATATCATATGACATTTATGTCACAGCTTATCAAGTTGACTTTGATTCTGGGCCCTGGCCATTGATTCAGCCATCAAGAGGCAGTATAACCTAGAGGTTACAGCACCAAAGCTGTGAACCTGGAGACCTAGCACATCTGGGTTTGAATCTCCCAATGCCACGAACATACTGTGAGACCCTATGGAAATAACTTAACCTCCCTGTGCTCCCGGGATGCACAAGACAATGAGATTTGCCACAGTGCACCTTTCGAAAAAGTCTAAAACAATAAATAACTGAAAAAAGATTTTATTTTCTCTAACTGCCTCATCTACACTCCTACTGATGATATAATATGAGTGTTGTATTCTGTTTGATACAAACATAATATTTAATGCATAAAAGTATGAACTGTTGTAATGTTTTCACTCTTACTGTGCAGTTAATATGGTGATTATCAGGTGCCTGGGCAAAAACCGGGCTATGTATATAACTGGAGCTCCAAAGATGGTTCTTTGTTTTAATTTCCTAGCTACACTCTTAATCAGATTGTATGTTATTTGCAATCCTGCATTCCATTAATTTTTTTTTTTTGCGAACATAGTACTATAATTACATATTGCTAAAGGTTAATATAGGTCATTCATATAGGCTAGCGTTCACCACATGTAGTGTACTGCAAGTCTGCCAGACAGAAACCCTTAAACAGAAGTTCATGTTATCATTTATGGAATCATTATAGAAGTTAAGAGATGGTCAAGAGCGATAAGGCATTACCTTCATGAACTAGGTTGCACGTATTGCAGCAATATTCCTCAAGGTTGACTTAAAGTACACTTCACGTCCGTTACAGTAGCTTATCATAACCCAGCAACCTCTGCAGCCAGCATAAGATATAGGAAGTAAATGTGTAACAACTTTCTTTACAGGTGAACAAACAACTTGTGGTCTTGAACTTTAAGCAAGTAAAGAAGACAAACAACTACTACAGGGAAATGACACATGCAGTATAAAAAAAATCACATTCATAGGGATATTACCTTTACTGTTTTTTGTCAGATGCAGAAAATATTTAAAAGACAACAGTCTGCGTTCACCCTTTTGTAGTCAGGATGCACTAATATTTTAGCAGTATTTTAATCTGCTCTTCATGAAGCACTTTTACTGTTACTCTGCTTTATTTCATTTTACTCTTGTTTTAAGCACCCCTAAAGGGCACTGCTGAATTAACAGTAGAGCAAGCCACTAGCAGAGTATGAAATAAAATGTGAAAATACTTAAAGAAGAGCAGAGTAAGATAAAACGTCCAATACTCTGGGAAGCCTTACATGAATATAGGCCAATGTTTGCTACACATTTGTACATTTGTGTGCACACACAGTATGTGCACATATTTTCTTTTATATTTTTCGAGTCTTGAGACAGCATGTGCAAATGAGCAAGCAAACTCACATGCAGTATATTGCAGTTCAACATGCCAGGACCTTGGCTCAGTTTCTTTTATCATTTTTCCAGATACTGCATTACAGATTTAAGCAATAATGCCACCAGGGCATGTGTTGTGGGATTTACCCACATCTCATACAGTGTGGTACAAGGCAAAGCTGAGTGCTCTAAGGCACAGGAGAAGTGTTTAAATCCAACAACATGTGGCCTGGGATGCATCATTCTGACTATAAAATGGGAAGACAGAACAATTGAAAAACTAACTAGATTACAGCTAACAGCTGGGACCTCATTTGTGTGTACATTGTGAAACATATTCATGGGTAAAGACCTAGGACTGGATTCTCAAAATGTCGTGGAACTAGATCCCACTCCATAACTCCAGCTGCGGACCAAAATTTCCGCAGCTGCGAAGATTTGTATTCTCAGTCCGCCACAGCTGCAGGAGATGTTACACCTGATCTCACTGGCTGTAACATTTTTCCACAGCTGCGGGAGATGTTACGCCTGATCTCACTGGCTGTAACATTTTTCCACAGCCGCGGGAGATGTTACGCCTGATCTCACTGGCTGTAACATTTTTCCACAGCTGCGGGGGATATTACACTTGATCTCACTGGCTGTAACATTCTTCCACAGCTGCGGGAGATGTTACATCTGATCTCACTGGCCGTAACATTTTTCCACAGCTGCGGGAGATCTTACACCTGATCTCACTGGCCGTAACATTTTTCCACAGCTGCGGGAGATGTTACATCTGATCTCACTTGCCGTAACATTTTTCCACAGCTGCGGGAGATGTTACACCTGATCTCACTGGCTGTAACATTTTTCCACAGCTGCGGGAGAAAAACAGCTGATAGCTGCTGTAAATCATGGAGCTGGTCATAAACCAGCTCCACTTTGAGATTACTGTAGCTGTGGGAAAAACTGCAGTTCCGCAAGTGGCAACCCACTTGCACTGAGTTTTCCCCTCATCTGCGAGATTTTCACGGGCTTTGAGAATCCAGTCCCTTGACCGACCAAACAGATGGCAGGAGTTTTCTTGTCCATTTATAATCCTCATTACTTCAATCTGCAGGATGTGGATTGAAGCAACCAGGCTGCAGCCTCAGCCAGGACCAGAGACATCCTGGAAGCCCTGCAGGGGGCATGCCTAAGATAGCTAGTGACGGAGCCCACCCAAGAGGAAGCAACTTTGGACCTGGTACTCACCAACAGGGACAGAATTATAGATGTAAATGTGGGGAGCCATCTTGGATCAAGTGATCACAGTACGGTGTGTTTCAATGTGAGAACAGCAGAAGAGTCAAACCACACAAAAACAAGGGTCCTGGATTTCAGGTGGGCAAACTTTGCAGAGATGGGGGAATGTCTTAGAAAATCACTGGCAGGGAAGGAGAAAAGGGGGGGTGGAGGAACAATGGGAGAATCTTAAGGGAGCCATAGTGGAGGCAACAAGTCATTGCATTAGGAAAGTAAGCAAAACAAAGAGAAAGAAAAAAAACACTATAGTTCTCAAAGGAAGTGGCCGAGAAGTTAAGGGTGAAAAGGGTGGCATTCAGGAGATACAAGGAAACACAGAGGGAAAAAGACAGGGAACTGTATCTGGAAATGCAGAGGGAGGCAGGGAAAGCCGTCAGGAGCACAAAGATGCAAACAGAAATAAAAATAGCTCAGGCAGCTCAGACAATAACAAAAGGGGACAAGAACTTTTTCAGGTATGTTTGTGAAAGAAAAAAGACTCAGGGTGGGATTGTGAAACTAAAAAGGGAAGGAGGGAAGTGTGCAGAGGAGGACCAAGAAAAAGCAGAAATCCTGAACAAGTATTTTTGTTGGATATTCACAACAGAAGGGGAAGGGGAGAACCAAAGTTAGGTGATGGAAGCACCACTGAGAGGGAGGTGGACACCAGTCCATTTAAGGAGGGGAGAAAGAGAGAGAGAGTATTAAAGGAACTCGCTAATCTGCAAGTGGACAAGGCAATGGGGCTGGATGGGATACATTCCAGAGTACTAAGAGAACTCAGGGAGCTCTTTGTAGCACCACTGACAGCCCTGTTCAACAGTTCACTGGAAACAGGTGTGATACCAATGGACTGGAGATGGGCAAACATAGTCCCTTTCCACAAAAGTGGGAGCAGGGAAGAGGCTGGCAATTACAGGCCAGTCAACCTGACCACGGTGGTGGGGAAACTAATGGAATCACTACTAAAAGAAAGGTTTGTGATATATCTCAAATCCTGTGGTGCACAGGATCCAAGGCAGCATGGATTCACAGTGGGAAGATCTTGTCAAACAAATCTGATTGATTTATTTGACTTTGTGACTTGGGAGGTGGATCAGGAAGGGGTGATGGGTGTGGCCTACCAGGATTTCAGCAAGGCCTTTGACACTGTCCCATATAGGAGGCTAGTAAACAAGCTGGACAGTCAGGGAGTGGGTTTCAGGGTGGTAAACTGGGTCATAAATTGGCTGGGCAATAGAACACAGAGGGTGGTGATGAATGGAGTTCCATCTGAAGGGAGGGGTGTGATCAGTGGGGTCCCACAGGGATCAGTGCTTGGACCAGTCCTCTTTAATCTCTTCATAAGTGACATTGCAGAGGGGCTGGAAGGGAAGGTGTGTCTCTTCGCAGATGACATGAAGATTGGCAACAGGGTTGACACTCCAGGAGGGAGTAGAGAAAATGAGGAGGAACCTAAGGAAGCTTGAGGGGTGGTCAAGGGTATGGCAGCTAAGATTCAATGCAAAGAAGTGCAAGATCATGCACGTGGGGCACAGAAATGTGGGGGAGGAGAACCTGATTGGGGAGGTGGTACTGATGACCACCAAACAGGAAAGGGACCTGGGAATAATCATATCTGATAATCTAAAGGTTACCAAACAATGTGAGAAGTCTATGAGGAGAGCCAGTGGAATGCTGGGGTGCATACAGAGAGGCATCTCCAGCAGAAGGAAGGAGGTGGTGATGCCGCTGTATAGAACATTGGTGAGACCTCATCTAGAGTACTTTGTCCAGTTCTGAAGGAACATAGAGTAGAAGCGGTTCAGAGAAGGGCAACAAAAATGGTGCAGGGGCTGCACCAAATGTCATATGAGGGGAGACTGGAGGATCTCAATATGTATTCCCTGGAGGAGAGGAGAGAATGTGGGGATATAATAGAGACTTTCAAATACCTCAAGGGCATAAATAAGATATAAGAGGGTAGCATCTTTCAAACAAAAAAGTTCAATAACAAGAGGCCATGATACGAAGATGGGGGGGGTAGACTTAGGGGTAACGTGATAAAGAATTTTTTCATGGAAAAGGTGGTGGATCTATGGAACAGCCTCCCTGCAGAGGTTGTAGGAGCAAAAATAGTTGGGGAATCCAAAAACGCATGGGACAGACATAAAGGAACTCTAGCGATAAGAACGAGAGGGTAAGCTGCAGATCATTTAGGATCTGCAGTATATGAAACAGGTAGGAAAAATGAGCAGACTGGGTGCGCCAAGCGGTCCTTCTCTGCCGTCAAATTCTGTGTTTCTATTAACTGGGGTACAACTGCTCTGGATCACATTTTCAGAATAGCTGTTCCTTACCTGGGATTCATTACCTCTACTCCTGAATTCGCCTGTGTCAGCTACATGGGTCGTAAAGAAGCTAAGTTCATTAGTGGCAAGATGAATTTGTTGATAACGTACTAACAAGGTACTCTGTGTGCTGTCATACAAGCATGTTGCTTTGATGGAGTATCATGTGAGTTCTGCTTCTCATGGCAGCAATACTACGGACCAGGCTAGGCCGGTAAGTAGGATGGCAGATACCGGGGAACTACAGTAACAGTATGTATGTAGCATTAGAATGTTACTTGTCATCATAGTTTTTTTGTCGCCAGATGAAGCAGCCTAGAAGAAGGTGTAACAAGAGTTCCTATGAAGGAGAAAAATTGAGTTTTTTACGCAGTCAGGTGCTCCAGACAACGTTGGCTTTCAATAGTAATGTGCTCACCATTTTTGACATAGGTAAGTATGTATAATTTTGATGAGTAAAAGTGCTTTAAAATTTGGAAAAACAGCACTGTTTGAAGTATCTATGGAGCATTTCCAAGGGCTGGGATGAGAACTGGTATGCCTCAAAAACATTTTCAAGAATATTTCTTAAAATTAGGTGAGTAAAATAGGCAAACACCCGCCTTATCTGGAACACTGTGTGCACTTATGGATTGCTGGTGCTGAATTAGTAAACCATCTTGTCCTTTAGTCAAATTTACCTGGTTCTTTCCAGCTCTGACTTTGTTGCATTTTACCCAAGCAGTTCATCATATCCATGTAAGGAAAATAAAAAAAACAAAAGATTCTCATTAGAAACTGATGACAAAACAATGAAAACAAAACTGATGAGATAAAATAGTGAAGCAGGAAGGAGGAGTGGAAGAACAATGGGGAATAATAAAAACTGCCATCACAGAGGTAACAAGCCTTTGTGTGAAGCAAATTAACAAAATGAAACGATGTAAGAAACCACTATGGTTCTCAAAGGAAGTGGCAGTGAAGATTCAAGAGAAAAAGAAAGCATTCAGGAAGTACAAGGAATCACAGAAGGAGCAGGACAGGGAACTGTATCAGTTAAAGCAAAAGGAAGCTGGGAAGGCAGTCAGAACAGCAAAGGCCCAAACCAAGGAAAAGATAGCCAACTCAGTTAAGAAGGGGGATAAAACCTTTTATAGGTACATCAGGGAGCGAAGGAAGACCAAGGGAGGGCTAGTGAGGCTTAATAAAGAGGAGGGAGGGTGGGCAGAGAGTGACTGTGAAAAGGCAGAGATACTAAACAAATATTTGTGCTCAGTATTTACAAAGGAAGTGGGGGAGGTACCTAAAACAAACAGTAGAAACACTCTGGATACAGAAGTTGATACCAGCCCATTTACAGAAGAAAGGGTTCTGAAAGAACTCTTAAAATTGAAGGTGAACAAAGCAATGGGGCCTGATGGGATTCATCCCAGAATTCTAAAAGAACTAAGGGTAGAACTAGTGACACCACTGACTACCCTCTTTAACAAATCATGGGAGGATGGGGTGGTACCCGAGGACTGGAGGAGGGCAGATGTGATTCCCTTCACAAAAGTGGAGCAAGGCAGAAGCAGGAAACTACAGACCTGTTAGTTTAACCTCAGTGGTAGGAAAATAATGGAATCACTTCTGAAGGAAAGGAATTGTCAAGTATCTAGAGGCCAGAGGGGCTCAGGACCCAAGGCAGCATGGATTCACAGTGGGAAGGTCATGCCAGACAAATCTGATAGATTTCTTTGACTGGGTGACCAAAGTAGTAGATCAGGGAGGGGCTGTGGACATGGCCTACCTAGACTTTAGCAAGGCATTTGACACAGTCCCACACAAAAGATTAATATACAAGTTAGCCAGCCTGGGAGTGGGTCCCAAGATGACAGCCTGGGTAAAGAATTGGCTGGAGAATAGGACACAGAGAGTAGCAGTAAATGGAGTCCACTCTGAAGAAAGGGGGGTTACTAGTGGGGTACCGCAGGGTTCAGTATTAGACGGTCCTCTTCAATGTCTTTATGTTTACATTGCAGAGGGACTGGAAGGAAAAGTATGTTCTCTTTGCAGATGACATAAAGATCTGCAACAGAGTTGATGCACAAGGTGGGGTGGAAAGGATGAGAAGGACTTGGCAAGGTTAGAGGAATGGTCAAATGTATGGCAGCTTAGATTCAATGCTAAGAAGTGCAAGGTAATGCACCTGGGAAACAAAACCCAGGGGAAGAGTACACAATGGGGGTGAGATACTAACAACAAAATGGAACGGGACCTGGGGTAGTCATATCAGATGACCTAAAGGTGGGCAAGCAATGTGAGAGGGCAGCAAGGAGGGCTGGGGATACTGGGATGCATAGGGAGAGGCATCACCAGTAGAAAACAGGAAGTTATTATCCCTCTGTACAGACAGTTGGTGAGACCCCATCTGGAGTACTGCGTGCAGTTCTGGAGACCCAATCTCCGCAAGGACATAGACAGGATGGAGGCTGTTCAGAGGAGGGCACCGGAAGACATATGAAGAGAGACTTAAGGAGCTGAATATGTATAGCCTCGAGGAAAGGAGGGAGAGGGGGGACATGATAGAAACTTTCAAGTATCTCAAGGGAATCAACAAAGTCCAAGAGGGTAGCATCTTTCAAAAAAAGAGGTGTGCAAGAACAAGGGGGCATAATTTGAAGATAGAAGGGGGGCGGCTCAGAGGTAATTTAAGGAAGTATTTTTCGCAGAGAGGGTTGTGGATGCATGGAGCGGACTTCGGAGGAGGTTGTGGAGTCAAAAACAGTGGTGGAATTCAAGCATGCATGGGACAGTCATAAGGCAATTCTAGGGGGTTGGGGTAGGAAGAAGTAGGCTGCTGGTTAACTAGGATCTCCAGCTTATCCAATAGGTAGGGAAATGGGCAGACTGGGTGGGCCAAGCGGTCCTTATCTGCCGTCAAAATCTATGTTTCTATGTTTCTAAGCGATATGCATTGGACTGAAGAATTCTAGTTTGTGGGATAACACATGACTGCATGTCTACACAGCATACATGATTTGTTACCCCAAGGCTTGCACATCATCAACCCAGTTAGTGTCCATTTAAGATAGATAGACAGACAGACAGAGAGATTGATTTATACAACATATGTTCTGAGATAAATGTCAGTATAAACAAGCACTTGTCAATGCCGAATGTTGCTTGCTTCTATGTGCTGTTTAGGTATCTGGAAGTCATTGGAGTGCAAATATTGAAAATTTGCGAACTTACGAGCGTGCGTAGGAACTGCGCAATGCACGCTCGTAAAACACGCCATTTTAGGAATTTTTTCACCAAATTTTCAACATAGCCATTTTAAGACCTCTGCTCATGAACAGTGTCACTGTGATTTTGTTAATGTGTCCCATACATTGAGTTTGCACACCGACTGTGCCATTGTGCGCTACATGGGTGGAAACACGTTTTGGGCAGGATATGAAAAATGACAGCTGTACTGCTCATAAGGAGGTGTGGTAAAATGGCAATGTTGAAAATCTGGAGTGGAAATATTGAAAATTTGGAAACCTACGAGCGTGCATGGGAACTGTGCAACGCACACGCCAGAAACAGTCATTTTTAGGAATTCTTTCACCAAATTTTCAACATTGCCATTTTAAGATCTCTGCTCATGAACAGTGACACTGATTTTCTTAATGTGTCCCATACACTGAGTTCGCACACCGACTGCGCCATTGTGCGCTACATGGGCGGAAACATGTTTTGGGCAGGATGTGAAAAATGACAGCTGTACTGCTCATGAGGAGGTGTGATAAAATGCCAATGTTGAAAATCTGGAGTGAAAATATTGAAATTAGTGAAACTTACGAAATGAGAATCGCCGCGCAACGCATCGCCGTAAAAACAGTCATTTTAGAATTTTTTCACCAAATTTTCAGCATAGCCATTTTAAGACCTCTGCTCATGAATAGTGTCACTGTGATTTTCTTAATTTGTCCTGTACATTGATTTCAAGACACTCGACTGCACCATTCTGTGCTACATGGGCGAAACACATTTTGGGTGAGATGTGAAAATGACAGCTGTACTACTCATAAGAAGGTGTGGTAAAATGGCAAAGTTGAAAATCTGGAGGAAAATATTCAGACTTGGTGAACTTACGAGCCTGCCGGAACCGCGCGAGCGACGCCAGAGTAAACAGTCATTTTTGACTTTACATTCCCACGTTTATTATCGATACCGCGGTAGTATGCAGGCTCAAAGTGTGATTATAGTCACCGCGCAGTCACTGGCAAAATCACCCTTCGGCCTGAATAACACCATGACAGTGACATCATTCATGAGAAGGGGTCCCAAAAACCCCATGTTGAAAATTTGGTACAAAAATTCCCAAAAATGCCTGAGATATGCAATCAAGTTGAACCCCTCCTATCTAGCCCATTATACAGCTTACCGGCATTTCCTCAGTTTGCGGTCGGCTTTGAAGGTGCAGGCGTGTTCGGTCCACCGAAGATCGTCGCGCCAGAGTCCGGAGGTAAGTATGGGGTGAGGAGGTGTGGGAGGCTGGGTGTGCAGTGGGTGGGTGCGGGTTGTGGGGGGCTGGGAGGCAGCGGCAGGACCGTTTTCGTTTTACAGGTTTCAAAAAAAAAAAAAAAAGCGTCGTGGGACGTTTGCCCGCTGGAGTGGGCTCCCAGTGTGGCACAAGGACATTGGTAGGCGTTCAGCCGAGCGGGGATTTGGGCACCCGTCGGCCATGGGACCTCTTGCCACGCTGGGTGGGGCCCAGCGTGGCACCTACTACTGGGGGGAACGCAGCTCAGCCGACGGGATTGGGCACGCCGGCTATACAGTGCGGTGGGGCGCCGCGACGCCTGCGGTGGGGAGCTGCGCATGAGCAGCCTTATCGGTGCTCACTGGAAGCATAGCTCCCCTTTCAATCAGAGTGCACTGCATTTTGGAGCGTGTCATAGACAGCTCCAAAATGCATTGGCTTACAGGGCCGCACCTGCCAGCACACTGACTGAATTGGAGGAGGAGGTGACACACCTCCGAAATCTCCGATGATGGCACTATGTTTCTTGCACATGCGTGCAAGCAACATAAAAATGATATTTTAAGCAACCAGTGGTGGTAACACTGATATCCCCATGTTCCTATGTGTCATCCTGATATCTTCTATGTTCCTATACATCATTCTTATGAAAGTAAAAGTGTTTCTGTCACAATCGCGTCCCTTACAAATGGAGAGTTGCTTTCTTACAACTATCACTCCATGAGCTGCAGCCTTGCTACCCCCCCACCACAAACACACACACACACGGCTCTGATCCGGTTGATCATGTAATAATTGTTAATGAAATACTGTAGTTATTTAAAAAACAACTTATCTGGTTAATCCTGCCATTTTCTCAGAAGCAGTTTTACTTTTATGCTGTGAATTTGTAACATGACCAACTGTTATCTATACTGTAAAGTGAGGATATGCTAGAGATTTAAAACAAGACGCTCTGCCTGTAAAAACGTAGAAATTTGCAGCTTTTTTCGAAAGTTTCCTGAGATTTGCTTAAAGTTGCTGACAGTAGAAATTAGAGAGATAGAGAGAGAGAGAGAGTCTGAAACACAGAAACATAGAATTTGACGGCAGATAAGGACCGCTTGGCCCACCCAGTCTGCCCATTTCCCTACCTAATGGATAAGCTGCAGATCCTAGTTAACCAGCAGCCTACTTCTTCCTACCCCCACCCCCTAGAATTGCCTTATGACTGTCCCATGCATGCTTGAATTCCACCACTGTTTTTGACTGCACAACCTCCTCCGGAAGGCCGTTCCATGCATCCACAACCTCTCTGTGAAAAATACTTCGCCAAATTACCTCTGAGCCGCCCCCTCTATCTTCAAATTGTGCCCCTTGTTCTTGCACACCTCTTTTTGAAAGATGCTACCTCTTGGACTTTGTTGATTCCTTGAGGTACTTGAAAGTTTCTATCATGTTCCCACCTCCTCCTCCTTTTTCCTCGAGGCTATACTAACATACAAACATACGAAATTTGCCAGCAGATAAAGGCCTAGAGGTCTATCAGTCTGCTCGAATGTGCAGCTAGCACCCTTATCCTGCAGCTGCCCTCCTTCCACTCTTCCCCTTCATTAACCCTCCCCCTTGTCTTGTCCCATCCCCTTTTGAAGCAGTCCACTGTTCTACTGCATACCACTTCTGCAGGTAACGCATTCCACCCAGCCACTACCCTCTCTGTAAAAAAGTGTCTCCTCATCTCCCTCCTGAACCTTCCTCCCTCCAGTCTCATATCATGGCCCCTGGTGGCCCTCCCCTCCCTTACTTTGAACAGCCCCTTTGTACCCATCTTATTTATTCCTTTCATGTATTTAAAGGTTTCAATCATGTCACCCCTGTCCCTCCTCTCCTCCAGTGAGTACATGTTCAACTCCTTCAACCTCCTCTCGTATGATAAGTCCCCCAGCCCCTTGATCATCTTTGTCACCCTGCACTGCACCCTCCAGTAACTTAATGTCCCTCTTCAGATACGGGCGCCAGTACTGCACGCAGTACCCAGGTGTGGTCTAACCAATGACCTATACAGTGGCAGAATCACCTCCTCCTCCTCGAGGATATACCTTGCAATACAACCCAGCATTTTGTTGGCCTTGCAGCTGCCTTCCTACATTGTGCCGAGTTGTTCATTGACCCTGTAATGAGCACACCCAGATCCTTCTCCTCCTCTGTCTGGGCTGGCTGCACTCCCCCCAGCTGGTAACTCCTCCTTGGGTTCTTCATCCCAAAATGCAGCACCTTGCACTTTTTGGCATTAAACCCCAGTTTCCAGGTGTCTGATCAGGTTTCAAACTTTGCGAGATCATCTTGCAACCCCTGCCATCCCCCTAGGTCATCCACTACCGCACCTACCTTGGTATCATCAGCAAACAGATTGATCTTGCTTTTGATGTCCCATGATATGTCTGCAATGAATATCCCAAACAACACTGGTCCCAACACCGAGCCCTGTGGAACACTGCTCGTCACTGCCCTTGGGTGTGAGAGCTCCCCACCACCACCACCTCTGTTGCCTTCCCTGAAGCCAGTTTCCTACCCACCTCACCAGCTTTGCACCCACCCCTGTGCCTACTAACTTACTTCCCAGCCTTCCATGCGGCACCGAAGTCCAGATACAGGACTTCCACTGCATGGCCCCTGTCCAGTTGCCTAGTTACCCAGTCATAGAACTCCACCAGGTTGGTTTGGCAGGATCTGCCACATGAAGCCATGCTGTCTGCTGTCCTGTAGTCCTTTGGCCTCTAGGGAGGCCACCAGCCTCTCCTTCAAGATAGTCTCCATTAGCTTACCCATGATGGATGTGAGGCTCACTGGTCTGTAGTTTCCCGGTTCATCCTTGGGGCCTCTCTTGTGGAGGGACACCACATGAGCCATCCTCCAGTCCTGAGGTACACACCCCGAATGTAGCGAGGCATTAAATAGGTCTGCAAGGACCTCTGCCAGCTCCTTCAGTACCCTGGGGTCGATGCCATCTGGGCCTGGCGCCTTGTCCACCCTCAGTGCCTTCAAACCCTCTCGAACTCTGCCCCCCATGATTTCCCCATCTGTCACCACTTCCCCCCCTGCTTCTGCCATTTCTCCCACCTTGGGTGTCACCCCCCTCTTCTCTTTAGTAAATACTGAGCAGAAGTACTCATTTAGTGCTTCTGCCTTATCGCACCCTGCTTCCACCCAACCCCCCTCCTTCCTAATCCTTACTATGTGGTCCTTACAGCCCTTTCTCCCTGATGTACTTAAAGAAGTCCTTCTCCCCTCTTAATGCATTGTGCCAGCCTGAGTTCGTAGATGCTTTTGGCTCCCTTACTGCCCTTGTCACCTCCTTCGATTCTGTCAAGTACCTCCCTGTCCTCCCCTCCCTGTTTTCTTGTACTTCCTAAAGGCAGCTCTTTTCCTCCTTACCTTTTCCATGACCTCCTTGCTCAACCAGCTCGGTTTCTTAGCCCTAGCCTTCTTGCTCTGGGCTTTGCAGCAGGTTTTGTTGCCTCCACTATCCCCAGCTTTATGAGCTCCCACCTCTGGTTAGTGTCCATACTAGATTGAATTCTGGCCAGGTACCCTTTTACCACTTCCCCCATCCTCCCAAAGTCGGCCCTCCTGAAGTCCAGCACTCTTGTGCCAGATTCCACTCCTTCCCTGCCCATATCCAATGTGAGCCATACTGAGTGGTGGTCACTCCCTGACAGCGGTTCCTCCACTGTAAGTTCTCTCACAAAGTCCCCATTTGCCAGCACAAGGTCAAGGGTATTCCCTAACCTGGTTGGTTCACTGACCATTTGCAGCAGGAAGCTGTCCTGAAGGCATCCAGCAGTACCTGCTCCCTTCTGTTCCTGGTTGTTGGGGTGCTCCAGTCCACTCCTGGCATGTTGAAGTCCCCCACAATCACCACACTACCCTTCTCGCAGGTCCTCCTGATCTGTCCCGCTAGTTCCCTGTCTAACTCCTCCGTCTGAGATGGTGGCCTGTACACCACTCCCACTTTAAGAATCCTATTCTTGGAATTCTGGATTTGCACCCAAAGTGACTCCGTACTCCCCTCCTCCTCCTCCTCCCTTACACACTTCAGTCCTTCCTTCACATATAGTGCCACCCCCCCTCCTTTCCCAATCACCCTGTCCCTATAAAATAACCTGTACCCTGGTACAGACAGATCCCAGTCATTGTATTGGGTGGCCCATGTTTCTGTGATGGCTGCAATGTCCACCTCTCCCTCTGCCATGAGAACCTGTAACTCTGCAGTTTTCCTCCCAAGGCTCCTAGCATTAAGGGTAACCACCTCTCCCCCCCTCCCATCCTGCCCTCCTTTCCTAGCATCACCAATAGTACTTGCCATTTGTCCTTTGTCACTGATATGGGGGGTAAGCTCATATGGTTTCCCAACCTGTGGTCTCTGCATATCTCTTCCCCAACTGCCACCCCCACTCCTAGTTTAAATTCCCAACTTCCTCTATGTACTCCTCCATCCTCTGTTTCAACACTTTCTTTCCCTCCTCACTCAAGTGTAGTCTGTCCTTGGCATAGAGACTACTGTCCTCCCAGGTCCCTCCCCACCCCCAGCAGCCCATACCCTTTAGTACAACACCAGGTCCTTAGCCATCCGTTAAATTCCTCTATTCTCAGCTTTCTTGTTGTGCTTGCCTTTGGCACTGGAAGTATCTCTGAAAAAGTTACTGATCTTCCTGCCCCCTCACATAATTGTGTTAGTTCCTCAAACCTCCTCTGGACTATATCTACTGTCTTGTCAGCCAGGTCGTTTGTCCCAAGATGTATAATTAAATAAGGCTTGTCCCTACCCCTTCTAGCATATTTCAGAACAGATTGTGCCACCCTTTCCGCTGTCATTCCTGGCATGGCCTCCACCCAAATGCGACTATGCCTTTCCCCCTTGCTACCCCACCTGACTCTTCTTAGTATTGAGTCCCCCAGCACTAAGATTCCACCCCTCTTACTCCCTGCTGGCTTCCATTCATCTCCCTCTCTCATTTCCAGCTCCTCTTCTTGCTCCTGCACATTATTTCCCCATTTTGCCCCTGTTGCAATTCTCCCAGCAGAACTTCCCCGCTCCAGTTTGGTCCAGGCATTTATCAATTACTCCTCTAATTTCATCATTTCCCTCCTCCACCTTCTTCCTCTCTAGCAGTGCAAAACTATTTTCTGAAGACCCTTCACAAATGCCCGCTCCCTCTCTCTTCATAGTAACCTGTTCTCTCCTTTCCACTCCATGACTTTTGCCACTTCTTCGCCTCCCCTCACAAGTCCCTATCTCCTCCTTCCATTTGTCTTTTGTCTCCTGACCTGGTTTCCCCAGCAATCGTTCTTCCTGGCCTGGGCCCCTTTGTCTCTGCTTCCCTTCTTCTGACCCTCTCCTCACCACTGTTGGCTTAAATCACCCTCCCTCATCTCCCCTTCTTCCTCCCTCCCTCCAATATTGGGCTAAGCCCAACCCCAATCTGCCTTGCCTGTTTTAGTTCCTCCTGCAGACCCTCAATCTCCTTTCTCACATCCTCCCACACTCCAGGCAATTTTTAGAAAGATTGGTGCACCACAGTTGTTGCAGCCTACCACCCTACCCATTGCTGTCGTTGCCCACCAGCGACCCCTCCACCCTTCCAGATGCAGGATACCAAACACTCCCCCAAGTCTCCCCTCTCCCCCCTCTATCAGTGCAAAACATTTTCTTTATTTCCCTTACCTCCTTTGTTGCACATGTTTAGATATATTGAGCAACTGCTTTTTATATTCCTATCCTTCCTATCCACACTCAAAAAGAGACTTTAAGTAGCCATTGCACAACCTTCTTCAAACTCCTACTCCTCCTTTCCCCAATGCAATATCAATGCGAAGAAGTAATAATGAAAGCTCCTAGATTTGCATTTACTTCCCTTCCACTGAGATAGCAGTCACCTCTTCACTTGCTGCTGTTCCTTTCCTGGATGTCTGCTTCTGCTATGACAGGTGCATATCCTTTGCCCGTTTGAGGAAGTGATGTCAGAACCCCTGGTATAAAGGAAATAATGGACTAGGGGTGGGTGGGGTGAGAGGCTTGGGCCAGCCCAAGTCTTACAGAAACAATCAGGTAGCTGAGGCCTCTGGTCAGACCATTAGCACCCTTCCCCCACTCTGCACTAAAACTTTGCAGCTATTGAAGCCAGCAACAATGAATCACAATTCTACTTAAAGCCCCCAAAATAGGTTTGCTACCCAAAGAAACAGGACTCCAATTCAAACAGCTTCACCAACAACACATCAAAATAGGCTTGGAATTAGAAGATATAGGTCTCCAATTCAAAGAAACGGACCCAGTTAAATCACACCAATTAAATTTTAAAACAGAAGAAATAGGCCTCTACAAATGCAGCATGCCACACAGTGAATCAAACAAATGAGCCCACTTATAGCTACCAAAACAGGTTTCAAAATTCCAACAGCCCCAAACAATACCCTGCTAGCCCCTTAGTAGTAAGAAAGAAAAGAAATAACCTTCTACCAAGTAGAATCCACAAGAAACCAATGTAAAAACAACAAGAAGCTACTGTACTGTAGATCTGATCCTGTCCCCCTTCTAGTTCCTTCTGAGAAGCCAAAGCACTGACACCACACCTGATTCAGCTCTGCCTCCCTAACTGAGTGAGACCTGGCCAGACCATTAGCACCCTTCCCCCACTCTGCACTAAAACTTTGCAGCTAGTGAAGCCAGCAACAATGAATCACAATTCTACTCAAAGCCCCCAAAATAGGTTTGCTACCAAAGAAACAGGACTCCAGTTCAAACAGCTTCACCAACAACACATCAAAATAGGCTTGGAATTAGTAGATATAGGTCTCCAATTCAAAGAAACAGACCCAGTTAAATCATACCAATTATGTTTTTAAACAGAAGAAATAGGCCTCTACAAATGCAGCCTGCCACACAGTGAATCAAACAAATGAGCCCACTTATAGCTACCAAAACAGGTTTCAAAATTCCAACAGCCCCAAACAATACCCTGCTAGCCCCTTAGTAGTAAGAAAGAAAAGAAATAACCTTCTACCAAGTAGAATCCACAAGAAACAATGTAAAAACAAGAAGCTACTGTACTGTAGATCTGATCCTGTCCCCCTTCTAGTTCCTATTACATATTAAGCTCCTTAAGTCTCTCTTCATATGTCTTCCGGTGCAGACCCTGCACCATTTTAGTTGCCCTCCTCTGGACAGCTTCCATCCTGTCTATGTCTTTGCGGAGACTGGATCTCCAGAACTGCATGCAGTACTCCAGATGGGGTCTCACCAGCTGTCTGTACAGAGGGATAACTTCCTGTTTTCTACTGGTGATGCCTCTCCCTATGCATCCCAGTATCCCCCCAGCCCTCCTTGCTGCCCTCTCACATTGCTTGCCCACCTTTAGGTCATCTGATATGACTACCCCCAGGTCCCTTTCAATTTTTGTTGTTGTTAGTATCTCACCCCCCATTGTGTACTCTTCCCCTGGGTTTTTGTTTCCCAGGTGCATTACCTTGCACTTCTTAGCACTGAATCTAGGCTGCCATACATTTGACCATTCCTCTAACCTTGCCATGTCCCTTCTCATCCTTTCCACTCCACCTTGTGCATCAACTCTGTTGCATATCTTTGTGTCATCTGCAAAGAGACATACTTTTCCTTCCAGTCCCTCTGCAATGTCGCTTATAAAGACACTGAAGAGGACTGGTCCTAATACTGAACCCTGCGGTACCCCACTAGTAACCCCCCTTTCTTCAGAGTGGACTCCATTTACTATTACTCTCTGTGTCCCATTCTCCAGCCAATTCTTTACCTAGGCTATCATCTTGGGATCCACCCAGGCTGGCTAACTTGTATATTAATCTTTTGTGGGACTGTGTCAAATGCCTCTCTAAAGTCTAGGTAGGCCATGTCCACAGCCCCTCCCTGATCTACTACTTTGGTCACCCAGTCAAAGAAATCTATCAGATTTGTCTGGCATGACCTTCCCACTGTGAATCCATGCTGCCTTGGGTCCTGTGCCCCTCTGGCCTCTAGATACTCGACAATTCTTTCCTTCAGAAGTGATTCCATCATTTTCCTACCACTGAGGTTAAACTAACAGGTCTGTAGTTTCCTGCTTCTGCCTTGCTCCCACTTTTGTGAAGGGGAATCACATCTGCCCTCCTCCAGTCCTCGGTACCACCCCATCCTCCCATGATTTGTTAAAGAGGGTAGTCAGTGGTGTCACTAGTTCTACCCTTAGTTCTTTTAGAATTCTGGGATGAATCCCATCAGGCCCCATTGCTTTGTCCACCTTCAGTTTTAAGAGTTCTTTCAGAACCCTTTCTTCTGTAAATGGGCTGGTATCAACTTCTGTATCCAGAGTGTTTCTACTGTTTGTTTTAGGTACCTCCCCCTCTTCCTTTGTAAATACTGAGCAAAAATATTTGTTTAGTATCTCTGCCTTTTCACAGTCACCCTCTGCCCACCCTCCTCCCTTTATTAAGCCTCACTATCCCTCCCTTGGTCTTCCTTCACTCCCTGATGTACCCATAAAAGGTTTTATCCCCCTTCTTAACTGAGTTGGCTATCTTTTCCTCGGTTTGGGCCTTTGCTGTTCTGACTGCCTTCCCAGCTTCCTTTTGCTTTAACTGATACAGTTCTCTGTCCTGCTCCTTCTGTGATTCCTTGTACTTCCTGAATGCTTTCTTTTTCTCTTGAACCTTCACTGCCACTTCCTTTGAGAACCATAACAGTTTCTTACATCGTTTCATTTTGTTTATTTGCTTCACACAAAGGCTTGTTACCTCTGATGGCAGTTTTTATTATTCCCCATTGTTCTTCCACCCCTCCTTCCTGCCCATTTGCTAGTGCATTCCTTAGGCACTCACCCATTTTGGCAAAGTCAGCCATCCTAAAGTCCAGTACTTTTGCCTTTGTATGGCTTGACTCTATTGCTGTGTTTATTGTGAACCATACTGTTCTATGGTCGCTAGTTCCCAGATGGCTACCCACTTCTACATCTCTGATCCTCTCTTCATCTCCATTTGAGAGAACCAGGTCTAAGATTGCTCCCTCTCGAGTGGGCTCCAATACTAGTTGTCTAAGGCATGCACCCTGTAGGGCATCTAGAATAACCCCACTCTTCAAGGTGGCTGCTGCAACTGCACTCCAGTTAACATCTGGCATATTCAGATCACCCATCAGCAATATCTCCCCTTTTTCTGCCATTCTAAGTATACTTTCTATCATTTCCTTGTCCATTTCCTCCCCCTGAGAAGGGGGTCTGTATACAACCCCTGTGCGGATTGTGGTGCCATTGCCGGTCTCCAAATTTACCCACAGTGCTTCTTCTCCTCCTCCTGTTTTCCCTTTTGTTCTGTTGCTTTGAGTCCTTCCCTTATGTAAAGAGCTACTCCTCCTCCTCTTTCACCCTCCCTGTCCCTCCTGTAGATAGTGTATCCTGGTATGTTTACGTCCCAGTCATGGTTTTGTGTGTACCATGTTTCTGTGGCTGCCACGATATCCAGATGTTCCTCCTCCATCTGCAGCTTCAGAAAAGTGAACGCAAGCCTGAGTGAGCGTTGCTATAGCAACACTTGCTAACACTTGCGTGCACTTTTCTGAAGCTGGTGACTCACTCGCTCTCTTCTTTCTACCGTCAGCAGTTTCTTTTAACCAAACCTCAGGAAACTCTGAGTAAAAAACACACACTTCTTAGTTTTTTACAGCAGAGTACCTTGTTTTAAATCTCTAGCACATCCTCATTTTACAGTATAGACAGCACTCAGACATGCTACAAATTCACAGCATAAAAGTGAAACTGTTTCTTGACTAAGGCAATGAGAAAATGCAACAGGAGCAACCAGATATGTGTTTTTAATAACTTCTTTAGCAATTATGGCAGGATCAATTAGATGTCAGATTGGGGCTGCAGGTTCTTGAGCTCCCTATCATGTTAAGGGGATGATAAGTTTTACTAACTAAAGCAGGATTAACCAGATATCAGAGCCACGTTGGGTGGGGGGGTTGCAGGTTGTGCAGGTGCCTGTTAAATAAGATATCTGAGGGGACTGCGTTAAGTGGGGGATGTGGGGGTTGTGTTGGGGACCCAAAACATATGTTGTATAAACAGAACATGACATGGCCTGACTGAAGATATCATATTTATCTTAACCCGAGGCCAATGACATCAAGATATGTGACTCGTGGCTTTGACACTCATGAGATATCATGATATCATCTGCCTCTCATGAAGATAAATATGATATCTACAGTCAGGCTATGTCATATCCTATATAACATTTCCCAGCCTCTGATTGTCTGAGAACCCTGGCAACAAGTACATTCATGTGCCAGCAAAGGCTGGGAAAGAACGAGTGCCATTGTAGCCTGCCTTTTTACAAATGGAATCCCTGTGCCACTGAGTTTTTAGAACAAAATTGCCACCATGTTTTTTCCCCACTAAGCAGCTCACATTTCGTTTACTCTGCTGGGCAATGCCCCCCTTCTCTGTAGCAACAATAACCATTTTTTTAAATATACTGATTTACCTTCTCTTGATTTAAATAATACCATAGTTCTATATTTATCTGTTCCATAGTTATCTGTTCCACTTGTAACCGATCTCTGCCTTGCCAGCTGCATCCACATTCACATACCATGATCCACCTGACTGCAAACACTGTGGTGTGTTTTCCTATGGCAGCTCTTGAGTAATCATATTAAAGGTTAAAAAAAAAAAGTAGTCCAGTATGGGGTGGGAATGGTAGAATGATACAACTTGTCTCCTAATCGCACTAAACAGCGCCACTCTTCCGTCCGCACTCACAAATAGCCACTGTCCCTCTTTACTCACTCCCAGACACTGTCCCTCTCACAAAAACAACAGAACTACAGAACCAGGTAGGAACAGAGCCAGCTAAAAAATCCATAAAATGAACGGTAGCAGAAGTCGAGTTGGAAGAGTAGGGTGGAGCCACAACAAAAAATCAGTACATTCAAAACATTAGCAACCTTTACTGGCAGCTGTACCAGTTGAGGGACTGCTTTACAACCAAATACATTTATACTCATTTCTTTTAGTTTTTCAGTGAAATAGTGACTTTTTAAGTTATTTTATAAAATGTCACATATAACCCATTTTCTACGTGCAGCAATACTCTCCAGGGTGGGCAGCATTGGCTATACCAGACATTCCAGGGGCTATAAGGCCATCTGCCTGCAGCATTGGGCCTCATCACACCCTTGGGTGACCCAGTATAGTCCAAAACTACCCACCCTGTCAGGTATTATTTCTAGCATATATCGATATCTATATTTCTCTCTGTCTGTCTATCTATCTGTATGTCTGTCTATCTATCTATCTATTCTTTGCAAAAAAAATCAGTTAGTGCATCAGTTAGGGTTGCTATTAAAGCAACAAAAGTATGGAAATCTAATGTTAGGGTTTTCAACCCTAACTCCACATTCCCCCCCCAACCTAAGCAGCCAAAGGGGTCAAGCCAACACAAGCAACCACAGACACCCATCATCAGATAAGACAAACAACATACAGCTCTTTCCACATGACATAAGAGGCATCCATCATCGTGATCCAGTGCTTCTGTAGCCATGGATACATACCCCAGGTGATTGAAGGCACTCAGCACCTACATGCAATCATCCATGTGGGCACGGCATGCAGGGCTCGTTGGGCCCTGTGCTACTGTAGCAGAATAGGTGCCTCTGACACCTGAGTGAAAACATCTACACTTCCCAGGTGGTTGATGGCACTCGGCTGTGCCTCGTGTCTCACAATCCACCTGGAGCATGTGGTAATTTAGCTTTGTCACACAGTTGTGTTATTGCTTGCTTACAATTTACAATATGATCCTATGGGAATTTAATGTTTTTTCCTTTTTTTTATTTATAGTCTTGGATTACAATACCTTTGAGCACAAACAGCTCTTTTACAAAGGCTCCATGTCAAAAGGGTGGATACAAGCAAACAGGGGAGGCAAAAAATACATTGTTACAAAATACAAAACTTAATACAGTCAAACAGAGTACATAGACAGCTATAACTGACGGGACTAAAGGGCAAAACAAGGTGAAGCAGAGAGAGGAGGGTAAGCAATGGAAACTGGAAAGTTGGAGGAGGCAGCCAGATGCTCTGTCAAGCTAAAAAGTAGAGGTTAGGGGCTGGGAGAGGGCGGGGGGGCAGAGAGGAGATGTAGGGGGTGGAAGAGGCAGCCAGGGGTCTTGTCCAAGGTGTGGAGGAGAATGATGTATCTGGAAGGTGAGGCAAAACGAGAGCCCAATAGGTAGGACAATTGCTTGTAAGCAGGGGGAATTAGACACAACAGTCACAGGTGCTATTACAGGTGAGATGCTGGAGGAGCTTGAGTTTGAATGTGCCCAGGTAAGGAAGTGATGATATATCACTGCCAAGTGCATTTAAGCAAAGAGGAGCCCTGTAGGCAAATGAGCATTGCCCCTGAGATGTCCGGCATCTTGGTACATGGAGAAGCTGGCTACCAGAGCTTTGCATATGTTGAGAAGTGTGGTGGTGACTGAGCAGGTTTTCCATAACAGGAGGCCTGAGGCCGAGAAGTGCTTTTTTGGCTAAAAGACAGGTATGATATTGAATCGTTCCACTAAGCTGAAGCCAGCCTGTCTGGGTATAGAGCTTACATGTGTAGGTGAAACATGCAGCACAAGTGAGTAGCCTGCACTTGTCATATGCCACACTTCGCAGGTGGTTGAAGGCACTTGGCTGCACCTCATGCCTCACAACCAACCTGGGGCATGCAGCAATTTAGCACTGCCAAACACCCTGTCATGTAGTATTGCTTACTTAAAATTATAATGTGATCCTATGCGAATTATATACTGCACTTTCCAGGTTGTTGAAGGCACACAGCTGCACCTCATGCCTCACAACCCACCTAGGGCATGCAGGAATTTAGCACTGCTGCACGCCATGTCATGTGGTATTGTTTATTTAAAATTTACAATGTGATCCCATGAGAATCATATACCACACCTCCCAGGTGGCTGAAGGCACTCGGCTGCACCTCGTGCCTCACAACCTACCTGGGGTGTGTGGTAATTTAGCATTACCCCTTACCTTGTCATATGTTATTCCTTACTTGCAATTTATAATGTGATCCTATAGGAATTTTTTACCACATTTCCCAGGTGGTGTGCAAGTGTGCATGTGTATCCATCGCTACAGAAGTGCTGGACCATGATGATGGATGTCTCTTGTGTCATGTGGAAAGAGGTTTACGTTGTTTGTCTTACCTGATGATGGATGGCTATGGTTATTTGTGTTGCCTTGCCCCCTTTAGCTGCTTTGGAAAATGCAGAGTTAGGGTTAAAAACCTTAACATCGCATTTCCATACTTTTGTCGCTTTAATAGCAACCCTAACTGATGCATCAACTGAGTTTTTTGCAAAGAAATTTCCTTCCTTTTTGAGAAGTTACATGCAAGTAACATAATTTCCCCATATTTTGATACGGGGTAGTGTTATTCCTTACTTACAATTTTCAATGTAATCCTATGAGAATTGTTTTTTTCCTTTTAATTTATTGTTTATCACCCCGGCCACGGCTGTACCCCTGAATCACCAATGATGCCAGAGCACACCTCAACCATGAGACGTCAACTCTGCAAGATCGCCCCCTCGCAGTGGGCCATCCCAAGGGATGGTTCCGTACCACAGTGTGCCCGTGGTGGTTATGCCAGGAGTTGGAGTGACCACCAATCCAGACAGTCCTAATGCACGGGGGGGGGAGTTCCGCTTTCCAGTGCGATCCCGCTCCCCGAGAACAGTGATGTGCAATGAAGCCCAAGCAGGCGTGCACATGCAAAGATGTGCTGCTACTCTGGACACCAACTAATATCCTCTCCTCCCTCATAGCACCCCTCGTTGCATTGCCACCAGTGGTTACCCAGGTGGCAGTAATGCAACGGATATGGCAACCCTTCCTCCCCAGAGGAGGAGAGCATCTCTTAGTTCGTTCAATCCTCCTCCACAGCCAGCCCTCTGGTGACCTAGGCTCATTCCTAAACCCAGGTAACTGGTGTTGTGAGCGGTAGCACTACTGCTACACTGGCAGGCCGGCCTAAACCATCTGGGAAATTTTTACCATACTTCCCAGTTGGTTGAAGCCACTCAGCTGTGCCTTGTGCTTCACAACCCACCTGTGACATATGGTAACGTAGTATTACTGCACACCCTGTTATGTGTTATTGCTTACTTAAAATTTACAATGTGATCCTTTGGGGATTTCATATTGCACTTGAAAGGTGGTTGAAGGCACTCGGCTGCACCTTGTGCCTCACAACCCACCTGGTGCATGTGGTAATTTAGCATTACCACACACCCTGTCATATGTTATTGCTTACTTACACTTGACAATGTGATCCTATGGGAATTTTATATCGTACTTCCCAGGTGGCTGACGCTGGCCGTTTAGCTCACATTCTTCCTCCAATTAAATTGAACAGATTTGGGGCTTTGTTAGGCAGTGGGATTGTTTTCTAGGATTTGACCATGTTTCAAAATTTGCTGTGTAACCAAGTGAAAAGTTTCACTTAGGGAAAGAGCATTCATGCATTGGGTGGCATGAGTTTTTAAATTAGGCATGCATTATTAATTGTATACTGGACTAGAAAGACATAGTGCTTGTGGACCAAGGTGATGCTGCAGAAATTCTTTATTATATCATCACCACTTTTAGCATTTTTAAACCATCACCAATGAAATAACAGCATTTGCAGCCGGGACTAAAAATCCCCAGCGCTTTAAGGCTCCACCAGCCTCCTCGTCAGGGAGAATGCTGGGATACTTCTCTCACCCTCCATGAAATATCATTTCATTAATTAGCCCCAGGTCCCTTCATTCATTGCACCTGTGGTTTACTGTGGAAGTGGTAACCTAATCCACAGGTTCAAAACCTGTGAAAAGAGCATTCCATGCATACAAATTCATTCTCCTTGTTCCATTTTAAAGTACGAAAGATTCTCAAATAGTTTCCTATTACTCCACAGCAGATTGAATTTTAGCAATCATACCATTAATTAAAAAAAAAGTCACCCCAGCACCCCAAATCCCTATTCAGTGTGTAATGAGAAAACCATTGCAAGGAAGTTAGAATTGCCATTAGTGGTTGAAAAAAAAAAGGGGGGGGGTCATTTATAAAAACGTTTTCATGTATGATCTGTACCAATGTGAGGGTCCACTACTGTAGATATCCCCATAAAATTAATCCAATTGTTACTGTTTATTAAGGTTTATTTTCCCTTCGTGAATAGGGAAACGAGAGTGCTGCAGATACTGAACTTTTATGCAGTGTTTTTTAGCTTATTTTTATATACTGACTAAATGTTAGCATTTGTCCCAGTTAGTTTCTCTGTGTTAAATTTTTATTTAATTTTCAAACCGCTGACCAAGAGACGTTACTCCACTTCCTTTAACCTTCCATGCTTTTCCTGGGATGGAGTCCAGTTAAGTGCATACTCTCGGTTATGATTGCTGATACTATGCCTTATTTCTATGACCTGTGATCACAGGGCAACAGATATTTTAACATTTCTTCTGCAACAGTTTTTTTAAGAACCTCTTAAAGTGCCCTGTTCAATTCCCTATTATGGCTGGTCGTGGAAGGTGAGGTATTCGGTGCCTTTTTGGTCAGTGTTCTAATCTACAGCACTCCTGTCTCCCCACTTTTACATTTAATAAAGGAATAATGCATGACAAGGTGTGTGTCGTGCTGGGATAACGTCACACCTGGGATGATTAGGCACACGGCCATAGGTCGAGAGTGACTAATCACCCCAGAAGTGACATTATCACAGCATGACACACACCCTGGAGTGCATTATTCCTATTATACAATGGCTTAAACTGTTAAATTGAACAAACAGAGTCAAATTTTGTTTTTTAAAGTGATTTTAATGAAGGAAATTGAGAAGTAACCTTCTGCAACATTAAATAGTTCCTTTTTAAAACTCTTAAATTAGGTGAAATGGTACATTTTTTTGTGTTAAACTGATAAGTTATTTGTTTGTAGTCTGTAAAATGGTAGAACAGTTTAATAAATATGTTTGCAACTTTTTTTATAAATATAGCAGTAAAACCATTTTTAAACATTCATTAACTTGTACTGAATGAGTTAAACAGGTTCTGCTTTTTAATATGTAAATGTTAAAAGTTTAATTTCCATATTTTTTTTGCTGTTTCATAGGTACAGTTCATTTTTAGGGCTTGTAAATATTGAAAACACACACTGTGTTTCCGCGGCTCAGGAACTGTGTGTTACTGTTCTCTTGCAGGGTGTTGCTTGCTTTGTAGCTGCAGCTTGGTTCATGTTCAGTTCTTCACTTGGTCTCATTTCTATGGTTTCAGGCTGCTTTGAACATTGTGGGTCAGAGGTTGCTGCTGTTTCTTTGGCCGGTGGAGTCACACGCCATGTTGATGCGTGGAGGTCACTCACTGCATGGGTTCAAGTCATGTTGATGGCAGTTTCTGACGCTCTGGAGAGGATCATGCTCCATTTGTTCCTTTCTTGGATGGTTGGTCCCTAATAGCTCTTCAGTGAAGATTCCTGTTTGTGTCCCATGATGGACATTATTTGGCGACTTTTGAGCCCTGCATTGCTGAGCAGCTGAATTGCAGTGGCTCGGAGACAATGGTTGGTATAGGTGGTAGCTAGGCCAGTGGTTTTACATATTTTTGGCAGCATGGTGGCTAGATAATTTATGCCGACTGGTTCTAGCATGTTCCACACAGTCTCTTGCTCGTATGGTCTGGCTGGTGATCTGCGGGGTGTAGGAACAGGCATGGCAGGTTTTGAGGTAGTTTTTACAAGTACTTTGTAGGGCTGCTACTAGACAGTGTGGGTGCTCAGGGATTTGGAACGTGCACCCTCTGTACTTGTCATGGTCTTTCTCTAGAGGATCGCGGTGGTTTTTTGTTTTTTCATTGAAACTTAGGGTAACGTTCTGTAGCCCGTTTTCTACTGTTAAAAAATCAGAACTGCTGGGCTTTAGTTGTCTTTGCCCCTCGCAGCCACATCTGGCAAAGTGGAGCTGCAGTTTTAGCTAGACACGGTGCAGTAGTCCTTGACGGGTGTCAGTATTTAAGGCTTCTGAGTGCAGGAGAAAGTGAAGGTCTGAGGTGATGAGGAGAGTGTGATGTTTTGTTTTATCTTTCCCTTCATGTTTCAGATTTTTCACTTGAGCCACAAATATATTATTTGAGCTTTGGAACTCTGGGTTGCATAGTATGTTGATGTTGCAGCTGAGGGGAGGCTCATTTAGGTGGCAGTTAATACCCACTCTTAAACCGACTAAACTACTTATGCCGTACTGTGTGCCCGCCGCTGTTCACACTGAGGCGTAAAACTTTCCAAGGTGGTTGTTTAAGTCTTCAGCACTTACTGCTTCCAGGCCTATGTCAGTTTTTGTTTCGGCCATTCGCTGGAGAAAACCTGCATTGCCCAGTTTGTTTGTTGCTTAGTCAAGGGCTCATTCCAGTCACATTCTAAGGTGTCCAGCTTATTGTCATTTATCTTAATACGCTGCTTGTTTTCTTTTTTCTTTTTAGGTTGGCTGATGGTTGACTCATTCTTTTTTTTGTCTGAAAACATTTGGATGAAGGAGGCCATGGTGAACAGCTCAAAATTCACTGGCAGCAAGTCTGACATTTAAGCCTACTGTCAGTTCTGTGAGACGCTCTGTCAGACGATCTGTCAGGATCATATGTTTTGCTTTTGACAGCTGCTGACATAGTGATACGTCACTATGTTTGAATGTGTGGTAAGGTTAATGGGTAGTTGGCACTATGCCCATGATGTTATGCCAGGATAACAGCACGGGTGTAGTATCTGTCTGAACAATCAGGGAAGGAGAATTTTTTTGCCATTGTATAATAAAACACAAACCACTTCAGAATACCCTGACTCTCCCTCCTCCATACATATCTCTTCACAAAGTGAACATAATACCCATTCAAGAGATGACACAGAGATCATGTGTTATAATTCATATACTTGAATGGACATAAAATAGTAAAGCACTCCATAACAATTCTGTTCCCTGTAGAAAATAAATTAGTAATCCAGACTGATAAAAAGACCCAAATTACTTGAACCTGATAAGCAATTATATTTCACCCAAAAGACAAAATGTGGTACAAAATCCTAATAGGAAGTGTCTTAATTAATATTAGTCCAGGGTCTTGTTGGAAGAATCATGAAAACAAGCATTTGTCAATGCTGAATGTTTGCTTGCTGGCATCGGCATTGGTAGTGTAGGAGTTAGAGAGCTGCATAATAGGAATGGTAGTGAAGTATTGAACTGAAGCCAACCCCACCACCACCCTGCAGAGACTGACAGGCATTGGGGTGTGCCTTTGGGTCGTCAGGCATAACGGCCATGCCATTTCACCACACCCTACCCTGCAGACACTGACAAGTGTCACGGTGTGCCTTGGGGTATTTGGCCCTTATGCTCACCCCATTCCATCAGGAAATGCAGTGAGATGGGTTCTGTATAGGAGAATGGGGTGAGCTTTGGGGCTGAAAGAAGTCCAAGGCACACCTCGATGCTTCTCACTGGCTGCAGAGTGTGTGTGGGGGTGGAATGGTATGAGCATTTAAGCCCACTATCAGTTCTGTGAGACGCTCTGTCAGACAATCTGTCAGGATCATATGTTTTGCTTTTGACAGCTGCTGTCTTAGTGATACGTCACTGTGTTTGAGTGATGCAATGCACTGGCTGTGGGGCAGCAGTTTTCCGGGAGACATTCTGGAAACTGCATTGCTGTCCTATCTGTAGGCAACTGTCAGCTCTGAGGGAGGAGGAGGTAGCCCACCTCCAGGCTGAACTGGCAAGGACTAAGGAGGCCTCCCCCACCCAAAGAGCACCACTGCCACAGAGGCTGCCAAGTATGAAGAGCAGTTGGACCACAGTGGGTTCTGGGAGGGTACGGGTGGTGGAACAGAGGTGAAGCCCCCTAGTTGCACCTCTACACAAACCATATGCCAGTCTGGCAGAGCAAGGTTCCTCTATGATGGCACTCTCAGTGGAGGCCAAGAAGAATGCTGAGGACACCCACAAGGGAGACACACAGAAGGGTGGCAAGGGACACCACAGGGGAAGGAAACAGCTACTGATAGGGGACTCAATTGTTAGAGGGGTAGACCTGGGGAAGGGAGAGGAGAGGGAAGTAAGGTGCCTGCCTGGTGCCATGGTTTGGAGGGACAAGAAGCGAATCCTCAGGATTGCAGAAGCAGCATCACAGGAGAGGGAACTACATATCATTGTCCACCTTGGGACAAATGACCTAGCTAGGCATGGGATCAGTGCAGTGCAGGATGAAATTGTGGAGTTAGGGAGGGGCCTTAGACAGGTAGCAAGCACAGTTACCTTCTCAGAGGTGCTGCCAGTCCATGGCAGGGGTGAGGCTAGGGTACTACACACCATGCAGTTTAATGAATGGTTGCAAAACTGGTGCAGAGCACAGGGCTTTGCCTTCATTGGGGACTGGAGGTACACCTGGAGAGATGAAGGTTAATACTGGCACAATGGTCTGCATCTGTCCATGAAGGGAACCAAGATCCTAAGTGACAGGTTTAAATGCTTTCTTGGCACGCTTTTAAACTAGCCATGGGGGGAGGTGCTAATAAGAGGCAGGAAATTTCAAGCCTCCCCCTACAAAACATGACGGGTAGTAAGGTAAACACTGAGGTACAGTGCTCAACAAGAGGGCAGGACAGGGTAAATGGAAAATAAACAAGGGCAAAAACAGCAGGCATGGGGAAAAAGGATAAAGCTAACATTAAATGGAGGGCAATGAGTACCAATGCCTGTAGTCTGGGAAACAAGCTTCCTGATCTAGTAGCCTTGATGGAAGATGAACAATTGGATATTGTAGTAGTCACAGAAACATGGTACATGGGGAACCATGACTGGGATGTCAACATACTGGTACACAGTCTATAGAAGGGACAGGGAGGGGAAAAGAGGAGGTGGAGTAGCTCTATACATAAGGGAAGGGATCAAAGCTACATAACTAAAAAGTAAAGGGGGAGGACAAGAGGCACTCTGGGTCACCTTGGAGACAGGGAATGGCATCACAGTCCACACAGGGGTTGTATACAGACCCCCATCTCAAGGGGAGGAAATGGACAAGAAAATGATAGAGGGCATTCTCAAAATGGCTGAAAAAGGGGAGATACTGGTAATGGGGGACCTGAATATGCCAGATGTTAACTGGATGACATGTACAGCAGCCACATCCAAGAGCAGGGTCATTCTCGATGCCCTGCAGGGGGCAGGCCTTAGACAGCTAGTGTTGGAACCCACTCGGGAGGAAGCAATACTAGACCTGGTACTCTCAAATGGAGAGAGGATCACAAATTTAGAAGTCAGTAGACATCTGGGAGCAAGCGACCACTGCACAGTGTGCTTCACAATAAGCACAACCATGGAGATAAGCCATACAAAAACAAGCATACTGGACTTTAGAAGGGCCGACTTTGGCAAAATGGGTGAATACCTGAGGAATACACTAGCAAATGGCCAAAAAGGAGGGGTGGAAGAACAATGGAGAAACATGAAAACTGCCATCATAGAGGCAACAAGCCTTTGTGTGAAACAGATAAAGAAAACAAAGCGGAGTAAAAAAACACTATGGTTCTCAAAAGAGGTGGCAGGGAAGGTTAACGAGAAAAAGGCTGCATTCAAAAAGTATAAGGCATCACAGAAGGAGCACGACAGGGAACTGTATCAATTAAAGCAGAAAGAAGTGGGAAAGGCAGTCAGAATAGCAAAAGCCCAAACTGAGGAAAAATAGCCAAGTCAGTTAAGAAGGGGATAGAAACATAGAAACATAGACTTGACGGCAGATAAGGACCGCTGGCCCATCTAGTCTGCCCATTTCCTCACTTACAGGATAGGCCGCAGATCCTAGTTAACCAGCAGCCTATTTCTTCCTACCCCCCACAAGAATTGCCTTATGTCTGTCCCATGCATTCTTGAATTCTCCCACAGTTTTAGACCCCACAACCTCCTCAGGAAAGCTGTTCCATGCACCCACTACCCTCTCTGTGAAATAATACTTCCTCACATTGCCCCTGAACCGCTCCCCCTTCTATCTTTAAATTGTGTCCCCTTGTTCTTGCACGTCTCGTTTTCTGAAAGATGCTACCCTCTTGGACTTTGTTGATTCCACTGAGGTACTTAAAAGTTTCTATCATGTCCCCCTCTCCCTTCTTTCCTCAAGGGTATACATATTAAGCTCCTTTAGTCTCTCCCTCATACGGCTTCTCTTGCAGACCCTGCACCATTTTAGTTGCCCTCCTCTGGACTGCCTCTATCCTGTCTATGTCCTTACGGAGATGGGGTCTCCAGAACTGGACGCAGTACTCCAGATGGGGTCTCACCAACTGTCTGTACAGAGGGATAACAACTTCCTGTTTTCTGCTGCTGATGCCTCTCTATGCATCCCAGTATACCCCCAGCCCTCCCTACTGCCTTCTCACATTGCTTGCTAACCTTAAGGTCATCTGATATGATTACCCCTAGGTCCTTTCCTTTTTGTTGTTGTTACTTCCTCCCCCCCCCATTGTGTATTCTTCCCCTGGGTTCTTGTTTCCCAGCTGCATTATTTTGCACTTCTTTGCATTGAATCCTAGCTGCCATACTTCTGACCATTCCTCCAACCTTGCCAAGTCCCTTCTCATCCTTTCCATGCCTCCTTGTGTATCAACCCTGTTGCAGATCTTTGTGTCATCTGCAAAAAGGCATCCTTTTCCTTCCACTCCCTCTGCAATGTCACTGATGAAGACATTAAAAAGGACTGGACCCAATACTGAACCCTTCGGTACCCCACTAGTAACCCCTCTTTCTTCAGAGTGGACTCCATTTACAATTACCTTCTGTGTCCTGTTGTGCAGCCGATGTTTTACCCAGGCTACCACCCTGGGACCCACTCCCAGGCTGGTTAATTTGACTATTAATCATTTGTGTGGGACTGCGTTAAATGCCTTGCTAAAGTCTAGGTAGGCCATGTATACAGCCCCTCCCTGGTCTACTACTTTGGTCACCCAGTCACAGAAATCTATTAGATTCATCTGACATGACCTTCCCGCTGTGAACCCATGCTGCCTTGGGTCCTGTGCCCCACTGGCCTCTAGGTACTCAACTATTCTTTCCTTCAGAAGTGACTCTATCACTTTCCCTACCACAGAGGTCAGACTGACAGGTCTGTAGTTTCCTGCCACTGTCTTGGTACCACTTTTGTGAAGGGGAATCACATCTGCCTTACTCCAGTCTTCGGGTACCACACCATCTTCCCATGATTTATTAAAAAGAGTAGCCGGTGGTTTCACTAGTTCCTCCCTTAATTCTTTTAGAATTCTGGGGTGAATTCCATCAGGACCCATTGCTTTGTCCACCTTCAGTTTTAGGAGTTCTTGCAGAACCCTTTCTTCTGTGAAAGGACTGGGATCGACCCCCATCAAGAGTGCTTCTGTTAATTGGATTAGGCACTTCCCCCTCCTCTTTTGTGAATACTGAGCAGAAATACTCGTTCAGTATCCCAGCTTTTTCACTGTCCCCCTCTGCCCACCCACTGATCATTCTATTCAGCCTCACTATCCCCTCCCTTTGTCTTTCACGTCATTGATGTACCTATAAAGGTTTTATCCCCTTCTTAACTGAGTTGGCTATCTTTTCCTTAGTTTGGGCCTTTTAATTTGACTTCCTCCTGCTTCCTTCTGCCTTAACTGGTACAGCTTTCTGTCCTGCTCCTTCTGTGTTTCCTTATACTCCGAATGCTATCTTTTTCTTCCTGACTTTCACAGCCACCTCTTTTGAGAACCATAGTGGCTTTTTCTTTCATTTTGATTTGTTTATTTGCTTCACACAAAGGCTTGTTGCCTCTGTGATGGCAGTTTTGATGATTCCCCATTGTTGCTCCACACCTCCTTCTAGCCTGTTTGCTAGTGCTTTTCTGAGGCACTCTCCCATCTTGCCAATGTCAGCCCTCCTAAAGTCCAGTACCCTCACTTTTGTATGGCTTGACTCTGTAGCTGAGTTTAACGTGAACCACACTGTTTGATGGTCACTTGTTCCCAGATGGCAACCCACTTCTAGATCTGAGATTCTCTCACTGCCCCCATTTGAGAGTATGAGGTCTAAGATTGCTCCCTCACGAGTGGGTTCCGAAACTAGCTGTCTGAGGCCTGCCACCTGTAGGGCATCAAGAATGGCCCTGCTCTTGGATGTGGCTGCAGCAAATGTGCTCCAGTTAACATCTGGCATATTCAGGTCTCCCATCAACAGTATCTCCTTTCTGCCATTCTAAGAATGCCTTCTATCATATCCTTGTCCATTCCCTCCCCCTGACATGGGGGTCTGTACACAACCCCTGTGCGGATTGTGGTGCCCTTTCCAGTCTCCAAGGTGACCCACAGTGCCTCCTCTCGTCCCTGTTTACTCTTTTGTTCAGTTGCTTTTATCCCTTCCTTTACATAGAGAGCTACTCCTCCCCTTCTCCCCTGCTTGTCTCTCCTGTAGGTTATGTACCCTGGTATGTTAACATCCCAGTCATGGTTCTCTGTGTACCATGTTTCTGTGACTGCTACGATATCCAGGCATCCCTCTTCCATCAAGGCCACCAGCTCAGGGAGCTTGTTGCCCAGACTACGGGCATTGGTACTCATTACCCTCCATTTCCTGATGACCTTACTCCTTTTTGGCCCATACCTGTCCTTCTTCCCTGCCCTGCTCCCTATCGACACCTCTATGTTGGTGTTTACCGCACTTACTACCATGATTGTTTGGGGGGGCTAGGATTTGCCTGCTCCTTTCCAGTGCCTCCCCCTTGGCTAGTTTAAATGCTTGCCAATGAAGCATTTAAACCTATCACCTAGGATCCTGGTTCCCCTCCTGGACAGATGCAGCCCATCATGCCACTATAGCCTTGCATCACTCCAGGTGGACCCCAGTCCCCAATGAAGCCAAATCCCTGAGCTCCACACCAGTTTTTCAACCACTGATTGAATCCCATTGTGCGGAACACCCTAGCTTCTCCTACGCCATAGATGGGCAGCACCTCCAAGAAGGTTACCGTGTGTGCTACTTGTCTAAGGCCCCTCCCCAATTCCACAAACTCTTCAAGCACTTCTCTAATCCCTTTCTTAGCCAGGTCATTTTTCCCTAGGTGGACAATGACATCCAGCTCCCTCCCCTGTGCAGCTGCTCTGGCAATCCTGAGGATTCGCTCCCTGTCCCTCCGAGCCATGGCGTCAGGCAGGCACCTTACCTCCCTCTCCCCTTCCTCCCCAGTTCTACCTTCCTAACAATGAAGTCCCCACCAGGAGTTGTTTCTTCCCCTGGGTCCCCTGCCACCCTCATGTGGGTCTCCTTTGTGGAGGTTCCCAGCATCCTCCTTGGTCTCCACTGCGGGTGCCTCCATAGAGGAACCACACTTCGCCAGAATGGCATAGGAATTATGGAGAGGTACAACTGGAGGGATGCACCTCTGTTCCACCACCCTCACCCTCCCTGAGCCCACTGTGGTCCAACCGCTCCTCTTTCTTGGCAACTTCTGAGACAACGGCAGTGGCACTGGTGATCCCTGGATGGAAGAGGAAGTCCCACAAATCCTGGCCAACTCAGCCTGGAGATGAGCAACCTCCTCCCTCAGCCCAGAGAGGTGCCTGCAGATGGGACAACACTGCATCCTCCAGAACATCTCCCGGAAGACTGCTGCTCCACAGCCACTGCACTGCACCACTCCAATCATGTCTTATTTCTGGCCCCTTAAGTGTTTGCAATCCTTACTCTTTCATCCATTTTTTTTTCTCTCTCTCCTTACTTTCTGCCTGTGTACCCTTTAAGTTCCTGATTGTCCTGTTCTGAGACAAGAATATCCTGTATTTCTCAGTAGACCCCTTACTTGCTCAGAGGCAGACCTCCAGCAGCTAGAGGGGGCCGGAGAGCTACTCTTGCCCTTCTAGGATGGTGGGTCTTTGGTGGCTCTGTGGTCACTCACTTCCTGCTCTCAAACAGGAAGTTCCTGTTGTCAGTCAAATCCTGTACCTATAAAAGTGGAACTGGCTTTTGGGGGAGGGAAGGAGGGCAATATAGTCCCAGTACAGAAGTCCAGTCACACAGCAGTCCTTTCTCCTTGTGTCTTCTGCCAAGCTATTAGCTGAATCTTTCCAAGGTAGTCTTTAAATGTAGCTTCCTTCTAGCTAAGCTACTCCCCCTACTTACTAGATCTTTCTACAAGTAATTTAAACCTCACAGCTATTAAGTCATTTCAATCACCTGAGATTTACACCTAGATAACTGTTCAAATAGCCATTCAGTTCAGTTAATGCAGACAAACACACTTTTTTTTTTTGTTTTGTTTGTTAGGGGTTTTTTTTTACCCTAAATTAAAGGTACACGTACAAGAGTTCTTCTTTAGTCCCAGCAGAGAAGTCCAGTCACACAGCAGTCCTTTCTCCTGGTGTCTTCTGCCAAGCTATAAAGGATAAAACCTTTTATAGGTACATTAGGGAGCATAGAAAGGTTAAGGGAGGAATAGTGAAGATTAATAAGGGAGAGGGGAGGTGGGCAGAGGGAGACAGTGAAAAGGCAGAGATACTGAATGAATACTTTTGCTCAGTATTCACAAAAGAAGATGAGGAGGAGTTACCTAAACCAGACAATAGAAGCACTCTGGGTAGGGGGTTGACACCAGTCCATTTACAGAAGAAAGAGTCCTGAAAGAACTCCTAAAACTCAAGGTGGACAAAGCAATGGGACCTGATGGGATTCACCCCAGAATCCTAAAAGAACTAAGGGAGGACCTAGTGACACCACTGACCACACTTTTTAACAAATCATGGGAGGATGGGTGGTACCTGAGGACTGGAGGAGGGCAGATGTGATTCCCCTTCACAAAAGTGGGAGCAAGGCGAAGCAGGAAACTACAGACCTGTAAGTTTGACCTCAGTGCTAGGAAAAATGATGGAATCACTTCTGAAAGAAAGAATTGTTGAGTACCTAGAGGCCAGCGGGCACAGGACCCAAAGCAGCATGGATTTACAGCAGAAAGGTCATGTCAGACGAATCTAATAGATTTCTTTGACTGGGTGACCAAAGTAATAGACCAGGGAGGGGCTGTGGATATGGCCTACCTAGACTTTAGCAAGGCATTTGACACAGTCCCACACAAAAGATTAATAATCAAGTTAGCCAGCTTGGGAATGGGTCCCAGGGTGGTAGCTTGGGTTGCAAACTGGCAGCACAACAGGACACAGAAGGTAATAGTGAGTGGAACACATTCTGAAGAAAGGGGGGTCACTAGTGGAGTACCTCAGGGCTCAGTACTGGATTCAGTCCTCTTTAACATCTTTATAGGTGGCATTGCAGAGGGTCTGGAGGGAAAGGTATGCCTCTTTGCAGATGATACAAAGATCTGTAACAGAGTTGATACACAAGGGGGGGTAGAAAGGATGAGAAGGGACTTGGCAAGGTTGGAGGAATGGTCAGACATATGGCAACTTAGATTCAATGCAAAGAAGTGCAAAGCAATGCACCTGGGAAACAAAAACCCAGGAGAAGAGTACACAATAGCAGGGGAGGTACTAACAACAACAAAAATGGAACGGGACTTGGGGGTAGTCATATCAGATGATCTAAAGGTGGGTAGGCAATGTGAGAAGTCAGTAAGGAGAGCCAGGGGGATATTGGGATGCACAGGAAGGGGCATCACAAGTAGAAAAAGGGAAGTGGTTATCCCTCTGTACAGACAGTTGTTGAAAACCCCATCTGGAGTACTGTGTGCAGTTTTGGAGACCTCACCTATGCAAGGACACAGACAGGATGGAAGCAGTCCAGAGGAGCGCAACTAAAATGGTGCAAAGTCTGCATCAGAAATCATATGAAGAGAGATTGAGAAAGCTTAATATGTATACCCTTGATGAAAGGAGGGACGGGGGGACATGATAGAAACATTCAAGTACCTCAAGGGAATCAACAAAGTCCAGGAGGGTAGCATCTTTCAGAAAAAGAGATGTGTAAGAACAAGGACGCAATTTAAAGATAGATGGGGGATGGCTCAGGGGTAATGTGAGGAAATCTTTTTTCATGGAGAGAGTGGTGGATGCGTGGAACTACCTTTCTGGGGAGGTTGTTGGGGCTAAAACAGTGGGGGAATTCAAACATGCATGGGACAGACACAAGGCAATTGTAGTGGGGGGGTGGCAGGAAGTAGGCTGTTGGTTAACTGGAATCTGCAGCTTATCCAGTAGGTAGGGAAATGGGCAGACTGGGTTGGCCAAGTGGTCCTTATCTGCCATCAAAGTCTGTTTCTATGTTTCTATTACAGGCGACAATCCCAAGTCACACCCCTGATGCCTCTACAGGGTGGGCGTTATGATTGGAAACCCTAATGCCTCAGGCTTTCATTGGTATTTTCACTCCAAATTTTCAACATGGGTTTTTAGTGACCCCCACCTTATGAACAGTGGCAATATCAGTTTGTTAGCTGAAAGCTGATTTTGCACAGCGACAATGCCATTTGACACCACAGGTGCGAAAACACATTTCGAACAGGATGTGAAAAATGACAGCTGTACTATTCATGGGGAGGTGTAAAAAATGGCAATGTTGAAAATCTGCAGTGAAAATATTAAAAAAACTGGTGAAGACACGAGCATGCGTAGAAACTGTGGAATGCACACCTGTAATGTAATTATTTTGGGGATTTTTTACAGCAGATTGCCAACACAGGCATTTTGGGACCTCCGCTCATGAACAGTGTCACTGTGATGTTCTTAATCTGTCCCGAACAGTGATTTCCCACAGCGACCACGCATTTCTGCACTGGAAGTGCGAAGACACATTTCGGCCATGGTGTGAAAAATGACAGCTGTACTGTTCATAAGGAAGTGTGGAAAAATGCCAGTGGTGAAAATCTGGACTGAAAATACTACAAATTCATAACTTACGAGGGTGCGTGGAAACTGCGCAATGCTCGCTCGTAACACAGTCATTTTATGGACTTTTGTCACCAAATTTTTAACATAGCCATTTTAAGACCTCTGCTCATGAACAGTGTCACTGTGATTTTCTTACTCTGCCCTGAACATTGATTTCGCACACTGACTGCGCCATTGTGCGCTACATGCGCAGAAACACATTTGGGGCAAGATGTGAAAAATGACAGCTGTACTGCTCATAAGGAGGTGTGGTAAAATGGCAATGTTGAAAATCTGGAGTGAAAATTTTACTCTTCCTGGGATAATGGTTGATATACCTGCAAAAATCTATTCACAGAATGTAAATGGCCTACATTCCCCTATCAAGCGATATAAAGTAATGCGTCATCTGGGTAAACAAGGAGCGGATATCTATTTCCTTCAGGAATCCCACCTCTCTGCAGTGGAACATTTAAAATTACACTGGGGAGGACACTATCAAGTATACGCATCTTCCCATTCGAGTGGTCATAAAAGGGGTACTGTCATTTTAATTCCCACCACAACCCCGATTGACATACAAGACACCTACATAGATCCCCACGGTCGGTATGTGATTGTAACAGGTGTTCTTTTTTCATAAACGGTTACCTTGGTAAACACATACCTTCCACCTCAAACCTCATTTGCAGTTATGAAGGAATTTTTGCAAAAGGTATTAGAATCCTTAAAGTTAATTTGGGAAAACAGAAAAAAACAAAACTCTGGAGAATAAATAATTCTTTATTACAAGCCCAAAAATTCATGGAACATTTTACAAAACGTATCCCCCAAATAATCCAAGATAATAAAACCCCTGAGGTATCCTCTGCAATCCAATGGGATACCCTGAAGGCTGTTCTTCGAGGTGAAATCTTGTCATATGCATCCTATAAGAAAAAAAATGCAAACAAAATTGAAGTCCCTAATAGAATTACTGTCATCATACCAACTATTATATAGAGAAGGGGATAGAGTTCTTGCAGCTAAGATAAGGGCCCTGAAGCAAGATATCCAAGAAGTAATGGACTATAAGACTCTACAGAGTTTGACCTATCTTCGACAATCTTCATATGAGGGCGGGGCGAGGGGAGCTAAACTACTGGCAAGAAAATTAAGGGCAAGAAAGAGGGCATCCACAATTTTAAAAATAAAGTCCCCAACCACAAACCTCCTCTCCTATAAAGAAGAACATATTAAACAGGCATTTCAACAATTTTATGAAACTCTTTATACCGCCCCCCTTCCCACCCAAGATCAGAGAAAATGAACTGCAGACTTCTTTAAAAACCTTAAGTGACCCAAGCTGACAGACTCTATGAAGAGAAAACTGGAACAACCTATAAGTCAGGAAGAAATCCATTACCAAATAAAACAATTAAAACCCTTAAAATGTCCAGGCCCAGATGGATTTGGTTCAGAATGGTATAAGTCCTTTTGCCCCCAGCTTCTTCCAAGTCTATTGTCAACAATTGGAGAGGTAAAAAGAGGGGAACCTCCTCCCCCTCTTGGAACTACGCAATACTTTCTCCAATTTTAAAACCAGATAAAGATCCATCACTTCCTTCATCATATCGCCCTATTTAAATTCTAAATGTAGATTATAAAATATTCACAGCCATTTGGGCCAAAAGACTAGAAACGGTTCTTATTACATTAATACACCAAGATCAATCGGGTTTCATAAAACAAAGAAATACTTCTGACAATCTAAGCCATCTTGCACTCCTCTTAGAATACATTAATACCAGAAAAATTCCATCCTCTATTCTTAGCTTAGACATTGATAAAGTATTCGATAGGGTGAACTGGGAATATTTGTGGATTACCCAATCAAATTTCTCATCCCCCGAAGCTGTCATTGGCTATATAAAAAAACTTATATGAGAATGCTAAAGCCTATATACGGGTGAATGGTGCATTAACCCAACTAATCCAAATCCAGAGGGGAACAAGACAGGCATGCTCAATGTCTCCATCACTATTTGCCATCTATCTAGAACCACTGGCTGAAATGATTACAAAAACTACGGAGATAGAGGGGGTCCCTGTAGGTCAAAGAGAGTACAAGATAGCCTTATTTGCAGATGATATCCTGGTAACCGCCTTTTCCCCGGAGAAGTCTTTGCCGGCTCTCTGGCAAACATTGCAGAATTTTAGAGAAATAGCGGTATTTCAACTAAATATAACCAAAACAGACCTGATGCCCTTATTTTTTGTTCCATCCCAAGGTTTAAAAGATAAATACCCTATTAAATGGCATAAAACGAAATTTAAATACTTAGGTATAATAATCCCTAAAAATTTGGAGATGCTAGAATTACTGAACTATGAGCCCTTATCTAATCAGATGCAAAAAGATTTATCCACATGGTCATTATTACCGCTCTCCTTTTTTTCAAAGAATAGAGACTATCCGTATGATAATCCTTCCTAAATTATTATATCTTTTTCAGACTTTACCCACCCTACCATCAAACTTTTACTTTAAATCATGGGACAAGCTAATATTAAATTTTATTTGGACTGGCCAAAGACCAAGAATAAGGTTATCACTTCTTCAACTCCCAGGTTCAGCAGGTGGAGTAAACCTACCAAATTTAAGATTATATGCTCAGGCATCACTTTTGAGAATTCTCTCTTTATGGCTCACAACTGCCTACCAATCCTCTTGGAAAGATTTGGAGTTTGCTCTGAATGACCTCTATGATACAATAAAGATCATCATGCCCTCAATTGCAAATCCGCCCCAACTCCAAGGCTTTACCAGATATACAGCTCATATATTAAAAATATAGTATAAAATTAAAAAACGCAAGGCTTTCAGAGAACTATTTTTTCACTACACCTTAATATCAGCAGATCCCCTGTTTCTACCAGCACTTTTAGACCATATATTTTCTAGCTGGAGACAAGTAGGGTTGCAATTTTATAGACAGTTTCTGTCTCACACAGGGATTATACCATTCGAAACACTTCAGACTAATTTCAGTTTATCGGAAAGAGATGTTTTCAGATACAACCAAGTCAAGAACTATTTACTACGACAAAGAGAGGCCGAGGCCAGGTTACCTGCCCCTCTTCCCTTGGCTTGGAGGTACATTGAAGACCATATCAAAGGCAAGTTGTGGCCCCACCAGATAGGCTTTTTATATAAAATCCTGAGGGAGGGAATGGGAGACTCCACTATCTCAATATTAAGTAGTCGGAATAGAGATCTCAAGATGGAAGTGCAGGAACAGGAATGGCTTCGGGCATCTACTCAGGCCTACAAGATTACTCATGCTACTAGATGGCATGTATTTGCATGGAAATGTAGAAGCCGCTTTTTCCGTACTCCAGCAGTACAAGCTAAATATCAGGTTCAACCGGTTGGGGAGTGTTGGAGAAAGTGCCGTTGCAAATTGGCCAACCAAGGCCATATTTTTTGGTCATGTCCCTTACTGATGCCATACTGGTATACAATACAAAAAGAACTTTCGGAATGTCTAGGTGAGTCAGTAGAACTCACAGTAGAGATAGTGCTGCTTTCAATTTATCCAGCTCACAATCTCTCATGGCATCGGACCTTGCTTCCAATTTTAATATTAGCAGCTAAAAAAGCTATAACAAAAAGATGGCACTCTCCAACTATCCCAACAGTACATGAATGGAGGAGACTGGTGGCAGATATTTAACAGATGGAAACTTTAACAGCTAAAATTCATAATAAGCAACTGGTAATAGAGCCTTTATGGAGACCATGGATATTTTACTGTATACAAAATGAAGTGGATATCGGATTTTGAGGTTATTTACATATTTTGACAGATGAGATGGATATAGGAGAAAAGCCAGAACTTTGAAAGGAGAGGAACAGGGGTCATAGGCTGTACCCTTATGGAAGGTTACCAAACAGAAAAGTCGGAAGTCTCTTTGCCCCTAATAAAATATTAAAGTATAGTACAGTAACATAAAATGGTATCTAGAAATATGATCTATGCTTGTAATAAGATCACTTTGTTAAGCATGTAATTAACTGTACAAAATGAAATAACCAACAATCAATAAAAGAAAATATGAAAAAAAAGAAATCTGGAGTGAAAATGTTAAAATCTACTGAACTTACGAAGCGTAGGAACTGACATAATGCTGCGCTATAAAACAGTCATTTTTGAATTTACCAGAAATTTTCAACATAGGTTTTGGGGCTACCTCAGAACTGTGACACTGTCATTTCATAAATTGGACCCGAAGGTGGTTCTGCAGTGACTGCAAAATCACCTTTCGGGACTGAATAACAAATGACAGTGTCAGAATTCATGAGGTGGGGTCCCAAAACCCATGTTGAAATTTGGTGAAAAATTCCAAAAATGCCTGAGATACACATCAAAGTTGAAAAACCTTTATTCCATTATACAGCTTACGCATTTCTCAGTTCACGGTCGGGTTTGAAGAATGCAGAGCGTGTTCCTGTCCACGAAGACTGTCCGCCAGACTCCGGAGGTAAGTATGGGGTGAGGTGGGAGTGTGGGGAGGTAGGAGTGCACAGAGGGTGGCGTGGGTGGGGGAGGTCAAGACAGTCAGCAAGGGACCGTTTTTTCTTACAGGAATGTTTTTTTTAAGATGACACGGGACTTTTGCCATGCTGGGGTGGGCTCCCAGCATGGCAGCTGGAAGGCTGTTTGGGGGGGCAGTGGAGCTGATGGGGGACTGGGCACCCCCGTTGGCCATACAAACTGTTGCCATGCTGGGGTGGGCTCCCAGTGTGGCACCTGGAAGTCTGTTGGGGGGGGATACAGTGGAGCTGACGGGCACTGGGCACCCCCTTCAGCCTTATGGACTGTTGCCATGCTGGGGTGGGCTCCCAGCGTGGCACCTGGAACTCTGTTGGGGGGAGCGCAGTGGAGCCGATGGGGGATTGGGCACCCCCGTCGGCCATACAGTGTGTGTGTGGGGGGGCGCATGAGCACACTGGGGTGGGCTCCCAGCGTGCTACTTGTTGCAGGGGGATGGAGCCGTCGATGACAGCTGTTCCAGTGTAGAGCCAACGTGTACACACTTTGTATACTGCCGGACGGCAGTATGTAAAATGCCTACAGGTTACCGCCACTAATTGCAGCGGTTTTTTGCTTTCAACTGTACACCACTGCATCTGAATGACTGTCATAGACAGCTCCTACATTCATTGGCGCGGTGCGGCCGCACTTGCAAAAGGCAGCAGGGCACTGGAAGTGGGAAGGCACACCCACGAATTCTCAGATGAGAAGACTATGTTTTGCACATGTAAAAGCAAACATAAAATGGGAGAGAAAAAAAATGTGGGGGGGGTAGTGGAAAGAAGGAAAGGATGAGGAGGGAGACTTTATGTAGTG
Source organism: Neoceratodus forsteri (assembly GCA_016271365.2). Taxonomy (NCBI): domain Eukaryota; kingdom Metazoa; phylum Chordata; order Ceratodontiformes; family Ceratodontidae; genus Neoceratodus; species Neoceratodus forsteri. Next base: position 1,128,306,775 of record CM057449.1, on the reverse strand, counting down.
TTCACTCAATGTACATTATAGGAATGTACTTAGAGAAGGGTCAGGATTCATTGGAGCCAGAACTATATTCCCATAGAAGGGCTGCACAGTTCTGAATTTCTGCTTGTTACTTTAATTTTGCCTCTGTACTCTCAACACCTCCTTTGGTTCCAGGTAGCCAAAACAGCAGAGAACAGCAGAACCAGGAGGAGAGTTTGACGAGGGCCCATTTGTAGCTGATTGTTTGTTTTTTTCAGGACCCAGACACCAGCACCTATGGGAGGAGACATTTAGACATTGAGGGACCTACGTATTCTGGAACCAATTGAATTGGGCAGGAGGTGTGCCAATTCAAACAAAGGCAAAGAGGTACTTTAGCTTGATACTGCTCAGAGGAGATTCACTAGATAAGCTTCTCTCCAGACAGGTTGAGCAGAGAGAGAGTGTCGGGGACACGGACACCTGATGGTGATACTGGGAAGAGTTTTATTGATTTAGCCAACTTTCAATGTAAAAGGTATTGAGGGGCTTGATTTAACAACATTATTTTTTTTTTCTTGTTTTGGGGTATTCTGTGGGCTTATTTAGGACCAGCACTCACTTAGAGAGAAGGTTCAGGATTAATTGGAGCCACAGCTATACTCCCATAGAAGGGCTGCACAGTTCTGAATTTGAAGTGTCTGTTTTCCAGTGGCGAGGGAATTAGGTCCACTCACCCCTCCTCATGCCATCCTCTCCAGGCTAGTTCACCTTTACAGGTGGGCGATCAGCAAACGGTGTACTACTTCCTGACTTAGCTCAGGGCAGGAGGGACCACAGCATCATATAACCACATAACAGCGGGATTGGAACTACAAGCTTGCATAGCATCAGAGCACACAGGAGGGCAGATTAACACCACAGGGAAAGGGTGAAGAGAAAAGGGAAAACAAAAGTGGGGGCTTAACACAGTAAAGGGGTACAAAGAGTACAGGACAGTGTTGCTGGTGGTAGTGGGCACAGTTAATGAACACAGAGAAGATGCAAGGGGTGGTGCAGTGTAGTGGGTGCGAGGCCACGGTGTTTAGGAGAACATTCTAGATCATGCGATGCTGCCCCATATGCAGGCATCTCTCTGGGTTGAGGGAGGAGGTTGCCTGTCTCTGAGCTAAGTTAGCCAAGATACAGGGGACCTTCACCCCCACTCAGAAACCACCATGTCCACAACCAGAACCTCAAAGGATTCACAGGAGAAGTAGTGGTGGACCACAGTGTGCTCGAGGAGAGTGCAGGAGGGGGGTCTGAATCACATCCCCCAACTGATCCAGCTAAGTAACTCCTATGTTGTCTTGGAGGAGTAGGAAAGCTTCATAAGGGCACCCACAGCTAAGACCAAGGAGGGATGGGTGGGTCCTCCATGAAGGAGCCCCTGGGAAGGGGGGTAGAGGACCCCAGAGGAAGAGGAAGAGGAAGATAACTCCTGGTGGAGGACTCAATTGCCTGGGGAGTGCAGATAGGGGCACCTAGCAGGGGGGAAGGGAGGTCAAGTACCTTCCAGGAAGCACTACATGGAGGGATGGGAAACATATCTATAGGATCACAAGGGCAATAGTAAGGAGGGGAGAACTTGATGTCATTGTCTGTCTGGGGGCAAATGACCTGGCAGAGGACAATGTGGAGATAGACAGAATCCAGCAGGATTTTAAGAAGTTGGGGGGAGCCGAAAGCAGATAGCATGCTCTGTCTCCTTCTCGGAGGTACTATCCGTCCACAGCAAGGGGGAGGCTAGGTCACGCCGCATCCAGAAATTCAACTCCTAGTTGAAGGAATGGCGTGAAAAGGAGGGTTTTGGCTTCATGGGCGGACTGGGGCCCCTCCTGAAAGGATGCGAAGATGTATAAGGATGATGGCCTACATCCATCTGGTAAGGGGACCTTAGTCCTAAATGAGAAGTTTGAATGCTAAAGCAGCAAGCATTTAAACTGGCCAAGGGGGGGGCAAGGAAGGACAGGAGGCTTAGTATCCCCCCCATGAACACATGCTCCACACGAGTACCCAAGGAGTAGATAGACAGACAGAGGGCAGAATTCAACATAAGGGCGGAAGACAGGGAGGACCAGGGAAAAAGAGCGCCCAGGAAGGGGGGGGGATGTATGGCAACAAAACAGTGGAGGGAAGTCACATCCTGAAAAGCCATGTGTGCCAATGCCCAGAGTCTTAGTAACAAGATGGAGGACCTTGAGGCAGCCATGATACAGTCAGACCTGGACATTGTGACCATCATGGAGACTTGGTGTAATGATAACCACGACTGGGAGATGGCCATACCAGACTACAATCTATTCAGGAGGGACCGGGCAAGCAGGAAGGGGGGAGGAGTGGCACTTTATGTGAAAGATAACATAAAGGTCACAGAGATTCAAGTGGAACAAGGAGTGGGGATACTGTGGGTTAAGGTAGAAAGAAGAACTGGGTAAGCCATCCACACAGGGGTAAATTTACAGATCACCAGCCCAGGAGGAGGAGATGAACAGGGAGATATTGTTGGCTATCCAAAGGATGGTGCACAAGGGGGAGGTAGTGCTGGTTGGTGACTTCAATATTCCAGACATAGAGTGGAGCCTCTCAGCAGCAGCAGCATCAACCAAGAGCAGCTTTATCCTGGGCTCCCTACAGGGAGTTTTCCTTAAACAACTGGTCGTGGAACCCACATGACAGATGGCAATACTGGACCTGGTGCTCACAAATGGGGACAGTGTGACAGGGATCACAATAGGGGAGCACCTGGGGAACAGCAACCACTGGTCAGTGTGATTTGACATAACTGAAGGGGCAGAACCCAGCCACACAAAAACACAAATCCTTGAGTTTAGGAGGGTAGATTTTAGAAAAAATGGGGAAAAACTTGGAAGAAGCACTAGCTAGAATAGGGAGGAATTTAGGGGTGGAGGAACAATGGGCAGCATTCAAATCAGGGATAATGAGAGCAATACAATTATGTGTCAAACAGGTTAGCAAGGGGAAAAGGAAGAGGAGACCATTATGGTATTCCAAGGGGGTAGCTGAGAAAGTGAAAGGCAAACAAAATTGCATTCAAACAGTACAAAGACACAGGCAGAAGGGGACAGGGAGAGGTACCAGAAGAAACAAAGGGAGGCAGGGAGGGCAGTAAGGGAAGCCAAAATATAAACAAAAGAATGCACTGTGAAATCAGTGGTTAGAGGGGACAAAACCTTTTACAGATATGTCAGTGAAAAAAGGAAGGCAAATGGAGGGTAGTGAGGCTGGAAGTGGAGGATGGGGGTAGAGTGGAGGATTACAACTGCAAAGCAGACATACTTAACAGATATTTTTGCTCAGTTTTTACAGAGAATGGGCCGGTAATGGTCCAGAAGTGCGTAAAAAGGTGAGGAAGAGCACGGAAATGGATACAAGTCCTTTTCCACGGGAAAGAGTCCTGAAGAAACTGGAAGGAATAAGAAACATAGAAACATAGAATTTGACGGCAGATAAGGACTGCTTGGCCCACCCAGTCTGCCCATTTCCCTACCTGATGGATAAGCTGCAGATCCTAGTTAACCAGCAGCCTACTTCTTCCTACCTCCACCCCCTAGAATTGCCTTATGACTGTCCCATGCATGCTTGAATTCCACCACTGTTTGTGACTCCACAACCTCCTCTGGAAGGCCGTTCCATACATCCACCACCCTCTCTGTGAAAAATTACTTCCTTAAATTACCTCTGAGCCGCCCTTCTATCTTCAAATTGTGCCCCTTGTTCTTGCACACCTTTTTTGAAAGATGCTACCTCTTGGACTTTGATGATTCCCTTGAGGTACTTGAAAGTTTCTATCATGTCCCCTCTCCCTCCTTTCCTCGAGGCTACATATTAAGCTCCTCAAGTCTCTCTTCATATGTCTTCCGTGCAGACCCTGCACCATTTTAGTTGCCCTCTGGACAGCTTCCATCCTGTCTATGTCTTTGATGAGATTGGGTCTCCAGAACTGCACGCAGTACTCCAGATGGGGTCTCACTAGCTGTCTGTACAGAGGGATAATAACTTCCTGTTTTCTACTGGTGATGCCTCTCCTATGCATCCCAGTATCCCCCAGCCCTCCTTGCTGCCCTCTCACATTGCTTGCCCACCTTTAGGTCATCTGATATGACTACCCCAGGTCTCTTTCCATTTTGTTGTTGTTAGTATCTCACCCCCATTGTGTACTCCTCCCTGGTTTTGTTTCCCAGGTGCATTACCTTCACTTCTTAGCATTGAATCTAAGCTGCCATACATTTGACCATTCCTCTAACCTTGCCAAGTCCCTTCTCATCCTTTCCACCCCACCCTGTGCATCAACTCTGTTGCAGATCTTTGTGTCATCTGCAAAGAGACATACTTTTCCTTCCAGTCCCTCTGCAATGTCACTTATAAAGACATTGAAGAGGACTGGTCCTCATACTGAACCCTGCGGTACCCCACTACTAACCCCCCTTTTTTCAGAGTGGACTCCATTTACTATTACTCTCTGTGTCCTATTCTCCAGCCAATTCTTTACCCAGGCTGTCATCTTGGGACCCACCCCAGGCTGGCTAACTTGTACATTAATCTTTTGTGTGGACTGTGTCAAATGCCTTGCTAAAGTCTAGGTAGACCATGTCCACAGCCCCCCTTGATCAACTACTTTGGTCACCCAGTCAAAGAAATCTATCAGATTTGTCTGGCATGACATTCCTGCTGTGAATCCATGCTGCCTTGGGTCCTGTGCCCTCTGGCCTCTAGATATTTAACAATTCTTTCCTTCAGAAGTGATTCCATCATTTTCCTACCACTGAGGTTAAACTAACAGGTCTGTAGTTTCGCTTCTGCCTTGCTCCAACTTTTGTGAAGGGAATCACATCTGCCCTCCTCCAGTCCTCGGGTACCACCCCATCCTCCCATGATTTGTTAAAGAGGGTAGTCAGTGGTGTCACTAGTTCTACCCTTAGTTCTTTTAGAATTCTGGGATGAATCCCATCAGGCCCCATTGCTTTGTACACCTTCAGTTTTAAGAGTTCTTTCAGAACCCTTTCTTCTGTAAATGGGCTGGTATCAACTTCTGATCCAGAGTGTTTCTACTGTTTGTTTTAGGTACCTCCCCCTCTTCCTTTGTAAATACTGAGCAAAAATATTTGTTTAGTATCTCTGCCTTTTCACAGTCACCCTCTGCCCACCCTCCTCCCCTTTATTAAGCCTCACTATCCCTCCCTTGGTCTTCCTTCACTCCCTGATGTACCTATAAAAGGTTTTATCCCCCTTCTTAACTGAGTTGGCTATCTTTTCCTCAGTTTGGGCCTTTGCTGATCTGACTGCCTTCCCAGCTTCCTTTTGCTTTAACTGATATAGTTCTCTGTCCTGTCCCTTCTGTGATTCCTTGTACTTCCTGAATGCTTTCTTTTTCTCTTGAACCTTCACTGCCACTTCCTTTGAGAACCATAGTGGTTTCTTACCTCGTTTCATTTTGTTTATTTGCTTTACACAAAGGCTTGATACCTCTGTGATGGCAGTTTTTATTATTCCCCATTGTTCTTCCACCCCTCCTTCCTGCCCATTTGCTAGTGCATTCCTTAGGCACTCACCCTTTTTGACAAAGTCAGCCTGCCTAAAATCCAGTACCTTTGTCTTTCTATGGCTTGACTCTATTGCTGTGTTTATTGTGAACCATACTGTTCGATGGTCGCTAGTTCCCAGATGGCTACCCACTTCTACATCTGTGATCCTCTCTTCATCTGTATTTGAGAGAACCAGGTCTAAGATTGCTCCCTCTCGAGTGGGCTCCAATACTAGTTGTCTAAGGCATGCCCCCTGTAGGGCATCTAGAATAACCCCACTCTTAGAAGTGGCTGCTGCAACTGCAAGAGTCGATAAAGCTATGGGGCCAGATGGGGTACACCCCAGAGTGCTGAGGGAGCTAAGGGAGGTGGTGTCTGACCCTCTGGCAATCCTGTTCAGTTGGTCACTGGAAACAGGAGAGGTACCCAAAGACTGGTGGACAGCTGATGTAGTCCCCCTATACAAAAGCGGGAACAGAGAGGAGGCGGGAAACTACAGACCAGTCAACCCGACCTCAGTAGTGGGGAAGATCATGGAAACACTGCCTAAGGAAAGAATAGTGGAATACCTGGTTGCCAGTGATCTACAGGATCCAAGGCAACATGGTTTTACTGGAAGAAGGTCATGCCAGACTAACCTCATTGAATTCTTCGACTGGATGACAAGGGAGGTGGATTGGGTAGCAGGGGCAGTGGATGTGGCCTACCTTGACTCCAGCAAGGTCTTTGACACTGTGCCACATAGAAGGCTGTTAAACAAGCTGGGGAATATGGGAGTGGGTAGAACCGTGGTGTGGTGGGTGGGAACTGGCTGGAAAGCAGGACAGAGAGGGTGGTTGTAAATGGCTGTTGCTCCACAGAGGGAAAGTTGACAATTGGTGTGCCACAGGGATCAGTGCTGGGTCCGGTCCTCTTCAACATCTTTATCAGTGACATTACAGATGACCTAGAGGGTAGCATTTGCCTGTTCTCTGATGACACAAAGCTCTGCAACAGGGTGGACATGGCGGAGGGTGAGGATAGAATGAGGAGAGATCTGCAGAAGCTTGAGGATTGGTCAAGGGAGTGACAGTTGAGATTTAACACAAAGAAATGCAAAATAATGCACGTGGGGCACAAAAACCCAGGAACAGCATATCGGCTGGGGGAGGAGGATATAGAATGCTCAAAGCAGGAAAGGGACCTAGGGGTTATCATCTCTGTTGACCTCAAGGTGGGGGAGTCAGTGCGACAAGGTGGCAGGAAAAGCAAACAGAATGCTGGGATGCATAGGTAGGGGTATCACCAGCAGGAAAAGGGAGGTCATAGTTCCACTGTACAAGACATTAGTGAGGCCACACCTCGAGTACACTGTCAAGTTCTGGAGACCTTACCTAGGGAAGGACACAGACAGGGTGGAGGCCGTTCACAGGAGGACAACCAAGATAGTGCAGAGATTACATCACAAAACCTATGAGGGCAGGCTGAAGGACTTAAATATGTACTTCCTGGAAGAGAGAAGGGAGAGGGGGATATGATTGAGACATATAAGTAACTCAATGGGAGAAACAAGGTACAGGAAAACACACTTTTTCCAGCAGTAGGGAACATAGGATGAAACATGAGGGAGTGAGGTTCAGAGGGAATGTGAGGAAGTACTTCTTCACAGAGAGGGTGGTGGACAAACAGAACACACTGTCGGAGGAGGAGGTGGGGCAGAAACAGTTGCAGGATTTAACAATGCATGGGAGAGGCATAAAGGAAATCTGGTAGTCGGTGGGGGAAGGGACAAACTAATTATAGGGAAGCTTGAAGAAGCACAGTTACATTTGCAAAAGGGCAGACTAGGTGGGTCGTAGGCCCTTATCTGCCATCAGCATCTACTGTACATATTTATGTGTCTTCTTTGTTAAGCCTGTTTTGTTTTGTTTTGTTAGCATATCAACAAAGTAAAAAGATTTTGCTGGGGACCTGGTAAAAGGCTGCATGTATGCAAATGTTTTGCAGTGTGGAGGGAACCAACACACCAACTCAGAGATTTAGAGAACATGTGAGGAGCAGAGACCTCTCCCTCCTCCTTACACCCATCCATCTTCCTCCTGCATGAGTGATGGGGCTCATTTGTACACATCAACAGCATGTCCTCTCCTCCACTGCTCAACCCCCCCTTCCCACATAGGCAGCACACCATTACAGCATCCCCATTCCAGGATAAAAACTGTCAGCGGCCTGGCCTCTCCACCTACCTTACCTGCTCAGATGTGCACCCTACATCCCCACCACCTTACAACACACTGGCAGATACTTCTACAAGCCATGTCACTAAGCAAAAAAAGTTTACAAAAGGAGGTGATCCTACTAATAGAAGTCATTCACAAAAAAAAATGGCGCTCATCACTACACCGTAAAAAAAAAAACGCCATAGAAACTATTAAAACTTATTTATGAAAACCTTCATTTTATTGAAATAAAGGCCTTTAACAAAGGGTCATTTTGATCAGAAACAGAACAGGTGCAGGGTTGGGTCCATGGCATGATGCCAAAAGAATGGAAATGCTGATTTATTTCAATTAAATTAAGTTTTTCATATGTAAGTTTTAATAGTTTCTGTGGCATTTTTTTAGGATGCAGTGGTAAGTGCCCAATTTTTTTTGTGAATTACTTTTACAAGCCAGTTCGATGTACCCTACTAGACACCAGTGATCAAGCCTCCTGCTACCCTTCTTGTTCATGATACTGGGCTCCCTCCCGGTCTCAATGTCTGTGTTGGACAGTCTCCCAGTACTGATACCAGTGGTACTGTAGGTCCCAATGCTGACTGTGCCATGGGTGAAAGTGCACTAGTTCATACCTGTCCTGCAGCTGTCTTTTAACTCCCCACTTTGTGCAGCATGACAGGAAATATTTCCAGGATAAAAATAAAAAGAGGAAAGAAATTTTTTCCCTAATGCTTGTCGTTTTTTATCTTAGACATATTGCCAATTACAAAGATATGAGAGGCTCAGGGATAAAGCAAAGTAATCTAAATGAAAACAAGAAAGCAGTCAAAGTATTGGTCAGAGATCTTAATAAGTAGAGAGATTTATATCAGTACTGACTGCAATTCAGAACAAAAAAGTACCCCTTTAAAGGATCTGACTGACCAGAAACCTGACCCAAACTGAATGTTATAACTATCCATCATCTGATCAAATCCATCCAAAATCAAATCTGGAGTCTGTCTGAAGTAAGCATTAATCCTCGACAGAGGAGGGCTCTACCGGTGGATTAATGCCCGGGTGGGGGGGTTGAGGGTTGGTGCGGCTGAGTGCTTTCAACCACCCACCGGGCATCAATCCACTGGTAGAGCCCGACTCTGGAGGGGATTAATGTGCTTGTAACATGGCAAGTGCAAGAGACAGATTGTGCTAACATTCTTCCCCTTTGCAGTAATAGCATACAAGTAAATGAATGAAGCAATAAGATCATTTAAAAAAAGATGGGCCACAATTGTGGTCTCAGCAGGAAAGCAGTGGTATTTTCATCACTATAGTGACCAGATGGATTCGTGCTGGCGGTGAGGGTCACTGCAGTGATCTGGGGTGTATCTGGTTTTGTTATTTATTTATTTTTTTTTTACATTATCTCTTTATCCCTCCTATCTACTCCCAGTGCCCACTCCTTCTGTCCACTCATGTCCTCCAACCCACCTTCCATGGGATCTGCCCCTAGAGTGCCTCTTCCCCCTTTCCTTGCACAGTGGGGTCTGTCCCTTCTTGGTGGTCTGGATGGAACCGGGGCGGCTTTCATCCAGGGCTGGCGAGAGGTGTTTTCCGTTTTCTCCCCTAGATCCCCGATCCTCTGAGACGTTGGCGCTTGAGACATACGTCCCAAGTGGTGGCGTGCTGATGCATGCCGAGCCTCTCATGCGCCGCGACGTCCTCCCTCCCCGGCTCCAGCGAGCAGAGCCGCCTCCATCCCTTCCTGTTGCCGGTGCTTCCACTGGCTGTGGAAGGGATGCAGAACGCAGGAGCATTCTTGGTCTCCCACCCCTGAGGGAGGAAAGCATCTGTTGGGACGCTCGATCCTCCCTCTCCCCTGCCAACCCCCAGCCACCTGAGTCCGTTCCCGAACCCAGGTCGCCGGCGTAGCGCGAGGTGTGGCGTCCAGTGCCTCAACCCTCAGCGCCACCGGCCGGGCGATTTTTTGATTTTTATTAATTTTTTTTCTTAGCATATCAATGGAGGAAAAAGATTTTGCTGGGGACCTGGTGAGAGGTTGCATGCATGCAATTTATTTGCAGTGTGGAGGGAACCAACACACCAGCTCAGAGATTCAGAGAACACATGAGGAGCAGAGACCTCTTCCTCCTCCTCCTTACTTCCATCCATCTTCCTCCTGCATAAGTGATGTGGCTCATTTGGGCACATCAACAGCACATCCTCTCCTCCACTGCTCAACCCCCAATATGCAGCACACCATTACAGCATCCCCTTCCCCAGATAAAAACTGTCAGCAGCCTGGCCTCTCCACCTACCCTACCTGCTCAGATGTGCACCCTACAGCTCCACCATCTTACAACACACTGACAGATACTTCAACAAGTCATATCACAAAGCAAAACAATTTCACAAATGGAGGTCAATTCACACAAAAGATTGGCACTCACCACTACGCCAAATGCTGTAGAAACTATTAAAACTTACTAATGAAAAACCTCATCTTATTGAAATAAAGGCCTTGGATAACGGGTCATTTTAAACCAAAATAGAACAGGCACAGGTGTGTCTATGACATGGTGCCAAAATAATGGAAATGCTGATTTTATTTCAATTAAATTAAATTTTTCATATGCAAGTTTTATTAATTTCTGTAGCATTTTTAAAAGACGCAGTGGTGAGTGCCCAATTTGTTTGTGAATTACTTTTACAAGCCAGTTTGAAGTACCCTACCAGAAACCAGTGAACCTCCTGCTACCCCCTTTGTCACTATACCAGGCTCCTTCCACCTGCAACAGTACTGCTGCTAATCCCTATCCAGAAGCTGTTGCACATTCCAGTCCCAAGTTCTGTGTTGGCAGGCAATTCTCATGATCTGCCTGCTGGCCCCAAGCTTGGGATTGGTGCCATCAGTGTTCACAACCTGGATCACAGTCCTCATGCTTGCAATCCCCCCGGTCTCAATGTCTGTGTTAGAGAACCTCTGGATACTGATCCCAGTGCTGCTGTAAGTCCCATTGCCAGTTGTGCCATGGGTGACAGTGCACTAGTTTGTACTTGCACTGCAGCTGAACTTATTTCCATATTCAAGGATCTGTGAAGCTCAGGGGATAAAGCGTCAGGCACTGGTAAAGTAATTTAAATGATGCCTAGTTATTTTGCTGTTTCACAAATCTGTCTGGAAAGTGCCTACTGAGCATGCTCATGTAACCCCTCACCCCTGCCTTTTTGCAAACGACAAGTGGTATGCTGTAGCTGACAGCAGTAAATTAGTGTGGGACTGTCTGGGGAGATTAGGTTACTCGGTACAAGAGCTAGGTTTGGCTACTCTGCACAGAGGCACCCAAGTAAATTCGAACACAGGAAGCAATAACTGTAATGTCCAATACCAGGAATGGGATTCCAAAGTGTGGCTTTACTCACATCCAAGCAGAACAAAACAAAGCATAGACGGACCCCCATGGGGCTACACTTCTGGTAATGCAGATTAAAAATCAGAACACTTACTCAACACTTCAGCCCTCAGGCTCTGAACCCACCAGGCACACAGCCCGGACTTGCACGCTGCTTTGGGTACACAGCCCGAACTTGTACACTAGTCTGGGATTTCCCTGGCTCGGCTACCCTGCCGGCCACTCGAACACCTTCCATTTGACATGGAATACATTTTTCTGGTGGCTCCCTAACCACCTAAGAGCCTTCGACTCCATAAGGGAAACTTCCTTTTAATCCCATGTCTGGGTATTTTCCTTAGCACTGGCCAAGTGCCTGAGGGAAAGTAAAAGGGCCACAGAGCAAATTCGTAGAGGTGAATTTGGTTACTACTGATGGGGGGTCTCCCACCTCTCGCTTCCACAATTCATACCCGGCCATTTCTCTGGACATTAAACATCTCTTTCTGAAAAGCTTGGCAATGTAGATTAAAGGGTAAATGCTAGGCACATTTCCTCTACATGTCTTGGCTTTCCCATTGTGCTGGACTTGAACATACTTTTACTTGGCTTAGCCCATTCCTCTAGGCCTCCTACTGATTAAGCAGTCCAATCCCCACTTTATTTTACTCTTTGTGCTGGACTTGAACATACTTCTACTTGGCTTAGCCTATTCCTCTAGGCCTCCCACTGATTAAGCAGTTCAATCCCCACCTTACAACAGTTCAGGTGAAACAATGGCCATATGTCTAACGATCACGGGATTTAAGAATGCATGGGATAGACATAAAGGAATTCTGGAGCTCAGGGGTAAGGGGCAACAGACTTCTAGGAAAACAAACTGAACTTACAAGCTCAAATGGGCAGACTGGGTGGGCCATAGGCCCTTATCTGCCGACACTGTCTATGTATCTATGTTTCTATGTATCTATGTCAGAGCGAACTCACCCTTTGGTTGCAGGTGCCCCACAGGCGATTCTTCAGAGGAATCTCTTTCCCACAGATTCTAGTGCAGCAGCACAACTTGGAATAAGGCAGCTTCTTCCCTAGCTGGAACCAGCAGGGTTGCCCCTGGAATGACAGGTGACCTTTCCACCCCCATCCCCTTAGGGATGGGGCACAGAGACCAGTAACAGTGGTCTCCACCACTTCATGAACAGCTTACTGTGTTCCTCTTTTGGCGGAAACACACACCTCCCCTAACAGTAGCTCTGTATCAGAGCTTTAGGCTCCAAGAGCCTGTGCATAGACTGCTGTGTTCCTCTCTTCAAGACTGCTCACACACAACTCTCTTCAAAAACTCCCAACATTGTAACCTAACTCCCAATAGCTGATTCCAATGTGGATCATGCAGCTGCGAAAGTTCTATGGTGGTGTCATCCCTCAGTCTCAGCTGAGACGGAGAACAGAGTGAGACAGTGTGAAATCCATTTAATTGGAGTTTCACAAGCTGCCTTCCCTGCCTACCACTAGGTCTTACTGGGATTCTAGTAACCCCAGGTAACAGGGGGGTTACACTCAGAAGTGTAATTGTCAAAAATTAATAACTTTGGAACACTTTTATATTTTTAACCAAACCAGCAAAGGGCGCATCTGCCAGCTGAAAACTTTCCACCCTGAAAACTTCAGTCCCAAATTCCAAATTGTCTGGGTGCTATGAGTGGAAAAAGAAACAGCAAGTGAGATGGCCCATCAGTGCAGTGGTTGGATTTCCGCTTGAGGCACCAGCGACCCAGGTTCGGGAATGAGCCCGGGGAGCTGCAGACCAGCCGGGGAGGCATGAGCATCCTAGGGACAGCTAGTCTTCTCCAGGGAGGGAGGGGGCAAGCGTCTCAGCAAGCACTGAAACAGATACAGTGGGGAGGACATCGTGGACATCAGCGTTATGCGCCATGACGTCAGGGCACTAGCGACACCCATTAGAACAGGGAAAAACACTCTCTGGGCCCCAGGTAGACAGAGCCCCAGAGCAGACCCCTCATGGCCCCCACCTGCCTGGCAGATTCTGGATCCCAACAAGACAAGAACCGTTTGGAGTGTAGCCACCCCACCTCATCCCTGCCTGGGGGGGTAGTACCGCGGCTCCATGGGGGACTCTGGGACAACTAAGGTAGGTGGCTGAATCGGGGGAAGACTCCACTGGGGCTCCTGAAGGTGTGTGGGCTGGAGAGCCAGGGAGGAGGAGGATAAAATATAGTAAAAGAAAGAAACAGCAAGGGAATAAAATCCTTCTTCATATGTACCGATCCTTTTTCCTATGAATGAAAAAGGCAGTACAAAAAAAGCGGAAGCAAGTCATGAAAAAGATTAAAATATTAAAAAAATCATTTCTGGGGTATTTCTTCAACAGTTAAGTGCAGAATCCACCTAACAGGATCCCGATGAGCAGGATACATGTGCTGGTCTCTGTTGGGCGGCATGTCTTTGCTGTGTTTTTTAAAAATTAAAAAAAAAGCAAAATAAGACAGTGGCATATGAAAAAGGATTTTTTTTTCCTCATGAAAAAATATTTACTCATACAGAAAAGGATCCTTTTTTTTGTATGATCCAATTATTATTTCATTCCCAACATCTTGAAAATCTACTGAGCATGCTCAGAACTGAAATTGTAAAAGTTAATAACTTTCAAACAGATTAATATTTTTCACCAAACCAGCAAAAGGCACATCTGTTGGCCAGGCTCTTTCTACCCTGAAAATATCAGACCAAAATTCAATACCATCTGGGCACTAGTGGTCAACAAAGAAACAGCAGAAAATCCTGAAAAAAATCACTTTTTTTACTATCTGGATCTCGGAATCTGCACATCCAAATGAACAAAAGTTGGCATGTTAAGAGATTTACCCCACAGGATGGTACATGCAAGAATTCATGCAAATCTGTTGAACGGTTGTGAAGTTCTTAAAGTGCAAAATTTTGAGGTTACCATTAAACACCCTACTCAACCCTAACTATAGTGGCGCAACCACGTCACTAGAATTTATATATATATATAATATATATTCTTTGCAAAAACTTTGTTAACGCACTAGTTAAGGCTGCAGTGACAAAAGGAGGAAAATGTAGTGTTAGGGTTTCTAACCCTAACACCCCAGCCCCACTCTGCAGGCAGCAACAGCCGTGGGGGGGGGGGGGTGTCAACCCTAACGCTTACCCCATTCCATGAGTAAATAAGCTGAAATGAGTACAGTACATGAGAATGGGGTGAGCATTAGGATTGACAACTCAAACACACCCCACACCAGTTGCTGCCTGCAGAGAAGTGGGCTTAAGTGAGAGTTTCCAACCCTAATATCACATTTTCCTACTTTTGTCACTGCAATCCTAACTAGTACACCTAGGCACAAAAAAGCTGCACATAGTGTGTGCTTATAGTTCCCTGCAAAGTGACTCCTCAGGCCCGGCTGAGCTGCTCGAACACTATGTCTCCTCTGTTGAACATAATGAATTACTAATTCTTGGTGACATAGACCTGAACTGGCTAGGTCAAGCCCAAAACACCCATCTCTCCTTAGTACAAGGCTATAATTTACACCAAGTGAATGCTGATCTGACTAGGATAACAGCTACCTTCACTTCCAGTACACTTATTGACTGGATACTATCAAATCGTATTCACAGGGTCATGGCTGCCGGTATATTACCAGATGCCAAAAGTGATCACTCTCCAATTTTCTGCATTTGGAGTCCCTCTGCTGTCACCTCCCCCCACCACAATTTATTACTTTTCGTAACTATGCCAACCTAGATCATACTAACTTCCTTAATGAGGTCTCCTCTATTGACTAGTCCTACCTCTATCAGATCCATGACACCCAAGCTGCTCTTGACTACTTTCTTGACAGGTCTGGGACCCTTCAAGATAGGCACAGTTCCCTCACCACATGGTGTGTCTGGGCAAAACAAATAAGATGGCTACAGAAAGACCTACTGGCCTCCCCTCCCTCCCTCCCTCCCGGATAGGGATAAAGTTGAAAGCGTTTTAAAAAATCAGGCCTCCTATCCGACTATAACACCTACACGGCTCTACGGAGCTCCTGCAAAAAATCAAATCAGACTAGCCAAAATCTCCTATTGTAAAGGACTCATAACATATGGCAGGGAATCTAGAAAAATTCTGGACTCACATAAAAACCTTTCTGGGGTCCAAACAATCTCACTCTAATAACAACATGGTCCTAAATGGTGTCCATTGTAACAATTCAACTACTATTGCTAATGCTTTTAACGTAAAATTCTCTGATCTGTCTAAATACATTTCAAGTTTCCCTACCTCGCCCCCCAATGACTAGCCCTAAAATTACAAACCACGTGCCTGAGCACCCCCCCTTTCCACTTTAAAGCCAAATCCAGATCTGATATCCTCAAGCTTTTAAACACTATTTCAGACACTAGCATAGGATCTGACGGTCTTGAGCCCAAGCTTCTCAAGCTGGCTGCTCCCTTCATTACAGCATCTTTAGCTAGAATTTTCACCCTCTCTCTATGCCACAGCAATGTCCCAAGCATATGGAAAATTGCTAGAGTCACTCCTGTTTTCAAAAAAGGTGACAAAAAAGACATCATGAACTACCGTCCTGTAGCAATCCTATAAGTACTGGGTAAAATCATGGAAAAGCTAGTCGCCCCTCAAATCTCTGATTTCCTTCTCAAATATAATTTCTTATCACCATATGAGCATGGCTTCCACAAAGGGCATAGCACCTCCACTGCACTACTACAATTCATAAACGACACCCTTTGTGCCATGGATTCTGGCCTACTAACCAAGGCCGTAGTTATCGATCTCACAAAAGCCTTCAACCTAGTGGACCACCCTCCTCTTCTGGCCAACCTTACATTCCCTGGTTTCTTGCAAAACTCCGTGGCATGGATTGAAAGCTACCTACCTAATAGATTTCAGGTAGTGAAACTTAACTCTGCAATATCAGATCAAACTTCTATAAAAATTGGCATTCCCCAGGGCTCTATCCTGTGCCCGCTTCCCTGCTCTGTTTTTATTAACTGGATTGTGCTAAACGTCCCTTCCTGCTCGACCATTCTCTATGTGGATGATCTTGTCTTGTATGCCAGCTCAAAGAATGTGCATGAAATCAACATTAATCTATCCTCTGCCTTTCTACAGATCCAATCCTAGCTCACAAGTAATAAGCTTCTTCTCAATGTGTCCAAAACATAGGCAATGCTCTTTGGCTCCGCATCCAAACTGAAAACTTGCCGTGGTCAACTTAAGATACCTAGCCAAGCTGGCTCATTCCGGGACACTGTTAACACTTTCAAATATCTGGGGGTCCTTCTTGACGAAACTCTGGACTTTGACCACCATATCCATGCCACCTGCAAATCCATTAATACCAAAATCGTTATTGCCTACAAAATGAGTCACATACTCACTCCCTCTGCTAGGCTATCACACGGGGCATTTTACTTCCATCACTTGCCTATGGGTCCATAATGTTTCCAAAGCAACACTTCACAAGTGGGACACTACCAACAATAATATCTGCTGCTAGGCCTCTGCATCCCCGCAGCTAAAACACCACTGCCTGCTATATACTGATCTCCGTATACCTCCTGACAGTGACACTGGTGCAGCGAATGACACTATAGTGACTACAGCACCATGTCACTGTAGTATGCGCTCTGGAACACAGCACTGTCTGTCGAGGGTTTTGCACCCCCCCAAATCAGCTCTGACTTGGAATTGATAATCCTTAGTGGGGGAGCATGCGGGGGGGCACAGCCCACTGCATGGGGGGTTCAGGGGTGTGAAGCCCCCCGAAGAAAACACTTTGTTTTCTTTGGAACCAGCAGCCAACCGCGATAAGCGGTCAACCTGCCAGTTTCACTGTCTGATTGTTCAACAAAGTTTTTGTTGAAGACCAGTCGTGGTCCTTGATCTCAACTGGTCTTCCCCCTTGGCCCACCGGCTCCTCTCTCCCTGCTCCCTGACAGACAATATACTCAGGTCTAATACCCCTCTATCACTTAGCACTCTCTTAACTCCTCAGACCTCCTCCCATGGCCTTCGCTCAGTGGACAAATCCCTGCTACACGTGCCCAGGTTGAAAACCTCAAAGGGTTCTAATGTTTTCTACCATGCAGCCCCTAGAATATTGAATTCCCTACCCTTAGATGTTCATCTTGCACCTAGTCATGCCGCTTTCAAAAATAAGCTTTGAACTCACCTTGTCAGCCCTGAACCTTGCACTTGTTACAGTCCTCCTTAGTATGCCCGCTTTCCCCTCAATGCATTTCATGACCCATGTTTTCCCCTCTGATGGCTTCTGTCTACCTCCCTCTCACACTGCCTTCATTCTCCCCCCTTATCCCTGAGCCTGGCCCCTACTGACCTGATGTTCTGCACACCCCAGTTCTACTATGTACACTGGTCCTCTGTTAACATGGTGCCCTGCCACATCTATGTCCGAGTTTTTCTGGAATTCATCCCAGGGTGCAATGGGAACTGGCCGATATCCTGGCTGCACCCTTGACAGACCTTTTCAATATTTCCCTACAGACGGGTCGGGTGCCCCATGATTGGAGGGTGCTGCACATTGTGCCCATCCACAAGGGTGGTTCGAGGGAGGAGCCGAATAACTACAGGCCTGTCAGCCTGACATCGGTGGTGAGTAAGTTGATGGAGGCCATCCTAAAGGAGAGGTTGTGGGTGACCTTGGTGGATTGAGGCTACCTGGATGTTCACCAGAATGGCTTCATTCTGGGCAGATTGCGTCAGACTTACCTTGTGGAGTTCTATGACTGGGTAACGATGACGCCAGATCAGGGTAGGCCAGTGGATGTCCTCTTTCTAGACTTAAGCAAGGCGTTTGATTCAGTAGCTCACACTGGGCCGCTGGTTAAGTTGAGGAGAATGGGGGCTGGAATACAGATGGTTTCATGGATTGGAAATTGACTATCTGGACATACTCAGAAGGTGGGTGGGGGGGTGAATCTTGTCTTCCAGAAGAGTCATTAGTGGGGTACCACAGGGATCAGTCCTGGGGCCGCTTCTGTTCAGTGTTTACATCTCTGACATCAGAGTAGGTATCAGGAGTGAAATGAGACTCTTTGCAGACTACTCGAAGCTAGGGGCAGTGGTGGATGGGGAGGAGGGGAAGGTAGGGAAGCCCTGCAGGAGGACCTGGAAGCTCTGGTGAGGTGGTCAGGCACCTGGAACCTGAAGTTTAACACAGAGAAGTGTAGGGTTCTGCACCTGGGGCGTAGGAACCCAGACCAAGTGTACACCCTGGGAGGGGATATACTGCAGGCTTTGAGTGGAGAATAAGATCTGGGGGTGACTGTGGATGCCGAAATGAACAATTCTGAGCAATGTAGAAAGGCTGCTGCCAAGGCAAATAAAATGCTGGGTTACATTGCCAGGGGGATTACCTCAAGGAGCAGGGATGTGATTCTGCCTCTGTATAATTGTCTGGTTAGGCCACACCTTGAGTACTGCGTGCAGTTTTGGCATCCGCACCGAAAGAAAGACATTGCACTCCTGGAGAGGGTGCAGAGGAGGGCAACCAAAATGATATGGGGTCTGGGCGATAGGCCATATGAAGAGAGACTGGAGGAGCTAAGCCTGTACTCACTGGAAGAGAGGAGAGACGGGGGAAATGATTGAGGTCTTCAGGTATCTAAAAGGGGTGTATGGGGTAGGCCTGGATAAAGTCTTTCAGAGGAAGGTGGGAGGGGCCACCAGGGGGCATAGCTGGAGGCTGAGAGGGTGGTGGAACTGTGGAATGCACTCCCTGAGGAGCTGGTGGAGGTAATCATGGTGGAGGGGTGCAAGAGGGGCTGGGACAGGTATAGGAGGAGGGTAAAGCTGAGTAATGTAATCTCTGGTGGGGGAACTCTAGAGAGGGGTGGGCAAACCCTGAGAGGGCAGGAATGGTGGTTACAGTACTCATCAAGGATACTGATTCTCGAGCAGGCTTGATAGACCATGTGGCCTAGTCTGCTGGCATTTTAGTATGTTAGTATTAAGGTGGACTAGCAGAATATTGTAAATGGCACATACTTGTTACTCCTTGTATCAAGACCGTTGTAACTGCACATGTTTGTATCTCTAATTGCTTTGCACTACTTGTCTTTCCCTACCAGTGTCTATTGTGCTGTTATTACATCTATGCCTAACTGTAATTTGTATATTTCTTTCTCTCTTTGCAAAATGTTGTACTATGTCACTGTTCCAAAATGTCACTTTGTAACCTCCCAGGTCATGTCTGAAATTAGTCACTTCCGCATCTAGTACACCTACCCAGTAATCAAAAACTAAATTAATTAATTAACAGTGTTTTTGCAAATAATTTCCTTACTTTTTGAGATAGTATAATTGTATCCTTTTTTCTCTGTGGGAGCGCAGGACCTGGAGAGGGCCCTGCTCTCCCATCCTTCTTTAAATGCACACATATATGTTGCTAAGGAAACACAGGGTCCTCCAGGCCCAGCACTTGCATTTCTAGTAAAATAGGAAAAAAATTGTCAGCACAGCCTTCTTATTACCCCACCTCATGAAGCCAGTAATGAGAATTTTGAAATCCCCGCCAAAACATGATTTTGCACTACTGCAATGCCATTGAGCACCACACGTGTGAAAACACAGTTTAGAAACGTAGCAACATAGATTTTGACGGCAGATAAGGACTGCTTGGCCCACCTAGTCTGCCCATTTCCCTAACTACAGGATAAGCAGCAGATCCTAGTTAACCAACAGCCTATTTCTTCCTAACCCCCATAAAAATTGCCTTATGTCTGTCCCATGTATTCTTGAATTTTCCCACAGTTTTAGACCCCACAACCTCCTCAGGAAGGCCGTTTCATGCATCTACCACCCTCTCTGTGAAAAAATACTTCCTCACATTGCCCCTGAACCCCCCCCCATTTTCAAATTGTGTTCCCTTGTTCTTGCACGTCTCTTTTTCTGAAAGATGCTACCCTCTTGGACTTTGTTAATTCCACTGAGGTACTTAAAAGTTTCTATCATGACACCCCCTCTCCCTCCTTTCCTCAAGGGTATGCATATTAAGCTCCTTTAGTCTCTCCTCATATGGCTTCCCTTGCAGACCCGGCACCATTTTAGTTGCCGTCCTCTGGACAGCCTCTATCCTGTCTATGTCCTTGCGGAGACGGGGTCTCCAGAACTGGACACAGTGCTCCAGATGGGGTCTCACCAAGTGTCTGTATAGAGGGATAACAACTTCCTGTTTTCTGCTGGTGATGCCTCTCCCTGTACATCCCAGTGTCCCCCCAGCCCTCCCTACTGCCTTCTCACATTGCTTGCTAACCTTAAGGTCATCTGATACGATTACCCCAGGTCCCTTTCCATTTTTGTTGTTCTTACTACCTCCCCTCCCATTATGTAATCTCCCCCTGGGTTTTTGTTTCCCTGGGTGTTTGGCCAAGGTCTGAAAAATGACAGCTGACAGGTTCATGAGGTGGCGTAAAAAGATACTTATGTTGAAAATTTTGAGTCAAAATATTTAAAATTCCCAAAGCTACGAGGCAGCAGAGCAAAATTTCAATGTATGTGTGTAACTTTGACCCAAAATTTCAACATATCCTTCTTATGACTACACCTGACGAACAACGGTGGTGAAAATGTTCAAATCCCACCCAAAAGGAGATTTCTACTGATATTGTTCATGAGGTGGGGTCCCAAAAAGCCCATGTTGAAAATTTGGGCTATAAATATATAAAAATGATAAAGTTATGTGACAAAGTTCAAAACCCCATTTAAATACTTTGAAACACATTTATGTTAGTTTCTCATATTGCAGTCAGCGATTTCAGCTGCAAGATTTGTCTTTGATGACACAGTGGATCTTCACCCTAGGACCTGTTCAGGTGACTGAGGGGGTGTGTGTAGGTAGGGTAAGAGGGTGCGGGGTGGTAGGTGCTGAGTGGGAGGTCAGGATGGGGGTGTCAGATCAGCACAGGACCATTTTCTTTTTTACAGGATCTTTAAAAAAGACATCTAGGGACCATTTTCTTTATTACAGGTAAATACGGGGATGGCATTGGAGGGTGGGGGGTACCACTAGACACCAAGCAGATTCAGTACTATACAGGGATGTCATGGGAGGATGGGGGGGTACCACTAGACACCAGGGAGATTTCAACACTATAAGGTGACGGCATCAGAGGGTGTGGGGGGGTGCCACTAGACACCAGGGAGATTTCATTAATATACAGGGACAGCATAGGAGGATGGGGGGGTGCCACTAGACACCAGAGAGATTTCATTCATATACAAGGAAGGTATAGGATGATGGGGGGGTGCCACTAGACACCAGAGGGATTTCATTAATATACAGGGATGGCATAGGAGGATTGGGGGTGCCACTAGACACCAGGGAGATTTCATTAATATACACGGATGGCATAGGAGGATTGGAGGGTGCCACTAGACACCAGAGGGATTTCATTAATATACAGGGATGGCATAGGAGGATGGGGAGGTGCCACTAGACACCAGGAGATTTCATTAATATAAAGGGATGGTATAGGATAATGGGGGGTGGGGGTGCCACTAGACACCAGGAGATTTCATTAATATAAAGGGATGGCATAGGGAGGATGGGGGGTGCCACTAGACACCAGGGAGATTTCATTCATATAAAGGGATGGTATAGGATGATGGGGTGCCACTAGACACCAGGAGATTTCATTAATATAAAGGGATGGTATAGGATGATGGGGGTGCCACTAGACACTATGGAGTTTTCATTAATATAAAGGGATGGCATAGGATGATGGGGGGGTGCCACTAGACACCAGGGAGATTTCATTAATATAAAGGGATGGCATAGGAGGATGGGGGGGGGTGCCACTAGACACCAGGGAGATTTCATTAAGGGGATGGCATAGGATGATGGAGGGTGACACTAGACGCCAGGGAGATTTCATTAATATAAAGGGATGGTATAGGATGATGGGGGGTGCCACTAGACACCAGGGAGATTTCATTAATATAAACGGATGGCATAGGAGGATTGGGGGTGCCACAAGATACCAGAGGGATTTCATTAATATAAAGGGATGGCATAGGAGGATGGGGGGTGCCACTAGACACCAGGGAGATTTCATTAATATAAAGGGATGGTATAGGATGATGGGGGGTGCCACTAGACACCAGGGAGATTTCATTAATATAAAGGGATGCTATAGGAGGATGGGGGGGTGCCACTAGACACCAGGGAGATTTCATTAATATAAAGGGATGGCATAGGATGCTGGAGGGGTGCCACTAGACACCAGGGAGATTTCATTAATATAAAGGGATGGTATAGGATGATGGGGGGTGCCACTAGACACCAGGGAGATTTCATTAATATAAACGGATGGCATAGGAGGATGGGGGGTGCCACTAGACACCAGGGAGATTTCATTCATATAAAGGGATGGCATAGGAGGATGGGGGGTGCCACTAGACACCAGGGAGATTTGAATAATAAAAAAAAAATGATGTGTTCATTTTAAACCAATACATGTGTTCTGCTAATCAGGAGCCATTTCACCCGATTCTGCAATTAGTTTTTAGAAAAAATGACATGGAAATGTGTTTTGGAACATTTTGAAATCCTGTTCCGTGTTCTTTTTCACAATTTGCAACAAAGGATTCCCGAGCACAAAAAAAGACTCAGAACAGGATTAGAGAATGTTGCAAAAAGACATTTCCAAGTCATTTTTCTAAAAACTAACTGCAGAATTGGGAGAAACAGCCCCCATTTGCAGAACACATGTGTTGATATCAAGCAAACGCAACATTTTTCTCAGTTACTTCATTTTGTGTCTGTTGCCAACTAAAAAACAAAATGGCAGCAGCATGAAAAAAAGATTTCCCATTTGTGACACAGAATGACCCGTTTGCGTAAAAGGATTACCCATTTGCGAAAAAAGATCATTTTTCAAGTGGGACATCTAACTGGAGAGTGAAATTCTCATTGAAAATAATTGGAACTTCAAAATGTAATAACTTTGGAACAGATTAATATATTTCACCAACCCTTCCAAAAGCATATCTGTGAGGCAAGACCTTTCTACCCTTAAAATTTCAGAACAAAATTCCGAATCATTTTTGCACCACAGCGTGACAAACAAATAAAAAAAAAAGGTAAATTTCACATTTATTTACATTCCGTATCTCCACCCACACATCTGACCGGAACAAAACTTGCCACATCAAGAGATATTTGGTCCCTGATGGTGCATGCAAAATTTCATAAAAATAGCTTGAATGGTTATGAAGTGCAAAATTTTGAGTTTAACTTAGAAGTGATCATTCAATCCTAGCTATAGGGGTATGACCAAGCCCCTATAATACATATATTCTTTGAAAAAAAAACTCAGTTGATGCATCAGTTATGGTTGCTATTAAAATGACAGAAGTACAGAAATGCGATGTTAGAGTTTTCAACCCTAACTCCACATTCCCTCCCCCCAAGCAGCCAAAAGGGGCAAGGCAACACAAGTAACCATAGCCATCCATCGTCACATAATACAAACAACATACAACTCTTTCCACATGACACAAGAGGCATCCGTCATCGTGGTCCAGCACTTCTGTAGCCATGGATACACATGCACACTTGCACACCACCTGGGAAGTGCGGTAAACAATTCCAAAAGGATCACATTATAAATTGTAAGTAAGAAATAACACATGACAGGGTGTGCGGCAATGCTAAATTACTGCACGCCACAGGTGAGTTCTGAGGCATAAGGCACAGCCGAGAACCTTCAACCACCTGGGAAGTGCAATATAAAATGAATTCCCACAGGATCACATTGTAAATTATAAGTAAGCAATAACACATTGCAGATTGTGCAGCAATGCTAAGTTGCTGTATGCCCTAGGTGGGTTGTAAAGCATGAGGTGCAGCCAGGTACTTTCAATCACCTGGGAAGCGTGATATATAATTCACATAAGATCACATTAGAAATTTTAAGTGAGCAATACCACATGACAGGGTGTGTGGTAATGCTAAATTGCTGCATGCCCCAGGTGGGTTGTGAGGCACGAGGCGCAGCTGAGTGCCTTCAACCACCTGGGAAGTGTGATATTAAATTCCCATAGGATCACATTGTAAATTGTAAGTAATAACACACAAGCAGGTGTGCTGTAATGCTAAATTACCACTCACCCCAGGTGGATTGTGAAGCACAAGGTGCAGTCGAGTGCTATCAACCACCTGGGAAGTGTGGATGTCTTCACTCAGGAGCTGGGCCATGTGCTTCTGTGTCCATATGGATGACTGCATGTAGGTGCCAAGTGCCTTCAATCACCTGTGGCATATATCTATAACTACAGAAGCACTGGACCATGATGATGGATGTCTCTTGTGTCATGTGGAAGAGTCATATGTTGTTTGTCTTTCCTGATGATAGATGTCTGTGGCTGCCTGTGTTGCATTGCCCCTTTGGATACTTGTGGGGGGGAGGGAATGCAGAGTTAGGGCTGAAAACCCTAACATCACATTTCCATACTTTTGTTGCTTTAATAGCAATCCTAACTGATGTAGTAACAGAGTTTTTTGCAAAGAATTTCCTCAGTTTTTGAGATAGTATAATCGTACTCTTATATGGCCCTGTACTCCCATCCCTCCATAGATTGAACATGTATATTGCTTCATATCTTCATTTGCCTGTGGGAGCCCACGTCCCTCTGGGCCCTGCACTCCCATTCCTCCATAGATGCGGACACACATGTTGCTGTGAGGCAAAACAGCAACCAAATTGTCAGCATAGCCTTCTTTTTACCCCACCTCATGAACCTGGTACAGAAAATTTTTGAATCTCTGCCGGAACATTATTCTGTGCCACCAGAATGTCATTCCGTGCCTCAGGTATGAAAGCAGAGTTTGGGCAGGATATGAAAGATTACAGTTGTCACATTCATGAGGTAGTGTAAAAAAAATTGCTATGTTGAAAATTTGGGGTAAAAATATTTTTAATATTTTTAATTACCGAAGTTACAAGCGAGCGTAGGAAAATTTCAATGGATGCGCATAACTTTGCCATTGTTACATATTTTGACCCCAAACTTTCAACATAGCCTTGTTATGATCACACCTCATGAACAACAAAGGTGACAATTTTCAAGTCCAGCCCGAAAGGTGATTTCACCAAGTGTCTGCAAAATTGCCTTTCGTGACAGATTTGTGTACTTACACTGACATTGTTCATGAGATGGGATCCCCAAAAGGCCATGTTGAAAATTTGGTGTCAAAATTTGCAAAAATAGCAAAGTTATGCACCAAAGTTGGAAACCCCACTGAAATACATTGAACTGTACTTATAGCATTCAGCAATTCCTGCAGTAAGATGTGTCTTGGATCAGAGAGTGGATCTTTACCCTGAGACCTGTTCAGGTGAGTGAAGATGTGTGGGGAAGCATGGGGGAGTGCGGGTGGTGGGTACTAAGTGGGAGGTCAGGTGAGTGGGTCGGATCTCTGAGGGACTGTTTTTTTTTTACAGGTTAAAAAAAAAGACATCAAGGGACAGTTTTCTTTATTACAGGCAGGATGGCAATTGGAGGGGTCCACTAGACACAAGGGAAAGACAATATTTCAATGGGGGCAGAGTTCAGAGGATGGGGGTGCCACTAGACACCAGGTAAAAAATACCATTATTATGGGAACAGCGATCAGAGGGTGGGAAGATGAAGCAGTGAATGCATCACAGGGACGAGTTATTTTTTTAACAAGATACGGGTCTGAGCTAGTTATCAAAATAAGGCATTCTCAAGTTCTGCAAGCAGGACCTCCCCCCCAGGTAGAGGGACACGTCTTGCATCACTTCTGGTAGCTACACCATGAAAGCCTTTCAGATCTAAAAGGATCAGAACTGCACATCCACACCTGGGTTTCAGAATCAATTGTTCGTATCCTAGGGGGGCAGGTAGGCAGGCAGCCTGGTTTCATGCCAAGGCGGGATGCTGTTGGTGGGATTAGAAACATAGAAAATGATGGCAGAAGGAGACCAAGGGTCCATCAAGTCTGCCCATGAGTTTCTCAGGACCTATGATTGGTCCGGGGTCCTAACCCCCCTTCTGTTTTTGTCCTTCCCAGTTCTAATACTTTCTAATTGAGCCCTTGCTCTATCCCAACCAAGCTTGAATGCTGCTACAGTCTTAGATCCCACCATCTCGGCAGGTAGGCAGTTCCAAGGCTTCACAATTCTTTCAGTAAAGTAGTGTTTCCTTAGTTCCTTCCTGAAGCTCCCCGCCCCCCGCAGCTTCCACTTGTGCCCTCTAGTAGTTGAGCTAGCAACCCTGTTGAATAGAAACACAGAAACATAGAAAACATGAAAACATGAATTTGCCAGCAAATACAGGCCTTACGGTCTATCGAGTCTGCTCGAGTATGCAGCAATCAATTTATTAAGCTGCAGCTGCGCCCCCTTCCCTTGGCCAACCTTCCAATTCATTGCCCCCACCTCTGAATTTTCTCTTCCTCACTTCCCCTCAGTTGAGAACCTCCCCTTGACTCTGTCCTACCCCCTCTTGAAGCTGCCCACCAATCGAAGTGAAATCACTTTCTCTGGCAGCGCATTCCAACCCGCTAACACCCTTTAAAGTGATGGCAGAAGGAGACCATGGGTCCATCTAGTCTGCCCAAGAGTTTCCAAGACCTCCTATAGTTCCGTGTATGGCACCGTATTAGTACTTCTCAGGAACTTGAAAGTCTCAATCATATCTCCTCTCTCCCCCCTTGTCTTGAGTGAGTACATGTTTAGTGACTTAAGGCGTTCCTCATACGAGAGTCCTTGAACGCACTGCATCATCTTAGTTGCTCTTCTCTGTACAGTCTCCAGCCTATTCTTATCCTTCTTAAGGTGAGGGCTCCAAAACTGGACACAATAATCCAGGTGGGGCCTCACCAGGGACCTATACAGGAGGAGGATCACTTCTTTGCTCCTACTGTCGAGTTCTCTGCCTATGCACCCCAACATTTTTATTTGCTTTGTTATATGCCTTGTTGCATTGGCTTGATTGCTTTAATATGTCACATATGACAACTTCCAGGTCCCTTTCTTCCTGAGAGGTACTAAGCTTAACCTCCATTAAGCCAATATTCTGTCCTAGGATTTCCCCTTCCCAGATGCATCATCTTGCACATCTTTGTGTTAAAAATCAGCTGCCAGATGCTGGAACATCTTTTAGCCTGAGGGGGTCTTTTGGTAGGTCGCTCATCCCTTACGCACTGTCCACCATCTCTCTGAGTTTAGTGTCATCCGTGAAGAGGGCAAGTTTGCCCTGGATTCCTTTTCCGCTAATGAACATATTAAAGAGGACTGGGCCCAAGACCGATCCCTGTGGTACTCCACTTGTGAACTCCCCTTCACTTGACCGCACCCCATTGACTACTACTCTCTGTCAACTATCCTTGAGCCAATTTCCCACCCACCTGACAGTGCTCTTAGCAGTACCTAGGTCCTCCAACTTCTTTAACAGGTGATTATGTGGCACCGAGTCAAATGCCTTGCTGAAGTCAAAGTAGAGGAGGTTAACTGGATGGCCCTTGTCAAGTTCCTTAGTTACCCAACTGAAAAAAGTAATGAGATTCATCTGGCATGACCTTCCTGCCATGAACCAATGCTGTTTGCTATCATGAAGACCATTCTTTTCTAGGTAATCCACTAGGTCCTGTTTGATTAAGGTCTCTATAAGTTTCCCCACAACATATGTGAGGCTATCTGGTCTGTAATTGCCTGCCTCCTCCCTATTTCCACCCTAGTGGAGTTGTACCACATCTGCCCTTTTCCAGTCTTCTGGCACAACACCCGTCTGCAACGATCTGCTTAATAAATATGCCAAGTAGACAGCCCGTTCCAAAAGTCAGCTTCTTGAGCACTCTTGGGTGCAACTTATCAGGCCCTGGTGCTTTGTCTGTTTTTGGTGCGCTAGTGCTTCTCCGACCCTTTCTGTGATAATTGTTGGTGATTCCATTTGTGTGATCCCCTTATCAGCCACTTTGAGGCCACTTTTGGGCATCGGTCCAGTATTTTCTTTGGTGAATACCGAGCAGAAGAAGTTACCGTATTTCACTGTTTTGAAGCCACGACTTTTATTACATTTTTTTGGTTTTGGCTGCAGCTTCTAAATGGGGGTGGCTTCTAACCGGGAGTGGTTTTAATTATAAACATGCTGAATACCATCCTTGTAGTGTGCTCTCTTCCATAATTTCCACACAGAGAATAGTCACTTTTCCTTAATTGTCCCTGAATGTCTAGCCAACCCGGACACCCTCTCAGACTATAATCCTCTTATTTCCAGATTGGTTTAAATGGATGTACCCCCTATTATCTGTGAATGGCATGATAAATCCTGTTATTTTATTACCTGCATCAATTTATATTAGCAGAGTGGGAGCTTACGCTGGTTAACATGTGTAAACAGCCACATGCTGGAGTAATGGCACACGCAGTATAGCTCAAAGACAGCAAGGTTTCCTATGCAGAGAGAGTTTCAGCGCTATAGATCTGCTCTTACAGGTCAGTAGCAATCTGATGATGGCTCAATAATTATCTATTTTCTGAAACAGGGAAATTACTAATTCTGGGGGGTTTGAATGTTTACTGTGTTGGTTCTGGGATAGTTTGGGTGATAAGAGCTCTGTGGGTCAGGGGCTAAAAGTTCATAGCTTCAAAATCTTTTTTCAGTAAAATGTTAGTATGCTAAAACTGAAGCCAAAATGCTGTTCTGTGGCAATCTGGTAGGCATCATAGAGGGAAGAAAAGCACAAAGACCATTACGGTCTACCACACGGCACATGCACATGATTTCACTGTTTTGCTTGTTGCCCCCTTTAGAAGCTGCAGCTACAAATCGGGGGCGGTTTCTATTAATACATCTTTTTTTATGCGGCTTTTATTCACAGGTGACTTCTAAACAGGGGCGGCTTCAAAATGGTGAAATATGGTATGTAGAGCAGTGTCTTTTTGCCCATCGTCCTCAATCACCCTATCACCATCTACCAAGCTTACTATCCCTCCACCTTTCTTTCTTTCTTTTTTCCTGAATGTAGCGAAAAGAGTGTTTTTTCCCAGTTTTGAGCCCTGAATCAATCCAAAGCTCAGCTGCCTCCTTCTCCGGTTTTACTGCCTTCTTTGCCTTTTTTTTTCTGGGTGTACAGTATTCCTCCCAGTCTCTATTGCCCATGCTCCTTTTGTACTTGTGGAAGGCTTCATCCTGATTGCTTTTTTGACCTGGGCTGTGAACCATATGGGCCTCTTGCATTTGTTTCTTGTAACCTCTGTCCTAATGCACAGTTTTGTGGCCTGCAGGATTTATTGCTTTATCAACCTTCAGATGTCTACTACTTCAGACTTGTCTTGGACCTTAGACAGTTTGTTCCTGACTAACTGCTTCATGTTTTGAAAGTTAGCCCCTTTAAAGTTCAGAACCTCCACCCCAGATTGAGATTTTACATCCCCTAGGGATATCTCAAACCAGACAGAGCTGTGGTCACTGTTAGCTAGCAACTCCCCAACCCTAACAGCTCCAACTAACTCCCAAGTTTGTGAGTACAGTACTACATCTTGGATGGCTTCCTGCCTGCTTGGAACATTAACCAGTTGGGTAAGTAGGCAGTCCTGCAGGGCTTCCAATTCCACTTGAATTCTTGAGGGTTTTGCCAATGGAATACCTCAGTGAGTGGCGGGCATATATATATTGTCAGCCACCACTGGTTCCCCTTCTGTGTCACCCAGCGGCAGCATTCGAGTACAGGGAATACTGAGCACAAATATGATCGGAGCCCAGACCAAATGTGCTGTGCCAGTAGTGCATGCAACAGCATCCAGCCCAGTTATTCTTAGCCTATTTTGCCCAATCCCAATCATTCGAGCCCTGCCAATATCCTGGAATATGGAGCTGCACTTCCCCTGACTATAAGTATACCTCTCTCAAAAAAAAAACAACAAATGGGGGTTTGTGCAATCCTTTCTCATCATAAAAAATATATACTGCTCCAAACGAACAGCAACAAATAAGTGAATGTACAGTTACTTTTCATAACAGGAAATGTATACATCCCAAACAACAACAAAAATGGGAGAGTACACTATTACATCTCATGGTAGGCAATGTGTATCTCAAAAAACCAACACGGGTTTGCACAATCACTTCTCATGAGAAGATATGTGTGCAACCAAAAACAAAACAACAACATGCTGGGAGTACATAATCAGTTCTTACTATAGAAAGTATGTACCCCAGCCAAAGAAACTAAGTCATGAGATACACAATTAACAATCAGTGTATGAAGTAACCACCCCCTCAAAAAAAAAACAGGAAAGTTACTGTCACATCTCATCATTGGAAGTATGTACCTTTCTACAAAGATTACTATAATGAAAAACATGAGGGGGCAATCACTTCACAGTATGGTGACTGTGTGTAAACCCCCTCCCCCGGTAAAAAGAAAACAAATAAGGGAACACACAGTGGCTTTTTATTAAGGGAAGTGTGTGTCCCCTCAATGAAAAACACATGGAGAAGTTCACAAACATTTCTCTTCACAGGATCTGTGTACCCCAACCCCACCCCTCTAAAAAATTAAAAATGTTGGTGTGCACAATTATTTCTCATTATGAAAAGACCCCCCCAAAGAAAAAGGAAAATATAGGTGGAAGTAAACAATTACAATAACTGTGTATCCCTTTCCATTTAAAGAAACCGGGAGGGCACAATAACTTATACAGTACTTGCAGAAAGTGTGCAACCCCAACTCCCAAGCACAGCAACAACAAATTGTGAGTACACAATCACTTCTGATTATGGAAAAAGTGCAAACCTCCCAAAAAATTCAAGGACAAAGGGAAGTGTACAAAATTAATTGTTGATAAGTATGACTGTTTAAGTAAATTGATTTCAACCTCTCTTTTTTCCCCCAAACAGTGAAATGTTAGTTTTGCTCTGTGGGTAGCAGGTGAGGTGGTACCTTGCCAACTGTAGGTGTTCCCAGCACTGGCATGCCAATAGACATTGGCAATGGGGATCTATAACATACTTTGTTTTTTGTTTGCAGTTCTGCTGCAAATTATGTTTTGTCAGGTAGAACAAAGACTTAACAATGCCTTAAACAGAGCTACTGTGAATGAGCAGAACATATATAAACTGCAACTACTGTACTGTATTAGGGAACCTAAAAACCACTCACCTGCTGGAGAGAGAAATACTGCCTGATCATTGTCCACTGTAGAAATGGAGAACTGTTTTGGTTGAAAGTGGGGCTATTGCTTCGGTAAGTGGTGACTGCATGCTTGTAGGGGGCAAACAAGGGTACACATTAACTTTTACAAGTGCAGTATTCCCTGACCTGATATCTCAAAAGTTTTTTGTGGAGTCTGTCTGGGTTCATGCAGAAACAGCAGCTCTACTTGGCAAGGAAATGCCTCCTAAGTGGCTCACTGAGCCATTTAGGAGGCATTTCCCAGGCTCACAAGACACCAGGAAAACATAGGAAAGTTGTGACTCAGTGCTTTTGAATCTTGGCATTTCAGGCTCTGAAAAAGGATCTCAGTTTCCTTTGGCAGTCCAAGACACAACATTAAGGAGTGACCTTTCAGGAGATTCTGTTTACTCGGGTGTCATATTCAGGAATGTTGCACGATAGCTTCAGACCACTGAACTTTGTGTCAAGTCTGACGCCTGCTATGTTCAAAGCTGGAAAAATCACAAATAACATATTAAGTGAGCAGGTTTCCATGCCAGCGCAGTAAAAAGAGATTACAGTATGGTGTGCTACAGTGCATGCATTGGACAGAAAGACAGTCACAGGCAGGTAGGCAGGTGAACAAATGGCATAGGCAGATGGTAGTGGGTGAAGTAGGTAAAGTGAGAGTACAGTGAATTAACTCCACTGAGGAAGTATTTTACTTTGAAAAATAATGTGTGAACATTTAAAAAATTAGGGGAGGTACCCAAGTCACACAAGGAGAAAATAAATTAAGGTGACATCACATTTTAAAGTGGAACTTATGCTGATTGGTTTCTGGACTATTTGCCTGTAATATTGTGTACTGCTGATAAAGCATGTCTCCTGAAATGGCATTGGTATTTGATATTAACGTAACAACATTGATCTCTCTTAGAATACTGACCATCAAAAAGTGGGATCTGTAATTCATTTGGACTTCCCCAAACTAAAATGACTTTCAAAGCTAGACCAGTGAAACTTGTTTTTATTTTCTTGTCGGCATTTAAATGATCTTTCCTTCTTTTAAGTCACCTTAACCTGAATGAAGCCTCCCTTGTTTTATGACAATGGCACTTTTTCCCTGCAATTGGATCCCATGTAAATAGTATGTCCTTCATTAGATGTAATCATTATTTTATTAGTGTCATATTTTGCACCGCTCACTCTTTCCTTGTCAAGACAGTCAGTAAACCTCGGAAGTGAGATCCTCTCGCACCATACTCTAGAATCTTTTTCAACTGAATACAGTCGACTCAATCCACCTACAAATGTGCAGGGTTACGTTTTTACAATTGCTGTCCTGTGAGCAAACTGATAAGCTGCACCCTGTAACTCCTGATGGAATGAACTTATTACTGTAGGCTGTAATTAAGGGTGAAAAAATAGTTTCGGGACAATGTGTTAAACCACAGACCTACAGAACTAACCATTGGACCCTTTCAACAGATGATAATGTCTCACTTTTTTGTGACCTCGATTAAGTCACTTGACTTCTCTGTGCTTAAATCCACCCATTGTTAGGGCTGTGGGCAGAGACTACAGGCCTTTTTGGGATCGGATTGTAGCTTGAAAAATGGCAGATTGTGGAACTTTCCACTGGACATTTGGAAGTATCCTTCTGAATGTCCAATGGAGCTTGAAACCCTCCACCATGATCAGCAACTATGGAATAACAGCTGCTTTATTTCGGCTGGTACTTCCACATTCCGGTGCATGAACTGCGCAAGCGCAACCTGCATGCATGCACAATTTCACTAGTGCCACCATGTTGTGAATGGCGAAATGGCATTCACCATAACTGCACATGCACGAGTGCCATGCATGCACAGTTGTGTCACTACCACTAGCTCCGTAGCATTCTGTGGCTCCCTCCAACTCATGTGGCACACTGGGAGCCCAATTCAGTGTGCCCAAAGAAAAATCATTGTACCCGCTGATGCAGCCACCAGCTCCAAAGTGTTCTGTGACCCCTGCCCCAACTCATGTGCCACACTGGGAGCCCTCCCCAGTGTGCCCAAAGAAAAATCAGTCATCTGCCAGCACTGGGTGCCCAATCTCCGTGTCAGCATTATGTGCTCCCCCACTTAAGAGGTACACTGGGAGCCCACATCAGTGTGTCTGTTTTTTTTGTCTTCCTTTTCTTCCCCCCCCACCAACATCGGGGTGCCAATCCCCATGTCGGCATCATGTACAAACCCCCATCATGTGGCACACTGGAAGCCCACCCCAGCGTGTCCATTTTTTTCCTTTTATTCTGTAAAAAAGAAAATGGTCCCTCGTCATCGTGTTTTTTTTGCCCTGTAAAAAAGAAAATGGTCCCTCGTTGCTGCAGTCCCCCTTCATCCCCTCCCTCCCACTGAGTACCCACCTCCCCACACCCTTCCTTACCCCATACTTACCTCCAGATGTTATCACTGTCTTCTTCTTTGTACCGGGACATGTCTGCACTCTCCAAAGCTGAACAGCAAACTGAAGAATCCAAGGTAAGCATACTATAATGCCATTCAATGGGGTTTTCAACTTATGCTGATAAATCACCCATTTATGGGAATATTTGCCCCAAAATTTCAACATGGGATTCTTGGGACCCTATCTCGTGAAAACTGTCACTGCCATTTTGTTATTCGGTCCTGAAACATGATTTTTGCAGTCACTGCACGGAATCACCTTTCAGGACTGACTCATGAAATGACAGTGCCACTGTGCATGAGGTGGGGTGCCAAAAAAGCCCATGTTGCAAATCTGTTGAAAAAGTTCAAAAAAAGGCTGTGTTATGCAGGCTCCTAACTTTGCCAATTTTTAATATTTTCACTCCACATTTTCAACATTGCCATTTTTGCACACCTCCCTTAAAACAGTACAGCTGTCATTTTCCACAACCTGCCCAAAACGTGTTTTCACATCTGTGGCACAGAATACTGCATTCGCTCTGTGAAATCACCTTTCGGGACAAGTGAACAAAATGACACAGGCACTCTTCATGAGGAGGGGTCCTATAAAGGCTATGTTAAAAATGTGGTGCAACACCTCCAAAAAATGTCCAAGTTACACCCGGGTGACGAATAATTCCTACGCACGTTTGTACCTTTGGTCATTGGTAGCTTTTTAACAGACCTATTGGCTCTGGCTAGAGTTTGTTTAACCTGAAATTACTTCATGAGGACTCTCTGCTGACACTGGAGGAATAGCATAAGATCTGCAAAATAAAAAAACACATGCAAGCGAAAAAAATAGTAGGAGAAATATACTACTGCTATCTGGATACAGTATTAATATAAGCAGACTAAATAGTTCTACACAGACGCATCAAAAAACTGTATTTTTGTATTAATTGTTTCTATCTATAAAGAGTAAACAATTAACATAATGAACATTAATTTGCAGGAAATGGCCTTTCTAACATTTTAGCACACAGTTTAACATTTTCCTTGGTTTTCCTTTGAATGCTTTTAAGAGAAGCCTGAAATCCTGTGTGTTTCAAGAAACATATGGCAATTTATAATTTCTGAAACTGACTGGTCCTGTTGGAATTTCACCTACTGACTACTTTGTACTTCTATTTTATATGTCTGACAATTTATAATTATTTATTTGATATTTTAATTTGTTTATTCTATGTTAAGTGCTCAGAGCCACTAGGATTTGGCCCTATATAAATAATATTTACTACTACTACTAAAAAAGCTTGGTACCTTAGAATGTATGCCATATATAGTAAATGCCAATGGTTGTCTTAATAAATGGAATGGTAATACCACTCAGGGCTTGTAAAATAACTTCAGAAATAGTCGTTTGGGTTGTCAGTTTCACTGCGTTGTATTATCCTTCAGAGTAAAAGTTCATGGGACAATGAGCGTCCATACAGAAGGCAATGAATATACACAGAAAATCTAACTTGTAAAATTTGACATGACAGTCTGGGTATGTGTGGTCTCAGCCGAGATCCTGCTGGACATAGAGAGATAGATAGATAGATAGATAGATAGATAGATAGATAGATAGATAGATAGATATGCAGGCAGACAGACAGGTATATGTCATAGAAAGCGAGAAAGAGAGATGTGTAATAAAATTTTATATCTGAATTCTGGAAAAAGCATTTTTTTTTATGTTTTATTGCCATTTCAGGACAAACATGGAATTGTAAAGGGGTCAAGGGGTCATTTTCCGCTGACAAATTCTATGTTTCTATGACATTTGTGCACATATAGTAAGAGGTGGTGTGTAGTGGTTACAGTGCCATCTTGGAAATGGCAAGAGGCCACACATTCAAACCCCACCAAAGCCTTGTGGGCCCCCAAGAAAGTCCCTTAATTTCCTTGTGCTCCTGTTTGCCTAGCAGTAGAAATGAGTAGAAGGGGGGACTCTGGTAAAAATAAGATCTTGCTTCTCACTTAGGCTACCCTCCTGGCTAAATAAATTATATTAAACATTAATCCACTGGAAATGGCTTTTCTAACATTTTAGCACACCGTTTAACATTTTCTTTGGTTTTACATTGGATGCTCTTAAAAGAAGACTGAAATTCTTTGTCTTTCAAGAAGCATATGGCACATTATAATTTCTGACATTGATTGGTTCTCTTAGAATTTCACCTACTGACTAGTACAAGAAGAGGGAGAGAGACAGAGAGCATGAGAGAGATATACAGTGGGTTAATGTCACTATGTATAGTAGATTGAGACCATGCTAAGTCTGACAGATTCATAGCAGTGAGCACAATTTATTACTTGTAGGTATTGTGCCATCCCAGTAGGATGCAAAATAACTGTGGCCTCCTGAGTTTTTTTCTATTCCAAAGTGTCAATGGCATGCTGTCTGAAATAAGTTCTGACACCCACTCACTGCACAGCTCTTGCTCTCTCACTCTCTCTCTCTCTCATTCTCTTGCTCTGTTTGTGCTGTTGAATGCAGTAGAAAATGAAAAAATGCTATGCTAGCCATGCATTCATTGCTCTTCCTCTCTCATGCTCATTTTTTCTCTGTTCATCAGAGTACAATGCGATTTGCTCGACATAAGAAAATAAAATAAAAACAAGAAAACAGGAAAAACGATAACACTTCAGCAGTATTATAAATATTACACAATATGATGTTTTTGATCAGTTTCATAACCTTGCTTTTCACTTACTTTATTGTGCTCCAGAAATACTAAGATGTTCAAAGTGTGTGTGTGAGTGTGTGTGTGAATCTTGGCTGTATCCCCCTTTCCATCCTCCCACCAACCCCCACTCACAGATATGCTCATTTAGAGTCACATAGAGTGATCCACTTTTTCATGCTAAATTCAAACTGCGAGAGAGAGCGAGAGAGAGAATACAATAGTGAGAGAGATAGAGAGCGATCATTTGTTTTTTTATATGCTCATAGCAACGCAAGTAGAGATAGAGTCTGACAGAGGGAGAGAGATATGCAGTGGGTTGATGTCACAACACATTGAATCCATACACATTTTGTCAGACTACAAATAGTGACAGTGATTTATTATACTCAGGTATTTCTTCATCCAAATGGGATGCCAAAAAAAACTGCCATCCTAATTTTTTTTACCCAAAGTGTAACTTGAATTCAGTCTGTTAGAGACTGTGACACACCAGTTGCCACTGTCTCCAACCTACAGAGAATATATGATCAGTGGTGGGGGGAGGGCGCACTAAACACCAGGGACAAAATATAGGATTTTTCCCCTCACAAAAAAGGACTGGTCCCAAATGAAAAAGGATTATTTTTTTGTTTCATACAGCTGGAAAACAAGTCACAAAAAAAGGATTTAAAATGGAACAAAAAACACATTTGGGCGTCATTTTTCCAACACTTAAGTGCAGAATCCACCTCACAGTGTCCCGATGAGCCAGATAGATATGTTGGTCTCTCTCCAGGATGTCATTTTCATGGCTTTTGAATTATTTTTTTTTTAAATGGAAATAAGATGACAGCAAATGAAATAGGATTATTCCCATATGAAAAAGGATTCCTTTTTGTTTCATACAGCTATCTTGAAATGCATACTGAGCATGATCAGAACAGAAATTTGAAATAGAGTAATATCTTTTCACCAAACCAGCAAAAGGCACATCTGTGGGCCTGCCCCTGTCTACCCTGAACATTTCATACCAACATTCCAAACTGTTTGGGCCCTAGGCAAGTTAAAAAAAACTGCTTAGAAACAGCAAAACACACCTGAAAAATCACTTTTTGGAACCAAACTTAGCACATCCAGAGATCTACCCTACCAGACTACACATACAAATTGTTGTGCAAATCAGTTGAAAGGTTGCAATGATTTTTTTTCTCCCACCAGTCCGACCGACCCCCACTGAGTTGCTGTCTCCAAGGCTCTGCACCTGCCACTGCATCCCGTGACTTACCTCTGCCCCATCTCCCTCAAGCACCCTTATTTAACCCTCAGGGTGGGGCCACTGGTTCCCCAATGGACGAGAAGTGGTACAGGAGGGGAGCAAGGGACTCCAAGCACCCTGGCTCACCCCTCAGGGTGGGGCGACCAGTTTCCCAATTGACTTGTAATGGTACTGGTGGGGAGCAAGGGGTTACAGTCTGTGGTGTGAGGTCTGGTCCATTGAGGGCAGACATCATCCTGTTTGTAGACATTTTCTTTTTTCCGACCTGAGGGGAGGTGTGGCATGCAATGACAGAACAACACCTAAAGCATCAGCATCCAGAAAACCTTCCAGTAGTTCAGTGCTGGCTTGCTGCAACCCCCGGCCTCTGCCAGAGGTCAGTCACATGCCAGATACTCACCCACCCTCTCCACCAGAGGAGGAGAGCTGTCCCTCAGATGCTCAATCCTCCTTTTCACAGCCAGCCCTCTGACACCCAGGGTCTGTTCCTGAACCTGGAGTGCCGGCATTGTAAGTGGATGCCTTGCCGCTGTGCTGGAGGGCTGGCATTAATCTTGGCAAAGTTGCTAAAGTGCACAATTTGGGTTTTTACATTAAAGTGCCTACTCAACCTAACTATAGGGGCATGACCACGCCCTATAATATAGATATAGACATATATATATATTAGAGGCAAAAATTCATTTAATGCATAGAGGTTGTTTCACAGTGCAAGTGAGGACTTGTGGGTTGAAACCCCTTGGACCTCACTTACTCCCAACCAGCATTGGGGTGTGCATTGAAGTCAGTTCCTAACTCTCACCCCATCACATGTCAAAACAGCAGAAGTATAGGAGAATGGGGTGAGTTAGGACCGATGACCCCAATGCACACCCCAATGCCGGGTGGGGGTGGGTCGCCATCCATGGGTTTTCAACCTAATAATCAATTCCTCACTTTGTCACCGTGGGGAACAACCCTAACTAATGCATTAAATGGAGTTTTTGCCCCTAATTTCCCTTCTTTGAGAATGATAACGAGAAATAGTGAATGTAATGCGGCGGCAGGAGCGCGTGGCCCTAACGCCACGTAATGTGGTGGCGGGAGCGGTGATGTCTTGTGGCATAGTAACAGGAACAGCAACGCAAACAGAAGTGATAACAATGGCGCACATGGTAATGAAAGCGCGAATGAGAACAGAAAGGGTAACGCACACGGTCGCGTAGATGGGAACGGTCTGCCACGTGATGTGTTGTCACATAGTAACATGGTGCCTGCAAACGGAAATGTCAATGGGCATGGTGATGCAAAGTGAAACAGAAAGAGAAACAGTACTGTAGACACAAATGGCAAAAATAACGAAACACAAGCGCAAATGAAAGCAGCAAAGGATAGCAGCACATGGTGGCATAGGCGTCAATGGTAGAGTGAAGCAGTACGGAACCACAAGCGAAGGGCAACGGTAACAGTAATGTAAGCGCACAGGCTGGTTTTCCCCAAACCCGTGCATAGAGAAAGACAGTGAGTACAAAGAATGTATGCATAATAATGGGTATCAGAGCAGAAAATGAGGACTTGGAATACTAAATAGGTTATATTTCAGGAACCGTACGACGTAGAAAAAAAATGTAAAAGTAATATGATTTACGACTGTCCTGGCTAGCATTTTTCTGACAAAAAGTCTGTATCTCGCACCGTTTCTGAGATACGGGCCCTGAAACCACTTTGGTTCTCAAATGCAGTAGCAGAAAAGGTCAGAGCCAAAAGGCTGGCCTTCAGGAAATATAAGGGAACACAGCGGGATGAAGATAGGAGGCATACCAAACTGTCCTAAGGGAAGCAGGGAAGGCAGTAAGGCAGACAAAGTCCCAAACTGAGGAAACACTAGCACGAACAGTAAAAGAAGGTGACAAGACTTATCTATAGATACATTAGTGAAAGGAGAAAGTCCAGAGGGGTATTGCTAAGCTTAATGGAGAAAAGGGAGCATGTGAGGAGGAGGACCATGTAAAGCATCTATCCTAAATAGATACTTTTGCTCAGTATTTACTGAAGAGAAGGTAGGGCAGGGCCCACAGCTCAGCATCATGGACACAGGGGAGGGAGGTGAGCACTACTCCCTTCACAAAAGAAAGGGTCCTACAAGAGCTTGCTAAGCTCAGGGTGGATAAGGCAATGGGACCTGATGGCATACATCCCAGGGTACTTAAGGAGCTAAAGGTGGAACTAGCAGAGCCATTAGCAGAAGTGTTTAGTGAGTCTCTGAGCACAGAAGAGGTCCCAGAAGACTGGAGAAGGGTTTATGTGATCCCGCCCACAAGAGTGGTAGCAGGGAGGAGGCAGGAACTACAGACCAGTCAGTCTTACCTCAGTAGTGGGCAAGATTATGGAGGCACTCTTAAGGAAAGGATAGTGCAACACCTGGAATCCATAGGGCACAGGATCCAAGACAGCATGGGTTTACAAAGGAAGGTCCTGTCAAAGTAATCTCATAGATTTCTTTGACTGGGTAACCAGAGTGGTGGACCAAGGGGGAGCAGTTGATGTCACCTACCTTGACTTCAGCAAAGCTTTTGACACTGTTCCACATAGAAGATTGATAAATAAGCTGGGTAGGCTTGGGGTGGGTCAGAAGTTGGTCAACTGGGTGGCAAACTGGTTGACAGGCAGAAAACAGAGAGTGGTGGTAAATGGTATACAGTCAGAAGAGATGCAAGTCACAAGTGGGGTACCTCACAGTCCTGGGGCCAGTCCTCTTCAACATCTTCATTAGTGACCTTGCAGATGGACTAGAGGGTAAGGCTTGTCTGTTTGCAGATGACACCAAGATCTGCAACAGAGTAGATGATCCAGATGGGGTGGGCAGAATGAGAAGAGATCTGGATAAACTAGCAAAATGGTCAGAAGAGTGGCAACTGGGATTTAATGCAAAGAAGTGCAAGATCATGCACATAGGGAAGAGAAACCCTGAAGCCACCTATAGGCTGGGAGGGGAGTTGCTAGCAGTCACAAAGGAAGAAAGAGACTTGGGCATCATCGTCACTGATGACCTGAAATCATCCAAGCAGACCTCTAAAGCAGTAGGTAAGGCTAGGGGGGTGTTAGGGTGTATTAGTAGGGGTATCACAAGTCGTAAGAGGGAGGTAATAATCCTCTTACAAGACACTGGTTAGGCCCCATCTGGAGTATTACTGCAGTATTGGAGGCCACACCTTCACAAGGACATTAACCAAATTGAGGCAGTCCAGAGAAGGGCAACCAAAATGGTGCAGGGACTGCATCAGAAGACATATGAGGACAGATTAACAGAGCTCAATATGTATACCCTTGAGCAATGGAGGGAAAGGGTGATATGATCGAGGCTTCAAACACCTTAAGGGCATAACAAGGTGAAAAGAGTCTAACATGTTTAAATATAAGAAAATAGCAGGACAAGAGGACACAGCATGAGATTAGAGGGACCGATTAAGGGGAATGTGAGGAAATTCTTTTCACAGAAAGGGTGGTGGATGCATAGAATGGCCTACCTCAAGAAGTGGTGGCTATGAATACAGTGCAGGGCTTCAAACAGGCATGGGACAGGCATAAGGGAGCAATACAAATGAGTATGAATAGATAGGCCACTGACAGAGCAAAGGCTGATGGCACATTTATAAGGTAGAAAAAGAAATGGGCAGACTGGATGGGCCTTGCGGTCCTTATCTGCCATCAACTTCTATGTTTCTATGTTTCTATGAAAGGCGCGGCGAACGTCGTAATGTTATCCTATGGGAAAAAAAGATAAGTTTGGAGCACCATAACTTTGCCTCCCTGTAATATTTTTCACCAAACCACTGGAAAGCACATCTGTGGGCTGTTGGCTGTCTTCCCTCCAAATTTCAGGAAAAAAGACCAAACCGTTATTTTGCAACAGGGTGCCAAAAGATTCCTGTAATGCGTCGGGCACCGTAATGTTATCCTATGGGAAACACCGTCAACTTTGGAGTGTCGTAACTTTTCTGCCATGTAATATGTTTTCAACACAACACTGAAAGGCACATCTGTGAGATGTCGGCTGCGTTCCCTCCAAATTTCAGCCCAAAACTCCCAACCGTTCTTTTGCAGCGCAGTGCCAAATAATTGCTGTCATTTCCCACAGACTAGAAAAACTACTGTCGCAATTTATAAAGCTTTAAAAATTTGCAGACACTGTGAGCACAAAAGTACTTTAGAAAGTACTTTTCAGAAATTTGAAAACATATTTCTGGGGTGTTTTACCCAAAATAAAGACATGGCTAGCATCCTCAGGGCCGACTAGGTGAATACAAAAAGAATTAGGTTGCTAGAGGGTCCCAAATTTAAATGCCAAGCATTTTTCTGATCACTAACTGAAAACAAAATGGCAGATTTATGGAAGTAACAGGCCATTTGCAAAAGTAAAATGCATTTGTGACACTATCGAACTTTTTGTTAACTTTTCCATTGACTTATAATGGGAAATTGTATTTTGAATAACTTTTGAACGTTTAATATTTTTCACCAAATCTTGAAAGGCACATTGCCCTGACGATTCTTGGGTTGGTCGTGGCAAACCGTGCGACCTGTACGCGATGACTGTAGAATTCTAGAAAAGCATAAACTTGTGCGCAGATCATGCTTAATAAGTCCGCAGCCATGTATCTAACTGGTACAAAACTTGGCAGATCCTGCTGCCTATGGTTCTTGATCTGTATTCCAAATTTCAGGTGAATCCGCAAACGGTTGCAAAGTTATTAAGGTGAAAAATCTTGGGTTTAACATAGAAATAGCTCCTCAACCCTAACTATGGTAGCACTACCGTGCTACCATATAATATACACATAGACAGATATATAGATGTGTATATATATATATATATATATATATATATATATATATATACACACACATATATATATATATACACACACACAGACACATAGATATAGATATCTGTTTGGGCCCTTGTCCCCATTGAAAAAGCCATCATTTATTTCTCCATATATAATAAAAGCACTTTGTTCTTGTTGTTACATCTATGTTGGTCCATTAAAAGGTATCAAATCATTTGCTTCTGTATCCATATATAATAGTATCCAATTAGCCAACTAGCATATAGGACACCATCACCATCCATAACTGATGGTAATTAATGAACATTAAGCAATTACAACATGCTATAACACTGTAATTAACATTCTGTTACAACTGTTGACTAAATGTATACACGTGAAGTAATTACAATATTCTATAACATGGTAATTAACATTCTAGTACAAGTGTGGACAAAATATACACTTTATTACAGAACTATTATCATGTGTAACAACCACCAGAATAACACATGTAACAACAACCTATTAAGCACCCGCATTACAGTCTTAATAGCCTCTCTAACTACAACCCGTGCAAAAACCAGAACCCCATTGAATACAAATCACTTTTCCTGCTCCATCCACATCACTCACCAAACTTACAACCCCACATAGAAATCAAAGTTAAACTGAATAAAACAAAAGCCTCTTGAAACACTTTCCAAACATTTCACATGCTGTGCCCCATTTTCCTATCTATGTAAAACAGGCCTCCTGCAACACTCACCAAA
This sequence comes from Neoceratodus forsteri, assembly GCA_016271365.2. Taxonomy (NCBI): domain Eukaryota; kingdom Metazoa; phylum Chordata; order Ceratodontiformes; family Ceratodontidae; genus Neoceratodus; species Neoceratodus forsteri. Next base: position 1,128,263,477 of record CM057449.1, on the reverse strand, counting down.
CATTCCACCTGCTTCCTTCCATGATGCAGTCTTCAAAAACCCTAAAGGAAAAACTGGTTGAACCAGGCTTCCTTATATACTGAGCCATTGCACTATGGAAACCTTAAAGGGGCAAAACTATACAGCACTTCAAATGCCTTATACTATGGAACAATACCACTAAAAAACACTGGAGGGCATACTAGAGAACTACAAAACACTCTAACCTAATCACATACACTAAGCAAGCTATGCAAAAAAAACCCACACTTTCTCTTAAAGAAAAAAACAACATATAAAAGATGGCAAAGTTTTATGTGAGGAAATAATACCATTGAGGGGTTGAACAAACTCATAAAGGGTACATGCCCTTTGGGCTTGTGGCTTTATAGCTTATTCTACCCCTCAACTGTATTATTTCCTCATATACAACACTTTGCCATCACTTAGTTTCTCTCTCTATATATCTTTACTTATATATATATATATCTTTACATATATATATATATATATATTTATACAGCGAAGCCCACCAGGATGAAGTACAGCTCTGCAGAATTCTGCAGTAGAGTTACTGCAGCAAACAATGCAATTTCGATGGTAGTTAATCCCTTTTGTCATGCAGGAAACCTGTGACACTGTGCTTCTTCCTGGTGGGCTTCACTGTATATATATTATAGTGGTGCGGTAGTGCCACTATAGTTAGGGTTGAGCAAGCAGTTTAATGCTAAACTCCAACATTTGCACTTTAATAACTTTGCAACCATTCAATGGATTTGTGTGAAATTTGATATGTGCTGTCCCATGGAGTAGATTTCTTGACATGCCAAGTTTTGTTTTGATCAGATGTTCATTTTTCACGCAGCACATAGTGAAAAAAGTGTGTTTTTCACTTTTGTTTTCACCAGTTTTTGCTGATTTTTGCCCATCGTGCTGCAGCCACACCGTTTGGAATTTTAGTCTGAAATTTTCAGGATAGAAAGAGGTTACCCCAAAGAACAAGCTATCATTGGTTTGGTGAAACAATAGTAATCTGTCCCAAAGTTATTAAATTTTGAACGTTTGGGTTCTGAGCATGCTTTTGGATAGGTGTATAAACTGCAAACAAGGATTTGCCTCATGAACAGGGATTCAGCTTGCAAATAGGAATTTATAAAATCCCTGTTCATGAGAAAAATTCTCTGTTCGTGAGCCGCCATCTTATTTTCACTTTTCCTCATCAAACAAAACATTACAAGTTGACCCAGATAAGTGTTGTGAGGTAAACAAAGCATGGGTTTTGTTCAAGGTGATGTCCTCTACAAACCCATGCCTTTTGTTTACTTTAGTTTGACCCTGAAATGTGGTTTTGAAATTTTAAAAATCTACGTTCATGACTTGCTTCCAATCCTTGTTCTTAAAGTGTCAAAATCCCTGTTCGCGAGTCGATCCTTGTTCAAGAGCTGTCAAAATCCTTGTTTGTATGGGGACGACCAGATGGCCCTATCTCGCAAACAAGGATTTCTCACGAACAAAGATTTTGACACCTCACAAACAGGGATTCGGCTGATGAACAGAGATTTTGACAGCTCATGAACAGGGATTCTAAAAAGGAATCCCTGTCTGTGAGATGTCAAAATCCCTGTTTGTGATCTGTCAAAATCCTTGTTCATGAGAAATCCTTGTTCATGAGCTGTCAAAATCCCTGTTCGTGAGATGATGACCAGATGGCCCTAAAAATCCTTGTTCATGAGTTGTTGAAATCCTTGTTCATGCGGTGTCAAAATCCCTGTTCATGAGTCAATCCCTGTTCATGAGCTGTCAAAATCTTTCTTTATGAGGGGACGTCCAGATGGACCTACCTTGCAAACAGGGACTGGCTCATGAATAGGGATTTTGACACCTCACAAACAGGGATTCGGCTTACAAATAAGGATTCTGACAGCTAATGAACAGGGATTTTTAAAGGTTGCTGTTTCTTTGCCACTGCACTGCATAGAAATGGTTAGAACTTTTGGCTTGAAATTTGCAGTCAGTGCGGGTTTGTACGGGTGTGATAAATGTCATTTATTTTCACTGTGCTGACAACAGCAGCATTTATCTCACTCCCATGGAAATAACGCCAGTTACCATCATGCTGGAGCTCCCACCCCATTGTGTGTGTGTGTGTGTGTGTGTATATATATATATATATATATATATAATAGGGGCACGGTCGCACCCCTATACTTAGGCTTGAGTAGGCACTTTAATGTTAAACCCCAATTTTTGTACATTAATAACTTTGCAACTGTCAGACGGATTTGCACGAAATTTGGAATGCGCAGTTTGGTATGGTAGATCTCTTGATCTACCAAGTTACATTTTGGTTGGACTTATAGTTTGTGCACAGCGAAGCACTGAAAAATGCATTTTTCACTACTTTTGACATGGTTTTTGCCCATCACAATGCGACCACATCATGTGGTCTTTTGGTCTGAAATCTGGAACATAGAAAGAGTGTGGACCAAAGAACAATCCAGCATTGGTTTGGTTAAGAAATATTAATCCATTCCAAAGTTATTAAATTTTTAATTTTGGGGTTCTGAGCATGCTCAGTTTACTTCAAGATTTATATGTATGTTTTGCAAAAGAGGATTGGGCTCAAGGGCAAGGATTTTGTGAATGAGGATTTTAAAAAGTCTTTGTCTGTGAGCCACTATCTTGTTTTCATTTTTTCCCCAAACAAAATGTCATAGCTTCCTCCACGGATGACTTCTTGTTGTAATCAGGCATGGGTTTTGTTCAGGGTGACATCCCCTACAAACCCATACCTTTGGTTTGCTTCATTTTCAAATTTAAAAATTCCTTGTCTGCAACTCGCCTCCGATCCCCTTTCGTGAACGGACAAAATCCCAGTCCATGAGCCAATCCTCTTTCGCAAGGTAGCAAAATCCTTGACAGTCACTTAGAGACCAGATGGCCCTTCTCGATGATGAGAATTGACTGACGGTCAGAGATTTTGCTGCCTCGTGAAAGAGGATTAGCTCTGAACAGGATTTTGTCGACTTATAAAGAGTTGGTTTATGAATCTCTTTCATGAGTTCACAAAACGTAGTCCGCGAGCTGTCAAAATCCTAGTCCACCAGCCAATCCTCTTTTGCGAGGTAGCAAAATCCTTGATCATTACTCAGGAACCAGATGGCCCTTCTCGAGGACAAGGATTGACTGGCAATCAAGGATTTTACTGCCTCGTGAAATAGGATCGGCTGGCAGACTGGGATTTTGTCAGCTTGCAAAAGGGAATTGTTTTTTTGAATCCTCTTTCATCAGCTGACAAAACTACAGTCCGTGAGCTGTTAAAATCCTAGTCCACCACCCAATCCACTTTTGTGAGGTAGCAAAACCAGATGACCAAAATCTGACGGCCAAGGATTTCTCGCGGACAGCGAATGTGACAGCTTGTGAATGGGGACGGATCTGACAGTTGAGGATTTTGCTACCTCATGAACTAGGAATTTTTTAACTTTTAAAAACTTTCCCACTGCATTGTAAACTAACGGTTTGGTCTTTTTACTTGAAATTTGCAGGGTATTAAGGGGATGCCCTAGAAATGTAAATTATGCTATTTAGGTGTTGGAAAGTTAAGTGGTTCCATAGATATGCCATCATGAAAATGAGATTTTTCCCATAGGATAATATTGTGGCGCCCATAGTGACTTTTGGCGCCCGTATCTCAGAAACGAAGTGAGATACAGAATTTTGGCTACTCATAGCTTAGATCACATTTGGGTGATCTAAGCCACAGAAACATATTTGGAAATCATAGATTACACCTGCAGTGGAATTTTTCTCCTAGGTTGTATGGTTACTGAGATATTGCCAAATTAGTGTCACAAGGGTACCAAAGGTCCCTTTTAAGTGCTTTTCTATGCCCATATCTCATAAACAATGTGAGATACAGATTCAGTTGATCATCTTGCATGGACGTCTCCCTGTCATGATTATAACAAAACTTGAATTTTTTCCTAGCTGCTACGGTTCCCGAGATATTGGCAAATTAGTATTACAAGGGTTCCTTGCCCTATAAGGCTGCTGTATGGCTCTGTAGCTATGTGTAAGTGGGAGCGCAGGGTCTGAAGGCCCTGCGTTCCCACCAGTACATGCTATTTACTAGTTATATTACACTTTTTCAAAAAATAAGGAAATACATTGCAAAAAACTTTGTTTAATGCATCAGTTAGGGTTAAAGAAATAGTGGAAATGATAGGTTGAGCTTTCAACTCACATCACTCTATCCTCCACAGACCAACAGACAGTTTGCTATGGGTTGTGAGGCCTCAACTTTCACCCCATTCTCCTTTACTGTAGCATGTCAACTTGTTTACACATGGAATGGAGTGAGAGTTGGTCCTCACGACCCCATGGCACACCCCAGCGTCTCTCGGTCTGTGGAGGATAAGGTGGTAGGGTGGTTGGGGGTCTCAACCCTAACATGTCATTTCCACACTTTTGTCACTATAACCCTAATTGATGCATAAAATGAAGTTTTTTGCAATGAATATATATATATGTATATATGTGTGTGTGTGTGTATATATATATATGTATATGTGTGTGTGTGTGTGTGTGTGTGTGTGTGTATATATATGTGTGTATATGTGTGTGTGTGTGTGTGTATATATATATATATATATATACATCTTGCAAAAACATCATTAATACATTAGTTAGGGTTAAAGTGACAAAGTAGGAAATGTATTAGGGTTTCCAACTCCTAGCACTTCCATTCCCCATCCTGCCCAACACCCACAGATAGGAGGGGGAGGGGGCTGTCTTGGGGCCGTGAACACTAACGCTCACCCCATTACATTACAAAATTCACTGACATGGCTACAGCATAGGAGAATAGTGTGAGCATTAGGGTTCACAGCTCCAAGACAGCTCCCTCCCCCATGCCTGTGGGTCTGTCGAGGGTGGGAAATGGAGTGTTAGGGTTGGAAACCTTAGTGCCACATTTCCATACTTTTATCACGTTAACCTAACTGATGCATTAACAACATTTTTTGCAATTTATTTCCTTACTTTTTAAAATAGCATAATTGTATCCTTATTTTATTGCAGGAGCACAGGGTCCTTTGGACCCTATGCACCCATCCCTCCATAGATACATGTATGTATCTAGCTGTGGAAGCACAGGGAGCTCTGGCCCTGTGCTTCCAGTTATAACACAACAGTCACCAAATTGTCACCACAGCCATGTTATTACCCCACCTCATGTTTCTGGTGCAGAAACTTTTTCAATCCCTGCCAAAATGTAACTCTGTACAAGCACAACGTCAATCCACAGTGCAGGTACAAAAACACATTTTGGACAGGATTTAAAAAACGACAGCTGTGACATGCATGAGGTGGTGTAATAAGGCTATGTTGAAAATCTGGGCTCAAAATATTTAAAATTTCCAAAGTTACGAACAGGCATAGCAAAATTGTGACAAATAGTCATGACTCTGCCATTTTCAATCGTTTTGACCCCAAATTTTCAAAATAGCCTACTTATGACCTCACTGCATGTACCCAGTACAGAAAATTTTCAAATTCCCACCAAAACATAATTCTGCACAACTGTAATGCCACTCTGCACCACAAATGTGAAAACACATTTTGGACAGGATTTGAAAAATGACAGCTGTCAAATACACAAGGGTGGGGTAATAACAAAGCTAGCTTGAAAATATGGTGTGAAAATATTGAAAATTTCCAAAGTTACAAGCGTACGTGCATAGCAAGATTGCGAGGAATGGTCATAACCCAGCCACTTTTTCAAATTTTGACCCCCTAATTTCAACATAGCCTTCTTATGGCCCCACCTCATCAACAATATAACTGCTGTTACACAAATCCCATCAGAAAGGGGATTTCACCAACCAACCACAAAATCACCTTTCCAGCTGGAGTTGCCTAATGACAGTCATATTGTTCATGAGGTGGGGGTCCTCAAAACACCATGTTGAAAATTTGGGGTCAAAATGATAAAAAACGGCCATGTTATGGCTAAAAGTTGAACCCTCCCATTGAAATACATTGAAGCATATTTATCTTAGTTCATACTGCAGTCGCTGGTTCCAGCAGCAAGACATGTCTTAGATTGGCGGCATGGGTCTTGAACCTGGGACCTCTGTAGGTGAGTGGAGGTCTGTGGGGACATCGTGGGGTGTGTGGGAGGTGGCTGCACAATGGGTGGTCGGGTAGGGGCATGATCGGCTATGGACATTTTTTTTACAGGTTTTAAAAAAAATTAAAATGTCCACGAGGGACAGTTTTCCTTATTTTAGGTCTGTATACAAATCAGGGGGTGGGGTGCCACTAGACACCAGAGAAATTAAAAATCAGACAGGGGACCAGGATCAGAGGGTGAGGGGTGCCACTAGACACCTGGGAAATTTACAATCACATGCAGGACAGTGATCGCGGAGGGTAGGCAGTGCCACTAGACACCAGAGAAATTTAAATATGGGGATAGCAATTGGAGGGTGAGGGGTGCCACTAGACACCAGGGAAATTTAACTAAAAGGGGACAGCAATCAGAGGGTGTGTGGTGCAACTAGACACCAGGGAAATTTAAAATCAGAACAGGGACAGGGATCAGAGGCTGGGGGGTGCCACTAGACACAAAACATCCCCTGTCATGGACCTGGGTAGGGCTACCTCCAACTACTTCAGTTCAGGGCACTAAAGGCTAACAAAATATGAATAAGGCAGTCCAATTAATGGAGATCAATAGTCAACATGTGTAGTGGGCAGTGTGTTGACAAGTGGAACACTCATTGTGCACAGGAAAGGATTCTTGTGTCATGATAAAGGATCCTTTTTTGTGACTTGAGATATGAAAAAGAATTCTTTTTCGTATCATGCATTTACAAAAAAAGGATTCTTAACAGTAAATTAAACACATTTTTAGGATGTATTTCTCACATTGAAGGGCAGATTGCACCTAAGGGGGGGTCATGATCAGCCAGTTAAGTGTGATGGTCTAGCTCCAGGATGTCATTTTTGTGGCATTTGAAAGTTTGTTTTTTTGGAAAATGAAAAACAAGATGGCGGCTCATGAAAAAGAATGTTTCTCTCACAAAAAAGGATTTCATTTTCACAAAAAAGGAATGAGTCTCATGAGAGTGAATCCTTTTTTGTGAGAACAAATCCTTCTTTGATTTTTCTCCTTCTATCCTGAAACGTTAAAGAAAAGAAATATAGCACTAGAACACATAATTTACAGATGGAGACTACTAAAATGTAAATACTGGTTTAGTCAGAGGGTAGTTCCCCATTGGAATGCACTCCCAATAGTAGTTGTAGATAGTCCTTCATTAGAAATATTCAAAAATAGATTGGACACCTACAGTCAAAATAAAATGTATGAGTTTTAAATTACAAGCATTCTATTAAAAGCAAAATGGGCACAAGTCCAGATGATGCTTTGTATTGACTATGATACTGTGATACTATGAAGTGATCTTCCCATTGAAAACAATTGGAAATGAAAAATGTAATAACTTTGCAACAGATTAATATTTTTACACAAAACTAAGCATGCCTGATATGTTCCCAATCTGGTTCTACCATAAAAAACACACCAAAATTCCATCCTGTCTGGATGCAGCACAATGAGGAAAAAACAGCAAAAGGTGGCAACTTTATTACTTTTTTCACTGTCCGAATCTTAGACACTGCACATCAAACCGGAACAAAACTTGCCACATCAAAGATTTACCCCATGGGTTAGCACATACCAAATTTTGAGCAAATCCATTGATCAGCTGCAAAGCTATTAAAGTGCAAAATGTGAGGTTTTAACTTAGGGTTTCCAACCCTAACAGCCCCTCCCAAACAAGGCAGGAGAGCAAGTATGGGGTGTGCCTTGGGCTTCTCAAGCCTAACACTCACCCTATTCCATCTGTAAATAAGGTCACACATGTAGACTTTATAAGAATGGCGTGAGCGTTAGACTTGAGAAGCCCATGGCACGCCCCACACCTGCTCTCCTGCCTGGTTTTGGGGGTGGGGAGTTAGAGCTGGAAGCCCTAATGCCACATTTCCCAACTTTTGTAGCTTTGACCCTAACTGGAGCACTAACAAATTTTTTTGCAATTTATTTCATTACTTTTTGAGATAGTATAATTGTATCCTTATTCAGCTATGGGAGCGCAGGGTCCTTTGGATCCTGTGCTGCCATGCATTTTTGAACCCTGTGCTCCTACACATACATAAGTTGATCATATATTGTTTTACAAAAATACATTTGTCTCTTCCCTGGTACCTAGTGGGCCTACCCAACAATTGTGCCCAGTTCCCCATTCATTTTAAGTGAATAACCCTGGTGTCTATGGCACCCCCTCAACCTACAATTTCCATGCATGTTTTACTATTTTCTCATTGGTGTTCAGTGGTATCCCCACCCTCCAATTGAGGCCAGTTCCACCTTAACTGTAAGTCTACTAGCCCTGGTGTCTAGTGGCACCCCCACCCTGCCATTGTTCAAGTGGCACATCATGGTTTTTATTAGTGTTAGTGGTACCCCCTCCTCCAATTTTACCCCTGCCAAAATGTATATCCCTGGTGTTTAGTGACACCCCTTACCCTGCCACTTGTATAGGTTTTTAATATGTATTTCTTTCTTCCAGTGGAATCCCCCCAACCTCTAACTGTACCAAATCAGTAGCACCCCCCAAATGTATATCCCCAGTGTCTAGTGGCACCCCATCCCTCTAATCCTCAAATTCACTGTAATTGTATCCCCACTGGTGGCCAGAGGCACCCCCACCCTTCCATGTAACTGTTATGCTGCAAATGAGAAAACAGTCCCTCGCTGACTTGATTTTTTACCTGAAAAACAAAGTCCACTGATGATCACCCACGCCCCCACCCAACCTCCTACTGTCACCAACAACCCATGCCCCCTTGACCCCACCCCCACATACCCACACTCACCTGAACTGGCCCCACAGTGAGAACTAGAGTACAAATCAGCAAGTCTCCCCTCCCGGTCATGACCACTGGAGGGCAGCCCCCCTGACAAAGGGATACATACATTGGGTTGACAGGGTGCCAGTAGCTGTGGAGACAGCGGGATGGTGACAGGAGGAGCATGGTGGCAGTGGAGGCCTAGGTCACCCGAAGTAGTGGCTAGCCAAGGAGGGCTGGGAGATAAAAAGATAAAGCAAAAAAAAAAGGTCTGCAAATAAGCTTATGTTCATTCATGAGCTAGGCTTATACTGACATTTTTGAAAATGTGGGGCATGTAAGGTACTGTTCTTCTTGCAATGTGAATGGTGAAACCAAAATGAAACTGTTGTAAACAGTGATTTTGAACAGACCCAGCTTCCCAAGGAGGGTTAGTGTGTAGTTCCAACCTGATTTTTCTAGTTCCCTCAGTTAAAAAAAATAGGCATGCAAATAAGCTCATGAATAACAAATAAGCTCATGAATAATAATTTTACAGCTATTTTGAAGTGCTGACTGAGAATGTTCAGAATAGGAATTTTTTAAATGTAATAACTTTAAAATGGATTAATATTTTTTTCAACCAAACAAAGAAGGAAATCCTTCTGAGGAAAGCCTTTTTTACCCTGAAAATGTTAGACCAAAATTCCAAACCTTCTGGGTGCTATGCGATGGGGAAAAAAAACAGCCAAAACAGCATTTTTTTAAAATGTTTTTTCACTGTCCACATCTCTGAATTTGCACATCCAACCTGGAACAAAACTTGGCAAGTCGAGAGATCTACCCCATGAAACCATGCATGCAAAACTGTGTGCAAATTCACTGAACAGTTATGAAGATATTAGTGCAAAAAGTGGGGATTAACATTAAAGTGCCTACTCAACCCTAACTATAGTGCTTCATTAATGTACTAGTTAGGGTTTAAGTGACTAAAAGTAAGATAATGTGGCATTACAGTTTCCAACCTTAACACCCAACCCACCAGGCAGCAATAGGAAAAACCATTATGATTTCACCTATCCTGTGTCTTCGCTAATCAGGCATGAGGTGTGCCTCGGGGTTGACAGCCTTAATGTTCACCCCATTCAACCATGAAGGAAGCTGAGATTTGTAGAGTATATGAGAATGGGGTGAGCGTTATGGCTGACAACACCAAGGCACACCCCACGCCTGATTAGCGAACTACATGTTTATGTATTGTGTATTTTGTATTTGATGTATTATGTCAGGCATGGCTGAAAAAGGGCTGTGCCCAGTCCATTTGCTGGTTAAAAATAAAAAAATGAAAATGAAAAAAAAACAGGAGAGGTGAAACAGCAATAGTTTTTCATGTTGCTGTCTGGTGGGTGGGGGTGGGGTGTTAGGGGTTGGAAACCCTAACGCCACATGTCCCTACTTTTGTCACTTCAACCCTAACTAGTGCATTAATGAAGTTTTTACAAAGAATTTCCTTACTTTGAGACAGTATAGCTGTATCCTCATTTGTCTGTGGAAGCTGTTGCGCCTGAGTTATGCCCCCTATTATCCCACATACACCGTACACTGTATTCCTGGTCTATTATACTGTGATACTGCTATTTTGCACTAATATATAGATTTAGGCATCTATCATATAAGTATGAGAGCCAGGAATGTGCTTTGCTGCTAATATTTGCTAATGTTTACATCCTTCATAAGATTAGATCATGCATGACTATTATACCTCACTATAATGCATTATGTTTGTCTTTTACATATATTCCATATATAATCTACATAATTACTGATAAGATGACTCTGAGGGATCATCAGTGATTACTGTATTACCTATATTCTCATATAATTATATGTAGTGTGTGTTTTACACTCGGGCAGATATGCCATGTGTAATAGAGCCAGTCAGCACTTTCCTTTGCTAAGCAAGCTGGCAGAGAAAAATCCTTTGTTATGTCTTATATTATACATAAGCAAGACATGCCATGTGTATTTTGAACCTGTCAGTATTTCTTTTGTCCAAGCTATAATGCAAATGGAAGCATGTTATTTGTCTCATATGATACTCATTAGTACTTCTGTCTCCTAAGTCATTATCCATACATATTGTTTCTCATATCTGTAACTATGAGGTCATCTCTGTTGCTATGCTGTTATCTGTAGTATATAGCCTTCTGCAACCTACTGTAACCCAAGGAGAGCAGGGACAGAGAACAAGATCTTGGAGAACCTGAGATCCTAGAAATCCTGGAGATTATGTACATTCTTCAGGAGAGTGGTGAGGAACTCATCTCCCTTGTGATTTTCTTTGTCAAATGCTTGGTGTAAGTAGTATAATAAACATTTATTAGTACTCTTGCTTGTTTACGAATGTTTCTTGGCAGACTCCGAAGACATAAGAATCTGTATTATTAGTAGTATTATTTTTTACCCTACACACTAAGAGTGTTTAGGCAACATAAAATGGCGACCCGGCAGTGTGTCTGGGTGTTTGCCAAGTTACATTTTAATTCTCTCTGTAAATTAAAACACTGGGTGAGAAATCTCCAGTAACAAGCATCTGAGAGTGTCTTCTGTTTAAATTTTCGGTCTGTTGTGTTTACCACAGTGCAGACAAACAATCTCTTGGCATATATTCAGTCTCTGTATAATGAGTTTTATTTTTGATTTTTTTCCCTCTTCTTTCTCTGTGGGAACACACAGCTGTAAATGGATCTGAACAGACCGATAGATTACTTTATTTTGTGGTATCAAGTCCTTATGGTTTTTACTCATCTAGGAGTCCACATACACCAAATGTTGTTTGTGTCTTCTCATGAACGTTGGTTGCAAAGTTTTTTTTTTTGTTTTAGTTATTAGTTTCTCTCCCCACTACCGGCTATCTCTCAGGAGGGTGTCCCCAGCTCACGTCCCCTGGCGTCTACCAGCCGACGCTGACCTGACCCCAGGGCTTGCCCCACCCGGCGGGGTCCCTTACTCCCCCACTGAAGTCCGGATATAGTTAGCCAGTGCCGTTTCTAGCCAGGGGCAGAACCTGTGAGGTGCCCTCTGCCATGCTGCACGGCAGTCTATTTCCTCCAGTTTTTCTCCCCAGGAGTTGGGACCATGCTATGTCACCAGCAGAGGGGGGTGCATATGCTTCCGCACGTGCTTCCTCCAGGCATCTGGCCCAACTCCTCTCAACTTGTGGTGTGGCACCCTGTCCTCCATCCTCCACTGGGGGGTGAGCAAGCGCCAACCACTAGGAACCCCCCCTCCCCGGAGAAGGAGAGCAGTCCATCAGACGCTCAATCCTTCTCCTCCCCTGCTGACCCCCAACAGCCCGTGCTCATTCCCGAACACAGGTCGCCGGTGTAGCACGAGGTAAGACACCAGTGCCTCAGCCCTCAGTGCCACCGGGCCAGCCAAACAAAGTTTTTGATCCACAGACAGCTAAGGGTTTCTTATTTCTTAAAAGACATGTTGAAAAATTCAGCACTGAAGTTGAAGCTGGATGCCTCACAAATTCAAACTGCTTATGGCGGTTTAAAAGATTTTGCCAATGTGGCGAAAACCAGAAACAGTCCCATGAGGGTGATTTCTGAAGACTATAGTCACTTAAACCATGGTACCAAGGAAGATATTCCTGAAAATTTGCTAGTCGCAACACTGTTCTCTTGCTTAGAATTTTCTATAAAAAATGTGATATTCTGAAGTCAGATTACACTGCATACAGGCAAAAGATGAGTGCACTTAATGCCAAGTCTGCTGAAAAAGTTAATGAACTGTTGTTTCAAAACAGGACCTTGATTAAACAATGTGATTCATTACTAAGTAGTTATGAAAACAGACGTAAAATGTATGCTTTGAATACCAAATGTGATAACGCTTCTCTGGACAACAGACTAGTTTTACACTATGACTATGAGAATGTCTTGCGGTCTGAAGTTAGATTACTTCACAGTGTGCTTGCTCATGTTTTTGAGCAGCTTGAATGTAAGAGTAAGAAAAATGCCAAACTTACCACTGTGTGTAGAAACTTGGAAAAACAGGTTATGCATAATGTGTGTGATACCAAATCTGAGGTTGATCATATAAATTGCAAGCAGGAAATTAGTCTGAAAAAGGCTTCTCATAAAGAAAGGATAGATGGACTGCAGTCTCAGCTGTAGTCTCTCCATCAAGAAAATGAGTTTCTCTTTAATGAGAGGGGCAGCCAACACCTGCATGTCTTAACAGATAATGCTGAAAAGGCAAAACCTATTAGAAAAAAAGTTTTTCAGATGAATGGTGTTCTGACTAATAACACTGATTCCTTACGTTTTGAAAACAAGGAACTTAGGGATGATAAGTCTGACGTAATTACTGAAAGAGTTAACGTGCTGGTATTTCAACACCAGACCTTGACTGAACATTGACTTGAAATGAATGTTTTGAATCTAAACTGTGACACAGCTTCTGTTGATAACAGGCAACTTTTACAAGATGAGAATGTCTTGCAATCTGAAAACAAGGCACTTTACAGCATACTGACTCCTGTATCTGAGCAGTTAGAATGTAGGAGTAAAAAGTCAGACATGGCAAACTTGCACCATCGGCCAGAGGTATTGGCAGGGCATACTACCTTAATGCCCATGGACCTTGCCTCTTCTGATGTTGAAGAGTTTGATTTTGAACACTCACAGTATGCTGTGGGGTGGACTAGAACAAATGCTAGCCACTTGTTTTTCTGTGGTTCATAAAATGGAGAATTCTGAGTCTCAAAATGGTGGACACACATGTCATCAGGCTGCATCCCCAAGATGGCCACTCATGATCATGTGATGATGGTCTAAACACAGTAATTCAAGATGCCCATGAGGTAATCCAAAATGGCCGACCACCACATCATGGAGGTTGGATCATGCAGTCACAGGGACCTGTGATTGCTGCCATAACCAAACAAAACATACTGGAGGTTTTTGGCATGATTAATAATGTTATCAGTAAGACTAGTGTTTCCGAGGGACAGAAGATTCTCATTAAAAATGATGCTGACGTACTTTTGACTGAGGCTGGTATGCAATCTGTCATGAAGTCAGTGTCTGATGCTGCAGAAGAAGCTGCTGCTAGCAATGTTTTCTATACTAGAACGTCCTTGGTTGAAGGACACATTGCGGCTAATTACATGAAATGTTGTGATTCTTCCCTGTGTAATTTAACATCTACTTTCCCTGAAAATACTGAACGTCCTTTTTCTAACCCTAACAGCACTGGGCATATGCAGTGCATTAATACCTTAAGCTGTAACATTAAAAACAATGTTGCTACTATCCAGCAACCTTCCGGTTGGAAACCCCATTTTACATTTGATGGGGAGGGGACAACCCTGATTCTGAAAACCCCATGGCTGTGATATTTTCAGCATCACAGGCCACAATGATGGGGAAGGTTACAGGTTTGATTTCTGAACATGGGCTGTCAGCTGTTTCAGCACTACTTTTTCTACCCCTGATGGCTACTGAACCACAGTCCATAGCTGGAGAACTACATGCAACTTGCACACCACTTTTCTCCACTGTGCAGGCACCCCTGATAGTGCCAGCACATGATGCAGAACCCCCTCCATCAGTGACACCTGGATCATCCCATACTGTAGCTGCAATAGCAGTCACAACCCAGAAACAGTCTGGGTTATCCCCAACACATGCAATAGCAGACACAAGTCAGAAACAGCCTGAGTTATTCCCAGTTCACACAATAGCAGGCACTTCTGGTAAGAAGCTACAGGGCATCCTAATACTGATATTATTCTCTTTTCTTTTGGGATCACTAACCATGGTCCCAGCATTGGTTAATCCTAAGCCAGCTTTGGGGTATATTGAAACTGCCACATCAGACACAGCAATATCAGCAGTTTTAGCCCAAAAATACAATGGACACATCAGACCCATTGCTATTGCATTCCAGATGCTCTCCCCAGTGGAGCTGAAATACAGCCTTTGTGAAAATAATCTTTTGGCTACATACTGGACAGTAAAATACTTTATGTACATCATTGGATATGCACCCATTGTGTTGCATTCCAATCATTTGCCAACTAACTTTCTGTTGTCGGAGTAAAAGATGACTCTGTATCCAATGGCAGACTTATCCAGTGGTTTTTTCATTTTACAGGATAATGACATCACTGTCCTTTCCATCAAAACCTCATCATTGTTGGCCCATGGCCTACAATTTGCAGGAGAGACCCATGATTGCTCACTCCAACCCCCTGACCTACCTGTCCCAGGGCCCTTTCTGACAGAACCTCAGAAAGTATTAAAAGACACCACTGTGTGTCATGTTTTGACTGATGACTCAGCCACACATACCAACAAGGGTCAGATAGCAGGGTTTGGAATTGAACTTACATTCTGGTGATGACAACGTGTGCATGGCTAGTAAGTGCATCATCATTTATGTACCATTCACAGGCAATTTTAAAACACACCTGGAAAATAAAATGAAAAGCAGGGAGGCGAGGAGCCTCCTTATTACCACAAATATTTGTGGATGATTTAGAGAGCTGGCAAGTCCTTGAGAAAGACACAGTTTGTGCTAAAAGAAGAATACAAAGATTTTTCCTTATGAAACATGATACCAGCAGTCCATGAGAGGGTTAAGTTCTACATGCTTTAAGAAATGGCCTTGTACTATAATTACAGAAAGACTGCAGATACTATGTTTTTATTATAGATTCTAATTGGGTCTGTTTCTCTCTAAAATGAATTTCTTTGGAAGAAAACAAACCCCCAATACTCTGATATTACCCCTGTGAAATACAGAGACTTGTTTGTGTACATCACAACCCTATCCTAACCAGTTTAAATACAAACTGTACATTCATAAGGTTTGAGCATATTCTAAAATGTGAACCTTGTGCTCCAAAAGAGGGACCCTCATTTGAGGGCAGTATATAGGTTCCTCAATAAAGGAAGTGAGGAATAACTTCCAGAAATAAGCCAAAATAAGAAAGTGAAAATTACATTCACCTATCCAGTGATGGCCTACTCATTTGGAACATCACTGCTGTAACACTAATGAAAAGTTACAGGTAATTCCTGAACCCCTGACAGTAGATTTTATCTACTGTACCAAGAATATAATACTCCATCTGGTGGACACCAGTGACTCAGTAAAAACCCTAGACAGACTGACATCCTCTGTCTGATGACCACACATGTGGAATAATGTAGAACACTACGTTAGTAACTGATCTGTGCACAAAACAATCCTATACCAGCTAGGAAAAATAAATTGTTACCCCAGAGGCAATCAGACCCCTGGAACAATATCCAGATTGAATACATTGGCCCTATGCCAACCACTAACGACAATAAATTTGCACTAGTGATCACCGACCTATTTTCCAAACAGTTTAAAGCTATCCCAAAACAGAACAACACAAAGTGACTGCAAATGTCTTGGTACACCAGCTATTTACCAGGTGGAGGTTACCCCAAAGGTAAATTCTGATTACAGGGATCTGACTTTATAGCCTAAGTAATGCAGGAAACTCTGGATTTGCTATGGGTAAAACAAAAGTTTCATATCCCTGACAATCCACATTCATCAGAACAGGTGGAATGGGCTAACAGGCAGATCAAAGTTATGTTATCCAAACTTGTTCAGAAAAACCCAAAAGGACTGGGATTCATTATGCCTTTACTCTTTATGGCAATAAGACGGACACCCTCTGCATGTACACAACGTATCTCATTTTTGAAATCATGACTGGACAGTCCATGAGACTCCCAGAACATTTACTTCCAATCCTGTGTACTGCCACTGCTGATGGAGCATCAGTAGATAAATATGATAAATATCTCAAACAAGACATCCAAAGGGTACACTTGTTTGCTGCACAACACATGGGCAAGGCCTAAAAACAGGCCAAAATCTAATGTGACAAAACTGTGCATTCTGTAGACTGGCAACCTGGGGACCAGGTAATGGTACTCATTATTTGCGCCACCTACACATCCATTTGTAAACAAATGGAATGGGTCCTATCCCATTGTAAACAAACTCAGTCCAGCAGTCTACCAAGATAGACTGCCTCACAATAACAGTCATTGATAAATGGCTATATGCCAATCAAATTAACCTGTTTAAAAAAGATTAAATTACTTGTCCATACCCCAATGGGCAGAATAGTACTAAACTATTTTTCCTTTCTCTTTCCTTTTAGGTTCCAGAGAGAGAGAGATGCTTGCTTTTATGCTATTTTTAATTCTTTTTAGAAGTATGGGTCTACTTAAAAGCCCAAACTGCACATCTTATTGCAGGTAAGAACCAGTGACCTAATCCTAAACAGCTTGTTGAGGCAGAGTAACTCACAAGCCCACATGATTTAATTGCATCCTGTGGAATTCACACTAAAGTCCTTAAAGACAGGTTCATCATCCAGGACAGTAGTCAGGCCATACTGAATGTTATGATCATTGCTTTGGATCAATCCTAGCAGCTAGACTTGATCTGGACCCCCTGTTTACATTTTATTGATAATCAGGAATTTTGCATCCAAAATGTATGTGGCATTATAAAATGTCAAGAAAAAATCTAGAAATCTCATTAGCCAAGAGATATCAGCTGACTGTACATTAAATCTCTATAAACACACATTCATCCTGGTCATAACCACATCACACAATGAGCAAATCAGTCCTCCTACAGCCAGAACTATCTTCCATCAGTCCCTCTGCAACCAGAACTGATCTTCCGTCACAAACATGGCTGCTACTTTTACACTGTAAAAACCTTCAACTGGGCCCTAAAAATAAAACTACCTTAAATAAAAAATAAAACAATTAATTAAACATTGTTTCCCTGATCATCACACTCTCCTTACACATATAAACAAATTAGAAACACTAAGTATTGTTTATAGTTTTCATTACAACTGTTTCTTTACTAACAGTGAAAAATCCCCCTTCTGTCTTTACCTGCTCATCAGGGGAAATCTCTTCCGTTTGCTCTGACAGTGAGATAATTGAGTCACTGGCTCTAAAACATGCCTTTGTTGTCTGTGGGCTGGATATTCAGACTGCGCCAGGCTGTGGCACAAGCCTGTGCGCAGCGCAACTCGGCTGTGCCAGGGCATGGATTGGGCGATATTCAACAGTGCTGCACCATGGTTCAGCACCATTGAATGTGGCACAGAGGGCGCACACACTGCGCCTGGCACAGTGGCACTGCACCAGTGCCAGACACAGAACAGGAGCAGGGCATGCGCCAGCGCAAGTGCAGTTGCGCTAGGCGCATGACCCGCAATATTCAGCATGGGACATGCAGATGAGGCTATTATGCATGCAAGGTACAAATGGAGCCATTTGCATGTCATTATGGCCCTATTTGCATGTGATGTGTTGCCCTGCAGTCCCATTGTGGTCCCCCCGCTCCCGTACCGTCCGATTGCTGGCATAAGTATAAGTAAGATCCCTGGTGGTCCAGTGGTAACCCCCCCATCGCCTGATCGCAGGCATTAGTGTAATTAAGATCCCTGGTAGTCCAGTGGTAACCCCTCCCACCCGCCCACAGCGGTCCCCCGCCACCCAGCACCCCCCATCATTGGCAGGTGGCAGCACCCAGCCCACATGCCACCTGGCCGCCCGCAGAATAACAGTGTACAGTACGGTCTGTACGCCTACTGGTCCACTGCGTGGACCAATGGGCATGCAGATCATACTGTACTACACAGGCCCAATATGTGAATGAATGCGTTGAACATGTTTGTCTTTTACATATATTCCATATATAATCTACCTAATTACTGATAAGAAGACTCTGAGGGATCATCAGTGATTATTGTATACCTATATTCTCAAATAATTACATGTAGTGTGTGTTTTACACTCGGGCACATATGCCACGTGTAATAGAGCCAGTCAGCACTTTCCTTTGTCTAAGCAAGCTCGCAGAGAGAAATCCTTTGTTATGTCTTATATTATACATAAACAAGAAATGCCACATGTATTTTGAACCCATCAGCATTTCTTTTGTTCAAGCTATAATGCAAACGGAAGCATATTATTTGACTCATATGAAACACATTAGAAATTCTGTCTCCTAAGTCATTATCCAATACATATTGTTTCTCATATCTGCAACTATGAGGTAATCTCTGTTGCTATGCTGTTATCTGTAGTATACCCTTCTGCAACCTACTGTAGCCTAGGACAGCGGGGAGAGAGAACAAGATCTTAGAGAACCTGAGATCCTAGAAATCCAGGAGATTATGTACATTCTTCAGGAGAGTGGTGAAAACCCATCTCCCTGGTGATTTTCTTTGTCACATGCTTGGCGTAAGTAGTATAATAAACATTTATTAGTACTCTTGCTTGGTTATGAATGTTTCTTGGCAGACTCCGAAGACATAAGAATCTGTGTTATAAGTACTAATATTATTTATCCTACACACTAAGAGTGTTTAGGCAACAAAGCAAAGGGTCCTCCAGTCCTTGCACTTCCATCCCTCATTAAATGTGTACATATACTGTATGCTGGTGTGGAAGGGGCCCTGTGCTTACATTTGAACTAAAACAGGGATGAAACTGTCAGCATAGCCTTCTTATTATAACCCCATCTCGTGAGCCCAGTGATGAAAATTTTTAAATCCCCCCAAATGTGATTCTACACTACTGCAATGCCATAGTGTACCACAGGTGATAAAATACAATCAGGCCAAGGTTTGAAAAATGACCACTGTCACATTCATGAGGTTGTGAAAAAGATGTTGTTGTTAAACATTTTGATTTCAAATATTTGAAATTGCCAAAGTTAAAAGGGAGTGTAGCAAACTTTCAATGTATGCGCATAACTTTGGCACTGTTACATAGTTTGACCCCAAAATTTCCACATAGCCTTCTTATGACCCCACCTGATGAGCAAAGGCACTGAAAATCCTCAAGTCCTGCCCAAAAGGAGATTTCACCAAGCAACCACAAAATTGCCTTTCTGAGCAGCTTTGCATGATTCCACTCACATGGTTCATGAGGTAGGGTTGCAAGTTCTTTTTTCATGAGTCATCATAGGAAACAAGAACCTCATTTAACATAGATTATGATGGCAGATAAGGACGGCTTGGAACACCCAGTCTGCCCATTATCTGTTGGATAAGCTGCAGATCTTAGTTTTACCAACAGCCTACTTCATCCTACCTCTCACTAGAGTTGCCTTATGTCTCTCCTATGCATTCTTAAATTCCATTGTTTTTGTTTTGTAGTTCTTCCTCCTGAGCCCTGGCAGGAGGCTAAGGACCTCCAGTTGGAGGGACACTCACTCTCTGGTCCCCACCGATCCTGTGCTAGGTTGTCCCCCAGTAGTTCCACCGCGAACTGCCCCCCATGGCGGGGCCAGGAGGAGGTTGCCAGCTTCTCCTCCCCTCCCAGAGACCTCATCCAGAATCTGAGGGGCTGCTCCCAAGAGCGGTGGACCATCATCAAGCCTGCCAGGCTTGCTTTTCCTGTTTTCTTCTGGCCCCCCTCCCTACCAATGCAAGGACGTCAGCTTCGAGCCTCCCAACCTATACTGTCCTCCAGACACCACCATAGGGCAGTCAGCAAGTGGGACAACTAGTCCCCCTTCCCCCAAGAAAGGAAAGCAGTCCTCCAGATGCTGAAGCCTCTCTCCCCCTGCCGACCCCCGGCTGCCAGGGCTCGTTCCCGAACTTGGGTCACCTGTGTGGCACGAGGTGTGGCATCCAGTGCCTCAACCCTGAGTGCCACTGGGCTGGTTCAAAATTCCCCCACTGTTTTTGACCCAATGACTTCCTCAAGAAGGCCATTCCAATGCATCCACCACCCTCTCCATGAAAAAATACTTCCTCGTGTTGCCCCTGAATTGTTCCCCTCTATCTTTAAATTGTGCCCCCTTGTTCTTGCACATCTCTTTTTCTGAAAGAAGCTACCCTCTTGGACTTTGTTGATTCCCCTGAGGTACTTAAAAGTTTCTATCATGTCCCCCCTCTATCTCCTTTTCTTGAGGATATACATATCAAGCTATTTTTGTCTTTCTTCGTGTGGCTTCTGGTGCAGACCCTACACCATTTTAGTTGCCCTTCTCTGGACTGCCTCCATCCTGTCTATGTCCTTGCAGAGGTGGGGTCTTCAGAACTGCACACAGTACTCCAGATGGGGTCTCACCAACTGTTAGCACAGAGGGATAACAACTTCCTGTGTTCTACTGGTGATGCCTCTCCCTATGCATCCCAGTATACCCCCAGCCCTCCTTACTGCCTTCTCACATTACTTGCCTACCTTTAGGTCATCTGATATGACTACCCCCAGGTCCTTTTCCATTTTTATTGTCATTAATACCCCCCCTTGTGTACTCTTCCCTTGGGTTTATGTTTCCCAGGTGCATTACTTTGCACTGCTTTGCATTGAATCTAAGCTGCCATACTTTTGGCCATTCCTCCAACCTTGCCAAGTCCCTTCTCATCCTTTCTACATACCCCTTGTGTATCAACCCTGTTGCAGATCTTTGTGTTGTCTAAAAAGAGGCATACTTTTCCTTCCAGTCCTTCCACAATGTCACCTATAAAGACATTAAAGAGGACCGGTCCCAGTTCTGAACCCTGTGGTACCCCATTACGAACCCCCCTTTCTTCAGAGTGGACTCCGTTTACAATTACCCTCTGCGTCCTGTTGTCCAGCCAGTTTTTTACTCAGGTTACCAGCCTGGGACCCACTCCCAGGCTGGCTAATTTGTTTATTAATCTTTGTGGGACTGTGTTAAATGCCTTGCTAAAGTCTAGGTAGGCCACGTTCCCAACCCCCCCCGATCTACTACTTTGGTCACCCAGTCAAAGAAATCTATTAGATTTGTCTGACATGACCTACCCCGCTGTGAATCCATGCTGCATTGGATCCTGTGCCCCACTGGCCTCTAGGTACTCAACAATTCTTTCTTTTAGAAATTATGCCATTATTTTCCCTGCCACTGAGGTCAAATTAACAGGTCTGTAGTTTCCTGCCTCTGCCTTGCTCCCACTTTTGTGAAGGGGAATCATATCCACCCTCCTCCAGTCCTCAGATATCGCACTATCTCCCTTGATTTGTTAAAAATGGTAGTCAGTGGTGCCACTAGTTCTCCCCTTAGATCTTTTAGAATTCTGAGGTGAATCCCATCAGGCCCCATTGTTTTGTCCACCTTCAGTTTTAGGAGTTCTTTCATGATCCTTTCTTCTGTGAATGGACTGGTACTGACCCCCCCCCCCCATCCAGTGTGCTTCTATTATTTGGTTTAGGTATCTCTCCCTCTTGTTTTGTGAATACTGAGTATAAGTATTTGTTCAGTATATCTGCTTTTTCACTGTCACCCTCTGCCCACCCCCATCCCTTTATTAAGCCTCACTGTCCCTCTGGTCTTTCTTTGTTCCCAAATGACCCTATAAAAGGTTTTGTCCCCCTTCTTTAAGTTGCTACCTTTTCCTCAGTTTGGGCCTTTGCTATTCTGACTGCTTTCCCTGCTTCCTTCCGCTTTAAATGGTTAAGTTATCTGTCCTGCTCCTTCTGTGTTTCCTTATACTTCCTGAATGCTATCCTTTTCTAACCTTCCCTGCCACCTCTTTTGAGAACCACACTGTTTTTTTCCTTCATTTTGTTTTATTTGCTTCACACAAAGGCTTGTTGCCTCCAATGGCAGCTTTGATTTTTCCCCATTGTTCCTCCACCCCAAAATTTTTCCAGTTTGCTAGTGCTTTTCTGAGGCACTATCCCATTTTGCCAAAGTCAGCCCTCCTAAAGTCCAATACCCTCACCTTTGTGTGACTTGACTCTATCGCTCTGTTTATCATGAACCATACTGTTTGGTGGTCACTTGTTCCCAGATGGCTACCCACTTCTAAATCCGAGATCCTCTCTCTGTCCCCATTTTTTGCCCCTGATTTGTTTATCCCCCCCCCACGTGCTCCAGTATCCATCACTCCTTCAGGCCACCAAGGTCCCAACTTACTTCCTACTAACCTCAGTCGAGCCCTCTGTCCTCACACTGCAGCCATCCCTGAGTTAACCTAATGTAACCCTTTGCCGGGTGGGTCCCTCTCCTCTGAGGGGGAAGACACCAGTGGTGGTAGCCAGCATGCAATCTATTTGGCCCTGGGGTGCATAAATTTATGCACACAGTTACTCAGATAAATGGATGTATCGCACTTCATTTATGCCCACACCTATTGCTTAAATATATATAGAATGTTCAGCATTAGTAGCAGTACTAACCATATTCAAACGCAAATAACTAAAATGAAAAATGATAGCATGGTACTGTGAGCATGAAAATTGTTCAGCACAAAAATATCTACAAAATGAGTGGTTTTCATTTATAGCTACCTTGTATTTCTTTATAATCAGCAAAAAACAGCAGAAAATTCAATTTTTTTCACTTTTTCAACAAGCAAATGTGAATAGCTTTAAAACAAAAAAATTATAGCATGGTACTATCGCACAAAATTTGTTCAGCACAAAAATATCTACAAAATAAGTGGTGTTTCATTTATAGATACCTTTTAGTTTTTCTATAATTTCAACATTTACTCATATATTTTGCTAATTTTTATATATTTTTACTCCACACTTTCAACATAACCATTTTTTCACACCACCTCATAAACATGACTGGTATCATTTTGCAAATCTTAGATGAGATGTGTTTTCACACTTGTGGCATAAAATTATTTTTCAGCCAATATTCTATAAATGCCATATGTCATGTTTATATGGGGGAGTTATAGAACAACTATTCTGAAAATGTGGGGTCAAAATTTAACAAAAAACATTTAAAAAAAATGTGTAGTGCACCAGCTTTATCCCTGTGGGTAGTGCTTTGTGATCACATGCTTGTGATCTGACTTCAGGGGCAAGCTCAGTGAGTCAGCTGGATAGTTTGAGGCTGGGATTACTGCGTTATTATGAGGCATCACCCCCCCAGCCTGGGAGGGGAATGTGCAGGATTTCCTGCACAGGCCCAAGTATCATATAGTGAAGAGAAATCTTCTCTTGGTATAGCGTTCTGCACTTCTGCATCCAAGTGTGCCACAGGGCCCTGCGCTTTGTCTGACAGAGGGACTCTTTGCCCTGCATAACTGCATCTGTAGCCACAAGGAAGCACAGGGTCCAGAGGGTCCTGTACTTCCACAGCCAACCAGACCGCCCTGCAAATTCTTGACATCCACTGCCACATGAACTTGCAGGGCCCACACTTTCACACCCAGAGTGACTCATCCCTCTGCATCTGTTCACAGAGACCCGCATGAATGAGGGCACGATTCCACCATCTCAAACAATATATTCAACCAACAGCACCAAAAATATCTTACATTAAAAATGAGTCTCCTACACCTTGTTCACACCCATGAGGTACTTATAGGTCTCAATCATGTCCCCGCTCTCTCTCCTCTTTTCCAGTGAGTACATGTTGAGCTCCTGCAGTCTCTCCTTGTATGATTTCTCATGCAACCCCCACACCATTTTGGTGGCTCTTCTCTGGACCACTTCCACCCTATCAATGTCCTTGCAGAGGTGCAGCCTTCAGAATTGGGCACAGTACTCTAGGTGGGTTCTCACCAGTGGGTAATACAGTGGCAACACTACCTCTCGTCTCCTGTAGAAATTTCCTTATCTATTTATCGCAGAATCAAACTAGCCTTGCCTACTGCTTTGTTGCACTGCCCCGCCCCGCCACCTTGAGATCATCAGTCAGGATTCTAATTCTGGCAGGGAAGGGAATGTGTGTACTGTCGCATGTGTTCAGCAGCCATTAGGCCCGCTAACATGGCACATGCACAGTTGTACTACACAAGAACTTGTGTAACTCAGAGAACTCCCTGACAAAGACTCTCAGCATCTGAAGCACCAGGGCAGTGGTAAGAGGCAACAATTTATACTTATGCACTGAGCACTTTAAATGATTTTGTACCCTCACTGTTTGTCATAGTATAGCGTTGTATGTGAGCCTGCATTTCTGATAAGGAACCATGAGGCTGTTAAGCTGAATAAAAAAGCATGTAGTTATATGCAGGTTAAACAGTAAAAACTGCTGTACAGTGTTGTTTTGTTCCTAGGAGAGTGCTACATGTTTTGTTGATGGACAGTTACTGTGAGAAGGAATAATCACCAGAGATAACTCCCCTACTATTTCGAAAAGAGCCAAGGAATTTTACATTCAACTTGGAAAATCACTAGAGATGTCAGGAGAGACCTTGGATTATTTATTTATTCATTTATTTAAATTTGGTACACTGAGCCAGAGTTTGTTTCCAGGCATGACCCAGGAGGTGGAAGTAATTGGGGGGCTCAGAATACAGTTAACAGTAAAGTGATGAATGCACTGTTCAACACAAAAGTTAAGAAATAAGGCATGACAGGGTGTGCATTATTGTAGGGTAATGGCATGTCTTGGGATGTGACGCGCAAGGCAAATATGATAGCCTTATGTACCCAAGCTGTGCCATTGTCCCATAGTAAAGCACACTCTGGCACGCCTTATTAAAATTATAAAATGTCTCCCCCGAGTTCTGATTTAACTCTTGAGAAAAGAGGTTTTAAAAGCTATGTATTCCTGACTTTGGCTGTTCTGCTTCAGTAATGCATGGCCATGTGATCATATTTGACCAGTTCCATTTATTGGTTCATTTAGCCCACTTTAAGATATGCAATAACTGATGGCATTATACAAAACTTACAAAAATTATCAGAATGTAAAATAGCAATAAGAAATTAATTAGAACCACAATTGTAAAACTGTACAATGCTTATAAGTAATATCATCATAACAGCTCATCAGAAGGATGGCACCTCCAACAGTACAGCAACCCCCAGTGCAACATTGCATTTTCAGTGTTGGCTATTAGCCCAAGGGCCTGGTGCAGGACTTCAACAAAAAACAAAAAAAAAAAGCTTATTGAAAGCGGTGATACAATTGAAAAGATGAAATACATGTGTATTTTAATACAATAATTTCCAGTCCTCTTGTTTATAACCACAGGAACAGAAAATACTGCAAAATGACGGTCAACTGGTAGCAGAGTTCATTGTGTGGTATGGACTGACACAGGTGAATGGCGGGAAAGAACTGGAGGGCAGGCATGGGAACTGCCCCCTTTATAGTGTCATGCTGACGTCCTGTCATGTCATGCCGGGGGCGGTCCCCTGCTATGGATTGTTAACTAGAAGTTTGTCATGTGGTCCTGACACCAGGGGCACTGTCCTAAGTGTAATGATCTACTGCAGGAACCCTCTCAAAGTAAGATCAGAAAATATTACAGGCAGAAAAAGATTGAGATCCATTCAATCTGCTCTGTTCCTATCTTGTGCTAAACCTAGGTAATCTGGTCCATTTGTCCACCACTTTTTATATGAAGAAATACTTCCTCGGATACTTCTTGAATCCTCTCCCCAGCTTGTACCTGTTCCCTTTGTTGTGGAATGCTTACAATGGTTTAACATCCACTGGCAGCCAACCATGTTTATTCCCTTCATAAATTTAAATATCTCAATTGTAACCCACCTCCCTCCTTTACTGGCAAGGTAACAACCATAAACACAAAGGTATTACCCTTGGTATTAGGGCAACACCTGGCTCAGGCATCTCAGAGGTCGGAGGGAGGGGTACAAAACAAACATTTCTATTTACCCAAGTCTGGGGGAAAACTACCTGGGCTATGGTGTGTCACATCATATCTGAGGGGATCCCAAAAATGTTGCACAGGTCATACATAGAAGGAGACTCCACAACAGGAATGGGATTGTACTGCATGGCTTTATTCCTGACAAGGTGTCAGTCAGAAACTGTGATGCCCCAGGGCTTTTGCAGGTACAGAACACAAAATGCACACAGAACTCTTTTGCTACAGAACTTGTCACAAGAACATTTTCTTCCGAGCTTCCATCCCTTTGTTTTGGGACCAAATGGAAAATGGGGCATCTGGCGATTCCCAGGACTACATATGTGCTCATTCAATGGAACATTCCAAAAACACTTACTTAGAGAGCACAGACCAACTGGGTGAACTAAGTTACCACCCCAAAACTTGTAAGCAGATTGGGTCACTCTGCAACCTGGATAGAGTGGTCAGCTCAATTTCGGCCTAAGCCTGATGTCCTCTGAAATTACAACATTTCCAGATTCTTCAGGCACTAGTGGCCTCTGAAGACATTCCAAATGCACCTTCTGTGTTAGGCACCAGTGAACCCACTCTTGAACATTTGTTGTGTTCCTGTGCTGAGCACCAGTAAACCCACAGTGAACGTTTGTTGTGTTCCCACAGAAACTAACATTTCTCACAAAACTGCAGGGGTCCTGTTCCATAGAACCCACCCACAGTAACTCACTTAGAAAGTCACTTAAGTAATGCACAGGAGTCCCCAGGCTGTAGGGCTTTCTGAAGTACTAGACTCCAAGTGACAGAAACACCAGGTAATTAACATTTACAAGGCTAGAGCTTAGATATAAAAACGCACAGTCTATTCTGGGCAGCACTTAGGAAGTGATAGGGTATGAGGATTGTCCTATCAGCTACTCATTGATACCAATCCAGATGATTGCACTCTTGTGATGAAATTCACCCCCTTGGGGCACTGCAACAGATAGTCTCCACCACTACCCGGTACACAGACCGATCGCTGTCACACTAGGGCAAAGAAAACACAGATGGGCTCTCCCTCTGGAAGTTGGGTTGCTAGTTACCAGGGCACCAACCACTCCAAACTCTCTCTGAACTAACTAATGAGTCACACTGCAGCTGTCAGGAGCAAGGGGGTCATGCTGCAAGAGTTCCATATGCTTATTAGCTCTCTCTGCTCAGAGGATGCTGAGCAAGACGTGCTTAACAGTACACTACAAGGATTTCACCTTTTTTGTGCTGCCCACACCTACCTACACTATACTGAAGGGGTTCTAGTAACCCTAGGGGAACCTGGGTGTTACACAATCATGTCCCCACCCTCTCTCCTAATCTCCAGTGAGTACAGATTAAGGTTGCCAAGATGCTCCTCATATGTCATTCTCCCCCACTGTCCTTGAATCATTTTGATTGCCATCCTCTGCATAGGTTCCGGTATGTCCCTGTCACTTTCTGATGTAAGGGCTCTAGAACTGAGTGCAGTACTCCAGATGCAGCCTCACAGGGGTAGAATCACCACCTTACTCTTACTGGAGAATCCCTTTCCTATGCATCCCACCTTCCTACTGACCTTCCTATGTGCCTTGTTACATTGGTCCATGAGTTCTAAAGTATAGTGTAAGCTTTGTTCACAACAAGGTCCCTTTCCTCCATTATCTGGGTTTCCTTGACGTCCAATAGCCAATCCTTGGTTTTGAGATTGTTTTTGGTAATACGCATGGCTTTGTATTTGGGATTTTGTTTGGTAATATGCATGACTTTGCATTTTTTAGCATTGACTCTGAGCTACCAGACCCTGGACCACAGCTCTAACCTTCCTAATTTGCTTTCCATATCCTTGATACCTTCCTTAATGTCCAGCCTCCTACATTACTTAGTATCAACCGCAAACAGACTAGTCTAAAGAGAACTGATCTCAGGACTGAGTTCTGAGGTACCGCCCTGTCTCTTCCTCCCAATCCTGAGGGTTGACCATTTACCACTACCCTCTGGGTCCTTTTCCACAGCCAGTTTGTAATATACCTGATCAGGCCTACCCCCATCCCTAGGACCACTAACTGCCTACCAGTCTTCTATGCACCACAGAGTCAAACACCTTGCTAAAGTCCAAATACAGGCTATCAACAACCACTCCCCTTGTCCATTGCCTGAGTCACCACATTGAAGAAGGTGATCAGATTGATCTGGCATCACCTTCCCTTACCAAAGCTGTGCTGAATCCAGTCTTGCAGGTTGTTTGCATCTAGAAATTCTACTATCTGCTCCTTGATGATAGTTTCATGCAGCCTGCCCCCATTGGTGATCAGAATCACCAACCTGTAGGTCCTCAGGATGTCCTCGTACCCCCTTGTGAAGGGGCACAGCATCCATCCTCCTCCAGTTTGCTGGGACTGTTCCTATCTCCAGTGAGCAGTTCAGAACATCTGCCAGAGGTGCCCCCACTTCCTTCAACACCTGGGGATGCAGCCCATCTGGAACTGGTGGCTTGCAAACTTTCAATGCCCTAAGCTCTTTAAGTACCCCTTCTAAGGTGATATACACCACTTCCAGTTGATATCCAGGTCCTTGAGCCTTATTTACTCTGCATTCTGGCAGCAGTGAATCCCTTTCCTCAGTAAAAACATACTGAAATATTAATTCCATACATCGACCTTATCCTGGTCATCCACCACTCAATCCAACCACTTTCATTACCTTTCTATGCCCTCTTTATTTTTCATCCTTTTACTTATATAGCTGAAGAAGCACCAAGCCACAAACAGCCCACACTCAATGAAAGTGAAAATATAAACCAATCCAGGCAAGGCACAGTTGTTCATGCCAAATGTGATTTAGTTAAGCAAAAGATTAACTAAAAGAGAGAGGCCAGATGGGGTATTGGTCACTAGTGCTCTTTTTGTTCACTTCTTGGATGAAAATGGAAAGAAAGGCAGTTTAAAGCTAAAACGAGATAAAGCACTTAAAAATTAAAAGAGTGACATATATTATATTGTAGTGGAATAACACGTTTATCCCCACACATGTGGGAAGACCTTCATAACTAACTGGTGGCTTTGCCACTCATGAGTTAGAGGTCTTATCATTCCGTAGTACAGATAAATATTTTGATTTAAGTATTTTAACTGATGTCATGCAATATCCTTTTTGTACAACATGCAATATACAAATAATTTGGTAATGATATATTTAATGCTTTATTGGGAAGATAACAAGTGTGCATATAATGTCATTTTTATGCTAGCCACTTTACATAAAAAGTTAAAGGAATATGTTTATTTTGTAAAATGTATTTTGACACTGTATATCTATATCTTTCTATCTATCTGTCTATATATATGTCTGTCTATCCAACGTATATATATACATAATAGAAATAATTAGCAGTTATATCCCTGTATACCCTTTCCTCATATATGTTACTGCAATCAAAATTGACTGCACCATCCAGGTGCATTATATAAAACTATATATTATGGGTAAGTCCACTGTACTCATAAATAAACCCACTGAGGGAGCTAACAAAATCATAAAACCACTTGCCCTTAGGACTTGTGGCTTTATGATCAGGTTAGCCCACTCAATGGGTTTATTTTCTTGTATACCACACTTACCATCATTTCTTCAAAATATATTGACATATTTATATTTATAAAATTGGTGAGAAAAATATGTAAAAATGTTGCCTTCTGATTGGACAATACACATTACATGACAACTCATTATCCCGCTAAGACTGCATGCCTGCGTTTCTTTCTATGCCACAAAAACTGTTCACTAGCAGACCGGACGTGAGATCAATCTGTAGGTAGCACACAGAAACTGTCACACATACCACACTTAAATAGCCATACAACCTAGCTGTACTTTCGCCAGAAATTGCCAACTTCTTTCTCTAACTGCCCCCAAATAACTAATGAATCTTTGAATTTCTGCCTTTCACTCACTTATGTGGTTGATCCTGTCCTGTTGGCTGTCATTCGCATGCCAGTTTGGATTTTACTTTCACTTTTTTTGTAGTATGACTGAGTGGTTTCATGTCTGGAAGTGTGCTAGTCATAAGCTACATTATATTGTTTAGTTCTGCAAGAGTTTTCTTCCTCAAATTGGTTTAAAAGCACAGTGTAAGTGTTAACCCTCACTCCCACTGCACTATTTCTATGCTACTGAAGCCGCCAACTCTGTCACATTCACTCTAGGGTCAGCAACTCTTTTCAGCTTTTGTAAGTAATCTGAGGAAGAAAACTCCTTTGCAGAACTAAATCAAAATATGTAATACAGCTTATGACTAATGCACTTCTAGGCATGAAACCACTTGGTCACGCTACGAAAAAAAAAGCTCACTAATGGCACTTTTTTCTTTTTTACAAAACTTGTTACAGGACAACAATACCTATTACAGAACGTTTGCAACTAAGTCTCTTCCATGGGCCAAACCCACTCGGCCACAGTACAAAAAGTGAAAGTGAAAATGACATCCTAAGAGCCCTATTCTCCATGGCGCAAAGTGTCTATGCACCACATATCTGGGGTGTGTAGACACTCTGCGGCTGCTGTTCCCCCTGTGCCCGATTTTCCAAGGGGTCGTGGGGCTGGGACATTCCCAATCCCACATCTAGCTGGCGAGTTCCACGAGGGGGTGGCCCGGGGGGGACAGTGCAGGGGGTGTGCCCTTGCTCTGCACCATTCTTGTAGGCAGGGAGTGCTGGGCGAGGGGGCACAGGCTATGTTTCTCTGAGGCCGTCATAGCTGCTGCATGCCCCCTCCAGACTCTATGCTGCTGGCAACAGCAAACCCCATAGGGCCCCCTGCCAAGCCGCCCCTCCCGACGGGACCACCATGATGGCAGAAAGCCACCTTCCTCCACCGACTGACCCCTGCACCAATCCCCCCAGCCACCAGTGGCACACACCCTGGCTGACAGCTATGCCCTGGCCCCGTGATGCCGACATCCCCCCCAACACACACACACACATAGGGACACCAGCCCCATGCCTGCAGATACCCCTCAATACCATCCTGCCTGGTACTGCACCCCCGGCCATGCCCCTGACTACTGAGCACAGCTTCCCAGCCCCTATCAGCGTTTGGTGGACCCCCGGTCCTGCAGCACTATCACCCCCAACCTCTTACTTGCCCGAGGATGCCGCAGTACTGACAGCAGGTACAGGGTCTAGGGGGGTATTTGGTGCCATGTGGGCACTCCTGCACATGGGCATGGCCGGGGAGCACACAGGTTGACTGGGGCAGTCCATGCAGCTCCAGGTACTTGTGGTTGGCATTCACGCACCGACACATGCCCGCAGCACATGGGATCCACTGCGAGACCATGGATGGACACCACACTGGATGCCTGCCTGGGTCTGCTACTCCACCCCTGGCTGGCCTGTGCAGTTCTGCATGCCAAGGGGGCTGGGCCATGGAAGGGTGCCGTGTGGTGGCCAGTGGCTGTGAAGACGGTCACCATGCATCGTTCCATGGGTGCGGTACTCTGCGGGCAGGATATGTGCCTCCAGTGCATCATTTCCACCCCTGGAGAATCCCCACCAATGATAGCAACAGCAGAAATGGCAGTATCAACCAGATAAGTACTTTTAAATAACTAATATCTGGCAACAACACTAGCCTCAGTTACGAAAAAAACTTTCTTAGGGTACCCAGATAAGTCAGTGTGCAATGTTACTGAATTCAGCAGCCAGGAACTATTTTTCATCCCCCCTTCCAAAACTATTTTGGCCATTTTATAAAATGACAGATAATCTACTATAGGATGTGCAGACATGCCCTGATATGTAAATGGCTTGAGTGGTTTAACATACTTGGCCTGCTGCTTTGTACTCTACAACGCACACCAAGGCATTCCTACATGAGAGCACAACTGTACACACTTTAGTGGATTATCTGTTACTCACAGATAGATATATATGTATTTCATGCAGTTAAGTGATACAGAAGTAGTGTGCTCTAATGGTTAACAGTGGCTTGGGAACCAGAAGATCACAGGTTTAAACACTGCTAGAGCCATACTCACTGTGTGACTCTGGGCAGATCATTAAATCTCTCTATGTTCTAGTCTACCCAGCTGCAGAAATGGGAAACAGCAGGGCCTCAAACAAGATGTTGCATCTTAGCTGAGCTATCCTGAGTAAAAAAATTGGAAAAACACATTTTACCTGTCAAAGCACTTATGATTTTTATGGCTTATACCTAAACAGTTTCCAAGCATAGTTTTTGTGTTATTTATCTGTTAATAGAGAAAGGTCACATGCTATTTTTTATTGGACCAATATACTGTATAAGTTACAATATGGGCCAACAGGGGTCACATCTTTGGTTGATGCAGTCACCTGATTGTATTACCTGAAGAACAGATCTTGTGGGACCGGTACTGTAACAAACTCTGGCTCAATAAAATATATTTAGGCACAGACCAGCAGAGCTATCAATGTGTCCATGCAATATGGAAAAGTCATTATTCCTAAAGACACATAAGTAATGTGGTATAATGATATTGCCCTATGCTAGTTTTGTCTTGAAGTCATAATGGCTAATTCTGTCACAGTTTATTATTTTGTTTTTAATTCATAATCTTTAAAAACAGAGTTATCTAGGTCAAACTTGTATATGCTACATATTACAGCATTTGACCATTGTGTCACACCAGGAGCCAGATATTTAAAACTTATCCCCGTGGCAAAATTAGCACTGCCTGCTAAATTAGCCTGGAACCAATAACATGCTATATTCAAAGGGACAGCCCCAGTGCTAAACCTGCTGAATATAGCATGCTAAGGAAACAGTGCAAACTGGGGTGGAAGTGCAGAACAAATTATCCCTGGAAGTAAGACAGCACTGAATATAACAAATAAGACAGTTCTGAAAATAGCAAGCAGTCAGGCAGTGCAAACACCCACAGCAACA
Source organism: Neoceratodus forsteri (assembly GCA_016271365.2). Lineage (NCBI taxonomy): Eukaryota > Metazoa > Chordata > Ceratodontiformes > Ceratodontidae > Neoceratodus > Neoceratodus forsteri. The sequence continues at coordinate 1,128,230,029 of CM057449.1, read as the reverse complement.
CAGTGCAGAGGGGAGCCAGCCGTCCACTGGAACACATGCAAAGAAGTATAGCCCTGAATGTGACCGCAAGAGGTCCTATAGTGTTTCATGACATTGCCGTGGCTGGGTGTGTGGCCCAATCCTACCAGCTCAGACAGTACCACCATAAACACAATGGCAGGTGTTGTCTGTGACAGGTCCGCAGCAACACACACATGCCAAGCCACATGACTGCCACCTGTGGGGAGTCCTACGGCCGGCCAGGTGGATTGCTCACATGATCTGTGTGTTGCAGCAGACACTGTAGTGGGGCCAAAGGCTGCCACATAGGCTGTCCACCAGCCACGCACCACAGACCGCACCCAGCCACCCTCACCCACTGTCCCATGTGACCCTGCACCCCAGGGCCCAGTGGACCCTGACCCCCATGTGCTCCTCCACTCTGCTGTTGAATGTCAGACAGCTGCATGGCAGGAGCTGCATGCCTTTGGGCGTGAAATGTGGCAAAAGCTGTCTCTGCTTGAAGAGATTGCGAACACAGACCTATTGCATGCACAGCAGTGTGATGAGCAGCGCCATGCCTGTAACCGCGAGGTGTTTGGGGAGCTCACCTGGGCTGTGAGGGAGCTCACAGCCACTGTTCTGCCTGGTGGTTTTGTAGGGCAGTGGTGCAACACCTGCCAACAATGTCGGAGGGCCACTAGTGGATCCAGGTGTGCTTCCACTGCATGTTTGGGACGCTCTGACTTGGCCAGCACCGCTGCATTCCGCTCACCCATGGGATTGTCACGGAACACTGGGCGCAGGTCGTCGGCCACACCAAGCCCACACCATGGCCTTGGTCATCCCAAGGCAATGGGCTCCGCAATGTCCACATCCAATGTCACCCCTGTCCAGAGTATGCCCCCCTTACAGATGCACAGTCATGATCATGTCCAGTTCCATGGTGGCCGACTGCGCTGATGGCATGTAAGTGCCACAGCATCCTGCATACCTCACCCATCCACACATGCACATGCACCTCCATCCCCAGTCACACATCCCATATCATTCCCACTGTCACATGTGTGCTTTGCTTGTAGTGTTCCATACTGATACACCTGTCACCATTGTACATTCTGTAAATACACGTTAATACATACTTGTCCATGTTGTGTTCACTCACATGCCATCTGTGCTAGAGTTGCAATAATGTTGTTGTGGTGCTCCTGGGATCTCCTTGCCATCCGAGGGACTCGCCGTTCTAGTTGATCTACTATCCCCCTGACCTCTGGCTCTAGAGACACTGTCTGAGTGTTCCTCAGGTTCCAGTGTGCATATTCCATGGTTCAATGCCATGTTTTGTAACATGCAACAGGCAAGGAATATGCGGAATACCTTCTGAGGGCTGTAGTGTTGGGCCACCAGATCTGTCTAGGCAATGAAACCTCATTTTGAGCATGCCAAAGACCTGCTCTATTATGTTCCTTGTTGTGGCATTTGCCTCATTGTACTGTTTCTTGGCCACTGTTGCAGGAACGAGGGTCTCAGGGAATAGACACTGTCCCCTGTGGAAACATAGCCACATGTCAGCACATGTGTACTACACTGGTCAACTAGTTTGCTACACTGCCCCTCTGTCAGGGTCATCCTGTCTGCCTCTGCACTCTTCTGCACTCTCCCCTCCCCGCACTCTCTGTCTACTGTTCTAGGGCACTATTCTGCCATTGGGTGGGGTCTTGTGTGCCTGCTATGGGTACTCACTGACAAGGTGTCCATTGGGTATTACACCTGCATCGAACGCCAGGCACAGCCGTGACGTATGCCAGATGTAGGCATCATGAGCATTGCAGGGGAACTTGGCAAAGATATTGATTATGCACCCTGTTGCATCGCACACCACCTGGCAATTAACAGAGTGGTAGCCCTTCCTGTTGATGTAGATATCCCCATAATCACCAGGTTGTGCACCGATGGCAATGTGGGTGCAGTCAATGGCATTGAGTACTGCTGGTAGGTGTGCAACCCAATAGAAATGCTGCATTATCTCTCTGCGCTCCTGTGCCATGCTGGGAAATACAATGAATTCACCAGCGTGTCGCACAAAAGCATCCAGAAACTGGGTCAGGAGAAGAAGCTGAGGTGGCCGACTGTGACACATCGATGGTATCACCTACTGGGGTCTGGAATGTCCCAGTGGCGAGAAAGCACATTGCAGCCATCACCTTTTGCTTGACTGACATAACATGGCTGCGGTGGGTGTTAGGCTGCAGCTGATAATGCAGGAGCTCACACAGCTGTCTCAGCATGACCCTGTTCATTCTGTACCAGCCTACAAAGTGGTCATCTGACAGAATCTCAAATGATACCCTGGGCCAGTACCTCCTGTGTGCAGCGTATCTCCTCCTTGGCCTACGGTGAGACCCAGGGTGGGCCTGGTCCCACTCTTCCTCCCCCACAACAGCTGCCATCAGGCACACCAGCACTGCATCAGTAGTGACCGCCATCTTTGCTCCTGCTGTGTCCATGCCCCCCCACAGTGTTTTGCACTGAGTTTAGACTGCCTTTTTATGGGCAGTAACTAGCGCTGTGCTACATGTGGCACAAGGGTGCCTTGCACAGTGCTACAGCTTTAAACATGGCATTGCACCTGTATGCATGGTCCCGCCCCTCACTTTGCACCATGCATACATTACCTTGCTACACCTGCGCTAAAGGGTTGCGCTGGTGCTATTTGATCTTTTGAATATCGTGCTCCGATGCTATTCTGGCACAATTCCAGTGCAATCAGTTTGCGCCCACTGCAAAGCTTTGAATATCTGGCCCCTGGCATTTATAGGCACATATCTCTTCTAGGAGCAGTGCTGTAGTTCTGCATAAAGGTGATAAGAAACAATTTTTTATATTTGTACATTTGAATAGTTTTGTAAACTAAACCCTAAAGGTTTTGGTGCACTGCAGCTGGCAGTTTCAATGGACGCAGAGAAGGTATTTGATAGGGTTGATTGACACATTATTCCCAGTGCTCCATTCAATTTGACCCCAAATTCCTCCAGGCAATATCAGCTTTATATACCCACCCTGAAGCCACTGTTCAAGTTAATGGTCTTAAGTATGACAGATTTGTCTAGAACATGGCACCAAACAGGGATGCACCCATCACTCCTACTATTTGCAATCAGCCTTGAACCTTTGGTTGGTTAATGGTTCATAGTTTACCAGTTCTAGATGCGAGAGGTTCTGAGGAATTATTTCTCCTAGGTATTTCATTTGTATAGAACACCATTTAATTTGATATTGTTCCCTAATCGTTCACGAGGGGGTGTATGAGCTTAATATGACTTCCATCTTTTTTATATTTAATTTGAAACCCGCAATCTGTCCAAAGGAATTTAGTATGTGCCACACCACTGGTATTGATTGCTCCAGGTTAACAAGGGTTAATAATACATCAGATGCATACAACATCAGCTTATGGTTCTGGTGCCCTATCCATATTCCCTCCACCCCTGGGTCAAGGCATATCACCTGTGTGAGCAGTTCTATATAGAGCGTGAACAAGAGAAAAGATAGAGGGCAACCCTGCCTTGTACCGTGTTGAAGATGTATTGATTGAGATAATGTGTTGCTAATCCAAACACACGCCTGGAGAGATGCATACATGGATCTCAACCACTTTAGGAATTGTTGGAGGAAGCTGAAGGCCTTCAGGGTCTCCCAGAGAAATTCCCAGGAGACCCTGTCAAAGGCCTTTTCGGCATCCAAACTAATATATACTGCTGGTATCTGTCTGGTTTGTATTCTTTCTAGTAACAGTAAGGCTCTTCTAATATTGTCTGTGATGTTTCTTTGCTGTATAAATCTTGATTTATCAGGGTTAATCAATGCTGGAAGCAAATTTTCCAGTCTTTTTGCCATGATAGCTATGAAGATTTTATAATCAACATTTAGGATAGATATTTGCTGGTATGAGGTGGGGCATTGTGGTGTTTTGTCTGGTTTTAGTATGACTGATAGCATGGCATAGTTCCAAGACGGGAGGGGGGAGGCCCTCAGTAACCTCCCCATAGGCCTTCTTAACTGGAGTCAGTAATTATTCTGAAAATGTCTTATACCATTCGGCTGGGTAGATGTCTCACCCTGGGCATTTTAAGGTTTTGGTTTCTTTCATCTGGGTTGCGATTTCTAACTGGGTTATGGGTTCTATTTGTAACCTCCCTGTTCCCTAGGGTTACTAGAATCCCATCAGTGTCACTGTTAGGTAGGGAAGGCAGCTGGTGAATAACTAGTTAAATAGATTTTCACCTGCTCCCTCTCTGCTTACTTGGTCTCAGCTGAGAGGAGAGAGGTGATGTCATTTAGAACTCTGGCAGCAGCATAAGCCACGCTAGCTAGCTGTGAGTGGGGAGTTTAGAATTCTTATTTAGTGTTCTGAGTGGAGTTCAAAGTGAGCAGTTGGAGGAATGAAGAGCTGCAGTGTGGGCTTTGTGAGGAGAGCCTCCTTTTTCTCACCCTAGTGCTGAGAACCATCTACCTGCCTTGTAGAAGTGGTGGAAACCATCTAGCAGGGGTTCCTGATGTTCTCATCCCCTGTGAGATGAGAAGGACTGCAGAATGGATCCAAGGGGCAATCCCCTGACTTTGATCCAGGACATCTGAAGCTGCCTTTTGTGTACAACCGTGAGTAATCTGACTTTGGATTCCCAGGAGGAATGTACCTGCTTGCCTGTTTTTCTTGTGGGGTGTACTCTAATAAAGGGATTTTTATACCAAGTTCTTTTCTGGTTGAGACTGTTCTCATGTCTTTCCTAAAGTTAGCTGACAATCATGGAGTCCTCGGTGAGACTTAGCACATTGTACAGAACTTTACCTTACAGTCAGATGCAGTATGTTTTTCTAATGCTGAATGTGTCAGACAGTCCAGGATGCATAGTTCTACCGTTTGTTAACTGCTGAGGTGTAACTCTGACAGAATGGCTGGGTATGGACTGAGGAAGCAAAAGGTGGGCAATCCCCCATCTGGAGTGACCAGCTCAGCACTTGTCTTTGGGTTCTGTAAGGGCGTCTGTTTATTCAGGTCACGTGGCCAATGTCTGAAGAGTAGTTTACCCCCCAGTGTGGGTTCTGCTAGTCTTGAGCACCAGTGTGCTCTGTCATGGCCATTTGCCACATTGTGAAACCTTTTAATCCTATGCCATATGGGAAATGTTCTAAGTTGTGGCCAGTGCCGCTAGAAGAATTGTGTGCTGCATTGTGGCCAGTGCCACTAGAAGAAACTGTGTGCTTCACTGTGGCCAGTGCCACTAGAAGAAGTGTGTGTTTCAGCTCAGGAAGTGCCACTGAAAAGAGTTCAAGTCATATGCAATATGGGAAGTTTAGAGTTTCTGTCTGCTACAGATGTTGTGTTCTGCATTCACCTTGTGCCACGAAGTGTAAACCCTTAGGGGTCCATCTTTGCTTTCGTGTACCAACCGTTTGGAATAAAGCCACACTGTAGAATCCCGACCTGGTATGGACAATCTAGTTACTGCTTCCTGTGTGGATTTACTGAGTACCCCTCCAGAAGTGCAGACCTAGCACAGCCCCTAGCAAAAGTTCTCTCCTCAGGACCTGGGTTTAGTAATGGTCATTCTGTGTTTCAGTAATACTTAGTGCTTTGTACCCCCAACCCTCTCTTTCCCCTAGACAGAAAATTATGGGAGGTGTGCTTGCTAGTTAAACAAGTGGCCAGTGGGGGGTTACATATTACTCTTTCAGTTTATGTTTCCGTTAATTTGGGGAGTAGTAACTTAGCTAGGAAGGCTTGTATTCATCTGTAGGGAGGGGGGTCGGGTCGTACATAGCTATTGGTAGAATCTGTAAAAGATTTCTTGCTTTTGCTGATCGTTGTGTGTGACTTGCTTCGTGTCAGAATCTCTTAGTTTCAGAATGTTTGCCTCTGTCTTTCTGGCTCTAAGTTTTCAGGCTAGGTATCTAGTCCCTCTTGGCCCTCCCTCATATGCTGTGTACCTTCTTTAATTTTTTTTGGCAACTTCATGATCATTCTCGGTATACAGTAGTTGATAGGTGGTGAGATTTTCTGTTAGTGTGTTATATTGTTTTTCTAACTCCTTTTTCTTATTGGATGCATATACTATTATGTCTTCCCTGAGGGCATTTTTTTAATGTGTCCCAAAGCATGGTTTGAGAGGTCGAGCTATTTATATTATCCATTATTATTTCTGGTATTCTTGCTATCATAAGGTCACAGAATCTCTTATCCTTTAGCAGGGAAAGATTTAGGGCTGGATATTCAAAGGGGTTGCACCTGGCACAACTGAGTTGTGCCAGCACAACCCCAGAAATGTGCCCCGGGGCAATATTCAAAATGGAGAATTGTGCAGTGCAATTCCTGATGTGCCAGGGTACAGAGATAATGTATGCGGCACATCTCCAGAGGGCATATGCCCATGCATATGCAGCACATCCTGATATTCAGCCCGGGATGTGCGGATCATATGCTGGCACAACCCTGAGATGTGCCACATACCGGGACACAAAACTGAGCCCAAAAAATAAGGCTCAAATGGTAGCCACCCACAGGCAAGCTGCCGTAATGCAAGATGCATCACAGCAGCTGCCTGCCGTGAATGACTGCTCCCCCTCGAACACCATAGGCAAGCACCCAATAATGTCCCTGGTGGTCCAGTGGTACCCCCCCCATCCTGCCTGTAACCCTGATCTCACAAAATAGATCTCTGTATAATCTCTGGTAGTCTAGTGGCACCCCCCACCCCTCCCGTAGCTCAGATCGCCAACTATATCATTTACGTCCACACTGTGGACCATTGGTCTTGCAGTGCATACTGCAATAGTCAGTCACAAATATGTGAATGATGACTTTGTTCACATATTTGTGACTGACTGTTACAGTATGCAGTATGCACTGCAAGCCCATTGTGTGGACCAATGGTCTTGTAGCTGATACTGTAAGCTGTCATTCGGTGGGCAGCTGTGGAGGTTTGCGAGCGGGCTTGCTGCTGCCCACCAATGATGGGAGGGGGAGTTGGGTGGGCAAGGGGTCCTGTGTGGGTGGGGGTGCCGCTGGACCACCAGGGAATTATTGCCATCGAATTTATGGGTGATCAGCATTCTGGGATGGTGAGGGGGGGTACCATTAGACTACCAGGGACAGAAGGCTATATTATTTATTATTTTGGGTGATCGGAGGGATGGGGGTGCCACTAGACTACCAGGGAGTTACATAAATGTTATGTTCAGCAATCGGAGCTATGGGAGGGGTGGGGTTGCCACTAGACTACCAGGGATTATACAGAGATCCATTTTGGGTGATCAGGGTTACGGGCAGGGTGGGGGGAAACACTAGACCACCTGGGTTTTCACACAAGGATTGTACCATGATCGTGGCTACGGGGAGGGAGGGAGGGAGGTACCACTAGACTACCAGGGATTTGACACGCTTTCCTGACAGGTGAACGGGGGTATGGGATGGGGAGTAGGGGTACCACTAGACCTCCTATGACAACACCGCATGCTGTGCAGGGCGCTAGGTGCATTTCGCTGGCTGGTCCTGCACAACACATGCAAATTGGGCCATAATGACATGCAAATGGCCCCATTTGTGCCTTGCATGTATTATGGCCCTATCTGTATACTGCTGGCTGAATATCAGGAATTTGCACACAGCATAACTCTGTTGCGCTGGCACAGTTCCCATTCCTGGTATTCAGCCCTGTCTGGGGGGAGGGATGTGCCAGCACATCGTATTCAAGCAGTGCACATTGCCTGATATATTGAGAGGAGATGCGCCATGGTTCATCTCTTTTGAATATATCCCTTAGTTGCACTACGCCACCACATGCGCCACTTCCAGGCACAATTTTGAATATCAGGACCTTAGACTCCAGAATGAGGTATGTCTTTGTTTACCGAGATCTAATTTTAGCATTAAGGAGTGACGGTCTGAGAGAATTCGAGGTCCGTAACTGAGGTCCCGAATATTTGTAAAGTGTTCTATAGTTGTAAAGAAGTAGTCAGTTCTAGAATACGACTGGAATCTGGGAGACAGATATGTGTGTGCTCATTGGGATGGGAAGAGACATCTCCATATGTCTACCAGGCCCAGGTGTTTAAAGTTCTCTTTTATATACTTCGGGGAAGACGTGATCCTATGTGTCTTTGGGGTTGTGATATCCAGCTCCGGGGAAATTACATTTAAATCCCCACCCTTGATTAACTGACCATGCATCAGTTCCAAAAGTGTTATCAAAAAAGTCCCCACAGCCTTGCATTCTGTCCCCGGAGTGAAGCAGACACTTGCAAGAGTTACTTCTGCTGGTGGAGACGGCCCTGGGCTATTACATATCGGCCCTGGTGTTCAGAGTGTATAGTTTTGTCTTTAAAAGGTGTTTTAGCTGGAATCAAAATAGCTGTCCCCCCCCCTTTTTCCTGCCACTGGGGTGTGATGACACCATTTACCCTGTATCTACTCCCCCAAGATAATTTTGTATGTTCAGTAGGGGACAGATGTGTCTCCTGTAGGTCATACACATCTGAGGGGAGTCGCTTGATGTACTGCATCATTCTAGTTCTTTTAATGGGGTAATGTAAACCATTAATATTTTGGGAGAATATACTGACTGAGCCACTTATCATTTTTGTTTGATTTTTCTTTCCAGGTTACAGTTGGTCCCAGAGCCGTGTATGAGGATGGTGCCCCACCACCTTCCCCCAACTCTGGAGTCTAGCTCCGGCCTACAGCCCCATTCAGACTTCCTTCCCGCAGAATGACTCCCCATTTTAAGATTCCATGTCATTTTCCCGTCAACCAGATTTTGTTCAAACTTTTTTTTGTATCTATAATACCCTGCCATGCTATGTGTCTATATATTTAAACCTTGTACCATTCTAATCCATGCGTCTCTTTTTTTCTAGAAGTGTGTGAGCTTGGATTTAGTTTCCCGTAATATTTGTTCACATGAAGTAGATTGTTTGGCCAGTTTATAGAATTGCCACTATAACCTATATACATTCTAAGGTTTGCCCAACTGTGGCAACTGTAAACAAAGGGTTCTGTGCCATTCTCTTTTATTGAAGTTTCCAAACCATAACATATGAGCACGGAAAGCACTGAACAACTATATACATTCAAACTAAACTGTAAGACTTTCAAAGTTTGGGTCAGATTCGATATCTACCCAGTGTACCCATATCTGTCCTCCCTGTCTCGGGTAGGCGTGAATGGGTTGGAGGAGTTACAATGGTGTCGTTTCACCCTGCCCTCTTGGGGCGGATTATTGCCCCAACAATGCTGGCAATATAGCCTAGAGGTTAGAGTAATGAGTTGTGAATGAGCTTGGTACATCCAGCAGACCAGGCCTGGGTCTGATTCTCACAACCTCCACTTGCATACTGTGTGACTCTGAGCAAGTCACTTAACCGCCCAGTGTCCCCAGGTCGCCACTGAAAACAGGCACTTGTGCCTAGTGAGCCTTATGTGGTTACCAAAGACTAAAATAAAAATAAAATTGAGATGCACCAAAAATCCACATGGTAAGGGGAATGTCCCTAACAACGAACAAGAGGACCATAGGGAAATATGTAAAACAAATTAGATAGAGAAAAGCAGTGAATCACCATGGGAGGTAATTTTCCTTCTAGTCTAGTTCCTCCATCCCTCCGCTACTCAGATAGCGATATGGGACGGTCCCATACTCCATCCTCTGTCTTCTGTCAGTGTAATGATCCACTCAGTTTATGTTTCTGGATCTTCATGACACATACTAGAGGGGCCCTGTGGGTGTGGGGCAGTTCCAGCTTATCTCCAACCAGCTGCCGGGGTGTTTCAGTCTCCTCCACAACAATCTGTCCCCCCCCCAACCGGGGGGAGAAGTGGCTGGAGACAATCCCCTTCCTGGTTCTCTTGTGTGGGTCCTGTGTCCCCCCCAGGATTAAGACCGGGGGGGGGGAGGGAGGAGGAGCACACATCCCATCCAGCCCCCCCACCCGGTCGGCCATGCCTTGACCTCTGCAAACAAATCCAAGCTCCATGAAGGCTCCCTCCATGGTTCCTAGACTCCTCCTGTTCCTACAAAGACCTGTGTTTAGGTGGAGGGTCCTAGCCCTTCCCACCCAGCACCATGACCCCATGTTGGAGATGGGGACCTCTGAACATGCATCGGTATCCTCCTTCAATTACCTTGTTAGATTTCAGTGTACCTCTACGTCACATCACCCTTTGCTCCAGAGGCAACATTCCCTCCTACACATGATAGGCCAGGCTCCTCACCCCTACAACCTCTAGTTTCCCAGGGGTAGGACCTCCTGGGTCACATACCCTGTGTCATGTGTCTTGATTCAGCCAGGCTTTGTATCAGGCCACAGGGGCCCTCCCCTGTGTGGTGCTGATTTCTGTTTGTTGTCCAGGGAGTACCCACCCCTCTATCTCCCCTCTCCTCTTCCCTGATGACAGGCACCTTATCCCCCTTTAACACCTCATTTTCATCCGGCCATCTTTCTAGTTTGTTATCTGTGTTTGCAGTAAGGACATATCTTTTTTAGTATACGGCCTTCGGGGCCATACTCAATTCTCTCCTCATCTTGCATAGATTTTTCATTTCCCATGTGTTTCCCCTTCTTTAGTATCCCAAGAAAACCATTTCTTGTATGATATTGTGTCAGACCTAATACACCCAAGACACCCACAAGGCCCCAAGAGGGAACCCAGCCACCCCGATGTGAGCTTCTGCCCACTCCCATGCAGCACTCAACCGAGTGTGACTGGGCACAATGCCTGGATCCCAAGCACCGGAGTAGTAGCTGAACCCCCAGAGGCCTCTTCCCCCTCAGTTCCCCTCTGCCCCAGATAGGATGGGATGTTACATTCTACCCACCCCACCTCAGTTTCTTCCCACTCCCCACAACCCCAGCTTTTATCTCATCTCATCTTGTAGGTTGCGCCTTTGTTCCCCCTCTTCCCAGTCCAGTGTTTGTATTTTCCTTCTGTGGAGGGCTTGCCACTTCCTTCCCCCCCCTCACCATCATCCTCCTAGGGGCACGAGCCTCTCCTTTCTTCACTGGTTCATGGCGTGATAGGTCAAACTGGGTGCCATCAGTACATTCTACTCCTCCTCCATCCCCAGCACCTCCTCCTCGAATGGCCCATCCCATCCCACAACAAGGGGGAGAGGCAACAAAAGCCCACCCAAAAGTGTCCCTTCAATATGTCAGGTTTTTTCTTTCTTCTTTTTTTTTTCCCCGCCAAGAAAAACTGGCAGTCTTTGTCCTGTGTACCTGTTTGCCACCACTCTGCTCATGTATGCCATGTGGCGGAATTCCATCCAGAAAAACGCGGGGGTCCACAGTCAACATGAGTATTGGGGGGAGGTGGGGGAGCAAGAGGGAGTCAGAAAGCCCCACCCAGACAAACTTACCAGAGTCCCCCAGTCCGTGAGTCCCCAAGGGCGACTGCCCAAGCCAGGTAGTTAGATTACAGCCTGGGAGCACTGTGTCCACTGCACCCCACCTTTGTTACAGCAGAAACAGGGGTTCTGTGTTCGTCTCCCATTCTGCATCTTACCTACCCATGGGTTCTTCTGTTCCTAGACTCTTTTTATGAGTGCCTACCCAGGGCTCCCCTTCCCCCCTCCCTACCATGCATTCATCCCCCCCCCCAGCTACCTCACTGCCGTATCTCAGGTCCTCATTATGTGTCTCTGCTGCTAAGTTCTTCATCAGTGATTATTTTGTTGGGGTCTGTGTGTGCTGGAAGGTTTTCAGGTGTGTGACTATGGCGGCCATCGTTTCTTTGCTGTGCTGTCTACCTTGTGCCCAAGCAGCAACCTGTTGCTATCGAGGAGTTGGGATGTTGGCTCCGGGGTTCTGTGAAGCTGTTTGTGCTGCAGTCAGAAGTCCCTGCTCCTGCAAGTCTGTTGTAGCTTCAGCTGCAGTCTGATACTGCTTGGTCCCCTCTGTGTAATGGATCATGAGTTTAGCAGGATAAGGGATTTTGAATTTGAGTCCATGTTGTCTCAGTACTGGGAACACCGGCAGAAATGCTCTCCTCTGCTTCACTGTCTCCAGAGCATAGTCATTATAAAAAAGTATGCTGGAGGTACCATGAAACACCTTCTGCTTCCTGCATGTGAGCTGCAGTATCTTTTTTTTGCGATACAGTTCAGCAGCTTCAGGATCACCAAGTGTGGGCAGGCTGCTGGATCTGTTGGCTTGGGGCCTAGCACTCGGTTGGAAGGTCACAAGGGAGATCCAAAGTGGTTCTAAAGAAGGTCAGAAGGAAAGCAGTCATGTTAAAGCCTTCTGAATTTGCAGGCAGTCCATATAGCCTTAAATCGTTTCTCTTGGCTCTATTTTAGGCATCTTCCTGCCGATTTAGTATTGTGGTTTGATTTTCAATAATTGTTTGCAGTTGTTGTTCTGTGTCATCCGTTCAGTTTTCAACTAGTGTGGTTTGGCGCTCCAAGACATCCATCCATTCATCCGGTACTGCCATGTCTTTTGTAAGATCCTTTACTATTTCCTTCATTTCTGCTCTAAAGGACAGCAGCTCTTCGCAGATACAGTCGTTTTACTTTTTTTGCCTGTTTTGTAGCAAGCGTTCCCCGGGTCTTTGAGCTGCCACGCAGGGGCATCATGGTGTCTGATGTCTGTGATCTTTCCAGGTTGGAGCCCTCACCTTGCCATCCCCTCCCATCCTCCATCGGAAAGTCCATTTCATTTTGTGAAGCTCTCATCTAGTATAGCAACTTCCTTGTGGTATTGTAGAGATATATTTTTCAATATTGCTGGTTTTAAGGAGATCGATCTTGCAGAGGGCTGGAAGATCTCTCTTTCTATGTGACCATCAGCCTTGGTGACATCCCCAGAAGTGAATTCCGTCAAGTGCTGATGGGCAGGGGACCACTCCTCTAGAAAATATTTGGCTGAGATGGGAGCAAGAGAGTGGTATGCTCATCCCCTAAGGCTGTGGGGGAAATTTCTCTGGACCGGGTGGAAGGTCACCTCTTCCCCATCATGGTGTGAGTCTCATTGGAAACTGATAATGAGATTTGTCCACACCCCAGCCTTTACTAAACATTCTGGAACCACCAGGGATGAACTGTGCTGGAAGCACTGTGGAGGAAGAGGCTCCCAGGATAGCATTTTCAGGGACAGCCCCAGACTACTTACTTTCTGGAACTGTATTCACAGTGCCATACTCCAGATTCTAGACTGCATGTTCACTAAAACCTCGCTCACTTTAGTGCTGGGTATTCCTCCAGTCCCATTAGAAGTAAACTGCAGCAAGGCCTCTACCCGATATGATTAGTGGCAGCAACAAAATAATATGTTGGGCTGACTAACTGATGTTTCTCCATAGGTCTCCACTTAGATACAAAAAGTGAAAGATATTCAAGAAATGGAAGGAATGATGGCAGCCCTGCAACTTTTGAAAGAAGCATTTCTGGACTTTTGCAGACCTCGGGACTGTTGTAACAAGAACTCCCTAAATATGTGACTCCGACTATAGTTTTTTTTTTAAAGAGACATTGCTTATACCAGGCCTGCGTAAAAGCATGCCCAGCTAATGACCCACACAGGTATAATTCCAGGACTAGATAACAAGCTAATTTACCTAAACCTTATTACTACTTAATATTCTTGCACTGCATCAGATAACTTGTATATCGTTTTCTCAGTAGTTGGGTTACAAAACCAATTTAGGACATGTTGGACACCACTAAGTATTGACTTTTTTTGTCAGAGACGCACTATACGACTTCTGTATCTGCACTATTGTGATCGTGTACCTTTGGGACTGTCTCATGCTGATATGATGTCATGATTTCAATAACCCTGAATTCTTAACAAAATAGAGCCCCAAGGGCATTAGTCACAAATCACATTCTTCTATTTACTGCCCGTGAGAAATATATACTGTATGTATATAGATATATATATGTAACCCCTAGGTGACACTATCCCAAGGGCTACTACCCCTGCTTGCTTGGCTAGGAGCAGGTTAAGGGGCCTGAGTTCTGAAACGGGTACCTCCATCTGGAGGTCAGGATCGGTAGTGGTCAAACTAACCTGGGCATAGCCCTCCAGGACATTGTAACCCCCCTCTTTCCTTACTAGTGGCCAGAACATTACACAATAATCACTTTCACAATACTCCTGATACACCACACAAGTACCCACACTGTTTTCACTTACCACCAGGGCTTTCCTCTGGCTCGACCCTGGGGACCCCCTGTAAAACAAGGTTATACACAGCAAATAACAGCAGTACAGTACTCTTGCATAAACTGGAACCACAGTCAGGGTAAATGCAAAAAGAGTTAGATCTGATTTATTTAAGGGACTTGAACAAGGGAGGGGCGTAATCAGGTTAATTTGCTTAAAGGCTGTATCAATCAAACAGTTATGAATGCACGTCAGGGTCCATAAACAGTCACACACTCTGGGTACCCAGGTGAAGAAGAGGGGGGCTAGCCAGGATAGTTGCCCAGGGTAGGCCGGCGTCGCAGCTGGTTGGAGCCCTGTGATGGAAGAAAACAACATGCGCCACACACACACTATTTGTAATCCAGAGCCAGCGGGCTCAGTTCGTGAAAGAAAAGAAACAAAAAGACAATCAGATGACACACTCAAATTAAGCTGTTGTTGCAGGGAGCTACCTTGATGGTTACTCACAATACCCAAGACTGGACACAGGCTGGATGAAAATTGAGACTGCAGGTGGTTGATCTGGACTGCCAGGAGAAGCAGGGCCCACACGATTAGCCGAGGCATCGTTCCTGTTCAAGCATGGAGCAGGGGACTGATCCCCAGGCAGGTCTCTCGATGGCTTTCTCTGTGCAGTGGGGTAGTCTGGCAGGGCTAGTGTGGCAAGTCCCAGGCCGTATGAAGATGAACGTGGATTCAGTCCAGTCGAGCTGGATACATCTTCCAGCAAGCAAAACACAATTCACACCATGGGGAACCAAATCACGACCCACTATAAACACACAGCACATTTACATGTGAGGGATTCTACTATACTAGGCAAACTGCTCTCTGGTCACAATCGCAAAGTCTCTGCGCACACCAGGAGTTTAGGGGTAGCTGGAAATCCTGAAAGGCCGATTCATTCAGCAAATCTTCGGTCTTCTTCAGGTTGATCCTGGTCACAACTCAGTGGATTACTTCATTCTCACAAACTCGGATTCAGTCCGAAATGATTCTCTTCTCCCTCTCAGGTGCAGGAGGCAGGCATGCAGGCCAAAACTCAGGCCTTTCCACAGAGACTGTGTCAAGCTGTTGTTTCTTAAGCTCCCAACTTAGATCTGACTCAACTGCCAGCAAGCCTGGAATTTCCCCAAGATCCAAAAGGTTTGGTTGGCTGATTCATCTGTCAGTCACAACAAGAGCTCCCCCTTCAGGTGCAAAAATGCGCCAAAAGCCCAAAACTACAATTCCTACAGATTCTGACTCCAGATGGCTCCTGTAGTCCAGCTCCACTTTAGGTCCCACCAGTACTGATTGGTCCAATTCGGCAGCCCAGGACCAAGATAGTGGAGATAAACAAAACAGTCCTTGCTGCAAAGAAGGCAGGTTAGACAAACTACGTTATCATTATCACTCTAAATGATTTTCAGCAAATAGTTACATCTTTCAACAGAGCTCCCTCTCAGATTACTTATGACTGCAAACCAGGCAGCTCTTAAAGAGACAGTACACAGAGGCTATACAGGCACTGTGTGGCAATCATGTTTAAACTGCTAAAACGCAGGACAAACAGCCTGGCAGTGAGCATTAAGGCAAACTCAAGGAAGACTTTTCTGGAACCCCCATCTGTAGTGGGGGGTTACACCCTTCCCTGCCTGGAGAAAACTTGGCGTCCACGTCACATCTGTACCATCACAATATTGCAAATGCAAACTATACGAGACATTTATACCATTAGCATGTTATGCAAGTGCCATCTGATGCATCAGTCAATGTAAACATATACCTTCACTATACATATTCTCTACACTTCACAATACTATATCTAGTCTGACAATACAGCTTGCATATTTCACACAGGTAATTTACACATTACTATTCTGAATCAGGTAATAATTTCTTGTACCTTAAACAATGCAAGAGGGGGCCCTTCCCTGTCAGCTAACTTGGGGCTAGATGGGGCAGGGGCACCATACTTTGAAGGAAAAACAATCAACCTGGAATTGGCACTTAGGCTCAGTTTAGGCAGTGAGCTCTGGGAAACATAAACCCCTTTGTGGACCACATTGAGAGGCAAATCCACTGGCCTCCCAGGAGAATCATAACTGAAGCGTACTACTGGCTTGACAACTCAGCCAGTCTTTCTGAGGGGGACAACTACAGTCTCTGTACTCTCAGCACTGGTCTGGGGGCTCTCATCACTTGTGAGGGGTGCCTCTGCCTGGATGGGAACGTCCAAACTTGGGGCACTGTCAGCTCCTTGCTCTGCAGGCTCTATTTCTACAACACTTCACTCATTTTGCGAAGGCTCAGGCACAATCAAGCTTTGAGGCATGGAAGGGGGGTGGTCAGCACTCTCATAGTGTTCTTCAAGTTCTGGTATGTCACCAGAAAGACTCAAACCCTCAGCTCCTTCTTCAGGCAAATCATACAGTTCCACAATACACAGAGACTCAACATCTTCAGACGTGATATACTGCACTTCACTTTCGGGGAGCATTGGCTCCAAGGATGAAGCTGCTGGGTAAGACAGTCCAGGAGGCCCAGCTTCATCCCCACAATTAGTCATAGGGTGACCTCGAAATAGCTGACTTCACTCATAGGAGGAGTAATAGGCATTGTCACATTCACTTTTGTCCGAGGTGGACTGACCGTCACTATCATTCTGAACCTGCTGTGGGGGAAACCTTGAACTTGTAACCACTGAGGTAGGTCGACTCTGTCTCTTTCTTGCAGCAGCACAAGTCACCAGCCCAAGGGAATCAATCTCTGAGAGTTCAGCCTCAATTATGACTTGGCTGGTAAACAGCAAGTGGTTACGGTACATAGTCTTAACAGCTTTGGAGTTATTCTCTGGGCGCACCTTGTACATGGGTAAATCATCCAACTTTCCAACTGCTACATGGGGAGATGGTGCCACCAATCAGCAATTTTGTGTTTGCCATGCAGTCCCAAATTGCGTAACAACATACTGTCTCCAGATCGAAGCTCTTGAGCCTTTACTTTTTTATCATGCCTCTCTTTGTTGGCTAGATTTCTCTTGGCGGTCATTGTCTGGGCCAGTTGATAGGCATGGTTCAACTGAGCTTTCAGTTTCTGTATGTATTGCAGGTAGTTTTCAGCTTGGACACCATCTGGAGAGACCCCAAAGGTGATATCAACTGGCAGTCGGGCCTCTCTCCAGAACACGAGGCGGTAGGGGGAGAACCCAGTAGCATCATTTTTCGTGCAATTGTATGCGTGTACCAAGGTGCTAATCTGCTGGCTCCATTTATGCTTGTCATTTGGGTGGAGGATGTCTAGCATGTCTAGCAGGGTGTGGTTAAATCATTCTGGTTGGGAATCCATCTGCGGGTGATAGGGGGTGGTTCATGACTTCCGAACTCCCCATAGAGAGAGCATTTCTTTGATTAGTTGACTCTCAAAGTCTCTGCCCTGGTCAGAGTGGTCCGCTGGGGGGCACCATAGTGGACAAAGAAATTTTCCACTAGCATCTTGGCCATGGTAGATGCCTTTTGATCTTTGGTGGGAAAAGCTTGTGCATAACATGTGAAATGATCTGTAACCACTAACACATTGCCAATGTTCCGCTGATCAGGTTCTAAACACAAGAAGTCTATGCGGACTACTTCCATGGGAGTGCTGGTAGTAATATTAACAAGGGGGGCAGCCCTCTGAGGCAGAGCTTTTCTTTGCAGGCAGTGACTACAAGCCTTTACATGGTGCTCAACATCAGTCCCCATTTTGGGCCAGTAGAAGCGAGATCGTACCAGGTCAAGGGTTCTGTCTATACTGAGGTGCCCCATGTGATTGTGGAGGGACCTCAGTACCAAATCTTTAAAGGCCATGGGCAGGACCAATTGTTGCTTGTCTACTTTGCCACTATGATCTACTGTCTCTCTATACAACAACTGATTGAGCAACTTCAATCTGGGGCCTTCTTTAAACAATAAAGCAGTTCGTAAGTCAGTGGAACGTAACTTAGACACATCCTTCCCCACACGCAGGGCATCAAGTGCTGGCTGAATCATAGGATCTTGGGATTGAGCCCACTGAATGCTGTCATTGTCAGATTGAGGTAGTGCACTAATATCTAGAGCAGAGAAGAGGCAATAAGCAGCCAGTATGCAGGTGTCAGAAGGGCCCAAGCAATCTACTAAACAGTCCAGTGTCCACAGACATCTGTTCGTTTCTATCAAACTTTTGGCACAATGCTCGGATGTCAGGTTCAGACAGCCTGACCCAATCACTCTTGGAAGTGGGCCTTCGTGATAGGGCGTCAGCATCAATATGGTTCAGGCCCGGTCTGTATTCGACAGCATAATCATAGGTTGATAATGCAGAAAGCCACCAGTGCCCAGTGGCGTCTAACTTAGCTGAAGTCTGTACATAGGTCAATCGTTTATTGTCCGCCTTCACCAATATCTTTGCCCCATAGAGGTTTTCATGAAACTGATCAATGATGGCCCATTTTAGTGCAAGGAACTCCAACTTATGTACAGGGTAGTTTCACTCCGATGGGGTCAAGCTCCTACTGGCGAAACCCACTGGTCTCAAACCATCCTCCTGGCCTTGATACAGCACAACTCCTAGACCCTGCAGACTAGCGTCAGTAGGCAACACATAGGGTTTGGCGGGGTAGCATAGGCGAGGATGGGGGCATGGGTGAGCTGGTATATGATTTCGTGCAAGGCTGCTTCACAGTTGGGCATCCATCGGGACCCGAAGAGTTCACCTGGGCAGAAGTATACTTTTTCTGGTTCTTTGGGCGGACCCTTTCTTGTATTTATGATTGGTAGGAGGGTAACCCTGGGTAAGATTCAATAGTGGTGAATCACCTTGGAATAGTCCTTTATGAACCTGCGGTAGTAGCCACAGAACCCCAGGAAACATTGTAGTTCTTTCACATTATGGGGCTGGAGCCAAGTAGTTAGGGCTTCAACCTTACTGGGATCAGTCTCTATCCCTTCTGTAGATACTATGTGCCCCACATACTTCACGGAGGTTTGGAAAAACTGGCAGTTGTCAATGGACAGCTTAAGGCCGAAGTCTTCCAGTCGGTCTAGGACTTTAAACAGTCGGTTCTCATGCTCCTCTAGGGTGCTCCCAAACACAATGACATCATCCAAGTACACCAGGCATTCCAGCAAATTAATTTCTCCCACCGCACGTTCCATCAGTCACTGAAAGGTGGCCGGGGCGCCCAATATCCCCTGTGCTATTCTCAGAAATTCATAGAACCCCAAAGGACAGATGAAGGTTGTTTTCTCATGGTCCTCCAGGGCCATTGGAATCTGGTAATATCAGCTGTGAAGATCCAAAACCGAGAACCATTTGCTCCCATTCAAGCAGTCCAATGCATCTCGTATATGAGGCATAGTGTATTGGTCTGTGATGGTGCGCCGGTTCAGGGTTTGATAGTCAACACACATCCTCACAAACCCATTCTTCTTATGCACAACCACAATGGGAGAGGCGTATGGGCTCCTGGATTCTTGTATCATGCCAGCAGCGAGCATTTTCTGCAGGTGTCTTCTCACATTATCTATGTCTGCTGGGGCTAGGTGTCGGGACCTCTCTTGAAATGGCCGTTCATCGTGCAGGCGTATGTGATGCTCCACACCCTGGACACATCCCACATCTCATTCCTTCAATGAAAACACTTGGTCTCTCTGGGCAAGTTTCTTGCTAATTCTAGCCTTCCATTCAGCTGGCAATGGGGAGTCAGCAAAGTCAAACAAGTCTGGGGTCACTCTCTCCTTCTCACCAGGGCGCTTGTTGCTGAGCAATAGTGCAGTGTCTGCACAGTATACCACAGCTAGGGTGCACCCTCTGTCCACCCGGATCTTCCGATCTGACACACTGTGAATCTGGACCATTACTCGTCGTGCACAGGCATTGGCACAAGCAGGCAAGATGCTGGGATTGACCAATAATCCTTCTGGCAATTTTCCATCGCCTGGTGCATCCAATATCAGTATTTTGTTCTTGACATCTTTCCGGAGGCGGACCTCCCCTTGAATGGTACACTGGGTGTTAGGGGCCAGTACCATTGACTCAGGATCCTTCTTCCACACGATCCCCACCAGTTCATCTGGGTCCACCACATCGGGTCTCTGTTGCCAGTCATAAGCCCTTTTTACTAAGGCTGGAATTCTTAGAGCCCATTCAGTCAGCTGCCCTTGTTTCTCATGGCAGAGTTGTGCTAGTCTCCCAAACATGTGGGTGTTTGTTCAAATTAACAGGGGAACCCCATCATAGAGTCCGGTGGGGGAACACACTAGGGCCAGTGTCTCTACTTGCTCCTCTACGCCAGTGACAGTTACAGGAAAAGACAACCAGAAGCAGGCATATCCTAGCTATGGATAAGACTTGTCGCTCAGCCCCCACACATGTAGGCCTTCCAGGGATTGTAAGGGCACATCAGATAAGTGTTTGTCATACCAGTCCTGAAACACAATGGTCACTTGTGACCCACTGTCAAGCACAGCCTGAGTAGTAATACCATTCACAGCCACATTAGTCTCCATTGAAGGGCCCACTATCTTGGACCAGTCTGGAGGGACAACAGCAGGGGCCTCGGCAGACAATTTAGCCACAGAGGGGTTTGAGTTAGGATGGCCAAAGCCTTTACTTCAGTCATTTCGTGCACCCCTTGACCACTGAGTCGTTTTCCAAAGCTCTCCTTGAAGCTGGTTCACCACTTTCTCTAAGTCCTTCTGAGACTGGCATTCCCTCTTCATACGGCCACCCTTGCTGCAATTGTCTATTGTGAAGAAGGCCCAAAAAACATTTCTGCCACAGTCTGATAGAAGAAATTAAAGGCTAGGTTCACTGGGGATGGGTACAATCAAAAGGACGGCATTGCTGATTGAAAGAAGCATACCAACTCCAATTTATTTATTAAAATTATTTTACCAGGAAGCTGGCCCACCAGCACAGTGGTAGACCTACCGCTTGAGGTGTCAGCAACCCAGGGTCGGGAGCGACCTCAGGAACTGGATGGTCAGCCGGGGAGAGTTGGGTTGAGTGTCCCATGGACTGCTCTCCTCCTCCAGGGTGGGTGGGAGGGATGGCCAGCTGTGTTACTGGCTCCTGGCGTTGGCTGGGGCTGGTGCACTGAGCAGCCAGAACACAGGGTCGGCGCAGGCAGACATCTGACATGGCAACGTCATTGCCATCAATGCACACCGGCACCGTGAACAAGGGGGAACAAGGAAAAAAAAATCCTCTGCCGTGCATGAAGACTGGGGCCGACGGTGCCGCACTGCTCGCACTCAGGCTGCTCTCCCCAGATCCTGACCCTGGGCCTTCAGTGATGGTGGATAAGTACCCACCGTGATGTGGCTTGTGAGAGGAGTGGAGGAGGGGGTCGAGTACGAGCACTATGGGCAGTGCAGTGCATTGCCGAGGGGCCAGTCAGATAAGAGGAACCACAGGCAACACCCCCCTGCCGAGGAAGGAATAAACAAAGAAAAAATATATTTTTTTTTCAGGTTAGCACTACAAAGAATTATACAGGTCTAATTTACAAATGGCCCAACCTGGTCCTGCTGCTATGCTGTAAAACCCAGTTTGGTAATCACCTCAGGTCTTTCACATCAGACACGTCACAAACATCATCTCTTAGCCACCGGGGACACTAATAAGCTATGTCGCATATGTTAGCGGCCACAGAGTAGTGGTGTTGACTTTTGATAGAGGAGACAGTGACTATCCTTCAAGCCTAGCGTCAAACTGGAATGTACACCACTCGTAAATCACTTGGTGAACTGGTCAGTGAGGATCTTTCCAAGGCCTGAGGGCAGTTCCTTAGTTATGACCCTAGAGGGGACTAAGCCCACCTAAAAATATTTTAAGAAGCAAGTTAAGGGATTTCAGAGGCAGCAGTAATATATCCTAAAGCAGAAAAGAATAGACTACAATAGACTAGAATAGAATTTGGTTTTAAATAGTGTCTTTAAACATTGGGGGCCCGATTTTAGAAGGGCTGCTAGTTTGGCACAAGAGGCACTGATCCACACCTGTGACAAACTCTGGGTGCATCAGGAACCCTGCACCCTATTCCAGAAAAGTGAGGGTCCCTGCGCCAAACTCCAGAGAGTTGCCACAGCCACAGAATGCGTCAAACCTTTGGCACACCTCAGGAGTTTGATGGAGGGTCTGTCAAGCCCTCCTCAGCTTGGCATTATCCTAGTGCAGCCGCAAAGTTGGAGGAGGGGAATAGTTATTTATTTATTTATTTTTAATTAAGTCTTTGGTAACCGGGTAAGGCCCACTAGGCATAAGTGCCTGTTTTCAGGGACGATCTGGGAGCACTGGGCGGTTAAGTAACTTGCTCAGAGTCACAAAGTATGCAAGTGGAGGTTGTGAGAATCAAACTCAGGTCTGGTCTGCTGGATGTATCAAGCTGATTCACACCTCATTCCTCTAACCTCTAGGCTATACTGCCAGCTCTGAGATATCTGCAAGGTCGGGGCTGGAGGCAGAAGGAGCATTGTGGGTGCCAGAGTGGGCAATGGGGGCACAGCAACAGTGACAGGGGTCAGAGATGGCACCTAGCAGAGGTGCCATGGCCAGTGGAACAGAGACACTGCACCTAGGCACAGGGAAGTAGGCATGGATGACCCTGTCCCAGACCCCCCAGGCGGAAGTAACCTTGGCACTTGCCCCATAGGTGACTCAGTCCCCAACATGTGGAAGGCAGCAATGGCTGCAGGGTACAAGGTGCAGTCGGTGGATGGGAACATCTCCTGGGCAGTGCAACATTCCCCTGCTAAACACCCACCACAAGGAGCCCGGCTGATGCCCGACTACAGTGTCAGGAACCATGTCACCTATGGAGCAGGTGCCAGGGCTGTTGCCATCTGGGGGTCCGGG
Organism: Neoceratodus forsteri; assembly: GCA_016271365.2. NCBI lineage: Eukaryota > Metazoa > Chordata > Ceratodontiformes > Ceratodontidae > Neoceratodus > Neoceratodus forsteri. The sequence goes on along the minus strand of CM057449.1, from coordinate 1,128,206,986 downwards.
ACAGGGTCCATCCTTACCTACCTCCTGGTGCCTGGGCCCAGCGGCTCTCTTCTACTGGCCATGGCACCTCTAATGGGTGCCACCTCTGATCCCTGCCACTGCTGCCATGCCCTTATCACCCACTATGCACCCCCACTGCTCCCTCTGCCCATGGTCCTAACCTTGCAGGCCCCCAACTCGCCTCCCTCCAAGGCAGTGGTGCAGGGCCCTTAGACCAGCTCATGGCTGGTCTAACCTCAGCTCACTCTTGCGGCCATGGCAGGGCTTCTTAAGTCCCAAATAAGGGGATGGTGCAGCCCCCCTGTGGTGCAAGTCCCCTATCGACATGGGGCACTGGCACTTCCGCTGCAAGGGTGGTGCTGGGTGACTTTGGCACAAGGCATCACAATTTTGATGTAGCCTGTGTTCAAAAATCGGGATTGCTGCAACATTTGGCGCAAGGTACCACTGGCGTCAAAGCCATTCGATGTAGGCACCTTGTGCCAAATTTCAGCTTTTTAAAATTGGGCCCTGAGTTTCTGAAAGCAATTTATGGACCAACACATTGGCTATTGGTAGTGTAGTGACTGCACACAGCAGTAATTAGCCCAGGTAGCCACCCTATGACATTTACATACAGCCATGGACAATTACATGACCTGTCTTACTGGGAGATGTCTAACAGGATACTTAGGGATATTCCCTGCTATTTACGAAAAGTGCTGTGGGACTTTTAACTTCCACCTGGACAACAACCTAAGATGAGAAGAAAGTGCCCAAGTTTGATACCTCTTCAGTACAAATGCACATCCATACAGCTTGCTCCCTAGTTCTTCACTATAATGTCGGACTCACTATCTACCCCATACGAAAGAGTGCTGCTATCTTCCACTGACAACATATGGCTGGTGCAGGCAGTGACTTCAGCACTCTTGCTAGAATTAAATAGCTCTTAGTACCCACTTATTTGCACCTCTGGACTTACAACACCTACGTTACTGTTTCACTTCTATATGTTGCATTATTTTAGGTGTGGTTATATTAATATTTAGTCACATATTGTTTGTGCTGTAAAATTCCACAGTACAGTATTTTTATAAAGTTTGAGGGGAAACCAAATCAAAGTAGATTTTACCAACACTTTCTGCACCTTTATATTGGCAGTTACCTTGAGTTATGTAATATACAGAGTCACTGGCACACCAACAGATACCTGCAGATGCATCTCTGAAGACACATCAGTGATAACCTATAGTAACCCATCATTCAAGCTGGGCTCACTCCAGTTCAACAGTTTTTACTGCAATACTTGCTAGTATAAACAAATCCTTTCTTCACACATGACACTGTGCAAGCCCATATAGTAGCACACACTGCTAGTAACTGTTGGGACGGTACTATGGTAGCCAGTAAATACACAGATCTAGCAGAATACATTTTATTCAACAAAGATAATGGGCCAGCTTTCCAAAGGGGTCAGAGGCTCACACAGATACAGTTTTTGCAGTTATCAGCAATCACCAGTTTGTACCCAAATTTGCTCAGTCTGTTTTCAGAGTTAGTCAAAGTTTTACTAAATTTCCATGATTTGCTGCAGCTAAGCTTGCATCCTTTTTTTTTTATACTTTCTTTTTTCTTCCCCACCACCCGGAGCTGTACCCAACTCCCTGCCCAGCCTCTCGTCCACGCGAGGTCTCCCCCCATAGAGCCTTGGCTTACCTCCCAAGCGAGGTGGTGGTGGGAGGGGGGGCCCCCCCATACCTCCAATCCCAAGGAATCAAATCTTCATCGGCAGGCCAACTGGAGGATGGCCCACTATCAGGCCTTCACATCGGTGTTGCTCCAAGCGGCATAGTTTTTCTGTAGTACGCCCCACCCCGAGTGCGACGTGGTCCCCCATTGGTTTGGGCACCAGGGTTGCTGTGCCTCCTGGCCTCCACCAGGGATCAGGCCACCCTGGGCCAGGAAATCCCCTTTCCCTGGAGGAGCCGAGCAGTCCATCAAACGCTCAGGCTACCTCCCCCCCCCCCCGGCAGACCCCCGACGACCCAGGCTCGTTCCCTAACCCAGGTTGCCAGTGTAGCGCAAGGTGTGGCATCCAGCGCCTCAACCCTCAGCACCACTGGGCCAGCTGCATCCTTTTTTTAATACAAGAGTTGCCAGTTTTGCCACAAATCACGGCAACTACACCCAAGCATTAAACCTCTTCCAAGGTGGCCTAGCGTTGCACACTGTTGCACTAACTGCAGCCAGAATGATAGATAGATGGACAGACAGACAAATAGATAGATACTTTATTCATATAGCTTCTTTCCAAGGACTCAGAGCACTTCACAATCAGTAAAATACAACAGTTTTATAAATAAACAAAAATACAATTAAAATCCAACCAAACATAATAAATAAAACTCTCTATCTAATCAATCCCAGTAAACTCAATTATCTAAAAATTAAAAGCCTGGCTAAATAAATAAGTTTTTACACCTTTTTTGAAGGTATCCACCAAGGGTGCCTCCCGTAGCTGTTTAGGAAATAGATTCCATAGGGTAGGTGCAGCCACCGAGAATGCTCTATCACCCTAGTGGTGCAATCTCAACCTAGGAATATCCAGGAGGCAACCCTTGGTGGAACGGAGAGCTCGGGATAGGCGGTGAGGCACAAGGAGCTCTTGCAGGTAGACTGGTCCCCCTTCATGTAGGGCTTTATAGGTCAGTAACCCGACCTTGAAGTTAATCTTCCACCTAACTGGCAGCCAGTGCAGTTCGCGGAGGACTGGTGTGATACGATTATACTTACGCACACCCGTCAATAATCTTGCCGCCATGTTCTGCGGGAATGTGTGTCAACATACTCAAAGGGTTATGAAAATCTAGCCAGTTGGATTTATTAGGCTACCAATAAGAAATATACAGCTTTTAATGTGGAATATAAATGAAACATCATAGTATTGAGTTACCACCTTTGATAAAGCCTCATCCGATACATTAGGTGGCAGGTCAGCTGCACGGGGGTGGGGGGTGGTCTCTGCTTTTAACATCCTTTTTTTTACCATGTGTCTTCTATTCTCACCATTTACAGATTGTGTGAGAGGCCCTCTGGCACCATGCATTCCTAATTAAAGCAGAACCAACCTAAATGTCCATGGTAATTTGCAAATATATCCCATGATGCATCGCATTATGGGAGTATGTGTGATTTTATATTTTTTTTATTTTAGCACCTTACACAGACTGTGTGATCTTCACAAATAAAGAAGTTACACTTTCAAATGTGTCCATCTGAAGTGTGACTTTAAGCGGGTAGGGAGTGCCCTGACTTTGCTGTTTCTTGTACCGATATTTTACATTATCTTATGCATAGTTATATTAATGTTTAGTCCCAGATTATTTTGGGTTGTAAAATTCCGGAATACAGTATTTCCACAGATTTTGAGGGGAAAAAAGTCAAAGCAGATTTTCCTAGCACTTTTTGCAGGTTTAATATTGGCTATTATCATGAGTTATATAATATACAGTGTCACAGGTGCACCAACAGAAAGGAGACCTAAAGATACATCTGATCTGAGAACACACTTCAGAGACGACCTACAGTAACCTGTCAGTTTCAAGCTGAGGCTACTCTAGTTCAACAGTTTTGACTGCAATACTTGCTAGTATGAACTAATCCTTCCTTCCCATATGACACTGTGCTGGCCCATAGAGTATGTTGCTAGTAATTATTGGGAGGGTACCTTGATAACCTGGAACAACACAGATCCGACAAAATATTGTTTTATTTAGCAAAAGATGATGGGACAGATTTTCAAAGGAGTCAGACACTGATGCATACAGTTTTTGCATCTGTCAGCATTCACCCATTTGCACCGAAATTCAGCCTATTTTTAAAGGCATGCGATTTTTTTTATGTTTCCACGATTTGCTGAAGCTAAGCTTGCACCTTTCTTTTTATTCAAGAAGTGCCAGTTTTGCCACATATCATGGCAACTGTGCCTAGGCATTAGACGTTCTTCCGTGGTGGTCTAATATTTGGGCACTGATTTGCTACCTGTAGCCAGAATGTGCAGCAACACATCTAAAGGGCTTTGAAAGTCTAGTCCATTACCTTTATTAGGCTACTGAATAGTTTAACTATACTAGGTTTCAAAACACTTGAGCCTCCTTTTATAGTTGCAAAGTGTAGTGGTGCAAAATGACCTGCGGGTGGGGGACAAGAGTTACCCTGTTATAGTGCCTTACTTTGAGGCAAAGCAAAATGCCCCTACTTAGTCACGGAGATGGAAGATACTCTCCTGTGACTTACTGACAGTGCTTCAATGGCCTACACAACCAGTAAAGTGTTATGCTTGTGCAACTGCGTCACTCTGTTGTGACTGTTTGCACTCTCTGTTCCATGGGGAATTACCACCCTGTAGGGATACCAAAGGCATGGAACCCTCGAAGAGGGTTCAACCCCTAGAGGTGCGGTGGGAGTACCTTAGGAAGGACCCCCCCCCCGTGAAGAGAGGCGAGATGCTGGAGGAGGAAGGGAGGATGATGGGGCAAAGAAAAAATGCTTCAGAAGAAGGCTGGGAGGAACTGCTTATATAGCTCAGAAAAGGGGGCGTGGCTGGTTGCTCACCCATTGAACCACATGTGTAGCCTTTCAATTCAATGGCCTACGCAACTAGTACAGTGTTATGCTTGTGCAACTGTGCTACTCTGTTGTGGCTGTTCACACTCTCTGTTCCGTCAGGAATTACCACCCTGTAGGGGTACCAAAGACAAGGAACCCCAAAGAGGGTTCAAAACCCCTAGAGGTGCCACAGGTGTTTCCCTCGGCTAAAGGTATCTTAGGAAGGAACCCTCAAAAGAATGTTAGCAGCGATCATTGACTATAAGGCAGAGAAGCAGACTGAAGCAAGAGGCTGCTTGATAAAACATCGATGAGAAGTACAAGTTAGTAGAATAGCATGGATAAAATGGATAACACTGATGATAGCAGGGGGGCTTCCTAAGAAGAGAGGGAACAGCTAGCAGGGTCACCATCCACCGCCATCCAATGGCGGAACATACTTGAGTAAACTAGGGAATACTACTAAACCTTACTAAGTACATTTTATGACTTTCGGCACAGAGGAGAGAAAAAAAAACCTTTGAGGAGGAACTCTCTGGGGATCCAAGGCCTTGGTAGCCTTTCCTCCAGGCTTGGAGTATTTTTTGTTTAGTGATGGTTTTAGACTAGAATCCCTCCTCACTGCAGGAAAAGGGGAATGCCTCATTACTCTGAAGGAGAAGATACTTTAACAGAGTGCCAGCAAAGCAAATTGGGTAGTCCTTTATTAGTCAGGGATCACAAGTGATTGAAATAAAGGTTTCTTGCTGGTCAAGGCATAAAGCGTACGCAGAAACCCATGATAGGATAAAGGAGCAAAATCATATCGTTTACAGAAAAGCAGTTGATTGCTAAGGTGTCAGCATGAAGAGTGAATTGAGAAGATTAGCATGAATACCTTAAATGCCATTAAGGTGGAGTTAGGCTAGTCCAGTAAGGAGCATTTGCAACACAGTAATGGAATGCAATGGATATCTTGAAGCCATGTAGGTTATGAAGTTGAAGTATTTAGGCCTGGATGACTGAAAAGCTATGGAGGCAAAGGAGCAGGCTAAATCATAGTTTACATAAAAGCATGCTCCTGGTGCTTGGAACCACGATGCCCCACAGAGACAACACAGTCCATCCCGCCATGGAAATAGCATGGAAGCCACAAGCTAGGCACCGTGAGTCCAAAGGGCAAATGTAATGTTGATAGGGTAGTAATCCCCCCCAAAAATAGAGGCAGAATAGGTAAGAATGTAACAGCAGTATCAGGAGCGACTGAGCAGCAGGCAGAATGCAGGGAGGAACACAGAATGAAACTGAGTGAATATAGGGACTTTGGAAAGTGCACCACAGGACAATAAAACACCTCCTGACTGAAGGAGAAGAAAAGCCTCCTCATACTGTAGGAGAAGGGAATGCTTCCTCACACTGCAGAAGACAGGAATGCCTCCTTATGCTGCAGGAGAAGGGAATGCCTCCTCACACTGCAGGAGAAGAGAATGCCTCCTCATACTGCAGGAGAAGGACTTTACTTTCAGAATGCTCATGCTGCAGGAGAAGGGAACATCTCTAATCACTGCAGGAGAAGGGAATACCTCCTCTCACTTCAGGATACAGGATGCCTCCTCACACCGCAAGAGAAGGGAACACCTCCTCACACTGCAGAAGAAGGGAACACCTCCTCACACTGCAGGAGAAGGGAACACCTCCTCACACTGCAGGAGAAGGGAATGCCTCCTCATACTGCAGGAGAAGAGAATGCCTCTTCATACTGCAGGAGAAGGGAATGCCCCCTCACACCACAGGAGAAGGACTTTACTTTCAGAATACTCATGCTGCAGGAGAAGAGAACACCTCCTCACATTAGAGGAGAAGGGAATGCCTCCTCACACTGCAGGAGGACTTTACATTCAGAATGATCATGCTGCAGAAGAAGGAAAACCTCCTCACACTACAGAAGAAGGGAATGCCTCCTCACCCCAGGAGAAGGGAACACCTCCTCGCACTACAGGATGCTTCCTCACACTGCAGAAAAAGGGAATGCCTCCTCACACTGCAGGAGAAGAGAATGCCTCCTCACACTCCAGGAGAAGGACTTTAACTTGCAGAATGCTCACACTGCCAACTGTTTTTGCAACATAGTGTTGCAAGGGTCGGTACGCCAATACTGTTGCTGTTTTTACAACACAGCATTGAAATGGCCAGTACACAAGAATTGTCGCTGTTTTTGCAATGTAGTGTTGCAACAGCTGGTATGCCAACATTGTTGCCATTTTTACAACAAAGTGTTGCAATAGCCGGTATGCCACCATCGACAACATTTATGCAACGGAGTGTTGCAAATGCTGGTACACCAACATTGTTGCCGTTCTTACAACAGAGTGTTGCAATGGCCGATACACCAGTATCTTTGACATTTATACAACGTAGTGTTGTAAAAGCTGGTATGTCAACATTGTCGCCATTTTTACAACACAGTGTTGCAATGGTCAGTATGCCAGTATCGTCGCCATTTATGCAATGTAGCGTTGCAAAGGCTGGTATGCCAACATTGTCACCATTTTTACAACATGGTGTTGCAATGGCTGGTACACCAGTATTGTCGCCGTCTATGCAACGTACTGTTGCAAGGGCTGGTATACCAGCATTGTCACCATTTTGATAACGTAATGTTGCAATAGCCAGTACACCAGAATTGTCACCGTTTATGCAATGTAGTGTTGCAAGGGCCGGTAGTCCAACACTGTCGCCGTTTTTACAACATAGTGTTGCAACCACCGGTACGCCAGTATCACAACCATTTATGCAACATAGTGTTGCAAGGGCCAGTATGCCAACATTGCTGCCATTTTTACAACATAGTGTTGCAATGGCCGGTACACCAGTAGTGTCACAGTTTTTGCAACATAGTGTTGCAAGGGCCGGTATGCCAACACTGTCACTGTTTTTACAACATACTATTGCAATGGCCAGTATGCCAGCATTGTCACTATTTATACAACACAATGCTGCGAGGGCTGGTATGCCAACATGTCATTTACATCATAGTATTGCAATGGCTGGGACACCAACTCTGTTAATCATCTATACAACATAGCAAAGCAATGAGCAGCACGGTAAATAGATAATATGCTGAAGCATGATAAGTAGTAAAAATTGAACAAACAGCTCATGTGAATATGGTCCCCTATCCAGTGCAAGGCAAAGGTTATAGGACAAGTAATGCAAGTAAAGAGGAAGGAATACAAGCCAACAAGACCATCAGGAAATGACAATTTAAGGTGACATAAAAACTCAGAGGATTTTAGCGGCAAAGGCAGTATTCGAACATAAGGTATGTAAACCACACGGGGCCAAGACTCTCCACTACAACCCCCCCCCCGTCCTCAACTGTAGGAAAAACAAAGAAGCCATGGTAAAGTGCTGTGAGTCATGACCCACATGTGGATTTTAAAACTGGTTTACAGTGACAGCTGTAGCTGAGCTGACCTCCAGAGTATAATGAAGCACTATATATTGTAGCTTACAGTTTCCAGTATGATATAGTTATAGCAGTAATCAGTTATAGCTTCCAGCAGTAGCTGAGCTGAAATTGAACAAGCATAGGAATTGTAGGCATAGGCAATAATGCACTGAAAAACAACAGAAATACTGCTTGGTACAATTACATTTAAGCAGATTGAAATCTCATGGAGAAGATGTAACCCCTAGGTGGTGCTATCCCAAGGGCTACTACCCCTGCCTGTTTGACTACGGACAGGTTGAGGGGCCTAGGTCCTATGGCGGGTGCCTCCACCCAGAGGTCAGGGTTTGTAGTGGTTAGACTAGCTTGGTCACAGCCCTCTGGGACACTGAGATCCCCTTTTATTCCCTCTAGTGGCTCACACAGTACACCGGAGTTACAGCCCCTATACCCCACTTATACACACTGTTCACTCATATAGATACCACTTACCCTCGAGACTGATTCTGCAGCACGTCTCTGAGGACCCCCTGTACAATAAGGTTAAACAACATACACAGCAAAACACAATACTGTTTCCATAAGCACCAACACCACAGACAGTATATAGTATAACAACAACAAATCTGATTTATTTAGGGGGCAGTAACATGGGAGGGGGAAATCAGGTTAATTGGTGGCATTAAATCACAGTACTGTGCACACATACAGGGGCTGAAAAGTCACACTCTGGGTACCCAGGTTGGGGGGGAGGGCTAGCCAGGTCCATTGTCTGGGGTTGGCTGGCAGGTGCAGATGGATAGGGCCCTGTAGAAGAAAATATATGCACAATACCCAATTGTAATCTAGAGCCAGATGGCTCAGTCCATGAAGCAGTGAAACAACAAGAATTAGATGACACACTTGTGATTGAAAACAGGCTGCAGGGAAACACCCTGATTTGTACTCACAATATCCAAGCTGAGGACTGGATGGTGGATGTTCTTCTGGATTGCCAGAACAACAGGGCATGGAGACAAGGTTCTTGTGACTGGACCCCACTGCAGTTGATAGCAACCGGATTTAGTCCGAGACAAGCTGGGGTTTGCTTCCAGCTTCAACACACAGCACTGGGGATTGGAAATAGCGATTCCCCATAAGCACTATGTACATTCATATGTAAAAGGAAAGTACTATACCAGGCAGACTGCTCCTCGATCCCGATCGCAATTACTGCAAAATACCCGGGAGCACACATAGCAGCTTCAGTTCCTGACAGACCGAGGGCGATTCAGCAATTTCTCCAGTCTTCTACAGGGTGAGCCTGGTTTCCACACTTCTAGTTCTTCTTTCTCCTCACAACTCAGATTCAATCCAAACTGGCACTCACAAGAGCTGCAGACCGAAATCCAGGGCCTCACACGCGCTTCCCGTGCGAAACTATACACCGCAGAAGCACAGAGCTCCTTCTCTCTTCACAGTCACAACTGATCTAATCTTTCCAGTCACAGAGCAGGGCATTTCCTTTAGCTCCACACCATTCTGTTGGCTGGTTTGGCTGTCACTCACAATAAGACTCCCTCTGTTGGTGGAAAAAGGCGCCAAGGTTAAAACTACATTTCCCAGAGTCACAGCCCATACAATCCCCTTGTGGCTGGCTCAACACTGAGAGTCCAAGTTCCGATTCATCCACAGGCTCCATTTTAGGGTCTCCCTATCATCCTGATTGGTCCAAGTCAGCTATTCAGGACCAAAATGAAAGAGTTACACTGAAACAGTTTGTGCTGAAATGAAGACAGGTTAGACAACCTACATTTTCTCAGTCACTCTAAATGATTTCTGGCAAGCAGTTATATCTTTCAACAAGGCTCCCTCTGCACATGTAACAACAGCAGAAACAGAGCAAATTGACAGCAGTCCAGGCGGGATTCGAGCATTAAATACATAGTCCCCCCATACAAACTAATTAAGTCTGCAAGCAGACAGCTCTTAAAAAGACAGTACGTGGAGGCTCAAATAGCACTCACTTGGAACCACATTTGAGCAGCTCAGGTGCTGAACAGACAAGCTCCTGGAAGACTTTTGGGAACTCCCATTTGCAGTGGGGTTACAAAAGTAATATAGAATTGCAGTAGATTCAGGTTTGAATCCCACTGAGTGCAAATAAACTGTGTTGGAACAGATTTACATCCCCAAAGGGCTGTATGAAAACTGTGGGCTGACATAATGAAAAGCATAGTAGATAATAAAAAACTGAGGTAAGGAAGCAGTAAATAAACTTGACTGGAATGCAAGGTTGCTGAGGTAAAATAGGGCTTGCACAAAAGAAGCATGGTAGGTTCCCAAGTAGGCGAAAAATGAGTAGAGCTGAATGAAGCAAATGATTAAAGAGTAGCAGCATTAGGGTTTTGAGAACAGAAATCCAGGAAGCAGGCAATTGAGAGATCCAAAGCAAGCTGCTGGAACACAACAACAGAACACACAGTGAGAGGCTGAGAAGAGTCAGCCAGGTGTAAACAGTTAGGAACTTGAGAGTGCCGAGTGGAATGGCAACAACAGCAGACAGCATGAAAATGTATTTATTTATTTAAATGTTGATGACCGGGTAGGCCCACTGAGACAAGACAGTTCCTTTTTCAGTGACGACCCAGGGAATCTGAGCATTCCACAAATGATAGACGTTAAACACAGTAGATGGACATTAAACATAGTACCAATACTGGTACAAACAGTAGTAACATTAACGAGTAGAAATATTCAACAATTTGATGCAGTAAGTGCACGAGATAGAGAAACATCATACACTTCAGAGCATAAACAACTTTCAGACTTGTTGGTTACACAGGGTTTTGAGAAACCTTAAGAGCATGGCATAGGATTAACCCCTGCCTGCTAGGCAGGGGGTTATATACAGTTACATGTGCCAGTGGCAAGGAACAGGTCCTTGTACTGCTTTTTAAACTGTGAGAGGGATGTGCAGAATAGAAGTCCTACTGGAAGATTGTTCCATTTATGTGCAGCTGCATACAAGAAAGATCTCTTTCCAACTGCTAAACAAGTTTTAGGTATACTTAGTAATGGTTGGTGAGATGTTCTAAGGGACATGGTGAATGATTTCCAGGTCAGTAGGTTAGATAGGCTTGGAGCGGAGGGGAGATGAATTAATTTGAAGGTGGTACACAGCAAGGGGTAGTCCAACTTCACCTCACAACTTTGCCAATTTAAGGTACTGAGCACAGCACAGTGGTGAGTTCGGGCCAGGGCTGAAGCGGCAAATCTGACAATATGGTGATATGCTTGCCTAAGTCTATTCAGAATAAAATGGCTTCACTGTGGAAAGCAAGGATGCACCACAGAGGAGACTTGGGAGTAGGGCTGCAGTACAGATGGTCTTTCTGGATTGGGAAGTGAGGTAGGGGCAATACCGTATAGTAACCCTAGTTTCTGGTGAGTTGATTTTATAATTTTATTGGTATGTATCTCGAAAGATAGGTTTTCGTCTAAGGTGACGCCCAGGTATTTAAAGTTTTTGACACATTCCAGCGTCACCCCCGCTGATGTTTTAACAACCAAAGGCAGTTGGTTATCAAGTTTATAGGAGGTGTGGTGAAATAATTGTTGACTTATTTAACTTGAATGTATGTATTACTGCTCCATCCTCATTGTACCACCCCCCCAGGTCACACCGGGAGATGAGCAACATGTTGCTCAGTGTGCCTTCCTGGTGAAACATTTCAATAAATAAATAAAATAACATGGTTTGAGTCTTTTTAGTGTTACGTACTAACAGGTTGGCTTTGAACCAGGCTTCCAAAGCCTGAAAATCACTCTCGCGGTTGGCGTTTATGACATTGATATTTTTAGCAGATCTGTATAGAACGGCATCATCAGTATATAATTGAACTGCTGCAGCCCCACAGTTGAGTGAGAGTTCACTGACGAAAATGGAGAATAGGAGTGGTCCTAATATGGAGCCCTGTGGAACACCATTGGTTATGGGAGCGACAGAGGACGTGGCACCAGACATTTTACACACTGGAGCCTGTTGGTTAAGCAGTTGGCTAGCCAGGAGTGGGATGCAGGGTCAAGATCTAGTTGATGGAGTTTAGTGAGGAGAAGTTGGTGGTTGACAAGGTTGAAGGCTTTGGTCAGGTCCACAAAGGTGACACCTGTAGTCTCATCCTGATCAATTGCCCTAAAAATGTCTGAGGCTATGTGTACCAGTACTGATTCTGTGCCATGCAGTTTACAAAATCCATGCTGATGGATAGTTTAGGCATTGTTGAGTTCGAGATGTGAGTAGAGTTGATTATAAAGAATTCTCTCCTGGATCTTGGCTAGGGGGCACAGGATAGATACAGGCATATAGTTTTCTACCAGGTTTGTGGGGCCACTTTTAAGTACAGGGACTACAGCTGCAGTTTTTCATTTGTCTGGGATTGTTTGAGAAAGGAAAAATTCTTTTTATAATAGCATTACTGGGTAGGCGATGGCAGGTACTCCTATTCTAAGGAATTTTGGATAAAGGGTATCGAATCCAGGGGCACTGTCTGGGTTGAGACCCTTGAGTAGTTTGAGGACCTTAAGCCTTGTGGCCAGTTTTAGGTGGAAGGTGGGGAGAGTACAGTCTGGGTCAGGCGATGTTGACTCAGCTGGGACAGGAGGCAGGTCTTTTTTGTATTTGTCCAGGTCAGTGAAAAAGTGATTTATACCAGTAGCAATGTCTGAGGGGCTTGCGGTGTGGCACCATTTGTAACCATGGACTGGGGAATATTTCAGTCCTTTCCTTTAAGAAGAGAGTTTATTTGGGTCCAGAAAGTCTTTGTGCTGGTGAAATCTTTTCCTGTAGGGAGCAGAGGTAAGTCCGTTTGGCCTTTGAGGCCTGGGTTTTGCAAGCATTGCGCAATTGACGACAGGACTGCCAGTCAGACACCTGACCTGTTTTCTTAAACTCCTTCCAAGCTTTGTCACGGGAACACATCAGTGCTCTAAGACCATGAGACAGCCAGGGGGAGTTTATTCCCTTAACTCTTCAAGACCTAAGGAGCTAGGGAGTCTAAGATGGTTGAGAAAGAGTTTATGAAGTAGTCTAATGCCTGGTTGACATCAGGGAGGTGGTTGATGGAAGTCCAGTCTACTGACTTAAGACGCTCAAGAAAGGCCTCAGCACTAAACCTCTTTAGGTCACGGGTTTTACAGAGTTTAGGTGGGGGGTTCTGAATATTATTTCTCCAGACACAGTAGGTAGGGAAGTAATCACTAAGAGCATCCAGGAATATGCCTGCAATTTTTATGTGCTGGCTATTATTTGTTAAAATCCAGTCTAGGAGACTGCGATTACCTGATTTCATGTTTTGTCTGGTGGGGTGATGGATTAATTGTACTAGCTTTGCATCCTCTAGAATGGAGAGGCAGTTTTTCTGTTTGGCACTAAACCAGTTCAGATTAAAATCCCTGGTTAGGATTAGGTCACCATGGGGTAATTTGTCTAGATTGGTTAGGAATTCCAAACAGGCTGAGGAAACGAGGTCCAGGGCAGGTAGACACACCCAACCATTAACTTGGTGACTTGACCTAAGGTAATCAAGATTATGATGTGTTCATGTTCAGGTGTGTCTGAGACAAATGAAGGTATGTCAGTCAAGAGCTCATTTTTGACGTAGATGAATATGTCCCCACACTTTTTGGAGAGATGGTCCTTCCTAAAAGTGGTGTATCTGGTTAGTGCAATTTCATGGCGGAGTATATGGGGCTTTAGCCAAGACTCAGTAATACATGGTACGTCCGGGTTGTAATGTCTAGCCCATGCTTCGAGTGCGGGTATTTTACTTTGAATACTTTGTATATTCATATGGGATATCTTAAGCCCCTTAAGGGTGGACCAGGTTGGTGTCGAGGAGAAGGGAGTTTGGGTTCTCATTTCATTTGGTCCAGGGTTCAGCTCAATATCCCTAGATAGTAGCAGAAGACAGGTCAGCGAGTGGGTAGAGGGAGGTGGTAGGAAGTGGGATTTGTGCCAAGTTCTGGATTGCGTTGTAGCATGGCCACCACAGTCGGGGGAGACCTGAGATTGCAGGTGCCTGATACATTGGGTGCATAGTATGTGAGACCTAGAATAGGGGGCCTGAAAGGAAAAGTCGCCCATTCCAGTACATGTGGTACTGGTTGTAAGGCCAAGAGGTTAACGTAGTAGATGAGGAGACCCTTAACACTAAGGCTTTTCATTGCTATGACAATTGTTTTAACAAGGACTAAGAAAAGAAACTATCAAAATTGGGTTCTGTGGTATCTGCAGCTTTTAAATCTGTAGATTTAACACTGCTACCCTCACGTGGCAACACCTTAGGAATGAGGTTCTGCCCCTTTAAGAGAGAGAGAGAAACATGGGCGGGTCACTTGGAGAAAGAAAAGTAGTTACATAAGAACTTACCGTAACAGTAGATCTTCGAGAGAGGTTCCTGCAATAGGTCATAACATGTAGGACTGTGCCCAGCAAACTTTTTCAGCAGTGTCTGGCAGTGGACCGCCCACCCAATGTCAAGTGACAGACGTCTGCATGACCCTATATAGTGGGCGGTCCCTGCACCCACCTTCCAGTTCTCCTGCTGGAGATCTGAGGAGGATGAGACAGGAGAAAGGATGAAATCCTGGAGCCCTGTTCAGAATAGCTGAAAGAAATGCAGAAACTGGGGGAAGGAGGGAGGGAGGGAAAAGGTAACCTACTACAGGAACTTCTCTCAAAGATCTACTGTTATGGTAAGTTCTTATGTAACTGTACTATCTTACTTCAAGAGGTTCCTGCAGTAGGTCATAACATGTTGGACTGAATCCCAAGCAGTCACTCACAGAGAGACCGACAGAGTCCGAGAGAGTCATGGGAGTAGGAGCAACTGAAAGACAGCACAGGACCAGCCTAAGACAGTAGGCCCTGCAGGACGGCAAGGCCAAACCTGCCCTACGCCTAGAGGCAATGTCCAGACTGTAATGTTTCGAAAAGGTATGGATGGAACTCCAGGTTGCTGCCACACAAATCTCTGCTGCAGAAACATTCCACAGGAACACCGTAGAGGTAGCCATGCCTCTAGTAGAGTGACCTCTGACCTCCCCCGGTAGAGGTTTGTTGTACATCTGGTAACAGAAGTGAATGCAGTTACCGAGCCACTTGGAAAGGCACTGTTTAGAAACTGCCAACCCCAAGGATTTGGGGACAAAGGAGACAAAAAGCTAATCAGACTGTCTGCTTTCCTGGGTTCGGTGAACATAGCATCTGAGGATTCTATGAACATCCAAGGTGTGAAGGAGATCCTCCCCTCTATTCAAATGAACAGGGTAATAAACCGGGAGTTCAACCATCTGGTTTAGGTTGAACTCAGAAACCACCTTGAGAAGAAATTTAGGATTAGTGTGCAGGACAGCCCGGTCCCTGTGAAAAATCAAATAAGGCTCCTTATGCATCAGGGCCTGAAGCTCAGAAATTCTACAAGCAGAAGTAATGGCAACCAAAAATAGCACCTTCCAGGAAAGGTAGCGCATATCACAGCTCATCACTGGTTCAAAGGGAGGAAGCGTGAGCTTCTCTAACACCAAATTCAAATCCCAAGGTGGGGTGGGGTTATGGATGGAGGGTTTAAGATGGAGGATTCCTTTCAAAAAGGTCTTAGAGATCTCCAACTGAGCCACAGGCTTTCCTTCCACCAACACATGGTAGGCTGAAATGGCCAACAGGTGAATCTTAAGGGACAAATAAGACAGACCAGAATCAGACAGGTGCAGGAGGTACTTCATAACCTGTGGAGCTGAGCAAGTAAATTGGTCCCATCATTTAGAACCCACCTAAATGGAAAAACACTTCCATTTCATGGCACAGGTGGACCTGGTGGAGGGTTTCCTCACCTCTACCAGGACCTGAGCAACCTATGGGAAACCCCAAACTGGGATCTGATTGTGTCTGAAGGAGCCATGCATGAAGATGCAGGGTCCTCAGTCCCGGATGTACCAACCTGCCTTGATCCTGAGTCAACAGATTGTGTC
Organism: Neoceratodus forsteri; assembly: GCA_016271365.2. NCBI lineage: Eukaryota > Metazoa > Chordata > Ceratodontiformes > Ceratodontidae > Neoceratodus > Neoceratodus forsteri. Next base: position 1,128,190,956 of record CM057449.1, on the reverse strand, counting down.
TGAGAGGTAAAGGAACTGGGGTTTCCACTGAAAGCTGCTGCATTAGCAGAAACCAGATTTGCCTCAGCCAGAGCGGAGCTACCAGGATCATCCTTGCTTCCTCTGCCTGGATTTTGAGAAATACCCACTGTAGAATGGGAAGGGGAGGGAAGGCATATAAGAGCCTCCCTGTCCAACATAGCGACGTGTCATGCCAGAAAGCTCCAGGCTCTGGAACGAGCGAGCAGAAGCTGAGAAGCTTTGCGTTGGATGGGGAGGTGAACAGATCGATGTCAGGGTGCTCCCACCTCTGAAAGAGAGAGTCTGCTACCTGCTAACTTAATTCCCATTCATGTGCAAGGGACGACATTCAACTGAGGCTGTCTGTCAGGATGCTGTAAATGCCTGAAAAACGCACGGCTGTGAGAAACAGGTTGTGCTGGACTGCCCAATTCCACACCTGCATCACCTCCCTGCATAGGTGGCACGAATGGGTGCCTCCCTGCTTTTTGATGTACCAGACTACCAACATGTTGTCTGTCTGGATCAGCAGTGTTCCTCTCGATAGGACGGTCTGAAAAGCCTGAAGGGCATATAGAACCGCCATCATCTCCAGAATGTTGATGTGCAAGGACATGTCCAGTTGGGACCACAAAACCTGGGTTCGATGGTCCCCCAGGTGTGCCCCCCAACCCAGACAGGAAGCATCTGTGGTGAGGGTCCAAACAGGTGGGGAACTTCAGAAGGGAAGTCCCTTGGACAGATTCAGAAGGTCTAGCTACCACAGGAGATCCCTCTTGACTGCACTGGAAACCAGAACAGGATGGTCCAGGTCGTCCAAGTGCTGGCCCCATTAGGTGCTTAATGTCCACTGGGAGATCCATATATGCAACCTGGCTAAAGGAACCATGGAGACAGAGGCTGCCATCAGGCCCAGTAAGTGTAGCAACACCCTGGCTGGAAGAAATCTGGATAAGACCACTAAGGTGACTTGCTCTCGAAGAGTCTCTGCCCTGTCCGAGGGTAGAAAGGCTCTGCAATGGACCATATTCAAGACCACTCCGATGAACTGGAGGTTCTGAGAGGGGGGTGAGAGATGACCTGAGGAGACTGACAGTGATCCCCAATCAGGGAAAAAAGGTCCAAAGCGACCAAGAGGGAGTCCAGAAGACTGTCCCTGGATGCAGCTGTCAATAGCCAGTCGTCCAGGTAGGGGAACATCGCTATACCCTGATGGCATAAGGCCATTTCTACCACTGCTAGGCACTTGGTAAGGACCCTGGGTGCCAAGGAAAGACCAAAGGGGAGGGCTGTGAACTGGAAGTCCTCCCCCTCTAGAAACAAAACCACAGGAAATGGCGGTGGCCTGGGAAAATCGAGATATGCAGGTAGGCATTCTGCATATCCAGGGCACAGAGCCAGTGGTCTTTCTGCAGGAGGGGCAGATGACCCTGCACTGTCAGCATGCGGACTCAATAAAAAGGTTCAGACTGCTGAGGTTCAGGATGGGTCTGAGATCGCCCATCTAGTTTCGGAACCCACTCGTGAGGGAGCAATCTTAGACCTCGTACTCTCAAATGGGGGCAGTGAGAGGATCTCAGATCTAGAAGTGGGTTACCATCTGGGGACAAGTGACCATCAAACAGTGTGGTTCACGTTAAACTCAGCTACAGAGTCAAGCCATACAAAAGTGAGGGTACTGGACTTTAGGAGGGCTGACATTGGCAAGATGGGAGAGTGCCTCAGAAAAGCACTAGCAAACAGGCTAGAAGGAGGTGTGGAGCAACAATGGGGAATCATCAAAACTGCCATCACAGAGGCAACAAGCCTTTGTGTGAAGCAAATAAACAAATCAAAATGAAAGAAAAAGCCACTATGGTTCTCAAAAGAGGTGGCTGTGAAAGTCAGGAAGAAAAAGATAGCATTCCGGAAGTATAAGAAAACACTAAAGGAGCAGGACAGAGAGCTGTACCAGTTTAGGCAGAAGGAAGCAGGGAGGGAAGTCAGAATAGCAAAGGCCCAAACTGAGGAAAAGATAGCCAACTCAGTTAAGAAGGGGGATAAAACCTTTTATAGGTACATCAGTGAGCGTAGAAAGACAAAGGGAGGGATAGTGAGGCTGAACAGAATGAACGGTGGGTGGGCAGAGGGGACAGTGAAAAGCAGGATACTGACGAATATTTCTGCTCAGTATTCACAAAAGAGGAGGGGAAGTGTCTAATCCAATTAACAGAAGCACTCTTGATACGGGGTCGATCCCAGTCCTCTCACAGAAGAAAGGGTTCTGCAAGAACTCCTAAAACTGAAGGTGGACAAAGCAATGGGTCCTGATGGAATCCACCCAGAATTCTAAAAAGAATTAAGGGAGGAACTAGTGAAACCACTGGCTACTCTTTTTAATAAATCATGGAGGATGGTGTGGTACCGAGGACTGGAGGAAGGCGGATGTGATTCCCTCACAAAAGTGGGACCAAGACAGAGGCAGGAAACTACAGACCTGTCAGTCTGACCTCTGTGGTAGGGAAAGTGATGGAGTCACTTCTGAAGGAAAGAATAGTTGAGTACCTAGAGGCCAGTGGAGCACAGGACCCAAGGTAGCATGGTTCACAGCAGGAAGGTCATGTCAGACGAATCTAATAGATTTCTTTGACTGGGTGACCAAAGTAGTAGACAGGGAGGGGCTGTGGACATGGCCTACCTAGACTTTAGCAAGGCATTTGACACAGTCCCACACAAAAGATTAATAGTCAAATTAACCAGCCTGGGAGTGGGTCCCAGGGTGGTAGCCTGGGTAAAACATTGGCTGCACAACAGGACACAGAAGGTAATTGTAAATGGAGTCCACTCTGAAGAAAGAGGGGTTACTAGTGGGGTACTGCAGGGTTCAGTATTGGGTCTAGTCCTTTTTAATGTCTTCATCAGTGACATTGCAGAGGGACTGGAAGGAAAAGTATGCCTTTGCAGATGACACAAAGATCTGAACAGGGTTGATATACAGGAGGGTGGAAAGGATGAAAAGGACTTGGCAAGGTTGGAGGAATGGTCAGAAGTGGCAGCTATGATTCAATGCAAAGAAGTGCAAAATAATGCACCTGGGAAACAAGAACCCAGGGAAAGAATACACAATGGGTGGGGAGGTAGTAACAACAACAAAAAAGGAAAGGGACCTGGGAGTAATCATATCAGATGACCTTAAGGTTAGCAAGCAATGTGAGAAGTCAGTAGGGAGGGCTGGGTGTATACTGGGATGCATAGGGAGAGGCATCAGCAGCAGAAAACAGGAAGTTGTTATCCCTCTGTACAGACAGTTGGTGAGACCCCATCTGGAGTACTGTGTCCAGTTCTGGAGACTCCATCTCTGCAAAGACATAGACAGGATACAGGTAGTCCAGAGGAGGGCAACTAAAATGGTGCAGGGTCTGCAAGAGAAGCTGTATGAGGAGAGACTAAAGGAACTTAATATGTATACCCTTGAGGAAAGAAGGGAGAGCGGGGACATGATAGAAACTTTTAAGTACCTCAGTGGAATCAACAAAGTCCAAGAGGGTAGCATCTTTCAGAAAAAGAGACTTGCAAGAACAAGGGGACACAATTTAAAGATAGAAGGAGGGTGGTTCAGGGGCAATGTGAGGAAGTATTTTTTCACATAGATGGTAATGGATGCATGGAGCAGCCTTCCTGAGGAGGTTGTGGGGTCTAAAACTGTAGGAGAATTCAAGAATGCATAGGACAGACATAAGGCAATTCTTGTGGGGGGTAGGAAGAAATAGGCTGTTGGTTAACTAGGATCTGCGGCCTATCCTGTAGGTAGGGAAATGGGCAGACTAGATGGGCCAGCGGTCCTATCTGCCGTCAAAGTCTATGTTTCTATGTTTCGGGGCCAGGAAAAAATGGGAGTAAAATCCCTTTCCTCTCTGGGGCGGAGGAACGGGTTCTACCGCTGCCTTTCATCTCAATGCCCCGATTTCTTCCTCAACCAGCGGAGCCTGGTGTGGGGAGTAATATGAGTGATTGGGAGGAGAGTCTGGAGGAAACTCCAGAAACTCTAGCGTGTGCCCTGGAGAGATGAGTTGCAGGACCCATGCAACTGAGGTGATGCCCTCCCACTCCTGGACGTGAAGGGAAAATCTTCCCCACACTGGCTCCACATTTTGAAGTGGAGGGGAAGGAAGATGGGACGAGTCAGGATGCAAAGGGGGGGGGGGGGCAAGGGCCCTCATGCCGATCTCTGGGATTTGTCAGCCGGTGGAGAGGAAAAAGAGGAGCCCTTATCTTGTCTTTTGGACTGTTTCTTGGGGCCGATTGCTTCCCTTGGCATTTAATTTGGCGCCAAAAGGGCTGCTTTCTCTGAGGGCTTGCCCTGTACATGGAACGGACTGATCTGAGGGTCTGACCACTATCTTGGAGGCCCGTAATCAAATTTTAGTATCCCCACCAAAGAGGACCCAGCCCCAAAAGGAAGCATCCTGAATGGCTGTCTGAACATCCGTCGAATGTCTGGAAATTCAAAGCCAAGCATGCCTACTGAGGCTAACTGCAGTAGTGGAGGAGTGGGCCACCACATCCACAGAATCATAGGTGGCCTGAAGAGCAAGTCTGCAGGAAATTTTAGCTAGACAAAGCTCTTTAGCAATCTCCTCCTTGAGATCTGAATCCTCCATAGATGAGATCTTGGCTTCAAGCTTAGCCATGGTGGCCTTTTGAAAAGACACCATATGCGCCACATGTACAGAGCACATGTGGCAGAAGAGTAAACCTTCTTCCCAAATTGGTTCAACTGCCTGGACTCCTTGTCCAGGGGAGACTGCTCTGGTTCGGGTGCTCAATGATCTGATGGCAAGAGATCGGAGAAACCGTTCCATCTTTTTACTCCCTTATTTGTCATCAGCTTTTGACACTGTAGATCATGGGGTTCTGCTCGAGCATTTGAGGTTCATCTGTGGGCTGTCTGGGACAGTTCTCAGATGGTTTACATCTTTCCTCGTCAGTAGATCTCAGAGAGTCATCTCGGGAATATTTTCTTCCGAGTCTTTCTCTCTGCCTTGCGGCCGGGTTACCTCAGGGCTCAGTGCTGTCGCCCATGTTATTTGCAGTGTATATGCTGCCCCTCTGAGACACTGTAAGACGGTATGGGCTGAGGTTTCACTGCTATGCTGACACCACCCAGTTCTACCTGTCTTTTGGCCCCGACCAGGTTAGTGCTATCTCAGTATTGAACAGCTGCCTTGTAGAAATCCAAGACTGGATGAGTTCCAGCAGTTTAATGTTGAACCCAGGAAAGACTGAGGTTTTGGTTGTGGACCAAGGTCATAGGACAGAGGGGTTGAGGACTGATCTCCCCTCTGGTTCAGTCCTGGGGGGGCCCAGATTCTTACCTCTGGGGAGGTGCGTGACCTGGGAGTGGTGCTTGACGATGGTCTGACCCTTCGACATCAGGTGTCGGCAGTCATCAAGCTGGCCTTTTACCATCTTAGGAACATTGCCAGGATCAAGCACCTTGTTCCGTCCAGCGATCTGCCTGTTTTGGTCTATGCCTTTGTGACACTGTGCCTTGACTACTGCAACTCCCTTTACCTAGGGCTTCCTGGGGTTGATATCCGCCGCTTGCAGCTAGTGCAGAACGCTGCGGCATGTTTATTGACTGGGGTATCATGGAGAACACAGATTACCCCAGTGCTGCGCGATCTGCACTGGCTGCCTGTTCAGTGGCAGATCACCTTTAAGGTAGGTTTATTAACTTACAAAGCCCTGCATGGACTGGGTCCTGACTATCTGAAAGAGCTCTTGGTTCCTTACACCCCTTTGCGACAGCTCCACTCGGCTGATGAGGGGTTGCTGGAGATACCGAGGGTTTGTTTAAAGTCATCTGGTGCTCATGCCTTTGGGTTTGTAGACCCTACCCTCTGGAATTGTCTGCCCCATCAGCTACCTGAGTGCAGGACAGTGGGGTGCTTTAAGCAGGCACTGAAGATCTTTCTGTGGGGTAAAGCTTACCCCAAACATCTGTGATTTTATCTTTATTTTATTGTCTTTGTTTTATGTGACTGTGCAGCGCCTTGATTTGTGAAAGGCGCTATATTAAATACAATTTAATATTATTTATTATATGCTTGGGGTTAGCCGAGCAGTCATGAGCGGCAGTAATGACAATAGAGTCTGCCTTGGGGTGAGAGTCCATGAAGGGGATGCCTTCGGGAGAGTGGTAAATCCTGTCTGCCTTCTTAGGGACAGCAGGAATGGAATGTGGCAACTGCCAAATGGTGGTAGTAAGGTCCTCATGTGGAGTTGTCCAAGGAGGAACTGGTATAGGGGAGGCAGCTTCTAGAAACAAGTGCTCAGCTAGGTGCTTCCTCTTGGGGTCCAGATCCTCAGTATTCCAATCATTTGCGTGTTGGATTATGCAGAGGAGCTCACTGAAGGAAGGGTCCTCCAGAGGAGACTTGGGTGACTCTTTTCCCTTTGGAGGACAGGATAGCTCATCTGAGGAAGACTCTGATGTGTCATGATCAGAGTCAGGGGCCTCTTCCCCTTCTGGACATTCAAAGTCCAGGAGGGTGATCTCCTGTGGGGTGGTGCCCAAAACATGCACTGAGGAATGCAGTGAACTGGCAGGTGATGAAGAGGGAAGGGGGCACTGTCACTGGGCTAGGAAGCCTATGTTACAGGTCCAAGACTAACTGGGACCTTGTGTCCTTCCACCAAGACTGGATAAAGGATTGAAAGTCTGGCTGAGGTGGTTGAGGAGGTGGAGGAGGAGGAGGAGGAGGAGGTGGGTTAGCTGGGGATGCATAATAATGTGCTTCCAAACCCGGATATTGAGGAGGGGGTTACCCCTGATAATACGGGTATCCCTATTGATACCCAAGGAAATAGCCCTGGGAATAATGAGGTGTCATCAGGCCCGATGGTGGAAAAATGGGGGCCTGGTGCCCAGAGAAAAGAGGGGGGCCAGACATCAGGTCTTGACCTAGTGGTCTCGAAGGGCCAGAAAAATTACCCGACGTCACAACTGTCGACATCGGGATAGTCATCAGTGGGGTAGCTGATGAAAGGGGAGTGAACGTCGAGACATCTGGTGTAGGATGGGCCAATGTCGGCCTCATGGAAGTCAGACCCTACATGAGGGGCCGGGAGGAGGGTCCTGATGGAGGGAGCTGACGTGAGAAATCCGACAGTGCTCCTGACGTTAAAGGAGGAGCAGCAGGTGGTAGGTGACCCAATGCCAGGGTAACCAAATGGCCTGGCAAAGAGAAAGTATCCTGGGGAAGGATTTGGGGAACCACCAAAGGAGTGGGTGAAGAAAGGACCACTTCTAGGTGCCCCTCTTCCTCCTCCTCTGTCCCAGACATAGGCTGCGGGGCAGAAGCATCCACAGGGGCAGGTGGAGAGGAAGTCTCCCACCCAGGCAGAGCCCTGGGGAGAGGGCTGACTTGGGGAAGCCAGCGCGCTCTGATGGATGTCGGGCGAGACAGCATTAGCCCCTGACGGGTGAGCAATGCCTGAGCGGTTGTCTGAGGGTTAAACATCCGACTAACTGGGCGATACAGAGACCAGGCGGAGGAGGGGGGCCCTCGACCAGCTTATCAGTCAGAGTTAAGTGGACTATGGGCTGCTTCTGGAGGAAGTCTGACTTATCGACCGCTGGGCGGGCACCGGAGGAGCCAGGGTCTGACTTACCGGCAAGGACCGGCCGTTCGCCGGAGTTGCCAGCGGACGACTTAACGGTGAAAATAAGTTGGAAGATGGCGGAAGCACTGGGGGTCATCCCCAAAGCTGCCTGGGTCACCATGAGGGTGGGCAGTGGGGAAAGGACCTTGCTGGTCGAAGGCTTACTAGTAGAGGATTGGTCCCGGTCCTCTGGACCCTTCTTTTCTCTGTGCCTCTCCTTGTCCTTTTTCTTCCAGTGAAGGGGAAGAAGCTGTGTCCCAAAGTTTCTGCATCTCCTTTTCGAATCAAGCCATCCTGGTTTTAAGGAGATGGGCCTCCAGAGCCTGCTGTTGTCATTTGTGAGTGGCCTGGTTAAAGGGCTGGCAGTCGGGATAGGCCGCAGTGTCGTGGTCTGGGCCTAGGCAGAAGAGGCAGAGACAATGGCCATCCTTGTGGGACATTTGCGCCCCACACTTGTTGCACCTCTTCAGACCAACAAAGCCTCCAGCAGGAAAAGAAAAAATGCTTCAGAAGGAGGCTGGGAGGAGCTCCTTGTATAGCTCAGAAAAGGGGGGTATGGCTTGTTGCTTTCCCATTGAACCACAGGCATAGCCTTTCAAAAATGAGGTTGCCAAATGTTACACGGCACAAATAGGGTTTATGCCTACTAACATACTGGTTAGCAACATCCACTGAGGTGTCAGCATGGTATTGCTCCAGTCACATGGTGCTATGACATGCCAAGAGTCTATGAGAATCTGCCACACCTTGCGGCACGCTGGTGACATGGATTCAGAAACGAGCCCAGGCCACCGGGGGTTGGCGGGAAGAGAGAGGATTGAGCATCCAGAGAACAGCTCTCCTCTCCCGGGAGGAAGGGGGATATAGGCTCAGCACTTGACTGGCCTTTGGTGGAAGCACGGCTGGTGCAGAGCATAGAGAGAGGGTTGGGGAGTGGTGGACGTCGGTGGTGTCACCTTGACGTCAGAGTGCTGGCCACTCCCCCAGAACAAGAGGAAAGTGCTCTCCAGGCTCCGAGAAGACAGAGCACCAGAGCAGAGCCCCATAGCTCGCACCTGCGTGACCGACCAGACCCCAACAAGACTTGGAAGTATTCAGGGTGTTGCAGCCCCACCTCATCCCCCTCCCCCCGGGGGAAGATCCACCGCTCCATGGGGGAACAGGAAGGTCCAGATAAGGTGCAAAAGTAGGGGCAGACTCCATTGGTGCTCCCAATGAAGCACAGCTTGGAGAGGTGGGGCTGATAAAATACAATTTAAAAAAAAAACAGTCTTTGAGAATCAGTGCTCATGCCAGAATCAGCCCACTATCCATCCCGTACCTGAAGGTCTGCTTCTCATTCAGCTCCTATTTTTGTGCCTTGAAGTACCATTAAATTTGAGAAAGTTCATCTGAAAGGTTTCACCTGTGTCCCTGTCCTTTTGACTCCTCCTTGCTCCAATCTGTTTTGCCTCTGTCTATTGTTTGCTCCTTGTTCTGCTGTGTGTGCTCAGCTTGCTGCTGCTGTACTTTCTGTTGCCTGCTTGTTCCCCTTTGCTTCTTCCCCTCCCTCAGGTTTTTGTTTTGTTTGCTGGTTTCATTTGCAGCATTCTGCTTTTCAATCCTGTGTTTCTCTCTTCTCTCTCTCTCTCTCTCTCTCTCTCCCTCTGTTTCTATTGCTGCTCCTTTGCCCCCCCCCCCCACCATTCACTGCTTGCTGCTGCTTGTAATCGGTGGCTTGCTGCTCCTTGTCTGACCCTCTTTAGTGTACTTTTGGAGTCATATTCCTTGTGTTTCCTTCGGTTCTGCTTTCCCATTCTAGTTACAAGCTTCCTGCTTTCATCTGCTGTCCAACTGTCTCCTTTCAGTGGGAGATCCAGCCACAACCATGTTTCCCTCAGTCGCTGGTTTTGGATATCTGTCTTACAGCTTTTGTTTTTACATCCCCTGCTGCTCCTGGTTGGTGCCTCTCTTTTTTTATTCATCATGCTCAGGTGTTCAGATAGCATCGCTCTTCCTCTGGACCTCCTACAACACACTCTGGTGGGTGCTGAATTCAGAAATCTCTCATTCGTTCCTAGCACTCCTGGGTAAGCAACTTAGTGGTAGTGCAACAGCCTGTAGAAGCACAGCTGTGTGGCTGTGTGCCTAGCCTAGTCTGTACTTGGAATGGGGTTCCATCCTCAGAGCATTGCTCAGGATACTGATAGTCATCCGCCTATAGAGGTTACCTCATCAGGACAGGCTCAACACCCTAAGCTCCATTTAAACTCATCGACTCCTCCTTATAATCCATCCTGGTTATTTGCATCGAACCTCATGGTCACTCCTTCCATCAACTCAAACTCTAAGGACATGAATTCCTGGCAGTCTACCTTTCACTAAATGTTTTACAGGAAACCTCCTCAAAATCTCAGTTCTGCATTATGGAATGGACTTTTCCCAAGCTGCTGTCTGCACATCGAGTATTGAAGGTCCATCTTTTCTTCCTCTGCCAGAGAGCAAGAACTGTTTTTGATTTTTGCCTCGCAGCATTAACAGCAAAAACAGCTTCATCTTCTCCACCAGTCTATACTCCTACTACCACTCCTGCATCATTTTAGTTTGAGAAGTAACAGATTTTCATTTTCCCAGTGGATATAGCTTGGTTTAATTCCAGAGTGGCTTCCTGGAATCCAGGCCTTCCAGTCAACAGTTGAACCTGGGTCCTTTGAATCGGCTTCTAGGTCTTCCTAGTAATACTCTTCTTTCACCCTCCATTCCCTGGCGTTATGCCAACAGCCATTATTGCTTCTGACTCAACCTCCTGAACTATTCAGCAACCAACAGCACCCCTGTCAGGTGAATTGTCTGCAGCTTCAAAATTTTCCTCTTCCTATCAGATATGGTGGTGCTTCCATGATTACCACTGGTCTATTATTGCCAAACCTGCTGCTTATCTATCGTGAGTTAAATCATGAGTATCCACTCCTGAATAATGACTTGTATTGCAGGCACTACACTGGACACTGTGCCGTACCTGTTCAATATGCAAGTCATTTTTTTTTTGCAACCTTTTGTCCTTTCAGTTCATGACTCTTAAGTTTATCTCCAAACTGCCATTCATCTAATGCTTCAATGTCTGAGCAAGTATTTTACGCACCAATTAATCTTTTGGTTAAAAAGGACAGATTGTATTTTCTTCGGATCAGGCAATTCCATCAACTTCAACAAACCTGCTTGCTCTGCACCACCATGTACTCTGCTGCATGCTGCAGCTATGGCACGGAAACCCACTCTAAGCAGGCTACCACTATTTCCTGTCTCTTTTCTAATCAAAGTCAGAGCTGACATTTTCCTACTTTTGACCCCAGTTAAAATCTCCCTTCTCTAGCAGTTATTCTCTACCCATCCACCTGAATCTGATTCAGTTCCTTTTCACAGGCTTCAACAAAGGTTTCCATACCGGACTACATTCCATGCCGTCCACCTCTGTTATGTGTTCTAAACCTTCAATTCACTTTTTTAGATCCTCACGTCTCAAGACAAACTGCTCGACATTTTTGGTTTGGTCTCTTCCATTTCATCCAAATGAGCTTGCACAAAATGAAAACTGTTTTCCTTACTACAATACCTCAAGTCTGTGATGAAGATTATTCCCTGAAGAAGAAGTTTCACATCCCTTCTTAATGTGGCACATTTAGTCACCTGCTCTCCTCTGGATTATCCCATTACCACCATTGCTTCTGCTCGTTTGGATCTTGTCATGTGACCGCATTTTCCTTAGACTAGAATGGCATATCCAGGTCTGTAAAGATCCAGCTTCAGAATCGAAAATCGAGATTTGTGCATTGCAATCCCATCCAATGGTTTTGTGGCATTTTCAGGCCCATTTCAATTTGCTTGTCCAAGGTAATCAGAAATCCAAGCTATTCCTCATTTTCTGACCATGTCTTCCTTGTCTACACTTTATCCCTTTGCAACAGTCACTCTCACCTGGGGTCACCTTTGGGACAATCAATCTGTCATATTCTATTCTGATAACCAGGCAATCTTTTCTTTTTCCATTAGGTAGTTTTTATGGTATTTTTCTGTTTTCTCCCCATAACCCAGTCCCCTACCGTAGACGTGCACACACATGTAGAAGCATGCGCATGCTGTGTCTTGAGGTACCCACCCACTATGTGTCACCCCTGCAGCCTACACTGACCACCAGACCTCCATCCAGTGGCAGCAGGACTATGGGATGGGGGTCATGACCACCCCCCAAAGAGGAGAGCTGCCTTCCGGCTGCTCAATCCTGCTCTGACCCCCCCCAGCTCCCTGATGACCCAAGTCCATTTCCAAACACGGGTCGTCGGCGTGGCACGAGGTAAAGTGTTCAGTGCCTCAGCCCTCATTGCCACTGGGCCAGCACTAACCAGGCAGTCTTAGCCATAATAAATATAGATCAGTCTTCCTCCTCCATAATTAACTTCCCAAGAAGAGTGACATAAACTTCTTCATGCAATTCAGAACTTCCATCCTCTGGCTGATGAACTTATTACTCCTTCTCCATTATCCTAGGATCTGCATATTGCTCACAAGCAATTGGCATGTCAGCCACATCATACTGCTCACAAGCAAGCAGCCCTTCAGCCACATCATACTGCTCACAACCAGTGGCCTGTTGATCATGTCATGCTGCTCACAACTGTTCGGCCTGTCAGGGAAATCATACTGCTCACAAGTATCAGGCCTGTTGGCCACTTTATACTGCTCACAAGTATTTGGCCACTCAGTCAAATCATGCTGCTCATAAGTATTCAGCTGTCAGCCTCCTCACACTGCTCAAAACACTCGGTCTGTCAGGCACATCTACTGCTCTCGAGCATTAGGCCTGTTAGCCAGTACTATTGAATGATTTACTGTATATTGGAATTTGGTTTACCTTAATATCCATCTATCCTAGCTTGTTCTTATCCAGTCTAGCAGTAAAAGCAGTCTTTCAAGACCTGGGAAATTGACTCCTCAAAGACTGCCCTCAAGGAAGCTTGCAGTCCATGTTCTATATTGCAAACTAACAAATCTCTTACAAGTTAGGAGTCTTCGGTTCATTAACTACTCAACATAAGCCAGTCTGGTGGCACTGAGGGTTGAGGTGCTGGAAGCCACAACTCGCACCATGCCGGTGACCAGGGTTCAGGAACTAGCCTGGGCTGTCGGGGGTCAGCAGGGGAGGGAAGGGACTAAGCATCCAGAGGACTGCTCTCCCTTCCTGGGGAGGGATCCAGGGATAGCGCCACTCTTGGGTGGCCCCTAACACCAGTTGGAGGCAGCACAGAAGAAGCGGCACTCACAGATTGCGTGGGGGAGGAACTACGGCAGATGTCAGCACGTTGTGTCACTGGACATCACTGCACATCCAAGTTCTACAGGGGGAAACAAGCACTCAGAAAAAATTCCCTGCAGACCAGAGAGGCGACGAGGGCTCCAGTGTCTGGCCCTCATATCCACAATGTCGGGCCACCTCTCCGATGGCACGCCCCACCCCCAACGGACAAACCCTCTAATCCAGGAAAGGCCGCCAGGTAGGAGAAGTGGGCCCTCCCCCGGGGGGGGGTGATCCAGGGGCTGGAATGCCTGAGTGGGGTGGGGGCTAGATGGGAGAAGCTTCAGACGTGGAGTTGAGGAGCCGAGCCGAGAGGGCAGCACTGAGAGATGCCCTGGCCGGCAGGTGCCAGAAAAATACTTGACAAAAAAAAAAACTACTCAACACTTACAAGAGGCTATGAACTTAGCTTCTTTAGATTCCTAACACCTGGAGAATGGCAAAGGCAAGGCAAGGTAGATTTCATTTATCCGGCGCCCAATCCCTGAGGCTATGAGCATCTTACAATAAAAGGTAGGGTCAACATAACACAACACACAGTAAACATTTAAAAGAATAAATACATAAATAAATCTCAGTATAACAAATAATTTCATAAAATCAGTACAGGTCAGTCACCTTCATTGTGGAAGGCCAAACAGAAAAGATGAGCCTTTAGCCCCTTCTTAAACTGCTCGACTGTTGGGGCCCCCTCTGATAATAGCTGGCAGAGTGTTCCATAGGGTCGGCCCAGTGACACTGAAGGCACGATTGCCCAATGTTTCTAACCTGACCCTGGGAACATCAAGGAGGTCTCAGGTTGAGGAGCGGAGGGAACGGGGCAAAGAGACAGATTTTAGGAGATCAGCCAGATAACCAGGGCTTAGCCCATATAGGGCCTTATAGGTGAGCAAGCCCACCTTGAAGAGGATCCTCAACCTGACAGGCAGCCAGTGTAGAGCCCACAGGATTGGACCTTGCCAGGCCCATCAGCAACATAGCCGCTGTGCTCTGCACCAGCTGTAGTCAGCAGAGGGTCCCTCCAGTGAGCCCAAAGTATACAACATTGCAATAATTCAGCCTCAAAGTTACAAAGGTGTGCACCAGTGACAGCAGATCTTCAGGAGGGAATGTACTGTCTCCCCAGCTGCATTCAGTCCCACTATTTGTCTAATCAATTCAAAGCTGCTTACTCTCAAGCCAGCAAAAAAATGACTCCATCGCCTCCATTCCAAGAGCTGCAAATGACCTAAATATATCTCAGATACACTTCTGCTACCATCTGGAATTCTCTAGCTGCATCAACATGTCTGTCTAGAGAGCAGCATGGAAGAAATACACTACCTTCTGTACTCTTCAGAACATAGACCATCTGCAATATTCTGTTCCTCATGTTCTGGCATTTGCATTCTACTGCTTTCAAACATTTAGTTTGACAGTGGCAACAATTGATATATCTTAAGTATGCCATTCACGTTGCTGTCAATCCTTGCTGATACCACATGCTCTTATCCTAATAAAAAGGATTTTATTCAACGTTTGAGAAAATCTACTCCTCAATATCCTCCCACAATTGAGCCTACAGATTACAACCTATATTCTTAACTTACAGACCTCTTAGAAGATGGAGTTTTTTTATATCATCCCTAATCTTAATTTACAAGCAGCAATGGCATTAGCATTAGCACCCTTGGCCAAAGATCCCTCTCCTACTGTGGGCCTAAATGGTTCAATGATCTGCCTACAGACCTTGCTGACTCCCCCAGATTTGACTACTTTAAAAATGGGCTTCGATCTCTTTTTGCCAGCAAATCTGACTGCCAGTGTTATTTTTTGTTGACCCATGGCCTCTGACAGCCATTCTCGTACCCATCAAACACTACCATCTCTCACTTCCACCCTCCTGTTCCACAACTGCCCCCCTACACCTCCCACCACCTACTAGCCCCCCTTAACAAAGCCTCACCTTGGCTGCTAAAACTGCATTTCTGCAGAATGGGAGTGCCTCTTCTGAACTGTAACATGATTGTTAAGCACTGTACCACACTTAATTAGTGCTGTATTAATGTTTCTCTGTAAGTGTGGTCCTGTTTCTCCTCACTTGTTGTACCCTGTTTAATGTTGTTACTACACACTAATACTACTTGTTAGTTGATGTCCTCTCTGTTCAGCAATGTTTCATCACCTGTAAATGTCTTGTATTCCTTGTTGACGTGGAGCCTTTGTAAACGAGCCCCTGGCTCAAAGGTATTAATCCGAATTTGAAATAAATAAATAATAAAAAATTCTTGGATTCCTAAGACCTGGAAAATTTACCTCTTCTTCTGTCTTCAGTTCTGCCATTCACCTAACAAAGAACAGCCTCAAGAGAGCATCAGCAGATTACTTTGCCCTTACTTTACTAAGATCAAAAACTGACAATAGTAATAGAAGGGTCCACATATCCTATTTTGCAACAAACTCAGCTTGGTGTCTTATTCAAGTCCACTACCAACCGCAAGCTTTGGACAGACATCCTGTTTCTACTCATCCTCTTCAGTGTACTAAATGCTATTGCATTAGGAGTGCTTCCTGGTTTGTCCTTCACGTCAGAGTGCTGTTATTTTGACTGGATCTCGAGTCCTCATCTTTTTCCAGCCCTTCATTCATGAGTGCAGCAACCATCTCTGCTTCAGAAAGAATATACCAGATCACACTGTCAAAATCATGGTTCACTTACAGTACTTCATCCTGCTTTGAAACCTAGACATCCAAATGTTCAAATGTTGCCAAGCTTATCAACAGCTACCCTCATAATTTTTAGGAGCCTGGAAGGAAACCATACCCAGTAACCTTATTTCCCCAGAGGTTGCCCCCACTGTGGTTTTATTCTCTCTTCCACGTTATTGGATCTATTCTGTGAGTTGGAGGAGGTAGGTTCTGTTACATCACACTTTGGTATTTGGCATTTTTAGCTAACAATTTCCTTTAGCATTGATTTATTGAGTTGGGGTGTATTGTGGGTCGATTTGTAAGTGAGTTGGAAAATATTAGGCTGACTGAGTGAATTTAGTGGTTTGGCTGTGCTGCTCTTAAAGTGCTAGAGAATGTGCTGGGAAGGTTTAAAGATGGTCGGGCAGTATTCCCCCACTAGGCTCAGGGAATTTGCGGCCCTTTGAGTGTCCCTATCTACCGCCAGAGATCTATATAAGATGTCAAGCCCTAGGGATAGCTAGGAGGCGAAGGAAAAGGGGGAGAACTGGGCCTGGTGAGGGAAGGGAAAGGGGAGGGCGGATTGAGGTAGTGGGGACCAGGAGACGCCCTGGGGTGAAATGAAGGCAGGACAGAGGTATTCTCTGTCTTGTCCCCATACCCAAGGGCTCTGCAATAAGTCGGCAGGAGCCGAGGTCTTCCTTGACAACCCATCCTATTCGGGCTGTGTTATGTAATGCCAGATCTATTAAGAACAAAACAGCTATAATAGCTGATCTTGCAGGAATGGTAGATCTGACATGCATCACTGAGACCTGGCTGGACGAAAATGTGGTCCTGTATTGACTTCTGTTGTTCCAGCTGGGTTCTCGGTGATACACCGCCTGAAGCTGGATTGTAGGGGTGGGGGTGTAGCCATTATATTTAAGATGAAACTGGGCCTTGTGGATGTGCCAGTGAAGCACACCAGATCATTTGGGTGTACCCTGGGAGAGTGTGTAGGTTGTGGGATTCTCCTCATCTACCATCCACCAGGTGATGGTGGAAAATTCCTGTAAGAGATAGCAGACTTCATCGTCAACATGGTGTTGAGGTCCCCTAGATAGATTGTTCTGTGAGACTTCAATGCCTGGGTCGACAATCGACTCTCGTAGTTTGGTCAAAATCTCCTTCAGCTAATGATGATGAAGATGCTGCTGGGCCTCACACAGGTGGTTACCTCCGCTACCCATATAGGGGGTCACTTGTTGGACCTGGTATTCCTCCTGGGGATGGAGATCACTGATTTGGGGGTGAAACCAGTCAGTTGGTCTGACCATCACACCATAAGGTTCAGTTTTGGGGCTCCCCCAATGGGCCTGCCCCTATGGAAATGGTTCAGTACCACCCTTTAAGGGGGGCTTACCTCAGATAGTCTATTGGTGTTGCTGGACCTATTGGGATTGTCAGGTGAATGCATGAGTCCAAGGGATCTTGTATTGGCCTATAATAAGGCAGTGGGAGATGCCCTGGACAAAATTGCTCCTGTTCGTGTTCGACCACTCACTCTTCGCCCAGGGACCTCTTGGTTTGATGGCTCCTTGAAGGAGTTGAGGCGAGTTGGTCAAAAGATGAAGCAAGCATGGCGGAGGTCCAGCCTGGATGCTGACAGGCTTAAATTGATGGAACATTATAAGAGATATCAATCAGAAATCATCCGTAAGAAGGCAGAATTCTTGTCCAGGGAGAGTTCTGCTGCACAAAATTGACTGGCTCAGCTCTTTTGAACTGTTGACAGATTGTGCAATCCAATCTGTCTTCCGTCCGGGGGAACCTTTTCTCAGGCTAAATGTGAGGAGTTTGCTCGATTCTTCACAGATAAGGTTGTCAGCATCTGGTCCCGTATCGGCCCGGCTCCCCCCATTAGGGATTGTGGAGATCGGTGGGGAACACTCAATCTATCTGGATGAACCTTAGCTGGCTGGAATTCATGGACATTGTGAAGCTCATCCAGACTTCGCACCCAACCAGTTGTAGTTTGGATCCTGGCCCTACATCCCTATTAGTGGGTTGTGTAGATGTTATCTGCCTGATCCTAGCTGAAATTGTGTGGCGTTCCTTGGAGAGGGGGGTCTTTCCTGATCCCCTCAAGGAGGTGGTCATATGACCACTCCTTAAAAAACCCTCCTTGGATCCAGACTGTCCAGCTAACTACCGGCCTGTCTCTAACCTGCCTTTTGTGGGTAAGGTAAGGAACTGAATGATAACCTTGTGACCCACAATATCTTTGAAGCTCTCCAGTTTGGATTTATGAAGAGACATAGCACCGAGACTGCACTTGTCTGAGTATTGAATGACCTCCTAATAGCAAGAAACTGAAAGGCTCATACCATCTTGGTCCTTCTTGATCTCACTGCAGCGTTTGACACTGTGGACCATGGTAAGCTTTTGGAGTGTTTGCAGCTTCTTTGTGGGCTGTCAGGTACGGTCCTCAAATGGTTTCAATCTTTCCTTGTGGACAGGTCTCAGAGGGTGGTCACTGGAATTTATTCCTCTGACACCCACCCCCTCTCCTGCAGGGCTCCATATTGGCACCCACGTTGTTTGCAGTGTATATGCTGCCACTAGGAGATATCATCAGACGATACAGTTGGAGTTTTCACTGCTATGCAGTTGATACTCAGCTGTATATGTCCTTTTTTACCTGGACAGGTTGATGAAGTCTCTGTGCTAAACTGTCTCACTGAGATCAAGGACTGGATGAGCACCAGCTGGCTGAGACTGAATCCAAACAAGACTGAAGTGTTGGTTGTGGACCCAGGTCACCCAGGGGTGGGTTTGGGGGCTGGACAGACATCAGGCTTATGGCTTGATGCTGTTCAGCTCACCACCTCAGACTGGGTGCATAAACTGGTGTTATTTTTGATGACGGCCTCACCTTGAAATCTCAGGTGTCAGCAATGGTTAAATCCTCATTTTGCCACTTGAGGAATATCACCCAGGAGAAACACCTGGTTCCTCCAGATGACCTTCCAACGCTGGTCCATGTCTTCATCACCACCCGCCTTGACTACTGCAATGCCCTCTACCTAGGGCTTCTCGGATTGATATCCACCACCTGCAGCTAGTGCAGAACACTGCAGCCAGGCTTTTGACCGGTACATCAAGGGCCAGTCATATTACACCTGTGCTGTGCGGACTGCACTGGCTGCCTGTTTGGTGGCGGATCACCTTTAAGATTGGCATGCTAACCTTTAAAGCCCTACATGAACAGGGACCCGGCTACCTGCAAGATCTCCTGACTCCCTACTGCCCCCCCCATCCTCTCCAATCCGCCAGCGAGGGTTTGCTAGAGATTCCCAGGGTTCATATGAAAACATCTGGTGCTCATGCTTTTTCTTTTGCTGTACCTACCCTGTGGAATTCTCTACCTCGTCGGTTAAGAGAATGCCTGACCATCGATAGATTCAAAGTGGAGCTAAAAACATATTTTTTTAACTTAGCCTACCCAGAATTTTAAATTCATTATTATACTTCTTGTTTTAACTGAGAATTCTATGTTTGTATGTTGTATTTCAAATGTGAAGAGCCTTGGTTTTAGAAAGGTGCTATATAAATAAAGATTTACTTACTTACTTAGCCTTGAGAAACTTCTCTTGGCACCTCTACCGAGGGTGGAAATTCAGAAGAAAGAGACAAGCCAAAGTAACGCTGCACAAGTGCTTACATAACTGCCAGACACACACTGAATTGAAAAGTTTAGTCTGTGGTTTTATGGGGGCTGATAGATTCCAACCATCTGCCCTATATAAGCCACACACCTCCCCTGCCAAGTGTTTTTCACAGCCACCCTCTTACCCCTCCTCTTTCTCCAGCACACTGTCTCTGGTATGACTCTTTTAGCTACCAATTTCCTTTAGCCTCGAGAAACTTCACTTGGCAACTTTGCCAAGGGTGGAAATCCAGATTAAAAGAGACATGCCAAAGTAAAATTTTCAAAGTAATGTTGCACAAGAACTTATACAACTGGCAGCCACACGCTGACCTAATGTACAGAGCACTAGTTTTTTAAATACAATGATTGAATGTGACTGACTGCAGTCTGCAGAAAATATTGATTTTGGTTCCAATAATCTGCTCCTCAGGGATAGGGCTATTCCAGACTAAAATGCCTGCAATCTGTAGACAGACAAATCAAGTAATTTGGGCTTGGGGCACTCCATGTGGCTGGAGCCACATGTAGCAGAGGGGCTATGAGGATTACCTGGTCTGGGGCCTGTGCTCCTTCTCTAACAAAGGGCAGGTAATTCTGAATTTGGTACCTTTTGGCAAGCACGGAATCCTGCAGTGGAACCAGCAAGTCCAGCTGATCCTCAGGGTTAGGACTGCCACAGGTCTTCCCCTTTAATGCCTGTGGCAGGACAAGTGGTTCCTCATGCAGTGGTCCACTGCACAAGGGCAGGAACCTACTATCCTACTACCGCTGCTAGCTAGCTATCTACTTTTAATAGCTGTATCTAGCTTGTTAAACTGGGTTGCAGTCACTACAGTTTTTCTGTTTTACTGCTAGCAATTACTGTAATTGCCTATTAACAGTCACTACGACTGCTACTTTGCTGATTGCTTCTACTGTGGTTAGTTATAGCTAGCCTGTTAAATTGTGTAGTACTTACTATAGCTGTTCTTGGCCTATATTGCTACCCATAAGTTATCTGCTAATAAACAGGCAGCTGATACTCTGCTCAGTACTGGTAGTCATCCCTGCCTTTTCCCCTGCCTGTTACTGGTAGCCACTAACAACCTGTTACCGGGTATTGGAACTCTTCCTGTTCTTACTCTGCTTACTGACACTCACTGCTCATCCAACAGTCCTTGCTGCTGTTTGGCTTTATATGCTCTAGTTCTTCGTCCACTATAAACTGCTGAAATTGTTTCATGCCTCTGCACTGAGAAGTGTTGCCTACTGCTGCACTTAGATATCGTGTTACTGTCCCTAGCACAACATCCCTTCCCATAGCACCTAGTTAACATGACATGCTGCACAACATGGACCATGTTGTTCCTTTTACCGATATGTCCTCCACATACACTCAGACACCTCCTGCCACCTTATGACCCATCCTTCTGCCAACTCACAGCTCAGCCTGTCCTCCTGCTACAATAAGATCCACCCTAGACTACTTCATGACAGTTGGCTGCTCTCTGAATCCCTGCAGAGGATTCAGGTTAGTTCCCCAGCCCCTGCCCTCCCTGACCAATTATCCATAGTACAGGAATGTGGGCATTGGCACAGTTAGCTGACTCAGTTAGTCCTGCTTCTCTCCCTCAGAGTATATACTGACATTAAAGGAAAACTGCACCCTCATATCTTCTAAATGTTATTTGTTTCCATGTCAACAGACAACTCTTTTCATGTAGCTATTAAAGATGTATGCAACTGGCTTCAGTTAGTTTTCACACTTCATACTAGGCCCTATCACTGTCCTGGGAGGGTCCATTTCGTGATTGTTGAAATCTCATTGTCCCTGAGAGCTGCATTAACATATGAGACTATGATGTCAGATCAACCATTTATATCATGAATCTCTATGCTAAAATAACAAATACTCTGCAAAAACTCTCTGGAAACGTATAAACCGAATGGAGTTTAAGGGAAAAAACCTGAATTACAACTCAGATAGCTTGTAAAACTCACTGAAGGTAAATGTGATATTTCATACCTTCTTGCAGCTTGATTCTTTTAAAACTACTTCAGCAGACAGGCATACTGGGGAGTTTGAAAGTTTATTATGCATCACATTCTCATATGCTAATGCAGCTCTCGGGAACAATGAGATTTCAACAACCATGAAATGGACCCTCCTAGGAGAGTGACAGGGCCTAGTATGAAGTGTGAAAACTAACTGAAGCAGTTGCATACATCTTTAACAGCTACATGAAAAGAGTTGTCTACTGACATGGAAGCAAATGACATTTAGAAGATATGAGGGTGCAGTTTTCCTTTAATCTAGGCCCTCCCCTCCCCCCAACCACCCCAGTGGCTGGGCTACCTGCTCTGCCAAAGGGGCTTTAAAGCTTTCATATGGACATTTGGATCCTCTTTCCCAAATTAAGTCAAATTAGGATCTGGGTCTAGCAAAATAACCCTGCTGTCCTAATTCTCACTGAGCCCTGGCTCTTAGCTAGCACTAGCTCCTCCACTATCATACTTCCTGGCTATATATCCACAGAATAAAGATATCAAAGTTGGGGGGGGGGGGGTGTTCTCTTCTACTCTGCTCCTCAGTAAACTTCACCTCATGCTGCCAGGAGTCAGTCTTCATGATGTATGAGCTCCAGACTGGTACACTCTCTTTTCTCCATTCTGTTCCCATTCTGCTATCCAGAATTAACTGTACACCAGGCAAATGGCTAGATTATATCTCTGCTTGACTTCTCTTCTATGCCCATTTGTGAGCATAGTCTTCTAGGTGGCTTTATTATCAACTGGTCTCCTATAAGAGGGAAATCATCTTAGTCCTCCCTGCATACCAACATCAAAGCCCTAAACCTAACTCAACTGACCTCATGCCCAAACTGCCATAATACTCGTACTTCCAATCACAGCCTTATTGACTGCATCCCTAAATTAATACCTTCATAGGGTAATGCCTGTAGGCACCCTGCCAGACATTTTCAGTAACCACTGTACAAAGACGATGCAGGGTCAGCAAGTAAAATCATATGAGGAGCGTTTAGCCAACCTGAACATGTACTCACCAGAGGCCAAGAGGGAGAGGGGGGACATGATAGAAACCTTTAAGTATCTGAAAGGGATAAACAAGGTATAGTGCCATGACCTATTTAAACATGGCACGTGTCCAGCAACTAAGGGGCAAGAGTATAAATTGATGGGGGGGTTAGATTCAGGGAAGCCATAAGAAAGTACTATGTCACAGAAAAGGTGGTGGATAGATGGAACAGTTTGCCAAGGGAGGTGGGAAACGCCAAGGCAGTGACAGACAGGTGGATTATTAGTTTTTCTGCCAGCACCTTTGTAAGTTTTTGTGTTTCTGTATGAACGTTTGTGTGTAGAAAATGTAATCCTCTAACGCCCTACCCCACATATGTACGGTCAGATCCTTCCAAGATTTTAAGCCAGTAGACTTTCTACGTGACATGTATGTAGCTAACTGGCACTTTACTGCATCCTCTCCTGACCCTGACATACCTGCAATCCATTTTCAATCTACTTTTAACTGTCTGTGACAGGCAAACCCATTTAAGAGGTCTAGGGTCAGGGGCTCCCTTCTTCCGTGGGCTCCCCCTGATCTATCCACCTCCTTTGCTTGAGGGATGCAGATTAAGCTAAATTCATGTCCTCTGGTCCCCATCTGATGGACTATCCTTCACCAAACTCCATAATTTCTGTACCAAAACCATAAGGCCGGCTAAGGCTGCCTACTTCCAAAACAAATTTCTATGCAGTGGTAAAGACCCTTTTAAGTTCTAGAGAGCTCTACAATGGCTTCTCATTTCCTCTTCTGCATAGACTGGCTCCCAGCCTGTTGTCAGTTCCCTTCTTGTTGCCAGAAATTTAAACCGCTACTTCATTGATGGACCCAAAGCCTTCAGTTCACACACTGGCCCCCATTCCACTGAATACTCATTCAAGCGTAGCTGGTTTTATGTTTACCCCAACTGCAGAGTCAGAAATTCCTTAGGCATTGACTTCACTAAAGTATCTTTTCTGGTGGCAGCCCTGATGGCATCTCCCTGAAATTCCTCGACCCAGCAGCCCCGGCTATAGTCAAGGGGATCATCTACATTTTTAGCCACTCCTTGGCATTAGTTTTTTTTTTTTTACAACTGGAAGCACACCACCAAGGTCCCCTTATATCAGGGTGGTGCTACCAACATTCCTGGCAATACTGTCCCATCTCCCTGCTATCTAGCCGGCCACACAACAGGCAGAAAGTAGTCGCATCAAGGAGCCACAGTAAAATTTGATTTTAACTAGTTCAAGCAGAGCGAAAGAAGCAAAACAAAATTTACTCCAGTGCTTCGAGGCAAAACAACCTTTGCCTTAGGGGGCCAGACCCAAGTTATTACCGGTATAATTCTACTGGGAAAAGCCTTAAAATGTTCAAGTCTTTTGCTCTTATGGATATGATGTTGTGTTATAAGAAAATGCATAACCGAGTTTTACATGAAAAAGCTGATTCATCCTTGCTAATGAACTGAAGTCTTGACTAATGATCACTATCATTAAGTGTTACCCTTTAACCTGTGTAGCCAGCTTTTACTTTCTGTATGACCTTTGTCCTGCTAGTCTGTTCATCATGCAAAAGGTAAGAATATGTGGGGAAATCAGCTTATTAAGAATATGACAGGAACTACTTAAGCCCTTTGATGACAATATACATTACATGCAGTTCAGTTCTGAAAACTGAAAATTGTGACTATAATGTAATAAACATTCACTTAGCAATTAATTTGTTGATAACTATCTCATACTCGTAAATTACAACACAGATACAGGGCTCATTTTTCAAACCATGCAGACTGGGGTTGCATTCTGCTCTGCATTTCGTGGGGCCGAGCAACTGAACTAACCTGTGAAGAGTTCAAGCGATCAGTCAGTCAATCTCTTTTTATTTATATAGCACCTTATTCTGAGGGCTCAGGGTGATGCACATAATGAAACAAAGCAATATAAAACCATAGAAAAATTAAGTAAAAAAAAAAAGCTAAACTATAAATGGCCAGAACCTAAAAATGTCAGAGGCTAATAAACCTGGGGAAAGAAAAGCCAAGGAAAAAGTAAGACTTCTGTGCCTTTTTGAAGACCTCCACTGAGGAGTTACTGTGCAGTAAATGAGAAGAACAGGTCTGCAGCCAGGGAGCAGATACCACAACGGTTCTGTCCCCTGATGACTTCAGGCACGTATATGCAACCACCAAAAGATTCTACCAAGTGGAGCGGAGGAGGCCTTGTGAAGCACATGAACACACACAGGAAGTCTTTAATGTAGGCATGACCCACCCCATGCAGGGCCTTTGAACATCATCAAGCAAATCTTGAAGGAGGAGATATGCAATTCAACTGAGAGCCAGCAAAGTTTGCATAGCAAAGGCATGATATGATTTTAAATGCGTGTACAAGATATCAGCCTGACCACTGCATTCTGTATTAGCTGGAGATGGCATATCAAATTCCCAGAAAGAGCTAGATAAAAGAGCATTACAATAACCAATGAGGTATGCTGCAAACACATTTACCACAGTCATCCAGTCTTCATACTTTGGGCTTTAGACAGGCAATATTTCTCAAATGGAAAAAAAAACAGTGTACAACTGCTACCACATGAAATTCCAGTGAGATACTGTCATCAATAATAACCCCCTAGGTTTTTAGCCTTAACCACAGCTTGGGGGGGTACCTCCTAAATATGGAATGTTGATCACACCCCACTTCATTACTGACTTCTGAGATTCTGGTTCTGTCTAACAGCTCCATTTTACGTGGATTGAGGCTCAACCTGCTGACAGCCATCCAGTTGCTCTGTTCAGACAGACATTGATTTAGCACAGGCATGGAGTTTTGGTCTGGTATGAAGGAGAGGTACAACTTGGTATCATATGTGTAGCACTGAAACCCCAGGTTGCATCATCTCACAAGCTTCCCCCATAGGCAGCATGTGCACCATAAACAACACTGGGAACAGAACTGAACCTTAAGGAATGCCATAGGGCACTACAGACAGCTTTGTGCAAGATACCACCATTGTCACATGATGAAACCTCTCAGCTAGGAATAACTCAAACCAATGCAGTACTATTCCAGCTACAGATGTCATAGTATGAAATGTTGATGGTATTACAGCTGCTACATGTAATACCACCATTATCATAAAACTGTAGTATTGATGAAGTAGTTAATTATATACAAAAAAGACATCTTATTCTTAAACTTTTGTGTTAGAAAGAGTTGTTGTAGAAGGAACAGTTGCCCCTAAAAATGCAAACAAATGAGTTAAAACAACCAAAAAACATGATATAGCTTGAACCACAGTTATCATGGTATCAGAAATTGCCCACAGTACAATACTGTGGCATCTGTTACCACGGTATGCCATGAAACCATCGTACTGTGAGATCCCTAGTTCCAGAGAATCCTCCAAACATCCTGAGGCAATGAGGCAAAAACATTTTATTTATTTTATTTATTGAATTGTTTCACCAGGAAAGATACACTGAGCAACTTAATGCTCGTTTCACGGTACGTCCAGGAGGAATGGGGGAAGGGATGTACAGAGTAATATGAGATCTTCGCTACATACATAACAGATGGTGGAAAAAAATAAACATACATACAATTTCAAAACAGGTTACAAGGCAAATTGGGTAAGGTAACAGGCTGATGCAACAATTACTGAATGGCGGGTCATAGAAGCAGCATACATAAGAATCAGTACAGGGTCAAAGCATAGGGTGCAGAGTTGACAATGCATATATTACAGGCATATCACAGGTGATACAGATGCTGCAAAGGTGAGAACATGGGATACAGTCACCTTTTTAAGAGTCAGTCAATAAGTGCAGATGGGGTGGGGTGATGAGAAACAGAAGAGAGCGAGACGGAGAGAAAAGTGAGGACGAGAGAGGGAGGCAGGTGGGCATGGAGAGGGTCAAGAGCAGGTGCAGGTAGGTGTCAGGTAGTTGTGCAGAGCAGAGGTAAGAGAATGTAGGGAGAAGGAGTGGCGGATTTGTGAAGGTAGTGGTTCCACATTTTAGGCAAGTGGGTAAGAGTAGCTACTACACAGAGGAAGTGGTCCATGATGATTCACAGTGTCAAATGCCAATTAGTGATTAAGAAGAATCACTATAGAGTATTTCCCTAAATCCCTCGCTAAGAAGAGATCATTCAGCACTTTCATGAGTACAGTCTCTGTGCTGTGTCAAGGTCTGAACCAAACTGGAATGGCTTGTAGATATTATAGTGCATCAGATGAGTATTTCATTGTGACCCTACAATCTTCTCAAAAACCTTCCTTAGAAAGGGGAAGTCTAAGACAGACCTGTAATTAGCCAGGACCTCCAGGTCCAGAGATGGTTTCCTGAGGAGGGGAACCACCACCACATTCTTCTATGCAGCAGAGCGATATACCTCCCTAAATGAACCCTATACAATCACAGCTACCACTGGAACCACAGCCTCCTGACAGCCACCCACCAACAAACGAAAAGGACCTGGGTCCTGAATACAGTACATAGGTTGCAATGAAAACATCATCTGTGATACGTCCTTGTCAAATACTTGCTGAAACGCCATCCAAAGTAGTGAAGCATCTTCAGACAGACTATCATGATTGTTGGCAGGAACACCCCCTCCAGGGAGATCACTGTTCTGATGGAGGTCACTCTGTGGGGAAGAAAAGACCCAAACTTTTCACACTTGCCTGCAGAAACTGACCCTCTTGATAGCAGACAGGCTGGATATAGACATCTGTCCACAGTATAGAAGCTGAGATGGTCTATTTTTCCCCTCTACGATCATCTTTCACAGGAACTGTCTTCTTTTGGTACTGGCCCTCTGATAATGGATCATCTCCACTGGGGGAGGGAGAGAAAGCCAGGGGGCCCCAAACCATGTGAAGTCCCAGTGAAAAGACCAGGTAATGGTTTGATCATGTTCATGTGTTGAAGTGGCATCTACCTGAATGAGGTCCAGAGCTGACATCAGCTGCAGGAATTTCATCACAGACTACAATACATCTTCATCAACCTAAGCAATGAAATATCAAAAGACTGGTGGACTCCAGTGCCATGCCAAAGATGATGTTTGCAAATTCCTTTTGGAATTCACCCTCATCCCTAGGAGGACAACAGACAAGTAGAATTCTGCACCACATCCCTGACTTATCCCAATCTTCCAAACACCCAACAACCTGGCCTCTGTCACTGGAAACGTGGTGAAACCCAGCTCAGATCAAAAACAGCTGACCTCCCCCCCCCCCCAGAAGATTTGTCTTTAGTAGGCATTACTACATAAAGAAGGCAGGAAAACACCATAAGACCTAATGGCACCGCCTCCCACTTCTCAGTGGTAATATTTGAATTCATAAACCATTTTGATCAGCTTAATAATTTGATTTTTAAACAGTTTCTTGGAATTGCTATATAATACCTGGTCCCCCCCCTATAATGGCTGGGTATGCATTCCTGATAAAATGCCATAATAACCCGCTGAAATCCATAATAACTCGATTGTGAGTTATTACAGTATTTTCCTTCTCACTTCACTGTATTTGTATGAATGCAGCGGTTACTCAGGAGCACGCTCCCTCGCACAAATACACCTTAGTTTTTCTCTCTGTTGAAACCTTGCACCAGATACTATAAAAAATAATGCCTGTGCAAAGTTT
Source organism: Neoceratodus forsteri (assembly GCA_016271365.2). Lineage (NCBI taxonomy): Eukaryota > Metazoa > Chordata > Ceratodontiformes > Ceratodontidae > Neoceratodus > Neoceratodus forsteri. Next base: position 1,128,162,924 of record CM057449.1, on the reverse strand, counting down.
TTTTATGAGGATTTTTCACATACCTCGGGTGTGTGAAAAATCCTCATATCACACACCTGCGCAAGCACTATTCTCTATTTATTACCTTCTGTGGTAATTTATTCCAGATCTCAACTACAGTATGTTCTGGGTAAAAATAAATTTTCTTTTTGTCATTTTAAACATGGTGGATATGATTTACTCATCATGTCCCTTGGTATCACTGTTAATTATTTTTTTTAAATCTGTTTGTGTTCCCCTCCTACACTGGCCATGCCATCTGTCACAAGCAACAACCAATTACCTCACACCTACCTGTGACCCTCTTTCCAACTTTGCCAGTAACCCCCACCCCCACAGCAGGGCTGAAGGGGAACGCCCCCACCCCACCCAAGAGCACAGATGAGTGGAGAATGACAGGAGACTCTGTGTCAGGTGTCATCCTGCAGATACGGTGATTTTTTTTTTTTTTTTTTTTACAATAGTTATTGTTCTTTATACAACTTACAGAACATGACAAGAGAGAAAGAAACCACTAATAAAGATCTACATTTATAACAGATAGATATGATGAAATAGACTTCATAATGTACATTTATGAATTCATATGGTGCGGAAATCAAAAAATAAAACTTTGTAAGCTTTACAGCGAAGATAGAGCATGTAGGAAATATTACAATAATAAAAAGAATTTATGGGACAAACATATTCTCTGTGTCTAAAAACAGGAGTATAATTTACAAATTTGTAAGTTTGCTGTTGCAGGTGGTAAATGGAGTCAATGATGGCACACCTTTGGACAACAGTAGACTTTCTAGAGATTAACCATAGCTTTGTAATTACCTTTTTTAGCTCCAGCTATGAGGATTAGTGACAGCTTAAATTGCCAGCCTTTCTGGCCTGTTGGCATGGTGGTTGGGTTTCTGCATGCAACACTGACATCCCAGTTTGGGAACGGACCCGAGAGCCGGAGGGCCAGCCGGGAAAGAAGGACTGAGCATCCCAGGGACTGTTCTCCTTCTCCAGAGGGGAGGGTGGTAGAGTGTCTGCTGCAAGACTGACCTCTGGAGGAGGCTGGGGGTCCACAGCTACAAGCACCAGTATTGTTGGGAGGTGTGCCAGAAGTTCGCACTTTGGTGCTCCATGTCATTGCACACCACGCCTCCCTGGGGTAATGGAAAAACTCACTGCTGGCTCCATCTATGATGCCGCACTCCTCGGCCTCATGCCTCCACCTCAACTCCTGGCTGGCAACTGAGCAAGTAGTCTCCGTCAGTATGGCACTGTCCTGTGGCCCCACCCTGGGTGGGTAAGCCAGGGAAGCCCTCCACTCCCAGTGGTGTTCCCGCAGGGATCTGTATCCAGTCATCCATGGGGACCCTATCTGTCTGACATCCCCACCTAGAGGGGGTAAGCCAGGGTGGATAGCCGCTACAGGTAAGTCTCAGTGGAGGGCGGTGGTCAGGAAAATTGGGGCCTGAGCGCTTTAGAAGGTCTGGCAACAAATGAAAGCATAGTAAATCAAAAAAAAAATATTGCCGGCCTTTACTTTGGAGCTAGGTAGTAGAATTGAGAGCAGTATCAAGGCTGGGGTGCCTAGGCCCTATGTAGCAAGGATATCCTCCAGAATGGACCCCCATCTGTTGCTAATAGGAGACTATATTATGGCTACACTAAAAGATAAGAGTATGATCTGAGTTCTGTTCACTGCATCCCTTCTAACAGGCAACTGCTTCCTCCCTAATGTACTTAGCCAGAACAGCAGGAGGTCTAAAGAATCTCATCCAGCATTTCCACGAGAACTCTCTGAGGTAGAAGGCCATGGTGAATTTGTATGCTGGGAGGGTGTATTTCAGACACACAGTAATGTCATAAGAAGTTTGGAGTTCCTCATTCCATCTATTTATTACTGGCACTGCTGAGTCAGAGGAGATCCCCCCCAGTGCCTCAGTAGGTGAGTTGTTGTTATTTTGTGTCTCCCTCCCCTAAGGATGTCAGTGGAGCAAGCTTCAATGCACACTAGTGCATGCTGTTGCCACACCCTGCCAACAAATGTCTTCATTCTCCAGCTGTTCCAGCCTGCACTTCCACCTCTGGTCACCCAGGGGTAGTGCTGTGGTACAATTGTGCAGCCACTCTCCCTGGATAAGAAGAGCTTCTGGAACACTTGATCATTCACCTCCTCACCCCCTCCCCTACTGACCCTGACTCATTCCCAAACTTTGATCATCAGTGTTGTGAGTGACAGCTCTGCACTGGTAGGCCAGTCCACAGTTAACTATTTTATTTCAATGCCAAGAAAGTTAAATGGGATTATGTTACTACTGAGCCTGAAATACGCAAGACATTTTCAGTCTGCACATACATTATGGCTTACTCAATGAGTCACCGTCAAGACACACTAAACCCCTACCACCCATTTGAGCAGTTACATAGGCAATCACAAAATCCTCCACCTTTACAACAAAGAAGAAAATTCCAAACATAGGATTTTTTCATATTCATTGCCACATTCAGAATTGCTTTTTAGCTCTGTTAAGTAAAGAAGGTTTCTCCGTCATATCGCTAACTTCTCTGTACTTCAGCTTGATAAATGTAGATGAGGTACTTCAGAGGGAAGGGTGGACTTTTCAGTGACCATTTGCTGTGGGACAGCAGAAATATTTTTTTACTTGTTAAACTGAGGGTGTGGGGCAATATCCTCTATGAATGAAGTGATACAAACTTGGTTATATGTGTTCCATGACTGACACCAGGCACGTCCAGCATGCTACTTTCTCCCGGACTGACAACAGTTCCACAAAGACCCAATTGAGTCTTATTATATCTGTACATTTACCATCCTGGCCATGCCCCCATTTGATGCTATGCAATCACCCAGCCCCATTACTCCTTTCAACTCCCCGACTTGCATCTGAGGTGGGGTTAAAGGAGTGGTCCTCCTCCAAAGCAAATACAGTAGAGGGTTACAGGGGGCACTGTGGCGTTTGAGTGTGCCATGTGCCATCTGTGCAGGCCAATTCATTTTTCCCATTTTTTTCTCACAGAGGGACAGCAACAGAGAGGGCTCAGAGATGCTCATCTGTGCACATAGTTGTGTGGTGCCACACTGTGCTAGCCAGCACCCTGCCCCTTCCCAAGCCACTCCAGCCTGTGCTCACCTGTGGTCATCAGGTGGCAGTGCTGTGGCAGAGAAATGCATCAACTCTCCCCAGAGAAGGAGCGCATTCTCCGAAATGCTCAGTCCTTCTCCACGCTCTCTGCTAATGCTCCAACAAGTTGGGCCTCATTAGTGGCAGTCTTAATGCTGAGCTGATGAAACAGCTTTAATATACAGTGGCCTGTCTCTTTGGGTGGGTGTGTGTGTGTGTGTGTGTGTGTGTGTGTGTGTGTGTGTGTGTGTGTCTCTCTCTCTCCTGATGGAATTTTAGAACTAATTATATACTGCCTTACCATTTTATGTCACTGTTACTCAACTTCTTTTGCTTAATTTCAACAAAATAACAGTTTGTACATTTGTAGACAATGAATATGAGATGTGTTATTGAGATATAGGTTAAAGAGAGAACTATGAAACTGGACATCATTTTAGTTTTTGTGAAAAGGGGAGAAGGTGTGTTTTTGTAGCCCTCCCACTACCAATTGTTGATGTTACTGGTATGTCCCTGCATTTCCCCATACAGAGAATGCCCAGCAGGTGGCATAGCCCAACACAGCAGAGAAGATGCTCCTGAAGACAGAAAGTATGGGTTTTGGTGTATTTAAGTCTGTTTTGTGCAAAAGCTGGAGAGAGTGGAGCTAGTTCCTTTTGTGGAGGTTTTCACTGTATTTTCAGGAGAGATAGGTGCCCATGTAAACAAACGGAGAAGGGGCAGAGGCCCCTCTGAAAGGAAGGTCCAAGGAGGGACTTGAACCTGAGCCTGAAGTGAGAACTGAAAGGGAATCAAATAGTGCCCAGCTGATTGCAAAGGGCTGCATGAGTAACTAGAGGGACTGTACAAACGCTAAACCTGTAACTGTGTTACTGTTATTTCTCAGACATCCCCCCTGTGTCTGGAGTTGAAGAAGGAGTCACCTGAGTTGAGGCACCACTGCCACAGAGAGGACAAAGGAAGATAGAAGAACATCATTTTAGAAGGACTTTAGATTTTAGAAGGGCGGACTTCAGTACACTGAGGGAGCTGGTCAGAGATTAGTTAGGGAGGTGGACAACATAGACAGGGTGGAAGAGAGATGAGGCAGTTGAAGGGGCCATTATTGGGGCATCTAAGGTATCTATGAGGACAGTAACCAAAAAGAAGAGGTTCAAGAGACCGCTATGGCTCTTGGCAAGGGTCAGAGAAGCAGTGAAGGCCAAAAAAAGGCCTTCTACAAATATAAAGAAAGGCAAGGGGAGGGATAATGGGGAGAATATTTGCTGAAAAAAAGGAAGGCAGAGAGGGCAGTTAGGGAGACAAAAGCAGACACAGAGCTGGGTACTGCAGAAGGGGTCAAGAGCAGAGAAAAACAGTTATTCAGGTGTATCAGTGGAAAAAGGAAGAAAGATGGGGGGGAATTGTAAGGCTAATTGAGGGGAATAGGGTGATAGAGGCAGATGGGCAAAAGGCCACTGTCCTTAATGATTTCTTTTGCTCAGTTTTCACTGAAGAGGATGGTGCGCCCCAGAGAGTGGCATCAAGGTGCCCACCAAGTGGGTCCCAGAGATGAGGCAGCCAACATGTACAAGTGAGAGTCCTGAAAGGGCTGGCAGCCCAGAGATTGACAAGGCCCCAGGACCAGAGGCATTGCACCCATGGATACTCAAAGAACTAGTAGCAGGGTTGTCTGATCCCCTGGTAGGCCTATTCGACAGCTCTCTCAGGACAGGGGTGGTTCCAAGGGATTGGGGGGAAGGAGACATAGTTTTGTTCCATGGGGGGGGGGGACAAGGAACAAGCAGGGAGTTACAGACCTGACAGTATTACCTCTACTGTAGGGAAACTGATGAAGTCACTGGTCAAAGAGGACCTCGTGGACTACTTGGAGAGTAACAGGCTCCAGAATAGTAAATAGCACAGATTTTCGGTAGGGAGGTCTTGTCAGATTAACCTGATAGGTTTCTCTGACTGAGTGACAAGGGAACTGGATAGGGGCCACGTTGTGGATTTGCTCTACTTCAACTTCAGCAAAGCTTTCAACTTGGTGCCTTACAGACACTTGCTGAAGAAGATGGAGGATCTGGGTGTTGCTAAGGTCATAGTAAACTTGGTAGAAAACTGGCTAAAGGCGGGGGGGGCAGTAGAGGGTAGTGGTCAACAGGGTTAAACCAGAAGATAGGGTGGTCACAAGCAGGATTCCACAAGGATCTGTCCAGGGTCCAGTCTTCTTCAACATGTTCGTCAGCTACATTGGTGGGGGGATCCAGGGCAGGTTCTGTCTCTTTACAGGTGACACTAAGCTCTGTGGGAGGGTGGACAGTGACAAGGAAATAAAGGAAATCCAGAGGAATGTGCAAAAGCTGAAGGAGTAGTCAAAGGTTTGGCACTTTAAATTCAATGCCAAAAACTGCAAGATTATGCACCTAGGGAACAAGAACCCCAGGACAGAGTACTGGACGGGAAAATTGAGACTTAGTACCATGGCTGAGGAACAAGACCTTGGAGTTATCATCAGCAACTCCCTATAGCAATCAAGTCAGTGCAACAAGGCTTACAGCATGGCAGATAGAATGCTTGATGTATGGGGAGGGGTACTGATAGCAGAAAAAGAGAGGTAATACTTCCCCTGTATGGATCTTTGGTCAGGTCACACCTGTGGTCCCATTCACAAAACTTATGGCATGGCACAAGTGGCTTGCACCAAAAAGAATGGACAAAGGATACGCCATTAGCGATTCTCAAAGGCAGCCTGTGTCAAATGCAGGCCGCCTGCTCCAAACAGGGCTTGCACCTCCTACGCACCCAGAAATGGGATGCGACAAAATGCTATGGGCCCTATGGCAGATGCAAGCTGCCACAGCCCAGAAATGCTATTCACAAACAACCCCCAGAGGGAGAAATTCTAAGTATCCTTAGACCAGCCAGGGCTACTCTAAGAGTACTTAGAACAATATCCTCAGTGGGGGTATAGCCTGTTGGGGCAATGTACCCCGTTTCCCTAACATACACACACACAGCTCCGATATGCCCTTATGTTGTTTAATAATATAGAGATCCCTGGTGGTATAGTGGACCCCCCCACCCGATATGCCCATCATAATGTGTAATCATATACTTATCCCTGGTGGTCTAGAGGATCCACCCCCCCCACCCCCGAGATGGCCAGTACTGTGTATTTTGAAACTACTGTACCCTGGTGGTCTAGTTTTCCCACTCACCCACCCTGGTATGTAGTGCCCCCCCCAACCCCTACCTCGAGTTGGCATCGGCACACCCCTCCTCACACCACCTCAGCTGGCACTGACTGAACTGTCACTGAGCAATGTACTACAATATAGTACTGTACTGTAGTACATAGCTCAGTGACAGGTCAGTCAGCGCTGGCTGGGGTGGTGTGAGGAGGTGTGTGCCGGCGCCAACTCAAGGTACGGAATGGGGGAAGCGGGGCTGGAGCACTACATACCAGGGGGGTGAGTGGGACCACTAGACCACCAGGGTGCAGTAATTTCTCAATGCATAATATCGGCCATATCTGGGCTGAGGAAAGGACCTCTAGACCACCAGGGATAATTCTATGATTACACCACATAATGGGCATAATCGTGGTGGGGGACTGACCGCTAGGCCACTGGGGATGGAGCCAAGGATGCCTGCCATGTCCGCAAGAGGTTGCGGCAAACCCCTGACATGCACCGGATGTGCAACACATGGGAGAGGTTGCCGCAGGTGTGGGGATTTAGGCACTGGGACCCCACCTGTATCTGAAACTGGTGCAGGGTCCCTGGCATACTGGGCTTCGGTGCAAGCTGCTGTTTGCCACAGCTTGCACCGATCTAAGCCCCTTTTGTGAATCGGGCCCTCGGAGTACTGCACCCAGTTCTGGAATCCTAACCTCAGGAAGGATAGGGATCGGCTGGAGAGGTGCAGTGCAGGGTAACAAAAATGATTCATGGCAGCAGAGCATGTCTTATGAGGAGCACCTCAAGGCACTGAATATTCACTCGCTGGAGATCAAAAAGGGAGAGGGTAAGATATGACAGAGACCTACAAATTCCTAAAATGAATTGACAAGGTGAACTGTGAGGAACTGTTTAACATGAATACTAGCTTGTAAGTCATGTGATTATAAGTGGAAGCTAACAGTAGGGAGGTTCAGGAGGGACGTGAGGAAGTACTATTTTATGGAAAGGGTAGCAGTCGCAGAGGCAGAATGAAGGGTGTAGTGGTTGCTCAGGGCATCAGAATTTAGTGGTTGCTCAGGGCATCAGAATTGGGTAGGTGAATGGGGGAGGAGGAGGAGGGTTAAGACCCCATAGGAACAGTCAGTCCCAGGGCTATATAGGGAACTCACACAGACTGGATGGACCTGCCATCATTTTTCTATGGTTTCTAACATCAAACCAGAGCCCATTCACATAAAGGCCTAAATGTAAATTCACACTATTTTTCTATGGCCAAGCCACCACATCTTGGGGGGGGGGGGTTACAAAATGGAGGCACCACTGTGATTCTGTTTCCCTAAAAAACACTGCACCCATAGCTGAAGAAAACGTTTCACAAAACAGTGTTAAAAACTTGTGTGGTATCATGAACTCCAATAGAAACAGAGATAAGCAGCTGCAAAATGCATAGATAACAAAAGACCGCTATGGGGTGTGACTGGTGTACCCTGGTCGATTAGCTGCAGAGTTTAGGTGCATGCATATGAACAGAGGCCAAGAAGAGTTATAGTACATGACCCAAACCAGAGTGCTGAACCAACAACATTTGTCACTGACAGAAAGAAGGAAAGGAGTGCACCACCCTATGAAACCGTTGTGTGTGAGCCTGGCAGGCCAGATGTTCCAGGCACTGTACCCACTGAAACAGGAGTAGAATATTGGGAGGGGTGCTCTCTGGATTTACTACAGCTATAGGGACAGCTACTTGGAGCTCCCAGGAGAAGGATACCCAGAAAGCTGCACAGACTGGTACCCCTCCTGACAAATAAGTTAGTGTGGCTGGGATACCTGAGAGTACCAGCCTGGTACAGTGACTTTTGGGCAAGAGCCACAGCAGAATTTTTTTTTTTTTGCAGTAAAGACTGATGCTATTTGACCTTATGAACTATGCACCTTGTTCATCAGAAGCTCCTGTGTCTGCCCTTTTGAGGACAGTTGAATTATATCAATGCCCAGTTAGGAGTAAAAGTATTGTTAAAGTGAACATTGTTTGTGTTTCATGAAAAGAAAATTGCTGGAGCTAAAAATGGAGGGGAAACATGGTATGAATGTTGAAAAGGGAAAAGCTGAAATGTGTTTTTTGGGGGGAAAACAATTGTTCAAACATAATATTATAAGGAAATGAGACAATAGGGAGCATAAATTGCCCTTCAAGATTGTACCCCAATATTTCATTGGTTAACATGTGTATATCTAATATTCACTGTAAAAAATGTCATCAATGCAGCAGTTATGGTTAAAGCGACAAGAGTAGGGAAATGTGGTGTTAGGGTTCCCAACCATAACACCGCACCTCCACCCTGCAGACAGAACAGGAAAAACCATTGCAGTTTGATCTCTCCTTCATCTTTGCAAATCAGGTGTGGGGTGTACCTTGGGGTTGTCAACCCTAACATTGGCCCCATTCCATCAGTAAATAAGTTGAGATGTGTAGAATATATGACAATGGGGTGAGCATTAGGGTTGACAACCCCAAGGTACACCCCATGCCTGATTTGCGAAGATGCAGGAGAGGTCAAACCATATTTTTTCCTGTTGCTGCCTACAGGGTGGGGTGTTAGGGTTGGGAACCCTAACAAACATTCCCTTACTTTTGTTGCTTTGACCCTATCTGGTGCATTAACAAGTTTTATTGCATTGAATTTCCTTACTTTTTGAGATAGTACAATTGTATCCTCGTTTGCCTGCGGGAATGCAGAGCTCTCCAGGCCCTGCGCTTCCATTCCTTCATAGATGTATACATCTATGTTACTGTGCAAGTGCAGGGCCCTCTGGGCCTTATGCTTCCATTTCTGCCAAAACAGCAATTTACTTGCTTTGTTGTATAGCTTGTTAAAGTTCTGTGCAACAGCAAGCAGCATATGGCCCTGCAGGCAGAGCTTCAGAGCTCGTTCAATGGGCTGGAGAATTGATTCTGTAAAAAAAGAAAGCTGCTCCTCAATCACAAAAAGACAAAAACAATGCTTATCTCTAGTCCCCAGCACAAGAAAACCCTCCCTGCCCTTACTATCACCAATAGCAAGGCTGCCCCACTGGAGCAGGTACACTTTCAAGTACCTAGGGGTTATTATTGACAACACTCTCTCCTTCATGCAGCACATCGACTATGTGGTAAAAGCAGTAAATGCAAAGCTTGGTGTGCTCTACAGGCACAGGCAATACCTCACACCATTAGCCCTTCATCTCTCAGTCTTCTCCTCAGTTCTGTCAGCCATCAACTACAGACTTGTGGTGTATGAGGCTGCCTCCAATACTGCACTTTTATTTATTTAGTTTTTGTTGATCGGGTAAGTGCACTAGACAAATCCTGCCTATTTTCAGGCACGACCCGGGGGAGGGAATACAGATGAATGGAAACTGATCTTGAACCAGATTAAGCTGTTGGTGGTATTTTTAGTGAATGAGGGAAATTTGGCCAGGACACTGGGAAAATTCCCCTACTCTGTCAGAGGGGATTCCCTGTCCAAGATGGAGGACGCTCTGTTGCCCACGGCTGCTGGAGCTGTGGAGACAGGAGACCTGGTCTCGACTCCTGTCTCTGTATTCGAGGAGACCAAGATAGATTGTCGGATGGATTTACCTGTGTCTGCAGCGTTGGAAGATAGTTTTCGGGAGGTACCTGTGGCCGTCAGCGGTTTGCCCTACGAGAGAGGTTGGTCAGTCTTGCCAGTGTTCTGGAGGACGCAAGTGGTGCGCACTTCCTCGGACTTGGAACCTTTGAGTCCGGCAGTACGTGTGCTGCACGACCGCTTGTTGGAGGCGGAACGCTGCTATGTGTCCGCCAAACTGGAAATACAGCAGGAACTTCGGCGTGTTCAGTTAGTAGGAGCGACTATGGTTCCTACCAGCACTGTAGCAATGGATTCTGTGGCTTTGCTCAGTGAACCTGAAATGGAGCATTCCAACAAGACTTGTGGAGATGTCCCTGGACTTTCCTCCGTGGCGGAGGAACCCGTGAGTACTTTCATGGCGGTGAGCCTGCCCTCTGAGTTACCGGCTGATGTGGCTACCTCTAAGACTTCTCCTGATACGGAGCACCCTACTGATGCCCCCGCATGGTCTGTAGATGCGGCACTTTGGGCGGCTGGCTGGGTGCAAGACCCCACGGTGAGTTTCTGGGTCTCGGGGCTGTCCCCAATACGATCCCCTTGCCCTGTGCATGATCTAGAAATGGGTGGGGGAGAACAGATTTCTCAGAATTCACTAGACCCCTTGGATCTTCCTGTAGAGCTCCATTTAACTCAGAACCCTGTCCTGGACCTTAATCAGGTCCCTGCCACTCAGACTCTTCCTGGTCCAGACCCCCTGGCTGATGGTGCCTCTGCCACTGTTCGACCTCCCTTTGCTCGAACTGGGCCAGCGAGGTCCTTCTCTTCATTGTTTAAATTTCTAGTTCTGGCAGCTAAATGTCACAATGCCGTCAGGCTTTCTTATCGAGGTGGGCTGCCGGACCTCCCCTGACCGTGTGTATATGGCCAGAACGCTGTTGAAGGATTCTCTGAAGTTTTGTGCACACAAAATATATGCATTGATACATGTCTCAGGGGAACTGAACTTTGAAATTAGTTTTCAGACGTCTCGTGGTCTTGACCATTTTTGGTCAAAATATCATGCCTTGTGTAACGCTGCCCTTTGGACCCCCTTTCAGGCAATACCTCTCTCTAAACCAGCCTTTAAGATAGTTACTGTTATGTTTCGTAATGAGGGAGTGGATGTCTCTAATATTGTTTATTGGTTGAAACAGCATTGTACTTTACAGGGTCAGCCGGAGGCAATCTTGGACTCTGAGAACATCTGGACAGGGGGCTGGAAATTTAAAGTCATGTTGAATGTTTCTGAATCTGGTCCAGTGCACTTGCCTAATTATTTTTTTTTAGGTCGGGATAGAAGGGTCCTGTTTTATCCTGGTCAACCTAAGGCATGTTACAGATGCAGGGACCCCTCACATCTGAGCAATGTGTGCGATAAGATTAAATGTAATAACTGTGGTGAAATGGGTCATGTGGGTATGCACTGTCTGAATGACTGTAGGTGCAATCTTTATGATGAGATGGGCCACACATTTTAATCATGTCCCTGGGTGGCGCATACTAAGGTGACACATGACGGAGGTGTAGATCAACGTTTTGTGATAACTCAGGCTCAAAAAGCTCACCTTCGCATCACATTGGATGCCCCCCCCTACTGTAGCAGCTCCCCCTCCCCCGATGGCTTTGGTCTCAGAAGCCTCCTGTAGTACTGTACCTAGGTCTGCCAACAGTGCTCCGCCCCATGAGGAGGTTCCGATTTCTGTTTGTGCTATAGTGCAAGAGGACATGGTGCAGGGTCCGGCCCTAGTACTATGTCTCCCGAGAACCTGCCAAAGCAATGTGTACTTGGGTCATTAAGGTCTGGTTCCGCACCTTACCATCCCTCCAAGGCCTCGTGGCACCTTCTCTTGCTTTATCGAATGCCTTTGAGGTGCTTCAGTCAATATCGGACGACGCAGGTTGTGAATCTGACTCTTCCTCTATCGCTTCTTCTCTTCCTGATGGTCTTACTGATTCTGAAATTCAGTTAGGCGCAGGCCTTTCACAAAAATGGAAGGCCAAGGCCAGGTTGAAAGGGACTAAGGTAGCTGGTAAGAGAAAGACTTAACAGTGTTGGTTACCTACTCTTTGTACTGCTATGTCACAATTTACCTGTCATACTGTCAATGTAAATAGTCTGAAACATTTGGACAAGAGACGGCTGGTATTTTCCTTTCTGAGGCTTTTGCCTTTTGGGATATTTTTTTTTTACAGGATATGATTTCACACTGTGCAGGAGATCAGACTGGCTCAACGAGACTGAGCTATGGGTCCTTCTTTTTGGTCTATAGGCCAAGACTCCTGCTCTGGTCTTGGTATTTTAATTAATATCCCGAGTTTAGACTTTTGAAGCTGTTTGGATTTGGCCCCTGGTAGGACTCTGATCTTGGACTTTCTGATTGGGCAATGCCGTATCAGAGTGGTGAATGTTTATGCCCCCAACTGAAAACTGGCGAATAGCTCTTTTGATTTAATACGTGCTTATTTACATTCTTCTTTCCGGGTTTTATTTTCCGGTGATTTTAACTGTGGCCTTAGTCTCCGGGATAAGAGTTCCTATGCTACTACCAAAAAAATGTATTGTGACTCGCTTGTGCTGGGACGCATGATCCGTACTGCCCGTTTGACGGACTCTTATTTTTCTTTCACGAAACAACACACTCCCATATTTCAAAAGGGTAGGTTGGCCACCCGCATAGATTTTGTTTTTGTGTCAAGTATATTAGAAGTCACTTCGGCTGTAGTACAGGCGGTAGCCTTTTCTAACCATAAGCTACTCTCTGTTAGTTTCGGATCTCCTGCCAGTTACAGTAAAGGGCCGGGTTTCTGGAAATTTAATGTATCCTTATTGCAGGTACCATCGTTTCAGCAAACCCTTTTGTCATTTATTTATGCCCGTAAGTCAGTGTATCCCATGAATGATGATCCAATTCAGTGGTGGATGGATACGAAACGTACTCTTACTGGATTGTTGAAATCTTATAGTCGTACAAAAAGCAGGACTGATTATCTTGTATATTTAAAGAATAGGGCTCATTTTCAGTCTTTACTGTCACTTGCATACTTGACAGGACAGGATCTTGCGCAGCAAATACAATTAGTGCAGAAGGATATGTTAGATTTCCAGTCTAAACAGTCGCAACAACTGTACCACCAACATAGCTATGCTGTAAAAGGTACCCAGGAAGTTGTTTGCCCGTTTGAATCTAATTATCACCAGATTGCCCATAAATCTATGTTATGTCTTTCCAATTCAAGTGGAGATCTTTGTACTTCCCATTCGGACTTATGTCAGATTGTTACAGACCATACGACCGCTTTGTTTTCTCCTCTACCTACTGTGACAGTTGACCTGGGACAACTGTACGGTGCTCTTGATGTTCCTCCCCCCTCCTTGCAGAGTGCAGAAATTGCATGTCAACCCTTCACAGAAAGGGAAATTCAGTTAGCTATCTCTTCCTTGCCCCTACGTCAGACCCCTGGTCCGGACGGCCTTCCTTCTGCCCTGTACAAATATCTGGGGACTACCTCCTCTGGAATTGACCTCTGTGTTTGCCTCCCTTCTTGTCTCTGAATTTATCCCTTCGGAGTTTACAAAGGGCACTTTGATTTATGTATACAAACGGAAAGGTGACATTCATTCCCTTGACAACTGGCGCCCCCTCTGTATGTTGAATACTGATTTTAAGATATTGACGAAACTCATCGCACAACGTTTGCTCGGGATAGCTGAAATAGTTATTCACCCAGCCCAATCCTGTTCTCTACTGAACAGGAGAATTTCTGATCACCTGATTCTTCTTTGTGAATTATTTTCCCATGGTTTTTCGGATTCTGTTTCGGGACTTATTGTTTCGGTTGACCAAAAGGCTGCTTTCGACTCGGTTAATCATGATTTTTTATGGAATGCATTGCATTTTCTGCACATTCCTGATAAAATGATTCGTTGGATCCAGACATTTTATAGGACAGCTACTGTTGTTCCGCTGATTAACGGTTGGGTGGGCCCGATGATCCCGATGAAACGGGGAGTTCGCTAAGGTTGTCCACTGAGCCCTCTATTATATGTTTTTTTTTCCTGGATGTGTTGCTTCATCGTCTTAATGCCCACCCTCAGATCCGTGCCATCTCGTGTTCGGCTTTGCGATCGCCGTTTACGGCGATCACATATGCTGAAGATGTGTGTTTCCTTGTAGCTGACGAGGCTTCGGTACTTGTCTCTCTTCAGGAATGTTCCTCTTTTGGTGCATTTTCTGGGGCAAGTATAAACTTCGGTAAGAGTATGGGGATACGGCTTGGTTCATCTTCCATCTCTTTAGATAATATCGTTTTTTTACGTTTAGTAGAAGGCCCAATTCGTATACTTGGTATATATTTTGGGACAAGAGATTCTGATTCCTTTAACTGGGAAGAGAAACTGAAGCTGGGCCAAGGCATGGTGGCCTCTTGGAATAGGGGACAGCTCGGGAAGAAGAAATGTGTTTTTCTGATTAAAACTTATCTTCTCCCTCTGTTCCTGTATTTAAGTTATGTGTTCCCCATCCCCAAGCAGCTGGAAACTACGGTTTTCAGCTTGTTTTTTCAAGCCCTTTGGGGCAGTCGGTTGAATCCGATTAAGAGGAATGTCACTTACCTACCTACCTCTGAAGGCGGTGTCCAGATGATCAATCCATTGCTATTCTTTACTAGTATTTTTCTTTCGGCTAACCTGCGGCCTTTACTGGTTAATACCCAGAGAGAATTGGGAAAGCGTGGTTTTGACTACGTGTAGGTATTCGTTTCACTCTGGAACATAATTCTTTGGGTGCTACATAAAAATGGGATGTCCCGTTGTATGTTAAGCATATGTTTCTCCATTTAAAGCAATGGCAAGTGTCACCTCAGACTCTTGTCGTGAATACGCATAAGGCATTGTACAAGAAGCTTTTGTCCTCTGTTTGTCTGGTGCAAGCCCCTTTTATTAAATGTCCAGCCAGTCACCTACCCTCGCTTCTAGTTTTGTTGAGATGTTCTAGGATCCCGGCCCACATGTGGGACTTCCATTGGTTATCTTGTCACGAACGGATAAATGTGAAAGCCAGCCATAAACATAAGCAGTCTCAGGATCGTTTCTGTTCTAGACCTCTCTGTATTGATGCACTGGAGACCATATCACATTTGTTTTTTGACTGCTCCTATATTACGAATTGGTGGCCTTTCTTGGCCGACTCCTGGGCTGTTCCCATATTTTCTACAGTCACATATCAAAATGTTATGTATGGTGTTTTTTCCTCTCACTGGCCTCTGTGGCATAGGGACACTTTGAACCTTGTATTTCTTGTGATTAAATGGAACATTTGGATGTCAAGATGTTTGTTTACCTTGCAACAAAAGATTTGTTCTTATTCGGAACTTGAGGAGAAGATAGTAGCGGACTTAAAGAAAATATACGACTATGAAAGGACTTTGTATTCGGCATCATCTCTGTTGGCCTTGTGGACAGCCCTTCCATGGATCACGAACACTGACTCAGCTATAACTTGAAGGACTTATGCAGTGTCTTTATTTTTCCCATCTCCCTTTCCTCTCTTTGTTTTCTTTTTTGGTTTTCCCGGACACTTCTTATTGATGCATCTTATGTTGGCTTGTTTGTACAAGTTTTGTTTTCAATAAAACTGTCCCCTACTCTTTTCAATAAGTGCCATGGGATCTTTAACATCCACCTGAACTACCACCAAGCCAGGCAGATGGGACCTCGGTTTAACGTCACATCCGAAAGATGGCACCTCAGAAGTGCAGCACCCCTCTCATGCTGTACTACAGTGTCAGTACTGGGATATTAACCCAAGTGCCAGATGTGAGAACTGAACCCACAGCCCTCTGATCTCCTGGCCTCAGAGGCGAGTGTGCTACCTACTGAGCCACTGACACTGACACTTGCATGCATTGTAACAGCCCTTAACAAGTCGTGTAGGCTAACACTTGGGGCAGACAACCTTACGCACACATGCTCCCTCTTTGAGCAGACCAAGTGGCTTAATATACTCAACAGAATAAAATACCAAACCTGCCTGTTGGGCAAGAAATCACTACTAGGCAAAGTGGCTCCGTTCCTCAGTGGCTTGCTGCCTGCATGTAGATCTGGGTACCAGACCAGAAGCCTCTCCTGGGGCTTCCTAGCAGTCCCCTTCAGAAAAACGACACTGGGACAGCGGTCATTTGCGTACCGTGCTCCCCTGTGGTTTAACGAGATCCCAGCTCACCTACTAATAAACTCGAGCCTACCTGCCTTTAAGGCCACACTTAAACAGTACCTCTCTGGAAGCATGGCCTGTTGCTGTATGCAGTAATTGCATTCCCAGCCCTGCAGGTCTTAAGACACAATCGCCTGGCTAATCAATATGGATCAAGTCACCTCCTACACCCTTTTTAACAAAGCCCCCACAAGGCCGCTTCCCACATCTCGGATCCCTCACCCCCAACTCTCTACATCAATTCCACTACATAGCTGGATCTAGCTCCCTGGCTACTGAAGATTATACCTTTGTGCCTAGCCTTTGGCTGTTGTAAATTATACCTGTGTACCTGACAATGTTTGGCCTTGTTTTATTTCTTTGCACTTACCAGATAGCTTATGTCTCTGTTAGTAATGTTTCACCCTTGTAATTTGCTTACACGGTGGCTCCACCCTCCTTTGTTTTCTTGTTCTCAATTGTTCACACTTTGTTGCACCTGATGTGGAACCTTTGTAAAATAGTTTTTGCTCAAAGGTAATGTCCAAATCTTGAAATAAATAAAAAGTTCCAATGTTATCCTATGGTAAATTTATGTTTATGTTTTTTTTTTATGTGCCCACTAAGTTTTTGGGGGATAGTGTATTATTCTTGTAGTACTCATTAAGACCTTTCATTTGATATATAGATTGTCATTTAAGTCCAAATATCGAGGGAGTTACAGCTTGTTGAAGTTCAAATATGGGGAAAAAAACAAAGTACCAAATCTTTTTTCATATGAAGGGATCCTTTTTCATATCAAACAAAGACCCATACGAAAAGGATGCCTTCATGCTACAAAAGGAATCGGGGGACTAAGTCCAAAATATTTTTCATATGAAGGATCCTTTCTTGTATGAACAAAAAAGTATGAAAATGGATCCCTTCATACAAAAAGAATCGGGGAACACTATGTCCAAATGCTTTTTAGTATGAAGGTCTCCCTTTTCACATGATTGAAAAAGCATCGAAAAAGGATCCTTCATACAAAAAAGAATTTGGACTTAGGTATTTTTTCTGATTCTTTTTTTATTTGAAGGTCTCCTTTTTCATATGGGCCAATTCCTTTTTCATATGGCAATAAGAAAAAAAAATTGGCTCATGCAAAAGAATTTTTACATGTCTAGAAAATACATTTCTGGGTCATTTATTCACAAACCAAGTACAGAATCCATCCAATGAGATCCCGATGAGCAACATACATGTATTGGTGTGTGTACAGGATGTCATTTTGTGGGTTTTGCAATTTATTTTTTGAAAAAAATGGAAACAAGATGGCAGCCATACAAAAAAGAATGTTTTCCTCATAAAAAGGGTTACCCCATATGAAAAGGATCCTTTTCCATATGGACCAAATAATGTTCTCATTCTAAGCAGCTGTCCAGAAGGCCGTACTGTGCATGCTCAAACCAAAATTTTAAAATGTAATAACTTTGGAATAAATTTATCTTTTTTTTTCACCAAACCAGTGAAAGGTACAACTGTGGCCCAATCCCTTTCTACCCTGAAAATTTCAGACCAAAATTCCAAACCATCTAGGTGCTAGGCGATGACAAAAAACCAAAAAACAGCAAAAAAAAAACAAAAAACAGATTTTTTCATTTTTTCACTACCTGCATATCCAACTGGAATGAAACTTGGCATGTCAAGAGATCTATACCCTAAGACCACAGGTGCAAAATTTCATGCAAATCCGTGAACGACTGCGAAGCTATTAAAGTGCAAAGTTTAAGATTTCACATAGAAAGCCCTGCTCAACCCTAACTACAGTGGCACTATCACACCACTATAATTCATTAATTTATCCAGATCACTTTTAAAACTATCCAGTATAGTTCCTTCTCCAGGAATCCATTCCACATATCCACAACCCTTTGTGTAAAACATTTTTTCCTGTTATCAGTTTTGAATAAATCTTCTTTTTTCTCCTAATTTCCTCTGTAGACATAGAAATGTATCCGTTTTTCAGATGTGAGTGTGGAATTTTGCCCAAAACGTTAGACCACAAAAAGCTGGTCTATGTTTCAGGATGGAATTCCACAGCAGCATCTGAAAAATGGACACAAGTCATGCAGTTGCTGCCAAAATTGCCATAAACTGCAGAAAATGTCACAAATGCATCCAGATGTATGTGAATTGCTTTTGGCAGCTAATAATTGAAATAAGGGGTATTTCTGAATAAGAGTCATTTGCGCTAATGAGACAAGTGGTGAGTGCTGCCCTATTCTGTACTTACTGGATTCACTTTCAGTCAGGCACCACCATCCCTGTGCTCATCTTTGTTTTCTGTATTACAGAACATTTGGTCACTGATTACTGTCCTGTCACCTTCCCTATTTCTTGCCACCAACGTGGAGTGCTCTAAGTGTTTTTGACTCCACAACCTCCTCAGGAAGGCCGTTTCATGCATCCACAACCCCCTCCGTGCAAAAATACTTCCTCACATTTCCTCTTAGCCATCCCCCTTCTGTCTTAAAATTGTGCCCCCTTGTTCTTGCACATCTCTTTTTCTGAAAGATGCTACCCTCTTGGACTTTGTTGATTCCCTTGAGGTACTTGAAAGTTTCTATCATGTCCCCCCATTCCTCCTTTCCTCAAGGGTATACATATTAAGCTCCTTAAGTCTCTCTTCATATGTCTTCTGGTGCAGACCCTGCACAATTTTAGTTGCCCTCCTCTGGACTGTCTCTATCCTGTCTATGTCCTAGCGGAGATTGGGTCTCCAGAACTGCACACAGTACTCCAGATAGGGTCTCACCAGCTGTCTGTACAGAGGGATAACAACTTCCTGTTTTCTACTGGTGATGCCTCTTCCTATACATCCCAGTATCCCCCCCAACCTTACTTACTGCACTCTCACATTGCTTGCACACATTTAGGTAATCTAATATGACTACCCCCAGGTCCCTTTCCATTTTTGTTGTTGTTAGTATCTCACCACCCCATAGTGTACACTACCCCTGGGTTTTTGTTTCTCAGGTGCATTACTTTGCACTTCTTAGCATTGAATCTAAGCTGCCATACATTTGACCATTCCTCCAACCTTGCCAAGTCCCTTCTCATCCTTTCCATCCCACCTTGTACATCAAGCCTGTTGCAGATCTTTGTGTCGTCTGCAAAGAGACATACTTTTCCTTCCAGTCCCTCTGCAATGTGACTTATAAAGACATTGAATAGGACTGGTCCTAGAAATGAACCCTGCAGTACCCCACTAGTACCCCCCTTTCTTCAGAGTGGACTCTGTTTACTATTACCCTCTGTGTCCTGTTGTCCAGCCAATTTTTTACCCAGACTACCATCTTGGGACCCACTCCCAGGCTGGCTAACTTGTATATTAATCTCTTGTGTGGGACGGTGCCAAATGCCTTGCTGAAGTCTAGGTAGGCCATGTCCACAGCCCCTCCCTGATCTACTACTTTGGTCACCCAGTCAAGTAAATCTTAGATTCATCTGACATGACCTTCCTGCTGTGAATCCATGCTGCCTTGGGTCCTGTGCCCTTCTGGCCTCTAGGTACTCAACAATTCTCTCCTTCAGAAGAGATTCCATCATTTTCCCTATCACTGAGGTCAAACTAACAGGTCTGAAGTTTCCTGCCTCTGCCCTGCTTCCACTTTTGTGAAGTGGAATCACATCTGCCCTCCTCCAGTCCTCAGGTACCACCCCATTCTCCCATGATTTGTTAAAGAGGGTAGTCAGTGGTGTCACTAGTTCTACCCTTAGTTCTTTTAGAGTTCTTTCAAAACTCTTTCTTCTGTGAATGGGCTGGTATCAACCCCCCTATCCAGAGTGTTTTTGTTTATTTTAGACACCACTCTTCTTCACGTGTGAATACTGAGCAAAAATATTTGTTTAGTATCTTTGCCTTTTCACAGTTACCCTCTGCCCACCCCTCCCTTTATTAAGCCTCACTATCCCTCCCTTGGTCTTCCTTCGCTCCCTGATGTACTTATAAAAGGTTTTATCCCCCCTTCTTAACTGAGTTGGCTAACTTTTCCTTGGTTTGGGCCTTTGCTGTTCTGACTGCCTTCCTTGGCTGTCCTCTCACTGTGACTCCACCAAGGAATCCATACTTGGCCTTGGCCTACATCAGCTCATCACTGAACCTACCAGAACCAACTACAAAATTGGATCTCAGTCCCTCGTTGATTGGGTCCTGGTCTCACACCCCTCCCATGTCACCGCTTCCGGAGTTCTTCCTGACTCAGTCAGTGACCACTGTGCTGTTTGCTGACGATGGTCCACAAAAACTCCCCTCCCGCCCACACAAATTCATCAGGCAATTGAAGAAGCTGGATGCCTCCGAGTTTTCCAAAGCCACTCTAGCCAAAGGCTGGTCCTTCACTGAAAAACATTTTTTTTCTACTTTCTTTTTATCCACCTTCTCACTCCGGAGCTACGCTTCTTTGGAAGACACCAACCACCACCCCACGACTTGCCTTTTGTAATTGTCACCCCTGTTTGTTTATTACTAAAGATATTTGCATGGAAACAGGGTCTCTGCCCTATTTGCTCTGTCTGCTTGCCTACTTCTTCAGTCACAGTTCTGTTTATGACATCCTAGTATGTTGCTGTGGAGATAATTATGATGTCATAAACAGGACAGTATGGTGTCATGTGTAAACAAGCAGTCAAAGCTAATAAAGTCCAAGGACAGTAATCTTGTTTTTATGCCACTTCTCTCAGTAATAAAGAAAAGGGGGAAAGAGCTGCAAAATATAGTTCTGGCTGAATGGTACAGAAGGCAAAAGCACAGAACTGTAAAACAGTGGGTTCCAGGTTCAGCCCCACTCAGGGCCACAAACAATATTGCCTAAGGAAATCTGAACTATAGCAGACTTTAGTAAACTACAGTAGTAGATAGTAGTTCCCTTGGGTTTTCATTAGTGAAAGCCCCGGGGAACATAAGTACATTCAAGAAGCTAGATAAATTGAAGAGTTTTTTTTTTCTTTTCAGTTTGTCAGTGCTGCAGTAGTATCCTGCAAGAAATCTGAATATATTTAAACTAAAAATAGTCTAACTAGGGAAGGGTATGCACAGACATTCAGTAACCCCACACCCACCTACTATAGTAGCTGGGCCAGTGTTGTGGAGGGCTGAGGGCTGGGTGCCTCACCTCCCACCTCACCAGTGACCTGGGTTTGAGATTAGACCTAGGTTACTTGGGGGTTGGCAGGGAAGGAGGACTTAGCGTCCATTGATGGATCTCTTCCTTCGAGGTGGGGAAACAGTGTGTACTGCCACCTGTCTGCCACCTAGTGAAGGGTATGTGGTACAGCAGTGACCACCAGAACTGAAAGCCGGAGGCAGACATTGAAAGCGTGCACCATCTTCATGGTCTATGTGTGCGCCATTGCACACTGCCGGTTCTGATTCAAGGGGAGTAATTGGCAGAACAGAACCCTTGTCTGCAGGATGATGATGTGATCCTGAAGACACCGCACCACCAGCATCCATGGCACCCCCTCACACAATGACATAAGAAGTAGATTAAGTAAGTCCTGGAGGTGAGGTGAAGAGGCTGGGGCTCGACAGCAGAAGAGGGTCAATGGGGAGAGACAGAAAGATAAAGTCCATATATAAAAAAAAGGACTGAAAAATATATAAAGAATAAACCAAATCGTGTCTAACTCTCACATTTTTCAGTGTTATTCAGTTGGTATCAGGGGCTCTTTAAAGGGAACATAAACAGTATGTAATTTAAAGCAGTTAGGGATGGGGTCAGCAAAATAAGGCGATTGAAAAAATATTAAACCACTCAAACTTTTATTGTATTTTTATTTTATTTTATTGTCACTTTTTTGTTTTGGTGTTATTGGTTGCACTTTTTATAGTATTCGTGGATATGACTTTTCGTGTTCTAGCCACGGGTTTTGGGAACATGACTTGATCGGCTCTGCTCCCATTAGTAAGGTTGGAATCTATATTGTATTTTTATAATACTTTCTTTGTGTATATTCTGTTTTTAAATTTGTAGATTTTTGACATAATGAGTTGTAAAGTTCAGCTTTTCTCTCCTGTCTCTTTAAGAGCTGTAGCATATTTAAGGAGATGCGATGTGTCAACGTCATGCTCTGATGAAGACTGGTTAGTCGATACGTAAGCGCATCATTGCTGACGTCTTGTTGTCTCTTCCGGGTGTCGGTCGGCTGTTCGAGACCGCCGTGTGTGGCGTGCATGGCGCCTATGGTTTTTAAGGCAGTTTGCTAATGTTTGGGCGTTCAAGACAAGGCGTTCAGACAAGGAGAGTGGTATGGTTTTTTATATCTGTGCACTTTTCCAGTGTGTCTTTTCGTTATACGCCTTTGCAATTGCCGTGATTCATAAATTTTTTCGCCAGCTGAATGCCACGCTTTGCCTTTTGGTCGCACAGTACTGTCATAATGGCACTTTTCAGTGAACCTTCATGCGACATTTGCACTGTTTAGTTCTCTCGTCTTTTTTAACATTTTTTAAGCTTTAAAAGTAAATTATTACGAGAGAGCGTTTTCTTGCATACAATAAAAGTTTGAGTGGTTTAATATTTTTTCAATAGCCTTTTTGTGCTGACCCCATCCCTAATTGCTTTACATTATTCTGTTTCAACTCCTGGGGTATAAAGTGCACTTCTCTGTTTTGAGACTCCATTGGTCCTTAGGTTCTCCATGGACCTCTGTGTTTTTCTATATAGCTAAGTATGTAATTTAAATCAACTATTGCTCGTGTTTTCTCTTCATTAACACACTTTTAACATATTTAAAGCTATTATATTTGTATTCTGCATTCTGTGCCCCCCCCGACTCGGTCTACTGCTTTCAGATAGGTGCTTCCTGTTTGTAACTAGGGGGATAACAGACACACACACACACGGTGAGGCTTGATGTTTATTTTCAAAGACTAATGATATCTGTTAGCTTGCTAATTTGCAGAAAACCAGTGTCATGATGGATTTTATCTTTTGAACTACAATATCCATCAGTCAGCTGAACACCTGTCATTGTCTGCCTTCTCGACATTGGCTTTTGAGAGACGAGCCTCCTGCATTTCTACATCCATTGGCTTAGGATTCATAGGATTCATGGGACGGCTACAAATTGATAGCTTTCGCCAGATAGGCTTGCCATTTTTCAAAGGATTGAAATACTTCTCATATAGTTGTCCAGTCTCTTTTTAAAGTATCTGTAGTGTCACTGGACACCACTTCATTTGATGAGCCATTCCAGTGGCTCACCACCCTCTTGATTAATCCAAGCCCTTATTTTGTCAGTCTCATAAATTTCACTTCTGAGTTGGTAACAGTGTGCTCTGTAATGTCTGCTCTGCTACAGAATCTGGTTTCCAATCCCAGGCACTCCCACAGGTCCTTGTTAGTAAAGGCTGAGTACACCAGACACAAGTCCCCTCTTCACCTACGGTACTTTGAAGTGAATAATCCCAATTTCTGTAATCTTCGCTCATAGCAGAGATGTTTTTGTTTATATATACTTCTAGTTGCTTTCCTCTGCACTCGCTCAAGTCATGCAATCTCTCTCCTATAGTATGGGCTCCAAAGCTGAGCACAGTACTCGATTAATGGCCGAACAACAGACCCATATAGTGGCATCAGCACAAAGCTGTCTTTGCTATGAATGTTTCTTAGTATACAGTTTAACATATAGGATAGTGTATGGGTAACCTTACACTACAAGGCTATTCTTCCACCGAGAGGATAAAATGCCGACTGATGACCTCGAGAGCAAAGCTCGAGAGGTCTCCAAGTCGGCATTGTATCTACGAGATGAAAGAATAGCCGAGTAGTGTATGGGTAACCATACACTGTTCTATATAGTGTATGGTGCCCGAAGAAAAGACACTCACTTTTCTATATTTTGACTCGGTTCTGCCGATGCCCTCGGGTCACAACTGATACTGCCCAGCACACTCGCGCGCCCCTCTCACACAGCAAGGGATGAATCACGACGCCTGCTGTAGTCCCTTGTATTATGACATCCTCATCGTCAAGAGAACGGGAAAGTTGTTCTCGCGCACGAGGACGCCATTACTGCAGAATATCTCTTTATGTGTATGGATTTCCATACACAACCGCATTCCACCATACATTATATTCCATTTGCCCTTTTAGTAACCTCCATAATATGGTGTTGAAAAGTTAGGTCATTTTTAATGAGTATGCCCAGATCTTTCTCACTGTTTGTACTTATTAGTTCTTTAGGACTTAAATAATATTTGTACAATTTATTTTTCTTACCAAGGTGCATGACACTGCATTTGTAAATGTTAAAGACCATCCTATGCTCAACTGCCCGATCACTAATAGCATTTAGATCTTTCTGGAGATCTTGTATTGCTTTTACGTTGTTTACTATTGCACCTATTTTGCAGTCATCTGAAAATTTACTCATCCATGAACCTCTGGATGTTTGAAGTGACACTACAGAGATATTAAAGAGAGTTCAACCCAAGACAGATCCTTGGGGTACTCCACTTGTGACGTCACCCCAGTTAGATGTATACCCTTTAATACACACCCACTGTTTTCTTTCTCTTAACCAAGCTGCTATCCACTTAACAATTATTGGGTCAATACAGTATACAGTACACACCTACACAGCCCCCACACTATCGTACCAATATGTTCACTATGGGTATACGCACAGGCAAACATAGAAAGGATAAATTAATATTTTCCATATATATATTTATTTCCCATTTTTCTCCCCATAACCCATCCCCATACCTAGGCCACACACGTGCATGTGGTGGCACGTGCATGTCACAACTTAAGGTGCCCTCCCACTACGCGCTGCCACCTCCTCCTATGCTGACCACCGGACCTCCACCTGGTGGCAGTGGAGTTACGGGGGGGGCAGCAACCACCCCGGGAGAGGAGAGCTGCCTTCCAGCCACTCAGTCCTGCTCCCACCCTCCCCCCGTGCCAACTCCCCAATGACTCAAGTCCATTCCTGAACCTGGGTCACTGACGTGGTGTGAGATAAGGTGTCCAGCACCTTAGCCCTCTGTGCCACCGGACTGGCTAGGTTAAAATCATTTGTAAGCAATTAGATATGACAGGATGTGGATTTCTATTCATAAATCGCATACCCAGATGCATTGTGAGGCAACAGGTGCTTGTGCTGAGTGCCTTAAACCCTCTGGAAGTGCAATTTAGGAATAGAAATCTACACCTTGTGGGGAAGGAGCCAACAGCCCAGTAAGGCAAATGTGCTTTAGTACAGCTCCTGCTTTTTCTAGCAAGTTCATGGAAATATGCCAATTTTCCCCACATAACTGCATTCCAAACTGAATGGATAGTAAGTGCTGGCCGAGGGGAACATTTATCTCAAGAAACTGGAAAAAACAAAGAACGCCAGACCACAGTAGGACTGGTAAACTGAGCAGAAATTCTCTGTCTACTTTAAAAGACACAGAGCCTGAAGTGATTTTACAACTCTACAGCTTACCATCACAGCTCCAATGCTGGAATATCATGGTGGAGATTCGAAGTTGGTTGTAGGCACAGGAGGCAAGTATGCTGAAGAAGGAGGAGTGGCTAGGGACCTCTCTAGGTTGGAGATGAGTGCTGAAGGAGTTGATCCTGACAAATGAGGTGGAGCTTGGCATCAAAGTAATAAAGTGTGGGAGAAGAATCCCAAGCCCACAGAATGCCCTCATGCTTGAGCCAGGCTGGCTCCTAAGCAGACTCACTCAGTTGCCCTCACTAACAGATAACTTTCTCTATAACCGGCCCCAAATGTCTCGGCATTGCACATCACTCTGGAAAAAGTCACAGGAGGGACATCTTAGGAACATATTGCAGGAGTCAGGGCTGAGCAATAAACAGTTACCCCACCCAATGTAGTTTATTGTCTCTGGTCACACATCACAGTAGCAGAATGGCACATGATGCACAAGGGACACAGTCCATTAACACAGTTTAGTTTGTAAGCAATGCAGTTCAGCTCTTTCAAAAGGTTTCTGTCTCTAGGGGGCACCAGACATGCTAGAGCACAGTTCAGTTCAGGTTTGGGGGGGTTCAGGACATACTGACATGGCTGAGTAGATAACCTAGGGCCACTGAACAATTCCCCCCTCTCTCCCCAAAAGGATGCTGCACCTTTAAATGTCATTCCCCTCATTTGGCTGCTCTGTAGAACCCCTTCTATGGAAAGAGCAGCCCCTTAATTAATATTCATAGGGCCTCTGCTGCTGACCCTGCCCCTCTTCATTTGGGCCCCCATGCCCTGGTCCCCCCTCCCTTGATGAATATTAATAGAGCCTCAGTGCTTGACCCCACCCCTCATGTGCCAACTGGCACCGTTTCCAAAACAGAAGCTTAGCCAAACTTTGCAGGCCTTCAACCCATGGGCTCCCACCTTCTCAATCTGCCTCCATGCTCATGGCATGAATCCTTGGGCACTGGTCCACCTCCCCTCGCACCACTACATCCATGGGAAATTGCCTCAACAGTCACTGGCATCTTTCCAGGAGTCTCTGGCACTAGGCCTGCCATGTGGCTTTCCCTCTCCCTACTGCACTTCCTCTTCTGCACCTGTTAAAAAAACAAGGCTATTATGGGTGCTCGGCCCACTTCTTTTCCTCTCCCACCTTCTCTGCTGCCACTGCAGGAGGGCGGTAGAGGAGGTCTGATGGTGTTGGGGAGCTGCCGCTCCCAACCAACTGACTGCTGCTGCCTGGTCTGCCAACAGAAGAAGAGAGAGAGAAGACCTGATTGCGACAGGAAGTCACCGCTGCCACCCAACTTACCTCTGCTGCCACCTGAACGGCCGGACTCTCACTGATGAGGAGCAACACAAGATGAGCCACGGACTTGCTAAAGGTAAGTACAGGCATCTGTGCTCCATCAGTCGTCTACCCTGCCAGCCAAGCCACAACTCCCTCCCAACAGTCACTCCCCAGTTTCTCCCCAGTGTCCCTTTTCTAGGGCATGGGAGGTCCTGGGTTGTAGCCAGAGGATTGGGTCTTTTGTGACTTGGGGGAGGGTCTCTGGCCAGAGCTGTGTCCACCCCACAGACCCCCTGATGTGCCAAAGACACTAATTAAACAAAGGCTGGGGAAGGGGTCCTGGGACAGGCAGGCAGGCAGGGAGGGAAAGAAAGGGAAAAAATGTCAAATCCAATGCTTGGGAACAGGTTCCATTTTCTTTGTGGTGCCTCGCTCTGGGGCATTAAATAAATATCTGTTGAAACACTGTGCAAATAGGCTCAACAAAGTGACAAAGAGGTGGACAAAGACAACAGAAGATTGGCTGTTTTGAGCAGTACTGAAAAAAGTTAAAATGCCAGCAAGGCATTTCCTTTCACATGCAGATAAAGCAATGACTATGGCTGCTGAACTAGTAAAAGATAATGTACCAACTCCCACTGAGCAATGGAGCACATGGAAAACTACTTCAGTGCAAGAAATATCAGAATGCTCTGCATGTGACACCAGCGACCCAGGTTCAGAAGTGAACCCAGGGAGTCGGGGGGGGGGGGCTGGCAGAGGGAGGAGGACTGAGTGTCCTATGGACTGTGCTCCTCCTCCAGGGGGTAGGGTTGGGAAGCACCCAGTGCTTGATTGTCCCCTAGCAGAGGCTAGGGGTATGACAGCTGGAGCTTGTATACTTGGGAGGCATGTCAGACATTCAGCCATGTGCCATAATGTCACTGCATGACACACCTCCCTGGGGAACAATAGAGAAAAAAAAATTACCAGGCTGAGCAGGAAGATGTCCACCCCCGCCGAGCCCCAAGCAGTGGCCAGAGGCACTGTGTCCCCAGATCACCTTCAGTCTCTGATCAGAGAGCATGGTCCCTCCTTGATGGCCCCACCCTGGAGGGTAAGCCAGGGTGCACTCCAGGGCAGAATGCAAGTCCTGGGGGATTGAGTGGCGGGGAGCGGACAGAGAGGGAGCCAGCCCATAGCAAAAAAAAAAAAAAGAATTCTCCGCATGCCTAACAGAAAAGAAGAGGAATATATACTGGTGTTTCTGGCCTCCTGGATACCAACTATGTTCAAACTGCAGCTTGGGGATAAGGGCTTTCTACTGATTGTGCTTACCACATCACTCTGTTCAGACCACAGCAGGAACACTATCAAGCCATATTATGCACTTTCAGTAGTTTAAGACATGCAGTGGCCACATTAGTTTGAAGAACCAAGGAAAAAGAGAGACAGACAGAAGATAATGTTTTTCCCAGATTTCAGTTAATGTCACATGGCAACATCAAAAAGGATTTGGTCAGGTCAGAAGAAAGCTTCCAGAAACAGTGACCCCTCACAGATTTATCCCCCTGGCTAAAGACTCTAGAACAGTTTGTACTAACGCTCTCCCAATTTAGACGTGCCAGCTTCAGCAGTCAATGAAATCATGGCAGTACAACTCCTAAAATGTGAAGGAGAACATCACAGACTGTCAACTGATCATTTTAATATGTCATCCTGAAGTTTGCAGTGATCCTGAAACATAATTTGCTAGAGAGGCAACAGATACAAAAAAAATGGAAAAATAACTGTATTTTTTCCCTTTGTGGCAAAAGCTAATTTAAGTCTGACAGAAAAATTAAAGATGCTATGCTAAACACAGACAAGTAAGGAGCTTATGATAGGCATAAAAACAGCAAACCACTATTATCCTACTAAAGCCTTTAATGTTTCTTGTAAAAAAACAAATACATACTCAAAGATAACATTCACAACAGAGGGAGACCAGCTGTTTGGCATCTCCATAGTTTGCTTCTCTCATCGCTATTGAGAATGCACATAACGCTAATGGATGAAGGGAGAAGCAGGGCTTTTTATACGATATACATTTCTAATTAGGGCATTCATACGATGCTCACTGCACATGCCTCTCACACATCTGAAAATAATCATGACAGACCAGGCAAGGATTTGTGTTAATTGGGGCCGGACTAGCCAAAGTAAAATATAAAGAAATGCTTACCACATGAGGTTAGCACTGCTTTCTCATTACCTGCTTCCTATAAAACAATGAGATTTCTAAAGAAATATTTAACAAATACTTCTGCTTTAAGATCAGAGCTTGTACTGCAGTCTTTTGAAATTGCAGTTCAGCTCCTGTTCATGCTCCCAAATGTGACCTGGTTTGATAGCATGTGTCACAAGCAAGTAATGGACATGAGGTGGGTTCGTGAATGTACAGGGAAGAGACACTGAAGACTGAAAATTCAATAGGCCAAGTTAAAAACATACACATTAAAAAACCAGAGTTTAAAATGTTTGTTTTTAATTGTGGATAGGTGTGAGGTGGAAGTGCAGGGGCAGTTATTACTAGACCAATATGGGGGCCAAGATTTTGTGTGGGATTTCATGGAATCAATTATGTATAATCAGGGGGCTTCACCCACCACACCCACCCACAGGTATTATTTCAAAAAAGTACTTGCCAACCATTTTATTCTATAAAAAAGTAGGTAAGTCTTTGTGAGCTGTTTAAGACAAGTCTCAAATGAAATCCCAGCCATCATTTCATATAGCATGAACTGCAGCTGAGCTGAGGACCGGAGGTTGGGGGATAGAAATAGTTGTAATTAATGAATTTTTTTTAAATAATGGCAAATGAGATGGAGTAGTCATGTTTACCATACCAAGATGGCTGTCAGAATTATTTTTTTTTTTCAGATTTGTGACAGAGGTTGATACCCGATTGTGCAGTGTCCTGGTTGCCAGAAGAAGTGTGAGGTTATGGGTTTCTTTTTCTAAACCACATTGCTTCAGAATCTTTTTGTCCCACCAGGACGCCTGAAATTCTCTACTCTTTGAATAATGACTCTGCTTCTCCAGATGGCTGATGAATGTGACAATCACAAGGCATACCATGTCAAAACCATAGCTAGTTAGGAAGGCTAGGTAAGGAGTATTATTAATGTTACAAATTCTGGGGGTATATATGATATTGTAACCCCACACACACACACACACGCACACACATTTCATAGCCTGACTACACCCCTGCCTATAGGCATGCAAATTGTTTTTCCAGCATGTAACACAGGCAGCCAACATGTTTTTCTTAGTCAATCTAGCTCTCAAGGACACGCTGAATATGATACATTGCCTGCTGTAAAATTACATCATTTTAGTTGGCAGCATTAATTTTGAGTCCTTGGTACCATGGCACAGATATCTCCAATATTGCAAGAATACGTGGTGTAAACAACACGTCTGCTTTTGTTCTGAACAAGACGGGGCAATCCCCAGCTTTCTCATTCAGGCAGGTTTAGTCATACACTGTAAGTCAACAGACTCTATCAGGCCACGCCTAGTTCGGTTGTGAATGAAAAACCTGCAGAGCAGATAAAGTTCAAGGTAATTTTTACAGTGCAGGGTCACATTACCGTTCAACTTGCAGTCTATAAAAAGCGAAGGCCCTGTCTCATTTTGGCAGATATAACCCTGTGCAATAGCCAGAACAGTTTTGCAGATAGCTACTAAAACTACAGTAGCTGCTAGGAGCTCAGGTCAGTGAACTGCGAGCAGTGCAAATGGCTCATGTTCCTCATTATGAGGGATCTGGCAAGTGCCAGTGTGGAAATAATGCACCAAACAGCATTCTTTACAGAATCCTCAACAAGGAGCAACAAAGTGGACCAAAGTGCCATCATAATTATCACCACCACTACCACCACCCAGCACCCAACAGTAGCTGCTCCTGTGAGCAGGGTCGGAAAGTCGTCCTGAAGAACCCAGAAGTCACCTGCAGAATGGCCTCCGAAGTGCTTTTGAAAACCGTCAATTTTATTAAGAACCTGCCGTCTTTTTATCAGCTGCCTCAGGAGGATCAGCTACTCCTGATCCAGAACTGCTGGGCCCCTCTTTTCGTTTTGGGTTTAGCCCAGGAGCGAGTGGAGTTTGAGGTGAAAGATGTGGTGGTCCCCAGCCTTCTAAAGAGGATTCTCCTGAATGAATCAGTGAAAGAAGGCAACACATCTGGGTCGCACGTAAATGGAGTTTCCTTTCCAGAAGTCCAGAAGGTAAAGATGCTGCTAGAGAAATTCTGGAGCTTGGACAGCTGTACAAAGGAATATGCCTACCTTAAAGGAATTATCCTCTTTAACCCTGGTAAGTGCGACATTTGGCAAAGGATCATCACTTGGCTTTATTCAATAACTTATCTCTTGTACACAGGGGACCTGATTTTCAAAGGGCTGAGAATGCCACAAGCCCCGGGTGCACCAAACGTATGGCACACAGGGTTTGCTGCATTCTCCCAGCCGGTGATTGGGATTTTCTATCCTGTGCACTGACTGCCATGATGTAGTCCAACTTTTCCTTGTGTAACTTGCAGCAATCCCAGGTGTCCTTTATATACAGTATATATATACGTATATATGTGTATTTAGTGCAAGCTGCTGTAAATGAGGTAAAGTGTTGCAGCTGAACCCAATGCACCAAAATCAGGCACAGTTGAGACAATGTTTGGCAAAGCTGTGCCAAAAAAAAAAAAATGTGCTGCAGAGCTTGATGCAAACCCTGTGTCACCCTTTGAAAACCAGGACCAGGGTTTCCTTACAGAGAATAACAGCAGAATCTAAGGGAAAAAGGGGCAGAAAGTTTTACTGAAGTGGTGTCTTAGGTTCTAAATATGCTCTGGCAAAAACATTTACTGAATTCAATTGCAACATTTGTAAATCTTGTTTTTTTCTTTTACTCAACCTTACCTTGCCCTCCCATTTCCAGTCTAATATTACTGAGCAGAGAGACAAGTATAAATCAGTTTTCGGCCAACTTGGCTATCTTTTCCTGAAACGCCAGGTATCCAGACTTGGGAGATGCCTTTACTCAGTAAATGTGTTGAGATTGTGTTTTATCAAATCATGAAGAAAAAGAGGCCAGCCCGTTGTCGCAGGGGCAGGGTGCCGACCTGCGATGCCGGCAACCTAGGTTTGGGAACGGACCTGAGACGTCAGAGGGCCGGCTGGGGGAGAAGGACTGAGTTTCTGAGGACTGCTCTCCTTCTCCAGGAGGGAGGGTGGGGAGTGTGATGCTGCTACACTGACACCCTACAGCTTGCACCAATGCCAACATGTTAGGAGGGCAGGGTGGACGCTGACCATCATTGCATGTCCCTGCCCTTGCAAAAACCAGGGAAAACTGCCACCTACTGCCAGGATGACGTGCACCCCTCAGCAGTGATCAGCTCCCAGGCTGACTCCTGACCTATCCCGATGACTGTGGCACCCTATGAGGGGTTCGGGTGCTGTGAACCCACCCTAGGGGGTAAGCCAGGGAGTATCAAGAGGGTGGCTGATGTGGGAGTGGCAGTCCAAGGGGGGTCCGTGATTGAGCAGAAGGTAACGGCGGTAAGGTGGCACCAAAAAGAATAAAATAAGTGCAAGAGGGCTACACAGTTACCGATTTATTTTAGTTTTTCTTGACCGGAAGGAGGACTAGACAATTTTTCTGCCTATTTTCAGCCATCAATACAGCGAAGAGAAGTGTAAGATGGATTCAAACAAAATTAAACCAGATTATTAAGCTGTTGGTGTTATTTTAAGTGAAAGGGGAAAATTTGGCCAGGACACGGGGAAAATGCTCCTACTCTTTTCAAAAAATGCCATGGAATCTTTAACATCCACCTAAACTACCACCAGAACAGGCAGATGGGGGCTTTCATCCGAAAGATGGCACCTCAGGAGTGCAGCACCCCCTCATGCTGTACTACAGTGTCAGTGCTAGGATTTAATCCAAGTGCCTGGAGTGGGGGATATAACCCACAGCCTTCTGATCTTCCAGCCTCATTTTGCCAGACCCACGTAATTAAGAAGAGTCCAATCATGGAAGCTGAAGAACCAGTGGTGAAAAGAAAGATGTAACAGCAGAATAATAAAAAAAATTACTGTGCTGATTTTGTCTGAGCCTAATAAAATACAGTTTAAGTTTTTCACACTGTCTGTCTTGCACATCATCTGAATTTGGTTTACAGGGAAGTGGCTCCCTGTAAATCTGGGTTTCAAATTGAGCTAGTTGCCCCCAATCTCTCTTCAAAATTCTGTGCCTTGGAAATAACTTAAATGGGCCCAGGGACAGTGGTACATTGGTACAGTGACTCCCTCCTTCATCTCTCTTTTGGAAACCAGCAGTGCTTAAAGCTTTACAAGCTGTCAATGCCCCATGTGCATCTAACCCGTAGTACTATTTTCATTTGCAAGTGCTGGTGGCATTGCTTTGCACCTTTGAGTGGGTACTAGCATACAAGGAATGTACTTTTCAAATTCTTTCTCTACAGTGTCTCAGGAAGATGCTTTTGAACTAACCTCTTCAGTGAAACAATCAAATAAGGATCTTGCTCCGCTATAGATACAATTGCTTCACTTTTATTTTCTTAGAACAGCCACTGATTTAAATACTGCATGGCTGTTTCATAACCTACAGCGCCACTTCATCCTGGCCCAGCACAGTGTTCACCTATTCAAAAATATATGTAATTACTTTCCCAATTATTAAGATATTTCTACTACAGTGGCTTCTAAATTGGATTAAGTCCTCTAGGTGCATAACATACCACTTAACATGTATTATACAATGGCAAGAAAAAATTCTGGGCACTGATTGGTCATTCTGGGGCTGGACCCGTGATGTTATCACAGTACAACATCACGGATCTAGCCCCAGCACACAGAAGACCGACTAGAATATTAAAACAATCACTGCGCTAGCCATTACTATGACTGACTTCCTCTTCCCACTTTACCGTAACCCTTCAAAGCCATCTGCGATCAGCATCATGACAACCCCCCCCCCGCTAGCAGTCTCTGCTCTGTCAACACAGGAGACACTAGTAAAACCCCTCTCAGTTTAAGTCCCTCCCTCCCATAGCACAGAAAATAACTTGTCCCCAAAACTTTATTTTCTAATAAAAAAACAAGCCAACTGAAAGCCTTCTTTGCGATCGGCCTCACTGCAGTCCCCCACCCTGCCAGCACTCTCCACTCCGAGAACACAGGAGACACAAGCATTTTTTTTTTTAACTAAAAAAAAAATTCAAACTGAAAGCCATCACCTATTTAGAAGTAAGCACCTCCAAACAGTTCACACTGCCAAATGAAATGCCCATCCCTCTCAGTCTCCTCGCACTGTCCGTGCCATAGAAACAGAGCACGTGAGAAAAAATGTTCTTCAGTTGCTTACCCCTTCAGAAGATTTCAGCCACAATAGTGAGGGAAGACTCAAGATTTCGTCTTTTTCTACTTCAGTGCCACCATGCAGTGTGTGTATGTTGGGGGTGCAAGCAGCATAAACATCAATGCAGAGAGTGTGACAGACTGCAGAGACAAGGTTCCTATAGGGAATTTCAGTCACTCAGAAAACACATTAGCGCCACCTGGTGGCTAAATCAGCACTACTTTTTCATAAAGTAACCCTACCCATTCATAAATTGACAAAAAATGTACTTTAAAAGTACTTTTACATAATTTTTCTGTTTGTTTTTACAAATGAACCATTGTATAATAGCAATAATGCACTCCAGGGTGTGTGTTGTGCTGGGATAACGTCACTTCTGGGGTGATTAGTCACACTCGACCTGCGGCCTCATGCCTAATCACCCCAGGCGTGACGTTATCCCAGCACAACACACACCCTGTCATACATTATTGCTTAAATAATCTATATGAATGATTTATTGACTACCTTTCACAATTTAGTGACTAAGCCCTTTATAACCTAATAGCTTCTTCCCCAAAAAAATGGAAGAAGCCACTTTTCACCCTTCTGGTTGAATCCATGCTGTAACACAATTTTGCTCATCTGATGCGTGCATGCTAATCTATAATATATGCACTAGCATCAAACATGGCCTCAGTGTGAATTTCAGACTGTATAAAAGTGGAAACGTTCTGTAAGAAGGATTGTACAGTATTTTAAAGGACAACAAGCTAAACCTACCATTAAAGACTTCTATACAAATAACTTTTTTTAAATGTGAGAGATGCATTTAATATTTTTTTCATTTAGTGCACTTTATTCTTCTTATGCAGCCAGGCTCCTATCAGTCCTGTATCCTGCGCGTAGCCTGTCAATCATCCAGGACTTACCTTGAGTCCAGGCACCGCAAAAGCACCCTGCAAGTGAAATACAGAGGGCTTCCGATGGAGACTATATGGTACAGCAGAAGCATGAGCCCAGTCAATGGTGTGAAAGTGGATGTCATTGTGTGATAGCCAGATTTATGTTTTCTCCCCGGGGAGGCATGGCTTGGCATGCAGTGACATAGATGGCATGCATGCCAGACATCTGACTTGCCTCCCAGCTGTATCCAGCCCTGGCTGTCGGACCCTGGGCTTCCACAAGGGGTCAGTGCCATGCAGGCAATATCCCCCCTCCCCCCCCCACCACCAGAGGAGGAGCATGGTCCTTGGGAGCTCATTCCTCCTCCTCTGGCTGGCCGTCTGGCTTGTGAGTTCACCTCTGAACCCAGGTCGGCGGCATTGCAAGCGGTAGCACTACCGCCACGCTGGTTAGCCAGGCCATTTAATATTTCTAAAAGATAAATTATCGTGAGCATGAACACAGGTTTGCAGTGTTTACTGATAAAACACACAGAACTGTAGAAAACAAAACTGGTCACATCACTAGGCTCACAAAACCCCATTTGGCTTATGGTGATGGGAAATGAAGACAATACTGGGAAAAGCAAATTCTGAAATTCCATGTTTTCAAAATGGATTTAGACTTTTTCTGTCAATGTAAGTTAGTGTTCTTGATCATGGAAAACTAAAGCCTACAATTTACCTATAGGACAGTTACAGGGTACAGTAGGTGAGTCAGTGCAGATTTCCCCACACTGCCCTACCAATAGACCTTAGTATTGTAATGCGGGGGCCACCTCTGTAAAACAAAACAAGAAGTTCTCCATATTTATTCAGTCTGTTTTCTTCAGAGGAGAGAGGTTTCAATTTATGTCATTTTAGGTGGGATGGCTTTGTGTTGTGGAATCCTGGCCCTGTCGGAACTGAAACTAAGACCACAAGCTTGTTTCCAAGCCTCTCACCCTCCTGCCTCACTAATCAGGGGCAAGGCTTTAAAACATCAGGGCCTGATTACCAAAATCAGGGACACACCTGAAAATATAGTAATAGTAGTTCAAACTGTGTACAATACGTTGCTTAGTTTAAGGAGCTAATCCTGCCAAAAAGGGCAGAACATGTTATTCATTTTAATAAGTAATGAGTTATTACTTTTATTTTTGAAGTATTTTTTCTTTTCCATTTGCTCATCCAAAGGTGTCTTTCCTGATGGAATTAGGTGTGATGTGAACGAAGAGCAGTACTTGACCTGGTAGCTGACCTATCTAGTGCTGTTCCTCTGCATAAATCATCAGCATTGTTATCTCACTCACTGTGTGACATCACTAGTGACTGATCTAGTAGAAACATACAATTTGTTGGGAGAAAAGAGACACTTGGCCCACCCAGTCTGCCCCGATGGTCCCTGGGGCTTAGTCTGCCTCCACAGACCCTAACTGGTCTCTTACCGCCCTCTCTCCTCCTTGCCTATTCACTAATAGTTTCTTATGCCTATCTGGTAGCCGGAGATTGGCTCTTCTTGCTCAGTTGTGATGTCAGTAAGGTTACACTGTCAATGATGTATAACGAGGGGTTACACTGTCAATGATGTTTAACAAGGAACAGAATTAGCTATGTCACCTTCCAGATAGCGTATGTTACACACATCATACCTAGTACTATCAGTTGGTACATCTTTTGATTATCAAAAGGGAAAAGAAAATATACTTAAGCTACAAGAAGTAATAATCTACTACTTTTGAAAGTCAATATTCATTTCATGTAGTGCACTAGTTCTTTAAATAGCATTTTCTTAATGAGAACTAGACTGTAACACTAATGCTGACGTTATTTTATGATTCAAATCCGTACTTAGCGATAGAAATAAAAATTTAGGAGGCACAGAAAATATTTCTGACGTGACATCAGGGATGTCCCTGATAATCAGAGACAGCTGAGAGGTATGCAGAATTGTTTCCCTTGTGACCTAAGTCAAGATTCACTCCCAGGCCTCTGATGGTGAAAGACCAGTGCATAAATAACACATGGTGTGCGCATGGGGGGAGGCATGTGGTCTTTAGTGGTTTGAGCACAACAGCGAAACAGGAGATTTCACAGGTGTAAATCCTCACACAGCACTGTGTGACCTTGAACAGAGGCTCTGGTTATCAGTTAAAAAGTCACAGTTGTTATTAGCAGATCCCTATTACACAACAATCCAAAATAAAATGGGATTGAAAGTAATTCTATTCTTCAAAAATTAAGGACATGTGTCTCAAAACATGATCCGTGTCCTTTATACAGTACTTAATTTTGTCCCAGTACTATTCCGGAGTTCAAGTTATAATCCTCTGCTTCTGACGTCATAATAAGTTCCATAGCAATAGACTGTGATGTCACAAGCAGGGGGTTAAGACCTCAGTTCCAGAATAGGTACGAATATACGAATGTGCCAGCAGAAACAGATGACCCAGTCTAAGTCTGCTCAAGTGTGCAGCTAGCACTCCTAGTTTGCAGCTGCCCCACCCCCCTCTCCTTTGTCATCTCATTGCCGCCCCCACCTCCCCCACCCTCACTCTCCCATGCCCTTTTAAAGCTGTTCACAGAGTTACATGATACCACCCATTCTGGTAGCACATTCCATTTTGTTACCACCCTTTCCATGAAATAGTATCTCCTCATTTCCCTCCTAAATCTTCCCTTCTGTATTCCTAGCCTGTGCCCCCTGGTGTCCCTTCCCCTCCTTAGCTTAAATACCCCATCTGCCCCATCCTTATTGATTCCCCTCAGATACTTGAATGTCTCTATCATGTCTCCCCTGTCCCTTCTATCCTCCAGGGTGTACATATTCAGGTCTCCCAGCCTGCTCTCATAGTCTCTTCCCTCCATTCCACATATCATCTTTATTGCCCTGCTCTGCACCCACTCCAGTAGTCTGTGATCATGCTTCAGGTACAGCCTCCAAAACTGCACACAATAGTCCATGTGTGGCCTTACCAGCAACTTACAGAGGGGCAAGATCACCTCTCTTCGCCTGGATGAAAAACCCCTTGCTATGCACCCCAGCATTTTGTTCTTGTTTGCAGCTGCTCTGCTGCACTCGGCAGTGTTGTTCATGGTCCCTGTTACCATTGCCCCTAGGTCCTTCTTCTCCTCAGTGATCCCCAGCTTAACACCCCCCAGCCGGTATTCTCTCCTTGGGTTCTTTTTCCTAAAGTGCATAACCTTACACGTCTTTGCATTGAACCCCAGCTGCCACCTCTCTGACCACTTCTCTAGCTTGCTTAGGTCCCCCTGCAGCTGCTTCTCCATCCCTCCCTCCCCCTCCATCCACCTCTGCTCACATTTTGGCGTCATCTGCGAACAGGCTCACCTTGCAGGGGGCATGGCCAGCAGCTGAGCTAGCAACAGCGACTTGTTTAAGCTCTGCACTACACGATATAAAGATAGAACTTTGAAAACAGATAAACGCCCTAGGCAAAAAAGATTGTTAAATCTTTAGATGGAGAACACTGTCCTGATCATTTTCAGTTTAAATACTTCGGTTTTCTGCATAAAGATCCTGAGAATGGGCCGAACAAACAAAGCAACGTCTGACAGTGAGGCAGCCCGTATGAAAGATTCCAAATCAGGGCCGAACAAGGATTCGGGCGCGGGGACCACGGAGGAGACCACTCAGCCGACTAATGCTGCGCTATTAAAGGCAATCCAGAAATTGGATGGCAGGACGGAGGAATTCACTTCCCAATTCAAAGTATTAGATACAAAGATCAAAAAAGTGGAGGAAGACACCAAAGCTGCCACTAAATCCACATCAGCAGCAATGGCCACTTCGACGGGATTGGTGAAGGAGAATGGGATACTGAGGAGGCGCCTCGAGAACCTGGAAAATCTGTCCAGAGCCACGAATGTGAGGATCCTGGGCATACCAGAACAAGCTGAAGAAGATGACCAAATTGATTTCATGCAAACGCTACTGAAGGACATTTTCCAGACTGAGGAGGAATTCTCGATCATTAAGGCCTATAGAATCACACCATGTGGAGCTAGACAATGCATGGCCTCGGGTCTGTTACCTCCATGATCCCTTCTGGTAGTGCTGGGGTCAGTACTTCAAAAAGAATCACTGATTGCTATGGCTAATGGGAGGGCAATAAAATTCACATTTTTCCCAATCTTAGTTATACGACAAGGCAAAGGAGAAAGAGTTTTGATTCAGCGCGCACCCGGCTGAGACAGCTGGGTATTCAGCATGTTCTTGTAATGCCAGCAAGCCTGAGGATTTTTTATGGAGGAAAAATCTTCCAATTCCAGACCACGGAGAAGCCAGCAAATATATTGATCGAGTGGAGAGGGAGTTTCAAATGAAGGACTCTGAGGATGGTAGTGAAAATGAGGACAGTGACTGAAAGCTGAGTACTGGGGTTTTCCTTTAAATAGTACTTATTTTAACAATTCATGGTAGGGACCCATGGAGAGACTTGATTTATGGTCTGGGAAAATGTTCTATCTTTCGTGGTAAAACTCTGATATAGGGTAATTTTGTATGGAGTAATGAAAGTCATTTGCTTTTTGAAATTAGCCTAATGTGACACATTGTACATGCTAGGTTAGTAGCTTATATGGAATAAGTTCCCTACACCCCAGAAGTCTTAAAATTACTGTCAAGTTATGTTTTAAAAGTTCTAAATACGATTGGAAATATTACAAGAAGCTGGTAACCTTTTGTTCTATCTGTAGATGTAGTTAGGGAGCAGTAACTGTCTTAATGATAGGGATATAGATTGATTTTAAATAAAAAAAGAAGTTGGTTTACTCCCTGCTCTTGGCAGCAACAAGCCATTATTGATTCTATTAGTTATCTAATCACCCCCGGTATTGTAATATAATATAGGAGTCTACTGAATGTGGGTTCTGTAAAAATGACATATTGCATTTATGTATGTAGTATGTCTCTTTGCAGATGACACTAAGATCTGCAACAGAGTTGATGCACAGGGTGGGGTGGAAAGGATGAGAAGGGACTTGGCAAGGTTAGATGAATGGTCAAATGTATGGCAGCTTAGATTCAATGCTAAGAAGTGCAAGGTAATGCACCTGGGAAACAAAAACCCAGGGGAAGAGTACACAATGGGGGGTGAGATACTAACAACAACAAAAATGGAAAGGGACCTGGGGGGTAGTCATATCAGATGACCTAAAGGTGGGCAAGCAATGTGAGAGGGCAGCAAGGAGGGCTGGGGGGATACTGGGATGCATAGGGAGAGGCATCACCAGTAGAAAACAGGAAGTTATTATCCCTCTGTACAGACAGCTGGTGAGACCCCATCTGGAGTACTGTGTGCAGTTCTGGAGACCCAATCTCACATAAAGACATAGACAGGATGGAAGCTGTCAGAGGAGGGCAACTAAAATGGTGCAGGGTCTGCACCGGAAGACATATGAAGAGAGACTTAAGGAGCTTAATATGTATAGCCTCGAGGAAAGGAGGAGAGGGGACATGATAGAAACTTTCAAGTACCTCAAGGGAATCAACAAAGTCCAAGAGGGTAGCATCTTTCAAAAGAAGAGGTGTGCAAGAACAAGGGGCACAATTTGAAGATAGAGTGGGGTGGCTCAGAGGTAATTTAAGGAAGTATTTTTTCACAGAGAGGGTTGTGGATGCATGGAACGGCCTTCTGGAGGAGGTTGTGGAGTCAAAATCAGTGGTGGAATTCAAGCATGCATGGGACAGTCATAAGGCAATTCTGGGGGGTGGGGGTAAGAAGAAGTAGGCTGCTGGTTAACTAGGATCTGCAGCTTATCCAGTAGGTAGGGAAATGGGCAGACTGGGTGGGCCAAGCGGTCCTTATCTGCCGTCAAATTCTATGTTTCTATGTAATGTTACCATGGTTGTTCACCTGCCTATATGACTACTATACTGTAATGTTTTGCAGTTAAACGTAATAAAAATAAAGTAAAAAAAAAAAAGACTTACCTTGCAGAATAGCATCAGGGCAAACTGAACTGTAAAGAACGAGGATTATATTTCCATACATATATTAATATTAATAAAGAAAAGAATAGTTTGAAATTCAGTATTATTTCGGATTATAAAAAGGGTCTGAGAAACAGAGGTTACTGATTGGCTGTAAGCATTCTACAACACCATTTACAAAAACACATTTCTATTATATTAAGAATAAGGCATTCCCAGATAGTATGTTAATAGTCTGTTACTCTACCTCTGAAAACTCCCCATTAACTACTACCCTTTGTGTTGTCCCCCTTAGCTAGTTCTCCACACAAATTACCAATTTTTCCTACCCCTAAATTCCTTATCTATTTGACCAGCCTCCTGTAGCAGATCAAGTCAAACGCCTTGCTGAAATCCAAGTAGATCACATCTACTGCCTGTCCCGTATCTGCTGCCCTGGTCACCCAGTCAAAAAAGTTGACCAGATTTGTCTTGAAGACTTACTCCCCCCCCCCCCAGCACCCATGTCATCTGGGGTCCGGTAGTCTATTTTCTCTAGCACTAGGAGTGAGGAGCTGGCTCTATTCTTCGCCGACAAGGTGTCGACCATCAGTGCTGAGGTCTCCTCACGTATCTCTTGAAAGAGATGCAGTGTGTTGTGCCTAAACACTCCTCCTACCTTGGATGAGTTTGAGCTGGTTGGGGTGGAGGAGGTGGTGGGGATTATCTCAAAGCTATGACTACACAGAGTGATCGGGACCCAGGTCCGACTTGCCTTCTGGTTGGATGTCTGGACCTCATTGGACCTGTGGTTGCTGAGATTGTCTGGAGTTCCTTGAGGAATGGGTTCTTTTCATTGTCCTTGAGAGAGGCCGTGGTTAGACACCTTTTGAAGAAGCCCTCTTTGGACCCAGACGGCCTCAGCAACTACAAGCCAGTCTCGAATCTTCCATTTTTAGGAAAGGCTATAGAAAAGGTGGTGGCCATGCAGCTTGAGAGACAGCTCGCCTCCTCCTCTACCTATGAGCCTTTCCACTCTGGATATCGGGTGAGGCATAGCACAGAGACAGCCCTAATAATGGTGCTGAATGATCTCCTGATGGTGAGGGACAGGGACAGGACAGCCTGTACCATGTTGGTTCTCCTGGACCTCTCTGCGGCATTCAACACCATGGACCACAAGGTTCTATTTGACCGCTTGCGGTTTTGGTGTGGCCCATACGGTATTGTCATCAACTGATTTAGGTCATACCTGACAGGCAGAGTGCAAAGGGTGAAAATGGGAATCTTCTCTTCTAGCCCGAAGCCTCTGAACTGTGGAGTTCCGCAGGGTTCGATCTTGTCGCCTTTGTTGTTCACGGTGTATATGCTGCCATTAGAAGACATTATCAGGTGGTGTGGGTTGGGATTTCACTGTTATGCAGATGATACCCAGATGTACCCGTCCTGTGCACTCCAGGTTGAACAACTGCCTCGAGGAAATCCAGTCATGGATGACTCAAAACTGGCTTAAACTTAGTCCAGACAAGACTGAGGTACTGGTAATGGATCCGGGTCATTGTGTGGGGGGGGGTCACACCCCCCCCAATCCAGTATTGGAGGTGCTCCCCTAGTCCCTTCTATACAGGTGAAAGATTTGGGTGTGATCCTAGATGACAGCTTGACGCTTGAGGCTCAGGAGTCAGCAGTGATCAAGAATGGATTTTAGCACCTTAGGAACATTGCTTGAATCTGAGCCCTGATCCCTCCCGAGGACCTGACCACACTGGTACATGCGTTCATCACTTCCAGGCTAGAATACTGTAATGCCCTGTATCTTGGGTTATCTGGGGGCAACCTCTGCAGGCTGCAGCTAGTGCAAAACATGGTGGCAAGACTTCTGACTGGAGTAAGAAGGTGTGAACATATTACCCTGGTCCTCCGCAGGCTGCACTGGCTGCCGGTCAGGTGGAGGATTGTCCTTAAGACAGGGCTCTATATCTATAAGACCCTACATGGAAGGGGGTTCTGTTTTTTTCCCATCAAGTTATCCTGGTTCCTTACCGTCCAGCTCGGGCACTCCATTCTGCTGAGTGAGGCCTTCT
Source organism: Neoceratodus forsteri (assembly GCA_016271365.2). Taxonomy (NCBI): domain Eukaryota; kingdom Metazoa; phylum Chordata; order Ceratodontiformes; family Ceratodontidae; genus Neoceratodus; species Neoceratodus forsteri. The sequence goes on along the minus strand of CM057449.1, from coordinate 1,128,119,719 downwards.
TGGGGTTCCCAGGGTAAGGCTGCAGCATTCTGGAGATAGGGCGTTTGCGGTTGCCGCATCTACCCTGTGGAACTCCTTACCAGAGTATTTGAGGAGAGCCCCCTCAGTAGAAGCCTTTAAAAGGCATCTGTTCCAACAGGTATTTTCAGATTTTTGATTATGGAAGGATAACTGATATGATTTTATATTATAACTATTGTATGAATATATGTTTATTTGTATGGTTTTATTGCTGGCATTTGGATTATTGTTTTATACAGCGCTCAGAGTCCCAGGAATTGGGCACTTTATAAATAAAATATCTATCTATCTGTCTACTCCAGGAAATCCACCAGTTCCTCCCTTAGTGAAAACTCTGCCGGTTTTCCTACTAGACATCTAGCTGACTGATCTATAATTCCCCAGTTCTTCCTTCCTTTCACTGTTGTGCAATACAACATAATCCCTGGTCATACCTTATTGCTTTAATATCATGTAACTGGGGTCTCATGATGCCAACAGGGATTTTTTTTTATCAAGCTTTTTGTCCCCAAGCCACCGACCAGAATCCTCCATTCAGGTCTTAATGCTTCCCTAGCCCCAGCCGCTGCTCCCCGTGCTGTGTTGGCCAGCAGGCATTTACACAGGGAGAAGCCCAATTAAGCACTAGCAACCATCAGACAGACTGCTCATTTGTCTTAGTTTTTTTTTTCTGGCTTTTCTTCTTGCCCACTGCCCTGTGGTGCTAGGCAGTGCACAGACAGGACTCGCACTAATACAGAGTCTTCAGCAGAGGAGGCAAGCATCCTAGCCCACTGGAAGGTTTGATGCAGTGGAAGAACATGGAACTGACCCACACTTCGCTGGAACAGCTACCAATTGGTGGTGCCTCCCCAGCTCCCCCCAGGCTGCCTGGCCAGCTCCCAAGTTTGATCCAAAACCTGGCTTGCCAGCAAGGCCATCAGACAGCCCCTCACTGGGATTTATTTACTGCCAACCCGAAACTTTTTTAAAACTAGTCACTTAACATACTGTACCTGGGCTTCAGTCTCTTCGAGCTGTAAAAATTGGGGGAGAAGCAGAGACCCTACAGAAAATGAGATGTTGTACCTCATTTGAGTCATCTTTTACATATATCATCTGAAAATAATTACTCACTGCACACACATACAAATCTATTTAATGAAAATTGCATTGATGTGGAAATAACCCTCTCTACACTATCTTATTCTAGGTTAAAAAGCAAGAAGACATAAAATAATTTCCGAAAACACCTTTTACTGCTTCGATATAAAACTTTACAACACTCTAACAATTTTTTTTTACTTTTATTGCTGTGCTTTGCAGATGTCTATGGCTTGAGGTTTCCCCATTACATCAAGGCCCTGCAGCAGGAAGCACAGCTGACTCTGAATGAATTCATCCTTATGATGTACAGCAGAAACCAACCCAGGTTCACTTGGCTCCTGGCTGCTCTCTCCACCCTCAAGGACATCAAGGCCACTACAATCACGGAACTTTTCTTTAGGCCTGTCCTAGGAGATGTCAATGTGAAAGACTTGCTGCTAGAAACTATATACAGTAACACAGATAAAAAAAATAGATGTCACCTATTGTACTTAATAGGTTTGAACTTACTATAAGATATTGTTGGTGCTGTTGGCAGAGTTCATTGTTCATAATGCATTTGTAATGTGTTTTAGTAAAATGGGTATTGAGTGCAATGAGTTTAAGCAAACGCGTTTATGTACTGTCAGTATTGTATGCTTATTTATGGTTTTGTACAAAATAAAAGCTTTACAAAGTTGTATATTTATCCACTGATATTTATCTAACTGGGTTTGTAGTTTTGATTAAATCAAGTCATGTGAGGCTATTAAATATTTCAAAATGAATAAAACTACTGTGTCATAAAACTGGTGTTTTACATCACCCTTAAAGCACAGAAAAGCAAATGTAAAAGTAGTCTAAGAGCAATTTGATACAGAGTGAGAAGGTCCCCAGAGAAGCCACATCTAGAGACAACTGTTCATTATAACTTCTACAAATTGCCAGCAAGGCCATCAGGCAGCCCCTCACTGGGATTTATTTACTGCCAACCCGAAACTTTTTTTAAAACTACTCACTTAACATACTGTTCCTGGGCTTCAGCCTCTTCGAGCTGTAAAAACTGGGGGAGAAGCAGGGACCCTACAGAAAATGAGAAGTTGTACCTCATTTGAGTCATCTTTTACATATATCATCTGAAAATAATTACTCACTGCACACACATACAAATCTATTTAATGAAAATTGCATTGGTGTGGAAAGAACCTCTCTACACTATCTTATTCTAGGTTAAAAAGCAAGAAGACATAAAGTAATTTCTGGGAAAACACCTTTTACTGCTTCTTGTGCAATGTGATTCTCTCGACCTTGTATTTGTGTTGCAGCTTGTAATGTACAGTATGTTGCTTTGTATACTGTCTATCCTAAATCCCCCTCCCCCCAGGACGCATCTGGAATTGAGCGTTGCACCGCTCAGTATGCCTTCCTGGTAAAACACTTAAATAAATAAATAAATAAAATAATTAATTAATTTTAATTAAGCAGGGTGTTTATAACCTGCAAGACAGGAAACTCTGGAATTCCAAAAGCAGAACTACAGCGGAGCCAGGCAGGATGCAACACAGTACCTAACAGTAAATGACAAGCATTTGTCAATGCAAAATGTTTGCTTGCTGGTATTAGCATTGGTAGTGCAGGGGTTAGAGAGATCCATAATAGGAATGGCAGTGAAGGATTGAAGTAACGCCAACCCCACCCCACAGAGACTGACAGGCACTGGGGACATGCCTTTGGGTAGTTGGCCATAACACACACGCCATTCCACCTCACCCCACCCCACCCTGCAGACACCGACAGGTGTCGCAGTGTGCCCCGAGGTCTTTGGCCCTTATACTCACCCTATTCCTTAAGGAAATAAGCTGAGATGGGTGCAGTATAGGAGAATGGGGTGAATATTAGGGCTGAAGATCCCAAGGCACACCTTGATGCCTGTCAGTGACTGCAGGGTGGGGGTTGGGATGGAATGGTGTGAGCATTAAGGCTGACTGCCCCAAGTCACACACCCTGATGCCTGTCTGTCTGTACAGAGCGGGCGTTACAGTTGGTATTTTTGCTCCAAATTTTCAATATGGGCTTTTTAGGACCCCACCTTATTAACAATGGCAATATTATTTCGTTACTCAATCCCAAAAGGTGATTTTGCACAGTGAGCGTGCCATTCTGTGCCACAGGAGCGAAAACACATTTTGGGCAGGATGTGAAAAATGACAGCTGTACTGTTCATGAGGAGGTGTGAAAAAATGGCAGTGTTGAAAATCTGGAGTGAAAATATGAAAACCTGGCGAAGTTACGAGTGTGCGTAGAAACTAACATACTAAAATGCCAGCAGAATAGGCCTAATGATCTCTCGGGTCTGCTAGATTTTCAGCACCCGCACTGAGGGTCTATTTTGGTGTCCCCCCTCCCCCTTGGGTTATACTGTCCCCAGTCCCAGATGTTCCACCTGTGTTGGGCCTGGTCATATTTACCCTCCCCATGTACCTGTCCTATCCCCTCTGAAACCAGTCCACAGTCTCCACCTCTACCAGCTCCCTGGGCAGTGCATTCCATGGCTCCACCATACGTTTAGTGAAATAACATCTCCTCCTCTCCCCTCTGAGCAGGCAGCAGCAGTGGGAGGGAGCTAACATTCAAATCTGGTGTCCTGCTGTGTGCCTGGTTGGCAGGAAGGAGCTGATGCTGCCATGACATGTGCAATGCACGTTCGTAATGCAGTCATTTTTTGAATGTTTTTACCAGATTTTCAACATGGATGGAAAAAATAACAGCTGTACTGTTCATAAGGGGGTGTGAAAAAATGGCAATATTGGAAATTTGGAGTGAAAATATTCAAAATTGATGAACTTACGAGCGTGTGTAGAAACTGCACAACGGACACTCGTAACGCAGTCATTTTTTTGAGTTTTATCACCAGATTTACAACAAGGGTTTTTTGAAACCCCACTTCATGACCACACTGTCATTTTGTTAATTGGTCCCAAAAGGTGATTCCATGCAGTGAATGTGAAACCACCTTTCGGGACTGAGAAACGAAATGGCAGTGCCAGTGTTCACGAGGTGGGGTCCTAAGAACCCCATGTTGAAAATTTGAGACCTAAACTCCAAAGATTGACTGGGATATCAACCTAAGTTGAAACCCCCCATTGACTGCCATTATAGGGCTTACCGTCATTTCTTCAGTTCCCGGTTGGTCTTTGAAGAGTGCAGACGTGTTCCCAGTCTACAGAAGATCACTGCTCCTGATCTCCACAGGTAAGTATGGGTGAGGGGAGTGCGGGAAGGGGAAGTGTACAGAGGGAAGGTGCGGGTTGGGGAGGGTCAGTGGGAATGACGAGGGACCATTTTCTTTTTTTTCCAAGTTTAAAAAAATGTCGAGGACTGTTTTCTTTTACAAGTGAAATATTAACAAAATGGATTTTGGCACACTGGGGTGGGCCCCAGTGTGCCAGAGTACTGGAGGGGGGGAATCAATGCCAACCCAGGGATTGGGCACCCCGAGGTCGACTGAGAACATAGGGGCTGGGGAGGGGCTGTGCATCCAACACCGGGAGTGGGCATTCCAGTGTTGGAAACATCAAGAGAGCTTTTCGGGACACTGGGGTGAGCTCCCAGTGTGCCACATTCATAGGGGAGGGGGAATACATGCTGACATGGGGATTGAGCACCCCAATGTTGGCAGAGGGATGGAGAATGGAGGGTGTGGGGTGGGCAGCAGCACTGGTAGGGTTTTATGCCGGTGCCATGGAGAACGGAGGGTATGGAGCAGGCAGAAGCAATGGGAGGGTTTTATGCTGGCGCGATGGAGAACGAAGAGTGCAGGGTGGGCAGCATCAGTGGGAGGGAGTGGGAGGGATTTATGCCAGTGTGATGGAGAACGGAGGCTGCGGGGCGGGCAGCAGTACTGGGAGGGAAGGGAGGGTTTTATGCGGTCTGGAGAATTGAGGCTGCGGGGTGGGCAGCAGTAGTGGGAGGGAGTGGAAGGGTTTTATGCTGGTCTGGGGAATGGAGGCTGTGGGGTGGGCGGCAGCAGCAGTGGAAGGGTTTCATTATATGCCAGTGCGACGGGGAATGGAGGGTGAGGGGCAGGCAGCAGCAGTGGGAAGGAGCTAACATTCAAATCTGTTGTCCTGCTGTGTGCCTGGTTGGAAGGGAGGGAGTAGCTGATGCTGCCATGACAAAACTGCCCCTGATTGCAGCTGCAGATTTCTTTCCAGTGCAGCAGTTGCTCTAAAACTGCTGTTATCAGCAGCTTCAGCATTAATTGGTTGCCGAGAGACATGCCCATTAAAGCGTCTGCTGCACTGGTCACAACACTGCCACACCTCTGCAATGCTCTACTATTTCATGTTTCTTGTGTACTGTGTGCACAGGCAAACATAAGTCACAAAATACTGCATGACAGAAGGTATTGTCATTGAATTATAATGTTCTCTGCAGCATATGGCAGCACTCCACAGTAATACTGCAATGTACTGTGTGTCATCCTCGCTGACTGCACTGTGAGATCACAGCAGTAAAACTACCAACACTGAAGAAGTCTCCACTGGTCTTCACCTGGATGGCAGCATTTACACAGTTCATGCCCAGGACTTACCAAACCCTAAACTGGCAATACTCTGTATACTACAAAGTCACCGGGGATGGCTCCGTTCATTGCTTACAGTTAGCAGGTTTCCCTTGAACAGTCAGGTGGCTGTCCACTAGAACCTAGAGCTCAGGTATTTTGGGCTGCAGATGAGCTGTGTAATGGGGCACACAGCATTTCTGTGGCAGATGCCAATTGTTATTCACTGGTGGTGTTGTTCACCCTTTTGGAGGGGGCGTTCCTCCTCTTCACTACTTGAAATGAACTTTCTTCCCATGACTCCTACAAGGGGACTTCTCACTCACTCTCAGCGCAGCCAGGTGTGCCCTTGTGGATGCTGAACATGGCCTCTACAGAGCCTTCACCCTGCAGCAAATGCTGAATCAGCACACACATACATACAGGGCAGGTAGACATGGCCTCTACAGAGCCTTCACCCTGCAGCAACTCCTAGTTATGTAGCAAAGGTCACAACTGGCCACTCCTCACAAATAGTGATCTCTAGGCTGCAGGCCCTTTCTCTCTCTCGAAGGTCCCTCCAGGTAACTCCTTCTCCTTCTCTTCAGGCTTTACAGTGGAAGAGAAGGGGGCTGGACCACAAAAGGAAACAGCAGCATCACTGAGGGAAGAGAGGTAGACACAAGTTAGTTCACAGTCCATTTGAGTCTATTCACAGAGGACAGAGTCTTGAAAGGACTTGCAAATCTGAAAGTGGGGAAAGCTATGGGGCTGGACAGGGTACACCCAAGGGTGCTGAGGGAGCTCAGGGAGGTACTAGCTGTACCTCCAACATCCATATTCAACACACTAAAAATAGGAGTGGTCCAGAGGACTGGGGGAAGGCAAATGTAGCCCTGCTTCATAACAGCAGCAGCAGGAAGGAGGCTGGCAACTATAGGCCAGTCAGTCTGATTTCAGTGATTGCAAAGTTAATGAAGACACCTTTAAAGGAAAGGTTTGTGGAGTATCTTGAGTCCAGCAGTTTACAAGACCTGAGGCAGCACAAATTCACATGGAGGGAGGAAGGTCATGTCAGACAAACATGACTGATTTCCTCAACTGGGTGGCCACAGAAATAGATCAGGGAGGGGTGGTAGATGTGACCTATTCAGACTTCAGTAAGGCCTTCGACACCATACCACACAGAAGGATAATAAGTAAATTGAGCAGTTTGGGGTGGGTCCAAAGGTGATAAACTGAGTATGAAGTTGGTTGATGGATAGGTGACTGAGGGTAGTAGTAAATGGTGCTTACTCGGGGGAGGAGAGAGTGACCAGCGGAGTACCTCAGGCTCAGTACTGAGACCAATCCTCTTTAATATCTTTATAAGTGACACTGCAGAACAGCTGGAAGGAAAGGTATGCCTCTTTACAGATGACACCAAAAGCTGCAATAGGGTAGGCTACCCAGAGAGGTGGAGAGTATGAGTGGAGACCTGAGGAAACTTAGGGAGTGGTCCAATGTATGGCAGCTGGGGTTCAATGCAAAAAAGTGCAAAATCATGCACTCCAGAGGCAGAGCATAAAATGAGGGAAGAGGTATTGATGATCACAAAACAGGAATGGGTCCTTGGAGTAATCACATCAGATGACCTCAAGGCAGCACGGCAGTGCAACAAGGCAGAAGGTAGAGCCAGCAGGTTGCTGGGGTGCAGAGGGAGAGGTATCACCAACAGAAAGAGGAAGATGGTGTTACCACTGTATAGATCGTTGGAGAGATCCAACCTGGGGAACTGTGTACAGTTCTAGAGCCCACATCTCAGGAAGGACACAGACAAGGTAGAGGCTATCCAGAAGAGGGCAACTAAAATGGTGCAGGAGCTGCATCAGAAGCCCTATGAGGACAGTCTGAGGGAGCTCAACATGTACACTTTGGAAGAGGAGGGGAACATGACAGAGACTTATAAATACCTCACGGGGGAAAATAAGGTACAGGAGAGGAGTATTTCTCAGAGGAGAAGGTGCACGAGAACAAGGGTCATGCAATGAAGCCAGAACTTTAGAAGAGATGTAAGGAAGGGTGGATGGCTGGGATAGTCTGCTAGCGGAGGTAATGAGGGCAAAACAGTGGTGATTTTCAAGCATGCATGGGACAGGCACTAGGGAATCTTGTTAGAGAAGTGGGGGGAGGAAAGCAGCTGGAGATTGGGTAGGGCCTACGGTGACAGTATAGGCAGGTGAAAAATGGCAGGCTACATGAGCCAAGTGGTCCTTTTCTGCTGACAGATTTGGGACAAAATGCCCTATGCACCCATTAATGAAGTCCATGCCCACACCATTGGTCCTGATACTGCTCACATCACCCCCTCTTCAGCCAGCAGAGTAGAACACTTCCTGCGTTTTCGACCCATTGATCCAGGCCCCACTGGAGGGGTGTATCTCTGGGGTATCGCTAGTGACTAGGTTGTTCTTGGTTGGTAGGTTGTGAAGATGGATGGTGTCTTGGCAGGAACAGTGGGGGCAGGAGTGGCCTCAGCAAGGCGGGGCAGGTCTGGCCTGTGGACATAGGGAAATAAAGTGCAACTTACAAAATATATACAAACAATACACCTGCACTGACCAACAATGACCTGAGGACAGCATAAGTAAGGAGAAATTACAGGACCTGATATGACTAGTAACCTCTTGAGGAATGTATGGATTTGAGCACTGGTGAAGGCACACTAAGTCATAGGTGACTGGTTTAACTTCATGGCCAGGACATTGTGATTCAACTGGTTCTTCCTCAGTGGTAAGATAACCTTCCTCCTCCTTAAGGTGATTTTCCTGGCAATATATTCTAATATCTTATTAGCCTTAGCTGCTACCTTCCTGCACTGTGCCGAATGGGCTATATTTTCCTCTGTTTGCACCTTTGCACTCTTGACTGCCTTCCCTGCCTCCCTCTGCTTATCTAGATGCACTACCCTGTCCTTCTCCTTCTGTGTTTCCTTGGTACAAAACAAATGGGGTACAGACTGTATGCAACTGCATGGTAGTCTTTGTGTTTTTTTGTTTTTTTTTGCTGGGGCAGTAAGCAGGCTAAATGTGTGATAATATTGGCTTAAATTTTTTTTCTTGTATAAGTGATCAAAATTTACCATTATAATTGTGGACTAGTGCAACCATCTGCAGACCAGTACAAATCTGAATACACTTGTCCTGCTGGTTACTGCAAGAAAAGGTTAAGGCTGACCCGTAATCTATAGGCTGCCCGACTACAGTAATGGGTTAGACTGGGAATTAGAAGGCAAAACAGGCCAATGAATTTGAATGCCTGGAGATTAAGCTCCCATTGTCTAAACATGTAACAATTTACCTAATAGGATGTTATAGACCCCCCAAAGGAGGCACTCAGTTGCTGGACCACTTATTCCCAGCTAGTCAACAGCCACCCAAATGAAACTTTGATACTGGGAGACTTGAACCTTGACTGGCTCACCCCAAAATCTGACAACTTGAAGACCCTCTGTGATAAAGCAGGACTTACACAAGTCATCAATGAACCCATGAGACCTAACCCAAAGAACCCAGCAAATGCTTCACTACTGGACCTAATAATTATGAACAGACCTCACAAAATAATTGTCTCAAAAGTGTTCCACAATGACATAAGCAACCACAACATTGTGGCATGTGTCAGAGGTTTTAAATCCCTACCATCTCAAACAAAATATATATAAAAAAGGCACTGTAATGGATTTAATACTACAGAATTTACAAACAATTTAGCCAACATTAGGTGGCAGAATTTCTATCTGCACCTACGATCCATGCAGCATTGGAAATATTCAAATGCAATGCCTTGGAGGTGATAAACAAGCATGCACCAATACAAAAAAAGAAGGGTCAAAAAAGTCACCTCCCTCTGGTTCAACAAAGAGCTTAAAGAAGCTCTAAAGGATAGAGATAGATGCTGGGCCACGGCTAGATGGACAAAATCAGAGGAGGAGGACTGGACCATCTACAGAAGTAAAAGGAATGCCTGTACTAAATGGATCAGGGACACAAAAGTGAAATACTATTGTGAACCATTGGACGACAACAAAAAGGATGCCTCCCAGTTCTGGAACATCATTACAGGCAAGCCACATGAAGGCAAGGATGCGGGATCTCAGGAGGGTGGATTTTGCAAGGATGGGGGAAGGCTGAAGGAAGCCCTAGCGAGCCAGGAGAAGGGGTTGAGAAGCAGTGGGCACACCTAAAAGGAGCCATAAAGGAGGCAACAAATCAGTGCATCAGGCTGAGAAAAAGGGAAAAAGAAGGAACAAACCACTATGGTTCTCAAGGGAAGTGGCAGGGAAAGTTAAGAAAAAAAAGGTGGTTTTCAGAAAATACAAGGCGTCACAGAAGTATAAGAATAGGGTGGTGTACCTAGAGAGGCAGAGGGAAGCAGGAAAGGCAGTAAGGAGCATGAAGGTGAAGACTGAGGAAAGATTAGCACAGACAATAAAAAAAGTGGATGCACCCGAAAAAGAAGGAAAGCCAAGGGAAGAACTGTAAGACTCAGAGGGGAGAAAGGTGTGTGTGTGGAGGGGGACCTTGATAAAGCATGAATACTTCCTCTCCCTCTCTCCCACTAAAAATTGTTGTCAGTAATAAGGAAATATCAGACAAATAACTCATGATAGAGGCAATGAACAGCCATTTTGCAGTGGCTGGATCAACCTTCAACGCCACAGCCACAACCTACCCAGTACAGCCCGTGACTCCAGACCGTTCTCACAACACCTTCACTTTCCAGCCGGTCTCCTACAAATAAGTTGAGGATCATCTACTGGGGATAGACGTCAAGAAAAACGCAGGAGCTGTCAGACTCGAACTGGCATACTTAAAAACAGGATACAGACAGCTCACAGCCCCATTAATGCATCTCTTTAACTTGTCCCTAAGCAGCAGTGAGCTGGACAAGCTGGAAATTGGCCCACATCATCCCCCTTCACAGGTTGGGCAATGTATGTCTTCTAAACAACTAAGACCAATCTCAATCCTGCCAGTATTCACTAAGATGCAGGAAAAACTAGCAAACAACCAAATAAGAGAATTTCTTGAAAACACAAATATCTCGTCACCTCACCAATCGGGATTTAGACTCAAACATAATACCACAACCGCGATGGCCAAGGTCATGTTTGGTTGTGTGCCATAGATCATAAGCAAACTGTGGGTGCCATCTTCCTTGATCTAAGCAAGGCATTCAACACAGTTGATCATGCCGTACTGTTGGGCAGTCTGCAAGATATAGGGTTCTCTGCGTCAGCCTTGTTATGGGTGTGAAACTACTTATCCAGACGTCTTCAACAAGTCAAAGTGGAGGGCCTACAATCGACAAGCACCTCGATATCCAAAGAAGTCCCCTAGGGATCAGTACTAGGGCCATTCTTATTCACAATATACACCAACAACCTAAGCCACGATGTTATAAATGCAAAGCTACACTTCTATGCTGATGATATAGTGCTTTACACATCAGATCAGAATATGTCATCAACACACTCGAATCTACAGGCAGCTTTCAATGAGCTACAAAAGAACCTCTTCCAATCCAAACTGCTACTCAATGCCAGCAAAACCAAGGCAATGTGGTTTTCCAGTGTAACAGTGAAACAGACAGCCCACCCGCCCATCAACACATTGCTTGCAGAACAACTCGAAGTAGTGGCTAAATACAAATACTTAGGGGTATGGATCGACAGCAAGTTATCCTTTGTGGAACATATAGACACAGTAGGCAAAAAACTGAGAATAAGGCTTGGTTTCTACTATAGGAATCAACACTGCTTTCCTTTGGACATTAGAACATGCCTTATACAGGCAACTTTCATGCCTGTCATTGACTATGTGGACATTATACATAGCCATTGCACAGCCAATTGTCTAAATAAACTTGACATGTTGTATCGTAGGGCATTGAGATTCATCACGATGCTACCGCCATTAACACACCACTGCAATCTGTTCGCAGCAGTTGGTTGGACCTCTCTGGCTAAACGAAGGCTACATAACCTGTACGTATGGTCTCACAAGGTGCTATCAAATGACCTACCAGGTTATATACCAGATCTCTACAAAAGGTCCATGTGCTCTTATGCTTTAAGAAAGAACAATATCCTCTCACTAGACATACCCCCACATTCGACGCTCTATGGTGCATCTGCCATTAGCACCATCGTACCGCGGCTGCCTGGAGCAAGCTACAGGGCACTCTTAAGCTTAGCTCCTTGGTTGAGAGAAAGTTCTTCAAGTCCCTCCTCGAAAGCAATTATCCTGAAGTTTGCACATGGAAATAAGATGCACTGGGTCAGGTATCAAATATGCCTTCCATGTGGTATGCTACCAATAGGGCACTTAAACACAATGCTAAGTCACATAGCTCATTAACTAATACTGTTACAGTAAAGGGCCAACAAATCTTACCAATTCTTAATGTTAGCAAGATAATTACTGTTATCAACGAATGTTCAAATATATACTGAGGCAGTTTCTAAGTACCTTTCGCTATCTCTGCATTTAGGGTCCTGCTTTACTTCATTATTTGTGAGGCATTTATGTGTGATATTTGTTGTATTTGTATTCGCTGTATCTCAATATATGTGATGCTTTATGTATGATACTTGTGTAATTGTCCTGTATTTGTATCGCTGTTGTGACGTCATTTCAACTGTCCTACCCAGGCCTCCTTGAAAATGAACATGCTCAACAGAGCTTTTTCCCTGGTAAAATAAATAAACTGAATTGAAAATAAGAAAGGTACGAACACAGGGGGCAGTGGTGATCATGGAAGACTTCAATCTACCAGATGTAGATAGGCAGGTCCTGAGGGCCAGCAGTGCCATGCATCAGGCACTCCTGGATGCATTCCAGGATGGCTTCTTAGTGCAAGGGGCCATGGAACTAATGAGGGAAAATGTGACCCTAGATCTCTTGCTGACAAACAGTGATTACATCAACTTCAGCATGGGTGAGCCTTTAAGAAATAAAGGAAACAGCAACCACCTACCAGTGTGGATTGCTACAGAGGTAGGCAGGGAGCATACAGACCCCATAAATGTGGGTTCTTGACTTCAGAAGGGTGACTTTCGATGAAATGATGGAGAAACTCAAATGTAAAATTGGAAGGGTTCGAGGGGGCAGGATGGCAGGAAAATGGTCCATCATCTGGAACAGTTTTCAATATATCACTAGCTCCTGCCTGAGACAGGTTGGACAACAAAGAAGCAATAGAAAACTAATATGGTTTACAGGGGAGGTGGAAAGGACAGTGAAGGGTAAAAGGGAGGCCTTTAAGAAATTTAAGGGGAGTCAAAAGGAGGTAGACAGGGATGCCTACCTAAGTAAGATAGTAACATAGTAACTGATGGCAGATAAAGACTACTAGGCCCACCTAGTCTGCCCATAGACCCTACCTCCATCAGCAGCCGCTGACCCTACTTGGCCATTGGCTTTCACCTCTCTTTCCCACCACTAGGGTTCCTTTATGCCTAGCCCATTCATGTTTGAAACCTTTCACTGTGCTAGCTCCCACCACCTTCTGGGGTTGGCTATTCCAAGCACCCACCACCCTTTCTGTGAAGAAAAACTTCCTCACATTCCTCCTTATCCTGCCCCCTCTAATCTCTTATCCCCTGCCTCCTTGTTCTTGTACATTTCTAATACTGAAAGATTTATTTATTTAATTTTGTTCACCGGGAAGGCCCACTGGGCCCAAGAGGTCCCTTTTTCATGGGTGACCCGGAATTAGTTACAGAGAACTTTTTGGGTACAGGACATTTCAAATACATGACAGTTTTAGGTACAATCACAATACACAGCAGACGAAAATACAGCAATATAATGCAGATTCTTGACAGCTTTGAGGTACAGTCACAGTACTTTGCAGACAAAATGCAGCAATATGAGTAGACTCATATCAGGGGGCAGACCTAGACTTTTTATGGGACAAAAAGATCTTTTATTGTAGCACATTCGTATAGTCTGTACGTGGTCACCTTCCCATGTAGTGTAGGCAACTGTAGCCAAGGGTATAGGACAGCCGAGATGAGGTGTGGAGCAGCCTACCTGGGCGTTTAGGACCAGTATCCCATTTAGGCCAATTGGGTGTGGACCATTTATTATTTTGTCGGTGGTGCACATCAGAGGGAACAGCCAGTTTAAAGCTTAAAAAAATCCACCTGGGTTTAACCCCAGTAGGTGTCATGGCTTCTCTTCAGGCAGCCACCATCTCAGTGTCCACACAGGCTGCCCCCAAAAAAGTACAGTTATGTAAGAACTTACCGTAACAGTAGATCTTCGAGAACAGCTCTTGCAGCAGGTTACACCATTAGGACTGAAGCCGGCAAGCGCCAGGACCCCACGGAAATTTTCTAGCTAGCAGTATTCAGCGGGGACCACCCCCAACATCGGTCCTGTCCCCGACGTCAGGCATAGTACATAAGGGGGTGGTCCCCCAGAATCCCCAGTTCTCCCGCAGGAGACTCCCAGCCACTGGATGACATCAGAAGAGGAGACTGAGGATCCGCCATCAAATGGTAGTCAGAGAGATGCTGAGACACCTGATCCTAGTAGAAGGATGTTGGAACTAGAATCTACCTCCAGCGGGGATGGTGGGAGGGAAAGTACCTGTTGCAAGAGCTGTTCTCGAAAATTTACTGTTACAGTAAGTTCTTACGTAACTGTACTATCTCACTTCGAGAAACAGCTCTTGCAGCAGGTTACACCATTAGGACTGATTCCCAAGCAATCATGGAAATCCCACACCATTGGGAGGAGGGAAGGTAGAAATCCTTAATGAAACAAAAGCCTAAGACAGGAGTCCTTGAAGGACTGCTAGACCAAAACCTGCTCTTTGCCTCAATGCAATATCCAGGCTATAGTGCCTGATGAAAGTGTGCACGGAGCTCCAAGTAGCCGCAGCACAGATGGCCAAGGTGGACACATTCTTAAGGGCCACAAAAGAGGTAGCCACCCCCCTTGTGGAATGACCCGTAACCGCGCCCGGTAAGGGTTTGTTGCACTTCTGGCAACAGAATGTGATACACTGAATGAGCCACCTGGACAGTGACTGTTTGGAAACAGGAGCTCTCATCATCCTGTGGGCAAAGGAGACAAAAAGCTGGTCCAATTTTCGGTGGTCTTTGGTTCTGGTTAGGTAGTATCGGAGTCCCCTATGCACGTCTAGGGTGTGCAACAAGGTCTCTCCTCGATTCGAATAGTTGGGAAAGTAGACTGGTAGATCGATGTCTTGATTAAGGATGAGAGCTGAGACCACCTTAGGCAGAAATTTGGGATTAGTCCGTAGGGATACCCTGTCTTGGTGAAAAACCAAATAAGGCTCTTTGCACATGAGTGCAATGAGTTCAGAAATTCTTCTGGCCGAAGTAACGGCAACTAAAAACGTCTTCCAAGTGAGAAGACGTAGCTCGCAATCCGCGGCTGGTTCAAAGGGTGGCAGCGTGAGCTGCTCCAGGACAAAGGGTAGATCCCATGGCAGAATTCGATCCTTAATCGGAGGTCTAAGGTGGAGAATACCTCTCAGGAAGGCTCGTGCCGTGTCCAACTGGGATATGGTGCATTGGCCTATTGGGCAATGATAGGCTGATATGGCACAGAGGTGTACTTTGATCGAGGAGTAGGCCAAGCCTGTCTGAAAAAGAGACAGGAGGTAGTCCAAGGCCGACTATTCTGGACAGTCTAGAGGTGAAAACCCCTGTGCTTGAGCCCATAGGCAAAAACGGCGCCATTTCATGGCATAGGTAGCATGAGTGGCCGATTTTCTCACAGCCACCAGGACATCAGCTACCTCTTGCGAGACACTGTGTCACAAAATGCCTATGTCTCTAGGAGCCAAGCATGCAGGCTCAACGAACGAAGGTCCGAATGGACCAAGGAGCCCTCCTCCTGAGACAACAAGTGAGAGCTGATTGGAAGAGGCACCGGAAGGTCCCGGGATAGCTGGTGTAGTAGAGGGAACCAGATCTGCCTGGGCTAGAACGCCGCGATGAGTATCAGCATCACTTGCTCTCTGCGAACTTTCAGAAGAACCCTCTGGATCAACGGAAAGGGGGGAAGGCATAGAGAAATCTGCCCGCCCAGGAGAGGGATGACGCGTCTCGCCAGAAAACACCAGGCCCTGGATCTAGCAAGCAAAAATTGGGCAGTTTTGCGTTGGATGGGGACGTGAAAAGGTCTAACTCTGGTATACCCCATCTGTGAAACAGATCCTCTACTACCTCCTGGAGTAGTTCCCACTGTGGACTCTGGCCTGAGATCGCTCAGGCCGCTCATGGCGACGCTGTTCACTCCTAGGACATGAACAGCAATGAGGTTTGCGCCGTGTTGCAAAGTCCAATCCCACACCCTCATGGCCTCCCTGCAAAAGCGGGTAGGAATGGGTGCCTCCTTGTTTGTTGTGGTAATATATCACCGAGGAATTGTCTGTTTGTAACAGAAGAGTACCCAGTGGAATCTCCAACTGGAAGGCCTGCAGGGCATAAAAAACTGCTCTCATTTACAGGATGTTTATGTGGAGATGAGTCTCTTGGGCTGTCCACAGGCCCTGAGACTGGACACCATTGAGATGTGCTCCCCATCCGAGCCCTGAGGCATCTGTGGAGAGTGTCACAATTAGAGACGGCGCAACAAAGGGAACCCCTGCCGTTAGATTCTTCGGATCTAGCCACCATTGCCAATCCCAGATTACGGTTCTCATAATCCAGATTGGAAGCTGCAGATGGTCTTGCTTTTGATCCCATTGGACCCGTAACATCCATTGGGTGACCCGCATGTGGAGACGAGCAAGCGGGACTGTTGCAATGGCCGCAGCCATGTGTCTGAGCAGGCAAAGGACCAATCTGGCAGGAACGGTCTTCTTTGCCGAAATGTCCCTGATGAAGGATCTGATGTGTTTCGCTCTGTCCTGGGGGAGAAAGGCCTTCCCTTGGACGGTGTCCAGAACTGCGCCTATGAACTGCAGAGTCTGAGACAGAGCCAGATGAGACTTCTCTTGATTGATCAAGATGCCCAGCATCTCGAACAGAGACTGAGTATGATGAATGGCGGACATCAAGGCCTCCCGAGAGGGCGCCATGAGAAGCCAGTCATCCAGGCAGGGGAACACGTAGTGACCTTGTCTCCTCAGTCGCCGCTATGACCACCATACACTTCGTAAATACCCGAGGTGCCGATGACAATCCGAAAGGGAGGGCTCGGAACTGATAATGGTGGCACTGGAACTCGAAGCGCAGAAACTTCCTGTGTGCTTGAGTGATGGATTTATGCAGGTAAGTGTCCTGCATGTCCAGGGACACTAGAAAGGTGCCCTGCTTGAGCATGGGAATCAGACCTGGGAGGGTCACCATGCAGAAGTGTTTGTACAGGACTGACTCGTTGAGGTCACTAAGGTCCAGTATCGGACGGAGGTCCCCTGTTTTCTTGGGAACCAGAAAGAAGTGAGAATAATATCCTGCGTCCCTCTGGTTCCTTGGAACGTGCTCTATCATTTCTTTTTCCAGGAGCGTGAGCACCTCCTGCTGTATAAGCAGGGCATGCTGACCCAAGTAACAGGAAAGCAGGGGAGGTCTTGCCGGTGGGTGGTCGAGAAATTCTATGAAGTGGCCCTTCATGACCAATTGGAGAACCCACCGGTCAGTGGTAATCAACTGCCACCCTGAAAAGTGACGACCGATGCGACTCCCAACCTTTTGCACCCGTTGATCTAGAGGAGGGGCCGGGGCCGGGAAGGAGTCATGCTGTGGCAGCACTGGTCCCTGCAGGCTGGGCCAGTTTAGTGTAGCGCTGGGCTCTTCCTGGGGACGACTTAGCCTGGGCTTTCCGCTGAAAGGTGCCCCTTTGTTGCTGGCCGGAACGTGGCTGCTGCCTTTGTTGCCGGCTGCAAAAACGGCTCTGGTTCCTACAAAAGGAACTGGGCTTGGGTCTGTACATGGCCTGTACAGACCTGACTGCCTTCCCAACGTCCTGAAGTTTGGTGACCACCTTCTCCGAGGGTTCACCAAAAAGTACTTCGCCGTTGTAGGGGGCGTCAAAAATGTTCTTCTGTACATCCGGGGTGAAGCCGGAGACACAAAGCCAAGAGTGTTGCTGGAGACAGACGCCTGAAGCTGCAGCTCTGGTGGACAAGTCCGCGGAATCATATACGGCTCATTATACCTGGGTCCCCACATCAGACCCTGTGTGGAGAAGGTTTAGGAGCTCCGCCTTCTGCTCGCCATCCGGAAGCTTATCGACCAGGTCCTGGCCCTGTTCCCATAGGGTGTTCTGAAACTGTACCATGTGGGTTAGGTAGTTCAGGGACCTGATGGAGCATGTAGCGGCCGCATACATGCATCTCCCCAAGGTGTCCAATTGTTTGGATTCCTGATCCGGTGGCTGTGTGCTCATGTGTTGCGGTCTTTGGGACCAGTCATGTGAGGCCGTAATGACCAGGGAGTATGCCAGAAGTTGTTGAACCAGGTACTGGTCCTCTCTCGGGGATTTGTGCAGGCAGTCAGCTTTATTCGGCACTGCAGGAGTGGAGTGCGGACGCTCACACGCAGCCTTGGTGATGTCCGCAAAGGTGTCCACTAAGGGTGGCACTAGCACAGGCTTTGGATCTTTCTGCCGAAGATAACGGGCAAGGCGCTGCTTTTCAGGGTTGAGGTCCTCAGCATCCCATCCCATGTTGTCCTGGATGTGCCTCATGATCACAGAGAAAGAGGGATAATCCGGAGGAGACCTGGGAAGATCATGTAGGTCAGGTGATGAAATGCTGAGTGGAGAAGGAGATCTGGAGTAATCCGAGGTATCCGATCGGAGTCCTCCCCCAACGGAGTATACCACCGACATCTGGGTCTCTTGGAGCTGGGAGACCCTGATGGAGATCTTGAGGGAGGCCTTCTCCAATCCTGGGATCTACCCCTAGGAGGTGGAGTTTGCTCCTTGGGGGTTAGTGGTCATCCTGCTGGCCCCTGTGGTGGAGGAGGGGGCATAGGAGGTGAAGGAGTAGGAGGAGGGGGAGGAGGAGGTTTCACTGGGACCATGTCTTTGCGGATGGTGTCCCATCAGAAAGTAAAGAGTTCCTTTACTTCTTGAATACTCATGCCCGATGACGGGCCTGGCGCTGGTGGTCTGTCGCCGGGGTCGGGCGTCAGGTCCTGGGGTGTCTCCGGGGTGGGCAAAGGTTCCCTTGGAAGCCCGGCATCCTCTGAGTCGCCCGCCTGGTCTTCGGGCAACGTGGTGTCCTCCTCCGTGGAGTCCCTGTGACCGGTGTCTACCGCTGACTGGGGAGCGGTCTTCAACTCCAGTAAAGCCAATGTCGGTCGCTTAGTCGATGACTTCGGATCTGGTGAACGCCTGGCCGGCGTCTGGTGCTTGCCCGATATTCTCAGCTCCGGTGAATGCCTGGCCAACTTCAGGTGCTTGGCCGACGTCGGGTGCTTGGCTGACATCAGGTCCGTCATCCACTTGAGGGACGTCAGGTCCTTCGTCTTTCTGGGTGGAGGATCCAGACCCCTAGGGGGCTGGGAGATCAACCGGGAGTCTGGGTCCTGACGTCGGGTGGAAGAGGAAGACTTGTGGCGTTCAGAGGACTTTGAAGAGGCCCGAGAGGGAGTAGAGGAAGCCGAGGGCCTGGAAGTCTTAATGGGCTGAAGAGTCGAAGAACCGCTGGAAGCCCAGACCTTGACCGGAGGGGGCTGAGACCTAGCCCTGGAGGGAGAACGATCCGATCGCATGGAGCCTGAGCTCCACGAATCTAAGGCCTGGTTTGGGGATCTGGACCTTGCCTTCTCCCAGTGCTTGTCCCGGTGGTTGTGGACCTTGGAGGAAGAATCGCCCCTGGAGGAAGGTTCTTTGTCCATCCTACTAAGTTTTTCCTCTAGCAGGTAAGCCTGAAGTGCCTTCTGGTGGCGGATCCTGGTGCGGCTGTTGAACCCCTGCCAAAAGGTGTAGGCCTTGGTATCATGGTCCGGGCCTAAACAACGCACACAGGAAGAATGAGGATCCTTGAAAGGGATCTGTTTTCCGCAGGCACACTTTGAAAGGTGACCCTCAAATGAAGGAGTTGGAGAGGACATTAGTTAGGAAGAAACTCTTGAAGTTCTAAGTCGTCGTGCGCTAGGTAGAGACCGAAAGGCCGATGCTGGCAAGTCGACGGCGGGAAAAGAACTGGGGATTCTGGGGGACTGCCTCCTTATGTACTATGCCTGACGTCGGGGGTGGGACCGATGTTGGGGGCGGTCCCCGCTGAATACTGCTAACTAGAAAATTTCCGTGGGGTCCTGGCACCTGCCAGCTTCAGTCCTAATGGTGTAACCTGCTGCAAGAGCTGTTTCTCAAAGTAAGATCTATCTGGAAGGTGTCCATGGTCAGGACCACCCTGGCCCAATGATCCTTCCCCCTTAGAACTCCATCCTGGTACAATGCTCTCCCACCAGCTGTCACATCAATCACCAATCTAGGTCCTTTTAAAGCTGCCTTAAGGGCCCATATCCTCTCCTCTCCTCTCCTCTCCTCACATCAATCCCAGTGTAACCGGTAACCTGTGGATCCTGCACCACGCTGCTAGGCCACACACCCACCCTTGGCCAGGCAGTGGAAAGCCCTCACTATTTCTAGCCTACAGGCTCCTCACCTCCCTCAGTTACCACATAGTTGCACTAGACTTTGAATGCATTGTATTATGTATAAGACAAGGCCTCCCTGAGGTGGTTTACTAACAACTCACATCATGCATTGCTTTAGCTACCAGTTGTATAGGTCTTAACCACTTAGGTAAATATGTCGATAGCTATGCCCTGTTTTAGCTACCAAATGTATAGACATTAACCTGTGCTCATTGTATTTATACTCTGTATGATTGCTCACCCACATTTATTCCATGTATGTACTGTATGACTGTCTATGTTTTATTCTGACGTGGAGCCTTTGGAAACGAGTCTATGACTCAAAGGGTTGTAATTCCAATTTCCTAAATGAATAAATAAATAAACATAAGGGGCAACTTACCCAGATTAGGATAGTCTACTAGGGGTCATGGAGTCACAGATTGCCCTTAACATCTGCATTGCCTGTGTTCCCTGTGCAACTCTCCGAGTCCTTTTTTGTTAGTGAGCCTTCATTTGCAGCTGGTCCGAGAGACTGTTCCAATGGGTAGAAGCAGAGTGGGTGAAGGACTTATTCCCTACTGTTAGCATCCTAGGGACCTCCAGTAGCTTCCGAGATGAGGTATGGAGCAGCCTACCTGGGCGTTTAGGGACCAGTGTTCCATTTAGGCCAACTAGGTATGGACTGTTTATTATTTTGTAGGTGGTGCACAACAGAGGGAATCAGAGCCTTTGGGTAAGGGACAGCCAGTTTAAGGAGTCAAGCACCTCACAGTGGTGTCACTTCGGGGGTGACTTGGTAGGAAATCTCGTGATTTTGTTATAAAGAAAGATGCCCTCCACCTGGACTTTAAGTCCTTAAGATACTTGAATGTTTCAATCATACCTCCCCACCTATCCTCCAGTGTATACATATCAAGGTCTTTCAGTCTCTCTTCATACGTTTTCTGGTGCAAGCCCCTTGCTATCCTAGTTGCTCTTCTCTGGAATGCCTCCACCCTGTCCACATCTTTGCGAAGATGCAGCCTCCACAACTGTACTCCATATTCCAGATGAGGTCTCACCTGCATTTTGTACAGTGGCATGACCACCTCCTTTTTTCTGCTAGTAATACCCCTTCCTATGCACCCTAACATCTCACTGGCCCTCTCCACAGCCTTGTTACATTGTTTGGCCACATTTAGGTTATCTGAGATAATTATTTGGCCACATTTAGGTTATCTGAGATAATTATCTACAAGTCCCTTTCTTCTCCGGTGACCATTAGCAACCCCCCATCCTGTAACTCTCTGCTGGGCTTCTGCATCCCAGGTGCGTGATTTTGCCCTTCTTTGTGTTGAATTTTAATTGCCACATTTTGGACCATCTTTCCAGCTTACCTAGGTCCCTCTTCATTCTTTTGATCCCCCCCGAGTGTCTACCCTGTTGCAGATCTTGGTGTTATCTGCAAATAGGCATACCTTTTCCTCTAGCCCTTCTGAAATGAAGACATTGAAAAGGACTGGCCCCAAGACTGATCCTTGAGGCACCCCACTGTTTACCCCCACTTTCCTTCAGATTTAGTCCCATTTACTAACACCCTCTGCTTCAAGTCCTTCAACCAATATTTCTAACCAAGTTATTGACTTTGTGGCCAATCCCCAGGCTTCCCAACGTGCTTATCAGCCTTCTGCGTGGAACAGTGTCAAAAGCCTTACTGAAATCAAGGTAGGCAATATCCACTGCTCTCCTCGATCCACCTCCTTCATCACCCAGTCAAAAATGTCTATCAGGTTTGTTTGACATGACCGTCCCGCTGTGAATCCATGCTGCCTCGGATCCTGTGCTCCACAGGATTCCAAGTGTTCCACAATCCTTTCCTTAAACAGCGCTTCCATAACCATGCCCACTACTAAGGTGAGGCTGACTGGCCTATAGTTTCCTGCTTCCTCCCTGCTACCACTCTTGTGAATAGGGACCACGTGTGCCCACCTCCAGTCCTCTGGAACCACCCCTGTTTTGAATGACTCACTAAACAGGGTTGCTAGAGGTGCTGCTAGCTCCTTTCTAAGTTCCTTTAGTATCCTGGGGTGTATATCATCTGGTCCCATCGCTTTGTCCACCCTTAGTTTTGTGAGTTCCTCCAGGACTCTCTTGTCTGTAAATAGGCTGGTGTTTACCTCCCTCCCTCCATCCACTGTTTCTGTGGTCCAATTGTGGTCCCTGTCCCTCCCCCTTCCCCTCCTCAGTGAATACCGAGCAGAAGTATTCATTTAGTATTCATGCTTAATCTAGGTTCCCCTCCACACACACATTCCTTCCTCCCCTCTGAGTCTTACAATTCCTCCTCTTGCCTTCCTTCTTTTGCTGATGTGTCCTATTTTTTTATTGTCTGTGCTAATCTTTCCTCAGTTTTTGCCTTCATGCTCCTTACTGCCTTTCCTGCTTCCCTCTGCCTCTCTAGGTACACCACCCTATCCTCATCCATCTGTGACACCTTGTATTTTCTGAAAGCCACCTATTTTTTCTTAACTTTCCCCGCCACCTCCCTTGAGAACCATAGTGGTTTGTTCCTTCTTTTTCCCTTTTTTTCAGCCTGATGCACTGATTTGTCACCTCCTTTATGGCTCCTTTTAAGTGTGCCCACTGCTCCTCAACCCCTCCTCCTGGCTCGCTAGGGCTTACTTAAGCCCTCTCCCCATCCTTGCAAAATCCACCCTCCTTAGATCCAGCATCCTTGCCTTCATGTGGCTTGCCTGTGATGATGTATGTATCTTAAACCACACTGTATGGTGGTCACTGAACCCTAGGTGACCATCTACCTGGACTTTTCCAATCCTGTCCCCATTGGTGAGTACAAGGTCCAGAACTGCCTTGTTCCTGGTGGGCTCCTGCACCAACTGCCCGAGTCCTGCCCTCTGCAAGGCTTCTATGATGTCTCGGCTCCAGACTGAATCTGTTGCTGGGATGGTCCAGTCCACATCAGGCATGTTAAAATTGCCCAGCAGTAGTACTTCCCCCTTTGCTGCCATCTCATGTATCTCCTCCATTATTGCCCTATCTACCCCCCCCCCAAGCTGGAGGCCTGTAGATCACTCCTGTGTGAATTGCTGTGCCATTGCCTGGCTCAAGGGTAACCCACAGTGCCTCAGCCTCCCCTGCCTACCCTGAACCTCTGTTTCTTTAATACCCTCCCTGATGTAAAGCAAACCCCCTTTCTTCCCTCCCTATCCTTCCAGGTAAACTGAAAGAGGCCAACAGGGTGGTGAGAAGACATGAAGTTAAGGATTACTGAAAAAGTCAAGGAATGGGACAAGGCACTCTTTCACTATCTCAGGGAGAAGATGCACATGAAGGAAGGGATTGTCAAGATGCAGCAAGGTAATGGGTGGGTGGAGGATAGCAAGGGTAAAGCAGAAATATTGAATGAGTACTACTTTTGGGTTTACAAAGGAGACGGAGGGGCCACTACCACAGGGGAGGGGTAGCACAGATCTAGAAGGGGGATCAAAACTGTGCGCAGAACCCTTTGCCATGCACAGGATACACAAAAGGCTCAACCTTGAACGTAAATAAATCTCCAGGACAGGATGGTCTACACCTTAGGGTGTTGAGAGACAGACCTTTTGAACTGCACATTATAGTCCAGAACAGTGCCTATGGACTGGAGAACAGTGGTAGTAGTACCCACACCCTACACAAGAGTGGGGCTATGAATCACCCAGGGAACTACAGGCCAGTGAATGTGGCATCCATAATTGACAAACTGATAGAAACTATACTAAAGAAAAAGCCTGAGAAGTTTGTTTTTTTCAGTTGTTTGTTTTAGCCATTTTTCCCAATTTCCGCGCACCCTCACATCCTTGGCATGAGTGCATGCATGTGGACGCACATGCACGTCATGCACTGCGGGATGCCCCACCCTACCAGTCACCCATTACCCACCTGCACCACCACCACCAGGCCTCCATCCGGAGGCACTGGGACTGTGGGAGGGTGACTCCCCGGGAGAGGAGAGCCGCCGTTAGGCAGCGTGGTCCTGCTTCCACTCCCCCATGCCAGCTCCCCGACAACCTGAGTCCATTCCTGAACCCAGGTCACTGGCGCAGTGTGAGGTAAGGCATCCAGCACCTCAGCCCTCTGTGCCACCAGGCCAGCACAACCTGTAAAGTTTCTAGCAGCAAATGGGCTGAAAGACAGCAGACAGCATCGCAAGGCATATATTAGTTTTGGGAACTTGATTACCAGCGATCACTAATCAAACAAAGTTTGATCAGCAATCACTGAGGTATGAGGAGCAATATTCTTTTGGTTTTGTTATTTTTCAATGTAGCATACCAAACTTGAAGGTTTTCTATATCAAAATAACCACATGAGGCAAAGTTTGTGCCATTTTTATGTTTGCTTGCATGCATGTGCAAGAAACATAGTGCCATCATCTGAGTTTTCGGAAGTGTGTCACCCCCTCTTCCAATTCAGTCAGTGTGTTGGCAGGCGCGGCCCCTGTAAGCCAATGCATGCTGGAGCTGTCTATGACAAGCTCCAAAATGCAGTGGCATACAGTTGAAAGGGGGAGCTACGCTTCAGTGAGCAGCGATAAGATATCACCTGCTCATGCGCAGCTCCCCCTACACACACATATACACACACACACGCACGCATACTGTGTGCTGCCCCTTCCCATGCACACACTCTATAGCCGACGGGGGATTGTGCTGCGCTTCCCCCCCAAGCCTTCCGAATGCCACACTGGGTGCCCACCCCAGCGTGGCAAATTATCGTATAGCCGACGGGGGTGCCCAATCCCGTCGGCTCCACTGTCCTCCTCCCGAAAGTACTGGGTGCCACGCTGGGAGCCCACCCCAGTGGCAACTGACGCTATGGCCGACGGGGTGCCCAATCCCCCCGCCGGCTTCACGCCCCTGCCATCCTGTGCCATGCTGGGAGCCCACCCCAGTGGTAAACGCCCCGTTGTCTTTTAAAAACAAACCCTGAAAAGCAAAAACGGTCCCACGAGTCTCCCTGTCCTCCCCACAACCCGCACCCACCCACTGGCGCACCCTGCCTCCACACCCCTCACCCCATACTTACTCTCCGGAGTCCGCGCGACGATCTTCGTGGACCAGGAACACGCCTGCACTTTTCAAAGCCGAATCGCGAACGGAGGAAATGCCGGTAAGCTGTATAATGGGCTAGATGGGGTTTTTCAACTTTGTTGCATATCTCAGGCATTTTTTGGAATTTTTGCACCAAATTTTCAACATTGGGTTTTTGGGACCCCTCCTCATGAATTCTTGCACTGTCATGGCGTTACTCGGGGCCGAAGGATGATTTCGCAGCCACTGCGCGAAATCACCTTTCTAGAACGATTAATGAAACGACACTACCAGTGTTCATAAGGTGAGCTCTCAAAAAGACTATTTTGAAAATTTGGTGGAAAAATTCCTAAAAATGACTGTTTTACGAGGCCGCAGTGCTATGCAGTCTCTACGCATTGGGTAAGTTCGGGCGAATTTTCAATATTTTCACTTCCAGATCTTCAACATTGCCATTTTACCACACCTTCTTCTATGAACAGTACAGCTGTCATTTTCACATCTCACCAAAATGTGTTTCCGCCCACGGCACAATGGCACAGTCGGTAAAGCAAATCAATGTAATGGATACATTAAGAAAATCACACTGACACTGTTCATGAGCAGAGGTCTTAGAATGGCTATGTTGAAAATTTGGTGAAAAATTCCAAAAATTACTGTTTTACTGAGCGCATGCTGCACAGTTCCTTACGCATCGCCTTTAGTTCGCAAATTTTCAATATTTTCACTCCAGATTTTCAACATTGCCATTTTACCACACCTCCTCATGAGCTGTACAGCTGTCATTTTTCATCTTGGCCAAAATGTGTTTCCGCCCATGTAGCGCACAATGGCGCAGTCAGTGTGCGAAATCGATGTATGGGACACATTAAGAAAATCACAGAGACACTGTTCATGAGCAGAGGTCTTAAAATGGCTATGTTGAAAATTTGGTGAAAAAATTCCTAAAAATGACTGTTTTACGAGCGTACGTTGCGCTGTTCCTATGCATGCTCATAAGTTTGTGAATTTAATATTTTCACTTCAGATTTTCAACATTGCCATTTTATTGCACTTCCTTATGAACAGTACAGCTGCCACTTTTCATATGTCACCTGAAGTGTGTTTTCAAGACATGTAGAGCACAATGGTGCCGTTGGTGTGCAAAGCAATGTTTGGGACAGATTAAGAAAATCACAGTTACACTGTTCATGAGCAGAGGTCTTAAAATGGCTATGTTGAAAATTTGCGACAAAAGTCCATAAATGATGTGTTACGAGTGAGCATTGCGCAGTTTCCAAGCACCGTAAGTTCATGACTTTGTAATATTTTCAGTCCAGATTTTCACCAGTGGCATTTTTCCACACTTCCTTATGAACAGTACAGCTGTCATTTTTCACAACATGGCTGAAGTGTGTTTTCACACTTTCAGCGCAGAGATGCGTGGTTGCTGTGGGAAATCATTGTTCTGGACAGATAAAGAAAATCACAGTGACACTGTTCATGATCGGAGGCACCAAAATGCCTGAGTTGGCAATCTGCTGTAAAAAATCCCTAACCTAATTATATTACGGGTGTGCGTTGCACAGATCCTATGTACGCTCATCACTTCACCATTTTTTTAAATATTTTTACTGCAGATTTGCAACATTGCCATTTTTTACACCTCCCCATGAACAGTACAGCTGTCATTTTTTACATCCTGTTCGGAATGTTTTTGCACCTGTGGTGCTAAATGCCGTAGTCGCTGTGCATAAGCAGCTTTCGGCTAACAAACTGATAATACCCCTGTTCATGAGGTGGGGTCACAAAAAAAACATGTTGAAAATTTGGAGTGAAAATACCAACGAATGCCTGAGGTATTAGGGTTTCCAACCATAACGCCCAACCCCGTAGAGAATGACAGGCATCAGGGTGTGACTTGGGATTCTTGCCTGTAATGCTTATACCATTCCACACCCTGCAGCCAGTGAGAGGCATCGAGGTATGCCTTGGACTCTTTGGCCCCAAAGTTCACCCCATTTCTACATCGCCTCTATCTCACCATATTTTCTAATGGAATGGGTGCGCATAGCTAAAGACCATAAGGAACACCGTGACACTTGTCAGTGTCTGCAGGGTGTGTGGTGAAATGGCGTGGCCGTTATGCCTGACAACCCAAAGGCACACCCCAATGCCTGTCACTCTCTGCAGGGTGGTGGTGGGTTGGCTTCAGTTCAATACTTCACTGCCATTCCTATTACGCAGCTCTGTAACTTCTACACTACCACTGCCAATGCCTGCAAGCAAACATTCGGCATTGACAAATGCTTGTTCTGTCTACTTTATTGCACATAGATTTTTCTAAAGGCCATGAGTTGAAAGAGTGAATACTGTTGTGTTTTTTAAATATAATCATTTTGGTCCCTAAATGCCTAGCCTATCTGGAATCATAAACAAATGCACAATTCCAATAACTGTCATAAGTAAGCCACACATGAAATACCCAAGATTAATGCCACTTACAGTAACTTTCAGTTAATAAGTAGTTGAAAATCAGTTCTTAAAAATATATACTGTAACATAAAAATACATTCTGAAACAAGTTACCTTCAATGCAAACACAAAGTCAGTCAGTCAAAAGCAGGGCACAACAATAATTTCAAGGAAAAAACATCACAGCTGCATTTGGCCCTAAGGTGACTGACAGAAACTGGCAGTTTTTGATTGACCTACCCACTTTGGACCTCTCGGCTTATGATATTTGAATTTTCCTGGGCTGAGGTATACCAAGACTGACACTGACAACGTCCCCCCCCCACCTTTGCCCTACTCTTATGACCCCCTTACTTAGAACTACACCTCCCAGTCAGCCATCTATCTTTATCTCTTACCTGAAGGCCTCAAACATTTAGCTACTGCAAACTTTTCTCCAGGTGTCAGACACATAACTCAGGGTAGAAGATCAGGGCTTTTTTTCCAAACCCTGGCAGCTAGTCACAATGGCAGACGATCCTACCCAGCTGGGCTCATCAATCTAGAAGTACACAAAAACATATGCTCTTGGTATGGAACGAGTGCCGACCAAAAAGCAGACCAGAAGAGAAAACACAGAAGCCGGTCACACACTGAACTTTAAGGTAAAAAAATATCAACAGGTTACAAATTGAGTGTGACCGGTTTCTGTGTTCACCATCAATCCAGAATGCAGGTTCTTTTTTAAATCACCGTACTTGAAGTCGTACCATGTGATAATCAACCCACTTATTCTCTTCCACATTGTGCCATCCTGCTGCTTAGCTGATGCATGACAAATGTTAAGCAGGGATGTTGCTATCTGCTGAATGGGGGGAGGATGGAGTGGATGCCAAGTTGCCACAGGAAAAAAAAAATACTTATTTTTTAAACACAGAGTATTCGTCTAGATAGTGATTTGCAATTGATTCACAATTCATGGTTTTGGGGTCATAAATTGCAATGCAAACCCATTTATTTTATGCCTTGAGCAGGTCTGCGGAAGGAAGGTCATGTCAAACAAATTTGATCAACTTTTTGACTCAGAAACAAGGGCCAGACAGTAGACAAACCATACTTGGACATTAGTAAAACCTTCAACTCTGTTCCACACAAGTGAGTATTAGTAATAAAAACACTGGGGGGACCTTAGTGTGGAGGACACAATAAGTGGGTGAGCAATGGTGGTGGAGGCAGTATAGCGCAGTGGTTTAAGGCTCTGAGATGCAAACCTGGAGACCTGGGTTTGAATCCCACAGCCCCCACTTGCATACTGTGTGACCCTGAGCAAGTCACTTACCTTCCTTGTGCTCCCAGGTTGCACCTTTAAACAAGCATTCAGCTTAGTGTGTCTCTCCTGGTTAAAAAAACAAAATAACATTCTTTGGGAATGAGACTCAAAGCATGTGGTGCTGGTTAATGAGAAATACTCAGGCATAAGAGGTGTCACTATCATGGTCCCACAGGGATCAGTACCTGGTCTGGTACTTTTTAACATCTTCATTAGCGATATCAGAGCCAACATCTAAGGTAAAATGTTACCTTTTGCAGACAACACCAAGCTCTGTGGCAGGGCTAACAGTAAGGAAGGGATCCAAGACATAAGGGAGGACCTGGAGAGGCTTTAGAGGGGGTTCCAGATCTACTTGCTGGGCTTCAATACCAAAAAGTGCATGGTCATGCATGTGGGAAGCAGGAATACAGAGGCTGAGTACAGGCTAGCAGGAGTGGCACTCCTATGACTGAGGAGGAAAGAGATCTGGTGGTAGTGATTCCAAGCAACCTTTAAACATCAGTGCAATTCAGTAAAGCAGTGGGGAAGGCAAATACAATGCTGGGATGCATGGGTAGGGGGGTTTAGCAGTAGGAGGAAAGAAGTCACCTTACCACAGTATAGAATCCTGGTGAGGGCACACCTGGAATACTGTGTGCAGTTCTGGAACTCTCATTTGAAGAAATACATCAATACTCAAAGGAATGGATGGGGGCTGCACCTGGGTAACGGGGGTGCCTGACAAAGAGGACAAGCCTGAAGGGAACAGCAAGTAGAAATGCCGGCACATGCCACACCTCAGTTCTTTCACCAGTCAGTACTGCACACTATCCACAGTAAAGAGGAGAGAATACCTTGTTTTAGCCAAAAAGGTGCTTAATTTTATTCAAAAGTGCACTGTAGACAGTCCAACATTTGCAGCTGTTTAGCAGCTCAAATCCTCAATCCCCTCCCTCTGGAGTCAGGCGGTCCATCAATAGGTTGGAATTAGTGTAGAAGAGAGTGAGACAGGGGAACACACATGAACAGAGGCTGGAAGGTATCAACATACACAGTACTCTTTGGAAACTAGGAGGGATAGGAGGGAAGGACATAACTGAAATATTTAAATACATGAAGAGCATTAATAAGGTACGACACACTCAAGTGAAATGCAAAAGGAGTAGAAATAAGGACCTTGGGGGAACAGCAGCAAACTGGTCAATCTTAAAATCAGGAGGGATGCTGGGAAAGGCTATTGTATGGAAAGGGTAGTGGAGGGAAAGAGTAAGCTTCTTGAGGTGCTTGTCAATGCAAAAATTGTGGACAGCTTTAAGAGAAGGTGGGACAGGTATAAGGGGCTGTTAGGGGGTGGAAGGCCCTCTAGAGGGCATGTACCATCACACTGGGCAGACTCAATCGGATCACAAGACCTTCTTCTGTTCGCACATTTCAATGTTTCTACATTTCTGTCAGCCAAACAACCACAGGGGGAAGGTAAGTGGTGAGAAAACTGTGGGGGGGGGGGACCACTGTTGGGATGATGGCCCAATGGTAACACTGGGCCCTTCACCATGGATTCCCAGTGGACAAGATTGATGGGGATAAAAGAGGATGGACCAGGGGAAGCCTCCACAGGGCACTGCCCCAGGCCCAAAGACTGGGTGGCTGGTAGGCAGTGGAGAAAAAGCTCTATGGAAAAAAAAGAATTATGGGAAATTTGTCTCTGGTTTCTGTTTGTGGTGATAGTAAGATAAACTGATAGTGACTCTTCAGTTACTTCCTTTCCTTGTATGCACTGACCAATGGGAAGTAAATGGCTGCAAAGGAAAGGTCTTCACTGAACTCCACCCTTTTTCTGACTCCACCTTGTACAATGGCCTTTGGCACCTACTCCACAATGACGTAAAACCTCATTTTCCAATCTGTTCATGATCTTATGCTTTCCTGGGATGCCTACATTTCTTAGCACTTCTCGGTCTGCTGGCTGAAGAGCTTGTTCCATAACTCTGGTACCATAACATGTTTTATTAGTCTAGTTGCCCTTTCCAGTAGCCTTGGTTGAATAGACAGTATGCCTCTTTCAGCTGTACATGCCAATGGTTTGTGTAGTGCAGATAGATCTCAGAAAGTGTGCCATCCACAGATACTTTAAGCACATATCTACAGGTAGTCAGGCTTCCCTTTAACACATCAGGAAGTGGAATATCCTGTGGACTAAGATTTGGTGCAGTTGTATACATGCACGAGGACACTGACATGTTGACTCAGTTCGTACTTCTGGACTGGCTCCAATGTGCTGAACATGTTTACAAGAATCCTATTGAATCTTTCAGGCTGTGGATCTCCCTGTGGGTGGTATGTAGTGGTCTGGGACTTTTCTATGCCCACCAGCTGCAACAGTTCCCTGATTAAATGGCTTTCAAAGTCTCTCCCATGGTTGGAGTATAACCACCTGGATAGTCCATAATGTACAGTGTTTTTCCAAGAGCATTTTAGTTACCATGTAACCTACTGATGCAGCACTTTTTGGAAATGTTTGGGCATAGGAAATTAAATGGTCTGTGACTACCAGTATGTTTGCAATGACTTTGCTGTTGTATCAAGGACAAGAAGTCTACGTAAACCAAGTCCATGGGTCCACTACTGGCGATGTTTAAAGTGGATCAGCTCATTTGGGCAAAGACTTTCTTTAAATTCGTCTTGCACATCCCTTGCAATGGGCCAGTGCCTGATTCTGCTGGCCCACAACATGACTACTAGTAAGCAATTGCTAATGGCTTATCAGTAGTCATGTTGTGGGCCAGCAGAATCAGGGACTGGGCAAGTCCAGGATTTTGTTATACACAAAATGACCCATATACTCATGAAAGGCTCAAATAACAGTCACTCAGAATTCAAATGATAGTACAGAACAGTTATGTAAGAACGTACTGTAACAGTAGACCTTCGACAGAATATCTTGCAGCAGGTCACACCTTAGGACCTACAGCCATCAGGCACCAGGACCACATGGAAACATTTTTGCTAGTGTAACCCCCAGGTGGTGCCATCCCAAGGGCTACTACCCCTGCCTGCTTGACTACTGACTAGTTGAGGGGCCTAGGTTCTATGGTGGGTGCCTCCACCCAGAGGTCAGGGTTTGTAGTGATTAGAGTAGCTTGGTCACAGCCCTCTGGGACACTGAGACCCCCTTTTATTCCCTCTAGTGGCTCACACAATCCACAGAAGTTACAGTCCCAATACCCTACATGTACATACTGTTCATTCATAAAGTACCACTTACCCTCAAGACTGATTCTAAGGTTCGTCTCTGGGGGCCCCCTGTAAAATAAGGTTAATCACACAAACCAATACAATGCTTGATATGTAGGTACTGACACTTCAGACAGTTTAAAGTTTAACAACATCAAATCTGGTTTATTTAGGGGGAATAAAACACGGGAGGGGGAGATCAGGTTAATTGGCAGAATTAAATCACAGTACTGTGCACACATACAGGGTCTGAAAAGTCACACTCTGGGTACCCAGGTTGGTGGGGGGGCTAGCCAGGTCCGTTGCCCGGGGTTGGCTGGCAGGTGCAGATGGACAGGGCCCTGTAGAAGAAAATATATGCACAACACCCAATTGTAATCCGGAGCCGGATGGCTGAGTCCATGAAGAAGTGAAACAACAATAATTAGATGACACACTGGTAATTGAAAACAGGCTGCAGGGGAATACCCTGATTTGTACTCACAATACCCAAGCTGAGAACCGGATGGTGGATGTTCTTCTGGGTTGCCAGAACAACAGGGCATGGAGACAAGGTCCTTGTGACTGGACCCCACTGCAGTAGATAGCAAACGGATTCAGTCCAAGACAAGCTGGGGTTTGCTTCCAGCTTCAACACACCGCACACAGCACAGGGGATTGGAAATAGTGATTCCCCACAAGCACAACATACATTCATATGTAAAAGGAAAGTACTATACCAGGCAGGCTGCTCCTAGATCCCAATTGCAATTACTGCAAATACTTGGAAGCACACACAGAAGCTTCAGTTCCTGACAGACCGAGCGTAATTCAGCAATTTCTCCAGTCTTCTACAGGGTTAGCCTGGTTTCTACCTTTCGGACTTCCTTCTTTCTCCTCACAAGTCGGTTTCAGTCCGAACTAGCACTTACAATGGCTGCAGGCCGAACCTCAGGGCCTCACACGCACTTTCCGCGTGAAACTATACACCGCAGAAGCACAGAGCTCCTTCTTTCTTCACTGTCACAACTGATCTGATCTTTCCACTCACAGAGCAGGGCATTTCCTTTAGCTCCACACCATTCTGTTGGCTGGTTTGGCTGTCACTCACAATAAGACTCCCTCTGTTGGTCAAAAAAGGCACCAAGGTCAAAACTACATTTCCCAGAGTCACTGCTCATACAATCCCCTTGTGACTGGCTCAAAATTGAGAGTCCAAGTTCCAATTCGTCCACAGGCTCCATTTTAAGGCCTCCCTATCATCCTGATTGCTCCAAGTCAGCAATTCAGGACCAAAATGAAAGAGCTACACTGAAACAGTTTCTGCTGAAATAAAGACAAGTTAGACAAACTACATTTTCTCAGTCACTCTAAATGATTTCTGGCAAACAGTTATATCTTTCAACAAGGCTCCCTCTGCACGTGTAGTGACGGCAGAAACGGAGCAAATTGGCAGCAGCTCGGGTGGGATTTAAGCATTAAATACACAGTCCCCCCATACAAACTAATTAAGTCTGCAAGCAGACAGCTCTTAAAGAGACAGTATGTGGAGGCTCAAAGAGCACTCACTTGGAACCACATTTAAGCAGCTCAGACACCGAACACTGCCCAGACTTGGAGCATTCAGGCAAGCTCCTGGAAGACTTTTGGGAACCCCCATTTGCAGGGGGGGGTTACACCAGCAGCCTAAATGGGGCTGCCCTAGGTGACGTCATCACATCAATGTCCTCCCTATACAACTGTGGGAGGCCCCACATCCTCCTCATTTCTCCGCCAGAGACCATCCACTGAGGATGCGCTCATGCAGGAACCGAGGGAGAGCCACAGAGACCTGCTAGAAGGAGCACGAAAGGCAGAAGGCTTACCATCCTGCAAAAGAGAGGACAGGAAAGAAGGAACTCAGAAGTAAGGGGGGGCAGCATGACCTGCTGCAAGAGATTCTCTTGAAGATAGTACAGTTACGTAAGAACTTACTGTAACAGTAGATCTTTGAGAGAGGCTCTTGCAGTAGGTATTAACCATTAGGACTGCGCTCCCTGGTGTCAGGACCACACAGAAAACTTTAGCTAGCAGTGTCTGGGCGGGGGACCGCCACTCACATCACGTAACCGATGTCAGCGTGGCCCTATATAGTGGGTGGTCCCCAGCCCGCCCTCCAGTTCTCCCGCCAGAGACCTCAGAACCAAGCAACAGGAGAAAGGAGTGGGCACCTTGAGCCTTTGTAAAGCTAGAAGAAGTAGTAGCAGAAATTGGGGGAAGGTGGGTGGGAAAGTTACCTACTGCATAAGCCTCTCTCGAAGATCTACAATTATGGTAAGTTCTTACATAACTGTGCTATCTTACTTCGGGAGGGCTCTTGCAGCAGGTATTAACCATTAGGACTGAGTCCCAAGCAGTGTAAATCAGACAAGTCTGAGGCATGGGAGGCAGGAAAGATCTACAGAGACGCAGGAAGAAAATCATGAAAGGAATCCCTGAAGGACAGCTAGTCCAAAGCCAGCCCTGTGCCTAGAGGTAATATCCAGACTGTAGTGTTTTGTGAAAGTGTGGATGGAGCTCCAAGTGGCTGCTACACAAATGTCAGCAGCAGACACATTCTTGAAGCAAGCAGCAAATGCAGCCATGCCTCTGGTAGAATGTCCTTTGACTTTCCCTGGCAAGGGTTTGTTGTACTTCTGGTAACAGAAAAAAATGCAGTTTGCCAACCATTTTGACAAACATTGCTTAGAAACAGCAGTGCCCTCTCTCTGGGGTGTAAAGGAAACAAAAAGTTGATTCATTTTACAGACTGACTCCATCCGATTCATATAGTAATACAAAATTCTGTGAACATCTAGTGTGTGCAGAATTGCCTACCCCTGAGTAGAGTACTTAGGGTAATAAACTAGTAGTTGAACAGTCTGAGTCAGCAATTCAGAAACAACCTTTGGCAAGAACTTAGGATTTGTATGCAGTGCCACTCAGTCTCTGTGGAAAATTAAATACGGCTCCTTACATATCAGGGCCTGAAGCTTGGAAATCCTTCGAGCAGAAGTGACAGCAACTAAAAAGAGCGCTTTCCAAGACAGGTAGCACATGTCACAACTTAAGGCCGATTCAAAAGGATGCAAGATGAGTTTTTCTAAAATAAAATTTAAATCCCACAGTGGGGCAGGGTTACACACCAGGGGTTTCAAATGAAGGATTCCCTTCAGAAATGTTTTAGAAACCTCCAGCTGAGCAACAGTTTTGCCCTCCACTGGAATGTGGTAAGTGGAAATGGCTGAAAGGTGAACCTTCTACGAGGAGTAGCTCAGACCCAAGTCAGATAGGTGCAGCAAGTACTCCATGACCTGGGAAACAGAGCATGAAAAAGGGTCCCAATTCTTTGAAGTGGCTGAAATGGAAACTCTCTTCCATTTCATAGCATAAGTGGTCCTCGTAGAAGGCTTTCTGGCCTCCACGAGGACTTGGGCCACCCTAGAGGAAACCCCACAGCATGAAGCAGCTATGTCAGAAGGTGCCACACACATGAAGGTGAAGGGACTTGAGTCCTGGATGAACCAGATTCCCTCCCTCCTGGGTCAGGAGGTTGTGACAGATGGGCAGGGGAATCGGCGGCTCCACAGCCAGCTGTTGCAGAAGCGGGAACCATATTTGTCGCGGCCAAAGCAGGGCAATCAGGATCATGTGAGCCCCTTCTGCTTGCAACTTGAGCAGTACCCGCTGCAGGATTGGAAAGGGAGGAAAGGCGTATAAGACCCTCCCTATCCAACAAAGAGATAGTGTGTCTCGCCAAAAAAACACCAGGCCCTGGAATGAGCGAGCAAAACTTGGGAAGTTTTGCATTGCATGGGGGAGGCAAACAGATCGAGATCTAGATGACCCCACAGGTCAAAAATGCCTTCGACCATCGACTGGTTTAGTTCCCACTCATGAGTCTTGGCCTGGGTGTGGCTGAGACTGTCCGCCAGGACGTTCTGGAAGCCCGGGACATGAACTGCAGCAAGGGTGATCTGATGCAGAATCGGCCAGTTCCAGACTCGCATCACTTCCCTGCAGAGAGAGTAGGAGTGAGTGCCCCTTGTTCAGATACCAGACCACACACATATTGTCCGTTTGGACCAGCAGTGGACCTGGACTGAGGAGGTGCTGAAAGGCCTGCAGAGCATACAGCACCACCCACATCTCCAACACACTGATGTGTAGAGACAGTTCTGACCGAGACCACAGTCCTTGGGTCCTGTGGGTCTCTAGGTGAGCCCCCTCAACCCAGCCCCGAAGCATCTGTGGTCAGGTTCTGGATGGGAGGAGGGGAATGAAAAGGAACTCCCTTGCAGAGATAGCTGAGATCCTGCCACCACAGGAGATCCCGACACAACGATGTGGAGACCAAGACTTTGTGGACGAGGTCATTTGATCTCTGGTCCCACTGACCCCCAGAGTGTCCACTGCAAAATATGCATATGGAGCTTGGCCAGAGGGACAGTCGGGATGGCCACCGCCATAAGGACCAGAAGGCGCAGCACTGACCTGGCCGGAATCCAACGGCTGAATGCCACCAGCTGTGCCTGCTGTTGCATGGTTTCCACCCTGTCCAAAGGGAGGAAAGCCTGACCCTGGCCATATCCAGCACTGCTCCAATGAACTGCAGGCACTGGGAGGGGGTTAGGTGAGACTTGGGGTAGTTCACCGTAACTCCCATTCGGGCAAACAGGTCCAGGGTCGCTGAAAGTGAAATTTCCAGCCGTTCCCTCAATGGGGCCGAGATCAGCCAATCATCGAGCTATGGGAATATATAGTGGCCCTGGCACCTCAAGGCCACTGCCACTACCGCCAGGCACTTGGTAAAAACCCTGGACGCTGAGGACAGGCCAAAGAGGAGAACCTTGAACTGGTAGTGTTCCCCCTGAAAGGAGAACCTGAGGTAGCAGTGGTGGGCTTGAAAGACCGGTATGTGCAGGTACTGTACGCATCCTGCATGTCCACAGCACAGAGCCACTGTCCCTTGTGCAGCATGGGCAGTAGGCCTGGAAGGGTCAGCATTCAAAATCTTTTGTACTCTATGTACAGATTTAGGGTGCTGAGGTCTAGCATCAGGTGCAGATCTCCCATCTTTTTAGGAACCAGGAAGAAGTGAGAGTCATTATTTTAAACTTTCTGTCCCCCCCCCGACCCCCAAGCACCGCACCTTTGAAAGATGCCTAAGGTGTCTGCGCTTGCTTTCTTCACCTACCTGGAGCCCTGCTGGACCCCCATGTAGCCATGGTTCTTCCTCCAAAGGCGGTGACAAGGTGGGGCCCATACACCCCAAACTTCTTGTCTGTGTTGGGTCCAGCTTCAGGACAGGCAGGTGGGAGCTTCTGGGGTCTGCACCAGGCACTCCGTCCACCCGGTGCCTGGAGAGACAGTTTTCCTTTTTCCTCTGACTGTGGTGTGCGCTCCATTGAGGCATCATCGCCGACGTCCGTCATGCCCATTCCCCAGGAACGTGATAGGATGCTTGACATACCCCACGCCTCCACCTGGTGTCGGCTAAGCGCCAAGCCACAGCCCCCCTCCCTCCCAGAGAAGGTGAGCGGTCCCTGAGATGCTCAGCCTCCCCCCCCCCCGGTCGGCCCTCCAAAGAAGTGAGAGTAATACCCTCTTCCTATCTGGTTTAGAGGAATGGGCTCTATGGCTGCCTTTTGCAGTAAGAGCCTCTATCTCTTCTCTGAGGATAGGAATGTGTGCCCTCCAGTAAAAGGACGGACCCAGAGGGTTGTCTGGGGGTCTCTCCAGAAACTCCAACATGTGGCCCTGAGAGATTAGTTGAAAGACCCACGAATCTGCGGTAATCACCTGTCACCCTGCCAGATGACCACTGAATCTTCCACCCACCGGTTCCTCTGATTTAAGAAGAGGAGGAGGGGAGGTGGGCCACAAGTCAGGAGGCAGAGGGAGGGTTGGGGAGGGATGCCCCTGAAGTCCTCTGGTTCTTGGCTGGAGGGGTGGTCTTTGCTGAGGGGGGCCCGATATTTGTTCTGACGTCTGGCCTGTTGTGGTTGTTTCGTCCGTCATCTCTGCTGGCAACAAAAGGGCTTCTTTGCCTGACAGCCAGTGTGGTACATAGTCTGCACCGAATGTAATGTCTGCCCCTTATCCTGGAGGCTCATGATGATGTCTTGTGCATCTCCTCCAAAGAGGACAGAACCCCAGAAGGGAGCATCCTAGATTGTAGCATGGACATCAGGTGCCAACCCAGAGACTCTCAGCCAAGAATACCTCCGGAGGCAGACTGCAGTAGCTGTGCTCCTAGCTGAGGAATCCACAGCGTCATCAGTCACCCTCAAAGAGTGGCAATAAGTGACCTTAGCTGACCTAATGGTGTCAGAGAGGGTTTCCTTCACATCAGAGTCCTACAGGGCCTCAATGACCGTCTCTAACTGGTGAAAGAGGGATTTATGGTACACCAACATGTGCACCACATAATTAAGGGTGTGCATAGCCAGGGTAGAAGATGAATAAAATTTACGCCCAAACTGATCAAGCTGCCTTGACTCCTTGTCAGGCAGAGAGGTGCTCATGTGTTTAGGTTTGGTAGATGTGTCGTGCACCGCATGAATGACCACTGAGTCCACTTTAGGGTGGACGCTAAGGCTGTCTTTTCCCTCTGGCATATGGTAAATCCTGTCCGCCTTCTTGGCCACTGCCGGAATGAAGGAGGTCATTAGCCAGATGGTGGAAGCAAGATCCTCATGAGGCTCCAACCCTGGGGGTGTGAGGACTGGGGACAGCTCAGGCATGACCAAATGCTCAGCAAACCTCTTTCACTTGGGGTCCTGGTCGTCAGCCTTCCAATCATAGACCTCCACAATCCTTTTGAGAAGGTCCAAAAAGGAGAGATCCTCTGAAGGAGACTTCGGAGGCTCCTTAGCCTAGGGCTTGTCCAGCGGAGGAGTCTCAAAGCCAGAGACTGAGGAAGAGGAGTCTGAATCTGAGTCCGATGAATGAATTGGGACTGGAGATACAACTTCCGGGTGGGGAACTTCCTTGAGGGGAGCAGGAGGTTTGCCCTTATGAGAGGCAGCCGTGCCCTTCATCAGGCCTGACAAGGAAGCACAGAACTCCCCCAGCGAAGGGGACCGATGCATCAGATCCGGGCACGCCGAGGTAGAGGCCACTACCAGATGATGACTATCCAATTCTGAGACTAGTTGAGACTTAGTTTTGGTCCACCAGGACTGGGGAACGGCCTGTAAGTCCACCTGAGGTTGAGGAGATGGAGGGAAGGGTGGAGAAGGCTGGTAGACTGGCTGAAAACCAGTGCCATAACCCGGAATCAGGTATCCTGTCGTCTGGTACCCTGATGGTGGATAACCAGGCATGGGATAACTATGGCCAATGCTTGGTGGCGGATACCCTGGCGAAGGGAGACCTGGCACCTCGTACCCTGATGGAAGTTTACAGGGGTATGATAGCGCAGCGGTTGGTAGCCTGTCATCTGAAAATCCATGCCGGTCCTGGTGGAAGAGCCCTTGGGCCAGACGAAGGACCCTGAGGAGGTCCAAAAGATGGGTTGAAAAACCCAGAGGGGTGATAGTCCAGCATCAGCCCACTGGGGAGGGAGCCAGACATCACCCCAGAGGAACCCTCCAACGGAGGCGAAGGAACCCTCTGATGGAGGTGGAGGGACAGAAGGCCCTGAGGAAAGCATCAGCAGGGAAGGGTCCAGAGGGTCTGCCAGGAAACTGGTACTGGTGCCTGGTTGTGACCCTGTAGTGAAATAGTCAGGCTGATGTCCTTCTGGCTCCAAGCATTCAGAGGAGGCCAGAGGTGAGAAAGGACTCTGGTCAGGTGAGCCTGCCAGAAAATGTTGCGGAGGAGCCTGCAACAGAGGCTGAGAGTCAACATAAAGCCACTCATCGGGGCCTGATGGAAGCACCTGGGCTGGGCGGGTGTCAGAATTTCCAACGTCCAGCTTATCAGCCATGGCCGGGTATTCACTGGAGACCCCGGTGTCTGACTTAACAGCATGGGCTGGGCACTTGTCGAGGGGGCTCCGATGAGTGACTTATCAGCCCTGCCAGCAGGCTTAGACCCTGAGGTTGTGAGGGGTCCAAGAGTGGCGGTAGCCTTAGACTCCACTGAGGCAACCACCGCCACGGCAGGAGGACCAAGGGCTGCTCCAGGGAGGTTGAAGCAGCCTTGTCCGCAGAAGCGCTCTTCCCGGAGGAAGAGGTCTGTTGGCCATCTCTGGAGGGAGTCGCAGAAAGGAAACCTTTCTTGGCCCTGATGCTTTTCCTTGTCCTTCCGTCTTTTGTGACAGTGTGAATCTGACAAGGGTGAGGAAGAGGCACTCCACAATTTCTGCAACTCCTTCTCCATTGAAATCATCTTCAATTTTAAAACACGGGCCTCGAGGGCCTTCTGCCAGCATTTCCATGTGGCCTGATTGAAGCTCAGGCAGGCCTCACAATCCGCGGGTCTAGTGTTCCAGGCCCAGGCAGAAGAGGCAGAGGTAAAGGGTCATCCTTATGCGGGAGTTGTGCCGAGGACTGTGACCTTATTTTTATGTGATTTGGAAGGCGTCGGGGAAGATATACATGAAGATTATTTTACAAAAAC
Source organism: Neoceratodus forsteri (assembly GCA_016271365.2). Classification (NCBI taxonomy): domain Eukaryota; kingdom Metazoa; phylum Chordata; order Ceratodontiformes; family Ceratodontidae; genus Neoceratodus; species Neoceratodus forsteri. The sequence continues at coordinate 1,128,078,854 of CM057449.1, read as the reverse complement.
AATAAAGAATCAATGGAAAAGTGGAAAAATCTACTAATCCAAAATGGCGGTCGAACTGTAGCAGTGCTTTCTGTGAGGTCCAACGTGCACAGGTCGACGGCGGGAAAGAACTGGAGGGCAGGTTGGGGACTGCCCACTACAGAGGGTCACGCTGACATCGGTCACGTGACGACGGTGGGCAGTCCCCTGCCAGACACTGCTAGCTAAAGTTTTCCATGCGGTCCTGACGCCAGGGGGTGCAGTCCTAATGGTTAATACCTACTGTTAGAGCCCTCTCGAAGTAAGATCTACTGTTACAGTAAGTTATTATGCAACTGTTCTATCTTCTTCAAGGATATCTCTTACAGCAGGTCTCACCTTAGGAATGAGTCCCAAACAGTACTGCACAGAACAGTCCGGGCAGCTGGACGGTCTAAAAAAGGAGGCTTTATAACATTGCTAGGCCAAATCTTGCCCTTCCTCTAGAGGCGATGTCCAGACTGTAGTGCCTTGTGAAAGTGTGGACAGTACTCCAAGCTGCAGCACAACACAGCTCCACTGCTGAAACCCCTCTGAAACAGGCAACAGAAGTGGCAATGCCTCTGGTACAGTGGCCCTTAACAGCCCCAGGAAGTTCCTTAGTGTACTTCCCATAACAGAAAATAATACAGCTGGCCAACCATTTGGACAGACACTGTTTAGAAACTGGTATACCCTCTTTCATGGAGAAAAAGAAACAAACAGCTGCAAAGGCGTCCTGTAGTCCTTCGTGCGATGGACATAATACCGGAGTATTCTATGTACATCTAAAGTATGGAGCAAAGCTTCCCTTGGACTGGCACAGAAACACAGAATTTGACAGCAGATAAGGACTGCTTGGCACACTTAATGTGCCCATTTTCCCTACCTGCAGTCACACCGTAGACCCGTATTGATCTCTGGCTTTACCCCAACCCCCTTTCTTACTTCTAAGGTTCCCTTATAGCTATCTCATGCCTTCTTAAATCACAATACAATTTTTCCTCCCATAACCTCCTCAGGGAGGCTGATCCAGGCATCCACCACCCTTTCAGTGAAGAAATGTTTCCTTATATTTCCCGATTGTAACCCCCCGCTTCACCACGTGACCCCTTGTTCTTGTGCATCCTTTTCTCTGAAAAAGGCTTCCCTCTTGAACCTTATTTACAGTATGCCATTGAGGTATTTAAATTCTTAATCATATCCCCCTCTCCCTTCTTTCCTTCAGTTTGTACATACTGAAGTTTTTTAGTTTCTCCTCACAGGGCTTTTGATGTAGATCTTGCATCATTTTAGTTGTCCTCCTCTGGACTGCTTCAACAATATGTGCTTTCAGAGATGAGGACTCCAGAACAGGACACAGTACTTTAGGTGGGGTCTCACCAGACATTGATACAGAGGTATAACCACCTCCCTCTTTTTACTGGTGATACCCTTCCCTATGCACCCTAGTATCCCACTAGCTCTCCCCACTGCCCTGTCCCACTGTTCAGTCACCTTTAGATCATCAGACATTATAACATCCAGGTCTCTTTCCTGTTTGGTGGTCGCAAGTAACACTCTCCCCATTTTGTACTCTGACCCTGGGTTTCAATGCCTCAAGTGCATGATTTTGCATTTTTTTTGCACGGAAACTTGGTTGCCACTTTCTAGACCACTCCCTAAGTTCATTTTTTCTACCCCATTGCATTGTTTTTTATATGTATTTGTATGTTATATTTTTTATCCCCTCCTCCCCCCGAGAGTTTGGGGACCTCGGCAAACATGGCAGGCGCATACACACTCTGGGTACCAGCTCGGCCCCTTCCACCCCAACCCTGGCTATCGTTGGGACCCCCATAGCCTGAACTGCCATCCATCCTCATCGGGTGGCAGCCAAGGGCCGGAAAACCCTTATCCCGCCTCAGGAGAGGACAGCCTCTTGAGCGCAGCTCAATCCTGCTCCACGCCTCCCCACCCGCCGACTCCTAGAACCCAGGCGTTCCCGAACCTGGGTCACCGGCATGGCGCGAAGTGTGGCGTCCAGTGCCTCAACCCTCGGCGCCACCTGGTTGGCTCCATTGCAGATTTTTGTGTCATTCGCAAAAAGACATACCTTCCCTTCTAGTCCCTTTGCAATGTCGCTTATAAAGATATTAAAGAGGACTGGTCCCAGCACTAGCCACCCTCCCTTCCTCGGAGTGAACTCCGTTTACCACTATCCACTGTCGCCTATCTTCCAACCAATTTCTTACCCAGTTTACCACATTTAGTCTCACTCCTACACTGCCTAGCTTGTTTATGAGTTTCCTATGTGGAACAGTGTCAAAGGCTTTACTGAAATCTAAGTAGGCCACATCCACCTCTCCAGCCTGATCTACTCCCCAAGTTACCCAGTCAAAGAAATCTATAAGAGTAGTTTGACTTGACCTTCCCCTAGTGAATCCATGCTGCCTCAGATCTTGCAAGCCACTGGATTCCAGATAGTGCAAAATCCCTTCTTTCAGTAGCAATTCCATTAATTTCCCCACCACCGAAATCAGGCTGCCTGGCCTGTAATTGCCAGCCTCCTCCCTGCTCCCACTTTGGTGAAGTGGTACTACATCTGCCCTCCTCCAGGACCACTCCTGTTTCCAGTGAGTGGTTGAATAGGACTGACAGAGGTGCAACTACCACCTCTCTGTGCACCCTCAAAAACCTTGGATGTATCCTGTCTGGTACCATTACCTTGTCTATGAAAACTGTCTAAACAATGAAGCCCCCTGCCCCCGAAAGACTTAACCCCCCCCCCCGATTAAGCTTTTCGCACCGAAAAACCTTTTTTTATGCGCTGCCACTTATTGTATTTTTATTTTGTTAAATCCACAAACCGGGAATATGGTGGATGCTGGGGGGCTCCATTTAGTGTAAAATTGCAGCGCTGCACCACTCACTTCAATACATATGTATGCTGCTGTGGCATGGAGGGTAGGGCCACAGGCAGGGAGGGTGGCAGGATGTCGGTGAACTGGGGTTTGATTCCTGGTCCTGGGACATTTGCCTTTTTTTTGTTTTGTCTACCCCCCCCCCACCCGACTTATTCTGTCAATGTGTCTGGCCCCCACCCTGCACTTTTGCCCCCCAGTTGTCTTTCTGGTTCCCCTTCCCCTCCTCAACAATCCCCCAAGGATTCTCTCCGTCCCCAGTTGCCTCCCCGTAGGTAATTATATTATGTTGGGGCGGTTTGGGGGACAGAGCCCCCCACACACAGCCATTGTTGCTTTTTTTTTTGTCTTGTTGGCTATGGTAGTGCTCAGCGTTTTTACCAAGCACTACTTTTCCTGTCGCTGTTTTTACTGTGCGGTGTTTGACTGCGCTGTAATTGTTTTAGCTACTTTACATCTTTACATAGTGCCGTGGTGGGGGGGCAGGCAGGGCTGTTCCAGCTTTACACTTGCCTGTCTGTCTGCTGCCACACCTAGGTCAATGGGTAGTACGCCAACAGGGCACCCTCTGCCCACTCTTCTGGTGGGTGTGGCAGAGGGAGCGAATGGACTGCAGAGTTCTCCCCGAGGCCTGCAGGTCAGTGACGATATCCATCACGTCCACCCCGAAGATCTTGTAGCCCCTGAAGGGAGCATTCAGGATGGACTGTTGGACGTCAGAGACAAAACCGGATACCTTGAGCCAGGTGTACCTCCTCAAGCAAACTCCCACTGCAGAGGCTCTGACGGAGGCATCTAGGGCATCATATGCGGCTCACAAGAGTTGCTTGCCCACATCTGCACTTGTCTGGAGGGTCTTGGGCATGTCCTGTTTTGGGGGACCCTCTGGAAGGAACTGGGCTGCTGACCTGGCTGCTTTCCAAGGTCATTCTTGAATCTGAGCATATGGCCAAAGTAATTAATGATCCTGATAGCCAAAGTGAAAGAGGCAAATACCCTCTTGAACATAAGGTCCAACTTTCTGGACCGCTTGTCCAGAGGGAAAGAGCTAAGGTGCTGGGGCATCCTGGCTCTATCATGGGCCGCACTGCTCACTACAGAATCCACATGTGGTGGTCCTGCAAACAAGGGTTTCCCAGAGGGGGTCTGGTACAGCTTGTCCGTCTTTCTGAGCAGGGGAAATTAAATTGGGTCTGTACCAAGCAGCCATAGTGGCATCCTCATATGCATCAATCATAGGAGGGATGATGAGGGGAAGGGAATCTGGCAGGTCCAGGTAATCAGCCAGGTTCCGCCAAGTAATGTCCTTCTCCACAGCATCAAACCCCATAGTGGACTGCAGTTGCCGCATCACTGCTATGAAAGAGGGATCATCGGGGGAGGATGGGACATGAAGTGTATCTTGAGGAGTCCTCCCCCGCTAAGGAAACAATGGAGGTACTAGAGAGAGTCCGGGCCCCAGCACCCTCATCTTCATCATCTGGCAGCAGGAAGTCAAGGCAATAATTGTCATCATCCCCTGGTGCAGAAATAGGCACAGAAGACATCAACAACCGAGAAGGGGCTGGTCCCGATGAAGCATGGTGTGACAGCACCAATGCCGGCCGAGGAAGCTCTGCCGGCGATGGGCCCTGAGGGGGGGACCACTCTCTGCATGAAGTCCCAGACAGAAGAAAGCAGGGCCTGGACATCGATGGTCATCAGCGTCTATTGGGAGCCCTGTAGCAGTGACAGGAGGCACTGAGGCTTGCAAAGGCAGGGACGGCTGAAGCAGCAATAGGATGGGGGAGGTTAAGGTACCAGCTGAGGGACCTGCATCCCCAATGTCACAGGAATGGTCAGGGGCATTGGCTAAAGAAGCCTGATGATGCATGACTATCGTCATCGGCAACCAGATCAGCGTCACTCCCTGACTGCAGCCCCCGAGGAGGTGGGGGCGCATTCAGCAGTGGTGGACACATTGGCAGGGATAGAGAATACCATGGACGATGGGCCCACGTCAACAGAGAAGTAACTGACAGGCCACGATGCCAGAGTCCTCCATGTGGAAGAAACAGTGAGGGAGGCAGTGGGAATTGTCGGCGGGAGTAGGGGAAGGATAGTCGATAACGACAAACCAATGCCAGGCAGAGGAGTTCTGGTGGTAACGTCTGCCAAGGCCGACCCTGTGGTAGAGAAGGTCTGGGCAGCAGTGAAGGTCACTGCCAGTCTGGTTAATGACCCCACAATGGCCGGTGCTGGAAGTGGCAACTGAGAACATTCCCGGGAGGACCTGTCTTTCTCCCGGTGGTGATGCTTTCCCAAAGACTTGTCCCACGGCTTGGCAGCATGAGAGTTCATAGACTGGGCCAGGGAAGCTCAGGAGCTCCTAGCCTGAGGCTCCTTTTCCAAGGAGGCAACCTTCAGCTCCATTAAGAAAGATTTTAGTAGCTTGATTGAAGCAGCGGTAGATCTCACAGGCCTTAACATCATGGTTGGTACCAAGGCAGCGGACGCAGGCCCCATGGTCGTCTATATCACAGATCTTCCGTCCGCAGCTGCAGCAACAGAAAAGATTGTCATAGCGACTTAATTATACCCCACTCATTAAGACAGTCGAAGAAGATCTATGCAGGTGGAGGGCTTTGCCTGTCTCTTGGCTGGGGCATATTAACTTTATAAAAATGAATATTTTACCTAGGGTTCTTTATGTCATGCAAATCTTGCATACTGGACTTACCAGGGTTGATCTCAAAAGATTAGAGAAGACCTTGTCTGATTTTGTATGGCAGGGTAAGCACCCTCGTACTAGTTTGAGGAGTCTTAAAGTAGACGTTTCGCAGTGTGGGATGAATTTCCCAGATCTCAAAAATTATTACTTTGCCCTACAGCATCGCTAAATCCAGGACTGGGTGAAAAGATCAGCTGAGGTGGGCTGGATAGACTTAACAGTGAACAGGGCTGCCCTGGTAGGCTCTCAGCATGTCTTTCACAGGGAGGTTGTAAAGCTTGCATTAGGTTGGCTGGGACTAACTCTCTAGTGACTTCGGTTCTGGACAGCTGGGACCAAATCCGTCAACAGACAGGGGTGAGAGAAGAGGAGACCGTGCTGCTTCCTGTAGCTGGTAACCCATTCTTTCTTCCCAGTTTGGCAGACAATGGTTTTCGGGAGTGAGAGGATAAAAGAATTAGATCTATAGGTGACTTGTATATTGGGGAGAATCTGTGCTCCTCTGAAGAAATAAGGAATAGATTGGGTATACCGGACGCACACTTTTCCCGGTTTTTACAGCTTCGAGCATATGTTAAGGATTTAGGAAGGGTGTCAGCCTTCGACTAACCTTTGGTGCAAATTGAAAGTTTGGTTTATATGGCCACAAGAGACACGGGTGGCCTAATCAGGAGGGACGCCCATCAAGGTAAACAATCTCTGCCTGACCCCACACAAAGAACTAAAATACAATGAGAACAGGATTTAGAGAACATTTTCAGGATGATGATTGGCTTACATAGAAACATAGAAACATAGAAGTTGACGGCAGATAAGGACCGCAAGGCCCATCCAGTCTGCCCATTTCTTTTTCTACCTTATAAATGTGCCATCGGCCTTTGCTCTGTCAGTGACCTATCTATTCATAGTCATTTGTATTGCTCCCTTATGCCTATCCCATGCCTGTTTGAAGCCCTGCACTGTATTCATAGCTACCACTTCTTGTGGTAAGCCATTCCATGCATCTACCACCCTTTCTGTGAAAAAGAATTTCACATTCCCCTTAATCGGCCTCCTCTAATCTCATGCTGTGTCCTCTTGTCCTGCTATTTTTCTTATATTTAAACATGTTAGACTCTTTCACCTTGTTTATGCCCTTAAGGTGTTTAAATGTCTCGATCATATCACCTCTCTCCCTCCTTTGCTCAAGGGTATACATATTGAGCTCCGTTAATCTGTCCTCATATGTCTTCTGATGCAGTCCCTGCACCATTTTGGTTGCCCTTCTCTGGACTGCCTCAATTTGGTTAATGTCCTTGTGAAGGTGTGGCCTCCAATACTGCACGAGTACTCAGATGGGGCCTAACCAATGTCTTGTACAGAGGATTATTACCTCCCTCTTACGACTTGTGATACTCCCTACTAATACACCCTAACACCCCTAGCTCTTACCTACTGCTTTAGAGGTCTGCTTGATGATTTTAGGTCATCAATGATGATGATGCCCAAGTCTCTTTCTTCCTTTGTGACTGCTAGCAACTCCCTCCCAGCCTATAAGTGGCTTCAGGGTTTCTCTTCCCTATGTGCATGATTTTGCACTTTTTGCATTAAATCCCAGTTGCCACTCTTCTGACCATTCTGCTAGTTTATCCAGATCTCTTCTCATTCTGCCCACCCCATCTGGATCATCTACTCTGTTGCAGATCTTGGTGTCATCTGCAAACAGACAAGCCTTACCCTCTAGTCCATCTGCAGGTCACTAATGAAGATGTTGAATAGGACTGGCCCCAGGACTGATCCCTGAGGTACCCCACTTGTGACTTGCATCTCTTCTGACTGTATACCATTTACCACCACTCTCTGTTTTCTGCCAGTCAACCAGTTTGCCACCCAGTTGACCAACTTCTGACCCACCCCGAGCCTACCTATCTTATTTATCAATCTTCTATGTGGAACAGTGTCAAAAGCTTTGCTGAAGTCAAGGTAGGCGACATCAACTGCTCCCCCTTGGTCCACCACTCTGGTTACCCAGTCAAAGAAATCTATGAGATTAGTTTGACAGGACCTTCCTTTTGTAAACCCATGCTGTCTTGGATCCTGTGCCCTATGGATTCCAGGTGTTGCACTATCCTTTCCTTAAGGAGTGCCTCCATAATCTTGCCCACTACTGAGGTAAGACTGACTGGTCTGTAGTTCCCCCTCCTCCCTGCTACCACTCTTGTGGAGTGGAATCACATGAGCCCTTCTCCAGTCTTCTGGGACCTCTCCTGTGCTCAGAGACTCACTAAACAATTCTGCTAATGGCTCTGCTAGTTCCTCCTTTAGCTCCTTAAGTACCCTGGGATGTATGCCATCAGGTCCCATTGCCTTATCCACCCTGAGCTTAGCAAGCTCTTGTAGGACCCTTTCTTTTGTGAAGGAGTAGTGCTCACCTCCTCCCCTGTGTCCATGATGCTGAGCTGTGGCCCTGCCCTACCTTCTCTTCAGTAAATACTGAGCAAAAGTATCTATTTAGATAGATGCCTTTACAGGGTCCTCCTCCTCACATGCTCCCTTTTCTCCATTAAGCTTAGCAATACCCTCTGGACTTTTTCCTTTCACTAATGTATCTATAGAAAGTCTTGTCACCTTCTTTACTGTTCGTGCTAGTGTTTCCTCAGTTTGGGACTTTGCCTGCCTTACTGCCTTACCGCTTCCTTTAGGGCAGTTTGGTATGCCTCCTATCTTCATCCGCTGTGTTCCCTTATATTTTCTGAAGGCCAGCCTTTGGCTCTGACCTTTCTGCTACTGTATTTGAGAACCAAAGTGGTTTCCTTCTTCTTTTGCACTTCCTTTTCTGTCTAACACAATGGGATGTTGCTTCAAGTATTGTATCCTTAATGCTTGCCCACTTTGCCTGTACCTCCTCACCTGTGTTTCTTTTTGCCAGGGCTAGCTTAACTCTGTTGGCCATCTTATCAAAGTCAGCTCCTCTGAAGTCCCATATTTTTGCATTGGAATGGGATGATTTAGATGTAGTAGCTAAATTGAACCATACCATGTGATGGTATGGCTTATGATACTACACCTATGCAGGGGTGTTCTGATTTGTTATAAATATGAAGAGTCCTATAAATTCATACAGAGGCTTTACTGCCCTGCAACGGTAGTTCACAAATGTAATCCTGCGGTTTCTCCACTTTGTGGGAGATGTAAAATTGAGCTGGGTTCCTGTTTTCATTCATTTTAAGCCTGCCTCATTTTGCAGAAGTTTTGGGAGAGTGTAGCACAGGAAATAGATGCTTTGATGAGGAAACACTTGCCGGTTGAACCCCTATTGCTTCTGTTTGGTGTAGAAGATTTGGGCCCTGAGGGTTGGGTGCTGCTGCCGAGATAGTCCCGAGTGTTGCTGGCTTTAGCTAGACACTTTATCCTAAATACCTGGGTCTCGGGGTACCACCTTCCGTACATCAATGGTTAACCATGGTGATACAGACCCTAGCTGTTGAATGCCTCTCTTACCTACTTAAGGATAGAGGGGAGAGGTTTTTCAGACTTGGGATCCTTTCATCTCTTCTCTGTCTCTGGGACAGGCACAGGCCCTTAGGGAAGGACTGCAGTAAATAAAGATCAGAATACTCCTGTTTCACTTTATACCTGATTTATTTGTAACCCCTAGGTGGCGCTATCCCAAGGGCTACTACCCCTGCCTGCTTGGCTGGTAGCAGGTTAAGGGGCCTGGGTACTGAAACTGGTGCTTCCACCCGGAGGTCAGGGTTGCTAGTGGTCAAGCTAACCTGGACACTGCCCTCCGGGACACTGTAACCCCCCCTCTTTCCCTTCTAGTGGCCTGCACAATATACAATAATCACTTTCACAATGACCCTTATTCACCATGCAATTACCCACACTGTTTGCACTTACCCCCAGGGCTGGTTCCTCTAGCTCGACCCTGGGGACCCCCTGTAAAACAAAGTTATGCACAGCAAATAGTAACAGTACAGCACTCTTGGCACAGACTGGAACCACAGTCAGGTTAAATGCAAAAAGAGTTAGATCTGATTTATTCAGGGGACTTGAACAAGGGAAGGGCGTAATCAGGTTGATTGGCTTAAAGGTTAAATCAATCAGTTATGCATGCACTTCACAGTCGCTACACAGTCACACACTGTGGGTACCCAGGTAGAAAAAAGGTGGGCTAGCCAGGACTGTTGCCCGGGGTAGGCTGGTGTTGCAGCTGGTTGGGACCCTGTGATGGAAGAAAGCAACATGCACAACACACACTATTTGTAATCTGGAGCTGGAGGGCTCAGTTCGTGAAGGAAAAGACAGCAAAGCAATCAGATGACAACACTTTAGATTTAGCTGTTGTTACAGGGAACTACCCTGATGCTTACTCACAATACGCAATACAGGACACAGGCAGGACGAAATCGAGACTGCAGGTTATTGAGCTGGAGTGCCAGGAGAAGCAGGGCCCAAACGAATCACCAAGGCGTCATTCCTGTTCAAGGTATTGAACAGGGGGCTGATGCCCAGGCAGATCTCTTGTTGATGGCTTTCTCTGTGTAGCGGGTGGTCTGGCTGGGCCAGTGTGGCAAGGCCCAGGCTAAATGGAGATGCAAATAAATTTAGTCCGTTGGAGCTGGATGCAGCCTCCAGCAAGCAGAACATAGTTCAGCACACAGTGGGGAACCAAATCATGACCCACTAACAGCACACATCACATCTACATGTAAGAAATTCTACTGTACCAGGCAGACTGCTATCCGGTCGTGGTGACAGAGTCTCTGCACAAACCAGGAGTTCAGAGGTGGCTGGAAATCCTGACAGGCAAATCACATTCAGCAAATCTTCGGTCTTTTTCAGGTTAAAGCCTGGTCACAGTTCTGTGGCTTAAATCGTCCTCACAATTCAGATTCAGTCTGAATAAACTTCAATTTCACTCTCAGGGATAGCAGGCAGACAGGCAGGCTAAAGCTCAGCCCTTTCACAGTTCATTCTCTCCCGCGAATCTATGCAGGATTACTGCTCGACTATCTCAAGCTGTTACTTCTTTCACTTCCCAACTCAAACTGAAAGTAACTGTAAGCAGCCTGGGACTTTCCCCAGGATCCAAAAGGTCTGGTTGGCTGATTTCTCTGTCAGCCACAACAAGTGCTCCCCCTCCAGGTTCATTTAGGTGCAAAAAAACACAAAACTACAATTCCCACAGAATTTTGCTCCCACAAAGCCCCTGGGGACAGGCTCCATTTTAGAGTCCCCAAAGGTACTGATTGGCCCATTTCAGCAGTCCAGGACCAAGATGGTGGAAATAAACAGAAATGTTCATGCTGCAAAGAAGGCAGGTTAGACAAACTGTAATATAATTACTATTCTAATAAATGATCAGCAAACAAGTACATCTTCTAACAGAGCTCCCTCTGCGTTAATAGCGATGGCAGAACAGAGCGATTATTTGGCAGCCCCGGCTGGACTTGAACATAAAAACACTCAGCCCCCTCCCAGATTAATTATGACTGCAATCCAGGCAGCTCATAAAGAGACAGTACACAGAGGCTATACAGGCACTCTCTGGCAATACATATAAACTGCTAAAATGCAGGACACCAGCCTGGTAGTGAACATTTAGGCAAGCTCAAGGAAGACTTTTCGAGAACCCCCATTTGTAGGTGGGGTTACATATTAATGAACTAGTTCCCAGCCCCTCGGATTACAACTCTACCACTGTGTACAATTAATTCTCTTGTATGAAAAGTGAGTATATAGTATATTTAATTTATATTTCTTAAATGGTATGTAATGCATTGGACCTGTATATACAGTTCTGAGGATTTATTTTTGGTATGTTGTTTGCAAGAAAAAAATTCAAAAACAAATAATGTAAAAAAAAAAAAAGAAAAGAGTGTCAAATTTGGGCATAAACAAAAAGAAATAGGGGAATCACTTTAGGAAATGTAGTGACTGAAGAACTAAGATGAGGAAAAAAAAGGAATATTTCAGAAAACTGGCAGTCGACTGAAGCAACGCTGCTCCAAGGAGTCCAAAGTGCGATGGTTGATGATGGGAAAAGAACTGAGGAGGACGTGGGGCCATCCATGGCTATATAGGGAGGACGTCAACATGATGATATCGCCATAGGTGGCCCCAGTCAGACTGCTAACCAGAATATTTCCGTGTGGTCCTGGTGCCTGACAGCTATAGTTTCTAAGTTGTGACCAGCTGTAAGGGATATCCTCAAAGAAGATCAATTGATTCTATGGCAAACGGGTTGGTCCTTGAGTCATTCAATAAAACATAAATTTTTTTAAGTTCGCTGTGCTCAGCTCCTGCAGCAGTAAGTGTACATCACACAAGTCAACATGGGTGCGTGTGCGTAGAGCCACAGCTCCACTGTTTCACATGTTAATTTTCACAGTCGCAGTGCTCATTTGCATGAATGGAGTGCTTTATTATGGTCAGTGTTAATCACAGTACTGGAAAACCTGTTAGGCCTAATATGCCCACAATATGTTAATTAGCCTTTCCACAAGTCTACACACTACTCGGGGTCATCAGCTGGAGTCATGTCCTCAGATGTGAGCATGGAGGGACAGACCTAGATGGACAGACAAGGAGGCTAAGAATTTTTGGTTTAATGTAAGTTGAAGTTATCATTTAGACAGGGCAAAACTATACCGGGGGATTGAGTGAGGTAGGGTTGTTCAAACTACATAGGTGGTACGACTTTATTCAATTAAAACACACAGTAAGGCAGCTAATACAGTAGGAGACTGTACTGTCAGTCCATCCACAGTCCTGCTTGCCCACCTAATGTCGTTATCATGCTAGATGTCTTTTAAGAAGTGCAGTTGGAAATATAAAATAAAGGCAAAATGTCAGCTACAGTATGTGTGAGGGAAAGAAACATAAATTTCTGGGCGTTTCAGCAACAGACACCAGAAATCACCACAAAGGACCCTTCAGCAGCCTGTCAGTGACTCAAAAACACCAGGAAATTGAACTGTATGTAGACATTTTGCACATGGGGCCCTATTTTAGAAAGAGATGTAGCTGCCGCATAGGACTTGCAGCTGAGGGTCTGACGCAAGTGTAAACTTGCACTTAACGGGGCAGCAAGAGTGATTTTGTAAAAAATCATGCTGTAATCTTCCTGCTGCAAGTCCAGTGCAGTGCCGCAGCCCAGTTCCACCAGATCCCTCCTGGCACAACTTTGCGTTTGTGGGGGAGCTGGTTTATGGGGCTTGTGCCACAGCTTTGGTGCAAGCTGCCGTATATTGAGGGTACTGTCACAATTTGCGTCCCAGGTTATAAAATCGGATGAAAATTGCAGCAAACCGTTCGCCACAGGTGCAGCGAATGTCGCGGGGATGCAGGGCTTGCCCACATGCCCTGTATCCTGTTTGAAAATCAGGCCCATGATCTTTAACAAAATGGAACCTCTGTTTTCCGAGCTAGTTTCTTGCAAGGCTGTATATAAATGGTCAATAATATGGTTCCAGGTGTCCTCATGGAGATAGGATAACATTATTTGAAATAACACAATTGTCTTTCCCGTAGTTTATGGTAGGCTTCTGGTTGTTGGAGTAGGTAGGACTGAAGCTGTAAATACCTACAATGGTCACTGGAAGGAAGGTGATAGCTGGCTTCAAGATTAGAGAAACGGAGGATGCCTTAAGTGTCTAACAACTGGAACATAAATTTTAGGCCACATCTGTTCCACCTCCAAGGAGCAGAGGATGTCCCTGATTCTCGCTGAAGCCACTGCTGGGAGGCTCCAATCTACATCTGCCAAGTTAAAGCCCACCAGCAGCACCTCCCCCTTTTCTGCCATCTTGCCAGTGGCTTCCAAAAGTACCTTATCCAATTCCTCCCCCCGTGCTGGAGGTCTGCAGATCACGCCAATACAAATAGTGGCTCCATTCCCTATCTCTAGGGTGACCCACAGTACCTCTTCCTCCCCCTGTATTCCCTGTATCTCATTTGCTTTTATGCTTTCCTTTGCATAAAGCATCACACCCACTCCTTTCCTTCCCACCCTGTCCTTCCTGAACAGAGTCTGGTATGGCCATATCCCAGTCATGGTTTTCAGTGCACAATGACTCAGTAATAGCCGCAATATCCAGGTCGGCCTCTGCCATGATGGCCTCTAGGTCCAGAAACTTATTTTCTAGACTTTTAGCATTCACACACATGGCCTTCCAGATTTTGTTTCCACTCTGCTTCTTCCCTCCCCTTTTTCCTTTTTGCCCTTCCTCCTTCCCTCTCTTTTAATGCCCCATTCCTCTCCCCTTCATTTCTACCTCCTCTTCCCTTTATTAGTGCTTCCTTAGGCATTCCTATCCCCTCGGGTTCTCCTACTCTCACTTTCAGCCTGTGGGGGAAGGGCAGTTTCTGCCTCCCAATTTCTTCTGCCACCCCCCAGCTAGTTTAAATGTTCACTGAAGTAACATTTAAACTGTCCACTGAGGACTGCAGTTCCCCTCCCAAATAGATAAAGACCATCACCACTGTATGGGCCCTTATCCTTCCAGATGGGTCCTCAGTCCCCAGTGTAGCCAAACCCCTCCTCTCTGCACCATTCTTTCAGCCATGAGCTGAAGCTCCTGGTGCAAAGATCCACTCCTCGCCCCTGTTGCAGACAGGCAGCACCTCAAAAAAAGACAAGCGAGTATGCTACCTGTCTAATACTCCTACCCAGTTCCCTAAATTCCCCCTGCACTATCCCAGCCCCATCCCTAGCCAGGTCATTAGATTCCAAGACGACAATGACATCTAGCATTCCCTCCCATACTGCTGCCTTAGTGATTGTCAGGATCCGGTTCCCATCCCTCCAGGTCGTGGTGCCATGTAGCCCCTAGCTGACCCCGCTTCTATTCCCAAATCTATTCCCCCCATAGTCAAGTGCCCCCCCCAGGTCCTCTACCACCCTCTTTGGGGTCTCCACTATGGAGGTCCCCCACATCCTCCTGGGTCACTACCACGGGTGCCTCCTCACAGCAGTCCCATCCCACCAGAGTGGCATAGGAATTACATACTGGTCGTGGTTGAGGAATATGCCTGTCCCACCACTCCAACCCTTCCAGAGCCCACCACAGCCAGCTACTCCTCTTCTATGGTAACAGCGGCAGACTTGGTGGCCCCCGGGTAGGGGAGGAGGTCCCTCAAATCCTAGCCAACTCAGCCTGGAGTCTAGTGATCTCCTCCCTCAGTCCAGAGAGGTGCATCCAGATGGAGCAGTACTGAAGTCTCCAGAAGGTTTCTCTGAAAACTGCCACCTCTCAGTCGCTGCACCGCTCCCCCAGCTTTCCCAACTTCTATTCTCCCTGTGTTACCTGGAAACAACTATTGTACCCTTACCCCTGATAGGGTGTTTCTCGTTTCCCCCTTGTTTGTTTCTATTTGTGTTCCCCTGTACCTTGTTTAAATCTTTTTATGTTCCTACCCTAAATAGGGTGTTGCTCCTAGTACAGGTTTTGGCCTACCTTTGGCTGTACCTTGTTTTAATCTCTTTATACTCCTACCCTAAATAGGGTGTTGGTTCTAGATCTTCTGCCCTTCCAACCCGTGACTGTTACACAATATTGAACAGGTGCCTTACCTTAGTTGACCAGCAGAGTCCCCTGCTTCCTTCTGCTGCCACCTAAGATGCCAGTTACTGGTTTCACTCCTTCGCTGTTCCACTCACTCACTGGAACACGAATATGTGTGGGACACATCAGGAGGGAGTCCTTTAATAGTGCTCTTGTAAGACCTCACTAAGTCTCTGTCATCTCTAACATCTGATTCACAGGGCTTCCTGAATCTACTCAGTTCCAGGATTAATCTCCTGAGCTAGTTTCCCCCACACCACATGTCACAATTTTAAAGACAAGTTTCAAAATGCCCTGAACACTGCCTAAAATCTCTTTTTTCCCACTTGTCCTGCTACTTTCAGTATGAAAAGAAATAAATATAAATATACCTTTAAGGTAAATCTAGGTGCTTTCACTTTTCTCTGTCAGCAAAGTCTGCTCTTTGCTGATAGAGAGAAGTATATACAACAGCAGATACAAAATACACATGCATGTAATTCAGTTAACCAAACAGGATATACAAAATAAAGATAGTACACTGTACTTGCGCAGATAATTGCTTTACTATATTCTGAACAATTATGATTAATTCTAACCTCTCTTCACAAACTATATCACTTCAGTGACGCACCGTGACAGGGCTGAATAGGACCCTGTTCCAGTTGTTATGGAGAGTCTGAATGCAGGGATCTGTTCTGTTCTTTCCTTTCCTGTCCTTTGTCTGTCTGGTTGCGCAACCAAATTTTCTCGTGAGACCTAGGACTTGATCACCCCGACAGTCTCTCAATTCTTTGCATCTCACTGTCTCTCATCTTCCCTTGCTGTTTATGTCTTTTCCTCCCTTGCATATCTGCTGGTATAAAAATATATGCAAATCATTTTTATTTTTCATTTGTTAACCGGGTAAGGAAACTGGACCAAAGGTCCTATTTCAGGTCCGACCTGGGACATAAGAAAAAATTACACATAACAAAAAAATACAAGACAAATATAACTACCCATACAGGACAGCATATGTTGCAAATAGAACATGATTTGTCAAGTAGAAAAGATTTAAATACAGTTCTAAAATGTGAATTACAAGTAATCGCGTGAATAGCAACAGGTAAACTATTCCAATAACATGGAGCTAAATTACTAAAAGCACGGAGCCCTGACTTACGTTTACAAACAGCAGTATCAAGCAACAATTCATTTGAAGATCTAAGGATTGAAGGAACAGAGCGTACAGATAACAAATCAGACAAAGGGAAAGAAGAACATTCATGAATAGCCCTAAAAATTAATAAACCAAAGAAATATTCAATACGACAATTTGGTGATGACCAACCCAATTGAGAATATAACTCTCAGGAATGGGTGCGATATGGAACCAACAAAATAAAACAACAAATATATTTATAAGCAATTGCAAGTGTATGCCATTCCCTTGAATCTAACCTAAAATAAATTCCAGCAACATAATCTAAATTGGGGGGGGGAGAAGAGTACCAACGGCAATAGCCTTCCTTGTGGCAAAACTAAACAAGCATTTGCCAATGCCGAATGTTGTCTTGCTGGTTTTGTCATTGGTAGTGCAGGAGTTAGAGAGACACATGATAGAAGTAGCAGTGAAGTATAGAACCAACATCAACCCCACCCCACCCTGCAGAGAGTGACAGGCACTGGGGTGTGCGTTTAGGTCGCTGGCCATAACGCACATGCTATTTCACCTCACCCTACCCTGCAGAGTCTGACAAGTGTCGTGTTGTGCATTGGGGTCATCTGGCCTTATGCTCACCCTATTTCATAAGGAAGTAGGTTGAAATGGGTGCAGTATAGGAGAATGGGTTGAACTTTGGGGCTGAAGAGTCCAAGGCACACCTTGATGCCTGTCAGTGGCTGCAGGGTGGAGGTGGAGGACCAATGGCGTGAGCAGTACAGCAGACAATCGAAAGACACACCCCTGATGCCTGTTAGTCTGTACAGGGTGAGATGTAATGGTTAGAAACCCTAACGCCCTGGGCGTGTGTTGGTATTTGCACTCCAAATTTTAAAACATGGCCTTTTTGTGACCCCACCTCATGAAAGCATTTGGGACCTCTGTTCATGAACAGTGCCCCTGTGATTTTGTTAATCTCTCTCAAACATTGATTTCTCACAGTGACCGCGCCATTCTGCACCATATGAAAATGTCAGCTGCACCATTGATAAGGAGGTGTGAAGAGATGGCAATGTGGGAAATCTGGAGTGAAAATATTAAACATTCTCGAAGTTACGAGCATGTGTGAAAACTGCACATTATATGCTCATAACACAGTCATTTAGTGGAATTATTATACCAAATTTTTAACATAGCGATTCTGGGATCTCTGCTCATGAACAGTGGCACTATCATTATCTTAATCTACCTGAACGTTGATTTCCAACAGCGACCGTGTGATTGTGTGCCAGATGTGTGCATTTCGGGCAGGATGTTACAAATGACAGCTTAATTGTTCATGTAACCCCCAGACCCCTGCCTTTTAGCAAAACAACAGGCGGTATGCTGTTGAAGCTGACAGCAGTACCTGGTGGGGACTGGGTTCGGGGAGGATGAGGTTACTTGGCACAGGAGGCCTAGGTTTGGCTACTCTGCACAGGGGCACCCAAGTAAATACGAGCACTGGAAGCAATAACTGTAATGTCCAGAACCAGGAATGGGATTCTACAGTGTGGCTTTTATTCACATCCAAGCTGAACAAAGCATAGACAGAACCCCATGGGGCTACATTCCTGGTAATGCAGATTAGAGACAACAGAACACTTCTTCACTATTTCCAGCCCTCAGGCTCTGAACCCACCAGGCACACAGCCCGGACTTGCACGCAGCTTTGGGTACACAGCCCGACTTGTACACTACTTGGGTTTTCCCCACTGGCCCGGCTCCCCCGCCGGCCACTTGATCCGTGGTCCATTTTGGGAAATGAACCAGTTTTCCTGTTGTGGCTCCCCAAACCACCTTAGAGCCTTCGACTCCTAGAAGGAATTTTCCTTCCAATCCCACATCTGGGTACTTCCCTCATCACTGGCCAAGTGCATGAGGCAAAGTAGAAATCCACAGAGCAAATCCGTAGAGGTGGACCTGGTCATTAAAGATGGGGGGTCTCCCACCTCCAGCTCCCACAATCCATACCCAGCCATTTCTCTGGAAACTAAACAACTCTTTTACTAAAAGCTTGGCAATGTAGATTACTGGGTAGACGTAAGTCACATCTCCTCTACATGTCTTGACTTCCCATAAGTGCTGGACTTGAACATACTTTTACTTTTGGCTAAGCCTATTACTCTAGGCCTCCCACTTTTTCAGTAGTCCAATCCCCACTATCACACAAGTCCCAGGGTGAAAAATATAGGTCCTTTAGGAAGAGCAGAAACTCACCCTCCGGATGCAGGTGCCCCACAGGCGATTCCCAAATCTTCTTGTTTTCCAAAAAAAACTCTTGAACAAATAGGCAGCTTCTCCACTAGTAGCAGAACCATGGGGGTTGCCCCTGGAATATGCAGGAAACCCTTTTCTGACCCCATCCCTGGAGGGAGGGGGCACTGAGACCCGAATCAGCGGTCTCCACCACTTACAATTATCTTCTGTGTCTCTCTTTTGGTGGAAACACACACCTTTTTCCTAGAATGTAGCCCTATGTCAGGGCTGAGGCTCCCAGAGCCTAAACAGAGCTGCTGTGCTGCTCTCTCAGCAAGCTCCCAACACCAACTGAACTACAGACTACTGTTCAAACCTCCCAACATTCTATTCCAACTTGCTGCTGCAGATTCCACTGTGGCTCATGCAGCTGCGATAGTTCTATGGTGATGTCATCCCTCAGTCTCAGCTGAGACTGAGAACAGAGTGAGACAGTGTGAAACCCATTTAACTGGAGTTTCACAAACTGCCTTCCCTGACTACCACTAGGTCTTACTAGGATTCTAGTAACCCCGGGTAACAAGGGGGTTACATTCATAAGAAGGTGTGCAAAAATGACAATGTTGAAAATCTGGAGTGAAAATATTACAAATTCTCGAACTTATGACTATGCAAGGACTCTGCACAATGCACGCTTCTAACAGTCATTTTATGGATTTTTTTTCACCAAATTTTCAACATAGGCATTTTGGGACCTCTGCTCATGAACAGTGTTACTGTGATTTTCTTACTCTGTTCTGAACATTGTTTTTCTACAGCGACTGTGCCACTGCCTTGGGATATTAATGAAAACACAGTTGAGTAGGATGTGGGAAATGAAGCTGTACTGCACATAAGAAGGTGTGAAAAAATGGCAATGGTGAAAATCTGGAGTACAAACATTAAAAATTATCGAAGTTACGAGCATGCGTGGAAACTACGCAACGCACGCTCATAAAACAGTCATTTAATGGACATTCGGCACCAAATTTGTTACATCTTATGAGATCACACGATAAAAGCTGGAAATTGTATAAACAAAGTTTGGATCCGTCTCTTTTGTTGAAATATAAATTTCTAAGGCATCAATGTAAGTCCGCTATCCATAAAACTAAAACTTTTTTTTCTTTCCGAACAAAATAAATCTTTTGGCAACCCCAAGAAAACTTGGGACATACTAAATATCTTAATTGGGAGAGGTAAAAAAGCCTCTGAAATTTCCATTCAAACAGAGACTGGATTAATTAGTAACCCCCTCTCAGTCTCTTAAGTCTTTTAATAAGTATTTTGGTAATATAGATAGTTATAGAATTTCGTCCCAAGGAACTTCTCCCTGTGGTGACTTTTTTAGTGCCTCAAATCTGGTAAATGAACTGGTATCTTTTGAATTTTGTTTTAATCAGGTTTCACCTGATTTAATTAAAGAATATGTCTTGAAAATGGATCCCCGGCCTTATATTTTTTGCGATGGACTGGATTTTCATGTTATTAAACTGGGAATAAACTCCTTTTCTTATCCACTCTCAGTTTTATTTAATTTTTCTATGTCTACTGGGGTTTTTCCCAGACTCTGGAAGATGGCTATAGTCACTCCTATTTTGAAGTCTGGTGATTCTACCCTGCTGTCCAACCTGTCTGTTATCTCCCTTATCTAAAATTTTGGAACGCGTTATCCTGGATCAAACATTTGATTACTTACAAAAACATAACTTGCTTTCTGTTTGCCAACATGGCTTCAAGCCATACCATAATACTGAGGTGGCCTTGGTGGGGTTCTCTGGTGCCATTCAGGGTGCTCTTGATAAAGGGCAGACTATTGCGGCACTTTTTGTGGACCTCACCAAGGCCTTCGATTTGGTTGAACACAGTCTGTTAAATGGTATTCTTTCCAAATTACATTTTTCCGATAATGTTATTTCTTGGTATCAGGACTATCTTTCTAATAGATCTAATTGTACTTGTATAGGTAATAGTACTTCTTCTCCTAGTTCTATTAAATGCGGGGTACCCCAACAGTCAATCCTTCATCCTTTGATTTTTTCACTTTATATGAATTCTGCCCCATTGGTCTGCTCTCATTTATCAATGATATTGTACGCTGATGATGCTGTAATTTATAGTACGGGTCCCACTCCCAGGGATACTTTGGCTGAGGTTCAATTTGACTTTGATTCCTTTCAGAAATGGTTGCTTTTAAATTCTATGGTATTTAATTCAGATAAAACTAAAGTCATGCTATTTTCAAACAAGACTATTGAGCCTCAGGGCTTATGTCATATTATCACACTGGATGGAAACGTGATTGAGTTGGTAGATAGCTTTAAATATTTAGAGATAATCCTTGATTCTAAAATAACTTTTGAATCTCACTTAAATAATTTGAGGAAATATTCTTCGTCAGAGATTAGGTTCACGCTACAGAGTTAAGCAGTTTCTAACCAGGGAATCGAGGTTTTTACTTGCTCATAGTTTTCTGATGAGCGTCCTGGATTATGGTATTGTCATCTATTCCTCTTTTTCTGGTTGATTGCTTAACAGATTTATGGTAATCTATAATTCTGTTTTACGTTTCATGCCTGATGCCCCCTTTCGAACACATCATTGTCTTCTATTAAAGCATATTTATAGCTTATCCCTTAAAAATAGGATTTTGTATAAAATGGGTATGATGATGTTTAAGGTCAAAAATAGCCTTATATCTCCTTTAGTTTCTACATTATTCCCTAGGTTTTTTTAGTTCTAGTGGTACTAGATCCCAGACCAAATTTATTTATGAAATGCCGTTGTTTCGTTCTGCTTTTGGTCAGAGATCTACTCTATACAGGGCTCCTCTGTTTTTAACTCATTACCTGTTGATATTGTACAGAGTATGACAATTTTGTCTTCTAAAACCAGAGTGAAATCTCGGTTGATGGAAAATGATATTTGTTCATGCTAAATAATTGTTTGTTTGTATGTTGCTTGCACGCATGTGCAAAAAACATAGTGCCATCATCGGAGATTTCGGAGGTGTGTCACCTCCTCCTACAATTCAGTCAGTGTGCTGGCAGGCGAGGCCCCTGTAAGCCAATGCATTCTGGAGCTGTCTATGACACTCTCCAAATGCAGTGGCACAGTTGAAAGGGGAGCTACGCTCAGTGAGCACCGATAGATCGGCTGCTCACGCAGCTCCCACAGACACTCCACGCAGGCGCGGCGCGCCCCGCCCCCGCACGCACTGTACAGCCGGCAGGGTGCCCAAATCCCCGCCGCCGGCTGAGTTACGCCTCAGTAGTAGTGCCACGCTGGAGCCCACCCAGCGTAGCAAGTGATCCTTTGTCCGACGGGATGCCTAACTCTGCCGGGCTGAACGCCTCGTTTGTGCCACGCTGAGCCCACCCCAGCGTGGCAACAAATGCCATGGCCACGGGGTGCCCAATCCCTGTCGGGCTGAACGCCCCATCTCTCTGTGCCACGCTGGGAGCCCACCCCAGCGTGGCAAACGCCCCAATGAGTCATTTTTTAAATACCTGTAAAACAAAACGGTCCCCGCAGCCGCCTCCCAAACCCCTCCCACAACCCGCACCCACCCACTGCGCACTCCAGCTCCCACACCCCTCACCCCATACTTACCTCCGGACCGACGCGACAATCTTCGTGGACCAGGAACACGTCTGCACTCTTCAAAGCCACCGCGAACTGAGGAAATGCCGGTAAGCTGTATAATGGGCTAGATGGGGGTTTCAACTTTATTGCATATCTCAGGCACTTTTGGGATTTTTGCCACATTTATCAACATATTTGGGACCTTCTTCATGAATGATAACATTGTACATGAGTTCCGGCCCGGCGGGTGATTTTGCGCAGTGACTGTGAAATCACCTTCGGCCCGAATAACGCCATGACAGTGACATCATTCATGAGAAGGGGTCCCAAAACCCCATGTGGAAAATTTGGTGCCAAAATTCCAAAAATGACTGTTTTACGAGCGTGCAGTTAGTTCCTACGCAGGCTCGTAAGTTCGCGAAATTTCAATATTTTCACTCCAGATTTTCAACATTGCCATTTTACCACACCTTCTTATGAGTAGTACAGCTGTCATTTTTCACATCTCACCCAAAATGTGTTTCTGCCCATGTAGTGCACAATGGCACAGTCGGTGTGCGAAATCAATGTACGGAACAAATTAAGAAAATCACAGTGACACTGTTCATGAGCAGAGGTCTTAAATAGTTATGTTGAAAATTTGGTGAAAAATCTCTAAAATGACTGTTTTACGAGCGCATGCTATGCAGTTCCTACGCACACTGTAAGGTCGGAAATTTCAATATTTTCACTCCAGATTTCCAACATTGCCATTTTATCACACCTTCTTATGAGTAGTACAGCTGCTATTTTTCACATCTCACCTAAAACGTGTTTCTGCCCATGTAGCACCACAATGCATTAGTCGGTGTAAGGATCAATGTCGGACAAATTAAGAAAATCACAGTGACACTGTTCATGAGCTCAGGTGTTAAATGGCTATGTTGAAAATTTTGTGAAAAAATTCCAAAAAATGACTGTTTTACTAGCGTGCGTTGTGCAGTTCCTACGCACGCTTGTAAGTTTGCGAATTTTCAATATTTTCACTCCAGATTTTCAACATTGCCATTTTACCACACCTTCTTATGAGTAGTACAGCTGTCATTTTTCACATCTCACCTAAAACGTGTTTCGCTTATGTAGCGCAAATGGCGCAGTCGGAAAGTAAATCAATGTACGGGACAAATTAAGAAAATCACAGTGACATTGTTCATGAGCAGAGGTCTTAAATGGCTATGTTGAAAATTTGGTGAAAAATTCCTTCAGATGTTCTGCAATATTACTAATGAAGACATTGAACAGAACTGGCCCAGGACTGATCCCTGCAGCACCCCACTGGTCGCCCCTCTCCCTAGACTGCATACCATTTACCACCACTCTGCCTCTTGTCTGTTAGCCAGTTTCTAACCCAGTTTACCACCCTTTCCCCATGTCCAGCCTACCCAGCTAGTTTATCAGCCTCCTATATGGGATGGTGTCAAAGGCTTTGCTGAAATCAAGGTAAGCGTTGTCCGCTGTTCCACCCTGATTCACTTCCTTTGTCACCCAGTCAAATAAATCAACCAGATTTATCTGACATGATGTCCCGCCTGAATCCATGTTGTCTATGGTCCTGGGTTTCGATGGCATCTAGATGCCCCACTGTCCTTTCTTTAAGCAATGTCTCCATGATCTTCCCCACTACTGAGGTGAGGCTGAATGGCCTATTGTTCCCTGCCTCCTCCCTGCTGCCGCACTTGTGTAGAGGGACCACTTGTGCCCTGCTCCAATTCACTCATGTTGAATGTCACTCAGTGAACACGGCTGCCAGAGGTACTGCTATCTCCCTTCACAGTTCTTTTAATATCCTTGGGCGTATGCCATCTGGTTCCATCGCTTTGTCTACCTTCAATTTAGTGAGCTCCTGCAGGACTATTTTGCCTTTGAATGGACTATTGTCCACCTCTTCACCCCCTTGGCAACTGCTGTACTGCTGTGGCCCTTGCCCCTCCCACTCTTCTGTGAATACTGAACGGAAAGACACAGTGGATGTCTTGGGAGGAAGGCATGAAACTGTCACTTCCAAATACCTAAACAGCACATACAAGCAAGCAACATTCGGCATTGACAAATGCTTGTTTGTACTATGTTCATTATTAATTGTGTTTAAAATTGTGTATGTTTAAGTATGTTTTGTAACTTGTCACTGCTGAAAACGGGCAGTTTTGCTCATCCTGCTTACAAGTATAAAAAAAAAAAAATGAAAATGAAAAAAATTTTTTTCAACATAGGCATTTTAGGACCTCTGCTCATGAACAGTGTCACTGTGATTTTCTTACTCTATCCCGAACTCTGATTTCCCACAGCGACCATGCTATTCTGCGTCGGAAGTGCAAAAACACATTTCAGCCAGGATGTGAAAATGACAGCTGTACTGTTCATAAGGAGGTGTGGAAAGATGCCAATGTTGAAAATCTGGAGTGAAAATATTACAGATTCGCTGGTTACGAGCGAGCGTGGAAACTGCACAATGCACGCCAGAACGCTTTTTTGATTTTACCAAATTTTCAACATAGGCTTTCTGAGAGGCAACCTCATGAACAGTGGCACTGTCGTTTCGTTAATCGGTCCCGAAGGGTGTGACCGCAAAATCACCTTTCAGGACCGAATAACATCATGACAGTAACTGAATTCATGAGGAGGGGTCCCAATAACCCCGTGTTTAAAATTTGGTGGCAAAATTCTCAAAAATGCCCAAGATATGCATCAAAATTTAAAAAAAAATATTTATACCATTATACAGCTTACCGGTATTTCTTCAGTTCGCGGTCAGCTTTGAAGAGTACAGACGTGTTCCCGGTCCACAGAAGAGGCTCTGGAGGTATGTGGCGAGGGGTGTGTGTGTGGGGAGGTGGGGCACGCAGTGGGTGGGCACGGGTTAGGGAAGGGGGCTGCAGACTGCGAGGGACCATTTTCTACTTTACAGGGGAAAAAGCCATTGTGGGAAGGTTTTTGTTTTTACAGGTACATTTGACACGCTGGGGTGGACTCCCAGCGTGTCACCTGCATGTTTTTTTGGGGGACTGGAGCCGATGGGGATTGGGCACCCCATCGGCAACAAAAAGAGTGTTGGGAGGGATGATGCCGATGGGGATTGGGCTCCGCTGTCGGCAAATGAACTGGGAGGGGGGAGTCAACTGCGCTTTTTTGGGGACTGTAGCCAATGGGGATTGGGCACCACGTCGGCAAACAAAAAAGAGTGTTGGGGGGTGATACCAACAGGGATTGGGCTCCCCCATTGGTAGATGAACTGGGAAGGGGGGCATGATGATGCCGACAGGGGGATTAGGCACCCCCCTAAGTCAGCTTTTCTGGGGACTGTGCTAGGCAGACGGCACAGCCGCTGCCATGTCACATTCAAACTTACACTGGGAAAGGCACGCCCTGCAATGAGGTGGAGTGCCCTCATTGCAGTGGTTAAAACCTTTCAAGGTGGTGGACACGCTTAGCAATGCTGTCATAGACAGCGTGCAATCTAATTCATGCCATGGAGCCCAGCCCCAAAAAGCAGTGGTACCACAGGCCACAACAGGACCGTGCCTCCAAAACTTGCTATTCCGAGGTTACCGCAACATGTTTCTTGCGCAGGCGCAAGAAAACATAAAAAGGATTTAAATTTAAATAATTTTTTTTTTTATTTTATATTTTGTATTTATTTATTAGGTCTAGGATTACAATACCTTTGAGCCAGAGCGCTTTTACAAAGGTTCCACGTCAGGTTACAATTCAAAACATAAGACATGTAAGTCAGATTACAAATTCAATACATAGGACAAGGTTACAAAAGTGTAAGCTAAACAGAGTTACAAAGCATCTGAGAAACAAAACAAGTTTTGGAGGCTAGGTTACAAGGAGATAGCGGATGAGGTGCAGAGAGGATAGAGGACAAGAGAGAGGAAGAGTAGAGGGTGCAGGAGAGCTATAGAGGAGGAGCACAGCCAGAGGCATTGTCATAGACAAAACATAGGGAAATGCATGCTAAGGGGTAACCAAGTGCTAATAGGAGAGAGAGAGCTGCATAAGGTTAGGGAAATATTCATGGGGTCAGCTAGCGGAGGCAGTCACAGGAGCTAGAGACAGTGAGAGAGAGGCATAGCCTTGATTTAAATGCACCAAGGGTAGGAATGGAGGAGATGTAACTGTTTAGACCATTTAACCAGCTGGGCGCCCTGTAGGCAAAAGATCTTTGACCTTGTGAGGTATGACAATGTGGAACCTGCAGGAGCTGTGATTCAGACCCCCTGGTTGAGCGGGGGTTATTGCTAGGGTGCAGGAGTGCACACACTCCGAGAGGTGCAAGGCCCATAGTTATTTTCTTCGCCATGGTGCAGGTTAGGTACTTTATCCGATTGGTGAGAGGCAGCCATCCAATTTGTGCATAGAGGTCACACATGTCTGTGAGGTGGTGGGATCCAGTGAGAAGTCGGCAGGCCTTATTGAGGGAGGTGGATATGTGTCTAAGAGCGGTAGCGGGGGCAGAGCCATAGATGATAAGCCCATAGTCAATAATGGAGACAACAGAGCTCTGAACAGCGACAGTCAGGGCTTCTGGGGTAAGATGTTTCCTATGCCAGAAGAGAAGGCCAAGGCGAGTATCTGCTGCTTTGGCTACAGAGTCAATGTGGGCACTGTAAGTTAGATGAGGGTCTAGAGTGATCCCAAGGTACTTAAAGGCTTGAACCTGTTCCAAAGATGGCTCCATGACTGGTTTTGATGGATAGGGGGTGCAGCTTATGTTTGTTATGAGAGCTGCTGAACATTATAGACTTTGTTTTCTTATTATTGAGTACCAGATTGTGATTTGAGAACCAGTTTTCAACATATGTGAAGCCAAGCTGAAGGTAGTCTTGTAGAGGCTTAGGATCCTTGTGGGAGTCAAGAATTACAGCATCATCTGCATATAGGATGATTGTTCCGGAGCAAGAATTTGGAAGGGAGTTCAGGAACAAGTTGAATAGTAGGGGGCCCAGAAATGTATCCCTGGGGGACACCTGAGCAAACAGGCCTGGTATTAGAGAGGATATCTGCAATTTTTACTCTTTGAGACCGGTTCTCCAAGTAGCTTTTGAGCCAGGCAGTGGATTCAGGAGACAGCCCAGCTTTCAGAAGTTGCACAAGCAGTAGACAGTGATGGACAGTGTTGAACGCCTTAGTCAGATCGATAAAGATGGACCCAATTAACTGACCATTGTCCAGTGAGCTGTGAAGAATACCAGAGAATTCCAGTAGGGCAGATGAGGTGCTATGTCCTTTCCTGAAGCCATGTTGTTGTAAGCACAGGATATTGTATTTGTCCAGGAAATCTGTGAGCTGATCTGCTGCAATACGTTCAACGGCCTTGGAGGGGGGTGGCAATATTGAGATTGGATAGTAGTTTCCATGAGTGGCCCTGTCACCACTTTTATGGACAGGGGTAACAGTGACAGATTTCCATTTGTCAGAGAACTAGCTGAGCCTAAGTGAGAGGTTGAAAATATATGTCAGTGGCTGTAACACCTCATCAAGGGTGAGGGATGGCAGTTTAAGGTCAAGTGTATTACTGCTGGATCTGGATTTGGTGATGGTAGTGTATTTGCGGGCATCATGCATCTTGACTGCTTTGAAACAAAAAGGCAGGTGGCTAGAGGAGGAGGAGGCATTGGGGGGAGGAGAGGGAGAGTCATAGTCCTTGGAAAAGCCAGAAGGGAGAACACTGCTGAGATCGGTAAATGCAGTGTTGAAGGTATTTGTTATGATTTTAGGGTCTACATTTATGCTGAGTAAGGTAGGGGAGGTTTTTGGCTGCTTCCCAGTGACCTCTTTAATATTGTTCCAAAATGCCCTCCCGTTACTCCAGGTATCCGTGAGAGAGTTCTTGAAGTAGGTAAATTTCTTTTGCCGGACAGATTTGGTACAGTCATTCCGTGCACGTCTATAGTTTTGGATGTCAGTTTCTTTACCAGTGGTTCTGGCCAGATCCCAGAGGTAAGCTCTAGATTTTAGTTGACGTAGGAGATCAGCCGAGAGCCAGGGATTGCAAAGGGCTTTGACTTTGTGCTTTTTAAAAGGAGCGTAGGAGTCACAGTCTGCATTGAAAGTGTTGATGAAGTAATCCAGCGCAGTATTTACATCTGTTGCTTTGTAGATAGGGGACTAGTCTTGTAGGTTGAGGCATGTTTTGAGGTGTGACAACTTCCCATGTGGTAGGGCTCTACTAGTGATGATATTAGGAGGGGGCTTGCAGAATTTGTTTGACCATTCATAGATGACAGGGGAATGGTTGCTAAGCGAATCAGGGAGGACTGAGGTATTTGTGATATGAGTTGGGTGGCTGGTAAGAATCCAATCCAGAAGGGTGCTGGTGCCGGATTTGTAGTTTTTCCCTGGTCAGAGAGATGACCATCTGGGTGAGATTGACCGATGATACAGCATCCTTATGGACCCCTGCACCAGACGCAAGCCAATTTATATTAAAGTCTCCAAGCAGAATCATTTCAGAGTCAGGAGGTTAGGACCTGGTGAATTCCAAGACAGTGTTAAGGCCATTCCCCTGTTCTTTCGGAGGGATATACACTGAGGCAACTGTGAGGGATTTGTTATGGGCACCTAATAAGATTCTGACAGGGAAAATCTGCTTAGCAGTGGCTGGGGGGGATAGTGATGGGGTGTCCTCTTTAAGGTAAATTGCACATCCACAACCTTTTTTGGATGTCCGGTCCAGCCTGAAAACATTGTAGCCTGGAACAGCGATAGCCAGGATGGTGATTTTGGGTGTTAGCCAGGTTTCTACAACTGCCAGGATATCTGGGCTGTGCTGATTGGTAAAGATTTGTAGGGCATCCAGCTTGGGAAGTAGACTACAGATGTTGAGAGATGTTATGAAGAGTGCTATTGAGGGTTTTTCCTGGTAGACAGAGCTGGAGGCGATTGGGCCAGGGTTAGGATAGATGTTTCCCGACAGCAGCAGGAGGAGGAGCACAAGCTTCAGGGTGCACCAGTGTAAGTCCCTGAGTGTGAGTCTACATGCCTGTTTTTTGCAGGAACTTACATTAGATTGGTGGCAATGATCCCAGAATGATGGCATGTGAGAGAGTGATGAGAGTGTCCAGGGCCTGTGTACAGTGGTAGGCAGGGACTGCCATCCATTTTCAGAGGTGAGCACCTGGGGGGGGGGCAAGCTCATGATGGAGAGTACCTGAGTGATGATAGGCAGTGCCAAGTAGGATGCTGAGGGGGGAGAGGGGAAGCAAGCTCCAGGGAGGAAGAAAAGCGGAAAGAGGGATGAGAGTAAGAGAAGCAGAAACTGCAGTGCATGGAGGGATAACATGATGTGACAGTCAGAAGGATTGGATTGGATTGGGTAAGTGTGCTTATAACTGGGCCCTCTAGTGGCTAAAAGATATAATCTGCTAATGGAAAAGTCAGCACTATGAGGATGCCTGAGGAGAACGGATAAGCTGGGGTTAGATATAGCACCAAAAACAGTGGGAGGTATCCTGCTTTGCAATTCAGAAAGAAGCTCTGTCACAAATAATGGGAGTTTAAATTGTAGGGAGGGATTCAGGCAGCAAGCTAGGTGCCAGCTGGGTCTGCAAAGAGAAGAAATAAAAGATGCTGAAATGGGGGGGGAAGGTGGAGAAATTAATTGAAAGTGGCTTTTCACAGAAATACCCAATGTGGTAACAGAAACTCAGCACAGAACTAGGAATACAGTCTAGTCCTCTAAACTTCCCAGTTCAAATACATACAAATACAGTTAAAAAAAAAAAAACAACTTTAAACTGAAGAAATTCAGCACTGAGTATTAAAACAGACCAGATATCAGAGGCAATACTGGATTAGAGGGGAAAAAAAGGTTAAATAAGCTGGCCGATGGTAGTGACTTAGTCCAGTCAGGAGGAATTTGGAAACTGGCAAGATGAGGAACCAGACACGAAGCTCGTGTTCCACGGACAGCCAATAAGAGCTGTCCCAAGATAAAGACAATTGTCCTTAGAATATTTACAGAGACAGCCACATAGCCTTGAGTTCCCAGAATGCTGTCCAGGCTATACCTGCTAGCAAGGGCTCGGGGAGTGTAGCAGCAGGCTCTTCTTGCCGTGGAGGCGTGTAGACCCCCGTCTGAGGCACTGTTAGCCCAAAGGGCTATGAGGATGCCTGAGGAGAATGGACAAGCTGGGGTTAGATATAGCACCCAAAACAGTGGGAGGTATCCTGCTTTGCAATTCAGAAAGAAGCTTTGTCACAAATAATGGGAGTTTAAATTGTAGGGAAGGATTCAGGCAGCGAGCAAGGTGCCAGCTGGGTCTGCAAAAGAGAAGAAATAAAAGATGCTGAAATTGGGGGTGGAGGGTGGAGAAATTAATTGAAAGTGACTTTTCACAGAAATACCCAATGTGGTTACAGAAACTCAGCACAAAATTAGTAATACAGTCTAGTCCTCTAAACTTCCAAGTTCAAATACATACAATGTACCCAATTACTGATTAATTTTCCTATTAACATCAGAAATCTGCAAAGAAAAATTCAGCGTGGAGTCCAACAGAACTCCAAGATATTTAAATTGCTGAACTTGATCAATAATAACCCCACCCAAATCAAAAACTTTTAAAAATGGACCAGTTTTTAACATTACATTGGTTCCACAAAGCATAGAGTTTGTCTTCTTTGAATTAAGAATGAGCAAATTATGAGCAAGTCAATCACAAATGTTATAAAAATCAGACTGAATCTTGGTTGAAATAACATCAATAGAGGTTCCCTGACAAAACAAAATTAAATCGTCAGCATAAAGCAAAATTTCACAATCTGTACTAAGAATGGATAACTGATTAATAAAAAGAGAAAATAATAACGGGCCCCTGGGGAACACCACATTCCAAGGGGGCCCCAAGGGATTGAACAGAATCAACTTTAACAACCTGCAATCTCAAGAACAAATAATCCCTAATCCATGCTGCAGACGAACAGGCAGAACCCATTTCAATAAGCCTATGATAAGTAAGACCAAATCATTATGTGGAAATGTAACTGATATTGGGATCCCATTGTTTAGAAATTATATAGTGTTACTGTTGAACTGTATACAATTATATTTGAGATGATTGCGAAAAGCTATTGGGAACTCAAGGGGTTAACCTGAGAGCAGTTTTTAAGCACTTTTTCAGAAGCTGTGGAGAAGGAGCCTCAGTTCTGGGACATTGTGTTCTTGCTGCACCTGCCTGAAACATACAAGAACATTTTAGAAACAAGCATTTGTCAATGCCGAATGTTGGCTTGCTGGCATTGCTGGCATTGGCAGTGCAGGAGTTAGAAATGCAAAATAGGGATGGCAGTGAAGTACTGAACTAACGCCAACACTCCCCCCCCCCCCGGAGAGACTGAAAGGCATTGGGAGTGAGGCTTTGGGTCGGCTATAACGTTTATGCCATTCCACCTCACTCCACCCTGCAGAGAGCGACAGGAGTCGGAGTGTGCACTGGGATCTTCGGCCCTTATGTCTACCCCATTCCATATGGAAATAAGCTGAGATGGGTGCAATATAGGAGAATGGGGTGAACGTTAGGGTGACAGAACCCAAGGCATACCTCAATGCCTGTCAGTGACTGTAGGGTGGGGGGAGGGGTAGAATTCTTCAAACATTATGGCTGACGAACCCAGGTTACGTCCCCGACGCCTGTTAGTCTCTACAGGGCAGGTGTATGGTTGGAAACCTTAATGCCCCATGTATTTGTTGGTACTTTCACTCCAAATTTTCAACACTGGCTTTTTGGGACCCCACCTCTTGAACAGTGGCACGATCATTTCGTTACTTTATCATGAAAGGTGATTTTGCACAGCAACTGGGCCACTGGGAGCCACAGGTATGGAAACACATTTCAGGTAGGATGCGTAAAATGACAGCTATACTGTTCGTGAGGAGGTGTAAAAAAAATGGCAATGTTGAAAATCTGGAAAGAAAAATGAAAAGTTTGCAAAGTTACGATCATGCATAGATACTGCGTAACACACGCCCGTAATGCAGTCATTTTTTCAATAAATGTTCAACATGGGCATTTTGGGACCTCTCCTCATGAACAGTGGCACTGTGATTTTGTTACCCTGTCCCGAAAGTTGATTTTGCACAGCAACCGCGGCCATTGTGCGCCACAGGTGCAAAAACATGTTTCGGGCAGGATGTGAAAAATGACAGCTACACTGTTCTTAAGGAGGTGCGCAAAAATGACAATGTTGAAAATCTGGAGTGAAAATATAAAAAACTGGCGAAGTTACAAGCATGTGTAGAAACTGCGTAATGCACCCTAGTAACGCAGTAATTTTTTGGAATTTTTTAACCAGATTTGCTAACATGTTTTTTTTTAGACCTCTCCTCATGAACAATGGCACTGTCATTTTATTAATTGGTACCGAAAGGTGATTCCGCGCAGTGATGACAAAATCACCCTTTGGGGCAGAGAAACAAAATGACAGTTACATGTTCACCAATTGGGGGCCCAAGAAACCCATGTTGAAAATTTGGAGCCAAAAGTCCTAAAAATGGCTGAAACATCAACCTAAGTTGAACCCCCCATTATAGAGCTTACCGTCATTTCTTTAGTTCGCAGTTCGGCTTTGAAGAGTGCAGACATGTCCCACTTCAGAGAAGTATGTGACTCTCGACCTCTGGAAGGTAAGGGATGGGTGGGGGTGGGGAGGTGGGTATGCAGAGGGAGGGTGGGATGGGGGGGGACGAGGGAGACAACGGTGGACCGCTTTTCTGCATTGCAGGTAAAAACAGACCATGAGGGAAGGTTTTCTTTTTGCAGGTTAAAAAAAAATGGCACATTGGGGTGGGCCCTGGTGCCACAACTCAGGGAAGGGGGCTGCATCTGACACTGGGAGTGGGCATCCTGGTGTCGGAAATAGGATATTATTTAACCAGGAAAAACACACTAAGAGGGGGGATTGGGCACCCCGATGTTGGCTTTTTGGAAGTGTGTTGCAGGTGACAGTAGCCGCCATGTTAGGTGTGTGACATAATGGGAGGGGGGCATGCCGACATGGGGATTGGGCACCCCGATGTCAGAATTGTGTGGCGGATGGCAGGAGCTGCTGCCATATGTATTTCAATATTTCACCAGGAATGTAATGGAGGCATGTCAGATGTGCCACTGCAATGATGAACCTGTCTCTCATTGCAGCGGCAGATTTGTTTCAAGTGGGTGGCACTCTCTGAAATTGCTGTCATTGGCAGCGTGCTTACTGGTTGACGGCTGAGGGGCACACCAACTAAAGCATCCCCTAGATTCGCCACAACACTAACACACCTTTGAAAGTGCTACTTCCGCAAAATGTTGCTTGCGCATGTACGCAAGCCAATATAAAAAACAGGATGCTTGTTAACGAGGGGGGTTGCAAGGACTTATAAGAGAGAGAGCTGCAATGTTTTGGGACACACAGATTGAAGGAAAACTCAGATAGATCTTCTCTGTTTATTCTGCCTTTGTAAATAGTTATTCTGAACAATTTTTATGTTTGTTTGCACGCATGTGCAAGAAACATAGTGCCATCATCCAAGTTTTCGGAGGTGTGGCAGCCCTCTTCCAATTCAGTCAGTGTGTTTGCAGGCGCAGCTGCAGTTCTCCAATGCCTGCTGGAGCTGTCTATGACAGCAGTCCAAAATGCAGTACAGTACAGTTGAAAGGGGGAGCTACGCTTCAGTGAGCAGCGATAAGATATTGCCTGCACATGCGCGCTCCCCCTACACACACACACGCACGCACACTGCGTGCTCGCCCCACCACGCACACACTGTAGCCGACGGGGTGCCCAATCCCGCTGGCTGTGCTGCACCCCCCAAAGCAGAGTTACATGCCACCGCTGGTGCCCACCCCAGCGTGGCTGTACATCAGATAGCCGACAGGGTGCCAATCCCGCCGGCTCCACTGGTCCCCCCAGAGTAGCAGGGTGCCACGCTGGAGCCCACCCCAGCATGGCAACAGATGCTGTTGCTGACGGTGGTGCCCAATCCTCGCCGGCTCCACGCCCCCACCAGTCATGTCCTTGTGCCACGCTGGGAGCCCACCCCAGCGTGGCAAACGCCCCACGCTATCATTTAAAAAAAACACCTGAAACTTAAAATGGTCCTCGCTGTCTCTGCCCCACCCACGCTCACCCACCGCGCACTCCCCGCCTCCCCACAATTCCCCACACCCCATACTTACCTCCGACTCTGGCGCCACTATCTTCGCAGACCGGGGAACACGCCTGCACTCTTCAAAGCCGACGCGAACTGAGGAAATGCCAGTAAGCTGTATAATGGGATAGATAGAGTTTTTTCAACTTTGTTGCATATCTCAGCCACTTTTGGAATTTTGCACCAAATTTTCAACATGGGGTTTTGGGACCGCTTCTCATGAATGCTCTCACTGTCATGATAAGATCAGTCTGGCGGGTGATTTTGCAGTCACTGCACGGAAATCACCTTCGACCCAGTAACGAAACAACATGCCACTGTTCATAAGGTGGGCCTCAAAAGCCTATGTTGAAAATTTGTGGTAAAATTCCTAAAATGACTGTTTAACAAGCATGCGCTATGCAGTTCCACGCACGCCGCAGAAGTTCACTTAATCTTCAATATTTTCACTCCAGATTTTCAACATTGCCATTTTACCGCACTTTATGATCAGTACAGCTGTCATTTTTCACATCTTGCCCAAAACGTGTTTCCGCCCATGTAGCGCACAATGGCGCAGTCGGTGTGCGAAATCAATGTATGGGACAAATTAAGAAAATCACAGTGACACTGCTAATGAGCAGAGGTCTTAAAATGGCTATGTTGAAAATTTGGTGAAAAAATTCCTAACAATTACTGTTTTATGAGCGCGCATTGAGCAGTTCCTACGCATGCTCGTAAGTTTACAAATTTTCAATATTTTCACTCCAGATTTTCAACATTGCCATTTTATTACAGTACAGCTGTCATTTTTCACATCTTGCCCAAAACGTGTTTCTGCCCATGTAGCACACAATGGTGCAATCGGTGTGCGAAATCAATGTATGGGACACATTAAGAAAATCACAGTGACACTGTTCATGAGCAGAGGTCCTAAATGGCTATGTTGAAAATTGTCCAGAAAAATCTTTAAAATGACTGTTTTACTAGTGCTGTACAGTTCCTACGCACGCTCGTAAGTTTGGAATTTTCTATATTTTCACTCCATATTTTCCACATTGCCATTTTGTTACACTTCCTTATGAACAGTACAGCTGCCATTTTTCACATGTCACCCCAAATGTGTTTCCGCACATGTAGCGCACAATGGTGCAGTCGGTGTACGAAAGCAATGTTTGGGACAGACTAAGAAAATCACAGTTAGACTGTTCATGAGCAGAGGTCTTAAAATGGTTATGTTGAAAATTTGGTGACAAAAGTCCATAAAATGACTGTGTTACGAGTGAGCATTGTGCAATTTCCACACACCCTCGTAAGTTCATGACTTTGTAATATTTTCAGTCCAGATTTTCACCAGTGGCATTTTTCTACAGTTCCTTATGAACAGTACAGCTGTCATTTTTCACAACATGGCCGAAATGTGTTTTCACACTTTCAGCACAGAGATGCGTGGTCGCTGTGGGAAATCATTGTTCGGGACAGATAAAGAACATCACAGTGACACTGTTCATGATTGGAGGTCCCAAAATGCCTGTGTTGACAATCTGCTGCAAAACATCCCCAGCCTAATTACATTATGGGTGTGCGTTGCACAGTTTCTATGCACGCTCGTGACTTTACCAGTTTTTTAAATATTTTTACTGCAGATTTGCAACATTGCCATTTTTTACACCTCCCCATGAACAGTACAGCTGTCATTTTTCACATCCTGTTCGGAATGTGTTTTTGCACCTGTGGTGCTAAATGCCGTAGTCGCTGTTCATAAGCAGCTTTCGGCTAACAAACTGATATTGCCACTGTTCATGAGGTGGGGGTCACAAAAGAAACATGTTGAAAATTTGGAGTGAGAATACCAACGAATGCCTGAAGTGTTAGGGTTTCCAACCATAATGCCCCACCCTGTAGAGAATGACAGGCATCAGGGGATGTGACTTGGGATTCTTGCCTGTAATGCTCATAGCATTCCACATCCTGCAGCCAGTGAGAGGCATCAAGGTATGCCTTGGACTCTTCGGCCCCAAAGTTCACCCCATTCTCCTATACCACACCCATCTCACAGTATTTCCTGATGGAATGGGGTGCGCATAAGGGTCAAAGACCCCAAGGCACACCGTGACACTTGTCAGTGTCTGCAGGGTAGGGTGTGGTGAAATGACGTGGCCGTTATGCCTGACGACCCAAAGGCACACCCCAATGCCTGTCACTCTCTGCAGGGTGGTGGTGGGGTTGGCTTCAGTTCAATACTTCACTGCCATTTCTACT
Organism: Neoceratodus forsteri; assembly: GCA_016271365.2. Taxonomy (NCBI): domain Eukaryota; kingdom Metazoa; phylum Chordata; order Ceratodontiformes; family Ceratodontidae; genus Neoceratodus; species Neoceratodus forsteri. The sequence goes on along the minus strand of CM057449.1, from coordinate 1,128,042,295 downwards.
ATGCAGCTCTGTAACTTCTACACTACCAATGCCAATGCCAGCAAGCAAACATTCGGCATTGACAAATGCTTGTATTTTTTTTATGTTACTGCTAAGTGCTAATACACACTTTTCGTGAATTTTACAACTGCTCCTGGTTTTTCCTACGCTTCCTGACCTGTGCCTCGATGACACGCACAACCTTACAGACTGCATGGCCTTGCTCCCTTCTTGGAATTATAGCTCTGGATCGTCCCCCAGCAAAAAAACCCAACTTCCCATGCCTGTCCTTTATATGCCCTATGACTACACAACATTAAAGGTAGGGGAGTTCAGGGTCTGCAACATCACATCCATGTATCCAAGGCTTGTCTGATTTGTTGAAGCCAGTCACAGGAAAGGTTCTGGAGTCCCACCTCCACCTACATATTCTTGGAACTATGGTCTTCACGTGAGCTACTTCCTCTAGAATGTAATCTGCATTTTAAAGATTCAGGGGTGACCTTTTTTGTCTGCTTCACTTACTAAGTGGAGGTCTGACTGTTAACATAAAAAATCCTTAAACCTTTGGCTCTGTCTGCACATAACCGACATAAGCATTTTAACAAATCTTTACTGTCCCGCAGCAGCCTTGAGTTGAATTGGTCAGTTTTCATACAAGGATTTCTCATCATATTTTTATAACAGAAAAGGATTTTTTATCACACCCAAGAATGACTGCAAAGTCTTTAGACTGTGGGGTCTGGGTGAGGTGGCAAAGGCCTTCACTTTGGCAGGATCAGTGATCACTCCCTTCTTAGAGATAATGGGCTAGATTTTCAAAGGGTTGTTAGATCGATGCTAGTTGTGTGCTGCCGCAACTTATGTAAAAACATTTGTGGCAGTCACTATGTGCCTGATTCTAAAAGAATCGTGGCTTGTGTCAATCTTTCCAGAAATGACGCAAGTTGCAGCCTGCATCATAAAAAGAGTCTCATCGTGCAGGAAAGTAGTTACATTAGAACTTACTGTAACAGTAGATCTTCGAGAGAGGCTCTTGCAGTAGGTAATAACATGTAGGACTGGCGCCCCCTGGCATCAGGACCGCAAGGAAACTTTTGCTAGCATAGTCTGATGAAGGCCTGCCCACCAGACGTCACGTGACTGATATCAGCGTGACCCTATATAGTGGGCGGTCCTCACATCCGCCCTCCAGTTCTCCCGCCGGAGACCAAAAAAAGGTAAGTGACAGGAGAAGAAAAAGAGGCTCCTGGATCCCCAGAAGGGATAGCTTTGTGGAGAAAGAGCAATGAAAATAAATCCCAGGTAGAAAAAGGGGGAAGGTGGTTGGGAAAAGCAATACCTACTGCAAGAGCCTCTCTCGAAGATCTACCGTTATGGTAAGTTCTTACGTAACTGTACTATCTTACTTCAAGAGGGCTTTTGCAGTAGGTAATATCATGTAGGACTGAACCTCAAGCAGTGAACTGTCCAAGGAACAAGAAAAAAAAAAATTCGGAGGCTGGAAACATAACCCAGTATCTCCAACTGAGGAGGTTAGGACAAGAGTCCTTGGAGGACTGCTAGCCCAAAGCCAGCCCTGCGCCTAGAGGCAATGTCCAGACTGTAATGTTTTGTGAAAGTGTGGACAGAACTCCATGTCGCTGCTGCACAAATATCTGCACCAGATACGTTCCTGAAACAGGCTGTGGAAGCAGCCATTTCCCAGGTAGAATGTCCTCTGAATTGACCCAGAAGGACCTTACCATACTTCTGGTAGCAGAAAATAATGCAGTTTACCAGCCATTTGGAAAGACATTGTTTGGAAACTGCTGCACCCTCCTTTTTTTTGGTGCAAAACAAACAAAAAGTTGATCCGTTTTATGGACATCTTTTGTCCAGTTCATGTAGTAATGAAGGATCCTGTGCACATCCAATGTATGCAGGACGGCTTCATCCCGATTTAAATGTTCGGGATAATATACTGGCAGTTCTAAAGACTGATTAAGAGTCATTTCCGACGTGACCTTAGGAAGAAACGTAAGATTTGTATGCAGAGCCATCCAGTCTCTGTGAAAATCAAATATGGCACCTTGCACATCAGGGCCTGAAGCTCAGAAATTCTATGAGCTGAAGTAACAGCAACCAAAAATAATGCTTTCCAGGACAAAAAGCGTAACTCACAAGAGTTTGCCGGCTCAAAGGGAGGTAAAGTCAATTTTTCTAACAAAAAATTAAGGTCCCACAGTGGTGTAGAATTTCACACCGGGGGTTTCAGATGTAGAATACCTTTCAAAAAGGTTTTGGAGACCTCTAACTGAGCCATTGTCTTGCCTCCTACTGGATCATGGTAGGCCGAGACAGCTGCTAAATGCACCTTCAATGAGGAATAACTCAGGCCCAGGTCAGAAAGATGAAGCAAGTACTCCATGACCTGGGGAGCGGGACACAAAAAAGGATCCAGATCTTCGGCAGATGCCCAAATAGAGAACTGCTTCCACTTCATGGCATAGGTAGTTCTGGTGGATGGTTTTCTTGCTTCCACCAGAATCTGAGCTACCCTGGGAAAAACCCCAAACCGTGAAGCAGCTATGTCCTGAGGTGCCATGCATGAAGATGAAGGGACTTCGATCTCGGATGAACCAATGTGCCCTTTTTCTGAGTGAGAAGGTCATAAGACAGAGGAAGAGGAATCGAAGGTTCCACCACTAGACATCAAAGTAGCGGGAACCAGATCCGTCAAGGCCGTAACGGAGCTATCGAAATCATTTGAGCCCTGTCCAACTGAACCTTGGTCAACACTCTCTGTAACAGTGGAAAGGAAGGAAACATGTACAGAAACCTCCCTGGCCAAGAGAGTGACAGCACATCTAACCAGAAAACACCAGGCCCGGAAACGAGCGAGCAAAATTTGGGAAGTTTTGCGTTTGATGGGGCTGTGAACAGATCCACTTCTGGATGACCCCACAAGTAGAAGATGTGATCTAACACCTCTTGTTTCAACTCCTACTCATAAACCCTTACCCTGGTGCGGCTTAGACTGTCTGCAAGAACGTTTTGCACTCTTGGGACACGAACTGCTCTCAGACAGATTTTGTGCAAAACTGCCCAATTCCAGACCCGCATCGCTTCCCTGCAAAGGGAATACGAGTGAGTACCCCATTTGTTTATGTACCATACTACACACATGTCCATCTGAATCAAAAGGACAGCTTGAAGAAGTATGTGCTGAAAAGCTTGAAGAGCATACAGCACTGCCCTCATTTCCAGCACATTAATGTGCAAGTGCGTTTCCACAGCGGACCACAGACCCTGGGTTCAGTGACGTCCCAACTGGGAACCAAAACCCTGCACCAACGCATCTGTGGTTAGAACTTGGGAGTACGAAGCAGCCTGGAAAGCAGCCCCTCGCAAAAGATTGCTAGGTCCTGCCACCACAACAGGTCTTGTTGCATCTTTGTGGGGATTAGAATCGGGCAATCTAGATTGTCTTACTTCTGATCCCACTGAGAGCTCAGAGACCACTGCATAATCCACACGTGGAGTCTGGCCGAAGGGACTGTGGGAACAGCCGCTGCCATGAGGCCAAGAAGATGGAGAACCGCTCTGGCTGAAATAAAATGATTGGAAGAAACCGTCTTGGCCTGACCCATCAGGGTATCTGCCCTGTCCAGGGGAAGGAAGGCCATGCCTTGCACCATGTCCAAAACCGCCCCAATGAACTGGAGGCATTGGGACGGGACCAGTTGTGACTTGGTGTAACTGACTAAAATGCCCAGTCTGTGGAAAAGTTGCAGGGTAGCAGAAAGGGAAACTTCCAACTCTGCCCTCAATGGAGCTGCCAGGAGGCAATTGTCGAGATACGGAAAAACAGTGTGTCCCTGGCACCTCAAGGTCCCTGCCATGACCGCCAGACATTTGGTTAAAATGCGTGGGTTGGATGACAGACCAAAAGGGAGTGCTTTGAACTGATAATGCTCCCCTTGGAAACAGAACCTGAGGAACTTCCTGTGAGGCCCGAAAATGGGAATGTGAAGATATGCATCCTTCGTGTCCAGAGCGCAGAGTCACTGTCCCTGGCACAGAAGAGGCAGCAGGGTTTGTAATGACAGCATCCTGAACCTCTTGTATTCTATGAAGAGGTTCAGAGTATTGAGATCCAGTATCAGGTGGAAATCCCCTGTCTTCTTGGGAACCAGAAAGAAGTGGGAATAAAATCTCCTCCCTATCTGGTTTACTGGTATGGGCTCTATCGCTTCTTTGAGAAGAAAAGCCCTGATTTCCTCCCTTAAGAGTGGGATGTGCACCTGTAGGTAACAAGCAAATCTTGGCGGAGTAACCGCAGGTTTTTCTCGAAACGTGACCAAGTCTTATCAGTTGCAGCATCCGAGCGTCTGACGTGATGGACTCCAGAGCCTGATTCCAAGATGAATGTTGCAACTCGCAGGCGTATGCGAGTTGTGACATTCACTGCTATGCCAGAGACCCTGCACCCTATTCCAGAACAGGCAGGGTCCCGGCGAATATGCCTGCGACCTGCAGCAGCCGCAGGGTTGCGCCACAGGAAGGGCGCAATGGACCTGGGTGCAGCAAGCTACCGACAGCAGGGTGCAGCCCCCCTCCCGAGCCCACCTCAGCCCCAAAACAAGCCCACAAGCCCCTGTGGGCCATGGGGGAGTCGGTAGTGTGATACAGACTCAAAGGTGGCACCAGCAAAACGTGGACCTGGGTGCCGGCAGTTGGCACCCCGGTATGGGGGTGGTTGCTCTGTAATGGGGGGGGTCAATGGGGCATGGCTGTGTGTGGGTTGCAGCACTGCAGGGGAGGGCAACCGCCATTTTGCCAGGACGGAAGCCCACCCCGCAGTGCCGCAGTGGGTCTTAGAATCGTATAACTGGATTATGGCAGCTGCCCTTTCAGAATAGGGTGCAGTTGCTGCTGTAACCCCCCCTTCCGCTGTGCCATAGGGGCTGTGGCCGGCAAATGTCCCATTGGGTGCAGGTCGCCCACGCTATGGCGTGGGCTGCCTCTTGGAAGCCCGATCGGCATAATGCATGTTGCAAGGCGAGACTTGCGCCATTGGTTTTGGTGCAAGTCACCTCGCAACATGCATAACCCGACTTAGAATTGGGCCCCCAGCCTCCCAGATACCTTGTGAATCTTCCACCCACCTGCTCATCCAAAGGAGGAGGAGGGGCGATCACCAAGTCAAGACTGGGATGGCAGATTAGGGCGGGCCACGCCTGCAGCTATTTGGGACTTGGCTTGGTGGCCAGCGGTGGTAGCGGGAACCCTATGCTTAAACTGGTGTTTGGGTGCTTGCTGAGTTTTCGCCTGCCATTTGTTTTGCCGACAAAAAGGATGCTTTTGTTGTTGTGGTTTTGAATGGTACATAGTGTGGACCGACCAAAGAGCTGTGCCTTTATCCTGTAGGCTAGTAATGATGTCCTGGGTATCCGCGCCAAACAGGACAGATCCCCTAAAAGGGGCATCCTGGATAGCCAACTGAATATCAGGGGCTAAACCAGACACTCTCAGCCAAGAGTATCATCTAAGGTTAACAGCTGTGGCCACACCTCAAGCAGAGGAATCCACCGCATCGTAGGTGGCCTGTAATGAAAGGTGTCCAGCCACCTTGGCCATTTCTAAGTAGTAGCCAAAGATGATTTGGAGTCAGAGTCCGGTAGGGCCTCGACGGCAGGTTCCAGGTGGTGGAACAACGACTTCTGAAATTCCAGCATGTGCTAGACATAGTTCAAAGCACGTATTGTCAGAGTTGAAGACAAGTAAAATTTCCTCCTGAACTGGTCCAATTGTTTCAACTCCTTATTAGGAGGGGAGGTGCTAAGGTGTTGTGGCTTAGTGGATCTATCATGGACCACTGTAATGACCACTGAGTCCGCCTTAGGATGGGCACTCAGATGGTCTTTTCCCTCAGGTGTCCTGTAGACCTGGTCAGCTTTTCTGGCTATCGCCGGGACAGAGGAGGGTCTCTGCCATTTGGTTGAGGCTAAATCCTCATGGGTGGGGTGAATACTGGACTTGTGTCAGGGAAGTCCAGGTGCTCTGCTAACCTACACCTTTTTGGGTCCAAAGCCTCTGACTTCCACCCTTGGGCCTCTGCCATCTGCTTGAGGAGGTCCACAAAGGATGGATCTTCAGGTGGAGACTTGGGGGATTCCCACAGGACCAGATCCTCATGGGGAGGAGATACTAATCCCGAGCCGTAGTCTGAGGTATCCGAGTCTGGCTCAGAATCCATGGAATCCTCCAGGACTTCTGATAGAGGAGGATCTGGCTTCCTGGTGACAACGTCCGGTGTCAGGTGAGTCGTCGGCTCAGATGAATGATCAGACGTAGGAGGATGAGTGTACCCCGGTGAAGGTGCCCTAGGTGGAGGAGCTGGGCAGCTAACAATCGGCAGTGCAGGATGCCTGCTGTCCAGTTCAGAGACCAATTGATTCTTGGTCGTCGACCATCATGAATTAAGAATTTCCCGGAAGTCCACCTGTGGTTGCTGAGGAGGTAGAGTGAGAGAAGGTGGATAATGAGAAAAACCAGTACCCTGCCCTCCAAAATGGTGAGGGAAATAATAAGGGTAACATGGTGAAGAAAAGGAATCAGGGAAGCCATGGTGAACATAGTCTGGAGTCAGGGCAGACAGAGGATATCCCGACGGATGATAGGTTGAAGATGGGAAACCCAGTGTGAGGCCGTACTGATGGAGGGACGCATGGCCTCACGATAGGCAACCCAACAGCGGACCCGACGGAGAAAAGACTGAAGTACCTGATGTGGGGTAGCCAGAAAAATGTCTCTCTCAGGGATAGCCTGTTGGAGGTCCCGGTGGAGGGAAGTGTGACGTCAGCCCTGATGGTGGACCTGACGGCGGAAGACCCAATGGGCCTGCTGTAATCCCCGAAGGGATGGAGACCCCTGACAAAGGGCTCCCATGAGGTGGCTCATCTGAGGAGGAGCACCTAATGGTGGGAAGCCCGATGGTAGACCCAAGGGGGGAAGGGTACCAGCGGGTGTAGAAGAGCTGGGTCGGGTGTTGCCAAAGGTGGCGTAGGAACCACAGTAAGGTCCGGTGGCCTATTATCGTCGGGAGCCCCCGGCAACGGATGGACCTTCGTTGGAGCTTGTGGGTCTGGTGAAAGCGCTGGAAGCTCTGAAGGGCCAGGCGACGGGGATTCTGCACCCCTTGGAGAACCCAAATCTCTGTCCTGGATGGAACCATCGTCCAGCAGCGTCACATCAGGGCTTGATGGACATGAAGCAGTCGGGTGATCGTTGGAGGGGCTGACGATTGGCTTATCGACTTGGGCTGGGTGGCAGTCAGAGGAGCCAGCTCCCGACTTATCAACCCTGACCAGGCAGTCGGAGGAGGAGCAAATGAGCAACTTACCGGCTGTGCCGGCCATCTTAGAGCCCGAGGTGGTAATGGGCCTAAGAGCAGCAACGACCTATGAAGAATCCGAGGGGCCCGCCATCACTGAGACCAGTGGCAGTAGGTGGACCAAGGCCTGCTCAGGTAGCAGGAGCGCAGGTATGGTCATGGCACTTACCTTCTGGCCAGAAGGGGGCTGGTCCTCAGATGAAGGGCCCACGGGTGTCTTTGATGGAGGGTGGGAATGCTCCTGTTCCCTGTGTTTCTCTTTGTTCCTCTTCTTCTTTTTATGAGAGTCTGCAGGTGAGGAAGACGCACTCTCCAACTTCTTTAACTCCTGCTCCATGGAAGCCATCTTTTCTTTTAGGATGTGAGCCTCGAGGGCTTGCTGGCGATGCTTCTGCATGGCCTGATTAAAGTGAGCGCAGGCCTCGCAATCCTTGACCTTATGGCTAGGCCCGAGACAGAAGATACACTAAGATTGTTGACCTTTGTGCAGCAGTTGAACCCCGCATGAACCACACTTGTTTTTAGGTGGATCTGGAGAGGACGACATAAAAACTACTGATAAAGATAATGATATACAAAATTAAACAAATACTCATCTGGAGTGGCGTTCTATATGGCGATGACAAGCTTTAGTTGGTTCGACGGTGCACAGGTCGACGGCAGGAAAGAACTGGAGGGCGGACGTGGGGACCGCCCACTATACAGGGTCACAATGATGTCAGTGACGTGACATCTGGTGGGTGGTCCCCCATCAGACTATGCTGGCAAAAGTTTTCATGTAGTCCTGACGCCAAAGGGCGCCAGTCCTACATGTTATTACCTACTGCAAGAACCCTCTCAAAGCAAGATCAATGCAAACTGCGACAGGAGAATTTGATGCAAGTGATGGCTGTGGAAAGTGGGGAATGCATGGCACAGGAAGTGTCAGGCAGGCAGAATAAGAGGAAGAAAAAACTGAGAAGACTGATGTCTAAATCAAAGAGGTTGATGCCCAGGTGGAGCTGCTGCTGTTCAGAGGTGGGGACAAAGATATGCATGACAGCAGATGGAGAGCCTGAGATGAGGTGGCCACCAGGGTGAATGTAGTGGGCACAGTGAGGTGCTCTGTTTGTGAGTTTCAAAACAGATACCATAACATCAGGCAGAGGCACTAGGAAAAGCTGGCCAACAACAGGCAGAGCACAATGTCCACTGGTGGTGGTGGCAGCCAGCAATGATCCCTGAGCAGTCAGAAGGACAGCGCTGCAGCACATTTCAGCAGCCATACCTTCAAGGATGACACCAACTTGGATATGTTTCAGCTGCAGAGCTGCACAGGTATATCTGCGGTCACAGCAGCAGGAGACTTGGGGGGGGGGGTGGTGTCCACCATGAGCAACAGTAATGAGAGGGTCTTGCATGGCTACACTGGTGTGTGTGTGTGTGTGTGTGTGTGTGTGTGTATGTGTGCAGAACAGAGAAGCAACAGTCCACAACTGCTACTGGGTCATGAGGCACAGCAGGTGTGGGTCTGGGGGTGGGGGTGGGAGACTACAAGTGTGGCAAGGACCACGCACGTGGGACACACTGTTGCCTCTGGAGTACATGTTGTCCTCTGTCTCTGCAACTGAAATCTTACCCGGGTATGTGTAGAAAGGGATTGCCAGTAATGCCCTGTTACAGGCACAGAGTGCCCATCCCAAGGGACTTAAGGATTCCATACACTACAGCCAGTTTATCAAATTGACATGGAACTGTAGTAAAGAAGCTGACTTTAACATACAGGTTGGGGAACTACTAGATAGATTCATTAATAGGAGGTATGATAAAAAACTACTGGAATCAGCACTTGAACGAGCCAGACAGTGGAGAGAGAGGTACTTTATTTGTAAGATGAAGATACTGCACATGGTCCCATTACATTCACAACTGAATGTAATAACATTTCAGGATCAACAGGCAATATAATATACAAAAATTGGCCTATTTTAATGGGAGATAATGCTGTAGGTGGTGTGGTGAGTCACACACCACATATAACCTTCAGTAAAGCTCGGAGTATCAAGGGTGTACTAGTACACAGCCAGTTTGGCAAGGCGCATAATGAAAATACTGGGAACTGGCTGCCAAGCAGACCAAAAGGGTTTCATAGGTGTAAAAACTGCAATGTTTGCAATTATGGGGTCCTAGGTAAACAAGCATTTGTCAATGCCGAATGTTTGCTTCTGGCATTGGCATTGGCATTGGTAGTGTAGGAGTTAGAGAGCTGCATAATAGGAATGGCAGTGAAGTACTGAACTGAAGCCAACCCCACCACCACCCTGCAGAGACTGACAGGCATTGGGGTGTGCCATTGGGGTGTCAGGCATAATGGCCACGCCATTTCACCACACCCTACCCTGCAGATACCAACAAGTGTGTGCCTTGGGGTCTTTGGGCCTTATGCTCACCCCATTTCATAAGAAAATACGGTGAGATGGATGCAGTATAGGAGAATGGGGAGAACTTTGGGGCTGAAGAATCCAAGGCACACCTCGATGCCTGTCACTGGCTGCAGGGTGTGAGTGAAATGGTATGAGCATTACAGGTGACAATCCCAAGTCACACCCCTGATGCCTGTCAGTCTTTACAGGGTGGGGCGCAGGTTGGAAACCCTAACACCTAGGCGTTCATTGGTATTTACCCAATTTTCAACATGGTTTTTTGTGACCCCCACCTCATGAACAGTGGTAAAATCAGTTTGTTAGCTGAAAGCTGATTTTGCACAATGACGACGCCATTTGGCACCACAGGTGCGAAAACACATTTCGAACAGGATGTGAAAAATTACAGCTGTACTGTTCATGAGGAGGTGTAAAAATGGCAATGTTGAAAATCTGGAGTGAAAATGTAAAAAAACTGGTGAAGTCACGAGCGTGCGTAGAAACTGTAATTAGTTTGGGGAATGTTTACAACAGATTGTCAACACAGGCATTTTGGGACCTCCGCTCATGAACAGTGTCACTGTGATTTTCGTAATCTGTCCCAAACACTGATTTCCCACAGCGACCATGCATTTCTGCGCCGGAAGTGCAAAAACACATTTCGGCTGGGGTGTGAAAAATGACAGCTGTACTGTTCATAAGGAGGTGTGGAAAAATGCCGCTGTAGAAAATCTGGACTGAAAATATTACAAATTTGTGAACTTACGAGGGTGCGTGGAAACTGCGCAATGCACGCTTCTAACAGTCATTTTATGGACTTTTGTCACCAAATTTTCAACATAGCCATTTTAAGACCTCTGCTCATGAACAGTGTCACTGTGATTTTCTTAATCTGTCCCAAACATTGATTTCGCACACCGACACACCATTGTGCGTTACATGTGTGAAAACACATTTTGGGTGAGATGTGAATAATGACAGCTATACTGCTCATAAGGAGGTGTGGTAAAATGGCAATGTTGAAAGTCTGGAGTGAAAATATAAAAAATTTGCGAAGTTACAAGCATGCATAGGAACTGTGCAACGCATGCTCGAAAAACAGTCATTTTTGGGAATTTTTACACCAAATTTTTAACTGTGACACTGTCATTTCGTTATTCAGTCCCGAAAGCTGGTTCCGTGCAGTGACCGCGAAATCGCCTTTCGGGACCGAATAACAAAATGACAGTGACTGAGTTCATGAGGTGGGGTTCCAATAACCCCATGTTGAAAATTTGGTGAAAAAATTCCCAAAAATGGCCGAGATAATGAACCAAAGTTGAAAAAAAAAACATTTATGTCATTATACAGCTTACTGGCATTTCTTCAGTTTGTGTTCGGCTTTGAAGAGTGCAGACATGTTCCCGGTGCACCAAAGATCGTCGCACTGGGCTCCGGAGGTAAGTATGGGGTGAGGGGGGTGTGGGGAGTTGGGTGCGGATTGGGGGAAGGGGGTAAGACAGTTAACGAGGGACCATTTTTTCTTACAGTTTCATTTTTTTTTTTTCTTTTTCAGGAAGATGATGTGGGACTTTTGCCATGCTGGGGTTGGCTCCCAGCATGGCATCTGGAAGGTCTTTTGGGGGGGGCAGTGGAGCCGACGGAGGACTGGGCACCCCCATTGGCCATACGGACACCAGACTGTTGCCACGCTGGGGTGGGCTCCCAGCATGGCAGTTGGAAGGTTGTTTGGGAGGGGCCAGTGGAGCCGATGGCGGATTGGGCACCTCGTTGGCCATACGGACGGCAGACTGTTGACACGCTGGGGTGGCTCCCAGCGTGGCACCTGGAAGTCTATTTTGGGGGACAGTGGAGCCGACGGGATTGAGCACTCCGCCGCCAAATGGTGTGCGGGTGGGGGAGGCATGAGCACGCGTGGGCTCCCAGTGTGTTAGTAGGTGTTCAGGTCGGGGAGAAAGAACTGTCTATGACAGACAGTTCAGATGGTGTGACGCGTAGGTGGCCTGCATACCGCCGACGCACGGCAGTATGCAAACTGTTCATTACGCTACCACCACTCGATTGCAGTGGTTTTCACTTCAACTGTACCCCAGTGCATCTGAACTGCTGTCATAGACAGCTCAGACATGTATTGGTGCGGTGAGATAGCACCTGCAAAAGGGAGCAGGGCATTGGAAGCTGAGTGGCACACCTACGAAAAGTCGTATGGTGGCACTATGTTTCTTGCACATGCGTGCAAGCAAACATAAAAATTAGACCCCCCACATACAGACAGTGAAGTAGGAATTAGAGAATTTATCAACTGTAACACCCATTTATGGTTTACATGCTTTGGAGCACATACAATCTACTACTGTATCTGTGGGCAAAACGATAAGGAACCTAAAGCTAAGGATACAAGAACATGTTCATTCTATTACAAATAAAATACAGGATACCCCGGTAGGTAAACATTTCTTTGAAATGCATAGTTCTGATCCTAAACACCTCAAGTTTGTTGGCCTTGAAATGGCACCTCATCCCAAAAGGGGTGGTGATAGAAAACAAGTGTCATTGCTAAAAGAAAGTGCCTACATACATAAAATGAAAAGTTCAGATCCCAGTGGCCTAAATGTGTACTGGGATTTAAAACCTCATTTGTATGAAATGCTTTATTCTACGCAACTATATATTGGATTGTGATTTGATTTTGAATTTTATTATTGTATTTTTCAATCTTCCATACTTGACCTTCTGCATAAGTCTTTGACCTCCATACTTTGTAAATATGATGATTTTATGTCACCTTCAAGAATGGTTTCTGTTGTGAAAACTGGTGCTGTCAATACATTTTGTAGTTTAGTTTGCATGAGACTGTTTAATATTCGATGATTTGACCTTTTGCAAAAATCTGACTTTCTGTATTTTTCTTGCAGATTCTATTTTTCCTCTCATGATTCTCTTTGTCTACTTGGCTCAGGAACGTGAATGGATCTCCAATAACTCCAACCGGGAGAAACAGCACCTCGCTATAGAATAAAGGGTGACCGCATAGTGAGGAACCAAATCTTTTTTTCTTCCTGTCTTCTAGATCTTGGTGTTATTGTGCAAGGCAGCTTATTAGTTAAATATGAAATAGATTTAAAAGTTTGCAAGTACTGAATATAACATGTGCATGTAAAATGAGTGCACTATAGCACTACTGAAATGTTTAATTTTGTTTAATAAGTCTTTATGTGATAATTTCGTTGTAATCAGATTCACCTGTATGTTATGATGTCAAGCTTTTTTTGATGGTATTTAAATCAAAGCTGCTGCTTTCCCAACCACACCCACGCGAAGAAGACTCTTTTGGAGTTGAGGTGCTAGGGGAAGGTATTGGGCTCATGACTTACAGACTACAGCTTGTTTTGTATTTGCACTGTGCACTGGATTGAAACTTAGGAGTGTGCTATCTTTTGTCTTTTGTCAAAGTTTGGGTTAGCCACCCTGATAGCAGCACCCCTATTACCGATCTTGCGGCTCCAGATTGGAGTTGGATGTGTAGAAAGGGTGCCTGACACTGTGTAAGTGCTGCGCAATGTCTGTAGCGGAGGGCAAGGGCAGCATTGCAGTGGTACATGTATATCCACGTGCATGAGGGTATGGACTTTGGTCGGCAATATGTGATGTCCCTGTGGTTGTGGCACGTGGCACTGCAGTATGCAGTAAAGCTCGGGCTGACTGTGTGGAGCTCACAGTCAGGTGGACTTGCAGTGCAGGCACATGGGGGCATGGAGACAGTCAATGGCTGGGGACAGTGTTGTAAGGGCCTTGCTCATCACCTGGATTTGTGATGATGGAGTACGGGCTAAGCAGTAACCAGCACATATACAAGCATCAGCATGGGGGACTTCCGGTGATGTCAGCAACCTTACGGCAGCATAGGCTAGTGTTCCTCCCGACCCAACCTACAAATCTACAGGCATCCACAGATTTTAAAATATGCAATCGCCGGCCAAAACGACGAGGTCGAAGGCAATCTTGACCAGGAACACCCAGACCCTGGCTCAAAAGCTGCAACTGTTGCTGCAGGGGAAAAACCATCCCGAACAACCAGGCCTACTGAAGAAGAAACTACCATGGCAGCGGAGAGTGGGCAAGACGATGACTACCTGCGACTCATAGCATCAATTATATAAACAGCAAAAACAGTGCAAAAAATAGATACTTCACTCACGGAGCATAGGGAAAATCGAACACAGAGCAGACAAGCTGGAGATGGGATTTACAACTGTAATTGAACAATCAGACCGTCACGACTGTCTCCTGCTATTCCTAATGGCCAAGAAGAGGGAGTTGAGAGCCAAAATGGATGATCTCAAAGGCAGAAGTAGACAACAAAACCTTCGAATATATGGCATCCCTGAAGGAGCCAAGGAGGGAGCATCCGATTCAATCACTTTCTTACAGAAAATACTGCGGGACTCTTTAAAATTACCTGAGGATCTTGATATCTTGATTGATCATGCACATCGCTCTCTGGCACAGCGCTCCTCCGGTCCTGATTCCCGCCTGAGATCCTCTGTTGTGAAGATGACCAGCTACAATTCGAAGGAGGACATACTCCGAAGAGCATGGAGAATGAAAAGGGTCATGTTTGGGCTTCACAGAATAACCATCGACAGTGTCTACACTACAGGGGTTCAAGAGGCGCACCGCACCATGTGGCCCATCTTAAAACAGCTCTGGTCCAAGAATTTAAAGGCACAGATGCTATTTCCTGCGCAATTGCGAGTAGAAACCAAGCAGGGAACAAAAGTATTTGAAGATCTACTGGCAGCCTCGATTTTTCTGGAAGACCTCAGAATCCCAGTTCCTGAGTTAGAGAAAGAGCGCATGGAAAGGGAGTTGAGACGTTCAGCCAGGTCAGTGGTGCGTAAGGGGATGACCCGCCATTCCCAACCGAACTCCACTAACCTAAAGACAGATATCACAGCACTGTTAAAATCATACGTCTCCCCGATACAGCTGGCTGGGATCGCTTCACAAAATGCGCAGGAAGTAGGGGAACAGGATCAGACGGCGGCCTGCCTATCGGGTAGCGCTCCCTGAGAATGAAAGGACCACTCTACGCCTCTTGGATTGTCTCTTAACCTGACTGATCGATGTCGCCGTTTCTACTCCAAAGGACTTAACTAAAGGTACTGATAATAATGGCCCCATAACTGGACTATGGCTTAAAGCTAAGGGAGGGAAGCGGGGACTTATGTAGCGGGGGGGGGGGCAATGACCCCAGGAGCAGACCCTCCAACTGTATCGTTTTGTCCGGTACAATACCGAATTTCTTACAGTGATACCGGATAAAGGCCAGTTCTCAGTGTAACCCCCCTGCAAATGGGGGTTCCCAAAAGACTTCCAGGAGCTTGCTTGAATGCTCCAAGCCTGAATGGTGTTTGGCGTTTAAGCCATTTATCAGTAAGTGTTTTTAGAACCTCTGGTACTATCTCTTTAAGAGCTGTCTGCTTGCAGACATAATTAGTTTGTATGGGGGACTGTGTGCTTCTCTGTTTGAGTACCACTCGAGCTGCTGCCAATTCACTCCATTTTTTGCAGTCATTAGGAATGCAAAGGGAACCTATCTGAAAGATGTAACTGTTTGCCAGAAATCATTTCGAGTAATAATGAAATTACAGTTTGTCTAACCTGCTTTCTTTGCAGTCAGAACTGTGTCTGCCTAGTTCCCCATTCTGGTTTTAAACTGCTGAACTGGACCAATCAGTGTGGGGTAAGCTAGCTCTAAAATGGTGCCTTGGACGTAATCAGAACTTGGACTCATAATCTGAGCCGCCACAAGAGGATTGTATGGCAGTGACTTGGGAGATGCAGTTTAGACTTCGCCT
Organism: Neoceratodus forsteri; assembly: GCA_016271365.2. Taxonomy (NCBI): domain Eukaryota; kingdom Metazoa; phylum Chordata; order Ceratodontiformes; family Ceratodontidae; genus Neoceratodus; species Neoceratodus forsteri. Next base: position 1,128,026,675 of record CM057449.1, on the reverse strand, counting down.
TTTTGGACCAACAGGAGCAGTCTATTGTGAGGACAGCCAATCCAGTCAAGAACTGGGAGGAACTCAAAGGAAGTGCCCGGTTTTGTCTGTTGGAGTTTCAGTTTTAGCTCTGGCAGTGAAGAAGGAAGGAGCCCTGTGCTTTTTCAGTGTGCAGTTTTAGTCGGAAACAGTGTAAGGCCCAGAGTTCCGTCTGCACCTTGTGTAACTGCTTGTTAGGACTGAATCCATCCTGTGAAGAGAATCAAAGGATATCTGAAGAGTAGAAACCAGGCTCACCCTGTAGAAGACTGAGAAATTGCTGAATTGCACTCGGTCTGTCAGGAACTGAATCTGCTGTGTGTTCTCCCGGTATTGTGCAGTAATTGCGATCGGATAGAGAAGCAGCCTGCCTGGTATAGTACTCTTTTGCCATATAAATGTGAGCAGTCTCGTGGAGCTTAAGAGTAGCCCCTGCTGACATTGAAGGACCCTATCTTGTTTGGAGGTCGTGAGTACTAATTCAGGGTCGCTCCCTGTTGAATTGCCACATTGAATCCAAATAGAATTACTGTACTGCTGACTGTTTAACTAATTTTTCTTTCTCTGTGTGAAAGGGCCCCTACCAGCTGCCACGGTTTGGACTAGCCACTAGGGCTTGGGGTACCCAGGGACAGTAACTGGTAGGGATAGGCCCTGCACAGAGCCATAGGTAGATGAGTAAAGTATAAGCTTAATTAATCTGATTTCCTCGTCCTTGTTATATTCCCCTAAATAAATCAGAGCTGCTTTGTTTCAGCAAAGTTATACTGCCTGAGGTATTTGTCTATGTTAAAGTATTGTACTGTGATTGTTGCACTGTATCTATTTTACAGAAGGTCCCAGTGCCTGAACCAGCCCTGGGGGTAAGTGTATACTGTGAAGGTAATTCTGATATATTGTGTGGGCCACTAGTGGGAAGAAAGGGGTTGCAGTGTCCCAGAGGGCTGTGACCAAGTAAGTTTAACTATTGCAAACCCTGACCTCTGGGTGGAGGCACCCGCCATTGGATCCAGGCCCCTCAACCTGTTAGTGGCAAATCAGGCAGGGGTAGTAGCCCCTGGGATAGCGCCATCTAGGGGTTACATCAGTGTGTACCGAATTTCCGCCACCTGAGAAAATACTTTATTATTGTAGTTCCCAACCATGTCTGTTGAAGTGAGTGAGTGCACGGTGGTCTGAGAGGGAAATATCCATCCCGTCCCCATGGTAACCACACTAGTGACATGCGCCGGTAGTGCCTGCTCACCTGTGACCCCTGGAAGCAGCTGAGTAGTGCTGCTGCAGCCTGGATGTTTCCCCACTTGGCGGGAGCATCTTGTCAGACTCATGATCGAAGTCCGCTGTCACTGACTGACCCGAGAAATTGAATTAATTTATCAGCATGTCAGGTGCTACTGTGTCCAGACGACCACGGCAACTGTCCTCAATACACCCCGCGCTGTGAAACATGGCTCCATTTTAATTTTGCAGCGCTAAACGGATTTAGCTTAACTTTATGTCTATAGTCTCTGAGATGCTGGTTAGATCCGTGACCGTGGAGAGACTCGACTGGATCCCCCTCACTACAGTGCTGCACACTCTGAGCCTGGCTAACAAACAGAGCAGCTGCATAGTCTGTCTGACGTAAGATACTGTTAACGTCAATAAATCTGAAAATTCAGTCTTCATTCATTGGGATAACTGACATGACCAGCTGCAGCACTACCCATACATGTCTGATGGTCTATGATATAGCCATGATTTTTCTTTTTTGACCCACCTGCATGTTTAGAGGCAATATCCCACCTGAGAGTCTAGAAATAAAATAACTGAACAGACCCTAAGGAATACTCATGGGCAAAAGGGGTTAAGTGGATACGTGTGTGTTGCAGGGGGGAGCATGCACTGTGCATTCCCCCCTCCACCTAGTGCAACACACATGTCCATATTTTCATCTGTAAAATGTTGGAGGGTCTGCAGGAGGGCTGATGTCGCAGCGCAAAAGAGCTCAAGTGCATGGGGGGCTTCTCTTCCCCTTTCCTCATATGTCCTGCGAGGGTCTCTGGAGGGATGTTGGAAGGGACGAGGGTGTTTAAAAGGAATAAAACGATACAATATAAGTATACATAATAGTTTTTTTCAAGACATAGAGATAAGAAATGATTTGGCTGGAAGTATTAGTACCATAATGGGAATAAGTCTGACTGTATTATACAATGTCTTGGCCGGTATGATATTTTTTCTTCCCCCTTCCTTTCCTCCCTAGATTTGTTGGGGGGGAGAAGAAAAGAGATGGTTGCCTTACTATCAGATAGATTTGAGAGAGGAGGATCCCTCCAGAATTATTTGGGGGGGAGGGATGGGACAGGGAACCTGAGCCCAAATGACACTTTTCTGCCTACTGGCTTTGCTGATGTCAGTGTTGCCTCTGAACCCTGGGCTGTGACCCAAGTGTGGAGCTCAAAAGAGGTTTAGCCCACATCATCATAATGGGCAAGGTGTCCCAAATGAGACACAGACCAGTCCAAACTCGGGAGACTGGACTGACCTAGGAAGCTCAGGTATTCATGAGGGGTTTATTACAACCCCTCTGCAATACTCCCAACAGAAGGAAAAAATTCATAACAAAAGGGGAGCAGAGGGAGAAATACCTTGGAACTGTTCATATATGTTTAATTATCAAGTTTTAACTGTTGATGTTTTCATGTTGAAAGATGTTCAGTTATATATTGCTAGAAAGGTTATACCCCCATCTAGTGGGGAAATATTGCAATATGTTTTCCTTAATGTTCAAGCTGGCTTGTGGTTAAGAGCCAGCAATTACTGTTTATATCTCAGGCATAATGAGTGGTATAGGAATAATTTCAAACAACTGCATACTAATAACAGAGATTGGAGGGACGGACAGAAACCATTTTCAAGGAAAAGAGAGGAAGAAATAAAGAATAAGAGGAGGGTAGAAGTTAAGTCATTTAAAAATATTAGGGAGAATAGATCACTGATTATGTTTAAAGAATTCCATCATGACTAAAGTTAAATCCAAAATACTATCCTACAATGTCAGTGGCATAAACCACCCCATCAAAAGAAAACAACTTGAAAAGTTTCTAAGAAATCAATAATGTGAGATACAGTTCTTGCAAGACACCCACCTATCCCCAAGTGAGGTCCGAAAACTGAGAAGCAAGGGTTTTCCGACAATTTATCATGCATCCTTAGTAAATGGGAAAAAGAGGGGCATTGCGATACTTCTGTCGGCATCTCTCCCATTTGAGGATGAAGAAGTGATCGTGGATGAAGGGGCACGCTATGTGTTGGTTGTGGGAAGGATCCAAGATATGCAGGTTACCCTTCTGAATGTCTATGTTCCCCCAGGCTCACCCATAACTTTTTTTTCAGAATTGTCCAAATTACTAGCAGAAAAGGCAAAGGGGGTGGTAATTGCGGGAGGAGATTGGAATGTGGCTATGAACAGATCCCTAGACACTACCTCAAACATTCTGGCACCTAATGGGAGAATTTCCAAATCAATGAAAAGACTTATAAGGGACACAGGTTTAATAGACATATGGAGGGAGAAGCACCCATTAGCATGGGATTTCATGTGTTACTCACCAAGGTACAAAATCTATTCAAGGCTGTATATGTTTTTCATATACGGTAAAGATCTTCAAGTGTTTCAGTCTATGTGGGTGGGCACTGAAACCCTATCAGATCATCGACCCATCTACGCAGAGGTTGATCTGCAGTTACTTAAAAAACCCACACAGTGGAGACTGAATGTTAGCCTGCTCAAAGATGAAGAGGTGAGGGAGAAGATTAAGAGGGTAATAAAACATACCATTCAAATGAATGATGGCCCAGATACTATACCACAAATCTTGTGGGACACGGTTAAAACAATAATCAGAGGTAAACTGATCTCAATAGCTACATATAACAAACATTTGTCAGTGCCAAATGTTGCTTGCTTGTATGTGCTGTTTAGGTATTTGGAAGTGACAGTTTCATGCATTCCTCCCAAGACATCCACTGTGTCTTTCCGTTCAGTATTCACAGAAGAGTGGAAGGGGCAAGGGCCACAGCAGTACAGCAGTTGCCAAGGTGGTGAAGAGGTGGACAATAGCCCATTCAAAGGCAAAAGAGTCCTGCAACAGCTCACTAAACTGAAGTTGGACAAACGATGGAACCAGATGGCATACGCCCAAGGATATTAAGAGAACTGCAAAGGGAGATAGCAGTACCTCTGGCAGCCATGTTCACTGAGTCGTTCAACACGAGCGAATTGGAGGAGGGCACATGTGGTCCCTCTACACAAGTCCAGCAGCAGGGAGGAGGCGGGGAACAATAGGCCGTTCAGCCTCACCTCAGTAGTGAGGAAGATCATGGAGACATTGCTTAAAGAAAGGACAGTGAGGCATCTAACAGCCATCGGAGCCCAGGACCATAGACAACATGGATTCACAGAGGGACATCATGTCAGACAAATCTGGTTGATTTCTTCGATTGGGTGACAAAGGAAGTGAATCAGGGTGGGGCAGTGGACAACGCTTACCTTGATTTCAGAAAAGCCTTTGACACCATCCCACATAGGAGGCTGATAAACTAGCTGGGTATGCTGGGCATGGGGGAAAGGGTGGTAAACTGGGTTAGAAACTGGCTAACAGACAAGAGGCAGAGAGTGGTGGTAAATGGGGTGTAGTCTAGGGAGAGGGCGTGACCAGTGGGGTACTGCAGGGTCTTCATTTGTAACATTGCAGAATGGCTGAAGGGAATTTTTTCACCAAATTTTCAACATAGCCATTTTAAGACCTCTGCTTATGAAGAGTGTCACTGTGATTTTCTCAATCTGTTCCAAACATTGATTGCGCACACCGACTGTGCCATTGTGCGAAACATGCACGGAAACACATTTTGGATGACGTGAAAAATGGCAGCTGTACTGTTCATAAGGAGGTGTGGTAAAATGGCAATGTTGAAAATCTGGAGTACAAATATTAAAAATTTGCAAACTTACAAGCGTGGGTAGGAACTGCGCAACGCACACTCGTAAAGCAGTAATTTTTACGAATTTTTTCACCAAATTTTCAACATAGCCATTTTAAGACCACTGCTCATGAACAGTGTCACTGTGATTTTCTTAATGTGTCCCATACATTGATTTCGCACACCAACTGCGCCATTGTGCGCCACATGCGCGGAAACACATTTTGGACGAGATGTGAGAAATGACAGCTATACTGCTCAAAGGAGGTGTGGTAAAATGGCAATGTTGAAAATCTGGAGTGAACATATTGAAAATTCGTGAACTTACGTGCGTGCATAGGAACAGCGCAACGCATGCTCGTAAAACAGTCATTTTTGGGAATTTTTTCACCAAATTTTCAACATAGCCATTTTAAGACCTTTGCTCATGAACAGTGGCACTGTGATTTTCTTCATCTGTTCCAAACATTGATTGCGCGCACCGACTGCGCCATTGTGCGCTACATGCACGGAAACACATTTTAGGCGACATGTGAAAAATGACAGCTGTACTGCTCATAAGGAAGTAGGCTGCTGGTTAGCTAGGATCTGCAGCTTATCCAGTAGGTAGGGAAATGGGCAGACTGGGTGGGCCAAGCGGTACTTATCTGCCGTCAAATTCTATGTTTCTATGTTTCTAAGGAGCTGTGGTAAAATGGCAATGTTGAAAATCTGATGCAAATATTAAAAATTCGGCGAACTTACGAGTGTGTAGGAACTATGCACCAGCGCACGCACTCGTAAAACAGTCACTTTAGGAATTTTCACAAATTTTTAACACAGGCTTTTGAGAGCCCACCTGAGGAACACTGGCACTGCTGTTCGTTAATTGCTCGAAGGTGATTTTGGCGAGTGATCATGGAAATCACCCTTCTCGGCCCGAGTAACATCATGACAGTGCAAGAATTGATGAGGAGGGGTCCCAAAACCCCACGCTGAAAATTTGGGCCCAAAATTCCCAAAATGCCTGAGATATGCATCAAAGTTGGAAAAACCCTATTTATGCCATTATGCAGCTTACCAGCATTTCCTCAGTTCAAGGGTCGGCTTTGAAGAGTGCAGACGTGTTCCCGGTCCACCGAAGATCGTCGCGCTGGACTCCGGAAGTAAGTATGGGGTGAAGGGGGAGTGTGGGGAGGCAGGGTGTGCAGTGGGTGGGTGCGAGTGGTGGGTAGGGAGACGGAGACTACGAGGGACCTTTTTTTGTTTACAGGTTGTTTTTTTTTTTAAAAGACGACACGGGATGTTTGCCACGCTGGGGTGGGCTCCCAGTGTGGCAGCTGGAAAGGCTGTTTGGGGGGGCTGGAGCCGACGGGGGATTGGGCACCCCCATCGGCCATAACAAGCTTTGCTACGCTGGGGTGGGCTCCCCAGCATAGCATGGAAAGCTTTTGAGGCGTGCAGCCGTGGAGCGGCCTGAGGGGTGGGCACCCCAGCCGGCCATAACAATTTTGCCACACTGGGGTGGGCTCCCCAGCGTGGCACCTGGACAGTTTTTCTTGGGGGAGGCGTGGAGCTGGCGAGTTGGGAACCCCCGTCGGCCATGATGTGTGTGTGTGGGGAGAAGCATCAACACGCAATATGTGATAACTAACGTGCGTGCGTGCATGTTGGGGGGGAGCTCTGCTCACTGAATCGGAGCTCTCCTTTTCAACTGTACGGCACTGCATTTTTCAACTGCTGTCATAGACAGCTGCAGCAGTCATTGAAGAACTGCGGCCGCACCTGCAAACACACTGACTGAATTGGAAGACGGGTGCCACACCTCTGAAAACTCGGATGATGGCACTATGTTTCTTGCACATGCGTGCAAGCAACATAAAAAGAGGGAAAGAGGTAAGCAAATAGAGAATTTAACAAGGAAACTTAAAACCTTAGAAGGACAACAGAAACTAAAATTCTGTAGAACCACAGAAAGGGAGATAAAGGAAGTTAAATCAAATCTTCAAAAACTACAGTTACTGAAGACTGAAAAGGTCCTGTCCTATATAAAACAATTTTATTATGAAGGGGGACCACGGGCTACTCATCTTTTGGCCTACCAGCTGAAATAACTGTCTGCCCGGGCCCATGTTATAGGCCTCCGACATCCGAACACGGGACACATTTCACATAAATGGGAACAGATAACAGATACATTAGTCACATATTATAAACAGCTATACCATCCACAGCAAGACTCACACCCAGAGGAAACCCAGAAATTTTTAGAAGCCTTAAAGTTGCCCAGGCTCACTGAGACCCAGAGACAGTCTCTGGAACACCCAATCACCCATTCAGGAGATCCTCCACACAGTTGGGGACCTCAAAGTGGGTAAATGTCTGGGACCGGATGGGTTTGACAGTGAGCTATATAAAATGTTTATAGTAGATATGGCCCCTATGCTAAGGACTGTATACAATTAGGTGTGGCTGGAGGGTGAGGCGGTCCCTCCCTCATGGAATGACACCATCATAACTTTGATCCCGAAGGAAGGGAAAGATCCAAAGGATTGTGGCAAAAATAGACCAATTTCACCTCTCAATGTAGACTATAAAATCTTTACGGCCATAATAGCCACCAGACTTCAATCCTTCTTTTAAAAACTTAATACATCCGGATCAAACGGGATTCATAGAGGGTAAACAAGCCCCTGAGGGTGTCGGACGGACCATAAACATAATTGATATTATTAATAAACAACACATTCCCACCTGCATTATGAGCTTGGATGCAGAAAAAGCGTTTGACAAGGTCAACTGAAGCTTTCTGTTTTTGGTACTCAGAAGAATGGTCTTTCCGCCAACATTTTTGGAGGCGGTCAAAGCCCTTTATGCCTCTCCAAAGGCATTCGTGAGAGTGAATGGGGGGATTTCGCAGAGATTTGATCTGGCGAGGGACACCAGACAAGGCTGTCCACTGTCACCGCTCCTCTTTGACATATACATAGAACCCTTAGCTCAGGCGGTAAGGGAGGAAAGAGAGGTGGGGGGAGTGGTGATGGGGGGGAGCAGCATAAAATGTCTTTATATGCGGATGATGTCCTCCTATATATAACTAATCCAGACAAATCTATTTCCAAATTATGGTCCATAATAGACAAATTTAGCCAATATTCGGGATACTCACTTAATAAATATAAAACAAAGGTGCTAAAATTCTTCTATAATCCGCCCCCAGATATAATGCAATTATTATCCCTGAACCGGAATAGAGACAAAATAAAATACCTGGGCACCCAAATCCCTAAAAATCTCACGACACTCTGCTCGATTAATTCTGAACCCCTAGTGGCTCAGATCAGACAAGATATTAAAAGGTGGGAAGCTCTGAATTTACCCCAATACTCGAGAATTCAGTCAGTCTTGATGAATGTCCTCCCCAAGTACTTGTACCTTTTCCAGTGCCTTCCACTGAAAATACATAAGAACCAATTCCAAGTTTGGCAAAGAATGATTACAAAATAAATTTGGAACAAAAGGAGACCCAGAATCAAGAATGCAATAATGCAAACTAGTAAAAAATATGGGGGAAGGAATGTCCCCAATCTGGAAGATTATTTTTTAGCCACTCAATTAAGATGGGCCCTTTTGTGGTCGGCAAAAGCATATACAGCCCGATGGAGGGCAATTGAGGAGTTTCTGATGGATGGGATGCTTCTGGGAGTTAGGGTTTTGTTATCAGGGACCCTGAATAAAGATAACAACACCTTGCTGCTGTCAGTGAAAAACACTCTGGGGACCATGCGACGCCTCTGGACTAAACACAGACTTGGGGAGGAGACTTGGCCCTTAAGATGGTTTGCATGGGACCCTGCATTCCTCCCAGCCAGACAGGACCTCACTTTTAAGAGATGGGGAAGAATGGGTTTATACTCCTTAAGCCAATTTCTAGAGAGAAATATAGTACTGGAGTTCAACAAGATTAAAGAATAACTCTCCTTAAGACAGACAGACTATTTCAGGTACTTGCAAGTAAGAACATGTATACAAAACCTGCAGGCCCTCTTTAAGCAGACCAAATCCTTGGGAGGACTGATGGACCTCATGATTGAAATAATGAATTCGGTACAACTCAAGGGACATGTCTCTGCCATATAGAGGGCTTTAAGAGATAGGGGAGGGGGGAGAGCCGCACAGATGGGGACTTGAGATGGGAGAGAAATTAGTTGAAGAAGATTGGGATTTCACCCTCACACATGCTTTTAAGACCACATGCTCCCCGATGTGGAAGGAGTTTGAGTGGAAAGTAAGAATGAGATTTTTTATTACACCAGCAGTTCAATGTAAATGGGATAAGAATTGTTCTGGGAAATGCTGGAGGGGATGTGGGGGGGATAAGGCGGACTACCTGCATATATTCTGGACATGTCCAGATCTCATAAGTTACTGGGCAGAAATTGTCCAGAAACTAAGACAGATATTCTCCATTGGGATTGCCCTGGGCCCCAGAAATCTGATGTTGGGAGTAAGACTGGTGGAAATTAAAGGGAATGACAAGACCTATTTGTGGAATGTCCTACTAACATCGGCCCATAAAGCTATAACCAGAAGATGGCTCGCGCCATGTCCACCTACGTATCAGGACTGGGTCTCCATTATAGGTGAGATCCGAGACATGGAGGAGGTCACCCATAGATGCAGGGTTTTGTGAGACGATGGACCCCCTGGCTGATGGCACAGGGAGCGGAAATGGGGATGTCTGGGGTGGAGTGAAGGACAATGGGGGAGAGGGACCCAGGGACACAAGGGCATAAGTAAAGAATACTGGAAATTGAAATAAGTAAATACTATTGTGCAAACTAAGGACAAATTACTGAAACTGAAAAGTGACTTAATTAATGAAATATGACTATGTATTAAGATATTTCTACTATGAAATGTATGCATTCCTGCAGTTAAATGTGATGGAAATGATTTCTCTTTTCTTCTCTGTGCCTAAATATGCAATAAACTTGAATTAAAAAAAAAGCATCAGCATGGGAAGCCGCATTGTAAGGGATGCAGGAATCTGGGTGGTTGCTGTGTGTGTTCTGGATGTGGTGGGGTGTGTCACAGAGGTGTTGGCAGCTCAGGACATGTTGCAAGTAGACATGCAGGGGACACATTTTTGTGTGGTGCTTTGAGGGAGAGGTGTGTGTGTACTGTGAATCTGTTGTTCAATGATCAGGATGGCCAAGGGGCCAGGAGGTGTTTGCCAAATTGTGCAGGTGCGACTGCTGTGTCACCTTCGTATGATGTAGAGGTTGTAATTCAGTGAAGCACTGAGTAACATCGCACACTGAAGACAAGCAGGTGAGCCTAACAATTGTCTTGGACAACAAGGCATGCACAACATGCCTTTAATGGCACGCCTCAAAGCAGAGTGAGTCACTGCACTGTGGTCAGGGTGTCCGGGTATGCAGGTGCACTGTGGTGCCATCCAACACAGTACCACTAAGGCAGCAACATATGGGCTGCACATATGAGTACTCTAGGATGCAGAGTGAGTAACTGCACTGTGGTCAGGGTGTCCGGGTATGCAGGTGCACTGTGGTGCCATCCAACACAGTACCACTAAGGCAGCAACATATGGGCTGCACATATGAGTACTCTAGGATGCAGAGTGAGTAACACTGCACTGTGGTCAGGGTGTCCGGGTATGCAGGTGCACTGTGGTGCCATCCAACACAGTACCACTAAGGCAGCAACATATGGGCTGCACATATGAGTACTCTAGGATGCAGAGTGAGTAACACTGCACTGTGGTCAGGGTGTCCGGGTATGCAGGTGCACTGCGGTGCCATCCAACATAGTACCACTAAGGCAGCAACATATGGGCTGCACATATGAGTACTCTAGGATGTAGAGTGAGTCACTGCACTGTGGTCAGGGTGTCCGGGTATGCAGGTGCACTGTGGTGCCATCCACCACAGTACCACCAAGGCAGCAACATATGGGCTGCACATATGAGTACTCTAGGATGTAGAGTGAGTAACTGCACTGTGGTCAGGGTGTCTGGGTATGCAGGTACACTGTGGTGCCATCCAACACAGTACCACTAAGGCAGCAACATATGGGCTGCACATATGAGTACTCTAGGATGTAGAGTGAGTCACTGCACTGTGGTCAGGGTGTCCGGGTATGCAGGTGCACTGCGGTGCCATCCAACACAGTACCACTAAGGCAGCAACATATGGGCTGCACATATGAGTACTCTAGGATGTAGAGTGAGTCACTGCACTGTGGTCAGAGTGTCCGGGTATGCAGGTGCACTGTGGTGCCATCCAACACAGTACCACTAAGGCAGCAACATATGGGCTGCACTATGAGTACTCTAGGATGTAGAGTGAGTCACTGCACTGTGGTCAGGGTGTCTGGGTATGCAGGTACACTGCGGTGCCATCCAACACAGTACCACTAGGCAGCAACATATGGGCTGCACATATGAGTACTCTAGGATGTAGAGTGAGTCACTGCACTGTGGTCAGGGTGTCCGGGTATGCAGGTGCACTGTGGTGCCATCCAACACAGTACCACTAAGGCAGCAACATATGGGCTGCACATATGAGTACTCTAGGATGTAGAGTGAGTCACTGCACTGTGGTCAGAGTGTTCGGGTATGCAGGTGCACTGTGGTGCCATCCAACACAGTACCACTAAGGCAGCAACATATGGGCTGCACATATGAGTACTCTAGGATGTAGAGTGAGTCACTGCACTGTGGTCAGGGTGTCTGGGTATGCAGGTACACTGCGGTGCCATCCAACACAGTACCACTAAGGCAGCAACATATGGGCTGCACATATGAGTACTCTAGGATGTAGAGTGAGTCACTGCACTGTGGTCAGGGTGTCCGGGTATGCAGGTGCACTGTGGTGCCATCCAACACAGTACCACTAAGGCAGCAACATATGGGCTGCACATATGAGTACTCTAGGATGCAGAGTGAGTCACTGCACTGTGGTCAGGGTGTCCGGGTATGCAGGTGCACTGTGGTGCCATCCAACACAGTACCACTAAGGCAGCAACATATGGGCTGCACATATGAGCACTCTAGGATGTAGAGTGAGTCACTGCACTGTGGTCAGGGTGTCCGGGTATGCAGGTGCACTGCGGTGCCATCCAACACAGTACCACTAAGGCAGCAACATATGGGCTGCACATATGAGTACTCTAGGATGCAGAGTGAGTAACACTGCACTGTGGTCAGGGTGTCCGGGTATGCAGGTGCACTGCGGTGCCATCCAACACAGTACCACTAAGGCAGCAACATATGGGCTGCACATATGAGTACTCTAGGATGCAGAGTAAGTAACACTGCACTGTGGTCAGGGTGTCCGGGTATGCAGGTGCACTGCGGTGCCATCCAACACAGTACCACTAAGGCAGCAACATATGGGCTGCACATATGAGTACTCTAGGATGTAGAGTGAGTCACTGCACTGTGGTCAGGGTGTCCGGGTATGCAGGTGCACTGCGGTGCCACCCAACACAGTACCACTAAGGCAGCAACATATGGGCTGCACATATGAGTACTCTAGGATGTAGAGTGAGTAATTGCACTGTGGTCAGGGTGTCTGGGTATGCAGGTACACTGTGGTGCCATCCAACACAGTACCACTAAGGCAGCAACATATGGGCTGCACATATGAGTACTCTAGGATGTAGAGTGAGTCACTGCACTGTGGTCAGGGTGTCCGGGTATGCAGGTGCACTGCGGTGCCATCCAACACAGTACCACTAAGGCAGCAACATATGGGCTGCACATATGAGTACTCTAGGATGTAGAGTGAGTCACTGCACTGTGGTCAGAGTGTCCGGGTATGCAGGTGCACTGCGGTGCCATCCACCACAGTACCACTAAGGCAGCAACATATGGGCTGCACATATGAGTACTCTAGGATGCAGAGTGAGTAACACTGCACTGTGGTCAGGGTGTCCGGGTATGCAGGTGCACTGCGGTGCCATCCACCACAGTACCACTAAGGCAGCAACATATGGGCTGCACATATGAGTACTCTAGGATGCAGAGTGAGTCACTGCACTGTGGTCAGGGTGTCTGGGTATGCAGGTGCACTGCGGTGCCATCCACCACAGTACCACTAAGGCAGCAACATATGGGCTGCACATATGAGTACTCTAGGATGCAGAGTGAGTCACTGCACTGTGGTCAGGGTGTCCGGGTAGGCAGGTGCACTGCGGTGCCATCCACCACAGTACCACTAAGGCAGCAACATATGGGCTGCACATATGAGTACTCTAGGATGCAGAGTGAGTCACTGCACTGTGGTCAGGGTGTCTGGGTATGCAGGTGCACTGCTGTGCCATCCACCACAGTACCACTAAGGCAGCAACATATGGGCTGCACATATGAGTACTCTAGGATGTAGAGTGAGTCACTGCACTGTGGTCAGGGTGTCTGGGTATGCAGGTGCACTGTGGTGCCATCCAACACAGTACCACTAAGGCAGCAACATATGGGCTGCACATACGAGTACTCTAGGATGCAGGATGAGTAACACTGTACTGTTATCGACAAATATGGGGGGGCATGCCATGAGCTGAACAAGTGTGAGGCTGAGGTGTTGATAAGTGCATGTGTATGTTGAGAGTATGGAAGCAAGGGGCACTGTGACTGAAAAGGAGAGGTCACACATTGCGGTAGCAGTCATGCTTGGCAGTGTCTGACGAGGGTGAGATACTGCAGGGCAGAGACAGTGACATGGCAGATCAATCTGCCACAAACAACATACAGGAACACACTGATGTGGATGGATGAGATAGCAAGTAATGCTATGTTCTCTCCTAACAGATATCACAGCGGAGCAGGGGGATACAGTAAAAGCTGGCACAAGTGGGACAGTTTCCTTGCCACAGATTGCACATGATGTCCCAAGACAGACAGACAGCAGCGGCAGCACATCCAGTAGCAGTGGCCTACAGATGAAGCATGGGGTGCTGGAGCAGGAGACAGTACTGGTGAACCAGAATGACACCATAGAGGGTTCCAGCCACATGTCAACGTCAGTGGAGCTGGCTGATGGTGATGCAGAGGACGCAGCCCCGAACCTAAGTCACAGCATAGCAGAAAATACTGCACAGGACCTAAGCCTCATAACTGTTGAAGAGTTGGAGGCCACATTTGAGGAGGCTGCCCGTGATCTCCCCCAGCTGGCGGTGCCACAGATAGATTTTGATAGCTACTGCCAAACAGTGGTGGACAGACAGAGGAGCAGACCTGCGAACTGTTAACACTAAGGTCTTGCCTGGAAAGCCACCACAGGTGCATGAGCGACCTGCTGTCAGGGCTAACCAGTGCCATGCAGAGTGACACTCGTGATAATGCAGCAGTGCTGGCTGACATCATAGGGGTCTTGCATGGCCTACATGTCTGTACAGTGGTAAATGGAGGCAATGGAGCATCTCACCGCTGCCATAGAAAGGACAGCAGCAGTGTCAGACTGACATTCTTACAGCTGCTCTGCAGGATACAGCAGCAGTACTGCAGATGAGGACATACTGAAATGGTAAAAAGTAGTGCTGCACCTCCCCTGCAGCAGTAACATGCCTCAGCGCATCAGTCTTCCTTAACCCCCTTGCTGACTCACCCTTTGGTGACCTTTATGCATGATGGCAGGGAACACATGCAGCATGGCACTAAAGATCACAGGCACACTGCCTGAGCTGCCAATGTGTCACTGAAGACATCCTCTCAGCCTGCCGGCAGTGATCTGTGGCCAGGTGGTGCACATAACCGCTAGACAGGACTTACCAGTGTGGATGCTACTGTGCAACATACTGTGGCAGCAGAGGATGTGGCTCATGGTCCGCAGGTTTTGCAAATTGCCACCCATGTCCCTGTAACCACTGACACCGTCCCTGGGCCTCCAGGTATGGTAAGATGTACTGTTACCACCACAATGTATATATTAGTAGGTCCTTTGCACACACTGGCCACTTGCACATCAGGAGGCCACCCTGATGAAGTCAGTCAGCAGAGGCAGCAAGCAGTGCTGTGCAGCCACTTGGGAGGCACAAGCAGAGACACCCACAGCTGCCCCCCCCACCCACACACACACACACACACAAATGGGGCTGCAAGGCAAAGCACATGGCCATGCAGGACCCGGCCAGAGATGTAGCTGGTACTGCCACCGGAAGTAATAGTAGTAGTAAACATTTTTATTCAATTGACAAGCAAAAGAATAGGAGATTCGACTGAGACAAGCTCATTTCCAGCAAGGTCCATAATGCAATCATTCCTAATTACAACATAATTATAAAAATTACAACAAGAATACATATATAAATATACATACAATATAAACTAACATCACAACAATTACTAAATTACAATTAACAACTTAGGATCTATATAATAGATCTACACAGACAACACAGGACACATTCATTCACATACACGTGCAAACCTTTATCATACTGAATACATAATATTCAAGGTGGATCAACATTAAACCTTCTATTAGCTTCAATTTTGAACCATCTTTTTATTTCTCCTATACAAGGGCTAAAATTAATTGGCCTAAGGTGTAGTGGCAATGAATTCCATATATAGGGACCCAAGTGGAAGAAATGTGTTCTACCCAGGCCTGTCCTTTTTCTGGGCAATTCATATTCCATACCCTCTGAAGAGCGCAGTCCTCCTCCAATTATCCTAACCTGGAGTTCATCAGTAATATATTCTGGTACCTTACCCCTAACTGAGTTAACCATATACAGCAAAGTGTAACCCCCCTGCAAATGGGGGTTCCCAAAAGACTTCCAGGAGCTTGCTTGAATGCTCCAAGCCTGAATGGTGTTTGGCATTTAAGCCATTTATCAGTGAGTGTTTTAGAGCCTCTGGTACTGTCTCTTTAAGAGCTGTCTGCTTGCAGACATAATTAGTTTGTATGGGGGACTGTGTGCTTCTCTGAGTACCACTGAGCTGCTGCCAATTCACTTCATTTTTGCAGTCACTAGGAGTGCAAAGGGAACCTATCTGAAAGATGTAACTGTTTGCCAGAAATTATTTAGAATAATAATGAAATTACAGTTTGTCTAACCTGCTTTCTTTGCAGTCAGAACTGTGTCTGCTAGTTCCCATTCTAGTTTTGAACTGCTGAACTGGACCAATCAGTGTGGGTAGCTAGCTCTAAAATGGTGCCTTGGACGAATCAGAACTTGGACTCATAATCTGAGCCAGCCACAAGAGGATTGTATGGGCAGTGACTCTGGGAGATGTAGTTTAGACTTCAGTGCCTTTTTGGACCAACAGCAGCAGTCTATTGTGAGTGACAGCCAATCCAGTCAAGAACTGGGAGGAACTCAAAGGAAGTGCCCGGTTTGTCGGTTGGAGTTTCAGTTGAGCTTTGGCAGTGAAGAAGGAAGGAGCCTGTGCTTTTTCAGTGTGCAGTTTTAGTCAAAACGTGTGTAAGGCCCAGAGTTCCGGGTCTGCAGCTTGTGTAACAGTTTGTTAGGACTGAATCCGTCCTGTGAAAAGAATCAAAGGATCTCTGAAGAGTAGAAACCAGGCTCACCCTGTAGAAGACTGGAGGAATTGCTGAAATTTGCCCTCGGGTCTGTCAGGAACTGAATCTGCTGTGTGTTCTCCTGGGTATTGTGCAGGTAATTGCGATCGATACAGATGCAGCCTGCCTGGTATAGTGCTTTCTTTTATATGGATGTGTGAAGAGGTTTGTGTACCTCAAGTGAGCCCTGCTGACATTGAAGGACCCTATCTTATTTGGAGGTCGTGAGTACTAATTCAGGGTCGCTCCCTGTTGAATTGCCACATTAAATCCAAATAGAATTACTGTACTGCTGACTGTTTAATTCTCCTTTTCTCTGTGTGAAAGGGCCCCTACCAGCTGCCACGGTTTGGACTAGCCACTAGGGCTTGGGTACCCAGGGACAGTAACTGATAGGGATAGGCCTGTGCTCAGAGCCATAGGTAGATTATTAGAGTGATGAGCTGGTTGGCCTGATTTCCCCCTGTCCTTGTTATATCCCCCTAAATAAATCGGAGCTGCTTGTTTCAGCAAAGTTATACTGCCTGAGGTATTTGTCTATGTTAAAGTACTGTACTGTGATTGTTGCACTGTATCTCATTTCACAGGAGGTCCCAGTGCCGAACCAGACCTGGGGTAAGTGTATACTGTGAAGGTAATTCTGATATATTGTGTGGGCCACTAGTGGGAAAAGGGGTTGTAGTGTCCCAGAGGGCTGTGACCAAGTTAGTTTAACTATTGCAAACCCTGACCTCTGGGTGGAGGCATCCACATTGATCCAGGCCCCTCAACCTGTTAGTGGCAAATCAGGCAAGGGTAGTAGCCCTGGATAGCACCATCTAGGGGTTACATCTTGAGGCTCACCGCTGGGATTGTGTGTCCTCTAGTGGCCATATTTACGAACCACTGTTAAGAAAAAAATGGGTACCCCGACAGAAGTGGCTGTGCACCGGCTGGTGGAGTGGTGTACTGGGGAGGAGATCAACCCCCAAAATGCTATGCTTATCCTGGACATCCCCTGGTATCAATACGGACACTGTGCAGGGAGTACTTTCCAAGGTGGAAGGTTTACAAAACCCTGTGGTGGTGGGTCGGCATGCTAATCTGCTCACCCACACTTTCCTGGCCCTAGTAGAGTTTAAGGATCCCATAGATAGCTCAAAGTGCCACAGACCATTACCCCAGAGGAGCCCTCACTGCTTGGAGAGTGATAACTAAGGACAGTAAAGACCGGGGGAATCAGCCCCACCACTATCTGAAACTTTGAGGAGAAATTTGCTGAATGGTTGCTGGGAGAGGGAAAACTGTGGAGGACTTGAAGAAACTATTCTTGCCACCTGGGGTGTTCCTCCCCAACACCCCTCCTGCTCCAGTGCCCGTAATGGTGGCTGAACCAATGCAGACTCCTATTTCTGCACCTGCCATTAGTCACGACTCTTACCGAAGGTTGAGGATCTTCTCTGGCACCCTCCCCAACCCCCAAGGGGAGGATGACTGGGAGACCTGGATAGACTATGTTGCCCCCCAAGTGCTAGAATGGCAATGCTCGGAAGGCGAAAAGCTAAAGAGGGTTAGTGAGAGCCTCCGAGGTCCCGCCCTGGCTACCATCCGTGCTAAACGGGCCAGTAACCCTGAAGCGACTGCACAGGCCTATCTTGAGGCCTTGGAGAATGTGTATGAGCCCAGATTCTGATGAGGACCTATGGTGGAGAGTAAGAAATGCACAACAGTACCAAGGGAGTTGTTGTCTGTGTGTCTCTCGGCTGGAAAAATTGTTGCAAGAATGCCTCAGAAAGGGTAGTTTGCCAGCGATTGAACTGGACCGAACCAGACTGGACAGAATCCTTAAGTCTGCCCCCTTCTCAGAACTGCTGTTGCTCCAGTTACGCCTGGCAAATCGACTGGAATCCCCACCCTCCTATGATGAGTTAATGAGAGAAATTCGAGGAGTTGAGAAAAGGCGACCTCGGGAGGTACCTGCACCAACAGCTGTGGCTACGACCCGAGTGACTGAGGGTGACCCATCAAGTGAAGTTCAGGGGCAGAGGTTGACAGTCAATGAGTGCTCTGACAAGGAAAAAGATATGCCACAATGGGGCGAACTGTTGAGAGAGATCCGGGAATTCAAAAACAGTCCCTTTATGAAGGCCACGCCTGCAAGTACGGGCCTGACCTATATCCGACTGCATCTGCTATGGGGTGGGGGTACCCACCCATGTATCTCCTGCTGATAACAGCTCCAAACTCAATTCTTGACCATGGAAGTGGAGAAACTGACGAGATGTCTCCAAATGCTTATCACGCCAGTAGACAGAGATGGCACCCAGGTTTCCAGTTAGTAATACCCCGCCTGGCTCCCAGTGTGGTGCCTCGCCAGCTCAAACTCCAGAAAGTATGTTTTGCTATAATTGTGGGAAAGATGGGCACATGAAAAGGGAATGCCAGTCCCAAAAGACACTGACAAAGTTGCATATAGGCTACAAGGAGAGCTTCGAGAAGAAATCAGTGGTTAAGAGGTGCACATATGATCCCAGTGAGGGCACCAAAATGCTAATTCACGCCCTTTGTGGCAAGGTCAGTTGCCCAGGCCCCCACTACCGCCTCCAGACTGGTCCAGAATAGTGGGTCCTCCATGGAGACCACTGTAAAGGTGAATGGAGTGTCTACAAGAGCTGTATTAGACAGTGGCTCCAAGTGACAATTATGTTCCAGGATTGGTATCAGAAGCATTTGTCAGACGTCACTTACAACCATTAGAAGGACTGCATGTATGGGGGTTAAGTGAGAAGGCCTCACCCTATTCCGGGTATATCCGAATTTGGCTGTCTTTCCCCCACCTCCGTGGCTGGAGTGGCCGAACAAGTAGAGACCTAGCCTTAGTGTGTCCCCCACTGGACTGTATGATGGTGTCCCTTTGTTGATTGGAACAAATGCTCATATGTTCGGAAGGCTGGCACAGTTGTGTTATGAAAAACAGGGGTCAAAGACTAGTAGAGCTTTAAGAGTTCCGGCTTTAATTAAGAAGGCCTATGAGGCACAGAGAGATGCTGAAAAACAGAACCAGAGGAACCGGTCGAATTGTATGGAAGAAGGATCCTGAGTCTCTGATCCTGGCGCCAAATGCCCAGTGTACCTTACAGGAGAGGTCCGTATCAGAAGGATGTTAAGAATAAAATATTAATGTTGGATGCACCAGGTGATGGAAAATTG
Source organism: Neoceratodus forsteri (assembly GCA_016271365.2). Classification (NCBI taxonomy): domain Eukaryota; kingdom Metazoa; phylum Chordata; order Ceratodontiformes; family Ceratodontidae; genus Neoceratodus; species Neoceratodus forsteri. Next base: position 1,128,006,975 of record CM057449.1, on the reverse strand, counting down.
CCAGAGGGACTGCTGGTCAGCCTAGTATTTTGCCGCTAGAGCCCATGCTTATGCCAGAAGGGTAATGGTCCAAGTTCATAATGTGTCTGAAAGAGACATTCGAGTAAACAGAGGTTGCATCCTGGCTAATGTGCATTGTGCAGACACTGCAGTGCTACCCAGCAGCAAGAGTTCAGGAAGAATGACAGAGTAACGCCTGACTTGTTTGATTTCGGCGACCCCCGCTGCCAGCTGAATGGAAAGTGAGGATCAGTGAGAAGCTTGCCCAGAGAGACCAGGTGTTTTCTTTAAAGGAATGGGATGTAGGATGCGTGCAAGGAGCTGAGCACAATATCCGGCTGCATGACGAAGACCATTTCGTGAGAGGTCTCGACGCCTGGCACCTGCTGACATAGATGATGTGAGACGGCATCTGCAAGAGATGTTAGCTGCTGGTGTAATACAAGAATCCAGAAGCCCTTATGCTTCCCCATTGTGGTAGTGAGGAAAAAGAATGGAACAGTAAGGATGTGTGTGGATTATCGCACCTTAAACGGCGGACTATCCTGATCAGTACACAATGCCCCGCATTCAGGATGCTTTGGACTGCCTAAACGGGAGCAAGTGGTTCTCTGTGCTGGATCTCCGCAGTGGGTACTACCAGATCCCGATGGCCCCAGAGGACCGTGAGAAGACGGCCTTTATCTGTCCGCTTGGCTTTATGAATTCATGAGGATGCCTCAAGGATTTCAGGTGCCCCAGCCACTTTTCAACGATTGATGGAGCGTGCAGTGGGGGACATGAACTTACTAGAGTGCCTGGTATACCTAGATGATGTTATTGTGTTTGGCAGCTCACTGGAGGAACATGAGAGCAGATTATTTAGGTATTGGACCGACTGGAGGACTTTGGCCTTAAACTGTCCATTGATAAGTGTCAATTCTTTCAAACATCAGTAAAGTATGTGGGACACATAGTATCCACCGAGGGAATAGAGACCGACCCAAGTAAAGTTGAGGCCTTGACCACCTGGCCACAGCCCAAAAATCTAAAAGAACTGCAAAGATTCCTGGGATTCTGTGGTTATTATCGCGCTTCATCAGGACTATTCAAGAGTGATCCGCCTTTACTTAACCTTACTCAAGGGTATCCCCAACCCACAAAAATACCAAAAGTCAGCATCCTCAAGACTGAAAGAGTGTATTTTCATCCGAGTGAAGTATTTGGGGCCGCTGGACTCCTGATTGTGAGACTGCTTTTCATGAGATCATATATCAACTTACCCATGCTCCAGTGCTGGCCTATGCCGATCCAAGAAAACCTTACGTCCTGCACACTGATGCTAGCTTGCAGGGTTGGGGCTGTGTTGTACCAGAGCACGAGAATGGCCTGAGACCAGTGGCCTTTGCCAGTAGAAGCCTGACCCCATCCGAAAAGAACTATCCTGTACATAAGTTAGAGTTCCTAGCTTTGAAGTGGGCTATTGTTGACCAATTCCATGAGTACTTGTATGGGGCTAAAATACTAGTAAAACTGACAATAATCCTTTGACCTATGTGCAGACCTCAGCTAAGTTGGATGCCACTGGCCATAGGTGGCTTTCTGCATTATCTACATGGGACTATGCTCTAGAATACCGAGCAGGTCTGAACCACATAGATGCTGATGCTCTCTCCGGAGGCCTGTTCCCCAGAATGATTGGGTCCGATTGGCAGAACCTGACATTCGGGCACTCTGCCGGAAGTTTGACAGGGAGGAACAAATGTCCACGGATGCAGTGGACTGCATGAGTGGATTGCTGGAGCCTCTGAGAATTGCATACCTGCTGCTTGTGCCACTTTTCTGCAATAGACATTGGTGCACTGCCTCAGCTGGACAATGACAGTATTCGGCGGGCTCAATCCCGTGATCCCATGATCAAAGCAGCTTTAGAAGCCCTCTATGCAGGAAAAGATGTATCCAAATTACGCTCCACTGATTTGAGAACTGCACTGTTATACAAAGAAGGTCCTAAGTTGAAACTGATCAATAAACTGTTATACAGAGAAACAGTAGACAGAGGGGGACAAGTAGACAAACAACAACTAGTGCTGCCCACTGCCTTTCGAGACTCAGTACTGAGGTCCTTGCACAACCACATGGGGCACCTTGGTATAGACAGAACACTTGACTTGGTGAGATCCAGATTCTATTGGCCTAAGATGGGGGCTGATGTGGAGCAACACATTCGAACTTGTAGTCGCTGCTTACAGAGGAAAGCTTTGCCCCAGAGGGCTGCCCTTTGTTAACATCACCACCAGTGCACCCATGGAGCTGGTCTGTATTGATTTTCTGAGTTTGGAGTCTGATCAAAGAAATATCAGTAATGTGCTGGTGGTCACTGACCATTTCACGAGATATGCCCAAGCTTTCCCCACCAAAGACCAGAAAGCATCCACTGTGGCCAAAGTACTTGTGAAAACTTTTGTTCACTATGGGGCTCCACAAAAGAATCCATTCTGATCAAGGGAGAGACTTTGAGAGTCGTCTGATCAAAGAGATGCTTTCTCTGTGGGGAGTCACGAAAGTCAGAACCACTCCTTACCACCCCCAGGGACCCACAGCCTGAGCGTTTCAAGCACTTTGCTAGATATGCTAGGCACCCTGCACCCAAAGGACAAGCCTAGATGGAGCCAACAAATTAGCACCTGGTACATGCTTATAACTGCACCAAAAGTGATGCCACTGGATTCTCCCCTATCGCCTGATGTTTGGAAGAAGCTCGACTACCAGTAGATGTGTGTTTTGGGGTCTCTCTGATGGGGTTCAAGCTGACAACTATTTACAGTATGTGCAAAGTTAAAGGCCCAGCTAACTCATGCGTACCAACTGGCTCAAACCATGGCTGCCAAAAGAAATCTGGCCAACAAAGAAAGGTATGATAAAAGGTGAAAGCACAGGAACTCCAGGAGGGAGATCGGGTATTGCTAAGAAATCTGGGACTGCATGGCAAGCACAAGATTGCTGATAGATGGCACCATCTCCCTCACATTGTAGTGGGCAAACTAGATGATCTGCCAGTGTACAAAGTAAGGCCTGAGAATAATTCAAAAGATGTAAAACAATGCATAGAAATCATTTACTGCCCATTGGACAAATCTTAATTGAGTCTGAGCCCTAGAAGATGCCCCTCTGGACCAGTGACTAGAGCTGCTGCTAAGAAAAGATCAAGAAAGCCTGCACCTACAGAAGCAAAGTTAAAGTGTTCCCCTCCACAAGTCCCAGTTGAGCATGACTGTCAGTCCATATCGGAAGAAAGTGAGGTGACTTTGAATACTATCCTTCTTCGAACTGAGTCAATTGTTTGGGGCAATCCCTAGTCAATACTGGAGACAAAGCTGGGCCTTCTGGACTGTCTAAGCCCCAGCTTCATCCCTGGAGCCAATGCTCCCAGAAAGCGAGTGCAAAGCATCAGATCAGATGAAATGGAATCATTGTGCATGGTTGAACTGTTTGAGCTTTCAGGGAGAAAATGATAGATTGGGGCAGACTGGTGATACACCCGAACAAGAAGAGTATTTTGAGTGCCCTGACAGTCCACTGCCAGTGTCCGAAAGCTCTCCATGCAGCCAAATGTTGTGGACTCAGAAACTGTAACTCCTGGAGCTGAAAGTGCCCCAAGTTCTAGCCTCTCTACCCCATGGAGACTCCCCTGACAAGTGAGGACAATGCTGAAAATGAGGCTCAGAGTGCAGAGACTATAACAGTTCCCCTAGAAAGACTGGTCGAGCTGTAAAGCCTGTGGTGCACCTCAGTTATGATTCACTTGGGAGGCCTGTGGACTTGCCTCTCAATGTTGTCCATAAAGGAGTGTATGTGTCCCGAGCTCATTGCCCAAACTGAGCATCAGTGCTAACTCCAAGTTACTTGTGTTTGCCCTCTAAGTATGGTGCCCTTGCCCCATCAGCCCCAAGGTAACTGATAGGAAGGGCCCCCTCTCTTCAGGTTTCATGTACAAGAGGTAATAACTTGAGTTATGGTACAATGTGTATGTAATACTGTGTAAAGAGGACGACTGCAATGTTTCAGAAATGTGTTCTTGGTAAAATGATATATTGACTGATGATTACATGTGCGAGCCTAATGCAAATGTATATGGTTGCAGTTGAAACTTATAGTACTTGCTTGATCGGACGCCAAGCTTTCCCAGGCAGGAAGGGTGTAACCCCCGCAAATGGGGGTTCCCAAAGACTTCCAGGAGCTTGCTTGAATGCTCCAAGCCTGAATGGTGTTTGGCATTTAAGCCATTTATCAGTGAGTGTTTTTAGAGCCTCTGGTACTGTCTCTTTAAGAGCTGTCTGCTTGCAGACATAATTAGTTGTATGGGGGACTGTGTGCTTCTCTGAGTACCACTCGAGCTGCTGCCAATTCACTTCATTTTGCAGTCACTAGGAGTGCAAAGGGAACCTATCTGAAAGATGTAACTGTTTGCCAGAAATTATTTAGAGTAATAATGAAATTACAGTTTGTCTAACCTGCTTTCTTTGCAGTCAGAACTGTGTCTGCTAGTTCCCATTCTAGTTTTGAACTGCTGAACTGGACCAATCAGTGTGGGTAAGCTAGCTCTAAAATGGTGCCTTGGACATCAGAACTTGGATTCATAATCTGAGCCAGCCACAAGAGGATTGTATGGGCAGTGACTCTGGGAGATGTAGTTTAGACTTCAGTGCCTTTTGGACCAACAGCAGCAGTCTATTGTGGTGACAGCCAATCCAGTCAAGAACTGGGAGGAACTCAAAGGAAGTGCCGGTTTTGTCGGTTGGAGTTTCAGTTGAGCTTTGGCAGTGAAGAAGGAAGGAGCCCTGTGCTTTTTCAGTGTGCAGTTTTAGTCAAAAAAGCGTATGAGGCCAGAGTTCCGGTCTGCAGCTTGTGTAACAGTTTGTTAGGACTGAATCCGTCCTGTGAAAAGAATCAAAGGATCTCTGAAGAGTAGAAACCAGGCTCACCCTGTAGAAGACTGGAGGAATTGCTGAAATTTGCCCTCGGTCTGTCAGGAACTGAATCTGCTGTGTTCTCCTGGGTATTGTGCAGTAATTGCGATCGGGATACAGATGCAGCCTGCCTGGTATAGTGCTTTCTTTTATATGGATGTGTGAAGAGGTTTGTGTACCTCAAGTGAGCCCTGCTGACATTGAAGGACCCTATCTTATTTGGAGGTCGTGAGTACTAATTCAGGGTCGCTCCCTGTTGAATTGCCACATTAAATCCAAATAGAATTACTGTACTGCTGACTGTTTAATTCTCCTTTTCTCTGTGTGAAAGGGCCCCTACCAGCTGCCACGGTTTGGACTAGCCACTAGGGCTTGGGTACCCAGGGACAGTAACTGATAGGGATAGGCCTGTGCACAGAGCCATAGGTAGATTATTAGAGTGATGAGCTGGTTGGCCTGATTTCCCCCTGTCCTTGTTATATCCCCCTAAATAAATCGGAGCTGCTTGTTTCAGCAAAGTTATACTGCCTGAGGTATTTGTCTATGTTAAAGTACTGTACTGTGATTGTTGCACTGTATCTCATTTCACAGGAGGTCCCAGTGCCGGAACCAGACCTGGGGGTAAGTGTATACTGTGAAGGTAATTCTGATATATTGTGTGGGCCACTAGTGGGAAGAAAGGGGGGTTGCAGTGTCCCAGAGGGCTGTGACCAAGTTAGTTTAACTATTGCAAACCCTGACCTCTGGGTGGAGGCACCCGCCATTGGATCCAGGCCCCTCAACCTGTTAGTGGCAAATCAGGCAAGGGTAGTAGCCCCTGGGATAGCACCATCTAGGGGTTACAAAAGCATGAAAAGACCTTCTATCATTTGGATACATCCAATTCAAAACTGATATAGCTCACTTCTATGAGTTCTCTTTGGTACATTCAAAACAAACCTTGCTATTTTATTAAAAAGAACACCTATCTCAGCTAGCTGGGTAGAAGTTGCCCCATACAGACTATGTCTCCATAGTCCAAAAGTGGTATCACTGCAGTTGTAACTACATACTTCTTTACCCTTTCATTCATACAGTTTCTAATTCTATGTAGTGCACCCAAACATCCACTAACTTTCTTAATTATATGTTCTATATGGTTAACCCATCCAAGTGATCTATCTAGGTACATTTCTAAATATCTATAACACTGTACTTGTTCAAGAACAATTTTATCTCGTTACTATATTCAACACTATTCTCTTTAGAGAACAATATAACCTGTTTTTTTTTTAGTTCAAAACAAGTTTAGACTCACTATAAAATGTTTGTAACTCATCAAATGCACCCTGCAGAATAGGTTCTATCTGCATTACCGATATGCCTTCCACGTAAATAATGGTATCATCAGCATATAGGTGACAATGTACACCAGAATGGGTTGAAACAAATTCATTTATATACAAATTAAATAATATTGGGCCCAAAATGGATCCCTGGGGCACTTCAGAAATAATTGCCCCAAGGCCAGATCCCCAACCATTAATTGATACCATTTGTTTCCTTCCAGACAGATAAGCAACGAACCACCTAACTATATTAGTAGATATACCCAAAGCAGGTAGTCTGGACAGGAGGATGTTGTGGTTTAGGGTATCAAACGCCTTTGATACCCGAAGTGATGGCAGGAGGGCAACCAGGCACTCTAGCAAGGTCATGCAGCAACAGCCCGCAGCAGGCTACTTGAGGATGAGCAGGCCTCCTCCCAGGAAAGGGTCACAACAGTGACAGAATGTATAGGGCAGAGCACCAGACTATGCGTGGGTTCGTCACTGGGGTGTTCAGGCGTACATCGTACATAACAGATGCAGCTATACACCAGGTACACGAGGGCAGCAACAGGGGAGTCATCACATTTGGGTGGGCGACATGGTAGAACATTACAATGACCGCCTGAGCAGTTTGGGAACCGGGAACGGTACTGCCTGAAAAGTTGACACAAACTGCTATACAGGGATGGCTGTTGTACCACTGGGAACAATAGTAATGTGTGTTCAACTTCCTGCTGCTCAACAATGGCTTCTAAATCTGGACATGTGTGGCACTCATCCTTTGTCAGACTGATGCTAGCACACACAGCTGCACTGTGAACAGCATTCTGGAGTCGGGGGAAGGGGCAGGAGTCTAGTGGCATGTAGGCAAGCCACGGCACAGTTCAGATAAAGCTCAGCCTTTCAATCTGACAAATGGGCTGAGAAACATGCCCGTAGGGGGGAAAGCTGTAGTACACGCATGATGTCCTGCCTATGAGACTGAGCCCTAGTTCTATGCTTGGGAAATGTCACTCTCGGGGGGGGGGGGCAAGAACATACTGCATATTGTACACAATGTGGGAAGTCTGTCGACAGAGGGATGTCGTAGTCAATCCTAGTTTCTGGTGCCTGGCAGTATGCACTTCTGTGCAGTCACAGAGGGGGTGGCAGGGGACTTACAACCCTGTAAGGGGCACGGCAGAACAGCATTCAAGTGGAGGTTTGTGGCAGCAGCTATGTGTGAGGTCTCTCCACACTGTTTCACATACAGCCATGGGGGTGTCTTGTACGCATGATGTAAGCCACTGTGGTGAATGCCAGTCACACAGGAAGGTGTCCTACAGCACATAATGCTGGGTTACCCCCAAAATGATATTGCACGAGGTGGGTCAGGCTACACTCATCCCTGCATACTTTCGTCACATCCATGGGACACAGTACAATGCACTGCTGCTGATGGCCATGTGGCCCACAGCAGATGTAAGATGGTCACTACACGCTACATGGATAAGTTGGTACTGAGATGCCAAAGTGGATGTTCAACAGGGATCCCCTGGCCAACAGAAGCATGCAGACAACATGATTACTAAATAACAATAACAGGTTTACTTAACAGTTACAGTGGGAACATAAAACAGGAAGGGTTATAAAACCGAGGAAACAGCAGCAACATCAATGACATTAACAATGCTAAAAACATACTAAACAAACAGGTGCTTTCAAAAGCCAATGTGGGTGCAACACTTCAGCTGTGCAGGAACATGTCCACGGTGGCCTACAACTGTTTGAACTACCAGACAGTGTCCATAAAGGCCTGCAGAGACCCCTGCAGGTGCACCATGTCCTACACGATGGCCCCATCTGTATCTCCATACATTGCAGCAGGTCCCAGGGGGCAAGCGACCTAAGGCTTCCTGTCCATGTTCCACAGGGCGTGCCGTGTGGCCATCCTCAGCAGCCACATCACGCTGTCCTGCTGGGTCATTACTTCGACAATCTCAGGAGGAATGCCCAAGTGCTTCCACGGGGGGCCAGATCTACCTCCACCACCTGCTGCCCAGCAATGTCTTGTGGCCCCGTAGCACTTATAACATGTGCCTCCACAGTATTCCCCTAGTCGTCCTCTCTTTGGTGGGCTGGTCCCCCCCCCCCATGGGTCCTCCTCTTGCATCTCTTCCTCCTTCTCCTCAGCAGAGGACAATAGCCACCACGGCAATTACACAGGTCTGTCTTGTAAACTGGATTTTGTCCAAATGACATGTATTACCTGTATAAAAATAAAATTCTACCTACCATGGCAGTCGATGCCAGTGGTGTATGTATGCTGCATAGGTGTGGGCATTGTTCCTCTTTTGATGGTGCATTGCTCGTACGAGCGCCCTGGCCCAAGGGTCTTCTCTCTGGCGAGCTACTCCTTCACACTGTTGGCCACTTGTGGCATAAAAGAGAAACACATGTTAGAGCCCCATGTGGGCATGGACAGACGCAGTACTGCTGAAGGATAGCACAGGTGGAAGGGTGCAGATGATGAGGGGTGCCAAGCATACGCCAACACCAGGGCTGACAGTTGTACTGGCAATGGCACTGCTGTTATGCAGGCTGATGTAAGTCAACACCAGAGTCCGCAGCCCAGTGGCGGATCCCTGACTGCCACACATGCCTGATGTGGCTTCAAACCTCATATGGGTTAATGGGGTTAGGGGAGGGGAAAATGTGGCCATCATGGGGCTCAGAATGGCAGCGATTGACAACACTGGCTGGGTGCATGCCGTGGTTGCATGCACTCCATGTTCCCGCTCTTTGTGTGACGGGGGGGTGGGGTGCTACGGCCATTGCCATGCAATGACACAGGGTGCAGGCTTCAGTACAGTTAGACACTACCCATGTTCCAGGGCACACCATGTACGATGGCAGCAGTGGGCAATGACACCAACGGACATCACTGGGGCAAGTCATGGCGTGCAACAGCAGAATGGCCTGACTGGGGACAGGGTTGCTGGCCTTCACCCTCCAGGGGCACAAGGATGGCTGAGTGGTCAGTGCTCCTATCTGGAGACTGCTTACTTCTAGGAATCACCCTGTCCCATCCCATGAGGGACAGGCAGGCCACATGTGTCATGGATAGCTGCCAGGCTTGTGACCATACTGAAGCACAGTGTGAGGTGGACAGGCAAGTCAAAGTTTCTCACTGGGGTTGGGGGGCCAGATGTGACACATGCATCCATGTTGTTGACATGTCCCACCGCTGGCCACCCCAGGGTCCTGCCTTCTGAATCAGGAGGGAGGGGGGCCATGAACAACATAGCATCCCCCGCAACCTTGGATATGTAGGGGTACATTCCTGCATTGTGCCTGGGTTGGCCATGCCTTCAGGTGTGTCATGGCAGAAGAGCATGGCAAGGATGCCACTGCATACCCCTGCAGTTCCTCCTAAGAACCCCGCACATGGTGCCAGACTGGGTCGATGGTACTGGTGTTGGGGCGAGGTCAGCAGGCAGGAAGGGGGTGCATGCAAAGCAGATGGCATGGGTGGCCTCCCTTCCCTCCCGGTATGTGCTGGGGGTCATGTATGCTATGAGGTCCTCAGCAGTGACACTGTGGATAGGGTGTCATCAGGACAGTGCAGTCATGCAACACCATTTATGCATGTGTCACACAACTGGGTATTCTGCATTGAACCTGCAGAGGATTGCATACACCACAGCATGGTGGGAAATCAAAAACAATGAACATGTCTGGGGGGGGGGGTAATGCTATCTGATTGTGTGACCTGCAGCACAAGCAGTAGACTTCCTTCCTTCACCAGGTCCCGGGACAAGCTGAGCCACTGCCTCAGGCTCACATGAGCTCGACCAGCCCCCGCCCGAAGGTATGGACACTGAGAGACTTGGCAAACATGTGCTTCCTGCTGCAGCTGCCTCACCCGAGGTCATCACTTCCTTTATAGGAAGTGTGGGTCACATGACAAGTCACCTGTTTCTTCTAACAATCCAGATTCCCATTTGCTCCCTATTACATTCAGCCACTAGCTGGCGCTGAACTATTCTAAGCCCTTCTGCACCTCACACCTCCCACCTCCCAGCCACTAGATGGCACCGTGCACCTATTGCTACCTGCTCTCAACTTTAAATAGAATTTTAGTAGGATCTCCCCTCTGCCCTAACCGTAATCTCGCTGTTTCATTGACTTTTGTTTGCCCTGACCTACCCGTCTTCTGGTTAACCTCACCTTTGCAGGGTCTTGAACCCCTATCCAGATGCAAATCTTTTACTCTGGAGACTGCATCCCTCGCCATTTGGCCATCAAGCTCCATGTTAACACACCTCTGAGCCTCTCCACTAGTACTTCCTCAGACTGCTTCTATATTCTTAAATATAACTTTATTTTCATACTTTTTGCACATGGTACCTGCTTATCTTAACTCCATATAAAATTACCCCTCCCCCCTTTTTTTTATTTTTTTCCACTCTTCTGATTCATCCCCCTGTGAGATTCAATCAGCCGCCTATGGTGCATATTCTCCTATGGTGTCTGTGACATCTTCCACTAAGCCACACAATCTTCCTGTCTTTTTTCCATTTCCCTTTTCATTTTTTATTCAGATTCAGAAATATATCTTGACCCCAACCCATCCTTTGTCTGGTTTATCTCCACCTGCTTCTCTATGCTCCACATAAAATATCTCTCTTGCCCCTATTTTTCTCTTCTGTTTTATTTCTCCCTGTGATATTCAAACAGTTTTCTGTGGTGCACAGTTGTATACCTCTCACCAGACTCTGACATCTTCCACTAGGCTAATCAGCCTTCTTGTTTTCCACAGCACCCTTTTACATAGAAACACCGAAACATACATAGAATTTGACGGCAGATAAGGACCGCTTGGCCCACCCAGTTTGCCCATTTCCCTACCTAATGGATAAACTGCAGATCCTAGCTAACCAACAGCCTGCTTCTTCCAACCTCCATCCTCTAGAATTGCCTTATGTCTGTCCCATGCATTCTTGAATTCCACCACTGTTTTTGACTCCACAACATCCTCAAGAAGGCTGTTCCATGCATCTACAACCCTCTAGATGAAAAAATACTTCCTTACATTACCTCTGAGCCATCCCCCCTCTAGCTTCAGATTGTGCCCCCTTGTTCTTGCACACCTCTTTTTATGTTTGTTTGCACGCATGTGCAAGAAACATAGTGCCATCATCTGAGTTTTCGGAGGTGTGTCACCCCCCTCTTCCAATTCAGTCAGTGTGTTGGCAGGCACGGCCCCAGTCCTCCAATGCATGCTGGAGCTGTCTATGACAGCTCCAAAATGCAGTGGCGTACAGTTGAAAGGGGGAGCTACGCTTCAGTGAGCAGCGATCAGACATTGCCTGCTCATGCACAGCTCCCCTACACACTACGTGCTGCCCCCACGCACACACTGCTTATAGCCGGCGAAGTGCCCAATCCCGTCGGCTGTCTACCAAAAAGCTTCCACATGCCATGCTGGGTGCCCACCCCAGCATGGCAACTCGATGTATAGCGGGCAGGGGTGCCCAATCCCCGTCGGCTCCACTGTCCTCCCCTCCGAGTACAGGGTGCCACGGCTGGGAGCCCACCCAGCGTGGGCAACTGTGTATGGCTGACGGGGTTGCCCAATCCCTGTCGGCTCCACGCCCCCCCAACCAGCCGTCCTTGTGCCACGCTGGGAGCCCACCCCAGCATGGCAAACATCCCGCGTCGTTATTTTAAAAACCAAAAACCTGTAAATAAAAAACTGTCCCTCGGCGCTTCTCCCTGGTCCCCCTCCCACAACTCGCACCCACCCACTGCGCACCCTGCCTCCTCACACCCCCCTCACCTCCTACTTACCTCTGGAGTCCGGCGCGACGATCTTCGGTGGACCGGGAACACGTCTGCACTCTTCAAAGCCGACCACGAACTGAGGAAATGCCGGTAAGCTGTATAATGGGATAGATAGGGTTTTTTTAACTTTATTGCATATCTCAGGCATTTTTTGGAATTTTTGCACCAAATTTTCAACATGGGGTTTTGGGACCCCTTCTCATGAGTGCTGTCACTGTCATGGCGTTACTCGGGCGAGAAGGGGTGATTTCGCTGCCACTACGGCGAAATCACTTTCGAACGATTAATGAAATGAACACTGCCAGTGTTCATAAGGTGGGCTCTCAAAAGCCTATTTTGAAAATTTGGTGGAAAAATTCCAAAAAATGACTGTTTTACGAGTGTGCGTTGCGCAGTTCCTACGCAAGCTCGTAAGTTCTCGAATTTTCAATATTTTCACTCCAGACTTTCAACATTGCAATTTTACTACACCTTCTTATGAGTAGTATAGCTGTCATTTTTCACATCTCACCCAAAACATGTTTCCGCCCATGTAGCGCACAATGGCGCAGTTGGTGTACGAAATCAATGTACGGGACAAATTAAGAAAATCACAGTGACACTGTTCATGATCAGAGGTTTTAAAATGGCTATGTTGAAAATTTGGTGAAAAAATTCCTAAAAATGACTGTTTTACGAGCGTGAGTTGCGCAGTTCCTACGCAGGCTCGTAAGTTCGGGAATTTTCAATATTTTCAATCCAGATTTTCAACATTGCCATTTTATTACACTTCCTTATGAGCAGTACAGCTGTCATTTGTCACATCTTGCCCAAAACATGTTTCCGCCCATGTAGCGCACAATGGGCGCAGTGGAATACGAAATCAATGTATGGGACACATTAAGAAAATTACAGTGACACTGTTCATGAGCAGAGGTCTTAAAATGGCTATGTTGAAAATTTGATGAAAAATTCTGAAAATGACTGTTTCACGAGCATGCGTTACGCGGTTCACCACATGCCTTTCGTAAGTTTCTTAATTTTCAATATTTTCACTCCAGATTTTCAACATTGCTATTTTATTACATTTCCTTATCAACAGTACAGCTCCCATTTTTCACATGTCACCCAAAATGTGTTTTCGCACATGTAGCGCTCAATGGTGCAGTCGGTGTGCAAAAGCAATGTTTGGGACAGATTAAGAAAATCACAGTTACACTGTTCATGAGCAGAAGTCTTAAAATGGCTATGTTGAAAATTTAGTGACAAAAGTCCATAAAATGACTGCATTACGAGTGAGCATTGCGCAGTTTCCATGCACCCTCTTAAGTTCATGACTTTGTAATATTTTCAGTCTAGATTTTCACCAGTGGCATTTTCCACACTTTCTTATGAACAGTACAGCTGTCATTTTTCACAACATGGCCGAAATGTGTTTTCACACTTTCAGTGCAGAGATGCGTGGTCACTGTGGGAAATCATTGTTCGGAACAGATAAAGAAAATCACAGTGACACTGTTCATGATCGGAGGTCCCAAAATGCCTGTGTTGACAATCTGCTGTAAAAAATCCCCAAACTAATTACATTACGGGTGTGCGTTGCACAGTTTCTATGCCGCTCGTGACTTCACCAGTTTTATTTCATTTTTACTGCAGATTTGCAACATTGCCATTTTTTACACCTCCTCATGAACAGTACAGCTGTCATTTTTTACATCCTGTTCAGAATGTTTTTGCACCTGTGGTGCTAAATGCCGTAGTCGCTGTGCATAAGCAGCTTTTGGCTAACAAACTGATATTGCCACTGTTCATGAGGTGGGGTCACAAAAACATGTTGAAAATTTGGAGTGAAAATACCAATGAATGCCTGAGGTATTAGGGTTTCCAACCATAACGCCCAACCCTGTAGAGAATGACAGGCATCAGGGATGTGACTTGGATTCTTGCCTGTAATGCTCATACCATTCCACCCTGCAGCCAGTGAGAGGCATTGGGGTATGCCTTGGACTCTTCGGCCCTAAAATTCACCCCATTCTCCTATACCGCACCCATCTCACCGTACTTCCTGATGGAATGGGGTGCACATAAGGGCCAAAGACCCCAAGGCACACTGTGACACTTGTCAGTGTCTGCACGGTGGGGTGTGGTGAAATGGCGTGGCCGTTATGCCTGATGACCCAAAGGCACACCCCAATGCCTGTCACTGTCTGCACGGTGGTGGTGGGGTTGGCTTCAGTTCAATACTTCACTGCCATTCCTATTACGTAGCTCTGTAACTTCTACACTACCACTGCCAATGCCAGCAAGCAAATATTCGGCATTGACAAATGCTTGTTCTGAACGATGCTACCCTCTTGGACTTTGTTGATTCCCCTGAGGTATTTTAAAGTTTCTATCATGTCCCCTCCCCCCCTCCTCTCCTCAAGGCTATACATATTAAGGTCCTTAAGTCTCTCTTCATATGTCTTCTGGTGCAGACCCTGCACCATTTTAGTTGCCCACAAGCAGGGGCAAAGACATGAATATGGGCGAAGTACAATATTCAGCCCATTAGCACTGCACAAAAGGAATAGCGCAGGCCACCTTGCGCTGTGCAGTTACCTCCGAGAAGAAGCCCAACTTTCTCTGAGCAACCTCGGCAGCCGGCAATGCCCCTGCAGCCAACAACATTGGCTTTTCGGGAAGCACTCCTGCTCCCTGGTGTCTAGTGGCACCCCTCACCTTCCAGTCCCTGTCCCCCTTACTAATAAACTATGCCTTGGTGTCCAGTGGTCCTCCCCCCATCTTCTGATCCCCATCCCTGGTAAAACCAAACCATTCCCTGGTGTCTAGTGACCCCCCCCCCAACACTCCAATCCCTGGCCCTAGTAATAACGAGAGCAGTTTCTGGTGTCTAGTGGTCTCCCCACCCTCTGATCCCCAGCCTTAGTACAAAAAGAGCAATCCCTGGTGCCTAGTGGTATCTCCCACCTGCTGATCCCCCGATCTGGTACAAAAAAAATTCCCTGTCCAGTGGCAACCCCACCCTCCGACCGCTCACCACAGTTTTTGTACAGTAAGACACTGGGTACATCAATCTGCCACTCCCCCTTACCATACTAAATGACGCCATGGGGAGCCCATACAGTGACTGGCATAGCCCTCCTCTCAACACCTCAGTCAGCAGCTGTATGCAATGACAGGGAGCATGCCTACGCCCTACAGTAGACAATATACATGCTCTCTTTACACTATGCAGGACATAAGCTGTCATAGCATACGGCGGCCAGCTGAGGTGGTGAGAGGAGGGCAGGGGTACCACTGGACACCAAGGATTGTGTTTTTTTGTACCGGGGTTGGGGATTGGTGGGTTGGAGGTACCAATAGAACCCAGGGACTGCTCTTTTTGTACCAGGGCCTGGGTTCAGAGGGTGGAGTGACCACTAGACACCAGGGACTGCTCTTTTTGTACCAGGGCTGAGGATTGGTGGGTGGGGGGAGAGAACCACAGGACACCAGGAAATTATTTATTTTTAATGGGGCCAGGGATCAGAGAACGGGGGGACTACTAGACACCAGGGAACAATTTATTTTTCACAGGGCTGGGGATCGGAGGTGGTTCCACCACACCATGGCGACATCCACAAAACAGCGATGTCCCCACGGCGACATCCCCAACACTGACACGTCCCAACGATGACCGTCAACACAGCGACACCAACCAACACACTTGTATGCAACAATGTGGGCTGTGCCCCACATGCCCCCCTACTTTAGATATCTAACTCCATGTCGAACAGACAGTGGCATTAGATGCATGTCCTCGTTGCGCAAAGTCCATCGCTGTGCAACACCCATCACCGCAATGTGCGTTGTCATCGGGGTGTCGCTGTGTGGGTTTCACTCTCAGCATGTTGCTGTGTGGTTGGTACACGATCGGGGCAAGGGGCACCACTGGACACCAAGGAATCATTTAATTTTAACAGGGATGGGGATCTAAGGATGGCAGGGACCACTGGACACCATGGAATAAGTCTTTTTTGACATGGATGGGCAATCGGAGTGGGTGAGCTCGTCACAGGGGTGCAAACCTAACACTGCTTCCCATGCAAATGAGCCCATAATGGGCACGCATATGGCCCCTTAGTGCCTTGCATGTGCAATAGGCTCATTTGCATGGTGCTGGCTGAATACTGTGCCAGGGGCTCCTGATGCTATTGGGTCTGGGGGCACTGTTCTTGTCACTTCCAGGACCCATGTTGGGGCAGCGTTATTCGACTAAGCATGGCGCTGACATTGCACTATATTCAGTCGGATAGCATCAATGCGGTATCCAACTGACTACAGCACACTCGGGGTCATGGGCACATGCAGCGCAAACCCCTGGGCTCCGCTTTTTCCCCTTTTCCAATAGTGGGTCCTCGGTCTCCTCAGTAGTGAAGAGTAATCCCAAACCATGCTTTTTGTCTGTCTTCTCTGGACATGCCAAGTGCAAACAGAAACAATCCCTCAGCAAGAACTGTATTAGAATCCTCTTGTTCTTATGTATGGCTATTAACGGTAGAGTGGATGTATACCCACAGTACTGTATTCTTGGTTCTGATACTACACGTCTTGAAATGTGTTAATTATTATTTCTCCAGAGAATTCTATATCTTGGTAACTTGGTAGCTTGTAGACAGAAGAAGGCATTTGCCCATTGAGACTGTCACCCACTCAATGTGGAACATTTGCTGCCTAAGACCAGACCTGGGTTTGATTCTCACAACCTCCACTTGCATACTGTGTGACTCTGAGCAAGTCACTTAACCGCTCAGTGCTCCCAGGTCGCCCCTGAAAAGAGGCACTTGTGCCTAGTGGGCCTTACCCGGTTACCAAAGACTAAAATAAAAAATAATACCCCATATACTGTATTTATCAAGTTACCTCTTAAATGTTTCAAAATAGGTGATATTTACTAAATATTGGGGTAGTTTATTCCTAAGTACAGGTACCCTAACAGTGAAATAATTGTCCCTTTTCTTGGTGTGAGTTTTTGGTACTTCAAATTGCTTATTGTGGGATCTTAATCCCAGGAGGGCACTTTATAGGCATGATGCCACAACCAGTTCTGAGTTCACTGTTATTTATTATGTCATAGAACTGAAAGTAATCCCCTCTAGTTCTTCTGTCTTTTAGCGACATAAGGATTAGTGCTGTAAGTCTTATATCATAAGGTAAGTTCTTTAATCTAGGAGTTAGTTCAGTGACCCTTCTTTGTACTCCCCCTTATAGCTGTGTATCCTGTTTTTGGCATGGCTCCCAAAAGGACGAAGCATAGTCCACACGAGGTCGAACATAATTCCCACATGCGCTCATCACACAATGTTCATCCCTGGAAATAAAGGCTTTTTTGATTATGTTAATGAATTTGTTTGCGCAGCCTGTGTTGATTTTCTTATTTGCACGTGCATAGAGTGGGAGCTGTCAATAATAATGCCCAGGTCTTTGTCAGTGCTTGCGAATGGCAATGGTTGATTATTTACATAGTAGGGTTTTCAGGGATTATTACAACCCAGGTGTAGTATGGTGCAATTTTCTACATTTAGTTCCATCTTGCTTTCTTTCGTCCAGCATGTTATTTGTTCAAGGTCTCTCACAAATAATACTTGTTTGGAATCAGTGTCAACTTCCCCTGTAAGTTTTGTATCATCAGCAAATTTTATTATCATTACTTAATCCTGTATGAAGGTCATAAATAAAACAATTGGCCAAAAATGGATCTAAAATGGCCCTGTGGAACTCCACTCTTCACAGCCCTGTTGGAAGATGTTTTCCCTGAGACTCTCACCCGCTGTGTCCTGTTACTCAGCCATGACTGAACAGTACTGGGTCAAAACAGTGCACCAGGGCCTGACCTGGTGTTGCTGAGGGCTGAGGCACTGGACGCCACACCTTGCGTCACGCCGGCGACCCGCTTTTGGGAATGAGCGAGAGCCACAGGGGGTCATCAGGGAGGAGATGGATTGAGTGTCAGATGGATTGCTCTCCATTTCTGGGGGAGGGGATGACCTGCGGTTGGTGCACGTCTGACCCCTGGCGGAAGCTGGGGCTCAGCAGAGCACTGCCTCTAGAATATGGGGCGGGAGCACAGCAGGTGCTCGGCAGGGATGTGCACGGGTGCGTACCCGCTGCCGACGTCATTGGACGCCGAGCACTCGCAAGGGAGAAAATGAAAAAAGACCCTGGTGGCTGGCAGTTAGAGGCTTGATGGCTGTCCCCTTGCGCTCCATCTCTGGAGGTAACACCCTGAACTGGATCCTAATGGGCGGGTGAGTAGGGGGCTCCCCATCACCCCACCACGGGGGGTAAGCCATGGGGGTTATAGGGGTGAGGGCCTGAATGAGCAGAGGCAAGGGAAAGCAGCTGGACAAGGGGCTGACCAGGGCTGGGGGGGGGAAAGAAACAGCAAAAAAACCAAACAAACAGCACACCAGGAAGCGCGCTGAAAGAACTGCGCTGTGTAAAGTGCGACAGGATTTAGAGCGATAGGTTAGAAGAGCAGAAGGGGAATTACCACTACCCCTGTCACTCTGCAGATATCCTGCAGAGGGATTGAGTTGCCATGTGCTGGGGTGCTGGCTGAGCTGCTCCCATGGTGGAGTGGCTAGGGTACCAGCACATGGCAAAGCAGGAGATCTTGGACTGTGGTTCGGTTCCCGCCAGGTCTCTTCCTGCTGCAACTGTGTTTTTTTTTTTTTTTAAAGTAGTTTCCATCCTTCCAATTTTCTCCCCGTCCCCGAAGTCCACGACCCGAGCCTCAGAGTTAATTATTTTAAGTCGGGCGATGACCCCTCATAGGGGGTGCGACAAGAAGTCCCATTATTTTCATTGGGGTGCGCCTATATTCAGGTCTCTGTTGTACCCAACATTGTATGCGAGCGCTGCTATTTTCCTTGCGGCATTCATTGCTGTGCGTTTTTTGTTTGCAGTAGCATGACCCCGTGCCATGACTGAACCCATTTAATTAAATAGTGACCATATCCTATGGTTAACAGTTTGTTCAGCAGTTTTGAATGGGGGACAGTATCAAACGCCTTCTTGAAGTCGAGTAATATTATGTCGCAAGGTTTTCCATATCAGTTGTACACAATGCTGCAAATTATCTGTTCTGTGAAAATATTCCTTACTTACAATAAAAAACATAAGTAAAAAAAAAGAGAATCATAAAAGCATACCGGACAACAGTTTTATAGTCCAGTTCTACATCATTTAAGGGGAACTCTCAGCTTCCCTACAAAAAACAACGGGACCTTTAGGGCCCAATTAAGAAAACTGCAAATAGAAATAATAATTGTTTTCATCTTGCAAGCAGTTTTATTTTAAATCTGGTTGATCCTGTGACACCCACTTCCCCGCCAGCCATGCTGCCACACTATATAAGAGGGACAGCTGAGCCGCAGGGGACGTCTATGTGCCAGACAGTCTGTTGTTTTAGACAGTGTTTACAAGCTTGCATGATCACACTTATTCCACTGGTACCGATCACACTGAGTTTAGTCTCAGCTGAGTGTAATATGTACCAGTGAACTAAATGTGATCATACATTCCTCATGCTACACTCACAGCTCTTCACGAGCGTTCATTTACCCAACTGTGAAGTACAAGCTGGAATGCCACATCTTGTTAATGTGATAACACCATAAAGGTACCTGAGCTTTGCTCTGGTGCCTATGATGCCACCACACTAACTCAGTGTGGAGTACCAGCTTTTATAAAGTGGGTAGGAATAATAAAGCATTCTGATTGGCTAAAATAGGGTTCAGTCTATGCTCTTCATTTACCCTATACCACAAGACAAAAAAAAAAAAGGTATAGTACCTGTGACCTCATAACCCAAAAAATCCATGTGCCACCTGACAGAATTTTTAAAAGTGTTTGGCCCCCATGTTTGTCTCCACTATGCAGTCGCCACATGTTCCACTTTTAGTATTTTTTTAAACAGTATTTCTAACAGCTCCTATCTCCCTCCCTCACAGCATACAGAAAAGTTACCCCGTTCATGTTCTTTGCCTCCTTCCCTACCCGAAGAACATTGCAGTCTCTCTTTATGCAGAGACAGTGGTCATCACTGACCCACTCACTCAGAAGCACTTTTATAAAACACACTACCACAAATGGTAGCATGCTGGCGGGCAAAAATGTAACAAACCTTGTGATGCTTGTTGCTCATTCAGTGAGGTAGTCTGAATAAAGATCAGCATATTAAACAACAGCTTAGTCTAGGAAAAAAACAAAGCAAAACAGAAGCACAGTACTAAAATGAACATAAAATAAATATATGAGCCAGCCCGGTGGTGCTGACAGCTGAGGCGCTGGACGCCTTACCTCGCGCCACGCCGGGGACCTGGGTTCGGGAAGAGACTCGGGTCGTTGGGGTGCTGGCATCTGAAGGAGAGGGAGGGTCGGAGCATGACTGAGCAGCCGGAAGGAAGCTTTTCACTCCTGGGATGGTTGCCGCCTCCCCCAGTAGTCCTGCTGCCACTGGGTGGAGGGCTGGTGTTCAGCGAAGGGGGCAACACGTAGCGGGAGGATACCTCAAGATGCGGTGTGCACATGCCTCCACAAGCACGCATGTCCGAGGTAGGGGTCTGGGATTGGGGAGAAAACAAACCAAAATACTTTAAAATATATAAAGAAAAAAATAAATATGTGACACACACACAGCACCCCTAGTGATAACTGTCAAGCGGAGGGACTATTTGACAATAAATAAGCATTCAATTGTTAATATTTCAACAAAAGTACAACACAAAAAAGAAAACAGCCACTATAGAGTCTGCGAGGCGCTCCCACTCACTATTCCAATTACAATTTAAATTCTTTTAACAGATACCAACAAAGAGGAGAACTCAACAACCTCTTGTAGCTAGGGATGTACCCTGGAAGAGATATTGATATTATTTATTTCTTTGAAAGAGATTTACTAGGAAAGCAACATGAACTGAGAACAGCTTGTTTCCAGAAGTGTCGTGGGGGAAGGGGGGGTACATAGGTGGAGTGATAACACAACATTTAGGGGAATACAGCGTACAGAATCATGCACAAAACAGATACAAAGCAGGTAGTGTGTAGCTAGGAACAAGTGCTGTAAACAAGGTCTTACATTTCAGTTGCAGATCAGGTAAAAGAAGTATTGCATAAGTTAAATCGTAGACTAAGGTGAGCAGAGCAGCAGTTTTGTGCAAATAAACATTTAGGTTACAGACAGGTGAAAAAGCATAAACAATATGTTAAATACAGGCTATAGGTGAGCAGACAACAATTTATCTTGGATAAACATTTAGTTTATGCAGGTGGTCGCCCCTTTTTAGTGCAGTGGTGGGAGGCGGGATGGAGCCCTAGCAACTGTAAGTGCTATAGTAGGTGAGGTGGAGCCAAGTGGTAGCCGGGGGAAGGGGGGAGGTAAGGAGAAACTTGAGGGAAGAATTAGGAGATGGGGAGCCAGAGCCTTCTCCCCTTCAGGATGTAGAGAACCCTGCAAGTGGATGAGGCGCTAGCTGGGAGTGGGGGAGACAGGTTAAGAGGGGGAGAGGGGGATGAGGAGCATGCAGAGGGAAGTGGAATAGGGGGACAGAGGTTATGGGGATGGGAAGAAAGGGATAAGGAGTTTGCAGAGGGAAGTGGAGTAGGGGGGAGAAGGGGATAAAGGGGAAGTGGAGATTGTGGATGGAAGAGGGGTAGGACTAGGGGAAGAGAGGATTATATGAGGAAGGGAAGGAGAGATAAGAGATGAGTGTATTGTGAGATATGGAGGTATGGGGAGGAGAGAAAAGGGATGAGTGTACTGTGAGGTATGGGACTGGGGGGCAGGAGTGGCAGGTGGTAGGGAAGATGTAGTGGAGAGTACACGTGAGGAATGAGTTGCAGAGTATGAATTAGATGGGGAAGGTACAGTGGTAATTATCTAAAAGTTTCCTACCTCAAGGTACCTTGAGGTACCACTAAGGCAGTTTGCACTGACTGTAATGTGATCCTGCCTCATTCTTCCTCAATATACCCAGATATACCTCAGTACTGAGAAACTTTTCTATGACTACCACTTTATGCTGGTGATTAGTTGCAGTTGCAGCAGCGTACTGAGTGTGTCTGGACATGGAATGCGAGGGATCAGTGAGAATTGGCAGAGCAGTTTTCGAGGGGGAGGGAGGGAGTTCCGGAGCGGGGAAATAAGCAGGAGTAAGGGTTGTGACCAGATGAGGTTCGCCTTGGCCGGAAGGCGAGCGTTCTGAATGTAGGTGAACGAAGCCCGTAGCTGGAAGGTGTGGGACTGACAAGAGGGAGGACAGGTAAGATGGTAGAGTACCAAGACAGAACTTACCTACTGAGCTGGAGGTATGGGACAGGTGCCTGGCAGTGAGGGAGGGGAAGGGGGGGGAGAGAGAGAGGGGTATAAAAATAGCAGTGATGGGTGAGAGGGGCACAGCCAAGGACAAAGCAGCAGAAGGAATTGAAGAGTGTCCAGTCTGGCTAGGTTGGACAGATATACTCTGCAACTGCCCATAAGTATACAAAGCAGCTGCCATGGTTATCTTTTGACTATGTTTTTACTATTGAGCACTTTGCTTAGCACATACCTTACTGCTACATGAGAAATGTTCATGCAATTCACAGGACAGTATTTATTGTTAGCACCATTTAAATGTAGTATTTTGTAAGATAACCAGACCCCTGATGAAGCTCTTCTTTTGTAGCAGAACATTTAGGTTTAGCATGTAATTCTGATCTCAGTTGTGGCATGGCACTTGTGAATTATATTCTATTTATCAATGTTAAAGAAAGCTTTTTTGTGTATTTATGGGCAGTTGTAGAGTGTATCTTTCCCAGGCATATTCCTATCTACAGGAGGGTGTTGAGTGCTCCTCATTTTTAGCATTTATTAAAAGTATTTAAATATTTTTCAACATAACGAGGGGGAGGTCATATCAAACAAAGCTAATGGGTTCCTTTAACTGGGTGACAAGGGAAATAGATAAGCGCAGAACAGTAGATATGGTCTGTTTAGATTTCATTAAGACAATTGACATGGTGCCACATAGAAGGCTGATTAGGAAGTTGCTCAATCTAGGAGTGGTATTCACAGTGGTAAATTGGGTAAACAAAATAGCTACAGGATAGGAAACAGGGTGGTGGTAAATGGCACCCATTTCAAAGAGGGAAGTGTGACAATTGGTGTACCAGAGGGCTCAGTACTAGGGCCAGTCCTCTTAAATATCTTACTGGGGCCATCATAGAAAAACTGAAAGAGAAGGTGTGCCTTTTTTTGCAGTTGATAGTGAAATCTTTAACAAGGTGAACACTAAAGAAGAGATGGAAATAATATACAGGGATCTTGAGAAACTAGAGGGATGATCAGAAACATGGCAGTTGCGGTCCAGTGCCAGAAGTGTTAGGTAATGTACCCAGGACATAAAACCCAGAGCTTAGTATAACATGGGGGGAACTAATGGATAATAAACAACAAAAGGGACCTTTGTCATATCCGAGGATATCATGGTGGCAGGGCAGTGCGACACAGCAGTGAGTAAAGCTAGTGGAATGCTGAGTTGCATAGGGAGGGATATCGTCAGCAGGAGGACCAAGGTGGTTTTGCCATTATATCGCTCATTGGTGCAACCGCACCTGAAGTATTGTGTACAGTTTGGGAAACCACACCTCAAAAAGGACATAGATGATTTACACAAGAAGCCCTACGAAGACAGATTGAGGGATCTCAATGTGTATACTCTAGAAGAAAGGAAGGAGAGGGGATATGATAGAGACCTACAAATACATCAAAGGAGTGAAAAGGGTTCAGGTGGGTGGTCTCTTTCAAATTAGAACAAGCACCAGGACCAGAAGGCATGCAATGAAGTTACGGGGGATTTAAGAGTGATGTCAGAAAATATTTCTTCACTGAAAGGGTAGATGATGCCTGGAATAGGCTGCTAGTGGAAATGGTGGAAGCCAAACTATTGGGGGCCTCAAACATTCATGGGATAGACATGGAGGTATAATTGATAGCATGCTGGGAGGATCAATGGGGACCAGATAGGGATCTGTGGAGACAGAATAGGTAGGGAACAGCTGGGCAGCAGACAACATGGGTTAAGCAGTCCTTTTCTGCCATCAACTTCTACGTTTCTGTGTGACATATACAGTATCCATTTTATAAGCGCAGTAACAAAACACACTCTGGGGTGTGGGTTAGTCTGGATAAATGTACTTCTAGAGGCAGTAAGGCACTCTGCCCCTCACTATGCCACAAGGCATACGTTTATCCAGACTAACTCCTATACCTCTTAACTGTTTCCGATTACAAGGAATATCCATTTTATCTTCAAAATTGCTCTGTCCCTCATGGAAAAGGTGCTGCCCACCCACAGAATGTGCTGTAAATTCGGACTTTAAAGCAGACATTCATAATAATCTAAGGTGCTAAATCTTAAATAAGTTTTGTACAAGCAAACACAATGGCTTCTACAGTGTTCGGAGCTTGTATATCCACAAGAAACGAAGAATGTATTGGCAGAAAAGTACTGGTAGGTCCATCTAGTCAGCCCTATTTTCCCTCCCTATTACTACACCCTGGACATTGTCATGGGCATCCCTCCCTCCACCCTTACCTCTACTTATTATTACTCATGTGCCTATCCCACACCTTTGAAGCTCCTCACTGTCGTCCTGCCTACTACCTCTTCCGGCAGGCTGTTCCAGGCATCCGCCAACCCTTTCTGTGAAGTATTTCTTCACGTCCCTCTTAAACCACCCCCATAGCATACCTCTGGGTTCTGGTGCACTGCTTCCTGTGGCAGACTCCCTTTCTCTATCTTATTCACCCCTGTGAGGTACTTATAGCTCTCTATCATGTCCCCCCCCCCCTTGCTATCTTCTTCTCCAGGGAGCACATGTTGAGCTCCCGTAGCCTCTCCATATATGGTTTCTTCTGCAGGGCCTTCTACCATTCTGGTAGCCCTCTCACTTCCATCCCTGTCCTTGTGGAGGTGCAGCCTCCAGAACTGGACAGAGAACTCCAGGTGGGGTCTCACAAGTGAGTGATACCAAGGCAACACTACTTCTGTTCCACTAGAAATCCCCCTATGTACCCCAGCATCCGGCTAGTCTTGCCTAATGCCTTGTCACACTGCTTGCCACCTAGTGATCAACAGATATGATTACCCCATGGTCCTTCTCTTGCTTGGTAACTGTGTGTAACCCCCCCCCCGGGGTTTCCCCACCCCAGGTGCAAGATTTTGCACTTTTTTGGCACTGAAACTCAGCTGCCACTCCATACACCAATCCTCCAGTTTCCCCAGACCCCTTTGCACTCTCTCCACCCCCTCCTGGGTGTCCACCCTTTTACAGATTTTTGTATCATCCACAAAGATGATCCCCTCCCCTCTAGTTCATCAGCAATGTCACCTATGAGGACACTGAAGAGCACTGGACCCAGAACCAATCCCTGTGGTACACCACTGGTCACTCTCCCATCCTCTGAGTGACTGCTGTTTACCACCATTATCTGTCTTCTTTCAACCAGTTAAGATACCCAGCTCACCACCTTCTCCCGCATCTCCAGGTTGCTAAGTTTCTTTATTAGCCTCCTGTGTGATATAGTGTTAAATGCCTTACTGATGTCCAAACAGACCACATACACAGCCCTCCCCTGATCCACCTCCCTAGTTACCCAAAGAAATCTAGGAGCTGTGTTTTGATTATGATCTCCCCCCGTGAAGTTATGCTGCCAGTTGTCCTGCAGCCCATTTGCCTCCAGGTACTCCATCAGTTTCTTCTTCAACAGGGACTCCATTAATTTCTCCATCACTGTTGTGAGACTAACTGGTCTGTAATTGCTAGCCACCTCCCTGCTTCCGCTCCTGTGCAGAGGGACTACACTGGACCTCCTCCAGTCCTCTGGAATCACCACTGTCTCCAATGAAGTGCTGAGTAATGTTGCAAGAGGGGCGGCTAGAACCGTGCTCAATTCTTTTAGTACCCTTGGGTGGATTTTGTCTGGCCCCATCACTTGAGGATGTGCCCCTCATTATTACACTTAATACCCCAGCAATAATCTTCTCTCTTTGACCCCACTGCCCAGTTTGCTCCCCCAGTCCTCCTGGTGGATGGCTTACAGGTCTCCGACCCTCCCTCTGTTGCTGCTCACTTTAATGAGGTTTTTTTTTTTTTTACCACTTGTGCCATCCCCTCTCCTCCCCTCCTGGTCCCTCTCCCATTCCTTCCCCTCCCATCTCTTCTCTGTCCCAATCACCCGAGGAGTTCCACTTTCCTCCAGTCACTGCTGAGGAAACCTTGCTCGTCCTTTCCTCACTTAACCCTGTTAAATCCAGCACTGATGGACTAGACTGAAAACTCCATCTCTCAGCTCCTATCATTGCCTCTTCACCCACTCACGTCTTGAACCTCTCTTTCTCGCTTGTTGCTGTCCCTCAGTCCTGAATGATTGGCAGGATTCCACTCCTGCACAAAGATGGTGACCTTCCTCCACCGGCAACTTCCAGTCCATCTCATTCCTCCCCTTTCTTGCAAAGCTGCAAGAGAAACTTGCCTACTTCAGGTTTGCTGACTTCCTCTTCTCCAACTACCTCTTCCTATTCCAGTCTAGTTTTTCTAAGCATCACTCCACCGCCTCCTTCTTGCTGCATGTCACTGACTCCATCCTCACTGGAATGGATCGGGGACACAACACTGCAATTATCTTCATTGATCTGGCCAAAGACTTTGACTCAGTGTCCCATTCACTCCTCCTGGACAAGCTAAGGTCTGCTAGCCTCTCCGCTCCTGCAACTGACTGGATCTGTTCTTACTTCATGGCTGACAGCAGCTGGTACACATAGGAGACACCCTGTCCCCTCCCCAACTTATCCAAGCTGGGATCCCACTGGGCTCCATCCTGGGTCCAGTCCTCTTATGTTTTCCTCACTGACCTGCCCTCTGTCTACTCGCATATCCAAATGTAAGCAGAAGACACAGTCATTTACACCTCTGGCTCCTCAACTGCAGCTGTGGAAGGTCTGCACCAGCAAGACTTTCACAATGTCCTGCCCTGGTTCCATGCCAACCAGCTCTGTGTCAATACTAAAAAAACTGTATCTATGGCCTTTGGTACCAGACAGAAACTGGCCAGGCTGTCCCCATTCCTGATTTCTCCATGCTGGATGGCACCCCTCTTGAAGTAGTCCGATAGTCGGCTGGACTTCTCTACCCACACTGATGCCATCTACACCAAGCTATGCCTCAAACTCAGTGCCCTGTACTGCAATAAGGACTGCCTTTCTCCCATGGTCTGCAGGGAGCTGATCACCAAAATGGTTCTCCCGGTTTCGGAGCTGGCGGGTGTGGTGTATGGCACTGCCTCCTCCTCTCCTCACACCAGCCTGGATAGCCTTTGCATTGCCTTCTGCCACTCTGCTAACAACTCACCGTCTCATACTCAGCATTGTTCTCTCTACTCTTTCCTTTCTATCCTCCCTCTCCCTTCACTTTGCCAATATCACTGTGTTTTCTTTCTCTCAAAATACTGGTTTAGGTCCCTTCCCTCATACCCTTCTTCACTCCTCTCTCTCCCATCCCCTCTTCCTCCTACTCCCTTCGCTCCAGTGACTCTCGCACCGTCTCCCTTCCTAACCCACACTCCTCCGCTGGGAAGTAGGCCTTCTACTATCCTCTCCCCTCTCTCTGGGACCTGCTCCCTTCCTCCATGTCTGCCCCTCACTTGTATCCCTCAGGCTTCTCCCTACCCTCATACCTATCCTCGCTCTGAGTGAGGAAGAAGTCTGAGGAATTGAAACAAATCCACTCTCCCATCCCCACTTCCTCCTACTCCCTTCACTTAAGGGACCCCTCTACCTTCTCCCTTCCCAATCCACACTCTTCTGCTGGGTGGTCGTCCTTCTGTCATCTCCCCTTCCTCTGGCACCAGCGCCCTTTCTCCCTCCATCTTTTCCCCTCACTTCCATCCCTTACACACCATCTAAGACTTCTTCCTGCCAGTCCTCCATCGCCCCCTGACCTACCACCTGCTAGCTAGTACCCCCATCCATGATTTTGGCACATTGCAGTGAACCCTAGCTTACTGTTTTGACTTGTCTGCACTGCCAAAGCCGCACCCCCTTTTGTACTCCCAACATGCACTTTATTTAGCTGGACTGAACGCTGCCCTGCAAACTAATTTATGGGTTCCCCATCTGCATGGTTTCAATTACCCAATTGTTCTATGCTGTGACTGTTACTGCAATGTGTGAGTTGCCACTGCAACCCTATTTTTAGGGCTTCTTATACTCCGTTTTCCCTCTCGTCGCACCTGGACACGATCTGCTCAGGGTGTGTTTCTCGCGCTACCAATTTATAGATAAATACAAACGAGGGTCAGTGTCACTTATTTCAATTACAAAAGGCTGATGAAAGTGAACCCTCACCCCGTCGCGTGTTACTGTTTACGCACATCACAGTTTGGGGTACACTATTCACTGTTTGGACATCTATCCTGTCATGTTATTGCTTACGCACCTCACAATTGTTTTGAACAGCTGGACATGCCGCCGAGATTTGGCGCGCAGCCCGCTACACGTGGGTATTCGATTTATTCAACGGGCCCACTTCCGGCTTTTGCCATCCGGAGTACTGCAAAGCCAGCCCAGAACACGTGTCCTCGTTCTGCAGTAAGTCCCATAAGAAGTAATAGATTCTGTGGCACAGCGTAGCACTGAGGGGCGTTGCCAGTCTCTTCTTCTAGTTCTGTGGTGGAGGCCTTCGGACGTAATAACCTTCCTAGCCTATGGACAGGGAGCATTCTGTTGCTGCTTCCTGGTGACGTAGTTTGAGTGCAGGTTATAGCAACAATGGCGGCAGCAGCAGCAAGATTTTTGTGGACTACAGTAGCAGTTTCTAATAAATGCTCAAGTAATGTTAGCGGCGGGGTCCACAGCGCGCTGGGAAGGGTGCTGGTCCGACTCTCTTTGGCCTCTGGAGTGCACAAAACATCCCAGAAACGGCATGCAGCTCACTTCACTTTCCAGCCCGACCCAGCACCAACTCAGTCTGGTGAGCAACCCAACATACTAGGAATGCCCTTGTGCCGGTTCAGACAGAGCATGTCGGACACCCGTACTTTGTGGTCATAGCCTATTTATGAGGGAGGGTGGAAAACAAAGGAGTGCGAGATGAACTGTGGTTGTATAATGAGAAGGATGAAACTAATATAATAATGTATAGTATACTAACATGGTAGTACTGTATTCTTAACCCCCTTGGACTGCCATACAAAAGTAACATGCGTAGACACACTTTCAGAAAACCCATGTATTTTTTCGATTTTACCATCACGTGCAATAATGTTTATAAATAGCTGGAGGTCTTACCTTCTGCACTTTTTAGAATACCGCGCACTTAGCCCTGGTTTGCAAAGACTTTGTGTTTGCTATTTGCTGAACATTCATATTCTTGCATCCAAATATTTGAGCATGCATACTAAAACAGTAAAAGCGCTTTTTAAAAAGCTTTCACCCATGAACAAATGCCATGGCCATGTGCCCTCACTCAGTAGTTTGTCATCCTCCACGCGCTCCTAAACAAGGACATTTCTTCCTATACAAGGACATTTCTACTGTGGCTTAACAGCTGGGCTGGTATCGTGCCACTTTCTATATACGTATGTTCAAGATGTCATCATCTCTAGCCTGATTTCTCCTTGGCTTCAAAGGTCTATATGTGTTAAGTAGTCACCAGGAGGATAGGCAGAATTCCAGCTACTCGATGATCCCCTCCCCCACCCCAGCCCATAACTCACTGCTGTCTCAGGTGAAAGCCTACATGGAGTGTGCCTGGGATGAGAGTGGAGGAACAGTCTCACATTGTTGGTAGGCAAACTGATTTATTAGTTGCCTGCCATCATTGGGGATTTGCAGATTGCCCCGCACACTGTGAGGGTGGACTGCTAACTAGCCAGGATTGTGCCTACTGTTGTTTCTCAATAGTCTTGGGTTGTATGTGTGTGTGTGCTGCCTAACATAAATGGTGCAGTGTGGTATAGTGGTTAGAGCACATAGAAACATAGAATTTGACGGCAGATAAGGACCGCTTGGCCCACCCAGTCTGCCCATTTCCCTACCTAATGGATAAGCTGCAGATCCTAGTTAACCGCAGCCTACTTCTTTCTACCCCCTTCCCCTAGAATTGCCTTATGACTGTCCCATGCATGCTTGAATTCAGCCACTGTTTTGGACTCCACAACCTCCTCTGGAAGGCCGTTCCATGCATCCACAACCCTCTCTGTGAAAAAATACCTCCTTACATTACCTCTGAGCCACCCCCCACATCTTCAAATTGTGCCCCCTTGTTCTTGCACACCTCTTTTTTTTGAAAGATGCTACCCTCTTGGACTTTGATTCATTTGAGGTACTTGCAAGTTTCTATCATGTCCCCCCTCTCCCTCCTTTCCTCGAGGCTATACATATTAAGCTCCTTTAGTCTCTCTTCATATGTCTTCCATGTATTTTTTTAATTTTACCATCACATGCAGTAATGTGAGCCATAATGTTTAAATAGTTGGAGGTCTTATTTTCTGCACTTTTTAGAACAGCTTGATAACCTGGGAGATTCCAGTTTAAAACTCACCAGAACAAAATACACACAGTATAACTTTGGCAAGCAGCTTAACCTCCTAGTGCTTGTGTCCACCTAGCTGCAGAAATGGTGGAAGCAGGACTCCAGTGGAAACTAGATGTTGTGTGTCAGCTGAGCTATTAAGGGTAAATAACTTGTAAAATATATGGGCTCCCATAGTCAAAAGGTTGGCGTGGTGCTAACCATGCTGTTGCCGTGCTAACCAGGAATAGTGTGACTGGATGGGGCAGTACTATATTCAGAGTCCCCTGGTGCCTGGAACTAACCCAGCTAGCACTGTTGTGCAGAATATACCACTGCTGCCCTGCAAATGAGGGCTCCCCCTTCTATATAGAATGCAATGATATAGTCAAAGGTTTTGAAACCGCAGAATATATATTTGTTTGGTACACTTTATTTATGCTCCTGACTTACCAGACTTTCTCCAGTGTGGACACTTGGCGTGACTTTCTCCCGCCTGCCAGAAGCCTCCAGCTGGCCCCATATCTTCTCCGCCTCTCTTGGCTGAACAATTCCCCGGCTCTGAGCCACCCGGGGCAGGACCGCTGAACTCCTCCTGGTGCTCTGTCTACAATCTAGTAGAGCGATCAGGGACTTGGAGGAAGAACCGGAAGCGGAGACTGGGAAGCCCGGCATTGGGCATGGGGCCGACCGCTGGTCCCACCTTCGCCTACCGACAGTCAGGGTTTTTTGCTTGAGTTACTCCCTTCTGACGCTGCTGTGCAATGGTGGCAGCGTGTGGAGGGCATGCTCCCGCAGTTGCCTGCTGCCACCATCCCCATTGGCTGTCCCAGTATGGTGTGTGGTGTCCCCAGCTGCCACTAGGAGCCGCAGCCATATGGGGAATCCCCTGAACCCACCCCAGGAGAGGAGAGCAGTCCTCCAGATGCTCAATCCTCTCCTCCCCCTACTGACCCCCGGCAGCCAGAGTCCATTCCCAAACCTGGGTTTGCTGGTGTGGCACGAGATGTGGTGTCCAGTGCCTCAGCCCTCAGTGCCACTGGGCCAGTGCATGAAACTGCAAAATAGCCTTCATCACAGCGCTGTTTAGTGCTTTCAAAATCTGTGGGCGAACCCGCATTTTAGCCACCCTACAAAGTACAGCAGACTGACGCATTTATTCAGCAGTTAGACCCTGTCAGAGTCCCCAGCCCTTGATTGCTCTTCAGATGCTCCAGAGGAATATCAGAACCCATCCCTGGCTCTAATGGTCCCCTGCCCCCGGCACTGAGCTGATACCTCCGAGAAAGCTACCAAGACATGTTAGAACTCATCCCTGGGTTTTTTGGTCCACCAACCCCAATTCCTTAAACCCTCTGATCGACAGACTGCCCCCCCCCTCCGTCCACAGGACCCTCCACCCCCACCAGCCTAGTACTGCAGTCGAATCTGGTGATGGCAACTGACAGAGCATCTCCGTTCACCACCTCACCTGCCTGCCATCTGATTGACAGGGAGTGAGCGTGCGCATGCTGTTGAAACAGCTGTTTCTACAGTGGGTGTGCACTTGCTCCCTGTCAATCATACGGCAGCTGGCTGAAGTGGTGGGTTGAGAGGCTATGTCAGTCTCTGCCACCAGATTCAACTGCAGTACTGGGGTGAATTGGGGCCACTGGGAGGGGGAAGGTTGGTCCGTCAATCGAGGGGAGTGAATCTGAGCGGTGATCAGTGTTGGTGGACTACTAGGGTCAGGGATGAGTTCTGATATGCGTCAGGTGCATCAGCTTGACAGTGGCGGGGGGAACCACTCGAGCCAGGGATGTGTTTTTTTTCCCCCAATTTATTCTTTTATTTCCCCTGAATCATCGGGCCAGTCCTCCAGTTAGGAGCTACTGGGCCATCCCATGGTCCATGCCTACCGTACTGCAGCCTGCCGCCACAGAGCCCCGGTTTACCCTCTGGTTCGGGGGTGGTCGGCTGTACCCTTGGTCGTGCCAGTTCACCATGCTGGTCTGCTTGTGGTGGCGGTGGGGACCACCCTGGACATTCCGGGGTCCTGCCTGAAGCCAGCACTGGAGCCAAGCTTTTATCGCCAAGGGTGGTGAACCCCTGGTGATGTCAACACGCCCACAGGGAGACCAGTGCACCTGCGAACTCAAGACGGACGCAGAGCGTGGGTCCCCTGGCTGACGTCACGCCCTCACAGTTTGTAGGCGTTCTCTACTGCATTGCCACCTGTAGCCACCCAGGTGGCAGTAGCGCAGTGAGAACGGCATCCCTCCCTCACTGGAGAATGAGAACGGTCCAATGGATGCTTGATCAGGGGAAGGCAGTGGACATGGCCTATCTGGACTTCAGCAAGGCCTTTGTCACTGTGCCACATAGAAGACTATTACACAAACTGGGGAATATGGGTGTGGGCAGGACAGTAGTGTGGTGGGTAGGTAACTGGCTGGGCGGCAGGACACAGAGGGTGGTGGTAAATGGCTGTCACTCCACAGAGGGAAGAGTGACCAGTGGGGTACCACAGGGATCAGTGCTGGGACCAGTCCTATTCAACATCTTCATCAGTGACATTGTGCAGGACCTAGAAGGCAGAATTTCACTGTTCGCTGATGACACAAAGCTCTGTAACAGAGTAGACATACCAGAGGGTGTAGACAGAATGAGAAGGGACCTGCAGAAACTTGAAGAATGGTCAGGGGTTTGGCAGTTGAAATTCAATGCAAAGAAGTGCAAGATAATGCATATGAGGCACAAAAACCCTGGCACAATATATCAGTTGGGGGGTGAGGATATAGCATGCACCAAGCAGGAAAGGGATCTTGGGGTTATCATCTCTGATGACCTCAAGGTAGGGAAACAGTGTGACAAGGCAGCAGGTAAAGCAAATAGGATGCTGGGATGTATAGGCAGGGGCATCACCAGCAGGAAAAGGGAGGTCGTAATTCCAGCTATACAAGACACTAATGAGGCCCCACCTGAGTACAGTGTACAGTTCTGGAGACCATACCTACGTAAGGACATAGACAGGGTAGAGAAGGTTCAGAGGAGGGCAACAAAGATGGTGCATGGATTGCATCACAGGTCCTATGAAGACAGGTTGAAGGAACTGAACATGTACTCCTGGAGGAGAGGAGGGAGAGAGGAGATATGATAGAGACATACAAGTATCTTACAGGGAGGAACAGGGTACAGGAATACACTATTTTTAAGCGAAAAAGATGTTCCAGGACTAGAGGGCATGGGATGAAGTTGGAGGGAGGACGGTTCAGAGGAAACATGAGGAAGAATTTCTTCACAGAACGGGTGGTGGACAAGTGGAACACCCTGCCAGAGGAAGTGGTGGGGGCTGAAACAATCACGGGATTTAAGAATGCATGGGATAGACATAAAGGAATTCTGGAGGTCAGGGGTGGGGCAACAGACTTCTAGGAAAACATAAACTGAACTTACAAGCTCAAATGGGCAGACTGGGTGGGCCATAGGCCCTTATCTGCCGACACTGTCTATGCATCTATGATCCCCCCCCCCCCAGCCAACATCCCAGGCTCGTTCCCCAGGTTGCCGGCATTGCAAGTGGTAGCTCTACCTTTGCACTGGTGGGCCAGCCAGGGATGAGTTCTAATATTTTTCAGGGGAGTCACCTCTTTGATGGGAGGGGACCACTAGAGCTAGGGACTGCATAACCGAATATACTGTACAGGAACAGCTGATTGGCAATCCAGGGGTGGAGGCACACAGCTCTGCACAATGCATGGCAGCATTGTGCAGCATGCTAATAAGACCATAAAGTGCTTATTAGCATGCACTGGCGCTATCCTGTTTGGGACGCACTATCTCCATTCCCTTCTGTGGTTTGTTTTCCAGTAGGGGGCTATGTGAGCACAGCACATAGTCACTGTGTGGTGCACCTACATGGCTCCACAGTCAGACAGTGCATTGCTATCTGAATATTTTCCCCAAGCCACCCACTTGCCATCTCTTGTGCAGTGCTAATGGGTGCATGGTGCAGACGTCCATCTTTCAATGTAGGAGAGTTGGGTTTTGGGGCTGTGGAAAAGTTGGGCTAAAGAGGAGGACATTTTGAAATTACATATACTGGAGGAGTCAGTGTGCTAGCTTCTCTTTAAATTGCACACAGAATGAATATCATTGGATGGGAGCAGATGGGCATACAAGCTCTGAACACCTGGGGAAGGATAGATTTTTTTTTTTTTAGTATCAATTCAATTCAGTTTTATTTGTTTACCAGGTAAGTGCACTAGACCAAAAGTCTGTTTCCAGGCACAACCCGGGTGCTTCCATGAAAACACAACTGATCATCCATTACATATAATGGTATATTTTGCAGTACACATACAGGATCGTACAGAAAAAAAAAACCTTACAATTTCATTTAAACATGTGGGCTTAATATGTCACAGATAAGTATATTTGCCATTCATACAAATAATTTGAAAGGACATTTCTATGGTCTAAAATCAATAACACTTACAGACATAAACCACAAGCAATAACTTATTTCTAAAAATTTGTAAGGATGTTTCTAATCAAATCTCTATTAGAAACTTATTTCATTTTTTTTTGTATAATATCTTTATTGATTTTTAGAATTAGCTAAAAACGACAACGTACAGACAGACATTAGAACAGGTGCAATCATGTGTGCACTTTGTCAAGTTCATCATTCCATATTAGTATATTTTTGCAAGGAGACAGATAATTCTATAGCATTAGTAGGTACTCACGACTTCTTTATAACAGATACATATATACTGTTCAAACCTAGTACCTTTAACTTTCTAACCCTTCCCTTAACATCATTTCTTCTTCCAAGCTTAGTGAGGACAAAAAGGAGGTCCAACTCCTTATAAATACTTCGTCCCGGTCCCATAATACTTGGGTCAGCCTTTCCAGGGCCAGGATTTGTAAAATCATCTGTCTCCATTGCTGGATGCTGAGCTTGACATGGGACACCCATTTATTTTGTATACAGTGGCGGGCCAGGACAAATAATACTGTCATCCATCTGGGGAGTGGAGTCCACTCATCTCCCTCCACCACTTCCAGTCCGAAGAGACTCGCCAAAGGTTTTCTTACCATTTCCCTCTCTGCCATTGTGGCTACTTCTGCCATTACTTCACCCCAGAAGTGCTGCAGCACAGGGCATGTCCAAAAACAGTGAATGTGTGTGCACTTTTGTACTCCACATCTCCCACATAGTGGTGACACTGAGGGGTGTGCCTTATGCACTATCACTGGTGGGTAGTATAGCCTGTGGATAAATTTGTAGTATCCCTCCTTATACCTGTTGCAGGCCATAATCCCTGAATGCATTGGAAGCACTGTACTCCAGTTCTCGTCAGTAATGTTTCTCTCCAAGTCCCTTTCCCACAGTAATCTTGTTTTTCCTGTCCTGTCTGTAAGTCTGTGTTTCCCTCTGTTGGCGGCTTTCCCAATAAAACCTTTGGGGTCTGCCTTGGCCTGGTGTACCAGACTCTCGACATAGTCCAAAGTATAACCCCCCACCTCTTCTCTTGCGAGACTACCCACAAATGTCCTCACCTGCAGGTACTAAAATATGTACTGCCTTCCTATACCCAGCATCCTTTGCACGTTCTCGAATGTGCAAAATTGTCCTCGTACCTATAGGTACCCTAAACTCTGGATTCCCTTCTGTTCCCACTTGTAGAAACCTTTGTTTTCCAATCCGGGTAAAAAAAAGGGATTATCAGCCATTGGTAGCAATAGAGTTTCACCCTGTTGTATCCAACCCTGTCTTCTGAGCTGTCCCCAGGCTATTAGGACTTGTTCCACTAATGGGTTGCCATTGCCCCCAGTTCTATGCGCCCTGGCCCCTTTACTATGTAGGTATGCCATGAGTCTCCCCGGAGCTCCGTTCTGCTCTAAGTCTACCCAACTAGCCTCCCTAGGTTGGTGCACCCAGTCTGCTATATATCTTTGCTGTACTGCAAGGAAATAGTTATCCAGGTCTGGGAAATTCAAGCCCCCCTTGTCTCTGTCTGCTTTTAGTCTCTGTCAGCTAGTCCTTGGACGTTTTCCCCGCCAAATAAAACTAGAGAATGCCTTCTCCGCCCTTTTTATGTCCCCCTTCGTTAGTCCCACATGTAGCATCTGTAACGGGTACAGGATTCTTGGGAGGATATTCATCTTGATGATAAGGTTCATCCTGCCTAACCACGATATTGGTAGCTGTGCCCATCTTCTGAGATCTGCTTCTACCACTTTCAACAAGGCAGTGTAGTTTAATCTATACAGGGAACCCAGTGATCTACCCACCTGTACACATAGATAGGTGAAACTTGCTCCAACTAGTTTCAGTTCCCACTTCTCCGCTTCTTTCCCTACCTCTGGGAAACATACCAGCTTTGATTTCCCCAGATTGGTCTTATACCCAGTAAAGACACCAAACTCTTCTACCAGGGACAGCAAAGGAGGCACAGACTGTTGTGGATTCTTAAGGAATAAGGGCATATCATCCGCATATTGGGCGAGTTTATGCTGAGATCCCTGTGCCCCTTCTATCTCCACAATCTCCCCCACAGCCGCGTATCGCCACTGCTAGTGGTTCTATTGCCATTGCGAACAAAAGAGGGGACAGCGGGGCAGCCCTGCCTTGTGCTTCGTCCTAAACTGAATTTCTCAGAGAGTGCCCCATTTACCAGGATATGGGCTCTAGGCGCTGCATACATAGCATGCACCCACCCAATATATGAGTCACCCAGACCAAACCGGGACATCACCTCAAATAGATATTCCCATTCCACTCTATCAAATGCCTTTTCAGTATCCATTGAGATAATACCCACTTCCTCTTTTCCCTGATTCGCTCTCCATATGATGTTAATTAAGCGACGCATATTGTGATATGATTGTCGTCCCTTTATGAAACCGGTTTGGTCTGGGTGAATCAATCCTGGGAGTATATCTTCCAGTCTGGAAGCCAGGACCTTTGCCAGTATTTTTAGGTCACAATTGAGCTGGGAGATAGGCCTATAAGAGGCACATTACTCTTCATCCTTACCCGACTTGGGTATTAAACATATTGTGGAATCATAATATGTATTGGGCAGGTTGATATCCCTCATCTCCCCCTCCTGTTGAAAGACCCTGCAGAGCAACTCCCCTATGTGACCTCCCATTAACTTATAATATTCTGCTGGGAAGCCGTCTGGGCCACTAGCCTTACCCGCTTGCAGTTTCTGTATGGCACTCAGTATTTCTAACTTGGTAACCGGCTGACTCAGATGTTCTCTCTGGTCCTGCGTGGCCTCCAGTAATTGTACTCTATCAAGAAACCCCTTCATTTGTGCTCGCTTTCCAGTGTGTTGTGCCTGATACAGTTGCTGGTAGAATACCCGGAAACTTTCCCTTATTCCCTTTGTGTCCCTGTGTAGGGTACCCTTTCCGTCCTTCACCCCTGTAATTTAGTCAGACCCCTTCCCCCTTTCATTAATCGCACTAATAGAGGGCCAGGTTTGTTCCCCCATTGAAATACCTGATGTCTACAAAAGAACCACACCTTCCCTGCTTCTTCCCTAAGGAGGACATTCAAAGCTTCTCTCACTGCCACCAGGAGCTTAGCTGCCTCCCCCGTTCTCCAACTGTGACTCTTTTCTCCAAGTCTTTTAGTTTCCGCTCGAGCTCCATCCATTTCTCCTTTCTTTGCTTTTTAAGTCTGGCCATGCATTCTATAATTACCCCTCTCATGAATGCATTACCCACCCCCCAAAGGGTATTTTTGGACACCTCCTCGTTAGCATTTGTTTCAATGTAGTACTGCCACTGCTCCACGAGATACTCCTTAAATTCTTTATTTTTGGTCATATACGTTGGGAATTTCCACTGGGGGGGGGGGGGCTTTCTCACTTTTCCCTGCTTTTCAGTCTCATAACGACCATTGCATGGTCTGAGACATGTATGGGGCTATGGGATATGTCCTGCACTCGCCCATACCATCCTCTGGGCAGGTAAATATAATCAAGTCGGGACCATGTCTTATGTGGATTTGATTAAAAGGTGTACTCTTTCGCACCTGAGTTGGCAGTATGCCATCCGTCGACTAGGTCTAGATCGGCCACACCCACTTGCCACTGTTGCATTTTCTGACTTTCTCCCTTCCTCTGAATGATCCATATGGATCGATTGTCCAGTTGAAGTCCCCAAGATTAAACCTGGGAATTGTTGTTTATTAGCAAATCCAGTAAGGACATATAGAACTGTGGGTCATAAACTGCAGGGGCATAGATACACCCAAATGTCATCTTTTCTCCACTAAGTTCCCCCGCGATAAATATGTACCGACCCTCCTTTGGGTCTCTAACCACCCTAGTAACTTCCAAAGGAAAAGCTTTATGCACCAGTATGGCCACTCCTCTTTTGTGAGCCAAAAAGGATGCAGCATAGCACTTTTCCACCCAATTCCGTGCCAGTTTGGCATGCTTCGCATCAGTCAGGTGGGTTTCCTGAATAAGAGCTATTTGTGTCCCTACCCTTTTCAGGGCCGACAGTAAAGATGTCCTTTTAACTAGATTTGCTATTCCCCGCACATTCCATGACACAACAGTGAGATTTTGTGTCTTATCCATAATCGTCTACATGGCCTTCCAAAAGGCTCTCACCAGTAAATTGAAAGCATCTCTATCCCCACTGTATATTCCATAGTGTATCTATATACCATACCAAGCCCTGCTCCCATTATGGCGGTAACAGTTTACACATTTTTATGATTGCACCAAAACACATAGAAATAGTAACAGTAACAACTATAACAACAATTTGAACGTGTCTCAACTTCTTCCCTCCCCCCTGTTGCTGTTGCCCTAGATAAGCAACCCCATATCCCCCTTCCCCATTCCCAAATTCATCAATAGCCTCTTCCCTGGCAGGGTTCTTCCGAACCACTTCTGTATTGTTGTCTCACATATTGTATCCTCCCCCAAATGGTAAATCCTGATATCACTCTCCCCCCTTTCACTTCCACTTCTGCCCCCCAGCCTCATTCCATTTTTGGTAGAATATTAAGAGAAAACCTTTTATCCCATTAATGTGTTGCATAATTGAGTTACCAGCAGCGACTGCTCGGACGATCTGAAGCCTAATTTTTTGAATCGTGCTTTTTTAACAAATCGGCCAGAGGATTTCTGTCTCCTTAATATTTTTATAGATAAATGGAAGTGAATGAACAGTATCTTTGTGTGCCACTGCCAATGGCAACCATTTTTCTTTTTTACACATTTTACAGTGATCTGCTTTGTACTGGCTGTTTGTAGCAAAGCGGCATATCAGAGACTGTCATTTATTTATGATCCCAGCTGAGGCTGAACCCCATACTACACTGCCATATTCTAAAGTAGGAAGTAAGCAGTTTCTAGCAATTATGGTTTTTATTTCAGATGATAGCACGTTTTTTAACTGATAAAACCAATCCTTCTGTGTAAAATAGTTGTAACATTTTCAATATGTTTATCATAATTTAAACATGTAATCCCTAAATATTTAAAATGTTCCACTTGTTTGAGGATTGTCTGGTTGGATATACTTCTACAGAAATGTCCAGCAAAATTAGCATACTTTTGAGATGTACCATAAAGCATAGCCTTTGTCATCTTCTTGTTCAGTAACAGCCTGTTAGGAGTCTAATCATTCCACTGGTGCGGCGGCAAGGCGTCCGCTTGCGACACTGATGCCCTGGGTTTGGGAACAAACCTGCGGTGTCAGAGGGCTGGCTGGAGGGAGGAGGAGGAGGATTGAGCTTCCCATGGACTGCTTTCCACCTCGGGGGGGCGGGGCTTGGTGAGCGTTCGGCACGTGATCAGCCCCTAATGGGGACTAGGGATAGAGCAGCTGCCGGAGCCGAGATGTTGGGGAGGCGTGCTGGATGTCAGCGCTTCGGCGCACTGTGTCGTTGCATGCCACGCCTGCCGGGGGATTACAGCAACAACAACAAAAATGCCGTCCCCACTAATGATGCCCCGCACCTCTGGCCCCACTGCACCCGTGACGTTCCGCTAGTGCCCTTATTCGTCCTCGGTCAGAAACTGCCTAACCCCGCAGCCTCGCCCTGTGGGTAAATCAGGGAGGAACACCGATAGTGCGACCCTACTGGGAACTGAGTTCAGTCTTTGTCAGGGGCATGCCTACTCAGCGGCCCCGCCTGGGGGGGCAAGCCTGGGAGGCAGCACTGGCGAGGTAAGTCCTGGGGGGGAGCGGAGGCTGAGCTCTAATTTTTTATTCAGCAGGTTTATATTTGTATCTGACATAAAAATCACTGCATTGTCAGCGTACAAAATCGGATTTGAATTTGAACATGTGTAACCCCCACCCCCATCAATTTGCAAACGACAGGTGGTATGCTGTTTGAATCTGACAGCAGTACCAGGTGGGGACTGGGTTCAGGGAGGAATAGGTCACTTGGCACAAAGGCTAGGTTTGGCTACTCTGCACAGGGGCACCCAAGTTACTCCGAACACAGGAGGCAGTAACTGTAATGTCCAATACCAGGAATGGGATTCTAAAGTGTGGCTTTATTCACATCCAAGCAGAACAACAAAGCATAGATGGACCCCCACGGGGCTACGCTCCTGGTAATGCAGATTAAGAGAATCAAGAACACTTCCTCAACACTTTTAGCCCTCAGGCTCTGAACCCACCGGGCAGACAGCCCGGACTTGCACGCTGCTTTGGGTATACAGCCCGAACTTGTACACTGTTCTGGGTTTTTCCTGGCTTGGCTCCCTTGCCAGCCACTCGGACACCTTCTATATGTCATGGAAACATTTGCTGGTGGCTCCCTAAATTACCTAAGAGGACCTCAGCTCTATCGGGGAAACTTCCTTTTAATCCCACGTCTGGGTACTTTCCTCAGGCACTGGCCAAGTACGTGAGAGAAAGTAAAGGTGCCACAGAGCAAATCCGTAGAGGTGAATTTGGTTACTACTGATTGGGGGGGGGTCTCCCACCTCTCGCTTCCACAATTCATACCTGGCCATTTCTCTGGACAGTAAATACTTCCTACTGTAAAGCTTGGCAATGTAGATTAAGGCTAAATGTATGTCACATTTCCTCTACTTGTCTTGCTTTCCCATTGTGCTGGACTTGAACATACTTTTACTTGGCTTAGCCCATTGCTGTAGGCCCCCACTGATTAAGCAGTCCAGTCCCCACTTTACTTCACTGTTTGGTGCTGGACTTGAACCTACTTGAGTTAACCCGGCAATGTCTATTACACTAGACCTCCTACAGATTAAGTAGTCCAACCCCCACATTCCAACAGTTCAGGTGAAAAACATTGGCCCTCTGTCAGAGCGAACTCACCGTTTGGTTGCAGGTGCCCCACAGTCGATTCCTCCACAGGAATTTCTCTCTCAGATCTTCTGGTGCCGCAGCACAACTTGAAATAGGCAGCTTCTTCCCTTAGCCGGAACCAGGAGGGTTGCCCCTGGAAGACAGGCAAACCTTTTCCCCCCAAACCCTCAGGGAGGGGGCACTTGGACCAGTGACAGCAGTCTCCACCACTTCAACAATAAGTTTGTATGTCCCTCTTATGGTGGAAACACGCACCTTCTGAACAGTAGCTCTAAAACAGAGCTTAAAGCTCTGAGAGCCTGCACATAGACTGCTGTGCTGCTGTCTCTCTCCAAGACTGCACACAGACTCTGTTCAAAAATCCCCAGCATTCTATCCTAACTTCCAACTGCAGCATTCCAGTGTGGCTCATGCAGCTGCGAGGGTTCTATGGTGATGTCATCCCTCAGTCGCAGCTGAGACTGGGAACCCAGTGAGACAGTGTGAAATTCATTTAACTGGAGTTTCACAAGCTGCCTTCCCTGCCTACCACTAGGTCTTACTGGGATTCTAGTAACCCCGGGTAACGGGGGTTACACGTGAATTTGGCATGTCATTTACAGAAATTGTAAAAGTAATGGTCCTAAAATTGAATCCTGTGTTACACCATATTGTACTGAACAAGAGGAAGACAAGGTATCATCTAACCTCATGTACTTTTTACAGTCTTTCAGCTAGTTACCAAACCATTTATTTGCTGACTCTCCAACTCCTACGTGGTCCAGCTTGGCCCCAAGAAGAGCGTTGTCCACCTAGTCAAATACCTTGGTCAGGTCACAAAGACCGCACCAGTCACGCAGCCCTTTTCCATATTCTGGTACAAGCAATTTGTGAACCTGAACAAGGCAGTCGACGTCCCACGCTCTTTTCTGAAATCAAACTGGGACTCTGTGAGTAGCTGGTGTTTGTCCAAACACTCCATAATTTGGGTATGAACCAGCTTCTCCTGTAGTTTGCCTATGGAAGATAAAGATATAAGCCTATAGTTACTTAGGACCTCAGGTCCGCGTCTGCCACCTTTATATAATGGGATTACAAATGCTGCTTTCCAGAGAGTTACCTTTATTATTACCCCAACTAGGAATACCATGAATAGTGCTGCTGTTTATTTAGTCTTGAGTAACAGATAGTCCATTATTTTTGGTAGTT
Organism: Neoceratodus forsteri; assembly: GCA_016271365.2. Lineage (NCBI taxonomy): Eukaryota > Metazoa > Chordata > Ceratodontiformes > Ceratodontidae > Neoceratodus > Neoceratodus forsteri. Next base: position 1,127,963,813 of record CM057449.1, on the reverse strand, counting down.
GGGAAATATTATTTGTTGCTTACACGGTCTTGCTTCTTGAGATGCCCTCTGGGTGGCAGTGTTATTGTCTATTTGCACTCAATCTCTTTTCATTCTGTTGCACTGACCCCTCTCGGTCCCATCCTCGCCTTTGCTCACTTTGCAACCTTGGCTGCTAAAGCTATATCCCATTCTTCATGCAAGGAAAACTTTTTTCCTGTCTGAACTCTCACCCTTTACTCAAGCTGTTTTCATGTTTTCCTCTTGGTGAACCTGTAAATGATCTTATGACGCTTCTGGTTTTCTTTTTTTTTTTTTTTGTGAGCTCCAGCTGCACCCCGCTGCCCCTCCGCCTGCTCTGCGCCATCCCTGACATGAGACCCCCTCCTTCAGCACCCGGGTGACTTACCCTTCGTGGCAGGGAGGTGGGGAGCGACTCAACCCACCCAAACGGGTCCATGCCAGGGAGGCGTCCTCCGGGAATGGCGACGGGGAACGACGTCGTGCTGTCGTGCTGCCAGGCTCCATTTTTTCCGAATTTTTCTCCCGGCGGGCACAGTGTGCAATGACGCCAGCGACTGAAGCGCGCACTAGTCAAGCATCTGCCACGTCCCGCCTCCCCCCTGTCTCTGCGGCTGCGTGCTGTCGATCCCCAGCCTCCGCTAGGGATCAGGCAAGCACCGACCGCCCAATCCACCCGGAGATGAAGAGCAGTCCTCCGGACGCTCGATCCATCTCCTCCCGCCCACGACCCGACAACCCGTGCTCGTTCGGAACACGTAACGCCGGCGCGCGCACGAGGTGTAGCGGCCAGCGCCTCAACCCTCAGTGCCACCGGGCCGGCGCTTCTGGTTTTCTAGATAAAACATAATTCCAGTTTGCAAGTTTAGTCTTTTTCTTATTTCATCTGAAACTGGTTTTGATTGCTTCATAATGCACTTGAACTCTGGCTCTAAACTGATCTCTGTGGCTTGTTCGGCATGCTGAGGTTTGCCTGTTTGCAGATGACACCAAGATCTGCAACAGAGTAGATGATCCAGATAGGGTGGGCAGAATAAGAGATCTGGATAAACTAGCAAAATGGTCGGAAGAGTGACAACTTGGGTTTAATGCAAAGAAGTGCAAGATTATGCACATAGGAAAGAGAAACCCTGAAGCCACCTATAGGCTGGGAGGGGAGTTGCTGGCAGTCACAAGGGAAGAAAGAGACTTGGGCATCATCATCACAGGTGATCTGAAATCATCCAAGCAGACCACTAATGCAGTAGGTAAGGCTAGGGAGATGTTCGGGTGTATTAGTAGGGGTATCACAAGTTGGAAGAGGGAGGTAATAATCCCTCTTTACAAGACACTTGTTAGGCCCCATCTGGAGTACTGCCTGCAGTACTGGAGGCCACATCTTTACAAGGACATTAACCAAATCGAGGCAGTCCAGAGAAGAGCAACCAAAATGGTGCAAGGACTGCATCAGAAAACATATGAGGACAGATTAATGGAGCTCGATATGTATACCCTAGAGCAAAGGAGGGAGAGAGGTGATATGATCGAAACATTCAAACACCTCAAGGGCATTAACAAGGTGAAAGAGTCTAACATGTTTCAATATAAGAAAAATAGCAGGACAAGAGGACACAGCATGAGATTAGAGGGAGGCCGATTAAGGGGTAATGCGAGGAAGTTCTTTTTCACAGAAAGGGTGGTGGATGTATGGAACGGCCTACCTCAGGAAGTGATGGATATGAATACAGTGCAGGGCTTCAAACAGGCATTTGATAGGCATAAGGGAGCAATACAAACAAGTATGAATAGATAGGCCGCTGACAGAGCAAAGGCGGATGGCACATTTATAAGGTAGAAAAAGAAATGAGCAGACTGGATGGGCCTTGTGGTCCTTATCTGCTGTCAACTATGTTTCTATGAGAGAGAGGCATCACGAGAAGATTGTTGCTTCATGTAGTTTCTCCGTCATCTGTGTATCTGTTTATTTTCTTGCTCCTAAAAATCCCACACTTTTCGAGACCTACAATCCCAGTTGCCTGCAGAACTTTCCTCTCACTGCCACTCATGATCTTTAGATTACTCATGTTCTCCAACATCCTAATGTCCAAGTGTCACTTCCTGCCTCACTGAATTCTCAGCACTACTGAACTTTTCTTCAGACTCCAGAAGCTTTTAAATTTGGAGTGCCTTGGAAGTATGTCTGTTTAGGCTTAGATATTTGTACTGTTTGGTTTACTACACTTGTGCATATGTGAGTGAGTGTGGTGTGACTGGTTCTATTGGGTGATGGTTCAGGGGAATGGGGTGGTCATTTGTGTTGAGGGATAGAATTTAAATAATATTTTAAGGGTTTTATTTTTAATATTCATAGGGGTTTTATTTTGAATTTTAGTTACAGAACATGTTATGCAGACACTAGATACTGCTATACCTTCTCCTCAGAGCAGCTATAGCAGATGTGTCCCTTTGAGGGGCTCCCTTGTCACGGGTTTAGATGACACAGCAGGGTTTTAAATAATTGATTAGCACTTTTTTTCTTGGGACGATACTAACTGTACAGAAAGTATTTATATAGTTTTTCTAGAAGTGCTGTGGTTGTTAAACACAGTGAGGCAAGAACTATGCATTTTCACAGAGTTTTAGCACTTTTATGAGCAAAACGCTAATCAATTTTTAGAGTTAAATAAAACCCTGCACAGTATGAGTACTGTTTTGTTTTTTGTATTTATAAAAGGCACCTGTAGCGTACTGGAATAGTTCTTCCGGGTACAAGGTTGTCTAACCAAAATGGCACTTTAGAGATGGCATTCCGTAGATTTTCATGCTTAAAAAGAAGAGTTTGGTTTGTATAAGATTGTGCCGACTGAAGTCGTACAAAGCCCTCATTAAGTTCTGTTGATACAGGTTCTTCTATGTCACTAATGAATGAGGTACAAAATAGGGCATTGTGCCCACAAGGAGCTCCTTAAAAGTATGTATAATATTTCAAATCATCTCCATTTTCTATGTACTTATCCAGCCTTTTCTTAAAGATATCCTTGCTTTTACTCACAACTATTTCTACAGATTGCCTATTCCAGAGATTTACCGCCCTCTGTGTAAAAAAAAAAAAAAAAAAAAAAAAAAAGGCTTCCTTTTAGTCATTTTAAACCTAGTGACCCTGACTTGTAGTGGATTTCCTCTTGTTATCGAGTTTATGTTCTTGAAGTCCTATATTTAAGTCATTCACAAGATTAATGTCATGCAGCATGTCATAAAATAATAGTAGATCTACTTTCTTTCTCCTAATCTCCAGGGAGTGTAACTTAAGTTTATTTAGTCTGTCCCCATAAGAATTACGAGTTATACTGTAATTTTTTGACTGCTTTGATCATTCTGGCTGGATCCTCTCCACTTTATCAATGTCTTCCCTCCTGCAAGGACTCCAAATCTAACCACTGTACTGAAGCTAAGGTTTATAGAGTGGCATTAATACCTCAGCTTTTCGACTTTTTATATTCCTCCTGATGGGCCCCCATCACTCTGTCTGCCTTTACGACTGCCTGAATGCATTGTTCCCTGAAATCTAGGTTGGGATCCACAATAATATCAGGATCTCTCTCTCTTTAGTTACTGATTTTAACATGGTATTGTTTAACACATAATGGTGTGGGGTGTTGTTTTTACCCATGTGTAAGGTGAAGCATTTATCCATGTTGGAGGACATGCTCCAGTTATATACCCACTTAGTTATTGTGTCTAAGTCGGACTGAATTGTTCTGATTTGTTCCTGAGTACTACATGGGCTACCTGGTTTTGTGTCATCAGCATATTTAATGATATGATTTTGTATATTTTCACTTAAGTCAGCAATGAATAACTGAAACACAGTGGGGCCCAGTACCAAACCCTGAGGCTCACCACTTGTCACACGACTTTCCTGAGACTTATAGCCATTGATTGGCACCCTCTGGGTTCTATCTGTAAGCCAGTTTGTTATCCACATGACATCACAATGTTAATGTCAATATCAGTATATTCCAGAATTTCTTTTAGAAGTGTAAAATCTTTAGGACCACAAGGAGCCTCAGTGAACTGCATGGGTGAAACTGCTGGAGAGGTGGTATATGCCCCCAGTTGGGCTGGGAAAAAAATTAAAATTACATGCAGTGTAATGGTTAAAAAATGTGAAAAAGAAAGGTGTTGGGGATCCCAATGTTAAATTGCATTGAGGGTCTAGAAAGATGTAAGAACCATTCGCAATGTGAAAGATTGTATTAAAACAGAAATTATTATTTTTCATAATGACAGAGGTCTGGTCTCTGATATCTCACAAAACTGATAAGGCTGTCTGGAGCATATAGTGATCCTGTTCTGCCAAGGAGCACATTGGTCCCCAGAAAAACCTTTCCAAACAGAATCATAAAAAGTAAGAAAGGCATGAAGAACTTTTCATTTTGCAAATATGCTATAGCTGGGTAAATAGAATCCCGTATTATGGACTGTAAAGCCTGTATGAGACTGTGTTGCATCAATAATTGATATTCGAATTACAGATTCTAATTTTTGGTACTCAGCTGCAGATAAGGAGTGATATGGGTATGTCATGGCTGTGTAAGCCATGACATCAATTTCTATATCTGACAGGGAGTCATTACAGTAATTACGTAATAACGTCTCAAGGAACTGAGTTTCTAGGAGCTCAGTTGGTATCAATGCATTCTGCAGGTCAGAGACTGAGGTCTCCATCAGGGAGTGTATAGCAGACTGTATAAACCTGTCATGTTGAGCCTCCATAATGTTTTTTGGGTAATATTGAAGGAGATGTCAAATCCATAGGCCAGCTTCCTTAGAGTTCTGTTTATTGAGAGCCTAAATAAGAGAGGCTGAGGTTTTAAATAAATCATCTGTGCCTTCTCTTGCTGGTACAAATAGTAGGTGGCCTATATTCCTAGTGTTGCTGCTGTCAGACCCAGAAATCTTTTACACCGTTGTCGCCGGGTGGAGGGATTATTGGCTGGGCAGCCATCCGGGCTTTGGCTGGGGGGGGGGGAGAGACCAGCTGATGACCTCTCACTGGGTGCGAAATCTGGACGTCATGCTTGTAGCGAGCTGACATTCAAGACTCAGGTGTCGGCCGTTGTCAAGTCCTCATTTTACCATCTGAGGAATGTCACTCGGATAAAGCACCTGGTATCACTTGATGACCTTTCAGCATTGGTTCACACCTTGGTGACCTCACGCCTTGATTACTGCAATGCCTTATACCTAGGGCTACTGGGGGTGGACCTCCACTGCCTGCAGTTGGTGCAGAATTTGATTGCCAGGTTGATGACAGGTTTACATAGATTTGACCATGTCACACCTGTGCTCTGCGCTCTGCACTGGCTGCCAGTGTGGTGGAGGATCACCTTCAAGGGCAGATTACTGACTTGTAAGGCCCTACACAGACGAGAGTCATGATAACTGCAAGAGCTCCTTTGTTCCTACTACCCCCTTTGCCCTCTCCACTCTGCCAATGAGGGATTGTTGGAGATTCCCAGGGTATGTTTGACAACGTCTAGAGCTAGGTCGTTTGCTTTTGCTGCTCCGACCCTGTGGAATTCTCTACCTCGTCGGGTAAGGGAATGCCCATCTGTTGAGGCCTTCAAATCTGCCTTGAAAACTTACTTATTTGAAGTGACATTTTTATATTGATATTCGGATTCCTGCTGTATTTTTAGAAATGTGGTTTTGTTTTTTTTAGTGTTTGATTATACTGTGTAAAACGCTATGATCTATTGTGGATTAGAAAATGGGTAAAAGTATTTGAGTCTTCTGATTGGCTGAGGGACTAGTCTAGTTGGGCATCTATCAGACAACAGATCCCCAGCTATTAAAAGTACCAACCCAGCCATCCCCATCACATAAATCCTGGTGCCCAGTCTGCTCTCTAATTGGCAAAAAAACCCGCATTTCCATTTAAAATGTCTGCCTTTTTTTTGCCTCGCTTAGCGGGAAACCGTGGGAGACAGTACTCTATCTCAACAGCAGGCTACTCTTGTAGATTGAGCATCTGCTACTTCCCCTTGCAGGTTCACCAACAGGTACTACTGTTTTTTTTTTTCCCCATAGCCAATTTATTCAACTCTGGCGGTCTTTCAAACTGTAACTTGCTCACACTTTTGAACCCCACTACTCCCGCTTGACTCCACACCTCGCCCATTCCCTCCCATCTGTCATTTATAACTGAGCATTTCAAAAACAATATTCACACCACTGTCAGCTCTTACGATTCCTGGTGCCAGTAAATGCTTCTGCCTAGCTGTACACATCTCTCCTCATAGCTGCCCGACCGCGATACGGTATCATGACTGCCTGCATCTTTGGCAGTCGATACAGCAGCACCCCGACGGTGAATAAGAAAACGGCTTCCTTCAACAGCGCACTCTTCCTACCACACCATCACTCTTACACTTTCACAACTGTCAAACCCCAATGTAGTCCCTCTTAACAGCAGCAAAAAAACAATTACACAACAAAAGTCCAATGCAGGTACGCAAGCCTACAGATAAACAGCAACTGAAATCCTCAGGGCTCTCTACCGATATTTATACAAACTACACCCTCTACTACCAATGCCAGCACTGGAGGGTCTACCTTAAAAAACTAAGACAAAAAATTTTCCACACAATTATTTTTTTTTTTTTTTTTTTTGAATCCTATAAAAAAATACTCTTGCACCCCATTTTCTAAGCGCAATTATACCCTCAAGGGTGGGCAGTATGGGCTATACCGCCCTTCCAGGGCTGTAAGGCCCTCTGCCTGTAATGCCTGGCCTCATTATGCCCCTGGATGGGTGGCTATAGCACAATACCGCCCACCCTCTCCGGTATTATTGGTTGCATAGCGTTTCAGAAATAAAGTTGGTTTGGTTTGGCTCTGCCCAGGAACTACTATCGACTGTCAAGTAGTATTGGGTGCTGCGTTCAGTTTCTCAAAGCTTTTTAACTTTACAATGCTGAAATGCTTTTTTGATCCTCTCACTTCTCCAGTTATCTTGCACTCACTGTTTTGCCAGCAGGGTTACATTATAGACATACAGCCCCCTATGAAAATATAATGGATGTTGTGGCTCACATACGCAAACAATCTCCATACCCGTTTTAGATCCACTGGCCTTGGGCAGAAGGAAAGCTTGGATCAGGGTGTGGTCTGGAGTTAATGTTTGCCAACACAACTCCAGGACCCTGACAAAGTCACATTGCACTCCCTCCCACTATGGCAGATCAGGGTGATGTAGGTTACGGGTCATTCTCTGATAAAGCTGAGCCATTAGTGTGACATTGAGGTAAAAAAAAAAAGTGAAGCAAATCACAATTTCCAAATATAGATTTGTAGTATTCACCTTAAATGTCGATTATGGATTATAATAGAGATAATGCCGTTTTCTGTTTTTCAGATATCTGATGATGTCCACCTACCACTTCTGTGTCACATGTGTGACATGTCTATGAACAGTTTCCTTCTCTGCTATTATGGTCCTTCCTGTGATTCTACATTATTCACCTAAACGCTGTTACCTAGCATGTTATTTATCGGTATATTATTTGATCATTACTGTTTGTAGATCTTTTCTTTTAATGTAACATTTTCTGTACACTGAATAATAATTTTTTTGCATTCAAGTTACGGTACTGTTACATGACTCAAATATAAAGAAATAAAAAGTATTCACTGGGCTTATTTCTGTGTTGTACTTTATTAAAGCACACATTCTTTAAAAAAGTGATGTCATACACAGACGTACATGTAAACATTATTCACGCATGTGACATCAGATTTTCCTCTAAGATTGCTTAAACTTCCGCGAAATGGCCTTGAAAAATGTCCTCACAGACTTGTGTGGGGTGCATTCCCGCGTTCTCCCTGGTTGGACATCACAAAATGTCTGAGCACGGGGATGGGGCTGGCAGAGCGGGAAGTGGAAGGGATCAGGTGGCCGTGAATTCAGCTGCATTTACGATCCCTTCCCTAGCTAAAAGGACAAAGTTAAAAATTATAATTTTGGCAGCAGTTGGCTAACATTTCCATAAGGTACTGGGCTATGAAGTCCAAATATAATATTTGCAATAGGTTGGAAATTCACTTTTGTCTTGCAGTCCAAAAATATTTGTAGCACTATGTGTGCGTACTGTTTTTATAATATAATTTTAACCAAACAAAAAAACTTTTGAGAAACAAATTCATTGTGGTGGTGTGGTGGTATTTAAAACAATTTTTTTTTTTTTACAAAAAGAACATAAATGATGTTTTACGGTTTTACAGTTTAATCATTTCCCTGTCACATGCGTGACACCTGATGTCACACTTGTGAATAATTTGTATGTGTATGCCTGCATATGACATCACTTTTCCAAACAATGTGTACTTTAATAAAGTTCAACACAGAAATAAAGCCCAGTGAAAACATTGTATTTCATTTTATTGGAGCTATGTAACTTTTTTTTTGCTCCCCTCTCCTCACAGCTTCCATCTCTTCAGGAGTCACCTACGGCCTTTTCAGCCCTCGCTCACCTACCTGGTGACCAGTCCTTCCCCCATGGAGCCGTGGTTATACCCCCCCAGGCGGGGTATGGGGTGGGGGCCCATACACCGCAATGCATCTATCCTTTGTCAGTAAGCTGTCTCTGGGCAGGTATGGGCATTGAGGGTCGGGGCCTGGTGCTCCATCTACTGGGAGACTGCAAGGTGTTTTTCCGATGTACTCGCAATGTACCGTGTCCCCTGACGTCAAGGCGCTTGAGCGCCGACGTCTGGCACATCGCCCCCCTGTTAAGCGTCGGGCTTGTTGTACCTCGAGTCTCCACCCAGGGCCAGACAAGAGCCGAGCTTGTTCCCTCCTCCCCCCGGAGAGGACGAGCAGTCCCTGGGATGCTCAAGTCCTCTCCCCCCGGCCGGCCCTCCAGCTCCCGGGCTCGTTTCTGAACCCAGGTCGCTGGCTTCGCAAGCAGAAATCCAACCGCTGTGCGGGCGAACGTAGTTCAATAACACTTAGATTGTTTAACAGTGTCCTGTCACATGTGTGACATCTGATGTCGCACGTGTGAATAATTTTTACATGTACGCCTGTGTGTGACAGCGCTTTTTTAAACAATGTGTGTTTTAATAATGTACAACACAGAAATAAGCCTAGTGAATACTTTTCATTTCTTTATATTTTTTATTTATTACTTTCCTTTTTATCCTACCTTACTTCCCCCTCGATCCACTCCTTCAGACCTCTGATCAGTCCTACAGATCCCTCCCACAGAATCTGCCCCTAGAGTGCTGGGCATGCTTCTTTTATCCCTCCTACCTTCTCCTACTCCTTGGAGTGCCTGCATAATGGGGTCTTTCCTGCGGGTCGGCGATCCTGAGGTGGATTGGTTGTCATCTTGGCCTGAGTTTTTTTTTTTCTGTTTTTCTCCCCTTAGTCCCACCTACCTCTGAGGACATCGGCACGTAGGACTGACGTCTAGTCTTATGGCGTGCTGTCGCACGTCGCTGACAGATGCCCACAACGTCCTCCCCTCCCCGACTCTCGAGCGCCTATGCACTGGTGCCCATGCTTGGGACAATACTAACTGTACAGAAAGCATTTATATAGGTTTTCTAGAAGTGTTATGTTTGTTAAACACAGTGAGGCAAGTGCTGTGCATTTTCACAATGTTTTAGAACTTTTATGAGCAAAACGCTAATCAATTTTTAGAGTTAAATAAAACCCTACTAATGTAGAATCACAGGAATGACCATAATAGCAGAGAAGGAATTGTTCGTAGATATGTCACACACGTGACACAGAACTGGTAGGTGGACTACAGCATCAGATATCTGAAAAACAGAAAATGGCATTATCTCTATTCTAACCCATAATCGACATTTAAGGTGAGTACTACAAATCTATATATGGAAATTGTGATTTTGTTTTGCTGTTTTTTAAAAGCTGCCAAATTCATCCTTGTGTTACTCTCATGAGGCGTTTGGCCAACACCTCAAAATGCCTTCTCTCACACTTCCACAATCGTTCCCGCGATCACTATTTATAGTGCACCAACTATGGTAATATGCCCCTAATTTGCATACATGATGCATCCAAATGGAACATTCGGGTGAAAAAAAGCAGCTGATATTAATGAACAGTAGTACATTTTGACATCAAGGTAAACACGCTTTTATTTTTTATTAATAAATAAGTGACGCAATAACAAATAGGGAGACCAATGAGATTGTTGATATTGTACATATTTCTTGGGCAGTACACATAAATATTCATAAGCAAGTGCTTTTAAATTGAAGAAAATTGTTTTTATATTGCAGGTGACATGATTGACAACTGGTGTAACATGCAATATGTTGCTTTTTACATTTTTAAATGTAGAAAAAAATGAACTACAAAATTTACAGATTAATTTCAACATCCTTGTGCACTTTCTTGCTGTATATACGAATTTCCTGTCATTGTCATGGTTTTCCAGTTATCTTTTAAAATGCAGGGTTTGTACCAGAATGTCACAATAAACAGTAGAGAAAGACAGTTTTTTTTTTTTTTCAATATTTTAATTAAGGAGACAAAAAACAACCAAACATTCTGATGTTGTAAAAATTATTCATTGATAAATTACTTTAATAAAATAATCATTCACAATACAAAACAATTTGATAATTACTTTTTTTTTTAACCTGTAAATATATGAAAATGTAGTGGCTCAGCTTTATCAGAGAAGGACCCTTCCATGAATATTGCCTAATTTCTTGCCTGATTCAGTGGTGCAATACAAGTGGGGTCCAGGCTTAGCACAGACTGTACTGATACTTGTATTGCCTGTATGAAGGACATATTGGAAGTTTTGGTGGGAGTTTCTGGCTGGGTTCTGGAAATTGTATAGAGGGTCAGGGCAAGCCGCAATTAACTGGTCGGTGTTAAAAATACTCTGGTTCACTCGGAGTGCTGGTTATATAGAAACATAGAAAGTGATGGCAGAATGAGACCTTTTGGTCCATCTAGTCTGCCCTGCAGTAGTCCTGCCTAGAATTACACCAGCCCCCCCTACCATCTATTTTGTGTGAGGGCTCCTTTGTGCTTATCCCATGCAATTTTGAATAAACTCGCCATCTTGGCCCCCGCCACTCCTGGGGCAGGCTATTCCACATGTCCACCACCCTCCCTGTGAAGAAGAACTTCCTGATGTTGGTGGTGAACTTGCCTCCTTTCAGCCTTAGGTCATCCCCCAGTCCTACGTTACTCTTTGGTGTGAAAGAGTTTGTACGCTTGCATCCTATTTACTCCTTTAATGTATCTGAAGGTTTCTATCATGTCTCCCCTCTCCCTTCTCTGTTCCAATGTTTAATTCCCTCCATGTTTCCTTGTAAGACATGCCATGCAAACCCTACACTGTTTTAGTTGCCCTTCTTTGTACTGTCTCCAATCTGTTGTCCTTTTTGAGGTGGGGCCTCCAAAACTGGACGCCGTACTCCAGGTGTAGTCTGACCAGTGCTCTGTAGACTGGCAGGACCACCTCCCTTTTCCTGTCTGTGATTCCCTTCCCAATGCATCCTAGCATTCCATTTGCCCTGAGTGTTGCCTTCTCACACTGTTTCCCTACCTTCAAGTCATCTGAGATCATGATGCCTAGATCACAGTCCTGGTTTGAGGCAGCTAGTTCCTTCCCACCCAGTAAATACATCTACCTTGGATTACCTTTAACCATGTGCATTACTTTGCCCTTTTTGGCATTGAATCTCAACTGCCATGCTCCCGACCACTCCTCGAGTTTCCTTAGGTCAGATTCTATCTTTCCCACTCCTTCTGTGGAGTCCACCATGTTACATATCTCAGTGTTGTCAATAAATAAACACACCTTTCCTTCTAGCCCCTCTGTGATGTCCACTGTGAATATGTTGAAGAGTAGTGGCCGTAGTACTGAGCCCTGGGGAACTCCACTGGTCACTCTTCCTTCTGGTGACACTGCTCATTTACCTGAACCCTCGGAGTTCTACCTTCTAGCCAGATCTTTACACAGTTAACCACTACCTGACCTACCCCTGCATGGTCTTAATTTTTTTTACCAGGCTTCTGTTTGGCACCAAATCGAAGGCCTTGCTAAAGTCAAGGTAGACCACCTCCACCGCCCCACCTCTGTCTACCTCCATGGTAACCCAGTCAAAGAACTCAACCAGATTGGTTTGGCATGTCCTGCCCATTGTGAAACCGTGCTGCTTTGGATCCTGCCACCTGCTGGTTTCGAGGAATGCTGCTATCCTCTGTTTGAGCAATGTCTCCATCAGTTTACCCACTATGAATGTGAGACCTACTGGTCTGTAGTTTCCTGCTTCTTCCCTGCTACCTGATTTGTGGAGTGGGACCACTTTTGCCGTTTTCCATTCCTCTGGTACAGTCCGCTTTCCAAGGAGCTGAAAAATAGTTTTGCTACTGGTGCTGCTAGTACATTTCTCAGCTCCCTCAGGATTCTTGGATGTGTACACCTCTGCAACACCCAGAAAGTCTCCATTCCTCAGACCTATGACTGAGCATAAACCGAAAGTGCTGAAGCATAAACCATAAGTGCTTCTGACGTGACTCGTCAAAATTAGGGTATTGAAAAGCAAAATACAAATTTGGCATGCTCTGGGAATAGGTAGAGAGGAGAAAATGTCTGTTATAGAGTGCATTAAAATACCCGTGACTTGACCAGGGGTCCCTAGTCTGGTGGTATAACTAGAACCACTGACCATCTGTTTAAATACAACTTCATGGAATCTGCCTCTACTTTTACAGGGTATCACTAATGTTTGCCTGTTGTAATACTGGAGGCAGTATAGCGCAGTGGTCTAAGGCTCTGAGCTGCAAATCTGGTGACATCCAGCAGACCAGACCTGGGTTTGAATCCCACAGCTTCCACTTGCATACTGTGTGACCCTGAGCAAGTCACTTAACCTCCTTGTGCTCCCAGGTCGCTCCTGTAAAAAAGCTTTCAGCTTAGTGTGCTATACCTGGTTAAAAAAAAAACAACTAAATAAAAAAAAAAAAAAAAAAAATAATATAGTGGATCAGGTAGCTGATTGTAGACTATCTCTTTACCATTTAGCTGTGGTGCATCATAAAGGGGTGCTGACACTGTAAGGTGTTCTGATTCCAAAAGTTGGTCTAAATTTCTGGTAAAATTGGTTACATTGTATGGATGGTTACGATAGTGGGTGACATTACCTATGGGAGCTGTCTTCCATCTTTACAAAGTTTTCTTGGCAAAAAACTGCATATAATGCATCATTTAGGGTTAAAGTGAAAAAAGTCAGGAAATGAAACATTAGGCTTCAGCCCCTAATCCCCCTACACACCTTGCACCCCCATCCTCCACAGACTGACAGACGCCAGGGTGTGGCATTGGAGTCGTATGGCTAAATTCTCACCTCATTCCATGTGTAAGCAGGTTGACATGCTACAGTAAAGGAGAATGGGGGTGAGATTTAGGCCTCACGACCCCAGTGGCACACCCCGGCGTCTGTCAGTCTGTGGAGGATGGGGGATGCAGGGTGTGTGGGGGGATTAGGGGCGCAACCCTAATGTTTCATTTCTTGACTTTTTTCACTTTAACCCTAAATGATGCATTAAACGCAGTTTTTTGCCACGAATTTCCTTACTTTTTGAAAAAGTGTAATATAACTAGTAAAAACATGTATTAAGGGCCCCGTGCTCCCACCAACTTGCCAATTTTTGCGTAACAGTATACATCTGTGGTAGTGTGGGCCCACTTATGCAAAGCTACAGAGCCATACAGCAGCCCTATAGGCCGCCAAACCCTTGTAACAGTAATTTGCAGATATCTTGCGAACCGTAAGAGCTAGAAAAAAAATTCAAGCGTCATTGTAATCGTGACAGCTTGCGTGACATGTAACATTGAATGACCAAACCCATATCTCACATCATTTCCGAGATATGGGCACCAAAAAGCACTGGACAGGCATTCTTTGAACCCTTGTGACAGTAATTTCACAATATCTTATGAACCGTGCAACGTATGAAGAAAATTCCACTGCAGGCTTACTCTACGATTTCAAACCTTGTTCCAGTGGCATAGAAGTGAAAAGTCTGTATCTCACTTCGTTTCTGAGATAATGGCGCTGAAAGTCATGACATAGACCGCGATGTAATCCTATGGGGAAAACGTCAGCTTCGTCATTGAATATCTCTGTAACCAATTAATTTCCCAACACCTAAACAGCATAATTCACATCTCTAGGACATCCCCTCAACACCTTGCAAATTTCAAGTAAAAAGACCAAACCGTTATGGAGATATGGTCATCCCAATTTGGGCCATCTGGTCTTCCCTATGGACATTGCAAAATATACATATAAATTGTTCCATAGGATATAATGGGAACTTCAAATTGTAATAACGTTTGAACTGATTAATATTTTTTTCACCAAACAAACGCTGGCATATTCCTTACCCAAGCTCTTTTTACTTCCCAAGTTTCGGACCAGTAGACCACACTGTGTCCGCGCAGCGCCACAGACAAAAAATGCATAAAAGTGGTGAAAAGTGAATTTTTTTGTGCTTTGCTACGCAAAAAATGTATGTCCAACTGAAACGCAACTTGGTATATCAAGAGATCTACCATACCAGACCATGCATCCCAAATGTTGTGCAAATCCGTTGAACAGTTGCAAAGTTATTAACGTGGAAAACCTGAGGTTTAACATTAAAGTGCCTAAAAGTGCATTATTTGGTGCTTCGCTGTGCAAACACCATATGTCCAACTGAAATACAACATGGTAAATCAAGAGAACTACAGTGCCAGACTATGCATTCCAAGTTTCGTGCAAATCTGCTGAACAGTTGCAGAGTTACTAACGTGCAAAATTTGAGGTTTAACATTGAAGTGCCTACTCAAACCTAAATATAGGGACGTGACCACACCTCTATAATAATTCCCCAAACAACATCATTCACATCTCTAGGGCATCCCCTCAGCCCCCTATAAATTTCAAGTAAAAAGATCAAATTGTTAATGAGATATGCAATTCTAAGTTTTTACACCTTTTAAAATGTTTCAGCTGTGAGAGAGCAAAATTTTCAGCTGCAAGAAAATCTTCTGCTGTAAGTATGCAAAATCTTCTGCTGTGAGGGAAGACCAGATAGCCAGATTGCCATTCTTCTTTTGCAAAATATACATATACATATATTCTCTTTTTGGGCCAGGCCTTATTTCCCCTCCTAGCTGTTAATCACTTACTCCTTCTCTAATCACTGCTCTAGTCCCCTGTCCCATTGCAGGGTTCCCCGCATCCTGAAGGGGTCTCTCTGGGACACGACTCTGAACTATCTGTCATCTCATCCTCTCTCTCCTTCGCCCCTTATTTCACGATAGCACTTGTTCACTTATTACCATTGCACTTATTAATTGTTCTCACAAATTACATATGTATGCAACACTGTTTGTGACAACTATCTTAATTAATTGTATGCTATGTTGATCTTTGTAACTTGAATGTAAAATGTCTCATCCCTGTTGTACCTCTTCCCCCCCAGGTCGCACCGGGAGATGAGCAACCTGTTGCTCAGTGTGCCTTCCTGGTGAAACATTTCAATAAATAAACAAACCATGTAAGCCCCCGTACCTAGATGTGCTTGTCCAATCAAGGACCCCCCATGTTAACAGAAAGTATCTCTTTTGGGTCCTTCCATATCCATTTGTCTAGGACCACTGGAGTTGTTTCCTTCATCAAGTTCTGCTCCAGGTGGAGGCAACGATATCAACACTGGCTGTTGCAGATGACTTTGAAGGTTGCAGAGGTGGTCATCTATATGGTAGGGGTCTTCGGGGGGGGGGGATGTTAGCTACAGCATGCCATCGTCCTTTTGCGCATCAAGGAGTTGGCATGGCAGTGGGTCAGAACTGCATGACTGGTCACAGACATGGTCAGCTCTTCATAGCAAGCCTCCTTTGCTAATCTTCCTGCCTTAGAATTTGCCCCAACATATATCCCCCCTTCCCGGTTATGTCCCCTAATATGGACTAACCTAAGGTGAGGAAGTAGTATACAGTAGAAATTAAAATCAAACAAAAAAAAATAAGTAAAAGTACAGATAGGGAGTGAAGTCTTTTTGACAATAAATCGAGTCAGTGAGTACTAGTACCTCAGGTGGACTACCAGAAGTAACAGTTGCCTTTTCCAGGGCACAGACCTCCATTTCTTGTGCTAAAGATGCTGCAGCCAGTAGAGAAATCTAGTCGTCCAAGGCTATTTTGCCATTCTGGCATCTCCTTATTACTATACCAATTCCTGCCCTGCCATTGCCTTGATACTTGCTGGCAGGATCCGTCAAAAAAATGAAAAATTGTGATGGCTGGAGGTTCACTTCAGCTGTGGCGGGAACCTCCTGCTCAGTTAGTGTAGGTAAGTGATTTGCTTGTGGGATGCATTCAACATGTAACAAATGATCACTTTAACAGGGTTTCCCACAGATACCCCATTGGGCCACAGCTTTCCTAAACATTATCTGTTTTCCTTTACAGTAGGTTAGGGATAGGGACCAGAACTGCTACCGCGTCCATTCCGAGTGGTAACGGGGATTAAGAAACAGTAAATGCCTGAATAATAACCACCAAAATCCATTCTTCAACTGGTTTTAAGGATCTGATCGTGAGGGGTTGGGGGCAGTGAAGAAAATGTCGGGAACAAAAATGTGATGGAGAAAACCAAAACTTTCTGTCTGAATTGCAAACAGTCAGCATGGATCAAGTCAAAATGTTTGGGAGAAAAATATTTGTTTTAAATGCAAACATATGAGCTGCTTATAAGGTGCATAGTCTGCCTGAAACAGACAACTTAACAAAACAGAAGCACAAATGATGGTGGGGGTGGGGTTGTACTCAGAACATTACTCAGATCTTTCTAGAATGCCGGGACCCTTTCACTAAAAGGCTTTTACTACCAATTCCACTAGGAACTATCCAGTTTAACTTCCAGATTGTCCGAACTGTTCAGGCGCCACACTGTCACAGGTTTGAACGACACAGCATGAGTATGAGTACACAAGCGAATTGGCATAGACTTAGTTCAGATGGTTTTTATTACTGATGTCTGTTTTTATTACTAAACTAGATAAAAGTACGTATGTATAATTTCATATCTGAAATAATTACCAAAAAGATGTGACATAAAGCAATTATTTCTCAATTCAAAAAAAGCAATATTCCAAAGTTACTAGTTCCTGTGCTCATCAGACTTATATCCCTGATTTCAAATGTGAGTTACAAAACAAGCTAACCTAACGAAGTTGCATAACAATGTTAGCATTCGTATTATAATGCAACTACCCCAAAATTAACATACGCCATAATATTTGTGTACATGTTGTAAAGCAGTTAACCCCCAAGCCAGTAGCTTCGGTAACCGGTAGTCTTGGCTACTAAATGTTGCATGAGAGGTGATCAGTGCATAAAGTAAGAGCTGAACATATATTCTTACCCCTGTGTGACCTGGCCAGTCCCCACTAAGACTAGCACCCAGCAGCTGTCTTCTTACAAATCAGCTTGTACTTCCTCCCAACTGTCAAAAGTCTGCGTTTTTTATATTCTTGAGCCATCTAAAAGGTTGTACTGACCCAAATAAAAATTGCTGTGGATAAAGACGTAAGTAGCAATTTTATGGCTGCTAGCAACTTCATAGGGTAAAAGATGGAGGGAAGTAGAAATTTGGAAAAGGTCAACAAGTACTTTCTGGTTGCTGAAAGTATCGAGGCATAGGTTAGGAAGCATAGGCAAATCAGGAGAAGTTGTAATTCACAAGTAGCATTTTATTATCAGTAACAATAACATAAAAAAATGTATAGGATAGCTTCTCTTCAAGGAAGTGCAAACACAAAAACACAGTGCTTCGTCTGAGAGGCTCTTTAAAATATCCAACTATCTCTTTCTCTAAGCAAAACATTTCTCTCTTTTTATGTTGATTGTGCGCATGCGCAAGAAGCATATTGCGGCAGCTTTCTCCACAAGCAGGTTGTGGAGGCGTGGCATTGTTGTGACCAATGCCCCCATAGCCTTTAAATGCTTGTCCAACGTCCCCCAATGCCGTGGCACGCTGCTGCTGACACTAGTTCAGCCAGCGTGCCACCAACTTGTACAAAATCAGCCGCTGCAATCGGGGGCCGCCTCGCCATTGCAGGTGGAAGATTCGCTGTAATGAGGGAGCGACCATTGCAGGGTGGGATCTAGACACACTGATATTGTTTGAGAACATGGCGGTGGTTTGCCACCGTGTTCACAAACAATATTAACCCCCCCCACCATGTTTATTTGCTGACAGGGCTCCAATCCCAGTGCCCCATGTTTATGTTGCCGACGGGAAGTCCACTCCCATCGGCATTATGTAAACCCCGCTTATATTCTCTGCCGATGGGGTGCCCAATCCCAGTGGGCATAATGTCACCCCACCCTTTTTGTTGTGTAGCCGACAGGGTGCCCAATCCCCTGTTGGCTACAACTTGCCCCCAAAAGGAAGACTCCAGTGGCACGCTGGGAGCCACCCAGCATACCACATGCCCTGTAAAAAATAAAATGGTCCATAATATCTTTTTTTTTTTACCTGTAAAAAAAGGAAATATCCTCGGAGGTCTCCCTGCCCCCCATAACCGCACCTCCCTCACGTACCCCACCTCCCACACCGCCCACCCCATACTTTGCCTCTGGAGCTCAGCGCAATGATCGCCGGTGGACTGGGAACACGTCCTGCACTCTTCAAAGCCGACCGCGAACTGAGGAAATGCCGTAAGCTGTATAATGGAATAAATGGGTTTTCCAACTTTAATGCATATCTCAGTCATTTTTGGAATTTGGCACCAGATTTTCAACTTGGGGTTTTGGGACCCCTCCTAATGAATTCTGGAGCGGTCATGCGTTAATCGGCCCCGGAAGGTGATTTCGCAATCACTGCGCGGAATCACCTTTCAGGGCCGATTAACGAAACGACAGTGCCAGTGTTCATGAGGGCTCTCAAAGCTTATGTTGCAAATTTGGTGGAAAAAATCAAAAATGACTTTACGAGCGCAGTGCTATGTAGTTGCTACTTACGCTCGTAATTTTAATTTGCAATATTTTCATGCCAGATTTTCAACACTGGCATTTTTTCACACCTCCTTGTGAACAGTACAGCTGTCATTGTTCACATCCCGCCAAAATGTGTTCAAACAACATGAAGTCTTGCTGTATTCTGACAGTAGCAGTGAGTCCCAACCTTCGAACTGCCCCGGAGATGAAAGAGTTAACTTTCCATGCCAGGCATGGAACGCTGAGCTCGAGCTCGGTTGAGACTCTGTCTGTTGCTGTTTAAACTCAAACCGTCAGATTCTTTACTCCGCCTCACTGAACAGTTGCTCCGGAGATTTCTCCTTCTGCTCGGTTCAATTTGTCGGTTAAAGTACTGCTTTTCTCGGTTTTTGACCAAATTTAAACCGTAACCTGTAGGTTCAGTCTCTGTCTGTGGTATTTGTGAGTACTAGATAGGTTATTTTTTTATTCTTTTGTGTGTGGAACTTGTAAACGGTTCATCGGTTCGGTTTGAACCGCTCAACCTGTTAAAAATCTTAAATTGTACTTTTAGAGTGTGGTTACTGGTTCTTATCTGTTCTAAAAAAACCCCGATTTTATTATGGTTTTTTCCATGACCTGTGACACGGTCAGGAACCGATAAGAGGGTCTTGCCTGGTGGATTGCCATTAAAAGGGTAAGTTTGGTTAGGACTGGCACAGTGTCTGAGAAACCCAAAAGAAAAACCGGGCCCACTGGGTTTCAACACTGTAGTGTGTGTGGGGAAGTCTTTGCTAAGGCTGACCCCCACACCACCTGTGTTTATTGTCTGGGGTTTGACCACCTCAATGCAGACTGCCAGATTTGTAAAAATTTTCCTGCAGCTACCCTGGAAAGAGAGTTGGTAGGCTCAAGGAAAGGGAGGCCAAAAAGTCCGCTGATCCGGATGGCCAGCCTGGTTCGGTTCAAACCGAACCAGAAGGAGTGCCCTCTGACCAGGGCGAGACTTCTTCGGGCAAAAGGAGAGCCGATTCTGAGGAGTCGGTTCCTGCTAAGAGAACTAGAAAAGAAAAGTCAGCTGGTGTGGAGCCAAAACTTTCCTCTCCAACCGCTGAAGAAATAGCCAAAGCGATTAAAATTGTGCAGTCGCTTTCCCCGGTTCCGACTGAACCGGCACCTTCAGGCAGGTGCTTGGTTCGGCCGGTTCCACCGGTTCAAGAGTGTGAGAGGAATTTTATCAACCGGAGGAGGAGGAAGAGGAGTATGAGGAAAGTGAATGTGGTTTTGAAAGTCTGGATGTGCCTATTGACCCGGACATCTCCCCAGACAGACCTTCAGGAGTGTCTCCTCCTAGGCTTTCTGAGTCCCCCTCCCATTTCATGTTTTATAAAAAAAGTGGCTGAAACCCTCCAGCTTCCTATGGAAGAAACTGTGGATGACCAGGAGGAGCCTGACTATGTAGAAATGATGGATATCCCAGAGTTCTAGGAGGCTGTCTATTCCCTACACAAATCTTTTGGGAAACAGACATTTAAGATTTTAAAGACTCCTAACACTATACCTCCTGTGGATAAAAGAATGGACAAGAGGTATACATTGTCAGGCTCAGATACAGAGTTCCTTACACAACAATGCAGCCATGTTAGTAGTGCAGGCTGCAGCCTGTGATAAGGCAAATATTCCCTTGGCTTCACACCCCCCGACAAGGACTCCAGGAGGATTGATGCCATGGCAAATAAACAGTACATGGCAGCATCCTTGGGACTCAGACAGGCCAATTATATGGCCTATACTGCTAGGTATCAAAAATCCAGATGGGACACTGTTATGGCTTTAGCAAAACAGGTCCCTGGCCAGCTTGCCAAGGAGCTGGAGCAGGTGGCTGCTGATGGTATTGAGGCATCCAAGGTGCAATTCCATGCTGCAGTGGACTCCAGTGATATGTCATCTAGAGTCATGGCTACATCTGTGGCACTTCGGAGAATGGCTTGGCTCAGATGTACTAGCCTGTCACAGGATACCCAGACTAAGGCCATGGATTTTCCTGTTGTGGGTAATTCTCTGTTTGGGGAGCAGACAGAGAATTACATGAAGAAAATGGACGGATATAGGACCACCTGTAGGAGTGCACAGGCCAAGGAAAGGCAGGCCACTCCTCAAAGGCAGCATCCCAGGGGCAGGGGCAGGCCTTTCCATAGGCCTTTCTACCAAGCCCAGGCCTCCTCTTCTGCTTATGCCCAGAGGGGGTTCTTTAGAGGGAGAGGCAGACGGGGTACAAGCAGGCCTGCTTCCACCCCTCAGCCCAAAGCCCCTTCCAAACAGGCACCCTGATGGGGTTGCCAGGGCCGATTCTCAACTACCTGTAGGGGGCAGGCTGGCTTACTTTGTCCAGGACTGGGAGTCTCTAACATTAGACAAATGGGTCCTGGAAGTAGTAAGCCTGGGACTGGTTCTCAGCTTCAGAAAGTTTCCAAAGATGAGAACCAGATCCTTTCCACCTGCAAATCCCTCAGAGACACTTGCCCTAGAGGCAGAGGTCTCTCCCCTCCTGGCTTTCAGAGCTGTGGAAGGGGTTCCACCCCTACACCAGGGCAAAGGGTTGTACTCCAGGTACTTCCTTACCCCAAAAAAGACAGAAGAATAGCGGCCCATCCTGGATCTCAGATACTTAAACAAGCACCTTTTAAAACCAAAATTCAAAATGGTGACTCTGGGAATTATTCTACCTCTCTAAGGCCAGGGACTGGCTAGTGTCCCTGGACCTCAAGGATGCCTACTTCCATATTCTCATCAGAAGCTCCCATCGAAGTACCTCAGGTTCGAGCTGCCCTCAGGCCATTACCAGTTCAGAGCAATGCCCTTTGGTCTGACCTCTGCTCCAAGGGTATTCACAAAATGCCTGGCAGTGGTAGTTGCTTCTCTAAGAAGGCAAAGGATTGCCATCTTCCCTTACCTGGACGACTGGCTCATAGTAGGCCAGTTCCCAGACCAAGTCAAGTTACAGATAACTCAGCAACTGCTCATGTCTTTGGGTTTCCTTCTGAATCTTTCAAAGTTAGTTCTAGAGCCTGTCCAGCTCCTCACCTTCATAGGCGCAGAGCTAAGCACAAAAAAGGCCAGAGCTTTCCTTCCCCTGGACAGGGCAAGGACCCTTGTCTCTCTCTGGCCTCCTCATTCACCCTGCAGGTGTCTCGACCAGCAAGGCATTTTCTACAGCTCCTCGGGCATATGGCTGCTTCCACAGCAGTAGTGCAGGGAGCAAGATTTCAGATGAGGGACATTCAATTCCATTTGAGAGCCTTCTGGTCTCAAAGGAAGGACCCTCTGACCAAATTGATCCCAGTAACTCGAACCCTGATCCAGGCCCTACAGTGGTGGCAGGATCAGAACAACCTGAGAGAAGGGGTTCCCTTTGTCACTCAGTCTCACTCTTTAATCCTTACTACAGATGCCTCCCCTCTTGGGGTGGGGGGCTCACATGGGCGACCTGACCACCCAGGAGTTGTGGTCCCCTCAGGAATCTCTGCTTCACATCAATCTGTTGGAACTCAGAGCAGTATTTCTAGCACTTCAAGCCTTTTCCGAATCTGTTCAGAACAAAGTTATCCAGGTCAGAACAGACAACACCACCACACAATGTGGTACATCAACAAGCAAGGAGGCACTCGGTCTACAGCCTTGTGCACAGAAGCAATGAAGTTGTGGTCTCTGGCTTACTCCCTGAGCACCTCCCTCACGGCAGTTCACCTCCCAGGCAAGGACAATGTCCTGGCAGATGCTCTCAGCAGGATATCCCAGGGCCACCACGAATGGTCACTGGATCTCCTGGTCTTGGAGGTGATATTTTCCAGATGGGGCACCCTGCAGATAGATCTTTTTGCAGCCCCAGACAATCACCAACTTCCCCTTTTTTGCTGCAGGCCATCAGTGTTGGGCTCAGTCCCCCTGGATGCCTTAGTTCTCAGTTGGAAGGGAAGTTCCTGCATGCTTCCCCCCCCTTCCCTCTCCTGTTCAAAGTGCTAGTCAAAATCAGATCTCAACCGTGCAAGATGATCCTGATTGCTCCAGACTGGGCCAGGCAGCCCTGGTATCCACTCCTACTGTCCTTAGCAGTCCATCTTCCCCTGTGTCTTCCCAGGAATTACAACCTGTTAACCTGTGCTCAGGGGGAGGGTTTGGTACCCGAATCTCAAATTTCTCAATCTCAAGGCCTGGCTCTTGAAGAGTTAGAGTTTGCTGATTTACACCTCTCCCAAGGTGTAATGGATATTCTGAAGGCTTCTAGGAAACCTTCCACCAGGGCTACTTATAATTCCAAATGGAAAAGATTTTCCATATGGTGCTCTAGGAAGCATATTTCCCCAGAGTCTGCTGATCTGCCCACAGTCCTTGATTATATGGTCCATCTAAATAGCTTGGGGCTGAGACCAGCTACACCGAAGGTGCACCTGGCAGCTGTTTCTGCTTTTATTTCAGCAGGTAAGCCCTCTCCTCTTTCAGCTCACCCTGTATTCTCCAAGTTTTTCAAGGTTTTGCTTCACACCAACCCTCCATTCAAGGACCCTGCCCCTGCTTGGGACCTTAATGTTTGCATTGCTCAGCTTATGCAACCGCTTTTGAGCCTTTGTCTTCAGCAGAGCTTAAGTACTTGACTTGGAAAACTGTGTTTCTGGTAGCCATCACTTCTGCCAGACGCATAAGTGAATTACAAGCTTTGTCAGTGGAGCCTGATTTTATCTCCTTTCATAGAGATAAGGTGGTCCTCAGGACTAACAGGAAGTTCTTGCCTAAGGTGGTTTCAGATTTCCACCTTAATCAATCTATGTCTCTTCCTGTGTACTTCACTGACTATTCCTCCTCTGGCGAGAGGAGGCTGCACAGTTTAGATGTGAAAAGAGCCCTTAGCTACTACATAGAGCGTGCACAAGGGTCACAGGTTTGACTCCTCTAACTGTTCCTCACTATGGCAAGGTTGGTAAAGGAAACCTGCCACTAAAAGATCCATTGCCAGGTGGATTGTCTCTTGTATCCAATTTTGTTATGAAAACTGGTAAGGTTCCACCTCAGGCCTGAGGGCTCACTCTACCAGAGGTACAGCTGCTTCCCTGGCTGCTGCCAGGGACATCCCTATTCTAGAGATATGTCAAGCAGCTACCTGGAAAACAGTTCACACTTTTACCAAGCATTACTCCTGGATATCCAGGCTAGGAGTGATGCTCGGTTTGCACAGCTGTGCTTCAGAGCCTATTCCCTAAGTAGGTTCTGTCCCCTCCATGGAGGTACTGCTTTAAGTCTGTTATTGTCAGAATACAGCAAGACTTCATGATGTTTGAAGTAAAATTACTCACCTTAGTAATGTTGTTTCTTCTAATGGAGTCTTGCTGTATTCTGACCCCCCCGCCTGCCCCTCTCAGAACCTCTGTTTTGGGATGTGGTGGGCAGTGCAGTGTTGGCACTCAGTAGGTGCCCACTTGTTGTTTTCACCCGCGTTTTTCTTGGGGGTGAGTGGGTGTTGTGTTTTTCATTTTTTGGGTCTCCTGACTTGAGTCTTTGTTTTGGGACCAAAAAAATGTGTTTTATGTTTAGTAGCCAGTTGGATAGTGTAGGTTTACAGCTTCCACACAGGACCTTAGTGAGTTTAGCTCTTAAAGATCTGACGGTTTGAGTTTAAACAGCAACAGACAGAGTCTCAACCGAGCTCGAGCTCAGCGTTCTATGCTTGGCATGGAAAGTTAACTCTTTCATCTCCGGGGCAGTTCGAAGGTTGGGACTCACTGCTATTGTCAGAATACAGCAAGACTCCATTAGAAGAAACAACATTACTAAGGTGAGTAATTTTTTCTTTTCGCTCTTCCGGCGCAGAATAGCACGGTCGCTGTGGGAAATTAGTGTTTGGGACAGATTAAGAAAATGACAGTGACACTGTTCATGAGTAGAGGTCCTAAAATGCCTATGTTGAAAATTTGGTGACGACACCCCATAAAATGACTGTGTTACGAGCGTGCATTGCGCAGTTTGCACGCACGCTCGTGACTTCATGAATTTGTAATATTTTCACTCCAGATTTTCAACATTGCCATTTTTCCACACCTACTTATGAACAGTACAGCTGTCTGTTTTCCCATTCTGGCCGAAATGTGTTTTTGCACTTCCGGTGCAGAATAGGGAGTGGTTGCTGTGGAAAATCACTGTTCGGGACAGATTAAGAAAATGACAGTGATACTGTTCATGAGTAGAAGTCCTAAAATGCCTGTGTTGAAAATTTGGTGATGATAGCCCATCAAATGACTGTGTTACAAGTGTGCATTGTGCACTTTCCACGCACCCTTGTAACTTCACAGATTTGTAATATTGTCATGCCAGATTTTCAACACTGGCATTTTTTCTCACCTCCTTATGAGCAGTACAACTGTCCTTTTTCACATCCTGACCGAAATGTGTTTTCACAGTTCCGGCGCAGAGTAACGCGGTCGCTGTGGGAAATCAGTGTTCCGGACATATTAAGAAAATGACAGTGGCACCATTCATGAGCAGAGGTCCTAAAATCCCTATGTTGAAAATTTGGTGACGAAACTCCATAACGTGACTGTGTTATAAGCGTGTGTTGAACTGTTTCCACATACCCCTGTAACTTCACAAATGTATAATATTTTCACGCCACATTTTCAACAGTGGCATTTTTTCACACCTCCTTATGAACAGTACAGCTGTCATTTTTCACATCCTGCTTAAAATGTGTTTTTGCACTCCTGCCGGAAAATAGCATGGTCGCTGTGGGAAATCGGTGTTTGGGACAGATTAAGATCGAGTGAGTGAGAGGAGGAAGTGACCGAGCTCAACTGAGCTCTGTCGGGACTGCTGCGTATTTGTTTATGGGCAGAAAAAGGCCCCAACGCAAGAGCCCAGTACAAAAGGGCAGCCTGCAGCACTGGGAGAAACAGAACGAGAGAGCGAGTGAGGGAAGGGGAGTGAGCAAAGTCCCCGGAGCGCTGTCAGGACTGCTGTGGATTTCTTTGTGGGCAGAAAACGGTGCCAATGCAGGCAGGAACCCCGTACAAAAGGGCAGCTTGCAGCACCAGGGCAACCAGAATGAGTGCGTGAGAGAGGGAGACTCAGCGACCTCAATGGAGCTCTGCCGGGACAGCTACAGATTTCTTTGTGGACAGACAAAGGTGCCAACGCAGCTTGCAGCGCCAAGAGAAAAAGAGCAAGCGAGTGACAGAGCGGTAGTGAACAAGCTCAACAGAGCTCTATTGTGACTGCTGCAGATTTTTTTGTGGGCAGAAAAAGGTGGCAGCGCAGGCAGGAGCCCAGTACAAAAGGCCAGCTTGTAGCACTGGCAGAAATGGAATGAGTGAGTGAGAGAGGGGAAGTGAGCGAGCTCAATGGAGTGGTCTCGGGACTGCTTAATATTTCTTTGTGACCAGAAAAAGCCACCAACGCAGGCAGGGGCCTAGTATAAAACCAGCCTGGCCAGGAAGACATAAGAGCAGTGAGGTGAGGGGGGAGTGAGTGAGCCCAACAGAGCTCTGTTGGGACTGCTGCAGATTTGTTTGTGGGCAGAAAAGGGCAGCAGTGCACGCAGGGGCCCAGTACAAAAGGCAGCCTGCAGTGGCGGGAAAACCAGAATGAGCGAGTGAGAGAGGGGGACTGAGCGAGCTCAATGGAGCTGTATTGTAACTGCTGCAAATATCTTTGTGGGCAGAAGAAGGCGGCAATGCAGGCAGGAGCCCAGTAGAAAAGGGCAACCTGCAGCTCCAACAGAAACGAAATGAGCGAGTGAGAGAAGGGGAGGGAGCGAGCTCAATGGAACTCTGTCAGGACTGCTGCAGATTTATTTGTGGGCAGAAAAAGGCGCCAACAGAGGCAGGAGCCCAGTACAAAAGGGCAGCCTGCAGCGCCACGAGAAACAGAATGAGTTAGTGAGACAGGGGGACTGAGCGACCTCAACGGAGCTCTGTCGGGACAGCTGCGGATTTCTTTGTGGGCAGAAAAAGGTGCCAACGCAGTAAGGAGCCCAGTACAAAAGGGCAGCCTGCAGCGCCGGGAGAAACACAATGAGCAAGTGAGACGGGGGAGTGAGCGAGCTCAACGGAGCTCTATCGTGACTGCTATGGATTTCTTTGTTGGCAGAAAAAGGCTGCAATGCAGGCAGGAGCCCAGTACAACAGGCCAGCCTGCAGCGCCAGCAGAAACGGAACGAGTGAGTGAGAGAGGGGGAGTGAGCCACCTCAATGGAGCTCTGTCGGGACAGCTGCGGATTTCTTAGTGGGCAGAAAAAGCTGCCAATGCAGGCAGGAGCCCAGTACAAAAGAGCAGCCTGCAGCACCGGGAGAAACAGACTGAGTGAGTGACAGAGGGGCAGTGAGCGAGCTCAACAGACCAACGCAATCAACATTTGGCATTGACAAATGCTTGTTATAAGGTGTTTTACCTGGCAATTAAATTCTTCATCATTTTTGTGTAAATTATACCACCTGTGTTCCACGAAATGTATTAAGACTTTGGCAATTTGTTTCCTGTGAGCAGCCTGAAGAGTACATTATTCTTCATAACAGGTGCAGCCAATTAAGACAGCCTGTTCTGGGGCTGATTTCCTGCTGATAATTCTGCAGACAAGCATGTGAAGGTCAAAATACTGTACAGCTCAAGGTTACTCCATTGTATTGTAGACTGCCATTTTTTAAAGAAACCCAGCTAGCTTTTTGCATTCATTTCAACAATATAACTATATACTTCTACAAACTAAGGGATCTCAGTTTCACATAAAAATTCACAAATATTTTTTAACCACAAAGAAGTAAGGGAAGAAAAAAAGAATGGAAACGAGAGGTGAAGGAAGGGAGATAATGGGGGAAACTGTGGGACCTTTGGAGTGGCCAATTCCTAGGTGCCACAAGGAAAGTTTGATTGCACAGTCAGACAAGCAGCAGATAGACAAGTGGCAGAAATAAGAGAGGATAAAATAGATCCTTGCTTTTATTTCTTTCTGCAAAACAAATGGGGCAGGGCCTTAACCAACACTGTCACAGAAAGGCATAGGCAAATAGGAACGTACAAAACTTCAGAAGGTAAGTACTTTTAGGTTGCCGAAGGGCGGCTGCAAATTGGAACGTGTGATTTCAAAAGGTAAACAAGTACTTTTTGGTTGCTGAAAGCTGAAAAACATAACATTGCTGCTAGTGGACTGCTTGTGGTTAGTACCTATTAAAAATTGCTACATTTGGTTAGCTAAATTTCCTGTAGCTGCCTTGCAGTTAGCAGTGCCTGTAATTTGTCATATAGCTTGTCTTTGCAAATGCTCAACCTGGCTGATTTTTATTCAGACTTGGATCCGTCTTTGGCTGGTCCCTGCAAATGCTCAGCCTGGCTGATTTTTACACAAGTCCAGGTCCTTGGGAAGGACTTCACTGGTATTACCTTCATACTCTGCTTGTAGAGGCAATTGCTCGCTGCAGGGGTTGTGTGTCCTTTGGGACATCGCTCACAGGTAGGTCTAAGACGAAGATGTTTGAGGGTTGTTGGTGGAGGTCCAGGTTCAAGGAGGATAGGTTAGCACCGAAGGCTCATTACGATGAGCATCAGCAGGCAGTCTCTGTGAAGAAGTCTGCATTCCTGTTACGGACGGAAAAATAACCATCTGAACCCTTCAGCACTGGGCAGATTATTAAATCCAATCTGTCTACAGTCCTCGACAGTTTTCTTTCCATAGAAAAATGTGATGAGTTTATTATTTTTTTTCTGGACAAGATATTTTCTATTCAGGCTGGGATCTCCACAAGTGGCTTGTCATGGGTCGGCATAGACCATTCAACAGTGGGAGTAGACACTTTGTCTCTGGAGGAGCCAGTGCTGGTGGATGCGGTCTTTCAGGTGGTCTTGGGGCTTCATGCTACCTACTGTACCTTGGATCCAAGGCCAGCTCATCGTCTTATAGGTTGTTGAGGGTGCCTTGAGTACGATTTATGTGGAGATTCAGATTTTCCCTTAGGGAGGATTTTTTCCCCCTTCCACGCTGAAGAGGACAATGGTGAAGCTCCTTTTTATGGGTCTTCATTGGATCCCACTGATCTCTCAAACTACAGGCTGTCTTGAACCCCCCTTTCTAGGGAAGGTAAGTGAGAAAAAGATAACGGTGCATTTGGAGCAGCACCTGGAAGAATATGACAGCTGCAAGCCTCTCCAGTATGGTTTCAGGCCTTACTACAGTAGTCAGACTTCTCAGGTCAAAGTGCACCATGATCTCTCGGCGAGGAACAGCGAACTTCATTCCATTCTGGTTGTGCTAGACCACTCCTTGACATTTGACATGGTGGACCATGGGGTAGTGTTTGTACAACTGAGGCACTATGTTGGACATTCATGAAAGTTGCTTAGGTTGATTGAGTCCCACTTATTTGACGGGGTGCAGTCAGTGGCACTGGGCTCTTACATCTTGAGTAGTGCTGAGCTCTGTTGTGCCTCAGAGCTTTGATCGTGGCACCCGTGTTATTTGCTGTGTACATGGTGCCGTTGGGAGAGGGACACTATAGTTTTGGTTTTCATTAATTTGCTAACGATACCTAGCTGTATGTATCTTGTGCTGCAGATGAGGTCACAGCAGTCTTGGGCGAGTCAGTGCCTTAAGGAGATTCAAGACTGGATAACTGCCAGCTGGCTTAGACTTAACCCTTGTAAGACGGAGGTGCTGCTGGTGGAACAGGCTGATATGGATCAGAATTGAAGGGTGTGCATACTGTATTCTTCAGATGTCATCCCACTCAAGAATTTTGATGGGGTAAGAAATCGGTGGGAGGGGGTCATTGTGGATTCCAAGCTGTCACTAGAACATCAGGTGTCTGCTTTTAGCTGCAGTGGCTTTTTTCATCTTCAAAACATCTTCCTGATGGAGCACTATTTTGTACCACCCGTGCCTCGGTCATGTCTAGATTGGATTACCGTGACGCTCTTCATCTACGGTTATCTGGAAAGCTGGTGCATCACCTACAACTGGTCCAGAATGCTCAGTTTAGCTGGTTGCTGGGACCTCACAGGTGAGCATATAATGCCAGATCTTCATCGAGGATATCTCTTGCAGCAAGCTGCACCTTTTGAACTATAGCCATCAGGCATTAGGACCACAAGGAAACTTTTTTAGCTAGCAGTCTATTGGGGCCACCCACGATGATGACGTCAGCCGACATCGCAACTCATGTATATATACATGGGCGGCCTTGCGTCCTCCACGGTTCTTTTCCCACCGTCGACCAGTGCACATCGGACTCCTTGGAGACACGCCGATTCAGTTGACCACCAAAACCTCTTTACTTTTCTGTTTTGTTATTTTCTCACCGTAGTTTGCCAAATCACTTTATCTTGAAGTGATTTATTTTGTTCATTTGTGTATGCCGATCAATTCTTCTAAACTCTTCCACCTCTGTGACTGTGGAAGGAAAATCTGTGATACGGACGGCCACATCACCTGCATCCGCTGCCTAGGCCTGGACCACGACGTGAAAGCCTGCGAGGCCTGCCGTGGATTCAACCAGGCCACTCAGAGATGCCACCAGAAGGACCTATAGAAATTCCTGCTGGAGCAGCAAGTTAAATGTCATGGAGAAGGAGCTCCTGGCCAGAAACACCTCCAACTCCCCAGCCCTGTCCTCGGGCTCTCAGTCCTCCAAGCCCCTGGACAAGTCAGCTGGGAAAGACAAACACTGGGAGAAGGGCAAACACCAAGACCGGTCCTCCATGGCTCGCTCGAGGTCGCCGTGTAAGGCGACCGCCTTGGCTGGGTCATTGTTGTCTTTGGCATCGACCTCTGCTGCAACTCACACCCTTTTCTCTGCAGGGTTAGTGTTTGCAACTCCCCCTTCCCGCTGCTCCCTTTTGGGTGAGGGAGCTTCAGCACTGAGCCTGATCTTGCCGCTGCCACTCTCTCAGCCCCTGCTGTTCAGCCCTGTTTCTCAGCAGGCCTACAATCATCGAGCTGCACCACTCCGATCTCGGCGGGCATTTATCCGTCATCGGCTGGAGTTCTTCCTCCTCCTGCTTCATCCATTACCCTTGGTCCTGCAACTAGGCCTTTCTTCTGGCCTGCCCTTGTCAACTCCAACCCTTCGCCTTCCGGGCATCAGTCTCCCCCAGTGATGGCTGTGGCCTCTCTTGTGTGCTCTGTTTTGATGCCATGAACACAGTCTTCCCTGTCGTTGCCCCAGATTGCTTCCTCTAAGAGGGGAGCCCAGTCCTTCCCTTTGATGTCCCAGGTGAATGTGGCAGCGCCAGGCTCCCTGCTCCTGGTGCCAGTGCCTCAGCCTGCTTTGCTGTATTTGGGCCCTCAGTTGTCCCTGCCAATGCCGCAGCCCGACCCAGCAATGCCTATGGGCCCTCAGTTTCCTCTCAAAATGCCGCAGCCTGCCCTGATGCTGTCTGTCATCGATCTTCAGACCATGTTGATCTCTTTTTGGGAATTCATGCATTGTCTTAGAAGTTGCCCCTTCATCGGGCTGGCAACGCCAGAGCCTGTGATGCCAGGGCCTACCATGCCTCTTTCCACACCACCACCTCCTGCAGAGCCACATCTAACTTATCCGTGCACTCACACGCCGTCATTACCTACTTCTGACCACGGCAATGAGGATAAGTATCACCCTGATCTCTTGCCAGGGGATGATGATGATGAGGATGATGATAATGATAAAGATGGTGCCACTAGCCCTGCTGTCTCTTTCTCTGTGGTCTCCTCTGGGAGGGGAGGACTCTGTGGATTACACACTGCATCCCCCCCCCCCCGATGATCCCTCTTTTGTTGCTTACATGAGGCAGTTCCAAACTGCCATGGGTTTCAAGGCAGAGGGGCAGGACATTGTCAGGAGAAACCTTTTGGAGTACCTGGAGTTACCAGACTCCCCACCTATCATAATTTCTCTTTTAATAGATGTCTGTGAAAATACCACGATGGCTGCATGGTACAGGCTGAACATGATCCCTACCATTCCCAGGAAGGCCCATAAATTATACCAGGCCCCCTCGGGGAAACCCTTCTTTGGTGAGCAACCTCAGGTGGGACTCTGTGGTCATTAATGCGGCCCATGATAGGACCAAGAGGCCCAAGTATCTTAGCTCTCTTCCTCTGGACAAGGAATCCTGAAAGCTGGACCTGATGGGCATGCGCACATTTGCCTCTGCCACCTTGGCAATTAGGGTTCTTAACTGTATTGGCCATTTGGTGAAATACCAAAATTCACTGTGGAAAACGACTAAAGTCACTGCAGAGGCTCTTCCAGGAGGTACCCAGAAGCAAGAGTTGCTCTAGGCCCTTCAGGTGGGGGCAGATGTGGGCAACCATCTCTTAAGGTCAGCGTGTGATGCTGTTGACCCTTCCATGAAGGCAGCTGCAGTGAGTATTTGTCTCAGAAGGCATTCTTGGCTTAGGGTGCCTGGTTTTGCCACGGACGTTCTATAGTCCATCTTGAATGCTCCTTTTAGTGGCTATAACTCTTTGGAGCAGATGTGCAAGATGTCCATTCCAACCTGCAGGCCTCAGGTAGGACCCTGCGGTCAGTTCACTCCCTTTATCGCACGCAGTTAAAGGTTCCCCAGAAGGTGCCCTTTTTTCAGGCCTACAACGAGCCTAAACCCACAACAGAACCCCAGCCAAGCGTCAGGTGGTCTCAGCCCTGCCTGCCTAAGTGCCCAGAGGAAGTGGTGCAGCCCTGGCCACAGGCACCACCTCAGCCTGACTACTTATCAGACCCTCGCCCTCCAGATCTTAAAGAGGCGGTGGTCGGCGGTCACTTCTCCCTCCACCTCGACAAGTGGCGGGAGATCACAACAGATGCCTGGGTGTTACAAATTATAGACACAGCCTTACTCTAGAACTACTAGACTGGCCTCTAGAGTGTCCTTCAGTTCAGTCTCACTGCCCACTAGATCACATTCCCATGCTGCTGGGGGAAAATTCAGACCTCGTTACAAAAAAGAGCATTGAACCTGTTCCGGTGCACCAGAGAGACAGGGGGTTCTATCTCATTTCTTTCTCGACCCCAAATCCACTGCGATTTGCAGCCCTTTCTGGGCCTGAGGAACGTCAGTTACTACATCCAGTACAAAAAGTTCAGAATGGTGACCCTAAAGGACCTATTGCCCCTGCTCCACCAGGGAGACTGAATCTGTTCTCTGGACATGCAGGACGCATACCTGCACATCAAGGTGTTTTCCCCCCACCGGTAGTACCTCAGGTTCCACTTTCAGGGGAACATTACCAGTTTTGAACTTTGCCCTTTGGCTTATCCTCTGCGCCCTGGGTCTTTACCAAGTGTCTGGCAGTGGTAGCGTCCACCCTCAGGAGGGAGGGCTTGTATGTCTCCCCTTACTTGGATGATTGGCTGCTCAAGGCTCTGTCCAGGGACCTGTTAATCCAGACTTTACAGTGCACTATTCAGTTGTTCCAGGCACTGGGCATCATGGTCAATCTGACCAAGTCAATCCGGACCCCTAATCAACGCCTTCAATACATTGGGGCAGTGCTGGACACAGCTCAGGGCTTTGCCTTCCTGCCACAGGACAGGGCAGACCACCTGAGGGTTTAGGCTCAACTGCATTACTACAGTCGGTATGTAATGGCCAGAACCTTCTTGAGGCTTCTGGATCAGATAGCTGCGGCTATAGTTACTGTGCCTCTAGCAAGGTTGCACATAAGGATTCCCAAGTGGATGTTAAGGATCCAATGGGATCAACACACCGGTGACCTCAAACAGCCAGATCCAGTCTCTTCCCCAGTAAAAAAACAGGTGCTGCGGTGGTGGATGGAACCCAGCAACCTAGTGAAAGGTTCCCTTCCTCCTTCCTTCCCCTCAGCAGATCCTCACAATGGACGACTCAGGGTTGGGCTGGGGGCCCATCTGGGGTCCCACCAGAGTTAAGGGACATGATCTCCAGTGGAGGCAACCCTCCACATCAGTGTCCTGGAGATGAGGGCAATTCTGTATGCCCTTCAGGTCTTCCAGACCCACTTGTTCCCGGGACAGCTGCTGGTCCAGGTGGACAGCACCAGTGTAGTCCATTACATCAACAAACAAAGGGGGACTCACTCGTACCCCCTGTGCCTGGAGGCAATGAGGGTCTGGTACTGGACTGTAGAACACGGTCTAGAACTTTTAGCCATCCATGTTCCAGGCATGCAAAATGCCCTGGAGGACAGTCTCAGCCACTCCTAATCCAGAATGCATGACTGGGAGCTGCTGACCTTGGTCATAGTAGACCTGTTCGACAGGTGGGGCCATCCAGAGTTGGACCTTTATGCGTCCCTGTTCAGTGCAAAACTTCCACTTTTCTGCTTGCTTGCTTCAGGGCCTGGAGTTTTCTGGCGAGACGCATTGTCCCTCTCCTGGAAAGGGAGGTTCATCTACGTCTTCCCTCTCTTCCCCCTAATTCAGAGGGTTCTGATCAAGCTTCACATAGAAGGGGTTACTCTGATCCTAGTGGCTCCCTTCTGTGATCTGGTTCCCCTTACTACAGCAGCTGGCAGTGGAACCTCCTGTACCTCTGCCTCTGTGCCCCGGCTTGCTCTCACAGGAGTAGGGCACTTTAGTCCATCCAGACTTCAAGCCTCTTCGTCTTCATGCATGACTCCTGAAGACATAGCAATTGCTAAGTTTGGAGTTTTGCAGAAGGTGGCTGATGTCCTGGTGGCCACTAGAAAACCCTCCACCAGGACCACAGGTGCTTTGCTCTGTTGGCTGCTTCCCATCACCTGGATCCTTTCACTTGTCCAGTGAATCAGATTCTGGAGTATTTGTGCTACCTGTTCAATGCCGGCTGCAGTATTCTTCCATTAAGGTTCACTTGTCAGCCATTTCAGCCTTTATGTGCCTGTTGATGGCCGTACAGTGGCCTAGCTGGATGTGTCCCGTACATTCTTGAGAGGCATCCTACACTTAAAGTATCCCATTTGCAATCCAGCCCCACCATGGAATCTGAATTTTGTGTTAGAGAAGATTACTTTGGCTCCATTTCAGACAGCCATGACTTGCGAGCTCTGCTTTCTGTCGTGGAAAGCGTTATTTTTACATGCCATTACTTCTGCTTGGAGGATTTTCAAGCTTCTGGCTGTCTTGTATTCCTCAATACTTTGTAGCCTTACTACCCTGGACCTGGATAACTCTGCAGTAAGATGGTTTGCAAGCTACCTTGCAAATAGACAGCAACGAATCAAGGTTAATGGTACTCCCTCATTGCTACTTCCTCTTCAAAGAGGAGTTCCACAGGGTTCCATCCTGGGACCCTTGCTGTTTGGAAGTCCTCACAGCAGTTTTTCTTTCGCCCCTGGGAAAGAGAGCGTTTCAGTTTCCAAGCAGTGCTTGTCCAAATGGCTGACCATCTGCTTTACTTTCTGTTACAGGAAGTACAGTAAGGAACTTCCTGGTGCTATGCGTGGCCACACAACTCGAGAGGTGGCTACTTCTACTGCCTGTTTTATGAATGTTTCAGCTGCTGAGATCTGCACAGCTGCTACCTGGAGTACTGTCCACACTTTCACTAGACACTACAGTCTGGACATCGCTTTGAGAAGAAGTGCAGGTTTCGGCCTAACTGCAACAATGCCTCCTTTCTTGAGCCAGTTACTTCCAACCACCCGCACTGTTCTGAAGTGAGAACGGCTTGGGACTTGTTCCAAAGGTGTGGCTTGCTATAAGAGATATTCTCGATGAAGATAGGGTAGTTACATAAGAACTTACTGTAATAGCAGATCTTTGAGAGAATCTCTTCCAGCAAGCCATGCTGTCCCATCCCCCATCTCCCTTGATCCTTTTTGTCTTTCTCCTTCTTCAGGGTATTTTGGTTGCTGTCTTTCTCTTTCCAATGGCGGGAACCTCTGCCCTGCCTCGGTTCCTTTAGAGGACATCCTTTATGTCTGTTCTCTGGCGGGGAACTGAGGAGGGCGCAGGGCCTCCCATGTTTATATAGGAGTGGTGACGTCGGCTGACATCGTGGTGGTGGGGGGGCCCCAGTAGACTGCTAGCTAAAAAGTTTCCATGTGGTCCTAGTGCTTGACGGCTATAGTTCCAAAGGTGTGGCTTGATGCAAGAGATTCTCTTGAAGATCTGCTGCTACGGTAAGTTCTTACATAACTGCTCTTTCTCTGTGTGCTGGTTGCCTGGTGGCACATCATCTTCAAGATATGCTTAATGTGACATACAAGGCCCTGCATTCATTTGGCCCTGGCTACCTTAAAGACCTCCTGATCCCATATGCTCCTGGCCGCCTTCTTTGGTTGGCCAAGGTGAGTTTCCATTCGGTGTGTATGTCCCGATTGAAGTCTTTGGGGCTTGGATGTTCAGTGTTGCTGCCCCGATGCTTGGGAATACTCTTTCCATTGAGGCTAGAGGAGCTCCTTTTGCTAACATTTTTACATCTTGTTTGAAAACTCATTTGTATAATTTGAGTTTTGGGTCAGATGCTCTTTAGTATTTTAACATCTTCATTGTATTATAAAATGTTTTTGTGTTTTGATATGACTGTAAGGCACTCAGAGCATTTGGGACTGGGCACCCTATAAATAAAATACCCTTGTTGACACCGGGGGGATGGAAGTGCCTTATAACAGGGGATGTTACAGGGAGGGATTACAGTGGTGATTCCAATAAAATACCTTGAGTCCAGCGGTGTCTAAAACTGGAAGGTCTAATCCCAGGTGTGTCCTTGGGCAGCTAGCCCCTCAAACTATGG
Source organism: Neoceratodus forsteri (assembly GCA_016271365.2). Taxonomy (NCBI): domain Eukaryota; kingdom Metazoa; phylum Chordata; order Ceratodontiformes; family Ceratodontidae; genus Neoceratodus; species Neoceratodus forsteri. Next base: position 1,127,927,094 of record CM057449.1, on the reverse strand, counting down.
CTTATTTTAAAGGAACAAGATATATTCAGATACCAAATATATAGATGCTCTGTATACTTAGTAAGTTATTTCATAAGGTGTTTCATTCATGGCATTTAAACCTAATGTTAAGAGTTTCAGGAGTTTTAAGAGTTTGAGTGACTGAGTTTTGCTCATTCCTACATTTCTTAGATTATCGTTAAGCATATGCCGTTGAACTCAGCCTGCATTCCTTCTTTGTACTATACAATACTGTGTACTTTTACGAAACCTGTACTCTGTAAAAATCCCTTATGTTATCTCAACTGTCCTTCCCAGGACCTCCTTGTAAATGAGCCTGCTCAATAGAGCTTTTCCTGGTAAAGTAAATTAATTGAATTTATTGAGAGCACGCACAGTGAATGCTGCTATTATAGACAACATATTTTTGCAGGTACATTACCCAAGACAGTGCTGGCGACCTGGGTTCACAGCCTGATCCCTGGGCAACAGGAGCGGAGGGCCCCCTGATGAAGCTGCTTTTAGTGAAGTGCCAGGGCTGGTCAACATTCTTGTGTGGACTGAGGTGCTACTGCTGCTAGCATGGTCTTGGGTAGTGTACCTGAAAAAAATTATCTGTTATGTAATAACACCATTCACTGTGTGTGCTCACAATAAATTGAATAACTTACTGAGTATTGGGCTTTCATATAGAGCCTCAGTAAAACAGAGACCACTCCATGGTGGAATGTGCTAAAGGAAACGGCAGTGTAGCAGAACGAGAATTTCAGCACCACCCACCAAAGCACAGGACACAATATGACAATAAAAAGCTTATTTTATTGTTCACATAAGTGCAAGTCACCACCTACAAAAAGAGGGCACCAGAGGAACCCACAACCTCCAACCGGTTTCACCATTCAGGTATCCTCAGGGAGTGAACTTATGTGAGCAATAAAACAGGCTTTTTATTCCCATTTTGTACATATTTGGATTTGAGTGTGTTTTGTTCCTTTAAAATTAGCCAGGGATTACGGCGGTGCACTGTGTGGCATGGGGGATGTGATGGCTGTCATTCAGTGTTTGGTCAGGCAATGCTTTCCTTGTTCTGGTCCATCTCCCTTCCCTCCATAGAGTGCACTTGTGTCAATATCGGGGGATGCTGCGGTACATATGCCATCCAAGGTTGCATCTAGGAGCTACTCTCTGAGCAATACTCTACTCTGCCATCCCTAGGGAGGAGTGATCCTCCCTGCCAGCCTCTGCTTCTGATGCCCAGGGATCCAAGTGTGAAGCCAGGTTGCAAGCATTTCGCACAGATGCCTTACTGCTTGTCAGCACGGAGCTGGCCCCATGTGTTCTTTTAGAGACCAATATGACACAAGGTTTCTGATTTTTAAATTTTTTTTTTTTTTAACTTTAATGTTTAATAGGTATTTTAAAGGTACATGAAGTGACACAGCTTATATAAATCACCTTTGGACAGCTGTAAAAATGAACTGCAGAATTATTATACAGAGTCAACAAAACAGTGCAAGAACTAAACTTGATTTCCTGCTGGTCTGAAAGTAACAATACTAGGTTAACATTGGAGGAATGTATATTGGAGTTGAAGAGGAGTTATTACTTGTCAAGACAGTTTCTGTAAGATATGCAAAATGGATTGGCCGAATGTCCTCCCCTCGTCCCACCCAACCCCCTAAGGAACCAACTCCGGTCTAATACTTCGCAATATAGGTAAACCAGATAGTCCATTTGTTCATTAACAGTGGAGTTCTATTTTGAATTCTCTCTGTGAGACTCTCCATTTTATAAATGCCATAGATAGTATCTTCTCAGTTCTTAAGGGATGGTAAAGTAGGCTGAAGCCATAGTCAAGAAATGACTTTTTTAGTTGCAGTCAAGAGTGTGCTTAAGAGATAGGTTTTATGCTTTTGCTTAAAGTGAGTAGGGGAGTAGAGTAAGATGGCTACCTCAGGAGTTAAAGGTCCTGATTCCGGGAAAATTTCTCTTAGAGACGTTTCTACACCCTGCCAAATTGGCAGAAGTATAGGGCATGATCAGAAGAAATGGGTATGGGTCGAGACCTCACACCTGCAATTCCTCCAGTAGGAGAAATCCCCAGAGGGGACAAACTTGGCCGTAATTTGTGGGGTTTGGAAGAATCTGGCAGCCACCTGCCAGCCGAACTCCCTTCAACTGTATGAGCTTGTGATCTGATGTTGCCTAGTCCAGATCGCTAGCCACTCGGCTGTAGTAAAATTGATCATTAATTCCGACTCCCAGTTTATGTGGACGCCATTCATTAGTACCGTAGAGAGGTCCATCAGTGCCCTGTAGAAATGGGAAGTCAGGTACTTCGGAGAGGGTTCCGCCTGGATTTGTGTTAAAGAGAACAAGTGGGGGCAGTGTCCAAGAGGTGACATCTAATCCTAAAGTAGAGGTCAAAAAGTGTTGCATCTGTAAGTATAAGAAAAAATCCTGTTGAGTGAGGGAGTTTTCAACTTGTAATTGTGAAAAAGGCTTTAAAATGCCATTGTGATGAAAGCAAAAGGCGTGTGAAAGACCAGCTCACACCCAATTCTGGAACCTGTGGTCCAGTCTTATCGTAGTAAATGTCAGGTTTAAGGCCGGTATGCCAACCGACTGGGACCCCATCGTATTTGCAGGTCGCTTCAGTTATGTGACCCAGTTTCTTAAAAGATCGGCCGTAAAAAAGTAAAGTTTCAAAGGGAAGGTCCTCGCTATTGGGCTGGAACACGATGGTATAATACAGTGGAAGCGAGGAAAGGGATCTTTCTATCTGTACCCACAAAGGTAACTGTGTTCAGGGGCCCAGCCAAAGAGTCAGATGGTTAAGCATTGCTGCCAGGGCATAGTTATGGAGGTCATAGAGGGCCAACCCACCCCTATTCTTAGGGAGTTGCAATTTGATTAGGGACACTCTAGGTTTCTTCCCCTGCTATATATAGGAGGTGATAAGTCTATTCCATCTAATCAATTATTTCTTAGTGGGAGATCCAGAATATTTAAGCAATAAACCATGACAGGGTGTTGGTGATACTGGTTTTACCCACGCCTGGCGTAGTTCGGTCACGAGGCTATAGGCCGAGTGACCAAACCTCGTCAGGTGTGGGTAAAACCAGCATCACCAACACCCTGGAGTGGTTTATTGCAATTATACAATGCATAGCTGTATTTTTAGCAATAAAAAAAATTATGGTACATTTTTTTTTGTAGACACACATAAAAATTCAGTTTATATTCTTACACATAATAAAATAGTCCTGTTTTGTGTTACCGTTCTGCAGATTAAATATCCACGGGAGCCTCTCTTGTTGAGCAGAATTAGTTGTCAGGTTGTCAAAGGGTGGGGGGGATTGTTGGTTTTATTTTTTTTAATTACTGCCCGTTTCCTGAATCATGGCAGTGTGTGGTAGGCAGAAGTTAAAGTTTTGAAGAAGCAGCAATGTTTCTGCAGGGCATATGTTGGCATGAGCGATTGCCGTCATATGCTTCCGTGATTCATATGCCTTGTGTCCGGATTTGCTGGAATTTGTAGCGCGAAGGAAGGAAAGTTTCCTGTTAGGTGATTGCCATAGCGAGACTGGATATTTATGGAAATGGGGGAGTCACAGTTTGAAATGGGGGATGTAAGTAAGGGAAAGCAGTCATTGGTGTGGGGCATACTGGAGTGACGAACTGTTGCAGTGATAGGTGACGTGATTTTTAATTACGTGAAACGGGATGACCGGTGACTGAAATGGGGGACGGAGGCAAAAGACTCAGATAAAGTGTGCAGCAGGAGCAGTCTCCATGCCTTGTCATGATCAGGTGAAGTAATTTTTTTTTTATTACTGGAAATGGGGAAGCCAGTGACTGAAATGGGGGACGGAGGCTAGAGAGCTACTTGGCACACTGTGTAGAGCGAGTGCTAATGGACTGCTGTAAGTGTTTGTTTCATGGTTGAAGTATACAAAGAATAAAATAGACATTAGTGGCGAGACTTGGGAGAATGTTTTCTATGATTGGTACTGGGGTAGCTAGCAGAGCAGAGAGAGTTGCAACTGGATTGGAGTTTTAAATTTGCAGGTTAGCGGGCATTTAAGATGGCGGGTCTAATGTTTTGATTTTTGGATCGGATTGATTTTTTTGAAGATGAGACTGGCTGGCACATTTTGCGTTGGTAATGCTAGATTTTACAACTCTTGAAAGGTGCCAGTTAGCTAATCAGAGTGCTGGAATATAAGACGCCATTGCATTAAATATAAAATGTGCGGTAGTAGGTTCATCTGAATAGACTGAACCCTATTAATTAGTGGTGTGTGGAGGTGCATCCAGGTTTGAAGATCCGTTCTGACCTGTGAATATAAGTTATAGTTTTGTGAAAATATAAAGTGGTGATCTGAAGCAAGCTGAATGCCCAAGTATGTAATATAAGGCCAATTTCATTTATACAGATAACTTTTCAGCAAAAGCGGTGAGGGGGAACTCTAATTTTTAAATCTGTTTTGCAAGTAACAGTGACAGAAATGGGGTGGAGTTGCTAGAATGAGCAGAAACTCCTTTCTGGGAATTATATTTCTGTATTTGGTTTCAGGATTAAAAGTGGGCTGATTGCTGTGTAATGTGTACTCCAGATAATCACCAGAGCTACTGGATAATGTATAAAATGCACCATTTTGTGTTGAAACATACCCCATGGCTCCCAAAGGTATTGATTTACTGCTTTCCCCTGACTCTGAGTGGGACTGCCACAGCGCCACCCTTCCTTCACTGAGAGGGGAGGTCAGCAGCTGCTTTCACAGTCGACGTTAAATGACACTCACTGGTTGACCTACAAGGGGCACATGAATGCCAGGCAAGTGCTTCATCTCTGGGATACACGTGGACCATAGCTGACCAGGCTGTGGCTCACAAGTGAATCCTGGTCTCCACAAATAAAATTAATGAATTAAATTTAAATGTATTCTTCAGTCAGGAAGAGGACAGAGTCAGGGGCCCATTTTCACTCAGTTCTGGAGATCAGGGAAAGGGAATGCATCATATCAGACAGATAAGTACATGATATAAAGGGTATACATCATCCAGTAATACATAACATTTGTGTAACCATTCGTATTATGTATGTGTTTGTTTTTAGGTAACCAGATTAGCTCATTGGGAACCAAGCCTATTCTCAGTAGCGGCCTGGAAGAGACTTAATACTTTTTACAGACATTTCTGTCACAGAGTACATGGATAACAGAGAAACAGTCCGTAGAAGAGCAGTTCATACATTCACCGCATTTACAGAGCTGATATATCATGGTGTAACACTTAAAAATAACCACCTGTGTTTCAAGTAACACACGTGTGTTTTCGCATGGGTAAGATTTGAGAGCTATTTTGAAGTTACGTGGAGTTTGGGTCACCCTTAGTTGATATGGGAGTGAGTTCTACAGTACTGGGGCTGAATTTATTTATTTAGTTTTTGGCAATCTGGAAGCACACTAGGCAGTTGGATGCTGATTTTCAGGTGCGACCCCGGGAGGTTACAACCAAGTATACATACAGTGGAAATACACTATGTTACAAAATTACAGCAGAGAGGTACAATATCTATAGAAGGAAGTATACATTGCAAGTTGACATGGGGAAGTGCATGAAAAAAGAACACATCATATATATGTAGATAGATAGCTATCCCTGTAGAAGGAAACATAGTAGGCAGTTCATTCTGGCTGACACAAGGAAGTACATGAGAAAACTCATCATAGATGGGGAAACCATTTCGGGAAAATTACCAGAAGGAATGCTGGTCCACATGAGTTCTCATATGTAGGGTATGGGAAGGAGAAATGAATTCATGAACTGAGCCTGCGTTCAGTGCATTGGGGAGCTAAGAGAGCACACAGGTAAGTCGGTGTACCGGTACAGGAAACCCATGCAGTACCATGCAGTGGAGTATTGGAGTCTAGCCTCAGATGGCAGCCACCCCAGCTCTGTGAATACTTGGCAGTGATGGTCACTTTTATGGGTGCTTAAGGCGAAACACTGTCCTTTTTTTATAGCACACTCACCTGAGCTAGCTCCCACTCAGTTGGTAGGATGACTGTCTCATAATTTAGTACTCGCAGTGCAGGAATCCTTAGTCAGATATTTCCTGATTCTGTGCTTTTAGTGATGCAATCAAGGTTACATCAAAGGTCAGGTACAAGTCCACAGCTGTTAGAAATGTTCAGCCCTTTTCCATTGATTGCTCTGATATCCAGTGATTTGTTTACCTTTATTTTAGAACCATAGAGCATAGTCTTGGATTTTTCCTGGTTTAACGCTAGGTTATTTTCTGTGAGTCACTCCTGTAATTTCCTTAAGGCACTTGCCAGGCTTGTACTGATTTCAGTAATTTTTGAGGCACTAATAAATGACTGCATCATCCATGTATAGTAATAGTTCTGTGAACTACCACTCGCCACTAGCTCATTTATGAACTGGGAGAACAGTATAAGGGGCAGGATGGAGCTGTGGAGGACTCCAGCTTGCTTGCACCTTTCTGGGGGTGGACAAGACCCCACTTAGTTTTATCATTTGCTGGCTGTCCTCTAGGAAGTTTGATTCATGACAAGGTTAGGTAGTGTAGCCCCAGGTTTTTAGATGTAACCCCCTTGCAAATGGGGGTTCCCAAAAGTCTTCCAGGAGCTTGCTTGAATGCTCCAAGCCTGGATGGTGTTCGGCGTCTAAGCCGTTTATCTGTGAGTGCTTTTAGAGCCTCTGGTACCGTCTCTTTAAGAGCTGTCTGCCTGCAGGCATAATTAATTTGGATGGGGGTCTGTGTGTTTCCCTGCTTGAGTCCCACTCGAGCTGCTGCCAAATCGCTCCGTTTCTGCCATCACTAAGTGGGCAGAGTGAGCACTTTTCAAAGATATAACTGTTTGCCAGACATCATTTAGAGTAATAACGAAAATGCAGTTTGTCTAACCTGCTTTTCTTTGCAATCAGAACTGTGTTTGCCTAGTCCCCCATTCTAGTTTTGAACTGCTGAACTGGACCAATCAGTGTGGGGACCTTTGAAATGGAGCCTGCTGCTGGCAAATCAGAACTTGGACTCTCATTGTGGAGCCAGCCACCTATGTACTGTATGGCCAATGCTTCTGGGAATTGTAGTTTGGACTTCGGCGCCTTTTTTCCACCAACAGGGGGAGTTTACTGTGAGTGACAGCAAAACCAGCCAACTGACTGGGAGGAACTCAAAGGAAATGCCCGGCTCTGTCTACTGGAAAGGTCAGATGGGTTGTGACTGTGAAGAGGGAAGGAGCTCCGGGCTCCTGCGCTGTTGAGTTTTCACACGGGACGCTCGCGTGGGGCCCTGAAGTTCGGTTTATAACTGTTTGTGAGTGCCAGTGTGGACTGAAGCAGAGTTGTAAGGAGAAAGAAGCACCAGAAGTGAGGAAACCAGGCTCACCCTGTAGAAGACTGGAGAAATTGCTGAATCGTGCTCGGTCTGTCAGGAACTGAATCTGCTGTGTGTCTATGTTGAATTACTGTACAGTGGTTATTGTATAACTGCATCTTACTTTACAGGGGGGTCCCCAGAGTCCAGCTGATTGAACCAATCCTGGGGGTAAGTGTATATTGCAAGGGTACTGTGACTGATTTGTGTGGGCCACTAGTGGGAAGAAAGGGGGGTTGCAGTGACCCAGAGGGCTGTGACCAAGTCATCTCAGACTGTCTTAACCCCGACCTCTGGGTGGAGGCACCCGCCATCGGATCCAGGCCCCTCAACCTGTTAGTGGCAAATCAGGCAGGGGTAGTAGCCCTTGGGATAGCGCCACCTAGGGGCTACATAAGTTTCACTTGGAAGTTGCTATGGTTAATCAGGTCAAGGGCCGTGGTTAAGTTCACAGATACAACTCCAGTCATGAACCCTGCATCAGGTGCATATGATAAGTAAGCGTGACCAGTGCTGTTGCAATGTACTTGTTTTGCCTGAAGCCATGTTGCACTCCAGTGAGGAGACTGTGCATGTCAGTGTAGGTTTGCAGCTGATTGTAGACTATCTTTTCCTGAATCTTTGCCAGTATGGAGAAGAACAATATTGATCTGTAATTTACGGGTAGATTATAGGGTCCTTCTTAGGGTATCAGGACCACAAGGGAAGTTTTCCATTAATCTGGGTCTCTACCAAAGATGAAAGAGAGGTTAAACAGCCTGGCCTCTCGGGGTGTAGTGGCACAGGTGGCCAGTCTGAGCAGCTTTGGCTCTAGACCATCAAAACCTGCACACTTCCCTTGTTTGAGTTTTCTCAGGTACATCTGTACCTCACTGACTCTAACCAGTTTTATTTGGAAATCTGGACAGGTACTGTTAATTCTGCTTTTATCTGAGGTATGTGAGTAGCATTTGTGACCTTAGCTCCTGTGAAAGTGCTCAAGTCTGTGAAAAATTAATTGAAAATGTTAGCCATGGGTAGTGGTCCATTTCCTCTGATTTGCTTACTGCTAGTCCCTCAATTTTGGGTTTGCTTTAGCCCTCAAGTAGCTCATTATCTTTGACAGAAATGTTTGGGTTGCATTAGGGAGTCAGTCTGCATCTATTTGCAGTATTGGCTTTTTGCTTTTTTAGTTCTGTGTTGCATTTATGGTATGAGACCACTCCTGGTGTGGGACTAGAACCAATGACCGTCTGGACCAGACTGATATGTGCTACCAGCTGTGCCACACTGACTTCTGTAGCAGCAATAAAAAGTTAAACTGACCTCCACACTTCTTAGAACATAAGAGGAGAGGGCAGTAAATAACGGCAGTACAAGCATAAAGAACATAAGAGGAGTGGGCAGTAAATAACGGCAGTACAAGCATAAAGAATATAAGAGGAGTGGGCAGTAAATAATGGCAGTACAAGCATAAAGAACATAAGAAGAGAGGGCAATAAATAACGGAAGTACAAGCATAAAGAACATAAGAAGAGAGGGCAGTACAAGCATAAAGAACATAAGAGGAGTGGGCAGTAAATAACGGCACTACAAGCATAAAGAACATGAGAGGGCAGTAAATAACGGCAGTACAAGCACAAAGAACATAAGAAGAGAGGGCAATAAATAACGGCAGTACAAGCATAAAGAACATAAGAAGAGAGGGCAGTAAATAACGACAGTACAAGCACAAAGAACATAAGAAGAGAGGGCAATAAATAACGGCAGTACAAGCATAAACTGACCCCCACCCCCAGGTCATAAGAAGAAAGGGTGGTAAACAGCAGCAGTACATAGAAACATAGATCTGACGGCAGATAAGGACTGCTTGGCCCACCAAGTCTGTCCATTTCCCTACCTGTTGGATAATCTGCAGATCATTGTTAACCACCAGCCTGTTTTCTCCTACATACGACTGTAATTGCCTTATGTCTGTCCCATGCATTCTTGAATTCCCCCACTGTGTTTGACCCCACGACCTCCTCAGAAAGGCTGTTCCATGCGTCCACCACCCTCTCCATGAAAAATACTTCCTCATGTTGCCCCTGAGCCGTCCCCCCCCCCCACCATCTTCAAACTGTGCCACCTTGTTCTTGCACATCTTTTTTTTCTGAAAGATGATACATAGATACATAGACAGTGTCGGCAGATAAGGGCCTATGGCCCACCCAGTCTGCCCATTTGAGCTTGTAAGTTCAGTTTGTTTTCCTAGAAGTCTGTTGCCCCTTACCCCTGACCTCCAGAATTCCTTTATGTCTATCCCATGCATTCTTAAATCCTGTGATTGTTTCAGCCCCCACCACTTCCTCTGGCAGGGTGTTCCACTTGTCCACCACCCGCTCTGTGAAGAAATTCTTTCTCATGTTTCCTCTGAATCGTCCCTCCTCCAACTTCATCCCATGCCTCTAGTCCTGGAACATCTTTTCGCTTAAAAATAGTGTTTTCCTGCACCCTGTTCCTCCCTGTAAGATACTTCTATGTCTCTATCATATCCCTCTCTCCTCCTCTCCTCCAGGGAGTACATGTTCAGTTCCTTCAACCTGTCTTCATAGGACTTGTGATGCAATCCATGCACCATCTTTGTTGCCTCCTCTGAACCTTCTCTACCCTGTCTATGTCCTTACATAGGTATGGTCTCCAGAACTGTACACTGTACTCCAGGTGGGGCCTCACTAGTGTCTTGTATAGTGGAATTATGACCTCCCTTTTCCTGCTGGTGATGCCCCTGCCTATACATCCCAGCATCCTATTTGCTTTACCTGCTACCTTGTCACACTGTTTCCCTACCTTGAGGTCATCAGAGATGATAACCCCAAGATCCCTTTCCTGCTTGGTGCATGCTATATCCTCACCCCCCCAACTGATATATTGTGCCAGGGTTACCCTCTTGGACTTTAATTCCCTTGAGGTACTTGAAAGTTTCTATCATGTCCCCCTTTCCTCGAGGGTATACATATTAAGCTCCTTTAGTCTCTCTTCATATGATTTCTGGTGCAGAGTGACACTGCACTATTTTAGTTGCTCTCCTCTGGACTACCTCCATCCTGTCCATGTCCTTGCGGAGATGGGATCTCCAGAACTGCACGCAGTACTCCAGATGGAAACAACCCCCATACCCCTTGGGTTATAAGACAGGAGGGTGGTAAGCAGCAACAGTACAAGGATAAACCGACCTCCACACCCCTCGGGTCATAAGAGAGGAAGGTGGTAAAAAGCAGCAGTTCAAGGATAAACTGACCCTCACCACCTCTGGGGTCAAAAGAGGCACAGAAAGGTAGTGTGCGTCATTCTCTTGCACAATGTGGTTGATGTGGTTGCATGTGTGTTGCAGTGTTCTTTGTAGGTTTGAAGTGGGATGGACATACTGTGCTGTAGACCCCTCCCAAAGATGCTGACCCAAGACACTCTGTAGGGGAGGGACCTGCGGCAAGGGAAATTAACAGATTGTTGACCTGTTTGCTATTAATGTTAGCAGGTATGTGCTTCAGCTGTTTATTCTGCAAATCTGTTTATTGTCATCGTACTATCAATCTGTTTTATTGCTGTTAAAAATGTTTTCTAATAAAATATTATTAAAAAGAAAAGAAGCACAGGGGTGGTGAGAAAGACTACATGGCAGGTGCAAGGATGGGACTGTTGGTGGTGATGGGCTTCTGACTGTTGCTAGTTTAAAAAATTGGTGAATATGCACCTTTTTTGGGGTGGTGGATGGGGAGAGGCCAGCATCAGACACACTGCTGCAGGCTGTTTTGGGCTCCCAACAGCTGGTCATGCAGTGAACACAATGCGACTTCACTGTGAGCCCCAGAGCCCTGGTGGGAGCAATTCATGGACTTCTGACAGTTCTGTGTAATTTCCATATTGTTTAAAAAGTTGGTCTTTTTTTCACATTTTTCTGCATGTCTCTTGCCAAAAAAAAACCCCCCATTAAACCCAAATTTTATAAAAACTGTCAGATCAAGAAAGCCTGTGCCAGTGCACATGTTTTCAAAGATTTCATGAAAATCTGTCAAATAATGGCCAAGATTTAAGCAGCTGGAAATCACAATTTAACATTATGGTGCCTACACAACTCTAACTATAGTAGCACTATTGTGCCACTTAAATATAGTATGTCTCCTGCAGTAATCTTCCAGCTGCTTAGAACTATGTTATGTTTAGCAGTAGTCATTTTATCATGTTTCGGAACACTGAACATTGTAATATCTAATATTTTTCTACAAGGTTCTGAAGTACAAACATGTTCAGTAATGACAAGTTCATAGAGACAGCTTGGCCCCTGAAATGTCATTCTTTGTGAAAAGGCATTTCAGAGCCTGACACGATGGCCCAGGTTTAGTATATTGCACTATGTCGTAGGGGACCTGGGCTCATATCTCAAGCCTGCCTCATTCCACTGGTCCAGTGAGGTCTAGGGAGCATTGTGGAATCAGTACTCTCAGACTCTGGGGGGACGTTTTGGGAGCATTGTGGAGGCAAACCCCTCTGACTCCAGTGTAAGAGTTTAATATGTGTCGGAATAGTAGCACCTCCTTCATTGGGATAAGGAGGGGCGTCTGACATCATGGGTGACAATATGATATGTTGCCGTACCCTAAATACCCATACAGCAGTATGTCATGAAAACATAGAATCTGACAGCAGATGAGGGCCGCGTGGCTCACCCAATCTGTCCATTTTTCCCTACCTACTTTCTCACAGCAGACACTACTTGATCTACAGCTCTTTCTCCCTCCCTGCCCTCCTAACTCTGGAAAGCATAAATGATTCGGCTGTGGTAAAAATACATGGGAGGTATGATTTCAGATATACCCATGCCAGAGCCAATTGGTGTCTTCCTGAAGGGCCCCTCTTCTCAAGCTAGATCCTGGTGGAGAGAGACCACAGATCCATTGTGGGGTAAAGCCATGATGGGTTCAGGGGGCTACAACAGAAGATGTCAGGGCAGGAAGTTGTAACCAGTCAAGACAGATTGCTCAAGACTGTGTACTGTTGATTCAGAGCCAAAGGAACTGGAAGCAAGAAGTGGTGGCTAGGCTAAGAGAACAACAGAACAGCTAGCACAAGTTATTCACTCACAATCCATCTGAGTTTATTTATGTAACTTAATTAACATAGAATTTGTTGTCAGGATAGGACCACTTGGCCCACCAAGTCTGCCCAAGTGTTCCCTCCCTGTTGTGCATCCACAGACTCTTTCTGGTGAACATCCCCCCTCCCTGCCTCTGTTCTTCTATGTTTATCCCCTGCCTTCTTGAAGCTCCCAACCATTCTAGCCTCCACCACTTCAGCTGGATGCCTGTTCCAGGCATCTACCACCCTTTCAGTAAAGAAATATTTCCTGATGCCAGCCGACTGGCAGTAGAGTTGGCTGGAATGTTATTAGAAACATAGACAGTAACAGTAGAAAAAGACAAGAGGTCCATCCAGTCTGCCCAAGTTCCCTATAATCCCTGAAACCTACTGTTCCTCTGGGGTACTAACCCTCCCCATCCTCTTTCTATTCTCCTCCTTGATCCTGTCGCCCCCAGTAACTACTATTTCCTTCATTATGCCCCAGCCCTGCTTGAATCCCCTGACTGTTTTTGCACCCACCACTTCAGCCAACAGACTGGTCCAAGGTTCCCCCACCCTTTCCATAAAGTAGTACTTCCTCACATCGCTCCTGAATCTACCTCCTGTTAATTTCCATTCGTGTCCATGAACTGGTATTCAGGCTAAATAGTTCCCCGCAGTTCACTTTAATTCCTTTAAGGAACTTCCAGGTGTCTGTCGTATCTCCCTTCTGGTCTCCAGTGAATATATATTTAGTGCCTTGAGGCACTCCTCATAGGATCTGCCTTGCTGGCTCTGAATCATTTTTGTTACTCTGCGCTGCACTGTCTGCAACCTATCCTTATCCTTTCTGAGGTAAGGACCCCAGAACTGGGCACAGTACTCTAGGTGAGGCCTCACCTGGGATCTGTAGAGGGGAAGTATTATCTCTTTTCTTCTGCTATCAGTACCCCTCCTGATCCCTCCCAGCATCCTGTTAGCCTTGCTATAGGCCTTGTTGCACTGGCTCGATTGTTTAAGTGAGTTACTAATGATAATTCCCAGATCCCATTCCTCATCTGTAGTGCTAAGCGCCTCTCCTCCCATCCAGTACTCTGTCTTGGGGTTCTTTTTCCCTAGGTGCATTACCTTGCACTTTCTAGCACTGAATTTTAACTGCCAGACCTTTGACCACACCTCTAGCTTTTGTAGGTCTCTCTGCATTTCCCTTATTCCCTTGTCACTATCCACCCTTCTACATAGTTTTGTGTCATCTGCGAAGAGGCACAACCTGCTCTGGATTCCTCCTCCAGTGTCATTAATGACTGAACCCAGGACTGATACCTGTGGAACCCAGCTCATAACCTCCCTCTCCTCTGATTTAACCCCATTGACAACTACCCTCTACTGCCTCCCCTCTAGCCAGTTACCCAGCCAGTTCACTGTGGGTTTCACTGCAACGCAGGTCTTCCATCTTCTTGAGCAATTGTTTGTGAGGTGCAGAGTCAAAAGCCTTGCTGCAGTCAAAGTAGAGCAGATTCACAGCGTGGCCCTTGTCTAATTCCTTTATCACCCAGTCAAAGAAAACTATCAGATTAGTCTGACAAGATCTTTCTGCCACAAAACCATGCTGTTAACTATCCTGGAGCCTGGTGCTCTTCAGGTAGTCTGTGAGGTCATCTTTGGTCAGTGACTCCATCAGTGTCCCTACTATAGAGGTTAGACTGACAGGCCTGTAGTTCCCTGGTTACTCCTTATCCCCTCTTTATGAAGCGATACAACATCTGCCACCTTCCAATCCCTTGGAACTTCCCAGACCAAAGTGAGCCGTTGAACAGACAGTCCAGTGGTTCAGCTAGCTCCACTGCTAATTCCCTGAATATCCTCGGATGCAACTCATCTAGTCCCGGGGCGTTATCTATCTTAAGGCCTGCCAGCCCTTTAAGAAACCTTTCACTAGTGAACAGTGGCTATCTCGTTTCCGGGATTCCCTTAGTGGCTACTTCGATGCCACTCCCTGGCATGGACCCACTGTCCTCCTTAGTGAAAACTGAGCAAAAGTAGTCATTTAGGATGGCGGCCTTTTGCCCATCCTCCTCTATCGCTTACTCCCTTCAACTAGCCTTACAATTCCCCCACCCGTTTCCTTTTTTCATTAATATATCTGAAAAACGATTTTTCTCCATTCCAGACCCCCTCCGCGATACGCAGCTCTGTGTCTGCTTTCGCTTCCCTAACAGCCCTCTTTGCCTCCCTCTTTTTCTTAAATAATTCTCCCATTTTACTGCACCCTGCTTTTTCTTGTATTAATAGTAGGCCTTCTTTTTGACCCTTACCGCTTCTCTGACCTTTGCTGAGAACCATAGTGGTACCTTAAACCTGTTTTTCTTTGTTACTTACCCCTATCTCTCCTTCACCCCCACCTATGTCCTCCACCCCAACTAACTTATTCCTGACCAGTTCCCTCATCCTATCAAAGTCAGCTCTTCTAAAGTCAAGGACTTCAGTTCTTGATTGAGGCCCACTGGCCCCGAGGGCCAATTCAAACCAAACGGAGTTATGGTCACTGTTCTCCAGTGGCTCCCCTACTCCTACTGCTCCCACCATCTCTGAGTTGGTGAGCACTAAATCAAGGACTGTGGTCTGCCTTGTGGATCCCTTGACTAGCATCACCAGTAGATAGATTCTTGGAAGGCATCCAGCAAGTCCTGACTCCTGGCGCTGCTGGCCACTGGGATCTCCCAGTCGATGTCTGGCAAGTTCAGGCTTCTTAACACCACTACTTCCCCCTTTGCTACCCCTCTTTCAAGTTCCTCTATGAGTTCTCTATTCCTTTGCTTCCCTTGCCCTGGAGGCCTGTATATCACCCCCAAGTGTACTTTCCTGCCTGAGGCTGCCATGAGTTGCACCCACACTCACTCAACCTCACCACTGCTAGCCCTAATGCACCCATCTTCTACCTCCTCAGTGCCTTCCTTGACAAAAAATTACATTGATGTTACCCTCATTTTTGAAAAACATGACTCTGCTGCTAAGAGCATAAGGTTTATGGGAATTGATAGGCAACAACCTTTTACATGGGGGTGATAGGGTCAATGAATTACTGAAAAAAGAGAGTTTATGGATTTTCAAACTCCAGAGTGTTAAACCAGATGGTCTCAATGAACAAGGGGACCTAAAACCCTTTCTGAAGAAAAAATGATGCATTAGTATTGTTATATACATAAATTTGTAATAAAATATATTTTTTAATTTCATTCATCTTTTTTTTTCTCCTTTTAGGCTCCATTAGATGAAGTTGCACTTTTGTGGATCCCCAGCACTGCTGGCAATGTAAATGAAGGGCGATCACATTTTGCAAATTTCCTCCTTCTGTGTCTTCTAACCCTCCCCCCCCGTATATACCTCATTTTCTTCCGCTCTTTTCCCTTCCCTCCCTTTTCCTTCCCTCTTCCCCTTCCCCATCTATCCTTTTTCTCTATAACGTTCCACTTTTCTATCTTTCCTTGGTTTCTTTATCTTTTTCCATCTATCTTGTTCCATGAATTGCTGTATAAGCTGTTATAATAGATGAGATTTTACCAGCTCTAGTTAGTTTATGCAGACCTTTTGATATTGGCATGTGTCACATTATGTGTCTGAATGATGAAATTGATATAAATAGGGATTCTGTATTCTACATCGGAGCTGATTTGTTGTAAACATGTATTTGTTGATTATTGTTTTTTCAGTATTTTTGTATTGTATAGTAGTAGTATTATATGTAGTATTTGTATTGCATATGAACTGTGTCACTTTTTGATGATGTCACTACCCTGATTACGTTAAATCTGGGCTTTCCCACAGATGATCTTACTCCGTCTTGAAGGCATTACTGCTGAGGCGCTAGGGGTCTCGTATGTGCGGCCTGATTGGCTAATAAAGAGCACTTTAGGACTTGCACTGCAGTTTGCTTGCCTGACTTTTATTTTTTATCGTGTGCTTTAAACTTGGGACTTTTTACTTTTTTTTTTTTCATTTTTGAAGTTTAACTGGAAAGTGGTTCATCTCAACAGTGACTGGGAATGTATCAGCAAATAGATGTACTCTACATGCCCAAGAATTTCTGTATACGTAGCCCATCAGACTGCAAGAAAGGCTATCGGCTTATATTTGAAAGTGGAGTTTTGGACCATGCAAAGCCCCTGTACTAAGCACAAATTCGTGCAAGGCCGTACATTTGGTATATGAACAAGCTCAGAACACAGTGTAGGTGTCCAGAGCTTGGTCGAGTATACCCACCCTTTGAGAGCAGCACAGAGAAAGACATTAATAGGAGCACTCGGCAGGTTGTGCAGTTTTACCCTTATTTGTCAATTTAAATGTCCCCATGCAGATTACCTATATTCTGTGCAGGGTCCTAGTAGGGCATTAGCATCATGTTATGGTCCTATTCAAATGTGAGTAAGTCGTTTCTCCTTGGATTGGGTAAAGACTTGATGCTGCTTTAAATCTGACCTTTGTGTGTGTGCCCCCCTTTCTCAATCGGCAACCCCTGGCTTCCAGTGGCACAGCTCCCTTCCTGCTCTAGGTAGTGTCATCAGTAGCAAAACTAGTCCACTTACAGTCCTGGTGCTAGCATGAGTCTTGCAGTTTAGAACAGATCTTTGCTCTCTTTCTGTCCCAGTGCCATTCCAGCCTTGAGTGTCGATCTGTTCAGTAGTCTCCTCCCCATTTCCTGTGCCAATAGCTCTGTTGTCTGGTGGCATTCCCCCTTCCCCAAACACCACACCCTGGTTGCGGGATGGCAGATGGCACATACCAGTCGCTCATCTTCACAGCAAGACAACATCAGCTGCGTGCAAATTCTGTATTACTATACAGTCATGTATAGTTAACGATATGGCACTTGCGGGACATCTGTTCAGACTCACAGAAGAACCATGATTTTGGGCTGGCCTGGTGGCGCTGAGGTTTGAGGTGCTAGACGCCACACCAGTGACCCAGGTTCGGGAATACACACTCAAAAAATAAAGATTTATTTCCTTCAGGAGGTCCAAATCATCGTCCTGTCCAAAAACATAAGTCGCTCCCTTGCTTACTCAAACATTTTACTACCACTCACACTCGGAGCTTACTGAGCAGTCTGTCTCAGCCATACCCCATTCTGACCGGAACCCACCTGCCTCCTAACCCTGCTCAAGTGCTTCACTCCTCACAGCCCCTCGCAGACCAACCTGCTCAAACTCCCCTCAACTGTAGCTGAACAATCCCATACCGGACTGCATTGTTTTACTTAACTGTGACTCGTCTCTCTGCAGTCCCACCGTGTCACTTCCTGTAATGCAGATGCTCACAATCGCACAAGCTTCCTCACACTAAAGAAACTGTTTACAGTGCTTCTGCTGATGCTAGCCCGGGACTACGCGAGCATACCATCTCATTTCCTGATCGCACTTTCCACTACTGCACACAATTCAAATGAAACAGTAACTCCAACTCTTATAATAGTATTATCTGGAGTTGAGTATATCACATCACTGAGTTTGTGGATGATTAAACGCAGAGGCTTCGAATCATCCACACAAGCCAGTTATTGCTTCATATACGCCAACTCCCTGAATGTTATCACTTAAACAAACCATGAGTGATACAGAAGCAAATGATTTGATACCTTTCACTGGACCAACACAGATGTAACAAAAAAAACTTATACCATTTATAAAATTCCTGATCAAACAACTGCAAACAGAACACTGTTGTTTGTCATTTTATAATATGATGTACTGGGTGTGTATTTACTGAGTTGCTGGATCAGGGCCTTGATAAAATAATATTTACTTAACTCGTTCAAGATTCCATCAGGTGGACAGAAAAAAAGTCTGTAAGAATTTGTCTAACAACTATAAGATGCAAAAATAGTATTTGTGTGTGCGTTTGCAATAAATATGTTTGCCGGCATTACTAGTATCTTTTGAAAGATTGTCTGACTTGTGATTACTAATTTTGAGTATAGATCATGAAATAATGAGCTTGATATTTATTTCATATAGTCCCCCATTATACCTTATGCATAGCATATGAATTCATATCATTCCAAGGCTACCGTTACATATAACATTAATAATGAACAGCAAATCAGAGCTCTTTTCCTAATAAAAGGCTGCTGATATAATAAAGAACAAAGTCATAAATAAGAAACTAGTGGCTTATGGAAAAATCTACAGGGATTTATACAGGGATTTGATTCTACCTTTCTGGGGAAAACACAGGGAAAATGAGGATTTCTTACAGAGTAATGGTTATTTGGATCTGGGAGCACTGAATATTTCTTATCCTATGTTTTGTTTCCTGGATAGGGCAGGGGAGATGCCACATCTCATTGTCACAGGAATGTTCATTTACACAATTTTGCACTGTATTTACTCAGGCTGTCCCAGATTAGATGAAATATCTTGTTTGCAGTGGGGCCATGATTTTATCATTTTTATAATGTATTTATTCAGGCTACCTAGTCCAGGGCCCCTGTATTCAAAGGAGATATGCAGCACATACCAGTGGAAAAGAGAAATGTGCCAAACAACTCCAACAGTGCGCAGCAGTATGATATTCAGACGTGCAGGATGCGCTGGCTGCAAGGGAATGGGCCAGGGCACGCACAAATGGTATGCCGTTCAAGTCGAGGGGACAGTCCCATGCATATGCCGTGCTGCAGCATGTTCAGTGGGAATGTGCCCCTCACAGTCCAGAGCACTGTGGCCCACAGTTAGGCCATGAATAGCTGACCTAACCCGGCCAGCCACCCACCCACAGACAGGCTGCAGATGTGCACCCAGGTATCCCTGGTGGACTAGCGGTATCCCCTTTCCATCCCTAGTCTAGCCAGCTCCATCCCTGAAGAGTTCCATAGTGTAGGCCCCCCCCGACCCAATTGCACCAGAGGAAACCATGGTCCATATCCATAGTCTAGAGGACTCCCATCCACCACCCCTGTACATGGACACCCTCACTCCCCCATACCCAGCCTGTTGCAAAGACTGGCACTGCCCTCCACACCCTGCCATGGCCAGCCATTGACTGCACTGAATCCGGGCTGAGGATCTGCACTCTGGAATGACCCAACTGGCTGTGCTATGCATTGGGGCACCATGCCAGCTGCAGATCTACCAGTGTATGCAGCTGTGTGTACGTCCCTGGCAAACTGAAGAGGGAATTTACATACCTCCAATGTATGCCTTGCCGATACTGTATCTTCTGTTGTCATACACCGCTGCAAGTCCACACTCTTCCCTGTTTCCCTGTGTAACATGCCACCCTCCGGACTGCTGAAGTATCTCGATTGCCATGGGGTGCGGTATCCTGCAGTGTATGCTTCAGGCTATAGATAGTTCATCCGCAGTTCCCCAATTATACAATCAAATGGGACGTCAGCTGTAGCATACCTGTTTTGGGACCTGTGTGAATGGGTACAGCATCGGCTGTCACCCACACTGAGCAGTGCAGTGGCACCTTAATGATGTGTCTGCTGCCAGTGCCTGAGGAATTTGCCACTGGGTGTTATTACCCACACACAGCTCATGCCTACGTATAACACATTCCAGCATCCTACTGTGAGTGCTGTGCCACCCACCGATATAGTGGTACAATCCCATTACAGAGCCAGTCGTCGCAGTGGGATGAGGGGGGGAGTGACTGTGCACCGTTGAGGGGGAGCGGGGGCCACTACACTATGGACATGGATTGTAGGTGTATTCAGGTGCAATTAGGGATGGCACTGGGGTCCCTACAATATGAAACTGATAGAGCTTGGACTCCAGTATGATTGGGGCAGGTGGAACAGGTGGGGGTGTGCCATTGTACCACTAGAGACTTCAGGGCCTGTCCCATATGGGAGCGAGCGGGGTTGGGGCTTGGCGGCTAGACCTGCTCCGGCTCATACATCCCCATGCCAGCAAGCAAATGGGCTGGTAATGTGCATGCATAAAGCCCCTTTGCACCCAGCATGCTCAATTAGTTCATTTGCATTTCAGGGCTGAGTATCGCCCATGGGGGCTGCAGTGAATACCGGTATGTGCCACACATTCCCCCTTGAAGGTATTCAGTTAGGGTCAGACATTGAAAAATACAGTTTAGCAGGATGCTGACCTGCGGCGCCGATGACCCGTGTTCGGGAACGGACCCGGGTTGCTGGAGGGCCAGCCGGAGGAGAAGGATCGAGCATCCTGCATCTTCTCCAGGGGGGAAGGGGGTAGAGTGTCCGGTGCGCTACAGACACCCAGCGGAGGCTGGGTGTACTGCAGCACCGTGCCAGCACGTCGGGGCGGACAGATGCTGGCCATCATTGCACGCCCCTTCACATATATGGGGAAAAATTGCAACTGCCTGCTGCATCTAGGAAGCTAGCCTCTCGCTTTAGATTAGCTTCTGTGGCCGGCTCTCCCATCCTAATACAAGTGTTGTGGCAGTTAAGGGAAGAGGTGCAATCTCGCCTTTGGGGGCCAGGGGCCTTCGGGGGATGCACGACTAAGTGGAGGTAGAGGTTGGAGGGGTCTGTGGCCGGGCAGATGTAAAGCAGCAAGATTGGAGCACAAAAATAGGGAAAAAAAACAAAACAATTTAGTAAGAACATACATACTGAAAAAATATAATATAAAACGATATTCTTTGGTAAGAAGGTACATAGCATGAGGGTACAATATAACAGGACATACAATGGCAAGATTGTACATGGCATACAGTGCATCAAATTACAGTTTCGGCAAAATATAGACCTACATGTGCACATTTAGTTAGGGTGGTAGGGAGAAAGAGAAGGAAGGTCAATTCTGTGCCAAATGGGTCCTTAATGCAAACCATAAGTATGGCACAGTGAGCGTAGAGAGATAAAGGTCCTCAGGGGAATTGGGGAGAGAGGTATATTCATAGTAATTTACATCAGAGGTGTGTTGATTGGGGCTGCTGGGTCAGCAAGGGGTACACTTGGAACATGCATGTAGGCAGTATACTCAAGTGCTGAGCCATGAGCAGAGCACCTGACTCTGGATATGCTTAGGATATTTGGCACAGAACAAATGAGAGGAGGGACATCACCGATTATTAGGAGGAATGGAGTTCCATAGTTTGGGAGTGAAGTAGGCAAAGAACGCGCCACCTGCTTTAGATTTGATTCTAGGGACATCGAGCAGGGCATTATCGGTTGATCTCAGGGGGTAGCCATTTTCAACTGACCAAACAGTGGATGCGAGGGATCGGAGCTGACCATTTTTTAACATATAATACAGATGATACCTCCATAACTTGGGTCACGATAGGAGAAGTCAGCCTAGTTTGTTGTAGAGAGGGCAGTGGTGGGTGAGTCGAGGGGATTACAATGCAAAGCGGCAAATATTATTATAGGTGACATCCCGTTTTTGGAGGGTAGTTTTTGCAGCTGAGGAGTACACTGGGGCTCTGTAAAGCAATTTGGGAATAGCATTCTTCTGGTAATGGGTAAGTGAGCTTGAGGGGTCAGGTCCTGGGCTACTTTGTTTATGATACACCAGGCATGGAGCTCACAGATTTACTGACACTTGTCACATGTGCCGCATAGTCAGAAGAGGGATCTAGGATGAGTCCAAGGTGCAGTAAGGAAGAGGTGTTTGGGACCATGGTGCCATTCTGACATACAGCAGATACAGGGGAGAGGCAGGCTCTGACTTTAGGGGTAGTACCAAAGAGCACTGATTGAGTTTCAGTGGTGTTGAGGATGAGCTTGTTTTACGACAGCCAGGTGTGCACTATTGCAGATTCGTTGTCAGACACTGATTTATCTGATCAATATGCTTCGAGCTGGCATAGAGGACCAGATCATCAGCGTAGAGTATGGCAGAGGAGTGGGTTATACCATGTGTAATATTGTTTATGTGCGATGCAAACAGCAGGGTGCCAAGTATGGAGCTGTGCGGGACTCCTCCCAGGCAAGATGCAGGTTCTGAGACAGGAGTGTAGCCAGAAATTTCCATTTTGTACACACTCTCCAACAGTTACACCCCCCCCCAATTAAAAAATGTACACATCCTTTCCAGATGGCACCCCCTTCCAAACAAGTCAGATTGTTGTCAGATGACTCCTCTACCCTCTAAAGAGGTTATACATGTATTGGACACTCCTCAGTGGCCTACACTAACCCAAATACTACAGATTAGAATGATAATATTAACAGAGTGGCTTATAGTTTGTGACAGGCAATCAACAAAACTGTACACAAATGTGTACAGTGAGTATGCCTGTCTACACCTTTGTTCTGAGAGAGGATGCATACAAGACCCTCTGGGCTAGGTTTGCCAAATAGCTTTGAAAACAGACGAGAGCAGTTTGTGAAATACCCAGGTTGGTAAGTTTGTCAGTGAGGAGTGTGTGATTGACAA
Organism: Neoceratodus forsteri; assembly: GCA_016271365.2. Taxonomy (NCBI): domain Eukaryota; kingdom Metazoa; phylum Chordata; order Ceratodontiformes; family Ceratodontidae; genus Neoceratodus; species Neoceratodus forsteri. The sequence goes on along the minus strand of CM057449.1, from coordinate 1,127,904,264 downwards.
GGTCAAAGGCTTTTGTTAGATCAGTAAAAACAGCACCCGCGAGGCTACCTGTGTCCATAGCAGTGGAAATGCTATTTGTAAGGGTAAAAAGGGCAGTGGTGGTACTGTAACCTCTGCAAAATCCATGCTAATTATGGGACACTATGTTGTGCTCTGTGAGGTAACTAGTAAGCTGCGAGGCCACTACCTTCTCTAGTATTTTACTGAGGACAGGTAGGATAGCAATGGGCCTATAGTTGTTCAAGATTCTATGGTCTCCCATCTTGAAAACTGGGACAAACCGTGCAGTTTTCCAAGCATCAGGCAATATGCCTGTAGAGAAAGATAGGTTGATTAGTTTAGCTACAAGGGAGGCTAATTCTTTTGCGGTGATTTTTTCAGAAGTTTAGGTTCATCTCCATCTAGGCCCACAGATTTGGAGTCAGAAATCCGCATAAAGAGTGTTTGGACCTCTGAGGGCCTGACACGCTTAAAGTAGAAGGAAAGTTGGGACCGAGTATGTAATGACCCTGAGTAGGGGCTTGCTTGAGAGGTTGTAGGGGTCCTTCAGAAGTGATACCCCCATATGAAGAGAGATCTGTGAAGTGGAAGTTGAATGTGTTGACAGTTGTACTGTTATTGCAGTGCACCCCATTTAGTAACATATCTGAGGTGACTACCTTGTTGGCCAAGGATTTTTTTTAATTTGTTGCCAGAACAGCCTGGGGTTTAGGGCTGTTGCACGGAATAGTGTTTTGCAGTGCTTACTTTTACTGTTTCTGACCTCTCGCTTGCATTTGTTGCGCAACTGTCTATATGCAGCCCAGTCCTGAGGGGGATGATGAGGCCTTGTAGGCCTCCCGTCTTTTATCACGTTCTTTAAATTTTATTAGTAGCTTATGGTCAAGCCATTGTGTTAGAGTGGCCCACACCCTTCTCTTAGTGAAAGGGACAAACTTATCTTATATGGTGGTGAGGAAAGAAGCTGCTGAATTTACATCAGTGGCATTATACAAGTAGATCCAGTATGTATTTGCTATATCCTGCCTGTATAGGTCCAGGTTAACATTTTCTGAGATGTATTATCCTGTGGGAGCTTTAGGCGGTTTGGCTCACCATGCATGGTAGAAGGGACAGTGATCGCTAAGGACATCAGCAGGGACTCCCAAGGTTTTGAGTCTGTCGGGCCTTGGTGTGAGGATGCAGTCAGTTAATGTCTTTGTGCTGCAATTTTTGGAGAACAGGGTGGACTCAGTAATGACCTGGGTTGAGGTTTGCTGCATGCCATTCCATAGTAAAAGGGGAGCTACAGAGAATGCTCTGTCCCGTTTAATTTAAACCTTGATATTTGGGTACCCAACAAACCAGTAACATACTAACATACTAAAATGCCAGCAGATTAGGCCTAATGGTCTTTCGCGTCTGCTCATTTGTGCCTTGTTTCCTTCTGTCCAGCCCCGGCCATCTGCCTACTTCCCTGAGAATGTTGTCCCTCTGGCCCCCCTTTGTGAGGGTCCCCAGTTACCTGCCTGCTTCCTTGGTAGTGTCCTCCTTTTGGGCCCCCTCTGCCAGGGTCCCTATGTGACCCCCAAGTATTCTCCTGCACTCCTTTCCCTATGCCCCCGCCCCTAGTGCTTGGTGCAACCGCGTGGCAGATCCACTGCCCCCTTCCCCAACCATACCTTCCCCTTTTCCCCAGTTGTCTCCTAATCCCCGCAACCTCCTTCCTAAGCTGTGCCAGCTGGTAGCACACTGGGCAACCACCGAACTTCCAAGCCCAGTCCAGTATCATGGATGCTCCACACCCTTTGCACTCCACCACCCTCCCAAAGATGCCGGCCCTAATGATGTGTGGTCCCATTTCCCTCCAAGTAGGTTTCCTTGGGTGAGCCACCAGGTTCCCCACTGGTCCAAGATACACCCCTACTGCCTAATCAGGTCACCCACTAATCCTAGATACAGCCCCACAGTAAACCAGTAACCCTGTTACTAGGTGCAGTACAACACAGTAAACTTATAAGGGAACAACTCCCTAAGCTTCTCTCCCCCAGCCTTTAAATCCAACCCCCAGTGGCTAGAACTACATGAGCTGCACCTGCAGCCTTTTCCTCCAATTGCAAGGCAGGTGTTCCCCTATAAATTAGCAGAGCTCTGGGGAGGGAGGAGTGGGGGAGGGTGGGTTTTGGGCCTACACCCAACTCTCAAGAGAGTGTATCAGCCCTGTGTCTCCCCCTCCAAGCCCTGCAGCCAAAGAACCAGCCCCAAGCAAATCCCACCAAATAGGTTTTAAATCAGAAGAAATAGGCTTCCACCAGCGCAGCCTGTTAAACAGTGAAACATCCAACAAATGAGCCCACTTACAGCCACCAAACCAATTTTCAGACTTCCAACAGCCCCAGAAACAATACCCTGCTAGCCCCTTAGAAGTAAGAAAGAAAAGAAACAACCTTCTACGTAGTAAAATCCACAAGAAACCCTGTAAAAACAACAAGAAGCAGCTACTGTCCTGGAACACAGCTGATCCTGTCCCCTTCCAGTTCCTTCTCAGTACCAGTGGAACATAACTCCCAGACATCAGGGAGGGTTGCAAGAAGCTTACCAAGCTACTGGCGTCATTTTAATATTCTAGGACTGGTCTTCAACACGGCAACACCGCAAAGCATTTTACGACATTAGGAGGGAGTTGTGACCGCTTCAGATACCTTTTGCCCTGTTACTGCTGACCAGACTGCATGTAATGGTCAGCAACAGGCACTTACTCATAGAGTGACCTGAAGGAAGCAGCACATCTCTTGGAAGAACTCGAAGCAGACATGACCGAACAGAGGTCCCTGATTCAGGCACTGGGGGATGTATCAGACAAAGATGCCAACAGCTGAGTCTATGAAGTTTGAGAACATTGTTAACTTATGTCTGTATACAGTTTATGAAAATATACTGCAGCGATTATGGTAAGGTGTAGGATGCATCTCGGAGGCAGGTACTGCGGTATGCGGAAATGAAATAAGTGCGTGGCTGCTTTTATTTTTCCATTGTACTCCAGGCTTTCAGAGTGTAAAATGCACGCTGTTGTAATCAGTGGCGCTGTTACTAGACTTTCACGTACTAAGACGGCTGCTTTGGTACCCTTTTGGATCTTCACCACTCGAGACTTTAAAGACATATGATACAGTGCAGTAGAACTGTGGTGAAGGAGTTGGAGCGCTTCATTAAATACATAAATAGATTAATCTCAAATGGCTGTACTATGTTGTGGGGGATATTCATTGTCGAGAGTGAACAAAAAACGAGTGCTGTGCTTTGTGGTTTCCTTTTTATAACAGATACTGTGTTATTTTTTTTTAGGCTTCTGCCTCCGTATTGGACCCTCTAGGGAAATAACTGTGTGGATTTATAGAACTTTGCATGACAGGTTAGGGTAATGAGTAGCTGGCATTTGATTGTTTTCAGGCCTCTAAGCCTGATGTTAAATATCGTTAGTAAGTCTGCAGTAAGTATATTTTCTTCCTTGCATGAGGTTTGATAGCAGGACAAGTTAAAACGTTTTGTACAGAGGGGTTTGTATAGACTTACAATTAAGTCTGTCAGGTAATACTGTAATTGTCAAGGTTCATATAATGCCTAGCATTTATGGCATAAGGCATAATGTGTATGTGCTGGTTAAATTAAGTATTAAGGAAAACCTACCAATCTTGTATAAACCGTATGGTTTATGTAAAGCACACCTATCATAACAGTATCTGTATTTTTAAATGCCTGCAGTATAATCCATGCATGGATATGATTGGGTACTGTCCAGGAAAACTGGACAAACACAAAGTAAAAAAAAATTCTGAATTGGGGCCTACTACTGGTTTGTAAATGTAATAGGCACCATTTAATGTGGCATGTGTACCATGGTACAAAACATTATGTAGAAGGTGTAGCTTTTGAAATTTCCATTTCAGACTGCTTGGTGCGCCACAATTATTTGTAAGGCAAAGCATGCTAAAATATGACTGTTTTCTTGTTTTCCCTTTAGGGCCAACCCAGAAAATGAACCTCTTTCAGGCAGTAGCAAGTGCCTTAGATGACACATTGGCCAGGGACCCTACTGCAGGTATGGAGCCCATACTGTTTACATAGCTTCGTCTTTTGTGCTGTTTGCAACATGTTTCATTTCAAGACCTTGCAACCTTTTCTGGACTTGCAAAGTTAGTCAATATACAGAGACCACCTTGAAGACTGTGTACTGTTAGTTTTTCCAGATGGAGGTTTTGTTCGGTTATGATAGACTACAGATATACTAAATACTGTAACTAACAGTTTTTACAGAGTCAAAGTGATGCAGAAAGAGTTGTGGTAATACCTTTTATATGACTGACAGAGTCTTATTACACAAACTTTTCGAAGCACACAGGACCTTCAGGCATGGTGTGAACCCAGATACATGCAGTGGGATTAATTTATCTAGAGATTCTGTTATTTAGCATTGCAAATACAAGTGTTCGAGATGGAAGAGATGCACCTAATCTAGTGTTTAAAATTTGTTTCCCTCAGTTGGTCTAGAGCACTTGGCAGTCCCACCACTCGGCCTGTTTTTAACAACCTTTTTTCCATCTTTGGTCTGGAGATTATCGCAGATACAGCAGTCATTGCCTGGTCCCATTTTTTTTTTATTGGGATTGTTTTTTTAACCCCCCCCCCACTGCACATCATCTTCAGGAATGTTCTCTGTCCTGGCCTAGCGGCTACCCTCAGCACCATCTACTTCTAAACTGCCACTGCTGTCCCCACAGTTTTTCTCTCCATGGCAGGGGTCCAGGGGAAGGCTAACCATCATGGAGATGGCAACAGCTCCCCCCCCCCCCGATGTGGCTGCATCTGTCCTGGTGGCCACCTGCATGCATTCAAAGGGGGATATGAGGCCGGCCTGGTGGTACTGAGGGTTGAGGTGCTGGATGACACACTTCACGCCATGCCAGCGACCTGGGTTCGGGGGTGAGCGTGGGCGCTGGGGGTTGGCGGGGAAGGAGTTGGATTGAGCGTCCTAGGGACAACTCTCCTCTCCCCGGGAGGGATCTGGGGTCTTCCCAGCTCAATAGAGACCCCCGGTGGAGACTGGGGTTACTACTAGCGTGGGAATAGGAATTGGGGACGATCGCGGCAGGCTTCTGTGGGCAGCCGTGTGCTGACGCCATTGCATGCTGCGTTCGGGAGCACACAAGAGAGAAAAAACCCTTATGCCTGGATAGGCGATGGCTCCTCTCCGGGCCACTGCCACACGCCATCACTGGACCTTGCCTCTGCCTCTCTCTCTCCTCTCCTTCTCCCCCCCCCCATGCCGGCACTAGATTCAGGATAGAGCACTGGTAGGAGTGGAGGCCCTACCCAAGAGGGTTCCGAGCTGAGGGGTTCCTTTGTCAGAGGAGGGGCAGCATACCCTATGAGGAGACAGGGGATTAGGTTGGCGATAGACCGGCCGGCGAGAAGAGGTAGCCTGAGAGAGTTCCAGGACGTAAGGAGATTAAACAGAATAAAAAAAAAAGGGGGGGATTTGGGGAACTACAGGGTTAGTGCCTCAATAACAACGATTAGCCAGCAATGTTAACATATACCAGGGTGCCTGTGCAAGTCACCAGACTGCATCTTGCACATAGATGCCCCCCACCATCACTATTATGATCCCCTGTCAATATCACTGTGGTAGTCTAGTGGCTGCCCACCCCGACTGCCATTCCATTCCCTTGTCAGTATCACTCTGGCAGTCCAGTGTACCCCCACCGCCAGTCTCCATGCCATTATCTCCCCCCCCCCCAAACAAGCACTGTGACAGCGACTAACACTCACCCACCACTCACTGCCAGCCCCTGTCTGCTACACATACAGTCGTGGCCAAAAATATTGGAGCCCTTGCAGTTTTTTTCTAATAATGCACCATTCCTTCCAGAAAATTGTTGAAATTAAAAAATATTTTGGTATCTATATATATATTTCTTTGGTTTGCAGTGGAGTAAAACACAAAAAGCAGACAAATTTACTAAGTCTTAGCTTATTCCACACAGAAATCCTTAAATGGCCCGGACATAATTATTGGCACCTTTTAGAAGTAGTTAGAAATAATTAGATTTCAAGCAGGTGATTCTCCTTCACTTTGGAATTGAACTCACCTGTGATGAGTTGCAGGTGCCTCCAATATAAAAATCACTCATTCAACCAATTTGAATAGAGAAAAGGACTCATTCTCCTGTTTTGTGTCACTGTATGTACAGCAGTGAGCATGGAGAAAAGAAAGACAGCCTGAGTATTGTCTGAGGAGGTCAGACAGAAGATTGTAGCCAAGCATGGACAATCTCAAGGCTACAAATCAATCTCCAGAGACCTTGATGTTTCTGTTTCCACCGTACGTAATGTTATCAGGATGTTTAAGGCCCATGGCACTGTAGCCAACCTCCCTGGACGTGGCCGCAAGAGAAAACTTGAACGAAGATTGCAGAGCAGGATTGTTCGAATGGTGGAGAAAGCACCTCGATCAACTGCCAAACAGATTCAAGCTGACCTTCAGACACAAGATACGACAGTTTCAACTCGCACCATCCGTCGCCAACTCAATGAAAGGGGGTTATATGGTAGGAGGCCCAGGAGGACCTCACAGCTGAGAGAGAGAGACATAAGAAAGCCCGACTGGGGTTTGCCAAAAATGGACAGATGAGACCAAATTAGAGGCTTTTTGGTAAAGCACATCATCTCTATGTTTACAGAAAACAAAATGAAGCCTTCAAAGAAAAGAACACCTTCCCTACAGTCAAACACGGAGGAGGTTCAGTGATGTTTTGGGGTTGCTGTGCTGCCTCTGGCACTGGGTGCCTTGAACGTGTGCATGGCATCATGAAATCTGGAGATTACCAGGCCATTTTGGAGTGCAATGTTGAACCCAGTGTCAGAAAGCTGGTTCTGCCAAGGTCATGGGTCTTCCAGCAGGACAATGACCCCAAACACACTTCAGAAAGCACCCAGGAATGGTTCAAGACAAGACGCTGGACTGTTCTGAAGCTGCCAGCAATGAGTCCAGATCTAAATCCCATTGAAAACCTGTGGAGAGATCTGAAAACAGCAGTTGGGAGAAGGCACCCTTCAAATCTGGAGAACTGGAGCAGTTTGCACAAGAAGAGTGCCAAACTGCCAGTAGAGAGGTGCAGGAAGCTCATCCATGGCTCTAGGAAGCGGTTGATTGCAGTTATTTTGACCAAAGGCTGTGCTACCAAATATTAAGTCTAGGGTGTCAATAATTTTGTCAATGCCATTTATTTTCATTTTCTGAATTAAAAGAATATATTAAATTCTGAATCAAAAACAAAGGTTCTGTAATATTAACAGAGAAATAAAGAATTGTGGAGACCAGATACTGTTGTTAATTTCAACTTATGTTTAGAGGAATTGTGAGTTATTTGAAAAAAAGTGCAAGGGCACCAATATTTTTGGCCACGACTGTAGCTACTATGAATTAGTGTAAGTCCAACTGAAGAGCTGACATGCCCATGTGCAGTTTTAGAACAAGTTTCCAGCTGATCTGTTACTGTGCCATATCTGTGCATCATATGGCAGCATGGTACAAAAACCTGGGGAGGGATCCCACCCCTCCATGGTCCAAGGCACAGTCAGGCGATTTGCATAGGCACCTGTCATATGTGAGTACTGTTCATTAATGGACTATTGTCTCTCTAACTGTACCTTTTTTAATATGGCAGTTTTAGCAAGAGTCCAGCTTTAGGAGTGCTAATCACTGTTAGCAAGGCACTAACTCCGTTGGTATTAATTAAATAACATAGAAACATAGACGTTGACAGCAGATAAGGACCGCAAGGCCCATCCAGTCTGCCCATTTCTTTTTCTACCTTATGAATGTGCCATAGGCCTTTGCTCTGTCAATGGCCTATCTAATCATACTCATCTGTATTACTCCCTTATGCCTACACCATGCCTTTTTGAAGCCCTGCACTGTGTTCATATCCACTACTTCCTGAGGTAGGCCGTTTCATGCATCCACCACCCTTTCTGTGAAAAAGAACTTCCTCACATTACTCCTTAATCGGCCTCCCTCTAATCTCATGCTGTGTCCTCTTGTCCTGCTATTTTTCTTATATTGAAACATGTTAGACTCTTTCACCTTGTTAATGCCCTTAAGGTGTTTGCATATTTCAATCATATCACCTTTCTCCCTCCTTTGCTCTAGGGTATACATATTGAGTTCAGTTAATCTGTCCTCATATGTTTTCTGATGCAGTCTCTGCACCATTTTGGTTGCCCTTCTCTGGACTGCCTCAATTTGGTTAATGTCCTTGTGAAGGTGTGGCCTCCAGTACTGCACGCAATACTCCACATGGGGCCTAACAAGTGTCTTGTAAAAAGGTATTATTACCTCCCTCTTCCGACTTGTGATACCCCTACTAATACACCCCAACATCCCTCTAGCCTTACCTACTGCTTTAGAGGTCTGCTTGGATGATTTCAGGTCATTGGTGATGATGACGCCCAAGTCTCTTTCTTCCCTTGTGACTGCCAGCAACTCCCCTCCCAGCCTATAGGTGGCTTCAGGGTTTCTCTTCCCTATGTGCATGATCTTGCACTTCTTTGCATTAAACCCCAGTTGCCACTCTTCCGACCATTTTGCTAGTTTATCCAGATCTCTTATCATTCTGCCCACACCATCTGGATCATCTACTCTGTTGCAGATCTTGGTGTCATCTGCAAACAGACAAACCTTACCCTCCAGTCCATCTGCAATGTCACTGATGAAGATATTGAAGAGGACTGGCCCCAGGACTGATCCCTGAGTTACCCCACTTGTGACTTGCATCTCTTCTGACTGTATACCATTTACCACCACTCTCTGTTTTCTGCCCATCAACCAGTTTGCCACCCAGTTGACCAACGCCTGACCCACCGAGCCTACCCAGCTTATTAATCAATCTTCTATGTGGAACAGTATCGAAAGCTTTGCTGAAGTCAAGGTAGGCAACATCAACTGCTCCCCCTTGGTCCACCTCTCTGGTTACCCAGTCAAAGAAATCTATGAGATTAGTTTGACAGGACTTTTCTTTTGTAAACCCATACTGTCTTGGATCCTGTGCTCCTATGGATTCCAGGTGTTGCACTATTCTTTCCTTAAGGAATGTCTCCATAATCTTGCCCACTACTGAGGTAAGACTGACTGGTCTGTAGTTCCCTGCTTCCTCCCTGCTACCACTCTTGTGGAGCGGGATCACATGAGCCCTTCTCCAGTCTTCTGGGACCTCTCCTGTGCTCAGAGACTCAATAAACAGTTCTGATAATGGCTCTGCTAGTTCCACCCTTAGCTCCTTTAGTACCCTGGGATGTATGCCATCAGGTCCCATTGCCTTGTCCACCCTGAGCTTATCGAGCTCTTGTAGGACCCTTTCTTTTGTGAAGGGACTAGTGCACACCTCCTCCCCCTGTCCATGGTGCAGAGCTGTGGGCCCTGCCCTACCTTCTCTTCAGTAAATACTGAGCAGAAGTATCTATTTAGGATAGATGCTTTTACTTGGTCCTCCTCCTCACACGCCCCCTTATCCCCTTTGATCTTAGCAATACCCCCTCTGGACTTTCTCCTTTCATTAATGTATCTATAGAAAGTCTTGTCACCTTCTTTTACTGTTTGTGCTAGTGTTTTCTCAGTTTGGGCCTTTGCCTGCCTTACTGCTGTCCCTGCTTCCCTATCTTCATCCTGCTGCGTTGCCTTATATTTCCTAAAGGCCAGCCTTTTAGCTGTGCCCTTTCCTGCTACTATGTTTGAGAACCAAAGTGGGTTCCTTCTTCTTTTGCACTTCCTTTTCTCACTAGCAGAATGGGATGTTGCTTCAAGTATTGCATCTTTAATGCTTGCCCACTTTGCCTATACGCCCCTCACCTGTATTTCTTTCTGCAAGGGCTAGCTTAACTCTGTTGGCCATCTTATCAAAGTCGGCTCCTCTGAAGTCCCATATTTTTGTCTTGGAATGGGATGATTTTGTTCCAGTGGCCAAATTGAACCATACCATGTGATGGTCACTGGCCCCCAGGTGATCTTCTACTTGGAGATCTGTGATCCTTTCCCTGTTAGTACTAGATCTAGGATAGCCCTATCTCTAGTGGGTTGTTGTACCAGTTATTTGAGGCCCTCCCCCTGCAGGGAATCCACCATGTGTCTAGTTCTGGCAGATGTCCCTGCTGGCATTGACCAATCTGTATCTGGCATGTTGAAGTCTCCCATTATCAGAACCTCCCCTTTAGCTGCCATGTTTTGTATATCTTCTAACAATAACATGTCTGTGTCATCCTCCTGGTCTGGAGGCCTGTACACTACTCCAGTTCATATGGCTGTCCGGTTTCCTGTTTCTAGGGTGACCCACAGTTCTTCTGGCTCCTTATGTGTATTCTGAATTTCTGCAGCTTTGATATTTTCATTGACATAAAGGGCCACTCCACCCCCCTTTTTTACACTTTGGTCTCTTCTGAACAGTACATAGCCAGGTACTGAAGTCTCCAAAGTGTGGTTACTGGTAAACCATGTCTCACTAATGGCTACTGTGTCAAGTTTAGCCTCTGTCATTATTGCCTGAAGGTCTGGGATCTTGTTTCCCAGACTGCCAGCATTTGTGTACATGATTTTCCATTGGTCAGATTTCAGTATGTTAGTTGTTTGGCGAGGTCCGGCGTTTCCCCTGTGCATCGTATGGGGAGCTGGACTTTTTTCTTTAACTGGTAATACAAATGAACTACAAATATGCTGAACTCCTGTTTGACCACTGGTTGAGGGGGAAGGGTGTTCTTCCCATTCGATGTTTCTGGTGCTGCATCCCTCTCTCCATTGGCTAGTTTAAATATTCTGCAAAGACGTTAAACTTCTGCCCCAATGCACTGACTCCCTCCTTAGTCAGATGCAGTCCATCAAATTTAAAGAACTTTCACTCCCAAAACTGTTGCCAGTTCCCTCCAAATTTGTGTCCTTTTACCTGGCACCAGCCCTTGAACCACATGTTTAGCTCCCCATCTCCCCTTCTCTGACCTTCTGTCCATCTGTCCCCCTCTCCCAGACTGGCAGGATCTCAGAGAAGGAGATGCCGGACGAAATGGATGATAGTTTGTCACCTAGCCTGGTCAGGTGTTCCTTGGTCTCCGCAACTGACCGACTGATGAGATCCTGCCTCACCAGGGAGGTGGAAGCACCTGTATCTCTCAAACCCTGCATTACTGCTCCATTAACTATAACAGGGTAGATATGCTCAGGGGAGACAAGTGGTACTGCAGTCTGCATGCAACCTGTCCACTGTTGGGTACTATTTTGTTTACCTCTCCCCCAGCCTTTTGCCTCTTAATCAGTTTCTGAGGGCAGGTATACCTCAAATGCCCCACTTGATTGCAAATGTGGCATTTCTTGGCCTGCGGCTCTTGGTTTCCTTTAGAACTGGAGGGTTCTGCTTTGGGCTTAGGTGTAGGGTGGTTTACTTTAGGCTACCCTCCTTAGGACCCCTTAAAACCAAGTGCCCCCCAATGAGACTTACACTGTGCCTATCGTCTGCTGGTCATGTACAGATCAGCACTTGCTACTACCTCCTTTGAGGAGCCACATGACCTGTCTAGCAGTCATACATGCAGGTCCTCAGGTACAATTTTACAAAATTGTTCCCTCACCCACAAATCTTTGGTTAGCGCCACAGTGTCTGCTTTTGCCCCATCCACCCATCTGTCAGGATGAGTACACAGTTGAACCTACAGTTCCACATAATTGTTTTCTGGGCTTTTCTTTTACTCCCTAAATTTCCTTCTGTAAGTTTCAGGAGTTAATTCAGAACATTTTAATAACATTGTTTTAACCTCATCTTAATCAACACAGTCTTCATTACTCATTTTGGTAAATGGTGATCCAAAGAGAGTGTGCACAAGGATATGGTGCTAGGAAACGCAATACACAGACTTCTGCATTAGGTTTCCTGCACACATAACCCAAAGGCCTTTGAGAAAGGACAGTTGTCATCCAAAACATGTTGGGTGTTTGTGGGTCTGTGTTTATGTCTTATTTCTATTCATTTATTTAAAAGTTTCGCCAGGAAGGCATACTGAGCGTAGTACTGCTCAATTCCAGATGCGTCCTGGGGGTGGGCCAGTGGAGAATATACAATAAATATCAATTGAAATAAAGACAAAAATGAAGTGGTTACAGAAGAATGAGCAACAAGCATGGGAAAAACAGCATAACCCATGAACGGGGACTAAACAATTTGCTGTACATAGAATATTTACATTGTAAAACAGAGAATACAATTGCCAGGCCCAACATAGTGCAGGGAGTTGATGGTAGCCTAGAGGGCTATCACAATTGGAATACCAGCTTGACAGTGAACTGCGATCACCTAGCAGGAGGCCGGGATGACTGCGCAGCAGGAAGCACAAATTAAGTTTGGGGAGGGGAACACAGGCCCCTCCAAGGTATTGGAGGCAGGTGCATGTGGAGGAGAAATGAGACTTGAGGAGGGAGTTGAGTTGGGGAGTGGTGTCAGTGTGCCTAATGGCTGCTGGCAGGGCATTCCATATTTTAGGCAAGCAGTAATCGAAGACAGCTTGGCCTTTGGTTGTGGTCATATGTGGGACATGGAGAAGCCAGGCATCAGTATTCCTGAGTGAGTACTCGGGTTGGGGTTGAGCTGAGAGGGCCGACTCGAGGTAGTGGGGAAGGGAGTGCGTCCAGTATTTTGCTGTGGTCCTGGCGCAGTGGGCCTGTTTGCGATCCTGGAGCAATGGAATGTCTAGGGACCTACAGTATAGAGGGCACACTGGTGGGTCGTGGGAGGGCAGTTCAGGGCAAAGCGACAGAAAGAATGAAAGAGTGGGTCTAGTCTAGCTAGGGTGGACTTACGAGCGGCGCTGTAGACTACATCCCCGTAGTCAGACATGGGGAAGATCATTTTCTGTGCAGTTGCCTTGTGGGTTGACAGAGGGATGCAGCCCTGTTACGATAAGCACCCAGTTTGGGATGCATGTTTCTTATGGATTGGCCAATATGCGAGGAGAAGTCAAGGTGCTGATCGAGCCAGACCTCAAGGTATCGAAGGAGGTGCAAGCCTCTAAGTGAGTCTCATCGATGGTGTGGAAAGTTGGGGTGGGGGGGAGTTGGGAGATTCCCTGCCTTGTGCCAAAAGTTAGGGAGACCGTTTTCTTGGGGTTTAGAAAAAGTTGGTTTGAATGGAACCATAGCTGCATAGCATAGAAATCCTGTTGGAGCCTGGAGGCCGCTTCTGCGGGGGAGGGACCTGATGCATACAGTACATAGAAACATAGAATTTGTCGGCAGATAAGGACTGCTTGGCCCACCCAGTCTGCCCATTTCCCTACCTACCGGATAAGCTGCAGATCCTAGTTAACCAGCAGCCTACTTCTTCCTACCCCCACCCGCTAGAATGGCCTTATGACTGTCCCATGCATGCTTGAATTCCACCACTGTTTTTGACTCCACAACCTCCTCCGGAAGGCTGTTCCATGCATCCACAACCCTCTCTGTGAAAAAATACTTCCTCACATTGCCCTCTGAGCCACCCTCCTTCTATCTTTAAATTGTGTCCCCTTGTTCTTGCAAGTCTCTTTTTTGAAAGATGCTACACTCTTGGACTTTAATTCCTTGAGGTACTTGAAAGTTTCTATCATATCCCCCTTCTCCCTCCTTTCCTCGAGGCTGTACATATTAAGCTCCTTAAGTCTCTCTTCATATGTCTTCCGGTGCAGACCCTGCACCATTTTAGTTGCCCTCCTCTGGACATCTTCCATCCTGTCTGTCTTTGCGGAGATTAGGTCTCCAGAACTGCACGCAGTACTCCAGATGGAGTCTCACCAGCTGTCTGTACAGAGGGATAATAACTTCCTGTTTTCTACTGTTGATGCCTCTCCCTATGCATCCCAGTATCCCCCCAGCCCTACTTGCTGCCCTGTCACATTGCTTGCCCACCTTCAGGTTATCTGATATGACTACCCCCAGGTCCCTTTCCATTTTTGTTGTTGTTAGTATCTCACCCCCCATTGTGTACTCTTCTCCTGGGTTTTTGTTTCCCAGGTGCATTACCTTGCACTTCTTAGCATTGAATCTAAGCTGCCATACATTTGACCGTTCCTCTAACCTTGCCAAGTCCCTTCTCATCCTTTCCACCCCACCTTGTACATCAACTCTGTTGCAGATCTTTGTGTCATCTGCAAAGAGACATACTTTTCCTTCCAGTCCCTCTGCAATTTCGCTTATAAAGACATTGAAGAGGACCGGTCCCAATACTGAACCCAGCGGTACGCCACTAGCAATACCCCTTTCTTTAGAGTGGACTCCACTTACTGTTACGCTCTATGTCCTATTCTCCAGCCAATTCTTTACCCAGGCTGTCATCTTGGGACCCAATCCCAGGCTGGCTAACTTGTATATTAATATTTTGTGTGGGACTGTGTCAGATGCCTTGCTAAAGTCTAGGTAGGCCATGTCCACAGCCCCTCCCTGATCTTCTACTTTGGTCACCCAGTCAAAGAAATCTATCAGATTCGTCTGGCATGACCTTCCCACTGTGAATCCATGCTGCCTTGGGTCCTGTGCCTCTCTGGCCTCTAGATACTCGACAGTTCTTTCCTTCAGAAGTGATTCCATCATTTTCCCTATCACTGAGGTTAAACTAACAGGTCTGTAGTTTTCTGCTTCTGCCTTGCTCTCACTTTTGTGAAGGGCAGTCACATCTGCCCTCCTCCAGTCTTCGGGTACCACCCCATCCTCCCATGATTTGTTAAAGAGGGTAGTCAGTGGTGTCACTAGTTCTACCCTTAGTTCTTTTAGAATTCTGGGATGAATCCCATCAGGCCCCATTGCTTTGTCCACCTTCAGTTTTAAGAGTTCTTTCATAACTTTTTCTTCTGTAAATGGGCTGGTATCAACTTCTGGATCCAGAGTGTTTCTACTGTTTGTTTTAGGTACCTCCCCCTCTTCATTTGTAAATACTGAGCAAAAATATTTGTTTAATATCTCTGCCTTTTCACAGTCTCCTCTGCCCACCTCCTCCCCTTTATTAAGCCTCACTGTCCCTCCCTTGGTCTTCCTTTGCTCCTAATGTACCTATAAAAGGTTTTATCCCCTTCTTAACTGAGTTGGCTATCTTTTCCTCGGTTTGGGCCTTTGCTGTTCTGACTGCCTTCCCAGCTTCTTTTGCTTTAACTGATACAGTTCTCTGTCCTGCTCCTTCTGTGATTCCTTGTACTTCCTGAATGCTTTCTTTTTCTCTTGAACCTTCACTGCCACTTCCTTTGAGAATCATAGTGGTTTCTTACATCATTTTGTTTTGTTTATTTGCTTCACACAAAGGCTCGTTACCTCTGTGATGGCAGTTTTTATTATTCTCAATTGTTCTTCCACCCCTCCTTCCTGCCCATTTGCTAGTGCATTCCTTAGGCACTCACCCATTTTGGCAAAGTCAGCCCTCCTAAAGTCCAGTACTTTTTCCTTTGTATGGCTTGACTCTATTGCTGTGTTTATTGTGAACCATACTGTTCGATGGTCGCTAGTTCCCAGATGGCTACCCACTTCTACATCTGTGATCCTCTCTCCATCTCCATTTGAGAGAACCAGGTCTAAGACTGCTCCCTCTCGAGTGGGCTCCAATACTAGTTGTTTAAGGCATGCCCCCTGTAGGGCATCTAGAATAACCCCACTCTTCGAAGTGGCTGCTGCAACTGCACTCCAGTTAACATCTGGCATATTCAGATCACCCATCAGCAATATCTCCCCTTTTTCTGCCATTCTAAGTATACTTTCTATCATTTCCTTGTCCATTTCCTCCCCCTGAGAAGGGGGTCTGTATACAACCCCTGTGCGGATTGTAGTGCCATTGCCTGTCTTCAAATTTACCCACAGTGCTTCTTCTCCTCCCTGTTTAACCTTTTGTTCTGTTGCTTTGAGTCCTTCCCTTATGTAAAGAGCTACTCCTCCTCCTCTTTTACCCTCCCTGTCCCTCCTGTAGATAGTGTATCCTGGTATGTTTACGTCCCAGTCATGGTTTTGTGTGTACCATATTTCTGTGACTGCCACGATATCCAGATGTTCCTCCTACATCAAGGCCACTAATTCAGGAAGCTTGTTACCCACACTATGGGCATTGGTACTCATTGCTGTCCATTTTTTTGATGGCTTTACCTTCTGTTGCAGCATCCCCCACTGACCTTTCTACCTCAGTCTTTTTCTCATTTAGTACGCTATTTTGTAGGGAGAGGCTGGGATTTTCCTGCTGCTTATCAGTGCCTCTCCCTTTGACTAGTTTAAAAGCTTGCCAATGAAGCATTTCAGCCGATTGCTCAAAAGACTTGTTCCCTTCCTGGACAGATGCAGACCATCCTGCCAGTATAGGCTGGTGTCCCTCCAGGTGGAGCCCCAGTCCCCAATGAAGCCAAACCCCTGTGCTCCACACCATTTTTTCAACAATTCATTAAACTGCATGGTGCAAAGTACCCTCGCCTCCCCCATGCCATTGACAGGCAGCACCTCTGAGAAGGATACTGTGTGTGCTACTTGTCTTAGGCCCCTTCCCAGTACAGTGTGATCAGCGTACATGTGAATGGATGCATGTGGGCAGGCTGACAGCAGGTCATTCAGGAAAATGGAGAACAGTATCGGACCGAGGACCGAGCCTCGTGGAACCCTTGCAGTGACAGGGAGGGGTACAGAAGTGTCAGGGCCAATTCTTACCGATTGGGATCTGCCAGCCAGGTAAGAATGGAACCAGCTGGTGGCAGCTCCAGAGAGTCTGGCATGGGAGAGTTTGGATAATAGGAGGGTGTGGGAGACGGTGTCTAAGGCCTTTGCTAGGTCAACAAAAATCGCTGAGGTAGTGTGTCCCTTATCCATGCCTGTGTGGATGGTGTCTGTGAGCCTTAGTAGTGAGGTGATAGTGGAGTGGGACTTCCTAAAGCCAGACTGGTAGGGTGAAAAGAAGGAAGTGGAGTTGAGCCAGGGGGAGAGTTGGGAGAGAACAAGGTGCTCCTGTAATTTGGCCAGTAGGGGGAGAAGGGAGCTGGGCTGTAGTTGCCGGGAGGAGGCATCGCCTCTTTATGGAGGAGATGACTGTGGCATGTTTCAGTCAAATGGGATTTGATGGCAGAAAGAGAGATTGAAGAGAGCAGCCAGAGGGGTGCAATGGTCGGGCAGATAGGTGAAGCATTTTGGAGTCTATTCTTGAGGGACATTTGCCTTTGGAAGGATTGAGTGCCCGCAAGGCTTTTAGTACTTCGGATGGGGTAACCGTGCGAAAGGAGAAGCAGGAGGACAGGGAGGTGGGAGGGATGGGAAGGGGTGGACTCGCTGGGTGGTGAGATAGAGAGGACATTAGAGAGAATGCAAAGCTAGTGAAAAAGGTATTAAAAACTGAGGCCACTTCACCAGGTTCTATGACGATGGATCCTGTCATATTGAGGGCCGGGATGGGGGCTGGGTGGGTGGGGATTTGCTTGTTTTCCAGAACTTAGCTGGGTGATTTAGATTTGCATGGAAGGAGACTTTGAAGTAGTTGGCTTTGGCCTGTCGGAGAAGCCTCATGCAGGAATTGCGAAGGGTGTGGTAGAGTTGGAGTGCCACTGGGGTGCTGGTTGCCTGGTAGGATTTCCATGCCTAGTCCCTGGTGCGGAGTTGATCTGTGATATTGGCTGTGACCCAGGGCAGGTGGGAACCCCTTACTGTAGTCCTTCTGAGAGGCGCGTAGAAGTCCTAGATGGTGAGGAATCTGGCCTTGATAATTTCTAGGGTTGAGTTGATGGAGGATGCTCGTGGGATGAAGGACCAGTCAATGATTGATGGGTCTGTTAAGAGTGCAGCAAGGTCGAAGGATTTATATGACCTGGTGAGCAGCGTGTGTGTGGGAGGTGCTTTAGGCCTGAAGATTTTCCTTACCATGTAGATCATGTGGTGATAGCTTAAAAAGTCCGGAAGAAGTCTGGCCTCCAGTATCTGATGGGGATGTGAAGTGAAGGCCCAGTCCAGTAGGGAGTGATTCTGAGATTTGTGGTTTAGGCGTGTTGGTTCAGATATTTGTTGGGCCAGGTTTAAAGCATTCACTAGGCTATGTAGCTTAGAGCTTGCATTGGAGAGCCAGTTAAAATTGAAATCCCCAATGATATGTAGGTTTGCCCCCCCTCTACGAGCGCCTTTAGGTTGCCCAGGTGGTCCAGCACAATGAGCAGAGGGGTGTCAGGGATGCAGTAGGACCCTGCTACACGTAATGGGATTGAGTGAGGGAGTGAGAGTTTGATTAGCAGGGAGTCTGTGGACAGCATGTGCGTGGAGAGTGGGACGGGGTGAACTGTAGCTTAGAGGAGACGTACATGGCAATGCCTCCACCCCTCTTACAGCCCGGGTGGTCTTGCCGGATGAGGGAGTAGCCTGGGATAGATACTTCTGAGTTCAGGTTGTGGGGCTTCAGCCAAGTCTCGGATATAATCAGAATGTCGGGACGCAGCAATAGGACACCTGATTTTAAAGCTGTGATTCTGTTTAGGATGCTGCAGATGTTTAGGTGCATTATTGTGAGGCCCCTAGGTAGTTTGAGAGAATGGGAGGGGATGGGGCGGGCTGGACCAGGATTTAGCTCTACATCCCTGGCCAAGAGGAGCAGTAACATAAACAGCTGTTTAGTTTTGAGCATGGCCCATACGGGCTTATGGCAGGCAGGAGGTTGCTGGGAGGTTAGCGGAAGTGTGCTTGTTGAGGTGATATTTATTGCTATTAGTCCAGCGTGGAAAGAGGGCATCAGGATGGAAGCTTCAAGAAACCAATTGTTCATGAGACTTAGCTGCGACTGCCATCGGAAGGTGGTGGCGCGATGTGGAGGAGGGTCTGCTCCGGAGTATATTGTAAGGGGGTTAGACTGTGGAAGAGGGTAGGTGGGAGGGAGGGAGGCTAGGGGTGTTAGCAGGCATATTATTGAGATACCAAGGCAGCATATTGTATGCAGGGTATTATGAACATATGAAATTTGCCAGCAGATAAAGGCCTAGCGGTCTATCAAGTCTGCTTGAATGTGCAGCTAGCACCCCTTATTCTGCAGCTGCCCCTCCCTTCCACCCTTTCCCTTCGTTAACCCTCCCCCTTGTCCTGTCACATCCTTGTTTGAAGCAGTCCACTGTTCTACTGCATACCACTTCAGCAGGTAACGCATTCCACCCAGCCACCACCCTCTCTGTAAAAGAGTGTCTCCTCATCTCCCTCCTGAACCTTCCTCGCTCCAGTCTCATATCATGGCCCCTGGTGGCCCTCCCCTCCCTTACTTTGAACAGCCCCTCTGTACCCGCCTTGTTTATTCCTTTCATGTATTTAAAGGTTTCAATCATGTCCCCCCTGTCTCTTCTCTCCTCCAGTGAGTACATGTTCAACTCCTTCAACCTCCTCTCGTATGATAAGTCCCCCAGCCCCTTGATCATCTTTGTCGCTCTGTGCTGCACCCACTCCAGTAACCTAATGTCCCTCTTCAGATACGGACGCCAGTACTGCACGCAGTACTCCAGCTGTGGTCTAACTAATGACCTATACAGTGGCAGAATCACCTCCTCCCTCCTCGAGGATATACCCCTTGCAATACAACCCAGCATTTTGTTGGCCTTTGCAGCTGCCTTCCTACATTGTACTGAGTTGTTCATTGACCCTGTAATGAGCACACCCAGATCCTTCTCCTCCTCTGTCTGGGCTAGCTGCACTCCCCCTAGCTGGTAACTCCTCCTTGGGTTCTTCATCCCAAAATGCAACATCTTGCACTTTTTGGCATTAAAGCCCAGTTGCCAGGTGTCTGATCAGGTTTCAAGCTTTGCCAGATCATCCTGCAACCCCTGCCATCCCCCTAGGTCATCCACCACTGCGCCTAACTTGGTATCATCAGCAAACAGACTGATCTTGCTCTTGATGTCCCATGATATGTCTGCAATGAATATCCCAAATAACACTGGTCCCAACACCGAGCCCTGTGGAACACCGTCAGCTACTGCCCTTGGGGTGAGAGCTCCCACCCACCACCACCCTCTGTTGCCTTCCTGCAGCCAGTTTCTCACCCATCTCACCAGCTTTGCACCCGCCCCTGTGCCTACTAACTTCCTTCCCAGCCTTCCATGTGGCACTGAGTCTAATGCCTTACTGGAAGTCCAGATACAGGACATCCACTGCATGGCCCATGTCCAGTTGCCTAGTTACCCAGTCATAGAACTCCGACCAGGTTGGTTTGGCAGGATCTGCCACGTATGAAGCCATGCTGTCTGCTGTCCTGTAGTCCTTTGGCCTCTAGGAGGGCCACCAGCCTCTCCTTCAGGATAGTCTTTATTAGCTTATCCACGATGGATGTGAGGCTCACTGGTCTATAGTTTCCCAGTTCATCCTTGGGGCCACTCTTGTGGAGGGGCACCACATGAGCCATCCTCCAGTCCTGAGGTACACACCCCGAATGTAGTGAGGCATTAAATTGGTCTGCCAAAGGTCCTGCAAGGACCTCTGCCAGCTCCTTCAGTACCCTGGGGTGGATACCATCTGGGCCTGGCGCCTTGTCCACCCTCAGTGCCTTCAAACCCTCTCAACTCTGCTCTCCATGATTTCCCCATCTGTCACCACTTCCCACCCTGCTTCTGCCATTTCTCCCACCTTGGGTGTCACCCCCCTCTTCACTTTTAGTAAATACTGAGCAGAAGTACTCATTTAGTGCTTCCACCTTATCGCACCCTGCTACCACCCAACCCCTCCTTCCTAATCCTTACTATGTGGTCCTTACAGCTCCTTTTCTCCTGATGTACTTAAAGAAGTCCTTCTCCCCTTCTAATGCCTTGTGTCAGCCTGAGTTCCAGAGATGCTTTGGCTCCCCTTACTGCCCTTGTCACCTCCTTGATTCTGTCAAGTACTCTCCCTGTCCTCCCCCCTTCCTGTTTTCTTGTACTTCCTAAAGGCAGCTCTTTTCCTCCTTACCTTTTCCATGACCTCCTTGCTCAACTAGATCGGTTACTTAGCCCTAGCCTTCTTGCTCTGGGCTTTGCAGCAGGTTTTGGTTGCCTTCACTATCCCCAGCTTTATGAGCTCCTACCTTTGGTTAGTGTCCATACTAGATTGAATTCTGGCCAGGTACCCTTTTACCACTTCCCCCATCCTCCCAAAGTCGGCCCTCCTGAAGTCCAGCACTATTGTGCCAGATTCCACTCCTTCCTTGCCCATATCCAATGTGAGCCATACTGAGTGGTGGTCACTCCTGACAGCGGTTCCTCCACTGTAAGTTCTCTCACAAAGTCCCCATTTGCCAGCACAAGGTCAAGGGTATTCCCTAACCTGGTTGGTTCACTGACCATTTGCAGCAGGAAGCTGTCCTGGAAGGCATCCAGCAGTACCTGCTGCCTTCTATTCCTGGTTGTTGGGGTGCTCCAGTCCACTCCTGGCATGTTGAAGTCCCCCACAGTCACCACACAACCCTTCTCGCAGGTCCTCCTGATCTGTCCGGCTAGTTCCCTGTCTCACTTCTCCATCTGAGATGGTGGCCTGTACACCACTCCCATTCTAAGAATCCTGTTCTTGGAATCCTGGATTTGCATCCAAAGTGACGCCGTACTACCCTCCTCCCCTTCCTCCCTTACACACTTCAGTCCTTCCTTCACATATAGTGCCAGCCCCCCTCCTTTCCCAATCACCCTGTCCCTACGAAATAACCTGTACCCTGGTACAGACAGGTCCCAGTTATTGTATTGGGTGGCCCATGTTTCCGTGATGGCTGCAGTGTCCACCTTGATATTGTATTGGTAGATGAGGATGCATTAGGGTGGCCTCTAGTGGTGAGAACTAATAAGCTGCTGATGGTCGTTTTTCACACGTGACACAGCCTGTTTAACTCTCCGCTCACCTAGGGTGGTGGCGGGGTCCTCACATACACACGCAGTTGAAATTGGCTGGCAGTGGAAAATAATAATAACTTTATTTTTTAAGCGCCTTTCAAATATCAAGGCGCCTTACAAATTAAGACAAAAAACAAAGCTTACTAAACAATCATATAAAATCAAAACATCATCATATCATCCAAAATAAGCTGGCTCCCTGTGCGGCTCTGCAGGATACCTGGTTATACTGGGGAAAATTCGGCATGGGTCCGTCTTTGGGGGACGGGCAGGATGCACGATGGTCCTCATGACCACCTAGTCTGTGCAGAAAGGAAAAGCGGAGCTAGGTTAAATAACAGGTAGGCAAGAGGAGGAGCAAGGAGTTAATTCGAATTGGCTAGCGACTTGAATCAGGAGCTTTCATTATATTTTTTAATAGACTATTCGAGTTGCCTAGTGTCTTGCTTAGAATCAGTGGTGAAAATCAGTTTCTGCAGGGTAATAGGTGAGAAGCTGATATTATTTTTTTCTTACAGCAAACGCCCGCAGTTCAGGCTAGCCCAACAGTAGCAGTGTTTAAACTTCATTTCTACAGTTAGGCATTACAGAGCTCTAATGCAACTAATCAGTATAATGGTAAAAAGAGTGTCTAAACTTTGTTTCTACATTACAGAGCTCTAGTGCAACTAATCACTGTGAGGGCACACTAGGCTCCCAGAATTAGGCAAGATTACCCTAAAGGATCACAGGGCAGATAACATTTAAATCAAATTAAAGCTCCTAGTAAATGATGTTAAAATACTGTAGATAGTAGAAGGAGGCTTGAACAAAAAACTATCTGCATTGCTCTGCTGACTGTTCTTAAAGGACACTTTAAAATGGCACCAAGAACTCAGTCTATTCCCCTCACACACACGCGCAGTTGAAATTGGCTGGCAGTGGAAAATAAGCTGGCTCCCTGTGCGGCTCTGCGGCGTACCTGATTTCACTGGAGAAAATTTGGCAGGGGGCTGTCTTGGGGGAGGGCAGGATGCACGATGGCCCTCACAACCACCGAGTCTGATATCGCCGGGGAAAATTCAGCAGGGGTCTGTCTTGGGGGGGAGGGCAGGATACACGATGGCCCTCTTGACCACTGAGTCAGTTAAAAGTGTTGTGTTTATAACATGTCTGTGGCGTCCCTTTTTCGGTTATGTGTGCAGGAAACTTAATGCAGAAGTCATTTTGGTAAATGCCTGCAAAGCATGTCCCATTAGTAAGGGTGTGAGGTGAGTTGACCAGGAAGCCTTATCCAATTTAAATTGCCCACACACCCTCTCAAACACCTAAAAAATAGATAAACATCATCTCCCTCTTTATACTGAGGAAACAATTTAGAATTAATTGTGGCTTCATGGTGTTAACTCCATCCATCATTACTCATGTTCTGCTGGTGCAGTGTCAGAATCTCCTTCTCATGCAGTTGTCTCTGGATCTCGTGCTATTGTTCTTTTTCTCTGTCCTTAAGTCTTTTTGCTTCTGCTTCCAGTCTTTTTATAGAAACATAGAAACGCAGAATTTGACAGCAGATAAGGACCGCTTGGCCCACCCAGTCTGTGCATTTAACTACCTAGTGGATAAGCTGCAGATCCTAGTTAACCAGCAGCCTACTTCTTCCTACCCCCACCCCCTTGAATTGTCTTATGACTGTCCCATGCATGCTTGAATTCCACCACTGTTTTTGACTCCATAACCTCCTCCGGAAGGCCGTTCCATGCATCCACAACCCTCTCTGTGAAAAAATACTTCCTTAAATTACCTCTGAGGAAGTATTTTTCACAGAGAGGGTTGTGATGCATGGAACGGCCTTCCAGAGGAGGTTGTATTTCCATTTCCTTCTCGACCGCCAGTCTTTTTGCTTCTGCCTCCAGCTTATTCACCTTGATTTCCAATTCTTTCTGTTACAGTTTCATGATCTCAAGCTGATTTGGAGAGTCCACTGCCCCAGCTCATGGATCACCCCCAGGGACCTTTTGCTTCTGGTCATGGGCCACCAGGGCGGCTATGAGGTCTGCCTTCTTTTTCTTTTCCTGCCCCTCAAGCTGGACCCCCTTTTCTTGACATGTGTCATAAAGCTGTTCCAAAGTAAGCCTGTCATATTTCTGGGAGCTCACTCTCTCAACCTACACTAAGCTGTGCTGACTAGAAACAATGAAAAAAAAAAAAATTGTAAAAGTGCCCTGTTTTGTATATCCTTTTTCGTGACTACTAAGGTAGAATTTTCTCCTGGCCAGCTCTGTCATTCAGTGTGCTCGAAGATTCACTGTGATCCCAGTTGCTGACCACCAATTTGTGACGACCACTCCCTTTTGGCTGTAGCTGCTTTTAGAGAGTCGTCTGTTTCCTTGTTTTCAGCTGCCACCATCCTAGTAGCCCAGCACTTCAGTTCTCCATTTTTTTTTTGTAAACTTGATTTAAAAGTCAGCATTTCAAGGTTTACATCACTGTAACATTGCAAATCTTACTAGAAGAAGTATGGAGAGCTTTCAAATTGCGGAGTTTTAAATCACAACTTGGTTTGTCCACATTGAAAAACATATTCCCCTTACTATTGTATATGCTAATTCTTGGAATGTAAATCGGCCAGTTACTTATTCCCCTTGTCTCTTTACTTAGGTAGGGAACTATGGTGAGCTCAAAGCAGCCTCCAAAGGGTCTCATATCTGGCGGTATTTGTCATGTTGGTCTCTAGCCAAATATTGATTATATTCTAACTTCATCCATTGTGCTATCGTAGGAGTAGAGTTGAGCCACCAGTGTTGGGCCAGCACCTGCTTCCCCACAGTTACCCCTAGGCAACATAGGGGATGCTCTGTTGGATTTCCCCCATGGCCACCCCTAGCCAAACCTAGGAGTATGTCTATGGCATCTAGTGTTCTTGGATGGCCTATTACTTTAGACAGTAGGGAGGTAATCTCTTGCCAAAAGGAAAGAACCCTAGAGCAAGACCAAATCATATGGGAAAAGGTCCCTGTATGGGTTTTGCATTTGACATGTGTCCGGCTTCGTTAGGTCAATTTTATGGGCTACTGCTGGGGTGAAGTATGTCCTATTTAGGGCATTGTAGTGCACTGCTCTTAATCTATTATTGACGGAGCAACTCATCCCCTTTTTAAGAACTGCCTCTCAATCACTCTTTGCTAGTACTATAGGTGCCAAATCCACTTCCCAACTATCACTTCAGTTCTCCTTGCACAAGGCTAGGAAGGTCACCACAGATTAACTTGGTAGTATGCTCTACTAATGAAGGATGCCAGCAGAGTTTTCCTTTAACCAGAGAAAATAAATCAACTACCTTACAATTAAGACAAAGTCACGACTGCTACGTAAATAAATGTATTTTACTTTTAACAGTCAGGGTGCAACTACAGGATATCATCAGTATAAGTGAGAGGAAAAAACCTTTAGAGGAAAAATAAACAAATGGTTTTAAATAACAGAAGTCAGAAAGGAAAACACTAAGGACTGGTTTAACCTCACATAAAAAGTGCTTGCCTCAATTAAGCACATGGAGAAACTGATACCTAAACCTATCCGTCACTCACACACAAACCTTGCAGGCAGCTGCTTGTTACGGAGGGTCCCAGGCAAAAAGCCCCGCTCAAAAGTAAATTCCTGAATTTATAGCTCACATCTGAAACTCTGTGATGGGTCATCCCTTTGAATTGACCAACCATTTTAAATTCTGTAGCAGTTCGAATTCCCTTGTTGCAGTCAACTTAAAAACCTGTAGATGTCCAATAAAATCAATTTATCTACCAGTTTGTATTTGAAAGATCCTGTCCTTTCAAAATCTGTGTGTATATGAGTGTGTCCACCCCACCAGTCATTCCTGAGATTTATTACGTATGACCTCTAAATAACTTCAAAAATGTGGTCTCCAGCAAATTACATGACTCCGGCACATGCCAACCCCCATCAATGACCCAGTCCTTATTTCCTACTAGTTCCTCTCTGCTTCGATTATGTCTGTTGTAGTAACCTATCTATCGGGGTGGTGGTCCCACCCTCCACCTCACTCCCTCTGCTCTCACCCCTGCTTTCCATCCATCCCACTCTTTCTGTACTTCACCCTTGTTACCACCCTAGTTCCATCCTGACTCTTGCTCTCAGCCTGTCTGTCCCACACTCCATCCCTGTGATTTTATTCTGTTGCTAAATGCTTCTACTATTCTTGAGTAGGCGTGTTATTTGTAAATATCATGCACTTTGGTTCCCGCACTTGTACCTGAATTCAAGGGAATTGTATATATCGTACAATTGATTTTGATTGATTATAGCGTTACTGTCCATCCTGTCTATTGTTGTACTAATGTGTGCCATATGCTGTATGTACCTTAAGTGTCCCTCTCAGGACCTCTTTGTAAATGAGCTTGCTCAGTGGAGTTTTCCTGTTTAATAAACTTGAACTACACTGTCCAGAGGGATATCCTGCTAGTGACACTGAATCCCAGTGCTTTTCCCTTTGTTGTTAACAAGCCCAGGAAAAACCTCTGGTGAAATTCAGAAGATCAGAAAAATAGTTTCCGTAAATCCAGACAACTAACTACTTAGTTCCCATTTCTGTCACCCGCCCCCCCCAAGGGGTGAAGGCGTGTCCTTTGGACCACCCCAAGAGACACAGCCATTCATGCAGCTTTTGGAAGTACCCAAAGTGTTCAGTCCTGCTGTTAGACCTGACTAGACAGCACATCCTGTTTGGCATTTTGTTTGCACACAGTGGTGCAGAATGATAATGTTATAGGCCTGCAGTGCCAAGCTCCAGCGCAGTAGTTTTCTATTTTGCCTGCTTGACCTATGAAGCCAGATCTGGGGGTTATGATCTATGACCACAGTAAATTCTTGCCTTTTACAGGTAAGGCTGCAGTTTCTGAAGGGCCTATACTATCCCCAAGCACTCCTTCTCAATGGTGGCATAGGCCTCATCCCTGGGTAGGAGCCTCCAGCTTGGATACACTACAGGATGTTTCACCCTCTGTGGTGTAGCCTCACTCAGCACAGCTCCCAGCCCATGATCTGAGGCATCCACATGGACAGTAAACTTAAGACTGTAATTGGGGCTAGCTAGCACAGCTGGACCACTTAAGGCCTTCTTTAGTTCCTGAAAAGTCGACTCACAGTCCTCTAAACCTTCTCTGGTTTTCTCTTTTTTGTTAGGTCTGTCAGGGGCTCGGCCATATCAGACATTTATCAGACTATGGACCAAGGCTCTCCCACTGGAGCCATTTTTGTCAACCTAACAAAAGCGTTCCACCTGCTGGACCACAATCTACTACTTCAGCAGTTTTGGGTCCTTGGTCTTGATACTAGTGCCCTCCAGTTGGTCCAAAGCTATCTCTCATGTCACTCTCAAAGAGCCAAATGGACTGACTCTCTTTCTGACCTTTGTCCCACAACAAATGGGGTACCGTAGGGCTCTATCTTGGGTCCTTTGTTGTTCTCCCTATTTATCAATGATTTACCTAAAAAACTGTGGTGGAGCCTCAGTACACCTGTATGCAGATGATGTAGTTATCTGCCGCTCCTCCTCTAACATTGATAGGATAAACAGTGACCTGGCTTCGACTTTTTTGACCTTGAAAAATGATTTAGACATGTGCAACAGTCACAACACGAAAAAACAAAACAAAAGTATGCTCTCTCCCCCCCCCCCTCCACAGTCTGCTTCCCGCACCCTGCCCCTCCTTAGTGTTATTTCCTTCAATGGGGATACCCTTGAATCTGTCAGTACCTTCAAGTATCTGGGCATCACCCTTGATACTTCTCTCTCTCTCTCTCTTAATGCCCATGTCTCCATCCTAATAAAATCTCTGAATCGTAAAATAGGTCTCCTTTATCGGATCTGCCCCTTCCTTACTTCTGCCTCTTGCATGAAGATAGCTTCCTTGTCTCTTCTTCCACTCCTTACCTGTAGTGCTCCGCTATTGTTCTTTACCAGTGCTACCAACCTGTCTCTCCTTTTTCAGTCATACCACAGGGTGGGAAGGTTTGCCTTGGGTGTCCCTGCCTGCCACCATCACTGCAATGTACTCTCCTTGTTGGGTTGGCTGTCCTATGAGTCTGAACTA
Source organism: Neoceratodus forsteri (assembly GCA_016271365.2). Classification (NCBI taxonomy): domain Eukaryota; kingdom Metazoa; phylum Chordata; order Ceratodontiformes; family Ceratodontidae; genus Neoceratodus; species Neoceratodus forsteri. The sequence continues at coordinate 1,127,876,308 of CM057449.1, read as the reverse complement.
AGATTTTCCACCCTAAGCTTCTTACATAAGCTTGTCCATAAATTTGCCTCCCACCCCGTGCCTCAGAGAAGCAATTTGCCTTAGACAGCTTGCATGTGCCTTGAGATCAGCCTCCCTTCCCCTTCTCATTAAGCCTAATTTACGTCTTGTCATTGCTTGCAAGTTCTTTTTTTTTTTTTTTTGTGGCAGTATCTGACTGGAAAACTCTGTCCCATTTGATACTGTCTTGTTCTACCCTTCTGCAGTTTCAAGCAGAATTACTTACCTCTCTCTCTGCTTCTATGACCTGCTTCTGCTTCCATTAATCCCTTTGCTGCTCCTCTGTTGCACTTCAGTTTGCCTACTTTTCTCCTCTTCCGACTCTTCCCTATCCCAGCCTTATCCACTACCTTTTCATACTTTCCCTTCCTGCTTTCCTCCTCTCTCTTATGACACTCTTCTTCTGGAGTATAGGACTCCCACTTGACTCTGCCATCTTACCATATTTTTGCTCATGTGTATAAATTGTTTAGTTTAGTTTATTGTTCTAGGAATTACACCTTTGAGCCAGAGGCTGTTTTACAAAGGTTTCACGTCAGTTAGGTACAGTATAGAAAACGTTACAAAATAACACAACAATTTGTGCTGTGTCAAGAGCGAGAAAACGTATACAAATACATATTAAATCATTTGTGCAAAATGGCATGAGATATCAATAATCACATTATTATTACAAGAAAGAGGTCATGCCAGATTAGGAGAATCAATTAGGGAAAAAAGTCCAGAACAGAGAGGGTAAGTGAAAGGTGTGGGGAGCAGACAATAGCAGGAGAAAAGGTTTCCCAAACATGTCTTTGTCAAATAACGGAACAGGGGTGGGTAGTGAGAAAATAGGAGGTTTAATCAGGGCAGTCACAGAAGCTGGAGGTGGCAAGGTGAGAGAACAGCCTTCATTTGAAAATACCTAGAGAGGTGGAGGCAGTAATAGGAGTGCTGAGGGCATTTAGCCAGCTGGTGGCACGATAGGCAAATGATCTTTGTCCCTGAGAAGTCCGGCATCGGGGGACTTGGAGAGGCTGGTGTTTTGATCTTCTGGTAAAACAGGTGCTAGCGCTCGGGCATAACAGGGCTTGGATGCAAGGTGGAGTGAGGCCCAGAATGGATTTTTTTGCCATCAGGCAGGTAAGGTACTTTATCCAGTTTGAGAGTTGCAGCCAACCTGAGTCAGCATAGAGCTCACATGTGTGGGTATGTCGATGTGCACCAGTGAGTAGACGACAGGCCTTATTTAGGGATGTTGTAATGTGACTAAGTGCTGTAGTACTGGCAGATCTGTATATAACTAAGCCATAGTCAACAGCTGAGATGATAGAGGATTGGATGGCAATCCTCAGTGCAGAATGGGTAAGGAACTGTCGGTTCCGATACAGAATCCCTTTTCGCTGATTAATAGTTTTTGCTGTACTATCAATGTGAGTTGCAAAGGTTAGGCCTTGATCAAAGTTGATTCCAAGATATTTGAAAATTGGCACTTGTTCAAGGGTATTTCCCAGGTATGTATTAATGGTGAGTGGGACTTGCCCTTTTATTGTTTTGTGGGTTAGAGAAGAGTATGGATTTAGTTTTTTTGTGGTTTAGAACCAGTTTATGTTCAAGGAACCACATCTCAACTTTGTAAAAAGCATGCTGAAGGTTGCGGCGTAAGAGGTTCAGATCTTTATGAGTGGTAAGAATCACGGCATCATCGGCATAGAGGATTATTTGTTCAGGGCAGGATTTGGGGAGGGAGTTTAGGGAAAAGGCTGAAAAGGAGGGGGCCCAGGATGGATCCCTGGGGAACTCCTGAGCGAACTGGTTTTGAGTCTGAGAGAACTCCTGCTACTTTTACAGATTGAGAGCGTTGAGCAAGGTAATTTTTTACCCAGTCACAAGGACCCTCTGAGAGCCCTAGGGATAGTAGGTGTTTGATGAGTAGGCCATGTTGTACTGTATCAAATGCCCTGGTTAAGTCAATGTAGACTGCTCCAGTTAGGTTTCCTTTGTCCATGGCGTTGTGGATTGCTCCTGAGAATTCAAGTAGGGCAGTCGATGTGCTGTGCCCTTTCCTAAATCCATGCTGCTGAGTGCATAGGAGGTTGTGCTTTTCCAGGTAGTCTGAAAGTTGGTCCGCCACCATGCGTTCAAGAGCCTTAGAGAGAGGTGGTAGTATTGATATCGGTCGATAGTTACCAGGCAGTGACTTATCTCCACTTTTGTGCACCCGAGTGACAACTGCAGCCTTCCATTTCCTAGGGAATTGGCTGTAGCAGAGGGAGAGATTGAAAATTTTCGTGAGGGGGAGCAGCACTTCCTCCAGAGTGAGGGACAGAAGTTTAAGGTCAATAGTGTCGCTGCTTGCTCGGGACTTAGAAATGGCCTTCTTTACATATTTATAGACTTCATGTGCCTTTACTAGTTTGAAATGGAAGTGTGGTTTGGTTGGAGAGGCAGTAGTAGAAGTAGAAGTTTCAGGGTCAGCATCAGTGAAGAAATCAGATGAGAGGACACCACTAAGGTCCGTGAAGGTATCATTTAGGGTGTTAGCAATGATCTCTGGGTCTAATGCAGTGGTTCCATCCACATTCATTATTGTAGGAGAGGATTTGGACTGCTGACCCATGATATTCTTTATGTTGTCCCAGAAGGATTTCCCTTCACCCCAGGAGTTGGAGAGGGCATTCTTGAAGTAGGAGCCCTTCATCAAGCGGATCTGTTTAGTACAGTGGTTGCGAGCCTGTTTATATTTTTGAATGTCTGACAGGGTGCCAGTAGCTCTTACAGTGGCCCAGAGGTGATCCCTACTTCTGAGTTGTGCCAATAGCTTCGCCGTGAGCCAGGGATTTGTGAGTGCTTTGGTTTTGCGCTTTTTTTCTGGTGCATAGGTGTCACAGGCAGTGTTGAAAGTAGTAATAAAGTAATCAATTGTATCTCATTATCTTTTGTAAATATTATATCATACTAGTATTTTATTTTATTTCAACCTTGTTGTGATGTATGTCTTTCTCCTATTGCTATTAATGTTACCTCAGGTGTATATACATTATTACTTATCTAACATGAATTGTAACCCTATGGCTGTATGCTCCAGGTTGACACTGAAAAAGGGACTGTAATTGTCTCAGTGGACTTACCCGGTTACCAAAACTCAATAAATAAAAATATCACTGTAGTGAGGGACAGACCTCCTGTAGTACCCCGTGGTCCCCAGAAATGCCCTAACCTGTTTCTTAGTGGTACAGGAGGAGTGGGCCAGGCCAGGATGGCATCGACCTTGGCTGGCTCTGGACGGTTGCGTCCATTGCCCACCCGGTACCTGAGGTAGAACACTTCTGCTATGCCTATCTGGCAGTTTTCTGCCTTGACTGTCAGCCCTGCGGCCTTCAGCCTGTGGAACACCTCCTGCACATGCTTGATGTGCCCCTCCCAGGTCTGGCTGTATATGGCTGTGCCATCCATATATGCCAGTGCAAAATCACCTACCCCAGACAGTATGTGATCCACAAACCGTTGAAAGGTTGCGGGTGCATTCGTCATCCCAGTGGGCATTACCTTAACTTTATATAAGCCAAATGGGGTGATGAAAGCTGATCTGTCCCTGGCTGCAGGGGTCAGAAGTACCTGCCAGTAGCTCTTTAAGTCTGTTGTGGTCAGATACTTGGCTCCCCCCAGTTGCTCCAGGGTCTTGTCTGTTCTGGGCATGGGTAGGCGTCTGACTTCATGCAGCTGTTGAGCTTCCGGTAGTCAACACAAAACTGTGTGGTACCATCTTTTTTTCAGAGATCAAGACCACGGGCGAGGCCCAGGGCTACTGGACTCCTGGATCACTCCAAATTCTAGCATCTCATTGAGCCCCTTTTTCATGGTCTGCTTAATCTGCTCTGGTACCCTGTAGGGAGACTGTCTCAGTGCCACCTGGGTCCCAGTATCCATGTGGTGTTTGGCCAGCGTGCTGTACCCTAGTTTCACTGTGAACATGTCCTCAAATTCTCTCAAGACACCCTGGATCTCTTGTACCTGGGGTGGCATCAGCTGATCTGAGAGGACGAGGTTGTCAACAGAGGATCCTACTCAGGCTTCCCTGAGGAGGTCCACCAGGGAATCCGCCTCAGCTCCCTCTTCTGGGGCACTGCACACAGTGAGGACCAATTCCTCTCTATGATAGTAGGCTTCATCATGTTAACATGATGCACTTTCCATCGGCACCTCCTGCCAGGTAGCACTATCATGTAATTAACATCACTCACCTTTTGGACAATGGAGAATGGTCCCTCCCATGCTGCCTGTAGTTTAATCTGACAGAAAGGGATGAGTACCATGACTCTCTGTCCCACCTCATATTTTCTGGCTCGGGGCCCCGTGATCATACCAGAGTTTCTGCCACTGTTGTGCCGTGGCTAAGTACTCTTGAGCAAGCCCCATCAGCTCAATAAGCCGATTCTAAAAGTTCAGGACATACTTCACAACAGTCTCCCTTTGGGAAGCATGGTCACCCTCCCATTCATCCTGAACTAAATCTAGGGACTCCTTCACCTTATGGCTAAACAGGTGCTCGAAGGGTGAGAACCCTGAGAATTCCCGTGGAACCTCCCTGTATGCAAAAAGGAGATGGGGCAAATTTTTGTCCCAGTCCCTCTTGAACTGGTAAGCAAATGTCCTCAGCATCGTCTTACGAGATGAATTGAATCGCTCAACCAGACCATTAGTCTGTGTGGGTGGTATGGGGAGGTTCTGAGCTACTTCACCCTACACTTCTCTCATAAACTACTCATTAACTCAGACATAAAGTTGGCGCCTTGGTCAGACAGTATGTCCTGGGGAAAGCCCGCCAGGCTGAATATCCCCAACACTGCGTCAGCCACCTTTTCCGTCTCAGTGGTTAATAAGGGCACTGCCTCTGGGTATCGTGTGGCATAATCCACTACCATAAAGCTATATTGCTTGCCAGTGCTACTTGGGATGCTAAGTGGCCCCACTATGTCCATGGCTACCCTCTTGAAGGGTTCATCAATAATGGGCAAGGGCACCAAATCAGTCTTGGCCTTTTCCCAACCTCTGGCACTATGGACAAGTCTGACAGTAATTTGCCATGTCCTTGACAATACCAGACAAGAAGAAATTGTTGGTCATCCACTTTTTTGTGCACCTCACACCTAAGTGGCGTGAAAAAGGGATATCATGGGCCAGGGTCAACAGCTGCTGGAGATAAACCCTAGAGACTACCAGCTACTGGAGTACCTCTCCATTTAGCTCCCCCTCTGGTGTACACTCCCTGTACAACAGCCCCTTCTCCCAGTAGACGGACTCTTTACTTCCCTGAGAGCATTCAGCCCTGTCAGCTGCTTCTCTCAGTTTCTGTGCTGCATCCAGCTCCTCTCGTCTGACACATCCCAGTTCCCCTTCAGAATAAAGTCCTGTGACCTCCTCTGTTTGTGACTGGGGCTCAGGGCTGACACTCATAGCCAGCCCTTTACCTGTGCTAGCCACATCCTCAGCTGCTGAGGGAGGGTTCGCCCTTTTGCGTGGCTGTGAGTAGTAACACACACTAGAGATTTCCTGTGGTCAGAATCATTTCCCATGCTCACACTCATAGGGATCTCAGGTACGACTCCCACTTCTTTTTTTTTTTTTGTGGCCACCCTCCCAGCTCAGCAAGGCCCGGGCCATCGGTATTTGTACCGCTGGACCTGTGACTCCCCGAATCATGGAGTAATGCCCTGGCAGAATCTTCTCTGCATCACCAGGGAGATGGAAGTGCCTGTATCCCTCAAAACCTGCGTTACTGCCCATTAACTACAATAGGGTGGATATGCTCAGGGGAGACAAGTGGTACTGCAGTCTGCACACAACCTATCCACTGTTGGGTGCTATTTTGTTCACCCCCTCTCCCAGCCTTTTGTCCCTTAATCAGTTTCTGAGGGCAGGTGTGGCATTTCTTGGCTCCTGACTCTTGGTTTCCTTTAGAACCGGCGGGTTCTGCTTTCAGCTCAGGTGCAGCCTGGTTTATTTAAGGCTGCCTTCCTTGAGACCCCTTAAAACCATGTGCTGCCTGCCTCCCATGAGACTTACCCTGTACCTGTGGTCTGCTGGCCACGTACAGGTCAGTGCTTGCTGCTGCCTCCTTCGAGGAACCGCATGCCCTGTCTAGCAGTCATACACGGAGCTCCTCAGGTACAATTTTAAGAAATTGTTCCCTCACCAACAAATCTTTGATTAGATCCACAGTGTCTGCTTTTGTCCTATCCACCCACCTGTCAAGGTAAGTACACAATTGAACCTGCAATTCCACATAACTGTTTTCTGGGATTTTCTTTAACTCCCTAGATTTCCTTCTGTAAGTTTCAGGAGTTAATTCAAAACTTTCAATAATACTGTTTTAACCGTATCATAATCAACACAGTCTTCATTACTCATTTTGGTAAATTCCTGCAAAGGTCATCCCATAAGTAAGGGTGTGAGATGAGCTGACCAGGAAGCCTTATCCAATTTAAATTGCCCACATACCCTCTCAAACACCTAAAAAATAGATAATACTTCATCTCCCTCTTTATACTGAGGAAACAATTTAGAATTAATTTTGGCTTTATGGGGGAAACTCCCTCCACCATTGCTCATGATCTGCTGGCGTAGTCAGGATCTCCTTCTCGTGCAGTTGTCTCTGGATCTCATGCTGTCGTTCTTTTTTGCTGTCCTCCAGTCCTTTTCCCTCTACTTCCAGTCTTTTTGTTTCCATTTCCTTCTCAACCTCCAGTCTTTTTGCTTTTGCCTCCAGTTTTTTCACCTCAGTTTCTGGTTCTTGCTGTTGCAGTTTCATGATCTCAAGCTGATTTGGAGATACCACAGCCCCAGCTCCTGGCCCAACCCCAGGGACCTTGTGCTTCTGGTCATGTGCCACCGCGGCAGCTATGAGCTCTGCCTTCTTTTTCTTTTCCTGACCCTCAAGCTGGGCCCACTTTTCTTGGCACTTGTCATAAAGCTGTTCCAAATTAAGCCTGCTGGGAGTTCATTCTCTCAACCTACACTAAACTGTGCTGACTAGAAACAAAAAAAATATTGTAAAAGTGGCTTCTTTTGTATGTCCTTCTTTGTGATTACTACGGTAGAATTTTCTACTGGCCAGTGCTATCCCAGATGCTACATACCAATTTGTGATGACCTCTCTTTTTTGGCTGTAACTGCTTTTGGAGAGTCAACTGTTTCCTTGTTTTCATCTGCCACCAACCTGGTTTCCCAGGACTTCAGTTCTCCTTGCAAAAGGCTAGGAAGATCACCACAGGTTAACTTTGGTAGTATGCTTTTCTGATGATGGATACCAACAGAGTTTTCCCTTAGCCAGAAAAAATAAATCGACCACCTTATAATAAAGACACAGTCACAACTGCTATGTCAATAAAAGTATTTTACTTTGAATCAGAGTGCGACTCCAGGGTATCAACAGTATAAGTGAGAGAAAAACACATTTACGGGAAAAATAAACAAATGGTTTTAAATAACAGAAGTCCGAAGGGAAAACACTAAGGACTGGTTTAACCTCACGTAAAAAGTACTTGCCTTAACTAAGTTTAAAGAGAAACTGATATCTAAACCTATCTGTTACTCCCACACAAACCTAAGCTGAAGGCAGGCATCTGCTTATCACGGAGGGTCCTAGGCAAAAAGCCCTGCTCAGAAGTTATTCCCAGAAGGCATAGCTCACATCTGAAACTGTGATGGAGCATCTCTTTGAATTGACCAACCATTTTAAATTCTGTAGCAGTTTGAATTCCCTTGCCCCCAGTCAACTTAAAAACCTATAGATATCCAATAAAATCACTTGAACAACCAGTTTGTATGTGAAGGGTCCAATCCTTTTTGAAAATCTGTGTGTCTGTGAGTATGTCTCTCCCCCCCCCCCCGGTCATTTTTGAGATTTATTACCTTTTACACTGTTCAGGGGGATGGCCTGCTAGTGACATAGAATCCCAGTGGTTTTCCCTTTGTTCTTAGTAAGCCCAGGATAAACCTGTGGTGAGATTCAGAAGACAAGAAAATTAGTTTCAGTAAATCTAAACAGTTAACTATTTGGTTCCCATTTCTGTCACATTATGCATGCTATGTCTCTGGCTTTTTAGTGTTTTTTCTCTACTAATGTCTTCACCAGAATATATATATTTTTTTTGTCATACGAGGCAAGCCCTTTTTCAATTCTGAGAGTGCCAAATGTACTAGTTGGTAGCATTCCATGAGACAGTATTGTCATGAGTTGGTTTCAGTACCATTAATGTTACTGTGAATTATCCTTCCTGGCATCGCTCTTGGCACATGACTCTAATGTCATTCTTTGTCTTTTTTATGCCCTACCTTCAGTGTTATTTTGTTGTCTATGCCATGCAGTTTTGCTGTATATTGACCTCTGTATATTTGCTAATTTGCTGCCTCCCTGCCCTGTAATTTACAGCATCCTTGATTTTCTTTTTTTTTTGTACTGTATTTTTATTGAGTTAAACTGTGTACATTACACGGCATTATGTATCATGTAGGTAGGTATACATTAATATCATAGGTACCATAAGTACATGCACACAGCATTTTTACAGTAAGGATTGTTTATACCCCTACTCTCTCGGTACTACATGCAGGGGGTTACCTCAAATAGATGTATTAATTCCCAGTATCAGAAACCCAAAAGTTTCTTCTGCCATGAGCAGGGATTACCAACATAGAAAATTCAGTACATTACCATATCCCTTTTATGTAGGTAAATGATCCCTTAACTCCAAATCTATAACAAACTTAATCAATAAAGCAGAGCCCCATTTCAAACAATGACGCCACATGAACACACTTTATATCATTATTTGTATAAGCCCCCAGGAGGGTTAAAGAGAAACTATGAATTTTTCATTACTTTTATGTCCCCCACACCTAACCTTTATGTATACCCAGAGAAGCAAACACTTGAAAGTGCTAAACAGGTTAAGTAACTAAGGAAAGAAATGCATGGTTCAGTCTGTATGGACTTCATATTAAGCAGCCCCTTCCAAACCCCCATTTAAACCCCAGTCAACATTAGGGGGAAAAAAAGGAATTATTCAACTTTAAAGTCTATAAAGATTGTGGCAGCTTGGGTAAACAGGAGCCAGGGTTCAGTTCAGTAGCTTAGGTCCATTACAAATAATCTATCTTGCCGATTGCTACTCACTAATCTCGAACCTAGAATCTGCATCCGTTTCTTTAGCCCGGAATTCTCTTTCTGTATGGTCCAACAGTCTAGCAGCTTCTCTGGCATCGGCAAACTGATAAGCCTTCTCTCCATACACCACTCGAAAATTTGCTGGCATTAACAAAATATGGTGCACTCCCAACTGTCGGAGTTGTGCTCGGACCCCATCGAAACTCTTTCTGCGTTGCCGGGTCGCATAACTCAAATCCAGGAATAGGTGAATACGATTCCCTTGCCATTCTTGTGGACCACATCTTCTAGCCTGGGCCAGGATCCTATCTCTGTCCAATATGGTTCCTAATACCACCATTAGTATGCAAGGTGGATATTCGTTGGTAGTGGTCCGCTTCCTCCCACCACGTGTATTCATCCGGTACACTTTAAGAATCGTTATGGGGTCTTCCACGTTAAAAAAAACCTTTAAAAAGGTCTGCCACAAACATTGTTTTTTTTTCCTCAGCTTCTTCGGGTAGCCCAAGGATCCGTAGATGGGTAGCTCTGGCAGCATTTTCTAAATTCTCTAAACGGCGGCGCAAGACGGTATTTTCTTTTGTTAGGCCTGTAGATACTGTTAAAGCCATCTCAGCCGATTTTGAGGCTGTTTTTGTTTCTTCCTGCAGAACTCCCATTTTAGTGTCCAGTATCTTAAATTGTGTCGTAAAGTCCTCTACCTTCTGGTCTAGCCTTTGTATGGCTTTGGGCAAGGCCGCGTTTGTAGGCTGCAACATTCCCTCCTCTTCTGCTCCATGATTGGCCTCCTTACTTGTCCCTTTACTGCTGCCTGGCTTGGTGTCCTTGGGCTGGGTTCCTTGTCCTCCCGTACCCGGCCTATTACTCCGACCCATAGTTGTTTTTCTAGATGTTGAATGGAACTGTAAATTAGACTGAAATTTTCTCTTCCTCTTCAGCTTTCCTTTGGGTTGTTTTCAGGCTGTCCCATGAATTCTTAACCATCAAATGTTCATATTTTAATCATGTTCCACAGAGCTTCACAATAATGATGCTTCAAGCTCGGCAGCTAGCCACGCCCCCCTCAGCATCCTTGATTTTCTGTACTGCTGACTGTTGTAACAGGGGCCTCCTTTAAATAAGCAAAGCTCAATGGAGCTTTGTTCTGGTGAAACAAATAAATACAGTGCAAATATTAACAGTTTTAAAAATAACCATTTAATAATACAAATATTTTTTGCCTCCAGTGGCGAGTGGCAGAGGAAGCCCTGGGTGTGCATGCACTGGTGCGTCTTTGTACGTGTTGATGTGTATGTATGAGTGTGTCTGTGCTTGTTGGGGTGTGTACACATTGTATCTTTTTGGGACTTTTCAGTAAAATGCAGTTACTCCCATCCAAATATCAGGCCAGCCTAAAAATGAAACAGACATTTAGGCACAGTTTTCAAAAAAGTGGATGTGAGTGTGTGTTGTGTCTCTGTCTGAACAAATGTTTCTGAGCAGACCTGCTGCTACTTCCAAAAGATGAGTCCACTTAGGACAAAAAGTTACAGTTGTATTAAAAAATTACACAACATTTATGTTCAGATGGATTTGCCATTTGGACATGGTAGTGGGCAGATCTCGGATGGATCCTTTTATAAAAACCTGACCTTTGTACTCAGATTAGCATACAGGAGGGTCAGTTTGCGATAAGGGGCCTGTGTAGCATCCTTAAAAGGATACAGGGAGACAACAGCAGATCTTCTGTGAGGATATCTCTTTTATCAGGCTGCACCTTTAGAACTCATTATGTGTCAGCGCTAGGACCACACAGAAAGTTTTGTAAGCAGTCAGCCAGGAGCCACCCAAGACGATATCACATGTCCACATCTACGTAAATATGGGTGGCCCCTCCTCTTCTTAGTTCTTTTCCCACCGTCGATCCGAGTCTTCTGACCTGCCATCGGAAACGTCACTGCAAAAAGTCACTGTTTTCATTTTTTTTCTTCATATCTAAAGTAATCACTTTTATAGAGATTTTCGGTAACTTATATGCCGCCAAAAGAACTGTCCATGCTTTTTTTGGTTCTGAGAGTGAGGGGAGAAAGTCTACAAGGACAACACCATGAAGTGTGTGCCTGCTGCCTAGGCCTCTTTCACAACATGAAAGCCTGTGAGATTTGCTGGGGATTCCACTCCGCCACCAGGCAATGTAGGAAGGGGGCTTTGGAGAAATTCCTGCTTCAGAAAACTGAGCAGCAATGAAGCAGCAGCTACATGGCAGATCCGTGTTGCCTTCCCCATCAACCAAATCCTGGTTGTCGAAGTCCTGGAAAAATGCTCATTGGGGAGCCACAAACAAATGCACTGGGACAAGGACAAGGCTTCCCCAGCAAGATCCAGGTCGCCTTTGTGGAGTACAGGTACGACCCCTACTATGATGCCATCTGCTCCGGGGCTAGCACCCCCCTGTTGGCAAGGCATGAAGGTCAGGGCTTGGCATAGGCATTACCGGGCCATTTACAACCGGTACGTTGCTTTCGTCAGTGGAGACTTAACCTCTGCTGTCGACTAATGCTTCTGGAAAACCTTATTATGCTAACCAGCGTGAGACTGATTCAGTGATGAGTACAGCTGCCCATGATAGATCTAGGACACCTAGACACCCGAGTTCCCGTCCTCCTGATAAGGAATGCAGGAGGTTGGATGTCTTGGGCAAGTGCACATAAGCACCTGCCTTGCAGGGCCTGCAGATTGCCAGCTACAAGGCCCAAATGATAAAATATCAGAATGCCCTATAGAGAAAGGCTAAGGCTGCTGCACAGGTCTTACCTGAGGGTTCTACTAAACAGGCGTTAATCAAAACTCTTAATGCTGGTGCTGATGTGGGCAAACATTTGACCCACACAGCATGCATCTCTGATGCCTCTGCTAGGGCTGTGGCCTCTGGCATCTGTCTCAGGTGCTACTCTTGGCTCAGGGTAGCAGGTTTTGCCACTGATGTGCAGCAAACAGTTTTCAGTGCCCCATTTAGAGGTCAGAAACTGTTTGACCATGATGTAGAAGAGGCTTTGACAAACTTTCAGTCATCTGGCAAGACTCTGAAGTCGGTGAAATCCCTGTACCATACCCAAAGCAGGGGAAGGGGCAGGGTTAATTTTCGCCAATCTTCTGTCCGAGGATACTGTCAGGCCTATAGACAGTAGGGTAGTGGCAGAGGTGTGGGGGCCTTAGCAGACCCCTCACAACCTCGGGTGCCTACACAAGAACATGTAGAAGTAGTGGAGCCCATAGCTGTGCCCCCTTCCCCAGCTCAGCATGACTCATTATATACCCCCAAGGGTGGTTGTAGGGTGTTGCTTGTCCCTCCACCAGGATCGATGGAGGGCAGTGTCTACAGTCGAATGAGTTCTGGAGATTATAGAAAGATAGAGAAAGGACATGCCCTGGAGCTGCTGGACAACCCTCCAGATCATCCACAAGTTGTGACAACAAACCCACCGGGGCACATGTCCCTGTTGTTAGAGGAAATACAGACCCTACTTCAAAAACAGGCCATAGAACCTGTACCTCCAAGACAAAGGCACAAAGGAATTTACTCCAGATACTTCCTCATCCCAAAGTGGACAGGGGATCTGAGACCTATTCTGGATTTAAGGGACCTCAACTTCTTCATAGAATATAAGAAGTTTCAGATGTTCTTTCTGCAAAGTCTCCTTCCCTTGCTGTAAGCAGGGGATTAGATCTGCTCTTTGGATATGAAGGATACTTACTTTCACATCAAAATTAGGAAACCTCACAGGAAATATCTGCAATTCCTGTTCCTGGGGGACCATTACCAGTTCAGGGTGTTGCCCTTTGGCTTATCTTCTGCACAATAAGTCTTTGCAAAATGCTTGGCAGTGGTATCATCAGCTCTTTGTAGGTAAGGCCTGTATATCTTTCCTTACCTGGATGACTGGCTATTAAAAGCCTTCTCCAGGGACCAATCACTGCAGACCTTAGCTAAAAACAGACAGATTTGCGATGCTGTAGGGGTGAGAGCATACCAAAGTCTGTACTGATACCCTGCCAATGCCTGCAGTATGTAGGTGCACCTCTGGATATGATCAAGGGTTCTGTGTTTCTGCCGCTGGATAGGGCCGAATGACTGCACAAGCACAGGTGGTACACGACAGCCATTATGTCTCAGTAGGGAAATTTTTGCACTCTCTGGGCCATATGATAGATATCACAGATTCGCTCAGCCGGTCAGCCCTCTACTCCCAAAGTGCTCACCTTCTGAGCATATGATTTGTAGACAGTGAACAGAACACGGTAACCCTCTTGTCTGTTTTGTGGGTTCAAGTCACCTTAGCCTCAAGTTCTGGAGGGATTCAAACTGATAACCTCTTGTTAGCGTACCCAATTATCAGGCTTGGATAATTCTGTCTTTAGGGGGCCAGATATCTTTGCCTACAGGCACCCAACCAGGTCTTTCAAATGAACCCTTAGAATTCTATGTAAGACTTTAAAGAACTCTCTCCGTTTCCCAGTTTGGTGTATCAGTAAGCCCATACACAGTATTAACTGTAACCTTTAAAAGCTCCTCTTAAATAAAAAGAAATGTCAAGGCACTCCAAGCAGTTTCTGTTGAAAATATATCTTTACTTTAAAATATAAAAATAGAACAATAAATACAGAACAAATATCCCAAACACATACAGTCTTAAAAACAAAACAGGTTTTAAAAGTACTAACTAAGCTCTCTTATCCACATAATACTTATCTCCTACAGTGCTGATGTTGCCCTTCTTCTCTCAGTCAGAAATAAAATAAAATGTGTCTCTCTAAGGCTTGCTCAGTTGGATAAAAGCAGTCCTGAGCCGCCTCCTCTCTGAGGTCATTAAACTCCGCCTTGGAGTATTAAATGTTATATTTTACAGCACAGGATGTCACAACAAGATTTAAAAAATAAGTGGCATACTCATTTCTTCTCCTCAGGTTAACTGGTCAGAACTGGTTTTTGTTCTGACACTCACACACGTAAACAGTTTCTGTGATGTCCTTCCAAAGCATCCTGGGAATGTGTATTGGACCTTCCAAATTCGTCTGGATCCTTGTTATCTACACATCAAAGGTCTTTCTGATGTAATTCAAGGGCTCCCTTCGACACCCCTCCCAACACAGGTTCTTCCTGGCAACTATTGCAAGTCAAAGGATCTCCCTGAGGGCATTATAAAGGGGATACTTTGGTTCCTGCCTTCAAAGAAAATTTAACAAAGTAATTGCACTTTAAGTAGCTGCAGATTTGGCTATGTCCTGTTCTTTGAACTTATCCCTGTTTTTTTTTTTTTTTGGATGTGTCAGTTCAGCAAGACTGGGTCTTCTGACTGCTCTTCCCTTACATAAATTATATGTAATACAAAAAAAATTTGATACATGGATCAGAATCAGTGGTCCAAGTGTGACAGTGGAAGCTGTTGTCACAGTGCCACTGGCCAGGTTGCACATGTGGATCCCAGAGTGGAGTCTGAGAGTCCAGTGGGACCAATTAACAGATGGTTCTAGTAATGTCTCCCTTGCGAAAAGCTCTCAAGTGGTGGATGGAATGCAGCAACCTGTTCAAGGGTGCCCCATTCTTGATTGCTACCCCACATCAGACCCTCACTATGGATGCCTCAGGATCAGGATGTGGCGCCCACCTGGGATCTCTTCAGACATGAGGCATGTGGGACCAGGTGGATAGCACTTTGCATTTAAATGTCCTGGAAATGAAAACAGTCTTATACAGACTGCAAGCATTCCAGGACCACTATTCCCAGGTCCTCTGTTAATACAGATGACAATGTGAGTGTGATGCACTACATCAACAAACAAAGATGGGGACTCATTCTTAGCTGCTGTGCAGGAAGCAGTGAGAGTTGGTATTGGGATGTAGAACACTGTGCAGAACTATCAGCAGTACATGTTCTAGGTGTCCAAAACTTATTGGCAGACAAGCTAAGCAGGTCACAGTTCAGGGTGCATGAGTGGGAACTGCTGACCTCGGTGGTAGATGACCTATTCGCAAGGTGGGAGTTGTCCAGAGTTGGACCTTTTTGTGTCCCCACACAACTCAAAACTGCCGCGATTTTGCTCACTCGCTTCAGAGCTTGGAGTTTTCTTGTGAGACATGTCCCTCTCCTGGAAAGATGGTTCTGTATGCCTTCCCTCCCTCTGTTTCCACTAATTCACAGAGTACTACTCAAATTGAATATGGAGGGGACAACTCTAATACTCTTTGCTCCCCTATGGTTTCTGCAGATATGGTATCCACTGCTGCAACAGCCGTCTGTGGAGGCCCCAGTATCTCTGCTCCTGTGCAGGGGTCTGCTGTCGCTGGTGCAGTGAACTCTGGCTGCTCACATGGCTTCTCAAGATATAGCCATAACTCGGTTTGAGATATCACAGAAAGTGAGGTATATTATGGTGGCTGCTAGAAACCCATCCGTCAGATACACCTACTCAAGCAAATGGAAATGGTTTGCTTTGTGGGCTGTTTCACATAACCTGGATTTTGTTTACCTGTCCAATCAATCAGGTGCTTGAACACCTGCCTTCCTTATCGGATTCAAGCCTGCAGTATTTCTCAGTCAAGGTGCAGTTGGCTGCTGTATCAGCTTTCCACATGCTTGTGGTTAGCTGTACAGTTGCTTAGCCTGAGGTAGCCTGTACGTTCTTGAGAGGCATTTTACACATAAAGCCTCCCATTCACAACCCAGTCCTGGCTTGGGATCTGAACTGTATTTTGGAAAAGCTGACTTTGGCTCCTTGTGAGACAGTCACAAGATGTGGCTTAAGCTTGCTTTCTTGGAAAGTGTAATTTTTAGATGCAATCACTTCTGCTCAAAGGATTTCAGAGCTGCAGGCTCTAGTGTGAGCCTTCCTACTTGATTTTCCACAAAGGCAGGGTGTCTTTGCGAACTAATCCTAAGTTTTTACCAAAGGTGGTGTCTGAGTTACTTTAATCAAACATCCAGCTATCAGTGTATTATCTGGAGCATGCCAAGCCAGAGAAGCATTGCTCCATACTTCAGATAATGCTTAGAAAATGGACTTCAAATCTAAGCAACCTAATTGTCTGGCAGGGTACATTAACTTATAGGTAGAGCCCTGTGAGCAACTAGTAGACACAAAGATCTGTAACAGAGTTGATACACAAGGGGTAGAAAGGATGAGAAGGGACTTGCTAAGGTTGGAGGAATGGTCAGACATATGGCAACTTAGATTCAATGCAAAGAAGTGCAAAGTAATGCACCTGGGAAACAAAAACCCAAGAGAAGAGTACACAATAGCAGGGGAGGTACTAACAACAACAATGGAAAGGGACCTGGGGTAGTCATATCAGGTGATCTAAAGGTTGGTAAACAATGTGAGAAGTCAGTAAGGAGAGCCAGGGGGATACTGGGATGCTTAGGAAGGACATCACCAGTAGAAAAGGGAAGTGGTTATCCTTCTGTACAGACAGTTGGTGAGACCCCATCTGGAGTACTGTGTTAGTTTGGAGACCTCATCTACATAAGGACATAGACAGGATGGAAGCAGTCCAGAGGGGGGCAACTAAAATGGTGCAGGGTCTGCATCAGAAACCATATGAAGAGAGACTGAGAGAGCTTAATATGTATACCCTTTGATGAAAGGAGGGACGGGGGACATGATAGAAGCGTTCAAGTACCTGAAGGAGAATCAGCAAAGTCCAGGAGGTAGCATCTTTCAGAAAACGAGATGTGTAAGAACAAGGGGGCACAATTTAAAGATAGAGGGGGACGGCTCAGGGGTAATGTGAGGAATTTTTTTTTTTCACGGAGAGAGCGGTGGATGCATGGAACCGCCTTCCTGGGGAGGTTGTTGGGTCTAAAACAGTGGGGGAATTCAAACATGCATGGGACTGACATAAGGCAATTGTAGTGAGGGATGGCAGGAAGTAGGCTGTTGGTTAACTAGAATCTGCAGCTTATCCAGTAGGTAGGGAAATGGGCAGACTGGGTGGGCCAAGTGGTCCTTATCTGCCGTCAAAGTCTATGTTTCTGTGTACCAGCCCAAGTGCCCCTTTACCCATTCAAAAGTCCTTCTGCCCACCGTGCCTGCCAGTTGGTTAAAAGCCCCCATTCAATTTGAAAATGCTGTCATTTTTCTCTCACTTAGTGAGAGATAATACTGCCCAACCAACACTCCGTTCCGCTGTTGCTGTCCCCCTTACTTTAACCTGCATAAATTAAACAGCCCAAAAAGGAAACAACACTTTCTGGCATGTACTGAACCATCCCTAAAAGCAACATACTTTTTTGGTTTTTAATGATACATTTTTGGTCAAATGTGCCCCCACCCCACGCCAGCCCGCTCCGCTCCTGTACTCCTTCAGTCAAGCTTGTGTTCACTAAAGGCTTTTGTCCCCACAAAGCAATATCACTTCAAGTAAAAAAAAAAAAAACTTCCTTTCTACCACTGCTGCTGCTGCCATCTGTTTGAGCTCACCTCAGTCTGAAGCTCCCTTGGCACTTCACTACCACAAGAAAATAATGGACTCCAACATGACACTGTGTTATGTTTGAAAAACTGAATCACCTGTCATACTCCTGATAACAGTAAGTGTCTCAACCAGCATCCTCACTGCACCCGACCCCTGTCCGTGCTCAGCCTCTGTTTGGGTACTTACCACTTGCTCCGCACTTCCTGATTTTACCTTGCAAGATCGCGCACCTAACAGCCGCAACTCCTGACCATCAGCAAAAAAAAAAATCTTTCAGAAAGGGCAGAAAAAGTTTATTTTTCTTTGGTTACAACAACGAGGAAGGCGGGAGAGAATGGGAAACTTCGCAGAAAACTCCATGCATTGTTCTGAAGATGGTGGTGTGGGGGGGACTAGAAAACAATGGCTGTCTACACGGGAGGGCAATGCAGATGGAACAGCACAAAACTGAGGGACTACTTTACAAGATAAAGTCTTAAACCTCATTCTAAAACTGCATTTTATTTAATTTTTTTTTATTTCTTAAATCTCGTGTTAAAATGCTGCAGGTGGCCCATTTTCTAAGCTCAATAATACCCTCCAGGCTGGTCGGTATGGGCAATACTGGGCCTTCCAGTGGCTGTGAAACCCTCCGCCTGCAGCGTTGGGCTTCATTATGCCCTGGGCAGTCTGGTATTGCCCAATACTGCCCACCCTGTCTGGTATTCCTTGCATGGAATACTCAGGTACTATACACACCGTTCAAAGGACTGTAGAAAGTCCTTGCAGCTTTTTGTTAATGTTTGCCCCTGGGAAAGAGAGCACCCCAGTTTCTAAACAGTATTATGTTCTGTTACAGGATGTGCAGTAGGGAACTTCCTAGTGTGGTCTGTGGTCATTCCATTAGAGGCTTGCCCATTTCTATAGCTTGTTTTCTGAATGTTTCCACTGCAAAAATCTGTGCAGCTTCCGCATGGAGTACTGTCCACACCTTCAGTAAGCATTACAGTCTGAACATTTTCTGTCGTAGATTAGCTGGGTTTGGCCTAGCTGTGTTACAAAGCCTAATACCATAAGCCTATAGGCTGCAGCCACCCATACTGTTAGCTTTTGCTAGGGACTTGTTCTAAATGTGTGGTCTGATGAAAGAGATACCCTTGAAGAATATAGAACAGTTATATAAGAACTTACCCTAACATTAGATCTTCGAGAGAATCTGTTATCAGGCCATACTGTCCCACCCTCCTTCCCCATTCAGGGTTGCAACAAAGGATCTTTGTATTGCTGTTTCCACAGCTGTCTTTTCCAGCACTCTGTCTTTTCTGGTATGCAGAATGCTAGGGTCTCTCCTGGCTCCCTATAGGGAGGTCCTGCGAGCATTATCTCTGGTGGGGAACTGAGAAGAGGAGAGGCTGCCCACATTATGTAAATGCTAATGCATAATGTTGTGTGTGTGGACCCTGGCTGACTGCTTGCAAAATTTTCCATGTGGTCCTAGTGCTGAAGTGGTATAAGTTCTAAAGGTGTGGTCTGATTCGGTCGTCCCACCGGCGCAGCGGTAGAGTTACTGCCTGCAATGGTGATGATCAGGGTTCGGGAATGTGCCTTACTCACTGGAGGGCCGGCAGGGGAGAGGAGGATTGAGCGCCTTATGGGCTGCTCTCCGGGGGGGGGGAAGGATGTCGCTCCCGCTGCAGTACTTTCACCTGGTGACCATGGCTGGCGGTGCAGTCCAGGGTGGTACAGAATGGGAGGGGGAGGACTTTGGCAGAAAGCCTGGAGTGGCTGCACATCTCTGCGTGCACTGGGCTCATTGGGCTTCCCTGTACGTTGGTGTCCTCCGAGGGGTAACAGGGGTACCAGAGTAATCCTCCCAATGCATTAGGACTGCCTGGATCAATGGTCCCCCAGACTCCTCGTGGTTGGGGTGCTCCGGGTGAGCCATGTCTGGGGTGCTAAAATAGATTGAACTTTAAAGGTGTGGCCTGATGAATGAGATTCTCTTGAAAATCTGCTGTTACGGTAAGTTCTTACGTAACTGTTCTTATCTGGTGTACCGATCACTGCAGCACAGTTAAAAATAGCTGCTTCAGACTCTGTTTTTGCTTGGGACTTTTGATTGTTCTTGAAGTCTAAGCCACTTCCATATATGGCACTGTTTAAGTACATGTTTATTGTTGTGTTGATCCCAGACCTTTACCAGTTTTAAATGGAGAAGAAAAAGAAAGAAAAAAAAAACAATGGGATTGCTACAAGTTTTGATTCTCCTCAGTTTTATATTCAATACCATGCGGGTACTGACATAATGAACATCATACAGTTTGTATCCTTTTATTACTATCACTTTGAAGAGCTGTCATTAATGGAATTCCTAAGCCTCATTACTTGTCAAGTGGTGAGACCTCATGATGTCAGAGCTTTGTGCCTTTTTATAGAAATTCAATTTCCTCTTTCCACTGCTCTGACAAGTCTCATCATTAGGTTGCCAGTGTAGATTAGCCAGAGTTTCACTGAAGGACATTAACCTTTCACTCACTTACTGCAGTGTAAGAAATTCATATTTGTTGACTTGAAGGACATTTTCCCCCCACTTGCCAGTGGGCAAATTAATGTCAGTTTCTGTTTTGTTTTTTTGTTTTTTTTGGCTGAGCATGGTTCTGCTTGCTCTTCAGTCATGCTGCATGTCTGACTCACACTTGAAAAATGAGACAGTACCGTGGTGGTGTCATGTTTGATGTTCACAAAATTGGCACTTGTCCATAGGCTGAAGGCTGGTAGATTTTGTTGCAGACAGAAAACTATTACATTGGGAAAACATCCACGGGTTGCTTGGATTGGCCAATTCAAAAGATCCCTGTGGACTGTGTTAGCAACTAGGTGCAGCTGCAACAGTTCACGAATTCGCACTATCACTCTTGAGATTTTACCTACTGTCTCTGTATGCAGCTTGCTGCCTGGAATTGAGTCTAATTTAATATGAATTGTGTTCAGTTTATGTATGCTTATTGAATGTTTGACAAACATTCCCTCTGAAATTTGCCCTGATTGTATGTCTGTCTTGAGTTAAACAATGTAAACTGACGTGGAACCTCTGTAAAAGAGTGTAACGTGATAAACCCTCTAATATTACTATTGTATAATACTTATAAAATAAATATATGGTATGTGAAGGTCTGCTTAGGCAAGAAAACAGCCTAGCAGCAATGTGACCTTTGACCTCCACGGTGTCAGTGTGGCTGAAGCTGCAGGATGTGTTAAACTGACCAGGGAAACCCCTGATTAAATGCCTTCCTTCCAGAGGGACAGTTTGACTCCTTATAACCTGCACCTGCTTTTGAAGTTGAAACTAAATATAAATGTTATGACCTTAGCAAGAAGGGAAGCCATCTTGGCTGATCCTTTATGGTTTTCTCACCTAGCCGAGAACTAGTCCCCATAAGCTTATGGGACTGTGAAACAAAGGGGATGTTTTGATTAAAGACTGTCATATTTGGGAAATGGCTAGTTGCTGATTTTCACAGAATTAACATACATCCTTGTGGATAATTATGTTAAGAAGTTGAAGCTAGGAGGATCTAACTGTGACCTCACCAAAAGGGGTGTGGAGATGGAGTTTGAAATGAACAGGCATCAGAGGGAAACAGAGCTTGTTATTCTAGACTCAAAAGAGAGACTGTTCTCTGGACTTAAGAAGGCACTTAATGGTAACTTCTAGCTAGGCAAGAACTTAAGTATTTGTGGTAGGTGTATTTGTGTTCTGTGACTTCCCATTTTTTCTTTGTGGCTATACGTTATTGATAGAATTGTTCTTTGTTTGATTTGACCTATTTTACAATTTTAGTAAACAATATTGGGTGACATCCAGCAGACCAGACCTGGGTTTGAATCCCGCAGCTTCCACTTACATACTGTGTGACCCTGAGCAAGTCACTTAACTTCCGTGTGCCCTCAGGATGCTCCTGTAAAAAAGCTTTCAGCTTAGTGTGCTACTCCTGGTTAAACAACTAAAAATAAATAAATAAATAAATATTTTCTTTACAATACTGCCCGTGCTTTTTCTCAGTTCTTTTACATGTGAATGCTGAACCTGTGTTTAAGTCTGACAGCTGTTAAGGGCTTGAACATGTTACTAATCTTGAAAAAGGTAAGAATATACCTAAGTGTCATATTGAGTCGTAAGGGTACATTTTGGAAACCTGGCTGGGTGCCACTGGGCGAAGGATTGTACTGCATTCACAAAGAGGGTACATATTTGAGCCTGTTGACTGGGTATGCTGGCATAAGGTTCACATTTGACCCCCAGGACTCGAGGCTGGTAGGTGATTCGGACCCAAAACAGACAGGAGGGTTACCCTGTTTGTCCCCTGTTCACACTATTGCACTTCAAGGTTGGCACTGTGGGAGCAGAGGGCCTGGCCTGCGGAGTGCGTTTGTGACAAAGAGCACTGGTGCTCAAAGGTATTGTCAGAGTCTTCCAATAAAATAAATAAAATATGAAACAAAAGGGACACTCAAGGAAAAATTGTGTACAGTGTTAACAGCACGCAACCAGAAGAAAGCACTGCACCAGCACTCCACTACATGCCATTAAACAGTCTTACTTATTGAGTAAAAAAAACAGATAATTCACAGTTAATGCACAAAGATGCTTACAAGTCCAAATGTAGTGCAACCAACAAACACTCCAAACAGTACAGCATCATTAATTACATATAGCACTTCCTGAGGCGTGAAAAAATATTCTGTGAATTAGCCTTGCTGGCACATTCTGCATATTTTTGTAATTACGCACGTGTCCTGCAGGATTGGCAGATGACATTAAGTAAGTGCAGCGTGTTGCACCTAGGTTAATAAAAACAAACAAAAAAACCCAACAACTGACCAAACAAGGGGCTGAAGAAAAAAGGAAAAGGTAAGGAGCTACTTAGCAGATCATGTAATAAACCGGGGGTTGGGGGAGTCAGACGGAATAATTGATGGAAGCTGAAATACTATTTATAACAATGTGTGGGTGCACTAGACTTGGCTAACCATATGTTGAGGTACATAAAGAAAAAGAAAGTAGCAGTGAGTGGGGTAAGAGGGAGAGATTACTGCTGTACAGTACATTAGTGAAGCAGTACTGCATGTAGTTTTGGTGAATGCAGTACTAATATAGCAGAGGATGGCATTTGGGGCATGGGGCCTTTAAGCAATTTATCCCTCCAGGGTGTGGGTATACTGGAGGATTTACCACGGCTGGTGTGATTCAGTCACGAGGTGCAGCAGAGTGACCGAACCACACCAGTCGTGTTAAGTCCTCCAGTATACCCACACCCTGGAGGGATAAATTGATATTATACAATGGCAAATGTTGCTTTATTTCTTTTTTATATATATATTTTGTAACTAACTGAGGTCCATACGGCCGGAAGGAGGATGTCATTTTTTTAATATTTACCGCGGTGTTTTAGCGAAGCGACGACAGGACAAATGACGGCAGTTTTGATTAAAGTGAAAAAGCCTAGACTGGCACAAGATAAGGTTGGCTGGCACTTTTTCCCGTGGGTACACTGGAGGATTTACCATGCTGGGAAAGGTGCCAGCCAACCAATCAGGATGCAGTATTTGGGACATTGGATTTACCACATTGTATAATACAGTTTTGATGCTTGGGATGCTTCTACATCAGTGTGTAGGGTCCCCTGGATGCACTACTGGCTTCTCAGGATGCACAGTCTGCTGCCCTCTGCCCAACTGCCCTGTAGCAGGATGCACCAAGGAGGCTTCAAAGGAACATTAGGTAATTCACGATAAACTTAGCTGTAGAGTCAAGCCACACAAAAGTGAAGGTACTGGACTTCAGGAGGGCTGATTTTGTCAAAATGTGAGAGTGCCTCAGAAAAGCACCAGCAAATAGGCAATAAGGTGGGGTAGAGAAACAATGGGGAAACATCAAAACTGCAATCACAGAGGCAACAAGCCTTTGCGTGAAGCAAATAAATAAATCAAAACGTAAGAAAAAAACAGTATGGTTCTCAAAAGAAGTGGCGGACAAGGTAAGGAATAAAAAGATAGCATTCAGGAAGTATAAGGAAACACAGAAGGAGCAGGACAGAGAACTGTACCAGTTAAAGCAGAAGGAAGTGGGTAAGGCAGTCAGACTAGCAAAGGCCCAAACCGAGGAAAAGATAGCCAACTTGGTTAAGAAGGGGGATAAAACCTTTTATAGGTACATTAGGGAGCAAAGAAAGACTAAGGCAGGGATACTGAGGCTGAACAAAGAGGAAGGCGGTTGGGCAGAGAGCGACAGTGAAAAAGCCGGGATTCTGAATGAATACTTCTGCTCAGTATTCACATTGGAAAAGCAGGGGGAGGTACCTAATCAGGTCAGTAGAAGCACTCTGGATAGGGGGGTTGATATTAGTCCTTTCACAGAAGAAAGGGTTCTGAAGAACTCTTAAAACTGAAGGTGGATAAAGCAATGGGGCCTGATGAGATTCACCCCAGAATTCTAAAATAACTAAGGGAAGAACTGTAACACCACTGACTACCCTTTTTAATAAATCATGAGAGGATGGTGTGGTACCTGAGGGCTGGAGGAGGGCCCATGTGATTCCCCTTGACAAAAGTGGAAGCAAGATAGAGGCAGGAAACTACAGACTTGTCAGTTTGACCTCAGTGGTGGGGAAAATGATAGAATCACTTCTGAAGGAAAGAATTGTTGAGTACCTAGAGGCCAGTGGGGCACAGGACCCAAGGCAGCATGGATTCACAGCGGGAAGGTCATGTCAGACAAATCTAATTGATTTCTTTGACTGGGTGACCAAAGCAGTAGACCAGGGAGGGGCTGTGGACATGGCCTACCTAGACTTTAGCAAGGCATTTGACGCAGTCCCGCACAAAAGATTAATAAACAAATTAGCCAGCCTGGGAAAAACACTGGTTGGACAACAGGACACAGCAGGTAATAGTAAATGAAGTCCACAGTGTAGAAAGGAGGGTTACTAGTGAGGTACCGCAGGGTTCATTACTGGGGTCGGTCCTTTTTAATGTCTTTATAAGTGGCATTGCAGAGGGACTGGAAGGGAAAGTATGTCTCTTTGCAGAGGACACAAAGATCTGCAACAGGGTTGATACACAATGTGAGGTGGAAAGGATGAAAAGGGTCTTGGCAAGGTTGGAGGAATGGTCAAATGTATGGCAGCTTAGATTCAGTTCAAAGAAATGCAAAGTAATGCACCCGGGAAACAAAAACCCGAGGGAAGAGTACACAGTTGGGGTTGAGATACTGACAACAACAAAAATGGAAAGGGTCCTTGGGTAGTCATATCAGATGACCTAAAGGTGGGCCAGCAATGTGAGAAGGCAGTAAGGAGGGCTGGGGGGATACTGGGATGCATAGGGAGAGGTATCACCAGTAGAAAACAGGAAGTTGGCGTCCCTCTGTACAGACAGTTGGTAAGACCGCATCTGGAGTACTGTGTACAGTTTTGGAGACCCCATCTCCGCAAAGACATAGACAGAGTGGAGGCTGTCCAGAGGAGGGCAACCAAAATAATGCAGGGTCTGCATCAGAAGACATATGAAGATAGACTAAAGGAACTAAAGATGTATAGCCTCAAGCAAGGGGGGAACATGATAGAAACTTTCAAATACCTCAAGGGAATCAACAAAGTCCAAGAGGGTAGCATCTTTCAGAAAAGAGATGTGCAAAACAAGGAGGCACAATTTGAAGATAGAGGGGACTGCCCAGAGGTAATGTAGAAATGTTCTTCACAGAGAGGGTTGTGGATACATGGAACAGCCTTTCTGAGGAGGTCATAGAGTCAAAAACAGTGGGGGAATTCAAGAATGCATGGGACAGACACAAGGCAATTCTAGTGGGGGGTAGGAGGAAGTAGGCCGTTGGTTAACTAACTAGGATCTGCAGCTTGTCCGTTAGATAGGGAAATGGGCAGACTAGGTGGGCCAAGCGGTCCTTATCTGCCGTCAAATTGTATGTTTCTATGATTGGTTATAAAATCCCTAATTTTTTTTTTTTTGTTTATTACTCCCACACCCCACTGACTCTGACCCTTCGGGGAGGCCAAGGAGTTATCCTCCTGCTCTACCCAAACCAGCCTCGCGGACCCCATGGAGCTGCGGCTTAGCCCCCCAAGTGGGGATGAGGTGGGGCGGCATACACCCCGCAAATCAACTTGCATTGGTCTGGACATGGCTGGGAGAGTGGGGGCATATCGGAGGCATGCTCCAGGCCACCCATCTTCCCGGAATCGGCAGGCATCTTCTCGTTTGCTCCCCCTGCTGCAGTATGTGCCCCTGACGTCAGGTGCTGCACGCCGACGTCCACTGTGTAACCATCCCTTCAGCGACCCAAGTTCACTCCCGAACCCGGGTCACCGGCATTGCAAGCGGAAATCCAACTGCTGCCCCGACGGGCTGGCTTAAAATTCCTAATTTGAAAGTGTTGGAATCTGTTAGCATTTTACCATCCAAGTTCTACCTTCAGTTCTTTTAAGGTTTTAACTGTGTCAACCAGTAATTGTTGGGATGGGGACCTAAATCCCCTCCTTGTTTCTGTTTTATACCAGTGGTCTGTTCTGATGGGAGGGAAGTAGTATCCCAGGCCAACCATCTATTTATTGGTTGGTGGGTATGCATCCTAGGGTGTTTGGACACTCAGACCCATGCTTTCAGCATGACCTCAAGGGCTCCAAGGTGGGATTTTCTTTGGCATTAGAAAGTATTTTGTCGTATAGCAAGACTATTAGGGGGACTTCTTCAAAGCAGGCCCACTCTGTGGACTTCCAATTACAGTGTAATTTGAGGAATCTTATTGCAGTGCCAGCTTTATCTGTGCCGCTAACCAGTAATTCTCTAAGGATGGTAGGAGCCAGCCCTCACAATTCTTTCTACTAAGGTTTTTGTCCTTCTTTGTCTGCTTTGCCCTCATTTGTCTGGACCCCCCAGCCCAGTCACCCTCCTTCCCCAGGACTTAGCCCCCAGCCATTATTCTCAGTATTGCCCAGGGTGACGAGGTCCCCAGGGGGCCCTGTCTGCAGGGAAGTAGTATGCAGCATCTGGGGTGTCTGTTTGGAGGTGTCGGGTCTGTGAGGGTCAGGAGTCATTTAGTGTGAGTGGCAGTTATCTTCTTATATATCGCCCCACAGGAGTCCTGTTGTGCAGTGATGCGCATGCACTTGTGTGCACAAGGCATGTCCAGCAGTGGCTCCCCCATGTTGAAGCTCTGAACTGTGCTGACACCTCAAGCAACCCTCTCAAGGGAAAAAAGATGTCATTGGGATACTGATTCCTCCCTCCCTCCCTCCCCAGCCATGCCCCTGTGACCCAGGTCTGCTTCTGAACCACTCACGTAGCTGTAGCGAGTGGTAGCACTACTGCTATGCTTCCAGGCCAGCCAAAAAGTATTTTTTAACATAAAGGATTCAAACATGGGTGGGACAGATACATGGGCTTGGTAAAGACAGTATAACAATGTGGAAGGGAGAGAAGAGGAATTAAGAGCCTCTCAGGCACTTATATTCCACATTAGATAGATATGACTGGCTGGCCCATCGTTGCATTAGTAACACTACTGCTTGCAACGCTGGTGACATGCATTCAGGAACAAACACAGGGTGTCGAGGGCCAGCCAGGAGGAGGAGGAGGAGGAGGTGGAGGATCGAGTATCTGAGAGGATGCTCTCCTCTGGGGAGGGCTGGTCGCCAGCTGCACTGCTTTACTGCCACTTAGGTGGCCACAGGTGGTAGTGCAGTTGAAGAGGTGTAGGGGGAAGGAAGGACGCAAGCTGATGCCATGCACTAAGCACGGTTGTTTGCTTGCACATGCACTCCCCTGCTACATGCATCTTGTGGGAAGGGGAACCAGAAAACGGAAGTGCCCAGGCCAGGCAGGATGAGCACCGACTTTCCGCAGGCCCCACACTGGTGATGTGGCACTCTTCTAGTGTGGAACCTGGTCTGTGTAGGGAGAGGCTCGGTTCGCTGCCCCCCTAGCTGGGGAGGGGTAAGACAAGTGGAGGACAGAGTAGACAGTAAGTCCACAAGAGGCCAGGTGATGGGGCTGGGGGAGCCAGTACGGAGGGGGCCCGGCCAGAGGGAGAACTAAAAAAAAAAAAAAAAGGTAGGACTGAGCAGACACGATGGGCCAAGGGGACGTCTTTAGCAAGCGACTTCTATGTTTCTGTTACTAATCAGCATTGAGGATTTGTCTGTACATGGGGGACATCCAGTGATGTTGTGCCTCTGAATGGCTGCTTGAGCTCGTAGCTCCATAGCTCCCCTTGGCCATTTAGTTCTAGACTTGCTTCTAAAAGAATATTTGGACTTACAAAATTGGTTCCCATCAGCGCAGCTGTGATGGGGGATCAAAAACTTAAAACAGCAGCAAACCAAGGCCATCTGACTTCACTGGCTCAGGGGTCATTCTCCTCGACAGGTGGCAAAGTGGCCTCCTTGCCATGCTCACAGCATGGCACCTCCCCACTCGATATTGTTGGGAAATCCCAACTGCAACATCTGCCAGGAGCAGGGAGGTACTTGGAGCACTCCAGGGAACTTTCCTGCAGCAGCTGGTTAGAGAGCCCACTTGGGGGGGGGGGGAATAACATTAGACGTGGTCCCCACAGATGGGGATAGTGTGGAGGAAGTGGAGGTGGGTGGCTGCCTTGGCGTGAGTGACCACAGTACAGTGAGTTTCAGGATAAAAACAGGTAGGGTAACAAACCAAACCAACACAGAAGTTCTGGACTTCTGGAGAGCGAACTTTGCAAGAATGAGGGGAATTTTCAGGGAGGAAATGGAAGGTAAGGTACTATCAGGGGACGTAGAGGAATTATGGGACTGTATTAAGGGGGGGGAATACTCAGCCACTGAACTCTGCATCAGGAGGGTAGGCAAAACAAAAAAGGAGACCTCTCTGGTTTACCAGGGAGGTGGTGGGGGCAATTAAGGAAAGGAGGATGGCTTTCAGAACATGTAAGAAGACCCAGAGGAGGGAGGACAGTGAGCTTTATAGAGAGAAGATGTGGGTAGCAGGACAAAAGTGGATATGGAGGAGTTAATTGCTAGGCAGGCCGCAAGGGGAGATAAAACTTTTAAGTATATGGGGGTAAAGAGGAAGACAAGGCAGGGGATAGTGAAGGGGGAGAGGGGTGCACTTGTGGAGGGAGATTTTGAGAAGGCAGAGGTGCTGAATAGCTACTTCTGCTCGGTCTTTATGGTGGAAGGGGAACGGAAGGGACCTGTGTTAAAGAAGAGAGGAGGGGATGACAAAAGAGTGGATCCTAACCCATTCAGCGAAGACAGGGTAAAAGAAGAACTGGGTACATTGAAGGTAGACGAGGCAATGGGGCCAGACGCCTTGCATCCTAGGGTACTCTGGGAACTGAGGGAGGAGCTGGTGGTCCCTCTGGCAAGGCTGTGTAACTTTTCCCTAGAAGTTGGGTGGAAGCTTAGCGTATCTTTCCTGGTTAAACAATTTTCCCTTTCCCCTATATAAGCAGACCATTGAGATTGCCAGGCGGCTATAACATTATTGGACAGAATGAACCACATGGCCTACCTGATCCTTTATCTGAAACACTGCCAGGTGAAGATGGTGGAAAAAAATCCAGGATATGGAATGTGGAGCAAGGAGGAAGAATTTCCATATCTATGAAGTGCTGGGGGAGCATAGAGGGTGCAAAGATCACCGAATTTGTGGACACTCTAGCTAAACAAACCTCCAGCTGCCCTCTGAGATGGACCTTGAGCTCGAACATGTCCACTGGGTGTTGGGCCAAAAGCCGACTCCCAGACAGTGCCCACATTCCAGCATAATAAAATTCTTCCGGTATGCCACTAAAGAAAGGTTGCGCACACAAACTTGGGGGCAGAAGAAAAGTATCCATCAGGAGTACCAAATGCACTTGGACAGTGATTATGCCCCTGCAGTCCAAACGAAAAGGTGGGCGTATGCACCCTTCCTGCATGCACTCAAACATGTAAACCTGAAATTTCATACACCATATCCTGCTAAATTAAGAATGGCTTACCCCAACAGTGACATTCTGTGTCATACACCAGAAAAATGCAAAATCAGGCCTTGAGCACTAGGGCATAGTGATCCTGCTGCCTCCGTGACTTGCCACATGTTCTAATGCTGAGTGAAGGAACACTAGGCCTCCCACCTTTCAAGCTCTGCAGCAGGTCTGTGGGCAGTGCCTCTGGTTCTCAGGTCAGTCAGGCAAAGCATTCTCAAGCTGTGTTGGGCCAGATCAAAGCTCTCCTGCAGCAGTTCAAGAGATGCCCTCACTGACCATAGCCTGCTGAACGTGCAAGCATACGTCTGCATTTGATTTAACTTCAGCAGGCACTTGCTGAGACCTTCCGAACATAGGTGGGGGAAGGGGTTTGGGGGTTTGTTAGGAGGAGGGGAGTAGGGGCACCATGCCCACCCAGGTCGAACTGTTTGCAAGGTTAGGGCTCCTTATGTTGGATCATGGCCTCCTTTGAGACTGAACTAGCTTCTGTGGGGCGGCGCAGGTGGAGGCATGCAGTGTTGTCCTCCGGTGGCACCTTACCCTTGCCCGTTCAACCAGTCCGGACTGTTAACTGCATGGGAGGGGTCCGATAGTGCAGGTCGGCACTTCCCCTCCAGTATGTCTGTCAGACCATTGCTGTTTTGCCATGTTCTACAAGGTCAGCTGCGGCCCTTGAGTTCACAGTTTTTCTTCAGCAGGCTGTCCTTTCAATTGGAGTTTTCCCAGCAGTCTTATGTGAGGCTGTTTCAGAGCACCTAAATGTGGGACAGAGCATGGGTCCCTTATATCTTCATGCCCCTCTTCCTCTTTCCACCTTCCTTAGTTACGCGTCCCTACATTTTTTAAGGCTGTCTCTGGACCATGCTAGTTTTGAAACCTTATTTACTTTGGGACTAGATTTTAATGTGGTTTCTTTAGGGACACACAAATGTATTTACAAGAGGGCCTCCAATGTATTTATGACTCACTCCTTTCAGCTTGTTGACTGCATTGTATTTTCCAGCACTATGGGGTGGCATTGGACTACCTTTTGGATGTACCCTTTCTCTCAGGGGTTCCATGTCATAACAGCGACCACGGAAAGGCGATCGCTGAAAATCAGTTTCGGTGGTGTACACCCCTGGCACACATCAAAATGGAGCTGGGGGACTTAAGATTTGCTTTGTTATGTGGGAGCTGCCCCCCCCCCAGCACCCCCCACACACCCTCCATTAAAGGATTCTCAGTTCCAGGGGTGCACGTTGGGGAGGGGGTGCAAAACCTTAAAAAAAATTGGCTGAGCACAAAAATTGTACGTGCCCACACCCAACCCAGCACCTCGGAACCCCAGCCACCCACCCACCCACCACGCCATGGGACCAGCTCAGCAGCCCACCACGGCACCATGCCTCACAAACCTCCTCCCTTCTGCCCCTCGCTCAGCGTGCCCACTCCCCCGCACGCGCGCAGGTTACGTAGCAACATCCTGTCGCTGTATGCCGAACCTCGCCCCCAATGCGGTCGCCCTCCTTGGTGGGTTGCCCTGTCGTCATGCACCGCGATTGAGTTGCCCTTTTTCAAAGTGCCCAATTGCGTTCGCCTGTGTCGCAGGCTACTGTCCCAGGTGATGATGTTCTTTCTGTATTTGAGGAGCCCAGTTCTTGGCATTCGATCTTCTCCTCCATGGAGCACTCCATCCATAGAAACATAGAATTTGACGGCAGATAAGGACCGCTTGGCCCACCCAGTCTGCCCATTTCCCTACCTGATGGATAAGCTGCAGATCCTAGTTAACCAGCAGCCTACTTCTTCCTACCCCCAACCCCTAGAATTGCCTTATGACTGTCCCATGCATGCTTGAATTCCACCACTGTTTTTGACTCCACAACCTCCTCTGGAAGGCTGTTCCATGCATCCAGCAACCTCTCTGTGAAAAAAATACTTCGTTAAATTACCTCTGAGCCGCACCTTCTATCTTCAAATTGTGCCCCTTGTTCTTGCACACCTCTTTTTTGAAAGATGCTACCCTCTTGGACTTTGTTGATTCCTTGAGGTACTTCTGGAAAGTTTCTACTGTCTCCCCCCCCTTTCCTCGAGGCTATACATATTAAGCTTCTTAAGTCTCACTTCATATGTCTTCTGGTGCAGACCCTGCACCATTTTAGTTGCCCTCCTCTGGACAGCTTCCATCCTGTCTGTCTTTCGGAGATTGGGTCTCCAGAACTGCACGCAGTACTCCAGATGTGGTCTCACCAGCTGTCTGTACAGAGGGATAATAACTTCTTGTTTTCTACTGGTGATGCCTCTCCCTATGCATCCCAGTATCCCCCCAGCCCTCCTTGCTGCCCTCTCACATTGCTTGCCCACCTTTAGGTCATCTGATATGACTACCCCAGGTCCCTTTCCATTTTTGTTGTTGTTAGTATCTCTTCCCCCATTGTGTACTCTTCCCCTGGGTTTTGTTTCCCAGGTGCATTACCTTGCACTTCTTAGCATTGAATCTAAGCTGCCATACATTTGACCATTCCTCTAACCTTGCCAAGTCCCTTCTCATCCTTTCCACCCCACCTTGTGCATCAACTCTGTTGCAGAGCTTTGTGTCATCTGCAAAGAGATATACTTTTCCTTCCAGTCCCTCTGCAATGTCGCTTATAAAGACATTGAAGAGGACCGGTCCTAATACTGAACCCTGTGGTACCCCACTGCTAACCCCCCTTTTTTCAGAGTGGACTCCATCTACTATTACTCTCTGTGTCCTATTCTCCAGCCAATTCTTTACCCAGGCTGTCATCTTGGGACCCACTCCCAGGCTGGCTAACTTGTATATTAATCTTTTGTGTGGGACTGTGTCAAATGCCTTGCTAAAGTCTAGGTAGACCATGTCCACAGCCCCTCCCTGATCTACTACTTTGGTCACCCAGTCAAAGAAATCTATCAGATTTGTCTGGCATGACCTTCCCGCTGTGAATCCATGCTGCCTTGGGTCCTGTGCCCGTCTGGCCTCTAGATACACAACAATTCTTTCCTTCAGAAGTGATTCCATCATTTTCCCTACCACTGAGGTTAAACTAACAGGTCTGCAGTTTCCTACTTCTGCCTTGCTCCCACTTTTGTGAAGGGGAATCACATCTGCCCTCCTCCAGTCCTCAGGTACCACCCCATCCTCCCATGATTTGTTAAAGAGGGTAGTCAGTGGTGTCACTAGTTCTATCCTTAGTTCTTTTAGAATTCTGGGATGAATCCCATCAGGCCCCATTGCTTTGTCCACCTTCAGTTTTAAGAGCTCTTTCAGAACTCTTTCTTCTGTAAATGGGCTGGTATCAACTTCTGTATCCAGAGTGTTTCTACTGTTTGTTTTAGGTACCTCCCCCTCTTCCTTTGTAAATACTGAGCAAAAATATTTGTTTAGTGTATCTGCCTTTTCACAGTCACCTCTGCCCACCCTCCTCCCTTTATTAAGCCTCACTATCCCTCCCTTGGTCTTCCTTGCCCCTGATGTACCTATAAAAGGTTTTATCCCCTTCTTAACTGAGTTGGCTATCTTTTCCTCGGTTTGGGCCTTTGCTGTTCTGACTGCCTTTCCAGCTTCCTTTTGCTTTAACTGATACAGTTCTCTGTCCTGTTCCTTCTGTGATTCCTTGTACTTCCTGAATGCTTTCTTTTCTCTTGAACCTTCACTGCCACTTCCTTTGAGAACCATAGTGGTTTCTTACCTCGTTTCATTTTGTTTATTTGCTTTACACAAAGGCTTGTTACCTCTGTGATGGCAGTTTTATTATTCCCCATTGTTCTTCACCCTCCTTCCTGCCCATTTGCTAGTGCATTCCTTAGGCACTCACCTATTTTGGAAAGTCAGCCCTCCTAAAATCCAGTACCTTTGTCTTTGTGATGGCTTGACTCTATTGCTGTGTTTATTGTGAACCATACTGTTCGATGGTCACAGTTCCCAGATGGCTACCCACTTCTACATCTGTGATCCTCTCTTCATCTCTGTTTGAGAGAACCAGGTCTAAGATTGCTCCCTCTCGAGTGGGCTCCAATACTAGTTGTCTAAGGCATGCCCCCTGTAGGGCATCCAGAATAACCCCACTCTTAGAAGTGGCTGCTGCAACTGCACTCCAGTTAACATCTGGCATATTCAGATCACCCATCAGCAATATCTCCCCTTTATCTGCCATTCTAAGTATACTTTCTATCATTTCCTTGTCCATTTCCTCCCCCTGAGAGGGGGGTCTGTATACAACCCCTGTGCGGATTGTGGTGCCATTGCCTGCCTCCAAATTGACCCACAGTGCTTCTTCTCCTCCCTGTTTACCCTTTTGTTCTGTTGCTTTGATTTCTTCTCTTATGTAGAGAGCTACTCCTCCTCCTCTTTTACCCTCCCTGTCCCTCCTGTAGATAGTGTATCCTGGTATGTTTACGTCCCAGTCATGGTTCTGTGTGTACCATGTTTCTGTGACTGCCACAATATCCAGATCTTCCTCCTCCATCAAGGCCACTAATTCAGGAAGCTTGTTACCCAGACTACGGGCATTGGTACTCATTGCTCTCCATTTTTTGATGGCTTTACCTTCTGTAGCGGCAACCCCCACTGACCTTTCTACCTTGGTCTTTTTCTCATTTAGTACCCTGTTTTGTAGGGGGAGGCTGGGATTTTCCTTCTGCTTATCAGTGCCTCCCCCCTTGACTAGTTTAAAGCTTGCCAATGAAGCATTTATCGATTGCCCAAAAGACTTGTTCCCTTCCTGGACAGATGCAGACCATCCTGCCAGTATAGGCTGGTGTCCTTCCAGGTGGAACCCCAGTCCCAATGAAGCCAAACCCCTGTGCTCCACACATTTTTTAACCATTTGTTAAACTGCATGGTGCAAAGTATCCTCGCCTCACTCATGCCACTGACAGGCAGCACCTCTGAGAAGGATACTGTGTGTGCTACTTGTCTTAAGCCCTCCCCAACTCTACAAAGTCCTTTTGCACTGCTCTAATCTCATGATGAGCCAAGTCATTTGTCCCTAGTTGGACAATGATGTCAGCTCAGACTCCGTGCAACTGTTCTCGTGATCCTAAGGATGCGCTTCCTGTCCCTCCAAGCCATGGCACCAGGCAGGCACCTTACTTCAGTTTTCCCTGCTCCCCCCAGTTCTATCCCTTAATAATTGAGTCCCCCACCAGGAGCTGCTTTCTTTCTCTGTGGTGCCCTCTGCCTCCTTCCTGAGGGCCTCCCTTGTGACAATTGTCTGCACCCTCCTTAGTCTCCTCTGCGGGTGCATCCATAGGGGAACTGTGCTCCCCCAGAATGGTGTATGGATTGTGGAGTGTAACAACTGACTGGGTGTGCCTCTGTTCCACCACCCTTATCCAGCTCTGTATAAGAGCTGACTTGTACTGCCCCTACCTTGAAATGACACTTTTTTTGTATATATGTTCTGTACTTCGCACCCAGTTGGCTTTCCTTTTGACTCTGTTTTATGTTGGTGGGCACACAATTGGTACTTGTCTGCATTTGTCTTGTCCTTCACTTTTTCCCCCCTTACAGGTGACCGGCCTAATGTAAATTGTACTGCTTCTAGAGGAGAAAGGGGTAGGGTTCAGAATGTTCTCATTGTATCTAAAGGCAGTTTGTTCTCAGCAACCCTGTATGCTGTGTCATTTCCTTATTCTCCAGCCATGGCCACCACAACAAAATTTATTTTGTTCAATGTTAATGGATACACAACTCTATAAAGAGGTTTTGATTGCTTCAGATGTTCTAATGCAAACGAGCAGACCTGGTCTATCCCCAGGAGACCCACCTCCCTGTATCAGAGCATCTTACTGTATGTTTGACAAGTTGGGTTACATAGTTTGGGGGCCGCCTCACATTCTACAGGTTGCCACTGGGGGGAGGGTCTTAGTTTTTGCACGCCATGCCCTCCCACTCACAATAGCTGAAACCATCCAAAATACTGAAGGGAGCTACTGTATATTTTTTTGCAGGAACCCTTTATGGACAGCCAGTTACACTAGCCAATATATATCTGCCCCATGGATCCACAAATGCAACAGTCCAACCTGTAATAAATTGCATCCCTTGTTACAGGGCCAATTGCTCCTAGGGGGTGACTTTAATACTACAATGCAGCCAGCCATCATTAGATGGTTCCAGCCACCGTCCCTACCACAGTTCTCAAGTACAGAAATATCTTGTGGCTGCTTTTGGGCATCTAGGATTCTTAAATGCCTGGTGCCATTTGCACCCCTATTCTATAGAATTTAACTTCCAACTACCCTGGCCCACCTAGATTCTTTCTCTCTCTCTCTCTCTCTCTCTCTCTCTCTCTCGGCAGAGTAGGTGGATATTCATCTTACGGTACGATACGGTTTGATTTATTCATCTGACCATTCCCCGATCATAGCTGAAATCTCCTTGAGCAGACCCCAGAAGCGTTCTCATTGAAGATTTAGCTTAGGTTTTCTCCAAGATGATATTTTCCTCAAACAACTGGAAATTATGGATCCTTCGGATACTTCCTGAAAGTTCTACCCACCCTGTTGAACCAACAGTCTGCTGGGAAATGTTAAAAGTAGTTTTGCAGGGTAAATTAATTACTGAAGCGTCCCACCAGTGTAAAGCCAGAGGGGCAAAGCTAAAAACTTTATAAGACACCTTCCATTCCATCTAGATGTTTGCTATTCAGAAAGACCAGTCTCTGGAACTTCAGATTTCTCATCTCAAAGCAAAGATTCAGCAAATAATTGACAAAAAGGTGGAACAGGCCTTGGTCTGCCTCCGTCACAAATATTATGAAGGAGGGGCTGGGGGCTAGACTTTAGCCTCTATGCCTAGCGGGCACAGGCTTGTATCATCCACTTACAAGAGCCAGGCTCTCAAACTTCGGTGCATAAACAGGAAGATATCCATTAAATACTCTAGTGTAATTATCAATCCCTTTATATATCGGAACCCTACCTTGAGCAATAGATTCCTGCCTTCTTGTCTTCCCTCCCATATTGACCCGTGCTCTGGGCCTCAATTCTCATATTGACCCATGCTCTGGGCCTCCACATTGCTGCGCCCTATCCCTGCAGAGGAGGGGGAAGGGGTGCTTCAGAACTTCAAGACTGGCAAATGCCCAGGTCTGGATGGCTGCCCTTTTGAGAAATATAAAAAATGTTGGGATCTTCTCCCCACCTCCTTCAGACCTATGAGGCCATATAAATAAGATGGCCCCCTCTGCCGGAGGTGTGCCACTTTCTCTGCATTACCCAGGTCTGGGAAAGACCTGACCCAGTCCTCTTCATACAGACCGATTTTGATTTTAAATTACGATTATAAGATATTTATGGCAATCTGGGTACAATGTGTGGATGTCCTTTTCCCATCATTGCTGGACGGGGACCGGGCAGGTTTCGTCTGATGCTGTCAGGCACATGATAACGATTGGAGCACCTTGCTTTTGTTGAAATATGTGTTGGCCCAGTTGATCCCCTGGTTCTCGCTAGTCTCGTCGTGGAGAAGGCATTTGACAGGGTCTCCTGGCCATTTCTGTGGCAGACACTTTTACATGTATTTTTTAAATTTACAGTTTTTTTTTTTTTTTTTTTACCCGTTTTACTCCCATTATGTCCGGGGCCGTGCATGTGCGTGGAAGCACACACGCACCCCATGAACCTGGCTTGGCCCCTTCCACCCCTCCCCTGGCAATCGCCAAGCTCCCTGTAGCCTGAACTGCCATCCATCCTCTACTGGGTGGTGGCCAAGGGCCAGGGAAACTCCACATCCCTCCCTGGGAGAAGAGAGCTGCCTCATGGCAGCTCAATCCCACTCCTCCCCTCCGCCCACCAACCCAGGCCCACTCCTGAACCCGGGTCGCCGGCGTGGCATGAAATGTGGCATCCAGTGCCTCAACCCTCAGCGCCACCGGGCTGGCTACAACACTTTTACATATTGACTTCCTGGATAAGTGGGTGGAGATCCTGCAAAAGTTATATCAAACAACCAAGACCTATATAAGGGTTAATGGAGGGCTGTTGGACCCATTACCCTGGAGAGGGGGACTCAGTAGAGTTGTCCTTGCTTCCCACTGTTGTTTGCTCTCTAGAGCTGCTAGCAGCTTTACTTCATACAGAAAGGAAGGCTGATGGAGTTCCGCTGGGAAGGAGTATAATCTGGCTTTATTTGCAGATGAGATTTTCTTAACCTTGTTATCACTGTAGTAGTCTCTACCCAAGGTCTTGGACCTGTTGCAACAGTATGAAATCTTTGCTGAATTTCAGTTAAATATCACAAAAAATGAAATTAACCTTGAATATCTTCCGGGACTAAAAGTCTCCACCACTCATTCACACTAATGGGACTATGTCAGAGATGCTAGGACCCGGCAAGAGCCAAAAATCTTCAGGAGGGCTGGCGCTGGGATAGGACCATGCATGCGCGGCTCCGTGAGACTAGCTAGGCTATTTCGGCATTGACCCTCCAGCCACTTCAGTTCCTTTTCTCCTACCATCGAGTGAGCTTCGATGATGACGTTGCTGGCCTGCTGGGAGTCAAGTCTTTGTCTATACAACAGCAGCTATAGCCGTTCAGTACCGATTAACTTACTACTTTGTGTTCTTTTCTTATTTTAAAAAAAAAAAAAACAGAAGAAATTCTAAGCCTGCCATCAACAGAGTCGACCTTACCTCAAGAGAATCAACAAAGTCCAAGAGGGTAGCATCTTTCAAAAAAAGAGGTGTGCAAGAACAAGGGGGCACAATTTGAAGATGGGAGGGGCGGCTCAGAGGTAATTTAAGGAAGTATTTTTTCACAGAGATGGTTGTGGATGCATGGAACGGCCTTCCGGAGGAGGTTGTGGAGTCAAAAACAGTGGTGGAATTCAAGCATGCATGGGACAGTCATAAGGCCATTCTAGGGGGTTGGGGTAGGAGGAAGAAGTAGGCTGCTGGTTAGCTTGGATCTGCAGCTTATCCAGTAGGTAGGGAAATGGGCAGACTGGGTGGGCCAAGCGGTCCTTATCTGCCGTCAGATTCTATGTTTCTATGTTATATGGGTAGTGGTGACAGTAGGGGGACTTTGTTTGAAGTCTCTGATGGCAGTGGGGCTGTCTGATCTGCCTCCCTGTGCGGAGGTTGGTCCAATCACAGGCAGTCTGGTGCTTGGGGGAGACAATCTGCCAGAAGCACAAAAGCAGCAGGCCCATTCCTGACCTCAATAGGGGACCCGGCTCTGCTCGACCTTGAGCTCTTCCTCCACCAGCCAGTGGAAGAAGAAACGGTACCATTCGAGGGTGCCCTCTGGTACGTCTGTGCGAGGATCATCAGTGGTGGAGAGCAATAGGCCTGACCAGACTTCAGTGGGGTCCTCTGTGGTTCTGTTCTTAATGGACTCAATCTTCGACACCGGATCCCATATGTGTCCTCGATGGTGCGCCGGTGAGCAGTTTCACCTCTGGGCTGCTCTTTTAGAGCAGAGGCTACGGCATCTGCCCAGTTGACCTGGCCAGTGACTGCAGCCGAGTCGGTTGGGCCAGGATGTGCGCAGTGCCAGTGCCATCGACCTTGCATGCCTACCCCCTCACCTTTTTCTCCTGCAGGGCCCAGCATGGGTACCGCTTTCCTTTCTCCCCTTTTTCTTCAGGTCTAGGGCCACTGCCAGCTGCAGTACTGGCGCCGCGTGTGGTGCCTGTGTCACGGATGGTGCTGAACTCTTCTACACTGATCCAGGTGGCGGCGTCTCCTGTGTTCCTGGCCTAGACCTGCCTTCTGGAGGTTATTTCGGGGTAGAAGTGGATCTGGATGAGTCTCTCCCTGTCCTACTTTGTCGAAGACACAGCGAATGACTCATTTTATGAGCTAGAATGCGAGCCTTCTGTATCAGTGTGATGGAAGATCTTCTTTCCAGTTTTTTCCTCATGGATACGGGGTCCACCATAACATTTCAGTCTTCATCTGTGGACCAAAACAGACTTCTGCATCTTGAGTTCGCACATTCGTCCGTACGAGTACACCCTGTGGAACGCACTCAACTCAGTGGTCATGAGCCTCCTGGAATCTAACGCTCCATTTCTAGATGCATATAGCCCAATAATCAGCTGAAAGCTTTTATGGATGCCTATGACTGTTATCTGTTTGGCCCTCAGGTTGGCTCTGGAGGCCGCTCAGAACAATAGGGCTGCCATTTAATCAACAGGCAGTGCCTGCAGCCTCTCAGAGGGACGGGAACCATCAACATTCTCGTAACAGGCAGTCTTTTCAAGTTAGAGGCCTAGGTGCTTTTATCAGGAACAGACTCCTCAGCCGTGAAGAGAACACAGTAGAGGGCACAGGGCCTGAAAGCACCTTGTACCAACCTCTGTGGATCTGTCTTAATTCCCACCTCAGCTCTCTGAGGTGGATGTCTCTCGGTGGTAGGGGGCAAGCTTCTGCAAGATCTACCCCTTACCCTCTAGAATCTGATTACCATCACCACGGTTGCACTACTGATCGGCTGGGGAACTCACTGTCAAGACCTCCACACTCAGGTGTGGAGCCAGGAGGAACCTCGTCTTCTCATAATATCTTAGAGATGAGAGCTGTCTTATACGCCAAGTCCTGAATGATGCCCTCTACCACGAAGTGTTCCTCTTCGGATGGACGACAAAGCTGTGTTGTATTACATCAGCAAGCAGGGTGGCGCGTCCTCCTACCCTCTACGCAGGAAGGCTGTGAGACTAGTACCTCAAGCATGATGTGTCAGTTCAGATGTTGTGCAGTCGCTATTCGATGAGTGGGGCTGTCTGGACCTGGTCCTTTTTGCGTCCCAGCTCAACACAAAATTGCCTCTATTCTACTTCAGAAATCCAGACCTTGGTGTTTTCTGTCAGGATGTATTCACTGCAATAGATAAAATGTTTCCTATACGGTTTCCTCCTCTTCCCTTAGTTCAGAGTGTGCTATTCAAATTGTAGGCACATGGGGGCAGGATGATTCTCATCGTCCCAGACTGGCCTCAGCAGATATGATTTGCATTGATCAACAGTCTGTCAGAAGTCCCCCTGAGGCGACTCTGTCTACGAGCGGACCCTCTGACACAGGGACTTTGGTCCATCCTACTTGCGCTCCCTTCATCTCCATTCCAGGCTCCTGAGGAGATGGAAGTGGGCATGTTTAAGGTTTCCCAGACAATTGCAGAAATCTTTGTAG
Organism: Neoceratodus forsteri; assembly: GCA_016271365.2. Lineage (NCBI taxonomy): Eukaryota > Metazoa > Chordata > Ceratodontiformes > Ceratodontidae > Neoceratodus > Neoceratodus forsteri. The sequence goes on along the minus strand of CM057449.1, from coordinate 1,127,835,526 downwards.
CTGCGCATAGACCTTCCACAAGGAGGGCTTACACGGCTAAGTGGAAACACTTCTCCATCTGGTGTGCAAAGTCCCGTCTGGACCGTTGCGGCTGTCCACCAAGTAAAGTGTTGGGGTGGCATCTTGGATCTGTTGAATGAAGGCCTGCAATTCTCGGCAGGGAAGGTACGCCTCTGCGTGTTTTCGGTCTGTCTTGAGCCAGTAGAGAACGTGTTTTTATTTATTTATGTCTTTGGTAACCGGGTAGGTGCACTGATCCAAAGGACCGTTTTCAGTCACTTACTGGCTCAATTACTGCAAGTTAAGTTTTGTATCTCCTTACTTACTTCATTAACTCCAGAATGAAGGAGAGTGCTCCCTTCATTCTCTGGATGTTAAGAGGGTTCTGCGATTCTACATCGACAGAACGAAAGAGATACGCAATCCGAGCAACTATTGCTTCTTTCAGCATGCCACGGCAGGGCCAGCCTGTTGCCATTAAGATGTATTTCTGCATGATTAGTAGCATGTTTTCGACACTACTAATCCATGGTGCAGGTCAAGTTGGAAGGCCGGATTCACACTACTCTGCTGGAGCAGTTGCGGCTTTCCTGACGGAGATTCGTAATGTACCCATTGCAGACATCTTGAAGGCGGCAACTTGGAGCTCAGTGCATATCTTTGTAAGTACTGCATTCTGGATGTCCATGCCAAACAGTTCACTTTCTTCAGCTGTGAGTGAGCTCTGTCTCCTACCGCCCTACTGGAGGGGGAGGGGGGATTTTTAGCTCAGTACTCTCCCAGTAGTGTGAATGAGTGGTGGAGACTTTAAGTCCAGGAAAATATGGAAATTACGTAACTACCGTAATTCTTGATCTTCTTGGATGAAGTCTCCATCACCTATTCACATGCCCACCCACCATCCCCTGAGCTCACTCATTCTGTTTTGGTCTTCATTTCCTTGTTGTTCGGGCTGTGAAGACATTGTTGAATTGAACCTTCTTATATGGGTCATCCGGGTCATCTTATGCCCGGAAGTTAGGGTTAGGTTTTCTTAAGTTAGTTTATGTTGCACCGCCACAGTCGAAAATGTACTGAGGCAGTTGGAGGGTCGATGCCAAGATAGCCTATACGGCGTGAGCTAGTCTTGTGGCGCCTCACATGTGCATTCCTATCCTGGTGCCGGCCGTCTTGAAGATTTTTGTCTCCCGCGGGGTCCTAGTGCCTCTGTCATAGTCCCATTAGTGTGAATGAATGGTGGAGACTTTGTCCAAGAAGATCAAGAATTATGGTAGGTAAATAATTTCCATTTCTTTAGCGCTCCACATTGTCGGTGGGTGGTTGGTACATATGAGTAATGTGCACCCCTTCTAGAGGTAATGGTACAGCTCAAAGCTGTAGTATCAGCAGCATAGAACCCTGGGCAAATGAAGATTCCAAAATAGCAACAGCTCTACAGTCTTTGTTGTACCATTGAAGGGAAAGCAGCATAGAAGATTGTCTGAAGAAAAATGCTTTTTTTCAGTGTTTAATCCTTAAGGCGGCGATTCTGCTGAGTGAGTTGGAGCTTGCTGCTGACAGGGAGCACCCCTAAATTTAAAATCATGCCTGTTAAGCTGCGGCTCTCAAATTGGCTAACCAGCCTTTTTCCTCCATTTCCACCGACCATCTGTTCTTGGATTGGGGGCCACATTCTGCCACACTATTTTAAGGGTGTTTGTTTTATTCTCTTATCAGGTCTCAGATTCTCTTTCTGGTGCCTCCAGTAAGTGCCTTTTTGTTATGTGGTGATTGTTAGGATGTAGTATTCAGGTTGACTAATAGTTTTTCTTGTTCTCCTAGCATCTATTTTGACATTGCCCCCCCCCCCCACCCCCCGTGACTGTTGGAGGTTGTTATTTTACATTGTATGTGTCCTTGGTACTTCAAAACTGCTTCTGGTGGGAGGTATTGTTTTTTCCTTTACTGGGCTCTGTGTGTTGTATGTGCCTGCTTGCCTTAGCTTGGGGTTCTTCCCTCAGGCTCATTTGTTTTTTTGCCTTTACCTCTTCCTGGTTACTGGTTTTACTGCTAATGACTGTACTGCGCCACGTGGACTCCCACCATTTCTGAAAGCCTGTCAGGCTCATGCTCCTTTGCAAGCCAGGCAGCTGTCACGTGCCCCAGCGCTATCAGAATTTGTGCCTCTTAGCTTGGGCATGTGCCCCCCACATGTGGACATCATGCGTAGCATCATGATGTCACGTGCATGCACAAGTGCATCAATTTTTTAAGCACTAGACATGGCGGCAGTGTTTTCCAGCTCAGCTCCTCTTCTGATCGCGGTTGTTCCTGCTGCAGACTCTCTTTTCTGTAGGCTGGTAGGAATGATATTGTGTGACAGTTTTTGCTTGTTTTTGCCCTGTCTTTCAGCTAGTCTTCAGTTCTCAGCAGTCTGTTGTTTTTTTCTTTGCAGCTTTCCACCACAGCAGGGAGGAAGGAATCGGAGCAGAGTTATTTAACCAACAACAACAAAAAAATACCCCAGGCAGTTCCTGTTGGTATACTCTGGGCTGTTTTTTCTACTTCAGAACCATTGGCATCATAGCTTTTCACAGACCTTTAGTTTTTAAAAGATGTAAGACCTGCAGAAGGGTAATGTGGCCCTCTCCACTTGGTTCATATTGCCCCTCATGGTGTTACTCAAGCTAATATGTCTCTCACAGTTCTCTTAAGTTGAAACCCCGAGCTGGGGGGTACACCTGGTTTACCACTTAGCAGTGGCAAAGCAGACCTGCATAAATCTTAGTTGTTGCTCTTAGGTGAGCTGTTGAGCCCTGATGTTCTGCAGGACATCCCTTTTGAAACACCTGACCCCAAGCCAGGCCCTTCAGGTTGGGGGGGCCCACACAGGCACATCCAGGTGTGCCAGAGCAGGAAAAGTCTGCTAACCTAGATCTGCAGTCAGACCCCAACCTTGACCCTGTAGAGGGTCAGGAGGAGGATGCTAGGGATCTTGGGGAAAATCCTGACCCAAAAGTATTACTTGATTATGATGAGGACGACCCCTCTGATGAGGAGGAGGAAGGGGAGTGGACAGAGCCTAAGAGAAGGATTCCAATCCCTCCCCTGTTTGATGCAAAATCTCTGTCCTATGTTATAATTGGTGCTTGTAGGACATGTCACCTGAAGAAGGGGGTGCAAACCATGGAGGCCTTAGATGTGAATCCTATCTTGACTGTGTCCTCCTCTGTTCCAAAGTGTTTTCCAAACTTTATTCACTGTGATCAGATTATTAAACAAAAATGGGCAACTGCAGACCAGAGAAAATATTTGCCAGAACTCAGGGTACAGTATTTTCCATGTATGGAAGGAAATACCCACAAGTGGGAAACTCCGCCCCAGCTAATAAGGCTGTACATAACTCCGTAAGGCATACAGCTATTCCAGTTGAGGGATCTCTGGCCTTAGTGGATACATATGATAAGCAAGTGGATATTTCGTGCAGAAGAGCCTTTGCCTCTGATGGAGCAAACCTCTGTACCTCCTATGCATCCTTTGTCACCAGAGCACTAAACTTGTGGGTTATGATGCTGAGTAGTTTCCTTCCTGAGGATTCTGAGGGGATGAGCATCTTACAGCTGGTGGAGAACTTAGGATGTCAGATCGCTCCGCTTATCACATTGTGTCTGCCATGTGAGGTGTATGGCCACGGCATTGGGTCACAGACCAGGCATCAAAGGCTAAGCTGTTTAATTTAGCCTTTGAGGGAGGCTTGCCATTTGGATCAGGCCTGGATGACATTTTGAAAAATATCTAGGATAAAAAGGACAACTTCTGGTATCAAAGCAACAGCAAAAAGCCAACCCAGCTTTGAAATGCCAAGGAGGCAGCCAACAGAGGCAATATTGAGGGGGTTTTCATCCCTTTCGGAACTTCAGAAACCAGAGGAGTAAAGGATCCTATTTTGGGTTCAAGAGCAATAGTTGTAGAGGAGCTTTTGCCTGAAAACCTAATGGATGTCCAGGACAAAGAGGTGGCACATCACAATGAAGTTACGCAGGCCCATCTCTGCCACCCTGACCTTGGTGAAAGACTGCAGAATTTTTACGAACGATGGGCCCAGATGACGTCAGATGCTTGGGTACTGGAGATTCTGGCATTAGGCTACGCAACAGAGTTTACCACCATTCCCTCAAATGGACATTTTCTACCATCCCTCGTACCAAAGGACCCAGTGAAGAGACAAGCAGTGTCTCAAACATTAGATCACATCAGACAGATTGGGAGAATTGTTCCGGTTCCTCCCAACGAACAAAGCCAGGGATTCTACTCAATTTATTTTGCGGTTCTCAAAAAAGTCAGAGGGTTTCAGACCTTTTCTGGACCTAAAACACCTAAATACAGTGAGTTTATTCAGCACATGTCCTTCAAGATGGAGTCCTTACTGTCAATCATCTGGGCTGTTCAGATGGCGGATTATTTAGTATCCATAGATCTGAGGGATGCATATCTCTGCATTCCCATTCGGCAGTCTTATCAGAGGTTCCTCAGGTTCACAGTCCTGGGGCAACACCTCCAGTGCATGTCACTTCCCTTTGGGCTGGCAATAGCCCTTAGAGTGTTCTGAAGGTGCTCATAGGCCTGGTAGCACAAATGCAAGAGTGACATCATGTCTACCCCTTCCTGGACGACGTGTTCATTCAAATGCCTTCTGCCACACTGATGAGGGAATCAGTGATGAGGACTATGGATGTTCTGGCGTCCCATAGTTGGATAGTCAATCGAAAGAAAAGCTGTCTCAACCCATCTCGGACCCTGGTGCACCTGGGAGCAGTGTTCAGGATGGTCAAGGGGGAGGTCTTCCTCTCTGCAGCCAGGAAGGACACCTTGATGCAAGAGGTTCAGTGGTTGAGGAGCCAGTCGTCGGCTTCTGCTCACAGTCTACTGCAGATCCTGGGTCTCATGATGGCAATAGTAGAAATAATTCCGTGGGCTGGCTTACACATATGCCCCCTTCAGACCAAATTGCTGGCAGCCTGGGACCCGACCTCTGAGGACTATAAAGCAATGATTCCAGTTTCCCACCCCTTCGACAGTCACTGAATTGGTGGGTGAGTTTAGAAAACCTAAGCAAGGGGTCCCCATTGGAGTTCCCCCCCAGAGCTGATCCTGACAACTGATGCATGCTTGTCGGCTGGGGTGCAGTTCTGGACCAGCTTCCCATTCAGAGGTCTTGGTCTGCACAGGAACAGCACCTGCACATCAGCGTCCTAGAGATGAGGGCTGTGCGCCTTGCTCTCCTTCATTTTTGAAAGCTGGTGCAGTCAAAAGCCGTGAAAATAAGGTCAGACAATGAGGTCATGGTGATGTACATAAACAATCAAGGAGGCACAAAGACCAGAGAGATGCTAAGAGAAGCAGCTGATCTGCTACTGTGGGCAGAGGAGAACCTTCTCTCTCTTTCGGCAATTCTCTTGGCAGGGGAGTTGAACATTCAGGCTGATTGGCTAAGCCGTGAGAATATCCACCCAGGGGAGTGGATGCTGAGCCCGGAGGTGTCCAACCTTCTGTGCAGAAGGTTCAGTCATCCAAACCTGTTCGCTGACAGCCAGAATGCTTAAGTGCAGCAGTTCTTCGGCAGACACCAGTGTCCACAGGTGGAGGCAGTGGATGCTCTGTCACAGACATGGAATTTCTGCAGAGCATATTCCTTCTCTCCTCTGCCACTTCTCCCCAAGGTCATACACAAAATAAGACACTCAAAAGGAAGTTTTGTTCTGATAGCTCCAGAATGGCTCAGAAGGCCATGGTTCTCCGGCCTAGTGAACCTAGCTCAACACACTTTGTTTCATCTCCCAGTTCAGGGGGACTGTCTCTCTCAAGGTCCCATTCTGCATCCAAACCTGGAGGCGATGCAGCTTGTGGAGGGGCTACTAAGAGGAGACTCCTGAAACAGTGTTTTTCCGGAAAGGTAGTGAATACTCTACTGGTAGCCAGAAAGAATTCCACGTCTTCAGCTTGTGCTCATGTATGGAACACTTTTTCGGCTTGGGCCAGAGAGAAAAAATATACGGCCTTCTGAAGCGATAGTTTTGCAGTTCTTTTTTTTTTTTTTTCCTTTTTTAACCAACGAGAGTGGACAAAGGTTTGGTTTTGAGCACCTTGAGAGGTCAGGTGTCAGCACTTGGAGCCTCCTTGGGCTCGTCTTTAGGGACTAACCGTGAGGTTTTCCCATTCCTACGGGATGTCAGTAGAAGCCGACCCCTGTTCTGATCCCCTTTTCCTTCATGGGAACTGAATTTGATTTTGAATCCGCTTTGTAATGAACCTTTCAAACCTCTTTCGTCGGTACTGCTGGACATGCTGGTCTACAAGGTGTGTTTTTTAGTTTCTGTGTTCTCATCCAGGAGGATTGGTGAGCTCCAGGCCTTGTCCTGCAAAGAACCTTATCATTCATAACGACAAGGTGGTTCTGAGAATGGGTTTCGTCTTTCACCCTGAAGGTTCCTACATCCTTTCACGGGAATCAGGAAATCTGTCTTCCATCCGTCTGCAGCTGACTCATCCAAGAGAGAAAGAGTTGCACAAGTTAGATTTACGTAAAACAGGACACCTCTTAGATGATCTGTGGAGTTCAGAAGATCGGGTAGGCTGTTAGTACTTTTCAGAGCTGCCAAAAAAGGGCAAAAAGCCTCCAAGGCCACTATGGCAAGGTGGATGAGGGGTGTGCATGTGGAGAAATGTGAAGCATCTGTCTTAGAATTGTGCAAGACAGCAACGTGGTCCTCCGTCCACACTTTCACCAAACATTACAGATTGGATGTTTAGTCTCTGCCAATGCAGGCGGTGGTTAGCAGGTAAATTCCTTTACTTTTTTTGCAGTCTGCGTGAGGGACAATATTCTCCCCCAGCTGTCTGGATAATGGCTACTGCTTGTTAGAACCCACATGTACTGTACTAACTATCACTGATGATGTGGAGCATTACAGAAAGAAGAAATTACTTCATACTTATCATAATTTCCTTTTCTGTTAGTTTCAACATTGTCATTGGGGTCTTTCCCAGGAGCCTTGGCTCCTACTGGAGAATATTATCCAACATAAGTATGAGATGTCTGTTTTTTATTTTTCCTCCAGAACTTTGGATGCAGTATAGTGCAGTGGTTAATGGCACTGAGCCGCAAACCTGGAGACCTGGGTTTGAATCCCAACAGCCCCCACTTGCATACTGTGTGACCCTGAGCAAGTCATTTAACTTCCTTGTGCTCCCAGGTCGCACCTGGAAACAAGCTCTGGCTTAGTGTGCCTTTCCTGGTTAAATAATTTCCCCTTCCCTTCCCCATTATACTTTTCAAGTATTTTTAACATCCTATTCTGCTCTATCTGCTCATGTGAAAACAGGATGCAGTCTATTGAATTGCAGGTACACAAGTTAACAGGTTGATGTTTATTAACATGAGGTGGTTCCTCTGTGTTACAGATTAGTGTTTGCTTCTGTTTTGCAGTTACAGTGAATCGTATTGTGTTTATTCCTGTTATACAATGTCATGTTGACAGCCGTTGCTGATTTATCTGCTGCATCTGCCAAGAGACAATTTTAAGGAACACTGGTTCAGCACAAGACACAAAAACGCAGAGCAGGATCCTTAGATTTCAAGGGCAAGATAAGACATCAACCACTGCTTTTTCTTCAGATAAAAGCTTTTCTGCACATGTGGTATGTGTTGTATTGATAAAAGGAGGGGATTGAATACTTTATGCACTCCACAGATTTTTACTTTTCTTTCACTGTAATATACTGTGAGGCCGGTAAGGGTCCGGAGAGCCATTGTTATTTGGAATCTTCATGTGCCCAGGGTTCTGTGTTGCTGCTGCAGCTTTGGGTTGTACTATTAACCCGTAGAAGGGGTGCACATTACTCATATTTACTAACTACCCATTGTCAATGCTGGAGCTAACAGAAAAGTAAATTACGGTAAGTATGATGAAATTTCTTCTATCTTTCCATCACAAGCCCTGCAGGCTAGGTTCACCTTCTGCTGATCCAGGACAGCTAGCAAATATCTGGGCATCACTTTAACCCAAAAACTGGACTGTCTTGACCTCTTCAATTATGAGCCAGTAACCACGGCGATCCACCAGGACCTCCAAAAATGGTTTCAAATTCCCCTACGATTTCTGTCACAGCAAGGTAATTCCCCAAAATGTACTCCCCGGCATACTGTACTTTCTGCAAACCTTGCCTGTGCTACAAAATAAAACCTATTTTCAGGCATAGGATAAATATAGTTCCCATTTTGTATGGGTGGGAGTCACCCACGAATTTGACAACTCAGTGCTTTAGCACCCTAAGGAGAGGGGAAGGATCAGTATTCTTCATTTACATTGGCAGCGCATTTATGTATTGTCTGCCTTTGGGGTACACACACATGTACCTTTCAGTGGAGGGTTGTTGAATTCATTTTACCCAACTGACAAATATCTCCATGTCTCACCTCCAGGCTATCTACCCTATGTGGCTTCATGCGTTTCACTATCACCATTTTCAAACCCTGCCATTCACTTACTTGCCTTCCTGCACTTCAGACACTGTGGTATATGGCTGCTAACCCTCCCTCACATCTGTAAATGTCTCTTAAACAAAGTAGACAAAACTTTACTGAGATTAAGGCACTTTTGTCTGTCTTTTATGCATCAGTTACTAGACAAGCACGGAGTGGTCCCATTTTGGGTCTTAAAGCAGATCCACCCCTTCCAGGTGCAGGATAATTTTAAAGATCTGCAGCTTAGATCCTTCCTTCAACACACCTGCAGTGTGGGGGAAGAGCCAACAGCTGACAGAAAAAGTCGCTCCAAAGTGAGCTATGTCCTTAGTGGTTTCCTCCTCTAAATTAATAGCTTAAGGTGTGATTTTTTTTGGAAAAAATGCCACAAAATGACAGCTCAAGCTTTCAGAAGACATAACATTTGTGTAACTGCCATTATTTTGAGACTAAGGGATCTGCCATCAACAGAGCCCAGAAAAGGAAAGTCACTCATGGCAGCAGGTACAACAGCAAGGGGCAGCCAAGGGTTGGAGATCATTGCCGAAGCAGAGCCGACACTCAAGGCCGTAAAAGATATGTGGTCTTGAATGCAGTGAGAGAACTTTAATCATAGGTGGATATCTTCAACTCTCAGGTAACCAAGCTTGAAACAAAGGTCAAGCAAGTACTTACATACAATAATTTATTTAAAAATTGGTAACCAGGAGAGGCACACTGAACCAAGGCTCTTTTGCAGGTGCGACTTGGGGGAAAGGGGGAAGGGGAGCAGTTAGTCGCGGACTTGATAAATAAAACATCCACAACTGTGAACAATCTCATTAAAGAGACTAAGCAACTTTGTTATCAGCCAGAAAGTATTGAGAACTCTGTTAGAGCTGCCAACATACGTCTCCTGGAAACCACCAAAGGACTGGAAGCCCAGAACCTGGTGCATTTCATGGGCATACCTCTCAACCTCCTGCCTCATACGTCAGGGACAAGGCTTAAAAAAATCAGGGACAAAGGACCCAAATCAGGGACACATCTTCATAATTGGTGATATCCACTCAGGAAGCTGGCAGAATAAGGTGCTTAGTGTAAAATGTATTTTCTAAGGAAGAACAAATCTGTAACTTTAATGTTTGATATTATTTTGTGCTTACAACCCCCACTGTTTGGACAAGGAAACATAATTTTACTCTGTCCCTCCTAAGAATTTTGAGGCAAAATCAGGGACAGTTGAGAGGTATGCATGGCAGGGTTGGACTGGGATATAGGGGCCCCCCTGGAAAATCAATAGGGGAGGGCCCAGGCTGACAGACTCATACCAATATTCCACTTGCATAGGGAGAGGCATCACTGGTAGAAAACAGGAAGTTGTTATCCCTCTGTAGACAGTTGGTGAGACCTCATCTGGAGTACTGCATGCAGCTCTGGAGACCCCATGTCTGCAAGGACATAGGATGGAGGCAGTCCAGAGGAAGGCAACTAAAATGGTGCAGGGTCTGCACTATAAGCCATACGAAGAGAAACTAAAGGAGCTTAATATGTATACCCACGAGGAAAAGGGGGGGGGGGGTACATGATAGATACTTTCAAGTACCTCAAGGTAATCAACAAAGTCCAAGAGAGTAGCATCTTTCATAAAAAGAGATGTGCAAGAACAAGGCACAGTTTGAAGATAGAGGGGAGGACGGCTCAGGGGTAACATGAGGAAGTATTTTTTCACGGAGAGGGTGGTGGATGCATGGAATAGCGTTCATGTGGAGGTCGTGGGGTCAAACACAGTGGGGGAATTCAAGAATGCATGGGACAGACATAAGACAGTTCTAGTGGAGGTAGGAGGAAAAGAGCAGTTGGTTAACGAGGATCAGCCACTTATCTAATAGGTAGGGAAATGGGCAGACTGAGGGGCCAAGCGGTCCTTATCTGCCGTCAAAGTCACTTTAATATGGTCTTTAGCATGATACACTAGCTCTGTGTTTGCATCTTACATTCACTTAGAGGGCCCATTAAATTTAAAAATAGATGATAAAATCAAAGATTCTTAGCATTTAAAAGCTGGCCAGGTACCCAATAGATGGGGTCCACTTGGAAATTTCCAGGTATCCTAAGTTCATGACCAGTTTTTGTTTAAAACATGTTTTGGCAACCTACAGGGAATTGTAGTGCTATAAGCCTATAGAATTAACCCCAGGAAAAAAACTAACATGCGAACATACGAAATTTGCCAGCAGATAAAGGCCTAGCGGTCTATCAAGTCTGCTCGAATGTGCAGCTAGGCCCCTTTATTCTGCAGCTGCCCCTCCCTCCCACCCTTCCCCTTGTCCTGTCCCATCCTCGTTTGAAGCAGTCCACTGTTCTACTGCATACCACTTCAGCATTTAACGATTCCACCCAGCCACCACCCTCTCTGTAAAAAGTGTCTCCTCATCTCCCTCCTGAACCTTCCTCGCTCCAGTCTCATATCATGGCCCTGGTGGCCTCCCTCCCTTACTTTGAACAGCCCTCTGTACTCATCTTGTTTATTCCTTTCATGTATTTAAAGGTTTCAATCATGTCACCCTGTCTCTCCTCTCCTCCAGTGAGTACATGTTCAACTCCTTCAACCTCCTCTCGTATGATAAGTCCCCCAGCCCCTTGATCATCTTTGTCGCTCTGCACTGCACCCCCTCCAGTAACTTAATGTCCCTCTTCAGATACGGACGCCAGTACTGCACGCAGTACTCCAGGTGTGGTCTAACTAATGACCTATACAGTGGCAGAATCACCTCCTCCCTCCTCGAGGATATACTCCTTGCAATACAACCCAGCATTTTGTTGGCCTTTGCAGCTGCCTTCCTACATTGTGCCGAGTTGTGCATTGACCCTGTAATGAGCACACCCAGATCCTTCTCCTCCTCTGTCTGGGCTAGCTGCACTCCCCCTAGCTGGTAACTCCTCTTTGGGTTCTTTATCCCAAAATGCAGCACCTTGCAATTTTTGGCATTAAAGCCCAGTTGCCAGGTGTCTGACCAGGTTTCAAGCTTTACCAGATCATCCTGCAACCCCTGCCATCCCCCTAGGTCATCCACCACCGCGCCTACCTTGGTATCATCAGCAAACAGACCGATCTTGCTCTTGATGTCCCATGATATGTCTGCAATGAATATCCCAAACAACACTGGTCCCAACACTGAGCCCTGTGGAACACTGCTCGTCACTGCCCTTGGGTGTGAGAGCTCCCCACCTACCACCACCACCCTCTGTTGCCTTCCCTGCAGCCAGTTTCCTACCCATCTCACCAGCTTTGCACCCGCCCCTGTGCCTACTAACTTCCTTCCCAGCCTTCCATGTGGCACTGAGTCGAATGCCTTACTGAAGTCCAGATACAGGACATCCACGGCATGGCCCCTGTCCAGTTGCCTAGATACCCAGTCATAGAACTCGACCAGGTTGGTTTGGCGGGATCTGCCACGTATGAAGCCATGCTGTCTGCTGTCCTGTAGTCCTTTGGCCTCTAGGAGGGCCACCAGCCTCTCCTTCAGGATAGTCTCCATTAGCTTACCCACGATGGATGTGAGGCTCACTGGTCTGTAGTTTCCCGGTTCATCCTTGGGGCCACTCTTGTGGAGGGCACCACATGAGCCATCCTCCAGTCCTGAGGCACACACCCCAAATGTAGTGAGGCATTAAATAGGTCTGCCAAAGGTCCTGCAAGGACCTCTGCCAGCTCTTTCAGTACCCTGGGTGGATGCCATCTGGGCCTGGGCCTTGTCCACCCTCAGTGCCTTCAAACCCTCTCGAACTCTGCTCTCCATGATTCCCCATCTGTCACCACTTCCCCCTGCTTCTGCCATTTCTCCCACCTTGGGTGTCACCCCCTCTTCTCTTTAGTAAATACTGAGCGAAGTACTCATTTAGTGCTTCCGCCTTATCGCACCCTGCTTCCACCCAACCCCCTCCTTCCTAATCCTTACTATGTGGTCCTTACAGCTCCTTTTCTCCCTGATGTACTTAAAGAAGTCCTTCTCCCCCTTCTTAATGCCTTGTGCCAGCCTGAGTTCCGTAGATGCTTTGGCTCCCCTTACTGCCCTTGTCACCTCCTTCGATTCTGTCAAGTATTCCTCCCTGTCCTCCCTGTTTTCTTGTACTTCCTAAAGGCAGCTCTTTTCCTCCTTACCTTTTCCATGACCTCCTTGCTCAACCAGATCGGTTTCTAGCCCTAGCCTTCTCTTGCTCTGGGCTTTGCAGCAGGCTTTGGTTGCCTCCACTATCCCCAGCTTTATGAGCTCCCACCTCTGGTTAGTGTCCATACTAGATTGAATTCTGGCCAGGTACCCTTTACCACTTCCCCATCCTCCCAAAGTCGGTCCTCCTGAAGTCCAGCACTATTGTGCCAGATTCCACTTCTTCCTTGCCCATATCCAATGTGAGCCATACTGAGCGGTGGTCACTCCCTGACAGCGGTTCCTCTGCTGTAAGTTCTCTCACAAAGTCCCCATTTGCCAGCACAAGGTCAAGGGTATTTCCTAACCTGGTTGGTTCACTGACCATTTGCCGCAGGAAGTTGTCCTGGAAGGCATCCAGCAGTACCTGCTCCCTTCTGTTCTTGGTTGTTGGGGTGCTCCAGTCCACTCCTGGCATGTCTAACAATACAGTTACCAAGAACTTTCCTAGTAGTGACCGGCAACTCGTACCAAAGGGACAAGGTTCTCTTAATGGTCAAGAAACACAGTCTGTTGCGAATTGAGGGTACATCGATCGTCCACTGCTAACTGAAATTTGTTACCAGGGAGAGGAGGAGAGCCTTCGACGGAGTTCAGGCTGGACTTGGGGAACTGGGCATTAATCACACTTTACAACTGCCAACCCAGCTACAAAAAAATCATATGTAGGGAATAGTTTGTGTACAGTGTAGGCCGTGATCTCACTATTAAAATAAATCCTTTATTTTCCCAAGAATCTGACGCAAGTGAAAAAATAAATGCTGTTACTGATCCAATCGGTGAAAAACACTTTATTTTTCACTCGTCTACATGATCCAGTAACACAAAATGTCTTTCTGTATGTTTGACACCCCATTCTGGCCAATTCCACAACGAATATGCTCCCAACTGTAGCCAGTAACAATCTGCGATTTAAAATGAGAACCACGCTCCTGCCACCAACTTGCTCCCCGGCTTCTGTGCAGCCTGCTTAATAAACATGAACAATTTGCATAAAAAAATACAACTGCAAGATAATTTTCACAGTAGAATGTGGCAGTACACTCAGACTTTGTTACTTAATGGTGACCTGCAAATTGTAGCTGCAGACTGCTCCTATTCCCACATACCTTGGCATGGCACTGCAGGAGTCACAGGCTGTTTTAACCAAAATTTTCTGTGCTGTATTTACATTTTAAATTAATGTCGAACTATACAGCCAAACTTGAAAGCACCATGTGGGTCCTGATCAAGCATGCACAGAGCCTCATGGGTATTCCATCTCATTTAGTGACATAGATAACGCCACTGCTGTGAATGTAACAGCAGTGGTTGTAGCTTATTATACTCACTTTATTGCTTTCACAAGGGTGTTGATGCCTAAAATAATACAGCAATGCCCTGTCCCCTTCTCTGAGTAAACTCCGTTTACCATCTCCCTCTGTCGTCTATCCCCTAACCAGTTTCTTATCCAGTTTACCACCTTTGGTCCCACTCCTAAGCTATCCAGCTTGCTTAACAGTCTCCTGTGCAGAACGGTGTCAAATGCCTCACTGAAGTCTAGGTAGGCCACAACCACTGCTCCACCCTAATCTAATTCCTTTGCCACCCAATCAAAGAAATCTATTAGAGTCATTTGACATGACCTTCCACTTACGAATCCATGCTGTCTCGGGTCTTGTAACCCATTATATTCAAGATATTCCACTATCCTCCCCATCAGTAATGATTTCATTAACTTTCCCACCACCGATGTTAGGCTGACTAATCTATGCTTGCATGCCTCCTCCCTACTACCACTTTTGTGAAGTAGGACTACATCTGCCCTCCAGTTCTTTGGAACCACTTATGTTTCCAGTGAGCTGTTAAATAGGACTGTCAGAGGTGCAGCCAGTACCTCCCTGAGCTGCCTTAGTACCTTTGGATATAGCCTGTCTTGTCCCATTGCTTTGTCCACTTTCAGATTAGCGAGTCCATTTAGGACTCTCTACTCTGTAAAAGGACTAGTGTCCACCTCCCTCCCTTCATAGCTCCTGTTACTTTTTTGCGCGCCCCCATGTCATTTCACTGTGAGCACTGAACAGAAGTATTTGTTAAAGATGTCTGCCTTTTCCTGGTCCCCCTGTGCCCCCCTCATCCCTTGTTAACCTTACTATCCCTCCCGTGGTCTTCCTGTTTTCACTTATGTACCTAAAAAAATGTCCCCTTCCATTACTACATGGGCTGTTCACTCTTTAGTGTGTGCCTTTGCACTCCTTACTGCTTTCCCTGCTTCTCTCTGTTTTTCTCCTGATGCACCTCCCTATCCTTCTCCCTCTGCATCTCCACGTGTCTTCTGAATACATGCTTTTAGCCTTTGCCTTTTCAGCCACCCCTTTTGAGAACCATAGTGGTCTCTCTTTCCTCCAACTTTTACTCACTTGTGTGACACAGGATTATTGCCTTCATTATGCCCCCTTTAGTTTCTCCCACTGTTCCTCCACCCCACTCAGGCCATACCCTGCCAGGTCATCCCTTTGGCATTCACCCGTCTTTGTAAAATCTGCCCTTCTTAAGTCCAGGACCCTCACCCTTGTGTGGTTTGACTCTGCAGCTATCACTATATTGAACCACACGGTACCGTGATCACTGGTCCCCAGGTTTCTTCTACGATGACATCTGCAGTACTGTCCCTGATTGTCAGTACCAGGTCCAGTATTGCCCCACAACGAGTGGGTTCACTGACTAGTTGCCTGTGGAACACCCCCTGTAGGGATTCCAGGAAGTCCCTGCCTCTAGTTGAAGCCTCAGCTGGGAGACTCCAGTCTGCATCTGGCAGATTGAAGTCTCCTACCAGCAGCATCTCCCCCTTTTCGTCCATCTTGCCAGTAGCATCTGTCAGTAACTTATCTAATTCTCCCGCTGTGCTGGAGATGTGTGCATCACACCAGTGCAAACAGTGACTCCGTTCCCCTTCTCAAGGATGACCCACAGTACCTCTGCCCATCATAGATACATAGATACATAGACAGTGTCGGCAGATAAGGGCCTATGGCCCACCCAGTCTGCCCATTTGAGCTTGTAAGTTCAGTTTGTTTTCTTAGAAGTCTGTTGCCCCTTACCCCTGACCTCCAGAATTCCTTTATGTCTATCCCATGCATTCTTAAATCCTGTGATTGTTTCAGCCCCCACCACTTCCTCTGGCAGGGTGTTCCACTTGTCCACCACCCGTTCTGTGAAGAAATTCTTTCTCATGTTTCCTCTGAATCATCCTCCTCCAACTTCATCCCATGCCCTCTAGTCCTGGAACATCTTTTTCGCTTAAAATAGTGTTTTTCCTGCACCCTGTTCCTCCCTGTAAGATACTTGTGTCTCTATCATATCCCTCTCTCCTCCTCTCCTCCAGGGAGTACATGTTCAGTTCCTTCAGCCTGTCTTCATAGGACTTGTGATGCAATCCATGCACCATCTTTGTTGCCCTCCTCTGAACCTTCTCTACCCTGTCTATGTCCTTACGTAGGTGTGGTCTCCAGAACTGTACACTGTACTCAGGTGAGGCTTCACTAGTGTCTTGTATAGCGGAATTATGACCTCCCTTTTCCTGCTGGTGATGCCCCTGCCTATACATCCCAGCATCCTATTTGCTTTACCTGCTGCCTTGTCACACTGTTTCCCTACCTAGAGGTCATCAGAGATGACAACCCCAAGATCCCTTTCCTGCTTGGTGCATGCTATATCCTCACCCCCCAACTGATATATTGTGCCAGGGTTTTTGTGCCACATATGCATTATCTTGCACTTCTTTGCATTGAATTTCAACTGCCAAACCCCTGACCATTCTTCAAGTTTCTGCAGGTCGCTTCTCATTCTGTCTACACCCTCTGGTGTGTCTACTCTGTTACAGAGCTTTGTGTCATCAGCGAACAGTGAAATTCTGCCTTCTAGGTCCTGCGCAATGTCACTGATGAAGATGTTGAATACATATTCCATGTATCTATCACTTCTATGTTTTCTTTCACATAAAGCACCACACCCCCTGCTTTTCTTCCCACTCTATCCTTCCTGAACAGATTACAGCCTGGTATGGCCACGTGCCAGTCATGATTTTCATTGTACCATGTCTCAGTAATGACCACAGTATCCAGGTAGGTCTCTGCCATGATGGCCTCTAGGTCCAGAATATTATTTCCGAGACTTCTAGCATTCACACATATTGCCTTCCAGATTTGGTTAACATTCTGATTACTACCCCTCTTTTTTTTCCATTTTGCCCTCTTCTCCCTCCTCCCCCATTTTTACTGCTCACGTTTTCATACTCTTTCATTTCTACTACCCTTCTTCCTTTATTAATTTGTACCGGGAGGTACTTCACTCCCCTCAGGTTCTCCCCATGTCCCACTTTAACCTGTGGGAGGAGGTCGTTAGTGCTTCCCTGATTTCTTCTGCCACCCCATCAGCTAGTTTAAATGATCATTGAAGTAACATTTAAACCATCCACTGAGGACTGTGGTCCCCCTCCCAGATGGATGCAAGTCATCACCCCTGTAAATGCCCTTATCCTTCCAGATTGACACCCCATCCTCATTGTAGCTGAAACTCTCCTCTTTGCATCATTCCTTCAACAATGAGTTTAGGCTGCTGGTGTGGAGATCCCTCTCCTCCTACCTGTTGTGGACAGGCAGCACCTCTGTGAAAGCCACTGAATGTGCTAGCTGCCAAGACAACTCCCCATCTAAGATACCGTCTGAGTAGTAGTTTATTTTGGAAGAGCTGACTTTGACCTTCTCGACATGCAGAGTGAGCTCTGTAAACTTGTGTACCCCAGGTGGCTGCATCAGTTTGGATATATAGTTTATGCTTCCAGACAATTCTGGACTGGATGGATAGGTCCAGTTGAGCATTATGTAAGCTAGCGTATATATGGCTAGCTCTCCCACTTCGCATCTTAATACTGGTGTCTACCAGGGAAACTGTGGTCTCCACTGCATTCCTCTCTGTTTTGTTCAGCCTAGTGGAAACCATGCTTCGAATCTAGGGGGGACCTCCAGAACTCCTGTCTGGGGATGTCAGATTGTATTTGCAGACTGATGAGTGCTTTGACATGCCGAGCATCCAGTGTAAGGATGTCCCTAACACCCTTGTGACCCCAGGAGGTCCATTTGGGGGAGGTAGTAGGGGCCTATGCTTAGAAAATTGTTTCCCCACAAGGGTTCCAGGTGAGGGATGGTCTTCATGTGTTTGAGAAGTTGTGTCCAAGCCTTCTTGGAGAACATCACGGTCGGATGGTCTTTGAGTCATTGGAGGCCAGAGGTATACAAGAAGGTGGCTGTCAAGGGGTTCTGAGCTTATTTGATATGTAGCCATAGTGGAAATGAGGCTGTTGCCTGAATGAACCATCATATGGTTTGTGCTTTGGTACAGGCTAGCTGGTGTCCAGAGAGACAGGAGAGCACCATCCCCCCTCTAGTCCAGTGGCTTCTGAGCTTTCCCCTACTGTAGTGGGGTGGCTTGCCTTCTTGTAGGAAGTCACCCATAAGATGGGCCATCTTCTGGAACTGTTTCTGGGGGAGAGCAGTGGGCAGAATATGACAGGGTGCGCGTGATGTGTGGTGCAGCAATCATTTTGAAAGCTTCAGTCTTGCCCACTAATGAAAGATTCAGGGATTTCCAGCAGGCCAACTGGTCCCGAGAGGATTAAATTAAAGGGGGGGGTTAAGACAGGGTATTTTCGAGATGATAGAATGAATTTTGACCCCCCAGGTAAGTACTGTCCTGCTGCTCCCACTGGAGGTCTTTCACTGTGTGTGTGGCTGACGGATCTAGTGGAAGAATTTCCATCTTGTTTTGATTCACTCTGAGACCAGAATTCTGTTTTGAATTCCTGCAGAAGTTGTAACAGGGAGTCAAGGGTGGCTTGCCCATCGTCCTGCAGGATGAGCAGGTCATCTGTATGTCACTGGGTCCTGTGCTCCTGTCCTCTGCACATAATCCCTTTAAGGAGGGTGTGGTGTTGGATAGCAATGGCCAGGATTTAGTTGCCAAGATGAATGAGTGGGGAGAGAAGGCATCCCTGTTGAGTGCCTCTCTCTAGCTGGAAAGGTGGCAAGCACAGACCATTTGTGAGAACACTTGCTCTGGGTGAGTTGTACATCAGTCGTATCCAGTTAAGGAAATCTTGGCTGAAGCCAGTGTGCTCCTTAGTAGAGCTAAGGTAGTCCCACTTCACTGAGTCGAATGCTTTCTGGAAATCGACTGTTGTGGCCACTGCTGGTATGGGATTCCGATGGACTCTGTAGTTGAACAGGGTGCATAGATGGTCAGAGTTCTGCTACCATTTGATGAACCCTGCCTGCACATGGTGGCTGAGACCCTGCAAAATCGGTTCCAGTCTGGTAGCCAGCACTTTCACCAGTATTTTGGCATCAGCATTGATGATGGGTCTAAAATTACACGGGTTTGTACTGTCTTTGCCCTTCTTTGGCAGGACCATAATGATAGCCGTCTCTAGAGTAGGGGACACAGCACTGTCCTGCAGGGATGAAAGAAAAACCTCAACAAGGATAGGGCCGACTTCTTCCTATGTCATATGATAGTAATCAAGAGGGAAGTCATTGGCCCCTGGAGATTTCCCCCTTGTTTAGGGCTTGAATTACTTGCTTTATTTTGGGAAGTGTGATGGGTGAGTTCAAGTGCATCGTCTCAGAGGGTATGATCCTGGGTAAAGGAGGTTTAGTGAGGAGGGCCCTGATACTAGTTTTCAGTGGCAATTCAGAGGAGGTGTAGAGTTCTTAATAGAACCGTTGCATAATCTGGTTTATGGCCACAGTGTCAGTGCTGACGTGTCCCATGCTGTCTCTGAGGCCGACTATGTGCATATCTGCTTGTCTGTTCTCGATCCTATACGCTAATACTGTGTGCGTAACTGCCTGCCTGTCCTTGATCCTGACACACCCCCCCGTAAGTGTGTTTTAGCCTGAATGCTGCCAATTCAGCTTCTCTGGTCAACAGTTCATTGAGCTTCATCCTGGTGTTCACCAAGCTAGCCAGTGTAGCCTACCGTGGGGTGGGGTGGGGGAGACGCTGGGCCTTGTATTCTGCCGACTTGTGAAATTCTGCCTTCCATTCTTTTCACCTATGTGCTGCACAACTAATAATCCATCCCCTCATGTAAGCCTTATGTGTTTCCCACACCATTGCCTTGGAGATATCCCCTGTATTTTTGTTAGAGAGGAATTCGGAGGTCTCATCCTTTGCCCATTTAATAACTTGTGGGTCGTCTCATATTAGGAGATCTAGTCTCTAGGATATTGATTTTGAGGAGAAACACCCCACATCATAGTAATGAACACTGGGCATGGCTGGAGATTACTATGAGCAAAATCTTTAAGGCTAGTATGTTATGTATAACTCCTGGAGAGGTGAACCAAGATCTGTGCGGCTCAATGTTAAGTAGACTGCCAAGAAACAAGTATAGTCCCTCTCCCTCCAGACGCCCACCAGGTTGTGCTCTTGGAGGAGTGCATTTAGGGCCCACTGTGCTTGAATATGTGGTTTCACATGGCGTGCACTGCGGTCGGTACGTTCCTCCATAGTGAGGTTGAAACACGGTAAGGCGAATTGTGCTTTCATCTGGTTTAAGGTGTGGTAGAATAGAGGATCATCCTGGTTAGGCCCATAGATACTGATCAACAAGAGTGGACCCTGTGGTGTGGAGGCCTCTGCCTTGTCCCACTTGCCCTCATTGTCCAATGAGGAGTGTGTAATTGCCCACTGGCAGCTGTTATGAAGGAGAATGGAAAGTGATAATTTCTTATTTGGTGCTGAGCTATGGACTTCCAACCCCACCCAGTCTCACAGAAGCTTTTTTGCCTCATTGTTTGCCAGAGCTCCTGCATGAAAGCCGTGTGCCCCTTCACCCTTTTCAAGCGAGATGATTTTTTTTTTTTGAGACCCCTCACATTTTGCCTTATTTTCACTTTGCCTGTTTTCTGAGCTCTGTGACTATTGAACTGTTTGTATGCACAGCAAGCAGGGGGTTTGAGGAGCTGCCTAGTGACATCACAGCTCGGGGAGGGGCTACACTGGTTAAACCTCCACGCCGCTCTCTAGCGCGAGCGGTAGTGAGTGGCGCAAGCGGCACTCCTCAGAGGAAAAACTCTCTACTGTTTGACTGGTAGGTTAAACAAGGTGACTATATGTAATGGTTACCTGCCTAGACTACTACTACGAATCTGTATTTTAAGGGGTTTTGGGAAGGGTTTTTTCCTTTTTTTTGTTTTAATTTTGCTGTGTTTAGTGTAGTCTAGAGTAAGTTTATTTGTAGTAAGTTCCAGTACATATTTAGCCAATATATAGAGTGATATATTACAAAGTGGTTATTTGTATGTTAAAGGTAGGAGTTTCTAATTTATTTAGTGGGTTTTAGCAGTAATTTTTTCTGCAACTAGTAATGTGTAGGGGTTATTTGGGGGGGCAAGGGGGTAGGATAGTGTACGTACCTTCCCTCCTACGTGATTTGTGGCCCTTTACCAGTCTCTGAGTATCGGATACTATGGTAAGACGCTGCTGGGAGACGGGGATTTGGAGAGGCTGGGGTGATCTTGGTTGGAGGGGAGTCCCATGTGCAGCGGAGGGTGGTAGGATTTAGGTAGCTAGGACTAGAAGGCGCCCTGCTTTGTGACGGACACAAGAGAGAGGCCAGATGTGTTTGATGTCTGTCCCCAGGGAATGCACCAGACCGAGTGGTCCAGTAACCCGAGGGGCTGCCTTACCCAAGAATCCCCTGAGAGCAGTGCTATGCAATGCCAGATCAATCAGGAACAAAACTGCAGTTATTGCGGATTTGATTTCCTTGGTCGATCTGGCTTGCATTACAGAGACCTGAGTTGGAGACAATCCGGGCCCTGTTTTTGAGGCTGCTGTTATCCCCCCCCCCCAGGTATACCGTAGTGTACTGCCCCAGAGAGGAACATAGGAGCGGTGGTGTAGCCATCTATTT
This sequence comes from Neoceratodus forsteri, assembly GCA_016271365.2. Classification (NCBI taxonomy): domain Eukaryota; kingdom Metazoa; phylum Chordata; order Ceratodontiformes; family Ceratodontidae; genus Neoceratodus; species Neoceratodus forsteri. The sequence continues at coordinate 1,127,813,877 of CM057449.1, read as the reverse complement.
TAGATCTGATTTGGGCTTCACCATGCACCCAGTGAGAACCCCGGGTTCTTTTGAGTGTGTGGCCATCCGTGGGGTTCCGGGCCCTGGTTGCAGGATTTTCCTGGTTTATCGCCCCCCCCGGGGCAGCTGGAAGTTTCCTGCAGGAGGTTGCCGACTTCGTCGCCGGTGAAACATTGGGAGCCCCCGGATGTATTGTTCTGGGGGATTTTAATGTTTGGGCTGATGACGCATCTTCACGGCTTGGCCATAACCTCCTTCAGACTAAGTCATCCTTGGGCCTGTCACAAGCTGTTTCAGCTGCAACTCACTTGGGCAGCCACACACTGGACCTGGTGTTTGAGATAAATAATCTCAGGATTGATCAAGTAGTCTGGTCCGATCATTGCACGGTGTAGTTCATGTCTGGGGCTCCCACCAGATGTCCTCCCCCTAAAGAGATGGTTAGCTGTCGCCCTTTGCGGGGATTGACCCTGGAGTGTTTTTTGGTGGCAGCTAATCTATCTGATGTGGGTAATGCATGCATCGGAGGCACTGGTGTCGTGGTGGACTCTTATAATAGGGTGCTGTCCGACACCATTGACTCCCTTGCACCTGTCCGTGTACGACCCAGGTCTTCCTACCTTCCTACCCATGGTTTGATGGGGACCTCAGGGAGTTGAAGAGAAAGGGTTGGAGGTTGGAGTGCTGCTGGAGAAGGTCCAGCCTGGAGGAGAACAAACTGGCACTGCGTGTGCACTATAATGCATACCACGGGGCAAACAACCATAAGAAGGCAGTGTTCCTGTCCAGGGAGATTGCTGCCGGGAAGAACCGACCAGCTATACTTTTTTGGACTGTTGCCAGGCTACTTCATCCAGCCTGTCTGCAGCCGAAGAAGGTTTTTTCTAATGCTGAATGCGAGGAGTTTGCTCCGTTTTTCTTGGACAGAGTGTCCGGTATCTGGCAGGGGGCTTCTCCAGTCAGCAGTGCTACAGCTGGCAGTGGTCGCCAGACATGTTCTAAGTGCACTCTGTCTGGTTGGGGGGAGTTTGGACCAGTGGAGGCAAGTGAGGTTATCGGGGTGGCGACCAATCTGAAGCACACCTTTTGTGAACTGGATCTGGTGCTGACGTGTTTCTTGATGAGATGCGTTGACACCATTGGCCCAGCATTTGCTCTGATTGTCCAGTGCTCCTTGTCTGAGGGGGTTTTCCCTGATGCCTTGAAGGAGGCATTGGTGAGACCTCTTTTAAAGAAACCATCTTTGGACCCGGAGGTCAGGGCAAATTACCGACCTATAACTGATCTCCCCTTTGGCGAAGGTTGTGGAGAAGGTAGTGGCACTTCAGTTGAAGGAGCACCTTGTGACCCATGAGCTGTATGAACAGTTCCAGTCGAGTTTCAGGCTAGGCATAGCACTGAAACTGCGCTTGTTCAAGTGCAGAATGATCTCCTCAGGGCAAGAGATCGCAGGGGTAGGACAGTTCTTGTTCTCCTTGATCTCTCTTCAGCGTTTGATACTGTGGACCACTGTGTGTTGCTAAACCGTCTCAGGGAACTCTGCGGACTCACCGGCAGTGTCATCTGCTGGTTTGAGTAATTTTTAACCAATAGGAGGCAATGGGTTGTGATGGGGAATTTCTCCTCCACCCCCAGCCTCCTTTCTTGCGGAGCACCTCAAGGATTGGCTTTGGCCGCAATGCTGTTCACAGTATATTTGCTGCCCCTGTGGGGGTATCATTAGGAAGTATGGCCGGGGTTTTCATTGCTATGCAGATGATACCCAGCTATACGTATCCTTTGCTCCAGGAACATCCAATGCAGTGGATGTGCTAAACAGCTGCCTTGCTGAGATCAACGACTGGATAGCCTCTAGCTGGTTGCGACTGAACCCCGATAAGACGGAGGTATTGGTGGTGGAGTCGAACAGCGTGCATGATAGGTTGGCCTCTGACTCAGAGACTGGACTTGTTCTGGGTCCTGTTTCATTGAAGGCCTCCTCTAAGGTGCGAAGTCTTGGCCTCATTTTGGACAGGAGCTTGACTATGGAGGCACAGATATCCTCTGTTGTCCGCTCCTGTTTTTTCCATCTTAGAAATGTCGCCAGGATAAAGCCCCTTGTTCCGCCTCTGGACCTCCACACTTTGATGCATGCCTTGGTTACATTGAGGCTTGACTATTGTAATGCGCTCTATCTTGGGGTCACTGGAGGATCTCTCTGCAGACTGCAGCTAGTGCAGAACGCAGTCGCTTGATTGCTTACCGGGCAGTCGAGGTTTTGCCATGTTACACTTATGCTGTGTGATCTGCACTGGCTGCCGGTCAGGTGGAGGATCCTCTTTAAGGTGGGGCTTCTCACCTATAAAACCCTACATGGTCAGGGCCCTGGTTACCTGTTAGACCTCCTCGTACCTGCTGTCTCGACTCACCCCTCCGCTCTTCTTATGGAGGCCCCCTAGCAATTCACAGGTCAAGGTTGAAATCGGTCGGTGACAGGGCTTTCAGTGTTGCTGCTCCGGCCTTGAGGAATTCGCTCCCCTTTGGGGTAAAGGGAGCCCCCACTTTGGAGGTTTTAAAGTCCCGCCTCAAGGCCTTCCTATTTGCCCAGGCATTTTCAGATTAATATTTAATTATAAATATTGATCTATGTATAGTTGCTGAGAATCTTATATTGTGTATTGTTGATATGAATGTTTTTTTCTCTTTTTCTCCATTTTAGCAATTATCCATGTTTTATTGGTATATTTCTGAAATATGTGTTTGTAAATTTGTATGGCACCCAGAGCCTCCGGGATTGGGAGTCTTTTAAATAAATCTTGCCTTGCCCTCTTGCCTTGTATTTCACCCATGACCTAAGGGGGAGTGAAATACGAGTTTAATGCAGTAGTGATGTGTTCTCCGGCCCATGATCTGGTGCCCTCCTGAGTGAGTGTTGAAGAAAGAGTTGAAGGTTCCCTGCCTCTCGTATCTTGTCAAGCATTGTTGCCCAGAACTGTAGACTGGTGTAACATGAGCTTGAGACATATGCTGAAATGTAAATAACAAGAAATAAACATTCAGACTAGAGAGCCCAACAGGGACTAAATAAATGTAATTGCGTATCATCCCATGCTCACATACAGTTAGATTCCCCACCCTTCCTCCCTTCCCCTTGTTCCCACTTCCTGTAAATGTTACATTCATGGCTATACACAGCACAAGCTGTCCTACAAAAACTACTAGCCTAAGTGCCCACAACTGAGGATCTGGATGTGGCAAAAAGAGGTACTCTCTATCCCTTACATTAGTTCCAGTGAGAACACCAGCAGGTTGGCAACCCCGTACGTAAGGGTCATGAGTATGGGACTTTCATCGGGAACTGCTGCAACATACCAGTCCAGGTTCCCTACCGGCCTTGTGCTGGGACACTGAATCAGTAAAACGAACCATAAGTTGAGATGTGTCGGGGGTCATAAGCAACAGGACAGTTCCACTGAAGCTCAGCCATTGCAGTCGGTGAGGGCATGACACATGCAGCCCCCCATACCCTGCCTGCCTTGTAATATCCATTGGAGAAGCAGAATAGGATGTGTGGGTCCCTGTAAAGGCCTCTACTGCAGGTGGTGTCTCAGCGTGCTGTGAAATGCTATTTTTAATGATGTGCAGCAAAGCTGGGTAGCAGAGTCTATACTGAACTCTGAGGTCTGTAAGCGCTCATTAGTCTGGTGTGTTAAGCCTGTTGGAGGTCGGATAGTTCAGTAGAGAAATCCAGAAGGGTCTTAATATGGTGACCCTGCCAGGTAATAGTTAGTTTAGACCTTGCCCACACCAGTATCCTCTCTTGGTCCCTGAAGTGGAGGAGTCTAGCCAGCAGTGGTCAGGATCACTACCCAGGCTTTGGGGGAAGGGGAGGTTCAATGGGCCTGGTCAGTTTCACTGACTGGGGAACAGTCAGGGCCAAACGTGGTAAGAAGTGCTCTCTGTAAAAACTGGATAGCGTCCTTTCCCTTGCTCACCTCCAGGAAGCCCACATACTTGAAGTAATTTCTCCTGCCATGATTCTCAGGGTCCTCCACCTTGTCCCACAGCAGGCAGAGGACCTGATCTTGATGTCTTAGGTGTGCAGTCATTTTGTCTGAGATGTCTTTTGTAAACATGGTCTGTTGCTGTGCCACATTAATCCTGTCTCCTATTGGCACAATGTCCGCATTACTTCTTTTGTGTGGCAGTTTCTAGTTTTGAGATTTGGCCCATCAGCTGCTTGAACATTGACTTGGTTTCTGTCAGAGGCATCCTGCTGTCAGCTGTCACCATTTTGTCCTTGACTGGATTGCCTGAGGCACCACTTTGAACAGCGATAACTCTGCGATCTGTGGTCTGTTTTGCATAAAATTGGTATCTGAATGGTCAGCAAGGTTAGCCCTATCTGATTGTGCAGTTATTGTCACTAGAGCTCACTGGTTAGGATTTTGCTAGATTGTAATCAGGGGTATTCAGAGAAACAGAGTTGGCCAATTCTTATGAGTGTCAAGCCACGCTTCCAGGGGTCACCATCTTTTAAAACTTTTTATATGATTTGGTCCAGGGTAATTTTGCAAGGGCTCCTTTTTTATGAACTCTACATATTTTATTGCTGGGAAAATAATGACATGGAATATTCCTACAGTGATGTATCACATTGCTGCATGCAGAAGTCTATAATGTTAACCTACAGAAATAGATTAGTTGTTGTATTGGTCCTTGCAAGAACAGATCCAGAAGCAAATGGTTTGATGCCTTTTATTGGACAAACATTGATGTTACCAAAAAAAATACAATGTCTAAGCTGTCTGAAAGCTTAGACATTGTTTTCTTTTTGTAACATCTTTGTTGGTCCAATAAAAGGTATCAAACCATTTGCTTCTGGATCTGATGTAAACCTGTGATTGATTTGACATGTACTATGCCCCTTGTATTATTTGGTAAATGTTTACCTCAAAATGAATAAAATAAAGTTTAAAAAAAACACACTTATGTCAAATGGTGACGCTGTTAAACTACCAGATAATTGGGCCTCTTGGGTAATATATTGATAGGATTGCAGAGAGTCAAGTTGTAGCAACATCTTATAGGGAACTTCTGTAGAGATTTGCAGGAGGTTGCTCACGATTCAACAAACCATAAACTCCAAAAATGGAATCGGGAGTTGGACACTGATTATACCATAGACCAGTGGCAGAAGTACTGTACGCTTTGCCTGCTTTCAAGATTTTGTCAGCCCCTTACGTAAAGAAGTTCTCTTGCAAGTGTCGGGCACAATATTTTAGGATCTTGGCAGTCCAGGAGAAGTTCCTTGTCCTGGATAGGGGATTCTTCTGGCATAACTGTGGAACCCCATGTGCAGACCAGGTCCACATATTCTGAGGCTGTCCTAAGCTTACTGATTTCTGGACAGAAATAATGCAAACAATAGAAACCATTTTCAGTATACCAGGTTTACTCACACCCTCTTTGGTTCTCTCCACCCCACCTCCAGTGTATAAAATAAAGGCCACAATCTGAAACTGTTGCTTTTATTAATCACCATGGCAAAGAAGGTACTAATGTGGTTGTGGTTAAATCCAGTCTGTCCAACTACACAAAAGTGGTTATGTCTAACACAATACATCTATCCGGTGGAGTGCAGGACAGCAATATTTACCAGTACTTAAGAGGCCTTTGATACCTTCTTGTGTAGTTGGGTACAGTGTATGCCACCAAAGACAGATACTGTTTATGCAGTCAGTCGTTTTACACGGACAGAAATCTATTTCCCAAACCAAATTCAATGTAATACTTTGTTAAATCACTGCTTAATGCAGACCTTGTTTACCGGCAAACACGGACAGTTTGTGAGGCACTTTTTCTGCTAATTGTGTTGCATCCTGATCCTGGCAATGGTAACCAATGGAAACCAACTTAATTTAGTAGCATTCTGTTGCAGGGAAATGCCAATTCAGCTCAGTTAAGCTAAATAAGGTGTTAATAGTCTGTCTATTTATTGACCTTTACCTCAATGCAAGCTTATCACCTCGTTTGAGTTGTGCTGTTTGTGGAGATTGTGTCCCGTTACTGGCTGCTGCTGCTTCATTCAATTTTAACATGTCTAAATGACCTGGGATCCTGCTGTCACATAAGGCTGAACTTCTGAAGAAAATTGAATTGCTCCCTGGAATGAGTGTTCGCGAAATTCTGCCACAGTTGTCTATCCCAAGTCTACAGTTTCTGACTTAATCCATGGTAAAGAAAAGATGCTGGCTGATTGGCATTCCAGTCAAAATCCCCAAGGGGAAAGATGGAGAGATAGAGGAGGCTGTGTTAATTTGGTTCACTAGTGTGCAGGTGAGGGAGGCAATGGTCAGCGAACCCCTTCTGCTTCAAAAAGCCACACAAATTGCCGAAGCGATGGGGAAGCATGAGTTTAAGGCAACAGAAGGGTGGTTGCAGTGGTGGAAAGCATGAAACAATATCTGCTACTGCAGAACCCATGGTGAGAAACAAAATGCCGTCGGTACTGGAGCAACAGACTGGGTGAGGGATGTCTAACCCAACATTCTGGCAGGTTATGACAGCAACAACATTTTTGATGCCGATGAAACCGGCTTGTTTTTTCGATGTGTTGGGCAAGGAACTTAACATTTAAAAGCGAACTCCCACAAGGGCCAAAAAAAGCAAAAGAAAGGCTGTCTGTACTCGCGTGTAGCAACGTGAGTGGGTCCGAGAAAACAGAACTTTTGGTGATAGGGAAGTCGGCAGTGCCACGGTGCTTCCGTGGTGTAGCTCATCTGCCTGTGATTTACTGTAGCAGTAAAACTGCTTTGATGACCAGTGAGATTTTCACTGAATGGTTAAGGGTGTGGAACAAAAAACTAAGGGACAGAAAAATTGCCCTCCTTCTGGACAGTTCCACTGGTCATCCAAATGTCCAAAATCTCAGAAACATTCACCTAATGTTTTTACCACCCAACACTACTTCGCTGATCCAGCCAATGGATCAAGGGATAATTTACTCTCTGAAATACCACTATGTGAAAGAGATGAAAAATAAGGTGATAAAGGAGATGTACGAGGGAGGGGAGCTCACGGCAACAGAGTATGTAAAGCGGATAAACATTTTAGATACAGTCCATTTAAAAAAAAAAAAAGCCTGGGACAAAGTCACTCCAGAAACAATTGTTAACTGCTTCAGAAAGGCTGGATTTACAAAGCAGTCAGAAGATGTTCCCCTCCTAACCACAGCGACAACAGTTCAGGAACTTATTCCTCCACCAGCAGGGCTCACAGAAGTTGAATTTGACCACCTTTGCCGACTCAGAGAAGCTGACGAAGAGCCACAGACAAACAATGAGATGTCACGGCTTCTAAACATCGTAAGAGCCCCTGACAGCCAGAACCAGTGTGAGGTGGACGACGTACTTGAGGACACTGAGCCAGAGTTAACACCAGTGACAGCCAAAGATGTGCATGCACCACTCCTAACTTTAAGACGAGCAATAGAGCAAAGAATAGACGTTAAACCAGACTGGCAAGCCAGCCCGGTGGCGCTGAGTGTTGAGGCACTGGACGCACACACCTCACGCCACGCTGGCGACCCAGGTTCGGACGTGAGCCTGAGGCACCAGGGGTTGGCAGGGGAGGGATGGGATCGAGCGTCCGAGGACTGCTCTCCCATCCCTGGGGAGGGAACCATCGCTATGTCGCGGCCCCTGGTGACGACTGGGGGCACTACTGGAGCGGGGTTAAAACATGAGGGGCGGAGTGTGGCAGACGTCGGCGTTGTGTCCGACATCATTGCACGCTCGCACTCTGAGGGGAACAGAAAGCCTAGGAGGAAAATGGCAGCACAGGGTCCACAGCAGCATGGTAGCCGCAGTTTCACTGGCTGACGAATGCCCAGACTGGAGGCGTGTGCTGGTATTGGTTCCTTGCTGGGCGCGGGGACATAGGGGAAGTCCCTTTCGATGGTATAGCTGCATATGCCATCTGGGCATGTCCAGCTTTGGGGTCGGAGGTGAAGGAGGAGCGGTGGCTGGAGGTAAGCAGGGGCTGTGGCTGCAGGGAGGCTACAATATGATATGTAAAAAAAAAACAGACTGGCAGATGATGAAAGGCACGGAGCGCAACTTCAGTGTGTATGCTGAAATTGCTTTTAAGCAGACAACTGTTGATATTTATTTCACGAAGGCTGCAGGTCAGCAGAACTGAAAAGCACACCAGTACTTTTAACCCGACCCCTCGCAACACTGAAAATAAATAAAGATGTGTATTTTACCCCCAAAAAGCACAATGCAGTATGGTACACAGACAGAAAATGACACAAACAACTAATTTTAGCGCACAGCACCATCTGCCAGTAACTGTGGACATCGCATACCGTGGACATTACAGGTACACACAAGCGGCTTACACTGCATTACATTACATGAAAATAGATGCCTGTTTTGTCCCTTAGAGTCAGATTACATCAGGGTTCAACTCTGGATCTCCCACCCCACCTTTTATGAACCATCTGCACAGTTGCTGCATATTATTTGAGAGCAGTTCATCTGTAGTACATTGTTACTTTATCTGATTTGGTATTGTAGTGCTTCTGAGGCATGATTGAATGTGCGCTGCCAAACATGTGGTCACTTTTCATTCTGTTTATCTGTATGTCTTCTACCTTAATAAAAATAAGTAAACATGCTGTTATATACAGTAAAAAAGGATTTTCCTGCAGATGAGAACCTCTATAAGTTTTTTCTGTATGTAATTTTACATTTTTTTTCCCTGTTTGCGTCCCAGACCCCAGCAGACATGTACGTGCACATGCGTGGAGGCGCATGATGGGTACCAGCTTGGCTCCTTCCACCCCACCCCTGGCATTTGCTACCACCCCCCTTCGCCTACGCTTCCTACTGGATCTCCAGCTGGTGGAAGCAGAACTACGGGGGGAGCGGACAGCCACCCCCAGGAGGGGAGAGCTGTGTACGGCAGTTCAATCCCGCCTCGATCCTCCCCCTCCCTCGTGCCGGCTCCCTGGCAACCCGAGGTCGTTCCCGAACACAGGTCACCGGCGTAGCGCGAGGTAAGGCATCCAGCGCCTCAGCCCTCAGCACCACCGGGCCAGCACTCCTCCGTATAAGTTTTAAGGACTGTTGGGATGTCTCTCCTGGATAACCATTGGGTTCTAACAGAATACTTAAAGTAACAGCCCACTGAGTTCTAGAATGTTGTGATCTGGTCTTAAAGCGACACTGTCAGTCTTTTTTGCATCATGTTATTTCTAGTTGAAAGCCTTCATTTTTTGATTGCTTACCTTCTCTAAAATTCATTAATGTTGCTGGTTGTTTTTATTTGCTTCCTTGTCCAAGTATAACTAAAATGTATGTTCATGGTGTAGTTATACTAAACCTTGTTTTGTTTGACATCCTTGATGTACTTTTATTGCATACTTCCTGAACATTAGGAACACTCTAAACAGTGAAGTCACTCATGATGCAATATTCTCCGCACCTCCTGCTGCATTATGAGTGGCTAGACTATTTTGGGGGTGCTTCCAAGTCTGGCAAAGATGAAGTGGGAGTTGATCATGGATTGTAAACAGACAATTTTTTGTGTGGTGACAGCAGTATGGTGCACCATCTAAAATGAAAGTCTGTTTTTCATATTTAAAAAGAAAAAAAGAATAAAACTGGCAGCTACATCAGCAGTCTTTACATAATGTAACCAGTCATAGCACACATTTTTTAATCTAGACATATTTTGAGGCCCAAGGGAGTTGACAGTGTCCCTTTAATATTTGGATTATAGTAAGATTTGATGGTAGTGAAATCGATGTTTATACACACACACACACACACACACATATATATATATATATATATATATATATATATATATATATATATATATATATTTGTATAAATAATATATATGTATATAATTTATGTTTATATTGAGGAGTAAGTAATGTTAAGTGAGGAAGTAAGGGGGGTGTAGAAAGTACTCCATATATAACAAAACTTCATATATAACATAGGGCTTTTTGGTTATAGTCTAAGGTTACCAGGCAGGTAGAGGTAAGCAAGTTATTAACAATGGTGTACAGGTTATCATAGGATCAGTATGGAGATAGTAATCAGTTGCAGGGACTATGGGGCATTCTTCTCCATGGTTATGCTCTGGAGGAGGGGGCAGTGCCCCATCTGCAGGACTTTTGTGGAGCTCCATGCTTGTCTAGTAGCAACAAGAGATGAAATATCTCAACTGCGGCACCAGCTCAGCTGGTGTCCACCCCCCCCCCACTCCACTAGAGGTCCGGGGGGGGGGGGGCTGGAGGGTGGTGGGTGAAGGGAGGGGTGATGGTAGCAGGGCAGCCACAAGGGTTTGACCAGTCTCGCACCATCCAGACAGCAAATTGCTTTGCACCCTTCGAGGAGGCTCGGGTACCTGACTCTTTTTTTTGGGTGGGGGGGGACTTTGACTCAGTCGGGGGAGGTGGGCAAGATGGTTTGGTGGCACCCGTGGGGGTGAGCTGGAGGAATTCATTAAGGAGGGTCTTAGCAATTGGGGAATTAATGATTAAAGGGACACTGTCAACCTCTGTTTGTTTATTTTTTGGGTGAATGTAGCTTTATAGTCAGGGATCTTGTGCTTGTGATTGGTTTTCACAATGTGACTTTTTTTTTGGGAAACGATGCTGTGGTTTTGAGTATTTTGTCTAAAAACAGTCCATTATCCATATTGGTGGTATCACACCAGTACTTGCTGTTTTGTTTACATCTGTGTGCGACTCTGACGCTTGTGCGCGTTATCAACCACCTCCCTCGGCATGAGCAGTCAGTGACCCCTCTTGGAAGGTCAGTGTCCACGCGCCTACCTTTTCTTTTGGCCGCTTGCCATGCTTCTGATTTATTTAGGTTACAGTAGTCTATAGTGCACCAGTCGTTACCTTTTTTTTGGGGGGTGGGGGTACACAGTTTATGCAGTTTATGTTCCCGCTGCTTGAAATTGACCGAGTGAAACTTTTAAATTTATTCGGTGAGTGTTTTTTCTTCTAAGTGATAACGGTGTATCTTCTCCTCAGTGACACAAATGATTTCCAGATTAGTGTGACATTTACGAGCATTGCTGTCAAAACTTGAGAATGACAGTTTAACAGTATGTATTATTGTATAAAATGTCTTTGCCACTATGTAATTTTGTTTGAAATCGCTGTCATTTACAGATGTGTGGCCCTTGTTTTGAATCGTACCTGTATGATTGTTTTTTATCCAAGCCTGCACATATGGTCTAATCACTTTTGCCAGCCTATTGCGCATGCTCTGTTTGCTTACGTTGCCTGCTATATGAATCATCTTGATGTCTTCCTTATATATGGAATTGCAATCTGTCAGTTTATTAAGCACATTTAGTTACCATACTGAAATACATTGAACAGTTGCGTGCTTGCTTAAAGTGTGCTGCTGGCATACATCTTTTTGCCTGTATCCTGTACCTCATCTCTCCTTAACCTGCTCAGGAAGTAGTGTTACCACCTGTCCCCATTTTCGCAGGACTGTCCTGATTTGGGTAGCTGTGGCCTGCAAAAAAACATGAAATACATGACCTGATATTATAGCAGAAAAAAAATATTCTCTGACTTTCCTCTAAATGATGCAAAAAACTATCATATCTTAACTAAAATACCTTAAAATGATAAGAAACAACTAAAAAACTAAAACACTTAGTCCTAATTCTGATTATTTAGAGAAAACAAGTCTGTTGCATTGGTCAAGGTTACATATTATCCTGCGAAAAATCATGTTTCAGTAAGAAATGTCTCACTTTGGGCTTCCTAAAATCAGGAAACTTCTATCAGGAAGTCTTCTTATGACAGCCACAGTCGCCTGCTATAATGTCCTCTGACTGGTTCATCGAGCAACCCCAGGTAGTGCTCTGGCGGTGCCAGCATCATGATCTTCATGCAAGTCTTTGTCTCCTAAGAGTAAAAAAATTTACTTGCTTCTGTCCACCACATGCTAGCTGTCTGCCTAAACAAATAAATCTCCTTCCTTGAGCTTGCAGAGTCACAGCATTGTATTGATCACTGGACAGGCTGTCAACTCATGACCTTATTTTGTGTTAATCCATTCTTATTTAATAGTCAGCATTTTAATTTCAGCCCCCCCACCAAGTAAAATACCCAGTCTAATAGTCATTTTTGACATTTTTACTGCATTAGGTGCTGTTAATATACAAGGTTAATATGCATCATAGACAACTGTTTTATTCCCATGTTGTCCCCCATGGTAAAAAAATCAAATAGTTACAGTGTTTATAGTAATAGACGGAGAAAACGTCATGGCTTCCACTACAGTATTTGTAGTGCCTATTGTTAACATAGGTCTTATATCAGCAAACAAAGGTGTCCAGATGAGATGTAAAGTAACATTTAGAAAAATCTGTGTCATCGCTATTCCATTTTCATCCAGTGCTCCCAGGTTTGCTTAACTGTAAGTTTACATATTTTGGGGGATTTTTCAAAGCGGGTGCTATTGCAGCAAATACAAGTTTCACAGCAGCCCTTATCATCCCACTTACAGTTTGTGGCAACTTATTTTCAAAGCTGGACAAGTTAATATGACAGCGTTGATGGTTTTCATTTGCCTGCACAATAAACAGAGTGTTTTCTGCCACATATTGTTGTAGAAGTATACAAAGGTTACACTGCTTCAGAGGTGGTGTAAGTTTTGTGTGCAACTGTAGCAAACATGGACAAAAGTTGCTGCATATCCATAGAGGGCCTTTAAAAAAATCTGTCCCCTGTTTCCAGAGGTGGACATGCTTCCACTCCAGTTTTACAATTAAAAGAGTCTGAACTTAGGGGAGGTCATAGTTACTCAGCCGTGCCACTGCCCATGGTAAGACTCAAACTGTGGAACTCATGGTTCACAGTTATTTCTTGTAGCACACCCCTTATGATGCCCAGTTGTTTCCATATCCATTACATACGTATGTAAATGGACACATGTTTATCCTGGCGTTTAGTTGCGCATGCCCACCAGCTTATACCCCATAGCTGTCCCCTTCTCTAAATGTAATTGTTATTATCTTATCAGGTTTCTTGTTGCACCTGACATCCCTTGATCGACTGCAACAGTTTCCAAAATAAATATTGTCATGTTATTGCCTGGTCTTTATTGGATCACATCACTCACTAGTTGCTGTTAATGACTTTCCAATGAATTTGTAAATATGGTCCACTATGTGCAGTGCCTCCCCTCCCCACACCCCCCCCACCTGAAAATAGCTGACATCCACATGACAATGAATGTACACAGATGTTCCTTGGTGTATAGTGGCTCTCCTGTCACCCGCTGGTCATGGACTCTCCCTCCCCTACTAAATTTATACATGTCTCTCTGGTGTTTAAAGGCTCCCTCCTCACCCGTCGATCCCTGTGTCTGATCACCCATTGAATTTATGCATATGGTCTCTGTTGTTCTTACCCGACCTCCTGAATCCACCTATCATCGTCTTCGACTCCCCAGTGATTTTGTAGACATGTCCCCTGATGGCCAGTGGTGCCCCACCCAGTTGTTACCTTTCCTGACTCTCTAATTGAACTGTGCATGTGTATGTACATGTAATTTTGAGTACGAGTAATGGTTTGTTTCATGGCATAAAATGCTGGGTACTCAACACCATGAATGGACCACATTTGAAGAATCATTCTTTCTGTGCACATCACTTTTGTTATTAAAGGTGGAGGCACAATGTCTGAGTCAACAAATTAATTTGTGCAAGTGAATATTGTATTATACAAGCTCAATATGCTACTTTACAGTATATCATTTGTATGACAGGTCCTGTACATCCCCAAATGCCCATGTAAAACGGCCACCTGCAACTCACAAGTAATACAGTATAAATATAAAGGCATCTCTCTCGGTCGCAAGTGCAATATGAATGCATAGTTATCCACCAACATTTTATTTTCAGTATGAGATAATCGTGGTCTGGATTTAGGATATAAAGTATGTGGATTTGAGAAACAAATTATCTCATTAGGGTAACCCTAGTATAACTCCGATCCCTATGTGCAAGCAAATCAACATCTCACTAAACCATTAGACACATAGCTGCACTGTAATCTACTTGAACCCTTTACCCACATCACATCCGCCCATTCAGTTGTGTTTCATTAATTTTTTTTACGTGGGGGTGGGGGAAGAAATGCATCTCACTAGGTCTGCTGTAATGCTTGGATACATGTACTACCCCTCCCCCCAACCACACCCTGCACCCCTCAACTATCAAACTTTGAATTTTGCAGTTCACACACTTAGAAATCAGCAAGCTAACTGTGGTATTTCTGTAACACCTGTAACCTACCTAAACATCCCTAGAAGCACTGCAACTATTTCTGTGCCTCATTAGAAATGTTTTGATGATGTAATATTGTGCATTGCCAACCGTGACACTATCACCACAGTCTGCAGCTATCACTGTAAGGGACAGACAATGCACTGGCATTACTAGTGCAAGATGGATCTCTGCCATACATATGAACATCCATAGTAAGTCATATTGTGCTTATTGCGATGTTTTATGAGGTTTGGATGTGGGAATCAAGGTAATGAACATCTGACTCGAGTAGGCAGGACGGAGTATCGGCAAAAAATGGTTTAGTTAAACTCCACATTACATTATCTACATTAGTTGAATTATGAAGTCGGATCACTGGGTGATGTTTGAAATTCACAGCTTCTGTCTCCAGTAGGCACACTAACACACAAATTGCCTGGTGTGCCACCTCCATTCACTTGAGTCTGTGAGTGAGTGAGAGTGTGTATGCATGTGTGTGTGTGTGTGTCTGCCTGCTTGTCTGGCTTCATGGAGTTGTCGTCCCATTCAGTGTTTATAAGTATACACTAGGAACAGTTACGTTATTGTCAGCGATAATTAAAACTACAGACTGGCAGGAGGATTACAACCTTCCCCCCACAAATAAACGAACAGAAAAAGAATAAGAATTCTACACAGGGTCAAACCGCAGACATCAAGCCAGGTCCCTTTGAGTGTCAACTTACTGTATCTCCTGTTACTGTGACTTTGCACAAATGAGATGTGCAAGAACAGTGAACTTTTTATTACTGTCATGAATCAAGCACCAAACAGTTATTGACCGCTCCAAAAAAAGACACATATGCAGAGTCACGCAATACATGTTACATGCATTTGTGTAAAAGGCAGTGGCAATTTGCTGCATAACTGAAAGGGCAAGCATCAGTAGTTGCAACAAGCCAAGGATCGCTTGCCATATTTCCGCACTAGAAAATACACAGTTCCTTTTGTGTTGATGAATTGGCTTAAAAAAAGGCATAAAAATAAAGACTACCATTGACCACGTAGGAAAACTAATGAAAAACTTCATAAAATGTATAAGGAGAGATGTTCTCTACAGAGCCAGTGCAATTTACACCTTACTACAGTATGTGCACCCCATTGAGGTAAACAAAAATAGATCAGTGAAATTAATACATGAACAGTTTCGCATTCAACCACAACAGACTAGATATTTGGACACTATATAAATATTTTACAGGTACTGTCAAAAACAATGGTTGCACCTCAGAGTCTGACATATGTTTACACCTTCGGTTGCCTGGCAGACAGAAACAACTCAACTCGCTCGTTCATTAATCACGGATGCACGCACAGCTACATCAGCAGAGCTGTTAATGTGAGAATGTCTCTATGGCATCCACATGCAATCTAAGTGGGCACAGACTTTCAAAGTTGGCAGACAGATCATGGCAGAATTCAGATAAACAATAACGACAAACCATGAAATGGACAACATCTTTCAAAGTTAAGACTATGACTGAAACAGCAGACAGGTAAAATCAGCTTGTCATTATTAAAAAAAAAGTTAATTACACCAAACCCTAGTGAACAACATTTTTTAGCGGTTAACAGTGTCCCTTTAAAGGAATAGAGAGGGTGGTGCGTGGGGGAGGGAAAGGTATTGAAACAGTCAGATGCCTTTCTGGTCATCAGGCATTCGGGATACAGATAGGGCAGGGAGGATGGCAGAGTGGGGGGGGGCTGGGGGTGCTGGTACACTTGGGTACCAATGATATGGTGAGCCAGCCTGTGGAGGCAATGAAGCAAAATTTTAAGATGCTGTGGGACAGACTGAAGGTGCCCTCAGCTTCCCTGGCCTTTTCCGAGGTCCTTCTTATGTTAGATAAGGGGGAATGGGAATGATAGAGTAAGGAAGAGATTGAGGAGTTTAATGGCTGGTTGGAAGGGATGTGTCAGGAGGAGGGATATCACTTTGTGTGGACTGAGGAGGGCTTCTGAGAGATAATTCACCCAATGGTCGGGGCCGTTTTGTGGGGTAGAAATTTGATTCTACATTGGACAGTTAAACTGACTGTGGAGGAGATGGAGGCTAATGGAACTACTGAGAGGGGAGAGCTGGTGGGGAACCTAGCTAGGGCTGCCCCAGAAGAAGGGACTAGTAGCAGCAGGGTAGGTAACAGTAAGGTTGAAGTTAAAATTAGGTTGGGGAAGAGTATAGTGAGGGGAAAACTGACAAAGCCTACATTCAGCATGAAAATAAAAAATGAAGGAGACTAGAGGAGAATAAGAAAGAAGGAATAGGAAAAAGCGAGAGGAGAGCAGGAGAATGATGGAAAGGGGTCTGTCTTAATGCCAGGAGTCTGGGAAGTAAAATTACTGAGCTTCAGGGAATGGTGGCAGACACTGCAATGGACCTAGTAGCCTTCACAGAAATTTGGTCCACAGGGAAATAATGAATGGAACCAGACAGTCCCAGGTTATACCTTGTTTAGATGTGATAGAGGAAAAGGTAAAGGAGGAGACATAATCCTATAAGTCAGGGAAGGCAAAGAGGCATTGGAGAATGGAAACATCAGGGGAGGTAATGGGGAAAGAGAATTGCTGTGGGTTCAGCTCATGACATCCTCATGCAAGAAACTACAGATGGGGGTTATCTATAGATTTCCAGGATGGGGAAGAGAGAAATAAGGAGCTATGGGCAGAATTAGAAAGGAAGGTGGGAAAGGGGGAGGTAGTGGTAGTGGCAGATGTAAACCTGCCAGATATTGTTTGGATCATTCTAGCGGCCAGCAGCTCTTGAAGTCCGGTTCCTGCTGGATACATTGCAGGACTGCCTGCTTGTGCAGCTGGATAAGGACCCACTAGGCAAACTGTCATTCTTTATGTGGTGCTCACAACCTGGAAGTGGTAAGGGGAGTGAGGGTAGTGCAGCAACCATAAATCTGCATGGTTTGACCTGGCTCTTGGGACATGTAAGCTCTCATCAAAGGCTAAAGTCCTAGATTTCAGAAGGGCAGACTTCAACCAGAGCTGGTTTAGAACAAGTTAGAGTGGACAGTATCAAGGATGTGGGGGAAAGATGGGGTCAATGAGTGGGCTGTTCACAAGGTGACAGAGTCTTGCTTGAGAACAGTAATCAAAAGAAACAGGTGCAAGAGACCAATATGGTTCCCTGGAAAGGTCATGGAAGCAGAGAGAGCTAAAAAAAAAAAAAAAAAAAGGCCTTCACCAGGCACAAGAAAACATAAAACAAGTGAAGGAGGAAGGAATGGGGAGTGTATCAAATGTGAACAGGAGAAATCAAGAGGGCTGTCAGAGTAGAGAAGCAAAGCCAGACACAAAACTGCATATTTCGGAGGGGGCAAGGGAGGGGGAAGACAATCTTTTGATATATTAGGGAAAAAGAAAGAAGGCAGGAGGGATTGTTAGGCTGAGGGAGGTAGGGTAATTGTGCAGGATGGGCAGAAAGCAGCTGTTCTTAATGACTACGTTTGCTCTGTATTCACAAGGGAAGATAGAGGACCTGTGCCAGAGAGTGGCATTAAGGCAGCTGTAAGGGGGATCCCTGAGATGAGGCAGCAAGTATTTACCAGTGAAAGGGCTTGGAAAGGTCTAGCAGCCTGATGAGGTTCCGGGGCCAGATGGGATGCATCAGAGGATGGTCAAGGGACTGGCAAGGGAACTAACTAAATCCCTGATAGGGCTATTCAATGACTCATTTCAGACGGGTAGATCTAAAAGACTGGAGGGTAGCAGACAGTCTTTTTTTAACAATCATTTTTATTAATTTTCCATTTAAACATCTTATGTATCTTTCTTATAGTTTATCAGTACAAAAGATTGGAGGTAGAATTTGTATTATTTCATTCCAGTTTACATTATTTCCTTCTATAAGGGAATCTACCCTAGTCACAAAATCTGATATTCTTTCCAAACAGAAATTCTCTCTGAAATTATAAAGCCATTCATTCATTATAATCAAATTTGCCTGTGTTTGGCCAATTCCATTTTTGTAAAATTTGCCTCTTTAATGCTATAGAGGCTAGTGCTCAGATTTTCTTCTCTTCTTTGTTAAGCAATGTTCTAATCGTTTAATATATTAAAATTTGCCCTAAATGGCAGTGTTCTTTTTAGGACTAGTTCTAATTCTTGGTGTACTTTCTGCCACCATTTATTTATTTCCTCACATTCCCATAACATGTGGAAGTGGTTTCCTGTTTGACCACATGATTGCCAGTACAACTTTTCTGTAATATTTTGTATTGAATGATTTTATTTTTAGCATATGTATATAGCTTATTTGCATTTGTTCTTATCAGTGTCCAGTTCCTCTTACACTGTTTTACCCATCTCTTGATTCCATTTCTTTTGCGTATAATATATTTTTTAATATGTGAGGGTTATCTGTATCCAACATATGTAAGCATACTTGTGCAATAGTATTTGATTTTTTTATTCAATTCATTATTTAAATATATATCTGCATTACAGTGATGTATGCTATTACCAATTTTTTTCTTTATAACTATAAATTTAGCATTTAACACATGGTATAAATGCCAGTGGTGCTTTAATTTCCTAATTACTGTATGTTCTTTAAATTTATTAAATGAAACAAAATCTTGTTGATCTATTCCATCCAATCAGTTTATAATGTAAGTTTCTCTAAGGGTCTTTATCCATTCTGCTTTTAGAGTCCATTTATTATTACTTAGATAACTGAAAATAATATTACTACGTAATAAATAATTTTTTTTTTTCAATTTCCATGTCCAATGTCTAAAAGCTGATGCTACACTTTCAATTATTGAATTCATATCTGGTCTCAGGAAAGCCTTATCATTTGGAATACTCTCTTGTATATTTAGGTCACTATCCTGTTCATTCAGAAACTCTTGTATAAATGAGGTGTATTTACCTTCTTTCTTTATTTATTTCACAATTATGTGTATCTGACCATAAAAGAGCTGTTCTCATTCTTGTGGCCAGATAGTAACAAAAGGGGTCAGGACACCCCTTGCCCCTTTTATTTCTTGGGATTATTAATTTATCCCAAGCACTATGGGATGATGCTCCTCTCCATAAGAATTTTACTAATATATGTTTTATCTGAGAGAACCATGTTTCCTAGATTTCTTTTTTTGCTGCCTGAAATAGGAATATTAAATGAGGCATAATGGACATTTTAAGGGTTTCAGTTCTTCCCCACAAGGAAAATGACACATTTTCCCAACCTTCTGATAGTTTTTTGGCTTTCAAATATGTATCATTTATTTTGGTTTTTGTTATATCTTGGGTTGCATTAGTTAAAGCAGCAGTGCAATGTTAAAAAAAAAAAAAAAAAAAATTTGTGCTTTTCTGTCAGTTTATTCCCTGTGCTCTGTTGAGCATTTCCCTGGTATTCTTTCCCACCGGCATTGTACTATCATCTCGTAATATGCTCTGTTTTCCTTTGTCTTTGTTTACATTTCTGCCACCAGCCACGTTGAACAGGGACCCCCTCTGCTGCCAACTGCACATGTGTATGACTGGCAGTGCGACACATGGACATCGGGAGTGTTCAGCACAGGGTCCCACTGCTGTAATCAAAAGACGTGATGCGACGTGAAGGGGGAGTGCAGCTAAAATTTAGGCAGCTGCCATATTTATTGTAGTGCCACAACAATTCAAATAAATTTGTAAATATCTACAAAACTAAAGATCACTGGAAAAAAACATTTACAGATATGGAAACCTCATCTGTGTCCGCATGCTTTCAACCAAGAAAAATAATTGTGATAATTATTTCCTGATTATGTTGCACTGCTGCTTTAATATTATTCCCAAGTATTTCATATTGTTTACTGTTTTATTTGGAAGTAAGATTTTGTCTCTGTACTGAAAGATGTAATAGGGAGTGCTAATGATTTATTTTGATTAAGTTCATACCCTGGTAGACACGCATATTTTTCTATTTCTACTAACACCTTGGGCCAAGACACAGAAGGATTGGTTATAATCATTAACATATCATCTACATAAACGTTCATTTTAATGTTTCCTTGTCTCGTGGGTATACCTGTTATGCTGGCTCCCTGTACAAAGGGAGCAGCTCTGTACTGCCTTTTTGCGCCTTTTTTGTTTAAAACTTAGCTTCATTTTTTTCTTTTTTTTCCCCCCCGACAACAGTGCTGATAGGTTTTAACTATTCTGTTGTTATTGCTGAGTTTCACTGCTGATTTGTTGTTACTTTAAATTAACTAAAAGATACAGGAACTGTAAACTGTGTTAAAGCAAATCTGCTCTGTTTGTACTGTCTGCTTCCTGCCTGCAACTGCTCACCTTGCCCACTTAAAATGAAAAAAAAACTTAAACTGCCTACCTTTCACTCCTCAGGCAGTCCACATCAAGCAGAGGCGCAGCACGGGACTCTCCCCACCCCGAATGGAACTCCACTCCAGGAGGTCGTGAGGCCTGCCAAGCTTAGGGGCTCTCCCCATCGCGAAAGAACTCCGCTCCAGCAGAAGAGGGGCCTTAGTTTCTGCTCCTCTGAGGCTCTTCCGCCCCCACAGCCACTGGATCCCTGCCAGAAACAACCAAGGTAGCCTACGACCTGGCTCCCTGTAGAAAGGAGCAGCTCTGTGTTCGGCCCACGTTGCTCGCGACTGCTTTCCCGCCCCCCAATACCCTCCCACCCTTGGCTGGTGTTACATCTATAGAACCAAACCTCGCGATATCTAGACGCTCTCGTGTTTTTTTCTATCAGCCTACTCCTCCATTAGCTCCTTATATTTGTTGGACACTAGAGGGAGCCTGATCTGACTGAGCATACTTGCTCTCTCTCCAACGAAAGTAATCCTATAACCTGCCTGTTGAGGTTGGTAATTTTAGCTGGTGCTTAAAGAACTACTTCTGCTCTTCACAACATTACCAGCTGCTCTGTCCTCTTAATCCCTTTCCATTTATCTACTTATAGAATGGCTTCCCCACCCCTGCTGGCTCTCATAATGGGGACACTTTGTGTTCTTATTCTCTCTGAGCTGTCATGCCCTAACACCCCTACCACAACTACCTATGCTCACTCATATGCCGACTTTTACTTCTCCAACCTTCTAGCTACTGCCTCTCCCCTACCTCTTCCTCCAACTACTCTCATCAGCAAGCGGATGTGGCCTCTAGCCAGATACCTTCATCTTAAATTGAAGCGCTCCATCAGAATTTCAGTTTAGTCCTGCTTCTTTATATCGATTTGGATTTTTCTCTTGTCACTTATGCTAGCTGGGGACATCGAGGCCAATCCAGGTCCGCCTCATGTTCCCATCCAATCTTTGCCACCCCCGGTTACCTCCCTACCAAAATCCAATGGACTAACTATTGCTCACATTAACACCAGGAGCCTTCTAGCCAACCTCCCTGACCTGCAGGTCTGGGTGAGTGTGAATGGCCCGGACATCCTAGCCTGCACTGAAACCTGGCTAAAGCCCAATGTCACTGACTCTAAGTGCTCCTTTCCAGGATATAATATGCTACGTGTGGACCGACCTGGGGCCAAAACGGGGGGTGGCCTTGCTCTCTACTATAAAACGCACCTGAACATCACCCTCCTGAAGGACCCACTCCACCTAATTGCGAAATCCTTCATTCCCTCCTTCTTCTGGGGGGAGTTAAGAAACTCCATATTTTCTGTAGCTATGTCCCTCCCAAAAATGCCAAACAGGGTCTTTCTGAATTCTTGGAGAACCTGCTAACAGTAACAGGCAAAAATTACATTATCTGCCTTGGGGACTTTAACCTTGACTGGTCTGAGAACAGCTCAGCCAGCCTATCCTCCATGGTTAGTAAGGCAAACCTATCCCAGATCATACAGGAACCCACCAGTCTCTCACGGGGCGGCGTCTGTGCCACCCTGCTCGACTGGATACTCACAAACAGAAAGGAATACATCACTTCGGCCGGAGTGCTTCCTGACACCATTAGTGATCACTATCCTGTTTACTGTGTCACCCCATCCTTCCCGTCTAAAATAGTCACATTTCCTAACCTCTCCCTCCTAAATGCTGATGCTTTCATAAATGATCTCAGCCTGGTCGACTGGTGTCCTCTCTATCTAACTGGGGACATTAACCATAACTATTCAGCTAACTCGTCCTTCTAGCATTACAAAACCTACATATCCCAGTCACCACATGCAGGGTGGCAGGGAAGGTAACCAAGTCGCTAACGCGCCCCCTGCTTCAACTTCTCAAAGCAGGGACAAACTTTGGTCCGTGTGGAAGGTATCCCATCTTCGCACTGACTATGAAGCCTATCGAGCCTCGCGGAACAAATGCAAAAGAGAAATTCGCCTTGCCAAAAGTACCTATTACAGGAACCTCCTAATATCCTCATCCGAGAACCCTCGAAAGTACTGGGCCTGAATAAAGGAAATTCTTGGCAGTTATAGCAGCAGTCCCCAACCGACATGAACATTCAAGGCGTTCACTACAACGTTCGCAACAACCTGAGCACAATTGCCAACGCCTTCAATTCCCTCTTCTCTGTTTCCTGGTGCAACTCAAACTATGCCTCAAGATTACTGTCCTCATGCCCCTTCCTCATCCCATACTCCACCCACCCTTGTGCTGGCTCCAACCACATACCGTGAAGTACGTAAGCTACTTAACTCCCTCCCGGCATGTGGGGGCCTGGGGCCGGATGGCATCCATCCAGGTATGCTCAAGCAGTTTGCACCATGGCTAGCCAAGCCTGTCACCAGGCTTTTCAACCTCTCGATCTGCATGTCCACTGTCCCATCTACTTGGAAAACGGCCAGAACTATTCCTATTCACAAAAAGGGTGATGTCAAACTTATGACCAACTACCGACCCATCTCTCTTCTACCCACTCTTAGTAAGCTTCTTGAGAAAATGGTCCACTGCCAGCTAGCTGAACACCTTGCCAAGTTTAATCTCCAAACCCCCTGCCAACACGGATTTAGGCCGGGACACAGCACCACTACAGCACTGACACAACTTACCAGTGACATCAAATGTAAAATGGACAATGGCCTACTCACCGGAGCTGTCTTCATTGACCTGTCCAAAGCTTTTGACATGGTTCATCACCCTCTCATGCTGAAGAAGCTCCAATCCATGGGAGCATCTGACCCAACTCTATCCTGGTTCCGCAGCTACCTGGACAATCGCACTCAGGTGGTAACTTTTCACAAGACCCTCTCCTCCCCCATAAAGATCTCACGTGGAGTCCCACAGGGGTTCACGCTTGGACCTCTCCTTTTCTCCCTCTTCCTAAATGATATTCCTGCCCTTTCCCAACACAGCTGCACCCTTATGTACGCTGATGACCCTGTACTGTACTCAGGGTCTAAATCGATAGAGGACATCAACTCCACTCTCTCAAATGACTTTCAAGTCCTTCAACGCTGGCTCTCATACAACCATCAAAACCTTAAGCAGGACAAAACTCGAGCTATGCTATTCGGTTCCTTAAAAAAATGCCCTCCACTGCCCTCACTCTTGGTTCACTGTCTTGACGGTTCCCCTATCACCAACACGGTGTCCTTCAAATACCTGGGGGTCACACTTGATCCCTTCCTTGACTTGTCATTACATGTCAACACGGTTTGCCGAGCTGTCAATGCAAAAATTGGTGGCGCTTATCGTGTGCGCCACTCCCTCACTCCTTCAGTCAGATTAGCCGGAGCAAGGGGAATCCTCTTACCCCAGCTCCAATACGCTCTTCCCCTTATCTACGCTGCCAACTCTTCTATACTCAGTAAATGGGACACCGTCTATAACAACATCTGCAGATTCTCCTTAACTGCCCCTCACCGTACTCATCACTGCCTCCTCTACTCCGGTTTAAACTGGCTATCACCTAAGGATCTACGGGCCTACTCCCTGGGATGCTTTATTGACTCTCTGACTAGACCTCCCAGCCCTGACTATCTGGCGAACCTGCTGACTTCTGCCTCCCATACCCGAACCCTCAGGTCCTCCTCTGTCCCTATGCTCTCTACCAGACCTTGCACTACAAAAATGGGTGAACAGGCATTCTCTCACTTTGCTCCTAAGTTCTGGAACTCACTCCCCCTGCAGGTTAAAAATTCTGCCTCCCACCGGGAATTTAAAACCTCGCTATTCTCTCACTTTCATGCCCGCGGACACTGCAATTGCTCATAATCTGTCTCACCCTATTGCCGGCCTGCGGCATGGACACAAGCCTATTCTTGTTCTATGTGTCACTTATTATGCACTGTATTTGATTTTGCTGCTCTAATCACCTATGTATGTTGTTAACTGCTCCTGCTGTCTTATGTTTACCCTGATTGTCATCTTGTACTACTGTAATGTGTATAACAATGTCCTGTACTCTTCCGGGTCCTGCCTAAAAATAGGCAGGTTTGTTGCCTAGCGCACTTACCCGGTTACCAGAATCTAATAAATAAATAATGAATACTTGCTAGCAGTGGTTCTAGATATAAGATGAAAGTAAAGGAGACAACAGGCATCCCTGTCTGATTCCAGGGGAAATTTTTATAGGGTCTTGACAGATATGTGTTTATTTACTAGCTACAGCCAGATTAAAAATAAAGTTTTTGTAACAATTTCATTATCATAGGTGGGAAACCCTGCTGTTCTATAGTGGCTAACATAAATTCTCTTGAAAGTAGATCAAATGCTTTCGTAGTGTCCAGTGCTACCAACATTTTTTCTTGTTCCTTATTTATAACCTTTTGTTTTGTATATTTAGCAATATTTCTTGAATTTGCTCTAGTCCTACAAAGATATTCCAACCTTTTATAAAGCCTCTTTGTTCTACTCCCATGTAAATAGCCTCTTGTTCCTGTATTTGGTTTACTATTAGTTTGGTGATGATTTTATAATCCTGATTTAACAATAATATTGGACGATCATTTTCTACTTTTTTTGCATCCTTATTTTCTTTTAATAATATAATAGTACAGTCATTTATTGAATCTGGGATATTATCTGCGGAAATAATTTCATCCATCATTACTTTAAACCATGGTAAAAGCTGATCTTTAAATGTCACATAAAACTCACTTGTATAGCCATCAGGTCCTGGTGAAGAACCCCTTTTTTATTCTAACATGGCTTGGTTTATTTCAGTCTTAGAAATTACGTTCTGTTTATTTCCAGTTTAGTTTGTATACAGTTTTGAATACTGTATATTTTTTTATGTTATTTTCATTATTCACATAATTTCTATTATATATTGACCTAAAGTAGTCCACAGATTCTTTTGTTATTAATTTATCCGTATATACTTCTAATCCTTGGTTAGTACTAATAGCAGTTATTGTATTTCTTTCTTTTTGTTTCTAAAGAGCGTATGCCAGTAATTTACCTGTTGTATCAATAATTAATTTTTTTTTGTATGATGCTTTTTACCCCTCCCCACCAGCCCAGCCACCTGCACCTTCAGGCAGCCAAGCCCCACTGCCCCGCTTCCTCCGGTCATTGTCTGTTGCCTCCCAACCAAACTGGCATGTCCCTTCGCCTGGGACCCTCCCAGTCATGGGAGGGGGGGGCCATGACTGGGACCGGTAGGGGAGACTTTTGTGTGCCTGGAGGCACACTCCACTATCCTCACTGGAGCGAAGAGGGTGCAGCACGGGGTTATCCCAGACTTCGCGGTGATGGGAGGACAGACCGCTGTCATCTGGGCAGCATGGGCAGCCATCTTTATCTTTTTCACTTTTTCTGTCCCGGCCACCTCCCGAAATAGACCTTTATAGTGGTGACCTGGGATGGGGACATATGACGGCATGTCGAGACAGCATGCCACCTAGTACATTTCCCAAGCCACCAACCAGATGCCAATGGTCCACCCAACCCCCGGGAGGTAAGCATCTAATTAGAAGCTCGTATTCCCTCCCTGACGGTCTCTGCTCCTGGTACCTGGGATTGGGGAGTGAACCTGGGTCGTCAGCGTGCCAAGTAATTTATTTGTAATTTTCCGTAGTCTTTTTATAATGGTGTTAAAATCTGTTCATTTTTTTAATTTTATATTCCTGTAATTTGTGTTTTGTGTATCAGTATTACTTCCTCTTATTCTTTCCTCTAAAGTTTTTATTTCCTCTTCTATTGTCTGTAGTGTTTTTGTTTGTTTGTTTTATTTAATTTGAAAAGAAATTATACACCTTCTTATTGTAACTTTCCACGCATCCCATTTTGAAGCCATTGTCATGTCTGGACTATTGTTCCTCAACCAGTACTCTTCCAGTTTTTGTTTGATCATGGTCGCAAATTCACTGTTATTCAGTAAACTGTTATCAAATCTCTATTACTTCAAGTGAGTCCTAGCCATAGTAGGAATTAGCTGCATGGACACCATTGCATGGTCTGATATGGATATGCTATGCATGTTTACTTCAGTAATTTTATTAACTAAATTTGTATTTATAAGGAAATAATCCAACTTTCTACTCATATTTAAATAAGTGGATGTAAAGGTAAATTATTTTTTCCCAGGGTTCCTGTCTTGCCATATATCCAAAAGTTGGTTCCTTAGTGTAAAATGTTTTAACAGGCTTGCATTATGGTGGCCATTATTTCTTGATTTAGAGATCTTGTTTATAGTTGGATCCCACAAAGCATTCCAGTCTTCCACCAGTATGGTGTCCATGCAGCCAAGTGTCACCAAGTTCCTCTCAATTTTAGCTAGAAAATTCTCATATTGCAGAAACAGGCCATATATGGATCCTATTAATATTTCTATACTATATAATTCCTCCATAACAAGATACAACAGCCTTCCTCATCTTTACATATTTGAATACACTTAAAACTTGTATCTTTTGACACCAGGATCACCACTACACATCTGTTATTAAATCCAGCTGAATGGAATAGTTGTCCCATCCCACCCATGATTTTTTAAGTCTTTTAATATTGTTCCCCACCAAATGTTTCCTGTAAACATAATGGGCTGGATATTCAAAAGGGTTGCGCCTGTGCAAGTACGAAATTGCGCCATTCTGCGATATTCAGCAGGAGGCATTGCGCCCCCCCCCCAAGTCATGCTGAGCAACAGCGCAATGCTAATGAAGGCATGCTCAACCGGAGGGGGAGGAACCATGCATAAACTGCACAGCCCGATATTCAGCGGGCGTGCAGAGTTATTGCAGGCGCCACCCCTACCTGCGCCTGCACAACTTTGAGCCAAAAAAAAGGATTAAGTCGAGGCCACCCACAGTTGAGCTGCCACATTGCAGGGCGCAACACAGCAGCTGCCACCTGTGGTGGCCCTCCACTGTTCCCTGTGCCCCCCGCGGCTCGATCGTGGGCATACCCCCAATAGCCCGATGGCGGGCAGAACACACTCCCCTGACTAGCCCGATCGGCGGGCGCCGTAAATGAACCCCGACTGGCTCCGATCGTGGGCGTGAACTAAATGAACCCCCCAACTAGCCCGACCAAGGGCAGAACGGAGTTCACCCCTGACTAGCCCGATCGCAGGCAGAACGGAGTTCACTCCCGACTAGCCCGATCGCAGGCAGAACGGAGTTCAATCCCCAAAAAAAAGACCAATATCCTGGTGGTTCAGTGGACCGCTACCCGATCGCGGGCATAAAGTCAAATCCCCCAAAGTCCAATTTCCCTGGTGGTCCAGTAGTTCCACCCACCCACCCATGGAGCACCACCACCCGCTCCCCGTCAGCGGCGGGCGGCAGCACCACCCGCCCCGCCCGACTGACAGCGGTAGGTTGCACTCCCATTGGTTCAGAGCAAGAGCCAATGGCGTGCAGCTAGCCGACACAAAGGCAGTCCAGATATGTGAATGAATGAATATCACATATCTGGACTGCCTTACGAACATACGAAATTTGCCAGCAGATAAAGGCCTAGAGGTCTATCAAGTCTGCTCGAATGTGCAGCTAGCACCCCTTATTCTGCAGCTGCCCCTTCCTTCCACCCTTCCCCTTCATTAACCCTCCCCTTGTCCTGTCCATCCTCGTTTGAAGCAGTCCACTGTTCTGCATACCACTTCTGCAGGTAACGCATTCCACCCAGCCACCACCCTCTCTGTAAAAAGTGTCTCCTCATCTCCTCCTGAACCTTCCTCGCTCCAGTCTCATATCATGGCCCTGGTGGCCTCCCTCCTTACTTTGAACAGCCCCTCTGTACCTGTCTTGTTTATTCCTTTCATGTATTTAAAGGTTTCAATCATGTCCCCCCTGTCTCTCCTCTCCTCCTCCAGTGAGTACATGTTCAACTCCTTCAACCTCCTCTCATATGATAAGTCCCCCAGACCCTTGATCATCTTTGTCGCCCTGCGCTGCACTCCCTCCAGTAACTTAATGTCCCTCTTCAGATACGGACGCCAGAACTGCACGCAGTACTCCAGGTGTGGTCTAACTAATGACCTATACAGTGGCAGAATCACCTCCTCCCTCCTCAAGGATATACCCTTGCAATACAACCCAGCATTTTGTTGGCCTTTGCAGCTGCCTTCCTACACTGTCGAGTTATTCATTGACCCTGTGATAGGCACACCCAGATCCTTCTCCTCCTCTGTCTGGGCTAGCTGCACTCCCCTAGCTGGTAAGCCCTCCTTGGGTTCTTCATCCCAAAATGCATCACCTTGCACTTTTGGCATTAAAGCCTAGTTGCCAGGTGTCTGACCAGGTTTCAAGCTTTGCCAGATCATCCTGCAACCCTGCCATCCCCTAGGTCATCCACCACGCGCCAACCTTGGTATCATCAGCAAACAGACTGATCTTGCTCTTGATGTCCCATGATATGTCTGCAATGAATATCCCAAACAACACTGGTCCCAACACGAGCCCTGTGGGACACCGCTCGTCACTGCCCTTGGGTGTGAGGCTCCCCACCCACCACCACCCTCTGTTGCCTTCCCTGCAGCCAGTTTCCTACCCATCTCACCAGCATTGCACCTGCCCTGTGCCTACTAACTTCCTTCCCAGCCTTCCATGTGGCACTGGGTTGAATGCCTTACTGAAGTCCAGATACAGGACATCCACTGCATGTCCCCTGTCCAGTTGCCTAGTTACCCAGTCATAGAACTCGACCAGGTTGGTTTGGCAGGATCGGCCACGTATGAAGCCATGCTGTCCGCTGTCCTGTAGTCCTTTGGCCTCTAAGAGGGCCACCAGCCTCTCCTTCAGGATAGTCTCGAATTAGCTTACCCACGATGGATGTGAGGCTCACTGGTCTGTAGTTTCCCGGTTCATCCTTGGGGCCACTCTTGTGGAGGGGCACCACATGAGCCATCCTCTAGTCCTGAGGTACACACCCCGAATGTAGTGAGGCATTAAATAGGTCTGCCAATGGTCCTGCAAGGACCTCTGCCAGCTTCTTCAGTACCCTGGGGTGGATGCCATCTGGGCCTGGTGCCTTGTCCACCCTCAGTGCCTTCAAACCCTCTCAAACTCTGCCCTCCATGATTTCCCCATCTGTCACCACTTCCCCCCGCGTCTGCCATTTCTCCCATCTTGGGTGTCACCCCCTCTTCTCTTTAGTAAATACTGAGCAGAAGTACTCATTTAGTGCTTCCGCCTTATAACTCCCTGCTTCCACCCAACCCCTCCTTCCTAATCCTTACTATGTGGTCCTTACAGCTCCTTTTCTCTCTGATGTACTAAAAGTCCTTCTCCCCTTCTTAATGCCTTGTGCCAGCCTGAGTTCCGTAGATGCTTTGGCTCCCTTACTGCCCTTGTCACCTCCTTGATTCTGTCAAGTACTCCTCTCTCCCTCCCCTCCTGTTTTCTTGTATTTCCTAAAGGAGCTCTTTTCCTCCTTACCTTTTCCATGACCTCCTTGCTCAACCAGCTCAGTTTCTTAGCCTAGCCTTCTTGCTCTGGGCTTTGCAGCAGAGTTTTGGTTGCCTCCACTATCCCCAACTTTAGGCTCCATCTCTGGTTAGTATCCATACTAGATTGAATTCTGGCCAGGTACCCTTTACCACTTCCCCATCCTCCCAAAGTCAGCCCTCCTGAAGTCCAGCACTCTTGTGCCAGATTCCACTCCTTCCTTGCCCATATCCAATGTGAGCCATACTGAGTGGTGGTCACTCCTGACAGCGGTTCCTCCACTGTAAGTTCTCTCACAAAGTCCCCATTTGCCAGCACAAGGTCAAGGTATTCCCTAACCTGGTTGGTTCACTGACCATTTGCAGCAGGAAGCTGTCCTGAAGGCATCCAGCAGTACCTGCCCTTCTGTTCCTGGTTGTTGGGGTGCTCCAGTCCACTCCTGGCATGTTGAAGTCCCCACAATCACCACACTACCCTTCTCGCAGGTCCTCCTGATCTGTCCCGCTAGTTCCCTGTCTAACTCCTCCATCTGAGATGGTGGCCTGTACACCACTCCCATTCTAAGACTCCTGTTCTTGGAATCCTGGATTTGCACCCAAAGTGACTCTGTACTACCCTCCTCCCTTCCTCCCCTACACACTTCAGTCCTTCCTTCACATAAGTGCCACCCCTCCTTTCCCAGTCACCCTGTCCCTCTGAAATAACCTGTACCCTGGTACAGACAGGTCCCAGTCATTATATTGGGTGGCCCATGTTTCAGTGATGGCTGCAATGTCCACCTCTCCCTCTGCCATGAGAACCTGTAACTCTGCAGTTTTCCTCCCAAGGATCCTAGCATTAAGGGTAACCACCTTCCACCCTTTCCCCCTCCTCCCATCCTGCCCTCCTTTCCTAGCATCACCAATAGTACTTGCCATTTGTCCTTTGTCACTGTTATGGGGGAAGCTCATATGATTTCCCAACCTGTGGTCTCTGCATATCTCTTCCCCAACTGCCCCCCCACTCCTAGTTTAAACTCCCAACTTCCTCTATATATTCTTCCATCCTCTGCTTCAACACTTTCTTTCCTTCCTCACTCAAGTGTAGTCTGTCCTTGGCATAGAGACTACTGTCCTCCCAGGTCCCTCCCACCCCCAACAGCCCATACCCTTTAGCACAACACCAGGTTCTTAGCCATCTGTTAAATTCCTCTATTCTCAGCTTTCTTGTTGTGCTTGCCTTTGGCACTGGAAGTATCTCGGAAAAAGTTACTGATCTTCCTGCCCCCTCACATAATTGTGCTAGTTCCTCAAACCTCCTCTGGACTATATCCACTGTCTTGTCAGCCAGGTCGTTTGTCCCAAGATGTATAATTAAATGAGGCTTGTCCCTACCCCTTCTAGCATATTTCAGAACAGACTGTCCCACCCTTTCCGCTGTCATTCCTGGCATGGCCTCCACCCAAATGCGACTATGCCTCTCCGCCTTGCTACCCCACCTAACTCCTCTTAGTATTGAGTCCCCCAGCACTAAGATTCCACCCCTCTTACTCCTTGCTTGCTTCCTTTCATCTCCCTCCCTCATTTCCAGCTCCTCTTCTTCCTCCTGCACATTATTATGCCCTTTTACCCCTGTTGCAGTTCTCCCAGCAGAACTTCCCCCCGCTCCAGTTTGGTCCAGGCATTTATCAATTACTCCTCTAATTTCATCACTTACCTCCTCCACCTTCTTCCTCTCTAGCAGTGCAAAACTATTTTCTGAAGATCCTTCACAAATGCCTGCTCCCTCTCTCTGCATAGTAACCTGTTCTCTCCTTTCCACTCCATGACTTTTGCCACTTCTTCGCCTCCCCTTGCAAGTCCCTATTGCCTCCTTCCATTTGACTTTTGTCTCCTGACCTGGTTTCCCCGGCAATCGTTCTTCCTGGCCTGGGCCCCTTTGTCTCTGCTTCCCTTCTTCTGAGCCTCTCCTCACCACTGTTGGCTTAAATCGCCCTCCCTCATCTCCCCTTCTTCCTCCTGCCAGTATTGGGCTATACCCACTCCTAATCTGCCTTGCCTGTCTTAGTTCCTCCTGCAGACCCTCAATCTCCTTTCTAAGTTTTTCTATGTGGTTGCACACTAAACATCCTCCCACTCTCCAGGCAGTGTTTAGAAAGATTGGTGCACCGCAGTTGTTGCAACCTACCACCCTACCCATTGCTGTCGTTGCCACCCTTGACCCCACCCTTCCAGATGCAGGATGCAAACACTCCCCCAAGTCCCCACTCTCCCCCTCTATCCAATTGCAAAACATTCTTATGCGGTATGGGCTGCACGCCCATTGGCTCTTGCTCTGAACCAATGGGCATGCAGCTATACCGGCAAAACTTCAATCAGACTCATGTGAATGAATGAATATCACATATCTGGACTGCCTTGTATCGGATATGCTGCACGCCCATTGGCTCTTGCTCTGAACAATCGGGCGTGCAGCTTCCGAGCTGTCAGTCAGGGCGGCAGGGTGGCAGGTGGGTGGGGTGCCGCTGACTGGCGGGTGGTGGGCTCCGTGGGTGGGTAGAGGTGGGGGCCACTGGACCACCAGGGAAATTGGTCTTTGGGGTTGAACTCCATTCTGCCCAGCGATCGGGCTAGTCGGGGGTGAACTCCGTTCTGCCCTTGGTCCAGGCTAGTCGGGGGCATTACGTTATGCCACTAATCAGGCTGAGTCGGGGGTGTGTTCTGCCAGCAGTCGGGCTATGGGAGTTACTATTATGCCAGCGATTGGGCCAGTCGGAGGATTTACATCATGCCTGCGATCGGGCTGCAGGGGCGTTGGTCCCCGACGGCTGCTGCCTGGCAGGGCGCCAGGCGCAAGTCGTCGGGGATCGGCGCACCTGCATGCTAATGGCATGCAAATGGGGTCGTAATTAGATGCAAATGGCCCCCGTGCACCTTGCATAAATTATGGCCCCATTTGCATGTCACCTTTTGAATATCGGAAATTTGCGCATGGTGCAATGGAACTGCGCCACCACATCTGAATGCTCCACTCTGACCACTTGCGGTGGCGCCAAGTTCCTACCATGCACAGTGGCTGTGGCGGGCGATATTCAAGGAGTTGCTCAATCAGTGCAACTCCATTGAATATCGCCCCGGCCACACCCCTGCGTAACTTTTTTGAGCAGCGCAAGGGCTTGCGCCACAGAATGGCACAGTTTGAATATCCAGCCCAATATTTTTATTTGATGTTATTTTGTGTATTATAAAATTTTATTTGTTTTTTTATATTTAGCCCATTTGTATTTAATGATTCAATCCTGATGTCAAGATATTTATTTATGGTTGCTATCACTTAAGTTAATCTCCATATTCTAATGTTAATTATCATCTGTTTTAAACCTGTTGGCCAGAGTAAAGAAAACAAACATGTGACATATTCTATGTAAATACCGCCACCTGTTTTTCCATAACAAGAATTGCATTTCTTACTGTGGTAAGGCGCAGGTGTACGTGGGCAATCAGGTAGCATGACACAATAGCAGTCCTTTATATAGTTCAAAATTTATTTTGTAATTTCACATTTACTTCCGAAGCAGAATATATTTCATACAGCAAGCTCCTTGGAAATAACTTCAATTGTCTGACGAATATATTTATATAGCAATTTTACATCACTCCCTGGAGTTCTCTCCAGACCCTCCTCTCTCATATCTCTCTTGGTCACATCTGAAATCCCTAAGAGCTATCTGTTCTCTTATATGATTCAACCGTCAGGTGATACATTAATCCACCCACTAATACATTCTTAATATAACTTCTTTAAACACTGCACCAATATTTAGTTTGAATAGCCTAAACACATTTTTATTACTTTAGCAATTTACACACTATCAGCAGAGTGTATTACAGTCATTTATAAGTTTTTATTTTCACTCACTGGCATGAAGAACAACCACCCCTTCCAGCAGCACAAAAGGATTCAGGGAGCGGCTGGCTGGCTCCTAATAGAGTCCTGGAGCTGTAAGTGAAGTGCTTTAGGAGCGCCAGGACGCCAACAGAAGCGTTATTACCCTGCCAGAGAACCCCAACAATATTTTATTCCCATAACGAGAGAGAAGTATAAAACTTAATGTTTAGTTTCAGAAGGAGAACCCTAATGCTGAGAGAAATTATATACTTTACTACCCTCACGACAGTGCGTACATCCGAGTAGGTATAAAAACTTATTGAACCTCATTTTCGCGCCGTTGAGACAGAATTCAATGACTGATTTACTTTGGGGGTCACATAAAAATAAGAGTTTTAAGCGCTGCCATTAAAGAATTTCTTTTAGAATATTCCTTACCCACTAAACAACCTGACTCATTATATAAAGGAGCAGTGTTGGTGTTCTTATATCTTTCTAAAAAACGAAAAGATTTTTATATAGAAGTTCACACTGGCAAGGAGAAAACAAAACCAATTTAATATAATCTAGGAAGTTGCATCAATTTAATATACACACAGCTTCCTTATTGAAACAAGAGGAGGTTATTGTACCAAACTAAAAGCACAAGTAAACATTTCATGAGCCATGGCTGGGCAGCCAGAACAAAAAATCAGCTGCTGACTCCCAGCCAACCCATTTTACCAGAATATCTATACCTTAAACGAATCCAGATTAATAGTATCTTCCACTACACACTGGCAAAGCCCCTTTTCCCCACTCTACTTCGCACTTACCACTAGTAAAAGAATAAAAATAAACATTCACTTTTCCTTCATTTCCATTAGGATGGCGGTTCCAAGCGCCACCTGACCCAAAAGCTCTTCGATTTCTATATATTATGGCAAAACAGAAAAATGAGTAGAATATGAACACCAAGACTCGTTCCACTAAACAAATCCAAACTATATTAAATTCTACTCTCTCTCTCTCGACATCCAAAAGCTAAAGAATGCCTGGCTACAAAGTTCAAACAAGCTTAAGGCTCAGCTGCTAGTCTCCCCTATCTTATCACTTCAATAACAATTATCCACTGACCCCATAATTCTCAACTGCACATAAACAAATCTCCTGAAAGAAGTAATACGCCCTGTTTTATTTTTAGCTTATAAAAAGGGTGCTTTAGTAATCACACAAACATCCAAGAGTGGAGGCTGATATTTATTACTTCTACACAGCAGCCGCTCGTTTCTCTTGCTTCACCCAGACTGGCGGTGCAAAGCGCTACCCAGCCCGAAAACACTCCAACTTCTATTCACTTTATTCTCTAGGTAAAGCCAGCTACAGCGTTAATATCCTTATAATAATTCACTTCACCGTCAGGATGACAGTTAAATTCGGGCACACTACAATAAAGGCTCTCCATTACAGCCTTTCTATTTGCAAATGAACATAAACACATCTGCTCCATTTTGGGTAAAATTAGGACTGTTACAATTATGCTATAAAAGAATAGTATACAGAAACCTATTATAACTGCAATCACTCTTCATTTTTTTGCTTTTGGAGTTTACCCCTGGACTTTTCTTACCATAAGGGCAATAAAACAAAAATCCAGCACTAATCATGAGGCCCCCAGTCCATCACAGAGGCACTCTATGACACTTACTAAAGAATTTGGTATCCAAGACCTTACGGATACCCAGCGTTCTTATTTCCTTGGTGTGTTTCAACCCCCAACCACATTACTTTATCTATTATTTTAACCTAATAAATATTTGAGCCCCATTTCAGTTATCCAGATAATCTCAGAATCGGTACTCTTAGTTCCTTTTCCACTTCTTCCACAATTTGGTTGGGACTCGTGAAAATGTATGTCCTTTCTGCCACAAAAGTTTTTTGTGTAGTCCTTTTTTCCTTTCAGTAATTATCTCATAAGGTAAATCTTGATATTTTGCTATGTTTGCTTCATTCAGTGAAATTCTCTTTTCTTTGATACACCTCATTCATAATCCTTTATCTTCAGATTTAAACAGTTTAACTATTACAGAGCGAGGTGGTAATCTTCTGGTCAGCTCTAAGTGCTCTGTGGACTCTGCCAATGTCAATATTTGCCTCTGTTGTGGGGATATCCAAATATGCTGCAAATACTTGGAGTACAGCCTCTTTTAAGTTTTGTTTCTGTTCCCATATCTCTGTTGTACCAATCAGTCGCAGTTTCTTCCACCT
This sequence comes from Neoceratodus forsteri, assembly GCA_016271365.2. NCBI lineage: Eukaryota > Metazoa > Chordata > Ceratodontiformes > Ceratodontidae > Neoceratodus > Neoceratodus forsteri. Next base: position 1,127,777,675 of record CM057449.1, on the reverse strand, counting down.
TGCTCACAGTTTTATATCTGACATGTTATTAGTCAAATCTGTTGTAGAATTGTTCATGTCTTTTCAACTGTCTCTCATTTCGCATAGTTTTATCTTCTACATCTGAGATTCTTTTTTTCCATTTGTGGCATTTTCAGATTTATGTCTTTAACAGTGTTTTCCAATTGGTTTATAGATGTTGTTATTTCTATTCCTGTCATGATCTTGTCTGCTCCTTCTGCTTTTTAACATAGCTCTAATCTTCCTTTATAGTTTTTTTGTATCATATTTCTATTAAAGTTTCCAAGAAGACATACAAAGCACAAAGTATTCTCACAATTTCTTATAGTATAATAGAAATGGCTGCCATGTAAGTTATGTGTAGAAGAGATTATACAAATGAATGTCTCTTGTGGCTGAATAAAGCCTTTTCCTGGCATGGGCTTGTAGTCCAAAAGCTGTCATGTCTGGGATACAGTCCATGTTAACCTTAAACATCAAAGTGATATATTGACTATGAATTACCTACACAAAGTCCCATTTGTATCAGCCACAGATGTTTAGCCTTGTACCTGGCAGAAAATTATGTAAAAAAACAGCAACTATGCTACAATAAGCTTTAAGGTAATTGAGTCAGAAAAGTAAGAAAAGGAAGAAGGGAAACTTCATTCTGCTGGTTAAAGTAAAATACACCGCGTCAAATCATTACATGTCTGCCTTTTATCCAGTGGGTACATTGGGTGATCTACGCTTCCCCTATCTGGCCCAGAATGCTGTTATCTCCCGCGTGTCCTCCCTTTCTCCCCTCATAGTATCTGGAGAACTACTCCTTCTAGGGGATGACAACCTGGATTGGCTTTCCCCCTCCACAAAAGCAGCCACATCCAAAATTGAGTCTCTCAACCTTACACAAGTAATTACAGAGCCCACTCACTACAACTAACACTCATCGAATTATTCTCTGATAGACTGGATCCTCACTTCCCATCCACACAGAATATCCACCGCTGGTGTAATGGATGCTGCCCTAAGCAATCACTGCATTACCCACTGTACCAGAAAAGTTCAGCTCCTGAAATCTGCCCCAAAATATATTACTACTCACCCACTAAACTCACTGAACACCAGCTCACTCCTTCATTACCTACAATTTGCAGACTGGGACCCTGTCTACACTGCACCTGATATTGATTCAGCCCTGTCTAGTTTCCTACAGATGTTTAAACAGGTCTGGGACTCCCATGCCCCACTGGTTAAAGCCAAGGTCAAAAACTGCCACCACCTATGGATCTCATGCACCCTTACTGCCCTCTGCAAAGCCCATGATAGGGTCTGGTCCCTCTATAAATCCACACTGACCCCCCCCAAACCAGACAGGCTTACAACACGGCAAGAAATGCATGCACCAAAGCGAAAAGACGAGCCAAGGCAGATTACTTTAAGTCCTGCCTAAATACCATCCTACCTTTCTCCTTCTGGAAGGTGGTCCACTCCGTTATAGACCTCCCTCTCAGACCTCCACCCCATTCTCAAGATAAATGACCAAAGTATCTCTGACCCCATCAGAGTTGCAGAAACCCTAAACAACTTTTTCGCCACATGTTCCCTTCCTGACCAATCCTCTCCCCGACCTCCGGGTCTCTGCTCGCTTCCCCAATGCCCTGCCCCAAACACTTTCATCCTTACTCCCTCATCGCCCGAAGAAGTACTAAATGCCCTCTACTCTTTAAGTTGCCAAATCCGGCCCGGATGGCATCCACTCCAAGCTTCTACACATTTCAGCACCAGCTATAACAGTTCCTCTCACATACCTACTAAATTTGTTCTTTGAGTCTGATAAGGTCCCCCTAGCATGGAAATCAGCCTGTGTCATCCCTCTCTACAAGGGTGGCTACCCCTCAGTCCCCAGAGACTACTGTCCCATCTCTCTCCTCCCCTCTCTTGCCAAGCTGCAAGAATCTCTTATCCAGATCAGACTAACTGACTTTCTCAGGTCCACAAATTACCTCTCCCCATACCATTCTGGGTTCAGGAAGCACTACTCAAAAATATCTTCCCTCCTCGGTGACACTGGATATATCCAGTCTGCCTCTCTGACCAAAGCCAACTATGCTGCTATTTTTGTCGATTTGTCTAAGGCCTTCGACTCTGTCTCTCACACCCTGCTTCTTGACAAACTCATGGGAGCCAGACTAACCCCCCACCCCCAAGTAGTACAGTGGTTCAAACCCTACCTCAAAAATAGGCAAGTTAGTAAGAATCGCCAAACTCCGTCCGCCCCCAAGGGTCAATCCTAGGCCCAATTTTATTCTCCCTTTTCATCAACGATCTCCCCGCAGTCTGCACAAAGTCCCATATTCATATGTATGCAGATGATGCTATACTTTTCGCATCCGGCCCTGTTCTAAGTGACGTCCATTCACTACTACAACACAACTACAACAACATGCAGCCTTGGTTTTGTACAATCTCAAAATAAATACCTCCAAAACTGTTTCCATGACCTTCGGGTCAGCTCAAAAACTGGCAAGAGCATCCTGCCCCCCATAATCACCACCTTGGATGGAAACACATTAAACACTGTCTCTTCCTATAAATACCTAGAAGTATGGCTAGACCTTCTGCTAAACTACTCAACCCACATAGATGCCATCACTTCGAAACTCCGCCCGTAGCTTGGTCTTCTTTACGGAAACCGCGACTTCCTCCCACTACCTGTTAGCAGTGTGCGTCTAACAAAAATCACTCCCATCTTTGATTATGTGGACATTGTGTACAACATCGCCCCCTCCACCTTGCTATATAGGCTGGACTTCTTATTCTATGCTTTTTGCCGTTTTGAAACAAATTCTTCTTTCAGAACACACAACTGCATGCTCTTTTCCTCCCACAGGTTAGCACCCCTCTCCCATCGCTGTTTGCTACTCTGTTTCTTTTATTTCCAAATTTTGGTTCGACTTACTGCCCTCCCTACTTGGCAGAGAAGCGAACCCCTGCAGCTTTTCTCCTTACTTGCTGTGCTCTAGGGACTCCCCCACCTTCTCATCAGCTGGCAAATCTGCCTTCTCCTGCCATCTCCCTTACCTATGGAATCCGCTTCCCCAGCCCCTCAGAAACTCGCCCTTGTACAACTCCATTAAATCCCAACTTCAACTCCCCTTCTGCACCTGTAACATGGTTTAAACTTCAAAACCTCTGTACTGTATATTATTGTATTCATGTAACTGATTGTAAATAATAGTATATACAGTATGTAACTGAATTGTGTGTGTGTGTGTGTGTGTGTATCTCTATATATATATATATATATATTTGTAACTCCCTCCCCCTTCCCCCAGGGTTGTACCTGGAAACGAGCTCAGCGTGTTTTTCCCGGTTATCAAATGTTTAAATAAATAAATGAAAAATCTCGTGTAAACCCATGAGACATGAAAGTTGGTCACATCCTTCACCTGCCTAGACAAAACCCTCCCCCCGGGCATGCCTCAATAGTAAGTCTCCTCCACTATTTAATATTTCGCCCCATCATGCAAGAGCTGGGCCTCTATGGGGGAGAAGGAATTTAGTAGCCTTTCCCATTCTAAAAGAAATCTTTCCTCTCTGCCCTTGAGAGCATAGGTAAGTCTATCTGAGCTAGTGTTGTCAGTAGAAGGTTTTTTCCACATTACTAGCGTGGGGGGTATGCAGGAGACTCATGTATTGAATATAATCTGACAAGCCACCACTAACATTATCCTCACCCATCTAGGATGCAAGTTCCATTCCCCCCCCCACCCCCCTGCATGCCAAAGAGAAGAGAAAGGGGGGAACCCCACGACCCTACCCCTTATGGGGGAACTTTCAAGCGAGATGTCCTTCCAATAGGTTTTAAGGATTGAACAATCCCAAAAATAATAGAAGTAGGTACCCCTGGCTGCCAAACACCTCCCCCAAGTGGGAGACACCCCCTGGAAAAACCTGTGGACCATGCTAGGAGGGTAGTAGAGCTGATGTATGTATTTATATTGTATTTCCTTACATTTATTAATAAGCAATAGTCCCACATGAGAGGTGATCAGTAGTTGCCAGTTTTCATCTGAGTGTCCCCAGGTCCATCTCCCATTGGGATTTAGATTTCTTCCGGGATGAGGGCCTTATCTTGTTTAGCAGGTCTATCTGTCAAGCCCTTTTCCTGTTTCTTAGCCCTATAACATTTATAGTTTTTAAATCTCCCATTAAGGCATCAGTCCATGTTGATGGTGTTTCTTCTGTATCCTTTGGTTGTTTTTGTTGCATTTTTTCTCCTGTTTCTTTCTGAGATGCCATACCTTTAATTCCCCTTTCTTGCAGATTTGATATTTGATCAGGCAGCACTACATTACTTTTTGATTTTCCTTCTTCCATCATTTCACTATTATAAGTGTTTTCTAAGTCAGAGGGCACTGTTATACTCTCTTCTGTGTGTATCTCAACATCCGATTCAGCTGATAAAAACTCGGCTTCTTGTTGGTTAATGTTAAGATTTTGGTTTTCCTGTGAAGTTCCATCTTTTTCCTCGTTGTTATTTTGTCCACCAGTGGTTCTTTAACATTTGTTTCGAGGTATTTGTTTTTTGTGAATCTTCTTTTCCATTGCTTTGCTCCACCTGGTTAAGATTTTCTGTTTTTTTATTGTCTCCATTTTTTTGTCCCCTGTATTTCTAGGGACGTGGATACATTGTTCAATCCACACTTATTGGCAGGTTCCTTGCCACTTTAAATCTTGCCAGAAGGTCTTCAGGCTGGCTCCTCCCACCCACCTGGGTGGTAAAACTCTCGGCTCTGCCCCATGACTCCAGATCTTCCTTACCGCTTGGAAGCTCAGGTTCCCTCCTTTGCGCTCGGCGTTTTAGGCCTGGATTCAAACTCTTCGGTTAATCTGAAACTTATTTTAAAATTTACAACACTTCGGTCTGTATCTTCCCTCGCGGCTGCGATGGACAAATTGACTCCCAGATTTCGTCGGTGCCCCTGTGGGCAGAAGATGTCCCGGACCGATCCACATGCCAAGTGCATTTATTGCCTTGGACGGCCATGACTCACAGGCTTGTGAACTGTACCGTCCTTTTCAACCGGTCTTGGAGGACCACGCTGCCCGGTTACTGTTGAGGCGACCCGAAAAACATTATCCTTCGGTTAAGTCTAAGGAGGCCCGTTGGGTGGTGTCCGTGGCTATGGGCTTGGCAGAACAGCTGGAGCAGATGATCGCCCTCGAGGAGGAGGTGGCCCAGGCCGCATCATCATCTTCCTTGGTCACGGCATTTATTCTGTTCTCCTTGGAATCCTCCTACACAGCTTCTTTCAAGGAGCTTTGCCAATCCTTCTCCACCAGGGGAGAAGGCCCTTTGGGACATCCCCTCGGTCCAAAAAGAAGGACCCCAAAGGTAAGTCCCACCGTCGACGTTCGTGGGAGTGGGAGAGGTCCCCTTCCCCGGATATTCAACACTCGACTTTGGTCGAGGTTGCGGCTAAGGCTGCTGGCTTCACGGTGTCTCCGTCAGGTCAGCCGGCCGAGGCATCCGTTAACGCAGTCAAGATTTTTCTCGATCTGTCGGACAGGCTGTCGACCGGAGAAGCCGATAACCCTTCTTCACCGGTTCCCCCGTGGAAACCAAGGACTTGCCTGTGCCTCCTGTGCCAGAGTCCCCGGTTAAGGTCCCTGAACTGAGGGAGGAGCGGGTTTCCCCCGCCCCCTCTCAGACCCACCCTCGGAAACACCGAAGGTCTCGGTCTCAGTCTCAGACCTCTTCCCGGTCCAGCCGATCCCATCAACATCGGCGGTCTCGGCACCGTGGAAAGCGGCGGTGCTGCTCATCCTCATCTTCGTCCTCTTCAGAGGATAGGCTCCGGCGCAAATTGCGTCGGCGCTACGAGGAGCTAATGTGGCAGCAGCTCCTTTTAACTGGGAATAGGCCGACTTTGTAGCCTTCCCGGCCATTAAGTGGCTGTCCACCCGGGCTGGCGAAACAGCTTCGTAACGGTCGGGGAGCAGAAGCTGGCAGCGGTTGTGCGGCCAAAACTGGCTGCGCCACCCATTGTGGTGAAACCCCTGCCTCCACAACCTAAATTTGGGGCCCCGACCAAGGATTCTCAGTCGGGTCAGGGCTTGCCCCATCGGTTGTCGGTCACCCTCGGCAGGTGGAGGGTGGCTCAGGTGCTTGGCAGCTGTTCACAGACTCCTTGGAGTCTGATGATGACGACGACTCCTTGTTCTCTAGACTGCTTGACTTGGAGTCCAGTGGGGGTCAGTCGGTGGACGAGAGCCCATCATCGTTTCTGGGAATGCTTCGGCTCATCTCAGAGTCCACTGGGATGAAGCTCGAACTCATTTCAAAATGGGCCAAGTATCCCCTCACGGAGATACTGGACCGAGGGGATACAGAGGCCTTCCCGCTGGCCGAAGCCGTTGGCCCGGCCCTGGAGCTATGGCAGCGTCCAGCTTCTTGTCCAGCACCTTCGGCCAGGATGGCTTGGAAGTATGCTGTTCCCACCGGTTCACTCTCCGGTTTCTCAGAGCACCCCTATGCGGAGGGGCTTGTGATTGATAGCATTTTCCAGCATTCCGGGAACACTTGGGATATGGACAAGCCTCCCGACAAGGAGTCCAAGAAGTTGGACTACTCCGGGCGGAAAGTTTACGTTGCTTCCTCCCTAGGCCTTTGTCAGGCCAGCTCGGCCATCCTGATGGCACACTTTTCACATGCCCTTTTGGGCTTCCTGGATGAGGTGATTCCTCATCTCCCGGCTGACCTCCAAACTACGGTCAAGCAGGTGCGGGATCAGGGAAGGGCGGTGGCCAAACAGCAGCTCCAGACTTCCCTGGACATCGCTGATTCGTGTGCCCGGTCAGTAGCGGCCGCAGTGGCCATGCGCCGCAGAGCTTGGCTGCGGTTCTCCACTTTCATGGCAGATACCCAGCACAAGCTGGCAGACGTTCCCTTCCTGGGTAAAGACTTGTTCGGTCCCGTAGTTGAGGGGCATCTTCAGCGGATCAAGAAGTCCAATGCCACCTTGGACTTGGTCACGTCTGCCCAGAAGGACAAAGGCCGCCAGCAGCAGCATAAGCCCTTTCATCCTTCAGCCCCTGCGGCACATCCAGCCCAGCAACACCAGCATCAGGGCCAACAGGCTTGCACTTGGCACCCCAAAGCCAAGCCTGCTGCTTCCTCCAACAGGAAGCCGGGAGGAAAGGTCCAGGAGGCTCCTTGGCTGGTCGTTCCTCAAAGTCTGCCCAGTGACGGGTTGAGGGGTGTCGCCCCCAACCTCGTCACTCCTCCCCGGGTTCCCCCCTTGGGGGGACGGCTCCGCCACTTAATTTCAGCCTGGTCCGATATCACCACAGACCGCTGGGTGTTGGAAGTAGTAGGAAAGGGTCTGCTGCTGGAATTCGAGCAGTCCCCACCCTATCGAGCTGTTGCCCCACGGGGGGGCTATGGGGTCTGCAGCTTCTCTGTCGGCCCGTCGAGCCGACATTGCCCTGCTCCTCCAGAAGGAGGTGATCAGGGAGGTGGCGGATCCTCCATCAGACCCAGGGTTTGTGTCCAGGTACTTCCTGGTCCCAAAACGGACGGGGGGGGGCTGGTGCCCCATTCTAGACCTACACGACCTGAACAAGTTCCTAAGGTCTCGAACCTTCAGGATGGTCACTCTGGCTCAGATCATTCCATCCTTTGAACGAGGCATGTGGTTCTCTTCTTTGGACCTTCAGGATGCGTTCTTTCACGTCCCTATCTGTCCGTCCCACCAGCGATTCCTCCACTTTAGAGCAGAGGGATCCCTTTACAAGTTCCAGGCCATGCTCTTCGGCCTGTCTCCAGCTCCCAGGGTCTTCATCAAATGCATGGCAGTGGTGACAGCATTCCCGCGGTGCTGAAGGGTCCGGGTGTACCCTTACCTGGATGACTGGCTGATTGCAGCCTCCTCCAGGTCGGAGGTGGTGCGGTCCAGGGAACTGGCCTTCCAGGTCTGCTGTCAGATTGGCCTCCTCATCCAGCGAGGCCAAATCGGAACTCGATGCCAAGCGCAGGTGATTCAGTTAAATCGAGGCAGAGCTCGACTCTCTTGAGCCAGGCAGCTCGGCTCGTGGACAGGGCGAGGTTCTTTCCTCCTTTGCCCAGTCATTTCTGGTTGGGCAGTTGCGCCTGTCTGGGACTTCCTGCGCCTCCTGGGCCTCATGGTGGCCTGCACCAGTGTGGTCCGTTGGGTCCGCTGGCACATGCGTCCTCTGCAGTGGTCACTGGCCCGCCAGTGGTCACAGCGCTCCAGTCCTCTGGACCAGCCAGTGATGGTGACCCAGGAAATGGGGAACGCTCACCAGTGGTGGATCATTCCAGCTCATCTGCAGGAGGGTATCCCGTTTGTCCGCCCAGAGCCGACGGTCACTCTAATGACCAACGCCTCTCTGATGGCTTGGGGTGCCCATCTGGGGGAGATCAGAGCGCACGGCCTCTGGTCCCCTCAGGAGTCTTGATGCCACATCATCCTGCTGGAGCTTCGAGCAGTCCAACTAGCCCTCACCGACTTCGCTCTGTCTGTACGGGGTCAAGTGGTCCAGGTCCAGACGGACAACACCATGACCATGTACTACCTAAACCACCAGGGCGGGAAGCGCTCCTTGCCTCTGTGCAAGGAAGCTCTCCGCACTTGGTCTCTCGTGAGCAGTCTGGAGGCGGATCTCCTAGCCATTCATGTGGCGGGAGCCTCCAACACTCTGGCCGATGCCCTAAGCCGGATAGGTGCTGCATCTCACGAGTGGTCTCTCCTGCCGGAGGTAGTACATGATCTGTTCTCCCACTGGGACACACCTCAAGTGGACCTGTTTGCCTCCAGGGAGAATTGGAAGCTGAGGCTGTTTCATGCCCGGCCCCCTTCAGCAGGGCTCGCTGCAGGGGGATGCCTTCTCGAGGCTGTGGACCCCGGGCCTCTTCTATGCCTTTCACCTATTTCCCTTGATCCACAAGGTGCTTCTCAAGGCGAGGAGGGACAAGTCACAGGTGATTCTGGTAGCCCCAGACTGGCCCCGTCAGTTCTGGTATCCAGATCTCCTCAGCCTCAGCTCCAGGCTCCCGAGACGGCTTCCAGCCCGCCCGGACCTGATCTCAGTCAACCAGGGGAAGGTATTCCACCCAGACCTTCAATCCCTGCACCTGATGGCCTGGTTCCTGAGTAGCTAGAGTTCCAGGCCTTGGGTCTTTCCGACGAGGTCCTCAACATTGTTGAGGCATCCCGTAGTCGACCAGAAAATGCTATGCCTTCAAATGGAAGAGATTCTCCATTTGGTGTCAGGATAAGGGGTTGGACCCTTCCTCCTGTTCCTTGGCCAGCATTCTGGACTACCTATGGTCCCTTTCTCAGCTAGGGCTTCAGTCGACGACCCTTAAGGTGCACCTGGCAGCCATCTCTGCTTACCGGGCGCGGGCCGGAAAGCAGTCGGTGGTGCAGGAGAAGGTGGTCGGGCGCTTTTTCAAAGGCCTTGATCACATATCCCCTCCGGTGCGAGAACCTCCACCTCCGTGGGATCTACTGCTGGTATTGGCTAAGCTCATGGGCAAGCCATTCAGACCGATGCACAGGTGTGACATCTCTGACCTGTTGTGGAAGACCGCCTTCTTGGTGGCTATCACGTCAGCCAGAAGGATAGGAGAGCTCCAGCAACTTTCCATCGAGTCTCCTTATCTGGTCTTCCACAGGGACAAGGTTGTCCTGCCCCCCACCCGAAATTCCTTCCGAAGGTGGTGTCGGAGTTTCACCTTAACCAGGTGTTGACTCTGCCGGTGTTCTTCTCCAGTCACACCTCGGAGGCTGAATATAGGCTCTATACTTTGGACCCTAGAAGAGCGCTCTCTTACTATAAGGAGCGGACAGCTGAAGTTCGGGGGAGAGGTTCGCCAGCTGTTTGTCACCTGCACTGAAGCCGCACCTGGCAGACCTGCAGCCAGGCAGACGATAGGCAGGTGGGTCACCTCCTGCATAGATCTCTGCTGTAGGTTGGCGGGCATGGAGCCTCCCAGAGGGATAAGAGCTCATTCTACCCACCATACCGCTGCTTCGGTGGCTGCTTCCATGGACGTCCCTATCCAGGAAATCTGCAGTGCTTCTTCCTGGAAGTCAGCACAAACCTTCATTACCCACTACCACATCGACCTTGAGTCATGCCGGGATGCTGGTTTTGGGACCTCGGTTCTCCAGTCCTTATTCCCTAAGTAGAGGGTGCGTGGCTTGCCTCCCTCCTCCCGGAGAACTGCTAGGAGTCTGCCAATAAGTGTGGATTGAACAACATATCCACTTCCCTAGAAATACAGGTTACTCACCTGTAACAGGAGTTCTAGGAGAGGTATAGGTTGTTCATCCACACAACCCACCCGACCTCCTCGGCTTTGACACGCAACCTGGCTTCCAGCGGGCTGGATCTGGCGTCATGAGGCGGAGCCGAGAGTTTTACCACCCGGGTGAGTGGGAGGAGCCAGCTTGAAGACCTTCCGGCAAGATTTAAAGCGGCAAGGAACCTGCCAGACAGTGTGGATGAACAACATATACCACTCCTAGAACTCCTGTTACAGGTGAGTAACCTGTATTTTTTGAACGCAGTTCAAATGGTGAAGCAATTGGACTCAGTGGGTTTATAATATTTAAGGTTGGAATTTTACCGAAGAGACTAAGTAAATCTTGTTCTGTTTGAGATTTTGGCTGTTGTGGTTTTGCATTTGTCTTTGCACTCTCCTTTTGGCTTTTTTCCTGTTTTCATTCTAGAGCTTCTGCTGCCATTTTTTCACGTTTTTCCCGTCCCCTTAATGGGTAATTGTGTGATAGTAATGTCTGTTTGTAGGCTCAACAAAAGTCCCCGTATCCCATTGTAACTTTGACAAACTATATTTAGTTACTGCTCTTTTTTTTTTTTCTAATTATTGCTGGTCAGTATTTCTTTGGGCTGTACAGTGCTATCAACTTTTTCTCCCCCTTAGTCTGATTGTCTAATTTACAGTAGATCCTTCACCTTTGTGGCATTTCCAGAACAAGGCAGGCAGGCCAAATATAAGATTGTGTGTTCCAATATATACTTCTGCATAAAAATCCCCCATACAATTAAAGCTGCTGCCCGTTTCGCTGTTTTTATATTATAGCCATTTTAATTCACTTTTGTCCTTCTTCCAATAACTCCTCAGTCTTCATGGTGTTTTTAATACAAGGCAAGTGGACCAAGCATAAGACCCATATTAAGTTCTGTGTCCTCACAACAATCATCCGTTCAATTGAAGCAACTGCCTGTTGAAAGCACAGTTCTGTGTCCTCGTTTTTAGTTCTTTCTTTCCTTCTACTTGGTTTAACTCTGTCTCCTTTATAATAAGTCCTTTGCATGCATGGCATTGGCATTTCCAAAAGAAAAGCGAGTGGGTCAAATGTAAATCACTATTTTTTCTTTGCTTGCATCTGAACAAGAATCGCCATGTAGTTAGAATTACCGGCGGTTTCCTTGTTCTTTTACTATGCTTCTAAGTACACTTTTTTTCTTCTTTTTAATAGCGCAGACTCCTTTTTAGTAACTCTTCAACCTTCATGGTGTTTTTAGAACAATGTAAACAAATCAAACATAAATCTCATGTGCCTGAAATTGTATCCTTACAACAATCAACCGAGCAGTCAGAACAGCCACCTATTACAGCTTTTTTTCAGTAACATTTGCTGGTAAAAGAAAATGTCAGTTTTCAGTTTGTTTTCCTTTTTTTCTTTTTATATGCTTTTAGGTAGTCCAGTAGTTTATAACAATAGTCTATAACATCATCATTGCCAATAAGTTATAAAAGAATGTTGTAAAGCCGGCTTCGAGGGGGACGCCCTCACAGTCAGGTCAGCAGCTTACTTAGCGAACATACCTTAGGCGTTCTTCTACTTCATAGCTTATTTTTCCAAGTGTTCAAATACAGATCCCCAAACAGTTTTTTTTTTTTTTTTTTTTGCCCATTGTTACTCTGGCGGCGTTGTATAACGTGGATTTCAAGTGTACTTTGAGGGGCGATTTCCAGCAGGTGTACTATGGGGGAGCTTGAACCTCTCTCACCTCTTCCTTCTCACAATGCTGCTGTGCCCAAGGGTAGCAGACATAGGTCCACTTCATAAGGGGGAGAGGACAAGGAGCAACTGCGTAACTACAGACTTGTTGGTCTTACATCTATTATGGATAAACTGATGGAGACACTATTTAAAGAGGACCTTGTGGACTACCTCAATCAAGAGCAGTGGACACCAGGACAGTAAACAAAGGTTCATGGCGGGAGGTCTTTTCAGACCAACGTGGTAGTATTCTTTGGCTGGGTAACAAGGGTAGAGAATAAGGACCAAGCTGTGGATTTACTGATGTTCGATTTCAGCAAGGCGTTCAACCTGGTGCCTTACAGAAGGCTGCTGAAGAAGCTAGAGGATCTAAGTGCAGCAAAGGACACAGTTAAATGGGTGAGAAACTGGTTGAAAGCGAGACAGTAGAGGGTTGTAGTTCACACATTCAAATCAGAATGGAGGGCAGTCACCAGTGGGGTACCACAAGGATCAGTCCTGGGTCCAGTCCTTTTCAGTATGTTCATCAGTGAAATGGAGAAGGAATACAGGAAGCTGTCTCTTCAAAGATGACACTAAGCTTTCTGGCAGGATAGACAGTGAGGTGGGAGTTAGGGAGATGCAGAGATTCTTGCAAAGGCTAGAGAGGTGGTCAGAGGTTTGGCAGTTGAAATTCAGTGCCAGAAAGTGCAAGGTGATGCACATAGGGAACAAGAACCCCAGGACAGAGTACTTGTTGGTGGAATGGGGGGGGGGGGTAAAGCTGGGAATGACTTCTGAGGAAAGAGACCTAGGGGTCATCATCAGTGACTCTCTGGCCCAATCAAGCCAGTGTAAAAAGGTCTAAAGTAAGGCAAACAGGATGCTGGGGTGTACAGGAAGAGGTATTGACAGTAGAAGGAAGGAAGTATTACTACCGCTCTATAGATCACTGGTGAGGCACTACCGAGTGCTGTGCTGGTTCTGGAGTCCTCTCCTGAGAAAAGATAAGGACACGCTGGAGACAGTACAGCATAGGGTGGTCAAAATGATTCGGGACCAGCAGGGCAGATCTTATGAGGATCAGCTCAAGGCACTGAACATGTACTTACTGGAGGCCAGACGAGAAAGGGGAGATATGATAGAGACTTTCAGCTTCCTGAATGGAATAAAAAGGGAAACTGTGAGGAACTATTTAGCATAAGTATATATTGGCATTCCTACCTCACCCCCTCCTTTATAACACCTCCCCACCCTCCCATTCCCTTAGATCAACTGACTCCACGCACTCGGTTGTCCCCCCATGAATCCATCCATATCAGCCAATTCAGTTAATCTCCTTCGCCTCCCAAAAATGTGGAATTTCTCTCCCCCAAAATTCGGCACTCATTCTCCGCCTACTCCGTCAGCTTTGCCCTCAATAATTGCCGTGCACCTAGCTGCTCCTGCCATGTCCCTTCCTAATTTCCTCCTCTAAGCCCTAGACAAACCCTACCCCCCTACAGTCACCTTCATTTTACTCTGTGCACACCCACCTCTTCTCCCCTTCCCCTAATTGTTCCCCCGGACTGGCCTTCCTTGATCTCTCACAGAATGTAAAGGACTCAGAATGCTCTCCATGGGTCCCTCTCCTGCCCCCCCAAGGGGCTTGTATCCAGGGCATGAAATTCGTGAAAAAAAGTACATGCCCACTTGGGCCTGTAAGAAGAAAATGTACATGCCCAACAGACTATTTACATGCCGTCACTTGGTTTACATAATTTTAGATGTCATCTTCACTGGACCAAGCACTTTCGTTTTCATCACCACCACTAGGGCTGGCAGAAGCAGCATGCAGTGACAGTGTTCTGGAGCCATAAGCTTTGGTAGTGGGCCTTCTTTGCCATTTTTCCACCACAGTGATATGGCACCTTCAGGGTTATAGTCACTAAGCTGGGGTCCATTCAGAGATATAGACATTAGGTCGTAGGGTGTCTGGGCGTAATCCAACCTCTAGTCATTTTTATTCTTCCCATCAGAGAGAAGCCTCGTTCTGCAGCAGCAGTGTGAATAGGAATCAGGAGAATGATTCTGACAATGGCCAGCACATTTCAAAATTGTTGATCCTGCACATCCGAAAGAATCACTTTGTGCCACAATTTCAGAGACTTACAACTTTCAACAGACAGCAAGTGAGTACGTGCTTTTTAAGTCTAGCCACTCCAGCAGTACCAAAGTAACATCAACTCCACGAGACTCTAGGACCACTTTATAGTGATCAACAATTGTTTGAATTGCTTGATCTCCATATGTTTCAAGTGCCTCTGTGGATGTTGGCCAGGACTGAAAATTTAAAGCTCTTGCAGCTAGTAGCACTTTATTGGTCGAAGGACTGAAAGCTTAGATTCAATGTGCTGTGATGTTTTCTGAAGAATTTTTGATCTCTGAAATTGTGGCTTCTACAATGTCTGAAGGAGAACCTGATCTGTGCCTGCTAGTTTCATTAGCTAAGTCAACACTGTTGTACTGAGTTAAGTTCTCATTTACAGATGTAAGTGTTATGCGGTGAAGAGTTTCTTGATTGAGAGACCATTTAGTTTCTGAATTGTGCTTTCTACTCTGCTGTGAACTTTTTCAACAGTGGCATCCTCTTGCTGAAAGCACAGACTAAGAGCAGATAAGTAACACAAAAACACTTTCAGAAAGTTCATGTATATAACACATTTTAAAGTTTTAAGCACTTTAAGTATTCCTAGTGCTTTTGGCCATGATCCTGCTTGTTTGTCAGTGACACATGTCTGGTGAGGCACTAATGCAGCCCAGTTCCTTTCAAGGGCAGAAATGGCTCTGCTCTCTGTGTGCAAGCCACCTAGTGCCACCAGTGTTAACTGGTTTGACCACATTAATATTTAAAGGGATCCCGCTTTCCTGTAGCCTTTCCAACTTTTTGGTGACCTGTGGGAAAGCAGTAAAATGTTCAGCAGAAGTTGTTCTAATGTCTTGTAAAGGGACAGTCTCTGAAAGAATCCTTTACAGCAAGCTCTAAACGATGTGCACAGCAGTGTATGTCAATGAGGTGTGGGCACTGGAAATCTTGCTTTATTCGACTAAGGACACCTGAAGTGCTCCCCAACATTACAGCAGCACCATCAGATGCCGCACTTATCAGCTTATGTTTCCAACCACCATCCTTTAAACCACCTTCACCCTCTAAAGCATTAATCACAGTATTTAAAATGCTTTCTGAATTAGGGACACTGACTGGTTTTAGTGCAAGAAATCTTGTTACAGGTAGGCCATTTTCAAAAACACGTACATAAATGCCCTCCTCCTCAGTCACACTTTTATCTGTGCAGGAATCAACAAGAAAAGAAAACAAGTCATTGTCTTGTAGTAGACTAGCAGTAGTGCTTTGAATATCTTGGGCAATATAGTGAATGAAGACACGGCATTGCTTGTCACTACTGTAACTGTGACCCATAGCATCATCCACATGATTTCTTCTTTGTAAATCTATTAACCCAGGAAAATCCCTGAAAGGCCTTTCAGTCTTAACAACGTAATACGCGGTACAGAACAATTTAGAAATTTGATTCATTTCTTTTTGTTCCATAAATTGTATGGATTTCTCTATTGGTCTTTCTCCAACTTTTGTTTTATTTACAATGTATGCCCTCTCAGCATTTTTGTGTGCTACGGACACTTCATGTGCTGAGATAATGTGTACTCTAAAAGTACTGCATCCAGTTCTGAAATTATTTTTGCTTTGGCTTTTATCATAACTCTGACACCATGTACAGAACATGGCACATTTATCTGTGTCATATGTAAGCCACTGCCTGCCCTTTTTCCACGATTCCTGAAATTTTCTAACTTTCGGGGCTTTAGCTAGGCTTTCAGTACAAGCAGTAGCATTTGAGAAATCTTCAGTGGTCATCACAACAGTTTCACTGTCTGGGCAAGGAGGTTGTGTGGTTATAGCTGTAGTAGTAGTAGTGCTACTAGTACTAGTACTTGATGTTGGGGAATCCGAGTCGGCTCCCACAGTCTCTTCAAGACGCTTTCTCTTAAATCCAAATTTAAAAAGACTCATGGTGTCTGTCTGAACTTGTGAATACTGACTTTGAGAATTTTTGTGTTACTCAGTATTAATAAATGCAACAAGGAAAAGTGTGTCTTGTCTTTTTTTTTTTTTAAATGAACTTAACAAGAAAACCTGACTGTCTCATCTGATTATTTTTTATAAAGATTTTAGATAGTCCACAGTCTAGACAGCGTAGCTTTTAAAAAGCTTAATAGTCAGATATTATTTTTTTTATAAAAGTATTCCGATTTTAGATAGTCCTCACACATACAAAAGATTGTCAATTTTTTATAACAGCATTCAGAGTTTAGATAAGTCCATACAACATAGCTTGTAAAAAGCTTAACACTCAGATTATTTTTTAACAGTACTCAGGTTTTAGATGGTGAATAACAGCATAGCTTGTAAAAAGCTTATACTATAGACAGATTTTTTTTATAAAGTATTCCGATTTTAGAGTAGCTTGTAAAAAAACCAGATTACAGATATTTTTTTAGGAGATCCTTCTTAAATTTTAGTGAAGCAAGCAACACTCCACAATCCACAGAGTAGATTGGTAGGTCAAAAAGTTACAAGTTGTAGTAGCTCATAGAACTGGCTTTTTAACTAGCTTTGAGCTACCTGGGCTACCAGTAGCTCTTTAATTACTTTTCTGTGATTTAGTTCACACAGCAAGTATAGCAAGCTGTAGCAAGCACCCTTCACAGGGAAAAAAAAAGACCTGTTTAAAATTGACTTCAGGCACCTCAGCTACAAGTAGTTTAACTGTTATAAGATCAGAGAGAGAGAGCTGTGGCTTGATAGCTTTAGCTTACTTAGCAAGAATTATTTAAAACAGCTGAACAGCTCTGGCAGTCTTGGTACAGATTTTTCAAAAGTCCCCACCCCAGACAGTAACTTGATTAAGTCTGTAGACTGTAAATATAATGATGAGACTACTAAACTTTTTTAGTCTTATCTTACTGCTTCAGGGTCAGCCTTCAAACTAAGAGAAAGGCAGTAAAGGCACCCTCACAGACAGTAGCCCTTTCTCAACTTTTTAATGACTTGAACTTCCCAAAATAGAATGCTAATTTCCTCTGCACAAGGTATACATAGCTTTTTGATTTGATGGCCAGATAGCTTCAGTTGGGTAAGGTTTGGTTAGGTATAGGCAGGGCAAGCATTAGTAATACTAATAATAACAAAACGTTTTACTGTATTGAGGAAGGCAGGCACTCAGATTAATATATATTGATAAATTCAGACTGCTGCAGCCTGCAAAGTCTGTAATTAATGGTCCCCGACTGACTTCTATATGCTGTGCATTTTCTGCCTCCAATTGCTGTAATTTCAGCAAAATATTATGTACAACAAGCTAAGGTAGCAGTAGCTACTAGCAAGCTATTGTCTATCTTATGCAATTAGACTGCTAAATTCAGCTTGCTTCACTGTCTGCAGTGCAGAAAAGTGCTTCCAGAGGTAATATGTTTCACTGAGATACCCCAGCCCTCCACGTGTCACCACTGATTTCGCCCTCCCCCCCACTTTCAAATGCCAAACTTAATGCTCTCCTCCGTGTTGTTTCAAATTTCTGCCCCTTAAAAGAGCTTTTGGTTATTTTAGTTTAAGTTAGACTGATCGTCGATCCCGATTGCAATGGGGTAGGAAGGCAGCAACTACCACACGACGAGTCACAGTCTCAAAAACTCGCCACTCCCTCCCCAATTAAGTCCCGTTCAGTGCACTCAGGTTCAATTAAAAAAGTAACAATACACAGCTCTTAAAAGAGCTTTTGGTCTATTTAGTATAATTTAGACTGGTCATCGATCGCGATTGCACTCAGCCCTCCCCGCTTAACTCCCTGCCTCAAGACAGACTCAGAGCTCTCTCAGGTTCAAAAAACACAGGCAGGCTGGGCAGCTCTTAAAAGAGCTTTTGGGTTTTTTTTTCAACAAGAAAGTGGAACTGGAAGTTCGAACTACTCTAGCAGGCAGTAACAACGCTACCACACGACGAGTCGACCTGTCTCTACACTTCCAAGAGACAGGATGGCATTGGTGCGCTTTTGAGGCCCTCTTCCTTGGGACTCTCAGCATGTCAGCTGATGCCATGAAGAGCACACATGTGATCGGCTCTTCTTGGCATTAGCGGTTTAGCGCTGTTGCGCCTGTGCTTCTCCAGTCTGCTTCTCCGTCCCGATGGTTCCCCTGCCCGGACAGTGAACCCTGAGAGAAAAAAAAAAAAAGAAACAGTGAAGTGAGGCAAAAAAACGAAAAAAAAAAAAAACGGAGCTCCACACAATTACCTTAGGTGCCCAAGTAGGCATGTACTACACAACAGTAGGTGTCCTGAGGCAATAGTACATGCCCTTGGGCACCTAAGGTATAGGAATTTCGCACCCTGCTTGTATCTCTCATCTACTTTTTTTGCCCACCATCTTAAAGGGGTCTCTCTGGGACACTGTTTTTCCCCTTCTCTCTGGTCCCCCCAGTCCCCTTGCAGGACTCCTCACATCCTGAGGGGGTCTCCAGGGGTATGGCTCTTTCCCCCTCCCCCACCTCTCCCTCTCCCTCCCCTTTCCCCTTTCCTTTCATGTAAGCACTTGTTTACTTATTACCCAGCACTTACTATTGTCCCCTCTTTCAACATGTTATGCGCAACACTGTTGTAACACTGTTTGTAACACCTGCCTTGCAACTGTATGTTAATGTTGATCCTGTAACTTGAATGTATAATGTCTCATTCCAGTTGTACCCCTTCCACCCCGGTCACACTGGGAGACGAGCGACTTGTTGCTCAGTGTGCCTTCCTGGTAAAACATTTTAATAAATAAATAACAGATCAAGAACATAGGCGTGCAAGTGGAAAAGGTTCAAAAAGGAAGTGAGAACATTTAATTTTACAGAAAGGGAGGTGGAGCCATGGAACAATCTACCAGCTGATGTGGAGTGTGTCAAAACTGTCAATGGTTTTAAACACAGCTGGGCAGAGTGAAGGGCTTCGTGGTTGTTCAGGGTGGTAACCGTAGGGCTGGGAACATGGTGGTGGATAGTGTGGGTCAGAACTCTGTATGGACAGTTGATCCTGGGTTTTATGGGCAGACTGGATGGACCAGTGATCTTTTTCTGACATTCTGTATGAGTATCGCCACACAGATTTTGGAGTGAGCATTTCTGACACCCTAAGAATGCAAATGGTGACAGCCTTGTAGCTCAAAGAGATGTACCAGCTGTCCCTATAAACTTATTAAATAAATATTTTTGTTGATTTGCAATTATGTTGAAAGTGTAAACAAAAGTTTTTCTTTAATATAAAAGGGACAGATTCCCCAGCTGAAAAATGGAACTTTTCATAGTTTCAGACATTGCATGTGAGGCACTCTTGTGGTTATAAGAAGTCCTCACGTGCAGGCAGATTGTCAATTCCGATTTGCTGACTCAGCACTGATGATTTATAATAACCACAAGGGGGTCATACATGCAGCATTTGAAAAAGTGGACAATTCCTCCGACGCTTCTATGTACTATTAAATATTGTTTTAAATGTTTTCTATTTTCTAAATCATAGAGAGTTCACTAACTTATAATACATACATTTTTATGGCATATAGCAACAGGGCGGCACACTTGGTCCATGGTTCATGGATAAGAGCAACTCATGATACATGTAGAGAATCCACTCGTTGCTCTTCCTCCTGCCCTGATAAAATCACTGCAGCACAATGCTTCTTGTGCCAATTCAATTCATTTGTTCAGTACCACCAGAAAAGTGGATTACAAAGATAGCAGCAATCCTACAGGTTCACTCAGCGTTTCACATATTCACTCTGCTCTGTCAAGAGTAACCAGTCGCAATTTTATGAGATTATTTATAGAACCACAGTATAGTGACAAGTTGTACGTATTACATACACATTATTATGGCAATATTTGCTAGAATTGTTGCTGGTAAAATATCTTTAATCCCAATGTGCATATAGTGCTACATGCAAAACGTGTACGGCAGAGTCAGCATCTCTCATCTGTAAACGTAGCAAATATCTTCTCTAAGTATACAGATGTGACTAACTGTGCTTTTTTGTTCTTGAAGTACAAAGGTATTTTCCAAGACATGCTCCCTGAAAAAGACACAGGTCCTTCAGAGAGTGATTTAGGTATACCCACATGACAAAGTGGTTTTAAAATTGGTAAATGTATTTTTTTAAACAAAATTGCTGCTCCTAAATAAGGACGTGGCACGTGGCTAGTGAGATGGGACGTGCTCCCTCTTTCCTGACTGCATGTTAGCACACTGACTCCTGTGAAGTGTATGAATGAAAGAACTGCAGGTTTATTTATTTTATTTATTTAAGAGTTCCACCAGAAAGGCATACTGAGTGGGATTGCTTGTTTCCAGATCGGGGAAGGGAGGAAGGGAACAAGCTGTTCAACAATAACAATCAATACAGGGATGAACAGTTCATATACAAACAGTAGAAATGGCAACAATCAGTTCTTAAACCTAATTGGCTGAGACAGGCTTCAAGTTGGGCGTTTATTTTTCAATAGATGCCCAGCTAAAACTAAGAGCCAGTTCAAGTGCCTCTTCACAGAGTAACATTCTCTGATGGGCCATTTTCTAAGCGCAATGATACCCTTCAGGGTGGGCATTATTGGGAAATACCAGACCTTCCAGGGGCTATAAGGCCCTCCGCCTGTGACGTCGGGCCTCATTACGCCCCTGGGCAGTCCGGTATTTCCCAGTAATGCCCACCCTGTCTGGTATTATTGCTTACATAGATACAGCACTAGATTAGCAATGATGCATAGAGTACATGAATCATGAGTCAATAATAAGCATACCCTTACCATAGATGACAGCATAAAAATAGCAAAAACCATAGCGCACAGAGTATCTTACAGTGGGTGCTGACCCAGTGCAGACCAATTTCAGTGGGATGTTCCAGGAATATAGCAGTGAGGCAGATCTGGACATGGTGTGGTGAAGGTAGACTTAGGGTTTAGCTTAGGTAGGCTTAGGGGAGAAGCAGAATGCATGGTGTGGTTGGTGTGAGAAGGTTTAGGGTGTAATAGAAGGTAGTTGCCAACCTGAGAGGAGGAGTGGACCTGGACTTGGAGGTAGGTGAGGTAAGGGTAGTCACAATGTGGGTAGATCAGGGTTTCCTTTGGTAGCTTACAAGCACTTACCGCGGGGGATCTTGCAGAGCTACTAAAGGTAGCTTGGAACCCCTTCCCTCCTCACACACCAGCCGAGCGCACAAGCTCTTACCTCGGGGGATTCTTGCAAAGATACTAAAGGTAGCTTGGAACCCCCTCCCTCCTCACACGCCAGCCGAGCGCACAATCGCTTAACTCGGGGGATTCTTGCAGAGCTACTAAGGGTAGCTTGGAACCCCTCCCTCCTCGCACATCAGCCAAACGCACAAGCACTTACCTCTGGGGATTCTTGCAGAGCTACTAAAGGTAACTACTCCTCCCTGACCTGCTGCTAACTTCAGGGGGTGTTTAAAGGCAATTAGGACCTCCAACTCCGAATGATTTTTTTTTTTTTTTCCAGCCGGGGACGTGGCTACTCAGGCCAGGGCTTGCACGCTGAATCCACAGGACCCTTTAAGGACATTTTTGGGACATTTCTCAGCTGTGTGTTACTGTTTCAGTTTGTGTGAGCCTCACTCTACCAGCTTTATACTGTGCCTGTTGAGCTAATGTTACAGGGATTGCAGTCACTGTGCTAGAGAGGTGTTTTAACTCGCTAAATGTCTTGCAGCATTTCTGGTATTTATGCATACTTGTTAACAGGCTTGCACAGAGTTTACAGTCATTGTGTTGAGATAGGAGGTAGCTAGGTAGTTGCGTAGTGCATTTCTGGTGATTTTTGCCTGCTGTACTTACTTACCTGCAGATCTTTGTGAGGCCTCCTACTCTGTGGAAGTGTTCTCCCTAGAATCCTGCTGGTCTCCATTTTTGCCCCATTACTGCGGTGAATTGCTCACGTCTTCGCAGTACCATCCTTCCCCTTCCAGACTGTATGAGGCTGAGATTCCCTCCCCCCCCCTTCCCACCGCATACTAATGTCTCCTTTGTTCTTGTCTCCTCTTAGGTAGGTTGGAACCCCCTCCTCACATGCCAGCCAAGCGCACAAGCGCTTATCTCGGGGGAATTCTTGCAGAGCTACTAAAGGTAACAATTCCTCCGTGACCTGCTGCTAACTCCAGGGGGTGTTAGCCCATCGACGCTTTGCGTCGACTGCCCCGCCCGAGCCACCCTCCCACCCAGGGGTGTCCCTTAATTTATTAGACCCGCCTGGTCATGTGACCTGCATCAGTTTGTTGTTCAAGTGCCCATTTCCCCAATTGCTCGTTATACTCAGTGGCCACTCAGAGTCAATGTTTCCCTTACTCTGCTCTCCTTCCCCTCTTTTTCAGTCCTCTTGCCTGGTCTAACCCCCCCTTTTCTGTCCCCTTTGTTAGTATTCCGCCCCCCAGCCTCGAACCCTGCATCTTCTGCACCATAGTCCGTGACCCTACCACTGCACTACTTTAGCAGCCCTTTAGATTGTGTTCCTTATTGCCTCTTATCTCTGCCCTTCCACTCTCCTCTTAGTCTCCGGCCTGCCCGCTCCCTCTCTGCGGCTACTTCTCCTTACTCCATGGCCTCCTGTATCCTTTTGTCTGTTCTCATGTCGCTCTTCTCTCTCTCCCACCTCTGACCCAAACCCGTGCCTTGGTGCACCACAACCCAGCATGGCTACCCCTTGCCAATCCTACCACTTCCACTCTTTTCCACCATGCCCTCCCACAACACCCCTCTTGTCAACCCTCCTCCCTCCCCCACGATGCACCCATTCCTCCTAGCTGCTCCCCTTGTTCTTGCCCTTCCCATTCTGGTTGTCTTTCCCAATCATAACCGCCTATCATCTCTCGGACTCTGTCACCGCAAACCAGTGTTCCCATTAAGGCTGCAGATCTGGGGGTGCACTGCACCCTCTCCAAAAATTTTCAGGGGTACAAAATAAATTATAAGGGTTCATTCTACCATTTGTACAACATTTTTGTGGGGTGCATATACTTCAGACAGAATTATGGGGGTACAGTGTACCCCCTTCACACAAAAATGTACTTGAATTTCAAAATTTGTACTTGAATCAAGTACAGATGGGGGTAAATGGGAACACTGCTGCAGACTCTCCCTGCTTACCTTCCAGAGGGCTCTTCTCCTACTCCTGCTGTTATCTGGTAACATACACCCCAACCCGGGTCCATTCTCCTTGCCCCACCCCTCCTGTCCAGCTTCGAATGGTCTATGCATCGCCACCATCAACATCTGTAGTCTGCAGAAAAAATTTGACTGCCTCCAGGGCTGGATGTCCCAACACTAACCTGACATACTTTCCATTGTGGAAACCTGGCTCTCCAAAGCCACCCCTGACTCAGCTGTCTCCATCCCTTGGTACACTATCTACTGTGCAGATAGAATTGGTAAACGTGGCGGAGGCCATGCCTTCTATCTTTGTGACACTCTCCAGGGTCAACCTCTCTCTCCTGCACAGCTGGACCATGGTGCCCAAGTCCTCACCCTGAAAGTCTCTGTCAGCGCAGCCACTGCCCCCTCTTTGTTACCTCAGTTTACATTCCCTCTAGGAACCAAAAACCAGCATTTAACTCTATTTTGAACAACCTCTCCCACCTGCCCACCAAGGCCAAATGCATAACCCTTGGTAATTTCAACATTAATTGGCAATCTGGCTCCTCTGCCTCATACAAAGATGCTATTGTCGCAATGGACCTCGCTAAAGTTGTCCCCACACCTATGAGACACACTCCTAAGACCAGATCTGCCTCCCTCCTTGACCTGGTGCTTACCAATCACCTCAATAGGTTTACCAGTGTCTCCGTGCTCCCCAATGCCCTGAGTGACCACTCTCCTGTGCTCTCCACCTGGTCCTGTAAGGTTAAGAACCCCCACCCAAAGTCATCCTCCAGTGCGGTCTAAAACCCAGTGATCTGAAGCACTTAAAATGCCACCTCACCCTCTGGGATTTGTCCCCCATCAACATTACACCTGACATTGACTCTGCACTAGACTACTTTATCCACTCCTTCAGTTATGTCTGTGGCTTACTTGCTTCCTTCACTAAATGCCTTGTCAAAGGCCACTCCACCTCATGGATCACCCACTCTCCTTGACCTGATGCGCCACCATGACTTCCTGTGGCAAATAGCCCTTGACACGTGCAAACCAGCCAACAGACGTTACCATGCTGCAAGGAATAACTGCACGTGGGAATTACATAAAGCCAAGGCTGAACACTGTGGGGCATCCCTCACCTCATCCTGGGGCTTGGGTAGAAAGTTTTGGGACAATCTAAAAGAACTCAGCGGGAAAACAGTCTCCTCCCTCCCCAGTCAGTGCCAACGGAAGTGTCACTACTGACCCTAAAACATAGCTGACATCCTTAACACCTCCTTCTCTATGTGGCTATGTATTGTTCAGAAGAGACCAAGGTGCAAAAAGGGGAGTGGCCCTGTATGTCAATGAAAATATCAAAGCTACAGAAATTCAGAATACACATTTATTTATTTATTTAGCTTTTGTTGACCGGGTAAGTGCACTAGACAAATCCTGCCTATCTTCAGGCACGACCGGAGGGGGGATACAGATGAATGCCAACTGACTTTGAACCAGATTAAGCTGTTGGTGGTATTTTAGTGAGTGAGGAAATTGGCTAGGACACCGGGAAATTCCCCTACTCTTTTCGATAAGTGCCATGGGATCTTTAACATCCATCTGAACTACCACCAATCCAGGCAGATGGGACCTCGGTTTAATGTCTCATCCGAAAGGCGGCCCCTCAGAAGTGCAGCACCCCTCTCATGCTGCACTGCAGTGTCAGTACTGGGATATTAACCCAAGTGCCAGATGTGGGAACTGAACCCACAGCCCACATAAGGAGCCAGAAGAACTGTGGGTCACCCTGGAAACAGGAAATGGGACAGCCATAAGAACTGGGGTTGTCTACAGGCACCCAGACCAGGGGGAGGACATAGACACATTACTGTTAGAAGATATACAAAACATGACAGCTAAAGGGGAGGTTCTGATAATGGGAGACTTGAACATGCCGGATACAGATTGGTCAATACCAGCAGGAACATCTGCCAGAACTAGACACATAGTGGATTCCTGCAGGGGGAGGGCCTCAAACAACTGGTACAGCAACCCACAAG
The DNA here is from genome assembly GCA_016271365.2 of Neoceratodus forsteri. Lineage (NCBI taxonomy): Eukaryota > Metazoa > Chordata > Ceratodontiformes > Ceratodontidae > Neoceratodus > Neoceratodus forsteri. The sequence continues at coordinate 1,127,752,381 of CM057449.1, read as the reverse complement.
AGACAGGGCTATCCTAGATCTAGTACTGACTAACAAGGAAGGGATCACAGATCTCCAGGTAGAAGGTCACCTGGGGGCCAGTGACCATCACATGGTATGGTTCAGTTTGGCTACTACATCTGAATCATCCCATTCCAAGGCAAAATATGGGACTTCAGAGGAGCTGACTTTGATAAGATGGCCAACAGAGTTAAGCTAGCCCTGCCAAAAAGAAACACTGGTGAGGGGTACAGGCAAAGTGGGCAAGATAGGATTCAATACTTGAAGCAACATCCCATTGTGTTAGACAGAAAAGGAAGTGCAAAGAAGAAGGAAACCACTTTGGTTCTCAAATACAGTAGCAGAAAAGGTCAGAGCCAAAAGGCTGGCCTTCAGGAAATACAAGGGAACACAGCGGGATGAAGATAGGGAGGCATACCAAACTGCCCTAAGGGAAGCAGGGAAGGCAGTAAGGCAGGCAAAGTCCCAAACTGAGGAAACACTAGCACAAACAGTAAAGAAGGTGACAAGACTTTCTATAGATACATTAGTGAAAGGAGAAAGTCCAGAGGGGGTATTGCTAAGCTTAATGGAGAAAAGGGAGCATGTGAGGAGGAGGACCCTGTAAAGGCATCTATCCTAAATAGATACTTTTGCTCAGTATTTACTGAAGAGAAGGTAGGGCAGGGCCCACAGCTCAGCATCATGGACACAGGGGGGAGGGAGGTGAGCACTACTCCCTTCACAAAAGAAAGGGTCCTACAAGAGCTTGCTAAGCTCAGGGTGGATAAGGCAATGGGACCTGATGGCATACATCCCAAGGTACTTAAGGAGCTAAAGGTGGAACTAGCAGAGCCATTAGCAGAACTGTTTAGTGAGTCTCTGAGCACAGGAGAGGTCCCAGAAGACTGGAGAAGGGCTCATGTGATCCTGCTCCACAAGAGTGGTAGCAGGGAGGAGGCAGGGAACTACAGACCAGTCAGTTTTACCTCTGTAGTGGGCATGATTATGGAGGCACTCCTTAAGGAAAGGATAGTGCAAAACTTGGAATCCATAGGGTCACAGGATCCAAGACAGCATGGGTTTACAAAAGGAAGGTCCTGTCAAACTAATCTCATAGATTTCTTTGACTGGGTAACCAGAGTGGTGGACCAAGGGGGAGCAGTTGATGTTGCCTACCTTGACTTCAGCAAAGCTTTTGACACTGTTCCACATAGAAGATTCATAAATAAGCTGGGTAGGCTCAGGGTGGGTCAGAAGTTGGTCAACTGGGTGGCAAACTGGTTGACGGGCAGAAAACAGAGAGTGGTGGTAAATGGTATACAGTCAGAAGAGATGCAAGTCACAAGTGGGGTACCTCAGGGATCAGTCCTGGGGCCAGTCCTCTTCAATATCTTCATTAGTGACCTGCAGATGGACTAGAGGGTAAGGGCTTGTCTGTTTGCAGATGACACCAAGATCTGCAACAGAGTAGATGATCCAGATGGGGTGGGCAGAATGAGAAGATCTGATAAACGAGCAAAATGGTCAGAAGAGTGGCAACTGGGATTTAATGCAAAGAAGTGCAAAATCATGCACATAGGAAGAGAAACCCTGAAGCCACCTATAGGCTGGGAGGGAGTTGCTAGCAGTCACAAAGGAAGAGAGAGATTGGGCATCATCATCACTGATGAGCTGAAATCATCCAAGCAGACCTCCAAAGCAGTAGGTAAGGCTAGGGGGGTGTTAGGGTGTATTAGTAGGGGTATCACAAGTCGTAAGAGGAGGTAATAATCTCTCTTACAAGACACTGTTAGGCCCCATCTGGGTACTCATGGCAGTATTGGAGGCCACACCTTCACAAGGACATTAACCAAATTGAGGCAGTCCAGAGAAGGGCAACCAAAATGGTAGGACTGCATCAGAAGACATATGAGGACAGATTAACAGAGCTCAATATGTATACCCTTGAGCAAAGGAGGGAGAGAGGTGATATGATCAAGGCATTCAAACACCTTAAGGGCATTAACAAGGTGAAAGAGTCTAACATGTTTAAATATAAGAAAAATAGCAGGACAAGAGGACACAGCATGAGATTAGAGGGGGACCGATTAAGGGGGAATGTGAGGAAATTCTTTTTCACAGAAAGGGTGGTGGATGCATGGAATGGCTTACCACAAGAAGTGGTGGCTATGAATACAGTGCAGGGCTTCAAACAGGCATGGGATAGGCATAAGGGAGCAATACAAATGAGTATGAATAGATAGGCCACTGACAGAGCAAAGGCCGATGGCACATTTATAAGGTACATAGATACATAGATACATAGACAGTGTCTGCAGATAAGGGCCTATGGCCCACCTAGTCTGCCCATTTGAGCTTGTAAGTTCAGTTTGTTTTCCTAGAAGTCTATTTCCCCTTACCCCTGACCTCTAGAATCCTTTATGTCTATCCCATGCATTCTTAAATCTGTGATTGTTTCAGCCTCAACATCGCCCTCTGGCAGGGTGTTCCACTTGTCCACCACCCGCTCTGTGAAGAAATTCTTTCTCATGTTTCCTCTGAATCGTCCCTCCCTCCAACTTCATCCCATGCCCTCTAGTCCTGAAACATCTTTTTGCTTAAAATAGCGTTTTCCCGCACCCTGTTCCTCCCTGTAAGATACTTGTATGTCTCTATCATATCCCTCTCCTCCTCTCCTCCAGGGAGTACATGTTCAGTTCCTTCAACCTGTCTTCATAGGATTTGTGATGCAACCCATGCACCATCTTTGTTGCCCTCCTCTGAACCTTCTCTACCCTGTCTATGTCCTACGAGGTATGGTCTCCAGAACTGTACACTGTACTCCAGGTGGGGCCTCACTAGTGTCTTGTATAGCGGAATTATGACCTCCTTTTCCTGCTGGTGATGCCCCTGCCTATACATCCCAGCATCCTATTTGCTTTACCTGATGCCTTGTCACACTGTTTCCCTCATTTGAGGTCATCAGAGATGACAACCCCAAGATCCCTTTCCTGCTTGGTGCATGCTATATCCTCACCCCCCAACTGATATATTGTGCCAGGGTTTTTGTGCCCCATATGCATTATCTTGCACTTCTTTGCATTGAATTTCAACTGCCAAACCCTTGACCATTCTTCAAGTTTCTGCAGGTCCCTTCTCATTCTGCCTACACCCTCTGGTGTGTCTACTCTGTTACAGAGCTTTGTGTCATCAGCGAACAGTGAAATTCTGCCTTCTATATCCTGTGCAATGTCACTGATGAAGATGTTGAATAGGACCGGTCCCAGCACTGATCCCTGTGGTACCCCACTGGTCACTCTTCCCTCTGTGGAGTGACAGCCATTTACCACCACCCTCTGTGTCCTGCCACCCAGCCAGTTACCTACCCACCACACTACTGTCCTGCCCACACCCATATTCCCCAGTTTGTGTAATAGTCTTCTATGTGGCACAGTGTCAAAGGCCTTGCTGAAGTCCAGATAGGCCATGTCCACTGCCCTCCCCTGATCCACCTCCCTAGTCACCCAGTCAAAAAATTCAATGAGGTTGGTCTGACATGACCTCCCCTGGTGAAACCATGCTGCCTTGGGTCCTGTAGTCCATTGACAACCAGATGTTCCACCAATCTCTCCTTCAGTAGTGCTTCCATGATCTTTCCCACTACCGAGGTGAGGCTGACTGGTCTGTAGTTCCCTGCTTCCTCTTTGTTCCCACTTTTGTATAAGGGGACTACATCTGCTGTCCTCCAGTCTTTGGGTACCTCCTGTTTCCAGTGATTGGCTGAACAGGACAGCCAGAGTTCAGCGCATCACCTCTCTTAGTTCTTTAAGGACCCTGGGGTGCACCCATCTGGCCCCATTAGCTTTGTCAACTCTTATTACTTCCAGTTCCTTCAGGACCCTTTCTCGTAAAGGGACTTGTGTCCATTTCTGCACCATTCTCACCCCTTGTACTCCTTCAGACCCATTACCCCTCTTCCTTAGTAAAGACTGAGCAGAAATACCTGTTCAATATGTCAGCTTTACTGTTGTCATCCTCCACGCTCAGTTCCCATCCTCCCTTCAGTCTAACTATCCTCCCTTTGTCCTTCTTTTTCACTTATGTACCTGTAAAAGGTTTTGTCCCCTTTAACCACTGATTTTGCAATGTGTTCTTCTGTTTGAGCTTTGGCTTCCCTTACTGACTTCCCTGCCTCCTTTGTTTCTCCTGGTACTTCTCCCTATCCCCTTCTGCCTGTGTCTTTTTGTATTGCCTGAATGCAGTCTTTTGGCTTTCACTTTCTTTGCTACCTCTTTGGAAAACCATAATGTTCTCCTCTTTCTTTTCCTCTTGCTAACCTGCTTAATGCATAATTCTGTTGTTCTTATAATCCCCATTTTAAATACTGCCAGCTGTTCCTCAATCCCTGATTCCTGTACCATTCCCCTTAATGCCTCTTTCAAGAATCTCCCCATTTTCCCAAAGTCTGCCCCCCTAAAATCCAGGATACGTGTTTTTGTGTGGTTTGGTTCTGCTCTTTCTGTGATTTCAAACCACAATGACTGGTGGTCACTGTTACCCAGGTGCCCCCCCTACTGTTACCCCCATCACACTGTCCCTGTTTGTGAGCACAAGGTCCAGTATTGCCTTCTGCCGAGTTGGTTCCATGACCAGTTGCTTGAGGAAGGCACCCTGAAGGGAGTCCAGGATAAATCTGCTCCTAGTTGATGCTGCTGCTGGGATGCTCCAGTCCACATCTGGTATATTGAAGTCTCCAACCAGTACTACCTCACCCTTGTCAGCCATCCTTTGGATGGCTAGCATCAGCTCCCTATCTGTTTCTTCCTCCTGGGCTGGTGGTCTATAGACCACACCTGTGCGGATGGCTGGCCCCATTTTCCTTTCCAGCTTAACCCACAGTATCTCTCCCCCATTTTGTTCCTCCTGGATCTGTGTGGCCCTTATGTCATTTTTCACATACAGTGCCACTCCTCCTCCCTTCCTGCCTGCTCTGTCTCTTCTGAATATGTTGTAGCCAGGTATGACCATCTCCCAGTCATGGTTATCATTACACCAGGTTTCAGGTAGAAAAAGAAATGGGCAGACTGGATGGGCCTTGCGGTCCTTATCTGACGTCAACTTCTATGTTTCTCGGATCTCAGCACTGTGCTCCCACCTCACTTCTTTGATCCTCTATCCTCCCCCCAACCCCCCCTTTTCACCTGAAAACTGTTACCCCCAGAAAGCCAAGCCGTACCTACTAAAAGCCTTGGGGAATTCCCATTTCAGAACTGATACCCTGGACCTTAAACTCCTAGGCCTGACCCTTGACGAACTCCTCACCCCCCTAAACTCCTTACTCAACCGCTCCCTTTGCCTTAGTCAGTTCCCTGCCAAATGGAAAGCTGCCATCGTTACCCCAGTCCACAAAGGTGGTGATCGCACCTCTGCTGGGAACTACCGCCCCATCTCTTTCCCCCCCAAGGCCTTGGAGAGACTCATTTCTGACCAACTCACTGAGCACCTCTCTAAATTCAACCTGCTATGTCAGGAACAGCACAGCTTCTGTAAAGCCCACAGCACCACCTTGGCACTGCTAGAATTCTCCTCTGCCACACATTCAGCCCTTGACAAGGGGTATCCAGCAGGCGCGGTTTTCGTGGATTTGTCGAAAGCCTTCAACACCGTGAACCACCCTCTCCTCTTATCCATCCTCTCCCATGCTGGTCTGTCCCAAGAAACCACTAACTGGTTCACTCATTATCTATTGGACAGGTCACAACAAGTCAAGATTGGCAACTCTTTCTCCTCCAGACTTCAGGTTAGGTCAGGGGAGCCTCTGTAAATGAGTCTCTTGACTCAGAGGTTTTAATTCCGATATGTTCAGTCGGTAAATAAATAAATAAATTAGTCACTGTGTGGTGAGACATTAGCCTAAGAGTGTAGCTGAGGGTAAGGGTGCGGAAGGATTGTCTGTCAGGGAAGTGGAGAGGGCTTGTGGGTAGAGATAGGTGAGATTAGGAGCAGGTACAGACTGGGGAGGTATAGACACAGAGTAGTGATGAAAGGGCTGCTTGAGTCGGTGCATCTCAGATGGAGTGGGGAGGGTGTTTAACAGCTCTGACCATCCTAGTTGCAGCATTTGGTGCAATGTGAGCCCCGTACGTAACTAGCCACTCCCAAGGGACAAACACTAGAGCCACTGGCAGGAGTTGAGGGCTCAGATAAAGTCCAGTTGGTCCAAGCTCTGATCACTGTTGCAGCAGGTGACTCTATTCCTTTCCCTCTCCCTGGGATGGCATCACAGTTTGGTCCTGGGGCTGCAGTTCAGTTGGCAGCCACCAGGACAACAGCATACCCAGCATTTTAGTATAATCTAGATTTTACTCCGCGGACTCTGAGACCAGGTAAGGGATTTTTTTTTTTTAATGTAATGCCTGTGTCACCTGAGGAGACCTGCCAATTCAATGTTAGAAATATGTTTTAAATGGCGATGCATTGTCTTTGTTTCAGAATTATTTAATATCCATTAGTAAAAATAAAACAGTGGAGTTCACAAGGAATTAAATTAACACATAAGAGTACAGAGTACGTCTTCTAACTCTGTAAGTTTGCATTGATCTTTGCCCTCCTTATGAAATGAATTGAAAGTAATAAGCCGCTGCTATTTTTTCCAGTGATATTTGGTGAGGATGTTGCCTTTGGAGGAGTCTTCAGGTGCACAGTTGGACTGAGAGACAAATATGGTGAGTTATGCATTGGGGATTTTGTGATTTTCCTCCTCTTATTAACCTTCTGTAGCTACTGTAATTATTTGATGCTGTATTTTATTTATTAATTTATTTATAACTCCATGTTAATTTGTGCTTGTATCCTGTATAGCGCCCTAAACCTCAAGGAAAGGGTGCTTAAGAAATGAGTCCTTACTTACTCGTTGTTCTTAGCAGAAACAGTGTTTAAGCTGGAAGTCTAAAATGCCTCCAAGGAAATGTGTAGATAACTGATTAGTTTGTGAGAAAACTTTACAAGAGACTTGGGGGTCTACAAGAGATAGGAAGGAATTTAGGTTTACACCTCCTGGCGGATTTCGAGACCCCAGCAGAGCAATTAATAAAATTAACGGTGACTAATCCCTGGACACAACAGCTCTACCGAGTGTGGAGCACAGTTAAGAAAGATTTGGGAATTGGATCTCTGACTTCCCTCACCCAGATAGCTCAGGGTGCCCAATTTCTCCCTCCTTGTATGGATAATACCCTTCACCGTTGGAAGGGATTGGGTTAGAGTCTCTTCTTCCAGTTTATTCATGGGGGAATTTTCCATCATTTCTCAGATATGCAGAGAGAATATCACTTAATGCAGCAAGATTTTTTTAATATCTTCAAATGGTCTCCTTCCTTAGATCGGGCTCTTGTTCACTGGAAGCTCAGAAGGATTCTCACCCCATATGTTCGGTCCTCATGCAGGCCACAGAGGGACAGATACATCAGAAACACATTTCAGCTGGCCCATCGGCGGGATTTCCACTTGCGACGCCGGCGACCCGGGTTCGGGAATGGATCCGGGTCGTTGGAGGGCCGGCGGGAGTAGGATCGAAGTCCCGCTGGACAGCCTCCTCTCCAGGGAGGGGGGGTAGCGCTGAGCGCTGGGGACTCTGGCGGTGGCTGGAGTTCTCACGCAGCCGACGCTTGACGGGGAGGCGGGCAGACGCTGGCGCCATTGCACGTCCCGCCTCCTCTGGGAGAAAATGGAAAAAGCGGGCAGGACCACCGTGGATGAAGCCCTCCCGGAGATCCTGCGCGCCACCGCGGGACCAACCAGTCACAGTTCCGGGGTCAGCGAAGGTGGCCTGCGGCCCCCTCCGGGGGTAAGCGGGGTGACCGAGGGTCCTCTGCAGCTATAGGCGGTGGTAGAGGTCTTTGGGGGCCGTGACCAGGGCGGAGGAAGTAGACGGTGGTCCAGCCAGGATAAAGGGCAAATAAAAAAAAAAAAAGAAACACATTTCAAAATTAGTCCAAACCTACATGCAGACCAACATACAAACACCACCTCCATATCAACTACCTTGGGAAAGGGAATCGGGCCTTAACCGTTCTTCCCAAAACTGGAAATGTATATAGAAACATAGACTTTGACGGCAGATAAGGACCACTTGGCCCACCTAGTCTGCCCATTTCCCTACCTAGAGGATAAGCTGCAGATCCTATTTAACTAACAGCCTATTTCTTCCTACTCCCCACAAAAATTGCCTTATATCTGTCCCATGCATTCTTAATTCTCCCACAGTTTTAGACCCCACAACCTCCTCAGGAAGGCTGTTCCATGCGCTCCACCGCCTCTCTGTGAAAAAATGCTTCCTCACATTGCCCCTGAGCTGTCCCCTCTATCTTCAAATTGTGTCCCTTGTTCTTGCATTTCTTTTCTGAAAGATGCTACCCTCTTGGACTTTGTTGATTCCACTGAGGTACTTAAGCGTTTCTATCATGTCCCCCTCTCTTCTTTCCTCAAGGGTATACATATTAAGCTCCTTTAGTCTCTCCTCGTATGGCTTCTCTTGCAGATCCTGCACCATTTTAGTTGCCCTCCTCTAAACTGCCTCCATCCTGTCTATGTCCTTGTGGAGAAGGGTTCTCCAGAACTGGACGCAGTACTCCAGATGGGGTCTCACCAACTGTCTGTACAGGGGGATAACAACTTCCTATTTTCTGCTGGTGATGCCTCTCCCTGTAAATCCCAGTATCCCCGCAGCCCTCCCTACCGCCTTCTCACATTGCTTGCCAACCTTCAGGTCATCTGATATGATTACCCCAGGTCCCTTTCCATTTTTTTGTTGTTACCACCCCCAATTGTGTAATCTTCCCTGGTTTTGTTTCCCAGGTGCATTATTTTGCACTTCTTTGCTTTGAATCCAAGCTGCCATACTTCTGACCATTCCTCCAACCTTGCCAAGTCCCTTCTCATTCTTTCCACGCCCTTGTATCAACCCTGTTGCAGAGCTTTGTGTCATCTGCAAAGAGGCATAGTTTTCCTTCCAGTCCCTCTGCAATGTCACTTATAAAGACATTAAAAAGGACTGGACCCAGTACTGAACCCTGCAGTACCCCACTAGTAACCCCTCTTTCTTCAGAGTGGACTCCCTTTACAATTACCTTCTATGTCCTGTTGTCTAACCAATGTTTTACCCAGGCTACCACCCTGGGCCCCACTTCCAGGCTGGTTAAATTTGACTATTAATCTTTTGTGTGGGACTGTGTCAAATTCCTTGCTAAAGTCTAGGTAGACCATGTCCACAGCCCCTCCCTGGTCTACTTCTTTGGTCACCCAGTCAAAGAAATCAATTAGATTCGTCTGACATGACCTTCCCGCTGTGAACCCATGCTGCCTTGGGTCCTGTGCCCCACTGGCTTCTAGGTACTCAACAATTCTTTCCTTCAGAAGTGATTCCATCACTTTCCCTAACACAGAGGTCAAACTGACAGGTCTGTAGTTTCCTGCCTCTGTATTGGTCCCACTTTTGTGAAGGGGAATCACATCTGCCTTCCTCCGGTACCACACCATCCTCCCATGATAGGGTTGCCACCTATCCAGGTTTTTGACTGGATAATCCATTTTTTTAGGGTCCCTGTCTGGTTATCCGGTTTTGATTAAATGCAGTCCGGTTTTTGGGCAATTTTGATTGCTCATATACTCTTAAAACGGATAAAGCAAATCATTCAGTGTTTTGGCTGCATTGCATGTCCACTGCCTTTGTTTCTAAAACCAGTCTGTCTGGGAGGTGCAAAGTATGGCCATTAAGATCATTGGCAGTAAATTAACCTAATCTTTTCCACTCTGAATTTTAAGTATGGCCTTTTACTGCTATGACAGGAAACAGCTTTTACACCTTTATGTACTCCCATGTGTTTCTTTTTGTTTGTTTTAGACCCATTTTTGTTAAAGTAGTATTCTAGCTTTTATTGCCTTTGTCACTACATTTGCTTTCATTTTTTGTATTATCTGAACATTCCATGATATTAGCTACACTTTTACAGGTCATTCAGATTAGCAGCAGGGAGTGGTGTGTCTGAAATTGTGGAATATCTTAGAAATATGAAAAGAAACAGCAGTAGCTGCTGAGGTAAAGGGGGGCATAGTGCAGTATTAAGGGCGCCACAAGCACCAACAATTAAGTTATAAAAAATTGGTCAAAGAATCAGAATACATGACTAACACGGAAAGGAAAATGGGAGAGTGTTTAACAGAGGGCTGAGCAATAAGCTGTGGATGAGCTTGGCACATCCAGCAGACCTGAGTCTGATTCCCCACAGCCTCCACTTATATACTGTGTGACCCTGAGCAAGTCACTTAACCTTCCTGTGCTCCTGGGTCACGCCTGTAAAATGGGCTATGTGGCCTATGGGAGTTAACCTGGTTGCCAAAGAATAAAAATAAATAACTGAATGAATAAATAACTATAATAAATAATAGTATAAAATGATTTCCTATCACTAGTAATGTCTATTTCCAACAATACAAATGGCTTTGGAGGAAGAGCGATATGCTCACCAGTCATAAAAAGGGGGGTGGAGCCAGAGGTGGAGTTTAGGATGTGGTTTAGCATCCATTTTTACCTCATCCAAAGGTGGTGACCCTATCCCATGATTTGTTAAAAAGGGTAGTCAGTGGTGTCTCTAGTTCTCTGCTTAATTCTTTTAGAATTCTGGGGTGAATTCCATCTGGCTCCATTGCTTTGTTCACCTTCAGTTTTAGGAGTTCTTTCAGAACCCCTTTCTTCTGTGAAAGGACTGGGATTTTACAGAGTGCTTCTGTTAATTGGATTAGGCACCTCCCCCACCTCCTCTTTTGTGAGTACTGAACAGAAGTATTCATTCAGTATCCCTGCTTTTTCACTGTCCCTCTCTGCCCAGCCACCGTCCATTATATTCAGCCTCACGATCCCTCCCTTTGTCTTTCTACGCTCCCTGATGTACCTATAAAAGGTTTTATCCCCCTTCTTAACCGAGTTGGCTATCTTTTCCTCAGTTTGGGCCTTTGCTATTCTGACTACCCTCCCTGCTTCCTTCTGCCTTAACTGGTACAGTTCTCTGTCCTGCTCCTTCTGTGTTTCCTTATACTTCCTAAATGCTATCTTTTTCTCCCTAACCTTCACCGCCACCTCTTTTGAGAACCATAGTGGCTTTTTCTTTCGTTTTGATTTGTTTATTTGCTTCACACAAAGGCTTGTTGCCTCTGTGATGGCAGTTTTGATAATTCCCCATTGTTGCTCCACCCCTCCTTGAAATGGGGTCTTTCATACATCAGCCTCAAACAACTGGAGGAGTGTAGATGGAAAATCATGTCGCGTCTAACTCCCAATAGAATGAAACACTACACACAGAACCGTTTAGACATATGCCGGCACAATTGTGGGGAGGATGGTACTCCGTACCACATTTTTTGGGTATGCCCTACACTGCTGCCCTTCTGGGAGAAGGTAGGACAAGAATACAAGCAAATGGCAGGTATTCAGGGAAATTTTGGGTTTGTACATTTGGGTTTTCTGTGGCCCAGGTGCATTATTTTTTACTTTTTCGCATTGAAACCCAGTTGCTGTACCATTGACCACTCCTTGAGTTTTCTCAGTTCTCTGCTCATTCTTTACACACACACTGCATTGTCCACCCTACTGTAGATGTTGGTGTCATCTGCAAAGAGGCAGACCTTCTGCTCCAGCACATCTGGAATGTCCCCTATAAAGATGTTAAAGAGGACTGGTCCCAGTACTGATCCCTGAGGCACCCCTCTGGTCACTCTCCCCCTCCTCAGAGTGAACTCTGATTACCACAACCCTCTGTTGCCTGTTCCCGAACCAATTTCTTACCCAGTTTATCACCTTTGGACCCACTTTTAAGTTAGCCAGCTTGCCTAATAGCTCTCCTATGTGGAATGGTGTTGAATGCCTTACTGAAATCTAGGTAGGCTACATCCACCGCTCCACTCTGATCTAATTCCTTGGTCTCCTGGTCAAAGAAATCAGATTCCTTTGACATGACCTCCCACCTGTGAATCCATGCTGTCTTTGGTCTTGTAGCCCATTAGATTCAAGATATTACACTATCCTCTCCTTCAGCAATGATTCCATTAACTTCCTACCACCGATGTCAGGCTGACTGGTCTGTAATTGCCAGCCTCCTCTCTGCTACCACTTTTGTGAAAAGGTCTGCTTGGGCATTCCAGATATTCAGAATTATGGCATTCAGGTACCAGTTTCAGATCTGTGCAGTATTTCTAGCAAGGAAGCTAAATGTTTTAGATTCTCTGAGTAGACTAGGCATTTGGATTCATGAATGGGCCCTGGACCAGGATGTGTTACATGTTCCTGAAGTGGGACTCTGTAAAGATGGATCTGTTTGCACCCTGGGAAATGTAGAAATATAGAATTTGTCAATAGATAAGGACTGCTTGGCCCACATAGGTCTGTCCATTTTTCCCTGCTTACAATATGTCTGTAGACCCTACCTGATCTCAGTTTTTTTTTTTCTCCCACCCCATTCCTTTCCACTGAGATATCCTTATGCCTATCCCATACATAATTGAACCCCACCACTGTCTGTGCCCCAAATACACTGGCTGGTAGGCAGTTCCAAGAATCCACCACTCTTTCTGTGAAGAAGTACTTCCTCCCATCTCCCCTGAATCTCCCCCACCTCCAACTTCACAACATGACCCCTTGTTTTTGTGCACCTTTTTTTTTCTGAAAAATACTTTCTTCCTCTACTTTATTTACCCCCTTGAGGTATTAAAAGGTCTCTCTCATATCCATATCGCCCTTCTTACCTCCAGGGTGTACATATTGACTTCTTTAGGCTATCCCCAATAGGGCTTTTGATGCAGACCACACACCACTCTAGTTGCGTTCCTCTGGACTGCCTCCAGTCTGTATATGTCCTTTTGGAGATGTGGCCTCTAGAACTACACACAGTATTCTACATGATGCCTTACCAGCGATCTATACAGAGGCAGCACCATCCCCCTCCTTCTGCTGGTCATACCTCTGCCTGTGCACCCCAGCATCCCAGTAGCTCTCCCAGCTGCTTTGTCACACTGCTTGGCCACCTTTAGGTCATCAGAGATTATTATCCCTAGGTCTCTCTCTTGCTCGGTGGTCATTAATAATACTCCCCCATTTTATACTCTTCCCTTGGGTTTTCTGTGCCCCAGGTGTATTATTTTGCACTTTTTCACACTGAAACCCAGTTGCCATACCCTTTTTATGTATTTATAAGCACATCGGAATTACAACCTTTTGAGTCATAGACTCGTTTCCAAAGGCTCCACGTCATGATACAAAGAGAAAAATACAGATAGTAATGAAAATTGAAGGAACAGGTAATACATACGTTGGAGAGCATTGCATACAATTAGCAGGGTGATAGTGTCAGGTCTCTACTTGGCGCCATCCCCCCAGCTCAACTGCAAAGTCATCTATAAAGACATTAAGAAGGACCGGTTCCAGCACTGATCCCTGAGGCACCCCACTGGTCACTGCCCCCTCCTTGGAGTGAACTGTATTTACCACTTCCCTCCCTCGCCTATCCCCTAACCAGTTTCTTACCCAGTTTGTCACCTTTGGAGTCACTTCTAAGCTACCCAACTTGCTTAATAGTCTCCTGTATCGAACAGTGTTGAATGCCTTACTGAAATCTAGGTATGCTACATCCACTGCTCTACCCTGATCTAATTCCTTGGTCACCCAATCAAAGAACTCTATCAGATTCATTTGACATGACCTCCCACCCATGAATCCGTGCTGTCTTGGGTCTTGTAACCCATTAGATTCAAGATACTCCAGTATGAAAGATAGATAAAGCAAACAGAACAGGAAAGGGATCTGGGGATTGTAATATCAAACAACCGTAGGGTAAGTGACCAGTGTAGTAAGGTGGTTGGCAAAGCTAATAGAATGATGGCGTGCATAGGAAGGGGCATAACTAGTAGGAAGAGGGAGGTGCTGATGCCATTATACAAGACCATGGTTAGACCACACCTGGAGTATGGGGTGAAGTTCTGGAGGCCTCATTTAAGAAAGGACATAGATGTAATAGAAAAGGTTCAGAGAAGGACAACAGAGATGGTACAGGGTATGCAAGGGAAATCATATGAGACAAGATTGAGAGAATTAAATCTGTGTCCACTGGAGTTTAGGAGAGAGAGAGGAGACATGATGGAGACATTCAAGTACATGAAGATGATAAAGTGAGTGAAGGAAGTCTTTAAAAGGAAAGTCAGAGTTAAAACAAGAGGTCATACTTTAAGATTGGAAGGAAGAAGATTTAAAGGTAATGTATGGGAGTGTTATTTCACTGAGAGGGTGTTTGAACCATGGTACAGATTACTTGAGGAGGTGGTAGGTGTCAAAATGGTGAAAGGATTCAAGAGAGCGTGGGATAGACATATGGGGTTGGTTAGAGCACAGAGGATAGGCTCCCTTGTGCACCGGTGACTAGTAGGGGAGGGGGGGAGATGGGCAGACTGGATTGGCTGGGATGGTCCTTTTCTGCTGACATAGTACTATGATACTATGATCCTGTCCTTTAGGAGGGATTCCATTAACTTCCCTATCACCACTGTCAGGCTGGCTGGTCTACAATTGAAAGCCTTCTCTCTGCTACCACTTTTGTGAAGGGGACTACATCTGCCCTCCTCCAGTCATGTGGAATGACTCCCGTTTCCAGTGAGCTGTAAAATTCGACTGTTAGAGGTGCAGCCAGTATCTCCCTTAGCACCCTCAGTACCCTAGAATTTACCCCGTCTGGTGTCATAGCTTTGTGCACTTTCAGATTAGCGGAACCCTTTAGGCTGTCTCCTCTGAAAAAGGACTAGTGTCCATCTCCCTCCTGTTAGAGCTACTGTTACTTTTTTGTGGCCCCTTCCCTTCTCCTTCCACTGTGAATACTGAACAAAAGTATTTGCTCCTGAGTTCTGCCTTTTCCTGGTCCCACTCTGCATTCTCCGCCATCCCTTTTTAACCTTAGAAGCCCTCCCCTGGTCTTCCTCTTTTCACTTACATTCCTAAAAAATATCTTGTCCACTTTTGTAACTGAACCCCTCCTCTCTGCATTGTTTCTTTAACCATGAATGGACGGTCCTGGTGCGGCATTCCCTCTCCTCCTTCCTGTTACAGACAAGCAGCACCTCTGCAAAAGCCACAGAATATGCTAGCTGAAACCTCTCCCCTCCTGAACTATCCCAGCCCATCCCTAGTCAGGTCATTAGTCTCTAGGTGGACAATGACATGTAGCTCAGCCTTCCTTCCTGCTGCTGTAATGATCCTCTGGATCCAGGTCGCATCCCTCCAGGCATTGGCGCCATGTAGGCACTCCTCTGTTTCATATTCCCAGATCTGTCCCCCTCACAATCGAGTCCCCACTAGAAGTTGGTTCCTCCTCTCCTGGGGTCCTCTGCCACCCTTTCTGGGGTGTCCGCTACGTAGGACCCCCACATCTAATTTGAATGTAAGTATAGTGACTGTGGACAATATTGTCCTTGATCATGTTCAATGTTATAAATACTTAGGGATGTACATGGACAGATCATTGAGTTGGGGTTCCCATATAGAATATACAATTAAAAAAGTTAATAGTTGCTTGGGTGCACTTTATAGAATTAGGAATTGTATGGATGTTAATGTAAGGAAACAGGTAGCTATTGCTACACTGATTCCTTTATTAGATATGGGGATATTATTTATATAGGGGCTATTTCAACTCAGTTGGTTAGAATAGATGTTTCCTTTAATAAGATAGCTAGGTTTATTCTGGATGTCCCTAAGAGAACTCATAGAAGAGAGCTATATCAATCCCTGAATTGGATGAGTCCTAATGGATAGAAGGATATTTCATGTCTTGATATACATGGTTAACTCAGTTAGGGTAGGGTTCCAGAATATATTAGTGATGAACTTCAGATCAGGACAATTAGGGGAGGGTTGCGCTCTGCAGAGGGTTTGGAATATGTTCTACCCAGAAGAAGGACGGAAATGGGCAGAGAACATTTTTTCTACCTGGGTCCTAGCCTGTGGAATTCACTTCCAACTTACCTGAGGCCAAATAGTTCTAGCCCTAATCTTGGTGAAATAAAAAATTGGTTTAAATTTGAAGCCATTAAAAGGCTAAATGATGAGTAATTTGAATGTTTTGCCTTAAAACAGGATATTAATTGCACTTTATGAATGTTCACTTTGTTGTTAGTGTTGTCTTGGACGTGAGTTTTATTGTAAATAATTTTAGGTGATTGTTGTTTCTTTTTTGAGTGTGTTTTTCTATTATGTTATTATGAATGTATATATGTTTGTATTGGGGACCTCACTGGAAATGAGCTCGTCTCAGTTGAGCCTCCTATTCTTTTGCTTGTCAATTGAATAAAATTTTTACTACTACTACATCGTCCCTGGTCCCTACCATGGGTGCCTCCTCTTGGCAGTCCTCCCCCGCCAGACCGGCAAAGGAATTTTGTAGCGATACCGGTTGGCCAGAGCCCACCATAGAACAAGAAACAGAACCTGCTTTGCTGCAGGCTCCCAGTGGTGGGCACAGTACCAGAGGAGGCCAGGTCAGTGTGTTGGAGAAAGAGATTTATGTATGTTTTCCCCCATTCACTCTACTTCTGCAGGTCTTTCTCAAATTTAGAGAAGTTGTTGATTCGGCTGTTCAGATAGTCTTTCAAGAAACCTCTGTGCCTCCCTCTAAGGCCGGAGGACCTCCTGTCTCTGCCTCAAGGGATAATGCTTCATCCAAACCTTAAAGCCCTTCACCTAAAATCATGGTCCTGGAAACAATGGTTACTGAAGAGCTAGCCTTTGCAGTCTTAAATCTTTCTACTTAGGTGTTGGGAGTTTTAAAAGTATCCAGAAAACATGAAAAGATATGAAGATTAGTACAACATAATTGATTTAGAGGGATTCTGTCTTCTTGATTACAGCCTACCCCCATTATTGCCACAGGACCCTCCTAAAATCCTGTATCTGACACTGCTGAGACTAGAAGACACACCTGTCAAAGTTAGATCTTCACTATGCACACTTAGTCTTCCACAGAGCAGGCTCTGTTACTGGAACAGCCTTAAAGCTTGCTTCTCCTACCACCAAACTATGTAGTCCTCCCACTCTACACCCTATGCATTCAAATATTTCCTTCTGTTGGAAGGAGCAGGTCTTCTCCCTCGCAGCTCCTGCTAGTGATGGAGAATTCTGCTAGTTTTCAAGCAGTTTTTTTTTTTTTTTTGTTTTGTTGACTGTT
Source organism: Neoceratodus forsteri (assembly GCA_016271365.2). Lineage (NCBI taxonomy): Eukaryota > Metazoa > Chordata > Ceratodontiformes > Ceratodontidae > Neoceratodus > Neoceratodus forsteri. The sequence goes on along the minus strand of CM057449.1, from coordinate 1,127,735,165 downwards.
TATCACCAGGTGCTATGGGTGGCCCAGAGCTTGCTCTCTGTGGCGCGGCTCCCCTGGGAAGGTGGGGGAGAGAACAAGATCAACCAGAGGCCCCACCTGAGGCTTACGTCTGGGTCGTCATTCAGGAAGCGGTCCAGGGGCGTCATGGATGACCCAAAGTTTTCATGTCTTGGTTTCCCCCAGGAGGCACGGACGACAGTGCAGGGCAGGTGTGCTCCTGCACTCATCCCACAGACATCTGCCATCGCTGCAGCGCAAGCCAGGTGATCTCAGCTACTGGAACACCCAGTCTCTACTGGGTGTCACTGATATGCCTGACAACCACCCCCCCCCCCCGGAGATGGAGAACTGTCCTTGGGATGCTCATCCAGCAGCCCCCTGGCTGACCCTCTGATGCATCGTGCTTGCTTCTGAACACTGGATGTCTGCAACACAGGCAGTTGCGCTGCCGCTGCACCAGCGGGCCGGCAGTTTTCAAGCGATTTTCTTTTTTGACTGTGTTTTGGCTGCTCTGTCTGTTGGGCAGATGTAACACTTTCTGGCCATATTGGCAATCATGGCGCCCACTGCTTTCCCCTTCCTGTAAGGACATTGACATAAGGATGGCTGCCCATGCAGAAGTGCATGCATGTGTACACCCTGTCATGCGCTCTGCAACATCCCCCCCTTTCCTTACTCCTATCTACTGCACTACTGTTTGTACTCCTACAGGTGGCAGTGACAGAGGAAGGAAACACAGCCCTCCCTCCTCCTTCTCAGAGGAGGAGAACATCCTGAACCCAGGTTGCAAACAGCCCTATTTTTGTGATTTTTTTTTTTTGTTTGTTTGTTAATTGAAGTTTGGCTTTAGTCTTCGATTCATTTTCTTCACCTGATTCTATGGCTCCTGCTCTGTGGTCCCTTTCCCTTTTTACCATCTGTTACAAGAAGTCATTGTTTAAAAGGTATATTCTGTGCAGATACAAGATGGCCATGAATCCTGTGTTTATTGTCCAGGCCTGAATCACGATGTGGCCCATGGCCATGAAGCCTGTGTTTATTGTCCAGGCCCGAATCACGATGTGGCCCATGGCCATGAAGTCTGTGTTTATTGTCCAGGCCCAAATCACAATGTGGCCCATGGCCATGAAGCCTGTGTTTATTGTCCAGGCCCGAATCACGATGTGGCCCATCACCATGAAGCCTGTGTTTCTAGGAGCGTGGATATGTTGTTCATCCACACTCTTTGGCATGTCCCTTTCCCCTTTACATCTGGCCGGAAGTAGTCAAGCTGGCTCCTTCCACCCACCCAGGTGGTAAATACCTCGGCTGTGCACCATGATGCCAGATCTTCCTTTCCGCTGGAAGATTCCGTTTCCCTCATGCTACTTCTGCAGTATTGTAGGCCCTGGATACTAATTGACGGTTTTCACTGCAGTCGCTTTCTTTGAAACTTGTATGAGTTTACGATTCCGATCCGAGCACATCGGACATGGAGGACAAGTTGTCTTCATCCCCCGGGTTTCGCCGGTGTCCCTGCAGACAGAAAATGTCACGCACCAATCCCCACTTCTCATGTGTTTATTGTTTGGGTGTCATGCATGACACCTCTTCGTGCACCATCTGCTTGGCCTTCCATCCCAACGTTCGGGATGACCGCAAGGCGCGCCTTGGCTTGCTGGGAGACCGGGCGCCGCGAATCCACCGTGAAACGAGGGAGGCAAGGTGGGCGGTTTCCACGGCCGCGAGATCTGCCGAGCAGCTCGACCAGATGCCGGCTTTGGAAGAAGAAGCTGCCCAAGCCTCGGCCAGCTGAGTTTTTTTTTTGTGCTGCTAAACCTTGGCTCTACCTTCACAGGATCCTTTCGGGAGCTGTGCCAGTCTCTCCCCACCAGGGGTGAGGAGCCCTCGGACATGCACTTCTCCCGCCCTAGAAAACGGAACAAGGACCCTAAGTCGTCTTCTTGGAGAAGACGTTCCTGGGACCGAGAGAGGTCTGAATCCCAGGACCTTGTGGTCTCCGCCTCTGTCGAGATTGCTTCCTCTTCCGCCGGCTTCTCGGACCTTCCGTCAGGCCAAGGCACCGAGGCTGAGAAAACTGCTGAACCGGCCGAGATATCTCTTGACCCGATCGAGCCATTGTTGCCGACCCCGGTCGCCGACTCATTGGAGAGGGCACCTATCCTTTTCTTCCCCGACGAGGAGACCCAGCTCTCGGGTATCCTGATCGAGGGACAGGAGCCGGAACCTCGGTTTTCGCTGACTCCAGCCTCTCCTGATCAAACAAGCCGAACCCTTCGGTCAAAAAGACGAAAAAGGGTCACAAACACTCTCGGAAGAGGCGTCACCACAGATCCTCATCCTCCTCGGACAAGGAGAGACTTTGACGGAAGCTCCGTTGGCGTTATGAGGACCTTATGTGGCAACAGTTAATTCTGAGCGGTCTTAAGCCAGCTCAGCCGGCTACACCGGCCATTACTTGGCCCCGGCCTCTTAGGCCGACGCCGACCCCTTCGGAGCCGAAGACTCCGGTTCTTCCTCTGGTAGGACCGGCACGCATTCCTGTTCAGCCTGTTCCGGTCTCTCCACCAATTTTGGTGGAGCCACCGCCTAAGCAGCCTCAGGGAAGGGCTCCCTAGAAAGAGGACCGGACAGATACGGGCCTGCCCCGTTGTCTGTGCATCACTGTTGTCCCTGATCGCCCTTGGCATATTGAAGGGGACATAGGCGGGAGACCCTTATATCCTGACTCTTTTGGACTCGTATACCACTGGTCTACACTCACACCTCGATGAGGAGTTGTCAGTGACAGGCTTGGAGGAAGGTCCTTCCTCTTTCCAGGGCATCCTCCACCTTATTTCAGAGTCAACCGGTATGCCCTTGGAGCCTATCCAAAAGAAGGCAGAATATCCTTTCACGGATATCATTAAGAGGGGGATACCCCGACAGAGGCCTTCCCAGTGGCCAAAGCCATTGTTGGCCCGGCCCTTGAGCTATGGCAGTACCCTGCCTCTTGCCCAGCTCCGTCTGCCCACATGGCTCACAAGTACACTGTACCCATGGGGTCCTTGGTGGGTTTCACAGAGCATCCCTTGGCCAAGAGCCTTGTGACTGCCTCTTTGTTTAGATGCATGGGTAGCTCAGCGGATACTGACCGCCCTCCGGACAAGGAGGCCAAGAATATGGACCATTCTGCCCGGAAGGTGTATGCGGCCTCATCCTTGGGCCTTCTTCAAGACAGCTCGGCAGTGATCATAGCACACTTCTCTCACGCCCTCTTGGGGTCACTAGATGAAGTCCTCCCTCATCTCCCAGCGGACACGCAGACCACGGTTAAGCAGGTCCTTGACCAGGGCCATGCTGTTGCAAAACGGCAGTTCCAGACGGCCTTGGACATTGGAGATTCCTGTGCCCGCTCACTAGCAGCCGCAGTGGCCATTCGCCGCAGGGCCTGGCTGAGGTTATCCTCTTTCCCGGCGGATACTCAGCACAAGTTAGCTGACGTGCCCTTCCTTGGCACCGATCTCTTCAGTCTGGGAGTGGCAGGTCACCTCCAGTGCATAGAGCAGTCCAGTGCCACCTTGGATGCCACTTCTGCAAAGGGTTCTTTGGGCAAGAACCAGCAGAAGCACAAGAAGAAGCCTTTTCGGCACTCTTCTCCTGCGGTTAGACAGCTCTCCTTCCAGGGAGGTCAGCAGCACCAGCAGCAGCAGCAGGCTCAAGCTTGGCGCCCCAGGCCCAAACAGGGTCCCCAACAGCCCCGCAAAGGAGGTTGAGGTGCCGGTTCAGGATCCTCCTCCTCCTCTAAGCCTGCTTAGTGACGGATCAGGGGTGGCTACCCTCACACCTGCCACGCCAGTTCTGGGTCCTTCGGGGCAAGCTCCACCACTTTCTTTCCATCTGGTCTGGTATCACTGGACAGGTGGGTCCTGGAAATGGTCGGTTGGGGATTGTCTCTAGAATTCGCGCAGTACCCTCCCTGTCGAGCCCGTGCCCCTTGGGAGGAAAGGATCTCAGTTTGCACTCAGTCAGCCCTTCGGGACGACATTGCTCAGCTCCTCTGCAAGGAGGCGGTAGCTCCAGTGCCGGATCCTCCTGCAGACCCAGGCTTCATGTCCAGGTACTTCCTGGTGCCCAAGCGGACGGGGGGGTTGGCACCCCATCCTAGATCTCCATGACCTGAATCAATATCTCAGGTCTCGCACCTTCCAGATGGTAGCTCTGAATCTGATCATACCATCTCTGGAGCAAAACATGTGGTTCTGTTCACTGGATCTACAGGACGCGTTGTTCCACATCCCAGTCCGTCCATCCCACCAGCGGTTCCTCCGCTTCAGGGTGGAAGGGACCCTGTACGAGTTCCAAGCCATGCTGTTCAGCCTGTCATCGGCCCCTCAGGTCTTCACCAAGTGCATTGCAGTGGTGGCGGCCCATCTACGGGCGTCAAGGGGTTCGGATATACCCCTACCTTGACGATTGGCTCCTGGCGGATTCCTCCCTGCAGGAGGTGGAGAGGTCCAGGGACCTGGCCCTCCAAACCTGTTCTCAATTAGGCCTCCTGATCAAATAGGCCAAGTTGGAACTCGTGCCCTCTCAGGTGATGGACTTTATCGGGGCAGAGCTCGACTCTCATCAAGCCACAGCTCGGCTCCCGGCAGACAGGGCGGAGGTTCTTTCCTCCTTTGCTCAATCATTTCTGGTTGGGCACTTGCGCCCTGCCCCGGGACTTTCTGCGCCTTCTGGGTTACATGGCGGCATGTACCTCAGTGGTCCGTTGGGCCAGATTGCACATGCGCCCCCTCCAGTGGGAGCTGGCCATTCAGTAGACTCCGCGTCAGGGTCATTTCGACCAGCTGGTCACTCTCACCCAGAAGATGTGGGACGCTCTCCAGTGGTGGACCGCCCCAGGTCGTCTGCAGGAAGGGATCCCGTTTGTCCGCCCCAAGCCGACGGTCATTCTCATGACCGATGCCTCTCTTATGGGCTGGGGAGCTCACATGGAGGACAACAGAGCCCACGGGTTCTGGACCCCTGAGGAGTTCTGATGCCACATTAACCTGCTGGAACTCAGAGCAGTCAGACTGGCACTGTCAGCTTTCGCTCCTCAGCTTCGGGGTCAAGTGGTTCAAGTCCAGACAGACAATACTACGACCATGTACTACCTCAACAAACAGGGCGGCACGCACTCCCGTCTGCTATGCAAGGAGGCGCTCCGGATCTGGACTCTCGTCAGCCGCTTGGAGGCAGATCTCCTTGCCATCCATGTGGCAGGAGTCTCAAACCAACTAGCGGATGCTCTCAGCCGCATAGGCCAGACATCCCACGAGTGGTCTCTCCATCCAGAGGTAGCTTACAATCTCTTCTCCCATTGGGGCAAACCATTGGTGGACCTGTTTACCTCCAGGGAGAACACCAAGTTGAGGCTGTATCATGCCCGCCCCCCCTCAGCAGGGATCGCTGCAGGGGATGCCTTTTCGAGGCCGTGTACCCCAGGCCTCCTCTACGCCTTCCCTCCATTTCCCTTGATCCACAAGGTGTTACTCAAGGTGAGGAGGGACAAGGCAAAGGTGATCCTGGTAGCCCCAGATTGGCCCCGCCTGTTCTGGTATCCAGATCTCCTCAGCCTCAGCTGCAGGGCCCCGGAGCGGCTTTGTACATGCCCGGACCTGATATCATTGAACCAGGGAAAGGTATTCCATCCGGACCTTCAATCCCTGCACCTCACAGCCTGGTACCTGAGCAGCTAGAGTTCCAGGCTCTGGGTCTTTCCGAGGATGTCTACACAGTTGTGCAGGCATCTCATAAGGAGTCGACCAGGAAATGTTATGCCTTCAAATGGAAAAGGTTTTCCATTTGGTGTCAGGGTAAGAGTCTGGACCCCTTACCCTGCTCTGTGGCTAACATTTTAGACTACCTTTGGTCTCTCTCCAAAGGGGGTTTACGTTCATCGACCCTTAGGGTGCACCTGGCAGCCATTTCCGCTTAACGGGCACGGGCCGGTCAGTTGACATTGGCACAGGAGGTAGTGGTCGGGCGCTTTTTCAAAGGCCTGATCACGATCCTCCGGTGCGGAACCTCCACCTCCATGGGATCTTTTGTGGTTTTGGCAAAGCTCATGGGCAAGCTATATCTGAACTCATGCACAAGTGTGAGCCTCACACTTGTGGAAGACTGCATCTGTGGTGGCTATCACGCCAGCCAGAAGGACAGGGGAGCTCCAGGTGTTTTCGGTGGACTCCCCTTATCTGTCACCCCCACCTGAAATTCCTTCCGAAGGTGGTGTCAGAGTTTCACCTTAACCAGGTGTTGACTCTGCCGGTATATTACCCTAACTACACCTCGGACGCCGAATACAGGCTCCATACCCTGGACCTTAGACGTGCTCTCTCCTACTACAAGGAAAGGACGGCAGAAATTCGGGGAGAGGTTCGCCAGCTGTTTGTCACCTACGCTGAAACTGCTTCTAGCAGACCTGCAGCCAAATGGACCATTGCAAGATGGATTACATCATGCATAGGTCTATGCTATGAGTTGGCGGGCAAGGAGCCTCCCAGAGGGATAAGAGCTCATTCTACCCACCATACTGCTGCATCGGTGGCTGCTTCCAGGAACATCCCTACCCAGGAAATTTGTTGGGCTGCTTCCTGGAAGTCAGCAAACACCTTCATTACCCATTACCACATCGACCTTGAGTCACATTGGGATACTGGTTTTGGGGCCTCGGTTCTCCAATCTTTGTTTCCTAAGTAGGAGGTGTGCGCCTTGCCTCCTCCTCCCAGAGAACTGCTAGGAGTCTGCCAAAGAGTGGGGATGAACAACATATCCACGCTCCTAGAAAAACAGGTTACTCACCTGTAACAGTAGTTCTAGGAGTGGTATATGTTGTTCATCCACACGCACCCACCCAACCTCCCTGGCTTTAGGCACATCACCTTGCTTTCAGTGGGCTAAGATTTGGCGTCATGGGGCAGAGCCGAGGTATTTACCACCCGGGTGGGTGGAGCCAGCTTGAAGACTTCCGGCCAGATTTAAAGGGGAAAGGGTCATGCCAAAGAGTGTGGATGAACAACATATACCACTCCTAGAACTACTGTTGCAGGTGAGTAACCTGTTTTTATTGTCCAGGCCCGAATCACGATGTGGCCCATGGCCATGAAGCCTGTGTTTTTGTTGTCTAGGCTCGAATCATGACATAGCACATTGTGCTTGGTGTCAGGATATAGATGATGTAGCACTCGCAGAGCAGAATTTACAGGTCCTCCAAGGCAAGCCTGCAAGGTGCAAGCTGTCTGCGGGGGTTAGCAGTCCAGTTTCGGCCCATGGAAGAGGAAGCTGCTGGCAAGGAACTGCCTGTATTGGAGCTTCTGACAGTAAAAGATGAGTGTGCTATGGATCTGCCTTCTTCTTCTTGGGAGGAGGAGGAGGGCTTCAGAAATTTTCTATTGTCCGTTCATTCTTTTGAAGGTGATTCACCTCCCTAGCAATGAGAATCATGAGAAGAGTTGACTCCAGTTGTGGGAACGCGGTTGGTCAAAGGACTGTTTGCTTGCTCCCTGATTGGAAGTTTCATGAGGTTGGTTGTCTTTTCTTGAAGTCAAACCATCCTTCGGGTCTTTCAGTCTGATGTCATCTTTGCCGTTGGAGCAGCTAGTCTAGTTAACTGCTGGTTGACCCTGTCGAGAACGAGTCTGATGAGGGTGATGACTCCTCCCTCACATGGACTCCATTACTGACTGTGGCCCAGCCCAAGCAGTGTGGGGTCAAGGCTGATTGAGCTCCCAGTTGAGTCCCCGCTGGTACAGCCATTACCAGCCTCCCCAACTCTGGTACAGGTCTCCTGTCTGGTTTGTATCCAAGCCTGTGGAGTACCCTGAACCAAGGGCACTGTTGCTGTGTCAACCTCTTGGTCAGCAGTCAAGGTTGAGGTCATGTTCTTGATCTCATTCTCTATGTTGAGATCGTGGTCACACTGTCATTCGTGACGTTGGCACCACCGCTGAACTTCAACACTGAGCTCTTTCTAGTCTGGTCTTGTCATCAACACTGAACATGTTGCAGATGGGAGTGGGTGTCCTGGCAACAGTGGGCTCTTGGTGTGCCTACCATGGGTCGTGGTTCGCCAAAGATGCCACTCAACCCATCCAGGCTGTGGTTGCCCTTCTTGATATTGACCCCAGTTGGGTGTCCAGCAGCCCTCAGTCACCCCTGCTCTGCCATCCATGCCACAGTACACTCTGCAAGTGGAGCCTCAACAGCCAAGGGAGGGCGCTGCCATGAAGGACTCAAGGCCCGAGTCCAGAATTCCACATCTCTTGTCAGTATTTGCCACTCTGTCAGAGAGGGTAGCCTGTACCTCTGTCGACAGTTTACACAGCTTTACCCAGACTCTGATTTGGAGGCATTGTCCATCACGTTGACCCTGTGTAGATGGAAGTCAACTTTTTATATGCTCTGTCCTTGTCGAGGGACTAGGCATCTTTTTCTGCCCTTTCTTGATCAGATATTTGTAGCCCAGGCCGCACTGTTGAAGGAGGTCCAGAAGAAGGAGACCTACCCACTGATGGATATTCTTGAGTGGCATTCCTCACAGGGGGTGGCCTTCCCTATCCCCCAGGCTGTACTGGGCACAGAGCTTAGTGTCTTTCAGCACCCAGCATGCTCTGAGCCATATGGACTGCAAGTACGTGGGCCCTCTGCGTGGGCTGTCTAGCTTCACAGAACATCTGTCATTGGAAAGGTTAATGGCAGACGTGGTGCTCTACAAGGCAAAGGTGTAGGTGAGTCAGACAAACTGCCAGACAAGGAGTCCAGAAAGCATTATCTCCCTGGCCAAAAGTTACATACATACGAACATATGAAATCGCCAACAGAAACAGGCCACATAGTCTATCAAATCTGCCCAAGTGTGCAGCTAGCACTTCATCTTGCAGCTGCCCCTCCCCCCCATCATCTTATCCCTTCCCCTTACTCTGTCCCACCCCCTTTTGAAACTGCTCACCATCTTACAGGACATCGGATTTTCCGGTAGGGTATTCCACTTGTCCACAACCCTTTCTGTGAGAAAGTGTCTCCTTACTTCCCTCCTAAACCTTCTCCCCTCTAATCTCAGTCCATGCCCTCTTTTGTTCCTCCCTCTCTTCAGCTGAAAGATCCCGTCTGTGTTAGTCTTGATAATCCCTTTCAGATACTTAAAGGTCTCTATCATATCCCTCGTCCCTCCTCTCTTCCAGCAAGTACATTTTCAGTTTTCTCAATCTGTCCTCATAAGGCCTGTCCCCCAAACCATGTCTCATCTTTGTGGCCCTGCGTTGCACCCCCTCCAATAACCTTATGCCCCTTTTCAGGAACGGGTGCCAGAATTGCATGCAATACTCCAGGTGGGGCCTGACCAATGATATGTACAGGGGCAGTATAACCTCACTCCTTCTGGAAGAGATCCCCCTTGCTATACACCCCAGCATTTTGTTGGCCTGTGCTGCCACCTTTCTGCACTGGGCTGAGTTTTTCATGCTCCCTGTTGTGAGTACTCCTAGGTCTTTTTCCTCTGCGGTGCTCCCCAGCTGCACTCCATTCACGTGATAGTCTCTCCCCTGGTTCTTTGCTCCAAAGTTCAACATCTTGCACTTCTTGGCATTGAAACCCAGCTGCCATGTTTCTGCCCACTCCTTCAGTTTAGTCAGGTCCTCCTGCAGCCCCTTCCACCCCTCACTGTCATCAACCACGGCTCCCATTTTGGTATCGTCCATGAGCAGGCTGATCTTGCTTCTGATCCTGTGCGAAATATCGGCTATATATATCCCAAACAGCACCGGTCCCAGTACAGATCCCTGTGGCACCCCGTTCGTCACCGCTCTGTGACGAGAGTTCCCTCCCCACTACCACCCCTTGCTGCCTCCCCCTCAGTCTGTTTGTGGTCCAATTCGCTCATTTTGGCCCCGTGCCCACATATTCCAGCTTCCCCCAAACCTCCCATGCGATACTGAATCAAAGGCCTTGCTGAAGTCCGAATACAGGACATCCACTGCTTGGCCTTTGTCTAGTTCCTGTGTCACCCAGTCATAGTATTCCACAAGATTCATTTGGCATGATCTTCCCACTACAAGCCCATGCTGCTTCTGATCCTGGAGACCATTGTCCTCCAGAAAACTCACCAGTCTCTCCTTGAGGATAGTCTCCATGAGCTTCCCCACGATTGATGTGAGGCTCACTAGCCGATAGTTCTCTGATTCATCCTTTGGGCCGCTTTCGTGGATGGGTACCACATGCGCCACCCTTCAGTCTTGCGGTACACATCCCGTGTCCAGAGAGGGTGTCGAACAGGTCAGCCAGTGGCCTCTCCAGGACCTCCGCTATCTCCCTTAGCACTCTTGGATGAATGCCATCTGGTCCTGGTGCTTTGTCCACTCTTAGAGCCCTTAGCAGTACCCTGCCCTCTGTAATCGCTACACCTGTTATCAGTCCCCCGTACCCCCCACCATCGCCCTAGGAGTCTCTCCCCCTTCTCCTGGGTGAATACCGGCAAAGTACTCACTGAGTGCTTCTGCCTTCTCTCCTCCCTCTCCATCCACCCACCGTCCTTTTTTATTTTCACTAGTTGGTCCTTATTCCTCCTTCTCTCTCTCCAGTGTACTGGAAGAAGTCTTTCTCTCCAGTCTTGATACCTTTCGCCAGCCGCAGTTCCCTGGCTGCCTTAGCCACCCTGGCCATTCTTGTAACCTCCCTGGACTTCTCGGCATACTTATTCTTATCTTCCTCCCACCCCGATTTCCTATATTGTCTAAACGCTGCCCTCTTGGCCCTCACCCCTTCCATGACCCCCTGCATCAGCCAACTTGGTTTCTTTGCCCTCCCTTTCTTACTTTTCTTCCTCGTGCATGCTACCATAGCCTCTACCAGCCCATTCTTTATAATCCCCCATTTCTGGTCTGCATCCATGTTCGGTTGCATACCTGCCAAGTACCTTCCCAGAATTTCCCCCATTTTCCCAAAGTCTGCCCCCTTAAAGTCAGTCACCCTTGTGTCTGTTTCCCCTGTATCCCTCCCCATGTTGAGCTTGAACCACACTGACTTGTGGTCGCTCCCAGCCATTGGTTCAAACAACATGAAGTCTTGCTATATTATAACAATTGCAGTTTGTCCCACCATTAGAACTGCTCCGGAGGTGAAAGAGTTAACTCCCATTCTAAGAATGGAACTTGGAGCGCGAGCTCGGTTAGAGAAGCTCTGTCTGGGTTATTTCAAACCCAAACTGTCAGATTGTTTACTCCACCTCACTGAACAGTCGCTCCGGAGATTTCTCCTACTGCTCGGTTCATTTCTCGGTTTAAACAGTGTTTTCTCGGTTCAAATCAACTGAGAATATTATTATTTTAACCGCAAAACCGATCGGTTCAAGCTCTGTCTGTGGTATCGTAAGTAATTACAGTTTATTTTCCGTGTGGAACTTGTAAATGTTATCGGTTCGGTTTTGAACCGATCAGCTTGTTTTAAAACTTGAAATTGAAGGTTTTAGAGTGCGGTTCCCGGTTCTTATCGGTTCTAAAAAAAACGGATTTCATTACGGTTTTTTCCAAGACCCGTGACACGGTTAGGAACCAATAAGGGTGTCTTGCCTGGCACTGCCGTTTAAAAGGGCAAGTTTTTGGTTAGGCTGACATTATGTCTGAGAAACCCAAAAGAAAAACCGGGCCCACTGGGTTTCAACACTGTGATGTCTGTGGGGAAGTCTTTGCCAAGGCTGACCTACACACCACATGTGTATATTGTCTGGGGTTTGACCACCTCAATTCAAACTGCCAGATTTGTAAAAATTTCCCTGCAGCCACCCTGGATAAGAGAGTTGGCAGGCTCAGGGAACGAGAGGCCAAAAAGTCCGCTGACCCGGATGGCCAGCCTGGTTCGTTGCCAACCGAACCGGAGGGAGTGCCCTCTGACCAGGGCGAGACTTCTCAAGTAAACGTAAGCTGGCCTCGAGGCCAGTTCCAGTAAAGAAAACAAGAAAATCAGCAGGTGTGGAGCCCAAAATTCCTTCTCCAACTGCTGCAGAGATAGCAAGAGCTATTCAGATTGTCCAGTCACTTTCTCCGGTTCCGTCCGAACCGTCACTGTCTGGTAAAAGGTCGGTTCCACCGGTTCAGGAATATGATGTTGAAGAGTTTTATGAACCAGAGGAGGGGGAGGATGATTATGAACAGTATGAATGTGACTTGGAGGGTCTGGGTGTGCCCATTGAACCGGACATCTCCCCAGACAGACCTTTTGAATCTCCCCCTTCGTTTTCTGAGTCCCCCTCTCACTTTATGTTTTACAAAAAAGTTGCTGAAACCCTCCAGCTCCCATTGGAGGAAGCTGTGGATGAGCAAGAGGAACCTGATTTTGTAGAAATGATGGATATTCCAGAGTCTAGGAGGTTGTCTATTCCCTTGCATAAATCATTTAGGAAACAAACAATACAAATTTTAAAAACTCCTAATTCTGTGCCTCCTGTGGTCAAAAAGGTGGACAGGAGGTACACTCTGTCAGGTCCTGATACGGAATTCCTTTCACAGCAATGCAGTCACGTTGGTGTGGTTCAGGCTGCAGCCTGTGATAAAGCTAATATTCCCTTGGCTTCACATCCTCCTGACAAGGATTCCAGGAAGATTGATGCCATGGCTAAAAACAATACATGGCAGCGTCCTTGGGACTCAGGCAAGCAAATTACATGGCTTATGTAGCAAGGTATCAAAAATCTAGATGGGACACTGTCATGGCTTTGGCCAAACAGGCCTCTGGCCAGCTTGCTAATGAGCTGGAACAGGTGGCTGCTGATGGCATTGAGGCATCTAAGGTGCAGTTTCATGCTGCTGTGGATTTTAATGATGTATCCTCTAGAGTCATGGCTACGTCTGTAGCTTTTCATAGGTTGGCCTGGCTCAGGTGTACTAGCTTGTCACAGGATACCCAGACTAAGGCTATGGATTTTCCTGTGGTTGGAAATTCTCTGTTTGGGGAGCAGACAGAGAATTATATGAAGAAAATGGATGAATATAGGACTACCTATAAGAGTGCTCAGGCTAAGGAGCGGCAAGTCACTCCTCAGAGGCAGACCCCCAAGGGTAGAGGTAGGCCTTTTCACCAAACCCAGGCCTCCTCTGCTTATGCTTAGAGGGGGTTCTTCAGAGGGAGAGGCAGACGGGGTGTGGGCAGGCCTGCTCCCACCCCTCAGTCTAAAGCATCTGCCAAATAGACACCCTGATGGGGTGCCCAGGGCCGATTCTCCTTTACCTGTAGGGGGCAGGTTGGCTTACTTCGTTCAGAACTGGGTGTCTCTTAACTTCAGACAAGTGGGTCCTGGAAGTAGTAAGCCAGGGTCTGGTTCTCAGCTTCAAAAAGTTCCCAAAGATGAGAATCAGATCTTTCCACCTGCAAACTCTTTAGAGACCTTTACTTTAGAAACAGAAGTCTCAACCCTCCTGGCTCTCAGAGCTGTAGAAAGGGTTTCTCCCCTACACCAGGGCAAGGGTCTGTACTCCAGATATTTCCTTACCCCAAAAAAGATAGGAGAATGGCGGCCCATTTTAGACCTGAGATATCTGAACAAACACCTTTTGAAACCAAAGTTCAGAATGGTAACTCTGGCAATGATTTTACCCTCTCTAAGGCCAGGGGACTGGCTAGTCTCCCTGGACCTCAAGGCTGCCTATTTTCACATCCTAATCAGAAGCTCCCACCGAAAGTACCTCAGATTCTAACTGCCTTCAGGTCACTACCAGTTCAGAGCAATGCCCTTCGGCCTCACCTCTGCCCCAAGGGTATTCACAAAATGTCTGGCAGTGGCAGTTGCTCATTTAAGGCAAAGGATTGTTGTCTTTCCTATCTGGACGACTGGCTCATTGTAGGCCAGTCCCCAGAACAGGTAAAATCACCTGCAAGTTACCCAGCAGCTGCTCACCTCCTGGGCTTCTTGCTCAATCTTCCAAAGTCAGTTCTGGAACCAGTTCAAGTGCTCACCTTCATAGGTGCAGAATTGGACACAAAGACAGGCCAGAGCCTTCCTACCCTTAGAGAGCGTAAGGAACTTGGTGGCTCTGGCCTCCTCCTTCACTCTGCAGGTCTCTGACCAGCAAGACACTTTTGCAGCTCCTGGGGCACATGGCTGCGTCCCAGCTGTAGTGCAAGGAGCAAGATTTCAGATGAGGGACATTCAGTTTCACTTGAGAGCCTTTTGGTCTCAGAGAAGAGACCCTTTCCAAGTTGGTCCCAGTGACCCGAACCCTGATCCAGGCCCTCCAGTGGTGGCAGGATCAGAGCAATTTAAGACTGGGGGTCCCCTTTATTCCTCTGTCTCACTCCTTGACCCTCACTATGGATGCTTCCCTCCTGGGGTGGGGAGCCCACATGGGCGACCTCTCCACCAGGGAGTGTGGTCCCCTCAGGAATCTCTGCTCCACATCAATTTGCTGGAACTCAGAGCTGTCTTTTAGCACTTCAAGTGTTTTCTGCCTGTTCAGAACAAAGTGGTACAAGTCAGAACAGACAACACCACAACAATGTGGTACATCAACAAGCAGGGGCACTCGGTCTTCGGCCTTGTGCACCAAGGCAATGAAGTTGTGGTCTCTGGCCTATTCCCTGAACACTTCCCTCATAGCAGTTCACATTCCAGGAAAGGACAATGTCCTAGCAGATGCTCTCAGCAGGATTTCCCAGGGCCATCACGAATGGTCTCTGGATCCTCAAGTACTGGGATAGTTTTGCCAGATGGGGCACCCTCAGATAGATCTTTTGCAGCCCCAGACAATCACCAACTTCCACTGTTCTGTTGCAGGCCCCCAGTGTTGGGCTCAGTCCCCTGGATGCCTTTCTCCTAGATTGGGAAGGGAAGTTTCTTTATGCCTTTCCCCCCTTCCCTCTCCTATTCAAGGTGCTAGTCAAAATCAGATCCCAGCCTTGCAGGGTGATTCTGATTGCCCCAGATTGGGCCAGGCAGTCCTGGTACCCACTCCTTCTGTCCCTAGCAGTCCATCTTCCCCTGTGTCTCCCCAGGAATCACAACCTGTTAACTTGTGCCCAGGGAGAGTTTGGTATCTGAACCTCAAATCCCTCAACCTCAAGGCCTGGCTCTTGAGGAGTTAGAATTGCTGACCTACACCTTTCTCAGGGTGTTCTTGAAATCTAAAGGCTTCTAGGAAGCCTTCCACTAGGGCTACTTATAATTCTAAGTGGAAAAGGTTTTCCATTTGGTGTTCTGGAAACATATTTCCCGGAATCTGCTGATTTGTCCATTGTTTTGGACTATATGGTCCATCTTAATTTTTGGGCCTGAGACCAGCTACCCTGAAAGTACATTTGGCAGCTGTCTCTGCTTTTGTGTCAGCAGGAAAGCCCTCCTCTCTTCCGCTCACCCTGTATTTTCCAAGTTTTTTAAAGGATTACTTCATACTAATCCACCTTTTAGGGGTCTGGCCCCTGCCTGGGGCCTTAATGTTTGCATTGCCCAGTTAATGCAACCCCCTTTTGAACCTCTGTCTTCTGCAGAACTTAAGTACTTAACTTGGAAAACTGTTTTCCTAGTGGCTATCACTTCTGCCAGGCGCATAAGTGAGTTGCAAGCCTTGTCAGTAGAAACTGACTTTATTTCTTTCCACAGGGATAAGGTAGCCCTCAGGACTAACAGGAAGTTATTGCCTAAGGTGGTTTCAGATTTCCATCTTAATCAATCTATCTCCCTTCCAGTGTTTTTCACTGAACATTCCTCCTCTGGCGAGAGGAGATTGCACAGTTTAGATGTTGAGGGCCTTAAGTTACTATATAGAACGTACCAAGGGTCACAGGTTCGAATCCCTCCAACTTTTTCTCACTTATGGTGAGGTCGGAAAAGGGAGACCTGCCACTAAGAGATCAATTGCCAGATGGATTGTCTCTTGTATCCAATTTTGTTATCAGAAACTGGGGAAAGTTCCCCCCTGTGGCCTGAGGGCTCATTCTACCAGAGGTACAGCCGCATCTCTAGCTGCTGCCAGAGACATCCCTATCTTAGAGAAATGTCAAGCAGCTACCTGGAAAACGGTACACACTTTCACCAAGCATTACTCCCTGGATGTCCAGGCCAGGAGAGATGCTCGGTTTGGCACAGCTGTGCTTCAGAGCCTATTCCCTAAGGAGGTTCTGTCCCTCCTCCATGGAGGTACTGCTGTGTAGTCTGCAATTGTCATAATATAGCAAGACTTCATGTTGTTTGAAGAAAAAATTACTCACCTTAGTAATGTTGTTTCTTCTAATGGAGTCTTGCTATATTATGACCCCCAGCCTGCCCCTCTCAGAACTTCTACTTGGGTATGGGGTGGGCAGCCTAGTGTGGGCGTTAGTTATGCCCATTATATGTTTTCCACCCCTTCTTGGGGTTTTGGGGTGTGGTGTTTTTATTTTAGCTTATATTATATTATTACTTCTGGTCCCCTGACTTGAGTCTTTGTGTTGGGACCAGGAATATGTGTTAATAGTCAGGTAGCCAGTTGGCTAGTGTAGGTTACAGCTTCCACACAGACCTTAGTGAGTTTTGCTCATAAAGATCTGACAGTTTGGGTTTGAAATAACCCAGACAGAGCTTCTCTAACCGAGCTCGCGCTCCAAGTTCCATTCTTAGAATGGGAGATAACTCTTTCACCTCCGGAGCAGTTCTAATGGTGGGACAAACTGCAATTGTCATAATATAGCAAGACTCCATTAGAAGAAACAACATTACTAAGGTGAGTAATTTTTTCTTCTCCCACCACCAGGTCTCTAACTGACTCCCCATTATCCAGTACAAGGTCCAGGATCCTCCTTACCAATGTCTGTTCCTGTACCAGCTGTGTAAGGAAGCTTTCCTGGAAAGCCTCCAACAGGACCAGTTCCCTTGCACTCGTGGTGGATAGTGTTCCCACTCCATCTCCGGCAGGTTAAAATTACCCACCACCGTCGTGCTCCCCCTCTTGCCAGACCCTCTTGATTTGATCAACAAATTCCCTGTCCAGGTCACTCCCCTGGTCGGGTGGCCTGTACACCACCCCCAGCCTTAGTGCCCTTTTTTTGCATCCCGAAACTGCATTCACAGAGCTTCTGTCCTCCCTCACGCACTTTATCCCTTCCCTTACATAAATCGCCACCCCTCCTTCTCTCACCCTAGTCCTGTCCCTTCTGTGTATCCTAAACCCAGGTATCATCATGTCCCAATCCTAGTACTGGGTGGCCCAGGTTTCTGTGATCGCTGCAGTGTCTACCCTCTCCATCCGCCAACAGAGCCTATATGTCTGCTGTCTTATTTCCAAGGCTTCTTGCATTCGGTGACACCACCTTCCAGCCCAGCTCCCTTGACACTATTCTTCCCTCCCATATTTTCTCCCAGTGCACCCTCTTCCTGTTCTACGCAGCTGCATCCCTGGGCATTCACCAGGCCAGCTATGTGGCCTCGATGGCCAGGTTTGGTCATGAGCTTTTCCAGGGGCCCTCTAACATCATAGAACTGCTCCTGGAGGAGAGACAGCCTAACCTACAGGAGGTCCATGATCTGGGATTCTGTCTAGTCAAATACCAGTTACGAGTGGCATATCATGTGTCCTCATATTTCTCTTCTGACACACACACACATACATAAATTTAAAAAAAATATGAAGTACTACAGTACTTACAGTTTTAATTTCTGGTGTTTCTTTGCTGACCATGAGAAATCCCGCTCCTGTCCTCACCTGCTTAGTAGGGACATCTCTGCTGTTTAACCTGCTACAGATAAATTCCATCTGAAGTCTTCTGTCATTTGCTTGTGGTAGTAAACATTCTGCCAGTAGAACTGAGCAGAGATTTGAATTCTTGTATTCCATCCATAGTAAACATTCCATCTCTTGAATACAGGAAAGACAGAAAAGAATAAGAAGCCAGAAGGGGAAGGGTCCAGATTCATTTCAGTGCAGTGCAATAACTGCTCATTGCTGTTTTTGTTTTAAACTTAGATTTGTGGGCTTTTAGTGGTACTGTTATTTCTTGCACACTAAGGTTCTTTGTCTTTTAGTTTGTTTTTATTGGGCTCGCCACAACCCAACTCAACCCAGATAGACCAACTTAGGGTAGCTGGTTCATCCCACTGGGGTGTCATACAGATGAGGCACACTGATGAGTCCTGGTAGGACTAACCATGTGTCTGTCTTCTGTTGGCACCTTTTGCAGACTATGCGAGAGGCCTTTCAGCACCATACATTTCTGCTTAAAGTTGAACCAGCATAATATTTTGTGGTGATTTGCAAATACAGCCCATGATGCTTTGCATTTTGAGGGTATGTGATTTTGTATTTCTTTGAAACTTGGCTTCCCGGCCAGTGCCCTTTGGGGTAACCCTTGCCTCAGTGCTCGTGTGCTAAGATTCTTTGACTGTTATTTCTTTGCTGTCTTTACTTAGAATTGTTTTTGGGCTGTTGGAAATTTTAAACCTAGTTTGGTGTACTTGTAGTTGTGCTTGTCTTTACTTGCTGCAAATGTTGTCTTGTCTGTCTTGCCCTGTAGTTTGGGGGAGGGGTGCTAATTGTCAGACCTCTGACCTCAGCTGCGTGATAACTGGAGGTGGGGCTAAGTCACATTTGAGGTAGCAAGTTGATTTTTGGTTTCTCAGAAGTCAGAAGGGAAAGGATCCAGATTCATTTCAGTACAGTGCAGTAACTGCTCATTGCTGTTTTTGTTTTAAACTTAGATTTGTGGGCTTTTAGTGATACTGTTATTTCTTTGATGTCTTTACTTAGAATTGTTTTTTGGGCTGTTGGAAATTTAAAACCTAGTTTGGTGTGCTTGTAGTGGTGCTGTCCTTACTTGCTGCAAATTTTCGCCCTCCCTTCCCACTCTTAATTATACGATCTGTTAAATCTGATTGACAGGAGCTAAGCACAGGGAATAGCAGGGGTTGTGGAGTAGGAGGGGCATAATGGGGAGGAAGCCCGCCCTCGGCACAAGTTTTTTTTGACTAATTTTTTTGTTTGTTTTTTGCTTTTGTTTTCCTTCTTTAAAAAAAAAAAAAGTATCTGAGGATCGGTGGCAAGATTTTCTGGACAGTAAATTAATAAAGAGGGAACTAGGAGAGCTTCAGTAACAGACAAGTACTGGAATAGCAGTATAAGTGCATTATAATGTGTGGAGTTGGTGCAATGCAATGGATGTGTGGCAGCCGTATTCAGACAGACCTTCTGGACGCTGAAGTGCTGCCTTATCTATAGGCATCTCTCTGGACTGTGGGATGAGGTAGCCAGACTCAGAGCAGAAGTAAACTGGGTCAGGAGTACCTTTGCCCCTATCCAGAGTCCACCCAGTCCAACGCTGCTACCTCAAAGGATGCCAAGAACGAGGAGCACTTGGATGACGGTGGGCTCAGGAAGGGTTAGGGGGGTCAGGCAGAGGCACATCCCAAATCCTATTCCACTCCAGAACTTATATGCTGCACTGGCAAATGGGGACAACTAAACAGAGATATCCAGAGAAGTGGAAGGGAAGGATGTGGAGGTCAGCCAAGGATGTGACCTCAATGGGGAGAGCAGTGGACCCCAGAGGAGGAGGAAGCAAATCCTGTTGGGGGACTCTATGGTAAGAGGGATCCAGCTAGGAACACAGGAGGGGGAGGGCAGGGAGCTGAGGTGCCTACCAGGTGCCACAGCATGGAGGGATGGGAGGAAGATCCTGTGGATCATGGGAAGGCAAGATGGGAGGGTTAGCTGGATGTTATTATCCACCTAAGTACTAATGACCTGGCAAATGGGGAGCCTAAGGAAGTTCAGGAAGAGTCTAGGAAATTGTTGAAGGGGTCTCAAGCAAGTAGCTACTTCTGTCACCTTCTCGGAAGTACTACCTGTGAGAAGCATAAGAGAGCATAGGGGCGCACGCACCAGGAACTTTAACTCAATGTTGAAGAACTGGTGCTGTGAGGAAGGGTTTGGATTCACAGGCGACTGGGGACCCACCTGGAGGGATGGAGGCTTGTTCAAGCCTGACGGCCTGCATCCGTCCTGGTGGGGAATCCAAGCACTCAATGATAAGTTTAAATTATACATGGACAAGCATTTAAACGAGCCAAGGGGGGGGTGGCGGGCCAGCAAGGAGAGTACCTAATTGCCCATCCCCCACAGCTAGCAGTGGATCCAGTGGAGGAGGAGTGGCTATCTCTACAAAACAGTGTAAAAAAGATGGAGATAAGCAACCAGGAGGTGCAGAAAGGGGGCAGAATTCAACAGAAGGGCAGACAGCAGGGAGAACCAGGGAGGGGGCTGGAGTAGAACAGCTAAACAGTCCAGGGAGTTTAAATCATGGAAAGCCATGTATGCCAATGCCAGGAGCCTTGACAACAAGATGGAAGATCTGGAGGCTGTCAAGGTGCAGTCGGACCTGCACATTGTGGCCATCACAGAGACCTGGTGTAATGATAACCACGACTGTGAGATGGCCATACCTGGCTACAGCATATTCAGAAGAGACAGGGCAGGCAGGAAGGGAGGAGGAGGAGGAGTGGCACTTTATGTGAAAGATGGCATAAAGGCCACAGAGATCCAGGAGGAACAAAATGGGGGAGAGATACTGTGGGTTAAGTTGGAAAGGAAAATGGGGTCAGCCATCTGCACTGGGGTGGTCTACAGACCACAAGCCCAGGAGGAAGAAACAGATAGGGAACTGATGCTAGCCATCCAAAGGATGGCAGATAAGGGTGAGGTAGTACTGGTTGGAGACTTCAATATTCAGACGTGGACTGGAGCCTCCCAGCAGCAGCATCAACCAGGAGCAGATTTATCTTGGACTCCCTTCAAGGTGCCTTCCTCAAGCAACTGGTCATGGAACCAACTCGGCAGAAGGTAATACTGGACCTCATGTTCACAAACGGGGACAGTGTGATGGGGGTAACAGTGGGGGAGCACCTGGGGAACAGTGACCACCAGTCATTGTGGTTTGAAATCACAGAAGGAGCAGAACCAAACCGCACAAAAACACGTATCCTGGACTTTAGGGGGGCAGACTTTGGGGAAAATGGGGAGATGCTTGAAAGAGGCATTAATGGGAATGGGGCAGGCCATACCTCTCAACTGTACCACATTACGAGGAATGTTCCACATTTCCCTTCACAAAAGCTCCCTGTTCCACATTGTGAGGACTTGTTCCACATTCAGTATTAACATTTTAAAGCACAAATCTATAGTAAATTATGCAAAAAATACATTATTTAATTAATAACAGACTTTCTGACCATAAATGCAAATCTTTTAAGTGTTCTGAGCCTCCTAGGTAAAGATTTGATTAAGTGTTCCACATTTTGCTAATTTGTTCCACATTTTGAGAGGCAGTGTTCCACATTTGTGGGACAAAAGGTTGAGAGGTATGGGGCAGGCATAGGGGGTTGAGGAACAGTGGGCAATATTTAAAACGGGGATTACAAGAGCAACAGAATTATGCATGAAGCGGGTTAGCGAGGGGAAAAGGAAGAGGAGGCCTTTATGGTTTTCCAAGAAGGTAGCAAAGAAAGTGAAAGCCAATGAGATTGCATTCAGGCAATACAAAAAGAGACAGGCAGAAGGGATAGGAAGAAGTACCAGGAGAAGCAAAGGGAGGCATGGAGTTCAGTAAGGGAAGCCAAAGCTCAGACAGAAGAGCGCATCGCAAAATCAGTGGGTAGAGGGGACAAAACCTTTTACAGGTACATAAGTATCTAAAAGCCCTACACGGACAGGACCCGGACTACCTGAAAGAGCTTCTGGTTCCTTACTGCCCTGGGTGATCGCTCCGCTCGGGTGACGACGGGTTGCTAAAAATTCCAAGGGTTACTATTTAAAATCTTCCGGGGCCTGGGCATTTATGCGCACGGCCCCTACCCTTTGGAATTCTCTACCCCGTCAGCTATGGAAGTGCGCGACCGTGAAGGGATTTAAACAGGATCTCAAAAACCTTTTTATGGAAGCAAGCATTTAGTGAATGACTAACATATTGTTTATTGGTTTTATCTGTGTTTTATAATATGTGTAATATATGAGACTGTATGATTTACCAGTTTTAATTGTTGTGTTAGGTGCCTTGGTGGTTGAAAGGCGCCATATAAATAAAGAAATTATTATTAAGTGAAAAAAGAAAGGCAAAGGGAGGGATAGTGAGACTGAAGGGGGAGGATGACAACAGTAAATCTGACATACTGAACAGGTATTTCTGCTCAGTCTTTACTGAGGAAGAGGAGGGTAATGGGCCTGAAGGGAGTACAAGGGGTGGGAACGGCGCAGAAATGGACACAAGTCCCTTTACACTGGAAAGGGTCCTGAAGAAACTGGAAGGAATAAGAGTTGATAAAGCAATGGGGCCAGACGGGGTGCACCCCAGGGTCCTTAAGGAAATAAGAGAGGTGGTGGCTGAACCTCTGGCAATCCTGTTTAGCTGATCACCGGAAACAGGGGAGGTACCCAAAGACTGGAGGATAGCAGATGTAGTCCCCTTATACAAAAGCGGGAACAAAGAGGAAGCGGGTAACTACAGACCAGTCAGCCTGACCTCGGTAGTGGAGAAGATCATGGAAGCACTACTATTTTATTTATTTATTTTTATTATTTATTTATTTATCCTTCTACTGAAGGAGAGATTGGTGGAACATCTGGTTGCCAATGGACTACAGGACCCAAGGCAGCATGGTTTCACTGGGGGGAGGTCATGTCAGACCAACATCATTGAATCTTTCAACTGAGTGACAAGGGAGGTGGATCAAGGGAGGGCAGTTGACGTGGCCTATCTGGACTTAAGCAAGGCCTTTGACACTGTGCCACATAGAAGGCTATTAAACAAACTGGGGAATATGGGAGTGGGCAGGACAGTAGTGCAATGGGTAGGTAATTGGCTGGGTGGCAGGACACAGAGGGTGGTGGTAAATGGCTGTCACTCCACAGAGGGAAGAGTGACCAGTGGGATACCACAGGGATCAGTGCTGGGACCAGTCCTATTCAGCATCTTCATCAGTGACATTGCGCAGGACCTAGAAGGCAGAATTTCACTGTTCGCTGATGGCACAAAGCTCTGTAACAGAGTGGACACAGCAGGGGGTGTAGACAGAATGAGGAGGGACCTGCAGAAGTTTGAAGAATGGTGAAGGATTTGGCAGTTGAAATTCAATGCAAAGAAGTGCAAGATAATGCATATGGGGCACAAAAACCCTTGAACAACATACGAGTTGGAGGGTAAAGGATATAGCATGCACCAGGCAGGAAAGGGACCTTGGAGTTATCATCTCTGATGACTTCAAGGAGAAAACAGTGTGACAAGGCAGCAGGTAAAGCAAATTGGATACTGGGATGCATAGGCAGGGGCATCACCAGCAGGAAAAGGGAAGGTCATAATTCCACTATACAAGACACTAGTGAGGCTCCACCATGGTGTACAGTTCTGGAGACCCTACCTACGTAAGAACATAGACAGGGTTGAGAAGGTTCAGAGGTGGGCAACAAAGATGGTACAGGGATTGCATCACAAGTCCTACGAGGACAGGTTGAAGGACTTGAATATGTACTCCCTGGAGGAGAGGAGGGAGAGAGGGGGGATATGATAGAGACATACAAGTATCTTACAGGGAGGAACATGGTGCAGGAATACACTATTTTCCAGAGAAAAAGATGTTCCAGGACTAGAGGGCGTGGGATGAAGGAGGGAGGGCAGTTCAGAGGAAACGTGAGGAAGAATTTCTTCACAGAACAGGTGGTGAACAAGTGGAACACCCTGCCAGAGGAAGTGCTGGGGACTGAAACAATCACGGGATTTAAGAATGCATGGTGTAGATCAGGGGTAAGAGGCAACAGACTTCTAGGAAAACATAAAGTGAACTTATAAGCTCAATTGGGCAGACTGGGTGGGCCATATCTGCTGACAGTGTGTATGTATCTATGTAGCAAAGTGGGGGAAAGGGAGGGAGTACTATAAAGAAGAAGAAAGGTGAGAAGATGGGTACAAAATAGTGCGTTGGGGAAAATAGAGGGTTTAACAGCTAATTAAAAATAAATGTATTTTGCTGTGCATAATATTTGAACCTGAGATGGCATTTGCTGGGGTGGACGAACATTTTTTTTAAGAAGTAATACCATTTTTATCCCCCCCGCCCACACAAAAAGAAATCTTGGACCTGTTTTATAATCATGATAAGACATTCCAGGGTGTGCTTTATGGTGGGATAATGGCACTTCTCGAGTGGTTAAAGGCACTTGGCGATGCCTCACAACACACCCAAGGTGTGCTGTTATCCCACCACAGAGCACACCCTGTCATGTCTTATAGCTCAAATATTGGGCAGGAAAAAGGCTACATCACTATGGGGCCCTAAATACAGGAAAAATAAGATTACTTCAAACACACCGGGGCGATAAAGCAGACTTCCCTCATGATCAAATTTACAGTGATATTATAAAAATGTAAACAGCATTGTTTATGTTCCCTTTAACTCCCTCCCAGCCATTCTCCAGAGCTTTACGTGGCTTTTATAATCCACGTTTATTATATTTAATGTGCGTCTGTTTGAACAAAGCAAGAAAAGCTCCTGGCCAGTCAGATTGGGGTGCAGTACAGCCTTAGGAACACTTGATGGCAGCCTGGTCCTTCTGCAAGCTGCTGGGTCTCCCAAGCTCTTCAGGAGAGGTCAAAATGCTGACTGCTTTTCCTGGAGTTTGAGTGAGTGGAAATTTAATGTCTTTAACAACTGCAAGGGGAAAAAAGCATTTGAATACTACACCTTTGGATCTAGAGCATCCTGGAAGACTAAGCAAATGAGAACTGGTTCATTACCTTTACATAAAATAGACCTCCCTCAAACTTCTGAACACTGGTCAAATGAGATGTTCTTAGGGATGTTAAGATTACTTGTAGAAAGTAATCATTTACAGATTACCGCTCACTTGCTGTAGAATGTCATTTTTTACCTATTACTTTTGCGACAAAAAGGGGTAAATCATGCAGTGCTGGCAGTTTCTCAGTCGGTTTGAAAGGGCACCGTTGAGCAAAGGTTAGCTGAAGACTGGGCAGTGTTGATCAATAAAAATGTTCCATTGGGCTATGTACAGAAGGGAAAAGTAAATACAAATAATCCCAGTGACTTTTACCTTTAAAAGTAAACTGATCAGGGCCACCCTAATGACCCAACAGTGGTAGCAACATTGCATTGCCATGCAGATGACTGGAGTTCTGAATGGACTACATACCTCTCAACCTCTTTTCTCATAAATAAGGGACAAGGCTTAAAAAAATCAGGGACAAAGAACCTAAATCGGGGACACATCTTAAAAATTGGTACTATTCATTCAGAAAGCTGACAGAATAAAGAGACTAGTGTAAGCTGCATTTTCTGAAGAATAACAAGCCTGAAATTTTAATGTCTGACATTATTATGTGCTTACAGTCCCTACTGTTCTGTCAGGAAAAACACAAATTTCACAAGGGACAGAGGAAAATTTTGAGGCAAAATCAGGGACAGTTGAGAGGTATGATGGACTAGGGTCACCATGTTGGGAGACCAGGCAGCAGGCTCCTGCTGGTGACTACGTGCCTTGGCAGGGGAGGGTTGGTAACGAGTTCTGGCATGCAGTGACACCTGCGGGTGGGCCAGGGAGCTTACTCCTTTCACAGTATTTTACTGCATTACCGATCCTTAAGGGCATAGTCCACACCTAGAGAGGAGGGAGAAGCAATGGTAGAGAATGTGGGAAAGCCTCCCTCCCCACTGTCCAAGTCATGGCAGATCTGAACTGGGTATATCCCTGATCAACTGGGTATTTTCGTAGTCAGTGGCAGTGGAGGGGGCAGAAAAACCTACTTATAAAAAAGAACCTGCTTGTTCCTTCAGACTGATTTGCTTTAAAATGCAATCCTCTACTGTAATCAGATGACAAGTTACTAGTTACTATAGTCTCTTACTTTAGCATCTTGGCATTCATCATTTGAGACTGGTATTCATCATTTGAGATAGTGACTGTATTTTTTTTAAGTGTTTATCCTGTAATCTACAGAGTTGGCATTTCCTTTGCTAACTAGGGAATATGTGTAGCAGTCCTGCTAAACTACACCACCACATTAGGGCTAAGCAAGGGAAGGAAATTATGATTCATGTCCAGCATTTCTTCCTGAAATGGGAGCAGTGCCCTGTGTATTTCCAAGAATATTTGAGCATTTCCAAGCAAGATTGGAGCAGCTTAACTGGTGGCTTCCATAAAACATTTCAGATTGAATTTAGTTTATGTGGAGGAGCTATAACGTACTTTTGACCTTATATTTGAAGTTATGTAGGATTTAAACAACTAGACGTGTCTTGGGTAGCAGTTATTTAAAAAAATTAAAAAGTATTCTCTTGCAAACTGTAATGGCTGCAACGTTTTATTTAGGGCACATACTTACAATGCCGAAGTACAGAGCGGCTTAACCCCCTCCTCCCCCCTCCCATTGTTTAACATCACTTTTTCTGTGCCTGAAATGAACTAGCATGCAACAGACACTACTCCCCGATTTTATTGGACAGTCAGTGTTCAAAAACAGCTGAGAAAAATTATGAAAATGTGGGGATAACCACATTAACCGGAGAGCTCCTTTTATGATTTTAAATGTTAAAAATTGCTAAAGCTGATTCAAAATGATGAAAATGGGTATCTTACTACACAGGGGATAAGGGCCAATCTAAAATGGAATTTAAAAAAGTATATGTGCAAATTGTTTCCCCCCATAATTCTTTTTTCCTGTCTGACAGCTGCCTCCTTCCTCCCCAGCCACCCACCCAACCACTGCTATCACCCACTGCCCCAGGGATATAGCACCCATTGCTGGGTCAGATGAGAGAGGAAGGGCCATCCTCCCTACCCCCGAAGCACGATCCAGAATCCCCCAGGGTCTTGTAGGTGGTGTTGGCGCTACAATGTCCGGGAAATCATCCTGCAGCTTGCTGTGAGTATTTCTGTGCATTTACTCCATCCTCCTCCCTGGTGCCAGACTGTGCCCTGATGTGGCCTCGTATCCCCTAGCGTACTACTGCGGGGGAGGTAATCTCCCTGGCCCACCACAGAGGACACTAGAGGAGCCAAAGCCATCCCTCCCAAGCTAGAAGTGCTGCTGTGTGGCACTGCCTCCCCAGCCCTCAGTGTTGCCTGAATGGCATTCTGGACTCGCTTCTGTACCCAGATCACCGACATGGGAGCACGCAACGCTACCCACTGGGCCATGTCAGAATTTGCACAGCAACATGCAGTGCTGAAGCAGAGTGTGTATGTGTGTGTGTGTAACATGCAGTG
This sequence comes from Neoceratodus forsteri, assembly GCA_016271365.2. Lineage (NCBI taxonomy): Eukaryota > Metazoa > Chordata > Ceratodontiformes > Ceratodontidae > Neoceratodus > Neoceratodus forsteri. The sequence goes on along the minus strand of CM057449.1, from coordinate 1,127,707,920 downwards.
CTGAAGCAGTGTGTGTGTGTGTATGTGTGTGTGTGTGTTATGCAGTGCTGAAGCAGTGTGTGTACATGCAGAGCTGAAGCCATGTGTATGCAACATGCAGTGCTGAAGCAGTGTGTATGGAACATGCAATGCTGAAGTCGTGTGTATGAAAGGTAATGTATAAGACCAATTTCTGTTGTATTCTGCTTATTTGTATTAGAAGATATTGTGAGGTACAATGTGAATCAAGCCACAAGTTCAGGGGTCAACCTTAACTTGTCTTTGCACTAGCCAGCAGGACAGGTTGATCTAAAATCGCACTAGCACACAATTATAATGGTAAATTTTGATCACTTAAACAGGAAAAAATGCAAGCCAAGAAAATACTCAGATTATTGCACATTTATCCTGCTCCCCCATTGCTTCTAGCCCCAGCAGAAAAAAAAAGACTGCAGTGCCGTCCCACACAGTGTGCCCCCCATTGTTTTGTACCATGGCCTCCTCTCTTCCTCTTTATGCACCCCCAAACCAGATGATAACACAGCAGCAAATGTTCAGTTAAGTAGACCTACAGTAGCTTTGCACACATAATAGCTGGCATCATCATGCACCTCGCCACACTCTCACCACCACCCACAGGGCAATGAACAGAGTCAGGCCGAGATGGACACTTTCAGTCCCCAACATGTGATCAACTAGAGCCCGGCACTTCTGGAAGTTTTCGTAGATTTTCAAGTGAGCCAGAAGCGCAACGAGGATTTCTTTAGGGAGAGGGTACACAAACCTAAGGGGCTTGAGAAACAGAAAACTTTATAGTATTTTTTTTTTAATATTAATTTTATTTAAGTAAAAACCAAAAACATATTCACTCAGAGTTAATTAATACATATAGTACAACTTGCATTGATTTTACATTACACTTTCCAGGTTCTCATATATTAACAGACACCTGCAGGTCAGTGAATTCATAATGACAAAGTTCATTCAGCATTTACCTTTTCTGTTTCTGCTGTTTGAGCCAGTCTGTTACTGGGCAACTGCTTAGCTTACCCCAGCTCGTTTTCCTCTACCTGCTTCAACTGACCCCTCCCTCATCACTTCCCTCCACAGATCTTATCCGAGTTCCCATGTCATGGGACAAAGTCCTCATATTTTTCCAGACGGTGCATAAACCATTTCCTCCAACTAAGCTCGAAGGTTTCTTTCCTGTCTAGAAAGCCGACTGATAGCCTTTCCATTATATGTATTTCTCTGGTTGTTCTCACCCATAAGGTCTTAGTTGGAATATTTTTAGTCATACAAAGCCTGGTTATTGATTTATGCGCTGATAATAAAAAGGTAGTAATTCATTTCTAGGTTGTGCACTCTATTTTAACCCCATCTGGGAGGGTGAAGGTCAGTATAAAGGTTGGAGTGAAGAGGTCTGTTGGATCATAAATATCTTTTATTTCATTGAGAACCTCTTGCCAATATTTATGTAATAAGGGCCAAGTCCATAAGATGTGTGTTTGCCCTGCTTGTTAGGCACCACACACCCTCCAGAATTCTCCTCGTGGATCTCCCACATACTTAGAAACCACTATGGGAGAACAGAAATATCTAGCCCTATGCCCTAAGCTTCCAAACATACTCCTTCCAGTAGGGGGGCCTGTATCACTTTGCTGACCTGAAGGGATGCTCTCTACCATTTACCTTTGGGGATCTTCTACTGTAACTCTTTGGACCACTGTATTCTTATAGTCTTGGTCGAGTCTCCTGGGGGCTCCCTAAGGGCTCCATAGAGTCTGCTGACACAGTGTTCCATGGATGCACGCACGTGTTCCATGGATGCACCGTGCGTGAAGGCACATACCAACCCCACCAATGCTGGTGTTCTTTCTGCCAGTTCCGCTAACCAATTTTCCTGGGTTGCTAGTTATGATTTTAATTGTAAGTAGTTATGAAACTCTCTAAATTGGAGTGAGTATCTGGCTTGTAGTGTGGCAAACAGTATTATACCTGTGGACCCAACCACCTGATCTACATATTTCAGCACTTGCTGCTGCCGCGGGAAACTAACCGCCCTCCATGCAGTTGGGTGGGAAGGATTCATCCCAGCCATGGCCACAGATACAGCCTCTCAGTTTGTTCAAAATAGTTCTTTAATATCCAGCGCCATGCGCGGAATGGCTCTGTGGTGTACTGGAAAAATATTGTAACTGGTTTGCATTGTGGGGGGTCCCCAAATAAGTAGACTGTCATATCGTGGGTATCATTTAAAGTTGTTTCTATCCATTTCCAGAGTGCACAGTTGAGTTGCTCTGGAGTAAAATCTGAAATTTGGCAAATTGATGCCCCCGAGGCAATTGAAGAATGCAATATCTTATTTGGCGGGGGGTTTCCATTCCAGACAAACCTGGAAATCAGCCTGTCCCATTTCCTGAAATAAATGTTACTCAGTGCAACAGGTAAAGTTTGGAGAAAAAATAAAATTCTAGGTAGTACATTTTGTTTTATTGCTTTTACTGTGTTAAGGAGGCTCAGTAGGGTCTGCGTCCATCTAGACATATCCCCAGTGAGCTGTAACGTCAAAAGGTTCATAATTCAGGATATCTGTGGCTATTAGGTTGGTGGATAATTTAATCCCAAGATATCGCATTGTTACTTTGTTCCACTTCAATGGATATGCCAGTTTTAGTCTAGGTGTGGGTTTAAAATTATATAGAAGAGCCTCTGTCTTTTGGTCATTGGCCTTGTATGCTGCCACATTACCAGAAATTCTCAACTGTTCCCACAGTTCCGGAATAGATTTCTTCGGGTTGGTAAGGGTAAGGAGGTCGTCTGCAAACAGGGACAGTTTAAACATTCGGCCACCGATGGGTATCCCCTCTATTCTAGGGTGTTTTCTAATAGATGTTGCCAGTGGTTCCAAGTAAAGGACAAATAATAAGGGGGAAAGGGGGCACCCTTGACGTGTTCCTCTTGCCAAATCAATAGGGTCGGAGAGGGCACCGTCCAATTTGACATACGCTTTCGGGGATGTATATATGTTTTGCAGTTGAGTGAGTAATTCTCTAGGAAACCCGAATTTTGGCATGGTCGCCCACAAGAAGGACCAGGCGACCCTGTTAAAAGCCTTCTCAGCATCCAGTCCCAGCGTGACCAACAGCATCCTGTGCGCCACAGCATATTCTAGTAACAGAAGAGTACGCTAGACTGCATCGTGGGCCTGTCTCCCCCCAACGAATCTTAGTCCTGTTTTATTAGTGCTGGGATAAATTTCTCTATCCTATGTGCTGTGATTGGCATAAATAACTTATAGTTATAGTTGCGCATAGAGATGGGTCTGTAAGAAATGGCATATTTTAAATCTTTCTGGGGCTTAGGGACTGCTGCAATCGTTACATATTGCCAGGATGGTGGGGGTGTTTCTCCTTTTTGGATACTATGGAATGTAGGTAGAACGATGGGGATCAACACGTCTTTATAAACTTTATAAAACTCAGATGGATATCCATCTGGTTCCAGAGCATTAAGGGTTTTAGCATCCCGCAGTTCCTGTTCTATCTCAGATCTATTTATTGGCAGTAGTAGGGATTGGGCCTGCTGTTCATTAAGTTTAGGTAGGGTAAGTGTTCTAAGATAACCATTTATCTGGTCTAATGAGGGTGGGTCGTCCTGGGTATATAGGATTTGATAGTGTCTGGCTAGGGCCTTTCAATTTTTTTTTGTGGCTGGGTAAGCAGATTCTGTGTGTCAGGATCACATAGACTATTGACAAAGGCCTTAATTTTTGTTCCCGCAATCTTCTGGCCAATTTTCTTGCTCCTCTGGGGCCGCCTTCATAATAATAGTGCTTCATATAAAACAGTTGCTGTTTAATTTGTTGATCCATACATTTCTGCAACTTCTGTTGAACCTGCTGAATTTGTAGTTTAACTGTGTGGTCACCCTGGTCCCGCATCATCTGTAATGCCTGTAGTTTTTCCTGTAAAGATTTATAATTTCTTTCTCTAGCCTTTTTCTTTCTTACCGCAGACTTAATTATTAGGCCTCTTAATACAGCTTTCAAAGTGTCCCATCGGATCACTGGTGACGTTTCCTGATTCTGGTTCTCCTCTATAATCCTAGGAATTAATTCGTGTATTTCTTGTCTAAAATCCAGGTCTCTTAAATGGGAGAGATTTAGTCGCCAGTGGGTGACCTTGAGGGTCCACCTAGGTGTAGCTTCATATAAATAGTTGCATGGTCTGAAAGTAGGGTCGCCCCATGCTAAATGTCATTGGTTGTATCATCATAGTGCTATATTGTAGTAAAGACATAATCTAGCCTTGCTGCAACTCCTGTTCTAGCTGACAGATGTGTAAAACTTTTGGTTGTGGGGAAGGTATGTCTCCAGACGTCTACAAAACCCAGATTGGCCAGACTATTTTTAATATACTTCTGTAAGGTTGCTCCACTGGGTACTCCCTCAAATCATGGAAAAATGTCTGTGCCCTTGTTTGGTTGAACCAGCGGGATGTACACCGAGACCAGAGTGACCTCACGGGCATACAGACGACCCAAGACTGTGGTATACCTTCCCTCAGGGTCTTCAGTTTTGTCTATCCCTTCCCAAGGGGTCCCTCTCGACAATACGATTGCTACCCCCCTCATTTTTCCACATTTATGCGATGAGGCTGCCAACAGTTGAAATCTGTTATTCTGTAATTTACTATGCTTGTTCTGAGACAAATGTGTCTCCTAGAGTGCCACCAGTTCTTGATTTTCTCTGCTAATAAATTGTTGAAGTCTGGCCCTTTTAATCGGGGAGTGTATTCCATTTATATTTAGTGAAAACACTAATGATTGTTTATTCATTTTTGGGGGTGAGTTTGGAAAAAACGTTCTCTAAGTCCCTTTCTTATTATTTCTCTCAGGTCCGAAGACCACTTGCCTCCCTCTAAATTCCACTTTGGACTCTGCGACCTCCAGGGTAGCCTGCTAGGGCTGTTCTGCCAAATGTGAATTTTTAATTCAGTGTTGGGTAAGTTACTTTTTCTATTACTTTTAGAAACTTGCTCCATGAAGCTCTGTGACGTTACTAGCAAGGATGGAGAAGTACTAGAACATGTAATACACTTTACAGTTACTGTTGCTTCTTTCATTTTATACAAAAGTGATACGTAACTGTAACTGATTATATTTATTTGAAAGTAACCAGTAACTAACCTATTACTTTCAAATAAATGTAATCTGTTTTAGCTACTTATTACTTTTATATTGTTTTTGTATAAAAAGAAAGGAGTAACTGTAAATGTAAAGTGTATTACTTTTTCTAGTACTTCTCCATCCTTGCTAGTGACTGCACAGAGCTTCCTGGAACAAGTTTCCCAAAGTTACAGAAAGTAATAGAAAAAGTAACTTACCCAGCACTGTTTTAATCTCTCTATCTCGTTAGAGTGTACACCTTCTGACTTTTCTTGTAATGTTTTGTAATTTTCCACTTTCTGAGTGATAACCATTTTTAACTTTTCAAACATATGTAACATAACATTTATATATTTATAACACCATGCCCATAAAAGATCATATCCAAGACCACATAATTGTAAACGATCTTGTTGATCGTAGTCAACATGTTTACAAAGTCACGATCATGTCAAACTACTTGTTGAGTTTTTATGAAAAAGTTAGCAATGTTTTGGATCAGGGTAGATCAGTGGATGTAATCCAGCTAGATTATTCAAAAGGTTTTGATAAATTACCTCATGAAGAACTAATTAAATCCCTTCTTGTACTAAATATAAATGGGATCCTTGTAAACTGGATATCGGAATGGTTGGAGATAGGAGGCAGAGAGTGGTGATTAATGGGCTGTTATCTGATTGGCTTTCTGTGACAAGTGGGATCCCTCAGGGCTCCGTGTTGGGCCCCTGCTTGTTCAACATATATATATATCATCGTTACAAATATAATAAGGAAAATGTATGGATAACCAAGTTTGCCGATGACTGTAGAGTGGGAGCAGTAATAGATTCACCTTCAGGTTATATTGGACTTCAGGATGTGCTCAAATATATCGAGAAATGGACAGTAGATCATAAACTTAAACTAAATGAGGATAAATGTATTGTCCTACATATGGGCAAGAATAATTTGGAATTTAATTACACTATCAATAACAAACAATTAAAACGTGATACAGGAAAGGGATTTGGGTGTTATTATATTAAATGACCTTTCCTTTACTGCTCGTTGTGATCAAACTATAAAAAATGCTAATAGGGCTCTTAACTGTATATTGAGACATACAGTAAGTAGAAGCAAAGAGGTTGTGGTCCCACTGTATGGATCGTTGGTTAGAACTCACTTGGAGTATTGTTCCCAGGTCTGGGCCCCTTACACCAAGGGTGAGATAGCGAGAGTGGAGAGAGTGCAACGAAGGGCTACGTGATCAATACTGGGACTTAAAAATATGACATATGAGGAAAGGTTGGTCAATTTGGATCTGTATTCCTTGGCTTATAGAAGATGGAGGGGTGATATGATCTTAGTTTATAGATCATTTCAAGATATCACTCTCAGAGAAGATTTAGGACTTGAATTATTTGTTAGAAATTACAATACAAGAGCTCATTGTAGACAAATTAAACAACAAAAGTGGAAATCTCAAAAAAGGAAACAGTGGTTCAGTCAGAGGGTTGTTTCAAGGTGGAATTCTCTTCCCCATGATATAGTTAGTAGTCCAACTTTAGATATTTTTTAAGTAAGATTGGATGATTATAGTAGAACAAAGTTTTTAGTTTATTAATTAGTTCACTTGATGATAAAATAAACTCTTGCAAGCAGACAAGGACAAAAGTCTATATATGCTTTGTGACAACTGTGAAACTATGCCCGAAACATTGGGCTAAACAATTTGTGGGCTACCAACTGGGCCGCCCCTCCATTGATTAATTTGTAACAATTTTGTATTGAAAGCTGGATGTGTTTCAGTTCCGAGGTAGGGAGGATGTCTGTTTCTCCTCCTCTTCCTGCAGCAGTATGATTTTCGCCACTGGGGTGGGAGGTAATCCAGTCATTATCAGTAACTGGGCCTCCTAGGGGCAGTTCTTGCCCCCTAAAAAAGGTAACTTAAGTAAGTCATGTATAAATTCAAATGTAATAAAAATATCCAGGTAAGGGTGAATAAATGCATCATTCCTCCCCCGTGCCGAGACCCAACATCTACTGCTATTGCTTAGTTAGGTGGGAATTCCCACCAAATCATTTATACTTCCTGGGGTCCTTGTGATTCCATTTGTGTATCGGGAGGCTTTACTTAGAGTATTATCTTTAGTAGCCTCGTCGGGCTCGCTATACACCTCTACCACTTTGCATTATTTACAGTTGCTCCCTATATTGATTCTTTACAAAAGATACTGGAATTTGCACAGTACATTGTGGTGAGGGGTAGCACTAGAGAGCTATAATGTCACCTCACATAGGCCAATATACCTTGTCTCCATCCCCCTCTCCCCATTGTTGAAACAGTAGAGGTGGATGGACTCATGGGAGCAAGAAAAAGGTAATTCAGGTACCCTCCCCAGCTGTCTGCCCCCATTTTGAGTTCATTTAATCTTTCTCTGTTTGTCTTCCAGTTATATGCTGTGCAGTTCGTAGACTTCCAGGGCAGCCCTTGTAAAAAGTTCAGCGTGTTGGACCCAAGATGTAGCGAGCTATGCTCAAGTTCTTTTAACAAGGGCAACACAGTCTCCCATAAGTCGACCCAGGTTCTTCTCATGTCATGTAGACATTGGGGGTAAAGTATGGGCAGGCATAACAAGGTAAGCTAAATGAGTCCCGAAAACAACATTTTTCAGCCGGCCCCTTTTGCACTAACACAGTTGCCCGGGTTACAGTCATTCTTGTGCCCTGAGGTTAGCGCAGCAAAAATAATGTTCCTTGTTCCTTATGTTCTCAGTTTTATACCTGTGATTCTTTAATCTCTGTACAGTCAGGCATTCAAATCCGTGATCGTGCGTCTAAAGGTGGCCAGGGTTTTGGCCACGTCTGTTGGTATGATGCATGCTGCTTTCTTCTCGGCTTTTGTCTGCGATGGTGTGCGCCACCTCATGGGCTGCTGAAATCCCTTCACTTCACTGAACCGTTCCTGAAACTATTCCTCTTTTTTGCAATTCCTGTTTGGCTGCAGCTGCCGACTCAAATTCCCTTCTGCCATCCTGGAACTGGATTATCATGTGGGCAGGGTAGGGAGTGGTGAATTTTTTTTTTTCCTTCAGCGGTGCAAATAATGACTGATATTCTCACCTGGCCTTGAGGGTAGTCGGAGCATAATCGTTGTCTAGATAGATTCTGGATTGCCCATAATAAACTTTCTTTCCTCCATATGGTTGTAAGTACCAACTCTTTTTGTGGTGTATTTAAGAAACCTCGCTATGATTGAGCGTGGGCGAGCGTCCGGTGCTACAGGCTTGGGGCCTAGGGCCCGGTCTACATGTTCAAACTCGAGATCCAGGTTGTTGGGCCATTCAAGGGCCGTTCGCAATACAGTTGTTAGGAAATCCGTGATGTCTTGGCGCTCCACTCCTTCCTGGATACCGTATACTCGCACATTTTTTTCTTCTGGTCTGATTTTCTGTGTCTTCCTGACGATGTTGCATCTGTATCTGGTGTCTTGTACCTGTTGTACCGTCACTTTGAGGATGTCAGTCCTGTTTTCTGCTGTCATGATCTGCCTCTCCGTGTCGTCTAGCTTTTGCTTCAGGACCTTAACATCCCTCTGAAGTTCACCATAAAGCTGCTTCATTTCTGCTCGGAAGCTGAGTAGTTCTTTGTAAATGATGTCTAGCTTCACTCTTTTCTGAGAGACCGGAGTTGTAGGATCCGTTCTGGTGGCCAGGTTAGATGGGCATGTTTCTACTGAGGCCTGGGAGAGCTCTGAATCGGAGGCCTCCAATCTCAAACCTTTCCCGTCTGGGGTCATCTCATGTAGCTTTTCCTGTTAAAGCCAGACCCTTGTGTCGATTCCCCTTCGGCATTGGTGGTTTAGTTATATTGACTTCGATGTGGTCTCTCGAATGTTTTTTTTTTTTTTTTTTTGTCGGACTTGGCATGGAGCTGCCTGATCAAGCTGCCATTAGGGTTGGTGATGCAACCGGAAGTCCAGCATTTTTATTTTTAAAAGTATTGATTTTAAAATGCTATGTACCAACAGTAATGGATTTTTTTAAACATTCTCCTTTCATCAGATCAGGGTAAATAGCACACAGTCATGATATTGTACTACCCCAACTTCTATATAGGATGATCTATGCACACCAGGAATGCTTATTTTAACCTTTCAAATTATGTTTTATTAAGGTATTTTGTAACATACATGCTCCAAAGCTTTGTTTTTAGGATGAAATTACATACTGAGTAGGATAAGGGTAGGACTGTATGGATGGCATTGGCTGGCATGGTCCATTTAGAAAAGCTGGGGACCCCTACACTTGCCAGTAATGGCAGTTATTGGTTTATGGATAGTCATTTCAGAGTCTGGTCTGCAGTGGTGTCCAGGGGAAGTACAGAGATGAGAAATTTGGAGGGGAAAGGGCCCAGCTATGGTGAGGTTGGGTGAAATCCACCCCCTGCAGAGCAGATCCTGTACACCTCTTAGCATTTTGTCACTGAAATGTTGGATGCATACACTCAAAATGTAGGAACATGTAGGGAAAGTACAGAGTTGAGAGCTTTGAAGGGAGAGAGAGCAGCTATGGTGAGGATGGGATAAAACCCACCACCTGCAGAGGGATTTATGTGATAAAGGCGAGTCTCAAAGACTGCTCATCACATAGAGCGACCACAAAAGAGCGCATGTTCAAAATAGTGCCCGATATTGTACCGACCATCGCAAATAGCGATGATAGCTGCAATAATTACAATCTGCAGACACAAATTATTTATTTATGCGGGGTTATGCCTCCCCCGACCCTCAAACTAAAATAATCAACCCGGGAAGTTGACAAGGGGCAAGTTATTAAATTAAAACAAAAAACAAGATTCAGCCTGAAGCCAGACCCAAACCCAGGTCTACTCACGTCACAAACAATGGTGTACACCACTATGCTATGTGAGCAGCTCGGTGGGAACTGACCACACAGGATCCTATATCCTGTACTAGCGAGTAGAGCTCCTTGCTATACTCACTAAACAGGATGTAGCGACCTTTTTCACTACTCGCTCTGAATGAGAGCGGTATTATTGAGTCGCTCAAAAGTGTAGCGCTCAATGATATGTGCTCTACATGGGTGCTACCCCTGCAGAGCAGCAGAGCAGACCCTGCATTTTTTCATTGAAATGCTGGATACAGGCACTCAAAATGTAGGGAAATGAGGGGCACTGGTCTTAATGTGGGACAAACTATTAGACAGAGACACACTCGGAAAACTGGAAGCTAATGACTTAACAGCTTCTACCCTTGATCACACCATGGACACTAGCTGGAAGTTCTAACAGTGGAGTGATAATTACATTGAGCCTTTTGTGGGATCCCCTTCTTGAACTGCCAGATAACTGCAACTCTTAATGAGGTGTTAATCTCACCAGGCCATTTGCAACAGAGAGAGAGATTAGCATGAAGACTACGGCCTGCTAAAGTAGGGACTTTTTTAATTTCATTAATAGGCATGGAAAACCCGCATTAGTCAAGACGGACCAGTAGAGGGTTAGCTGCACTAGCCCTGGCCAATTTGCACTAGGTTCTGGGCTAGTAAAACAATGTTAAAATCGAACCCTGCACACAAGTTGCTGCTTTACCATTCCCATTATTCTCACCATGATGTGGAGCCTTTGTAAAGGAGTCTCTGACTCAAAGGATTGTAATTCTGAGCTCTTTAATAAAATTAAAAAATAGAATTACGGAGACACTGGTGTGTCCCTGTAGACAAAACTGCTGTCCCCCTACTCGGTTAGGGTCACATAGATGCAGCAACAGCACTAATATGCACCAAAAGGGCAAAACTAACCAGCTGCCAAAAAATTACCCCTCTTTCTCTTGTCAGTAGGTCCAGGGTGATACGTCTGCTCTGTAATGTTTAGCTTCTGAGCGGGGAGGGGGGGGATTTCTGCTTTTTGTTCTTTTGTGACCTATAGGTTCCCATTTTAACCCAGATTATGGTACACCAGTGGGTCTAATTTGACTTGTGTTTTAATGTTTGCAGTGCTGTCACTACTTAGATGTGTTGACTGCTAGTTTTCTGTTGGGAAGCCAGTGCTGTCTGCCACATAAACCTGAGAAATTGTGTTTTTGAGGGGAAGAGTGGGTACGATACTCTTTGGCTTTGTTTCCTTCTCAGCAGCAGTATGCTCCCTCGAGGAAAAATCAGCACTCTGGTAAAACGTCTTCTGACTTTCGGAAGTGGATGGGAAGCTCTGTGAACTTCAGCTTATGTGACAAACACTTACGCAGTGGTGCATGTGGGTTTATTATTCCATTCCAAAAACTACAGATGCCTTGATAATGTGCCCTCCTCCACAAAGCCATTTTGTTTTACAAACCTCCAGAAATGTGCTGTTGCACTCTAAAATTGCTGTCCATTAAGTCATTCACTGCTGGGGAATACCAGCTGCCCAGCACAGCCGCTAATTCCGCACTCTGTGTGTGGCAGGCAGATGTGTAAATTTAGAATTAAATCAGTTAAACTGTTTCATATGCTTTGTCCTCTCCCTAACCAGTGGCTGCCGCAGTTAACAACTGGTTGGTGGGACCATCGGCCACTTTTGGACTTGATTTGCTAACAAGCCACTCATTAACTGCTGCTGTGACTCATTTCTGAGAGCTTATTGCTATTTTTTGACCAAATAAATTTTTTTTCCTTTAACATACCATAAACTGATGCTACAATGTTCAGTGGACCATGTTCAGTAAAACTAAATATCTGACCGGCTGAATTGAGGAAGCTGCTGCCTGAGCTCATTGGTTGTTTGGCTGATCCTAAGAAGGGGACTGGCACAGCACAAATCTCAGAAATCATACAGCAGAACCTGTCTAGTAAGGACTCCTTCTGGACCAAAGAATGTGCCCACAATAGCAGGTTGTCTCTAATATGCAGTTTAAAAATGACTTCAGAGGGTTGCAGTCAGGACTACAAGAAATGTCCTTAATACCTATAAGTATCCTTAAAGAGCATGTGTTTACTTCTAATACATAGACAACTATTTTATTTATTGTATACTGATGTGTTTGCAGTTACTTTATTCTTTTATAATAAAATGTTTGTTTGGTTGTAAAACAAGTGGGTTTTCACCTTTGCTTTTCACAGTGCTAGTGAAAAAGAATGCAATAGAATCCTGGTATTGTGATGTCAGAAACGGCTACTAAATAGAAGCCTAGTGTGTTTCAGTGAGACACTAAAGATATTCTTCTGTCTTTTTCAAAACAAATAGATACTTCTTTACATTTTTGTTAAAAAGTAATTGACTTCTATTTTCTTCCTCCCACGTACATTCGGTTGGGAAGAAAGTATCACCCATTAAATCACAACATAGTTTATGAAAAGTAACATTCCTATCAGATCTATAATATTTTGGTGGTACAAAGCTTTAGTTTTCTATAAAAATCTAAAACAGATTAGCAGTTTCTCATTAAAATACACTCCCATCTTTGTTAGTAAAGAATTTTTGACTTCATGATAGAAGGTGTCTGTTGGATTTGTTTTTACTAGTAGTAGGTAAAACAAAAATATAATGATGAAAACGTAAGTAAAAAAACAAAACAAAAAAGCAAACATCATTACTGCAGCATCTAAAGGCCCCACACATTAATTCTTTAAGATAAGCATCCTTACTAAGCACTTGCTGTTTAATATACGGTAACATTATTTAGGCAGGTGTCGCTGTAGTAATATTTTTCTTAGTTTGACATGATTTACAGGCCAGGGATTTGTATAGCTATAGGTAGTGACTAATAAAAAATGCCTTGGATGTCAGAGACTCTTAAAACATTTTTTAAAGTACTGTATTGACTTGATGCCTAAAAAAACAGTAGCCGGTGACCAACTTTTGTCAGGTGGAAGCCAGTAGCTAACTGCCCAAAAATAATGTTAGTGTCCTGCAGGCTAAGCTGGTGCAGCAGAGTAGTCCTACCAGGTGAGCTACAGTAGCTCTCTAGTTACAGTATTTGGAGAGACTGCAATGTCAACCTGGTCCTAATCTATTTTTTGGGGGGATGGTTGGATATATTTTGAGAGTGCCTGGGTGAGAAAAATTTTAAAAGGTCTATTAATTCAAATGTTATAGCTTTGGTAGGAAATGAGAATCCCAACAGTTTTACAGGCTTCATTCCTTCCTGCCTGCCACAGTGCCGGGTGTATCAACATGGCAGCTTGGTTGAAGTGAGAATGTGAAGTACATGTTTTATTGCAGGTGATGTGACAGCTCAGTACATGTTAGACAAATAGCTGCAGCATCTCTTTTCCTACTTAGTGACTTTTGCATCCTCCCTCTCTTTCCTGGCTGCTCCCTTCTTTCTTAAATTACCCCCTAGTACCATGAAATGCAAGTCCTTGGACACAAGTGTTGGAGATGTTGTTTCCCTTCCCACTGGTACCTTACATTGGAAACTGTAGTTATATTGTAAACAGATGAATTATATGCTATAATTGGGTGATTTGGTCCGTGTATAAAGTGTAGACCATAAGTAAGGAATGCAGCTGAATGATATATTATTATGTGTTCTGGCACACTTGTGCTGTGTGGAAAAAAAAAACTGCTGAATTTTGAGTTTCTGCATATTGTGATGTTATAATAAAATCATTAACTGTAAGAACTGAATGCTGTTATTCTTTCTCTCTTGCGTCTTTTCCGACACATCCCTTTGCATATTATTTCTCTGCTGATCGAATCATGTTTTTAAGTTAGAGTAACTGGAATGTGGATGAGCAGTGGTTGTCTCTGTTACAAGATGAAGGCAGTACTTGCAGCCTGTATGGGCTGCTGTGGCCTTTGGTTGTTCCATTTTCTTCCCAGGATGTAGGTTAGTGACCCTTCCGTCCCCCTACAGGTCTCTCACTCACAGAGCTCTGTGCCCCACTCACCTTATTTATTTATTTTTGGCCAGGTAGGTGCACTAGAAAACTGAATGCCTGTTTTCAGATTTGACCTGGGAGAGTACAAAAGAGCAGGTGCGGATTTCAAGTGACAGTAAGCAAGTAAGAATTACACACTGTAGAGATAATTACGTAGATGTAACTGGAGACTGATTCAGCTCACGATAAATAGGTTATCAAGTGGTAGCATTCCCAGTTTATGTCTGCGTACCCTTTGTTCTCTTTCTCTGTATGCCTCTCTGTTTTGTCTGCCTGATCTTTAAAGCAAGCCCCATGCGTAGCCCCTCTATTATACCATTGTACTATAGGTGCTCCTACCAGTGACGTCCACTGGCTTCTGACACCAACACCACTACTGGCATGGGATGCTGTTACATCTCTATTATATCATTGTACTGTAGGTGCTCCTACCAGTGATGTCCATTGGCTTCTGACACCGACACCACTACTGGCATGGGATGCTGTTACATTGCAACTTCTCAGCATGCTGTGCAGTGTTCTTCAGTGTTGCAGCCCATGCATGTCGCATTATCTGCATCAGAAGCTGCTGACTGATTGCAACCGATGACATCTCTGGTTGGAGAGTAGCTATCATGTGACTACAATCTGCTCGTAAGATACCATGTTTTACTTATTGTTTTTTCAAAAGGATTATTGAATCCTCATTGTTTGCCTAAAGTGAAAGATCTGAATGTCAGTTAACTCCTGTGTTTTTGTCTCAGTCTGCTGCTACTGTGGAACCCCATGAAAATGAGATGTCACATCTCATAGGGCTAAACTAGCGGGAAAAATTAAATACACGTTTTGGTGCAGTAGAGGGCTTTATACAGAGTTGGTTTTAAAGAGCAAGGAGACAGAAAATGAGGGACCCACACAGAATGAGAAGAGGGGTATTGAGGTAGGAATGAAGTGCCAGATGCCGTAAGCTGTGGTCAGTTAGACTAGAAAGGCCACAGATGAGAGCTGTCATTTTGCAGTTGTACTAATGGTTTCCTGTCATTAGTGGTAAGAGATGTTGATGTTTGACCAGTGATACTTTGGATCGTTTTCTTAAATGTGTTTGCATGATATTTTATAACAAATACATTGAACACTTTATTGCATACAAAAACACCACCATCAGAGTAATACTACAGTGTATATTGCATTAACCTTCTAGAGTCCTGTCAAGCTGCCGGCCTGAGTACTGTAGGTGAAGTGTGCACTGTTATGGGGGTGTGAGTGGCAGAAAGTAGTGTAGTATTATGCCATTGGTATTTTTCATGGCCAGATTGGCACCAAACCAGACTGCACAGCATAACCCTTATGGTTGTTTAGCCTCTCAAATGGCTGTTGTTTGCTAATGGTGCTTTCCTTACTCCTGGGGTCACTGCAGGAAGTTACTTCTGTCAAGAAAATGCTGTACCCATTTTTGTCCTCTGCCACTGTTTTTATCATGGACAAATGCCAACTGATAATTGCTGTTGTACTTTTTTCTTTTCTGTGCAGGGAGTGTAGCCTTGTGGTAGAGTGCAGAGCTACAAACCTGGCAGTTGAAATATTTCACCTCCTTGAACTTAAACAACCCCTGATGCCCAGGGGTACTTTTTCTACACTGTTCAGCTTATAGTTCACATAAGTTTGATACTTAGCTTCCCTGTTTTAGTACTGTGCATGGCAAAACAAAAACAGGATCACTGTTACACTGATTCTGGTTTGGCTGCTCTGCTGTGCCTGGCATCATATTGTAATCCTCTGTTCATGACATCACAGTTATTTTCTCAGCAACAGAATGTGATGTCAGAAGCACACCATGGGGGGAAGGGGCGCTGTGGAGCAGCTGTTGGATAAGATGCTTTTTCTTTGAGCTCCGTGCAGGCAGCAGTATTTTATAAATCACTTTACTTACAACTCTGCCTTTGTCAAGGTTTCTGCACACCAACAGTTACCAGATTCACCAGTGGACACGATGGGACTGAAAAAAGTACAGCAGCAGATCTCCCAAGGGCTAGAATTGTTCTTTTTAGCTGCTGGCTCCAGTGCATCAGTAGAAGGTTGACAGTCTCGACATGGAGGCGCTTGGAGTGATTCATCTCGGATCATACCTTTGCTCACTAAATTGCAGATGATAGGAGATGGGACCAATAAGAGACTGGCATCCATGGGGCAAAGGCCGAGGGATCTGGACGGTAGTATCAATGAAAATAAAGCAGCA
This sequence comes from Neoceratodus forsteri, assembly GCA_016271365.2. Taxonomy (NCBI): domain Eukaryota; kingdom Metazoa; phylum Chordata; order Ceratodontiformes; family Ceratodontidae; genus Neoceratodus; species Neoceratodus forsteri. The sequence goes on along the minus strand of CM057449.1, from coordinate 1,127,691,696 downwards.
CTAACTGAGCTTACTCAGGGGTCTGAGAGACAGTCCGAGGTGAATGCCATGCTGATTCAGGCTGTCAGCTTTCTGAGGGGCAAAGTGAAAAATTTGGAAAATGGCCTCAGACAGTGAAGTGTGCGAATAGTAGGATTTCCTCCACGGCTAGCAGATCATTCTGAGCTGCTTGCTACACTGGGTCAGTTGATTTTTATGGACCTGACCTTGTTGCCAAGAGACTCTGGAATCGCCGTGGTGCAGGCTTTTGTGATCCTGATGCGGTCACAGCCCTGGGAGGGTACAGCCAGATTGACCATTAACAGTCATTGCCACTTTGTCCAGCCCTGAGGCTAGAATAGCCCTGTTGCAAGCGGCCTGTGCCTGTGGAGGCATCGTGTGTGAGTGGAGCAGGCTGGATTTTTTTCCTGATCCCTGTTAGTCAAGCGTTCACTTTGATTTGCTAAAATCTCAATTATAAATGTTATTAAAATGCACAGAAAAAAACGCCCCCATTGAAATCAATGGAGCGCGCGCACATAGCCTTAGTTTTCTTGCATCACAAAATGGGGCAGCGTGTGCCTGCATGGGGGCGTGTCGGCAAGTTTGGGAAATGGTTCCTATTTTATCGGGGAGCTATTTACAAGTAAAATAACTTTCTAACAGGGCTGAGATACGTGGATTTAATAATACCCATCAGTTCTGCCAAGGGTGAGGTATCATTTATGTTTGGGGGACCCAAAACTAGCAAGCTGCTCTTTAAGGCTGGGGTTATAATACTTTTGTTTTAGATGTTCTGGTTAACCCCGATTTGCCTCTTAATATCCTGTGTTCCTGTATAGGGAATGGTATTTCATTATGGTGAAACATAGAAACATAGAATTTGATGGCAGATCAGGACCACTTGGCCCACCTAGTCTGCCCATTTCCCCTACCTAATGGATAAGCTGCTGAGCCTAGTTACCTAACAGCCTACTTCCTCCTACCCCCCACCAGAATTGCCTTAAGTCTGTCCCATGCATTCTTGAATTCCCCCAGTTTTCCATGCATCCACAGCCCTCTCCGTGAAAAAATACTTCCTTACATGTGTATCTCTTTACACATCTGGTGTACAGAGATACACCCTTAATTTGTGGATTTTCATAAATATACTTTAGAGTCCCTTCCCCGTGCATAGCATCATGATAGATGCTTGTATATGCAAGGTTTAAACTTAGTTGAGCTCAGGCAGTCTCTAGTGTGTCCTGCATTCTCCCACATAGGTGTTCAGCCTCCACCCCTTTATTTGTATTCTTGTGAGAGGTATGGCAATCCGATGCAGTGACTTTAGTGGACTGTATCCTGAAGTGAGAGTACTCTATCCTACGGATTTATCATACCAGACAAATTTTTCCTAACTGGTTCTTATTTGGGTCTTTAGGACCATAACAGTGATTCATTCTGTTGTTTTTTTTTCAAATGCATATATTTCTGAACTGTTACTGTCTTCGGTCTTAACATACCTAAATAGCTTGTACTTGTTTATTGGTGAAAACACATAAATAAAAAGTTAATAATATAAAAAAAAACACAACATTGGGATGTCGGGTTTGGACGGGGTGTCAGAGAAGATTAAGTCTATGGAGCAGTGATCCAGCTTTCTTGTTAAAGAGCTAGTGGAGTCAAAACAGGCAGACAGGAAAATAATACACATTTTAAGTAATGGTCAGTTGTAACTTTATTTCTGAAGTATTTGAATTTTTCCTTTTGTTCATCCGAAAGTCTTCTACGTGATAGTAATGTGGTGGATGTGTGGAACAGCTCCTAGCCTGACAACTGACATATCTAACTCTGCTGCCCCACACTACATCATCAGCATTATGATCTCACTGACAGTGACATCACAGGTGAACGACTTGGCAGTCACTCACTTGCTGTTCCTAAGCAGTTGTGATGTCACAGTGCTGATGATGCAGTATGGGGTTGTAGCACTAGGTATGTCAGCTGCCAGGCTAAGAACTGTTCCACACGTCATACCTACTAACATCAGGTAAACAATCTTCTAATTAAACAGAGGGAAAGGAAAATACTTCAGTTATAAAAGGTAATGGTTGGCTGCTTTTACAATCTAATATTAGTTTTAGGCAGTACACTAGCTCTTTAATGGAGATAGCAGTAAAGAAAGGTGGAGTGCTAAACAGACATAAACATCTTGACCTTCCATCTTTTTATAGTGGTATCAGTGGTCCAGAAACAGAACTAAAGGGAATATGGACCCTGTTGTTTACATTTTTGAATATAATGATATATTATATATTATAATGATAAACGTGGGCATGTGTTAAGTCTGTTTTATGACTCCTGTATATATTTTTTTTGTTTTGAAATAGAGCTGTTTTTCCTTATTTACCGTTGCATGTTAATGGCATGCTGTTAGCGTTTAGCTGATTTTTCTAGCCCCGTTTATTAAGGATACTTGCACACATCTCTGGTATTGTATCTCATATACATAGTGTATTCTTACCATGAAATGCTTTAATCAATGTTTTATTAATGTTTTGACTTTTATGCATCCCGACTGAATCCCAGATGGCTCGCCGCTCTGGTGTGTGCACTTTTAACATAGCACTGAAGCACCTGTAAACTCATACATGATTGACACTGAAGTTTTTAAAGTCAAATATGTTGAAGTGATTGTTCAAAAGAAGATGGTTTCCTGAGTTCCACAAAGTGACCCCCAGTTAAAGGGACACTGTCAGCCTTTTTTGCATCGTATTATTTTTAAGTAAAAATCCACATCTTATGATTGCTTACCTTCTCTAAAATTCATTGATGTTGCTGGTTGTTTTATCTGCATCCGTGCTGACATCTGTTTCACATGATGGATGGAACTAATAATAAAGTCATAATTTACTTTGGTATATAAGAAAATTCAAGATGAGGCCTACCCCACAAACTCCTCCCCTTCACCCTTGACTTTCTACATAGTGATGGTATAAGCAAGTACAAGAATTGCTGCCAGTACTCCTTTATATACTTTGTCTTTATATTTATACTAATGGTGATTAAAATAAACATATATAATATGTTTTAAAAGATATTACTAATTAAACAAAAAAAAATGAAATGCATGGCAATGTATAACTATACTATACCCAGCCTTGTTTTGCTTCAAATCATTGAAGTACTCTTACTGCATACTTCCTGAACATTAGAAATGCCCTCAAACAGGGCAGCCACTCATGATACCATAGTCTCCTCTATTCCCACTGCATAGTGAGTGGCTAGATTGTCTTGTGGGTGTTGGTGTGGTAACACCAGCATGGTGGCACTCGTTTTTCACCTTTTAGAAGAAAAAAAGGATCTGGATCAAACTGCCAGCTGCAACAACAGTCTCCGTAGAATGTGAACAATCATAAATGGTGTTTTTTTTTTTTAAAACACTTTGAGGCCTAAGGGGGTTGACAGTGTTCCTTTAAAAAAAAGTGTGGTAACGTGTTTTTTTTTTTTTGTTTTTTGCAGCTGTTACAGTTTGCTGCCGGCCTACATCCAGAGGGCGCCCCCAGCCCTGTCCGATGTCCACCATCTGGCACTGACCCGGCCCCAGGGCTTACCTCTTCCCGGCGGGGCCTGTCGGGGTTCCCCAACACCCCACCGGAGACCGGATTCAAGGGACCAGTGCCGTGGCTGCCCAGGAGCGGAGCCTGCGAGGCGCCCTACATCCCACTGCTGCGGCTGGTGTTTTTCCTTATTACATTCCTCTAGGGGTCAGGGCATGCAATGATGCCTGTGGAGTGGAGCGTGCATGTGTCCGCACGTGCTCCCCTCCAAGTGTCTGCCCAGACTCCTCCCTTGTCTGCAGCGTGGCAGCTGTGTCCCCCAGCCTCTGTTAGGGGGAAACCAGGCGCTGACAGCTGAAGTCCCCCCCCCCCCCGAGAGGAGAGCAGTTCATGAGACGCTCAATCCTTCGCCGACCCCTGGCGGTCCGTGCTGGTTCCCGAACATGGGTCACCGGCATTGCGCGAGGTAAGGCAACCAGTGCCTTAGCCCTGAGCCGGCCAGTAACATGTTTAAATTTGTGTCTGAAATATAAAGCTGTGACTTTGGGCATGCACATTAGCTTTCATGCTAATGTACATAGCCGGAGTCACAGCTTTATATTTCCCAGTATACTTGCAGGCGCATGTGGTGACGCACAGGGTGTACTCGCACCACCAGCCCCACCAGAAAAGTTTTGGCTCTGACAATATAAATAAAATATATAGATTTATATGTTTCATATATGTTTTTATGGTTAAAACTGCTCAACTTGGAGTCACTATCTCACTTCCTACTGTGAAGACAGTAGTGCTGTTTTGCAAGTTGGAAGGTCACAGTGAAACAGGGGAATACTGAACCAGTCAGAGAGCAGCTTTAACAATGCTGATGACATTACAGTAGCCATGTGCAGCACTGAAGCCGGCAGATGTGAGATGCTTTATGAGGCACAGTCTAAATTTTGCACTTTTTTCTTTAGTAATTTTTTTATAATTTCTATCCAAAACCACCTAAACACTTATTGTGCAAATCAAACTGACATGGGTGAGAGTGAGGTGTTTTGAGTGGCACATTTTACATGTTGTTCCTTTTTCCTGTTGTAATTTTTTATTGTTTCTATAACAAAACCACCTAAACACCAGGGGCCAGATATTCAAAAGTTAGAACAGGTTTTAAGGGGTGTTTTCCCACGCTGACCAGGTTTTGTTCCCGGTCTATGTGTGGGGGATCTACATAAAGAGATCCCCACAGTGCGGACAAAACCAGTTTGTGCCCAAGCGCTAACATAACACTTCGCCCATGCAAATGAGGGAGTCTCCCCTGCATACGGGTGCAGTGACTAATTCAGCGGTTTGCGTCGGTGGTAAATGGCACCCGGATGGCACTATTTACCATCTTTGCAAACCTAGTCTTGGGGAGCAAGGGCCTGGTGGCAGTGTGACAAGGTTGAATAAAACCCTGTCCCATTTGTTATGCAGCAAGAGTTAAAAGCAGGGATCTATTTTGTCCTCTCCTATTTCTCCCACTTGTCCGTCTATTGCCCATCTGATTGTGAAATCAGATTGTCATTTGGCACCTAGGAATTTGCCAGTCTGATGGTTCTACAGTTCCTCCCTATTATTATCCTTTCTTCACTTGCTGTTTCTACCCTATCTTTCTCCCCTTGCTTCTCTGTCGTTAAAAAACAACAACATGTGAATCTTTATGTGAAACTGGGATCCCATTGTTGAAATGATTGCAGAAAGCTGTTTGCTTCTGTTAGAAAAGATATCAGTCTGGAACACAAGCTTGTTTACAAAATCAACAGGAGACTACCAGCCCTGTGACAGAGTGTTCTGTTTTGTTGCTTCTGCAGGCTGGCCTCAGGAAAAAATACCTGACAAAGTTCTGAGACATTTTGTGAGAAACAAGAGATTGATTTACACCAACAGGATGTAGAATTTAAATTGTAAGGAAAAGACATCTCATAAAAAAGAGCAGTGTTTTTTTTTTCTGCCCCCCCCGTGCTCGCTGGTCCCCACTCCTTCAGGCTCTACATGTTCTCTCCCCCCAGCCCCACTGTCCTTACCCAGCCCTCCTCTGGACCACGTATCTCAGCCGATCCCAGGATATCCTGGTGTATCCCTTCGCCGGGTGGGTCCCCCTCCTTTGAGGGGGATGGCCCTAGCACATACTTCTAGGGCCCGGGATGCTGCCGAGGAACAGGAGGCCCTGGGAAGGCACTGGAGGCACTCAGGGAACAGAGGGCCGTCATCCGGCGGCCAGTGAGTGATTTTTTTCCTGATTTCCTTGTGGTGCGCGACATCCGAATGTCAAGGCAAGAACAGACGTCTGCCATGCACCTCTCAGCAGTGACCTGACGTGTTGCCCTACCCCGGTCTCCACCAGCGGTCGTCCAACACCAGGTCGCAGCCCTCCCTCCCTCCCTGAAGACAATGAGCAGTCATGGGACGCTCAAGTTGTCTCCCCCCGGCCGGCCCTCCAGCGTCCCAAAATGTTTTTGTTTAGTGATAGAGAGATGGTGATTTTAAAAAGATTGTCAGATGTAGGACTTTGTTTGAACTGCCTGTATGAAGAGCTATCCTGTACAGTTTTAATTTATTGTTACTGATAATAAAACACTACTTGCGAATTTTATAACTTCTGGTTTGCCAGTGCTTCCTGAGTTATGCTTCTACCACAGGTAGATGGCTGTACTGCAGCTGCCCCCCCCACACTCCAACCCCCATCCCATGAAACAGTTCATATCCTGGTGTCTAGTGGTACCCCCACTCTCTGATTCCCTGACCCAGTACTGTGACATGCTGCCCTTTTGTCTGGTGGCACCACCTCCCTTCGATCCCCCGTTCTTAGACTGGTAAAGTCTACCGTGGTGTCTAGTGGCACCTCCCCCACTCGACGGTCACCTGCCCTGTACATCTGTGGACCATCCCTAGTGTCTACCCCCACCTTTCAAACACCTGCCCAGGTATTGTACACTTCCTCCCTGGTGTCTAGTGGCACCTGCCACCCCCCCGAACACCTGTCTCGATCCATGCCAAGGTTGCCCTAGTGTCTAGTGACACCCCCGGCCCGGTCTGTTGTTATGATGCTGTGGTGTCCAGTGGCACCCCCCACGATCACCATCCCAGTGCCTGTAGTATATTCCTGGTGGCAAGCGGTGACCCCCCACCCACTAAATGCCTGTCCCTTAAAGGCTACTGTATGCCCTGGCATCTAGTGGTACCCCCTACCTGCTGAGCACCCATCCTGGTGCTACGGTTGATTCCCTGGTGGCTAGAGGACACCCCCCCACTCTGTCCTCTTGGCCTGTATAGCTCTCTGCCCCCCCAGGTGTCCAGTGGCATCTCCTGGCACCCATCTCCTGACCCATGTACCTGAGCCAGTCCTTGAAGTTCAGTGGTCCCTCCGGATTGCTGATTGCCACACGGAACGCTGAACAGTGGCAGTTCTGTGGCCCTCCGCCACCTCCATCTGCACCCACCCCAGTTTCCTCACCAGGTAAGAAGGGACCGAGCAGCACAGCCCTCCTGTCACCTCCTTGGCTGGCCTCCATATGCACAGTAGTGGGTGCGTGTACAGTATACTGTACAGTACACATGAGCACTCACTGCTGTTCATATTTTGCTGAGGCTATGTTTGTGTGCTTCTGCACACATGCAGTATTTGTCCCCTCCCTTGTATACCACCCATCCCATTCACTGCCCTTTCACCCAGGCATGGCAGAACTGTAACAGCAAGCACTCTTCAAAGCAACTCCTCCTGTACTCCACTGCAGACCACCATCCACCTCCATGGATGCACACTCACATGACTAGTAGTCCACTGCAGTAGGTTTTACTAAAAGAGACTACTGTCGTAAAAGCATAGGTCAGGAAGCATAGGCAAACCAGGAGAAGTTATAAAATTTGCAAGTAGCATTTTATTATTATCAATAACAATAAAAAATGTACAGGATAGGTCATCATAAAGGCAGTACAAACAAAAACATTTCCTCTACGTGTCTCACTAAAATCACAATCTCTCTCTCAACTAACCAAACAATAACATTACTCTCTTTATAAAATGTTTTCCCCAGGCAATTATATTCTGCATCCTGTTCTTGTAAGTTTCATCTTCTGTTCTTCACAAAATGCAGCAAGACTTTTTTATTGACCTTCCTGTGACCAGCCTGAAGGGTACATTAGTCTTATTCCCTGCTCACAGTTCTGCAAAAAAAGTTTTGGAGGTCAACATACAGCTCAAGGTTAGCCCCTTGTATTACAGATTGACATTTGTTTAAGAAACCTAAATATCTTTCTGCAATAATTTCAACAATGCATTTATACACATTTAATTGTAAACCCAGGGATCCCAGTTTCAGATACAGATTCTCATATATTTTTAATTGCAGGGAAGCAAGGGGAGAAAGAAAGAATAGAAACAGCAAGTGAAGGAAAGGAAATAATGGGGGAAGTTGTGGGATCATAGAAGTGGCCAACTCCTAGGTGACACAAGGAGAATTTGATTACACAATCAGATAGGCAAGAGGTAGACAAGTGACAGAATAGGAGAAGACAGGACAGATCCTTACTTTTAACTCTCTCTGCATAACAAATGGGACAGGGCCCTATCCCAACCCTGTCACAATGACATCCAAAGGACATACCCTATACATCACACAACAGCAACCAGCATATTCCTCTACACACCTTCTCAGCTGGCCGTCATATGGGAGGACACGTAACGCTCGTACAGTAGACATTCTACTGTACATGTGCTCACTGTCAACCCTTTCGGTGGCCGGCCGTGGAGGCGAGTGGAGTGCTGTGCCATTCATTGTATTGGGCTCCCTGTTGTTCTTACTTTGCTGAGGTTATGTTTGTGTGCTTCTGCACACATGCAACATTTGTCTCCTCCCTTGTATACCACCCATCCCAACCACTGCCCTTTCACCCAGACATGGCAAAACTGTAACAGCAAGCATTCTTTAAAGTAACCCCTCCTGTACTCCACCGCAGACCACCCATCCACCCCATGGATGCACACACACACACACACACGCACACATCTAGTAGTCCACTGCAATAGGTTATTACAAAAAAAGATGACTGTCATAGAAGCATAGGTCAGGAAGCATAGGCATACCAGGAGAAGTTATAAAATTTGCTGTAGCATTTTATTATCAATAACAATAAAAAAATGTACAGGATAGCTCTTCACAAAGGCAGTACAAACAAAAATCCTTCCTCTAGGTCTCCCTCTAAAATCTCAGTGTCTGTCTGTCTGTCTCTCTCTAACTAACCAAACAAAAACATTGCTCTCTTTTTATAAAATGTTTTCCCTGGCAATTAAATTCTGCATCCTGTTCTTGTAAGGTTTGTCTCCTGTTCTTTACAAAATGCAGCAAAACTTTTTTTCATTGACCTTCATGTGACCAGCCTGAAGAGTACATTAGTCTTCTTAACAGGTCCAGTCAATTAAGACAAACTGTATCAGGACTGATTTCCTTCTCCAGGTTCTGCACACAAGCTTTTGGAGGTCAGCATACAGCTCAAGGTTAACCCCTTGTATTACAGATTGACACTTCTTTTAAGGAAACCTATTTTTCTACAATCATTTCAACAATATAGTTATATACATTCATTTGCAAACCAGGGGATCCCAGTTTCAGATACAGATTCACATATATTTTTTTTAATTGCAGGGAAGCAAGGGGACAAAGAATAGAAACAGCAAGTGAAGGAAAGGAAATAATGGGGAAAGTTGTGGGATCATAGGAGGGGACAATTCTTAGGTGACACAAGGAAAATTTGATTACACAATCAGACCGGCAAGAGGTAGACAAGTGACAGAATAGGAGACGATAGAACAGTGCCTTACTTTTAACTCTCTGCATAACAGATGAGACACGGTCCTTTCCCAACTCTGTTACAATGGCATCCAAAGGACATACCCTATACATCCCACAACAGTGACTGGCATAGCCCTTCTCCTCCACTCACCTTCTCAGCTGGCCGTCATATGGGAGAACATGAAGCGCGCATACTACGTGTGCCCAGTGTCAACCCATACAGCGGCCAGTCGCAGAGATGAGTGGAGTGCTGTGCCGGTCATTGTATCGGGCCCCCTGCATGGCCCTAACATCACAGGTGGGTGGGGGAGTTGGCTAGGGGTGTGCTGGGTGCAGGCTGAGTGAGTGGAGGGCCATGACACCTCCACTGTTTCATGGTCCGTGTGGTGACTGGCTGTCAGGTGGCACCACTGGACACCAGGGATTGGTCCGGGTACAAGGTCCGGAAGCTCAGGGGAGATGCCACTGGACAGCAGGGAGACAGAGAACTATCTTAGCCAGGGGGCTGGCGGGGGGTCCTGTAGCCACCAAGGATGGGTGCTCAATGCGTGGGAGGTTCCTCAAGCTACCAGGGAAGCAGTGGATGTACCGGGAAGTGTGATCGGCAGGTGGGTGGTTCCACTAGTCACCAGGGCATAAATCGATTTACCAGGAGGGGTGATTGGCAGGTGTGGAGCACCACTGGAAACCAGGGGCAGCCTGTGGATATACAGGACAGGGGACTGGGGGTGGGGGGATGCCACTGGATACCAGAGATGGCCCATGGATGTGTGGGACTAGCGACGGGGTTGAGGTGCAAGTAGACATCAAGGAGGTCGTGTACAGTGCCGGGACAGGGGATTGGAGGGTGGGGGGTGCAGGGAGGGAGGACATGTACAATACTGGGGTGGGTGATCAGAGGGTAGGGAGGTGCTACTAGACATCAAGGCACACATCAGGTAAGTGGGATGGGGACTCTGCTTGGAGGGTGTCACTAGCATCAGTACGGGTGTATGTGGGAGGATACTGGACTCCAGGGACCATAGTGTGATCACCGGGATGGGTGTTACGGTGTGGGGTGCCACTGGACATCAGGGCATACAGGTACTGTACCAGGATGGGTGATCAGTGGGCAGGGGGTACCACTGGACACCAGGGATTATGGGTGCGTGCACAAGTCTGGGGATCAGAGGGCATGTGGTGCCACTAGACACCAGGGAATACGTTACTGACATCGGGTCTGGGGTTGGAGGGTGGGGCTGGGTACCACTAGACACCAGGGACTCTTGTTATCATAGAGGATGTGGGCGTTCGGGGGGTGAAGTTGCTGGTCTCCTTCAAGACTGACGTGGCTGGCGACTGCAGGATGGGCACATACCTGATGCTGCTTCCCATGCAAGTGAACCCATACTGGGCATGCATATGGCCCCTTAGCACCTTACATGCTCAATGGGCTCACTTGCATTCTGTGTCTGAATATTGCACAATGGCTCCCGGTGCTGTCCCATCTGGGGATGCAATACACTAAGGGCTGGATGCAATCCAGGTTCTTGTCAGGGCAGCACAAAGTGACTTTGTGCCGACGTGGCCTGATACTCGGTCGGATAGCACCAGTGCACTATCCATACAAAAACAGAAGTTGTTGGCAGAAAAGGACCTCATGGCCCACCTAGTCTGCCCTAAATACTGACTGAATGTAGCAACCCCTTGATCGGGCGCAGGCTCAAGTGCAATGCTAACTGTTGCGCTCTGGTTTTGTTTTTCAGTATCTGGTCCCAGTTGTACAAATCAGCTATGACATGGGTGAGAATGTGATAGTAGAAATACCTTCCCTCGCTATGCTTGACCTCTTCTGACCTCACTCGTGCCTTCGCCACTTGTAAGGCCAAGAAGTCAAGTATAGCTCGTGTGAAGACATTTCTTCTGTCTCACGCTCACCCATGTCATATCCCATATTTATTATGTACACATATATTTATGTGTTTAGTTTATGTTAACCAGGTGAGTGTACTAGACAAATAAATGCCAGTTTTCAGACACAGCCCGGGAGGTTACAAGAGGTTAAAGTCAACAATAAGCACATACAGTGCAAAAGGCATTTAAAAAAGATAGAGTAATCAGAATATATATGCAGAATACATGACACTAGTTTTGGGCAAACATATGAATTGTATTCTTGACATAAATGGCTGAACTAGAAAGATACTACGTAACAACCCAGTGTAGCGCGCAGCAGGTGAGCATACATTAGGAGCATACAGTTAGACTTGAGATTAGACACAATCGGGACCAAATACGTAAACTGCTTGTAGGTACAGGAACATACTGATAATTTGAGGAGGGGATTGCAGTATCTCTTTTTGAAGGTGGGCACAGTCTGACAAAAACATATCAGTTGGTATGGAATTCCATAACCATGGAGTAACAGCGGAGAATGCAGTATCCCCCAGTCACATTCTAGTTTACAGGAGGCATTCGGGGAGGGGGCGGGGCTGCAGTCCTGGAAGACCCTCTCATGACCTCTTTGGAGCTCCTGTGGTGCTAGTGTGCTGGCGAGGGTCAGCGTCTCGGGCATTTTATTTTTTTAAACTTGTTCAAGTTTATTAGGGATACCAACATCCAGTTTATACATCATTGACATGTACCACAATTAAAAAGGATATACAAAATAAATTCCAGACTGAAGACATTCTCTGTTTATACTTAATTGTACGTTGTGTTAAAATGATCACCTCCTCTCTTATCTCTCTATTATTAACTTAATGCAACAGCCCATTCTAAACTGCCTTCACTGTTTCATTGTGGATTTTATTTTGTATCCCTTGTTTTTATTTTCTCTTAGGTAACCACTAACTTAAAACCGTCTGTCTGCTTTTATGATCCAGGTGATTAGGAAAACGGATGTTTAATACTATTAGTCCTCCACTAAACTCCCCATCCAACCAAATCCCTCTACCTCAAGCCCTCAGCTGTTGCTCGAGGATAGGAATTCCTTTCTGTTCCTCAAAATAATTAAAAATTGGATGCCAATTTTTATTGAATCTTGAGACCTGGATTCTAAGCCTGGCCATAACGGCCTCTATTTGTTGAATATTATTAATGTTGTTCCACCACTGATTAGTTGTGGGTTGTTTCTGTGTTATGCAATTTTGTGTTAAGACCTTGACTGCTGCCACCGAGAGAATTAAAAATAGGTACCTCTTACCTTTCGTTCTAATTTTAGGCGGTTGCCCTCCCAAAATCAAATGCTCAAAATCCAGGTCCTGATCCAGCCCCAGTATTCTCTTTATCTCAGTATTGATTAGGTTCCAGAATTTTCTAATCTTCGGGCAGGCCCAGAACGTATGGAAGTGAGAACCCATACCACCACATCCTCTCCAACATCTATCAGATGGATGTCTAGCATAATGCTGGGAGACCGTGGGTGTTATAAAATCTCACCACCACCTTCCATTTATACTCGCTCCATATCATAGAATTTGTGGTATTATGAATATTGGCCCGTATCTTATCCCAGTGTTCCCCCGAAATTTCCCTCCCTAATTCCTCCTCCCATTTTCTTTGAATTTTTTGTGTTACCAGGAGATGTGCCTTATTTTCTAGTAATTTATAAAATTGTGAGGCTAGGTGTGCCGTGTTGCCCAGATCTGCTTTATGTTTAATCAGAACCACTCCCTCTTCCAACTGCCCTGTCAGATTATTACTTCCTACCCTTGAGAAAATGTAGTGCCTAAGCTGAAGGTATTTATAAAAATTAGAATACGGAAGGCCAAATTCCCTTTGTAGCTTATTAAACTCTTTTACAGTTTCACTATCAGTGAATTGTTCCAACGTAACTAAACCTCGTTCGGACCATTCCTTAATGATTTTATCCCTTCTCATACTTAATAACTCTGGAAGGTAAAGGAATAAACCGCCATACACACTCAGGTTTCTCCCATATTGCTCTAATCTTCAACCATATTGCCATAGTATGCCTCGTCCATCTGTTCTCCACCCTGTGGAGAGTCTTTGGTAGGATAATCCATGGTAGCACCCAAACTGGTATCCCTAAATAAGCATCTCGCTCCATCTTGCACCAATCTATCGGTTGGGTTTTATTTAACAGTTTAACTAATGAGATTATTTGAGCTGCCCAATAGTACCTAATTAAATTCAGTAGGCCCCAACCACCCTGTCTTTTGCCCTCTTGTAGTTTTATTAACTGAATTCTAGGTTTTCGGCCTGCCCATATGAAGTTGGTGATTTTTTTTTTGTAAATTTTGAAGGTCTCTTTCAGGTATCAGCACTAGGAGAGTGGAGAACAGAAACAGCATTCTTGGCAGAACGTTCATTTTAATAGTGTCAATCCTCATTGAGAAAGTCAATGTCAGTACTTTCCATGTACTCAAATCCATGAGAATTCGGTCCATCAACAGTTTATAATTAAAATTATAAAGATTGTCAATATGTTTCGGAATCCAAACTCCCAGATACCTAACCTTCTCCTTAACCCATCTGAATGGAATTTTTTCTTTAATGTCAGGCGTCACCTCCCCCCTCAGTACCAAAGCCTCCGATTTTTCGATATTAATTTTAAAGCCCGATATTGCCTCATATATACCCAATAATCATAATAAATTTGGAATCATAATGTGGGGGTTGTCCACAAAAATCAACGTATCGTCTGCATACATAGATATTTTGCAGCACTGCTCTCCAACCATAATGCCCTTAATGTCTTTTGATTCTCGGATAGCCACTGCCAACAGTTCTAAGCTAAGTGCAAATAAAAGGGGTGAAAGGGGACATCCCTGCCTAGACCCTCTCTCTAGCCGAATACCCGAGGAGATAGTTCCATTAACTCTAACCTTAGCTGCGGGGTTTCCGTAGCAGAGTCAGATCCATTGTATAGATGCCTTCCCTAAGCCCATCCTCCCCATAATCACCCGAAGATATTCCCAGTTTAGACGGTCAAATGCTTTTTCTGCATCCAGAAAAAGAGCTAACTGGGCCAATGTTGTTTGTGAGTTAGATGTTATAATATTTAAAAGCTTTCGAATGTTGTCAGCTAGGTGCCTGTTTGGGATAAAACCTGTTTGGTCAGGGTGGATCAGTATTTCTATATATTTCTGTAGTGTGGATGACAAAATTTTAGTAAGTATCTTCAGGTCCTGATTTAGCAAGGATATAGGCCTGTAAGCATCGCATCTATCCTTCGGTTTGTCTGGTTTATGAATGACGCTAATAAAGGCTTCCCTCCATGAATCAGAAATGCGGTTCTCCTCCAGGCAGGAGTTGAATACCGTGGTCAGGATAGGGGCTAACACCTCTTTAAACTTTTTGCAGAATTCTGGACCATAGCCATCCGGTCCTGGGGCCTTGTTCGAGGGCAATCGCGCTATTGTATCTTTAACTTCCCTCAATGTAACTTTACAGTTCAGTTCCAATTTTGCCGATTCCAGTAATTTAGGAATTGGTAAATCTTTCAGAAAGTTATCTGTACTTGTTACAATATCTGTGCCCTGATCCTCCCTCCTATATAAGTTTTGGTAGAACTGTTAAAATTGCTGTGCTATTTCCTGAGGTTTAGTCCAGGGGGCAGAGGGGTTTGCAATATTTCTTAATTTTAGTATTGTCCTATCTGCTTGGGCCTTGCGTAGCCGAATCGCTAAGAGCTTAGAGGCCTTCCCTCCCGAGTCATGGTATCTCTGGTTCAGGTATCTTAATTGGCCGTCTATCACCCTGTCATCCAGTTTTCGTAGTTCCTCCCTTCCCTCCCCTAATGCTTTCATGATTCTGGTATTTGTGGGGTTTCTCTTATGCTCCTCCTTGAGGGAGCTAATCTTTTCTAAGATTCTATTTCGGGATATCTGGGCCAGCTTCTTATTTGCTGAGGCTGCACTAATAAGTTCTCCCCTCACCACTGCTTTCAGGGCCTCCCAAGTACTGATTGGAGAGCAACACTGTTGTACATTAATGTCATATATTTCCTTTATTAATTTGGCCAGTTTCATAGTTAAAACCTTGTCATTTAGTAGCGAAACGTTTAATCGCCAATGTGAGAATATGTGCTCTCTGGACAATGCCCATGTAATCCCAATCAGTGCATGGTCCGAAAAAGTGATGATGTATATTTTCGACGACTATACTCTATAAATCTGCGCCTTGGGGACTGCAAACAAGTCTATTCTAGAATATGACTGATTAGCTGCTGGAAAAAAGGAGTAATCTCTTTCCCCTTTACGTTGGGTTCGCCAAACATCACTTAGCCCCAGCTCCTCTAGTAGAGCAACCAAAGTCCTAGTTGTCACCCTGTTATAACTCTGGGAAAGGGGAGATCTATCGAGGCCTGGGGAAACCACCGCGTTAAAATCTCCAGCTATTATCAGCTGACCTTCTGGTAACAAGGCCACCTTGTGCAAGACCGATTTTAAAAATACATGTGTTTGACTATTGGGTGCATATAAATTCATCAAGTGAATCGACTGTCCCTGTATAATACCCGAAATGCGCAAAAAACGTCCCTCCCACCCCCTTTCGATATCAACTATTTGAAATGGGCAGCCTCTCCTGAATAATCAAATCAATCAAATCTTTATTTATCCAGGCGAACATCATTGAGCAATGCTCATTTGCAAGATGGACCTGGTAGGGTCAAGATGCAATTTGTATGACATATAACATAAAAAGAATACACAACTTTGAAAGGATAGCAAATGAATACAAAACAACAACTCCAAGATATATACATGATTCATTAAGTAGCCAGCTTGTTAGTGGAGGATATTTTAGAAACTTGCACTTTTGGGCGAAGGTTAAATGTGTCAGGGAATTATTAGAAAGTTTTTGAGCTCGGGTGATGAGCTGTATGGACATCTGGAAGATATATCTACAGGAAATAATTTGTAGGAGGCAAATACCGCTGAAGCAGTGACAGGGGGATGAAAAGAGTGTATACAGAGTGTTGTGGCTGGGGTGGTGAAAGGGTAGGAGTGGAAAGGGCCGTGTCAAAGAGGGATCAATAGTAGGTCAAGGGGAGGGATGGACTGGGAAGTAAAAACTGAAAGTATAAGGAGACTAAGTATATAATGCTTAAGAAGGAAGGATTGTAGTAAAGGTTAATGAGATTGAAGCAACTGCTTCGTAGGGTGCTGAGGAGCTACCTTGAATAGCTCCGCCCAGCTGGTAGGAAAGATGGAGGGTTAGTCTAATGTTGATGGAAGCAGTTACATTTTCTTTGAATATTTTGTTGTATAGATATTTAAAGGCTGTAATAGATATGAGCTTGTTCACTTTCAGTGTCTTTTGCATTGTGTTCCATAGGGTGGATAACACATAACTAACAGCATGTCTGCCATGTCGAGAGTGGAACTTAGGCACTTTAAGAGTAATGAAGTTCAGGCTTCTTAATGCATAATTACTTGATGAGGCTTGTGAAAACAGTCTGAGATATATTTTGAAGCTGCTGTGATATTGCTCTGTAAGTCCATAGTAATGCATTCCTATCCCTTCTATATTGAAGTGAGGGCCAACCAACTCATGATATAGCAAGCAGTGGTGAGTACTGTATGGTAAGTCTGTGATAAACCTCAGAGCTCTATGGTATAGTGTATCTAATTTGTTCAAGCATACCGTAGGGCAGTGATTGTATAGGAAGTCAGCGTAGTCTAAAACTGAGAGGAATGTGGCCTGGACCATCTTCTTTTTGAATCACTTGAAAGGAAGTGCCTTATTCTATAGTAAAGTCCAAGTCTTTGTCTAAGCTTTTTAGTAGTTTTTCCAGATGTTCTAGATAGTCTAATCTACTATCTAGCCATACCCCAGGTATTTGAATTTTGTGACATATTCAAGATTTTCACCAAGTGCAGTGGATAGTTTAGGGAGATCGATTGGGATTGAGTATTTTGCCTGCACCTGTGGGGAAAAGAACATTGCCTTAGTTTTTTTGCATTCAATAGTAGTTTTTTCCAGCAGCTGGAGTTGCAGTAGGTCGAATTCTGCTTGTAGTTCTTTGCAGGCTGTTGTAGGAGAAGGGTGACTGACATACAGTACTGTATCATCAGCAAACAGGTGTACAGTGGCTTTGGTAAGATTTGTGTCAATGCTATTGATATATAAGGCTAAGAGGATAGGGCCAAGAATAGATCCTTGTGGTACTCCTCTTTGTAGTGGTCTATGGGGATATATCTCCTTCGGCCTTTACCTGCTGGGTTCTTCCTGTAAGATAGTTGTTAAACCAACTAATAGAATTGGTGTCAAGTCCAATAGACCTTAGTGAGGAGAGGAGCAGGTCATGGTCAACCGTGTCAAAGGCCTTATTTAGGTCTAAGAAGACAGCAC
This sequence comes from Neoceratodus forsteri, assembly GCA_016271365.2. Classification (NCBI taxonomy): domain Eukaryota; kingdom Metazoa; phylum Chordata; order Ceratodontiformes; family Ceratodontidae; genus Neoceratodus; species Neoceratodus forsteri. The sequence goes on along the minus strand of CM057449.1, from coordinate 1,127,674,067 downwards.
ATACACAATTTTTTTTATCCAATTCAAGTTGCCAATCATTGGTGACTTTTGCAAGAGCTGTTATGGTGCTGTGGTTTGCTCTGAAACCAGATTGTGCTGGGTTTAGAAGATTGTTGGCTTCTAGATATTCTCTTAGCTGGGTGCTCACAATTTTTTCAAGTAGTTTAGACAGCACAGTAAGAATGGAAATTGGTCTGTAGTTATTAAGATCTGTGGGATCCCCGGCTTTCAGAAGAGGAATCACTTGAGCGGTTTTCCAGATTGATGGGATGACTCAGACTGTAGAGAAAGGTTAAACAGATGCGTTATTGGCACTGCTAATACATGTATGGCAATTTTAAAAGTATGGGTCAAGGGAGTCTCGCGCTGCACTCTTTTTATGTCCAATTGTAAGATTAGTTCTTCGACTTGCTTCAGCTGGCTGGAGTGAAGGAGAAATGGAGTCAGTCACTCTTGCTTCAGTATTCTTAATCCCTAGATGTACTCTCATTTGGTTGGCTGGAGAGGAGTCGATGCTCGTCCAGCAGTTGTAAAATGATTATTGAAAGCTTCAATACTTCAATTTTGTCACTGATGGTTCTGTTTCCACATTGTAGTTTTGTTGGGAATGAGTTACTTGGGACATGGCCAGTTATATCTTTTATAGTGTTCCAAAACTTGGCAGGGCTGGAGTATGAGGAGTCTAATTCAGTCATGTAATATGCAGCTTTTGTGTCTTGTACTTTCTTGGTGCAAAGATTCCTGGCTTTTCTGAATTGCTCCCGATCGGAGGCTAATTTAGTTTTTCTGGCTTTTTTCCAAAGCTTGTCCCTTTCGAGAAGGGTGGATTTAAGGTCAGAATTAAACCAACGACAGGTTTTATTTTTAATACGTAGTTTAGAGACTGGTGCATGAATGTTTAGAGCATTTGTGATGATGTCATTTAGAACACCATATGCAATCTCCATTGTGTTCGCTAGATAGAATTCTTGCCATCTTGTGGAGTATTTAATATCGTCCAGGTATGCCTCAATGTTGAGGTTCTTTTTTGATCTCCTCAACAAGAATTTTGTGGGGATGAAATCTACGTGCTGACCTAATTCGCAATAGTACAATGATCACTAATGTCGTTGAACAGAACTCCAGTATGTGAAAAGAGGTGAGGTTTACTCACTAATAGTACATCAAGCGTGCTATTTTTGGGTTCTTTTTGTTCATTCTAGTAGGTTCATTTATAAGCTGTGTAAGCCCATGCATGTCGTAGAATGAAATTAGAGGTGTAGCTGCCTTAGAAAGCCAGTTTAGGTTTAAATTGCCTATAATTATGGTTTCTCCATTCCCTTGTTTAATCAAGTCACCCAAATAGGACAGTATCTTAAGGCCAGCAGAGGAGGTCTGTAACAGCCAATCAACTGCAGTGAGGTATTTTTGGAAAGGGTTATTTTAAGGATAGGCACTCAAATTCTTTTGCCATAGAGTAGAGGCAAGAGAAATTGCAGATAGGTTGGCCTTTACATATATTGCTACCCTCCTCCTCTTGTCCGTCTATCAGCTCTGAATGTTTGGTAGTTAAGTAAGTTTATATCTCTGTCGGCTGTATCAGGTCTAAGCCATGTCTCAGAGACTACCAGGATGTCGGGTAGTGCGTGGCTAACCAGGCTTGGAGCAATGTGATTTTTTAAAAGGCTACATGCATTAATATGTAGAAGGCTTAGTCCTTTAATCTTTGCTGGTTCTGAAGGTGCAGTGATAGTCCCTGGTGGCCCAGGGTTAAGTTCTACATTCCCTGAGCATATTAGTAGTAGGAGCAGTAGTTTCATAGTTGCCGCCAGAGATAGGGTATAAGTTCTTATAGATGCCTTTTTATTTCTTTTTTTTTATTATTCTGTGGAATTCTTATTTGCCATCCAGATTCGGTTTTTCGTCCTCTTGTAAAGGAAAGGATTAAAACTTTAACGGAGATAGTCGTGGGATCTTGTTCTGTATACAGTTGGAGACAGACACCAAACAAATGCAATGCCGACTGTGTCCCTCCGTAGAAAAGAATAAATGGGTAGCATCGTATCAATGGAAGGTCATAGGTACATATCCAATCTCTTGGGGCTGCTGTAGAATTGCAGCAGAACGAGAATGTAGTATCTGCACTCTGCTTGGCATCCTGTGGATGTCTGCATCTTTTACTTAGTTCAGGTAATAGTAGTAGTATAAGGAGGCTCCAAAGAAGGTTCCTCATTATGAAGGTGATCAGAGATTTTGTAGGTAATATCTTATGATTTGCTCACAGTAGTTGCCTGTGTCATATATTATAAAGGTGGTATACTTAGCCCATACTGGGAGCCTAATCAGATATTAGAGGAGGGTGTTTAGTCTAGCAATGGGATAGGAGGTTCGGTAAACAGTGAGATACAAGAATTGTTTGGACTCGAATAAAGGCGGAGTATAAGATGGCAAGGGCAGTGTGCCTTATCAGATGCTAGGTGGAAACCCAGTCTAGTTGTGGCGTCAGAATAGATAGCATAGGTAGTACTCTGGTAATCGAAAGTGTAGTATCAATGAGGGATATAAGGCAGGCTATAGGTTTAACAGGGCTAGCGAGGCGTGGTTTTAATAACGTTGGCGGGAAAGTGTCTATTTAAGAAAGTCTAGAAGAGGCAGGCGGTGGGCATAAAATTGCGCCTTTGCGTACCTTCCCTGGAGGGTCTCTCCGGCTCTGTGGAGCTGAGCGCCGCTGGAGATGCAGCCCGCCCGCTGGCGAGACTGGCCTCGGCGCTCGGTCGGGGAGGCGCTCAGCAAGGTCCTCTCTGGGAGACAAGAAAGAGCAGGTAGAATTTAAAGGATTTTACAGCTCAGGCACAGGCAGAGCAGCAGGGGCCAAAAATTAACATTAGAAAGGCTAAGGGATGGGGTAGGCGCCAGCGTCTGGCTATGCACATAAACACAGGAAGGCTGTAATTACTTTTTTTTTTTTTTTTTTACAAGCAACACCTCTCACAATTTCCCCCTCCCCACAATTACAGTGTTCAGCTCTTTTTGTGGAAATTTGTACACACAATACCCTAAGCGAAACTTTTCCCTTACATAAAAAGCAAATCTAGCAAGCAAGAAACCAGGAGCAGCGGGGACCAATCGGATGCAAAGCCGTGGAAGGCGCTCGCCTTCCGATTGGTTGCGCCTTTGCCGTACCTTCCCTGGAGGGTCTCTCCGGCTCTGTGGAGCTGAGCGCCGGCTGGAGATGCCACCCGCCCGCTGGCGAAGACTGGCCTCGGCGCTCGGTGCGGGGGGCGCTCAGCAAGGGTCCTCCTCTTCCCTGGAGGGTCTCTCCGGCTCTGTGGAGCTGAGCGCCGGCTGGAGATGCCGCCCGCCTGCTGGCGAAGACTAGCCTCGGCGCTCGGTGGGGGGGGCGCTCAGCAAGGGTCCTCCTCTTCCCTGGAGGGTCTGTCCGGCTCTGTGGAGCTGGGCGCGGCTGGAGATGCCGCCCGCCCGCTGGCGAGACTGAGCCTCGGTGCGGGCGCTCAGCAAGGGTCCTCCCTCTTCCCTGGAGGTCTCTCTGGCTCTGTGGAGCTGAGCGCCGGCTGGAGATGCCGCCCGCCCGCTGGCGAAGACTGGCCTCGGCGCTCGGTGCGGGGGGCACTCAGCAAGGGTCCTCCTCTTCCCTGGAGGGTCTTTCCGGCTCTGTGGAGCTGAGTGCCGGCTGGAGATGCCGCCCGCCCGCTGGCGGAGCCTCGGCGCTCGGTGCGGGGCGCTCAGCAAGGGTCCTCCTCTTCCCTGGAGGGTCTCTCCGGCTCTGTGGAGCTGAGCGCCGGCTGGAGATGCCGCCCGCTGGCGAAGACTGGCCTCGGCGCTAGGTGCGGGGGGCGCTCAGCAAGGGTCCTCCTCTTCCCTGGAGGGTCTCTCCGGCTCTGTGGAGCTGAGCGCCGGCTGGAGATGCCGCCTGCCCGCTGGTGAAGACTGGCCTCGGCGCCGGTGCGGGCGCTCAGCAAGGGTCCTCCTCTTCCCTGGAGGGTCTCTCCGGCTCTGTGGAGCTGAGCGCTGGCTGGAGATGCCGCCCGCCCGCTGGCGAAGACTGGCCTCGGCGCTCGGTGCGGGGGGCTCTCAGCAAGGGTCCTCCTCTTCCCTGGAGGGTCTCTCCGGCTCTGTGGAGTTGAGCGCCGGCTGGAGATGCCGCCCACCGCTGAGCGAAGACTAGCCTCGGCGCTCGGTGCGGGGGGCGCTCAGCAAGGGTCCTCCTCTTCCCTGGAGGGTCTCTCCGGCTCTGTGGAGCTGAGCGCCGGCTGGAGATGCCGCCCGCCCGCTGGCGAAGACTGGCCTCGGCGCTCGGTGCGGGGGGCGCTCAGCAAGGGTCCTCCTCTTCCCTGGAGGGTCTCTCCGGCTCTGTGGAGCTGAGCGCCGGCTGGAGATGCCGCCCGCCCGCTGGCGAAGACTGGCCTCGGTGCGGGGGGCGCTCAGCAAGGGTCCTCCTCTTCCCTGGAGGGTCTCTCCGGCTCTGTGGAGCTGAGCGCCGGCTGGAGATGCCGCCTGCCCGCTGGCGAAGACTGGCCTCGGCGCTCGGTGTGGGGGGCGCTCAGCAAGGGTCCTCCTCTTCCCTGGAGGGTCTCTCCGGCTCTGTGGAGCTGAGCGCTGGCTGAGATGCCGCCCGCCCGCTGGCGAAGACTGGCCTCGGCGCTCGGTGCGGGGGGCGCTCAGCAAGGGTCCTCCTCTTCCCTGGAGGGTCTCTCCCGGCTCTGTGGAGCTGGGCGCCCGGCTGGAGATGCCGCCCGCCCGCTGGCGAGGGCCCAGCCTCGGTGCGGGGGCGCTCAGCAGGGTCCTTCTCTTCCCTGGAGGGCTCTCTCCCGGCTCTGTGGAGCTGAGGCGCGGCTGGAGATGCCGCCCGCCCGCTGGCGAAGACTGGCCTCGGCGCTCGGTGCAGGGCTCAGCAGGGTCCTCCTCTTCCCTGGAGGGTCTCTCCGGCTCTATGGAGCTGAGCACCGGCTGGAGATGCCGCCCGCCCGCTGGCGAAGACTGGCCTCGGTGCTCGGTGCGGGGGGCGCTCAGCAAGGGTCCTCCTCTTCCCTGGAGGGTCTCTCCGGCTCTGTGGAGCTGAGCGCCGGCTGGAGATGCCGCCCGCCCGCTGACGCAGACTGGCCTCGGCGCTCGGTGCGGGGGGCGCTCAGCAAGGGTCCTCCTCATAAGATGCTTGCCTGCCATTGGGTGAAGGGGAAGCTTCAACTCTATCTACCCATGCTTTCCTCAGTTTAAGGTGTTCATCCCTGCCCAAGTGGGTTTCCTGTAAAAATGCTATATTACAATCGAGCTTTTTCAGTTCGTTTAAGATTCTGGAGTGCTTTACAGGTGAATGGATACCCTTAACATTATATGTAATCGCATTGAGGTTATTCATCCTGGCTTACAGTGTCAATAGGTCTTGTCAGCTTCCATTTAACCACAGCCATCGATTGGGACAGTAATGTGCATGTAATGAAGGCAAGAGGATATGTTTTGTTCCCTATAGCAGACAGTCGGTAATTGTAACTAATAACTAATATAACAAACAATTCCCACATCAACATACCAGTAACCCCATAAAACCAAGTAAAATATGAACTTCCATAACCGAGTTACTGTTCCCAAACCAAGTTACTGCATACTATAGCAACTATTACCTCTGATTTTAAAAATCTTGTAACGACTTCCTAGGTGAGGGATTTCAGGTTTATGCAACCTCACCGATGTATATCTAGAGGTAACCTTAGTGACCTCCTAGTGTAGCATGTTGTACTCCCCTATCCCCACACAACCCGAGGATCATGAGTAGCATGCAAAATTCCCTGCATCACTTTCCAAAAGGTTTTGTGGACCCCCCAGACTTTTCCTTCAGAATAACTCCTGGGCAGGTAGAAGTGTAGTGAACTTTTCCTGCCTATTCCTCCTCCTCTTACGTCCCCATCATAAACCCTCATAGTTCAAGCAGATGAGTTTATACTGAACAATGATGTCCATGGGCATTATTTTGTCCAGATCACTTCCTCTTGGGGTTCGAACAGCCTTGAATAAGTTCCCATTGTTCAGAATTGTTCAGGGTACAGGGGGGTCTCCTCTCCAGCCCAATGAAAATATGCACCTCGCTGTGAGAAGAACTCCTCCCCCCCCCTCCGCCACCCCTCCCTCAACCCGAATTGTCTACTCCATAGAGAACAAGTTCCTCCTTACGGCACAGGATTACAGCTTCCAAGACTTCACTACAGTCCTCAGGTCGTCTGGTTTCCTTCTCCTACATCCAATTTCGGACGTGAATCCTGGTCTGACCTCTTTAATAGCTTCGTCACATCAGTTAGAGCTCGAGGCGGAAGCAGCCACATCGATGACCTCTTGCGTCCGATTGGACTCCCCAGACTCCCGTCAACAATCTGTGCTCCAGCATCTCCAGTTCCCTGTTAGGGAGTGTAATCTTCTGTTACGCCAAAAATAGTGCCGCCTCTGCCAAGGAATTGAAGACTCGTGCTCCGCCCCCTAGGTACACTTTTAATTTTGCTGGAAAGTTAAGTTGGGCTTTTATATTCCTTTTTTCCTTTAGTTTTTTTATTATTTGCCTAACTTGGAGACACTTCGATTGCAATTCTGCTGAAAAGTCATGATCAAAGTATATATTCTGGCTTTCATACTTTAGGTCTTTATGTCGCTAAGCTTCCTGCAGGATCGATTCTTTGGCTTGATAATGTAGCATACGAACTATCCAGGATCTTGGCTTGTTTTCGGGTCCGTTGGGCGAGGGCCAAGTGAGCGGTGTGCATGCTTGATCATCAAAGGTAGATCCGAGGGGAGGAATAAAGTGGTTTTCAGCAATTGAAGAATAAAATCTGCTGGTGAGGCGTAGCCCTCCTTGGACCCCTCCTGCACACCATGAATCCTAAAGTTGTTTCTCCTTGCCCTGTTTTTGGTGTCTTCCAGCCTGGCATGAACTAAACGATCCCGCTGCAACAGGTAGGCCAAAATTCTGTCATTACCATCCTGGGATTCGATCATCTCTGTAATCTTGGTTTCGTTCATTTGGACCTTGGCATTAATATTTCTAATGTCCATTCGCAGATCGGCAATCGAGGACTCGATTTTATTAACCAATTTGAGGATTTTTGCCAGGGCTTTCTCTGTTTTATTCGGCGGGTCTTCCTCCTCTAAGTCGGGGTCCCAGGATGATTCAGAAAGGGATCGGGTCCTTGCGCAGGCCGCAAACCCCTCGATGCCAGCGTCTATCGGTAGCTGCTTCAGATTGGATTTTTTGGGGCCATCATTTTTTTAAATCTTTCGCCCGCTATGGTTTACCAGACATTAGGCTGAACGTTAGCTGATCTCCTGATTGCAGTTAGTTGGTATCTGAAGGAGGACTGTGATAGATTGCAGAGTTGGTTCGGGAGCAAACTGAGTTAGGCAGCCACCATTATAGTGACGTCACCGGAAGTCGGCATCTCGGGCATTTTAAACGCCCAGTTTCAGCCGGCTTCTTTGTCTCTCCCCTAATGCTTCCAGATTGGCTGGGTGGCTGGGAGCAGGCATGGCTCTGTAGGCAGCTGATGGAGTGCATTCCTGGGCACAGGAGGCAATTGGTGGGGGGAGGGGGAGTTGCAATTCTGTGGAGGACCCTCTTTGGAGCTCCTGCAGTGCTGGTGTGGTTTGGCATTCTGGGCAGTTTCATAGCTCAGTTTCAGCAGGCTTGTGTGTTCCTCCCCTGCTGCTTCCTGATTAGTTGGGTGGCCCAGCTATCCAGGCTGCCGATGGCATGAGTTCCCGTAGATAGATAAATATTTTACATGTTTCATGCAAGATACATTGTTCTATTTATTTTTTGTTTCAAAAGTCCTGCACAACTTACCTGCACTATGTGGTACCTAATTGCACTATTTTTATTGTCGGTACTTTATTCTAAAGTCTGTATTTTACTTCCTGTACCCTTCCCCCGCGTCACACCTGGTAACGAGCTTCAGTTCAATGTGCCTTTTCCCTTTCACTAATTTTAAATAAATCTAAAATAACAAAATGAACGAAAAATACCCCAATAAGGAATCTATGAATATCACAAATGCATTTTTTGCTAAAAACACAAAAAAATTATTTTTTTTACCAGTTAGCTAAGTACTGTTGCTTTAAAGGTGGAGCGTCCAATTAAGCAGCTCTAAACCTAGTTTTTGTAGCTGCCTGCAGATTGTACCTTGTGCCAAATAATACTTTTACTTAATGGGTTTCTATGAAATTTGACGCAGATCTGGTTGGTCCTGTGACAACCCTGTCCCCCACAGCTTCCCATCACTACATTACAAAGTGCTCAGGTAGCATTCCAAAATCCCCTGTGGCTAACTTCACTGTCTGGCATCAGCAGTGGGAGATATAACAGCACTACAGGCATCTCAGAGATGCCTGCTCAGATACTTCAGTCACAGGTTCCATACTACCTGTGTTTAGCCTTGGGAGTAGATTGGGACTGGCAGCCTTTACTTTGGAGCACAACAGCTTCCTGATGCCTACAGTATAGTCATTTGCTACTAAATCTCCCCGGGTTGATACCTGAGCAGTGTCATCAGCCACAAGGGATTCTGGATTCCAGCTGAGCAGCTTTTGTTTATCTGACGGGAGAGTGGGGAAGGTGTCGCGTGATCAACCAGATATTATGAAATGTTATAGAAACCCAGTGAGGTAGCCAAACACGTTATGTTGACATTCCAATTAAAACATAACCAACACTATAAGACTATAATTAATGTTTCACGGGCCTGTGGTAACACTGTTATTTCAGTCCTTCTTAGGAGAAACACAGCAATGGTCTTCCACAGAACAGACACCATACTGACATCTTTTTAATGGATTTTCACACTGTCACAACAGCCGCTTATAATAATCAGTTAAAGAACTGATGACACCTCTAGTAAAACTTTGGAAAGCATAATATTTAGACATGGTTCAGCCTATATTTCATTTACCTTCTATAGATTTCTCCTTCCCCTTATTTATTGCTGAGTAGGTTCCCACAAAACAGGACCTGGCTGTATCTATTTGAGCTCATCGGCCCTGCAACATATTCCTTACTTGAAATCGTAATGCCTTGTTGTGACACCGCTGTTGGTTGCCATGGAAAAAAAACTGTGATGTCACAGGCAAGAGTATTATGACATCAGGTTGCAAAGAAGCAGTAGGAGTTGATGAGCCCTCAAGGAGCAAAGATCCTATTTTCCTGCAAATGCCCCCAGTAATAAATTACGGGGAGGTGAAAAAACGGAGTTAATGAGAAACATAAGCTGCACTATGTCAAAATATGATGCTTTTTGAAGTTCTCCTGGATGCATCAGCAGCTCTTTAAGACAATGCTGTGACTCAACAGACCTTGCTGTCCACCGTGGACATTGTCGCAGTGCCTGGTGCAGCAGTGCTCCCAAGAGTCTGTTCCCAATCATACCCTCACCAGCTGTACATGACCCACAAAAAACAACAGTTGAAGTTTAGACAAGCTACCCTTGAATCAAAAAATAGGATGGAGTTGCACACAGTTTTCACTGAAATCCAAGGTAGATTTCAACATTTGAAGTGATAAAGATTCAAAGGCATTAATGACTGAGTGTGCTGACCACTTCCCTCAGCCCACTCTGCCCCCAACTGTTAGAACTTCTTGTCCTACCTCTTCCGTATCTCTAAATCCCAGATGAACTTCAAAAAAGAATTATTTTAGGGACATGGATATGTTGTTCAATCCACACTTACTGGCAGGTTCCTTGCCACTTTAAATCTTGCCGGAAGGTCTTCAAACTGGCTCCTCCCACCCACCCGGGTGGTAAAACTCTCGGCTCCGCCCCATGACTCCAGATCTTCTTTACTGCTTGGAAGCTCAGGTTCCCTCCTTAGCGCTCTGCGTTTTAGGCCTGCTACCTGGAAGTGAGCACACACCTTCATTACCCACTACCACATCGACCTTGAGTCACGCTAGGATGCTGGTTTTGGGACCTCGGTTCTCCAGTCCTTATTTCTTAAGTAGGGGGTGTGTGCCTTGCCTCCCTCCTCCTGGAGAACTGCTAGGAGTCTGCCAGTAAGTGTGGATTGAACAACATATCCACGTCCCTAGAAATACAGGTTACTCACCTGTAACAGGAGTTCTAGGAGTGGTATATGTTGTTCATCCACATAACCCCACCTCCCCGGCTTCGACGCACAACCTGGCTTCCAGCGGGCTAGATCTGGCATCATGGGGCGGAGCCGAGAGTTTTACCACCCGGGTGGGTGCGAGGAGCCAGCTTGAAGACCTTCCAGCAAGATTTAAAGCAGCAAGGAACCTGCCAGACAGTGTGGATGAACAACATATACCATTCCTAGAACTCCTGTTACAGATGAGTAACCTGTATTTCCAGTACCTTAGATCTAGCGATACATGTTCATGTTTCTAAATTCCTTCAAGCCTACTTACTACTCATGCTTTCTCTGTGTTTTTCCATCCATTACCTCATACTTGTGCTCCTCTGTAAATATCTTGACCTGTCTTCAGTGTGCTGTACCTCCGTGTGCCTACTTTATCCCACCCTATCTACATGTTGTATCCTCCTAAATTATTGCCTGTCTCGTATGTCTCTACTTGGACGTCTGATTTCTCCTCTCCTCTTCCTCCAGACTTCTTAGTTCATGCTTATCTTGTCGCTGCTGGTTTTATTACTTTATTATTTTACTGTTTGTACTGGTTCTCTATACACTTCAGATATGGTACTTACCATTCTCCAAGGCTGTAGCCTGTGCACTTCTGTTCTTTGTACTACATTATTGTACGATGTTCTACAAAATCTGTCTTTTGCTCTTAATCATTGTATTCCTGATTATTGCTCTAATGCATAAAAATATTTGTATCCGGGTTCATTGCACTACTGTATGTTATTCAATGTGTACTCTCCTGGGTCATGTCTGGCAATAGGCAGGTGTTGCCTAGTGCACTTACCCAGTAAACAAAAGCTAAATAAATAAAAATATTTACCACACGCAACATGGGTAGAAGTTAAAGGAAAATACTGGAAAAGTACCTCCTTTCACCAGCAGGTTCCAAAATGCCCAATTAGGACTTTTACACAGTACAAGAATTTTGTACAGTACCTGTAGATGTTTTTTTTAGTCACCCAAACAGCGTTGGTTTCCCATTGCGGGAAAGTACCATCTCATGAGGAGGTGCACGCTTCCCTCGCATATTTTTATGCTAATATGACGTGCCGACTTTAGCCTTTGGTCGGCAGGGCTTATTAGCATAAAATAAATGAGGGAAGTGTGGGCCTGCTCGTGAGATGGTGCTTTCTAGCAATGGAAACCGGAAGTTGCAGCACACTGTTTCAGTGAATAAAAAAATATCTACAGGTACTGAAAGAAAAAGTCCCGTACTGTGTAAAAGTGCTAATTGGGCGTTTTGGCACCAGCTGATGAAAGCTGGTACTTTCCCAGTGTTTTCCTTTAAACCAGATTTGTGACTTAGGTGTTGGGTTATTCAAGAGACACTGTCAATGCCTGGCCTGAAAAAAAATGGTCATTCTGAATTAATTTCCAGCACAGAGAAAATGTATTTTGCCATCTCCAGATACCACAAAAACATAATTTCATTGGCAGTTGGATTTCAGCAGCATGGAAAATGAAAATTACATACTTACCATAATTGTTGTTCTTTCAGCATATTTTCACAGTTGAGTACCACTTATGAGTCTGGGGCTGGAAGCACTAGGACACTGTGGGAGCAGATGTTTTGCAGGGCTGGTGCCTGGCTTGGCTACTGAGAACAGCACCTCACACCCCCATGTGGTGTCACGTGCCAACCAATAACTGTTGTCGGCTCTCTGACACACCTCAGTTCTGTTACCAGTAGACAGACAAGGTGGAGAAACATAAGAAAGGGTTAGAGACTTTTCAGTCCAACGGGATTGGGAAAGGATTTAGGAAACAAAAATAAACAGCAAAATAAAACCTGACTGCAAACCTAGATGTAAAGAATAGGGCACACTAGGTGGCACAAAGGGGTAGTTGGGTATAGAGCCAGAGCCTCATATCATTAGCCAAAAAGGAGATGGGTTGCGATCTTAAAAAAGGGCAACAGCCCAGAGCACGTAGGTCTGGTAGAAGAACGAAAGGGATGCCCAGAATTTGAACCCCCTTCAAATGAGATAGCATAAAACACCAAAAAAAGATGAGACACATAGACTTCTGGAAAAAGGGTCAACTTTGTGCTACCAGACAGAGGACTGACTGAATTTGTCAGTTACCTATGTCCCTCTTCCTGATTTGAATGATGGCTCAGGACCGAGTGGACATGTTTGCCTGAGCTCTGTGCTGCAGAGGTCAGAATCAGTAGCTTGGAGGACAGGACAGAAACAAGTGTAGAGAGAGAATGAGCAACAGTAAGAAGATTACAAAATTTGAAGAAGAGTTAGAAGATCTGAAAATAGGAATAGATGCAGTAATGAAAGAATATTAGGTGTTAAGGAAGGCATAGAAGGAGCTGACCCAATAGCCTGTATGAACAAACTTTAAACAAATATGGCAAGGGCTACCTCCTGAAAGTAAGGAATATTTTATAGAAAGAGCATATAGGTCTTTGTTTTTTTAACTCATTTTTATTTAGAAGAGTTATCACAATACAGACAAGAGTGTCACCACTTAATTGTAGTAATCCATCATTACAATGCTGAGTCACATCTTCTCCTTTGTAATTGTACAATAAAATATGACGCATCCCCCAACATTTTCCTCCTGCTCATGGTAGTAAACCTGTTTGCCACAGCGACAGGCATGCTTTTTTTAAACAGTATGCTTTATTGATATTTTCATAATACAATAGACAATACAAGCAGACATACTATACTACACAACAAATAATGAAGCATGCTGCTGCCTGTCCCATCAACATTCAGGGGTAAGACAGGTTTTTAACTGAAGATGATGCAGATACATAAGTAGGCACTTAGGTTATTACAGTTTTTTGGGGGGGGGGTGCAGGTGGGGAAGGGCAGTGACTGGTTCAAACAACTTGACGTCTTGCTGTATTCTGACAAGTGCAGTTAGCCCCAGCCTTTAAACTTCCCCAGAGAACAAAGGGTTAACCTTTCTATGCAGAGCATAGAATGCTGAGCTTGAGCTCGGTTGACATCTCTGTCTGTTTCCATTTGAACGCTAACTATCAGATTCTTTACTCCGCCTCACTGAACAGTCAATCGGGAGAGTTCTCCTGCAGCTCGGTTCGAAAGTCGGTTTAAGTGTCGGTTTTCTTTCGTCAGTTTCTTACCGGAAAAAGTTTCCTGCATAACTCTGTTCAGTCTCTGTCTGTGGTATCGTGAGTACCAGATAGTTTTATACTCTGTTTCTGTGTGGAACTTGTAAAAAGTGTGGATCGGTTCGGCCGAACCGATCATTTGTTAATTCTTGTGTAAATTTTAGTGTGTGGTTACCGGTTCTTATCGGTTCTAAAAAAACGTGTTTTGAAACATTTTTTTCCAAGACCCGTGACATGGCTAGGAACCGATAAGGGAGTCTTGCCTGGCGGTTGCCGAAAAAAGGGTAAGTTTGGTTAGGCTGGCCATGTCTGAGAAACCCAAGAAAAAAAACGGGCCCACTGGGTTTCAACACTGCAGTGAGTGTGGGGAGGTCTTTGCTAAGGCCGATCCCCACACCACCTGTGTTTATTGTCTGGGGTTTGACCACCTCGATTCAGACTGCCAAATTTGCAGGAATTTTCCCAAATCTACCCTGGAAAAGAGATTAGGTAGACTGAGGGAAAAGGAGGCCGAGAAGTTCTCTGACCCGGATGGCCAGCCCGGTTCGGTTCCGACTGAACCAGAAGGAGTGCCCTCTGACCAGGGCGATACTTCTTTGGGCAAAAGGAGAGCCGATCCTGAGGGGTCGGTTCCGACAAAAAGAAAGCACAAAGAAAAATCATCCGGTTCAGATCCAGAAGTCCATTTTCCAACCTCCGAAGAAATAGCCAGAGCGATTCCGATTGTGGAATTGCTTCGCCCGGTTCCGACTGATCCGGCACCTTTTGGCAGGGGCTCAGTTCGGTCTGTTCCCCCTGTTCATGATTATACTTTGGAAGAATTTTATGAACTAGAGTTTGAGGAGGAAGGGGAGTTTGATGATGGTGATGGTGAAAGTCTAGATGTGCCTGTGGAACCGGACATCTCCCCAGACAGACCTTCAGGTGTATCCCCTCCTAGGCTTTCTGAGTCCCTTCCACTTTATGTTCTACAGAAAGGTGGCTGAGACCCTCCAACTTCCTCAGAGTTTCTCAGAGTCATTTTTCCCCTCTGGTTATATTAGTGGATCAGGGGGCCTTGGTGCCAGAACTGGCAGAGATTGTGCAGGAAAATTAACTATGGGGGCAGCCGAATGGGTAGTATTAGTACCAGTACTCCCAGGATTTCTTTTATTATGTCCATTCATAGCATTATCTTGCTGCTTTGCATTATCAGAGGCATGTGGAGAAGGCTGAGCACCCCCTTCCTGATTAGCACCTTCTCCCTCACAGGATGCGAAGACATTCTGAACAGTATTATTACTTGCCCCCCCCCCAGCACCAGAAGCTATACTCACTGTTTTTGAAGCAGTTATCTTGCTGCCAGTCACTTTACTCATTGCTGTTATATCCTTTGCACTTGGAGCTTTCCCTGCCAGCCACTGACTGTCAGCTGTTCTCTCCCATCCGGCGCTCTCCAGTGCCTGTTGCACTGACCACGGAGCATTTGTCGGTGGCGTTGGGGTGGGGCAGCCTTGAGGCAGACCTAGCTGCCTGCTCTGCTGCGGCCTCCTTTGATCCACAGCTGATCCTGACGCTGTCGCATTCAGGCCTGACAGCTGATGTGAGGCTCCCTCTTAACCTCCCAGAACACTGGAAGTACTTTTTACTTGAATCATGTTCTGGGACTGGCTTGCGGCTGTGAGCTCTTCAACTTTCTGAAAGACAGAGCAGCAGGGACTGTCTCTAATACCTGATAACAGCAGCTGTTCTTCCTGTTTTTTTTCGGCTGAAGTATCCATCATTCAGTTGTCTGTGCTTGTTGCTGAAGGCTCAGGTGTGCATTCATTTTCTTCAGTGTTTTCAACATCACAATCAGTATTGCCAGGAGAATTTTCAGTACAACCTTCTCCATCACAGCAGCTGAAACAGAATTATTCTGCATGTTTTCCACCTCTATAGACAGGGTACACCAGGACTTTGTAGGAGCTCCATTCCACCACCTCCACCTCTGTCATCACCTGGGTTGGCTATTTTGCAACAGCAACACAACCGCACTGCTGCCCCTCCAAACAGCAGAGGAGTTTCCCTGATGTCCTGGCCAAATTTCACCCATTCTCTTAAAATACAACCAAACTGCTTAAAGTGGTTCAATTTCAGTTGGTTTATACCTGCATTCCCACTCCTCTGAATGAGGCTGAAAATAGGCAGAATTGTCTGTCTCTCCTCTCCTCTCCCAGTCAACAAAAAATATAGGTTACTTTCCTGTAACTGTGTTTCTACTAGTGGTATACAGTTGACATTCACACTCTGGCAGTTCTGCTGGTGACAACTGAGTCATTGGAAGTCTTCAAGCTAAGCTTCTCCCACCACCTGGGAGGTATATCTTCCAGCTTGGTCCCGTCAGCTTTTTTTGCAGGTTGAAAGATGGAATCCAGCTGCCACTTGCCAGGGGAGGTCAGGTGAGTTGTGTTGATGTCAACGTTATACCACTAGTAGAACTAGTCAGGTCAGGGAGGCAAAGGCAAACACATAGCTGCGTATTGCGGAGTGGGCCAAGGGTAAGGAAAAACAATTCTTCCGATATATTAAGTATAAAAGGAAGCAGGGAAGGAGCATTGTTAAGCTACAAGAGGAGGGTAGTCTACTAGAGGTAGATGAACAAAAAGCAGCTGTCCTTAACGATTACTTTTGCCATGTCTTCACAAGGGAAGACAGCTAGCCCCAGCCTGAAAGTGGCATCAAGGCAGCTGTCATTAGCATTCCTGACATGAGGCAGCCAGTGTTTACCAGAGAAAGGGTTCACAAGGGGCTTCCCTAAAGGTAGATAAAGCCCTAGGGCCAGATAATATGCACCCGAGGTTGCTCAAAGAATTGGCTGCAGAATTGACTGAACCTCTAGTAAGGCTGTTCAGTAGCTCAATTCAGAAAGGGGTAGTTCCGAAACACTAGGGGGTTGCGAACCCACGGGTTCAGTTTTCTGTCAGCTTCCTCTCTGTG
Organism: Neoceratodus forsteri; assembly: GCA_016271365.2. Taxonomy (NCBI): domain Eukaryota; kingdom Metazoa; phylum Chordata; order Ceratodontiformes; family Ceratodontidae; genus Neoceratodus; species Neoceratodus forsteri. Next base: position 1,127,657,887 of record CM057449.1, on the reverse strand, counting down.
TTTGCTCTAGGCTGAAGTGAGAGAGCAGCCTGGAGCATTTCACCTGTTTCACTTTCTTTGGTGAGAGCAGAGACTGGTATGTCTCTCTCTAAGACATATGAACATACAAATGTACCAGCAGAAACCGACCACCCGATCTATCTAAGTCTACTCAAGTGTGCAGCTAGCACCCCTAGTTTGCAGCTGCCCACCCCCCTCCTTTGACATCCCACTGCTAACCCCCCTCCCCACCTCACTCTCCCCATTCCTGTCCCATTCCCTTTTAAAGTTGTTCACAGATTTACATGATATCACCCATTCTGGTAGTGCATTCCATTTTGCTACCACCCTCTCTCTGAAATAGTGTCTCCTCATTTCCCTCCTAAATCTTCACCCCTTTATTCATAGCCCATGCCCCCTGGTGTACCCCCTTCTTTAGCTTAAAGACCCTGTCTGCCCCATCCTTGTTGATTCCCCTCAGATACTTGAATGTCTCAATCATGTCCCCCCGTCCCTTCTATCCTTCAGGTTATACATATTCAGGTCTTCTAGCCTGCTCTCATAATCTCTCCCCTCCATTCCGCATATCATCTTTGTTGCCCTCCTCTGCACCTCCTCCAGTAGCCTAATATCACGCTTTAAGTATGGCCTCCAAAACTGCACACAGTACTCTTAAGTGCAATCTTACCAGCAACCTGTAGAGGGGCAAGATCACCTCTTTTCGCCCAGAAGAAAATCCCCTTGCAATGCACCCCAGCATTTTGTTCACTTTTGCAGCCGCACTCCTGCACTGGACAGTGTTGTTCATGGTCCCTGTTATCATTACCCCTAGGTCTTTCTCCTCCTCAGTGATCCCCAACCCCCCCCCCACCCAGTATTCTCTCCTTGGGTTCTTCGCCCCAAAGTACATAACCTTACAGTTCTTTGCATTGAACCCCAGCTGTCACCTCTCTGACCACTCCTCTAGCTTGCTTCGGTCCCCCTGCAGCTGTTTCCATCCCTCCCCTCCATCCACCACTGCTCTCATTTTGGTGTCATCAGTGAACAGACTTACCTTGCTCACCACCCCGTGTGCAATGTCTGATGTGAAGAGCCCATATAATACTGTCCCCAGCACAGAGCCCTGTGGCACCCTGCTTGTCACTGGCCTTGGAGTTGAGAGCTCCTCTCTCACCACCACCCTTTGCAGCCTCCCACTCAGCCAGCCTGTCATCCAGTTTGTCATTTTGGCCCTACTCTTACACCAGTTAGCGTCCCCCCAAGCCGCCCATGAGGCACCGACTCAAAGGCCTTGCTGAAGTCCAAGTAAAGAACATCCACTGCATGACTTTTATCCAGCTCACCTGTCACCCAGTCATAATATTCTATCAGGTTGGTTTAACGAGACTTCCCTGAAACACACCCATGCTGCCTAACATCCTGGAGGCCATTGTCGTCCAGGTACAGCACCAGTCTTTCCTTTAGTATCATTTCCATGTGTTTGCACACTATGGAGGTGAGACTTACTGAACAATAATTACATGGTTCATCCCTTGGTCCACTCTTGTGTAATGGTACTACATGTGCCATTCTCCAGTCCAGTGACACACATCCTGACTCTAGTGAGGTGCTGTACAGATCCGCCGGCAACTCCACCGGCACCTCTGCCATCTCCCTCAGCACCCTGGGGTTGATACTATCCAGTTCTGGTGCCTTGTCTACCTTCAGTGCCCTCAGTCCTTGTAGGACTTTACTTGCCTCAATTCTTCCATCTGTCACCTCCTCTCCCCCATCCACACTGAGCAAAAATATTCATTCAGTGCTTCCGCCTGCTCCTCCTCCTTTTCTGTCCACTTCCCACCTCTTTTTATCCTCACTATTGTCTCCTTGCACTTTCTTTTCTCCCTGATGTATCTGAAAAAGTCTTTCTAGGGACATGGATATGTTGTTCATCCACACTCATTGGCAGGTATCCTTGCCGCTTTAAATCTTGCCGGAAGGTCTTCAAGCTTGCTCCTCCCACCCACCCGGGTGGTATAACTCTCGGCTCTGCCCCATGACGCCAGATCTTCCTTACCGCTTGGAGCTCAGGTTCCCTCCTTAGCAGCTCCGTTTGTGACTGGTTCCTATTCTCCGTTTGCCGGTTTAAAAATAAATTTTGCAAAAAGACTTCAGTCTTCTATCCCTCATGACTGCGATGGACAAATCGACTCCGGTTCGGAGATGCCCATGCGGGCAGAAGATGTCTCGGACGGATCCACACTCACGTGTGTCTACTGCTTAGGCCTTGAGCACGACCCGCGGGCTGCGACCTGTGCTCATCTTTCGGCCTCGTCCTCAGAGACCGTGCTGCCCGATTGCAACTGGGCCGTCCGAGAAGCGTTCCTCGGTGAAGTCCAAGAGGAGGCCCGGTTAAGCGGTATCCAGCGGCTGGTAGGTTCGGTGGATCAGCTTCGGCGGATGTAAGCCCTCGAAGAGGGTAGCGGGCCGATATCTTCCTCGGCGCGGCATTTATCCCGCTCCTCTGGGTTCTTCCTACACGGCTTCTTTTAGGAGCTTTGTCTCCTCTCCACTAAAGGAGAAGGGCCTGTGTCTGCTGGACCTTATTCTCGGTCCAAAAGGGACAGGGAGTAAGTCCTCGCTCGGCGCTCTTGGGAGGCGGAAGGTCCCTCTCCCGGGCCGTCGAGCCGTCCAGCTTGATCAGACCGCTTCGCCCGCCACTGGCCTCACGGTGTCCCGTCAGGTCAGTTGATCGAGACTCCCACCGATGAAGTCGAGATTTTCTCGACCCATTGACGGGCTGTCGCCTTTAGCAGCGAATTCCCCTCTCCCGGTTCCCCGGGAGGAGTTGAGGATCCGTGGGCTCGCCTATGCCTCCGGTTCCGGAGCCCTCGGATGGACCATCCGAGCCGAAGGGAGTGCCGGTTCCGGCCGACACCTCCCCGCACCGACCTCGGAAATTCCGGGACTCTCGGTCTCGGTCTCGGACCTCTTCGCGGTCCAGCCGATCCCGTCATAGGCGGTCTCGGTCTCGGCACCGTGATAGCGGCGTCGCCGCTCGTCCTCGTCCTCCTCCTCGGATGAGGGAGGCTTGGCGTAAATCGTGTTGATCACGAGACCTTATGTTACTAACAACTCCTCCTGGCGAGGAATAAGCCGACCCGTCGCCTTCCCGGCCATTAAGTGGCTGTCACGGAGCGGCCGACACAACCCTCGACTTATCCGAGGAGCCTATACCCAGGCGGTTGTTGGCCAAAACCAGCTTCTCCACCGATTCGGTGGAACCTCCGCCTCCACAGCCACCAATTGGGGCTCCGACCAAGATTCTCGTTAAGGCTGAGGGTCTACCCATCGGCTGTCAGTTACCCTCACTCCCGACCGACCTCGGCAGGTGAAGGGTGGCTCAGGCCAGAGGCAGCTCTTGAGTTCTTCCGAGTCCGAAGATGATTCCTCCTTTTCTCCAAGCGACTGGACTTGGAGTCTTCAGGAGGTCAGTCAATGGACGATAGCCCGTCGTCCTTCCTAGGACTGCTTCGGCTCATCTCGGAGTCTACCGGGATGGAGCTCGAACCCGTTTCCAAACGGGCCAGGTATCCCCTCACGGAGATTCTGGACCGAGGGGATTCTCCGACGGAGGCCTTTCCGGTGGCCGAGGCCATAGTGGGTCCGGCACTGGAGCTTTGGCAGCGCCCTGCTTCCTGCCCTGCGCCTTCGGCCAGGATGGCCAGGAAGTATGCGGTCCCTACCGGTTCCTTGTCCGGTTTTGAACACCCTCTGCTGAGGGGTTGGTTACCGACAGCGTTTTCCGGTAGCGCCCGGCTGCGCCAGGGATGTGGACAAACTCCTGACAAGGAGTCCAAGAAGTGGACTAATAGGGCGAAAAGTCTCGCTGCGTCCTCTCTCGGCCTTCGTCAGGCCAGTTCGGCCGTCCTCATGGCACATTTTTCTCATGCCCTGTTGGGCTCCTGGATGAGGTCATCCTCATCTTCCGCCCGATCTGCAGACTACGGTTAAGCAGGTGCGGGACCAGGGCAGGGCAGTGGCCAAACAGCAGCTCCAGACTGCTTTGGATATAGGGGACTCATGTGCCAGATCGGTGGCGGCCGCGAGTGGCTATCGTCGGCAGGCTTGGCTGAGGATATCCACCTTTACTTGGATACCCAGCACAAGTTGGCGGATGTTCCCTTTGGGGACTGACCTCTTGACCCTGGGGTGGAAGGTCACCTGCAGAGGATCGAGAAGTCCAATGCCACCTTGGACTCGGTCTCTTCCGCTCAGAAGGACAAGCCGCAGAGCCACAGCCTAAGCCCTTCAGGTCCTTCTGTGCCCCCCAGCGCCTGACCCAGCAACGTCAGGGGCCAGCAGGCTCGGCCTTGGCATCCCAAACCCAAGCCGCGGCTTCCTTTAACAGGAGGCAAGGAGGAAGGGCCCAGGAGGTCCCTCGGCGGTCCCTCCTCCAAGCCTGCCCAGTGACGGGCTGAGGGGTGTCGCCCCATCCCGTCACCTTACCCTGGGTCCCCCTGGAAGGCGGCTCCAGCACTTCCGTTCCGCCTGGTCCGCTGTTTCACGGACAGGTGGGTCTTGGAGGTGGTGGAAGAGGCCTGCCTCTGGAATTCGAGCAGGCACCACCCTTCAGGCACGTCGCCCTCGAGCCGGGATCCCAGCCTCACTGGCGGCTCGTCGAGCCGACGCCGCTCTCCTCCTCCAGAAGGAGGTGGTAAGAGGTGGTGGACCCTCCTTCAGACCCAGGGTTTGTGTCCAGGTACTTCCTGGTTCCGAAACGGACTGGGGGCTGGCGCCCCATTCTCGACCTACACGACCTAAACAAGTTCCTAAGGTCTCGAACCTTCAGGATGGTCACTCTGGCTCAGATAATACCATCCTTGGAACGCGGCGTGTGGTTCTGCTCTCTGGACTTGCAGGACGCGTTTTTTCACGTCCCTATCCGTCCGTCTCACCAGAGATTCCTTCGCTTCCGAGCGGAAGGATCCTCTTCGAGTTCCAAGCCATGCCCTTCGGCTTGTCTCCAGCTCCCAGGGTCTTCACCAAATGCATGGCTGTGGTGACAGCATTCCCTCCGGGCGCGAGGGGTCCGGGTGTACCCTTACCTGGACGACTGGCTGAGCAGCTCCCTCCAGGAAGGAGGCGGGTGGTCAGAGATCTGGCCCTCCAGGTCTGCTCTCAACTGGGCCTCCTTATCAGAGGCCAAGTGAACTCGAGCGAAGCAGGTGATTCTATTCATCGGGCGCAGCTCGACTCTCTTGAGCCAGGCGCGGCTCCGGCGGACAGGGCGAGGTTCTTTCCTCCTTTGCCCGATCATTTCTGGTTGGGCAATTGCGCCTACCGGGACTTCCTGCGCCTCCTGGGTCTCATGGCGGCCTGCACCAGCGTGGTCCGTTGGGCCCGCTGGAACATCCGTCCCCTTCAGTGGGGACTGGCCAGCCAGTGGTCACAATGCTGCGATCCTTGGACCAGCGTCAGCCGGTGACACAGGGGATGTGAAGCGCTCTCCAGTGGTGGACCGTTCCAGATCATTTGCAGGAGGGCATCCCGTTCAGTCCGCCCGAGCCGGATCTCTCTGTCGACGATGCCTCTCTGATGGGTTGGGGTGCCCATCTGGGGAACACGGGCTCATGGCCTCTGGTCCCAGCAGGAGTCCGATGCCACATCAACCTGCTGGAGCTCCAGGCGGTCCGCCTAGCTCTCACCGCCTTTGCTCCGTTCCTCGGGGTCAAGTGGTCCGAGTCAGGCCGGACAATACCCGCGACTATGTACTATCTAAACCGCCAGGGCGGGGACGCGCTCCATGCTTCTAGCAAGGAAGCTCTCCGCATTTGGTCACTCGTCGCAGCCTGGAGGCGGATCTCCTAGCCATTCACGTGGCAGGGCCTCCAACACCCTGGCCGATGCCCTGAGCGGATAGGGCTGCATCCCGAGTGGTCTCTCCTCGGAGGTAGTACAGCATCTGTTCTCCCTTTGGGGCACACCTCAGGTGGACCTGTTTGCCTCCAGGAGAGCGAAGCTGAGTCTGTTCCATGCCCGCCCCCTCAGCAGGGCTCGCTGCAGGGGATGCCTTCTGAGGCAATGGACCCGGGCCTCTTTCGCCTTTCCCCATTTCCCTTGATCCACAAGGTGCTTCTCAAGGCGAGGAGGACAAGGCGCAGGTGATTCTGATAGCCCCAGACTGGCCTCGCCAGTTCTGGTACCAGATCTCCTCAGTCTCAGCTCCAGGACTCAGCGGCAGCTTCCAGCTCGCCGGACCTGCTCTCAGTCAATCAGGGAAGGTGTTCCATCCGGACCTTCAATCCCGCACCTGACGGCCTGGTTCCTGGCGGCTAGAGTTCCAGGCCTTGGGTCTTTCGGCGAGGTCCTCAATGTAGTTGGGCGTCCCGTGAAAGTCGACCAGAAAATGCTATGCCTTCAAATGGAAAAGGTTTTCCATTTGGTGTCAGGAACAAGGCTTGGACCCTTCCTCCTGTTCCTTGGCAAGCATCTTGGACTATTTATGGTCCTTTCTAGTCAAGGGCTTAGGTCGGCGACCCTAAGGGTGCACCTGGCAGCCATCTCTGCTTACCAGGCGCGGGCGGGAAGCAGTCAGTGCGCGAGGAGAGGTGGTCTGGCGCTTTTCAAGGCCTTGATCACATTCCCTCAAGTGGGAACCCCCACCTCCGTGGGATCTACTGCTAGTACTGGCAAAGCTCATGGGCAAGCCATTCGAACCTATGCACAGGTGTGCTCTCTCTCACCTGTCGTGGAAGACGCCTTCTTGGTGGCTATCACGTCAGCCAGAAGGATGGGAGAGCTCAGCGCTTTCATCGAGTCTCCTTACCTGGTCTTCCACAGGACAAGGTTGTCCTGCGCCCCCACCGAAATTCCTTCCGAAGGTGGTGTCGGAGTTTCACCTTAACCAGGTGTTGACTCTGCGGTGTTCTACCCTAATCACCTCGGAGGCGAATATAGGCTCCATACTCTGGACCCTAGAGGCGCTCGCTTATTATAAGGGCGCCTGGCTGAGAGATCGAGGAGAGGTTCGCCAGCTGTTTGTCACCTACGCTGAAGCCGCATCTGGCAGACCTGCAGCAAGCGGACGATAAGCAGGTGGGTAACCTCCTGCATAGATCTCTGCTATAAGTTGGTGGGCATGGAGCCTCCCAGAGGATAAAGCTCATTCTACCGCCATACTGCTGCAGTGGCTGCTTCAGGGACGTCCCTATCCAGGAAATCTGCAGGGCTGCTACCTGGAAGTCAGCAAACACCTTCATTACCATTACCACATCGACCTTGAGTCACGCCCGGATGCTGGTTTTGGGGCCTCTGTTCTCCAGTCTCTTCCCAAGTAAGTATTGGGGTGTGCGTCTTGCCTCCTCCTCCCGGAGAACTGCTAGGAGTCTGCCAATGAGTGTGGATGAACAACATATCCATGTCCCTAGAAATACAGGTTACTCACCTGTAACAGGAGTTCTAGGAATGGTATATGTTGTTCATCCCTACCACCAGACTCTCCCGGCAGGCAGCACAACCTGAGCTTCCAGCGGGCCAGATCTGGCGTCATGGGCGGGCGAGAGTTATACCACCGGGTGGGTGGGAGGAGCAAGCTTGAAGACCTTCCGCAAGATTTAAGCTGCAAGGATACCTGCCAATGAGTGTGGATGAACAACATATACCATTCCTAGAACTCCTGTTACAGGTGAGTAACCTGTATTTCTCTCCCCCTTTAATTCCCTGCACTAATCTCAGCTCCCTCTGGGCCTTGGCTTCTATCACTTTTCTGGTCACCTCCCTGGACCATCTTGCATACTTTTCCCTGTCCACTTCCTTCCCCATCCTCCTGTACCTCTGGTGCGCCTCCCGTTTTGCTCTTACCACCTCCACTACCTTGCTGTTCAACCAGCATGGGTATCTTGCTCTGCTCCTCTTACTCTGTGTCTTGGTGCAGGCTTCTGTTGCCTCTGTAATTCCTATTTAATAATATCTGATTTCTGCTCCACGTCCATCTCCTGCCTTATGCCCTCCAGTTTCCCTTTCCATACTTCCTGCTTCCTCCCAAAGTCTGCCCCCCTGAAGTTTATCACCCAAATAACTGATTTCTCTGGCTCTCCGCACATCGTGATATTAAACCACACCGTTTGGTGATCCCTGTCAGTGAGTCCATCAACCTTATTTCTCTTACTGCCTCCCCATTCGACAATACCAGATCTAAAGTGTTCTTTAGCCTAGTAGGTACACTAACCAACTGTGTCAGGAGACCCTCCTGGTTCGCATCCAGGAGCACTTGCTGCTTAGCGCTTGAGGTGACTGGAATGCTCCAGTCAACCCCAGGCAAGTTGAAATCCCCCACGATGACCACCTTCCCTTTTCTACATACCTTTCTGATTTGTCCCACTAATTCCCTATCAGGCTCTTCAGATTGGGACGACGGCCTATATACCACCCTAAACCTCAGTTTCCTACCCCTTGAGTCTAGGAGCTGCAGCCAGATTGCTTCTGTTTTCCTTTCTTCCTCCTCATCCCTTGTGCATTTGATCCCATCCCTCACATACACTCCCACCCCACCCTTCCCTCCTTACGGTCCTTCCTGTATAATTTGTATCCTGGGATTACCAGATCCCAGTCCTGATGCTCAGTTGCTCACGTTTCTATGACAGCTGCAATATCCACCCTCCACACTGCTAAGAGTGCCTGTAGCTCAGCTGATTTGTTGCCTAAGCTTCTTACATTCAGCGAGACCACCCTCCATCCTGCCCTTTTCCCCTTCACTGGCCTCCATCTCCTCCCTTCTACTACCTCCCTTTTCGAACGCCCCAAGTTCTTCCTTGCTAGCCTGGGGGATAGGCTGTGACTCCACCCTATCGGATCCCTGCCTACCTGCTGTCCACTTGCCACTCCCCCATCTAGTTTAAATCCACCTTTGTCGCAATATACCTCCCAAGTCTTTGCTTTAATACCTCCTTCCCCTTCCCGCTCAGGTGCAGCCTATCCCTTGCAAACAGATTGTTATTATCCCAGGTACTGCCCCAGCCGCCCACAACCCCATACCACTTAGTTCGACACCATTCTACCAACCATGTGTTCAACTCCCCAATCCTCTCCTTTCTCACTGTGCTTGCACAGGGTACTGGGAGCACCTCAGAGAAGGTCACAGACTCTCCAGTCTCCTCACACAACCTTCCCACTTCCTCAGTTCTCTCCCTTGTTACCTCTACTGTTTCCCCTGCTAGGTCATTTGTCCCCACATGTACCACAATGTATGGTTTCCTCCTACCCCTCCTTAAGCACCTTAGGATTGCCTGTTCTGCCTTGTCTGCCTTTAATCTCGATATGGAATCCACCCATATCCTACTGTGCCTTTCCCCCTTGCTGCCCCATCTGATTCCCTTGAGTATGGAGTCCCCAACACCAGTACACCCCCCTCCTCTTTCCTTGTACCTGTCGCCACCCTTCCCCACCCAGGTTCTCATTTCTGGGGCCACTCAAGACTGTGCTTTTACTATTTGCCCCAGTGTCTTCTACCCTGCCTCTCTCAATTGAGACCCCTCCCCCTCCTCCTGTTTGACTGTCAACCTCCCTCTCCCTCCTCACCTCTCTGAGTATTATCCCTCCTCCTGCCACGCCTTGCTCAATCTCTCCACTAGTAATGCCCCTCACTCCCTCCTCTTCGTGAGTACTATCCCTTGTGCAGTCTCCTCCTGCGTCCTCTTTCCCATGGGTTGCTAGTACAGCAAACATGTTCCCTACTTTCTTTGCCTTACTATGTGTTTTCTTCTCCCTCCTGCCTACTGCTTCTCCTCTTTTTCTAGGTCCTACTAGAGTCTACCCTTCATCAGCTGGCTCCCTGTCTAGTTTGCCCTCTCCCCCTGACTCCTCCCTTGACCCACTGTTTCTTCTCTGTGGTGCCCCCACAATACTCTCAGATGTCAGCCCTCCTACCGATGCAATCCTCCCTCCATCCCTCAGCCTCCCCAGCTCCCTTCCAAGCCACTGAACCTCTTCCTCGAGCCTCCTTAGCCTGTGGCATATTAGGCACCCTCCCAGCCTCCACAGTATGTTCAACCACATTACTGCCCCACAACCATTGCACCCTACAGTCCTACCCATGGTCCACATTACCTATACAGAACAGTAAAGTACAGTTTCTCTGTATTGATTGCAGTTGTTTACAAACACAATTACAAACCCACCAATAGGTGGGCTTCACAAACACATACAGTCCAGAAATTAGACGTTTGCCCCAGGTGCTCTTTAGGACCCGCCCTCAGGCTTCAAGTGGTGCTGCTGTAACCCCGTTGGGCTTAATTCCCAGAAACACAGCCGCAGAGACCTTTATGGTTACTTCAGAAGACACAGCCAAAGAAACCTGTAAACTTAATTAAAAAAACACAGCCACAGAAACCTTTAAGCTAAATAAGGAAAAACAAAATAGCAAAACTTACAAAAATCCTGTCCACACTAACTCTTCCTACAGCGAGTAGAATTAACTAATCCTAGCCCAGCCTGTAACTGAAATTTTAATCCCAAATGCCCTTGCACACAGCATAAGACAGCCAACTACCATACTAACTGGAAACCACAATCCTACTCAAAAGACAATAGACCTACTCATCAGTTATGTATATTTATATATCTTTAAGAATGAATTTATATGGCTGTTCCTTGTTTACTCCTTCCTGACCTGCTCTAAAGGGCTCAGGTCAGTTTGCAGCTCCCCTAAGCTCCTTCCTCACAGCCTACAAACCGAACCCCCAGTAGTAGCTCAGTATTTGAGAAAGGCAGATGTAAGGGGTGCGTGGGAGTGCTTAAAACTTACAAAAATCCACTACACATTAACTCTCTCAACAACAAGTAGAATTAACTAATCCTTCACTCCTGTAGTTTTAAAAACAACGGCAAAACTTACAAAAATCTTCTCAACAGCAAGCAGACTTAAGCACTCCTTCTCTCCAAGTAATGTCTGGACACTGAACTTTTTTTACCATGTGTTGGCTACTGTTTGCACTAAGAACTGTAATTGTATGGTCTCTCCTGCTAAATTTTAGGAATTTTATTTATTGAGTGGATTAATGTGTATAGATAGTGTAGTGGTTTCGATTGTGGAGTGTCTGGGTAGTAATTTATTATGTATTAATGTAAGTGAATGGGTGAGCAGGGTTTTAAATAACTGATTAGCACTTTTTTCCTTGGGACAATACCAACTGTACAGTAACCTTTATATAGGTTTTCTAGAAGTGTTATGTTTGTTAAACACAGTGAGGCAAGTGCTATGCATTTTCACAATGTTTTAGAACTTTTATGAGCAAAACGCTAATCAATTTTTAGAGTTAAATAAAACCCTGGTGAGTGGTTTTTGACTGGGGGAGTGGTCTGAGTGTATTTGTGGAGGCCATGGGTTGTGAGGGGCTTTTAATCACCGTGTGAGAGGGCTGTCTAGTCTGCTGACATTATATGCCAAGGACGTGGAGCCATCAGCGTAGTTACTCCCCATCCCAGCTGTTAGATTTCCACCCCTTTGATGACTGCCCTGTCAGTGGTGGCTGTAAGTGCTTCTTTAGAAAAATAACCAGCACTCTTGGCTGTAAGTGCTGCTGGAAGGTGGACATCATCAGGAGGTGGGATGTTAGGTGTCCGCTTGTTCAGGGGGAGGGGGCACTATAGGTCTGGTGAGGACCAGAAGGTATCCAGACCTGCATGTCTCCACAATGGGGATGTTCCTGGAAGCAGCCACAGAGGCAGTAGTATGTCTGGTGCAGTGAGCCTTAAGCCCCCTGTGTGACTCTCTACCAGCCAACCTGTAGCAGAGTTTGATGCAGGATGTAATACACTTGGCAGCTGTCTACTTTGCTGCCGGTGTGCCAGGCGTGGGTTCAATGTATGTTGGAAACAGTTGGCGAGTCACTTCTGAACTCCAGCTGTTTTTAATAAGAGGGCACCTTTTGCAGGTCCAGAGTATGGAGCCTACAATCGGCCTTTGAGGTCAGGTTGGTGAAGTACATTGGCAAGTTAATCACCTGATTAAGTTGAAACTCTGATACAGCCTTTGGGAGGAACTTCAGGTGGGGGCGAAGAACAACTTTGTCCATGTGGAAGACCAGGTAAAGAGAAGACTCCACTAAGAACACCTGGAGCTCACTAATCCCTCTGGTTGATGTGGTAGCCACCAGGAAGGCAATCTTCCATGACAAACGTGACATTTCAGATTTGTACATCGACTTAAATGGCTTGCTCATGAGTATTGCCAACACCAGCAGGAGGTTCCATTGAGATGGAGGTTTGCACACTGGAAGGGACACATGATCCAGACCTTTGATAAAACATCTCAACAGCTTCTTCTGACCCACTGTCAACATACCAGCCCACGCCTGATATGCAGAAATGGCTACCAGGTGCACCTTAGGGGTTGTCTCTAGTAGTCCCAACTGAGACAGGGACCATAGGTAGTTGGGGACGCTCGTCCAGAGGGCAGGTAAGGCCATCAAGCTCCTTATCTTGGCACCAGATTGAGAAACTCTTCCACTTAAATGTGCAGCATTTATGCGTTGACTGCTTACGGGATGCTTGTACAATGTAGAGGGCATCTTCTGAAAGGCCCAGAGCCTGGAATTTTAGCTGCTCAGGAACCAGGCTGAGAGGTGCAGGGATTGAACATTTGGGTGCAGGACCTTCCCCTATCATCTGGTTAGCAGATCTGGGCAAAAAGGCAGCTACCATGGAGGCTTGCTGAGGAGATCTGGATATCAGAACTGTCTGGACCAGTCTGGGACTGTCAGGATCACCAGCCTTGTCCTTCTGGGTCTTGACCAGAACCTTGTGGACCAAAGGGAAGGGACAGAGGGAGGGTGTATAGAAGGCCTGGGGTCCAGGGCCTTGCAAAGGCACTTCCCAACAGTGTCCTGGACTGTTTGGGGTGGGCACAGAATAGCCTCAATTTTCTGTCCTCGTACAAGGCAAACAGATCCACCAGAGAGGTGCATCAGTGGTTACCATGATCGTCTACCAGGGAGCCCAACGGGTCACACTGGTGGAGGATGCCATAAACAAGAGCTGGATGAAGTCCCAGGCAGGGCAGGAGTGCCCAACCTGAAATGATTGGGTAAATGAGGTAAGATCTGTTGCCCGGTCCTCTGGGAGTCTAGTTCTCCCCCAATGAACTTGATTACCTGCAAGGGGCTAGTTCTGACTCGGTGTACCAGAAGGACCAAGTCCTGACAGCTGTGGAGGGCTAGATCTGTAAAACTTACCACAGCCTCCTTCTACAACCCAGCTATCAACAAGTCCAGATAGAAATACACCCTGATGCACAGGAAGGCCGCCACCACTGCCATGCACTTGGTGAAGACCCTGGGCACGGGCAAGAGGCCGAACAGCATGACCTGGAACTGGTGTAGGATCCCCTCTGCTTGAAACCGAAGGTGCTGGCAAAGGGATGGACGAACTGGGTTGTGGAAGAGCACATCTTGGAGGTCCAGGGAGCAGAACCACATGCCCTGCTCCAGGGATGTTAGTATCTGATTCTGAGTGATCATCCGTAGTTTGCCCTTCCACATGAATTGGTTCAGATAATGCAAGTCCAGCATGGGGTGCAAGTCCCCCCCTCAATCCGTTTCTAAACCAGGAAGTAACTGGAAACATACCCCGAAGTAGCCAGGGCATCTGGAACATGGGCTATTGCCTTACGGTCTGGGGCGAGCAGTGTCTGCTCTTAATGTGGTTAATGTGTCTTGTGACACCATGAACTGCACTCTCAAGGAACTTGGAGACATTATGGTGAGAGAGCCTGGAAATCCAGAGGAAACCCCTTGCCCACACTTCCAGAATCCACTTGTCCAAGGTAGTGGTGGACCATTATGGTAAGAAGTAGCACAAGTGACCTTTAATCAGGAGCTGTGGCAGGGACTGGATGGGAGGGCGGATGACACCAACAACCTCTCACTACTCAGCCTTGGAGGGAGCTCTGTCCACTTGGCCATGAAGGCACCACCAGCTCTGCCCAGCTCTGGCCCCCCCCCCCTTTGCCTCTGGCCACAGAACTTGGGTCTTGGGCACCAGTGCTGAGACTGCCTCTGCTTGTGCTGGTGCTAAAGTTGTGGCCGAAAGAACTGAAACTTAAAGGATGTCTTTTTAGGCTTTATGACCTTTTGGTTCTTCTGGGGGAAAAGCCACAGACTCAAGGCTGGCATTGGACCTCTCAGTCTTTGTGAGATGTCCTTCCACCCCAGGGCTGAAGAGATCAGTGTCCAAAGATAGGACATTGGCCAGCTTATCCTGAGTGTCTGCCATAAAGGTGGACATCTTCAGCCAAGCCCTGCGACACATGTCAGCTTCCATAGCTATGGCACGGACCCAGGAGTCACCCATGCCCAAGGCTGTCTGAAGCTGGTGCTTAGCCAGCGATTGACCCAGGTCCCTGATGATTTTCATTGGAAGCTGCTTATCAGCTGATAATAGGGAAGGAGTTTTAGTAACACTTTGAAGAGGGAATGGCCACAATTCATCATTATGATGGAATAACTGGCGTGATGGAGACCCAGTGATGCGGCACCATATACCTTTTTAGGCACGTGGTCAGTTTTGGACTTCTTGTCTTGAGGTTTGCCCTTGTCTCCTTGACCTCATGATTTACAAAACCAAACTCTCCACAGAGGGGTGGTCAGAGAACCTAAAAGGGTGTCCATGGGGACCACATAGTTGCGGACCATATGGGTAGAAGGTATCAGGCAAGATGCTGGATGCTGCCAGAGCTCCAGAACCAGTCCCAAGATGGCCTCATCCAAGGGAAAGGAAACCCCTGGAGAATCGTCCCTATCCAGCATGTCAGTAAATGGGGATTTAGTCTGTTTCTGGACTGGTTCTAAGGGAACCTTCATGGACTCCTGCATTAGCCAGACTAGGGCTCCAAACGAGACTAGGGCTCCAAACGACATTGGCCTGTGAGCCATAGTCAGCTCTTTGTCTGATTCCTGTCTGAAAGTATGAGTCCTGGTCGAGGCCATCAGTAGCTCACCTTTCAAGTCGGACGAGTGTTCAATGATGGCCCACAACTGCTTGCCACCATGGACCATGCTGGTGTCCTCATCCTGGATGAGCTCTACCAGGTGCCAGCTTGGCAAGCCAGCAGGGGCTGTGACTCCTTGGTCAGGACCCCAAATAGATGCTGAGGTGGAGGTGACTTTACTCGAAGTGAAAAAGAAGCAGACACAAGGACTGCTTCGTGGAAGTCCTGAATGACTGTTGGAGGCTAAGCAACTGAAGGTCCAGATGACAGAGCCTTACCCCTCCCAGTCGTGGCTCATTGTTACCAGACAAGCTCCTCGTGGCATTGACCATCTTGTGATGATGGCTTTCCTCCCTGGAGGATGCGGAGGTTGAATAAGACCTGGAGTGCAAACCACGCCTCAACTTCGACAGTGCCCATTGACCCAAAGGCCAGTGTTGATGGGTGTCCTCCGGAGGGTTAGTATACACCTCCTGCTTTGACATGGTAATCACAGTTAGTTTCGGAGGCACAATCACTGGTGGAGGCAACACCTGAAGTAACTTAGTCAGGGGTTACGACCAGGCCTCATCCTTCTGGGTGGGGACAGTGAACACCGGGGTCAGAGAAATACACATCGTTGTGCTCTTATGACAGCTGGTTGACCAGTTCAAGGAAAATCTTGACTGCACACTCAACTGGTGTCAAGATTGGCAGGCCGACAGGGTTACAGTGGAACCCGCGACCAGGGGAAGCTTGACCAAGGCCGAATTATAGAAGGAGTTGAAGGAGCGGACAAGCACGATCTTTCCTAGTCCCATGACCTGCGACGGCTATGTTTTTTATGTTTCTTGCTGCAGTAAGAAGAGCTATCCCCCGAAGGTCCCTTTGGACGTTCAGTCCTTTTCACCCTGGCCGGCTCACATTGTCTCACTTTCAGTGGGGCCCTTTGTCTAACCAGTTCTGTAGCTATGAGGACTAAAGCAAAGGACAACTAAGACGCTTTCACACAGTTAAGAAGCTGTGGTGGGATTAAAACCCGGTTTTCCTGGTTCCCAAGCCTGCACTTTAACCACTAAACCATACTGCCATCCTAATAAAGAGTACGGGTGACAGGCAGGAGCAGAGAATCTCAAGAATCTGGACTTGCTGTCAGTGGGTACCAAGAGAGGCCAAGTAAATGCATCAGTTTTTCTACTAATTATGTAATCAGGGAGCTTCAGGCTGATGCACTAGTAACCCTGGTCTCAAAAGGATTATGAAGATGTGGAGCTGATACAATTTGCTTGGTCTTGTGTGCTGTAAAAGAAAATGTTGTGGTATAAGCTGAGTGCATAATGGGCTCCAGTGGCACATGAAAAAGAATTCCATTTATGAGTTATTAGGGTTTCCCATCACATCTGAAAAAGGTTTCGGACCCCTCTGAAACCTGCATGTCTTCATATAATCACAAGATGAGATGAAACACTTACATTTTAATTTATGTTTCTAGGCAGTCAGTAACCAGATTTTATACCAGTGCACAGAGACCCACACTGTAATCATCTCAGTATGACTACTAGATTGGCAAACCAGAGCAAGACTGTTCCCAGGAAGGAGGGCAGCTGTTTACGTCATTCAGTTTAAACTGTAGCAAAGTCTGGTGGTAATTTAAAGGCAAACCTACAGTCTGTTGCTATTTTTATACCTACTCTCATTTATATGGTAATGAACCTCCCTTCTTGACTGACGAATGCTTCTATTACCTGTGTCAACAGAACAGGGCACACGACTTCTCCAAGCTAGCTCCTGCCTGATAGCAATAGTGTGGCAGTCCTAAATTATTCTGGAATCCTACGCATGAGCCATCAAGAAAAACAACGTCATGGCACTGTCTATTTCAATTAGCTTGTGTACATTTATTATAATCCCAACTTACATCTGTTGAGCTATCTTGGGTAAACTGTTTTAAAACAAAATCAAACGTAGCAAGAGACTCCACTCGAGCTGAATACAGGCTAAAAAGCAGTTATTTCAGGAACGAATAATTTCAAACTGCGAGTTGCTAATATTTTTTTCTTTTATAGAGACGAGTAATCATAGATCACTGTGTGTTTTTTTTTTTTTGTGTGTGTGTGTGATTCTACCGTTTTCCATAAAAAAAAAATAAACTAAATCGAGGTTGCATTCTACAGTGATGTACAAAGTAAGACACTGCAATATACAAAAGCAATAAGACACGACAGGGTGTGGGTTGTTGATTGATAAGAGCATGCCCCCAGGTGCGTTGTTAGGCACGAGGCGCTTCCATCGAGTGACTGCAGCAGCTGGGTAGTGCTCTTATCAATCAACCCACACCCTGAAGTGTCTTATCACTTTTATAAAATGGGTAACAACTATTTCTGTAACAATTAAACAAAATTCTGGACACATTATTAAAGATTTAATAATAGTATGGTATTTTATTTAAATATGGTGAAAAATAGTTCCCAGACTTGGGTAGAAGAGTGGTAAAATTGAATAGCAACTCACTGAAAAATGCTAAACCAGTGAGTTGGAGGGACAGCAATGTATTATTTGAGCAGTTTGGGTCTGCCTCTACCTATGTAACTGTTTTCTCCCACCTTTTCTCTTTGTTTGTAAAGTATTACTGTATTGCCTACTTTCTTCGTCCTGTTTTTTTTTGTTTTTCCCCTCATTCAAGACATAGAATGTTTATCATGGAATGTTTACAATGGAATACAGGGATTCAACATTCTGCTCAGTTCTGCTGTTAGAATGTTGCTGTCCTAACATACTGTACACACAGACAACAAGAAAAAATTTCTCACCGTAGTAATGTTTCTTCTAATGGAGTCTTGCTATATTCAGACATAATGCAGTTAGCCCCAGCACTTGAACTGCCCCGGAGAGGAGAGAGTTAACTCTATGCAGAAGCATAGAACGTTGAGCTCGAGCTCGGTTTTCAAACCTCTGTCTGTGGTACTTCCCAGTGTAACTGTCAGATTCTTACGAGCAAACTAATTAATTTACTATAGTATGGAAATTGTTCAAAATTTAGCCAAAGGGCAAAAGATTCCTTTTGGGCCCAAAAGACTTAAGTCAAGAACCCAAGAAGGAAAGATAGTGACAATATTTAAATAAAACACCAGAAAAATAATATCTACCCCACCCAAGAGGAGGGTACAAGGTACATCCCTGAGGTGCAACACTGTACCTGCCAGCCCACTTCCCAAAACCAGGTTCTGAGAGGGGAGGCGTGGGGGAAGGTCTGAATACAGCAAGACTCCATTAGAAGAAACAACATTACTATGGTGAGTAATTTTTTCTTAAAACAACATGAAGTCTTCCTGTATTCAGACATAATGCAGACTACCAAGCAGTTTCCTATGGAGGAGGGAATGCAGAACCTACTTTGGGAAGAGGCTCTGCAGTAGTGCTGTACCAAACCTAGCATCACTCCTAGCTTGGATGTCCAGGGAGTAATGCTTGGTGAAAGTATGTACTGTTTTCCAGGTGGCTGCTTTACTGATCTCTAACAAAGGTATATCTTTGGCCGCAGCTAGAGAAGCAGCTGTACCCCTAGTCGAGTGAGCCCTCAGGCCTGAAGGGAGCGTCCTACCCAACTTGTCATAACAAAATTGTATACAAAAAACAATCCACCTGGCAATAGTTCTTTTAGTGGCAGGCTTACCTTTCCCCACTTCACCATAAATGAGAAACAATTGAAGACAGTCATTTCTGTGTGGCTTAGTATGCTCAATGTAGTAGCTAAGGGCCCTTGTAACATCCAGACTGTGTAACCTTCTTTCACCCGAAGAAGAATGGTCATTGAAAAACACAGGGAGAGATATAGACTGGTTCAGATGAAAATCTGATACCACTTTGGGCAAGAACCTCCTATTGGTTCTTAGGACCACTTTGTCCTTATGGAAGGAGATGATATCAGGTTCCACTGACAGAGCCTGTAACTCACTAATCCGCCTGGCAGAAGTAATAGCTACCAGGAACACAGTTTTCCAGGTCAAGTACTTCAATTCGGCTGAAGCCAGAGGTTCTAAGGGTGGCTGCACTAGCTGAGCTATGCAGACATTAAGATCCAAGGCAGAGTGGGCTCCCTAAAGGGAGGGTTAATGTGAACCAGACCTTTGAAAAACTTTCTGAAAACAGGATGAGATGCCAGGGAAGAGCCCTTCCCTGCTGAGAGGAATGCAGAGACAGCTGCTAGATGAACCTTCAGAGTGGCAGGCCTAAGGCCTAAACCATTGAGATGAACTAGATAGTCTAAAGTTGTGGAAATGTCTGCAGAATCGGGCAAGATGCCTTTCTGAGAGCACCAAATACTGAACCTTTTCCATTTGGAGTTGTAAGTTTTTCTAGTGGAAGGTTTCCCGGAGACCTTCAGAATATCCAGAACTCCCTGAGAAAGATGTAGAGCTGCATATTTTAACTCTTCAAGAGCCAGGCCTTGAGATTGAGAGACTGGAGATTGGGGTATTCAGACTATTGCAGTTAGCCCCAGCCTTTAAACTGCCCCGGAGAACAAAGGGTTAACTTTCTATGCAGGGCATAGAATGCTGAGCTCGGTTGAGGTCTCTGTCTGCAGCCCTTTGAAATCCAACCGTCAGATTCTTTACTCTGCCTCACTGAACAGTCGCTCCAGAGATTTCTCCTTCAGCTCGGTTTGAAAAGTCGGTTAAAGTGTCAGTAAAAGTGTCGGGTTTAAGCCGAATTTGTTCCGCTTAGTTGGTTCAACCTCTGTCTGCGGTACCTTGAGTACTGGATTGTTTTTACCTATTTCTGTGTGGAAATTGTAAACTTGTTTGATCGATTCGGCTGAACCGATCACTTCTAGTGAATTTCTGTCTTTTACTTTAGAGTGTGGTTACCGGTCCTTATCGGTTCTAAAAAAAATCGTATTTTGAACGTTTTTTTTTCCCCAACACCCGTGACATGGTTAGGAACCGATAAGGGAGTCTTGCCTGGAGGTTGCCATAAAAAGGGTAAGTTCAGTTAGGTTGGCCATGTCTGAGAAACCCAAGAAGAAAACCGGTCCCACTGGGTTTCAACACTGCAGTGAGTGTGGGGAGGTCTTTGCTAAGGCCGATCCCCACACCACCTGAGTTTACTGTCTGGGGTTTGAACACCTCGATACAGAGTGCCAAATTTGTAAAAATTTTCCTAAATCTACCCTTGAAAAGAGATTAGGTAGACTGAGGGAAAAGGAGGCTGAGAAGTCCCCTGACCCAGATGGCCAGCCCGGTTCGGTTCTGACTGAACCAGAAGGAGTGCCCTCTGACCAGGGCAATACTTATTCGGGCAAAAGTAGAGCCGATCCTGAGGGGTTGGTTCCTACAAAAAGGAAACGCAAAGAGAAATCGACCGGTTCGGATCCAGAGGTTCATGTTCTGACCGCCGAAGAAATAGCCAGAGCGATTCGGATTTCGGATTGTGGAATCACTTCACCCAGTTCCGACCTATCCGGCACCATTTGACAGGGGCTCGGTTCGGTCAATTCCCCCAGTTCAAGATTATACTCCTGAAGATTTTTATGAACCGAAGTTTGAGGAGGAGGAGGGGGAGTTCGAGGATGATGGTGACGATGGTGAACGTCTGGATGTGCCTGTGGAACCGGACACCTCCCTAGACAGACCTTCTGGTGTTTCCCCCCTAGGCTTTCTGAGTCCCCTTCCCATTTTCTGTTTTACAGAAAGGTGGCTGAAACCCTCCAGTTTCCTATGGAGGAGGCCATGGAGGATCAAGAGGAGCCTGATTATATAGAAATGATGGACATCCCAGAGTCCAGGAGACTGTCTTTTCCCCTCCACAAATCCTTTGGGAAGCAGACTCTCAAAATCTTAAAGTCTCCCAATACTGTACCTCCTGTTGACAGAAGGATGGACAAGAGGTACATATTATCAGGCTCAGATACAGAGTTTTTATACCAACAATGCAGCCATGTTGGGGTAGTTCAGGCTGCTGCCTGTGACAAGGCAAATATTCTTTTGGCTTCACCACCCCCCAGACAAAGACTCCAGGAAGATTGATGCCATGGCAAAAAAGCAGTACATGGCATCTTCCTTGGGACTCAAGCAGGCAAACTATATGGCCTATACAGCCAGGTACCAGATGTCCAGGTGGCACACTGTACTGGCACTGGCTAAACAGGCCTCCCTCAGCTAGCCAAGGAGCTGGAGGAGGTGGCTGCTGATGGGATTGAGGCATCAAAAGTACAGTTTCATGCTGCTGTGGACTCCAATGATGTGTCATCAAGAGTCATTGCTACATCTGTGGCTCGTCGGAGAATGGCTTGGCTCAGATGTACTAGCCTCTCACAGGACACACAGGCTAAGGCCATGGTTTTTCCTGTAGTGGGTAATTCTCTGTTTGGGGAGCAGACAGAGAATTACATGAAGAAAATGGACGAGTACAGGACCACTTATAGGAGTGTTCAGACCAAGGAGAGGCAGGCAACTCCTCAAAGGCAGCAGTCTAGGGGCAGGGGCAGGCCTTTTCATAGGCCTTTTTAGCAAGCACAGGCCTCTTCTCCCTTTTCACAGAGGGGGTTCTTCAGAGGGAGAGGCAGAAGGGGGATGAGCAGGGCTGCATCCACTTCTCAGCCTAAGGCCCATGCCAAGAAGACACCCTGATGGGCCTGCCCGGGTTGACTGTCCTATTCCATTAGGAGGCAGGCTGGCTTACTTTGTCCAGGACTGGATGTCTATTACCTCAGACAAGTGGGTCTTGGAAGTAGTAAGCAAAGGACTGGTTCTCAGCTTTAAAAAAAAATTTCCGAAGATGAGAGCCAGATCTTTTCCACCTGCAGGTCTCTCAGAAATCCTTGCCCTAGAGGCAGAGGTTTCATCTGTTCTGTCCTTAAGAGCCCTAGAGAGAGTTCCTACCCTACACTGGGGCAAAGGTCTGTACTCCAGGTACTTCCTTACCCCAAAAAATACAGGGGGGTGGCGATCCATCCTAGACCTAAGATACCTGAACAAACATCTTTTAAAACCAAAGTTCGAGATGGTAACTGTGGGAATAATTCTTCCCTCTCTAAGGCCAGGGGACTGGCTAGCCTCCCTGGACCCCAGAGATGCCTGTTTTCACATTCCCATCAGGTGCTCCCACAGAAAGTACCTCAGGTTCGAGTTGCCCTCAAGCCACTATCAGTTCAAAGCAATGCCCTTTGGCCTAACATCAGCCCCAAGGGTTTTCATAAAGTGCCTTGCAGTAGTCGTTGCCTTTCTAAGAAGGCAAAAGATTTCCATTTTTCCATATCTGGACGACTGGCTCATAGTGGGCCAGTCTCCAGACCAAGTAAAGTCAGACCTGCAAGTGACCCAGCAAGTGCTCACTTCTCTAGGATTTCTTTTCAACCTTCCCAAGTCAGTTCTCGAGCCAGTGCAGCTCCTTACCTTTATAGGGGTGTAGCTGGATACTGTCAAAGCAAGAGCCTTTGTTCCCCTGGAAAGGGCAAGAGTTCTTATAGAACTGGCTTCTTCCTTCAGCCTTCAGGTGTCCCGACCAGCAAGGCATTTCCTTCAGCTCTTGGGCCAAATGGCAGCTTCTACAGCAGTGGTCCAAGGGGCAAGATTCTAGATGAGGGGCATTCAGTTCCATCTCAGGGCCTTTTGGTCCTAGAGGAAGGATCTCCTTACCAAACTGATTCCAGTGACTTGGACCCTGATCCAAGCCCTTCAATGGTGGCAGGATCAGGACAATTTAAGGCAAGGGGTCCCATTTGTCACTCAGTCTCATTCAGTGGTCCTTACCATGGATGCTTCCCTTCTGGGCTGGGGAGCCCATCTGCGGGCCCTCACTGCCCAGGGACTGTGGTCCCCTTAGGAATCCCTTCTCCATATCAATCTCCTAGAACTCAGGGCAGTTTTTCTGGCCCTGCAAGCTTTCTCTCAGTCAGTGCAGAACAAGATGGTTCAGGTCAGAACAGACACCACCACCACCATGTGGTACATCAACAAGCAGGGAGGCACTCAGTCTACGGCCTTGTGCACAGAAGCCATGAAGTTGTGGTCTGTGGCTTATTCCCTGCAAACCTCTCTGATAGCAGTCCACCTTCCAGGGAAGGACAATGTGCTAGCAGATGCACTGAGCAGGCTCTCACAGGGCCATCACAAATAATCCCTGGACCCTCTGGTATGGAAGCTGATTTTTTCAAGGTGGGGCACTCCAGAGATAGATCTCTTTGCAGACCAGATAATCACCAACTTCCTCTCTTTTGTTGCAGACCCCCAGTCTTGGGCTCAGTCCCTCTGGATGCTCTGATTCTGAACTGGAAAGGGAAATTTCTGTATGCCTTCCCTCCCTTTCCTCTACTGTTCAAAGTTTTAGTCAGGATAAGGTCTCAACCTTGCAAAGTGATTCTGATTGCTCCAGGCAGCCTTGGTACCCCTGTTGCTGTCCCTAGCAGTCCATCTTCCCCTGTCTCTTCCCAGGAATTACAACCTGTTAACCTCCTTTCAGGGGAGGATTTGGTACCCCAATCTTCAGTCTCTCAATCTCAAGGCATGGCTCTTGAAGAGTTAGAGTATGCAGGTTTGCATCTGTCTCAGGGGGTTCTGGATATCCTCAAAGTCTCTCGAAAGCCTGTCACTAGAAAAACCTATAACTCCAAATGGAAGTGATTCAGCATTTGGTGTTCCAAGAAACATATTTCCCCAGACACTGCTGAATTGCCTACAGTTCTGGATTATATGGTCCATTTGAATGGCTTGGGCCTCAGACCAGCTACTCTCAAGGTGCACTTGTCAGCTGTTTCTGCTTTTCTGTCAGTGGGGAAGTCTTCCTCACTATCATCTCATCCTGTGTTCTGTAAATTTTTTAAGGGATTGCTTCATACCAATCCTCCCTTTAGAGACCCTGCCCCTACCTGGGACTTAAATGTTTGCATTGCTCAATTTATGCAACCTCCCTTTGAACCTATGTCCTCAGCAGAGCTTAAGTACTTGACTTGGAAAACTGTGTTTTTAGTAGCCGTTACCTCTGCCAGATGTATCAGTGAATTGCAAGCCCTGTCAGTGGAACCTGATTTTATATCCTTTCATAAGGATAAAGTGGTCCTTAGAACCAATAGAAGGTTCTTGCCCAAAGTGGTTTCAGATTTTCGCTTGAATCAGTCTGTCTCTTCCAGTCTTCTTCACTGATCATTCTTCTTCAGGAGAGAGGAGGCTACACAGTTTAGATGTTAAAAAGGCCCTTAGCTACTACATAGAGTGTACCAAGGGTCACAGGTTTGATTCCCTCCAGTTGTTCCTCACTTATGGAGAAGTGGGAAAGGTCAAACCTGCCACCAAGAGAACTATTGCCAGGTGGATTGTGTCTTGTATACAATTCTGCTATGAGAAACTAGGAAAGATTCCACCGTCAGGCCTGCAAGCTTACTCCACCAGAGGTATAGCTGCTTCCCTGGCTGCTGCCAGTGATATTCCTCTCTTAGAAATTTGTCAAGCAGCCACCTGGAAAATAGTCCATACCTTTACCAAGCATTACTCTCTGGATATCCAGGCTAGGAGTGATGCTCGGTTTGGCACAGCAGTACTTCAGAGCCTATTCCCAAAGTAGGTTATGTCCCTCCTCCATGGAGGTACTGCTTGGTAGTCTGCAATAGTCAGAATACAGCAAGACTTCATGTTGTTTGAAGAAATAATTACTCACCTTAGTAATTATGTTTCTTCTAATGGAGTTTTGCTGTATTCTGACCTCCCTCCCTGCCTCCCCTCTCAGAACCTGTTTTTGGGAAATGGGTGGGCAGGTACAGTGTTGCACCTCAGGGGTGCTTCTTTTACACCCTCCTCTTTTTGTTTGGGTGTTTGTTTTATTATTATTTAGACTGGTTTTTGGGTTTTGGTTTCCTGACTTGAGTCTTCCTTGGGAATTCAAAACTCTTGTTGCCAGTTAGCTAGTAAAAAGTTTACAATTTCCACATAGGATAGTTAGTGAGTTTTTTTCTCGTAAGAATCTGATGGTTGGATTTCAAAGGGCTGCAGACAGAGACCTCTACCGAGCTCGAGCTCAACATTCTATGCTCTGCATAGAAAGTTAACCCTTTGTTCTCTGGGGCAGTTTAAAGGCTGAGGCTAACTGCAATAGTCAGAATACAGCAAGACTCAATTAGAAAAAACATAATTACTAAGGTGAGTAATTTTTTTTTTTTCCAATCCAAAAAGAGAGCATCCTGGGGAACCGTCCCCAGGACTGGAGGTCTGCAGCAAAACCAAGGAAGTTGATGATTGGTGCTGTAAAGAGATCTATCTCTGGAGTGCCCCACCTGGAGAAGATGACCTTCAGGATGTGAGGATCCAGGGACCATTCATGGTGTCCCTGTGAAATTCTGCTCAGAGCATCTGCTAGTACGTTGTCCTTCCCTGGAAGGTGAACTGCTACCAGAGAAGTCCGAAGAGAATGGGCCAGGGACCACAGCTTCATGCCTTCTATGAACAAGGCTGAAGACCAAGTGTCTCCCTGCTTGTTGATGTACCACATTGTGGTGGTGTCCGTTCTGACTTGGACCACTTTGCCCTTGACTGAATCTGAGAAGCTCTGCAGGGCTAGGAAAACTGCCCTGAGTTCCAGAAGATTGATATGAAGGAGAGACTACTGTGGAGACCAGAGCCCTTGAGCTGTCAGGGCTCCCAGGTGGGCTCCCCACCCTAGGAGAGAAGCATCCGTAGTTAGAACTACTGATGGGACTTCAGGGAGAAATGGAACCCCCTTGTCTGAGGTTGTCCTGGTCCAGCCACCACTGGAGAGCTTGGACCACAGTCCGAGTCACTGGAATCAGTTTGGTAAGTGAATCCTTTTTTTTGAGACCAAAAGACCTCAGATGAAACTGAATGTCCCTCATCTGGAACCTTGCTCCCTGCACCACTGCCGTGGAAGCTGCCATGTGCCCAGGAGCTGGAGAACCGTCTTGCTGGGCGGGAGACCTGAGGACGAAAGGAGGAAGCGAGATCCACTAGGGCCTTTACCCTTGCCAGGGGAAGGAAGGCTTTTGTTTGTACAGTGTTCAACTCTGTGCCTATAAAGGTGACAAGTTGAACTGGTTCGAGTACAGACTTTGGAAGATTGAGAAGAAACCCCAGGGAGCTGAGTAGGTCCTGGGTAGTTTAAGAGCTGACTTGACCTGTAAAGGTGACTGACCCACTAAGAGCCACTCGTCCAGATGTGGGAAGATGGTAATACCCTGGCTTCTGAGGTAGGCCACCACTACTGCAAGGCACGTTGTGAACATCCTTGGAGCTGATGTTAGGCCGAATGGCATGGCTCTGAATTGGTAATGGCCTGAAGGCAACTCGAACCTGAGGTATTTTCTGTGAGAGCACCTGATAGGGATATGGAAGTAGGCATCCTTGTGGTCCAGAGATGTTAGCCAATCCCTTGGCCTTAGAGAGCGAAGGATTCTTCCCAGAGTTACCATTTTGAATTTGGGCTTTGAAATGTGTTTGTTCAAATACCTTAGGTCTAGGATGGGTTGCCACTTCCCTGTTTTCTTTGGGGTAAGGAAGTACTTGGAATACAGTCCTTTTCCCTTGTGCTGAGTAGGAACTTTCTCTATAGCTCTGAGAGCTAGAAGAGAGGAAACCTCTGCCTCTAGGGCAAGGGTTTCTGAGACTGATGCAGGTGGAAAAGACTTGGCTCTCTTTTTTGGAAATTTTTTGAAGCTGAGGGCCAGTCCCTGGCTTACTCCTTCGAGGACCCACTTGTCTGAGGTCACAGACTTTCAGGCCTGGAAGTAGTAAGCCAGTCTGCCTCCTACTGGAAATGGGGAGTCGACCCGGGCTGACACATGAGGGTGTCTGCTTGGCAGGAGCCTTAGACAGAGGAGGAGGGAGCAGCCCTGCTCATCCCCCTCCTACCTCTCCCTCTGAAGAACCCCCTGTGTGGGAAGGGAGAGGAGGCCTGGGCTTGGTAAAAAGGCCTTTGAAAGGGCCTGTCCCTGCCCCTTGACTGCTGCTTGTGCGAAGTGGCCTGCCTTTCTTTGGCCTTTGCACTCCTGTACATGGTCCTGTATTCATCCATTTTCTTCATGTAAGCCTCTGTCTGCTCCCCAAACAGAGAGTTACCTACTACAGGAAAATCCATGGCCTTAGTCTGGGTATCCTGTGAAAGGCTAGTACATCTGAGCCAAGCATGTCTTCTGAGAGACACAGATGTTAATTGCATTTTGGATGCCTCAGTTCCATCAGCAGCCACCACCACCTCCAGCTCCTTGGCTAGCTGGGGAGAGGCCTGTTTAGTCAGTTCCAGAACCGTATCCCATCTGGATTTTTGGTACTTGGCTGTGTAGGCCATATAAGTAGCCTGCCTGAGTCCCAAAGAGGATGCCAAATACTGTTTTTTTGGCCATGGCATCCACTTTCCTGGAGTCCTTATCTGGGGGGTGTGTGAAGCCAAAGGAATGTTAGCCCTGTCACAGGCTGCAGCCTGCACTATCCCAACGTGGCTGCAATGGCTATAAAGGAACTCCGCAGCTGAGCCTGATAACGAACACCTCCTTTCCATTCTCTTATCCACAGGAAGTATTGAATTAGGAGTTTGTAAAATTTTGTGTGTCTGTTTCCCCAAAAATTTATGAAGAGGGTTAGACAGCTTTTTGGACTTTGGGATGGCCATAATTTCCACAAAATCAGGCTCTTCATCCTCCTCTGCGGCTTCAGCCAAGGGAAGCTGCAGGGTTTGTGCCATCTTTGTGTAGAACAAAAAGTGTGAAGGGGACTCTGAGAGCCTGGGAGGAGAGACACCTAAGGGCCTGTCTGGGGAGATGTCCGGTTCAGTGGGCATATCCAGACACCCCCCTTATTGTCACCATCATCACCGGGATAGTCTTCGTCTCCCTCCCACTCCTCATAATAAGCATCTGGGTCATAATCTGGAGGAGATGGATTCGACCGAACCGGTGGTACCAGTTCGGATGGAACCGGTCTAAGTGTTTGGACAGTACTAATTGCTTTGGCTATTTTGTCCGCGGTTAGAGAGTAAAATACAGGATCTGAACTGGCAGACTTGTGCTTTTTCTTTGATGGAACTGACCCCTCGGGGTCGCCTCTCCTTTTGCCCGAGGAGGTATCGCCTAGGTCAGTAGGCACCTCCTCAGGTTCGGCCGCAACCGAACTGGGCTGGCCATCCGGATCTACGGATTTCTCGGCCTCCCTTTCCTTCAGTCTACCAGTCTTTTATCTAGAGTGGATTTAGGAAAGTTTTTACAGATATGGCAGTCTTGACTTGAGGTGGTCAAACCCAGACCATAAACACAGATGAGGTGGGGGTCAGCCTTAGCAAAGGTCTCACCACACTCAGTAAGTACAATGTTGAAACCCTGGGATCGGTTTTCTTCTTGGGTTTCTCAGACATGGCCAACCTAACAAATTACCCTATTGCAGCTTTCAAGCCAGGTAATATAACAACTGATAGGTTACAAACCGTGTCACAGGCTTTTTAAAAGAACCAGCAAAAGGTCCGGTTCTTTAGAAACCGATCGGTACCGGAACACCACACTAATCCCAGAATAAATTAAATTAAATTTAACAAAGTTGGCTCCAAACTGGACCGACTGGGAAGAAACCGAAGAAAAGGATAATTTCCACTTTTTCACCAAAATAAAACACAGTCACTACCTGTGCCGTAGAGTAGACAGAGGCTGGAAATCCGAAAATGACAAAAAAGTATGTGTTTTAAACCGAACGCTTTACTTTTATCGAACCGAGCAGAGGAAATCTCCGGAGTGACTTCACTGTTAGGCAGAGTAAAGAATCTGACGGTTACACTGGGAAGTACCACAGACAGAGGTTTGAAAACTGAGCTCGAGCTCAATGCTGTATGCGTCTGCATAGAGTTAACTCTTTCCTCTCCGGGGCAGTTCAAGTGCTGGGGCTAACTGCATTATGTTTGAATACAGCAATACTTCATGTTGTTTGAAATGCCTGTTTTAGAGCCAGTGACTCGATTATTGCACTGTCAGGGCAGGCAGAATGGATTTCCCTGATGTGCAGGTAAAGACAGATGGGGGAGTTTTCACTGTTAGTAAAGAAACGGTTGTAATGAAAACTATAAACAATACCTAGTGTTTCTAATTTGTTTATGTGCGTATGTTGAGTGTAATGATCAGGGAAACAACATTTAATTATTTTTTTTTATTTTTAAGGTAGTTTTATTTTTAGGGCCCAGTTGAAAGTTTTCACAGTGTAAAGGTAGCAGCCATGTTTGTGATGGAAGATCAGTTCTGTTTGCAGAGGGACTGATGGAAGATAGTTCTGGTTGTAGGAGGATTGATTTGCTTATTGTGTAATGTGCTTTAGGACTGTAATGACTGTGTGTATATAGATAGTTAATGTACAGTCAGCCGATGTCTCCTGGCCAATGAGTTTTCTAGATTGTTTCTTGACATTTTATAATTAAGTTTTAATATCTTATTTGAGTATGGCTAAGTTACACCTGAAACCATTCTAGAACCACCTCCCCCTGACTGTTGACAATTGCAAGTACAAAAACCTACTACGACCTGTCCTGAGGAACACAAAAGTACAATTAATGATTTCCAGAGTCCTAAACAGGATGGACAACCCCCAGAAGACCTCCATTTGCACAGACTGTAGTAACCTTTTTGTTTGTTTCCTACTGAAGTGGACTACTGGTCCACATTTGTATTTTCTTTTTTTCATTCTCTGTTTATGCCCCCTTACTCTGCTGTGTGAACCCCCTCCAGAGACCTTGAGGTTCCTGGCTACACTGAATTTGCCAGCTATAGCCCCATCCTCCACCCTGTCTTGACTTGCCCACGTGAGAGGGCAAGGTGGAGGCGCTATACCCCCTGAATTGCATTGTCTTTGTCTGATGTGCTGTGCGAGTCAGGTCTAGTCTTGGTGCACTGGGATTCCTTTTTTCGTAAATATATTTTTATTGAAAAAATACGTGTACAACACACTTAGCAAATAACAGGATCAGGATAGTCATAGACATAATTTACATGGCTGCAGCAGCTCATCCGCTGTGGAATACCAGAGTCTCTCCCTCCCCGGCCCTCCACTCCTCAGTACAGCATTGAGGAGGTCCGGGGTCTCATGCCACAGCCCATACTCTGTAATCCTGTTGCTGTGTTGGGAGGATTCTTAGGGCAGGCTGGCCAGATGAGGGACTCTGCCTCGCCCTTGTCCATGTCTCTCCCTGCCTGTGGACTCCCCCAACAGCCCTCAGCTAAGACACAAAGCTCAGATCATGTTGCATGATATATAATAGCCAGGTAGTCCAGCATGATGTAAATGCCTCTGACTTGTCATTAAGGCTGTTGTATTTCACTCCATGGTGTTTATTTTGTTGACAGTGTTCCTCCATGCACCGATTTGTGGTATTAGGCTAGTGAGCCACTTTGGTGATTACTTTGAGCTGCCACCAGCATGATCCCCAGCAAGTATTTTGTGTATCTACTTTTAATATGCTTATGGTAGTGGAATAATAGAGGTCAGGGCCCAACTGAACTGCCATGTGGAGAACTGCTGTGATTTCTTGATCTAGCTCTGTTAGAAAGGTGGCTGGTAATGGGCAGGCCACAATAATATGTACGTGACTCTGACCTCTCCACACCCTCCTCCAGCATGCCACACTTCCCCCATCCCATATCTGGCCATGATAAATGTCGGGTAACCAGCTTTCAAGCAGATTCACACCAGACATGAGATGAGGGTAACCCGTGCAGCTTCTAAACATTCCTGCTGCCATGTTGCTGGGGACAACTTCTGACCGAACTCCTTCCTCAACTTGGCTCTTGTATATAGCGTATCGTGGGGTTATGTAGCCTGGATGTCCTTATAAATAACTAAAATAAGGTGGCTCAGGAATTGCATGTTGATAATCTGCAGCTATGGTGGACATGACCGTGGGGTCCTTGGTGCCATCCAGAAACCTGGTGGTTGGGTCTTGTTAAAGTGGTGTACTTGGAGATATTGAAAAAAATGTCTGCGTTCTAAGCCAAACTGTGTCGTAGTTCTTTGGAGAACCAGATTCTAGAGCCTGAACAGAATTGTTTCAGGTAGACCAGATTAAGTCTCTGCCGTCGTCGGAATGTGGGGTCAGTACTGGATGGCGCAAAGCCCAGTAGATGAACAATGGGGCATACCTAGATAAGGGATGATTTGAGATTCGGGAACGTTACCAGCTCTTACCATGCTTTCCCAACCCCTAACAATCCACAGATTCTGGGTAATACCAGCCTGGGCTACTGGGAGGTGCCATCTCCCAAAATGGGAGCAAGGAGCTCAACATTTCTAACCACTGCAGTCTAGAACCTGCTATACGCTACTGAAATCCTCAGTTGTGCTGCTGCATAATACATCTGTAGGTCTGGAAGGGTTGCCCCCCCACGCATCTTAAGACAGCAGTAGGGTACAGAAATGTACTCTCGGTCTCTTCCTTGCCCATATAAATCTTGATATGACCACCTGCCATTTTCTCCAAGCCTGCTGCTTAATAGGAGCTGGCACATTTTGAAAGACATATTAGAAGTGTGGTAGCACTATCCTCCTTACAGTGCCTGTTCTGAATATCAAGCTAAGTGGGAGCCCATGCCAAGCTTGGAGGTCAGCGGTCAGTTGTCCCGACAGAGGGTTAGTGTCAACCTTATATAGGCGGCCCAGTCAATGCAGCAACTTGATAACAAATTAATCTTCTTATAGATCCCATTTAAAGGGATACTGCAGCTTCTGTGGTGCGTAAGGGGACCAGTGTATGGGGAGAACCTCTATCTTACTGGTGTTTTTTTTTTTTTTTATCACTACACTATTTTTGCACCTCTTTTCTGGCTTGCCACCTTCAGCCTGACCGACCCCCACCCCCAGAATTACCGGGGCTTACCTTATACCTGGCCCGGTAGCAGTGCCTGTAGGGGGTTTGGCGTCATCCTGCCACCAGAATGTTTTCCTCTCCATTTTTACCCAAGGAGTAATCACATGCGCATGGAGGCGCGCACGCGTACTACAGCCCCAGTAATGACCCCTTCCACACACCCGTCGGCCTAGGGTCTGTGTGCATCCTCTAGCCTGTACTGTCTCCTGGCCTCCATGAGGAGGCAGACAATAGCCGAGGGATGCCACTTTCCCTCCCTGGAGAGGACAGCTGCCTTTCTGGCAGCTCCATCCAGCTCCACCCTCTCCCCCGACCTCCAATGGCCGTGCTCGAACCGGGTCGTCGGTGGCATGAGTAGGCATCCAGCGCCTTAGCCCTCAGCGCCATCGGGCCGGCTGTCTTAGTGGTATTTAATTTATAGGCCGAGACTTTACTGAAGGTATCCAGGATAACACCTCTAGCAAAGTGGTATCTGTATTCCCCATTTACAGCAGTACGTCATCAACGTACAAGGCAGTGTGGCAGTTCAGACTGCTCATATCGATACCACAAATTATCACATTTTGCCAGCCCACTGACACAGCACTAGAGTTACCGCATGCGGCACCGACAACCTGGGTTTGGAAATGGGCCAGGAGTGTTGGCGGGCCAGCCGGGGGGAGGTGGATTGAGCATCCTTTGGACGCTCTCCACCTCTGGGGGGAAGGGTGTGACATGCCCCCACTGCTGTGCCACTGCCTGAGTGACCATGGGCGATGGATAAGCATTGGAGCCGAGTGTGGGAGGGATGATGTCAGCGTGAGGGGGGCACGTAGATGTACACCTACCTGCTGCTCTATGGATGTCATGGGTTGGGCACAAAAATGGAAATCTGCTCAGCCTGCAGGATGGTGCTGCCTCTCTTTGCAGGCCCTTTGCCTGCCTACAAGGCCAGCCGACCTGCCACCAAACTAAAGGTCCTCCTGGGTTAAGAGGGGAACCCCTGGGGCCCTGCCACAGGTGGGGGATCAAGCTGTGGGGCACTGCAAGGGTCGGGTCCAGTAAGTCC
Source organism: Neoceratodus forsteri (assembly GCA_016271365.2). Lineage (NCBI taxonomy): Eukaryota > Metazoa > Chordata > Ceratodontiformes > Ceratodontidae > Neoceratodus > Neoceratodus forsteri. Next base: position 1,127,625,086 of record CM057449.1, on the reverse strand, counting down.
CAGGGACGGTGGGATGATGGGGTTGAGGGAAAGGGAGCAGAAGGTGGCAGGCTGGGTGATAAAAGGGGCATAAACCCCACCCTAAAAAATTGCGTTTTCCCTAATCGCCTGAGCAAATGGCTCAGTGCAAGCAGCGAACAATAATGGAAACAGGGGACAGCCCTGTCTGATTCCTCCTTCCAACGGGAAGGATTGGGAGACATGCCTGTTGACTTTCATGAATGCCTGGAGGGTTGAATAAATCCGCTGGACAAAGGTGATAAATTCTTCAGGGAGCCCAAATTTCTCAATGTTGGCAAATAGGTATGGCCAAAAGACACCCCATGGAAAGCCTTTTCGGCATCGATACTAGCCAGCAGAAAGGAGGTGGAGTGAATGTGCACCTGATGGAGCAGGTGTAGAGTGTGGTGGGTGTTGTCGCCTGTTTGTCATGTTTTCACAAATCCAATCTGTTCCAGGGGAATTAAATGCAGGAGGAAGGGGTCCAGTCACTGGGCCAGAACCGCCATGAGTATTTTTTAATCCGTATTTGACAGATATTAGTCTGTGTGCTGGTCAATCGAATGTATTCTTCCCGGTTTCAGGATAACTGAAATTGTGGCATATTGCCACATGCTTGGGATCCCCAATCACCTTGTTACATACTCTAACCAACTGGGGTAGGAGCAGGGCATGTTGAGATTTGTAAAATTCCATGATGGTACTCATCAGGCCCTGGAGCTTTATGGGTATGCATTTTATATAGAACCTACTTCAGGCTGTGGCCGTGTACTGGCATGATCAGGCTGGTTGCCCGCTCCCAAGTCAGTTGAGGTAACTTTAGGGGAAGGAGAAAGGTATCTATAGCCTCCATGTTAGGAGGATGTTCTGGAGTATAGAGAGTGGTATAATAAGAGTGAAATGCCTCCGCTGTCTGCCCGTCCTACGAAGGAGGCAGGAAGTGGCAGGGCATACGAGTTGTGCAACCATAACTCTGTTTATTTTTTTGTTTTGTTTTTTTGTTGTCGTACTTAGTGAGCTAGTACTCTGTTGGCTTGGGGCCCCACATCATAGTATTTGTATCTTAAAAATGTTAGTGCCAATTCTGTTTTAGCAAGGAGTAGACTGTCAGTATCACACTTGGTTTGGTCCACCTGAGGGAGGAGCGACCTATCCCCCTGCTTATGAGCAGTCTGCAGAAAACGCAAAGCGTTCTGAAGGTCAGACAGCCGCTGTTGCCACTCACTCTGTTTCCTAGCACAGTATTCAATAATATAGTCCTGTAGGACCATCTTAATAGTGTCCCATAAGACAGCCATGAGTGAGTCTCCCCGAGTCAAGCTGGTTAACTTCAGGTATTTTCTCTGTCAGGAATCTCCTGAATTCCACTGAGTGCAGGTGGTATGCATTGAAGTGCCACTGCGTTTTCGGGAATCTCTTCCTCCAGTCCTAGATAAGTCAGGAGTGGGGCATGATCAGAGAGTAGAATATCCCCAGTCTGACAGTCTGTAATGTATTTGAGGGATTCCTGCTCTGTGCAGCAGTAGTCTTTATGCGTATATATTCCATGCACTGCACAGTAATGCTTATAATGTCAGGTCCATGGGTAGTAATCATGTCTCGCATCCACCCATCTATGGGAGTGCAGCAATGCAGAACAAATTTTATGGGCCACCAGTTGCCGGGGCAACCTAGGATTGGTGGTGTCCCAGATAGTTGAATGAATCATATTAGAGTCCCTCCTTAGCAGCAGTACACCCCCTCCCAATGTATTTACCAGTATAAGGTCCAGATGCTGTTGAACTGTGGATGTATTAGACCCTGGGAGGAGATGGATGTTGGCTTAAGTGACTTCCATCCGATACAAAACACCTTGGACTTTTACTAAACATCTGGGATGCCTTCATCATCAGACAACAAGGCAGTCTTTTTCTGTGTGTTTCTCCCAATCTCCACAGACGCAGGTACGCTGCAGAGATGAAGGTGCATATTCATGCTGAGTGTGCTGCCGCACCAGTCCCTGGCTTGCGTCTGTCTCTCCCATGATGCCCTCAACTGCACTGCCACCTGTGGTCACCTGGTGGTAGTATTGCAGTGAAGATGGAATTCCCCCCCTCCCCACCGGAGCAGGAGAGCATCCTCTGGATCACTCAATCCCACCCCAGCCAGCCCATGAAAGACCCAGGCTCACTCCCGAAAATGGGTCGCCGGCGTCGCGAGCGGTAGCCTGATTTGAGTTCTGATGGTGATGTCCATTTAGGAACCACTTGGCACATGTGCTAAATGCCTGTTTTCTTTTAGAATGGACTTTAGTTGGTTGAGGCAGTGACTACATTGCACTGCACTAGAGAGTCCCAAAATGCTTAAACACTTGTCCGCAGTTTGCTGCGATGAAACACTGGTCTGTAGTTGGCTGCAGTGAAACAGTTGTCTGAGTTGTGATGAAACACTTGTCTGTAGCTTGCTGGGATAAAACTCTTACCTATAGTTCGCTACAATAAATAACTTGCCTACAGTTTGTTGCGATGTAACACTTACCTGTAGTATGTTGCGATGAAACATTTGTCTGTAGCTGGTTGCAAAAAAAAAAATCGCCTGTAGTTTATTTATTTAGCTTTTGTTTACCGGGTAAGTACACTAGACAAGTATTATGCCTATTTTCAGGAACGACCCGGGAGAATACAACATGAGGAACAACAGTCAAGGAGACATGGCAAAGAGAGTACAGTTTTTTGTCACAGTAAACAAACACGTGGGAAATACATCATTTGACGCTGGGGAAACATATAGTAGTAAGCACATTTCAGATTATACACTCTAGACTAGCTAGTTCAACTGACGGATATATACAGGTCATCATACACAGAAACAAGTTTCTACCAAGTGACCAAGGTGCAATATGTCATGGTTAGCCTATGACCGTGGAGCAATAATGGGTGTAAAAATGCCCAAGGCTTTTTAGGCAGGAGTAGTCAGAAGTCATTGATACAGTGGGGAAAATATCTCCAGAAATTCAATGGAGACACCCTGGGCAGGTTCAGACAAAACAATTTGACACTTTACTCTAGGGAGGTTTGGGGCAGTCACACTCTGATGCTAGTTTTAGGAAACCCCACAGGGAATTTAGAAAACTCAGATAGGAGGGGGCAGCTCGGATATCCACAGGCAGTGAATTCCAGAGTCTGGGCGTACTTATGGCAAAGTCCCGATTTTCCCCCATAAGGGTCCGGGTAGGAGGGATTTTGAGCATCCCAGATGTGAGAGACCTAAGTTGGTAGGGGGTGGGATTCAGTTTAGGCAGAAGCCGTGCCAGCCCCTGGGAGGTGCTAGTTCTGATCACTTTCCCAGAGAGGCATCCCAAACCAAAATCAAGGTATCTAGCTGGTGAGAGCCAGCAGAGTTTCTCATATAGCTCACAGTGGTGGGTGAGTCGGGGGGCAACCAAGGCAAAACAACAAATGTTATTGTAAGCAGTGTACCACCGGGTGAGATGTGTCTTTGGAGAGCAAGCAAATAGGTGCAGCCCATAGCTGAGGGAAGGAAGGAGCACACCTTTCGCTAGGTCAAGCCTCGCTGCCGATGTAAGGTTATACTTGGCCCTATAGGCCAGACCCAGTTTGCAGTTTGCCACCCTGCAGATGTTAAGGATATGATTACCCATGTCAAGTGTTACCCCCAGATATTTGATGGAGCTCACTATGGGTAGTGAGGATACATCTGCACTGGTGACGTGTAAGCAGGCCGATGAGGCTTTGATTTTAGCCATTGAGCCAAAGAGCATAGCCTGTGTCTTTTTCAGGTTCAGGACCAGCTTGTGACTAGTAACCCATGACAATACCCTGTTAAAGTCATCGGTCAGGTTCTGGTTTAGGGTAGTGGCATTCTGGGAGTGAGCCAGGATTACCAGATCATCTGCATACATGGTGGCGCTACAGCTGGTAGTAACCATGGATAGTCGATTGATGAAGAGGGAGAAGAGGAGGGGACCCAGTATCGATCCTTGAGGCACTCCGGAGGTCACTGGTAGGGGCTCGGAGAGGACTTTATTGAAGCAGGCACGCTGCTTTCTGCCATGTAGATAACCCATTAGCCATTTCATGGCATGGGGGGAGAGGCCAAATGACCACAACTGTGCACCAAGCAGTTTGTGGTCAACGAGGTCAAAGGCTTTGGACAGGTCGATTAAATATTACACCAGAGAGTTTGCCCTGGTCCATGGCTGTCCGGATACTTGATGTAACCAAGATTAAGGCTGTGGTGGTGCTGTGTCCCTTACGAAAGCCGTGCTGGGCTGGGGACAGAAGTTCATGAGAGTGGATATATTCCAAAAGCTGCTCAGCCACTACCTTTTCAAGGAGCTTGCTAAGGGTTGGGAGAATGGCAATCGGTTGATAATTGTCAGGCAGTTTGGGATTTCTTGCTTCAGTACAGGGACAATCCTCGCCTCTTTCCAGATGTCTGGGATGGTCTCCAGACCAAGGGATAGGTTGAAGATAAAGGCTACTGGTGAGGCAATGTGTGCAGCACCAAGCTTAAGGAGTTTAGGCTCCAGGTTGTCTGGGCCAGGACTGAAGTACTGGGAGAGGCCAGCTAGGTGTTTCTGCAAGTCCTGAACTGATACAGCCCTGAGGTGGAACATTTGACGAGGAGGGTGACCCTCCAGCAGAGTGGAGGAAAGAGGGTGGGACAGAGCCTCATCAGGTGAGAAGAGGGTTGTGAAGGCAGAGAGGTCAGAGAAGTGATTATTTAGGGAGTTGGCAATAGTATGGGGATTATTGCAGGAGACTCCATTTATGACCATGTCCATAACCCCCGGATGGGAGGATCCACTGACAAGGGATTTAATATCTCTCCAGAACCTCCTGGGATTACTGGCAGAGCTTAGTAGAGCGGACTTGCAAAAGTCACTCTTTGCTGCCCTGATGGCCTTTTTGCACTTGTTCCTGAGGTGTCTGTACCTTTGAATAATCATGGGATCACTGGTACCTTTGGAACGAGCCCAACACTTATCTCTCTCCTGCATCTGATCTAGGACATTCCCATTTAACCAGAGGGTAGCGGACCCCCTCACCCTACTGGTGACCTTGGGAGCATGCTTGTCTTGCAAGGCCCCAAAGGTGGAGAGGAAGTAAGAGGTTGCTGCCCAGGGGTCAGTGGTACCATACACTCCAGACCAGTCAGTAACTCTTAGGTCCTCCAGGAACTCCTCAGTATCGAATCTAGAATAGTTTCTGACATGCATAATTTTGTGTGGAATTTTGGGGGTGGGAATTTTCCATACACAGAAAACCGGCGAGTGGTCAGAGATGGAGTCAGATAATGTACCCGCTGATGAGATCCTGTCAGGACGGTTAGACATGATCCAGTCCAGTAAGGTGCTGGAGGATCCATTTGCTGTCTGCTAGTTGGTTCCTGGATGAGCTGGGTCAGGGCAAGGTTAGCAAGCAGAGGCTCAAACTGCTTAACATTACCACCATCCCAGTTAAGGTTTACATCCCCCAGGATTATGAGTTCATTATCCCCGAATCTGGGACCAATTTTGTCCATGAGGTGAGTTAATCCAGGTAGCCCACCTCTTGGAGGATTATAGGTGCACACCAGGTGCAGTTTCTTTGTGTCCACAAGTAGCAGTAGCACATGTAGCAACTCACAGGGGGATACGTTTGAATCTTGGTGGGCAATTTGGGAGATTTTTAAGTGGCTCTTATGGTAGATTAGTATGCCACCCCCCTGCCCCCAGCTCTGTCCAGTCGGGTGAATTCATACCCAGTGAGTTCACAGGCAGAGTCAGGGACAGAGGGTTTCAGCCAGGTCTCCGTCACTCCTAGGATGTCGGGTTTGTAGAGTGCAACCCATGCTAATAGCTCATCATGATTAAGTAGCAGGCTCCTAATGTTAAGATGAGCTATTTTTAGCCCCTTACCCATGCCCCATATGGGAGGGATTTTGTGGGTCAGATTTAGTGGACCAGGGTTGGTTTCAATATCACTGGCCAGTAGTAGTGCAAGTAGGAGGAGCCAGGGGAGATACCACCTCCTATGCGCTTGACAACCTGGGAGTTTTTTAGCACCGGTACGCTTTACTCTGCTTGTATACATAAGGCACCGAAGATCTAGACAGCAAGTAACACTGCAGTGCGCTTCAGAGATCACAAGGATATTGGAGAAGGTGTAGTCGGGGACCTCGTAAGTGGACGACCATCCCCAGTTGTCACCCAGTGTTATTGTGGGGAGGTGAACATATGTAACAAGGAGAGTCCCACTATAAGACCTACAAGGCCTATATCCCTGCGGATGACAGCCAGCACCCTCTCTACCTTTAATATTTGAGTATCCCTGTCTTTACTAGATGGGTGGGAGGGGAACCACGTCCACATCTTGGCTGGAGGCATAGCACTAGCCTGTGAGATAATTATCAGTCAGCTAACAAGAACTGCTGTGAAGGAAGGAGAGATGGATGTACTAAGGCTGGAAGGAAGTTAGTGAGATTTGTTATTGGTATGTGCCAAGTAAATAAAATAAGGCCTGCACAGTGCAATTCAAGGCTACCAGCTATGGAGGCAGGGGCTGAGGTTTATTTCTGGGAAGGAGTTCCTGCCCTCGCCTTTTGTAAGCACACTTACCGCCTGTCGACAGTTATATGAGGACAGAGTTTAGACAGCCAACAACCAAGCAGTGCAAGTGGGGTTAGGATTGGTATAATAGTAAATACTAGCAAGGTTGTTTTGAGCAGACAGTGTAGCAGGACTGGGATAGTTAGGCCCTACACCTTTTGTCGGGAGTCTGGTATAGTGAGGCCCTACTCCTTTTGTTAAGGTCTCTATTAGCAGGGGCTGAGACAGGAGAGCCAGCAGGATGAGCAACACCTGTACAAGACTTAGGTTCTGACACAAGACAGAGCAGGGCAGTTTAGCAGACAGTGGTCGCAGAGAAGTAGGCCATCAGGATAATGTTGACAGGCAGTAGACAGTAGTGCTGTCAGTAGGCATATACCAGCATAAAAAATGTATTTGACTCTATTTAGCATATACCAACATGTAAAAAAGAATTTCATTGACTCTTTAGTATCAGAGAATTGGAAGGGCAATTAACCAGGGTAGGAGAAACAAACTAATTACCACTAATAATCAAGCAGATATTTCCTCTGTTGGCCGTTTGGGTGATACTGGCTTCCACAAAATAGAAATCAAGCTAGTTACCACTAACAATGAAACAGATACCTCCCCTATTAGCCAATTGGGTGAGACAGTACATCGGGGCAGAGCCAGTGAGCATTTAATGGGAGGAGGGAACGCGGTGGGCGGGTGGGCCGAAACCTGTTCAGCTTTCTCCTGCACCGGCAGGGCGGGAGCTTGTGCAAGTAAAGTTGTCAGCCAAGGAGGCCCACCGAGCAGCAGTAGCCCACGGCACCTCCACTGCAATTCTGCGGTCCTCTGGGTGTCGCGGGGTGGGGGACCTTTTGGAGCAGGTCAACCCTCGCCTCCCCTCTGTGCAGCGTCGGTTGTGTTGCTGGTCGGTGGGACAGTTCTCCTTTTCAGGAGCAAAGTGAGTGTGTCACAGTCGACCAGTAGCCAATGGGGCATTGAGCATAGCGTAGGTAAGAATAGGGTGCTCAGAGTCTATCTGATTTGAGTCTGAAGGGTGGATGGCAGACACTGAGGGCTTACTGTTTTCAGCTGCAGAGCTGTCCCACAAGCAGTTTTAAGGAAGTTGTCAGCCTGTTCAGTGAATCTTAGGGGAACCTCAAACTACAACCTCCCCTTGTAGCAGCACCAGGAAAGAAGTAGAATGATAATGCAGGCCATATTGCCCACGACTGAGTACAGTGATTTGTGAAGAAAGACCAAGAATCGTAAAACACTTGTTTTGCTTTAGACTCTTAAAAAAAGTCTACTAATCTTTCTTCTGTAATTGACTCCAGTATCTCATATGTTACAGACAGCAGGCTTGCCAGCCTATAGTTTCCTGACTTGTCCTTATTCCCACTCTTCTGTAGAGGTACCACACTTGTGGTTCTCCAGTCCACTGGAACTGCACCACACCTCTCAACTGCTATGAATTTCACATAGCGCTATCATTTTTACACTTGAATTTATCCTTGCTCTGCAAAGGTGTACTGATGTTCTTAATGATGTTGGACCTAATATGGACGCACACACTGTTAAATCATTGAATTGCCTTGAGAGCTACATTCCTTAACACTAACTATACAATGGGGTCTAAGAATCTATGATCCTGACTGGCACTTTTGAGCATGGATAAATCCTATGACAACCCATGCAGAAAGTGCCAGTTGGGGTGGCAAGAGCACAACAGCTGATATTATACACGCCCATCCAAAAATGTCAAAACAGTCATGCTGCCATTTTTTTTTTAACCCGCCAAAGCTGACTGCTACAAACGAAAACTCTGATACTACATACAGCAACCACCCAAAATAATTTTACCTTTAAAAAAACACCCCTGCACATTTTATTGTAACCCCCTACCAGCCCCTTGTTTAACTAGAAGGCACACCTCTCTAAGTCTAGGGGAAAAGAGAGGGCTGAGGGTACATTGTTTTGCCACCATAGACAAGGTGGACTTAGCCTGCTATACAAAACAGACAGCCAAGTGTGGCAACTGCCTGGCACACACCTGGTAGGGACCAATTGCCATGGTCAACATCCCGGGTCCCTGGGAGAAAACGTTTGCTCAGGACTATGCTAGGTTTGCACTTCTGGACAGGGTCACCCAAGTAACTCCAGACACAAGAAAGCAATAGCATCACTGTCCAAACCAGGCTGGGATTCTAGAGTGTGGCTTTTATCACGTAACAAAGTAGGAATAATCACAACGCGAAGATGGACCCCCATGGGGCTACACACACTTGCAATGCAGATTACTGAAGTACAGACATCCTTGAATTCCCATTTAGCACAGGATGAAGAAAAAACACACTGGTGAACACACTGGTTCCTACTGGACATTGGCACTTCCAGCCAGGTACTGGTATATTTCCCATCGACTAGGCACACACGGCCAGTACTAGGACACTTTCCCATATTTCATGAGGAATGAAGGTGGTACACACGACCACAAAGAAGTACATATAGGCTCAGAACTTTCAGAACCCACTATACTGGGGTAAACTGAACGAAAACAACCCACTTCCAGGGGTAAACACTTTTCTCAGGCATTGGCTATTTGCACTGAAGAAAAAGTAGTTGGTGCCCTTCAAAACCCGTAGAGGTAAACTGGTTACTCCAGATGGAGGTCTCCCACCTTTTGTTTCCGACTTATATTCGACCTTTCATCTGGTTAACACCACCACACACTGTAAAACTTTGTAGCTGTTGTCTTAAATGTTTACCACACTTAACATACTACAACCAAACACCTCAGGGGTGTCTGAATTAAAATGTTCTGTACTTGGACAGTCACTTACAGGACTCCAACATAGGCAGACATTTTTCCAAAGGAAAACACTGGGTGGACAGGATCCCTTTTCAGAGAAAATTCACCTTCAAGGAAATGCAGGTATTCTTGTGTTACATAGAAACTCAAAGTACTCACAAGAAGTTGTATCAAGGCAGCTTCTCAAAAGTCCAGGTTGGACCAGGGGATTGCCCCTGAATCCTGAAGTTCACCACATCCCTCCTGGGACACAGGGGAAACCATTAAACAAGGTCTCCACCACTTCTGCACAGGAACTGTTGTCGACCACTAAGGTGAGAAACACACACACAAAAAAAAAACTGGTAGCTCTCTGACAGCTGAAGTGAGGAGCTGCCTAATTGCAGCCTCCTGGAACTCCAACTACAGACTCTCTCAACATTCCAAAGCTAGCTTCAGCAGCTGCTAGCTAGTGTGGCTTATGTAGCTGCGTCAGTTCTAAATGACATCGTCCCTCCAGAGCTCAGCAGAGACTGAGAACAGTGAGACAGAGTGAAACCCATTTAACTGGCATTTCACTAGCTGCCTTCCCTGCCTGCTACTGATTCTAACCAGGATTCTAGTAACCCCTGAGAACAAGGGGGTTACACCATACTGAAGAATAATGTCACCATTACTTGCACTGCCCTCAAATCTCTGCCGCTCACCCTTGGCTCCGTCACTGCTCTCTTACGCTTGCCCACCGCTCCATTCTTGTTCATCCTCAAAGCCGCAATCCATTTTCAAAAAGAATCAGTCAGAAACACTTCATTTTCCAGATTGACCAACTTGGTCCACCACCACATGCTTACTCAGAGTGACGAGCAACACTTAATTATGGAGCTCACTCAGACTATGGCCAGCTCTTTTGCTGTAGCTTAACAGTGGCACTCGCTCCTGGACACGAATCTCATTCTTTTAATATCAGGCTCTAGAGCACTTCACATCTAGTCTGTCCCTCTCAAAAAAATAAAAATAAATAAAAAAACAAGCATCCCAACATTTCTCAGCAGTTTCCTTGTCCTTCCACTGAAAGGGGGGGGGGGTGCTATTTTCTGAAAGGGAAGGATATTTCTCTTTTCTGTAAGTGTGTCTCTTCCTTCACTCTCTCCTAGTTCATCTCCCCCTTCCTTGTTTACATACTCCACTCCACCTATCTCCTCCCCAGGATTTCATTTCCTTTGTGTACCTGTACAGGAAACCCTGCCTGCTCTGTCTGGACACCCAACTCCTGTCTCTCAGCCCCTGCCATTGCCTCTTCCCTCTCGAACCTTCTTAACTGCTCCTTCGCCTTATGTGCTGTCCCACAGGCCTGGAAGGTGGCTAAAGTTCTCTCCATACACAAAGGAAGTGATCCATCCTCCCTGGAAACTACTGTCCTATCTCCTTCCTCCCCTCTCTTACAAAGTTGCAAGAGAAATCGGTAAACTCACAGCTGTATGACTTCCTACACTCTCCCAACTTCTCCCCTTTTCAGTCTGGTTTTCCAAAGCACCATTCCACTGACTCCCTTCTTTCTATGATGGATTGGGGCACATCGTGGCATCCATCTTCGTTGACCTGGCCAAAGCCTTTGACTCGGTGGCCCGTCCACTCTTCCTGGATAAACTGAGTTTTGCAGGCCTCTCGGAATCTGCTGTTGAGTGGTTCTCATTTTATCTTTCAGGCCTGCAGCAATCAGCACAGGTAGCTGGCACCCTGCCCCCTCCACTCCCAATTCAGGCCAGGGTCCCTTAGACCTCCATCCTAGATACCATAGTCTTCTCCATTTTTCTCGACCTCCCCTTTGCCTGTGCCGACTCACATATTCACATGTATGCAGATGACACAGTTCTCTGCACCTCAGGCCTTTCAGCTGAGGCTGTTGAAGTCTTGTTCCAGCAAGATTTCCACATTATCATGCAGTGGTTTCAGGCCAGCCAACTCAGGGTCAACACAAAGAAAATGGTGTCCATGACCTTTGGATCCAGCCAGAAACTGGCCCTGCTTGACTCCCTGCCTTCATTCACCACTCTGGATGGTTCTCCTCTTGAAGTGGTTAATTTGTGTAGCTTGACAGCAAGCTCAACTTCTGCTCTCATTGATGCATCCATACTAAACTCTGCCCCAAGCTTGGTGCCCTGTACCGTAATAAAGATTGCTTATCCCAGCATGTCTGCCAGGAACTGGTTACCAAAATGGTGGTACCAGTCTTTGTTTACGTGGATGTGGTATATGGTATTGCCCCCTCCTCCTCCCTTGCCGACTGGACACCCTCTCTAATGCCTTCTGTCACTTTGCCACAAACTCACCCACTTGTAACTCATCATTGCACACTCTCTTCCTCTCTATCCATCCTTTCTTATTTGTCTTCTTACCTGCATCACTCTGCTTCTTTCATTGCTAAATACTGGTTCAGGCACTGCCCTCATACCTATCCAATCTCATCTCTGCCATTCTATGTCTCATACTCCTTTAGTTCTAGGGATCCCCACTCATCTCTCTCCCCCACCCTTGCTCCTTCGTGGGGAAGTCAGCATTCTCCTGTCGTCTCCCCTCCCACTGGAACCTCCTCCCTTCTGACATCTGTCTCTCACCCTCCCCAACCTTCCTTAGACACCAGCTTAAACCACCCCCCCCCCACACCTGTCAGCTCCCTTTCTGACCTGCCTCTTCTCCCCCCTCCCTAGTTCATGCCCACTCTCATGGGTCGGGTTTACACCTCTCTTTTCTCTGCACTTAGTTGTTAGTTTTCGCCTCAGGATGTAGAGCGTGTCTTGCTCTAGATAACCCGAATCTTGAAGTTTTGCCATGTTGCACTACTGTAATTTGCACCTTATTGTGCATGTAAACATCTGTTTGATTGTATTTGCATTATAATTGTTTTGTGTTCTGGAATATTTCATTTTATTTATTTCGCCAGGAAAAGGCTCCATTGAGCATGCTCATTCGCAAAGAGGTCCAGGGTGGGACAGGATTACAGTATTTAGAAACAGTGATACAGGATGCAGGTATATATAAAACAGGGAATAGTATTCACAGTAAGAGTAAGTTCACTAGGTTCACAACTCTAAGAATGTGTATTATAGGGGCATTGTAGTGCACCGTAGTTAGGGTTGAGTATGGTGTTCAATGTTAAACCCCTAAGTTTGCACCTTAATAGCTTTGGCAGCATTTAACGAACTCAGCTGAAATTTTGCACGTGTTGCCTAGGAGGCAAGATGCAAATCTGTGGAACGTTCTGTGATGGAAGCTTGTGAGACTTCTGAGATCCACATATGTCATTTTTCTTTTTTCTTTTTTTTTCTCTTTATTGTGATTACAGTAGACATACTGTCAAGTTTCCGGAAGCAGTACTGGAGGAGATTAGACATACACCACATGAGGGCGCCACCCCTCTTAATACACGTAGATTTAAAAAAAAATGCACACTGCATCAATTAGATGCAACATTCGGGGGACATAAAAACATTTCAACTGGTGGTACATTTATGGCTGTTTGTAAAAAGCCCATGAGCTGCATTATAATATGAAATATATATGAAGGCCATTGAGAACTCGACATCTGTATCCTATAAAGGAAATGCAGATATCATGCAATACCTCTTATTAGAAACCTTACTCGTATCCTTTTAAGCTATGATTATAGCGCTCAATTAGAAACTTTTATCAAATGCAAACTGTTACAGAAATGAAATAAAACACAACTATCTGTAACATATTTTAGAGGTACTAAAGATAGATATAGAAAAGGTATAATAATACTCCCCAAGAAGGTGGGGATATTCTTTTCTAGGAGCCTAGACAGCTTAGCACTATTACATTAAACTGTGTGTCCCAAGCTGAAACTGTGGAGTCTGTCCAGATTAAAGCCAGACTGATATCAGGCGCAGCGACAAAGGATTCATGTCTCTCTCTCTCTTCTGATTCATCTTCTTGGACTATCTGGTCTGAGGAACCCTTCTGGCTACAAGATGGTACCTGGCATTGGGCCCACTTTAGGGCCTCGCTTGAGTCAGAAAAGATAAAGACCTTGCCCATGTAAAGGATCTGTACATGTGCTGGAAACAGCATGTTATGAGGTATACCCGCTTCCCTCAAAATAGCTCGAACTCCATCAAAGCGTTTCTTTTTTTGCCTCGTTGCATAGCTTAGGTCAGGATAGATTCGTATCTGGTTTCCTTCGTGTAACAACATTCTTTTCTGACGCGCTAATGCCAATACGAAGTCCCTTGATCCGAAACTATCCAGAACCAGAACTGTTGTCCTGGGTGCATCAGAACTCTCATAACGACCTCTAAATGCCACCCGATAAGCTTTTTGTATATTTATTTTCAGATCGGTGAAAGCTTGGCCCAGTTGCTGCTGCATCCATTCTTCCGTGGACAGACCAAGGTGGTCTCCTTCAGTGCGCTCAGGCATGCCCACGATTCTCAGGTTAGCCGCTCGGGCTTGATTTTCCAAAACCTCAAGCCTGGAGCGGAGATGTGCGTTTTCTTTTACAAGCGTGGTGGCTGTGCCCATTGCCGCTTTTGAGCTTTTACGAGTCTCCGTTGCTTCCGTTCTGATTGAAATCAAGAAAGAGGGGTTACTAGTGGGGTACCGCAAGGTTCAGTATTGGGTCCAGTCCTTTTTAATGTCTTCATCAGTGACATTGCAGAGGGACTGGAAGGAAAAGTATGCCTTTTTGCAGATGACACAAAGATCTGCAACAGGGTTGATACACAAGGAGGTGTGGAAAGGATGAAAAGGGTCTTGGCAAGGTTAGAGGAATGGTCAGAAGTATGGCAGCTAGGATTCAATGCAAAGAAGTGCAAAATAATGCACCTGGGAAACAAGAACCCAGGGAAGATTACATAATGGGTGGGAGGTAGTAACAACAACAACAAAAAAGGAAAGGGACCTGTGGGTAATCATATCAGACGACCTTAAGGTTAGCAAGCAATCTGAGAAGGCAGTAGGGAGGGCTGTGGGTATACTGGGATGTATAGGGAGAGGCATCAGCAGCAGAAAACAGGAAGTTGTTATCCCTCTGTACAGACAGTTGGTGAGACCCCATCTGGAGTACTGTGTCCAGTTCTGGAGACCCCATCTCCGCAAGGACATAGACAGGATAGAGGTAGTCCAGAGGAGGGCAACTAAAATGGTGCAGGGTCTGCAAGAGAAGCCGTATGAGGAGAGACTAAAGGAGCTTAATATGTATAATGCTTGAGGAAAGAAGGAGGGGGGACATGATAGAAACTTTTAAGTACCTCAGTGGAATCAACAAAGTCCAAGAGGTAGCATCTTTCAGAAAAGAGACTTGCAAGAACAAGGGACACAATTTAAAGATAGAAGGAGGGTGGTTCAGGGGCAATGTGAGGAAGTATTATTTCACAGAGAGGGTAGTGATTCATGGAACAGCCTTCCTGAGGAGGTTGTGGGTCTAAAACTGTGGGAGAATTCAAGAATGCATGAGACAGACATAAGGCAATTCTTGTGGGGGGGTAGGAAGAAATAGGCTGTTGGTTAACTAGGATCTGCGGCCTATCCTGTAGGTAGGGAAATGGGCAGACTAGATGGGCCAAGCGGTCCTTATCTGCCGTCAAAGTCTATGTTTCTGTCACCTCCATTTCTAAATGAGTGACTTTGTCATCGATTCAGACTTCTCAGCTAATCCTGACACTGTAAATATAAGGTGGTTAATTTTGATGCCTAGAGTCTATAAAGTTTCTTCTCCTGTTCCCACTTCTTCCGGAGCTGTGCGGCCTTGGACAGACCTCGTGGCTGGGGGTCTCAACACATTTTTACTTTTTGCTCCTTCTTCTTGTGATCTATCTTTTTTTGGATTACCCGTGTTTAATCTTGCGGTATTCTGGTTTGCCTTTTTGGTCGTAAAATTTCTTAATTCTTACAATTAAGCAGTTTTAATTAGCTTAGTTAACAGATTTCATAGAGAGCTTGAAATCTTAACCTCCAACTAGTTGGGCTCAACAGCGCCCCCCATGTGTCATTTTTCTGTAGGTGTTTAATTTTTTTTTTCCTGTATTCAACATAGGATTTTTTTGTTCTTACCTACAGCCTACATGGAATTTTGTCCCCAAACTTTCAGAAAACAGGCAAGATGTCCTAAATCAGAGCATTTGAAAGGTTTAGTGAAAAAATATTAAATGGTCCCAGAGTTATAAGGCTTTGAAGCTTTGTGTTTTTTCTGTTCTGAGAATGCTCAGTAGGGTTCTTGGAATAACATTTTGATACAACACCAAAAACTCTGTGTCATAAGACCGGTTTTGGTTTCTCACCACTTGCTTCCCATAGCACAAAGCATTTTTTTGTGCTGTGAGACCCACCTTCTCATTTCTTTTCTCCTTAAACTGATAAGCATGGACATTACATAAAAATGACGTCATTTTAAAAAACAAACACCAGAACCTAGCTAAACGTGAGCTGTTTAGCTAGATTCTGATGTTTCTTTCTTCAGTTATTCATGGCCAGAAATACCTTTCCTGGGCACCCCAGAATCCTGGGTGCCTAGCTTAGTGAGAGGAGCTGCTGACCTGCATTCTCTGTATAAAAACAGTGGGACTTTGACTTGTGCTATGGGCTGCTCTGAGAGCAGTAAGCCACCATTTTCCCTGGTGTCTAGTGGCACCCCCCCATCACTGCATCCTTATGTATGTAATATTTTCCTGTTGTTTAGTGGCACCCCCCGATCGCCATCCCCTTATCTGCATAATGTTTCCCTGGTGTCTAGGGGCAACCCCAACCTCCAATCGCTGTCCCCTTATGTATGTTATGTTTCGCTGATGTCTAGTGGTACCCCCACCCTCCAGTCACCATCCCCTTATGTATTTTATGTTTCCCTGGTGTCTAGTGGTGCCCCCCCACCCTCTGGTCGGAGTCCTCTTATCTGTATAATGTTTCCCTGGTGTCTAGTGACACCCCCCCCACCCTTCGATCACCATCTCCTTGTGCATGTTGTTTCCCTGATGTCTAGTGGCACTGCCCACCCTCCAGTCGCCATCCTGTTATAGATATTTTTTTTTCCCTATAGTTTATCTCCTTCCCCTAGCCTGCTACCTCTGACTCTTCAAGGGGACAAGTGGACATCCCACTGCCCGGATCCCTACCCAAGCAGACCCCTAGCCCCCATGGAGCTGCGGATTACTCCCCCCCCCCCGGGTGGGGACGAGGAGAGAGGTCAGAAACCCCCTAACTTACGTTTCATCGGTCTTGAGGTCTGCTGGGCAGGCACGGGCAAATCGTGGGCACAGCCTTGGTCCTCCTATCTTCCCGGCTGAGGCAGGCTTTTTCCGTTTTCTCCCTCCCCGAGCAGCAAGTGACTTCCCCCAACGTCATGACGCGAACGTCGAAGTCCAAGCTGCTCAATGGCCACATCCCATCCCATCTCCTGCTGGGGCTCTCAGTTCCCTGAGCCTGCGTTCGGGGTCATGCAAGTGGCGGGCATTGGCCAGATCCCTCCCCGGAGAAGGCGAGCTGTTGTTGGACGCTCCAGCCTATCTCTCCCCAGCCGATCGACTGACCCGAGTCCGCTCCTGAACCCGGGTCGCCAGCGTGGTGCGAGGTGTGGCGTCCAGCGCCTCAACCCTCAGCGCCACCGGGGCCAGCTGTTACAGATATTTTTATTTATAAGCACCCAATTCCTGAGACTCTGGACACTGCATAATAAAATCACAATACGAACATTATTTAAAATAACAAAACACACATAATAAAATAAGTATAAATACAGAATTCCATTCTATCTATTCGCAAGCTCACCTTATAAAAGCCAGTTCGAATAAGTATGTTTTCAGTCCCCTTTTAAAGGCTTCCGACGAGGGGGCCCCCTTTAAATAATCAGGCAAGGAGTTCAACAGGGTTGCTGTGGTCACTGGAAACAGTGAGTGCCAGAAACTAGCCCTGGGAACCCCCAGGAGGCCCCCTCAGTAGAACGAAGTATCCAGGCCGAACAGTAAGGGTCAGGGAAATCTTGCAGATAGGTGGGACACCCCTCATGCAGGGTCTTGTAGGTAAGAAGCCTTATCTTGAAGACAATCCTCCACCTGACCGGCAACTAGTACAGTCTGCAGAGGACCAGGGTAATATGCTCACACCTCCTTACCCGTGTCAAAAGTCTTGCTGCCGGATTCTGCACCAGCTGTAGTCTTCGGAAGTTGCCTCCAGATACCCAAGGTACAGAGCATTACAGTAATCCAGTCTGGAAGTTATGAAAGCATGCACCAGTGTGGGCAGGTCCTCAGGAGGCATCAGGGCTCAGATTCTGGCAATGTTCCTGAGATGATAAAAAACACTTTTGACCACAGCTGACACTTGAGCATCAGGTGTCAGGCCATCGTCCAGGATCACACCCAATTCCTTCACCTGTGTAGCGGGGATAAGGTGAACATCCCCCAATACTTGGTTCGGGGACAGCCCCCCATCCCCCCCCCATGATGACCCGGCTCCACCGCCAGTGCCTCAGTCTTGTCTGGGTTGTCTAAGCCAGTTTTGAGTCATCCATGACTGGATTTCCTTGAGGCAGCTGTTCAATATGGAGTCTGACACCTGGACATTAGGTGCACAGGACAAGTACAGTTGGGTATCATCTGCATAGCAGTGAAAACCCAACCCGTACCGCCTGATAATGTTCCCAATGGCAGCATGTACACCATGAAAAAGTAAGGGCAACAAGACCAACCCCTGCAGCACTCCACAGCTCAGAGGCTTCGGGCTAGATGAGATAAGTCCCATTTTTACCCTCTGCACTCTGTCTGTCAGGTATGACTGGAACCATCTGATGACATTGCTGGCCAGGCCACACCAGAACCGCAGGTGGTCAAACAGCACCTAATGGTCCATGGTGTCAGATGCCACAGAGAGGTCCAGGAGAACCAAGATGATACGAGCTCTCCTGTCCCTCGCCATCAGAAGTTCATTAAGCACACTTACCAGGCAGTCTCTGTCCTATGCCCTGCCCTGAACTGAGACTGGAAAGGCTCATAGGTAGACGAAGATGCGAGGTGTCTCTCAAGCTGAACAGCCACCACTTTCCCTATAACCCTCCCTAAGAACGAGAGGTTTGAGACTGGCCTGTAGTTGCTGAGGCAGTCCGAGTCCAAAGAGGGCTTCTTTAGAAGGGGCCTAACCAGAGCCTCTTTCAAGGACAATGGGAAGACCCCACTCCTCAATGAACTCCAGATAACCTCAGCAACCACAGGTCCTATCAGGTCCGAACATTCAACCGAAAGGCGGGTTGGACCAGGGTCCAGATCACAATGTGTAGGCCGCAGCTTTGAGAGATCCCCATCACCTTCTCCACCCCACCATCTCAAACTCATCCCAGACGCGAGGAGTGTTACTGCACAACTCAGGCTAAACACTACATCCCTTTTGAGAGATACTTGAGGAGACTTCAACCCTGATAGAGGACGTCTTGTCAGCGAAGAACATAGCTAACTACTTGCACCTAGTGCTAGAACCTGCTCCTCCCGCATAGAGACAGACAGGATGTAAAAGTCTGTCCACCATATGGAAGAGCTGAGCTGGTCTGCTCCTCGCCGGCGTAAACTCCCCAGACAGAAACTCCGCCTTCTTTTGGGAGATCGCCCCTGATAGTCAGCATAATGCGACCTCAGAGTCAATTTGTTCTCCATCTGACCAGATCTCTTTCAGCATCTCTCTAACCTCTGCCCCTTAGTCTTTGAACTCCAGAGTTCCTCGTCATAATACCAAGGGGATCTCCGGTGAGTAGACAAGGGGCAGACACGAATGGGTGCGATTGAGTCAAAGGCCGCAGTGACAGCCCCATTATAGGCTGCCACTGCTTCCACCGGCCCAATCACATAAGCTGCCATGACTCTCGATAGGTCCAGCACCGCTGATAGTCCCACAGAGGGTTCATATGAGGCTTCCGATGAAGATCACAACAGTTATGTTATGATCTTCATCAGGGTTATCTCAGTCATTAGGTCACACCATAGGAACCTTTGCCATCAGTGAAGGGGGATCCACATAGAAAATTTTCAGCAGTACAGCTGGGGCCGCCCATGTCATCGACATCCGAAGTCACCAACCCTATAAAGGTGTGAGCGGCCCCGCTCCCTCCTCAGGTCTTTCCCACCATTGACTCGCTTGCATGGGTCTCCACAGAAACTCCAATGCAGTATTCGTGCCATTTTTTCACATACAACTTTTCTTCAGTAATTTGTCTGAATCTCTTTTTTTGGAAGAGATTCCTCCATCTTATTTATGTTGAGAGTTAATCCTTCTCGCTCTCTATCTTCCATCACTGCCACTGCCGAAAGAAGATTGCCTCTGTAGACGAACACTTTCTCTGTATCTGCTGTCTTGGGCCTGTACACGAAGTTTCCAACTGTGAGGTTAGCTAGAAGTTTAACCAAACAACCCTCAGGCAATGCAAAAAGGTTGTTAAAAATGTCCTGATGGATCAGCAGGTGGCCAGTTCTGGGCAGGGGTTCTTCGGGGTAGCAGCCTGTCAGTTGCCGACCGGATCATCAGGCTCCCAGGCCTCTAAGGCCCAAGACAAATCCTCAGTCACTGGTAAGGCCACACTTGGAGTATTGTGTGCAGTTTTGTAGGCCATACCTGAAGCGTGATATCAGGCTACTGGAGGGGGTGCAGAGGAGGGCAGCGAAGATGATATGTGGAATGGAGGGGAGAGACTATGAGAGCAGGCTGGGAGACCTGAATATGTACACCCTGGAGGATAGATGGAACAGGGGAACATGATAGAGACATTTAAGTATCTATGGGGAATCAGTAAGGATGGGGCAGACAGGGTCTTTAAACCAAGTAGGGGAGGGACACCAGGGGGCATGGGCTAAGAATGGGGGGGGATTTAGGAGGGAAATGAGAAGACACAATTCCATGGAGGGAGAGGGTGGTAGCAAAATGGAATGCACTGCCAGGAAGGGGTGGTATCATGTAAATCTGTGAACAGCTATAGAAGGGCATGGGACAGGGAGCAGGGGAGTATGAGGATGGAGGAGGTGGGGGGCAGCAGTGGGATGGCAAAGGGGAGGGGGTTGGGCAGCTGCAAACTAGGGGTGCTAGCTGCACACTCGAGCAGACGTAGATAGACTGGGTCGTCTGTTTCTGCTGCCACATTCGTATGTTCAGGGAAAAGTCATAAGAAAGACCAAGATCGTGACCGCTCCCCCCCCCCCGGAGACGATCTCATTCCCTGATGGCCTCTTTTCCTTCCTTTGGGGGATCCTTGTCAGCTGCAGTTACACCAACGTGGAAAACCACTGTCCAGGTCTCTGTGCCCACTAGACCCATACAGACAGCTTCTCTGCCTAATTCTCAGGGCACCCAGCTGTCGACTTCCAGATCCTGGGCAACTCTCCCGTAGAAGCCTGCCCCTTCTCCCTTCAGGGCAACAGGCTTTTCAGTTCCTCAGGACCCAGCAGGTGGGTCATCGACACCTAGGCCGTCGAACCTCACACCGTCAATGACCACCGTCGACTTGAGCAAAGTCCTACTGAAATTCACTAATGTGCTGGTACAGCAACTGGGCACCTTTCAGCCCCCCCTCACTGACACAGTCGATGGCAGCTTCATTGTCAACGCTTATTCGTCAGCCAAGGGAGACTTCCTATGAGCTGTCGGTGCATCCGACGCCAGACCTATAAGTTGAAGAGGTCGACATTGAGGAGGAATACCATCCAGACCTCATTCTTCCTGAGGATGAGAAGGAAGAAGAGGAAGAGGAAGAAATCCTGGTCTCTGACAGGTCTACTGCTTCCTTGATCAGTGAGGACTCAGAAAAGCATACTCCTAGGTCTCCATCTGATGACCTTAAATTTTTCAATGTGCTGAGGCAGTTGTCCTCAGACATGGGCTTCCACACTGAGGAAGAGGATGCCACCAGGAAAGAGATGGTGGACTTCCGGGACATCCCTCAATCTCCCTCAAAAATCATTCCTCCTATCCTTCGTGCTCTGAGGAATACAGCCATTGCAGCCTAGCACAGACCAGACTTTGTGCCAGCTATGCCTTGCAGGGCTGATAAACTTTTTCATGCCCCCCAAGGTCTCCCCTGCTATGCTACCCAGCCTGTTATGCACTCAGTGGTCATCCAGGCAGCTCATGACAGGTCTAAGACACCTAAGCACCTTAGTTCCCTCCCTCAGATAAGGAGTCTCGCAGAATCAACCTCTGGGGAAAGAGGGTGTATGTTTCCTCCACTCTGGGTTTGAGGATTGCAAACTACCTGTCTTACATGGTGGAGTACAAAAATGTCAGCTGGAAAAAGGGCAGGGCCCACAGCTCAGGCCCTTACAGATGGCACACAAAAGCAAGAACTGCTTCAGTACCTCCAGGCCACTGAGGACATTAGTAAGCATCTACCCAGGGCCTTCTATGATATGGCTGATAACCATTGCCAGGGCTGCTGCTAAGGGCATATGCTTCCGTAGCATATACCTACGTAGGCATTCCTGCAAAGAGTATCTGGTTTTGCTGCTGATGTTCAGCAAAAGGTACTTAATACCCCCTTCAGTGGCATTAAGCTGGTTCGCCCAGATGTCCAGGACATTATCAGTGACCTGCAAGGTTTGGGTAGGGCCCTCAAGTGTGTCCACTCCCTCTGCCATACAAACCAACTGAGAGGCAGAGGATACCCTTTCTTACGCAGAGCGTCCAATAGGCCCAGTTCGGGTCCCCGGCCCCAAGGAAAACGCAGGGCCCCAGCTGCCTTCTCTGCTACCGCCAGTGCTGGAGCGGCGGCCAAGCATCCCAGGAATGATGGATGAGCTCATGCAGCTGGCTCCACCTCTGCTTGACTTCTTGCCAGACCCCCCTCTTCTGGTCCCAGACCAGGAGGTGTGGCAGAGGCCAGTTCTCCCTACACTTGAATCAGTGGAGAACCATGACTTAAGATGCATGGATTCTGCAAATCATAACACAGGAGCACACCCTGGAACTCATTGAGTAACCTCCAGAAATCACTCCACCTTCCAGTTATCCTCCAGTTTATTTGCCTGTTCTCCGGGAGGAGGTAGAGTCCCTTTACAAGTAGGCCATCGAACCAATACTCAGTTGTCAGAGAAAAAAGGGATCTCACTTCGAGGGGGAGCTCTTAAAGCAGGTTACACCATAAGGACTGAAGCTGGCAGGTGCCAGGACCCCATGGAAAACTTCTAGCTAGCAGTCTATAGCGGGGGGCCACCCCTGAAGTCGGCACACCCCTGACATCGGCCAGTGGTATAAAAGTGGCAGTCCCCCAGCCCCATCTCAGTTCTTTTACTGACGTCAACACATGCACATTGGCTCCACGGATGCCTACTGCTCTAGTCGACCGTCTTTTCAACTGTGTTTTCAGCACTTTTTTATTTTCAAACAATAATTTAAAATGATTCTTTTTTTCTCTACATGTCTTCTTCCATGTCTTCCTCCATCGAGCAGCGCTAAGCCAGGTGTGCCTGAGGCAAGCAAATTCCATTAAAAGACGGCCATTCAGCCTGCCTCCTCTGTCTAGGCCCAGAACACAACACCAAGACCTGTCAGCCTTGCTTGAAGTTCAACAGCAGGACCAGGATTCTCTGCCAGAAAGCCCTCAAATCCTTCTTGCTAGAAAAATGGCTTGCTGCCATGCAGAAGGAGTTTCAGGGAAAAAGTTCTTCATCTTCCCCCGTTTCAGGGTCTTTGACTTCTTCCTGCCACCATAAGGACAAGAAGTCATCGGGGAAGCATTACCATAAGGAGAAGCACAAGGACAAATTTTCCGCTGACTCCTGTTCCTGATCCTCACACAAGTTGGGCACCGGCCCCGGGTCTGCCTCTCAAGGGAGGTCAGACTCCACTCTCCAGGCAGCCCTCACACCCTCCGGGTTACCTGTGGTTAGGCCTCCTGCCCTTGTACTGACATAGGGTGGAGGCTTTTCTGGGTCCAGGGCTCCATTCTCGGCCCTTCAGTCCCTGAAGCTAAAGCCTTCCTCCCAGACTTTGGGCCAGCAGCCAGGTGGCTCGGCTGGTTCTTCCTCGGGCAATGTGGCTTTACCCGTCGTCCATCCGGCCAAGGCGTCCTTCAAGTCAGCCACAGTCTCCAGTGCTGAATCCCTGGACCAATGCCAGGAGCATGAGCTCACCTCCCCTGGGAGAGTGACCTCTGCCCACCTCGGGACTTAGTTCACCTTGACGGGCCTCCCCTAAACCGATGCCTGGTGCTACTCCAGACCGGCACCAGCACACGCCCGTCCCTTTGACGCTGGCATCCCTGGTGTCTGGTTCAGCAACCTGTCAACCACCATCTCTGGACCTTCGTATGTCACTGGCCATTGATAATGTAGAACATAGGCCAGTGCCTGCGACACTGTTGTCTGACCAACCGACAACACCAGTAGACCGCACTTTGAACAGCTGATGCCGGCTACTCCTACTACACATGGGCTGGCACCACCTCAGGGCCCAACACCCGGTCCGTTGAACCCTCCGATGCCAGGTGCTCCCCCTGAGCCTATGATCACATTGTCAGACGTAAAAGAGCACTTTTCGTCCTGGTGGGACATCATTAATTCTGATTTTCTTCAGCCGAAGCCTTCCTCGCCACTCATTAAGGAGCCTACACCTCCTGAGGCCCCTCCCAAATGGCCTTCTCCTAAACCCAAGGAACCTACTCCCTAGCCTAGGGAATCAGCCTCACAGCCTGAGGGCTCAGATAGAGGTCATTCTGGCCATAGAGGCAGGAGATGTCACTCCCCCTTCAGAACCTCAGATCGACTTAGATGACACTCTAGAGGATGCTGGTCCCGGCGTTCCTTTTCATGGTCTGCTTCCTCAGAGGATTTGATCTGCAACTCTTCCTCCTCCTCTTCCAGATCATTCCTCTTAGTGTTCCTTCCCTCCCCCCCCGGATAATAAGGACTCCCCAGGTCCCCACCCAGTGATCCATCTTTCATGGATGTTATGCGGCATATCCAGGCAAATATGGGATAGGACATGGAAGACCTGGATCCTGAAAGACGTCATCTGGTCAGATATCTCTGTCAGATGGATCATAGGCCCATGGTGATGCCACCCTCGGTTGACACCTTTCAGGATGTCACCAGGATTGCCTGGAAGCACCCTTCCTCCTCCTCAACGATCCCCAAGAAATCAGAGTGTCTCCACAGGGCCCCCTGGGATGAACCATTTTTTGGAGAAACCCCCTGACAGATTCCATGGTAATCACAGCTGCCTATGACAAATCCAAATGGCCTAGGCACCTCAGTACCCAGCCTCCTAACAGGGAGTCAAAACAATTGGATCAACTTGGCAAAAAGGTGTCTGCCTTTGCCACTTACACCATTCGATCTCTGAATTTCCTTACTCATATAATTCAATATCAGAATGCCCTCTGGGAGCAGGGCATGGAGCTGGCTCAGGTCCTATCTGACATCCCCCCCGAAGGCGGAGTTGCCAATCTCTTAAAGTCTGGGTTGGACATTGGCACACATATTCTACATTCCTCTTACAATTCAGCAGACACCATAGCTCGGGCTGCGGCCACAGATAGCTACATATGAATGCATTCCTGGCTCCGGGTTTCTCCCCAGACGTCCAGGCTGGCATTATGGATACCCCGTTTAAGGGCCCAGTCCTTTTCAGAGAGGAGTCCAAGAAAATTATCACTTGGATTCAGGACTTGGGCAAGGCTATCCAGTCTGTGCATACAAAGTACCAGTCTAACCAAAAGCCTTTCAGGTGTCAGTCCTTTCGCCATTCCTGTGGTCAGCAATCCCAAGGACAGCAGCAGGGAGCCTTCAAAAGAAAGACCACCTCTCATCCAGAAGGTGCCGCCCCCAGAGCCACCAAGTCCTCCCAGGCTGCCCTGCCCACCCCAAGTGCCTCTGCTTGACTCCTTGCCAGACCCCTCTCCCCTAGCTGAAGCTCTGGGGGAGGCGGTGAGGGGTCGCTTCTCCCTGTATCTAGAGGGTTGAAGCAGGATCACGTCAGATGGATGGGTCCTGCAACTGATAGAGAAAGGACATACAGTAGAGTTTCTAGAGGTGCCACTGGACAGTCCCCTTCTGCCCTCTCACTATTCTCCATCCCATGTGGCCCTCATCCAAGAAGAAATCCAGGCACTTCTTGGCAAGCGGGCCACAGTGCCAGTCCCAGTTACCCAAAGAGGAAAGAGATACTATTCTCACTTTTTCTCGGTTCCCAAGATAACTGGGAATCTGCGCCCCATCCTGGATCTCAGCAATCTGAACAAATACATGGAATACAGGTGGTTCAGAATGGTAACCCTTCCAGGCCTGATTCCTCTCCTCCATAAAGGAGACTGGCTTTGCTCGCTGGACATGCAGGAGGCGTATCTTCACATCCTGATCACCCAGCCTCACCGAAGGTTTCTGCGGTTCTTTTTCCAGGGGCACCACTGCTAGTTACAAGCTGTGCTGTTTGGCCTCTTCTCAGCTCCTCGGGTTTTTACAAAGTGCCTCGAAGTAGTGGCAGTGACCTTATGCAGGAAAGGCCACTATGTCTTCCCATACCTGGACAATTGGCTTCTCACAGCACTTTCCAGGGAAGAGCTGTTACATACCATGGAAGAACCATTTACTCTGTTCCATGACCTGGAAATCATATTGAACCTTCCAAAGTCTTCCCCATGGTTGAGCCAGTGGTTACAGTACATTGGGGCTCTCCTGGACATCGTCCAAGGCAAAGCAGCCTACCTTCAGACAGGTGGATCGGCACCAAGCTCATACTCTGGAGCTCTCCTTCTCGCCCCTGGTCCCGGCCAGAGTGGTCCTCAGGCTTTTGGGCCACATGGCAGTGGCCATTGCAACCATACCATTGGCACGGCTGCACATGAGGGTGACCCAACGGAACTTGAGAGTTCAGTGGAATCAGTGCTTGGTCGACATGGGCCAGCTTGCGAGAGTCTCAGAGCCAGTTCTCAAGACTCTCCAGTGGTGGTGAACTCCCTCTAACCTCTCCAAGGGAATGCCTTTCCAAAGGACACCCACTCTACAGTTGCTAACCATGACTGCATCCAGCCTGGGCTGGGGAGCCCACCTTGCAGGCCGCTGAACCCAAGGAACGTGGTCTGTTTTGGAGAAGACCTTGCACATCAGTGTGTTGGAGTTGAGGGCGATCCTGTATGCCACGCAGGCTTTTCAGACCGATTTAGCCCTGGACCATCTCCTTATCCAGATGGACAATATGCCAGTGGTCTTTTATATAAACAAACAGGGGGAACTCATTTGTATCCCCCCCTGCATGGAAGCCATGAGAGTATGGTACTGGGCCATCGAGCCTGTTTACTATCCAGAGCATTCTAATCGAGGGTAGGCTTTACTTCATGCTCTGGATGTTCACTGGGTTCTTCATTACTACTTGACTCGTACCTGGGATTTCAGAAAATCCGATCAGTTGTTTGTTTTGTTCGCCCTGAGAACTTTAGGGACACCTGTAACTAAGCAGACTTTGTCCAAGTGGTTGGTTCACTGCATTGTTTATTGCTACAAGAAGTATGAAAAGTCTTTACCAAGCTTGATGAAAGGCCATTCCACCAGGGGAGTCACTGCCTCCTTTGCATCTTTGCAAAATGTGTCAGCGGCAGATATCTGCGCAGCTGCCACCTGGAGTTCTGTCCACACTTTTGTTAAGCACTATAGTTTGGACATTGCCACCAGACGCAGAACAGGCTTCAGCTTTGCTGTTTTACAGGGCCTAGTTTCATGAGGATAACAGTTTTTGTTGTATTTGTTGCATTGACTGCCCCAAAGCAGGACAGAGTGCCTTATAGCCCAAGCTCAGGAAGTCACCCAAAATCGCTGCATTCCTGCCAGAGTATACCTCAGACTGTTGGGCCTGATGGCAGCTGCCATACTCATTGTTCCACTGGCAAGTCT
Organism: Neoceratodus forsteri; assembly: GCA_016271365.2. NCBI lineage: Eukaryota > Metazoa > Chordata > Ceratodontiformes > Ceratodontidae > Neoceratodus > Neoceratodus forsteri. The sequence goes on along the minus strand of CM057449.1, from coordinate 1,127,597,869 downwards.
TCATATGCTCACCCTCCGGTGGACCCTCCAGGTGCAGTGAGACCAGTGCACGGACGAGTTAGAGCAATCAGTCCAGGTCTCTTCTCCAGTACGCAAGCTACTGTAGTGGTGGATGGACCCCTTGAACCTGTTTCAGGGCATTCCATTCCAGATCTCCTCCCCACAACAGATCCTAACCATGGATGCCTGCAGTCTGGGCTGGGGAGCACACCTAGTTCCCATCCAGACCCAGGGCTCTTGGTCTCAGGTGGAAACCTCCCTGCATATAGATGTCCTGGAGATGAGGGCAGTGCTCTACGCCATACAGGCTTTACAAGACCACCTTGCTGGTGCAGTCAGACAGTTTAAGTGTAGTTTACTACATCAGCAAGCAGGGGGGACTCATTTGTATCCCCTATGCAGGGAGGCCATGAGGGTGTGGTACTAGGCACTGGCTCACAGTTTGACACTCTCCAGTCCATGTGCCAGGTATATTAAACACTCTGGCGGACAGTCTGAGTAGGACTCAGTCCAGCATACATGAATGGGAGTTATTCTCATCTATTGCATTGCAGAAGTCTTGTTCAACAGATGGGGTCATCCAGAGTTGGACCTTATTGTGTCCCTGCTCATCGCAAAACTGCACAATTTCTGCTTGCTAGATCCAGGACCTGGAGTTTTCTGGCAAGACGCGTTGTCCCTCTCTTGGAGTGAGAGGTTTCTTTATGCATTCCCTCTGATTCCTCTGATCCAGAGGGTGCTAATCAAGTTGCAGATGAAAGGGGCCAACATGATCTTAGCAGATATGGTTTCCTCTGCTACAGCAACTGACGGAGGAGCCTCCAGTGCCTTTGCCTCTATGCAGGAATCTGTTGACCAAGGATCAGGGGACTCTGGTCTATCCCAACCTCAGGTCCCTCCATCTGCATGCTTGGCTCCTGAAGACATAGCAGTCGTCAGGTTCGAGGTTTCTAACAGTGTGGCAGATGTCCTAATTTGGGTTAAAAATGTCAGTTATGAATGTACGTTGAAATTTGTCTGTGCTGTCTCTTAACTTAGGTAATTTTAAATATTTTGACCCCAGATTGTCAGCATAGCCATTTTTTCCTGGAAGCCTTCCACTCAAGCCAAATATGCCATGAAGTGGAAACAGTTTGCCATCTGGGCTGCCAAACATAGTCTGGCCCCTTTCACCTGCCTGGTGAACCACATCATGGACTACCTGATTTATCTGCCTAACTCAGGTCTCCAGTACTCCTCCCTCAAGGTGCACCTTTCAGCTGTTTCTGCCTTTTGTGAGCCCATGAGTGATCGCATGATTTCTCAGCTGGATGTCTCCCGAACCTTTCTAAGGGGCATCCCGCATCTGAAACCTTCTGCGGTCCGGGCTTGTGATTTGAATTTTATTTTGGGCAAGTTGACCCTGTCTCCTTTTGAGTTGGTCACAACCTGCGACCTGCCCTTTCTCTCTTGGAAAGCATTATTTTTAGTTGCCATTACTTCTGCTTGAAGAATTTCAGAACTTCAGACCCTCTGGTGTGAGGAGCCTTACTTGAATGTTCACAAATCCTGTTTATTTTCCTGGGTGTGCCAGTTGAAGGGAAGCACTGCTCCGTACGTTAGATGTGTGCAGAACTTTGAAGTAGTACTTGCTTCGGATCAAGGAAAGTTGAAAGTTGAAGCAGTTTTTTTTTTTTTTTCCACCCCAGGTGGAAATCGCATTTTAGTTTCTAAGCAATGTTTGGCTAATTGCATTGTGTTCGATCACAACAAGTATACAAAGAAGTGCCTGGTGCTGTCAAAGCTCATTCCACCAGCGGCATGGCTACCTCTGTGTCTTGTTACCGAGGGGTCTCCATAGCTGACATCTGTGCGGCTGCCACCTGGAGTACAGTCCATACCTTCACCAAGCATTATGATCTGGACATTGCTTCTAGAGCCCATGCAGGTTTTGGCAGGGCTGTGCTGCAGGGACTCCTGTCTTAAGTTTATGGAGAGCCCTCCTCCCAGACTGTCTGTCTGCACCTGTAACTGCTTGGGACTTGTTCCTACAGTGTGACCTGATGACTGAGATAACCCTGATGAAGATAGAACAGTTACATAAAAGCTTACCATAACAGAAGATTTTCAAGGGGATCTCAGTCATCAGGTCTGCTTTCCCTCCCACCATCCCCGTTTTTGGTACCACTGTCTAGGAACTGGCTGTCTGGTGTATCCAGCCTTTCACATAGGTCTGGGCATCTCTCTCTCTCTCTCCTCGGTCTCCCATAGCTGAGGCTATGCTCCCTTTGTCTCCAGGTGGAAAGAACTGAGGAGGTAGAGGGGCCACTCATGCCTTTATAGGTTGGTGATGTCGATGGACATTGATGGTGTGGTTGGCCCCAGTTGTACTGCTGAAAATCTTCCATGTGAATTCCCCTTCACCGATGGTGAAAGTTCCTACGTAGTGACCTGATAACTGAGATCCCTTCGAAGATCTACTGTTATGGTAAGTTCTTATGTAACTGTTCTTTTTTATGCTGTCCAGTGACACTTCCCCACCCTCCTGTTGCCGTCCCCTTATGCATGTTGTTTCCCAGTGTCTGGTGGCATCCCCACATTAGGGCCAATGTTAATTGCCTGGGTTAGCTGCCAATTTTTCCCCAAACCTGTAAAAAAAGAAAATGGTCCCTCGCTGATCTGACCCACCACCCCAACCTCACACTCAGCACTCGATACCCCTACTACACTCCCATACACCTTCGCTCACTGGAACAGGTCCCACGCTGTTGATCCACTCTCTGATCGAAGACTCATCTTACTACTGGAACGGGCAACTGCAGTATGAGAAACTAAGGTAAGTGTGCTTCAAAGTATTTAAATGGAGTTTTGGACTTTGATGCATAACTTTGTCATTTTTGCATTTTTCACTCCAAATTTCAACATGGCCTTTTTGGGAGCCCATTTCATGAGCAGTGGAGGTGGAATTATGCCAGTCCCCAGAAAAGCAATTTTGCGGTCATTTGCCAAAATCACCTGTTGGGCAGAATTTAAAAATATTCACTGCAATTATACATGGGGGTCACAAGAAGGATATGTTGAAAATTTGGGGTAAAAATGTCAAAGTTATGTGGGTACATTGAAATTTGTCTATGCTCTCTCATAACTTGGGTAACTTTAAATATTTTGACCCCAGCTTTTCAGCATAGCCATTTTTTCACACCACCTCATGAATGTGACAGCTGTCATTTTGAAAATCCTGAACAAAATGTTTTCTCGCACCTGTGGTGCAGAATGACATTTCGGTGGCGTGTAATCACATTTTGGCAGGGATCTGAAATTTTCCACCTACTGGGTTCATGAGGTGGGGTAACAAAAAAGCTATGTTAAAATTTTGGTGTACAGATACGGTAAAATGCCAGGTTATGACTGAACACTGCAGTATTTCAACGTTCATTCATAACTTCACTAATGTTTAATATTTTGAATCCAGAATTTCAGTATAGCCATTTTTCCACAACACCTCATAAATGTGACAGATGTTACTTTTTAAATCCTGGATGAGACGTCTTTCCACACTTCTTGTGCCAACTTACTATAAATGCTTCATGTCGTGTTTATAAGGGCTGTCATAAAATGACTATCTTGAACATTTGGGGTCAACATTACAAAAAAAAAAAAAAAGAAGTAAATGTGTTAAGAGTGAATGTGTTTCCAACCCCTAATTCCTACCGCCACCCTCCAAGCAGCAAAGGAGAAAAATCAATATGGTTTTGGCTGCCCTAAGTTTTGCCGAATCAGGGGTGGGGTCTTCCTTGGCGTTTTCAACCCCTAACACTCACCACATTCTGTGAGCAAATAAGGTCATATTTATTTATTTAATTTTGGTAACTGGGTAGGCCCACTGAGACCGGATGGTCCCTTTTTCAGGGGTGACACGGGGTTAATTACAGAGAGACATAAAGCAATGACATATACATTATACATTTAGAAAGCAGTAATGGACACATCATACAGAGGGATACAGCATTATCAGTCAACATATTTCATAGATAATTCTTATCATGACAAAGAGAACGACTGTCTTAACTTAGGAGAGCACTGGATATGCTAGGGCAATTAACAAAAGGGGGGGCATGTATCACAGTACAGTAAGGGATTTGTATATTCCCAGGGCCTTGTATTGTTTTCGAGCGACAATGGATCTTTAATTTGTATAATTCATAAGCTCACAGGTCGGTGCCTGGTATGCTAAATTAAACATTTATCAATTATAACAGGAGCAGTGGGCTCACTTCAGCATATAGGATTTGAGCTCTTTCTTGAAACCCCTTAGTGAGGCAGATGATTGAATGATGTATGGGAGCCCATTCCACAGGGAAGGGTGAAGGAAGAGAATGATCTAGTTCCACAAGAGGTTCTGACATTGGGTACCTGAAATAGTTGAAGTTCTGAGGAGCTTAAGGTTTGTTTGCACTGTTTAGGTTGCAGCAGATTTTTTAGGCTGGGGTGCAGGTGTTGTCCTGCCTTAATTTGTAGGCCGGGCATAGGGAGGGTTAGGCCAGTCTGCCCTCAAGTGACTGCTAGTTTAGGGATTTCAGCACTGTACAGTGATGGTCAAGTGGTCTCACTGAGTTGGCAAACCTCGCTATCCTGTGGTAGAGGGTTCTCAGCATCTGGAGCGCAGTACCCCTGACAGAGTGTAGCACTGGAGCCCCATGGAGCAGAGTAGGAAGGAGGGTACCTTGGGTAATTCTGCAGCGAGATTCAGAGGTAAGGAAGGGGCTCAGGCAATGTAGGAGGCCCACCTTCTGGTTTATAGTTTTAGTTAGGTGGCTGAGATGGGTGTACGTACCGTCTTGGTCAAGGTAGACCCTCTAGGTACTTGATGGAGTTAACCACTTCTACTCTTGTCCTATCAGAGAGACAGAGTTCAAGTTTATCAGTACCAAGGCTCTTTGGTCCAAATAACATTGCCTTTGTTTTTTTCCCATTGAGAACAAGTTTATTGGCAAGAAGCCAGTAGCGATAGGAGGTCTTTACCTAGTTGCTCATTTATTTGAGTTGCATTTGGGGCAGTTCTGTAAAGTACTGCACTATCTGCATATAGGGTAACTTTAGCTTCTCTGTTCTGCAGTGGAAAGTCGTTTCTAAACAATGAAAATAATAGTGGTCCAAGGATGGAACCTTGTGGGACCCCATCAAGGATGGGCCACTGATCAGAGAGTGCACCACACCACTTCACAATTTGTGATCTACCCTCCAGATAGTGTGAGAACCACATTAGGGAATGGTTATCTAGCCCCAGGGATTCTAGTTTTTCGATTAATAGCTGGTGGCTTACCAAATCAAAGGCTTTGGTGAGGTCTATAAAGACCCCACCTACTACTAGGCTTATCTATGGTGTTTAAGATGCTAGTGGTCAGGCTAACAAGGGCAGTATCGGTACCATGTTGTTTTCTGAAACTGTGCTGTTCAGGAGTCAGTATGTTGTATCTCTCCAAGTGATCTTGAATTTGATTTTAAATTAGCCTTTCTAGGATCTTGTTTAGCGTGGGGAGGATCGATATTGGTCTGTAGTTTTCTACCATCTCTCTGAACCTCCCCTTTATGTACTGGAGTAACCAAAGCCACTTTCCATAGGGAGGGTACCTTCTCTTCAAGACGGGATCTGTTGAAAAGCCAGTTGATAGAGATGCTATGACCGGGGCAGCTAGCCTTAATACTGTAGCTTGTGCTCAAGCTTGTCATAGCTGGCAGATCCTGTAATATGAACCTTCAGTAATAGCTTAAGGACATCAGACCGAGAGATGAGTTTAAGGTGGAACTGCAGTCGTTGGGAGGGTGCCTCAGCCTTATTAGGGGGAAGGGGAAGGGTTCCAGTTGGAGGAGTTCTATATTTATCAAGATTAGTGAAGAAGGCATGAATCTCTTCTGCAGATTCAGCCGGATCCCATTGAATACTGTGTCAGCATCTGTTGTGGAGGCTTTACCCTTTAGGGAATTGATGTGTGCTCAGAATTTCTTAGGGTCAGACAGATTTACCGTTACCAAGTCTCTCAGATACCTTTTTCTTGCTGACTTTAATTCACTTTTGCATTTATTCCTCAGGGCCCTGAATTTCAGCCAATCCTCAGTTAAGCTGGAGGATTTATATGTGCACCAAGCCTTATCCCTTATTCTCATAAGAGTTATTAGATTCCTGTTTAACCATTTGGCTTTCTGGCCTTTTACTTTCAATTGTTTGAGGGGGGGGGTGTTTATTGACAGCAGAGGTGAAAGAGTTTATAAAGTTATCAAGGGCAGCTTCTAGTATAGGGGCTTGCTTGATCCAGGCCCAATTTATTTCAGCCAGAGTCCTTAGGAAGGAGAGCTGGACAAAGTTAGAAATATCTCTGGTTCAGAAACTTCGGGGAGGGGTAATTTTTCCAAATTACAAATGTCGGGACATGGTCACTAAGGGAGTCACTAAACGTGCCAGCCAGTTTAACTCTGTCTGGCCTGGATACAAGGATCCAATCCAAAATAAGTCTAGTTGGTGTGTAATTATCTGAGTCAAGTTCAGATCCATAAGGGTGGATTTGGTATCGGTAGCAGATGGGATACCCCAGTGGATGTTGAAGTCCCCTAGGATAATCTTTTCCAGGGGAGGTAGGCCCTATACAGCCTCCGCAAGTGCCTGACAAGCAGGAGGGGCTTCTTTTGGTAGGTTGTACACACATCCAGTGATTATAGATTCTAGGGACATGGATATGTTGTTCATCCACACTCATTGGCAGTATCCTTGCCGCTTTAAATCTTGCCGGAAGGTCTTCAAGCTTGCTCCTCCCACCCACCCGGGTGGTATAACTCTCGGCTCCGCCCCATGACGCCAGATCTTCCTTACCGCTTGGAAGCTCAGGTTCCCTCCTTAACGCTCTGCGTTTGTGACTGGTTCCTATTTCTCCGTTTGCGGATTTAAAAATAATACTTTGCAAAAAGACTTCAGTCTTCGATCCCTCGCGGCTGCGATGGATAAATCGACTCCCGGATTTCGGAGATGCCCATGCGGTGAAGATGTCTCGGACGGATCCACACTCCCAGTGTATTGTTTACTGCTTAGGCCTTGAGCACGACCCGCAGGCTTAGACTGTGCTCATCTTTCTCGCCTCGTCCTCGAGACCGTGCTGCCCGAGTGCAACTGGGCCGTCGGCGTTCCCTCGGTGAAGTCCAAGAGGCCGGTTGGGCGGTGTCACGGCGGGCGGCGCTGGCCGGATCAGCTCGGGCGGATGGTCCCCCTCGAAGAGGAGGCGGCGCGGGCCGTATCTTCCTCGGCCGCGGCATTTATCCCGCTCTCTCTGGGTTCTTCCTACACGGCTTCTTTTAAGGAGCTTTGTCTGTCCCTCTCCACTAAGGGAGAAGGGCCTACGTCTGCTGGACCTTTTTCTCGGTCCAAAAAGAAGGACAAGGGTAAGTCCCTCCGTCGGCGCTTCTCTTGGAGGCGGGAAGGTCCCTCTCCCCGGCCGTCGTACGTCGGCTCGGTCGACCGCTGGCTTCGACCACTGGCTCCACCGGTGTCCCGTCAGGTCAGTTGACGAGACTCCACACTGATGAAGTCGAGATTTTCTGGAGCCCATTAGACGGGCTGTCGCGCTTTAGCAGCCGAGATTCCCCTCTCCGTTCCCGGGAGGAGTTGAGGATCCCGTGGGCTCGCCTGTGCCTCGGTTCCGGAGCCCTCGGATGGACCTTCCGAGCCGGCGGAGTGTCGGTTCCGTCGACACCTCCCTTGCACCGACCCCGGAAATTGGGACTCGGTCTCGGTCTGGACCTCTTACGTCCAGCCGTTTCCACCGCTATAGCGGTCTCGCTCCGGCACTGGTAAGCGGCGTCGCCGCTGCTCTCGTCCCCTCCTCGCGATGAGGGAGGCCGCGTAAATTACGTCGACGGTTACGAGACCTTATGTTGCAACAGCTCCTCCTGGCCGGGAATAAGCCGACCCGCGCCTCCCGGCCATTAAGTGGCTGTCAGCGAACGGCCGACACAACCCCTCGACTTGCCCGAGGAGCCTATACCCAGGCCGTTGTGACGCCAAAACCAGCTGCTCCACTCGATTGCGGTGGAACCTCCGCCCACAGCCACCATCTGGGGCTCCGACCAATGATTCTCGTGCGGCTAAGGGTTTACCCCATCGGCTGTCAGTTACCCTCACTCCCGACCGACCTCGGCAGGTGAAGGGTGGCTCAGGCCAGAGGCAGCTCTTGAGGACTCTTCCGAGTCCGAAGATGATTCCTCCTTCTCTCCAAGCGACTGGACTTGGAGTCTTCAGGAGGTCAGCCAATGGACGATAGCCCGTCGTCCTTCCTAGGCTGCCCTGCTCATCTTCTCGGAGTCTACCGGGATGGAGCTCGAACCCGTTCCAAACAGGCCAGGTATCCCCTCACGGAGATTCTGGACCGAGGGATTCTCCGGCGGAGGCCTTTCGGTGGCGAGGCCATAGTGGGTCCAGCACTGGAACTTTGGCAGCGCCCTGCTTCCTACCCTCGCCTTGGCCAGGATGGCCAGGAAGTATGCGGTCCCCACCGTTCCTTGTCCGGTTTTTGAACACCCTCTGCTGAGGGGTTGGTTACCGACAAGCGCTTTTCCGCGCCACCGGGCAACGCCAGGATGTGGACAAACCTCCTGACAAGGAGTCCAAGAAATTGGACTATGTCGGGCTGAAAAGTCTACGCTTGGTCCTCCTCGGCCTCGTCCAGGCCAGTTCGGCCGTCCTCATGGCACATTTTTCTCATGCCCTGTTGGGCTCTCCCTGGATGAGGTCATCCTCATCTTCCGCCCGATCTGCAGACTACGGTTAAGCAGGTGCGGGACCAGGGCAGGGCAGTGGCCAAACAGCAGCTCCAGACTGCTTTGGATGTAGGGACTCATTGTGCCAGATCGGTGGCGGCCGCAGTGGTGAGCGTCAAGTGGCTTGGCTGAGGATATCCACCTTTACTCGGATACCCAGCACATGTTGGCTGGATGTTCTCTTTGGGACTGACCTCTTCGGCCCTGGGGTGGAAGGTCACCTGCAGAGGATCGAGAAGTCCAATGCCACCTTGGACTCGGCTCTTCCTCCAGAAGGACAAAGGCCGCAAACCACAGCCTAAGCCTTTCGTCTTCTGTGCCCCAGTAGCGCCCCGTCCCAGCAACGTCAGGGCCAGCAGGCTCGGCCTTGGCATCCCAAACCCAAGCCGCCGGCTTCCTCTAACAGGAGGCAGGGAGGAAAGGGCCCAGGAGGTCCCTCGGCCGGTCCCTCCTCCAAGCCTGCCCAGTGACGGGCTGAGGGTGTCGCCCCATCCCGCCACCTTACCCCTGGTCCCCGTGGAGGCGGCTCCGCACTTCCGTTCCGCCTGGTCCGCTGTTACCACGGACAGGTGGGTCTTGAGGTGGTGGGAAGAGGCCTGCCTCTGGGTCGAGCAGGCACCACCCTTCAGAGCCGCCGCCTCGGGGCTTCGATCCCCAGCCTCACTGGCGGCTCGTCGAGCCGACATCACTCTCCTCCTCCAGAAGGAGGTGGTAGAGAGGTGGTGGACCCTCCTTCAGACCCAGGGTTTGTGTCCAGGTACTTCCTGGTTCCGAAGCGGACGGGGGCTGGCGCCATTCTCACCTCACGACCTAAACAAGTTCCTAAGGTCTCGAACCTTCAGGATGGTCACTCTGGCTCAGATAATACCATCCTTGGAACGCGTGTGGTTCTGCTCTCTGGACTTGCAGGCCAGCGTTTTTCACGTCCCTATCCGTCCGTCTCACCAGAGATTCCTTCGCTTCCGGCGGAAGGATCTCTTCAGTTCAAGCCATGCCCTTCGGCTTGTCTCCAGCTCCCAGGGTCTTCACCAAATGCATGGCAGTGGTGACAGCATTCCTCTGGCGCGAGGGGTCCGTGTACCCTTACCTGGACGACTGGCTGATAGCAGCTCCCTCCAGGAAGGAGGCGGGTGGTCAGAGATCTGGCCCTCCAGGTCTGCTCTCAACTGGGCCTCCTTATCAGGAGGCCAAGTCGGAACTCGAGCGAAGCAGGTGATTTTATTCATCGGGCGCAGCTCGACTCTCTTGAGCCAGGCTGCTCGGCGGACAGGGCCGAGGTTCTTTCCTCCTTTGCCCGATCATTTCTGGTTGGGCAATTGCGCCTGCCGGGACTTCCCTGCGCCTCCTGGGTCTCATGGCGGCCTGTACCAGCGTGGTCCGTTGGGCCCGCTGGAACATCGTCCCCTTCAGTGGGGACTGGCCAGCCAGTGGTCTGCACGCTGCGATCCTTGGACCAGCTTGTGTCGGTGACACAGGGATGTGGAATGCTCTCCAGTGGTGGACCGTTCCAGATCATTTGCAGGAGGGCATCCCGTTCGTCCGCCCGAGCCGCGGTCTCTCTGTCGACCGATGCCTCTCTGATGGGTTGGGGTGCCCATCTGGGGAACACCCGGGCTCATGGCCTCTGGTCCCCGCGGAGTCCGATGCCACATCAACCTGCTGGAGCTCCGGCGGTCCGCCTAGCTCTCACCGCCTTTGCTCCGTTCCTCCGGGGTCAAGTGGTCCGAGTCCAGGCGGACAATACCACGACCATGTACTATCTAAACCGCCAGAGGCGGGGCCGCGCTCCATGCTTCTATGCAAGGAAGCTCTCGCATTTGGTCACTGTATGCAGCCTGAGGCGGATCTCCTAGCCATTCACGTGGCAGGAGCCTCCAACACCCTGGCCGATGCCCTGAGCCGGATAGGGGCTGCATCCCACAGTGGTCTCTCCTGCCGAGGTAGTACAGCATCTGTTCTCCCTTTGGGGCACACCTCAGGTGGACCTGTTTGCCTCCACGGAGCACGCGGCTGAGTCTGTTCCATGCCCGCCCCCTCAGCAGGGGCTCGCTGCAGGGGATGCCTTCTCGAGGCAATGGACCCCGGGCCTCTTTACGCCTTTCCCCATTTCCTTGATCCACAAGGTGCTTCTCAAGGCGAGGAGGGGACAAGGCAGGTGATTCTGATAGCCCCAGACTGGCCTGCGCCAGTTCTGGTACCAGATCTCCTCAGTCTCAGCTCAGGACTCCGCGGCAGCTTCCAGCTCGCCCGGACCTGCTCTCAGTCAATCAGGGAAGGTGTTCCATCCGGACCTTCAATCCCTGCACCTGACGGCCTGGTTCCTGAGCGGCTAGAGTTCCAGGCTTTGGGTCTTTCCGACGAGGTCCTCAATGTAGTTGAGGCGTCCCGTAAGAGTCGACCAGAAAATGCTATGCCTTCAAATGGAAAAGGTTTTCCATTTGGTGTCAGAACAAGGGCTTGGACCCTTCCTCCTGTTCCTTGGCAAGCATCTTGGACTATTTATGGTCCCTTTCTAGTCAAGGGCTTAGGTCGGCGACCCTAAGGGTGCACCTGGCAGCCATCTCTGCTTACAGGCGCGGGCCGGGAAGCAGTCGTGGCGCAGGAGAAGGTGGTCTGGCGCTTTTTCAAGGCCTTGATCACATTTCCTCCAGTGCGGGACCCCCACCTCCGTGGGATCTACTGCTGGTACTGGCAAAGCTCATGGGCAAGCCATTCGAACCTATGCACAGGTGTGCTCTCTCTCACCTGTCGTGGAAGACCGCTTCTTGGTGGCTATCACGTCAGCCAGAAGGATGGGAGAGCTCAGGCGCTTCCATCGAGTCTCCTTACCTGGTCTTCCACAGGGACAGGTTGTCCTCGCGCCCCACCGAAATTCCTTCCAAGGTGGTGTCGGAGTTTCACCTTAACCAGGTGTTGACTCTGCCGGTGTTCTACCCCAATCACACCTCGGAGGCGAATATAGGCTCCATACTCTGGATCCTAGAAGGCGCTCGCTTATTATAAGGGCGCAGCTGAAATTCGGGAGAGGTTCGCCAGCTGTTTGTCACCACGCTGAAGCCGCATCTGGCAGACCTGCAGCCAAGCGGACGATAAGCAGGTGGGTAACCTCCTGCATAGATCTCTGCTATAAGTTAAGCGGGCATGGAGGCCTCCCAGAGGATAAGGCTCATTCTACCGCCATACTGCTGCAGCAGTGGCTGCTTCCAGGGACGTCCCTATCCAGGAAATCTGCAGGGCTGCTACCTGGAAGTCAGCAAACACCTTCATTACCACTACCACATCGACCTTGAGTCACGCCGGGATGCTGGTTTTGGGGCCTCGGTTCTCAGTCTCTCTTCCGAAGTAAGTATATGGGGTGTCGTCTTGCCTCCCTCCTCCCGGAGAACTGCTAGGAGTCTGCCAATGAGTGTGGATGAACAACATATCCATGTCCCTAGAAATACAGGTTACTCACCTGTAACAGGAGTTCTAGGAATGGTATATGTTGTTCATCCACACGACCCACCCGACCTCCTCGGCTTCGACGCACAACCTGAGCTTCCAGCGGGCCAGATCTGGCGTCATGGGGCGGAGCCGAGAGTTATACCACCCGGGTGGGTGGGAGGAGCAAGCTTGAAGACCTTCCGGCAAGATTTAAAGCGGCAAGGATACTGCCAATGAGTGTGGATGAACAACATATACCATTCCTAGAACTCCTGTTACAGGTGAGTAACCTGTATTTTTGTGTCACCCAACACTAATTGCACAAAGAGGGCCTCACAGGTTGAGTTGTCCAGGGTACCAGGGGTAGCTAAATTAGCAGTAAGTGATGATTTTATGTATAGGGCCACTCCCCAACCCTTCTTGCTGACTCTATCAGATTGAAAAGTCTTATAACCTGGATGATCAAGTTTGTGGGCTAGTATACTGGGCTTGAGCCTAGTCTCAGAAATTGCAAGCACATCAGGGGGGTATGTATCTACCAAAACCTCTACTCCATGCATTTTTGGACAGAGACTACAAGTGTTCATATGTGCTAATTTCAACCCCTTAGCAGTGGCCCATATTGTAGTGTTTGTTGCACCAGTGTGTACATTGGGGTTTGGAGGACCAGGGTTGAGTTCAGCGTCCCCAGCTAGGATAACTTTGAGAGGTACCATTATATTTTTCAGTAATGTTTTCGGTATTCTGGGGCAAAGGAGGGGAGGCCGATGCAGATGGCCACTTGTAAAGGATATTAGGGCATAACAGTTCTCCCTTATCTGGAGACCATCCATACAGTATATATCAAGGTAGATAGCTTTGAACCATAGGGGCTATCCTTCATAAAGTCACTTTCTGATGAGTAGAGTGGCTTGCCGTTTGCCGTGTATGTATTTTGCATGGCCAGGTTTGACCCAAGACCACCAAGACATAAAAGATTACTAGTAGGAACCTCTTTAACATCTTGTAGTAAGCTTTTAGGGTGTGTATCAACAGGAGAAATGTATGCATTCTATCTACAGTTCCCTTACTTGGAAGTACTAACAAGTCCTAGCTAACAGAGCCTTGAGTCTAATAAAGGAAGAAAGCTCAGTAGCAGTTGTGTCTATTGTACATGCATATAATAATAGTTTGCTCACAGGGCTACTGACTGACGTAGGTAGCTATGTTTCCCCATAGAGTAGCAAACAACAGAACTCTATTTAAGACAACTGGCTGATCCTTAAATCTTCTAGTTAACTGTTAATACTTCACATATGCAGGAGAAAATAACTATCAGGTGAAACAGGTAGAGCTACTAGCAGTTATGTTTATACACAGTTTTACTGTCCAGTCATAGGCAAAGCCTATTTGTCGATAAAAGAAACAATTCTAAGATCAGCTCTTTTAAATACCTGAACAAGGGCACTTGGGGGAGACTGCTGCCGTCTAATTGGCGGTATTATCAGAGTAGGTGGTGCTACCAAGTCCATTTAAGAAGTGGAGGGGATGGATGGGCTGGGACAAGAACCCACTGCAACAGTCTCTCTCCTTATTCGCCTCCTCGGTAGAGCTCTGGTGCGACGGCAGGCAGAAATATTTCAGTCACGGTGCAGGGGAGGGGCAGCCAGTCAAAGTTCAGTGTCCCTCAACCCCTGGTGTATGTTTCAGTTCCTGCAGCGGGTCCAAGCAGGAGCAAACAGCAAGTGGTCAGGTCTCAGTGCATGAGGAGAAGACCAATAGAGAGAAGTCTTTCCCCCGACCCCCATCGATGTGGCTTGGTGTCTCCAGCGGTGTCTGTCAGTCAACAGTATCAGCTCTGCTTTTAAAGGCTGTCTGAGTCAGTTCAGGCACAGCAAAGAAAATTTGAATTTCAGCGCCAGCAGGGACTGCTCCTCTGATTGGCTGCAGCAAGCCAGCAGAGTGAGCAATTAATCACAACAGTTTCTCTCCTTGTTCTCCTCGGTCCTCTGTAGTGCTCTGGTGTGGCGGCAGGCATTAAACTTTGGCCGCGGTGCAGGGGAGGGACAGCCAGTCAAAATTTAGTGTCCCTCAGCCCCTGGTGTATGTTTTGGCTCCTCCGGTGGGTTGAGCTGAATTAGTTCAGGCGCAGCGAAGAAAATTTGAATTTTGGCACCAGCAGGGACTGCTCATCTGATTGACTGCAGCAAGCCAGCAGAGCGAGCAATTCATTGCAACAGTCTCTCTTCTTCTTCTCCTTCTCCTGCTTGGTAGGGCTCCAGTGCGGTGGCAGGCAGTAAAATTTCGGACACAGGGCAGAGGAGGGACAGGCAATCAAAGTTCAGGTTCCTTCAACCCCTTGTGTATGTTTCGGCTCCTGTGGCGGGTCCAGGCAGGAGCGAACAGCAAGTGGTCGGGTCTTGGCCCAGGGGGAGGGGACCAGTAGAGAGAAGTCTTCCCCTCGACCCCCGATGATGTGGCTTGGTTTTTATGGCGGAGTCATCATGATCTGTGTTCTTCAGGCAGTGCCCACAGGTTGTTAGCAACATGTGGAGGGAGACATTTCTGTACGTTTTAAACAGTATATCAGAATGGGGTGAGTGTTCAGGTGAAAACCCCAAGGAAGAACCCACCACTGATTCGGAAAAACTTAGGACAGCCAAAACCATAATGATTTTTTTCATTTTGCTGCTTGGAGGGGTGGGGAGTTAGGGTTGAAAACCTTAATGCCACTTTTCCCTACTTTTGTGGCATTGTTACCCTAACTGGTGCATTAACAAAGTTTTTATTGCAAAGAATAGAAATATAAAGTGTACCAGATTTGACTGGGTAACTACACTGGCAGTAAGTGCAACTAGTAAGTTTGTTTGCTGCAACATTGAAAGAAACTGCGCCATACAGTTAATAACCAGTTAGCGAGAATCAGAAAAGGCTACGCACATGAGCAGGTTGCAGTGTATAATTTTTCGATGAGCCTTTTAAAAGTGCTGCGTCTGACCAGCGAGATGAGTTTTAGAGTTGCTTGGAGTGAGTTCCATGCAGTAGGGATAAAACAACTAATTTTAGTTTTCCCTGCCTGTGTAGTGTGTTTTGGAATATCTAACATTATTTAATTGTTTTTCCTGAGTGAGTAGTTGCTGTTTGATAAATGAAATAGCTCAGCGATGTATCCTGGGAAGTCTTTTAGGAATATTTTGTAAGCCCAGGTGTACAAGTTAAGAAGTCTTCTGGTAGCTAGTGAAGGCCAGCCAACTACAGCATACAGAAACAATGGTGGGTCCTGGGCCCTAACTCTGTAATAAATCTGAGTGCTCTGTGGTAGATTACATCTTATTTAGTGAGGTATGTGGTTGAAGTTTTACAGTATATCATGTCAGCTTAGTCTGTTATCAGTAATAAGGTGGCCTGGACCAACTGCGTGCGTCTTACGAGAAGCAATGCCTATTTTTAATGTAGAACCCAAGTCTGATACGCAGTTTCTTTCATAATGCCTCTGTGTGGGTGGCAAATGATAGTTTGTTGTCGATCCAGACTCCCAAGATATTTGTAGTTTTCAAGTACTTCGAGAGTGTCGCCTAACAGAGTAGTAATGGCTGGGGAAAATGCACATTGCAAAGCTGTGTGATGTGACGTAATTAACATAACCTTAGATTTTGAGGCATTTAATAGCAGCTCAGACTGAAGGAGATTGTGTTGTAGTTTATCAAAATCCCTTTGAAGGTCAGAGCAGACCATGGTGATGTTGGGCCTAGAGACGTATAGGGTGATATTATCTGCGTAAAAGTGTAGTTTGGTTTCAATGGGGGTCGCATCTAAATTGTTTATGTATGCCTTAAAGAGTAGTGGAGCTAATGTGGAACCCTGGGGGACACCCCTAAGAAGGGAGTGTAGGTTAAGTAAAGACCTTCTACTTTTATTTGCTGAACCCGTCCTGTTAGATAGAGAACCACTACAATGGTGCAGCACCCAAGCCTATCATAGTTAGTTTTTGAAGCAGTATGTTGTGGTCGACAGTATTGAATGCCTTACTGAGATCGAATAAAATAGCTCCGGTAATATCTTTTTGGTCAATAGCTTATATTGTCATTAGAAACTTTCATCAGAGTAGCAACAGTACTATATTTAGGTCTGAAACCAGACTGAAGGGATGTTTATAATGTTAGATTGTTCCATCAAGTCTCTTGTATGAGCATTGGCAAGTTTTTCTAGGAGCTTAGCTAATCCTGTAAGGGTGGATATGGGCCTATGGTTACCAAGTACTAGTGTCACCTGATTGGAAGAGGGGAATTGTGTGCACTGTTTCCTAAATTTATGATATATCCTTACTGGTGAGAGATAAGTTGAATTAGGTGCTCTCAGTGTTTCTTCTTCCCCCTTCACCAGCTCATACCTGGAAACAAACCTTGGCTTAGTGTGCCTTTCCTGGTTACCAATTCTTAAAATAAAAACATTGCTTTTAAAAATTGTTTAAAAACATTAAAATATAAATTTAACCTTTTTTTTCCCACTGTTTCTAAGGGTCTATGGTATAATGGCAATAATCCACTCCTGGGTGTGGGTTGTTGTGGGATTTACCCACTTCTGGTGTGGTTTCTGTTACTCAGCCTGCAGCCTCGTGACACACCACAGCAGGCTTGGATAAATCCCACAACAACCTACATGCTGTTGTGGATTATTGCTTAAAATAGGTGGGGCTCACTACTTGTAGACATATTATTCTTTAAAATAAGAAAATGTTACACATGCTGGCCATTTGCTCTGAAGTTTTAAGCCCAGTGCTATGAATTTTAATGCTGAAAGGTTGAGAGGTATGAATTACACCTGTCTCTAATGAACAGTTGAAGGGGTCAGTCAGTGGTGCACCTGTCAGTATCAGATTCTTTAGTATTCTTGGATGCATATTGTCAGGACTTATGACTTTATTCACTTTTTAAATTACTAAGACACGTTAATACTCTTGCTGTGATTATTTTCCCACACTGAACAGCCACATCTCTCTCCTTTTTTCCCCTGCAGTTTGCAATCTGATAATGGGCCCTTTTTCCTCTACCATAAATGCTAAGCAGAAATGCTCATTTAGGATATATGGTCTTCTCCTCATTCCTCTCTTTCCACCTGGCACTTTTCTTTAGTCTTACAGTATAATTTTTTTACATTTCTTCTCTCCCTGATACAGTGAAAAAAAGTCCTCTCTTGATATACCTTCAGTTATTCTATATCTAATTTCCTTTTTCTCACATTCTTGTTTGCCTCTCTCATGCTTGTCAGCTACATCTCCCTTTTATCTTCGGTTTGATTTGCCTTGTTACCTGTAAAAGCTTGTTTGTTTTTTTCTTACTGCAGTTCATACATCCTTATTATCCATAATGTTCTTTTTTTTTTTTGTTCTGAACCCCCGATCGGAACACAGGCCCACTGCACCCCCATGCTCAGACTTGCCCCTGAGCGGGACTGCGGGCAGGCACCCCTTCCCGATGGACACTGGGGTAGATGAGACCCAGCTTCCCTAGAGTCGGAGGGCCACAGGAGCCGGGACCCTGGCGGACACTGGTGGGCAGCCAGCAGGGGATGATATAGTGGGCTAATTGTCATACACAGGGGCCAGCATTTTCTGATGCTAGAGCCCTGGGGACAGGGGCGTGCAGTGACATCAGCATCCGCCTCCTCCTCCTCCCCATATGTGACAGCGCTTGCCACTGTGGGACCCCCTGCCTCCGCCAGGGAGTCCGTGGTGTGCCAGACCTCAGCCCCCGGAGGAGGCAGTTCTCTGGACGCTCAGTCCTTCTCCCTCTGGCAGCCCCTCGACTCCTGAGTCCGTTCCCGAACCTGGGATGTTGGCACGCATGGATGCCTTGCCTGTGTACCCGCGGCCCCATCCATAATGTTCTTCTTCACCTATTTTTACGTACTGCCCTTACAAAAAGACTAGTTGCCTCCTGTAAGCCCTGCTTAGTTATGTTCCATTTACTGTCCATAACTGTTGAATCCTTCACCCTTTATAGTTTCGACAGTCTTGTTCATCTTTGAAAAATCTGCTCTCCAGAAATACAGCATTTTTGTTCCTGATTTTCCTGTACAACCCTTTAACAGTGTTTTGAACCAAACTGCTATGTGATCACTTCTACCCAATGGTTCTCGAACCCTGATGTCATCTACCTTATTCCCATTTGTGAATAGTAGGTCCAATATACCTTTTCCCCAGTTGGTGCATTCATTAACTGTGTTAGTAATGCCTCTTGCAACCTCTCTGCTGTTCTATGGTTTCTTTCATTTATAGCAGATGAGATTATCCAGTTGACGTCAGGCATATTAAAATCTCTTATTAATAGTACTTCTCCTTTATTTGCAAACTTTAATCCTGTCCATCATTTTTTTGTCTGCTTCATCTTTCTCAGATGGTGATCTGTATACCACACCAACCCTAATAACGCTTCCGCTTGTTGCAAATAATTGTACCCATAACATTTCAGTTGTGTTTCCTAGGTGTTCTCATTTTACACACAATGCCACTTCTCCGCCTTTTCCATATTTTCTGAATAATGCCTGGAATTGATAACTCACAATCATGACGCATTGTGGCCTGTGTTTCCGTCACTGCTTTTATATCCAGGTTACTTACTGCCATTAATGCCTGTAGATATTTTATTTTGTTCCCTAATTGTCATTAATTACCACAAAACTCCTATTTGCTTATTTATATTTACTTTGTTTTATATTTACTGTATACTCCTTTTTATATTCTTTCTTGTCCCCTGTGTGTAATATTTTTTTTCCTAGTATATAAAAATACTCTTAGCACTTCCGGAAGGGGAGTGTCTATTTGGCTTCCTGCAGCTGACAGTAAACTCTGACCTCTCTCAGTCACAGACTGCCCCTCCATTAGTTTAAATGTTGTTCAATAAATATATAAATTTTTTACCTGTGAATCTTCACATTGAGGTTTTGACCATGCTGTGGTTTCAGATGGAAACAGGTGTGACACAGGTCACCTCTGCTAGTAACTAGATGCATATTATGCAGGAAAGCAGCATCTTTTTTTAAAACAAATACAAATGGCTCTCTTTTTCAGTTACAGAAACTGGATATGCTAGGCTGGTTGCCTTTGTGCAATTATTATGCTTACTTAGAAACATAGTCTTTGACGGCAGATAAGGACCGCTTGGCCCACCTAGTCCGCCCATTTCCCTACCTACAGGATAAGCCGCAGATCCTAGTTAACCAGCAGCCTATTTCTTCTACCCCCCACAAGAATTGCCTTATGTCTGTCCCATGTATTCCTGAATTCTCCCACATTTTTAGACCCCACAACCTCCTCAGGAAGGCTGTTCCATGCATCCACTACCCTCTCTGTGAAAAAATACTTCCTTACATTTCCCCTGAACCCCCCCAATCTTTTAATTGTGTCCCCTTGTTCTTGCATGTCTCCTTTTCTGAAAGATGCTACCCTCTTGGACTTTGTTGATTCCACTGAGGTACTTAAACGTTTCTATCAAGTCCCCCCCTCTCTCTCCTTTCCTCAAGGGTATACATATTGAGCTCTTTTAGTCTCTCCTCGTATGGCTTGTCTTACAGACCCTGCACCATTCTAGTTGCCTCCTCTGGACTGCCTTTGTCCTGTCTATTGTCCTTGCGGAGATGGGGTCTCCAGAACTGGACACAATACTCAGATGGGGTCTCACCAACTGGCTGTACAGAGGGATAACAACTTCCTGTTTTCTGCTGGTGATACCTCTCCTCTGCATCCCAGTATACCCCAGCTCTCCCTACTGCCTTCTCACATTGCTTGCTAACCTTAAGGTCATCTGATATGATTACCCCCAGGTTCCTTTCCTTTTTGTTTTTGTTACTACCCCCCATTGTGTAATCTTCTCCTGGGTTTTGTTTCCCAGGTGCATTATTGCACTTCTTTACATTGAATTATAGCTGCCATACTTCCGACCATTCCTCCAACCTTGCCAAGTCTCTTCTCATCCTTTCCACGCCTTGTGTAGCAACCCTGTTGCAGATCTTTGTGTCATCTGCAAAGAGGCATACTTTTCTTCCAGTCCCTCTGCAATGTCATTTATAAAGACATTAAAAAGGACTGGATCCAGTACTGAACCCTGTAGTACACCACCCTCTTTCTTCTGAGTGGACTCCATTTACAATTACCTTCTGTGTCCTGTTGTCCAGCCAATGTTTTACCCAGGCCACCACCCTGGGACCCACTCCCAGGCTGGTTAATTTGACTATTAATCTTCTGTGTGGGACTGTGTCAAATGCCTTGCTAAAGTTTAGGTAGGCCATGTCCAGAGCCCCTCCCTGGTCTACTACTTTGGTCACCCGGTCAAAGAAATCAATTAGATTCGTCTGACATGACCTTCCCGCTGTGAACCCATGCTGCCTTGGGTCTTGTGCCCCACTGGCCTCTAGGTACACAACAGTTCTTTTCCTTCAGAAGTGATTCCATCACTTTCCCTACCACAGAGGTCAAACTGACAGGTCTGTAGTTTCCTGCCTCTGTCTTGGTCCCACTTTTGTGAAGGGGAATCACATCCGCCTTCCTCCAGTCCTCAGGTACCACACCATCCTCCCATGATTTGTTAAAAGGGTAGTCAGTGGTTTCACTAGTTCTCCCCTTAATTCTTTTAGAATTCTGGGGTGAATTCATCAGGCCCCATTGCTTTGCCTACCTTCAGTTTAGGAGTTCTTTCAGAACCCTTTCTTCTGTGAAAGGACTGGGTCGACCCCCCTATCCAGAGTGCTTCTGTTAATTGGATTATGCACTCCTCCTCTTTTGTGAATACTGAGCAGAAATATTCATTCAGTATCCCTGCTTTTTCACTATCCCCCTCTGCCCACCCACTGTTCATTCTGTTCAGCCTCACTATCCCTCACTTTGTCTTTCTACACTCCCTGATGTACCTATAAAAGGTTTTATCCCCCTTCTTAATTGAGTTGGCTATCCTTTCCTCAATTTGGGCCTTTGCTATTCTGACTTCCCTCCCTGCTTCCTTCTGCTTTAACTGGTACAGCTCTCTGTCCTGCTCCTTCTGTGTTTCCTTATACTTCCTGAATGCTATCTTTTTCTCCCTGACTTTCCCTGCCACCTCTTTTGAGAACCACAGTGGCTTTTTCTTTCATTTTAATTAATTTATTTGCTTCACACAAAGGCTTGTTGCCTCTGTGATGGCAGTTTTGATGATTCCCCATTGTTGCTCCACCCCTCCTTCTAGCCTGTTTGCTAGTGCTTTTCTGAGGCACTCTTCCATCTTGCCAAAGTCAGCCCTCCTAAAGTCCAGTACCCTCACTTTTGTATGGCTTGACTCTGTAGCTGAGTTTAACGTGAACCACACTGTTTGATGGTCACTTGTTCACAGACGACAACCCACTTCTAGATCTGAGATCCTCTCACTGTCCCCATTTGAGAGTATGAGGTCTAAGACTGCTTCCTCATGAGTGGGTTCCGAAACTAGCTGTCTGAGACATGCTACCTGTAGGGCATCGAGAATGGCCCTGCTCTTGGATGTGGCTGCAGCAAGTGTATTCCAGTTAACATCTGGCATATTCAGGTCTCCCATCAATAATATCTCCCCTTTCTCTGCCATCCTAAGAATGCCTTCTATCATATCTTTGTCCATTCCCTCCCCCTGACCTGGGGGTCTGTATACAACCCCTGTGCGGATTGTGGTGTCACTTCCAGTCTCCAGGATGACCCACAGTGCCTCCTCTCCTCTCTGTTTACTCTTTTGTTCCATTGCTTTTATCCCTTCCTTTACATAGAGAGCTACTCCTCCCCTTCCTGTCTCTCCTGTAGGTTACATACCCCGGTATGTTAACATCCTAGTCATGGTTCTCTGTCTACCATGTTTCTGTGACCGCTATGCCATCCAGGCATCCCTCTTCCATCAAGGCCACCAGTTCAGGGAGCATGTTGCCCAGGATATGGGCACTGGTACTCATTATCCTCCATTTCCTGATGGCCTTACTCCTTTTTGCCCCATTCCTGTCCATAGAAACATAGAATTTGATGGCAGATAAGGACTGCTTGGCCCACCTAGTCTGCCCATTTCCCTACCTAACGGATAAGCTGCAGATCCTAGTTAACCAACAGCCTACTTCCTCCTGCCCCCCACTAGAATTGCCTTATGTGTCTGTCCTTCTTGTCTTTGTCACTTCTCCATTACCCTAGCCCTTCTCCCTATTGACATCTCTTTGTTGGTTTTACTGCACTTACAACCATGAATTTTTAGAGGCTAGGATTTCCCTTTCTCCTTTCCAGTGCCTCCCTTGGCTAGTTTAAATACTTGCCACTGAAGCATTTAAACCTATCACCTAGGATTCTGATTCCCCTCCTGGACAGATGCAGCCCTTGTCCCTCTGTGTCTTGATCCCCACCTTGTGGATCAGGGGAAGGGAAGGAAGGTGTACAGGAGGCCCAGGTACCAGGGCCTCATGAAGGCATCCCCAGCTGTGTCCCGCACTGTGGGATTGTCAGTGTTTAAGATACGGTTTGTAATTGGAATAAAGATACTGTTTGTAATTAGAAAATTGTTTTAAGCAATTTTGGTCCCTTTCCAGCATGGTCTATGTTAGCCTCCACGATCAAACTGATTTAGCATTTCTAAATAGTATTTTATGTTTGGAACATTGCAAAGAATAGTTCCAGACACCTGCAAAAATATTACAGTTGGCAGCAACAATTGAATTTCAAGCCGTTCTGTTCTATATTACTAAGTGCACTTGTGTGAAAAAAAGAACTTCATCAACTCTTGGGGCATATTCCCTAACTGAAGTCGTAATCCTCTACTTGTCATATTGTTATATCATAAGCAAGAAAATATGGCCTCAGCCAAGGAATAAGCATTAGATGAACTCTAAGGGAATATATCCAGAGTTCATGCAAGTGCCCTAATGCAATGACTTTTAATTAAATTCTTTAGGAATGTTCTGTATTGATGCCAGTTTCTTTTGTTTTTGTTGGTGGCCAGAGTCTCTTCTTAAAGAGACTTCCTGGTTCTCAATTACACCATATTGCTCAAAAATTAGAATTTCAGGACCTTCCATTTTTAATTACGGAATATGTTTTCTTTAAAACATGATTTTTTTCATCTTAGACGTTATCTTCATCTTGCTTATTTCAATCAATCAATCAAATCTTTAATTATTCAGGCGAACACCGTTGAGCAAGCTCATTTACAAGATGGACATGATGCATAAGAATACAAATTATAACAGCACAAGTCAAACAATGAACAATATGTACAGGACAAATATACAGGAACACAGCAGTATAGTGCAAGGAATAAAAGGCATAGTGATAGAGCATATACTAGATGGTTGGGCTTAAAGAAAAAATCACCTTGGTTACAGGGTAGTTAAGGCCTTTCTATGTGCAGGGAGGCAAAAAATAAATTTAGGTGTTATAGAACGTCGATCCTGTTCACTGCTGGGCCAGACGGGCAGGAGATTCGAGTAGGATAAGGTGGGATGGGGCAACAGGGCGGGGATACTACATAGGGAGGACGAGAGGTGGTGGGGTAGCTTATGGTAGAAGAACTCCTGAAGGCGTGACATATTTCTGTCATAATGTCATAATCGTCTGCTTATATCACAACTTGTCATCATGGAAATGCTTTTGATGTTGCAATATGGGTATGGCACCTGAGTTTCCGTACAAAAAAGTGCAAAATAAAGCACTTAGGGCACAGAAACACAGGGGCAGAGTACAGAATGGGAGGAGTGGTAATGATGATCACCAAGCTGTAAAGAGACCTGGGGGATAATCATATCTGATGACCTAAAGGTGGCCAGGCAGTGTGACAAGGCAGTCCGGGAGGGTTAGTGGGATACTGAGGTGCACAGGGAGGGGTATCACCAGCAGAAAGAGGGAGGTGGCGTTGCCTGTGTATAGATCACTGGTAAGACCCCACCTAGAGTACTGTGTGCATTTCTGGAGACCAAATCTCCAAAGGACATAGACAGAGTGGAAGTGGTCCAGCGGAGGGTGACTAAAATGGTGCAGCATCTGCATCAAAAGCCCTATGAGAACAGACTTAAGAACCTCAGTATGGACACCCTGGAAAAGAGGAGGGAGAGGGAGGATATGATAGAGACCTTTAAATACCTCATGGGGATAAATAAGGTATAGGAGGGAAATATTTTTCAGAAGAAAAGGTACTTAACAACAAGAGGACATATTGTGAAGGTGGAGGAGGTAGATTCAGGAGAGATGTGAGGAAGTACTTCATCACAGAAAGAGTGGTGGATTCCTGGAACAGCTTTCCAGTGGAGGTGGGGCAAAAACAGTGTTGGGGTTCAAGAATGCATAGGATAAGTACAAGGGAACCATAGTGGAATGGAAGAGGGACAGAGAAAGAGCTGTAGATCAGGTATGGTCTGCAGTTAATAGTGTAGGTAGGGAGAAATGGGCAGATTGGATGGACCATGTGGTCCTTAGCTGCCCTATGTTTCTATGTTCTGTGAAGTGTAGGTGGTACAAGACAGGTTCAGAGAGGTAGGGAAAATCTGCATCAAGGTAGGGAGTACAGTAACCTTCTTTTAGGTGCTCCCAGTCCCAAGGGCCAGCACTGTGAGGAAAGCTAGAATTGAAGAATTCAGTGTATGGCTCAGAGAGTGGTGTGAGGCAGAGGCATTATGAGATAGCCGGTGACTGGGAAGGAACCTGGGAGAATAATGACCTGTACACACCAGACAGACTGCATCTAAGGAAAAAGAGCACAAGGATACTGAACAGCAAACTGGAGGAATTAATGGGGAAAAAACTTTAATTTAAACTGACAAGGGGGGCCAGCAGGGTGCAAAAATATCCTCACTCACCTAGTGAAGGAGGCCATTAGACCACCCCCCATCAGGACAGAACAGGGAGAAACAAATGGAGGGTGACAAAGAGGGAAGGGGACTGAGGAGGAGGAGGGGGCGGGACAGGGTTAAAAGGAGGCCCAGAGTCACAGTGGAGGGTAGTGTCTTTGAATGCCAGAAGCTTGGGAAATAAAACGGCTAAGATGCAGGCACTAATGGTCGATGGAGGTGGACACAGTGGCCACCATGAGACAAGCCTGCAAACCATGACTGGGCTTTGCAGTCCCTAGGTACAAAATGTAATGGAAAGGATAGCTAAACAGGAAGGGGGGTGGCCTCTGCATGTGAAGGAGGGGATAACCTGTACTAGAGAGGAATGGGGAGGATGGAAAAACAGAAGCACTATGAGTGTAGGTCCAGTCAACTAAGGGGAGGACAGTAAGGATAGGGGTAGTTTACAGTCCACCTTCACAGGATGAAGAGTTAACAAGGTAGTGGGGTCCCAAATCATGGAAATGGAAGGCAGGGAGGAGGTAGTAATAATGGGGGACTTCAGTCTACCTGTGGTGGATTGGGAAATCCCGGCTGCCTCCAGCACTAGGGAGCAGCGAGCAGGTACTGCTGGATGCATTCCAGAGTGGATTCCTGATGCAGGGTATCATGGAGCTCACTAGGGAGTGGGATGTAGTGTTTATCTGGTCCTGTTCAACTGTGGGGATATCCAGGATCTAAAGATGGAAGTTCAGCTTGAAGGGAGTGACCACCATGTGGCTTAGTTCCACCTGGACATGGGCATGGGAATAAGCAGGACCAAGATGAGGGTTTTGAATTTGAGGAAGGCTGACTTTTATAGGATGGGAGAAATTCTGATAGGATACGGTGCTGGGATCAGTAAGGAGATGAAGGTGGAACAGAAATGGTCCATAATAAAGGAGGAACTTATGGAGGCCACTGGTGAGTGTGCCAACATCAGAAGCTAGACATGCAAGGCCAAAGGCCCAGCTGCTTCAGAAAGGAAGTGGCAAATTTATTTATTTATTTCAGTTTAGGATTAATACCTTTGAGTCCAGGACTCATTTTCAAAGGTTCCAAGTCATTGTTGTACAAACATTACAAATATAACAGTCTTTACAGAAAACAGAAAAACAGTTACACAGGCAATCAAATACCAAGAAATTATATACATCCAACGACAGGTTAAAGAGGATAGGGTCAAATAGGATTCAGCCTTGTAGTTCACTAGTTTGTAGGTCAATCCAGGAGGAAGGGGTAGGGAGGTCAACCAGGGATGGCATCATCATCGAAGAAGTGTGTTGTCAGCGCGAGTGGGCCTCATTTGGTGAGGGGAAGGAGGGTTTGAGGAGATGTATGGGGTGTTGGGTGGCTGAAATCCTGCCACATTAGTGCAGGCAAGCACAGTTCTTTTGTGTGTCAAGAAGGGATCTGAGCCCAGATTTGAAGGTACTAATCTTGGGTGTATCTGTGAGGTTAGCAGGTAGCTCATTGTACCAGTTCGGTCCTTGGTACAGGATGGAGTTCTGGGTGAGTTTCGTCCTTTTGAAGGGAATCACCAGCCTATCAGTAGCCGTGCTTCTAGCTGATTTGGTGGGAACTGCCGGTGTAAAGAGGTTGCCCATGACAGGGGAGGTAAGCCCAAGAAGCACTTTTTTCAGAAGTAGGCAGGTTTGATATTGTGCTCTAAGATGGAGTGGGAGCCACCCAGTTTCAGTGTAGAGCGTGCAGATGTGGGTGTCATGAGCAGCCCCTATTGACAGGCGGCAGGCCTTATTTAGTAGCGTGCCAACCCTGTTTAGGGCAGTTTTTGTGCCTGCCCCATAGATAGGCAGCCCATAATCTATGGAGGACAGTACTGAACTACTGGTGGCAAGTTTGAGAGCTTCAGGTATCATAGAATGCCTATGGCAGTAGAGGACCCCAAGTTTTATATTAGCTGACTTGACCATGGAGTCTATATTTATTTATTTAGCTTTTGTTGACCGTAAGTGCACTAGACAAATCCTGCCTATTTTCAGGCACGACCGAGAGAGGATACAGATGAATGCCAACTGACCTTGAACAGATTAAGCTGTTGAGTAGAATTTTTAGTGAATGAGGGAAATTTGCAGACACCGGGAAATTCTACTCTGATGGGTGGGGACTCTTCCCATGAGACATCTGAACTAGCTTCAGTATGTCTCAGCCGTTGGAAAGGACAGAGGTGTTGGATGATGGACTACAAGAGACGGATCAGATTTTAGAGAAAGCCCTAACAGTCGCTAATGCTGTAGAACGCGACAATACTGAATTACCTGAGGTGGAGATGTATCCAGTGGGAACAGAAGACACTCAGGGAGAGTCAGATGGTGACCAAACCTTCGTGATTGAGGAGGAGAAAAAAAGGAAACGACCAGAGAATGGTCAGACAACTTCTTTTGGTACAGTGAAAAGAAGCAGCGTTCACGCTATTATGGCCCCAATGGAAACAGACGTGAGTGTGGTGAGCAGTGCACCGTGGAAGACTCCTTCCCTTCTCGGCTCGCCTTCTACGCGGACTCCAGAGCAAGCGCTTGGAAAAAGCAGGATGGATTAAGACTGACAGCATGGATTCCAGATCCTAACCTTCCTTGCCTGGGAAAGGATCGGAACAGCGGACGGACCGCTTGGACACAGTGAGTGCAGCGGGGAACATTCTTCAGTAACGGACTGGAATACCGTCATTTCCGGCTGCTGGCCTCTGAATCTAGGTGTGGAGGATCGTCTGAGTCGCGGAGGAATCGAACCTCTTACCCCAGACCTCTGCAGAAATGAAAACGCCATTAATCTGGATCAGACTACTGTATTGAAACCGCAGTTGAAAGGTCAGTACCTGCAAGAAGAACTGAATAATGCTAGTATTTTACAGGACCCAGTAAATACTCT
Source organism: Neoceratodus forsteri (assembly GCA_016271365.2). Lineage (NCBI taxonomy): Eukaryota > Metazoa > Chordata > Ceratodontiformes > Ceratodontidae > Neoceratodus > Neoceratodus forsteri. The sequence goes on along the minus strand of CM057449.1, from coordinate 1,127,569,966 downwards.
TCCTGCAGTTAAGCCAGTCAGTTATGCATCCCTTTTTAAACAGACAGAGGCCCCAATGAGGAAAAGATTTGTGGCACGTAATACATTATAAAGGGATATGGATCTTCCTCCAGATCGGAACTTTGTGGGAAAGACATTAATAATACAATCCTTAAAGATTAAACCTTCAGAAGTATATGCTTTAATACATTCTTCAGGAGATTCTAATTTTGATGTTTTTCAGATTGCTGCATTGTTAGACAAATTTTGGTCTGCTTACTATAATGCACGTGTTGACCTTGTTTGAAGCATTTTGTAGTTATTCCATTACTAGGCCAACTGCAAAAATTATTACTGTCCTTTTAGGAATGAAGGGTAAATGTTTTAGATATATTATACTGGTTAGAACAACGTTGTACAGTTAATGGTGCACCACATGCTTTAATTGATGAAAATGGGTTTTGACGGGAGGGTGGAAGTTTACTGTGCAACTTAAAATTACTGAGTTTGAATTCAACATCTTCCTAATTGTTTTTACCTGGGCTCTAGATCGTGGTATACTGTTTTATCCAGGGCAGCCAGATCATCTTATAGATGTGGCTCATTGTCCCATTTAAGTCTGACTGTGATAAATTGAAATGTACTTCATGTGGTATGATAGGTCATACTGTGCTGGCTTGTACAGTTCCTCCCACTTGCAATTTATGTGGTGATGCTTCACATGTGTTTATAGCCTGTCTGTGGGCAGCCCATAATACCTCGAACTATGCAGAACATGATGCTTATATAGCTAAATCCTCTGCTATGGAGACCCCCCACCAAGTTTCGGTGCAACCTGTTAAAGATAAAGAAAAGCTTCTTTCTTTTCCTACCCCTACTGAAAGGTTACCAACTCCCAAAATTACTGAGCAATTGTTTGTTCCAGATACCCCTGAATTCCCTGAACCCCCTAAAGCCCCTGACCCTCCTAAAATTCCCGAGTCCCCTACGCCCCTTATATCACTTAACCCCCCTGACATTTCCGGAACTGTTGAGCAACCCTCCATCGAAGGGTTAGCGAGTTTTTCTAGTGATCCAAAAGAAGAAGGAGCAAGGAAACTTCACTCCCACCAGTTGCTCTGGACACTTCGCCTCCGCCAAACAGGTAGACACTGTATCTATCCCAATATCTAACCCTGCACGTAACCTCACAAAGTTGGCTTGAGGCTATGGAGGAGGAGGACGGAGAGTCAGGAATCTATCTCTTACTATTCCTTCCATGACAACCTCCACATCATTACTTATAACTGATAGTTCTGGGACCACTTTAAAAAGAAGTTCACTAGATTGAAGAAAAGAAATGAGGTGGTTCTTTATACAAAGATTCCTTCTTTTTCTTTGGTTCTTTTCATGTCTGCCATCGCCTCGCTAGTTTTAATGTAAATAGTATACGCTCAAAATATAAACGAATAGCAACTCTTTTCGCATTACGTAGCTTGGCCTATGATGTTTATTTTACAGGATATTCGCTATATACAACAGGAGAAGCAACAATGGCCTCGAGAGAATGGGGGCTTAGGACCGCTATATTGGTCATTAGGACAGGACCTTTGTTCTGGTGTTTGTTTTGTTTCAATACATCTGACTTCATTTTACAAAAGAGTGTGGACTTAATACCTGGCAGAGTTTTTTATTAGACCTTATATATATAAGTTTCCTTATAGACTCATAAATATTTATGCACCACAACAGAAAGCTGCCAAAATTCAGCTTTTGCGTCAAATTAAACCTTTTTTATGTACAAATCGAATCATTCTATGGGGTGGAGATTTTAATACCAGTTTGGAAATCCCTTCAGGTAGGAAAACTTATTGCAACACTCATGCTTTACGTAATCTTATCACAGACCTAAACTTAGTGGATGTCTTTGCCCAGTCCCCGCGGCCTACTTTTGTGAAAGGGAAATTGCACTCGAGAATTGATTTCTGGTTATGTTCGCAAACCACTGGAATAGTAAAAGGTCTCACAGTGCCGATGGCGACCTCTGATCATCATTTAATAGGGATACAATCCAATTAGAAGATGTTTTATCACAAGGCCTAGGGTATGGAGAGTTAACTCATCTTTGTTGTTAATTCCTGCATTCATTCAAGGGTTTACAGAATTAATTACAGACCGTATTACAGTAATCACTATATATGATTCTATAATAGACTGGTGGAGTGATACTAAATCATATGTGATATCATACTTTAAATCCTCATGAGATCTTTAGCTGATGAAAGACATCATACCTCCAAACATCTACAAGCAGAATTATTAACATTATTTACATAATCTTATTTATATGGTTCGGACCATTCTGCTCGTATAAAAGAAGTTAAAAATGCTTTAGCTAAAGTACAGTACAATAGGCAAAAATCCATACTTTTTGAACAAAAATTTAAAATTACTGGGACTCAGAGTCAATTCAACCCCCTTGAGGTTGATACTGGAAAAATCAGTGGCAAACAAATATACCAATTGTTGTATGAACAAGGTCAAGTTGTAAAAGGGCAAGAAAAACTTATGGCATGTGTCTCAAAATTCATAAAGCACACATTTGAAACCCCAGATGTTGCTACAACAGATATGATGATGTTATTACAAATATTGAATGTACCTACATTAACGACACCACAACAAAGAGAGCTTGTAAAGCCCTTCTCTTTTGAAGAAGTAAAAGATATTATTTTAGGTCTCCGGGATAGGGTGGCTCCTGGTTCTGATGGTTTATCGGCAGAGATTTATAAGTTTTTATGGAGACTTATACTACGTCAGTTAGTAGCTGTATTTAATGGTTTTTTACAGGAAGACCGATTGACAGATCAGATGTACGAAGGATTAATGTTATTTTTGTACAAAAAAGGAGATAGAAAAGATTTGAGGAATTGGAGACCAATTACATTGTTGAATACAGACTACAAAATTTTTGCTAAGTTGTTAGGGAATAGGATTTCTAAATATTTGTCCTCTTTGCTTTCACCGTTCCAATATTGTTCAATTTCCGGTAGATCCCTCCACAACGCTTTATTACTAATTAGAGAATTATTTTCTCAAGGTTATCAAGGTTCTTTAAAAGGATATTTGTTTAATTTTGATTTGTCTAAAGCCTTGATAGTATTTTCCAGGAATTTATTTGGTTAACCCTCAAAAGTTATGGATTTCCAAATTTTTATAAATTGGATTATTTTATGTTATTCTTTAGCCTATGTTAGGCTCAATATTAATGGAAGATTAGGATCCCCTGTTATATACATAGAGGAGTACAACAAGGATGTCCTCTAAGTCCTTTATTGTTTGTGATAGCCTTGGACCATATTATTCGGTTACTTCATCAATCTCCTGGATTTTCAGGGCTTCTGGGTATTTATTCTAAAGTGATTTGTTATGCAGACGATCTTTATGTTTTAGTACCGAACACTACAGAAGGTCGTTTATTAAGTGACATATTACCGGTTTTTCTATCAGTTATTGGATCGAGTTTAAATCTACAGAAAAGTGTGTGTTTTAACTTGACCCTTTCTGCAGATACTGTGGTTTCAATTAGGGAATTAAGGTAGTAGATTCTCCATAAGTTATTAGGAGTTTATTTTGGAGTCTCAGATGCAGCACAATATAATTGGGAGATAGCTCTGAATACGGGTAGGGAAAAAGTAAGTAAATGGCATAAGTGGTCTTTGGGGGAAAAAGAAACGTATTTTTTTGATTAAAACATGCTTACTGTCCATATTTTTACACGTAGCACATATTTTCCCACTACCTAAAAGTTTTTTTGTACCTCTTTTAAATCTCTTTTTTTCGTGTTTCTGGGGAAGCCGTCTCAATCCTATTAGACGGAATGTTCTATTACAACCTTATCGGCAAGGAGGGGTCTCTATGATTCATCCGATTTGTATTTTTTTATACACTTTTCTTTGCAACTAATTTAAAACCCTTGGTTCAGGATTCTATCCAAACTTGGATTCCTTTCGTATATATATCTATTAAAGATATTTTCAAGAATGGAGTAGTGGGAATTTTTACACAAAAATAAAAGAAAATATGTCTTATCCACAGATTGGGGAATAGTATTTGACATGCTAAAAACATGGAACATTTCGGCTACTATGATTAAAGAATTATCTCGGAAACAGTTGTATACAGAAATAGTAGAATCCCAGTTTAAGGTAGACGTATTTCCAGGTTTTACACCTATAGAACAGACACAGATTGGTCAACGCCTTATGGACTCTCGTATTCCAGTAACAATGTGGGATATTGCATGGTTAAGTGCACACGGTAAAATTAATGTACGTGGGAATCAAAAGCATAAGCAGGTAATGGATAGGAATTGTTTTCGTGAATCATGTGTAGAACTTACGGAAACAATGACTCATCTATATTTTTCTTGCCCTTTTATTTTACGTTTTTGGTTTTTATGGAAACGCCATTTTTGGGATAAGGTCTGGTGTCAGTGGGATCAAAGAGCTTTATTTTTCGGTTTATTTCCAGAGTCCTGGTCGAGATGTAATTCGAGCACCCTCTGAACATTATAGCAATTGTAATTCTGTATTGGGTGGCAGGTTAGATGTTTTTTATTTCAGCAATGGCATCTAACTTCAGAGGATTTATTCAAGAGGATACTAACCCATCTTGACTGCCTAAGAGAAGGAGAAAGGAAAATCCTGAAGAGGAAACATATGGGAACGATATTGGAACTTTTTGACTTATTTCTAATATACTTAGTTTTCTTTCAGATCTGAATTGAGCTCTGTTTTCATAATTTACAAACCTGTGTATTTTCTTTTGTATTTGATTGCTGTATATATGATTTTGCTTTTAATAAACATACCCCTACTCTTTTCGATAAGTGCCATGGGATCTTTAACATCCACCTGAACTACCACCAATCCAGGCAGATGGGACCTTGGTTTAACGTCTCATCCGAAAGACAGCACCTCAGAAGTGCAGCACCCTCTCATGCTGCACTACAGTGTCAGATCCGGGATATTAACCCAAGTGCAGATGTGGAACTGAACCCACAGCCCTCTGATCTCCCGGCCTCAGAGGACGTGTGCTACCTACTGAGTCACTGACACTGACATATATGGCCAAAGAAGGTGAGTGTATCATGAAAGGTAATGCAGAGGTATGTGAACTTTGTTTTCTTGTTCCAGTATTTTACCCTTGTGGTTATGAATGAGCAAAGGCTGGTATTTCTTTTTGCTTTGGGAGGTAGAGAAGAATAGACTCTTAGTTTTTTTATGCAGGGTTTTATTTAACTCTAAAATTGATTAGCGTTGCTCATAAAAGTGCTAAAACTTTGTGAAAATTAATAGCTGTTGCCTCACTGTGTTTAACAAACACAGCACTTCTAGAAAATCTATATAAATACTTTCTGTACAGTTAGTATCGTCCCAAGGAAAAAAACTGCTAATCAATTATTTAAAACCCTGTAATGGTTTAATAGTAGTTTGTTTTGTGTGAACCAGGATTCAAGCTTAAGGAAGCTGTTTTGGAGTTCGGTAGTGATGGAGTTGCGATCTTTGCCAGCAACAGATATTACTGCATCATCAGCATAGAGAATGGTGCGTGCTGTACATGCAGATGGTGCAGTGTTGATGGAGAGGCTGAAGAGCAGTGGACCAAGAATAGAGCCTTGTGGGACTCCGAGGGACACTTCCTTAGCTGATGATAGGGCATCTCCAATTTTGACTCGTTGCAACCTACTTATGAGGTAGCTTCCAAACCAAAGTACCTTGTCTGGGGATAGGCCTGTTGAATGGAGGCAGTTTAGGAGGAGTTTGTGATTAACAGAGTCAAAGGCCTTCGTAAGGTCGATGAAGACTGAGCTTACTGCCTCCCCATTATCTAAGGCATCATAAAACTGGGAAGAGTAATCAACAAGGATGGTGAACGTGGAGTGCTTTTTTCAGAGCCCATGCTGCTGTGAGTAGAGTAGGTTATAGTTAGGGATGTAAGTTTGTCATGGATGAGGTTTTAATGACTCATTGTTCGTGAAATCATTAGTAAACAGTAGTAAATGTTGTGGCACTGTCATCATTGCTACTTTCTGATGACACTAGTGAAAGTCATGGAAGTCCTGAATAAAGATCAAATGTCGTGGAATCAATGACGTGTATGACTGCTATGACAAACTTACATCCCTAGTTATAGTTATCAAGTGCTTTTGAGAGGTGGGGTAGAATGGACATAGGTCTGTAGTTGAATGTTTGAGTTTTGTCCCCAGTTTTAAAGACAGGCATGATGATGGCTGAATTCCATAATTTTGGAAACACCCCTGTCATTAGAGATGCATTAAACACGATCGAGAGAGGACCGGCCAATTTGTTTAGGAGAAGACCCACCAGTATCATATCCACTAGATCAGCCCCATCCTGGTCTTGCCAAGAACCCCCTTAATGTGCTTGATGGTTTCAGTCTTGGTGACTGGTTCAAAGTAGAAAGGTGGTATAGCATCCTTTGGAGGGTTAGGATGGGCAGTGGGGTGTTGTTACCCAAGCTGATCTTTAAAATAATCACCAGGGAGTTTGCCAGAAAGGTCTGTGGAAACGTTGCTGAGCTTATTTGCAATGTCAATGGGTTCCTGTAGGGGTCCCTCCACTTTTACTAGTAGATCGGATGGGGCCTTGGGGGTCTTTCCTGTTAGGGATTTGATGGAGTTCCAAAATTCCCTACCAGAGCCCCAGCTCTTGCTTAAGAGGTCTTTATAGTAGGAAGTTTTAGCCTGTCGAATGAGCTTGGTGCAGGTGTTTCTGGCTGCCTTGTAGGCATTGTGTCGCAGGAGTTCCAGATGATTTTGCAATGTGCCAGAGATTGTCTCTATTCTTCATTAAACCAATCGGGGAGTTAGTGAGCCATGAATTGGAGGTACCCCTGATTTTCTTTGTTTTGTACAGCGCAAAAATATCACAGGCATGGTTGAAGACAGGGCTAGAAATAATTTTTTTGAGATGCCTGTCCGAGGGACAGGTGGAATGTAAATGTTGCCTGTCCGGACAAAGTTTTACCTGTCCACATTTTTCTGAGGTGAATTTTAAACTTAAGACATAAAATGGACTGTAAAGTGGAAAGAGAGAAAACTGTTGCTTTTTGGGGGGTTATTTTTCAAGGTAAAACACTGATTGAGTCTAGTCTATTTCTGAATCAGAACTTGAATCAAGTCTGCAGCCATATGGTCTCACATGAGGTCTTCTCTTTGTTTTCCAGATTTGAACCATAGTGTTATGGCATCCTGCAGGTCAAATGTATAGCGCTAGTATCTGACAGCTTGACACGCATTAGTTCAGATGTAGTCATAGGAGACAGACAGGACCGCCAGTCAGACTTCACTCTGCCCATCAAGCTGAATCCTCTCTCAACTACTGCAGTTTGGGTTGGGATCAGTAGAGCTATTGTGACTAAGACCAGAATATCAGGGAATCGCTGTTTATGTGCATCATTATGGAGAATTTTTTGCCAGAAATCCAAATAGTGAAATTTCGGAGACAGCTCATTCAGTGATTTTTTTCATAAGTGGTTTAAGCTCTAACCATTGCGCTTCAATCAAGTTTATATTATTATTGTGTTTCTTCAGTAGGTCACTGTAGTGCTCTGTGAGGGTTCTGACTTCCTCATTGCCATAAAGGGCTAGTTGGTCATGGTCACTATCTGGTAACTGTAATGGGTTAAATATACTGAATGACCGTAGGACTTTGTCTGTTTTAAAATTGGAAAATCGTGAGTTAATACTTTCAATTGTAGATGAAAGAAGGCTTGTAACATCACGCAGCACTGCCTGTTTGGTTCCATCTATAGAATATCCCTTTCTAAGTTAAGGAAGATGTCAGATCCACGAACTGAACCTGAGTAGTGGCTGAGCCTGTCAGTCGACTTGTTCTAGTGTCACTGTCAGCTGTGTCAGAGTCAGGAGCAACAGCAATTCGTTACAGACTTTGTCAAGTTTATCCTGTGCAGGTAGTTCTCTAGCCAGAGCACCGTGCTTTCAACCTTGCTGACTATTGTTTCTACTGTTGAGCTGCTCTCTGTAGAGTTAGACTGAAGGCCATCATGACAGAAAGGTATTCAGCCAGAAACTGAGAAAAGAGGACAAATCTCACAGTACTTATTGTTTTGAACAACCCACTGGCCTGATCTTTTGTTTGCCCTGGTGAGAAGCAATGTGCTGTAAATGTACAACTAAGGCCTTGTAGTTGGACAGAATAACAGACAGAGCCCTTTTCTCTGTGTGCAACCCACTGGTCCCTGACACGTTAACTGGTTTGTGAATGGTGTAGCTCATATTGCTGGCTAACTCTTTGAGACCGCCCAGTTTTGGGAGACTTATGGTATATTTTATAGATACCCATTAAGACTTCATCTGTTGTTTTCATGTATGGAATAGATGTTGCTGATTGCTTTATAGCTAGCTCCAACTTGTGGGCACTGCACTGAATCCCTAACAAATGAGGTACATCTTTCAAAATCCTGCCAAACACCCCAGTCACTTTACCCAACATGACGGGTGCCCCATCAGATCCAAAAGCAACAATTTTTTCTTTCCAGTCTTTACAGTCCAAGGTGAATTCTAAGGCATCACCTATTGAGTTATAAATGCTTTCACCATTTGGAATACAGACTGGCTGAAGGGAAACAAATTTGTTAACTGGACGGAAATTTTCCATTGTCCTAATATAGACTGCCTCCTCTTCTACTGAGGCATCAGTGCTCGAGTCACATAGGACAGAGATGAAAGTGTTACTGTTAACCAGTTTTGCATCTTTTATCCTTATTGATTCTGAAATAAAATGTGTAATTGCTGCCTGTTTGTCACTTCTATAACTGACCTCGACATTTGCAATTCATTTACATGTTGTAATTCTAAGATGCCAGGGAAATCTGTGAATGGGGTTCTGAATTAATCAAATAAAGAGTTGTTCTAAACAAATGTTCCACTTGTGTCGCCTCATTTTTTTCCATTTGTATTATTCCTCGTTCTTTTGCTAAGTTGGAAGGGTCTGTGTTAGACACAGTATTTTTTTATTGGCTAATTTATGAGGTTTGGAGAGTTCATGAGCTCGATATTTTCAAGTCTCATGCTCTTACAGCCACTCATGAAAGTGTTTGTCTCCTTGGTATTTTTTGCAGTATGAGCAGGTCATGCCCACATCAGGCTCATATAGTAGCCACTCCGTATTTTCTTCCAGGTCTCCTGGAACCGCTTTTCTTTTGCCCGGGACTCCCGCCACTTTCAACAGTAGTCAGAGTTGCTGGCATATCAGCACTGGCACTACAAGTTGTCACATCTGTGGCCACAATGGTGGGGTGAGTAGTTGGTGCTACTGAGTCTATCAGTAATGGAGAAGCAGTACACATGGAAGAACCCGAGCCTTCTCTCCTCTTGGCTTGAAACCGAAGGCTTTCCTGTAATTTTTAAAGCCAAACTTTAACAAAGATATTTTTTCCTTTGGTTTACTTAGCTAGTACAAATTTAAAGAAGTAAGCACTCTGAAGACAGTGGACACTACAGTGAAGTGATGATCAGAGATATTAGAAGACGTGAACAGTCTGTTTAGTTTTCTTTTCCTCCCTGTAAAACCCGGACAAAGGAGTTTAATATTTATATTTTCCTCCCTCCAGTTTTCACAACTAAAACCTGAGGGGTATCCTGCTGTCAACCTGTTTTGTAATTTAATCCCTCCTCTCCTATGACAGTGCCTTCTTGAAGTTGTCACAGTGTCACTCAATTTTACTTTTATTCAGTTAGTCCAGTGGCAGAGCACAACAGCAGGCTGACAGGGGCTAGTTTAAATTAGTAGTAGTACTAGTAGTAGTACAGTAAGTCTGTCAGTATCTGTCTTCAAGGTTCAAGCTCTGGAGGGCTTTACACAGGCTGAGTGAACAATAAGCTTTAATAGAGCCTTGCCTTCACCTCTCTGCACACTCAAGATATATTTTTTTATTCAGAGTCAGAGATGATGAGACTTGCAGATTACAAAGGTGTCTTTTCACTTTGAGAGAGTTTTAGGTGTACTACAGGTACAGTGTCTGACTGCTTTGAGACTTGACTTACACTAAATAAATCCCTTGTTCACCTCCCTCCTCCTCCAAGTACCAGCAGGACTGATGCACAAAACTGAGCCTCAAATGCTAGAGCCTGAGAAGGGCTGTTGAGAATTTGCAGAAGTCTTTTTTTTTTCACTTTTGAGACTAACTAAATAAATCCCTTGTTCACCTCCCCTCTCCTCCTCCAAGTACCAGCAGGACTGATGCACACAAACTGAGCCCCCAAATGCTAGAGCCCTGAGAAGGGCTGTTGAGAATTTGCAGAAGTCTTTTTTTTCACTTTTGAGACTAACTAAATAAATCCCTTGTTCACCTCCCCTCTCCTCCTCCAAGTACCAGCAGGACTGATGCACACAAACTGAGCCCCCAAATGCTAGAGCCCTGAGAAGGGCTGTTGAGAATTTACAGAAGTCTTTTTTTTTTTCCCGCTTTCAAATAAATCCCTTCCTCTCCTCCTCCAAGCACCAGCAGCCCCAAATGCTAGAGCCCTGAGAAGGAATGTTAAATTCTGATTTTTCCCCACTCGCTCGCTCGCTCTCCTCCTCTGCCTCCTCACCCTATGGCCAGACTAGTGAGAGTGAGGAGCGAAGTCGGCGCCAGTCAGTTTTTCTCCCGCCGCTGAGAGGTCAGGTGACTTAGTAGCTGCAGTCACTTGACCCTCAGTCAGTGGAATGGCGCTGAGCTGCACGCCGGCGGTGGAGCTTAGCGCCATGATGTCGACGCTGTCCGAAATCCCTTCCTGCCCGCCGCTGGGTCCTAGTGCCCAGCTCAATACTCCGGCTGCAAATGTAAACCGCCTGTCCCCGGGACAGGCGAACTTCAAAAAACGGCTGTCCCAGTTGGAAACCAGCTGTCCGGGACGGGTGGACAGCCGGTTATTTCGAGCCCTGGTTGAAGATCATTATGAAATAGTTCAAGGCCTCATTACCATCAATGTCTCCTGCCAAAGGAGACAAGTCCAGTTGTGATAGGCACTGCTTGAAACGGTCAAGTAGCCCCGGCCTCAGGCAGCGATTTTTGGACACCTTAGGTGGGTGCTCGGTGAAGTTGTTTGTCCTGGTGCACTTCACTGGGGAGTGATCACTGAGGCTGTCAGGCAGGATGGTGAAATCTGATATATGCTCAAGATGTGTGGACAGGAGCCAGTCTGTAAGGGAGCTGCTTCCTGTTTTGTAGTTAATCCGGGTGTCATCGGTTGCCATCTGGGTTAAGAATAGGCTGGATAGTAGATCCCTGGCTTTTGTCTCTTTCAGGGAGTGCCAGTTTGTTAGTCACCTATAATTATCTTCTCCCATTGAGTACCTAACTTCTGATAGTTGTCTGTGACTAGGTTTAGTCCGGCAGTTTGGTGCCCAGGTGGTATATATACTGTAGAGAGCAGCAGTACTTTATTCTGTTGACCTATGCTTAGCTTGAAATTCAGGATTTGGACCTCTTTTGTGTGTAGACTGGACTCGAGGGCCTGCACCTTTATTCTGGATTTGGTATAGACTAGGCACCCTCCTCACGTTTAATGGTTCTATCTTGCGGAAGGAGCTGTATCCGTTGAAGGAGCTAGATGCATCCAGGGTCTTCGGGGAAAGCCAGGTTTCCATGATTGCGATAATGTCTGGGTTAGTCACCTGTACCCAAGCCTGGAATTGAGAGAACTTGGATAGGAGACTGTTGATGTTTAAAGAGACGATAGTGAGTTGCCCTTTTTGTTTAGGCATTCTAGTGAGGGTGGGTCCAGGGTTGGGGTGCACATTCCCTGATAGAAACAGCAATAGTAGGACAAGAGAATGAAGTAGATGGCACACGAAGGTTGCACAGGAGCAGGTGCATTTTTTTCCTTGGGTGGGAGGCTTGATAGGCGGGGTCTAAACATGGTAGGATGTTTATCAGTGCAGCTACTGGGATCGGGTAGGTGCATGTCTTCATCAGGTCATCAATGGTGTCCATGTGGAGGAGAGAGCAAGGAATCTTCAAGTTAATCCCTCTCCGACTGCTCATTTTCTGCCAGTGCAGGACTTTTGTAAATAGGGGTCACTATCTAGCGCAGGCTGATACATGCCTGGGTTCATCCAGAGTGTGGCAGTTTGTACTAGGATGAGCTGAAATCGAAGAAACCAGCCCATCCCAGTTGCTGTCAGGAGGAGAGGTTCCCTATGGGGTAAAAGCAGGATAGTATGCACTGTGTGTTTCTGGGCTCTATCTCTTATTTATTTATTTGGTGAATTTTGTTGACCCAGTAAGCTCACTGGGCCTAGAAGTCCCTTTTTCAGGGGCGACCGGGGGGAGGGGGGATACAGATGATAAGCAACTGAAATTAAACCAGATAAAGCTGTTGGTGGTATTTTTAGTGAATGGGAAAAATTTGGCCAGGACACTGGGGAAATTCTCTTACTCTTTTTCGATAAGTGCCATGGGATCTTTAGCATCCACCTTAATTACCACCAAGCCAGGCAGATGGGACCTCTGTTTAACATCTCATCTGAAAGACAGGAATAATAACTAAAAGTGGCAGAGTACAGTTCTCTGGGGTGCTATTCACCAGACTGCCTATTAGCGTATGGTAAGATTCAAACTTCGGTTTCAGCTGGGGCCAGAGTTCTTAGTTTCTGCTAGTTAGGCAGCATTAGTTCTCCTGGTGTACTCGCTACCAAAAAGCTTATGTGTGACCTCTGTGTTCTTGTTTGTAGGGGAGCACAGCAGCTCAGGGGCCCAGCAGAGAGAGGGTAAGAACCAGTGACTAGGGCAAGGGGCGGCGAACAACCGCCCAGAGGTGATTGGAGCTCTAAATTGCAGGATGAGCTGGGCTTGGTCGTATGACTCAGACCAGGGGGCTTTGAAGTAGAGACTGCACCTAAAGGAGCAGTGGACCCACCCAGGAGGTGGAGCGAAGGCAGATTTAAAGGAGGCCTGGGAGGGGTGGGGTGGGAAACATTTACCCCGAGTCCAGGCAGATTGTGATCGAGCAGAGCAGGAGATAGCCCAAGAGCGGGCAGGTGAGGCGCACCAATCAGAGGGGCCTAAAGCTGGAGCGGACCAATCGGGAGTCAGTTCAGAAAACACCGCACCAATCAGGGGCTAGGCGGCAAAGCTGAGCCAAGCGGCCATACCTTAGGTTGTTATCCGGGCCGCAGTTCCAGGAGGGCGGGTGGCGTTCGTCTTGAGCTCCGCTGGTGGTGGCCGTTGAGTGCTGTCCTGGAGCCGTTCCAGCACAGCGGGTCGGGGGTCCTAGGAGAAGAGAGAGTTGTAATTTTAAGGCCTCTCAGAAATGCTGTAAAAGAAAAGAAGTCAGCCGTCCGAAAGTACAAACCTACTTAGAATGAGGAGGATAGGGAGGTCTATAGTGCTAAATCAAGGTGGCCAGCAGAATGGTTAGAGAGGCAAAGGCTGCAGGGGAAGTCCGACAGGCACAGGGAGTAAAATCGGATGAGAAGGCCTTCTTCAAATACATAAGGACAAAGAGGGATGATAAGGATGAGATTGTCAGGTTACAAAAGGGCAGAAGGAATTGAAGAGAAAGCGGATGTGCTTAACAAGTACTTCTACTCTGTTTTCGTTGGAGAGAAGGACAGACCATTGCCACAAGGAAGCAGGGGGCTGGGAACAGGGAAGAGGGAGTCACCAGTGGTGTAATAGAGGTGGACAGGGTGCATAAGGGCTTAAAGACCCTGAAGGTGGACAAATCCCCAGGGCCAGACCGAGTATACCCATGAGTCAAAAGGGAACTGGCGGAGGTGCTGGTGGGCCCCCTGGCAAACCTGTTTAACCTCTGTGTAGTCCAGAAGTGTACCCCTGAGAATGGAAAAGTGCACATTTGGTGCTTCTCCATAAAGTGGTCCAAGGGATGAACCAGGAAATTACAGGCCAATCAGTCTGACCTCAGTAGTGGGCAAGCTGATGGAGCCTATCCTAAAGGAGAGACTGGTAGGCTTTCTTGAGGAAAACGGGCTGCAGGATGAGAGTAAACATGGGTTTGTGTTGAATAAGTCCTGCCAGACTAATCTGACTTTTTCAACTGGGTGACTAGGACAGTGGACAGGGGCCAAGTGGTTGATGTCCTGTATTTGGACTTCAGGAAGGCCTTTGGTTTTGTACCTCATAGGAGACTGGCCAGGAATCTGGAGGATCTGGGGATGGGGACAAGCTCACTAGATGGCTCACAAACTGGTTGAAGGACAGATTTCCAGCAGGAAGGCAGAAGTCATACTACCACAGGTCACTGGTAAGACTGCACCTAGAGTACAGTGTGCAGTATTTACAGTGTGCAGCATTGGTGCCCTTATCTTTAGAAGGATGTTAACTTGCTGGTGACAGTCCAAAGAAAGGTGAACAACAACATGACCCAGGGACAGCGGGCAACACCTTATGAAGAGAGGCTCAAGGCTCAACATATACTACTTGAGAACAGAAGGGAGAGGAGGGACATGATCAAGACCTTCAGACACCTTAAGGATATTAATAAGGTAAATATCGGGTGGGGGGTTCTTCAGTATTAGAAGGAACAAATCCAGCAGGGGTATAGCCTATAACTGGTAGGAAAGATTCAAGAGAGAGATGAGGAGGCACTTTTTCACCAAGAGAACAGGCCAACTGGAACAGGTTGCTAGAGAAGGTGATCTCCTGAAAACGTTGGATGGCTTCAAGAAGATGAGACAGAATGAAGGGAAAGTGGCTGGGAGAGGAACTGTGGGGGGAAGGGATTTGGGGAGGTGGGGGCAGGTCCCACTGTAGACACAGGAGGGACTTGCACACTAGAGCAGACAAGATAGACCATTTTGCCTTTATGTGCTGGCATGTTCGTATGCCTGAATTGCATTTGAGTTTCAAATTGCAAACCATTTTTTTTTTCTAGCAGTTATGAGGGGGGAGAAAAGTTTATATTTTCAAATTATATTGGAACCGATTTATTGTTGTGACTAAAGTTTTTTTTCAACCTAATAGTTATTTTTCTTTTACAAGGTCTGCAGCGTTTGGTATAACTGATAGACCTAAAAAATGAAAAAGTGTTAGGGAAATGCTAATCTTGCTGTCTCAATTAAAAACGGATTGGTGGTCCAACGTCAAAGAGGACACACCACATGATGTTACTCATGGCACTTAGTGGGGGATGGCAGCGTCCCAAAGATTCAGAGTTTCACCCAAACTGTTGCCAGCTAACGAAAATTCCTGTACTCCTCCTTTTGGCACAGTTAAAATGTGCTTTCCATAAATACAACATGTATTAAGTGATATTTAAACATAATCCTGACAGAAACTTAATATCTTTTACTAGTTCTTGCCATTCTGTTTTGCCTTTTTATGTGTGTAAATGCTTTTTTATGTGCCCGTTACAGAGTAAGCTTTGTAAACATCATATTTTGCCTAAACACAATTGGCTTATATGGCGTGTTTGTCTGTATTCCTGTTCCCTATTGTTCATTACTGGGGACTTGTTAATAAAAACAGGCCCCTCAGGCTCCTCTTCTCTTAGACTTCATCTGCCATTGCTGAATGTCTGCACCTGGAGACGTATGGTGGTGTCACAAGCAGAGGACTGTGTCTTCCAATGCACACAGACAGCAAAAGCAGAGGAGTTCTAAGGGAAGAAGGTCCTGTTTTCATGCAAATATTGTTCGAAAAATAGAAAGGTATGAGAAATATAGAACCAAGGTTAAACATGTTTTACAGACTCTAGTTCCTACATCAGCTGGTCAGACAACTGTAAATCTCTTTGTGTAATAGTCTGATTCAGAATTGGTGCTATGTGCAGTAAGTAGAAGCATGCATTTGTTCAGAAATTTATGTAGCCTAGAAAACTAGAAAGTGAGCAAGCCTTTAGTTATTTCTATCCAGTGTCTTGAAATCACTTCCTTCATTTGTTAGGTCTTCACCTATTCTTTCTGTTTTGCAGTCCAAAATTTGTAAATAGTTTCACAGTTCACTCCCATCAATAAAACCATATTGCAAGGGTGAACTTCAGTGATCCCTTCTTTTTGGCCTTCAGTGACGTCATTATGGGATGCAGTATGCCAGGGCCCTAGTGTTCTGCAGCATTGTGTCTGATTTCTGTGACAGGGCTTCTAGGTTTCTGCAACAGTATTTTCTGATTTCTGCAGCATAAATTATTCATTTCTGTGGCAGAAAGCAGTCCTACCATTACAAAAATGTGATGTCATCAATACATCACACGACGACATAAAGGAGGACTTCAGGATAAATTAGATGGGGAAGGGAGCCAGGCACTCAGGAAAAATTATGTATTTGAATGAAAAGTCAAATGAATGCTGCAGCAGTTCATATGTTCTGCAGCATGATGCAATTCTGTGGAAAATTCTTCAGCCACAGAATTGCAGGGGCTTGAGTATAGTATAGTGGGTAAGAGGACTTAGCTGCAAAACTAGAGGACTGGGTTTGAATCACACACCCACCACTTGCACATTGTATGACCATGAGCAAGTCACTTAACCCTCCCTGTGTTCCCAGGATTCACCTGGAAACGAGCCTCGGCATTGTTTGTCTTTCCTGGCCAAAAAAGGTTTTAAAAAAAAATTCACCAGAATAATACAGGTTGAAAGCTCCCCACTCACCACATTTCATATAGATAAATGCTAGGGAGACCTTGTTTTAGAAGTTCCTAGGGGTTGCAGTGAAATCATAAAGGGCTCGACCACAACCACTGGCTCCCCATAAATGATGCCTCAGCTTGCCTGCAGTGATTTAGGTATACATGTTTTTTTTTTTTTTTGTAATTATATTTTATTGTTTTACATTATAAAACAACAGCATACAATACACTTATGCCAGAGTTCGCAATATGATCCAAGTTATACATTCAATGTACCAGTTTGTTTTAGTCTAGACAATCTTGCTTTCGGATATGGGGGTATTACTATAATTTTGAACCCAAATATTAAAATAATATCCAAGATTAGCTGCACCCCACAAGATTTTGGGTGATCGATTCCAATATATAGAATTCCCCAAACAGCTTAACACAATAGCCTGTGTTGTTATGATCCCTTATCCGAACATAATACCTTAACATGTGGCAAGTATTTTAGATTCAGCCTCCCCCATACAGGAATACAAGCCCAAAACAGAGTAAGAACATTCTAATCTATATAAACTGCAACAATCTGGATCCCATAAAACACACAGGTCCTCCACATGGCTATCTGGGTGATAGTTCAGTAATCCGGAACTAACCATATCTAAATTAAGATAAATTTAACATTTATATATGTTTAATATTGTGTACTAGATCCTGGTAAGCCAGTACTTAAATGTGTTATTCGATATTTCTGAACCCATTCTCCCACCAGCGTTACAGAGCCTTACTGTATTATAATAACCATTAGATTCATATTTATCATTGGATCCAATAAGGAACACTGAAAAAATAAAACATAGTCACTTATTTTCAGGTGGATTCATCTTCGGAATCAGTTCGCTCCCATTGTTCAGCCCGATTAAATTCCTTTGCGATGGCTTTCGCCTTCTTACCAGCCTCCTCCGGATCCGTATATTGAAATGTATGACCTCCGTACTGCACCTGGAGCCTTGCCGGCATCAGCAAGGAGTGAGCTACTCCTAGGCTTTGCAGTTTTGCTCGAACTCCATCAAATCTTTTACGACGAGTCCTGGTGGCGTATGAAAGGTCGGGAAAGAGATGGATGGTGGTACCCTGAAAGCTCAGCCATTCTGCGTCCCTTGCTGCTTGCAGGATTCTATCCCAGATACCAGGGCCCGAGGTAACCAACAGAGAGGTACAGGGCAGGTCAGTATTAGCTGCCGCAGATCTTGGGGAAATACGATATGCCCGTACAAAGTTCTATTTCTTGATCTCCGTAGTCAGTCCCAAAGCTCCCGGTAGCCAGCCCTGGAGGAAGTATAGTAAGCCACACCCTTCTCAATTTTCTGGTAGGCCCACAATGCGTACGTGGGAAGACCTTTGGGAATTTTCTAGTGCTTCCAAGCGGTAGCACAGTTGAGAGTTTTCTTGTGCCAGCTTTGATGTTGTAGCTATCGCTTTAGTTGCTAGAGATTCTGCCATCGATGCCGTTTTAACTGCTGTGTCTATTTTGGAATCTTGCTCCACGAATCTGGTCAAAATAGATTCTACTTTGTCGTCGATGGCCTTCATCGATTTCTGTAGAGCCCCCCATGGGGGCTCCTTCCCCGGAGCTGATTCAGCGACTGCTTCTAGTTGTTTCTTCTCCTCTGTAGGCCGATTCTTAGAGCCTCCTGCGGGACCTTTATTTGTACATCCCATTGTTGAAAGTGGTATCCAGTGAAGCAGGAGTGCCAGCAGAATGCAACTCTACCAAAAGGATAAGTTTTCTCACAAAATAGAGTTAGATTTTTATATTATATTGCTGCAAGGTGAGGAGCCGATCTAAAACACAACTTTTCAGTGAGTGTGCTCCACAGCGCCCCCAGGTATTCATGTTTTTTGTCTATATTATTGAAATGTAGTTTTACTTTATGGTTTGAATATTATTGTATATTTCACTGTAAATATTGTTGTAACTATGTAGTCTTTTATATATTGCAGTACTATTGACACCATTGTAGATGAGCCTTGACTCCGTGGCATTTTTCCTAATAAAAATGAAATTGCCAGATACTTCAGGTACCTTAACATTTACTGGATGAGTGTTAAAGATAGCTGCAGTGGCCAATGGCTGATGAAAACTATCGCTCATAGTTATGCAGTGTGGTTAATGAAACATACTGCAATTTTCCAGTTTCTTTAATCATAAATGCTGAATTTTGTAATATGTGGCAACCCCCCCAAGTGATCACCCAGTTTTAAGATTTTATTAGTATGTTAAATTATAGCTTATAGCCTCTAAATTATTCCTGTTTCATAACGAGAGCATAGTGGCTATAAAAATGATCATAGAAAAACAGAGAAAAAGAAAATGTAAGCAGCTTGGTGCAGTGATTTTTTGTGTCACTGTAACCCCACTCTCATGTGCCGCATGGCGATGCAGTGCATGGATTTCCTGGGAAAAAGTCGCAGCTCCAGGAACTGGTTAGCTACGTCCTGAGCTCATTTCTAGAGTCAGTAATAGTTGATGAAAGGAAGTTGAAGGGTTTGGCTGATCGGTGAGTGATAAGAGTTCTCTTTGGGGTAATGGCTTTCAGTGTATGGGGTTGTCTAATACTGCACCATGACAAGAATGGACCCCAGTCTTAAGCCAGAGCATGTTTCTACAAAAAGTTTCATTTCTAGGGACATAGATATGTTGTTCATCCACACTTATTGGCAGGTTCCTTGCCGCTTTAAATCTTGCCGGAAGGTCTTCAAGCTGGCTCCTCCCACCCACCCGGGTGGTAAAACTCTCGGCTCCGCCCCATGATGCCAGATCTTCCTTACCGCTTGGAAGCTCAGGTTCCCTCCTTAACGCTCTGCGTATAAGACTGGTTCCTAACTCTTCGGTTTTCTGAAATTAAACTCCTAGGTTTTCTAGACTTCGGTCAACTTTTTCCCCTCGCGGCTGCAATGGACAAATCGACTCCCGGTTTCCAGAGATGCCCATGTGGGCAGAAGATGTCTCGGACGGATCCGCACTCCACGTGCGTCTACTGCTTGGGCCTTGAGCACGACCCACAGGCTTGCGACCTGTGCTCTTCTTTCTCGGCCTATGTCCTGGAAGACCGTGCTGCCCATCTGCAACTTAGGCGACCGACCGGCGTTACCCTCCAGTAAAGTCGAAAGATGACCAGTTGGCAGCCACAAGGGGCGTGGTTTGGCGGATCAGCTAGAGCAGATGATCACCCTCGAAGAGGAGGCGGCGCTGGACCGCATCTTCTCGGCCGCGGCATTTATCCCGCTCTCCTGGGATCCTCATATACTGCTTCCTTTAAGGAGCTTTGTCTGTCTCTTCCACCAAGTGAGAGGACCTTCATCTTCGGGACCTTCCTCTTGGTCAAAAGAAGGACAAGGAGTCAGAATCCGTCTCGGCAACTCTTAGGGCCGGGAGGTCCCTCCCCGAGTGGTCGACCATTGACTTCGGTCGATCCTTCGGCTTCGGCCACTGGCTTCACGGTGTCCCCGTCAGGTCAGTTGACCGAGACTCCTGTCGACGCAGTCGAGATCTTTCTCGACCCGTTGGACGGGTTGTCGACCGGAGCAAAATCCTCTCTCCCGGTTCCCCAGTGGCGGTTGAGATCCGTGGGCTTGCCAGTGCCTCGGTTCCGGAGCCCTTGGGTGTTCCTTCGAGCCGAGGGAGGCGGGTTCCCCTGCACCTTCCCTGCACCCTCCTCGGAAAATCCGAGGTTCGCGGTCTCGGTCTCGGACTTCTTCGCGGTCCAGCCGATCCCGGCACCATAGGCGGTCTCGGTCCCGCCGCTCATCCTCGTCCTCTTCCTCGGACGAGGGAAGCCTTCAGCCAGAGATTGCGTCGATGATACGAGGACCTCATGCGGCAACAGCTTCTGTTGGCTGGGAATAAGCTGACGTCTCCTTCCCGGCCATTAGGTGCTGTCACGGGGCGGCGAAGCAACCTCGCTGCCGAGGCGCCTGTTTCAGGCCTGTTGCTCAGCTGAAACCAGCTGCTCCACCGATTATGGTGGAACCTCCGCCTCCACAGCCGTTGTTTGGGGCTCCGACCAAGAACTCTCGGTCGGCTCAGGGTTTACCCCATAGGCTGTCGGTCACCCTCACTCCCGATCGCCCTCGGCAGGTGGAGGGTGGCTCAGGCCCGAGGCAGCTCTTTGCGGACTCTTCCGAGTCCAACGACGATTCCTCCCTTTTCTCCAGGTGAGTGGACTTGGAGTCTTCTGGGGGTCAATCGCTGGACGATAGCCCTTCGTTCTTTCTGGGTTTGCTTAGGCTCATCTCTGAGTCCACCGGGATGCAGCTTGAGCCCGTATCCAAGCGGGCCAAGTATCCCCTCACGGAGATATTGGACCGGGAGATTCCCCTACGGATGCCTTCCCTGTGGCCGAAGCCATTGTGGGCCCGGCCTTGGAGCTCTGGCAGTGTCCTGCTTCCTGCCCTGCGCCTTCGGCCAGGATGGCCAGGAAGTATGCGGTCCCTACCGGTTCCCTGTCCGGTTTCTTGGAACATCCCTCAGCCGAAGGGTTAGTTACCGACAGCGTTTTCCGGCGTGCCGGAAATGCTACGGACGTGGACAAACCTCCTGACAAGGAGTCCAAGAAATTGGACTATGCCGGGCGAAAAGTCTACGTTGCGTCCTCCCTTGGCCTTCGTCAGGCCAGCTCGGCCGTGCTTATTGCACATTTCTTCCATGCCCTGTTGGGCTCACTGGACGAGGTAGTCCCTCATCTTCCGGCTGACCTGCAGACTACGGTTAGGCAGGTGCGGGACCAGGGCAGGGCGGTGGCAAAGCAGCAACTTCAGACTGCTTTGGACATTGGAGACTCATGCGCCAGGTCAGTCGCTGCCGCAGTGGCTATGTGCCGTCGGGCATGGCTGAGGCTATCCACCTTCACAGCGGATATCCAGCACAAATTGGCGGATGTCCCCTTCCTGGGGACAGACCTCTTCGGCCCTGGAGTGGAAGGCCACCTCCAGAGGATCGAAAAGTCCAATGCCACTTTGGACTCTGTCACATCCGCTCAGAGGGACAAGGGCCACAGACCGCAACGCAAGCCCTTTCGTCCGTCTGCGCCCTCGGCACGGCCGGCCCAGCAACATCAGGGCCAGCAGGCTTGCGCTTGGCGTCCCAAACCCAAGCCCGCGGCTTCCTCCTCCAGGAAGCAGGAGGGTAAAGGCCCAGGAGGTCCCTCGGCCGGTCCCTCCTCCAAGCCTGCACAGTGACGGGTTGAGGGGTGTCGCCCCCAACCTCGTCACTTCACCCCAGGTTCCCCCCGTGGGGGGACGGCTCCAGTCTTCCTTTCCGCCTGGTCTGCTATACCACAGACCGGTGGGTGTTGAAATGTGTAGGAAAGGGCCTGCCTCTGGAGTTCGAGCAGGCCCGCCCTTCAGAGCCATCGCCCCCAGGAGGGCTCTCGTCCAAGAGTTCACTGTCGGCTCGCCGAGCCGACATCGCTTTGCTCCTCGAGAAGAGGTGATCAGAGGTGGCGGACCCTCCTCAGACCCGGGTTTTGTCCAGGTACTTCCTGGTCCCAAAAGCGGACGGGGGCTGGCGCCCATTCTCGACCTACATGACCTGAACAAGTTCCCAAGGTCTCGGACCTTCAGGATGGTCACTCTGGCTCAGATAATACCATCCTTGGAGCATGGCGTGTGTTCTGCTCTCTGGACCTGCAGGGCGCATTTTATCGTCCCTATCCGTCAATCTCACCAAGATTCTTTAAGCTTTCAGTGGAAGGATCCCTTTTGAGTTCGAGCCATGCCCTTGACCTGTCTCCTGCACCCAGGGTCTTCACCAAATGCATGGCAGTGGTGACAGCATTCCTCTTGGCCGAGGTCCGGTGTACCCTTACCTGGACGATTGGCTGATAGCAGCCCCCTCCAGACAGGAGGTGGGCGGTCCAGAGATCTGGCCCTCCAGGTTTGCTCTCAAATCGGCCTCCTCATCAACGAGGCCAAGTCGGAACTCGAACCGAAGCAGGTAATTCTCTTCATCGGGGCAGAGCTCGACTCTCTTCGAGCCAGAGCACGGCTCCCGGCGGACAGGGCCGAGGTTCTTTCCTCCTTTGCCCGATCATTTCTGGTTGGGCAATTGTGCCCTGCCCGGGACTTCCTGCGCCTCCTGGGTCTCATGGCAGCCTGCACCAGCGTGGTCCGTTGGGCCCGCTGGAACATGCGCCCCCTTCAATGGGGACTGGCCAGCCAGTGGTCTCAATGCTGCGATCCACTGGACCAGCTAGTGACGGTGACCCAGGGGATGTGGAGCGCTCTCCAGTGGTGGATCGTTCCAGCTCATCTGCAGGAGGGCATCCCGTTTGTCCGCCCCGAGCCGACGGTCTCTCTATCGACCGATGCCTCTCTGATGGGTTGGGGTGCCCATCTGGGGAGCACAGGCGCATGGCCTCTGGTCCCGCGGGAGTCCGATGCCATATCAACCTGCTGGAGCTCCGGTGGTCTGCCTAGCTCTCACCGCCCGGCTCCGTTTCTACGGGGTCAAGTGGTCGAGTCAGTCGGACAATACCACGACCATGTACTACCTAAACTGCCAGGGCGGGATCGCTCCATGCCTCTGTGCAAGGAAGCTCTCCGCATTTGGTCACCTGTGTGCAGCCTGGGGCGGATCTCCTAGCCATTCATGTGGCAGGAGCCTCCAACACCCTGGCCGATGCCCTAAGCCGGATGGGGGCTGTATCCCACGAGTGGTCTCTCCTGCCGGAGGTAGTACAAGATCTGTTCTCCCATTGGGGCACACCTCAGGTGGATCTGTTTGCCTCCAGGGAGAATGCGAAGCTGAGGCTGTTCCATGCCCGCCCCCCTCAGCAGGGCTCGCTGCAGGGGGATGCCTTCTCGAGGCCGTGGACCCCGGGCCTCTTCTATGCCTTTCCCCCATTTCCCTTGATCCACAAGGTGCTTCTCAAGGTGAGGAGGACAAGGCGCAGGTGATTCTGGTAGCCCCAGACTGGCCCCGCCAATGCTGGTATCCAGATCTCCTCAGCCTCAGCTCAGGCTCCCGAGGCAGCTTCCAGCTCGCCGGACCTGCTTTCAGTCAATCAGGGAAGGTGTTCCATCGGACCTCAATCCCTGCACCTGGCGCCTGGTTCCTGAGCGGTTAGAGTTCCTGGCCTTGGGTCTTTCGGCGAGGTCCTCAATGTAGTTGAGGCGTCCCGTAAGAGTCGACCAGGAAATGCTGTGCCTTCAAATGGAAAAGGTTTTCCATTTGGTGTCAGAGCAAGGGCCTGGACCCTTCCTCCTGTTCCTTGGCAAGCATCTTGGACTATTTATGGTCCCTTTCTCAGCAAGGGCTTAGGTCGGCGACCCTAAGGGTGCACCTGGCAGCCATATCTGCTTACCGGGCGCGGGCCGGGAAACAGTCAGTGGCGCAGGAGAAGGTGGTCTGGCGCTTTTTCAAAGGCCTTGATCACATTTCCCCTCCGGTGCGAGAACCTCCACCTCCGTGGGATGTACTGCTGGTACTGGCAAAGCTCATGGGCAAGCCATTCGAACCAGTGCACAGGTGTGATCTCTCTCACCTGTCGTGAGAGACCACCTTCTTGGTGGCTTTTCGTCAGCGAGAAGGATGGGAGAGCTCCAGGCGCTTTCCATCGAGACTCCTTACCTGGTCTTCCACAGGGACAAGGTTGTCCTGCGCCCCCAACCGAAATTCCTTCCGAAGGTGGTGTCGGAGTTTCACCTTAACCAGGTGTTGACTCTGCGGTGTTCTACCCCAGTCACACTCGGAGGCGAATATAGGCTCCATACTCTGGACCCTAGAAGGCTGCTCACTATAAGCGCATCGGCTAAAATTCAGGAGAGGTTCGCCAGCTGTTTGTCACCTACACTGAAGCTGCACCTGGCAGACCTGCAGCCAAGCGGACGATAGGCAGGTGGGTCACCTCCTGCATAGATCTCTGCTATAAGTTGGCGGGCATGGAGCCTCCCAGAGGGATAAGAGCTCATTCTACCCGCCATACTGCTGCATCGGTGGCTGCTTCCAGGGACGTCCCTATCCAGGAAATCTGCAGGGCTGCTACCTGGAAGTCAGCACACACCTTCATCACCCATTACCACATCGACCTTGAGTCACGCCGGTATGCTGGTTTTGGGGCCTCGGTTCTCCAGTCTCTTTTCCTAAGTAGGGGGTTTGCGCCTTGCCTCCCTCCTCCCGGAGAACTGCTAGGAGTCTGCCAATAAGTGTGGATGAACAACATATCCATGTCCCTAGAAATACGGTTACTCACCTGTAACAGGAGTTCTAGGAATGGTATCTGTTGTTCATCCACCGTCTCGACCTCCCGGCTTGTGCTTCAACCTGAGCTTCAGCGGGCCATATCTGGCGTCATGGGGGCGGAGCCGAGTTTTACCACCCGGGTGGGTGGGAGGAGCCAGTTTGAAGACCTTCCGGCAAGATTTAAAGCGGCAAGGAACCTGCCAATAAGTGTGGATGAACAACATATACCATTCCTAGAACTCCTGTTACAGGTGAGTAACCTGTATTTTTTTCCTCATTGGCATTAAGCAGAGAATTGCAGGATTCCATTGAAAGTGTAGTAATTTTATAACCAGAGGGTGTGAGATACAGCTGAATTTGCTGATTGCTGGGGTTGAGACCTAGGATTTGAAAGGATATTTTGCAACATTTTAAAAGTGTCCTGCTGGCTGAGGTGAGTTCATTTTCATCCCTGGACTCAGAGTGGTTTGTGTAGGAGCAGTGGTCTAGTAAATTGTGGTGTTAGTTGAATTACTATAAAGGGCAGTACTCACCAGGGTGGTGGAGCAGTTGTGTATTTGATTGTTTAACAGTCACCAGTGGCTGTGGACTACTCACCCACCCTTCCCCACACCCCAGTGGCATTTCCTTTATAGCCAAAGTTCTGACATCACTTCCTCAACAGGTCTTGGGGCAGAACTGTCATATTCTTAATAACCCAGCACAGTGCATAAAGGGTAGGTACACACCACAAATAATAATTAAAAAAAAAAATATATATATATATATTACATATTGTATATTATAAGGGAGAGGACATGTGGGGAGTGGTGCAATGCACTGGCTGTGGGGCAGCAGTTTTCCGGGAGATATTCTGGAAACTGCGTTGCTGTCCTATTTGCAGTCAACTGTCAGCTCTGAGGGAGGAGGTTGCCCACCTCCAGGCTGAACTGGCAAGGACTAAGGAGGCCTCCCCCACCCAAAGAGCACCACTGCCACAAAGGTTGGCAAGTATGAAGAGCAATTGGACCACAGTGGGTTCTGGGAGGGTGCGGGTGGTGGACCAGAGGCGAAGCCCCCTGGTTGTACCTCTACACAAATCATATGCCACTCTGGCAGAGCAAGGTTCCTCTGTGATGGCACCCTCAGTGGAGACCCAGAAGAATGCTGAGGACATCCACAAGGGAGACCTACAAAAGGGTGGCAAGGGACACCACAGGGGAAGGAAACAGCTTCTGATAGGGGACTCAGTTGTTAGGGGAGGTAAAACTGGGGAAGGGAGAGGAGAAGGAAGTAAGGTGCCTGCCTGGTGCTATGGCTTGGAGGGAGAGGAAGCGAATCCTCAGGATTGCAGAATCAGCATCACAGGAGAGGGAACTAGATATCATTGTCCACCTTGGGACAAATGACCTAACTAGGCATGGGATCAGTGCAGTGCAGAATGAATTTGTGGAGTTGGGAGGGGCCTCAGATGGGCAGCAAACACGGTAACCTTCTCAGAGGTGTTTCCAGTCCATGGCAGGAGTGAGGCTAGGTACTGCACCATGCAGTTTAATGAATGGTTGCAAAACTGGTGCAGAGCACAGGGCTTTGGCTTCACTGGGGACTGGGGGCCACCTGGAGAGATAAAGGTCTGTACTGGCACGATAATCTGATCTGTCCATGAAGGAACCAAGCTCCTAGGCGACAGGTTTAAATGCTTCCTTGGCAAGCTTTTAAACTAGCCAAGAGGGAGGTGCTTATAAAAGGCAGGAAATGTCAAGCCTCCCCACAAAACATGGCAGGTAGTAAGGTAAACACTGAGGTACAGAGCTCAGTACAAGGCAGGACAGGGGTAAATGGAAAAATAAACAAGGGAAATAAGAGTAGGGATGGGGGGAAAAAAGGATAAAGCCAACATTAAATGGAGGGCAGTGAGTACTAATGCCCGTAGTCTGGGAAACAAGCTTCCTGAGCTAGTTGCCCTGATGGAAGATGAACAATTGGATATTGTGGCAGTCAGGGAAACATGGTACACAGAGAACCATGACTGGGATGTCAACATACCAGGGTACATAATCTACAGAAGGGACAGGGAAGGTAAAAGAGGAGGTGGAGCAGCTCTACTTTTTAGTTTTGTAGCTTTGATCCCTTCCCTTATGAATAAAGGGGGAGGACAAGAGGCACTCTGGGTCACCTTGGAGACAAGGAATGGCATCACAATCTGCACAGGGTTGTACATGACCCCGTCTCAAGGGGAGGAAATGGACAAGAAAATGCTAGGACATTCTCAAAATGGCTGAAAAAGGGAAGATACTGTTGATGGGGGACCTGAATATGCCAGATGTTAACTGGATGACATGTACTGCAGCCATCCAAGAGCAGGGTCATTCTCGATGCCCTGCAGGTGGCAGGCCTTAGACAGCTAGTGTTGGAACCCACTCGGGAGGAGCAATACTAGACCTGGTACTCTCAAATGGAGAGGATCACAAATTTAGAAGTCAGTAGACATCTGGGGAACAAGCGACCACTGTACAATGTGCTTCACAATGAGCACAACCATGGAGATAAGCCATACAAAAACAAGGATACTGGACTTTAGAAGGGCTGACTTTGGCAAAGTGGGGGAATACCTGAAGAATGCACTAACAAATGGCCAGAAAGGAGGGGTGGAAGAACAATGGAGAAAAATCAAAACTGTCATCATAGAGGCAACAAGCCTTTGTGTGACACAGATAAAGAAAACAAAGCAGAGTAAAAAACCACTATGGTTCTCAAAAGAGGTGGCAGGGAAGGTTAAGGAGAAAAAGGCTGCATTCAAAAAGTATAAGGAATCACAGAAGGAGCACGACAGGGAACTGTGTCAATTAAAGCAGAAAGAAGTGGGAAGGCAGTGAGAATAGCAAAGGTCCAAACCGAGGAAAAAATAGCCAACTCAGTTAAGAAGGGGGATAAAACCTTTCATAGGTACATTAGGGAGCATAGAAAGGTTAAGGGAGGGATAGTGAAGATTAAAAAGGAGAGGGGAGGTGGGCAGAGGGAGACAGTGAAAAGGCAGAGATACTGAATGAATACTTTTGCTCAGTATTCACAAAAGAAGATGAGGAGGAGTTACCTAAACCAGACAATAGAAGCACTCTGGGTAGGGGGTTGACACCAGTCCATTCACAGAAGAAAGAGTCCTGAAAGAACTCCTAAAACTCAAGGTGGACAAAGCAATGGGGCCTGATAGGATTCACCCCAGAATCCTAAAAGAACTAAGGGAGGACCTAGTGTCACCACTGACCACACTTTTTAACAAATCATGGCAGGATGGGGTGGCACCTGAGGACTGGAGGAGGGCAGATGTGATTTTGCTTTACAAAAGTGGGAGCAAGGCAGAAGCAGGAAACTACAGACCTGTAAGTTTGACCTCAGTGGTAGGGAAAATGATGGAATCACTTCTGAAAGAAAGAATTGTTGAGTACCTAGAGGTCAGCGGGGCACAGGACCCAAAGCAGCATGGATTTACAGCAGGAAGGTCATGTCAGACGAATCTAATTGATTTCTTTGACTGGATGACCAAAGTAATAGACCAGGGAGGGGCTGTGGATATGGCCTACCTAGAGTTTAGCAAGGCATTTGACACAGTCCTGCACAAAAGATTAATAATCAAGTTAGCCAGCCTGTGAGTGGGTCCCAGGGTGGTAGCCTGGGTAGCAAACTGGCTGCACAACAGGACACAGAAGGTAATAGTGAATAGAACACATTCTGAAGAAAGGGGGGTTACTAGTGTAGTACCTCAATGCTCAATACTGGGTCCAGTCCTCTTTAACATCTTTATAGGTGACATTGCAGAGGGTCTAGAGGGAAAGGTGTGCCTCTTTGCAGATGACACAAAAGATCTGTAACAGAGTTGATACACAAGGGAGAGGGGTAGAAAAGATGAGAAGGGACTTGGCAAGGTTGGAGGAATGGTCAGACATATGGCAACTTAGATTCAATGCAAAGAAGTGCAAAGTAATGCACCTGGGAAACAAAAACCCAGGAGAAGAGTACACAATAGCAGGGGAGGTACTAACAACAACAAAAATGGAAAGGGACCTAAAGTTAGTCATATCAGATGACCTAAAGGTGGGTAAGCAATGTGAAAAGTCGGTAAGGAGAGCCAGGGGGATACTGGGATACATAGGAAGGGACATCATAAGTAGAAAAAGGGAAGTGGTTATCCCTGTATACAGACAGTTGGTGAAACCCCATCTGGAGTACTGTGTGCAGTTTTGGAGACCTCATCTACGCAAGGACATAGACAGGATGGAAGCAGTCCAGAGGAGGGCAACTAAAACGGTGCAGGGTCTGCAGCAGAAACCATATGAAGAGAGACAGAGAGCTTAATATGTATAATCTTGATGAAAGGAGGGACAGGGGACATGATAGAAACTTTCAAGTACCTCAAGGGAATCAACAAAGTCCAGGAGGGTAGCATCTTTCAGAAAAAGAGATGTGTAAGAACAAGGGGGCACAATTTAAAGATAGAGGGGGGACGGCTCAGGGGTAATGTGAGGAAATTTTTTTTCACGGAGAGAGTGGTGGATGCATGGAACCGCCTTCCTGAGGAGGTCGTTGGGTCTAAAACAGTGGGGAATTCAAACATGCATGGGACAGACATAAGGCAATTATAGTGGGGGTTGCAGGAAGTAGGCTGTTGGTTAACTAGAATCTGTAGCTTATTTAGTAGGTAGGGAAATGGGCAGACTGGGTGGGCCAAGTGGTCCTTATCTGCCATCAAAGTCTATGTTTCTGTGTTCCAAAAAGCAGAAAATCACTATTGTATTGACCTCAATATTTGCTGAAAGTGCTGTTCTTAATAGGCACAGAGTTCCTGGGATGGCTTCCTTCTGTAGTTCAGAAGGTGTCCCAGATGCATGCTCTCCTGAGGCGTGTGCATGCTGTCTTGCCAGGCAGCACCAGTGTTGAGGACAGCAGTGACTGTGCGTGCTGGGGAGGCTTTGAAGAGATGAGGTTGCATGCAGAAGAGGCAAAAGAGATTAAAAAAATAATAAATGTTGTTCCATAAAAGGCAGAAAAAACAAAACTTGGCAGGCTCTGTAAAAAAAAAATAGTACTAGCTCACTCAAGTAAACTTGGAAGAAATGCTGTAGTGAATAGCAAGAAGTGCAGAGTGGATTGGAAATTGCTTTAGGGTTCTTTTATTGTGCAGAGTGTGAATTAAGGGAAAAACAGATATTTCCAAGCCCCAGCTTCCTACAAGGATAAAAATAGGTTTGGAAAAAAAAAAACATGTTTACTGTGTCTTTAACATGCAGGACATAAGTTACTACTAGTTACAGATTAAAATATGTGAAGTGAACCTTTAAACAAGTAGTCTGGCTATCTCTTATTATACTGATGTTTGATCAATACGCCAGTGCCAGAAGATTATTTTAAAAACTAGCAGATGTGTTTGGTATCTTAAACGCTAACATCTGAGCTGATGTCTGACGTGAGAGTGATGCCGTCAGAGGTAAAATAAGACCATGGCTTGGTTCATCCATCTTTGCTGAAATAAATGCAGCAGTGGAAGTATAACCAAATAGCAGAGCAAAAAGGTGGAAAAATGTGAAAAATCTGTGTACAAAATGTAATTGTCTAAGCTTGTACTTAAGACACACAATGCATTATCTTTTATTTTTCTTTGAAATTTGTTAACCCGGGTAAATCTCTGAGCATTAAATGCCCACTTTTATGGATGACCCAGACACAGATCACATAAATAATACAAAACATAAAGTACAAAACTACATTAAGTGCAAGTGCAGGACGATTTTTCTGAACAGTATTTTTAAAAGACAAGTAAGACTTTGCATGATCCAAATGAACAGGCAGATTATTCCATTCAGAAACCACATTGTAAATAAATGATATTATTCTTTAAAAGAAGGTGATGGTGTCCAGCAGTTGATGTGTCTTGAAGAGGGCCCACATCTTTAAATACATTGTAATTTAACATCATTGACCTAATTAATAATTGTCACTGTTCTCTGAAGAAAATAATTAAGTTGGTACACTATTAGTGAAGCCTTTGTATTGCTTAGTGTGCATTTTCACCTGTCCTCTCAGCATCTTAAAAAAATGTGTCTGTACCTTTGCCCCTGGTGAAATCCTCTGGTAGCAAAAGGGCTGCAGGCTGCAGCATTGCTCCAGGTTTTCTTTCAGCAGTGCTGTCAAAGCATCATTTCATGTTAACAGAGGACATTTTTTACCCATGCCTTTTCATTCCATTTTAGATCGCCCTTTTCTCCTGGCTTTCAGGATGTGCTTTTCGCCCCATTTTGACTCAGCTTTAGCATTTTTTTTTGGGTGGTGACCATCCTTAAAATATGATTGCCGCAAAGGTTTCATTAATATTCTTGCAGTAGTTTAAAGAGCAGCTGCTGATGCCTTCTACATAACTTTAACAAAGCATAATATTTAGACATAGTTCAGCTTATATTTCTCATTAGTTCTATATTTGTCCTCCCCATTGTTTATTACTGAGGTGATTTGCATGAAAACAGGATCTTTGCTCCTGAAGAGTTCATCTATTCCTGTTACCTTCTCCCTACTTGATGTTATAATGCACTACTTGTGACATCACAGTTACTCCCATGGCAATGGATTGTGATGTCACAACAGAGCATTATGACTTGAAGTAAGGAGTAAGTTATAGAGGCAGATGAACTCTTAAAGAGCAGGTTCCTACTTTCGGGCTGCTCGTCTTCCCCAGCATGTTCGATCCCTTACCGGATCAGTAGCTCACTGCTGAAGTTCGGCTTAAAAATTCCACATACTGAAGAAGTTATATCCCTCATAAATTTGTATATTCGTATAGTGGCCAAAAAAAGACCGACTTCCTGGTCAGCAACGCCCCACAGCCCTGTTTGTGATGTCACAAAATGAAGGCTGCGTGGCGTGCCCCATTCAGTTCTATGGGGCTGGTTTGTCAAACATATTTATACCCTTTACTGCTGGGATTTTGGTATATCAAGCGATCGATCCAACAATTGGCCCTGTTGGTCGATCGATCGGCTTTTGATATAATCACCAGCAGTAAAATATAATATGTTTGACATATCATCCGTAGAACTGAATGGGAGCTACAGCTGTTCTGTGACATCTGGCTGAAACTGCGTGGACATCCAGCGATGAGGCGTGTTTTTGGACGGAGGTCTGTGTTTGGCCGTGTATCCCCATTAAAAGGAGATATAACTTTTCAATGTAATTTAAAGCGAACTTCAACTACCAATAATCGTGAAAATCAAATAAACTGAGACGAACGCTTCTACTAGGAACCTGCTCCTTTAAGGGCTAAGTTCATGTATTCATGCAAACATCCTCAGTAATAAACAGTGCAGAGGAGACATCTATAGAATATGCCAATAAAGCTGAATTGTACCTAAATGTTATGTTTATCAAAGATTTCTTTGAGCGTCAGCAGCTCTGTAACACCCATAGTTTTTAACATCACTTTTTTCTCTTTTACCACCCTGCATCCCTGTTGGCCCTCATCTGCTCGGACCCCCAGGCCCATCACCCTGACATCCACGGGACTTAGTGCCAGCCAGTACCCCCAGGCCCCAGTGATGCTCCCAACTTCTCGCCGTGAGACCCGGATTCAGTAGATGGACGGTGAACCCAACTGGTTGGGAGCAGGGCCTGCGGGTCTCAGTGCCATCCCGCTGTCAAGAATTTCCTCATTTCTCCCCTGAAGGGCGTGATATGCAGTGACACCATGGCGTGCGGCTTGAGCACCCATGTGCCATGCATCAGTGTCTTCCTGCCCCTACTGCCTGTTTTGAGCAGACCTGGGTGCCTTTCCCAGCATACGCTAGGGCCAGGTGTACACCAGACACTGCAGTCCTCCTCCAGAGGAGGAGAGCAATCCTCTGAAGCTCAATCCTCCTCCCCCACCCGTCCGGCCCTCCAATGCCCCGAGCAGGCTACTGAACTGGTGCCAGTGTTGTGAGCAGTAGCTCTACTGCTGCACTGATGGGCCAGCTAACATCACTTTTCTTGTGAGTAAGATGACCTAACATGCAACAGACACTGCTCACTGAACTGTGGGACACTGGGGATATTAAGCACTTACATAGTGAACACAGTATTTGGAAATGGAACTGAACAACAGTGATGAACAACATTGGGGGTTACAAAGGAGTACAGAATTAAGTACTACTGTATATAAAACATTTTTTTTTAATAATTCACATTTTCCTGCCCAGCTTTACCTCCCTCAGAGAGGACCATCAGCTATCCCCCGGTGTCCCTGCCAAGTGTAGCGGGGGCGCCCTAGTCCTATGAGCTTGCCCCCCATGTGACCAGGTCCAGCTGAGGTGGAACCAACCTCCACCTTCTCCAGTGCTACAAGGCTTGGGTTCCCTGGGTGTCCCCACAGCAGACAGTGGCTGGGGTTGGGGCCCGAGTCGGTTGGGGTTTATGGTGCAAGGGACGTTTTTCC
The DNA here is from genome assembly GCA_016271365.2 of Neoceratodus forsteri. NCBI lineage: Eukaryota > Metazoa > Chordata > Ceratodontiformes > Ceratodontidae > Neoceratodus > Neoceratodus forsteri. The sequence continues at coordinate 1,127,536,723 of CM057449.1, read as the reverse complement.
TACTTTGCCCTGCCCATGGGACATGTGCATGCGCTAGGAGGCCCTAGCGGACACATGCAAGCATGCTTCCATGAGCCCTGGGTGGTGTCTACCTGCCACTTCGCTGCCCAACTGCACTGCCACTTGTGGTCACCTAGTTAGCAGTCTTGTAACTGCAGTGACAACCCACCTTCCTGGAGAAAGAGAGGATCCTCTGAAGCTTGACCCCACCCCCAAGCTGGCACCTAGTGGCTCAAGCTCATACCGAACTCGGGTCACCAGCATGTGAGCAGTAGTGCTACCGCTGTGTTGACAAACCAGATATAAAACAGTTTGTAACATGAACTGCTGCTTTAATACTGGCCAGGTTAATGACATCAAAACCCTCCTTTTCTTCCATCTGCCCTTAACGGTCTCTTTCCAATATCTTTCTTATTCTGTCAGGTAGAGTGGTAACTGTTTCTCCATAACATGTAAAGGGGCACTGACATAAGTTAATACTAAAATTTTTTAAATATCCAGGAAGGGTAAATGATCATAGTGTTCTGAATACAGTGCATGCCACTTGAACCTTACTCAATTAAACCAAACAATCAGTTTAAACAGAGACTTGCTGATTATAGAACCCATTTCTAATAGCCTTAGAGGAGAACTGCACTGAACCTCTCAGTCATTTTCAATAGAAGTTGTATTTTAAGTACTGGTTAAATCTCTGTTATTATTTCAACTATATAGGCTTAGTAACCTCATTTGGTGTTTCGACTTTACACTCTGGTGTTAAGTGCGTCTTAGAACTGTATGATGTAGTTTATGTCCGTCTCAGCCACTGAGTTCTGTAATAGAACATGAATGCATTGTGCCAACAATAGAAGAGTGGAACAGGGACATAAACTACATCATCTAATTCTAAAATAAGTCTTACCAACAGCATGTAAATCAAGCATCCACTAGACTAGCTAAAAAACCTGGATAGGTAGAACAATGGCAGAATTTGAACCAGTATTTAAAAACAATTTCTTCTGGGAAAAATGACTTATAATTCATGCAGTTCTCCCTAATGAAAAAAGACACCACTATACTGGATAACACCACCTGGTTAAAACAGAAGGCTGGGGAGTATTAAAAAGTGGTAAATACCAGCTGATTGTGTTCATTTACACACGACAGCTGCACTTTAAACTCTTGAATGTGTGGTTTCATTCATCTCTGATCTGATTTCTCTCTGTCAGTAGCAAAGGCATCTGTGTGTGCCCCAAATTAATTGTCTAAACCTTGTCTTAATAAATAAAATCAAAATCTAATTCATATGTTGCTGCAATATTTTTTAATTATTTTTATTAGTTTATAAGAGCATTCTTATAAATTATAATGCACGATGATACAAGTACATTCATGAAATAACCATTTTAGGGCCCATCGTTATCTAATCCAGTTTGATACACATATTTGGGGATGTTAGCAACATCATATAGAGAATACTGGATGGGTAACTATGCACAAACAGTGTGTTCTGCCACAGTGGGGTTCGATTCCCTGTGACCTCGAGAGCGAGACTCGAAGGGTCCCTGGAATTGGAACTCAAGATGTAGAACACACCTATTGAGCAGAAGTTGCCATCAATATTGTTTAGTGTATAGTCCCCAAAATACATATTTACTTGTTTTAAATTGAGAACAACATTCTTAGTGCTGTATTTTAGTCCGCAATTTCAGACAGGTTGCTAGGGCAGTTGTGTGGTTGTTGAGGACCAACCGTTCCTGTGTCAGTCCTGAGGTCCGCTGTTGGTTGGCGGTAGCCTTTGGGAGGAATTTTACAAAACAAAAACATGGCAGCTGTATGTCTCCTAGGCGAGATGCCTCTGACTAGGAGCAGTCGGCTTTGTTTCTGAGGATATCTGGTTGATCCTGCAGTTGAACCCCACACACACACACATTTTGTAAAGGTATGCTGTTCAATTAACCTTTTCCTTGCATCAGCCACTTTGAAAAAACTCCCACTGCCATTTTGCCATTTCTACTATGCTAGCGGTTGAGGAGTGTGTGGCGGTGGCTGTTGCTGACCACTGGTGTTTTGTTTAGAACACAGTGAGTAGAGCTTTTCAAATGTTGTTGTACCACAGTAGGGCACAGTTGCATTCGATGACCTTTTGAACTGTGGTTCAACATTTACAAAGTCACCGATTTCTCTACAGAACAATGTCTGATTATACACTGTATAGAGAATACTGGCTGGACAACTGTGCGCAATCAGCCTGTGCTACCACCGAGGGGTTCTGATTCTGTTAGACCTCGAGAGCAAAGCTCGAGAGGTCACACAGAATCAGAACTCCAAGTTGGCAGCACTGACTGGTTGTGCACAGTTGTCCAGTCAGTATTGTTAAAAGTGTAAGTGACCCTTTGTTGTAAAAAAAATAAAAAAAAAAACTTTAAATGATTTCAAGAGACAGTTTTCCATTGCCAGCAATTTATGTGCTCCTCTAGCAGCCACTTTAGGAAACCCTCCACCATCATGTCAGACAATTTACTGTTTGGAAGTGTGAGATATTGCGTGGCTGTTTTCCTTTAATTCATCTGCTGGCTCGTGTGCTCTCAAAAACAGCCAAGATGATGTTGTACCACAGCGTGGTATTACTGCGTTCCTTGAACTTTGAACTGTGGCACAACAACATTTTGACTGTGATTGATTACTATACAGAACAAGGGTCACTATACACTATAAGTCCATATTGAGTCCATATAGTTTCTCCATATGCCATGAGTGCCACAGCAGTGGACCATTTAAGCTAGGTTAAAGTCGCATAGGGTAGTGCAGGCTCTATGACTTGCCTGGTCACATCAAAGAACAAGCATTTGTCAATGCCGGATGTTCGCCGCTGGTATAGAAGCTGTGGGGTGGTAGCTGCGTTGTTGTGCACTCGTGGGTTATGTTTTATCAAAGTTAGGAGCCTGCATTTGTAAATTGGAATGCAGGCTCATAACTTATGTTTTAATATTTTTGTCCCAGATTATCAACATTGCCTTGTTATGACCCCACTTCATGAAAAAGTGCAGAGAAAATTTCCAACTCCTGTCTGAAAGGTGATTTCATGCAGGGACTGCAAAATCGCAGTTCAGGATGCAAAAATACATTTTGGGCAAGATTTGAAAAATGACAGCTGTCACATTCATGAGGTGCTATAAAGAAATGGCTATGTTCAAAATTTGGGATACAAATATTGAAAATTATAAAGTTATGAGCCTGTGTTCGCCAAATTTAATGTATGTCGTAACTTTGTTGTTTTTATTATTTTATCAAATTTTCAACATAACCTTCTTATGACCCCACCTCATGAAGAAGTGCACAGAAATTTTGAACTCTTGCTGAAAGGTGATTTCACAGGGATCACAAAATCATCTTTTGAGATGTAAAATACATTTTGGCCAGGATTTGAAAAATGACACTTGTCACATTCATGATGTGCTATAAAGAAATAGCTATGTTGTAAATTTGAGGTAAAATAATAGAAAAATTACAAAGTTATGAGCCTGCGTTAAGTAAATTCAATGTAGGCTCATAACTTTTTTTTGTTATATTTTACACCAAATTTTCAACATAACCTTATTATGATCCGCCTCATGAACAAGGGCAGAAAATTTTACCTCCTGCCTGAAATATGATTTCACACAGGGACCGCAAATCATCTTTTAGGACAAATTAGCCTAATGTCACTGCAGTTGTTCACAAGGTGGTGTTCCAACAAAGGCATCTTGAAAATTTGGACCAAAAATGGCTGGCCTGCCAGCGCAGAGGCAGGGCGTCCATCTGCGACGCCAACAACCTGGGTTCAGGAATGGACTCGGGATGTCGGAGGGCCAGCCAAGAGGAGAAGGATTGAGCATCCTAGGGACTGCTCTCCTTCTCTGGTGGAGGAGGGAGGTAGAGTGTCCGGCATACTGTGGACCTCCAACAGGAGCTGGGAATTCGTCGTGCCGGTGCGGTCACCTGAGGGGGGTAGGTGGATGTGAGACGTCATTGCACGTCTCGGCCCCCAAGGATCCATACGCAATGCAGCATCCAAAAAAATCCGGCCCCCTCGACATGACGCCCTGCTCCTGTCCCGTTGCCCTTTCTCATTCACCGGGGGGGTGTCCCACTCCCTTGGCCCTGCCCTGGGGATAAGCCTGGGCTTGCCAAATAATGTCCTGGGGGCCTCCTGGTGGCCCGCCCATAGGGGGCAAACCCCAGGTATGTCGGGGCAGAACAGTGCAGGGGCTGAGCCCTCGTTGGAGAAGAGTGGGTAACAGGCCAAAAAAAGAAACTTTGGGCCAAAAATATGCAAAAATGGTCAAGTTATGCCACTGAGTTCAAAACCCCACTGAAATACATTGAACCGTGTACCTGTTTCTTCAGTTCGCAGTCTGGCTTTGAAGAGTGAAGACGTGTCTGCGGTCCACAGAGGATTACGTCATTGGACCTCTGGTGGGTAAGTAAGGGCTTGGGGCTTGGGGGGGCTGGATGCTGAGCTGGAGTGTCAGGTGGGGGGACAGTAATGACCACAACAGACATTGATGGACAGCTTTCTTTCTCAAGGTTTTAAAACAAAAAAAGGCCTGAAGGATTTCTTTATGTGTGATTGTGACACTAGGGGATTGGGCACCCCAGTGTCACTGTTTGAGGAGGGCTGTTGGGTGGTGGGTGCTGAGAGGGGAGTTGGGTGGGAAGGAGTACAGAAAACAAAGGACCAAGGGGATGCGACTGTGCATTGGGAGGCGGGTAGTGGACCGGGGAGGGGTGGGGTTTCACTTATGAGGTGGCAAGACTAGGAGATTGAGCACCCCAGTGTCAGTGTTATGTTTGTGGGAGAGAGCTCTGAGAGGGAGGGTCGGGTGTGAGGAGACAGTCATGGCAGGGCCAACAGAAAAGCATCAATGACCATGCATTGGGAGTGTACGGTTTCCTCTTGCAGCTAGCAGATATTCCAGGCTGACCAGGATAGATCAGCTTGGCTTACTGGGCAGTGTAGATCAAAGGAAAGAGCTGACTCAAAATTGGGTCAGCTGTTTCTTTTCATGTTTCCAGACAAAAATGATGATGTTCTCCACTGCACAAAATCGGTACAGAACTCACCCTATTCTCATCACTAATGAGGTGGGCTCTCCACTGGAGCGTATGCAACATTTCAAATATTTGGAGATCACATTGGATAGCACAATGTCTTTCAGCCTCCACATCGACAAAGTCACTAAGGCCATCAATACACGCATTGGACTGCTGCACAGGCACAAGCACAGTTTAACCCCTGAGGCTCTTAAGCTAGCTGTGCAAAGTTTCCTGGTGACCCTTATTGACTGTGGACTGGTAATATATGATTCAGCTACAGATGCTGCCCTTCGCCGCATAAAAGCAGCATTAAACAAAGCCTTTTTACTTGTTACAGGAGCCATACGCATGATGCACATGTGTGACCTTTATGCCCAGACTAACTGGCTCCAGTTCTCAGGTAGACTTCTCTACCAGTCCTGTTTACTGGCAAAAAAAGCTAGTCTTGGCCTGGTACCCACCAGGGTTCAGAATCTTCTCTTCCCCCAGTGATAACCATTGCTGCATTGTAGTTCAGATAGCTGAATATTTAAAATTCCCTCTGTCGTACTTCCCTGGGACAAAGGTCCTTCACCTACTGTGCCCCTGGATGGCTGAACTCTCTACATGCTGATATTTCTTCACTAACTTTGATCAGTCCCTTTAAAAGAAAACTGAGACAATAGCTAATACAGTAGCAAATGCTAGCTGTGACTGTTTCCAATAACTTACTTGCTACAATTCTATTGAGTGTTCCTCCGGCCAGGATCCTGTCCTAACGTCAGTCCACTCCTACATTGCCCCTATCCTGTCTCCTGTCGGGTTCCACATTGCCTGGTATTTAATCACTTCTGCTCGTATTTCCCCTTAGCACTCTGTCTTCGCCTGCTTTCCTCTTCCCCTACCTTTATCTATTCCCATCCTTCCACACTTAACTTTTCTGTTCATCCTCACGCCTTCCCACACGCTGGCCCTGTAACCTGTACTCCGCCCTCTGCTATCACCCCTGATTCTGTTCCGCTCTTTCTGACAAACTTAGCCACTGGGCTTATTCCTGTAGCTCTTTTCTGCCCTATATCCTTTGTAATAACACCTAAGTTATGGGTACTGACTCCGGCTAATTGTACATAGCCCTTGTATAATTGCCTAAGCTAATATTGACTCTGGCTATTTGTACATAGCCTACGACTGTGACTTTACTATTTATAACCATTCCTGTACAATTGTGTTGCTATTTGCTTATCTTTATAATGTTCTTATTCTTTGTTTGCCCTGACGTGGAAGCTATTTAATGAGCTTGTCCTCAAAGGTGTTAATCCAAGATTTCAAATAAATAAATAAAATAAAATGTTTGTACCGTCTCTGCCCAGCAAGCCGAAACTCAGTCATACTCTGTCCAGCTGTTGATTGGTGTGGCACTGTTGTGCCCCTAAGACTGCTCAGCATTGGATGACAATGCCTTACCTCTCAACACCCAACTACCGTTTCAAAATGTTCGCTGCGTGTGCATGTGCTTGGTGAACATAAAAATGGTTTGATAAACAACAGCATAGATCCTATGTGCTGTATGCATGCACTTCCCCTCCTTGAATTCAGGACATTAGTATATTTCTAGTGCAGAATTAAATGCTAAAAAGAATGCAGCATTAAGTAACTTGATCTGAAATGTTCAATAACAGTATCCACACACTAACTCAGACATATTCAGGCTTGCTCAACATTTCAGCCTGGTAAGCCTCATTATGCAACCTTTTGCGACTGAAACAGTCATTACTAACGCCAGGAACATTTCAATGTTTAGTGATTTGAACAAGGTGATGCACGGTTCTGATAGTCTTTAGAGGAGCAATTGCGGCTTATGATCTTGCAGTGGTCCCAGGGCAGGGTGTGATTGAATTACCAAGGAGGTGTTACAAGGTAGGTGCTATTCAGGGGTAATGTGAGGAAATTCTTTTTCACGGAGAGAGTGGTAGACGCATGGAACCACCTTTCTTGAGAGGTTGTGGGGTCTAAAAGAGTGGGGGAATTCAAACATGCATGGGACAGAAATAAGGCAATTATAGTGGGGGGTTGCAGGAAGTAGGCTGTTTGTTAACTAGAATCTGCAGCTTATCCAGTAGGTAGGGAAATGGGCAGACTGGGTGGGCCAAGTGGTCCTTATCTGCCATCAAAGTGTATGTTTCTATGGAGTACTGTGTGCAGTTTTGGAGACCTCATCTACGCAAGGACATAGACAGGATGGAAGCAGTCCAGAGGAGGGCAACTAAAATGGTGCATGGTCTGCATCAGAAACCATATGAAGAGAGACTGAGAGAACTTAATATGTATACCCTTGATGAAAGGGGGGACATGATAGAAACGTTCATGTACCTCATGGGAATCAACAAAGTCTAGGAGGGTAGCATCTTTCAGAAAAAGAGATGTGTAAGAACAAGGGGTCACAATTTAAAGATAGAGGGGGGACGGCTCAGGGGTAATGTGAGGTAATTTTTTTTTTCACGGAGAGAGTGGTGGATGCATGGAACCGCCTTTCTGGGGAGGTTGTTGGGTCTAAAACAGTGTGTGAATTCAAACATGCATGGGACAGACATAAGGTAATTATAGTGGGGGGTTGCGGGAAGTAGGCTGTTGGTTAACTAGAATCTGCAGCTTATCCAATAGGTAGGGAAATGGGCAGACTGGGTGGACCAAGTGGTCCTTATCTGCCGTCAAAGTCTATGTTTCTGTGTTAGATTAGAATCTCATAACAAACAGTATCTCACTTAAGCCTCAAAACCCTTTGAAGAAAACCAGTCTTTTATAAAGAAAGTATTAACTGACCATGTAGTTAATCGGCGCCATTCACCTTCACTTAGTTAGCCGACCTCTTTGCCAGGATAGTACACTCACAGTTCCGATATTAAAACAAATAAGCCAGTTTGATTCATTTCCTTTTCTGTGGCGGTTTGAGCACCAAAGTCCAACTAGATTTTTTTTTTGTACCAGGGCCCTTGCACACTTCAGATTGCAGAATCAACTGGATTCCATGTTTACAGAGAAAGAGAAGTGGAGGGGCCACAAAAAATTTACCAGGAGCACTGGAGAGAGGGAGGTGAACACTAGTCCTTTTCTAAGGAAAGAGTCCTGAAGAGACTAGTCAGCCTGACATCAGTGTTGGGGAAAGTTAATGAAATCACTGCTGAAAGAAAGGCTAGTGGAATATCTTGACTGCTGGGTTACAAAACCCTAGGCAGCATGGATTCATGGTGGGGTGATCATGTCAAACAAATCTGATAGATTTCTTTGACTGGATGACCAAGAAATTAGATCATGGTAGAGTTGTGCACACGGTTTACCTAGATTTCAGTAAAGCTTTTTACACTGTTCCACATAGAAGATTAGTAACCATGCTGGGTAGCTTAGGAGCAAGTCCAAAGGTGGTAAACTGAGTAAGAAATTGGTTAGGGGATAGGCGACGAAGTGTGGTGATAAATGGAGTTCACTTCAAGGAGGGGGAAGGTGGCCAGTGGGGTGCCTCAGGGAACAGTTCTCGTGGAGCAGCTGAAGGGGATGGTCTGCCTCTTTGCTGATGGCACAAATATCTGCAATAGGGTGGGCACTCCAGGGGAGGCTGAAAGGATGAGCCAGAGACTTCAGAAAACTTAGGGAGTGTTCAAGGGTATGGCAGTTGGGTTTCCATGTGAAAAAGTGCACTTGGGGCACAGAAACCCAGGGGCAGAGTACAAAATGGATGGAATGTTATTGACGTCCACCAAGCATGAAAGAGACCTGGGGGTAATCATGTCTGATTACCTAAAATGGCCAGGCAGTAAGACCTGGGGATAATCATATCTCATTACCTAAAAGCGGCCAGGCAGTATGAAAAGGCATAGTGGGATGCTGGAGTACATAGGGAAAGGTATCACCAGCAGAAGGAGGAAGGTGGTGTTGCCTCTGTATAGATCACTTGTAAAATCCCACCTAGAATACTTTATCCGATTCTGGAGCCCACATCTCCAGAAGGACATAGAGTGAAGGCGGTCCAGAGGAGGGCAACTAAAAGGGTGCAGTGTCTGCATCAAAAGCCCTACTAGAGAAGAAACTAAAGGAACTCAAATATACACCCTAGAACAAAGTGGGGATATGACAGAGGTATTTACATACCTCACGGTGGATAAATAAGGTATAGGAGAAAATTATTTTTCAGAAAAAGGTGATCAGCAACAGGGGACATGTTATGAAGCGGGAGGGTAGATTCAAGGAATGATGTGAGAAGTACTTCTTCACGGAATGAGTGGTGGATTCCTGGAACAGCCTACCAGTGAAAGTGGTGGGCACAAAAAGTGGTGGTGGTCAAGAATGCATGGGATAGGCATAAGGGAATTGTAGGGAAATGAAGGTGGGGAGGGAGAAAGAGCTAGAGATTAGGTAGGATCTGCGGTGGTACCTTAGGAAAAAATGCACAGACTGGGTGGACCAATCAGTCCTTGTCTGCTGACAGACTCTGTTTTTAAATCTTGATATGAACAACCATGGTGCATGTGATGAAAAAGTTATATGCACCTGAGTCAGATTTCCTGTACTGGTAAAAAAAAAAAAAAAATGATAAAAATGTGTTTTTAAATTATCTCCTGAACAACACCCTGTCTACAGGTTTTACTAATTGAAATTCTGCTGATGAAAGTTTGGAAGGAGCTGCTTGCCAAGTGCTTTCTGACATTTCAGCTATTGGCGTCCACTTGCGTAGCTCTTTGAGATGCACGTGTGTATCAGACAGTAACTGCGCCATGTGTGTGACAGATACACACGTGGTACAGTAACGTTGAAATGATGTGAAATCAGAGAAGTAGGGATGACCCTTAAACTCACGCTCACTAATGGACACCAGCCCCCCACCATCACAGCCCCGCAAGGATCCAAGTAGCCCACTCCAATCCCATAGTCTCAGATGGCAGTCCTGCCCACCACCTGTGCCCCATAACAAGAGTAGACCAGGGGGACCAGACCACCACAAAAGGCGTCAATGATGCAGTCCCACAGCCTGCAGTAAACCCTGCTACACTGACTCACCCTCTTCTGCGCTGTCGATCACTGTCCGGCTCCAGATCCTGTGCTGTAAGTTTGGGATGGGCTCATCTTGAGCTGCAAAGAAATCCATTGATCTACCTCAGCCACTGTTAACATGCACACACCCACCCTTCCTGCTGTCATGCAGAGAGTGGAGACGTCTTTTCCCTTGTTGTGTAGTTGACAGACATGGGGCAGGATTAGCTGGTCGTGCTTGCTCATACTCTTCACAGACACACACCAGCCTCATGCTATGCATCAACCTTCAGATCAGCTCCGAACTGTGATGGCCAAACACAGAAGTGCGCTCCATGTGGCAGCTTTCAGTATTAAAATGTAGTGCACAGTGCAAGCAGGGAGAAAAAACTGCATGCATTAGCCTGTTCCCATTTGCACAGGGAATAGACTGTGCATGTTAATTTATTTTTGTATATAAAGATTTTTACTGTGATAAAGTACAGCAGAAGTCATAAACATACAGCAGTCATATTCCTGGTTGGGGACCTCCTCCCCTTTGGGAATGCAATACTAAAAGAACTGTTGAACTAATACATAGTATTTAAGTGGCTTAGGTTTAAAATATTTAAAAACCGTATCAATTATATATAGAATACATATACAGTAGTAAACTCTTGACTAAACATCAACAGGGAAGTTTGTCAGTTCTTGTGTAACTAATGTCGCACCTTTTACAGCACTTAAGTCTCAACACGTTTTTTTTTTTGAGGCTCCTCCTCATAGGCTGATGCACAATGAATTTTGGATTCAACCGATCTGTCTTCTCCTGTTTGCTCCCCAGAATCCTCAGTTTTTAATTGTGTAGCTCTCCAGGCTGGTCACATTTCTGCTTGGCTCTGTGCCAACTGTCAGTTAAGAGCAAAGAATTTGTTTGTCCACTAATTCTCCCTTTGAACTGGTTAAAGTTAAATAGGGCTGGCTTTTGCCAGCACCACCATACTGCCTTGCTTGGTGCCTACAGTTGGATTTGTAGCTCAGAATAGTTTTCGATGAGTCCGGGAAAGAAAGAAATAATTAGATATATTGCAAATCCTGGGCCAAAATGTTATTTACTTTATGCATCTTATAGGTTACCCCCTCTGGATCCTCTTTGCCTCGGATTGAATGTAGGGACTGAGTCTCTTGTGACAGATGAAAGGCTGAGGCTACCTTCAGAACAAATGAGGGTATTGTTCGCAAGACTACTCTATCTGGGAAGAAAGTTCTAAATGGTTCCCTACATGTTAGGGCCTGAATTTCACTGGTCCTTTTGGCTAAAGACATAGCCACTAGAAACACACTTTTTATAGTTAGAAGGGGAAGGCACATTGACTCCAAGGGTTTGAATGGTGTCTTTGTCAATGCGTCTAGCAATGATGTTGATGTGCCAAGGAACTGTAGTTGGTCATGGGCTATGCGTAATGTTGTTTGCGGCCTTCAAAAACTTTTGGACCAGTGGGTGTGCCCATAGTAGGTGTTCATCCGTTTCACCTCAGATTGCTCCGATAGCCGCAGCTTGCACCCGGAGGGATGCTGATGTTAACCCTTTATCTAGCCCTTCCTGTAGAAACTCCAGTATATGGACAATTGAACAGTTAGAGGCTTCCAGCGTCCCTGACTCACACCATGATGTAAATATAAACTAATTTCTACCATAAGTCCTTTTAGTAGAGTTCCTCCTGGGCTATGTCACTATTTCACTGTATGATGTTTGGTATATGAGGTTCTTGTTGTTGCTCAGAGAAAAATGTATTTAAATTATTGCACTGTCACTTTAAAATATTTAAAATAAAAAAAAAGATCAGGAGCACCAGGACCCCACCTCCTGACGAAATGTCCCAGAGAGGACACGAAGCACTGGGGTAGTGTGCTGTGGATTTATTTGCTCCTGTGCTCATTAGTTTGGCGTGCTTATTTTGGCATATTGTGTGCTTTTTCGTTTGTGCTCGTTTCTGGAAATGCCTGAGAACTAGTTGAATGGCCCTGGTCTCCAAAATGTTGATTGACAGGTGGGACTCTACCTTGGTCCATCTTCCCTGCACTGATTGTCTGCTCAGAACAGCACAACAGCCTTGCAGGCTTGCGTCGTTTTCTAGTGTTCTGGATACGTGCTTTTCCAGTTTCGCCCCTTGTCTGAGGTTGCGTGGGTTGGCCCACCATTTCAGCGATCTCTGTAATGCCAGCTCACCTTCAGACTGTAGTTCTGTGCTTTGTAATTCCAGCTGTCTAGTAGGAGGTGTTGCAGCTGTCTCATGTGTGCCCTTGCCCAATTGTGCAGGTATATGCATGCCGCCATTAGTCTGAGTAACTGCATTAGGTGCCACACCGTTGATGTTCTGTGCTGCAGCACGCGTTTGCAGTGTGCCACTAAAATCGCTATTCGGTCTCTGCGACAGCCTGACTGATCGCTGTTTGTATTGAGATTGCCCCAGGTGTCAGAGTGGCTCAGTTGGTAGCACATCCGCCTGTGGACCAGAAGGTCGTGCGTTCTCGACCACACCGGGATGGACTTGCACCTAAAAATCGCAGGCATATGAGTGCAGTATTGGGGGTGCTGTACTGCTGGGGCATGCCGTCCTTCGGATGAGACCTTAAACTGAGGTCCCTTCTGCCCATCCTGGTGTTGTCCTAGTGGGTGCCCAGGTGGAAGTAAAAGAACCCAGAGTACTCTTCGTAAAGAGCAGGGAACATTCCCGGTGTCCTGGCCAACATTCCCTTCCATAAACCGTTCATGCAATTATCCAAGTTGTGTGTGGGTGATGTGAGATATACGCTTAATTAATATCTAGTCACTTCACTACCAATTTAGCATTGCTTGTAAAGTGCTTTGGGATACTGTGTATGAAAAGTGCTATATAAATGCTGATTCTTCTTCTTCTTCTGTTGTTGTTGTTGTAGGTGACAGGTGACTCTTGGTTTTGTTTATGGTCTATCCGTGGTCTTGGTAGTTTTTATGCTTGAGCAGTTGTTGCTTGTGACTCTTTGAATGACCTTGCTCGTATTAACCGGCCGTCTAGGTAGGGTATCACATGCAACCCCCCCCCCGTGTGCAATGCTGCTGCCAGAGGCGCCATGACTTTGGTGAACACTGGCGGTGTATGCTAGTCAAATGGTAGGCATCGATACTGGAAATGGTAGCCCAGTAGGCAAAATCTGAGGAACCGTTGGTCACTTGGTCTGATGGAATGTGAGGTATGCATCTTTAAAGTCTATGGAGGTGAGAAGAAGGGTTATCTGATGCTCTCCTCATAGGCTGATGCAAAAAAGAATTCCAAAATCAGAATCTGATCTGTGTCCTCCCTCGCAGCTCCCAGAATCCTCAGTAGGAAATCTTCCAGAGCTTAGAATGCTCCTGAAACTGATATAAATTATAACAGTAATGCCCCAAACAGCCCCCCACCCCCGGGAGCTGCTGAGTAATAACATTCGATAGCATGTCTCGTGAAACCAGTCACCGTTCTTTAATGAGTACTAAACTATGAAAAATACCATTTGTTCTTTTTAGTAAAAGAATTAACCTCTTTTATTTACACAGTCATCATGTTGCATACAATATCGAGATTCTGTCACATGACACTAATTAGTGCCATCACATCTCTCTGCATTGTCCTTTCCTCCTCACGGATGGGTTACGAGTGCTGTTAAAGATGCTCCTATAATTACCTTTACCAGGTGAGTAAACTACCATATCTATGGCACCTTTTATAGCACTCTGAGTCACAAAGCATGGGTGATTTTACAGCAGTATTGTTTTTCCCTATTGAGCAGGAGGAGGAACAGGACTTAAAGCTGTCTGGATTACTTTATGACCAAAGTCTGATCTACAGGTTAGTCTTAGTATCGAGCCGGTAATACTTGGTAATGTTTGGGAGATGACCAAGTAGTTGCCTGACAAATCTATGGATGCTGAATTGCATTCTGCCCAGGATGTGGCTACTGCTCTAGTAGAGTGGGCCTTAATCTGTGATGGGACTGCAGTCCTTCTGTTCTGTAGGCTTTAGCTATTGTCTCTCTTGGCTACTGTGCTATCGTGGACCTCGGGGCCAGCAATCCCTGTTTTATTCCCTGGGGTATAATGAACAATCTGTTTGAATGGTTGAATCCAGCTGTCCTGGTGATATAAGTCTTAAGGGCCTGCCCTGGGTCCAGGCAAGTGAGAATATCGCTGTGGGGCTCGTCATCAACAGGATTGAACGTAGGGACCGAGATGTCTTGCGCCAAATGAAAGGCAGAACCTACCTTGGGGACAAAAGATGGGACTGTTCAAAGAAGTACCTTATCTGGGAAGAAGTTTATAAATAGTTCCCTACAAGATAGGGCCTGGATTTCACTGGTCCTTCTGGACAACGATATGGCCACCAAAAACACCATTTTTATGGTGAGGATTGGTAAGGATACAGTCTCCAGCGGTTCAAAAGGTAGATCAGTCAAGGCATCCAGCACTAGATTAAGGTGCCAGGGTGTCATAACTGGTCTCGGGCTGTGCTTAATATTGGTGCTGCCTTCAGAAACATTTGAACCAAAGGATGTGACCCTGGTAGGTATCCGTCAGTCCCGCCTCGGATTGTTCTTGATAGCTGCTGCTTGTACCAGTAGGGATGCCGGGGTTAACTCCTTGTCTATACCATTTTGCAGAAACTCTAAAATATGGATAATGATACAGTCCGATGCCAACCCTTGCCTCGCACCATGATGTAAATACTAGCCAATGTCTGCCATATGTTCTGTTAGTAGAATCTCTCCTGGCCTTTAACATAGTATTGGCCATCTTACCAGATACCCCTAATTTCAACAGTTTAGCCCTCTGAGCGGCCATGCCGTTAGTCTCAGTGGTTGTGGGTCCTTGTGCCATTTCAGGTCTTGCCTGAGAAGGTCTCGATATGTGGTTAGTGGCATTGGTTTGTGTGTGAGCATCCCTGATGAGGGCATACAAATTCTTCTCTGCCAGTTGGTGCAATCAACAGAACCATGCTTCCTGTGTCTTGTATCTTCTGTAAAACTTGTGGTATCATTGAGATCGGTGGGAACACGACGCTTTTGAAAGTTCCAGGGTCTGGGTATTGCATCCACTCCCGCTGCTCCCTTCTCCCTGTACCTTGACATGAATATCAGTAGTTGCGTGTTCTTTGCTGATGCCATGAGATCGATTTGAAAGGTCCCCATCTGTTTGGATCTCTTGAAGATCTCTGAAGGCTGCCCTCCCCTGTTGTATCTGACTGTCTGCTTAACCAGTCCGTCCTTGTGTTTAAGATTCCTGCCAGGTGGACTGCTGTGAGGTTGAGTAGATGCTTCTCTGCCCATTTCATCAATGTGTCTCTCTGGCCATGGCCTTGCTTCTTGTTCATCCTTGCTCGTTTACGTATACCATGACTGCCCTGCTGTTTGTATGCACCTTTACATGTTGCTGACTGACTTGAGTTTCAAAATGCTTGAGGGCTAGGCAAATGGTCCTGGTCTCCAGGATATTGATTGGTAGACGAGACTGTGGTTCGGTCCACTTTCCCTGGACCGATTGTTCAAGACAGCACCCCAGCCTAGTAGGCTTGCTTCTGTTTCTAGTATTTGTGTTATGTGTTCGTCCTGTTTTGCTCCCTGTCTCGGGTTATTTGGGTTTATCCACCATCTCAGAGACCTTTATACTGCTGTCATCAAAGTCACCTCTGACTGTAGTCTAAGAGTCATACTTCCAGTTGTCCAACAGGAGGCATTATAGCTGCTTCATGTGTGCCCTTGCCCAGTCGTGTAGGTTTATGCAAGCCGCCATCAGACCTAGTAATTACATTAGTTGCCATACTGTTGCTATCTTGCATTGTTGGATTTTTCGGCACTGTGTCACTGTGGTCGCTATCCGACTCTCTGAGGGCCTGACTATGCCATTTGCTGTGTTGAAGATCGCCCCTAGATGCACAATTGCTGTCATCGGGGATAGGTGACTCTTGGCGCTGTTGATAATCCAGCCGTAGTCCCTGAGTAATTGCTGAGCTCGAGAGGTTGCTTTCTGTGACTCTTCTTGTGACCTTGTTTGTATTAATGAGTCGTCTAGGTATAGTATTATGTTTATTCCTTCTGTGCGTATTTTCGCTGCCAGAGGTGCCATGACTCTGGTAGGTGGTGCTGATGGTCAGCCGAAGGTGACACTGGTGTTGGAAATGATATCCCAGTAGGCAGAATCAGAGAACCTTTGATGAGAAGGTCTGATGGGAATGTGAAGATAAGCATCTTTCAGATCTATGGATGTTAATATGTCCCCCTGCGGATTGCTGTAGTCATGGATCTTGGTGTTTCCATCTTGAACCTCTGATATCTTATGAATTTGTTTATGAACTTGAGGTCAGTATGGGCCTGAGGTCTCCTGTCTTTTTCCGAACCAGAAAGAATACTGAGTAGATGCCTAAATATTGTTCTTGTTTTGGAACCAGTATTATGGCCCTGCTGTGAAGTAACTGATTCAGTATAGCCCTGACTTGGTCTATGGTTCCTCTGTCCCCTTGCGATATGAGACTGTATGAACCTTTCCCACCTGGAGGTTGCATTGAATTCTGTCGCATACCCTTGAGATACTATTTCCGTGACCCATCTGTCTGAGATTGATTTGGCCCAGGTTGCTGCGCAGTTCTGCAGTCTTCCCCTACAGTGTCTGCTGCCTCCTGGACCTGTGGATTCTCATTGGCGGCATCCCCTGTTGGAGTTATTCAGCTTGTATCCCTGTTTGTTGTTGTAGTGGCTTCCATGCCCTCTGTTATTCTGGAAATGTGGTTTGCGGTTGAAAAAATTTAGCTTTGAACCTGAATGAGCATCTGCCTTGACTCTTCTGCCCCTAGCCTCTTCTGCCCCTGTTGCTATAATTGTGGATTTTGTTGCTACAAAAGGATGATTGGGTTGCCTGACCCTCTTGACTATCCTTGTTGTCCACTTTCTTTACGGTGAATTCCTCTGTGCCTGGACTGAATACTCTGTCTCTTGAAAAATAGAGTTTTATGACTCTGTTTTTGGACTTTTGGTCCGCATTCCACAGCTTCAGCCAGATGTGTCTCCTAGTTTGGTTGATAGCTGCTGCGGATCTGGTTGACATTTCAAAGCTATTTATTGTGGTATCTGCCACATACTTGATGACTTGTATGGCATAGTCCATAGTTGCACCGTGTGCACTAAAGGTGGGAATGTCCTGTCATGCGACCTCTAATCATCTAAGGACTGCCCTGGAGGAGTAAGTGGCTGCCATGGAGGCCCTCGTCGCCACTGTCATCATGTTGTGAACATTCCTGATGATATCATCCACTTTCCTGTCCATAGGATCCTTTAAGGCAGATGCTGACTCTTGAGGGTAGGACACTTTTATTACTGAGGGAAGACACTTCCAAGCCTACTTTAAGCGTTGCCAACCACATTTTCCCTTTCTCTTTAGTTAAAGGATACCTTCTCTCAAAGGTGCCTTTCTCTCTTAGTTTGAGTGGCTTGGGTGCCTCCCACTCCTTAGCTAGAATGCTCTCCAACGCTTTGTATATGGGGAAAAAAGGTTGAGGACTGTTTCCGTTCCCTTACTAGGGGGTCCAGATTGTTGTCTGGCTGTTATATTGGTTCATTGATCCATAAAGTTTCACAGACCACCCTAATTAGTTCTGGTATGAGGTCGAAGGAACATAGCCTGGCAGACATGTCCTCGCTGACCTCCTCTTCCCCGTCTGCGTTTTCCTCTTTCCCGGAATCAGATACCTCAGATGTGCCATCTGGCTCAGGGTTACCTGCTCCCCTTGGTTTTTGGGGTACCCTTGTCTGGGGTTCTGGACCTTTTGTCTGTTCCCAGCGCATCTATTTTTTTCCAGTAGCTTTTGAAATAGTTCCACTACCACACTATGTGAAGAGGTGGACGCACTGTCAATAATGGGATCCTCCTCTGTGGACCCTCCAGTTAAGTTAATGTCCTGTGGCTCTGAGTCCACTATACAGAGGGAGCATACCTCCCCGATTTCTTTGTTCAGTAAAAAGCTGCGACATTTCCTGCACACTGTCCTTGTCGTGACCATTTTGGTAAGTTGTATATCTCTGTAATACATAATATTGAGAACATGTTTTAAATTATCAGTGCACTCCTGTTGGTTTCAACAAACAGAACGAAACCACGTTAATAAAGAGCCCCAGCTTCTCCGCATTAGTTTTATATGTTAGGCTGCCATATTTAGTCGATTACCTGGTTGCTAGATTAATATTTTAGCAGAAAACAGTGATTTCCCCTTTAATTGTATGCAAGACATGCATTTCCCCTCTAAAACAAGGCTGTGGCCCTTTAAAGAGCCGTTCTGTGGCATCGCAGCCGCCATCTTGCGAGAGGAAACCTTCGCTCGGCTACCATCGTCCTACGCATCAACCTATGAGGAGAAGCCTAAGAAAATCCATGTGATGAGACTCTGAGTGTTGTAAAAAGGTGCTCTATAATCACCTTTACCAGATGAGTAAACCTTCTTTAGTTAACTACCAGGTTAAAAGAGAACTATCAGACTATTACCAGGGCCCCGGTGTTCTGCGGCAGAATTTTCTAATTTTGTGGCAGGGCACCTAGGATTCTTGCAGCATTTTCTGATTTCTCGGCATGATTTATTCATTTCTATGGCAGAATGCAGTCCTACCATTGGCTAAAATATGATGTGATGTCATAAATTACATCACCTGCCAAGCATAGAGGAGGGCTTCAGGATAAACAAGATGGATCACGGAGCCTGGCACTATGGAAAAACTGTATATTTGAATGAAACACCAAAAACAATTAATTCTGTGGCACTATATGAATTCTGCAACATGATGCAAATTCTGTGGAAAATTCTACAATCGTAGAATTCCAGGGGCCTTGACTATTACCAAGAATTCCTAAGTGTTATGGGAGGTATATGTTAGACTGTGTTCAGAATCAGACTCTACTTTGCTCTAGCCCATTGCTCTTCTCACCTCATCCACTGAAAGGAGTTCCATTTGCAAACTAGTGTTGCAGGTCAGATCTAATGACAAATGCCTATGATACCCATACCTCTCAACTGCTATTAATTTTGCATAGCGCTATTTTTTTTCAAACTCAAATTTACCCTTGCTCCACATAGGTTTACTGATGTGCTTAATAATGGCAGAGCTATTTCTGAACATGCAAACTATTAAATCGTTGAACTAAGTTGATAGAAACATTCCTTATCACTGACTGTATGGGGCCCACTATTTGTAGACCTATTATTCTTTAAGACAAGAAAGTGCTCCACATTCTGCCCATTTGCTATGATTTTTGAAGGCCAGTGCTACGATTTGTAGTGCTGAGAGGTTCAGAGGTGTGGTGATACTCTCACTAGCTGCTGCTAGTTGTGATAATTGTGCAGTGGTTCATGCATCATGCAGTATGCAATTACACTAGTTCTAAAGTCACCTTTAAC
This sequence comes from Neoceratodus forsteri, assembly GCA_016271365.2. Lineage (NCBI taxonomy): Eukaryota > Metazoa > Chordata > Ceratodontiformes > Ceratodontidae > Neoceratodus > Neoceratodus forsteri. The sequence continues at coordinate 1,127,517,233 of CM057449.1, read as the reverse complement.
CCATGGGCATGCAATAGGGGTGCAAGGAAAATAGCCATTGAGCTTCAGCCATGTGAGTAACCAGGCTTGACTCTCTTTCTATTTCCTCACAATAGTCCATATCCCTGTAGTCCTCCCTGCTAAGATTGGCAGTCATCCCCGGTCCTGTCCCTCCCCAGTGTCCTGATGCAGGACTCCCATGCTCTCTCAAAGATCATCTCCCTGCCCCTTACTTTAGCTAAAGTCCTCATATGGGCCACCACTCTGGACACTGCAGTCTGCCACGCAGGGATGTTGGGAATGTCTGATGACCTCCATTGCATGATAATTTGTCACTTTGCTTCAATCGTGGTAGCATGCAGTAGGGTTGGTGTCATAACATTGTTGAGATCAACTGGCTGTGGTCTCCTAAGATCTAGAACAGGGGAGACTTTGTGACTTTATCTCCTGTTATCTGGGTGCAGTTTGCCATCATGCCTGCTCAGAAAGACTGAATCAGTTGGCATCTCCACAGTATATGGGATGTAGTTCCTGGAGCATGTTGGCATCTCCAGCACTATCTGAAACTTGTAGCCCCATATGGACCAGCTTTGTAGGAGTCTTGTGCCATCATACCAACACCCTTTTCTGAATCAGTTGATCTCTAGAGTTAGGGGAACCTTTGTGTGCCTAAGCCCAACACTTCTGCTAGCAGTCAGCAGTAATGGGGAGCTGAAGCTCTTGTGCCCACTTGCTTCTCTGTGTGTCCCATTCCAGGAGGTAAAATGCCTGTAAATGTTTGTCAGTGGAGTATGTCATGTCTTATCTATAACAACTGCCAGTGGTCAGTGTTTGGGAGCTTATATTCAGGGACACTGGTTTACGGGATTGAGAAAGGGCATATTCCATTTTGCACACTGTAAAAATGGTATTGTCACCGTGTCTGTTAAGCCAAAATCCGGTTTTACCGGTGTTTGGTTTGTGTACTTTATTTAACAATTTTTAACTCTGCTAACATGTATTTTAGCAATTTTGACCTCCACTATTGCACATCCTTCCATCCTTGTACCAATTTAAAGTTATCTTAGGTACAAGATGTGATGTCAGCAGCAACACTACAGCCCCCATCCCTAAGGTGTGATGGAAGCAGCACTCGACCCCCCATCCCTCTGGTGTGGCAGAAGCAGCAGCACTATATTTCCCCATCCCTTAGGTGTGATGGCAGCAGTACTACGGTCATCATTCCTCATGTGTGATGGCAGTATCAGCACCATGACCCCCATCCTCAGGTGGGACTGCAGCAGCCTACATTCCCCATCCACCAGTGGTGATGGCAGAAGCACTACAGCCCCCACCCCTCGGGTGTGATGGCAGTAGCAACAATGCAGTACACATCCTCTGGGGTGATGGCAGTAGTGACAGCACTATGATCCCCTTTCAACACTCACACCCACATACACAAGTTACAAATGACTTGGTCTCTTTGCTTGTTAGAACTCAGATGTGAATCAATCTGAACCATCACTGCTAAGGTGGACTACCTTTGTTTTCCTATCTATAATTTAGCTGCTGAATTGGATATCTGCCTGTGACACCGCTGTCCAGGGCTAGTGAACAGACTTGGGTGTTGGAGGAGCTGCTAGTAGGTGAAGGCTTGAGTGTCCAACGACCACTCCCTTCTCCTGAGTGGGAGGGAGGTGGGGTTCACGGCTCAGCATTTGCTGTCCCATGGTGGAGGCCAGAGGCACGACAACACGTCAGTCCTCACTCGGGGAATAGTGTGACGGATGTCGGCTTGTGCTTGACATCATGTAGCCTGTCACGCTCCCAAGAAAATGGGAAAACACCCGCTGGCCAACAAAGGATGGCTGCTGGTCGCCATACACCAGAAGCCCCAGACATGTGTCTGTTCTGATCGACATGCCCAGGATACACAGGAAGCTCTTTGGGGCAATTATCCTCCCCTGGTAGCCTCCCACAGGGGTAGGGGCCCACTCAATGAAGGGTTACTTTGGGTTACCTGGTAGTACAGCAGTAAGGGTCAGTGGATAGTGGTCAGGACACAGCAGTGGTGGTAGGGGGCCTTGGCAGGCCTGAAGGAGTGGATGGCCAGGGGGTAGGAGGAACAAAAAAAAACTGATTGAATTTGCTTTTTTGAAATAAAGTGTTTTCACCTTAAAAATCCACTAGTGATTAGTGGAGGACCGTCAAATGGATTCATGCATCTCCCAGACATGTAGATGCTTTTTTTTTCTACTTGGTGTCCATGAAAAGCGTGTCTCCCAGTTTTCATGTCTTTGTTCAGATGTGAATTGAGCACCACTCTGCCCACCAGCATCATACAGCCCCTGGGGTCTTACCTTGTTAAGTACTCTTAAATACTTAATATTTGCTTTTTGTTGAAGCAGTCTATCAGAAAACATTTTATTGTCACAGAGACAGAACCAGTAGGTGGGAGAAAAGGTGCAAATCATCTAATTAACCTAAATGGGGTGCTAACTGTGAAGTCTTTTCATAAGTAGTAAGGCAGTTTCTTCTTTGTGAACATACTTTCATTCAGACTAGTTTTCATTTAAACAACTGAGGATTTTGGATGGCCCTACTGATTATAAACTTGAATAAGTTAGTTGGTAACAGTAGCAATGTACAACCTAGATACTTATATGCAAAGAATACAATAAAAACCTAACTAAAATCTAAAAACAAGCTTATAAAACATATCTGAATATTTATCTTTACATATACAAAATCATTGCAGCCCAAGTAAAACTCAAGTAAATTACATGGTACCCTGACTACTAGTCTATGATGTAGTAAACATATATTGGTATTTTTTTTTAAATTCTTTGTAAAGCAGGTAAGGCCCATTAGGGCCTTTTTAAGAAGTGACCTAGAAGCACTTGGGAGGTTGTGACTTGCTTGGATGCAAGTGAAGGTTGTGGGACTCAAACCCAAGTCTGCTAGATGTACCCAGTTCAATCACCATTTGTTACTGTAACCACTAGGCGTGGGTGGTTAAACTGAATGGCTGATTACAACAAAGAAGTGTGGGTGATTTCCTTACTGTTTCTATACGCAGCAAAGTAGAAAGAATGCAAAGCACAGCAGCATTCATTTTAAAATGCTGAAATCTGGGTCGGCCCACTAGTAGCACTATTGCTTGCAATGCCAGTGACCCAGGGTCAGAAGCAAACTCAGGTTGCTGGAGGTCTGGCCAGGGAGTAGGATCGAGCACCTGGGGACTGCTCTCCTCCTCCGGGAGGTGGGCTGCAAGTCTTGCTTTACCACCACCGGTGTGACCATGGTGGTGGTGCAATGGTGCTGCAGAATGATCAGGAGGGGAGGATGCTAGCCAGGATCTGGAGCAGTGGCATGTCTCTATGTGACCTACCTCCTTGGATCTCGGCGCTGGTGCCCTCAGGGACAGAGACCAGAAAACCAGGAATAATCACCCCACATCGGTCACTGGCAGAAGGGACCCAGGTGCCCAGACTTCATAATCAGGCTCCATGAGGGACCCACTGGGCTGCCCAGCACACACTAAGGTAGTGTGGAGGGGTGACCTAGGGTTCCCTCCCTTCCCACCTGGGGGAAGGGTACAACCCAGGCAGGATAGGGGCAAGCCCACAGGAGCTCCTGAGCATTACCTGGGGGTGAAGCTAGGGGATACTGATGCTGTGAGAAGGGGACATAGAAAGAGAAAATAATTTTTTTTAAAAAGATACTGAAATCTTAGAGATTCTGTGCAATGACATGCAATTTCCGTGAGGCACCGGTACAAGAATTCAAAATCCGTAAACCAAGCAGGATTCCGTGATTACCGGTAAAAATTGAAAACCAGGGTCCCTGCTTATATTCATCTTTTGATTCCTGAAACGATTTCAGGACCCTGAGATGTCATCCATCTGGTGGCTTAGTTGGGTTATTTTTTCCTTCCATTACCTCCGCAGGAGGGTCTTACTGTCTACACGATTCTGGGGTTATCCCATATGGGTTATACTTTCCTAGATAGATATCTTTTCACTTAACTGATGCTGAGGAGCTTATTCTAGGAGGTTTTCCAGAATTGCATGGCACCCATAAAGGTTTTCTCTTGGGATAAGAGCCACTTAATATCAAACTAGCGGGTGCATTTCCCCAGAGTGCTTGCCCCACCTCTGCCCATAGCAGTCTAGAGTGTGCAGGTACAAGCCAGCCATGTATTGCTTGTTTCACCCCAAATGCAGTATTATAGGCCTACATCAAAGTTTAAATGCAACCAGCCTGCAAGTAGTGTGCCCTAAGGATTCTCTTGCTGAACCTGGGCTGGCTATTTTCCCAAAGAAAATGTGAAACTGTTTTGTCTGTTTGTGCCCTTATCTTTGGTGAAGAATTCAGTGGGAGGTTATTCAAGCAGTAAATGAGGCAAGAAGCGCCATCATTTTAAATGCTGCTGTCGAACCAGGTAGGAAGAGGTTCAGTTTTAACCATCTGGTGGCACTGTCCTTGTCAGATCACCTGTGAGGGAGGGAGGAGTTTTGATTTTATCATTTCTCTAGTAGTCGAGGCAACTGTAATCCCCAAATAGTTGATGTCCTTGAGAGCCCAAGTTAGTGTTCCCCCACCTGTATGATTTGTGAGTTAACACCTTTAATAGGGAGGATCCCCCTTGTGCTCCAATTTATTTTCAGATCAGATATAGCACAACATTTTTGTATGAGTGTTAAGGAACGAGGTGGAGACCCTTGTACCTCTGAGAGGGTAAATAAGAGGTTGTCCATACAAGAAAGGGACATGCAAGTGGTGCTGCCTGTGCCAGTGCCCTGCCTAATTGCCACACACAAGGGTTCCTGAGCTAGTACAAATAGTAGTTGTGTCAATGGGCACCCTTGTCTCATCCTTGGTGGAGTGAAATTTATACTGGCTGTTCCCCTGCCACCCGAGGTGCTGTCAACAGCCGTAGACACACAGTTTGTTAAACCATGAGGGTATTACAGCCTCGGGAAGCCCTATTCCTGTTTTAGAGACAGCTGATCTGTTCATAGGATAGAGGAGGTGGGATTACATGGAATTCACCAACCACTATTTTACCTCTTAACCAAGAAATCCAATATTTCATGTACCCTCCCTACTAACCTTTCAGAGTTACACTGGGCACTGTATCTGGTTGCTTCCCCTAATGTTTAAAAATTACTTACTTACTGTATAGGAGTTTCCATTTTGTCCCCCCCACCCATTAGTCAAATAGTGATATCCTTAGTGCAACAGAAAGAAAAGCAGGTGCATGAGCAATAACACATATCTGAGCTGGAGTCCAAATTGAGAGTCCCTTGTTTCAGCAGTCCACTGTGTTCTGAGATTTTTTAGAAGATGGCATCAGCTCCAGTATTTTCAGTCATGTCCCCCAAAGTCTCTCCATTCTCAACGGAAGCCCAACTTGTGATGAAGCGATATGTTGTCCTTTGATGGGGTGAGATAATTCGACTCAGCTTCCATGTATTTCTTCATGGCAAACACTGCAGGCTACAGCTCCTGTCCCTCATCCTTCTCTGACTTCTGGATACTTTATGTGGCAACGGCAGCTCACAAGAAGGTGTGCATGACTCGGGGGTTAAAGGTCTCGATTCCTGACTCCTCCTGCTTCTTTGATGTGGGATGGGAGAGACAGTGCTTTCCTGGTCCTGTCAAGACCTCGATTTCTCTGTCGTTCAGCTTTGGATACCTGCCAGTGCTCAGTAGTTTGTGGTTTTGGCACTTTGTAGTGTTTTCTCAGTAGTCCTGGACTCATATCTCAGCCATTCTGTCAGTCAACTTGTTTGCCTTTTGGTGCGGGCCTGTAGCTGTCTGGGGCTTGTCACCAGCATATCAGCTCCCACTTACTAGCTTGTTTTGTGACAGAAACCACCTGACCACGTCCTGAGGGTTATAGAAGCTATGCCACTTTTTATTCCAGAAAACTTGGAGTGTGGTAGGGTACTTCATGAGGTAGGGAACTTTTGCCTGAGCGAGATCTTTTTTAACTGGTGTAAAAGTGTTTCGTCAATCAGCCAGATCCTTTGAGAAGTTTTGGGACAACTATATGCAATGACCAGTCCAGTACAGAGGACCTTTTTTCTCTGGAAGTCCTCAATATCTGCTCGCCAGAATAAGACTTGGGGGCTCTGGGTGATTCGTTGCTAAAGACCTGTGCAAGTGCTTCACCTCAAGGAATAGTCCCAGTAATAGTGAAGAACCTTAGGGATCAGTTTGAATGAACAGGTTTATATCCCTGCCTTCTGAGCCCTCCTGTATCACCATGATATCGAGATTGTTCCGATTACCTTGATTTTTGAGGTTGTGTATTTTGGCCCAGAGCTTTGTACTTGATGTTCCAGTGTATCCGTTTTTCACCATACAAGGCTGTCTTGGATTCAGCCTGGCTGATGACAGTTTATTTGCTCCAAAATTTCCCCTGCTTCCACCCTCTGTTCTACTTCTTTGATTGTTTTTTTTATGGTTGGGATGTCTTCAGTCAAAGACTTTTATCATCTGCTTAATTTCAGTCAGATCAGTGACCCCACTGTAGTTCATACTGTGGCTGACGCCATTCTTGTTTTTTCCTGCCAGAACCACTCCCAGACTTTCAAGCAACGATAATTTAATGGAACGGGACCTGATTAATTAGCAAAATAAAAACACTACTGGGTTTGTTTCACACTTTTCAATCAGAGGTGAGTATTTTCCAGCTGTTTTAATAGTTTTGAACAACAGATGATTCTGGATTTATAAAGGGGCTCTGTGGAGTCCGATCTCTTAAGTGACTATCTTGGACGGTGGCTCACTAGTGCCTCTGTGTATGTTAATTTCGACCCCTGCAAAAATAGCAGTTCCTGAATGAAGGAGCAGTAAAATTTTCAATGTTGTTGTGTGAGGTTATGGGCTCAAACTGAAAGGGGAAGGGTATGATTGAATGTTAGGAAATATTACTTCATGCAAAGGGTGATGGGAATGTGGGACAGGCCACTGTAGAGGCAGTAGAAGCAGAAAAGTAGTGGGATCAAAATCGGTTAGATAAGTACCTGGGAGAGAATACAATTGAATGTAACTGCAAGACATCTGTAGAACAGATCTGATGGGTCAGAATCAGTCATATTTTTTTCTGATTTTTATTAGTATTTGGCACCCAGTTGAATATCCAACCTCTGCAGGTACTGTACGTTTAAATGCCTCCCGACTGGTGATTGGATTATCCATCAAACCTGTTAACAGCTCAGTATTATTCAATGTATGTTTCAAACATCTCCTTAAATAATGTCTGACAGCATGTAAAAAGTAATGACTTAACCACTCACTCCCAGTTTCTGAATTACGCTGGAGGAGCTGGGTAATGCACGTAACAACAAAATACCCCACACTTTGTCCCATGAAATCTCAAATCTTTATTGTCCTGTGTCAGATGCTAGACAGGGTTCCATAAGGGAACTAAAGCATTAAATGTCTTCCGACATAGTGCCTGGGTTCTGATGAAAAGGTTTTCGAATCATAGGTGCAGATGTAACAGAGCAAAAGATAATACTGTATCAAGACATTGTCGTTATACTTTGAAGTCTGTTGTCACACCAACATGCAACATCTTTGTGTTTTTGTAGTTCTGCTGTACGTTGTACTGTTTTCTTTCATGTACACTGGAAAATAATTAATAAACATGATATTAGAAAAAAATAAACCTATCTGACTCAGTCACCAGGTATGAAATGCCAGATTTTATGTTTCACAGGGTAAGAGTGACATTGTAGAATTAAAGAAATGGGGATATAATCTGTTAGCAAGACAGTGTCAATCTGGGTTGAGAATATTTTCCCCGTCATGGTAGATGACACTAGTGTACGTTATCATTGATGTGTGAATATGTGCCATAAGCTGCCGAATAAAATGTGTTCCCCCCCGATTATGCTCCTGCCGATTACGCTCCTGCCATGAATCATGCAATCCCAAGTCCCATTTAATCCCATTTAATAATGGAAAAAGAACTTAGTAAGTGTATGCAATGTTTGATGTATAGTGAGGGAAAGTATGGGAGCAAGTATGTATGTTCTAATTGCCATCTGAGTACTACTCTTGAAGCAGCGATAGCGTGTCTGCTTAATATTAAACCAGTTTCTACTGATATTAGGGAATTGGAAAGTTACATTGATTTTATGGATGAACAACTTCATTCTAATGAACAATTTCCTTCACATTTAGGTAGCATTTCTATGCCTCCTGATGAGGAGACAATTGTAACGACTAGTACTAGTATACCTGTTGCCTCTGCCCCCTCTTATAAGGTGGATGATTATCCGCCCTCTTCACATGATAATGATGACTGGACCATTGTCACACAGCCACTTAAAAAAAGGAGGGGCGTCAAATACACAATAGTACCCCTATTGAAACTCGTAATAGGTTTGAGCAATTGACTGTATCAAATAATGAAGTGCTACATGATTTATCCTGTGCATCACCCTCTGTTGATAATAATGGTTTAAAAAAACTTTTCAATCAGGAGTTAATGCCCATGAATATTTGTCCTAGTAAGTCTCAAGCTACCAAATCAATACCTGTTAAGTTTGTCGCTCCAGGGTGTGTTAAACAATCACCTATTTCTGATTCTTGTACCCCTACTGTCTCAAAACAAGTGTTAGTCCTGGGAGATTCAGTCATTAAACACATTCACGGAGCGCTATGCAATAAGAGCAACCTCACTTGTTCTAGCTTCCGTGGGGCCAGGGTATCTGATATTACCTCCATGATGCCTAAAATTTTACGAAATGCGGGGGAAAATCCACTGATTATCATACATACTGGTGTTAATGATATAAACAACACCCCATTTAATCGGTTACAACAGGACTATGTGGCGTTATGTAACCTGTTACTTGATAGAGGATGCTGTGTATGTATATCTGAAATTCTGCCTGTCCCGAGAGCAACATCTACCATGACGCAGAAAATCAAAGCCCTAAATGAATGGCTGAGAAAGTGGTGTTTTAAGCAGGATATACCCTGTATTACTCACTGGGAATCATTTTCAGATCATTCTTCCTTGTTTTGCTGGGACGGTTTACATCTCAGTCATAGGGGTAGTACACTTATGGGAAAAGTATCACTAAAATCATAAATCATTATTTAAACTAAAAACAATGGGGGAGAATGGGTCTATTCCCAAGTCTCTGAATACTTACCAAAATATTATTACAACTAAATGTAAATTCCTAGCTTTGAATGCAAGATCTTTAAACCAACTCAAATTAGCAGAACTCGAAGCCAAATGTAAAACTTTACATATAGATGTTGTGGGAGTAACTGAAACTTGGTGCGACGCATCTGCAATTTAGTCCAGAGAAATTCCAGGTTATAAGTTATATCATAAAAACAGATTAGATAAGCAAGGCGGTGGAGTTTGTATGTACATACGAAATGATATTCCTTATTTTGAAGTGTGTTCTCCCTTTCCTTTGGAAAGTATATGGGTTAAAATCTTATTGAAGGAGCAGTCCTATATAACTATTGGCAACATCTGTCAACCTCCATCTGCAAATTCAGATTACACAATTGATATGTTGAAAGAAATTACACATTTTCAGAATCTCAAGGTACTGTAATATTTGGTGACTTTAACCTCCCTCATATTAACTGGGACTCATTCTCTGGACAGTCCTATGCCGAGAAAGGACTAATAGATGTGGTAGTTAGTACTGGATTACAACAACTTCTTACTGAACCCACTCGAGGTCCTAATATTTTGGATCTATTATTTACTAACATAGAGCAACAAATTAGCAATTTTCAAATTTGGGATCCACTTGGGACCAGTGATCATTCATCTATTCTTTTGAAATTCAACAGTTTAAAACTACACAAAAGGAAGTTATACTGTACAAAAATTATAATAAAGCAAATTTTCTAAAATCAATGAATACTTACAAAACATAAACTGGGAATCTAATCTTCTTAATTGTACAACACAACATGCTTGGGACTTTTTTTAAAACATTGTATATTATTTGGAAAATACCTTTATTCCATCTAAGAGGAAATTTAATAATAAAGGAGAAATTCCCCCTTGGTTCAACAAGACAATTAAACATCAGATTAAAATAAAAATAAAACTTTTTAGGAAATTTAAGAATAGTTCTGTTCCATTTAAAACTACTCTATTACATAAATACAGACTATCTGTGAAAAACTTAAAAAATTCTATTAAATTGGCAAAACATAAGCTAGAATTTAAACTAGCTCACACAAAAGACTGTCAGAAATCTCTTTTCTCCTATATAAATAGTAAAAAAGGTGTATCAAGGACCATTGGTTCCCATTATAACCAATGGCTCTTCTCTATCTGATATAGAAACCTTGAATCTCTTTAATAAGTACTTTTGTTCTGTCTTCTCTCAAAAATCTCCTATTAGTACATTTAAAGTTCAGCACGTAGATTATCATAGATTCTATCCAACTGACATTATACAGGCTATCAAAAAACTAAAAAAAATACTTGTCCGGGCCCAGATGGTATTCATCTATGGTTTCTGATCGAAACCTCTATAAATATTTCTATGCCTTTGTCAATTATCTTCAACAAATCCTTACAAGAAAGCATTGTACCAAATGATTGGTGTTCAGCAATAGTTACTTCCATATTTAAAAAAGGAAATAGAGGTTCTGTGCAAAATTATCGTCCAATTAGCCTGATCTCAGTGGCTGGTAAATTAATGGAGCAGTAATGAAGTCTCTAATAGATCAAGATTGTAAAAAATTAGGAATTTATGATTCAAACCAGCATGGGTTTACTCCCAAGTATTCCTGCACCACCAATCTGATATCTTTTTACAATAATATAAGTACTCTACTAGATGTGGGTATCCCTACTGATGTAATTCTTTTGGACTTTAGTAGAGCTTTCGATAAAGTCTCACATGAAAAACTCATTACTAAAATGCACAATCTAGGTTTGTCACCTGATATTGCCAACTGGACTTCAAACTGGTTGACAAATCGTTCTCAGAGAGTCAGAAATAATTATATCTTGTCTGATTCGGGTAGTGTGACAAGTGGTGTACCACAGGGGTCGGTCTTGGGACCAACATTGTTTAATCTCTTTATCAGTGATTTACAAACAGGGCCAAATAACTTCAAGGTTAAATTTGCAGACAATACTAAATTGGGAGGCAAGGTTAATAATCAAGAAAATGTTTCTGCATTAAAGAAGGATTTGGAAAAATTAACACTTTGGGCAAATGAAAATCATACGCAGTTTAATCAAGACAAATGTTTAGTAGTGCATTTCGGTGTAAATAATCCAAAAACGATATATAAATGGACTACCACTTCACTCATCAAATTGTGAAAAAGATTTAGGGATATATGTTAATAATAAACTTACATCAAATGATTACTGTGTTAGAACTGCTTGCATGACCAACAGACTTTTAGGCAAATAAAGCACTTTTGTTAATCGCACTGAACAATGCCTTATTCCATTGTATAGGGCATACATTAGAACCAGATCTAGACTATGACCCCTTTCTGGAATCCAAAACAAAAAAAGACATAGCAATTCTTGAACAGGTTCAAAGAAGAGTAACTAGAATTATTCCAAGATTAACAAACTTGGATTATCAGAACAGATTAAAGCTACTGGTCTCTTCTCTCTTCAAACTAGAAGATTAAGAGGTGATATGCTTATGGTTTTAATTTAATAAATTCACCAGATCTAATGGAAAAATGTGGACTAACACTCTCAAAAGGAGACATGTTCGAGACTGCATAATAAACAGCTTGAAGTAAAACTTATAAAACCAGCAAAAGGGAAACTTTTTTCCAATAAGAGCATCCATTGTATGGAACACCTTGCCCCATGAATTGGTAGAGGCAACTAGTGCCACTGTCTTTAAAAACAAATTAGATGTTTGGTTGAGGGATAATAGATAAATAATGTCCCACATAGTGTGGGGAACAGTCTCGATGGGCTCTGGCCTTCTTCTGTTCTTTCATACCAAGTAATACCAAGTAAGTTCAGAGGAAAGCCAAGTAGCCTTGAGAAGTTCTCTTGCTTCAGGTAAGGGGGTACACACTTGCCAACTATGGGATCTAAGAGGGCATTGAAATCCTCAGCAACTACAAAATGGGTTGTACCAAAACCAACGGAAGCAAGCATGAGCTGTGCCCAAAATAAGGGATGACCGCATTGGGGACATAAATAGATGCTACACTTATGGGTGAAGTGTGTAGATCTTACTTCAAGAGGGTTCCTGCAGTAGGGCTTCACATATAGGACTGCACCCCCCTGGCGTCAGGTTCCAACGGCAAACTTGTAGCTAGCAATCATCAGCGGGGACCGCCCTCCGACATCAGGTGACGCGACGTCAGCCCGACTATAAAAGAGACGGTCCTGTGCCTGCCCTCCAGTTCTTTCCCACCGTCACCTCAGTTAGTTTGACAGATGAGGTAGAACAGCGATCAGTTGCCCGCTTGGTATTCGACGATTTTCGTCTTATTTCTCTATTTTTCTAACAATTTTTTCTAACGAGTGTATGTCATCTCATCTCAAGAAGAAGTGCACTAAGTGCGGAGCCAAATTCCCGCACAGGGACGACCACTCCCACTGCCTCCTCTGCCTGGGGCCTAAGTACAGCTCGGCTGAATGTGCCATTTGCCAGGGGTTCAGCCAGGCCACATGGACCCTTGAAACCCATCTTCTCACCGAACAGCTGGCTTCTATGGAAAAGGAGCTTAGGGGACGGTTGTCATCTCCGGCACCAGAAAAACTAAAGAAAAAGAAGGACAAGGAGAAGCACTGGGAGAGAAGCCCATCGCCGCAAGGGAGACCCTCTTTTCTAAAACCGTGAGTACCAGCACTCTGTCCACTTCTGCGGGCCAGATGCCTTCTCCCCCTGCTGCCGAGGTGTGTGGGCAGATGGGGGTTGCCTTTCTCGAGGTCTCTATTAGTTCTCCCACTTGTAGCATCATTGATAAGTTGCCCTTCCGCCGGGCGCCCAGCCCAGACCGATAAGCCTGAAAGCGATCCTTCTGCAGCCAGCCCGGTCGCGACTGATAAGCTGAATGACAGATCCCCCGTCGACTGCACAGCCACATCTGCTCTCCTGTCGGGCTTCCTTGGGGACTTCGGGACGCGTGTGCTCGTGGAGGACACTTCATCCCTGCTGGTCTCTATCCCCAGGGATTCGCCACCCATTCCTGACCTTTCCCTTCTGTCGGGCTCGTTACTGGACCTGTCATTGGGGTCTCTTCCAGAGCTCCCTTTGCCTGGTTCTTTCTGCCTCTGGATTCCCACCTTCCTAGGGATCCGTTGCGGACGGGATCTTTAGGCATGGAGCCCCCTCGGGACCCTCCGGGCACTCGCCTGATCCTTGCCGCTGCCGACCTTTCCAGCACCTGCCCGACGAGCAGCCCGCTCCCCTGCGGGACCCTCTGGCGGTTTTCCGGGACCTTACTCCCATGTTCCGTGCGGACCCTTCTTATCTGACACGGGCATGGTGCTTCTGATGACAGGATACCCGATGCCAGGATACCCATCACTGGGATACTGACCTGGATATCCTTGGGGTTGCTGAGGGTAGTACCCCTTTCTGGCATAATCATAACACCAGCCCTTAGTCGGGTATCCCTGGTTCCAGCCTCTTCCTCCACCACCGTGGCCTGATTGAGAATCTGTCCCGGCATGGTGGCAGGACGCTAGGACTCAACTCCTTACTGAACTTAGACAGTCCCAGCCAATCGGAGGAATTCCTCTACCAAGAGCACCACCTCTCCCTCCAATTCATGTGGGTTCTCTTCATTGGGAGACACTGGGATGGACCCTTCCCTTCCCAGTGACTTGGAGCCCTCGGATTTGGATTCTTATATCGACCACTCTGAACTTCGTTCACCGGTTGAAATTCCTTCAAAAGAATCCCCAAACCCCCCCCCCAGGAAATTCCTTCATTTGGGGATCTTTTGAGAACCATTCAGACAGTAGGGGGCTGGCCATTCAAGGAAATAGATCCTCAGCAGAAAAGGCTGGATTAACATTTGGACTTGTTCACCACAGATCCTCTACCCCCCACCCCAGAAGGACCCACCACGAGGATCTAGATGCGACAGTCTGACAACAGCCCTCTTTCATACCGGCTGTTTCCAGGAAGGCTGACAGAACCACTTCCCCTGGAAGGAATCTCTCATCTCCCTCACACCTAAAGCCGACTCTATGGACATCACGGCTCGCATGACCACTCGGCTCAACTAAGCACTTGAGTTCCTCCCCATCAGACAAGGACTCAAGATAACTTGACAATTCGGTAGGAATATCTACTCGTCCACCTCCTCGCCATCAGTGGTTTGAATTCGTGTCCCACATGATGGCTTTTCAGAAGTTCTCTCAGGAATTGGAGAGACCTTCAGGACATTCCTGACGAAAACCTCAGGGTGAAACTCCTGGATAAGGTGCGCATGAGTAAATTTCCTGCCATCATGCCCTCCGGGCCACTTATGATTCTGTGGACTTCGTAGCCCGGGCTGCAGCCTCGGGAGTCTGCCTTCGGCGCCTAGCTTGGCTGTGCCTTGCAGGCTTGGCACAGGATGTTCAGTCATCCCTTTTGGATGCACCTTTCAGGGGTTCCATCCTCTGTGGTGGAGACACGAAATACATTATTCTAGGGACATGGATATGTTGTTCTATCCACACTTACTGGCAGGTTCCTTGCCGCTTTAAATCTTGCCGGAAGGTCTTCAAGCTGGCTCCTCCCACCCACCTGGGTTTCCTCCTTAGTGCTCTGCGTTTTAGGCCTGGATCCTAACTCATCAGTTAAACTGAAACTCATACTTAAATTTTCTAGACTTCGGTCTTTTTCTTCCTTCGCGGCTGGTTCTGGAGCCCAAGCCACTCAGGCTAAGTTCGCCAAAGCAGCCTCCGCTCCCCTCGGCGTCCTGACTCGCGTCCCCTCCTCCTACTCCCTTTGTTTCCCTCGGAGGAACTGGTAGGAGGGAGGTTCGGCCTCCACTTGGAAGGGTGGAAGTCCGTTACCAGACGTATGGGTGCTACAACCCATACAAAGAGGTCACTCTATCGAGTTCCTGGAGATTCCACCTTCAAACCCTCCAGGAAGGTCCTTTTACCCATCGGGTCAGATCTCCATCATCCGCCAAGAGATTCAGGCCCTGCTACGAAAAGCGGCCATAGAACTAGGAAGGGGATTCTACTCCCATTTCTTCCTAGTTCCAAAAAAGATGGGGGATCTGCAACCTATCAGCAGCTGAGCTATTTCAAGCTCCGATGGGCGCGGAGGTAATTAAACTACCTCCTGAAATGCACCCTAGGGAGGGGTGTTAGCCCGTCGACGCGCTGCGCGTGTCGACTGCCCCACCCACCCTGGGTCAGCTTTGCTTATATAGTCTCTTACCTATGACATCACATCCTGTTCCTAATTTTATTAAGTCCCCACTTTCCCATTAGCCGCTTATACCAGCCTGCCACTAGAGGGACCCCTGACTACCTACATTGGTTTTCACTGTCTGAACTTCCCTCCTCCTACTTCCTGGGAACCCCTCTACCCACACGCAGTACTTCTCTCCCCTTACTCCCACTCCTGTCTCTGAACTCTCCACATTCCTATACCCAGACGTCAAACTAGCCTGGCACACTGATCTGACCCAACTATCAGACCATACCCTAGAGTGACCACTAGGAGTCGCTATTTCCACCCTGGTTTTGGCCCAGTACTAGCCCGTTTTGAACCACCTGGATAGTGGAACCTACACCTGCCTAGGTCCTTTTCCTCTTGCCCACCAGGAGTTAGAACCTTGTACCCTGTCACCAGAGTCCGTGACCCTACCACTAATCCAAAGTGGTATCCACGCTTTCCTGGGGCATACAAGATACTTGTACCCTTCCTGCCTTGCTGCTTATATAGGCATTATGTTTGTGCCCCTTCTCCTCAAATGTCTCCCCCTCGTTCTCTTGCTAGTACACACATCCCATCAGCCAATCATATTCACAGGCCCACTCATCCCAGCACTCACAACTCTCCCTGACCTAGTACGATCACACCCTACACTGACCATGGACCCTGGCCCACGGCACCCACCCCCTATCCACCCCCCCCGCCGTCTACCCTGACACTCCATGGTTGGAATTCATCCATGCCCTCCCAAACCTTGAACCCTGCCCATTCCTTTCACCACCATAGCCACCCCTTCCAGCGTACACCAAAAGTTGACTTGCTGCCTCATCCAGACCAGAGCCTTGGTCCTCCTGCTTCTACTTTCTGGCAACATACATCCCAACCCAGGACCAGCCCCTCCACCCATCAACTTGCCCACTGGCCTTAAAATAGCCTCTATGAACATATGCAGCCTGCTAAAAAATTGGATGCCCTGCATGCTGGGCCACGGCACAACTGGACATCCCATAACCCTGGTAGAAACCTGGCTGTCCAATCCACCTGACTCTCTTGTCTCCCTCCTGGCTATACCCGATACGGGAGGACCGAGAAGGCAAATGAGGGGAGGCTGTGCAATCTACACTAGGGCGTAATTACTGGTCAAGCACTCCCTACCCTGCCCTTGTAAATGAGGCCCAGCCCTCACCCTCAAGCTCATCGCTGACTCCTCTAGGGGCCCTCTCTATTTCACCACTGCTACATTCCTCCCAAAACCAGAACCCAGCCCTGGTATCACTAACTGACTATCTGGCCACCCTTTACCATGCGGCGGAGCAAATCCTGATTGATGACCTAAACATAAACTGGCTCAGCCCCTCCTCTTCCTCAATCCAGGACACTTTTGCCTCAAGATCTGATGCAACTCGTCACCCAAACCACTAGAATAAACCCAAAAACAGGAACCAGCACCCTACTGGATGTACTCATCACCAGTCGACCCAAAAATCCAAAACATCCAGGTCCTACCAGACTCCTAAGTGACCACTCCCTATCCTATTTCTATGGGCGGCCCCAATCCCAAACCAAAGCACAAACCACCCTCAGAAGGCGCCTTCGCCCCGGTGGGCTGAAAAAACGTTAGGCAGTTTCTCACCCAGATAAACTGGTCCCCCATTCAGCATGCACCCGACATTGACACTGCCCTCGCTTTCTTCTCCCAAACGTTCAACAATGCCTGTGATCTCTTTGCACCCTTCACAAAAACCCGATCCAAAAAACAGAAGGCACCCTGGGTCAGCCCTGCCCTCCGACAATTGCTTAGAGATCGGGATAACCTCTGGCACCGTGCCACTGAAACAGGCCGGCTGGCTGATAGACAAGCCTACAATGCAGCCCGGAATAAGTGCTCCTGGGCGGTCCGTAAAGCCAAGGCTGACCACTACCAGGCCACCCTCACCTCTTTCCTGAGCACGCCCGCAAGTTCTGGGATAATATTAAACAGTTAAATGGAAAGTCACGGTCCCTCCCCATCTCAGCTCTCTAGTGATGGTACTACCTCCACCGATCCTGCCTTCCATAGCTAAGTGCCTCAACACCGCTTTCACCTATAGCTCAGTCCTCCCCAGTAATTTCTTTGAACCCCCAAACCAACCCCGTCCGCACCACCCCAGCTTCCATCTGCTTAGTGTATCTGCTCGGGAGGCCAGACCCATCCTTATCAAAGCTTAAATGGCAACAATCCCGGCAGCGACTCACTGGATCCCAGTATCCTCAGGTTGGTGCTAGATGAAGTCCTAGCCCCGCTCACCAGCCTACTAAACCGATCGCTCTGCCTGGGACAATTTCCTTTTGCCTGGAAAACAGCCATAGTCACGCCCATTCATAAAGGTGGTGACAGGTCTGCAACCATCAACTACCGACTAATTTCCATCCTCCCTCCCCTCTCAAAAGCCCTGGAAAAAGTCTTGGCCATTCAAATCACCGAATATCTATCCAAGCATGACATGTTATGCCCTGAGCAGCATGGCTTCCGTGCTGGCCACAGTACCAACACTGCGCTAATTAGATTCTCAATTTTCTTCACTCCTCCCTGGACACCAGCTCACTAGCTGGTGCAGTGTTCATTGACCTATCAAGGCTTTTGACACTGTCTCCCACCCTCTTCTGCTGAACGCCCTCTGTCACACTGGTCTCGCGGCTGGCCCACTGGCATGGTGCTCAAGCTACCTAAGCACCCGGTCACAGTGTGTTAAAATCAGTGGAACACTCTCTGATACCCGTCCCATAAACTCAGGAGTTCCCCAAGGCTCCATCCTGGGCCCCCTCCTCTTCTCACTCTATCTGAACACCCTGCCCAGTGCTTGCTCTGGCAAAATGCTTCTGTATGCTGACGATGCTGTCATTTTGCCACCCACATAACCCCATCTCCCTTCAGGATTCCTTCAACAGTCCTTCAATGAGGCAGATGCCTGGTTTAAGGAGCACAGACTCATCATTAATCTTAAAAAAACCAAAGCTATGCTTTTTGCCCACCCCCAAAACAAAGCTAGCAACCACCCACTCCATATTCTTCCTAGTACCAAACAACCTCTGGAACAAGTCTGCTCCTACAAATACCTCGGGATTACCTTCGACTCAGCCCTCACATTCCACGAACACATTGATGCCCTTGCATCCGCCACCAACATATGGCTTGGCATCCTTTTCCGCCATCGAAACTGCCTCCCCCCAAATGCTCTCCGGCTCGCTGTCACATCCTCAGTACTGTCCCTGGTAGACTATGGCTTACCAATCTATGGTGCTGCTAACACAACTGCCCTCAAAAAAATTCACATAACCCTAAATAAGGCTTGCAGACTGATTACTGGTGCCCCCAGGCTCACACACACCTGTCAACTGTATAACGATGCTAAACTCCTGACCCTAGATGAATGGCTTTGCTATCATACCTGCCTACTCACAAAAAAAACCCTACTCTGGCTCTCTCCACCAGGGGTGACTGCATCCATCCACGGATCCCGCCCTGTTGCTCACAGTCCTCCTACAAGACGCTCTACTAGTCCCCAGATCAAGAACCACTCATGGTCAGAGGTCCTTCTGGTACAGAGCCCCACTCTGGTTTAACTCTCCCTGCCACCATCTCCAATACCACCACAATCTCCAAATTCAAACCACCCTTATGAGCCAACTCCTCAACACTCGTAGCTGTTCCTGTCTCTGAATGAGGGCCCTACCTCGACCTCTCCACTCGTGACAATGCCCACGGGCAGCTCCCCACCTAACCCCCCATCCCTTACCCAGCACATCATTCCTAAGTATAACCTGTCCAGAGCCTGCTGTCTCATGCCAGTTGATTGCTCAGCAAGTGAAACCAATTGTGTCAGACCTATTTCTATTACATGTACCCTGTAACTCAAATGTATGTTGTTTGACCACAGTGTGACGTGGCGTCTAACAACGCCTACTTGAAGAAACCTCTACTATGTAATCTAAATGCTATGTATGTGTCAATGTGACAGGTACCTTCGGAGACGAGCCTCTGGCTCAAAGGTCGGAAACTGATTCTCACAAATAAATAAATATCCTGGATCTCCGCACGCTCAACCTCTTTGTGGAGTACAAAAAGTTCCACGTGCTGACTCTTCAGGAACTCCTTCCCCTGCTTCAGTCAAACACATGGCTGTGCTCTCTTGATATGCAGGATGCTTACCTTCATATCCCCATCCATCCGGCCCACTGCCGCTTCCTTCGATTCTCCTTCTGGGAGAACCATTTCCAATCCAAGGCACTTCCCTTTGGCCTGTCCTCAGCGCCCCAGGTTTTCCCCAAGTGCCTAGCGGTGGTAGCGGCATTTCTAGGGACATGGATATATTGTTCAATCCACACTTCATGGCAGGTTCTTTGCCACTTTAAATCTTGCCAGAAGGTCTTCAAGCTGGCTCCTCCCACCACCCGGGCGGTAGAACTCTCGGCTCCGCCCCATGACGCCAGATCTTCCTTACCCCTTGAAGCCCAGGTTCCCTCCTTAGCTCTCATGCCTTTGGCCTGATCCAAACTCCGTCGGTTAAACCGAAACTTATTCTCAAATTTTCTAGACTTTGGTCTGTTTCTTCCTTGCATGACTGCGATGAATAATCGACTCCCAGATTTCGGTGGTGCCCAGGTGGGCAGAGAATGTCTCGGACGATCCGCACTCCATGTGTTTATTGCCTTGGACTCGATCCAGATCCAGGCCCTGCAGTGTGCAAGTCCTTCTCGGTCAACGTCCTCAAAGACCGTGCTGCCAGACTCCAACTTGGCGCCCGGAGATGTGTTCCTCCAGTGAAGTCAAAGGCCGTTGGGCGGTGTCTGTGGCGCGGCTCAGCTGAGCAACTGGAGCAGATGATCGCCCTCGAGGAGGAGGAGGCCCAGGCCGCATCTTCGTCTTCCTCGGCCGCAGCATTTATTCCGCTCTCCTTGGGCTCCTCCTACACGGCTTCTTTTAAGGAGCTTTGTCAATCCCTCTCTACAAAAGGTGAGGGTCCATCGGGACATTCCTCTCGGTCCAAGAAGAAGGACTCAAAGGGTAAGTCCCACCGTCGGCATTGGTGGGAGTGGGAGAGGTCCCCTTCTCTGGACAGCTGACACTCTGTTTCGGTCGAGGTTGCGGCTAAGGCCTCTGGCTTCAAGGTGTCCCGTCAGGTCAGCGGCCGAGACACCCATCAACGTGGTTGAGATTTTTCTTGACCCGTCGGATGGGCTGTTGACTGGAAAGCTGACAACCCTTCTTCACCGGTTCCCCCGGTGGAAACCGAGGACTTTCCTGCGCCTCCTGTGCCGGAGTACCTGGTTAAGGTTCCTGAGCCGAGGGAGGAAAGGGTTTCCCCCGCTCCTTCCCAGACCCACCCTTGGAAACACCGACAGTCTTGGTCTTGGACCTCTTCTCGGTCCAGCCGATCCCGCCGACATCGGCGGTCTCGATCTCGGCACCAAGGCAAGCGGTGGCGCCACTCGTCCTCATCTTCTTCCTCCTTGGAGGAAAGGCTTCGGCGCAAATTGCATCGACGCTACGAGGACTTGATGTGGCAGCAGCTCCTTCTGTCCAGGAACAAGCCGACCCCGTCGCCTTCCCCGGCCATTAAGTGGCTGTCACATTGCGGCGAAACAATCCTCATGGTCATCGAGGCTGAAGCCGGCCGCGGTTGATAGGCGAAACCAGCTCGCAACCCATCGTGGTGGAACCACCGCCTTCACAACCAAAAACTGGGTCTCCGACCAAGGATTCTCGGTCAGGTCATGGGTTGTCCCATCAGTTTCGGTCACCCTCACTCCTGATCGCCCTCGGCAGGTGGAGGTGGCTCAGGCCCTCGGCAGCTGTTTGCAGACTCCCGAGTCTGGCGGTGACTCCTCCTGTTCTCCAGGTCTCTCGACCTGGAGTCCTCTGGGGGACAGTCGATGGACGAGAGCCCATCCTTTTTCATGGGATTACTTCGGCTCATCTCAGAATCTACCGGGATGAAGCTCGAACCCTTTCAAAGCGGGCCAAGAATCCCCTCACGGAGATACTGGACCAAGGGGATTCTCCTACGGAGGCCTTTCCTGTGGCCGAAGCCATTGTTGGCCCGGCCCTGTAGTTATGGCAGCGGCCGGCTTCTTGTTCAGCTCCCTCGGCCAGGATGGCAGGAAGTGTGCCGTTGCCACTGGCTCACTCTCCAGATTCTCGGAGCACCCCTCTGCGGAGGGGTTGGTGACTGACAGCGTTTTCCGGCGCTCTGGAGATAGAGTCCAAGAAACTGGACTACTCCGGGCGTAAAGTTTACGCTGCATCCTTCTTAGGCCTTCGTCCAGGCCAGTTCGGCCGTACTGATGGCACACTATTCCCATGCCCTTTGGCTCCCTGGATGAGGTGATTCCTCATCTCTGGCTGACCTCCAGACTGCGGTCAAGCAGGTGTGGGATCAGGGAAGGGCGGTGGCAAGCAACAGCTCCAAACTGCTCTTGACATTGGATACTCTTGTGCCCAGTCAGTGACGGCTGCAGTGATGCACGCAGAGCTGGGCTGCGGATCTCCACCTTCACGGCAGATACCCAGCACAACCTGACAGGCGTTCCCTTCTTGGGTACCGACTTGTTCGGGCCTGTGGTGGAAGGCCATCCCAGAGGATCGGAAGTCCAGTACCACTGGACTGATCCGCGCCTGCCCAGAAGGACAAAGGCCACCAGCAGCAGCATAAGCCCTTCGGCCTTCTGCCCCTGCGGCACGTCCAGCCCAGGAACACCAGCATCAGGACCAGCAGGCACGCACTTGGCACTCCAAAGCCAAGCTTGCAGCTTCCTCCAGCAGGAAGCCGGGAGGAAAAGGCCCAGGAGGTCCCTCGGCCGGTCCTTCCTCCAAGCCTGCCCAGTGACGGGTTGAGGGGTGTGGGGTGTCACCCCCAGCCTCGTCACTCCCCACTGGGTTCCCCCCGTGGGGGGACGTCTCCGCCACATCCTTTCCGCCTGGTCCGCTATCACCACGGACCGCTGGGTGTTGGAAGTGGTAGGGAAAGGTCTGCCTCTGGAATTCGAGCAGGCCCCACCATATCAGGCCATCTCCCCACGGGGCTGTTGAGCCAACATTGCTCTGCTCCTCTAGAAGGAGGTGATCAGGGAGGTAGCAGATCCTCCACCAGACCCAGGGTTTGTGTCCAGGTATTTCCTGGTCCCAAAAGGGACGGGGGGCTGGCGCCCCATTCTAGACCTACACGACCTAAACAAGTTCCTAAGGTCTCGAACCTTCAGGATCGTCACTCTGGAACAGATCATTCCATCCTTGGAACGAGACATGTGGTTTTGTTCTCTGGACTTCCAGGATGCATTCTTTCATGTCCCAATCCATCCATCCCACCAGCGATTCCTTCGCTTCAGAGTGGAGGGGTCCCTCTACGAGTACCGGGCCATGCCCTTTGGCCTTTCTCTAGCTCCCAGGGTCTTCACCAAATGCATGGCAGTGGTGACAGCATTCCTGCGGCGCCGAAGGGTCCAGGTGTACCCTTACCTGGATGACTGGCTGATTGCAGCCCCCTCCAGGCTGGAGGTGGAGCGGTCCAGGGATCGGGATCTGGCCCTTCAGGTCTGCTCTCAGATTGGCCTCCTCATCAACGAGGCCAAATCAGAGTCCATGCAAAGCAGGTGATTCAATTCATCGAGGCAGGCTCAACCCTTGAGCCAGAGCACGGCTCCGCGGACAGAGCCAAGGTTCTCTCCTCCTTGCCCAGTCATTTCTGGTTGGGCAATTCGCCTGCCGGGACTTCTTGCGCCTCTGGGCCTCATGGCGGCCTGCACCAGCGTGGTCCATTGATCCCGCTGGCACATACGCCCCTTTCAATGGAGGCTGGTCCCCAGTGGTCACAGTGTGTTCGGTCCTCTGAACCAGCCAGTGGCTGTGACCCAGGAGATGTGAAGCCTCCAGTGGTGGATCGCTCCAGCTCATCTGCAGGAGGGCATCCTGTTTGTTCGCCCGAGCTGATGGTCATTCTAATGACCGATGCCTCTCTGGGTTGGGGTTCCCATCTGGGAGACGAGAGCTCATGGCCTCTGGTCCCCAGGAGTCTCGATGCCATATCAACCTGCTGGAGCTTCAAGCGGTCCGACTAGCCCTCACCCCTTCACTCCATTTGTGCACGGGGTCAAGTGGTCCAGGTCTAGATGGACAATACCATGACTCATGTACTACCTAAACCCGCCAGGGCAGGCGGCACTCCTTGCCCTTTGCAAGGAAGCTCTCCGCACTTGGTCCCTCTTGAGCAGACTGGAGGCGGATCTCCTAGCCATCCATGTGGCGGGAGCCTCCAACACTTTGGCCGATGCCCTAAGCCGTATAGGTGCTGCATCTCACGAGTGGTCTCTCCTGCCGGAGGTAGTACACGATCTATTCTCCCACTGGGGCACTCCTCAGGTGGACCTGTTTGCCTCCAGGGAGAATGTGAAGCTGAGGCTGTTTCATGCCCGCCCCCCTCAGCAGGGCTCGCTGCAGGGAGATGCCTTCTCGAGACCGTGGACCCCAGGCCACTTCTACGCCTTTCCCCCATTTCCCTTCATCCACAAGGTGCTTCTCAAGGCGAGGAGGGACAAGGCGCAGGTGATTCTGGTAGCCCCAGACTGGCCCCGTCAGTTCTGGTATCCAGATCTCCTCAGCCTCAGCTCCAGGCTCCCGAGGTGGCTTCCAGCCCGCCCGGACCTAATCTCAGTCAACCAGAGGAAGGTACTCCACCCGGACCTTCAATCCCTGCACCTGACGGCCTGGTTCCTGAGCGGGTAGAGTTCCAGGCCTTGGGTCTTTCCGACGAAGTCCTCAACATTGTTGAGGCATCCTGTAAGGAGTCAACCAGAAAATGCTATGCCTTCAAATGGAAGAGATTCTCCATTTGGTGTCAGGATAAAGGACTGGACCCTTCCTCCTGCTCCTTGGCCAGCATTCTGGACTACATATGGTCCCTTTTCTCAGCAAGGGCTTCGGTTGATGACCCTTAAGGTGCACCTGGCAGCCATTTCTGCTTACCGGGCGCGGGCCAGAAAGCAGTCGGTGGCGCAGGAGAAGGTGGTCTGGCCCTTTTTCAAAGGCCTTGATCACATATCCCTTCTGGTGCAAGAACCTCCACCTCCGTGGGATCTACTGCTGGTATAGGCTAAGCTCATGGGCAAGCCATTCGAACCGATGCACAGATGTGACATCTCTCACCTGTTGTTGAAGACCGCCTTCTTGGTGGCTATCACGTCAGCCAGAAGGATGGGAGAGCTCCAGGCGCTCTCCATCGAGTCTCTTTATCTGGTCTTCCACAGGGACAAGGTTGTCCTGCGCCCCCACCCAAAATTCCTTCCGAAGGTGGTGTCGGAGTTTCACCTTAACCAGGTGTTGACTCTGCCGGTGTTCTACCCCAATCACACCTCGGAGGCCGAATATAGGCTCCATACACTGGACCCTAGAAGAGCGCTCTCTTATTATAAGGAGCGGACGGCTGAAGTTCGGAGAGGTTTGCCAGCTGTTTGTCAACCACGCTGAAGCCTCACCGGCAGACCTGCAGCCAAGCGAGA
Organism: Neoceratodus forsteri; assembly: GCA_016271365.2. Lineage (NCBI taxonomy): Eukaryota > Metazoa > Chordata > Ceratodontiformes > Ceratodontidae > Neoceratodus > Neoceratodus forsteri. Next base: position 1,127,492,349 of record CM057449.1, on the reverse strand, counting down.
CGATAGGCAGGTGGGTCACCTCCTGCATAGATTTCTGCTATAGGTGGGCGGCATGGAGCCTCCCAGAGGATAAGAGCTCATTCTACCCACCATACGCTGATTTTCTGATGCTAGAGCCCTGGGGACAGGGGCGTGCAGTGACATCCAGCATCCGCCTCCTCCTCCTCCCCATATGTGACAGCGCTTGCCACTGTGGGACCCCTGCCTCCGCCAGGGAGTCCGTGGTGATGCCAGACCTCAGGCCCCGGAGGAGGGCAGTTCTCTGGACGCTCAATCCTTCTCCCTCTGGCTGACCCCTCGACTCCCTGGAGTCCGTTCCCGAACCTGGGATGTTGGCACCGCAGATGGATGCCTTGCCTGTGTGCCGGCCCCATCCATAATGTTCTTCTTCACCTATTTTTACGTACTGCCCTTACAAAAAGACTAGTTGCCTCCTGTAAGCCCTGCTTAGTTATGTTCCATTTACTGTCCATAACTGTTGAATCCTTCACCCTTTATAGTTTCGACAGTCTTGTTCATCTTTGAAAAATCTGCTCTCCAGAAATACAGCATTTTTGTTCCTGATTTTCCTGTACAACCCTTTAACAGTGTTTTGAACCAAACTGCTATGTGATCACTTCTACCCAATGGTTCTCGAACCCTGATGTCATCTACCTTATTCCCATTTGTGAATAGTAGGTCCAATATACCTTTTCCCCAGTTGGTGCATTCATTAACTGTGTTAGTAATGCCTCTTGCAACCTCTCTGCTGTTCTATGGTTTCTTTCATTTATAGCAGATGAGATTATCCAGTTGACGTCAGGCATATTAAAATCTCTTATTAATAGTACTTCTCCTTTATTTGCAAACTTTAATCCTGTCCATCATTTTTTTGTCTGCTTCATCTTTCTCAGATGGTGATCTGTATACCACACCAACCCTAATAACGCTTCCGCTTGTTGCAAATAATTGTACCCATAACATTTCAGTTGTGTTTCCTAGGTGTTCTCATTTTACACACAATGCCACTTCTCCGCCTTTTCCATATTTTCTGAATAATGCCTGGAATTGATAACTCACAATCATGACGCATTGTGGCCTGTGTTTCGTCACTGCTTTTATATTCCAGGTTACTTACTGCCATTAATGCCTGTAGATATTTTATTTTGTTCCCTAATTGTCATTAATTACTTTCAAACTCCTATTTGCTTATTTATATTTACTTTGTTTTATATTTACTGTATACTCCTTTTTATATTCTTTCTTGTCCCCTGTGTGTAATATTTTTTCTAGTATATAAAATACTCTTAGCACTTCGGAAGGGAGTGTCTATTTGGCTTCCTGCAGCTGACAGTAAACTCTGACCTCTCTCAGTCACAGACTGCCCCTCCATTAGTTTAAATGTTGTTCAATAAATATATAAATTTTTTACCTGTGAATCTTCACATTGAGGTTTTGACCATGCTGTGGTTTCAGATGGAAACAGGTGTGACACAGGTCACCTCTGCTAGTAACTAGATGCATATTATGCAGGAAAGCAGCATCTTTTTTTAAAACAAATACAAATGGCTCTCTTTTTCAGTTACAGAAACTGGATATGCTAGGCTGGTTGCCTTTGTGCAATTATTATGCTTACTTAGAAACATAGTCTTTGACGGCAGATAAGGACCGCTTGGCCCACCTAGTCCGCCCATTTCCCTACCTACAGGATAAGCCGCAGATCCTAGTTAACCAGCAGCCTATTTCTTCTACCCCCACAAGAATTGCCTTATGTCTGTCCCATGGTCTTGAATTCTCCCACATTTTAGACCCCACAACCTCCTCAGGAAGGCTGTTCCATGCATCCACTACCCTCTCTGTGAAAAATACTTCCTTACATTTCCCTGAACCCCCAATCTTTTAATTGTGTCCCTTGTTCTTGCATGTCTCCTTTTCTGAAAGATGCTACCCTCTTGGACTTTGTTGATTCCACTGAGGTACTTAAACGTTTCTATCAAGTCCCCCCCTCTCTCTCCTTTCCTCAAGGGTATACATATTGAGCTCTTTTAGTCTCTCCTCGTATGGCTTGTCTTACAGACCCTGCACCATTCTAGTTGCCCTCCTCTGGACTGCCTTTGTCCTGTCTATGTCCTTGCGGAGATGGGGTCTCCAGAACTGGACACAATACTCCAGATGGGGTCTCACCAACTGGCTGTACAGAGGGATAACAACTTCCTGTTTTCTGCTGGTGATACCTCTCCCTCTGCATCCCAGTATACCCCCAGCTCTCCCTACTGCCTTCTCACATTGCTTGCTAACCTTAAGGTCATCTGATATGATTACCCCCAGGTTCCTTTCCTTTTTTGTTTTTGTTACTACCCCCCATTGTGTAATCTTCTCCTGGGTTTTTGTTTCCCAGGTGCATTATTTTGCACTTCTTTACATTGAATTATAGCTGCCATACTTCCGACCATTCCTCCAACCTTGCCAAGTCTCTTCTCATCCTTTCCACGCCTTGTGTAGCAACCCTGTTGCAGATCTTTGTGTCATCTGCAAAGAGGCATACTTTTTCTTCCAGTCCCTCTGCAATGTCATTTATAAAGACATTAAAAAGGACTGGATCCAGTACTGAACCCTGTAGTACACCACCCTCTTTCTTCTGAGTGGACTCCATTTACAATTACCTTCTGTGTCCTGTTGTCCAGCCAATGTTTTACCCAGGCCACCACCCTGGGACCCACTCCCAGGCTGGTTAATTTGACTATTAATCTTCTGTGTGGGACTGTGTCAAATGCCTTGCTAAAGTTTAGGTAGGCCATGTCCAGAGCCCCTCCCTGGTCTACTACTTTGGTCACCCGGTCAAAGAAATCAATTAGATTCGTCTGACATGACCTTCCCGCTGTGAACCCATGCTGCCTTGGGTCTTGTGCCCCACTGGCCTCTAGGTACACAACAGTTCTTTTCCTTCAGAAGTGATTCCATCACTTTCCCTACCACAGAGGTCAAACTGACAGGTCTGTAGTTTCCTGCCTCTGTCTTGGTCCCACTTTTGTGAAGGGGAATCACATCCGCCTTCCTCCAGTCCTCAGGTACCACACCATCCTCCCATGATTTGTTAAAAAGGGTAGTCAGTGGTTTCACTAGTTCTCCCCTTAATTCTTTTAGAATTCTGGGGTGAATTCCATCAGGCCCCATTGCTTTGCCTACCTTCAGTTTTAGGAGTTCTTTCAGAACCCTTTCTTCTGTGAAAGGACTGGGATCGACCCCCCTATCCAGAGTGCTTCTGTTAATTGGATTATGCACCTCCCCCTCCTCTTTTGTGAATACTGAGCAGAAATATTCATTCAGTATCCCTGCTTTTTCACTATCCCCCTCTGCCCACCCACTGTTCATTCTGTTCAGCCTCACTATCCCTCACTTTGTCTTTCTACACTCCCTGATGTACCTATAAAAGGTTTTATCCCCCTTCTTAATTGAGTTGGCTATCCTTTCCTCAATTTGGGCCTTTGCTATTCTGACTTCCCTCCTGCTTCCTTCTGCTTTAACTGGTACAGCCTCTGTCCTGCTCTTCTGTGTTTCCTTATACTTCCTGAATGCTATCTTTTCTCCTGACTTTCCTGCCACCTCTTTGAGAACCACAGTGGCTTTTCTTTCATTTTAATTAATTTATTTGCTTCACACAAAGGCTTGTTGCCTCTGTGATGGCAGTTTGATGATTCCCCATTGTTGTCTCACCCTCCTTCTAGCCTGTTTGCTAGTGCTTTTCTGAGGCACTTCCTTCTTGTGCTGACTGTCTGCTGTGTTAATTGTAGGCATTAGAATGGCCCTGCTCTTGGATGTGCTGCAGCAAGTGTACTCAGTTAACATCTGGCATATTCAGGTCTCCCATCAATAATATCTCCCTTTCTCTGCCATCCTAAGAATGCCTTCTATCATATCTTTGTCCATTCCTCCCTGACCTGGGGTCTGTATACAACCCCTGTGCGGATTGTGGTGTCACTTCCAGTCTCCAGGATGACCCACAGTGCCTCCTCTCCTCTCTGTTTACTCTTTTGTTCCATTGCTTTTATCCCTTCCTTTACATAGAGAGCTACTCCTCCCTTCCCTGTCTCTCCTGTAGGTTACATACCCCGGTATGTTAACATCCTAGTCATGGTTCTCTGTCTACCATGTTTCTGTGACCGCTATGCCATCCAGGCATCCCTCTTCCATCAAGGCCACCAGTTCAGGGAGCATGTTGCCCAGGATATGGGCACTGGTACTCATTATCCTCCATTTCCTGATGGCCTTACTCCTTTTTGCCCCATTCCTGTCCATAGAAACATAGAATTTGATGGCAGATAAGGACTGCTTGGCCCACCTAGTCTGCCCATTTCCCTACCTAACGGATAAGCTGCAGATCCTAGTTAACCAACAGCCTACTTCCTCCTGCCCCCCACTAGAATTGCCTTATGTCTGTCCTTCTTGTCTTTGTCACTTTCTCCATTTACCCCTGCCCTTCTCCCTATTGACATCTCTTTGTTGGTGTTTACTGCACTTACAACCATGAATTTTTTGGGGGGGCTAGGATTTCCCTTCTCCTTTCCAGTGCCTCCCTCCTTGGCTAGTTTAAATACTTGCCACTGAAGCATTTAAACCTATCACCTAGGATTCTGATTCCCCTCCTGGACAGATGCAGCCCTTGTCCCTCTGTGTCTTGATCCCCACCTTGTGGATCAGGGGAAGGGAAGGAAGGTGTACAGGAGGCCCAGGTACCAGGGCCTCATGAAGGCATCCCCAGCTGTGTCCCGCACTGTGGGATTGTCAGTGTTTAAGATACGGTTTGTAATTGGAATAAAGATACTGTTTGTAATTAGAAAATTGTTTTAAGCAATTTTGTCCCTTTCAGCATGGTCTATGTTAGCCTCCACGATCAAACTGATTTAGCATTTCTAAATAGTATTTTATGTTTGGAACATTGCAAAGAATAGTTCCAGACACCTGCAAAATATTACAGTTGGCAGCAACAATTGAATTTCAAGCCGTTCTGTTCTATATTACTAAGTGCACTTGTGTGAAAAAGAACTTCATCAACTCTTGGGGCATATTCCCTAACTGAAGTCGTAATCCTCTACTTGTCATATTGTTATATCATAAGCAAGAAAATATGGCCTCAGCCAAGGAATAAGCATTAGATGAACTCTAAGGGAATATATCCAGAGTTCATGCAAGTGCCCTAATGCAATGACTTTTAATTAAATTCTTTAGGAATGTTCTGTATTGATGCCAGTTTCTTTTGTTTTTGTTGGTGGCCAGAGTCTCTTCTTAAAGAGACTTCCTGGTTCTCAATTACACCATATTGCTCAAAAATTAGAATTTCAGGACCTTCCATTTTTAATTACGGAATATGTTTTCTTTAAAACATGATTTTTTTCATCTTAGACGTTATCTTCATCTTGCTTATTTCAATCAATCAATCAAATCTTTAATTATTCAGGCGAACACCGTTGAGCAAGCTCATTTACAAGATGGACATGATGCATAAGAATACAAATTATAACAGCACAAGTCAAACAATGAACAATATGTACAGGACAAATATACAGGAACACAGCAGTATAGTGCAAGGAATAAAAAGGCATAGTGATAGAGCATATACTAGATGGTTGGGCTTAAAAGAAAAAAAATCACCTTGGTTACAGGGTAGTTAAGGCCTTTCTATGTGCAGGGAGGCAAAAAATAAATTTAGGTGTTATAGAACGTCGATCCTGTTCACTGCTGGGCCAGACGGGCAGGAGATTCGAGTAGGATAAGGTGGGATGGGGCAACAGGGCGGGGATACTACATAGGGAGGACGAGAGGTGGTGGGGTAGCTTATGGTAGAAAGAACTCTGAAGGCGTGACATATTTCTGTCATAATGTCATAATCGTCTGCTTATATCACAACTTGTCATCATGGAAATGCTTTTGATGTTGCAATATGGTATGGCACCTGAGTTTTGACAAAAAGTGCAAATAAAGCACTTAGGGCACAGAAACACAGGGGCAGAGTACAGAATGGGAGGAGGTAATGATGATCACCAAGCTGTAAAGAGACCTGGGGATAATCATATCTGATGACCTAAAGGTGGCCAGGCAGTGTGACAAGGCAGTCCAGGAGGTTAGGTAGGATACTGAGGTGCACAGGAGGGTATCACCAACAGAAAGAGGAGGTGGCGTTGCCTGTGTATAGATCACTGGTAAGACCCCACCTAGAGTACTGTGTGCATTTCTGGAGACCAAATCTCCAAAGGACATAGACAGAGTGGAAGTGGTCCAGCGGAGGGTGACTAAAATGGTGCATCAAAAGCCCTATGAGAACAGACTTAAGAACCTCAGTATGGACACCCTGGAAAAGAGGAGGGAGAGGGAGGATATGATAGAGACCTTTAAATACCTCATGGGGATAAATAAGGTATAGGAGGGAAATATTTTTCAGAAGAAAAGGTACTTAACAACAAGAGGACATATTGTGAAGGTGGAGGAGGTAGATTCAGGAGAGATGTGAGGAAGTACTTCATCACAGAAAGAGTGGTGGATTCCTGGAACAGCTTTCCAGTGGAGGTGGGGCAAAAACAGTGTTGGGGTTCAAGAATGCATAGGATAAGTACAAGGGAACCATAGTGGAATGGAAGAGGGACAGAGAAAGAGCTGTAGATCAGGTATGGTCTGCAGTTAATAGTGTAGGTAGGGAGAGATGGGCAGATTGGATGGACCATGTGGTCTTAGCTGCCTATGTTTCTATGTTCTGTGAAGTGGGTGGTACAAGACAGGTTCAGAGGTAGGGAAAATCTGCATCAAGGTAGGGAGTACAGTAACCTTCTTTTAGGTGCTCCCAGTCCCAAGGGCCAGCACTGTGAGGAAAGCTAGAATTGAAGAATTCAGTGTATGGCTCAGAGAGTGGTGTGAGGCAGAGGCATTATGAGATAGCCGGTGACTGGGAAGGAACCTGGGAGAATAATGACCTGTACACACCAGACAGACTGCATCTAAGGAAAAGAGCACAAGGATACTGAACAGCAAACTGGAGGAATTAATGGGGAAAAACTTTAATTTAAACTGACAAGGGGGCCAGCAGGGTGCAAAAATATCCTCACTCACCTAGTGAAGGAGGCCATTAGACCACCCCCCATCAGGACAGAACAGGGAGAAACAAATGGAGGGTGACAAAGAGGGAAGGGGACTGAGGAGGAGGAGGGGGCGGGACAGGGTTAAAAGGAGGCCCAGAGTCACAGTGGAGGGTAGTGTCTTTGAATGCCAGAAGCTTGGGAAATAAAACGGCTAAGATGCAGGCACTAATGGTCGATGGAGAGGTGGACACAGTGGCCACCATAGAGACATGGGCCACACCAAACCATGACTGGGACTTTGCAGTCCCTAGGTACAAAATGTATGGAAAGGATAGCGAAACAGGAAGGGGGGAGTGGCTCTGTATGTGAAGGAGGGGATAACCTGTACTAGAGAGGAATGGGGAGGATGGAAAAACAGAAGCACTATGAGTGTAGGTCCAGTCAACTAAGGGGAGGACAGTAAGGATAGGGGTAGTTTACAGTCCACCTTCACAGGATGAAGAGTTAACAAGGTAGTGGGGTCCCAAATCATGGAAATGGAAGGCAGGGGGAGGAGGTAGTAATAATGGGGACTTCAGTCTACCTGTGGTGGATTGGGAAATCGGCTGCCTCCAGCACTAGGGAGCAGCGAGCAGGTACTGCTGGATGCATTCAGAGTGGATTCCTGATGCAGGGTATCATGGAGCTCACTAGGGAGTGGGATGTAGTGTTTATCTGGTCCTGTTCAACTGTGGGGATATCCAGGATCTAAAGATGGAAGTTCAGCTTGAAGGGAGTGACCACCATGTGGCTTAGTTCCACCTGGACATGGGCATGGGAATAAGCAGGACCAAGATGAGGGTTTGAATTTGAGGAAGGCTGACTTTTATAGGATGGGAGAAATTCTGATAGGATACGGTGCTGGGATCAGTAAGGAGATGAAGGTGGAACAGAAATGGTCCATAATAAAGGAGGAACTTATGGAGGCCACTGGTGAGTGTGCCAACATCAGAAGCTAGACATGCAAGGCCAAAGGCCCAGCTGCTTCAGAAAGGAAGTGGCAAATTTATTTATTTATTTCAGTTTAGGATTAATACCTTTGAGTCCAGGACTCATTTTCAAAGGTTCCAAGTCATTGTTGTACAAACATTACAAATATAACAGTCTTTACAGAAAACAGAAAAACAGTTACACAGGCAATCAAATACCAAGAAATTATATACATCCAACGACAGGTTAAAGAGGATAGGGTCAAATAGGATTCAGCCTTGTAGTTCACTAGTTTGTAGGTCAATCCAGGAGGAAGGGGTAGGGAGGTCAACCAGGGATGGCATCATCATCGAAGAAGTGTGTTGTCAGCCGAGTGGGCCTCATTTGGTGAGGGGGGGAAGGAGGGGTTTGAGGAGATGTATGGGGGTGTTGGGTGGCTGAAATCCTGCCACATTAGTGCAGGCAAGCACAGTTCTTTTGTGTGTCAAGAAGGGATCTGAGCCCAGATTTGAAGGTACTAATCTTGGGTGTATCTGTGAGGTTAGCAGGTAGCTCATTGTACCAGTTCGGTCCTTGGTACAGGATGGAGTTCTGGGTGAGTTTCGTCCTTTTGAAGGGAATCACCAGCCTATCAGTAGCCGTGCTTCTAGCTGATTTGGTGGGAACTGCCGGTGTAAAGAGGTTGCTCATGACAGGGAGGTGTTTAAGAAGCACTTTTTCAGAAGTAGGCAGGGTTTGATATTGTGCTCTAAGATGGAAGGGAGCCACCCAGTTTCCAGTGTAGAGCGTGCAGATGTGGGTGTCATGAGCAGCCCCTATTGACAGGCGGCAGGCCTTATTTAGTAGCGTACAACCCTGTTTAGGGTCAGTTTTTGTGCCTGCCCCATAGATAGGCAGCCCATAATCTATGGAGGACAGTACTGAACTACTGGTGGCAAGTTTGAGAGCTTCAGGTATCATAGAATGCCTATGGCAGTAGAGGACCCCAAGTTTTATATTAGCTGACTTGACCATGGAGTCTATATTTATTTATTTAGCTTTTGTTGACCGGGTAAGTGCACTAGACAAATCCTGCCTATTTTCAGGCACGACCCGGGGGAGGGGGATGCAGATGAATGCCAACTGACCTTGAACCAGATTAAGCTGTTGGTCGTATTTTTAGTGAATGAGGGAAATTTGGCAAGGACACCGGGGAAATTCCCCTACTCTGATGGGTGGGGGACCCTTCCCATGAGACATCTGAACTAGCTTCAGTATGTCTCAGCCGTTGGAAAGGACAGAGGTGTTGGATGATGGACTACAAGAGACGGATCAGATTTTAGAGAAAGCCCTAACAGTCGCTAATGCTGTAGAACGCGACAATACTGAATTACCTGAGGTGGAGATGTATCCAGTGGAATAGAAGACACTCAGGAGAGTCAGATGGTGACCAAACCTTGTGATTGAGGAGGAGAAAAAGGAAACGACCAGAGAATGGCTAGACAACTTCTTTGGTACAGTGAAAAGAAGCAGCTTCACGCTTATTATGGCCCCAATGGAAACAGACGGAGTGTGTGAGCAGTGCACCGTGGAAGACTCTTCCCTTTCTCGGCTCGTCTTCTACGCGGACTCCAGAGCAAGCGCTTGGAAAAAGCAGGATGGATTAAGACTCCGACAGCATGGATTCCAGATCCTAACCTTCCCTTGCCTGGGAAAGGATCGGAACAGCGGACGGACCGTTTTGACACAGTGAGTGCAGCGGGGGAACATTCTTCAGTAACGGACTGGAATACCGCGTCATTTCCGCTGCTGGCCTCTGAATCTAGGTGTGGAGGATCGTCTGAGTCGCCGGAGGAATCGAACCTCTTACCCCAGACCTCTGCAGAAATGAAAAACGCCACGAATCTGGATCAGACTACTGTATTGAAACCGCAGTTGAAAGGTCAGTACCTGCAAGAAGAACTGAATAATGCTAGTATTTTACAGGACCCAGTAAATACTCTTCCTGCAGTTAAGCCAGTCAGTTATGCATCCTTTTTAAACAGACAGAGGCCCCAATGAGGAAAAGATTTGTGGCACGTAATACATTATAAAGGGATATGGATCTTCCTCCAGATCGGAACTTTGTGGGAAAGACATTAATAATACAATCCTTAAAGATTAAACCTTCAGAAGTATATGCTTTAATACATTCTTCAGAGATTCTAATTTTGATGTTTCCTTTCAGATTGCTGCATTGTTAGACAAATTTTGGTCTGCTTACTATAATGCACGTGTTGACCTTGTTTGAAGCATTTTGTAGTTATTCCATTACTAGGCCAACTGCAAAAATTATTACTGTCCTTTTTAGGAATGAAGGGGTAAATGTTTTAGATATATTATACTGGTTAGAACAACGTTGCACAGTTAATGGTGCACCACATGCTTTAATTGATGAAAATGGGTTTTGGACGGGAGGGTGGAAGTTTACTGTGCAACTTAAAATTACTGAGTTTGGAATTCAACATCTTCCTAATTGTTTTTACCTGGGTCGAGATCGTGGTATACTGTTTTATCCAGGGCAGCCGAGATCATCTTATAGATGTGGCTCATTGTCCCATTTAAGCTCCGACTGTGATAAATTGAAATGTACTTCATGTGGTATGATAGGTCATACTGTGCTGGCTTGTACAGTTCCTCCCACTTGCAATTTATGTGGTGATGCTTCACATGTTTATAGCCTGTCTGTGGGCAGCCCATAATACCTCGAACTATGCAGAACATGATGCTTATATAGCTAAATCCTCTGCTATGGAGACCCCTGAGTTTCGGTGCAACCTGTTAAAGATAAAGAAAAGCTTCTTTCTTTTCCTACCCCTACTGAAAGGTTACCAACTCCCAAAATTACTGAGCAATTGTTTGTTCCAGATACCCTGAATTCCTGAACCCCCTAAAGCCCTGACCTCCTAAAATTCCTAGTCCCCACGCCTTATATCACTTAACCCCTGACATTTCGAACTGTTGAGCAACCCTCCATCAAGGGTTAGCGAGTTTTTCTAGTGATCCAAAAGAAGAAGGGGACAAGGAAACTTACCCCCCCCACCAGTTGCTCACTACTTCGCCTCGCCAAACAGGTAGACACTGTATCTATCCCAATATCTCAACCTGCACGTAACCCTACCAAAGTTGGCTTGAGGCTATGGAGGAGGAGGACGGAGAGTCAGGAATCTATCTCTTACTATTCCTTCCATGACAACCTCCACATCATTACCTATAACTGATAGTTCTGGGACCACTTTAAAAAGAAGTTCACTAGATTGAAGAAAAGAAATGAGGTGGTCTTTATTACAAAGATTCCTTCTTTTTTTTGGTTCTTTTCTATGTCTGCCATAGCCCGCTAGTTTTAATGTAAATAGTATACGTTCAAAATATAAACGAATAGCAACTTTTTCGGCATTACGTAGCTTGGCCTATGATGTTTATTTTTTACAGGATATTCGGCTATATACAACAGGAGAAGCAACAATGGCCTCGAGAGAATGGGGCTTAGGACCGTCATATTGGTCATTAGGACAGGACCTTTGTTCTGGTGTTTGTTTTTGTTTCAATACATCTGACTTCATTTTACAAAAGAGTGTGGACTTAATACCTGGCAGAGTTTTTTTATTAGACCTTATATGGCATAAGTTTCCTTATAGACTCATAAATATTTATGCACCACAACAGAAAGCTGCCAAAATTCAGCTTTTGCGTCAAATTAAACCTTTTTTATGTACAAATCGAATCATTCTATGGGGTGGAGATTTTAATACCAGTTTGGAAATCCCTTCAGGTAGGAAAACTTATTGCAACACTCATGCTTTACGTAATCTTATCACAGACCTAAACTTAGTGGATGTCTTTGCCCAGTCCCATGGCCTACTTTTGTGAAAGGAAATTGCACTTAGAATTGATTTCTGGTTATGTTAGCAAACCACTGGAATAGTAAAAGGTCTCACAGTGCCGATGGCGACCTCTGATCATCATTTAATAGGGATACAAATCCAATTAGAAGATGTTTTATCACAAGGCCCTGGGGTATGGAGAGTTAACTCATCTTTGTTGTTAATTCCTGCATTCATTCAAGGGTTTACAGAATTAATTACAGACCGTATTACAGTAATCACTATATATGATTCTATAATAGACTGGTGGAGTGATACTAAATCATATGTGATATCATACTTTAAATCCTACGCCAGATCTTTAGCTGATGAAAGACATCATACCTCCAAACATCTACAAGCAGAATTATTAACATTATTTACATAATCTTATTTATATGGTTCGGACCATTCTGCTCGTATAAAAGAAGTTAAAAATGCTTTAGCTAAAGTACAGTACAATAGGCAAAAATCCATACTTTTTGAACAAAAATTTAAAATTACTGGGACTCAGAGTCAATTCAACCCCCTTGAGGTTGATACTGGAAAAATCAGTGGCAAACAAATATACCAATTGTTGTATGAACAAGGTCAAGTTGTAAAGGAAGAAAACTTATGGCATGTGTCTCAAAATTCATAAAGCACACATTTGAAACCCCAGATGTTGCTACAACAGATATGATGATGTTATTACAAATATTGAATGTACCTACATTAACGACACCACAACAAAGAGAGCTTGTAAAGCCCTTCTCTTTTGAAGAAGTAAAGATATTATTTTAGGTCTCCGGGATAGGTGGCTCCTGGTTCTGATGGTTTATCGGCAGAGATTTATAAGTTTTTATGGAGACTTATACTACGTCAGTTAGTAGCTGTATTTAATGGTTTTTTACAGGAAGACCGATTGACAGATCAGATGTACGAAGGATTAATGTTATTTTTGTACAAAAAAGGAGATAGAAAAGATTTGAGGAATTGGAGACCAATTACATTGTTGAATACAGACTACAAAATTTTTGCTAAGTTGTTAGGGAATAGGATTTCTAAATATTTGTCCTCTTTGCTTTCACCGTTCCAATATTGTTCAATTTCCGGTAGATCCCTCCACAACGCTTTATTACTAATTAGAGAATTATTTTCTCAAGGTTATCAAGGTTCTTTAAAAGGATATTTGTTTAATTTTGATTTGTCTAAAGCCTTGATAGTATTTTCCAGGAATTTATTTGGTTAACCCTCAAAAGTTATGGATTTCCACAAATTTTTATAAATTGGATTATTTTATGTTATTCTTTAGCCTATGTTAGGCCGTATATTAATGGAAGATTAGGATCCCCCTGTTATATACATAGAGGAGTACAACAAGGATGTCCTCTAAGTCCTTTATTGTTTGTGATAGCCTTGGACCATATTATTCGGTTACTTCATCAATCTCCTGGATTTTCAGGGCTTCTGGGTATTTATTCTAAAGTGATTTGTTATGCAGACGATCTTTATGTTTTAGTACCGAACACTACAGAAGGTCGTTTATTAAGTGACATATTACCGGTTTTTCTATCAGTTATTGGATCGAGTTTAAATCTACAGAAAAGTGTGTGTTTTAACTTGACCCTTTCTGCAGATACTGTGGTTTCAATTAGGGGAATTAAGGTAGTAGATTCTCCGCATAAGTTATTAGGAGTTTATTTTGGAGTCTCAGATGCAGCACAATATAATTGGGAGATAGCTCTGAATACGGGTAGGGAAAAAGTAAGTAAATGGCATAAGTGGTCTTTGGGGGAAAAAGAAACGTATTTTTTTGATTAAAACATGCTTACTGTCCATATTTTTACAGTAGCACATATTTTCCACTACCTAAAAGTTTTTTGTACCTCTTTTAAATCTCTTTTTTTCGTGTTTCTGGGGAAGCCGTCTCAATCCTATTAGACGGAATGTTCTATTACAACCTTATCGGCAAGGAGGGGTCTCTATGATTCATCCGATTTGTATTTTTTTATACACTTTTCTTTGCAACTAATTTAAAACCCTTGGTTCAGGATTCTATCCAAACTTGGATTCCTTTCGCATATATATCTATTAAAGATATTTTTCAAGAATGGAGTAGTGGGAAATTTTTACACAAAAATAAAAGAAAATATGTCTTATCCACAGATTGGGGAATAGTATTTGACATGCTAAAAACATGGAACATTTCACTACTATGATTAAAAATTATCTCGGAAACAGTTGTATACAGAAATAGTAGAATCCCAGTTTAAGGTAAGCTTCCAGGTTTTACACCTATAGAACAGACACAGATTGGTCAGCTTATGGACTCTATATTCCAGTAACAATGTGGGATATTGCATGGTTAAGTGCACACGGTAAAATTAATGTCGTGGGAATCAAAAGCATAAGCAGGTAATGGATAGGAATTGTTTTCGTGAATCATGTGTAGAACTTACGGAAACAATGACTCATCTATATTTTCTTGCCCTTTTATTTTACGTTTTTGGTTTTTATGGAAACGCCATTTTTGGGATAAGGTCTGGTGTCAGTGGGATCAAAGAGCTTTATTTTTCGGTTTATTTCCAGAGTCCTGGTCGAGATGTAATTCGAGCACCCTGAACATTATAGCAATTGTAATTCTGTATTGGGTGTGGCAGGTTAGATGTGTTTTTTTATTTCAGCAATGGCATCTAACTTCAGAGGATTTATTCAAGAGGATACTAACCCATCTTGATCGTCTAAGAGAAGGAGAAAGGAAAATCCTGAAGAGGAACATATGGGAACGATATTGGAACTTTTTTTGACTTATTTCTAATATACTTAGTTTTCTTTCAGATCTGAATTGAGCTCTGTTTTCATAATTTACAAACCTGTGTATTTTCTTTTGTATTTGATTGCTGTATATATGATTTTGCTTTTAATAAACATACCCCTACTCTTTTCGATAAGTGCCATGGGATCTTTAACATCCACCTGAACTACCACCAATCCAGGCAGATGGGACCTTGGTTTAACGTCTCATCCGAAAGACAGCACCTCAGAAGTGCAGCACCCCTCTCATGCTGCACTACAGTGTCAGTACCGGGATATTAACCCAAGTGCCAGATGTGGGAACTGAACCCACAGCCCTCTGATCTCCCGGCCTCAGAGGCGAGTGTGCTACCTACTGAGTCACTGACACTGACATATATGGCCAAAGAAGGTGAGTGTATCATGAAAGGTAATGCAGAGGTATGTGAACTTTGTTTTCTTGTTCCAGTATTTTACCCTTGTGGTTATGAATGAGCAAAGGCTGGTATTTCTTTTTGCTTTGGGAGGTAGAGAAGAATAGACTCTTAGTTTTTTTTATGCAGGGTTTTATTTAACTCTAAAAATTGATTAGCGTTTTGCTCATAAAAGTGCTAAAACTTTGTGAAAATTAATAGCTGTTGCCTCACTGTGTTTAACAAACACAGCACTTCTAGAAAATCTATATAAATACTTTCTGTACAGTTAGTATCGTCCCAAGGAAAAAAACTGCTAATCAATTATTTAAAACCCTGTAATGGTTTAATAGTAGTTTGTTTTGTGTGAACCAGGATTCAAGCTTAAGGAAGCTGTTTTGGAGTTCGGTAGTGATGGAGTTGCGATCTTTGCCAGCAACAGATATTACTGCATCATCAGCATAGAGAATGGTGCGTGCTGTACATGCAGATGGTGCAGTGTTGATGGAGAGGCTGAAGAGCAGTGGACCAAGAATAGAGCCTTGTGGACTCGAGGGACACTTCCTTAGCTGATGATAGGGCATCTCCATTTGACTCGTTGCAACCTACTTATGAGGTAGCTTCCAAACCAAAGTACCTTGTCTGGGGATAGGCCTGTTGAATGGAGGCAGTTTAGGAGGAGTTTGTGATTAACAGAGTCAAAGGCCTTCGTAAGGTCGATGAAGACTGAGCTTACTGCCTCCCCATTAATCTAAGGCATCATAAAACTGGGAAGAGTAATCAACAAGGATGGTGAGCGTGGAGTGCTTTTTTCAGAGCCCATGCTGCTGTGAGTAGAGTAGGTTATAGAGTTAGGGATGTAAGTTTGTCATGGATGAGGTTTTAATGACTCATTGTTCGTGAAATCATTAGTAAACAGTAGTAAATGTTGTGGCACTGTCATCATTGCTACTTTCTGATGACACTAGTGAAAGTCATGGAAGTCCTGAATAAAGATCAAATGTCGTGGAATCAATGACGTGTATGACTGCTATGACAAACTTACATCCCTAGTTATAGTTATCAAGTGCTTTTGAGAGGTGGGGTAGAATGGACATAGGTCTGTAGTTGAATGTTTGAGTTTTGTCCCCAGTTTTAAAGACAGGCATGATGATGGCTGAATTCCATAATTTTGGAAACACCCCTGTCATTAGAGATGCATTAAACACGATCGAGAGAGGACCGGCCAATTTGTTTAGGAGAAGACCCACCAGTATCATATCCACTAGATCAGCCCCATCCTGGTCTTGCCAAGAACCCCCTTAATGTGCTTGATGGTTTCAGTCTTGGTGACTGGTTCAAAGTAGAAAGGTGGTATAGCATCCTTTGGAGGGTTAGGATGGGCAGTGGGGTGTTGTTACCCAAGCTGATCTTTAAAATAATCACCAGGGAGTTTGCCAGAAAGGTCTGTGGAAACGTTGCTGAGCTTATTTGCAATGTCAATGGGTTCCTGTAGGGGTCCCTCCACTTTTACTAGTAGATCGGATGGGGCCTTGGGGGTCTTTCCTGTTAGGGATTTGATGGAGTTCCAAAATTCCCTACCAGAGCCCCAGCTCTTGCTTAAGAGGTCTTTATAGTAGGAAGTTTTAGCCTGTCGAATGAGCTTGGTGCAGGTGTTTCTGCTGCCTTGTAGGCATTGTGTCGCAGGAGTTCCAGATGATTTTGCAATGTGCCAGAGATTGTCTCTATTCTTCATTAAACCAATCGGAGTTAGTGAGCCATGAATTGGAGGTACCCTGATTTTCTTTGTTTTGTACAGGCAAAAATATCACAGGCATGGTTGTGAAGACAGGGCTAGAAATAATTTTTGAGATGCCTGTCCGAGGACAGGTGGAATGTAAATGTTGCCTGTCCGGACAAAGTTTTACCTGTCCACATTTTTCTGAGGTGAATTTTAAACTTAAGACATAAAATGGACTGTAAAGTGGAAAGAGAAAACTGTTGCTTTTTGGGGTTATTTTCAAGGTAAAACACTGATTGAGTCTAGTCTATTTCTGAATCAGAACTTGAATCAAGTCTGCAGCCATATGGTCTCACATGAGGTCTTCTTTTGTTTTCCAGATTTGAACCATAGTGTTATGGCATCCTGCAGGTCAAATGTATAACGCTAGTATCTGACAGCTTGACACGCATTAGTTCAGATGTAGTCATAGGAGACAGACAGGACCGCCAGTCAGACTTCACTCTGCCCATCAAGCTGAATCCTCTCTCAACTACTGCAGTTTGGGTTGGGATCAGTAGAGCTATTGTGACTAAGACCAGAATATCAGGAATCGCTGTTCATGTGCATCATTATGGAGAATTTTTTGCCAGAAATCCAAATAGTGAAATTTCGGAGACAGCTCATTCAGTGATTTTTTTCATAAGTGGTTTAAGCTCTAACCATTGCGCTTCAATCAAGTTTATATTATTATTGTGTTTCTTCAGTAGGTCACTGTAGTGCTCTGTGAGGGTTCTGACTTCCTCATTGCCATAAAGGGCTAGTTGGTCATGGTCACTATCTGGTAACTGTAATGGGTTAAATATACTGAATGACCGTAGGACTTTGTCTGTTTTAAAATTGGAAAATCGTGAGTTAATACTTTCAATTGTAGATGAAAGAAGGCTTGTAACATCACGCAGCACTGCCTGTTTGGTTCCATCTATAGAATATCCCTTTCTAAGTTAAGGAAGATGTCAGATCCACGGAACTGAACCTGAGTAGTGGCTGAGCCTGTCAGTCGACTTGTTCTAGTGTCACTGTCAGCTGTGTCAGAGTCAGGAGCAACAGCAATTGCTACAGACTTTGTCAAGTTTATCCTGTGCAGGTAGTTCTCTAGCCAGAGCACCGTGCTTTCAACCTTGCTGACTATTGTTTCTACTGTTGAGCTGTCTCTGTAGAGTTAGACTGAAGGCCATCATGACAGAAAGGTATTCAGCCAGAAACTGAGAAAAGAGGACAAATCTCACAGTACTTATTGTTTTGAACAACCACTGGCCTGATCTTTTGTTTGCCCTGGTGAGGAAGCAATGTGCTGTAAATGTACAACTAAGGCCTTGTAGTTGGACAGAATAACAGACAGAGCCCTTTCTCTGTGTGCAACCCACGGGTCCCTGACACGTTAACTGGTTTGTGAATGGTGTAGCTCATATTGCTGGCTAACTCTTTGAGACCGGCCCAGTTTTTGGGAGACTTATGGTATATTTTATAGATACCCATTAAGACTTCATCTGTTGTTTTCATGTATGGAATAGATGTTGCTGATTGCTTTATAGCTAGCTCCAACTTGTGGGCACTGCACTGAATCCCTAACAAATGAGGTACATCTTTCAAAATCCTGCCAAACACCCCAGTCACTTTTACTCCAACATGACGGGTGCCCCATCAGATCCAAAAGCAACAATTTTTTCTTTCCAGTCTTTACAGTCCAAGGTGAATTCTAAGGCATCACCTATTGAGTTATAAATGCTTTCACCATTTGGAATACAGACTGGCTGAAGGAAACAAATTTGTTAACTGGACGGAAATTTTCCATTGTCCTAATATAGACTGCCTCTTCTATTACTGAGGCATCAGTGCTCGAGTCACATAGGACAGAGATGAAAGTGTTACTGTTAACCAGTTTTGCATCTTTTATCCTTATTGATTCTGAAATAAAATGTGAACGTTGCTGCCTGTTTGTCACTTCTATAACTGACTCCGACATTTGCACCATTTACATGTTGTAATTCTAAGATGCCAGGGAAATCTGTGAATGGGCGTTCTGAATTAATCAAATAAAGAGTTGTTCTAAACAAATGTTCCACTTGTGTCGCCTCATTTTTTTCCATTTGTATTATTCCTCGTTCTATTGCTAAGTTGGAAGGGTCTGTGTTAGACACAGTATTTTTTTCATTGGCTAATTTATGAGGTTTGAGAGTTCATGAGCTCGTACATTTTCAAGTCTCATGCTCTTACAGCCACTCATGAAAGTGTTTGTCTCCTTAATATTTTTGCAGTATGAGCAGGTCATGCCCACATCAGGCTCATATAGTAGCCACTCGTATTTTTCTTCCAGGTCTCCTGGAACCCGCTTTTTCTTTTGCCCGGACTCGCCACTTTCAACAGTAGTCAGAGTTGCTGGCATATCAGCACTGGCACTACAAGTTGTCACATCTGTGGCTACAATGGTGGGTGAGTAGTTGGTGCTACTGAGTCTATCAGTAATGGAGAAGCAGTACACATGGAAGAACCCAGCTTTCTCCTCCTCTGGCTTGAAACCGAAGGCTTTCCTGTAATTTTTAAAGCCAAACTTTAACAAAGATATTTTTTCCCTTTGGTTTACTTAGCTAGTACAAATTTAAAGAAAAGCACCTGAAGACAGTGGACACTACAGTGAAGTGATGATCAGAGATATTAGAAGACGTGAACAGTCTGTTTAGTTTTCTTCTCCCTGTAAAACCCGGACAAAGGAGTTTAATATTTATATTTTCCTCCCTCCAGTTTTCACAACTAAAACCTGAGGGTATCCTGCTGTCAACCTGTTTTGTAATTTAATCCCCTCCTCTCCCTATGACAGTGCCTTCTTGAAGTTGTCACAGTGTCACTCAATTTTACTTTTATTCAGTTAGTCCAGTGGCAGAGCACAACAGCAGGCTGACAGGGGCTAGTTTAAATTAGTAGTAGTACTAGTAGTAGTACAGTAAGTCTGTCAGTATCTGTCTTCAAGGTTCAAGCTCTGGAGGGCTTTACACAGGCTGAGTGAACAATAAGCTTTAATAGAGCCTTGCCTTCACCTCTCTGCACACTCAAGATATATTTTTTTATTCAGAGTCAGAGATGATGAGACTTGCAGATTACAAGGTGTCTTTTCACTTTGAGAGAGTTTTAGGTGTACTACAGGTACAGTGTCTGACTGCTTTGAGACTTGACTTACACTAAATAAATCCCTTGTTCACCTCCCCTCTCCTCCTCCAAGTACCAGCAGGACTGATGCACACAAACTGAGCCCCAAATGCTAGAGCCCTGAGAAGGCTGTTGAGAATTTGCAGTCTTTTTTTTTTTCACTTTTGAGACTAACTAAATAAATCCCTTGTTCACCTCCCTCTCCTCCTCCAAGTACCAGCAGGACTGATGCACACAAACTGAGCCCCAAATGCTAGAGCCCTGAGAAGGGCTGTTGAGAATTTGCAGAAGTCTTTTTTTTCACTTTTGAGACTAACTAAATAAATCCCTTGTTCACCTCCCCTCTCCTCCTCCAAGTACCAGCAGGACTGATGCACACAAACTGAGCCCCCAAATGCTAGAGCCCTGAGAAGGGCTGTTGAGAATTACAGAAGTCTTTTTTTTTTTTTCCCGCTTTCTAAATAAATCCCTTCCCTCTCCTCCTCCAAGCACCAGCAGCCCCCAAATGCTAGAGCCCTGAGAAGGGCTGTTAAATTTCTGATTTTTTTCCCCCACTCGCTCGCTCGCGCTCTCCTCACTCTGCACTCCTCACCCTATGGCCAGACTAGTGAGAGTGAGGAGCGCGAGTCGGCGCCAGTCAGTTTTCTCCTCGCCGCTGAGAGGTCAGGTGACTAGTAGCTGCAGTCACTTGACCTCAGTCAGTGGAATGGCGGAGCTGCACTCTTCGGCGGTGGAGCTTAGGCGCCATGATGTCGACGCTGTCCGAAATCCCTTCCTGCCCGCCGCTGGGTCCTAGTGCCCAGCTCAATACTCCGGCTGCAAATGTAAACCGCCTGTCCCCGGGACAGGCTAACTTCAAAACGGTTGTCCTAGTTGGAAACCAGCTGTCCGGACGGTGGACAGTCAAGTTACTTTGAGCCCTGGTTGAAGATCATTATGAAATAGTTCAAGGCCCTCATTACTATCAATGTCTCCTGCCAAAGGAGACAAGTCCAGTTGTGGATAGGCACTGCTTGAAACGGGTCAAGTAGCCCCGGCCTCAGGCAGCGATTTTGACACTCTTAGGTGGGTGCTCGTGAAGTTGTTTGTCCTGGTGCACTTCACTGGGGAGTGATCACTGAGGCTGTCAGGCAGGATGGTGAAATCTGATATATGCTCAAGATGTGTGGACAGGAGCCAGTCTGTAAGGAGCTGCTTCCTGTTTTGTAGTTAATCCGGTGTCATGGTTGCCATCTGGTTAAGAATAGGCTGGATAGTAGATCCCTGGCTTTTGTCTCTTTCAGGAGTGCCAGTTTGTTAGTCACCTATAATTATCTTCTCCCATTGAGTACCTAACTTCTGATAGTTGTCTGTGACTAGGTTTAGTCCGGCAGTTTGGTGCCCAGGTGGTATATATACTGTAGAGAGCAGCAGTACTTTATTCTGTTGACCTATGCTTAGCTTGAAATTCAGGATTTGGACCTCTTTTGTGTGTAGACTGGACTCGAGGGCCTGCACCTTTATTCTGGATTTGGTATAGACTAGGCACCCTCCTCCACGTTTAATGGTTCTATCTTGCCGGAAGGAGCTGTATCCGTTGAGGGAGCTAGATGCATCCAGGGTCTTCGGGGAAAGCCAGGTTTCCATGATTGCGATAATGTCTGGGTTAGTCACCTGTACCCAAGCCTGGAATTGAGAGAACTTGGATAGGAGACTGTTGATGTTTAAAGAGACGATAGTGAGTTGCCCTTTTTGTTTAGGCATTCTAGTGAGGGTGGGTCCAGGGTTGGGGTACATCTCTGATAGAACAGCAATAGTAGGACAAGAGAATGAAGTAGATGGCACACGAAGGTTGCACAGGAGCAGGTGCATTTTTTTCCTTGGGTGGGAGGCTTGATAGGCGGGTCTAAACATGGTAGGATGTTTATCAGTGCAGCTACTGGATCGGGTAGGTGCATGTCTTCATCAGGTCATCAATGGTGTCCATGTGGAGGAGAGAGCAAGGAATCTTCAAGTTAATCCCTCTCCGACTGCTCATTTTCTGCCAGTGCAGGACTTTTTGTAAATAGTCACTATCTAGCGCAGGCTGATACATGCCTGGGTTCATCCAGAGTGTGGCAGTTTGTACCAGGATGAGCTGAAATCAAGAAACCAGCCCATCCCAGTTGCTGTCAGGAGGAGAGGTTCCTATGGGGTAAAAGCAGGATAGTATGCACTGTGTGTTTCTGGGCTCTATCTCTTATTTATTTATTTGGTGAATTTTGTTGACCAGTAAGCTCACTGGGCCTAGAAGTCCCTTTTCAGGGCGACCGGGGAGGGGGATACAGATGATAAGCAACTGAAATTAAACCAGATAAAGCTGTTGGTGGTATTTTTAGTGAATGGGAAAAATTTGGCCAGGACATCGGAAATTCTTACTCTTTTTCTCGATAAGTGCCATGGGATCTTTAGCATCCACCTTTGACTACCACCAAGCCAGGCAGATGGGACCTCTGTTTAACATCTCATCTGAAAGACAGGAATAATAACTAAAAGTGGCAGAGTACAGTTCTCTGGGGTGCTATTCACCAGACTGCCTATTAGCGTATGGTAAGATTCAAACTGTTCTCAGCTGGGGCCAGAGTTCTTAGTTTCTGCTAGTTAGGCAGCATTAGTTCTCCTGGTGTACTCGCTACCAAAAGCTTATGTGACCTCTGTGTTCTTGTTTGTAGGAGCACAGCAGCTCAGGGGCCCAGCAGAGGATGGAGAACCAGTGACTAGGCAAGGGGCGTGAACAACCGCCCAGAGGTGATTGGAGCCTAAATTGCAGGATGAGCTGGGCTTGGTCAGATGACCTGGTGACCAGGGGCTTTGAGCAGAGACTGCACCCAAAGGAGCAGTGGACCCACCCAGAGGTGGAGCCAAGGCAGATTTAAAGGAGGCCTGGAGGGGTGGGGTGGGAAACATTTACCCCGAGTCCAGGCAGATTGTGATCGAGCAGAGCAGAGATAGCCCAAGAGCGGGCAGGTGAGGCGCACTAATCAGAGGGGCCTAAAGCTGGAGCGACCAATCGGGAGTCAGTTCAGAAAACACCGCACCAATCAGGGGCTAGGGCGGCAAAGCTGAGCCAAGCGGCCATACCTTAGGTTGTTATCCGGGCCGCAGTTCCAGGAGGGCGGGTGGCGTTCGTCTTGAGCTCCGCTGGTGGTGGCCGTTGAGTGCTGTCCTGGAGCCGTTCCAGCACAGCGGGTCGGGGGTCCTAGGAGAAGAGAGAGTTGTAATTTTAAGGCCTCTCAGAAATGCTGTAAAAGAAAAGAAGTCAGCCGTCCGAAAGTACAAACCTACTTAGAATGAGGAGGATAGGGAGGTCTATAGTGCTAAATCAAGGTGGCCAGCAGAATGGTTAGAGAGGCAAAGGCTGCAGGGGACGTACGACAGGCACAGGGAGTAAAATCGGATGAGAAGGCCTTCTTCAAATACATAAGGACAAAGAGGGATGATAAGGATGAGATTGTCAGGTTACAAAAGGGCAGAAGGAATTGAAGAGAAAGCGGATGTGCTTAACAAGTACTTCTACTCTGTTTTCATGGAGAGAAGGACAGACCATTGCACAAGGAAGCAGGGGGCTGGGAACAGGGAAGAGGGAGTCACCAGTGGTGTAATAGAGGTGGACAGGGTGCATAAGGGCTTAAAGACCCTGAAGGTGGACAAATCCCCAGGGCCAGACCGAGTATACCCATGAGTCAAAAGGGAACTGGCGGAGGTGCTGGTGGGCCCCCTGGCAAACCTGTTTAACCTCTGTGTAGTCCAGAAGTGTACCCTGAGAATGGAAAAGTGCACATTTGGTGCTTCTCCATAAAAGTGGTCCAAGGGATGAACCAGGAAATTACAGGCCAATCAGTCTGACCTCAGTAGTGGGCAAGCTGATGGAGCCTATCCTAAAGGAGAGACTGGTAGGCTTTCTTGAGGAAAACGGGCTGCAGGATGAGAGTAAACATGGGTTTGTGTTGAATAAGTCCTGCCAGACTAATCTGACTTTTTCAACTGGGTGACTAGGACAGTGGACAGGGGCCAAGTGGTTGATGTCCTGTATGGACTTCAGGAAGGCCTTTGTTTTGTACCTCATAGAGACTGGCCAGGAATCTGGAGGATCTGGGATGGGACAAGCTCACTAGATGGCTCACAAACTGGTTGAAGGACAGATTTCCAGCAGGAAGGCAGAAGTCATACTACCACAGGTCACTGGTAAGACTGCACCTAGAGTACAGTGTGCAGTATTTACAGTGTGCAGCATTGGTGCCCTTATCTTTAGAAGGATGTTAACTTGCTGGTGACAGTCCAAAGAAAGGTGAACAACAACATGACCCAGGGACAGCGGGGCAACACCTATGAAGAGAGGCTCAAGGGGCTCAACATATACTACTTGAGAACAGAAGGGAGAGGAGGGACATGATCAAGACCTTCAGACACCTTAAGGATATTAATAAGGTAAATATGCGGGTGGGGGTTCTTCAGTATTAGAAGGAACAAATCCAGCAGGGGGTATAGCCTATAACTGGTAGGGAAAGATTCAAGAGAGAGAGATGAGGAGGCACTTTTTCACCAAGAGAATGGTGGCCAACTGGAACAGGTTGCTAGAGAAGGTGATCTCCCTGAAAACGTTGGATGGCTTCAAGAGAAGATGAGACAGAATGAAGGGGAAAGTGGCTGGGGAGGGAACTGTGGGGGAAGGGGATTTGGGGAGGTGGGGGCAGGTCCCACTGTAGACACAGGAGGGACTTGCACACTAGAGCAGACAAGATAGACCATTTTGCCTTTATGTGCTGGCATGTTCGTATGCCTGAATTGCATTTGAGTTTCAAATTGCAAACCATTTTTTTCTAGCAGTTATGAGGGGAGAAAGTTTATATTTTCAAATTATATTGGAACCGATTTATTGTTGTGACTAAAGTTTTTTCAACCTAATAGTTATTTTTCTTTACAAGGTCTGCAGCGTTTGGTATAACTGATAGACCTAAAATGAAAAAGTGTTAGGAAATGCTAATCTTGCTGTCTCAATTAAAACGGATTGGTGGTCCAACGTCAAAGAGGACACACCACATGATGTTACTCATGGCACTTAGTGGGGATGGCAGCGTCCCAAAGATTCAGAGTTTCACCCAAACTGTTGCCAGCTAACGAAAATTCCTGTACTCCTCCTTGGCCAGTTAAATGTGCTTCCATAATACAACATGTATTAAGTGATATTTAAACATAATCCTGACAGAAACTTAATATCTTTTACTAGTTCTTGCCATTCTGTTTTGCCTTTTTATGTGTGTAAATGCTTTTTTATGTGCCCGTTACAGAGTAAGCTTTGTAAACATCATATTTTGCCTAAACACAATTGGCTTATATGGCGTGTTTGTCTGTATTCCTGTTCCCTATTGTTCATTACTGGGGACTTGTACATAAAACAGGCTCCTCTTCTCTTAGACTTCATCTGCCATTGCTGAATGTCTGCACCTGGAGACGTATGGTGGTGTCACAAGCAGAGGACTGTGTCTTCCAATGCACACAGACAGCAAAAGCAGAGGAGTTCTAAGGGAAGAAGGTCCTGTTTTCATGCAAATATTGTTCGTAAAATAGAAAGGTATGAGAAATATAGAACCAAGGTTAAACATGTTTTACAGACTCTAGTTCCTACATCAGCTGGTCAGACAACTGTAAATCTCTTTGTGTAATAGTCTGATTCAGAATTGGTGCTATGTGCAGTGCGAGAAGCATGCATTTGTTCAGAAATTTATGTAGCCTAGAAAACTAGAAAAAGTGAGCAAGCCTTTAGTTATTTCTATCCAGTGTCTTGAAATGCACTTCCTTCATTTGTTAGGTCTTCACCTATTCTTTCTGTTTTGCAGTCCAAAATTTGTAAATAGTTTCACAGTTCACTCCCATCAATAAAACCATATTGCAAGGGTGAACTTCAGTGATCCCTCCTTTTTTGGCCTTCAGTGACGTCATTATGGGATGCAGTATAGCCAGGGCCCCTAGTGTTCTGCAGCACTGTGTCCTGATTTCTGTGACAGGGCTTCTAGGTTTCTGCAACAGTATTTTCTGATTTCTGCAGCATAAATTATTCATTTCTGTGGCAGAAAGCAGTCCTACCATTGGCTAAAATGTGATGTCATCAATACATCACACGCCGAGCATAAAGGAGGGACTTCAGGATAAATTAGATGGGGAAGGGAGCCAGGCACTCAGGAAAAATTATGTATTTGAATGAAAAGTCAAATGAATGCTGCAGCAGTTCATATGTTCTGCAGCATGATGCAAATTCTGTGGAAAATTCTTCAGCCACAGAATTGCAGGGGCTTGAGTATAGCATAGTGGGTAAGAGGACTTAGCTGCAAAACTAGAGGACTGGGTTTGAATCACACACCCACCACTTGCACATTGTATGACCATGAGCAAGTCACTTAACCTTCCCTGTGTCTCTAGGATTCACCTGGAAACGCAGCCCTCGCATTGTTTGTCTTTCCGGCCAAAAAGGTTTTAAAAAAAAATTCACCAGAATAATACAGGTTGAAAGCTCCTCACCACCACATTTCATATAGATAAATGCTAGGAGACCTTGTTTTGAAGTTCTAGGGTTGCAGTGAAATCATAAAGGGCTCGACCACAACCACTGGCTCCCCATAAATGATGCCTCAGCTTGCCTGCAGTGATTTAGGTATACATGTTTTTTTTTTTTTTTGTAATTATATTTTATTGTTTACATTATAAAACAACAGCATACAATACACTTATGCCAGAGTTCTAATATGATCCAAGTTATACATTCAATGTACCAGTTTGTTTTAGTCTAGACAATCTTGCTTTCGGATATGGGGTATTACTATAATTTTGAACCCAAATATTAAAATAATATCCAAGATTAGCTGCACCCACAAGATTTTGGGTGATCGATTCCAATATATAGAATTTCAAACAGCTTAACACAATAGCCTGTGTTGTTATGATCCCTTATCCGAACATAATACCTTAACATGTGGCAAGTATTTTAGATTCAGCCCCATACAGGAATAAGCCCAAAACAGAGTAAGAACATTCTAATCTATATAAACTGCAACAATCTGATCCCATAAAACACACAGGTCCTCCACATGGCTATCTGGGTGATAGTTCAGTAATCCGAACTAACCATATCTAAATTAAGATAAATTTAACATTTATATATGTTTAATATTGTGTACTAGATCCTGGTAAGCCAGTACTTAAATGTGTTATTCGATATTTCTGAACCCATTCTCCCACCAGCGTTACAGAGCCTTACTGTATTATAATAACCATTAGATTCATATTTATCATTGGATCCAATAAGGAACACTGAAAAAATAAAACATAGTCACTTATTTTCAGGTGGATTCATCTTCGGAATCAGATTCGCTCCATTGTTCAGCTTGATTAAATTCGCTGCGATGCTTTAGCCTTCTTACCAGCCTCCTCCGGATCCGTGATATTGAAATGTATGACCTCCAGATTGCACCTGGAGCCTTGCCGGCATCAGCAAGGAGTGAGCTACTCCTAGGCTTTGCAGTTTGCTCGAACTCCATCAAATCTTTACGACGAGTCCTGGTGCGGCGAAAGGTCGGGAAAGAGATGGATGGTGGTACCCTGAAGCTCAGCCATTCTCGCCTTGCTGCTTGCAGGATTCTATCCCAGATACCAGGGCCGAGGTAACCAACAGAGAGGTACAGGGCAGGTCAGTATTAGCTGCCGCAGATCTTGGGGAAATACGATATGCCCGTACAAAGTTCTATTTCTTGATCTCCGTAGTCAGTCCCAAAGCTCCCGGTAGCCAGCCCTGGAGGAAGTATAGTAAGCCACACCCTCTCAATTTTCTGGTAGGCCCACACGCACGTGGGAAGACCTTTGGGAATTTTCTAGTGCTTCCAAGCGTAGCACAGTTGAGAGTTTTCTTGTGCCAGCTTTGATGTTGTAGCTATCGCTTTAGTTGCTAGAGATTCTGCCATCGATGCCGCTTTAACTGCTGTGTCTATTTTGGAATCTTGCTCCACTAATCTGGTCAAAATAGATTCTACTTTGTCGCCGATGGCCTTCATCGATTTCTGTAGAGCTCTATGGGGCCTTCCCGGAGCTGATTCAGCGACTGCTTCTAGTTGTTTCTTCTCCTCTGTAGGCCGATTCTTAGAGCTCTCCTGGGACCTTTATTTGTACATCCCATTGTTGAAAGTGGTATCCAGTGAAGCAGGAGTGCCAGCAGAATGCAACTCTACCAAAAGGATAAGTTTTCTCACAAAATAGAGTTAGATTTTTATATTATATTGCTGCAAGGTGAGGAGCCGATCTAAAACACAACTTTTCAGTGAGTGTGCTCCATGCTCCCAGGTATTCATGTTTTTGTCTATATTATTGAAATGTAGTTTACTTTATGGTTTGAATATTATTGTATATTTCACTGTAAATATTGTTGTAACTATGTAGTCTTTTATATATTGCAGTACTATTGACACCATTGTAGATGAGCCTTGACTCGTGGCATTTTCCTAATAAAATGAAATTGCCAGATACTTCAGGTACCTTAACATTTACTGGATGAGTGTTAAAGATAGCTGCAGTGGCCAATGGCTGATGAAAACTATCGCTCATAGTTATGCAGTGTGGTTAATGAAACATACTGCAATTTTCCAGTTTCTTTAATCATAAATGCTGAATTTTGTAATATGTGGCAACCCCCAAGTGATCACCCAGTTTTAAGATTTTATTAGTATGTTAAATTATAGCTTATCCTCTAAATTATTCCTGTTTCATAACGAGACATAGTGGCTATAAAATGATCATAGAAAAACAGAGAAAAGAAAATGTAAGCAGCTTGGTGCAGTGATTTTTGTGTCACTGTAACCCCTCTCATGTGCCGCATGGCGATGCAGTGCATGGATTTCCTGGGAAAAGTCCAGCTCCAGGAACTGGTTAGCTACGCCCTGAGCTCATTTCTAGAGTCAGTAATAGTTGATGAAAGGAAGTTGAAGGGTTTGGCTGATCGGTGAGTGATAAGAGTTCTCTTTGGGTAATGGCTTTCAGTGTATGGGGTTGTCTAATACTGCACCATGACAAGAATGGACCCCAGTCTTAAGCCAGAGCATGTTTCTACAAAAGTTTCATTTCTAGGGACATAGATATGTTGTTCATCCACACTTATTGGCAGGTTCCTTGCCGCTTAAATCTTGCCGGAAGGTCTTCAAGCTGGCTCCTCCCACCCACCGGTGGTAAAACTCGCTCGCCCATGATGCCAGATCTTCCTTACCGCTTGGAAGCTCAGGTTCCCTCCTTAACGCTCTGCGATAAGACTGGTTCCTAACTCTTCGGTTTTCTGAAATTAAACTCCTAGGTTTTCTAGACTTGGTCAACTTTTTCTCTCGCGGCTGCAATGGACAAATCGACCTGTTTCCAGAGATGCCCATGTGGGCAGAAGATGTCTGACGGATCCAAGACCCACGCATGCCTACTGCTTGGGCCTTGAGCACGACCCACAGGCTTGCGACCTGTGCTCTTCTTTCTCGGCCTATTGTCCTGAAGGCCGTGCTGCCCATCTGCAGCAGGGCGACCCGAGAGCGTACTCTCCAGTAAAGCTCGAAAGAGGCCCGGTTGGCAGTTTCCGCGGCGGCGGGCTTGGCGGATCAGCTAGAGCAGATGATCGCCCTCGAAGAGGAGGCGGCGCGGACCGCATCTTCCTCGGCCGCGGCATTTATCCCGCTCTCCCTGGGATCCTCATATACTGCTTCCTTTAAGGAGCTTTGTCTGTCTCTCTCCACCAAGGGAGAGGGACCTTCATCTTCGGGACCTTCCTCTGGTCCAAAAAAAGAAGGACAGCAGAAACCGTCTGCCGACGCCTTGGGAGCGGGAGAGGTCCCCCTCCCCAAGTGGTCGACCATTGACTTCGGTCGATCCTTCGGCTTCGGCCACTGGCTTCACGGTGTCCCCGTCAGGTCAGTTGACCGAGACTCCTGTCGATGCAGTCGAGATTTTTCTCGACCCGTTGGACGGGTTGTCGACCGGAGAAGCCGAAAATCCTCTCTCCCCGGTTCCCCAGTGGCGGTTGAGGATCCCGTGGGCTTGCCAGTGCCTCCGGTTCCGGAGCCCTTGGGTGTTCCTTCGAGCCGAGGGAGGGCGGGTTCTGCACCTTCCTGCACCCTCCTCGGAAAATCCGGAGGTTCGCGGTCTCGGTCTCGACTTCTTCGGCGGTCCAGCGATCCGCACCATAGGCGGTCTCGGTCCCGCCGCTCATCCTCGTCCTCTTCCTCGGACGAGGGAGGCTTCGACGCAAGTTGCGTCGATGATACGGGGACCTCATGCGGCAACAGCTTCTGTTGGCTGGGAATAAGCTGACGACGTCTCCTTCCCGGCCATTAGGTGGCTGTCACCGGAGCGGCCGAAGCAACCCCTCGCTTTAGCCGAGGCGCCTGTTTCCAGGCCTGTTGCTCAGCCGAAACCAGCTGCTCCACCGATTATGGTGGAACCTCCGCCTCCACAGCCGTTGTTTGGGGCTCCGACCAAGAACTCTCGGTCGGCTCAGGGTTTACCCCATAGGCTGTCGGTCCACCACTCCCGATCGCCCTCGGCAGGTGGAGGGTGGCTCAGGCCCGAGGCAGCTCTTTGCGGACTCTTCCGAGTCCAACGACGATTCTCCCTTTCTCCAGGTGAGTGGACTTGAGTCTTCTGGGGTCAATCGCTGGACGATAGCCTTCGCTCTTTCTGGGTTTGCTTAGGCTCATCTCTGAGTCCACCGGGATGCAGCTTGAGCCCGTATCTGCGCGGGCCAAGTATCCCTCACGGAGATATTGGACCGGGAGATTCCCCACGGATGCCTTCCTGTGGCCAGTCATTGTGGGCCCGGCCTTGGAGCTCTGGCAGTGTCCTGCTTCCTGCCCTGCGCCTCGCCAGGATGGCTAGGAAGTATCGCGGTCCCTACCGGTTCCCTGTCCGGTTTCTTGGAACATCCCTCAGCCGGGGTTAGTTACCGACAGCGTTTTCCGGCGTGCGAAATGCTACGGACGGACAAACCTCCTGACAAGGAGTCCAAGAAATTGACCATGCCGGGCGAAAGTTTACGCCAGTGCCTCCTTGGCCTCGTCAGGCCAGCTCGGCCGTGCTTATTGCACATTTCTTCCATGCCCTGTTGGGCTCACTGGACGAGGTAGTCCTCATCTTCCGGCTGACCTGCAGACTACGGTTGGGCAGGTGCGGGACCAGGGCAGGGCGGTGGCAAAGCAGCAACTTCAGACTGCTTTGGACATTGGAGACTCATGCGCCAGGTCAGTCAGCTGCATGAGTGGCTATGTGCCGTCGGTGGCTGAGGCTATCCACCTTCACAGCGGATATCCAGCACAAATTGGCGGATGTCCCCTTCCTGGGGACAGACCTCTTCGGCCCTGGAGTGGAAGGCCACCTCCAGAGGATCGAAAAGTCCAATGCCACTTTGGACTCTGTCACATCCGCTCAGAGGGACAAGGGCCACAGACCGCAACCCAAGCCCTTTCGTCCGTCTGCGCCCTCGGCACGGCCGCCCAGCAACATCAGGGCCAGCAGGCTTGGCTTGGCGTCCCAAACCCAAGCCCGCGGCTTCCTCCTCCAGGAAGCAGGGAGGTAAAGGCCCAGGAGGTCCCTCGGCCGGTCCCTCCTCCAAGCCTGCACAGTGACGGGTTGAGGGGTGTCGCCCCCAACCTCGTCACTTCACCCCAGGTTCCCCCCGTGGGGGGACGGCTCCGTTACTTCCTTTCCGCCTGGTCTGCTATTACCACAGACCGGTGGGTGTTGGAAGTGGTAGGAAAGGGCCTGCCTCTGGAGTTCGAGCAGGCCCCGCCCTTCAGAGCCATCGCCCCCAGGAGGGCCTCGTCCGCAAGCTCACTGTCGGCTCGCCGAGCCGACATCGCTTCTCCTCGAGAAGAGAGGTGATCAGAGAGGTGGCGGACCCTCCTCAGACCCGGGTTTGTGTCCAGGTACTTCCTGGTCCCAAAACGGACGGGGGGCTGGGGCCCCATTCTCGACCTACATGACCTGAACAAGTTCCTAAGGTCTCGGACCTTCAGGATGGTCACTCTGGCTCAGATAATACCATCCTTGGAACGCAGCGTGTGGTTCTGCTCTCTGGACCTGCAGGGCGCATTTTTATACGTCCCTATCCGTCCGTCTCACCAAAGATTCTTTCGCTTTCGAGTGGAAGGATCCCTTTTCGAGTTCCGAGCCATGCCCTTCGGCCTGTCTCCTGCACCCAGGGTCTTCACCAAATGCATGGCAGTGGTGACAGCATTCCTGCGGCGCCGAGGGTTCCGGGTGTACCCTTACCTGGACGATTGGCTGATAGCAGCCCCCTCCAGACAGGAGGTGGAGCGGTCCAGAGATCTGGCCTCCAGGTTTGCTCTCAAATCGGCCTCCTCATCAACGAGGCCAAGTCGAACTCGAACGAAGCAGGTAATTCTCTTCATCGGGCAGAGCTCGACTCTCTTGAGCCAGAGCACGGCTCCCGCGGACAGGGCCAGGTTCTTTCCTCCTTTGCCGATCATTTCTGGTTGGGCAATTGTGCCCTGCCGGGACTTCCTCGCCTCCTGGGTCTCATGGCAGCCTGCCAGCGTGGTCCGTTGGGCCGCTGGAACATCGCCCCTTCAATGGGGACTGGCCAGCCAGTGGTCTCAATGCTGCGATCCACTGGACCAGCTAGTGACGGTGACCCAGGGGATGTGGAACGCTCTCCAGTGGTGGATCGTTCCAGCTCATCTGCAGGAGGGCATCCCGTTTGTCCGCCCCGAGCCGACGGTCTCTCTGTCGACCAATGCCTCTCTGATGGGTTGGGGTGCCCATCTGGGGGAGCACAGAGCGCATGGCCTCTGGTCCCCGCGGGAGTCCCGATGCCATATCAACCTGCTGGAGCTCCGAGTGGTCTGCCTAGCTCTCACCGCCTTCGCTCCGTTTCTACGGGGTCAAGTGGTCCGAGTCCAGTCGGACAATACCACGACCATGTACTACCTAAACTGCCAGGGCGGGATGCGCTCCATGCCTCTGTGCAAGGAAGCTCTCCGCATTTGGTCACTCGTGTGCAGCCTGGAGGCGGATCTCCTAGCCATTCATGCGGCAGGAGCCTCCAACACCCTGGCCGATGCCCTAAGCCGGATAGGGGCTGTATCCCACGAGTGGTCTCTCCTGCCGGAGGTAGTAAAAGATCTGTTCTCCCATTGGGGCACACCTCAGGTGGATCTGTTTGCCTCCAGGGAGAATGCGAAGCTGAGGCTGTTCCATGCCCCCCCTCAGCAGGGCTCGCTGCAGGGGGATGCCTTCTCGAGGCCGTGGACCCCGGGCCTCTTCTACGCCTTTCCCCCATTTCCCTTGATCCACAGGGTGCTTCTCAAGGTGAGGAGGACAAGGCCAGGTGATTCTGGTAGCCCCAGACTGGCCCGCCAATGCTGGTATCCAGATCTCCTCAGCCTCAGCTCCAGGCTCCCGAGGCAGCTTCCAGCTCGCCCGGACCTGCTTTCAGTCAATCAGGGAAGGTGTTCCATCCGGACCTTCAATCCCTGCACCTGACGCCTGGTTCCTGGAGCGTTAGAGTTCCTGGCCTTGGGTCTTTCCGACGAGGTCCTCAATGTAGTTGAGGCGTCCTAAGAGTCGACCAGGAAATGCTGTGCCTTCAAATGGAAAAGGTTTTCCATTTGGTGTCAGGGCAAGGGCCTGGACCCTTCCTCCTGTTCCTTGGCAAGCATCTTGGACTATTTATGGTCCCTTTCTCAGCAAGGGCTTAGGTCGACGACCCAAGGGTGCACCTGGCAGCCATATCTGCTTACCGGGCGCGGGCGAACAGTCAGTGGCGCAGGAGAAGGTGGTCTGGCGCTTTTTCAAAGGCCTTGATCACATTTCCCCTCCGGTGCGAGAACCTCCACCTCCGTGGGATGTACTGCTGGTACTGGCAAAGCTCATGGGCAAGCCATTCGAACCAGTGCACAGGTGTGATCTCTCTCACCTGTCGTGGAGAGACCACCTTCTTGGTGGCTTTTACGTCAGCGAGAAGGATGGGAGAGCTCCAGGCGCTTTCCATCGAGACTCCTTACCTGGTCTTCCACAGGGACAAGGTTGTCCTGCGCCCCAACCCGAAATTCCTTCCGAAGGTGGTGTCGGAGTTTCACCTTAACCAGGTGTTGACTCTGCCGGTGTTCTACCCCAGTCACACCTCGGAGGCCGAATATAGGCTCCATACTCTGGACCCTAGAAGGGCGCTCGCTTACTATAAGCGCACGGCTAAAATTCGGGAGAGGTTCGCCAGCTGTTTGTCACCTACACTGAAGCTGCACCTGGCAGACCTGCAGCCAAGCGGACGATAGGCAGGGTCACCTCCTGCATAGATCTCTATAAGTTGGCGGGCATGGAGCCTCCCAGAGGGATAAGAGCTCATTCTACCCGCCATACTGCTGCATCGGTGGCTGCTTCCAGGGACGTCCCTATCCAGGAAATCTGCAAGCCTGCTACCTGGAAGTCAGCACACACCTTCATCACCCATTACCACATCGACCTTGAGTCACGCCCGGTATGCTGGTTTGGGGCCTCGGTTCCAGTCTCTTTTCCCTAAGTAGGGGTTTGCGCTTGCCTCCCTCCTCCCGGAGAACTGCTAGAGTCTGCCAATAAGTGTGGATGAACAACATATCCATGTCCCTAGAAATACGGGTTACTCACCTGTAACAGGAGTTCTAGGAATGGTATCTGTTGTTCATCCACCGTCTCGACCTCCCGGCTTGTGCTTCAACCTGAGCTTCCAGCGGCCATATCTGGCGTCATGGGCGGAGCCGAGTTTACCACCCGGTGGGTGGGAGGAGCCAGTTTGAAGACCTTCCGGCAAGATTTAAAGCGGCAAGGAACCTGCCAATAAGTGTGGATGAACAACATATACCATTCCTAGAACTCCTGTTACAGGTGAGTAACCTGTATTTTTTTCCCTCATTGGCATTAAGCAGAGAATTGCAGGATTCCATTGAAAGTGTAGTAATTTTATAACCAGAGGGTGTGAGATACAGCTGAATTTGCTTGATTGCTGGGGTTGAGACCTAGGATTTGAAAGGATATTTTTGCAACATTTTAAAAGTGTCCTGCTGGCTGAGGAGTGAGTTCATTTTCATCCCTGGACTCAGAGTGGTTTGTGTAGGAGCAGTGGTCTAGTAAATTGTGGTGTTAGTTGAATTACTATAAAGGGCAGTACTCACCAGGGTGGTGGAGCAGTTGTGTATTTGATTGTTTAACAGTCACCAGTGGCTGTGGACTACTCACCCACCCTTCCCCACACCCCCCAGGCGTGGCATTTCCTTTATAGCCAAAGTTCTGACATCACTTCCTCAACAGGTCTTGGGGCAGAACTGTCATATTCTTAATAATCCAGCACAGTGCATAAAGGGTAGGTACACACCACAAATAATAATTAAAAAAAAAAATATATATATATATATATTACATATTGTATATTATAAGGGAGAGGGACATGTGGGGAGTGGTGCAATGCACTGGCTGTGGGGCAGCAGTTTTCCGGGAGATATTCTGGAAACTGCGTTGCTGTCCTATTTGCAGTCAACTGTCAGCTCTGAGGGAGGAGGTTGCCCACCTCCAGGCTGAACTGGCAAGGACTAGGAGGCCTCCCCCACCCAAAGAGCACCACTGCCACAAGGTTGGCAGTATGAAGAGCAATGGACCACAGTGGGTTCTGGGAGGTGCGGTGGTGGACCAGAGGCGAAGCCCCTGGTTGTACCTCTACACAAATCATATGCCACTCTGGCAGAGCAAGGTTCCTCTGTGATGGCACCCTCAGTGGAGACCCAGAAGAATGCTGAGGACATCCACAAGGGAGACCTACAAAAGGGTGGCAAGGGACACCACAGGGGAAGGAAACAGCTTCTGATAGGGGACTCAGTTGTTAGGGGAGGTAAAACTGGGGAAGGGAGAGGAGAAGGAAGTAAGGTGCCTGCCTGGTGCTATGGCTTGGAGGGAGAGGAAGCGAATCCTCAGGATTGCAGAATCAGCATCACAGGAGAGGGAACTAGATATCATTGTCCACCTTGGGACAAATGACCTAACTAGGCATGGGATCAGTGCAGTGCAGAATGAATTTGTGGAGTTGGGAGGGGCCTCAGATGGGCAGCAAACACGGTAACCTTCTCAGAGGTGTTTCCAGTCCATGGCAGGAGTGAGGCTAGGGTACTGCACACCATGCAGTTTAATGAATGGTTGCAAAACTGGTGCAGAGCACAGGGCTTTGGCTTCACTGGGGACTGGGGGGCCACCTGGAGAGATAAAGGTCTGTACTGGCACGATAATCTGCATCTGTCCATGAAGGGAACCAAGCTCCTAGGCGACAGGTTTAAATGCTTCCTTGGCAAGCTTTTAAACTAGCCAAGGGGGGAGGTGCTTATAAAAGGCAGGAAATGTCAAGCCTCCCCCCACAAAACATGGCAGGTAGTAAGGTAAACACTGAGGTACAGAGCTCAGTACAAGGCAGGACAGGGGTAAATGGAAAAATAAACAAGGGAAATAAGAGTAGGGATGGGGGGAAAAAAGGATAAAGCCAACATTAAATGGAGGGCAGTGAGTACTAATGCCCGTAGTCTGGGAAACAAGCTTCCTGAGCTAGTTGCCCTGATGGAAGATGAACAATTGGATATTGTGGCAGTCAGGGAAACATGGTACACAGAGAACCATGACTGGGATGTCAACATACCAGGGTACATAATCTACAGAAGGGACAGGGAAGGTAAAAGAGGAGGTGGAGCAGCTCTACTTTTTAGTTTTGTAGCTTTGATCCCTTCCCTTATGAATAAAGGGGGAGGACAAGAGGCACTCTGGGTCACCTTGGAGACAAGGAATGGCATCACAATCTGCACAGGGGTTGTACATAGACCCCCGTCTCAAGGGGAGGAAATGGACAAGAAAATGCTAGAGGACATTCTCAAAATGGCTGAAAAAGGGAAGATACTGTTGATGGGGGACCTGAATATGCCAGATGTTAACTGGATGACATGTACTGCAGCCACATCCAAGAGCAGGGTCATTCTCGATGCCCTGCAGGTGGCAGGCCTTAGACAGCTAGTGTTGGAACCCACTCGGGAGGGAGCAATACTAGACCTGGTACTCTCAAATGGAGAGAGGATCACAAATTTAGAAGTCAGTAGACATCTGGGGAACAAGCGACCACTGTACAATGTGCTTCACAATGAGCACAACCATGGAGATAAGCCATACAAAAACAAGGATACTGGACTTTAGAAGGGCTGACTTTGGCAAAGTGGGGGAATACCTGAAGAATGCACTAACAAATGGCCAGAAAGGAGGGGTGGAAGAACAATGGAGAAAAATCAAAACTGTCATCATAGAGGCAACAAGCCTTTGTGTGACACAGATAAAGAAAACAAAGCAGAGTAAAAAACCACTATGGTTCTCAAAAGAGGTGGCAGGGAAGGTTAAGGAGAAAAAGGCTGCATTCAAAAAGTATAAGGAATCACAGAAGGAGCACGACAGGGAACTGTGTCAATTAAAGCAGAAAGAAGTGGGAAGGCAGTGAGAATAGCAAAGGTCCAAACCGAGGAAAAAATAGCCAACTCAGTTAAGAAGGGGGATAAAACCTTTCATAGGTACATTAGGGAGCATAGAAAGGTTAAGGGAGGGATAGTGAAGATTAAAAAGGAGAGGGGAGGTGGGCAGAGGGAGACAGTGAAAAGGCAGAGATACTGAATGAATACTTTTGCTCAGTATTCACAAAAGAAGATGAGGAGGAGTTACCTAAACCAGACAATAGAAGCACTCTGGGTAGGGGGTTGACACCAGTCCATTCACAGAAGAAAGGTCCTGAAAGAACTCCTAAAACTCAAGGTGGACAAAGCAATGGGCCTGATAGGATTCACCCCAGAATCCTAAAAAGAACTAAGGGAGGACCTAGTGTCACCACTGACCACACTTTTAACAAATCATGGCAGGATGGGGTGGCACCTGAGGACTGGAGGAGGGCAGATGTGATTTTGCTTTACAAAAGTGGGAGCAAGGCAGAAGCAGGAAACTACAGACCTGTAAGTTTGACCTCAGTGGTAGGAAAATGATGGAATCACTTCTGAAAGAAAAGAATTGTTGAGTACCTAGAGGTCAGCGGGGCACAGGACCCAAAGCAGCATGGATTTACAGCAGGAAGGTCATGTCAGACGAATCTAATTGATTTCTTTGACTGGATGACCAAAGTAATAGACCAGGGAGGGGCTGTGGATATGGCCTACCTAGAGTTTAGTAAGGCATTTGACACAGTCCTGCACAAAGATTAATAACTGCTAGCCAGCCTGAGTGGGTCCCAGGGTGGTAGCCTGGGTAGCAAACTGGCTGCACAACAGGACACAGAAGGTAATAGTGAATAGAACACATTCTGAAGAAAGGGGGGTTACTAGTGTAGTACCTCAATGCTCAATACTGGGTCCAGTCCTCTTTAACATCTTTATAGGTGACATTGCAGAGGGTCTAGAGGGAAAGGTGTGCCTCTTTGCAGATGACACAAAAATCTGTAACAGAGTTGATACACAAGAGGGGGTAGAAAAGATGAGAAGGGACTTGGCAAGGTTGGAGGAATGGTCAGACATATGGCAACTTAGATTCAATGCAAAGAAGTGCAAAGTAATGCACCTGGGAAACAAAAACCCAGGAGAAGAGTACACAATAGCAGGGGAGGTACTAACAACAACAAAAATGGAAAGGGACCTAAAGTTAGTCATATCAGATGACCTAAAGGTGGGTAAGCAATGTGAAAAGTCGGTAAGGAGAGCCAGGGGGATACTGGGATACATAGGAAGGGACATCATAAGTAGAAAAAGGGAAGTGGTTATCCCTGTATACAGACAGTTGGTGAAACCCCATCTGGAGTACTGTGTGCAGTTTTGGAGACCTCATCTACGCAAGGACATAGACAGGATGGAAGCAGTCCAGAGGAGGGCAACTAAAACGGTGCAGGGTCTGCAGTAGAAACCATATGAAGAGAGACTGAGAGAGCTTAATATGTATAATCTTGATGAAAGGAAGGACAGGGGGGACATGATAGAAACTTTCAAGTACCTCAAGGGAATCAACAAAGTCCAGGAGGGTAGCATCTTTCAGAAAAAGAGATGTGTAAGAACAAGGGGGCACAATTTAAAGATAGAGGGGGGACGGCTCAGGGGTAATGTGAGGAAATTTTTTCACGGAGAGAGTGGTGGATGCATGGAACCGCCTTGAGAGAGGTCGTTGGGTCTAAAACAGTGGGAATTCAAACATGCATGGGACAGACATAAGGCAATTATAGTGGGGGTTGCAGGAAGTAGGCTGTTGGTTAACTAGAATCTGTAGCTTATTTAGTAGGTAGGAAATGGGCAGACTGGGTGGGCCAAGTGGTCCTTATCTGCCATCAAGTCTATGTTTCTGTGTTCCAAAAGCAGAAAATCACTATTGTATTGACCTCAATATTTGCTGAAAGTGCTGTTCTTAATAGGCACAGAGTTCCTGGGATGGCTTCCTTCTGTAGTTCAGAAGGTGTCCCAGATGCATGCTCTCCTGAGGCGTGTGCATGCTGTCTTGCCAGGCAGCACCAGTGTTGAGGACAGCAGTGACTGTGCGTGCTGGGGAGGCTTTGAAGAGATGAGGTTGCATGCACATTACTAGAGCAGAAGGGGCAAAAGAGATTAAAAAAAATAATAAATGTTGTTCCATAAAAGGCAGAAAAAAACAAAACTTGGCAGGCTCTGTAAAAAAAAAAAAATAGTACTAGCTCACTCAAGTAAACTTGGAAAGAAATGCTGTGGTAGATAGCAAAATTGCAGGGTGGATTGGAAATTGCTTTAAGGTTCTTTTATTGTGCAGAGTGTGAATTAAGGGAAAAACAGATATTTCCAAGCCCCAGCTTCCTACAAGGATAAAAATAGGTTTGGAAAAAAAAAAAAACATGTTTACTGTGTCTTTAACATGCAGGACATAAGTTACTACTAGTTACAGATTAAAATATGTGAAGTGAACCTTTAAACAAGTAGTCTGGCTATCTCTTATTATACTGATGTTTGATCAATACTGATGCAGAAGATTATTTTAAAACTAGCAGATGTGTTTGGTATCTTAAACGCTAACATCTGAGCTGATGTCTGACGTGAGAGTGATGCCGTCAGAGGTAAAATAAGACCATGGCTTGGTTCATCCATCTTTGCTGAAATAAATGCAGCAGTGGAAGTATAACCAAATAGCAGAGCAAAAAGGTGGAAAAATGTGAAAAATCTGTGTACAAAAATGTAATTGTCTAAGCTTGTACTTAAGACACACAATGCATTATCTTTTATTTTTCTTTGAAATTTGTTAACCCGGGTAAATCTCTGAGCATTAAATGCCCACTTTTATGGATGACCCAGACACAGATCACATAAATAATACAAAACATAAAGTACAAAACTACATTAAGTGCAAGTGCAGGACGATTTTTCTGAACAGTATTTTTAAAAGACAAGTAAGACTTTGCATGATCCAAATGAACAGGCAGATTATTCCATTCAGAAACCACATTGTAAATAAATGATATTATTCTTTAAAAGAAGGTGATGGTGTCCAGCAGTTGATGTGTCTTGAAGAGAGGCCCACATCTTTAAATACATTGTAATTTAACATCATTGACCTAATTAATAATTGTCACTGTTCTCTGAAGAAAATAATTAAGTTGGTACACTATTAGTGAAGCCTTTGTATTGCTTAGTGTGCATTTTCACCTGTCCTCTCAGCATCTTAAAAAAATGTGTCTGTACCTTTGCCCCTGGTGAAATCCTCTGGTAGCAAAAGGGCTGCAGGCTGCAGCATTGCTCCAGGTTTTCTTTCAGCAGTGCTGTCAAAGCATCATTTCATGTTAACAGAGGACATTTTTTACCCATGCCTTTTCATTCCATTTTAGATCGCCCTTTTTCTCCTGGCTTTCAGGATGTGCTTTTCGCCCCATTTTGACTCAGCTTTAGCATTTTTTTTTGGGTGGTGACCATCCTTAAAATATGATTGCCGCAAAGGTTTCATTAATATTCTTGCAGTAGTTTAAAAGCAGCTGCTGATGCCTTCTACATAACTTTAACAAAGCATAATATTTAGACATAGTTCAGCTTATATTTCTCATTAGTTCTATATTTGTCCTCCCCATTGTTTATTACTGAGGTGATTTGCATGAAAACAGGATC
The DNA here is from genome assembly GCA_016271365.2 of Neoceratodus forsteri. Lineage (NCBI taxonomy): Eukaryota > Metazoa > Chordata > Ceratodontiformes > Ceratodontidae > Neoceratodus > Neoceratodus forsteri. The sequence continues at coordinate 1,127,451,177 of CM057449.1, read as the reverse complement.
TTTGCTCCTGAAGAGTTCATCTATTCCTGTTACCTTCTCCCTACTTGATGTTATAATGCACTACTTGTGACATCACAGTTACTCCCATGGCAATGGATTGTGATGTCACAACAGAGCATTATGACTTGAAGTAAGGGTAAGTTATAGAGGCAGATGAATCTCTTTAAAAGAGCAGGTCTACTGGCTGCTCGCCTTCCCTAAAGACAGTTTGATCTCATCGATCAGTAGTCACTGCTGAAGCGCTTTGCACCCACATACTGAAGAAGTTATATCTCATATTTGTATATTCAGATAGTGGCCAAAGACCGACTTCCGGTCCGAAAAACGCGCCCCCACAGCCCCAGTTTTGCATAAACACAAAATGAAGGTTGCGGAAGGCAGTTCGGCTCAGCTCTATGGTTGAGCTTAAACAACAGCATTTATACTTTACTGGATTCAGATTGTGCCATCGATCAACCACCAGTCCCTATTAGTCGATCGATCGCTTTGATATATGAAAATCCCAGCAGTAAAGGGTATAAATATGTTTGACTATATCATCCCCGTAGAACTGAATGGGGCATGCTCACGCAGCCTTTGTTTTGTGACATCACAAAACAGGGCTGCGTGGGCCAACGCGGGGCGGTTTTTTGGACCGGGAAGTCTGTGTTTTTTTGGCCATTATACGAATATACAAATTTACAAGGGATATAACTTTTTCAATATGTGAAATTTTAAAGCCGAACTTCAGCAGTGAGCTATTGATCCGGTAAGGGATCAAATGGGCTGGGACAGGCAGCTACTAGGAACCTGCTCTTTAAGGGCTAAAGTTCATGTATTCATGCAAACATCCTCAGTAATAAACAGTGCAGAGGAGACATCTATAGAATATGCCAATAAAGCTGAATTGTACCTAAATGTTATGTTTATCAAAGATTTCTTTGAGGCGCCAGCAGCTCTGTAACACCCATAGTTTTTAACATCACTTTTTTTCTTTACCACCTGCATCCCTGTTGGCCTCATCTGCTCGGACCCCCAGGCCCATCACCCTGACATCCACGGGACTTAGTGCCAGCCAGTACCCCCAGAGCCCCGCGATGCTCCCAACTTCTTCGCCGTGAGACCGGATTCAGTAGATGGACCGGTGAACCCAACTGGTTGGGAGCAGGGCCTGCGAGGGTCTCAGTGCCATCCCGCTGTCAAGAATTTCCTCATTTTCTCCCCTGAAGGGCGTGATATGCAGTGACACCATGACGTGCGGCTTGAGCACCCATGTGCCATGCATCAGTGTCTTCCTGCCCCTACTGCCTGTTTTGAGCAGACCTGGGTGCCTTTCCCCAGCATACCGCTAGGGGCCAGGTGTACACCAGACACTGCAGTCCCTCCTCCCAGAGGAGGAGAGCAATCCTCTAGAAGCTCAATCCTCCTCCCCCCCACCCCGTCCGGCCCTCCAATGCCCCGAGCAGGCTACTGAACTGGTGCCAGTGTTGTGAGCAGTAGCTCTACTGCTGCACTGATGGGCCAGCTAACATCACTTTTCTTGTGAGTAAGATGACCTAACATGCAACAGACACTGCTCACTGAACTGTGGGACACTGGGGATATTAAGCACTTACATAGTGAACACAGTATTTGGAAATGGAACTGAACAACAGTGATGAACAACATTGGGGGTTACAAAGGAGTACAGAATTAAGTACTACTGTATATAAAACATTTTTTTTTAATAATTCACATTTTCCTGCCCAGCTTTACCTCCCTCAGAGAGGACCATCAGCTATCCCCCGGTGTCCCTGCCATGTAGCGGGGGCGTCCAGTCCTATGAGCTTGCCCCCATGTGACCAGGTCCAGCTGAGGTGGAACCAACCCTCCACCTTCTCCAGTGCTACAAAGGCTTGGGTTCCCTGGGTGTCCCCACAGCAGACAGTGGCTGGGGTTGGGGCCCGAGTCGGTTGGGGTTTATGGTGCAAGGGACGTTTTTCCTACTTTGCCCTGCCCATGGGACATGTGCATGCGCTAGGAGGCCCTAGCGGACACATGCAAGCATGCTTCCATGAGCCCTGGGTGGTGTCTACCTGCCACTTCGCTGCCCAACTGCACTGCCACTTGTGGTCACCTAGTTAGCAGTCTTGTAACTGCAGTGACAACCCACCTTCCCTGGAGAAAGAGAGGATCCTCTGGAAGCTTGACCCCCACCCCCCAAGCTGGCACCTAGTGGCTCAAGCTCATACCCGAACTCGGGTCACCAGCATTGTGAGCAGTAGTGCTACCGCTGTGTTGACAAACCAGATATAAAACAGTTTGTAACATGAACTGCTGCTTTAATACTGGCCAGGTTAATGACATCAAAACCCTCCTTTCTTCCATCTGCCCTTAACGGTCTCTTTCCAATATCTTTCTTATTCTGTCAGGTAGAGTGGTAACTGTTTCTCCATAACATGTAAAGGGGCACTGACATAAGTTAATACTAAGAATTTTTTTAAATATCCAGGAGAGGGTAAATGATCATAGTGTTCTGAATACAGTGCATGCCACTTGAACCTTACTCAATTAAACCAAACAATCAGTTTAAACAGAGACTTGCTGATTATAGAACCCATTTCTAATAGCCTTAGAGGAGAACTGCACTGAACCTCTCAGTCATTTTTTCCAATAGAAGTTGTATTTTAAGTACTGGTTAAATCTCTGTTATTATTTCAACTATATAGGCTTCTTAGTAACCTCATTTGGTGTTTCGGCTTTACACTCTGGTGTTAAGTGCCGTCTTAGAACTGTATGATGTAGTTTATGTCCGTCTCAGCCACTGAGTTCTGTAATAGAACATGAATGCATTGTGCCAACAATAGAAGAGTGGAACAGGGACATAAACTACATCGTACAGTTCTAAAATGAGTCTTACCAACAGCATGTAAATCAGAAACGCCCACTAGACTAGCTAAAAAACCTGGATAGGTAGAACAATGGCAGAATTTGAACCAGTATTTAAAAAACAATTTCTTCTGGGAAAAATGACTTATAGATTCAGTGCAGTTCTCCTTTAATGAAAAAAGGCACCACTATACTGGATAACACCACCTGGTTAAAACAGAAGGCTGGGGAGTATTAAAAAGTGGTAAATACCGCTGATTGTGTTCATTTACACACAGACAGCTGCACTTTAAACTCTTGAATGTGTGGTTTCATTCATCTCTGATCTGATTTCTCTCTGTCAGTAGCAAAGGCATCTGTGTGTGCCCCAAATTAATTGTCTAAACCTTGTCTTAATAAATAAAATCAAAAAATCTAATTCATATGTTGCTGCAATATTTTTTAATTATTTTTATTAGTTTATAAGAGCATTCTTATAAATTATAATGCACGATGATACAAGTACATTCATGAAATAACCATTTTAGGGCCCATCGTTATCTAATCCAGTTTGATACCACATGTTGGGGATGTTAGCAACATCATATAGAGAATACTGGATGGGTAACTATGCACAAACAGTGTGTTCTGCCACAGTGGGGTTCCGATTCCCTGTGACCTCGAGAACGGAGCTCGAAGGGTCCCTGGGAATTGGAACTCCAAGGTGGTAGAACACACCTGTTGGGCATAGAGTTGCCCATCCAATATTGTTTAGTGTATAGTCCCCCCAAAATACATATTTACTTGTTTTTAAATTGAGAACAACATTCTTAGTGCTGTATTTTAGTCCGCAATTTCAGACAGGTTGCTAGGGCAGTTGTGTGGTTGTTGGGGACCAACCGTTCCCTGTGTCAGTCCTGAGGTCCGCTGTTGGTTGGCGGTAGCCTTTGGGAGGAATTTTACAAAACAAAAAACATGGCAGCTGTATGTCTCGCTAGGCGAGATGCCTCTGACTGGGAGCAGTCGGCTTTGTTTCTGAGGATATCTGGTTGATCCTGCAGTTGAACCCCACACACACACACATTTTGTAAAGGTATGCTGTTCAATTAACCTTTTCCTTGCATCAGCCACTTTTGAAAAAAACTCCCACTGCCATTTTGCCATTTCTACTATGCTAGCCGGTTGAGGAGTGTGTGACGGTGGCTGTTGCTGACCACTGGTGTTTTGTTTAGAACACAGTGAGTAGAGCTTTTCCAAATGTTGTTGTACCACAGTAGGGCACAGTTGCATTCGATGACCTTTTGAACTGTGGTTCAACATTTACAAAGTCACCGATTTCTCTACAGAACAATGTCTGATTATACACTGTATAGAGAATACTGGCTGGACAACTGTGCGCAATCAGCCTGTGCTACCACCGAGGGGTTCTGATTCTGTTAGACCTCGAGAGCAAAGCTCGAGAGGTCACACAGAATCAGAACTCCAAGGTGGCAGCACTGACTGGTTGTGCACAGTTGTCCAGTCAGTATTGTTAAAGTGTATAGTGACCCTTTGTTGTAAAAAAAATAAAATAAAAAAAAAAACTTTAAATGATTTCAAGAGACAGTTTTCCCATTGCCAGCAATTTATGTGCTCCTCTAGCAGCCACTTTAGGAAAAAACGCCTCCACCATCATGTCAGACAATTTACTGTTTGGAAGTGTGAGATGTGCACGTGGCTGTTTTTCCTTTAATTCATCTGCTGGCTCGTGTGCTCTCAAAAACAGCCAAGATGATGTTGTACCACAGCGTGGTATTACTGCGTTCCTTGAACTTTGAACTGTGGCACAACAACATTTTGACTGTGATTGATTACTATACAGAACAAGGGGTCACTATACACTATAAGTCCATATTGAGTCCATATAGTTTCTCCATATGCCAGCAGAGTGCCACAGCAGTGGACCATTTAAGCTAGGTTAAAGTCAGCATAGGGTAGTGCAGGCTCTATGACTTGCCTGGTCACATCAAAGAACAAGCATTTGTCAATGCCGGATGTTCGCCGCTGGTATAGAAGCTGTGGGGTGGTAGCTGCGTTGTTGTGCACTGCGTGGGTTATGTTTTATCAAAGTTAGGAGCCTGCATTTGTAAATTGGAATGCAGGCTCATAACTTATGTTTTAATATTTTTGTCCCAGATTATCAACATTGCCTTGTTATGACCCCACTTCATGAAAAAGTGCAGAGAAAATTTCCAACTCCTGTCTGAAAGGTGATTTCATGCAGGGACTGCAAAATCGCAGTTCAGGATGCAAAAATACATTTTGGGCAAGATTTGAAAAATGACAGCTGTCACATTCATGAGGTGCTATAAAGAAATGGCTATGTTCAAAATTTGGGATACAAATATTGAAAATTAGCAAAGTTATGAGCCTGTGTTCGCAAAATTTAATGTAGGCTCGTAACTTTGTTGTTTTTTAATATTTTTACACCAAATTTTCAACATAACCTTCTTATGACCCCACCTCATGAAGAAGTGCACAGAAATTTTGAACTCTTGCTGAAAGGTGATTTCGCACAGGGATCACAAAATCATCTTTTGAGATGTAAAAATACATTTTGGCCAGGATTTGAAAAAATGACACTTGTCACATTCATGATGTGCTATAAAGAAATGGCTATGTTGTAAATTTGGGGTAGAAATAATGAAAATTACCAAAGTTATGAGCCTGCGTTCGTAAAATTCAATGTAGGCTCATAACTTTTTTTTGTTATATTTTTACACCAAATTTTCAACATAACCTTATTATGATCCCGCCTCATGAACAAGGGCGCAGAAAATTTTTACCTCCTGCCTGAAATATGATTTCACACAGGGACCGCAAATCATCTTTTAGGACAAATTAGCCTAATGTCACTGCAGTTGTTCACAAGGTGGTGTTCCAAAAAAGGCATCTTGAAAATTTGGACCAAAAATGGCTGGCCTGCCAGCGCAGAGGCAGGGCGTCCATCTGCGACGCCAACAACCTGGGTTCAGGAATGGACTCGGGATGTCGGAGGGCTGACAAGAGGAGAAGGATTGAGCATCCTAGGGACTGCTCTCCTTCTCTGGTGGAGGGAGGAGGTAGAGTGTCCAGCGCCTGTGGACCTCCAGCAGGAGCTGGGAATTCGTCGTGCGGTGCACGGTCACCTGGGGGGGTAGGTGGATGTGAGGCGTCATTGCGTCTCGGCCCCAGGATCCATACGCAATGCAGCATCCAAAAAAACCGCCCTCGCATGACGCCTGCTCCTGTCCCGTTGCCCTTTCTCATTCACCGGGGGGGTGTCCCACTCCCTTGGCCCTGCCCTGGGGGATAAGCCTGGGCTTGCCAAATAATGTCCTGGGGGGGCCTCCTGGTGGCCCCGCCCATGGGGGGGGGGCAAACCCCAGGTATGTCGGGGCAGAACAGTGCAGGGGCTGAGCCCTCGTTGGAGAAGAGTGGGTAACAGGCCAAAAAAAGAAACTTTGGGCCAAAAATATGCAAAAATGGTCAAGTTATGCCACTGAGTTCAAAACCCCACTGAAATACATTGAACTGCAGTACCTGTTTCTTCAGTTCGCAGTCTGGCTTTGAAGAGTGAAGACGCGTTCACGGTCCACAGAGGATTACGCCATTGACCTCTGGTGGGTAGTAAGGGCTTGGGGCTTGGGGGGCTGGATGCTGAGCTGGAGTGTCAGGTGGGGGGACAGTAATGACCACAACAGACATTGATGGACAGCTTTCTTTTCTCAAGGTTTTAAAACCAAAAAAAAAAGGCCTGAAGGATTTCTTTATGTGTGATTGTGACACTAGGGGATTGGGCACCCCCAGTGTCACTGTTTGTTGGGAGGGGCTGTTGGGTGGTGGGTGCTGAGAGGGGGAGTTGGGTGGGAAGGAGTACAGAAAACAAAGGACCAAGGGAGATGCGACTGTGCATTGGGAGCGCGGGGTAGTGGACCGCGGGGAGGGGGTGGGGTTTCACTTATGAGGTGGCAAGACTAGGAGATTGAGCACCCCCAGTGTCAGTGTTATGTTTGTGGGAGAGAGCTCTGAGAGGGAGGGTCGGGTGTGAGGAGACAGTCATGGCAAGGGCCAACAGAAAAAAGCATCAATGACCATGCATTGGGAGTGGCACGGTTTCCTCTTGCAGCTAGCAGATATTCCAGGCTGACCAGGATAGATCAGCTTGGCTTACTGGGCAGTGTAGATCAAAGGAAAGAGCTGACTCAAAATTGGGTCAGCTGTTTCTTTTCATGTTTCCAGACAAAAATGATGATGTTCTCCACTGCACAAAATCGGTACAGAACTCACCCTATTCTCATCACTAATGAGGTGGGCTCTCCACTGGAGCGTATGCAACATTTCAAATATTTGGAGATCACATTGGATAGCACAATGTCTTTCAGCCTCCACATCGACAAAGTCACTAAGGCCATCAATACACGCATTGGACTGCTGCACAGGCACAAGCACAGTTTAACCCCTGAGGCTCTTAAGCTAGCTGTGCAAAGTTTCCTGGTGACCCTTATTGACTGTGGACTGGTAATATATGATTCAGCTACAGATGCTGCCTTCACAGCATAAAAGCAGCATTAAACAAAGCCTTTTACTTGTTACAGGAGCCATACGCATGATGCACATGTGTGACCTTTATGCCCAGACTAACTGGCTCCAGTTCTCAGGTAGACTTCTCTACCAGTCCTGTTTACTGGCAAAAAAAGCTAGTCTTGGCCTGGTACCCACCAGGGTTCAGAATCTTCTCTTCCCCCAGTGATAACCATTGCTGCATTCGTAGTTCAGATAGCTGAATATTTAAAATTCCCCTCTGTCGTACTTCCCTGGGACAAAGGTCCTTCACCTACTGTGCCCCTGGATGGCTGAACTCTCTACATGCTGATATTTCTTCACTAACTTTGATCAGTCCCTTTAAAAGAAAACTGAGACAATAGCTAATACAGTAGCAAATGCTAGCTGTGACTGTTTCCAATAACTTACTTGCTACAATTCTATTGAGTGTTCCTCCGCCAGGATCCTGTCCTAACGTCAGTCCATCCTACATTGCCCCTATCCTGTCTCCTGTCGGGTTCCACATTGCCTGGTATTTAATCACTTCTCTCAGATTTCTCTTAGCACTCTGTCTTGCTGCTTCTCGCTTCTCTTCCCTACCTTTATCTATTCCCATCCTTCCACACTTAACTTTTCTGTTCATCCTCACGCCTTCCCACACGCTGGCCCTGTAACCTGTACTCCGCCCTCTGCTATCACCCCTGATTCTGTTCCGCTCTTTCTGACAAACTTAGCCACTGGGCTTATTCCTGTAGCTCTTTTCTGCCCTATATCCTTTGTAATAACACCTAAGTTATCGTGCCTGACTCCGGCTAATTGTACATAGCCCTTGTATAATTGCCTAAGCTATCGTAACTGACTCTGGCTATTTGTACATAGCCTACGACTGTGACTTTACTATTTATAACCATTCCTGTACAATTGTGTTGCTATTTGCTTATCTTTATAATGTTCTTATTCTTTGTTTGCCCTGACGTGGAAGCTATTTAATGAGCTTGTCCTCAAAGGTGTTAATCCAAGATTTCAAATAAATAAATAAAATAAAATGTTTGTACCGTCTCTGCCCAGCAAGCCGAAACTCAGTCATACTCTGTCCAGCTGTTGATTGGTGTGGCACTGTTGTGCCCCTAAGACTGCTCAGCATTGGATGACAATGCCTTACCTCTCAACACCCAACTACCCGTTTCAAAATGTTAGCTGCGTGTATGTGCTTGGTGAACATAAAATGGTTTGATAAACAACAGCATAGATCCTATGTGTTGTATGCATGCACTTCCCTCCTTGAATTCAGGACATTAGTATATTTCTAGTGCAGAATTAAATGCTAAAAGAATGCAGCATTAAGTAACTTGATCTGAAATGTTCAATAACAGTATCCACACACTAACTCAGACATATTCAGGCTTGCTCAACATTTCAGCCTGGTAAGCCTCATTATGCAACCTTTTGCGACTGAAACAGTCATTACTAACGCCAGGAACATTTCAATGTTTAGTGATTTGAACAAGGTGATGCACGGTTCTGATAGTCTTTAGAGGAGCAATTGCGGCTTATGATCTTGCAGTGGTCCCAGGGCAGGGTGTGATTGAATTACCAAGGAGGTGTTTACAAGGTAGGTGCTATTCAGGGGTAATGTGAGAAATTCTTTTCACGGAGAGTGGTAGACGATGGAACCACCTTTCTTGAGAGGTTGTGGGGTCTAAAAGAGTGGGGAATTCAAACATGCATGGGACAGAAATAAGGCAATTATAGTGGGGGTTGCAGGAAGTAGGCTGTTGTTAACTAGAATCTGCAGCTTATCCAGTAGGTAGGGAATGGGCAGACTGGGTGGGCCAAGTGGTCCTTATCTGCCATCAAAGTGTATGTTTCTATGGAGTACTGTGCAGTTTTGAGACCTCATCTACGCGCAAGGACATAGACAGGATGGAAGCAGTCCAGAGGAGGGCAACTAAAATGGTGCATGGTCTGCATCAGAAACCATATGAAGAGAGACTGAGAGAACTTAATATGTATACCCTTGATGAAAGGGGGGACATGATAGAAACGTTCATGTACCTCATGGGAATCAACAAAGTCTAGGAGGGTAGCATCTTTCAGAAAAAGAGATGTGTAAGAACAAGGGGTCACAATTTAAAGATAGAGGGGGGACGGCTCAGGGGTAATGTGAGGTAATTTTTTTTCACGGAGAGTGGTGGATGCATGGAACCGCCTTTCTGGGGAGGTTGTTGGGTCTAAAACAGTGTGTGGAATTCAAACATGCATGGGACAGACATAAGGTAATTATAGTGGGGGTTGCGGAAGTAGGCTGTTGGTTAACTAGAATCTGCAGCTTATCCAATAGGTAGGGAATGGCAGACTGGGTGACCAGTGGTCCTTATCTGCCACAAAGTCTATGTTTCTGTGTTAGATTAGAATCTCATAACAAACAGTATCTCACTTAAGCCTCAAAACCCTTTGAAGAAAACCAGTCTTTTATAAAGAAAGTATTAACTGACCATGTAGTTAATCGGCGCCATTCACCTTCACTTAGTTAGCCGACCTCTTTGCCAGGATAGTACACTCACAGTTCCGATATTAAAACAAATAAGCCAGTTTGATTCATTTCCTTTTTCTGTGGCGGTTTGAGCACCAAAGTCCAACTAGATTTTTTTTTTTGTACCAGGGCCCTTGCACACTTCAGATTGCAGAATCAACTGGATTCCATGTTTACAGAGGAAAGAGAAGTGGAGGGGCCACAAAAAATTTACCAGGAGCACTGGAGAGAGGGAGGTGAACACTAGTCCTTTTTCTAAGGAAAGAGTCCTGAAGAGACTAGTCAGCCTGACATCAGTGTTGGGGAAAGTTAATGAAATCACTGCTGAAAGAAAGGCTAGTGGAATATCTTGACTGCTGGGTTACAAACCCTAGGCAGCATGGATTCATGGTGGGGTGATCATGTCAAACAAATCTGATAGATTTCTTTGACTGGATGACCAAGAAATTAGATCATGGTAGAGTTGTGCTACACGGTTTACCTAGATTTCAGTAAAGCTTTTACACTGTTCCACATAGAAGATTAGTAACCATGCTGGGTGAGCTTAGGAGCAAGTCCAAAGGTGGTAAACTGAGTAAGAAATTGGTTAGGGATAGGCTACTAAGTGTGGTGATAAATGGAGTTCACTTCAAGGAGGGGAAGGTGGCCAGTGGGGTGCCCTAGGGAACAGTTCTCTTGGAGCAGCTGAAGGATGGTCTGCCTCTTTGCTGATGGCACAAATATCTGCAATAGGGTGGGCACTCCAGGGAGGCTGAAAGGATGAGCCAGAGACTTCAGAAAACTTAGGGAGTGTTCAAGGGTATGGCAGTTGGGTTTCCATGTGAAAAAGTGCACTTGGGGCACAGAAACCCAGGGCAGAGTACAAAATGGATGGAATGTTATTGACGTCCACCAAGCATGAAAGAGACCTGGGGTAATCATGTCTGATTATTTCCAAAATGGCCAGGCAGTAAGACCTGGGGATAATCATATCTCATTACCTAAAAGCGCCAGGCAGTATGAAAAGGCATAGTGGGATGCTGGAGTACATAGGGAAAGGTATCACCAGCAGAAGGAGGAAGGTGGTGTTGCCTCTGTATAGATCACTTGTAAAATCCCACCTAGAATACTTTATCCGATTCTGGAGCCCACATCTCCAGAAGGACATAGAGTGAAGGCGGTCCAGAGGAGGGCAACTAAAAGGGTGCAGTGTCTGCATCAAAAGCCCTACTAGGAGAAACTAAAGGAACTCAATATATACACCCTAGAACAAAGTGGGGGATATGACAGAGGTATTTACATACCTCACGGGTGGATAAATAAGGTATAGGAGAAAATTATTTTTCAGAAAAAAGGTGATCAGCAACAAGGGGACATGTTATGAAGCGGGAGGGGGTAGATTCAAGGAATGATGTGAGGAAGTACTTCTTCACGGAATGAGTGGTGGATTCCTGGAACAGCCTACCAGTGAAAGTGGTGGGCACAAAAAAGTGGTGGTGGTCAAGAATGCATGGGATAGGCATAAGGGAATTGTAGTGGAAATGAAGGTGGGGGAGGGAGAAAGAGCTAGAGATTAGGTAGGATCTGCGGTGGTACCTTAGGGAAAAAATGCACAGACTGGGTGGACCAATCAGTCCTTGTCTGCTGACAGACTCTGTTTTTAAATCTTGATATGAACAACCATGGTGCATGTGATGAAAAAGTTATATGCACCTGAGTCAGATTTCCTGTACTGGTAAAAAAAAAAAAAAAATGATAAAAATGTGTTTTTAAATTATCTCCTGAACAACACCCTGTCTACAGGTTTTACTAATTGAAATTCTGCTGATGAAAGTTTGAAGGAGCTGCTTGCCAAGTGCTTTCTGACATTTCAGCTATTGGCGCCCACTTCGTAGCTCTTTGAGATGCAGCGTGTATCAGACAGTAACTGCGCCATGTGTGTGACAGATACACACGTGGTACAGTAACGTTGAAATGATGTGAAATCAGAGAAGTAGGGATGACCCTTAAACTCACGCTCACTAATGGACACCAGCCCCCCACCATCACAGCCCCGCAAGGATCCAAGTAGCCCACTCCAATCCCATAGTCTCAGATGGCAGTCCTGCCCACCACCTGTGCCCCATAACAAGAGTAGACCAGGGGGACCAGACCACCACAAAAGGCGTCAATGATGCAGTCCCACAGCCTGCAGTAAACCCTGCTACACTGACTCACCCTCTTCTGCGCTGTCGATCACTGTCCGCTCCAGATCCTGTGCTGTAAGTTTGGGATGGGCTCATCTTGAGCTGCAAAGAAATCCATTGATCTACCTCAGCCACTGTTAACATGCACACACCCACCCTTCCTGCTGTCATGCAGAGAGTGGAGACGTCTTTTCCCTTGTTGTGTAGTTGACAGACATGGGGCAGGATTAGCTGGTCGTGCTTGCTCATACTCTTCACAGACACACACCAGCCTCATGCTATGCATCAACCTTCAGATCAGCTCCGAACTGTGATGGCCAAACACAGAAGTGCGCTCCATGTGGCAGCTTTCAGTATTAAAATGTAGTGCACAGTGCAAGCAGGGAGAAAAAACTGCATGCATTAGCCTGTTCCCATTTGCACAGGGAATAGACTGTGCATGTTAATTTATTTTTGTATATAAAGATTTTTACTGTGATAAAGTACAGCAGAAGTCATAAACATACAGCAGTCATATTCCTGGTTGGGGACCTCCTTCCCCCCTTTGGGAATGCAATACTAAAAGAGACTGTTGAACTAATACATAGTATTTAAGTGGCTTAGGTTTAAAATATTTAAAAACCGTATCAATTATATATAGAATACATATACAGTAGTAAACTCTTGACTAAAACGCAACAGGGAAGTTTGTCAGTTCTTGTGTAACTAATGTCGCACCTTTTTACAGCACTTAAGTCTCAACACGTTTTTTTTTTTGAGGCTCCTCCTCATAGGCTGATGCACAATGAATTTTTGGATTCGAAATCCGATCTGTCTTCTCCCTGTTTGCTCCCAGAATCCTCAGTTTTTAATTGTGTAGCTCTCCAGGCTGGTCACATTTCTGCTTGGCTCTGTGCCAACTGTCAGTTAAGAGCAAAGAATTTGTTTGTCCACTAATTCTCCCTTTGAACTGGTTAAAGTTAAATAGGGCTGGCTTTTTGCCAGCACCAGCACCATACTGCCTTGCTTGGTGCCTACAGTTGGGATTTGTAGCTCAGAATAGTTTTCGATGAGCGTCCGGGAAAGAAAGAAATAATTAGATATATTGCAAATCCTGGGCCAAAATGTTATTTACTTTATGCATCTTATAGGTTACCCCCCTCTGGATCCTCTTGCCCCGGATTGAATGTAGGGACTGAGATCTCTTGTGACAGATGAAAGGCTGAGGCTACCTTCAGAACAAATGAGGGTATTGTTCGCAAGACTACTCTATCTGGGAAGAAAGTTCTAAATGGTTCCCTACATGTTAGGGCCTGAATTTCACTGGTCCTTTTGGCTAAAGACATAGCCACTAGAAACACACTTTTTATAGTTAGAAGGGGAAGGCACATTGACTCCAAGGGTTTGAATGGTGTCTTTGTCAATGCGTCTAGCAATGATGTTGATGTGTCAAGAACTGTAGTTGGTCATGGGCTATGCGTAATGTTGTTTATGGCCTTCAAAACTTTTGGACCAGTGGATGTGCCATAGTAGGTGTTCATCCGTTTCACCTCAGATTGCTCCGATAGTCAGTAGCTTGCACCCGGAGGATGCTGATGTTAACCCTTTATCTAGCCCTTCCTGTAGAAACTCCAGTATATGGACAATTGAACAGTTAGAGGCTTCCAGCCCCCTGACTCACACCATGATGTAAATATAAACTAATTTCTACCATAAGTCCTTTTAGTAGAGTTCCTCCTGGGCTATGTCACTATTTCACTGTATGATGTTTGGTATATGAGGTTCTTGTTGTTGCTCAGAGAAAATGTATTTAAATTATTGCACTGTCACTTTAAAATATTTAAAATAAAAAGATCAGGAGCACCAGGACCCCACCTCCTGACGAAATGTCCCAGAGAGGACACGACACTGGGGTAGTGTGCTGTGGATTTATTTGCTCCTGTGCTCATTAGTTTGGGCGTGCTTATTTTGGCATATTGTGTGCTTTTCGCTTGTGCTCGCTTTCTGGAAATGCCTGAGAACTAGTTGAATGGCCCTGGTCTCCAAAATGTTGATTGACAGGTGGGACTCTACCTTGGTCCATCTTCCCTGCACTGATTGTCTGCTCAGAACAGCACAACAGCCTTGCAGGCTTGCGTCGTTTTCTAGTGTTCTGGATACGTGCTTTTCCAGTTTCGCCCCTTGTCTGAGGTTGCGTGGGTTGGCCCACCATTTCAGCGATCTCTGTAATGCCAGCTCACCTTCAGACTGTAGTTCTGTGCTTTGTAATTCCAGCTGTCTAGTAGGAGGTGTTGCAGCTGTCTCATGTGTGCCCTTGCCCAATTGTGCAGGTATATGCATGCCGCCATTAGTCTGAGTAACTGCATTAGGTGCCACACCGTTGATGTTCTGTGCTGCAGCACACGTTTGCAGTGTGCCACTAAAATCGCTATTCGAGTCTGCGACAGCCTGACTGTATCGCTGTTTGTATTGAAGATTGCCCCCAGGTGTCAGAGTGGCTCAGTTGGTAGCACATCCGCCTGTGGACCAGAAGGTCGTGCGTTCTCGACCACACCGGGATGGACTTGCACCTAAAAATCGCAGGCATATGAGTGCAGTATTGGGGGTGCTGTACTGCTGGGGCATGCCGTCCTTCGGATGAGACCTTAAACTGAGGTCCCTTCTGCCCATCCTGGTGTTGTCCTAGTGGGTGCCCAGGTGGAAGTAAAAGAACCCAGAGTACTCTTCGTAAAGAGCAGGGAACATTCCCGGTGTCCTGGCCAACATTCCCCTTCCCATAAACCGGTTCATGCAATTATCCAAGTTGTGTGTGGGTGATGTGAGATATGGCCGCCACCACACATTCAGTCACTTCACTACCAATTTAGCATTGCTTGTAAAGTGCTTTGGGATACTGTGTATGAAAAGTGCTATATAAATGCTGATTCTTCTTCTTCTTCTGTTGTTGTTGTTGTAGGTGACAGGTGACTCTTGGTTTTGTTTATGGTCTATCCGTGGTCTTGGTAGTTTTTATGCTTGAGCAGTTGTTGCTTGTGACTCTTTGAATGACCTTGCTCGTATTAACCGGCCGTCTAGGTAGGGTATCACATGCAACCCCCCCCCCGTGTGCAATGCTGCTGCCAGAGGCGCCATGACTTTGGTGAACACTCGCGGTGCTTATGCTAGTCCAAATGGTAGGCATCGATACTGGAAATGGTAGCCCAGTAGGCAAAATCTGAGGAACCGTTGGTCACTTGGTCTGATGGGAATGTGGAGGTATGCATCTTTAAAGTCTATGGAGGTGAGAAGAAGGGTTATCTGATGCTCTCCTCATAGGCTGATGCAAAAAAGAATTCCAAAATCAGAATCTGATCTGTGTCCTCCCTCGCAGCTCCCAGAATCCTCAGTAGGAAATCTTCCAGAGCTTAGAATGCTCCTGAAACTGATATAAATTATAACAGTAATGCCCCAAACAGCCCCCCACCCCCGGGAGCTGCTGAGTAATAACATTCGATAGCATGTCTCGTGAAACCAGTCACCGTTCTTTAATGAGTACTAAACTATGAAAAATACCATTTGTTCTTTTTAGTAAAAGAATTAACCTCTTTTATTTACACAGTCATCATGTTGCATACAATATCGAGATTCTGTCACATGACACTAATTAGTGCCATCACATCTCTCCTGCATTGTCCTTTCCTCCTCACCGGATGGGTTACGGAGTGCTGTTAAAAGATGCTCCTATAATTACCTTTACCAGGTGAGTAAACTACCATTATCTATGGCACCTTTTTATAGCACTCTGAGTCACAAAGCATGGGTGATTTTACAGCAGTATTGTTTTTCCCTATTGAGCAGGAGGAGGAACAGGACTTAAAGCTGTCTGGATTACTTTATGACCAAAGTCTGATCTACAGGTTAGTCTAGTATCGAGCCGGTAATACTTGGTAAATGTTTGGGGAGATGACCAAGTAGCTGCCTGACAAATCTCTGCTATGGATGCTGAATTGCATTCTGCCCAGGATGTGGCTACTGCTCTAGTAGAGTGGGCCTTAATCTGTGATGGGACTGCAGTCCCTTCTGTTCTGTAGGCTTTAGCTATTGTCTCTCTTGGCTACTGTGCTATCGTGGACCTCGAGGCCAGCAATCCCTGTTTTATTCCCTGGGGTATAATGAACAATCTGTTTGAATGGTTGAATCCAGCTGTCCTGGTGATATAAGTCTTAAGGGCCTGCCCTGGGTCCAGGCAAGTGAGAATATCGCTGTGGGGCTCGTCATCAACAGGATTGAACGGGGACCGAGATGTCTTCGCAAATGAAAGGCAGAACCTACCTTGGGGACAAAAGATGGGACTGTTCAAAGAAGTACCTTATCTGGGAAGAAGTTTATAAATAGTTCCTCACAAGATAGGGCCTGGATTTCACTGGTCCTTCTAATAACGATATGGCTACCAAACACCATTTTATGGTGAGGATTGGTAAGGATACAGTCTCCAGCGGTTCAAAAGGTAGATCAGTCAAGGCATCCAGCACTAGATTAAGGTGCCAGGTGTCATAACTGGTCTCGGGCTGTGCTTAATATTGGTGCTGCCTTCAGAAACATTTGAACCAAAGGATGTGCCTGGTAGGTATCCGTCCAGTCCGCCCGGATTGTTCTTGATAGCTGCTGCTTGTACCAGTAGGGATGCCGGGTTAACTCCTTGTCTATACCATTTGCAGAAACTCTAAAATATGGATAATGATACAGTCCGATGCCAACCCTTGCCTCGCACCATGATGTAAATACTAGCCAATGTCTGCCATATGTTCTGTTAGTAGAATCTCTCCTGGCCTTTAACATAGTATTGGCCATCTTACCAGATACCCCTAATTTCAACAGTTTAGCCCTCTGAGCGGCCATGCCGTTAGTCTCAGTGGTTGTGGGTCCTTGTGCCATTTCAGGTCTTGCCTGAGAAGGTCTCGATATGTGGTTAGTGGCATTAGTTTGTGTGTGAGCATCCCCCTGATGAGGGCATACCAAATTCTTCTCTGCCAGTTCGGCGCAATCAACAGAACCATGCTTCCTGTGTCTTGTATCTTCTGTAAAACTTGTGGTATCATTGAGATCGGTGGGAACACGTACGCTTTTTGAAAGTTCCAGGGTCTGGGTATTGCATCCACTCCCGCTGCTCCCTTCTCCCTGTACCTTGACATGAATATCAGTAGTTGCGTGTTCTTTGCTGATGCCATGAGATCGATTTGAAAAGGTCCCCATCTGTTCTGGATCTTCTCGAAGAGATTGAGTTGCCGCTCCCCTATCTGTATTGACTGTCTGCTTAACCAGTCCGTCCTTGTGTTTAAGATTCCTGCCAGGTGGACTGCTGTGAGGTTGAGTAGATGCTTCTCTGCCCATTTCATCAATGTGTCTCTCTGGCCATGGCCTTGCTTCTTGTTCATCCTTGCTCGTTTACGTATACCATGACTGCCCTGCTGTTTGTATGCACCTTTACATGTTGCTGACTGACTTGAGTTTCAAAATGCTTGAGGGCTAGGCAAATGGTCCTGGTCTCAGGATATTGATTGGTAGACGAGACTGTGGTTCGGTCCACTTTCCCTGGACCGATTGTTCAAGACAGCACCCCAGCCTAGTAGGCTTGCTTCTGTTTCTAGTATTTGTGTTATGTGTTCGTCCTGTTTTGCTCCCTGTCTCGGGTTATTTGGGTTTATCCACCATCTCAGAGACCTTTATACTGCTGTCATCAAAGTCACCCTCTGACTGTAGTCCTAAGAGTCATACTTCCAGTTGTCCAACAGGAGGCATTATAGCTGCTTCATGTGTGCCCTTGCCCAGTCGTGTAGGTTTATGCAAGCCGCCATCAGACCTAGTAATTACATTAGTTGCCATACTGTTGCTATCTTGCATTGTTGGATTTTTCGGCACTGTGTCACTGTGGTCGCTATCCGACTCTCTGAGGGCCTGACTATGCCATTTGCTGTGTTGAAGATCGCCCCTAGATGCACAATTGCTGTCATCGGGGATAGGTGACTCTTGGCGCTGTTGATAATCCAGCCGTAGTCCCTGAGTAATTGCTGAGCTCGAGAGGTTGCTTTCTGTGACTCTTCTTGTGACCTTGTTTGTATTAGCCAGTCGTCTAGGTATAGTATTATGTTTATTCCTTCTGTGCGTATTTTCGCTGCCAGAGGTGCCATGACTCTGGTAGGTGGTGCTGATGGTCAGCCGAAAGGTAGACACTGGTGTTGGAAATGATATCCCAGTAGGCAGAATCAGAGAAACCTTTGATGAGAAGGTCTGATGGGAATGTGAAGATAAGCATCTTTCAGATCTATGGATGTTAATATGTCCCCCCTGCGGATTGCTGTAGTCATGGATCTTGGTGTTTCCATCTTGAACCTCTGATATCTTATGAATTTGTTTATGAACTTGAGGTCAGTATGGGCCTGAGGTCTCCTGTCTTTTTCGGAACCAGAAAGAATACTGAGTAGATGCCTAAATATTGTTCTTGTTTTGGAACCAGTATTATGGCTCTGCTGTGAAGTAATCGATTCAGTATAGCCCTGACTTGGTCTATGGTTCCTCTGTCCCCTTGCTATATGAGACTGTATGAACCTTTCCCACCTGGAGGTTGCATTGAATTCTGTCGCATACCCTTGAGATACTATTTCGTGACCCATCTGTCTGAGATTGATTTGGCCCAGGTTGCTGCGCGGTTCTGCAGTCTTCCTCTACAGTGTCTGCTGCCTCCTGGACCTGTGGATTCTCATTGGCGCATCCCTGTTGGAGTTATTCAGCTTGTATCCCTGTTTGTTGTTGTAGTGGCTTCCATGCCCTCTGTTATTCTGGAAATGTGGGTTTGTGTTGAAAAATTTAGCTTTGAACCTGAATGAGCATCTGCCTTGACTCTTCTGCCCCTAGCCTCTTCTGCCCTGTTGCTATAATTGTGGATTTTGTTGCTACAAAAGGATGATTGGGTTGCCTGACCCTCTTGACTATCCTTGTTGTCCACTTTCTTTACGGTGAATTCCTCTGTGCCTGGACTGAATACTCTGTCTCTTGAAAAATAGAGTTTTATGACTCTGTTTTTGGACTTTTGGTCCGCATTCCACAGCTTCAGCCAGATGTGTCTCCTAGTTTGGTTGATAGCTGCTGCGGATCTGGTTGACATTTCAAAGCTATTTATTGTGGTATCTGCCACATACTTGATGACTTGTATGGCATAGTCCATAGTTGCACCTGTAGTACTAAAGGTGGG
Source organism: Neoceratodus forsteri (assembly GCA_016271365.2). Lineage (NCBI taxonomy): Eukaryota > Metazoa > Chordata > Ceratodontiformes > Ceratodontidae > Neoceratodus > Neoceratodus forsteri. Next base: position 1,127,431,883 of record CM057449.1, on the reverse strand, counting down.
AATGTCCTGTCATGCGACCTCTAATCATCTAAGGACTGCCCTGGAGGAGTAAGTGGCTGCCATGGAGGCCCTCGTCGCCACTGTCATCATGTTGTGAACATTCCTGATGATATCATCCACTTTCCTGTCCATAGGATCCTTTAAGGCAGATGCTGACTCTTGAGGGTAGGACACTTTTATTACTGAGGGAAGACACTTCCAAGCCTACTTTAAGCGTTGCCAACCACATTTTCCCTTTCTCTTTAGTTAAAGGATACCTTCTCTCAAAGGTGCCTTTCTCTCTTAGTTTGAGTGGCTTGGGTGCCTCCCACTCCTTAGCTAGAATGCTCTCCAACGCTTTGTATATGGGGAAAAAAGGTTGAGGACTGTTTCCGTTCCCTTACTAGGGGGTCCAGATTGTTGTCTGGCTGTTATATTGGTTCATTGATCCATAAAGTTTCACAGACCACCCTAATTAGTTCTGGTATGAGGTCGGGAACATAGCCTGGCAGACATGTCCTCGCTGACCTCCTCTTCCGCTCATGCTTTTCCTCTTTCCCGAATCAGATACCTCAGATGTGCCATCTGGCTCAGGGTTACCTGCTCCCTTGGTTTTTGGGGTACCCTTGTCTGGGGTTCTGGACCTTTTGTCTGTTCCCAGCGCATCTATTTTTTTCCAGTAGCTTTTGAAATAGTTCCACTACCACACTATGTGAAGAGGTGGACGCACTGTCAATAATGGGATCCTCCTCTGTGGACCCTCCAGTTAAGTTAATGTCCTGTGGCTCTGAGTCCACTATACAGAGGGAGCATACCTCCCCGATTTCTTTGTTCAGTAAAAAGCTGCGACATTTCCTGCACACTGTCCTTGTCGTGACCATTTTGGTAAGTTGTATATCTCTGTAATACATAATATTGAGAACATGTTTTAAATTATCAGTGCACTCCCTGTTGGTTTCAGCAAACAGAACAGAGAGCCACGTTAATAAAAGAGCCCCAGCTTCTCCCGCATTAGTTTTATATGTTAGGCTGCCATATTTAGTCGATTACCTGGTTGCTAGATTAATATTTTAGCAGAAAACAGTGATTTCCCCTTTAATTGTATGCAAGACATGCATTTCCCCTCTAAAACAAGGCTGTGGCCCTTTAAAGAGCCGTTCTGTGGCATCGCAGCCGCCATCTTGCGAGAGGAAACCTTCGCTCGTCCACCATCATCCTACGCATCAACCTATGAGGAGAAGCCTAAGAAAATCCATGTGATGAGACTCTGAGTGTTGTAAAAAGGTGCTCCTATAATCACCTTTACCAGATGAGTAAACCTTCTTTAGTTAACTACCAGGTTAAAAGAGAACTATCAGACTATTACCAGGGCCCCGGTGTTCTGCGGCAGAATTTTCTAATTTTTGTGGCAGGGCACCTAGGATTCTGCGGCAGCATTTTCTGATTTCTGCGGCATGATTTATTCATTTCTATGGCAGAATGCAGTCCTACCATTGGCTAAAATATGATGTGATGTCATAAATTACATCACCTGCCAAGCATAGAGGAGGGGCTTCAGGATAAACAAGATGGATACGGGAGCCTGGCACTATGGAAAAACTGTATATTTGAATGAAAATTCACCAAAAACAATTAATTCTGTGGCACTATATGAATTCTGCAACATGATGCAAATTCTGTGGAAAATTCTACAATCGCAGAATTCCAGGGGCCTTGACTATTACCAAGAATTCCTAAGTGTTATGGGAGGTATATGTTAGACTGTGTTCAGAATCAGACTCTACTTTGCTCTAGCCCATTGCTCTTCTCACCTCATCCACTGAAAGGAGTTCCATTTGCAAACTAGTGTTGCAGGTCAGATCTAATGACAAATGCCTATGATACCCATACCTCTCAACTGCTATTAATTTTGCATAGCTCTATTTTTTTTCAAACTCAAATTTACCCTTGCTCCACATAGGTTTACTGATGTGCTTAATAATGGCAGAGCTATTTCTGAACATGCAAACTATTAAATCGTTGAACTAAGTTGATAGAAACATTCCTTATCACTGACTGTATGGGGCCCACTATTTGTAGACCTATTATTCTTTAAGACAAGAAAGTGCTCCACATTCTGCCCATTTGCTATGATTTTTGAAGGCCAGTGCTACGATTTGTAGTGCTGAGAGGTTCAGAGGTGTGGTGATACTCTCACTAGCTGCTGCTAGTTGTGATAATTGTGCAGTGGTTCATGCATCATGCAGTATGCAATTACACTAGTTCTAAAGTCACCTTTAACCCATGGGCATGCAATAGGGTGCAAGGAAAATAGCCATTGAGCTTCAGCCATGTGAGTAACCAGGCTTGACTCTCTTTCTATTTCCTCACAATAGTCCATATCCCTGTAGTCCTCCCTGCTAAGATTGGCAGTCATCCCCGGTCCTGTCCCTCCCCAGTGTCCTGATGCAGGACTCCCATGCTCTCTCAAAGATCATCTCCCTGCCCCTTACTTTAGCTAAAGTCCTCATATGGGCCACCACTCTGGACACTGCAGTCTGCCACGCAGGGATGTTGGGAATGTCTGATGACCTCCATTGCATGATAATTTGTCACTTTGCTTCAATCGTGGTAGCATGCAGTAGGGTTGGTGTCATAACATTGTTGAGATCAACTGGCTGTGGTCTCCTAAGATCTAGAACAGGGGAGACTTTGTGACTTTATCTCCTGTTATCTGGGTGCAGTTTGCCATCATGCCTGCTCAGAAAGACTGAATCAGTTGGCATCTCCACAGTATATGGGATGTAGTTCCTGGAGCATGTTGGCATCTCCAGCACCTATCTGAAACTTGTAGCCCCATGTGGACCAGCTTTGTAGGAGTCTTGTGCCATCATACCAACACCCTTTTCTGAATCAGTTGATCTCTAGAGTTAGGGGAACCTTTGTGTGCCTAAGCCCAACACTTCTGCTAGCAGTCAGCAGTAATGGGGAGCTGAAGCTCTTGTGCCCACTTGCTTCTCTGTGTGTCCCATTCCAGGAGGTAAAATGCCTGTAAATGTTTGTCAGTGGAGTATGTCATGTCTTATCTATAACAACTGCCAGTGGTCAGTGTTTGGGAGCTTATATTCAGGGACACTGGTTTACCGGGATTGAGAAAGGGCATATTCCATTTTGCACACTGTAAAAAATGGTATTGTCACCGGTGTCTGCTAAGCCAAAATCCGGTTTTACCGGTGTTTGGTTTTGTGTACTTTATTTAACAATTTTTAACTCTGCTAACATGTATTTTAGCAATTTTGACCTCCACTATTGCACATCCTTCCATCCTTGTACCAATTTAAAGTTATCTTAGGTACAAGATGTGATGTCAGCAGCAACACTACAGCCCCCATCCCTAAGGTGTGATGGAAGCAGCACTACGGCCCCCATCCCTCTGGTGTGGCAGAAGCAGCAGCACTATGGCCCCCATCCCTTAGGTGTGATGGCAGCAGTACTACGGTCATCATTCCTCATGTGTGATGGCAGTATCAGCACCATGACCCCCATCCTCAGGTGGGACTGCAGCAGGCTACATTCCCCATCCACCAGTGGTGATGGCAGAAGCACTACAGCCCCCACCCTCTCGGGTGTGATGGCAGTAGCAACAATGCAGTACACATCCTCTGGGGTGATGGCAGTAGTGACAGCACTATGATCCCCTTTCAACACTCACACCCACATACACAAGTTACAAATGACTTGGTCTCTTTGCTTGTTAGAACTCAGATGTGAATCAATCTGAACCATCACTGCTAAGGTGGACTACCTTTGTTTTTTCCTATCTATAATTTAGCTGCCTGAATTGGATATCTGCCTGTGACACCGCTGTCCAGGGCTAGTGAACAGACTTGGGTGTTGGAGGGCCAGCTAGTAGGTGAAGGCTTGAGTGTCCAACGACCACTCCCTTCTCCTGAGTGGGAGGGAGGTGGGTTCACGGCTCAGCATTTGCTGTCCCATGGTGGAGGCCAGAGGCACGACAACACGCCAGTCCTCACTGCGGAATAGTGTGACGGATGTCGGCTTGTGCTTTGACATCATGTAGCCTGTCACGCTCCCAAGAAAATGGGAAAACACCCGCTGGCCAACTAAAGGATGGCTGCTGGTCCCATGCCATACACCAGAAGCCCCAGACATGTGTCTGTTCTGACCACATGCCCAGGATACACAGGAAGCTCTTTGAGATTATCCTCCTGGTAGCCTCCACAGGGGTAGGGGCCCACTCAATGAAGGGTTACTTTGGGTTACCTGGTAGTACAGCAGTAAGGGTCAGTGGATAGTGGTCAGGACACAGCAGTGGTGGTAGGGGGCCTTGGCAGGCCTGAAGGAGTGGATGGCCAGGGGGTAGGAGGAACAAAAAAAAACTGATTGAATTTGCTTTTTTGAAATAAAGTGTTTTCACCTAAAAAATCCACTAGTGATTAGTGGAGGACCGTCAAATGGATTCATGCATCTCCCAGACATGTAGATGCTTTTTTTCTACTTGGTGTCCATGAAAAGCGTCTCCCAGTTTTCATGTCTTTGTTCAGATGTGAATTGAGCACCACTCTGCCCACCAGCACTCATACAGCCCTGGGGTCTTACCTTGTTAAGTACTCTTAAATACTTAATATTTGCTTTTGTTGAAGCAGTCTATCAGAAAACATTTTATTGTCACAGAGACAGAACCAGTAGGTGGGAGAAAAGGTGCAAATCATCTAATTAACCTAAATGGGTGCTAACTGTGAAGTCTTTTCATAAGTAGTAAGGCAGTTTCTTCTTTGTGAACATACTTTCATTCAGACTAGTTTTCATTTAAACAACTGAGGATTTTGGATGGCCCTACTGATTATAAACTTGAATAAGTTAGTTGGTAACAGTAGCAATGTACAACCTAGATACTTATATGCAAAGAATACAATAAAAACCTAACTAAAATCTAAAAACAAGCTTATAAAACATATCTGAATATTTATCTTTACATATACAAAATCATTGCAGCCCAAGTAAAACTCAAGTAAATTACATGGTACCCTGACTACTAGTCTATGATGTAGTAAACATATATTGGTATTTTTTTTTAAATTCTTTGTAGCAGGTAGGCCATTAGGGCCTTTTAAGAAGTGACCTAGAAGCACTTGGGAGGTTGTGACTTGCTTGGATGCAAGTGAAGGTTGTGGGACTCAAACCCAAGTCTGCTAGATGTACCCAGTTCAATCACCATTTGTTACTGTAACACTAGGCGTGGGTGGTTAAACTGAATGGCTGATTACAACAAAGAAGTGTGGGTGATTTCCTTACTGTTTCTATACGCAGCAAAGTAGAAAGAATGCAAAAGCACAGCAGCATTCATTTTAAAATGCTGAAATCTGGGTCGGCCCACTAGTAGCACTATTGCTTGCAATGCCAGTGACCCAGGTCAGAAGCAAACTCAGGTTGCTGGAGGTCTGGCCAGGGAGTAGGATCGAGCACCTGGGGCTGCTCTCCTCCTCCGAGGAGGGTGGGCTGCAAGTCTTGCTTTACCACCACCGGTGTGACCATGGTGGTGGTGCAATGGTGCTGCAGAATGATCAGGAGGGGAGGATGCTAGCCAGGATCTGGAGCAGTGGCATGTCTCTATGTGACCTACCTCCTTGGATCTCGAGCGCTGGTGCCCTCAGGGACAGAGACCAGAAAACCAGGAATAATCACCCCACATCGGTCACTGGCAGAAGGGACCCAGGTGCCCAGACTTCATAATCAGGCTCCATGAGGGACCCACTGGGCTGCCCAGCACACACTAAGGTAGTGTGGAGGGGTGACCTAGGGTCCCCTCCCTTCCCACCTGGGGAAGGGGTACAACCCAGGCAGGATAGGGGCAAGCCCACAGGAGCTCCTGAGCATTACCTGGGGGTGAAGCTAGGGATACTGATGCTGTGAGAAGGGGACATAGAAAGAGAAAATAATTTTTTAAAAGATACTGAAATCTTAGAGATTCTGTGCAATGACATGCAATTTCCGTGAGGCACCGGTACAAGAATTCAAAATCCGCAAACCAAGCAGGATTCCGTGATTACCGGTAAAAATGGAAAACCAGGGTCCCTGCTTATATTCATCTTTTGATTCCTGAAACGATTTCAGGACCCTGGAGATGTCATCCATCTGGTGGCTTAGTTGGGTTATTTCTTTTCCTTCCATTACCTCCGCAGGAGGGTCTTACTGTCTACACGGATTCTGGGGTTATCCCATATGGGTTATACTTTCCTAGATAGATATCTTTTCACTTAACTGATGCTGAGGAGCTTATTCTAGGAGGTTTTCCAGAATTGCATGGCACCCATAAAAGGTTTTTCTCTTGGGATAAGAGCCACTTAATATCAAACTGCGAGGTGCATTTCCCCAGAGTGCTTGCCCCACCTCTGCCCATAGCAGTCTAGAGTGTGCAGGTACAAGCCAGCCATGTATTGCTTGTTTCACCCCAAATGCAGTATTATAGGCCTACATCAAAGTTTAAATGCAACCAGCCTGCAAGTAGTGTGCCCTAAGGATTCTCTTGCTGAACCTGGGCTGGCTATTTTCCCAAAGAAAATGTGAAACTGTTTTGTCTGTTTGTGCCCTTATCTTTGGTGAAGAATTCAGTGGGAGGTTATTCAAGCAGTAAATGAGGCAAGAAGCGCCATCATTTTAAATGCTGCTGTCGAACCAGGTAGGAAGAGGTTCAGTTTTAACCATCTGGTGGCACTGTCCTTTGTCAGATCACCTGTGAGGGAAGGGGAGGGAGTTTTGATTTTATCATTTCTCTAGTAGTCGAGGCAACTGTAATCCCCAAATAGTTGATGTCCTTGAGAGCCCAAGTTAGTGTTCCCCCACCTGTATGATTTGTGAGTTAACACCTTTAATAGGGAGGATCCCCCTTGTGCTCCAATTTATTTTCAGATCAGATATAGCACAACATTTTTGTATGAGTGTTAAGGAACGAGGTGGAGACCCTTGTACCTCTGAGAGGGTAAATAAGAGGTTGTCCATACAAGAAAGGGACATGCAAGTGGTGCTGCCTGTGCCAGTGCCCTGCCTAATTGCCACACACAAGGGTTCCTGAGCTAGTACAAATAGTAGTTGTGTCAATGGGCACCCTTGTCTCATCCTTCGGTGGAGTGAAAATTTATACGAGCTGTTCCCCTGCCACCCGAGGTGCTGTCAACAGCCGTAGACACACAGTTTGTTAAACCATGAGGGTATTACAGCCTCGGGAAGCCCTATTCCTGTTTTAGAGACAGCTGATCTGTTCATAGGATAGAGGAGGTGGGATTACATGGAATTCACCAACCACTATTTTACCTCTTAACCAAGAAATCCAATATTTCATGTACCCTCCCTACTAACCTTTCAGAGTTACACTGGGCACTGTATCTGGTTGCTTCCCCTAATGTTTAAAAATTACTTACTTACTGTATAGGAGTTTCCATTTTGTCCCCCCCACCCATTAGTCAAATAGTGATATCCTTAGTGCAACAGAAAGAAAAGCAGGTGCATGAGCAATAACACATATCTGAGCTGGAGTCCAAATTGAGAGTCCCTTGTTTCAGCAGTCCACTGTGTTCTGAGATTTTTTAGAAGATGGCATCAGCTCCAGTATTTTCAGTCATGTCCCCCAAAGTCTTCCATTCTCAACGGAAGCCCAACTTGTGATGAAGCGATATGTTGTCCTTTGATGGGGTGAGATAATTCGACTCAGCTTCCATGTATTTCTTCATGGCAAACACTGCAGGCTACAGCTCCTGTCCCTCATCCTTCTCTGACTTCTGGATACTTTATGTGGCAACGGCAGCTCACAAGAAGGTGTGCATGACTCGGGGGTTAAAGGTCTCGATTCCTGACTCCTCCTGCTTCTTTGATGTGGGATGGGAGAGACAGTGCTTTCCTGGTCCTGTCAAGACCTCGATTTCTCTGTCGTTCAGCTTTGGATACCTGCCAGTGCTCAGTAGTTTGTGGTTTTGGCACTTTGTAGTGTTTTCTCAGTAGTCCTGGACTCATATCTCAGCCATTCTGTCAGTCAACTTGTTTGCCTTTTGGTGCGGGCCTGTAGCTGTCTGGGGCTTGTCACCAGCATATCAGCTCCCACTTACTAGCTTGTTTTGTGACAGAAACCACCTGACCACGCCCTGAGGGTTATAGAAGCTATGCCACTTTTATTCCAGAAAACTTGGAGTGTGGTAGGGTACTTCATGAGGTAGGGAACTTTGCCTGAGCGAGATCTTTTTAACTGGTGTAAAAGTGTTTCATCAATCAGCCAGATCCTTTGAGAAGTTTTGGGACAACTATATGCAATGACCAGTCCAGTACAGAGGACCTTTTTTCTCTGAAGTCCTCAATATCTGCTCGCCAGAATAAGACTTGGGGGCTCTGGGTGATTTCGTTGCTAAAGACCTGTGCAAGTGCTTCACCTCAAGGAATAGTCCCAGTAATAGTGAAGAACCTTAGGGATCGAAGTTTGAATGAACAGGTTTATATCCCTGCCTTCTGAGCCCTCCTGTATCACCATGATATCGAGATTGTTCCGATTACCTTGATTTTTGAGGTTGTGTATTTTGGCCCAGAGCTTTTGTACTTGATGTTCCAGTGTATCCGTTTTTTCACCATACAAGGCTGTCTTGGATTCAGCCTGGCTGATGAACAGTTTATTTGCTCCACAAATTTCCCCTGCTTCCACCCTCTGTTCTACTTCTTTGATTGTTTTTTTTTTTATGGTTGGGATGTCTTCAGTCAAAGACTTTTATCATCTGCTTAATTTCAGTCAGATCAGTGACCCCACTGTAGTTCATACTGTGGCTGACGCCATTCTTGTTTTTTCCTGCCAGAACCACTCCCAGACTTTCAAGCAACGATAATTTAATGGAACGGGACCTGATTAATTAGCAAAATAAAAACACTACTGGGTTTGTTTCACACTTTTCAATCAGAGGTGAGTATTTTCCAGCTGTTTTAATAGTTTTGAACAACAGATGATTCTGGATTTATAAAGGGGCTCTGTGGAGTCCGATCTCTTAAGTGACTATCTTGGACGGTGGCTCACTAGTGCCTCTGTGTATGTTAATTTCACCCCTGCAAAATAGCAGTTCCTGAATGAAGGAGCAGTAAAATTTTCAATGTTGTTGTGTGAGGTTATGGGCTCAAACTGAAAGGGGAAGGGTATGATTGAATGTTAGGAAATATTACTTCATGCAAAGGGTGATGGGAATGTGGGACAGGCCACTGTAGAGGCAGTAGAAGCAGAAAAGTAGTGGGATCAAAATCGGTTAGATAAGTACCTGGGAGAGAATACAATTGAATGTAACTGCAAGACATCTGTAGAACAGATCTGATGGGTCAGAATCAGTCATATTTTTTTCTGATTTTTATTAGTATTTGGCACCCAGTTGAATATCCAACCTCTGCAGGTACTGTACGTTTAAATGCCTCCCGACTGGTGATTGGATTATCCATCAAACCTGTTAACAGCTCAGTATTATTCAATGTATGTTTCAAACATCTCCTTAAATAATGTCTGACAGCATGTAAAAAGTAATGACTTAACCACTCACTCCCAGTTTCTGAATTACGCTGGAGGAGCTGGGTAATGCACGTAACAACAAAATACCCCACACTTTGTCCCATGAAATCTCAAATCTTTATTGTCCTGTGTCAGATGCTAGACAGGGTTCCATAAGGGAACTAAAGCATTAAATGTCTTCCGACATAGTGCCTGGGTTCTGATGAAAAGGTTTTCGAATCATAGGTGCAGATGTAACAGAGCAAAAGATAATACTGTATCAAGACATTGTCGTTATACTTTGAAGTCTGTTGTCACACCAACATGCAACATCTTTGTGTTTTTGTAGTTCTGCTGTACGTTGTACTGTTTTCTTTCATGTACACTGGAAAATAATTAATAAACATGATATTAGAAAAAAAAATAAACCTATCTGACTCAGTCACCAGGTATGAAATGCCAGATTTTATGTTTCACAGGGTAAGAGTGACATTGTAGAATTAAAGAAATGGGGATATAATCTGTTAGCAAGACAGTGTCAATCTGGGTTGAGAATATTTTCCCGTCATGGTAGATGACACTAGTGTCGTTATCATTGATGTGTGAATATGTGCCATAAGCTGCCGAATAAAATGTTTCCCCCGATTATGCTCCTGCCGATCCGCCCATGAATCATGCAATCCCAAGTCCCATTTAATCCCATTTAATAATGGAAAAAGAACTTAGTAAGTGTATGCAATGTTTGATGTATAGTGAGGAAAGTATGGGAGCAAGTATGTATGTTCTAATTGCCATCTGAGTACTACTTTGAAGCAGCGATAGCGTGTCTGCTTAATATTAAACCAGTTTCTACTGATATTAGGGAATTGGAAAGTTACATTGATTTTATGGATGAACAACTTCATTCTAATGAACAATTTCCTTCACATTTAGGTAGCATTTCTATGCCTCCTGATGAGGAGACAATTGTAACGACTAGTACTAGTATACCTGTTGCCTCTGCCCCTCTTATAAGGTGGATGATTATCCGCCTCTTCACATGATAATGATGACTGGACCATTGTCACACAGCCACTTAAAAAGGAGGCGTCAAATACACAATAGTACCCTATTGAAACTCGTAATAGGTTTGAGCAATTGACTGTATCAAATAATGAAGTGCTACATGATTTATCCTGTGCATCACCCTCTGTTGATAATAATGGTTTAAAAACTTTTCAATCAGGAGTTAATGCCCATGAATATTTGTCCTAGTAAGTCTCAAGCTACCAAATCAATACCTGTTAAGTTTAGTCGCTCCAGAGTGTGTTAAACAATCACCTATTTCTGATTCTTGTACCCCTACTGTCTCAAAACAAGTGTTAGTCCTGGGAGATTCAGTCATTAAACACATTCACGGGCGCTATGCAATAAGAGCAACCTCACTTGTTCTAGCTTCCGTGGGGCCAGGGTATCTGATATTACCTCCATGATGCCTAAAATTTTACGAAATGCGGGGGAAAATCCACTGATTATCATACATACTGGTGTTAATGATATAAACAACACCCCATTTAATCGGTTACAACAGGACTATGTGTCGTTATGTAACCTGTTACTTGATAGAGGATGCTGTGTATGTATATCTGAAATTCTGCCTGTCCCGAGAGCAACATCTACCATGACGCAGAAAATCAAAGCCCTAAATGAATGGCTGAGAAAGTGGTGTTTTAAGCAGGATATACCCTGTATTACTCACTGGGAATCATTTTCAGATCATTCTTCCTTGTTTTGCTGGGACGGTTTACATCTCAGTCATAGGGGTAGTACACTTATGGGGAAAAGTATCACTAAAATCATAAATCATTGTTTAAACTAAAAACAATGGGGGAGAATGGGTCTATTCCCAAGTCTCTGAATACTTACCAAAATATTATTACAACTAAATGTAAATTCCTAGCTTTGAATGCAAGATCTTTAAACCAACTCAAATTAGCAGAACTCGAAGCCAAATGTAAAACTTTACATATAGATGTTGTGGGAGTAACTGAAACTTGGTGCGGCGCCTGCAATTTAGTCCAGAGAAATTCCAGGTTATAGTTATATCATAAAACAGATTAGATAGCAAGGCGGTGGAGTTTGTATGTACATACGAAATGATATTCCTTATTTTGAAGTGTGTTCTCCCTTTCCTTTGGAAAGTATATGGGTTAAAATCTTATTGAAGGAGCAGTCCTATATAACTATTGGCAACATCTGTCAACCTCCATCTGCAAATTCAGATTACACAATTGATATGTTGAAAGAAATTACACATTTTTCAGAATCTCAAGGTACTGTAATATTTGGTGACTTTAACCTCCCTCATATTAACTGGGACTCATTCTCTGGACAGTCCTATGCCGAGAAAGGACTAATAGATGTGGTAGTTAGTACTGGATTACAACAACTTGTTACTGAACCCACTCGAGGTCCTAATATTTTGGATCTATTATTTACTAACATAGAGCAACAAATTAGCAATTTTCAAATTTGGGATCCACTTGGGACCAGTGATCATTCATCTATTCTTTTTGAAATTCAACAGTTTAAAACTACACAAAGGAAGTTATACTGTACAAAAAATTATAATAAAGCAAATTTTTCTAAAATCAATGAATACTTACAAAACATAAACTGGAATCTAATCTTCTTAATTGTACAACACAACATGCTTGGGACTTTTTAAAACATTGTATATTATTTGAAAATACCTTTATTCCATCTAAGAGGAAATTTAATAATAAAGGAGAAATTCCCCCTTGGTTCAACAAGACAATTAAACATCAGATTAAAATAAAAATAAAACTTTTTAGGAAATTTAAGAATAGTTCTGTTCCATTTAAAACTACTCTATTACATAAATACAGACTATCTGTGAAAAACTTAAAAAATTCTATTAAATTGGCAAAAAATAAGCTAGAATTTAAACTAGCTCACACAAAAGACTGTCACAAATCTCTTTTCTCCTATATAAATAGTAAAAAAGGTGTATCAAGGACCATTGGTCTCATTATAACCAATGGCTCTTCTCTATCTGATATAGAAACCTCGAATCTCTTTAATAAGTACTTTTGTTCTGTCTTCTCTCAAAATCTCCTATTAGTACATTTAAAGTTCAGCATAGATTATCATAGGTTCTATCCAACTGACATTATACAGGCTATCAAAAACTAAAAAAAATACTTGTCCGGGCCCAGATGGTATTCATCTATGGTTTCTGATCGAAACCTCTATAAATATTTCTATGCCTTTGTCAATTATCTTCAACAAATCCTTACAAGAAAGCATTGTACCAAATGATTGGTGTTCAGCAATAGTTACTTCCATATTTAAAAAAGGAAATAGAGGTTCTGTGCAAAATTATCGTCCAATTAGCCTGATCTCAGTGGCTGGTAAATTAATGGAACGAGTAATGAAGTCTCTAATAGATCAAGATTGTAAAAAATTAGGAATTTATGATTCAAATCAGCATGGGTTTACTCCCAAGTATTCCTGCACCACCAATCTGATATCTTTTTACAATAATATAAGTACTCTACTAGATGTGGGTATCCCTACTGATGTAATTCTTTTGGACTTTAGTAGAGCTTTCGATAAAGTCTCACATGAAAAACTCATTACTAAATGCACAATCTAGGTTTGTCACCTGATATTGCCAACTGGACTTCAAACTGGTTGACAAATCGTTCTCAGAGAGTCAGAATTAATTATATCTTGTCTGATTCGGTAGTGTGACAAGTGGTGTACCAAGGGTCGGTCTTGGGACCAACATTGTTTAATCTCTTTATCAGTGATTTACAAACAGGGCCAAATAACTTCAAGGTTAAATTTGCAGACAATACTAAATTGGGAGGCAAGGTTAATAATCAAGAAAATGTTTCTGCATTAAAGAAGGATTTGGAAAAATTAACACTTTGGGCAAATGAAAATCATACGCAGTTTAATCAAGACAAATGTTTAGTAGTGCATTTCGGTGTAAATAATCCAAAAACGATATATAAATGGACTACCACTTCACTCATCAAATTGTGAAAAAGATTTAGGGATATATGTTAATAATAAACTTACATCAAATGATTACTGTGTTAGAACTGCTTGCATGACCAACAGACTTTTTAGGCAAATAAAACGCACTTTTGTTAATCGCACTGAACAATGCCTTATTCCATTGTATAGGGCATACATTAGACCAGATTCAGACTATGGCTCCCCTTTCTGGAATCCAAAACAAAAAAAAGACATAGCAATTCTTGAACAGGTTCAAAGAAGAGTAACTAGAATTATTCCAAGATTAACAAACTTGGATTATCAGAACAGATTAAAAGCTACTGGTCTCTTCTCTCTTCAAACTAGAAGATTAAGAGGTGATATGCTTATGGTTTTTAATTTAATAAATTCACCAGATCTAATGGAAAAATGTGGACTAACACTCTCCAAAAGGAGACATGTTCCGAGACTGCATAATAAACAGCTTGAAGTAAAAACTTATAAAACCAGCAAAAGGGGAAACTTTTTTCCAATAAGAGCATCCATTGTATGGAACACCTTGCCCAAGAATTGGTAGAGGCAACTAGTGCCACTGTCTTTAAAAACAAATTAGATGTTTGGTTGAGGGATAATAGATAAATAATGTCCCACATAGTGTGGGGAACAGTCTCGATGGGCTCTGGCCTTCTTCTGTTCTTTCATACCAAGTAATACCAAGTAAGTTCAGAGGAAAGCCAAGTAGCCTTGAGAAGTTCTCTTGCTTCAGGTAAGGGGGTACACACTTGCCAACTATGGGATCTAAGAGGGCATTGAAATCCTCAGCAACTACAAAATGGGTTGTACCAAAACCAACGGAAGCAAGCATGAGCTGTGCCCAAAATAAGGGATGACCCGCATTGGGGACATAAATAGATGCTACACTTATGGGTGAATTGTGTAGATCTTACTTCAAGAGGGTTCCTGCAGTAGGGCTTCACATATAGGACTGCACCCCCCTGGCGTCAGGTTCCAACGGCAAACTTGTAGCTAGCAATCATCAGCGGGGACCGCCCTCCGACATCAGGTGACGCGACGTCAGCCCGACTATAAAAGAGACGGTCCTGTGCCTGCTCCAGTTCTTTCCCACCGTCACCTCAGTTAGTTTGACAGATGAGGTAGAACAGCGATCAGTTGCCGGCTTGGTATTCACGATTTTAGTCTTATTTCTCTATTTTCTAACAATTTTTTCTAGCGAGTGTATGTCATCTCATCTCAGAAGAAGTGCACTAAGTGCGGAGCCAAATCCCGCTGACAGGGACGACCACTCCCACTGCCTCCTCTGCCTGGGGCCTAAGTACAGCTCGGCTGAATGTGCCATTTGCCAGGGGTTCAGCCAGGCACATGGACCCTTGAAACCCATCTTCTCACCGAACAGCTGGCTTCTATGGAAAAGGAGCTTAGGGCGGTTGTCATCTCCGCACCAGAAAAACTAAAGAAAAGAAGGACAAGGAGAAGCACTGGAGAGAAGCCCACGCCGCAAGGGAGACCTCTTTTCTAAAACCGTGAGTACCAGCACTCTGTCCACTTCTGCGGCCAGATGCCTTCTCCCCTGCTGCCGAGGTGTGTGGGCAGATGGGGGTTGCCTTTCTCGAGGTCTCTATTAGTTCTCCCACTTGTAGCATCATTGATAAGTTGCCCTTCCGCCGGGCGCCCAGCCCAGACCGATAAGCCTGAAAGCGATCCTTCTGCAGCCAGCCCGGTCGCGACTGATAAGCTGAATGACAGATCCCCCGTCGACTGCACAGCCACATCTGCTCTCCTGTCGGGCTTCCTTGGGGACTTCGGGACGCGTGTGCTCGTGGAGGACACTTCATCCCTGCTGGTCTCTATCCCCAGGGATTCGCCACCCATTCCTGACCTTTCCCTTCTGTCGGGCTCGTTACTGGACCTGTCATTGGGGTCTCTTCCAGAGCTCCCCCCCTTTGCCTGGTTCTTTTCTGCCTCTGGATTCCCACCTTCCTAGGGATCCGTTGCCGGACCGGGATCTTTTAGGCATGGAGCCCCCCCCCTTCGGGACCCTCGGGCACTACGCCTGATCCCTTGCCGCTGCCGGCCTTTCAGCACCTGCCCGCAGCGGGCCTTCGCTCCCCCTGCGGGACCCTCTGGCGGTTTTCCGGGGACCTTACTCCCATGTTCCGTGGGGACCCTTCTTATCTGACACGGGCATGGTGCTTCAATGACAGGATACCCGATGCCAGGATACCCATCACTGGGATACTGACCTGGATATCCTTGGGGTTGCTGAGGGTACGTACCCCTTTCTGGCATAATCCTATCACCAGCCCTTAGTCGGGTGTATCCTGGTTCCAGCCTCTTCCTCCACCACCGTGGCCTGATTGAGAATCTGTCCTGCATGGTGGCAGACCTAGGACTCAGTCTCCTGTCATTGAACTTAGACAGTCCCAGCCAATCGAGGAATTCCTCTACCAAGAGCACCACCTCTCCTCCAATTCATGTGGGTTCTCTTCATTGGGAGACACTGGGATGGACCCTTCCTTCCCAGTGACTTGGAGCCCTCGGTTTGGATTCTTTATCGACCACTCTGAACTTCGTTCACGGTTGAAATTCCTTCAAAAGATTCCCCAAACCCCCCCCCCAGGAAATTCCTTCATTTGGGGATCTTTTGAGAACCATTCAGACAGTAGGGGGCTGGCCATTCAAGGAAATAGATCCTCAGCAGAAAAGGCTGGATTAACATTTGGACTTGTTCACCACAGATCCTCTACCCCCCACCCCAGAAGGACCCACACGAGGATCTAGGTACGACAGTCTGACAACAGCCCTCTTTCATACCGGCTGTTTCCAGGAAGGCTGACAGAACCTACTTCCCCCTGGAAGGAATCTCTCATCTCACCTCACACCCTAAAGCCGACTCTATGGACATCACGGCTGCGCATGACCACTCGGCTCAACCTAAGCACTTGAGTTCCTCCCCATCAGACAAGGACTCAAGATAACTTGACAAATTCGGTAGGAATATCTACTCGTCCACCTCCTGCGCCATCTGGTCGTTGAATTACGTGTCCCACATGATGGCTTTTCAGAAGTTCTCTCTCATGGAATTGGAGAGAGACCTTCAGGACATTCCTGACGAAAACCTCAGGGTGAAACTCCTGGATAAGGTGCGCATGAGTAAATTTCCTGCCATCATGCCCTCCGGGCCACTTATGATTCTGTGGACTTCGTAGCCCGGGCTGCAGCCTCGGGAGTCTGCCTTGAGCGCCTAGCTTGGCTGTGCCTTGCAGGCTTGGCACAGGATGTTCAGTCATCCCTTTGGATGCACCTTTCAGGGGTTCCATCCTCTGTGGTGGAGACACGAATACATTATTCTAGGGACATGGATATGTTGTTCTATCCACACTTACTGGCAGGTTCCTTGCCGCTTTAAATCTTGCCGGAAGGTCTTCAAGCTGGCTCCTCCCACCCACCTGGGTTTCCTCCTTAGTGCTCTGCGTTTTAGGCCTGGATCCTAACTCATCAGTTAAACTGAAACTCATACTTAAATTTTCTAGACTTCGGTCTTTTTCTTCCTTCGCGGCTGGTTCTGGAGCCCAAGCCACTCAGGCTAAGTTCACCAAAGCAGCCTCCGCTCCCTGCGTCCTGACTCGCGTCCTCCTCCTACTCCCTTTGTTTCCCTCGGAGGAACTGGTAGAGGGAGGTTCGGCCTCCACTTGGAAGGGTGGAAGTCCGTTACCAGACGTATGGGTGCTACAACCCATACAAAGAGGTCACTCTATCGAGTTCCTGGAGATTCCACCTTCAAACCCTCCAGGAAGGTCCTTTTACCCATCGGGTCAGATCTCCATCATCCGCCAAGAGATTCAGGCCCTGCTACGAAAAGCGGCCATAGAACTAGGAAGGGGATTCTACTCCCATTTCTTCCTAGTTCCAAAAAAGATGGGGGATCTGCAACCTATCAGCAGCTGAGCTATTTCAAGCTCCGATGGGCGCGGAGGTATTAAACTGCCTCCTGAAATGCACCCTAGGGAGGGTGTTAGCCCGTCGGCAGCTGCGGCGATATGAACTGCCCACCCACCCTGGGTCAGCTTTGCTTATTAGTCTCTTACCTATGACATCACATCCTGTTCTAATTTTATTAAGTCCCCACTTTCCCATTAGCCGCTTATACCAGCCTGCCACTAGAGGGACCCCTGACTACCTACATTGGTTTTCACTGTCTGAACTTCCCTCCTCCTACTTCCTGGGAACCCCTCTACCCACACGCAGTACTTCTCTCCCTTACTCCCACTCCTGTCTCTGAACTCTCCACATTCCTATACCCAGGCGTCAAACTAGCCTGGCACACTGATCTGACCCAACTATCAGACCATACCCTAGAGTGACCACTAGGAGTCGCTATTTCCACCCTGGTTTTGGCCCAGTACTAGCCCGTTTTGAACCACCTGGATAGTGGAACCTACACCTGCCTAGGTCCTTTTTCCTCTTGCCCCACCAGGAGTTAGAACCTTGTACCCTGTCCACCAGAGTCCGTGACCCTACCACTAATCCAAAGTGGTATCCACGCTTTCCTGGGGGCATACAAGATACTTGTACCCTTCCTGCCTTGCTGCTTATATAGGCATTATGTTTGTGCCCCTTCTCCTCAAATGTCTCCCCTCGTTCTCTTGCTAGTACACACATCCCATCAGCCAATCATATTCACAGGCCCACTCATCCCAGCACTCACAACTCTCCCTGACCTAGTACGATCACACCCTACACTGACCATGGACCCTGGCCCACGGCACCCACCCCTATCCACCCCCACGCTCTACCCTGACACTCCATGGTTGGAATTCATCCATGCCCTCCCAAACCTTCGAACCCTGCCCATTCCTTTCACCACCATGGCCACCCCCCCTTCCCAGCGTACACCAAAGAAGTTGACTTGCTGCCTCGCCCAGACCAGAGCCTTGGTCCTCCTGCTTCTACTTTCTGGCAACATACATCCCAACCCAGGACCAGCCCCCTCCCACCCATCAACTTGGCCCACTGGCCTTAAAATAGCCTCTATGAACATATGCAGCCTGCTGAAAAAATTGGATGCCCTGCAGTGCTGGGCCACGGCACACCAACTGGACATCATAACCCTGGTAGAAACCTGGCTGTCCAAATCCACCCCTGACTCTCTTGTCTCCCTCCCTGGCTATACCCGATACCGGGAGGACCGAGTAGGCAAATGAGGGGGAGGCTGTGCAATCTACACTAGGGACGTAATTACTGGTCAAGCACTCCCTACCCCTGCCCTTGTAAATGAGGCCCAGGCCCTCACCCTCAAGCTCATCGCTGACTCCTCTAGGGGCCCTCTCTATTTCACCACTGCCTACATTCCTCCCAAAAACACCAGAACCCAGCCCTGGTATCACTAACTGACTATCTGGCCACCCTTTACCATGCGGCGGAGCAAATCCTAGTTGATGACCTAAACATAAACTGGCTCAGCCCCTCCTCTTCCTCAATCCAGGACACTTTTGCCGCCCAAGATCTGATGCAACTCGTCACCCAAACCACTAGAATAAACCCAAAAACAGGAACCAGCACCCTACTGGATGTACTCATCACCAGTCGACCCCAAAAAATCCAAAACATCCAGGTCCTACCAGACTCCCTAAGTGACCACTCCCCTATCCTATTTCTATGGGCAGCCCCCAATCCCAAACCCAAAGCACAAACCACCCTCAGAAGGCGCCTTTGCCCCGGTGGGCTGAAAAAACGTAGGCAGTTTCTCACCCAGATAAACTGGTTCCCCATTCAGCATGCACCCGACATTGACACTGCCCTCGCTTTCTTCTCCCAAACGTTCAACAATGCCTGTGATCTCTTTGCACCCTTCACAAAAACCCGATCCAAAAAACAGAAGGCACCCTGGGTCAGCCCTGCCCTCCGACAATTGCTTAGAGATCGGGATAACCTCTGGCACCGTGCCACTGAAACAGGCCGGCTGGCTGATAGACAAGCCTACAATGCAGCCCGGAATAAGTGCTCCTGGGCGGTCCGTAAAGCCAAGGCTGACCACTACCAGGCCACCCTCACCTCTTCCTGGGGCTCGGCCCGCAAGTTCTGGGATAATATTAAACAGTTAAATGGAAAGTCACGGTCCCTTCCCCCATCTCAGCTCTCTAGTGATGGTACTACCTCCACCGATCCTGCCTTCATAGCTAAGTGCCTCAACACCGCTTTCACTGACCTTAGCTCAGTCCTCCCCAGTAATTTCTTTGAACCCCCAAACCAACCCCCGTCCGCCACCACCCCAGCTTCCATCTGCTAAGGTATCTGCTCGGGAGGCCAGACCCATCCTTATCAAAGCTTTAAATGGCAACAATCCCGGCAGCGACTCACTGGATCCCAGTATCCTCAGGTTGGTGCTAGATGAAGTCCTAGCCCCGCTCACCAGCCTACTAAACCGATCGCTCTGCCTGGGACAATTTCCTTTGCCTGAAAACAGCCATAGTCACGCCCATTCATAAAGGTGGTGACAGGTCTGCAACCATCAACTACCGACTAATTTCCATCCTCCTCCCCTCTCAAAAGCCCTGGAAAAAGTCTTGGCCATTCAAATCACCGAATATCTATCCAAGCATGACATGTTATGCCCTGAGCAGCATGGCTTCCGTGCTGGCCACAGTACCAGCACTGCGCTAATTGAATTCTCCAATTTCCTTCACTCCTCCCTGGACACCAGCTCACTAGCTGGTGCAGTGTTCATTGACCTATCAAAGGCTTTTGACACTGTCTCCCACCCTCTTCTGCTGAACGCCCTCTGTCACACTGGTCTCTCGGCTGGCCCACTGGCATGGTGCTCAAGCTACCTAAGCGCCCGGTCACAGTGTGTAAAAATCAGTGGAACACTCTCTGATACCCGTCCCATAAACTCAGGAGTTCCCAAGGCTCCATCCTGGGCCCCTCCTCTTCTCACTCTATCTGAACACCCTGCCCAGTGCTTGCTCTGGCAAAATGCTTCTGTATGCTGGAGATGCTGTCATTTTGCCACCCACATAACCCCATCTCCCTTCAGGATTCCTTCAACAGTCCTTCAATGAGGCAGATGCCTGGTTTAGGAGCACAGACTCATCATTAATCTTAAAAACCAAAGCTATGCTTTTGCCCACCCCAAAACAAAGCTAGCAACCACCCACTCCATATTCTTCCTAGTACCAAACAACCTCTGGAACAAGTCTGCTCCTACAAATACCTCGGGATTACCTTCGACTCAGCCCTCACATTCCACGAACACATTGATGCCCTTGCATCCGCCACCAACATATGGCTTGGCATCCTTTTCCGCCATCGAAACTGCCTCCCCCCAAATGCTCTCCGGCTCGCTGTCACATCCTCAGTACTGTCCCTGGTAGACTATGGCTTACCAATCTATGGTGCTGCTAACACAACTGCCCTCAAAAAAATTCACATAACCCTAAATAAGGCTTGCAGACTGATTACTGGTGCCCCCAGGCTCACACACACCTGTCAACTGTATAACGATGCTAAACTCCTGACCCTAGATGAATGGCTTTGCTATCATACCTGCCTACTCACAAAAAAAACCCTACTCTGGCTCTCTCCACCAGGGGTGACTGCATCCATCCACCGGATCCCGCCCACTGTTGCTACACAGTCCTCCTACAAGACCGCTCTACTAGTCCCCAGATCAAGAACCACTCATGGTCAGAGGTCCTTCTGGTACAGAGCCCCACTCTGGTTTAACTCTCTCCCTGCCACCATCTCCAATACCACCACAATCTCCAAATTCAAAACCACCCTTCGCAGCCAACTCCTCAACACTCGTAGCTGTTCCTGTCTCTGAATGAGGCCCTACCTCGACCTCTCCACTCGTGACAATGCCCACCGGGCAGCTCCCCACCTAGCCCACCCCCATCCCTTACCCAGCACATCATTCCTAAGTATAACCTGTCCAGAGCCTGCTGTCTCATGCCAGTTGATTGCTCAGCAAGTGAAACCAATTGTGTCAGACCTATTTCTATTACATGTACCCTGTAACTCAAATGTATGTTGTTTGACCACAGTGTGACGTGGCGCCTCTAACAAACGCCTACTTGAAGAAAACCTCTACTATGTAATCTAAATGCTATGTATGTGTCAATGTGACGAGGTACCTTCGGAAACGAGCCTCTGGCTCAAAGGTCGTAAACTGATTCTCACAAATAAATAAATATCCTGGATCTCCGCACGCTCAACCTCTTTGTGGAGTACAAAAAGTTCCACGTGCTGACTCTTCAGGAACTCCTTCCCCTGCTTCAGTCAAACACATGGCTGTGCTCTCTTGATATGCAGGATGCTTACCTTCATATCCCCATCCATCCGGCCCACTGCCGCTTCCTTCGATTCTCCTTCTGGGAGAACCATTTCCAATCCAAGGCACTTCCCTTTGGCCTGTCCTCAGCGCCCCAGGTTTTTACCAAGTGCCTAGCGGTGGTAGCGGCATTTCTAGGGACATGGATATATTGTTCAATCCACACTTCATGGCAGGTTCTTTGCCACTTTAAATCTTGCCAGAAGGTCTTCAAGCTGGCTCCTCCCACCACCCGGGCGGTAAAACTCTCGGCTCCGCCCCATGACGCCAGATCTTCCTTACCCCTTGGAAGCCCAGGTTCCCTCCTTAGCGCTCTGCGTTTTAGGCCTGGATCCAAACTCGTCGGTTAAACCGAAACTTATTCTCAAATTTTCTAGACTTTGGTCTGTTTCTTCCTTCGCGGCTGCGATGAATAAGTCGACTCCCAGATTTCGGTGGTGCCCAGGTGGGCAGAGAATGTCTCGGACCGATCCGCACTCCATGTGTGTTTATTGCCTTGGACTCGATCACGATCCGCAGGCCTGCGAATTGTGCAAGTCCTTCTCGGTCAACGTCCTCAAAGACCGTGCTGCCAGACTCCAACTTGGGCGCCCCGAGAGATGTGTTCCTCCAGTGAAGTCAAAGGAGGCCCGTTGGGCGGTGTCTGTGGCGGCGGGCTCAGCTGAGCAACTGGAGCAGATGATCGCCCTCGAGGAGGAGGAGGCCCAGGCCGCATCTTCGTCTTCCTCGGCCGCAGCATTTATTCCGCTCTCCTTGGGCTCCTCCTACACGGCTTCTTTTAAGGAGCTTTGTCAATCCCTCTCTCCAAAAGGTGAGGGTCCATCGGGACATTCCTCTCGGTCCAAGAAGAAGGACTCAAAGGGTAAGTCCCACCGTCGGCATTGGTGGGAGTGGGAGAGGTCCCCTTCTCTGGACAGCTGACACTCTGTTTCGGTCGAGGTTGCGGCTAAGGCCTCTGGCTTCAAGGTGTCCCCGTCAGGTCAGCCGGCCGAGACACCCATCAACGTGGTTGAGATTTTTCTTGACCCGTCGGATGGGCTGTTGACTGGAGAAGCTGACAACCCTTCTTCACCGGTTCCCCCGGTGGAAACCGAGGACTTTCCTGCGCCTCCTGTGCCGGAGTACCTGGTTAAGGTTCCTGAGCCGAGGGAGGAAAGGGTTTCCCCCGCTCCTTCCCAGACCCACTCGAAACACCGACGTCTTGGTCTTGGACCTCTTCTCGGTCCAGCCGATCCCGCCGACATCGGCGGTCTCGATCTCGGCACCAAGGCAGCGGTGGCGCCACTCGTCCTCATCTTCTTCCTCCTTGGAGGAAAGCGGCGCAAATTGCATCGGCCTCGAGGACTTGATGTGGCAGCAGCTCCTTCTGTCCAGGAACAAGCCGACCCGTCGCCTTCCCGGCCATTGATGGCTGTCACCTGGCGGCGAAACAATCCCTCATGGTCATCGAGGAGCTGAAGCCGACGCCGGTTGTTAGGCCGAAACCAGCTGCGCAACCCATCGTGGTGGAACCACCGCCTTCACAACCAAAAACTGGGTCTCCGACCAAGGATTCTCGGTCAGGTCATGGGTTGTCCCATCAGTTGTCGGTCACCCTCACTCCTGATCGCCCTCGGCAGGTGGAGGGTGGCTCAGGCCCTCGGCAGCTGTTTGCAGACTCCTCGGAGTCTGACGATGACTCCTCCCTGTTCTCCAGGTCTCTCGACCTGGAGTCCTCTGGGGGACAGTCGATGGACGAGAGCCCATCCTTTTTCATGGGATTACTTCGGCTCATCTCAGAATCTACCGGGATGAAGCTCGAACCCTTTCAAAGCGGGCCAAGAATCCCCTCACGGAGATACTGGACCAAGGGGATTCTCCTACGGAGGCCTTTCCTGTGGCCGAAGCCATTGTTGGCCCGGCCCTGTAGTTATGGCAGCGGCCGGCTTCTTGTTCAGCTCCCTCGGCCAGGATGGCAGGAAGTGTGCGTTGCCACTGGCTCACTCTCCAGATTCTCGGAGCACCCCTCTGCGGAGGGGTTGGTGACTGACAGCGTTTTCCGGCGCTCTGGAGATAGAGTCCAAGAAACTGGACTACTCCGGGCGTAAAGTTTACGCTGCATCCTTCTTAGGCCTTCGTCAGGCCAGTTCGGCCGTACTGATGGCACACTATTCCCATGCCCTTTTGGCTCCCTGGATGAGGTGATTCCTCATCTCCTGGCTGACCTCCAGACTGCGGTCAAGCAGGTGTGGGATCAGGGAAGGGCGGTGGCAAAGCAACAGCTCCAAACTGCTCTTGACATTGGATACTCTTGTGCCCAGTCAGTAGCGGCTGCAGTGGCCATGTGCCGCAGAGCTGGGCTGCGGATCTCCACCTTCACGGCAGATACCCAGCACAACCTGACAGACGTTCCCTTCTTGGGTACCGACTTGTTCGGGCCTGTGGTGGAAGGCCATCCCAGAGGATCGAGAAGTCCAGTGCCACCTTGGACTCGGTCACGTCTGCCCAGAAGGACAAAGGCCACCAGCAGCAGCATAAGCCCTTTCGGCCTTCTGCCCCTGCGGCACGTCCAGCCCAGGAACACCAGCATCAGGACCAGCAGGCACGCACTTGGCACTCCAAAGCCAAGCTTGCAGCTTCCTCCAGCAGGAAGCCGGGAGGAAAAGGCCCAGGAGGTCCCTCGGCCGGTCCTTCCTCCAAGCCTGCCCAGTGACGGGTTGAGGGGTGTCACCCCAGCCTCGTCACTCCCCACTGGGTTCCCCTCGTGGGGGGACGTCTCCGCCACATCCTTTCCGCCTGGTCCGCTATCACCACGGACCGCTGGGTGTTGGAAGTGGTAGGGAAAGGTCTGCCTCTGGAATTCGAGCAGGCCCCACCATATCAGGCCATCTCCCCACGGGGGGCTGTTGAGCCAACATTGCTCTGCTCCTCTAGAAGGAGGTGATCAGGGAGGTAGCAGATCCTCCACCAGACCCAGGGTTTGTGTCCAGGTATTTCCTGGTCCCAAAAGGGACGGGGGGCTGGCGCCCCATTCTAGACCTACACGACCTAAACAAGTTCCTAAGGTCTCGAACCTTCAGGATCGTCACTCTGGAACAGATCATTCCATCCTTGGAACGAGACATGTGGTTTTGTTCTCTGGACTTCCAGGATGCATTCTTTCATGTCCCAATCCATCCATCCCACCAGCGATTCCTTCGCTTCAGAGTGGAGGGGTCCCTCTACGAGTACCGGGCCATGCCCTTGGCCTTTCTCTAGCTCCCAGGGTCTTCACCAAATGCATGGCAGTGGTGACAGCATTCTCGTGCCGGAGGGTCCAGGTGTACCCTTACCTGGATGACTGGCTGATTGCAGCCCCCTCCAGGCTGGAGGTGGAGCGGTCCAGGGATCGGGATCTGGCCCTCCAGGTCTGCTCTCAGATTGGCCTCCTCATCAACGAGGCCAAATCAGAATTCATGCCAAAGCAGGTGATTCAATTCATCGGGGCAGAGCTCAACGCTCTTCGAGCCAGAGCACGGCTCCCGGCGGACAGGGCCAAGGTTCTCTCCTCCTTTGCCCAGTCATTTCTGGTTGGGCAATTACGCCCTGCCCGGGACTTCTTGCGCCTCCTGGGCCTCATGGCGGCCTGCACCAGCGTGGTCCATTGATCCCGCTGGCACATGCGTCCCTTTCAATGGAGGCTGGCCCGCCAGTGGTCACAGTGCTCCGGTCCTCTGGACCAGCCAGTGGCTGTGACCCAGGAGATGTGAAACGCTCTCCAGTGGTGGATCGTTCCAGCTCATCTGCAGGAGGGCATCCTGTTTGTTCGCCCCGAGCTGATGGTCATTCTAATGACCGATGCCTCTCTGGGTTGGGGTTCCCATCTGGGGGAGCACAGAGCTCATGGCCTCTGGTCCCCTCAGGAGTCTCGATGCCATATCAACCTGCTGGAGCTTCAAGCGGTCCGACTAGCCCTCACCCCCTTCACTCCATTTGTACGGGGTCAAGTGGTCCAGGTCTAGATGGACAATACCATGACCATGTACTACCTAAACCGCCAGGGCAGGACGCACTCCTTGCCCCTTTGCAAGGAAGCTCTCCGCACTTGGTCCCTCTTGAGCAGACTGGAGGCGGATCTCCTAGCCATCCATGTGGCGGGAGCCTCCAACACTCTGGCCGATGCCCTAAGCCGGATAGGTGCTGCATCTCACGAGTGGTCTCTCCTGCCGGAGGTAGTACACGATCTATTCTCCCACTGGGGCACTCCTCAGGTGGACCTGTTTGCCTCCAGGGAGAATGTGAAGCTGAGGCTGTTTCATGCCCGCCCCCCTCAGCAGGGCTCGCTGCAGGGAGATGCCTTCTCGAGGCCGTGGACCCCAGGCCACTTCTACGCCTTTCCCCATTTCCCTTCATCCACAAGGTGCTTCTCAAGGCGAGGAGGGACAAGGCGCAGGTGATTCTGGTAGCCCCAGACTGGCCCCGCCAGTTCTGGTATCCAGATCTCCTCAGCCTCAGCTCCAGGCTCCCGAGGTGGCTTCCAGCCCGCCCGGACCTGATCTCAGTCAACCAGGGGAAGGTACTCCACCCGGACCTTCAATCCCTGCACCTGACGGCCTGGTTCCTGAGCGGCTAGAGTTCCAGGCCTTGGGTCTTTCCGACGAAGTCCTCAACATTGTTGAGGCATCCTGTAAGGAGTCAACCAGAAAATGCTATGCCTTCAAATGGAAGAGATTCTCCATTTGGTGTCAGGATAAAGGACTGGACCCTTCCTCCTGCTCCTTGGCCAGCATTCTGGACTACACTATGGTCCCTTTCTCAGCAAGGGCTTCAGATGACCCTTACAGTGCACTCTGGCAGCCATCTCTGCTTACCGGGCGCGGGCCAGAAAGCAGTCGGTGGCGCAGGAGAAGGTGGTCTGGCGCTTTTTCAAAGGCCTTGATCACATATCCTCTCTGGTGCGAGAACCTCCACCTCCGTGGGATCTACTGCTGGTATAGGCTAAGCTCATGGGCAAGCCATTCGAACCGATGCACAGGTGTGACATCTCTCACCTGTTGTGGAAGACCGCCTTCTTGGTGGCTATCACGTCAGCCAGAAGGATGGGAGAGCTCCAGGCGCCCATCGAGTCTCTTTATCTGGTCTTCCACAGGGACAGGGTGTCCTGCGCCCCCACCCAAAATTCCTTCCGAAGGTGGTGTCGGAGTTTCACCTTAACCAGGTGTTGACTCTGCCGGTGTTCTACCCCAATCACACCTCGGAGGCCGAATATAGGCTCCATACACTGGACCCTAGAAGAGCGCTCTCTTATTATAAGGAGCGGACGGCTGAAGTTCGGGGAGAGGTTTGCCAGCTGTTTGTCAACTACGCTGAAGCCTCACCTGGCAGACCTGCAGCCAAGCGGACGATAGGCAGGTGGGTCACCTCCTGCATAGATCTCTGCTATAGGTTGGCGGGCATGGAGCCTCCCAGAGGGATAAGAGCTCATTCTACCCACCATACCGCTGCTTCGGTGGCTGCTTCCAGGAACGTCCCTATCCAGGAAATCTGCAGGGCTGCTACCTGGAAGTCAGCACACACCTTCATTACCCACTACCACATCGACCTTGAGTCACGCCGGGATGCTGGTTTTGGGACCTCGGTTCTCTAGTCCTTGTTTCCTAAATAGGGGGTGTGCGCCTTGCCTCCCTCCTTCCAGAGAACTGCTAGGAGTCTGCCATGAAGTGTGGATTGAACAACATATCCATGTCCCTAGAAATACAGGTTACTCACCTGTAACAGGAGTTCTAGGAATGGTATATGTTCATCCACACAACCCACCCGACCTCCCCAGCTTCGACGCACAACCTAGCTTCCAGCGGGCTAGATCTGGCGTCATGGGCCGGAGCCGAGAGTTTTACCACCTGTGTGGGTGGGAGGAGCCAGCTTGAAGACCTTCCGGCAAGATTTAAAGCGGCAAGGAACCTGCCATAAGTGTGGATGAACAACATATACCATTCCTAGAACTCCTGTTACAGGTGAGTAACCTGTATTTCTAGGGACATGGATATGTTGTTCATCCACACTCATTGGCAGGTATCCTTGCCGCTTTAAATCTTGCCGGAAGGTCTTCAAGCTTGCTCCTCCCACCCACCCGGGTGGTATAACTCTCGGCTCCGCCCCATGACGCCAGATCTTCCTTACCGCTTGGAAGCTCAGGTTCCCTCCTTAACGCTCTGCGTTTGAGACTGGTTCCTATTTCTCCGTTTGCGGATTTAAAAATAAATTTTGCAAAAAAGACTTCAGTCTTCTATCCCTCGCGGCCATGGCGGACAAATCGACTCGGATTTCGGAGATGCCCATGCGGGCAGAAGATGTCTCGGACGGATCCACACCCACGTGTGTCTACTGCTTAGGCCTTGAGCACACCCGCAGGCTTGCGACCTGTGCTCATCTTTCTCGGCCCACGCCCCTCGAAGACCGTGCTGCCCGATTGCAACTGGGCCCCCGAGAAGCGCTTCTCCGTGAAGTCCAAGGAGGCCCGTTGGCGGTGTCCTGGGCGCGGGTTTCAAGCGGATCAGCTCGAGCGGATGGTCGCCTCAAGAGGAGGCGGCGCTGGTCAGATTCTTCGGCCGCGCATTTATCCCGCCTCTGGGTTCTTCCTACACGGCTTCTTTTAAGGAGCTTTGTCTGTCCCTCTCCACTAAAGGAGAAGGGCTCATGCCTGCTGGACCTTATTCTCGGTCCAAAAGACAGGGTAAGTCCCTCCGTCGACGCTCTTGGGAGCGGAAAGGTCCTCTCCCGGCCGTCGACCGTCGGCTTCGGTCGACCGCTCGGCTTCGGCCACTGGCCTCACGGTGTCCCCGTCAGGTCAGTTGACCGAGACTCCCACCGATGAAGTCGAGATTTTCTCGACCCATTGGACGGGCTGTCGCCTTTAGCAGCCGGATTCCTCTCCCGGTTCCCCGGAGGAGTTGAGGATCCCGTGGCTCGCTTGTGCCCGGTCCGGAGCCCTCGGATGGACCATCCGAGCCGGCGGGAGTGCCGTTCCGCCGACACCTCCCGCACCGACCTCGGAAATTCCGGGACTTTCGGTCTCGGTCTCGACTCAGCGTCCAGCCGATCCCACCGCCATAGGCGGTCTCGTCCGGCATCACTGCTGGCAAGCGCCGCCGGCTGTCCCTGCCCCTCCTCCTCGGATGAGGGAGGCTCCGCGAAATTACGCCGACGGCACGAGGACCTTATGTTGCAACAGCTCCTCCTGGCCGGGAATAAGCCGACCCCGTCGCCTTCCCCGGCCATTAAGTGGCTGTCACCGGAGCGGCCGACACAACCCCTCGACTTATCCGAGGAGCCTATACCCAGGCCGGTTGTTCGGCCAAAACCAGCTGCTCCACCGATTCCGGTGGAACCTCCGCCTCCACAGCCACCAATTGGGGCTCCGACCAAGGATTCTCGGTCGGCTAAGGGTCTACCCCATCGGCTGTCAGTTACCCTCACTCCCGACCGACCTCGGCAGGTGAAGGGTGGCTCAGGCCAGAGGCAGCTCTTCGAGGACTCTTCCGAGTCCGAAGATGATTCCTCCTTTTTCTCCAAGCGACTGGACTTGGAGTCTTCAGGAGGTCAGTCAATGGACGATAGCCCGTCGTCCTTCCTAGGACTGCTTCGCTCATCTCGGAGTCCACCGGATGGAGCTCAACCTGCTTCCAACGGGCCAGGTATCCTCACGGAGATTCTGGACCGAGGGATTCTCCGACGGAGGCTTTCCGTGGCCGAGGCCATAGTGGGTCCGCACTGGAGCTTGGCAGCGCCTGCTTCCTGCCCTGCGCCTCGGCCAGGATGGCCAGGAAGTATGCGGTCCCTACCGTTCCTTGTCCGTTTGAACACCCTCTGCTGAGGGGTTACACGACAGCTCGCGCACGCAACGCCAGGGATGTGACAAACCTCCTGACAAGGAGTCCAAGAAATTGACTATGTCGGGCGTAAAGTCTACGCTATGCCCTCTCGCCTTCGCCAGGCCAGTTCGGCCGCCCCTCATGGCACATTTTTCTCATGCCCTGTTGGGCTCCCTGGATGAGGTCATCCTCATCTTCCCGCCGATCTGCAGACTACGTGTTAACAGGTGCGACCAGGGCAGGGCAGTGGCCAAACAGCAGCTCCAGACTGCTTTGGATATAGGGGACTCATGTGCCAGATCGGTGGCGGCCGAGTGGCTATGCGTCATGGGCTTGGTTGAGGATATCCACCTTTACTGGATACCCAGCACAAGTTGGCGGATGTTCCTTTTGGGGACTGACCTCTTCGCCCTGGGGTGGAAGGTCACCTGCAGAGGATCGAGAAGTCCAGTGCTACCTTGGACTCGGTCTCTTCCGCTCAGAAGGACAAAGGCATGAAACCACAGCCTAAGCCCTTTCGTCCTTCTGTCCCGCGCGCCGGCCCAGCAACGCCAGGGCCAGCAGGCTCGGCCTTGGCATCCCAAACCCAGCAGCCGGCTTCCTCTAACAGGAGGCAGGGAGGAAGGCCCAGGAGGTCCCTCGGCCGGTCCCTCCTCCAAGCCTGCCCAGTGACGGGCTGAGGGGTGTCGCCCCCATTCCCGTCACCTTACCCCTGGGTCCCCCCGTGGGGGGACGGCTCCGGCACTTCCGTTCCGCCTGGTCCGCTGTTTCCACGGACAGGTGGGTCTTGGAGGTGGTGGGAAGAGGCCTGCCTCTGGAATTCGAGCAGGCACCACCCTTCAGAGCCGTCGCCCCTCGGGGGGCTTCGGGATCCCCAGCCTCACTGGCGGCTCGTCGAGCCGACATCGCCTCCTCCTCCAGAAGGAGGTGATAAGAGAGGTGGTGGACCCTCCTTCAGACCCAGGGTTTGTGTCCAGGTACTTCCTGGTTCCGGCGGACGGGGCTGGCGCCCATTCTCGACTCACCGACTCTAAACAAGTTCCTAAGGTCTCGAACCTTCAGGATGGTCACTCTGGCTCAGATAATACCATCCTTGGAACGCGGGCGCAGGTTCTGCTCTCTGGACTTGCAGGACGCGCTTTTTCACGTCCCTATCCGTCTGCCTCACCAGAGATTCCTTCGCTCCGAGCGGAAGGATCCTCTTCAGTTCCAAGCCATGCCCTTCGGCTTGTCTCCAGCTCCCAGGGTCTTCACCAAATGCTGGCAGTGGTGACAGCATTCTCGTGCGCAGGGGTCCGGTGTACCTTACCTGGACGACTGGTTGATAGCAGCTCCCTCCAGGAAGGAGGCGAGTGGTCCAGAGATCTGCCCTCCAGGTCTGTTTCAACTGGGCCTCCTTATCAAGCAGGCCAAGTCGAACTTCGAGCAAGCAGGTGATTCTATTCATCGGGCGCAGCTCGACTCTCTTTCGAGCAGGAGCGGCTCCCGCGGACAGGGCCGAGGTTCTTTCCTCCTTTGCCCGATCATTTCTGGTTGGGCAATTGCGCCTGCCGGGACTTCCTCGCCTCCTGGGTCTCATGGCGGCCTGCACCAGCGTGGTCCGTTGGGCCGCTGGAACATCGTCCCCTTCAGTGGGACTGGCCAGCCAGTGGTCACAATGCTGCGATCCTTTGGACCAGCTGTAGCCGGTGACACAGGGATGTGGAACGCTCTCCAGTGGTGGACCGTTCCAGATCATTTGCAGGAGGGCATCCCGTTCGTCCGCCCGAGCCGGCGGTCTCTCTATCGACCGATGCCTCTCTGATGGGTTGGGGTGCCCATCTGGGAACACGGGGCTCATGGCCTCTGGTCCCGTGGGAGTCCGATGCCACATCAACCTGCTGGAGCTCCAGCGGTCCGCTTAGCTCTCACGCCTTTGCTCCGTTCCTCCGGGGTCAAGTGGTCCGAGTCCAGGCGGACAATACCACGACCATGTACTATCTAAACCGCCAGGGCGGGACGCGCCCATGCTTCTATGCAAGAAAGCCCGCATTTGGTTCACTCAGGCGCAGCCTGGAGCGGATCTCCTAGCCATTCACGTGGCAGGAGCCTCCAACACCCTGGCCGATGCCCTGGGCCGGATAGGGGCTGCATCCCACAGTGGTCTCTCCTGCCGAGGTAGTACAGCATCTGTTCTCCCATTGGGGCACACCTCAGGTGGACCTGTTTGCCTCCAGGAGAAGCAGCGCTGAGT
This sequence comes from Neoceratodus forsteri, assembly GCA_016271365.2. Lineage (NCBI taxonomy): Eukaryota > Metazoa > Chordata > Ceratodontiformes > Ceratodontidae > Neoceratodus > Neoceratodus forsteri. The sequence goes on along the minus strand of CM057449.1, from coordinate 1,127,399,982 downwards.
CTGTTCCATGCCGCCCCTCAGCAGGGCTCGCTGCAGGGGATGCCTTCTCGAGGCAGTGGACCCCGGGCCTCTTTACGCCTTTCCCCATTTCCCTTGATCACAAGGTGCTTCTCAAAGCGAGGAGGGACAAGGCGCAGGTGATTCTGATAGCCCCAGACTGGCCTCGCCAGTTCTGGTACCAGATCTCCTCAGTCTCAGCTCCAGGACTCCAGGCAGCTTCCAGCTCGCCGGACCTGCTCTCAGTCAATCAGGGAAGGTGTTCCATCCGGACCTTCAATCCCTGCACCCTGGACGCCTGGTTCTGAGCTAGAGTTCCAGGCCTTGGAGTCTTTCCGACGAGGTCCTCAATGTAGTTGAGGCGTCCCGTGAGAGTCGACCAGAAAATGCTATGCCTTCAAATGGAAAAGGTTTTTCCATTTGGTGTCAAGAACAAGGGCTTGGACCCTTCCTCCTGTTCCTTGGCAAGCATCTTGGACTATTTATGGTCCCTTTCTAGTCAAGGGCTTAGGTCGACGACCCTAGGGTGCACCTGGCAGCCATCTCTGCTTACCGGCGCGGGCCGAAGCAGTCGGTGACACAGGAGAAGGTGGTCTGCGCTTTTCAAGGCCTTGATCACATTTCCCCTCCAGTCTTGGGAACCCCCACCTCCGTGGGATCTGCTGCTGGTACTGGCAAAGCTCATGGGCAAGCCATTCGAACCTATGCACAGGTGTGTCTCTCTCACCTGTCGTGGAAGACCGCCTTCTTGGTGGCTATCCGTCAGCCAGAAGGATGGGAGCTCAGGCGGCTTTCCATCGAGTCTCCTTATCTGGTCTTCCACAGGGACAAGGTTGTCCTCGCCCCCACCGAAATTCCTTCGAAGGTGGTGGGAGTTTCACCTTAACCAGGTGTTGACTCTGCCGGTGTTCTACCCAATCACACCTCGGAGGCAATATAGGTTCCATACTCTGGACCCTAGAAGGGCGCTTATTATAAGGAGCGACGGCTGAAATTGGGAGAGGTTCGCCAGCTGTTTGTCACCTACGCTGAAGCACGATCTGGCAGACCTGCAGCCAAGCGGACGATAAGCAGGTGGGTAACCTCCTGCATAGATCTCTGCTATAAGTTGGCGGGCATGGAGCCTCCCAGAGGATAAGAGCTCATTCTACCCGCCATACTGCTGCAACGGTGGCTGCTTCCAGGGCGTCCCTATCCAGGAAATCTGCAGGGCTGCTACCTGAAGTCAGCAAACACCTTCATTACCCATTACCACATCGACCTTGAGTCACGCCCGGGATGCTGGTTTTGGGGCCTCAGTTCTCAGTCTCTCTTCCCAAGTAAGTATTGGGGGTGTCGTCTTGCCTCCCTCCTCAGGAGAACTGCTAGGAGTCTGCCAATGAGTGTGGATGAACAACATATCCATGTCCTAGAAATACAGGTTACTCACCTGTAACAGGAGTTCTAGGAATGGTATATGTTGTTCATCCACGCCCACCGACCTGCCCGGCTCGACGCACAACCTGAGCTTCCAGCGGGCCAGATCTGGCGTCATGGGGCGGAGCCGAGAGTTATACCACCCGGGTGGGTGGGAGGAGCAAGCTTGAAGACCTTCCGGCAAGATTTAAAGCGGCAAGGATACCTGCCAATGAGTGTGGATGAACAACATATACCATTCCTAGAACTCCTGTTACAGGTGAGTAACCTGTATTTCTCTGCCGCAGGGGCATATATGTGTTCCCATATCTGAACGACTGGCTCTTCTCAGCTCCATCTCTGGGCAGCCTGAAGGAGTCTCTCTCCTTCCCTCTGGATCTGTTTGCCCAGCTGGGCATCTCGGTCAGTCTCCCCAAGTCCCATCTAGTACCCTCTCAGCACCTCCAATTTATTGCAGCGGTACTGGATAGTCTTGAGCAAGGCCTTCTTGCCATTGGATCGAGCAGAGACCTTGGCTTCTCAGGCCACTCTGGTGCCCAAAGCTCGATGGACCCCAGCGCACTCGGTGCTCCATCTTTTGGGTCTTATGGCAGCAGCCATTCTCACCGCCCCCTTTGCCAGACTGCACATGAGGGTTACCCAGTGGTCTCTTCGAGTCCAGTGGGATCAACGAGTGGACGACATGAGCCTACTGGTCATGATCTCCAACAGTCTTCAGAAAGACATCGTCTGGTGGCAGGACCTCACCAACTTCTTGGTGGGAGCTCTTTTCCACTCTCAGGCTCCCTCCCAGAGTCTCACATCGGATGCCTCCGATATGGGTTGGGGAGCCCATTTGGAGGATCAGAGAACTCAAGGTTTGTGGTCTCCTCATGAGCAACACCTTCACATCAACATCCTGAAGACCAGAGCAGTCCTTTATGCTCTCCAGGCCTTCCAATCGTTACTCCTCCCAGGAACACTTTTGGTCCAGATAGACAACATGGCAACTGTCTGGTACCTCAACAAACAGGGAGGTACCCGGTCATACCCTCTTTGCAGGGAAACAATGAGAGTATGGTATTGGGCTCTTCAGCATGGCCTGTTTCTGACAGCAGTTCACGTACCAGGTGTACACAACACCCTGGCGGACAGTCTCAGACAGTCAGTGGCCAGGGCTTACGAGTGGGAGCTAAAGCAGGAGGTAGTCGAAGACCTGTTTCTATGGAGGGGTTGGCCAGACCTAAGTCTGTTCACCTCCTCATTCAACGCAAAACTACACAGCTTTTGCTCGCTCGTTCCCTGGCATGATGCTTTTGGCGAGACACACTGTCTGCCTCTCTCGGACAGGGAGGTTTCTTTATGCATTTCCTCCCTTTCCTCTCATTCAGAAGGTTCTGTTGAAACTCCAGGCAGAAGGGGCCCACTTGACTTTGATTGCCCCTCTGTGTCCCTGGCAGATTTGGTTCCCACTGTTACAACAACTAGTGCTAGAACCGCCGGTCCTTCTGCCACTGTCTCATGACCTTCTGTCTCAGGAGCAGGGCACCCTGGTTCATCCAAGTCATCAGTCTCTCCATCTTCATGCGTGGCACCTGTGGACATAGTGGTTTCTCGCTATGGAATTTCCTCTCAGGTTGCTAAGATCCCGGTGGAAGCCAGAAAACCCTCTACCAGATCCAGCTACACCATGAGTGGAAGAGATTCTCTATCTGGGCCACAGCCAAACGCTTGGACCCCTTTTCTTGCTCAGCTTCTCAGCTGTTAGAGTGCCTTGTACATCTTTCTGAGTTGTGCCTTAGTTAACTCCTCTAATGCATTAAGGTCCATCTCTCTATGGTGTCGGTCTGCCACCTTCTGGTGGAGGGCAAAACCATAGCACAGCTAGAGGTTTCTGGAACTTTCTTGGAGGGTATCCTTCACATCAAACCTCCAGTCTAGAACCTCTGTCCTCCCTGGGATCTTAATGTTATGTTGGAGAAACTTACTTTGCCCCCTTTTGAACCGGCAGCAAGTTGTGATATGCGCTTCCTGTCCTGGAAGACGCTATTTTTGGTTGCAGTTACCTCAGCTTGAAGGGTTTCAGATCTTCAGGCCTTTGTTTGCAGAGAGCCTTATTTTATTTTCCACAAGGACTGGGTGGTCCTAAGGACTGATCCGTCCTTTCTTCCGAAAGTGGTTTCAGAGATGACTCTCAACCAGAGTGTTGAACTGCCAGTCTGTTTTCCTGAGCATTCCAAAAGGGGGGGAATATCTTTTGCAAACCTTGGATGTGTATCGGATTTTGAGGTAGTATACCTCCTGGACTAAGGAGGTTTGAAAGTCAAACCAAGTCTTTGTGGCTTTTTCCTCCCAGTGCCTGGGCAAGGCCATCTGTAAACAGATTATTTCTAGGTGGCTGGCTAACTGAATTCATTACACTTACCAGAAATACGGGAAAACCCTTCCGGGGGCGGTTAAAGGCCATTGCACCAGAGGTGTGGCCACTTCTGCCGCTTTTTTCAGGAATGTGTCCACTATGGAGATCTGTGCAGCGGCCACTTGGTCTTCTATCCACATCTTCACTAAGCATTAAAGTCTGGACATTGCCTCTAGGCGCCCAGCTGGTTTCGGCCTTGCAGTTTTGCAAGGTCTTCTGTCTAAAGACAGACCCTTAGTTGGCAGACATTTTCCTCCTCCTTGTCTCCAGCTCCTTCTCTTTTCTTAGACTGCTTGGAATTCAGTCCTATGTGAAGACCTACTGCAGAAACCCTCTTGAAGTAAGATATAGCAGTTACGTAAGAACTAACCGTAACAGTAGATCTTCGAGAGAGGTTCCTGCAGTAGGTCTGGTTTCTCACCCACTTTCCCCCAGCTCCTGGAAATTTTCCTTTTCTGTTTTGCCTAGTCCCTGGGTCGAACCAGGGCACAGGGTTTCAAGAGTTGTTACTCCTTTCTTTCTACTATCGTCTCTCTAGGTCATCGGTGGAAAAGAACTGGAGGGCGGGTACGGGACCGCCCCTTTTATAGTTGGGCTGACGTCATGTCACCTGACATCAGAGGGTCGGTCCCCGCTGATGATTGCTAGCTACAAGTTTTCCGTTGGAACCTGACGCTGGGGGCGCGGTCCTATATGTGAAGACCTACTGCAGGAACTTCTCTCGAAGATCTACTGTTACGGTAAGTTCTTACGAAACTGCTGTTTCCCCCTGAATTAGATCAAAGCTGCCCTTTAGGTCCGACTGGACCCAGTTCAGCTTAAAGTAGTTTTTTTTTCCTAGAGCTGTGTGGCCCAAGGCCACTGCCATGCACCTTCTTCAAGCATTCCTTCCAGGTACCCCAACAACAACTGCCACTCCCACTGTTCCACTCCCTCTGCTGTCGAGCCAATGGGCATCCACATGGGGCAGGGTCCAAGGAGGCCAGCACCATTATTGATGGTGGCCGGTGCTCATTAGATTTTTCCTGTTTTTCCCTGCCCCCGCCCGGATGTTAGGCCATGTCCTCACGGACCTCACAAAGTCAGTGTGATGCTACAGAGTAGCAGGCTCCCCAGCCAAGTGTAGGTGTCGCTGGTGCAGTGGAAACTGGATGCCCATCCCTCCCAGATGGGAGTGACCATACTTCCTGGTGCCCCGGCTGGCTCTAGTCCGCTACTGAACTCGGGTCATCAACGTGGGCATGCATAGTGCTACCTACTGGGCCATTGCAGGGTTTTAAGTAACTGCAAAATTGATTAACATTTTCACAAGTATAAAAGGCTGTGGGGTAACAGATGGACACATACACCGATTTGCAGTTTGCAAATGATCCAAAATATTTATTAAAATATTTTCAGAACAAAATAATAGCAGACTAGTTTTGTCAAAACAAAATAAAACACACACAAAAAATAAGCTTCAATTCAGCAAATTCAAAAATAAGTTTCACAACAACAGTACTAGCAGTAACTATCCTGGATAGGTGTTTCCCTTTCAACACCCTACTCGAATCTGACTAACACCTTTACCTGAGCAGAATATAAAGAGGGCAGGACTTTTTGATAGGTCCGCCCTATCTGTCAATCAAACAGTCATATATCTTTCTTTTAAAACACCTTTAAAACTATTAATTTATAGCTCAGATCTCTTATAACATCAGCATTATTACAGTTATGACATTCTTTCTTAGAATTACCATCTGGATCAAAAGGTAAACGAGACATCTTCTAGTAAGCCCCTCCTCCAGCAGTCCTGACTATAAAAATAGTTTGGAAGTGGCCGGCCGGCTCTTGGAGAGAAACTACAGAGGAGGTGTGCTGAAGGATTCTGTTTCACTGAGGTTTGCTTATACGCTAAGCTGGGAATCCATTGTGTGCGTTTGTGTTGCTTAAAAAACACTACCCCTTTTTAGTCGAAGACATGGGTATGTTAATTTGTTTAATTTGCTGCTTTTGAAAAGCTTTATACAGCAACAGTGGAGTTTTAAACAGTCCGAGGGTGCGCACACTCGCAAGGCTTGTTTCTCAGCTAAGTTTAGCCTAGCTTTAGTAAAACCGAGCTGCACTGCCGAGGAGCGCTGAAATAAACAAATACGCAACCTCGCGCGGCGCTCCACTACTGAACAGCACCTTAGAAAAATGCATTCTACCAAACACTTAGTTTAGTTCTCCCCTTATTTCTCTAAACTAAGGCTTTTAAAAGAAGAGAAGGAAAATAAAAGCAGTTCCCACAGTTTTTAAATATTTACAGCGTGACTTAGCTGAACAAGGGAAGAAATAAACTATAACAATGAAGTATTTCCTGCTTCCTCAAAGCGTACTCTAAATAACAGTTGTACTGTTATCATAATGTCTTTTTATTTGCACCTGCATTACACCCAGCATAACGCTGCATTTTTTTTTCTTTTATGTAATTCCTGCTTAAGTTTAGGATTCTTAGTTACTGTGCAACTGGTATGTGTTTCATGGGAGGGGGTTACCGGACAAGAAGACTTCACATAATAAAATAAATAAAAAAAACATGGGTGGCCAGCCCATGTACACTTACAACATCTAACAGAGCAAAGATATACAAAGGAAACTCCATGAAACATTCCTATTATTGGCATACTGATGTTATGACTTTTTACAACAAGTAAAACTGCTAATCAGTTGGGATAATGCATAGCTCGTGTCTTAGTTTGTTTAAGGGAAACTGAACATTGTTTAATCAAGGGTAGTTTACTAAGCCGAAGTTTGTTTCCATATGTGACCTGGGAGCACGAGGAAGTTAAGTGACTTGCTCAGGATCACACAATATACACCTAGGGCGGCAGCTGTGGGAATAAAATCCAGGTCTCCAGATCTGCAGCTCAGAGCTTTAACCCACTGCGCTATACTGCCTCCTTACGTTTAGCAACGTACAACGTAAACTGCTAGAAAATGCATATACCTACTTTTACGCAGTTAGTTACAATGAAAGTGCTAATCAGTCTTTGCAGTTATTTAAAACCCTGCATTGGACAGCCCCTCCCTAGAAGTAGTTTGTAAAGAATTAAACTGCCCTCCTTCCTGCTGTTACGGCCCCAGGGTTCAAACAAGCTTGTCCCAGCCAGATTTTCTCAGTTTCAGAAATTCTGCATCTGTATCAGGAGCTTCCTATACACATATAATACAGTATTTGGCTGCACATCAGTAAGAGATTTTTAAAGTTGTTATTGCTTCACTGGGCTGAAGAGGACATTAATTTGAAATAATTGCATATTCATTCCATATTGCATATTTGCTGTATTCTTGCTCTTATTTACATCTCCAGGCCCCCCCCCCCCCCAATGGGCATCTAATGCTCTTGGGCCCTACCCGGTTAACGAATTACTAATAAAAAATAAAATTTATATTTCAGCTGAATAATATAGCTAAAACCAGTGTAGTCAAAGGATCTGCCATAGTTAAATAGTGGCCAAGAAATGAAGACTATATGGGAGATCTCCCAAAGCAATTAAGATAACCTGCATAAAATATAAGTTCCTCCCCCAAGCTAAGTACAAATGAGGAAGAAGAACAATAGCCACGGACTGCTTTTAAGTGATATGAACATACATACAAATAAGCCAACAGATAAAGGTCCTACGGTCTGTCAAGTTTGCTTGTGAGCGCAGGTCCCTCAGTGTTTACAGAGGGACCTGCCCTGCCTCACCTCTCAACCTTCCTTGCTAACACCCTCCTCCCACCCCCTACCCCCACATGTAACTTTCCTCTTTATTCTGTCTCATCCTGTCTTGAAGCCAGCCACTGCCTTCAGGGAGACCACTTCCTTCAGCAACTCGTTCTACTTGGCCACCACCCTCTCAGAGAAAAAGTGCCTTCTTATATCTCTCCTGAATCTTTACCTTGCCTGCTTTAAGCTGTGCCCCAGTGAACTTGTTTCCACTAATGCTGAAGAGACTCTCGGTGCTCACCCTGTTGATACCTTTGAAGTATATGAAGGTCTTGATCAGGTCCCCACTCACCCTTCTGTCCTCCAGGGTGTACATGTTGTGCTCTCTTAGTCTGTCCTCATAAGCTTTGCCTGCTGACCCTGGATCATTTTGGTTGCCCTTCTCTGGACCGTTTCCAGTAAGTTGACATCCTTCTTGAGGTAAGGGCACCAGTACTGCACACTGTACCCCAGGTTCGGCCTCACCAGTGATCTGTATAATGGCATAATGATGTCTGCCTTTCTGCTTGTTATCCCCCTGGCTATGCTCCCCAGCATCAAGTTTGCTTTGGCTGCTGTTCTCTTGCAGTGTGCCAAGTGCTTCAGGTGATGCTTGATGATTACTCCCAGGTCCTTCTCCTCTGACCTGGTTACCTGCACACCACCTAGCCAGTATTTGGTCTCTTGGTTCTTCGCCCCCAAGTCCATTACCTTGCACTTTTACCATTGAACCCCAGCTGCCAAGTGCTGGACCACTTCTCTAACTTAACTAGGTCTTCTCTGAGGTCCTGTCTCCCCTCCTGCGTGTCCACAAACAGGCAGATTTTACCCTTAGTCCCATATGCAATGCCACTGATGAATATGTTAAACAACACTGGTCCAAGCACAGAGCACTGGCCTAGCCTAAGAGAACTCACTCCCCCAACTACCACCCTCTCACTTCTATCCTGCAGCCTGTTTTTAAGCCATCTAGCAAGCTTCAGACAACATGAAGTCTTGCTATATTCTGACTATATGCAGTTAGCACCAGCACTTGAACTGCTCCGGAGAGAACAGTTAACTCTGCAGAAGCATAGAACGTTGAGCTCGAGCTTGGTTTTCAAACCTCTGTCTCTGGTACTCTGCAGTGTAACCATCAGATTTCTTACTCCGCATAACTGTGAAGTCGCTGTAGAGATACCTCCTGCACTTTGGTTTGGTATAGTTCGAATTGGTCGGTTTTTTCAACCGCAGTTCTTTACTGTTCGGTGTTCTTACCTCTGTCTTGGTAACAGTAAGTGGTAGTAGTAGGTAGTGTTATTTTTGTTGGAAATTGTTTTGCCTTCGGTTCTTTTCCGGTCGGTCCGGTTCAGAACTGAAATCTATTGTGTTTGTGTTTTTTTTCTTCAGTTATATTGTGGTTTTCCAGTACTTATCGGTTTCCTAAAAAATCCGATATTTGTGAATTTTTTTAACCGATCCGTGACACAGTTGGGACCAATATGTTTTTAGTTGCCTGGCTGAAACGCAGACAAAGGTAACTTTGAATTTCGGCATGTCTGAGAAACCCAAAAAGAAAATGGGGCCCACTGGGTTTCAGCACTCTACCGAGTGTAAGGAGGCCTTTGCTAAGGCTGATCCTCACCTCGTCTGTGTGTACTGTCTGGGGTTTGACCACCTCAAAGAAGACTGCCAGATCTGAAAGAACTTTCCCAAAGCCACTCTGGAAAAATATTTGAGTAGGCTGAGGGAGAGGGAGGCCGAGAAGTCCGCTGACCCGGATGGCCAGCCTGGTTTGGTTGCGACTGAACCTGAGGAAGTGCCCACTGACCTGGGCGATACCTCCTCGGGCAACCGGAGAGACGATTCCGTGGAATCGGTTCCAAGTAAAAGAAAGAGAAAGTCAACCGGTTCTGAACCGACTTCCCATGTTCCGACCGCTGATGAGATAGCGAAAGTGATTTCCATAGTGCAGTTGCTTTGCCTGCTTCCGACCGAACCGTGTTCGGTTCAAATGCGTCGGAAGTGGTTGCCTCAGATGTTGACCCAGAGGCATACTATGAGGGCGATTGGGAGGAGGAGGAGGAAGGCCTAGATGAGCTAGTAGAGCCTGACATCTCCCCAGACAGAGCTTCCAGTGTTTCTCCTCCCAGGCTTTCTGAGTCCCCGTCCCACTTCTTGTTTTACAGGAAGGTGGCTGAGACTCTTCAGCTTCCTATGGAAGAAGCTGATCAGGAGGAACCTGATTATGTGGAGATGATGGATGTTCCAGAGTCAATGAGAGTGTCTATCCCTCTGCATAAATCCCTGGGGAGACAGACACAGGAACTTTGCAATTTCCCACATCCATACCTCCTGTGGAAAAAAGAATGGACAGGAGGTATGCTTTATCAGGTCCTGGCACAGAATTCCTTTCAGTGCATAGCAGCTATGTAGGGGTAGTGCAAGCTGCAGCCTGTGACAAGGCTAATATTCCCTTGGTATCAAACTCCCCAGATAAGAATTCCAGGAAAGTGGATGCCATGGCCAAGAAACAGTACTTGGCATCCTCTTTGGGGCTCAGGCAATCAAACTACATGGCATATACAGTCAGGCACCAGAAGTCTAAGTGGGATACGGTTCTGGAGCTGGCTAAGAATGCCCCACCTCAGCTAGCCAAGGAACTGGATCAGGTGGCTGTGAATGGTATCGAGGCATCCAAAGTGCAATTTCATGCTGCTGTGGACTCGAATTATGTCCATTCTAGAGTCATGGCTACATCTATCTCTATGAGAAGGTTTGCTTGGCTTAGATGTACCAACCTTTCGCTGGATACCCAGACTAAGGCCATGGATTTTCCTGTTACTGGTAATTCTCTGTTTGGGGAACAAACAGAGAACTACATGAAGAAGTTGGACGAGTATAGGGCCACCTATAGGAGTGCTGCTGCTAAGGAAAAACATACTACTCCTTAGAGGCAGCATTTTAGGGCTGGCAGGGGCAGGCCTTTTCAAAGGCCTTTTTACCAAGCTCAAGCATCCTCCTCTCTTTTCCAGCAGAGGGGGTTCTTTAGGGGAATAGGCAGATGTGGGATGACTAGGACCCCATCATCCATGCAGTCTAAGCCCCCTGCCAAACAGACATCCTGAGGTGTCGGTCAGGGTCTCCTCCCAAGTTCCAGTAGGTGGCAGGTTGGCTCACTACTCCCAGGCCTTGGAGTCTGTTACTTCAGACAAATGGGTCCTGGAAGTAGTGAGCCAGGGACTTGTTCTCAGTTTCAAAAGGTTCCCAAAAATGAGAACAAGGTCCTTCAGTCCCCTGTCTCCCTTGGAGACAAAGGTCTTAGAGGCAGACGTCTCTTCTCTTCTGCGAGCAGTAAAGAAGGTACCTCTTTGTCACAGGGGAAAAGGACTGTATTCCAGATACTTCCTTACCCCAAAAAAGACGAGAGTGGCAACCCATCCTACATTTAAGGTACCTGAACAAATATTTAACAAAGCCAAAATTCAAGATGGTGACTCTGGGAGTAATTCTTCCCTCTCTGAGACCAGGAGACTGGCTATCCTCTCTGGATCTCAAGGATGCCTACTTCCACATACCTATCAGACATTCCCACAGAAAGTAACTCCGGTTCGAGTTGCCCTCAGGCCATTACCAATTCAGAGCTATGCCTTTCGGCCTAACATCTGCTCCAAGAGTGTTTATCAAGTGCCTGGCAGTAGTGGTGGCATTCCTCAGGAGACAGGGTATCCTTCTGTTCCCGTACCTGGACGACTGGCTCCTAGTAGGCCAGTCCTCAGACCAAGTCAAATCAGCCTTAGAGGTCACTCAGACTTCTAGAGTCCTTGGGCTTCATTCTGAACCTAGAAAAGTCGGTTCTGGAACCAGCTCAGCTTCTCACCTTCATGGGGTGGAAATAGACACTATTGAGGCAAGAGCATTTCTCCCTTTCTCAAAGGTTCAGTCCCTCATCACTCTGGCTTCCTCTTTTCATCCTCTAGTTTCTCGTCCAGCCAGACACTTTCTACAGTTCCTGGGCCACATGGCAGCATCCACAGCCATGGTTTAGGGAGCAAGGTTTCAGATGAGAGATATTCAGTTTCATCTCAGATCTTATTGGTCTCAGAAAAGGGACCCTCTCTCCAAATTGGTTCCAGTGTCTCAAACTCTAGTTCAGGCCCTCCAGTGGTGGCTGGAGGAGGACAGTCTTCGGCAAGGTGTCCCATTTGTCAGTCAGGCTCCTTCAGTGACTCTCACCACAGATGCCTCTCTACTAGGTTGAGAGGCTCACCTAGATCAGCTTACAGCTCAGGGAACCTGGTCTCACCAGGAGTCCCTTCTACACATATATCCTCTTGAATTGAGAGCTTTCTTTCTAGCACTTCAGACATTCTCAACTGCTGTTCAAGAGAAAGCAGTGCAGATCAGGACAGACAATACCACAACTATGTGGTACATCAGCAAGCAGGGAGGCACTCGGTCCTTGCCCTTCTGCACAGAGGCCATGAAGACATGGTCTCTGGCTTATTCTCTTCAGGCTTCTCTGATAGCTGTGCATCTTCCAGGGAAGGACAGCATTTTAGCAGATGCTCTCAGCAGGATTTCTCAGAGTCATCACGAATGGACCCTGAATCCTCTGATTCTTCAGGCCATTTTCAAGATGTGGGGTACTCCAGAGATAGATCTCTTAGCAGCCCCGGACAATCACCAACTTCCTGTCTTTTGTTGCAGACCTCCTCTTCTGGGCTCTGTCCATCAGGATGTTCTATTATTGAATTGAACAAGCGGGTTCCTGTATGCATTTCCTTCTTTTCCTCTGATATTCAGGGTCCTGATCAAGATCAGGTCTCAGCCTTGCAGGGTGATTCTAGTGGCTCCAGACTGGGTCAGACAGCCTTGGTATACTCTTCTGTTTTCACTGTCAGTAACGATGCCTCTGTCTCTTCCCAGACAGTTCAATCTTCTTACCTCCTCTCAGGGGAGGATCCTTTGCCACAATCTTCAGACTCTCAGGCTCAAGGCCTGGCTCTTGAAGAGCTAGAGTATGCAAGCCTACACCTTTCTCAGTCGGGTTTGGACATTTTAAAAGTTAGCAGAAAACCTACTACCAGAAAGACCTGCAACTCCACATGGAAAAGATTTGAGTTTTGGTGTTTCCAGAAATCGGTTCAGCCAGAATAGACTGATATTGCCACTGTACTTGACTATCTGGTGCATCTTAATAGTTTAGGCCTCCGGCTTTCTACTCTCAAGGTACATTTGGTAGCTGTGTCTGCCTTTCTTTCTGCTGGTAAGGGCGCTTCCTTAGCTTCTCATTCAGTTTTCAAGAAGTTTTTCAAAGGTTTAGTATATGTTAATCCTCCCTTTAGGGGGCCTACCCCTTCTTGGGATCTGAATGTCTGTATAGCGCAACTTATGCAGCCCCCTTTTGAGCCTTTATCTTCAGCAGAACTGAAGTACTTGACTTGGAAAACTGTATTCCTGGTAGCCATTACCTCTGCCAGGAGAATCAGTGAATTACAGGCTTTATCAGTGGAACCTGATTTCATTTCATTTTACAGGGATACGGTGGTCGTTCGAACCAACAGAAAGTTTCTTCCCAAGGTGGTATCAGACTTTCATCTGAATCGATCTATGTCATTGCCTGTATTTTTCACTGACCATTCTTCCTCTGGGGAGAGAAGATTACACAGTCTTGATGTAAAGAGGGCTCTTAGTTACTATGTGAAGCATACTAAGGCGCATAGGAATGGATGTTCTCAGTTGTTTCTCACCTATAGAGAAGAGGGAAGGGGCAAACCAGCCAGCAAGAGAACTGTTGCCAGGTGGATTGTCTCCTGTATCCAGTACTGCTATTCGAAGCTTGGAAGGAGCCTCCCTCAGGCCTGAGGGCTCATTCTATTAGAGGTACAGCTGCTTCAGTTGGAGCAGCTAGAGATACACCTTTAGTAGAAATCTGTTAAGCAGCCACCTGGAAAACTGTTCACACATTTACCAAGCATTACTCTTTGGACATTCAGCCTAGAAGTGATGCTAGGTTTGGCACAGCTGTGCTGCAGAACTTGTTCACAAAATTGATTCTGTGACTCCCTCCTCCAAGGGGTACTGCTTGGTAGTCTGCATATAGTCAGAATACAGCAAGACGTCATGTTGTTTGAAGAAAAAATTACAATAGTAATGTTTTTTCTAATGGAATCTTGCTGTATTCTGACCTCCCTCCCTGCCTCCTCTCCTGGAACCTAGTAGTTTTGGGATGTGGGTGGGCAGGCACAGTGCTGCACCCCAGAGGTGTACTTGACATGCCCTTTATCTTATTAAGGGTTTTATTATGAATGTTTTTGCTTGTTTCACTATCTACTTATTTTCTTTTTGGGGTTCTTGACTTGAGTCTTTTGACCCTAAAAATCTGTTATTGCCATTTGGCACAAAAATTTTAGAAATAATTTCTACCTGTTGAATTAGTTTAGCGCTTGTAAGAATCTGATGGTTACACTGCAGAGCACCAGAGACAGAAGTTCGAAAACCGAGCTCGAGCTCAACATTCTATGCTTCTGCATAGAGTTAAATCTTTCCTCTAAAGAGCAGTTCAAGTGCTGGGGTAACTGCATATAGTGATAATACAGCAAGACTCCACTAGAAGAAACATTACTATGGTGAGTAATTTTTTCTTACCTCCTACCTCTAGGCCTTCCAGCTTCCTGATTAATCTCCTATGAGGCACTGAGTCAGAGGCCTTACTGAAATCCAGATACTGGATGTCAGCCGCTCGGTCCCTGTCCACCATCCTGGTTACCCAGTCAAAGAAGTAATCAGGTTTGTCTTGCAGGATCTCCCTGACACAAACCTGTGCTGTCTCTTGTCTTGGAATCCATTGTTCTCCAGAAAGCTTGCCAGTCTTTCCCTCAGAAAGGTCTCCATCAGCTTTCCTACTGGTCTGACTGACTGGTCTGTAATTTTCAGTGTCATTCCCCAGCTCACTTCTGTGAAGAGTCACCACATGTGCAGTCCTCCAGCCTTGGGGCACATCCCCCATCCCCAAGAGAGGTGTTAAACATGTCTTCCAGGGGACCCCCCGATTCCACCTCCAGCTCCCTCAGAACCCTTGGATGCATGACACCTGGCCCTGGGGATTTATCCACCTTCAGGGCTTGTAGTCCCTTATGCACCCTATCTACTTGGATCACACTGTCTGTGTCCGGCCCTTCCCATTTCTCACCCCTTTCTCCCTTGTGGTGTTGGAACATACTTCTCCGTAGTGAAGTCTGAGTAGAAATACTTGATAAGTACATTCGCTTTCTCTTCACTATCTTCTGCACATCCGCCCCCTCTCCATTTTCAATCTGTCTCATCCCTCATATCCTTCTTCTTCCTTATGTATTGGAAGCAGGCTTTCTCCCCCTTTTTCACTGCCTATGTTGCTCTGTCTGCCATGCTGTCTTTCCTTAAATTAGTACAATGTTCCTCCCTGTCCTCCTTTTTCTTCATACGCTTTTACTTCCTGAATGCTGACTTCTTGTCTCTTACCACCTTGGCCACCTTCCTGCCATACCTGCTAGTGATCCACTTCCTACCAAATGACATGCCAGGGAGATCACCAAGCAAACTCTGAAACCCTGCAAACAACACGTACAAAATACAAGAACAAATCTGAATGCCAAACCAAACTGATTTACAAGAAAATTCATCTGGCTATATTTGCCCACATCCCATCTGACTTCAAAGGTATCCTAAATCTTCTGCCTATCCAGGTGACACCAGAACACAGGCTACAACAGTTGCAAGGGATCCCCCTTCTTTGGAGTCAGGCATATATTCTTGGCAGCACTAGGGGCCAGAAGTGACACAGTCATTTAGTCACCCTCAAACCACTTGGCCTGATTACATAAGTGGTTTTCCATTCACCTGATACAGCACCATGAGTGTCTTGCAGGATGAAATCTACAAGAACTAGACCTTTAGAGAACGGGGATGCTTCTGTTTGTTGAGGATGTTTTATAAATTTTCGCTACATGGATTTTTGAAAAACGTCAGTAATGGTAGGAAGCAAAGATATTGCTTAGATCACTTGGTATACCTCCACAAGGAAAATGAATAACTTTTGGCCTTTTTCGTTCATGAGAACTCTGCGCGTTTGCACAGACAGATGACTAAAACCAAACACAGCAATCTCAGTAGATTTCTGTAAACATTGTTCGTAGCAGAGTCAAAAGCTAATCTCCCTCAAAGAGAAAATATTTTGGCCGGCCCGATGGTGCTGAGGGTTGAGCCACTGGATGCCATACCTTGCACCACGCCAATGATCCGGGTTTGGGAATAGACCCGAGCTATTGGGAGTCAGCAGGGGAGAGAGAGGATCAAGCATCCCATAACAGCTTTTCTCTCTCTAAGTGGGTGCACATCACTCTGTTGCAGCCCCTGATGGAAGTCAGGGGCTCTACAGGTACGACGCATAGAAGGGGGGGCTGGAGCAGGACAGACATTGGCATGTCAGTGCATTCATGTTGTTGCTTGTCTACCTCCAGCAGGGGAGAAAAAGCTTGGTGGAAAAATTGCAGGGTGGTCGTGGCAGCTGATGGCCATGCACTGCACCCCAGGACCCAGAGATGTGTGCCTCCAGATATTGGATCCCGGTTCCGGGGACTTAGCATGCCAGCCTGCGTAGGGAGAGTGAGTCGCTGACAGACCTGGGTCCTGGGGTGCGGGCGCCGGTGGCCGGATAACCAGCCAAGCCCGCTCCACAGAGAAGGAGGAGGAGGAGAAATAATCATAAAAAGAAAAAATATTTAATCTTCTCCCTCTTGTTCTTGCTTCTGTTCTTGAGAAACCATGAATAATCTGCTTGCATCTTCCCCTCTGTACCCTTTGATTATCTTAAACATCCATATCATATTCTCCCGCAGGCGTCTGTTTTCTAGTGAAAAGTCTCATCTGTTCCAGTCTGCTCTGATGCTATTCTCCTAGAGCCTTGGTCATCCTTATTACTGTACACTGAACCTACAGTTCAGATAGAAGCATAGGATTTTCATCACAAACCCACCTGTCCATGCCCCAGCCAACATGTCTCTCACACCAGGTTGCTGCAGACCCTCACCTGTATTTGTCCCTCACCATGTCCTGTGCCTACACTTGGCCCTCTCAGCAAAGGTGGCATGCCCTGGACACCTGGACCCTTTAGGCCCAGTCATCAGACCCCTGCATCAAGCCAAGGCAAACAATACTTCTTGTTAAAAATGTACCACCAGTCAGTATATATTATGTGAATTATATATATATATATATATATATTTTATATATATATATATATATATATATATATATATATATTTTCTTTACAAAAAAACTGTGTTAATGCACCAGTTAGGGTTCAGATGAAACTGACAAAAGTAGGGAAATGTGGTGTTAGGATTTATAACCCTAACACCTCACCCCTACCCTGCAAGCAGCAAAAGGAAAAAATGTTGCGGTTTTGAATGCCCTGAGTCTTGCAAATCAGGCCTGGGGTCTTCCTCGGCGTTATCAGCGCTAACACTCTCCCATTCCATCAGCATATAAGCTCAGATGTGCACACTTTATGAGAATGGGGTGAGAATTAGTGTTGATAAACCCCAAGAAAGACCCCATGCTTGATTTGGCAAGACTCTGGACACTCAAAACCACAGTGTTTTTGTTTTTGCTGCTTGTAAAGTGGAAGTGGGCTGTAAACCCTAACACCACATTTCCCTACTTTTGTCGGGTTAATCTGAACGCTAACTAGTGCATTAATTCAGTTTTTTGCAAATAATTTCCTTACTTTTTGAGATAGTATAATCGTATTCTCATTCACGCATGTCCCTTGAACACATCCATGTCTCGGGAAGCGCAGGGGCCTTTGGGCCCTGTACTTCCATCCCTCCATAGATGCACACATTCGTCTGGCTACCCTGCACTTCTATACCACCAGATAAGTAATTTATGTGCTTGGTTGTAATTGTTTTTTGTGGGGCTCACTTCAAAGTGAAAAATATATCAAGTGTCCCTCTTAACTGTTAGCACTTGATTGTATATGGGGAAAAAATGTGTTTTTTGTTGTTTTTTTTTACCCTTAAGTCAGTAAATTCCTGTTGGTTTGCTCTAAAATTTGCTGTGGTTGTAGTGGAAGAGTAGATACACCTTGGTGCATTTTTGATGATGACCGGACTTTCATTACAGATTTGGCACCATGATGAATATTGCAGGTAATTTTCGGGTGCACTGCATATCCCATGAATGTTTAAGGGGGATTATGTATTATTGTTTTACTACTCATCGACACCTTTTTTTGATATGTAGTGTACATTGTCTCTTAAGTCCAATTATTGACGGACTTGTGACTTGTTAAAGTTGCAGTGTTATCCTATGAGAATTTTAATTTTTTTAATTTTTATGGGTTTTTTATATGGCCCCTAAATGTTTGTGGGGTATTATGTATTAGTGTTGTAGTAATCATTAAGACATTTATTTTTATATATAGATTGTCTCTTAACTGCAAATAATGACAGAGTTATGGCTTGTTAAAGTTGAGATGTGGAAAAAAGAAAACAAAGTCCAAATTCTTTTTTTCGTATGAAGGAATCTTTTTTGTGAGATTATGTTGTACTCATGAAAAAGATTCCTTCATACGAAAAAAGAATATGAAAAAAAAAACTAAGTCCAAATACTGTTTAAAGCAAATGAAGTGGGCACTGGGATGACGGTGCAGCATAAAAATCCAACTTCTATGAGAATCACAAGAATTAAGCGCACTCACCCCTTCCGAAATAAACACTTGAGCTGCAGATTTTCTTTTCATAAACTTATTTATTTCTTCAGCCTCAGCTCCCTGCTGAAAAAACTACCAAGGAATATCTTGCGTTTCACACCCTTCGGTGTTTCATCAGAAAATGGTGTCACGAAAAAAGATTCTTAAATGTGTTAAAAATACATTTCTTGGTCAGTTTTCTAAACAGTAACTGCAGAATCCACCCAATGGGGGTCCCGATTAGCAAAATACATGTGTTGGTGTGTGAATGTTTTCCTCACAAAAAAGATTGCCTTCCATACAAAACAGAATCCTTTCTCGTATGGCCCAAATTCTTTTTTCATATGAAACAGATATCCTAAAGCAAGCTTAGAACCGAAATTTCAAATCCTTATATCTCTGGAGCAGGTTAATATTTTTTCACCAAACTAATGAAAGGTACTGGCCCAAGCCCTTTCTACCCTAAAAATTTGAGACCAAAATTCCAAATTGGCTAGGCACTACACGATAGGGAAAAATGGCAAAACCCCCAGTTTTTTTCACTTTTTTCTCTGTCCAGATCTCTAAATCTTCATATCCGACTGTAACTAGTCTTGGCCAGTCAGGGGACCTTGCTCCTGAGAACGCACATGCAAAATCTTGTGCAAATCCGTTGAATGTTGGTGAAGCTACTAAAGTACAAAGTTAGGGGTTTAACATTAAATAACCTATTCAACCCTAACTATAGTGGTGCTACTGCGCCGCTATTTTTTTTTAACTTTCTTTTATTTAATTATTATTATTTAACAATACAATAAAAAAGAAAAGAAAAATAATGCTCAAACAATGAAAAAAGCTTAGTGTGGCATACAATGCAATCACCTATACATATGCATTCACATGTCCCTCCCCAAACAAATGCACTGATCCCAAATAAACAATACATAGTCATCCAGTAATCATGAAAGAAAGAAGTTTGAAACAGAAGGGTGGTACATCATCATTCTTAAAATAAGGCTGTCTTGTGCGTCTCCAGAGTCAAAAGTTTAGAAAAGGAAGTGATTAAGCTAGTATAAAGACTTGATTTATACCAAAAACGTATAAATTTTTCCTTATTTACTATAAAATTTCCCCAAATTATTACAAAATAAATAAATTAATCTAGTAATTTGTAAATTCAGTATGATATTTGAGGTCCATTCATTAATACTAAGGGGCTGTTTGTCAAGCCAGTAAAATTAAAGGCATATTGTAGAGATAGTTTACTACCGAGATCATGTTTAATTGTATTCCAGAGGCACCGCACATTGGGGCAGTCCCAAAGGATGTGTTGTAGTATTCCTTCAGCCAGATTACATTTGAGGCAGGTTTGTGATCCTACTAATCAAATCTTAAACATTTTTTTGTGGGGTCATATATGCATTGTGCAAGATTTTATATTGTATCGTTCTTAAATTATCCAATAAGATATATTGGTATATATTGCGCCATAAATTGGACCATGTTTGGGGACTGTCATCAGTTTCACAGCTCCAATATGAAGGGATAACCGGATCAGGTGAAAATTTCAAGATCAGTAAAGATCTGTAGTCGGCCTGGTGGCGCTGAGGGTTGAGGCGCTGGATGCCACACCTCATACCACTCTGGCGACCCGACTTCGGGAGTGAGCTCGGGCCACCGGGGGTTGGCAGAGGAAAGGGAGGATTGAGTGTCTGGAGGATTGCTCTCTTCTCCTGGGGAGGGATCTTGGAGTGCATCGCTCTGTAGCGGCCCCCGGTGGAGACCGGCGGCTACTTCAGGAGTATTGCTGTACTTAGGGGTGGGACGTGGCAGATGTCAGCACTAGCCACCTTGACATTATTGCACATCTGCGATTGGGGAGGGACTTCTCTCACTTCATTACTACTATATGTCCCTGCTCTTGACAGGATGACGCCCACGACAGGGTCCGCCCGCCACCGCCAAACAAAGCCCGTCCTTGGGGCAGGGTTCTAGGTGATGCAGTCTCCCTCCCCTTGTGCCCCTCAGGGGAGGGCCCCACCGTGTGGGGCAAGCCACAGTCCTCCCGGCTTCCGGGGAATGCGGTGGAGGCTGGGGGTTGTCATCAGGGCCAATGAGGGGGGAACAGCGCCCCAGTGGTGATCAGGTGATATACAGAATTGGAAAAAACAAAACAAAAACAAGCATTTGTCAATGCCGAACGTTCGCTTGCAGGTATTTGCAGTGGTGTTTGGCATGTATGGTGCTTTACCCTAATGCCCTGTGCGTGCTGGTATTTACACAATAAATTATCCAGCATGACCTTTTTTTTACCCCATTGTATGTGCTACATAGGCGGAAACACGTTTTGGGCAGGATGTGAAAAATGACAGCTGTACTGCTCATAGGAAGTGTGGTAAAATGCCAATGTTGAAAATCTGGAGTGCAAATATTGAAAATTCGCAAACATCCGATCGATGCGATGGGACTACTTACCATGTAGCAAAACAGTCATTTTAGAATTTTTCACCAAATTTTCAACATAACCATTTTAAGACCTGTGCTCATGAACAGTGTCACTGTGATTTTCTTAATATGTTCCATACATTGATTTCGCTTACCGACTAGCCATTGTGCGCTACCATGGGAGGAAACACGTTTTGGGTGAGATGTGAAAATGACAGCTGTACAGTTCATAAGAAGGTGTGATAAAATGGCAATGTTGAAAATCTGGATTGAAAATATTGAAAATTAGCGAACTTACGAGGCCTCGTAGGAACTACATAGCCTTGCGCTTGTAAAACAGTCATTTTGGAATTTTTGCTTTCAAATTTTCAACATGGGGTTTTGGACCCCTTCTCATGAATGATGTCACTGTCATGGCGTTATTCAGGCGAAGGGTGATTTTGCGCGGTGCCTGTGATCACCCGTCGGGCCTGAATAGCGCCATGACAATGACATCATTCATGAAAGGGTCCCAAAACCCATGTTGAAAATTTGGTGCAAAATTCAAAAAATAACTGAGATATCAATAAAGTTGAAACCCTATCTAGCCCATTATACAGCTTACCGGCATTTCCTCAGTTCGCGGTCGGCTTTGAAGAGTGCAGGCGTGTTCCGGTCCACGAAGATCGTCGTGCGGGTCAGAGGTAAATATGGGGTGAGGGGTGTGGGAGGCTGGATGCGCGGTGGGTGGAAGTGCGGGTTGTGGGAGGGCTGGGAGACTGCGCCGTGGGACATTTTGTTTACAGGTTTAAAAAAAAGGCGATGTGGGGCGTTTGCCACGCTGGGGTGACTCCCAGCATGGCAGAAGATGTGAGGGGCGAGGCCGGCGGGTGATTGGGCACCCCATTTTAAAACAAGCGAGCGTTTGCCACGCTGGGGTGGGCTCCAGCGTGCGCAGGATAGACAGGGGCGTGGAGCCGGCAGGGATTAGGCACCCCCTGCTGGCAGACAGCGTTGCCACGCTGGAGTGGGCTCCCAGTGTGGCACAGCTTAGGCGGGCGTGATGCAGCGTGGTGGGGAGCGTGGCGCAAGAGGCCGGCAGGCGCTCAGTATAGCAGCGGTGCTTTCCTTTGAAGTAGAGGAACGCCGCTGTCATACTGAGCTCCTGCACCCATTGATGCAGGACCGCCACACCTGCTCAAGGGAGCAGTGCATTGGATGGGAGAGGCACACCTCCAAGTGTGCTACTCTCCCAAAACGTTCCTTGCGCATGTGCGCAAGCGAACATAAAAAGATCTATAAAGATTGTCAACAGGGTGAGAGTTTGAGGCAACATTTCCCCATTCTTTTATTAGATCCTGGGAATCAAGAAGCCACGGAGTAGGACCATAAAAGGCCTTTAAGACTATTTTAATCAGTAGTAGCTTGGGTAGATATTTTTTCGCTTAATTTATTATTTTCCAGCAAGTTCAGAAGACGAATTAGAGACCCCTCTTTTATGAAGGAGGAAGCCTTGAGGTTGGCACCTTCTGGGAACCAGTTCAGAGGAATAATCATTCCGTTAATTTTAAAATTGGGATTACCTAAATCCATTTGATTGAAGCTACGGTAGCAGCAAGAATTCAGAAAAGCTAGAATTTGCTGATGTATTCTTAGAGAAATTTCTACTGAAGCAGATTTTAATTTAAGCGGTATAAGACTGGGTCTAGCATATAGTATAGCGTCTGGGTGAAGCTCGAACTTCGTAAGTAAGCTTAATTCTAGCTCTAACCGGATGGGACTGTACAGTAACTTCCATGATAATTATGTGAACTTGACCATTTAATGTATTTATTAATATGAGAGGCTATGTAATATAAAATACAGTTTGGTATTTTAACCCCTCCCTGATCTTTAGCAAGATGTATTTTTTTATGGCTATTCTAGGAGATTTCCCTCCCCAAATAAATCTAATACATTCTGAATGTAGTTTTCTAAACCATTCTAAGGGTATAAAAACATTAAGCATGTTTATAGGATAAAATAACCTAGGAAAAACATTCTTTTTTTTTTTTTTTTTATTTCTTTTTATTCTCCCCCCCGCACATGCCAGAGCCCCGGAGCGTCGGGAGATGCACATGCACCTGCTCCACTTCACTGCCTTACCTGTTATCCCTGGTGAACCCCCATGGAGCGGTGGTTGTACCCCCAGGCGGGTATGAGGTGGGGCCCATACACCCCGAGACTGTTCAAGTTTCATTGGGCCCCCCGGTGGTCAGGCAGGCAGGAGTTATTAGGGTCTGTGCTGGCGCTCATTCCTTTCGGCACTCCGGCGTCATTTTCCATGTTCTGGGGGTGTGGTGTGTGCCCTGATGTCAATGCGACTCCGCCGACATCCACCACTTCCAACCCTCTGTATGCTCCATACTTGCTGTGCCTCTGACCTCTGCCAGAGGCCAGTCATGTGCCGAGCCTAGACCCCCCTCCCTCCCAGGGAAGGCGTGTTGTCCTCACGAGACGCTCAAGCCTACCCCGGCCGACCCTCCGCCTCCCTGAGGTTGTTTCCGAACCCAGGTTGATGGCATTGCAACTGGTAGTGCTACCGCTGCAACGGCGGGCTGGCAAACATTCATTTTTATTATACTAATCTTGCCCCAGAATGAAAGAGGGAGATTTGACCATCTTATCAGGTCTTGTTTTATTGTTGAAATCAAATCCTCTAAGTTTAATTTAATAAGTTGGGATTTTTCTGGGGTAAGATAAATGCCTAAGTATTTTAGTTTATAGGAAGACCATGAAAAGCCTAATCCCACCATCTCATTCTTAATCAAAGTGGAGTTGAGTGGCATAACTTCTGTTTTTTCTATATTCAGTTTATAGTTAGAAAAAACACTGTATTCCTATATAGTACGTAGGGCAGCCTTTATTGATGAGACTGGGTTGGTTACATGAAGCAATATGTCATCTGCGAAAGTGGAAATCTTTAGATGTTGTTTCTCACAGACAATGCTTTCAATTGAGGGACTGGAATTCAAGAAAAATAATAATGGTTCTAAATATAAGTTAAACAAGAGAGGAGATGGGGGGCAGCCCTGGCGAGTTCCACAAGATAACTTGATTGGATCTGAGATAAGCCCATTACAGCTCAGTCTAGTCGTAGGGGAGGAGTAAAGGATTTTAAGCTATTTAACAAAGGAGTTGGGGAAACCGAATCTGAGCAAAGTTAAAAAGAGAAAGTCATGATGCACCCTGTCAAATGCTTTCTCTGCATCTAATGACACCAGAGCCATAGGATCTCTGGAGCCATCAGATGCAGAGAAAATGTGAGAGAGCTTTCTAATGTGATTGGATGCTTGTCTATTAGAAATAAAACCGGCTTGTTCTCCGGAAACTAAAGGGTGCCATACTTTATTAATTCTCTGGGCCAGTATAGAGATAAGAATCTTAATATCATAGTTGATTAAAGAGATTGGTCTGTAACTCTCTAGCTTATTCTTTGATTTGTTGGGTTTGGGGATGAAAATTAAGAGTGTTTCAAGCAAAGAGTTATCTCCTATTCCTTTTTCCAATGTAAAGTCGTAAAGGTTTTGTAAAAGTGGAGTAAGGGAGTTTTTAAAAGTTTTATAAAAATTAGCGGTGAACTCGTCTGGGCCCAGGGATTTGTTTAATGCTAGTCTGTCTATAGCCTTCTAAATCTCCAGCTGACTTACAGAATTAGTTAAGGCCTTGGCTTGGTCCAGAGTCAGTGTTGTATAAGTAAATCTGTCTGGGTATTCTTGGATCTCCTCTTTAGAATTAGGGTATTCATTAATCCATATAATTGTGAATAGTACTTATAAAATTCTGTTAAAATGTCTTTTGGATCAGTTATAACCTCTCCCGAGTCTGAAGCTATTATTGATTCTATAAGTCTGGATTGTTCTTGGTGCTTAAGCCTGTTGGCTAACAGTTTGCTGGGTTTGTCCCCTAGGTCTGTGTATCTAGCCTTAGTTTTCAGTATAATAAATTCTGTTTTTTCTTTAGTAAGAGAAAATATCTCGTTTTTACACTTTTAATTCCTGTCTCTCAAACTCAGATAGTGAGTTCTGATCCTCCCCTCTCTAACATATCAATTCTACAGGAAAGAGCTTCAGTTTTCTCTGTTTGTTTCTTCTGTTTGGATGCAAACCTTATGAAGTCTTCTCTGATAAAACATTTGAGAGCAGCCCAATTAATATCAAGTTTCTCAACAGTATCGAGGTTTTCAATTCAGAAATTTTAATCGAAAGATTAATATAATTAATATATTCTTGTCTAAGAAGAGCATTATTCAATCTCCAGAGAGTCTGTGTGGGATAAGACTGGGATACTAGTACACACAGATTAATCAGTGAATGGTCTGAGAGTGAGCTACCAAGTATTTGGGAACTTTCAACATTGCTGGTCCATGATTTCGAAATTTTAAAAAAACAACCAACCACAGGCTGGAGTCTTTCGAAGCTGTCTTATAATTAATATTGGAGTTCATGCATGTCCCTTTAGAGCTTGTCAATAAAAGAGTTAAGTACCTTTTCTTGGACATTTTGGACAGGGACAAATCCCCAGAGATTGCCTTTCCCATGGCTGAGGCCATGTTGGGACTGGCCATGGAGCTTTGACAGCATCCAGCATCCTCCCCGGCACCCTCTACCAATGTGGTTTGCAAGTACACGGTCCCCTACATGGTCACTACCAGGTCCCTTTCTGGGTTCCTTTCTCAGATCACCCTTCAGCCAGAGGGTTGGTTTCTTACTCAGCCTTCCACTAATCTGGAAGCCAGGGGGACATCGACAGGCCTCTGGACAAAGGGTCCAGAAAGATTATCCTTGCTGCCAAAAAGGTCTGAGCTGCGGTGTCTTTAGATGTTCACCAGGTGAGCTATGCCATTGCGATAGACAACTTTGGCCACTCCCTGATGGGAGTCCTTGATGAAATTCTCCCTCACCTCATTGTGGAGCAGCAGTTGGTAGTGCGCGTCATCCAAGACCATGGTTAATCACTGGTGAAACACTAGCTCCTGATGGCCTTGGACATGGGCGACTTTTGTGCCTGTGCCATGGCAGCAGCCATCTCCGAGCGTTGAAGGGCCTGGCTACGGCCAATGTCCCTTTCCTGGGCACCAACCTCTTGGCTCTAGGGTGGAGTGACATCTTAACCACATAGAGTAGTTCAGTGCTACCCTTGACTCTATGGCATCGTCCCAGAAGGACCAGAAACCAAAGCCTAAGAAAAAAGGTTTTTACATATTGGCCCTTTCAGCAACAGCCTCCTTAGCAGCAGCCCCAGCCCCAGCCCCAGCAGAGGCAGTACTAGTACTGGCACCCGAAACCTAAGTTCGAAGGCCAAGGCCCCAAAAAGAGGGGGCAGGGATGATGGTACCCCTCTGGCTGCTGCAGCCAGTGCTCCCGCAATATCTGGCCAGTAACTGGTTGGGTATGTCATCCCTCCTCTCATCCTGTCCCTTTCTGAGCTCCCAATCAGGGGTCAGTTAAGTCACTTCTTGATGTGTTGGTCCGCTATCACAGTGGACAGCTGGGTGTAGAAGTGGTAGGCAGAGGGCTTCCTCTAGACTTCGAGGCTCTCCCGTTACGCTCCTTGGGAATCCAGGGTGTTGCAGGACATGCTGTTTGCTCTTCAAGAAGACATCTTTTAGTTCCTTATAAAAGAAGCCGTAGCCCGTGTCCTGGACACCCTGACCAGTCAGGGCTATGTATCCAATTACTTTCAGGTTCCAGAACAGATGGGGGTTTTGAGGGCTGGTGTCCCATACTGGATTTGCATGATCTGAACCAATTAATATGGTAGCACATTCTGGATAGTCACCCTGAATCAGATTATTCCTTCTCTGGAGCAGGGCATGTGGTTCTGCTCCCTGGCTCTCCAGGATGCATTCTTTCACATTCCAGTCCATCCGTCTCTCCACCGACACCTCCAGTTCCATGCGGGCGGGGTCCTTTACCAGTTTCAGGTCATGCCCTTTGGCTTCTCCACTGAGCCTAGGGTTTTCACTAAGTGCATGGCAGTGGTGGCAGCCTTTCTGAGGCACTAAGATGTCAGGGTGTGTATCCCTACTTGGACGATTAGCTGCTAGTTGGGCTGTGCAAAGAGGCTGTTGAGAGGTCCCGAGTTTTGGCTCTCCATTCCTTTCAAGACTTGGGCCTGCTGGTCATCCATCCAGGACAAGTCTGAGCTGGTACCCTCAGAGATGATCAAGTTCAGCAGGGCAGAACTATACTTCTTGTGGGACAAAGCCCGCCTGTTTGCAGATCGGGCACTGGATCTTGCCTCCTTTACCTGATCATTTCAGGTTGGGCTCTTGCCTCCTGCCTGAGATTTCCTGTGGTTGCTGGGGTACATGGCGTACTTCATCAGCGTGGTTCATTGAGCCTTCTGGCAGATGCACCTCCTGCAATGGGAGTTGGGCTGTCAGTGGTCTCAGCACCTTGGCCACTTGGATCAGCTGGTCACAGTGACCAAGCTGATGTGGGACACCGTATAGTGGCTTCCGATCCCAGAACATAGGGAGTGAGGAATCTTGTTTGTCTGCCCAGACCCGACTGTCACGCTCATGACAGATGCATCTCTGGTGGGGTGGGGAGCACACCTGGAGACCACAGAGCCCACGGGTTCTGGTCGCCCAGGAAGTCCCATCACCTCATAAACCTTTTGGAGCTCTATGCAGAACGGCTTGCTCTGATGGAGTTCGCTCCTTTGTTCAGGAGTCAGGCTGTGCAGGTCTAGACGGACAATACCATGACCATATTCTACCTGAACAGGCAGGGCAGAACACACACTGTTCCCATTTGTTGTGAGGCCCTCAGCACCTGGACCATCATACTCAGCCTGGGTGCAGGTCTCCAGACAATTCATGTCATGGGAGTTCACAGTCAGCTGGCAGAGGCTCTCAGTTGGATAGGACAGACGTCGCACAAGTGGTCCCTGAATCAGGAGTTAGTGAACCACCTGTTCTCCCAGTGGGTGACTCCTCTGGTGGATCTGTTTGCCTCCCAGTAGAACACCAAACTGAGGCCATTTTGTGCCCAGTCCTCCACAGTCCAGGACACTGTCGGGGGATGCCTTACTGAAGGCCTGGACCCAAGGCCTCATGCATGCCTTCCCTCCATTCCCTTTGATCCACAAAGTGGTGGTCAAGGCCTGGAAGGACAAGGCATGTTTGATCCTGATAACTTCAGACTGGCCAAGGCAGTTCTGGTACCTGAATTTCGTCAATCTCAGCAGCAGACTTCCATAGTGGCTGCCTTTTCTTCTGGATTTGCTGACCAAACAACAAGGGACGGTCCTGCAGCTGGACTTTCAGTCCCTGCACTTCTTGGCATGGTTTCTGAGTGATTAGAGTTCCAGGCCTTGGGTCAGTCGGAAGACATGTTCCATGTTGTGGAGGCCTCCAGCAGAGAGTCGACTCACAAATGCTGTGTATTTAAATGGAAGAGGTTCTCCATTTGGTGCCAGGACAAGGAGACTGATCCTCTTGCCTGCTTTGTGGCGAGCTTCTTGGAATATCTCTGGTCCCTCTCTCAGTTGGGACTGCAAGTGGCCACCCTTAAAGAGCACCTGGCAGCCATCTTTGCTTATCGGGTATGGACTGGGAAGTCAACGATGGCCCAGGAGAAAGCAGTCAGGCACTTTTTCAAAGGCCTGGATCATTTTTTTCCCTATGGGGGACTTACTGCTTGTGCTGGCTATGCTCATGGTCATCTCATTTGAGCCTGTGCACAGATGTGAGATGTCTCACCTGTTGTGCAAGACTGCCTTCCTGGTTGCCATCACGTCAGCCAGAAGGATCAGTGATCTCCAAGCATTATCGGTGGAGTCTTCTTACCTGGTCTTCCACAAGGACAAGGTCGTCCTTCTCCCCCACCCAGAGTTCCTCCTGAAGGTAGTATCGGAGGCTCGCCTTAACCAGGTGATTAACTTGCCAGTATACTTTACCAACGCTTCTTTGGAGGCCGACCACATGCTTCATACTCTGGACCTGCGGAGGGCCCTCTCTTATTACAAGGAGTGCGTGGCTGGAGTTTGGAGTGAGGCTCTCCAGCTGTTTGTAACATATGCTGAAGCTGCGCATGGCAGACTGGCAACAAAACAGATGATTGACAGGTGGATTACATCCTGCCTGGACCCCTGCCATAGATTGGCAGGTAGGGAGCTCACCTGTAGGGCTTAGAGCTCATTCTACCAGACATACCATTGCCTCGGCTGCTGCTTCCAGGGACATTCCTATCTAGGAAATCTGTGGGGCTGCTACCTGGAAGTCAGCATACATCGGCATACACCTTCAATTTCCATTACAGCATCGACCTTAAGTCTCATCAGGATGCTGCTTTTTGGTACCTTGGTTCTCCAATTCCTGTTCCCCAAATAGGCATGTGTGCCTTGCCCCCTCCTCCTGGAGAACTGCTAGGAGTCTGCCAGAGTTTGAATAGTGAACTGCATCCACACCCCTAGAGAAACAGGACACCCACCTGTAACCATAGTTCTAGGAGTGGTACACAGTTCACATCCACACAACCCACCCAGCCTCCCCTGGCAAGTAGCACATGGATCTTTGCTTCCATCATGCAAATATCTGACATCACAGGGTAGAGTCAGGGGATGTACCACCCGGGTGGTAGGAGGAGCTTAGCTTTAAGATGCCCAACGAATTAGCACTTCTAGTGGAACTGCCAGAGTGTGGATGCAAACTGTATACCACTCTTAGAACTATGGTTACAGGTGAGTAAAATATTTTTACAGGCTTTCAGGACATTAGCCAGTAATCTTTTTCCTTCAGTTTCCATGCACCACAGCTAGTATGTATGACTACACATAACCCCTAACTGCAGTCTCAACCATGCAGTTTCAAAATGGATCCAAGAATTGTGGCTCACCCATGCTTTTTGAAGTACACAGGGAGACGAAATTAAGAAAAAAATTTGGTGTAAATGGCGGATTACTGAAACCCAAAGTTTGGTATTTTGTTTCAAAATATGGTTGGTTGGTTGGTTGCCTTTCCAAAAGAGCTGTGCTGCAGTTTAAACTGCAGAATGAGGGCATTGAGAAGTGATATTAGAGTCTGAATATCACTGTAATGAAAATGGTATTATACTTTGAAAACTGGTATGCAAAACAAGACAGCATACCATTAATTTCTAGCCCTGTGAAGATGATACTCTGCTCCAGAAGAAAGTTATCTAGCCTAATCTGAAAAGTATCCACAATCCCTGCTTCTGTGTCCTCCTCTGGCAGCCTGTTCCGCAGGCTTAACATTAAATGTAGAAATGTTTCTTGACATTTCCCTTTACTCTGCCTTGTTAAAGCCTTACTTTGTGCCTTGTACTTTCTTCTTTGATTGTTCTGTGTCCTTAGTGTTGTGTAGTGCACAGAACTGCACCCAAACGAGACTTAACTATTTCCTGATGCAGACAGGTTCAGATCCCTACAAGGCAGGATTACATCCCTTGTCTTGGTGGTGTTGTCATTTCCCTTCTGGTGCACCCCAGCATTTTGTTGGGTTTCTTAAGTACTGCAACACACCGCTTTAGTGTGTTATTTATGAAGATCCCAAAATAATTTTCCTGATTTCATGCTATCATCTTCATAACATTAGATCTTCCATGAATCAGTCTTCACCATTGATTCACACTAATGGGTCTGTGCTGGAGGTACTAGGACCCTGCGGGAGCCAAAACATTTCAGGAGGGCTGGTGCCGTAGCAAGCAGTACGCATGCATGGCACTATGAGAGTGGCTTGCAGCACCAGGCTTACCTCATCACTAGCCCTCAACTGCCTATGTTCCTTTTTTTCTCGCCGTCGAGTGCACTTCAGTGACAAAAACGCCTGCCCACCTGGAGTCAGTACTTCACGTCTATATCACAGCCGCATTCGGTTCTTCTCAGCTTTAGTTTTTAAAGCTAGAGTTTATTATTTTTGTGTCAGTTTAGTGATTTTATGTAAATATTTCTGTCAGTTTTCTCTTAGCCCCACCGAGTCTACATTCAGCGGCTATGTAGGATTACGGTAGGGAGCCTTTTAGGCAGGCTGCTTCAGCAGCGGGGCCATGTCCGGTCCACTTTCCCATCGGGGAAGGGTTCTGACCACGGTGGTCCTATGCTTGGCAGGAAGGACAGTCCTCCGAAGCACAGATGGACTGGGCCTGTTCCGAATTCCAGTCCGGTTCTTGGTGCCACTCAGCCTTGAGTTCTTCCTCTTGCCTTCAGAAGGGGAAGAAATGGTACCACTCGAGGTCACTTTCTGGGAGGTCTGCCATGAAACCTTCAGTCTCCTGGGCTGTGGGCCCTCGTCAGCACCATCTGCATCGTTGGGGGCCTCTGGTACTGGGATAGTGACGTCTCCAGCCTGGAGTCTCCCTCTTTCCTTAAGTGTGGACCCCAGTGGGCAGTTTCACCTGAGGGCAGTTCTTTGGCGCAGTGGGTGCAGCATCAGGCTCGGGTGTCTCTGCTTGTGGATCCGGTTTCTTGCCCTTTGGGATTGGTGGCACTGGACCTGCAGGCAGGGCCCTCAAGCCAAGTAGAGCATCTTGCTCTGGCCACAGCCTTCTGCTTTTGCTAGTGACTGTGCTACCAACTCCTTTTCCACTGGCCACACCCCTACCTTGTGTCACTTGGTGGGACTGGCCAGGTACCATTGTCGCTCACTTCGGTGCTGGCTGGGTCTGATTCTGGCATTGGTGCCAGGTTTTGGCTTTCCGAGGCCTGACCTGGCACCACTGCTAGTGCTGGTCCTGGCACCAGGTCGTCACCATGTTGACACCATGCCGGTGCCAGATTGCCAGGATCTGCTGTTGCTGGATTCAGCTCTCTTGAGCCCTTGGGACCTGGCCTGGTGCCAGTTCAGGTGCTAGTCCCAGTGCTGGGTTCTTACTTGTCGACACTGGGTCGGCTCCAGAGGTTTCTGGTGCTGGGGATCTCCTGGCGCCAGCTCAGTTCTGTTCCTGGCACCGCTTCTGGCAGTGTTGGTCACGGTGCCATGTTGGCATCAGATCAGTGCTGGGGATCTCTTGGCACCGCATTCAGTCCATTCCTGGTGTTGCCCCTTGAAGCACTAGCCCCAGCACCGTGTCTCACATTGGGTCGGGGACATGTATCTGGCACCATGTGCAGCGCCATGTCTGGTGCCATGTCCAATGCTGTATCAGGCACTGGGTTTGACAATGTAGCCAGCACTGTGTCTGATGACGTGTCTGGCACTGTGTCCGATGCCATGTTTTGTGCCCTGTCTGGCACCTGGTTTACACTGGAGATTCTCGGCTTAGAGACCCCTCCCTACAACCCTCCCTCCTGGGAGGATATGGAGGAGGATAAGTCTGACCCCAACCTCATCTATTTTGAGGGCAGCAATGATGATGACTTAGCCTGAACTCTTCAGACCTGGGTCCTACTGCTGTAGGATATACTTCTTGAAGTTTACTAGCTCCAAGGGCCTTTTTTCCTTTATGTCTATTCCCTTTGGAGCTCGCTTAGTCCCTGACACAGATTAATAAAAAGAAAAAGGGATTCTGCTGACTGCCATATACAGTCCAAGCAGTCACTAGTTCAAGAAGGCCATGGAATTGGGTTTGGGTCCCCGGGGTCTACTAAATGGTGGGAACCCAAATTTGTTTGGGGGAGGGAGGTATTTTTGGGGGGATTTCCTTAAAAAACTTGATATTTCATGTGCTGGTGTGTGTGTGTTAATAAACATTTGTACTTACAATTTGGTGTCTTCTTATTCAATCAAAGTGATATAGGAATCGACAGCAGGAGGGCTCTGGGGCTCTGACAGAACGTAGCACCCAGAGTACCCCTGGACAGCACTAATAAGGTCCCCTTGACAGGAGATGGGGTCCAGCTGTGGCTCAGCTGAGAAACTGTACTTAGGAACAGATTCCAGAGAGAACAGCCACCAAACACCACCTAACTGGTCTCTGAGTCAATCCTGAAGAGTTTAGTTCAGTTGAGCTCCCAGATAAGACCGGGAAAAAAACAACCCCAAACGGTCCTTAGGGGTCAACGGTCCTTTTGGTGTTCCCAGATGCAGTAGGTTGGTAATTAGTGAATTCTGGGCGTAGGGGGCTGGAAGTTTTGTTCAAATAGCCCCCAAGTAAACTCTTGTAGACCCCCTGTGTGATTGCTACTGCTCTTTCAGAGACTGGATATTAAGGAATAGGAGTGCTATTGAAGATGGCCTCCTGTGCTCTTTCCTGCACTCAGAAAATGCACGGTCCCCAATATAGGGCTGCTGTGTCCTCCCCCAAGTCTAGTGCCACCATGCTGTAGCCATACTATGCTGCAAGGCCAAGTGATATTCATGGTTAGCGTCCATTTCATCTGAGCTCCACATGGTGGTTTGAGCTCCATCGTTTTCCCCAGAAAATGTGTAGGGCTGCCTGTCCTCCCCCAAGTCTAATGCTGCCATGTTGGACCTAGACTGTGCTGCCAAGCCAAGTGGTACTCACGGTTTGCATCCATTTCACATGAGCTCTGTCAGTGGTTTCAGTTCCGTCGGTAGCCTTCGTATGTGATTTGGGAGTCTGGTGTCACCGTGTGTGGGTCTTCCTTCGTCCTGGTCTCCTTGGCATCTCTCACTCAGTGCTGCGCATCTCTCCAGTCCCTCCACATGAGCCACTCTCACAAGAGCAGTGGAGGGATGAAAGACACTGTTGACTACCACAGAATGTACAGCAGCAGGAAAGGGTCAAGGGACCCCCAAAAAAGTTGCCCTCCCTTATAGCGCAATGACAAAAGAACCACTGTGCTATAAAGGAGCACGTCTAAATGGGATTGTCCCACCTTGGGGGTCCAGAATTTGTTGGGGGGGGCTACAAATAGTGCAGTTCACGCACCCCTCCCCAAAAAAAAATAAATGTTAAGCCCTGTCTAGTTGTTTCTTCCTGGATTGGTTATGTTCTTGGATATGCAAGCTTCAAGGTCCTGCCCTTGATGCCCCAAGTCTTTGCAAGGTGCCTTGCACTACTCATAGCACACCTGAGAAAATCTCCAGGCTGGACAGTTGACTAATAGCCAGTTTGTCCAGCCACAAAGTGGAACAAGCAGTGGCCTTTCAGTTCCTTCCCTCCCTTGGAGTTCTGCTGAATGTAGAAGTCTCAGCTCTGACCGCTCAGAGCAGCTGCTGTTCAATGGAGCTCTTCTGGATACGATCAAGGCCAAGTCTTCCTTCCAGAGGGCAGAATGCACATGATCCTGCAGACAGCATGCAACATTATGGAGCACAAATCTGTTTCACCCCACTCCATGCAACGTGTGCTAGGTCTGATAGCAGGTGATCAAGCCCCTGGTTCT
This sequence comes from Neoceratodus forsteri, assembly GCA_016271365.2. Taxonomy (NCBI): domain Eukaryota; kingdom Metazoa; phylum Chordata; order Ceratodontiformes; family Ceratodontidae; genus Neoceratodus; species Neoceratodus forsteri. The sequence continues at coordinate 1,127,366,043 of CM057449.1, read as the reverse complement.
GTCACTTGCATGGTGGTCAGTGGAGGACAGTCTTCTCCAGGGTTTGTTTTCTCTCAGCTGGAACCTTCAGTGACTGTCACTTAGGATGCCTTCCTTTTGGGATGGGTAGCCTTCTGTCAGGGCTCCAAACACAAGGTGTCTGGAACCCATCAAACTCTCATCTCTACATCAGTGTGTTGGAGATGTGATCTGGTTTGGTACGGCCTGTGAGCCCTAGTGGATCTTGTCTGCTACAAAACAGTCTTCCTCCAGACAGACAACCGTCTGTAATGTATTAGAGAAGCTATGAAAGTGTGGGAAGGGGGCCTGGAGCAGAGGATTCTACTCCAGGCCATTTATCTGCCAGGAGTCTAGAACACTGTAGTAGGCAAGCTCCACCGAACAGAGGTCCATCCTCACTAACAATTTCATGAGATTGTTGTTCTATGAATGGGGCAACCCAGATGTGAACCTTTTTGCATCCCCACTCAGTGCCGAACTGCCTCGATTCTGCTCCAGAAGGCTAGAACATGGCATTTTCTGTCAGGATACGTTCCAGAATGAAGGCAAGCGCAAGTCCATTTCAGCCTGGATTGTGAGCTGTCTGCACCACTGCTATGTCATGGTGCAGGTCATGCTGAAAGGTCAGGTATATGCCCACTCCACTAGCGCAGTTGTCACATCCCTGGCAGAGATTCACTGTGTGCCTATTGATGATATATTGCAGAGCTGTAACTTGGACCACAATGTGCACTTTTCTTATGCACTATGCCCTTCATGTCCCTGCCAGGCAGTATGCAACCTTTGGCAGGACTATCCTGAATGGACCTCAGTCTTAAGCGAGCCCTTGGCTCCTACCGTCCTAGCCTAGGGGTTTTTGTCTGAGCTTGGTAACTTGTACTCTGATCCATTATCGTGAATCAATGGTGAAGACAAATTCCTGGAAGATATGAAAATTGCGTACTTATATTTACATACAGGAATATCTTCACCATTGAGTCACACGCCCAACCACCATCCCCTGGGCTCACTCCAGTATGTTTATTGGTCTTCACCCCTTGTTCTTGACTTGGACTGTGAAGACACTGTATTACTGTCTTGTTGACACTTCTTACACAGGTCACCAGAGCTCCCTTTTGCCCTTAGGTTTAGTGCATAAGTACTAGTTAGGTTAAGCCGCATCTCCTCGGTAAAAAAGGTACTGAAGCAGTTGAGGGCTGGTGCCGCGAGCCATTCTTGTGGTGCCATGCATGCGCACAGCTTGCCTCAGCACCAGCCCCCTTAAAAGGTTCTGGTTCTCGCGGGGTTCTAGTGCCTCCGGCACAGACCCATTAGTGTGAATCAGTGGTGAAGATATTCCTAGAAGATCAAGAACTATGGTGAGTAAGTAATTTTCATTTTTGTGCTCCTCTCCTTATTCTTTGTTCACAGATGTATCACCTTGAGTTTGTGTACATTAAACTGTGTCCACCTCTAACCTGCTCATTTTCACAATCTGTCCAGGTCATGTTGTAACCTTTCCTGTTGCTTGTCCTTGCAATCCACACTGTCTGTTTTTTGTGTCCTTTTTAAATCTGGCATTCCTTCCCTTCTTCCAAGTCACTGATAAATATATTGAGCAGTAGCGGCTTCAGAAATGGTCTAGCCAACACTTGATAGTGACCCCCTACACCATGAATATTTCCTGTTAATTGCCTTTCTTTGTACTCAGGGTGTGCCTGAAAATGAGCTGCAGCTCAGTGTGCCTTTCCTGGTTACAAATTTCAAATAAATAACTAAATATAAATTTTACTTGTCTGATTTTTAGATCCATTTCAACCCCATGCCGTGCTTTCTGACCTTGAGTATTATTCTCCTGTATGGTACCTTGTTAAATTTATTTGTTTCTTTCACGAGGTAGGTGTGCTAGAAAACAGATGCCTCATTCCCAGCACAACCTGGGAGAATTACAGAGCAAATAAACAAGGCAATGCATAATGAATAATAACATTACAAATAGAGGGCAACAAAAAAAGCTACAGCATATAAATAAAGCAGATGTCACTCAACAAATATTTAGCATTGTAAGTTATTTGGCCCGCCCAGTGTGGACACTCCATCTCTCAATGCATTCCAGCATCTGGTTGGCCATTCCCACAGCCCTGTTACACTGTGCCAGTGCCTTCAAGTTCTCAGAACTAAGGGTAGAACTAGTGACACCACTGACTACCCTCTTTAACAAAAGAACTAAGGGTAGAACTAGTGACACCACTAACTACCCTCTTTAACAAATCATGGGAGGATGGGGTGGTACCTGAGGACTGGAGGAGGGCAGATGTGATTCCCCTTCACAAAAGTGGGAGCAAAGCAGAAGCAGAAAACTATAGACCTGTTAGTTTAACCTCAGTGATAGGGAAAATGATGGAATCACTTCTGAAGGAAAGAATTGTCGAGTATCTAGAGGCCAGAGGGGCACAGTACCCAAGGCAGCATGGACTCACAGCGGGAAGGTCATGCCAGACGAATCTGATAGATTTCTTTGACTGCGTGACCAAAGTAGTAGATCAGGGAGGGGCTGTGGACATGGCATACCTGGACTTTAGCAAGGCATTTGACACAGTCCCACACAAAAGATTAATATACAAGTTAGCCAGCCTGGGAGTGGGTCCCAAGATGACAGCCTGCGTAAGGAATTGGCTGGAGAATAGGACACAGAGAGTAATAGTAAATGGAGTCCTCTCTGAAGAAAGGGGTGTTACTAGTGGGGTACCGCAGGGTTCAGTATTAGAACCGGTCCTCTTCAATGTCTTTATAAGCGACATTGCAGAGGGACTGGAAGGAAAAGTATGTCTCTTTGCAGGTGACACAAAGATCTGCAACAGAGTTGATGCACAAGGTGGAGTGGAAAGGATGAGAAGGGACTTGGCAAGGTTAGAGGAATGGTCAAATGTATGGCAGCTTAGATTCAATGCTAAGAAGTGCAAGGTAATGCACCTGGGAAACAAAACCCAGGAAAGAGTACACAATGGGGGTGAGATACTAACAACAACAAAATGGAAAGGACCTGGGGTAGTCATATCAGATGACCTAAAGGTGGGCAAGCAATGTGAGAGGGCAGCAAGGAGGCTGGGGGATACTGGGATGCATAGGGAGAGGCATCACCAGTAGAAAACAGGAAGTTGTTATCCCTCTGTACAGACAGCTGGTGAGACCCCATCTGGAGTACTGCGTGCAGTTCTAGAGACCCAGTCTCCACAAAGACATAGACAGGATGGAAGCTGTCCAGAGGAGGGCAACTAAAATGGTGCAGGGTCTGCACCGGAAGACATATGAGGAGAGATTTAAGGAGCTTAATATGTATAGCCTCGAGGAAAGGAGGGAGAGGGGGGACATGATAGAAACTTTCAAGTACCTCAAGGGAATCAACAAAGTCCAAGAGGGTAGCGTCTTTCAAAAAAAGAGGTGTGCAAGAACAAGGGGCAAAATTTGAAGAATAGAGGGCGGCTCAGAGGTAATTTAAGAGTATTTTTCTACAGAGAGGTTGTGGGTGCATGGGCGGCCTTCTGGAGGAGGTTGTGAGTCAAAAACAGTGGTGGAATTCAAGCATGCATGGGACAGTCATAAGGCAATTCTAGGGGGTGGGGGTAGGAAGAAGTAGGCTGCTGGTTAACTAGGATCTGCAGCTTATCCATTAGGTAGGGAAATGGGCAGACTGGGTGGGCCAATGGGTCCTTATCTGCCATCAAATTCTATGTTTCTGTTTTTCTATCATTAGTCGAGGCCCCTTTCCTCTGTTGTGCTCTCCACTGCCACCCCATCCATCCTGTATTCTGTTCTCAGATTCTTGGCCCCAATATGCATTACCTTGCACTTTTTTGCATCAAAGTTCGGGTACCACACCCACGACCACCTCTCTAGTTTTTCGGATCCTTTTTCATGGCCCTTAACCCCTCCTCAGTGTCCGTTCAATTACAGATCTTGGGGTCATCTGCGAAGAGGCATATCTTACACTGGAACCTCTCCCCAATATCACATACAAATAAATACTTCAATCAGAAACAGTCCTAAAACTGATCCGTTAGGCACCCTGCTCTTGACTTCTACTACCTCCAGGGGTTCTCTATTTGACAGTATATAGTAGACTGTAGTCCTTGCCTAGCTTTTCAAAATTCAGGATTTAGTATGGCAAGCTCCAAAGCTTGTGCCTTGCCATGATGTGGAATTTCGTTAAGTGTATCCCACTCAGAAAAGATGTGCGGTACATTAGGGATATATAGGCCTATCTAAAGGGGAGATTACTGGAAGTACTAGGAATCACCTTCTTGAGTTCTTATAAGAGGATTTGTTTGTCTTCTGCAAAGTCCATTGAGGTGATCTGATTGATAGAGGAAGTGGACAAGGACGTACTACAAGAGTTAACCTCCCAGATTTTCATTGTGTTGATCAGTGTCTCTTGGTATTTGATTAAAATCCCCTTGCATGATAAATTTCTCGTTGGTATTTAGATTTAGGATTAGTCTTGTTCTTCATGCCAGTCAAGCATGCTCTGGTGCCAGTCAATTATGCCCTGATATCAGATGTTTTAGATGCAGATTTAGTGACTTTGACCGTTGAATGGAATCTCTACGATACCCTATCTAGGTTCTGCTTTCTAACTTCTCTTTAATCCCGTGTGTTTATGATTGTGTATGTGTGCCCCCAGTTGGAGCTTACCTTAATGGCCGTTGCCTCCCATGATGCTCCTGATATCCCCATATCTCCCATGTAGCACCACCTTGTCCCATGTCCAGGTGTGCCCCGAACAGCCCTGTATTTGTTTGCCCATAATGGGCGTGGGAGCATTCTTGAGCTCGTCTTCTCCACATTCTTCACGGCCAACTGGCTAGCTCATGCACGCAGAAGCACGCTCTGGTAACTGACCATGTTTGCAGTCAAACGGCTGGCTTCCCTGTTGGTCCTGGCCCTGTAACAGGTAAAGAGGGGACCAGTGACCCAAACAAGGGCCAAGAGAGCCCGCTTAATATAATAAATAAAGAACGCCAAAAAGTGCTGGGGCCAGGGCTCATAAATATTAATGAGAGCATTGGAGAACCCTATGAATATTAATGAGCTGTATATCTCTCACCTAGAGACACTGTATTTCAGTGGCAGTGACTGGCTCAGGGACTCCTCTAAATGTAAATAAGTGTGAGCACTGTACAGGGCATAAAGGTGGCTATTACAGTGAAGGGGCTTCACAAATAAATAATGTTTTTCTGGCTGCCCAGACTGTTAAATGGGTATGCTTGTAAGCTGCCTGTCTGCTGCCTGGGGACTGTAAATTTCAACAGCAGCGACAGGCTAAGGACTGCAGCAACATGTTAAATATAGGCAACATTCAAGCGGGCACTGTAGTGGTTTTGGCACTGTGGGGTTATAATTAAAATAAAATGTTTTATCTGGCTGCACCAGGATTTTAAATTTGGAATAATATGTGGACTGCAAGGGGACTGTAAAACTAGCAGCCATATCAGCAGCCAGTCGGAAAGCCAAGATTCCCAGCCAAGACTCTTGGGACTTTGCCAGAGCATTATGGGACATTGCAAAGGACTTGTGGGGAAAAGCAAGGGTTTAATTTAGGAGCTAGAACAGGGAGCCTATCCTGTGTCAAAGGAGGCTAATAAATATTCATTTTAGGGACTGACAAGAGGCTTCAGCCAGTCATTTTGGAACCAACAAGTGAATTCAGTTAGTCGAGAGCCTCAGGGAGCTTCTTAAAACCCAGGGACTTTGCAGGCTGAGTTAAGTTTGATGCGAGTCCCACCACAGGGAGGGGGGCTCTGGCCCTCAGCTAGAGAAAGTGGGCCTCATGGTTCAGCGGGAGCTCCTCTGCAGGGAAGGGGGGCTCTGCCTCCTGAGAAAAAGTGGCTGCCAGAGACAGAGTCTCTGGCCTGGGGTTGCCAGACATTGTCCCCCAAGGCTAGGTTTTGCCTATCCACATTTTAGGAAAATGTGGGAGAAACCTAAACCTTCAGCTGTGAGAGAGATGCATGAATATTCTGCCTCAGCAGTGAGAGTGCTGATGAAGTCGGTAACTTTGAGGAAAGAAACAGCTTTCTGAATCCTTCTGAGTGAGTAAATTTCTGTTTACAAGTATAAGTTCTTTGGAGACCTGCTTGGGGCCGAGAAGCCCAGAAAGCCCAGAGGTGCTCAAGTGCAGTCTGCACCTGAAGGCGTTTATTGTTTTGTTTATTGTTGAGTATCAGATAACACCTTTGAGTCAAAGACTACTTTACAAAGGTTCCACGTCGTACATAAGACAGAGACAACCGTGACAAAAGTAACAACTAACATAGTAATTAAAGACAATGGTTACAGAATGGTTGCAAATGAATACAGAAAATACAAAATAGCAGCAGGAAATGCATGGTAACAGAGAGCTGCTAACAAGGTACAAAGTGCAAAAGGTTACAGGTACAAGCATAACATTTCAGGGCAATGGCGCTAGCTATGCCCAGGAGTTCTTCATTGGCCAAGGCAGGCCATTGTGGTCCATTGTCGTGGTATAGGCACGCCCAGGGACGGCGGACCAGTGTTAGGTCCATGGTCAAGGGAGGGAGGGGAGTTGGGGGGGTGGTAGAAATGGAAGGTCCGGTTTAGGGGCAGTCACATAACTGATCCCTGGGTAATAAGGTCCCTTAGTTGGGATTTGAACCGACCAAGTTTGGGTTCAGTGAGGAGGGAATTTGGGAGTGAGCTGAGCCAGATATCGAAACGTTCTTTGGCCTGAGGTGGTCTTGCAGCGAGGTACCCTAAAGTGGGTAGTCGCCGATTGCCGTGTGAGGCGGGTAGACAGTGGGGACTGAAGTAGTGGGGAGTGGGCTGGTGGGAGTAATCCTGAGGTGATTTTCTTAGCGAAGAGGCAGGCCTGGTACTTTAGCCTCCCATCGAAGTTGAGCCAGTTTGCTGAGGTGTAGAGGGTGCAGGTGTGTGTAAGTCTAGGACAACCTGTAGCAAGTCTGCAAGCCTTGTTGAGGGCCAGTCTAATCTTGTTGTAGGTGGGTGGTGTCTGCTGCACCATAGATGATGATTCCATAATTAATTAGAGATAGAATAGATGCTGAAATGGCTAGGCGGAGAGATTCAGGGGGGAGGCAGTGCTTATAGCGGTAAAGGAGACCAATACGTGTATTGACGGTGGTGCTGAGCATCCGGATATGGTTGTGGAAAGTGAGACCAGTGTCTAGGGTAATGCCAAGGTATTTGAAAGTGGTAACCTGCTCAAGGGGGTCTTTCAGTGAGTTCAGAATGATTAAGGGTTGTCCTAGGTTCTTATTTTGTCCTAGGTTCTTATTTTGGGTGTGTGCAAACATCATGGATTTAGTTTTTTTTTTTTTGTAATTTAGTACTAACCTATGCTGAATGAACCAGGATTTGGTTTCAGAGAAGGATTTCTGGAGTCCCGAGTGGAGAGCTGCGGGATCAGTGTGTGAGTTGTAGAGGACTGCATCGTCTGCATTCAGTAGAATTTTTCCCGAGCAGGCATTTGGCAGGGAGTTGGGGAATAGGGAGAAGAGAAGTGGGCCAAGAATAGAGCCTTGAGGGACCCCAGACCTGACTTGGTGGGGGGATGACAGGGAGTGGGCAATCCGGACTGTCTGGGTTCTCTCAGACAGATAGCTGGCAAACCAGTCAGTGGTCTCATGGGAGAGGCCTATCTACGTGAGGGAGTCCAGGAGAAGCGAGTAGTGCACGGTATCGAATGCCTTTGAGAGGTCTATAAAGACAGCACCAGTAGTGTAGCCAGTGTCCAGGGATGTATGGAGGGCGTTAGTAAATTCCAAGAGGATAGTGGTGGTGCTATGGTTCTGGCGGAAGCCATGTTGTTCAGGACACAGGATGCTATATTTAGTGAGGTAGTCTGTTAGTTGGGTGGCCATGATTTTCTCCAGGGTTTTAGCGAGGGGTGGACATCTGTTGCAAATGATCAGAGAAGGGTCCAGTGTTAAGAACATTTGAAGTAACTGTTTGAAAGTGCCTACAGAACTGGAAGGGGAATATCTCTGAATGTGAAGTTTTTCCTGACCTTTGCCTGTGAGAACAGTAAATGTCCATTTGGGCATTGCCAAAAAGGGACTGCCGCACCTCCCAAAGATCCTTTGCCCATCAGGCCCTGCTTTGGTTTAATGCACTGCACTTTGACATCTCCTTTGCTCCAATGCAAGGCGCTTTCAAGCACTCTGGCAGTATCTTATTGCTTTGGCCAGCTGTAACTGTTTCCACTAGGTTTCATCAACTTTTGTCCCATTATCCCGGCCTCTGTTCCTCCTGGTATACCACTCCTTCCTCTCTCCCTGCCACCCTTACCTTCCCACCCATCCCCTCATATCACCCCCTCAATTGCTATCTGGCCCCATCCCTACCCTTGATCTGTCTCTCCCCTCTCCCCTGTTTCTGCCTCTGTCCTGCTACTTTGTCTCATAAAAACTTTGATTCACTTGGGTGACCCGTGGCATACATTGTACAATGCCATGTTCTGTAGCTTTGCTTGTCCTTTGTGCTTCTGTGTACACCATCTTGATATGCTTGTATAACGGTACAGTTTCTTTTACCTTAATGATTTTACTTTTGTATTTTCTGTTGTCTGTCAGTAGTTAGCCTTCTATCTCATCTATATCTGTATCTGTTGCAATTTTTTGTATATTTTAGCTCCAATCTGTATTGTTTGCCCTTATGTATATTATTACTTTGACGTGGAACCTTTGTAATGAGCTCTTTAGCTCACAGGTGTTAATCCTAGATTATAAAATTTCAAATGCCAGTCTAAATCAAATGTAAATATTTAAACTCTGCTTCCAATTCACCCTTCCTAACCTTACCCCTTGTAAACAAATTGCTTGTTTTTATAAATCCTGTTGTCATGAGCATATTATTAGTGAGAATCAATAATTCTAAAGTGTTGAAATGTGGGATTTTGGTTTTTGGGTCATATGTGTGGGGGGGACTATATGGTATTGTGGTGGGTACTACATCCCAGGGGGTTGTAACAGGTATTAGTCTAGCCCACGTAAAAGTATACTGTGGGTGGAGGCACTTCGCAGTATTTTTACCTGTTGGGAAAGAACAAGTTTTATATCAGAAATGGGAACCCAGGTCCCTTAACCTTGGTCAGACTTGCCAGGCAGGGGTAGTGTAGGCCTTAGATACTCGGCCCCAGGGTTACATGTCTAACACATAAACACAGTAACAGTTGTGATCAATGGCCACCACCACTGGCCCAGCGTCTGCACATTGTGCTGTCATACAGGCGATGTAGGCTTGGGAGCAGAGTTAGGTCGCCGTGTTGGGGGACAGACCTGGCTGATGTAGCTGCCACTTGGTAGTTCGGCTCTGTCTGGGAGAGGTGGCATTAAGTTATGATGTGACAGCGACCCCCTGCAGTTGGGCCAGGGAGCTTACCTCTTTGCTGTAGAGACACTGTGACATCATAGCCAGCAGAGGCACTGCTCACACAGGGGTGGAGGGAGGGACATGGGGGGCAAAACAGGAGCAGAAAAACCTCTGTTGTCTAAATGATGGCTCATAGAGCCTTAATAGGGTATAATCCCTGATTACAAGCATATTCCTGGTCAGCTGGCAAGATAGCAGGGCAAGGGTAAAATGTGGAGTAAAGAAAATGAAAAAAAGTGATCAACAACTGGGAAAGAAATAGATAAAATCTTTATTTTTATACAGGTAAACATGTCGTTAGGAAAACATTCCCTGTTTACAAAACAGTCCTGTTCGTAAGCAGTTCAGTGAAAACATTCAGAAATGGGACAGAAGGGGAGGGTACAGCAGAGAGCACCCCACCCAGGGTCATTATTGTGCAGAACTGGAGTGGCTAGGGCCCAGCCCAGTATGTTCTCTGTCTCTAGTCAATGGATGGTTGTCGTACGGTTTCCTCCTGTACTTTCCACACCAAGTGGCTGTAAAAGGCCAGAAAAGAACAGCTGGCCCTGCTGTTAGGATCACCACTATCCCAAACCGCTGGTCATAGAGTTAGTGGATAGAGTTTTAAACTGAGGTTATTGATCAGTTTGTCCTGGAAATATAATTCCTTTTACCTGTATTATTATGAATACAACCATGTGTTTGCTCTTCCATATGAAATATGAAGGTGTGGATTTTGGTGCCTTGTATCATGTGAGGCAGGAGCCTGAAACTTGGCACTGTATGCCTTGCTGTGAAATGTGGGTCCCATAAACCCTGCAGTTTTGATGAATATTGGCCGAATAGATTTAGAGTTGGGGGTGCCCTGGGACATGACATACAATTACAGGTTATGCCCTGCTTGTACTTGAAGTAAGATAATGAGTTTCATCATATGCCACATTCCAGACCCTGGAGTAGACATAGAATGCCCAGGAAGTACAGAAAGAGACAACATTAAACAGTGATGGGGAGATATCTGTAGACTTGTGTTATGTTGATACTAATGTTGTGTTTTGTAATATGCCTTGAGAGCTTGCCTTAGTTGGATGAAGTATAAATAAATGTTTGATTGACTGTAAGGCAAACTCTGTGGAAGTAAGAAAGTAATAGAAAGTAATATTGCACTTGATTGTCTGCCCCTCACTCACCACTGTGACTTGTATACATCCCTCTCTTTCCCTTCTCTTCATGTCAAACTCCTCGCTCACTGCTCCTCCTTTGTCGGGAAGTACTGGTTTGGCTCCCTCCCCTCGTACCTCTCCTCTATCCGCTGCACTCCCTGTCCTCCCACCTACTTCCTCCTTAACTATGACTGCCGGACCCTGGCAATGCCTGCTAGGTCTGCTGCCTCAAGGCAGTCTGCTTTCTCTTACTGCTTCCGTAAACTCTGGGACGCCCTTCCTCTAGCCATCTGAACTGCCCTGTCCCTTTGTTCACTATCCTCCCTTCTTCGTAACTTCATTTCCCCCACATGCAACTACACCTGACCCACTCTCCTACTATCCTTTAAGTGCTACTTCTGCCCTTGCCATTTCATCTACTCCTTAAACTTGCACTCTCACCCAGTGCTCATTGCCTACTCCAAGCTCTTGTGGAGTTTTCTCCCCGAAGGACAAATGTTCAGCCGATCCCCTTCGTCCCGCTCCCTATCCCTTACAAGTCGATACCAAATACGAACTGGGTTTTCTCCCTGACATGACTTACCCTTGTGGTATTTTCACCTCTGAGGGTCAAAGGAGTACCTCTCCTTTTTCTGCAAACTTCCACTCCATCCCTTCCTTCCACGCTGGCACTCTTGATCTGTTCTACACATTACTACCTTCTCCTTCCTGTGTCTTCTCCAGTATTAAAAAGCTAATTCTTATGAGTCAGTCTTATGCACAAAATCCTCCTGTATTTATCTGTGCATATTTATTGTAATGCACTGTATGTTGTGTATTATTGTATCCTTGTTATGTATTTCAATAGCTGTACTTCCCATTTCCCCCTCCCCTCAAGGACGCATATGGAAATGAGCTATTGTAGCTCAGTATGCCTTTTCTGGTGAAACTCTTTTAAATAAATAAATAGTCATTTCTTTCACAACAAAAGGTAACCACAACATATCAGACAAACTCTAGCAAGAGTCAGTACGGCTGCAGCTGAGGTCCAGCAGAACACGGCACTGTCTGCCATGTCCAAGATGGCCATCAGAGTTCTCTGCACATGTGTGACGACTTGTGCATGTGCTCCAGTGGCCATCTTGGATACGGCAGACTGTGCCGCCTGAGTTAAGTGCGCATGCATGAATCATTGCGCATGTGCAGAAAACTCTGGTGGCCATCTTTTGATCGTGGCGGACAGTGCAATGCTCCACTGGTACTGACAGACAAAACAGTGCGGTGGACGTGTAGTGATTGCCGTTCACCTTCACTATTTAAACAGGCATTTGTCAATGCTGAATGTTTGCTTGCTGGCATTGACACTGGTAGTGTAGGAGTTAGAGCGATGCATAATAGGAATGGCAGTGAAGTATTTAACTGAAGCCAACCCCACCACCACCCTGCAGAGACTGACAGGCATTGGGGTTTGCCTTTGGGTCGGCAGGCATAACGGCCATGCCATTTCACCACACCCTACCTTGCAGACACCGACAAGTGTCACGATGTGCCTTGGGGTCTTTGGGCCTTATGCTCACCCCATGCCATCAAGAAATACGGTAAGATGGGTGCAGCATAGGAGAATGGGGTGAACTTTGGGGCCGAAGAGTCCAAGGCACACCTCAATGCCTGTCACTGACTGTAGGGTGTGGGTGGGGGTGGAATGGCATGAGCATTACAGGCGACGATCCCAAGTTACACCCCTAATGCCTGTCAGTCTCTACAGGGTGGGGCATTATGGTCGGAAACCCTAACGTCTCAGGCATTCGTTGGTATTTTCACTCCAAATTTTCAACATGGGTTTCTTGTGACTTCCACCTTATGAACAGTGGCAATATCAGTTCGTTAGCTGAAAGCTGATTTTGCACAGTGACTACGCCATTTGGTACCACAGGTTCGAAAACACATTTTGAACAGGATGTGAAACATGACAGCTGTACTGTTCATGAGGAGGTGTAAAAAATGGCAGTGTTGAAAATCTGGAGTGAAAATATAAAAAAATTGGTGAAGTCACGAGTGAGCTTAGAAACTGCTCAACGCACACCCATAATGTAATTAGTTTGGGAATTTTTTTACAGCAGATTGTCAACACAGGCATTTTGGGACCTCCGCTAATGAACAGTGTCACTGTGATTTTCTTAATCTGTCCCGAACACTGATTTCACACAGCGACCACGCATTTCCATGCCGGAAGTGCGAAAACACATTTCGGTCAGGGTGTGAAAAATGACAGCTGTACTGTTCATAAGGAGGTGTGGAAAAATGCCACTGTAGAAAATCTGGACTGAAAATATTACAAATTTGTGAACTTACGAGTGCGTGGAAACTGCGCGGTGCGCTTCTAACAGTCATTTATGGACTTTTTGTCACCAAATTTTCAACATAGCCATTTTAAGACCTCTGCTCATGAACAGCGTCACTGTGATTTTCTTAATCTGTCCCGAACATTGATTTTGCACACCGACTGCGCCATTGTGCGCTACATGCGCGAAAACAAATTTTGGGTGAGATGTGAAAAATGACAGTTGTACTGCTCATAAGGAGGAGTGGTAAAATGGCAATGTTGAAAATCTGGAGTGAAAATATAAAAAATCTGCGAAGTTACGCACGTGCGTAGAAACTGCACAACACATGCTCGTAACAGTCATTTTCGGGAATTTTTTCACCAAATTTTCAACATAGGGTTTTTTGGGGGGGGGCCTACCTCATGAACTGTGCCACTGTTGTTTTGTTACTCGGTCCTGAAAGGTGGTTCCGTGCAGTGACAGCGAAATCACGTTTCAGGACTGAATAACAAAATGACAATGACTGAGTTCATGAGGTGGGGCCTCAAGAACCCCATGTTGAAAATTTGGTTTAAAAATTCCCCAAAATGGCCGAGATATGCACCAAAGTTGAAAAAACCCATTTATGCCATTATACAGCTTACCGGCATTTCTTCAGTTTGCAGTCGGCTTTGAAGAGTGCAGACGTGTTCCCGATCTACCGAAGATCGTCGGCGCTGGGCTCCGGAGGTAAGTATGGGGTCAGGGGGTGTGGGGAGGTGGGTACACAGAGGGTGGGCACGGGTTGGGGAGGAGGGCAAGACAGTCAATGAGGGACCTTTCTTTTTTTTTTACAGTTTTTCTTCTTCTTCAGGAAGATGGCCTTGGGACTTTGCCATGCTGGGGTGGGCTCCTAGCGTGGCAGCTGGAAGGTTACTGTTTTTGGGGGGCGGCAGTGGAGCCGACGGGGGATTGGGCACCCCCATCGGCCATACCGACTTTTTCCCTGCTGGGGTGGGCTCCCAGCGTGGCACCTAGAAGTCTGTTTGGGGGGGCAGTGGAGCTGACGGAGGATTGGGCACCCCTGTTGGTCATACAGTGTACGCGGCGGTGGGTGGAGGCGCATGAACATGCTGGGGTGGGCTCTGACTGTGCTATGTAAGTGTTCTGGGGGAAGCGACGAACTGTTTATGACAGTTCAGATGCAGTGAAGACATACGTGTAGGCAATTTGCATACTGCCGACGACAGTATGCAAATTGCCTACACGTTACCACCACTGATTGTGGCGGTGTACGCCATTGCATCTGAATGGCTGTCATAAACAGCTCGGACATTCATTGGCACGGTGCAACCGTGCCTACAAAACGGACCAGGGCATTGGAAGTGGGGAAGGCACACCTACAAAAACTTGTATGGTGGCACTATGTTTCTTGCACATGCATGCAAGCAAACATAAAAATCAGTTTATCTGATAAGCTCCCTTGTCTCCTCAGCAATCACAAGACGTATGCAGGGCTATGCCCACTGCAGCCGTAAAAAATGGATACAGTTAAAAGGAAGTAACAAGATATTTTTGGTATTCAGAAGTTTCCTGTTGCCTTTTAGAAATTTCGTTTTGGGATACTTTTTTTTTAAATGGATTAAAAATATATACATAAATCCATCATAGCATTAATTAGAACAAATGCTCACAATTCTGCCCTTTTTCCTTTCGAGTAGACAGGGTAGTCTGCTGGATTTTGGAAGTGAAAGCCAAAGCATTGATCAGGGTGTTCTGTGTTGATGGCCTCCAGAGCTTTGGCTCTGTAGTCAAATGTAAGCAATTTAAGTGACGGTCCAGGCCTTCAGGTTATGGCCTGGTAACCCCCAGTATGGCACACATCAGGGGTGTATTCTTTCTCTCCTGTCATTATAGCTAGTCCCCAGCTATTCTTGAAATCATGGCATAAAATATATGGACACACCCACCTGCCATCTCCTTTTCATCGAGATACTTAACTAGTTTGAGCTTGATAGAAACAGTGAAAACTGACACCATTTACTCTTGAAGCCTTTTGCTAGTTTTTACCACTCATTCTATGAAACCTTTCCCTAACTGCCCCATAGAAACCAATGGATGGTACCAGGATTCATTCAAAATGAGCCTTTGCTGGTGTTTCCCATAGGAACCCCTTCACCTGTTCATTTTCCTATTTCTGAAGTGTCAGACTAGGTCCTGAATCAGTGGAGTCTCTCCACAGTGATGTTGCATTAAGAGTCGCTTTCCTTCCAGAGCACGAGACGACAACTGCAGTAACAGATGCGTATTTGTTTTTTCTGTGCCTTTTCATTTTTCCAATTGCCTTTTATAAATTCAGCCACCTCATCTACCGGTTATTGGACTTCAACTTGACTGTCCACAAAACTGGATCTATTTTTCTCCCAATAATATTTTATTTGAAATATTCCATAGGCCTCTGAATGAAGTCTAAAACAAAGAAAGATCATTTCCTAAGAATTTCACAGGCAGTAGTAACCCAGTCTCCAGGACAACAGAAGGCATCTAAAAAATCTGTCTTCTGTAACAATACTATGCAAAATGCCTCGTATTAAAGAGGGACTATAGCCAAAAGTGCTACAGTACACTGCAGAATTAGAACAAGCATGCCCCCAATAAATGTCATACAAAAAAATGAGGTTTCTGTATTACTTCATTTTAAAGTTATGTGCTATTTTGTAACCCTGATTTCACTATCTATTCAAAAAAGGCAGTTTCAGTGAAGAGCCGCCGATGTCAAATCCTGAACTTGCAGTCTAGTCCTCCCTGTCAGCAATCTTATAGGACCTGTTTTCTCCAAAGTTTAAGAAACTGTAGCTATAGTAATCCTTTAAAAAAGAAAAAAATGACATAGGGTGGCTGCAGTGCTTGCATTTCCAAAATGTTCCGATGTATGGTACTGCACTTTAGAACACGTCAGGAGGTGATTTTGGAATGCAGGCAGCACTGAACCAAGGTATAGAATGTCACGGTAGTGCACAGTTTTAAAATGTAGTGGGGGACATGCAATCTCAGAATGTGGCAGGCATGTGTCATCTCAAAATGTGGTGGGACACTCAATCTCAGAATGTGACAGGGATACACATCGAGGAATCTGAAGCAATTTCAGAATGTAGTGGAGATGCATGCTGTTGTGACAGGACACACTATATTCTGAAATTGCTTGTCCCTGCTACATTCCAGAATTGTACTCACTCACCATATTTCAAAATTGTGCATCACATCCCTACTATATTCCAACAGTGTTTAGAAAATGGGCTTTTTATTTGGAGCCATCTGATTGGCTGGTACCCACTCCACAGGGGTGCATTAACTTTCAGTAGATGCCCACCAGATAAAAAGCCCCAACACATACCTGCCTCATACCCAGGCAGGTATCCTAGTGCACAGCCTGCTTCTTCATTGGCTGAAGCACTGAGCACATAAATTCAAACTGCCGCCATTTTTTTTTCCTCATCTAGCGAGACCTGTCATGTCTGCCACACTCAACACCCCAGGAAATGTATTTGCCATCATTTTCTCTTTCTGTTTCTCTCCCACAACAATAGGCACATATCTTACATTATTTCCTTTACTATTTATTGATCATTTAGGGAGCAATAGGCACAATCTCCATGATCCACTGAACCCCCAAAGAGTTAACCTGGCAACAGCTGTAAGGTTCCTGCCACAAAAGCAAGTTAACTAAACGGAAACATCCTACGGCCGCCCACCCTCTCAGCTTTCTCCCACAGTAGTCAACTGTCAGTCCATTTAGTTTTAAATAGAAACTTACACCTCAGAATACATGATGCCCAGCAAGCTCCCGATGTTCTGCTACTTTGTCCCTCTCAGTGAACTCGTGATCTTCCTGCTACGGTGAAACTCGAGAAAATCCTATGACGCCTAGCCCCTCAGCCTTTCCCAAACTCTCCCCAATCATCTGTCTCTTTAATTTCAAACAGAAAACTCGCACCTAGTGACTGGCAAGCTCCCAATATTCCGCTTCTCTCGCTTTCAGTGCACTTGTCTTCGGAACCACAACCCTACCACGGCAAGAAAAAAAAAAAACCACACGCAAGAGAACACACTTTTCCCTTTCAGCTGATGTCATATACACTTGGTCGCTAACCGGCTGTACTGATGATACTGTGCTCTGTTGGGGTGGGGACACTCACACACAGAGGAGTAACCATGACAACCAGGACAAGGATAGTGTTAGCGGTGGAACTATTTTATTAAAAAATATATCTTAAACTAATATTCTACAATCATGTTTATACTAAACTACTTTTATTCTACAGTGGTCATTTTCTAAGCGCAATAATATCCTCTAGGGTGGGCGGTATGGGCAATACCGGACCTTCCAGGGTCTATAAGGCCCTCCGCCTGCGGTGTCGGGCCTCATTACGCCTAGGGCGGTCCGGTCCCGCTCATCCTCACCCTGAATATTGCTTGCATGTCCTAGTCGCATTCTAAAATTATGCATCCCTGCCACATTCTGAAATGGCACATCCCCACCAAATTCCAAAGTTGTGTTTCAGTGCCACATTCCAAAACTGTCACTGCCACATTCCCAAATTATGCATCACCACCACATTCCAAAATTGTGCGTTATCGTCACATTCGGAAATTGAGCATCACCGCCACGTTCTGAAACTGTGCGTCATATTCTGAAACCGTGATCACCAACATATTACGAAACTGTGCACACCACAATATTCCAAAACTTTGTGTCATCACCACATTCTGAAATTGTGCATCACCTCCACATTCTGAAACTGTGCATCACCACCCCATTCCAAAATTGAGCATTATTGCCACATTCCGAAATTGTGCATCACTGCCATATTTTGAAATTGAGTGGCACTGCCACATTCAGAAACTCTGTGTCACCGCCACATTCTGAAACTGTGCGTCACCGCCACATTCTGAAACTGTGCGTAACTGCCAGATTCCGAAACTGTGCACAACTGCCACATTCCGAAACTGCATTCCTGCCACATTCCGAAACTGTGCATTCCTGCGCCATTCCACAACTGTGCATCACCATTACATTCCGAACCTGTGCATCTCTGCCATATTCCGATCCAGTGTGCCACTGCCACATTCTATTTTTATCACAACATTATTTGTACCACCTCCGCAAACCTGGCAGGGGCTATGACCCCCCCCCCAGGAGTATGTCCTCTGGCCCATCAGGGCCATCATGGGTCCTGCCGGGTCCCGGTATTTTTCCTCTGTTTTCTCCCCCTTGCCCATGCAATGGACGCAGCAGCTGTCTTCACCTCCTCAGAGGCAGCCAAGTACCCTGGGTGCGGGCCGAACCCCTCTTGTTGTGCTGACACACGAAGCACAAACCCCCCATCCTGAGGAAGGAGAATGGTCCTCTGGATGGTCAATCCTTACCTCCCCAAATGACCCGAGTCAGTTCCCGAACCCGGGTCACTGGTGTGGCATGAGGTGTGGCGTCCAGCGCCTTAATCCTCAGCACCACTGGACCGGCACCACTGCCACATTCTGAAACTGCATCAGCTCCACATTCTGAAACTGTCTGTCACCACCGCATTCCGAACCTGTGTCATTGCTGCATTCCAAACCTGTGCATCACCACCACATTCCAAAATTTTCCGTCGCCGCCACATTCACAGCCTATGTGTCACTGACGCATTCCAAAATTGTGCATCACAGCCACATTCAGAAATTGTGCATCACTAACACATTTTGAAACTGTGCATCACTGCCACATTCAGAACTTGTGTGTCGCCACCACATTCTGAAATTGTGCATCACCTCTGCATTCCAAAATGATGCGCCACTGCCGCATTCTAAAATTGTGTGTCACTACCACATTCTGAAATTGTGTATCACCACCACATTCCAAAATTGTGCATCACCACCACATGCCAAAATTGGGCGTCACTGCCACATTCTAAAATTGTGTCCCAGCTACTTTCTGAGATTGTGTCAGTGCTGCATTCCACAGTTGCAGTCTGGTGACAGTTCAAAATCTCATACGTGCAGTATTCTAAAAATTGCACACAACTGTGTCAGTCTAAAACCATGTTTGCTGCTACATTCCAACCCCCTGTTGCATTCTGAAGTACTGTATCTTGCATCTACACATTATGGAAGTGCATGTGCTGACCCATCCAGTGTCAGTTTTCCTTTTTCAGATGTTTAGTACAACTGCAGTTTTAAGTAATGTTGGAGAAATAAGTCATATAAGGTAGCTTGCAGGGAGGACTAGGTTGCGAGTTCAGGTTATGACATCATCAGTAGCTCTTCTCTGAAACTGGCTTTTTTGAACAGGTAGTAAATGAAGGGCTACAAAATGACTTGCAACTTTTAAACTAAGTAACTTAGCGATCTGATTTTTGGCATGAGGCTGATTGGGGATATGCTAATTAAAAATTCTGAATTTATTGATGCCAGAAATTTTGGCCCGAGTCCCTCTTTAAGTCAGTAACACCTTGTAGAACGCCAACAAGCTTTAACCCAGTCTCCAGCACAACAGGTGGCAATGCATGTCTGTCTACAGGAACAAATCCACCTCTAGTGCCTCAGTATAATCTGTTCCTCCTGTAAACTACTGAAGCAATATCCACTTGACCAAAAGGGGTATAATATAATGTTTTGCTTTTAAACCCATGGAACTGGTCAAACAAATAAAATAAAATGACAATTGAAATGAGCTGCCATTATCGAGAGCCCTGCTCCCCCAGCTTGCCACTTCAGCTGTGTAGTACGGGGTCAGATTCCTAACATCCAGCTAACAATTAATTTGGCACTACCCCTCCCACTAACGCATTATAATTACTGGTGAAACCATTTATTGACTGGACTGACACCACTTTCTAACACCGTAATAACCGGACAGTTAGTATGGAATGGAACCTGGTTATTACAGCATGGGTGTCAGCCAAAGTCAAAGCTGCTGCCATCTCATGCTCACAGAAAAGTAAAATGTTTTTTTTTTTTTTTAACATACAGCACTAAACTGACCAATTATATAAAATAAAGAATGGGGGTGTTACACTATTCGTTTTATGTACCCTCTGTGTGTAATACCATCACAAACCACTCATGCTTTGCTCTCGTGGTTTGTGTGGTATTATACACCTCAGGTGAAAAAAAAAAACTCAATGTACAACATTCCATCCATTATTCTCTCTGTATTTTTTATCTATTTTCTGGCATAATAAATGGATTTGTTAGCCATTTCTACTGATCTGGATAACCAATGTATGTAACACTGGCAGTTCAGTGTAATAACGCAGTCAAATTTTTATACAAAATAAAATGGCCGTTAGGGTTTAGTTAAAAAAATATATATATTTATTTATTATAGTGGCACTACCGCACAACTATAGTTAGGGTTGAGTAGACTGTTTAATGTTAAACCCTTAACTTTGCACTTTATAACCCAACCCCCAACAGATTTGCATAACAGTTTGCATGCACGGACTGGGGGCACAATCTCTCGATGTGCAAGTTTTGCTCCAGTTGGGGATATGCAGTTCGATATCCCATGGTGCATTTTAGGAAAAATCGGGGGTGCTGTTTTTCTTTCTGTCATTGTGTAACACCCAGACAGTTTGGAATTTTGCTCTGAAATTTTCAAGGTAGACAGGGCTTGCCCCAGAATGGTGCCTTTTGCTGCTTTGGTGAAAAAATAACCCTAACCTTAATGCTTACCCCTTCCCCCAGCCCATAGCTTCCTGTCTGAAGCACAAGGTACAGCTCCAAGCCAGTCCCTCATACTGATGCAGTCTTCAAAATTTGAGAATTATGTATCGCCACATATTGCCAACACAATCTGTTGTAGCTTTCTTCAAGCAGGGCCCAGAAAAGAAATCACAGCTGACATTATTTGTTCAGGGAAAGGGGTGGATATTAGCATTGACAACCCCAAGGGAGATCCCCCCACTGATTTGCCAAGGCTCAGAAGACTCAAAACCCTAATATTTTCTCCTTTTGCTGCATGGGGTTGGGGAGTTAGGTTTGGAGACACTAATACCACGTTTCCCTACTCTTGTGGCGGTACGTTACTCTAACTGGTGCATTAATGAGGTTTTGTTTGCAAAGAATAAGCTATGTAATATACAGAATACATCATATACCATATATCACAATAAATATGAGCCAGAGCCCAAGAATGTGAATGTACAATAGTGTCATTCAGAATATATTAGTAAAGGCGAAAATGTCATTCAAGTTTAATGGATAACGTTAGGTATAAAGGAGTAAAGTCCAGCAGGTAAAACCATAGGTGGATAGTGCGATCATCCACTCTACGGCACATATGTCTGTTTGCTAGTATTCCCCACTGCTCATAGGAGCTAAATATCCATTGGGTGGGCTGAGTGACCCATAGAGAATGCCCGATCATTACTTAGAAGTCCTGGACTCCCCCTGCCAACTGAGGCACTAGAATGTGCCTAGCAGGGATGCAGGACATATGAAGAGCAATTAAAACAAGAACACAAACTGAGTGGTCTCGTATTGCACCAGCGTATAATAACAGCAGATTGTCGGGGTCAAATGTAAAAATTAGCAATAGAACATTTAAACAAGCAAGCAACACGTGGCAAGGTTAGGAGACCTAAAGTCATCCCTTCATACTTAAGATAACAAAGATTCTTTGCAAACTGAAAGTAAAAAAAAAAAAAAAAAACCAGGCTGTATAACAGTGCAGTACAGTTAGTGCAGGGGTGGGATAGGGCAAAGGCACATGGGGGAACTGCAACATCAGGAAAGGGTACAAGTCAGAAGGGGGGATAGATCCTGGGACCTATAAGAGCTCTTGGAATTTCCTGGGCAGATTAGATGGACCCATGGTCGTCTTCTGCCGTCACTTTTCTATGTTCTATGTTTAGTGCCAGAAACACCCCTTACAATACTATATAGTTCTCAGTGATCAAGTATCCTCAGTTGGATCATGTGTCTCCTAAGTATCCATGGAAATCAGTTTTTTGGCAAAAGCTGCGTCTGACACCAGATCTGTGAAGATGTGAGTTTCGTTATTGACACAGACCTGTAATAGGGCCGGGAACTGCAACTGCACCCCTACACTATGCTCCAGCAAGGTTTTCTTTACCAATTGTAGGTCCTATTTACAAACCTGTGTCTGGGAGGAGATGGGGAAGAAAGCGATCCTACTGCCCTCCCAGACAGTATTGCTCTTGGCTTTTGTGGCTCGCAGTAAAGGAATGCGGGTTTCTGTGTTGGACAGTGTGGGCTGTTGGGGTCTTGATGAATCCCCACCATGTGGTCTCTGGCAAATAGGAGTAGAAAAAGCTCTAACTATCTTTATTCTGAACTCCACTGGAAGTAAGCACAGGTTGTTAAAAAAAATCAGTCGTTCAGCTGTAGACAAGAGTTCTGCTTCACCAGCCCACCGGGGGGGGCAACCACACTCACATTGGCCTGGTATTGTGAGTTTCCATCGATTCTACTTTTGACCTAAGGAACTGCAAATTCTGTACCGTAAGAGAGTTCATTTCTTTCTGCCTCTTGTGCAAAGTTCTTAAGGATGCCTGCCACTTCTGGACTATTTTGGTCTCATCATTGTTCCTGGTAAGTAAAGGTTCCAAAACTGCAGATGTAGCTAGCGGATTAATATCAGATTTTTAAAGTCAGAAATTTGAATTGAACGGAGCTCTAAACAAAAGCATCCACCATGCTTGCTGCTGCACAGTACCTCCATTAGGGTTTACTTTTAAACACCATTTATCAGAGTTTCAAAGAGTGTTTCCTGATCTAACAGGAGCCACTCATGCTCATAGAAGCAGATACCGTTTGTGCACGTCAGCTCTTTATACAGTAGTTGTGTATGCTTTTACGGTATATTTCAAACGTCAATGTACATGGACAGTTTGTATTGTTTAGTATATAACAACTGATATGGTATCCAATTTACTATACATTCAATTTAAAAACCAATCTATTGGCTCAGCAGGTGTGCAGAACTATAGTAAGTTCCCATACAATTAAGCGACAAAAACAGGACATATTTCTAGAGTCAGTTTCTTCTTTAGTGCTACATGTTTTGGTTTTTCCGCACATTGCTCGGCTGGGAGTCTCCACATAATTAAGGCTAAAAAAAAATCTTTGTTTCTTCCAACCTGTTCTAACCTTTGCTTCCATATTTTCCTTAAAACAGCTGCTCTATAACCACGACAGGAGGATAAATAGTCTTTTTACTCTCTAGAAGTCACTCAAGTGGATCCGCTCCAGCCTCTGTTAACCTAAAATATTCTAGTAGCAATGGAGATTGTCACTTGTGGACAGTGTGGTGCCCTATTCGTCAGGGCGCTCTTCCATGGTCTGGGTCAATGTCCAGCTTGCTGGGCCATAGCCGACCTTAGGGCCCTCCAGGGGGAAGTATGGGCCACAATACATAATCTCCAGGTCGGATTGCAAAGCTGCAGGCACTCGCTCACCCCACCTCTGACCTAGTGACACACAAATGTCAGCACCGGTCCTAGGCAGAATCCAGAGGGCTGGCAGGTGGTCAGGAGGGGGAGGCAAGGCCGTGCGGCAAGAACTAAAACATAAACATCCGAAAACACTGTGCTTATAAATAGCAGATACGCACCACTGGTAATGGAACTAGTCACTGAGCATTGTGGTGCTTCTAAGGAACAGCTTGCAAAGCCAAGCATGATAGAAAAGGATAAAGAAAACAATGGCAACAAGGACAAAAGGAAACTTATCATAGTGGGAGATTCCTTGATCCGCGGAGTAGAATCCCACATAAAATCACATGGCGGTTCCAGGGTCATTGTCAAGTGACTTCCAGGTGCATCAAGCAGATTGTATGAAGGGAGGATGGAACAAAACACATAGTCATTCACCTAGGGACAAATGACTTGTCCAGTCAATCAGTTGCGGAGACAGAGGAACACATTGTACAATTTGCTAACAGAATATCCTCTCTTTCGTCCACACTGGCATTCTCGGGGGGTGCTTCCAGTCTGGGGGTGGGGTGGAAGTAGCAAGAAGGTCAGAGAGGAGGACATACATGAGTTTAACTTATGGCTGAGGGATTGGTGCCAGGAAAACGGCTACTGTCTCATCGACAACTGGCAGTCCTTCCGAGAGAAGGGCTTCTTTCGTTACAATGGCCTCCACCTGACAAAAGATAGGGTGAGGGCACTTGGCCAAAAATTTGGTTTCTGTGCGGTCCGTTTAAACTGAAGGCTGGAGAGGTGGTGACGACATGTACCAAGGTGAAGGGTAAGAAGGTCACTCCCGACAGCAGCAAATGATAGGGTAACTACTCCAAAGCACAATAATACCATACAAATTAAGGAAAACTGTTGTCAATACCTGCGGCAAAACTCTTCAACAAAATTTTTCATCCGAAACCACAAGTACAGATCCAAGGAGTTCCAGTAGGGGTACAAACGAAGGGTGGAAACTTTTCCAACAAAACTTTTTATCTAAAAACCAGCAGGAGATCCATTAAGGGTACTAAAAAGGCACAGCAAAACAAAAGGAAGCCCACCTGTGCTAAGAGTTAAGGGGTAGAACATGGAGGGCAATGGCAATAAACACCAGAAGCCTGGCAAACAAAATCCCTGACCTCATGGTCATCATGGCAGAGGCCGAACTCGACTTAGTGGCCATGATGGAAACCTGGTTCACAGAGAACCACGGTTGGGACATGGCTATCCTGGGCTACCACCTGTACAGTAGGGACAGGAAGGGTAGGAAAGGGAGTGTGGTAGCATTATATGTCTGGAAGGAAATCAAGGCTACATAGATTGAGGGGATCCCAGATGAGTTAGAAGCACTATGGGTAACAGCTGAGACAGGATCGGGGCAGCCATTAGGATTTTTTTATTTTTTATTTAGTTTTTGTTGACCGGGTAAGTGCACTAGACAAATCCTGCCTATTTTCAGGTACAACCCGGGGAAGGGGGATACAGATGAATGCCTACTGACCTTGAACCTGATTAAGCTGTTAGGAGCTATCCAAGGATAGGAGTCATCTACAGGCCCTCGTCACAAGGGGATATTGGGGACAAGGAAATGATGGTGACATTTCACAAAATGACAGACAAGGGCGAGACAATAATAGTAGGGGATTTTAACTTGCCAGACATAAAGTGGACATCTTGTAGAGCAGCTTCATCAAGAGGAAGGGGCTTTGTAATGGTCCTGCAGAGTGCAGGGCTGAGGCAGCTTGTGGAAACTCCTATGAGAGGTGAAGCTGTCCTGGACTTGGTTTTACTTAACAGTGACAGGGTAAAGGAGGTAGAGGTGGGGTTCCACTTAGGAAATGGCGACCACCGCATGGTGGGATTTAAAGTAAACACTTGTGAAGACATTAGTCATTCCAAGATCAGGGTTTTAGATTTCAGAAAAGCAGGCTTTCGAAAGATGAGAGATAGCCTGGCAGAGAGTCTTAGATACAGGGAAGAGAAAGGAGTAGACGAAATGTGGAAGTATCTCAAAGGAACTATCACAGAGGTAACTGAACAGTGTGTCAGAAGGGTGAGCAAGGCAAATAAGAAAAAGAAACCCCTCTGGTTCTCCAGGGAGGTGGCTGCAATAGTAAGGGAGAAAAAGAAGGTGTACACAAAGTTTAGGGTGTCAGTGAAAGATGAGGATAAGGAAACCTATAAAGTAGCACGGAGGGAAGCTGATAAGGCAATATGAAAGGCTAAAGCCCTGACTGAACTGAGGATTGCGCAGGGGGTAAGGAAGGGAGATAAAGCCTCCTTTAGGTACATAAGAGAAAAGAGGAAAACCAAGGGGTAACAGTTAGACTAGCAGATACTGGAGGAAAGCTGGTAGAAAAAGATTGCGAGAAAGCAGACGTCTTAAACCAGTAGTTCTGTTCTGTATTCACCAAAGAAAATGCAGGGGATGGGCCAAGCCTGCATACCAGCAACACCCAGGGACTGGGGATTGACACAAACACCTTCACAGAGGCTCAAGTCTTGGAAGCTTTAAATAAACTAGAGGTGGACAAGACCATGGAGTAGGTTCTCAGGGAGCTAGGGAGTGTACTAGCAGCACACCTAGTAGAACTATTCACCAAATTACTAGAGAGTGAGATCGTACCAGAGGACTGGAAAAGGGAAACAGTGGTCCCGCTCCACAAAGCAGGGAGGAGGCTGGCAATTACTATCCGGTAAGCCTCACGTCAGTGGTAGGGAAGTTGATAGAGACACTACTCAAACAGAGAATCATAACATATCTGGAATCCAGTGGGCTGCAAGACCCAAAACAGCATGGGTTCATGTCAGGTAGGTCTTGCCAAACTAATCTGATCAACTTCTTTGACTGGGTTACAAGGATAGTAGTTCAGGGAGCGGCGGTAGATGGCCTTCGACTCTGTTCCACTCAGAAGGCTGGTAAGGAAGCTGGACCACATGGGGGTGAACAGGGAAGTGGTTGAGTGGGTAAGTAGCTGGCTGAGAGCAAGAAAACAGAGTTCAGGTAAACAGGACAATTTCAGCTGAGAGGGAGGTGACAAGCGGGGTGCCACAGAGTTTGGTACTGGGTCCCCTACTATTCAGTGGATTCATAGCAAACATTGCAAATGGGCTGGAAGGTAAAGTGTGTCTATTTACAGATGACACCCAAGATTTGCAACAGAGTGGACTCCCCTGAGGGTGTGAGGAGTATGACTTCAGACTTGAAGAAACTGGAGGAGTGGTTGGAAACATGGCAGCTGAAATTCAACACTAAAAAGTGCAAAGTCTTGCACTTAGGCAGAAGCAGTCCCAAAGAGGATTACTACCTGGAAGGAGAGAAGCTAGCTTCCACCAGCCAGGAGAGGGACCTAGGGGTCATTATATCAGAAGACTTGAAAGTGGGTAAATAGTGCGAAAAGGTGGCACTAAAGGCAAGTGGCATGCTGGACTGCATCAGGAGGAGAATCATGAGTTGCAGGAGGGAAGTGGTGTTGCCACTATACAGGGCGCTGGTGCGCCTCCACTTGGAGTACTGCATACAGTACTGGAGACCACACCTCAAAAGGGACATACACAGAATCGAGACGGTGCAGAGGAGAGCCACGAAAATGATTCAGGGACTGCACCATATGGCATACCAGGACAGGCTGAGGGAACTCAATATGTACTCCCTGGAACAGAGGAAAGAGAGGGGCAACATGATTGAGACTCCTAAATATATAAGGGATATAAATAAGGTTAACGTTCAGGAACTTTTCCAGTTGAGAGTGGGAGAACAAGAGGGCATGACATGAGGCTGAAGGGAGGGAGGTTCAGGAGTAATACAAGGAAGTTCTTCTTTACAGAGAGGGTGATGGACCCATGGAATAGCCTACCCAAGGAGATGGCACAAGTCTAGGTCCCTGTCTAACCAGGCCAGCATCCAGAGGTACAAAGCGGCTAGAAACAACTGCAGGAGGGCTATTCGTGCATTTAAAAATCAATATTATAAGGAAGTGCTCTCTCGGACCTGGAATGATGGCAGAAAATTTTGGACTAACCTTAAAGAGGTCACTGGGTGAGACCTCAGATCTGCCCCTACCATGCTTAACATTGATGGTGTACCCTCACTCGACCCCAGACTTATTGCTAACACTTTTAATAATGCCTTCACGGACAAGAGTGGTGTCCTGCCACCTGGCTACTTCTCTCACCCCCTCACAAGTGGCTACTCTGGGAAGGAGACTCAGCACCCTTCTCATCTTCCTTTCTACTTCAAAACCCTCTCAGCCCATGAAGCCAGGAATTACCTACTCAAGGTATTAGGGAAATCAAGATTTAGTGGTGACACTCTGGATCTTAAGTTTGTAGCCCTTACACTGGATGAAATTCTGTCACCTGTAATACATATTATTAACATGTCACTTATACTCTGTTCCCTCAGAAATGGAAATCTGCCACTGGGACACCAGTTCATTAGTCTGGGGATTGCACAATTACTGGGAACTACAGGCCTATCTGTATCCTGCCCCCACTCTCGAAAGCTCTTGAGCTTATAGTGGCTGACCAACTGATTAAATATTTAGAAAAATATCAGCTAAAATTCCCCGCAACAACACAGGTTCAGAAATGATCATAGTACCACTACTGCCCTTCTGGCGTTCACAGGCTTTATTCACCACTCCTTAGGACTGGCAGTATAGCCTAGAGGTTAGAGGAATGAGGTGTGAACGAGCTTGATACATTCAGCAGACCAGACCTGAGTTTGATTGTCACAACCTCCACTTGCATACTGTGTGACTCTGAGCAAGTCATTTAACCACCCAGAGCTCCCAGGTCGCCCCTGAAAACAGGCACATGTGCCTAGTGGGCCTAACCCGGTTACCAAAGACTAAATAAATAAATAAAATAAAAAATAAATAGATCAAGGACACCTGGTCAGTGCTGCTTTCATTGATTTAACCAAAGCTTTCGACACAGTGAATCATGCCCTCCTGGTCGAACAGCTTACCACTATTGGCTTAGCTCATGAAAGCATGGCCTGGTTTGAAAGTTACCTGCACAACTGTACACAGCAGGTGAAGATTGGTAACACCCTCTCGGATAGCAGACCTGTCCCCATCTGGAGCTTCTCAAAGGTCCATCTTGGGCCCTCTTTTATTTAGCATTTTCCTCAACAACCTTCCTTACTCCTGTCAGGATCACATCCTTTTATATGCTGATGATGCTGTCCTGTTTACCAGTAATCCAGACCCTAAGGTTCTTGAATCCAGGCTACAGAGTAATTTCGTAGTCGCAGAAAGATGGTTCCATAAGCACAAGTTAGTTATGAATTACAACAAGACTAAAACTGTGCTGTTCTCCAGCTCCCATAATAGGCACAGAACTTACCCTCTTTCTATTACCAACGAAGAGGGCTCTCCGCTGGAGCTAGTTCAGCTCTTTAAATATCTGGGGATTACTGTTGACAGTACGATGACCTATGCCTATCACATTGACAACATTGCTATGGCTGTTAACACCCGCTACTTTATAGGCATAAGCATTGTTTGACCCCAGAGGCTCTTAACATGGCCATTCAAAGCTCTCTTGTCTCACTTATTGATTACGACTTACCAACCTATGGATCAGCTACTGAAACAACTCTTCACCGCATCATAGTTGCACTCAACAAAGCATGCCGGCTCCTTACCGGCTCAGCCCGTCTGTCCCATACCTGCGACATGTACACTCAGGCTAACTGGCTCCAATTCAAAGGTAGACTCATGTACCAAACATGTTTACTGTCCGAAAAAGTAAGATTAGACAAAATGCCCCCAGGAGTGCAAAAGGTTATTACCCCCACTATCAGCCGTCGTTGCACCAGAAGCTCTACTAGCCAGATTTTTAATATACCTCGCTGTTGCACTTCTCTGGGACAAGGGTCCTTTGCCTACCGTGCCCAGCTATGGATGAACTCGCTGCACCTTGACATCACTTCAGTATCCACCTTGGGCTCCTTCAAGGTTAAACTTAATCAACAGCAAGTTGCTGACGCCAGTTGTGACTGCTTCCAATAACCTTCCTTCTTGTTACCAGCACTTATTCTAACCTTATGCATAACTGTTCTCAGCATGTAAATAACTGTCCTAAGTTGCTAATCATTCTCCTTCACATTTCTTTTTGATCCCTTCCACTCTTTCCCGTCACCCCTCTATGGCTTTCCCCCTATCTCCCTTCCCCCCTGTTATATCTGCTTACCTCCCTTGCTCACTTTAAAATGCTTTGTCCCATACCTTCTCACTTCTGATGAGGGCCCCGGGCTGATGCCATCCCTTACTTTGTTGATTATTAGATATTAGGCTGCGTCTGTTCTCATTTTCCTGCAGAGGGTTGTTTCATAAGACCCAACCCCCTCTAATATGACCCTTTGAATTCCAGGTTTTAATCAAACATGCACCATGGCATATATTGTACAATGCCACATGTACTGGAATTTCTCTAGTTATACACTCTTGTAATATAGTATATGGGTGCTGCCTATTGTGAATGGATTTCAGCAACTGCTGAAATCTTGTTGTAGTACAGTTCAAAGGTCAAAAAGGTTGTTGTACTATCGTTCTGACGTCACAGCAATAGTAAAACTTCTTTTTACCCTTGACCTGCTGCCTGATTGGCTCAGATGGCGCTCTCTAGAAAAAAAAAAAAAAACATGGCGATGCGATTTAGCGGCTTGAGCAATGAACCACTGACTAGAAGTCGGAATCGACACAGAGAGCCACATACCCCTTTCTAAAAACAATTGCTTTCTTTTTCTCCCTGATTTTAAAACTAATTGTTTTACTGAGGAGCAGGACGGAGCATAAGCGGAACGGGCGCAAGCAGAAGCACCACAGGGAACGGGAGCAGCGACTATGGCAAGTAACGAAAAAAAAAAAATGTAAAACAAAAAAACCCATATACTATAAAAAACAGTGGATGGGTGAACATCCACAACTATGTATGCGTCCCCATCTCGGACAGTTGATGACATCAACGAGACCTCTCGAGCTTCGCTCTTGAGGTCTCTGTGATGTCATCAACTCCCTCGATGGAAACACAGCCTTGTTGTGGATGTTCACCCATCCACTATTCTATATGTCTTATATAATTCCTTGTTCTGTTTGTTCTCTGTCTCATACTTTTCCATTATGTATTGTTTGTCTGACGTGGAACCTATGAAATGATCTTGTTCTCAAAGGTGCTATCCGAAATTTCAATAAATAAATAAGATGGTGTGGGCCAAAATGGTAAGCGAGTTCAAGAACACATGGGCTAGACATAAAGGTAGCATACGGAAAGGCAAAGGAGGGAAGGGGAGGGGGACTAGTACCAGGTAGGTTCTTGGGCAGACTAGATGGACCTTGCGGTCCCCTTCTGACGTCACTTTCTATGTTTTTGTTTCCTTGAGCAGGAGGCAGTAGGATCCTGCTGAAACTAGAACTTTTGGACTAGCATTGATGTTACTGGCACCAACATATGGCTCCATGTGCTTTGTCACAGGATATAAAGCTGCACCAGCCCCGACTGAATTGGTTAATTTTTTTCCTGTAATCATTGTGCAGAGTTTTCTCTTTGAGGAGCAAAATTTCATTGTTCCTTCAACTAACGTTGTGTAGTCTGTTGTGTATTTCTAATTTATCTTTATTGTTTTTATCTACATTTTTATAAACTACATTCACAAATTTTCTGTCAGCGTTGTCTTCTCTGCCTTGGTGCCGTGGCAGCCTGTACATCATTCATTTTACAACTGTCATGTCAGATAAGGCTCTTTTAAAATTTTGCCTATTCCGCACCATGATTTCGGCTTAAGATTCTTACACTTGCCAGGAGTATTTCAGTGCTGAGTACAGTGTCCACCATTGTTCCAGCTCCTGTGTATGCCTTGATGGGTACATTTGGATAGACTCACCAGTATGGGGTCGTCTGAATGGGGCCATAAGAAAAGAAGCAGTCTTGCGCTTAGTTATTATGCTCAGCGTCAATCTCTTGCAAAGACCCTTTGGCCTCTCTGTTTTTTAATAAGAAAAAGAATCAAAGGAAACCTTGGTCCTGTTGTAGTCACTGCCACGCTACAGTATTTCCAGGTCTCCAGACATGGATGTGATAGTTGAGGTGCAATCAACATTGCCCCCATCTGCCTCTACAACAGAGATGGTTCTGACCTCGGTGCACACACTTTACCTTGTCTGGTAGCTCCATCTGTAACTCCCCTACTTCCTGGCAATGAGATTTTGGATGAACAGTTTGGCTGATAGACAGCCCTCATGGGACAATAGCTTTTGCACACCATGCCGTTGCAGGAGCTAGCTCCTGTGTTTGTGCCGTGCTGTCTGCAGTGCTGTTCTTTGTAACCATCTTCAATACTGATAACTGTGCTAATATCTCAGCAAGTTCTTGTTACATTTGCGATGTTGTTAGATGACAAATTTGAATATAATTTTGACCCCATTAATATAGAGGCAGATAAGGAAGATGAAGGGTTCCTTTCTGATAGATAAAATGTTATGTTTATCCAGGAACACAGATTAGGACTCTAGGTCCTATTTTCAGCCATTGTCCTGCACAAAAGACATAAATTACATGTGACAAAATGGAACTAAACATTAGACATTTATATTCAAAAAGGACAAGTAGCAGAAGCAAGTTTGCAATCTTGTGCAATTTCATAGATGGACCAGTACTTTTCAAGGGCACTCTGAAATTCATGTTAAGAGGTTTTAGCATGTTATTTCAACTGCAGTATGGTTCCATGATCTGGAAACACTTGCTTGTAAGGTCATGTCACCATATTTAGTGGTTGTTTTAGGAATAGGTAAGCCCCGGTTCATTACTTGTCTAAAGGGGTATTGTGTATTGATATACATACCAAAATCGAGGGATTCCTTCAGTGGATGACTGATAGTAACTTTCAGCATTTTAAAGATCCAAGTTAACCAGTTTATGTTCCTCTTGGTATTCGGTTGCAACCAATCTAACAATGAAAACATGGAGCAGTGGTGGGTGTTGAATTTGCATGAGAGGGCATATCTAGCTGTTTTGTTATACGCTCTGTCTGTATAGATAAAGCATATGAAGTAGCATTCCTGTAAACTAAATTTCCCTATTCTAAAATCGGGATTAAAAGCTGTTGTACAAGTTTGGATTTCTTAGTCAAACATTAAGAAAATCTCCTAAGTGCTCCTAGTTTCTTTTTATGGCCCAGTGCATCAATGTGTTCGACATAGGTTAATCTGTGATCTATAATTACCCCCAGATATTTGTACCAGTAAGTGTTTACTACTGATGGACCTAGTTTAAATCTGAGTGATAACCCCGAATGATCATTATTCACTAGTCTAGACTGAAGCTGGAAATAGAGGCATTGCGTCTTTTCCATATTCATTGGCAGCCCCGACCTGGTGAATCACTCCTCCTCATTTACAACGTCTTTCTGCAGTTTGTTTTTTAGATTGCTATGGCTATCTGCTTAAGCCACCAAAATAGTGTGGTCTGTGTACAACCTAAGTTCTCAACTTGCCAAAACATTGGGCAGATTTTTTTTTTTTCTTTTCACTGTTTATATAGACAAGGGACCCAATATTAAACCTTGGGGATACCTCTATTGATGTTACACGGAATTTATATCTTGGCCCTGAAGGATATGCTTTGTTTAGAGTGGCAAACTTTTGCAAAAGGATGGAGTGGCTCACCAAGTCAAAGACTTTACTCGGGTCCACGAACACTGCCCCAGTGTGCAATCTGACATCCATAGATTTGGATACCAGATTGTTAAAATCAACAAGGGCAGCGTCTGTGGAATGACCTGAGTGAAAACAGTGGGTTTTTTTTTTTTGTTTGTTTGTCAACCACTCCTATTTCTCCAGATAATGGTATAACTGATGGTTGACATGGTATTTCAAGACCTTTGATAGGATTATCAGCAGAGCGATAGGTTGATAATTTGAAGAGTGTGATGCATCGCCATCTTTGAAAATGGGGACAGTTTTACTAGTTTTCTAAGATTCAGGGAAAATACCTTAGCTTGAGCTCCTATTTCCAAGAATTTGGATTTGATGCCTTTGAGACCTTTGGTCTTGTACATCTTCAAGGCCTCAAGTGCCTTGGTGACTTCATGTACTCAAATTAGACAAAACCTAAAATGATATATACCCATTATTCTCAGTGCTCCCCTGTCCATCCCACTTGGGTTACAGAAGTCACGCTCAGGAGCAGCAGTTGCCAAATGAGTATTTAGAAATAAGTCATCAGATGATTTCAAGTTCAGATCTTGGAAGTCCTCAAAATAATAGTTCAGCTTCTGGCTAAATAAAAGCACTGTGAGTTTGTACACCACAGGAGGATCTCACTTTCCAGTCCTTGTTCAGAAATATGCACAAAACACTGTAGTTTCAGGTAGTAGCTCTAGAAGAGCCCAAAAAAGCTGAGTTGGAGTACTTTAATGTTCCACCTATACCTGTATCTGTAGTGCCCCATGTACAACCTGTCCTAGAAGAATATTACTGTGGCAGCTTAGAATAGATGGCATGGCCTAAAGTACCCTGTCTGGCAGATACAAAGTGCATGGCTTTGAAGCTTTAACCTGGTTACTATATGCAGAATATAGCAGACAATGTTGTAGTTATGGCTACCAGCAATAAATCTAACACTCCAAAAGAAGTATCTGCACAGCCACCTAACCGTGAGTCATGCAAGAATGATATTTTGGCGAAAAGAGTATTCATTTTGGTCACATTAGGTGGTCATAGGGTGGCAAATTACCAGTTCCACATGGGCAAGTGTGACTGTTCACTCTGATTTAAGCTTAAGGCTATTACAAAAAAGCTACTAGAGTTGATGTCAGAGTAAGCTGGCTGTCATTACTCAAGTCTTTGAGTCCAACAACCACCTGATTCAAACCGCTTTCAACATTTCCAAAGTGGTGGTCTGGTCATGCCTGCAGGAATCTGTATCAGAAAACATTCCTGGGTGAGATACACTGGTTTTGAGTTGATTTTCAACAGAAAGACATCATTGTGCTTTTCAATGGGATATGTCTCTTTGGTCAAAATATGGAAGAGTCCCTTAAATAGGTCAGAGAAAAGGAGTCAACTCTGAAAGACATAAAGAATATCCTTGCTATCCCTTACAGAGGAAGGGAGCATGGCTTCTTTCGTCAGCACCAGCAATCCTTTCATGGCAGACCCATCAAAACCAGAGGGGCTTCCAGCATCAGGGTAAATCTGAAAGCAAAAGCTGCAGCAAAAAAAAAATATGCAGCAGACGTAAGCCTGAATACAACCCTCTGACAGGTCCCCAGTACCAGTTCCACCTCAGCTGTGCATGATGAACCACTCAGTAATAGCCAGTATCCATTTGTTCCAGTACTAGTTCCACCTCAACTATGCATGTGAATCACTCAGTAATGGCCAGCATCCATTTGTCCGAGTACCAGTTCCACCTCAGTTGTGCATGAGGAACCACTCAGTAATAGCCAGTGTCCATTTGTCCCAGTACCAGTTCCACCTCAGCTGTGCATGGTGAACCACTCAGTAATGACCGGCGTCCATTTGTCCCAGTTCCACCTCAACTGTGCATAGTGAACCACTCAGTAATGTCCGTCGGCCGTTTGTCCCCGTTCTGTCAGAGATGGGAGATTATACCATTGACAAGTGGGTCCTGGAAATTATTCAGGACAGTTACTGTTTAGTACTGGTAGAGCACCTGTTACGTCATATGCCAGAAAAATTGTCACATCTTCAGGGTCCCATGGCTGAGCATAACTTTTTGGAAGTAGTGGAGCAGTTGCAGAACAGGGCAGTGGAGAAAGTACCATAATCAGTGAAAGGCAAGGGCCTCTATTCCAGATACTTTCTTGAAAAAGTGGCATGTATCGAATCCTAGACCATAGACAGTTGAACTTCTATTTGAAATGCAGAAAGTTCAGAATGGTGTCTCTGGGGTCCCTACTGTCGTATCTAAAACAACAGGACTGGTTGGCCTTGCTAGACGTTTTTTTTTCTTTTTGTTACTCTTTGGTATTTGGGTAAGGCCCACTAGGGATAGATGCCTGTTTTCAGGGGCAACCTGGGAGCACTGAAGCGGTTAAGTGACTTGCACAGAGTCACACAATATGCAAGTGGAGGTTGTGGGAACCAAATCCAGGTCTGTCTGCTGGATGAATTAAGTTCATTCTTAGCTAGTTACTTTCAAACCTCTAGGGCCCCACGCATGAAGGATGCAAGTGAGTTTGACAAATCCCATAGCCCGACGTCCCGGGTTACCTAATTGCTGCTGTGGACAAGCAGTTTTCAGTTGGCCACTTGCCCACGGACAAGTACGAGTCTCTGCATTCATTTGTAATGTGTACCTGACTACCTGTCATTTTATCATCCGGCCAGCAGGGGTCGAATCGTCGCAGTCTCCGAAGTGAACTTTGGAATTAATTTTTTTTTTTTTTTAGGGAAACATGCATGCGCAGCGCGACTGTGGTATGGGTGAAATCACCGGCGGGAACTCTATGATGTAGGTGGCTGAGTGAACAAGCATGTAGGGACGTTGGGTGATGGCATCATTGGCAGGTCACATGCTGTGTTTCCTTGCAGTCGGCAGGTAAGAGTAAAGGGCATGGACTGGAGCAGGGTGCAGCTGAGTACTGGAGGAGTGCGGTTGTCCCTGGTGATGGGGGGGGGGTTCAGGTCGACATAGGAGGGTCGCATCACCAGTATTTGCTGCGAGAGCATTGGAAGAGGTGGGGAAAGGAGCAAAGCAATGAATACAGCATTCATTGCCTCGCTCCTTTCCCCGCTTGCAATGCGCACAGTTCCATTTCTTAATGGGACTTGCGTCTTGGTGGAAAAAGGACATACCGCAGACAGAGCTTGAGCTTGGACGCTTCTAAAAATTTATTAGGAACATTGCTGGGTTGAACTGAACTGTGATCTGTCTCTTGACGTAAACAAAAAATGCTAAAGGGAAATTAAAACAAAAAAGGGCAAAGCCAAAGGAAAAACTGGGAAGGGACTAGAAAAGGGGGGGGGGTCCATGTCCATCCA
Organism: Neoceratodus forsteri; assembly: GCA_016271365.2. Lineage (NCBI taxonomy): Eukaryota > Metazoa > Chordata > Ceratodontiformes > Ceratodontidae > Neoceratodus > Neoceratodus forsteri. The sequence continues at coordinate 1,127,329,747 of CM057449.1, read as the reverse complement.
CTCCGTCAGCGGCATGTGAGAGACATCAACTGCCTAGGTGTTGCGTGAGGGACGGGAGGGACTCGGGGAGGAGGGAGGCAAAGGATCAGATTTATGTGGAATAAATTTACATTGTGTGGCCACTCTCTAGCCTAGTCTGATTGTTTTTAAGGTTGCAGAAGTATAAAACAAAGGATATTCTGAAGAAACGAGAGTGTACAGTGCTTTTTACTTTAAAATATAAGTTTATTAGTAATGACCCATACACAAGTTATTAGCCAAGCCCAGTGCCGCCACCCTACCTGACTGATAAGAGGGACAGCCCAGGTTGCATTTGCTTTGTTGGAGTGTGGCAGCAGTGGGTGGACTAAGTAAGTGGAGTACGACTGTATGTCTTACATTCGGGGGAGGGGGGATAAGTCTGAAAACAAAAAATAAATAAAACTGTTAAAAAAAAAAAAAAAAAAAAAAAACTGTAAATTGAAAAAGAAGGGGGGCTGATATGGCCTTGGCCTGCTGGGGAACTTGCTGCATAATAACAGCAGTTTACACAACAAGTGAAGCACAAACATATTACTGGCATAGGGCATTCCCTTTCCCACTACCTCCCCGGCTCCGGCTGCCTGCAGTGAAGTCACTTAAGCTTTGAGCATAAAGCCTTGAAATAAAGTTTGCCTAGTAGTGTATACCCACTACCCCTCATGATCCCTCCCCATCCCACCCAGTCAAGGACATGCACACAGTAAGATATTGTAAAATACATTTTATTTGCAGTCAATAAAACAAGTGTGAAAGAAAGATGACAATGTGCAAACGAATAAAAAACAGACTCTTAAAATATGGCCTTCTGACCATGGACTACCACTTGCAACATTGGGACTACCATTTTTGTCCAGGCCACTTGTCCTTGGACTAGCACGTAAATTTGAAATTTGTCAGCCCCTGAAGTCAACACATCCTTGTCTGATCGAGCCACTGCAGGTACCTTAGATTCTGTGTGGGCTTCGGACATTACCAATTCAGAATCCTGTCTTTGAACTTAGCATTTGCACTGTGTGTCTTTACCAAGTGCTTTGCAGTTCTAGCAGCACATCTCAGAAAGTCAAGGACACAAGTTTTCCCTTTCTTGGATGATTGGCTGCTAAAGAGTCTGACCAGGAATCAGAGGAAGCAACTGTCTAGCTACTGTGCTCCTTTCTTACTTCAATTTGCATCCTACTGAATTTGCCAAAGTCTTAACTAGTTCCCACTCTGAGACTTCAGTTTATAGGAGCAGTTCCCACATCGCACTCAAGCCACGTCCTTCTTACTGGAGAACAGAGCTGACTCCATTGTGCAGATAGCCTGTTACATCAAAAGAAAGGAGCATGTAACAGTGCATACTATGTAGGGAATGCTGGGTCTCATGGCAGCCATGAGCTTTTCAGAATTCATAGCAAGCCTGCACATGAGGACATTCCACAGGATGCTTGACAAGTGGTCTCCAGCATCCAAACTATTGGATCACACCATACGAGTTCCGAGTCCTGTGATTCAGTCTCTTCTGCATGGGTCAAAATTGGCACCTGCCCACTAGCCAAAGGCTGGTAAATTTTGTATCTGGCTAGTAAGACATTTCTCTAACTATCCCTGTGGGTGGCTGGCCTGCGGGCACAGCGGTAGCGCTGATGTTCACGATGCTGATGACCCAGGTTCGGGAATGAGCCTCTGCCATCAGAGGGCTGGCTTGGGGGGAGGAGGATTGAACGTCCCACAGGATGCTTTCCTTCTCCGGGAGGGAGGGTTTAGTGTCCTGCTGCTTTGCAGCCACCATTTGACCACAGGTGGTGGTACAGGGGAAATGCGAAGTGAGAAACCAGTGGAATGCACCTGCGGGTTGACTGCATCTGGCCTCGCCAGCAGCCAAATCCTGATGCATCCTCCTGGTGGGGCGTAGGGAGAAAATGTGAAAACAGCGCACAAGTTGGGCAGACGATGCTCCTCTGGTGGCTCACCCTCACGTCGGACCCTTGCTGCACCACTTCTTGGAAGAACCGCAGCTTCACCTCCACCCCGAGTGGACTAGATGACTGCGGGGAAGAAATGCCAAAGAGGCTGATGTCGTACCCAGCCCCAGAGGTAAGCTGGGGGTGGCGGCACAGAGGTGTGTCACGGGTGAATGCAGCAGGGTTTCAGACAGAGGGGAAGCTCGCAGTAGAGGTAGCAGTAGGGGATCTCAACCAGTGGCACAGAAGGAGAATAAAGTACATAAAAAAAACCTAGCCCTGCGAGCTTGTACTAGAGAAGGTAACAGTTCAATAAATATACCATCTGAGCCAGTGGACAAGTCTGTGGGGCTAGTGGATTGTTCCAGTCACTAGTCCTGCTGCTTAGTGGCTGCAAAACATAATTTCAACCCCTGTTCTGTGGTGGACCAAGGAAGACAATCACCTCAAAGGATTCCTGTTCTCTCTTACTGAACCTCAAGTGACAGTGACAGTGTGATACATCCTGTCAGGGTAGAGGTGCGTGCTGCCAGAGTCTCCATTGACCCATAGTGTGCATGATTTGGAGTTTGAAGAAAGTGAACGGAATTAGGGTAGGTGGGTCAACTCAAGATACTAATCTATACAAAAGTATATGTTATTAACAGTGTTGGAATCCGACACATATCTTTCATTAAGTTTAATGCAGAGACAAATGACGTTGTTTTTAAGGCTTCAATTTAAACTGTGTTAAGATTAAAGCCATACCTGTGACATGTGGAACATTTTGTATTGCATTGGGACCATCCCCATTAGGTGGAAAATCAAATAGTATGAGTTTGGCAGGGTAATGATTACAAAGAATATTACAGATATAAGTAAACTTAATGGCCCTCAGGAGCACTTTAGAGTAATCACGGAGAGCACCTGCAGACGGAAAGTACTTCAACTGTCATTATGGGAGTAGACAGAAGTTGTGAAAATGTTCTGAGACTGACTGGCTTAATGGCTGCTGTCCATTTTTAGTTCTCTTAGAAACTGGTTTTAAGAACTTAAAAGTGTTGTTCAGTGACTCTTGGGAAAGTAATAAATCTATCATACTGTAGTGTACACTGTAGTCTGTTATCTTTGACCATGTGAGATAAGTGAGTTATTTAATTATTTATTCAGAGTTACTCAAATTTGTTACAATATCTTGTTTTAAGTGGGAGTCTATTTTATTTTATTTAGTGCTTTCAGATACTTTTTTATTTTATTTAGTGCTTTCAGATGCACCTGAACATAAATCCATTAAGGAAACAGATCATAACAAGTAAATCATTGGAGCCATAGGTCACTTATTGCCAAGGATAGAAAATGCATTTCTCTAATTGTGATTCATATAATTGGGGTTATAAATTAGATTCGGTACCAGATCATAAAAAGTTTGTTTGATAATCTGTGTTGTACTAGCAGGAGAATGGCATGGCTTAGTTCAGACACTAAAGTTTCAACTTTGTTATAAAGTCTGTAGTCCGATCCCTGTGCTAGGGAAAATGGTTCTGTGTAGTGTCTCCGGTCTTCAAACCCAGGTATAAAAATATGCAGCTCAGAAAAGGAGTGCTCTGTAATGCACACCAAAAGGTACAGTGAGAAAACAAAATATCGTTGTCCATTAATTTTGTAGAAACAACAGTTATAGAGGAAAATTTAGTAGTTGCATACAGTAACTAGAAAGTTGATAGCAGTAAATACTGTCAGGTATAAAACTTGTGTTTTCAGATGGACAGTAAGCAGAATTGTTTTAGTCCGTACAGACAGTACTCCATGTAGAAGGGATGACTAGACCCCCCAACCCCCAGATTACTAGATGTTCTAAGGAGCTCACTCCCTGTACCTTTACGAACTACTGTCCTGCTTACAAACATTGGTGTTCTCCTTCAGACTTCAGGTCACTTACCTCCTCTCAAATTCAAAGTCTTTCCAGTGCTGCCCAATTTTCTGCCTACTTACAAGCCTCCAGCGGGTTGGAAACATGAAAGATTTTATCATAATGAACGATCCACATCCTTGCTGGAAAGATAATGTCATAGGAAATGGTGGCAGGCCATTGTACTAGGCTCACCCTGTTGAACTTCTTTCATTGGTGGTTGGCAAAACTTAAGTCTGGAAGCAATAGAATCAGTTGCCCCTCCAGCAACACAGGACCCTTACATTTCTCAGGTTGCAGTATTACATTCCGAGTATCAATGCCACTCAGGATAAGTATAATTGTACAAGTTAGATTGTCCGCTGAAGGCCTGTCACACAAAGTGATATAGTAGGCTTTTGGTAAACAAAGCTAACTGCCCTCCACAAAAGTGCGGATTATCTTCAGTCAGCATGGTCAAGAAGTGAGCAGCTGCTGCCAGCTGCCGTCTGATATCAAAGCATCACCCGTTTCATTACAGCAATAACTGGTTCAGTAGTTATCAGCCTCTTTTTGATGGTGTTGAGTTTGGTATTCATTTCTGTTACGGTGGTAATGCATCTTTGAATTTTTATGTCCAAACTCTACAACATTTCAGCTGGGGTTTGTGTCACCATGGCATTAGGGAATTCCTTTCCAGACTACAAGGACTGCGTACCAGGTTGGTTCCTCTTTCCTACAGGCTTGGACAATGACTGATACGAATGAGGCTTTCATAAATTGTGCTTAAGACGATCGCCGGCAACGTTAGCCAAAAGTTTGGTCCAAAAGATTTTAACAGTTAAATTCTATTTGAAATATTTTTAACATTTGTTACAAGAAAACTTATCATACAGTATATTTTCACTGTAAAAGGAATCCAAGATTGAATAACTATAAAATATATTGCTGGCCCACGGGCATAGTGGTAGCTCACTTGTTGCCCAGGGCTTGCTTCTGGAGCCCCAGACTTTCGCCTTGGACCAACAAAGACAAAAAAGCCACTCTCTTAGGATGCCTTCTGTTTGTGGGAGGGTGTGTTGCTCCTCTCAGTTCACCATTACCCCCAGTTCAGCGCGGGAGGAAGCTCGTAAGCAGGAATGCTTGACCAGTAATCACCAATATATCAATCAATCAGTCACTCAGAAAATGTAATTATACAGGAAAATATCCATTAAGTCAAAATTCATTGTTTTCAGGGATAACCTGTACAATGATAAATCTGCTAACATTATGAAAATGTATAACAGGAAAAATGTCTGGAAACAATAGAAATAAACTATTGGAAACAAACCCATTTTTGAGTGCATTAAAACGTGTTTTTTTTCCAAAAAGCTAGTTGGGGGAGAAACAGCAAAAAATAAAATAAAATGGAGGGAAAAAGAAAAGAGCCTCCCACCCAAAGAAAGCTCAGTTGTCCGGTAGACACTTTTCCTCGTGATACTCAAGATATTTTGGTTTTTTTTTTCCCCCTGAACCTTTTAGTTACCTTACCTCCTTTTGAAGATTTAGCTCTCTTTCCAGAGACCACAGTACTAATTAGATTAGCAGGAGGATATGGGGAACCTACTCGCCTAAACTACAGAACTAATAACCATTCCCTTCTGGACCTAGTCCTCATGTCACACCCTCACAGGGTCAAGGCCGCTGGCCTCCTACCCGATGCATTAAGTGACCATCATCCCATATACATGGTACCCAGAATACACAGGCAAAAAATATCCCACAAAGTCCTCCTAACCCGCATCTACTCCTCCCTGGACACTCTACCTCTCCACTGTGACCTCACCAACACTGACTGGTCCCCACTTGCTGTCTGCACTTCAATCGACACTGCTCTCTTGCTGTTTTGCAATAAGTTCCTTCATGTTTGGAACCAGCACGCACCGCTGCATAAAATCAGAGTCTGGGGAAACCACCTGCCCTGGGTAACTCCTGAGCTTCTGTCCTGTCAAAGAGCCCGGGACGCTGCTTGGCGTAAGCACAAGGTAACCAACTGCCCCAGGGACTTCCAACGATACAAGAAGCATTGAAATAAGTGCACCAAAGCTATCCGGCTGGCCAAAACTAAACACTACCAGGCTAACTTCCATGCCAACACAAACAAACCTTCCAAATTCTGGAAAGTTGTCCAGTCCCTCTTTTCCCTGTCAACCAAGCCCCCCACTCCTACTCTTAGGCTAAATCTCTCAGACATCTCAGATCCTATGGCAGTCGCTGACTGCTTTAACTCCCACTTCATGTCCTGTGGTGCTGTGCTCCAAATGGTTCCCCTGATGCTCACACACTCCTCCACAGGCCTGCCCCCACTCCCTGCTTCCCCCTCCTCTACTCCTCCAGCTCCCTCTCCTTCTACCCCCTTCTTCTTCACCCACATCTCCCCTGCTGCTGCACTGTAAGTCCTTCAGTCTATCAACCCTGCAACTACCGTCCAATCTCGCTCCTTCCTACTCTGGATAAGCTCCAGGAGCACATAGTACTTGAACAACTCTCCTCCTACATTACTGACTCCTCCTTTCTCACTCCATTCCAAGCTGGCTTTAGAAAACACCACTTCACTGCCACATCGCTGTTACGCTTGACTGACACTATCGCCACGGACATGGGCAAAGGCCTCATAATCTCAGCTATTTTTATTGACCTGGCCAAGGCCTTTGACACGGTCTCCCACCCTATACTCCTATCCTGCCTCAATAAGAATTAGAAAATACCAAACCAAGAAATAAAGGGGGGGGACAAGAAGAAGGAAAAAAAAACAAAATGGGGGGGAGTTTATTAGGGAGGGAAGGGAGAAAAAAGATAAAAGGTGACAGAGTGATAATATTAATTTAATGTGTATCAATTTACCACACATATAAAGTTCATAAAAAGACGCATATCATGAATATATAATTTACATATAGTCTGACTATCAAAAAAATCCAGAATTCCTGGATTTTTTGATATTCAGACTATATGTAAATTATATATTCATCTTTTTTTTTCTCTCTTCCCTCCTTAAAAAATCCCCTGCCATTTTATTTTTTTCCTTCTTTTTGTTCTCCCCCTCTTTAATTTTTGGTTTGGTATTTTCCACTTCTTATTGTATATCCAATCACTGATGTGTGTCATTTGACACTTTTTTTGATGTCATCATTACTTTATTATTTAAGTTGTCTGTATGGTTATTTGCACTAGCTTTTGCTAAAGGACTAACGTCCGAAATGCGTCAAGCATGCAACATGTGTTTGGAATAAAATGTTGACTCTATTTGGTATTCTTGGAGCCCGCGTGTTTATATTTTGGTTAGTGAGTGCCCTTCTTTCTTTGAACTATTTACCAAATGTTAGTGGCTGTGGCAGTAGCCCTTTGGGGGAAGGGCTGTATGTCTTCCCATATCTGGATGACTGACTCCTAAAGGCCACATCCGGGGAAGCAGTTCTTTGCACATTGTACACAACAAGACAGTTGTTTGAGGAAGTGGGTGTCACGGTGAACATACCGAAATCCATACTCGCTCCTTGTCAACGTCTTCAATATCTTGGTATGGTGCTGGGCAGTGCCTTCCTGCCTTCAGACAGGGCAGAAGCTCTTGTTAGCTGAGGTCCAGGTGATACACCATAGTGGCCATACCTCCCATCTGCAGCCCTGTGCAGAAAGCATCCCTGGCAGTATAGCCTAGTGGTTAAAGTAATGAGCTGTGAATGAGTTTGATACATCCAGCAGACCTGCATTTGATTCGCACAAGTTCCACTTGCATATTGTGTGACCCTGAACAAGTCACTTAACCTGTCCAGTGCTCCTGGGTCGTCCCTGAAAACAGGCATTGTGCCTAGTAGGCTTTACCCAGTTGCCAAAAAGAATTACAAAACTTACACAAGCATCTCTACGTGTCAGCTCAGACAGTGTTATGCCTCCTGTGGCTAATGGTTGCTGCAATCATTATCATTCTGTTTTGCCCATTTCATATGAGCATACCACATTGGACTCATCGGGCATAATCGAATCAGCTGACAGAAGAGCTAGAAGAAATGGTCCTCGTCACGTCCCCTCTTCACTGCTAGAACCTGTTACTTACCGTTCCATTCTTTTCTTTTCCTCAATGCAGATCCTCACAATGGATGCTTTGGGGTCTGGTTGGGGTACCTGTCTCAGATTCTATCAGACCCAGGGGTCCTGGACCGATCTGGAGTAAGCTCTCCATATCAGTTCACTGGAGATATGGGCTTGGTCTCCAGGCATTCCAGGAGCACCTCAGCCCCAGTCCAGTGCTAATTTGGACATAACCGTGTAAGTGTCATGCACTACATAAACAAGCATGGGGGCACTCAGTCTTATCCCCTGTGCAGGGAAATGATGAGAGTGTAGTACTGGGCAATGTCTCATAGCCTTCAGATATCAGCTGAATTTTTCCCAGGTTTCCAAAATGTCTTGGCAGATAGCTATGCAGGTCTCAGTCCCTGGTGCATGAATGTGAACTGCTGACTTCCATGGGAAGTGACCTCTTCGTAAGATGGGGTCATCCATAGTTGGACCTTTGTGCATCCCCACACAATGCAAAACAGCTGTGTTTCTGCTTGCTTGGTTCAGGGCATGGAGTTTTTTGGTGAGACACGTTGTCCCTCTCCTGGAAAGGGAGGTTCCTTTATGCCTTTCCTCCGATCCATCTCACATAGAAGGTTCTGCTCAAGCTGCTGGCAGAGCATGCTACCCTAATACCCGTGGCTTCCTTCTGGCCTCACCAGATTTGGTTTCTACTTCTGCAACATCTGTCAGTGGAGCCTGCTGTTCAGCTTGTTGTGGTCTGCTGTAGCAGGCTGGCTTGAGGGTCCATAGTCTGTCTGGACCTGTGGTCCTTGCTTTTGAATGCATGGCTCCTGAAGACATAGCCGTTGCCCATTTTAGGGTTCCCTCTTGGTGTCTGATGTCTTACTTGCAGCTAGAAGGCCTTCCATGAGACACACCTATTCTTTGAAGCAGAAGTGCTTTTCCATATGGTGCGCTTCCTGTTCAGTTGACCCATTTTTGCGTCTTATGAATACTGTACCGGACTACTTTCTCTCTCTATCTGACTCCGATCTCCAGTACTTGTCCATTAAAGTGCACTTGGCTGCTGTTTTGGCCTGCTGTGCCCTTATTTGATGGCTGCATGGTGGCACAACTAGAGGTGTCCTGTAAGTTTTTTGAAGAGTATTCTGCACAAGTCCCCAGATTCATAAACCAGTTCCTTCTTGGGACCTCAATTTGATTTTGGAAAAATTGACCTTGGTTTCATTTGAGTCTGCTGTGACCTGTGAAATGCGATTCCTTTCGTGGAAAACGCTGTTCTTGGTCACCGTGACTTTTGCTTGTAGGAGTTTTGAGCTTCAGGCTCAGATGCATGAGTATACTCATTTGATTGTTCACAAGGAGATGTTATGTCGTCTTCATTTTCTACCAAAGATGGTGTCTGATTTTACACTGAATCAGACCATACACCTTCCTGTGTACGATCCAGAGCGTGCTAACAAAAGTTAGGCATTGCTCCATATACTCTGTATATAGAGCACTCGGGGGCAGATCCAGGAGTCCTATAGATGGGGGAGCTCAAGTCGGATAAAAATAATAGGCCGGGGGTCTGGTGGGCTGCCTAGGCCCTCATAAACGTTTTATCATTTTGGTGCATTCTGGTGCATTTTGGGAGGATATTTCTAATGCAGTTTCTACCCATTTCCTCCCTCCCCATGCTTTGTGAGTTGCACCCTAGCACCATCCCCAGAGTCCCCACAGTCCACATGAAAGTATGTTGCCCAAAATACCCTTCTACCCCAAAAATAAAACAAAGTACCAAAAGACTGCAGCTGGGCAGCAGCACATCTGAAACACATAAAAATGAGACAAGTTGAAAGAGACTTAGTGATAAAGACAAACTGCAGACAAATTAACTGACAATCCAAGTAAACAAGTTCACAAATGTCACTCACTCAAGCACGTTATGACATTACCATAAAGCCAACCCATCCTAGTTTGTCTTGCAGTACAGATTAACCTATCCTCCAACCTTACCTCAGTAAAAAAATACAGTAACTAATTTCTGAAAATATAATTTCAAGTTTGCTTGCTATTTTTGCAAACCAGATTTTATTCTATAGAGCAACTTATTCCAAAGAAAATACATTTTTAAATAAATAAAATATTTTTTATTGTTTTAAAATAATCCCATGGTATGAGGCCTCTCATTTTTATGATAGGCACAAGAAGTCAGTAAGCAGACAGAAGAACACAGTTTTTAAACAAATATAAAAATGCATTTTTTTTGTATTAGCAACAACACTTGCTTGGGTACATCACAACTTGCACCCCTTCCCCATTCAACACATATAAGTACATAAACTAAAACCGGCCCGCCAGTGCAGTGGTTGGATTTTCACTTGCGACGTCAGCGACCCGGGTTTGGGAGCGGACTCGGGTTGCTGGAGGGCGGCCGAGGAGAGTGGCAGGCGTCCCGCGGTGGCTGCGCCCTCTCGGGGAAGGGGGCGGGCCGACTACCATAACTTGTCTGACCCAGTGGAGGCTCGGGTACTACAAGCCCCGCAGGGGAAGGGTGGCCAAGATCACGCTGTGGACGTCGGCGTGTGGGCCTTGACGTCATGGTCTACACAGCGTAGGGAGGTAAATGGAGGATAACGCCTGCCAGGACCAGGAAGATGGGCTGCCCGGAGCGTGCCTCCGATGTGCCCCCGCTCGCCCTGCCACCTCCGGACTGACGAAATAGTGAGTAGCTTGGGGTGTTAGGGCCTCACCTAGTCCCGCCTGGGGGGGTAATCCGAGGCTCCTTGGGGGACACGGAGGTGGAAGTGGGTAGAGCGGGAGGCAGGAGGATGACTCCTTAGTAGTCCCGAAGGGTCGGGACTGGCAGGACGAGAAGGGGATACAAAAATTGCAATTTCAAAAAAAAAAAATTACTGCATAAACTAAATATTTGATTCTATCACTTTTTTCTCTGGTTTTGTAACTACCTGTGTCAATGTGCCAAACAAGGTCTTATGACTTCTGTTGCAAATTTTGCTCTCCAAGCAAAACTCCTGCACATGCCATAATATACAGCAGAACACCTTTAAAACCCCTATGTCTATTAATTCCCTCTGTGCTCATTCACACTGTACAACCAGGACTGAAAAGACCACACAGATTAGACATACAGTACATGCTGAAGTTTGTACCTCAATTCAAAGATCTCATGTACCAGTTTCTGCCTCTCCGGTTCATGCTGTTGCCGAGACCAGACCTGCCCCATCATTAGTTTTGTACAGTGCTTAGCATGCTACCGGAGTGCACTACCCTCCCAACTCCCTCTCCTGCGAATCTACACCAGAATCAGTTTGCCATATAGGACAAAACCAGCAGTGACCTTAAACTATTTTAATGTCATGAATTTAAGCTCCCCAAACTAGAAATTGATAACACTAGTACTACATTTATTACACGCCCAGTCTGATGGAACACTAATGTCCTGTCCCATCCCAGCAGCCACCTCCCACCCACCACTGTCTGAGACTGTGAGTCTTTTTTTTTTTTTTTAAAGCAAGAAGTACCTGAGTAAATGAAGACTTGATCCATTTTCAGCAGGCTGAAGTCTGTGTGCCCCTAGTTGAGTACCGTCTCCGGTTACCTGGCCACCAAATGTTTTCTCTCTAGACAGCACACACTGACCCCATGACTCCTAATGAGCAGAGCTCTCAGCTACAGCTTGCTTCAGCTACTGGAAGATGACCTGAACTTCACTCCCAATTCCTTGTGCTGATTTACCAAGGCCACACCAACCCCGCGTTACTGGACTGCTACCGCCTGAAACCCCGAGCTCTGCTCTTCACTTGTGGGCTCCTCTCTCTCTCTTTCTGTCTGCTCCTCAGTAGTACACTCGCTCGTTTCTTGCTCCAACCTTAATCTTCTGAGTGAATGAATTACAGCTCAGACATTTAAAGAACACTCCCCTTGCTAGCCACATCCACTACTGGACGCAACAGCAGATCAGGAGCAGTGAGCAACAGGTGACCTGGTTGAGCACTGTATTGTTAAGGTTCACTCCGCTTTGCTGCAGCTGTACCTCCCTGTGCATGAACCCCCGTCCCACACATGAACAAAGGAGCTGCACCAAGCTTGCAGAAGTAGAGAGCGAATGCTCAGGCTCACCAAAGCAAGACCAGCTGCTGCCACAGTGCTGGGACCTGACCACATGGCGCAGGATGAATGTTAGTAAGAAATTCGTGCTGGAGACCAGCTTTTCTGGGAAGGGGGGGGGGGATCAACTATGTAATGCAGGTGGGGGTGGTTGTTCACTGCAGTACCAGGACACTGGAAGACAAATGAGACCCGTGTGGCTCAGGCGGCTTTCAGGGAGGCATTAGTGCATACCGATTAAGAATGCAGCACAGTGTGTTACTAATAGAAGAGCTCCATGATGGGGGAGCTTTACCACTCTTAGCCCCCCTCTAAATCCATCTATGAGTGTACATTTCTGTCTTGATCATACTAAGGACTGCAGAAAGTCCTCACAACTTTTTGTTTCATTCGCCTCTGAGCAGAGATTGATCTTAACTTGTCCTGCTTGTTATATCAAAAAAAAAGTTGATTCAAAATTGCACTACTCCACAGATGGTTGCACTAGTCCACAGTTATAACTGAGAATGTTGTGTACTTACACAGGACAAAATACTGGCTAAGAAATATTCTGATTATTACAATTTATCCTGCCCCTACATTGCTTCCTGCCCCAGCAAAAAAAGACATGGCACGAAATCACACGCAGTATGCACCCCCCATTGTTTTGTACCATAGCCCCCTCTCTTTCTTCTTCTGTGCCCCCCCATCCTTATGCTATCACTGCAGTAGATATTCAGTCAAGCAGCCCTAGCCCTGCATACACATTAGCCAACATCTTCATGCATCTCACCCACACTCCTCCCACCCCACCCCCAGCAGGGGCAGTGAACTAGTCAGACAGATGGAGACAGATATGCTCAGCCGCCCCCCCCACCCCATGACAAGCCAGAGACCTGCACTTCTGGAACTGTTCAGTCAGCATCAAGTGAGGCAAGGGCAAATCAATGATTTTTTGGGGGTGGGGCTAAACAAACTTAGGGGGCTTGGGGGGCAGAAAACTTTGCAACTTTTTTATTTATATATACACCAGGCGCAAAAGTATTGATTGTTTTGTTGTGTTTTGTTGCACCTTCTCCTGCACCCACCGTCTTCTAACTCTTTGTGTCTGTTCAACATCCCTGTCTGCCTGCCAGTCTCACCCTCCATTGCCACTTCCTGTCACCTGGCTCCCCAGACTGTCCCTGCATTTTTTTTTTTTTTTTTTGTGGTTTTTCCTCCTCCTGTGTCAGCCAGCCCCCTTCCACCAGTCCCCCCAGCCCTGTCACGCTGGCGTCCACCAGGACTTACCTTGATGGCACAGAGGTGCCCAGCTGGCCGGGTGCGGAGCCTGTGGAGGACTGGTGTGATCCTGTCAGTTGACACCAATTTTCTGTTTATTGACCCGCTGCCTCTCCCCTTTGTGGTGTGAGCATGCTTGTGTGGAGGCATGTGCACACCACCTACCCGCACTCCTGTGCCTCCCTGACACCAGCTTTGCCCTCCAGCCTCCTCTAGGGGGCAGCCAAGGAGCTGGATGGCAACCCTTCCCTCCCTGGGAGAGGAGAGCAGTTTGTCGGATGCTCGATCCTCTCTCTCCCCTGCCAACTACCGACAACATAAGGTCGCTCCTGACCCAGGTTGCTGGCATGACGTGAGGTGTGGAGTCCAATGCCTCAACCCTCAGCGCCACTGGGCCAGTATGTCCCTGTATCTTTGGAGGGTCCAGCATATCCCTGCCAGGGGCCCTCCTCCCTGGAGGAGAGATGGGGAGTAACGTTCTGGGGAGGGGGTGGGAGTTTCTCCAAGGTATGTAGGGCTGGGGGGCAAGAGCGGTGCATGTGGGGGACTGTGGCATGGGGAGGACTAGACAGCCATCATCTGGTAGGCCAAGATGGGTGCTAGTTTCCATTTTTTTGGACCCTTCTCTCACTTCAACAGTGTGCATTGTGATAATGCCTTTGAGGCAAAGCCAGCTGATGAGTGGTCACCCATGCCAGCAAGGCCCCGCACAGCACCAGATGTCACTCTCCAAGCAGTGCTCCACAGCATGGAAGGAGAGTGTCCGCATGGATGCTGTATAACCCTCCCTTCCAGCCTCTGCTCCAAACATCCTCTGGGCTTGGGGATTGAACCTGGGTCACCAGTGTGCCAAGCTTGGTGCCACAGAGCCAGCTAAAAGTTTTAATTTTATTATGCTTTGCCTCAACAATAACATCAGTTTTATTTTTTAAAACACTGCCCTTTCATCAGCCTGGGAAATAGTACCCCGGCATGAAGCTTTGCCACCTTGATTTCTATTTAGGAGGATTTGTACACCCCAGGAATGCCTGTTTTAACCTTTCAAATTATTTATTTTATTAAGGTTTATTTTTGCACCAAAGCATTGTTTTTTAGGTAGAAAGGACATGCTGGGTGGGATAAGGGTGGGAGTGAATGGATGGAATTGACTAGCATGGTCCATTGCGAAAATTTGGGGACACCTACACCTACACCTACCAGTAATGGCAGCTCTGGGTCCATGGATGGTCATTTCATATTCTAGGGATGTGGGTATGTTGTTCTATCCACACTTCTGGCAGTGTCGTTCCCTTTAAGATGTACTGGAAAGTCTTCAAGCTGTCTCCTCCCTCCCACCACCCTGATGGTATAACCCTCGGCTCCACCCCATGACGCCAGATCTTCCTTTGTGCTAGAAGAAGCAGGTTCCCTCCTTATCACTTCCCCATTGAGTAGTCTCTCGCACTCAAATCTTCGGATTAACTTCCAAAACTCTTCAGAGTTTCATCTTCAGTACAATCTTTGATCAAGACCATGATGGAGGAAAAGTCCTCACTTGGATTTCGTCATTGCTCTTGTGGGCATATGATGTCGCGTACCGACCCGTACGTCACGTGCATTTAATACCTGGGCCATGAGCACGATCCCCAGGCCTGCGATATTTGCCGGTTGTTTCATGCGTCAGTCATCGAGGACCACCTTGCCTGCCTAAAGTTGGGCCGCCCGGAAAAACGACACCTACCGGTCAAATCCAAGGACGCCCGTTGGGTGGTCTTCGCGGCCATGGGGTCTGCCAAGCAGTTGGAGCACCTTAAGACCTTCGAGGAGGAGGCGGCTCAGGCTGCTGCGCAGTCCTCTTTGGCTTCTACCTTTGTTCCGCTCAAATTGGGTTCCACATTTTGGGGCTCCTTCAAGGAGCTGTGCCAGTCTCTCCCTACCAAGGGACAAGGTCCTTCGGATTCGCACATCTCTTGTTACCGCAAGAAGGAGTCCAAGAGAGACAAAGAGAAGACTCACTGTCGCCGTTCTTGGGATCGGGAATGTTTTCAGTTTCAGGAATCTCAGGGTTTGACCATGGTCGAAACCGTTGCCTTGGCTGCTAGCTTCACAGAGCCCCCGTCAGGCCAGCCAGTAGAGACACGGGCCGACAGTGCAGCCGAGATCTTTCTCAACCCTGTCGACCCTTTGTCGTTAGATGAGGCCAACTTTCTTTTCAAGATTCTGGACTACTGACGGGGTGGCTCAGTCCACTGAGCTTTACCCTTCGGTCACCAACCCAGATCAGAATGAGCCGCGGCTCTCCCCAGCTCCTTGAAGATCCCTCGGTGGCCGAGGTCTCGGTCTTCTTCTAGTGGGTTGAGCAGATCCCACCGACATTGGCGGTCTCGCTTTCGATGCTGTGGGAAGTGGCGCCGCCACTGTTCCTCATCTTCATCCTTCTCGGGTGAGGAGAGGGTTTGGCGCAAGTTACGTCTATGCTATGAAGACCTCATGTGGCAGCAGTTGGTGTTGTCTGGTCCAAAGACAACCCCGGCTCACACACCGGCCATCACGTGGCTGTCGCCCAACAGGCCGACACTGACGCCCCCGTTGGGGCCACTCGACACATTTCCTTTGCCTACGGAGCCAGTTCAGACCCTTCTGGTTCAGCCAAAGTTTGCCTCTTCACTGATCGTGATGGAGCCGCCACCCAAACAGCTGCCAATCGGGGCTCCAACCAAGGAGTCTCAGCCAGCTAAGGGGCTTCCCCATCGGCTATCTGTCACTCTCATGCCCGACCGTCCTCGGCGGGTCGAGACTGACTCGGGTGGTTGACTGCTTTATGTGGACTCTTCCGAGTCCAAGGACTCCTCACTGCACTCCTGTCCGGTCGACATGAAGTCGGTGGGGGGACTCTCGACAGAGAGGGACCCACGTCCTTCATGGGCATCCTCCATCTCACCTCCGAGTCTACGGGGATGCCACTGGAGCCCATACAGAAGCAGGCTTGCTATCCCCTCACAAAGATTCTGGATAAAGGGGACTCTCTAATGGAGGCTTTCCCAGTGGCAGAGGCCATTGTCGGCCCTGCCCTGGAGCTTTGGCAGCACCCTGCCCTGCGCCCTCAGCCCGGATGGCCTGCAAATATGCAGTGCCCGCCGGTTTCCTCTCTGGGTTCAAGGAACACCCCTCGGCTGAGGGGTTGGCGGCTGATTCCATGTTTCGGTGCTCAGGCAGTACAGGCAATGTCAACAGGCCACCAGACAAGGAGTCCAAGAAATTGGACCACTCAGCCAAAAAGGTTTACGCTGCCTCCTCACTTGGCCTCCGCCAGGCGAGCTTGGCAGTCCTGATGGCACACTTCTCCCGTGCCCTCTTGGGCTCCCTGGATGAGGTGATTCCTCATCTCCCCGCGGACCTCCAGACCACAGTCAAGCAGGTCTGAGACCAGGGCCAGGTTGTGGCCAAACAGCAGCTCCAGATGACTCTGAACATTGGGGATTCCAGTGCCCGCTTGGTGGTGGCCACAGTTGCCATACGCTGTAGGGATTTGCTGTGGATCTTGACCTTCATGGCAGACGCTCCGCATAAGCTGGTGGATGTTCCTTTCTTTGGCACCGACCTGTTTGGGCTTGGTGTGTAGGGTCACCTCCAGCATATCAAGAAGTCCAGTGCCACCTTGGACTCTGTTACGTCTCCCTAGGAGGATCCCAAGGGCTCTAAACTGCAGAAGCGCAAGCCCTTTCGGTCCTCTACTCCTGCAGCAAAACCAGCCCAGCATCATTCTGGCCAGCAGACTTAGTCTTGGTGCCCTAGGCCCAAGCCGGTGCAGAAAGCCTGGAGGGAAGGGACCCAGTGGCTCCTCAGCTGGGTCCTCCTCCTTCAAGCCTGCTCAGTGACGGGATGGGGGTGCCACCTTCATGCCTGTCACGCCTCCCCTGGGTCCTCCTGTGAGGGCCAGCTCTGCCACTTCCTTTCCGCTTGGTCTGCTGTCACCATGAACAGATGGGTTCTGGAAGTGGTCAGCCGTTTCTGCCTCTGGAATTCGAGCAGTACCTTCCAAGCTGAGCCCATGCCCCACGGGAGGACTTGGTATCCGCAGACACTTGGTCAGCTGTTCATGACAACATAACCCAGCTCCTCCACAGTGAGGTTGTGGTCAGGGTAGCGGATCCTCCGGAACACCCAGGGTTTGTCTCCAGGTACTTCCTGGTGCCAAAGCGGATGAGGGCTGGCGCCCCATTCTAGATCTGCATGACCTGAACAAATTCCTCAGGTCTCGTACTTTCAGGATGGTAACTCTGTCCCAGATAATACCATCCCTCAAGCAGGACATGTGGTTTTGCTCTCTGGATCAACAGGACACATTCTTTCACATCCCGATCCGTCCGTCCCACCCACCAAAGGTTCCTCCACTTCCGAGCCAAGGGAACCCTCTGCGAGTTCCAGACCATGCCATTCAGCCTCCCCTCGGCCCCCAGGGTCTTCCCCAAATACATAGCAGTGGTGGCAGCTTACCTGCGGCACCGAGGGTTCCAGGTGTACCCCTACCTGGATGACTGACTGATAGCAAGTCCCTCTAGGCGGGAGGTGGAATGGTCCAGGGACCTGGCCCTCCAGACCTGCATCCAACTTAGCCTCCTAGTCAACGAATCCAAGTCAGAACTCGTACCTTCGTAGGTGATCAGCTTCACTGGGGCAGAGCTCGACTCTTGCCAAGCCAGAGCTCGGCTCCCGGCGGACAAGGTGGAGGTTCTCTCCTTCTTTGCCCAGTCATTTCGGGTTGGGCACTTGCGCCCTTTCTGGGACTTCCTGTGCCTTTTGGATTACATGGCGGCCTGCACCAGCATGGTACGATGGGTCCATTGGCATATACGCTCCGTGCAGTGGGAGCTGGCCAGCTAATGGTCTTGGCACAAAGGTCACTTCAGCCAGCTGGTCACTGTGACCCAGAGGATGTGGGATGCCCTCCAGTGGTGGCTAGTCCCAGAGCATCTGCAGGAAGGGATCCTGTTTGTCCGCCCCGAGCCAACGGTCATCCTGATTACCAATGCCTCTCTCATGGGCTAGAGTGCCCATCTCGGGGAGCACAGAATCCGTGGGCTCTGGACCCCTGGGGAGTCATGGTGCTACATCAGCCTGCTGGAGCTGTGAGCAGTTCGGCTGGTGCTGACTGCATTCGCTCTGTTTGTTTGGGGTCAAGTGGTTCAAGTCCAGACGGACAACACCACGACCATGTACTACCTCAACAAGCAGGGCGGGGCACACTCCCTGCCTTTGTGCAAGGAAGCTCTCTGTGTATGGACCCACGTGTGCAGCCTGGAGGCGAATCTGCTAGCCATTCATGTGTCAGGAACCTCCAGTCAGCTGGTGGATGCCCTCAGCTGAGTGGGCAATGCGTTTCACGAGTGGTTTCTCCATCCAGAAGTAGTTCACAGTCTGTTCTCCCAGTGGGGCACCCTTCAGGTGGACCTGTTCGCCTCAAGGGAGAACACAAAGCTGAGACTGTTTTGTGCCCACTCCCTCAGCAGGGCTCTCTGCAGGGGGATGCCTTCTGGAGGCCGTGGACTCCAGACCTCTTCTGTGTCTTCCCTCCACTTCTCTTGATCCACAAGGCACTACTCAAGGTCAGGAAGGACAGGGCACAGGTGACCCTGGTGGCTCTAGACTGGCTCCCCAAGTTTTGGTACCCTGATCTCCTCAGCAACAGGCTCCCAAGGCATCTTCCGCTACATCCGGACCTGCTCTCCATCAATGAGGAGAAGGTACTTCACCCAGACCTTCAATCACTGCACCTGACAGCCTGGTTCCTGAGCAGCTATAGTTCCAGGCTTTGGGTCTCTCCGAAGATGTCCTCACTGTGGTGGAGGCATCTAGAAAGGAATAAACCAGAAAGTGCTATGCTTTCAAATGGAAGAGATTCTCCATTTGGTGTCAGGGCAAGGGGCTGGACCCATTGTCCTGTCCAGTGGCTAGCATTTTGGACTACCTGTGATCTCTCTCCAAAGGGGACTTCAGTTAACGACCCTTAAGGTGCACCTGGCAGCCATCTTTGCTTACCGGTCGTGGACTGGTCAGCGGTCGGTGGCACAGGAGATGGTGGTCTGGCGCTTTTTCAGAGGCTTAGATCACATTTCCCCTCCGATGCGTGAACCCCCACTACCATGGGATCTGTTGCTGGTTTTGGCAAAGCTCATGGGCAAGCCATTCAAACCGATGCACAGGTGTGAGATGTCTTACTTGTCATGGAAGACAGCCTTCTTGGTGGCTATCACGTCAGCCAGAAGGATCAGTGAGCTCCAGGCGCTCTCAGTGGAGTCTCCTTACCTGGTCTTCCACAGGGACAAGGTTGTCTTGCGCCCCAACCCAAAGTTCCTCCCGAAGGTTGTGTCAGAGTTTCACCTGAATCAGGTGATGACTCTTCCGATGTTCTTCCCAAATCATGCCTCGGAGACCAAACACATGCTCCATACTCTGGACCTGAGGCGAGTGCTCGCTAACTACAAAGAGTGCACGACTGGAGTTCAGTGAGAGGTTCGCCAGCTGTGTGTCACCAATGCTGAAACCGCACCTGGCAGACCTGCAGCCAAGTGGATGATTGGCAGGTGAAGCACTTCCTGCATTGATCTCTGCTATAGTTTGGCAGGTAGGGAGCCTGCTGGAGGGCATAGGGCTCATTCCACCCGCCATACCACTGTGTTGTTGACTGCTTCTAGGGACGCCCCTATCCAGGAAATCTGCAGGGCTCCTACCTGGAAGTCAGCACACACCTTCATTTCCCATTACCACATTGACTTAGAGTCACACCAGGATGCTGATTTTTGGGCCTCAGTTCTCCAGTCCTTATTTCCCAAGTAGGGGGCGTGCGCTTTGCCTCCCTCCTCCCGGAGAACTGCTAGGACTCTGCTAGAAGTGTGGATAGAACAACATATCCATGTCCCTAGAAATACAGGTTACTCACCTGTAACAGTTCTAAGAGTGGTATATGTTGTTTATCCACACGAACCCACCTGACCTCGGCGCACAACTCTGCTTCCAGTGGGCAAGATCTGGTATCATGGAGTGGAGCCGAGGGTTATACCACCCGGATGGGTGGGAGCAGCCAGCTTGAAGACTTTCCTGCACATATTTAAGGGAAAGGACACTGCCAGAAGTATGGATGAACAACATATACCACTCCTAGAACTACTGTTACAGGTGAGTAACCTGTGTTCCTGGTCTGAAGTGGTGTCCAGAGCAAGCACAGAGTTGGGAAATTTTAAAAGGAGAAGGAGCAGCTATGGGGAGACTGGGATAAAACCCATCACCTGCAGGGCAGACCCTGTATAACTCTTGACATTTTGTCACTGAAAAGCTGGATACAGACACTCAGAACGTAGGAAGATGTGTGGCACTAGCACTCTGCCTCTAATTACAGCCTGGACACTAGCTGAAAGTCCCAACAGTGGCGTGATAATGACTCACATTGAGTCTTTTTTGGGAATACCCATCTTGTACTGCTAGATGTAGTTGCAGCCTTTAAAGATCTGTTAATCACACTAGGCCATCTGGAACACCGAGAGGGATTAGCATGAGGACTAGAGCCTGCTAAAGTAGGGACTTTTTGAACTTCAGTGACAGCTGTGGAAAACCTGCACGAGTCAAGACAGGCAAGTAGAGGGTTAGCTGTACTAGTCCTGGTTAGTTTGCACTAGGCCCCGGACAAGTACAGCAATGTTAAAATTGACCCTTGCCTCTGGGAAAGAGAGCGGCCCTGTGTCTAAACAGTGCCTGTCCAAATGGCTGACTAACTGTATTATGTTCTATTACAGGAAGTATGGTAGGCAACTTCCGGGTGCTGTACGTGGCCATTCTACATGAGGTGTAGCCAGTTCTGTTGCTTACTTTCAGAATGTTTCTGCAGCTGACAATACAGTATGTGCTACTGCCACATGGATTACTGTGCATACTTTACCAAGCCCTACAGTCTAGATCATCTCTTATAGATGTGCTGACTTTGGTATTGCAGTGTTGCAAGGCTTTCTGTCCAGATTACATATCAGACTTTGCCATTCTCCCTGGGTACTTTGTATTGTTTGGGCATTGTTCCAAAGTGAGGCCCAGTGGAAGAGATACCTTGATAAAGATAGAACAGTTACTCTCCATAACAGTAGCTCTTCAAGAGAATCTTCTCCATAGGGCCACAGGGCACTCACCCTCTTTCTCCCTTTTTGAGGTATAAGCTGGCAGTGGCAGATTTTTCCACTGCCTTGTTTGGAGGTGTCCATAAGTGCATTATGTACACTACATTTCCAGTCCCATGCCTCATTTTGTGTGCCTGGAACTGGTCTTGTCTCCTGGTTCCTCATGGTAAGAAGCCTTCTGAGTGCATCTCCAGTGATGAACTGAGGAGCAGTGGTGCCACCCATGATTATATAGCGTGGGCTGATCCCACCTAGCAAAAGTTTCTGTGGTCCTAATGCCAACAGCGTACCGTTCCAAAGGTGTGGTCCAGTGGAGAACAGCCTCCCGAAGATCTACCTTTATGGTGAGTAACTGTTCTTTTTTTTTTTTTTCTTTCCTTTTTGTGCTCTCTTCTTTAGTCTGGACCCAATTTCTTTCTGATACCTCCAAGGTTGTCACCGTCCCCCTTACCTAAATGACTCAAAGTGCCTTCCTCCATGAAGCTGTAGATTATCCCCCAGGAAGGGAAAAGGTGAGGGCCCAGTTCCCCGAGCTTCAGGTCTCATCAGATGACATGTTTGGAGGTCCAGACAGGGAGATCTGGTGTAGCTGGGGATCTTCATCTTTGGGCCCAGGGTCCTCTTTTTTTTTTTCCCCCCAGTTTTTATCCAGCCCCTTAGGAGCCACACGGTTGAGGGCTGTAGATATTTACATCTGTATGTGAAATCACACGGAGCTAGTGCGGCTCCTCCCACCCCTGGTCATGCTGAGCCCTTCCAACCCTTGCATCCAGAGGGTGGTGTGGCAGTGGCAAATGAGGTCTTCCCTCTCCGTGGAAGGAGAGCATCCTTTGGGACGCTCAGTCCCCAACCCCCTCCCCGGGCCGGCTGGCCTCTGACTTAAGCTTGTTCCCAAACCTTGGACACTGGCATCAAAAGCAATAGCACTACTGCTGCATCAAATGGCCAGCTTGTAACTGTTCTTTTCAGGTACTTTAGAATAACCCAAGGCCCAAAAATCATAGCACCAGTACAGTCATATTTCACGAGCAGCAGCCCAAAGGTTGCCAGACACAGTTAATGAGCAGCATCCCATCCCACACTGGCCCCCAAATTATGGCCTCAGTAAATACATTTATATACACATTTTCCTCAAGCACGTTTTATAATGAACTGTAGTATTTTAAGCCCCACACCACCAGTCAGGGTACATAACACATTCTCATAAGCAGCAGTTTGTTTCAGATGCACTCCCACCCGCCCTCCAGAAACCATGGCACTAACATGAAACACTTGTTTCCTGGCAGTATGAAAATCAAACATTTAGTATTTAGAAACCCAGAAGGCTCCAGCAGTCCTCCCTTCCACATATGAGGAATTTTACGTGACCTCATTGAGTAAATGGAGAAAAAAAAAAAATCCAGGATAACCTTGCAGTGAGTTGCTCAGCCCACCCCCACCCCAAGGAAAAAGTTTCCTGGCTTCTACCACTAGTATCCCCCAAAAAAAAATATATGCTGCCGTTGCTGTAACAGTTGATCAGTACCATGCTGTTTTCCTGGCTTCTAAAATGCTGCACCAATGACACTACTCTTGCCAACACCTTTTCTCAGCCCCCGCCAAGTTTCCATGCTGTTTACAATGCTGTTCAGAACAACTTTTTCCTGGCTCCTGTTGAGTTACCTATGGAATGTACTGTAGTTTCAGACACTCTGCCTACTGCTCAGTCAGTCCCCCACTAAGTGTTGCAACTTTCTGCCTCTGATTTGTCATATTGCTGCTGCTGCAACTCTGCTACAAACAGAACTGGATACTAAACAAACACCAGTTCAGCACTTCCTTCTTAACATGGCACTGGCTGCAGCTGGCCACGTCCCCGCCAGTGTCAGCACCTATTAAGCTGTTAATTAAAACTGAACAAGAATTTGCAGCACAGCGAGAGGCGACGCCGGAGACTGTGGAGGCAGAAGCATCTTCTGAAGAGGGCCGACTATTGGTTAAAGAAGAAGCACATCCTCAGTCCCACATGGGACTTTAAAGAGACTTCTGTTCAAGTTTTCCTCTTTTAAACTGTAGTCCAACATTGTATAATGTTTAGGTACAACTAAGCTCACATGTTTTTTTGTTTTTTTTTTTTACAGTACTAAGATATACTGTCTATTAATGATAGCACTATTGGTAGGAACGCGAATATAGCGAGATTTATTTGGCAATAATAATCACCTGTTTTACAGTATTTGATAATGCTGTGGGCATTGGCTCATTATATTTGGAACTTGTGTGGGGTAGGCAGGGGTGAGTGGGAATAGTGCACCTTTCCTGGTAAGATGACTTTTAATGGCGCTGACTGCATGGTCAAAAAAGGGTTTATTCAGGTGCACACTCTCCCTCCCTGTACAGGTCCACTTGTGAACTCTTGCTACAGACTTTAAAGTCAGTTTAATATGTGCTTTCCAGTGTTCTATACAATTGCAGTTCTTGTCACTAATTGTTCATGACTACTAGACGTTATAATGAGGGGCAGCTGCAGAATAAGGGGTGCTAGCTGCACATTCGAGCAGACTTGATAGACCTCTAGGCCTTTATCTGCTGGCAAATTTCGTATGTTCGTATGTGTAAAACAGTGCAGGTACAGTTGTACTAATTTTCTGGGCACTGTTCTTCGATGTTCCTGTTTGCTGTTCCTGGGTGTATTTGCTCATTCAGATGCATAGCCTACCTGTTAACAAATCCCTTTAATCTGGTTAAATAGCAGTTCTAGATAACTGTGTTAGTATACCTTCTATTTCTCCCTTCACTGGATACTACCGCAGCCACTGAAGGGGCTAGCATTTTTGGGACTTGAATTTCCTAAGAGACACTTGCATACCCCCTGATCCTTTTGTGCCAGATTGCATGATGACAAAACTGAATATCAAAGTACTATACTGTATCTATAATAACTGGTGACCCCTATAATGACTGGATATGCAGTCCAGATAAAACTCTGTAATAACTTGCTGAATTCCTTAATAACTCGATAGTGGGTTATTAGTGTTTCCCTCCTTGTGCTCTCACTTCACTGAAGTGCAAATGAAAGCACAGCGGCTCGAGACCACTTTTTGACTCTGCCCACACAATAAAGCGGCACTCTACTGTAATGGTTCTGCCTTCAGCTAAACAATCTCCTCAAACCTTGCACCAGTTATTATAAAAAATAATGCCTGTGCAGATGTGTGTTATATGGATTTTTCACACACCTTCAGTGTGTGATAATCTCATAAACCCCTCCAGCTTCGCTCTCAGGGTTTATGGATTATCACACATCTTGGGTGTGTGAAAAATTCTCATAACACACATCTGCACAGGCATTATTCTTTATTCACCATTTGATGCACGGTTTATTGTAAAATGATATCAAAAAATAACGTTTTTTGACCTGAAGTGGTGGGAGACTCTTCCTGTCAAGACTAGGAAGATCGTGTTGCCGCCAAGAGTAGGAGAATCGTGCCGCCATGTTACGATATTTTTTCTCCTTTGGACCTACTCGAGAGAGTCAGTCGGGTAGTAGGAGAAGGATCAAAAGTTGTTGTACTATCGATGTGACGTCTGAATGACAGTACAACTTTTTTAACCTTTGAACTGTCCTACAAGATTTAGAAAGCATCTGAATTCTATCTACAATAAGCCTTAACCATATACTATATGAACTGTTTAGTTTAGTATCAGTATAAGCCTGGAGTTGTTTTCCTCTTGCAGGTTAGCTCACTCACATTTATGTCTGTAGATTGCAGCTGATTGTACTCGGTTGATAAAAGCAGGGTTTTATTTAACTCTAAAAATTGATTAGCGTTTTGCTCATAAAAGTGCTAAAACATTGTGAAAAAGCATAGCACTTACCTCACTGTGATTAACAAACATAACACTTCTAGAAATCCTATATAAATATTTTCTGTACGGTTAGTATTGTCCCAATAAAAAAACTGCTAATCAATTATTTAAAACCCTGAAAAGTATGAGCTAAGCTTTTTCTGCTTGTAATCTTCACATGTGTTGTTTGCCTGGTAGCATGCCGTAATGCCCAAACATATTGGTATATTGTTAAATGCATTTTTTTAATTCTGTTTATCCCCCGTGTTCAGTGCTACCCCCTTCTACTCACCTGCCATTCGGTCCCATCCTCACCTTCTTGGGTGCCTACATCCTCACCCAGGGGTCCTCGGTACGCAGCTTCTGCCGCTGTGGTGGATTCTGTCGGAGGAAGAACGCATTCCCCCTGTGGTCCATGAAGTGTGGAGTGAGGACCGGCCAGTAGATTCATAGGGGCTTGGGAGGCAGCGGCGTCATCTGCTCATTCTAGTGTGATTCAATTTGATTCTGTCATCCCCACTAGACACCAGCATCGAGGGCACCATGTGTGCATGCAGT
The DNA here is from genome assembly GCA_016271365.2 of Neoceratodus forsteri. Classification (NCBI taxonomy): domain Eukaryota; kingdom Metazoa; phylum Chordata; order Ceratodontiformes; family Ceratodontidae; genus Neoceratodus; species Neoceratodus forsteri. Next base: position 1,127,303,951 of record CM057449.1, on the reverse strand, counting down.
TGCGTGGCTGTGCATGGCGCTGGCAGATGTCCTCCCTCCCACTAGCTGCTCTGTCTGCACTGCCACCACCTGTGGTCATCTAGGTGGCAGTACCACAGCTCAACATGCTGCCCTCACTCCATGGAGGAGGATAGTGTCCTCTAGGGTGCTCAGCCTTCCTCCCACTAACAACCCCGGCTTGTTCCTGAACCCAGGTAGCCAGTATCTCAAGTGGTAGCCCTACAGCTGTTCCGACAGGCCCACATTAAGTACATTTTATGAGTAAAATAAAAGTGAGAAAAATTATGTTCCATATTGCTATACAATTTAATGACACTTTTTTTTATTTATTTATGCTCCTTCGCCCCTAATCAGGCTTTCTTTATACTGGTCTCCCTGGCCCTGTCACCTGTCTTCTCCCAGAGTTACCCACACGCCAGTCTTCCATGGCTTACCTCCATAGTGGGCTGGATGGGAGCCCCTCAATCTGCAGTGGAATAGGACTAAGTTGGAGGTGATATCTTGGTTGCCAGAGCAGGGCATGCTGGAGACCAGAAGTTTACATGTTTTCCCTGTTTGGTCTCTGCCCTCAGGATGCTGGCAGATGAAGGTGCATATGTGCAGGAATACTTGAGTATGCGTGGGCACCAGCCAGCATCCTGCCACCCACAGATGCTGTCCTGCTTACATTGTCACCTGTAGTCACACAGGTGGCAGTATTGCAGTGGTGCCAGCTGTCCTCCCTTCCTGGAAGAATAGAACATGCTCTGGGACACGTGATCCTCCCACCTTGGCCAGCTCCCGGTGATCCAGGCTTATTCTTAAATCCAGGTCACCTGCATCATGAATGGTAGCTCTGCCACTGCACCGACAGGCCAGCAATCTTGCTAATGTAGTTAACAAAGAAAATTAACACCTAAAGTTAGTGATTAAAGTTTATATATTCCAACATCAGTTGTTAGTGAATTTCAGTTGTTAATGAACTTCTGGTTTAGTCCGCACAAAATTAAAATTACTTCTTTCCATAAGCAGTTTGCATTCTTGGGACATTTTATGCTTCTTGACAGATGATCAGAGAGTTTAACTATGTGTCACTAATGGATGCAAGTAATCACTTGGATGTGCAGGATATTTCTCCTGCTGTGCCAAATCCAGATCGTTTTACCTTAGCAAGCACCCAGAGGACACAGGCAGAAGGCTGAAGCAGCACTCCTTACAAGAGACGCTTGTCTTTTAGATAAAACATCATTAACATATTGATTGAGGGTGGAAAGGACCGGAACCTGGATGACTGGTGGGGGCTAAGCTCAAGGGATGGGTCAGAAGCTGGATGTAGGACAGAAGCCAAAAGGTTGTAGTTGGGGGAGAAGTCTCAGAAGCCAGGCCTGTAACCAGTGGGATGCCACAGGGCTCGGTGCTCATTCCGGTGTTGTATATCATCTTCATAAGTGACAACATGGATGGGATCAAGGGTAATATCTGCCTGTTAGCGGATAATACCAAGCTCTGTGGGAGGCCAGACATGGAGCAGGGAAGACCTAGCTAGGCTAGAAGAGTGGTCTAGCATTTGGCTACTGGGGTTCAGCACTAAAAAGTGTAAAATTATGCACTTGGTGATGACGAATCCAGGGACCAAATACTGCTTGGGTGGAGTACAGATAACCAGGTCAGAGGAGGAAACGGACCCTGGAGTAATAATTACAAGTAACCTAAAATATGTTGCACACTGCAGGAGAGCAGCAGCCAAAGCAAATCGGATGCAGTGCTGCTTAGCCAATGGAATTACCAGCAGGAAGGCGGAGGTCATTCTGCCACATTACAGGTCACTGGTAACACCACACCTGCAGTACACTGTGCAGTTTTGGTGCCTATATCTTAAGAAAGATCTCAACTTTGACAGAGAAAGGCAGTCAAGATGATGCAGGGCCAGCAGGACAACACCTACGAGGAGAGGCTCAGGGGGCTCAACATGTACTCTCTTGAGGAAAGAAGGGAAAGGGGAGACATGATTGAGACCTTCCCATACCTTAAGCGTATTAACAGGGTGAGCACTGAAGGCCTCTTCAGCCCTAGCAGGAACTTGACCACTGGGGGCCACAGTCTAAAGCTGGTGGGGGGAAGGTTGTGGAGGGAAATGAGGAAGCACTTGTTCGCTGAGAGGGTGGTGGCCAAGTGGAATGAGCTGTCAGAGGACGTGGTGCCCCTGAAAATGGTGGAAGCTTCAAGAGGGTGTGAAGCAAGGTGAAGGGAAAAGTTGCAGGTAGGAGGGGGAGGGGGATAGTTGAGGGAGGTCAGAAGGGTAACGGGGGAGGGGGAAGGGGACATTTCCCACTGTAAATGCATTGGGAACTGCGCACTTGAGAATACTAGATAGACCGCAAGGTGTTTATCTGCTGGCATGTTTATATCTTTGTATGCAATAGCTATATAACTATGGAACACTCATTGGAGTAAAGCTTAAGAACTTCAAAGGAAAGAGAGGGAAGAACATCATTGCTCATTTCCCTGCTGACTCATTTTAATGCAGATGCATTTTCCCAAGAGTGGTTTGCACTTCGTAAGATGGAGTTGCATCAAAACTCATAAGCAGTTTCCCTCTGCAGTTTGCAAGTGTTATTCCAGTGTGTGGACTGCAGTGAGAATTATAATAAACAAGCACTTGTCAATGCCTGATGTTCGCCACTAGTATAGAAGCCCTGGGGTACAAGATGCTTTGTGTGACTGAGCAGTGTTAGTGGTGGTAAAGGACGTGCTGGCAGAGGTTTAAAATCTTGTGTTTTAAAAAAAAGTATGTGCCGGATGATGGCAGCCCGCTCTCCTGGCGCTGTGAAGCCCAGGATCGCCCCGTGCTGCACCCAGCGCAGATGGAAGAAGGTGCCAGTGGGCACTGGAAGTCTCTTGGCCCTTCTCACGGGAGGGGGGGTCCCCAGACGAAGGGATACACCAGGTCAGCCGGAAAGTGGTACCTAAGAGGAACGCACCGAGGAAGTGGTGCAGTGGGTTATGGCCCCAAGGGGTGGCAGCTGGCTGGAAGGAAGGGCATAAAAATAAGACACCAAAAGTATGTAAACTGCCTTTTTTAACTTGAGGTCACTTAAATATATGTAAAGGAAGCTGCAGACTGTAGAGAGAGAGTGGAGAGCGAGTGAGTTCCATTGTTGTAGTGTAGCGCAACCAAGTGGTGTTAATGGTAGTAAAGAGTGCTGCCAGAGGTTTAAAATAAGTCATCTTCTGTTAAAAAAGAATGTAAACTCCTTTTTTTAACTTAAGATTAGTTAGATATTTGTAAAAGAAGCTGCCGGCTGCAGAGAGAGGAGAACGAGCGAGTCAGTGACTTCAGAAGGGAAGACATAAGCCTGAGCAGCTGTTACTATAGCAACACTTGCTTATGCTTGCGTCTTGCTTTCTGAAACTGCTGACTTGCTCATTCTCCTCTTTCTACAGTTTACTGCTTCTCCCATATTGGAAGACTAATGTGCATGGTGAACTTAAAAACCAGAAAACAAGGCACAGTCAGTTTATAGAGATGCACTGTGTGACCTGCAGCAGTTCTTCCATGTGACCTTGAGACAAGTTGTTTACCAAAAGCCCCATTTTCACAAAAAGTTCCATTTAGCAGCCCTAAAAGTGAAGTTAAGGGTGAACATGCAGTGTAAAGTTACGACAAAGCAAATTTTTAACCTAGGGACAAAAATTCACAAAATTCCTCAGGAAGGTAGATTTCTGCAGTCCTCCTTAACGTTGCAGGTAAACTGACTTCACAACATCTGTAGTCTAGATCAAACTACCAAACATCTTAAGAACATACAGTGCAGCTTAAACCATTAGCCATTAGGGAGATTAGTAAGTAGTTTACCCACAGTGTAAAAGGTTAACTGGCTAGCACTGACACCAGTGACCAGCATTCACAACCCTGTCCTGGCAAGCTCATTCTGACTTTGCTTCACCTAGAAATGAGTGACAATGGCTTTGATTGGGGAAGGGGCTTTAAATTATATTAAATCCCTAAACTACCTGCAAAATGTATGTGCTACACACAGGAAGCAAATATGTACAAGAGCCATCAGGCACCAGTAAAAGTCTAATAATTAGGAATGAGTAAGATGGAAATTAAATTGTTTTAGAATCCAGCTTGTGAGGAGACCAATATAAAATATTCTGAATGCAATATTTGAGTTAGAAGTTATTAATGTTCATATGTTTTATAAGGAAGGCCGTATGGAGGTTTTTAGTGGTATGATTTAGTAATTAGAACACTGAGCTTTAGTACTAAGTTCCCACGTCCAAGTCCCACCACAGTCACTAAATGACTTTATGTCTCTGAGCAAGTCATGTCTCCTCTCTATCCTTCGGTCCATTTAACCTCTGGACTGGGTAGCAGCGGGACCACTGACAGAGAACAGATGTGTCTCAGTCGGGTGATCCCGGGTAAGTAAATTACATGTTTGCTGTCATATAAAGGGGAACTGTATATGAGAACCCATAAACGTAACTAAAGATGGTATACTGGTAAGTCTTAACGGGTGCTCCAAATTAATCAATACGTATTATTCTATAGCTTATATGTTATTACATCTGCGCTTTAAAACTGTGCATTACTGCTAATGAACTTGTGTTCATGCTACTTTCTGTGTTTTGCATAATTTGAATATATATTTATTCATTCATTCATCCATTTGTTGACCAGTTAAATACACTGGTCTGAAGGACCTTGTTTAGGAATGACCAAGGTCTAGGTAGGCAAAAAATAAGGGTGGTACATTGTTATAGACAAGCTGGGAAAATACATTTGCTAAAATAACAGACAATACAGATAAAACAAAAGTAACAAACTCTAGTCAGAGCCAACAGGACTGCAGTAGCACTATAAGGGATCGAGACAGAGTGTGAATGTAACTGAGTGATGGAGTTTTTCTATTTGTTTTTTCCTTCCAGAGGGCTTCTTCACAAATAAATCCTGCCATTGTTACGGCAATTGTATCCACCCATTCCAGTCTCTGGCAGATCTCTTGTCTCCTTCCATCACTCAGTTACATCCACACTCTTTGCTTCAGTCCCTTATAGCACTGATGCAGTTGTGTTGGTGCTGACCAGAACTTGTCTAGTGTGGGATCTGCTTTGATCCAGTTTTACAGTTGAAGGTGAGTGAAGTACAGGGAAATCAAGTGATTGTCCAATAGACTATTGACAAAATGGTAGCATTTGTCTTTCAGTACACTGACACGTGGGTCTGTCGCCACATGGGAGGGGGGCATCTTGCAGCACTGGCTAAGCTGCCTGTCAAAACAGCCCATTTGAGAAGTGTCTCATTTTCAGTGTGGGATCTGCTTTGTCACATTTCTACAGCTGGGGATGATGAGTGGAGCACTTTGGAAGTCAGGTGACTGTCAGTGGCCTGGGTGGGATTCGAACAGCGTACCTCCTAGATACAATACTAGCACCTTATCAAAATAAGTTTTGTCACATTTGAGTATTCATCCATTAGGCTAGTGCCAGGTCCATCGTGTGAGCTGCAGGAATATGGAAGCAAATTTATTTCAGGGCCTGTGTATCCAAGGTCTTTCTTATATGACCCTCAGTGTGCTGAATTAATCTGAAATATATGATTGTCTTAACAGTAAACAGCCCAACCAAGAAGCATCTCATTTTAAGTTCAGTATCTGCAGAATAGCCTGGAGCTTCCAGCAATGAGTTATGATGGAGCTTGGTACATTCAGCAGATCTGGGATTCATACCCACAACCTCTACTTGCATACTGTGTGACCCTGAGCAAGTCACTTAACCTCCCTGTGCTTCCTGGTTACTCTTGTAAATCCATTCTAAATCCAGAACAGGTTATGCCCCCCCAGTCCATTCTTGTTAGGTACAATTTTTTTTGTCAAAGACATCACAACCAAGAAACAATGTCTCATGAAATATCTGAGCTAAACAATAAAAAGTGATCAAAACTCACAACCTGAAGGTCTTAACGAACAATTATCTTCTACTGCTTGAATGCTCTTTAGGAGCTTTAGTGTAAGATATTACCCAAGTTTCCTAACATTTTACTAACTCCTGCTGGAGGTTTATCAAAAACTCTGTGTTTAGAGTAGTTAAAAGTTATTCGTTGATTGTGCTGCCAAGTTATGTTGAACTTCAAGTATTATCTTTATGGCTTAAGTATGACGCCAATACCCTGAGTTCAGGCAGGCAAAAGGTGGACTTTTCGTGGACTTTAGTTATTAAGAGAAAGTCCTACTGCTCTTGGGCTTACACTAAACAGCATAAGCTTTAGCTATAATTCTATAAATTGTTATTTAGTTTCCTCTCACATGTGGCATCAATATATATTTGATGCACCAATCCTATGATTAAAGGGGCTGCGACCCACGAAGCTAATAATTGTATGGACTGTCTTGGATACAGTGACTTTTTGGCTTTGTCATAAAGTAATTGAAAATTAAAAGCAAAGTACAAAAAAAAAAAACCTCACAACCTGTAGATCTAAATTGTCTGTATTATTGCAGTGGAGTAATATGACATTTGCAGTAAGAGGTGAGATAGGTAGTTTACACTAAATAACAGACCTGTTCCACCACATTGTAGGCTGAAGATAACCTACCAGTATAATCAAGGGTTAAAACTCAGAACTGTAAATTTGAGAGCAGTAGGGGCATGGAAATGTGAGTAATTAAACAGCTATGCTCAGAAGGACAGGCATGTGAAATTGAAAGCACCTCAGTCTGTGGTCTGAATCTCCATTCACCAAGCTGTAGCTAATTTCTCTGTTTTAATGCTAAGTTAAATAAAACAGAGACTGATATTTGAGACTGGGAAGTAATAGCTGGCTGACATGAAAAGAAAGAAGCAGTTTAAAATTATTCATCTATTTACAAATGCTTCATACAAATGAAAGGACAAGAAGGATTATTTCATTGGCTCTGTTACTGGGAGGGGAGAGCATGACAAGAGTTAATCAATGCATCAATCAGTTTTGTTTTATACTGGAGAGTATTAGAGCAAAAATGCCCGTTTTCGTAAACATCCAGTTGTACAGATATTTTTACAAAAAAATTGTACAAAAAAGTACACAACGAATAAGTTAAAACATCAAACAGTGAGGTGAGGAATAATACAGTATATACACTTAGTTAATACACTTAACTACAGCAGGTTTAAAACCTCAGAAACGTTTCATACAGTGGCAGACAGTCAAAGGGGAAAAGCTTGTGGAAAACACACAGGAAGGGTGTATTTACGGCAGGGGCTGGGGAAAACATGAGGGCAGAAATGGGGAGGGGAGTGGGAGGGGGAAGTAAGAAAGGAGGGAAAATAACACAAAATATTTGATGAGAGGGATAATAACAAAATATTTTAGTATATTCAGGGGCAGGATGTCCTGGGCACATACATGTGGTAGATTTTAGGAGGTGGTCCTTGAGGGTACTGCAGAAGGAACTGACTAAGCTACAGGCAAGAATTTCGGGGGGCAAGTGTTGTAAGACTTGGGGCCCTCATAAGTGATCGAATTTTGTGCATGAGAGGTACGATAGATATGACAGACGGCCCCTCTTGTACTGCACTTGGGGACCGACTTAGGAAATAGGGTTGCCGGTAGTTGGTTAAGGTTCACCTTGTGTAAGAAAGAGAGTATTTTAAAATGGAACCTACCCTCAAGGGTGAATCAGTTTAGAGGATCATAAAGGGCACAGTGGTGGGTATTCCACGGAGGCCAGTGACAAAGCGTACAATGCTATTATAGGTGGTCCTGAGTTTACAGCAGAGGTGGAAGAGCAAGGAGCTAGCCAGACATAGTCTGGAGGCAGGGATTAGGAACTTTCTGATTTGGTATAAGAGACCCAGCCTTATATGGATCTTTTTTTTTTTTTTTTAAACTCTGTTTATGGCGCCGGGGGATCAGGGCATCGCTCAGGAGTACCCACGCAGCCGTGGCCTCTATTCCCTGCCAGAAACCACCATCCTCCGGGAGTACTGTTGGTGAGCACCCCCCTCTTCAGACCCCTGGATCTGGCCAGCTCCCTGGATCACACCCCGGGGGATGGTCTGTCCCACCTACTTGGTGGCCTTTCTGGAATTAGAGGGATGGTCCTGGGTCAGGTTGAGGGGCTTGGGAGAGCCGGTGGATGGATGGTCCGGCCTTGGGATGTGGGTGTTGGCTCCTGGGGTCTCCATTGCCTCCCCAAATCCTCAGAGGTGTTTCCTTTTTGCCATTTCTGCTGAAGTGCTGATATGCAATGATGTCTGTGCACTGACGTGCACCACTGCTCCACACCCTGTTACAGCACCCCTCTTGCAGGGCCCCCAACCTCCACCGGGGGCCGCTGAAGAGCGGTGCAAGCCCTGTTACCCGCCCTGGGAGGGAAGAGCAGTCCTCCAGATGCTCAATCTCCTCCTTCCCCTGCCGACTTCCGACGGCCCAAGCCGATTCCAGAACCCGGGTCGCTGGCATGGTGTGAGGTGTGGAATTCAGCGCCTCAACTATCAGCACCACTGGGCCGGCTTCATATGGATCTTCTTAATGAGGTTAGTGATATGAATATTGAAAGTGAGGTGTCAGTTGAGGAACAGTCCCAAGTATTTAAATTTGTCCACTTTTTCTATAGAATTAAGTTTCCAGATTGTCTGTGAAAGTTAAACCTCAAGTTATGTTTTTTCTTGGGCCAGAGAAGATCATAAACTTGGTCTTCTTGAAATTGAGGACCATACCTTTAGCAGAAAACCGAGAGTGTAGCTTGCTGAAATCTGCTTGCAGATTTCCAAACGTTCTGCTAAGTTGTCACTGCAGTAAAGGGCGTCATCATCCGCATGTAGCACAATTTTAGTGGAGTGGCAGATATCTGGAAGGTTGTTTATGAAAAGGGAGAAGAGGAGCGGGCCCAGGATGGACCCCTGAGGAACCCCATATTTAACTGGACAGTAGTGGAAAGTGACCATTGATGGCTGTTTTCTGGGATCTGTCGGAGCGATAGCTACTGACCCATTTAACAACATTCACAGAGATTTGCAGGCCCTGGAGGGTATCAAGAAGTAGGCTATGGTAGACCAGGTCGAAAGCATTGGTTAGGTCTGCAAACACAGAGCCTGTGAATTGGCTTTTGTCGTTGGCCTTGTGAATATCGCTGTTGAATTTCACCAGGGCTGTTTCTGTGCTGTGGCCAGATCTAAACCTGTGCTGGGCTTCTGAGAGAAGGTTATGGCAGTCGAGGAAGGCGGTGAGCTGGGTATGAACTACTTTTTCAATGATTTTGGAGAGGAGAGCAAGGGGAGAGAGATAGGTTGGTAATTACTGGCATCATTCCTGGACCATGATTTGAAGAACGGCTTTACGGTGGCAGTTTTCCAGATGCTTGGGAAATGGCCGGAGCAAAGTGAGAGGTTAGGTATGTTGGTGATGGGGGCCGCTAGAGGTATGATGGTGTGTTTAAGATTTTTAAAGTCAGTTCCATCTGCTCCTCTTCTGGGTTTGGGGTTGTTACACTGGATAAGCTCGATAGTGTCTGATGGCTTTAGGGCCCAGAAATATAATTTGGGGCAGGGCTCGGCAATAGAGTTTGAGACGGCGGGGGGTGGAGTGTATGAGTCAGTTTCACTTATCAAACAGCAAACTCTACACTTTTGAGAAAATGCATTTTGTCATTCATGCAAAAATGAGTAACTCCTGTTCATGAAGAAGTTTAGCTCAGCCTAGTAGCCAGGCTGCAGAGAGAGAGAGAGAGAGCAATGAAATAAGTGTCCAGATGCAGTGCAGACAGGCTAACAGGAAATGAAGGAGAAGGCAGACCACAGCTTTAAATGAGATAATCTGGACCGAACACTGACGTATGCTCACTCAGGGGAAGGACACAGTCATCTTATCCTGTCAGTTCCCTCTCTCTCCTAGTGATCCCAAAACACTTGCAGGGCTCCACCCATGCAGCCGTAAAAATGAGGATACAATGTAATTTCCAAATTGTTTGAAATTGGAGGTAATACTGCAAAGTAACAATAAATGGGCCTATTTTTCATATCATGGGTTTAGTAAGAATAAAAAATGTTTGCAGACAGCTACACTCTGTGGATCCACACTGATCTTAAAAATAGAGTACTACTATAGTTTGTTAAAGCCTTGGAGAAAAAAAAACTTTGCAGGTGCTGAATCAGTAATAAAAACAAGCATACGCAGTCTCTCTCTCTCTCTCTCTCTCCCCCCCCTCCCTCTCTCTTTCTCATCCTCAGCTTTGGAATTGTTTTGATATGCATCAAGCACCACAGTGCTGGTTTGTGGAGGTGCCTCAGTCCTCACGGGTTATCAAAAGGCAACTTGGCTGGCAAGCAACATAATTTACTACCTACCATTTAGACACTTGGCAAAACTGTGTTAAGTGTTCCAGCTGTGGCTCTGTGCAGGAGAAAACGTGTTCTCAAACGTGTAATAAATTCTGTGGTTTAACTCAGGCTAGGGCTTTTCAAACTTCCTTTCGTGGTCTGATTGAAACAGACTGGAGGACAGCTGGAGAGGAGAAGAGAGGGGAAGGGGAAAATGTGATAATGAGCTTCTTGGGGAAGTGTCAGGTAGTGGAAGAGGTAAACGTTCAGCTCATTCAGTTTCAAAGAGAAACGGTAGTCTTATTTTTACTCTACAGTGAAACGGATGCAGCTTGGGTACGTCGTCTAAGTCTGTTTCACAGACTACTCAGCTGATGCGGGGCCCCAGCTGAATGTTTGACATTTCTCTGCAGCCTGATCATGATAGATCAGCTTGCTGGGCAGCATAGATCAAAGGGAAGAGCTGACCCATGATTGGGTCAGCTTTTTCTTTCCAAGTACACAACTGTTTACACCCAGTAAGCCAAAACTGTTTTATGTTCAGCTTGGCTGATGATTGGTGTGATACTGACACGCCCCTAGCAGACCACCGCATTGTAATGACAGTGTCACACCCCTCAGAAGGCACCCTCATATCAGACTGTTTGCTTGCGTATGCGCTCTGGGCAAACATAAAAAGACATTTGCATTTCTTTAAGAGGAAGCACAGGCTTTTTTGTAGTGGAGTACTGCTGCAGCTTTATGCTTGTGATTGCCCTTTAGGTGCTTATCTTTATAATCTTCGATGCACTTTGCCTCTGGAGTTACAGTGCCCTGTTTAAATTACTAACCGAGAGACTTGTGTATAGCATGATTGTTTATCTGTTTTTCCCAATTATGATACTAAACCACCCCAGCCTGCCCTACCTGGACTCTTCTATTTATAGGTCTCATTAGTCATGTGACTAACAGCCCACTTTACCATTTTCTTGTAATGCAGACTGCCCACTAGGGGCAGTTTTCTCTTGTCTCTTCAAATAATTTTAAGGCTAACATTGTGTATTTCAACCTCACTCTCTGCCTTGTGCAAGGTTGTTGCCTTCATTTTCCTATGGCTATCTTGTACCCGACAGGTCTTTCGATAGTTTGTATAATTATCTCTGCTGTCTTGGTACATGGACCTTTGCACTAATCCTTACCTAAAGTTAGAGGATGGTCAGACAAACTCTATTAGTGCTGCCCTTCAGCCTGTTTCTACTATTCTTGTACGGAATTTCAATTGATGCTAGCACTGATTGCCATCAACATGCAAGCATGGACCTTACCGACTTCACTTACTCTAATATGCTAGTACTACCGTATAAGTGCTATGATCTTACCCCGCGGCACTCCTGCCAAGATTCTTTATCTACTTGGCTGCTGCATCAGTTGCTAAGTGGTGGTGTCACCACGTTTATCAAATCCCCCCCTTTTGAGCCTTGCAAGCTATGGTATCTAATACTACTAGTTGTCTGTGACAGGGTAGAATAGGACCCTGTCCCATTTGTTATGGAGAAAGTGTTTAAATGCAAGGATCTTTCCTTTTCTGTTTCTTCTTTGTCTGGTTGCGTAGCCAAATTTTCCTGTGAGACTTCGGACTTCATCAGCCCAACAGGCTTGCAGTTCTTTGCCTCTCTCTGTCTCAGTCCTCTCTTGCTGTCTGTCTTTTCCTCCCTTGCATATCCACTGATATAAGAATATATGCAAATCATTATATGGAAATGTAACTAATATGGGGATCCCTTGTGTTTGGAAATTATATAGTAGTACTGTTGAAATGTGTATAATTTTAATTTGAGATGACTGCAAAAAGCTGTTGGAAGGTAGAGGTTACCAGAGTTCAATTTTTAAGCCTTTTGCAAAAGCTGTACAAAAGGGGGCCTCAACTCAAGAAGCACACTGTGTTCTAGCAGCTTTTGCCTGATATTTACAAAAACAGGATGCTTACTAAGGATGGGGGTTGAAAGGACTTACAAGAGCTAAGCTGCAACTGCAAGAAAGATTAGAAGAAAAAGGGACACAATGACTGAAAGAAAAAACTGTTTAATTCCTCCTCTGTACATAGTTATTATGAATAAGTTTATTTTTTTATATGTTACTGCTACTGTAAATAAATATTTTTGATGAATTCTACAACTGTTCCTGGTTTTCCTATGCTTCCTGACCTGTGCCTCGACGACACTCTCATGTTATCTGGTGACATTGAGTCAAACCCGGGCCCTATGCCCAGCCACGTATCTACAACCTATGTTGGTTACAACACAAAGGGATTGCATATTGTCCACCTCAATGTCAGAGGTTTACTCTACCATCATGCAGAACTTGAAACCTGGGCGGCTACCTACCATCCTGATGTTCTTTGTATTTCAGAGACCTGGTTAAAACACACGATCCCTGATACTTGCTGCCTGCTACCAAACTACAACCTTCTCAGGCACGATAGGTCATCTCCAAAACATGCAGGGGGTGTGGCAGTCTACTACAAAAATCACCTTAATCTAGCCATGGTAACAGACCCCAGTACCTCCTCGTATGAATCACTCCATGCCATCCTTAATCTAGGGACTAAAACGCTTCACATTATCTGTGCCTATAATCCCCCCCCAATGTGGGCAATCTGGCCTAGTAGAGTTACTTAACCATTCGTCCTCTACTATTGGACAAAACAAACTACTTATTCTCGGGGACATGAATCTAAATTGGTTAAGCAAATCACATGACACTCTACTATCCTTGATGCAGAGCTATAATATGCAGCAGATCATAGCTGAGCCTACGAGAGTGGCAGTGAATATTGGATCTAGTATCCTCATTGATTAGATTTAGACAAATCGCCTAGACAGGGTCGTGGCTGCAGGTACTCTCCCTGACATAAGCGATCATTCCCCTGTATTCTGTGCATGAAGTCCCTCCGCAGTTTCTATGTCTCCTCCATGTTACATATCTTTCAGGAACTGCACCAAATTAAATCAGGCCTATTTTCTACACAGTGTCTTTCAAATTGACTGGTTCCCAGTCTACCTGTCCCATAATACTGAAGATGCTCTCAACTTTTTCCTCAGTGAATTTGTATCTCTTCAAGAAAAGCACACTCCTTTTCTCACATGCCATGTACTAAGTAAGCAAACCAGATGGTTTCATAAGGACCTCCTCACTTTTCTTAAAGCCAGGGACAAGAGATGGAAAAAGTTTAAAAATTCTGGCCCCTGGGCCGGCCCACTGGCACTGAGGGTTGAGGTGCTGGACGCCGCACCTCGTGTTACGCTGGCAACTCGGGTTTGGGAATGCATCCGTGCCGTTATGGGTCGGCAGGGGAGGAAAAGGATTGGGCATCTAGTGGATTGTTCTCCTTTCCCTGGGGTGGGATGCGGGCTCCCATCGCTCTGCAGTGGCCCCCAGTGGAGATAAGGAGTGGTGCACTCGGGGGACGAAGCATGGCAGACATCGGCATGTTGTGCCTTAGACACCATTGAACATCAGTGTTTCAAGGGGTACAATTCAGGAGGAGAAAATAGCAGCAGTTGACTGGGCAGCTTGATGGCCGCAATTTCTTCGCCCGGTGTGAGCCTGTCGTGCAAGATTGCGCTAAGTTAATGGTTCCTGGCCTGTTGTGGGGATTGGGGTTCCCCTTCAAGGGTATGGTAGCAAATGCCAGCTGGTGTGTGGGCAAGCCTGCGGGCTGCTCTGGGAAGAGAAGCGGTGGCTGGATGATCGCAAGTCAGGCTGCAGGAGGGACAAAAAGAAATGTGGAAAAAAAACCTCTGGCCTCCAATCAGATCAGATTTTCACTCCTATAGGGAACAGTGAACAAAGTGTAAAAAATTTATCAGGCATGCAAAAAGCTTGTACTGCAAGGGCCTATTGGTAGAAGCGGTTGGCGACCCTAGGAAAGTTTGGTCACACATAAAAACTTTTCTGGAATCTAAGCAAATCCACTCTAGTGATGATATGGTATTGAATGGGGTCCACTGTAATAATCCCAGCACAACTGCAAATTCCTTTAACAATAATTTTTCAGACCTCTCCAAATATACAACCTCTTTCCCCCCGTGGACTTAACTTCCACATCCTCCACCCCGAACGGCACTCCAATGGGACCACCATTCTACTTTAAAGCTATATCCAAAGTGGATGTCCTTAAACTTCTCAATGCTGTATCTGATAGCACTGCTATTGGGTCTGACTATTTATTTATGATTCGGAAATAACCTGTGAACCATGGCTCTTTTATAAAGATTCCCTGTCTTGGGACAGATCACAGACAGTACACAGTAATGGTACAGAGCAAATGGATACAGGTATACAATAGACTGTTATAATCCAAAATCATTATGAATACTACTAATTAATGAATCAGTAGTAGAGGCCTAACAGAATGGCTGGGTAGACCAGGGTTTAGAGAGGGGTGCAGAATGGGCCCCGTGTGAACTGTGAGCACAGAGGAAATAGCAGTGGTCAGACGAAGGTGATATTCCCTTCCTAGGGAGGGGGGGGAGGAGAGGGGTGGAACAGGAAGCAGCCCCTGGCCTTGAACCAGAGGCTTTGTCATGGTGCCTGGGGGGGGGGGTGGTAGCAGTGGGCTGCTGGTATCACCTCCCAAGGGTGGGGGATGAGGGGAGTAGGGTAGTGAGTAGTCTCCAGCAGGAGGCTTTATCATAGTATTGTACAGCAAGAGAGGGAGGGGGCTAGGACGGCAGGCA
This sequence comes from Neoceratodus forsteri, assembly GCA_016271365.2. Taxonomy (NCBI): domain Eukaryota; kingdom Metazoa; phylum Chordata; order Ceratodontiformes; family Ceratodontidae; genus Neoceratodus; species Neoceratodus forsteri. The sequence continues at coordinate 1,127,288,949 of CM057449.1, read as the reverse complement.
GTACAAATTGGGGTGGGGTGGTCTTCAGGCTGAGGGAGAGGGAAAGGTGAGCTGGGGGAGATGAAGGAGAGTAGAGGAAGGGGAGGTGGTGGAGGGGCAGGTGGGTTGGGAGGAGGGAGAGCAGAGGAAGGCAGAGATCATGCTGGGGAGGAAGTCAAGGCTGAGTAATGGGGACTGTGGTAAATCCCTGAGCTATTTCATAGGAGCAGACAGCAGCACTTGGCCAGGAGCAACCGGTGGATGACGTGTCAGTCTTTAGGGAAACAGGCGCACACAGTGCAGGAGGTAAGGTAGTGCTTTAGGTCAGGTTTGAAGCTGAAGAGGCTGGTGGAATTACGAATGTCCTCAGGAACCTCATTGAGCCATAGTGGGGCTCTGTAGGAAAATGTGCGTTACAGAGTACTGAACGCTGAAATGGCACCACAAGTGCACCCTTCATCCTTCCTCTGATGCTGTACTCTGAGCCTGACAAGTCGAAGATGCCAGGTACACATGGGGGTGCCTTCCCTAACAGCGTTTTTGTGCCTAGGAGGCAGGTTTGGAATTTGATCCTGCACTCTAGAGACGGGAGGTTGGTCTACTCATAGAGTGAGCAAGTATGGGTTAGTCGATTGGCATTCAAGATGAGCCTGCAGGCCTTGTTGAGTGCTGTATGTACCCTCTTGAGCATGGTATCCGTGGCTGTGCCATATACTACCAGGTCATAATCAATGGTTGATAGGCTGGAGCTTGAGACTGAGAGGCGGAGAGCTGCCAGAGTAAGGTATTTCCTATGCCTGTATAGCACTCCCAGCTTGGTTTACTGTCTTGACTATCAGGTCAGCGTGTTGAGCAAAGGATAGGGTGTCGTCCAGGGTGACCCCCAGGTACCTGAAGGAGTGTACCTGTTCCGGGGAGCTAAGACTTTGTTGGAGATGACAATGGAGGGTAACCTTTTCTTGAGCTGGCGGCTGGATAGGAGTATGATCTTGGTCTTTTTGTAGTTAAGCAGAAGCTTGTGCTCGCAGAACCAGTCCTCTACTTTGCTGAAGGAGTGCTGATTGGAGAGACTCAATTTGTGTGTTGCCGTTGAGGATGACCACATCATCTGCATAAAGGATTACTTTGGAGTCACAGGCTTCTGGGAGATTATTTAAAAATAGTCAGATGAGGAGGAGTCCCAGGATAGACCCCTGCGAGACTTTCCTGGGCCCTGACACCGTTTGTCCTATTGTTACACGCTGGGATCTAAGAGACAGGTAGTCCCGAAACCATCACATTGCATTGGCAGCCACCCCCAGACTCCATAGCTGGGCCAATAGGAGGATGTGGTTAACGGTGTTGAAGGCTTTTGTTAAGTCTGTGAACACTGACCTGACTAATTTGCCTTCATCCATAGCTCAGTGCACGTCAGTGTATTCCACCAGAGTGGTGGTAATGCTGTGCCTCTGCCTGAACCTGTGCTGGGTGGGGCATTGCAGTTGATATTTGTTGAGGTGTTTAGTGAGTTGATCTGCAACAATCTTCTCTAGGGCCTTGGATAGGGGAGAGGACTGAGCTCGGCTGTAGGTGGAAACACTGGTCTATCACCGCTTTTGTGGATGGGAGTGACCAGCGCTCGCTTCCAGACTGCTGGCAATTTTGCCAGAGTCTGAGATTTGTTGAAAAGTTTAGTAATGGGTACGATGAGCACATCAAGAGTGTGACATACTAGCTTCATGTCTACTCCATCACTTCCCATTCTGGTCTTGCCAAGCACTTTCTTTACATAAAATGCTGCCTCCTTGACAGTTGCTCTCTTGAGGTAAAAGTCCAGGGTGAGAGTTATTGGTTGATTTATGACAGGAGGGATAAATGGCAGGGTATAGGTAGTCAGAGGGGAGGACTGTGCTTAGATCAGTGAAGGTGGAGTTGAAGGACTCCACAATAAGGAATGGGTCCGAGGTTGGAGTTGGAGAGCCATTAATGTTGAGTAGCTGAGGGTGCTTCTTTTCATCCTTCCCCAGGAGATCTTTTAAGTTCTCCCAGAACCTTTTACTGTCACCCCAGCTTCTATCTAGCAGTTCCTTGTGGTGGTCAGCTTTGGCTTTCCATATTAGGTGCGTGCAGTGGTTTCTGGCAGCCCTGTAGAACTGGTAGTCATGATCGTTTCCGGTGGCCCTGGCTTTTGACAAAAGGTTGTCCCTTTCCTTCATCTTGGCAAGGAGCTCGCCGGTAATCCATCCGTTGATGGTCCCGCACACTTTTCCCCTTCTTACCGGTGGGTAGAGGTCACAAATATTGTTGACACTATCAACGAAGTACTCTAGGGCCAGGTCCAGGTCAGATATTAAGTCAATGGGTGACCAGTCATGGAGAGAGAGAGAGGGTAGTTTTGAGCACCTCTAGCTAACCTTTTTTCTAGAACCGAAGCTCCTGAAGTTGGCTGCCCTTTCATTGCTGGGCCACTATCTAAAATATTTACCATGTCCTTCCTATATGGAAAACCGTCAAAGTTATTCCTGTTTTTAAAAAAGTGGACAAGAAGGACGTAACCAACTATAGACCGATAGCAATACTTTAGATCTTAAATAAAATCCTTGAGAAACTCGTCACAATACAAGTGACTGAATACCTCTCCAAGTATAATCTCCTATCCCCTAATCAACATGGATTCCAAAAATGCCACAGTACCCAAACTGCTCTGTTACAACTAACAAATTATCGTTTCATGCTATGGATCAAGGTCTCCTAACTGGTGCAGTGTTTATAGACCTAACAAAGGCTTTTGATCTCATTGATCACCCTCTTCTATTAGCAAACCTCCTATCCCTTGGGTTTCTCAGTTAATTCTGTAGGTTGGTTTAACAGCTATCTATCCAATAGGACTCGCGTTGTAAAATTCAACTTGGCAACCTCAGACAAAACAGTCACTGATATTGGTGTACCACAGGGATCTATTCTTGGTCCTCTTTTCTCGATCTTTATTAATAATGTATCGCAAAACACCTCCTCCTGTTCATCTTTACTGTATGCTGATGACCTTGTTCTTTATACCAGTTCAAATGATATTCTTTCTCTCAGCCATAATCGGTCTGTGACTTTCCTCAACGTACAATCCTGGATCACCAATCATAGGCTTGTTCTTAATGTTGGCAAAATGCAGGCTATGCTTCTTGTCTCATCTGCCAAGCTAAAAAGCTGTCGAGACCTCTTTAGGATCTCCTGTACTGATGGTACCCAGCTGGAGGTAGTAAACTCCTTCAAATACCTGGGGGTTCTACTTGATGAATCTCTTAATTTTGAACACCATATTACCACCACATGCACGTCTCTCAGCGCTAAACTGCAGATAGTCTACAAAACGAGCCACAGTCTTGCCCCTTCCACGAGGCTGGCTATAGCCAGGGGTATCCTACTTCCATCGCATGCCTATGGGGCTGTCATCTACAGTAACGCATCCAAAGCTTCCCTACATAGATGGGATACAACCTATAATAATATATGTTGATATGCTTCTGCATCCCCTAGGTTAAAACATCACTGCCTGCTATATACAGATCTAAACTGGCCCTCCCGGAAGGACCTCTGGCTCCTTTCTCTTGGGGGCTCTACTGGACAGTATATTAAGATCTAACATGCCTAGTTCCCTTGCCTCCATGCTTGCCCCTCAGCGCACCTCCTACAACCTCCACTCTGCAGATCTTTCCTTACTCCACATTCCCAGATGTAAAACATCCAAAGGTACAGCAGGTTTTTCCCTATGTGGCACCCAGTTATTGGAACTCCCTGTCCGTTGATGTACGCCTGGCCCCTAGTCATGCTATATTTAAACAAAAAGGCTTCACTCCCTTCTTGCTGAGCGCACCCAGTGCACCTGTTTCAGTCCACCCTAGATCTTGTCATTTTGCGCTCTACTGCTCCATGGTTTCCTATGCTAAGTATTTCCGTGCTTCTACCTGTTTCCCACTGTCTTCTCTCCTTGATCTTCTTCCTCATCGTCCCTCTGTCTCTCTTTCCCCATGCTATGCCCTGCTGACTGTTTCACCTACTACTCTGCCTCTTTGCTCCCTCTCATTTATAATATCCTGAAGCTTGTGATTGTATAACTTAATCAATACTCTAATTGTAATCATTGGCACTTACTGCACTTATGTAATGTTTAATATCCTACTGTTCCTTTGTTACTGCAATGCTTAATATGTTATCTGGTTAAACTTATTCTCCTGTATTTCCAATATGTTGCATTTTTGACATTGTCCTGCCTTTCCATTTGTAGTACTGTTTTCCTTATGCTATGTTGTAACCTCCCAGGTCGTGTCTGAAAATAGTCACTTTTGTGTCTCAAGCACTCACCGGTTATCAGAAACTAAATAAAAATAAATAAATAAAACCAGTGATATGCTATCTTAGCTTTGGGGCTTAAATGCTGTTAGAGACTTACCTAATGTTTACATACTGTATCACCTTTGGCTCCTTATATGTCTGCAGTGTTGCTAAAATATGTTCAGGGGCAATGTAGTCTGACATTCTACTGTAGACTTCAGTACAAGCAGGGACCCACTGTAAATGATGTGTTACTTCTCAGGCTATTCTTAACAGATAAAGTGCATTGTTGCCACTAAAGCATTCATGCATAGGAAGGGGGTACCCCATTGTTTTACATCCCACCCAGCTCCATGCAGAACATTGGTCCCCACTATTGTTACAGCTGTAGCATTTGTGGGACCAAAGGTGAGGAAAATAGCAAATATGAGAGAAAAGAAGTGTATACTGGACTCTGAAAAGGACATGGGGAGTAAAGAGGAAACTAGAGAAGAGATTAAAAACCGGGTTCTGAAAGTCCTACAGCTTCATTGGTCAACTTTTACCACATGGAAATGGGACAAGAGAGCACATATCTACTCTAAGGCACTTTGTCGGCACCATAATCTGGCAAACCTTAGGATGGAAACAAAATCACTACACCAGACCCACAGCTAACACCCATAAAAACTTGATAGTTCTCTGTCAGTATTACTGTATTTCAGAGCTTCTTTCTTTTCATATTTTTTCAATATCTCTCTCAGTACTTGCAGCCTTTAAGACACTCTTCCTGCCTCTCACAATCTGCCTTGTTTTTTTTACTTTCTTCCCGTTGAGTGTGTAGCTAAAGCTGCAGCAGCATAGCTGGTGTTTAGCTTAGCAATCCGCATGAGTTGCCAGAGCTTCTTATTTCTGGGCCCAAAGGAAGTTTCTTGGGTGTGACTAGTGTATGGGGATGTACACCCTGACACTGCAAATCAGCTAAGCTATTTTACAAACTATTGACCCTTATCAAATGTCCAGTAATAAAATATTTAGCAGTTATAGAATGTTTATTGATATGTTATAGTGATTGGTAACATTTGTGTTTCATTTTCAGAGGAATTATTTTCTCTTGCTGCACAATGCTGCCACTATAACAAATGAAGACTTCTCTTTCATGCTGAAACATACCCCTCTTTTTTATCAAGCAACATTCCATTTTATAAGTGCAATAGACCACTTGACAGGTTGTGAGTTGGTGCTCTAAAAACACATCCTGGGAGTGGTTTAAGCCACTCAGCATTTTCTTCTGGCTCCAACACACCCATAGAGTGGGTTATTAGAGCTCAACACACACCCCTCTTGTGGTTTGTTGCTTACGTATAAAACGGGCAAGGAAATCCCTGTGTCCTGATTGGTTGAGCCTTGGTTCTAGTCATGGCAGTAAGAGACCACCAGCAGTAGCTAAAAACAAGTCCCTGCCAACCAGGGCAACTCACAGAATTCATAAGCCACTTACTTCCTAATTTCCAGCACAAACATGGTTGCAACCTTTTACTTACAGTATATATAAAAAAAACTTCAATTAGGCCCTAAAATAAAAGTCCATTAAATTAAAGTAAGTAAATAATTGAATGTTATTTTCACTCAAGAGCCCCTTCCTACACACATACACAAATTTTAAAAAAATAAAGTACTGTTTAGAGTTTCCATTGCTGTTATTTCTTTGATGACTGTGAAAAATCCCCCCCCTCTATCCCTGCCAGTTTGCCAGAGAACACCCTGCTACTTATCTGGCAACAGATAAAATTGAGGTTCTGGCTCCACTTGATGCCTTTGTGTATGTATGTGTGTGTGTGTATATATATGCCAGTGGAACTCTGAAGAATTTTGAAATCATTTATTCCATGTTACCAATCAGTGTATGTGTGCGGGGTTGGGGGAGCATTCTACTATTGGAATAATGCAGAGCTTTGAATTTTTTTATTCCATGGTAAACAGTCACACAATGTATTGACTGTGAAGAAAGACAGATGACTGGCAGGTGAAAAACATCTGTGGAGGGACTATTTTACATTATTTAGCAACATTTTATTGTATATTTTGTGGCTTTGAAAACTTGGAGAGTGTTCATTTTTTAAAAGTTACTTATGGGCCCATGTTATATAAGCAATAAGGCACACCAGGAACGTTGGTGGTACTAGGATTACCCCATGGTCAGAGGGCTGGAAGCACTTGGCTTCGCCTCATGCCTCACTATGCCCCTGACTGTGGGGTAAACCTATTACCACCAACGCCCCATCATGCCTTATTGCTTAATTGTGTGTTGGTTAATGAATGCCCACATCCTTTGCATTTTTGTGTGGAGAAAAGTGTATTCACCAGGTTAGAAAACTATTTTGATTTATCTTTGTTTTGCTTTTTTTACTGACTTAATAGGTTTAGACCAGCTATTAAAATACTTCTTGCTATCTGAGTGCAACAAGATTCAGTTTATGCTCTTTGTTTTCCTCAAGAAGAATTTTTGGCTCTGTACTTTTTTTCTGCTCTCAATAGTATGTAAACCACTAAAAATTGTAATTTCCATATAACTACAACCATATCCATGTATTATGGTCATGCATCTTTGCTTCATTTCTTCAGTGTAATCTAAATCACTACACCATAATCAAATGTTGGAAACAAAACTGGTGTGGCAGTTTTTGAGCTGTAAAGGAATCCTGTCTTGGAATGGAATTTCTTAAAAACAGAGTTCCTATGCTGATAAGTAAACGAAGATTCTAACCATAGGCCTAAATATGTTAGATTTATCTACAAAGCTGAAAACTAGATCCAGACTTTCCAAACAGAAAAAATTTTTTTTTTTTTTTGTAATTTTATAACAGTAATTCCACCAACGTGAATTCATCCCACAGACGCACCCACTGATTGAGTACTCTGAGCATGTTTAGAACCTCCTAAATGTCCATATTCTCAAATGTGCTCAGTGCATCTAATGCAAGCACCTTTTAGTTTCAGGACCAGGTTCAGTAAATGTATAAAGGGAAAAATATTTCAGATTATTGCTCATAGGGTAACAAGGAGGGTAGACTACATGAGACACAATGTTTTCAGTCCATTTTACAGTTGCGGTACTGTACCTCCGTGTACTACTGTGAGCAGTGCAAAATTGCTGATCTGCTGACCAGCATTCAATATGGACAGGTCTGGGAGTGCTGCAGTGGAGATCCAGTATGACTGCTGTACGACCCGGTGGCAGAGGTGAGCAGAAACACTGTAGGTGTTTGCCATCCTTGTATGGATGTTCACTGCCACCTGTAGCAGTGCCTGCCAGAGGAAACCAGCAGAGGAAGAAGCAGGAGGGAGGCTGTCAAAAAATAATAAAAAAAAAAATATGCCTTTGCTAGGATCTGTTTTGATCTGGGAGGAAAGGAGAGAGGCTAAATTGAGAAAAATGGTTGATATTGGGATTGGGTGAGAGGAGGGGGAGTCAGCAGAGGGCATAGTGGTAGGATTGTTAGGAAAAATGCATCAGAGGAAGCAGGCAGCCCCCACCCCCTAGCATTGAGGATGAGAATGGGCTCTTTATAATATCCTTTAAGGATGGCATCAACCTTAGACATTCATGTTGTGGAATCTGAAATGCAAGGGGGATCATTGGCTTGATATTGGGTGAATATTATTTAGTTAGGGAACCCTTACTCTTTAATTCTGTTTTTCTACATTGATCAGGCAGATCTGGTCAGAATGTTTAATCATCTAAGCTCTTAATAAGCTAGAGAAAGATAGTTGTACCAAAGGACACTTGTTTTCTCTCCTGATAGTGTAGTAGCCATGGGAACCTGTAGAAGACCAGGACTATTTTTTATATATTATAACAGGTATTGAGAGAAATGCCATGGAATGAGATAGACAATTCTGGACTCACTTTGCAGTATGTCAGTGGGGATCTCACTATTGACACCTAGCAAAGCTACTGTAGGTACATCACAGTGGAAAACTGAAACATCTTGAGAAAGGAGCTTTCACAATGCTGCTGACATCACAGTAGCCATATGAAGCACTGGCGCCAGCAGCTGAAATCAAAGAGCAACAATTAAATCTTCATACTAACAGAATATTTAACAGCTAGAACAAGTAAACTGATCTTGTATGAATCAAATATGCAACAATCTGGCACAGATTATGCAATGTATGATCACTTGTGAGATGGCAGGTCTTTTATACCTGACTCGTGACTCTGCCACTCTTGAGTTATGGTCCTACCCTTTCACCTGTGAAGATGAATTATATAGTTTCAGCCTGACTATTACATATCCCCTATTTCTTTTCCTTCTCTCTGTTAGTTCAGAAGGATAGTCTTCATGGCCAGGACAGTGTATGATTCTGCCTAGGCTGTCTGCCTGTGTTGGATAACTTACTTGTGGCAACATGACATTTTGTCCAGTACATTAGAATTTATAGGGAAACTAGGGAGAAGGCTTTCCACACTGTGGAATACTGTGTAGAATGTGTTGTCAAGCATCTTCGTTTCTGAAATATCATGATACAATACTATACAATTCCATCTATATGATGTCTTTCATACAGTATATTACAAAATGCTTTACAAGGCAGTCACCTAAATAAAAAACTATTCAGGGGCCAGCAATTTGGAGATCTGAAATTCCTGCCTGATTGGAAGCAGTGTAAAGCATGAAGATTCCAGGGATCCTGTTAACTTTGTTTCCCTGCTATGTAACTATGAAAAAAGTCTTTCAGAAACCTTCCATACAGCAGAAAAGGAAGGGATTTTTATCAACCTCTTTTGATTAACATACTTTGATCAAAAACGGTTCAGTTGTGGCGCCCAGTGGCGTGGAGAGCTGAGGCATCATGCCTTACCTCCTGCCACGCTGGCGACCCGTGTTCCCATTGCAAGCAGGTCGCTGGGGGTCAGGGAGAGGATTGAGCATCCGGAGGACAGCTCTCCTCTCCTGGGGAGAGAGGGACACGGAGGCCGGTGCACCTCTGACACCTGGCGGTGGCTGGGTGTTGGAGTACCTGGGTCCCGTATGTGTGGAATGGAGGAGGAGCAGTCGGCCAGCATGCTGTGGGTGGAAGCACGCACAGTTCGGCCATTGCCGACACCACATTGCTTTGCCTCTGGGAAGGGGGGGTCAGGAGAAAAAGCCTGGGCGGTTGGATGACTGCCAACCTCTGCAGGCACTGCCACTCCCGTAACATTGCAGGCACCTCCAAAACCGGATCTGTGTCAGTGGGTTGAGGGATCCCCACCACCCCCACCATGAGGGGTAAGCTGTGGAGGAAGACAGGAGATGGTGCTGTGAATGGGTGGATGGGGCTGGGGGGTCGGCACGATCGTGGGCCACACAGTACGAGGATAAAGCAAGTTAAAAAAAAAAATGATTCAGTTGACCATTTTGGGCTACATTCTCTTTACCATGGCGTGAAATCACCAGTGGTAGTGGCTGAGGTTACAGCTGGAGATGTTCCACCAGTGCCTACTGTTAGTCTCACAGTAGAGCATGGGGGTGGATAGTGTTGGTTAGAACCCTGTATGGGCAGTAAGTCCCAGGTTTGTTAGAGTTTATGGGCAAACTGCATGGATCAGTGGTCTTTTTCTTCTGTCATTGTCTATGTTTCTAAATGAAGTGATTTCTTTAGTGCAGTATTAGCTATTGCTAAGCAATTTCGGTCACAAATTGTAGAGACAAAAAATATAATGCGGCCAACTGGGACTCAAATTCAGACCACTGGAATATTGTCCTGGTGCGCTAACCACCGAGCTACAGTCTCACATGGTTGGATCTGGGGTTCCTGGACACACTTCCTTTCTGTGGTATTGCATATCCTGCAAATAGAAATAATCAAGATGACAATTTGATGTTTTTGGTGCAGTATTAGCCCCTGATAAGCAATTTAAAACACAAATTGTAGTAAGAAAGGAAATAATGTGACCTACCTGGATGGAAGTGTGTCCAGGAACCCCAGGTCCGACCATCTGAGTCTGTAGCTCAGTGGTTAGAGCACCAGAACAATATTCTGAGGGCCTAGATTCAATTCTCAGTAAAGTGTCTTTATTTCTTCTCACTACAGTTTGTGATTTTCTTCAGTGAGGTCAAACCTGAATGGTTATCCACCATTGGAATTTTTATGGGATCTGGGTTACTACTTGAGACCTCTTATAAGGCCTCCCACTCCCCTGAAACTAACCGTTGGATTAGGCCTTTGGAATTCGTCCATCGGCCCAATTGTTTCCTTGGATTTAATTTGTTTCCTTTAAATTTCTGTTTTCTTTCTGTTCTGTCTCTTTTCCCCATTTCCATTGTTATTTGGAAAGTTTTTGTAAATTATCCTGTGGGCCCAAAGGCATCCATCGCATATATCGATGTATTGCAAAGTTCTCACAGTAAAACACATATTGAAGGAGGTTCAGTCAAAGTTATCAAGGTAAGATTTTACCTCAAAATGCCTCAGATGCTAAGTCGGGAGCAGATACTCATTGACATTAATTCACAATAAAACGTCAGGAATGGAATTCAACAGAGCGCTGTTTCTCCGTTAAAGTCTGTGGAATTTCAAAAGATGTTGCTTATTTGTTACTATAGCCCTGCAGAAAGTTTTGTCAAGTGAATTAAGTTTGCTTTTTCTCATAAGGGATAGAGAGCTCAGAACTCAAGCAGCATAGCAGTAATGGCCATTTTGGAACCCCCAGTTTTTGTTTTTTTGATATGAAAATATAAAAGAAAAAATTAGGGTTCCAAAAAGGCGCTGCTGCTGTGCTGCATGAGTTCTTTTTTGTGATATCATTTTTATTGGATTTTTTTTTAAGAAGATTAAAGTAAGGGACAGGTAAAGTATGATATACATAAGGTCAGCATAGACAAATATAATTCAAGCAATACAGTATTGATTCATGTGGACTATAATGCTTAAGCTGGCAGAAGACACATTGACTATACAGTGGTCGCCAACAAACAAATGAGAAAGCAGCGCAGGACACCAGCACTAACCGGAGCCTCGCCAATACCAGCCTCAGCAAAAAACAGTCCAGACAGCGGGCTGCAATGATTGTTAAGGAAGACGATTGTCCACACAATAGGGCACTGTAAATACTGATTTTATTATTTAAAAAGCAGCAAAAAAGTCAGATACCCCAGTGCACATAGTGGTAGCACTTCCCTCCAAAACACTATCCCTGTTTCACGTCTATTACAAACGCCAGACATCGGCAGCTGTACAGTCTATTCTTAAATAGTGTAGCCCCCTCAATTATCCATTGTCATTTCCTTTTAAAGGCACACCAAAACAAGATACAACTCATCTATGTATGTACATACCATAAACCTCAATCCTACTGTGCAAATATATTACTAAAATACAAGAATGCTACCGACATATATCAGGAAGATACAAAAATGCAAATATACTACAAAAAGGAAAAGGCAGTTAAACATTTAAATGCTTATTAAAGTAGCTATCCGCCGGTCCGGTGGTGCTGAGGGTTGAGGCGCTGGACGCCACACCTCGCGCCACACCGGCGACCTGGGTTCGGGAATGAGCCCGGGCCATCGGGGGTCAGCAGGGGAGAAGGAGGAGTGACCGTCTGGAGGACTGCTCTCTTCTCTCTTGGGAGGGTACCAGGGCTGCTCGGCATCCTAGCAACCCCCGATGGAGATCGGGGTCAGCACGGGTATGCCAACCAGAGCGAGAGGGGCGGGAGTGCGGCAGACTTCAGCAGGGAAGCTGTGCACGGACATCATTGCACGCCGCACTCCCGAAGGGGCAACAACCATGGAAAAATCCCCTAGGATCGCGGAGATGATGGGGGCACCAGGGGCAGGACACACATCCCATCACAGCCTGATCTCCGAGAGACTCCTGGCCAACCAGGCAACTGCAGTAAGCCCTCTCTAATATCAGATAGGCCGCTGAGGGTGAGCGGGCCCAGCCCGGGGGTGATCTGGTGCACTAGGGCTGCCAGGTTGTCGGGGGAGTCCTGTCGGACTGCAGGGTTCAGGCAGGGAGTAGCGGTCCTAGCCGAGAGTGCACCCCGGAAGGATGCCCAGCCTAGGGGGAGCATAAAAATAGTCTACAAAAAAAAAAAGTAGCTATCCAAACAAGTGCATACTAAAAGGTTTTCATCTTATACTAAAACCTCTGGGAACAGTCTAAACATATTAGGATATGATTATATGAAAATGAGTTTTTTAGGAATAAGCTGGCACCTAGAGCGAATAGTACATAGGGCATAAAGCATAAGATATATCACAATCAAAACCACAGGTTAAGTAATTCCAATGCCCCTTTGTAATTCTCTGTCTATGCTTCTTTAAAAAGGGGTCTAACTGGGAAGAATCATTAAGTCCAGGGAAGCATCCTGCCTTTAGTCGAAACTGCCAAACAGTTTCACGATACAACAACTTGCTGTCAAGATCACCTCCTCTTGGGCCTAACGTAACCTTTTCTAGGCCCTTAAACATAAAGGAGTGTCCAGGTCCAGCATTTGCTGATGTGGTGAGCTAATGCATTCTCCTTTTTGTTATTTCTCATACAGCCCAAATGCTCCAATATTCTGCTTCTAAGTTTTCTGCTGGTCTTACCCACATAGAAGCACTTGCAGGTACAAGTTGCCAAATAGCTGACAGATTCTGTATGACAACAAATGTAGCTCCTTACATAGTGTGTCTGTCTGTCTGTTATTAGGAATGTCAAAAGAAGATCCCACCTGAATATGGTTGCATGCAGCACAATTTTCACTTCTAAAGTTTCCATTTGGCAATACTGGACCTTTCTTGATTGTGTCAATATTTTCTCTGCTGTAAACAAGTACATCTGCCAGGTTGCTCCCCCTCCGGTATGTTAGCTTTGGACCCTGTTACATAGAAGATAGACTTTGACGGTAGATAAGGACCGCTTGGCCCACCTAGTCTGCCCATTTCCCTACCTACAGGATAGGCCGCAGATCCTAGTTAACCAACAGTCTATTTCTTCCTACCCCCCACAAGAATTGCCTTATGTCTGTCCCATGCATTCTTGAATTCTCCCACAGTTTTAGACCCCACAACCTCCTCAGGAAGGCTGTTCCATGCATCCACTACCCTCTGTGTGAAAAAATGCTTCCTCACATTGCCCCTGAACTGCCCCCCACCACCCCCCACCCCCAAAATCTGTTCATATATTTCTTTTCAGCCTGGGCTCGACACTCAATGTTCTAGTGTTTCTGTACAATATTTTCAATTACTGATGCCTGTGCATTGAAAACAGTAATTAAATTAGGAACTTGAAAACATTTGTTATTATTATTGTACTTTTTAGCACTACCCTCTGTATTTTTAAGCAAATCCTCTCGGTTAATACCATCCAGTCGTGATATAGCATTTTTGAGACAGGTATCACGATATCCTCGTGCCTGGAACCTCCCAGTCATTTCCTGTTTGGCAACATTATACCCCTCATTTGTACCACAGTTTCTTTTAATGCGCACGTACTGCCCCACTAGTATGTTTTTTGCCACTTGTTTTGGGTGGCAGCTATTGTAGTGCAAAACAGCATTCCTGTCTGTCTCCTTTTTTTATTTAGTTTTGTTTACCGGGTAGGTGCACTAGCCAAAATTGACTATATTCAGGCATGGCCCGGGAGAGTACAGAGACATAGTAAACAAATACAGATACAGTATCAAGCAGATACAATTCCAAGGTAGCAATCATTGTACAGAAAGTGCAAAACATTTAGTGGTAACAATGGTGCAGCAGTAGAGGCAGTCAGTAATACAAATGCAACTTCTCTTCATGTAGTGCCTGAAAAATAAAGCAGGTGACGTGCAACGAGAAAGTAGCCATGAGAAGAGTACACATTCATTAAACAATATGGAAAGCAAGATAGGTGCATAGCAATTTAACATTGTAGAAAAAATGAACGTGGGTAGGGACAATAACAGGATGGAGACAGGTAGAGATATTTAAGCCAGACATAGTGGCAGAAGGATAAAGAACAGGTAGGAGTAGAGGCGGAAGGGGCAGGAAAACAAGAGAGTGGATAAGAGAAAACACAATAGAGACACAAGTGTGGTAAGACAAGAAAAGGAAAGAAAAATAGAGAGGAGTAGTAGAGGCTGTAAGAAACAAATAAGTACAAATCAGAAAACGAAAGTACAAATCAGAAGTCGGGTAGGACAGCAAACGTAGGTGTCATAACTGAGGAGCAGGCAAGAGCGTGTGCTAAATCAGGTGAGGTCAAAACAAGCACCAGAGTCAGTACTCAGTAGATAACCCCTAAGTTCACTCTTAAATGTTTTATGGGTCCCGGTCTGCTGAGCACCAGAGGAAGAGTATTCCAAAATTTAGGTGCCATATGCCCGAAAGCACTAGTGCCTTTAGAGGTGTGACATCTAGGGACTTTTAGGAGCGGCTTGTCCACTGACCGAAGCCCATGAGCAGAGGTTATAGGAGTGAGTAGCACATCCAGAGATTTCGGTACATTTAGCCTAAGGATAGAATAAATCAGGGAGCCCAGGTAGTAATGCCTAGATGCAGAAGGGTAGAGCTATCCTAGGTCAGCGTATAGTTGACAACGGTGCTTTAATTGCGTGGCCGAGGATGCGTATCGGCATATGTTATTGTAAGTAACATCCCACTTCAGGAGGGATGTTTTATGAGCAGCCACAAGGACAGGAGCACAGTAGGTAAGGGAAGGAAGTAGGATTCCCTTGGCAATGGTGAGTTTAACACACAGCGTTGGCATGTATCTTGTCTTGTAAGCAGCTCCCAGCTTATTATTTGCTGCTTTACAGGTGGATTGGATGTGTAGGTTAAAATCCAGGGGTTGGTCCAGCATAATCCCAAGATAATTGAAAGATGACACAGATTCAAGTACGGTTCCTTCTAGGTCACATACAGTAAGGTATGAAAGATCAGTTCTGAGCTTAGCAGCCGAGCCTAGAAGCATGACCTTCGTTTTCTTGGCATTTAGAACCAATTTATAGTTGTGGAGCCAGTTTTGAGTGTTCTTGAAATCAGAGGAGAAGGCAGAATTTAGGTTATCAATTTTGGTATCTCTTGTATATATGACAAGATCATCAGAATATAAGTGATGAGCAGTTTACCAGGGCACCAGGCACATTGTTAATAAATAGTGGGAAAAGAAGCGGCCCCAGTATAGAGCCTTGGGGTACCCCAACCTTTTTTGACGCACAGTCAGATATAGCAGAGTGAAATTTCACCATTTGAGATCTACCAGACAGGTAGCTGCCAAACCAGTCTATAGCTGGAGAGGAGAAACCCATGTTACGCAGCCCTGCCAGGAGTAAGGGGTGGTCAGCCAGGTCAAAAGCCTTCCTAAAAATGTAGGCAGGATGCTTCCCTGGACTTAATGATTCTTTCCAGTTAGCCCCCTTTTTAAAGAAGCGTAGATAGAGAATTACAAAGGGGCATTGGAATTACTTAACCTGTGGTTTTTGATTGTGACATATCTTATGCTTTATGCCCTATATACTATTCGCTCTAGGTGCCAGCTTATTCGTAAAAAAACTAATTTTCATATAATCATATCCTAATGTCCCCACAGGTTTCAGTATATATACACATCTATTTATAGAAAGTTTATAAAGACGAAAACTTTTTAGTATGCACTTGTTTGGATAGCTACTTTAATAGGCATTTAAATGTTTAACTGCCTTTTCCTTTTTGTAGTAGATTTGCATTTTTGTATCTTCGTGATATATGTCTTTAGATAATTAACTGTAGCATTCTTGTATTTTAGTCATATATTTGCACAGTAGGATTGAGGTTTATGGTATGTACATACATAGATGCATTATATATGAGTTGTAGCTTGTTTTGGTGTGCCTTTAAAAGAAAATGACAGTGGATAATTGGGGGGGGGGGGCTACACTGTTTAGGAATAGATTGCATAGCTGCTGACATCTTGAAAAAGCATCTGTAATAGACGTGAAATGTTGATGTTGTTTTGGAGGGGAGTGCTACCGCTATGTGCACTGGGGTATCTGACTTTTTTGCTGCTTTTTAAATAATAAAATCAGTATTAATAGTGTCTGATTGTGTGGGCAGTCGTCTTCCTTAGCAACCGTTGCAGCCCGCTGTTTGGACAGTTTTTTTTTACTGTACAGTAGTACCTACTGGATTCCAGGAACAGTTCGACCCATAAATAATCTTAAGGGTATAACATCTTCATTAACTTGTGGATGATATAGTACCCATCGTTTCCTAGTGGCCTCAGAAGTTTACGAACTGATGTGTAAAACTTTACTGGTTGTATATATCTGTTACCATTGTTCTCCATATCACCACTGTGGGGGCAGTCTGAGTTAGCTACAACCTTGTTATTACCTTTTTTGCTGCTGTAAGCAGGATCAGTAAAAGTTTAAAAGATTTACCTCTGGTGTTATGGTCTTGGGCAGAATATTTAGCAAAACCCGCTTGCACAGGGGCGGAGTGCTGGCAGCAGGACTTTGGTTATATCCTGCTGCAGTAAGTGTGTCTGTGTGTGTGTGTGTGTGTATGTGTATGTGTCTGTGTCTGTAGCTGTGTGTGAGAAGTCCTTCTCACCATCTCCAAAACAAAATAAAAAAAAGGACCAAACCTTCCCCCCATCTTGTGAAGCTGAGATCAGAGGAAAAACTGCAGGCAGGGTTGTTGTGCTAACCGAGGGCACAGGATAGTTTTTCTGACGGCCCTTATAAGAGCTGCTTGAGCCACATCCCTGTAGAAAGGTTTTAAAAGGTACCTATTACGTACTTTTGAGGGCGATTATCAACCTTCTTATTGTTATAAATTAACTATAGTTATTTTTCGGGGTCAGAAAGAAATATGTACACATTATGGACTATAATAAGGTTACGTTTATAGGAGGGGAGGAAGGGATTCAGTGTCTGTTTTGCAACTTAAGAATGAAATAAGCTACCGCAGACAAAAATGGTGTGTTTGAATTAATTTGTCAGCATTGTACAAATGTTAAAAACCTTAGTGATGAACTCAATATGTTAAGAAATGAACTTAGGACTTTACAAGAAATAGTTGGGAAACCTTTGTTGTTAACATGTTGAGAGAGAAAAAAGGTAAGGTGTCCAACACTAAAAACAAAGAAATTGTATTAGTAGGGAAGAAGGAAGTGACATAGAGGAGAACGGACAGTATACAGCTGACAAAATTAATTTGGGCATCATCCCGTACCATAATAGCTATGATCTTCTCTTAGAAACGAACAATGCTCGTGATATTCCCCCATCTGAAAATTATAACAATGTGTTAGTAATGGGGGACTCGATATTCCGATATATGGGTAGAACCATCTGTAGAATGGATAAATTAAGAAAGTTGGTTACTCGTCTGCCAGGCGCATGAGTTAGAGATACAGGTGAGAGATTAGAGAGCAATATTTAAGCCTCGGGGAGAAAACAAAAATCCTAATGCATGTGAATGTTACTGACGTGGACAGGAGGAATGAGCACAATGTCAAAAGGGATTACATGGTGTTAGGGGGAGTTTAAAACAGTAAGACATAATTCGGTATTTTCTAAAATCTTGCCACTCCCGAAAGCGTCCAAAGAAAGGCAATAAGAAATTAGGAAAATTAATGCCTGGTTAGATGACTGAATATGCTGAGGAGGACTTTAACTTAATGAAACACTGGGAGTTGTTGCTTGGTGATCCAACACTTTATGCCTGGGACAAGCTTCATCTTCATTTGAAAGGTGCAGGTATATTGGGTATTGGGGAGAAGTCTAATAATGCACTGGAAAAACTAATTTTAAACATCTAGATGGAGGGAGGAGAATAAATCATTGAGGAATGATAAATTAACAACTAATACACTGAAGAGATATAAAGCTTTAAGAATACCGTCAGTAAACACAAGGAGTCTAGTGACCAAATTTGAGTTTCAGAATCTTATTTAAAACAAAATCCCCAGACATTGTAGCAGTTAACCGAGATGTGGTGGAATCCAGAGGAAGAGTAGGATAAAAATTGCAATGGTTACTATCTAATACATAAAAATAGGAGGGAACAAAGGTGGAGGAGAAGCCTTATAGATACTTGATCATCTGAAATTTGAAAAATTGGAGTCACCTGTTCAATTCAGTAATCGCGAAACAGTGTAAAACAGGCTAAAATAATAAAACTCAAACTAATACAGTATTACAGCTGGTACCTTTTACATTTCACCAGACTAATCTGGGGAACATTTTTACTGTTATATTAATGAAATTAAGGAGAAATCTAATAAAGGAGACATTTTACTACTAGGGGAATTTAACCTCCCTAACATAGATTGGGGAAGAAACAAAGCAGATGGGGTAAAAGATAACATGCTTCTGGATATAATGAGGGAATACAGCTTAAAGCAACCAATAGGAACACCAACACGGGGTCAGAATATCCTGGATTTAGTAATAAATTGTAACAATGTTTTAAGATGATAATGTTCTGGAACCCTTATGCACTAGTGATTATGGAATCATTTGAAATGTCAATTGAATGTATTGTTATTCTCAAAAAAGATTAAACAATATTCTACAAATACAATACAGGTGATTATACCGCAGTGACAGAAGAGATAATGAACTGGGTGGCTGATCTAAATATTAAAGGTACAGATGAATGGCGAATATATTTAAGGGAAAGATATTGTACTTGAGGGACAAACATGTTTACTGTACGAAACTCTGATAAAATTGGCAAATTCTACCCTGGTTTACAAAAAAAATCTGGCATGATTTAAAAAAGGCCTATAAATTAATGCAGAGGTACTCTTGCAGAGGAAATAAGACCAAGCTTAGAACTTTAACTAATTCATTGAAGCAGAAAATTAGAAAGGCAAAAGGAAATTTAAAAATAAAACTGGCAACTGACAATAAAAATATTAAGGCCTTTTATAGTTACATTGATAATAAAAGAAAGGAAAACAGTAATATAAGGCCAGTAAAGACAAACGACAGATTAATCATGAATGAAAGTGAAATGACTGACCAACTAAATAAATACTCCTGTTCAGTATATCAGGTAAAGGGGAACATTTTTCAAACACAACCACCAACTGAACAGTTAGTATACAAAATGGAGAGGTGATGAAACATTTACTGTGACTACAGGTAGATGGCCAGATGAATTATTGCCCAAGAGACTAAGAGAATTGGCCAGTGAAATAGCTCCTGTTCTGACACAGACATTCAATTTGGCATTACTTCTTTACGAAATTCTACAAGACTGCAGGGAAACAGAAATAACACCACTGTAAAAAAAAAAAAAAAAAGTCAAGGCAATAAAAAGTTAGAATAGTATCTACCAATTAATATTACATCTATAGTAGGTAAAATAATGCAGAGGTGCATTACGGTTGGACTCGAGGAAGTCTGTGAGAAGAAAAACATAGATGATAAATTACAAGATGGCTTTAAAGCTGGAAGGTCATGTGTAACAAACCTGCTAACTTTTTATGAACACGTAAATAGGAAATTGGACGAGGGTAATGCTGTGGACTTAATTTTTGGGGGATTTTGGCAAAGCCTTTGATGTTGTTTCACAGGGAAAATTGGTTGAAAAAATTAAAAAGTCTGCGATAAACAACAGTTTAAAGAGACCCACAAACGGTCCCTGCACCTGATATATGGGTGCATTACCTCATAGAAAACCACCTCATGTGAATCTTGCTCCAGATAATTCCATAGTAAAAAAGCTGTAACCCTCGTAAAATCCAGAAAACCGGGTCCCAGGACTTCCTGAGTTTCTGGTGCCGCCACGCCTCTGCCCGTCAGCTCTGCCAAGTTATGACGTGATGCTAGGGAGAGCACGGACGCGCCTCAATATACTGTAAGGGCGGCACCTTTCCGATCGTTGTTTTACATTATAATGGCAATTTTGTGAAGAAACTTGGGCACTGGTCGACTAACAAGGGCATTGTCAGTGGACCAGTGCCCACGTTTCCTCACCAAATTGCCATTATAATGTAAAAAAAAAATTGAAAGGTGCCGCCCATAGAGTATAAAGGAAGTGCATCCCCGCGCTCCCTAGCAGTACGTCATAACTTGGCAGAGAGCGTGGACGGCACCAGA
Organism: Neoceratodus forsteri; assembly: GCA_016271365.2. NCBI lineage: Eukaryota > Metazoa > Chordata > Ceratodontiformes > Ceratodontidae > Neoceratodus > Neoceratodus forsteri. Next base: position 1,127,268,632 of record CM057449.1, on the reverse strand, counting down.
AACCGGGAAGTCCTTGGGACCCAGTTTTCTGGATTTTATGAGGGTTACACCTTTTTTACTACATAATTATTTGGGACAAGATTCACATGAGGAGATGTCCTATGAGATAATGCACCTATATATCGGGTGCAGGGGACGAGGCTGGTAAGTCTCTTTGATATATTGGATATCAAAATGGTTTGACATGAGGACAGAACGAGTTAAAAATCAAGGGACATCTTTTGGCAGAGGGTGAGATGACAAATGGGGTGCCGCTGGGCTCTGTGTTGGGACCAGTCTTATTTGGCATTTTTATTAGTGACTTGGGTATTGATGTGTCAAACAGCAGTAATAAGTTTGCAGATGACACCAAAATTGGTGGCAAAGTTAATACAAACTACGAGGTTACTTGCCTGCAAAAGGATCTTGAAAAACTAGTGGAATGGATGAAACAATAGAATATGAAATTTAATGGTGATAACAATAATGCATCTTGTTAGAAACAATTAAAACCAACTGTTATTATTACTTAAATGACATGAAGTTAAAAACAGCAGTATGTGAAAAAGATCTAGGCTAGTTGATAACTGATTATTTACCTAGTGAAAAACAAGTGAATGTTATTTACCAAAAAACACACCATTTGTTGAATACTGTAAAAAGGCATTTCTCTTACAGATCACATAATTCTAATAATAGCTTCTCTGCAGTGTCGCTTATAAAGACATTAAAGAGGACCGGTCTCAGCACTGATCCCTGAGGCACCCTGTTGGTCAACCTCCCTTCCCACCACCACCACCCTCTGCTGCCTATATACTAACCAGTTTCTTATCTAGTAAACCACCTGTGTCCCCACCTCTCAGATACTCAGCTTGCTTACAAGTGTCCTGTGTGGTACGGTGTTGAAAGCCTTACTAAAGTCTAGGTAGCTACATCCACTGCTCCTGCCTGATCTCTAGTTCCTTGGTCATACAGTCAAATAAATCAATCAGATTCTTTTGACATGACCCCCCCCAAAATATGAATTCATGCTGCCTGGGGTCCTGTAACCTATTGGATTCCAGAAATTCTACAGTCCTTTCCTTCAGCAGTGATTCCATTAACTTTCCCACCACCGATGTCATGCTGACTAGCCTGTACTTGCCAGCCTCTTCCCTGCTAACACATTTGTGTAGTGGAACTACATTCGCCTTACTCCAGTCCTCCGGAACCACTCCTGTTTCCAATAAACTATTAAATAGGACTGTCAGAGGAGCAGCCAGTACCTCCCTGAACTCCCTTAGATGCACCCCGCCTGGCCCTATTGCTTTGTCCACTTTCAGATTAGCAAGTCCCTTCATGACTCTCTCCTCTGAGAACAGACTAGTGCCCACCTCCCTCTCAACAGTGCTCCTATTACATTTTTGTGACCCCTTCTCTTCTCCTTCCTCTCAAAATGGTGAATAAAAATATTTGTTCATGATGTCTGCCTTTTCCTGGCCACCCTTTGCACAGTCCCCCTTTCTCTTTTTAACCTTACAGTCCCACCCCTGGTCTTCCTCTTTTCATGTACGTACCTGAAAAATGTCCCCTTTCACTTTGTCTGCTGTTCTCTCTTCCGTTTGTGCCTTTGTGCTGCTTACTGTTCTCTCTACTTCCCTCTTTTTCTGCTGATACACTTCCCTATCTTCCTCCCTCTGCAACTTCTTATACCTTCTGAATGCTACCCTCTTCACTGTTAACTTTTTGCCACTTCTTTCGAGAAATAGTGGTCTCTTTTTCCTCATGCTTTTGCTCACTTGCTTGACGCAGAGATTTGTCTCCCTCACTATGGCCCCTTTTATCTTTGCCCACTGTTCCTCCACCCGACCCAAGTCATCCTCCTCTGCCAGGTCATCCCTGAGGCATTCACCCATCTATGTAACATCTGCCCTCCTGAAGTTCAGGACCCAGACCATTGTGCAGTTCGATTCTGCTGCTGTCCTTACACTGAACCACACTGTACAGTGCTCGTTGCCCCCCACGTGGCCTCCCACATTTATGTCTGCAGCACTGTGCCTGTTAGTGAGTACCAGATTCAGTACTGCCGCATCACAAGTGGGTTACTTGACTAGTTGCCTGAGGAATGCCCACTGCAGGGAGTCCACGATATCCCTGCTCCTAGCTGAAGTCACAGCTGGGAGGCTTCAGTCTACATCCAGCAGATTGAAGTCCCCCAACAGCTGCACCACCCCCTTCTGTCATTTTCCTAATGGCTTCTACCAGTACGTTATCTGACTCCTCTCCCTGTGCTGGAGGTCTGTAGATTATGCCAGTGCAAATAGTGGCTCTGTTACCCGTCTACAGGGTGAGCCCAATACCTCTACCCTCCACCCTATTCCCTGTATTTCTGTCGCCTTTATGCTTCCCTTACATAAAGCACCACACCCCCTCCTTTCCTTCCTATCCTGTCTTTCCTAAACAGAGTATAGCCTGGTATGGCCATGTCCCTGTCATGGTTTTCAGTGCACCTTGACTCGGTAATGGCCACAGTATCCAGATCAGCCTTCCTGATTTTGTTAGCACTCTGCTGGTTACCCCCTGTTTTCTCCTTCCCCCTTCCTCCTATCTTTTTTTATGCTCCTGTTCCCATCTTCCTTTGTCTCTATGACCCTGTCTCCTTCCTTCTTTTGCAACCCCAGAGTTTCTCTCCCCTCGAGTTCTTTCTGTGCACAGACCTTTTTTAATGACTTGTAATAAAATCTGTGTATGAAGGTATGTCATAAAATCAGGTTTTGAGTAATGGGATGATTGTGCACAGAAATGTCAGAATGTGGCTGGCCCGGTGGCGCTGAGGGTTGAGGCGCTGGACGCCCCTCGGCGTGCGCCCGTGACTTCCAGGTTGGATACGGACTCGGGTTGCCGTGGGTCGGCAGGGAAGGAGGATTGCTGCCCCCACGGATGCTTCCTCTCTTGGGGAGGGACACGAGGGTGTTTAAAGCACCTGACGCCAGGAGAGCCGTAGCACCACCTTAGTAACGCGTGCTTCCATTGGGGAAGCTGGGAGGGAGGACGCCACCAGGCACTTGGCGCGGACGCATGTTCCGCCCGAGCCAGCGCCCTGTGGGATGATGGAGGGGAGGACAAACTGAAACCTCCTCGGCGTTTCGGATGACGGCCGCTCCAGCCACCCAGCCTGTAATACAGGCAAACCCCAATGTGCAAAGGTGGTGCTCCGTGGAGGAAGAGAAAGAAGGTAGGGGACACCGGAGCACTCTAGGAGCAGACTTGGGAGGGTTGGGTGACACTGAGCAGGGCCTGAAGGAGGGGAACTAAGAGGGCGTTCAGGAGGGATAAAAAGAATAAAAAAAAAAAAAGAAATGTCAGAATGTGTTAATTATGACAATAAATTGTAGCATTTTATATGTTGGGTAAAACAGTAAAAATTTGATTGGCGGAAGGTGGGGAATTATGAATCTTTGTTGCACCCAAAGCAGGAGATAGTGTTGGAGTAGTAGAGAAAGTCAAGACAGTGAATCTTGTCATAACGCAGAATATTGTGCTGGTTGATAATCAGTAGGAAAATATTGTGATATATCATCATATTGTGTTGTCATGGCATCCCTAGCTGTTTATATCATTCCTGTTGACAGTTGGCACTTGCACTGGTCACTTTGCGGCATGCACTTTACAAATTTGTATTGGGCCTCAGGTGTTTAAAATCATGATCATCCATGTATGTTGCTCTTCTGTTACACTTTTATATGTACCCCATTTATATGTACCTCATTCAGTGATACCAGTGGGTACAGTAAGTCAGTAGCTTCTAATGCTGGCTGCTTTACTTGTATGGCTGCTACACTGATTTATTTATTGTTGGTGAGTTTAACCTCAGCTGGGCCCCTGACACTGAGCAGGCTCTGAGGGCCACCGTCATGGATGCCAAACTGTTCCAGGTCATCACTGTGACCAGTAGGCATAATGCTAAAACAGGGAACCACTCCACCCTAGATTGGGTACTGGCTTCCAACCCTCTAAGCATAAAGGCTGCCGGCACTCCAGCAGATGCCTTAAGTGACTACTTGCCAATATTTTGCATTTGGAAGAACCACCTGCCCAAAGTGCCTCCAAGAACCCTCACAGCATGAGATTTCTCTAAGTTCTCTGCAGAGGCCTTCCATGAACTCCTAAACAGTATAGACTGGAGTCCTATCCGACTTCTCCCTACCATAGATGAAGCTTTGGAATATTTCCAAAATGCCTTCATCTCAGCTGCCAGCCGACTTGCTCTTTTAAGAAAAATTAGAGTCAAGGTGCACTGCTATAAATGGATAACACCAGAGCTAAAATCCGTGATGAGAATGTGGGACAAGGCATGAGTCAGGTACAGGGAGTTGGCCCTACCTGAATACCAGATAGCTTACAGGCTTCTAACAAACAAATGTAAGCAGGCAATAAAGACGGCAACATGGGAGTATGGCAAGACCCTGTAGCAGTCCAGCTTATCTGACCCAAGCGGACCCAAATCAACAGTCTGCTCCCTGTTGAAGAGCAGTGGTATATCTCCCAAGGACCAATAGTCAGTAATGGGCAAACCCTCAGTGAAGGCCAGGAGGCTGCCTCTGCCTTTGCCTTCAACAAGTTCTTCACAGATCTGGAACAATACAAGACTGGTCTCCACCAGCTAAGCTGTGAGCGGCAGAGCTCTGGCAAACCGAATCCTTCTCACCCACAATTTCACTTGCGGAAAGTAAGGCCAAAGGAGGTGCTTACATTATTAAAGAATATCAAGGCTATGGGTTCCTCTGGCCCAGATGGCCTGGATCCTAAACTGTTCAGGGAAGCTGCTCCTGCCATAACCTTAGCAGTTACTTGGCTTATCAGTAGGTCATTACTGGAAGGAGTAGTTCCTAAAATGTGGAAATGGGCATTTGTGGTGCCCATCAACAAGGGAGGCCCCAGGGGAACCCATTGGCAACTATAGGTCAATCTCCTTCTTATGCATATTAGCCAAGCTGCAGGAACGGCTGGTCTGCTGCCAGCTCTGTGATTACCTGGAGGCTAACCAGCTGCTGGCTAGCACCCAGCACAGATTCCAGCAGAGACATGGGATGGATTCCGCCCTCATCAAATTTTCCACTGACATTCTCAAGGCCCACTACGACGGCAACCCAATGGGAGCCATCTTCATTGATCTAACCAAGGCCTTTGACTTGGTAGATCACTCCTTACTGGTGAACAAGCTTACTCAATTTTGCCTTGACCAGCACTCACTAAACTGGTTCACAGATTACCTGTTTAATCGCAATCAGCAGGTTAAGTGGAGAGGCACCATATCTGAGTCACTCCCCATTAAGGAGGGTGTACCCCAAGGCTCTATCCTGGGACCCCTCCTGTTTTCTTTATTCGTTGATGACCTGAATAACCACTGTGGAGGCAGCTCTCTGGTACAGTACGCAGATAATGTAGTACTCTACAGAACCTCAGACAGCACTGTGAACCTGGGCCACCAACTGCAGTCCAGTTTCTCTCTCCTAGAAAGCTGGCTACTGGATCACAGGCTTATTCTGAACGCCAAAAGAAAAAACAAAAGCTGTCCTGTTTGGGTCTCGAACCCTAGGACAGGACAGAAGTCATGTGCTATAACTGGGCATTGCATCAGGTTCTCTGTAGTGAGGTCCTTCAAGTATCTAGGTCTGACTCTAGACCAAGGCTTTTTACTGAAATCCCTGTGGAGGGTTTGTGGGATAACAGATGGACCAGACGCAGAACTTCAGGTTCAACACACAATCTGTGTGTGATGCTTATTTAAAACACGGGATAATCTTAAACAATGGTATACTCTTTCTTCAGTATAATCAGTTTGCAACAGCAGACTATGCATGTCCTTCTTCTGCACTTAGTCAGCACCTACTGACCCACTGATCTAACTTTTCAGTTGAGATTCAGCTTCCCCTACGTGGGCCTTGTTTGCTTGGGTGGTGGGGGCTGAAATAAAAAATCAAAAAAAAAACAAGCTAAAGACAAAGAACCTCAGTGCAAAAGCACTGAAGCAAGGGTTACCCCAAAGAGCATTGGCAATAAAGCTAAGTTTCAACGAAACACATCACCACACATACCCCCATAGTGCAATGGAATATATATGCAAATCACCATGACATTTTAGGCTTGTTCAGCTTAAAGCAGGAATGACTGGTGCCAAACGGCCTCTCAAACAATCTGTAATTTACATGCACAACTAACTTAATTTTTAAGATACATTCCCCAAGTAACTTTTTACCTTTCTCAAAAACAACTAGTACCGTGGTATTTTCAACATTTACAGGTTTCATACACATAAGGCATATACATGAAAGTATTTTATGACATAGCGCTATTGCGTACTAAATCCAACAACGAGGAACGTAGCCTGTTGTTTTACATCAGCCTCGAGGTCACGACAATAACCTCCCTGTACGAGCAGCTGAGAGGGAAAAGGAAAATTAAAGATGACACTATAGCATAGTCAAGAAAGGGGAGGGGGCCGCCCATAGGTGGCCAACCTTATGGACTAGAAATTGTAAAGGATAGATTAGGCTAAGAAATAGAAGAACTGTTGTAACAGATTTAAGAAAAGGTTGGTCCTCAAGAGTGGCAGGTTCTCCCCGTCACAATCCCATGTGGATTAGATAACTAAAACGATCCATTAAAAACTAGCTCTTTTATGTTGCCTAAACAGTCAAATGGTACTTGAAACCAGGATCACCATAGCTCAGAGCATGCTCCTACCAACCTTAACCTATGCTGCTCCGATTATGCACTCTCTTGTGAAACAAGAGAAAACAGGTTGAACTCATTATACAGTAAAATAGCTTGATTTACCACAATGTCGCATCTGAGGTAACATCATTAGGAGATACTGTCCTCCCTCAACTGGACATCCCTTAGCAGCAGGTTACAGTACCCTTTACTGTGCAATGCCTGCAAACTCATGAATGGCAACCCACCGGTCAGCCTTGCTGACCCCCAAGCTCTCATGTAGACAACTCCATACCACTGGTAGTAATCTCCTGTAGGAGCCAAGAGTTAGGACAGTGGCAGGTGGCAAATCCTTTGCTCATGCTGCACCTGTACTCTGGAACAAGCTCATTGCCCACCTACAAGAAACAGCCTCCCTGGAGGACTTCCATAAAGGGCTCCGGGAGGACCTGTTGGATAATATCAAATGTTCATGCACTTGAATAGTTACCCAGGTCTACCCAAGCCTAACTGTTCTGTCTAATGAAGCTGCGTTGTCTGCCACTGTTGTATACTAACTCCGCCCAGGACTGGAGAATAGTCCTATTGTGATTGTTTACAGTGATCGTATTAAGCATTGTCTATCCTTGTTTATGTATTCCTGATATGAATTGTATCTGTACGGAAGTGTTTCTTTGTAACTTCTATGCAAAGTTTCTGCTAAATGTTTATTCTCTGTAATTCTGGGTCACCCCTGAAAAAGCGACCTTCGGGGCTCAGTGGGTCTACCTGGTTACCAAAATTGAAATAAATAAATTTAAGTCTTTGATAACTGGGTAAGTGCACTGATACAAGGACCGTTTTCAGGCACGCCCAGGCCACAACAAATGGCACAGATTAAAGACAGTACAATAAAATGCCAGTGTCGGTGCAGTTTACAAAGCATTACGAAACAAGTTGCAGAGAATACAAATCAGTGCACAAGAGCAGTTACACAGCAAGATAACACCTGAGGTGGCGGATGCTTGTACTGGAAATGGAGAAAATGCAGAGAGTTAAAGTGCAGCAGAGGTTTGTGAACACGCACCAATGGTAGTTAGCAATGCAGAGTAAAGAGTGATGAAAATGGAGCACCTCCTGAATGTACTTGGTTGTCATTGAAGTTACAACTATATTTTCACTGATTTATTTGGTTGCTTGGTCTTTGCTGCCACTAGACAACTTGATGCTCTAGTGAAAATTAGTTTGCAGGAAACTGACCAAATCACTCCATACATAGCTACTGGGAGAGCTACCATTAAAACTTATCGGGATAAACAAAAAAAACCACAAAGGTGTACCTACTTCTCAGAGGAGACCTTGCACTTTATACGCTCAGATAAGAAAAAAGCAGTACTTCCAGACCAGGACATTCAGTGGTTGCATGCATTTTATTTTCTTGTTACAACACCACTGACTCTGATGACGCTGCTGCCTCTTGCAACAGGTGCAAAATGTTAGTATTTGAACACCATTATGGTGTTGTAACTCTGTGATGCCTTTAACTCTGCTCTACTTTGCCATGTTTATAAGGTCTAGCAAGTACGTTTTTTCCTTATCTGAGCATACATAATGTGCAGTCCCCTCCAAAAAGTGGGTACACCTTTGTGTTTTTTTTTTTTTGCGTTTTTGCAGAATGAAAATGAATGCACTCCAGAATTTAAAAAATTGTCCTCCCAAAGTGCACCATTGCATGGTATAATTTTTGATGAGAAGCATACCCCCAGATACCCTGAAGATTGCAGAGGCAGTGTGGTCTAGTGGTTAGAGCACCAGTTGGGGAGCTGCGTAATCACAGATTCAAACCCTGCTTGAGCCGAATGCTCACTGTGTCACCTTGGGAGTCATGTAATCTCTCAGTACTCCAGTTGGCCTAGCTGCAGAAATGGGTAGTAGCTGGATCACACTGGAAACGAGATGTTGCATCTCACTGGGGCTATTCTGAGTATATAAGAGGTAAAATACATTTTGTGTGCCTGATGGGCTGGATACCAGCAGAGTTTTCTTCCGTTTGGACCACTGTTTTTAACGCTATGCTTTTTTTCATACTTAAGACTCTGAGACCTCCTTCTGTCCATTCACAGAGATCCTGGGCCCCAGCATCCTCACAGTGCTCAGCTTCCTCTCTGTCCAGCTCCCAGCAGCACATATACTAAAACTGGAATGATACAGAGAAGATTAATGTGGCCCCTTGTGCAAGGATGACACACAAATTTGTGAAGCATGCAATATTTTTTGAGGGTGTGGAGAAAATGAACAGAGATCTGAAAAAGCTTGAGGAATGGTCAAGGGTGTGGCAACTGGGTTTCAATGCAAAAAAAAAGTGCAAAATTATGCATCTTGGGTGCAGAACCCCCAGAGGCAGAGTATTTATTGGGGGGAGGGGGCTATATATGGTCACTAAAGAGGAAAAAGACCTAGGGGTAATCATAACAGATGACCTTAAGGCGGCAAGGCAATGCGACAGAGGAAATCCAGTGGGGTCCTGGGGTGCATAGAGAGGAGTTTTACCAGCAGAAAGAGGGAGGTGGTGTTACCACTGTATTGGTCATTGGTGAGATCACACCTGGAATACCATGTCTGATTCTGGAGACCGCACCTCAGAAACAGGGTAGAGGCCATCCAAAGATGGGCAGCAAAACTGGTGCAGGGGCTGCACCAAATGTCCTGTGAAGAGAGACTGAGGGATCTAAATGGGTACACCCTGGAAGAGAGGAGGGAGAGAAGGGACATGATGAATAAGGTACATGAAGAGGGCATTTTTCGGAAATGAAGGTGCACAAGAACTAGAGGGTATGCAGCAGAGCTGGAGTGGGGAATGTTTCGGAGGGGTATGAGGAAGTATTTCTTCTTTGAGAGGGTGGTGGATGCCTGGAACAGTCTCCCAGTGGAGGTGTTGGGGGTAGAAACAGTGCTGGACTTCAAGCATGCATGGGATAGCTATAAAGGAAAACTGTTATCAAAGTAGGGGGTGGGAGTGGCTGGAGACCAGGTAGAGTCTGCAGTGGTCGAATAGGCAGGGAAAAGAGGGGCAGACTGGGTGGGAGAAGTAATCCTCCTCCTCTACCAACAAATTCTGTTTTTCTGTGTAACTTATTCTATTTGGGGAGGGTGGTCCCCCAGGTCTGCTCTAGAGGGAAACCGAATCTGGTAGAATGTTGATGAGGAGGAGATGGGAAGGCCAGGTGGATCAGCACTAACAGGTGCATGTCAGATATGCGTTTGCATATCCTGGATAATCCCATTTAATGACCTTATTATTCCTACACCCTAGTAGGGTCACAGTCCCCTAGAACCTACTGAATGCACAGTTTCTACCAACACAGTTCCACCTGGTACGAGAGAGGGCAGTGCTGCAGTGGAAGTTTTCACTGGCCCTACCAGAGGATGCTCAGTTTTCTTCGGCTTGATTGCAGCAACATTTCAGGCTCAAGTATTACACCTGGATTACTGACAAGGACTCCCTAGCTACCATTATGACCACTACTCTTTTTTTTTTAAGCTATTCTTTCCATCCCAATTTTCCTCCTGTTGTTCCCACTGTCCCCCACTCCAGTGGTGGTGGCCACCATTGTTCTTTTCCACTGGATCGGAGGGTAGGTGAGATGTTGCCTTCACGGTTGACGCCAAAGCCAATTTAGTAATTGGCCAACAGTGTATGTGTGAATGTTGAGTGGCCCACACCCGCCCTCCTTCCTTCCCCCTTCTATTGGAGTTGAGTACCTTACCTCTGAAGCACATTGCACTCCAAGCTGACCTCAGTATGAGATTCTGGGACTCTGCTGTGAATGCTGGTCTCCCACTGGGCTGACCCTTTTATTTTAAGTATGTTTGTGGAGTTTTTCAAATATGACTAAAACGTACAAATGTAGATCTGAAATTGTGTTAGAAATTTCTGGTCATTAACAGTACAAACAGTGGCCATTAACATGCACGTACAGATCCTTTATTACAGACATAGGGAACTCATCAACGTACAGTGATAGTTAATATTGAGCTAAACAGATCCGCAAGCTAGTAAAAAGACAACTTTGCAAACAGAAACCTAAGTGGATTATTTATATGATGCAAGGTAAAAAAAAATAAATCAGGTGTATACATTAGCATCCAATTACAGCCAACACCACATAGATCTGTGTTTGCTAAACTTTGAGTAGAAGAATTTTGTTTATTGTTTGACAAGTTATGTTGTTGCAATGTTGATAAATAGCTATTATACAACAAGAAAATGCATTCATAAAATGTTTATAATTTGTACAATTCAGTATTAACTATTATTTAAAATTCATATTCATACTTAAGGAGTCTCAAAGTAGCTACAGCTATCCAATAAAGTGCAATAGTTTCTTAGACATTTATTTTCCTAGGTGTTGTTTCCCTTCCCCCCCATCATATGTAATTTTTAGTTGTCTACTATCTTGAAAAATAATACCACTCTTTCAAGTGTATCCAAAACTGTACAATTGAGAAGTATCTCTTTCATTTTCTGTAGGTTACGGTTGAATAGTTTTAATATGCCCCCAATTTTTTTTCTGTACTTGTTGTCTAGATAAACTTAGAGTAAAATAGGTGTTACCATGTATCATTAGGTATTGTGATATCTGCCTAAATACATTTTTAATAAGGGCCATTAGATGCTTGTAAGTAGTGAAAGTAAACATTATTATTATTAAAAATGACAACTCGTTAGAAGTATCTGTTCTACAGCTCAGTATGTAGAACATGCTGTCTTTAGAAATCATCTTTGCTGGTTTTATCTATAGGCAAAGCACCTCTTGGATAGCAAAAACATAAGAGCGCTTATTTAATGGTATTATTTCTATATATTATGATTTTTGAAACGTTTTTGCATTTTGATGTCTTAGACGCATGATTTTGAGGGGACTTTCAGGTATATGTAACAAAAGATTTTCAAAGATTCTAAGTTGCTGACTTGCATAGTTTTATAAATAATAGCGATGTTTACTTTCACTAGTGGTACTGATTAAAATGTATTTCGGTAGCTATCACAATACCTAATCCTATTTTATTATACGTTTAGCGCACAACAGTGTGGAAGGTGATTGGTAAAGGTTTCAAATGAATTCAGCGCCAGAACTAACATGTCTGTATTTTATTTTATTTTACGTAACAAACAGGCAACCACCATACCTAACAAAGTAAAGATATCCACAAAATGTCAATCATGTGACTTTTTTCAGGTGGCATGTTGAATTAATAACATTATTTCTAACCCCAGTAATACTCAGGTATTCCTAACTTTCTGCAATGTTCTTTTAAGACAGAACTGCCCGGAGAAATGGAACATATGCAAATGATGGAATCTTTTGCATCAGCCACTTTTTCAAATGCCACATTCTATTAACTGCCTTAGTTTTAAACCCCTCATATTTCTTTCTCCTCCTGTCAAGACTAGACACTTGGAGATCCTCTCCTCATCATCTTGTTGAATTTTGACGTGAGAAAACTTATAAAATATATATATATACATATATATATTATTTACATTTCATTTGCTGCATTTAACTTTTTGTAATTTTAAGTTAAACTGTAGTTTTAGTGTTTAAATTGTAAGTTATCTCTGTTTCTCCCGGTTTGGTATAACTGGGGGTAAACTGAGGTTTATTTTATATTTATCGGAGTTTTCTGACTGCAAAACTCTGTTAGTTATGTTTAATTTTATTAAATTTAACTTGTATTAAGAACTGCTAATACCGGTTCCTGAATTGATAGCCTCGGTTCACCTTTACCTCCGTTCCCAGTTTCCAATTGGTTCCTCATTGGTTCCGGAACTGACCGCAACCGCCAAATAAACTTTAATTTTAAATTTTTTAATGGTTGCATCTTTTATTGGTTTTACATTGAGAATGGAAGAAAAACTGGTGATCCAGGTTTCAAACCATGTATTGAGTGTGGTGAAATTTTGCTAAGACAAACATTCTTTTTGCGTTACCTGCCTGGGCATGAACATTTAAAAGCAGAGTGAAATCTGCAATACATGTCCTGAGAAAACTAGTGAAAAATGCCTGGATAAGGCTAAAGAGAAAACTGTCACCACCTAAGGGTCCCTCGAGCTCTGACTAGCCAACACCCTAAATTACTGTGAGTGAAACCACAACAACTGCTGTAACTGCAACCCCTGAGATGGGTATACAAGCAGTTCCTAAGAGGCTTGCTGAACTGGCTGACTCCCCGGTTCCCTCAAACAAATCAAAGAAGACTAAGCACACAGAAGCCCCTGCTGGGCAGCATTCTGGACTTCTGTGCCTGCTATAAAGCCTGACAACTTCTGCTGAAATAGCACAGGCCTTTAACGTCATTCAGGCTTACAAGGGCTGTCTCACTCTGAGCAGCAGACCCCTGCAAAGCAGTCCGTCTCCCCTGCTTAGAAAGGGGAACCTATTGAACCCGAGGTTTCCCTTGAACAGGAGTTTGGCTCTCCCCATAGAGTATCTGAGGATTTTTCCTCACGCTTTGCATTTGTGAGAAGAATGGTGGATGCTTTAGACGTCACCACCAGTGAAGTGATTGCGGATGAGGAGGAAGCTAAATACTTGGAAATTATGGGGCTGACGCCCACTAAAAAGCTTCTCCTCCTTGTAAATAAATTCTTCAAGAAAGATGCTTTAAAAGATTGTACAAACTCCAAGCTCTGTTCCCCCTCTTGATAAGAGACTGGATGAGAAATATCAGCTGGACAGGGAGGAAGCTGAATTTTTATTCTCCCATTCTGTCCACCTGGGAGTGGTATAAGTAACAGCATGTGACAAGGCAAAGGTACCACTGGCATCCTAGCCTTCTGACAAGGATTCCAGGAAAATTGACAGCATGGCCAAAAAAGGATATGTATCAACGTCTTTGGCTGTTAGGCAGGCAAACTTTCAAGGCTATGCTGCCCAATACCAAAAGTCACTATGGCAGTCTGTTCTTGGTATGGCAGTCAAGGCCTAAACTCCTGTCAGATGATCTAGCTGAAACAGCTACATTTGGTTTGGAAGCAGCCAAATACCAGTTTCAAATGGCTGCTGACTCTAATGACACTGCTGCCAGTGCTTACCTGCCCCCCCAAAAAATCACAGGACGGTGTTCCCAAGGTCCTGGAAGCAGTGGCCTCCCTACCCAAGGATAATGATTTATTTATCACAGGGGATTTCAGTATAAACTGGGAAAGCAACAACTCCACGCCACTCAAAGATATTTTGGCAAGTGCATACCTGACACAATTAGTCACAGAATCAACCAGAAGGAACCACAAGACAGGCAAAAGCTCGCTTATTGACTGGATCCTAACAAACTCCCCATCATGAATATCTGAGGTCGAGGTGCTACCAGATATGCTAAGCGACCACTTCCCTGTCACCCTCAGATGGTCAAATAAGTTCAAAAACAGCTCCCCCCCCCCCCATCACTGTACAGAGCAGGATCCTAAAAAGAGGTCAGTTAGGATTGCTTAAAAATGCCCTATCCCACCATGACTTTTTGCCCATTGACACACTGCCAGACCTGGACCAGGCCCTGAAGTACTTCACAGATGGAGTCAACAATATTTACAACTGATACGCGCCATTAAAAAGGAGGAAAGTACGGGGGACCATTAATGGTTGGATCACAGATTAACTCCTAGCCATGATGAAGGAGAGGGGCAACCTCTGATTAAAAGCCAGGGCCTCGGGTAAAGACCATGACCACCAGCTGTACCGAGCAGCTAGAAACCGCTACATGCATATAACATGGAGGGCTAAAGCAGATCACCACAAGGAACTGCTCTATAAAAGCTGAGGTGACAACAAAAGGTTCTTGGGGAAACAGAAAGAATCTTCTGGGGGAAGAAGAAAAGAGAAACCCACAGCTGCTTCATATTAACGGCTCTCCTACCTCGGACCCACTCTTCATCGCGGAGTCCTTCAACTCTGCCTTCACAGATCTAAGCCCAGTACTCCCTCCTGACTACCTACACCCCGCCAAGGTTCCCTCAGATGACAAAGCACCCAGTACCTCTTAACCTACCTTCTACCTCAAGAGAGTTACCATAAAGGAGGCAGCATTCTACATAAAAAAAAAAAAGTGCTCGGGAAGACCAGAATGGGTAACGATGGAGTAGACATGAAGCTGGCGTCTCAAAATCTTGATGTGTTCATCAAGCCTATTACAAAACTATTTAACAAATCCCCGACCCTGGCACAATTCCTGGCCACCTGGAAGCAAGCACTGGTCACTCCTGTCCACAAAAGCGGGGACAGGACCTATGTGTCCAATTACAGGCTGATCTCAATCCTCTCCCCTCTATCCAAGGCCCTTGAGAAGATTGTGGCGGACCAACTAACAGGCTACATCAGCAAATACCAACTGCAATGCCCCAACTAGCATGGGTTCAGGCAGGGACATAGTACCACAACTGCCCTTGTAGAGTTGACCGACTACGCTCACAAAGCTAGGGACAAAGGCAAACTAGTAGGGGCGGTGTTCATAAACTTAACAAAAGGTTTCGATACCATCAACCACACCCTCTTCTGGCCCAGCTACAAAGTCTGGGTTGGCCACCAATGCAACACTCTAGTTCCGAGACTATCTGTCCCTCAGGTCACAATGGGTAAAAATAGGGCAAACAATGTCTGACCCCAGGGAAGTCATGCTGGAGGTCCCCCAGGTATCCATCTTGGGACCCCTGCTCTTCAGCCTGTTCCTAAATAATCTCCCTCAAGCTTGTGACACCAAGATAATCATATATGCGGACGACGCTGTCATCCTCAACAGCAACTCTCGAACTGAGCCACTCAAAGCAGTACTTCAGCACTCCTTCAGTAAAACAGAAGACTGGTTCTGTGAGCCAAACTTCTGCTCAATTACAGGAAAAACAAGACCATGTTCCTATCCAGCCCCGGCTCAAGAAAAGGTTCCCACCATAAACACCAACAATGTACTCACCCCCTTGGAGCAGGTACACTCCTTCAAATACCTTGGAGTCACCCTGGATGGCACCTTATCCTACGCTCAACATGTCGACCAGGTGGTCAAGACAGTCAGCACCAAGCTTGGTGTGCTATACAGGCACAGAAAACATCTTACAAGGGCAGCCATCCACCTATCAGTCATGAGCTCCATCCTCTCCACCATTGACTATGGCCTGGTTGTCTAGAGAGCAGCATTAGACTCTGTGCTCAAGAGGGCGCACACAGCTCTCAACAAGGCCTGCAGGCTCATCCTGAACGGCGATCGAATGACCCACATCTGTTCCTTCTACGAACAGACACACCTTGCTGTCTCTTGGGTGCAGGACTAAATTCCTCACATGCCTCCTAGGCAAAAAAACATTACTGGGAAAAGCCCTTCCATGCATAGCAGGCATCTTCTCCCTCCCAGGCTCAGAATATATAACTAGAAACAGAACGCAGGAGGCCCTCGCGGTGTCATTCTGACACATAGCTCTCGGACAGCGTGCCGTCTCCTACAGAGGCCCTCTTTGGCTTAATGAGGTACCTGAGTCCGTTCGAAACTCCACTAGCCTGTACGGCTTCAGATCAGACCTTAAGCACTACCTGACCTCCAGCTCTGTGTGCACCTGCTTCTCCAACAACTGATAGACTCTGGATGACCAGGCCTGGCTCTGCTACCAGCTACTGTTCTCAGCACAAGACAGAAGCCACCCTCCCACACGCTCCTTGACAATGCCTCTGAATCACTCTAAGGGGCTGCTCCTGTACACCCCTCACCTCCCTCTCCCCCCCTTCCCCCCGTCTTCACGCTAGGATGGGTCTCTGCCTCCCGCCTCAGCCCTCTCTCCTTGACCACTTTTACTAGAGGCCCCCCTCCCTAACCAAAATCCTGTCCTTACTGACCCTCTGCCCAACCTAACCTAACCTCTAGTGCCGCTGCACCTTACCTGCACTTGTAATCAACTAAAGTTGATGTCCATATGCTGTATAGTATTTTAAATGTCTAAGAAACTCTGTAACCTTTTCCTGATTGTTGTGCTGTTCAGTGTCTCAAATGTCCTAAATCTCTGTAACCTTCTTGATTGAATGTCTGTACTCTGCTCACATGACGTGGAACCTTTGTAAAAGAGCCTTTGCTCAAAGGTTATTTTCCAAATACCGAATATATAAAAATAAACAAATAGATGGATGACAACTACAGTGGTTCAGAGGAGGTTTGCCTGGCTGTGAGCCACAAACCTCACTCATACCTAAACCAAGGCTGTGGATTTCCCAGTTGAGGGTAATTCCCTATTTGGAGAAAAGACAGATGTTTACTAGAAAAAGGTGGAGGAATACAAAACCATCTACAGAAGCAATTCCGCAAAAAAAAGGGCTTCCCCGTCCACTAAAACCTATGGAAGGGGAGGCAGAGGCAGATCATTTCACAGCAAGCCCTTTTTATCAGGTCATGGCTGCGCCTCAGTATCAGCAGTACTCACAGCAGGGGTACTTCAAGGACAGGGTCATAAGGGGTTCCAGGCGTGATTCTTAGTCCCAGACCCAGCCTCAAACAAAGCAGACACCCTGTCGTGTCTCCACAGGCCACCTCCCCTCTACCTGTAGGAGGCAGGCTGACTCACTTTTTTCCAGGCTTGACAAACAGTCACCATAGACAAATGGTTCCTGGATGTAGTGAATCAGGGATTGTCGCTGAGTTTTAAATTCCTTCCAGCATTAAAAACAAAAGTTTTTAAATTATCTACAAATGTAGAGGGAAAACTCCTGGAAAAAGAGGTTCAAAACCTGTTATTGTCAAAGGCAGTGGAGTCTGTCCTAGTACAGCAAAAGGGAAGGGGTTCTTACTCGAGGTACTTCAAACTACAAAGAAAATTGGGGAGTGGCAGCCTATCTTAGACTTCAGGGTTCTATAAACAGGCACCTGACAAAGCCAAAGTTCAAAATGGTGACTTTGGTATTGATTCTGCCAACGCTCCAAAAAGGGGACTGGTTGGCATCATTGGCCCTAAAAGACCCCTTTTTCCACATCCCCATAAGGGAGTCTCACAGAAAATACCTCAGGTTCAGACTTCCATCAGGTCACTACCAGTTTTCAGCTCTGCCTTGCGGTCTCACTTCATCTCCAAGGGTGTTAACAAAGTGCTTGGCAGTGGTTGTGGCACACATTTGAAGACAAGGTGTAACAGTTTTCCTATACCTAGATGACTGACTGGTGGTTGGAAAATCAACCCAGCAAGTGAGGGAGCATCTGCAACTCACCCAGGAGCTCCTGGAGTCTCTAGAGCTCCTAATAAATCTAAAAAAGTCTGTCGGTCAGCCTACTCAGGCACTGCAGTTCATAGGAGCAGAGCTAAATACCCTGCAAGCCAGGGCCTACCTGCCTCTGGACAGGGCAAGAAGTATTCCACTGATAGCAGGCTCATTCAGCCCAAACAAACCAAAAACTGTAAGACAGTTTCTTCAGCTACTGGGCCACATGGCAGCTGCCACTGGCACAGCCCCAAAATCCAGGTTCCAGATAAGGGACATTCAGTTTCATCTCAGGGCACATTGGTATCAGAGAAAGGATCTTCTCTCAAAACTAAATTCAGTAACAAAAAATATTGTTACAGGCCCTCCAGTGGTGGAGAGAGGATACCAACCTAAGGGAAGGGGTTCTTTTTCAGTAAGAGTACCCATCAGTTGTTCTGACAACAGTTGCATCTCTACTAAGGTGGGTGCTCATCTGGGGGTTCACACCACCCAAGGCACATGGTCAAGTGCAGAGTAATTTCTGGACATAAACCTACGGGAGCTAAGAGCAGTGTTACTGGCACTAAAAGCTTTCATACAGCTAGTACAGGGAAAGGTGGTACAGATTAGAACAGGCAATACCACCACAATGTACTACATAAACAAGTAAGGAGGAACGAGGTCAAGCCCTTTCTGCACAGAAGATATGGGGTCTAGCATACTCCATGAGGGTTTCCTTGCAGGCTATTCATCTGCCAGCCAAAAACAATACCTTGAGAGATACCCAGAGTCATATCAACCAGGCCCATCACGAATGGGCCTTGAACAGTCAGGTGGTGCAAGTGATCATCAGGAGGTGGGGCACCCCAGAGGTACACTTGTTTGCGACCCACCAAAACCACCATCTGCCACAGTACTGTTGCAGACCACCAGATCGGGGAACAATCCCCCTGGATACTGTGGTTTTGAATTGGTCTGGGAAGCACCTGTCTGCTTTTCCTTCCTTCCCCCTGGTGTACAGAGCATTGCTCAAGCTTAGGTCCCAGTCAGCATCAATGATCTTGATAGCACCTGACTGGGCCAGGCAGCCATGGTACTCTCTGCTACTCTCTCTATGTATGTGGCTGAACCAATACGCCTTCCTCGGAGGCACAATCTACTAATCTCCAACCAGGGGAGGCTCCTGTACTTGAACCTCAAGTCACTCAGGCTCAAAGCATGGCTCTTGAGAACCTTGAATATGCAGGTTTGCATCTTTCTGAAAGTGTCTTGGACATTTTAAGGGTTACAGGAAGTCCTCCACTAAAAAAACCTCTGCTGTAAAATAGAAAAGGTTTTCTGGTGTTTAACCAGAGGAGAGTGGTACCAGCACAGGCTGGTGTCCCAGTTGTGCTGAACTAGCTTACCTATTTGCATTCACTGGGCTTGCAGTCCAGTACCTTAAAGGTCTACCTGGCTGCAGCATCCACTTACATTTCAGTTGAACAGAATGTTTTTCTGGCCTCAGACCCTATCTCTAAAATGTTCTTTAAAAGCCTGGCACGTTTGCACCCCCTCGCAGGGAACCGGTGCCAGCATGGGACTCAAATGTGTGTATAGCTAGGCTCATGGGTCCCCCTTTTGAGCCTATGTCTTGAGCTTATTTGAAATATGTCACACAAAAAACTGTTTTCCTTATGGTAATGACTTCTGCCAGAAGAATCGGTGAGCTCCAGTCTCTCTGCATTGAACTGGACTACATTTCATTCCACAGAGACAAAGTGGTCCTGAGAGGAAACAGGAAGTTTCTACCTAAAGTGGTTTCTGATTTTCATTACCTTAGCTGTCTTTCTCACTGAACACTCTAGTTCTGGTGAAAGGAGACTCCATAGTCTGGATGTTAAAAGAGCTCTTAGCTAGTACCTGACAGCCACTAAAGTCCATAGGCAGGACAGAAAACAGATGTTCCTGACCTATGAGGATGTGGGAAGGGGTAACCCAGCATCGAAAAGGTCCATTTCTCTCTGGATAGTACAACGTATCCAGTTTTGTTACTCTCTGGCTGAAAAGGAACCCCCAACAGGGTTGAGGACCCATTCCACAAAGGGCACAGCTGCTACCATAGTGGCTGTCAGGGATGTTCCCTTGGTGGACATGTGTAGAGCAGCTACCTGGAAAACAGTACACACCTTTACAAAGCATTACAGTCTGGGCATTCAGTCCAGAAGTGATGCTAGGTTTGGCACAGCAGTCCTGCAGAGTCTTTCCAAAGTAGGTTCTGTGCCCACTTCCAAAGGTACTGCTTAGTAGTCTGCATAAAGTTAGGAATACCTGAGTACTACTGAGGTTAGAAGAAAAAATAAGTTACCACAGTAATCTCGTTTCTTCCCAGTGATACTCAGGTATTCATAACGTCCCACCCTGCCTCCCTTTCCAGAACCATTAGCCTCTGCACTCCTAAAAACACCGTGTTCTCAGGGGTATATGTGCTACACTGTGTCACATATGCTGTGATTGTGTTCAGTATTGTTGTCCCCCCTTTTCAGGTGATTCTGACATTCAGGGGTATTCTTTCATATTATGCCCTCCAGTTGGAGGCCTTTTTGGGTATTAAGGAAGTTCTTACTATAATTATTATTGTTATTATTATTATTACACTTAGTCCTCATGGGCATATCTTTCCAGGCTTCCAGGAAATCTGAGGGGTTTAGAACTAAGGAAGTTAGTAGAAGGCAGCATTTGAAAAAGTGGCTCGTGCAAAAGATTCCATCGTTTGCATATGTTCCATCTCTCCAGGCAGTTCTGTCTTAAAGGGACACTGCAGAAAGTTAGGAATACCTGAGTTATCACTGGGAAGAAACAAGATTACTATGGTAAGTAGTTTTTTCTTACAAATTTTCATTACTCAAGAGTTGAGCTTCTTCCACCCCATTTTTTGTACCATAGTTTTGACTGCTACAGAAGACTCCGTTGCCTGCCAAAAAATCCTAGCCCCACTTGCAGGGCATTAGCGTTCAGGGATCAACCCCCATGCACAGTCTTACACAGGGATTGCCGAGCCATCAGTGTCCATTCTGCCAGCAGGTTCCTTGTACTTAGGCTTTTATACCTTGTGCATTCCCCAATGCTGAGTATGCATGAGGTGGGTAAAGTGCTCCCTCACATTCCAGGTTGAACCATTGTTCCCTGTACAGCTGGGCCACCCAATCCTGGATATGTGTAGTTTGGGCAACAAGGCAGGACTAGTGTATATCCGGAAATTTATGGCCGCCCTGTTCATCATCTTGCTTGAGCCACAGCGAATTGGCCTTGGAGTTCTCAGTGTCCCACAAAAATTTAACACATACTGCCACTAATATGTGTCTATCAGCCCTGGTCAATCCCATCATGAGCATATGCATTGGATAAAGGATCATTTTGATCAAGTTCAGGCAGCCCAGCCAGGACAGGGGCAGGAAGTGCCACCTCTACTGGTCATCTGTTAGCATATTTAGCAGGTGTCTGTAATTAATGCCCTAAAGTACTTCAGTAGATGGTCCCAGCTTCAAACCTAAATACGTAATGTGCTGTGAAGCTACCAAATAGGGCATGGAAAGGGCACCCACCTGGTTCTGTGCCTCCCCAATCCCGTAAGACAAGACTTCTGCAGATTGATTTTGTACCTTGAAAAGCAAGAAAAACACGCTGAAGTTTGAAGCAATACCTTTATTGAGGTCTCTGGCTCTGCAGTGTGTAGCGAAATATCATCCGCATACAGTGTATTCTTGTGATATTTGCCTGATTGCGAGATTAACCCTGTAATGTCCTGATTCTCCTAAATACTGATTGTCAGGGGCTTAATTGCCAAGGTGAGTAGGAGTGGGAACAGGGAGCAGCCCTGCCACATGTTCCTAAAAGGAAGGCATCCGATGGGCAGACATTCACCAAAATCCAAGCCTGAAGCCCCCTATAAAGCAGGTTTGTCATGTCGATGAACGATTGTCCAAGACCAAACTGCCCTATCACCTCAAATAAGTAGTTCCATTCAGTTCTATCAGATGCCTTCTCTGCATCCAGGGAGATCATGAATGCCCCACTCTGGATACCAAGGACCAGCACGTATGACATTCAGAAGCCTTCTCATACTGTGGTTGGATTCAATCCCAGCCAGATCCTGTCTGGTCAGGATGGATTACCAAGTCTAGCATCTTCTCTAGTCGGGAGCCAGTACCTTTGTGTATAGTTTATTCTAGTTAGAGATATGTGACAGTAAGGGCTGCATTCAGGCTGGTCTTACCTTGTTTTAGCAGGACACATATCAGGTCTTAAAGTGGGGTTGGGGAGGAACTCCTCCTCTTTGTTCTCCCCATTCACCTTGGCCAGACACTTGTTTAGGGGTGCCTTTAAGTGCTTAAACACTCAGCAGAAAAACCTGCCTTGCTCCTTTCAAGCAATTAGATCGCTGTCCCCACCTCCTTGGTGTGATTTTAACTCCCAGTATCTTAGCCTTGGCTTCCGTGGCTGACCCATTTTAACTACTGTTACAACAGAACATGCATGTTTCTTAATTGTATATTGTGCTTTCCTTCCCCGTTCTGCAGTGTATTTTGGAGAGTTTATAGTATGCTTGCTGTATTCATCTGATTTTCTTCTGAAATTGTATTGTGTGTTTCTAGGCAAGGATAGAGTCTTCAACACACCTTTGTGTGAGCAAGGAATTGTGGGTTTCGGAATTGGAGTTGCAGTTACCGGAGCCACTGCGATAGCAGAAATCCAGTTTGCAGACTACATCTTTCCAGCATTTGATCAGGTTTGTAACATTTAATGAAGGAGCATTAACTGTTGTACCTAAAGGTCTAAAGTTTTTTATTTATTTATCCACTTTCAGTACAGATGTAATGAACACTTATAAAATGAGTTGAAGTTCCAAAACTCATATGTTTATTACCCAGAAATGCACAATTTGGAAAAAAGTTCAGGCAGTGGGATTTGAAATTTGGAAAAAAACGTACAGAATTCATGACCCACTTTACTACTTCCTGATTGCCATCACAAACATGACTGCAATCTTCACACATTGAAAACCTTCAACAAGGCCCTAAAAAAGTAAAACTCCCTCTATGTTTTAAAAATAATCATGGGAGGATGCTGTTGAGCACCTTTCTGATCAGACGTGGTCTTGCACAGCTCTGCAGTCTGGAGATGTATTTTATATAAAAATTGCTTTTGGAGTAGAAAATGTTGCCAAATTAGATGCAGCATCTTTAAGACTAAACTGAGTGGAGTAGTTTGGTGTCTGATACTGCAATGGGGTGTTCAAACAAGGGAGGTCCTGGTGGCTCGAAATCTCAGCCATTGTCGAAGCCACAAGCCTCCGCATCTGCACCTGACCACAATGGCTTGGCGCCACCATGGAAGGCCCTCCAGTTATCTATGCAGGCCATTGAAACATAGTCTTTGACGGCAGATAAGGACCGCTTGGCTCACCTAGTCTGCCCATTTCCCTACCTGGAGGATAAGCGGTATATCCTATTTAACCAACAGCCTATTTCCTCCTAAACCCCCAAAAAAATTGCCTTATGTCTGTCCCATGCATTCTTGAATTCTCCCACAGTTTTAGACCTCACAACCTCCTCAGGAAGGCTGTTCCATCGTCCACCACCTCTCTGTGAAAAATACTTCTCACATTGCCCCTGAGCCATCCCTCTATCTTCAAATTGTGTCCCCTTGTTCTTGCACATCTCTTTTTCTGAAAGATGCTACCCTCTTGGACTTTGTTGATTCCACTGATGTACTTAAACGTTTCTATCATGTCCCCCCTCTCCCTCCTTTCCTCAAGGGTATACATATTAAGCTCCTTTAATCTCTCCTCGTATGGCTTCTCTTGCAGTTTTTCGAAGATCAAGATAATTTTGCAGAGAATCGGGGATCAAGTTGTGAAAATAGAAGCCGCTAATAAAATGGCAGCTGCTGCAGAGTCACAAGCTATTAAAGCTGTCTTGGCAACGAGTAAACTCATACAGGAAAACACGCAGGCTAGTTATAGATTGGAGGCCCTTGAAAATGCCCACCGAGCCTCCAGTGTTTGGATTGTAGGTCTGCTGGAAGGATAAGAGGACCTTGACCCAATCACATTTTTGAAGAACTGGTTACCTGGTGCCCTTCATTTGAATGTGTAGTTGGCTGCACACTTTCGTAGAGCTTACAGAATGTTCCCCAGATCAGCAGGGACCCACTGTGACTCTCCGTGGATGCTGTTGCTGGTCACTGATGGGGTTAATACTTGGGATACCGTGCTCCAAGCCGCCCGAACAGCAGATCGGCTCAGTTTTAATGGCTATACCATCCATTTATTTCCCAACTTATCGTTTGCCATGAAGGCATGTCGGAAAAAATTTGACGGAGTGCGGGCTAAACTCCACAGTCTGGGGGTTACTCATTCCTTATTGATGCCAGCCCTTCTCCGTATAGTCTATGGCAGTCATATATACTAGTTTACAGATCCGGAGGAGGTTGGGAGACTGGTCCAGTAGATGCAACAAGAATTTGAAGCTGCCCGCAGGAAAGAGGTACCTGATCCCGATTCTGAGGAGGAGGAAGCCTGAAGTGGTGAGAGACTGACATTGAGGTGGTTTAATAAGGACCTCACCGGGGTCTTCTGGCATTAACTCTCTCTGCTTTAGAGATGACTTGTTTATTTTTCGAGTCCCTAGTAAGGGAGAGTTTAGGACAATTGCTTTGGGGACTAATCAAGACTTGTTTTCTCTTTGTTCTCTCCCCTCTGTGTGATGTTATAATGGATCACAAGTTATTCAATACATTTTTTTTTTCTAGCCTTTGCTGCAGTATTGGCAAATATATTTATGTTTGATGTTGTTATTACATGCTGCATCTGTTCTGGACCACTAATCATTTATTGGGATTTTATAATGTTTGGGGAGGGGTCAAATCAGCTAGATATGCTGAATTCTACATCATCATGGGACTTTACATGCTTGGACTGACCTCTGTAATCTTGTTAGGTGCAGCTATTCGAATGTACATGCTATTAGATGAATGATAAGTGGTTTTCCTCCCTATCTGTAACCTAAATATTAGATCGTACTTCAAGAGGGCTCTTGCAGTAGGTAATTACATATAGGACTGAAGCCAGCAGGCGTCGGGACCCCACAGAAACATTTCTAGCTAGCAGTCTCTGGCGGGGGACCGCCCCCAAGTCAGGTGACCGATGTCATGCGACGTCAGTATAAAGGGCGTGTCCCTCATGCCCACCCGCCCAGTTCTTTTCCCGGGCCAATACTTGTGAAAGTGCCTCATGGTAAAGTTATTTCACTCGCCAGTCTTACGTCGATCTAGTTTACCAAGTTTGTCAGTTTTTGCGTTTTTCCTACTTTAACGGCTGTGTATGTCGTCCCTGACATCCTCTGATTCCCATAAGAACAAGTGCGACTCATGCGTATCCCAGCTACCGCATAAGGATGGTCACTCCCTGTGTCTCTTCTGCCTAGGCCCAGAACACCCCGTGGAGAAGTGCCAGCACTGCCAGAAGTTCGACGGAGGCAGCAGTCCCTGGAGGCCCACGTTTTGAAGAAGAAGATGGCCTCCATGGAGAAGGAGATGAAGAAGCTCAAGCAGGCTTCCATTTTGCCCGAGGGACATAGGAAAAAGAGAAGCACCGGGACCGGGACTCCACCTCCACGGCTTCCACGGCTCCGGCCGGGGTCACCGTTCTTCATGTAACGTCCCCTCCGGGGGACTGACCCTCAACAGCCGTCTTGGCGGTTTCCAAGACAGCATCGTCCCTCCCGCCAGGCTCGCGCTCGGGCCCCTCGGGTGCATCCGGGACAAAGCAGGCGGCCGCTCCCTGGAAGGTCGCTGCCACGCGCGCCCCTGGGTCGAGCCAGTCCATTTGGACAGGGATGATAAGATGCCTGCCTCCTGGGAGGCGACGTCCTCATCACGACGCCCGCCAAGGTCGCTCTATGCAACCCTTGTCGGGTGTAGGTTCCGATTAGTTGGACACTGGCTCCTCTGGTGCCCACCCGGATCCTGCTGGTAAGCTGGACATCAGCCCCTCCGATGAATGCCCAGCGAAGGAGCCTACGTCGGACCCCTTGGATATGTCCGACGTCCCAGGCTCGCCGCAGTGCTGGCCGAGGCTCACGCGTCTGCTCTGTTGGACCCCAGGGATTTTAACCCTCCATCCCCGGGCGACACGGAGGATTTAGGCACGCTGACATCAGGGCTTCCTCCTATAGGGCTGACCCCCTGACGCTAGACCCTTGGACGCCTGCCTGCCCGACGACATCCCTTTGCTGGACGCCGTTCCAAGGCCGGGTCCGATGCCCGCAGGACCACCTTTGCCTGGCCCACCCACTGGGCCTTTCCCAGGGCCGTCTGCTCCGTCAGAGTCCTTGGCTCCCGGGTATCCAACCCCGCTTAATCCGGTGCTGTCCTACCCGGGACCGCAGTAAATTAAAAAATGAAGAACTGTTCACACTTTTAATTCTTGGTGTTCCTTTGGTGATAATGAAAAATCCCCCTCATGTTCATGCCAGGGCAGTCTCTGCTGCTTACTCTGCCATAAATAAAATTGAGACATTGGTTCAATTTAAAGGGACACTGATAGCTTTATTCCCAATTTCCAGCGCAGTCTCATTACATGTGACCTGAAACCTTGTAAACTACTCTTTACCCAAAATACAATGATGCCTATATATTTGATAAAAAGTAACTTGTTTTCTTTATTTAAACTAAATAAATATTTATGTTGGCTGACCTGAATGCCTTCTGTTGAAGCTCACTGTGTTCCACCAGGTGACATGGCACTGAGCCTCGGGGTGCACTCGTCCACGAACGAGTTTGTAATTTTGGTAGGTGCAGATGCCCGGAGACCTGGCTTAAATTTTCAAGCACTTATTTGAAATGGTTAGAGCGCTCGTTTTCAAGCAGGGATAATTTTCCTGAGCTCAGTGAATGCTATAGGAGCAGAAGGCTTTTTTTTACCAGTATACCTACCAAAATTACAAACTTCTTCATGAATGAGTGCACCCCGCAACTCAGAGCCATGTCACCTCTTTCAGTCGGGCTGACTTAAATGTTTGTTTAGTTCAAATAAAAGCTACCGGTTACCTTTTATCAAATATATTGGCATCTTCGTATTATGTGTGCAGAGTAGTTTGCAACAAGATCACAGCTCACATGTTCTGTGACTGAACTGGAAATCGGGGGCGTGCTTAACAGTTGTGTGAGGGGTGAACATTCTGCCAGAGGAATTCTACAGAACTTTGAATTTCTGTATTCCATGGTAAACAAACAATGTATCTATTGAATGTGTATAAAGACAAATGACTAAAAGGCAGGAAAGGACTGTATTATACTAGTTACTTTGAGCAAAAGAAATGGTTCTTGTTTTTAATTAAAAAATTGGCTTTTTGGTTTTTTAAATTGTTTCTCAGTTTACCCATTTTATGTAAGCAGTAAAATACAAAGGTATGAGGTGCTTGTGCCAAGTGCCTTCAACCACCTGAAAGAGCAGTTCAGGAATAGTAACCCATACTCTGAAGTGTTTTATTGTGCTTATAAAATGGGTCCACTGAAAAAATAGTTAAGATTTATTTATTTTTTTGCTTTTGATAATCGGGTTAAATGCACTAGATAGGATTGCCTATTTTCAGGCACGACCCAGGAGATTACAGTTCAAACAAGTTACAGAGACTATTACAAGGAGGAGCAGATACAATGCAGTACATAAAGAGATCAACAACCTTACATGACAGTAGAATTACTTAGCATGAAAGTGATGGCATACATAACATAAGCATTACGGTACAAAAGAGATAAAAACAGCTTACAGAGATCAGTAACTAAGTGCATAGCAGCAGTGCTGGTGGCATAGGACGAGGGTATGGGACAGGGAAGGGCATAGTAGTGCAACGGCAAGAAAAGAGGTGTGTTCCATGAACTAGAGCAAGTAAAGAGGTGTAATACATGAACTAAAGACATTTACATGCATCTAGGGAGGTGAGGCAATTAAAGAGTGCATGCTTGAAGGCAGGGTGAGAACTGGAGCTTCTAAGGGAAAACGGAAGGGAGTTCCAGAATTTGGGAGCATAGACGGAGAAAGCAAGCTCACCCATTTTGGTGGAGCAATTAGGGACAGTGACCAGAGCTGAAGTCGAGGACCGGAGGAGTCGGAGGCAGTCAACTGGGGTGAACATGGCTGCAAGGGAGGAGGGGAGAGAAGAATGAATTATATTGTCGGTCAGGCAGCCTATGGAATATAAACCCCAGGAGGAGGGGGATAACCAGCGGAGGTCAGAGTAAAGCGTGCAGCAGTGTTTAAGCTGATGGGAAGACAAAGCAAATCTGCAAACATTTTTTTTTTCTTTGAAATCTCTTTTTATCCTCCTGATCGCCCCGTCATTCCACTCCTTCGGGCTCACTCATGCCACTCACCCGACACACACAGAGTCTGTCCCTAGAGTGCCCCTGGTGACTCCTACCTTTCTCCCTCCGTGGAGCACTTTGCACAGCGGAGTCTGCCCGTGATTCCTGGACTGGGTGGCTAGAGCGGCCGTCATCTAAGGCTGGCGAGGTGGTTTCCGCTTTTTCTGTGCTTCCCTTCTCTCCCCTCCCGGGGCGGCTCGGGCGGGCATGCTTATGCGGGTGCCTTACAGCATCCTCCCTCCCGACTCCCCCCATGCAGGAGCCACCAGTGCCCTGAGAGTCGGTGCTTCCACTGGCCCCTGTGGACGCCGGGTGCATTAAGCACCTCTGGTAACCCACTCCGAAGGAGGAGAGCATCCTTCCCTCTGCCAACCCCTGACAACCCGAGTCCGTACACGAACCCAGGTCGCCGGCGTAGTGCGAGGTGTGGTGTCCAGTGCCTCAAACCTCAGTGCCACCGGGCTGGCTCTAATCTGCAAACATTTTTATAGGCTACATCCCATGCTTGAAGGACGTTTGCCTTCACTTGAGCAAAGACTGGCAGTGGATAGCAAAGACCAGGGAGCAGAAGTCCTTGGGTGATGGAGATCCTAGCGGCAGGGGTCAGGGCGTGGTGGACATGATAAGCCAACCCAATTTTGGCATTGACAGACTTGCATACCACATTGACATGGAGAGAGAAACTGAGACATGGATCCAGAGTGACCCCTAAGTATCTGAAGGAGTCGGTAACTTGTACCGGGGAGCCATCGAGACAAGAAACCAGAAATGAGGGGTTTAGGGCACTGATACATTTAGCAGTTTGGTTACTTACAATTTCTGAACCACACTGCTTTGGAAACTTCACTAATTAGGGACAAGGATTTTCCCTATCTATTTTATAAAATCATAATAGTACACTCCAGGTTGTTCGTTGTCGGGGGTTAATGCACTTCCAGGTGCTTAAGGCCCTCAGTGGAAGCTCCTTAGGCCTCACTATGCACCTGGGGTGCATTTGCCAAAAAAGAAAAGTGCCCTATAGTTATTTATTTATTTAAAATGTTTCACCGGGTAGACATATGAAGATATGCAAACAATCATTCTTGTTTACATATGTGACGTGGAAAAGGGGAATGAGTATGCAGCAATACAAAAACAGAAATAAGATTACAGTACCATCAAATATGTTCCTCAGTTAGGAGGCAGGTGTCAAACAGTTTACCAGCAATATCATATACAGTCACATTAGGACACTGTTGTATTCCTGAGAAGCAATTTAGCAGAGGCTATACAAGTAGAACTGTTACCCAGGGTAAGGTTGTTCCATACTTGAGGACATCTGTAACTAAAAGTTAGTTGCCCAGAACTCCATTTGCATCAAGGGACAATCATCTGATTGTGTTCTGTCAGAGCAGCAGGGGTGAGGAGGGATCACAAATAGCTTGGGAGATTGTTAAACCTGTATTTAAATCTGTAGAGGGCAAGGTGTTGAACACGTCTGTCAGACAGTGAAGGTCAGCTCAAATGATCATAAAGCGTGCAGTGGTGAGTCTTGGCAGGGGCATGTAGGATAAACCTACAGAGGACATTGAATAGGGTATCCAACTTTATGAACTGACATTTCGGGGCAACATCATAAACCACATCTCCAAAGTCAATGTCCGGAAGTACTCAAGCTTCAATCAGACATTTGTGTATACCTAGGAGAGCCAGTCACCCCCCGCTGCACGCAGTACAAAGCTTTCTGTGGGATTTGGAAACTAGTGACTGGACATCCAAGGAGAAATCAAGAGAACAGTCCAGGAGAACACCAAGATATTTTATATTGGGACACTGAGGATAAAGGGGCGCCACTGGAATTATAAACAGATAAGGCAGGAGCCGCAGCTAGACTTTTTTGTGCCAAAGAGAATAGTGGCAGTTTTAGATTTTTGATCGTCAGTCCATTAGCATTAAACCAACTTGATAGAGTGTTGAAGTCCAATTATAGGACAGTAGAGATATTAGCAGAAAATGCCCAGATGTGGGCAGGATGGTGTCATCTCCATACATGTGTACATTAAAGGATTTTACAGATTGCAGCAAGTCATTTACAAAATGGTAAAAAGGAGGGTCCAGGAACATAGAGACTGGGGGAGGGGACCCCAATGATCTGTTTAGGATCAGATAATGCTGAACCAATGGAGGTAGATTGGGAGTGACCAGAGAGGTAAGATGAGAACCAGGAAAGGGAAGGATAGGTGATGCCAGTGGCAATGAGTTTATTTAGAAGAAGGGAATGGTCAACCATGTCGTATGCTTTAGCCAGATCAAAGAAAATAACACTGGTCTGCTGACCCATATTCCTGTTAGAAAGAATAAAATCAGTGAGTCTGAGCAGAGAGGTGGATCTAGAATGTGGTATACAGCATGAAATTCAGATTGGTTATCAGAGAAGAACAATATTCTGGAGACGTAGACACTTACTAGTTTGGCAATCAGCCCTCTCCAATAGTTTGGATAGAATGCGGAGTAGGAAGATAGACCATTATTATGCCGTGGAGTCCATGGGGCCACCTTTATATAGGAAAATAAATGTGGAATGCTTCCAGAATGAGGGGAAAATACCAGTGGTAGGAGAGCAGTTAAAAATGTGGTCCAAGGGGGCAGCAATAAGGGGCACCTTACTTCACTAAGTGGGGGGAGGCCACCTGACTCACAACAAGGGCTCTGCTTAATGCAGGAAAGATCCCAGAGCACCTTCGAGGAAGTGATGCTAGAGAAGGCAAACTGGGCACCAGCATTATTAGAGGAGCCAGGAGAGGGCTAGAAGCTATAAATAGGAGGAGGAGGAAGAGGGAGACTGTTTGTTTAGTTTTTGTTTACCAGGTAGGTGTGTTTAT
Source organism: Neoceratodus forsteri (assembly GCA_016271365.2). Taxonomy (NCBI): domain Eukaryota; kingdom Metazoa; phylum Chordata; order Ceratodontiformes; family Ceratodontidae; genus Neoceratodus; species Neoceratodus forsteri. The sequence continues at coordinate 1,127,237,506 of CM057449.1, read as the reverse complement.
TTTTAGTCATGTCTGTGTAGAAATACAATATAAGAACATTAGCACAGTGCCAAACAGGGTAGAATAGCCAGGTGTCCATCAGCAAGCTGGGAATTCAAGGTATTAGTTGTGGATTTCTGGTCAGTGACCACTCCAGAGGTGAACTTGAGGCTGGTTGTATCAAAGGCAGAGTGTCATGGGTGGAGTAGATTGTTTACCACATTCCAGGATTTAGATGGAGTTGGTGATTCCTTAATAAATTTAGAATGGAAATAAGAGGCTCTGGCTTTACAGAGTCTTAATGCATAGGTTCCTTTAGCTTGGTGTACTGTTGCCGGTTAGCAGGTGAATGAGAAGTCATGTGGGCAGACCAAGCAACATCTCTTAATTAGTTCATGATAATCAGCGGAGACCCAGGGGAGATAAGCATCCTTTACTCACGTGGACCAGATAGGTGCATGGGTGTTACAAAAGGCTAGGAACAAGGCACAGAAATTAGATGGTGCGTACTCAGGATCATAGATTCGTATACTGGGCTCCAATCAGCAATCAGTAGATCAGACAGGAAATCACACAAGGAGAATTTACAGAAGGAACAACCCATAATAATTTTTGGTGGGGCTTTGTTCATCCTGATTTTATAACTACAGTAGGTGATATAGCGATCACTGAATAAATAACGAAGGATATCTGCAGCTAGAATATGGTGGCGGTAAGTAGAAAAGAGTCAATCCAAGAGGGAGTGATTGAAGGATTGGCTGTTGAATCTGGTAGTGTCGGCAAGTAATTGGTGAAGATTTAGGGCTTTGAATTTGGAGTGGAAAGTTGAGGATTTAGGACAAAGCCAGTTACAATTTAGGTCTCCCTGGTTGGTGTGTTCATGCCTAGCAATACCAATATGAGATAGATGGCTAGAAATGATATCTGCAATGGAATCGTCACCCTTGCAAGGGGAGCAATATATACCAATAACGAACAGTGGAATGGAATGGAATTAGGAAAGGTAAGTTTGTCACAGATTAGCTTGCGGGACCTAGAAATAGCTTCCTTGGAGGTGAAAATAAAAGTATGGTTACAAGATACATAGCTGGCAACCCCCACCCACCTCTTTTTCCTCTATCCTGAAGGAGGACCATTAAACCAGGGAGGACATGTCTGACGAGAGGATCTTTGCAGACATCCGGGTTTTGGAGAGTACTGGGACATCAGGAATGTTCTGAGTGATCCAGGCCCTAGTAAAATTAATCTTGGACTTTAGCAGGGGTAGAAGGAGAGTAAATGTGGTTGGGAGGGGCCTGAGTTCCACTCAATATCACCACACAATAAAAGTAAAAAAAAAAAAAAAATCAGGAAAAAAGCTGCTTTTGGAGCATTGGTTAGCAACAAGGCAGCCAGATTCTTGAACTGGCCTGTACATGGGAGGAGGGGTGACATAGAAACATATAATTTGTTGTAATTTAAAGACTGCTTGGTCCACCCAGTTTGTCCATTTTTCCCTGCTTATGCGGTCGCAGCAGACCCTACCTTATCTCCGGCCATCTCCTCCCGCCTGCTTCCCTACCAAGATTTCTTTGCGCCTATTCCATGCATGTTTGAAGCCCACCAGTGTTTTGCCCTAACCACCTCCGCTGGAAGACGGTACCAGGCATCCACCACTCTTTCAGTGAAGTACTTCCTCACATCCCTCCTAAACACACCAGGAACCAGGACCACACAGACACATTTTTGCTAGCATTCTAACTGGGGCTGCACACGGCGATGTCATCATATTGACGTCCCCTTATATAGCCTATGGTGGCCCCACGCCCTTCTCAGTTCTTTTCCCACTGTTGACCATCACTTCTGGGACTCCACGGAGCACCGTCGCTTCAGTCAACTGCCATTATTTCTAGAAATTTCTGTTTCTTGTTTTCTAGTCAAGTCATTTTTATTTATAAAAGACTATTTTCAAGATATCAAAGCACCTGTACAAGAGAATATGTAAAACAAACACAATAATACATATTAAAACGACAATCAAGAGTAATCAAGTTAAAATAAGCAGCATTTCCCATTAAGAAGTATCTAAAAAAGCTAATCTAAATAAATAAGTTTTTAAAGAAGTCTTAAAGGTTTCAATGGACAGGCACTCTCTAACCTGATGAGGTAGAGAGTTGCACCAGGTCGACGCCCTGAATGCGAAAGATCTCACCCCCAAGGTGTTCAATTAGACCCTGGGAACCTCTAGCAATCCCTCGTTAGTAGAACGGAGCAGACGGAGGGGGAAGTGGAGACACAGGAGGTCTTGCAAATAATGTGGCCCCTGTCCATGTAGGGCCTTATAGGTCAGCAGACCGAACTTAAAGGTAATCCACCACCGCACCGGCAGCCAATGTAGCTTGCTGAGCACAGGTGTGACATGGCTAGATCTAGATAAGCCCATCTACTGCCTTGCTGCCGCATTCTGCACCAGCTGCAGGCGGCATATGTCCACCCCCGGAAGCCCTAGGTAAAGAGCATTGCAGTAGTCATTGTGGGAGGTCACAAAGGCATGGACCAAAGTCGGAAGGTCGTCAGGAGGAACAAGGTGTTTTACCTGGGCGATATTCCTCAGATGGTAAAATGAGGACTAGACAATGGCTGACACCTGTGATTTAAGCGTCAGCTCGCCATCAAGAAGAACGCCCAGATTCTGCACCTGTTCAGAAGACCTCAGCTGATTGCCCCCCAGTACAAGCCGAGAGGGTTGAGCAGCAGAAGACCCCTCTGCTTGACGACCCGGGTGCACAACCAACACCTCAGTCTTATCTGGATTCAACCTTAACCAGCTGGCACTCATACAGTCCTGAATCTCTGCGAGGCAGTTGTGAAAGACTGAGACTGTATCCTCCTGATTGGTTACAAAGGACATGTATAGCTGAGTGTCATCTGCATAGCAGTAAAAACTCGGCCCATACCACCTTATAATGTCCCCCAATGGCAGCAGATACGCTGCAAACAACATGGGAGACAACACGGAGCCCTGCGGGACCCCACAGGTCAGGGAAGAAAGGGGCTGAGGAAAAAATCCCCGACACCACTCTCTGCGACCTGCCCGTGTGGAAAGAGTGGAACCATCTGAGGACTGTACCAGACAGTCCACAGATCATCCGTAGGCGTTCCAGTAAAATCTCATGGGTCACGGTGTGAAATGCTGCAGAAAGATCAAGAAGAACCAAGATTGAACGCCTCTTCCGATCTTTCGCCAGCAGGAGATCATTAAGTACCTGAACAAGCGCTGTCTCTGTACTGTGCCTCTTCCTAACTCCAGACTGGAGAGGATCATAGACCTTGTGGGTGGTAAGATGGTCCTCGAGTTGCAACGTGACTACCTTCTCAATAACCTTACCCACAAAGAGCAGGTTAGAGACAGGTCTGTAGTTTGCGAGACAGTCCTGGTTGAGGGAAGATTTCTTCAAAAGGGGGGTCACGACTGCCTCTTTCAAGAGGTCAGGAAACACCCCCTTCTCCAATGAGCTCCAGACTATCTCTACTAGGACCTGTCTGATGGCTTCCACACACTCCAACAGGAGGTGGTGGGTAGGACCAGGATCCATACTACAGTAAGTCGGTCGCATACCCTGGACAATCTTCACGATATCAGTGATTGCTAGCCGGTCAAAGTCAGACCAGACAAACTGAGTGCTAGTGACCTCCCACTGACTGCCGTTTTGTCCTTGATGGAGCATACTGAACGGATCTCCAACCTGATGGAGGCAACCTTGTCTGCAAAAAAATTGAGCGAACTCCTCACACATAAGTTGTGAAAAGGCTCTCCGATTCTGAAGGCAGGTTGGATTGCACAACCTGTCGACAGTTTGAAAGAGCTGAGCCAATCGATTCCTTGCAGCGGGAATCTCCTTGGGCATTAACTCTGCCTTCTTATGGGAGAGAGCCAATTGATAGTCCCTATAATGGGCCATCAATCTAAGTTTGTCATCCTCCAAACTGGATTTCCACCAGTGACACTCCAGCCTTCACCCCACTCGCCTCAACTCCTTCCAGGTCCCATCGAACCAAGTTATCATCACTTTATTCCCTAAAGTGAGTCCCCCTTTTCTTTTCATTTATGCCTGATTCCGATAACCTCTTTTGTTGCTGCAGTTGCGGACAGAAGCTCATCGATAAGGATTTTCACGAGGCCTGCATCCTTTGCCTCACACCGACCACGACGTCCAGGTCCGTGAGATTTGCCATGGCTTCAACCAGGCTACCTGGTGTCTTCATCAAAAGGAGCTTAAAACATTCTCATGCCCCCAACACTGCAACAATTCCAAATGTGGGATAGAATGATCTCACAATTTATATGGTGTGAACCAGAGACAGAGAGTTTGTTACTCTATGCTGCAGTTACCCGAAGACAGAGGAGGTCTGGCCCTTCCAAACCTCGAGCTATACCATCAAGCTGCACAGCTACGAACAGTGCTCTACTGGCTATCACCGGCATATGAAGCACAATGGGAAAAACAGATAGTGGAGGGAGATCTCTTACCACTGTCTCAAACACACGTGTACAATACAGAATAGCAGCAAAATTCAGAGAATGATGACCCATTCACAAATCATACCCTCCATACTTGGTACAAGGTGCTTGCGCATCCTGTGATCCTACCGTATAGATTTATGATCGCTCCCTTCGCAGGCAGTATAAGATTTCAGCCTGCTAATCTAGATCATACATATCGGCAGTGGGAAAGGAGAGGCCTATACCTACCAATGCACTGCCAGCAGGGAGATACTATAGTAGACTTTACAACCCTAAAAGAGAAATTTAATCTAAGACAAACAGATTTTTTCAGATATCTCTAGCTGAAAGTATGTATCGGGCAGCAGCAAAAAGTGACCCCTAAAGACACCCTCGTCTCAAAGTTAATACTACTAATCATACAAGTCCTAACTACAGATCTGTAGATTCCCTCATATCAAGAATCTACATGGCGCTGATGGCCCTAACAGGACTCTCAACAGATTGTATTAGGAAATGATAGGAACAGGATCTTGAAATTGAAATATTGCCCTGCCAGTGGGACAGATTTACTACTTACACACATAAGCCCACGTCATCACATATCTGGAAGGGACTTATCAGCTACTTTTGTACACCAGCGCAGCAGGCGAAATATCTGACTCAGTATGGAGATTGCTGCTGGAGACAGTGCAGACATGCCAGGGCTTCACATGCACACTTTTTTTTATTTTTATTTTTTATGAAGTTACTGTTTATACCTCCTCCCTCAGTATCAGTCTCCAGTCTTTCGGGAAACACAGATCGCAGTCTGTCCTTGCACCGCAGCCTCCCCATCGAGCCGTGGCTGTACTCCCCAGGTGGGTACGGGGCGGGGCAGCATCGTGTCGGATCCGCCGGGGACATCAGGGAGGTGTGGGCAGTCAGGGTCACTGCGGGGTCTCCGTCACCTAGGAGACCGATACTGGCATTTCTTCTTTTCTCCCTTGCGTGGTGTGCATCCATCACGTCAAGGCACTATGTGCCGACGTCCATCATGCGTCTTGGCCAGCCCCACCCGGTACCGGGACTTGCTGTACCCCAAGCCTCCACGTGGGGTAAAGCAAGCTGCAGGCCATGGTCTCCCCCCTTCCCCCCAGAGAAGGCGAGCAGTCGTAGGACACTCAAGCCTTTCTCCCCCGGCCAGCCCTCCAGCGACCCGAGTCTGCTCCCGAACCCAGGTTGCTGGCATCGCAAGTGGCAGTCCAACCGCTGCGCTGATGGGGCACACATTTTATTAGCACTGCCCTATTCTGAAACCATATTGGGATATCACCTCTTAATAGATTTCCAAGCCCTCCTAGATCCAACATTTACCCTAGAACCAACCACCTTAATATTTTTAGACTTACCACAGAGCTTTAGGGGTCTCCTTACTAAAAAACTGCTCTATATTTGTCTATTAGCAGCCCGTAAAACCATAACTAAGAATTGGCTTACGGTAATGGTCAGTGGCAGGACACTGTGAATTCCTTATGTGAAATGGAGAAAGTTACTGCAAAAGTCTCACAGATCGTACCTACGTTTGAGTTGCTATGGAGAAGGTGGGTCATACAGTGAAGCCCACCAGGATGAAGCGCAGCACTGCAGAATTCTGCGGTAGAGTTACTGCAGCAAACAGTGCAGTTTCAGTGGGAGTTAATCCCTTTTGTCATGCAGTAAACCTGTGACACTGCGCTTCATCCTGGCGGGCATCATTGCATATATAACGTCAAGACAAAAGGAGTTTACATCTTAACTAGGAACCCAAGGCGATATCATTGGAACACAATGATTATCTATGTAAATGTTTATTTGGACATTGTAAAGAAGTGAGGATATGCATGAAGATGCTCTGAAAAACACATTGCTACTGAATAATTGCTAAAACTAGATGTATAGTGGTAGCATGACGGTCTTAACTACAGCAGTATGTTGTTTTATGTTATGTTTGTTGTAACCTGAAAAATCGCTTTAATAAACAAATAAAAAAAAAAAAAAGAAAGAAAACTTCCTCATGGAACAGAAGGTCGCCACCTTGGAGAAGGAGCTTCAGGCTTGGAGCTCCTTTGCTTCCCCAGCCTCGTCCTTGGGCTCCCACTCCATCAAAGCCTGGCACAAATCCTCGGGGAAGAATTGCCACCAGGAGAAAGACCGATTCTTCTGGGAGTGTTCTCAGTCACTGCACCCTGCGCCAACTGCTTTAGGTTTGTTGACCAGATCGGCAGCGACCCCCCACTGCCGCCCACACCCTCTCACCTCCAAGATCAGCATTGGCAGCCCTCTCTGCCAGCACTCCTCAGCCCAGCAGTGCCTCGTCATCAGCGGGCCTTTCTCTTCTCTTACCGACGATCCCTATTGCCTCCCTCCCTCACTCTATCTACTACACGGGGAACTTTAGCAGTGTGGCCTATCAGCATCACCGATGCTGGTCCTTCATCACTGGGGTTTCCTCCTCTACCCCTGCCGACGCACCGGCCCCTGCTGAATGCCCCTCCACCTCCTCAGTGGCCACAGTCAGGGAGCTCTGCTGGTGGCTGTCATGTGTCATTAGGCCACTTTTGCCGATGCCTGTGACCATCCCTGTGACGCTGGGACTGCAGGCCCCTCAGCCTGAGCCCATCCCATTGTTCCTTCCTCTCTCCCAACGCCGGAGCCTTAATACCCCCTGTTGACGCCACAGGGACTTGTCGCAACAGCAATGGCCATCAATGTCCTGGCTCTTTTTTTTTCTCTCTCCTGGACCGGGTACAAAACGTTTTCCTGCTGCAGGGCCTGTCACCAGCGGGACGACCTCAGCCTTTGGCGCCGTCGCATCAGACATCAAGAAGACCTGCCTCCTTTCATTCCTGAATGTCATTGATGCCACCCTGTGAATGCCAGGAGATGATGAAGACCATTGCCATGACTTCCTTCTCCCGGGTGAGGAGGATGAGGATGCTGGGGTCTGAACTCCCTCTAGCACCTCCACAGTCTCCTCGGCAGGGGAGGATTCATCCAATTGTGTCCCAAGGTCCCCCCCCAGGCGACCCCTCCTTTGTCGCTGTAATCTGGCAACTGCAGGCCGCCATGGTGTTCAGTACCACAGAGCAGGACGTTATTAGTATGAGAGGGTTGAAGAAGACCCTGTCCCATTTGTTATACAGAAAGAGTTAAACACAATGATCTGTTCTATGTTTTCCTTTTCCGTCTCTTGTCTGTCTGGTTACGCAACCAAAGTTCTCATGAGACGTAGGAGGAGCTGATCACTCTAACGGTCTCACGATTCTCCGTTTCTCGTTATCTTTCTGCTTTCACTTTCTGTGTCTGTATTTTCTCCCACCCCCCCCTTGTATATCTGCAGTTATAAAAATATATGTGAGTCTTTGTGTGAAACTGTAAGCGATACTGGGATCCCTTTGTTTGAAAATGTTTATAGTCGTACTCTTGAAATGATTGCAAAAAGGTATTAAAAATTTAGGGGGTTAACCTGAGATGCAGTTTGAGCTCCTCTCAAGCTTGTTGCACTTGCAAAGAAACTGACAAGAACATTTTGTGAGAAACAGGTTGTCTCTTAACGGGTTCCCAGGCAAAGACTTATAAAAAGAGCAGCAGTACTTTTGCTAGCGTGAGAGACAGAGACTGAGATTTGGAATTGAAAAGAAACCCTCAGATGAACGACTTCGTTTTCTCTGTACTGCCTTTGTAAATAGTTCTAGTGAACAATTTTTATTTTTTATTTTACTGTTATTGATAATAATAAAATGATTCATTTGAATTTTACAACTGCTCCTGGTCTTCTATGCTCCCTGACCTATGCCTCGATGACAACCAGGTGAAACCTGACTCAGTATTTGGGCCTGCCTGAGTCCCCTCCTATGACTGATGCATATGAGGATGTCACCATGGCAGCTTGTATAGGCCAACCCCGATCCCCCCCGATGCCCAGTAAGGTGGACAAACTATACCACGCCTCCTTTAGGAAGCCCTTTTTTCACTAGGCCCACTTGGGCGGATTCGGTGGTCATAAACCTGGCCCATGACTGGTCCAAGAGACCCAAGAACCTCAGTTCCTTCCTTCCAGACAAGGAGTCCAGGAAGCTGAACCTGATGGGCAAGAGGGTTTTTGCATCTTTCACCCTGGCCATAAGGGTTCTTTATTATGTGGGCCACGTTCTCAAGTACCAAAATGATCTCTGCCTGGTCCCTCCCTGAGGGTCCCCAGATGCAGGATCTACTCAAGATCCTCCTGTCTGGTGCTCACGTGGGTAGGTATCTTTTGAGGGCTGCCTATGATGCCTTAGATGCCTTGGCCAGGACCTCTGCGGTGGAAATTTGCTCGAGGATGTACTCCTGGCTGAGGGTTCTGGCTTCGCCACTGATATCCAAGAGTCCATCCTGAATGCTCCCTTCAGGGGCAACGAGCTCTTTGGGGGAGACATATAGAACATTGTTAATGACCTGCAGGCCTCAGGAAGGTTCCTGCGGTCCATTCACTCCCTCTACTGTGCCCACCAGAGGAGTGGGTAGAAGGTGCCTTTTCGACACCCCACCCATAGACCGAGGTCCGGTGTCGGGCAGCCCAGTAAACGCATAGCTATTACAGCCCTGCCTACACCCTCCTTCACTACAGGGAAGTCTAAGGTGTGGAGGTGCAGGCCCAGCCGCAGGCCTAGCATCAGCCTGACCCTCTTCATCCGGTTTCTCAGGATGCTGTGGTGGGGGTGTCATTTCGTCCTCCATTTAGACGGATGACAGGAGATTATGTCTGACACCTGGGTGTTACAGCTTATAGAACAAGGGCATGCTGTACAGTTCATGGAGATGCTTCCAGAGCTCTCCCCAAGACCTTCCTCTTACCCCCTACGACCACATTCCAGTGTTGCTGGAGGAGATCCGGGTGCTGCAGCGAAAATGGCCATAGAACCCGTTCCTTTGAATCAGCGCAACACATGGTTCTACTTTCACTTCTTTCTTGTTTCCAGATCCACAGGGAACTTGTGACCCATCCTGGACCTCAGAAACCTGCACAACAACATTCAGTAAAAGAAGTTCAGGATGGTCACCCTCCTTGGTCTGTTGCCCTTGTTCCGGTAGGGAGAGTGGATCTGCTTCCTGGATATGCAGGATGTGTATCTGCACATCAAGGTCTACCTTCCCCACAGGAAGTACTTCAGGATCTTACTTAGAGGGAGGCTCTTTCAGCAGGCCAACACCGGCAGGACTAAGCCACCAGGACCACACAGAAAACTTTCTAGCTAGCGGTCTACCATGGGGGGACTACCCACCGCTGATGTCACCCTCTGACGTCGACCTGTCTTATAAAGGCGGGCGGTCCCCCACACCCTCCCCAGTTCTTTTCCTGCAGTTGACCCATGCATGTCAGACCTTAGCGAATGACGCAGCTACAGTCTACCACCATTACTTGAGCTTGCCGCACTTTTTTATTTTCCTTCTTTCTTCAGTATTAACAGGATTTTTCGGTGTTATGGTCATCAAGTTTATGTCTTCTACACCTGCCTTGTCATCTGACCACTCCAGATTCCTAAACAAGACAATCTCACTCTGCTTGTATCCTGTGCCTAGGCCCCAGTCATGACACTGAAGCCTGCCAGATTTGCCAGAAATTCAACTAGGCCACTTGGAGACGTTGTCTAAGAATTCTGGAAAGCCATCTCATCAAGCAGAAGCTCATTGCAATGGAAAAGAAGCTGCAGGCCAGGAGCTCTTTGGCTTCAGCAGCCCGTTCTTCTGGGACTTCCTCCTCGTCACAGTCCCGGGAAAAATCTGGTGGGAAGCACAAACACCAGGATAAGGACTGGTATGATTCCCGCTTGCGATCTCCACACAAATCTTAAACCATGTCGAGATGGACCTCCCACAGGGGAGTCGGCCCCTATGGCCCCGCCTGCCCTTACTTCTGCAGGGCTGTCATGGGCAGCTGCTTCATGGGGCAGGGTACTCTGTCTTCTGTTCCTCAGCTCCAGACACTTAGGCCCATTCCATCCATGAGCTCTCAGCCAGGAGACTCAGCTGGCATGGGTATGACCAGTGTCAGCTCGTCTGCCGTCGCCCACCCTAGCCAAGATGCTGCCCGAGTCGGTCCCCTCTCTGGGGTCCGATGCCAGTTCCTCTTGTCTGCACACACAGCAGGCTACCGCCATTTCATCTAGCTTGGCATCAACACTGCCTTTGCTGGGGAGGTCTCTTCCCCAGGCACCCGTTTCTCATCTACCGGCATCGGCGGATTCTCCTCCCAGGCACCCTTACCTGGCATCTGCTTGGCCACCGCCTGCACTGCCAATGCCACAGCCTGAAGGCCCGGCGCCACTTCTTCCTCTTCTACATCCCGCAGGCCCTGTGCCGGTACTGCCATTTCCACAGCCTACATGCCCGACATCGGTCCCACAGCAGAGGCTGGCTGGCCCCATGCTAACATACCCGCCACCCACCTCCCCCAATGCCACCCTTCCCTTATCCAGTGCCAGCCTACCCTTATCCACCAGTATATTAAAAACAGGTTACCTACCTGTAACAATAGTTCTAAGAGTGGTATATGATGTACATCCACACTGACCCACCTGACCACCCCTGGCAAGTGGAACACCAGTCTTGCTTCCAGTGGGTAAGATCTGACGTCACAGGGTGATGTCGAGGGAGTTACCACCCGGGTGGGTGGAAGGAGCCAGCTTGAAGATGTTACAGCAGGAATTAAAGGGAAGGATCACTGTCAGAAGTGTGGATACGTACATCATATTCACATCCCTAGAACTATCCTTCCCTGGTGGACTATAATTCCCTGTTTTCTACGAGGTGGTCTTTCATGTAGAAACAAACCCATTCTCCTCAGGGCCCTCCTCCGGTGTCCCCTAAACGGCATGCTGGAGACCTTCTGCCCTTGGATCGGGGGCACTGGGGTGCACCGGTGTCTTTTGGCTCCAGACCTGATGTTAGCTCCAGCACTCACCAGAATGAGCAACCGCCAGCTGAAAGTGAGCCGGAGGAGCCAGACATGGAGGATTCTGACTTTTCAGAATCTTCCTTCACCCCAGGGGATTCTTCAGAAGACAAAACACCCACTAAGGTGGTTCCCAAGTCCCCTCTGGATGATTCATCTTTCATGGACGTCATAAGGCACATCCAGGCCACTATGGGCTTGGAAACGGAGGAACATGACCTGGAGCGTCATCGTCTAGCTGTTAGCTTGCAGAAGTCTGATACTCTCCCTTTGGTTGTCTCCCCCCCCCCACCATATTGACTCTTATGTAGATGTCACCAGGGTGGCTTGGAACCACACCTCTACCACTCCAGTGGTACCCAAGAAGGCAGACCAGCTCTATCACACTCCGATGGATAAGCCCTTTTGAGGGGGTCAACCCAAGGCTGACTCTCTGGTGAACAACGTAGCACGTGACTGCACTAAAAAGCCCAAGCACCTCAGTGCCCTTCCTCCTCACGTGGAATCCAGACAGCTGGACCAACCTGGGCAAGCGTGTTTTTGCATCCACTACCCTGGCCTTCAAGGCTATTAACTACCTGGCCCATATGGTCCAGTACCAGAATGTCCCGTGGAACCAGGCCAAGGACCTAGTCCAGGCCTTGCCTGATGACCCTTCCAAAACTCAGCTTGTTCAGCTCCTTAAGACATGCTCTGATGTGGGCAACCATGTTCTGTGGGTCGCATATGATGCTATAGATGCTTCGGGCAGGGGAGCAGCTGCAGGGGTCTGCCTCTGGCACCATTCTTGTCTCCAGGTGTCCGGCTTTTCCTCAGATGCGCAGTCCAGAATTTTGGATGCCCCCTTTTGGGGAACCATCTTGTTCAGAGGGGATGCCCAGAATCTCATTTCCTCCCTCCAAGAGTCAAGCTGTGCCCTCTGATCCATTTACTCGATGTACTATACTCAGCCTAAGATTTGGCAGCAGCCTCCTTTTCCCCACTCCTCCCACAAGCAGACCCGCCAAAGGTCAGGGCAAATGCAAAGTGGTGTCAGCCCCCTCTGCAGCTGCCGCCAGAGCATGTCATGTCCTTGCGGTTGCCCTCCCGGTCCCCACCCCACCTCCTGACTCCCTGGCCAGTCCTCTCCCCTCCAGGAAAGGTTCTGAGGGAGGATGTCAGGGGTCGATTCTCTCTTTACCTTGACAGGTGGCAGGACATTACCTTGGACAACTGGGTCCTGCAGATCATAGAACACGGCAACACACTAGAGCTTCTCGAGTGGCCCCCAGAAAATCCTCTGGGAAACGCTGTCTATCCCTCAGCTCACGTGTCTCTCATCTGGGTAGAAATTCAGGCACTTCTTCAAAAAAGAGCTATAAAGCCCGTCACTCTGGCTCAGTGGGGCAGGGAATTCTACTTCCATTTCTTCCTAGTCCTCAGAAAGACCAGGGATCTCTGGCCCATCCGGGATCTGAGTCATTTGAACTTGTGCATAGAGTACAAATGCTTCAGGATGGTCACCCTTCAGGGTTGTTGCCCCTACTGCAGAGGGGGAGACTGGCTGTATTCTCTGGACATGCAGGATGCGTATCTGCATATAAAATTCTTTCCTTCTCATCGGTGCTTCCTCCATTTCCAGGGAGCCTATTTACAATTCAGGGCCCTCCCTTCTGGCCTCTCCTCAGCTCCCAGGGTCTTTACCAAGTGCCTGGCGGCAGTGGCGGCTGCCTTGGGGAGACACAGTTTCTACGCATTCCCCTACCTGGACGAATGGCTGTTAACGGCCCCCCTCCAGGGACCGTCTTGTCAAGACTCTCGAGTTCACCTTCCACCTCTTCCAGGCCTTGGGTATCACCATCAATCAGCCTAAGCCCTGTCTGTCTCCTTGTCAGCACCTCCAGTGTATCAAGGCAGTTCTGGATACCACTTAGGACATGGCCTTCTTGCCTATGGACAGGGCGGAGCGCCTGATGGCTCAGGTCCTTCTGGTCTCCTCTAGTCGCCCTGCCAAGGTCTTCCCTCAACTCTTGGGTCACATGACAGCAGCCATTGCCACGGTACCCCTTGCCAGCCTTCACATGTGGACAGCTAAATAGACATTGAGAGTCCAGTGGGACCATTGCAAGGATGTCCTGGACCAGATGGTCACGGTCTCCGATCCTGTCAAAAGAGTCCTGTCATGGTGGCTAGAGCCAGCCAACCTGCATTAAGGGGTTTTCTATCAAATCTCAGCCCCTTGTCAGAGTCTCACGACGGACGCCTCGAGTCTAGCCTGGGGAGCTTATTTGGACACTTACGAGACTCAAGGCACTTGGAATGAAGTGGAACAGGGTCTCCACATCAATGTTCTGGAGATGGGAGCAGTTCTGTATGCTCTGCCGGCATTCCAGACTGACCTCCTCCCCAGTCCGCTGTTGGTATAGACAGACAACATGTATGTGATGTATTACATCAACAAATGGGGGGAACTCACTCTTATCCCCTGTGTTGGGAGGTATTGAGTGTTTGGTTTTGGGTTATTGAGCATAGTCTAGAGCTCTCAACCATGCATGTTCCAGGTGTCCAAAACATCCTGGTGGACAGTCTCAGCCACTCACTGTCTAGAGGTCGCAAGTGGAAGCTTCTGACCCCAGTGGTCGAGGATCTGTTCGATAGATGGGGTCAGTCAGAGTTGGACGTTTTTGTGTCCCCACTCAACGCAATACTGCTGCCTTTTTTCTCGCTTGACCCCAAGCCTGGAGATTTTGATGAGACACATTGTCCCTCTCCTGGACAGGGAGGTTTCTTTATGCCTTCCCGCTCCTTCAGAGGGTACTACTCAAGCTCCAGTTGGAAGGGGGGAGGTGGAGATGATTCTCATAGCCCCCTACTGGCTGCGTCAGATTTGGTTCCCCTTGCTTCAACAGCTGGCGGTGGAACCTATGGTTCCCTTGCCCCTGTGCACTGGTCTGCTCTCCCAGGACTAGTGCACCCTGGCCCATCTGGATTTAAAGTCTCTGCATTTCCATGTGTGGCTCTTGCGGACCTAGCCATTGCCCGCTTTAGTGTTTCCTCTAGGGTCTCAGATGTCCTAGTGACTGTTAGGAAGTCCTCCATGAGGGCCACTTACGCCATGAAATGGAAGTGCTTTACCCTTTGGACTGCTAGCTGGAATCCTTCACCTATCTGGTGAATCAGGTGCTGGAGTAGAAACATAGACTTTGAAGGCAGATAAGGACCGCTTGGCCCACCTAGTCTGCCCATTACCCTACCTGGAGGATAAGCTGTAGATCCTATTTAAACAACAGCCTATTTCTTCCTACCCCCAACAAAAATTGTCTTATGTCTGTCCCATGCATTTTTGAATTCTCCCACAGTTTTAGATCCCACAACCTCCTCAGGAAGGCTGTTCCATGCATCCACCACACTCTCTGTGAAAAAATACTTCCTCACATTGCCCCTGAACAGTCCCCCTTCTATCTTCAAGTTGTGTCCCCTTGTTCTTGCACATCTCTTTTTCTGAAAGATGCTACCCTCTCGGACTTTGTTGATTCCACTGAGGTACTTAAACATTTCTATCATGCCCCCCCCTCTCCCTCCTTTCCTCAAGGGTATACATACCAAGCTCCTTTAGTCTTTCCTTGTATTGCTTCTCTTACAGACCCTGAACCATTTTAGTTGCCCTCCTCTGAACTGCCTCCATCCTGTCTATGTCCTTGCGGAGATAGGGTCTCCAGAACTGGACGCAGTACTCCAGATGAGGTCTCACCAACTGTCTGTACAGGGGGATAACAACTTCCTGTTTTCTGCTGGTGATGCCTCTCCCTATACATCCCAGTATCTCCCAGCCCTCCCTACCACCTTCTCACATTGCTTGCCAACCTTAAGGTCATCTGATATGATTACCCCTAGGTCCCTTTCCATTTTATTGTTGTTACTACCTCCCCCCCTCATTGTGTGATCTTCCCTGGGTTTTGTTTCCCAGGTGCATTATTTTGTACTTCTTTGCATTGAATCCAAGCTGCCATACTTCTGACCATTCCTCCAGCCTTGCCAAGTGCCTTCTCATCCTTTCCACGCCACCTTGTGTATCAACCCTGTTGCAGATCTTTGTGTCATCTGCAAAGAGGCATACTTTTCCTTCCAGTCCCTCTGCAATGTCACTTTTATAAAGGCATTAAAAGGACTGGACCCAGTACTGAACCTTGCGGTACCCCACTAGTAACCCCTCTTTCTTCAGAGTGGACTCCATTTACAATTACTTTCTGTGTCCTGTTGTCCAGCCAGTGTTTTACCCAGGCTATCACCCTGGGACCCACTCCCAGGCTGGTTAATTTGACTATTAGTCTTTTGTGTGGGACTGTGTCAAAAGCCTTCCTAAAGTCTAGGTAGGCCATGTCCACAGCCCCTCCCTGGTCTACTACTTTGGTCACCCAGTCAAAGAAATCAATTAGATTCGTCTGACATGACCTTCCCACTGTGGTCCCATGCTGCCTTGGGTCCTGTGCCCCACTGGCCTCTAGGTACTCAACAGTTCTTTCCTTCAGAAGTGATTCCATTACTTTCCCTACCACAGAGGTCAAACTGACAGGTCTGTAGTTTCCTGCCTCTGTCTTGGTCCCACTTTTGTGAAGGGAATCACATCTGCCTTCCTCCAGTCCTCAGGTACCACACCATCCTCCCATGATTTGTTAAAAAGGGTAGTCAGTGGTGTCACTAGTTCTCTGCTTAATTCTTTTAGAATTCTGGGGTGAATTCCATCTGGCCCCATTGCTTTGTCCACCTTCAGTTTTAGGAGTTCTTTCAGAATACTTTCTTCTGTGAAAGGACTGGGATCGACCCCCCTATCCAGAGTGCTTCTGTTAATTGGATTAGGCACAACTCCCACCTCCTCTTTTGTGAATACTGAACAGAAGTATTCATTCAGTATCCCTGCTTTTCACTGTCCCTCTCTGCCCACCCACCATCAATTCTGTTAAGCCTCACAATCCCTCCCTTTGTCTTTCTACTTCTACGCTCCCTGATATACCTATAAAATGTTTTATCCCCCTTCTTAACTGAGTTGTCTGTCTTTTCCTCAGTTTGGGCCTTTGTTATTCTGACTACCCTCCCTGCTTCCTTCTGCCGTAACTGGTACAGTTCTCTGTCCTGCTCCTTCTGTGTTTCCTTATACTTCCAAATGCTATCTTTTTCTCCCTAACCTTCACCGCCACTTCTTTTGAGAACCATAGTGACTTTTTCTTTCGTTTTGATGTGTTTATTTGCTTCACACAAAGGCTTGTTGCCTCTGTGATTGCAATTTTGATATTTCCCCATTGTTGCCCCCCCCTTCTGGCCTGCTTGCTAGTGCTTTTCTAAGGCACTCTCCCATCTTGCCAAAGTCAGCCCTCCTGAAGTCCAGAACCCTCACTTTTGTATGGCTTGACTCTGTAGCTGAGTTTATCGTGAACCACACTGTTTGGTGGTCACTTGTTCCCAAATGGCTACCCACTTCTAGATCTGAAATCCTCTCACTGCCCCATTTGAGAGTACGAGGTCTAAGATTGCTCCCTCACAAGTAGGTTCCCAAAACTAGCTGTCTGAGGCATGCCACCTGAAGGGCATCGAGAATGGTCCTGCTTTTGGATGTGGCTGCAGCAAAGGTGCTCCAGTTGACATCTGGCCTATTAAGGTCCCCCATCAACAGTATCTCCCCTTTCTCTGTCATCCTAAGTATGCCTTCTGTCATGTCCTTGTCCATTCCCTCCCCCTGACATGGGGATCTGTATACAACCCCTGTGTGGATTGTGGTGCCATTTCCAGTCTCTAAGGTGACCCACAGTACCTCCTCTCCTCCCTGTTTACTCTTTTGTTCAGTTGCTTTTATCCCTTCCCTTACATAGAGAGCTACTCTGCCCCCTCTTCTTCCCTCCCTGTCTCTCTTGTAGGTTGTGTACCCTGGTATGTTAACATCCCAGTCATGGTTCTCTGTGTGCCATGTTTCTGTGACTGCTACAATATCCAAGCATCCCTCTTCCATCAAGGCCACCAGTTCAGGGAGCTTGTTGCCCAGACTACAGGCGTTGGTACTCATTACCCTCCATTTCTTGATGGCCTTACTCCTTTTTGCCCCATCTCTGTCCTTATTACGTTTGTCACTTTCTCCATTTACCCCTGTGCTTCTTCCTATCGACATCCCTATGTTGGTATCTACCTCACTTAGTACCCTGATTTTTTTGGGGGGAGCTAGGATTTCCCTGCTCCTCTACAGTGCCTCCCCCTTGGCTAATTTAAATGCTTGCCAAAGAAGCATTTAAACCTATCACCTAGGATCCTGGTTCCCCTTCTGGACAGATGCAGACCATCATGCCAGTATAGGCCTGCATCCCTCCAGGTGGAACACCAGTCCCCTATGAAGTCAAATCCCTGAGCTCTGCACCAGTTTTTCAACCACTGATTGAATCCCACGATTGTGGAGCACCTAGCCTCACCCATGCCATATAGACAGGCAGCACCTCAGAGAAGGTTACTGTGCATGCTATTCGTCTAAGGCCCCTCCCCAGCTCCACAAATGCTTCTTGCACTGCTCTGATCTCTTTCTTAGCCAGGTCATTTGTCCCTAGGTGGACAGTGACATCTAGCTCCTTCCCCTGTGCAGCTGCTCCTGCAATTCTGAGGATTCGCTCCCTGTCCCTCCAAGCCATGGCACTAGGCTGGCATGCCCACATCACTCTCCTTTCCTCCCCAGTTCTAACTTCCTAATGGAGTCCCACCAGGAGTTGTTTTCCCCTGTGGGGTCCATGCCACCCTCCTGTGGGTCTCCTTTGTGGAGGTTCCCAGCATCCTCCTTGGTCTCTACTGTGGGCGCCTCCATAGAGGAAACACACTTTTCCAGAACGGCATAGAAATTGTGGAGCGGTACAACTGGAGGGATGCGCCTCTGTTCCACCACCCTCACCCTCCCTTAGCCCACTGTGGTCCAACTGCTCCTTTTTCTTGGCAACCTCTGAGGCAGCGTCAGTGACCCTGGTGGTTCCTGGGTGGAAGAGGAGGTCCCACAAATCCTGGTCAACTCCACCTGGAGATGAGCAACCTCCTCCCTCATCCCAGAGAAGTGCCTGCAAATGGGACAACACCGCGTGCTCCAGAACGTCTCCCGGAAGACTGCTGTGCCACAGCCACTGCACTGCACCACTCCCACCATGTCTTATTTCTGGCCCCCCTAATTGTTGTTTGGAATACTTACTCTTCCCTCTGTTTGTTTATTTCTTTTTTTTTTTGTGTCCCTACTTATGTAATGCCTCTGTGCCCTTTTAGTTCCTGATCTTCCTGTTCTGAGACAAGAAGTTCCTATATTTCTCAGTAGTCTCCTTACTTGCTCAGAGTCAGACCTCCAGCAGCTAGGTGGGGACGGAGAACTACTCTTGCCTTTTTAGGATGGTGAGTCTTTGGTGGCTCTGTGATCACTCACTTCCTGCTCACAAACAGGAAGTTCCTGTTGTCAGTTAAATCCTATGCCTATAAAAGTAGAACTGCCTTTGGGTGGGGGGTGGAGGGGGGCAATATAGTACCTTCTCTCTCTTTCAGACTCGGGCTTAGGGTACTCCTCCCTCAAGGTGCATCTTCCTGCCATCTCTGCGTACCATGGTCCTATCAAGGGCAAGACTGTGGCTCAACTTGAGGTGTCTCGCACATTTCTGCGGGGCATCTTGCATCTGAAACCTCCCATTTGAGACCCGGTCCCTACATGGGACTTCAATTTTATGTTGGAGAAACTCATGTTACCTCCCTTTGAGTTGGTCGTGAGTTGCGAGCTGTGCTTTCTGTTGTGGAAAGCGCTTTATTTAGTTGTTGTTATGTCTGTTTGAAAGATTTCTGAGCTTCAGGCTCTCATGTGTAAAGAGCCTCATTTGGTTTTTCACAGACAGTGTGTCTTTGCTTACTAATCCTAAGTTTCTTCCCAAGATGGTGTCAGAGTTTACTTTGACCCAATCCATCTGCCTTCTGGTTTATTATCCTGAGTAATCTAATCAGGGGGAGGCTCTATCCACACTTTCGGTATACATAGAATCGTGCAGCACTATACGCACCAGACCAAGACTTCTAGGAAATTGAATCAGTTGTTTGATTGGTTTCCCTCTGAGAGAGGGCGCTCTGGTTTACAAATAGTGTTTTCTATGTGGTTAGCCAATTACATTGTTTATTGCTACCGTAAGTACAACAAGGATCTTCTGGGAGTGGTTAAGGGCCATCCCACAAGGGGTATGGCTGCCACCACAGCTTGTTTCAGAAATTTGTCAGCTGCAAACATTTGCACAGCCTCCACCTGGAGTTCTGTCCACGCCTTCACCAAGCAGTACAGTCTGGACATTGTGTCTCACCGCAGACCAGCTTCAGCTTCGCCGTTCTGCAGGGTTATGGATCCACCATTTCACCATCCACAAACATTTGGATTTAATACTGCTTTGAGTTGGAATGCGCTGTTAATTTGGATACCTGTCTGCCATGAGCTGTGATTCCTGTTTGACTGCTGTGTGTTGTCTGTTTATTTAAATAGAGAAATTCAAGTTGTTAACCAGAAAACTTCTCTGCCTATTTTCGAAGAACTATTTGAGTGTACATCCAGCCATCTCTAACTGGAACTCAGTGCGGTCCACCATCTATAAGAAAGAAAAAGAACCATGAGGAGTCTATTCCAGAATAAGCCTGTACTATAGCTTCCAATGCCTGGCGAAAATAGACTCATTCATCATCTACTGTATTTTTTTTAAACTAAATTGTACCAGTACTGTAATCAGAGCCAATATTTCTGATCTGTATAGATTTCTATTTTTATACTCCTTATTTCCTCAGATAGCAATATGTGTTTTTCCTACTTAAATTCTAAATTCATCTGTTTGCTATGATGATTACTGTGATATAGTGAATATGTACCTCAATAAAAATTATTTTCAAAAAAAAAAAGCTAATATTTTGAGGATAAATACTCCTCTTCTGCAGGGCCTTACAGTTAATGTGCCCATTGGTAAGCCAGTCTCATGTGTGGCTTCTTTTTCTTTATATCATTTTATCTTTTTTTTCTATATGTATTTTATGCCTTTACCCCCGTTTTTCTCCCCCGAGAGTCCCAGGACCCCGGCAGACATGGCAGTGCGTGCACATGGAGGCGCACACACACTCTAGGTACTGGCTTGGCTCCTTCCGCCCCACCCTTGGCTATCACCCCCCCCGTAGTCTGAACTGCCATCCGCTCCTCCACCAGGTGGCAGCCAAGGGCCAGGGAAACCCTCATTCCTCTCCAGTAGAGGAGAGCTGCCTCACGGCTCAATCCTGCTCCCCACGACCCCCAACAACCCATGCTTGTTCCCGAACCCGGGTCCTCGGCAAGGCGCGGCATTCAGCACCACCGGGCTAGCCCTTTTTTTTTTTTTACTTAAATTTCTTATTGAAACAGTTACATGTCCAACAAGGATTTACTGTTACAGGTATTAAAATGTTGGCAATACTAGTTAGATAATTCTGGTACAGCAATCGTGATTGATTATACAGACAGGAGTCAATATCCGTTCCCCCTACATCAAAAATCTTTATAAAAAACACAAAAGTAGTAGTAAAAACAGTGTATGGAACAAAATCAGGATCAATACCTGAGGCATATGCCACCCAGCGTTGCCACTTCTCTCGAAACTGTTCAGACCTATCATAAATTGCCGCTGTGACTCCTATTGTATATATATCTCCCCCACTATTTGCCCCTATGTATGTGCCATTGGGACCCCTGTGGTCATCCAGTGTTATGTTATTGCCTTTTTTTGCCACAAATGTGTGTATGTTTATCAGGGAGTTTGAAGGGACACGACGACGGGATTGGTAGAAGAACTGTCTTTGAGGAGAGCCAACAGCCTACCACTGATAGTTCTTCCTATTAGTTTGCCTTATCCTCCCAGTAAGAGGTACATAAGGGAAAAGATCAAAATATGTGGGCCTGATCAGCTTCTTGTTGTCCACACCCTCTCTGGCACCTTCCAAATTGTGAGGGCAGATGCTTCATACTGTTGGGGTGCGGAAATATCATTTTATGTAGTCAAGTTACTGCCTTGTTGGCGTATTCCCAGGAGAAATGTCTCCTGAGTGAGCCTCTACCTTGTGGATTTAGGGAGTCACTCTGGGCCTTGTCTGCCAATCCTCGAAATATTGGCTCTGATTACAGTACTGGTACCCTTTGGTTTAAAATAACGTGCTAAACTACAGTACATGTGAGTGTGTCTATTTTCTCCAGGAGTCTGTGGCTACTTTCAGCCATTACCATCAACTGATGTGAATCAGAAACAGTCCCCTCAAAGACTGGGAGATCAGAGATCTACATAAAAAAATAGAAATACCAGATAATACCAAATACAGTCATATGGCCAACAAGCAGAGTCAATATATTTTTATATATGTTCACAAAGTCCAAATGCTCAGAAAAGCTTGGATCAACAATACCAATAGCATGCTATTTAGATATTAACTTTAAACAAGTTGCTGATCCAGCTTTGAAATTTAGCTCTTTTCTGAGATAGGAGATTGGTGGAAATAGTTTAAAGAGCTAGTGTGCTGCTTGGAATTAATAGTAATTTTCAGATGCAGTCAGCTATCACTTCCAGTATCTGAAGTATTTTTTTATTTTCTGTTTGCTAATTAGAAGATTTTCCACCTGGCAGTACTGGGGTGATGTGTGGAGCAGCACTCTGTCTGGAGGGAAAAAAAAAGTCAGTTCTGTTCCTCCCACTATATCGTCAGAAGTGAGACCAAACACCTACAGACACCACAATCCTTGCAGCCTGAGCAGTGACTTTCACAAGCTACCAATCAAAATGCAGGCAATTGTGGCATCACTAGTAACCAGGGAGAGCCAGTCCCTGCTGCTTCATGTGAAAGTGAAACCTGGCAGTGAGAAATGGTTTTCATTGGTTACTAGTGATGTTGTAGTCAGTGTGGTTTCAGAGTTGTTGTAATGAGAGGAACAGAACTGACTTTTTTCCCCCTCCAGAGTGCTGCTCCACACATCACCCCAGTACTGCCAGGTGGAATATCTTCTAATTAGCAAACAGAAAAGAATAAATACTTGAGATATAAGAAGTGATAGCTGACTACATCTGAAAGTTGCAAATAATTGCAGGCAGCTTCCAGACAGTACACTAGCTCTTTAAAGGGGATTCCTCACCTCCCCTGCAGTAATGCTGCCGGACCTTTCGGGCCCGATTAAGAAAAATGCATTAGGAGATATTTATTTTACTTACTTAACTGGTTTGTAATTTAATTTCTTATCTGGTTGATCTTGTGACCCTCTGCTCGCCATTGTTAGGAGGTCTAAACCTCACTTTCAGGTTCTTGGCAATATTGGGAATGCAAGTAATCACAGACACATTGCATAAGAGTAATAAACAAGTTTATTACTATCAAAAGGATAAATCACAGTTGATCTAAGCAGTTCTTACCAATACGAACCGGGAGCCAGTGCTAAGCATTCCCTATACCTCAAGGTTTCTCTGTGTCTCCTGGGGTCTCCGAGGTATGAGACTAGTGTACTACATTATATACCTATGATAATTACTATGGTTACTGTAAGATAGAAACATTTCTAGTTACAGAGATGAGCCCTATGGGCTAAATTAGAGGTGGCTCCACGGTTCAAAATAACATTATACAATTTTGTATAGTCATCAGTTTGTAAACAAAAGAATTCTTATACAGCGTCTTATATAACTCAGTGTAATAGTACAAATCACCAAAAGGTGGCAATGCCGACTTACATAATTATTCCAAGGACACAGATGCCTTGGCATCTTACAAGTAAGAAATACACAGAAAATACATAGAAGAATATATGTATTAGCAAGCAAAGTGTATTACAACAATATGCATTCATATCCTGACATCTACTCTTGTACGGTAGATGCCCTTAGCCCTTTATCTTCAGATGAGACGTTAAACAGAGGTCCCTTCTGCCCATCCTGGTGTTGTCCTGGTGGGTGTCCAGGTGGAAGTAAAAGAACCCAGGGCACTTTTCGCAAAGAGCAGGGAACATTCCCGGTGTCCTGGCCAATATTCCCCTTCCCATAAACCAGTTCATGCAATTATCCAGGCTGTGTGTGGGTGATGATGTGCGATATGGCCGCCACCACACATTCAGTCACTTCACTACCAGTCTAGCATTGCTTGTAAAGCGCTTTGGGATACTGTGTATGAAAAGTGCTATATAAATGCTGATTCTTCTTCTTCTTTTATAACATATACTTAAGTGCTTGCTGTCTACGGTGTACCTCTGAGGGTACCAATCAGGGTGCAGGGACCTCGTGTAACACCATGTTGATAAGCTATCTTTTCAAGTGTCCCTTGCGGCACAGCCATCTGATGATGTCCGATGGACTGAGCCATGGGGAATGTTTGTATACCAGCAAGTCACTTTAGCTAGCATTAGTATGAAGGAGTGCATAATCACTCTTATTCTGCCATTACTGAACACGCTAAGCTTAGCGTGATCAGTACCAATAGAATAAGTGCGACCATGCGCACCTTCACACTAATACTAGCTAAGTGACTTGCCAGCACATAGACGTCCCCGGTGGCTCAGGTCATCAGTTGTATCATCAGAGGGCTGGCCATTGGGGACACTTGAGAAAGATAGTTCATCAGCATGGGGGGGCAGAGGATTGCAGCATTGTCAACCAGATAAGAAATTACATTACAAGCTAGTTAAGTAAGTAAAATAATTATCTCCTAATACGTTTTTCTAATTGGGACCTGCAAGTCTCACAGCATTACTGCAGGGGAGGTGAGGATTCCCCTTTTAAGATGACTGACATCCAAGGTCTGGAAGGCCAGTGTTTTGGCACAGGTTATTCATGTAAACATCACAGGCAGCTCCCAATAGATACATTTCAAAACCGTATTTGGTCTGGGTTTTTTCCCCTTCCCAAAGAAGGAACCTACAAATTCAGCTGCTGGGGAGCCACCCCCTTGATAAAACTCTTCTTCTGCCACTGTGGAGCATTTAGTACTGAAAGGGCTAAAAAAGATCATTAACTCCAACTCTGGGACTTGCTGATAGAAAGAGCTATTTTGCTGCTTTGTAAGCCTCAATTAAATTTTTTAAACCAAAGATTACAAATGACTAAGTAAAAAGGTGTGGGTGTATGTGTGTGTGTGGGGGAGGCTTGCAAAATCGGCTACTGTGAAAAACTGCTTTTTCAGCCACTGGGGAGCACTGGTTCTCCAAAACAGACTTAAAGCAAGCTCAAAAATCTTAAATCTTGCTATCTAATTACCTATCCTACAGTATATGCCTCTTCTTTATGCTAAAGATCTAGTTCTTTTGCATCGCTCTTAATATATAGACAACCTAAACAGACATTTTGTTCTATCTAGCACTGACTGCACCATAATAAGCTTTCTGTACCTAACACTGCCAAAACATAGTCTGTGCTCTTAGGCTCCTTAATGAACTTCACTGCTGTACCTTCCCTCTAACTATCTGTTGTCTAGCTTGGTCCTGTCTGCCTTCTGTTACCTCCTCACTTTGTCACTCATGAAGCACATATGTGAGTCAAAATGTTCTATGCTTACCCTTATTCAAAATGGCCACCGTAAACTGAATGAGTAAATATTTATTTATTTAGCTTTTGTTAACCAGGTAGGTACACTAGACAAACATATGCCTATTTTCAGGTACGACCCGGGAGAGTACAGGAATTGAAAGAACATACAGAGTACAACTTTGTATAAAGTAAGGCAGATACACTGAAAATCAAGAAAAGAAAAGCATAATATACCTAGAAGACAACAGGTTTCAACAGTGACACAGTCAATATAAAATCAAATACAGAGTCAGAATGACAGTGTTCAAAGCGATATATACAGATACATACAAAATTTACACACTAACACAGGACCACACCCAGGCGGGCAGTCAACCACGGCAAGACCGGAGCCAAGGAACACTGCATGTAATCAGGATAATCAGGGGGGTTTAAGACAGACACATTCTGAGGCGAGCTTCAAGTGTGTCCACAGAGAGGTTTGTAGGCATGCCTGGGAGGAGGAGGACCGGACCTGAACCAGAAGAGAGTTCCATAATCTGGGGGCACATGACGCAAAATCCCTGCCCCCTATTTTGGAGTCTTCTGTAGCATGTCCAAACTTACCTGTTGAGGTGGGATGTTACTTATATGTTGTCCTGGCCGCACACCATCAAATGCATCATTGCTCCCTATATTCTTAGCTTGGTTCGCTTTCCCCTGCATCTTTTCTTGACTTCATTGTGGGATGTTTAATTGATAAGGTATTACACAGCCAGTCGCCAGCTTCCCTGGGTTCACTCCTAACTCTGACCACCTGTAGCTGTTTCTTAAGTTCCCAAGATCAAGCCATTCTAGCTACTCCCAAATGTCACACCACATGTAGTGACCTTGCATTCACTAGTTTTTCACCTAGGTTTTATAATTTTCTTGCCGTTGATATTAGTAATAGCTCAGCCCACTAGTTGTTTTGAAAGTCTTTGAAAACAACTGCTCTCATAATACATTTGTTCATGTTCTTAAAATGTAGGTGTTTCTACACTGGGAGTAGGGTTGATCAACTGTTACGAACATAAGAAATTGCCAGCAGAGACGGGCCTCATGGTCTGTCGAGTCTGCTTGAGTGTGCAGCCTAGCCCCTCAACACTCAGCTGCCCCCCCTTCCCAGTATCCCTTCCAACCCCTCTTGAAACTACCCACTGTGTTACAAGACACTCTCTTGTCTGGTAAGGTGTTCCCTTTGTCCACCACTCTTTCCGTGAAAAAATGTCTCCTCATCTCCCTCTTGAATCTTCCCCCCTAATCTCATTCCATGCCCTCTCGTGTCCCTTCCCCTTCTCATCTAAGAAATCCCTTCTGTTTTGGTCTTGTCTATCCCCTTCAGATACTTAAAGGTCTCGGTCATATCACCCCTATCCCTCCTCTCCTCCAGTGAATACATATTCAACTCTCCCAGCCTGTCCTCGTAGGGCTTGCTCTCCAATCCCTGGATTGTCTTTGTGGCTCTTCGCTGCACCCCCTCCAACAATCTGATGTCCTTCTTCAGGAATGGGCACCAGTACTGCACGCAGTACTCTAGGTGGAGCCTGACTGATGACCTATACAGGGGCAGGATAACCTACCTCCTTCTGGAGGAGATCCCTCTCGCAGTACACCCCAGCATTTTGTTGGCTTTTGCTGAAGCCTTCCTGCACAGAGCAGAGTTGTTCATGCTCCCCATAATGATCACTCTTAGGTTCTTCTCCTCCGTGGAGCACTCCAACTGTACCCCGCTCAAGTGATAATCCCTCCCTGATTCCTGGCTCCGAAGTGCATAACCTTGCACTTCTTGGCATTGAACCCCAACTGCCATGTTTCTGCCCACTCCTGCAGCTTAGTCAGGTCCTCCTGTAACCCCTTCCACCCCTCCGTGTCATCAACTATGGTTCTGTGTCATAAGGGCGATCGTCATTATGGCGAGTGTACATTGCTGAAATTCAATTTCGTGATGTACATCCCACAACAGAAAACTGTGCAAGGAACACTGATATTCGTTTATGCTTGCCCCCGCACCCCCCTACTATTAGACTCTCAACTCCGGGGTGCATCAGTGAAAAAAATTTACCTACCGGGCGGGCACAAAACACATACCTGTGCCCGACCAATCCCTGCATCCCAGCCACCCCAGGCCAGCACCCACCCACCACGCCACAGACCCAGCTCAGCAGCTGACCACGACACCACCCTCACAAACCCTCCCGCCCCTTGCTCACTCCCCCTCGGACGCATGTACATATAGCGACATCCCGTTGCCATTCGCGAACCCTCCCCATCCGATCACCCTTCCTACTCCCTTGCCGACTGGGTATGAGCCACAAGTAAGTCGCCATTTCGGTAGGCACCCACTTGCAGTGTGCTCAGATCATAGGATACCATCAACTACAGCTCCCATCTTGGTGTCGTCTGCAAACAGACTGATCTTGCTCCGGATCCCATGTGAGATATCTGCAATAAAAAAAAATCCCAAACAGCACTGGTCCCAGTACCGATCACTGTGGTAGTCTGCTTGTCACCGCTCTCGGTGATGAGAGGTCCACCACCACCACCCTTTGCTGCCTTCCCCTTAGCCAGTTTGTGACCCATTTCACCATTTTTGGTCCCGCCCCCACATATTCCAGTTCCCCTCCACAACCTCCCATGCGGCACTGAATCAAAGGCCTTGCTGAAGTCCAAATACAGGACATCCACTGCATGGCCCTTGTCCAGTTCCCACGTCACCCATTCGTAGTACTCTACAAGGTTTATCTGGCATGTTCTGCCCGCTATTAACCCGTACTGTTGACCATCCTGGAGACTGTTTTCCTCTAAGAAGCTCACTAGCCTCTCTTTTAGTATGGTCTCCATGAGCTTTCCCATGATCGATGTGAGGCTCACTGGCTTATAGTTTCCTGGTTCATCTTTTGGGCCACTTTTGTGGATGGGCACCACATGGGCCATTCTCCAGTCCTGTGGTACACATCCCGTGTCCAGGGAGGTATTGAACAGGTCTGCCAGTGGCCCCACCAAGACCTCTGCCAACTTCCTTAATGCCCTAGGATGAATGCCATCAGGTCCAGGTGCTTTGTCCACCCTTGATGCCCTCAATCCATCTAGCACCCTGCTCTTTCTAATCCCTACTTCTGTTGTGTCCCCCACCTGGGTTATCAGCCCCCCTTCTCCTGCATGAATACAGAGCAGAAGTATTCATTCGGTGCCTCTGCCTGCTCCGCCCCTTTCTCCACGTACCCCCCCCGTCCTTCTTAATCCTCACCAGCTGATCCTTGCTCTTTCTTCTCTCTCCAGTATAGCAGAAGTCATCTTTTTCTCCACTTTTGATTCCCTGCGCCAGTCTCAGCTCTCTGGACGCCTTGGCCACCCTGACCAGTCTGGTTACCTCCCTGGACTTCTCCATGTACGTACCCTTATCTTCACCCCTCCCCGATTTCCTGTATTTTCAAAATGCTGCCCTTTTGGCCCTCACCCCTTCCATAACCTCCTATGTCAGCTAACTAGGTTTCTTTGCCCTTCCCTTCTTGCTTTTCTTCCTAGTGCAAGACTCTGTTGCCTCCGTCAGCCCTTCCTTTATGATATCCCACTTCTGGTCTGCATCCATGTGTGGTTGTATTCCTGCCAGGTGCCTGCCCCAAATTTCCCCCATCTTTTTAAAGTCTGCCCCCCTAAACTCAATTACCCTTGTACCCGTGCCCCCTGTTTCCCTCCCCATGTCAAGCATGAACCACACCGAATAGTGGTCACTTCCAGCCAGTGGTTCCTCCACGTCCAGATTCCTTACAGTTTCCTCATTGTCCACTACAAGGTCCAGAGTCCTTTCTAACCGAGTTGGCCCCTGGACTAGCTGTGTCAGAAATCTTGAAATGCTTCTAGCAGGACCCACTCCTTTGCACTCATGGTGAATGGAGTGCCCCACTCCACCCACGGTAGGTTGAAGTCCCACAGCGCCACTGTGCTCCCTTCCCTGCAGACTCTCCTAATTTGTTCAGCTAATTCCCTATCCAGGTCAATCCCCTGAGCTGGTGGCCTGCACACCACCCCCATCCTCAGTGTCCTATTCTTTGCATCTTGGAACTGCATCCATAGTGCTTCTGTCTTCCCGTCCTCCCCTCCCCTCCTTCCCTTCCTCCCTTAAGCACTTTATCCCCTACCTTAAATAGATCATCACCCCACCTCACCCCCATTCCCTTTAGCCCTATCCTTTCTGAATAACCTGAACCCTGGGATCACCATATCTCAGTCCTGGTACTGGGTGGCCCATGTTTCCATGATGGCTGCAATGTCCACCCCCTCCACCGCCAAGAGAGCCTATAACTCCACTGTTCTATTCCTTCAGCTTCTTGCATTCAGTAACACTACCCTCCAGCCTGTCTCCTCCCCTTTCTTACCCCTAATTATCTTCTGTATGGTTTATGATTTACTTTGTCTCATTTATTACTATCCTACTACTCTTCTTCTGTTTTGTATGTTTATTATTTATTCCTTTGCTACACTGCTGCTGCGGTATTGTCACTATGTTTTTGATGTATATTGCTGATTGTGTCCATTGGAATTGTATCAGTTGCTAATTGTACTCAGCATACATCTGTATCCTGATGTATGCCACCTATTGTAACCTCCCACATTGTGCCTGAGGATAGACAATTACCTTGTCTAGTGCACTTACCTGATAAAAATAAATTACATTCTCCAAACTCTCTAAGAGAAGATATGCCAAGAAAACTCTGACCTGATATATCCTGGACCTTGCATGTTGAAAGCCATCAGGAAATTCAGAGGTCTAAAAAAAACTGATGCACCTCAAACTCCTTTTTACGTTTTATTCTTTCGGCATCTGGGAGAATACAAAATGCTTGCACCAAATGTTACTGCTTATTTTAGTATATGGAGGATTGTCTTGATCATGGCAAGTGCTGCCTGTTCTATCAGCTCAGCATGCTGTGGTGCCAAACTGAGAAACACTTGGCAGATTTTCACCAGTTTGTCCACCATGATGCCTCACCCAACCTGAGCCACAAACTGGAGAGGGAGAGGAGGGAGGCCTGATACATTTGCCCGTCAGACCCACTATACTGGCCATCTCACTGCTTCATTCCGTAGCCTATCATCAGACTGCTTGCCGCTACCCTGCAGTGGCCCAAACCATAGATAGGGCAAAGGAGTATAGGGATCAAAAATGCATCAGGCAGGCTTGTTACTCTGTCCAGTTCTGCTGCACTGATGCAGCCACAGATAGTTCTGTTTGGTATCAGTCTTGTTATCTTACAAGGAGTAAAGCTGTAACAGTGTACATTTTTTTTTTGTTTGTTTGTTTATTGTTTTTGTCCCCAAATCTCCAGGCCAGTCCTCTGGCTTGGAGCCACCGGGCCATCTGTCATTCCCTGCCTGACCTACCGCAGCCTGTCCCCACAGAACCTCAGTTTACCCTCCAGGCAGGGGTAGGGTTGACTGGCTACACGCCCAGTCCCGCACCTCGTCAGGAGGCATGCGGTAATGGCGAGTACCATGCCAGGATGTAGCGGGGTCCTGCCTGAAGCCAGCATAGGGGTAAAGCTTTTGTTCCCTGGTGTCTGTGATCCTCTTGCGATGTTGACATGCACACAGGGATACCAATATGCTAGTGCATGTTGAGCGGACACTGAGTGTGGGTCCTCCGGCCAGTGTCACACTTTCCTGTTCTGTTGGCCTTCTTGGCTGCACTGCCACCTGTGGTCACCGAGGTGGCAGTATTGAAGGAATGGCAGCACTCCTTCCTGGAGAGGGAGGGCATTCAATGGAATACTTAGTCCCCCCGGCCCTCTGACAGCCAAGGCTTGTACCCAAACACAGGTCATCAGCGTCAGCTTTACCGCTGCACTGCCAGGTCAGCTCAACAATGTACATTGTTTAAAAAATAATACGTCCCTATGCATAGGTGATCTCTGCTGTTCAGCTGGGTCCCATTAGAAAATACTGTATCCTTCAGAGGATATGTGCAGTTTTCTCCTTCGTTTTTAAAAAAGCATTTTTTTCTCCCTTTTGCTTTGACAATTTGGTACCAAAAAACAATTGCATCTGCTGTTTCCTTATGTTGTTAGTGGACTTTTATATTTTGGACTCCAGGACTTTCAAAACATTAGTCTCCCTTATGATCAGAGATTTTATGTTGGAAATAGCTTACTGGACCACATTAGTACAAGCTGAGCAGGAATATTTTAGAATAAAAAGACAAAGAACCTCAACACAAAAAGCGCTGAGGCAATGGTTACCTGAGAAACCAGGTTTCAAATGAACACAAGATGTGCATACCCAAATAATGCAAAGCATCATGGGAAGTACATGCAGATCACCGTGAATTAATTTTTAAAGTGGTTCTGCGTTAAGCAGGCATGTATTTCACCAAATGACGGCTCACACAATCTGCAAAGGCTGATAACAAAAGACAGGGATACATGTTTTGTCCTTCTCAGGACTCATCGGTGTGCCTTATCTGTGTCTTAGCCCAGGAGAAGTAGGAATCAACTGTATGATGTTCCTTTTTTTTTTTTTTTGTAAATATAATTTTCATTAAATAGTTTTCATATCTGTGACATCCATAGTTGTATCAAATAAAGCAAGTAAATACAAACCAGTACAAATCAAATTTGTGAGGGCATGAGTTCCATTTAAAAGGAAATGTATATAGGACAAAAATGAAAGTATTCTCTCACACAGAGGGTAGTGAAGACATAAAACACACTACCATGAGAGATTGTGGATAAAGAGACCCTGGATATATTCAGATAGAGATTAGACAGGTTACATAGAGCTTAATGGTATGACATATATCCACTGAGTAGGCAGCAGACAAACCTAGAGGGCCTCTGGTCTCTTTTTTTGTCTGAACACCTGTGAACCTATGAACCAATGTGTGGGCATGCATCATCTGTGCATTGCATTATTCTAGGCAAAAAAATGGTTGTAAGAACTGTTCCCTTGGGGGAAGACAGCTCAACAGTAGAACCAACCTTAGCCCAAAATATGTAAATGGTTTAAAGTATTGAAAGGGACTCGATGTTTGGAGAGAGCTGTAAATTGGTCTTAATGGTTTAGGTCATGGTGAGTCCAAAATAGGAAAGCAGTCTAAAAAACAAAAAGAAATGTCATCACAGAAGCATTGAGGCAGGGATTACCCAGGAAGGGCATCGACAGTAAAGCCAAGTTTCAAAGAAATTCAGAATTACACATACCCTCACAGTGAGCAGTACAGGCAAATCAACATGAACAAATTTAGTCTTATTCTGCTTTAA
Organism: Neoceratodus forsteri; assembly: GCA_016271365.2. NCBI lineage: Eukaryota > Metazoa > Chordata > Ceratodontiformes > Ceratodontidae > Neoceratodus > Neoceratodus forsteri. Next base: position 1,127,205,292 of record CM057449.1, on the reverse strand, counting down.
GCAGGAGTGTATGGTGCCAATTGGACATTTTAGAATAATTTATGTTCCTGTCATTTACTATTACACTTACAATTGAGTTAAATAAAAATGAACTGTAAAAGATTCGAATAGTTATAAAAAGTGTGCTGTTGCTTCCATCTTCAGATTGTCAATGAAGCAGCGAAATACCGCTATCGCTCTGGAAACCTGTTTGATTGTGGAAGCCTGACAATAAGAGCACCTTGGGGCTGTGTGGGTCACGGCTCACTCTATCATTCCCAGAGCCCAGAGGCCTTCTTCGCTCACTGCCCTGGAGTTAAGGTATGTTTCATAAAGTACCTCGATAAAGATTTATGGGATTTGTATAGACGTTTATTTATGTATTTTGTTGACCTGGTAGGTCCACTGAGACTAGAAGTCCTTTTTTCAGAGGCGATGTGGGGGACGGGGGGATACAGATGGCAAACAACTGAAATCGAACCAGATTAAGCTGTTGGTGGTATTTTTAGTGAATGGGGGGCATTTTGCCAGGACACCGGGGAAATTCCCTTACTCTGTAGGCGGGTGGCACTGTTAGCCTGTCTGCAGGGATGGAGGATTCCAGTCTTGCTTTGGACGTTGGAGGAGAAGGAGCTACCGCTGGAGCGCAAGAGATTATGGAAGTTACACCGGAGTTGCCTGCAGTAATTCTGCAGAGTGAGATTCAATATACTGACTTGGAGTTTTTGGATCTAGAAGTGGACAGTAACCAGGATATGGATAACGTGACAGAGGCTGATAATTTACAACACGAGCTGGATTTGAAGAAATGTCAGTCATTGGCTATGACTACTGTGGCTGAAAAAGATTTTGCACTGTGTCGGCAAAAATTGGAAGAGGAGGAAAAAAAAAAAAAGGAAACTTATCAGTGGCAAGTCCTTTACCTGCAGGACACAAACGGGTTACAGGGGACAAATTACTGGAAGGTCCCACAGAAGTACAAATTTCACAAGAACTGGCTAATCAAAGTGAGAGAGATAACACTAAATCTTTGAATGAAGTAGAAACTACTTCTGAGTGGACTCCTGGTGATGTGTTACAGAGAGCAGGCTGGTTACTACAGAACGGGATATGGATACCTGATACAGCTATCCCTTTACCAGGGTCTATGGTACAAGCACATTTGGAGGTAGGAACTACGGTCCCTGATATTGAAGGGACTCTGAGATCCCCTGTCTCAGATGGTTCTTACCTAGGAGAAATTCCAAAAGCGGCTGCACAAAGGGTTGAAAATGAGGGTGGAACACAAACTACGCCAGATGCAACTTCTTCAGCCCGGCAGGGTAAGCATGTAATTTTGGACAAAACAGTAAGGATTGGAGCCCCCCCCTTACGGTCCCTATTTCTCAAAACTGCTTCCAGGCACCAGTGGACACTGTAGATAACCCTAATTTGGATACTCACCGACCCCCCACAACAGATGGTATAAGAACGAACCTGCAGTCTGGGCCTTCTGGTCAGAAGTCTTATGCGGGGTTATTTCGGAAACCCGCAGAATCAGCCAAAAGACGGTTTTTAGTAGGTCTACGCTATAGAGGGAAGGCTCCGGTAGTCCCAGATCATTTATGGGTTGGTAAGACTTTAATAATGGACAGTATGGGTTTTACGCCGACGGAAGTGTATGCATTCATACATTCTCAAGGGGACCAAAACTATGACATTAGCTTTTGTACAGTGCAACTGCTGGACAAATTTTGGAAAACTTATTATGAAGTAAAAGAGACAGAAAATTGGCAGGATTTTTTAGCAATCCCCATCACAAAACCGACTATAAAGATTGTTACGGTTTTATTCCGTAACAAAGGAGTTAATGTCTCTAATGTTATCTTTTAGCTGGAGAAAAGATGTACATTGTCAGATCGCCCTAAACCTATATTGGACGACATTGGATTTTGGACAGGGGGTGGACCTTTCGTGTCTAATTACCACATACAGACGCAGGCATACAACATCTCCCTAGCTCCTTCTTTTTAGGAAGAGATAGGGGTATCATTTTTTGTGCGGGTCAGCCAAAAAGCTGTTACAAATGTGGATCCTTAGATCATTTAAATAATGATTGTGACCAGGTTAAATGTTTTGGTTGTGGGTTATTGGGACATACTTTGATGCAATGTGAAGCCCCTCCAATGTGTAACTTACGTGGAGATTTAAACCATTCATTTGCTACATGCCCCTGGGCTATTCATGACAGAGATGAAGCTTCTGACCAAGAATTTTTTTAAGTCAGGTAAAAAAAATTCTATGATGTAATCCCTAATTTTGGGACTGATTCAGGAACCCGAGGGAGAAGGAGAAGAAGGGGTTCAAGATCTAATATGGGAGATAGGATTGTGGGGAATTCCCTAGGGCCTGGCTCACTACAAAACGACCCAGTTATTTCCCCCCCATTCAGGTTTATGAAACCCCTGTTTTTAAGTATTCCATCGATTTCCTTGGAATCCCAAGCAACCCCTTATGCAACCCCTCTAGGTTCCCCTCAAAGAGGTGGAGGAGCGTTACCTCATAGTTCATCATATAGCCAACTATTTAATGACTGTAGTTTGGAAAGTACTAAACAAAATTTGGAACCCTTTCTTCTGGAAATGGAAGAAGGAAGCAATGTAGAAGTTGAGACAGAGAGCGGAGGGAATTCTAAGATTTCTTTATCCCCGCTACCACTATCCAATAGATTTGCCTCTTTTGAATCCTGGGGAGATTGTGTAGAACAAGAACACCCTATGGATGATCTAGAAACATCTCAGACTGTGGTTAATGATTTAATGGAGAAAGGAGATGCTTCACAAACCCCGAAAAAACGAAATAGGTATGTGCCAAAAAGGGTAACCAGGTCAAGTGGCAAAATGATTAAACCTCCTCCCTGAGCCTTGTGCTTTAAATTTTGGTAGCTTAAATGTTAATAGTATTAAGTCTTTTAGATGAAGAATGACAACATTTAGTATAATTCAGTCCTTGAGATTTGATGCAATTTTTTACAAGACACTTGGCTTCACACTTCTGGAGAATGTGCAAGCTTCAAAAGACTGGGATGGGGGTCCACATACTGGTCCTTAGGCACAGAACTATGTAGTGGGGATGGATATGTATTTACTATGCAGAGGTTAAAGGTACATCGTCAAGTAGATATAATTCAAGGGAGGGCACTGTTGCTGGATGTAATGATAAAGGGATTATTTTGCAGATTGTTGAATGTGTATAATCCACAATTGAAGTGTGAGCGGATAGAACTACTTAAGAAAATTCAACCATTTCTACATACAAGCAGACAGATTGTTCTGGGGGATATTTTAATATTAATTTACTCCCTAAAACAGATAAGGGGAAACAATACTGCGATAAAACATTTTTAAAACAAGTGCTTTACCATGCTAACTTAAATGATGTACAAGATAGATCACAGTATGGTCCCAAACCAGCATTTTTTAAAGGTTCATTATTTTCCCGTATAGATTTTATTTTTGTTAAAAAAAAAAAAAAAAAAACATTAGAAGTGACTAATGTCCTATTTTACCCATAGAAACTTCAGACCATTTGTTAGTAGGAATGACAATAGATTCAGCTCCTGCAAGGGTCACTGGCAGAGGGTATTGGCGGTTGAACACCTCTCTATTGTTGGATGAACAAATACGGTCAGATTTGGGCATTATAATACAAGATAAACTGTCGATGATTATTTTATATGATAATATTAGTAATTGGTGGAAAGATTTTAAGAATTGTCTTACGGCTTTTTTTCTCAAGTAGGGCGATACCGAGCTCAGGTTATACAAGAGAAGTATAATGTTTTATGTAAAGAGCTAAGCGCATTGCTGACTCAACACTTTGAAACACAGGTTGATATTCGCGCAGAAATCAGAACCCTTAAGGTAGAATTGGAGGAATATAAATATGATAGAATTTGTTCATTGTATAAGGAGCAAAGGTTTGGAACCCAAGGGAAGTCTGGGGTAATTAACCCTTTTTTGGCTAGTCATAAAAGAACGAATAAACTACTCTTTACGGGTTTACGAACTACTACAGGAATAAGCCGGGAAGAAGATAAAGGGATTATACAGATTTTAGACAAATATATCTATGAAACCTTTAGTTGCCCAGTGGAAGATTCTCAGTTTGCGACGCAAATTTTGCAGGCTGCGAATCTTCCTCAAGTTGCACCTGAACAGAGGAGATCTTTTGTGTGGCCATTTACAGCTTTAGAAATAGAGGTAGTAATAACATCTTTATGGGATGGGATAGCCCCGGGGTCAGACAGATTAGCAAATGAATTGTATAAATGTTTATGCGGATATAGGTCGACAGAGTTGGTACCATTATACAACTATTTTCTAACGAATATTGTTTGCCAACACAATTTTATGAGGGTTTAATGTTTTGTTTTTTTTTTTTACATAAAACTGGAGATCGGGAGGACATAAGGAATTGGAGGCCACTAACGTTACTAAATACGGATTTTAAAATCTTTTCCAAACTTTTAAGTAATAGACTATCTGGGGTAATGAAAGATTTAATCAGTATACAACAATTTTGTGCAGTTCCAGGACGATGCATCTGAGATGTTCTTTTAATTTTACGAGAACTGATGGAACCCACAAAAAATAATACTTTGTTAAAAGCTTATGGAGGATATTTAATTAGCTTAGACCAAGCTAAAGCATTTGATGAAGTATCGCATTCCTTTTTATGGTCATCATTACGAGCGTATGGTATCCCAGAAGAATTTATACAGTGGTTATATCTGTGTTAAGCCTTAGCTTATGTTGTTCCGTCTAAAAATGGATGGCAGGGTTTAAGTCACCGTATTTTGAAAGGCGTTAGACAGGGGTGCCCCTTAAGCCCCAGTGTATATGTTTTTGCCTTGGATCCCTTGTTAAGGATATTACTAAAATCCCCGCTTATTTTTAGGTTAGGGTGATATAGAAGAGCAATATAAGGTGGTTGCATATGCAGACGATTTATGTCTGATATTGCAGGACGAGGCTTCTTTAAAAATAGCATGTGATGTAATATTAAATATTGGGAGAGTAACAGGAGCATGGTTAAATCTGTCTAAAACAAAAATTCTACAAATAGCTGGTTTCCTGACATCTCCACAGAATATGGGGGGTTCTGGTATCTAGGGAACCGAGTCGGATTTTGGGCATATATTTTGGGGAAGAGGTTATGGCTTTCTGTAACTGGGAGAAAGTGACTGTTAAAGGGAAACAGAAAGTGACAATGTGGAATAAATGGAAGGTTTCAAAGAAAAAGTGTTTTTTTTTTTTTTTTTTTTTTTATAAAAACATTCTTAGTTCCACTTTTCTTATACGTTAGTATAATTTTTCCTTTGCCTAAAGTATTGGAAGTTTTTTTTACTTGTTTTTGTGGAAGCAGATTAAATCCCGTTAAAGGAATATATTGTATCTTAAGATTCGAGAAGGGGGGGTAAATATGTTGAATCTGGTGGTGTTCTTTTTTTCTATTTTTGTATATGCTAATTTGGTACCTCTTATTAACGGTGGTAATCCAATGTGGGCATCAATAGGATAATCGCACTTGGTTGGGATTTTACAAGAATGGAAAGAAAATAAGTATTTGCATAAAAATAAACTGAAACCGAGATTATTGAAAAGATGGGAAGCGGTGTTTGACAAGATAGAGGTGGGGTATAGGGTTTGAGTATATTTTGACCATTAAGTGGAAGATCTTATATGTACAAATTTTATGTAAATGGTTTGCCGATAGCCCTTTTACTGTATTTTCTAAAATAAAACAAGCATATATTTTGGATTATGTTTTGGATGCTTGTATTCTAGTACATATGTGGGATACAGTATGGTTGGGCCTGCAGGGGAAAATTAATGTTAAAGGGAATCATAAACATAAGATGTTACAGGATCGATATTGCCCTAGACCAGGATGTGAACAAGAGGTAGAAACGATGAATCATTTGTATTTTCAATGCACTTATGTTATTCGGTTTTGGGACATTCTGAAGGAACGCTGGAAACATGGTTTTGATTTTCCACCTCATTCAGATTTTGTAATTTATGGGATCCCTTCAACAGCATATGGGAAAGAAGTATTACCTTGCGTATTATACACATTCATTTGCTATATTGGATTTGGATAAGTAGATGCCGTTGGGTGCTACAACAGCAATTTATTTCTGAATTAGAACTGTTTTATATTTTACAAACAGATTTATGCTCTTTAAAACAGAAGGAATTTAAAAAATATAATAGACAGACTTGGTCAGCTTTTTGGGATTATTTTATTGATATGTGATCGATTCCCCTTTATTGTAAAAGTTAGATACAGAATCAGAGAATTTAGCCTTTTGGCTTTCAGATGTTAATGTTTTCGTTAATTTTTAACCTAAGAATTAATTAGAATGGAAAGATTACGAAGCTGAATAAAATCTTAAGGTTGCAATTTAAAAGGACTAATACTTATTAATGTTTGTTTTATTTTTTTTCCTTCCTTAAGGAGTAATGTTTATTTCATTACGATTGTTGTTTTGAAGATAAAGGAAAAAAAATCCCCTTACCCTTTAGAGGAGGGGAAACAGATATAAGGAGTTTTTTATGTTTAACAAATATGAAATAATACTTATTTTGATTATGATTCTTATATGACGCTGTCTGATGCAATAGCGAACTGTATATAATTTGTTATGATTATAATAAAAACTCCCCTACTCTTAGAGTGTGTGGGGGGGAGGGGTTACTTAGAAGTGATTTTTAGGATTATTGTATGAATTCATACTTATTTATGTTTTGCATCTATTTTTTTTCTTAAGGTTTGTGTAAAGTACTATTGATTTGTACATATTTTGTTATGATTTCGTTTTGATTTTATTAAAAAAAAAAAATGCCCCTACTCTTTTCGAGAAACGTAAAGGTGTTTTGGACCGAGGGTGCACAAGGCAACATATGTGTACAGTCCCAGTTGAAATTGTTCAGCATTTATTTTTCGATTGCCCATATGTGATTGAATTTTGGTCATATGCAGTTATCCAGTGGGCAGGTATGCCATTGCTGCAACTCACTGAAGAGATTTTGTTTTTGGGTGTTTTACCTCAATCTTGGAGCCATTATTTCTCGGATACAATTCATGTAGTTTTATCTTGTATTAAGTATCACATCTGGCAAGCACGTTGTGCCTGGTCTTTACAACAACAGTATCTGACCCCAGTACAACTGTTCTGGAAAATACAGGCTACCATTTTAAAAATTAAACAGTTTGAACAAGTTCATGTTCCAGAAGTTTGATTTCAGATATACTGGAAACACATGAATTGGCTAGATATGGGGTGATTATAGCATTATGTTTTATGCTTCTTTTTCAGTTAGGTTTAAACTTTTGGGTCTTAATTGTTTCTTAGGAGGGTGCATCAGCTGTGGTATGGTGGAAATACTTATTTTTTTTTTCTGCTCTGTATACATTTTGTGGGAGTTTACACTGTTTTAGTACTGATAAACTTTAGCAGTTCTATACGCAACTCCCCTGCTTTTTTTTTGGGGGGGGGGGGTTCTATTGATATGGTGTTTTTTTTTTCTCTCTGTTTGATACTTATGTATGTTGAAATGCTTATTTCTGTTTTGATTCTTTTATTCTGAATTTGTATGAAGTAATACATTTCAGTATGTTTTATTTTCGTTCCTTTTTTTTGCATATACTATTCCCATACTTCTTAGCATGGGAGGGTACTATTAACCTGATTTATTCATGTTTGATACTGTTGTATGATGTAATATTTCTTTCTTTGTTTTTTTTTATTCTTTTTACTATGTTTTTGTTTGAAGTATTAAGTTTTTGTATATTTGGTGAGAAGTGCCATGGGATCTTTAACATCCACCTGAACAACAACCAGAACAGGCAGACGGGACCTCGGTTTAACATCTCATCCGAAAGTTATTGTAATGTACTTTACCATACAGTAATAAGTACAGAAATGACAGCAGGAGAAAGAATGGTAAAAGCAGAGAAGCTAGGATAGGACAGGATAGGATATAGTCATGGGCAGAAAAGTGATGTGAACACCAGAGTATATGGGAAGGTTCTTTTTGTCGTGCAGCCTTTACAGAACCTTGGGAGAGGAGTGGGACCGGCAGAATGTAAAACAGACCTTTTTAAAACTCTTTTCTTACTAACTTCACATAGAAGCCTCTGTAGCTCCTCCATGGCCATTACAGCAGCTGCAGAGGACTGCGGGATGCTGCTGGATGTCTTTGTTTACCACCGGGGGATAGCTGGATGAACCAGATTTATAAATACATGGAGTAAACATTTTATTATTAAACTTGCACTTAAAATTCAGTCAGGGGCAGCCCCGCACAATATGTGTGGAGCTGTTACATAAACATTCCCCTTTGCCATCCGGCACTGTCCATCATCCTGTGAGCTGAGGGTATTTTCCTTCTGATTTACTCTGTTGGATGCCAGACGTGTACTGACGCGCCAGGGTCTTCCAGCGTCCCATTCCCAGCTGGAGCCTCCCAACTGCCATGACGTGGCCTCTGCTAGGTGTCTGTGCTATGGGAGGCACATTCCATCCCACCCTGAGGGAGGACAGCAGTCCACTAGATGCTGCTTCTTCCCTCCCTCCTTCCCATGACCTGCGTTTGCTCCTGAGCGCAGATCACCATCGTAGTGAGCGGTACCACTACTGCTGTTCTACTGGGCTGGCCCAGGACCTTGTTTTTATCATTTATTTTGTCTCCTCAGTCTGCCAGCCAGCCCACCTCTGTCCTGGCCCTCCCAGATCCATCATACAGCTTCCATAGGGCTTACCTTCATTCCAGGAAAAATAAAAAGGATTAATGACAGCCGGCCTGGTGGCGTAGAGGGCTGAGGTGCTGGCCTTCTCACCTCGCAGCACACCGGCGACCCGGGTTCGGGAGCGAGCCTGGGTCGTCGTAGGTCGGCACGGGGGGGGGTGGAGTTGGATGGAGCTGCCGTCAGGCTGCTCTTCTCTCCGGGGAGGTGGGATGGCATCCCTCGCTCAAGGCTACCCCTGGTGGAGGCTGAGGGGCTGCGCAAAGCAGGGTGCTGGCGATAGGCCAGTGGGGCGGGCAGAGGAGGGTCGTTACTGGGGCTGTAAGGTGCATGTGTGCCTCCACAGGCATGCGACCTTCTCCTGGGGCCCTCGGGGAAAATGGGGAGAAAATGGAAGAAGAACCGGCGGCAGGATGGTGACCGACTTTCTGCAGGCACCACTCCCGGACCGGGCGTAAGGTAAGCCCTGGTAATTCCGGGGGACGGAGCTGGGGGAGCCAGTCAGATAGGGGCTGTACGGGGAGGAGAATAAATAGAAATACTAAAAAAAAAAAAAAAAAGATTAATGACCGTTCACCTTGTAAAAGCTTTGCATGATTTGTACTGTGCTTCTGAGAAGGGGTAGAATATTGTTACCCTAACTGACTATTCCAAGGCCTTTGACAGAAGTAACAAAATCTGCACATCAGGAAAATGGAACACTTTACGACTCTCCACAGTTGATACAATGTAGGTGGATGGCACGACCCTGTATAATAGTCATCCACCTGAGGTTTAGGGAACGTTGCAGAAGTGTACTGGATTCTCAGTTATAACTCTATGCATTTGTATTTACCTTGCTTTTTGTACGTGAAACTACGAAACGTAAGTAGCCCAATGTATTGGGAAACAATTTCATTTAAGCTGTTCCTTTAAAATAAATGTATCCTATGTAGTTCACTTATTTCTCGAATTTAGACAACGTTTTTGTACATTAAATCTAACATCGTATTGTATTATAGAAACATAGAATTTGATTGCAGATCAGGACCGCTTGACCCACCTAGTCTGCCCATTTCCCTACCTAATGGATAAGCTGCAGATCCTAGTTAACCAACTGCCTACTTCCTGTCTATACAGAGGGATAACAACTTACTGTTTTCTACTGGTAATGCCTCTCCCTATCCACCCAGCCCTCCTTACTGCTTTCTCACATTGCTTGCCCACCTTCAGGTCATCTGCTATAACTACCCCTAGGTCCCTTTCCATTTTTGTTGTTGTCAGTATCTCACCCCCATTGTGTACTCTTCCCCTGGGTTTTTGTTTCCCAGGTGCATTACTTTGCACTTCTTTGCATTGAATCTAAGCTGCCATATATTTGACCATTCCTCCAACTTTGCCAAGTCCCTTCTCATCCTTTCCACCTCACCTTGTGTATCAACCATGTTGCAGATCTTTGTGTCATCTGCAAAGAGACATACTTTTCCTTCCAGTCCCTCTGCAATGTCACTTATAAAGACATTAAAAAGGACCGGTCCCAGTACCGAACCCTGTGGTACCCCACTAGTAACCCCACTTTCTTCACTGTGGACTCCGTTTACTATTACCCTCTGTGTCCTGTTGTCCAGCCAATGTTTTATCCAGGCTACCACCCTGGGACCCACTCCCAGGCTGGCTAATTTGTTTATTAATCTTTTATGCATGACTGTGTCAAATGCCTTGCTAAAGTCCAGGTAGACCATATCCACAGCACCTCCGTGGTCTACTACTTTGGTCACCCAGTCAAAGAAATCCATTAGAATCGTCTGACATGACCTTCCTGCTGTGAATCCATGCTGCCTTGGGTCCTGTGCCCCACTGGCCTTTAGGTACTCAACAGTTCTTTCCTTCAGAAGTGATTCCATCATTTTCCTTACCAGTGAGGTCAAACTGACAGGTCTGTAGTTTCCTGCCTATGTCTTGCTCCCACTTTTGTGAAGGGTAATCACATCGGCCCTCCTCCAGTCCTCAGGTACGACACCATCTTCCCATAATTTGTTAAAAAGGGTAGTCAGTGGTGTTACTAGTTCCCATAGAAACATAGAAGCATAGAATCTGATAGCAGATAAGGACTGCTTGGCCCACCTAGCCTGCCTATTTCCCTACCTAACAGATAAGCTGCAGTTCCTAGTTAACCAACTGCCTACTTCCTCCTCCCCACCACTAGAATTGCCTTATGTTTGTCCTATGCATTCTTGAATTCTCCCACTGTTTTTTGACTCTACGACTTCCTCAGGAAGGCTGTTCCATGCATCTACAACCCTCTCTGTTAAGAAATACTTCCTCACACTACCTCTGTGCCCTCCCCCCCATCTTCAATTTGTGCCCCTTGTTCTTGCACATCTCTTTTTCTGAAAGATGCTCCCCTCTTGGACTTTGTTGATTCCCTTGAGGTATTTGAAAGTTTCTATCATGTCCCCCCTCTCCCTCCTTTCCTCGAGGCTATACATCTTAAGCTCTTTTAGTCTTTCTTCATATGACTTCTGGTGCAGACCCTGCACCATTTTGGTTGCCCTCCTCTGGACAGCCTACACCCTGTCTATATTTTTGCAGAGATGAGGTCTCCAGAACTGTACATAGTACTCCCAGATGTGGTCTTACCAACTGTCTGTACAGAGGGACAACAACTTCCTGTTTTCTACTGGTGATGCCTCTCCCTATGCATCCCAGTATCCCCCAGCCCTCCTTACTGCCTTCTCACATTGCTGGCCCACCTTTAGGTCATCTGATATGACTACCCCAGGTCCCTTTCCATTTTTGTTGTCAGTGTCTCACCCCCCATTGTGTACTCTTCCCTGGGTTTTTATTTTCCAGGTGCATTACTTTGCACTTCTTTGCGTTGAATCTACCCTGCCATACATTTGACCATTCTTCCAATCTTGCCAAGGCCTCTTTCATCCTTTCCACCCCCACCTTGCATATCAACCCTGTTACAGATCTTTGTGTCATCTGCAAAGAGACATACTTTTCCTTCCAGTCCTTTTGCAATGTCACTTATAAAGACATTGAAAAGGACCGGCCCCAGTGTTGAACCCTGCGGTACCCCACTAGTAACCCCCCCTTTCTTCACTGTGGACTCCATTTACTATTACTCTCTGTGTTCTTTTGTCCAGTCAGTGTTTTACCCAGGCCACTCCCAGGCTGGCTAATTTATTAATCTTTTGTGCGGGACTGTGTCAAATGCCTTGCTAAAGTCTAGGTAGGCCATGTACAGAGCCCCTCCCTGGTCTACTACTTTGGTCACCCAGTCAAAGAAATCTATTAGATTCATCTGACATGACCGTCTCACTTACTTCTCCCCTTAGTTCTTTTAGAATTCTGGGGTGAATCCCATCAGGCCCCATTGCTTTGTCCAACTTCATTATACTTTTGTATAATGCTACCTTCAACCCAGACCTACCTTTTGCAGTAAACACTACTACCCTTCTTGTCAGTATCCTATTCCTGTTTTTTAGCCCCATTTACTACTTCCCTTTGTTACCTCCCACCTAGATAGTTTTCCATCTGCCTGACTAAACCCATCTCTACCTGTCTGTACTCCTGTGTCCCCCAGCTTGTTCAGAAGCCTCCTGTGAGGTACCAAATCAAAGGTTTTTGCTTAAGTGAAAGTAGAGCAAATATACCACCTTTTACTTTGTCTATTGCCCTAGTGATCCAGTCGAAAAACCCGGTCAGTCATGACCTCCACAAAAAAAAAAAAACTTTACTCCACCTTTCTCCACTTATGAAGGCCCATTTCTTCATCATCACATCATCCCTTACTGACTTTAAGAACCAGATTGGCTATTTGTGCTTGTATTTTTTGATGACCTTTCTTGTACAAGAGTTGGTAGATTCCAGAATTTCACACCTAATCTTACCCTACTTTTCCTCTGTTTCTTTAATCGGGTCTATACTCACCAAGCTTTCCTGAACTGTTTCTTGCATTTGGCAAAAGCCTGCTTGTTTCAGGTCCAGAACCGTTGTCCTCGGGGGAGGTGCTCAGTGTTCCCCACTGCGAGCTAAAACCACACAGAACTGTTGGATCCCAGAGGCTTCCTGACTGCCATACACTCCCCACCACCACTTTGGAGTTTGTGAGTACCAAGTTGAGAAAGGTGTACTGCCATGTGAGATCACTGATCAGTAGAGCAGTAAGCAGTCCTACAACATGTTCAGCAGTGCCAGACTGCTGATGCTTTTTACCACAGGGGTGCAATCCCCATTAAAGAAACCATATCTGGACCCAGACTTGCTGACAAATTACAGGCTAGTTCCAAATCTTCCATTTCTGTTGAAGATTACTGAGACGGTAGTGGGGGCACAGCTTGAGGCACACCTAAAGAAATCTGACAATTTATGAATGTTCCATTCTGTTTTCAGGGCTCATCTGAGCATGGGCACCACACTCATCAAGGTGGTAAATGGCCTGCTGCTGGCAAGAAATAGGGGGGAACACTCAAGTGTTGTTCTCCTCAATCTCTCATCAGCATTTGATTCTGTGAATCTGAGGGTTCTAATCTGTCACCTGAGAAATACAGTGGGCTCACTGGAACAGCCTTGAAATAGTTTGAGCCATTCCTGTTCAGCACATCTCAGCAGGTCGTTGTGGAATCTTTATCATCTTGCCCGACTGTGTGGAGCCGTTGGGTCTCCAGGGTTTAGTTGTGTCCCTTTTGGATGGGTCATTAGAGGTATGGTGAGAGTTTTCACTGCTGCAGGCTGATACTCCGCTTTCCCTGTCCTTTACACCAGATGGGCATGGAGCAGTTGCTGTGCTGAGCAAGTGCCTACAAGACATCGCTGGATGAGCTTAAATCTGGGCATGATGGAATTATTACTGGTGGGATACGGTCCTCGTAGATGGACAAAGATGGGTAGTGAGACAATTTTACCCTCTTTAAATGGTATCACTTTGAGTCATGGACAGAGTAAAGAATCTGGAGGTCACTGTGGATTGCAGCCTGACGTTGGGACATCATGTGGTGGCAGAGGTCCACAGTGAGTTCTCCCAGCTAAGAAATATCTCTGGGGGCAGTACTAGAAAGCCTTCTTCCTTGCAGGGTGTGCCTTATATGTGCCGTGCACCTCAACTGAGAGATTTCTAATATAACTTAAAAAGAAAAAGCTGATAATTTGAAGGTGACCAGCAAAGAAGCGGTGCAGCCCACTGCCGTCCTCACATACCTTGCATTACTGTTACGGGAGTCCAGGGCTGCAATCAACATTATTTTTCATATTCAGGGTACATTTTAATAAAGCGTTGAAACTTTATGGCAGCAGTGATGGTAGTTTATTATACTGATTTTATTGCTTCCCCTGGGGTCTTGATACCCCATATATTTCTTACAGTGACACCTGGACAGGCTGTTGTTGTAAGTAATATTTGGGGTATCAAGACCTCCCACTGCTGCTATAATAAGGGTAGTGGTGGGAGCGACGTCACTAAATGGGTGTAATACCCATGAGCCCTTGCGCCCACTCTGTCGGGTCCCTTCTGCACTTCCTCGTTTTGCCAAAAATCTCGGCACTTTATTAAAATTTACCCTGGATATCAAAAATAATGCTGATTGCAGCCTCGGACTCCCGCAGCAGTATTGCAAGGTATGTGAGGATGGGAGTGGGCTGCACCGCTTCTTTGCAGGTCACCTTTAACTTTCTAACCTGGAAATCTAGATTCCTGGACTTTTGAATAACAAAGACAAACCAAATTTAAAGATGCAGCAGGGGGCTTCCTCTAAAAATCCACAGCAGCAGAGCAAGGCCATAGAAGCCTCGGGTGGTGCTGGAGTTGGCAGCCTGTCCTCCGCTTTGGAACTGCCATGGCAAGCTCTGCTTGAATCCATGAGGGCCATGGATTCAAAGATGGAAGGGATCCTCACTCAACTTGAAGCCCATTATCAGCACCTTAAGGATTTGTAACTTAGGCTGCAGACACTGAGAACCACTCGATAACTGTGTTTGCCACTGTCACCTCCCTGACCAAAGAAATACGAAGCTAAGGGTCCCACTCGAGGCACTGGAGAATAAATGAATGAATACTTTATTTCTGAAAAAGCGCCTTTCCAAAACCAAGGCGCTTTTACAACAAATCAATACATAAAACTTAAAATCTTAACAGCAGTCCATAAATATATTTAAATGAGGTGCATGGAGGCAATGTCCCGCCTCATTGGAGTGCCTAAGCGTGTTGAAGGGCCAAATCTGTCAGCTTCAGACAAGCCTATCGCATCAACCCCAGGGTGGCATCACAAAACCAGCCACGCACCATACTCTTTTTTTTTATTTTATTTTATTTTATTTTATTTAAACAGCAGTTTGAAAACCTTTGAGCCATAGGCTCATTTACAAAGGTACCTTGTCACAGTAAGACAAACCAAAATACACAGTATAGCAGTACAACACATAAGTATAACAGTAAAATTAAGACATAGATACAAACAAGCTGGTACAGGTAGGATGGATGCAAACAATACCAGAGTTATATGCGTCCTTAGCAGCTTAGTAATAAGCTTTGTCATAAGTATTGAGTCGGCTTTGACTAGTGGCAGTTACAGCATCGGTGTTAATAAGTGGTTACGTAAAGTTTTGAAGCACGATATAGTTGGAGCTTTGGAGATGGAGGGGCAGTGTGTTGAACCAGGAGGGGGCCTAAAGCTGAAGGCTCTTTGGTCAGAGGTCCTAGCTCTAGGGATAACAAGAGAGTTTTCCCCAGAGGTCCGAGTATGAACTAGTGGGACAGAGCGCGTATGGTGGTGGTCAATCCTGGTGGGAAAGCCCAAGGAGGGTCTTTTTGTAAGGGTACAGGTAAGATATTTGAGGGCTTGTCGAGATCAAGTACCAGCGCTTTTAGCATACAGTAGACCGGGTGTGTGTCATCCTAGGTGCTCCAGTAATTAACCCGCAGGCCTTATTCAGAGTAGTGCGTAATTTTATGGAGTGGGTCTGATCAGCAGCACCATACACCGGCAGTCCATAGTCCACTAGGGACAGGATAGAGGAGGTGATCTGAGTCGTAAGAGCTACCGGGGAGTAAGTGTTTATACCGATGTAAGATGCCCAATCGGATATTAGTGGCAGTGGCTAGGGCAGCGATGTGTCCATGGAAGGAGAGGGAGGGGTCAAAATGGATCCCTAGGTATTTATAGGAGCAAACTTGTTCGAGTGGGAATGAGGACCCAGAGTGAATGAGGAGTTTGAAGTTGCAGGACTTGTTTTGGGGATGAGTGAAGAACATGTTTTGTTTTTTTAAGATTTATTACCAATCTATGTTCCTTGAACCAGCCCTCGGCTTCAGTGAAGGACTTCTGCAGCGAGTCCTGGAGGGCAGTAGGGTTACGACTTGAGGCAAAGATGACTGCATCATCAGCGTACAATAGAATGTTCCCCGAGCAAGCGCGTGGAAGGGTGTTAAGGTAAAAGGAGAATTGTAAGGGGCCCAGAATGGAGCCCTGGGGAACCCCAGAAAAGATGGGACAGATGTCTGAGTAGGTCCCATTAATTTTTACACGCTGTGAGCGGTCAGACAGATAACTGGTGCACCAGGAGATAGGCACAGCAGCAAAACCAGAGAGACTAAGGGCATCAAGAAGGAGGGGGTGGGAGACAGTGTCGAAAGCTTTAGAGAGGTCAATGAAGACAGCACCAGCCAGAGAACCAGTGTCTAAGGAGGAGTGGAGAAAGTTGGAGAACTCTAGGAGGGCTGTGTTGGTACTGTGGCCCGCCGGAAGCCATGCTGCTCAGGACAAAGGACATTGTAGTGGAGAGGTAGTCAGAGATTTGAGAGGCCACCACTTTTCCAAGGCCTTGGAGAGGAGAGAGAATGGAGATCGGTCGATAGTTTCCAGCACAGTCCTATCACCACCTTTAAAGATAGGGGTGACAGTGGTGACTTTCCAGGCAGTTGGAACCTTCCCCAGGCAAAGAGAGTGGTTGATGAGGCATGTGATCGGGTAAGGACTGTGTCTAAGACCAGCCGAGGGATACATCGGATCCAGGGTGTCACTGCCTGTACTATTACTCTGAGGGCAGTGACAAGGTGCGGCCCTAAGTTCTTGGGCAGAAACACGGCGGAGGAGAAAATAAAGCAGAAAGATTTACGGCAGGTGCTGGGGAGGAGGGTCAAAAATTATGTAGGAGGATAGGGCTAAGGTCAGTGAATGAGGTGTTGAGGTGGTTGGCTATGAGGGCTGGGTCTGAGGAGATCACACCATTAATGTTGATCTGGGTGGGTGGGGGAGTGCCTCCCATTTAACTGTTTAATGTTATCCCAGAAGGTTCTGGGATTCCCCATGAGGCAGTGAGTGAGGACCGATAGTGCTCAGACTTGGCCTTTCTGATGGCCGAGTGCACTTTGTTTCGACAGCATATAACCGCCTGTCATTGGGCTGGATAGTCTCAATGGCACGGTGCCATAGGTTGTCCCTATGTTTGAGCTGGTGGATCAAAGCTGGGGTAACCCAGGGGGCATTCTTCCTTTTAGAACGGCGGGTCAACACTGGGGCAAAGATATCACAGGCATTATTAAAAGTTTGGGTAAAGAAGGAGAGAGCTGTGTCAATGTCAGGAGTTGCCTGTATAGGAGACCAGTCAGTTTGGGACAGAAGTTCCTTAAGTTTTATCAGTCCACCAGGTGGCTAGACGCCGCTGCATGTGGACGTGCTATGGGTTTGGGGACCGAGGTTGACCAGTGGAATAGAATGGGGAGTGATCGCTGAGAGAGTCTGGGAGGACTTGTACATTGGGGATCCAATTAGGGGGTTGGTGAGTACCACATCAAGCAGGGTACTGGAGCCTCTCTTGGGGTTAGTCCTGGTAGGGTGGGTAACTAGTTGCGTTAGGTCTATTGCAGAAAAGGAGTCTCGGGTAGAGGAGGAGGAGGAGGGGCTGAGCCAGTTGACATTTAAGTCACCCACCAGAATTTGATCAGCGGAAGGAGGTAGAGAGGTAGGTATTCTGTAAGAGAGGCAATGGCTCGCGCTTGGTCCCTGGGCGCGTATGCAGTAGTCAGATAAAGGGTCCCTTTAAAGGGTCAGGGGTTAGTTTCAGCGTAGCGCCTGGGCCCTGGAGTCAAGGATGGGAGTGGGCAGGGCTAGTAGGAGAGATTCCTTGACATAACAGCGCAGTCACGCCTGCCTCCAACACGGTCGGACCGGAAAAGGGTGAAACCAGGAAGGGAGACTAGGGAGTCAGGGAGGATTTTGACAGCCAAGTCTCAACCAGGGTGATGACATCAGGGTTAATTGATGTGACCAGGCATTGTAGTGAGTCAAACTTTTAGGAGGCTACAGATATTCATGGAGACCATGCATAGGCCTGTGGTGCGAGTTGGGGAGCCCTGGGAACCGCCAGGGTTTGATGAATGTTCCCTGACAGGAGTAGTAGCATGACTAACACCCTGGCTGGGAGATGGTGAGAGGTTTTCCCAGATTGACATGAGAGGGAGGGGAGGGGAGGCTAAGGGAGCAGGGGGTGGGCAGGGAGGTACAGGAGGGAAAGCAAGAATAAGAAGACACCCAGATGTGCCTGAGGTGAAGAGAAAGCTAGGGGAGGCAGGGGACAGGGACACACAGAGGTCCCAGGGGCAAGAGAGGAGGTTCAGGAGCAAGGGGAGGGAGGGGTGCCAGGGCACAATGTGGACTAGCAGATGGGTAAGTGGGTAAGTGCACTGCTAGTGGGGATAGGCACAGGCAGAGCGTGAGGCAGGGCCAATACATTGTGGTGAGCAAGATCCCAGGGAAGTAGTGCTGTACAGGTAGGAGTAGGAAGTAGTGAGGGAGCATAGGTCCCTCTAGTGGCCAGCAGGTATAACCTGCAAATGGGAAAGTGGGGAGATAGGCTCTTCCTGATGGCTTTGCGAGCAGCCCATCCGATAAACATCTATGGGGCTGATATAAAGGCCTCTCCAGACCTGTCTTTTCAAACTTGCACTAGACGAAAGCAGTTTGACTCACTGCAGCAGTGTCAGTGGGCTTTGGTGGTGGGACATTCGTTCATGCTTCTTGCCCGACTTTGCATTGTGTTTGTGGAGAAAACAAGGCAATAATCTGACCCTAAAAATGCTGGCAGATGGCTTGAGAAGATGGAGGCCGAGTTGGCAGTTTGCAGGGATGCATGTCCATGACAGGAGGAATGTTTGGGAGAGGACTGAGCATGTATTATGGTAAACTATTGTTTTTTGCTTTTAGGTTCCCAGAAAGATCCCCTACCGGTACCAAATAACAGAATTTTAATTTTGGTAATGATTCTACACTTAAAGACATTTTGCAGACTTTTATCTTTGGGGCATCGTTGAAATGTGATTGAATCATATCTGCTTACTTGGGAAGGGCACATGGTGGGCGGCAATGTTTCCTTTTCCTTGCCCAGCACAGTTAAGTGGTCATGGCACTGACTACATGGCTTTTCGCACACTGAGTATCGCCCTACGAATATAGCATATGTTATGCTGCTTGATATATATATATATATATATATATATATATATATATGGGATACATGATGGGTGATTGTGTGATACAATAAATATTTGCATTAGTGCAGAGTGACCTAGAGTAATATCACGAGTGGCGGAGTGTAGTGGAGCCACAAGTGGTACTACCTGAGGTCACTCTGCACGAATGCAAATATTTCCTGTAGCACACTGTTGCCCATCATGTGTGTGATTTATACAATAGGGCCACGTTTTGTTCTGTTTTTATTGTGCTGAAGTTAGGTTGCTTAATTTTGAAATAAGGTTTTTTCCATTTTTATGTATGTGTGTTTGGGATTATTTTGTGCTGCAGTATCCTTGTGCGTGATTATTATGAATTGCAGAGAGAGGCACATCAGCCACTGAAAGTCATGCTTGTTATTGGATGTTAGTGTGTTTGTAGCTCTGCTGCATACTTAAAAAAATATGGCGGCAGTGGTTTGCGGTTCTCGATTACTTTGTTGCTGTAGACTACATTGGGAGTTCCACAAAAAAAAACTGCAGTTTTTTGTTTTTTTGGCAGTATCAGAACTTGCTGTTATCTGTTAGAAAGATGTTCTTCGTTTGCAGTGTTGCCAGAGTTAGAGGGAATGTGATGTGTGGAGGGTTGCAGCTGTGTTCAGAGTAAGCGGTGCCGTCGGCAAAATGGAAGTTGTGTACTGCACAATGTAAACTGAAGAACTGGTGTTTATGGAGGACTGAAGGTAAAAAGGTAAGACTTTTCTTGGGGTTGCAGAGATACAATGTGTGATCTGAAGTGTTCTGGGGTGATTGCCTTGAAAATTCTATGCATCATGTGGAGGAAAACTGAGCAGCTGTTAGATGTATGTTTGCTGTTGAGGTAAACTGTTCGGAACCTGATCATATTGTTGTACGCAGTTTGACAGAGGTATTAGCTACAGACAGCGTGTTGGTGATAGGACGGGGGGGGATGTAGTAGAGGAGATTGAAATGTAGATTAAACTGTAGGAAGAAGTGCTGGCTGGGAGGGACGGTGATGTGTCTAGAGTGTGGATAAATGTGTGATGGTGTATCTAGTACGTGTGTAAATATAATATTTTACATTTATACACATAGTAGAGACGTCATCATCAGTTTATCACACCGGAGTGAAAAATACACTGTTTTATTAGATGGTTTATCAGTTCACCCCTATTGTAGAAAAACAATATATATACTGTACATACATATATATGTACACACACAGTCAGATCCACTTAAACGAATAGTCTTTGGTCAACCGCCAGTTATGCGTTTAAGCGGGTTATTCTTTTAAGCAATCTTGTATTATTTTTCATGACTGCATATGAACATGTGATTCTGAAGAGATGGTACTTTATGTAGGAGTATGAACTTTATGTAGTAGCACTTGTGACTGTTAAAAAAGGCTTGTTTCACGAACTTTAGTCATTGCTTTTAATGTAAAATGTAGAGTGAAGTGCTGTTCTGTAAATGTTCGTTGTGCTTGTACTGTACTTTGTCAGCCTGCACTGCCGTAAAGTGCTCTGTTAAGTCGTGTTTACACAGTCGCATTTGCACTGGAGTAATACGAGCGCTCGGGTTGTTCCAGCGCAAGTGTGGTTGACTAGACAGACCCTCGATTGTGGAAGGCCAGTCACTAACATGCTCCAGGATTTCCTAGCAAACTGGGAACGTGGAGCGTAGCGAGTGACTTACAGTGGCTTCCACTGCTATGTGGAGTGTATGTGCCGCTGCAACCTGTTCCGTGATTCATGATTCCTTGAGCTGCCGTCCGGCCCCTCACCAGCGCAGACTGGAGCGATTCAGAGAGGGGCTGTGTAGACGGGCAGACAGTCAAGTCACGGGTGGTTGGGACCGCGCTGTTGCGATTGGAGTTGGAGGAGCTGCTGCCATGTCAGCATGGCTTTAGTGTAGACTGCCTCTGCCTTTCTTTCTCTATTTTAACAAGACATCAGATCTGGTGCCTTTACTTTGTCAGCAAGCGAAAGCTGCTTATGTTTTTTGGTTGTGTCTTCCATCCTCACCTCTGCAAATGAAATGAAATGTAAAGATGAGTTGAGTTGAGACACTCCTTAAGTAGCTGTTAAGCAAGTGCTAACACCTGATAACAGGTTCTTGTCAAATTGTCATAATTAACTGTTAATACAGAGCAGGTGTGGGGAGGTGAATGGTTACAGTGAGTCCAGCAACTAACTAAAGGCAGCTCTTTGTATGCGATTAAAAAGGCTATAATAATGTGATAAAACAGTCTCTATCTAATGGAACAGATAGGAAGGGATTTGGGGATTCAGACTTTTATGCATTTAAGCAGGTTATTCTGTTAAGCAATATGTGATTCCCGCCCATCACCTATCTTTTTTAACCTCTCTATCTCCACCAGCACCATCCCCAAGGCCTGGAGACTAGCCAGAGTGATCCTGCTTCATAAAGGCGGTGACCCTTCCATTCCAGGCAACTAGAGGCCCGTTTCCCTTCTCCCCTCCTTTTCAAAAATCCTCGAATCACTTATCTTTAAAAGATTGAATTCCTTTCTGACCACAAATGACATACTGACCCCTTATCAGTCTGGCTTTCGGAGTCTCCACTCCACTTCCTCATACCTTCTCCACTTAACTAATCATATATACTACACCATGGACAAAGGCCATCTGACTCTGGCCATTTTTGTCGACTTAGCCAAGGTCTTTGACTTGGTTTGCCCACAAACTCCTCTTGAACGATCTTTCCTCTATTGGTTTTTTGCCCTCAACCACTGAGGGGTTTAAGGCATACTTCTCTGACAGATACCAGTATGTGCCGCTGGGCAACACCACATTCCCTCCCTCCCCATCCAAGTGGGTGTCCCTCAGGGGTCGATCCTTGGACCCATACTCTTTTCCATATTCATAAATAACCTACCATCTATCTGTTCCGTATCACACGTCCAAATGTATGCTGATGACACGGTAATATTTGCATCAGGTCGTTCTCGTGCACAAATCGAGCCCATCCTCTAAGCTGATTTTGTGAACATGCTGCGCTGGTTCGAGGCCAAATTGCTTAAGTTTGATACCAGGAAAACAGTCACAATGGCATTCGGTACTGCTCAGAAATCAATCAGTCAATCAAAATCTTGATTTTGCCATGCAGAACACCATTGAGACAAGCTCATTTACAAGATGGACCTGGGGCAAAACAGTTGCCAACAGGGTTAAGACATAACAGGTTGAGTGAACGTACATAACAATTACGTAGTAATAATAACATATAACTATCACATGTTACAAGATACTTGCACCTAAATACAGTTGCATGGATACAGATATATGGATGTAAGGTAATGAGTTAAAGTTTATACAGTAAACATCATCGGAGGAGTCATAGTGAGCAGAAGTGGCAGTTCCTGTAGCATCAAAGTGCGAAGAAGATTGAGATATTAGAGTCCTTGATAAGTACTGTTGGCATGTCCTGGCAAGTGGGGTGGGAAGGGGAGGGGAGTATAGGGAGTGGGGAGGGAAGGTCAGACGAGATAGGAGAGGGTTGGACATGATGGCCTCGGGAGGAGGGACTGTTCAAAGGGAGAACTCAGGGATTTATTTAACTCCAAAAATTGATTAGCATTTTGCTCATAAAAGTGCTAAAACATTGTGAAAATGCATACAACTTGCCTCACTGTGTTTAACAAACATAATACTTCTAGAAAACCTGTATAAATACTTTCTGTACAGTTAGTAATGTCCCAAGAAAAAAACTGCTAATCAATTATTTAAAACCCTGGAACACGACAGATGCCACAGGCAATGGTTGGGGTTTAAGTCCAGAATTTAAAGCAGTAACAAATCGTGATGTTAAGACCTTGACTTAAAGCAATGACAGGCCTCGGAGAAGATCCTCAGGAACAAGGATTTGAAGAGGGAGAATGTGATAGGGGAAGCAAGCCGTAAGGTTTTCTGGATCTTATTCCAGAGCGTAGGAAGAGTGAAGCTTATTGAGGCTCTACCAAAGTACGTTTTAACTTTAGGGATAGCCAGAGATAAGATGTTAAGACTTCTGAGAGAATAGGCTCTAGAGATGTGGGGAGTTAGGCAGCTTGTGAGGTACTGAAGTAATTTATGAGTGATTGCCTTATATGTCCATAGAATAGCATTCTTTTGCCTCCTGAAGCTAAAGGAGCTCCAGCCTATGGAATAATAGAGGATGCAGTGGTGTGTGTCATAAGGGACATCCACAGTGAACCTAAGGGCTCTGTGGTATAGGGTATCAAGCTTGGAGAGAGCTGTGTGTTAGTACTATGGCTATATAGGGAGTCCACATAGTCTGGAAGAGGCAAGAAGGTAGCTTGAACTAGGAGTTGTCTAGCCTCCTGGGTTAGTGAGTGCTTCATCCTGAAGAAAATACAGAGCCTTTGATGCAGTTTCTTAGTGAGTTCTTCAGTGTGATCAGTGAAGGACAATTTGTAGTCAATCCAGACCCCAGGTTTTTGAATTGTTCCACGAACTCCAGGCTTCTCCCAAAGGGTGCTTATGTGAGGACCCTAATCTGGGTTTTTTTTGGTTTTTTTTTTTGAGATGAGGGGCCAGTGGAGAGAAAATCATGGCCTTAGATTTTTTGGCATTGAGCAGGAGTTTCAAGTTGAGTAGATTTTTTTGGAGGATGTCAAAATAATTCTGGAGGTCCAAAATGGCTTGATCCGGAGTTGATCTGTCAATGTATAGCACTGTATCATCAGCAAAGAGATGGATACCAGATGTCTTTAGGCCAGTGTCGATTTGATTAATATAAATGGCAAAGACAACTGAACCAAATATGGATCCTTGGGGGGACACCTCTAAGGAGTATTTTTTGTGGTGATAGGTTCTCCCTCAGCCTTGACCTGCTGCTCTCTGTCCACAAGATAGTTTGCAAATCAAGTTAGGGCCAAGTTGTCCACCCTAACTTTCTTCAGGGTCACCAGGAGTAAATTATGGTCCACCGTTGCGTCGAAAGCCTTGCTAAGGTCCAGAAACAAAAGGCACGCATATATTGCTTGTTATCAAGTGCGGACTGCAAGTCATTTATATCCTTGGCAAGGGCAGTGGAGGTACTATACATTGGATGGAAACTTCATTGAATTGGGTTTAGTAGATTAAAACTTTCCAGATGAAATCTGGGCTGTTCATTTACTACCTTCTCCAATAGTTTTGACAAGGCCAGGAGCAAGGTGATTGGGTGATAATTATTTAGGTCGCAGGGCATGAAAATAGAGGCCGTGGACTCTTGTAAATGTCTGGCTGGATCCCAAACTGGATTTCTCCCTCCACCTTGACGCAATACACAAAAAGCTCTGCCCCAAATTGGGCTTACTGCATAGGCAAAAGGACAGCCTCTCGATCCCCAACGGTGGAAATAATCTCCAAGCTCATCCTCCTGTTCTTGACTATGCTGACGTGGTGTATAGCTCCTCAGTCAACTCTCACCAAGCTAGATCCTCTGTTCCGTGCCTTCTGCCGCTTCGCCACTGATCTCCCCTTCTTCACCCACCACTGCCTTCTCTACCAAACTGTATCTCTCCCGCCGCTCACAAACCGTTGCCTTGCACACTGTGCCTCCTTCATCGACAAATACTGGCACAACACCCTTCATTCCTATCTCTCTTTACTGATATCCCCTGCCCCTAATTCGGGTTATTTGCTGTGCTCTCATGATCACTGCTCCTTTGCCCTACCCCAGCCTCGCTCACTCTCTGGGAAACTAACCTTTGCCTGTTGGCTCCCAGCCCTCAAGAACAACCTTCCTCTCTCATTACGCAGTTTTCCAACTGCAGCATCCCTAAAGAGGTACTTCAGACTTCTCCCCCTACCCCTTGCCTTTGCCCCTCCCCCAACTAAAACTTCCCTGGGAACACATACAAACTCACTGCTGCTCGGCTTACCTGTGCAATGCTCCATGTGTATATGTATGTTCACTTCCCATTGTACATATTATTTATTGCAGATTAGTTTCACTATGCATAAAATCCATTGTGCCATTTTCTCTCATCACTTGTATCTATTTACTGCTGGGTAATTATCCCATGTGTACCTGAAATGCATACACAGTGACAATGATATAAATATCAGTGTATTGTAAATGTGTTGTAAATCGATTAGTTGTTTATCCTATTATATTAATTGCATACTGTGTCCTTCTCCCCTGCCTCGCGTCGCACCCGGAAACAAGCCTTGGCTGTTTGTGCCTTTCCCAGTCATCAATTTTTAAATAAATAAATAAATATGGGAGCAAGTATTTAAAAAAGGAATGTTATATCTTGTCGTCTTTAAAACTAATCCTAAGAGAACTACTGATCTCACTTCAAGAGAGAGCTCTTGCAGCAGGTAACACCATTAGGACTATGCCCCAGGTTACTAGGATCCCACGGAAAAATTCTAGCTAGCAGTCTAAGGTGGGGGACCACCCCCCATGTCAGCCCTGCCCCCAACATCACCAGTAGTATAAAGGGGCAGTTCCCCGGCACCACCTCATTTTTTTTTTTCCTTCCGTTGACCCATGCACATTGGCTCCACGGATGCCTCCTGCTTCCTTTCAGCTGCCATTTTCACACTTCACGCAGTTACCATTTATTTTGCTCAAAATACGAGTATGTTATGTATGTCTACCCAGCCATCTTCCTCAGCAGAGCGGTGGAAATTGAAGTGCATTTGCGTCATACAGATCCTGGCAAATGATGGCCATTTGGCCTGCCTGCTTTGCCTAGGCCTCAAACACAGGCCGGACGACTGCTCGCACTGCCTCAGCTTCAACAAGTGGACTCAGATCTGCCATCTGAAGACCCTGAAAGCATACTTCCTTGAACAGCAAGTGGCCGCCATGCAGAAGACCCACTCAGGGCGCAGCTCCCTTTTCCTCCTCTGCTAAGGACTCCTCCCCCAGAGAGACAGAAGAAGTTGAGCAGGAAGCACCATCATCGTGACAAGGACAGGTCCAGGTCAGAATCTCATCCTAGGTCCCCACACAAGACTTTCAAATCTTCTGCCTCCAGCGCAAGGTCAGACTCTGCCCCTTTGGTCTCTCCCGTGGTTATCATTGAGGAAGCCCCCTGCCTCTTCTCAGGTGTATGGCGGGGGGTCTTCTGGGCTTGGGCTTTCTCAAGCCCCCGTGTTCTGGCAATCTGGCCCTGCAAGCATGCACTAGGGTCTTACCCAGCAAGACCAACACATTATCCATCAGGCGGCAGGTCAGAACCTGCCATCCGCAAGGCCTTAGTCTCTGGGTCATCAGACAAGACCAGAAGACGTCGGGAACATGAGTACCTGAAGAAACCACGCTCGCCTTCCAGACTGTCTTCAGCCAAGGCTTCAGTCTGATGCCATGCCTCAATGCCCTCTGACTCCACTACGGAGTCGGACCAGACACCACCTTCTAAGCCACTGTCTGCTCCGCCAGTCCCGAATGAAGGTCTGACTACAGACCAAATGTCAGTGGACCTAACGCTTGCCTCAGGGGATACTAGGTCATCTCTTTGGCTGAGGTTGGGGCGCTCTTCAATAGTTGGTGCAGCACCATTAAAGGAGACCTTGTGCCTAGGCCAGTGAAGCTGGACTCCTTCCCCGTGGGGACCCCGGCCCCGCCTAGATGCCCAACCTCCCCACGTTCGCTTTCGCCACTCGCGACGCTGGTCCATTTGACTTCAGGGGCTGATGGGCATGGATCACCCGAAACACAGTGGCACAGTCACTACCCATCATCCAGATCCTCCTCCTCCAGGGGATGCCAGGATACATCCTCAGATGAATCCTCCAAAGCCGGCTCCTCCTCCTCCTAAGATTCCTCAGAGGATGAATTGTCTCTCCCATCCCCGAATACACGAGAGACTCCCCAAGGTCGTCTCTGGACTACCCCTCATTCCTGGACATGATGGGGCACATCTAGTTTCTCTGTTAATGGGAGATAGAAGAGTTAGACCCCTGAGAGATGCCGCCAGGCAAAGTTCCTAGGGGCCACTTACTCAAAACCCTTAGTAGTCCCACCATTAGTGGAACTCTTCCAGGACATTGCAAAGGCAGCCTGGAAGCACCCTTCCACGCCCTTGGCTGTCTTCAAAAAGGCTGACCGCTTTCATAGGACTCCAAGGGGAGAACCACACTTGAGTGAGCAGCTCAAGGTGGACTCCATGATGCTCGTGGCAGCTTAAGGGAGAACCCAACAGCCAAAGCACGAGTTCCCAGCCACCAGATAAGGAGTTCAAGAAG
Organism: Neoceratodus forsteri; assembly: GCA_016271365.2. Classification (NCBI taxonomy): domain Eukaryota; kingdom Metazoa; phylum Chordata; order Ceratodontiformes; family Ceratodontidae; genus Neoceratodus; species Neoceratodus forsteri. Next base: position 1,127,177,863 of record CM057449.1, on the reverse strand, counting down.
TTGGACCATTTGGAACGCAAGGTGTATTCCTCAGCCACCTGTGTGGTCCAGTCACTTAATTTTCTGGCACATATGGTGATGTAGCAGAAATCCCTCTGGAATAAGGTCCTGGACCTAACTCGATCACAACCTAACTCTGCTAACAAGTCTGAGTTGTTAGCAGTTCTCCAATCCAGTGCTGACGTCAGTAAGCACATCCTTAGGTGCTCATACAACTCGACTGAGACTGCCGCTGTGGCTGCAGCCACAGGGATATGCCTAAGGCACCACTCCTGGCTGAGGGCCTTGGGATGCTGCCAGGATTTGCATGAAGCCCCCTTTCCAAGGGCCAGTTCTTTTCAGCCAGCAGGTTGAAAAACTAATAACTGGTTTACGGGGCAGTTTCTAAGGTCCACAGAATGTATAAATCTGAACCAGCCCACGTCCAGGCATCAGGGCCAGCAGGGTAGGTGACAACACAGCAAGGGGGCTACAAAAGAAAAGGTACCCACCTGTCTGCTGAAGCACAAGGACCTAAAAACGCTAAGAATGCCAGAGCTCCCTTGGCATGACTTCCTGCCTGCCTCCTCCTCCAGCAGAGTTGCAGGGGGAGGCAGTAGGAGTGAGATTCTCCCTTTACCTCAGCGGCTGGTCCAATATCACCGCAGATCAGTGGGTACTTCAGATAATAGAAAGGGGTTACACACTGGAATTCACCCAAATTCCACCAGACAACCCACCAGTTCCCACCCATTGCTCTACATCCCACACAGTGCTCATCCTGGCAGAAATCCAAGCCTTCTTGAGCAAGAAAGCAATCCAAGCAGTGCCACCAAGTCAAAGAGGAAAGGGGTATTACTCTCACTTCTTCCTATTCCCAAGAAAGACAGGGGACCTTTGCCCCATCCTAGACCTCAGTCAACTGAACACTTTCATCAAATACAAAAGGTTTAGGATGGTGACTCTGCCGGAATTGCTGTCCATGCTTCGCCAAGGGGATTGACTATGCTCCCTGGATATGCAGGATGCCTACATGCATATAAAAATTCTGCCGTCCCACAGAAAGTACCTCCACTTTACCTTCCAGGGAGAGCACTACCAATTCAGCGTGCTGCCATTCGGCCTTTCTTCGGCACCCAGCATGTTCACAAAGTGCCTGGCAGTGGTGGCAGCAGCTCTCAAGAGGCAGCGACATTATGTCTACCCCTACTTCGACGACTGGATCTTGACAGCTCTGACAAGGGAACAGCTCTGTTGCTCACTGTTAGACACATTCTTTCTGTTCCAAGATCTGGGGATTACATTGAATCTTCCCAAGTCATCCCCCTGGCCCACCCAGAGGATACAGTACATAGGGGCCATCTTGGATGCTGTCCAGGAGAGGGCCTCTCTCCCCTCAGACAGGGCTGATTGACTGAGGGCACTGGCTCGGAGGGTCATCTCGGCAAACCTGATTCCAGCAGAATGGTACTGCAACTACTAGGCCATATGGCAACCACCATTGTAACAGTACCCTTAGCTCATCTGCACATGAGGGTTCTCCAGTGGAACCTCCGGGTTCAGTGGGACCAGTGCTTGGATGATCTTGAGCACCCAGTCCGCGGGTGTTGCCTGTACCAAGAGCAAGGACACCTAGGAGCAAAAAAATCATGGAAGTCAATCAGTGGCTGAGGGGATGGTGTGGGCAGATGGGATTTGGATTAATAGGTGACTGGGGATCAGTGTGGGAGGAAGAGGGACTATATGCCCCCTGATAGGCTGCACCTGAGCTTAGAAGGGACAGCTGTACTAAAGGGCAAACTGGAGGACTTTATAGTAAGGAAGTTAAATTTAAACTGATTCGGAGGGGTTAAAGAAAAGACCACTGGTACAGGTAGGAGAGTTGGGAGGCTATCAGCCTCTCCCCAGGACAAAGAGGAAAAGCAGGCAACATGCAACAACAGGGAAGGGTTGGAAAGGGAGGACAGAGAAGAGGGGGCTACATGGTTGAGGGGATTAGTAGCAAACACCGGGAGCTTGGGGAATTGGAGACCACCATGGTGGAAGAGGGTCTCGACATAGTAGTAGTAACTGAGACTTGGACTGAGCATCACGCTTGGGAGATGGTCATACCTGGTTACCGACTGTTTAGGAAAGACAGGGTGGGGAAGGGGGGGTAGCATTATACATCAAAGAAGAAATTGGGTTCACAGAGGGGCTGGAAGAGGAAGGGGAGACTGAGACTCAGGGGTAATGTGAGGAAATTTATTTTCACGGAGAGAGTGGTGGATACATGGAACAGCCTTCCTGAGGAGGTCGTTGGGTCTAAAACAGTGGGGGAATTCAAACATGCATGGGACAGACACAAGGCAATTATATTGGGGGGTTGCAGGAAGTAGGCTGTTGGTTAACTAGAATCTGCAGCTTATCCAGTAGGTAGGGAAATGGGCAGACTGGATGGGCCAAGTGGTCCTTATCTGCCATCAAAGTCTATGTTTCTATGTAGATAATGTGGGCCACTTTAGACAAAAGGAATAGGAAATCATTGAGGGTGGGGGTGGTTTACGGACCTCCTACAGAGGGGGATAAACACCTTACACAGTCAGTGACAAAAATGGCACAAAAAGAGGAGATTCTGTTAGTTGGGGACCTGAACCTCCCTAACATCGACAGGGAGATCCCAGCAGCAGTATCAGCTAGGAGCAAGGGGAGGGATCTTAAAGGCATTACAAGGGGTATTCCTGCAACAGCTGGTAAGGGAGTCCACTAGGGGGAGAAAACCAGTTGGACTTAGTCCTCACAATTGGGGACAGTGTGGAGGAGGTGGAGGTGGGGAAGGATTAGACACAAGTGACCACAGGGCTGTAAGGATCAGAGTAAAAACAGGGAGGGAAGTAAACAGGACAAGAACTAGGGTAATGGACTTCAAGAAAGCAGACTTTAACAGAATGAAGAGGGTATTTGGGGAAGAAATGTCAGGGATAGGGAATATAAAGGATGTGGAGGAATTATGGGCAGCTGTTAAGGGAGGGATGCTGAAAGTTGCTGAAATTTGCATCAAGAAGGTTATGAAGAATAGAAGAAGGGGAGACCTCTATGGTTTACAAGGGAGGTGGCTGGGGCAGTCAAGGAGAGGAAAAGGGCATTCAGGACAAGAGGCATAAGACGACACAAAGGGAGGAGGATAGGGAGGCATATAGAGAGAAGAGGAGAGAGGCAGGGCAGGAGATGAGGAGGGCTAAAGTGGTCACTGAGGAGAAAACAGTAAAGCAAGCCAAGAGGGGAGATGAGGCCTTATTTAGGTATGTGGGAGAAAGAAGGAAGGCACGGCAGGGAATAGTGAGATTGAGGGGGGAGAGAGGAATAAAACTGGAGAGGGACTTCGAAAAAACGGAGGTATTAAATAGCTATCTCTGTTTGATCTTCATGAAAGAGGGTGAGGGTAGAGGACCAGAGCTGGAGGGGAATGGATTCCAGAATGTTCACAGTCGATAGAGTAAGGGAGGAATTGGGCAGCTTAAAGGTGGATAAAGCAATGGGGCCAGACAGCTTGCACCCAAGGGTACTCCACGAGCTGAGGGAAGAGCTGGCAGCACTTTTGACAAAACTGTAACTTGTCCATGGATCCAGGGTAGATGCCTGGGGACTGGAAGAGGGTGGAGGTGGTTGCACTACACAAGGGGAGGAAGCAAGGAGGTGGCCAAAAACTACTGCCCTGTCTGTGTCACCTCGGTGGTGGGAAAGGTAATGGAGACTTTAATAAAAGAAAGGGTGGTAGACCATCTGGTGGCCAGTGGTATGCAGGATGAAAAGCAGCATGGCTTCACGAATGGGAAGTCATGTCAGAAAAACATGATAGAGTTTTTTGATTGGGTGATGCAGGTAGTGGACCAGGGAGGGGCAGTGGACGTGGCCTATCTGGACTTCCATAAGGCCTTCAACACCGTCCTGTGCAGAAGGCTAGTAAATAAGCTGGAGAGCTTCAGGGTGGGTGAGACGGTAACTAGGTGGGAAAACTGGTTGACAGGAAGGAGCCAAACAATGGTGGTAAATAGGGTACATTCCAGGGTAAAGGGGGTAACAAGTGGGGTGCTTCAGGGGTCAGTACTGGGACCCCTACTTTTTAACATTTATATCAGTGATCTAGCAGAAGGACTAGAGGGTAGGGTGTGCCTGTTTGTGGATGATATGAAGGTCTGCAATAGGATGGACACCCAAGGTGGAGTAGAGGCCAGGAAGCAAGACATGGAAAGGTGGTCAGAAACCTGGCAACTAAAATTCAATGCGAAAATGTTTGTGGGGTGATGCACCTGGGGCAGAAAACCATTCGAGCAACTTGTACCCTTGGGGGGTTCAAGGAAACAGAGCAGGAGAGGGATCTGGGGATTATTGTATCGAGCAATCTTAAGGTAGGAAAGGCAAATGGTATGTTGGCCTGCATTGGAAGGGGCATAACTAGCAGAAGAAGAGAGGTGCTTATGCCACTGTACTAAACAGTGGTGAGGTTGCACCTGGAGTACGGGGTACAGTTCTGCAGATCACACCTATGTAGGGACATTGAGGGGATGGAGAGGGTTCAGAGAAGAGCAACCAAGATGGTGTATGGAATGCGGAGAAAATACATGAACAGAGGTGGAGGGAGCAGAATCTATACCCACTAGAGACTAAAGGGGGGAGGATGACATGATTGAAACTTTTAAGTATTTGAAGGGGATCAATAAGGTGAAGGAGGGGAGCTTGTTCAAAAGGAAGGAGGGAGCTAGAACAAGGGGGCATAACCTTAGATTGGAAGGAGGGAAATACAGAGGCAATGTGAGGGGGCAGTTCTTCACAAAGAGGGTGGTGGAGGCCTGAAACAGGCTACCAGAGGAGGTGGTGGGATCTGAAATTATGGGATTCAAGAGGGCATGGGACAGGATGAGGGGGGTAAAGTTCTGAGCCAGTAAAAGGGGGGGTGGATATACGGGCAGACTAGTTGGGCCGCCGTTGTCCTTTTCTGCCATCAAATTTCTGTGAATCTCTAAAGCAGTATGTCAGACTGTTGAATGGTGGCTCACCCCTTCCCAGTTAGAATCCGGGGCTCACTTTCAAAGTCCCAGTCCTCAGCAGATCCTGACAATGGATGCCTCGGAACTAGAGTGGGTCGCACATTTCAGATTCCACCGGACAATAGCAGGGTTTTGTTTAACTCTAAAAATTGATTAGCGTTTTGCTCATAAAAGTGCTAAAACATTGTGAAAATACACAGCACTTGCCTCACTGTGTTTAACAAACATAACACTTCTAGAAAACCTATATAAATACTTCCTGTACAGTTAGTAGTGTCCCAGGGAAAAAACTGCTAATCAATTATTTAAAACCCTGCAATAGGGACGTGGACTTTGGAACACAATTTTCACATCAACGTGTTGGAGATGAGAGCCATTCTGTATGCCTTACAGGTGTTTCAGACGATTCTGCTTCCAGGGCCCCTGCTGATCCAGTCGGACAATATGCCAGTGGTCTTCTACATCAGCAAGCAAGCAAGGGGGCACACACCCTTACCCACTCTGCAGAGAAGCCATGAGGGTCTGGTACTGGGCAGTGGAGCACAACCAGGAACTCACAGTGGTTCACGTTCCAGGAGTTCAAAACACCCTAGCTGACAGCCGCAGCCGCTCTTGCTCTCAGGATCATGAATGGGAGCTACTACAGGACATAGTAGATCTTTTCAGAAAGTAAGGTCTTCCAGAACTGGACCTCTTTGCGTCCCCACTCAGTGCCAAACTGCCCAGTTTCTGCTCGCTAGATCCCGGGCCTGGTGTTTTCTGGCGAGACGCGTTGTCCCTCTCTTGGGCAGGGAGGTTCCTTTATGCCTTCCCAACCTTTCCTCTTCTTCAGAGAGTACTGCTCAAGCTACAAGCAGAATGAGCTGTCATGATCCTCATAGCGCCATTTTGGCCTCGACAGATTTGGTTCCAGTTGCTCCATCAATTGGCATTGGAACCGGCAGTTCCCTTACCCCTGTCTCCTCGCTTGCTCTCCCAGGAGCAGGGAACACTAGTACACGCAAATCTTTAGTCTCTGTACCTGCATGCATGGCTCCTACAGACCTAGTCAGGGACAGGTATGGGGTGTAATCAGTGGTAGCATAGGTCCTTGTGGCTGCAAGGAAACCCTCGACCAGGGCCACATATGCCATGAAATGGAAACATTTCTGCCTGTGGACTTCATCCCATCTCCTGGCTCCATTCATCTGTCCGGTGAATTCGGTCATGGAATACCTTATTTCCCTATCTGATGCGGGCCTCAGCTACTTGTCCATAAAGGTACACCTTTCTGCACTATCAGCTTATAATGTACAAATGAATAGCAGGAACCTGGCGCAGTTGAATTTGTCCAAAACCTTCTTGCACATCAAGCCTCCCAGGAGGGACCCTGTTCCCCTGGGATCTCTTGTTCTTGTTAGAAAAGCTTACATTGCCTCCCTTTGAGCCAGGGCAAATTGTGAGTTACACTTTCTATTTGGAAAACATTGTTTTTTAGTTGCTATTACTTCTGCTCAGAGGATTTCCGAGCTTCAGGCTCTGATGTGTAAAGAGCCTTATTTGATTTTTCACAGGGACAGGGTATCCCTGCATACTAATTTGAAGTTTCTCCCGAAGGTAGTGTCTGAGTTCACTGCGAATCAGGGCATTCGACTTCCAGTCTATTATCCAGTGTACTCAAATAAAGGGGAGGCCTTGTTACATACTCTGGATGTTCAAAGGATTCTTTGTTTTTACATAGATTGTACTCAATCTGCTAGAAAAACAGACCAGTTGTTTGTCTCTTTTGCCTAAAGAATGTTAGGGGCTGCAGTGACTAAGCAGATATTGGCAAATGGTTGGTCAATTGCATAGTTTTCTGCTATTAAAAGTGCAACAAGCCTTTACTAGGACTGTTTAAAGGTCACTCCACTAGGGGTGTTGCCACTTCCTTTGCATCCGTAAAGAATGTCTCAGCAGCTGATCTCTGTGCAGCTGCCACTGGGAGTTCAGTCCACACCTTTGTTAAGCACTACAGTCTGGACATTGCTTCTAGGAGAAGGGCATTGGCCTAGCTGTTCCAAAGGGGACTACTCTCTTAAGAGTACCGGTGGTTTACTTTTGCCTATAACCACCACCCTTCTGACCTGGATTCTATCCTTGTACTACTTGGGACTCAGTCCTAATGGTGTTGCCTGCTGTAAGAGCTCTATCTCGAAGTGAGATGGCGCAGTTCCGTAAGAACTTACCATAATGGTAAATATTCGAGAAGAGCTCTTGTAGCAGGTATGCCCCCCCCTTCATTAACCCATGGTTATTTCAGTTATCTTCTTTCTGGGGAATGTTAGAACCTCCTCGGTTCTCCATCCTTTATGCTAGCCGGGTCTCTGGCAGGCGACCTGAGCTGGTTCAAGGGGACCACCCCTTTATACTATTGGTGACGTTGGGGGCGGGACCAACATTGGGGGGGCGCTCCCCCACCTTAGACTACTAGCTGGAATTTTTCTGTGGGGTCCTAGTGACTGGCAGCATAGTCCTAATGGTGTTGCCTGTTGCAAGAGCTCTTCTCGAAGATCTGCTGTCACGGTAAGTTCTTACGTAACTGTACTTGTTACAGCTCATTGATCGTAGGTTGTGTTGGGGGGCATGCCAAAGGGAGTAGTCTCCCTTGAATTAGTTAGTAATGGTTTAAATATTAGTACAGGTTGACTGCATTTCTCTCCCTTGCTTGTTCTCCCTAATGATACCACCAAAGGTGCTGAAGAGGCTGGTATTAACTATTGCTATTACGGTTTTAAAATAATTGTTTACCTCCGTATCAAACTATACCAGATTGTATGGCTAGCAATAATTGTTTGTTGTTGTAGAGACATACATCAGGAAGCATAGGCGGACCAGGAGAAGTTACAAAATTCTCAAGTAGCACTTTATTATTATCAATAAGAATAAAATAGAAAAATAAAATTGTACAGGCTAGCTCTTCATACAGGCAGTACAAACAAAGAAAGCCATGCATCTGAGAGTCCCTCTCTGTTTAAATCTGTCTTTTTCTCTAAACAAAACATTGCTGTCTTTTTATAAGATATCTTTTCCTGTTGGTTTAAACTCTGCATCCTGATTGTTGTAAGTTGATCTCCTGTTTCTTACAGAATGTATCAGAACTTTTATCAGTTTCTTTCTTGAGGCCAGCCTAATGAGCACACCTAGTCTTAACAGGTGCAACAAAATAGAACATTCTGTCCTAGAGCTGGTCTTCTGTTGGCAGTTCTGCAAACAAACTTGTGGAGGTTAGAATGCATCTCAGGGTCACCCCCAGTATTACAAATTGTTATTTTTAAAGGAACCCAAGTAGTTGTCGTGCAATCATTTCAACAATAAAAGTATGTATATTTGCAAACCAGTGTATCCCAGTTTCACATAAAGATTCACAGATATTCTTTAATCACAGAGAAGCAAGGGGAGAAAGAAACAATAGAAACAGGAAGTGAGGGAGGGGAGAGAACAGGGGGAAATTGTGGGACCATCGGAGAGACCAGTTCCTAGGTGCCACAAGAAAATATGACTGCGCAATCAGACAGACAAGACCCTGACAAGTGGCAGAATAGGAGAGGACAAAATACATTTTTGCTTTTAACACTCTCTGCATAATAAATGGGTAGGGTCTTAACCATACCCTGTCACGTTTATCAGCTGTTTGATTTCTTGTATTGGGAGTATTCCCAATAGGACTGTATTCCGTATAATGCCGTACATGAGAAGTTAGTGTATTTTTGCATTTGAGTGAAAATAATAAAATATAAATAAAAAAAAAAAGACATATCTCCAGGATTAAGCTCTGTCTTGTACATAAGCACCTGGTGACCTTGGGACATGTCGTTGTTACCTCAGGACTCGATTATTGTAAGACTGTATGCCTAAGACTGCCTGAAAAGTTAGTGCAGGATGCAGTGGCTAGGTCGGTTATGGGAGCAAAATGCACGGATTACATCTCACCTGTTCTTCACTGTCTGCGCTGGCTACCAGTTAGGTGGTGCACCACTTTAAAGAGTGCTTTGTTCAACACACTGGTTCCAGTAGCACTTTTTTGATGTTCAAGGGTTCCACTGGTTAACCTTAATTCAGAATGGCATCTCAGAGCTGATGAAACCCTGCATGAACTGGGCCAAGGCTACCATAAAGATCTATTTGACTTCGATGCACTGGGTGGCCCCTCTGCTCCACCAAGGAGAATCTTAGATGTCCCAAGATTACACCTCAAGCAGTTTGGGGATAGAGCTTGATTGGTGGTGGCTCCTATCATCTGAAACTCATTAATGAGCTATCTTATGAGTTCACTCCCAGTGGAGGCATTTAAAAAGGGGCCGGAGTCTTTTATGTTTTTGCAAGCATTTAGTGATAGTTGAACCTGAGAACTGTGTTAGCTGGGAATTCAGATTTATTGGGTGGTCTGATATTTATTCTGGTTTGACTGGTAGATTCTTTATTATTGTTAGCTTGATTAGTTTTATTTGAAGTATGGGTATGTTTTCTTTCTGTTTTACTGTTCTCTGTGAAGCACCCTGAGCCTTAGGGTAGGATGCTATGTATATAAACTGCCTTGCCATGCCTTATTCCACAAATAGATCCAGTATGTTCCTCCTGTTTGCACTGTTAGTAGCCAAAGCAGTTTCTGTGGCTGTGGATAACTCTTCATTGCAAGATGTAAAGGTTACTCACCTGTAACAGTGTTCCTTCTAGTATTTATCCATAGCCCACACCACCAGTCCCTCCTCCCCTTGTCTGTGCTATTTAGGCTTGGTGTAGTATTTTGACTCTACTTGCACATACTTCTCACTTCAGTGGGATACATCTGAGGGGTGGAGGGAACCATGCACAAAACGTGGAGGCTGAAACAGAGTTCCTGTCCATTTTAAGGGACAGCTTCCTAAAGCAGCCAGTCCAAACAAAGACTAGGTTTGAGGTCACCTTAAACCTTGTTCTCAGTAATGGGGATGGGTTCATCTCCAGTCTGAAGACCAGGGAACCAGTGACCACAACTTTGTAATCTTCACGATGACAGGGAAGACTAGTCAGACATCAGCTGCCATGGCCTGAAACTTCAGAATGGGTGACTTTGCCAAGATGAAGGACGTGGTATCTTATCTAATGGTGTGGAGCATCTGCATAAGACTGAAAATGCAGACCACATTTGGGGTTTGGGGGGAGCAGCAAGATGGCTGCAATGCTGGTCCACTCCTTGCAGGAGCTCTGACTTTAAGCATTTGTAAACTCTTTGCTAAAATCAGCCATGACTCTGTTTATTTTTATACTGGTAAATGAAACCTTTGCTTAAACTGTATTGAAGCTAAAGCGCTGCTACGCTGATGGACATTTTAGTTTTAAGAGCCGTGGAGAGGCTGGAGTTACGTTTGGCTGTGTGTAATGTCTGAACTTTAAGCAAGGTTTTTACTTTATTGCTTCAGTGTCTCAAGCGGAACTCACCACCATGCTTTTGTGCCACTGAATTGCTGCTTTTTATACATATGTATGTTCTACTAGGTTTAAATAAAGGAAAAGATGCGGACACTTTTTATACAACCCTGTTAATACAGTCCCTATGCTTCATGTTGGAGTCGCTTGTTATACATGTTCTAGTGATATTGTTTTTGTGTTGACTACTGTTCTCTAGAGGAAAGCCCGAACTTAACTTGGAACTTTGAAAAAGGTCATGAACTTTGAACTTTTAATAAGATGGGTTTGCCTCTTTAGGGGTCATTATTTAGTTGAAGTTTTAATACAGTTGTGTTCATAACTGGGTAACAGCTGCTATGGACGCTGTAAAAAGTGCCAGCTCACAAAGAATTCTGTCAGTGAATATTGCCTTCCATGTTGCTTTTTAGCAGATATTTTATTTTGCAATTTAATTGTGTGCTATTTAAGCTTTGATTTTATTGCTCTCATTGTTAATAAGCTGTTTTAATGAGCTACAGCCCCTCTGTTACTAATCATTTAATTAGAGCAATACAGTAACTCTGTGATGTGATTACTAAAAAGGGACATACCAAATAGCCAGGTGCGTTAGCATCCTGTTTTTAGTAGAATGGTACATTTAGCAACATAAAATTATTATCTTTTGGACTGTAGTTAAATTGGTACTGATTAATATTTTAAAAGCAAACACTGCTTACCACATCACAGAGTTTCCTTTCTTTATTGAGTGCAAAATCTGAGGAAGCCTATCTGGTGAAACGTCAGCTGATCAGCACTTTTAGCACATAGCACTATGTACACGTTGCTGAGCATGACTGCTGGTCGTTAGTATGGCTGCGGTGCACTATGTATAGTGCCGTCGGTGTTGTTGTTTTTAATGCTTGTATGTTATCTGCCACTGTTTTGAAGCGATACTGCACTTTCTGGCGTCTTTTTATAGGACGATTTTGCACTCAATAAAGAAAGGAAGCTCTGCGATGTGGTAAGCAGTTTCTTGATTTTCTAAAGAGGAAGCTATGTGCTTACATGGTTAGTGCTATAGCAACGAGTTGTTTATACTCGATTAGTGTTTGCTTCGGTATCTCTGAAGCTGTTTAGCACCGTGCTGGTCTCCCAGTGAGTGAAGTGAACCCCACATTTTGTGTGTTTTTGGTTAACATTTTAAAAGAACAGGGTCCTTTTTGCGATTCAGCTTGAAGCAAGGTATGGATGGAATGGAGGTTGCCTAGTAGGTGTGAGGAGTGGCGTTGCTGCAGGGCATCTTGCGGCATCCAGTGATGACCATGAAGGGGAAGCGGAGTAGAGTATGGTAGTTTGGGTTAATTTGTGGCAGTTAGGCATCACTTCACGAGATAAAATGCCCTATGTGCCCCCTCCTGGTCAATGGCTCCTAGTACATGCCTCGGGAATGGCCGACAGGAGTGGCTGTAAGTGGGGTGGCAGGTGGGACTCAGAGCAACATGAGCTACATGGTGCCCTTTATAGGTAGGACCTCCCCTAATTCAGAGTATCCGATGGGCTATCAGGTAGGCACAGAAGTATAAGATGATTCAGAACGGGTCAAAACTATGTGGGACAGATTAATCTGGAAGGGGGCCATTGGCCACACATGGTCTGGCATCCGTCTAATCGCCCCACTTTCTGAGTGATGGCTTGATCGTTATGTGGCGGGGGTGCAAAGTGCCTGGGTCTTGCTTCTTACATATCAGGGGAAGCTCAGTTGACTTCATATGCATAGCGATGTTGGATTGCATCTGGGCTCTTCTGGTGATGGTTGACCATATTGTGGGTGTTTAAAACTGACTTAAGATAAGAAATTAATAAGTCACAAAGAAGTACCAACATTCATAAGAAATTGATCTTAACGGTAAAACCATGATATGGAATAGTCCAATTTAGGTAATTTCATTGCTGGCTTATCAAGATGAAATGTGTGGAGCAGGCCTGATATGGCTTGAACATGTATAAATTGTCTTTTGTACATTGTCTTGCAGACCTTTTTACATGTAATTTAGATTGTTTTGTGTCAAGTCAACTTAACTTTATTTTTTTAAAAGCGCTTTTCCAATGCCAAAGCGCTTGTACATCATAAAACATAAATATTCACAGATAAAACACACAGATTAAAAATAGGCAGCACAATCAGTATCCACTAGACATTGTCTTCAAAAGCTAAATTAAATAAATATGTTTTCAGTGAGGACTTAAAGTCTCAGTGGACAGGCACTCTCTAATCCGACGAGGTAGAGGATTCCACAGGGTGAGGACCACAAGAAAAAGCCCTGGCGCCTGAGGTCTGAAGACTGACCGTGGGGAATCTCTAGCAATCCCTCATCGGAGGAGCGGAGTGGGTGGAGAAGGCAGTAGGGACGAATGAGGTCTTGCAAATAACACGGCCCCTGTCCGTGTAGGACCTTGTAGGTGATCCTCCATCGCACAGGCAGCCAGTGCAGTTCGCAAAGCACCGGTGAGACATGGCTAGATCTTGACAAACCTGTCAACAACCTAGCTGCCGTGTTCTGCACCAGCTGCAGGTGACAGATGTCCACCCTTTGAATGCTGTAATAGTTTTTAACTGATCAACAATAAACTACTTTGACTTTGACATTTGGGATTTGTCGAAGTAGGAACTCAAAGCTTCTGCAGAAGTGTGCATCCCAATAAACAAATGGGGAAACCGGGCTAAGAAGTGGCTCCTACCTGGCTCAACAAGGAGTGTAATCCTTAAAAAGAAAAGCCTTTGACAGCTTCAAAGAGATGGGCTGCCTCCCAGGCTACAGAGTACAGAGCAGCACTGAGGGACTACAAGACTAGCACTCAGAAAGCCAAGTGGTGTCTGGAAGATAGAATAGTAGTAGGAGCTGCAGACAATGCCAAAGCATTCTCCCAATACATAGATGGCAGAAGGAAGGTTGGGGGGGGGGGGCCTTTTGCCCCTGAAAACGAGATTCTGAATGAGCACTTTGCTTTGGTGTTTACCAAAGTGACCACGATGAAGGAAGGGAGCTCATTGGGAGGGCAATATGCAGTAGCCATAATACAGCCTTTGAATATCACATCAGCCCTGGCAGCTGACTAACTGGCAAAGACCAAGCCAGATAAGTCCCATGGGGGGAGGGACACGATGCACCCCGAGATCACAGTGGAGTCACAGGAACAGGTGGTATGGTCACTTGCGGTAATCATTCATGAATTTGGTTGGACAAGCCCGGTATGGAATGACTGGATTGTGACCATTGTGGTCCTCATTTTGAAGAGGCAGAAAAGGTTGGATCCAGGCAACTGCAGTCCGATCAGCTTGACATTATGCTGGGCAAGGTCCTGAAACCATTATCAAGTACAGACCAATGGAGCACTAGGTTGAGACCAGGGTTCTCACCCTCTCTCAGCATGGCATTATGAGGACATATCTAACCTTTTCTTCTTCTTTGACGGGGTGACCAGGGAAGTGGTAAAGGGATAAAACCGTAGCTGTGATCTGTCCTGGCTTTAGGAAGGGCTATGACACTGTTACACATGACAAGCTTCTGGGCCAGCTATACAAGTGCCTCATTCTTGAGGCATCTACAAGATAGATTTCTTAGTGGCGTGGGGAAAGAAAGAAAAGGATTTAAGTAAATGGATACTACGAGTGGAGAGGAGGAACTCAGCGGCATCCCTCAGGAATCCGTGCTGGGGCCACTGTCATTCGACATTTTCACCAACAGACTGGAGGCTGAGTTTTCCAGCAAGCCGCTTAAGTTTTCTGATGACAGTGAGCTTGTCAGAGTGGTGGAAGCCCTTGAGGATAGGGACAAACTTCAAGAGAACCTGACCAAGCTCCTGGGTGATTCGTTGGACTCATCCAATCTCAGGTCATTGTAGCCAAATACAAGTTACTTCACTAGGGGAGCCTATACAGAAGTAGTTCTTGATGCATTTGGCACACAAGACCTGCTGTCAGAGCAGTTCATGTGAGCCGCAAAGTATAGCGGTAGTAACATAGTATTTGACGGCAGATAAGGACGGCTAGGCCCACTCAGTCTGCCCGTATTCCTTGCCTGCATCAGTGGTCGCTGATCCTACTTGGTCATTGGCTTTAGCCTTTCCTACCCTCCTTTAGGGTTCCCTTGTGCCTATCCCATGGATGTTTGAATCCCCCCCACTGTGCTAGCTCCCACTACTTCCTGGGGTAGGCTATTCCATGCATCTACTACCCTTTGTGTGAAGAATAACTTCCTCACATTCCCCCTTTATCCTGCCTCTCACCAATCTCATATCATGCCCCCTTGTCCTTGTACACCTCCTATGTGAAAGATGTCGCCCACTTGCACTTTGTTTATGCCCTTAAGACACTTGAAGGTTTCTATCATATCTCCACTTCCTGACTCTCTTCCAGTGTATACATATTGAGGTCTAACACAATATGTGGATCTCTCTTTGCTGCAGTGCAGGAGGAAAAAAGATCTAGTGTCTTAATAGAACAGGGGTTACAGCATGACAAGCATAGCATAGCCTCTGTCAAGAAGGCCAGCAGAATGTTCGGATGCATGGGTAGGGGACTTAACCCTGCCACTTTACAAGGCTCTGATGTGGATCCCCCATAGTACTGTGTGCAGATCATCTAAGAATCCGTCTTCATCATCGATTCCCATTTATGGGTCTAGGCGGGAGACATTAAGACCCTGTGGAAGCCATGCTCTAGCCAGGGGTCTGGCCACAGCTACTTGGCATGGCACCTGTGCACTCCCCATGTGGTGCCACACACCATCCAATAAAAGTTGCCAGCTCCATCACTAACCTCAGTTCTGTGCTTCCTGCCATTGAGTGCACACTGTGGGAGCGCAGCATCTCAGTTCAATTCATTGCTGTTTCTTCCTGCCTCACTGCCATTTTAACTACTTTACAGTGTTGCTTGTGTTTGTTATTTTGCTGCAATGCTGAAGTCCTATAAAAAAGGGGAAAAATATTGTGAAGAAAGTCTGACAGCCACCCATTATGTGTTGTTGCCCCTGTGGGAAACCAATGGCTGTTCTGGACTGGCATCAGACTTGTGTGGCCTGTCTTGGACCAGAGTACAACATGGATATGTGTAATGTCTGTTTCTCCATGGACCATCACACCCTATACAACTGAGTATTGAAGTGGAGTTGCCTAATCCCCACCTTCAGAGGCAGGCATCACATGTGTGCATCCAGTTTCAGTTCATTAAGCATTTCCCCGGACCTCTACCCTAGACCTCTTGTTCTGTGGAAGTATGATGTTTTCATCAACCTCACTGAGTTGTCGGAGTCTCTGGTGGTTGGAGCTGGTGTACAGTTGATTCCATTTGGTGGTCTACGACTGCAAAACCCTCTGGTGACAAGGCCGCAGTTGTACAGTCCGTCTACACCAGTGGACACCTCGATGTTGTCCTCTGGTGTCGCTTGTGCAGTTGTCACTGTTCACAGTGATGACATGGTGGATGCTACTGGGGATGACACCAAGCACCCTTCTGACACTGTTCAGAGTCAGGAGAGGGAATAGCACTGCAGCCGTTATCCTCACTGTTACCAGCTCAAAGGTTGTCACCATCCATGGTATCACTAGCAACACTGACGAAGGCGATGGTAAGTAATGGCGACATTGTTGCCCGCGAAGTTGTCCCTGACACTAGTATTGAGGGTGGTGCTGACAATGGTGATGGGGATGACCCCATCTGTGAGGCTGTCACCAGTGCTGAGCCAAACATGGGTCAGATGATGGCTCAGAGGCAGAGTTTCCGCTGGAGCTGCTGGATTCCACTGCCACCTGTGAGGACGGGGGTTGCCCTGTGAGACCTGCACAGCTCTGCTCTCCTTGGGGATCCCCCCCCCCCATGGGCACCTATATTGGGTCACTCCTCTGATGTAGGAGGACATGTTTCAGTCAAATCTGCTAGGCCCTCTCCCCCAGGTGAGGCCCCTTACATATTTCAGCAGCCCAGACCAAGGCCCTTGAGACCACAACTCTCGACCCCCCTCTAGCAGGACCTCACCATTGTCTAGAGAGGCTACCCTTATTCATAGGCCTTCAGGGACTGCTAGCATGGAATCAGCACTGGGATTTTGTTGGTGCCTTAAGAGAGTTGGCATAGGGAGTCTGATAGGGCAAATACAGGAACTTTTCCCTGACACCAGTGTTTGCTGGAACCTGTGCCTTGTCTCCATCAACATCCTCCTCATAGGACAATGAATCACCTATCCACCTGCCTCCAACTGTTGAGTATGCCGTGTACTAGCGAGTCTTGGTGGAGATGCTCCAGGCACTTGACTTAAATGCTTAAGTGCAATCCAGCAGCCCTGCCATTTGAGCTCCTTGGCATTGCCAGTTTCGATATTTCTATTTTTCCTCCATGGCCTAGAGTCCTAGTGGAGGTGTCCAGAGCAGTTTGAAGACATCTCTTCTCCAATCCAGCCATTCTTGGGGACCTTCTCATGCTGTTTCATGGACACAAAGGATCCGCAGGTGAGGTACTTGAACCCTTGTCAGGGCTGGAAGTACTGTAGACCCTGTTGGGTCCATGGTGCCTCGCATATGATCAACTTCCAGAGGCAGATTCTGTTCAGATAGATAGCCTTGGCAGGAAGACTTTTTCCTTGGCATGCACCCATATGTGCATTTCTGCACACTGGGCACATATAGCAACCTATAACCATTGTGTATGGTTTCAGCTAAGCCCTCTCTTAGCTACAGTACCACAGAGTGAGAGGGTCAGGCAGGTCATTGACGGGTCTGCTGTGGGCCTGGAGGGTAGCTCGGCACCAGTGGAGGGCATCTTATAATGCCAATGAGGTGGCCTCCAGGTGAGCAGGAAGTTAGGTGCGTAGAAGCCTAGACTTTGACGGCAGATGAGGATTGCGTGGCCCACCTAGTCTACTCATTTCCCTAGCTATTGGATAAGCTGCAGATCCTAGGTAACCATCAGCCTACTTCCTCCTACCCTCCCTCTAGAATTGCCTTATGTCTGTCCCATACATTCTTGAATTCCCCCACTGTTTCTGACCCCTCAACCTCCTCAGGAAGGCCGTTCCATGTGTCCTACACCCTCTCAGTTAAAAAAATACTTCCTCACATTGTGCCTGAGCTGTCAGCTGCCCCCCATCTTCAAATTGTGCCCCCCTTGTTCTTGCATATCTCTTTTACTGAAAACTGCTACCCTCTTGGACTTGGTTTATTCCCTTGAGGTACTTGAAGGTTTCTATCATGTCCCTCCTTTCCTCAAGGGTATACATATTAAGCTCCTTTAGTCTCTCTTCGTATGGCTTCTGGTGCAGTCTTCATCAGGCGGATGACATGGCTTCAACTCTTTCAACTGGCACCTTTGGCCCACTGTAAGGTGCCTAACATGCACTTCCAGGGGGCCTTTTTTCTTCTTCCCTAGGGTTTGGCGGGAACGGTCGGGGAACCCTCCTGCTCTTGTGTTCCACAGTAGCCCCCACCTGGTCCTAACCAGTCTTGAGTCTTGCCAGACCTGTGAGGAGCTCCTTTTCTCAGATGTTCCCCCCCATGCAGAGGGCTGAGGGTATCTGTTACCCACATGGTGAGCCAGCTCCTCCTTGAGATGAAGGGATAGCTTGGTGCTTAGACCCATAAGTGGGAATCAGTGGTGAGATTGATTCTTGGAAGATATGAAAGTTACATACTTACTGTAACTATTGATCTTCTAGAATACTTCACCACTGACATCTGCCCACCATCCCCTGCTGTAGCAGAGCCAGTGCCTTTGGGCAGCTGTCCCTGACAGTACTGGCTCGAACCACTTAGTGCCATGACATCTTCCCAGTTGGATTCCCTATGGAGTATTTTTTGAAAAAAAAATAGGGATTTGAGACCCTTTGTTAGATTCCCACTCCCACTAAAAAAAAGGCAGAATGGCAGCTCCCTTCCTCCCTTTTCTTTCTTCCTGCCCGGGTATATCCCTTCTTGGTTATATCTCTACTAGTTGCTAAATATAATCTGTGCCTCTGGGCATTATCCAGTCTAGCTCGACTTGGCAGTTGCAATGTCTGTATAAGGGTGCTGTGCACTCTATGGATCAGGTACACTAGCTCTTACACAGGGTACATTCCTGTTGTTGCAGGAGAAGCAGGTAATTTTCTTTAATGTTTTTTCTTCTGACTATATCAGACTATTTTTTTGGTTGGTATGTCCTCTATTCTTCCAATGTGTCAGCTGGGCTGTTAGCCCACTACCCTTAGGGGTGCCTGAGGAGAGGAACGCATCTAGACGCCGTTGGGTTGTTCAGCACTACAACTTCACATGAACCTGAGATTCCCTTTTCTTTTCCCTGATGTGGAAAGAAGGGGCACATTTTAACGGACTACCCAATCCTCTATCTTGTGTTACGTTTTTTTTTTTTTTTTTTTTCAGGCATCTGTGATTTCATTCCTATTCTGGCACGTAATGCCATCTCATTTGCAAGGGGATCCCAGTGCTGGGCATCACCTGTCACAAACGCACTTAACAGGTCAGGCCCTCTGCTCACACAGTGCCAACCTCAGAGTGCAGTAATGTGAACAGGTAACGGATAAGGTAACCCTCCTGTCTGCTTTTGGGTCTGAATCACCTTTAGTCTCAAGTTCTGGGGGGATTCAAACTGTGAACCTTATGCTAGCACACCCAGTGTACAGGCTCCGATACGTACCCTCTTCGGGGATTGTGGTACAGTCTTTCACCAGGGGCACAAAGCCAGGCTTCCTAAATGAACCCTTAAAACTCTCTAAAAGATCTTAGGTATATTCTTACCTTTTTTCCAGATTGGTAACACCATCAAGCTTTTGAACAGTTTTTGTCAGTCTTAACCCTCTATACGTCACATGCGAAAAGAAGTTGGAAGACACACCCAGGCAGTCTTTCACATAATAGGTACTTTACTAAAAGATGATAAAAATATGAAAAATGTAAACACAGAACAATATATCAAATAACATACAATCACTTAAAAGAAAAGCAAAGAAAACTACAGACAAACTCCCACCAACATACAGTTTAGATCTTTTCTATCTAATGTATTACCTCTTTAAGTGCTTATCAGAGCAGTGTGTCTTTCTAGAGTCCCAAGATGGAATAAACTCACAGTTCAGACATAGTATAGTTTAAACTGTGTCTCTCCACACCCCTTCTGTGAATCATCTAGCTCCTCCTTTGAGGATATAAAAAAAAAAAATACAAACAGGATGTCCTAGCAGGAGGTATATTAAATAAAGTGACATCAGCAAAAACTCACTTCCAAATAATGTCTCTTTTGATCCACCAGTTCCTTTTAAGTTTACAACCCTGCAATTCTCTCACCTAGGTGCAAGATATCTGGCAGGAATCTACTTAATGATGTCCTGTTTCTGAAGTCATAAAATGTATATTTTAATTTCCCAGCTTCAGAGCAGCAACAGGTCATAAAACGGCCATAAAATAAAATTTCTCAAGGAAGTTAATTACATTACAGAGACCTCCTGTCAGTGTAATATATGTAGCTTCACTGAAACCTTGGGGGAGGGGGCACCCATGGAGCACAGGCTGTCTTATGTGAGACAATCACATAGTATATTTTTATATTACAAATAACATACAATATTCATAACCAGCTGGCCAAGCGTCATAATCACCCTCTCGTCTTTTCTGCCAAAGCCGCATGCTTTAGGGCTGCTGTCTTTAAGATCACTATCCATATCCTGTCTGGCTAGTGATGTGAGGCTCTGGTTCCATACTCAATTATCCTTGTGGGCCACTTAGTGTGCCCTGTTTCTCTGTGTCAAGGTTGGTTGCTGAGTTTTATTTTGTTGTTTATTTATGTTCCTATATCCTTTCCCTATCGGCTAGGAAAATTCTTAGCCCTTTCTTATCCCCCCCCCCCACTTTGTGTCTCTCCAGATGAACAGAACTGAGGTTAGTGAGGGAGCTGGCAGCGGTTATTGGCTGGTGTGCAGCACCATGTGAGGGGTGCACAGGCATCATGCCCAGTAATCATGATTGTTCCTCTGACAAAAGCTTTGCTCTTGCATGGTCCTGGTGCCTCCAGACCAGACCAATATGTGGGACTCAATAGTGAAGATATTCTAGAAGGTCACAGTAGTTACAGTTGAGTATGTAACTTTCATTTCTAGGCTCCTCAATACAGAAAGTGTATTGAGGCTTTCAAGGAGATGCAAACCAGGGCCACCAAAAGGATCAGGCATATGAGGAACAGAATCTGTGTGGGGAGGCTGGTGGCCCTTAACACGTTCACCTTGAGGAAAAGGAAGATGAGAGAGAACATGATGTCAGACTTCCTCATATTAAATGGTGGTATCGGTATTGAACAGAGATGTCTAATGTGGTGTCCCCCTGCAGACTGTGTGAGTAAACCATGAAGTTAAAGAGGTGGTAAATAAAGGGGTAATGTTAGCAGGTACTTCATATACCAGAGGGTTGTGAATTTACACCAGCAGAGAAGCTGGATATGGAGAAAGTACTGTCCTTCAGGGTAAGCCTGGGCAAATGTCTGCTTACCAAGTGAATCATAGATTACCCTGAATGGTATTGTGGGTAGGGAATCCCTAAACTAGTTCTGTACATTTTTAGCAGAATACTTACTCATTCCTGCTTGTGAAGTATGAGGTGGGCAGATATGATGGACTTAGTCCCTTTAGGCCTTAAATTATTCTGTTACTGCGCTAGTTCCTTTAGACTTCTGCATGGTTTCTGGAAGTTTTGTTTCCTCCTGTATTTGGTGCCTTTTACGTTGAGCAATATTTTTTTTTTCATACATCTTTTTCTCTCTGGGCTTCGGGGGGGGGGGGCAGGCAAGCTGTGGTCCTCCCTCGGAGGATCTCAATCCGCCTTGCGCACAATGCTTAATTGAGCCTACCCCTGTGCCTCATTTTCTCCCCTGTTATCCCAGGATATGGTCATGCATGCGTGCTGTGACTCCGGTAATGGGCCCCTTCCTCCTAGCCAACCTAATGCTTGGCTCCTTACAGCTTGGTGCTACCACCTAGCCTCCACTGGGTGGCAGCCAGGAGCCAGAGAAACCCATGTCACTCCCCCGGAGAGGAGAGCTGCCTTGCAGCCGCTCAATCCAACTCCTCCCCTTCCCCCCCAGCCGACCCCTGGCAGTCCAGACTCGTTTTCACACCAGGGTCGTCGACGTGGGAGGAAGTAAGGTGTTCAGTGCCTCGGCTCTCCACTGTACTGCGCCAGCTTTTAGCAGTATCTTTGACTGTCAGGCTTTGGTCCATAGAAAAGAATTGCTGGAGGTCCACAACTTGCACATGGTTTGCTACTCGTGTTTCATATTGCTTCCTCTGCTGCTGTCAGGAGAAGCTCAATGTTGGTGGCTACTATCTGTTTAAACTTGTATACGTAATGCTACTATAACTATTCATTAGAGACACAGGGATGCTGCTGTTGTTGGGGTCTCAGTCCTCCAGTCTCTTTCTGATTGATGCGGAGTAGTACTAGTCCCCTTTTTCCCTTGGAATGTTTGTTAAGTTTTATTTTTTTATTTGAAAATGTTTCAAGGGGTAAGCCATACACAATAGTCTTGTTTATAGGTGTGACCTGGAGGGAGAGGAGAGAGAGAGAGAGAGAGGGAGGAAAGGAGAGGGTACAGGGATAAAAATAAATAACAAATGTGCAGTCTAGACAATATATACAGGAAACAAGGCAACACACCGAGTAACAAGGCAGTAAACCTTAGGAAAATCACATTATAAAAAGTAAACGTGAACTGACAGCATTTATACAACTGATACAGCATAAGCAACAATTAAGACAATTTACAACATGGGCAGCAAGAAATCTGTGGGCTGATTGGTAGAAGGCCACCACCTGACCATTCATTAATCTCTGTTACCCGCACAGCGAGTAGTGAAGGGGCCCAAGGGAACAGATTAAGAAGCGCCCTGATCTTGTTATTGTCCCCCAAACACACTTTGGAAGGCAGCCATTAATCCTAACGCTTAGCGAGACAGCTGTCCTCACACTGTCTCAGTGTTATAGAGCGCAGAATCCTTGCTGGCCAGAACAAATTTCTTGCTGCTCATGTTATAAGGTGACAAGAAATAAATGTCTTCAGCAGCTGAAGTGAGCAGTGTCCAGCAACAGAAGTGATCAGTACCCCTTGGCAGGCTGTGGCTCCCACCCACCGCCCTGCAGACCTCCGGGAGCCTGCACAAAGCGTAACCCAGCTGTGCATTCACCTGAAGTGTCAGCCTGCTGGTTGTCAACTGTCACCCTCCGGATCGCTGTTCCTGGTGTTAGGGTGTAGGTCAGTAAGTGTCAGGGTGCAGGTCGGTTTTTTTAGTGTATCTCTCTCTCTCTCTCTCTGTCCCTATACTGATGGTAAAGGAGCAGGCTGGAGAAGTCTCAGTTCTTCACGCTTTGATCCGGGGAGAAAGAGAGAGAGACACCGGGACGGAGAGAGCATGTGAACGACAGGTGCTGCAGGGTCCAGTTTCTGTTGTGAGAGACAGAAAACGGGGCTGTGCTGTGCATGCTGCTTCACTAAATGTATATTCCTTGTCCATGGTTTCAGTGCGTGTCTCTCTCTCTCTCTGTGTCAGCTGTGCCAGTATGGTTCGTTTGCCTGCCATGCTCGTTGCTGCCTCCTCTGTTCCTATGCTGCCTTCCAGTATCATTTGTCACCACCTGTCCTGTTGTGGTTAATGGTACCCCCCTGCCCCAGACACAGGGAGGTACCTGTGCTTTGTCCCCCTCCCTACACACACACAGCAACCTGCTGTCACTGTCTTCAGTTGCGGGGTTCAGGTAGTGACAGCGAGTCCCAGAACATCCCACTTGCTGTCCTGTGCCTGCCCACCTACCTGCCCTGGGTATCTCAGTTGTCGGGCGGCACACTGCACCAGCCACACACGGGAGGGAGACCCAGCGACCGACAGCACACAGACCGCGATCCCAAGGAGCAAGGCAGAGAGGTGGGTAGTTGTGCTGAATAGTTGAAAGTCAGAGAGAGCGAGTGGGAGTGGGGTCCCATAGCCTGCGGGTCACTCAGCTGAGTGCGGAAGTGTGTTGGCCGCTTCCCCTCTCCCGACAGTGCAGTTTGTCGCCCTACAACTAAAGCGGCTGTTTTGTGAGAGCACCCCACAATGTTGGGTCTAATTGAGGGCATGCTCGACAGGGAGATACAGCACTGATCGAGCAGTTTGTCTTTAGCGTTGTTTCTCTCTCTCTGTCTGTCATGCTGTCTCGTGGCTAACTGCAGCATATGTATAATGTTGATCTGCAGTGCCGACTCCTATAATGTTGCACCATTTAGAGTCATTTTTCCTTCAGAGTTTATCGCTCTTGGTGGTCGGTTATGTTTGTAAACAGTGCAACATGCGTCACCCATGAGACAAGGGGGAAGAGAGAGAGAGAGACAGACAGAGGGAGACAGTGAGAGAGGCTGTGCATGTGCATTGGTGGTGGAGGCATCCACTGTAATGGTAGCAGTTACTGTAGCACACAGTGTTATGCACAAGAGATGTCATAGATCATTTCAGTATTGTATGTGTGACATTTCTACATGCATAACTGCACCTCAGCATGTGTTATTTCTGACAGACTATTTTGCAAAATGGCAGGATACTGTACTGTTTTTACTGTTTAAACAGCAAAAAAAAGTTTTCTGCTCTTTTTTTTTGTTTGTTTAAACATAACCCATATTAATAAGCGCAATAACCCAATCCAGGGTGTGCGGTTATTGGGGCGTTAACACTTCAGTTGCTGTGAGGACACTCGTCCTGCGGCCTTGTGCCTCACAACGCACCTGGGGTGTTGATTAATCTCCAGTAACCGCACACCCTGTTGTAGGTTATTGTTTACAAATTAAGCAACAATTAAGACAGTGAATTAGGTTGGGCATTTACAAGTTGATAAAAGTTCTGGTTTTGTTTTTATTTGGTGAGGATAAAGGTGGAGCAGGTAATGTCTGGGGGGCAGATAATTTTATAATTTGTGTAAATGGAAACTAATTACAATCTGCCAGAGTTCTTTTTTTTGGAGGTATATGCAGTCGTTTGCCAACCTCTGAGAGGAACTGGTAGACAAGGTTTGTGGTTTCTGAGAATAAGCAAGCTGCTGAGGTAAGGTGGGAGTTTGCCAGCCCAGAATTTGGTACCAAATAGGGCAGTGTGGCAAGCATGCCAGTTGTCCAGGTTAGACCAACCCAAGGAGGCATAAAGTTGGCTGTAGCGGGTAGAGGAAGCACAATTAAGGACAAACCTACATAACGCATTATACAAGCTGTTGGGTTTGGAGGGTGACTGTTTGGATGCAGCAGTATACACCACATCTCCAGTGGGAGTAGGATTATTCGCTCCACTATGTGCTTTTCGGGTAGACAGAGAGAGAGACTACTCTACACCCAGTACAGAGTGCCTTGCTTTGCAAAGCATCTGGACAGGATGGAATTGATATGAGATGTGAAGGACAATTCTTGACCCAGACCCATGCCAAGGTGTTTAATCTGGGAGACACTGTCTAAACATACCTTATCTAAGGATCCCTTGTGTATCCAAGGAAAGGATACATAGGGGATCACCACTCCCTATCTGCTCAGGTGTCCCTCAAGGGTCTGTCCTGGGTCCTCTTAAATTACCTCCCCTCTGTCTGCTCTTTTGTGTCTATTCATATGTATGCTGATGATACAGTACTCTTTGCATCTTGCTCCTCTTCTTATGATCTTACCTCACAGCTGCAGCTGGATTTTGACAATATTCACGCTGGTTCCAGACTAACCAACTCACCCTCAGTGCCAAAAAAAAAAAAAAGTTTCCATGACTTTTGCCACCCATCAGAGGCTTTCTAGACTTACCTCTCTCCCTGTGTTTCACACCCTTGATGGTGCCATGATTGAGGATGTATCCTCTTTTAAGTACCTTGGGGTCTGGCTTGACCGTCGTCTTGATTTCTTTTTTTTTTTTTTTTTTTAAATTATTCTTTTTATTATTCATATTTTAACTTATATACATATAGGTCTACAGTTATTTTATACAATACATCTGCCTCTGGTCAATTATGACAAACATCTCTAAGGGTACAATTAATTTCTCGGTCCAATATCCCACCATTTCCAGTTATCTCATTGCTCTCATACATACTACCTCCTCAATTAACTCTCACATAGAATTCTACATATATCATTGAATAACAAGTAAGTGCGCACTGGTTGCTCTTCAGGTCATCGAAACCTCCCCTCCTGCGCCCGCCACACCTCTCCAACTGTGACTCGGGCTCCAGACAATCCATGGTATTGGGTAAGGGGAGGGTGGGGTGCATCGGGCCCAGGCCCTGAGGGGGTTAGCCGTCTGGAGTTTAGACTCAGGTTTCTATTGAGGTTATAGAATTTATGGCACAAAAGCGAGGTCCAACAACATATAGTATAGTTGCCACTGCACCCATCTTATAGTAAAAATTCCCCCAGCTCCATTTATGTTATATAGTCTTTTTTCCATGTTGTAGATTTGCGGGTAATTTCCCACCAGTCCCAATAGTAGGGGGTTTATTGTTAGCCATTGTCTAGTTATTACTTTTTTGGCTGCTGTAAGGAGCAGTGAAAGTAAGTATCTTATGCTCGGGCCACGATAAGGCTTGGGAAATGCAAGGAACAAATATATCTCCGGTGTCAACTGGAAATGTGGATCAATAAATTGTTGAAGCTGCACCTCCAACTGTTCTAAAAAGTTAGAGAGCTCCGGGCAGGCCCAAAAAATATGGGTCAGATTTGCCTCCTGTTCGCCACATCTCCGCCAGCATTCTGCAGATTTGTTTTGTGAGTAATGTTTAGTGACCTTGGGGGACCTAAAATACCTTATCAAGACTTTCCAGGCAAACTCTCGCCACTGATATGAGCTTGTAACCTTAGAGGAGTAACTGCATGCCAGTCGCCAATCCGAAGTAGTCAGTTGGCAACCAGACTCCTCCCGCCATTGAGTGGGTATCTTTTCAGTGATTATTTCTCCTGCGAATTCAAAGACTGATAATATATAGATGTCAGGTGTTCCTGCTTCTCCGAGTTGTTCAGTGGATTTGACACGGATTAATGCTAAATAATTCTCTGGTTTCATGAGGATAGAGGCAACCCTCCATGTAGTGGCGGAGTTGTAAATATCGAAAAAGTCTCTATGTGGCAAATGGAACTTTGCCTGGATTTCTGCAAATGACCAAATTACTCCTTGCGTCATTATTTGTGTTAAGTATCGTAGACCAAGGCTATCCCAAGTATCAAATCCAGGATCTAGTGTGTTGGGGGGGAAATCTGGCAGTGACCGAATCGGACATAGGAGTGGCAGGTAGGGCGATAGTTTATGGGATTTTTTGATTACATTCCATTTTTGAAGTTGCGCTGTTAGCCAGGGATTAATAGTTGGGCAAGTCGTTTCTCCCGGGCTTCGACTGTATACTGCCCGAAAGTAGTCTGCATCACTTATCAGTACTTTCTCCATTCCCATCCAATGTGGATGTGTCCTTCTGTTTTGTCTTGCCATTATGTGCATCATGGTCACTGCTTGTTGGTAGTGTTTTAAGTCTGGAAGTGCAAGGCCCCCATCCGCTCGTGGGAGCAACAACACTTTAAGGGATACCCGAGGTTTCTGCCCCATCCAAATGAAATTCCGTAGTAAGAGGTTAATTTCTTTAAAGAACTTTTGGGGCACGTTAAGGGGGATGTTTTGAAACAAATATAATGCTCTAGGTAGAATTACCATCCTGACTAACTCTACCCGTTTCAATAAGCTCAGAGGGATCACTGACCAGGTCTGTAAGTCCTGCTTCAGTTGTGACATAAAGGGGGAGTAGTTATGTTTGTAATAATGTATTCCTTCACGGGGGATATATATGCCCAGGTACTTTAGTTTCTTCAGGTTCCACCTACCGGGAAGAGCATTTGTTGTTACTTGTGTAGGTGAGTAACTGAAAGTGAGCAATTCAGTTTTAGTCAAATTTAATTTATAGCCCGATAACATTCCATAAGTATCTAGGATTTGGCGTACCGTTAAAATAGACTGCTCTGGGTTTTGTAGATATAAAAGAATGTCATCCGCGTATAGGGCGATTCGGTGTTCCGTTTCCCTTAGAGAAATTCCCCGTATGTTAGGGTGGTCTCTGATCTGCTGTGCTAAAGGTTCTATGGTTACCGCAAATAATAACGGGGATAACGGGCAGCCCTGGCGGGTGCCTCTTTTAAGTTGAAAATATTCGGAGTGATGCCCATTTACCCTTACACAAGCCTGGGGTGAAAATATATATTTTGTAGGACTTGAATAAGACCAGGGGGAAAACCAAATCGATGCAAAATAGAGTATAAGAAGGGCCATGCAACTCTATCGAAAGCCTTCTCTGCATCAAGACTGATGAGTACCGCCAGGGTGTCAGTACCACTCATCTGGTCAACCAGGTAAAGAGAGCGCCTGATATTATCAGTGGTAGTGCGAGCCTTCACAAAACCAGTTTGGTCTCTGTGAATTAACATGGGGAGTACTTGGTCTATACGGTGAGCTAAAATGCTCATAAATAATTTATAGTCCTGATTTAGTACCGAAATTGGTCTATATGATGCACACTCCTGTGGATTCTTCCCTGGCTTGGGGATTACCGATATGGTTGCGTAGGACCAGGAAACTGGTGGTGAATCGCCCTGAAGTATTGAGTTAAAGACCCGCAAAAGTGTTGGGAGAACTGATGGTCCAGCAACCTTATAGAACTCCGCTCCATATCCGTCTGGCCCTGGAGCTTTCTGGGATTTAGAGTTGGTTATAGTTTTCGCTATTTCGGTGGTAGTTATAGGCTGCATAAGAGCATCTCTACTTTGTTCCGCTAGAGGTGGGCAGAGAGTGACTCAATATACGCTGCCATGCTCTCTGGAGAGGGTGGACTCTGGGGTATACAGTCTCCTATAGTAGGCCATGAAGGCTTCAGCTACATCGTGTGTCTTAATGTAGGTCTGTCCCCTATTGGGTGTCTAATATTAACTATTGTTGCTGCTTTTCTTTGCTTACGGATTTGGTATCACGAGTAAGCGTGTAGCCATGTTACCAACCGTAATATCTTTGCTTCAAAGCTGGGCAATTTCAGTTTGTTGTATTGCGAGTTTATCTAACTCTTGTTTGGTGTGCTGTATCTGGGGAAGGAATTATCCCCTGCTTATGAGCTTGTTGTAGAAAATGGAGTGTTTCTTCGAGTTTGGCTGTGTGTTCTCCGCGTTGTCGTTTTTTCTGTGCTGAATATTTAATTATATGCCCCCTTAGGACCGCTTTTATTGTGTCCCAGTAAACCGAGGGACTGACGTCCGAGGCAGGGTTATCGGATATGATCTCCGAGATCTTGTCCGAAATAAATTCCTTAAATTCTTTGGATCGCAAGTAAAACGGGTTTAGTCTCCACTGTGTACTTTTAGGTTGAACACCTAAATCCCACTTGTGATCACAGGAGCGTGGTCTAAGATAGTTATATCCCCTAACTTAGCATCGCATACGGCCTGCATCTTTTCAACTTGGGTAAAGGCGTAATCTATCCGGGAATATGTGCGGTGTACCGAAGAATAATACAAGTAGTTTCTTGTATGTGGATGCAGCTTTCTCCAGATATCGCACCACCCAACCTCTGAAACAAACTTTTTGAAGAAACTCTGGGTCCTGGTTAACCTCTGTGGCCTCCCTTTTGTGGAATCTAGGTCCGGGTCTGCCAGCATATTAAAATCCCCAGACATTAATAGAGTACCTTTGGTAAAGTTCACCACCTTATCCAGTAGAGGCTTCAACTGAGGAACAGTGGTACCAGGGGGTAGGTACACATTTACTAGAGTGATTTCCTCACTATTAAGCTTCCCTTGCGAGATAACCAAAGCTTCAGGGTCTGACCAGGTTCGCTCTGGTTGATATGGGGTATGGGATGGAATGATAATAGCGACACCTCTACTTCTACCCCTTATATGAAGCGCTTATTACCTGTCCCCTGCTTAATTTAGCAAGCTTGGCATGCTCCAATGGGCTCATATGTGTCTCCTGAAGAAAACTATGTCTGATTTAGTTCTTTTGAGGTATGCAGCGTTCTTGATCTTTTAATCGAGAGGCCAACCCATTTATATTTAAAGAGAGCAGCTTTAGTTTTGGTGTATGCATCATGGCAAGGGATGGGGACACTGGGCCTCCTGCACCCCCACCCCCCCAGAGGGCACACTTGAAACCCGTATGTTTTGTAACTCTAATGACCAGAGAGAGTTCAATGACCTGTTAACAGAACAGAGACTTAAGACAATATAACCATTTGTATAAACATACAACACTGAGTACAAACAAAACCTCGTAGCCAACATGGCCATAGCAACAATATAAACTGTTGGTACTTCCACGATCTAGGCTATACCCAGATCGTTGGTAGGATGAAGGTGTCCTACCTATGCAGTCCTCTGTTGTCTGAGGACCTTGGGTATCTAGTACCCAAAGGAGCAGGTAGTTGGGTTTGGTGACTGCAACCACGAGGACCGAGCTGTAGGCTCCCCTGGGATCCAGTTTTGCAAGAGAGACATTCTCTAAATGGGGGAAGTTGGGAGCCACCGAGTTCAATAATGCATGTTTCAGTGGATCTCCACCCTCCTCCCGGTGTCCCAGCGGACCAGCCGAGGGGCCCTCGGAAACCACAGCCAGCACAGGTCTCCCCGCGCAACCATGTATTCTCGGACCCCCGGCCTCCCTGCAAGAACAGGGCCTAGGACTTTATCAAGTTCTGAGTTAGTGTTCCACTGGACTGCCAACTAATCCCCCGATGGGCGGTGGGCCGAACACCCAGGGACCAAACGCAGAATGGGCAGGGACAAGTGTGGGACCCATACAGTGTCAATCCCCCAGACCAAACAAAACAGGCCAACTATGGGGTTAACACATTCAGGTATTGCATCTCCATCCTTAACCGGATGAGGATATCTTAATACTTCTAGATTACTCATTCTGCAACCGCACCCCCAAGGGGGGCCCCAAGCCCACCAGGAACAGTGCAGTTTGAAATCAAGTAGTAATCCTGGTCCAGGTGCTATAGCCCCACCCCGGAGGGAAAATCGCATGAACTGCATAGCCGTTTCAGCTCTGTTGCAAACCTCCCAGGGGACTCAATCCTCCACCTCCCAGTAACCAACCTTGTTGTGGAACTGCCCCTCCTCCCTTTCCCGAGGAATCCTTTCCGCCACCCCACAGAACGTTTAGGAGTTTGATCATCTGTAGTCCGCCTGCTTGCATGTCGCCCCCATCCGCTCCCCTTGCAAAGCAACTATATTTGTTAGTAGTTTATCTAGGCTTAGGAATTGGTCAGATGGGGGCGGCAACTACCACATACGGACCAGCATATTCAACAACTTGGCTTTACCCAGATAGTCCCAAAGATGCGGGGTACAACAGCCGCGGTGACATGCACCAACACCTCATTCGGGTGCAGTGAGATCGATTTGATACTGGCAGTCCAGCAACCCTATATCTACTATTCACACCTCCCCAAGGTCTTCCCCCCCAAGACACCCACTCATGATTCCCTGTGTTTCAGGGCGATGCCCGGGCTCATCTCCCTCACCTCTCCATGACCGAGGGAAGCCCGCCAAAAAATACCGCCTCCTCAGTTACTGTCCAGTGTGATAATAACCATCCATTCAGCGGGGTTCCACAAGGTCATGGCCATCTCCATCCTCATAATACAATGGATCACGATCATCGTTGCCTCATTGCCGCCCGCTAACTAAAGTGATACCCAGCCTCTGACTAACATCAAGGGGGGAGTCAGGTTCCATCTAGGCCCCTCGAGCATCTATACTTCCGCGGGGTGGGAATCAGAAAGAAGGAGAGGATCCCCCTCCAGCATTCCCCGCAAGGATTATATATCCTATGGGCGACCGACTGACTCCTGGCCCTCAAATTTTGGGGGGAAAAAAAAAGGGGGGGGGGGGATTCCCCAAATCCAAGTGACACCAGGTAGCCCGGTTAGCGGGCACCGCAGCAGTCTCTAGTGCTCCCATGCTCCGGCCGCTGGGCCTCCGATCGTCCCTTCTCATCCCCCGGCCAAACACCCCAGCACCCATAACTGGGATGCATGGCCACGGACTGTGGGTTCAATCCCGAGGAGCGACGGAGAACCCAGGCACCACAGTGCACCTGGACCCAGTATTGCTGCTTCATTACCTTTCGCGAATGATTGGGGATCCCACCCGCTTTACCGGAACCAACAGAGATACCCCCAAAGCCCCATTTAAGCACAACAAAACTGGTTTAGGTCTACCCCACCAGAAGGTCCCCGCCTAAAACGATCCGAGGAGGGCCCAGTCTCCCTTTACAGTATATTCGCCCCGCTTTTAGAACCGACTCCTCCCCCTCCCCTCCAGCCCGCGGCCTATCCTCCAGGCATTCCTACTCAGAGCTACATCAGCCACATCCTCGGGTGGGTCAGGCGAAAGGGGTGCATCCACCATACTTGCAGCAGTAGCCTATTGATCAAACAATGCCATTCCAAACAAACTGCCTTTCAAATTCCCAACCCCCACCTCTTCAGAGTCAATGCAATTCCAATCATTAAACATTTGTTCTGCAGACCCAAACCATAGCCAAAAAGGAGGACAGAAAGACAGGGGGAAAAGCAGAGAGAAGTGGGAGAAAAAAAAAAAAAAGGATATGGTGCATCGCTAGGCGATCTCTCTCATGTCCAGGGGGCCCATTCGATCCCAAAATCAGAGGGAAACAGTCCAATTAATTAAAAATCCGATGGCCAGATCTTCAAGTTGATATTCCACTAGGGCCCAATCCAGGGTCCGAAAGTTCCTGTGAATTAGCTCTTAGGGCATTAACCACATTTTGTATAGCTTCAGCTCCTTGTTTCCTCCGTGCCTCTCGTTGTTCCACCGACCAAACTTTTTGGGCCAGTCTCGCTGCAAGTGGGGTACTGCCGGTTGCATTCTGCCTCAGGATCTCTATTTTCCTGGATTGGAGCTCCTTCGTTGCCTCAGCTGCAGAATCAAAAACCATTGGGCCCTCCTTAAAATGTATCAGTAGTTTCGCCGGGTACAGGGCTCGGAATCGCACTCCTGCCCCTTTAAGGGCCTTCATCACAGGGAAAAACGTCTTCCTACGCGACATCACTTCTGGAGCAAAATCATTTTCGAAAAAGAGTCTGCTATTCCTGAAAAGTACTTTGCCCTGCTTCCATGCAGTGTGCAGCACAGTTTCCTTCTCCTGGTGTCGGAGGAACTTTATTAGGATAGTCCGTGGTCGAGTTCCAGCAGGTGGCTTTGGGCCCAATGAACGATGGACTCGCTCCATTTCCAGGGTTATGCCTTCAGGTAGGGTGAGGGATTCTCTTAGCAAACTCTGCATGAATGGAATGAATTCAGCTGGTTCAGTACCCTCCGAGCCCGACAAAGCGGATATTATTTGGGCTTCTACTCCACATCTTCAGCCCGTTGCTGCAGGGCATTGACTTGTGTGTATAACTGCGTGATGGCTCTCTGTCTCATCTACCCTCCGGTCAGTAATCGACATCTGTTCCTCGGCCCCCTCCTGCCTCTTCTCTAGTTTACTCAAGTCTGTTCTCAGCCCCAATACTGTGGATCGCATCTCTTTTCTGAAGTCGCGAATCTCTGCCAACATTTGGGTCATCTGCCTTTGTAAAATTGTGTCGGGGACCCGATCGGCCTGCACTGTACTACGGCGGGAGGCCGACGAGGCCGCCGAGTCCCCGCTGTCCGAGTCCTCCGGCTGCGATCCGCCGGGATCCACGCGGCTAGGGGATACTGTTTTGTCTGCTCCCCTCTTCTTTGGCATCGTATACCTCAGATTTATTCAGCAGGCACTGTTTTTTTGAGTTTGGTATGGTTTGTGAGGTTTTTAAAGTGGATCCCAAGGGGAGCCCCGCGTCCCAAGCTGCTCACGCTCTCATGACGTCACCGGAAGTCCGTCTTGATTTCTTGGTTCATATTGATGCCATTCACCAGAAGTTACACTTCCCACTTCCTCTTCGCTGAGAGATTGTATTAAAGATGATTCTTCCTATTGTTGATTATGATGACATAGTCTATAGTGGAGCTCCCAAATCTTCCCTCGCCAGACTGGACCCACTCTTCCACTCTTTCTGTCATTTTGCTTTAGATTGTTCCCCTTATACCCACCATTGTTCACTCTACTCTGCCCTCTCTCTCCCCCCTGTCTTGATGCCAGGTGCATTTCCCATTGTGCCTCATTTATTTATAAATTCTGGTTTGGTTCCCTTCCTTTCTGCCTTTCACCCCTCTTATCCTCTCCCCCTGCTTCCCGCTACCCACTTCGAAATAAATACTTCTAATTTCTACTCTATACTGTCTAGAAAATCTACTGTAGGTCAATCTGCTTTCTTTTGTCGGTTTCCTAAACTCTGGTCCTTTCTTCCCTTTCAGTTCACTTTGCTTCTTCTGCTTCCTCTTTAAAGTCTCATCTTCATGGTTTTTGTACTGCCTCCTGCAACTGTCCGTGACCCTCTTCCAATATAATCACGTAATGTTCTCATCTCCCCCAATAGTTTTCACTGACAGTCTGTTTCCCCTCATTCCTGTTCATTGTTCTGTACTTAAAGAGTAGTAACCTTGCCTGTGTTATCTCAGTTGTATTTCATGAACATTCTTTTTTCAGTGTTTGTCTTCAGTTGTTTGATTATGCTCATGTTATACTGTATTTGCTGTATAAGACTTTCCGCATCCCCTTCCCACGGGAGGCATCTGGAAATGAGTTGTCAGCATCTGGTGAAACTTTTGAAATAACTGAATAAATAAATAAATAAATCTGAATCATCATTCATTTTTTATGAAGCGGGACTATATCTGCCTTCCTGCAGTCTTTTGGAACCACTCTTCCTGCAGTGTGTTGTTGAGTAGGGCCATTAGAGGTGCAGTCAGTACATCCGTGAGCTCCCTCAGCACCCTTAGGTGTACCCTGTCCGGCCTCATAGCCTTTTCTACTTTGCAAGTCCTCTCATGATTCATTCCCCTGTAAAATGGACTTGTGTCTACCTCCACCACCCCCCACCCTCCGTGTTCCTGCTGCTTCTATGTGGTCGTTCCACCTATCCCTCCACTGTGTAGACCGAGCAGAATTATCCATCAGGATATCTTCTTTTCCTGATCATCCCCTGCACAGTCGCTCCCTGCCCTTCTTAACCTTTTAATTCTTCCCCTTGTCTTCCTCTTTTCACTTATGTATCTAAAAAAGGCCTTGTCCTATTTATTTTATTTTATTTTATTTATTTATTCAAGCATTTCACCAGGAAGGCATACTGAGCAGTGTTGCTCATTTCCAGATGCGTCCTGGGGGGTAAGGCGGGAGTGGAGGTACATGTACATCAGAGCAAGATACAATTTACACAGTTTTGCATAGTGGTATACAAAGGGCAATACAAGATACATAAGAATACATTAAGTGCAGTACAGCAAGTTAAAGTACAATGGTCAAAAATACAAATGAGCAAAAGAAACATAAGCAGTTGCAATCAAGGAGATGATCAGTGATGCAATAACCGTGTACAACCTGGATCCTGTAAATCCCATGAGTACCAGCGTATACTGGAGAGTAGTCAGTGAGCATTTTAGAGATAATGTCAAGTGCTATGTTGGGCAGAACAACTGCAACAAGGCCAGGGGGATTAGAGATGGGGCAAAGGCTTTAAGTGGTTTAGAACTTTGGAAAGGGTCAGAAGGTTTGGCATGAGTAGGAGTGAGAAGTTTACACACGCAGAAGGGAAGAGAGAGCCTTGGGTGAAGTTGCATTACAGATATAGGAGGGGAGGGTGTTCCAAGGATTAGGGCAGCGGTAGGAAAAGTTGGATTGATCAACAGTGATGGAGTGGTGGGGGATGGTGAACGAATGAGAGTCAGTGTTCCAAAGGGAATATGAGCTTGGTGATGAGGCAGAGATGATGGAGGATAGATAGAAGGGGAGATTCCCAGATCAGAATTTAGCCATGAAAGTAGCAGAATGTGCCAGATGTCTGGACTCCAGTGAAGGGAGGGACATGGCTTTGTAGAGATCGTAGTGGTGAGTGTGAGGGAGGCAGGATAATATGAAGTGGCAGAAGAAATTGAAAAGGGTGTCCAGCCTGGCCAGAGTAGTTTTGGGGGTGGCATTGTAGACTATGTCTGCATAGTCAAAGGTCGGAAGGATCATTTTCTGCACAATAGCGTGTCGGGCTAGTGGAGAAATACAGTCTTGTTTCTGTATAAGGGGACCAAGGTTGGGGTGTAGGTTTTTATGGATAGCATCCATGTGTGTGGAAAAGTCCAGATGGTGATCTAACCAGACCCCAATCAGGGGTATCTAGCCAAGTTACCACTTTGGCTAGCCTTTCCTCTGTTTGTGCCTTTGTGTCATCCATCACCTTCCCTTTGCTTTTCCTAGTATAGCTTCCTATCCTCCTCTTTCTACCTCCTGAGTGGCACACTTTTAGCCTTTATCTTCAAAGAAACATAGAAATTGTTTGCAGATAAGGACTGCCAGGCCCATTTAGCCTGCCTGTAAGCCTGTCCTTGTTTGTGTCCTCTGACCCTACTCAGTCAACGGCTCCCTCCTTTCCTTCCCACCTCTAGAGTTCCCTTATGCCTGTCCTCTGCATGTTTACATCCCCACACTGTGTTTGCTCCCACTACCTCTTGTGGCAGACTGTTCGACATGTCCACCACCCTTTTTGTAGCCACTTCCTTCGAGAACCATAGCAGTCTCTTTTTTCCTCCTTTTTTTTTTTGCTCACTTCTTTCACGCAGAGATTTGTTGCCTTCACTATGCCATCTCTCAATTTGGCCCACTGTTCCTCCACCCCACCCAGGTAGTCCCCCAACTAGGTCATCTCTGAAGTTTTCACCCATGTTTTTTAAAACCTGCTTCCTGAAGTTCAGGACTCTCATCCTTGAGAGGTTTGTCTCACCATTGTCCTCATGTTAAACCACACTGTTCTGTGATCACTAGTCCCCAGGTGGCATCCCACCTTGATGTCAGCAATACAGTCCTTGTTTGCGAGCACCAGGTCCAGTATTACACCATCTTGAGTGGGCTGTCTGACTAGTTGCCTGAGAAACACTCCCTGAAAGGAGTCTAGGATGGTCCTGCTTGTAGTCAAGGTTGCAGCTGGGAGCCTCCAATCTACATCCAGCAGATTGAAGTCTGCCACCAGCAGCACCTCCCCCTTTTTCTGTCATTGTGCTGAAAGTTTCCTATTTTGCCTTATCCGTTTCTTCTCCCCTGTGTAAGAAGACTGTATATTACCTCAGCGCAAATAGTGTCTCCAGCTACTGTCTCCAGGGTGAGCCATAGCACCTCCAAGCCATCCTTTGTTCCCAGGTTCCCTTGCATTTCCATTTCTCTGATACTCTTCCCTCACATAGGCTCCCTGTGCACCAAGACTCACTAATGGCCACAAGATCCAGGTCTGCCTCCAGGTGTGGAATTTTATTTCCAAGACTGCTTGCGTTGGCATGCATGGCTCTCCACATCTTGCTTCCACTCTTCTTGCTGCCCCACTTCTTGCCTTTGATGCCACTGGAAACTTACCCTCTCCCTCTCTACCCTCTTCGTGCCTTACCTTCTCAACACCTCCACTTTCACCTCTTTTTTCAGCCCCCCTTGTCCCCTACTATGCTTCTGCTTCCTTTATTTTGTGCCCTGCATACAATTCCTCTCATCAGGCCCTTTTGTGCTGTATTTCAATCTGTGTGTGTGTGTGTGGGGAGTTATAGCTTCATTGGTATTTCTGCCTCCCCATTGGGTATTTTTTTTTCAGTACTTCTTTTATTGAGAATAGTTATGTTGCACCATATCATACTAGACGAACTTACAGTGTCTGACAAGTTTAGTATGTTAACATCATATACCAATAGTATAGCCCTCAACAATTATAAAACTCTTAATGTATTTACATTTTCTTGCATCTTCTGGTATCATTCAC
The DNA here is from genome assembly GCA_016271365.2 of Neoceratodus forsteri. NCBI lineage: Eukaryota > Metazoa > Chordata > Ceratodontiformes > Ceratodontidae > Neoceratodus > Neoceratodus forsteri. The sequence continues at coordinate 1,127,140,526 of CM057449.1, read as the reverse complement.
TTACAAGTGGCTTACTACAACTAAAAACATTAATCAATGACTCTAACTTCAAAAGTGTTGACAATATATCGGGTCATCAAGAAAGGCTGACATTTATTTTATTTCCACTGGTATCCGGGTTCTATCTCATTTATTCTCTGATATTCTGTTCTGGGTCTATTTATTGTTGTTTTCCTATATTTGGTATCTTCCCTCATACATGTGTGCTCCCAACCCCTATCCCTTATAGGTTTCTGCCTACCTCCTCTTCTCCTTGTCTATCCCTAATCTAGGTTCCATCCAGTTGCTCCTCATATAAGAGCCACCATGTCCATTGATTCTGAAATGCCTGTGTTCTCTGTCTGAGACCCAGGGTTATCTTTTCCATCCTCAAAATGTCACTAATTATCTCCTTCCATTCCGCTATGGATGGAGATTCCCATCTCAACTATTTCCTTCTCACTGCTTTTAGTGCCTCTATAGTCAGTGCTGCTATTGTCAGTGTCAGTGACTGAGTAGGTAGCACACTCGCCTTTGAGGCCGGGAGATCAGAGGGCTATGAGTTCAGTTCCCACATTTGGCACTTGGGTTAATATCCCAATACTGACACTGTAGTGTAGCATGGGGGGGTGCTTCACTTCTGAGGTGCCGTCTTTCAGATGAGATGTCACGTGGGGGCAACTGTGCCACTCTCCTTGACTGGATACTTACTAACAGGACGGAATATGTTGGCTCAGCTGGTGTGCTACCTGACACAATTAGTGACCACTATCCCATCTACTGTGTCTGGAACACTGTCATTCCTCCCCTCCCTGCTAAAACTGTAACCTTTCTCCCACCTAAGTCATGAGGACTTCTTAACTGACCTTAACCAGGTTGACTGGTCCCCTGTCTACCAAACAGAGGACATTAACATAGCCACAGAATATTCCAACTCCGTCCTCCTCTCTTCAAACCTTCACATCCCGGTCACCACACGTAGGGATGGCAGGGAAAGTAACCAAGTGGCTAACACTCCCTGCTTCAACTTCTCAAATCTAGGGACAAACTTTGGTCCAGGTGGAAGATCTCCCACCTCCGTGCAGACTTTGAAGACTATCGTGCATTACGTAACAACTGCAAATGACAAATTCGTATTGCTAAAAGCACCTACTATAGGAACCTACTAATAACATCCTCTACAAATCCGCGCAGGTACTGGTCCAAAATTAAGGACATTCTCGGCAACGACAAGCAACAGAATCCAGCTGACATGAACATTCAAGGTGTTCACTGCACCAACCATGACACCATTGCCAAGGCCTTCAGTGCCCTTTTTTCTTCTCCACCAGTCGCTACTCTAACTAGCCCACAACCTGACTGTCCCTCTTCTCCTCCCTCACCCCTCCCTTTCGTTCTGGCTCCAACCACATACCTTGAAGTTCGCAAGCTACTTAACTCCCTTCCGGCACGCGGGGGTCAAGGGCCTGAGGGCATCCATCCTTGCATACTTAAGTAGTATGCACCTTGGCTGACCAGACCTATCACCTGGCTTTTTAACCTCTCGATTCGTACGTCTACTGTCCCGTCCACCTGGAAAACTGCCAGAACCATCCCTATACCACAAAAAGGCGATGTCAAACTCATGTCCAACTACCGCCTATATCTCTTCTGCCCACTCTCAGTAAGCTGCTTGAAAAAATAGTCCACCGCCAGCTTGCTGCTCACCTTGACATGTTTAATCTTCAAACCCTGTGCCAACATGGTTTCGGCCCGTCACAGTACCACCTCTGCACTTACACAACTTGCAAATGACATCAGAAATAATATGGACCGTGGCCTACTCACTGGGGCCGTCTTTATGTCGACCTGTCTAAAGCCTTGACATGGTACACGTCCTCTCATGCTAAAGCTCCAATCCATTGGAGCATCTGACCAAAGCCCTCTCCTGTATCCATAGCTATCTTGACAATCGGACTCAGGCGGTAGCATTTCACAGGCCTTTCCTCCCCTAAACATCTCCGTGGAGTTCCCCAGGATCCACTCTTGGACCCTCTCTTCTCCCTCTTCCTAAATGATATTCCCACCATGTCCGGCATAGCTGCACTCTTATGATGAGATGACCTTGTTCTCTACTCTGGGTCAAAATCGGTTGCTGCCATCAACTCCACTCTCACTAATGACTTCCAATTCCTGCAGACCTGGCTCTCTAGCAACCACCAAGTCCTGAACCTAGAAAAAACCTGTGCTATGCTATTCAGATCCTCTAAAAAACTGTCTGCCCCTGCGAACAGGCTCCGGGTTCAATGCCTTGTCGGCTCCCTCATCTCAAACATTGAGTCCTTCAAGTAAATTGGGGTCACTTTGGATCCCACACTTGACCTGTCTCAACATGTCAATATGGTGTGCCGTGCCGTCAATGCTAAAATTGGCAGGAGCTTATCCATGTGCCACTCCCTCACTCCTTCCACTAGACTTTCTGTTGCAGAGTATTCTCTTACCCCAGCTCCAATATGCTCTGCCCCTCCTCTTTGCTGCAAACTCTGCTACACTCCACAAATGGGACACTGTCTACAACAACATCTGTAGATTCTTAACTGCCCCAGCCTCTTACCCATCATTGTCTCCTTTACGCTGGCTTAAATTGGCCGTCACCTAAGGATATTCGAGCCTACTCCCTGGGCTGCTTCATCGACTCCCTGTCTAGACCTCCCTGCCCTGTCTATCTTGCCAACCTCCTGACTCCTGCCTCACACACCCGTACCCTCAGGTCTTCCTCTGTCCCCATGCTCTCCACTAGACCTTGCATGACAAAAATGGGTGAACAGGTATTTGCCCATTTTGCTTCCAAATTCTGGAACTCACTCCCCTTATGGTGAAACTTCAGCCTCCCATCGAGAATTCAGAAACTGCTGTTCACCCACCTCTAGCCTCTGGCCAATGCAAATGCTCTTAATTTGCTTTGTCCCACTGCAGGGTATCGGGTCTGACCCTGAGTACTACACTAATGTTCTCCCATGCAATACGCTTGTCTAGGTGGCTATGAACCTTGATGTCTTTGCTGTCCTCAGCTGTCTTATGGTTACCCTAATTGTTTTATTTTACATCCTTATTATGATCTATGCCTAAAATGTACCCTTATGTAACTATAACTGTGCTACCCAATGTATATCTTGTTTTGCTCATGTACACCTGTATTATGTCTGTGCATTTCTGCATATTGTAATCAATGTCCTGTGCTCTCCCGGGTCGTGCCTGAAATAGGCAGATCTGTTGCCTAGCACACTTACCCGGTTACCAAAAGCTAATAAATAAATAAACCAAGGTCCCATCTGCCTGGATTGGTGGTAGTTCAGGTGGATGCTAAAGATCCCATGGCACTTATCAAAAAAGAGTTAGAGGTATTTTATTGCAGAAAAGTCAATACAATGTATACAAATAAAAATACACACAAAAAATTCCCAATCAGTCAATAATACAGAAAACAGAATATAAAAGAAAAACAAAAATCCCTCCCAACTGAAACAAACACAAGCAGTAAATTAAAAAAAAAATGCAAACAATATCATTCAGCAAATCCTAGTAATCCTCCCCTCACCAATACATAACACCCAGTGCAAGGCTGTCAAAAAACATAGCAATCAAAGAAGTAGGAGGCGTCGAAACCCCCTCCAGATAGCCATCACAATGGGCCTGGGGTGTTATAATGAGTCTTTTAGCTTCACACAATTTCCCCACAGATAAATAAGGCATTCTCTGTTGCTGAAAAACATATTTACTCCTTGCCTGCCATAAACAAAAAAATTAGAACAGCAAATACCACCTCCAGGGTAGTACGATTATAACGAAGCAATCTGCCTGCATAAATGCCGAAAATAAACTGGTCATAAGTTAAATTAGTTATCCAAGGCAACTGCCATCTCTGCACCCAAAATTCCCAAAAGTGAACTCTATAAGTACACTCAAAGAAAATATTGAGGCATAGACTCTACAGGGCCAAACATTCCAAATAAGGGCAGAATCTGTCCTCAACGGGCTTGTACTTCCAGTTGCCTCTCACATTCACTGTGCCATAGGTGCACAACCATACTGAATCCCACATTTGAAGGTGTATCCTCAAAAATTATTCGGTTGGCGAATGGCAAGAGGAGTCTGCTCTACACTCCGGCAAGGCAGGAGCTGAAGGACCTATACGGCCCAAAACTAAATACAATTGCTGCCTGTTTAAGGTCAGAATATCCACTTTAGTCATCTTCCATAGGTGAAGCTTCTTCAATGAAGATTTATATCACCCAGGTAAACCCATAGAGGGTATCAATTTTGGGGGTTCAGGGTCTCATTTTAAAAATAAGGTCCAAGGACACACCAAATCCATTCTTTACAGAGGGACGAGGCTTCTTGTACCCCAATCTTCAGAGTCCCTACCCAAAACAAGGTATGGAAAAATACCAATGGATGCAACATACCAAGACCCCCATTTCCTCGTCAAATAGGTGAACTCTCTCTTAATAGGGTTCAAGTGACTACCCCATAACATCTGGAAAAACAGGCTGTACTCTAGTGTCATAGTGAGAGGGAATGGGAAATATCCATGCGGTATATAAAAGAATAGGGACTAAAAATAGTTTTATCATGAAAATTTGTTTAGATTTAGATAATTGTCACCCTTTCCAGCGGCCAACTAAAGCCTCACATCTAGCAGGGGGAGTATCCTAGTTCCTGTCTGCTGCATCGTCCCCTCCAAATAAACCCCATAAATTTTAATAGGGTCAGGACTAATCTGAATATTGGCAGTTTGGGTCACAGGACCTGGGATGCCAATGTAAATGTCACAACTTTTATTTGTATCGAGGCAGGCTCCCGACACTACAGAAAATGCAGATAATTCTTCCATAGCACATAGTGCGCTGCCGTCATCTTTACAAAACAACACCAGGTTGTCCGCATAAGCAAGGGACTTAAGACCCAAGTGTCCATAGGGGTTCACTAGGCAATGTATATTGGGGTTATTCCAAATCCGCTTAATACAGGCATCTAAAAAGAAAACATATAAAACCGGACTAAGAGGGCACCCTTGTCATACCCCACTACAGAGCTTAATTCTTGCACCAATATAATTTCCAATCAGAGGAGCAACAGTTGCAGAACTATACAAAAGTTGAATCCAAGTGATCAGAGGGTGAGGCAGGCCATACTGTAGTAGTAGGTGAAATAAAAAAAAAGAATACGATACCCTGTCGAAAGCCTTGCTTTGGTCAATAGAGAGTAAAAACCCAGCCTAATTAGTATTTTTATAATATTCAAGACAAGCCCTTACAATATATAAATTGTCCTGAATATGTCTCCCTGGAACCAAACAGGTTTGGGAGAAATGAATCAAAGAGCGAAGGTTTTTTTGAAATCTAAGGTGCAAAACAGACATAAAAATTTTCCAATCGGATTTAAGGAGACAAATAGGCCTCCAATTTTGCGGGGATGTCCTATCCCCTTTTTTAAAGAGAAACCTCAAAAGACCACTAGAGAATTTTGGATACACAGAAAGTTGCTCCGTGATCTCTTGAAATAAAATAAATAAAAAAGGGGTAATTTCAGCAGAGAAGACCTGATACAATTCTCCAGGCAGTCCATCCCACCCAGGAGATATGTTCTTTTTCATTTTAGAAATAGCCAACTCTATTTCAGACAAGGAAATAGGGGCCTGTAATGCCAACCAATCCTTCTGTGAGAGGGAGGTAGCCAAACCATCAAAATATAAATCCCGTTCATGGGTGTTGCATATCTGGGTATTGTCGAAAGCCTGAAAATAAAGTCTAATGATCTTATCTTCCTGGACATAAGTCTCCACCACTCATTCACACTATTGGGATCTGCGCCGGAGGCACTAGGACCCAGCGGGAGCAAACATTTTGGCCGGAGGTTCGGCGCCAGAGATGGAGCCACGAGGCACCGCGAGCCTCAGCTGCGTGCGGTAATGACTATCTCGGCATCGACCCTCCAACCACCTCAGTTCCTTTTTGCCCCATTGCGAGTGCGCTTCAGTGATGATAAACGTTGTCACTGGCTGGAGTCAAACTTCAAACTAGCAGCATAGTTTTCAGTTTTGTTATTTTGTAGTAATATCTCGATAAGTATCGCTTAAGTTTATTCTTATTTTAAAAATAAAAGAAGTCTCAGCCTACTTTGACGAAGTCGACCATGAGCAGGTCAGGTGGCGGTAGGGAGACTTCGTATGAAAGCTATTCAGTCAGTCGGGCTGGGTCCGGTCCGCTGCCTTCTCCGGAAGGGGTCTGACGGTCAGTCCAATGCCCGAGGATGGGCGGTCCCAGCGGAGCTTATAAAATAAGCGGTCGCATTCTCGGCACCGGTTTGGCCTCGAAAGCTCTTCTTCGCCCACAGGTCAAAAGAGAAGCATCACCAAGGTCGCCCTCTGATATGTCTGCGGCGTGAGCGTTCGGTTATTGGGAGCTAGTTGCTGGTCTCCTCCTTGAGTCGCCAACCTCTGTTTCTGGTAGTCAGCGTCTTCGACATGGGCCCTACCCGCCCGCGGGTGGGTCTTCAGATCAGCAGTTTCATCAGTGGAGGCAGCTCTTATGGAGCAATGGGCTCGGAGTTGGTTCAGTTACCTGGCTTGGTCACTCCAGGAGCCGGGCTTCTTGGGAGCCAGGTAGGCGGTTGAACTTCCTGGTGCGCGGCACCGTCTTGGTGCCGTCGACTCCGTCATAAAGTGCCCCCATGGCGCTGCGGCAGGGGCCACACCGATGCCTTTATCTCCTGCTCTTCTTCTTCCTTACCTTCAAAGCCTGTTTTAGTCTTGGGTGTTTTGGCGCCCTCGGCATCAACGGCACGCTCGGCGCCGTCTTCAGTGCCGGTGCGTCTGTCGGCGCCGTCCTCAGCGCCGTGCGGCTTCTCGGTGCCATCCTCGGTGCCGTGTGGCTCCTTGGTGCCGTTTTTGGCGCTGTGTGGGTCCTCAGCGCCTTTTTTGGCGCCGCGTGGTCCCTCGGCATCATTCTCGGTGCCGTGCGCTTCCACGGTGCCGGGGACTCTCAGGCCGTCTTCTGCTTTTCAGGACTCCTCCTTTCACTCTTTTCCTTCATCCCTTTCCTCTGACTTTCATTCCTTTCCTGTCCATACAGTCCCTCCTGGACTGTCAGGAGATGACATTGAGCCTGACCCAGACCTTCGGCTGGGTGATGAAGTGGAGGAAGCAGGATCTATTACTGCTACAGAGCCTGTGGTCGAGGACCTGTCCTTTAAGTCTCTGCTGAAAAATTTGATTTCCACTCTTTCTCTCCAGACTACAGACATCAATCTTGGGAAATTGTTAAGACTCCAATACCTTCATGCCCCGGAGATCCCTACAGATTTGACTCCTCCGGTTCAGCCTTCCTTTCGAGACGCTGTCTCAGATGGTATGGAATAATCCTGCTCTCACCCCTTCGGTGGCTAAATCCATAGATAGGAAATATTCAGCCCCCAAGGATCGTCCCATTTTGGCATCTCAAGCCTTTGCGGATCCTATTGTAGTCCTGGCAGAGAATGATAAGGTCGTTCTTCCCCAAACTACTACAGCTCGACCTATTAACAAAGAATCTCGTAAGATAGACACCTTAGGTAAGAGAGTCTTTGCTGCTTTTACCCTAAGTATGTGTATCGCCAGCTACCAAGGCTATTTCTCCCAATATGAGTATATCCTGTGGCACTCTATCAAGCAGATGGTTGAAGCTCCACCGGAATCGGATACAAAGCCAGAGCTTCTTCAAACCATTACCAGAGGTATCGAATCTAATAACCAGCAGGTTAAAGCAGCTATGGATGCTTTCGACACTGCTTCCCGTTCGGCGGCTGCTGGTATTTGTACCCACCATCATTCCTGGCTGCACACTTCAGGCTTCATGAATGATGCGCAGCAGCAGATAATGGCGTTGCCTTTTGATGGTGCATATCTTTTCGGTCCTCAGGTAGAACAAGCTCTAGAAGCTACGCAAAAAACTAGGTCAGCCATTAAGTTGGCTCAACCTCCTCCTGTCCCCTCTCGAGGGAGTGTCAATAAACGTCAGTTTCATAACAGTCAGTCCTTTCAAGGCAGAGGAGGTTTCCATAAAAATCAACCTGCCCAACCTCAAAAGAAGACACAACAGAAGGCGCAAGGGCCCATAGCGCCCAGCGCCACCTTATGAGTTGCTGGCCCAAGTCCCATCTCAGCTGCCCGAGGTGGACTTTTCCTCTCCGGTGGGAGGTCGCCTGATGCACTTCTACAACTAATGGAAGTCCATAACCTCAGACAAATGGGTCCTTCGGATAATTTGCAAGGGGTATTCACTTAATCTTGTGGAGACCCCTCCGGATCGTCCTCCCAAACGACAACCCAGGCTGTCAACCCTTCAGTCAGACCTTCTCGCCGCCGAGATTCAGGGCCTTCTGAACAACAGGGCAGTAGAAGTAGTGCCGCTGCATCAACGGAACACAGGGTTCTACTCCCATTACTTTCTGGTTCCAAAGAAGTTCGGGGGCATGCGCCCCATCCTGGATCTCAGAAAGCTGAACAAATTTCTCCCCAAGGAGAAATTCAAAATGATTTCTCTGGGAACCTTGTTACCTTTGCTTCATCAACACGACTGGCTGGCCCCCCTAGACATGCAGGATGCTTACCAGCACATTTCTATTCACCTGAGGCATCACAAATTCCTGAGGTTTGTGGCTCTGGGACAACATTATCAGTTCAGAGTCCTGCCCTTTGGGCTATCCTCGGGGCGCCGCGGGTTTTTACAAAGTGTTGTGCAGTTCTCGCAGCGCACCTCAGAAAGGTCGGAATACAGGTGTTCCCTTATCTGGACGATTGGCTTCTGGCAAGCCCTTCCAGGCAGGGAACTCTGGACGCCATAGAGATGACCTCTCGCTTCCTTACGTCCATGGGAGTTCTGCTGAACCTCAAGAAATCGCAGTTGCAGCCCTCCCAGAGGCTCCTTTTTATAGGGACTCTTCTGGACACCTCCTGTGCGAAGGCTTTTCTTCCAGAAGACAGAAGAAACGATATCCTTCAAATGGCCCATCACATCAGGGAAAACAACTCAGTCCCAGCTCTCTCGATGCAACGGATGCTAGGCCTCATGGCATCCTCGGTGTTCACTGTACCCCTAGCACGTCTGCACATGAGAACCACTCAGTGGATGCTCAGTACTCAGTGGTCCCCAACCACTCACCCACAGTCCTATCCCATCAAAGTGACAGAACCTCTAAAGAGGTCACTCACCTGGTGGTCTCAGGAGAGCAATCTCCTGGAAGGGTATCCCTTTGCTCCTCTGGACCATCAGATCTCCATTACCACAGACGCGTCCCTAATGGGGTGGGGAGCTCATTGTCAGGCTCTCCACACTCAAGGTACGTGGACTCAGGTCGAGTCCCAGCTTCACATAAATGTCCTAGAAATGAGAGCCGTCCTTTATGCGGTCCGAGCGTTGAAGGACATTCTCTGTCACAAGAACATTCTCCTTCAAACGGACAACAAAGCAGTGATGTATTACATCAACAAGCAGGGCGGTGCTCATTCTTGCCCCTTATGCAGGGAAGCGATGAAGGTATGGGAATGGTGCTTGCAGCACAAGGCTCTAATTCAAGCGGTCTACCTACTGGGAATACAGAAACGAACTGGCAGACCGTCTCAGCAGAACAGAGACAGATCCTCACGAGTGGTCTCTTGACTCAACCATGTTCAGTCACTATTCAAGGAGTGGGGAACTCCAGACTTGGACCTTTTTGCATCCCCACTCAATGCAAAACTGCCTCTCTTCTGCTCCAGAAATCCAGGGCCTGGCATTTTCTGTCAGGATGCGTTCAGGCTGCGGTAGACAAAACGCTTTCTTTATGCCTTTCCACCTCTTCCTCTAATTCAGAGGGTACTCCTCAAGTTCGAATCCCAGGGGGACAAGATGATACTCATTGCTTCCTTCTGGCCTTGGCAGCTGTGGTTTCCACTACTCAACAATATGTTGTCGGTTCCTCCGAGCACTTCCCCTTCAGATGAACCTTTTGACTCAGGGGCCGGTGGTCCATCCCAACCTGAGATCACTTCACCATCACGCTTGGCTCCTGAAGAGGTAGAAGTAAACCAGTTCAATGTCTCTCGAAGGGTTTCAGATATTCTTCTGGCTGCGTGGAAGCCAGCCACTCGGAAAACTTACACAGCCAAGTGGAAGCATTTTTCGCTCTGGTGTGCAAAGTCCTCTTTGAATCCCTTTTCCTGCCCACCAGATAAGGTTCTGGAGTACCTCTTGGACCTCTCAAATTCAGGTCTGCAGTACTCTACAGTCAAAGTTCACCTTAGTGCCATTTCAGCGTATCATGAGCCGGTTTTTTCCTTAACACTGGCTCAGTTACCTGTGGTTAAGAGATTTCTTAAAGGAATTCTGCATACCAGACCTCCTACAAGACGTCCAGTTGCAGCCTGGGACATTAATCTTGTGCTAGACATGCTCACTCGGAAACCTTTCGAACCTCTGGCTACCTGTGAGCTAAAATTTCTCACCTGGAAGACTGCCTTCCTAGTGGCCATTACCTCAGCCCGCAGGGTCTCTGAGATACATGCCCTGGTCACAGACCCTCCATATACTGTGTTCCATAAGGACAAAGTAGTCCTTCGGACTCATCCTAAATTTCTTCCTAAGGTTGTGTCAGAATTTCATCTTAACCAACCTTTGGTCCTTCCCTCTTACTTTGCGGACTTCCAAAATGAAGGAGAACGATCTCTTCATTCCTTGGATGTTAAGAGAGCTTTGCGTTTCTGTCTAGATAGAACCAAGGACTTTCGCAAAGCCCAACAACTGTTTGTTTCCTTCAGCGAGACCCGGTTGGGTCAACATGTCGCTATCAGATGTATCTCAGCATGGTTAGTGGCATGCCTTCACCACTGCTATTCCATGGCGCAGGTTAAGTTGGAGGGCAGGGTTTACGCTCACTCTACTAGAGCGGTCGCGGCATCCCTAGCGAGTGCAACATGCCCATTGCAGATATTTGCAACGCTGCCACCTGGAGCTCAGTGCATACTTTCGTTAAACATTATGCACTGGATGTCCATGCCAGACGACATTCTTCCTTTGGCAGAGCCATCCTTAATGGACTTCTGTCCTAGAAACGTGAGCTCTTGGTCTCTCCTGCCTCCCTCTTGGGGGATTATTAGCTCGGTACTCTCCCAATAGTGTGAATAAGTGGTGGAGACTTATGTCCAGGAAGATATGAAAATTACGTACCTACCGTAATTCTTGATCTTCTTGGATGAGTCTCCACCACTCATTCACACGCCCACCCTCCGTCCCCCGAGCTCACCTCTGTTGTTGGTCTTCACTCCCTCAAATCTTTAGGCTGTGAAGACTTCTTTGTTGACCCTTCTTATACGGGTCGCCCGGACTATCTTATGTCCGGTTTTAGGTTAGGCTATCCTTCTAGGTTAGTTACGCTGCACCTCCTTGGTAAAAAAGGTACTGAGGCGGTTGGAGGGTCGCCTGAGATAGTCATTATCACGTGAGCTGAGGCTCGCGGTGCCGTTCCTCGCGGCTCCATCTCTGGCGCCGACTCTCCGGCAAAAAAGTTTGCTCCCGCTGGGTCCTAGTGCCTCCGGCGCAGATCCCAATAGTGTGAATGAGTGGTGGAGACTCGTCCAAGAAGATCAAGAATTACGGTAGGTACGTAATTTTCATTTCTTGATCCAAAATGTCAGTACACTGTCTACCAGCTTCATCGGTTAATGTTAAAAGTGTGGTAGCCTCTACTTTCGATTTACAGGCAGCACAGGGGTCACCCTCAGGCATTTTCCTAGTGCCAAAACTAAGTTCAGCCTTCAAAGTTGCTGCCCGATCGTACTGGTACAGCTTCGTTTGTTGTTTCACTGGGTAATCTGGGCTGAATAATCTGTGCCAGACTGAGCTGTGAAGGAGTATAGCAATTGTAACTGCTGTCTAAATGCCAGATATTTCAGAAATTTTCCTGATTGGGTCCTAGCACCATATTTTTGTAGCCATGTTCTAACTGTTACTTTAGAGTCCTCCCACCATTCACCAACAGAGTCATATAGACTGCGGACCGACTGGAGTACAGAAAGATGCTCGATTTCACCTGGCTCTGGTGAAAAGTACAGACATTAGCCCTCCATCGGCTGCGGGAGCTGGTAACAGAGGTTTCCAGCTGCACACTAATCTGAAGGAGTGAGTGATCGGAAAATTCCCAAGGCATAGTACCTAGTTTCAACACTTTTAGACTCGGGCTAAGAAAAAAGAAATCAGTACAGGTTGCTAAGTGTCCCCGATAATAGGTGCTTTCAGGTGCTGTACCCTTCAATTGGTAAGCATCCTGAAGGCCTGCTGCAGAAATACATTAAATGAGAGCACGAGTGTCACAAAATACCTTCTTCCCAGCATTTATCCTGTCTGTAATTTCAATGGAACAGTTAAAATCCCCTCCTAAGGACACAGTTCTGGCAGTGGTCAGATAAGGCTGAAGTTGTTCTAGAAGGTCCACCCTATCAGCTTTTACCTGAGGGGCATAAACAGTTATAAATTGACAAGATTTCGAGTCCCATAACCCGTCTAAAATAAGGACTCAACTAGGAAGTAAATCTATCAACCTGTGCAGTTTAAATGCATGCCCAGTAAACAGAATTCCTACCCAGTCCGCCCTATCAAGGCCAAACGACCAATGCGATGGACCCCAAATCCATTCCTTTTTAGATTGATTGAGATTATAGGAATCTGCCATCCACATTTCCTGTAAAAAGATTACATCAAAATTAATTTGTTGTAAAGCTGAGAAAACTGTAAACCTTTTACTAGCATTCTTTATGCCGCATACATTAAGAGTGGCACATTGTAACTGAGACATGGAAAGATGGTATGCTTGACAGAATCACACCCAAACAAACAGGGAAGAAGTTATTAAGAGGGAAAGTCAGTTCCTTCAATATGCTTTTCCTTTCTCCTCTTCTTCCTACCATCCAGATTGTCCAGTAAAGGCAAAGAATGCAAAGAAGCATCCAATTCCATTGCTTCACAATCAGAGTCTCCCCAGTTTTATAATGTGCAAAGACCTCAAATCTATCCATAGTAGCAACAGGTGGGGTTTTCAAAGCCTGGAGTCTGGCACTCTTTCTTGTTAGACGAACAGACCAGTCCATAGCAGGTGGCGGCATAGCGGTACAAGAGACCGTAGCCTCAGTCTGTATATCGGGCATAACACTGGGCAAAGAGTCAATAGGTAAGTCAAGCTGAGAGCCCTGAGAAGCAGGCACAGTAGGTGCACATGGTACAGTATCCCTGTTGGCCATGCCAGGGGATGTTTCTTGGGGTGGCATCTCCGTACCAAAAACCTGATGTGCAGATGGGGGGTAGTATGTTGTGCGTCACAGGCAGTCACTGCCTTACGCTGTGCCTGTCTAATCAAAGCGTCCTGGTTTATCTCATCAGTACGATTATGAGCAGCCCAGGGGCATTTGTGAAAGTCATATCCCCAGGCATCATATAAATTGCATTTATCTACATTCCAGCAGGCAGTGCTAACATTTTGTATTCGCCACACAGAATATGGCGCAATTTATCACAGGTACTGGCAAGATGCGTGCTTTCACCACACATATGGCAAGCTTTAGGCTATCCTGCATAAAAACAGACCCCTCGATCCTTTCCAGTGAAAAACTGTTTGGAACATGTGTTATCCCTTGGGCAGTCTGATGAACCATTACTCTAAAATGCCACCCCCAGTCCAGAACTGCTCAGAATCAATGACAGGTTCAGGTGCACTAAGAACATCACACCATTTCTGCAGCCAGTGGTGAATGTCGCCCACACTGACACGCTCTGTTCTGAACATCACAGTAACTCGCTTCATTAGTGGCTGAGTCAGGGGGATCACCAGAAATGGGGTCCAGAGAGGGGAAAACGTGACCTGGTTGTATTTAAACCAGAAACGTTCTAACCCCTGAGGAGAAGTAAAGCTAATGTCAAAATTATCCTCTCCTGAAATGTGAATTAACGCATGCACATCACCAGGGGAAAATTTTAGAGAGTCTTTAATAAGGACCTTGCCCACATATTTCCTATCAGTGTGCTGGTCCAGGCCTCCTCTGTAATGCAGATGGACTGCGTTCCTGTGGGTTTGGAGCAGGCTGTCAAATAAATCAGAGAGCGTTGGGGGGAGCAGGTGTTCATCTGTGTCTCTTCCCGCTAGAACTAACACTCCCTGGGAGGATCCGCATCTTCAGCAGACTCCTGTGCACCTCAGAGGGGACAGGGTGTCAACAGAAATAGTTATCTCAGGTATCCCTACAGCCCCTGTAGGGAGCAAAACAGGTATATCAGGTAAATCAGTTTTGCCACTTGGATTCTCCAATTCCATAGATGGTTCAGATATGGTGGAACAGATCGGTGAATCCACAGCACTCACTTGCAAATCACAAACACCTATTATAGTAACAGTCTCGGACGGCACAATCGTAAGCTGCAACGCCTGAATATGGGGAAGAGAAGAAGTACTTACCCCATCAGGAGTTACTGGGAGAGCTGCATCCAAAACCGGGACTGAAGCCTGCTGTGGTCCCATAGTTGTAGTGTCAAAATTAAGTGCATCATCAAGTGGTGAGTTATTTCTCACCACATCAAAGGCTGGGTCTGGTACCCAAATTCCCTGTGAGTCCAGCATCCATCCAGCCTTGGACAATGCAGATTCAGGCGTACAAGCAGAAATCTCAGTTTCCGGGGTAGAAATATTAAAGGCAGTCTTAATTGCATCTTGAGCTAAAGGCCCACACCTCCTGTGGAAAGGCCCAGCCTGAGAGGCCTTCCATTTAGGCAGAGAACTAGAAGATTTCTCCCATTTACGTTGTTTTGCCTCCTTTTTGAGCAAATCCTTTGGCTTCTGCTATAAACCCATATCCGCAAGCTCCATATCCTCAGTAAGTTGATCATTAATTGTCATATTATGATCCAAAAGAGCCTCTGCAGGGCTCACATCTCTAATAGAACCATCCAGTATTGCAACCTGTTGTGCAGGAGTCTCTATATCCATCGAGTGATCCGCAATATCAACTGTTGCCAACATCACATTTTGGGTAGAAATATCCATTACAACTCCATTTTGTTCTGGGGAGAGAACCTCCTCTCCCTCCATCACTGTACACCAGCCAGCTCCCCAACCTGAGAGTCCGCCCACGAAATGGGTCCCTTTTGCTCACAGGAAGCAAGGCCCCCTGCAGGAAGAGTAGGGGAATTTCCCCGGTGTCCTGGCCAAATTTCTCCCATTCACTAAAAACACCACCAACAGCTTAATCTGGTTCAATTTCAGTTGCTTACCATCTGTATCCCCCCTCCCTCCCGGTCACCCCTGAAAAAGGAACTTATAGGCCCAGTGTACTTACCGTGTCAACAAAATTCAATACAGTATAGTCAATATGGCCCACAAGTATTTTTCTTCTTTCCCTTTCATCCCCAAGGGATGTATACCCAACTCTAAGTGTTCAGCGCCTGGGGGAGCCCGAATTGTGAATACCTTGGTGAGGTGCTGACTCACCTCATTCCAGAAGTTCCTTAACTCTGAGCAGTGCCAAAAGATATGAGCTTGGCTGACCTGCCGCTCCCCACACCCCCTCCAGCAGTCTTTTTGTGTCCCCTGACACCCATGTGCTGCCTGCACTGGTACCAGAAAGTATCTGGTATGGATTTTCCACCCGTACTCCCTCCATATAGGGGAGTTTGTTGTGTAGCAGGTGTTTCTTCAGACCACATCCCACTGTTCCCTTGAGAGGGCTATTCCTAGGTCACCTTCCCATTTGTCCTTAAGATATAATGAGGATGTTTGGAGGTCTGTTATGTAGTTGGCGTATAGCATTGAGATGGCTCTTTCTCCATTAGGTGACTCTCATATCCTCTGAAACGGTATTGCCTCACCCATTTCTAGGCCCTCCGATCCCATCTTCCTCTGTTTAGCATGTATGTAGTCTCTAATCTGGTAATATCTCATACGATCTCCCTCTACCCATTTAAATTTCTGGTCTGCTGCCTCAAAGGATAGCATCATGGACCCTATGAAAAGTTGGGCTGGGGCCACCAGTCTCCACCCCAAGTTGTCTTCTATACCATTTGTCCTGTATAGCCGGAATAAACTGCTTATCATAGGCCAGCCAGATATATTGCCACATGTTTTCTGCTGTAGCTCCACGTGTGGTACCCCTACTCCACCCCTCTAAGACTGCCTCAGTACCAGTGTAATCTGTATTTAGAATTCCTCCAGTCTTCCCTAGGAACAGGGCCGTCCCCATTTGTGGGTCTTTGTGCTCTAATATAGCTATTCTTTTCCACAGTGAATCATATTGAGGGTTTCCCCAAAGTAAAGCCACCCTCATCTGAACAGCACACCAGTATCCCTGCAGGTTCGGTAGTGCCAGTCCCCCCTTCCCCTTTGGGAGATAGACGAGATTCTTCCTGACCTCAGGACATCCCTTGCCCCAGACAAAATTCAGAAACATCTTCTGTCAGTTTTCCAGTTCCCTCCTTGGTACCTTGCATGTGACGCATTGAAATAAGTAAAGGAGTCTAGGTAAAGCATTCACTTTGAGGGACTGAACCCTAACATGCAGGGGGATTGGCAAAAGGGCCCATCTTTTAAGTTCTGTTTTTAGTTGGTTAATCAGGGGTGGGTAATTCAGGGTGTAGAGTTGTCTATTTGATGCCCTATTTTAATTCCCAGATATTTTATGAAGTTCATATCCCAGTTCATTGAATATTTGTCCTTTATGGGGGATATAGTTGAAGCTGAGTACTTCCATTTTCATTTTGTTTAGGAATATCCTGACAAGGCGAAAATTTTCAGTTATCTCGAACACCTTCGTTATTGTTATCTCTGGATTTGACATGTACAGTAGTATGTCATCCGCGTACAAGGCTAATTTATGCTCTATCCCTCCTACCTTAATACCTGCAACCTCAGTGCTCTGTCTTATGGCTTGAGCTAATGGCTCAATGTACATGGCAAATAAGATTGGGGACAAAGGGCATCTCTGTCTAGTTCCTCTTCCTAACTTTAAGTTAGAGGAACCATGCCCATTGGGTCTAATGTATGCATTAGCACCTGTGTACAGTTTGAGGACCCCTTTTTGAAATTCTTTGGCAGCCCAAGCTGGGAAAGGACCACCCCCAAAAAACTCCATAACACCCTAGCAAACGCTTTTTCTGTGTATTGGCTCATTAACAAAGAGGGCGTCTTTGTCTTGGTAATATAATCAGTTATATGAATCGTCCTTCTGAGATTATCCTGCACCTGTTGACCCGGGACAAACCCAGTCTGGTCTAATTTAATCAGGCCTGGTAATATTTGTTTTTTTTTTGTTTTGTTTTTTTTAAACTCTATTTTTATTTGTTTTAATTAATCATTTGCAGGAATTACGTATACATTTACATAATTTATCAGTACAGTAAAGAGAATTGCTGTTACAGTGTGCAGTTTATTCATTCCATGTAAGGTGTACTAATCACGGATAGGCCTGGTAATATTTGTTGAAGCCTTCGTGCCCATATGGCTGTCAGAATCTTGTAGTCATTGTTCATTAGGGAGATGGGGTGATGAGCACATTTGGTAATGTTCTTCCCCGGCTTGGGCAGCACTGAAATGACCGCCCCTAGACCTCAATGGTGGAACCTGGCCTTCCTCTCCCATGACCCCTTTAAAGACCCTCTGTATTAGGGGTTAAATCATTTCCTTGAAGGCCTTATAGAATTCTGGGGGTAGGCCATCTGTCCCAGGACATTTACCTGTCTTAAGTTTGCCGATTGCCTCCTTCATCTCATCCTCTCCTATTGGGGCCAACAATTTTTCTCCCTGTTTCTGGGATATTCTGGGGAGAGCGAGTTTACCCAAGTACTCCACTACCTTATCCCTATCTAGTTCTGGGTCGGGTGCATATAGTTTGGCATAAAATTCCTTAAATGCTTCCGCAATACCCCGGTATTTGGGTTTCCATTTTGGGTGTATGTGGATGTTGGACCACATTTATGCATGCTCTGGCTCACTGAGTCCTGAGTCTACATGCTAATAGTTTTAAAGCCCTAGGTCCCCCCTCATAGTACCTCTGTCTTGAAAATAGAAGCTTTTTCTCCACCTGATAGTCTAATATATTTTATAGTTCCTTTTTGAGCGCCTTTAGTTCTTTTGCATGTTCCCTACCTATCCTATCCTTCTGTTGTGTCTCCAGGTTCCTAATTTGCTCTATGATCTTCTCCCTTCTAGCCTCTCTGCCCCTCTTTTTCCAGGAGGATATCTCTATAAATTTGCCCTGCAGCACTGCTTTGGTGGTATCCCACAAAATAGCCGGGGATACTTCCAAGGAGTGGTTATCTTCCAGAAACTGCTCGTATGCGTCTCTGATCTCATCCTTTACTTCTGGGTCCCTGAGAAGAGAAACATTGTTTCCAGAAGGTGTTTTTCCTAATGGAGCCAAACCTATTTTCATGAATAAGGGTGCATGGTCTGAGAGGATAAAGTCCCCTATCCAATTCTCCTCTACCTTTGCTGTATCTTCTCTAGGGAGTAAGAAATAGTCTAGACTGGAGTACATCTGGTGAGTGGCAGAGTGATACATGTAGTCCCTTCTTCTCCCATTTATATATCTCCAAACATCTGTCATGCCCATTTCCCCTACTAGCTTAGCTACCTCTCGAACCCCATTGGCTAGTTTAAATATTCATCTAAACCTTCCACTGAGGACTGCAGTGTCCCTCCCAGATGGATGTAGGGCCTTCACCTCTGCATAGATGCATATCCTTCCAGACTGGCTCCCAGTCCTTAATGAAGTCAACACCTTCCTCCCTGCACCATTCTTTCAACCAAGTGTTGACAGTTCTGGTTTGGAATACCCTTATCCTCCCCATGGCTGTAGATACAGTGAAGCTCACCAGGATGAAACCAAATTCTGCAGGAAAGAATGCAGTTTCAGTGGGAGTTAATCCCTTTTGTCATGTAGGAATCTGTGACACTGCACTTCATCTGGGTGGGCTTCACCTTGGCAAATGCCACCATTTGTGCTACTTGTGTTAAGCTTCTCCCCAGTTCCCACAACCCCATTCCCATCCCTCACTAGGTCATTCTTCCCCAGCAGGACAATGACATCCAGCTCCCCACCCTGTCCTACCACCCTGGTGATCCTTAGGATTTGCTCTTCACCCCACCGAACCAAAACGTCAGGTAGGCACCTAACCTCACTGTTCCTGCTCCCAGACCCATCCCCTTGACAAATGCATCCCCCACCAGAAGCTGATTTATTTTCTTTCTTGGGGTCCTCTTCTCCCACCTTGGGACCTCTGCTTTGGAGACACTCCCCCCCACATTCTCCCTTGCCACCACTGTGAGTGTCTTCTCACAGCGGTTCCATCACACCAGTGTGTTGAAGTAATTTTGTAGTGGCACAGGCTGAGGAATGTGCCCCTGACCCACCATGCTCTCCAAGGTCCAGCTGGCCCTCCTCTGTCTAGGCAACCTCTGGTCTGGGGCAATGACGGCAGACTCAGTGGCCGCTGGGTAGGGTAAGAGATACTCTGGATCCTAGCCACCTTGGCTAGGAGCCCAGCAACTTCCGCCTTCTACCCAGAGAGGTGCATGTAGATGGGGCCAGCACCTCAGTCTCCCGAATGTCTCCTGGAAAACTGCTGCTCCACAACCATTGCACTATATCACTCCCAAGTGTGCGAACAGCAGTTACTCTCTTCTGTTTTCCGAATGGAACTTGCCCCACTGTCCCTTCTATTTACTTGCTACTTTCTAGCTACACCCTCTGCCAGGCTCTGTGATACCTGCTTTCCCTTAAAATTGTTGCTGTTCCAAGGTAAAGCTCTCCCTGTACCCTCCTACCTTTTTACTCCTCTCTTTTGCTAGCTTCCTCCTATTGCCCTACTTAAACTACTAATTTACTGTACCCAGGTAGCGTGCTTCCTATACTTTCACCTGTAGCTGTTGTCTGCCTGCTTCTTTCCTTACCCATTCTGCCACCACCGGTACCCACCTATGCAGTTTAAGAGTAAGTAACAATAAGCTTTAGAGTATCGTACCTTTTCCTTTGTTCAATCAGCAGGGTTGTCAGCTTAGCAGCGGTCTCCTACATATGCCTGCTAATGCATAAGACACCAGTAACATGTTCAACTCGTGCTCTTCCACTCACACTCTGGGACACGTGATGGGATACACTGGAAGTAGCTCAGTTTATGGTCATTCAGGATTTCTTGGTCTGCCCTGATTGGCCGTAAGTGTTCACATGCTTCTCGTTAGTGCCCTGCCCCTAGGATGGCTCCCAATCCTGCTTCCTGCCTCCTCCTTCATGGGCTGATCCCTACACTGCAGAAAACAACTACAAGAATATATACACACAGTGAGTAAGGGATTTATAGCCCTTTGAGTTGGGCTGCTATCCCTGGTCTTAGAGCAATGCTGTTTCCACGGCCAAGAAATGCTCACAGACTACCCAGTCCCCTTGTTTATATGGTCAATCAGGGCTTTCTGGTCTGCCCTGATTAGCCGTCTGTGTTCTCGTACTACTACTTGTTGTCCTGCCCCTAGGATGCCTCCTGATCCTGCTTCCTCCTTCGTGGGCTGACCCCTACAATGTGGAAAACTGCAAGGAAATAAACACAGTGAATAAGGGATTTAGAACCCTCTGAGTTAGGCTGCTTCCCTGGTTTCAGCGCCTATGCCATTTCCCTAGCCGAGAAGCGCACTAATAAAACTGATGTCAGCTAACCACTGTAGTGAAACTGTTCAGCAGCGCGAGTGTTGTTGTAAGACAAGGGTGTCAGATAAGGTATTGGTTAATATGGAAGGGTTATAATATATTAATAACATGCTGGGGAGTCTGCCCAATATTTAGTTTTTTGAATATTCTTCCTTGTCCTGCTGGCCTGCATTGGTACCCTGGACTCGGCATTTGAATCCTGGTCCTAGGCATAGCAAGCACCACTTGCTGTTGCTTATCTATTGAGCTAGCTCAATTTATTGGTTATAAATAAGATGACATTTTATTACTGATTATAGATGAACAAAGTGTTGTTACTTATCAGTATCATTAGCTTATTTCTTTGCATGCTACAATGTGTAATGGAAACAAGTCCTCCTGTTTCTTTGCATATTCTTCTCATTACCAAGGTCTGCTAGTGACAGCTGCAAAACCTGTTGTCGGTTTGTTTCCTTTCTTTGAATGAGGAGTTGAGCCTCAAAGGCCCTTCTGTTAATGTGGCATTCGTAGAGAGCAATGCCTGTGTAAATGCACTAACATTTTTTACAGTGTATTACCATGTGACATTGCTCAATAAAGCTGAGGCTGCAAAAAAAAGGAATATATTTGGGTTACCTCTTTAGTAACATTTTATTTGCCCATACATTTCATAGCTTTCTGACAAGTTGCTTTAATGCCAGGCTGGTAATGACCATACCTCATAACTGCTGTGCGTTTAGTATAGCGTTATGTATTTTACACACAAATTCACCTCACTTCACGAAGATATACTGTCGTTCCACATAATGTTAGAGCTGTGTCTGGACAAACTATGAACAAATTATACTAACTCATTAGAAGCATTTCAGTAACAGAAAAGATATCTTTAAATTTATTATTTTTTAAAATAAGTTAGTGTGTCACATGCTAAACATTTTCTCTGCATTTGGAAGGTCAGTGCTATGCAATTTAATGCTGAGACGTTGAGAGGTATGGCAATGACTACTTTCTGACACAGATGTATAGCCAATGAGAATATGTCAGGAGGACTCTCTGGGAGGTGCAAAGGTTAACTGGCATACTCAATAACAGCGCAGTGTAAAAAAACAAACATTCCTTCTGTGTATCTACTTCAGTCAGTATGTACCTTGTGCTAATGTAGTGCAAGGGATATCAGGCAGTTTGTAGGGGTATTTTAGAATGGATTTTGCCAGGTTGCTGTATTTTACTAGTAGACTGTGTATTGAAATAAAGAGTATTGTTGAGAGGAATTAGTCTCTAAGACCATGTAAATCTGTCTGGTATGATGCAGTGGGATGAATGGTGAGTTGACTGCCTCGAGCATTTGTAACGTGGGTGGTTGAGTACTGTAGCGCTGAATGGCATGCCTGTCAGCTCTGCAGCTCAGTGATGATGATGATGAGTAACTGTTCTGTCCCTAGGCTTGCGAATGCACGTGTGCGCGCACACACACCGTACAGCGGAAAACATTAAAGAGAATATTTTCCACTAATGGTTCCATGTTATCAAAGGCCTATTTTTGCCAGCTGTAACATAGGAGTTTTTTTTCTGTGCTTTCAGTGTACAGCACAAATTGAACAACATCATCTTCAGTAGGCACTGTTTTGATCTTTAGTTAGTTAAGATTATTTTTTGCCTCCACCAGTACAGAATTCTGAATTCCAAACTGGTATCGTCGATTTGTCAGAATCTCTGATATTGGACCCCCCCCCCCCAAAGTGTTTGTATTAATGCTTAGAAAACTTTTAGTATAGGCTTAAATTGAAACCACTGTGATTTTCACTTCAATCCACATTATAGTAGAAGAATAAGAAAAATTTCTCATTTTTAAAAATATTTTATTGCCATTTGGTTATAAAAACAATCGACGACATTTGGCACAACTTCAGAATTAAGAACCTGCTTCCACAAGAAGCAAGGGTTAGGTTAGTCCAAACTATATTTCTTGCTTCTTGTGGATTATGCAGATTTCATCTAAGCGCAAGACCCGAGTTCTGCCTTGTCTAAATTAGATACACTATATCATTGGGCAATCAGATTTATCACGGGTGCGCCATATCGTACCCATCACTGCACTCTTTATGCCAGGGTTGGTTGGTCTTCACTTAGTTTCAGATCCACCGGAATGCAGTCTTTTGGAACTATAGGGCTATAATCGGCAAACTTCCACAATACATTTCCGACTGTCTGCCCATCTCTCCCGCTGGCTACTATGTGCTGAGAAGCCTTTCCCTGATTTCCCTGGTTGTCCCCAAGATCAGGACATGCTTTGGAGCAGCAGCTAAAAGCCATGCCCATCCAGCGACATGGAACAACATGCAAAAGGTTCTAAAGCTTGCAATACCAGTAAACAGGGCCTTCTTTAAGGCTCTGTTTCTTTGTAAGTTCAGTGAATCCTTTGACTGCTTTAACTAGCCAAGCCCTGTATCTTGAACCCTGTATACTGCTTGTACATTGTCCTCCACTTGTACATCTTCAACATGTCATGCCATGCTAGTCTTCCCTTATCCACCCTGTTGCCAACCTAGTACCTTCCTCTTCTTAAACACCCTATTGTCCTCCCTTTACTACCTCCCCCCTTGACTTCCCCTCATCTCTGACATCTTAGCCCTACCTGTTGTCCTACCCTTCACACACCCCCCCTTGACTTCCCCTTACCTGACACCCAACCCCCCTTCTCTATCCCATAAGTCTTGTTGCGACTGGGCAGGTATTGTTTATATTGTAAATACTAATTTGTATTATAATAATAATATATTTATTTATATCGTGCCTTTCAAAAAGTCAAGGTGCCTTAACAATAAGAGATAAAAACAGAGTACAATAAAACACAATTGATACAGATTGCCATAAAATTCATAACTTCAGTAAAATCAGACAAAGTAGGCTTAGTGCCATAGATAGGTTTTTAAGGCCTGTTTAAATCCCTCCACAGTTGTGCACTCCTGAAGCTGAAGGGATAGAGCATTCCAAAGGGCTGGGGCTGCATACATGAATGCACAGGCCACCGATGATTTTAAGGATACCCTTGGAATCTCTAGCAACCCCTCGTCAGCCAAGCAGAGCAATTTTTTTATTTATTTAGTTTTTGTTGACCAGGTAAGTGCACTAGACAAATCCTGCCTATTTTCAGGCACGACCCGGGGGAGGGGGATACAGATGAATGCCAACTGACCTTGAACCAGATTAAGCTGTTGGTGGTATTTTTAGTGAATGAGGGAAATTTGGCCAGGACACCGGAGAAATTCCCCTACTCTTTTCGATAAGTGCCATGGGATCTTTAACATCCACCTGAACTACCACCAATCCAGGCAGATGGGACCTCAGTTTATCGTCTCATCCGAAAGACAGCACCTCAGAAGTGCAGCACCCCTCTCATGCTGCACTAGTGTCAGTACTGGGTTATTAATCCAAGTGCCAGATGTGGGAACTGAACCCACAGCCCTCTGATCTCCCGGCCTCAGAGGCGAGTGTGCTACCTACTGAGCCACTGACACTGCGATCGCCCAGAGCAATAAGGAACCAGAAGCTCTTTCAGGTAGTCTGGGCCCAGTCTGTGTAGGGCTTTATAAGTCAGAAGTCCGACTTTAAAGGTGATCCTCCACTGAACCGGCAACCGGTGCAGTTAGCGCAGCACCAGGCAGATGTGGCAAGTCCTGTAAATATTTTTTGTTCTTGCCCTGTCAGTGTTGTATTTGAATTTTTGCAGTCTACTGTACTGTTAGCCACATTGTATGCACTATTATTTATGCCTAGCTCATATTTGCTCTACACAGACTATTGTCTCATTGTATTATAGCAGCATTTAGCTTATGTGTTTTTGTTATGACCTACCCAGGTCCACCTTGCAAATGAGTCTGTCTCAGTGGTGTTTCGCCGCCTTTTAAAATAAAGATGATTGACTGAATAACAAATAGTTCCATGTGCATATATGGTGACAGTAGGGTTTCATCATGTACTGCCATTTGCTCCGTAATTACAAGTGACATGAGGATTTTGCAGTACTCCCAGCCAGGCACCTTTGCCTCTGCCTCCGCTCATACAGTTATGCTGGGGCTTTAGGTCTTGACTCCACAAATGCACTGAAACCTTGCCATACCTTTGCAGATCCCCCAAAATGACCTCTGGTTGAGTAAATATGGAGGATAATGTATGGGCATGCATCTATAACCGGTTTAACTGGCGAGAGGTTGCCATGGTGACCATGTAAACCTCAAGAGCGACGCTCGAGAGGTTTATGTCGCCATGGCAACCTCGAGCCGGTTATTCAAACCGGGTTACCGATGTATGACCATACATTATAATTTATAGTGTGTGGCCATACATTTCAATTTAAAAACTTAAGGACAATCCTTACAGTTTAAATTTTAGTCACTGCTGCAGCCATTCCAGGTTGTGCTTTCACCACTGCGGCCATTTCTGGAAGGCTGTCGGTTGTGCAGTACACATGCGCAAAGCAATCCATGTTGTTAACCTATCGATGTGACGTAGCATTGATAGGTTAACAACACTGGCACGGACGAACTATGGTTAACAACCTTAGGAAATGATGATTTCCTAAGGTTAACAGCATTCTACCATGCATTATAATCTTCTCTAACACTGTACACACACTGCCATGATATTACGCCAGGCATTTTTGTTCCATACCTTCAGGATTCCCAATTTAGCCCCACAAATTACTAAATATTCGAATTTGTACTGAACTGCATCTAGGCTTGCTAGGTCATTCAGGTCACCCAACAAAATGTATTTCAGGCATAAAGACACCCCTTGCCCAGGGAGGCATTAATGCTAGCTTCAGTGGCTTGCACGTACCACTGTAGCTTCAGGCATAGCAGCTTGATAGTTGGTAACTGAGCATCTGATGCGCCACGTGTTGGACACTTCTTATCGTATCTTTTGAAAAACTATGCAACTTCCCTGGGGTATAACCGGCCTGATTTATAGACATAAATTGTATAGCTTGATTTTGCTGTGGAGTGGCAGTCTCCCTCCTCTAAGAGGTCTGCCCAATTAGTGCCACTATTTCTTCTCCTAGCCAATCTTGTCTTCTCTCCCTTACTCTAGGATGAGGGTGGTTTGCTTTGGAAAAGCAGGCATTTATAAAGTTTCTAAACTTTTACCTGTCTCAGAATCCTCCAGCGTTTTTGCAATGTAAGATGGTTCTTGCAACAGTAATGTATGTCCCACTTGCAAACTTAAATAGTGCCATGAGTGTATGTATTTAAAAAGGCTGAGCGTGACATGACTCATGTGGTCTACTTGGCATCTTGCCGGTGTGGGGCAAACTATGTTGAATGGACCAGAGGAAATTAAAGGAGAGTGTAGGTGATCATATGCGGGTCATCCAACATGAAAACTTGGAATCTGCTTTGGTGGTCCACCTACAGTTGCCCTTATGGTACAGATAGATATGATCGGTCCTTTTAGGTATCAAGAAAGTTATGGTGGGGGTGGGGCCTTGAAGGCCCTGCCTGTAGATAGTCATTCTGTATTTTTAAACTTTGGGCTATGATACCCCTGACCTAAATAATAAAAGTGAATTGTCTCCATTTTTGTAAGAAAGGGACCCCGTAGTAATTGAGACATGTTGTTCTGGTCTAGGATAAAGTGCATAACAAAAAAGCATTATATATCAGATACAAGATTGTAGATGTGTAATATGTCTCTTTATGTCTTGCAGATTCCATGCTGTGGTTTTTGGAATCTTCCTTTTGACACATATTTTATGTGTGCGCATTTTATTATTTATTTGAGTTTTGGTAACCGAGTAAGTCCACTGAGACAATTGCAGTCCCTTTTTCAGGGGCAGCCTGGAAGTGCAGTATGTATACAGTGCAGTGCTTTAACATAGCAATGACAGTTACAATGGAAAAAGTGATATACAGCATTCAGTGATCCACAGGATTATGATACAGACAGATACAACCACAGTTTTATGAAATAACAAGCAAGTAGGTTACACAGTAGTGCAACAAATACATGACACATTCATGAGAGTGCACTACAGTATATAATTGTTAGCTAATTATATCAGATACAAGAGGGCTAACCAATAGCAGTTATGTTTAAAGGTGAGGCACAAAGGGCGAAGTAAGAAGCCAGGGTTAAAGGAAGAGCAAGGACTAGAAATAGAGCTGTTGGGGTTTAATATCACCAGTAGCAGGAGCAAGGTGTAGAGGGAGAGAGAAAAGAAAGCAAGTTGGATTGGAACACAGGGAGGGTGGAGCATGACAAAATGGAGGGAGGAAGGGAGTTCAAGTCAGACATAGCTGTGTAGGTGAATGATTTATGGATCACCGCTAACCGCGGTTTGGGCATTATGAGAAGGAGCAGGGAGGCAGATCTCAGTGTTCATTTAGGTTGTCCTAGACAAATAGACTCACTGAGGCAAGGAGGAGTACGTTTGTGGACCAGCTTGTGCAGAAAACTCAGAGTGGTATACCTTAGTTTAGATTCATGTAATAATCAACCCAGGGAAGAGAGGACATCACAGTGGTGGTGATGGGCGTTGACCCCCAGGGCAAACCTACCCACCCTATGGTAAGCCTGTTTAAGGAGCAATAAGTTAGTAGTGTTAGTTGTAAGCAGAAGCGAAGCACCATCAGAAAGAAACCGGAGGAGAGAGGAGGATGCAATCTTATGACAAGAGACCGAGGTGAGGAAGAGGCAGATACGATAGAGAAGGCCTAGTTTTTGGTTCGGAGATTTAATTAGGATGGAGACATGAGCATTCAGGGATAGCGAGCTATCCAAGGTGATGCCCAGGTGTTTAAAGGTATGGACAAGTTCAAGAGCATCACCATTGAGGGAAGTAATCCTGAGAGGGGGAGGTTAGAGGAGGAAGCGGGTAGATGGGAGAATAGCATACTTTTTGTTTTCTTGGTGTTAAGAACCTTTTGCAGCAAATCACTTTTTTGCAAAATGTGTCTAATTAAGTACTGCCTGTAATTAATGAACTTTAGTTCTGGTATTTTGTACCATGGTAATTTACTTGCCTTTGCACTTTTTAACACAAGTTATATTTTCATTTTGCACTGTAGAATTTTAAAAGTCTCTCTCTCTCCCTGGTGCCTGTATATTTACTGTAAATATATATCTATTAAATGTATCCAGAGGAGGGTGCCGTCAGTCTGTCGACAAAGTGAATTTTCGTGAAATGTTGAGGCAGCATCTGTTTTCTCCCAGCTCTCCTAGATTAATGCTGCACTTTGTCTTAGAAATAAACCCACTTTTTGTAATAACCAAAAGTGAGTTCATGGCATTTTTTCAAAGTTCAGTGTTGGTGAGTGTGCATTTTTTTGTTTTGTCTAGTACTGTGTTACTGGCAGCACCTACTTCACTCTGAGTGGCCTTCTTTGTTGTTCTGTTGTTTTTGTGTTATCCTTGGGTCTCTGCCCTGCCACAATGAGGAAGGATCCTGTTAACAGTTCTAACTTACTCAAAAAAAATTCTTAAGCATATGTAGGGGAAGAACCTGAAATAAGTACAGACAATTGGACAGGACAGACACTTTGATTACATCAGCCTTCCATAGTGGCAAAATGGGCAAGGTCTTCCACCTTTCCAGTTCCTCTTCTACCTTCATGAGGAGAGGTGGATCGTTCTCCGTATAGATTTCTTTAATATTTCTTTAATTATATACTGCTGTAATTGAACTGTAAATATTCCTTAATTTTTCTATAAAGCCATATATATATATTTTTTTTAACCAGGAGAGAGAGACACTAAGCCGAAAGCTTGTTTACAGGTACGACCTGGGAGCACAAGGAAGTTAAGAGTAGTCCACCCAGAATTTGCAAAAAAAACATATGTTATGATGCAGAGTGTTTTGATATGTATGTCAAGTCCTAGTGTCAAATTCCCTCTGCCTGCTATTAGGAATTTTTCCTAAATTAGCCTGCTAGCTGTATGGTAGTTTTATGACCCCTGGGGATCTCCATCACAAACCGGTTTATTGGCTTTCTTTCTCCTACGATGCACCCTGGCTCATGTGACAATGATGTAGCTATGCCCTTAGATTTAGCATGTGCACTGCTTTAAAATCACTTCACAACAGCAGAGCTTTGTAACTTTTCTTATCCAGGGAGCACAAATGGCATCAGTTACAGTTTAGCAGATACCTGAGTACAAGCTACCTGGGGTTTCTGTAAGAGAACAGTTGCTAAATAGCTCTAATTCATTATTTGTGTTTTCGGTGTGTGTCAGGTCTAGCTAGCAGTAGTAAGTGTTTTCATTTTAAAATGTTATTTCATCAAACTACACACAACAATAAAAAGCACAGAAATTGCCCCAGATCACCAGTGCTATGATTAGTAAAGACTGTAGCTGTTTTCTTACAGAACACCTACTCAGCTCTCAAGTATTCGCTAAACCATAAATGTAGGTACCATCATTCTGCTAGAAGGAACTGGGACATAGGGCTGACTTTGCTCTGTGACTTCATTTTCATTTATTTATTTATTTATTTTTGTCACAAATGTGGTGTCTTTTTGAAATGATATTTTATTGTATTTATAGCATGTAAAAGTACAGTTATCTGCATCTGAATGCATTCCAGGTTACAATTGCACAATGTAAAATACATTGTATTCAAAATCAGACTATTATGACAGGATTTTATAATATATCTCAGATGTTGTTACTTCTCAGGGGGTTCCCTTTGGATAGATTATTTACTCAGGTAAAATTGCGAATTACCAATAATAGCCAAGAACGAGAACAGATATCCTTAAGATGCGGTATTAAAGTAGATATTTCACCCATCCAAGGCGGGGTATATATTCTCTTTATCTAGATGCTCTCCGGAGTACTTGGGACATGCAAGAAAAAAGAACTACTGCATTTCTTTCCAGTGTTAGACATAATTGTAGTAGACTAATTGCTCAACATTTTGGCTGATGAAATCCATGGTTATAATATTTTCAAAGACTTTACCCCTTAAAACACTTCAAATTTTCTAATATGTATCAAAACAGTCCCCATCATAGTAGATATACCAGGGTGTAGACTTTTCATTAAGTATTTCCAGCCATAGAAGGACACTTTAAAACACTAAATACCATAAGCAACAGCAATCATTTGAACTCTATCTGAACAATAAAATGTTTAAAGTATGGGGAAATACATTCCATTTCCCTCCAACAGTCTTATATACAGTAACTGCATCACATCTACTCGATGCGAGTGTCTGTTTAAAGTTCTATGCCAAGCCTGGGGAAAAAGAAAAGAAACTGTCTCGGTCTATTAGACCACCGTAAAAGGTCTAGTTCCTCCCTCGTTTCTCATTCGGACGCCATATTACCATTCTATAACTCGGAACATATAACTTTCAGTTCCCCTAGATATTAATAGTACTGGAATGAAGGCTCGAGGTTGAAACTAAAAATAAAGTTCAGTTAGTTCCTTTGCAACTGCCAAGCTTCATTGGTTTACCTGCCGTTATAAACTAAACAACCAGACCCATTTTACTAGTCCTTTTCTGACTCAGAAGTCGCTGCCTCCCGTCGAGCTGCAAATTCCGATCTGAGCTTGGTCACCAATTTTATGGCTGCTTGAGGGTCAGAGAACATGTGGACTTCGCCTCCATACGTGATTTTAATCCTCGCCGGTAACATCAATACGTGCTGAATCCCTAGTGCCCGTAATTAGGCTCTCACTCCATCAAAGGACTTGCGCCTGGCTCTCGTGGAGTAACTTAGGTCGGGAAACGGTCGTACCTGATGGCCCTGATATTCAAAGTTAGCTGCTCTCCGTGCTGCTAAAAGGAGTTCATCCTTCTCCCCGGTGTCCGCAGCCGTCAGCATGATGGTATGTGCTGGTGGATTATCCCCCATAGAGCGGTGAGGTGTGACCCGGTAAGCTTTTTTGACAGTAAATGAGTCAATATTTAGTGCTGCTGATAGCCAGAATTGGATAAACTGTTTGATGCCATCTTCCTCGTCGACCACTTCTGGCATTCCCACCACTCACACATTTGCGGCTCTCATCTGGTTTTCTACGTGTTCCAGCCTGTAGCGGAATACTGTATTTTCTTTTATAACACCAGTGACTGAAGTCAGAGCTTTGGTTGCAGTCTCTGTGGCTTGAGTCGCCTCCATTTGTACCCCGGTGACTTTAGTATCGAGAAGGGTTACCTTCGTGACCAATAACTCACGTTTGTGGTCCGTGGCCTGAATGGCCCTCAGGAGTGCCACATTCGATAGCTGGTCTGTCTCCGCTCCCTTGGAACCAGTCGGTGGCTCAGTTTCTGCTGTTGATTGAGGTGTTTTCTGTGGGGCACCCTCCTGGTTTCCTCCAGTATTTCTACCCATGGTAGCAAGTTTTTAGTATTGTTCAGCTCCAGATAGTTTAACGCACACACTGTTGATAATATTTATATAGTTTAAAGACTGCAAAGACAATTTTAGCTGTTTTTTTGCTTTTGAATGTGCAGAGCTCGTTTTCCCACATCTGATCAGTTCGGCTGTTGGCTCCGCCCCCCCGAAGTGTCTTTTTAATAAAGTACAAAAATATGTATGTGTGAGTTATTTAGTTTGTAGAATATTTGTTTTATTATTTGAAAAAGTGTGATGCACTAAATGTGTAGTGCGGTGAGCCATTGTAAAATGGAATCAAATGTGTAGCTGGGATAGTCACTGTCATCCTGTTGCTTTCATGCCATACCACAGGCAGGAGAAAAGCTGTCTTCAGAAGTATTTTGCACTCTCTAGGCTGCAGCTTCATGCTATGCACTTCATTTGTAAAAAAATAAATAAAATAAAATAAAAAATATGAAAATCTTGTCACAGAGCAAAATCAGCACTATCTGTTAGTAGAATGCTGATACCTGCATTTACAGTTTAGCAAATATTTGACATCTGAGTGGGGTTTCTGTAAGAAAACAGCTAGAGTCTTTATTAATTATAGCACTGATGTTCTGGGCAGTTTCTGTGCTTTTATGGTTGTGTATAGTTTGATAAAATTAAAAGTTTTAAAATTAACACTTCTGTTAGCTACACCTGATGCACATAGAAAACAAAAATAGTGAATTAGAGATGTTTAGTAGCTGTTGTCGTACAGAAACCCCAGTTAGCTTGCTCTCGGGTATCTGCTTAAACTGTAACTGATGTCATTTGTGCTCCCTGGATAAGAATAGTTCTAGGGACGTGGATATGTTGTTCAATCCACACTTACTGGCAGGTTCCTTGCTGCTTTAAATCTTGCCGGAAGGACTTCAAGCTGGCTCCTCCCACCCACCCGGGTGGTAAAACTCTGGGCTCCACCCAATGACTCCAGATCTTCCTTACCGCTTGGAAGCTCAGGTTCCCTCCTTAGCGCTCTGCGTTTTAGGCCTGGATCCACACTCTTTGGTTAAACCGAAACTCATTGTAAAGTTTAAAAGACTTCAGGCTTCTTTTTCCCTCGCGGCTGCGATGGACAAATTGACTCCCGGATTTTGTCGGTGTCCCTGTGGGCAGAAGATGTCCCGGACCGATCCGCACTCCACGTGCGTTTACTGCCTAGGACTCTGCCATGACTCACAGGCTTGTGAGTTATGCAAATCCTTTTCGACTTCGATCTTGGAGGACCGTGCTACCCGATTGCTTTTGGGGCGACCTGACAAACGTTATCCTCTTGTCAAGTCAAAGGAGGCCCGTTGGGCGTTGTCTGCAGCGGGCTCGGCAGAACAGCTGGAGCAGATGATCGCCCTCGAGGAGGAGGCGGCCCAGGCCGCATCATTGTCATCCTCGGTCTCGGCATTTATCCCGCTCTCCTTGGGCTCTTCCTACACAGTTTCTTTTACGGAGCTTTGCCAGTCCCTCTCCACCAAGGGAGAAGGGCCATCGGGACATTCCTCTCTGTCCAAAAAAATAGGACTCCATAGGTAAGTCACACCGTCGATGTTCATGGGAGCAGGAGAGGTCCCCTTCCCCGGATAGTCGACAGTTGACTACGGTTGAGGTTGCGGCTATGGCTGCTGGCTTCACGGTGTCCCAGTCAGGTCAGCCGGCTGAGACAACCATCGACGCGGTCGAGATTTTTCTCGACCCGTCGGACGGTTTGTCGACTGGAGAAGCTGACAACCCTTCTTCACCGGTTCCCCCGGTGGAAACTGAGGATTTGCCTGTGTCTCCTGTGCCGGAGTCCCTGGTTAAGGTCCCTGAACCAAGGGAGGAGCAGGTTTCCCCCGCCCCCTCTTTGGCCCACCCCCCGAATCCCCAAAGGTCTTGGTCTCGGACCTCTTCCAGGTCCAGCCGGTCCCGCCGACATCAGCGGTCTCGGTCTCAGTGCCATGGAAAGCGGCGGCGCAGCTCATCCTCGTCGTCCTCTTCGGAGGATAGGCTCCAGCGCAAGTTGCGTCGGCACTATGAGGATGTAATGTGGCAGCAGCTCTTATTGTCCGGGAATAAGCTGACTCCGTTGCCTTCTCCGGCCATTAAGTGGCTGTCACAGGAGCAGCCGAAGCAACCCCTCTTAGTGGTTGAGGAGCCAGAGCCGGCACCGGTTGTTCGGCCGAAACCATCTGTGCCACCCATGTGGTGGAACCTCCGCCTCCACAACCGAAGACTGGGGCCCCGACCAAGGATTTTTGGTCGGGTCAGGGTTTGCCCCATAAGTTGTCGGTCACCCTCACTCTCGATCGACCTTGGCATGTGGAGGGTGGCTCAGGCGCTTGGCAGCTGTTCGCAGACTCCTCGGAGTCTGATGACGACGACTCCTTGTTCTCCAGGCCGCTTGACTTGGAGTGCACTGGAGGTCAGTCGGTGGACAAGAGCCCATCTTCGTTCCTCAGAATGCTTCGACTCATCTCAGAATCTACCGAGATGAAGCTCAAACCGGTTTCAAAATGGGCCAGGTATCCCCTCACAGAAATACTGGACCGAGGGGATTCCCCTATGGAGGCCTTCCCGGTGGTCGAAGCCATTGTTGGCCCGGCCCTTGAGCTGTGGCAGTGGCCAGCTTCTTGTCCAGCACCTTCAGTCAGCATGGCTCGGAAGTATGCTGTACCTACCGGTTCACTCTCCAGTTTCTCGGAGCACCCCTCTGCGGAGGGGTTAGTGACTGACAGTGTTTTCTGGCGTTCCAGGAACGCTCGGGATGTGGACAAGCCACCCGATAAGGAGTCCAAGAAATTGGACTACTCCGGTCGGAAAGTCTATGCTGCTTCCTCCCTAGGCCTTCGTCAGGCTAGCTCGGCTGTCCTGATGGTGCACTTTTCACACGCCCTTTTGGGCTCCCTGGATGAGGTGATTCCTCATCTCCCGGCTGACCTTCAAATGACGGTCAAGCAGGTGTGGTATCAGGGAAGGGCGGTGGCCAAACAGCAGCTGCAAACTTCTTTGGACATCGCTGACTCATGTGCCCGGTCAGTAGTGGCTGCAGTGGCCATGCACCGCAGAGCTTGGCTGTGGATCTCCACCTTTACGGCGGATACCCAGCACAAGCTGGCAGATGTTACCTTCCTGGGTACCGACTTGTTCGGTCCCGGGGTGGAGGGTCATCTCCAACGGATCGAGAAGTCCAACGCCACCTTGGACTCAGTCATGTCTGCCCAGAAGGACAAAGGCCACCAGCAGCAGCGTAAACCCTTTCTTCCTTCAGCCCCTGCGGCACGTCCGGCCCAGCAACACCAGCATCAGGGCCAGCAGGCTCGCACCTGGCACCCAAAGCCAAGTCTGCTGCTTCCTCCAGCAGGAAGCTGGGAGGGAAAGATCCAAGCGGCTCCTCAGCCGGCCCTTCCTCCAAGCCTGCCCAGTGACAGGTTGAGGAGTGTCGCCCCCAACCTCGACACTCCTCCCCAGGTTCCCCCATGGGGGGACGGCTCCGCCACTTCCTTTCCGCTTGGTCCGTTATCATCATGGACCGCTGGGTGTTGGAAGTGGTAGGCAGGGGTCTGCCTCTGGAATTTGAGCAGTCCCCACCCTATCGAGCCGTCGCCCCATGGGGGGCTACGGGTTCCGCAGCCTCTTTGTTGGCTCGTTGAGCCGACATTACCCGGCTTCTCCAGAAGGAGGTGATCAGGGAGGTGGCGGACCCTCCTCCAGACCCAGGGTTTGTGTCCAGGTATTTCCTGGTCCCAAAACGGATGGGGGGCTTGTGTCCCATTCTTGACCTACACGACCTGAACAAGTTCCTAAGGTCTTGCACTTTCAGGATGGTCACTCTGGCTCAGATCATTCCATCCTTGGAACGAGGCTTGTGGTTCTGTTCTCTGGACCTTCAGGACGTGTTCTTTCACGTCCCAATCCGTCCGTCTCACCAGCGATTCCTCTGCTTCAGAGCAGAGGGATCCCTTTATGAGTTCCAGGCCATGTCTTTCAGCCTCTCTCCAGCTCCCAAGGTCTTCACCAAATGCATGTCAGTGGTGACAGCATTTCTGTGTCGCCGAAAGGTCCGGGTGTAACCTTACCTGGACAACTGGCTGATTGCAGCCCTCTCCAGATTGGAGGTGGAGCGGTCCAGAGATCTGGCCATCCAGATCTGCTCTCAGATTGGCCTCCTCATCAGCGAGGCCAAATCAGAACTCTTGCCATCGCAGGTGATTCAGTTCATCGGGGCAGAGCTAGACTCTCTTCGAGCCAGAGCACGGCTCCTCGAGGACAGGGCCGAGGTCCTTTCCTCTTTTGCCCAATCATTTCTGGTTGGGCAATTGCGCCCTGCCCGGCACCTCGTGCGCCTTCTGGGTCTCTTGGCGGCCTGCTGGGGTATGTGTCCGCTGCAGTGGGGGCTGGTCCGCCAATGGTCGCAGCGCTCTGGTCCTCTGGACCAGCCAGTGACAGTGACCCAGGACATGTGGAATGGCCTCCAGTGGTGGCTCATTCCAGCTCATCTGCAGGAGGGTATCCCGTTTGTCCGCCCGAGCCGACGGTCACTCTGACAATCGACGCCTCTCTGATGGGTTGGGGTGCCCATCTGGGAGCTCAGAGCTCATGGCCTCTGGTCCCCCTCAGGAGTCTCGATGCCACATCAACCTGCTGGGGCTTGAGCCCGGGCGATAGCCCTCACGCCTTAGCTCCCGTTTATGCAGGTCCAAGTTGTCCAGGTCAGGCAGGACAATACCACGACCATGTATTACCTAAACCGACAGGGCGGGACACACTCCTTGCCTTTGTGCAAGGAGGCTCTCCGTACTTGGTCTCTTGTAATCAGCCTGCAGGCGGATCTCCTAGCCATCCATGTGGCAGGAGCCTCCAACAGTCTGGCCGATGCCCTCAGCAGGATAGACGCTGCATCTCACGAGTGGTCTCTCCTGCCGGAGGTAGTACAAGATCTGTTCTCCCACTGGGGCACGCCTCAGGTGGACCTGTTTGCCTCCAGGGAGAATGCGAAGCTGAGGCTGTTTCATGCCCGCCCCCTCAGCAGGGCTCGCTGCAGGGGGATGCCTTGTCGAGGCCATGGACCCCGGGCCTCTTCAACGCCTTCCCTCCATTTCCCTTGATCCACAAGGTGCTTCTCAAGGTGAAGAGGGACAAGGCATAGGTGATTCTGGTAGCCCCAGACTGGCCCCGCCAGTTCTGGTATCCAGATCTCCTCAGCCTCCGCTCCAGGCTCCCGAGGCGGCTTCCAGTCCACCCAGACCTGATCCCTGTCAACAAGGGGAAGGTTCTCCACCTGGACCGTCAGTCCCTGCACTTGATAGCCTGGTTCCTGAGTGGCTAGAGTTTCAGGCCTTGGGTCTTTCCGACGAGGTCCTCAATGTTGTTGAGGCATCCCATAAGGAGTCGACCAGAAAATGCTATGCCTTCAAATGGAAGAGATTCTCCATTTGGTGTCAGGATAAGGGGTTGGACCCTTCCTCCTGTTCTTTGGCTAGCATTCTGGACTACCTGTGGTCCCTTTCTCAGCTAGGACCTTGGTCGACGACCCTTAAGGTGCAGCTGGCAGCCATCCCTGCTTACCAGGCACGGGCCGGGAAGCAGTCGATGGTGCAGGAGAAGGTGGTTGAGCGCTTTTTCAAAGGCCTTGATCACATATCCCCTCTGGTGCAAGAACCTCCACCTCCGTGGAATCTACTGCTGGTATTGGCTAAGCTCATGGGCAAGCCATTCGAACCGATGCACAGGTGTACCTGTCGTGGAAAACCGCCTTCTTGGTGGCTATCACATCAGCCAGAAGGATGGGAGAGCTCCAGGAGCTTTCCATCGAGTCTCCTTATCTGGTCTTCCACAGGGACAAGGTTGTCCTGTGCCCCCACCTGAAATTCCTTCCGAAGGTGGTGTCGGAGTTTCACCTTAACCAGGTGTTGACTCTGCTGGTGTTCTACCCCAATCATACCTCGGAGGCTGAATATAGACTCCATACTCTTGACCCTAGAAGAGCGCTCTCTTATTATAAGGAGCGGACGGCTGAAGTTCGGGGAGAGGTTCACCAGCTGTTTGTCACCTACGCTGAAGCCGCACCTGGCAGACCTGCAGCCAAGCGGACGATAGGCAGGTGGGTCACCTCCTGCATAGATCTCTGCTATAGGTTAGCGGGCATGGAGCCTCCCAAAGGGATAAGAGCTCATTCTACCTGCCACACCGCTGCTTTGGTGGCTGCTTCCAGGGATGTCCCTATCCAGGAAATTTGCAGGGCTACTACCTGGAAGTCAGCACACACCTTCATTATCCACTACCACATCGACCTTGAGTCACGCCGGGATGCTGGTTTTGGGACCTCGGTTCTCCAGTCCTTATTTCCTAAGTAGGGGGTGCGCGCCTTGCCTCCCTCCTCCGGAACTGCTAGAGTCTGCCAGTAAGTGGATTGAATAACATATCCATGTCCCTAGAAATACAGGTTACTCACCTGTAACAGGAGTTGTAGGAGTGGTATATGTTGTTCATCCAAACAACCACCACACCTCCCCGGCTTCGACGCGCAACCTGGCTTCCAGCGGGCTAGATCTGGCGTCATGGGTCGGAGCCGAGAGTTTTACCACCTGGGTGGGTGGGAGGAGCCAGCTTGAAGACCTTCCAGTAAGATTTAAAGCGGCAAGGAACCTGCCAGTAAGTGTGGATGAACAACATATACCACTCCTAGAACTCCTGTTACAGATGAGTAACCTGTATTTACAAAGCTCTGCTGTTGTGAAGTGATTTTAAACTGATTTTAAAGCAGTACACATGGTAAATCTAAGGGCTTGGCTACATTATTGTCACATGAGATAGGGTGCATCGTAGGAGAAAGAAAGCCAATAAACCTATTTGTGACGGAAATCCCAAGGGGTCGTAAAACTACCATACAGCTAGCGGGCCAATTTAGGAAACGCTCCTAATAGCAGACAGAGGGAAGACACACTAGGACTTAACATACATATCAAAACACTCTGCATAACATATGTTTTTTGCAAATTCTGGGTGGACTACTCCTTTAAGTGACTTGCCCAGGATCGTACAGTATGCAAGTGGGGGCTGTGGGATTCAAACCCAGTTCTCCAGGTTTGCAGCTCAAAGCCTTAAACCACTGCACTATACTGCCTATTCAGTAACAATGAGGCGAGCCTCCACATTCGGGGCCCATTCTCTTCGGTCTGTCAGTCCCAAAGCACATGTGAGGGGCAGGGTCTGAAATTACCATGGGAAGATAATCTGCCCTCTACTGCAGCAGATGTCACTAGAGAGAAAATAAATCATATGCGTCTGCCTCTGATGGACTGTAGAATAAAATCAAAAGCCCTCTTCCTTGGAGTGAAGTTCCCTCCAAATCTCTGAGTCCCAGTGCCATTGAGTTGTTTAACAGGCACTGCTGTCTTGTTAAATGTGTAGAGTTTGCTGGTGGAACGATCCATATTTGGATCCAAAATCATATTGAAGTTCTCTTTCCAGAAGGTTGGCCCACACCTGTCCTACCACCAGAAGCATCATATCTTGGAAAAAATTTGTGTCATCAAAATTCGGGGCATATATGTTCAGAATATCATGTGACTTGTTCAGTAGTCCTGACAATATGATCCACTTGCAAGAGTGGTCCTGTTTACATTCTGTTACTTCAAACAACAATATCTTATGCTTTAAGATTGCTAATCCTCTGGAATTGGTACTAAAAGATGAAGCAAATACTCGTTCCACCCAGTCTCTCTTTAGTTTGTTATGCTTTGTTTCATTTTAATTGAGTTTCCTGCAGTAACACCACTGCAACGTTTTGCTTTTTTAAATGTGGTAAGACCATTTTACGTTTAATGGGATGATGCGTACCCCTCAAGTTCCATATTGCAAGATTTAAATCTTCATCCATTTTTAAATCCTTCAAAAAACACCTAAGGCA
Organism: Neoceratodus forsteri; assembly: GCA_016271365.2. Lineage (NCBI taxonomy): Eukaryota > Metazoa > Chordata > Ceratodontiformes > Ceratodontidae > Neoceratodus > Neoceratodus forsteri. The sequence goes on along the minus strand of CM057449.1, from coordinate 1,127,101,591 downwards.
AAACACCTTAGCGTAAAGTTCATTATTAACTCTTGTAAAACTACCTGCAATCTGAGTGGTTTTTCTGCTCCATCTTCTGCTACTTAAGATGAGTCTAAACATGTCTTGAAGTATAGATATACACATTTGTGTCTTGTTTCTATCACAGAGGGGGTGGTGGATGCATGGAACGGCCTTCCTGAGGAGGTCGTGAGGTGAAAAACAGTGGGGGAATTCATGAATGCATGGGACAGACATAAAGCCATTCCATTGGGAGGTAGGAGGAAGTAGGCTGTTGGTTAACTAGGACCTGCAGCTTATCCAATAGGTAGGAAAATGGGCAGACTGGGTGGGCCAAACGATTCTTATCTGCCGTCAAAGTCTGTGTTTCTATGTTTCTATTAACAAACCAGAAACAAATAATAGAAACGGTGAAAAATATGAATATGTAGTATAACATCCCTGCCTCGAATGGCACATAACTAAGGTTTCCTGGTCTGTCACTTGTAGAGTGAGTGACTGAAATCAGTGGATTTTAGCAAGATAGCACCTCTAGCAACAGAAATGAGCCAATCGGTCAAAGCAAATCATGGTTCCAGTGACTAATCTTCGAAGTCAAGAACTGGTACATCAGTATGCAGTGCACCATCAAAGCTCACAACAAATGGATACGGTCAGGGACTGTTCAGAAGAAATACCCCTTCCCCTACCAAGAAGGCTGATTATTATACCCAGGTCATGGAACACATGTACTAATCACCTAGATATATGGTTATTATATGATCTATTTATTTTATTTGAATTTTGTTGACCAGGTAGATCTGCTGAGACTAAGGGTCCCTTTTTCAGGGGTGACCCGGAATTAGTTACATATAAGGAAAGTACAGGGCATTGATCATCATGCAGTACAGTAATAGTTGACAACAGTCTTTTTTTTCTATACTTCATTTATTGTTTCATTTCTTATAAGTTACTTTACAGCATCATACTCATATTACATCCATATGCTGTTATTCAGATGACAGTATATATCCACTTAATCTTAGCCACCAGGACTTAACATACATATCCATACAGTGTTTTGTAACAATACCTATTCCACATAATAGGCAATTAGCTGAAACTTCAGAAAGTTAGGTATATCTACCTCTAAAATATAAACAAACAAAACATACTAGGGTCTCACACTTCTACTGGTCTCACCTAATTGTTATAACCACTACTTGTGGGGGTTAAGTTCTGTTATTCCCACCAGATATCCAGTCAAAATATTGGCCTACGATATTTTATATCACTACCAAAGCATTTATTGGAGGGCTCAGGTAACCTCCACAGCCCGGGCTACACAGCTTTGCCCGACCCTGAGGAGTCCACACCCCCAATTTACCTAAGTCGTCCGGGGATAAGGGGAGGGGGGCCTAACATTCAAAGAAGCCTATTGTTCTTAGTGAAACCACAACTAAGGCCTACCCTAACCAGATAATTCAACGGGTCCAGCAATTTACATATACTGAAGTTCTCCTCTGGACCTTAAATGTTAATTCCTCCATCCGTTGAATTTGCCCTACTATTTCTATCCCAGCTTCCTTTGTTGGGGGAAGAGGCTGCAACCACCGCCTAGTTATTGATTTTAAAGCTGCTACTATTAAAATCTTCCACATATATAAGCTTCTCTCCCCTTAATTTCTCCTGGAAGTTCTCCAAGCAGCAAACTCTGTGGACCCAGTTGTTCCTGGATCTGGAAGATCAGCTTAAGTGAGGTGATCAGCCTTGACGAAAATTGAGTGGTGATGATGGAGCAGGACCAGAAGATGTGTTAATGAGTGGCTTTGTCCACTCCACAATTCCTCCAACATTCTGGGGGAGAACCCCTATGTTGTCTAGAGACCACCACTGGCACCCCGAAGTATCTAACCCTTACTTTCCACAAGAACTCCTTCCAGGAAGGGGATGAGGAGATCCTTCAAATGTTATCCCAAGTCTTTTCCCAAACTCCCTCAGGGATAGGTAAGCCCATTTCTTGTTCCCAGGCCATTCTAATATAACTTGTATTTATTTTAATGTGCTTACTTCCCCTCTTATATAATTAAGAGATAAACCCTGCAGGATGCTCAACTTTCCAAATATCCTCAAAGGTCTGCTCCATGATCCCCCCCAAAAAAACCTGTTCTGCATTCTAATTTAAGTTTTTTACTAATAAAACTAATTATTTGGCAATAGTGCATTCTATCCCTGGGGGAGAGATCAAAAACTCTCTGTGCTGCCTCAAAAGATAGTAATCCCCTTCCCTCTAACAACTGCCATGGTGCCCGTAGTCCTCTCCGGGCTCTATCTAAGAACCAAGTGTCCCACAGTGCTGGGCCAAATGTAGGATCTATCGTCCACCATCCATATCTCCAATGACCCCCATGTTTCCTTTCCTTCCCGGTACCCCTTTTCCACCCCTCCCACGTTGTCCGAGTGGTGGGGCATATCCCATCTCATGCTGTTATGAGGTCCGCAGGATGAAACAGTACTGCTGGTGGGGGCGATGTGCAGCCAACTCTATCTCCTTCCAAGTGGCCTTATATAAGGAGTGTCCCCAAAGCAAAGCTATTCTCAGGTGTGTGGCCTCCCAATAGCCTTCAAGCCACGGAACCCCTAGTCCACCCGCCTCCTTTGGTAAAAACAAAGTATGTTGCCTTACTCTAGGTCTTCTATTTGCCCAAATAAAATTCATTAACATTCTCTGCCATGTTTCCAGATCTTTCCTGGTCACCAAGCATGTGGTACCTTGAAACAGATACAAAAATCTTGGCAGGACATTCATCTTTACAGACATCACCCTACTGTGGAGTGAAAGGGGCAGTAGGCTCCATCTTTTGAAGTCATTTTTTAGCTGCTGCAGCATGGGAGAAAAGTTTTAGCTTTTTAGTTGTGCGGGGGAGTTACTAATAATGATCCCCAAGTATTTCATTTGTGTAAGGTCCCATCTCATAGGATAGGCTTCCCTAATTTCCTGGGTGGGGACATTCTAAATTTCAAAACCTCGGTTTTAGCAGTGTTTAACGAATAACCTACCATTTCAGAAAACTGTGCCAATCTGTCCATTACCCTTTTTAGGGAAATGTCTGGGTCTTCCGGATAAAGCAGGACGTCATCCGCATAAAGAGATATCCTGTGCTGGCAGCCTGACATCTCCACCCCCCTGATCCCCTCATCTTTCCTAATGCTCTGAGCCAGGGGTTCAATGTAGAGAGCAAAGGGAAGGGGAGACAGAGGGTAGCCCTGCCTAGTCCCGCTCTCCAGACCAAACCCCCTAGCATGATGACCATTCACTCTTATGTATGCTTTAGGGGATTTGTAGATTTTAGCTATCAAGGTCTGAAAAGCTCCCCCCAGTCCAAAACAGGCAAGGACCTCCTCCAGAAACCTCCACGACACTTTATCAAAAGCTTTTTCTGCATCAATGCTGACCAGAAGAGCAGATTCTTTGGAGCTAACTATATGATCGATTAGAAGGGAGGTTTTCCTCAGATTATCCTGGGCCTGTCGGCGCAGAATAAAACCTGTTTGTTCTAGGCCAATTATTTGGGGTACCAATGTTTGAAGTCTCTTGGTCAAAATCGCAGTCAATAATTTGTAATCAATATTTAAAATTGAAATGGGACGGTAGGAGGAGCACAGTACAGGGTCCTTGCCTGGTTTGGGTATCACTGAAATTATTGCTTGGGACCAGGAGGGGGGGTATCTTACTTTCTTCTCCCTGTAGGAACCAAAATAATTTCCCCAGCAACGGGGAGACCGTGCCTCCAAATTGTGTATAAACTCCCCAGGTAGCCCATCAGTCCCCGGGCATTTGAGGGATTTTAGGTTCTTAATAGCCTTAAGCACCTCCCCATCTTCAATCAGTCTACTCAACCAAGTTGCCTGCTCCTCAGAAACCGAGGGGAGATCTAACTTCCCTAGGAATTCTTTAATCCGAGCCCTCAATGTTTGAGAACCTTGTTTATATAAGTTGTAATAGTAGGCCCTAAAAGAATCCGCTATGGAATTGGTTTCCTTAACCAACTGATTATCCAGGGGGTGCTGTATTGCCTGTATAGTAGCCTTGCTCCTCTGAACTCTCAATCTAGCTGCCAGCAATCTCAAAGACCTAGGCCCTCCTTCGTAATATTTCTGCTTAAGGAACATTAACTTTTGTTTGACTGCATAGTCAAGGATGTTCATTAATTTAGCCTTAAGCTGTTTTAATAGTTTGGTCCTATTCCTGTCTATTTTAATTTTTTCCTGGGCCTCGCACTGTGCTATTTGTGATACTAGCTCAGCCTTTTTAACCTCTCTTTCCCTTTTCCTTCTGCTTGACCTTTTTATGAAATCCCCCGGTATGACTGCCTTTATAGTATCCCATAACACAGCCGGGGAGGTCTCTTGAAGATCATTTTCCACCAATGTTTGTTCCAGTGTTCGAGTGACAGATTCAACCACCTCCTTGTCCTGCAACAATGACAGGTTCAGCCTCCAAAAGATGGACCTTCTAAACTCTCCAAATGAAACCGACAAAAAAATCGGGGCATGATCAGAGAGCAAGAATTCCCCCACTGAGACCTCCCTGACCTGACCAACCATTTCTTTGGGAACCATAAAGTAATCCAATCTTGTATATACTTGGTGTACTTTTGAATGAAAAGTGTATTCTTTCTTTTTACCCTCTAGATGGTGCCAGATATCTACATACCCCAGTTCGTTTACCAACCTTCTCACTTTTTTATCTATGCCTTGGTCTTTTTTTGTGTTTGTGTGGTAGAATCTAATGCCGGATTTAAAATTAAGTTTAGATCCCCTCCCCAGATCACCTCGCCCTGTGCCCACTCCTGTAGGATGGTCAAGAAATTTAGATATGTTGCTGTCTGCGAGCCAGGAGGAAAATACACCGAGGCAAGGGTCAGTGGCTTACCCTGAAGGGTTCCCCTCATCAGTACATATCTTCCCTCTTTGTCCGCCAGCTCACCTGTCTGTACATACGGAGTACTCTTAGGGATCAAAATTGCCACCCCTCTTCTACGCCTGTTCTTATAAGAGGCTGTGGTACTACAACCAAATCCCATCGAACCCAACTTAATGTGTTCCTGTAGAGACAAACGAGTCTCTTGTAAAAATATAAAGTCTACAGCCTTCTTCCTCAGATAACTCAGCACTTTTGCCCGTTTAACTGGACTGGACAACCCGTGGACATTATAAGAGCAGAATTTCCTATCCCTATCCATTGTTATACTTTCGTGTCACCTTCAAAACTAGCTTCTTTACTGTCCCCCCCCGACCAACAGTAGCAGACCAAGAACATATTTCCCTACTGTGAGACCCTTAAAGAACCAAGTAGCAATTGCCAACAGGGCATTAGAAATAACTATTTTACAACCTCCAATAGACTTCCAAGGTAGGAAATCTGATAATGCAGATCTCTTTTCTCCTTTCCCCATACTTTCCATTGAGGAATGGAGATGAGGAGGAAATAAAATGCGCCAATTGAATGGGGTCCCCCTCTGGGGTCTTATATGACTGTCTAGGCCCCTGTTTGTAGTTAAATTAAACGTCACGGCAGTATTCTTCCACCAAAATGTCCCCAGTACTAAGAGCACTCCCACCCCGAACTGCGTTTCCACTTAACTCATTTTCTGGACAAGACAAGGATCCGTCAGCTGTGTCATATTGGGACTTTTTAGTAGGCCCAACCTTCAACCCCCGACCTCAGCAGGTCCCCGCTGCTGAACACTAGGAGCCACGTAACCATTTGGGAGCCCCAACTTACCAAAATACCCAACAGGGGACGAGTCGCGTAATAGTATATGATACAGAGCCCAAATAAGCATACAGGAATGTTCGGGTGTGGTATAAAACAGTTCAGTCTCAAGTCCATTGTCCTTTATTTAGTTTCAGAAACCAACCCGCTATTCCCGGTTTCTATGCAGGCCCCTCAAACTGCTCGTATCCCTCTTACCCCTTGTGTCTCATAGCACTCCTAGCTGCAATTTCCCTGCAGGGCAGGGGACTCAGTCAAAACAAAAAACAAGATCTTGTCCATACTTTTTTCAACCCACAGATACTGCTGGTTGATTGTTTCAGTCTGGATTCCCCCTGTTTTGTAGTTTCCCTCCGACCAATTTCTCCAACAGTGACCGCGTTGCCTCCAAAGATGTTCCAGCCTTCTTCTTTCCTCCCACAACCAAATGCCAATCGATCGGTTCCATCTCAATCAATCAATCAATCAAATCTTTATTTATTCAGGCGAGCATCATTGAGCAAGGCTCATTTACAAGATGGACCTGATAAGGTCAAGGTTCGATAGTTGGTACACAACATATACATCAATGCACTAATATATGCATAACAGATAAGAAAAAAACACTTATAAATACAATGATCAAGGGTAAGAAGTTGATTCAGACATACATGACAAGGTAGGTTACAGGAAAATTATACAAAAGCTAAAGTATATACATATCCCAATATAGGAGTCAAGGCATACAGAGCATAATGTAATACTAGGATGAATGGGGAGCATTTAGGAATGATGTAAGGGCCAGTGATTAGTGGGAGAAGCATTAGGTAGGTAGTAGGTAGAATTAAATGGAACAGGGCACTATAAAAGGGTGGCTGCCGGGAGGAGAACTGTGGAACAAAAATATGCCATATATGGTGGCTGTCTGGAAAGGGGGTTGTGAAGTGGCAAGTCTAGCTCTTGTGGTAGCAGTTGCATTTCTCTCGAAAAGCTTGTGCAAAGCTGTTTAAAGGATGCTATAGGTATAAGATTGGACAGCTTTTAGGGATTTCTGTAAGTATTCCAAGCCATAGCTAGAGAATAGCTGATTGCCGCCTCCCTAGCCGGGTGTTGACTTTAGGTATTTTGAGCATGATGAGGTTGTTGCTTCTTAGGGCATAGGAGCTAGCTATGGCCTCGTGAAGGCATGTCTAGAATATAGTTTGGAAGTTTTTAGACAATGCTCTGTAGATCCATAGTGTGCATTTCTGTTCCTTCTGAGATGTAGAAAACCCATCCAACTGCAGCATAGAGAGAGCAATGATGAGTATTAGCTGGAAGATCTGTTATGAATCTTATTGCTCTATGGTACAGGGTATCCAGCTTGCTTAAGTAGGAGATGGGGCAGTGACTATAAAGGAAGTCTGCATAGTCAACAACTGAAAGAAAAGTGGCCTGGACTAACCTCATCTTTGAGTCTCTTGTTAGGAAGTGTTTAATTCTATAGACTAGGCCAAGCCTTTGGCGAAGTTTTTTCAGCAGTTCTTCAATATGATGTGTGAAGTTAAGTCTGTTATCAATCCACACACCTAAGTATTTGAATTTTTCTACATACTCCAGATTTTCTCCAAGGATAGTGTATATCTGGGGGAGACTGCTTAGTGGGGAGGTGCTGGTGGAGCTTTGATTGGAGAAAAGCATTGCTTTTGTTTTTTTTTTTAATTTAAAAGCAGCTTTTTCTCAAGTAGTTGATATTGCAGCAAGGAGAATTCTGCTTGTAATATTTCACGGGCAACTGCAGGTGATGGGTTGCTACCATACAAAACAGTGTCATCAGCAAAGAGGTGGACAGTGGCTTTAGTGAGATTTTAATCAATATTATTAATGTAGATAGCAAAAAGGATAGGGCCCAGGATAGATCCTTGCGGAACTCCTCTTAGCAGTGGTTTTAAAGGGGATAGATCACCTTCAGCTTTCACCTGCTGTGACCTATCCATAAGGTAACACCTGAACCATTTAAGGGAGGGTGGATCTAGGCCAATGGACTGCAAGGAAGAGAGTAGCAGCTCGTGGTCCACAGTGTCGAATGCCTTACTTAGGTCAAGAAATACTGCACAGACACTATTCTTTTATCTAATTCAGTTTGCCCGTCATTTGTAACTTTGACCAGTGCAGAGATAGTGCCTGGCCCTAAACCCAGACTGAGCTGGATTCAAGAGGTTAGCATCATCAAGGTACTCTCTTAGCTGGATGCTCACTATTTTCTCTAGCATCTTGGATAGCACTGGAAGAATGGAAATGGGCCTGTACTTATTAAGGTCCATAGGGTCCCCTGATTTTAGAAGGGGAACCACTTGGGCTGTCTTCCACACTGTAGGAATAGAACCAGAGGTTAAAGAGATGTGTTAGGGGAACTGCAAGTACATGAAATGCAATCTTTAGAAAGTAGGGGTCAAGAGAATCTGCCCCTGCACTTTTTTTAATATCCAACTGCCATAAAAGATCCTCTACTTGCTTCAACAGGACGGGTTTGAAGGTGAAGGAAGAATCAGCTCTCTGGGCACCAGTGTACTGAGAGCTTAGTTGTGCATGCAGCAGATTAGCTGGAGAGGTGTCAAAGGCAAGGCCAGCAGTTGTGAAGTGGTTATTGAAGGCATCCAGAACTTCCATTTTGCCAGAGATAGAACCATTATTGTGGTGCAATTGGTCCATCTGCTTTCGTTTGGTACGCTGCTCTTGATGAGGTATCTGGATTCCTTTTTCTCTCAGGACCTTATTTAGCTCGTCTACTGAATTGTATACTTTTTTCGGCCGTCAGCCCAGAATACCCTGAATTTCGCTGGGAAGGGTGTCTGAAAGCAGAGTTGAAGCTCTCTGCACAGCTTAAAATAAGGTACCCAAAGTTTGTCTGGCCTGTTGGATTTCAGGGTGATAGTCTTGATCCAGGGAGAGTCGAGAGTCCAAGTACTTGAGTTCCTTCCTTTGCCAGGCCCTTTTCAATATATCCTCCTTCACACAGAAACTTGAAAATTTTATTATTATGGATCGGGGTCTAGCAGATGGCTCCATTGGTTTTGGTATCAGGGATCTGTGTGCCCACTCCACCCTCATCTGGTAATCCCCCGGCAGCTCCAAAACATCTCTTAGTAGATCTTTGATAAATAGTGCCATTGGTTGGATCTCCGCACCCTTCACCAGCCCGTACAAACGGAGATTAGCTCTCCTTGATGTTGCCTCCAGGTCAGTACATTTCGCTTGCAGGGCGAGTGTGTGTTGAAAGAGAGAACCCACTGCCTGCCCCAGGGTATCTCCAGCTGTCTCCACTTGTGCGATTCTCTGCTGTGCCCCTCTTTACGCTGCTCCATTTTGCTCAGTTTTACATTTAATTTTGAGAACTCCCTTTTATTATCGGACCGGGAGTCCTGAATCTCTTGTAGCAGTTGTTCAAAGTGGGAGCATGACAAGATCTCTGTTTCTCCTGCCGTATTGTATCCTGAGCCATGCTGTCTTGTAATCGAGGTGCTCCTGCTTCGGGCCTGTCGGTTCTCTGGCAATCCAGCACCATCCATCTTTTAGTTGCTACTTTTATGCGACCCTTGTCTCCTTTATCCAGTTTAGCACCTCCAGGCGGCATTTTCTAGTTCTTGTTGCTGTTTTTAAGGTTTAGGATGTTTTTGCAGTTCTAATGGGAGGGGAGCTCAGCTCTAAGGCTGTTAACGCTGCCGTGACGTCCTCGGAAGTCCCCGTTGACAACAGTCTTAAGGGAAATACTTTTCCTACACATAAGCAAATGAAGACACTACAGAGTAACAGTTGCACGTATTTGATCTGCACTTAGGCAAGCTTAATAATGGAGACACTACAGAAAAACAGTTACGCAGTGTGGGACATGCCATCATTTACCATAGTACAAAAAAGAGATTGATAGTAGACTAAACTGCATTATTTACCCTTGTAGGAAGTGCTATATATGGCTCAAGGGTAAGAGTTTGTATTCTCTGCAGCAGTACCTTAGTAGGTGGAGCCTACCTCGGGGGGGGGGGTATGTGACAGTAAGCTAGTTCAGGGGGATTAATGTACTGACCCAGGTAATTTAGGAAAGATGCTCATTTAGTAAGTACAGATACCATTGCTTTTGGTAGCGGCATGTGCTCTTAGTAAGTGCTTGAATGCGGGGAGCGAGGGGAAATTCTGCATGATTGTGGCGAGCTTGTTCCAGGACTATGTGATTGTGTATGCAAAAGACCTTTATCCAACAGCCATGAATACTGTGGGTACCACAAGTGGGGATGGCGATGTTGAGCGGAGAGTCCTGACGTGCTGCCTATGTGCCACAAGATTCTAAAGGTGAGGTAGGCGGTTGTTCAGAATTTTGTACATGAGGCAGAGCGACGGGTGCATAATTCTGTTGTCCAGGTGGGGCCAACTTAATGTTGCAAGTGTTTTACAATGGTGTTCCCTGCTGTCTGGTTGTGCAGTGAATCTGTTAAGCTTGTGGAAGAGCGTGCAAGGACTGCTGAGCTCGGTTTCCCTTAGAGATGCCAGTATCAGCGCTCCATAGAGGAGTATGGGGAGCAGGATGGAGTTAACCACCATTAGGTGGGAAGCTTTAGTGAGATATGCCCTTAGGCTGTAGAGCAGACCTATCTTCTGGTGTATTGTCTTGGTAGTGTGGTCAATATGCTGTTGTAACGTGAGCTCTTGATCTAACCACATTCCGAGGTACTTAATTTTGTTCACTACTTCCAGCATGTTCCCTTTGGTGTCTGCAATCTTGAGGAGCTCAGTTCTGTCAGAGCCTAGTCCTCTGGGCCCAAAGAGCGTGGTCTTGGTTTTCCTAATATTAAGCACTAGGTGATTAGATAATAGCATCTACCTAGTGAGGCAAAGTCCTCGGTCAGCTCTTGTTCAGTGTTAGTAACGCCCTTGCCATCCCCATACAGGACTGCATCATCAGCACAGAAGATTGCTTTTGCTTGGGAGAAGAGTAATGGACCAAGAATTGACTCTTGCGGGATTTCATCGGTGATTGCCCGGCTCGGGGACAGGCCTGTGTTATATTTAACAATTTGGCTGCGACCTGCTAGGTAGCTTCGGAACCACTTGATAGCATGGTGAGCCAGTCTAAGTTTCTCGAGCTTGGACAGTAGTATTTCATGATTCACCAGGTTGATAGCCATGGTGAGATCAAAGAAGATGGCTCCTGTAAAGTTTCCTTCATCAGTGGCTTTGTGGCTGTCTGAGGTGAGGTGCACCAAGGCTGTGTCAGTCCCATGGTGTTTTCTGAATCCATGCTGGGCCGCAGCCATGAGGCCGTGGGCCTCAAGGTGAACAACCAGTTGGTTGTAGGTAAGTCGTTCTTTCACTTTAGCTGGGGCACTGCATATTGAGATTGAATGGTAGATTTCTAGCACATCCTTGGCTCTCTCTTTATGAACAGGGACAACTCGGGCAGTTGTCCATGACTGGGGGACTTCACCACAGAGGAAGGACTTATTAAAGAATTTAGACAGAGGAGTGGCAAGTACTGGGGCAGCCATCTGGAGAAGCTAGCCACACAGAAATTCATAGGGTCCCATGCACACCACTCTGCCACCTGAGAAGGAAGATGGGGAGTTAAGCGAAAGCGCTAGGAACACTGCCAGAGGGCATAGCAGAAGGTCATAAAGACTGAAAACAAAAACAAATGCAATGTGCAGAACTGAAAAATAGAAGGAAAACACAGAGCTTAGGTATCCCAGTCCACCGTGAGGAAGATGTCTTAACCCCCAAAACATTGGTGTAAATCTATTATATAATAACCATAAATCTGGGTGGGTGGTCGATGTGTTACTGTGATCTGAGTGTTTACTGATCTTGATAGGAACACATTGCTTCCTGATTTTTGACTCCTTATTTCACAATACCGTGGGGCGATCAGGGATTTCATTTTGAGATGTTCATTATATCCCCAACACACCAAGAGCTAAAACTGTCTATAGTAGGATGTGTGATGCCTAAGTTGTGGTCCAGTGACTGGTGCCAGCTATATTGGGGGGAGGCTTCCCCTCCCCCACCAAGATGGTAGGTCACCCCCAAGATGATCTGTGCTGGGAAGAAAAAAAAAAAAAAAAACAGAATATCTGTAACAGTGACAGTAGCTACAGAAGCAGTATGTGACAGTATCCGGAGTCAGTACGGAATAGAGCTGATTTAAATCCGAATTAATCCAGTCGAAGTTAAAAATGCTTGTTTCTGCATATCAATAAGAAGAGTGGAGTTCACTGCCAGTGCAGTGTCCCCATTTAGGGATCGCACATGCAGACCATGTATCTGCCCCAAAAAAGGTACCATGATCCTGCTCCTTGCCATGCATTACAGAGAGCATTTTTGCTACATAGTTCTTTGCAGCTGTACAGCTAGTGCACATCTTCGTAGCCAGGGTAAGTACAGGAGATACATGAGAAAGTACTTCTTCATGGAGAATGTGGTGGACAAGTAGAATAGCTTGTCAAGATAGACGTTACAAGGATTTAAGGCAGGTTGAGACACATTTAGTAGTAGGAGCAGGGAGGTATGCAGAGGTAAAGCTACTAAATGGGCTGAGCTTCTGATATGGGGGTTTAAGTCTGTCCAATTATTGGCTGGGTTGAAATAGGGGGGATCAGATCAGACAAGATGGACCTTTGGTCTTTTTCTGTCTGTAATTGTTACTATGTTTCAGTAGCTGAAGCAATGCCAGTTTGTAAATCTGAAGCAGTACAACTCAGAAGTCAGCTGGAAATGGAGCAGTCCATTTCAGCACTAATGTCACACCATGGAAACATGCATAGAAACATAGATACTGACTGCAGATAAGGACCACTTTGCCCACCTAGTCTGCCCATTTTCCCTACCTACTATAACACAGTAGACCCTATTTTTTTAATACTTCTTTTTGTCCCCTTCCTGGGCAGCCCACGTTCTCGCTGACCCCCAGCTCCGTCCACCCACTCACAGAGCCACCTCCTATCTTCCCCCATGGCTTACCCCCCGTGGCGGGGCAACAGGGATCCCTCAACCCACCAACATAGATTCGGTTCTGGAGATGCCTGCCATTCACCGGGGACGGCGCCTGCAGGGTCGGCAGTCATCCAGTCCCCCAGGACCTTTTCTCCTCCTGCATTTCTGCCCCACCCCCTGGAGGTAGAGCAGTGGGTGTCAGCAATGGCCGAGCTGTGCATGCTTCCACCCACAGCATGCCAGCCTACTGCTTCCCCTCTATCCCTCATGTACAGGACCCAGGGGCTCCAACACCCTGCCACTGGTAAGTGTCAGAAGTGCGCTGGCCTTCTTGTCCCTCCCTTCCCAGGAGAGGAGAGCTGTCCTCCGGACGCTCGATCCTCTCCAACCCCGGTGGACCCCCTGCAACCGCTCACACTGCAGACATGGGTTGCCGGCGTGGCAGGAGGTAAGGCATGATGCCTCAGCCTTCCATGCCACCAGGCCTGCCACCATAGACCCTGTTTGATCTCCAGTTTTATCCCCTACCTTTCCCTACCACTACAGTTCCCTTATGCCTGCCCCATGTATTCTTGAAGCCCATTACCAGTTTTGCCCCTACCACCTCAGCTGGGAGGTTGTTCCAGGCATCCACAACTCTTTCTGTGAAGAAGTACTTCCTCACTTCTCCCTTAAGTCTCCACTCACTCCAGCTTCCTAGCATGTCCCCTTGTTCTTGAGCATCTTTCTTTTCCTGAAAAATGCTTCCCTCTTGAACTTTATTTATACCTGTGAGGTATTTGAAAGTCTGTATCATATCCCCCTCCCTCCTTTTCTACAGGGTGTACATATCGAGGTCCTTCAGTCTCTCCTCATAGGGCTTGTGATGCAGACCCTGCTCCATTTTGGATGCTGTCCTCTGGACTGGACCATGAAAACTGCTGTGCCAGAACAAAATAATTTTTCAGCTACACGGTTCATCGATGTGCTTATCCACTCCTCCGCAGTGGCCCAAAACCACAGTATAAAAGTCCAGCAAACAACAAGTGTCCCCTCATGCTTTATCCAGAAATTCAATGATACTAGCTGCATAAAGTGGATCAGTAACAAATCACAGTCTCACATTAATATTCAAGGACAATTTCACTGGCATCAGCAGAGCGAAGCAAATGTTTTTTTTTTAATATAATTTATTTTTCACAGTGTCAGATTCCTGCCTCTGGTTATTCAAGTCAGAACTGATGTCCTAGTAAACTGAATTTTGTGGGACTGATGCATGATAGGACTCCCTTGCCTTGCCTTCCTTAGCATTTTTGGTTTCGCAGTGCATTTGTAGAATTTGATAGGTATGAACCGAGATCTTTCCCCATGAGCAGACTGAGGCTTCAGTTCTCTGTTGAGATCTAGTTTGGCATTCCTCTGAGAGTCTTCTATAAACAGTTATAAGTGCCCTGTAAAGAACACTTATGGGTTTGTCCCCTCCAGGCTCTTGGGAAACCCCACAAGTTTCAGATGTTGGGATCTAGACTAACCTTCCATATTGTCAGTTATGGCTTGTAAGGGTTTAATGATTTTTTTTTCTTATTTTGCTACCAATAGTTTTTGTGGGGTGGGGTGGAGAGACCATCTTCATTAGTGCTTATGTGTCTTTCAGCTTTTTCAGGCTACCTGTCTGCTTCATTAAATGTTTCCATAAAGGGCATAAAGTTGGTTTGAATCCCCTCCAATTGTTTTATTTAGGTCTGCAAACCCTTGCCATACCTCTGCTAAGATCACTAGTTGAAATGAGATGTCCTGTTTCATGGTGGCATATTGCCAACCACTGCAGATATGATTGTGGCTATATCTTGAGTCCTAGACAGCTCCTCATGGATCTCTGGACCTGGAGTACCATGCATTGCTGTTTCACCACAAAAAGGGAGAATTGTAGTATGGAAGTTCAAAGCCTTTGTCATGGCAAATTTAGTACTAGTCTGAAAAAATGAGCTTGAAGTGGGTATGATTAAAGTCGTCCCGGAGCTCTGATTAGTGTGCATGCTCTAGTTGCTGGCAGTCTTGAACTCAAGAATATGGCCTTCATATAGCATTTTTCATACACAGAGTACCTCAGAGCACTTTACAGGCAATGAGAAACTGGAAGTAAAGTGTCTGTAAAGTCTGTAGTGGTAGCTGTTCTGTACCTCAGCACCCACACACAGCCATAGACAACTGGTTGAATCAGTTTTTAACAATTTTCTTTTTTCTTTTACTTTTTTGCGCTGTCTCCCCAAGCCCCTAGGCAGGCTTGCCAGGCTCCAACAGCCACCCCCTCATACTCGGGCTTACCCCACAAGTGGGGCGCGGTGAAACTAACTCTGGTGGCCAGAGGGACAGCAACAGAGCCAGCTCATTAGTGGGGCGGCATTTTTTTTTTTTTGAGCTGTAAACCCCACTGGGGCGAGGACGTGCAGTGACAACCTGCGTCAACCCCCCTGAACTTGCAGGTGCCAACCGCTGCAGAACTCCCAGCTTCTGCCAGGGGTCCGTCCTGTGTCGGACACTCGACCCAGCTCCCCTGGAGTAGGAGAGCAGTACACCGGACGCTCAGTCCTACTCCCTCGGCCGGCTCTCTGACTTCCGGATCCATTCCTGAACCCGGGTTGTCAGCGCCACAGATGGTGATCGTGCCTCTGCACCAGCGAGCCAGCTGATTGAATCAGTTTTATGGGAAAGGGAATGTTGGTTAGGACACTTGGGAAGATCCCCCATCTCTTGCAAAAAGTGTCATGAGTTCTTTTACTTCCACCAGGACCACATCAGTGATGGGCAGAAGGGACCCTGGTTTAACATCTCACTCAAAGGATGGCAGACAGCAACAGTACAGCTTTCTCCACTACAGTACTCAAATGCCAGCATTTTGGGGAATGAACCAAAGTTCTGGTGTGGTGCAGTAGTTGCAGTGTGAATTGTAGGGTCTTAGTTGCAGCCCCTGGAAACAGTAGACCCCCGACAAGCAGGGTGCACAATTTATATACCTTAGGTGCCCAAGGGCAGGCACTATTGTCTTGGGGCACCTACTGCAGATTAGTGCCTGCCCAGTAGGGCACCTAAGACATTTGTGTATAGAGTCCCATTTTTTTTTTCTCCTTCATTCCATTTTTTTTTTTTTTTTAATGGGCGTCTTTTTTTTTTTTTTTTTTCTTGTAAGGACATAATTTTCCGTGGGGCGGGAGCCGTCGGAGGAGCGTAGCGTGGGCACCGTGACATGCAATTTGCAAACGGTCACAGTATGCACTTGGGAGTGCTCAGCTGACACGATCCACAGGTAGAAGATACGATTAGGCTGATAGTCTCATTTTTTGATGAGCACAGCCTATCAGCCAGACGAAAATGCCAGGGGATTGGTCCATCACTGCTGGAGGCAGGCTGTAGCAAACAGACACCAATTGCTGAGTGTCTTTGAATAGTTCACCCGCCCCCCTTCTTTCAGTGTAAGCTTAGGTTCCTATAAAGCGCACCGCTGTAGTCTCTTTAGTTGTTGAGATTAAACGTGTAGCGAATGGTGCGCTTATAGTGTGTAGATGTCAGCACTTAAAATTTAATTTTGATCGCCAATTGGACTTTTCTTTATACAAAAAAAAAGCTCTTTAAAGAGCTCATAAACTTTGTTCATTTCTCTACTCGGTACAAGTTTAAACAGAACACAGAAGTGATAGGCGGGAGAGGAGGGTGAGATTGCGAGAGTTTCTCACCAGGTAGGAAATTAAAAACAGAAAAACAAAGCCAGTATAAATTAGCAGGATTCCACTTGGGGGTTGGGGGCACTACAAAATCATTCAGAGCTCACTGAGCCATAAAGTTCTGAAGAAAATTTGTAGTCTCACAGTCTGTAATAGGAGGGGATAGTGAGACTCAAAGCACTGTGTACAGGCTTTTGAGATTCATTAGAAGTACTGCAGCCTGATGTATTACTAACACTGGTAGAGAGACTTTACTGAAAAAAAAGGACTGCAGCAGAGAGAGGGAGGACTCATAGGGGACCATTCTCAGAGTCTGCAAGCAGCAGCAGTCTACCTTTTTATGTAGTCATGGTTGCTGGGAAAATCAATATTTAAAAAAATGTCTCCTCTCAATATAAAACAAAAGCTGATTTACTTACGTGGAGCCAACTAAGACCTCAAACATCTAAATAATAAAGCTCATTAGAGCTATTGGGAGGTGACAAAGAAGCTCATCTTTAGTAAGGAAGGTTTGGGAAGGGAGCTACTGTATTCTAAACTACCTAAAATCTAAATAAAGGGCTACTGTGAGCCAACATAGCTTAAAACTAGTTAAAAAGCTCTTCTAAAAGCCACTCTGTTGTGGACTACCTACAGTCTAAATAAAGATATGTTAAGGACTACTAGTCTGCAACCCAAAAGCTTTTTTAAAAGCTACTCTGTTGTAAACTACCTAAAATCCAAATCCAGTAGTAAGGCTCTTTAAGCCATAAAATCTCTTATACTGAATTTTGGACTATCTGAAATCTAAATAAAAAAGCCCTTTAAAGTCTTGAGGGCAACTGTAAGCGGAGTCGGATAAAAAGCTGTTTTAATAGTGACTGTTCCTGGCTGTGAGCTGTACTAACTAAAATAAAATCTAATTAATTTCTTAGAGATACAACATTTTGTACTACATAAAATTTAAAAGACTACTGTGAGCTACATTAGCTTTAAAATCATTAAAATGCTCGCCTAAAAGTTAGTCTGTTGTAGCCTACCTAAATTCTAAATGAAAAGGATCTGTTAAAAAGAAATGCTTAGTCTGCGACCCAAAAGCTGTTTTAAAAATTACTCTGTGTCCTACATAAAATCTAAATAAAAAGCCTGCTTGAAGCCATAAAGGGACAACTGTGAGCTGAGTTAGCTAAAAACTTTATAAAAAAGCTCTTAAGAGCTGCTATGTTTGGGGGCTATTAATGTCTTGTAGAACAGCAACTGACTCTCGAATTATCTAAAATTGAACAAAAAAATAAATAATTGAAGACATAAAGGGCAACTGTGAGAAACATTCGCTAGAAATGCCATAAAAAGCTCTTAAGAAATAAATCGGGTTTCCTTATTGTGTTTATTACTGACAAGACAGACAAGATAACAAATTAAACATTTTAGAGTAGTAGTAGCCTATGCTTAGGCAGTGGAGAGTTATTTAGATCATGCAAGCCACTTAGTGCCACCACTCCTTCTGATGGCACTAGTGATGATTAAAATGCTTGGTCCAGTGAAGACAAAATTTAAATTATGTAAACAGCGGAGGGGTGGCATGTAAATACATTCTTGGGCATGTATGTTTGCTGCTTACATGCCCACTTGGGCATGTATTTTTTCTCACAAATTTCATACCCTGCCGACAAGACTCTCTACAAGGGGCATTTCTCAGGCAGCTGGTTACAAAACCCACTGGAGATGGGGAAGTGCTGGACCCGGTATTTACAAACAGGGACAGCACTGCAGACATCACAGTGGGGAGTCCCCTGGGTACAAGTGATCACCACAAAGCGTGGTGTGGCACATGGATTGGGCACAAGTAAAATGAGGGTCCTGGACATCAAGGGGGCATGTTTTAAAGAAATGGGAAACTGCCTCGGTAAATATCTCAAAGGGGGGATGGTCCATGGGGGGTGTGGACATGGATTAAGGAGGAAACAGCCACGACAAGGGCATGTTGTTTGAAGGAAATCAGCAAGGAAAGAAGGAAGAAGAGGCTGCTGTGGTTCTGTAAGGAAGGGACAAAGGCAGTGAAAGAGAAGAAAACAACATTTAGGAAGTACAGAGAGACCCAAATGGAGGTAGACAGGGAGGTATATTTGGTAAAGCAAAGGTAAGCAGGATGGAGAGTGAGGGCAGTTAATGCACAGACAAAGGAGTGGATAGCTAAGGAAGCCAAAGAATAGGACAAAATCTTCAGGTACTTGCGTGAAAAGAAGAAGATGGGGAGAGGGTTAGTGAGAATCAGGAGGGCAGGGGGACTATGCAGAAGATGATGAAGAGAAAGCAGAAACTTTAAATGATTACTGGAGCACCTGGAGGCAAATGGGCTGCAGAACAACTGGCATCACGATTTCACAGTGGGGAGGGCATAGTCAAACAAATCGTATAGATTTCTTTGATTGGGTAACTAAGGAAGTAGATCAAGGGAGAGCAGTGGTTGTGGCCTATCTGGACTTCAGTAAAGCTGGCTAGTTAAGAAACTAAGCAGCCTGGGAGTGTGAGAGAAAGTGTTAAGCTGGGTATCTAACTGGGTAAAGGATAGGAGGCAGAGGTTTATGGTAAACGGCATACTCTCAAGGGACGGGAGAGTGACCACCGGGATGCCACAGGAATCAGTGCTGGAACTGGTCTTCTTCAATGACTCTGGTGAGGAGCTGGAGGTGTAGGTGTGTCTCTTTGCGGATAATACAAAAATTTGCAACAGTGGACACTCAGGAATGGGTCTAGAGAATGCAGAAGGATCTGGGGAAGCTAGAGGAGAGTCTAGGGTATGACAGCTGGGTTTTAGTACCAGAAATTGCAAGGTTCTGCACATGGGTTGGGGAAACCCAGGAGCTGTGTATAAGATGATGGAAGAGGTACTTACTGTCACCAAGCAAGAAAGAGACCTCGGAGTCATCATATCTGATGACCTCAAGGTAGCTGGTCAGTGTAATATAGTGGTGGGAAAGGCTAGCAGGATGCTGGGGTGTACTGGGAGGGGGATTTCTAGCAGGAGGAGGGAGGTGGTGTTGCCATTGCATCACTCACTGTTGAGGCCCCACCTGGGGTACTATGTTCAGTTCTGGAGGCTGCAGCTCCACAAGGACATCGACAAGGTGGAGGTGGTACAGAGGAGGGCACCCAAAATGGTGCAAGGGTTGCATGAAAAGCTATATGAGGAAAGGCTACAGGAACTCAACATGTACTTCTGGATGAGAGGAGAGCGAGAAGAGACATGATTGAGACCTAAAAGTACCTCACAGGGGTGAACAAGTTGAAGGTGGGATGTCTCTTTCAGAGAAGGTAAGGCACAAGAACACAGGGGCATATGATGAAGCCAAAGGTGGTGGTGGTTGGGGGGGGGGTTTGGAGAGATGTGAGGAAGTACTTCACAGAAAGGGTGGTGGACGACTGAAACAGCCTGCCAGAGGAGGTAATGGGGACAAAGACTGTGAGGAGCTTCAGGCATGTGTGGGATAGGCACAGGAGCAAACTGGGTAAAGGGAGGGACACAGTGACCAAATAGGGTCAGAGACGTCGGAATAGGCAGGCAAAAGTGGCAGACAAGATGGGCCTTTCAGTCCTTTTCCGCCAACAGAGTCTATGCTTCTATGTTTCAATAGTACTCAGTTTTTGTTATTGATAAATATGCAGGTGCTGTAGTCTTCTTTGTACCTAGAGTGTGTTTTTACCTCCAAGTCAGATGGAACAATGTGATAAGTTTCTTTCAGTATAATGCATGTTATTCCTCTTTCTTCAACACAGAAATAATGGTGTGTGACAACTAGAAAACACTTGGAGAGCAGCAACATGCTAATGTCAAGAGTCTGTTGTTACATAATATCAACAGCTGGGCTTTTCTTTATGCATATCAGGTTTTTTTATTTGTATGGAAGACAAGAAAAAAATACAGGCTATAAAAGGGTATTAAAGTGGTGGGAAGGGGAGCTTGGGCACTTTCTCTCTGGCTGTGAGGGGGGGGTGGTGAATGGGGAGTTTGTATGGTGCCAGTAGATCTTGGTAGGATCACCTAGTACTGTATGTCCTTTTAATTAAACAGCAGCACTACTCTGTCATTGTATAATCATCAACACACTGAGTCTGCATTTGATTAACTAAAACCATTAGTGGTTTATTTTTCTAATTTGTATTTTAATGTGTCACTTTTAGAAGTCATTCAAGGTTACTTTTTTCCACTGCTGTGCTGTTCCTTAAATAATTGTTTTGGCAAAGAAGTTTCTAGTCCTGGGGGAGTGAGCAACAGTCATATTTCATTCTGTGATTCTCCTGCTTCTCTCATCAGTTTTAAACTTAATTGAACCCATACTGCATGTGAAGATGGGAGACTGGCACATCCATGCATCCCCAGTTCTGATCTCCACCACTGCAGGAGTTTCTGCCAGTTTCCTTACTGTAGGACTACAGGCCTGTCAAGTATCCCTCGTCTGAAGGGAGTCTCCCTTATTTTAACACAGTCTCTCTCTTTCACTTAGGGATCCCTTATATTTAACTAGGATCTCCATAATATCTGACCTTAGGTTTTATTACTCGCTTATTCTGCTGGAGACCTCCACCCAAGTTTCTCTCCTCAGAGTCCTTGAGTGTTGGCACCCATGATTAAGTGAGACAGAATCTTAGATTCTCTGCTTAATATTTTTTCCTGCTATGAAGCTCTAGCGTTTAGTCAGGGCTCCATTAAATACAGACCCAGCAGTTTATGCAGTGTTGCACCTGATTTCTAACAAAAGGCATTGCGAATGTCAGGGGGAAGTACTGCAGATGTTAATTTCCAGGCTGTGTAACACGCTGTGACTTAAATGTGCCTTGCTAATGGATTTATTGTTTGCAACACATTATTTGAATACACAAATGATGAATATTCTTTCACATATCATACATTTTTTAAATTGGAAAATTAAAAAAATATATATCATTGTTTACATTAGACTTCTATAATTACTGGCACCACAGGGTCTTGCACAGCCTACTCTGTCATAGTACATCTAGGCAGCATGCCATTCTGAACTCGCTGGTCAAAGTCTGGTTTCTCTGTTGCACTGCTTTCTGAATATCTGGCAGCAGACTTAAAGTTGTTTTAAGCACATATGTGAAAGTAGTGAAGTGCCAAAATATACTTCAGAGGCAGGAAACATGAACCAAATTAAAATGTGCTCGCTGTGCAATTAAAAGCAAGACCTGTTTTATGTAGTCAGTGCAACTGTGAATATCCTTCATTTTTCAACTGCTATGAATAAGGTATGAGAAATATGTGAAAGGAGTTCTGTCTTCACACGTGTATAATAACTGTGTACAAGGCAGCATTCTGGGATTGTGGCTGTACTTCGGAGATGAGATTAACCATAGTAACCTGTCTTCTTAGTTTCAGTGTCAGATGGCTAAGCATTTTGTTTTTGTAAATATAATTTTGAGTATTTTCAAATTTTACAGTCACAGTTTCATTCACGATTAAAAGGTAGTTATTACTATATTGACAAGGTTATAGTTCATTTACTAATCCATCATTGGTGGCAACGTCATCACAACATTAGAAATCAGTACATTAAAGTCCGTGTCAGTGGCTGAGTAGGTAGCACACTCGCCTCTGAAGCCGGGAGCTCAGAGGGCTGTGGGTTCAGTTCCCGCATCTGGCACTTGGGTTAGTATCCCAGTACTGACACTTGGGTGCAGCATGAGAGGGGTGCTGCATTTCTGAGGTGCTATCTTTCGGATGAGACGTTAAACCGAGGTCCCATCTGCCTGGATTGGTGGTAGTTCAGGTGGATGTTAAAGATCCCATGGCAGTTATTGAAAAGAGTAGGAGAATTACCCTGGTGTCCTGGCCAAATTTCCCTTATTCACTAAAAATACCACCAACAGCTCAATCTGGTTCAAAGTCAGTTGGCATTCATCTGTATCCCTTCCCCCGGGTTGTTCCTGAAAATAGGCAGGATTTGTCTAGTGCACTTACCCGGTCAACAAAAACTAAATAAATGAAAACATAAAAATTTAATTTCCGCAATGTGATCCATTCTCCTATTCTGATTCCTCTATCCTTCTGTCACATCCTTGCTTGCACAAGTCCCCATGCTCCTCGGAGTCATACAAAACCGTTCCCACCCTACACTCCAAATATCTCCTGGAACTCTCCATCCCCCCTGCATAGTAGGTCCAAACCTAAGGAGAGGATGCCTTAGTATTAGTCATCCTGAAGAGAAAGGGCGAGGACACCTAAGGGGACCCCTGGGGATGTGGGCTGCTCCACCCTAGGGGACAAAGTCAGGGTCTTTGGTCATGACATATAATATCCACCTGCTCCATTTCATAGAGCAAAGCGCTGCTTTGTCATTCAGGGAATAAGTAATTCTTTCCGCTCTGCACATACCGTTAACTGTGGCTCTCCAGGTTTCAATTGAAGGTACCAATTTGGTGAGCCAGCATTTAGTGAGGACCTTTTTTGCGGCAAGTAATAATGTTCCCATCAAGTGGCCACTATACGGGCCTCTTAATTCCCGCAGAAAAACATGTAGTATAAAAAACTCTCCAGTCCATGGGATCCCGTGTCCCCACACCTCCACCAACTCCCCCTGGAGGTCCCTCAGAAATGGTTGCAACTTAGGGCATAACCATAACACATGTGAGTGGTGGGCATTAGTTTCACCACAAAGGCGCCAACATGCAGCCGATGCAGTACCACTGTAGTGTGAGGTTATGGCTGGGGTGCGAAAATATCTTGTGAAGAGCTGCCAGGAAAACCGAAGCCATGCATGTGAGCAGGTAAGTCTAGAGGATGTGAGACAGATTGTTCCCCATGTTTCTCGGGTAAGGTGGAGTTCTAGTTCAGAACTCCACCTTTCCATAGTCATGTAGGTATTTTCCCCAGGTGTTTCCACTAAGGATTTATAAAGGGTTGAGATGGCATGTGGTAGTCCATTAGTTCAAAGTGCCTGATGTAGTAGTTTTATCAGGTGAGGATGCCCTTCCGGGCTACGTACCTCAGTTGGGAGGGTGTCATAGTAGTGACGGATTTGTAACTATCAGAAGAAATCCGACTGCCGTAGGTTAAATTCCTGTAGAATCTCCTTAAACATTTTGGACCGAGTTCCCTTAAGGAGTTGTGTAAGACTCGTGAGGTGTAAATACCTCCAGCTACTAAAGGTGTGGTCTGTCCGCCCGGGGGGGAACCCTCCAATAGACCTGTCGAGCATAACAAAACCAGGTATGGGATGATCTGTAGGAATTTACAAATAGTGTGCTAGGCACGAATTTGGTGGGTAATCCAGGGGTTTGAGGAGCACTGCCCTGGGGAGTGGGGACTTTGGTAGAACATTGCTTTTTCCCACTCGGGGTGAGGTAGTATGTCTTCCTCAATTTCTTTCCAGCGGGCTAGTGTTTTAGCCGTACATCGCCGGATTAAAAACATTATGTGGGAGACCCACTTGTATAGTTTGAGGTTAGGAAGTGCTAGCCCTCCCTGAGACCTAGGTAGGGTGAGAGTACTAAATCTAATTCTGGGACGCTTGCCTGCCCAGATAAATTTGGAGTTGGCACCATTCCATGTTCGGAATAGCTTCGTCGGCAGGAGGAGGGGTATATTTTGAAAGAGATGCAAGGCTCTTGGGAGAACCACCATCCTTATCACTTCTCTTTAAGGGGATCTGGAAAATTCCCCCTCTCCAAAGACTTCCATACGATCAAAGCTAGGACTAGGCCAATCTTATCCATGCAACCCACTAAGAGGCGCGTGGGACCAGGATCCAAATCACAGCAGGTCGCAGTGCTCGAATGATTATCACAACATCTTCAATTATGGGAAGGCTGAAGTCAGACCATTCCAACTGGGTGTTTGACATCTCCTGATCACCACCGCTGCTCCCATTAGGAGGAAGGCGAATGTCCGATCTGATTTTGGCAACCTTATCTGCAAAGAAGAGGAGCTCCTCACACCATTCTTGAGATAAGGCTCTTCTGGGCTGAAGACAGACTGGATTGCACAGTCTGTTCACAGTCGAAAAGAGCTGAGCGGTCTATTCTGTGCAGCCACTATCTCTCTGGACAGAATTCTGCCTTCTTACGAGAGATTGCAGTTGATAGACCAAATAATGGTCCATCAAACTAAGCTTGTCATCATCACGACCGGACTTTTGCCTACGCCTCTCAGCCTTAGCCCAACTCTCCTCAATTCCCTCATGGTCTCATCAAACCAAGGAGACCTGGGCGAGAGTAGAGGAGCGAACACAAAATGGTGCAATAGAATCCAGGGCCCCTGTTACTGCCTCATTATAGGCATGTAGCAGAACACCTGGATCCATGCAATCTATCGGTGGGCTCGATGGGTCCAACACCGCCATCAGGTCCTCTGGGATACATCCCTCAAAGAGCGTGTCGAACCATCTCCGTGAGGGGCAGACCTAACAGGGTGGCCTCAAAACTGAATCTGATGGAGTGATGGTCTGACCATCAACCGGTTCCATCACCAAGTCACATGTCCCCATCCCCAGAAGGAACACCAGGTCCAATGAGTGTCCACCCACATGGGTCGAGGAGGAAACCACCTGTGTGAAGCCCAGTGATATCATCAACTGGAGGAAATCTTGACCAAACCGAGAGAATTCATTGTCGACTCAGGCATTGAAGTCCCCCAGTACCAACCATCTGGGGGACCCCAATGTTAGGTCGACAATGAAGTCTGCGATTTCCTGCAGAAAAACATTCTCGTCACCTGGTGGACGGTATACGAGAAGTATCCTGCACCTCACACCCTCGCCCACAATGTACTCAAAGGATCTGGTGACTCCTGCTGGCACCTCCACCAGACCAGTTCTGACTTAAAACACATGGCAACACCCCACCCTACAATCCTGCCTCGTTGGTGTCACGGTACCCAGCGGAATTGCTGCAGCTAATACAGGCCCAACATTTTCATCCAGCCAGGTCTCGGTGATGCATGCCAGATCAGATGATTCGACAAGATCAGCTATAATAGCCGTCTTGTTTTAATAGACCTGGCATTGCATAACACCTCTCGAGTAGGACAAACCTCCGTGATGACCGGCCACCTGCTGGACCGATCCAGGACTCTTGGTATGGGCACAAGACAGGAAGGCCCTCTCTCCTCGTGCCCATTTTGCCCCAGGGCGTCTCCTTGACCCTACAATCCCAATCCGCCCACTCCGTCCATTCCCCTCCAGCATGGGCCCTCCGTCTCCTTCTCACAATCCCCAAAGCCTACACCTCCTATAAACTGGCTGTAGCAGAGGGACAGAGAAGACGGAGTCCTAACATAGAGGGGAATAATATGACCGCCTTACAATCACTCCAGCACATCTCTGCACTACAATAAACACTCACAATGAAATAAAATCTAACAAATTCTAGTGTTGTAAAATCATCTATTCAAATTCTAGTACTATAAAATCATCTATTATAATTTTCAGTTCTACTCCCCCCCCACAGTACTCTCACCACTGCAGGAAGAGGAGCACCCCACCTAAAACTACTAAAAAGTATTATTGAATGGCTTTAATATTTATCCAATAGCCAACACCACAGTTTCTTTTGAAAGTTCAAGAGAGAGTTCCAAGTCTTTTGTTGTCCACAGCGTTGTTTTCTCACCACTTTAGACTGTGAAATTTTTTAAAGTATGCCAGCCTCCTCTCACAAAGTGCAACAACCCCAGTGAACCCAGTTCTGATCTTTACAAAAGATATTACAAACGCTGCCCAAACAAAATTCAGAGTACTTCACCAAACAAATGGTCCAGGAGTCCACTTTTCTTCCCTACGTTGTGGTTTTCTTCATAGGAATCCTTCAGCGATGGCAAATAGGCAGGCAGACAGCATATAAATTTCACCTTCGGGTTAGGCTCAACCCGATCCTTCACCACGGTGGGGCAAGTAAGATCACCCTTCGGTGGTCCCCCTACTCCCCCTAAGAAACTGGGTTCGCACCAACACCCTCCAGTGTCAGTGATCACCGTCCCTCCGTTCGGACCGAGGAGCCCAACCTTTCCTTTTTCCAAAACTTGCCGAAATCCTTGCTGCACACCATGCGCACCCCCTCTCAGGGCTTCCACTTCCTCTAGCCAGTCCTCTCTCACAGGCACCCGGCCACGTCCTCCATGCACAGTCCGGCTGTATCCCGTCCCGTATGGGAAGCGCCACTCCACCTCACCGTTCCTCCGATTTCCACAGCCCCGAAACAACTCCACTGGACCACCGGGCATAAAATCTCTCGACGAATCGAAACCAGCGATTAAACAACCAGCAAAGACGACCTCCACGGCTCCGACACGCCAATCTCCACAGGCACCAATTTTCCAAAAGCGAATAAACAACGATCGACTTAAACTCCAGGTCGTAATAGTTCATAAAAGCAAAGCGATAAAATAAAATAGGCGAATTCTCTGAATTTTACTGAATTTTCTGCAAACAGCTAGGGAGCTTACAGACGGCAGCCCAGCGTGGCCGCCATATTCCATGCCATATTCATGCCATGACAAGATGCCCAAGTATTTCAGTCTGTCCAGACTCCAGAAAGAATACCTCTCCCTAAGCCACCCAGGTGGGTCAAAGTGAAAGACAGGGGCTTCTCTCTTGCTGCTGTTCAGCCTATATCCTGAGCAGGCTCCATACTCTTCTAGAATTCGGGATACCGCTGGGACCGATTCCACGGGGTTGGAGAGGAAGAGAAGGACATCATCTGCATACAGTGCTATACAGGTGTTCAGTGTCCTCTATCCTTACACCTGACACCCCCGGAGCCAATCGTATTGCTTGTGCCAGTGGTTCCGTAAAGATAGCAAAGAGACCCAGTGATAGGGGGCAGCCTTGTCGTGTCCCTCTGTGAAGGGGAAATAGTCCGAGTGATGGCCAGAAACCTTTACACACACCTGCGGTGAGGAATATATAGCCTGAATGATGGCTATAAAGAAGGGGGAAAAAGCCCATTTTGGTCATGGTGGAGAAGAGAAAGGGCCAGGACACACTGAACGCCTTCTCAGCATCTAGGCTGAGAAGGGCACTCGGGGCACTGCAGGATTGCATCTCCTGGACTAAATGTAGGGCTCTATGTTTGTTGTCTGTAGTGGATCTGGCACTCACAAAGCCTGTTTGATCCAGGTTTATCAGGGTTGGGAGAACTGTGTCCGGTCTCCGGCCAGAATGGATGTAAGGTATTTATAGTCTGTGTGAGGACCGATATAGGTCTATAGGAGCTGCATTGGAGGGGGTCCTTATCCGGTTTAGGGGTGAGGGACATTGTTGTATAGGACCAGCTTGAGGGAGGGGCTATCTCCCTGTGCAATCTCGTTTAGGGCGCTTAGCAATAGGCGACTTATAGATTGAGCCATGCTTTTATAAAACTCTGCCCCATAACCGTCTGGCCGAGGGGCCTTCTGTGTTTTTGATCTGGGTATGGCTTTATCCAGCTCCATAGGGGTTATTAGGGAGGTCTGTTGATCTTCAGTGAGTCTGGGGAGGTCGAGTGTGGCCAGAAAGGCATTAATGTGATTGAGGTCTGCCTGTTGTTCTGGAGCATATAGTTCTTTGTAGTACAGTGTAAATGTTTGGCTAATATCTTTAAGTTTGGTCAGGTGGTTACCCGTGTTTTGGTCCCTTATAACTGCAATCGTGGACAGCTTGCATTGCTTACGTAGTCAATAGGCAAGCAGGCGGGAAGCCCTTGGGCCTATCTCACCATATTTTTGCCTTAAAAATGCCAGGGCCATCTCAGCCTGCTGGATGCACATGCCATCCAGTTCTTTTTTGGTTTGTTTAATCTGGGCCAGCGCTGAGCCTTTGCCCTGTTGCTGTGCAAGTTGTAAGAACTGAAGTGTCTGTTCGAGCTGCATTTGCTTCTCTTGCCGAGCTTTGGCAAGCATGGCGGTATGCTTTATTAGGTGACCCCTGAGAACTGTTTTTAGGGTGTCCCACCTAATGGTCGCAGGGATGTCTGGGTCTGAATTATTCCTAATGATTTCCTCTATTTTTTCCTTGAGGAATTCTCAGAAGGGTTTGCGTTTAAGGTGGGCCGGATTGAACCTCCATCTAGTACAACTTCTCTCCGTCCCCAGGAGCCAGGAGGTCAGTATAGGGGCATGATCCGCATGTGCTATGGCACCCATTTTAGCATCCACCAACTTTCCAAGGTTTTTCCTTTGTGTATAGCAATGATCTATGCAAGTATAGGTACCATGATTTGCAGAGTAATACAAGTACCCCCTAACCCTGGGGTGAAGAGATCGCCACACATCCAGCCAGCCCATTTCCCGGGTAAACTGCTTGAAAAATTTGTGTGGGGCTGGCTGCTTGCCTCTAGGAGCCCTAGTGGTGTCCAGAGAGGGGTTGGGGCAATGTTGAAGTGCCCTGCTAGTAACAGGGTTCCTTTAGACATGGCGACCACCTTGTCAAGTAGAAATTTAATTGTTGGTGTATTTGCACCTGGGGGAGATATATATTCGCCAGTGCCACTTCCTGCTCCTGCAGCCAATCTTGGGCAATTATTAGCCTTCCCTCTGGATCTGACCATTCTTTTACCAATCAAAATGGATTATGACCTGAGATCATTATGGTGACCCTTCGCTTCCTGCCCCTGCTTCCCATTGCTGATGAGAAAGTCTGGGTGAAACCCTTCCCCTTTAATTTCCTGTGCTCAACTTGTGTCATATGTGTTTCTTGCATATATACCACCTCTGCTTTAGTCTTTTTTAGGAGTGCAATAATCCTGGACTTCTTAATAGGGCTCCCCAAGCCATTCACATTCAAAGAACATAACGTTAAGTGTTGCTTAGCCATTCTCATAGCTCATTAGGATGGAGTGTTTCAAACCACCAGATAATGAACATTTTGACATAACCCCTGTCTTACATAGTAGAAACCTGTGACTGCCTACTAACCGCTTAGGGAATGACTCCTTGGAGTTCCTGAGTAGGTGGTTCGTTTACAACCAATGCTGTTTGGCAACTAACATTCCAGCGAACAACCTGAATATAATCTCTAACTTTGTAACAAGCAAGTAAACTTAAGAGGAAGCTTTTCTCCTGAGTCCGGTGGGTCCAGAAGAACGTTTGGGCCAAGTGGGCCAACATAACCAGGTTGGTCAACCACCGGGCTGCGATGCTTCCATCAGTGTGGTCATTCATCAGGACCTCTGTGCACCCAAGGCGCACACCTATGTCCCGATGGTGTTAGAGGCCTTAAGCACTTGGAAGTGCCTATAGAGAAAAAGGGTAAAATAGGGGGGTTGGGAACATCGCTATCTTCCTTGTGCCTCCCCATTGATCCAACTCTGTAATTAGAGAGATCTATTTAATTGGATATTTAACTGAGAAGAGCAACCCTCCAACTCTGCTATATGTGAGTGACTTGTAGTGGGCTTGATTCCTGGACGACCCAACTCTTAACCCTCGGGAGGGGGAGGACGAGGGTGCTAATTGAGCCCTGCAATTCTCTGTAGAGCGTGGGCTATCTGCTTCATGCATCACTTGCCCCCCTGAACCCTGTCCGTCTATGCTAGGTTAGCATTATACAGTCGTAGCATTACGCATGACTAACCCAACCCCCCACCCCCCCATAGGGGCTAGTTATTAATAAGCAGTTGTTAAAAGCTGCTGTCCCAGTCCAGTATAATAAAGGTGGGGGCCCCTGCCTTCGTGGCTCTGAAACTGAGGAGCTGATAGTCTTTCAAAGAAGGTCTTAACTTAAAAGTTGTCGCTTCGCGAGCATTAGTTGGGTAATGGGGGTGGGAAACCAGAGCAGTTAGTGCTGGTGTAGCTTTGTTAAGATTAGAGGTACTAAGCATAGAATTGTTAATAGAAATAGAAAAAAGGGGCATTAGTAAGAATGGGACTTATCTGAATAAGTGATATATGGCAGGTCTGTCCCTGGAAGTCCTCATCAAGTGGTTAGAAAGGAGGAGAAAACTTCAGGAATGTTCAGTTCCACTCCTTCAACCAGGTTCTGCCTAATGCAGACTTGTAATCCAGGGTGGTCCTAAGTGGAACAATCTTTTCCTCAGAATAATAGTCCTGCAGCCCCCAGCATGATGATCCAATACCAGTCGTCTTCGTGGGGAGCATGCCGGGGGGAGGGGGTACTCTGCGGCTGACTCTGGAGTGCATTAGCAATCTGTTGAATTGCTTCTTTCCCCTGTCATCTGCGTGCATCCCTGCGACCCGAGTTCCACACACGTTGCGAGAGCCTGGATGCTATGGTCTGCCTTTGACCTGTTGGGCCCTGTGACACCTCAATATTTCTGCTTTTAAGCTCCGCTGTGGCTTTCACTGCCGTTTCAAAGGTCTGGGCCCCTTCTGGAAATGGAATTACCAGCTTGGCAGGGTAGGGAGTATGGAATCGGAGCCCCGCTGTTTTAAGGGCCTGCATGACTGGGATATATTGCTTCCACCTGTTCATCACTTCAGGGGCATAATCATTTTCCAGGTACAGCCAGTGCGACTGATATAGCACAGCACCTTGTTTGCATGCCGCATGTAGGATTGTCTCTTTTTCCTGGAAATGGAGGAACCGTGCCAGGATAGTGTGTGGGTGGGCTCCTGGGACGGGCTTTGGGCCTAGTGTTCGGTGGGCCCTCTCTAGTTCCAGGGTGAGGGTTTCAGGTATCTTTACTGCCTCCTGAATAAGTTGTTTAACAAAATTAAGCATACCGGGGCCCTCCATCCCCTGCGGGATCCCTGATATGCAGATGTTATGCCGCTTGTGGCTCTCCGCATCCTCTGCTCTCACCTGTAATCCCTGGACCTCCTGGTGTAGCTGTAGGATTGTGTGCTCAGCACCGTCCACCCTGCGATCTACCTGTGTGGCCTGTAGTTCCAGATTTTCATGCTGCTTCTCCAACTTCAAGATGTCTGTTCGGAGGGCAGCAGCTGTGGATTGCACCTCCTTTCTAAAATCCCTCAATTCTGAAAGCATCAGGGACATCTGTCTCTGAATCGTAGTTAAGAGTAGTTGTTTTGCCTGAGATCTGCCATGCCGGGATGTAGCCGAGGCCTGTGAGCCCTCACTGCCTGAGTCCCCGTCCGACAATCCGCCCTCATCTCGCTCCTCATCCAGTTTTAAGTTGCTCAAATCGCTTCTCTTTGGCATTTTTACTGGCCTCCTTGCAGTTCCTGGTGGATTTTCTGGGATACATTGTGGTTTTGGAGGTAGTTTGTCAGGGAGGTTTAGGAGCCGACAGAACTATGCTGCCATTAAAGGAGTGACGTCACCGGAAGTCCGATGGCTAAGCATTTAACTGTCTGTTAAGCTGGTGTGAGAATCTTAAACCCTCAGATCTGTGTATTTTTCAGACTTCAGTAAAGTGATTTAGGTGATGAGTACTTACATAGATACATAGATGTTTTCAGACTCATGGCCAGCCCGTTGGCGCAGCACTCGCACCACCGCTCATGATACCAGTGACATGGGAATGGGAACAATCTCAGGTCATCAGGACCAGCCCGGTGAAGGAGGATTGAGCATCCCAGAGATGCATTCTCCTCTGGGGCGGTGGGAGGGTTCCCATGCCGCAGCACTGCTACCTGGGTGACCACAGGTGGAGGAGGTGGCTGCAGGAACACTCGGCGGAGGAGGCGGATGTGGGCATGGATGCAGCACATTTGACATGTGTGCATCATGCTGTCATGACCCATGCCACCTCCTGACCTGGGGGTGGGAGCCTGGGGCTGGAACTGGAAAAGTAGTGGTCCTGGCACTGGAGGCTAAGCAGCCCTGGTAAATCTAGCCCACAACCTCAACCAGGGTCATCCTGCGGACCAGAATCGCATATCGTGTCGGGTGACCCCCTCCACCATCAGCCCCGCCTGGGGGAGGCAAAACCAGGGCTGTGAGGTGGCAAGGGGATGACCTTTAGGTAAGTGCCAGTGGGGTTCAGGTGCCAGAGTGAGAGGGTGGTATAAAACAGAATTGGGGGGGGGTACTCCTGTTGATCCAGTCTGCCTGGTTCCTACCAAGGCATTCACCAGTCTAGCACAAGCTACTGTACGCCTCTAGCAGATCAGTCAGCTCACAGTTCTGCTTGAACTAACCCCCATTAGCACCAACCCTTCCCATCAGCCTCAGCAGTCCTATGTGTCTGTTCCAGCCCCCTCTTGAAACTTGCCACTCTGCTGATATTGACCAGCTCCACTGGCAGACTCTTCAACTTTTCCACCACTCTCTTCTTGAAGTATCATTTCCTCAAATCCCTCCTAAATTTACCCCCTGCCAACTTATAGTTGTAGCCCTTTGTGAATGAGCCCTCGCTGGGCTTAAACAGCTGCTGCCTGTCATTAGCACCAATTTATACCCTTAAGATACTTGAAGGTTTCAATCATGTCTCCCCACTCTCTTGGGCTCCAGTTAATGCATACTGAGATCAGCTTTTGTTTCCTCACAAGTCCTCCTATGTGGGCCATGATTCATTTTAGTTGCACTCCTTTGGATCAACTTCAGACAGTCCCTATCCTTGTTTACTTGAGGGGTTTCAGAACTCTGCACAGTACTGCAGGTGCAGCCTCACCAAGAACCTGTTCAAGGGTAGGATCGGCTCCTTCCATCTGCTTGAGAAAGCCCTACCTATGCACCCCAGCATCCTGCTATCTTTCCCATATGATTTATTACACTGGGCTGAGGTCTTGAAACTGTCATTAATTTAGAACCCCCAGATTTGTCTTCTTTGAGGTCTGCTCCTGTCGTATCCCCCTAAATCCGTATTTGTTCCTTGAATTCTCCCTTCCCAAGTGTATAAACTTTCATTTTTTGGCATTGAATTTCAGTTGCCAAATCCTGGATCACCTCTCCAATTTCCTCAGGTCTCTCTTCAGTTCCTTCCTACCCTCCTCACTATCCACCCTGCCGCCTATCTTTGTGTCATCCTCAAATAGACACACCCTGGCTGCATCCCTTCTCCAATGTGGTTAGGTTCTAATATTCTGTCCTTTAGCAGTCAATGAAGGATGGGCAGAGCAGGTCACAAGCCGCTAATTTCACATGGGAAACTTTGGAAAAACATAATTTTATTACAGACATTAGAGACATTTCAGTTTACATTCCATACATTCTCTGTAGTTACAGTAACTTTAACATTTTCATTATCAACCTAGTAAATAAAGCATAGTAATTAAAGGTCAGAAGGGACTTTAGGTCCATCTTGTCCCCCCCCCCCCACTTTACATGCAGGGATGAAAAAAAAAAAAAGATGTGCTGCGAAAGCATGCAGCAGTGGTTCCAAATCAACAGGCTAGCCATCAACACCAAGAAAGCAGTCTCCGTGCTCTTTGGCTCTACATAGTGGCTGAACTCCCCACCCACCTCATTGAACCTATGCAGTATTTAGGGTTACTGATTAGACTCTTATCTACCTACAAATACCTAGGTCTTCTCTTGGATCAACATCTCGACTACTCTGGGCACGTAACGGCGTAACTAAGAGCTTTGCTAAACTCGGAGCCCTCTACAGGGTAAAGAGCTGTCTGCCGCTAACTACCAGGAAGCAGGTGACTGAGTGCATAATCTTACCCCTGTTGGACTATGAGGATGTTGTCTACTCTGCACCCTCACCCATTGCCCTAACTAAACTGAACACTCTGTTTAACGCCTTGTGCAGATTTGGTCTGGCCTGCTCAGTCCATACCCACCGTTGTTCTGTGCAGTGTTGGAATTACAGGGGGGCTTGCCAGGGCTCAGTACCACCCCACCACCACCTCTGAAGTGAGCTCTGGTAGCTTAGGCATCACTGCCATTGGTTTACAATTGGAAGGGGGGCTCAATTTTTAAGAAAGATCCTCATAGGCTCCACTTGCTCCCAAAGCCCATAAAATGTAATTCCAACACTGGTTCCATGTACAATAATCTGGGATGGACCCTTCTTCCTGTGAGATACTCACTGCATTCCACTCCACTGGGTGCCAAACTGTGACCAGCAAATTGCCCGGCTACCCCTGTGACCTCCTCTTCCCTTCCTCTATCGCAGTCTACTCGCTGAGATCAGAGGAAGATCACTGGCTACAGGGTCTGTGTTGCAGACGCAATAACCTTCAGTGACCATTGCCTAACCTATTGTGTCAGGAAAGTGCGTCTCCCTCAGTCAGCCCCCAAATACATCTGGTTTAGGCCTCTCAGGTCATTAGACACTGATGCTCTCCTAAATGACCTTGCAGTCTCTGACTGGTCCCTCTCGTACTCAGCCCCTGACATTGATTCAGCCCTATCTTCATCACTAATCTGAAACATCCATTCTCCCCCTCAGAAAAGCCAGAATTAAATGCTCCCACCACCCGTGAGTCTGAGCTGACCTTACTGACCTGTGCAAGTCCCAGGACCTTGCATGGGCGCACTTTAAATCTTCCCAGTCCCTGGCTGACTTCCTATCTTAAAGGGCACTCAGGAACACCTGCACAAAGGCTGTTCACACTGCTAAGGCCCTGTATTTCAAGGCTAACCTACAGTCAAATCTCTCCTTCCCCTCAAAGTTTTGGAAGGTTATTCACTCTCTATTTGATCCCTCAGCCCAGTCTGCCCCCACCGTCCTCCTGGTGGATGACTCACTGGTCTCCGACCCCCCCCATAGCAGCTCTTTCTAACAAATTCTTCGCTACCTGTGCGATACCCTGTCACCCTTCTCCAGACACTACTGTGCTACCCCTACCCCAACCATTCAATGGCTTCCACTTCGCGCCTGTCTCCCCCAGGAAGCCTACCTAGCCCTAATGTCCCTCAACCCCTCCAGGTCCAGTCCTGATGGTCTGGACCCCAAGCTCCTATGACTCTCTGCCCCTGCTAATGCCCTCCCATTCTGTCACCTTCTGAACCCATCCTTTGCCCTTGGTGTTGTTCCTCAGGCCTGGAAATTTGCTAGGTTTTCCCACGGCATAAAGGGGATGACTCCTCCACCCCTGGCAACTACAAGCCAATCTCACTCCTCCCCTGTCTTGCTAAACTCCAAGAATATGCAGTCTGCTGTAGACTTGCTGACTTCCTTACCTCCTGTAACCTCCTCTGTCCATTCCAATCTGGTTTTAGAGAGAACAATTTCACCGTGTCATCCCTGCTGCATGTAACTGTAGCTGTCCTTACTGAGATGGATCAGGGACGTGTCACTACAATTATCTTCATTGATTTAGCCAATGCTTTTGACTCTGTGTCCCATCTACTCTTACTGAACAAGCTGTACTTGACTGGCCTGTCCGCATCCACTGTGGCCTGGTTCCATTCGTACCTCACAGAGAGTCAGCAGTCTGTTCAGGTGGGTGGTGCCCTGTCCCCACCACCCCCAGTCCTAGCAGGGGTCCCACAGGGCTCCATCCTAGGTACTGATCCTTTTTTCTATCTTCCTGAACAACCTCCCCTCAGCTTGTGTCACCTCAGACATCCACATGTGGATGACCCGGTCATTTACTCCTCCGGTCCCTAAACCACAGTTATAAAGGTCCCACTACAGCGCAACTTCCACAGCATGCTGCGCTGGTTCCAGGTCAGTCAGCTCAAGGTAAACACTAAGAAGACTGTGTGCATGACCTTTGTCATCAGTCAGAAACTGGCAAGGCTTTTGCCTTCCCCGTCTTCTACACTTTGGATGCATCCTTATTGACCTTGTTCCCACTTTGAAATACTTGGGGTCTGGCTTCATAGAAAGCTAAAAAAAATATATATATTTTTTTTTTTTTTTGCCCATGTTGATGCCACCCACACGGTATCATGTAATTTGGGCTAATCAGTTTGGGCAAGTTGATTTCGGCCTATCAATTCGGGTGACAACAACTTGAGTGACCGCCAAACTGCAGCACCTGCACATATTGAGTGACAGCACACATTTGGCGATTGTGGTGATCAATGTGCGGTGTGGTGATATATGTTTAGAAATAGGGAGGGTGCGGGTGGACGAAGCCTCCATGCGTAAACAATGATGGGATGCACCTGTTTCCTTTGCGAGGTGCAGCAGGTGCATGTGGCTGCAGGGCATAACAGGGTGTGTGCCAGGTGCTGTAACGGTGACGTTTGTGGAGGACGTACCTGTTGCATGAAGAAGATGTCTGTCGAGTTCCTGAAGAGTCAGCGGGGGATGCCGTTGATGCTGCACACCGGCTATCTCTACCAGCATGACAAGGAAATGGGCGCCAAGGTGTATTGGTGATGCGCTGAATATCATCACTATTGTTGCTTTGCAAGGTTGCACACTGTAGCTGTCCATGTTGTGGTGGTGTTGAAAACCCATAATACATAATACATAGGCAATGTCGGCAGATTAGTGCCTACGGCCCACCCAGTCTGCCCATTTAATAGAGTTTACTTTATGTTTTCCTAGAAGTCTGTTGCCCCTTAACCCTGACCTCCAGAATTCCTTTATGTCTATCCCATGCATTCCTAAATCCCGTGATTGTTTCAGCCCCCACCACTTCCTCTGGCAGGGCGTTCCACTTGTCCACCACCCGTTCTGTGAAGAAATTCTTCCTCACATTTCCTCTGACTCATCCTCCCTGCAGCTTCATCCCATGCCCTCTAGTCCTGGAACATCTTTTTCGCTTAAAAATAGTGTCTTCCTGCACCCTGTTCCTCCCTGTAAGATACTTGTATGTCTCTATCATATCCCTCTCCTCCTCTCCTCCAGGGAGTACATATTCAGTTCCTTCAAC
Organism: Neoceratodus forsteri; assembly: GCA_016271365.2. Taxonomy (NCBI): domain Eukaryota; kingdom Metazoa; phylum Chordata; order Ceratodontiformes; family Ceratodontidae; genus Neoceratodus; species Neoceratodus forsteri. The sequence continues at coordinate 1,127,064,582 of CM057449.1, read as the reverse complement.
CTGTCCTCATAGGACTTGTGATGCAATCCATGTACCATCTTTGTTGCCTCCTCTGAACCTTCTCTACCCTGTCTATGTCCTTACATGTAAGGTCTCCAGAACTATACACCGTACTGCAGGTGGGGCTCACTAGTGTCTTGTATAGTGGAATCATGACCTCCCTTATCCTGCTGGTGATGCCTGCCTCTGCATCCCAGCATCCTATTTGCTTTACCTGCTGCCTTGTCACACTGTTTCCCTACCTTGGGGTCATCAGAGATGATAACCCCAAGATCCCTTTCCTGCTTGGTGCATGCTATATCCTTACCCCCAACTGATATATTGTGCCAGGGTTTTGTGCCCATATGCATCATCTTGCACTTCTTTTGCATTGAATTTCAACTGCCAAACCCCTGACCATTCTTCAAGTTTCTGCAGGTCCCTTCTCATTCTGGCTACACCCTCTGGTGTGTCTACTCTGTTACAGAGCTTTGTGTCATCAGCAAACAGGAAATTCTGCCTCTAGGTCCCATGCAGGTCACTGATGAAGTTGTTGAATAGGACCAGTCCCAGTACTGATCCTTGTGGTACCCACTGGTCACTCTTTCCCTCTGTGCAGTGACAGCCATTTACCACCACCCTCTGTGTCCCGTCACCAGCCAGTTACCTACCCACTGCACTACTGTCCTGCCCACACCCATATTCCCAGTTTGTGTAATAGTCTTCTATGTGGCACAGTGTCAAAGGCCTTGCTGAAGTCCAGATAGGCCATGTCCACTGCCCTCTCCTGATCCACCTCCCTAGTCACCCAGTCAAAAAATTCAACGAGGTTGGTCTGACATGACCTCCCCCTGGTGAAACCATGCTGTATTGGGTCCTGTAGTCCATTGACAACCAGCTGTTCCACCAGTCTCTCCTTCAATAGTGATTCCATGATCTTCCCCACTACCGAGGTGAGGCTGACCGGTCTGTAGTTCCCCACTTCCTCTTTGTTCCCACTTTTGTATAAGGGGACTACATCTGCTGTCCTCCAGTCTTTGGGTACCTCCCCTGTTTCCAGTGATTGGCTAAACAGGATAGCCAGAGGTTCAGCCACCACCTCTCTTAGTTCTTTAAGAACCCTGGGGTGCACCCCATCTGGCCCCATTGCTTTATCAACTGTTATTACTTCCAGTTCCTTCAGGACCTTTTCCCTTGTAAAGGGACTTATGTTCATTTCTGCACCATTCCCACCCCTTGTACTCCCTTCAGACCCATTACCCTCCTCTTCCTCAGTAAAGACTGGAGCAGAAATACCTGTCCAAATGTCAGCTTTTACTGTTGTCATCCTTCACGTGGCCCCTATCCTCCCCCTTCAGTCTCACTATCCTTCCCTTTGTCTTTCTTTTTTCACTTATGTACCTGTAAAAGGTTCTGTCCCCTCTACCCACTGATTTTGCAATGTGCTCTTCTGTCTGATCTTTGGCTTCCCTTACTGACCTCCCTGCTTCCCTTTGCTTCTCCTGGTACTTCTCTCTGTCCCCTTCTGCCTGTGTCTTTTTGTATTGCCTGAATGCAATCTTTTTGGCTTTCGCTTTCTCCTCTACTTCCTTGGAAAACCATAATGGCCTCCTCTTCCTTTTCCCCTTGCTAACCTGCTTAATGCATAATTCTGTTTTTCTTGTAATCCCCATTTTAAATACTGCCCACTGTTCCTCAATCCGATTCCTACCCCATTCCCCTTAATGCCTCTTTCAAGCATCTCCCCATTTTCCCAAAGTCTGTCACCCTGAAATCCAGGATACGTGTTTTTGTGTTGTTTGATTCTGCTTCTTCTGTGATTTCAAACCACAATGACTGGTGGTCAGTGTTCCCCAGGTGCTCCCTCACTGTTACCCCAATCACACTGTCCCTGTTTGTGAGCACAAGGTCCAGTATTGCCTTCTGCCGAGTTGGTTCCATGACCAGTTGCTTGAGGAAGGCACCCTGAAGGAGTCCAGGATAAATCTGCTCTAGTTGATGCTGCTGCTGGATGCTCCAGTCCACGTCTGGAATATTGAAGTCTCCAACCAGTACTACTCACCTTTGTCTGCCATCCTTTGGATGGCTAGCATCAACTCCCTATCTGTTTCTTCCTCCTGGGCTGGCGGTCTATAGACCACACCTGTGCGGATGGCTGGCCCCATTTTCCTTTCCAGCTTAACCCACAGTATTTCTCCCCCATTTTGTTCCTGCTGGATCTCTGTGGCCCTTATGTCATTTTTCACATGCAGTGCCACTCCTCCTCCCTTTCTACCTGCCCTGTCTCTTCTGTATATGTTGTAGCCAGGTATGGCCATCTCCCAATCATGGTTATCATTACACCAGGTTTCTGTGATGGCCACAATGTCCTGGTCTGACTGCACCATGACAGCCTCCAGATCCTCCATCTTGTTGCTAAGCCTCCTGGGCATTGGCACACATGGCTTTCCATGATTGGATCTCTCTAGACTGCTTAGCTGTTCTACTCCAGCCCCTTCCCTGGTTGGCCTTTATCCCTGGTTCTCCGTGCTGTCTGCCCTTCTGTTGAATTTTGCCCTTTCACTGCCAATCCACCTCTTGGGCATTTATCTCCATCTATTGCACACTGCTTTGTAGAGATATCCACTCCTCCGGTTCACTGGTTCCACTGCTAGCTGTGGAGGGTGGGCAATTAGGTACCCTCCCTGCTGGCCTGCCACCCACCCTTGGCTAGTTTAAATGCTTGTCAATGTAGCATTTAAACTTGTCATTGAGTGCTTGGATTACCCTCCAGGATGGATGGATGCAGGCCGTCAGGCTTGAACAAGCCTCCATCCCCTCCAGGTGGGTCCCCAGTCACCAATGAATCCAAACCCTTCCTCACAGCACCAGTTCTTCAACCATGAGTTATAGTTCCTGGTGCATGCACCCTTATGCTCTCCTATGACTCTCACAGGTAGTACTTCCGAGAAGGTGACAGAAGTAGCTACTTGCTTGAGACCCCTCCCCAATTTCCTAAACTCTTTCTGAACTTCCTTTGGCTCCCCATTTGCCAGGTCATTAGTACCTAGGTGGGTAATGACATCCAGATCACCCTCCTGTCTTGCTTTCCCAGCGATCCCCAGGATCTTCCTTCCATCCCTCCATGCCGTGGCACCTGGTAGGCACCTCACCTCCCTGTCCTCCTCCTCCTCCTCCTGTGTTCCTAGCTGGATCCCTCTTATGATGGAGTCCCCCACCAGGATTTGTAGCTGATGCCGCTGAAGTGGGAGCCAGGTGTGTGATGTCAGATATGCGGGAGAAAGCCTGCAGCAGCCTGCAGTCCATGGCTCAGGTTGGGCTGCAGTGTACATCTGGTACATCCTTTGCTGTGGCCGGACGTCTACCAGGTATGCATTTGATGAAGCGAACGATTCAACGGATCAGGCAGACAGAGCATGTCTACCCGGTGATGCCTACCAATGTGGAGGAGTTGAGTATTCCTGCTGCATTCACTGTGACAATGACTGGGGACCGTTGTTTGTAGTATGATAGTGGTATGGCCAGTGAATGCTTTGTAATTTATGCTGCTGAGAAAAGCCTTGTATTTCTATTGCAATGTGATGAATGGTTCATGGATGGGACATTTAGAACATGTCCCACAGTGTTTTCGCAGCTTTACACAGTCCATGGAATGTGGGCTGGATGTGTTATTCCAGCTGTCTCCATTCTGGTGACATTCCACAATGCACAGACTTATGAGAGGGTGTTGGAGCAGTTGAAGTGCTGGGGTGCCATGTTGTGCCCCAGCACCGTAATGATGGATTATGAGAAGGCTGCCTGGAAGGCTGTGTCATCTGCCTTCTCTGCCATGCAGGTAAGGGGGGATACTTCTGTTTTGGGCAGGCAGTATGGAAAAAGATCCAGCAATGTTCACAGATGCTTGCAAAGTATGTGGAGGATGCAGAATTCACACTGCATGTTAGGATGCTGTTATCATTAGCATTCGCCCTAGTTGAGGATGTTGTTCCCACTTTTGAGGAAATGCATGAATGGCCTTATTTTGTGGAACATGATGAGTTACCGCAGCCTGTCATTGATTATGAGGACACACGAACTAGCCATCCTCTGAACCATTCCAGACATAGACGTCTGATGTTTGCCCTCACCTTCTGGAACTGTTATGAGAGCCGTATGGCTTGGTCAGTCCCAAACTAATTCTGCGGTGGAGGGGTGGCATTGGGGATTTAATACGCATCTTAGTGCATGCCACTCCAGTATCTGGTGTTTTCTAGAGTGTCTTCAGGAGGAACAGCGGCTCTCTGAGGTACAGTTGGAGCAGTTGGTATCGGGGGCTGATTCGACTAATGTGCGTTGTTGGTACTCTGATTTGAATGAACGGTTTGCACAGATGGTGTCTGAATATTCCGTCTGCAGTCGGTATGAGTACCTCCACGGACTGGTCTATAACTTTCAGTTACAGGTCTGATGCCGTATTGTAGCTGACATGTACCATGCTGTAGTGTGGAGTCGCTGTAATTTCACTCGCTATGATTAATTTGCTTTAACTGCATTCACTGGAATTGATTTGCCCAAGTGACATGGAGCCCATCAACACCAAACGTCACCACAAGCTAGCCGCCCTGTACCATGGCAAGGACTGCCTCTTTCTCCAGGTCTGCAGGGAGTTGGTTACTAAAATTATCCTCCCGGTGTTTGACTATGCAGATGTGTTCTATAGCATTGCTCCGGCCTCTTCCCTAGCCAGATTGGACATCTTCTGCAATGCCTTCTTTAGTTTTGCCACCAACTCCCCACCCCACACTGACCACTGCTCTCTTTATTGATCCCTTTCCATCCACCCTTTACCTCAATGTTGCCTGCCCCATTTCACCTCCTTTATTGCCAAATACTGGTCTGGCTCCCTCCCATCTTATCTCTCCTCATTGCTCTCCCCTGCCCACTCCTCCTTACTTCCTATACAACAGCGACTCCAGAACTTTCGTCATTTCTACCCTCACTCATGTGCTGGGCAAGCTGCATTCTCCTTCCGACTCCCCTCCCTCAGAAGCCAGCTCTTCTCTTCCTTTTGCCTATCCCCACTCCTCCTTGCCTTCAGACACATTCTAAGAGCTGTTCCTGCCCCTGCCCTGCTTCTGTCACCCCCTCTCATGGACTCCTTCTCCACTGTCTTCTGGTAGCCTCCCCTCCTCTCCCGCCTACATCCTATTACTCACCTACTTGGTTCTGCTCTCTCGGCTCCCTGCCTGCACTTCCTTACATTGGTACTCCGTTTTGTTGCTCTGTAGCACACATTATTCACTGCATCAAAGTATGTTACTACCAAACTTGTTCCTATGCATTGCTCTGGCTGGTCACTCAGTATTTTGTTTTTTTTCTGTTTTACTGCCTGAGAAACTTACTGATCTTACTTCAAGAGGGTTCCTGCAGTAGGTCTTCACAGATAGGACTGTGTCCTCTAGCATCAGGATCGCACGGCAGACTTCTGGCTAACAATGCATAGCGGGGGGACCACCCCCAGCATCACATGATGGGACATCAGCGTGACAGGATATAGAGGACGGTCCCCACGCCCACCCTCTAGTTCTTTCCCACCGTCGACCTGTATATGTCAGACTGCACGGTGAACTTGGCTAGAGTCCGCTGCCATTTTATATGTATTTTGTGTTCTTTATTGTGTTTTTCTAGTTTAATGCATAACACATCCTCCTGCCGCCATGCATTGCGTGTCACCTATGACTCAGTGGCCCGATGCACTGCTTCGGGCGATTGCCTGGGACATCTGGCATGGCTCCGTCTTTCGGTACTGGCGCAAGACGTTCAAACCACTCTACTGGATGCCCCCTTCAGGGGTTCTGTCCTGTTCGGTGACGATGCTAAGGATATGATTACAGAGCTACAGGAGAGCGGCAGATCCTGCAGGACGTCTGCTCCATGTACTGCTCTGCCCAAAAACCCAAGCAGCTTTTTCGTCGCCCACAAAGGAAAAAAGAATAGACAGAACCAGAACAGATGTCAGAGTAAGTGCCAAACCACTGGTTCTGGTGTCCAGACCCCTCAGGCAAAAGCCCAAAAGGCCGCTGGAGGCAGTAAAGTGGCCCTCCCCACTGCATCGTCACTCGAGGGGACCTCTCCACCTCCTCCCATTTTTTCAGTGAAGCCAGTGGGGGGAGGGTTCGCCCTCCTTCTAGACGGGTGGGAGGCGATAACTGCAGACGCTTGGATACTCCAACTGATCGCAAGAGGGCACTCAATCGAGTTCCAGGACAGACCCCCGGACAATCCTCCAGGAAGGTCTCACTGCCTATCAGGTCATCTACATCTCATTCAGCAGGAAATCCAGGCTGTATTAGAAAAATCAGCCATAGAGCCGGTTCCTCTAGGGCAGACAGGAAGGGGGTTTTACTCCTATTTTTTCCTGGTGCCCAAAAAGATAGGTGATCTGAGGCCCATTTTGGACCTCAGCCTGCTCAACCTCTTTGTGGAATACAAGAGGTTCCACATACTTACCCTCCAGGGACACTTACCCCTGCTCCAACAGAACCAATGGCTATGTTCGCTGGGCATGCAGGATGCTTACCTGCACATCCTTATCCTCCAGGCCCACCGCCGTTTTCTTTGGTTCACCTTTCAGGAGAACCACTACCAATTCAAGGCCCTTCATTTTGGCCTTTCTTCGGCACCTCAGGTTTTTACCAAGTGCCTGGCTGTTGTGATTGCGGCCCTCCACTGCAAGGGGATTTACGTGTTCCCATACCTGGGCGACTGGCTGTTGTCGGCCCTGTCTCATGACAGCCTGATGGAGTCTCTCTCCACCACCCTGGACCTCTCTTCCTGGCTTGGAATCACTGTGAACTATTCCAAGTCTCAGCTTTCACTCTCTCAGTGCCTCCTGTTCATTGGAGTGGTGCTGGATATGGTCCAGGGCAGAGCCTTCTTACCTTTTGGCAGAGCAGAAACTCTGATTCAACAAGCTTCATCTGTGTCCAACTGTTGGACCATAGCATGCTCTGTCCTTTGCCTGTTGGGTCTAATGGCGGCGGTTATCCCCACAGTTCCATTGGCCAGACTGCATATGAGTGTGACCCAGTAGACCCTCAGAGTCCAGTGGGACCAACACTCGGATGACCTGGACCACAGGGTCTTGTCTCCAGCAGTATGAAGAGAGATCTTCTGTGGTGGCAGGAGCCATGCAACTTCTCCTCAGGGGCCCCCTTTCATCCCCCATCTCCTTCCTTGACCCTAACAATGGACTCTTCGAGTCAAAGCTGGGTAGCCCACCTAGGAGACCATTGAACCCAAGGGAGATGGTCCCCACAAGAGGAACACTTCCACATAAATGTTCTGGAGATGAGAGCTGTGCTTCATGCTCTCCAGGCATTTCAGACTCTCACGACTGGTACATAAACAAGGAGGCACCTGATCATACCCCCTCTGCAGGGACGCGATGTGGTTGTGGTACTGGGCAGTCCAGCACGGCCTATCTCTGACAGCAGTCCGTGTCCTGGGAGTTCAAAACGTCCTGGCGGACGGTCTCTGCCGCACCGTTGTGCAGGTGTACGAGTGGGAACTAAAGCAGGAGGTAGTGGAAGATCTCTTCGATCAGTGGGCATGGCTAGAAATAGACCTATTTGCTTCCCCATCCAACACAAAACTACACAAAGTTTGCTGTCTTGTACCTGGGCGTGGTGTTTTTTTTGGCAGGACGCGCTGTCTCTTTGTTGGACAGGGAGGTTTCTATGCACTTTCCCTCCCTTTCCAATTCTGCAGAAAGTTCTACTGAAGCTTCAAACAAAGGGCACTCGCATGATTCACATAACTCCCCTCTGGCCTTGGCAGATCTGGTTCACCCCGCTTCAGCAGCTAGCATCAGAACCCTCAGTACCTCTTCCTCCCCTCCATGACCTTCTGTCCCAGGAGCAGGGCAGCCTGGTGCACCCAAGCCTCAGGTCTCTCCTCTTGCGTGCGAGGCACCTTTGGATGTAGCGGTCTCATGTTTTGGCGTTTCCTCACGAGTCGCTCAGGTCCTAGTGGAGGTCAGAAAACTGTCCACTAGATCTACATAAGCCATGAAGCGGAAGAGCTTCACCATTTGGACCACGGTCAAGGGCCTGGACCCCTTTTCTTGCTCAGTGCCCCAGGTTCTTGAGTACGTCTTGGACTTGTCTGGTTCAGGCTTCAGTTACTCTTCCCTGAAGGTCAATCTTTCAGCGGTTTCTGCCTCCCACCTTCCAGTGGATGGCAAAACCCTAGCGCAGATGGAGGTCTCAAAAATCTTTCTCAAGGGGATCGTCCACTTAAAACCTCCGGTCTATAGTCTGGTTCCCCCGGGACTTTAATTTTATTTTAGAGAAACTTACTTTGCCCCCTTTTGAGCTGGCAGCAAGTTGCGACATGCGCAGTTTGTCCTGGGAAGCACTCTTTTTGGTTGCTATTACCTCAGCTCGATGGATTTCGGAGCTTCAGGGCCTTGTTTGCAAGGAGTCTTATTCAATTTTCCTCAGAGTGGCTCTGCAAACTAATCCTTCTTTTCTACCAAAAGTGGTATTGGAATTTACGTTGAACCAAGATGTTCAACTGCCGGTTTATTATCCTGAGTATTCGAATAGGGGGGAATACCTTTTGAACATGTTAAATGTGCACAGGATCTTGAGATACTATATCTCTCAGACCTAGGAGGTGCACAGATCTGACCAGTTGTTTGTGGTTTTCGCACCCAGACATCAAGGTATGGCCATCTCTTAACAGGGCCTGTCGAAATGGATGGCTAATTGCATCTCGTTCATCTATCAGAAGCACGAGAAACCCCTTCTGGGGGAAGTCAAAGGTCACTCGACCTGTGGCATGGCTGCTTCCACGGTATTTTTATGGAATGTGTCCACTTCAGATATTTGTGCCACGGCGTCTTCAGTCCATACTTTCACCAAGCATTTACAGTTTGGACATTGCCTCTAGGCATAGAGCCGGTTTTGGACTTGCTGTCCTGCAAGGCCTCTTATCATAACAGGCTCTCTAGTTGGTAGACATCCCACCTCCCGGACCTTTGTCTCGGACTGCTTTTTCTTGACTGCTTGGTATTCAGTCCTGTCTGTGAAGACCTACTGCAGGAACCCTCTCGAAGTAAGATGTAGCAGTTATGTAAGAACTTAACCATAGCAGTAGATCTTCGAGAGAGGTTCCTGCAGTAGGTCGCATTTTCCCTCCCACCTTCCCCCAGCTCCTGTTTTTCCTATCCCTTTTCAGGGCAACTACCACCAGCTCAGGACTCTAGGAGTTACGCTTCTTTCTCCCATCACCCTTACAGGGATCTTCCAGCAGGAGAACTGGAGGATGGGCGTGGGGACCGCCCCTATATACTGTCATGTTGATGTTCTGTCTTATGACGCCGGTGGCGGTCCCCAGCTATGTATTGCTAGCTAGAAGTTTGCCATGCAGTCCTGACCCCAGAGGGCGCTGTCCTATCTGTGAAGACCTACTGCAGGAACCTCTCTTGGAGATCTACTGTTACAGTAAGTTCTTAGTTAACTGTATTTTTGTATGCTGCGCTTGAATGCTCACGACTCACTTTATTTCAGGTGTACTACCATCCCTCCCCAAGGCTTGCACCTGGAAGTGAGCCTCAGCTCAGTGTGCCTTTCCAGGTTATCAAATTTTAAATAATAACATACTAAAATGCCAGCAGAATAGGCCTAACGGTCTTTGTGTCTCTTTCATTTGGTCAGCTCCCACCCTGGTTTTGTTGCTACCCTCCTTCTGGTTTCTACCTTCCCAGTTCCGGATATTCTTGCTGCATTGGGTTTTGCTCAGAACCCTTCCCCTGTACCTGTCCCACCCTCTTGAACCCTCCACTGTCTCTGCCTCCACCAGCCCCTAGGCAGCGATTCCATGGCTCCACCACCCTCTCCAGTGAAGTAGCACCTCCTTTCTCCCTGAATCTTCCTCCAGCTTCCACCCATGCCTCTAGTGGCCCCTCCTCCTTCCTTCAAGCACCCTGACTGTTCCTCCCTATTTACCCTCTTCGTGTGCCTGAAGACCTCTATCATGTCCCCAGTCCCTTATCTCTTCCAATGTGTACATATTTAGCTCTTCAAGCCTCTCCTCATGGGTCCTGTCCCCAAGCCCCAAATCATTTTGGTTGCCTCCTCTGGACCCTCTCCAGGAGGTTAATGTCCTCTTTAAGTGTGGCCTCCAAACTGCACGAGTATTCAAGGTGCGGCCTCACCAAGCAGTTATACAGAGGGAGTATCACTCCCTCCTTCTGGAGGTGATCCCCAGCGATGCATCCCAGCATCCTGTTGGCCTTGGCTGCTGCCCTCCACAAGTCTCAGAGTTGTTCATCTTGATATCCACCACCACCCCAGGTCCCCTCACAGCCATCGAGACTGTAGCATTCCCCAGGGTGTGTACACTTGGCCCGGTTTCTGGCCCTAGGTGGAGTACCTGCATTTCCTGCATTGAACCTCAGCTTCCACTTCTAGACCATCTTTCCAGAGCCCAGGTCCCTGTAGGCCACCTCCTCCTCCCCATCCACCACTCCCGAAGTTCGAGTCATCCGTGAAGAGACTCATCTCACTCCTGATTCCTGTCCTTATGTCAGCGAGACGAGGTTGAACAGAAGGGGCCCATGACTGATCCTGTGGGACCCCACTAATAACCCTCCTTGGGATGAGACTATCCTGGCTTAACACACCTCTGGGTCCGGGTCCTGAGCCAATTGCCTATCCATCTGATCATCTGTTCCCCACCTCATTTCTCCCAGCTTATCCAACAGGCCCACGTGAGAACAGAGTCAAATGCCTTGCTGAAGTCTAGAAAGAGGGCGCCACTGGTCTACCCAGGTCCAAGGCACTAGTCACCCAGTCATAGAACTCCACCAGGTTTGTCTGACATGATTTCCGGGATAAATCCATGCTGTCTATCATCCAGGCACCCGTACTTATCCAGGTTCCCCCTTAGCCTCTCCTTGACAATGCCCTCCATCACCTTGCCCACCACCGATGTCAGGCTGACAGACCTGTAGTTCTCTGCCACCTCCCTTGATCCCCCCTGTGGATAGGCACTATATGCACCACCTCCAGTCCTGGGGCACCCATCTGTCCTCAGAGAGATGGTGAAAAGCTCCCCAGGGGTTTCGCAGGACATCTGGAGGTTCCTTCAGCACTCTGGGATGTAATTTATCCAGCCCAGTGCTTTCTCCGTCTTAAGGGAGCTGAGGGCTTCTCACCTCTCTGCTGTGATTTCATTTCCGTACCTTTTCTCCCTGCTTAGCCCTCCCTCCCTGCCAGTGATGCCTCCCTCTCCCCAGACCCACGATCATCAGTAAGGGTCCCTCCTCAGTATCTCTTGTCTCCTCCCATGTACGATGCAGCACACTTATTTTCCTTGGTGAAACTGAGGTAAAGTACTCATTTAGTACCTCAGCCTGCTCTCCGGGTCTTGTGCCCATCTCTCCCTGATTTAATCCTGCTAATCTGCCCCTTCACCCTTCGTTTTTCCCCAGTGTTCTAAAGAACCCCTTGTTCCTTCTCCCATTTCCCTGGCCAGGTTCTGCTCCTTCCTTGCTTTAGCCGCCTCACCACCCTAGTGGCCCTTCTAGCCATCAGCCTGCACTCCTCGATCCTTTTCACTCCTTGAGCACCTGAATTGCTTATAGGCTGCCTCTCTCCCCACACCACCTCCTGGACCTCCTGGTCCACCAGCAGGGTTTTTGACCTTCACTGCATTTGCCTCACTTTGCACAGGTGCTGGTAGCATTCTGCACCCCCTCCTGATGATTTCCACCTACTATCAGCGCCCATGTCTGACCCAATCCCATCCAAATGCTCCTTAGGATCCTTCCCATTTCCTTAAAATCTGCCGCCTGAAGTCGGTTACTGCCGTCTTTGTGCAGCCTTCTACCCCTCCTAGGTCCAGGCAGAACCAGACCGTGGCATGGTCACTCCCCGCCAATGGGTCCCTTACCTCCAGGCCCCCAATCTTGTCACTGTCTGCCAGGACCACATCCAGTACCCGCGCCTCCCTGGTTGGTTCCCTCACCTGCTGAGTTAGGAACGCGTCTTGAAAGACATCCAACAACCTCTGTTCCCTGGTCACAGAGGATGTCATAGTCTCCCAATCTGTTCCTGGCATGTTAAGTCCCCCAACACTACCACCGTTCCTCTGCCCAGTCTGCAGTGTCTCCAACATCTGCCACCAGACTGTCCTCCAGCCCCTCCGCCAGGGCAGGGGTCTATACACCACTCTATTTTACTCTTGCCCCCTTGTTATCAAGGTGACCCAAATCGCTCCATGGTTCCTCCGCCTCACTCTACTCCCTATGCCAATGCAGTTTTGACTATCATTGCTACCCTCCTCCCTTCCCTCCCCTGTCCTTCCTGGAACATAGTGTAACCCTCCAGGTTCAGGTCCCAGTCGTGTCCTGCAGTGGCCCAAGTCTCAGTGACCACTGCCACATCCACTGCCCCTCAGTCAGCATCGCCTGAGCTCAGGCATTTTATTGCCCAAGCTCCTGGCATTTAGCAGGACTACCTTCCACCCTTTCCCTATAGTTCCATTTCCCTGCTCGTGTTCCCATGAGGATTCTGTTTTCCCTGGTCTGCACTTTGCCAGTCGGCCTTTACCGCAATCCTCCAGCTCCCCAGGGGTGAGACAGATCCTCCTTTATCGGCACTCCCTTGGACAGCCTTTTTCTCCCATCCCTCCCCCTTCACAAGTTTAAACTCCACTTTTCACCAATGAACCCTCTATTTTCAACTTAAGGATTCTCTCCCTCCAAATTGAGATGGAGTCTATCTATAGCATACAGCTTCTATCCTCCCAGGTCTCCCCAATCCCCCATCAACCCATACCCTCTGGACCACACCACCCCTGAGCCACTGGTTTATCTCCTAATCTTCCTTTTGTGTTCCCCACTAGCCCTTGGCACCAGCAGGATTTTGAGAAGGAAACTGTGCATCCTATGTCATGACAGACCCTGGCAAGCTCCTGAATCTTGCCTGTATCTCTAGCTCGCTTATTTCCTCAATGTCATTTGTACCCAGGTGGACCAGTATGTCCGGGAACCCCCACAGTCCTTGCCAGCTGATATACCTGTGCTTGGCCCTGTGCACTGTTAGTCCAGGAAGCATCTTGTTCTAACTGGCCAGGCTTCTCCTCCTATCCCATTTGATACCCTGATCATAGAACTCTAACAGGAACACTCTGACCGCCCTTTTCCTCCATTTCCTTCCATGTCCCTCATCCTTTCTACCGCCCTCCACCCAGCTGGCTCCTTGTTCCTCCTCTATCTGGGTGCCACATGCCACCCCTCCTTATTTACCATGGCAACCCTCCTCTCCTACACTCTCCTCCTCCTCCTGAGTATCCTTCTGTACCTTGCTCACTCCCTCACTGTCATGTACTGGTCCTTCCTCATCTAAGCAAACTAGCTCTGGCTCATCCTCCCTCCTTGCTGTCTCCATTTAGTTCCTCCTTGCTCGCCGTGTTCCCCTGGCCTAAACCTCAGCCCCTTTACTGAATCCTCCTTGTACTTGGTCCTTCTCCTTTACCTTTCCTCCCAACTGGTCCTTCTCCTTGCGCTTTCCTCCCCTTCCCTTCCCTCCTGCTCTGATTCACTGCTCCCCCATTTTCCTGCATTCCAGGTCCCCCTGCTCTTCCTGCTATCTGGCCCTGCCTCCTGCCCCCACTCCCTTCCGCTTCTAACCACCCCTGTCGTGGCTACATCACCCCCCTCATCCTCGAGCAGAAGAAGAGATTTGAAGCAGTTACTAAGTGTAAGGTCTGATCCACCTCCCTGCCTTGCTTCCTTCTGTCCAGCCCTGGCCATCTGCCTACTTCCCTGAGAATGTTGTCCCTCCTTTGTGAGGGTCCCCAGTTACCTGCCTGCTTCCTTGGTAGTGTCCTTTTGGACCCCCTCTGCCAGGGTCCCTATGTGACCCCTGAGTATTCTCCTATAAATACAATCTTGGAAGAGCCTTAATCAAGTATAGGCTCTCTAGTGTCTGGAACAGCTTCCCTTCCAAGATCACCACCACGCCAAGCTTCCAAGCCACCAAAACCTTGATCAAGGCTCACTACAACTCCCCACAGTCCTGACACAGCTGCTGCAGACACTCCCTGGACCTCTCCCACCAAGACAGAAAATTAGCTCCTAGTGCTGCTCACCCCTTTACGGTCCCTGTGGCTTGAGTATGCATAATTAGTATGCAAGGTAACTTCAGTACTCGAGTCTCACCAGATGGCTCCAGATCTACGCATTATGATCATACTTGTAATCATAATTCACTGTGTTCTCGTGTTTGTAACTTCCCTTGCACTCATACAGGAGCTATGCTTTATTTATACTCATTTGCTCTTTGTACAGTTTATATCTCCTTGTAAAATGTATTTTCTATTTCAGTTGGGACTGCATGTATTTACTATTAATTCCTTTGCTCCCCTCCCTCCCCAGGTTGCAACTGGAAACGAGTCCTCTGGGCTCTGTTTGTCTACCTGGTAAAATATGTTTTAAATAGATACATTTATAGGGATTTCCTACCCACTTCCAGGGTACCCGATTATTCCCTTAGTAAGTTGACATTTATCCAGGCTTATCTTAAAGGCCTCTCCTGTTTTGATGTTTACTGTCTCAGCTGGTAAGCTGTTCCATTGCTTCACCGCCGTCTGGTGTAATAAGTGCTTCCTAACTGTACCTGTGAATTTATTTACTACCCTTAAGCTTCATGACTTGTCCTCAAGTCTAGCTGCAAGACATCAGATCAGACATCTCCAGTTGTTTGATCTTGTGGATACACCTGAATATACCGAAGAGTGAGATCATGTCCTTCCTGGCCTCCTTTTCTCCAGGGTGAACATATAAAGGCCTCCAGGCTTTCCTCATAGCCTTTTCCCACCATACCCATTTGTCCAGGCTTATCTGTACTGTCTCCAGGTCCAGTATCTCTGCTGTTGGCTGCTCCATGGGCTAACCACCCTTTGGGAGAACAGGTACCTCCTAATGTTTCCCCTGAATTACCACATCTGAGCTTTAGGGCTTGTCTTTGGGTCCTACTGCAGAACATCAGATCAAACATCTGTCTGTTCAGTTTTATTTATTTATGTTTGTATGTATTTGTTATTAATGTATTTATTTGTTTAACCAGGTAGGTGCACTGAACCACAGGTCCATTTTCAGCCACCCCTGGATCCATAATGCATGCACATAGTATAAACTGAGTATATGAATGACTGAGATTATGTCCCCTCTTAGCCTTCCTTTCCCTAAGCATGTCAAGGGCCACCAACCTCTTCTCATAGCTGTTGTCTTCCATACATCTGATCATTTTGGTGGCCCAGCGTTGCACCCTCATGACTGCCTCAATGTCCTTTTTATATTGAGGAGCCCAAACTACATGCAACACTCCAGCAGGTGGGGTTTAACCAAGGCCTTATAAAGTGGCAGGATTACTTCCTGTTTTCTACTGGTCACCTCTTTATAATCCCCTTGTACAGTAACATAATACCAGGTTTACTATCCCCTAGAGTGTTTCGCTTCTGTCTGCTTTTCTACACCTGTTGTAATCATAATCCTTTGTTTGCAGCATCACAGCAGGGGTTGACCGTAACCTTTTTTTTTTTTTGCACTAACAGCAGGGCGAGTTGACGCAAACTGTTTTTACTAGTCCACTATTACAATGGAGGTTCTCTCGGTAAAGTCTCCTTATCTGGTCTTTCACACAACAATAATGTCATCCTTCGCCCTTACCTGAAATTCCTCCCAAAGGTAGTATCGGAGTTTCACCTTAATCAGGTGATTAACTTTTTTTATTTATTTAAAAGTTGCTGACTGGCATTGCTCCTTCCATTGGAAATTTGTGTCTTACTTAGTTTAGAGCTGTATATCCAAGGAGCACTGCTATGGCCAAATTTATGTGCCGTGTTCTGTTTCTGTGTTCTTTATATGTCTGTTGTTGTTTCTTATGCAATAAAATAGTAATTATAAAATAAACTTGGTGACCGGGAAAGGCACACTGAGCTGAGTCTCGATACCAGATGCGACCCACGGGAAAGGAATAGGGGAAACAAAATACATAACACAGACACAAGTGGCAGTTATAATACAGAGTAATCAGAGAACACAAATTAATTACAGGTGTAACTGTAAAAGGAGCAGTCAACTTGAAAGCAACAAAATAGGGCATTTCAGCCACTCCTACACCGGGGCAGTAGGAAATGCAAAGGGAACAGTCAAGTAGAGGGAAAACAGGAGCGTGAGGAGAGAAGAATTTTCAATTGATACCTGAGGAAGCAAGGGAAGGCAGTGAAGCAGAGGGAAGAAGGTAGTTGTTTCCAGAGTGATAGGATCCAGTATAAAAAGGCTGATTACCCAGCAGAGGAGCAAGTATGAGAAATGGTGAAAGTGCGAAGATCCCCATAGCAGAGAGAGCAGGAAGCAGGGGGATGAGGGAGAGGAGTGACCAGAGGCAAGAGGGAAGGGACCCAAACCAGTATTTGCACGTGAATGAGGCACAGTGGATTTGGCGATGTGAAGGTAGAGGGAGAATGGTTTAGATAGATAGATAGATAGATAGATAGATATAGATAATTTTATTTATATAGTGCCCACCTCCGTAGACTCTGGGTGCTGCACAATGTAAACATACAATTCATACAAAACATATTAAAATACAGTAACAACTAGATTAAAACATCAACAAGATACAACTGGGAGCATAGACTTATCTATCCATCATAAAGTGTAATCCACTCAAAACATTATCGATAAAAAGCTTGATGGAATAAATATGTTTTGAGGCCCTTCTTAAAGGCTTCTACTAAGGGGGCTTCCCTTAGATAGCCAGGCAGGGAGTTCCACAGGGTAGGCGCAGTCGCTGCAAATGCCCTGTCCACTGAATGCCACAACCTAACCATGGGAACTCCAAAAAAGCCACCCCGGCAGAGCTGAGGCCCAGCCGACGCGGTACAACCCTGCAGATAGACTGACCCTCATGTAGGGTCGAATAGGCCAGTAGCCCTATCTTGAAGACAGCTCTGCACTGGACCAGCAGCCAGTGCAGTTTGTGGAACGCCGGGATGATATGTTCACGTCTTTTCACCCCCATCAGTAATCTCACCACCGCGTTCTGTACCACCTGCAGTCTGCGGAGGTTGCCTCCAGATAACCTTAGGTACGGGGCATTGCAGTAATCCAACCTGGAAGTGACGAAAGCATGCATCATTGTGGGCAGGTCATCAGAATTTGGGCAATGTTCCTGAGATGATAAAACCCACTTCTCACTATGGCCGATACCTGTGCATCAAGTGTCAAGCTGTCGTCCAGGATTACTTCCAAATTCTTCACCTGTCTAGAGGCACACCCCCCAGCACAAGGTCAGGGGGTAATACCACACCACCCTCCGCCCTGATGACCTGGCTCCACCACCAGTACCTCAGTCTTGTCTAGGTTAAGCCTAAGCCAATTGTGAGTCATCCATAACTGTATTTCCTCAAGGCAGCTATTAAATACAGAGTCTGACACCTGGCTATTGGGTGCACAGGACAGGTACAGTGGGTATCATCTGCATAGCAGTGAAAACCCAGCCTGTACCACCTGATAATGTCCCCCAGTGGAAGCATGTACACCGTGAACAACAGAGGCGACAAGACCGACCCCTTTGGAACACCACAGCACAGAGGCTTTGGGTTAGATGAGAAAATTCCCATGGTCACCCTCTGCACTCTTGTCTGTCAGGTATGAGAGGAATAAATAAGAGGAATAAAGTGAGCAGTGATGAGTATGAGAGCGCAAGTTGTTTACAGAGTGGCAGAATGAGTTACAGAGGGTGTCCAGTCTGGCCTGGGAGGTTGAGGGAGCAGTAACATAGACCACGTCTTCATAGTTAGATCGGGAGCACTGTTTCAGTGACAAGTTCACAGTGGACCTGAAGAGGCAGACAGTTATTATTGCAACACAGAAACTAAGTTTAGGGTGGAGTTTGGCATGGATAGCACTGACGTGGGCAGAAAAATCAAGTTTGCTGTCCAGACATACACCGAGATACTTGAAAGACCACTTCTAGAGGGGTAGCCATCAAAGGTGGAGAAGTTAGGCAGAGTTGGGAGTCTGGTCAGTTTCTTGTCTGTGCCAGTAGACAGTTTTTGTTTTTTTTCTTTGTGTTGATCTGGAGTTGGTTTGACTGGAACGAACGCAGGGCATTGTGGAAGTCGGGCTGGAGCAGACCTTCAGTGGCTGTGGTAGAGGGACCAGAGGTGTGCAATAGATGACTGTGTCATCTGCATATGTGTGTATATGTGAATTGGTACAAGCCAAGGGGAGTCATTAAGGAAGATGGAGAATGGGATGGGCAACAGGATGGAGTCATTTGGGACCCCCACCTGGATGGGAAGTGGAAGGGATAGGGTGCTACCAACCTGTACTGACTGCAGATGGCCCAAGAGGTAAGAATGGAACCAGTTGACAGGAGCTGAAAGGCCAGCAGAACTCAGCTTATCCAGGAGGAGTGGGTGGGCACAGAGCCAAAGGCCTTGGCCAGATCAGTGAAAATGGCAGCTGAGGGCCAGCCCGGTGGTGCTGAGGGCTGAGGCACTAGATGCCTTACCTTGTGCTATGCCGGCAACCTGGGTTTGAGAATGACCTTGGTCATTGGGGTGCCGGCATTGGCGGGGGCAGGATCGAGCAGCCTTATGGTATCTCTCCTCTCCGGAGGTCGTCACCCCCCCCCAATAGTTCCACTGCCACAGTGGAGGCTCGGTAACAGCATAGGCAGGAGGGGGCTGCAAGTCAGAGGTGTCGGAACATGGTGTACGCGTGCCTCCATATGCGCATGCTTGCATCCGAGAATGGGGTCAGAGACAAAAATCAGGAGAAAACAACCAAAAAATGTAAATTAAAAAGAAAAGAAAATGGCAGCTGAGATATGCTCCTGATCTATCCCTAAGAAGACAGACTCAGTTACATGCAGCAGAGAGGAGACAGTGGAGTGATGTTTATGGAAGCTAGGCTAGAATAGAGAGAGGGAATCAGTGGAGGATAGAAAATCGGAGAGACTGGTATAGATGAGCGTCTCTTATAGCTTAGCAAGGGAAGGGAGGAGGGAGATTGGCTGGAAGTTACCCGGGAAGGAAGGGTCCCCCCCCCCTTGTGGAGTGGAAGAACTTTGGCCAACATCCAGGACTGAGGGACAGCATAGTGGGAGAAGGAGAGGTTGAGTAGGTGAGTCAGAAGAGATGCTATGGCAGAAGCAGAGATATGGAGTAACTTAGGATTCAGTCCATTAAGGCTGGATGAATGCAGATTAAGGGAGCAAAGGGCATTCTGGGTTTTCTAGATAGTAACAGAGGAAAGTGGACACCTTAGGAGGGGAGATGAGAGGGATTGTGAGGTGGAGTGGTAGAGACTGGAGGGTGAGAGGAAGGGAGAGCACAAGTGGTGAAGAACTATGTGAAGTGAGCAGCAACAGAGGAGGGATTAGACACCAGTGAACCAGTTACCAGAAGGACCGGAGGGGTGGACTGGATGGGAGGGCGAAGAGGGAGTGAATTATCTTCTAGTACTTTGAAGGGGCGTTAAGGTTGTTCTGACGGCTGACCTTGAAATATTGTGATTTTGCAGTCTGGACAGCCTTGATACAGGAGCTTCTGACAGTCCTGCATAAGAGGAAGTCAAGAAGGGGGTGAGATCATTTGTAACTTGCCCAGACAAGGTCGTAGTGATATAAATTGTAACATTGTCCAGGCAAGATTGCGGAGTTGCACTAGTCAATGATTTCAGGGGTAATCCACGGGTGATGGTGAGTTTTGATCCTGGATTTTCTGAGCAGGGCATGTTTGTCCCAAACTGAGGAAAATTTGGAGTGAAACAGGGAGAGGGCCATGTCAACATCAGTGGCAGAGGGTATGGATGTCCAGTCTGCAGCAGCAAGGTCACTTAAGAGCGCAGAAGTGTTGAGTGACCAGGGGGACCTGGTCCAGGTGTATTTGGGGGGGGATGGATGCCAAATCTCTGACGCAGAATGTCATGCAGTGGTTACTGAGAGCGTCCTGAAAGATACCCATTGCAACAATATGATGGGATGGAAGGAGAGAGCCCAGTCCAGGAGGAAATGGTTGTGAGAGTACAGGGCTTGAAATATAGCCTTTCCGGGTTTCTGTGGAAAGGCATTTCTAGCCCTGGAAATGTATTTTTATACTCAGCATTTCCGTATGGAAATGCATGCTGCAGTATGCTGGCTTGGCCACTTGGCTACAGTGGCAGTAGAGAGCCTCAGTGGTGCACACGCACTCCATGCCTGAGATAGAGGGGGAGTTTAAAAAATGAATGCACATCACGTGCTGAAGCAGGGGGGCACTACGCTAAGAACAATGACGGCTGGCACACAAGTGCATGATGTGCTGGAGGGCGGGGCACTGAGGGAGGAGGGAGAGTATGCGCAAGCACGTCATGTGCTTGGGCAGGTGGGAAGCAGGAAGGAGGAAGGCAGCTTGCTTGTGGGAATTTGTTGCGCCGGTTCGGGGAAAGGAAATGCGAGTCCATAATTTTGAAGCGGAGCGTGGGAAAGTGGAGATAATCATGGGCTGCAGAGGAGGCTGCTGAGAAAAATAAAATGCAAGTTGGGCAGGAGGCATGCAGGACCAAAATACAGGTGGGTAACACCACGAGGCACTGTTGGTGTAGTTCTAACCATTAAACAGTCTTATTCGGGTTCTCTCTCTCTAACCTGTGACTTTTTAAACAGCAATCTGTATGGACTTTGATGTTCAGACCTGTAGGTAACTGTTCTTCCTTAAGTGCTTGGAGCCTAACACAAGTGCATTTCTGCTCGAACTGCTTATATTGTTCTTGCCAATATTTTACGTCACTATGCATTTGAGGTGACAGATTTGTAAATGAGCACTGGTGCACAAAAGGTAAAGAAAGAGACTGAGAGTGTGTGGGGGGGGGGGAGGTCCTGTGGCACAATTGATTAAGAAAAAAACATTAAGGGCTCTGCAGGGAACAGACCTGCCTCAACAAACAAGGGGCAAATGTCCTGCCTGAAGGCAATAAACTTGGCAGAGTGTGAGAAGGGAAATGTCCTGTGGCACAAGTGGGGGTGAAAAAACAAGAAAAAATGCTTGCAGAAAGGGGAAAACATAAAGGAGGGGCAAAACATCCTATCTTCAGATCAAAGGGCAGAGTGTGAGGGGGAAAGTCCTGTGGCACAATAAGTTGGTGGGGAAGAACAAAAGCTCTGCAGAAAACAAAGGTTAGTGCTGCCTGAACAATAAAAAAGAGGGGGCAAAACATGTGTGAACATTCAGGCTTAAGCTAATTAAGGGTAGAATGTGAAGGGGGGGGAGTCTCGTGGCACAATCTGGTGGAAAAAAAAAAACCCTACCCCCCCCACACACACACACACACACACACCTCACAGAAAGGGGAAACATCCTGCCTGAACAGAAAAACAGTTTAGAGGGGGCATGAATCTGCAGATCAGTCCAGGTCTTGGAACAAAAGGCAGACTGTTTGGGTCAGATGTTCTAGGTCATAATTGGGGAGGGGGGATGGGACAAAAGTCTCTGAGAAAGGGGAAAAAGTCCTACCTGAACAATGGGCAAAACGTCCTGCCCGAACAGTTGGCCTTTCTGGGGGAAAGACAAAAACTGTGCAGACAATTCGTAGACTGCAGCGAGGGTGGAAACATCTGTCACCTGTCAAGTCCGCACTTCAAAAAGAGTACTGCAGTCCACTAATTCACAGGATTGTGAAGGGAGAATTAAACTCTGTGCTGTGATTTGACTAAATAATAAACAAACGACTCAAATAAAAATCTTTATTGACAAATTAAATTTTTCTCACATCAGTAAGCATCACCATGTCTCTTCTTAAATTTGGGTTTACAACTCAACCCATCAAGCAGTTCCTCTGATGGAGAGAGTGAGGGGGAGGATTAACTTGTGTTCCTGCACAGGTCTACTGTGTTTTCTAAAATAAGTATTATTTTCTATGTGGAAATGTACCATTTGCCCTGGAAATGTAATCTGCACCTCCTACATTTCTGGCGGAAATGTACCCTCGAGCCCATTATTTCTAATCCTGGAGTAGCTTGAGCCAGCTGGGTTAGTTGATGATCTGTGTGAGAATAACAGACTCAGCCTTGTGGGTGGTCAGCCTGAAGGTTGGGGAGAGCCAACTTACACTGAAGTCCCCTAGCAGTCCCCATACTTTTGGGTGTACTTTACCAGCTCGACTTTATGAGGCCAATGTCAGCCTTCATATTTTGGACCTGAGGAGGGTGCACTCTTACTATAATTAGCACATGGCAGGAGTTCTGAGTGAGGCTCTCCAGTTGTTTGTGACATACACTGAAGTCGCCCCTGATGACTGGCACAAAAATGGGCAATTGCCAGGTGAATTACATCCTGCATCAACCTCTGCTATAAGTTGACTGGTAGGGAGTCATCCAAGGGGCTTAAGGCTCATTCCACCAGATGTACCACTCACTAGCTCAGTGGCAGCTTCCAGGGATATCCCCATCGCAGACATGTGCTTGACTAGAACCTGGACCAAAGCGCATACCTTCATCTTCCATTACAGCATTGACATCATGAGTCATCTGAATGCTGCTTTTGGGTCCTTGGTCCTTCAGTTGCTTTCACCAAAGAAGGGTATGCACCTTGCCCCCTCCTCCTGGAGGACTGCTTGGAGTCTGCTGAAGTGTGCAAAGTGAACTATATCCTCGTTGTTAGAAATACAGGCCACTCAGCTGTACCCGTAGTTCTATTAAAGGTATACAGTGCACATCAACACAACCTCCCCTTGCAGTGTGGCACCCAGATCCCTGCTTCAGGCATGCAAAGATCTGATGTCATTGGGCGGAACTGGAGGATATATCACCTAGGTGGTGGTAAGAGCTTAGCTTGAAGACTTCTGATGACTTAGCTGTCTCCAGCAGAACTGTCAGAGTGTGGATGTGAACTGTATACCACTAGTGCAACAACAGTTACAAGTGAGTAACCTATATTTTTTTGTCATTTGCTAACATTCGCGGCTCTTGATGTGTGTTTTAGTGTAGGTATTTTCGCATTTGAAGCAGAAATAATAAGGATATGAAACATAGATTTCCAGTAATATTTATTAATCTCTGCTGAATTGTTGTGGTAGACCTAACCCAAGAGGGTGATGTCAATTCATGTATTGTGTTTACATATGTTTTTGTAATTTGATGTGCAAGAGTTTTTTTTATTCTGAACCGATAGCTGGATGACTTGGTTGGCAAATGTGACAAACTTATACCTAGATTCTAGAGTAGGGGGCATTTGTGCTGTTTTCATTGTGCAGCAATTATCTGTTATGTGTGTCATATCTGCATGTTTATTTGCAGACATTTTATCTGCATTCTAGTGATACTGTCTTCGTGATGTCAAGATTTGTAAAGTTTAAGCAAATGATGAAAGTTGATGCTAATAAATTGAACTTGAACTATTTCTTCTTCTACAAAAGGATCTGAAAAATGTTCCATGAAGTGGATCACTGATCCACCTTAGTCACAGCGTATTTGACTGTTGCTTTATGATAGGGCAACAGTTTTGGTGTCAGAACAGTGTAGCTGAAAATATTAATTGGTATCACATGGGACTCCGTAGTACAGTGGCCTTATGCCTTGTCTTTCATCTTTGAAGTTTTGAGTTTTGCTTACTCAGCAGGGGCTTGTCCATGATAAAGTGCTACCAGACATCTTGGTGCAAACTACACAAATTAACCAAATTAATTGTCTCTAGTAAACAGCACTTTGTTGGTTTGTATTCAGGAAAAAGTATGGCAATGCAAAACAGCACTGCAGGCTCCAGTAGTAATTTTATTTGTTGCAGTTCATCAGATGGTTTGTTTTGAGTTGCCTTACGGTGATTATCTCCAAAGAGAGCAATGTATTATTTTAATTTTGCCTGTTTGTGTTTGAAAAAAAAAAATAACTTGTTTGCCCTCATTTATGAAATGCAAGTTATTTAAACTGAATTAAATTCTGTGTGTAAGAAAAAAAATTATCAACCTTAGTATAGAGGTGTCATAGAACTACTTTTGGGGGATCTTAAAATTTTGGCAGTAGTGAACCGATTATGAGAAAGTTCTGGCTTGTGACTGGCTGTAATATTTTTTTTCTATATCATGAGAACATCTAATCCTTTTTTTTTTTTTAAATATGCACATTATTCTCCCTCTGCTTGCCTGGCCTCCTTTGGCCCTCCACCTACTTAGGCCCGTCTCCCACCATTTCAGGGACTTAATTGGACTCTACGAGATCCCCCACAAACTCCTCCCTTGGCAAGGCTGAGGGTGGTGCAGGCCCTGCAGTGAACGAAATTGCATTATTCTGCTAGTAAGGTGTTTTTCCCATTTTTTCTCCCTGCCCACCTACCGTGATGTCGGGCGTAGACCTGACAGGTCTCATCACACATCTGAAAACCCTTGAGGGAGAGGTGAGCTTCCTGGCCCACCGCAGGGGTCACCAAAGTGATATAACCCAACACCATCATTCCCCGGGCTGGGAGCACTGCTGGCACTCAGCTGACTCCTGAGGTCATTTCTGAACTCAGATTGACCACATAAGAATGCCTAGTGCTACCACTGTGCCATCAGGTGGCCCCAGAACATATCTATGTTAGATTAAACTTAACTATGTACCACAGGGTTTTAAATAATTTATTAGCAGTTTTTTTCTTGAGACAATGCCAACTGTACAGAAAGCATTTATATAGGTTTTCTAGAAGTGTTATGTTTTTTAAACACAGTGAGGCAAGTGCTATGCATTTTCACAATGTTTTAGCACTTTTATGAGCAAAACGCTAATCAATTTTTGGAGTTAAATAAAACCCTGTACCATAGTGCTACTTTCTTTCAAAGTTTCTAAATATTCGCCATAGTGGCTAAAAATAGTTATAAGTTTTATCTTATGAATGTCTTGGCTCATTAAATTTAAAGCCTGGAAAATGCTAACCCGAGATTGTTTGGAACAATTGCACTTGCAAATTTAAAGATGTTCTTTTTTTTCCATAAGGGAAAAGGGAAATGTTTTAACCAGGAAAGGCATACTAAGCCGAAGCTTGTTTCCAGGTGTATCCTGGAATCACAGAGAAGTGACTTGCTCAGGATCACACAGTATGTAGGTGGGGTTGTGGGATTCAAACCCAGGTCTCCAGGTTTACAATTCAGAGCCCTAAACCACTGTGCTGTGCTGCCTTGGCTTATTATTCCATAATACATTTTTATTTTCCAAATAAGAATACATAGCAAACACAATATACAGTTAATGTATTCCACGTAACAGTTGTCATATTATTAATAGGGTTCTAATAAATAAAAAAGTACTTTAGCAGATTCTGAATATAGATCACAGTGACCTTATTTTTCCCTGGTTCTTGTTACCTCACTGATGAGGCTATTAATGAGTATAGTCTCAGATCTACATTTGCTACCTATCTTTCAGACTCACTCAACTCACAAATACATGCAGCTTGTTTTGGTTAATCTTTGGTAACCAGGTAAGGCCCACTGGGCACAAGTGCCTGTTTTCAAGGGCGACTCGGGACCACTAGGGAGGTTGTGACTTTCTCAGAGTCACACGGTATGCAGCTACAGGTGGTGGGCATCAAACCAAGGTCTGCTGGATGTACCAGGCTCATTCATAGCTTGTGACTCTATCCTCTAGGCTATACTATTTCTCTTTTTTTGCCGGCATCAGTATTCTCAAGTTAAGATTTCTGTTATTAAGAAATAAGCGATGTGCACTTATCGCTGGATACTGTTACACTTCTGGTGTGTTCATGGAGTGTCTTATCACTGGTGTTGATGCCTAATAACAGCACAGACTGAAATGGCATATTATAATGGCTAATTTTTGCTGATGTGGGAATTTTTGTTATTGAAAAAGTTGGAACACTTGATTATAAACTCTTTTGGTTAGTGGAATGGCTGCTGCTTTAGCAACTGTTGTGTTACCAAAATTATTCATATGGCCTGGAACAGGAGCTAGTCATCGTCTTCTTTTCCTGCCATATATAATAAATTTAAACTACTGTATTACAACACTAGGCACGCAGAAATAGAGAAACATAGAAGCTGTCAGCAGAAAAGGACCTCTTAGCCCACCTAGTCTGCCCTTAAAGTCCTTACCTACTGTGCTACCATAGCTCCTAATTGATCTCTGGCCTTACCCCCCAGACATCACATCACTTTCTTTGATTAGATTACAAACCTGTTTTTCCTATTTGAATAATAATTTAATAATAATTTAAAGGAACACATTCAACCCCTTAGGCCTCATATTGTTTCTACTTTAAAAACACATTTTATAATTGCTCACTTGCTTTTGAATTAGTTCATTTACAGTAGTTGGATATTTATCTGTTTCCCTTTTTTGGGGGGAAAGTGGAAAAAACAGTTATTGCTGTATCATATCAGAACTTTTTCAACACTGTATTTATTGTATTTCTTTGTGCTCCCTTATGCCGACTCACCTCCAGTGCCCCTCACCTACAGAAACCTCCCAAGGGGGCTGGATCCCACCACTACTGGTTTGAGCCAAGTTTCAGTAGCTGCTGCGAGTGGTGAGGAAAAGCAGTAACTCCCAGATAGCTGGTGATATATCCAAGAAGTCTCTTGATTCTGAAATGTCTGGTGTTGGTCTTGACCGCAGGCCTCTTCCTTCTCCCCCCAAAAAGGAGTCTTTTGATGGTGATAATAAAAGTTTCACTATATTAATCAATATGATAGCCAAGCTTGATCAAAAACTGGACAGCAAATTGAGCAAAATTGAAAACACATTGCTTAAGAATGCAAACTCAGATAAATGAAAATACATCTGCTATCGAATACTTACTAAAAGAATATCAAGAACTAAAAGCTAAAATTGAATCTACTTCAGCTCTGTCCACCTTTTTTTTTTTAACTTAATTTTTTCCATTTTATAAGAAAGATCAACGTACAGATTATTACAACAGTAGTGTAAAAAACAAGAAAACAGTTAAGATTCCGGCATATAAGAAATGTTTCTGCAATACTCGGTAAAAGTAAATTAAATATTAGCTACAGTGGAATATCCCTATGTTAGTGGGCATAATAAAAAAAATGAAAAATATAGCTTTGAAAGATAACCTATCTGCAGACTAAGATCAGCACTACTATTATATTGTACAGTTTAAAAATTAAAATACAAAAAAAAAAGCTATAAATTGAGCTATGGACCTTCATCATGATACAAAATCAGAATGTTGTGCCATCATGTGGATTATCCATACTCTCCACCTATTAAATAATCCGAGCTGATGCTGCAGTTTGTACGGCAATTTCTCTGATAAACCTGAATCAGAAGATCTCTCCGCTGTTCTGCGTCAGGCAGGGTTGGGGATAATCAGCATTTTGTAATTGCCTTTTTGGCAGTAGTAAAAAGTATATTAAAGAGATATGTCTGATGCTTATTCAGAATCTTAGAAGGGTAGTCTAATAACTGTGCCATATTTGCCGTAAATGGAGGAAAAGCCAGGTTTAGGGCATATATCTCTTCGTCTATAGCTAACCAAACTGTCCAACTGTAATGCGTGATTCAGTTTCTATAAACAGAAAAGTAAAAATTATTGAAAATAATTAGAGAAAGTATAATTTATTCTTTGTGGGTATGTCTCCTCTTGAAACGGACACATTCTCAACTTGGGACATGATAAAAACGTTTTTTCTTGGAACAACTAAAATTTACTGATACTTTCATGCCCAGTATTGTGAGAGCTTTTCGAATACCAGTGAAAAAGTCATTTCCTAAAACACAACTGGATAAATGAAACTGGCTATGATTATTGTGGCACTTGCTGCATTAGAAGACAGAGAACTGATTATTAAGACTGTCCGTATTAAAGGTGCTTATCTTATAAAACTCACAACATTTTCATTTACCCAGACATTGCACCTGTGACTCAGCAGAGATGTTGATGCTTTTTACAGTTTCATGAGGATATAGAGGAGTTGGGGAGTGGGGCATCTTTTAATATTTTACCTCTGCAAGGCAAGGGTTAAACTGGTGGACCAAGTAGAGATATTTTTTGATGAGGAAAACATAAAAAAGTACATCACCAAATAAAATGCAGCCAGAGCTACTAAAACAAAGCCTGATTCAGATGAAGACTCTGATTCTGATCTTTGTTCAGATGAAAACCCAACTGGTAAACATAACTCGTCTGACTTAATGCAAACCTCCACTGACCTAACACGTTCTTGGGATATTTTATATATTACCCAAATTACAGCAGTCTCAGAGCTGGGTGAAAGATCTGCAGAATACAGTGTGACGTGAACTGAGTACTTGAATTATTTGGACTATGCTCTTAATTGTTCTTTTAAGTCACAATGGGTTATATTTATCTTTGGAAGAAAAAGAAACACCATGCATTACACTGATTAAGTCTAATTGCTTATCCAGTTGACTTCATTGGACTTTGAAATTGGGAATTTCACATATCATTCCAAATGCGCTATACAATCATTTCTGTCTTTACATTTTAAAAATACTGTTAAGTGAGGTTATGCAAGAAACTTATTTTTTTGTCTAATTTACAATATTATCTGTTTCTCTCCTTCTGAATTCTTTAACTCTCTTTGAATACCCCTTTCCTTTTTTTGTAAAGATTAAAAGTGCTGAGTGCTAGCGTTTGTTTATTAAAATTAGTTTATGAGGGCCGCCCAGTGGTGTAGAGGGCTGAGGTGCTGGCGCCTTACCTCTTACCATGCCCGATGACTCAGGTTGGGAGCGACCTCAGGTGTCGGAGGGTCGGCCTGGGAGAGGAGGATTGAACATCTCTTATGGACTGCTCTCCGGGGAGGGTGGGGGGATGACCGTCAGGGTACTGGCTCCCAGTGGTGGCCAGGGGTTGGTGCATGCTTAAGATCCAGTGTGTGGGTCGGCATGGACTGACGTTGGATGTACTGTGCACAGAAGCCTGTGCAGCAGCGTCTCTGATGTCCTTGGACACCTGTGCCGGGGGGGGGAGGGGATCACAAGGGCAAAACACAATCCTCCGGCATGCATATGAAGGCTGGCCCAACGGCGCAGCGACGGACACACTCAAGTTAGCTCCTCCTGAGCCTGGCCCCCAGGTCTTCCACAGCATGCGGGGTAAGTACCCGCTGTGAAGCGGCCTAGGGAGGGGAGGGCAAGGGGGGTCCTGAGCTCTGATTGTGGCCAGAGGAGCTAGGAGTCTACGCTGGAATGGGGGGAACCATATGTACAAACCCCCTCCCCAGCTGAGGAGGTAGAAAGAAACAATCCAAAAAAAGAATTGGTTTATCTGCAGGCAAGATATTGTGGTTATGTTTTATATACCGTGGTAGATTGGATAACTTATTCCTTATACAGGGGTTTGGTTCTGTATTATATATAGTGAAAAAGTACAGAAAAATGAATGTTTGAATCAAATACTATGAGTTCTAGCAGAAATTTGACAGTTTATTTACTTTAGTTTAATAGCTTAATTGGTTTAAGATATGAAAATAATGCTTGAGTGCAAACACTGTGAATAATGTTTATCATTTCAATTCTGAAACGTTGCCAGGGGAAAGTGATTCCCAAGGTTTAAATTTATACAGATTTTCAGGGAGTAGTCAAATTTATGATCCACTACTAAGAAAGGAAAGTTTTTTTCCTGATGTGGTTGATGTACGAGGATCAACTCTTTCGTGCTAGAGTTGGGTCATCGTGTTAGGTCACTTTAAATGTATTTTTTTTGTATCAGGCTTATAGATACTTTGATCTCCACACTTATGGACTTAGCTATCCTGTATTAACCTATTACATTAAATTGTTTTTTTCTTTTCTTGCTGTTTATTCAGTAAGAATATATTTACTGTATATCACAGCATCTTAATTTATGTAAGTTCCATGTATGCATATAATATGACACCTCCACCCTCCTTAAGGACATGAGGACACTAAACTGGTCAGCCCTTTATTCCCTTTCGGATGTGACAGCGACAGTGGGCTTCTTCACAGATGCCCTCCTTCGGATCCAAGATCAACACTTCCCCTCCTCAGTACCCGGAGAGAGGGGTGGCTGTACTCACTGGGTCTCGAAATAACTCCTAACCATGATGAAGGAAAGGGACAAAAAAATGGGCTGCCTACAAAAATGCCCCCTGCCCCGCTCTCTGGAATGAATACAGGCACCTGAGAAACCGGTGCAAGCAAACCGCCCAGGTTCAGAAGTGTAGCTTCCTCCACAACCAGCAAAGGGACAGCCTTCGGGACCCTCACTGCTTCTGGGGTGCTATCAGTTCCTTGCTTAACCCACGTACCCACAACTCTACCATCCATCTAAGCTCCCCCCTCTAGTACTCTAACTGATCCAGTAGAGGTCTCCAAAGCTTTCAACAAAACATTTACTGATCTCACAGCCCACCTAAGCAAGCTACTTACCCAACTACATTCCTGTCCTGTGCCTGGTTCTGGTGTCTGGTCCTTCTCCTCCTCTCCTACTGGCACTCCCCTTCTACTTTAGGGCCATCACCACCAAGGATACCGCCAAACTCCGTAAGAGTCTCCCCAACCGAGGTAGCCCTGGCAGTGATGGTCTCTTCCCTTCAGTGCTTAAGATGATTTCCCCTGCCATCTCCAAATCCCTCACATTTAATTTTAATCTGGCATTGACCACATCTCCCATGCCAGACTCATGGAAGCTTGCCAAGGTGGTGCCAGTTGTTAAAGCAAGTGACCCCCTATCCTCGGATAATTATAGTCCAATCTCCCTGCTTCCCCACCTGAGCAAACTCCTGGAGAAGATTGTTCATCGCCAGCTATCTGACCACATTGAGAACTATAACCTGCTGTGCAGCCACCAACATGGGTTCCGCAAGTTCCACAGCACCACATCTGCCCTGGCCCAGTTTACTAACCATGTCCATAGGAACATGGACCTGTGGAAAACCATGGGTGCTGTATTTGTAGACTGGACCAAGGCCTTTGACCTGGTCAGCCACTACATACCACTCTACACCAACTTGGCTGCTCATCAGAGACCTCACTGTGGCTTAGGAGCTATCTGATAAATAATAAATTTGTTTGAGTGGAAGGCTGTACTCATAAATGCTAGGAGCCTTGTGGGAAAATATGATGAATTTTGTCTTTTACTGCATTCCCAGAACATACACTTGGCTTTGATTACAGAAACCTGGTGGGACAAAGAAAATATGTGGGGAAAAAATTGTCACCGGGTATAAAGTGTTCTCAAAATCTAGAACATATAGGAAAGGGCAGGTATTGCAGTTTTTGTTCATGAAGGTATTAAATGTGATCAAATATTGTGGGATTTGTCTGACCTGGAGTTTTTGTGGGTTAGGCTACTCCCCCAAAAAGGGCCAAAAATCATTTTGGGGTTGCTGTATAGAGCACCCTCTACAACCCTATCAGATGACATTAAAATACTTAATATAATTAATAACTTAGACCCCTCAGATAGAGTAATTTTGGCTGGTGATTTTAATCTGCCCTATATAGACTGGAATCTATTACACATATAATGGTAATATGAATAAACAATAGCTGGATGTCTGTGAACAGATGGGACTGGAACAGCTGGTCCATAGCAGTACAAGGGGATCAAATATCCTGGACTTGATCCTTACTAATATGGGTAATTCAATTAATAACGTGTCAATTAAAATTCCGTTAGGGAACAGTGATTATTCCACTGTTCATTTTAATATCTCTAATGTTGGTATCGGTAATACACCAGGAAGTACACCAGAACTGAACTTTGGAAAAGTGGATTTTGTTGGCTTAGAGAGTGAATTTGCTAACTGGGACTGGGTTAGTAAGTTAACTGGCAAATCTGTTCAAAATATGTGGGACATATTGATAACCAGGATCAAACAACTTATTAGCAAATTCATACCATATAAACTAAATTGTAATGGACCCAAAAGGAACAAGCCCATGTGGATGAACAGATCCATTAAAAAAAATTAAATAAAAAGAATAGATTGTTTAATAAATACAAAAGTTATGGATCACCCTTAAACCACAGACTGTATAGAGAATGCCTGAATCAGACAAAGAATGCAATTAAGAGAGCTAAAGCGCATTTTGAATTGTCACTTGCTGTTAAAACCAAGGATTGTAAAAAATCATTTTACTCATATGTTGTTAATAAAAAGAAAGAAAATTATATGATAGGACCCTTCACAAATACGTCTGGACTTCACTCTTGAAGAGATGGCCGATATTCAGCACAATTATTTTTGTTCAGTTTTCAATACCGGCAATCCAAATATACATCTAGTTCAAGCCCTGGAGAAGTTACTGTAGAAACTAATGATATTTATGATAGGTTATCCAACCTAGATATTTCCCAAAACCCCTGGCCCTGACGATGTGCATCCTGGAATATTAAAAGACCTGGCAGATGTATTGCCCCCCACCCCGTACATATATGTTTCAGTCTTCCTTAGACCAAGGGGTAGTGCCTAAAGATTGGAAACATGCTTTAGTTGTCCCCATTCTTAAAAAAGGAGTCAGAACAAAACCAGAAAATTTTAGACCAATAAGTCTGACGTCACCAATGGGTAAGATCTTGGAAGGGGTTATAAAGGATTATATTCTAAGGCACCTAGAGACAAAGGTTTGCTGGACCATTCTCAACATAGGTTCACTAAGTCCAAAACTTGTCAGACGAACCTATTGGCCTTCTATGAAAATGCAAATAGGGAGTTAGACCAGGGAAGTTCAGTTGATGTGGTGTACCTAGATTTCGCAAAGGCCTTTGATAAATTACCCCATTTTGAGTTATTAAAATTGTTAGAGAAGATCAAATTGAACCCTAATATTTGTAACTGGGTTTCAGTTTGGTTGCAAGGGGAGACAACAGAGGGTAACTATTAAAGGAACTTTTTCTAATTGGTCAACTATTTCCAGTGGAGTCCCTCAAGGTTCCGTTTTGGGTCCTTGCCTGTTCAATATATATATATAGCCACCCTACAATCAGATAATCCTAGGGTATGGCTATATAAATTTGCTTATGACTGCAGGATAGGGGCTGTTGTGAACACTCATGAAGAGGCACTGGAACTACAGAACATGATAAATACAATTTCTGACTGGACTACTAATAAATTAGTTCTGAACACTACCAAATGCAAAATTATGCACATGGGTAAAAAGAACAAACACAATAATTAGACACTTGCTAATATACCTCTCACTGGTACCACTGAAGAAAAAGATCTTGGAGTCATAATCTGTCCTGATTTTAAGTTCAGTACACACTGTAGATTTCAGATAAAGGCAAATCAAAACCTAAATTGTATTTTAAGATATATTGCTAGCAGGGAAGCTAAAGTGTTAATCCCACTATACGTAGCTCTGGTCAGACCCCATTTAGAGTATGCTATACAGGTATGGTCTCCTCAAAACAGGGAGGATATTGATAAAATCGAATCTGTACAGAGAAGATTTACCAAATCTATTCAGGAGATGAAGACATTATCATATCCATCTAGATTAATGGCTCTAAACCTATACTCACTACGTTATAGGAGGTTTAGAGGAGATATGTGCCTCTTATATAAGGCAATTGGTGATACTGACTACTATACTGAGTTGGGTATTTACCCAAGAATGGACGATTATGGTATTAGAAGGCATAACAAACAACTAATACAATACAAATGGAAACATAACATACATAAACACTGGTATAGCCAGAGGGTGGTTACTCCTTGGAATGCCTTACCTAGGGCAGTTATAGATAGTGGGAGCATGAACTTATTTAAAAATTATTTGGACCTACATTGTAGAGATATGAATATTGAGTTTTGATATTAGGTATAATCGGCAAGCTTTGCGGACGCAAGTCTATTTGCTTGCATACATCTGTGAAATCTATGAAATCTTTCTGGACAATCCCAGTTAGTCTGTACTGGCCCTCCCATCTCCCCTGCCTTCCTGTCTCAACAGGTGTTCCTCAAGGCTCCATCCTTGGCCCGCTGTTGTTCTCCATGTGTATAAACTCCCTCCCTCCCCTCTGACTGCCTCACCTGTGAAGCTCTACCGTACGCTGACCATTTCATCCTCTTTTACAGTGACAAGTCCCTGGCAAACCTATCTTCTGTCCTGTCCCAAAACTATGGTTCGGCATACAACTGGTTCCTGTCACATATGCTGTTGGTTAATGAAAAAAAAAGCAAAAGCGATGCTCCTCAGGTCCAAACCATACCTGGCCAGCATCGCCAAGGCCATCTCCTCCCTCTCGGTGCTTACACCCAACAGCCCTGTGCTACAGAATGTTCCTGATTTCAAGTACTTGAGTGTAACCCTGGACCCCTCTCTTATACAGAACACGTCAACTCCATTGTACATCAGGTAAACCAAACACTCAGGGCTGTATATTGGCTAAAACAGTTGCTGACCAGTGAGGCCTGCTTAGCTTTTGCCCAAGGCAACCTGCTACCTATCAAAGACTACTGCTCCCTCATCTGTTCCCATGTGTCTTCTGCCCTGTGCATGCGTCTAAACTCAGTGTACAACAACATATGTCGTTTTGCACTCCTGGAACTCTACACACCACTGTAAACGTTACTAGGCACTAGGTTGGCTCCCACTCTCCGGCCGTTATGACTATGCTCTAGGCTGTATCAATGACAACACCCTCATCACCTTATGCATCCTTCCTGAAGGCCAGAGCTGCTCCCAGATACTTATGCGTGTCCTCAGTTCCCCTTATGGAAATCTCTAAAGTCTCCACTGTAATGGGTGGCAAAGCACTGTCAGTTGCCACTCCCTCTTTCTGGAACTGTCTTCCTGCTCCACTCCGGTCTGCTGACACTCACAGCACTTTCATACACTGACTCAAAGCCTGGTTACTGAATGAGGCTAAATGCATGCGCTCTACAGGGTAATCTCCATCAACCTGCTACCTTTCCCGCCTACCTTAGCTGCCAACTCAGCTCTTATAGTTGTCTTGCCTCAAATAGCACTCTGTACCTGCTCTCTGTACCCGTTATTTCCATTTGTTTTTGCCTGTTACCTTTTGGATGTGAATTATTATGGTATGTTCTGTATATTTTGCTCAGTATGTGCTGCTATTTCTTTGTGCGTTTTGTCAACCTACCCCCCCAACTCATTGTGAACTGTAGTGTATTTTTTGATTTCCTTCAATACATTGTAAACTGTATTGTATTAACTGTTCTGGCTGCATTTCCATTGTAACTGTATGTAATTTCTGTACGTAATTCTTTTGTGCCATATTATTGGCCCGGGTCATGCCTGAAAACGGTCCCTTGGATCAGTGCACCTACCCAGTAATCAAAGACGGAAATAAAATAAATATATATAAAATATTAAAGTGAAAAATTGTATTATTGTATTTCTTTGTTCTCCTTTATGCCCATTCATCTTCAGTGCCCCTCACCTGCAGAGACCTCCGAGGGGACTGGATCCCAGCATTGTTATAATGGCAGCACATCCCGTGTATTGCTAGGTTAAGCAGCGGCCTGGTGTTGACTGTATGTCCTCCCACTAAACGGATCCTCCCTGCCATTATTTGAGTGGCGCAAGTGGAACTGAGTGTGGTTCCTTGCAAATGGCTCCCATCCCCTGGGCTTCCAGGGCAGCCATTCTGCGAAGAGAACCGGAGAACTTCCCCAGAGTAGAGGAAGCATCCTACGGCTTGCTGCGACTCCTGCTGTGGCTAGCTGTGGTTGCACATGTAACCTCATCAGGGAGGCAGTATAACGCAGTGGTTTAAGGCTCTGAGCTGCAAATCTGGTGACGTCCAGTGGACCAGATCTGGGTTTGAATCCCACAGCTTCCACTTGCATACTGTGTGACCCTGAGCAAGTAACTTAACTTCCCTGTGCTCCCAGGTTGCACCTGTAAAAAAAAAAAAACTTTCAGCTTAGTGTGTCTCACCTGGCTAAATAACTAAAAAAAAAATAAAATAAAATAAAATAATAAAAACATGCCAAATGTGAACTTGTGGTCCTTAAGACGGAAGATGAGAGCATGATCTGCTAGATGACCGAAATGGCCAATCCATCCACTCTTTATGCAGTAGTCTCCTCCCACTGCATCATGAGTCGCAAAACTATGTGGGGTGTTACCACATTTCAGGATGTAAGCAGTCAGATTAGATCAAAGACTCTAACCAACTAAAGTCAACTCAGATGAAGTCCGCAAATATGTAAAAAGGGCCATCTCCAAGACCAGAGCCAGTGGTGACTCACTGGACCTGAAACTGCTATCCCTCACACTTGAGGAAGTGCTTCACCCGCTTATCAGAATTTTCAGCCTCTCACTCAACCTCAGTCAATTCCCAAGCAAATGGAAACCAGCCATTGTCACACCAGTCTTCAAAAGTGGCGACAAATCAATCCTGGGAAACTACTGACCAATCCCCATACTGCCCCCCCTTTCCAAAGCCCTTGAGCGCATTGTAGCCGACCAGCTTACAGTCTGCCTGGACAAATACAACATCCTTTGTCCATAGCAACACAGTTTCAGGCAAGGGCACAGCACCTCCACAGCCCTCCTGGAGTTCACTGGAGCTCTCCACAAGTCTATGGACAAAGGTAATTTAACTGGAGCCGTATTCATCGACTTAACCAAAGCATTCGACACTGTCCACCACGCCTACTCTCCAGACAGCTGCTGAATATCGGTGTCTCACCTGACACCACAGCATGGTTCAATAGTTACCTTTGCCAATGCACACAAAGTGTAAAAATCTCATGTAATCTCTCTGACTCCAAGCCAGTCCGTTCTGGTGTCCTCTAGGGCTCAATACTGGGTCCCCTACTTTTCAGTTTTTTCCTAAACTCTCTTCCCACAATCCTGTCCAGAACAAATTATCTTCTATGCCAATGACGCTGTGCTTTTCACCCCACAGAAAGACCCAGAACCATTAACTCGCAACCTTCAGCTCACATTCTCATCTTTTGAAAACTGGTTCTCTTCTCACAAGCTGGTTCTTAACCACAAAAAGACTAAATCAATGCTGTTCTGCAGCTCGCAAAACAAACATAGGCGATACCCCCTTGGCATCAAAACAAATGCTGGTCATACCCTTGAACAAGTGTCATATTTTAAATACCTAGGAATCACTCTTGACCATGGTCTGTCATATGTGACCCACATCGATAACGTCGCCAGAGTTGTAAATGCGCGCATAGGAATTCTCTGTCGAAACAAGCAACACCTCACCCAAGCAGCGTTAAAGATGGCCATCCTGAGCTCTGTTGTGTCCATTGTAGATTATGGCCTCATTGTCTATGGCTCTGCCACCACCACCACCGCCCTTAGGCACATTACGACCTCCCTAAACAAGGCCTGCTGACTGCTCACTGGAGCCCACCGACTCACACATACGTGTGAACTCTATGCCAAATCAGGATGGCTTCAACTCGCAAATTGTATGAAGTACCTAACTTGTCTAATGGCGAAAAAAACTATCCTGGGATTTTCACCACCATGTGTCCAAGTCCTCCCGAGTCCAACCACTAATCTACGCTGCACCAGAGGGTCAGAACAAGAACTCCTCCAAGTATCTCGATGCCGCACATCATTGGGTCAAAGATCCTTTGCACACCGTGCCCCCTCCTGGATGAATGCCCTCAGCGCTCATATCACTTCCTCCTCTTCACTGGGCAGTTTCAAATCAAGACTACAGCTTCACCTCACTACCACCAGTTGCTGTGACTGCCTCTCCTAACTCCCTTTTCCCCCGTGGCACACCTCCCCTCTCCTCTGTTCTTCGGCTGCTACCCGCTTCCCATCCCAATTACAGACCTCTGAACTTTTCCTAACCTAAGTGTCTCATTACTTAATTTCTTTAATGCATCGTTTGAGCCAATGAGTGTTGTTTACTTAATCTCTGTTTATATACAATTGTTTTAGTTTGCCTATGTATAGACGAATGTAGCTTAGTTCAAAATGTTTGTACTTCTCTTGACATGGGACCTTTGTAAAAGAGCCTTGGCTCAAAGGTATTTGTAATCCTAGACTTTCAATAAACAAAATAAAAACCAGACATCTTTTTCACTGTAATATTTATATAGTGGGCAGTTGTTTTTCTCACTTTTTATTAAGAAAGGGAAGTAGCTATAAAACAACCAGTTATATCAACAAATTCTGCAGAGGTCAGCAATCATAAAATTTGTTTTTAAACTGTAAGGTCAGTATGTGGCCAGGGGATTGGGATTTACAGTGTCCCTTAAATAGAATAATGTACTATAAATCCAGCTCATAGTTTATAACAGAAGCCATTCAGGGAATCTGTGTTTCCATTAATTCAAAGTAACATAAAGGTTAAGGATTCTGTCAGAGCAACTCCAGTGGTTGGGCCCAGCAAAACCAAAAACGAACAGTTCATGTTCACTGTACACTAAGTTTCTGTTAATATACAGTAATAACTGGTCATCAGTTTTTTTTCATGTATGTGCACATCGATTGTTAAGAGGAGGCATGAGACACTGTTGTGTGGTTCTTTTTGCCTTTTCTGAGAACCGCTGCTGAAAACAGTCACAGGACTACAGACTTGGCAAAAACATGTCTAGTAGGCTTTACAAGGAAAAAAATTAATTTAACCAAAAAATAGTTTTGGTACGTTCTTCAAGCCACAGCTTCTAGTTCCTGAAATCTGTACAAGTAACTGTTCTTTCTTCAGCCTATTTCTACCACTGTTTGTAACATGTTTGAAATCCATATGAAAGTAAAGTAAGCTCAATCTCTATTTAAGTAAAGATTTTTCAACAGATTTTATTACTTTTTGTTATTGCAACTGATTGTCCCAGCCTCTTTTTTGGGAGTGTGGTTGGGGGTGGTGTTGACAGAATCACACATGGTTCACAAACAAACAGAAACCCAGAAAGGGAAATTGCTGACCAGAAATTACATAAAATAAAACATGGGCTGGTGTGGTTACCCATGTTTAATACATGCCTTTGATTTGTGATGCTGGAATAAACACATCTTGGGGCTTATATAGCAGCGCATACATGGGGTGTGCATTAAATTCTCATAACTCACATCACCCCATGTATTATTCTCTATGTATGTACTGGGTAAGTACTGTGTAATTACAGGGGACAGGGATAACTACACAGTAGTTACATGTTTGTTGTATGTAAATACATAGTAAATACCCTGCAGTTACAGTATAGTTACACTGGGGACATCGGGCACATTTATCCAGGTCTTAAAATGTTTGTCTAAGGTTCATCTCCCAGATTATTAATTCAAATTGATAGTATTAGTAAAAATTTATCCTTTTCAAGAGCCATAAATGTCAGTTGCTTTAAACTTGCAACTGAAGCAAAGGTTACTCATAATGTGGCAGTAAAGTCAAGATTTAAAGAAACACAACATTACATAAACTCCCCTACTGCAGTGCATCATGTGTAACATATGCAAAGCACCAAATTCAGGGGGGGAGCTGTGGAGCCCAAGCTGAGGGGCAGCCAGTTTCCTTAGCTCTGTACCGACAGCTTTATAAACTTTTAAAATCGCCTATTTGGAGCAAATATATACTGGAACTGATTATATATTTTGATTGAGGAACCTTAAAGGGGCACTGTCAGCTTTGCCCATCGGTTTACTTTCACTTTGCAAATGATAATCTGTGGGCAGAAATGAGCACTAAATATGCTAGGATTGAATCTTTTGTATCAGTAAAAGTGTTCAGTTTACCTGTTTTTATATTCAACTTGTTTTTTCAGACGCCCGACGAAACCGCCATTCGGAAGCAGATACACCGCGATCAGAACGCGCCGAACGCGCTTGAAGAGTTGTGTTGAGGCACGAACACGCCGCAGCAGACATAAGATTAGGCCGTATCAAATGCGGTATGTTTCACAGAAATGAGCGCTGGATTAACCGCAAATCACTACCGGAGTCTGGCGCCGAAATCCGTGCATGCGCATTTTGCGGTCAGAGGAAAGATCCCGCGCCTCATGGGAGAATGTGCCACTAGCGCGCATGCGTGATTTTGGCGCCAGACTCTGGTAGTGATTTGCAGTTAATCCAGCGCTCGTTTTATTGTGAAACATAACAGCAGCATTTTAATTTTACTAGTTTTGCAGGATTATATGTCTGCTGCGACGTGTTTGCTAAAATTTGCACCTCAGCACAGCGTGCACAGTAGACTCACATTCCCGGCGGGTTCTGGGTGTGGTATCTGCTTCCGGGGGATGGCAAGTTTCAGTTGGGACGACTGAAAAGAAACAAGTTGAAAATATAAAAAAACAGGTAAACTGAGCACTTTTACTTTGATGCAGGACAATTCCCTAGCATATTTAGTGCTCGTTTATGCCCACAGATTATCATTTGCGAAGTGAAAGTAAACTGATGGGCAAAGCTGACAGTGCCCCTTTAAGTTACTATTTTGGGCAATCCCAAAAAAGATTGTGTCGGAGGAACTGGAGGAAAATCAGGTAACATCTCCCAGTCAGCTAAGCCCGACAAGAGTGCACAAGTCGCAGCTACTCCAGGCAGCGCGGAAACTCTGACCTCCTTGGGTGCTAAAATACAGCGGTTAATTTCTACGGTATCAGACCTGCACTCTAAAATAGATTCCTTCAGGACCCGGATGACTGCAGTGGAAGTAACAGTAGACCATTTGAAGGTTTCCATTCAAGAAACGAAAAGTCAAGCAGACTCTGCTGTGACAGCCACGTCAATGCTCGTCAAGGAAATATGTGCACTTCAGAGCCTGGTTGGAATCACTGGAAAACCAGGCTAGATCCTCGCATCTATGTATTCTGGCCCTACCTGATGGGATTGAGGGGGATCACTTTCTTCTTTTCTCACAAGAATGGCTAAAAGAAAAATTGGTACCAGATGGACAGGAGCAACACTTTGCTCTACAGAAAGCATACCGTATCACTCCTAGGGGGTATCGGGAACAATCTGAGGTTCCCTGTACGCTTTTAGTGGTTACTGATGGTATCGGGACAAGGGACAATGTTCTCCGGATGGCCAGGCAGATGGGACCCCTCACGCAGGATGACTGCAATGTCCACATTTTTCCGGATATAAGCTATGCGACATGGATGCGTCGCAAGAAGTTCGACTGAGTTCGTCAGACACTTTAAGAGGCCACACTACCGCATACAGTGATCTACCCGGCCAGACTAAGAATTGTCCACGAGGGTAAAGTCTGGAT
Organism: Neoceratodus forsteri; assembly: GCA_016271365.2. Lineage (NCBI taxonomy): Eukaryota > Metazoa > Chordata > Ceratodontiformes > Ceratodontidae > Neoceratodus > Neoceratodus forsteri. The sequence goes on along the minus strand of CM057449.1, from coordinate 1,127,023,458 downwards.
CTTCGCAGACCCCACCGAAACAGGAAAATGGGCCTTGCGCTTCAAAACGTGCCGCCAGCGAAGCAGAATTGCTGATGAAGAAACTTCTGATTCGGAACACGAAGGAGACACTTGACTTGACTTTAACTTGAGCTAAGTATAGCTCTGATTCACTTTTAAGTTATTCTTCCCAGTAATGTTTGTTTCCAGTAAGAAGTCGCGGGTTATAGGACTTATGTCTTTTCATTAGGAGACCACTTGTTATAGTTCTTATGGTGGCCCCCTTAGAAGACTTGGAGAAGAACTTTTCTGCTAATCAATAAAGTATTTTATCATTTTCTGTTCAAATATTCCATTGGGATTTGTATTACCTATAATTCAAAGAATAACTATGATTGGGAGGTGCTCCAAGTGGGTAGTTTAAACTAAATAGAAATTTCTTTTCTATTTTGATGTTAACCATAAGAGTGTTGGTACATTAAATTTGAGCTTTTGTAACTGATAATTTTATACTGTATTAAGTTGCTATAATGCTCTTTTTTAGATAGAAAATATCTACCATTTAGGAACATGTATGACACCATTTGCCCTTTATAGGGCGTGCTATTATTGGACATCATTGCTGGACTTTAGTTATTGTACAAGTCATACTGCTCATGGGCTCAGATCCGCAGCACATCTATTTATATATGTTTTAGTAATATTCATTTCTGCTATTTTCCCCCCAGATGAGGTATCAAAATGGCTGTGATGCAACTTTCCTTTGATTAAGGGAGTCTTTACACTCCCAGTGTTGTGTAAGAATTACCCCGGTCGATTTGTGACATGGAAATGTTATTCTTGGTAAATCACTGAAAATAATAAAAATAAAGTTTTTTTTTTTTGTTTGTTTTTTTAAAAAGCACCAAATTTAGGCTGGCTATGCTTTAAGGCAAGTCTCCAAGGGCTAGAGTCACTAAACTTTTACATGGCGCAAGCAAACCAGGTTTTGCAGCGAGTTGGTATTCACAAAAGCCCAGTTTGTGCACCCAAACTGGGTTTGTGCCAGGGCAAAGTGCTGGGGGCGCTGCTGTTCAAATGAGAGGGAGGGGACCTGCATATCGGCGTAGTCTGATACAAAAAGCATTTGCTCGGTGCAAGAGCCTTTTTCGGGGTCCCCTTGTGTGGAGCAAATACCACTTACCAAGAAATTGCTTTAATCTCGTACAACACTAGGGGTTGGTGGAGGTACTGCGGCACCCCTCCCAATAAGATATTTCCCTGGTGCTAGTGGTCCCCCCCCCCCAATGATAGCTGATCGCCAGCTCCAGTATAGAAAAATAAATATCCCTGGTGGCTACTGTATCCTCCCCTCCTCAGGATCACCGCACCAGTGTAGAAAAGTAATTTCCCTGGTGCTAGTGACCCCCAATCGCCTTCTCGATCACACATATATAAACATCTTCCTGGTGGCTAGTGCCGCCCGGCCGATCACTGTCCAAGAACGGAAGACAGTCTCCTGGTGTCAAGTGGTCCCACCCCCCCACCCGAGATGGACAGTATGAATTTTCCTGGTGTCCAGTGGTCCCTGTCCAATCCCTGTCCCTGCAATGGTGGAAGTCAGTCAGGTAGACCACTCCTCCCAACCCAGCGCTCACCATCCTGATGTGCAGGAAGTACCTTGCCTGGTGTCTTGTGGACCCCCCCCTGATTGTCCCCCCCACCCTGGCAGGTACTGTCCCACCACACTGCTCCCCATCCCGAGCCAGCAGCCGGCACAGCCCTCCTCTTTTCACCACAGCCGGTTGCCAGCTGAGCTGTCTGTGAGTGCGTACAGTATACAGTAGACTGGTGCCTGTCACCTGCTCGAGTTCAGGATGGGGAGGAGCAGGGTTCTGGGACACTACCTGCCAGAGTGGGGAGAGGCTCAGGGAAGCCAGTAGACGCCAGGGAAAGGTCCTTTCTGCACATCGGGACGGTGACCGTGGGGGGACGTAGAGGGGTGTCTACCTGACTAATGGTATAGATCAGATGGGGGGTGGGACCCCTGGACACCAGAGAGATAACATATTGTCTGTCTGGGGTGAGGAATCGGGTGAGGGTTGGGATCACTCGATACCAGAGAAACTCTGTTTTCCAATCTGGGATGTTGATCAGCCGGGGAGGACCACTAGCCACTAGGGAAGATGTCTTGATATTTATATATGTGATCAGAACAGTGATCACGGAGAGGGGGCACTTGCTATCAGGGATATTTATTTTCTGTACTGGGGCCAGCGATCGTGGGGGGAGGACCACTAACCACCAGGGATATTTATTTTTTTATACTGGGGCCGGCAATCAGTGATCATGGGGCAGGGGGAACCCTATTACCAGGGAAATTACTTTTCTATACTGGGGCCAGCGATTCGCAGGGGGGAGGGACCACTAGCCACCAGGGCTATGTCTTTTATTAAACTCGGCCTGTGATCGGCGTGGTGGTGGGGGGAACCACTGGCCATCAGGGAATACTTACATTTTTACACTTGGGCTGGCGATTGGCAGGGAGGTGGAAACACTAGCACTAGGGAATACTTAACTCCTTCAGTCCCATAGCCACCATATGGCATTGGAACCATCCATTGCGAACCTGACCCAAAATGACTACTGGGAGAGAATGAGTTAACTGTTTACACTTGGGCTGGCGATTGTGGGGGGGGGGGGTGGCTGTGCTAAGCTCCAAGTAGCCTATGCAGATGGGCCCAAAATGGGCATGCAAATGGCCACCTAGTGTCTTGCATGCCCAATGGGCTCATTTGCATAGCTGCCATTGTGAATTGGGAATAGCACAACTACACTATTCACTGCAGGGACATACTCTTGGCTGCATGTCGGGGTGGCACTAGTGGGGTAGTGCTAGCGGAACTGGGGTTACTACTGCCTCGACCTTGCCTTATTTACCAGTCAGATAGTGTGATGCGCTATCTGACTATGAATAGCAATTTTGGACACCTGGGCAAACGCAAAGTGCAATGCAAAATATTGCGCTGTGCTTTGAGATTTTTTTGTGAATTTAGCCTCAGATGCTAAATGGCCTCACGAAACAATCTGAAAATGGCAAGCCTTAAGCATGTGTTTCATCTCATTGGGACTCTTTAGTGTCATATACTGTAACAGTCGTTTCAGCCCACAACAAAAGGTCAGACAGTCAGTTATTGACAGTGCGTTGGATCATGGTGAGCCCAAAGCAGGAAAGCATGTCAGAAGACAGAAATCTCAGTGCAAAAGCATTGAACCAAGGGTTACACAAAATGTGCACTTGCAATGAAGCGAAGTTTTAAAGAAATACAACACTGTACATATGCCTTTAATTGATGCATCATGGGTAATAAATGCAAATCACCATTTAATAATTTAGACTGGCTGTGCTTTAAGCAGGACTATAAGGTGCCAAAATGCCTCATAGTCAAATCTGCATAGTTTGAAAACAACAAACAAGTTTGTGCTTGTTAGGACGCATCAGTGCGATGTAACCAGAGTCTTAGCCCAAGACAAGAGGTTAGGCAGCCAAACACTGAGAGTCTTTTAGTAACGGTAAGCCCAAAACAGGAAACCTTATAGTTAGAGTCCTGTGAAATTTGTATTTTTTTATAATTTTTATTTTTCTGGAATTTCGTGTGATTTCTTTTTATTCATTGAAAATGTTTTATTTCTTATCACATTTACATTCATAACATACCTCAAAATGATCTTATACACCTAGAAATCCCATTCCTAGTGTACTGGATTGTATTGAAGGGGACAGGAAATTTGTGATAATTGGCAGCTGTTAGTAATATTCCTTGTAAGAGAAATGATAAACGTGCCCCCAAATGAGCCATATTTTTATTTATTTATGTATTGAATTTTGGTAACCGGATAGGCCCGCTGAGACGAGATGGTCCCTTTTTCAGTGGCGACCCGGTAAGTGCAGTACATTGATAGTGCAATAGCTGACACAGGAAACCATACAGGTATGACAATTGCAATAACAAGACCAACTAACATAGTTGCAGGAACATGTCATAATACAACACAGTTATGTCATATAAACATTCACAACTAACATAAAAAAATGTACAGAGAACATAATTGCTACAGTTAAGAACCCCTAGTATAGATAACAGTACCATGGAGTATACTATGGCAAACAGTAACATAATCATCAATCCCTATTTACAGATAACATTGTACATAATTCTGCCAGCCCGGTGGCACTGAGGGTTGAGGCACTGGACGCCACACCTCGCACTACGCCGGTGATGCAGGTTCGGGAATGAGCCCAGGGCGCTGGGGGTCGGCAGGGAAGAAATAGGATTGAGCATCCATAGACTGCTGTCCGCCCTCTCTGGGGAGGGATGCAGGGACTGCCTGGTGCAGCAGCGACACACGGTGGAATCCAGAGGGGCATGCGCACATTGTGTACGCAGTAGTGGGATGGAGTTGCGGCAGATGCTCTAAGGCATCATTGTACGTCCGAGCCCAGGGGCGCGAAGCCAAAAATAATAAAAATCCCCTACCCTGGGGAGGCGATGGAACCTTCAGTGGCCTGGGCCCACACGCCCAGTGTCAGATGTCTATTCTGACTTCACCCTTGGGGATTTTGGGCCTCTCCAAGAAGCCAGGAGAGCCGGAATCCTGAACCTGATTTGTCGTTGGGTGAACATAGTTCAGGCAGGCAGTCAGGTGCACCAGTAGTTGAGTGTGGATTCCCGCGAGATGCCCCGTCAAGGTAGGAGCAAAAATAAAGTCCACAAAAAAAAAAAAATTGCACATAATTCAAATTGTACAGATAACATTGTACCTAATTCAGAAATCCAGTGATGCTAAGCACACAGGCAGTGGAGAGGTAGAAAGCCTGGAAGTCATCGATAGCAGAAGCAAGGCGTGGCAGCTGGATGAGCCTGCAGCGAGCATTGAAATTGAGGAAGCGAAGAGCAAGCCAGGACTGAGAAGGGTAACGAGTTCCAGGAGGACACAGCAGAAAAGGCGAATGATCTCCGGGCCACAGAGAGACACAGGTTTGGCACTACGAGAAGTGGTAAGGAGGCAGATCTGAGAGCACGTTGAGGGAGTCAACATTGGATGATATCAGCTGGGCAGGGAGGCATGAATCAATGTACTAGCTTGTGAACAAAGCCCAGGGTGGCATATCGCAGCTTGGCCTCCTAGGGTAACCGTCCCAGGGCAGATAGGACATCACAATGATGATGGCGAGCGTGGGTTCCCAGAACAAACCTACGCACTCTGTGGTAGACCTGTGAGAGATGAGGTGATATGGTTGCAGAGGTCGAGAAAAACAACGGGGCACCATACAAGAGGAGAGGCAGGACGGTGGCATCCGCGATCTTGTGACAGGCAGTTGAAGTAAGGAAGGGACGAATGTGGTAAAGGACCCCGATTGTTTCGGTTAAGGATTTTGGTGAGAGCTGTTACATGTGCATCCAGTGTAAGTGAGGGATCCAAGGTGACTCCCAGGTATTTAAATGACTCAATAGATTCAAGGGCAGTTCCAGTATGTGAGAGCACAGACAGATGGGGGAGGGTGCATGCAGGTGATCTAGAGAACAACATGCACTTAGTTTTTTTTAGTGTTAAGCACCAGTTGCTTTTGAACAAACCAGTCCTCGAGGGTGTTAAAGTAGGATTCCAGCTTTGCGTTGAGCCAACCTATGTCAGAGGAGGAGCGGTAGAGGATAGCATTGTCCACATAGAGGTGGACTGAGGCCCCGCCACAATTATTAGAGAGATCGTTCATGTATAAAGAAAAAGTAGAGGATCCAGTATGGAGCCCTGGGGAACATTGTGGGTTATGTACCTTGGAACTGATTGGGATCCCACCCATTTCACATGCTGAGTGCGGCCGTAGAGGTAACTTTGAATCCAAGCTAGGAGAGAAGAATCAAGGCCAAGTACGTTTAGCTGGCATAGCAGCAGGTCATGGCTGACTAAATCAAAGGCCTTGGTCAGGTCTACGAATATGGCACCCGTGGCACGGCCAGTGTCCATGGCATAGAATATGTCAGATGTGACTTTGACCAGGGCTGTCAGGGTACTGTAATTTTTCCTAAACCTATGCTGGGAGGTTGCAAGCAGCTGGTGTAGATCTAGGTAGTCCTGCAGGTGATCATAGATTATTCATTCTTGTATCTTGGCTAGTGGGCATAAAATAGAGATTGGGCGGAAGTTTTCCACTATGGAGTTGGGACCTCCCTTGTGGACGGGGACAACTATGGCCACCTTCCATTTCTCCGGGATGGCACAAGTAAGGAATGATCTGTTAAATAGATCCCAAACTGGACGGGCACAGGCATCAGCTCCTAGCTTAAGGAACTTTGGTTCCAGTGTGTCATGCCAAGGGGAGCTGTCAGCCTTCAAATGAGCAGACAATGGACTTTATCAAGGGTGGCTAGTTTTAGGTGGAAGGCAGGATGAGCCATGGAGTCTGCTAATTGCAGAGGACCTGAACTAGGGGGGGCTGTCAAAAATAGATGTATATTTATGAAGGTCTGTGAAGAACTCATTAAAGCCAGTTGCTATGGAGGGAGGGTCACTAAGAATGGAACCCTGGGCATCAAGGGAGCTGGGGATCTCAGAGGTATTCCCCTTTAGAAGGGAGTTAACCTGTCTCCAAAATTCTTTTGGATTGCTGAGGTGCTCGGTCTGGAGATTACTGAAATGTAGGCGCTTTGCTTTCTGGATGGCATTCTTGCAGGTATTCCTTAGCTGCCTATAAATTTGCCAGTCAGTATTTAACTTTACCTTAATAAACACTGATGTTAAAAACTGTGTTTTTCTACTCTTTTTATGGACAGCATTCTGCATAGTTTTCTTCATGGAACCAGTAATTTGGAGTGTTTACTATGTCGCAGTTTGAGTACAGAATGCTAACATGAGCTGTTGTCCTGTAAGAACCATGGTTACAGTTTTTTGCTCAAACCGTGACATAGTTAAAACTCCAGGTCACTGACTCTGTGAAGAGAACTGCAACAGAATGCTGCCCATAAAAACACAACAATACAAAATACTTTTTTTTCACATCATTTTTTATTCAGGTACAGTTACATATGGATCATTTAGGCTTATGGATATCATTTCTGTAAATGGGAACATTATAAACAGCTGCCAATTAGAAATCATTTCCTGTCGTCTTTAAGCAGCATTATGCTGTGGTCTTGAAAGGTTTTGTGAATCAGACAATTCTGCTGCTGCTTCCTTGCGAGACTGTCTCTGTGGTAACAATGGAGCCTAAACAACAACTGCTGCAAACATTTATTTTAGTTTTTTGCCAAAAAAAAAGCAATTGTTTTAACTTTTTTTTTACATTTGTTTTATTTCTTATTATACCTTTCATTTCTTGTTATTTAAGAAAAACACAGGTCTCTACTTGTTGTCTTGCTTTAAACATAGCCAGTCTTAATTCCTTCATGGCAAGGCAGCATGGATAGTGAGCAGAATTTTTAGTTGTAGCATTTAAGGAAATGAATGGATCATAAGGAGGCAGTATAGCTCAGTGGTTTACGGCCCTGAGCTACAAACCTGGAGACCTGGGTTTGAATCCCACAACCCTCACTTGCATACTGTGTAACCTTGAGCAAGTCACTTAACTTCCTTGTGCTCCCAGGTTACACCTGTAATCAAACTTTCAGCTTAGTGTGTCTCTTCTGGTAAAACAAAGGTTAAAAATGTTTTGACTCTATGGAGCCAGCAGCCCAATCCCTTCCACTTCTGTATGTGCCACCCCAAGCTGAGATGCCTTCCTGACAGCAGGGTTGGAAGGCATTGCAGTATTCTCCATAGAAGTAAACAGGGACCTCTTTTTTCTTAACATTTTTACGTTTTACGGGCTTTTTCCAAAATCAAAACCAGCACTCAACTCACAAGGCACACATTCATGAAACATGGCAGAGTGGGTACACTAGAGTTTCACTGATGCAGGCTATGGCTAGAAAATTGAAAAACGATGAAGTTTAACAAAATATTCTTCTTCTCCATGAATTGGTACTTGCATTGCTTATCACAATCCTGTAGTTATGACTAAACCAGTTACAATGTGGAATGACACAGAAGGAACCTATTAAACGAGCGCTACCGTAATTGCTTTTTTTCTGTTAGTTTCAACATTGTCACTAGGACCAACCTGAGAGAAACTTCTTTCTCTTGGAGAAGATATTTAGCAGCACAGATTTGTGACTGGACATTCTGTTTATATTTGATGATAATAAAAGTTTATTTTTAAACAGATGATGCACATTAGAACTGAGGTTTCTACGGCTGCATGGACGGAGCCCTGCAGTTGTTTTGGGATCACATCACTGTAGGAGAAAACTGGAACCGATCTCTGTGTTCTCCTACAGTGATGCGGTCTCCTGTCCACAATGCTGAAGTCGCTGGTGGTCTGTGGTGTCTCCCCTTCCTCCCCGCCACAGACGAAGTTCCTCCGCGACGTTTGGGCCCCCCCCAGCGCACTACTTTCCGCAACTGCAGAAGTGACATCTGCCTTGTGGAACATGGTTGCTCCGATGATACTTGCGCATGCGCAGATCTGTCGGAGCCACCATCTTGTGCATGGCAGGCTCCAGTGCAGCCAGATGGCTACGAGTATGCTTCTATTCGCTCTCACCACACAAAATCACCACCCGTTGCACTAGGCAGCCGTATTGGCTCTGACCAGATTTTTTTTTTTCAACAGTAGACTGGAGGTATCAGAATTACTAGTGCATAGCACAACTCTTTACAGTTCATGAAAGTCGTTCTTTCAGGGGCTTCTAGTGATTCAGCAGAAGCGCTGCGCTTCTGTGCCTGGTTTACCAGTTCAAGCGAACCCCTAGGAGCCAGGATCAGTGTGGCCAGGGCTGAGTGTGCTCTCAAGGGGAGCGCGAGTCAGCCCATGGAGAGAGACATCTGGATTCTGCCTTAGCAGTGGCTCCCCGTGGTGAGCCCGGGAGCTTACTCCCCCATAGGGGGTGGCGTCAGCCCAGCATTCACTGCTGTGGTTGAGGCCGCTAGAGGCATCACCGGGGGGGGTGCAAAAAACAGGAGGCATCACGAGCCATCAGTAGGATGGTCATCAGTTTCCCAGGCTCCTGACTGTGCGGATCCCCACCAGTCTGATGGTGGTTGGAGGGGGGGGGAAGAAGATGGCGCTGGAGTCTGACAGAGGCCCAAAGTAGGAGTGGGCAATGGCTTGAAGGGTCAAACAGTAATGTGGGAGTGGTGATGGGGGAAAGTAAATTTTTACTTCTCAGATTCACTAAGTTAAGTGCAGGGTAGTTAGGTAGGGTAGGCAGACTAGATGGGCCTATTGTACTCTTTCTGCTGGCATTGTCTGTGTAGAGCAAACTTGCATACATACCATGGAGCCCGCTGGGATGCAACGCAGTATTGTAGGAAATGAGGCAAGTTCAGTGGCAGTCCATCCCTTTTGTCATGCAGCAGCCTGAGACACTGAGTTGCATCTTGGCATGCTGCACTGTGCCATACAGTCATATACATAAAACTGAAACAGTCACAAACATGAGACACTGTTTTCAATTCAAGTTTGAAATTACCAGCACCTATTATTTGCACTGTTCTTTGCCATTCAGGTGCCAGAAATGTTTTTTTCTGAGTGCTTGCATTAAGCATTGCTTTGACTTATTTAGATGGAGTTTTTGCCATTGAGAATTAGGTATGGGATAATTCTGAATTGTTGAATCAGAGCCCACTGCATTGGAGCCATCAGGAAACATCTTTGGGTTGGTGAGGGCACCTTGCATGGAAGTAAAAGGGATTGGGCTGCTGGTTTTACAAAGCCAAAATCCCAATTATAACTTGTACCTATAGTCTGTGCCACTGTACGGCCCGGGTCGCAACTGAAAATGGTCCTTTGGATCAGTTTGCTCACCCGGTTATCAAAAACATAAATAAATAAATCAAATCCTCCCCTTTCTTAAAGGGCAGCTGACACCACTTGGAGAACTTTGAAAAACATAATATTTGGACACAACTTCCGCTTACATAGTTAGGCTTTGTTCTATGTAAAAATCAGCCTGCTCAAAAACCTTATAGTGTAGAACATTGTTATATGTAGAAATCCATCATTTTTAAAATGCTGTTGTGCCACAGTTCAGAGGTTTTGGAATATGATTGTACCCTTCTGAAGTAGAACAGCATTCTAGACCCTCTAGAGACTGCACAAGTCAGTTTCATTGTGCAAGAAAAAAACCACAATGCACACATTTCACATAATACTATACAGTATAAAAAAATGAGCAACTTTATGCATAACTAATGTGTTTTGCCACCTTGGGGTTCTGGTTCCCACGGATCTCTTGAGTTTCGCTCTCAAGGTCAGAGGGAATCGGAACCTCTCTGTGGCAGAACACAGTGATTATGCATAGTTGCCCATCCAGTATTCTCTATGTTGTGCACATGCTAAACCGTTGTGTGCATTCCAGAGTGGTGTTGTGGGCATTCTGAATGGTTGTTCTGCACAGTTTAAAGAACATACAATTTGAAATATCTCATTTATTCCACACCTAGCTATTTACTAACCACCCAGTGCCCAAAACTGTACCATTTAACTTACAAAGGTCTGTAAATTTGATTTTAATCATAGAACAGAACAAAGAAATGGCAAGATGTTTTGTTTTCAATTCAGTTGGGGTCTGTCACTCCAGTGTTAAAAAAAAAAAAAACAAACAAAAAAACATAAACTATAAAAAAATAACATATGGGCGACCACACAGTTTGGCATGTGTTTCCATCTCGGGGTTGAGATGACAGCATGGACCTCGAGAGCGAAGCTCTCAAGGTTCATATGCTGTCATCTCAACCCCTGCCTTGTTGTGTATGGTTGCCTATACATTATTCTCTATATTGCACGTGAGTTCTGCATGTTTGCTCTCCATTATGCATTACTGAGTTCATGTGTATGAAAAGAGGAACTTTGTTCCTTTCAGAGTTAAATCAGTTGCTATTGTTTACTCCCCACCTGATGTCATAATACTCTGCTTCTAGCATCACAGTTATTCCAAAGAAAACAGAATGTGACATCACAGCAGAGGGTTATGACATAACTGGGAATAAGCTGTAGGGACAATGGTGGCCAGATTCACAAAGAAACACAAAGTGCAGCACAAAGGTTTGAGCTGCGCCTTGCAATTGCGCAGGGTCCAAATATTGCTATTCACAGTTGGATAGCGCACCGCAATATCTGACTGTGAATAGGGGCCAGGTGGAGGCAGCGCTAACCCCTGTAGTGCTGCCCTGACCTGGAGCCAGGAATATCCCACTCTAATGTATAACGCTGCTGCGCTATTTTCAGTTCACAGAGCCAGCCATGCAAATGAATCCATAGGGCATGCAAGGCACTAGGTGCCTATTTGCATAGGCTTCGGGTGTCTTAGCTGACCCAGCCCACAGCCGACACACAGCCGCAGTTCATTGTGGCTATTGCCCCCTCCCCACACCCATCGCCATCTGATTAGAATAAAAAAAAAACTTCCCTGGTAGTCTAGTGGTCCCTTCCTCCTCCACCAATGTCCGATCACCATCCTGTTATAAAATAAACACTTCCCTGTTAGTCTAGTGGTCCCTCCCCTGATGTCTGATTGCTTTCTGGTTCTAATAATAAAACTGCCCTGGTGGTCTAGTGATCCCTTCCCCCACCCCCGTGGTCCAGTGGCCATCCTGTCATATAAACAAAATGACCTTGGTGTTCTAGCGGTCCCCTTCCACCCTCCCGTGATCTGGCCCATATGAAAAGTATAGCTTTTCTGTATATAGTGGGCCCCCCACCTTCCCGCCCTGGCAGGTAGTGTTCTACCACCCCGCTTCCCCATCCCAAAACTAAGCTGGCGACCAGTACAGCCCTCCTGTCACTGCCATGGCTGGCTGATGACTGAGCTCTCAATGAGCACGTACTGTATACACTACTTATTGAGAGCTTAGTCAGTGGCCAGCTGTGGTGGTGAGAGGAGGGCTGTGCTAATCGCTGGATTGGTTTCGGGATGGGGGGAGAACGGTGTGGTGGAATGTTACCTCCTGGGGTGGGAGGGGGTCCACTAAACACAGAAAATCTATACTTTTCGTATAGGGGCAGATCAGGGAAGGGTGGGGGCCGCTAGACCACAAGGGTAATTTTGTTTATATGACAAGACAGCGATTGGAGTACAGGAGTGGGGCGGGGGGACCACTAGATTACCGGGGCAATTTTTTTTTTCAATTATAACCTGATGGCGATCAGAACATGGGGGTGAGGAGAGAGAGACCACTAGACTACCAAGGCAGTTTTTTTATTTAGTCCAGACAATGATCGGAGCATGGGGTTGGGGGGAGAGACCACTAGACTACTAAATGTGCAAATGGGGAGAGGGGTGCAGCACCTGAAACATCGAATGGGAAGAACACCCTTCCCCCCCAACTAGTGGTCAAATAGGAGTTCAGCATGTTTGTAGTTCATTTGCATCAACAGATAAAGAAAAAGATCTGGCTCCCCCATACGATGCACTGGGCAAACACCGGACCACATCCAACACTAACGCACCGAAAACTGACCAATGGAAAATCATGTACACAAATGCTCGCAGTCTGGGAAACAAGATCCCAGACCTACAGAAAATAATGACAGAGGCTAAACTGGACATAGTAGCCATTAGCAAGACATGGTTTACCAGTAACCACACATGGGAGACTTCAGTACCTGGCTATGTACTGTTCAGAAGAGACCGAGATACAAAAAAGAGGGGGGGGGGCCCTTTATGTCAATGAAAATATCAAAGCTACAGAAATTCAGAATACACTTAAGGAGCCAGAAGAACTGTGGGTCACCCTGGAAACAGGAAATGGGACAGCCATACGAACTGGGGTTGTGTACAGGCCTCCAGATCAGGGGATGACATACACGTTACTGTTAGAAGATATACAAAACGTGACAGCTAAAGGGGAGGTTCTGATAATGGGAGACTTCAACATGCCAGATACAGATTGGGCAATACCAGCAGGGACATCTGCCAGAACTAGACGCATGGTGGATTCCCTGCAGGGGGAGGGCCTCAAACAACTGGTACAACAACCTACTAGAGACAGGGCTATCCTAGATCTAGTACTGACTAACAGGGAAAGGATCGCAGATCTCCAGGTAGAAGGTCACCTGAGGGCCAGTGACCATCACATGGTATGGTTCAATTTGGCCACTAGAACAAAATCATCCCATTCCAAGGCAAAAATATGGGACTTCAGAGGAGCTGACATTGATAAGATGGGCAACAGAGTTAATCTAGCCCTGGTAAAAAGAAATACAGGTGAGGGGGTACAGGCAAAGTGGGCAAGCATTAAAGATGCAATACTTGAAGCAACATCCCATTGTGTTAGTGAGAAAAGGAAGTGCAAAAGAAGAAGGAAACCACTTTGGTTCTCAAACACAGTAGCAGAAAAGGGCAGAGCCAAAAGGCTGGCCTTCAGGAAATATAAGGGAATGCAGCAGGATGAAGATAGTGAGGCATACCAAACTTCTCTAAGGGAAGCAGGGAAAGCAGTAAGGCAGACAATGGCCCAAACTGAGGAAACACTTGCACAAACAGTAAAAGAAGGTAACAAGACTTTCTATAGATAACATTAGTGAAAGGAGAAAATCCAGAGGGGGTATTGCTAAGATCAAATGGGATAAGGGTGTGTGTGAGGAGGACCATATGAAAACATCTATCCTAAATAGATACTTCTGCTCAGTATTTACTGAAGAGAAGGTAGGGCAGGGCCCACAGCTCTGCACCATGGACACGGGGGAGGGAGATGTGCACTAGTCCCATCACAAAATAAAGGTTCTTACAAGAGCTCGATAAGCTCAGGGTGGACAAGGCAATGGGACCTGATGGCATACATCCTAGGGTACTAAAGGAGCTAAGGGTGGAACTAGCAGAGCCATTATCAGAGCTGTTTAGTGAGTCTCTGAGCATAGGAGAGGTCCCAGAAGACTGGAGAAGGGCTCATGTGATCCCTCTCCACAAGAGTGGTAGCAGGAAGGAGGCAGGGAACTACAGACAAGTCAGTCTTAACTTAGTAGTGGGCAAGATTATGGAGACACTCCTTAAAGAAAGTATAGTGCAACACCTGGAATCCATAGGAGCACAGGATCCAAGACAGCATGGGTTTACAATAGGAAGGTCCTGTCAATCTAATCTCATAGATTTCTTTGACTGGGTAACCAGAGTGGTGGACCAAGGGGGAGCAGTTGATGTTGCTTACCTTGACTTCAGCAAAACTTTTGATACTGTTCCACATGGAAGATTGATTAATAAGCTGGGTAGGCTCGGTGGGTCAGACGTTGGTCAATTGATGGCAAATCTGACACGGCAGAAAAACAGAATGGTGGTAAAATGCTTCACAGTCAGAAGAGATGCAAGTCACAAGTGGGGTACCTAAGGGATCATTCTCGGGGCCAGTCCTCTTCATTGTCTTCATGAATGACATTGCAGATGGACTGGATGGTAAGGTTTGTCTGTTTGCAGATGACACCAAGATCTGCAACAGAATAGATGATCCAGATGGTGTAGGCAGAATGAAAAGAGATCTGGATAAAATAGCAAAATAGTCGGAAGAGTGGCAACTGGGGTTTAATGCAAAGAAGTGCAAGATCATGCACATAGGGAAGAGAAACCCTGAAGCCACCTATAGGCTGGGAGAGGAGATGCTGTCAGTCACAAGGGAAGAAAGAGACTTGGGTGTCATCATCACCGATGACCTGAAATCATCCAAGCAGACCTCTAAAGCAGTAGATAAGGCTAGAGGGATGTTGGGGTGTATTAGTAGGGGTATCACAAGTCAGAAGAGGGAAGTAATAATCCCTATTTACAAGACACTGGTTAGGCCACCTCTGGAGTACTGCGTGTAGTACTGGAGGCCACACCTTCACAAGGACATCAACCAAACTGAGGCAGTCCAGAGAAGGGTAACCAAAATGGTGCAGGGACTGCAGCAGAAAACATATGAGGACAGATTAACTGAACTCAACATGTGTACCCTAGAGCAAAGGAGGGAGAGAGGTGATATGATTGAAACATTCAACCATCTTAAGGGCATTAACAAGGTGAAAGAGTCTAACATGTTTCAATGTAAGAAAAATAGCAGGACAAGAGGACACAGCATGAGATTAGAGGGAGGCCGATTAAGGGGTAATGTGAGGAAGTTCTTTTTCATAGAAAGGGTGGTGGATGCATGGAACGGCTATCTCAGGAAGTGGTGGATATGAATACAGTGCAGGGCTTCAAACAGGCATGGGATAAGCATAAGGGAGCAATACAGATGAGTATGACTAGATAGGCCATTGACAGAGCAAAAGGCCTATGGCACATTCATAAGGTAGAATAAGAAGTGGGCAGACTGGATGGGCCTTGCGGTCTTTATCTGCCATCAACTTCTATGTTTCTATGTAGACTACCAGGGAAGCATTTATTTTATAACAGGACGGTGATTGTCATCAGGGGAGGGGAGAGGGACTACTAGACTACCAGGGAAGTGTTTATTTTATAATGGAATGGCAGTCAGACATCAGGGAAGTGGGGAAGGACCACTAGACTACCAGGTACAATGTTTTTACACTACTGGGTCACCGATTGGGGGGGTGCTGCAGTACCTCTGTCAACCACTAGGGCTGTGTGGACTTACCGCAAGGTTTGGCTTGGTGGTATTTTCTCCATGCAAGGGACCTTTGCAAATGGCCCTTGCATGGAGAAAATGGTTTGTGAATGGGACTGCACCCATATGCAAGTCCCCTCAACACTTTGCCCAAGCACAACCCCACTTTGCGGTTGCAAACTAGGCCTTTTTGAATACCACTTCTGGGGCAAATCCCAGTTTGCATGGTGCAAACTGGGTTTGCACTGGGGGCAAAGTTTTGTCAGTTTGACTCCTGATCTCTAAGGGATAGAGGTACAGTTTTTATGCAAAGTTCCTCAGCAATAAAGGGAGGAGAAATCTATAGAAAATGTATGAATTATAAGCTGAATTGTTTCTAAATATTATCTTTTCAGAAGTTTTCCCAGTGGTGTCAGCAACTCTTTAAAGTATATCTTAACCTACTCTTTGGCCCTGAGACCAAAGTAAAAAACTGTTCTTAACAGCTATTTTAAATAATCTAAAAAGATAATGAGAACCGGTCTAAATCATTTCACTGTGATTTACATGTATGTAACCCCTAGATAGCGCTATCCCAAGGGCTACTACCCCTGCCTGTTTGACTACGGACAGGTTGAGGGGCCTAGGTCCTATGGTGGGTGCCTCCACCCAGAGGTCAACGTTTGTAGTGGTTAGACTAGCTTGGTCACAGCCCTCTGGGACACTGAGACCCCGTTTTTATTCCCTCTAGTGGCTCACATAGTACACCAGAGTTACAGGCCCAATACCCCACATATACACACTGTTCACTCATATAGATACCACTTACCCTCGAGACTGATTCTGCAGCACATCTCTGAGAACCTTCTGTAAAATAAGGTTAAACAACATACACAGCAAAACACAATACTGTTTCCATAAGTACCAACACCACAGCGAGTATATAGTATAACAACAAGTCTGATTTATTTAGGGGGCAGAAACACGGAAGGGGGAAATCAGGTTAATTGGTGGCATTAAATCACAGTACTGTGCACACATACAGGGGCTGAAAAGTCTCACTCTGGGTACCTGGGGGCAGCCAGGTCCATTGCCTGGGGTTGGCCGGCAGGTGCAGATTGATAGGGCCCTGTAGAAGAAAATATATGCACAACACCCAGTTGTAATCCAGGGCCGGATGGCTCAGTCCATGAAGCAATGAAACAACAAGAATTAGGTGACACACTTGTGATTGAAAACAAGCTGCAGGGGAATACCCTGATTTGTACTCACAACACCCAAGCTGAAGATCAGATGGAGAATGTCACTCTGGATTGCCAGAAGAGCAGGGCATGAGGACAAGGTCTTTGTGACTGGACCCCACTGCAGTTGATAGCAAACAGATGTAGTCTGAATTATGCTGGGGGTTTACTTCCAGCTTCAGCACACAATTCACTGTACAGGGGATTTGAAATAGCGATTCCCCACAAGCACTACGCACATTTATGTGTAAAAGAAAAGTACTATACCAGGCAGGCTGCTCCTCGATCCCGATCACAATTACTGCAAAATACCCAGGAGCACACACAGCAGCTTCAGTTCCTGACAGACCGAGCGCGATTCAGCAATTTCTCCAGTCTTCTACAGGGTGAGCCTTGTTTCCACATTTCTAGTGCTTCTTTCTCCTCACTACTCAGATTCAGTTCAAACTGGCACTCACAAAGGCTGCAGACCGAAACTCAGGGCCTCACACGCACTTCCCGTGCAAAACTATACACAGCAGAAGCACACAGCTCCTTCTCGCTTCACTGCCACAACTGATCTGATCTTTCCGGTCCCAGAGCATGGCATTTCCTTTAGCGCCACACTATTCTGTTGGCTGATTCAGCTGTCACTCACAATAAGACTCCCTCTGTTGGTAGAAAAAGGCGCCAAGGTCAAAACTACATTTCCCAGAGTCACTGCCCATACAGTCCCCTTGTGGCTGGCTCAAAATTAAGAGTCCAAGTTCTGATTCCTCCACAGGCTCCATTTTAGGGAACCCTCAACCCAGTTGGCCCAGCACAGCAGTTTAGGTCCAAAATGGAGGGGTAACACACACAGAGTCCCAGCTGCAAGAAAGGCAGGTTAGACAAACTGCATTTTACTTAACACTAACTGGTTTCAGGCAAGCAGTTACATTTTTCATTTAGGCTCCTTCTGCACTCTTAGCGACTGCAGAAACGGAGCAATTTGACAGCAGCTCGGGCAGGATTCAAGCATTAAATACACAGTCCCCCCATACAAACTAATTAAGTCTGCAAGCAGACAGCTCTTAAAGAGACAGTACGTGCAGGCTCAAACAGCACTCACTTGGAACCACATTTAAACAGCTCAGACACCGAACACCGCCCAGACGTGGAGCATTCAGGCAAGCTCCTGGAAGACTTTTGGGAACCCCCATTTGCAGGTGGGTTACACCCTGCCTCGTCTGGAAAAACCTGGCATCTGTGTCAAGTAAGTACCACCATAAGTTTCAATACAACTATATACATTTACATCAGTATCACATTGGGCTTATACATGTAATTATCAGTCAACATATCACCATACCAGAAACACATTTCTGAAACTTCAGTACATCACTCTTTACACAATATTATACATGCATTGTACCATAACTCAAGTTATCTCCTGTACATGAAACCTGAAGAGAGGGGGCCCTTTCCTATCAGCTACCTTGGGGCTGGATGGGGCAGGGGCACCATAACTAGTGGGCAACACAAGTAACTTGGAGTCAGCACTGATGTTGAGTTTGGGCAATGAGCTCGGGGACACATACACTCCTTTATGGACAACATTGAGAGGCAAGTCCACAGGCCTCCCAAGGGAATCATAACTGGGGTGCACCACAGGCTTTACAGCTGGACCAGTCTTTTAAGGGGGAAATGTTACAGTCTCTGCACTCTGAGCCTCATTTTCAGCATGGTCCTCACTTGTCAGGGGCGTCTCCATTGGGGTAGAGAGGTTAGAACTTGGAGCACTTTCAGCTCCAGGAGTTACAATCTCTTGAGTCCACAACACTTGGCTCACATGGAGAGCTTTCGGACACTGGCAGTGGACCGTCAGGGCACTCTGAATACTCTTCTTGTTCTGGTATGTCACCAGTCTGTTTCAGTCCATCATTTTCCTCCTCTGAAAACTCAGACAGTTCAACCATACACAGTGATTCCATATCATCTGACTTCATGCTTTGCAGTTCACTTTCTGGGAGCATTGGCTCCAGGGACAAAGCTGGGTGCTTTGACAGTCGAGAAGGCCCAGCTTCATCTCCAGGACTGACTAGGGGATTGCCCCGAAACAATTGACTCAGTTCGTAAGAAGGGTAGTATTCAAAGCCACACTCACTTTCCTCTGACATGGACTGACAGTCATGTTCAACTGGCACTTGTGGAGGGGAACACTTTAACTCAGCTTCTGTAGGTGCAGTCTATCTTGATTTTTGCTTAACAGCAGCTTTAGTCACTGGTCCAGAGAGGACATTTTCTGGGGGCTCAGACTCAATCAAGATTTGTGCAATGGGCAGTAAATGATTTCTGTGCACTGTTTTCACATCTTTTGAATTATTCTCAGGCCTTACTTTGTACACAGGCACATCATCTAGTTTGCCCACTACAATGTGAGGGAGATGGTGCCATCTGTCAGCAATCTTACATTTACCATGCATTTCTTAGCAATACCCGATCTCCCTCCTGGAGTTTCTGTGCTTCACCTTTTTATCATACCTTTCTTTATTGGCCAGATTTCTTTTGGCAGCCATGGTTTGAGCCAGTTGGTACACATGATTTAGCTGGGCCTTTAACTTTTGCACATACTGTATATAGTTGTCAGCTTGAACCCCATCAGGAGAAACTCCAAAACATACATCTACCGGCAGTCGAGCTTCTCTTCCAAACATCAGGCGGTAGGGAGAGAACCCAGTGGCATCACTTTTGCTGCAGTTGTAGGCATGTACCAGGGTGCTAATTTGTTGGCTTCATCTAGGCTTGTCCTTTGGGTGGAGGGTGCCTAGCATATCTAGTTAAGTGCAGTTGAAACGTTCAGGCTGCAGGTTCCCTTGGGGGTGGTAAGGGGTGGTTCTGGACTTTCGCACTTCCCACAGAGAAAGCATCTGTTTGATCAGACGACTCTCTAAGTCTCTCCCTTGATCAGAATGGATTCTTTGTGGAGCCCCATAGTGAACAAAAAAGTTTTCTACAAGTACTTTTGCCACAGTGGATGCCTTCTGGTCCTTGGTGGGGAAACTTTGGGCATATTTCGTAAAATGGTCAGTGACTACCAGCACATTACTAACATTTCTTTGATCTGACTCCAAATTCAGGAAATCAATACAGACCAGCTCCATGGGGGCACAGGTGGTGATGTTAACAAGCGGGGCAGCCCTCTGGGGCAGGGCTTTCCTCTGTAAACAGCGACTACAAGTTCGAATGTGTTGCTCAACATCAGCCCCCATCTTAGGCCAATAGAATCTGGATCTCACCAAGTCAAGTGTTCTGTCTATATCAAGGTGCCCCATGTGGTTGTGTAAGGACCTCAGTACTGAGTCTCGAAAGGCAGTGGGCAGCACTAGTTGTTGTTTGTCTGTTTGTCCCCCTCTGTCTGCTGTTTCTCTGTATAACAGTCTGTTGATCAGTTTCAACTTAGGACCTTCCTTGTATAACAGTGCAGTTCTCAAATCAGTGGAGCGTAATTTGGACACATCTTTCCCTGCGTAGAGGGCTTCTAAAGTTGATTTGATCATGGGATCTCGGGATTGAGCCCGCTGAATACTGTCATTGTCCAGCTGAGGCAGTGTACCAATGTCTGTTGCAGAAAAGTGGCAATAAGCAGCAGGTATGCAATTCTCAGAGGGTCCCAAATAATCCACCATACAGTCCACTGTGTTCGTGGACATTTGTTCCTCCCTGTCAAACTTCTGGCAAAGTGCTCGAATATCAGGTTCTGACAGTCTGACCCAGTCATTCTGGGGAACAGGCCTCTAGGAGAGAGCATCAGCATCTATGTGGTTCAGGCCTGCTCTGTATTCAACAGCATAGTTGTATGTAGATAATGCAGAAAGCCACCTATGGCCAGTGGCACCCAACTTAGTTGAAGTCTGCACATAGGTCAAAGGATTATTGTCAGTTTTTTACTAGTATCTTAGCCCCATACAGGTACTCGTGGAACTGGTCAACAATAGCCCACTTCATAGCTAGAAGCTCTAACTTATGTATGGGATAGTTCTTTTCTGATGGGGTCAGGCTTCTACTGGCAAAGGCCACTGGTCTCGGGCCATTCACGTGCTCTTGGTACAATACAGCCCCCAAGCCTTACAGGTTAGCATCAGTGTGCAAACATAGGGCTTCGCTGGATCTGCATAGGCAAGGACAGGAGCATGGGTAAGTTGAGATATAATCTCATGAAAAGCAGCTTCACACTCGGGTGTCCATCTGGCTCCAACTACTTAATTGGGACAGAAATACACTCTCTTAGGCTCGGAAGAAACTGACCTCTTGTATTTTTTGTGGGTAGGAGGGCAACCTTGAGTAAGATTAAGTAAAGGACGGATCACTCTTGAATAGTCCTTGTTGAAACAGCGATAGTAGCCACAGAATCCCAGGAATCTTAGCAGTTCTTTTAGATTGTGGGGCTGTGGCCAGGTGGGCAAGGCCTCAACTTTACTTGGGTCGGTCTCTATTCCCTCAGTGGAGACTATGTGTCCCACGTACTTTACAGATGTTTGAAATAATTGACATTTATTGATGGACAGTTTTAGGCCAAAGTCTTCCAGTCGGTCCAACACCTTGAATAATCTGCTTTCATGTTCCTCCAGTGAGCTGCCAAACACAGTAACATCATCTAGGTACACCAGGCACTCTAATAAGTTTATGTTCCCCACTGCACGCTTCATCAGTCGTTGAAAAGTGGCTGGAGCACCTGAAATCCCTTGAGGCATCCTCATGAAGTCATAGAAACCAAGTAGGCAGATAAAGGCTGTCTTCTCACGGTCTTCCAGGGCCATCGGGATCTGGTAGTACCCACTGCGAAGATCCAGCATGGAGAACCACTTACTACCATTCAGGCAGTCTAAAGCATTCTGAATGCGGGGCATTGTATACTGATCAGGGATAGTCCGCCGGTTCAAGGTGCGATAATCCACATACATTCTTACTGTCCCATTCTTTTTTCTCACTACCACAATAGGTGAAGCATATGGGCTTCTGGATTCTTGTATTACACCAGCAGCAAGCATCTCTTGCAGATTCCGTCTCACATCATCTATGTCAGCAGGGGCCAGGCGTTGAGACCTCTCACGAAATGGCCTTTCATCATGCAGCCGGATGTGGTGCTCAGCTCCTTGCACACATCCTACGTCCCATTCCTTTAAAGAAAACACCTGGTCTTTCTGGGCAAGTTTTCTACTAATTCTCATCTTCCATTTGGCTGGCAACGGGGAGTCCTCAAAATCAAACAAGTCGGGCATCATTCTCCCCGAACACTTGTTACTGGGCAGCACTGCGGCATCTGCACAATGTACATTAGCCAGGGTGCAACCTCTGTTTACTCGAATCTCTCCATCAGACACCTTATGAACTTGAACCATTACCCTTCTGGCATAAGCATGGGCTCTGGCAGGCAAAATACTTGGCTTGACCAGCAGTCCTTCCGGCAATTTTCCATCACCTGGTGCATCCAGCACGAGGATTTTATTCTTGACATCCTTTCTGACACAGTGTACCTGTAAGTACACTGGACATTTGGCGCCAGAATCAGAGACTCTGGATCCTTCTTCCAGACAATTCCAACTGGTTCCTCTGGGTCCACTTTTTCAGCATCTCTCTGTGCCTCATAGGCCTTCTTGATCAAGGCCGGGATTCTCAAAGCTCTACCAGTCCTTGACCCCTGTTTCTCATAACACAACTGCACCAACTGTCCAAACATATGCGCATTC
The DNA here is from genome assembly GCA_016271365.2 of Neoceratodus forsteri. Taxonomy (NCBI): domain Eukaryota; kingdom Metazoa; phylum Chordata; order Ceratodontiformes; family Ceratodontidae; genus Neoceratodus; species Neoceratodus forsteri. The sequence continues at coordinate 1,127,000,939 of CM057449.1, read as the reverse complement.
GTCCCAATTAGTAGAGGAGTCCCATCATTCAGTCCGGTAGGGGAACACACTAATGCCAGGGTCTCTACTTGCTCGGCCACTCCAGCCACGGAGGTGGGAAAAGGCAACTAAATCCGGATATACCCGGAATAGGGGTCTGTCTTCTCACTTAACCCCCAGACATGCAGTCCTTCCAACGGTTGTAAGGGTACATCAGGCAGGTGCGTCTGATACCAGTCCTGAAACATAATCGTCACTTGGGAGCCACTGTCCAATACAGCTCTTGTAGACACTACATTCACCTTCACAGTAGTCTCCATGGAGGGACCCACTGTTCTGGACCAGTCTGGGGAGGCGGTAGCAAGGGCCTGGGCAGATGATCTAGCCACAAAGGGACGTGAGTTAGCATTTCTGGGACCTTCACTGCGGTCATTCCATGCACCTCTTAACCACTGTTTTGTGCTCCAAAGCTCTCCTTGTAGCCGGCTCACCACTCGTAAAGTCTTTCTGAGACTGGCATTCCCTCTTCATGTGCCCATCCTTCCCACAATTATGGCAAAATATATCTGCTGAAGTTTGGAGGGACCGAGGCATCACATTGGGGGCTGCGGCATTGGTACTATTAATAGAAAACCTTGGTGCCACCTCAGCCAGTGGTGGGTTGGACATTTGGAGATATCTCTTCAGTTCTCTTACCTCCACAGCCAAGACATCAAGTTTTGAGCTGTTGTCAGCAGTAGGTGCCTGGGTGGGCACCCCCACTCCCATAGCAGAAGCAGTTGGGCAAGTGTCAGGGCCCATACTCATAGGAGCGGCCTTCATGATGAGACTGTCTGTTGATTTCCTAATCTCCCTCAGCAGTTCATCCCATGGCAGAACATTGGTAGCCATCCCTCTCTGGCTGGGCCGCCCTTGGCCGACATTTGGGTCTCTGGTTCTGTCATGTGATTTCGGTGATTCCAGACCATCAGCATCTGACCCCGCACCTGGGGCTGGGGGTGTAGCAGCTATGACTGCACAGGGCTCTGAAAAACCTTCCTCCTCCTCCTCCTCAACTTCCCGTACCTCCTTCATCAACACATGGAAAGGCAAGGGACCAGATTTCTTTTGATGCAGTTGCAATTTGAGCAACACTCAGCTAGCCGGGCAGAGCAGAGTATATGATCCAGTCTTACCCGATCCACTTCACTATTGGTCCAATCCCCTTTTCGAAAAATAGTTTGCAAGATTCCCTCTAATCCAGCCATATAGGCAGATAACAATTCCCCCGGCTGTTGTCTAACATCTTTAAAGGAAAACTGCACCCTCATATCTTCTAAATGTTATTTGTTTCCATGTCAACAGACGACTCTTTTCATGTAGCTGTTAAAGATGTATGCAACTGCTTCTGTGAGTTTTCACACTTCATACTAGGCCCTGTCACTCTTCTGGGAGCGTTCATTTTGTGGTTGTTGAAATCTCATTGTCCCTGAAAGCTGCATTAGCATATGAGAACATGATGTCGGATCAGCCATTTATATCACGTATCTCTATGCTAAAATAACAAATACCCTGCAAAAACTCTCTGGAAACTTATAAACTGATTGGAGTTTAAAGGGGAAAAAACTGCATTACAACTCCGATGGCTTGTAAAACTCAGTGAAGGTAAATATGGTATTTCACACCTTCTTGCAGCTTGGTTCTTTTAAAACTACTTCAGCAGACAGGCATACTGGGGAGTGTAAAGTTTGATTACACATCACATTCTCATATGCTAATGCAGCTCTCAGGGACTGAGATTTCAACAACCATGAAATGGACGCTCCCAGGAAAGTGACAGTGCCTAGTATGAAGTGTGAAATCTAACAGAAGTAGTTGCATACATCTTTAACAGCTACATGAAAAGAGTTGTCTGTTGACATGGAAGCAAATGACATTAAGAAGATATGAGGGTGCAGTTTTCCATTAAGCTTCCATTTCAAGGCCTCAACACTAGTGGTGCACCCAAACACATTTTCAAGGGCAATTATGTACTCTTGGGCTTTGGCGTCAGGGTCAGAGACCCTCAGGGAGCGCAAAGTACGTTGGGCGGGTCCCTGGAGGCTCTCCCCATGGCGAGCCCTTTTTTCTGCCTCGGAGCATTGCCAGTCTTGTACTGCAAGGGTAGCAGAGTCTCTCCAGGTTCCCAGATCAACCTCCCCATTTGGAGTGGGGTGGAGGCCAGAGAATACTTTGAGCTTGCAGTAAGAGTCATGACTAATGGCAGGCACAAACATAGGGGCTAGCACTGGCAAAAAAGGAGGGGCAATAATGGGTGTGGGAGGGGGAGAGGGTGATAGGGGAGGAACGCCCCCAGGTGGCAATAATAGTTTCTTTAAATCCTCCATAGTTTTCCCTTCCTCCAGCAACAATTTAACAAATTTCTCCTCAAACGTTTCAGATATTGGGGGGGGGGTCATTCCCCCCGGGTCTTTACTGTCCTTAGTTATCACTCTCCAGGCAGTGAGGGCTCCCTCTATGGTAACAGTCTGTGGCACTTTGGAGTTATCTTTGGAGTCCTTATACTCTACTAGGGCCATGAAAGTGTGGGTGAGCAGATTAGCATGTCAACCCGCCACCACAGGGTTTTGTAAACCTTCCACCTTGGAAATTACTCCCTCTACAGTGTCCGTACTGGTACCCAGTGGGATTTGCAAGATAAGTATAGCATTTTGGGGTTGATCTCCTGCCCAGTACACCACACCACCAACTGGTGTACAGCCACTTCTGTTGGGGTGTCCATTTATTTTTAACAGTAATTCGTAAATGTGGCCACTAGAGGACGCTAATCTCAGTGGTGCCTCCAAGATGTAACCCCTAGGTGACGCTATCCCAAGGGCTACTACCCCTGCCTGTTTGACTACGGACAGGTTGAAGGGCCTAGGTCCTACGGCCGGTGCCTCCACCCAGAGGTCAGGGTTTGTAGTGGTTAGACTAGCTTGGTCACAGCCTTCTGGGACACTGAGACCCCCTTTTATTCCCTCTAGTGGGTCACACAGTACACTGGAGTTACAGGCCCAGTACTCCATGTATACACACTGTTCACTCATATACAGTCGTGGCCAAAAATATTGGCGCCTTTGCAGTTTTTCAAATAGCTCACAATTTCCCTAAACATAAGTTGAAATTAACAACAGTACAGTATTTGGTCTCCACAATTCTTTATTTCTCTGTTAATATTACAGAACCTTTGTTTTTGATTCAGAATTTAATATATCCTTTTAAATCAGAAAATGAAAAGAAATGGCATTGACAAAATTATTGACACCCTAGACTTAATATTTGGTAGCCTTTGGTCAAAATGACTGCAGTCAACCGCTTCCTATAGCCATGGATGAGCTTCCTGCACCTCTCTACTGGCAGTTTGGCCCATTCTTCTTGTGCAAACTGCTCCAGTTCTGCCAGATTCGAAGGGTGCCATCTCCCAACTGCTGTTTTTCAGATCTCTCCACAGGTTTTCAATGGGATTTAGATCTGGACTCATTGCTGGCCACTTCAGAACAGTCCAGCGTCTTGTCTTGAACCATTCCTGGGTGCTTTTTGAATTGTGTTTGGGGTCATTGTCCTGCTGGAAGACCCATGACCTTCGACGGAGACCCAGCTTTCTGACACTGGGTTCAACATTGTGCTCCAAAATGGCCTGGTAGTCTCCAGATTTCATGATGCCATACACACATTCAAGGCACCCAGTGCCAGAGGCAGCACAGCAACCCCAAAACATCACTGAACCTCCTCCGTGTTTGACTGTAGGGAAGGTGTTCTTTTCTTTGAAGGCTTCATTTTGTTTTCTGTAAACATAGAGATGATGTGCTTTACCAAAAAGCTCTAATTTGGTCTCATCTGTCCATTTTTGGCAAACCCCAGTCGGGCTTTCTTATGTCTCTCTCTCAGCAGTGGGGTCCTCCTGGGTCTCCTACCTTACAACCCCCTTTCATTGAGTTGGCACGGATGGTGCGAGTTGAAACTGTCGTACCTTGTGTCTGAAGGTCAGCTTGAATGTGTTTGGCAGTTGATCGAGGTGCTTTCTCCACCATTCGAACAATCCTGCGCTGCAATCTTTGATCAAGTCTTCTCCTGCGGCCACGTCCAGGGAGGTTGGCTACAGTGCCATGGGCCTTAAACATCCTGATAACATTACGTACGGTGGAAACAGGAACATCAAGGTCTCTGAAGATTGATTTGTAGCCTTGAGATTGTCCATGCTTGGCTACAATCTTCTGTCTGACCTCCTCAGACAATTCTCTGACGGTCTTTCCTTTCTCCGTGCTCATTGCGGTACACACAGTGACGCAAAACAGGAGAATGAGTCCTTTTCTCTATTCAAATTGGTTGAATGAGTGATTTCTATATTGCAGACACCTGCAACTCACCACAGGTGAGTTCAGTTCCAAAGTGAAGGAGAATCACCTGCTTGAAATCTAATTATTTCTAACTGCTTCTAAAAGGTGCCAATAATTTTGTCCGGGCCATTTAAGGATTTCTGTGTGGAATAAGCTAAAACTTATTAAATTTTTCTGCATTTTGTGTTTTATTCCACTGCAAACCAAAGAAATACATATGTGGATACCAAAATATTTTTTAATTTCAACAATTTTCTGGAAGGAATGGTGCATTATTAGAAAAAACTGCAAAGGCGCCAATATTTATGGCCACGACTGTAGATACCACTTACCCTCGAGACTGATTCTGCAGCACATCTCTGAGGACCCCCTATAAAATAAGGTTAAACAACATACACAGCAAAACACAATACTGTTTCCATAAGTACCTACACCACAGACAGTATATAGTATAACAACAACAAATAATCTGATTTATTTAGGGGGCAGTAACACAGGAGGAAGAAATCAGGTGAATTGGTGGCATTAAGTCACAGTACTGTACACACAGAGGGGCTGAAAAGTCTCACTCTGCGTACCCAGGTTGGGGGGGGGGTGCTAGTCAGCTAGTCAGGTCCGTTGCCTGGGGTTGGCCAGCAGGTGCAGATGAACAGGGCCCTGTAGAAGAAAATATATGCACCACACCCAGTTGTAATCTAGAGCCAGATGGCTCAGTCCATGAAGCAGTGAAGCAACAAGAATTAGGTGACACACTTGTGATTGAAAACAAGTTGCAGAGGAATACCCTGATTTGTACTCACAACACCCAAGCTGAGGCTCGGATGGAGAATGTCCCTCTGGATTGCCAGAAGAGCAGGGCATGAGGACAAGGTCCTTGTGACTGGACCACACTGCAGTTGATAGCAAACAGATGTAGTCCGAATTAAGCTGGGGGTTTACTTGCAGCTTCAGCACACAATTCACTGTACAGGGGATTTGAAATAGCGATTCTCCACAAGCACTACGCACATTTATAGGTAAAAGGAAAGTACTGTACCAGGCAGGCTGCTCCTCGATCCCGATCACAATTACTGCAAAATACCCAGGAGCACACACAGCAGCTTCAGTTCCTGACTGACCAAGCGCAATTCAGCACTTTCTCCAGTCTTCTACAGGGAGAGCCTGGTTTCCATACTTCTAGTGCTTCTTTCTCCTCACAACTCGGATTCAGTCCAAACTGGCACTCACAAAGGCTGCAGACTGAAACTCAGGGCCTCACACGCGCTTCCCCCACGAAACTAAACACTGCAGAAGCACACAGCTCCTTCTGTCTTCACTGCCACAACTGATCTGATCTTTCCAGTCACAGAGCAGGGCATTTCCTTTAGCTCCACACTATTCTGTTGGCTGATTCAGCTGTCACTCACAATAAGCCTCCCTCTGTTGGTAGAAAAAGGCGCCAAGGTCAAAACTACATTTCCCAGAGTCACTGCCCATACAATCCCTTTGTGGCTGTCTCAGAATTAAGAGTCCAAGTTCTGATTCCTCCACAGGCTCCATTTTAGGGAACCCTTAACCCAGTTGGCCCAGCACAGCAGTTTAGGTCCAAAATGGAGGGGTAACACACACAGAGTTCCAGCTGCAAGAAAGGCAGGTTTAGACAAACTGCATTTTACTCAACTCTCTAACTGGTTTCAGGCAAACAGTTACATTTTTCATTTAGGATCTCTCCGCACTCATAGAGACTGCAGAAACGTAGCGATTTTTCAGCAGCTCGGGCAGGATTCAAGCATTAAATACACAGTCCCCCCATACAAACTGATTAAGTCTGCAAGTGGACAGCTCTTAAAGAGACAGTTTGTGGAGGCTTAAACAGCACTCACTTGGAACCACATTTAAACAGCTCAGACACCGAACACCGCCCAGACTTGGAGCATTCAGGCAAGCTCCTGGAAGACTTTTGGGAACCCCCATTTGCAGGGGGGTTACATGTACATCCCATGATGCTTTGCATTATTAGGGTATTTGTGATTTTGTACTTTATTTCAAATAATTAGAGCTGTGGAAAAAAATTCAGATGCTAGAATTTGCATAAAAGTTGGACTTTCCCTTCCGTGAAAGTTCGTAAATCATTTTGGCAACATTTGCAGAAATACTGTCATAGAACAGCGGAAGAAATGTACCAACGGAAGGTTAATGTGTTAAACTGCAGGAAAAAAATTATGCAGAACTGATCATTGTCAGCGGTCTGGTCTGTGGAATTTCTTTCAGCAGTTTAAAATGTTCCTCTCCCTGGTGTCTGGCACCCCCCAACCCTCCGATCACTGACCCTGTGAAAGTTAACATTTTCCTGGTGTTTAGTGCACCCCCCCACCCTCTGATCGCCGGCCCTATAAAATTTAACACTTTTCTGGTGTCTAGTGGCACCCCCCACCCTCCAGTCACAGGCCCCATAAAAGTTAACAGTTCCCTGGTGTCTAGTGGCAACCCTCCAGCCTCTGATCACTGTTCCTGTAAAAGTCAACATTTCCCTGGTGTCCATTGGCATCCCCACCCTCCTATCGTCGGCCCCATAGCATTTAACCTCTGATTGCTGACTCCATAACATTTAACATTCCCTGGTGTTTAGTGGCATCCCCCCAACCTTCTGATCACCGCCCCATAAAATTTAACATTGCCCTGGTGTCTAGTGGCACCCCCACCTCTGATCACTGGCCTTGTAAAGATAACTTTTCTCTGATGATTAGTGGTACCCCCACCCACCTGCCCTCCCCCGATCACCAGCCCTGTAAAAGTTAACATTTGTCTGGTGTCTAGTGGTACCCCCTCACCCTCTGATCACCAGTCCCATAAAAGTTAACATTCCCTGGGTTTATGTGATAATGGTGAAAGCCTAAAGGTGATCGCCGTCATCGAGAAGTCAGTGTGCCGAAAAATGGTGCTGGGACTTAGCTTTTTAATGTTTTATGCGGGGTGCTTCGCCACCCACACCCCTCTACTTAAGGATTCTCAACTCAAGGGGGATGCATGTCGGTGTGTGTGAAAACATTAAAAAAAAAAAAAAGGTTTGGCTGGCGCAACAAAACACACCGCCCAGACCCAAACCCAGTACCCTGCCAACCATCACCACCAACCAACCCACTCACGCTCACAGGGTTGGCTCAGCAACCCACCACAGCACCACCCCTCACATTCCCTCCTGCCCTTTGGCGGGCTTGCTCTCCCACTTCGTGATGGATACGTGAGAAGCGACATCCTGTTGCTATATTCCCGACCCCCCATCCAGCTGCTCCTACCCCACGTAGCCCTGACACATGCGCCAGGGATTGGGTCACTGTTATTGTAGGTGCCCAATCCCCTAGTGCTCATATGTTAAGCTACCCATTCCCCTGGTGTCTAGCGGACCCCCTAACCTCTGATCACTGGCCCTGTGAAAGTTTAACATTTCCCTGGTGTCTAATGGCATCCCCCATCCTCCGATCGCTTGTCCCATATTTGCTAATGTGCCTGGTGCATGCTACTCAAGTGCCTGTCGCAACAAGTTTGGAACTGTGCACTGGCTCCCTAGTCTGTTTTACATCACGCGGTAGTCATGGAGACAGTGTGTGTGTGTGTGTGTGTGAGGTAAAAAAGACTAAGAAGGAGCCAGCATGGAGGTGCAAACTTATTGTGACAGGCAGGCATTTGAGTTACTTACTTGAGTAGCAGGCACCGGGCACATCAGGAAATACTGGGTCGGCGGTCAGCAGGTGGGGGGTGGGGTTCCACTAGACACCAGGGGAAAATTAAACTTTTACAGGGTCAGTGATCAGAGGGTGGGGGCTGCCACTCCAACGTCCTGGTCTAGTTTCCTAACCCAGGTCACCAGTGACACCGGTGGCACCCCTTCCACCACCTTATGGCACACTGTTTGTTTTAACATATATTGCCCGTTCATGGTTAGTAGCATACAAATGGATACTTCACGCAGTGGTGCAACAAAATTGGGCAAATAATTTGACCTAACCTTTTTTTTTTTTTTTACTATAAAAATGTTTAGGCATTTTCCAGTTTTATTTGGTGGCACACTTTTCTAAATCCACCAAAATCTGAGTATTTTATACATTTTAATTGAATTTTTTTTTCTCAACAAAACTGTCTGCCACATTTTGCGTAGAAATAGCATTTTAGACCTGGCAATGGTTAGGATCAAAAAAGTAAAAAAAGGTCTCACGGTGCGCAACATAGGAAGTACCTAGAAAATGCATTTGACATGTATACTAATATTTTTCTTAACTGTGGCAGAAACTAGCTTTTTTGGAAAAAAAACATTTTTCATTGTACTGCTGCTTTAATGTGTGTAGTAGAGTTTCTAATGTGACAAAACTATATTAAATGTTGCGACTGAAAATTCTGCTCATCCTTACTGGGGTTGGGGGTAAGGCTGCTTTTGATATGTTTAATTTAGGGCATAGTAACAATAATGTAAGATTGGAAGGGACTCTAGTCCGCCTCGTACCCTGCTGCTTAAGCAGAAATTAATAATCATGCTTTGTAAACATGTACTGATTATAGGACAAATGTTGCCCTTTAAAAAATACCTTTTTACCAATGTGCTTGTTGTGTAACCCTCGGTTCATTGCTTTTGCATTGAAGTGCTTTACTTTTAAATTACTTTCCTACTTTCTGATCACCATGACTCGAAAAAACTGCTAACATTTGGCTACTGACCTCTTGTCCTGGGCTGAGAAAATGGCTATATCACACTGAGTCGTAATAAGGATGAAACGCGTGTCTGGGGGTAGCTTTTTTCTGGTCATTTACAGAGGGTCTGTGAGGCCATGTAGTACATTGAAGTTCTGCTTGCAGTGAAATCAGCCTAAATTCCTTCACAGTAACTTGCATGTACTGCCCATTAAACATTTTATTAAGGGATTCTATGTAATTGTGTGTTTCGTATTTTAATTATTTTATTTTTGAATCTTGATTATGTGCTGCCATAACTGCAGTCTTCCTCCAACCAGGGGGCCAGGAGAATGACTTCCTTAACAGCTGATGCCAGGGCGTCTTTTCTTAGTCAGCTGGTAGGTGGCGTGCGAATGCCAGGTGGCCAGCATTATTCTTCCCTGGGAGCCGAGTTTCAGTATGGGATTTGGAAGCTTACACTGAGCTGACAGAGTAAAAGGTCTAAGGCACATTCAGAAGGTAGAAAGAATGGGCAGACTGGATGGGCCTTGCAGTCCTTATCTCCCGTCAACTTCTATGTTTCTGTGTTACACACAAACTTCAGGGGCCCCGTTCCCTCAGAAGGAAGCATGCTGCCCTGCCATTGTCCTGCTCAGCAGGCTTGTAACAAAAGTGTCAAGAAATCCTTGAGGGCATTATATTTCAGCCGTATAATGCAACTAAATGCAGTTTGTAATTGCAAAAAGCTGTTGGTGTTTTGTTTTTTTGTTTTTTACAGATTTCTGCACTTTTAAATCAGTAATTGTAGCTGAACCCAGCAAGCCTTGTTGTTTGACACAGTAGGGAACATTTTGGAACCCTACACTAACTAACCCTCAAAGTGCTGTTTGTGCTGCTTTGCACGAGGCACAAAAAGAGGTATATTTGAAACCTTTCATTTAACACTGTGGACTGCACAGTGAGATTTTCAGTATACTCTCCTGTGAGTGCAGTGTAAAGCAAAACCCTAACCCTGATCTGAGCAGAAGCCAGTGTTGACTCTGCACACATTAAACACCCCCACACTAGGCAGTTTGCAAGGCACAAACACCAGAGTGTCGAAACGCTAAACTGCAATATTGGTACAGGAAATGCTAATGACCCTACTCAATATACACAATGCTACAACCCCCTTACCAGCTCATGAATCCCCATTAAAACAGCAAATTACTTTGCACATCTTGATGATAACTGTGGAGTGCATCGTCTGTGCTCATTCTGTCTACATGGGATATAATACATACTCTATATCCCCGCTCTTACCCTGTTCACTGTTACCAGCTCTCTGCCATCCACTGGCACCTCGGTCCTGCCCATAGGTTCCATTATAACCATCCCTGATATCCTGTGGACCCCTTTTGGTTCCAGACCCACAATTCCTGGTGTACAGTGATACTCCCACTCCAAGAACACTCCAGACCCCCCCCCAACCTGGTCCTGAGACGGCGGTTGGCACTTACTTTCCGCTTACTTCCATAGTCTTCTGCTACTTCACACCCAAAGGCACTGTAGCAATGTACCAAAAGGTGCATTGCTAGTATTTGTAGGACTTCTATGAAAAGACTAAAAAGCTCTGTGAGTTTTCATAGACGTCCAGCAAGTACTTAAGCAACGTTCCTTCTTGTACATTGCTACAGTGCCTGCTTCAGATGGTGGCTGGCCATGGAGGCTAGTGGAGGGCAAGTTAAGGCCCTGTGTTGAGAGGGGGGGTGCCACTGTGCACCAGGGATTGGGGTTCTGGGACTAGTAATGAGACTGAAGACTACCAGACACCAGGGATAGCTGTTATGGGGATCATAAATGGGAAGGTGGAGAACCGCACGCCCGGGATAGCTATAAGGGAGATCGGGAGTGGGAGATACTCCAGGGATTGCTTTAGTGAGATCAAGTGAAGGAGGGAGTACCAGTGGATTACAGCAGAAAAAAATGGATGAGACTCAAAAGTCAGAATTATTTTTGGATTAACTGGCCAAATCGACATTTTGCTGTGCCCTGCTTAATCATTAACAGCCTTAAAGGAAGTTTACAACAGACACCTTTCTTTCTGAGTGCTTATTAATGATTTCATTCACAGTGAAAGGCTCATTTCAGTTTTACTGCTACTGTATGTGCTTTAGCCTTGTGTTCCTCCCAGTTGTGATCGTTTTTTTTGCATGCAACTTCAGCTGCTGACATCAAGGTATCCAGAAAAAAAAAACTTCCTTTAGGACTGTTCATGGTGCTTGCAGCACTAAGTACCTGTCAGGTGTGCAGTGTGGCCCAAACCCTGTTAACACTGCACTGACTGTTCCAATATGCTGCCATAGTGATTCTGCCTACGGGCAGACTGGATGAGACTAGCAATCCTTATCTGCCGACAATTTTTATGTTTCCGTGTTTCAGTTTCTGTGTTTCCAGATTCCTTTCTTTTCACATCTCCCAGTCACCCTTCCTAGGCCTGGTAGCTTTTCACAGGCTTTCTTGTCCTTCTTCAGACCCTTGTTTCTTTGTCTGAACTGCTAAATTTCTATTAAAGCTGTGATGCGTTCCCCAAGTTTCAAATTGTCTCCTTAATTTCTTAACAAAACATTTTTGATTTTCAACATTTTTTGTTTGTGTTTGCTGTATAGTAGCTAATTGTTCTACTGGAAGCTAGCTTGATTTGTCGAGCTGCGTTAAAGAATGTTGGACAATACTCTGCAGTTTGGAATGATTGTACAAGTCTTGCTATAGCTTCATATAGCTGCAGTAAAAATGTAATGAGTTTTTTTTTATATAATGCTCTTCTACTTTGTATTCAATTCTGGCCTCTGACCAGGTGAAATTAAGGCTTGATCCTACATTTTTTTGGAAATAGCTGACTCAGCCTTTGTAAATGTTATCATTCATCTTTGGTTGTTCTAACTTATAGTGCTTTTCCAGAATTCTGCATGTGTTCCCCTAAGCAGTACAGACTTTGACAAGTGCCTGGAGTTTCAGTAGTTTTGGGTGGATGTGTGTCCTTTGATAATATTTTACAAGTTTTTATTCTGAGCCTCAGATGCATTTAATATTTTAAGCATAATGTAATGGTAGTGGTTCTTATTTCATATAATATTACTATATGTAAGGAATGAGGCAGGACAGAGGGAGGATTATGCTATGTTAATTTACCGAGTGGTGCGTTGGAGTCCTAAATCCGAAGGGCAGGAGACTTCAGCCACCACGAGGTACATTGACTGAGCATAATCCCCCAGTGCATTGCTGTATTTCTCTTATGAAATGTTTAGTAGTTTGTTTTTTGGCAGTGTAGTGTTGTAATTTGGTGCTGTATCTTTAAATAGTTGGCTTTTGGGCATTAGCATTCCTTTGATATATCACAGGGATTAGGTTGCAACTAGTAAGTTGCACTATTTGGGTGTGGTTGCACTGCAAGAAGTGTTTTTTTCAAACAACATGAAGTCTTGCTATATTATGACAATTGCAGTTTGTCCCAACCTTAGAACTGCTCCGGAGGTGAAAGAGTTAACTTCCATGCCATGCATGGAACTTAGAGCGCGAGGTCGGTTAGAGAAGCTCTGTCTGGATCATTTCAAACTGAAACTGTCAGATTCTTTACTCCGCCTCACTGAACAGTCGCTCCGGAGATTCCTCCTACTGCTCGGTTCATTTCTCGGTTTAAAAGAGTTTTTCTCGGTTAAATTCAACCGCGATTATTATTATTTTAACCGCAAACCGATCAGTTCAAGCTCTGTCTGTGGTATTGTAAGTAATAGATAGGTTTATTTCTGTGTGGAACTTGTAAATGTTTATCGGTTCGGTTTGAACCGATCAGGTTGTTTTAAAACTTTATTCTGAAGCATTTAAAAGCTTTTTAGAGTGCGGTTCCTGGTTCTAAAAAACGGATTTCTTCACGGTTTTTCCAAGACCGTGACACGTTGGGAACCCGATATGGTGTCTTGCCTGGCACTGCCAGAAAAAGGGCAAAGTTTTGGTTAGGGCTGGCATTATGTGTCTTGAGAAACCCAAAAGAAAACCGGGCCCACTGTTTCAACACTGTAGTGTCTGTGGGGAAGCCTTTGCCAAGGCTGACCCACACACCACATGTGTTTATTGTCTGGGGTTTGACCACCTCAATGCAGACTGCCAGATTTGTAGGAATTTCCTGCAGCTACCTTAGATAAGAGAGTTGGTAGGCTCAGGGAACGAGAGGCCAAAAAGTCCGCTGACCCGGATGGCCAGCCCGGTTCGGTGCCAACCGAACCGGAGAGAGTGCCCTCTGACCAGGGCGAGACTTCCTCGGGCAAACGTAAAGCTGACTCGGAGGAGCCAGTTCCTACAAAGAGAACTAGAAAATCAGCAGGTGTGGAGTCAAATATTCCTTCTCCAACTGCTGCAGAGATAGCCAGAGCAATCCAAATTGTCCAGTCACTTTCCCCGGTTCCGTCCGAACCGCCACTATCTGGCAAAAGGTTGGTTCGGCCAGTTCCACCGGTTCAAGAATATGATGTAGAGGAGTTTTATGAACCAGAGGAGGGGGAGGATGATTATGAACAGTGTGAATGTGACTTTGAAAGTCTGGATGTGCCCATTGAACCGGACATCTCCCCAGACAGACCTTCAGGAGAATCTCCCCCTAGGCTTTCTGAGTCCCCTTCTCATTTTCTGTTTTATAAAAAAGTTGCTGAAACCCTCCAGCTCCTTTGGAGGAAGCTGTGGATGAGCAAGAGGAGCCTGACTTTGTAGAGATGATGGATATCCCAGAGTCCAGGAGATTGTCTATTCCTTTACATAAATCCTTTAGGAAACAAACAATAAAAATTTAAAAGCTCCTAACTCTGTGCCTCCTGTGGATAAAAAGATGGACAGGAGGTACACTTTGTCAGGTCCTGATACAGAATTTCTTTCACAGCAATGCAGCCATGTTGGGGTAGTTCAGGCTGCAGCCTGTGATAAGGCTAATATTCCCCTGGCTTCACATCCTCCTGACAAGGACTCCAGGAAGATTGATGCCATGGCTAAAAAACAATACATGGCAGCGTCCTTGGGACTCAGACAAGCAAATTATATGGCTTATGTTGCAAGATACCAGAAATCTAGATGGGACACTGTCATGGCTTTAGCCAAACAGGCCCTAGCCAGCTTGCCAAGGAGCTGGAGCAGGTGGCTGCTGATGTATTGAGGCATCTAAGGTGCAGTTCCATGCTGCAGTGGATTCTAATGATGTATCCTCTAGAGTCATGGCTACATCTGTGGCTTTTAGATGATTGGCTTGGCTCAGGTGTACTAGTTTGTCACAGGATACCCAGGCTAAGGCTATGGATTTTCCTGTGGTGGGAAATTCTCTGTTGGGAGCAGACAGAGAATTATATGAAGAAATGGATGAATATAGAACCACTTATAGGAGTGCACAAGCCAAGGAAGGCAAGCACTCCTCAGAGGCAGCCCCCAGGGTAGAGGCAGGCCTTTCACAGGCCTTTTACAAACCCAGGCCTCCTCTTCAGCCTATGCTCAGAGGGGTTCTTCAGAGGGAGAGGCAGACGGGGTACAAGCAGGCCTGCTCCCACCCGTCAGCCTAAAGCCCCTGCCAAACAGGCACCCTGATGGGATGCCCAGGGCCGGTTCTCCATTACCTGTAGGGGGCAGGCTGGCTTACATCGTCCAGGACTGGGAGTCTTTAACATCAGACAAGTGGGTCCTGGAAGTAGTAAGCCAGGGTCTGGTTCTCAGCTTCAAAAAATTTCCAAAGATAAGAATCAGATCTTTTCCACCTGCAAACCCTCTAGAGACTCTTGCTTTGGAAACAGAAGTCTCAACCCTCCTGGCTCTCAGAGCTGTAGAAAGGGTTTCTCCCCTACACCAGGGCAAGGGTCTATATTCCAGGTACTTCCTTACCCCAAAAAAGACAGGAGAATGGCGGCCCATCCTGGACCTAAGATATCTGAACAAGCACCTTTTAAAACCAAAATTCAAAATGGTGACTCTGGGAATGATTTTACCCTCCCTAAGGTCAGGGGGCTGGCTAGCTTCCCTGGACCTCAAGGATGCCTACTTCCATGTTCTTATCAGAAGCTCCCACCGAAAGTACCTCAGATTCGAACTGCCCTCAGGCCATTATCAGTTCAGAGCAATGCCCTTCGGCCTTACCTCTGCCCCAAGGGTATTCACAAAATGCCTGACGGTAGCAGTTGCTCATTTAAGAAGGCAAAAGATTGCCATCTTTCCCTACCTAGACGACTGGCTCATTGTGGGTCAGTCTCCAGACCAGGTCAGATCACACCTGCAAGTTACCCAGCAGCTGCTTACCTCTCTGGGCTTTCTTCTCAGTCTTCCAAAGTCAGTTCTGGAACCTGTCCAGGTACTCACCTTTATAGGTGCAGAACTGGACACAAAGCAGGCCAGAGCCTTCCTTCCCCTAGAAAGGTAAGGACCCTGGTGGCCCTGGCCTCCTCCTTCACTTTGCAGGTCTCTCGACCAGCAAGGCATTTCTACAGCTCCTAGGACACATGGCTGCTTCCCACAGCTGTAGTGCAAGGAGCAAGATTTCAGATGAGGGACATTCAGTTCCATTTGAGAGCCTTTTGTCTCAAAGAAGAGATTCCTATCCAAGTTGATCCCAGTGACTCGAACCCTGATCCAGGCCCTTCAGTAGTGGCAGGATCAGAGCAATCTGAGACTAGGGTTCCTTCATCCCTCTATCTCACTCCTTGACCCTTACTACAGATCGTCCCTTTGGGATGGGGAGCTCACATGGGCGACCTCTCCACCCAGGGATTGTGGTCCCTCAGGAGTCTCTGCTCCACATCAATCTGTTGGAACTCAGAGCTGTTTTTCTAGCACTTCAGGTTTTTCTGCATCTGTTCAGAACAAAGTGGTACAGGTCAGAACAGACAACTTCACTACAATGTGGTACATCAACAAACAAGGGGGCACTCGGTCTTGACGTGCTTGCCGAGCAATGAAGTTGTGGTCTCTGGCTTATTCCCTGAACACTTCCCTCATAGCAGTTCACCTCCCAGGCAAGGAAAATGTCCTGGCAGATGCTCTCAGCAGGATTTCCCAGGGCCATCACGAATGGTCACCGATCCCCGAGTACTGGGATAGTTTTTGCCAGATGGGGCACCCCTCAGATAGATTTTTGCAGCCCCAGACAATCATCAACTTCCACTTTTTGTTGCAGGCCCCAGTGTTAGGCTCAGTCCCCTGGATGCCTTTCTCCTCGATTGGGAAGGAAGTTTCTCTATGCCTCCCCTTCCCTCTCCTGTTCAAGGTGCTAGTCAAAATCAGATCTCAGCCCTGCAAGATGATTCTGATTGCTCCAGACTGGGCCAGGCAGCCTGGTGCACCACTCCTTCTGTCCTTAGCAGTCCATCTTCCCTGTGTCCTCCCAGGAACCACAATCTGTTAACCTGTGCCCAGGGGGAGTTTGGTATCGAATCTCAAATCCCTCAACCTCAAGGCCTGGCTCTTGAGGAGTTAGAATTTGCTGACCTACACCTTTCTCAAGGTGTTCTCGAAATCTTGAAAGCTTCTAGGAAGCCTTCCACTAGGCTACTTATAACTCCAAATGGAAAGGTTTTCCATATGGTGTTCTGGAAGCATATTTCCCCGGAATCTGCTGATTTGCCCATTGTTTTGGACTATATGGTCCATCTTAATTCTTTGGGACTGAGAACAGCTACCCTGAAAGTGCATTTGGCAGCTGTCTCTGCTTTTATTTCAGCAGGGAAGCCCTCTTCTCTTTCTGCTCACCCTGTATTTTCCAAGTTTTTCAGGGGATTGCTTCATACCAATCCACCATTCAGGGCCCCTGCCCCTGCCTGGGATCTTAATGTTTGCATTGCTCAGCTGATGCAACCCCCCTTTGAACCTCTGTCTTCGGCAGAGCTCAAGTACTTGACTTGGAAAACTGTGTTTCTAGTAGCCATCACTTCTGCCAGGCGATAAGTGAGTTAAAGCTTTGTCAGTGGAGACTGACTTTATTTCCTTTCACAGGGATAAGGTAGTCCTCAGGACTAACAGGTAGTTTTTGCCTAAGGTGGTTTCAGATTTCCACCTTAATCAATCTATTTCTCTTCCAGTGTTCTTCACTGACCATTCCTCCTCTGGTGAGAGGAGGTTGCACAGTTAGATGTTAAGAGGGCCCTAAGTTACTACATAGAGCGTACCAAGGGTCACAGGTTTGACTCCCTCCAACTATTTCTCACTTATGGTGAGGTTGGGAAAGGGAAACCTGCCACTAAGAGATCCATTGCCAGGTGGATTGTCTCTTGTATCCAATTTTGCTATCAAAAACTGGGTAGGTTCCCCTTCAGGCCTGAGGGCTCACTCTACCAGAGTTACAGCTGCTCTCTAGCTGCTGCCAGAGACATCCCTATCTTAGAGATATGTCAAGCAGCTACTTGGAAAACAGTACACTTTCACCAAGCATTACTCCCTGGATATCCAGGCCAGGAGGATGTCGGTTTAACACAGCCGTGCTTCAGAGCCTATTCCTAAGTAGGTTCTGTCCCTCCTCCATGGAGGTACTGCTGTGTAGTCTGCAATTGTCATAATATAGCAAGACTTCATGTTGTTTGAAGAAAAAATTACTCACCTTAGTAATGTTGTTTCTTCTAATGGAGTCTTGCTATATTATGACCTCCCTCCCAGCCTGCCCCTCTCAGAACTTCTACTTTGGGTATGGGATGGGCAGTCCAGTGTTGGCACTTATTGATGCCCATTTTATGTTTTCCACCCCTTCTTTTTGGGGTGTTTGGGTGTTGTGTTTTATTTTATCTTATCTTATCTTATTTTCTCGTCCCCTGACTTGAGTCTTGGTGTTGGGACCAGGAAAATGTGTTTATATTTAAGTAGCCAGTTGGCTAGTGTAGGTTACAGCTTCCACACAGAACCTTAGTGAGTTTTTGCTCGTAAAGATCTGACAGTTTCAGTTTGAAATGATCCAGACAGAGCTTCTCTAACCGAGCTCGCGCTCTAAGTTCCATGCATGGCATGGAAGTTAACTCTTTCACCTCCGGAGCAGTTCTAAGGCTGGGACAAACTGCAATTGTCATAATATAGCAAGACTCCATTAGAAGAAACAACATTACTAAGGTGAGTGATTTTTTCATTTGGTTGTTTTAAATAGGTATTCCTGACTTTTAACTTTCTGTACTTCCCTTGTGATCTGTGAGGCAAAGCTGGAAGCCAGGGTGTGCTTCCTGTACTTTCCATGTGATCTGAGTCAGACTTGGAATCCTAGGCTGTTGATTACATGTCATGTGACCTCACACAGGTGCACTGTGGGGCAGTTGATTTGGTTCAGACAGGGAGTTTGAATTGTCCTTTGTTTCTTCTTGCCAGATAGGTGAAGGGGATATTTTAGTAGCTTTTGGAGCAGTGTTTGTGAAAGGTTCGCTGATGGTTTAGTGACATATGTATACATGTTTCTGTTGTTGTGTATAATCATAGTTTTGATGTATATTCTGTGTTTTTATAAGGTGTCTAAACTGTTTTTCTTGTGGAAGCAACACTAAGGTTTTTTGGGTTTGGATTTGTGAGTAGGAAGTACTATATGATTTTTCAAATGTTGTTGGACGGATTTCATATACAGTTTGTGATTTTTGAGCAGTGTTGCTATGGGGGTCGTGTGTGTGTTTTTAATTTGCATGATTTTTGATGCTGTGTTGTTTGATTTGTATTGTGACCCTGAGGATATATAATTACCATGTAGACCTTTTTGACTTTGACTGGTTGTGCTCTTGATTTTTTTTTTTCACCATAAGTACTTTCGGCTTTTTCTCTTTAAGTCCCATTCACGCGTGACCCCGACGTGATGCACGCGTGTGGAGGCACACAAATGTACACCTTTCAGGACCCCACCCACCCTACCGGTCGTACTGTTGCTGCCTACGCCTATCACCGGACCTCCATCAGGTGATGGTAGGACTACGGGTGGGCGATTCCCCCTGCCCGGGAGAGGAGAGCCATTGCTTGATCCTGCTCCCAACTCCCCCATGCCAGCACCCCGGTGACCCGAGGTCATTCCCGAACCTGGGTCGCCAGCGCAGTGCAAGGTAAGGCTTCCAGTGCCTCAACCCTTTAGTGCCACCGGGCCGGCTGTGCTCTTGATTTATGTACCCCATCATATCTTCTGAGCAGGGGTATATGCTTGGTTAACACAATACCACGTGACAGGATCTTGATCAGTGAGGAGTCAGAACTAACCTGACATCATTTTATAAATTAGATACAATATGTTGTGTCTGGGTGTTTATATAAAATCATAATTTTTGAACAAGTTTAAACTGTAGGTGCCTGCAGTGTTGCAGACACTTTGATCATGACAGGGACTCTTAATTTTAACACTCGTCCGTTATTTTTAAAGCTAGCAATACAGCCCAAAAAATAGAATTTCTCCATTTCAGACTTTGTGACAGGATTTGTCAAAATCAGTAACATTTGTAGCGGGGATATTTTACATGAATAATGTTCATAATCTGAGAGAGATGTTTTGCCAATATACAAAATGTGAAACAACTGGGATGTAGTAAGGATTTGAAAACTATCATATGCGGTACTTTTTTCAGAAAAATTTTGTACTAATTGAACATCTCAGTCAGCCCACCGGTGCAGCGGCAGTGCTACCACTTCCGACGTCAGCAACCGGTGTTCGGGAATCATCACGAATCATTGGGTGCTGGCCAGGGAAGGAAGGATTAAGCATCCCAAGGACTGCTGTCCTTCCTGGGTGGCACTGGTGGGGGGACTCAGGCTGTAGTACTGCTGCCTGGTGGAGACAAGGTGGCAGCACAGTTGGGGACGTAGACAAGTGGAGGGGCTGTCATATTACGCATGAGTGCATGTGCCACCTTGTGTGGTACCCCTGGAGAGAAGATGGGAGGAGAAATGGACAGGCATTTCAGCAGCTTTTTTGTTTTAAATGGAGCAAACTGCTCTCCTTGTGTATAGGAATAGAGAAGGGCACAGGGACAGCAGTTTGTTCTATTTAAAACAAAGAAAGTGGAACATGCTGGAAAAATATGCAGAACAGAATCCGTGTGCACTGGAGCATGTGGTGCAGTTAAACTGTATTAAAAGCACCATTAAAGGTGAAGTCACTTAGTAAGAGGTTTGAATACACAGCATCTGGAGAGCATAGTAAAAACCACATTTCAAAGTTTTAAATATATCTGAATTTTTTTTTTTTTGAAATTGATGACCGGGAATGGCACACTGAGCCGAGACTCATTTTTAGGTGGGGCCCAGGGGAAGGGAATAGATGATATAAATGCATAGTACAGACACAATTCACTGTTGCAGCAAAATTCAAAAAAAAAGAACCCGAGGATCTTGGAGTGAGTGCACCATGAACAAACAACATAAGTGCAATGGAATGCTCATTTCAGGCACTTTCATGGGATGATGTTAGGTGGAGGGAAAGCAGGAGCAAGGTTGGGGGAGGGAAGGTGTCTCATCTGATACCTGAGGGAGCCAGTGGAGTCAGTGAAGCAGAGGGAAGAGGGGAGTTGCTTCCAAAGTCTCTGGTGGGAATTAACTGAGGAGGGAGCAGGGCTGCCTGTGCTGCGCCTGTATAGGGAAGATGACGTTGGTATGGGCAGCACTAGTAGACTGCTACAGAAAAAGACTTCTGTGGAATCTTCGTGCCTGACTACTAAGTTCCATAGGTGTGATCTGATGAGATTCCCTTAAAGATCTATTGTTACGGTAAGTTCTTGCGCAACTGTACTTTGAGGTCATGGGCTGCTTCTTCGGGACTACTATACAGTCAGGTCTCAGAATTATTAAAGACTCACAATCTTGCTGATAGACATTGGTAAAGTCAGTGGCTCAGTAGGTTGCACGCTCACTTCTTAGGTCGGAAGAGTGAGAGGTTGTGGGCTCAACCCCAGTACTGACACTGTGGTGCGGCATGAGGGGGGTGCTGCACTCCTAAGGTACCATGTTTTAGATGAGACATTAAACTGAGGTCCAGTTTGCCGCTTCTGGTGGTTGTTAAGGTGGACGTTGAAAGATCTCATTGGGAGCTTGCCCAGTGATTTGGAGGGCTGAGGCACTCAGCACCTCACCTTCTGTCACGCTGGTGACCCAGATTCAGAAACAGATGCAGAGTGTCCATAAGGCTGCTGTCCTTCCTTTGGGGGGGGGGGGGGACTGACGTTGCTTGCTGCTTGTCTGCCACATGGAGGTGTCCAGCTGGCAGCGCATGTGACTCTCACTTTGAGGGAGGGGACCACATTTTGTGTGCCGGGGTTATCTCTGTGGAGGCTGATCTCACACATTCTGCCCATTGCACATCCTTGAGACCCAGGGATGAAAATTAGTGGAAAACAACCCCTGAAGGCAAGATGACAACTGACCCTTCGCAGGCTCCGCACTGGTGACTGGGCACCCCTCTCAGGTCCTGTGGAAGAGGACGGTGAGGAAAGGCAAGTCCCAGAAAAGCTGAGTTACAGTGCTGGGGAATCAGTCTGAGGGGGGCTGCTGGAGGAGAATCAGGAAGATAAAACCTTAAATTAAAGAAAAAAAATCTGTGGCATGTTTCGAAGAGAGCAGCAGAATTTCCCTTGTGTCTTGACCAGATTTCCCTCATTCATTAAAAATACCAGCAACAGCTTGATCTGGCTTAAGATGCCAGTTTGCATCTTTATGTACTCCTAGGCTGAAAATTGGCAGAATTGCCTAGCCGTCCATTCCCAGTCAACAAAAACTAAAGAAGTAAAAGTGGAGCTGCCAGGTCCATGGCATTGAACAGTGAGGTGCCTAGTCAGCATGCTGGCTACCTGGTGTGCACCCTGCACCCAGGATGACTGGAACAGAGACCAATGGGAGAGGGCAAGACTCGTCAAGGACATCAACCATGGCTGTTTGTTGGCACCAACCCTCTTTAATATTTGTATTTAATAGCCTACTAACAGAATTAGTGCCAACACAGACCCATCCACCTATAATAAGAGATGCTGCAGTACAAATATTACTTTTAACCGATGACACAGTTTTGTTGTCGCAGTCTCAGACTGAATTACAGTGAGAGCTTGAGGCAGTTGCTGGTATTCTTGGCAGCGTGGACCTTGAGGTTAATACTCAGAACACCAAGATACTAGTTTTGAATCCTCTTTTTTTTGTTTACTTAGTGTGCTTTTATGCTTTATATTCCTTATCCAGCCTGCCCCCTTGTGCCCCCTCTCTCCCAGCCCTATCACCCCATCATCCCTGGGACTTACCAAACTGGACCATTGCAGTGCCCCACAGCTCCTCCCCCCGGTGGCTTGGTTGCAGGTTGGTGGGCTGAGTAGGTGGCATCCCCCCCCCCCCAACACACAAACGTCGGCCCTCCATGATTTTGGTGCTCAGGCGCCAACCATGGTCACCCAAGCAGCAGCATGGCACCGGAGGCACATTACACCCCCCTCCAGAGGTGGAGAGTGTCCAAGGGATGCTCGGTCCACCTCCCCCGGCCGACCCTCCAGTGCTTTGGGCTCATTCCCAAACCACCTTCATTGGCACCGCAAGTGGTAGCTCTAGTGCTGCGCCAGCGAACTGGCTGCCTAGATTTTGGAAACTCAGAGAATAATGTGAATATTAGGAGCTGGTTTATTAAAGAGCATGTGTTCACTTCTAATAAATATATATTTTATTTATTGAATGTGTTGGTAATTGGCTTCTAGTTTTATAGTAAAATATTTGTGCAGTGAAACAAGAAGGTGTTTTCGCCTCTGAAAATATTTTTTTATAGAATTCTGGCATTGTGATGTAAGAAAATCCCCAGTGTAATTCAGTGAGAAACGAGAGAGATGTTTCTTTTTAAAAAGAAATACGTCATTCAGCAACTTTTTTTATATACTGTATATGTAATATTGTGGCCCAGCTGTGTGATTTTACATTTTTTTCAAAAGTAATTTGCTTCCATTTTCTTTTTTCCAAATAAAATCTGGTATAGAAGAAAATATCACCTATTAAATCATTTAAAAAAATTGTCACAGATGATTAAAAATCACATTTTGATTACATTTATGATATCTTAGTGGAAGATAACTTTATTTCTCTATAAAAATCTGAAAATAGATGTGCAGTTTCCCATTGAACTACACTGTCGGGGACTTCCGGTTCTGTCACGGCTCCAATTAGCAGCTAAACGGGCCGCTCTGAGCTGATCTGCGAACAAATCCTCTCAAACTACCCTAAATTTAAGCCACTTACCTGAAAATGTCATCTGGAGGATTACAAAAAGACAGAGGGACACTAAATAGGTCCCAACAAGTAGGAGGAGAGAAGGAGGGCTCTGATTCAAGACACGGCTCTCCAACATGCGGCCCTAGCACCTCTCGGCATAATAATGTGAGCCAGGCCTACGACACTGACAAGGAGAAGGACCATCTATCAAGATCACGGTTTGATGAAAGAATTAAGGGATATGAGAGCCGAAAACAAGTCAGAATTCAAACAGCTTAATCAGAAGCTCTCTCAGGTCCAAAACCATATTCAAGAAGCCGAAGAGTGAATCTTGAATACAGAGGACAGCCTCCAGCATCTGGGGCGGACAGTGGCGGCTCTCTGTATGCATGCTATAGCTACTGAACGAAAATGTCTGGACCTGGAGAGTAGGTCACGGAGGGAAACCCTTAGGCTCTATGGTCTGTAGGAAGGTGCGGAGGAGGGCGATATGGCTGACTTTCTAATTGATATGCTGAGAGATGTACTAAATCTACCACAAGGATACAAGTTAAAAAGAGAGTGCGTATCATGCCCTCATCCCTAAACCGAAAGACCCGACTTCTAGACCACGTTCAATTATTATCAGGTTTCATAGTTTCAGAACAAAAGAGGACATTCTTAAGAGAGCATGGCAGCAACGGAAAGTTAAATACCTTGAATCGAGGCTCTCTTTCAACCATGACTACCTGCCAGACATCCAAAAACAGCTATTAGAATATGCCTCCCTGATTAAAGTATTCTGTTCACAGAACCTGCGTATTCAGATGCCATATCCAGCAAGACTGAGGGTTTTTTGGAAGGAAGGACCGGAAGTTTACAACACCCCTCAAGCGGCTAGGGGAGCTGCACTAAAGAGAGAAGTCATGGAGCTCCCTAAACCCACAGGCCAGAAACGTAGAGATCAGGATCGAGAATGGCAGATGGTCCCCGCCAAGAAAAACAGACCTCCGGCTCTCAACTCAAGTTCCGACAATATAAAATATTTTCAAGACCTGCTCAAAAAGCTTCCCGGAATCTCCGAGCAAGATCTACTTCACATGGAGGGCTGATTGAACTTGCACAGGAAACTGCTCTTTGGTCACGCTTATGTGAGTACTCGGGGCTGTGGCTCACGACATAACTGTGGCCCAGTTGGTTGCTTCAGCTTCCCTCCTCGATTTAAAAAGTCCCCCACCTGAACTTACTGAGTCAGTGTGCTGGCGCTGAAATGGACAGTAACCTTTCTAAAGTACTTGTTTACCGTCAGCGCTGAGCATTTGTTGCAAGAAGATGATTTGCTTTTCTCTCCCTTCTCTTTCGACTCAATGGCCCAGTACAAAAGCGCCGAGGTGGCACTGCGTAGACGCTGACGCCAGTATACATTTAGACAATTACTATTAAAGTGCATTAAATGGAGTTCTCTCCTATTATAAGGAGATGACCGTGGTGTTTTCTTCTGGCCTTAAAGCCTTGCCAGTTCTACAGACCATATACCATCCAGTTTGATCAATGGGGGGAGGTGGCATTGGGCTCGGAGTTTGAGCTTGAGGAGACTACCGTTCTTCTCTGAAGCTCACCCTTCCCTCTAAAATATGGGGAGTGTTGTCTCAATCAGGGAGCACAGTGAATCGGAGGGTTCTTTTCTCCCTTGGTTTTGTCAAACTACCACCCCTCTCTCCGTAAAATGTATTCCCTCAGGAAAAAAACATTGCTCTGTTACATTAAAGTAGATCAGCTCTCTGGCTGTTTGTTCCTTAAGCCAGCATGACATTTGGGTCCAACTTTATTCTGACACAAGAAGAGGTCCTCCTGGTTAGGAGGAGTACTTTTCTCCTCTACCCGCCTAATAAACCTATATGATGGATGCAGAGATTACTTGCAATAGTAGACCTCCTACCTTGGAAGCATATCTACAAATATTGGTTTTGTACCCTGTTGGCACTTTCTTGTTTAAGTTATGTTTTGTCAGCCAAACTAGATTATAATGATCTTGGGGTGTCAGATTTTGATTAGCAAAGGTTTGGAAGAGTTGTTACCCAAAAATGCTCTTGTGTGGGGTTCACCCTGATAGTGGATCTGGGGGCCATTCAGCTGTATTTGTACCGAAAATGTTTAAATGACTTACACATTTTGTACATATAATGTGTATGGACTTTCAAGTCCAATCAAGAGCTCGAAGATGTTCTCACCGAAACACTCTGGAGCAAATTTTATTATGCTCCAGGAGACTCATCTTTCTTGTGAAGAGCACCGAAAATTTGAGGGTTTAGGGTTTAGTCAGGTCTATGCCTCCTCTTATAAAGGGGGTAGAAGAAGGGGCACAATTATTTTGCTCCCACCAAGGGTCCCATTTGTGGGTACCGACTAGTTAATTGGTTAGGAAGGTAGTTACGTCCTGGTGAAGGGTAGACTGAATGGGAAACCCATTACCCTCTTTTCAGTATATTTTCCCTCCAACACAGACTTTTCCTGTTACAAATCCTTCTTTCTTCTCTTAGCGCAGTGGGTGGAGGGGCCATTAGTTTGTGGTGGGGACTTTAACTTGAACTTAACCTTAGCATTTGAACAAGGATCTTTACAACACAGGCTGAAAAAGAAAACTAGAGACCTGATTAGGTTGCTTAGGGAGCTTGGTTTCTCGGACACGTGGCGGTATCTCAATGGCATGAGCAAGCAGTATACCTTTTTTTCACAGGCTCACCAGAGCTACTCGGCTATTGACTACTTTCTAATGTCACAAGAACATATACAGATAGCTCAAAAGTCCTGGTTGGGTGACTTTGTACTATCAGATTATGCCCCTGTATTTCTTAAACTTAAAAATGATAATTTTCAAAGAAATATGGTATGGAGACTGAACATATCTCTTCTCAGAGACAAGGAGACTGTTTAGGACATAAGATATGGTAATCAGGCTTTGGTGGATAACGATACACCAGAAGTGGATATCTCCATAGTGTGGGATACTCTTAAAGCCCTATGCAGGGGTAAATTCATTGAAATTGCTGCCAGAAAGAAGAAAATGAGGGAGCAGAAGAGAACCGTATTATTAACTCAAATACAGGCTTTAGAAGAACAACAAAAAATAAAGACCTCCACCGAGCTCTCTGAAAAAACTTAAAGCACTGAAACAGGAACTTAACACTCTTTTAGATTACTATGTAGAACAGAAGCTCATATTTCTGCGGCAAAAATACTATTAAGGGCCCCGCACTTTAGAATTGCTAGCTGGGCATTTGAAACATAGAAGTTGACTGCAGATAAGGACCGCAAGGCCCATCCAGTCTGCCCATTTCTTTTTCTACTTTATGAATGTGCCATTGGCCTTTGCTCTGTCAATGGCCTATCTATTCATACTCATCTGTATTGCTCCCTTATGCCTATCCCATACCTGTTTGAAGCCCTGCACTGTATTCATATTCACCACTTCCTGAGGAAGGCCGTTCCATGCATCCACCACCCTTTCTGTGAAAAAGAACTTCCTCACATTCCCCCTTAATCAGCCTCCCTCTAATCTCATGCTGTGTCCTCTTGTTCTGCTGTTTTTCTTATATTGAAACATGTTAGACTTTCACCTTGTTAATGCCCTTTAGGTGTTTGAATGTTTCTGTCATATCACCTCTCTCCCTCCTTTGCTCAAAGTTATGCATATTGAGCTCAGTTAATCTGTCCTCATATGTTTTCTGATGCAGTCCCTGCACCATTTTGGTTGCCCTTCTCTGGACTGCCTCCATTTGGTTAATGTCTTTGTGAAGGTGTGGCCTCCAGTACTGCACGCAGTACTCCAGAGGTGGCCTAACCAGTGTCTTGTAAAGAGGGATTATTACCTCCCTCTTCCGACTTGTGATACCCCTACTAATACACCCCAACATCCCTCTAGCCTTTTCGTATGTGATGGAGATTCACAGGGCTGATGGTGCTAACTTCCAAAATTATTAATCAGTGTAGTTTGCGGAGAGCACTCACCCCTACTGGCAGCAGGTTTAAAAAAAAATGACATATACACCAAATTAGTGCTTTAGAGTCATTTTACTCCTCGAGAGACATAGCAGTGCAACAGACATGGTAGCTTATGTTTCACCTGTCCATATGGGCTTCTTCAGAGCTAGTGAATTACATTCCATTCGAATAATATGTACTCTCCCACCAGTTATGTCACTTCACATATTAACCAATCAGATCACTCTATCATTTATCTCACCCATCTTAAGTGTTTACATCAAACAAGTACTTTATACACAATCAAAGTGGTGGGAGTCGAACATGAAATACAAAGTTGATTACAAATGCACAAACTTTTCAAAAAAACAGTAATGTTCTGATCCCATATTTCATGATACTATCTCACATCCACGATGAACCTTAAAAAGAAGAAAACAAATAGTATAGAAAAAATTCTTTATATAAAATATTGAGCTGGCAGTATAGCCTAGAGGTTAGAGGAACGAGATGTGAACAAACTTGATACATCCAGCAGGGCAGAACTGAGTTTGATTCTCATAACCTCCACTTGCATACAGTGCGACTCTGAGCAAGTCACTTAACCGCCCAGTGTTCCCAGGTTGCCCCTGAAAACAGGCAGTTGTGCCTAGTGGGCCTTACCCGGTTACAAAAGACTAAAATAAAAAAAAATAAAAAAATAAAAATATTTTTTTCATTATGTTTATTTTTATCACAAGTAGCAAAATCTCTTTCTTCATTATTTAATCCTTATTGAATCCTTATAAATTAGCTGCAGACCCATCAGATAAAAAAATCCCTAAGGTTGGGGGGGTGTTGGGGAAGGGGGAAGGGAAAGAAGGAAGGAGGGGGAAAATTCAGTGATAAAATTGGAAGCCAAAAGTATATTATACACTCATGACAGAGAGTTTTTCTAGGAAACTATTTCCTTTTTTTAATTAAAAAAGGTTTCAGTTCGAATTTCTTATTAACATCAGGGGGGTTCATAGCTCCCATCCTATATATCCATCTTTGTTTTCCAAAACTGCTTCTATATTTCCTCCCCTAGCATGGGTTTTTACATGTTCCAAACCACAGGCCATAACTTTGTGAATACTATTATTGTTGTTGTTCTTAACATGGAGAGCCATAGCATAATCTGAGTTTCCATTTTTAATTGCCAGGATATGTTCATTCATTCTGAGTCTGCACTGCCGCTTGGTTCTACCAATATAAAAGGTACCACAGGTACAGGTGAGTTTATAAATAACTCCCTTAGTTTTACAGGTAATATAATCTTGAATTTTCTCCTCTTTACCTGTCCTGGGGTTGAAAAAATATTCAGTTTTTTGCATAAAGTGGCATGTGTTGCAAAAACCACATGGTCCCTAACCTTTCTTGCTTGTAATCTGTTTTTTCTCCCCTTTTGCCTCCTGATAACTAGAGACTAATGAATCTTTTAAGTTTCTCCCCCTCTGATAAGAAATTCTTAACGGTTTTTCAAACAAGCCAGTCAATGGTTTTAAACCTCTCAAGATTCTTCTTAATCATATCCACAAATTCTTTGCACCCCCCACCCATATATGGTAACTAAAGAAAATTGTCCCTCTGGATCACAGGGTCTCTCTTTCGTTTGCAGCAAACTATCCCTGGGGTACTGATCCACTGCTTCTTTTGCCCTTGTTATTTCATGATCTCTGTATTGTCTCTCACTTAACCTCCTTGTCAGTTCTGATGCTCTAGATTGATGCACGCTTTCTGAACTACAGTTCCTTTTCACCCTGCAAAACTGACCCTTCGGGAGATTCTGGATAATGTGCTTAGGATGGCAACTGGTGGCTAGCAACAGACTATTCCTATCCGTAGGTTTTTTATACAAATCTGTTGCTAATGTGCCATCTTCCTGTTTTTTTTTTTATCATGAGATCCAAAAAATGAATCTCATATTGATCTGCACACATCTTGAATTTGAGATTACAGTTCGAATTTTCCAAATATGACATAAAATTGTTTAGTTCCAACAAGCTTCCCCTCCAAATAATGATAATATCATCGTTTTTAGGATTGGGTCCTCCTGAGGAGGTAAAGTGAAATTTCCATAATGTATAACTGTTGGTGCTGGTATAATAAGTTGCTACAGCTGGTTATCTGCCAGCCACACAAACCCTACTCCAACCCCCCCCCCACCTGAAACTTTACGTCCACAGCTCAGCTCTGATCCCTCTTCCAAAACTACGAACAGCCTTTAGCGCAGCACTCCAGCCAGCACCACACATCCAGACATAGTCTCTCACCCACTACACACGTGCACCCCTTCTGACCCATCTTCCCACACACACGGACATCCCTTCCAAAGAGCAGGAGTTCACTTATAAAAACTGTTAACAAAAAAAAATGATTTCATGCTTGAAGTTCTAGAAGGAGATCATCCCAGTCACTGTAGGCTTAGCTGCCGTTCCCAAATGGAGACCTGCCTGACATGCACGCCATTAGCAGTGGAACTCATCCACACACCCAGCTTAAAGATCAAATGCATACAGCCTCTGCATTACAGTACCTTAAATGGATGAATCAATTTAATATTGGTTGCTGAACAACTTCACTAGTTTGTTTTCTGCAAAATCTTTTTGTATTGCACTTATTTTTATACATTTTGTAAACATATTCTGTATCATTGACTTGGAACACATAGTTGCTGTTTTCAGTGTGACTTTTGAACTTGTGGTCACGCTGATGATGCGATTGTTGTTTTCCTGCTTCCTTTTGCCAGCCACACTATCACTTTGGATGATAGAGACTGCAGTTGTGTGCTGTATGTCAGCTTTGAGAATTGGGTATGTGGTGGCTGTATTTGATAAAATCTGGTAAAATCACTGATTTTAATATATCCTCTGAAGAGGAGCACGATGCTACAGACGAGATCCTGGTACTTCCTCCTGTGTAGCCATATGCCGTTAAGCCCCCCAAACACCTATCTATGGGGCCTCTGCCTTACTGCATACAAAACTGCCAGCAGAAACAGGCCATAGTGGTCTATAGAGTCTGCTCAAGTGTGAAGCTCAGTTAGTTCCCTGGAGCTGCCCCTCCCCAACTCCTGCTGGAGTCATCCCCCACTAACTGGTTCCCCTCCCATATCCGCTTCCCAGTATTGCCTCCTTCAGTCCTAATCCTCCTCTTCACCCTATCCCACCCCCACCCCCCTTGAATTTGGCCACCATCTTTGCTGCCACCACCTCCGGTAACTCATTCTACCCTTCACTACCCTTTCCGTGAAAAAGTGCCTCTAATTTTCTTCTTGAATCTACCCATCACCAGTTTCAGGCTATGCCCCTTGTTGTACCCTCCTTTCTCAAATTAAAGATACCCTCTGAACCAACCCTGTTTATGCCCCTAAGGTACTTGACGGTTTCAGTCATATCCCTCCTCTCCTTTCTGTCCTCCAGGTAGTACACGTTCAGCACTCTCAGCCTCTCCTCATATGTTCTGTCCCCCAGGCCCTAGATCATTGTGGTTGCCCTCTGCTGGACCCCCTCCAATAGTTTGATCTTGTTCAGGTAAGGGCACCAGAACTGAACACAGTATTCGAGTTGTGGTCTCACCAGTGACCGATACAGGGCAGAATAACTTCTTCCCTCCTAGAGGTGATTTCCCCTGGCAATGCAGCCCAACATTTTATTTGCCTTAGCTGCTGCCTTTCGGCACTGTGTTGTGTGCTTCAAATCACCCCTGACCATTACTCCCAGGTCCTTTTCTTCCTCTGATTCTGTCACCTGTGCGCCCCCCCCCCCCAGCCTGTAACTGGCCTTTGGGTTTCTGGCTCCCATGTGCATTACCTTACAGTTCTTAGCATTACAGCCCAGCTGCCATATGTTCGACCATTTCTCCAGTTTAGCCAGGTCCTCCCTTAAATCCTGTCTCCCCTCATCCATGTCCACCCTCCCACAGAGCTTGGTATCATCTGCAAATAGGCAGAACTTGCTTTTTACTGCCTCTGCTGTGTCACCAATAAATATGTTGAACAGCACAGGACCTAGCCCTGTTGTACCCCACTGGTTAGAGGCCTAGGTTTGGACAGCCCCCCACCACCACCACCACTCTCTGGTTCCTGTCCCTTAGCCAGCTCTTGACCCACCCTCAATTTTGTCCCCCCACGGTCCCACGGCTTGCTGATCAGCTTGCCATGTGGCACTGAGGTGAACGCCTTGCTGAAGTCCAGGTACAGTACGTCCACCGCCTGCCTCTGTCCAGAAACCTCATCACCCAGTTGAAGAAGTCTATCATGTTGGTTTGACAAGCCCTCCCCCTTACAAACCCATGCTGCCCATCGTCCTGGAGACCATACTCTTCAAGGAAGGACACCAGCCTTCTTTTAGAATGACCTCCATTAACTTCACCACTATGGAAGTTAGGCTAACTGGCCTGTAGTTTCCTGGCTCGTCCCTGGGTACATTTTTGTGGAGGGGTACCACATGAGCTGTCCTCCAGTCCTGTGGCACACACCCCTTCTCCAGTGAGGTGTTACATAGGTCTGTCAGTGGGACTGCCAATACCGCTCTCAGTTCCCTCAGGTGTACCCCATCTGGACCAGGTGCTTTGTCCACCCTCTGTTCCCTTAGCCCTCTTAAGACCCCGTCTACCCCAATCTCCCCCTCATACTCCCCCACCCCCCAAGGATCCTCCCAATCTTCTCCTGTGGCATAGGCCCAGCCACTTTCATGGTGAAGATTGAGTAAAAGTACTCGTTTAGTGCCTCCGCTTGCTTACTAAGCAACACTTCTGAATATGACAGCAGCTTTGCATTACACCAAGCGGGAGTATGCGAGGTTAATGCAGTTTGGTGCTACGTGGTGCACTGACTATCCTAGCTGCGTCAGATCTGGGCAGCGAGGGCAGTCGTGCCAACAACTGAGAACAAGTAAAGGCAAATCCGCCATATTCATGGTGCACTTCCCACCCCACTGTTAACTCATTACCTCCTGGGCGGCCATTTTGTGTCAGGTAAACAATGGATAGCTCGGATTTCATGTGGATCTATTGGAGGTAATGAGTTAAGCAAAAGGGTAGCCAGTGCTCAGTCACAATTTAAATAGAGAAGTCATTTTAAATGAATAAACATGCAGTTGTGGAAACAAAGTGGTGACATGGCAAAACAGTTGGTGGAATCATGGTAATAAACCGTACAGAACTTTATTTGTGGGTGAGCAGATTATAGTTCTGAAGACCGCATTATGAGCATGACACATTAGCAAGTTGATAAAGCACTGACCCTTGTGTAACAGTTACTGTACTATAAAGAGTCCAAGCAAAAGGGTAGCCAACGCTCACAAGTCTTTGGGTAAGTGCCTCATGGCCCAGTCTGTGTGCTGCTCATCAGAAGGTGGTGTCAAGTAGTGTTTTATACTCGCTGCGTCAGAATGTCCAGAAAAAGGGTTCAAGAATTGTCTTTATCAGAGGATCACTGAAAGAGTGCATTTTTTTCTTTCACTGAGAACTATAGGCAAGCCTGGAAGCTCAGCCAGAATGGTATGTCCGGTTTCTTAAGTTTGGAGGTGACTCCCTCGAAAACCTCCCTCCTAGCTCCTGTGATGAATGAATAATCTGGAAAGAAAAGTACTGGCTGGTCCTCCATGGTTACTTGTTCATGTTCTCTTGCGGCCCTAGATATTTTGTCACGCCTCCCTGAAGACTAGGTCTTCATCAGCAATATCCTAGGCCTTGCTTGAGTTTTAAGCCCTCCTCTGGGTGATTCTGTTTGCCTGCACTATTACCGGGGAAAACCTCAGCCCAGGTGCTTCAGGGTGTCAGTGCTCTAGATTTCACACAATGATGCCTCACCTTTTTGGAATAATGCAAATGCATAGAACACCTATAAAGTTTCTGGTTAGAGATTAACAATGTAATGAAGCCGGCCCGGTGGTGCTGAAGGTTGAGGCGCTGGACACCACACCTTGTGCCACACCGGGTGACCCATGTTCGGGAACGAGCCCGGGCTTCGGGGGGTTGGCAGGGGGAGAAAGAGATTGAGCGTCCGTAGGACTGCTCTCTTTTTCCAGGGAGGGCTGGGTGAAGCGTTCGCTCCTGGAGCAGCCTCTGATGGTGACTCAGGGGTGCCCAGCGTGGTGACGCAGCAGACGTACAGTGGCAGAGTCGAGGCATAACGGTGCCTTGCCGGCCGCACTCTGAGGGGACAACACGGAAAAAAGCCAGAAAAAGCCTCCCACACTGTCGGTGAGATGATGGTGGCCCCAGGGGAATTCCCCCACATCCCAAATGCCAGCCCAACGCACCCAGGATCTCCCTCCAGGGCCTACCCCGATGTCAGCAGGTAGGCACTTCACACTTAGGAGCCAGCCTCCGAGGGATGGCGGAATCAACCCTGGAGATGGTACCGGGGGTCGAGCCTGCCTGGGGTCGTTCAGGGGAGGGGATCAAGGGGAGATGCGGGGGTTCAGGCTGGGAGTAGGGCGGACTCTGAGTGGGGTACTCCTGAAGGAAGCCCGAAGGTGGGGGTGAAGAAACAAAGTTAAAAAAAAAAAAAAGACAATATAATGGGGAACTGTCACTGTGATACAATAAGAGCTGTCGGGAATGAGCACATGGGACCCAGTATGACACTTCCAACCAAAATGGACCTTACAATAAAACAAAATAATTGATAAGAGATTTAAACACCACTAAAGATATCAGAAAATAGAGAAAGCTGACTGAACAGTGCCAGCAGTGTGAGTGGAGAAGTGTGTTGCAGACAATCAGTTATATGATCAGTCATATTACTGTTCAGAATAACGAGCAGCAAAGAAATACTAGATTTTAGTGATTAAATATTCAGTTTTAGGCTGAACACAAACAGAATAAAACATATAATGCAGAGTTAGAGTGAAATGAAACTCGCTGATAATAATTACTAGTATTACAAGCTGTCACGCTGCTGTCACACTGCCTTACAGAAAACGAGCAGCACTTAGTTGAATGATAAAATAATAACGCAGACAAAAAGGTCATTACAGACGAATGGAAAATTAAGATGTTAACTGCTGTCAGTACCTCAATAAGAAGAAAGGAATTTAGTGTTACAACAAGGAAGACTACCATAATTTAGTCAGTGAGTTATCAAATCAGTAACACTACCAAGCTAGAAACCCTGTCAGTAGTAAGTTCCTGCAAGTATGCAGCCTGAGACAAAAGTTTTATTTATTGATTTATTTATTAAAATGTTTCGCCAGGAATGCACACTGAGCGACAAATCGCTTGTCTCCCGGTGTGACCTATGGGGAAGGGGTACAATAAGCATGAGACGTTAAACATTCAGGTTACAAGATCAGCATTAACACACAGTTGTAAGGCAGGTGTTACAAACAGTGTTGTGTATAAAAGGTAGAAAGAGTGGACAATAATAAGTGCCGGGTTAATAAACAATTACTTACGTGAAAGAGAAGGGGGAAAAGGAGAGGGAGGAGGTGGGGGAAGGGGGAAGAGTCATGTCCCTGGAGACCCCTTCAGAATGTGACGAACCTTGCAAGGGGACTGGGGGGACCAGAGAGAAGGGGATAAGGCAGTGTCCCAGAGACACCCTTTCAGGATGTGGGGACGTGGAGCCTTTGTAAATGAGTCCCTGACTCGAAGGGTTGTAATTCTGAGACTTTATATAAATAAATAAAAACCCTGCAGAGGGGACTGTGGAGCTAGATAGAAAAAGGGATAAGGCTGTAGGGATTTAAAGAGGTAGGAGAGAGAAGGAGGAGGTGTGACTTAATGCTAGAAGGGGAAATAAGACCAAACCAAAGAGAGGATCCTTCAGGATGTGGGATACCGAGCAAGGGGGTTGAGGAAGGTCAGTAGATAGGGATTAAGAGAGTGACAGGAGAGGAAGGGAGAATTGAACCCTTGAGGGGAAGAGAATTTGCACGTTTCGAGGGGATGGGGCCTAATCAGTAGTCCATCAGGATGCATTGGACTGTGCTAGTAAACATGGAAAGCCAAGATAGTGGCTAGATAGAAGAGGAGATATATGCTTAGGCTCAGTTGGACCCCTTCAGGATGCTGAGAACCCTGCAAGGGGACTGCGATGGCCAGGGAGAAAGGTAAATGGGGGAGGAGGAGGAGAAGGAGAGGAGACAAGACTAGGCGCAGTAGGACCCCCTCAGGATGCTGAGAACCCTGCAAGGGGGACTGCAAAGACTAGGGAGAAATGTAGATGGGGAAGGGGAAGGAGAGGAGACAAGCCTAGGCCCAGTAGGCCCCCTTCAGGATGCTGAGAACCCTGCAAGGGGACTGCAAAGGCTAGGGAGAAAAGGTAGAATGGGGGAAGGGAAGGAGAGGAAACATGCCTAGGTACAGTAGGCCCTTTCAGAATGCTGAGAACCCTGCAAGGGGACTGCAAAGGCTAGGGGTACAGGTAGATGAGGGAGGGGGAAGGAGAGAAGATGAGCCTAGACACAGTAAGACCCCTTCAAGATGCTGAGAACCCTGCAAGAGGACTGCAAGTCTAGGGAGAAAGGAGGGATGGTGGGGGAAGGGAGTAGATGAGAGATGCAAGCCCCCTTGAGGGGGTAGGAGAGGGACCCATGGAGAGCATTCATTGTCCCTTACATTCTGTGGGAGATTGAGGGAGGCTAGTAAGGGCAGAGCAATTTGGGGGAAGAGGAGGAGAGCTAGAAATTTGGGGGGTTGGGGTGCACAGGGTAAAATTTGCATCACATCCAGCTGACATCAGCAAATGAGGGAGCTGAAACATAAACAAAGCATGGTCCAGAGCAAAAAAAAAAACAGAGGCTGATATAGGTAACAAAACTGACTTTTTAAAACAAACAACATATCTTACATCTAGGGAGCATACTCTAATACTGAGAGACAGAAAAATGAAAAATAGTCCTTGTGCATTTGAGTGTTAAAATAAAATTAAAAAACAAAGCAATGCTCCCACTTAAAAACAAAATAGTGGCACAGGTTGGAGGTGCACTACCAAGTGGAAACCCGGTTGTGAGCGAGTCAGACTCCCTTGCCTATGGCTGATGGAGTCTGGAACACAATGCAGAAGCTTTGTGTGCTGACCTTGGTGGGGGGATAGAGCATCCTGCAGGAGGAAAGTGGGGCTAAGATGATGTGGGTGACAACACAGTGATGTATGAACCCCTCCCACCTCAGCAAGCTACTTGTTCACATTCATAGCTCCAACACCAACATGGGTGGCCAGCTTCCTATGCAAGTCCCCCCAACAAGGCTAACTCCCAACACACAAGCCCTAAGGCCCTCATAAGCATAATTGTCACCGCACAAACACACGCACATCCAGCTCCCCAACGCAGAGGTCCAGCTTCCCATGCTCAAGAAGCTTCACCCCAGTAAGCCCCTCACCCCCGAGCTTCCCCTTACTGCACATATAGAGTAAAGTAAATCAGGCCATTTCTACCATTTAACTTTTTGTGCAGAAGATAAATGGTCGAAGGATTCTCCATGACTGACCCCCCCCCGACTAATCCAGACAAATATAAATTGAGTCATCTCATCTGTAGCCAGAAGCTATATTTATGATTATTAGTCTCTGTAGTCTTTCCTAATGTGCAAGTGGTCCATTAAAAACTCATGGCAAGGCTAGGCAAAATTTATTTAAAAGACGCCCAATCCCAGAGGCTCTTGGTGCCGCACAAATTTAGAACAGCATTTAAAAACACAAAACATAATTTTTTATACACAATGAGAATAAATAAATCCAATAAAATCTCAAACTCTGCTATAAATACTAATCTAAACATCAAAGGCTTGGGGGGAAAAAAGAAGCGTCTTCAAACGGGCCTTGAAAATATCCACAATGGGGGCTTCCCCGACCTGAGCTGGCAAGGAATTCCACAGAACGGGAGCCGCAACACTAAAGGCTCTATCGCCAGCTGGTTTAAGCCTCATTTTGGGAATAGTCAGGAAGCCACCACTAGAAGATCAAGAGGGCGGTAGGGAGGGTAGGTAACAGAAGGTCTGACAGATAACCAGGGCCCTGCCCATGTAGGGCCTTATAGGTGAGAAGACCCACCTTAAAGAGGATTCTCCACCTGACTGGCAGTCAGTGCAGTTCGCATAACATCGGTGTAATATGGCAACATTTTTGCTGCCTAGTCAACGACCGGGCAGCTGCGTATTGCACCAGCTGCAGTCTGTGGAGAGATCCTCCTGTGACCCCGAGATAGAGCGCATTACAGTAGTCAAGCCTAGATGTGACTAAGGCATGTATCAAGGTAAGGAGGTCCAGAGGCGGAACAAGGGGCTTAATCCTGGCAATATTTCTGAGATGGAAAAAACAGGTATGAACCGTGGAGGATATTTGAGCCTCCATGGTTAAGTTCCTGTCCAGAATCACTCCAAGATTTCGCACCCAAGATGAGGCCTTCAATGACGCAGCTCCAAGAACAAGTCCAGATCTTACTTCGAGGGGGCTCTTGTAGCAGGTAATTACATATAGGACTGCGCTGCGGCCTGGCAGGACCTGAGAAAAATTTCTAGCTAGCAGTCCCTGGCGCAGGGACTGCCCCATGTCAGGTGACCGGCGCCAGAGACGTTGGTATAAGGAAGGTCCTGACTCCCGCCTCCCCAGTTCTTCCTGCTGTTAGCTCATGCAGCACCTCGGAAAAGTTTGTGCTTCATAATTACTTTTGTCGCTTTTTACCGAAAATAATTGTTTTTTCGACTAAACGACAGCACAATCGCCGGTGTATGTCATCCCCACACCTCCTCAAGCACAAGAATAAGTGCGATCGTGCAGCGCCCAGCTACCCCACAAGGATGGTCACTCCCTGTGCCTGTTCTGCCTAGGCCCCGATCACCTGGTTGAGAAGTGCCAGCACTGCCTCAGTTTCAATGCGGCTACCCGGAAAAGGCGGCAGCAATCCCTGGAAGCCCATATTCTGAAGAAGAAAATGAGTTCTATGGAGAAGGAGCTCAAAAAACTGAGGCAGGCGTCCACTTCCCCTGAAGGCCATCGGAAGAAGGAGAAGGAGAGGCACCGGGACAAGGGCTCCTCCACCACGTCTCCCCCGGGAGTCGCTGGGACGCAGGTAGCATCCCTTCCGGGGGATTGCTCCTCGACGGCCACCTCAGAGGTTTCCGAGGGGGCATGGGCCCACCCATCTGGCTTGCGCTCGGGCCTTGCGGGCGCCTCCGGGCAGTTGGAGGCCTCCGCCCCCGGTTCAGCCGCAGGCTCGCAGCCTACCACTGTGGGCAGTTCCGGTAAGCCAGGCAGTGGCTTCTCCGACGTCTGCCCGGAGAAGGCCGGTAAGACGTCCTACCCTCTGGGGCGGTGCTCGGCCTCCACTCCACCAGACCAGGCCGATAACTCTACTCGGCCCGCCTCTGGTGATGTCTCTCATAAGTCAGATGCTGGCTCCTCCGGCGCCCGCTGGGAGCTCGCCCCAAGCCTCATGTCGGCTCGTCCGGACGTCCGCTGATGGCGAAACCAACTGCAGACCCTCCACGCTTGTCGCATCTGCCCCCGTAGCCTTCACTGCCGTCTGGGGAACCAGAGTCTCCTCAACTCGACCCTGGGGATTTTTCCCCCTCCATCCCCGGGAGAAGCTGGGGATCTTTTGCCTCCATCAGCCCTTCCGCCACCTGGTGCGCCGGACCTGACGTCGGCTCCCCGGACGCTGGCTCTGATGCCGGCACCTCCTACGTTGGTACCTCCGACGCCAGGGCCACCGCCGTCGGCCTTACTGACTCCAGGAGACATTCCGCTCCCATCGGGCCCTCCGTACTCTCCACTATGGACCCGCCCATGAGGCCACTGGCCGGGCCGTCTGCTCTGACAGCTCCCCCCCCCGGTACCCTCCGTCCTATCAGACGCCGGCGTACCCGGGACTGCAGTACCCAACGCCAAGCTTCCCGACACCGCACTACTCGATGCCACAATACGTGACGCCGGGCTACCTGCAGCTGGGTTTTGGATATGCTCCATACGGTTACAACCCGTATCCTTATCTCCCGCCTCCTCCTCCTCCTCCACCGCCCTCGCGGCCGCCGGTGGACCTGCAGGAGACTCTGGCCTCCTGGTGGGCTGAGGCCAAGGCTCAGCTCACCAAAGAGGTCGAGAGCCGCCTTCCAGCGATGGTGCCATCCCAGGTTCCCGTACGTCCAAGGCGGCACGCTCCCTCACCACCTCTGGACTCCAGGGTTCTTCCGTCTGGATCCAGAGAAGGGCAGGACATGCTTCCCCGGGGACTTACCATGGGGTCCGTTCCTCCCCCGGGTCGTGAAAGGGAGTCTTTCTCCTCTTCATCCTCGAACTCCTCCAACGGTTGGTCCGAGAGAGACGATGAGCCACGCTCTCCGTCGAAGCCCAGGCCAAGGACTCCTCCGAAGTCTCCTCTGGAGATCCTTCTTTTACGGAGTTGCTTAGAAAAATCCAGGAGGTTCATCAGTGGCACTCCTTGGAACCAGATCCTCAGCATCTGAAACTCGCTGAAAATCTGGATCTGCCTGTGACAGCTCCTACCTTGGTGCCACCCTGGATAGAGCCGCACGCCGACCTTGTTACCACAGTATGGAAACAGCCATCGGCCTTAGCCCCACTTCCTAAGAAGTCGAACAGGCTATATCAGGCTCCAGAGGGTGTTGATTTTCTAGATTCTCACCCTCGTGCCGACTCGGTAGTGATTAGCGCCACTCACGGCCGGTCGGCGAACCCCAAACATCTTAGCTCGTCACCACCTGATAAGGAATCACGCCTTCTGGACCAGTATGGGAGAAAGATTTATGCTTCCTCCATGCTGGGGATCAGGGCCCTGAATTATGTCGGCCATATGGGGGACTACCAGAAGGCCATTCTGACTCAGGCGGAAGCCAAGTTGGACTCCCTGCCTGACTCCCAAATCATGCAGGAGTTGGCTGATCTCGTCCGCTCTGCTCATTCGGCCAGTCGACACATGCTACGTGCGACATACGATGCAGTGGACACTGCTGGGCAGAGCTCAGCTTTCACTGTAGGCCTACGGCACCATGCTTGGCTCCGTGTGTCAGGGCTGGTCCCGGAGGTGCAATCTGCTATACAGGAAGCACCTTTCCGGGGGTCGGTGCTTTTTGGGGGTGATGTCAAAGACATCACCAATTTGCAAGAGAAGGGGACGGCACTGAAGTCAGTTGATTCCATGTACCGTCCCCATCAGCAGCAGCACCATCCCTTTCGCAGACGGAATCGGCCAAAGGCGAAACCCCAGGGAAGGCGGGCCATAAAACGCCGAGCCCCCACAGCTGCTAAGCTCCCCCTCGCCCAAAAAAGCAGCGGGTGCTTCAGCTGCAGCGCTGCCCCACACCACCTGACTCCTTTCCTCTCCCACTGGCTCCGGACTCCCCAGAGGAACCGGCAGGAGGGAGGTTTT
Organism: Neoceratodus forsteri; assembly: GCA_016271365.2. Classification (NCBI taxonomy): domain Eukaryota; kingdom Metazoa; phylum Chordata; order Ceratodontiformes; family Ceratodontidae; genus Neoceratodus; species Neoceratodus forsteri. The sequence goes on along the minus strand of CM057449.1, from coordinate 1,126,960,468 downwards.
CCCTCTACCTTCCAGGATGGGAGAGGATAACCACAGATTCTTGGGTGCTCCAGCTCATAGCAGGAGGACACTCGATAGAGTTTCTTCAGAAACCACCCCGCTACCCCCCTCTGAAGTCGTTGTATTCACGGGAACATCTTTTCTTGGTCCAGGAGGAAATTTCGGCTCTCCTGCTGAAACAAGCAGTAGAGCCCGTTCCCCTTCATCTGCGAGGGACGGGTTACTATTCCCATTTCTTTTTGGTCCCAAAGAAGACAGAAGATCTCAGACCAATTTTGGATCTCAGTTCCTTGAATCTTTACGTAGAATACAAAAGGTTCAGGATGCTCTCTTTGCAGAGCCTTCTGCCCCTCCTCCGGCTGGGTCAATGGCTTTGTGCTCTGGATATGCAGAATGCTTATCTGCACATTCCCATTCGCCCATCTCATCGCAAATACCTTTGTTTTGCGTTCCAGGGGGACCACTACCAGTTCAAGACGCTCCCGTTTGGTCTATCCTTGGCCCCCCCGAGTGTTTACCAAATGCCTGGCAGTGGTGGCGGCACACCTGTGTACCAGGGGAGTGCAGGTTTTCCCGTACCTGGACGACTGGCTCCTGGCAGCCTCGTCCAGAGAGGAACTCCTGCGTTACCTCTTCCTTACCCAGCAGGTTTTTGCCTGCCTGGTTATCACCATCAACCATTCCAAGTCTCATCTGGACCCATCCCAGAGGCTACTGTTTATCGGGGCGATTCTTGATACGACCACGGGCAAGGCCTTCCTGCCTCCGGACAGGGCGTCCACCCTTCAGACCCAAATAAGTCTGTTGTCCGACCACAGGATGGTCTCTGCGAGGTCAGTCCTTCGCCTTCTCGGGCTCATGGCGGCTGCTATCCTGACGATGCCTCGCGCTCGACTCCACATGAGGATTTCTCAGTGGACTCTGTGCTCTCAGTGGGATCAGCTAGTGGATGACCTAGATCGCCCAGTTCTGATCTCCTCGCCGATGATTCAAGACTTGCAATGGTGGGTGGTTCGAGAGAACCTGTTTCGGGGAGTTCCTTTCTTTCATCTTCCCGCCTCGCAGACTCTAACCACAGACGCCTCAGGCGACGGTTGGGGAGCCCATCTGGGCCCTTATCGGACCCAGGGCTCCTGGTCCAAGCTAGAACAAGCTCTCCACATCAACGTGCTTGAGCTTCGGGCAATGTTGTATGCTCTCCAAGCCCTTCACCAATATATCCTTCCCGGCCACCTAGCCATCCAAACGGACAACATGTGCGTGGTGTGGTACATCAACAAACAGGGAGGGACTCGGTCCTACCCTGTTTGCAGGGAGGCAGTGAGGGTTTGGGATTGGGCAACACAACGCGACCTTCGTTTCACGGCAGTTCACGTTCCAGGAGTCAACAACACCCTGGCAGACAAGCTAAGTTGCTCTTCTGCTCTGACTCACGAGTGGGAACTGGACCAAGGGGTCCTAGACAGTATCCTCCAACTTTGAGGAACACCACAGGTCGACCTGTTCGTATCCCCCCTAAATGCAAAACTTCCCGTCTTCTGCTCGCTTGTTCCAGAATGAGGCACTTTTTTGGAGCAACGCTCTGTCTCTAGACTGGAAGGACAGATTCGTCTATGCCTTTCCCCCAATTCCACTTATCCCATGAGTCTTGCAGAAACTAACTTCAGAAGGAGCGCGAATGATTCTGATCGCTCCTTTCTGGCCCAGGCAAGTTTGGTTCTCTCTTCTACAACAATACTCAGAGGATCCTCCTTTTCCTCTTCCTGTATCTCGAGGTTTGTTGACCCAGGATCGGGGACCCTGGTCCATCCAGGCCTCGTATCCCTTCAACTGCATGCCTGACTCCTGCAGACTTAGCCCAATCCCGTTTTGGAGTGTCTCCCAAAGTGGTGGAGATTTTGGTGGAGGCCAGATAACCCTCCACCAGATCCACTTATGCCACGAAGTGGAAAAGATTCACTATCTGGGCCGCTTCCAAGAACGTGGAACCATTCTCCTGTTCAGCAGGGCTTTTGCTGGAGTATCTATGTCATCTGTTTGACCTGGGCCTCCGCCATTATTCTCTGAAGGTACACATGGCGGCCATCTCAGCCTATCATGTTCCCTTCGCAGACAAAGTTTTTGCTCAACTGGAGGTCTCCAAGACCTTTCTCAGAGGGGGTCCTCCATTTGAAGCCCCCCATCCGTACTCCTGCTCCCCCTTGGGACTTGAATTTTGTTCTTGAGAATCTTACTCTCCCTCCCTTCGAACCTGCAGCTTCTGTGGATTTGAAGTTCCTTTCGTGGAAGACTCTCTTCTTGGTTGCCATTACTTCTGCTCGGAGAATTTCCGAGCTTCAGGCCCTGATGTGTAAAATCCTGTACTTGATTTTTCACAAGGAACGTGTTGCTCTTCGCTCGAATCCTAAGTTTCTCCCTAAAGTAGTAGCTGAGTCTACTCTAAATCAGTCCATAGAGTTACCTGCCTTTTTTATGCAGTACTCTAATCAAAGGGAGTATTTACTCCATACTATGGATGTTCACCGGATTCTGAGATACTACACCAACAGGACGAAGGATCTCAGAAAGACTGATCAATTGTTCGTCTCTTTTGCTCACAAAAGGGAAGGCAGTGCTGTTTCCAAGCAATGCCTGTCTAAGTGGTTGGCTCATTGCATTGCTTTCTGTTATGACAAATACAAGAAGACCCTCCTGGGTCAAGTCAGAGGCCACTCCACAAGAGGAGTAGCTGCCTCAACGGCTTGTTTCAAGAATGTGTCTGCGGCAGGCATTTGCACTGCCGCCACTTGGACTTCCGTCCATACCTTTACTAAACACTACAGTTTGGATGTTGCCTCTCGCCGTAGAGCAGGCTTTGGGCTGGCTGTTTTGCAAGGCCTCCTATCTTAAGACTTGCACAACCAGAACTACTTTTTGGAGTAGTTTTCCTCCTCCCGGTGCCTCTCTTTGTTCCAGACTGCTTGGGATTCAGTCCTATGTGTAATTACCTACTGCAAGAACCCTCTCGAAGTAAGATAGTACAGTTACGTAAGAACTTATCGTAACAGTACATCTTCGAGAGAGGCTCTTGCAGTAGGCAATACCTTCCTGCCCTCCATCCCCCTAGGCTTTTTCAGCTCCTTTTCCATTGAGGGAAATATCTGCTTCTCTCTCGTCCGGCCTCTTTTGGCCTGTGTCGGGAAAGAACTGGAAGGCGGACGTCCGGGACCGCCCCTTTATACCAACGTCTCCTGACGCCCGTCACCTGACATGGGGGCGGTCCCTCACCAGGGACTGCTAGCTAGAAATTTTTCCTTGGGGTCCTGTCGCCTGCCGGCGTCAGTCCTATATGTAATTACCTACTGCAAGAGCCTCGAAGATCTACTGTTTCGGTAAGTTCTTGCGTAGTTGTACTTTTGTGAGTCAGAGGCCATCCTATCACAAACTCTGTTCAACTCCACTACCAATACCTCTGTCTTGTCAGGGTTCAGTCGCAACCAGCTGGAGGCATCCAGTCGTTAATTTCCGCCGGACAGATATTAACCACATCCACTGTGTTGAATGTTCCTGGGGCAAAGGACAGATACAGCTGAGTATCACCGGCATAACAATGAAAACTCAGACCATACCTCCTAATGATCCCTCCCAGGGGCAGCATGTACTCTGTGAACAACATTGGGGCCGGTACCTATCCTTGAGGGACTCCACAAAATAGGAGACTGGGTGTAGATGAAGAATTCCCCATCATAACACATTGCCTCCTGTTGGTAAAAAAGGACTCAAACCAGTTGATGACAGTACCGGTGAGTCCACATAGCTCCCTGCTCGTGCCTTACTGAAACAAAAAAAGTGGTTACGTTTCTGTGTGGGATAGAGAGATTGGGTGAAGCGGGTCCAGGCAGCATGTCACATCAGTAAAAGACAGCCACTGTGGAAATACTGCCATTCCTCCCAGCCCTGTTTACACCTACCCAAGCCAACACAGCCACCTCTTCTGCCTCTGGCCCCAGTACTGACAGCCCCCGGGAAACGCTGCCAGTCTCCCCAACTGCATCCAAGCTAACACAGCCAGCTCCCCCACCCCAAGCACCAACACAGATAGACCCTGGTCTACACTACCAGTCCCCCACCCCATCCAAGCAGATACAGCCAGCTACCCACCCCCGGGTCCTGACACAGACAGCTCCTGTGAAGACACTGCCAGTCCTCCATCCCCACCCAAGTGAACACAGCCAGCTCCCCCAAGCTATGGCCCCAACACAGGCCGCCCCTGCAGAAACACTGCTAGGCCTGCACCCCACTCAAGCGAACACAGCCAGTCTCCCCACCCAAGCGAACACGACCATTCCCAAGCACCCCACCCAAGCGAGCATGGCCAGCAGCACCAGGCCTCCCCCACACCACTGTAGCCCTACCATAGATAGTTAGCTCCCCCACCCCACCAATGCAGTTGTTCCCAAACCATTGTGCCCTGCCCAGCAAACAGCTTCCTCAACACAGCAAACACAGCCAGCCCCTCCGCCCCACACAAAATCATGTAGAAAATATAAATAAATGTAACAGAGCTGTACATAACATTAGCACCATCCTTGTATTTAAGCCTTTGTTTTCTCTTTCGAGGTGCAGGTTCTTTACCCTCTCTGATGCCACCTGTGCCATTGTTATACCTAAATTGGGACTTTCAAAGCATTTTTAATAAGGAAGCAATTAAAATATATAATAGATAATACAGCTTTGTTTCTTTACGCCCTGCCCCCCCATCCTTGAGTGCATTGAGATTTCCGATTGCATTTAAAAGGCTTTTTTTTTTTCTTAAAGCAGCAGTACTATGTAAAACAGAGCTGTGCTTTTTAGACAGTTTATTCCCTGCGCTCTGCTGAGCATGCACCTGGTACTCTTCCCCACTGGCAATGTATCATCACCTTTCAATGTGCTCTGCTATCCTTTGTTTATGTTTACATTGTTGCCACCCACTCCATTGACTAGCTAGCGGTCGCCATATTTTCTGTGGCGCTACAATGGCTGTAACAGCTCATTTTCTGGTTGGGTAGTACTGCTGCTTTAACTTCATTGAAACTTTTTTCATATCTGAGATCTTTTTTTTTTTTTGTTAGTTATATAACATTAAAAAATTCCAGCTTGAATGGTTTCCCCTACAACCTAACTCCCACATCCCATTCAAGCAGACGGCTCATTTTCAGAAAAAAACATATTGGGTACACTGCCACATACTGGCATTTTCTGCATTTTCTTTGTCTGTAAATAAAAGGAATTGAAACACCAGAATGCGCCTCAGTGCAAGACACACAAACAACAACCAGTATTTTTGCAAGCCATTTTTTCTTAAGGACAAAGTTACCACCAGATACAGCCCCTCAGCTGTGCTCTTTCTGAGAGAGTTTAAAAGGCTATTTTCTTTATAGTGTAAATGCCAAGTGTTCCTCACCTCTCTAGCATGACTCTCTCTCGTTCTGTCTATAAGAAGGACTCAAAGGACATTTGTCCTCCTAACAACCCCAAACCACAACCCTCCCAATTGTTTTTCAGCCGAAAACTTTTTTCCATTGATTGTATATAATAGCTTATTCAGTGTATCAGCAGTAATATACTGTACACATGGGTGGAACAGCACACCGCCATTTGACATGCTCAGCACGGCTCTGTGCTGCTGCACTGTATAAGTGATACAGTGGAATGACAGAGACACACTGAGCATATCAGATGGTGCTGTGCTGCTCGCTCTATGTTTACATTACTGCTGATGCATTGGAGGAGCTACTATTATGTACAGGTAATGAAAAATGTATTTTGTAGGCTGAAAATCCTAATTGGAGGATTGTGGTTTGGGGATTGGGGTGCAGGGAGGAAAGTATATGCTGCCGTTGGGAGACATTATAAGGTGTTATGGGCTGAGTTTTCACTGCTATGCAGATGATACTCAGCTCTATATGTCCTTTATACCCGAACAAAGCGATGCAGTGTCGGTTTTTAACAACTGCCTCGTTGAGATTCAGGACTGGATGAGTGCGAACTGGCTGAAGTTAAATCCGGATAAGACTGAGGTGTTGGTAGTGGACCTGGGTCATTATGTAGAGAAGTTGACTCCTGGGGTCCCCTCTGGTCTCTCTCTTTTTTTTTTTTTTTAATACTTTTTATTTATAGATCATATGTAATACAGCATATACTATATAACATACAATTCAATATACAACATTTGTCGCTGAACACATTTTACATTTAAGTTCAGGGTACTATACCTGGGAGTACCATTTTTGTATATTCAATCCATGTGGCTCACGACATCAAGTTTAACAAAGGATTGATTCACTGGCTAGATAATAATGTAGGCTATGACACTGTCACCTATATATATTTCAGTACCAATTTACCACTATTTCTGCCCCTCATAGGATACCTAAATAATAGTGGGGGGGCTGGAAAGTCCTAATCAGTGAAAACTCAAACTGATATTATAAAGATTGCCTTGGCTCAATTAAGTTGCATTTCACCCCTGCCCTTATTATTTATTAGCCCAGCTAACCGACAGGGAGACAGGATATCAATAAGGGAATTCAGACAGTTCACAAATTGAGTGGGGTAAAAATCCCCAAAAAGTAAAGTAACCCTCACTAGGCAGGTGTATCAATAACCGACTATAATTTTGAGAACCCCATCATGGCTAACACAGCATAATAAACAATCTCAACGGTAAATTTCAATCAGAGGCAGTATTTATCCTCTGCAAATCTTGCCCAGAAAGAGGAAAAAAACCCTTAGGGACATCCCAGTTAGTCATTTATGTCCGAATCAGAACCTGAGTCCTAAGCAGTCACTTGTTTAATTACATTTTTTTCAGCCTCTATGAGGGTATTTGCCCAAGTAGCCGCTGCCTCTGGGTCAGTAAAAACATGGTGTTTACCTGCATGTTTAACCTGGAGCTTCGCAGGAAACAGTGACTGGGCTGCTATACCGTTTTCAAGTAGTGTTTTCTTCATAACCTGCAAGGCCTTTTTTCTTATTTGGGACTGCGATGAAATATCTGGGAAGAACGCTATCCTGCTACCCTCCCAGATTGTATCACCCCTAAGTCTTGCAGCTCATAAAAGGACTATACGAGCCTCAGGATCCAACAGGGTAACAATTGCAGTTAAAGGGCACTTGTTCCCTGGTCCTCTTCTAGACCGCATGGGAATAGCGAAGGATTTAATCACCCTGATTCCGGAATCTGCAGGCAGTAGAGTTAGGTCGGAAAAAAATCAGTCTATTAACAGCTGGTAAAATCTCTGCAGTAGATGCGAACCTCGGTCAAAAGCTCACTATACGGATGTTGGATTGCCTCTGAACGTTTTCGAGCACTTCCACTTTGGTCCTTAGAAAGGTAAGGTCCTGCACGAATTTGGCATTTCTGGCGCACTGAAGCGCTCTCTCTCCGATTTCAGCTCTGATATATCCGCCCCATGCGCTTGCATCTTGTCATCCATTTGGGAAAACCGTGCTTCAACTGCAGCTAGTCGGCGGTTTGTTTCTTCTCCGGTAGCTTGTATTTTTTTGAAGCAAAGCCATAATCTGGGGGTGGGGGGCTTCGCTCGTCCTTGTGTCTGTGGAGGAAGATGGCCCCGGTCCTGTCCTTCTCGAGGCTTGCGGTGAGGAAAGAAAGGCATCTAAATTTTGAGTAGCATGCCTGTGGTCCTTTTTAGGACTCGTATTGTAGTTCCCAGAGCTTCCAAAAGCGGACTTCGTTATTTTAAACCTCTAATCCGGAGATAGCACACACAGTTAAAACTTTTGTTTCCGACGAGTTAAGAGCTGAGTAATAAAGCTGCCGCCATGCTGGGTGCTCAGCAGCGCCCCTCCCCCTCTGGTCTCTTATTAGGGGATACCCAGCTGAGACCTTCTGAACAAGTGCGAAATCTGGGCTTTTATTTTTGACAGTGCGCTGACACTGAAGATGCTGGTGTCGGCCACTGTCAAGTCATCTTTTTACCATCTGAGGAATATCGCCCGGATAAAACACCTTGTTCCACATGGTGACCTTCCTGTGTTGGTCCATGCCTTTGTTTTTTCATGCCTTGATTACTGTAATGCTTTATACCTAGGGTTGCCAGGGGTAGATCTCTGTCACCTGCAGCTGGTGCAGAACACAGCAGCCAGGTTGTTGACTTGGTTATCAAGAACTTGCCATATCACACCTGTGCTGCGCGAACTGCACTGGCTGCCAGTGTGGTGGAGAATCACCTTCAAGGTCGCATTGCTGACCTATAAGACCCTACATGGTCAGGGACCAGGCTACCTGCAAGATCTCCTTTGTCCCTACCGCCCTCTCCGCCCACTCCGCTCCACTGGCAAGGGTTTGCTAGAGATTCCCAGGGTTCGTTTTCAATCATCTGGGGCAAAAGCTTTTTCTTTTATGGCCCGACCCTGTAGAATTCTCTACCTCGTCAGATTAGAGTGCGCCTGTCTGTGGAATCGTTTGAGGTCTTTGAAAAAAGTAAAGTGTTGTCCTTTAAGCATTTGGTGAGTGGGCCTGTTATTCCAGTCTGGGCTGCTAGTTTGTAACAAAACTTTAGATCTTACTTCGAGGATAGCTCTTGCAGCAAGCTACACCATTAGGACTAAGATACCAGGCACTAGGACCCCACGGAAAACTTCTAGCTAGCAGGGTACAGGGTTGGGCCGCCCCCCTGATGTCAGCCCGCCCCCGACATCAGCCAGTGGTATAAAAGGGGTGGTCCCCCAAACCTACCTCAGTTCTTTTCTTGCCAACGACCCGCGCACATTGACTCCACAGACGCCTTCTGCTTTAGTCTACCGCCAATTACCGTGTTTACGTGCGCTTTTTTTTAATTTTTACTTAATGTAAGCTATTTTTCCTTTTTCTCTCTCAGGGTTTGCTTCTGAGGGGCAACGAATGAAGTGTTCAAACAGCATGAAGTCTTGCTGCATTCTGACAATAGCAGTGAGTCCCAACCTTCGAACTGCCCTGGAGCTGAAAGAGTTAACTTTCCATGCCAGGCATGGAACGCTGAACTCGAGCTCGGTTGAGACTCTGTCTGTTGCTGTTTGAACTCAAACCGTCAGATTCTTTACTCCGCCTCACTGAACAGTCGCTCCGGAGATTTCTCCTTTGCTCGGTTCAGTTTGTCGGTTTCCAACCGAATTTAAACCGCAACCTGTCGGTTCAGTCTCTGTCTGTGGTACTCCTGAGTACTAGATAGGTTTATATTGATTTTCTATTCTGTGTGGAACTTATAAACGTTTCATCGGTTCGGTTTGAACCGATCAGGTTGTTTAAAAATCCTTATTTCTACTTTTAGAGCGTGGTTACCGGTTCTTATCGGTTCTAAAAGAAACGGATTTTACTACGTTTTTTTCCATGACCCGTAACACGGTCAGGAACCGATAAGAGTGTCTTGCCTGGCGGATTGCCATTAAAAGGGTAAGTTTTGTTAGGACTGGCACCATGTCTGAGAAACCCAAAAGAAAAACCGGGCCCACTGGGTTTCAACACTGTAGTGTGTGTGGGGAAGTCTTTGCTAAGGCTGACCCCCACACCACCTGTGTTTATTGTCTGGGGTTTGACCACCTCGATTCAGACTGCCAGATTTGTAAAAATTTTCCTGCAGCTACCCTGGAAAAGAGAGTTGGTAGGCTCAGGGAAAGGGAGGCCAAAAAGTCCGCTGACCCGGATGGCCAGCCCTGTTCAGTTCAAACCGAACCAGAAGGAGTGCCCTCTGACCAGGGCGAAACTTCTTCGGGCAAAAGGAGAACCGATTCTGAGGAGTCGGTTCCGGTTAAGAGAACAAGAAGGGAAAAATCAGCTGGTGTGGATCCAAAAGTTTCTTCTCCAACCGCTGATGAAATAGTCAAAGCGATAAAAATTGTGCAGTCGCTTTCCCCGGTTCCGACCGAACCAGCACCATCAGGAAGGCGCTCGGTTCGGCCGGTTCCCGGTTCTGGATTATGATTTGGAAGAATATTATGAACCAGAGGAGGAGGAAGAGGAGTATGAGGAAAGTGAATGTGGTTTTGAAAGTCTGGATGTGCCCATTGACCCGGACATCCCCCCAGACAGACCTTCAGGAGTGTCTCCTCCTAGGCTTTCTGAGTCCCCCTCCCATTTCATGTTTTACAAGAAAGTGGCCGAAACCCTTCAGCTTCCTATGGAAGAAGCTGGAGATGACCAGGAGGAGCCTGACTATGTGGAAATGATGGATATCCCAGAGTCCAGGAGGCTGTCTGTTCCCTTACACAAGTCTTTAGGGAAACAGACATTTAAGATTTTAAAGACTTCTAATTCTATACCTCCTGTGGATAAAATAATGGACAAAAGGTATACTCTGTCAGGCTCAGATATGGAGTTCCTTACCCAGCAATGCAGCCATGTTGGCATAGTGCAGGCTGCAGCCTGTGATAAGGCTAATATACCCTTGGCTTCACACCCCCCAGATAAGGACTCCAGGACGATTGGTGCCATGGCAAAGAAACAGTACATGGCAGCATTCTTGGGACTCAGGCAGGCCAATTATATGGCCTATACAGCTAGATATCAGAAATCTAGATGGGACACTGTCATGGCTTAAGCTAAACAGGTCCCTGGCCAGCTTGCCAAGGAGCTGGAGCAGGTGGCTGCGGATGGTATTGAGGCATCCAAGGTGCAATTCCATGCTGTAGTGGACTCCAATGATGTTTCATCTAGAGTCATGGCTACGTCTGTGGCCCTTCGTAGGATGGCTTGGCTCAGATGTACTAGCCTGTCTCAGGATACCCAGACTAAGGCCATGGATTTTCCTGTTGTGGGTAATTCTCTGTTTGGGGAGCAAACAGAGAGCGACATGAAGAAAATGGATGAATACAGGACCACCTATAGGAGTGCTCAGGCCAAGGAAAGGCAAGCCACTCCTCAGAGGCAGCATCCCAGGGGCAGGGGCAGGCCTTTTCATAGGCCTTTCTACCAAGCCCAGGCCTCCTCTTCTGCCTATGCTCAGAGGGGGTTCTTTAGAGGGAGAGGCAGAAGCGGTACAAGCAGACCTGCTTCTATCCCCCAGCCTAAACCTCCCTGCCAAACAGGCACCCTGATGGGTTTGCCAGGGCCAGTTCTCCACCACCTGTAGGGGGCAGGCTGGCTTACTTTGTCCAGGACTGGAAGTCTTTAACATCAGACAAATGGGTCCTGGAAGTAGTAAGCCAGGGACTGGTTCTCAGCTTCAAAAAATTTCCAAAGATGAGAGCCAGATCCTTTCCACCTGCAAATCCTTCAGAAGCACTTGCCTTAGAGGCAGAGGTCTCTTCCCTCTTGGCTTTCAGAGTTGTAGAAAGGGTTCCACCCCTACACCAAGGGAAAGGATTGTACTCCAGGTACTTCCTCACTCCCAAAAAGACAGGAGAATGGCAGCCCATCCTGGATCTCAGGTATTTAAACAAGCACCTTTTAAAGCCAAGTTCAAAATGGTGACTCTGGGAATAATTCTACCCTCTCTAAGGCCAGGGGACTGGCTAGTCTCCCTGGACCTCAAGGATGCCTACTTCCATATTCTCATCAGAAGCTCCCATCGAAAATACCTCAAGTTCGAGCTGCCCTCAGGCCATTACCAATTCAGAGCAATGCCCTAACCTCTGCTCCAAGGGTGTTCACAAAATGCCTGGCAGTAGTAGTTGCTTCCCTAAGAAGGCAAAGGATTGCTATCTTCCCATGCCTGGACGACTGGCTCATACTGGGCCAGTCCCCAGACCAAGTCAAGTTACACCTACAGATAACTCAGCAACTGCTCACCTCTCTAGGTTTCCTTCTGAATCTTTCAAAGCCAGTTCTAGAGCTTGTTCAGCTCCTCACCTTCATAGGCACAGAGCTAGATACAGAAAAGGCCAGAGCCTTCCTTCCCCTGGACAGGGCAAGGACCCTTATCACACTGGCCTCTTCATTCACCCTACAGGTGTCTCGACCAGCAAGGCATTTTCTGCAGCTCCTGGGGCACATGGCTGCTTCTACAGCAGCGGTGCAGGGAGCAAGATTTCAGATGAGGGACATTCAGTTCCACTTGAGAGTCTTTTGGTCTCAGAAAAAGGACCCTCTGACCAAACTGATACCAGTGACTGAACCCTGATCCAGGCCTTGCAGTGGTGGCAGGATCAGAACAATCTAAGACAGGGAGTTCCTTTTGTCACTCAGTCTCACTCTTTAATCCTTACTACAGATGCCTCCCTCTTGGGGTGGGGGGCCCACTTGGGAGACCAGACCACTCAAGGGTTGTGGTCCCCTCAGGAATCTCTGCTTCACATCAATCTGTTGGAACTCAGAGCAGTGTTTCTAGCACTTCAAGCTTTTTCCAAGTCTGTTCAGAACAAAGTAGTTAAGATCAGGACAGACAATACCACCCCAATGTGGTATATCAACAAGCAAGGGGGTACTCGGTCTACGGCCTTGTGCACAGAGGTAATGAAGTTGTGGTCTCTGGCCTATTCCCTGAACAACTCCCTTACAGCAGTACACCTCCCAGGCAAGGACAATGTCCTGGCAGATGCTCTCAGCAGGATATCTCAGGGCCATCACGAATGGTCACTGGATCCCCTGGTTTTGGAGGTGATCTTCTCCAGATGGGGCACCCCACAGATAGATTTTTTTGCAGCCCCAGGCAATCACCAACTTCCCCTTTTTTGCTGTAGGCCCCCAGTGTTGGGCTTAGTCCCCCTGGATGCCTTGGTTCTCAGTTGGGAAGGGAAGTTCCTGTATCCTTGTCCCCCCTTCCCTCTCCTGTTCAAAGTGCTAGTCAAAATCTGGTCTCAACCCTGCAAGGTGATTCTGATTGCTCCAGATTGGGCCAGACAGCCCTGGTACCCTCTCCTGTTGTCCTTAGCAGTCCATCTTCCCTTGTCTCTTCCCAGGAATTACAACCTGTTGACCTGTGCTCAGGGGAGGGTTTGGTACCCAAATCTCAAATCTCTCAATCTCAAGGCCTGGCTCTTGAGGCGTTAGAGTTTGCTGATTTACACCTCTCTCAAGATGTTATGGATATTCTAAAGGCTTCTAGGAAGCCTTCCACCAGAACTACTTATAATTCCAAATGGAAAAGATTCTCCATATGGTGCTCTGGGAAGCATATTTCCCCAGAGTCCGCTGACCTGCCCACAGTCCTTGACTATATGGTTCATCTGAATAGCTTGGGACTCAGACCAGCTACACTAAGGGTGCATCTGGCAGCTGTCTCTGCTTTTCTTTCAGCAGGTAAGCCCTCTTCTCTTTTAGCTCACCCTGTATTCTCCAAGTTTTTCAAGGGATTGTTTCATACCAATCCGCCATTCAGGGACCCTGCTCCTGCTTGGGACCTTAATGTTTGCATTGCTCAGCTTATGCAACCCCCTTTTGAGCCTTTGTCCTCAGCAGAGCTTAAGTACTTGACTTGGAAAACTGTGTTCCTGGTGGCCATCACTTCTACCAGGCACATAAGTGAGTTACAAGCCCTGTCAGTGGAGCCTGATTTTATCTCTTTTCATAGAGATAAGGTGGTCCTCAGGACTAACAGGAAGTTTTTACCTATGGCGGTTTCAGACTTCCACCTTAACCAATCTATGTCTCTTCCTGTGTACTTTGCTGACCATTCCTCCTCTGGTGAGAGGAGGTTGCACAGTTTGGATGTGAAAAGAGCCCTTAGCTACTACATAGAACGTACCAAGGGTCACAGGTTTGACTCCCTCCAACTGTTCCTCACTTATGGTGAGTTTGGTAAGGAAAACCTGCCACTAAAGATCCATTGCCAGGTGGATTGTCTCTTGCATTCAATTTTGCTATGAAAAACTAGGTAAGATTCCACCCTCAGGCCTGAGGGCTCTCTCTACAGAGGTACAGCTGCTTCCTGGCTGCTGCCAGGGATATTCTATCTTAGAGATATGTCAAGCAGCTACGTGGAAAACAGTTCACACTTTTACCAAGCATTACTGTCTGGATATCCAGGCTAGGAGTGATGCTCGGTTTGGCACAGCTGTGCTTCAGAGCCTATTTCCTAAGTAGGTTCTGTCCCTCCTCCATGGAGGTACTGCTTGGTAGTCTGCTATTGTCAGAATACAGCAAGACTTCATGTTGTTTGAAGAAAAAATTACTCACCTTAGTAATGTTGTTTCTTCTAATGGAGTCTTGCTGTATTCTGACCTCCCCGCCTTCCCCTCTCAGAACCTTTGTTTTTGGGATGTGGGTGGGCAGTAGCAGTGTTGGCACTCAGGAGGTGCCCCACCTTTTTTATTATCACCCTCTTTTCTTTGGGTGAGTGGGTGTTGTGTTTATTTCATTTTTTGGGTTTCCTGACTTGAGTCTTTGTTTTGGGACCAAAATATTTGTTATTACATTTAGTAGCCAATTGGCTAGTGTAGGTTTACAGCTTCCACATAGGACCTCAGTGAGTTTAGCTCGTAAAGATCTGACGGTTTGAGTTCAGACAGCAACAGACCAGAGTTTCAACCGAGCTCGAGCCCAGCGTTCCATGCCTGGCATGGAAAGTTAACTCTTTCATCTCCGGGGCAGTTCGAAGGTTGGGACTCACTGCTATTGTCAGAATACAGCAAGACTCCATTAGAAGAAACAACATTACTAAGGTGAGTAATTTTTTCTTCTATGGCATGCCTTTTTTTCTCAGAACTGGCCTTTTTCTGGCCAAATTGACGGAGGCCCAGACTACGTCAGGAGGCCTGCATGCTCTGCCAGGATTTCAGCCACTGATCTCGTATCCGCTGCCCAAAGACCCTTGAAGGATTCCTGTGGTAGCAGACTCCTGCAGAGATGGAGGAGGAGTTCAAGGGCGATAACTCTTCCTCCCTGACCTCGGGGGCCTTGGCTTCTTTGGATACTCATTCAGAGAAGTCATCCTATGACATGCACTTGCAATGGGAGAGGCACAAGAAGAAGCACCTGGGTCTTCCTCCTGTGGGAGGTCGGCCTGTCCTCCCCAGGCAGCCCTCACTTCCTCCGGTCTCCCAGTGGTGACACCACCCACTTGTCATCTCCTTCAGTGGTGATTCTTTGAGGTTTGGGGCTCTGTGCTCAGACTCTGAACCCCTGTCCCTTAGGGCCCTTTCTCCTACTGGGTCCTAACATAAGAGGCTCAGCCAGGGCCTCAGGTCGGGCAGCAGGTTTTGGCTTGTCACCCCCCCCCCCGGCCAGGTGTCTGCCATGTTGGGCCCGACGTTCGGGTCCGACGTCTCCTGGCAACGCCCGGGGCTTGTACTCTTCTGTCCCGAGTGTGTGATATCTCCGCCCCCTAAGGGTGTCTACACCCTGGGACAGGCCTTTCCTTTCAGGTCATCGCCACTGTTTTCAGATGGGCATCAGCCATAGCCTGTTGGGTCGACGCCGGTTACCCCAACGTCCATCCCCCGATGACACCTCAGCTGACGCCAGGCTCTTTCAATCCGGGCATCAGCCATAGCCAGTCAGGCCAATGCCGGTTATCCTGACGTCAGCCCCTGGCGACGCTTTAGCTGACGCCATACTCTTCCAGGTGGGCATCAGCCATGGCCTCTCAGGCCGACGCCGGTTACTCTGTCTGCCCCTGGCATTACCTCAGCCAATGCCAGCCTCTTTCTAGATGGGCGTTGGCCAAAGTCTGTCAGGCCAACGCCGGTTCCTCTGATGTCAGCCACAGTGACACCTCAGCTGTTGCCTCCAGATTTTCCTCAGTTGTCAGCGGGCCTTGCTGTCCCATAGCCGACGCACAACAGACTGACGTCAGGCTTCCTGACATTGCCCAAGCTTGTGTCTGACATACTTTCTTTTTCAGAGCTGCTGCCAGCTGTCCGGATGTCCTCCTCCTGATGTCCAGGTTTCCACAGCTTCAGAACCTGACACAGGGCCCCTTTCCACATACCCCCGTCATCGGTCCCAGGCATCCCATAGGCGGATCTTATGCTTCCCATTTGCTCCTTGGTGGGTATGCCTTAAGGTACTACAAAGACCCCCAAATTCTAAGAGCTTTCAGGGAGATGGGGCTATAACCTAGCAGGTTTCTGAGGAATTTCTTACGCTTCCTCCAGGGGTGCCTTCCCTCCGCTGGGTGGCTTTGGCTTTTGCCACTGTCAACCTTCCTGGCACAGGCACTGGGGTTTCCCTCTTCTGTCTCGATCTCCTTCACAGATGCCAGTTGATTGGCGGGGGGGGGGGGTATCCCTCTGGGTTCCACCACACTGCAGCAACATCCCCGACAGCCACGTCCTCCACAGCGACAGAACCATGGTGTCATCCCCGATACTGACACGTCCCAACTACAACCGGCAACACCGACTGACACACTTGTACGCAGCAATGCGAGGGGGCTGCACCCCCCCTGCTTTAGATATCTAACTCCACGTTGCACAGACAGTGGAGTTAGATACATATCCGATCGCTGTGCAACACCCATTGCCACAATGTCCGCCGCCCGTCGAGTGTTTCTGTGGGGTTCGCTGTGCATGTAACGGCTGTGCAGTCATTATGCCATCCTCTGCCACCTCGGTGGTGCCAAGTTGAGGGGGTCGTCTGTGCAGTACTCATTGGGATGCACACTTCTTCGCAGACCATCCAGCAGCTGCCTTCATGAGCCTCTGCGTGGTCCAGTACCACCCTGAGCACCCTTGGCACCTTCCCACCGCACTAGATGGTTGTCAGGTGGACCAGTCTGACATGAAGAGTTCCACTCCTGCCACTGCTGCTATTGCTTATTTGCTTTCTTCTAACCCATGTGGCTCAGTGTTGGGATGCTCGTGGGGAAGGGACCATGAGGAAGACACAGTCTCTCATGGATTCCTCTAACCTGGATGAGTGATACCAGGTTCCCACAGCAGTTCAGTTGTGGGTATTCCCAAAATTCTTGATACCCCTATCAGGTTCCAGTGGGGGAGTAGTAGCTGTGTTGGTTGGTCCCTGACACCACTGTTCGCCTCGAGTTTTCTTGATCTGCCCCCGACTTGCCGTCTTCTTTCCTGGATGCCGCTTTTTAGAGGGGGCTACTCCCCTTTACAAAGACCAAGGAGGGCTCTTTACTTGCTTTCAGGAGTCGGGCAAGTCTGTTTGCCTGGTTCACTCCATCTGTCACTTCCAGCGAGGACGTGACCCGGCGTTAGTCCTTCTGCCGATTCTCCGGGTGGCAGCCTGGAAATGGGTTCACGCTTGCAAGCAGCAACCCTTGCCTCCAGAGGTTCAGCCCTCTGGGCAGTTCGTGAAAAGGGGGCGCACTCTAGAGTTTCCGTAACTACCGTCGAATATCCCTTCCTATCCCTCCTGTTATCCTTGGGCTTATATTACCCCTTTCTGGGTGGAAATTCTGGTTTCTCTGTGTATACAGGCAATAGATCATGTCCGACCAGCTGGTAGAGGGCCAGGATTTCTCCCCATCTTCCCCTCATTACACAGAACCCGGGGCACCTTTGCCAGCCTGAACAGGAAAAAGGGGAGTTTAATCGCTTCAAGATGGTTATCCTCATTAGCTGCTCCTCCTTCTACTTCGGGGACATTGGCTTTGCACCCCAGACATGCACGTTGCATATCTCCACTCCTGGGTCTCCCGACCCCTCAAAGGTTTTCTCCGCTTCTTCTTTCAAGGAAGCCACTTTCAGCTTCGAGCTCTGCTGTCCAGCCTGGCCTCACTCCCAGAGTCTTCATCTGGTGCCCTGCTGGGGTGGCAGCAGTCCTAAGGGGTCAGGTCACTTAGCTTTCCCTTACCTAGATGATGGGCTCCTCAGAGCTCCCTCCGGGGACCAGCTACTCAGGACCCTCAGAAGACGCCCTTACCCTGTTTCATGACTTGGGGTTCACTCTTAACCTCCCCATGTTCTGTCCCATGGCCCTGCCACAGGCTTCTGTTCATTGGGGCTGTCCGGTACACCATCCAGGGCAAAACTTCCCTGCCTCCAGGTGGTGCAAACTACCTTCAGGCTCAAGATCAAATTCTGGCCAGAGCAGTTCTAAGACTACTAGGTCACACAGCGGCTCCGAGACGGTGCGTCACTCCCTGAAAAGGTAGCTGGACCCCTTCAGTCTTTTCTGATGGGGCCTCCTTCCGGAAGGAATCACCTCAGCAGATTCTATCAGCTGACCATTTGTGCCAAGGTTGAGGCTTCCATGACAGACCATCTAATTCAGAGGAAACGACTTACTTCAGTGCCGCGCTTCCAAGATGGGGCGGCGTGCGGGTGTGGGTTGCGAACACAGGAATCCAAAACACCATGCACTCCAGAGCCAGGAGAGTGACTCACCCGTGTATGAATTCAAAGATTATAGAAGAAAAAGTGAGTGAAGGCAGCTGTTGTGCCTTCAC
This sequence comes from Neoceratodus forsteri, assembly GCA_016271365.2. Taxonomy (NCBI): domain Eukaryota; kingdom Metazoa; phylum Chordata; order Ceratodontiformes; family Ceratodontidae; genus Neoceratodus; species Neoceratodus forsteri. The sequence goes on along the minus strand of CM057449.1, from coordinate 1,126,942,217 downwards.
TCATTTTTTTTTTCTGTAATCTCTGAATTCATACAAGTAATAGAAGCAAAAACTGTATCAGTGCTATTTACTGCATATCTTCACTGGAGGATGGGTCACTCTCCTGGCTCGGGAGTGAATGGTGTTTTTTTGTGTGTCACCTAATTCAGAGGTCCTGCTTTCCACTGAAACAGTATCTCCACATCCATAGGCTGGAGATGAAGGTGGTCCTCTTGGCCTTTTAGGTGCTTGGGACAGACCTTCTCCCTGGCTTCCTCCTCGCCCAGACGGACAACATCAGTGTTTTTTTTTTTTTTTTACATAAGCAGCCAGGGGAATTCTCACTCATATCTCCTCTACAGGGAGGCCATGAGGTCCTGGTTTTGAGCGATAGAATACAATCTGGAACTTATTGCTGTACCTGCTCCAGGCATCCAACACACCTTGGCCGACAGCCTTTGCCAGTCTCTGTCTAGGGCTCACGGAAGGGAGCTTGTGCAGTCTGTCACAGAGGACCTTTTTGATAGGTGGGGACGCCCAGAGTTGGACCTTTTTGTGTCCCCACTCAATGCCAAACTAGCCAGTTTCTGCTCGCTTGATCCTCAAGCTTCCAGTGGAAGGAATGGATATGATCCTCATTGCACCTTATTGGCCTCAACACAGCTGGATTCCACTGCTCCAGCAAGCTGGCAGTGAAACCTCCAGTTTCTCTGCCTCTGAGTTCGCACTTGCTGTCCCAGGACTAGGGCACCTTGTCCATCTGGACCTCACATCACTGCATCTACATGTGTGGCTTCTGCAGCCTTAGATGTCGCCCATTTTGGGGTTTTCCCAAGGGTGACCGATATCATGGTGGCCGCTAGGAAGCCTGCCACCGGGGACTCCTCTGCTATGAAATGGAAACAGTTTTGCATGTGTGCTCCTGCCCATTCTCTTCCCCCTTCTCCTGCCCGGTGAACTTTGCTTTTGGAGTGACTTCTCTCCCTGTCGGACTCTGGCCTGGGTTACTCCTCGTTTAAAGTGCTTCTATCTGCCACCTCTGCGTATCATACACCTGCTTGAGGGCAAGGCCCTTGCCCATCTGAATCTTCCCAGTACCCTTTTATGGGGCATTCTGTATCTCAAACCTCCCATTAGGGTCCCTGTTCCCCCGTGGGATCCTTTGTTTAGGTTAGAGAAACTCCCTTTGCCTCTCTTCAAACCATCTGCAAGTTGTGAGCTACCGTATGCTTTCTGTGGCGGAAAGCGTTGTTTCTAGTTGTTGTTACTTCTGCTTGAAGGACTTCCAAGCTTCAGGCTTTGAGGTGTAAAGGGCCTTTAGTTTTCCACACGGCCCAGTTGGTCTTGCGGACAAATCCTATGTTCTTGCCTAAAGTGGTGTCCGAGTTCATGCTAAATCTGGACATTCGTTTACCTGTTTGTTACGCAGGGTACTCTACTTGAGGGGAGGCTCTGCTTCATACTCCGGCTGTTCACCGGGTGCTCTATTATTACCAGACACGTACCCATTTCTTTAGGAAATCTGGTCAGTTGTTTGTTCCTTTGCCCTGTGGACTCTAGGGGCTCTGGCTTCTAAGCAGACATTGTCCGAGTGGTTGGTTAAGGGCATCATGTTCTGTTACCATCAGTATGGCAAGCCTTTACTGGGATCGGTTAAAGACCATTCTACCAGTGGGGTGTCTGCCTCCTCTGCTTTGCTGCAGAATGTTTTTGGCAACAGATATCTATCCAGCTGCTGCTTGAAATTCCATCCACACTTGCATTAAGCACTGCAGTTTGGACATTGCTTCCAAGTGCAAGACTGGCTTTGGCCTAGCTGTCCTTCAAGGCCGTCTTTTATGAAGATTACATTCTGTTTTTTTCCTCCGTCCTTCTGACAAGGATTTGTCTTTCCTACTGTTTGGGACTCTGTCCTAACGGTGTAGCCTGCTGCAAGAGCAATCCTCGAAGTAAGATAGTACAGTTACGTAACAACTTACCATAACAGTAGATCTCCGAGAGAAGCTCTTACAGCAGCCACCGCTTTCCCTTCCTCCTTCCCAATGTTCCTTTTGTTCTGTTTCGCTAAGACTCTCCTCGGTCTCCTAACTATGCATGCCAGATCTCCGCCGAACTGAGGTGGGGCTGAGGGACCGCCCCTTTTATTCCACTGGCTGATGTTGGGGGTGGGCTGACGGGGGGGCAGTGCCCCGCTGTACATTGCTAGCCAGAAGTTTTCCGTGGAGTCCTAGCATCTGTCGGCTTAGTCCTAATGGTGTAGCCTGCTGCAAGAGCTTCTCTCGAAGATCTGCTGTTATGGTGAGTTCTTATGTATCTGTACTTTATTGGGTTCACAAACCGGCATTTTGATTTTCAGCTTTTTTTTTTTTTTTGCACTGGGACCCCCCCCCACCATCAAAGAACTCAGCCCCTGCATCTCTTGTCCCACAATCAACATCTTAGGACTTACCTTATTTTCATAATTGTTTTAATAAATTGGACTGGAATGCACCTTGTTGGCAGCAGCACTCAAAACAGCCAGTAATCTGCAAGGAAAGCAGAGCAACCAGTGTTTCTGCAAGCCACGTTTTCATAAGGAAACTAGTACTCTATACAGAATCCTTTCCAAGAGAGTTTAAAAACTTTTCTCTTCACCAGTGCTTTCAGCGTCTTTTTTTTTTTTTCTTTATACAGCTCCTCTGCTGCACTCCATATCTTACTATGAAGCCTTTTATTTAGGCGCTCCACTGCACCCACCACCACACAAGAGTACATTCCTGCCCCCCCCACCCACCGCTGAATGTGTTGAGAACAGCTAAAAATAAAACATCACCATTTATGATATAGTAAAATGAACTGCAGCATCAGAATGCGCTTGATATACAGAACAGTTTGGAGTTTGCAAGGAAAGTGGAGTACAACTTCAGTTATTTTGCATTTGATTTCCACACAGAAAAAAGACAGCGGAGGCGTTGGTTATAGAACAGTCATCCCTACAACTGCTGATTTCACCGAGAGTCAGTACGGCCTCTGATTTTACTAAAACACACGCACAATAACTTTTAGTTTAAACCCACTTTTTGTTCAGAATGGAGATTAATTGCAGCCTTCTGTGGTGGCAGCAGGAAGGTTGGCAAGAGTCAGCTGGCAGCAGCTCAGTGCATCTATTAGAGAAGTGAAAGGGCCGAGCACTATACTACCTTATCTTTTATAGTGCAGTGTTCGTGGAGAGTCCATGAACAAATGCTCTTTCTGTTTTGGCGCTGGTGTGTCTTTGAATTTCCATAGGTCAATCAGATTTCTTGATTTCCATCTGCATCTCCTTGTATGTGGAAAACCAGTGTCCCTGGCTATGTAATAAGAAAAACATGTATTTGGTACTGTTTTTAGTAGGATGCGTTGTGTGTCACTCAGGAGAAACTCTACCCTCAAGCTTCCATGCTTGAGGTAGCATCACTGGAACTGCTCGGTTTGTTGAATCAGTGATTTTTAACATTAGGATTCACTGGACAGTTTGGTACCTTTTATTGGACAAACATAAGTCTTGTACAAAGATGGTATAGTACTTAAGCTTTTGGGGCACCATGGGTCCCTTCTTCAGGTGCAGTGGCAAACTAAGCAAAAGAAGCTGAAGTTATACACACTGAGATGCATTGTTTCAAAATAATTTATGACAGAATAGTGAGATGACTTAAAGGGAGGGAGGTGGGTGGACAAGTGAAAAGGAACAGGCCTGTAGCTGTGGTGGGTGTTTAGTAAAGTGCTGAGATATCCATAAGAGGCAGAATAGGTGCCCTGAGGTGTTAATTTGAAAGGTAACCTGATAAGAACATAGGATGGTCATGACCTGAAATACACAAAGTGTGTGTGTATGTGTGTGGAGGGGTTGCAGAAAGAAAAAAAAAAAAGAAAAATATATTTGTATAAACTAAGTAACATATAATATTAGAGTTTTCCATAGTGTCATACAGTAAATCTAATGTCCCAATAGAACCTGTTGAAATGTGAGTTAAATTGTTTGATATATTTTAATTCCCATGTCTTTCACTCCTGTGTGTTTTTGAAGTTGCCTCTTTTTATTAAGACATACAGGTCTGAGAGGGAATGGTCTGATTGAGAAAAATGTTGTCTTGGCATGCTGATAATCTGTTTTAACCCTTGCTGTGCTGCATATTGCTATATCTGTCCCTCCTGTACATTCTAATTCTGTCGGCAGTCTAAGGGTTAATATTGTGAGTTGGTGGTGGTTCATCCTGGTTTGCTGTGGCTGTCTTGTTTCCCCTATATAGCATCCGTGTGTGCACATTTTGCCCTGAATTATGTAAACAACATTAGTTGACTGACGTGTGTAGGATCCATTTGTTTCTATTGTGCTGTTCTTTCATGTTTCAATGTTGGTCTGGGTGCATATGTGGGAGCAAGTCTTACATATTGCATTGTTGCACAGTGTTGTTCCTCTCCTTTTACGGTTATTTTGGTCTACTGAGAGTTTACTATAAATTATTAGTTAGCAAGGTTGGGGGGCTGCAGGTGGTTCAGGGAAAATGCCACCAAGTCTTTCATCTTCACTCAGCATGGGTTGTAGTTCTTTAACCATTTGCTGAAGGACTGTTAGCATGGGGCTGTATGCAACAACTAGGGTGTGTGTGACAGTCTGATTTTTTTTTTTTTTTTGTGCCTGTATTCCAGTAGATTTCTCGTGGGATTTGTATAGCACGTTCCATTTCTGTGTTCACTTGTCTTGAAGAGTGACCCTACTGGAATTACGAAGTGAGGTGTGCCGTTTCTTTTGATCTCATCTCGATTTGCCTGTCTGTAAATCACAGAATTTTTGTGTGACTTGAGTGGAAGCTGGAATTGTGCAGGTACAGTATCAGTGTCTGCCAGCAGGTTTTCTGTAAACAGCAGTTTATATATGTCCATCAAAGCAACCACAGCCCTCCGAGACCTTTTAGCGGGGCGACCGGCACCTTCAAAGCCACCACCCACGCCACCCTCTCCAGCCAGCAACAATGACAGGTATGGTAACTTTTTGACCAGCCGGAAAGCAGTGCTTTCTTACTTCTGCAACCTGATTGGTTGGTCTCCCTGACTGTGTGCTCCTATTGGCCAGTTTCTTTTGAAATGCAGTGGCTCTACAGTCGAACTTCTCTCATTCAAAATTCTACTGCTTAATTCTGGAAAATCTTAATATTAGCAAATAAGATTGTTCATAACTGTTTTAAAGCATTAGAGCATTAATTGCCATTTAGTTTTCGTGTGTGTGTATATAAGCAGGGCCACCTCAGCACTCTCAAAATGTCATTACTACAGCTTTTGTTAAATAATTTATTCTGTTATTGACTGTTAAGCAGTATCCTGAAACTATTAAATTCCATGACCCTGCCATGCAGAGCACAGGAGGGCTGGCAGGAGCGTTGGAATTAAATATTAGTCAGCATCGTGGTTTTAATATTACGTTTTGGAAGTCGACAAATTACTCAAATCATGCTGAAGTTTAACTTTTAGCTTAGGTCATTTACGTGATCAGGGTATTCAGATAGCAACATAGTTTCTTCTGTGAAACTGGCCACTTCAGATATGGTGCTGCACCCCAGTCTCCCCCTAATGAACCCTCCTCTCACCTCTAAAACTTCACCACTTATACTCCTGTCTCTCCTGTTATGTCTAAACTGGCTAACAACTTGTACATCTCTTGCTACTTATCCCTGAGCTAACAATGATAGTGACTTCAGGTTTCTAACATCCTGCTGTACTATTACTAAATTCTACCCCTGCTCACTCTATCCTCATCAAAAGGGCTGTATCTATCTGTCTATCCACTCCTATCTCTTGAACTATCGTGAGCCCAAAGCGCCAGCTAGGCACTTTCTCTGCCAACCTACTTTCTCACCTTGCCGCGGCTCCTTATGCTTGCGGAGATATTGAACAATCCGGGCCCTATGGTTTGCGCTTCACCCTCGCTGGCTGCAACAAAAAGGGTCTGGTTATAGCCCACATGAATATCCGAGTCTCACGAGTCACCTGGCTGAGCTCGAAGCCTGGGCTAAACTGATTAACCCTGACATTTTATGCCTATCAGAGACTTGGCTGAAGCCTTGGGTGCCTGATGCCACTTGTCTTGTGCCTGGTTATAGCATTTTAAGGAAAGACCGTGTTGGGTCAAAGGGGGTTGAATTATGTACAAAAATCATCCCTGAACATCCTACCTGCACTGATTCCCTAACACCTTGTGAAACTCTGCAGCTACCCTGGCACTGGGTTCAAAACTGCTGCACATCATTTGTGTCTACAATCCACCTACAAGCGGGATGAGTGGTCTCCAGAATTTGCTACAATATGTCTCCCAGAATGTAAAATCAAATGAGCTCTACTCCTTGGGGACCTGAACCTTAACTGGCTGGGTCCACAGCACAGCATCCTTGAATCTCTAATACAGAAGCACAATCTACACCAAACTATCACAGGCTTTACCAGAACTACTACTCCGCACTCAGGGTCCCTACTTGATTGGATCCTCACCACCAGACCGATCATGTACTAGATGCCACAGTGCTTGCTGACTCAATCACTGATCATTCCCCCACTTTGTCGATGGCGATCCTGTCCACCTCCTCCTCCTCCACCACGTCTGATTAGGTTTTCAAACTATGCTGCCCTGGACAAACAAGCCTTCCTATTTGACCTCTCTTGTGTTGACTGGTCTAACATTTATACATAACCAATGTTGATACTGCCCTCAATTCACTTCTCACTGAATTTGGCAACATCCAAAAGAAGCACCTCCCTACAGTCAAAAGGAGGTAAGGGCCAGTATCGAGGTGGCTGAAAAAAGACCTGCTTCAAAAGTTAAAAGTTAGAGACAATCAATAGAAAAGTACAAACAAACTGGACTGCAGTCAGATCTCATTCTGTATAAACAATACAGAAATGACTGTAAAGATGCATCAGGCAGGCCAAAAGTAAATACTGCCAAAACCTGCTGATTAATTCTTCCAATGACCCTCATAAGTTTTGGGGTCACATTAAGTCCTTCTTAGGTTCTGCTAAAGATGTCACTCCCTCAGATATGGTCCTACATGGTGTACACTGTAATGATTCTACTACCATTGCAAATGCTTTTAACCAACAATTTTCTGACTTATCTGCCTACACAGCTTCCCTCCCATCACAATCCTCTGCTTCACAGTTTAACCCCACAGCATCTGAAGGACCCCCAAACTTAACCAACCCCTTCTATTTCAGGGAAGTGTCTATGCATCAGGTCCTAAAGCTGCTCAGGTCACTCTCTGAAAACACCAGTACTGGCTCAGATGGCCTAGAACCAAGACTACTAAAAATGGCTTCTTACTACATCTCTGGCCCCCTGGCACACATCTTCACCCTATCTCTCTCCAATGGCATTGTCCCTGAAGTCTGGAAGGCAGCCAGAGTCACTCCTGTATTTAAGAAAGGCAGTAAAATGACATATCAAATTACCGGCCTATTGCTATTTTGTCTGTTCTGAATAAAATCCTGGAAAAGTAGTATCGTGCAAATCACTGAATACCTTGAGAAATTCAATTTACTAAGCTCAGCACAACATGGTTTTAAAGCATCACAGCACCATGACAGCACTTGCAAAATTCACTTCAGATATCGTTACCAATATGGATAGAGGAAAGTTAACAGGGCAGTTTTCATTGACTTAACCAAAGCTTTCGATCTGGTTGACCATTCTCTGCTACTATCCCCCTCAGTACCTTGGGCTTCTCTCCCCAGTCACTACCTGGTTCAAAAGCTACCTCTCCAACAGAACACAAGCTGTTAAGTTTAATTCATCCATGTCAGACAGTGCTGTTATCAACATTGGGGTCCCTCAGGGGTCTATACTTGGCCCTCTTCTATTCCATTATCCGTCAATAAACTTCCTGAGCTGGTCACCACAGGTCACTCACTTCTTTATGGGATGACCTGGTAATTTATTATCACTCTGATAAGGTCCTGGATCTAAATGCTGCCCTCACTGCAGATTTTCGTGCTGTACAACACTGGTTGAACTCTCAACGCCTGGTTTTAAATACAAATAAAACAAAAGTTATGATGTTTGGCTCCAATCACAAGCTTAGATCCTGTCCTCTGACCATCTCTGTCTCTGATATCGATGGGGACCCTCTAGAAACTGTCACTTCCTTTCGTTACCTTGGCATCCACCTGGATCAAACCTTGGACCTGAAAGCATATACAGGAAACCTGCAAGTCAATTAACTGCAAATTGAGGGCTGCCTACAGAACCAAATACCTGCTCACCCTGCTGCTAAATTGGCGATAGCCAGAGGCATTCTATTGCCAACCCTTACATATGGGTGTCCCATCCTGTCCTTGTACCAAATCTTCACTGCAACTATGGGATACTACACTTCAATAATGTGCGGGTATGCAACCAAAGCACCTCGGCTGCAGATCATTGTCTCTTATATCAGGACCTTGGTTGGCTCTCTCCTTCCTCTACTAGGCAGTACTACTTGTACAATTTAGTTGATTCCATCCTAAGGATGTCCAAGCCTGCTATCCTGTCTGATCTCCTCAGGCCGGCCATTCCCACAAGGAATCTTAGATCGGCTGATCAGACCTTACTATCCATCCCCTTTTGTCGGACTAAAAAGGGCATGGGCTCCTTCCATTATGCTGCCCCCCACCTATGGAACCTACTACCTCAGGATCTAAGAGATGTCTCCACTCATGTGACTGTTAAGAGCAAACTCAGGACTTTCCTCACTACTATGGACAAATGTGTTTGCTTTGACCCTACCTGATCCACTGCATTTGGTACTGTTTCCTCATTGCTAGCACTTTTGCCTGTCCAAATGGGTGTTCTATACTGTGCCTTGTAATTAATGTTTTATTTTGTGCCTTGTAATTAATGTTGCCTTAACCTGTTTCTTTATAAGCCTAATGTTAGCTGTTGACAATTGTAAGTTCGCTATTCTACTCCATGACATTCTTATCTTTACTTCACAGCCTCTCTCATAACCCCCTGCTGCTCTCCCCCTTCTGTTATATCCTCTTCCCCCCTTTTGCCTCCCACCAAACTCACCTTTACCTGTTCCTACCTCATCCATGCCCTCCTTGGTTCCCACCCTCCTGGCTGTGCTTAGTCACCTCTCTCCACCTACCGCCTGCTCCACCGTCTACCGGCCCCACTCCCTGCCCTGCTGTCTCTTGGTTCCACTGGCTCGGCTTGACTTTGACACTTTTGCCGCATTGCCGTAACTCCTCGCCTCTATCCCCCTCTCACCGGCATCCTCACTCTCACCCTGCCGTCTACTCGGTTCCACCAGCCTGGCTGTATTTTCCTACCTCCTACCCGCTGTTGCCGTCTACTGCCGCTCCCCTACCCCTCTCTTCCGCCTGCCGTCTTTCGGCTCCATAGGCCGACCGCGGGTTGGTACCTCACCCTGCTGTTGCCGTATCTGGACGCACCTCCTTTCCACTTAATCTCTCCTCCCATCCTTTTGCCAGTTTTCCTTCCTTGTGTCTTTTCTACTGATGCCTATCCTCTCTTATTTTCTGCCTTCTACTATTCACATTTTTGAGTATGTTCCATGATCAAGTGCTAAAGTATATTTTTGTTTACTAATGTATGTTACATTGCCATATGTATTTCTCTCTGCATTTTTTGTACTCGTTGTCTTAATAATCTGGCTGTACTCTTTATTGTGTGTGTAATTGTACCTCCAGGTCGTGCCTGAAAACAGTCACTTGCTGACTAGCGATACCCGGTTAACAAAACTAACCAATAAATAAATTAGCTTTTTTTTTTTTTTTTTTTTTTTTTACTGTGGTATCCAAGAAATCTGTGCTGATGGTACAATATTTAATGATGAGTTTTATAGAAGAATGAAAATTGCCAAAATCCGTGAACACATAGAATTCGATGGCAGATGAGGACTGCTTGGCCTACCCAGTCTGCCTATTTTCCCTACCTACTATAATACTGTAGACCCTACTTGAACTCTGGCATGGCCTTCCCTTCCCTAACAACTAAGGTTCCCTTATGCACTAAGTAAGAGGCAGTATCTGGTTAAGGGCACAGAGCTGCACATCTGGAGACCTGGGTTTGAATCCCATCGCGCCTCCCCCCCCCACTTGCATACTGTGTGACCCTAAGCAAGTCACTTAACTTCCTTGTGCTCCCAGGTTGCACCTGGAAACAAGCTCCGACTTAGTGTGCCTTTCCTGGTTAAACAATTTCCCCTGATGCCAATACCATGCGTTTTTGAATCCTGTCACAGCTTTTGTCCCCACCACCTCTGGAAGGCTGTTCCAGGCATCCACTAGTCCACTCACAACTGTGTGCACGGCCGTTATCGAAGCAAGGCGCAGAGAAGGGTTAGTGTACCCCAAACTACCAGTATTAAATCCAAAATTACTCTGCAGTCTAACTGTGCAAATGAAGAGAGCAGCCGTTTCTTGATTCAAAACTCAGTTATTTATTAAACAATAAGCTGCTCTCAGTAGTGTTAGTACAGTTGTAGAACAGTGTCTACCATGACTAGACTTACTCCCCCAGCACTTCGACCAAGGCGTGGTCTTCCTCAGGGGGTGGAGTGTGTCTGGTATTCATTCCTTAAATGGCCACTGTCTCATGCTTCTGACGCCACCTTTCCTTAACACGTGTGAGGTACATTCATTAAAACAGTATTATTAAGTGGCACTGTGGGGATATGAACCTAATGCATTAAATATATGCATTTTTATAACCGAATCTTAAACTTTCTTAGTTTCTAAGTAGAAAATAATGCATTTAGGAAAGATTCTCAAGCTTATAGTGCTAAACCAGCATTTTCTTTTAATGTCACTGTTCTTACTATTTACAGTCGACCGTTTCTCTACACAATCATCACAATAACCATATGTAAACAGTTTTCACACAAGGCTACTTTTAATCATTGTTTATGTGTATAAATCTAGCATAAGTGACACAAGATAAGCTTTTTACATTTTAAATTTACTGTCATTTTGTGATTTATAGCTATACTTGTGTATTTTCTGATTGCCAAAAATCAAAGTCAATTATTCCTGATGAGATTCTCTAAGCTGGTTAACAGAATTCGGTTACAGTCATCACAACAGAAAAACAAAAAAGGTTTATCTAATCTGGAAAATATTCCAGTAATTTTTCTCACTTATGACTTGCTGTCATTACAAGCTTCGATCATTAATTTCAAGTCCAAAATGGGATCATGGCCAGTACAGTGATCACTCCTTCAACACTTTCATTCTCATTTTTTTGGGGGAAGTCCACCATACTTGGACTATAAATTCCTTATAGGGCTAGAAAAAAGGGGCAAAAAATTGATCATTAATTTTTTTTAAAGCAGCAGTGAATGAAAATGGCCTAGAATTTTACCCCACCATTGTTTCTTCCTAATTGTTGCAAGATTTTGTCCAGTTTATTTTGGTGGTGACATTTTCAGTTTCTGTTATCATTTAAGAACTGTATGAAAGTTTTAAAATAATTATTTCTCAAGAAAAAAAGATGCCCGCTTCATTTTTATATTGAAATAATATAGAGGACCTGAGGAGAGTTAAGACTTAAGACAAAAATGCAGATGTACCACATACAGCATGTGAAGTATCCAGAAACCCCAAATCAACAGTTCTGCCAATATTTTTCATAACCATAGCAGAAAATTGGCTTTTTAGAAAAACTTTTTTCATTGCACTGCTGCTTTTTTTAACTTTGTTTATTGTTTCCATAAACAAACATACAGTTTAATCACAAACACTGCATTACAGTTAAAGTAAAAAAAAAAAAACATGAGGATGCCACGCCTCTCAGTAAACTCACTATAATCTGTCAGTGCTTTAAGATACATCATACAGGTGAATCTTTAATATATTATCAAAGTTAAAGGGGCACTGTCAGCTTTACTCCGTTTTTTGCCTGATACAAAAAATGCACCACTTTACACAGACTGATTAAATATTTACTGCAGAAACCCCCCATGTGGTTGAAATAAATGAATATTTACCATGTTTTTCATTTTCTGATTTCATTTATTTTCATCCGTCCCGACCGAAAGTGTCGCATCCGGAGGCTTACATCAAGATGTGAACGCAGGGCTGGCTGGAGCGCGTTCATGCACTGCAAGATTTTAACATTGTGTCCCTAAAAGAATCATAATCCAGCACCTTGTGTTGTATATAATTGCTGCTGCCATCTCCCACGACGAACTGAGCACTGCAAATAACAAAAGTTCCTGTTTTAAATCTGAGCTGAAATCCCAGGCATGCTCTCGAGAGTCATGGACAAAGATCACGCGCATGCACAAGAGTGTGCAATTGGCGCACATGCCCAGAATTTCAACTCAGATTTAAAATAGGAACTTTTGTTATTTGCAGTGCTCGGTTTGTCGTGGGAGATGGCAGCAGCATTTATATACAACACAAGGTGCTGGATTATGATTCTTTTAGGGACACAATGTTAAAATCTTGCAGTGCATGAACGCGCTCCAGCCAGCCCCGCGTTCACATCTTGGATGTGCTTCCGGGACGCAGGACACTTTCGGTCGGGACGGATGAAAATAAATGAAATCAGAAAATGAAAAACATGGTAAATATTCATTTATTTCAACCACATGGGGGGTTTCTGCAGTAAATATTTAATCAGTCTGTGTAAAGTGGTGCATTTTTTGTATCATGCAAAAGACGGAGTAAAGCTGGCAGTGCCCCTTTAAGAGAAACACAGTAAGCTGCATAAAATGAGCCCAGGAGCTGCGTGGTATCTGGTCCTTTTTTGTAACAGAAATAACTATTTTACCAAGCTCTCTGTCACCCCTAGAGGGTGAGATGTCCATCACGCTTAATCATGAACATCAAGGCACAATGTGCTTTAAAATAAAGTGCTTCCATCAGAACTTTATCCTTCCAGATGAAAAAAGAAAAATCCCTCAAAACATTGCTGTCTTTTAAAACACAAGTTGCATTAACTAACTTTCTATAGTTAAGCTGCAAAAGAACAGTTTCATAAGTTGTTACTAACGGCTTTAAAGCTCCCAACTTTATAACATCAAACTTTGCTTAACATCTCCTTATTAGTTCGTTTTAGTTCCTACAGGGCATCGTTTCCCAACTCAGAGCAGGAAATCATGAAACGTGGTGTAGTCCCAGTGTGCCCTGAACTAAAACATTGCCCCCGGTTAATTTTAACAAAATAAAAAGGCTACCAGCATGTAAGTATATTCAGGGATCCTCTTCCTCCTCCGATAATGAGGCTTCATGGTCTGTCACTCTGAATCTCGGGGTCGTGTTCTTCTGTGCCCATTTCAGGGCCTCTGTGGGCTCGGTGAAAAAGTAGATCTTTCCTTGATGGGCAATACGCAGTCGGGCCGGGAAGATAAGGCCGTGAGAGACCCCCACCTCCCTCAAAACCGCCTGAACCCAGTCAAACCTCTTCCTTCTCTGTCGGGTAGCGTATCCGATATCAAGATACATCCGGATTGGTTCCCTGTCCTGCAGCAGAACCCGTTTGCATTTGGTCAAAGCCAGAAGGAAGTCCCTGGATCCTCTTCCATCCGTGATAGCCACCACAGCCCTCGGCGCATCTGAATTGTCTTATCTGCCATGCGGGGTTATCCTGTGTGCTTTTTAATTTTTATTTATGTCGTTTTTGTTGACCGGGTAAGTGCACTAGCCAGAAACTGACTATTTTCAGGCACAACATGGGAGAGTACAAGGGATTACATACAAGAAACATTTCAGAAGTGCATTACAATAATACATACAGCTTAATTTATAACCATTTAAACAAGGATACAACAGCAGATCAATAACAGAAACAACAGCGAGCAGTACATGCAAACAATAACAAAAGCATATACAACATAGTATAGGAGATGCAGTCAATAAACAAATATTAGAATGGGTCACAGCACCAGCAATCAAAGTGCATGTGCGTGTGTCAACACATATAGGATACAACTTAGCTCAGTGTGACACCTAAGAATTTCAAAAGAGGAAATAGCAGGAGGAGGGTAACTGTGAAATAAAGTAGAGTAGAAGGAAATTATAGAGGATAAGTATATGAGGAGGGTGGAGGAGGCCAAGGCAAAGTCAAAAAGAGGACAAGGGCATGGGTAAGATAAGAGGAAGGTGGAGCAGGGAAGGGGGTGAGAGGGTAGTTGTAAGGAGCAGAAGAGTTTTGAGAATTATGGATATCAGGGCAAGGGTATGGCGGACCCCCAGACAAGTCAAGTAGGGTCAAAGCAAGTACAGGGTTCAGCCATTGATGGGTATTGTCGGAGCTCACTTTTGAAGCGACAGTGAGATGCAGATAGCCTTAGATCTATGATGTGCCTGCTCTGAAGTCTCCTTCCCTAGCTGTTGTATTATCCAGTCCCGGATAAAGAGGAGGAGGTGATCCCCTTCGCAGTCCTCCGGAAGACCTACATTTTGTAGATTTGCTGCTCTTGCCTGGTTCTGAAGAGTTTCCAGGCGAGATTTCAGGTGGGTGTTCTCCTTGATGATTGAGGTCACTGCTCCCATCACCGCGTCTGCCCGTTTGGGAACTTCGGTGGATGTTATTTGCACCGACTGCATCGTAGCTTCCACTCCAGCCACTCTATTGTTTAGAGCATTGAATTTTGTAGATAAGCCAGAGACCAAAGCCATAATTCTGTTTAATTTCAGCCCGATCGTCTGAAGAGTATTTTCTGATGAGGCCTCTCCTTGGTCTGGAATTAGGCCTTGTTGAGATTGCATGTCTGGCGAGCGAGCTGGAGTCTTAGTTCTGGCTCCATCACCAGGGGTCTTATCCTTACTAGGGTTGCCCATGATAGTCAGTAGATCTTCACCAAAAGTTATTTACTGTTATTTTGCAGCTTAGTCCCCCAAAACCAGCATTTGTTTATGTTTAATGCCGATTAAGTGGTAGAGCTCTAGAAGGAGGCATCCATTTTGTTTGGGCTCCAAACGCCCCCGCACTGCTGCTTTAAATAACAATTATTATTTTCTTCAAGAATGGTTTTAAATCCCACTCCGTGTTATGACCGTTTGGAAAAAGGCTATTAAGGTTGAAAATCCAGTAGCTCTCCCTCGGGAGTAGCTTATTTAATCTATCCCCACCGCTAGGATTTCGTTCAACTTGTTCTATAGCCATGAATCTTGTGCCTTCTATTTTGCTGTAATGTTTCTCACAATAATGCCTGGCTAGCAGTTTGTTCATCAAGCATGCCTTGATATTCTGGGCATGTTCTTGAATACGCTGTTTTACTGGTCTTATAGTCCTGCCCACATATAGTAGGTCAGAGGGGCACCACATTGCGTAAACCACATACATGCTGTTGCAATTTAAAAATGTTTTAATCTCGGCTATCTTGTCATAACCCTGCAGCACAAGTTTCTTCTCTGGCAGCAAAGGTCACAAACACTACATCTCCCTCATCTGTACATGCCTACAGGTGGAGGAGGTAGCCACATCCTTGCATTTGTTTTTGGTGTAGTATATCTGCTCCTGACCAATTTGTCTTTGAGATTTTCAGCCTTGGAGAATGTGATTCTGGGATTGCCACCCAAATCTTCTGAAAGAACAGGGTATTTTAATAAAATGGGCAAAAATGTCCTTAATATATTTCCTAGCTGTCTGGCCTGATTACTATATTGAGTCACAAAGGTAACTGGCTGCCTTTCCATTATGCCTTGTGAGACACTTCGTGTCTTGGGTGTCAGTAAATTTTCCCTTTTTTCTTTCCTAGCACGTGCTAGTGCTGTCAATAAATTTTCTCTCTTGTAATTTCTGTTTTCAAAACATCTGAGCATTTCTTGTGCTTGTGTCTCAAAGTCTGAGTCCCTAGACCAGTTCCTACCATAGCCTGAGAAACTGTCCATAGGGAATTGACTTTACTAGGGCGCGAGGATGGGCACTGTTCTCTCAGTACATTATTTGTTGAAGTACTTTTTCTAAAGTTCTTATCTGAATCCTGTAATTCTCATCAATATATAGTGTCAAGTCCAGAAAATCAATTTCCGTTTTTTCATGAATGTATGTAAACCTTAAATTCAGTCCATTTTCTGTATTTAGCCATTCCATGAACTGTGCAGTCTCTTGCTCAGGTCCTGCTCAGATACATTGTATGTCATCTATGTATCGGTCCCATTGCTTTTTATTTTTGAAAAATGGATTTACTGTCTCTGAAAATATATCAGTCTTTTCCCAGAACCCGAGAAAGAGATTAGCATAACTCAGGGCCATTGCTGCCCCCATAGCAGTTCCCTGAAGCTGCAAATAGTAATCATTGTTGAATTCAAAGACATTGTGGATCAGGATGAAGTGTAAGGCGGTCAGTATGAACTCAGTGGGGAAATCTGAATATTTTGAATCATCCATCTAGAATCTCCTACATGCTTCCATCCTATTCTCATGCAGTATGCTAGTGTAGAGTGACTATACGTCAATGCAGAGCCAAGTGTAAGTGGGATCCCATTCCAGATTTTGATTTTTAGCAAGAATATCCATTGTGTCCCTTAAATAGGAGGTTACATCAGGGAGGCATTTCTCTAAGAAAAAAATCAATGAACTGATTTAAATTATCATTAAGTGACCCAATACCAGATACTATGGGACATCCCAGAGGGTTAGTCAGTCTTTTATGTATTTTTGGCAGTGTATAAAGCGTTGGTGTTGTGGGATTGTCATTCCAGATACATTTTAATTCCTCTTCTGAGATGTAACCTGTTGATTTGCCCCATTCCAAAGGTCCAAAAGTTATTTTTTGAACAATTCTATTGGATTTTTTGGTAACTTTCTGTATTTATTCCCATCATTTAACATTTCTGATCTTCCCTGGACATAATCCTCCCTGTCCCTTATTACTGTGTTGCCCCCCCCTTGTCTGCTGGTTTTATGACCACTTGCATTTCTGCTAATTCCCTTAATGCTTTCCTTTCATGACTACTGAGATTATTCCCATTAGGTGCTGGTTCCCTTAGGGCTTTCGTCCACTTCCTTTAAAACCACTGTTTCAAAACTCTTTTATTAATTGATTATTAGTATTCGGACAAAACTGTGAGGGTAATTTAAAACATTTTCTTTTTTTTCTTCCATGTACTGCCTGTAGAAATATCCTTATCAGTTTCATAATTACTTTCTGTTTCGATGTCCTCAGAAATCTCATTCAAAAGGCTTTCTAGTGTTTCTGAATCCCTAACAACATCCTCTCTAAGGCTCTGTCCACACTACGCCTCTGTAACGTTACAGAGTGCCCAAACCGTTTCTGCAACATTTTGCGTTTACACCTATAACATTACAGAAGGCATTTTCGTAACCGTTGTTGAAACCACATATGAGGTGGCTTCAACAACGGGTATGAAACCAGTCCCGCCTTGGTAATGTTACCGGTGGTAGTGTGGACGGATGGTAACAGTCCCCTGCAGGGCCCGTAGCGCAGCGTGAGCTGCATTGTGGGATTGGGCACTGCGGTAATGGTCGCCCGGTTCCCGAGGTGTGGACTGGCGGTACCGGTCTCGTACTGGTCACCGCTGCAGTGTGGACACACTGTACCACTCCCCGGCTGTAACGGTTTCTGTCCATTACGGGGTCTGAGCAGTGTATAGTGGACAGGGCCTTACTGTCTCACTAACACATTCTGCTTCCGTTTCAGATTCACTTAAACCAGTTAATAGGTTTACCATTTCCATGTCTATTGGGTTCGCCTCTTCACCTCCCCCCCCAAAGCAGTTGGGGTTGATTTCACAGCCCATGTCCAAATGTTCCTTCGTTCCGTGATATTCTCTCAATCTGATTTTTCTAAATAGTGCATACAAATCTATTTGTGTTTTAAAATGGTATGTGTCCCTGGAGGGTGCAAAATGCAATCCTTTTTGCAATAGTTTATGTTAGGCCTAAGTATTACCTTAGACAAGTTAATCACTTTTGAGGTTTCTTGTTGCTGTTCCTGAGTTCTTGATCTTGCCCTGCCCCTCCTTGTTTTCCATTTTTTGATTGCTTCTTCTTGTTCTTCCTCCCTTGCTGTTGATCTTTAGGTCTTTTATCTGTAGATTGCTCTTTATTACTCTCCAATCGTGTATTAGTTTTAACTTGTTCCTCAGAGAAAGAGACTCCTTTCCTTGACTGACTTCTGCTAAACAATCTAGATCCCCTGGGCCAGAATGGAATATGTCCTAATTTATAGTCATTGTAATCTCTTTCTAATTTGGATTGGATTTTAGCAATCAGTTCTTGTTTATATTTGTCAAGTTTATTTTTTAGACGAACTGCTAGTTCTTTAAATATTGGGAGGGTGTTTCATTTATTTAGTTCCCCCCTAGTGAGTTCGGTTTCGCCCCTTGTCTTTTCATTGTTATCACCATCTTCAGCAAGAATGAGCTCAATGAATGTGCATGCGCAAATTGCTGCTGCCTTCTCCCACTCTGTTCTTCGCTTGAAATTGTCTAATCCACAGGAGGGCGTTTTAGAAACACGCAACCCCCGTGGAGCTTGGTCCTTTTCCAGAGAAGTCTCTAAAGTTATTATGTTGTAAGTGATGTCTAACTCCATTATACTTTGCTTTTCCAGTATATTAAACAACTTTCTGAGTTTGATTTCATCCGTTTGCTCATGTCCCAACTCCGTTCCTCCAAGCTTTCCTCTCGCTCGTTCTTTCCTAGCAGCCAAATCCTCCAGTGCTCCAATACTTCCTGGTTCCAGGTCAGGTTCTGATTCACTTCCGGTGCTGCTTTGTGTCCTCTGCTGCTTTAGACATCCCTTATTGCTTTTTACATTTTAAATTTGCTGTCAAGTATAAGCTGTAAAGCACAAAATTACAGTAAATTTAAAATGTAAAAAGCTTATCTTGTGTCACTTATGCTAGATTTATACACATAAACAAAGATTAAAAGTAGCCTTGTGTGAAAATTGTTTACATGTGGTTATTGTGATGGATTGTGTAAACGGTCAACCGTAACTAGTAAGAACAGTGACATTCTAAAGAAAATGCTGGTTTAGCACTATAAGCTTGAGAATCTTTCCTAAATGCATTATTTTGTACTTAGAAACTAAGAAAGTTTAAGATTTGATTATAAAAATGCAAATATTTAATGTATCAGGTTCATATCCCCACAGAGCCACTTAATAATACTGTTTTAATGAATGTACCTCATACTTGTTAAGGAAAGGGGGCACCATAAGCATGAGACAGTGGCTATTTAAGGAATGAATGCCAGATACACTCCACCCCCTGAGGAAGACCACGTCTTGGTCGAAGTGCTGAGGGAGTAAGTTTGGTCGTGGTAGACACTATTCTACAGCTGCTCTCCAGGCGTCCACTAGTCTCTCTGTGAAGTACTTCTTTGAGTTTTCCCCTGAGTCTTCCACCTTCCAGCTTCATAGCATGTCCCCTTGTTCTTGAACATCTTTTTTCTGAAAAATGTTTCCCTCTTGTTCCTTATTTATACCTGTAAGGTATTTAAAAGTCTCTATCACATCGCCCCGTTCCTCCAGGGTGTACATATTGAGATCCTTTAGTCACTCCTCTTATGGTCTCTGGTGCAGACCCTGCACCATTTCTTTTGCCCTGTTCTGGACTGCCTCTGCTTTATGTCGTTACAGAGATGTGGTCTCCAGAACCTGACACAATACTCCAGGTAAAGTCTCACCAGTGATTTTATTTTATTATTTTATTTTATTTAAAATTTGATGACCAGGAAAGGCATACTGAGCTGAGGCTCGTTTCCAGGTGCGACCTGGGTACAGTTTGTACAGAGAGTAACAATAGTTGAGGAGTACAGACAGTTTGCACAACACTTTTACAAACAGTTACAATACATTGTTCGGTGGTAAACAGCTAAACTGCGTGTGGAGTGGGAGAATGGAGATGCGGTCAGCTAGGAGTAGGCAGCTGGGGTAGGTGAGTGGGGACTGTGTGGTGCAGTGATTTATACAATGGTATCACCACCTCCTTCTTTCTGCTGTGCTGTCCCTCCCTGTGCACCCTAGCATCCCACTGGCTCTTGACACGGCCTAGTTGCACTGTTTGGCCACCTTTAGGACATCAGATATGATGACCCCAACTTTCTTTCCTGTTGGTGGTCATCAGTGCCACTCTCCCCATCTTGTACTAGGCCCCTGGGTTTGTATGTCCTAAGTGCATGATTTTGCACTTAGTTGCCACATTCTTGACCACTCCTCAAGCTTTCCTAGATCCCTACAATTTTGTCCCCCCCCGGAGTTTCTACCCTATTGCACATGTTAGTGTCATCTGCAAAAAGGCACACCTTCCCTTCTAGTCCCTGTACAGTGTCACTAGTAAATACATTAAAGAGGACCAGTCCCAATACTGATCCTTGTGGCACCCCGCTTGTGACCTTCCCTTCCTTCCTTGGAGTGAACTCCGGCTAACACCACCCTCTGACGCCTATCCCCCAACCAATTCATTACCCAGTTTACCACATTTGGCCCCACTCCCAGGCTGCCCAGCTTGTTTACTAGTTTTCTATATGGAACGGTGTCGAAGACCTTACTGAAATCTAGGCAGACCACATCCACCGCTCCACCCTGATCTACTTCCCTGGTCACCCAGTCAAAGAAATCTATCAGATTTGTTTGACATGACCTCCCCATGGTGAATCCATGCTGCGTCAGAACCTGTACCATAAGTTGCTGGTGTTGGTATTCCACAATCCTTTCTTTTAGCAGTGATTCCATTAATTTCCCCTCCACCTAGGTCAGGCTGACTAGCCTGTAATTTCCAGCTTCCTCCCTGCTGCAACTTTTGTGAAGTGGGACTACATCTGCTCTCCTCCAGTCCTCTGGGACTACTCCTGTCTCCAGTGAGTGGTTGAACAGGACTGTCAGAGGTGCAGCCAGCACTTCTCTGAACACCTTCAGTATCCTTGGATGTGTCCCGTCTGGCCCCATTGCCTTGTCCACTTTCAGATTTATGAGTTCCTTCAGGACTGTCTTCTCTATAAATGGACTAGTGTCCACCTCCCGTCCTTTCATGCTCCTGTCACTTAACTGTGGTCCCTCACCTTCCCCTTTCTCCGTGAACACTGAACAAAAATATTCGTTAAGGATGCCTGCTTTTTCCTGGACCCCACTACACACTTCTCCCCTTCCCTCCTTAGCCTTACAATCCTTCCCCTGGTTTTTCTCCTTCGCTTACATAGCTGAAAAATGTCTTATCCCCTTTTTTATCTTGGGATAGAAATCCGCCGCCTGAAGCTGATGCAGAACGCAGCAGCCCCACTTTTGATGGGGTCTTCGCGATCTTGTCATATTTCGTCGGTGCTGCGTGAGCTGCACTGGCTGCCAGTTCAGTGGCGGATCACTTATAAAGTCAGCTTGCTGACTTTTAAAGCCCTACGCGGACTAGGCCCGGACTACCTGAAAGAGCTCCTGATTCCCTACCAACCCGGTCGATCACGCTGCTCATCTGGCGAGGGGTTGCTAGAGGTTCCAAGGGTATGTTTAAAATCTTCCGCGCGAAGAGTTTTTGAGTTCGCTAGCCCACCTTTGAATTTCTACCCTGTCGGATTCGGGAGTGCGCAACTGTGGAGTCATTGAAGCAGGCTTTAAAGACTTACTTGCGGCTTCAGGCTTTTAGTAATTGAGTTTACTGTTTATATTATGATATGTGTATGATTTTATTGAATATGTTATGATTTTATCATTATTGGTGTTTTAAAATGTGAGGCGCCTTGGTTTTGGATAAGGTGCCATATAAATAAATTTCATTATTATTATTATGCTTTACTACCTGTGCTACTTTCTCCTCCGTTTGCACCTTTGCACTCCTGACTGCTGTCCCTGCCTTCCTCTGCGTCTTGTGATATACCTCCCTATCCTCCTCCTCCTCCTTGTGTGTCTTTTATACTTCCTGAATGCTAACTTTTTTGCTCTTACCTTCCCAGCGAGAACCATAGCGGTCTTTTTCTCCTCTTGCTTTTTCTTATTTGCCTGATGCAGAGGTTTGTTACCTTCCTTATGGCCCCTTTTAGTCTTCTCCACTATTCCTCCACTCCACCCATGTCCTCCTTCCCTGTCAGGGCATCCCTGAGGCATTGCCCCATCTTTGTAAAGTCAGCCCTCCTGAAGTCCAGGACCCTCACCTTAGTGTGGTTCGATTTTGGCTCAGTAGTTATATTGAACCGCGCCATAAGGTGATCACTGGATCCCAGGTTGTCACCCACCTTGATGTTTTCAGTTCTGTCCCTGTTGATGAGTACCATATCCAACACTGGTCCCTCATGAGTGGGCTCCCTAAGTACCCCTTCACCCTCCCCCCGGTCGTCACCATGTTTTGCATGGCTTCTACCAGTACCTTATCCATCCCCCCCCCAATGCTGCAGGTCCGTAGATAACCAATAGTGATTCCAACCCCCTGTATTCCCTATGCCTTTGTAGTTTTTATGCTATCCCTTACATAAAGAACCACTCATCCCCCTTTCTTACTCTCCCTGCCCTTTTTGAACATAGCCTGGTATGGCTGTATCCCAGACATGGTTCTCAGTGCACCATGACTCAATGAGGGCAACAATGTCCAGGTCAGCCTTTGCCACAATGACCACAAGGTCTGGGATTTTGTTTCCCAGCATTTGTGCACATGGCCTTCCAAATTGTTCTGTCACCTTTCTTGTCAGTCTCCCTTTTGCCTACTCTTGTTATCCCTTCTGCCTTCATCTCCCCACAATCTCATTTCTACCATTCTGCTTTTCCTGCTGTTAGAAACCTTTGGGAATTTCCCTCCCTTAGGGTTTTCCCTGTTGACTACTTCAGCTTGCAGGGGTGGACAGTTCATGTTTCCATGATTTCCTTCCACTCCTCCCTCGGCTAGTTTAAATGCTTGCCAGTGTAGCATTTAAACCATCCAGTGAGGACTGTGGATCTCCTTCCGGATGGAAGCAGGCCATCTCCCCTGTATAGGCCTTTATCCCTCCAGGTTGGACCCTAGTCCCTAATGTAGCCAAAACCCTCCTCTCTGCACAAATCCTTCAACACTGGTTGAAGATCTTGGTACGGAGCACCCTATCCTCCCCTCTGTCATAGAGAGGCAACACCACAGAAAATGCCACTGAGCGTGTTTACTGCCTAAGACCGCACCCCAATTCCCTGAACTCCTCCTGCACGCTCCTAACCTGATCCCTAGCCAGGTCAATTGTCCCTCGGTGGACAATGACATCCAGCTCTCCCTCCCGTTCTGCTGCCCTAGCGATTTCCAGGATCCGCTTCCCTTCCCTCTGAGCCATGGTGCCAGGTAGGCACCTAACCTCCCTCTCCTAGCCCTCCCTGTCTCCAAATCTATTCCCCCTAACAATTGAGTCCTCCACCAGAAGTTGTTTCCTCCTGTGGGGTGCTCTGCCACCCACCTTGGGGCATTCTGTACGGAGGACCCACACATCCTCCCTGGCCACTACTTTTGCCTCCATGGGACAGTCTTGCCCTACCAGAGCAGTGTATGAGTTGCATAGTGGAATCCTCTGGAGGATGTGCCTCTGACTCACCACCCTCAACTTTCCTGAGCCCACCGTAGTCCAGCTGCCCCATCTCTCCTGCAACCTTTGAGACAGCTGTGGCAGATTTGGTGGTCCCTGGGTGGGGGAGGAGGCCTCCCGAATCTTGGCCAACTTGGCCTTGAGACAAGCAACTTCCACCCTCTGCCTAGAGAGGTGCACGCAGATGGGGCAGCACTGCAGTCTCCAGAAAGTCTCCCTGAAAACTGCTGCCCAATATCCATTGCACTGCACCACTCCCAACATAGCTATTGTTTACCTTGCCTATTTGTGTTTTGCTTATTCTAGTCCCTTTATCTACCTCTACCCTAGATGAGGTGTTTCACCTATTCCCACTTTTTTGCTTACTTTAACCTTTTTTTAACCTTACCCTAGATTGGGTGTTTCACCGGTTCCCACCTTTTTGCTTGCCTTAACCTTTTTTTACTTTTACCCTACATAGTGTGTTACACCAATTCCAACCTGTCCTGTCACCCTTCCCAGCAGTGACTGTTACACAGCAGTGAATAGCTTCCTTGCCTTAGTCGACTGGCAGAGTCCTCTGCTTCTCTGCATCCTTCTGCCGATGCCTATGATGCCAGTCACCTGTTCCACTCTTACGCTGTTCTACTGACTCGCTGGAACACGAACGTGCTGGACACGTTAGAGTGGAAGTACTTTTATAGTGCTCTTGCAAGAAAGCACTAAGCCTCTGTCAGCTCCACCCCACAATTACACAACTGATTCTCAGGGCTTCCTGAATCAGCTCATCCCAAGGTTAAGTTCCTGAGGTAGTTTCCCCCCACACCACCCATTACAATTTAAAACCCAGGTTTCAGGGTACCCCAAACACTGCCTACCGAGTTTCAAAGTGCTCCAAACACTGCTTACAGATCTCTTTTTGACAGAACTTTTTTTTTTTTTGTATAATATTTTTATTAATTTTCAGCAAACGCACCAAAAACATACACAGCACAAGTAAGAATGAGAATAAAAACTATTCAGATTTACAGGGTCATGAGCACCATTGTACATCCAAAATACCCGCCGCTGTTATTGACACCAGTTCTGAAGTGTTTACATCTACATACTTAGCAGTTGAAGTAAGGTTCGTCTTCAGTAACTTATCTTATTGGAAAAAAGGTTTAGTAAGAGTAAAGACCAGAAGAATCAATACAGAAAATAATAGTATCCCCCAACCCCGATCTGCATTTTGGGATCCACAAGCACATTGAGGCACACCAATCCCAGGTTCCACATGGGGCATGAGGTGAATATGGGCCCCATCCCCAAATTCCCTTTTAGCAATTCCACCTTTCCAATCTCAAATCATCCCCTTCCTCAAAACCATAATCTCTGCTGTCGGCAATGTGTTCAGGTATGTATCCCACATATGTTGGAACTTCTCCTCACGCCCTTTTAAGGGCATATGTCAGCAGTTCCAGGGCCAGTAGGAAGGCCCTGAGGAAGACCCGGATTGTGGGTCGAAGTGCTGGGGAATGGTCTTAATTTTGCCAAACACCTTGCAATAAAAGTGCCAACTTTTGCCTTCTAAAATATCCTCCAGAGTGCTGAGCTGTCTGTTCTTTTTGTTTTATATCAAGTGGAGCTGACAAGCTCTTGGTTCCTGCACCGCTGGTCTTGTGCACACACTTTCCTTTAAATGTTCCGGGGCCAGTGCCTGCAGTGTGAGGGTTTTCAATTCATAATTGTGGGCATAATACAGGACACCCGCATCTTTTGAATACACTGCCCAGCTAGAACCAATAAAACATGCATCAGCCTTGTATGAGGAACCCATTCCTCCTTTCCCTTGTTCTCCACCCCAAATAACATAGAAAGTGGAGCACACAGTACCTGCCTGCCTGCTATTCTAGAGATGTCATGTGCCACCAATGCCCAACAGGGCTGGAGTACCATACAATCCCAGAAGCAATGTAAATAAAAGTACCCATTGCCATTCTGCATCTACCGCATAGAGGAGAGGTAGCTGGACTGAATTTATGTACAGTGATCAGGGAGCAATATAGGCGGTGTAAGCACCTGTACTGTGATTCTTTATATGTATTACGAGTCGACTCAACAGACCCATATGCAACTTTAGTATTTCCTTCCAATTATTCTCCATTATAAGGATCCCGAGGTCACACTCCCACAATCCCATTACCTTAAGTAATAGGTCTGGCAAGGTGACCCTATCGTGTCTTAACTGTTTTCGCTACAGATTCCTTGGGTGACTCCCTTGTCAACCAGATCATCTGTTCAAGGGGGAACAATGGAGAGTCCCTTGGAGGAGACTTACCCAGTTTCTTGCTATATGTGTGTGTCTGGAAATACCGGTACTACTAAATACTGGTGTCCTGCCTCAAGCGCTAACTTTATTTGGAGGTCCGCAATACGTCATATATACCCTCCAAATCCCTCAAGTCCTCCACACACCTAACCCACCTATTCTTCCAGGCCTGGAACCCTGGGTCCTCCAGACCAGGCAGGAAGTCCAAGTTAACCACCACTGGAAGAAGCAGCATAGCATCTTAGATGGATTTTCATCACCTTCACATTCCCCCCTCCGTACCCCCAGAGTATACAAGACCAAGGGATTCCCTCCACTCCCTTATACTTTCGTTTACCATCTTGCCCAAAATATGCCGATACCCCACAGGATACCTAATCCTGGATGTATCTCTGCTGAGTTGTGAGCTAATATCCCCAAATATCAAAACCCAAGCCCCCACCCTTCCCCCCAACCCTTCAAGCACTGCAGACCCATCCGGGGTCTTCTTCTGCCATATAAACACAGAGAACCCCTTCTCCAACTTTTCAATATCCTGCTTCGAAGGGCCCATAGGTAACATCTGCATAAAGTACAATAATTTATTTACTATATGCTGCTTACTTTTATATTATTTCCTATTATCTACTGTTTGATAAGTATACATTGTACCTTGCTGAAAATTGTATCGGACCTGTACCTGCTGTTTTTCCGCCTATTGTTGTACTGTACAAACTGTTTTGTTGTCATCTGTGATCCTTGTACCCTCCCGAGTTGTGCCTGAAAATATTCATTGCTATGCCTTGTGTACTTACATGGTTACCAAAAGCAAATAAATAAATAACTGGGGCAATACATTCATCTTAAGTAGATTAATGTGACCCAACCATGAAATTGGAATTGCCCTCTATCGCTCCAAAGCCACCAGAATGTTCCTAATTAGCGGACAGTAGTTGAGAGCATACAGCTCTCCCAACACTCTTCCCACTCTTACCCCCAGGTATGATGGAGCCACCCTCACCATTTTAAGGCCCCATTGTACCCATAGATGAGCAGGTGGATCTGCTCCTAAACTCAACATCTCAGATTTATGCAGGTTTAAACAGTACTTTAAAAATCCCACAAACCACCGTAAGAGCTGTATCAGGGCGGGTATCAAAGTTTATCTGATGGAAGTTTTTAAGGGAGTGTTCACCTTCTGTCCAAATGAGGACTATATCATCTATCTTTAATTGTTCCCTTGCCACAGGAATCTTCCCTGCACTGTGGAAGCATGCCGCTGTTATCTCGCTGCACAAAGGTTGCCCCACTGACTCTCCTGTAAACTGTCGGCACATTTACCTACTCCCAGTCCTCTCCAGACCATTAGAGAGATTAGTTGCCAGTTCATTCTCTGACTTACCTGTCTCATACATCCCTCTTCTCCCATAACTAGTCAGGGTTTTGTGCTGTGCATTCCACATCTTCTTCACTTCTCAGGCTTACTGATTTCACACAGGGTTGAGGATTTTCAGACTGGTGTTATTTTCTTTGATTTGGCCTAAGCATTTGACACCGTGTCCCACTCTCTCTTAAAAAAAAAACCAACAACTTGCTATCTTTGGCCTTGAACTGCTCCTCCCTCTCATGGTTCTTACCTTTCTTACCTTACCCAATCTGTCTGTATCTATCTGATCCCAGACAAATTATCACAGGGGTCCTGCAAGGCTCTGTTCTAGGGTCTCTCCTAGCTACCATTTTTAGTAACGATCTGCCACTTTCTGTGAAAACCTGAAATATCCACATGTACACCATCCTTTATGCCTCTGGATGTTTTCACGCTGACTTCTCTGCTGCCCTACAAGTGGATTTCAACTCAGTCTCCAGCTGGTTTAATGCAAATTCCATTGCCATCAGACGATCCAAACCAGTGT
The DNA here is from genome assembly GCA_016271365.2 of Neoceratodus forsteri. NCBI lineage: Eukaryota > Metazoa > Chordata > Ceratodontiformes > Ceratodontidae > Neoceratodus > Neoceratodus forsteri. The sequence continues at coordinate 1,126,914,605 of CM057449.1, read as the reverse complement.
CCATGCTCTTTTGGACTTAAGTATATCTTGATACTAACATACTAAAATGCCAGCAGAATAGGCCTAACGGTCTTTCGTGTCTGCTCATTTGGTCAGTCCCCAACCTGGGTGCTGACCTTGCTGTCCCCCTCGCCTTCTCTGGCTTCTCCCTTCCCAGTTCCGGATATTCTTGCTGCATTGGATTTTGCTTCCAGAACCCTTCCCCTGTACCTGTCCCACCCCCTCTTGAACCGTTCCACTGTCTCTGCCTCCACCAGCCCCCTAGGCAGTGCATTCCATGGCTCCACCACCCTCTCAGTGAAGTAGCACCTCCTCCTTTCTCCCCTGAATCTTCCCCCCTCCAGCTTCCACCCATGCCCTCTAGTGGCCCCTTCCTCCTTCCTTCGAAGCACCCGACTGTTCCTCCCCTATTTACCCTCTTCATGTACCTAAAGACCTCTATCATGTCCCCCGGTCCTACTCTCTTCCAATGTGTACATATTTAGCTCTTGAGCCTCTCCTCATAGGTCCTGTCCCCAGCCCCAAATCATTTTGGTTGCCCTCCTCTGGACCCTCTCCAGGAGGTTAATGTCCCGCTTTAAGTGTGGCCTCCAAAACTGCACGCAGTACTCAAGGTGCGGCCTCACCAAGCAGTTATACAGAGGGAGTATCACTCTCCTTCTGGAGGTGATCCCCCTAGCGATGCATCCCAGCATCCTGTTGGCCTTGGCTGCTGCCCTCCTACAAGTCTCAGAGTTGTTCATCTTGACATCCACCACCACCCCCAGGTCCCTCTCAGCCATCGAGACTTGTAGCTTTCTCCCCAGGGTGTACACTTGGCCTGGGTTTCTAGCCCCAGGTGGAGTACCTTGCATTTCCCTGCATTGAACCTCAGCTTCCACTTTCTAGACCATCTTTCCAGAGCCTCAGGTCCCCTGTGGGCCACCCTCCTCCTCCCCATCCACCACCACCCCCAGTTTGAGTCATCTGCAAAGAGACTCATCTCATTCCTGATTCCTGTCCTTATGTCAGATACGTAGGCGTTGAACTACTGCTTCTGACCTAACTATAAATACCCCTGATCGTACCTCTCTATCTTCTGTGTCGCATCACAAATACATAGGTGTCATCTGAACAATTCACTGTACTTTTATTTACTTACCCACTGGTTTCCAAATTGCACAGAAAGCTTCATACCGTTTGTTGGATTGGTTTTTGCCTTTTTTTGGGAATGCACAAGTGCCTGGTCAAATAGTTAATCCTGCCAGTCTGTGACTTTGAAAGTTTTTGGTCAACAATGCTGCCCCAAAATTTCATTTATCATAACTGGATACCCTTTACAGTGCCCTCTATAGAGTCATCCTTCGTGCACCTGCTCCCACGTATCATTGCACACTCTATGACCATCTATGCTGGCCCTCATTGCCTGGTTGGGTTCAAATACTGGTTTAACGAGCTCCCAAACTGCTTATGCACCTGTCTCTACCCTGGACACCATCTTCGGTCTCAGTCTAGCAACAGATTCATCATCTCATGTCAGAAACTGAGTGCTGGATGACTTGCTTTCAGTTACCGTCCCCTATAAGCTTGGAACAACCTTACTTGCATAGTAGTTTTCCCTCCAGTCTTGCTACTGCTAAGCAGCTTCTAAAAAATACGAATGTGTCCCGTTGTGATTGCACCTGATTTGTTGATGGTTTATGCTGTTGCAACCTGTCTACCAGCTGCTGAATTTACCAAATGATTGATGATACAATTCAATATATTTTTGTGTTCTGTTGTATTGTACCTGTCTTTCTGTATTCTAATGGTTGTTTTTGTTACTGCTCCCTCTTCCCCCGATCACATCTGTAGACTAGATTGTTTGTATATCCCTGCATGTCTACCTGGTGAAACATTTTAAATCAATCAATGCATTAAAGTGTTGGAGGTAGAGTAATGCTTTATAGGAGTGGTGTTTAGACAAATCTTCTAGACTGATTCAAACCATGGTTAGAATGTAAAGAGGTTTAGAATACCTGTGTAGTTATTAGTGAGCTAAACTTCTTTGTTGACTTCTAAACATATTTTATCAGTTAATGTCTTGCTGTCCTAGAGAAAAAAAAAATGTTATTTAATATGTTTAATTATTTGGTGAAATTTAACTACATCATTAAGTCTATCAGACTTTTTCAGTATTTGTTTGTTGCATTTTAGGATTTTTTGTCATCTTTTAGTCCTTCCTAAAGCTAAGCCAACCTGAGTTCCCATATTCTGATTTGAATATCTACATACTGCCTGCGCCACTCTGGGCTAAACTGGCTATCCCTAGATGCTCATCTTCTGTTTGTCCTTGGCTCTCTCAAGGACACAATTCTCAGGACTGTAGCATCCTCTTCCCTTGCTGTCCTGCTGCAACAGTCTGATCAGTCCAACCCTCTGGTCTTGTGATTTAACTCTTTTGGTGGTCCCAAAATGTTCAACTGATATGGGGAAACAGGCCTTTTCCTGCTTTGCTCTAAAATTTTGGAACTCTCGTCCAGTATCCCATAGAACCTGCTAATCTCAAATACTCCTCAGAATGAAAGTGGAGCTATAACAACACCCAAGTTCTTCTGGACAAATGTATCTGTACTTGATGCCTTGTGTTATGCGCCTGAGGTAGATTTATATAATTATTGTGGCTTTCCCTACACTGATCAGTGTCCTGTCTTTGTAGCGAAATGGCAATTGCTTGTGTAACCATTGCCCTAAATGTATGTCTGTCTGTTTGACTGTCAGCTTGATTTGCAAACAACTTGTATGTTACTTGCTTATATCTTTTTACTGTGTATTTACTGCATTTTATTGTGTCGTACTGCACTCCATGTATAATGTTCTTTGTCCCAACAAGAAAACCTTGCAACCCTCCCGAAGTGTAAAATATATGTGGAATCCAAACACAAGTGTGTCTTGTATAAAAAGAACAGGCTTTTATTAAATAACAAGCACACACGCTGTTAAAATAGATACAGACAAACAAGACACCCCAGAAAAAATGCCCAACGCTGTTTCACTCCCACACTCGGAGCTTTATCAAGCCCAAGTCTTGTTGGGATTATTTGTTATTTGACCGGAGGGCGATCTCTTTCTTTTTACCTATGTAACCCCTAGGTAGCACTGTCCTGTGGGCTACTACCGCTGTCTGCGTGACTTTGCACAGGTTGAGGGGCCTGAGCTCGGTGAATGGGTGCCTGCACCCGTACGAATGGTTTTAGGGTAGCGTAACTGCTGTTGGTATAACCCTCTGGGGTGCTGTAACCACCCACCAACTGTTCTAGTGGCCTACACAGTTCAGCAATAAGACAGTACCAAGCACATGTACCATATGACAGTAATGATATGCTCACACCCCTAGCACTTACCACCAGGGCTGGATCTGTTGCAATTGCCCTGGAGACCCCCTGGAAAATAAGGCCAGTGATATGGCAGTACAATGGCAGTACAATATCCCCACCAGGAAGGTACACACTAGCCAGATTAAACGTGAAAAAAACACAGTCTGATTTATTCAGGGGGATGTGAACAAGGGTAGGGTGTAAATCTAGCAGTGATTGGCAAATCTGATTATATTCAGGTTGGTAAAGCATGCACTGTGAGTTCCTCTGACCAAGTTCCGCAACCCTGGGTACCCACTTGGAAAACAGGCTAGCCTGAAGTGTTGCCCAATGTTGCAGCTGTTGTTGGGCCCTTAGGAAGGAAAACACAATTAACATACACTCAACCCAAAGATTTGTAATCTGGAGCCAGATGGCTCTGTCCATTGCAAATAAACCCAGAACAATAAAATCAGACGAACACACAAATGATTGCAGCTTTGTTGCAGGGAGCTACCATGTTTTGTACTCGTGCTACCCGGACCAGGATGCAGGACAGGCAAGATGAAGACCTTGTGGATGCTGTACTAGATTGCCAGGGTCAGCAGGGCCGACACGCCTCACCATGGTGGACGCTACCTGTTCAGTGGTGTTGAGCAGGGGAGCCAAATCCCGAGTGGGTCTTTTGCCGGAAATGTCTCTGAATCGGGAGTGGCAGCCTAAGCCGAGGTGGCAGGACTCAGGCAGAGCGAGCAGTTCAGATAAAGTCCTTGAAAAGTGCTTGAGCAGCTTCCAGCTAGCGTAACAAACATGTGGCGGGGAACCAAATCGCGACCCACGCCACACATTTAGCACATTTATAAGCACTTAGAATATTTGCCACAGTTCAGATAAAAGTATGTTTGCAATAACACAGGATCTCTGCACAAACCGTTCAATCTGAGGCTCACTTCTGTACCTGACAGGCCGATCGCTTCTGGAGCAAGTCATCGGTCCTTTGCAGGCAGCAAGATCATTCTTTTCGCTTCAGGTTTCGGGTCTCAATCAATAAATCGGATAATGTCCAACTTTCTCACTCACAGCAATCCTTTCACAATGGAGGATGGGGCAGGCCAACAGGACCTTCCTGACGATTCTCCTACGCAGGAGCAGCTGCTCGATGACTCAAGCTGTTCACTCTCCAAACTCCAGCTGACTCACTGCTGCAGGCAGCTCTGGGCTTTCCCAGTGATCCAAAAGGTTCGGTTGGCGGAGGGAACAGTCTGTCACAGAAAGGACTCCCCCTTCAGGTCCATTTAGGCGCCAAACACTTAAAACTACAATTCCTACAGATTTCAATCGAACATGATCTCTGGAGACAGTCTCAATTGTAGGCCCCCTAAGGTTCCGATTTGTCCAACTCTGGCAGTCCAGAACCAAAATGGTGGCTCTTATGTAAAAGTTCAAGCTGCAATGGAAAGCAGGTTAGACAAACTCCTCTATTATTATTATTATTATTATTGAAGATAAACAGTTAATAATCACAGTTCGTAGCAGAGTTCCCTCTGCACTATTAGCAACTGCAGAATGGAGCAGAAAAACAGATGGTCTGGCTGGTGGTGAGCCTTAAATCACTCGGACCCAGTTCAGACTAATTTTCTCACACAGAATAACAGGTCTCTTAAAGAGACAGGCATGGAGGCTTACTAGAACACTCGCATGCAGACACATTAAATTACTGCAGACAAAAGGACACCACATTAGGCAAGCCCAGGAAGGCATTACAGGAACCTCTATTTGTAGGGCGGTTACACTTATGTGTTTTGTACCTGTTCTGAGCATCACTGAATCCTTAACTGTATTCTCCCGGGCTGTTCCTGAAAATAAAAAACACAATAAATAAAGCGCTCAAAACCAGCCAAAAATGAACACGTAGAAACTCACGGCAGTGGAGTAATAAAGAACCGCAGCACACTACCCCAGCGCTTCATGTCCTCTCCGGGACACTTCATCAGGAGGCGGAGATCTGGTGCTCAAGGTCTTCTTTTTATTCAGAGAAAACCTTAAAGTGATAATACACCAATATTACTTTTTCAACATTAAATATATTCAGCAACCAGAATAGCCCCATATGCCAAACACCCTATGTAGAATTTAATATGAATATGAATATAAACAACATATTAAAAAGTAAAATAAAAATGTCCAACAAAAAATGATTAAACCCAACAATTTGTATGGGAGGTCACAACTGCTTCCCCACCCCTTTGAGTGGAGCTGCTGCCACTACAGCTGGGGGTGGGTGCCCTGACTAAGGAGACTTGGCCAGTAGTCGTTGGTGGAGATCACCCAGTCTGAGCATACTTGGGTGGTGTGCTGTGAAAAATGTTTGAGCAGCATTTTCAAAAGTCCTCGGACGACTCTGATCAATGGTCATTGGCCTCCTGTGGGACTTGCATGACCAGGGCTCAGTCGAGGAGTTGACCACCACTATGGGCCATTGTCTTTCAGGCCTCTTATCCGATTTAGTTTTGAAGTTCATGCATGTCCCTCACGAACCAGTTCAGAAAAGGGCTAAAGAGCCTTCCACAGACATTATGGACAGAGACGCATCCTCGGGAGTTGCCTTTGCCATGGCTGAGGCCATATTGGGACTGGACCTGGAGCTTTGGCAGCATCCTTCCCAGCACCCTCCACCCATATGGTCTGCAAGTATGTGGTTCCTGCTGGGTCCCTTTCAGGGTCCTCAGACCACCCTTCAGACAAAGGACTGGTCTCTGACTCGGCTTTCTGCAAATCCGGTGCCCAAGGGGTGTGGACAAGCCTCTGGACAGGGAGTCTAGAAACACTGGCCACACCACTAAAAAGATCTACGCTGCAGTGTCCTTAGGTCTCCATCAGGTGAGCTACTCCATGATGATGGCCAACTTAATTTTTGTGTTGTTTTTTTTTTTTTTTGTTCTTGGTTTTAAGTTAGTTGACAAACTACGTCTTCCCTGATTTTAATCTGTGTAACGATGTTTGTTTCAACCAAGAACACTACTTAAAGGGGAAGTCTCCCATAGTTTCACACAAATATTTTCCAAACTCCTTATTTGTAACTGTTGTGTGCCTCCTCCTGTTGCCAGCAGTCCTATTTATGTCCAAATCTAGAGTATAAATAAAAATATTCAACCCCCAGAAGTTATCCATGTGTTTGTCCTCCATTTTGCCATCAGTGTTGCTGGAGGATGGTGTCATCAGAGCAACAGATAATGGTGCTGCACTAAATGCAGTTCCACCAGTAAACCAAACCCACAATGTTTGGTTCTCCACTTGAGTAATGTAGAAACCCTTTAAGTCTTGTGCACATCCTGAAGTGCAGGTCTAATAGGGACTAGGACCATGTGAGTGTGATGCAGCACTGATTTGAGGTATATACAGTATTCATGTAAGGAGGGGCCTGTATGTGTGGTGTTACTGCTTCTGTTAGCAAAAACAGTTTACCCAATAAATGACTCTGGGTACAACAAGAGTTTTAAGTGGTATTATACATCTGTTGTATTATGTTCTGTGTGTGTTAGCATTCGCTGTTTTGATTGACACCAGCAGTGAGAAACAATCTTGCAAATATGCCCCTTTCCCTTTGTAACTAGGCAGTCAGTGACTGGATGGCTGCTGTAAGGCAATAAGAGTTCAGCTATAGCAAGGAATAGGTTACCAGGAAAGCATCAGCTGCAGCATTTGGAAGAATGATATTCTAGTGGTTAAAGCACAGGCACAAGAACTGGGAGACTCTGGTTCAAATCCTACTAGAGTTCCTTACTCTCTAACCCTTAACAAGTTCCCCTAACCTCCTTGGGAACTGCAGTGGCCCCTCAGGTCCATGACTTTAAAAGTGCCCCCATTCCCATTATAAATCAGTAGCAGTGATGTGAGAGCTACTGTACTTCACTTTGAAGGTACTGAGGACAAGCTGTGGCAGCCACCCCCCCACACTTGCTTTGTAATGCCAACATTTGAAGTAGGATGTCCCTCACAAATCAGATGCTACACTTCAGCTGTTGTAGGTAAAGAAACTACTCAGTCTCAGTGTTTGTAGTGCTCTGTATTTGCTTAGCCCATTCCTCCCATGTCATATGCATTCTGTGTCTTGGTATTTCCAGTCAGAAACTCAGATTTAAGGAGTATTTGAAATGTAAAACAATATACTTTATAAAGTAAGTGATCTAGCTCTCCACTTTCAGGCTGCTGAAAGGTGGTGTGTAACATCTTTGCACAGGAGGAATTCAGTCTTGTGTGATTCTTTGGGGAAACTGCCCAGGCTCACCTTGTAAATGAATCTTCTCAAGGGTGTTCACCTGGTTCAATACAGATTGACTGCTTGATTGTCTGATTCAGTCTACTGCTCTCTACAACATGTTACAACTGTCTCACAGAGGGAAATGAGCAGTACAAAGAAACAGATTTTGTTTCCTGTGAATGAAATACTATTACAGTAGATGTATTATTTGCTGTACACATATAGCATTAAGGCTACAAGTACTACTCCCTGTGTGAGTTGCATGACAGAACTGTCTTAAGCCATTGCAATCTTAAACTAAAATCAGGATAGACAGCACTGATACCCTTATGTTTTCTCCTGTAGTGTTGCAGCAGTGACATCAAGGATTGGGAGGGGCTGTATTACAAGTGACTCATTTGCATGTAAATGGAGGCTTGCTTGACACTTTACTACCTTGTGTCAGAGCCTCAGACTCTAGATATGTGTTGCAACAGAAGAAATGACTGATCTCTTATTGACATATGTGCAGTAATTGATGTAATGTATAATGAATACATCAGACATATCCAAATCATAAATATACAGGAGTCTTCTTTAAATCCACATGGACTTGAAAATACAACTCTTATAATGCATGACTACAGATATATGGGTAAGATTACCAATCCTTTTTTTGTTATTTTATTCATCTGCTATTATTTATAAATGATAAAAGTACTTCTGAAGTGATGTTTCTCCTTTTTCTGAACATGGCCTGGTTTAACTGGCGGTGGTAGGGTTACTATTTTAAAAGATCGCCAGCTTGGCATTACAAGTATCTCGGATTTAATGTGTTTAGACTTAAGAAAATCATCCTGTTGTTGTTACTTTTCTCTGGTAGTGTTCACCCCCCACCCAGGCTCCCATGACCAGGCTATAACTCCTACCCAGGCTAAGGGCCTGCAGCCAACTTTGAAGTTAGCCCATATAAATATACAGAGTATTTTGGATAACAAAGTTCTTTTGGAGGCCTGGATGGTTCAGAACTCCTTTGATATCTTAAGAATTTCAGAATCTTGTCTACATGAAGGCGTAACTGAGGATTATACTCATATGGGGGGTACACAACTTTCAGGAAAGATAAGTTGAGTTAGAGGGTGGGGGTTGTATGTTTTATGTTAAGGAGGGTTTAAAGATTGCTGAATTGCCTCCCTTTTTATCCATCAACTTGATATTGGGGGGGGGGGTCAAGGTTATCACCCTTAGTGTAGTTTACATCCCTACAGGACTACAGTATGATGGATTGGCTATTGTCCTTGCTATTTTTAAAACTTTACCACCTAACAGAGAATGGCTGCTATTAGGTGATTTTTTATTTTTTTTTATGCGAATTGGTTAAATTGGACTCCTGGCAAATTTCGTTGTTTGTTCCAGGAGCTTGGAATCTATCAAGCAATAAAGTCAGTTACCCATTACCATCGTAAATCTGGGGCACATACACTTTTAGATTGGATTATTGCCTCCCACCTTGAGGAAATAGTTGAATGTAGTACCTTGCTAGATTATATCAGCGGTCATTGTCCTATTTACTGTTATTGGTCAGCAAAAAAGGCCAAAAGCAAAGCCCATTACAATTTGTTTTCATACTCTTAAGTGTCTGGATCCATATAAATTTAATCAGGCTCCATCTGGGCTTGGTTGGTCATTGGTAATATTGATTCAGCCCTTAACAGATTTTCTTCAGTGTTTAATACACTATGGGATTCCCAGATTCCTATTAAGAAATTAAGAGCAATGGGTAACAAATCAGAATGGATTACAGTTGATATACTGAAAATGCTCAGGGAAAAGAACAAATTATGTTAAAAATATAAAAAAAAATGAGGATGGTCAGAAGTTAGTGGAGTATACGATCCTGCATAACAACTGTAAGTCTATAATTTGGAAAAAACTGATTATTATAAAAATAAACTCCAAGGTATGGGTGGCCAATGTAATTTTTGGGAAACTTATAAAGATCCCACAGTACTGTAAATAACTCTGGTTGTGATGTATTTTCACTTAAACATGACCAGAACTTGATCACTGACCCAGAACAAATTGTTTCATAACTTAATGATCAATTCAGAGATCTTCACAAATTTAGAGATTTGATATCTGAAAATCACAACAAACCACTGACTTAATTTTCCCCCGTCATTTGCTGCCAGAATTGTTATTGTAAAATTTTAACTTGTGCTGATGTAAAATATCTAAACAGATTCACTCTGAAGACTAGTTCAGGGCCTTATGGTCTGGACTACAGACTGCTTAAAATTGCAGTGGATTCTATATCTCTCCATATTATGAAGTTGTTTAATTATTCTTTGTGCCATGGTGTCTTTCCCCAAGCCTGGAAACTGGTAGCTATTCATCTTGTTCATAAAAGTGGCCCAGTTACGGACTCTGGTAACTATAGGCCTGTTTTATTACTGGCCCCATTGTCAAAAATTCTTGGAGAGAATAGTTTTTGATCAGCTAAATGACTTCATGAACAGTTATGGTCTTTATACTCCAGCTTAGCATGGTTTCCGGCAGAAACATAGCACTGAGATGGCCTTGGTGGGATTCACTGACTGTGTCCATCGGGCTATCAATTCTGGTGGCCATGGTGTTTGTGGATCTTTACCAAGGCCTTTGCCTGGTGGACTGTCCCTTATTGCCAAGTCATTGATGGACCTAAATATTTCTGGTGAAATGGTTGAATGGTTTCATGACTACCTAGCCAACAGGGCTCATAGGACCATGGTCAATAACACTTACTCCGACTATACGAAAATGGACTGTGAAGTCCCGCAGGGCTCTATTCTTGGATCCCTGCTCTTCTCCCTTTTTTGGAACACTCTACCCAGTGTTTGTCCCTCCTTGTAGGTGGTACTGTATGCTGATGATGTAGAATTGTTCAGGTTTGGGGAGGAGCTTGGGCCCTTGAATTCTTTGATCTAGAAAGATTGTAATGATGTTCAACTCTGTTGTCGAATAAGATGATTTTAAACACAAAAAAATAAAGGCTGTGCTTTTTGCTGACCAACGTAAAAGGGTAAAGTCCAACCTTAAAATTAAATCTCTTGTCGAGGACCTTATTGAAACAGTTAATGAATTTTCAAATACCTAGGCCTGATGTTAAGTAGTACATTAATTTATGGCCCACACAGTTCCAGACTGACTTAGACAATTCACCAGAAGATTGCTATGCTTTTAGGATCAGAAGATGTTTGGTCATGGAAACCAGGAGACTGCTGGCTAGCAGGTTCCTGTTTTCCACAATCAGTTATAGGCTTGTGTGCTATTCCTCGGCAGGGGCTGGGTTGATTACTAGAGTCACTTCCTTGTATGATCTTGTTTGTCGGTTTGTTACCGACCTATTTTGAACTCATCATTGCAATCTTTGAGAGCATGGGTTGTCCTTCTTTTGAGGACCATAAAAATGTAAAACTTTATACGTTTATGCACAGGGTGGCTCTGAGTAAATATCCTAATACCATGGAAGACAAGAAATACTCACACAGTGGAATCCTAGTCTGTTTTTCATGTTATTCCTTTTAGGCACACCCAGCAGGGTTAGAGGTCCCTGTCATATTATGCAACTAAACTGCACAATAATCTGCCATCAGGTATTACTCAGCACAATACTGTCTCTGCTTTCAGAATAAACCATAGTGCTTGGTATGGATTGATGTCCACTTGCCATTGAAATGAGTAAATATGATATGGTCTGTATATTATTTTGTTTTATTGTTGATGTAAATTTTGTTAAATGTTTAACTTATTTTGGTTGCATATGAAAATGGGGATTTGTTCCCCCTGCTATGCTTACCCTTATAATCAATAAAACAAACCAACAGACAAAGTCTGTTTATTCCCTTTTGGGAGTCTTTGATGAGATCTTCCCTTACCTCTCTGCTGATCAGCAGTTACTGGTAAAGCTAGGTCGAGGCCAATGTCAATCACTGGGTAACACCAGCTCCAGATGACCTTGGACATGGGCGACTCCTGTGCTTGTGCCGTGGCGTCAGCTGTCTTTATGCATTGTAGGGCCTGGTTGCATCTGTCCACTTTTACTGCAGACACCCAGCATAAACTGGCCAATGCTCCTTTCTTGGGCACCAACCTCTTCGTTCCTGGGGTGGAGGGACATCTCATCCGTATTGAGAAGTCCAATGCCAACCTTGACTCAGTGACATCATCGAAGAAGGACCAGAATAAAAAGCCTTTTCAGGATTGGCCCTTTCAGCCATAGCTTCCTCAGCAGCAGCCCCAGCAGGGGCCGCATCAGGCCTGGCATTTGAAATCTAAGTTTGGTGGCCAGGGCCCCAAGGGAGGTGGGGGCAGGGGTGATGGAGCCCCTCTAACCACAGTGGCTGTTGTCCCCTCAAAAGCTGCACCGTAATGGGTTGGGGTGTCACCCTTCCACTTATCCTGTCCCTGTCTGTGCTCCCTGTTTGGGGTCAGTTAAGTCACTTCTTGCCAGATTGGTCTGCTGTCACAACGGACAAGTGGGTGTTGGAAGGTTTGAAGTGATAGGTGAAGAGCTGCCTCTAGATTTTAAGACTCTCCCACCTTACCTAGTCCCTGATCCTCAGGAATCCAGGATGCTGCAAGACACGCTGTCTACCCTTCAGGAGAAATATCACTCAGTTCCTCCCAAAACGAGTAATAGTCTGTGTCCCAGATGCTCTGGCCAGTCAGAGTTATGTGTCCAGATACTTCCTGGTCCGAAACAGATGGGGGGAGGCACGTCTACACTGGATCTGAATTATCTGAACCAGTTCATGTTGAAGCGCAAGTTCCAGATGTTCACCCTGACTCAGATCATTACATCTTTGTAGCAGAACATGTGGTTCTGCTTCCCTGACCTCCAGGATGCATTTTTCCACATCCCAGTCTGCCTGTCCCACTCCTGGTACCAGGGGTTTTAGGCGGATGGGGTACTGTACAAGTACCAGGTAACGCCCTTAGGTGTCTTTCATTCATAGGGTCTTCACCAACTGCATGGCAGTGGTGACAGCCTTCTTGTGGTGCAAGGGCATCAGGCTGTATTCCTTTCTGGAGGACTGGCTGATAGGCAGGCCATCAAGGAAACATTCGAGAGATCCAGGGATCTGGCTGTCCAGACCTGTTGTGACTTGGGCCTGTTGGTCAGCCTGAACAAGGGGTACTGTACCAGTTTCAGGTTATGCCTTTGTTCTCGTTCATGCCCAGGGTCTTCACCAACTGCATGGCAGTGGTGACAGCCTTCCTGCAGTGCAAGGGCATCAGGCTGTATTAATTTCTGGATTACTGGCTGATAGCCAGGCCATCCAAGGAGACCGTCGAGAGATCCAGGGATTTGGCTCTCCAGACCTGTTGAGACTTGGGCCTGTTGGTCAACCTGGACAAGTCCGAACCTGTCCCCTTGCAGGTGATCTAGTTCATGGGGGAAGAACTAGACTCCCTGAGGGCCAAGGCCCACCTCTGTTTGTGGATCGGGCACTGGCTCTTACCTCCTTTGCTTGATCATTTCGGGTTGGGAGGTCATACCCTACTCAGGATTTCCTCCGGCTGGTGGGTACATGGCATCCTGCATCAGTGTGGTCCACTGGGCCCACTGGCAGATGAACCCACCAACAGTGGGAGTTGAGCTGACACCTTGGCCACTTGGACCAGCTGGTCACAGTGATCCAGCTGATGTAGGATGCTATCCAGGTGTGACTGGTCCTGGAACATCTGGAGGAAGGAATACAGTTTGTCCGCTCACCAGTCTCACTGTTTGCATTGCAGTTGCATGAAGACCACATTCAGTGTCAGTTTTACAGATTTTTTGCATACAGTGCCTACAGGGAGGGCTTTGACACAGCAGCACTGCTTTTCAGTAATGCTCACTACACTGTATACAGTGGTTTACTAGGCAATTTCTTTCATCCCTCCCAGCATCAAACTCACTTATAGCCCCAACCCCTCCACATTATCATGTTTATTTGTTATTCTGTGATGGTCTGAGTTGGACACTGGACTCATTAGGCAGTTTGGGGGAAGAGTGCCAGATGTTTTTTTACTCCTTAATGTGCCGAGTTGGGCATCAAACCCATGAGGTAGTTTTGTGGGAGGGAGACGGATTTGTTTTATTCCCTGGCAGGTTGCATTAGGCACTGGACTGGTCAGAGAGTTGGGGGGGGGGGGAGTCAGAAGTTTTTTTATTCCCTGATGGGCCAGGTTGGGTATCAGGCCCATTAGTTTAGGGGAAGGAGACACACAATATTTTTTTTTTTTTAAACTTCATATTTATTGATTTTATTGCATAATACATACAGCACAGTTCTCATATAGGCAGACGAACCGAAAAACTAATGACATTACATGAATGCAGCACATCATTTTTACAGTACCACATTCAATAGACAACATGCCACTTTACATTACAGGGGAGTCATCTAAATACAGATATATATATATATATATATGTGTGTGTGTGTGTGTGTGTGTGTGTAAACCAACATCACTTTTTTGTTTAAAGAAACAAGGCATCCATATCCCTATCGAGATAGCTACTTCTCCCCATCTACATCTCTAGTTACAACAAAGGGTTACCCACTTCTTGTTATATTCACTTTAATAGCATAATTTTAACTTGCAAAACAGAACTGGGCAATATTTTTAGATTAACTGAGGTCCAGGAATATTATACAATATGAACTGCTATTAAAACGTTATCTATTATACCCACTTAACATTGCCCTTTTTCAGAAACCTATATTATGTATTGAAAATTTTGCCAAAACATGGATCAAATCTCTCCTTAGATCACTACAGCTAATAGCAGGCAAAAACGCTATTTATATAGAAAACTCAAGTGCTCATCCCTTTGTCACTGTCCTCATTTTCCCTGCCAGCCTCAAAGTCCTTAGTTGGAAATTCCTTCTCCACTCAATCAGTGTACTTGCCAGCTTCTCCAGGGTCTGAAAATTGAAAGGTTTTCCCCCATAGAAAATTCACAAGCTTTCTGGCATTACTAATGCATGCTGAATCCCCAGCTGTCTCAGGCGGGTCCGCACAGCATCAAAACCCTTTCTCTTTTGCCTTGTCGCATAACTCAGGTGAGGGATAATGTGAACTTTGTTCTCCTCCTAGTCCATCGACCCACTTTTCTTGGCCTGTGCAATTATTAAGTCTTTTTCAACTACTGACCCGAGCACCGCCAGAAGGGTCCTTGAAGGTAACTGTCCCGAAGCCATGCGTTGCCTAGTGCCACATGGTGTAATTCTATAGGCCCTGATGATCGAGTAGTCCTCCGAAGTCTGAAAATATCTTTAAGGAGAGACTTCGCAAAACCAGGCTGATCTTCTCCTTCAGCTTGTTCTGGAATGTCCAAGATTCTAATATTCACAGCTCTGAACAAATTTTCTAGATTCTCGAGCCACCTTCTGAATGCCCCATTCTTCACTAGGCCCGAGGAAGTAGCCATTGCTGCTGATGCTGATTTAACGGCTACCTTAGTATCTTCTTCTAGTTTACCGATCTTCGTGTCCGTTATTTCAAACTGCGCAGAGAATTCTTCCATCCTGCCGTCCAGTTTCTGTATCACTTTAAGGAGCGCAGCATTAGTCGGCTGAGCGATCAACGAGTACGAACCCCAAGTGATTGGTATTGGGCTGTTCAGGACAGTGATCTCTGTCGATATATTAAGCTTGTTCTTTTGCCTGAAAAGTTTTTCCATTTTATTTTTTTTAATTCACTGACAGGCCGGGTTGGGCACCGGACTGGTCAGAGAGTCTGGGGGGAGAGGGTTAGAAGTTTTTTCTTTATTCTCTAATGGGTCAGGTTGGGTATCAGATCCCTTAGATAGTTTGAGGAAGGAGACAGGATTTAATTCCACAACAGGCCGGGTTGGGCACGGAGTGGTCAGAGAGTTGTGGGGGGTGTCAGATGTTTTGTATTCCTGATAGGCCAGGTTGGGTATCAGAACTGTTAGGTAGTTTGGGGAAGAAGACAGAATTTATTTTTAAATTCTCAGACAGGCCGGGTTGGACACTGGACTGGTCAGAGAGTTGGGGGGAAGAGGGACAGATGATTTGTATTCCCTAATGGGCTGGGCTGGGTATCAGACTGGTTAGGTAGTTTGGGGAAGGGAGTCAGATTTTTTTTTTTCCCTGACAGGCTGGGTTGGGCTTGGGAATTTTCAGGTTGTTAAGGGAAGGGGATAGATTTCTTGACAGCCTGGGTTTGGACCTGAACTCATCAGGTAGTTGTTTTTTTTTATTCTCTAACAATCGTGTTGGGCAGTGGATCTGTTAAGAGGTTTGCTGGAGGGGGTCATATTTTGTTTTATTCTCTGACAGGCCATGCTGGACACTGGACCTGTCAGGCTGTTGAGGGAAGAGGACAGCTTTTAAATTTATTTCCTGATGAGCCAGGTTGGGCACGGATATGACAGATTGTTGGGTGGGGGTGGGCTGACATGCTGGGTTGCATACGGACCCATTAGGTAGTTTGGGATAGAGGGACTTTTTTTTTTTTTTTTTAATTCTCTGATGGTCTGGATTAGGAGGTATCTGACCAGTCATGTAGTTTGAGTGGGGAAGGAGGACAGATTATTTTTCAGTATTCCGATGAGTCAGAGTTGGCACTGGATCTTCAAGTTATGGGGGAGGGGGACCGACTTGTTTTATTCCCTGATTGGTTGGGCACTGGACTCATCAGGTAGTTGGGCACTGGATCTGTCAGGTAGTTGTGAAGAAAGGGAGATATTTCTTTTTTATTCCCTGATGGACTGGGTTGGGTATTGGACCAGTCAGGTAGTTGGAGGAGGTGGGAGAGGGACAGATTTGTTTGTTTAATTCCCTATTGGGTTAGGTTTGGCATTGGCCCCATCAAGTAGTTGAGGGAAGGGGGACAGATTTTTGTTTTAATTCCCTAACTGGCCGGACTGCTTACCGGACCCATTTCATAGTTGGGAGAGAGGGGGCCAGATTAGGCATTGGAAATTCTATTCTGTCCTACATTGCCCACATTACCACTATGAAACTGGCCTTGCTAACCATGGCATAGAAAAATTTGGGAAGTTTTGTTTCGATAGCCTGACATGCTGATGGTTTGCCCACTGTCTGACTAATAGGTCTTAGACAGTAAAATGAAAGGGCGTACACTCCAGTCTTAGTTCTGTCACTGATGGTGTTTCTCAAGGCTCCTATCTTGGGTGCTTTGCTCTTTTCCCTTTTCGTAAATGATATTCCAGTAACTGTGTAGGGGCTTCCTTGCAACTTTATACCGATGATATGGTACTCTGTAGTGGTCCTAATTATGTAAACCTTATATACCGCCTCTTAGCAGAGGACTTCATAGCTTTAGAAAAGTGGTTTATCGCTAAAAAAAATTGGTACTAAATGTCAAAAAGACTAAGGCTGTTTTGTTTGGTGCTAGGCACCTGGGTGTATCAAAACAGCACATGCTCATCCTGTCCACCTGAATGGGAGCCAATTTTGAGGTATCTGAGGCATTCAAGTACCTTGGGGTCTGTCTAGATGCAGATGTTACCTTTAGAGCCCACACTGATTGTACATCTGAATCAATTCATTGAAGAACTGGTTTGCTCTACTAACTTGGTATACATAGAAATGTGTCGGCAGAGAAGGACTCCATCGGCCCATCGTCTGCCCTATCCCTCCCCATTTTTATCCCATTATTATTTGGTAATTACCTGTCCTTGCAATGTCAGTTGATTGTTGCCAATAGTACTCTGCTCCCTCTCTTACATAATGGTGTCCCTGTTCTCCGGTCCCTGAGGAGTACTGAACACTATAGGCTCAGTGTCCTTTACTATAAGACTGCCTGCTTTGCTGCTAGAGCCCCACCTAGGGAGCCCCACTGCAATATCTTTGGCTCCCTAAACTAGCCTACGCTGGAAAGCAGGCTTGAATATCTTCTCCTTTGCCTTGCTTACAGACTTGTCAAGGGCCCCATCTCCCTGCCTCCAGATGTTTTGGCTCCCAAACCCCAAAGGCAGATGCTCAGGTCTTCCAGCTATACAATACTTGAAACTCCTAGGGTGAGGTCCAGCGCATAGATGAGATCCTTTGTCAGCTCGGCTCCTTCCCTCTGGAATGCTCTCCCTGCATCCCTTCAAAATTATTCCTCACCTGGAAGCTTTAAAAAAAAATTTTAAAGTGTACTTCCTTGAACAAACTCAGTGTTCCTGTAACTGCTGACCTGCAGCTGCTGCTTCTCCATTTCCATTGATCCTACTAAGTACCTGACATATGTTGTTATGCCTCGGAGCTGTAATTTAATCTCCTGTATTTTTTGCATCACTGATGTCAATTTCTTTTGGCAAACTGTCCTATTTTGATTCATATTATTATGGCATTGCTTCACTGCTGTAAATGTACCTGTTGGTAATTGCTTGTACTCATGAATATTGTGTATATCTGTTCTAAGTTTTACCATATGTTTCTGCGTATTCCTGTAATGAATGTATCTAACTAATTCTGATTCAGCCCTGAAAAAGGGACTTCTTGTCTCAGTGGGCCCGCCCAGTTAAACAAATTTGTAGCATTAATCCCTGTGAGGATGGCTCTACTAGGGATTAATGCCTAATTATTGGTTGGGCTTGCCTCGGCCTGTGGCCTTGCACCCCTCTAACCAGGCATTAATCCCGTAGTAATCGAGACTCTGGAGGGGATTAATGCTCTTGTAACATGGGCAATGTGGATATTAGTTATGTGCCATTATTAAGTGTTATATATTATACATATACATAGGTCCATTGTTTCAGAAAATATAGCATGGCATACAAAATATACAGTACATTTCATGTTGTCAGAATAACGTTTATTTATATTGTGGTGTTTCTGTATTTACACATTCACAGGTTTCTCATTGACAGAAAAACATTGCGATAACTATTACCATGTGTTTTTTTTTTCATATCTACACGTACCAAACTTTATTTTGACTCACTTAAGTGGTTTTCTGCATTTCTGTTACTTGTGCTTACATTCTGTGGTATCTCATTTTTATATTTAACGCATGTATGCAAGCCGCTATTATCCGTTACCTGGCCCGGTTGGTTCACTGCTGCTGTTGTACTAATCAGGACATTTCTGGACTGTGCGATGTATAACGGCTGCCTAATTAGTCCACTTGTTTGTTTTGGCAGACTCATCCTGCTGTGTCCGTTAACAATACAGTGTGCATGGGCTGGGTGGGTGGCATATAACACTTCTTCCGATACAGTCTCGCATTTTTTACCTGGCTACTCTGGGTACTGCAACTCCGAGCATTATTGTCAGCGACATCCACATTTGGTGGCCTTGACAGGGATAGCAGGTGCGGGCATTACTGCGGGGTTAATACCCACTGGAAACTGATCACCTGATCTATTTCTGCCTATCGCTGTGCTCGTTTTCGGCTGCGGTTAATACCCATGTTACAAAGTAAATTAATAAACTCCTGTGCCTTGTAAAACACTTTGAGATACAGTGTGTATGAAAAGTCATGTTGGATCATCGTCGTTCTGCAGATTGCCTCACCCTGGCCACCTCTTTCTCTAGTAACTGACCCCCCCCCATGCACACACACACACACACACCCTGTTTTCCCTGTCCCTCGCCAGGCTACTCGAATTGACTAGAAACTCGGCTATTTTTGCATTATACAGTTTCTACAATCATCAAATGGTGTCACAGCTATGCCATTCTTTGTTCATTTGCATTGCAATAATTTAGTAGCATGAAAACGTCCTGTTTTATAAAGGCAAAGGTTTACCTTTCTGTTCACAGAGTTGTGCAAACAGAGTTAATTGTACATCTTCTCTGAGCTCATTCATTACTATCCTAGTCAGAGTCGGTGTTAGACTTTATGGCACCCCAAGTGAAGAAACCTGTGGTATCCTAATAGTGATGTAGATGGAGGGCTATAAATGGATCTAAAATGTCAACTGTAGGCCCGGGGGTCTGGGGGCTGCCTAAGCCCCCAATATACCTTTTTAAATTTGGTGCATTCTGGTGCATTTTGAGGGTAATTTAAAACAGAATTTTCTACCCTGTTACCCCCTCCCCAGATTCCCCACAGGCCAGTATGTTGCCCAAACCACCCTCCCCATAGCCTAGCCACTTGTTTCAGCACAGTGCCCCCAGCGATCCCCAAGTGGAGCAAGCTACGCTCTAGCTGCTGTCCCTAGAGTCCTCAGCCTTCCCCCACCCACCACATCATCTTTAGGGTCTGCTCTCCAGTTTTTTAAGTCAGGGTGGTTGACTGTCAGGCTTGCTGACTTTATCAGTGCTGCTACTAACCTACTTATGACAACCTCAGGGCTACTTCCGTATCATCCCACCCCAGGATACTGCTCATACAGTATAAAGCATCTCGGACATAGTTAACCCCCCCTTAGTTGCTCCAGAAACACCTTGCCCCTTTTCTGTATCAGAATTAGGTTTATTTATTAAGTAGTAATTACTGTCAGAGGCAGATCAATTGAGTAGATAATAAAAACGCATTAAACCCTGCAGTTGCAGAAACATAAAAAGATAGAAAATAGTACAGGGAAAACACTAACAGAACTGACTTCAACTTCTTCTCTGTCTCTCTCCCAAGTCAGAGTCCACTTTTTCTGTGCTGGAATCACATGTCACTTCTGACTTCAAAAGAGTGTTCAGACAGACAGAATTCTTACCTGATCATAGTTGCTAAGAATCTGTTCTCCTTTTTAAGCACAGATCCACCTCAGTCTATTGTTCTACTCCTCCGACACTGGCAAGAGAGAGGGACTACTTTACACAGCTGCGATCTGAAAGCTGCCATTTACCCCAGCCATCCTCTTTTGAACACTGCTCCAGTCATCATTCCCTGCAGTCTCCACAGTTCTTGCTCTCCCCCTCTCCCTCAGCAGTACTCCACAGTGCCAGGCAGGCTGCCACCATTTAAAATAAAAATTTAGAGTGAGCGGGACGGGTAAAATAAGTAAAAAAGTATTGGCTCGCCACCCCGCTAGCTCACACTGCAGCGTGCGCCATAAGTTAAACTGCAGTGCAGCGCGCTTACTATGGCAGCTGCAGAGGGACAGGCTCACTTCCAGCACACTTCTGCTGTATTATACAGCTCTGCATTAAAAAAAAAATCAATAAAATATGGACTTGTGAAGTCAGCCTCCTGCACCCTGCCGGTACTGACACCACAAGCAACTGCGTGGTTGGCGTGTGCCGAATGCTGGCACTGATCCTAGTCATCACAGTGTGTGTGGGGGGGGCGCTAGGATTTCTTCAGTGATGTCACCTAGGTTAGCTGCATCTTCATGAGAAAGCAGCCACTTGCTCAACAGGTTCTCATATACTCTTCCTGTTGTAGACAACAAAAAGTTAGTAGAATGTTACGGATGACCGAAAGGACCAATGGCAAGGCAAAACTCAGTCAATTTTATTTCTATACTGGAAGGTATGTGAGCAAAAATGCCTGTTTTCACAGATGTTCAGTGTAGGAAATACAACAGAAGAACAAAGTCATAGGCCAATGGAATACATATTACATACAATGAACTACCTATGACATACAACAAACTAAATACATTATATATACACAGTTGTATAAAAGTACATTATATATACAGGTGTATAGAAGTACAAGGAACTAACAAGTGCAAAATAAAACTAGCATATTACATGGGTAAAATTATACAGGAGTCAACCAGAAGGCAGACCGATAAACAGAAATGTTTTCAGGAATTGTATGGGGCAGGACGTTTTAGTGCATTTGGTGGGGAGAAGAATAGTGCGGGTGATGTGGGAGAGAGAGAGAGAGACGCTGGGATTTACCAAGAGGGTCATGGAGGAGGCCTATCAGGGCAGCTGCAGGTGGATGATAGCAGGATGTGCTCCTTTAGGGAGGAGTTGAAAGAGTATATGGACCTGTATGCCTGGATTTCGGGGGGTAGATTGTTGTAAAGCTTCATTCCCTTAAAGGTAATGGAGTTCTGGACGTGCTTAGTCCTGAAGAAAGGGGTGTCACTAACCAGACTTCAGGCATCTCTAGTCAAACGCCCAGGCACTGCGAGTGAGAATAGGGAGATAACAGTGGGGGCGGGGGAGAGAATGTTGAGGTATATTTTATGTAGGGAGGAGAGCATCTTATGATGGAACCTCCCTTCTAGAGTGGGCCACATGAGGGAGGAATAAAGTGAGAAGTGGTGTGTTTTCCAGGGGAGACCGGTGATAAAACGTGCTATGCTGTTGTATGTGATTCTTAAATTTGGAGAAAAGGAGGGATGAGGTAGGGGGAGAGAAGACAATAGATCCGTAGTCGATAAGGGGCAGGAGTAGAGAGCTAGCGAGGTGAAGTCTGGATGCAGGGATGAGGAACTTTATAATCCTGTAGAGCAGACCAAGCCTGACATGCACCTTCTTTATGAGGTTACCGGTGTGGAGATTGTATGAGAGGTGGGGGTCAAGGTGGAGATGTAGGTATTTGAATTCTGACACCTGTTCAGTGAAGTTGCCGAAATTGTTGAGGAGCTTAAAACCAGGGACTGGGGCTTTCCTGGGTCCCAAGAAGATCATGAGCTTGGTCTTTTTGGTGTTGAGGACAAGGACGTTACCAAAGAACCAGGAGTGAAGCTTCATGAAATGAGGCTGCAGATTGTGGAACATTGTGGCGGGTGTTTTGTCGCTGCAGAAAAGGGCCGCATCATTGGCGTAAAGGATAATTTGAGTGGAATGGCATATCGAGAGAAGGTTATTTATGAGGAGTGAGAAATAAACGGGGCCCAGGATCGATCCCTGGGGGACACCATATTTAATTGGACATTCTGAGGAGAAGTGGCCTTTGACTGCAGTCTTGTGGGATCTCCCGGAGAGGTAGCTACTGACCCATTTTATGGCATCATCAGAAAGATGTAGGCCTTTTAGGGTGTTAAAGAGGAGGGCATGGTTCACAAGGTCGAAGGCCTTGGTGAGGTTGACAAAGACGGAGCCAGTGTACTGGTGTTTGTCGTTAGCTTTAAGGAGTTTGCTGGTGAACCAGACCAGGACTGTTTCGGTGCGGTGCCCAGATCTAAACCTATGCTGGGCACTAGAGAAAAGGTTGCTGGATTCTAGGTAGTCCGCAAGTTGAGTGTGCACAACCTTCTCTATAATTTTTGAGAGAGGGGCAAGGAGGAGAACAGGATGGTAGTTGCCCACCTCGTTTCTAGGTCTGGACTTAAATAAGGGTCTGATGGTGGCAGTTTTCCAGGTGGTGGGGAAGAAGCCAGAACATGACTCACTCATTGACAACCATAAAATGTCGTGTCCCACAACCCCAAATGCCTTTCAATGGGACAGCTGAAAAACACCTGACGTTGATCCCAATAAGAACTGGTCTGCTATGCAGACCAGCCTTAAAAACCCAGTCGCATAACCCAGCCAGAGCCAAGGCTGGCGTTCCAGACATAGCTTCTCAGAACAGTGAAGACAAACTGTTGAAAAGGTAACGGGGAAAAACTGATAAATGTGTCTACTTTAATCTGGATAGATGTTAAGCAGACAGTGCTGTTTGGCATTGTGTTGAGTGATGGCTAGAATAAATCTAGACTGTGGTTGATTTGAATTTGATTGGATGACTAATGTAGCTGTTATCATAAATCACAGTTCATTAAAATATATCCCAAACATTTTATAGCTCAGAAGAGTGCTGCTGTTTACCGAAATAACATACTGTGCACTACTGCACTGAAACCTTATATTATCCTTTTATTTAAAGTTGATACTCAATCAGCAGTTGGCTAAAGATTTGGAGCAGGAGGAGATTTTATAACATATAGTGGGACTCAAGTTTTATGGGGATCTAAAGCAATTAAATACTCTGTTTTAGACCCTTTTTAGTCAGGAACTATATCCTCAACAACAGAAGACCCCCCCACCCCCACAAACCTTTACTGGCACCTATTTTCATTAGTGTTGTCTTATAAACTTTTAGGTGCAGTTTTTTTAGCTGAACATTGCATTGTGGGTGTTACAAAGTTTGGAAATATGTGCTTTTTTCTCTTTTGTTGCTATATTATCTTTTGATAATGCTTTTTAAAATAAAGATGAAACAGTGTGTGCAGTACTTAACCTTTTTGCTCAGTGCTTTATGTTTGCCATCCATATGATGGTCATGGAGCAAACTAGGCTTAGGCATCATTGCCACGTTGTCATTCGTAAACCCTGCTCCATTTAAAAAAAACATTTTAATGGCAAACTTATCTTTGTTATCCTGAAAAATGAATCGAGCAGTATCAAAATGACGTTGTCCTAATTTCTCATTCTTCTAAAACTTTTTATAAGCACTGCCCAATGATGGGCATATAAATTTCCAAAGCTTATCTTGAAAGTCTGTTTTTTCACTACTTTCCATAAAAGTCATTCTTCATTGCTTACTTGATTTAGTCTGCATTTAAAAGATTTTATTCAGTGCATATGGTCCCCAAATCCCTTTCCCCCCGCCCTGATCCTGGCAACCTATTTATTACTGTTTTCATCTTTGTGAACTGTTGTGATGAAGAACATCGGTGTACTTAGTACTTATTTTCTGTTCATTTACTTTTCCTTCTGCAGGTTGTTATTCCCAGAAGCCCCATTCAGGCCAAAGGACTGCTGCTGGCCTGCATAGAGGATAAAAACCCCTGTATATTCTTTGAACCTAAAATCCTTTACAGAGCTGCAGGTAAGTAAGGTTTAAAAAAAAAAAAAAAAGTCTGCTTATTTACTGCAGGGGTGACATTATTCTGCTAACATAAGTTCATGTTGACTACATATACAGCAGTACACAATGGTTGGCACATTTATGCAGTGGAATTCCTTCCTGTATGGAAAAATAAACTGGCTTGGAGAAAGTAAAATCCAAATATGTGTTTCTGACAATGAGAGTTATTCCTGGTGTCCTTTCAGTAGCAGCATCTCAACCCTGAGGTGTTGTCCCAGAGATAGAGCTATAGAATATTACAGTTCAAACTCAGTAGTGTGGTCATGCTCCCCCTAACTTTCCAGTTGCATATTTATTTTTCTGCTGCAGAAATCAGTTGGTGGAGAGACCTTTTCCAGTCCATGTGGCTTGCTGTTCTTAGTTTTGTCAACCGTTTACTACTTTGTAAAGTTTTGAGTTGATTCGATACTCTGTGGTAGGTTATCTTAAGTTTTATTTAAATATTTTATCTTCCCAGGTTCCAGGTTTGTGTTCACAGTTGAAAATGAAACAAAAATAAATTAGTTCAAATTGGACTTCATTTTTAAAACAACTGTGCTTTTTCCCCAGTACAGCCACTAAAAAAATTGTATTTTGCTGCCTATCAGATTGGCAGGACAGGAACACCTAAAAAGAAAACAAGGCCTACAGGATTTAAACAGTGTATATCCTATAAGCATCAGCTGGCAAAAGCAGCTAGCCACAGCCATTGCTTTGATGATGGGGGCAAAGTGGAGCGAGTCTGTTGGAGGGTGGCAGACTTGCACACACTGCGTGCTCCAACTGCACTAATAACATCTATGACCCCCATGGGACAGTGACCTGGAGTCGCTGCCTGTATCCGAGCCAAATTCTGAATTTAACTGAGTAGCAGTTTGTATTGAAATCAGCTCATGCACTGAACTGTGAGCAATCCCGAACTTTGAGTGAGCTGTTCATATTTTTACATGCCTTCAGAACTGTGAGTAACTGGCTCGTTCTGCTATTACTCTTGCAGTATTAACACTAGTCTGCTCTTGTAAATTACATGATCTGTTCCCCATTTAAAACTCTTCCACTGGTCCTGCATTCCACTTCTGGATGGTGGTGGCAGTGGTGAGAAGGTAAGATCTGTGACGATATAATTGGGTGGGGTAAAGACACGATGACGTCTTTGAGCGGTGGCTGCAGTGGGGGAAAAGTGGTGCGAATCTGTAGTGCAGTACAGCTTCAGTCTCTGCTTGACTCTA
The DNA here is from genome assembly GCA_016271365.2 of Neoceratodus forsteri. NCBI lineage: Eukaryota > Metazoa > Chordata > Ceratodontiformes > Ceratodontidae > Neoceratodus > Neoceratodus forsteri. Next base: position 1,126,889,136 of record CM057449.1, on the reverse strand, counting down.
CTTCTTTGACTGTGATGTATTGTGACTTTCATATACTTTAGAATCTTTTAATTATTTTAGCTTGTTTTAGTCTTGTTTTGGTTTTAGCTTGGTTTTCATTTTATTTGTTCTCATTGCCATCATGAAACCTTGTTTAACAATGTCTACTACTTTTATTTTGTTTGGCCCATTGTTTTTATTTGATTTGTGAAATTTAGATTTAGTAGTTGCCGTATTGGTCCTTGCAAGAATAGATCCAGAAGCAAATGATTTGATACCTTTTAATGGACCAACATAGATGTAACAACAAGAACAAAGTGCTGTAGCTTTTGGACCAACCAGTCCTTCTTCAGAAGCTAATGGCCATTGTTTAGAAAATACAATACTTATAACAGCTAGATCATGCAGAAAAAAACAGAAAAAAATCCCCATTGGTTTAAAATACTCATTTAAAAAATACAGAAGATGATGTCAGAGAAGTTTAACAGTACCATACTGACTTCAGCCAGGAGGGTCTCCAGGTCAAAGGTGCTTGGTGGAACACTTTACAAAGAATCTTACTGCATATAAATTTAATTGACATAAGATAACACTGCTGAAGAAAGTGATTCTTAAATCAAGCTATGAGTGTCACAGTTTGTATAAGGATGTGATTACTGAAAGGCAACCCCCACCCAGATTAAAGACAAACTAAGATTGTTTTAGGGCTCCAAGAAGTTTCAATGCCTGCATTATAGACAAGAATTTACCAGTAAAGTTGTCTTAAAAAAATCCGTGCACACTGTATGATGTGTAAAACCTAGCTGGACCTGTGATTTGTGTGCTTTAATTTTAGTTACTACTGCAGAGAAGAGAGAAGGTTCTCATGATTACCCAGTGTCTAATGAGTTACCAGTAGATTGTGAACATCTGTGTATGGGTTTCTCACTTGGTGATGTTTGCTAGGAAAAATGAAATAGGATGCTTGGGCCTTAGTTTATTTGATGTCTATGTCTCCTGTCCTCAACAGTTGTTTTTTTGTTTGTAAGATTAGTATTTCTACTTGTTTAAATTTTTATTTGCTGTTGTTGGACAGAGACCTAGAGATTAATCCAGTACCCTTTTCTCTAAAAGTGTACCTAAACTGAACATGTCTAATGGGTTAACATTTTTACATTTAAATGCTAGAAGTCTTTATCCTAAATGCTCTGAGCTTGAGGTGATTGTGGATGAATATCACCCTGACTTTACAGGGATATCTGAGATCTGGTTAAAGCCAGTAGTCTCAGATGAAATGTGTTTTTTTACCTGGTTATAACATCGCCTATTTAGACAGAGTTGGAAAGAAAAAGGGTGGAGGGGGTCTCTATTTATTTTAGAAATCATTTTGGTATAGATGTGGTCACAGGCAGTACTCTAGGTAACCGTATTAAGAAATGGATTTTGCTATGTCTGGTATTGGGGGATGCAAACACGTTTTTTTTAGTTGTCATTATAATCTCCCACAAAGTGGTTTAGATGGCCTTTCTGATTATCTTAGTTCGTTCAATCAATCAATCAGGTCTTTATTTAACCAAGCGTTCATCGTTGGGCAGAAGCTCATTTGCAAGATGGACCTGGGTGGAGCATGAACAATTGTATATACATGTCAACACAGGTATTTACAAGGCAATACAGATAATACTTTTTACAGAGAGGAAGAAAAAGAAGTTCATATGTACATAGAATTATACAGATATTGTACAGATTACAGGGTATTTACATACATAGAAGTGTCTATAGGAAGATAAAGCAGGTTATCTAAGGTTGCAGGAAGAAGTAACGGAAGAAAAAGAAAAAAAAATCTACACCAGGTATAGTTATGTGGCACCTTTTATTAAAAATCATGATGTTATTGCTATGAGTAATGTAAAGTTAAATTAGCAACAAGGCTGTGGAATTAATTATGGAGAACTGTTATCATGGTATGATTTGTCCGAGTTGATTAATTCACAGACACAGTTAAATATATCTAGCGGAAATCACTCTCTTGGATTGTTTTGTTACAAATAGGACAGATAGGGTCTCTTCCTCCAGAACCTTAGAAGAAACGCTAAGTGACCATCTATCAGTTTTTTGTGTTTTCACTTTCAAAACCCCTAATGTGCCTCCCTGTAATATGTAAATTTGGAATTTTAGGGGGCATGATCCTGGTATAGTGCAGGAGCAGGCTGTTGTTACGGATTGGTTGTCCTTGCATGCTATCTCCGCTGTTGACCATGCTTTGGATTTTTGTGTGCCCATTTGCTCCCCTTACAGGAGAAATGTTTTTGTCTACATAAGAAATGGTTTAGGGGTACTAATAATAGATGTTTTAGGAGCGTGAATATGTTGTTCATCCACACTTCTTGGCATGTCCCTTTCCCCTTTAAATCTTGCTGGAAGTCTTCAAGCTGGCTCCTCCCACCCACCCGGGTGGTATAAACTTCGGCTCCACCCCATGATGCCAGATCTTCCTTTCCGCTGGAAGATATAGGTTCCCTCGTGCTTCACAGCAATTCGTAGGCCCTGGATTCAAAACGTCGGTTTTAACCGCAACTTACCTTAAAACTCGTTCGAGTTAACAATTCTGATAGCGCATCGGACATGGAGGATAAATCTTCTCCTGGATTTCACCGGTGCTCCTGCGGCCAGAAGATGTCGCGCACTGATCCCCACCTAATGTGCGTCTACTGCCTAAGTGTCGGACATAACACCTCCACCTGCACGTTCTGCCTGGCCTTCCATCCCAACGTCCTGGAAGACTGCTTGGCGCATCTAAAATTGGGGAGACTGGAGAAAAGGAACCCGCTGGTGAAATCGAAGGAGGTGAGGTGGGCGGTTTCCATGGCTGCGGGATCCGCCGAGCAGTTGGAGCAAATGAAGGCTTTCGAGGAGGAAGCAGCTCAAGCTTCGGCCAGTCGGAGCTTTTTTGTTCCTCTGAACCTCGGTTCCACCTTTTCAGGTTCCTTCAAGGACTTGTGCCAGTCTCTCTCCACCAGGGTTGAGGCGCCTTCGGGCTCGCACTCCTCCCGCCCTCTGAAGAGGGATAAGGACCTGAAGTCTTCGTCCAAGTGAAGACGTTCTTGGGATCGAGAAAGGTGTGAGTCCCAGGAACACGCAGTCTCGACCTCGGTCGAGATTGCATCCTCGGCCACCGGCTTCATGGATCTTCTGTCTGGCCAAGAAATCGAGGAAGTGGCCGACAAGGTTGAGACATCTCTCGATCTAATCAACCGTATTTCGCCGACTCCGGTTGACGATTCTTTGGAAAGGACTCCGGTCCTTGTCTTTCCCGATGAGGAGACCCAGCCCGCTGGTGTCCCCATCGAGAAAACAGTTCCAGACCCTCAGTTTTCACTGAACATGGTGTCTCCTGGTTGACCGAGTTGGCCAGCCTGATCTCAATCGAGGTCCAGAATCCCCTTGGTCAAACAACCGAAAAAGAGTCATAGGCACTCTAAAAAAGAGGCATCGCGGCAGATCTTCATCCTCTTCGGACGAGGAGAGGCTTCGATGGAAACTCCGTCGACGCTATGAGGATCTTATGTGGCAACAGCTGATTTTGACCGGGCAGAAGCCGGCTCCACTGTCTACCCCATCATCACTTGGCTACTGCCTCCTGGGCCGAACCCTCCGCAACCGAAGCCTTTGGTTTTCCTGCCCGCGGGGCCGGCCCGTATCCCGGCTCGGCCCATTTCGGTGTCTCCACCGATTCTGGTGGAACCACCGCCTAAGCAGCCTCAGGGAGGGGCTCCCTCGAAAGAGGACCGTACAGACACCAGGCTTCCCTGACGTCTGTCCATTACAGTTACCCCTGACCGCCCCCGGAGGATCGAAGGGGACCTAGACGGGAGACCGTTGTACCACGATTCCTCGGACTCGGACGTCACAGGACTGCTATCCCATCCTGGGGTTGATGAGTTGTCCATGGCGGGTTTAGAGGAGGGCCTTCCTCCTTTCAGGGCATTCTCCGCCTGATCTCCGAATCCACCGGAATGCTCCTGGAATCTATCCAGAAAAAGGTGGATACCCCCTTACGGACATCCTCAAAAGAGGGGATACCCTTACAGAGGTCTTTCCAGTGGCCGAAGCCATCACTGGCCCAGCCCTTGAGCTCTGGCAGTGCCCAGCTTCCTGCCCAGCACCGTCTGCCCGCATGGCCCGCAAGTATGCGGTGCCCATGGAGTCCCTGCCGGGATTCACAGAACACCCTTCAGCCGAGAGTCTGGTGACCGCTTCTGTGTTTAGACATACTGGTGGCTTGGCCGACACAGACCGACCTCTGGACAAGGAGTCCAAAAATATGGACCACTCCAAGGTCTACGTGGCCTCTTCCTTAGGCCTTCGTCAGGCCAGTTCGGCGGTCATTATGGCAGACTTCTCTCATGCCCTACTCGGGTCATTAGATGAAGTCCTCCCTCATCTCCCGGCGGACATGCAGACCACGGTCAAGCAAGTCTGTGATCAGGGCCGTATTGTTGCAAAACAGCAGCTCCAGATGGCCCTAGACATCGGGGATTCATGTGCCCACTCTTTAGCAGCTGCAGTGGCCACTCGCTGCAGGGCCTGGCTGAGGCTGTCCTCCTTCCCGGCGGATACCCAGCACAAGTTAGCTGATGTTCCTTTCCTTGACACCGACTTGTAAGGTCCAGGAGTGGCCAGTCACCTTCAGCGTATCGAGCAGTCCAGTGCCACCTTGGATGCTACCTCTACAAAAGGTTCTTCGGGCAAGAACCAGCAGAAAGGAAAGAAGAAGCCGTTTTGGCATTCTTCCCCTGCGGCCAGACAGTCCTCCTATCAAGGACGTCAGCAGCAGCAGCAGGCTCAAGCTCGGCGCCCACGGCCCAAGCAGGGTCCTCAACAGCCCCGTAAAGGAGGCCGAAGCGCAGATCCAGGAGCCGCCTCCTCCTCTAAGCCTGCTCAGTGACAGGTTGGGGGTTGCCACCCCTACACCCGTCATGCCAGCTCTGAGTCCTCCCGTGGGGGACCGGCTCCGCCACTTTCATTTTGCCTGGTCCGATATCACTTCAGACAGGTGGGTTCTCGAAGTGGTCGGTCAGGGATTGCCTCTAGAGTTCAAGCAGTACCCTCCCAGCCATGCCCGCGCCCCTCGGGAGGAAAGGATCTCAGCTTGCACTCAGTCGGCTCTCCAAGGCGACATAGCTCAGCTCCTCCGCAGGCTTCGTGTCCAGGTACTTCCTGGTGCCCAAGCAGATGGGGGGTTGGCGCCCCATCCTAGAGCTCCATGACCTGAATCAATATCTCAGGTCCTGCACCTTCTGGATGGTAACTCTGAACCAGATCATACCATCCCTGGAGCAAAACATGTGGTTCTGTTCGCTGGATCTACAGGACACGTTCTTTCACGTCCCAATCCGTCTGTCCCATCAGTGGTTCCTCCGCTTCAGGGTCGAAGGGGCCCTTTATGAGTTCCGTGCCATGCCGTTCGGCCTGTCATCGGCCCCGAAGGTCTTCACCAAGTGCATTGCAGTGGTGGCAGCCCACCTTCAGTGTCGAGGAGTCTGAATATACCCTTATCTCAACGACTGACTCTTGGCAGGATCCTCCCTTCAGGAGGTGGAGAGGTCCAGGGATCTGGCTCTCCAAACCTTGCTCCCAACTTAGCCTCCAGATCGAGGCCAAGTCGGAACTCGTGCCTTCTCAGGTGATGGGCTTCATCGTGGCAGAGCTAGACTCTTGTCAAGCCAGAGCTCAGCTCCCGGCAGACAGGGCAGAGGTTCTCTCCTCCTTTGCCCGATCATTTCTGGTTGGGCACTTGCGCCCTGCCCGGGATTTTCTGCGCCTTGTGTGTTACATTGCGGCGTACGCCTCAGTGGTCCGTTGGGCCAGGTGGCACATGTGCCCCCTCCAGTGGGAGCTGGCCACCCAGTGGACTTAGCACCATGGTCATTTCGACCAGCTGATCACTGTAACCCAGAAGATGTGGGACACTCTCCAATGGTGGACCGCCCCAGAATGGTTGCAAGAAGGGATTCCGTTTGTCCTCCCCAAACCGATGCCTCTCTCATGGGCTGGGGAGCCCACATGGGGGACAGCAGGGCCCATGGGTTCTGGACCCCTGAGGAGTCCCGATGCCACATCAACCTGTTGGAGCTCGGAGCAGTCAGACTGGCACTGTCAGCTTTCGCTCCTCAGCTCCGGGGTCAAGTGGTTCAAGTCCAGACGGACAATACCATGACCATGTACTACCTCAACAAATAAGGCGGCACGCACTCCCGTCTGTTGTGCATGGAGGCACTCCTCATCTGGACCCTCGTAAGTCGGCTGGAGGTGGATCTCCTAGCCATTCATGTGGCAGGAGTCTTGAACCAGCTGGTGGATGCTCTCAGCCGCACAGGCCAGACATCCCATGAGTGGTCTCTCCATCCAGAGGTAGCTTACAGTCTGTTCTCCCACTGGGGCAAACCGTTGGTGGACCTGTTTGCCTCCAGGGAAAACTACAAGCTGAGGCTGTACCATGCCCACCCCCCTCAGCAGGGCTCGCTGCAGGGGGATGCCTTCTCGAGGCTGTGGACCCCAGGCCTCCTCTATGCCTTCCCTCCATTTCCCTTGTTCCACAAGGTGCTACTCAAGGTGAGGAGGGACAAGGTGAAGGTGATCCTGGTAGCCCCAGATTGGCCGCGCCAGTTCTGGTATCCAGATCTCAGCCTCAGCTGCAGGCCCCTGGAGTGGCTTTGTACACACCTGGACCTGATATCACTAAACCAGGGGAAGGTACTCCATCCGGACCTTCAATCCCTGCACCTCACAGCCTGGTACCTGAGCGGCTAGAGTTCCAAGCTCTGGGTCTTTCCGAGGATGTCTACACTGTGGTGGAGGCATCTCGTAAGGAATCGACCAGGGAATGTTATGCCTTCAAACGGAAGAGATTTTCCATTTGGTGTCAGGATAAGAGTCTGGACCCCTTATCCTGCCCAGTGGCTAACATTCTTGACTACCTTTGGTCTCTCTCCAAAGGGGGGTCTGCGATCATCAACCCTTAGGGTGCACGTGGCAGCCATTTCTACTTACTGGGCGTGGGCCGGTCAGCCGACATTGGCGCAGGAGACAGTGGTCGGGCGCTTCTTCAAAGGCCTGGATCACATATCCCCTCCAGTGCGTGAACCTCCACCTCCATGAGATCTGTTGCTGGTTTTGGCAAAGCTCATGGGCAAGCCATTCGAACCTATGCACAAGTGTGCACTCTCACACTTGTTGTGGAAGACTGCCTTCCTGGTGGCTAGCACGTCAGCCATAAGGACAGGGGAGCTCCAGGCACTGTTGGTGGACTCCCCTTATCTGGTGTTTCACAGGGATAAAGTTGTCCTGTGCCCCCACCCGAAATTCCTTCTGAAGGTGGTATCAGAGTTTCACCTTAACCAGGTATTGACTCTGCTGGTATACTACCATAACTACACCTTGAACACCAAGTACGGGATCCATACTCTGGACCTGAGACGTGCTCTCTCCTATTACAAGGAGAGAATGGCAGAAATTCTTGGAGAGGTTCGCAGCTGTTTGTCACCTACGCTGAAGCTGCTTCTGGCAGACCTGCAGCCAAATGGACCATTGCAAGGTGGATTACATCATGCATAGGTCTGTGCTATGAGTTGGGCATGGAGCCTCCCAGAGGAATAAGAGCTCATTCTACCCGCCATACTGCTGCATTTGGTGGCTGCTTCCAGGGACATCCCTATCCAGAAAATCTGTCAGGCTGCTTCCTGGAAGTCAGCAAACACCTTCATTACCCATTCGACCTTGAGTCACGCCAGGATGCTGGTTTTGGGGCCTCGGTTCTCCAGTCTCTCTTTCCTGAGTAAGGGGTGTGCGCCTTGCCTCCCTCCTCTCGGAAAACTGCTTGGAGTCTGCCAAGAAGTGTGGATGAACAACATATCCACACTCCTAGAAGAACAGGTTACTCGCCTGTAACAGTAGTTCTAGGAGTGGTATATGTTGTTCATCCACACACACCCACCCGACCTCCCCAGCTTTAGGCGCACAACCTGGCTTCCAGCGGGCTAAGATCTGGCGTCATGGGGCGGAGCTGAGGTTTATACCACCCGGGTGGGTGGGAGGAGCCAGCTTGAAGACTTCCGGCAAGATTTAAAGGGGAAAGGGACATGCCAAGAAGTGTGGATGAACAACATATACTACTCCTAGAACTACTGTTACAGGTGAGTAACCTGTTAGTTTTGCCAGAGATTAAAGAACTGATTAAGAAACATAAGTTAGCCTGGTTAAATTATAAAAAAGTCTTAACAAATGCATCACTGGCCGAATACCATTGTATAAGAAATGCTTGTCGTAGGTATCTGATTAGGACCACTAAATCTAAGTTTTATTAAAAAACAGATTGATGATTGTTAGGCAAACCCGAAGCATTTCTGGGTTAATGTTAAGACCCTGACTAGACCTGGATCTAATAGTTCTATAAAAAAATTGATAATTGAGGACTCCACTGTAACTGACCCTAAAGAAATGGCAGAATTCCTAAATTTAAAATTTACTGATCTTCCTGCTTTCGATTTTTCAAATGGAAAATATTTCTCTAATCTGATCTTAATTTTGTTGGTGCAGGTAGTCACAGAATCACAGAACTCTAATAGCAGAAAAGGAGTACACTGGCCCATCTAGCCTGCCCTTATATCCTCCCCTCCCCCCCTTTCCTCCTTTTACTGGCTCAGGACCCCCCCACAACTCCATATGTCTGTCCCATGCCCTCTTGAATCCCCACACCATTTCAGATCCCACCACCTCCTCTGGTAGCCTGTTCCAGGCCTCCACCACCCTCTCTGTGAAGAACTGCCCCCTTACATTGCCTCTGTATTTTCCTCCTTCAAATTTGAGGCTATGCCCCTTGTTCTAGCTCCCTCCTTCTTTCTGAACAAGCTCCCCTCCTTCACCTTTTTTATCACCTTCAAATACTTAAAAGTTTTAATCATGTCCCCCCCTCTCCCTTCTAGTCTCTAGTATGTATAGATTCAGCTCCCTTCACCTCTGTTCATATGTTTTTCCCCGCATCCCATGCACCATCTTGGTTGCTGTTCTCTGAACCCTCTCTATCCCCTCAATGTCCCTACATAGGTGCGATCTTCAGAACTGTACCCTGTACTCCAGGTGTGGCCTCACCATTATTTTGTACAGCGGCATTAGCACCTTCCTCCTTCTGCTAGTCATGCCCCTTCCAATGCAGGCCAACATACCATTTGCCTTTCCCACCGCCTTGCTGCACTGGTTCCCCACTTTAAGATTGAAACATAGAAACAGAGAAGTTGACGGCAGATAAGGACCACAAGGCCCATCCAGTCAGCCCATTTTTTCTACCTTATGAATGTGCCATAGGCCTGTACTTGATGTAATAATCCCCAGATCCCTCTCCTGCTGTGTTTCCATGATTTCCTCCCCTCCAAGGGTATAAGCTGCTCTAATGTTTTTCTGCCCCAGGTGCATCGCCACACACTTTTTTGCATTGAATTTTAGTTGCCAGGTTTCTGACCACTTCTCCGGCTTCTCTAGGTCTTGCATCATGGCCTCCACTCCTCTTTGGATGTCCACCCTATTGCAGACCTTCATATCATCCATGAATAGGCACACCCTACCCTCTAGTCCATCCACTAGATCATGGATATAGATGTTAAAAAGTAGGGGTCCCAGTACTGACTCCATAGGCACCCCACTGGTTACCCCCTTTACCCTGGAATGTACCCCATTCACCACCACTGTTTGGCTCCTTCCAGTCAGCCAGTTTTTCACCCACTTAGTAACCTCCCGGCCCACCCCTAAGCTCTCCAGCTTATTCACTAGCCTTCTGTGCAGGACAGTGTCGAAGGCCTTATTGAAGTCCAGATAGGCCACGTCCACCCCCCAGGTCCACTACCTGCGTTACCCAATTGAAAAACTCTTTATCAGGTTGGTCTGAAATGACTTCCCATTTGTGAAGCCCTGCTGCCTTTCGTCCTGCATACCATTGGCTACCAGGTATTCCACCACCCTTTCCTTTATTACTGTCTCCATTATCTTTCCCACAACCGAGGTGAGACTGACAGGGCGGTAGTTTTCGACCGCCTCCTTGCTTCTCCCCTTATGTAGTGCAACCACCTCCAGCCTCTTCCAGTCCCCAGGCACCCACCCTGTATCCATGGACAAGTTAAACAGTCTTGTCAAAGGTGCTACCAGCTCCTCCCTCAACTCACGGAGTACCCTTGGGTGCAAGTCGTCTGGCCCCATTGCTTTATCCACTTTTGGCCTGCCCAGTTCTTCCCTTAGTCTATCTATTGTGAACGTTCTAGAATCCATTCCCCTCCCTTCCAACGCTGGTCTTCTACCCTTGCCCTCTTTTATGAAGATCAAACAGAAGTAGTTATTTAATACCGCCGCTTTGTTATGCCTGGGTTATATACCACCAACTGGCCCACATGTAACCATAAGCTTATATACTTACAAGCATGAGTGCCTTACCACAGTCTTCTAATGTTTTATCTTGTTTTATTACTCATATTAGTGTTCTTTATTATATTTGCTGTGCTCATATTTGCCTGTAATGCATTTACCTATATATATGCTGTTCCTGTTTCCTCATACAGTGACTTGCAAAAGTATTCAACCCCTCCTTGAAAGTTATCAGATTTGTCTGGATTACAAATGAGACTTACATGTATTATTCCAGTCAATATTTGTACTGCAAACTCATATGCTCTAACAGTATATTGTCAAAGCCAAAATTAATTATCCGTCAGCAGATCTTTTAAAGAAAATTAAAAAGTAGAAAATGCTGCTTGCAAAAGTATTCAACCCCTACATATTAGTATTTGGTAGAGCCACCTTTTGCTGCAATAACAGCTTTAAGTCTTTTGGGGTAAGTATCTACCAGCCTTGCACACTGTTCGGGAGTGATTCTTGCCCATTCTTCTTGGCAGATCTGTTCCAGGTTGTTTGGGTGACGCTTGTGCACTGCAAGTTTCAAACAGTGCCACAGATTATCGATGGGATTGAGATCTGGACTTTGACTTGGCCACTGTAGGACATTCACCTTTTTGTTGTTTAACCACTCCTGTGTTGCTTTGGCCTTGTGCTTGGGATCATTGTCCTGCTGAAAGGTGAAGTTTCTCCCAAGCTTTAGTTTTTTAGCAGACTAGAGCAGGTTCTCTTGCAGTATCTCCCATTTTGCTCCATCCTTTCTTCCTTCAATTTTAACAAGATGCCCAGTCCCTGCTGATGAAAAGCATCCCCACAGCATGATGCTGCCACCACCATACTTCACTGTAGGGATGGTGTTTCTCGAGGCATGGGCAGTGTTAGGTTTGCGCCACACATAGTGCTTTGAATTGTGGCCACAAATCTCTATCTTGGTCTCATCAGACCACAAAACCTTGTGCCACATCTTAGCTGGGTCACTCTCATGCTTTCTGGCAAACTCCAGATGTACTTTGATATGGTTCTTTTTGAGTAATGGCTTCTTTCTAGCCACCCTCCCATACAGGCCAGTATTATGCAGAGCTCTTGATATGGTTGACTGGTGCACCTTCACTCCACTCTCAGCCACTGAACTCTATAGCTCCTTCAAAGTGATTGTTGGCCTCTCTGTGGCTTCCCTTACTAGTCTCCTTCTTGTTTGGATGCTGAGTTTTGAGGATGGCCTTGTCTAGGTAGTGCCTGGGTGGTGTGATGCAGCTTCCACTTCCTCACTATTGATCCAACAGTGCACACTGGGATATCCAAACACTTGGGTATTATTCCGTACCTTTTCCTAATTTATGCATGTCTATTACTTTATCTCTAACTTCCTTAGCATGCTCTTTAGTCTTCATTTTCACACCCTTCCTTCAGATTCACAGTCTGACCAATGGTCATTAAACTGGGGGGGGGGGTTATCCAGAAAATGTGAGCTACTTTAATGTTTCAGAGGAGGTGAGGCCAATTGTGTCCTTGTTAGGGCAATATTTTTCATCTGTGTAAACTTGGAGCTTCCAGAGCACAGGGGTTGAATACTTATGCAAACAGCATATTTCAGTTATTTCGTTTTCTTAAAAAATATATTCTAACATGAAACCAATGTCACTTTACAATAATTATTTTGAGGGTCAGTCTTTTTAAATTAAATATTACACAGAACAAAATCTCAATGTATCATTTGTCATTCAGACAAATCTGACAACTTTCAAGGGGGGATTGAATACTTTTGCAAACCACTGTATATTCTGCTATATTCATCACTCATATTCTGTAGTTTTCCACTGTTGTGACACGTTGTATGCTTTTATGATTACGTTGCAGAAATTTCCAGACTAACTGTCTGGAAATGAGAACAGATAACACTTACTCTTGCTGAATATGAGTTTCTTTTGTTCAGAGATTCTTACTTAATTTACTATGTAATTGCCCAAGGGAGCCACCTTATTTACATGCCTTATCTAATGCTATATGTTTATTAAATTTGTAACTGTACTCCTATCAGTCCTATATCACTCTATGCACACCGCTCAGGGTAATTTTCAAGTTGTCCTTTGTGACCCAAGAATTTCCAACTGTTTGGAAATGTGGCTGGTGGTTCTTGCACCTAAAGTCCCTTTTTCTTCACCAGTTAGTAACTTTCACCCTGTTTCTGTTCTGAATCCTATAAGTGAAATCTTTGAGAAGATGTCTGTAGCCAGTTTAATTCTTATTTGGAAGGTTATGGGCAATTTTGTTCTCAACAACATGGCTTTCGGAAGAGTCATGAGACTGGAACTGCCTTAGTCAGGTTCACAGGCTCCATCCTCTATGGTATGGAAGCTGGTCTTCTCATAGGGTTGGTGTTCCTGGACCTGACCAAGGCATTCGACCTTACTGATCATATGATCTTACTTCGAGGATGGCTCTTTAAGCAGGCCATACTGGTAGGGCTAAGCCACCAGACGCTAGGACCACACAGAAAACTTCTAGCTAGCAGTCTATCATGGGGGACCGCTCACCTCCATCAGTCAACTGACATTACCCTAGCCTATATGGGTGGGTGACCCTCCACACCTACCTCAGTTCTTTCCCTGCTGTCAACCCGCTCACGTCGACTTTAGTGGATGCCACAGCTGCAGTTGACCACCATTTCCCTCACTTAACATGCTTTTTTATTTTGTATTTTCTTCTGTGTAAAACATTGAATTTTTGGTGTTCTTCTTGATGAGTTTATGTCTCCTCCACCAGCCTTGCCTTCCAACTGCTCCTCGAAGTGTGCCTGCGGCAAACAGATCCCTGAAAAGGATGGCCACTCTGCGTGTCTCATCTGCCTGGACCCTAGCCCCGACACCAAAATCTGCCAGTTTTGTCAGAAATTCAGCCAGGTCACTCAGAGTTGTCATTTAAAAACTGTGGAGAGCCACCTTTTGAAGCAGAAGTTGGTTGCGATGGAATAGAAGCTGCAGGCCAGGAGCGCTTCAGCCGTTGCCAGCATTGTCCTCTGGGGTCTCTTCATCTTCTCACAAGGAGAAATCCGGGAAGCATAAGTACCAGGATAAACACCAGGATTGGGCCAGATCAGTTTCCGGTTTGCGGTTGCCCCACAAACCACTGACTGTGATGGGGTCGCCCCCTCCCCTGTGAGGTTGGCTCCTCCAGTCCTCTCTTCTTCTGGGCTCCCAGTGGCTCTGCCACCCGCCCTTATTTCCATTTTGGGTGGTGGCTCTTCAGGGCAGGGGACTTTGTCTCCTGCTCCCCAGCCCCTGACACTCAGGCCTATATCTTCCATGGGCTCTCAGCCAGGTGGCTTGGCCAGAGTTGGTTTCTCAGGTGTCGGCTCCACAACCGTTGCCCCTCTCCCCCCCCCCACCAGCCATGGTGCTACCTTCGTCAGTTCCCACCACTGGGACTAACGCCTCTCCTGCTGGGCAAAGCCCACAGCAGGCTGCTACCATCTCTTCCTTGCTGGCATCGTCTCTGCCTTGGGGGGGGGGGTCTCTGTCCCCTCAGGCACCAGCTTCTCCAGCTGGGCTGGCGCTGGTGGATCCTTCTCCCGGGCACTCCATGCAATCGCCTGCTGGGTCGCTGCCAGTGGTGCCCCAGCCTATGGGCCCAACGCCGTCGTTGCCCCTACCACAATCAGTGTCGCAGCCAATGCCTGCTGGGCCATCACCGGATCCTCAACCGGCCCTGGGTGGACCTATGCCAGAGTACCCTTTGCTGACTCCTCAGTTATCATACCATTCCTCGGCACCCTGTTTCCCATTCCTGACAGTGTACAAAATAACACCACAGGTGGATTATGATGCCCTCTTTTTGGCGTGGTGGTCTTTCATGCAGAAGCAGCTCCCAGACCCATTAAGGGCTGCCTCTGGCATCTCCCTTCCCCAGGACTCCCAGCCTCGGAACCCAGACGGAGCTGGTCCGAGCAAACCCCGCACATCAGAGGCTCGACCTGACATTAGTTCAGGTTCTAGAAGGGATGATTGCCAGCCCCCGGCGTAGGTCCCGGAGAGTGATATGGCTGATGATGACTCCAATTCTTCATGGTCTTCCTCCTCTCCTGGTGAGTCTTTGGAGGGGGATGACCAGGCTAAGGAGGTGCCAGAGTCCCCTTCTGATGATCATCTTTCATGGATGTCATGTGCTACTTCCTGTCTGTTATGGGCCAGGAAACTGAGGAACTGGACCTGGAGAGAGATACAGTCTGGCCGTTTGTCTCCGGCAGCAAGATGCCCTCCCCATGTTGGTGTCCCCTTTGATTGACTCCTATGAGGATTCATTAGGCAGCCTGGAATCGCCATTTTGCCACCCCTCCTCTGCTTAAAAAAGTGGACCGCCTTTACTACTCCCTAGCTGGCAAGCCCTTTCTGGGGAGCCACCCTAAGTCGGATTCAGTGGTAGTTAATGCAGCGCATGACCGTACTAAGAAACACAAACACGTTAGTGCCCTTCCCCTGGACAGGGAATCCAGATAGCTGGAGTACCTTGGTAAACGTGTTTTTGCCTCTATTACTCTGGCTATCTAGGCCATAAATAATTTGGCCCACATTATCTAGTACTAGAATGTTCTTTGGGACCAAGCTAATGACCTGGTACAGACCTTACCAGAGGACCCCACTAAGACGCAGCTCGCCCAACTTATGACGTCAGGCTCGGACATTGGCAGTCATGACCTCTGGGCAGCTTACAATGCTGTAGACACCTCTGAGCATGGAGTAGCTGCTGGGGTCTGTCTCCATTGCCATTCTTGTCTCCGGGTAGCTGGCTTTGCCTTGGATGTACAAGCCAGCATTTTGGACGCCCCCTTCTGAGGATTGGTCCTTTTTGGGGGGGATGTCCAAGACATCGTTTCTACCCTGCAGGAGTCAGGGCGGGCTCTCAAGTCGGTTCATTTGCTCTATCACATCCAACCCAGAGCAAGCCAACAACAGTCCTTTCGCAGGTTCTCCCCCAGAACCAGTCTGCCAAGAGTTAGCACAAATGTAAGGCCCCAGTGGCCCCTGCTGCTAATGCTGCCAGGGTCCTCCTGCCTGCGCCCACCCCTACCTCCTGACTCCTTAGCCGACCCCCCTGGCCAAAACTCCAAGGGAGGCAGTTGGGGGTCTGTTCTCCCTCCAACTAGAGGGGTGGTACGGTGTGACCACAGACAGCTGGGTGCTCCAGATCATAGAACACAATCATACTCTGGAGTTCCTAGAGTGGCTGCCAGAAACCCTCCCCCATTCTCTCCACATGCCTCGCCACCCTCAGACACACACACACACCTTTGTCTGGTTTGGGAGGAAATTCAGGTTCTTCTTCAAAAAAAGAGCCATAGAACCTGTCCTCAGGCTCACTGGGGAAAGGAGTTCTACTTCCACTTCTTCCTCGTTCCCAAAAAGACCGGGATCTTCGGTCCACCCTGGACCGGAGCTATCTTATTCTGTATATTGAGTACAAACGCTTCAGGATGGTCACCCTCCAGGAGCTGTTACCGCTTTTGCACCAGGGGACTGGCAGTGCTCTCTGTACATGCAGGATGCTCACCTGCACATCAAGTCTTTCCTACCCATCGTTGCTTCCTCTGCTTCCACTTTCAAGGAGCATATTTCCAATTTCGGGCCCTCCCTTTTGGCCTATCCTTAGCCCCCCCCCCCAGGTATTTACCAAATGCCTGGTGGTGGTGGTGGTAGCCACATTGAGGAGACTTGGTTTTTATTTCTTCTCCTACCTGGACGATTGGCTGCTAGCGGCCCCTTCCAAGTGTCACTTAGTTCAGACCCTGTAATACACGTTCTGGCTTTTCCAGGCCTTGGAGACCACTATAAATCTGCCAAGGTCCTGCCTCTCTCCTTGTCAGTGCCTCCAATATATAGCGGGTGATCCTGGACACCAGTCAGGGCAAAGCTTTTTTACCCAAGAACAGAGCGGAGCAACTAGTGGAATAGGCTTATCTGGTTTCCACCAGCTGGCAGGTCCCCGGCAGGGTTTTCCTGTGCCTTCTGGGCCACATAGCAGCTGCCATTGCCATGGTACCCTTAGCCTGTCTACATATGCGGGTTCCTCAGTGGACCTTGAGGGTGCAGTGGAACCAGCGCACAGACTATCTGAACCAGTTGGTCTTGGTCTCTGACCCGGTCCGAAAGGTTCTGTTGTGGTGGCTGGATCCGGCCAGCCTCCTTCAGGGTCTCTCTTTTCAGCTCATGACCCCCTGGCAGATTCTTGCAACAGATGCTTCAGGCCTGGGATGGGGTGCTCATCTGGCTGATCACCAGACCCAGGGCACTTGGATGGATGTGGAGCAGGGTCTTCATATTGGTGTCCTGGAGATGCGGGTGGTTCTTTATGCCCTGCAGACCTTTCAGACTCATTTCCTTCCCAGTCCGCTGCTGGTGCAGACAGACAAAATGTGTGTGCCATACTACATCAACAAGCGGGGGAGGGGGCATTCTTACCCCCTATGTCAGGATGATGAGAGTCTGGTATTGGGCTATCGAGCACAGGCTGGAGCTCTCGGTCATACATGCTCGAGGCCTCCAAAACATCTTAACCAACAGTCTCAGCTGCTCTAGGTCACGGACTCATGAGTGGGAGCTTCTGACCTCAGTGGTCAAAGATCTCTTTGACTTGTGGGGCCATCCAGAGTTGGACCTCTTTGTATCCCCACTCAATGGAAACTGCCCCTTTTTTGCTCACTTGATCCTGGGTCCGGAGCTTTCTGGCAAGACGCATTGTCCCTCTCTTTTCTGTAAGCCTTTCCTCCCTTCCCGTTTCTGCAGAGGGTTCTGCTCAAGGTCCAGTTGGAAGGGGAAGAGATAATCATCAGTGCCCCCTTTTGGCCACAACAGATTTGGTTCCCCTTGCTGCAGCAACTGGCAGTAGAAGCACTGGTGCCCTTGCCCCTGTGCACCAGCTTGCTGTCCCAGAACTGGGGCACCCTGGTCCATCCAGACCTGAAGTACCTGCATCTCCATGCATGGCTCCTGGGGACCTAACTATATGCCCATTTTGGGGTATTATCTTGGGTCACAGATGTTCTGGTGGCTGCCAGAAACCTCCACCAGGGCCACTTATGATGTGAAATGGAAGCGCTTCTCCATTTGGGCCGCTGCTCACCATTTAGATCATTTCACCTGTCTGGTGAATCAGGTGTTGGAGTACCTACTTTCCCTTTCAGATTCAGGCTTGGGGTATTCATCCCTTAAGGTACACCTGTCTGCCATCTCTGTGTACCATGCACCTATCGAGGGCAAAGCTGTCACCCAGCTTGAGGTGTCCAGCACATTCCTGCAGGGCATTTTGCTTCTGAAACCTCCCATTCAGGACCCAATCCCTCCATGGGAACTTAACTTTATGTTGGAGAAATGCACTTTACCTTCCTTTGAACTGGCTGCAAGTTGCGAGCTGCGCTTTCTGTCGTGGAAAGCGCTCTGTTTTTGTTGTTGTTACTCATGCTTGGAGGATTTCACAGCTCCTGAATCTTATGTGTAAGAAGCCTTATTTGGTTTTCACAAAGACAGGGTGTCTTTGCATGCTAATCCTAAGTTTTTACCTAAGGTGGTGTCAGAGTTTACTTTGAATCAATCCATCCACCTTCCAGTTTATTCTCCTGAGTACAGTATTCCAGTCAGGGGAGGCCTTGCTCCATACTTTGGATGTACATAGGATGTTGCGGTACTACACGAATCGCACAAAGTCTTTCAGAAAGTCTGAACAGTTGTTTGTTTTGTTCGCCCCCAAGAGAGAGAGGGCGCCCTGGTTTCCAAACAGTGTTTGTCTAAGTGGTTAGCAAATTTAATTGTTTATTGCTACTGCAAGTACAACAAACCCCTTCTGGGGGTGGTCAAAGGCCATTCCACCAGGGGTATGACTGCCTCCATGGCTTGCTTCATAAATGTGTCTGCTGCAGACATCTGTGCAGCTGTCACCTTGAGTTCTGTCCACACTTTAACCAAGCATTACAGTATGGACAGTGCCTGTAGGCACAAGGCCAATTTCGGCCTAGCAGTTCTTCAGGGCCCTCTATCCTGAGCTCTTGGCTGCTGATATTTCCTCCTCCTGGTGGTCTTATCCTGATGATACCCGGTACTGCTTGGGACTCAGTTCTACCAGTCTGGCCTGCTGCAAGAAACTTCCTTGAAGTAAAAACTTACCGTAACAGTAGATCTTCGAGAGAAGCTCTTGCAGCAGGCCCTACTTTCCCTCCCTCCTTCTCTGCTGCTCTTTTTGTCTCTCACTACTTCTGCCTTTTTTCTGGCTCTCAGGGAAACCTCCTCAGTTCTCAGTTAGCTGCCTGTATGGGGTCTCCGGCTGGGGAACTGAGATAGGTGTGGGGGACCGCCCACCTACATAGGCTAGACTGACGTCAGCGGACTGATGGCGGTGGGCGGTCTCCCATGATAGACTGCTAGCTAGAAGTTTTATTTGTGGTCCTAGTGCCTGGCAGCTTAGTCCTACCGGTGTTGCTAGCTGCAACAGCTTCTCTCAAAGATCTGCTGTTATGGTATGTTCTTACTTAACTGTACTTTGCTTTATGGAAAGTAAAAGAGTTTTGGCTTAACAAATAATGTGATTTTTTGGCTACAAAACTACCTAACTGGGCACTCTCGGTTTGTGGGAGTTGGTTCTTTTTCTTCTTCTCCTGTGGTTGACAAGGGGGTACCTCGGGTCCATTGTTGCACCCCTGATGTTTACCCTTTTTGTCAACTCCATTACAAATATATGTACACATTGTGATACTCAGCTTTATGCGGATGATTTGATAGTATACTATAGGTGAAGGGATGTTGAGGGGATTTCTTGTCATTTGATGAAGGATTGTAATGCTGCATGTAACTGGTTTATTAATTATTTTGTTCTCAATGTGAGAAAAGAAAACAAACTATGCTTCTTGTGTCTAAAACTTTACTGAATGGTAGCCAGTCTCTAACTATATGATACTCTGGGAGACATCACTGAACAAATTCAACAGTGTAAATATTTGGCGTATTTGTTAGACCCTACATTGTCTTGGTCAAATCGTGTCAAATTGGTTTGCAAAAAAATAGACCAGAAACTTGGTATTCTTTACAAACTAAAAGTATTTTTTTTCTTTTCAAACAAGTACATCTATTGTAATTGGGTCATTATTGCCACTTTTTGATTAGTTCTCACAGCGTTTTTGTGATCTAAATTTGAAAGAGCATCTTCTCTGAACAGAGTTGTTTATAATAACATTTGACATTTTATATTGCTTCCTCCAGCTTGTACCCAGTTTCCTTGTTCTATCTATGCTGATTCAGATTGGTTTTCTCCAGTTGCTTGAATTACGTATTTTTTTTGGCGTAAAATATTATAAAGCGGTTTTTCAATTGAATTTTTTCCTTTGAATGAGTTGGTAATTTTAAATGATTTTGAAATTATATGGTCAGCTAAGGCAATGTCTTTGTAAACTCGATTGTGTAAAACTAGAATGGCATCTTGTGCCTTCTGTATGACTGCTTCAACTTATTGGAACAAGCCACCCGAGACCATTCATAAGTCACGTTCTTATGATGTTATGTAAAAAAATTCTTGCATCAATATTTGAGGTCTCAAAATGATCAGGGGAGCTGTGTGGGAGGGTCCTGTGGGGGGTGCCACTGGACTGCCAGGAACATTTGTACAGCAATGTTAATGGTGGGCGAGGTGGGGAACCACTAGACCACCAGGCTGATTAGAACTGGGATTCCTGTGCAGTTGGGTTCACAGGCGGTGAGGGGTACCACTAGACTGCTAGGACTATGGAATCATTTATTCTCGGCAATCGGGTCTCTGAGGGGGACCACTACACTACCAGAATACAGACACATGTATTTCCGGCAATCGCTACAGAGTGGGACGGGGGTGCCACGACACCCCCTCTGGCGGCACTGCATGCTGTACAGGGCTCCAGGTGTATTTTGCTGGCCAGTCCTGCACAACTCATGCAAATGGGGCCATAATGACATGCAAATTGCCCCATTTGTGCCTTGCATACATTATGGCTCCATTTGCATACTGCCGGCTGAATATCAGGAATTTGCGCGTAACTCTGTTGCGCTGACGCAGTTCCCATTCCTGGTATTCAGCCCTGTCTTGGGGGGGATGCACCAGCGCATGGTATTTACGCAGTGCACATTACCTGATATATTCAGAGGAGATGCACCATTGCTCATCTCTTTTGAATATATTCCTGGGTTGTACCAACGCAACTCAGTTGCACTGCGCAACCACTTGCACCATTGCCAGGTGTAATTCTGAATTTCAGGGCCAATATATTTACACGTTGGCCAGAATAGAACAAAAGTGCTTAAAAGAGAAAACATTGAAAATAATAGGAGTTCAACCATAAAAATACAAACTTAGCTTTCCTTATTGCTGGGTCGAACTCACAGAGGTGAAGATATGGAAATAGTACAGTCTCTTGACTTCGGAGAACTTTAGGCACATTGGAGATCCCCCAACCCCCTTTCAGTCTCATACCGTCAGTGAGCCTGTTGCACTACCCACTGATACCCTCCTTCCCTGGCTCGCAGTGAGGTCCTCCCTTTATAGAGAGAAGTCCAATGTGTCTCAGTACAACTCTGTTTTTTTAACTTTCTCATTAGGACATGTTTCTCACAAATAAAAACATTTTGTTTGTAAACGGGATTATACACACTTTTGCTGGAAACCAGACCCTCTCTGCGTTCCTATCATTAGGAAAATCTCATTTCCCATGTTTTACCACTAAACAAATATACTCAGATAGCCCTCCAATTTGCTATGCTTTTGGTATCAAATGTTTATCAACAGATTCACAGTTTCACGGTCCCAAGGTGGCACCCTGCCAGTAGACCCCCAGGAATAGATAAAGTTCATTACCCAAATGACCTTCCTTGTAAACCCTGAGATAGACAGCAGGACGATTTGGCCACATGTGAAAACTTATAGAATTTGACCTGACTGACCTCTCGGTATTTCCAGGGCCATTTCAACCAGTCTGTCAGTTTATTGTGTTGAAGCATTAGTATACATTTATGCCACAGTTATGCTGGCCATGTTTTTGGCACAGGTCAATCCTGAAAATGACCTTTGATTCAGCTGCTCCTACCCGGTACTCAAATTTCAAAATAAATAAAAATAGAAATTGTTGTGGCCTGGATTACAATTTTAAAAGCTTTCTATCCTAAAACAAAGAAAAAAGCTAAGTTAAATGTCAGTCTTCATTTACACCACCCTCCACAACAGTTTCATGAGAGTCCTCCTGTAAACAGGTTATGTATAAAAATATGGAGAAAGGTACCACTGACAGTAGATGGTATGCTTCAGATAGCTTTTCTGTGCCGCTGCACTAGCATACAAGGAGGACTGAAAAGCTGCTGAACACTCCTCTGTAAAAGAGCAGCTGAGGACATTGGCTTCAAGGAATGGGAGGCGAAAGGTGTACAGTGCCTGGGAGATCTTTACTGCGGTGAGGGGATGCAACCATATGTGGAAATCGAAGAGCAGCTGAAGTTGCTCATTCTCACCGCTGAAGCTCTTTACAAATTCAGGCACTTGGCAGGGGCTTGGGCAGGGAACTGGTGGAGGCCACCCCTTTAGCCTAGATGGAGCAGGTAGGCTACCATGCTAGGACGGATGTCAAAGGGATAGTAGCAAAACTGGCCAAGCAGGACAGAAATCATTTGCTGGACTTGTCAGACAAAGTTATGGCACATTGGGAACATGATTTGGGTACATAAATCATGACAGAGATCTGGAAAGCTCCTGAGACTACATATGGGGTTGTTGCTGTCTAATAAATAGTCTCCCAATACAAATTCCTGCACCATCTGCATTGCCCACCTAGCACAGTGCATACATTTAATCCCACAATTTCTCAGATGTGTGATCAGTGCAAGGTGGCAATAGGGACCTATATATGTGATTTTTGCAGCTGCCCTACTTTAGAGCCATTTTGGCTGGCTGTTGCCCAAGACATAACTCAAACATGGGGCCCAGACGGTGGCGAACACACCCCTCTCACTACTACTGGGGATGGAGGATTTGGGCACAGAAGACTGGGAAGCATACCCATGGTGCGTGAGAGTACTGCTAGCCCTTACCAGGCAATGCAGTCAAAATAGTTGGGTCTCTTGCATCGTGAATACCTTGGCGCAGTGGAAAACACTGTCCATCCAGTCCCTGCCCCTACATTGCTTCAAGTATATCCTGAAAGGGAGAGAAGAACTGTTCAGCAGAAGCTGGAATAATTTCTTGGATGCCCTTCTGCTTGCTGAAGCCATGTTATTGCGAGATGGTCCGATGTGAGGTGATATGGTCCGGTCAGGGGAACCCTACCCTTCCCCCAAGTATCCCTGAAATTAGATGTTGAATTAATTACTTTGATGTTCTTGGATGGTTTGTGCTGAAAATGGTCATGTTGTATCAGTGAATAGAATGAAACATAGAATGAATTGTCTACCTTGTATATTTCCCGAAGTTGTCTTTCCTAATGTATCATCTTGTATTTTATTCTTGATATTAATAAAAATATTACACAAAACAGAGCAGTTGTCACTGGCACCCAACGAGACCGAGAAAACTGCTGTGCCATGTTAGGGCTCCCAAAAAAAAACAATGATGGCAACCAGGGGCGTAGCCAGGACTTGATGTGGGGGGGAGGTGTTCCAAATATTTCTTGGGGGTCCGGAGGCATGCTCCCCCAGAAAAATTTGAAACTTTAGGAGTTAAATGGTGTAGTTTAGTGTGTTTTTAGGCAATAACTGTTGGCAACAGTTATTGCCTAAAAATGCACCAAAGTACACCATTTAACATCTAAATTTTCAAATTTTGTCCAGGTGGAGCATCCCCCAAGATTTACAAAATCATCTGTAAGAACTGTTTTAACAATATCCGAGAAAACTAAAAATGAACTGAACATGAATCGTAGGATGTCAGGAATACATTTTTGCCAAAAATCTGAGGGAAATAGGTGTTCTTGTATATGGCAATGGACATCAACAGCATGGGCCTCATCCACGCCCCCCTAAATCATGCTTCCAGCTGAGCTTTCCACATTAGCAGCTGTTCGCAGTGTTTTCAACTAAACCTCCCTCAGCGAGCGCCCAATAGGGGCTGGCTACCGAGCAGACACGAAAGACCGCCAGGCCTATTCCGTTGGCTTTTAGTATGTTAGTGTGTTTATGCTACATCCCCCCCCCCAAAAAAGCAGAGCTGCGGAACTTAAATACTGAATGTGCTGGATACATAACAACATCAAACTCTGTTAGATTAACCTCGTTCTACAAGTCCGACACCACCTGCACCGCTGCTGTCTGATTACTAATGCTATGGACAAAGTGCATTGGAGGCATGTCCCTTGTCAGCTGCTGTACAGATGGCAGAGCTTGGCGTCGACAATAAAACACACTCTGACTTCTCTACACACAGAGGGCTGTAATATCCAATATGAATCCATTTATAAACCAGAAGAAATGTGCATCGGCTTACCTGTAAATTTGTTCAGTCAAAAATCAGCAGCCTTTAGGTTGACTGTTTACCCAGGTTCAGCTGACAATTTTTAAAATAAAAAATCTAGTGCAGATAAAAACTAAATAGTTCCAGTGTCATCGGGTAAATCCTTGCTTGTTTTTTGCAACTTTTTTGTTTTGCTAGCCTTATTCCCTGCTATCTCCCTCACTTTGTAAATGCTGCAAACGAGACAGTGGCTTGATTGCTAAAAAAAAAAACTACCACTTCGACTTCCTGATTTTTTTTTTTCTCTCTCTCACGCACTCTTCTTCACAGCTGTAGGCTGCTTAGCTGAATGAGCGTTGCCATCGCTGCTTTTGTGCCATGCAGCCCGCGCCAAGCCCAGAAAAAGGGCCCAAAATCTGCCCGAAGCCTCACCATTTTGAAGTCTCCTTGAACATGGGTGTGCATGCTGCATGAGTGACATGGCACAACACAAGCGCAGCCCGAATGTTCCTGTCAGCGGCTGCCCTGACGGCATGGTGGGAGTTTGTGTCCAGAGTGAGGAGTCTTTGTAAATGCGCTTGTGCTGACTCCGGAACTGCATCATTGTCTGTGGAGTTTTTAAACATCAAGGCAAGCGGGGAGGAGGGGGTCCATGCACCTAGGAACCCTCCCCTGGCTATGCTTATGGCAACTAAAAAAGCAGGCCTTCTGAACAGCAGTCACACAGTGGAACTGACAAAAGAAAGGAAAAGTATCTTGAGGTCTGTTTGCCTGAAATGCAAATGAAGGAACTGCTGACAGAAAAAAAAAATACCCTCCTTGGAGGACGTTAAACTAATAGGGCAGTTTTTCAAAACAATGCGTAGCTTTGAAAACCTGCCTCCAAGGTGCTTTCTTGTCCTGTAGAGGAAGTATTTGAAGAGGAAGAACTAATTTCCACAGAGGATGCTGCTGAAGAGGACTAAGGTTCTCAAGCAGGGTGAATGATGACTATTCATCATACACTGCATTTTTAAGACAAATGGCTGGTATGCAGAATCTACTTGCTACTGAATCAGCAGTAGACATAGAGGAGACAGAAGTCATCGACAGGCTGAGTCTGACGTCCATGAAAAAGGCGTCTATACCCATCTGTAAGGCTTTTTAAAATTCCACTGAAAAAATTGTTCTTGGGGCCATCCTGCCATTGCAGCGGTATCGCTACTGTGCTCGCTATTTTGGTGACCCGGGTTCGGAAACGAGCCTGGGTCGTCGGAAGACCGGCTGTGGGGATGAGGCTTGAGCATCCGAGGAACTGCTTGCCACCTTGGGGGTTGGGGGGGGCACTGACTCGGTGCTTGCCTGGCAGCCAGAGATGCAGCAAGCCCAGTCCGATTCAGGGGGAAGATGTGACTGATACCGGAATGCGTCTTGGCATCCTAGCACTGTCACGCCTCCATGGGGTACTAGAAAAGGTTCAACCTGGCATGACACTGACGAGAGGGACCAGGATTAGCCCTCACCCACCGGCGCCATGACCCATGAGGAGGACCCCAGTGAGACCTGAAGGTACAAGGGGGTACTGCTCAAATCATCCCCGCCTGGGGGGGTATAACCAAGGCTCCATGGGGGATCCTCTGGGGAGTGATGTCCCATGGGGAATCAGGAGTTAGTGCCGGGATGAGAGGGCATAAACAGCAATTACCAAAAAAAATAAATAAAAGATTGTTCTTTTGCCTTCAGCATTTACACCTGTAGCAACCCAAAAAAAAAGAAGAAAGAAAAGATATGTGGTACTCAGGAAGGGCTCTGAATTCATTTATACTCATCTTGACATAGAGGGGGTTATTCAGCAGTTGCTTGCAAGAAAAAAAAAAAGGTTAATATCTTCTTTTGGGGTATCTTATTCATCAGGTTACACCGTAGGAACCTTCACCATCGGTGAAGGGGAATCCACACAGAAGATTTTCAGCAGTATGACTGGGGCCGCCGCTACAATCATTGTCCACTGATGTCACCAACCCTATATAGGAGTGGGCGGCCCTGCTCCCTCCTCAGTTCTTTCCTACCATTGACTTGCTTGCACAATCTCCGTAGAAGCTTTGTTGCAGTGTTCACGCCTTTTTTCGGCCTACGGCATTTTTCCTGTGACCCATTTTTTGCATTATTTCTTTATCCCCCTACGTGCTTTGGGACCCGCCACTCCTTTGTGCCACCATGCTTTCCAACAACCCCTACTACTCCCACAAGCCTCCCTACCTCATATTGCAGCCTTCCCTGGGTTAACTCGGCATAACCCTTCGCTGGGTGGGTCCCTCTCCGAGGGGGAAGGCACCGGGGGCGGACATTCTGCACACTCTCTATTTGGCTCCAGGGCGCTGCTGAGGCAGACATGGCTCCATCGTAAGTTTCAGAGCTGTCGTCGTACTGGCAGCCGTCATCCGGCCAATCCTGGAAGCGGTTTCCGCTTTTCTAGTGCTTCCCCTTATTGCAACCTCATGCAGTGCTTCAAGTCGCCGCTGGAGAGCGATGCAGCCCTGCTACCCACCCCAGGAGAGGAGAGCAGTCCTACGTATGCTCAGACCTCTCCTCCCCTGCCGACCCCCAGTGCCCGAGTCCGTTTCTGAACCCGGGTTGCCGGCATAGTGCATGGTAAGGTGCCAGTGCCTCAGCCCTCTGCGCCACCGGGTTGCCCTAAATTTCTTTTTAAGAGATTTCTTCTTTTTGTGTATGTTGAAAGTTAATCCTTCATCTTCTGTTTTCCCTCGCTGCAGCTGCGGAAAGAAGATTGCCTCCACAGAAGAACACTCTGTTTGTGTCTGTTGTCTTGGGCCTGACCACGATGTCTCCAGCTATGAGCTCTGCCAGAAGTTTAACCAAACAACCCTCAGGCAATGCAAGAAGGCTCTCAAAAAATTCATGGAACAACAGGTAGTCAGCTCCTGGCAGGGTCTAGGTCCCCGACTGCCCAGTCGACGACCGGGTGTTCGATCTCCCAGGCCTCCAAGGCCCTAGGCAAGTCCTCAGGGAAAAGTCATAAAAAAGACCGGTATTGTGACCGCTCCCCTCTAACAGTGATCCTGCTCCCCGGCAGCTTCTGCATCTTTGGGGTGCTCTTGGTTGACTGCTGCTGCTCTGACAAAGAGAAAAGCTGTCCAGGTCACTGTTCCTACCAGACCAATACCAACAGCACCTCCGCCCGACTTACAGGGCTCCCGGCCGTCGACCTCCTGGTCATCTCTATTGTTGTCAATGGGCTCGTCGTTGATGACCATTCCGTCGAGACCTGCCCTTTGTCCTTCCAGGGCTACAAGCTCGTCAGGTTCACAGGACACAGCTGGAGAGTCATTGGCACTCATGCCATTGAACCCCTCTCTGTCGATGTCCACTATTGACCTGAGCAAAGTACTGGTCAGATTCACGAATGTGCTCATTCAGCTTCTGAGGGCCTTGAACAGACCCACTTCGCTGATGCCATCGATGGCAGCTTTGTCGTTGATGCCTGTTCGTTGACTCTGGGAAACCCCCTGCGGGTGGCCAGTGGGGAATCTGATGCCCGACCTAGAGGGTGAGATCGACGTCGAGGAGGAGTATCACCCTAATCTCATCCTCTCTGATGATGAAGAGGATGAAGAGGAAGAGATTCTGTTCTTGGAGAAGTCCACTGCTTCCTCGTCAGTGAGGACTCTGTCAAGCATACTCCTAGGTCTGCCCTTGGGTATGCCACATTTTGTAATGTGATGAAGCACCATGGGCTTCCAGACTGAGGAGGAGGATGTCACCAGGAAGGACCTGGTGGACTTCCTGGAAATCCCTGAATCTCCCCCTAAGATCCTTCCTCTAGTGCTGCCAGCATTGAAGAATGCCACCACAGCAGCGTGGCACAGGCCAGACATGGTGCCAGCTATACCACGCAGGGCAGACAAGCTTTACTATGTCCCTCAAGGCCTTCTTTATTTTGCTGCCCAGGCTGAAACTAACTCTGTAGTCATCAAGGCAGCTCATGACAGATCTAAGGTGCCTAAGCACCTTAGCTCCCTTCCCCGAGACAAGAAATTACACAGGATTGACCTCTTGGATAAAAGGGTTTATGCCTCCTCTACCTTGGGTCTGATGATAGCTAATTATATGTCACACATGGGTAAATACCCAAATGCCAACTGGAGAAAGGGCAAAGCTGCCACCCAGGCCCTCCCTGATGACTCCTAGAAGCAGAAACTGCTCCAATGTTTCCAGTCTGCTGAGGATGTTAGCAAACACCTCCTCAGGGCCCTGTGTGACATGACTGATACAGTGGCTAGAGCTGCTGCCACTGGCATATGTCTCCATAGGCACTTCTGGCTCAGGGTCTCTGGATTTGCAGCTGACGTGCAAAACAAAGTGCTTAATGCCCCTTTCAATGGCACTAAACTGTTCGGCCCTGATAATCAGGACCTCATAAATGATCGGCAGGCCTCGGGCACAGCAATTAAATCTGTCCATTCACTCTACCACACTCAGCCAAGAGGTAGAGAATGGCCTTCCCATACTCAGGGAAAACGCAGAGCCAAGGCTCCCTTGTTCGCCACTTCCAGCACTGGAGCAGCGGCCAAAAGACTCAGAAATGACAGAACACCTCTGCAGCTTGACTTCTTGCCAGACCTCCCTCCTCTGGTTTAGACCCAGGAGGCAGATGTCGGTTCTCCATCCATCTAAATCAATGGAGAACCAGTACTTCAGATCCATGGATTCTGCAGATGATAGAGAAGAGTCACACTCTGGAGCTTATTCAGCAGCCTTCAGACACCCCTCCACCACCCTCCAACTATCCTCCGGCTCACTTGTCTGTTTTCTGGGAGGAAGTACAGTCTCTTCTGCGCAAACAGGCCATTGAAACAGTTCCCCGGCACCAGAGAAACCAGGGGTTTTATTCCAGGTCTTTCCTGGTCCCAAGAAAGACCGGAGATCTGATGCCAATCTTAGATCTAAAGGAACCCAGTCTCTTTGTCCAGTACAAAAAGTTGCGGATGGTAACTTTGCCAGGCCTGTTGTCCCTCCTCAAGGCTGGGGACTGGTTCTGTTCACTGGACATGCAGGATGCTTACCTGCGCATCTCAGTCTTTTCTCCTTACAGGAGGTTTCTTAGTTTTCCTTTCAGTGCGAGCATTATCAGTTCAAAGTGCTGCCCTTTGGTTTATCCTCTGTACAGCAAGTCTTTACCAGGTGCTTAGCAGAGGATCGTAGCAGCTGTCAGAAGAGAGGGACTGTATGTTTTCCCTTATCTGGACAATTGACTCCTCAAGGCCCTGTCACGGGAACGGCTCTTGCTGACTCTAGAGCATACCCTCCAGCTTTTCCACTCTCTGGGCATTACTGTCAGCCTGCCCAAATTGGTGCTAGTACCGTCCCAAAGGCTGCAGTATATGGGGGTGGTTCTGGATTCTGAGCAGGGGAAGGCCTTCCTACCCCAAAATAGGGTGGAGTGCCTGATCTCCCAGGCTCAGGAGGTCGCTCAGAGTCGGTACATCCCCACCAGGGTGTACCTCAAACTGTTGGGCTAATGGCAGCAGCCATCCCCACCATTCCGCTGGCCAGGCTTCATATGCGTGCCCTTCAGTGGACTTTCAGGGTACAGTGGGGCCAACGCATGGATGAGTTGGATCTACGGAGTTGACTATGAATGGTGCTGGTGATGGTAGGGGGACTTCACTTGAAAGATGGTCCAGTATGCAGGGTAATGCAGTGGTGGATGGATCCCTTGAATCTGCTTCAAGGTGTTCCCTTCCAGATTTCTTCCCCTCATCAGTTCTCAACTACAGATGCCTCGGGTCTGGGCTGAGGAGTACACCTTGGTCCCTTTCAAACACAGGGCTCCTGGTCCCTGTTGTGAAGCTGCCCTGCATATCAGTCCTGAAAATGAGAGCAGTGCTCTGTGCCTTGCAGGCTTTTCAGGAGCACCACGCTCCAGACCTACTGTTGGTACAGTCTGACAGTTTTGAGTTTAGTCTACTACATCAACAAACTGGGCAGGGCTCACTCATATCCCCTTTGCAGGGAGGCCGTGAGAGTGTGATACTGGGTGCTGGAGTACAGTCTGACCCTATCTGCAATCCATGTTCCAGGAGTGCTAAACACTCTGGCCGACAGTTTCAGCAGGACTCAGTCCAGCATGCACAAGTGGGAACTTCTCCTATCTGTCGTAGAAGACTTGTTCAACAGATTGAGTCTTCCAGAGTTGGACCTTTTTGCATTCCCACTCAATGCAAAACTGCCCAATTTCTGCTCAGTAGATCCAGGGCCTGGAGTTTTCTGTTGAGACGTGTTGTCCCTCTCCTGGATCGTGAGGTTTCTGTGTGCATTCCCTCCATTTCTTCTGATCCAGAGGGTGCTGATCAAACTACAGATGCAGGGGGCCAGCATGATTCTAATGGCTCCATTCTGGCCTTGCCAGATATGCTTCCCTCTTCTTCAACAGCTGGCAGAGGATTCCCCGGTCCCTCTACCTCTTTGCAGGAATGTGCTGACCCAGGATCAGGGGACTCTGGTCCATCTTAACCTCAAGTCCCTCTATCTGCATCCCTGGCTCCTGAGAACATAGCCATCGTCAGGTTTGGGGTCTCTAACAGGGTGGTGGAAATCCTGGTGGCTGCCTGGAAGCCTTCCACCCCAAGCCACATACGCTGTGAAGTGGAAACGGTTTGCCATCTGGGCTGCCAAACATGCTCTTGACTCTTTCACAAGTTCGATGAGTCATATCCTGGACTACCTGACCTCTCTGTCGGACTCAGGCCTCCAGTATTCCTCTCTCAAGGTCTACCTTTCAGCTATTTCTGCCTTTCATGAGCCCATGGGTGACCGCATGATTGCTCAGCTGGATGTCTCCTGTACTTTTATTCCAGGCATCTTGCATCTGAAACCCCTAATCCATTCCTCTGTCCCAGCTTGGCACTTGAATTTTATTTTGGAGAAGTTGACCCTGTTACCTTTTCAACTAGTCTCTACTTGTGATTTGCGCTTTCTCTCTTGGAAAGTGCCCTTTTTAGTTGCAGTTACTTCAGCACAAAGAATTTCAGCGCTTCAGGCCTTCTGGTGCGAGAAGCCTTATTTAATTTTTCACAAAGACAGGATATCTTTGTGCACAAATCCTAAGATCTTCCTGGACTAAACATCTCCACCACTCATCCACACTAATGGGACTACACCAGAGGTGCTAGGACCCAGCGGGAGCCAAAAATCTTCAGGAGGGCCAGTGCCGAGGTAGGACCGTGCATGTGTGACGCCACAAAACTGGCTTGCACTGTATAGGCTATCTCGGCATCAACCCTCCAACTACCTCAGTTCCTTTTTTCCCGTCATCAAGTGCGCTTCAGTGATGTCATTGCTCACCTGCCGTGAGTCAAATCTTCACATCTATATGACAGCAGCTTTAGTCGTTCAGTATTTGATTTAGTTTGTGTTTTTAGTAGTATTTATTTTAAAAAATGTGTATATGTGTGTGTGTATATATATATATATATATATATATATATGATATATACTTGTTTTTCTTTTTAAACTGAAGTAACGAAGAAAAGAAGTCTTCTTCAGCCCACCATTGACGGGGTTGACTATGGACAGTGCCTGTGACGGTGGGAGACTTCGCTTGAAAGATGTTTTGGCAGCAGGGCTGGTTCCAGTCCGCGCTTTCTTGAGAGGGGGGCCTAACTGTCTAACCACGGAAAGTCCGGTGCTTGGGAAGGGCGGTCCTCCGAAACACAAAAAAAGCAGGCCCGGGCTCAATGGGGCGGCCTCGGCACCACTTGGCCTCGAGCTCTTCTTCCTCCCACTAGTCGAACAAGAAGCGACTCTGGTACGTCTACTTGGAGATCATTGGTAGCAGGGGATGGTAGGCCGACCCCGACTCCATCAGGGTCACCTACGGCCTCGGTCCCTAGCAGTCACGGTCTTTGGCTCTGGAGTCCCTCCCCACCCCCTGGGGGGGGTCTTCTGGTGAGCAGTTTCATCATTGGGACGCTCTTATGGAGTAGTGGGTCCGGCAGTTGTCCTGACTGCCCTTGCCTGCGGACTCAGTCCCAGGGCCCTCGGGACTGGGGACCGTTGTTCTGTGGGTGGATCGGTTGGGTCACCTTGATCGCGTGACACCTCCTTCAGTGCCCTCTCCACCGCTCCCTCATGCCTTTCCCCCCTCAAATGCCTTAGGCGCAGCGGCCGGCACAGGTACTGCATTCTCCTCTTCATACTTTCAGGTCTCCAGTGGTGTTGTGACCTTCGGGCATCCCAGTGTTGGGATTGGGGACCCCAGGTGCTCGTTCGGTGCTGACTGTGCTTCCTCAAGCTGCTTCGTCTGTGGCAGCAGTGCCATTTTCAGCTCCGATTCCTTCCTATTACCTTCTTTTCCTACCTATACTATCCCTTCTGGGGTAGAGGGAGACTATGACGAGTCTAATTCTGACCTATGTGCTACAGACGGTGTGGTTGAAGACTTATTTTATGGGGTAGAGAGTAAACCCTCCACTTCAGCTGAGCCTGTGGTCGAAGACCTCTTTCTCTTAAATCTCTGCTGAAGAATATGAATTCCAGTCTGTCTCTCCAGATTTCTGAGGTGGATCCTGGGAAGCTTTTGCACCTGCAATATCTGCATGTTCCTGAAATTCCTGTGGACCTGACACCACTGGTGCAACCCTCTTTTGAGACTCTTTCACAAGCGGTGTGGGACAGAGTGGCGCTGATTACTTCCGTAGCTAAATCTATAGATAGGAAGTACATTTCCCCCTGAGGACAGGCCAATCCTTGCTTCTCAAGCCTTCACAGATGCTGTAGTGGTTATGGTGGAAAACAACAAAACCGTGCTCCCCCAGGAATCCATGGCTCGTCCGGTAAATAAAGAATCTCATAAAATAGACACTCTGGGGAAGCGAGTGTTTGCTGCTGCTACCTTGGGCATGCGCATTGCTAGTTACCAGGGCCATTTCTCTCAGTATGAGTATACCTTCTGGCATTCACTCAAAGAAACAGTCGAGGCTCTCCTGGAGACGGACACCAACTCGGAGCTTCTTCAGACTGTTACCAGTGGCATCAAGTCCAACAATCAGCAACTTAAAGCTGCTATGGATGCCTTTGTACTGCTTCTAGAGCAGCAGCATCCGGGATCTGTACCCAGTGACACTCCTGGCTAAGGACTTCAGGTTTCACTAATGATGCTCAGCAGAGAGTCATGAATTTCCCCTTTGATGGTGTTAATGCACCTGGCCCTCAAGTGGAGGAGGCACTGGAGGCTACTCAGAAAACCAGGACTGCTATTGAGACTGCCAGACCAGCCCCTCCCACCCCTCAGCAGGGCGTAAACCGCCAACAGTTCCTCAACCGTCAGTCCTTTTGAGGTAAAGGCCGAGGAGCTTTTAACAAAAACCAAACCCCTCAGTTGCAAAGGAAAATGCAGCAGAAGGCACAGACCCCGAAGGCACCCAGTGCCACACTCTGAAGACCTGGCTCATGTCCCACCTCAGCTGCCTGAGAGGGATTCCTCTTCTACGGTAGGGGGGGGCATCTGACTCAATTTTACAACCAGTGGAAGTCCATCACAATGGACAAATGGGCCCTCAGGATAATTTGAGAGGGATACTCTCTCAGTTTCTCAGAGACTTCTCCGAATCGTCCACCCAAATGACAGCCCAAGCTGTCTACCACTCAGTCAGACCTCCTTGCTTCCAAGATTCAGGGCCTTCTGAACAACAGGGCAGTAGAAGTTGTTCCATAAGCAGAACGGGACACAGGTTTCTACTCCCACTACTTCCTAGTTCCAAAGAAAACGGGCGGTACGCACCCTATTCTAGACCTAAGGAAGTTAAACAAATACCTGTTCAAAGAAAAATTCAGGATGATCTCGCTGGGAACACTGTTGCCGCGCTTGTTCATCAAAACGACTGGTTGGCATCTCTGGACATGCACAACGCCTACCAGCACGTTCCAGTGCACTCAAGCCACCAGAAATATCTACACTTTGTGGCCATGGGTCAGCACTATCAATTCAGAGTCCTGCCGTTTGGGCTGTCCTTGGTGCCACGAGTCTTTACAAAGTGCTTTGCAGTACTCGCGGTGCAGCTCAGAAAACCCAGCATTCAGGTGTACCCATACCTGGGCAGTTGGCTCCTAGCGAGCCCTTCCAGACAGGGGACACAGGAAGTGGCCTCTACAGCTTCCAAGTTCCTCACATCCATGAGAGTTCTGCTGAACCTGGAAAAATCGCAACTTCAGCCCTCAACAACTTCTCTTCATAGGAGCTCTTCTGGACACCTCCAGGACAAGAGCCTTCCTTCCAGAGGAGAGGAGGAACAATATTCTCCAGATGGCTCGCTTCATCAAAGAGAACAACTTGGTTTGAGCTCTCTCAATACAGTGGATGCTAGGTCTCATGGCATCATCTGTGTTCACGGTGCCTGTTACCCACTTACACATGAGAACCACACAATGGATGCTCAGCACTCAATGGTCTCTAACCACGCATCCACAATCTTTACACATCAAGGTGACAGAGCCTCTAATGTGGTCACTCACCTGGTGGACTCAGAAGTACAACCTTCTCCAAGGTTTTCCCTTTGCCCCACTGGAGAGACAGATCATCATTACCATGGATGCATCTCTGACTGGTTGCAGAGTTCACCATCAGGACCTCCACACCCCAGGGTCTGTGAAGCCAGGAGGAGTCCCATCTACACATAAATGTCCTGGGAGAGATGAGAGCTGTCCTGTACACTGTCCGAGCCCTGAAGGATGTCCTCTGTCACAGAGTGATATTCCTTCAGACAGACAACAAGACTATGATGTACTACATCAATAAGCGGGGTGGAGCGCACATTTACCCTCCGTGCAGAGAAGCCATGAGAGTATGGGAGTGGTGCCTCGAGCACAATGCTCTGATCCAGGCTGTCTACCTGCCAGGAGTCCAGAATGATCTGGTGGATCGCCTCAGCAGAATGGAGGCGGATCCACACGAGTGATCTCGCGAATCAGACGTTATGCAGGTGCTATTCAAAGAGTGGGGCACTCCGGATCTGGACCTTTTT
The DNA here is from genome assembly GCA_016271365.2 of Neoceratodus forsteri. Classification (NCBI taxonomy): domain Eukaryota; kingdom Metazoa; phylum Chordata; order Ceratodontiformes; family Ceratodontidae; genus Neoceratodus; species Neoceratodus forsteri. The sequence continues at coordinate 1,126,854,283 of CM057449.1, read as the reverse complement.
GCATCCCCACTCAATGGAAAACTGCCTCTATTCTGCTCCGGAAAGCCAGAACATGGCACTTTCTGCCAGGATGCATTCAGACTGCAGTGGACAAGACACTTTCTGTACGCATTTCCTCCTCTTCCCTTAATTCAGAGGGTGCTGCTCAAGTCGGTGGGGGGCAGCATGATTCTCATCATCCCATACTGGCCTCGCCAGATATGGTTCCGTTAGTGGATTATCAGAGGTCCCGCCGAGACAACTTCCCCTACAGACAGACCTCCTGACACAAGGTCTGGTGGTCCATCCCAACCTGTGATCTATTCATCTCCATGCCTGGCTCCTGAGGAGGTAGAAGTGGGTTGGTTTAACGTCTCTCAGAGAATCTCAGAAATGCTCTTAGCCACGTGCAAGCCGTCCACTAGGAAGACCTACACAGCAAAGTGGAAATGATTTTCCATTTGGTGCTCAAAGTCCGCCCTAGACCTCTTTGTATGCCCACCAGTTAAGGTGCTAGAGTACCTTCGAGATCTGTCGAATACAGGACTGCAATACTCGACAGTAAAGTTGTTCCTTTGCACAATTTCTGCCCATCACGAGCCAGTACATAATATGTTGGTGGCTCAGTTACCTTTAGTCAAGAAATTCCTTAAAGGTATGTTACACACTAGGCAGCCAGTCAGGAACCTGGTGGCCACATGGGATATCAGTCATGTGCTAGGCATGCTCATCCGTAAACCTTTTGAGCCTCTAGCAGCCTACGACTTGAAGTTTCTGACCTGGAAGGCAGCCTTCCTAGTGGCCATTACCTTTGCTCGCAGGGTATCTGAAATACATGTCCTGGTCACAGACCCCCCGTACACATTATTTCACAGGGACAGGGTGGTTCTCAGAACTCACCCTAAATTCCTACCCAAGGTGGTCTCGGAATTTCACCTGAACTAGCCCTTGGTTCTTCCGACCTACTTTGCAAATTTCTAGAATGAAAGGGAACGCACCCTTCACTCTCTGGATGTCAAAAGGGTTTTGCGATTCTATATCAGTAAAACAAAGGAGATATGCAAATCCAAACAACTCTTTGTATCGTTCAGCATGGCCCAGCTGGGTCAGCCTGTCGCCATCAGATGCATTTCAGCATGGTTGGTAGCGTGTCTTCGCCATTGCTACTTGATGGCACAGGTCAAGCTGGAAGGCAAGGTGTACACCCGCTCTACCAGAGCGGTCACAGCATTCCTGGCAGATATTCGGAACGTGCCAATTGCAGACATCTGTAATGCAGCCACTTGGAGCTCTGTGCACACTTTCATGAAGCGCTACACTCTGGATGTCTATGCCACACAGCATCCTTCTTTTGGCAGGTCAGTCCTTAATGGACTTCTGTCCTACGTGAGCTTCTTTTTCCTGCCGCCCTACTCCGGAGATTGTTTTCAGCTCGGTACTCTCCCATTAGTGTGAATGAGTGGTGGAGACTTTTAGTCCAGGAAGATATGAAAATTACGTACCTACTGTAATTCTTGATCTTCTTGGACAAAGTCTCCATCACTCATTAACATGTCCACCCACTGTCCCGTGAGCTCACTCATCCTGTTTCTGGTCTTCACACCCTCGTTGGCTGGGCTGTGAAGACGCTGTTGAGTTGACCCTTCTTATACGGGTCATACGGCCTATCATATGTCCGGGTTATGTTAGTTTCCTAGATTAGTTTATGCTGCACCTCCTTGGTAAAAAAGGTACTGAGGCAGTTGGAGCGTTGATGGCGAGATAGCCTATATGGTGTGAGCCAGTCTCACGGCGCCGCACATGCACAGTCCTACCTCAGCGATGGCCCTCCTGAAGATATTTGGCTCCTACTAGGTCCCAGCGCCTCTGGCATAGTCCCATTAGTGTAAATGAGTGGTGGAGACTTCATCCATGAAGATCAAGAACTACGGTAGGTACATAATTTTCATTTTTTACCCAAAGTGGTTTCTGAGTTTACACTAATCAGTCTATCCACCTTCCTGTTTATTTTCCTGAGCGTGCCAGTCCAGGGGAAGCACTGCTCTAAACGTTAGATTTGCGTAGAAAGTCAAAGCAGTTGTTTATTTCCTACGCCCCAGTAGAGAGGGCATTTCAATTTCTGAGTAAAGTTTATCCAGGTGGTTGATGAATTACATTGTGTTCTGCTACAACAAGTATAGTAAAGAATTGCCCAGTGCTGTCAAAGTTCATTCCAGCAGAGGCATGGCTACCTCGGTGGCTTGTTTCAAAGGGGTCTATCCCGCTGACATTTGTGCAGCTGCCACCTGGACTACAGTCCATACTTTCACCAAGCATTACAGTCTGGACATTGCTTCTGGAGCCCATGCAGGATTTGGCAGGGCTGTGCTACAAGGACGCCTGTCTTCAGTTTTATGGAGATCTAGCCTCCCAGACTGTCTGTTCACACTTGTCACTGCTTGGTACTCATTCCTACGGTGTAACCTGATGACTGAGATACCACCGAAGAAGATAGAACAGTTACATAAAACCTTACCATGACAGTAGATCTTCGAGGGGATCTCAATCATCAGGTATATTTCCCTCCCACCATCCCCCTTCTTGAGGCTTCTATCCAGGAACTGGCAATCTGGTGTATCCAGTGTTTTTACTTAGAGCTGGGTACCTCTTTCCCTCCTCGGTCCCCCATGGTATGAGTATGCTCCCTTAGTCTCTGGGGGAGAGAACTGAGGAGGGAGCAGGGCCGCCCATCCGTATATAGGGTTGGTGACATTGGTGGACGTTGACAGCGTGGGGGACCCCAGTTGTACTGCTGAAAATCTTCCATGTGGATTTTCCTTCACTGATGGCGAAGAATCCCACGGTGTAACCTGATGACTGAGATCCCCTCAAAGATCAACTGTTACGGTAAGTTTTTACATAACTGTTCTTTTTCAGCAGCTCTGCCTGATAAAGTTTCCAGAAGAATTGATCTATAGCCTAAAAAGGCATACACTACCTCCACCATGTTGTTGAGGGAGGCAGCCTACCTGAGTTATTCTTCACATTACCAGCAGACTCTGTAGAATAGAGTCCTACCGCTGTGTGAGAGCTTGCCTTTCCAAGAGCAGTGTCACCTAACACACCCAGTGAAGGCTTATCTACAAACTTCTGAATACAATTTCATATTGTTACAGGACTTGCAGATTAAGACAGCTGGTTTCCCATGTGAAGGTACTGTACCTTTACTTAGTGACAAAACCAAGATATACATGAAAAAAGTTGACAAGCAGAATGCAACTTTTAAGAATTTGACACAAAAAGAGAGGCTCATATTGCCTTACAGGCCCTACAGAAGAGTGACCATGGGAAAGGCTTATTACAGCAGATCCTATATGCACCCTGACTACTCAGTTTAGTGGGGTGCAGGTACAAACAGAGGCAAAAAGGGAACAAGTCAAACTCTATATCAGCTCCTGAAGCCCAGGCAAAGTGAAACTCCTGATGAATTTGTCCATGTTGCTATAGATCCAATGTCAGTGGGAGGGTACCTCTTTCATTACTTACCACAAGCAAGTGCATTTTGCAGCTAATAATAATGGGCTAAGCCCTTCAGTTTGTCAAACTTCTAAAGTTAAGCAAATTCTGAGTGCATTCAGCTCAATTACTAGAGCAAAAACTCCTACTGGAATTGAAGGTGAGAAAATTGCTAAGTCAATGCAGTGGAAAGGATTCCCATTTCCCAGCTAGGAATGGGTTTCTTCTCTAAGTACTTTTCAGTTTGAAGAAACAAGGGGAATGGCAACCCACTGTGGATATGATGCTCCTGAACATGCACCTGAAAAAGAAGTTCAGAATGGTAATAATACAGATAGTGATTCCTTTCCTTTATTTTTAATTACTGTGCTTTATTTCCCCTTTCAGTGCCTGACCTGCTCCCAATGCCCCTACCTCCTGCACAGCTCCATCACCTGCCTTGAGCACTTGGACTTTATTTTAACCTGTTGGGTGCAGTAAATTTGTTATAAGCTGCATTTTTTGAGTACATTGCCTTTTGTTTGCTTTTTCACTGTCACCCGCCACCTCCTGGACTTAGCTCTCCTGTGTTCCTCCCTGGCTTACCCCCAGGACAGGGCCACTGGGGGGACTCTGGATCCTCAGTGGAGTTAGAATGCAGTGTTGGTAGAGTGTCTTTGGTTGGTATTCTGGGGTCTGTGTCGCGAGGTGGGTGTCATCCTGTGGCAGGCACGAGGTGGGTGTCATCCTGCGGCAGGCACGAGGTGGGTGTCATCCTGCGACAGACAGGGGAGTTTCTATTCCCCCGGCCCCGAACTCCCTGACGTTAGTGGAGCATGCCTCATATGCGCTCATGCACATACATTGCACACCATCGCTCGCTCGCTCTCTCCTAAGCCTTGGCCCCCTGGTTGCACTGTCACCTGTGGTCACCCAGGTGGTGGAACTATGGCAGAAACCTAACCCTCTCCTCATCAAGGTGGAGAGTGTACCCATGGGATTGTCAGCCAACCTCCCCTGGCCGGCACCCTGATGTCCCAGGCTCATTCCTGAAGCTGGGTATTTGGCCTTGCAAGTGGTAGTGCTACCACTGTGTGGGGAGGGGGGGTAGTCCCAGTGATTCCTCCCTACAACAAGGGGATTGGTGCAGTCACTGGACTTAAGAGATGTTTATTCAATTAGACTAGTTAACCTAAACCTGAAGAAGTCAACTTGACTTGAGAATTTACACCTCACGGTACTGGTGGGGCTAGCATTGGCTTTAGCCGCTATTTTAAACCGTTCACTTTGTGAAGTATCTGTCCCAAAGGACTGAAGAAATGCAGTAATTACATCATTATGCAAGAGGAGGTATAGGTGTAAGATAAGTAATTACAGCCCAAATAGCTTGACTTCCATTGTATGTGAGATGGTGCAAGGCTGCAGTTAAGGAATGTATTTTTGCAACACCATAAAAATAACATAGAAGATAACAGTCAGCATGGCTTTATGAAGGGATGATCATGCCTAACAGATCTTGTTAACGTCTACAACCACATCAACAAAGCACTAGACGAACTTCCAGTGACGTCAGCAGGCTAGATGGCAGCATAACTCGTGGAGTCCACTGGCCCAAAATAAATCAATCGGCATCCCCTAAATACAATAATGCAATCACCGGCTAAAAATACTGAAGCGAAAGCGGGGACCTTTAAGAACATCCAGACGCCAGCACAAAACTACATCTCTTGCTGCTGGAGGGAAAACAATCGAAAATGTCGGGGCTTACGGAGGATGACAACGCTACCATGATGGAGGCGGCCCCCGAGGATGATTATCCCCAACTAATAGCCTCGATACTCCAAACAGCAAAAACGGTCCAAAAAATAGACACTACGTTATCGGAGCTGCGATCGGACTTTGCTAAAATCGAACACAGAACAGATAAACTAGAACTGGGGTCTCACCACTATAACGGAGCAAACGGACAGACAAGATTGCCTGATTCTGTACTTGTTGGCCCGGGAGAGGGAATTGCAGGCTAAACTAGACGATATAGAAGGGCGAAATAGAAGGCAAAACTTAAGGATTTATGGAGTTCCGGAGGGCGCTGAAGAAGGAGTCCAAGATCTAACTGCCTTTGTTAAAAAACTGCTCTCAGACCTATTAAAACCGCCCCCAGAGTTGGGCCTTTCTATGGATAGGGCCCACCGCTCACTTCTCCCGAGACCTACAACTCCAAACGCGAGGCCTTGTTCGTTTGTGGTGAGGATGACTAACTATACTGCCAAGGAAGAAATCCTCAGGAGAGCGTGGAAATCTAAAACACTGATGCTGGGGGCACACAGAATGATAATTGACACCGATTATACGACTGGAGTACAGGAGGCGAGGCGGAACATGTGGCCCATCGTGAAGCAACTTAGGGCTCGAAATATGAAAGTACAAATGCTTTACCCAGCCAGACTAAAAGTAGAGACGAGACAAGGTATAAAAACTTTTGAAGACCTATATGCTGCTAAACCTTTCTTGGAGGAGAACGGGGTGCCGGTCCCAGGATTAGAGAAGGAGAGGTTGGAGAAAGAATTACGAAGACTGGCTTGGTCAGTAGCGCGAAAGGGACTGTCAAACCACGCCAGGCCCCACACCACAAACCTCAGATCGGATGTCGCAGCACTCATTAGACCATATGCCTCGAGGATACAGATGAATGAACTTTTAACAGAGGAGACGAATCCAGAAGAGACGGACACATAAGGGACTGTCCAGGGACTTGGGGTGAGAGGCTATAGAGACACGGTTTGGACAAAAAAAAAAAAAGGGGTAGGATCTCAATCAAATGGCTCTGAAATGAACATTGATACTTGGGGGGCGGGGAGTTGCAGAAAATTGAAAAGCTTTAGGGCTCAAAGTGGACCTAAATCTAACTATTTGAAACATAATGTGATTAAGGCGTCAGGAGATCGTGGGGAACCCTGAATATGCTGGTCTTATATGCAAGACCTTCTGCAAATCCCTGGAGGGTATTTTGCTGCCAGGAAAGCAATCGAGGGGGACTGATAAAGAGTCTTACAGAACAATCTAAAGGTAAATCTATTTTTCAGAAACAGAAATAAACAGGATTTCAGTGAGATTCTGAGGGAATCCTATAGGAGAGGGAATGGGGGACACCCTTCTGGTTCACTGTTATTCTCATACTGAGGGGGGGAGGAACAGGCCCTCTCTGTAACACGATGAGGGACGGGGAAGGGGGGGGAAATGTCACTTGGGCTCGGGGAGGGGAGAGAGGTTCTGGTGGGTTCCCTGGGGTCCCTATTTTAAAGTTGAAATGGAGATTGGGGATGGAATGGAGATGAAATACTCCCCAACGGAGTGCTGGGCCTTAGAGTGACGGATGGCCCCCTTTCAGGAGTGGAAGCCCATTAAAGGGAAGGAAGGGGGGGAAGAGTTTCTCTCCCTCGATTCTAAAAGAGGGCCGGAGGGAAGGTAATAAGACTGTGGGTCTAAAGGGGAAGATAATCTGCCACTTGGTGCTGCTGATGTTGACTATACCGCAGGGAGAGGGGCTAAGACCCCAAAGGGGAACCCTGATAGGAAGGAGCCCAGAACATCATACAGGGCACGGTGCTATGGAGAAGGCACGATCCGGACTGCCTCTAGGAAGGCAGTCTGACCTAGGAAGTGGGGTACGTTTTAGACCAAGTATAGTGCTCCCAGAGAGCCCTGCAACTCAGACCAGGAAATTATTAGAACAGGGAAACATGAAAAGGGAATCTTGCACACCTGGGATGATAGGAAACACTAGAATGTGTGGTTCATTAAGTTGGTATTTTGTTACTGTAATGATTTACGTAGTTAAAATGTTCATGGCCCGGTTTAAAAGGGCAGCTGTTCAGAAAATGGTTAGAAATAAACAGGAGGGACGGGGGGAACGAGAGTATCACCCCCGGATCTTAGTTCGATGTAGAAATTATGAGTGGCACAAGGTTCATATTAAAAGATGGCACATTGAGGGACCAGCTGTAAAACTGATGTGTGGGGGTGACCTGAGAATACAAGGGGGGAGGGCAGTAGCAGAGACAAGACAACGGGACGGTGGGCCTACACCAAAACCTAGTTCACCAGAACAGATAAGGGAGTTTGACCATGGATAGAATTAAGACTAAAATAGTCTCCTTAAACATAAATGGGATAAAGAATCCTATAAAGAGAAAACGCCTCCAGAAATTCCTAAAGAGGCAGGCATGTGATATTCAATTCCTGCAGGAGACGCATCTTTCCCCTGAGGAGACCCTTAAAATTAAAAGTCGGGAATTTCCGACTATATATCATGCTTCACTGCCCGCTGGGAGGAAAAGGGGGGTGGCCATTATGCTTTCGGCTATGCTTCCATTCGTGGAGGAGGAGGTAATAAAAGATGAGGGGCTAGATATGTGATGGTGGTGGACGCTGCTCAAGATCTACAGGTCTCCCTATTAAATGTGTATGCCCCCCCGGGGACGCATCTGACCTTTTTTGCTGACTTATTTAAACTGGTAGCCGAAAGGGCCAGAGGCATACTAGTTGCAGGGGGAGACTGGAATGTAGTATTGGAGAGAGCTCTGGACACCACCTCAAAGATACCAGCCCCAAACCAAAAAATTTCTGGCCCCTTAAAGAGGCTGATGAAAGACATGGGTATATCGGATGTTTGGAGAGAAAAATACCCTAGGGCCAGAGACTACACATACTATTCCCCAAGATATAATATTTTTTCGAGATTGGATATGTTTTTTACATATGGCAGGGATATATCATCCTTTGACTCAATTTGGGTAGGTACGGAAACCATATCAGACCACAAGCCAGTATATGCCTGGCTGGACCTTCGACTACCAAAAAACCCACGCATTGGAGGCTTAATATAAGTCTCTTCGAGACGAGAAAATCAGGGAAAAACCGTGAAATAATAAGGCATACTGTACAGTCAAATGAGTCTACAGGTTACCCTCAAATTCTTTGGGACACGATTAAGACAATGATACGAGCAGACTGATCTCAGTAGCCACGTATAAAAAAAGGGAAAGGGAAAAACAAAGAGAACTAATTAAACAAAAATTACAAGACTTGGAAAGACAACAGAAAATAAAATTCAATGTGGATAGGAGGGGGGAGATTCGAGGGCTCACACAGAGACTTCAAAGGTTACAACTTATAGAGACAGAGAAGACATTAATACGTCTAAAACAGGCATATTATGAGGGGGGCCCAAGGGCCACTCGTTTTCTGGCATACCGACTCAAACAACAATCAGCCAGGGCGAATGTTACAAAAATCAGACACCCAGGCACGCGTTCCCTCCTGCATAGATGGGAACAGATAACTGAAGGGTTTGTCACCTACTACAAAAACTTATATCAACCACACCAAAACACAAGGCCGGAAGAGGCAGTACACTTTTTAGAAACCTTACGGCTCCCTGAACTTTCAGAAACCCACAGACAGACTTTACAGTGCCCAGTCTCACAAAAGGAAATCACGGACACAATAGGGAAATTGAAGGGAGGTAAATGCCCGGGCCCTGATGGTTTTGGGGGAGAGTTTTATAAAACATTTCAGGCAGACCTAATTCCCATACTGAACACGGTATATAATCAGGTATGGCTGGAGGGAGTCGTGGTTCCCCCATCGTGGAACTATACCTCCATCACAGTGATCCCGAAAGAGGGTAAGGACCCGAGTGAGTGCGGGTCGTACAGGCCGATCTCCCTACTTAATGTAGATTATAAAATCTTCACAGCAATTATAGCTGGGCGCCTACAGTCTTTCTTGGGGGATTTGGTGGATCCGGACCAAATGGGATTTGTGGAGGGTAGACAGGGCCCAGAGGGGGTGAGGAGAACCATTGATATAGTGGACATAATCAACAAAGAGAAAGGTACCAGCTTGTATAATGAGTTTGAAGCAGAAAAAGCTCGATAAAGTCAACTGGAATTTCCTTTCCTGGTACTTAAGAGGATGGCTTTCCATCGACGCTTCAAGAGGCGTTAAGGCCCTATATGCCAACCCACAGGCATATGTAAAGGTTAATGGGGCATCTCACAGAGATTCAACTTGGGACGAGGCACAGGCAGGGATGCCCACTGTCTCCTCTTTTATTTGACCTCTATATAGAACCTCTCGCCCAGGCAATAAGGGATTCGAAAGAGATTAAAGGGGTGGTGGTAGGGGGGGAAGAGCACAAAATATCATTGTATGCGGATGACGTCCTCCTATATATAACTAATCCAAATGGGTCCATTCCTAAAATTTGGAACATTATTGATAAATTTAGTCAGTACTTGGGGTATACAATTAACAAAAATAAAACAGAGGTTTTAAAATTCCATTATTGTCCCTCTGAAGAAGTTCTCCAGTCCATGGATACACAATGGAACAGGGGGAAAATAAAATACCTAGGTATCCAAATTCCCAAAAACTTAACATTACTGTTTGCAGACAATCTTGAACCCACAAAGAATCAGATTAAGCAAGACATTAGGAGATGGGAGGTTCTTAACTTGCCCCTGTACTCCAGGATCCAGTCGGTCTCTATGAGTATACTCCCCAAATATTTGTATATGTTTCAATGCATACCCATAAAATACATAAGAATATGTTCCAGGTCTGGCAGAAGATTCTCACAAGATTTATATGGAACAACAGAAAACCAAGAATCAAACTCTCTGCCATGCAGGCTAAGAAAAAGGTGGGGGGGGAGAAATATCCCTAATCTGGAGGACTACTTCCTGGCCACCCAGCTAAAATGGGCCTTGTTGTGGTCGGCCAACTCGTGTAAGGCGAGATGGAAAACAATTGAGATCGCCCTAACGGATGGAATGCCACTAGAAGCCAGGGTAATGGGGACTAGGGATCAAAGGCTCCGGATGTGGGCCTGCTGGCGGTCAGAAACACACTGAGCTCACTGAAGAGGCTGTGGAACAAACATAAAGTGGAAGGGAGGCGTGGATGTTGAGATGGTTTGCATGGGACCGGGTTTCACCCATCTAGGCAGGACCATACCTTCAAAAACTGGGGTAGACTGGGGCTCTACTCAATAAATCAGTTCCTTCAGGGAAATGTGGTTCCAGAGTTTGCTCAAATCAGAGAGAATATTCCTGAGACAAGCAGACTATTATAGATATCTCCAATCGATCCTACATATACACCCTTCAAAGTACATATAGGGGCCTAACCCCACTAACAGGGCTAAAAGATACTATAATTGAGATCTTAAATTCGACAAGAACCAAAGGTTTAATCTCTGCTCTATATGGAGCCTTGAGAGACAGAAGGGGAATTCAAACCACACAGATAAAAAGCAGGTGGGAAAAAGAAATAGGGGAACACCTAGAGGACGAAGCCTGGTCCTCTACACTGGCTATGGCCCTTCGAACTACGTCCTCCCCATATTGGAGGGAGTACGAGTGGAAGTTACGGATGAGGTTTTTCTATACCCCAGAAGTGCAGAGTAAATGGGATAAGAAATGCCCGGGGGCATGCTGGAGGGGTTGCGGAGAAGCTAAAGCAAACTATTTACATATGTTCTGGTCCTGCCAAGCTCTCTCTGAATACTGGGCCGAAATAAGACACAAAATAAAAGAGGTACTCTCCATACAGGCTAACTTGAGCTCAGGTAACCTGATATTAGGGCTGATCCTGGGAGAAGTTAGGGGTGCAAACAGAATATACTTGTGGAATGTTCTGATTGTGTCGCCTCATAAGGCCTTAACCAGGAAATGGCTCTCTCCGAACCCACCGACAAGTCAAGATTGGGGGACAATTGTAAATGAAATTAAAGATATGGAAGAAGTAACGTATAAAATAAACTTAAAAACACAGAAATGGGTGGAGAGATGGACCCCATGGTTAATGTTAACAGACAGACAAGACGAGGTTTAGAGAAGAGGTGAAAGGGCCTAAGGGGAATAGGCTTTTGGGAATTACAGAAACAAATGAACTGTGAACTTCCTGGGTCACCCCACACACAGTGTCTTATTTACTGAACGAGAAGATGTTTTTTTTTTTAAAAAAGCATACTATACATTCAGGTAAAGATTTTACAATAGTTAAAATGAACTTGGATAATTAACTAATTGTAAAGCTGTTCTACCTTTACAATGTATATAAGCTGGTAATGGAACTGTGATGGATTTATATATGTGCCAAACTTACAATAAACTTGAATATAAAAAAAAACAAAAACAAAGCACTAGACAGTAACAAATCAGGTGATGTAGTTTTCAGGATGCATCTAGAAACCAGCAGTCTAGCTCGGTGTACCTTCCTGGTGAAACTCTTAAATAAATATGGATATATGTAAGGCCTTTGATATGGTGCCACAAGGTGACCTGATAGATTAGCTGGATTTCCCAAGTCACCTAAATGCATGTGTCAGTAGCTGGTTGAAACACTGACAAATGAGAATGCGAGGGAATGGGGTGGTCTCTGGGTGGGGTGGACTGTCTTGCTTGTCTGATGGAGTGCCACAGGGCTTGGCGCTTGGGCCATGCTTCTAACATCTTTATCATGATACTGGAGTCAGTTGTGGGGGATGGTTGGTTAAGTTTGGGTATGACACCGTCGTACTATTTTCGAAACTGAGGATCAGCATAAATCACTCCAAAAATATCTGAACAGGTTGATAAACTGGGTAAACCTGTCAAAAATAAAATTTAACACAGACAAATGGGCAGTGATGCACCTCGGGAAAAGAAACTCAAAACTTGCATACTGTCTACATGGTGCCAGTTGAGAATGAGAAAGATCTTTGAGTAATAATAAAACAGTTTCTCAGCTTTAAAAATCAGTGTGGTAACACTGTCAAAAAATGTAATGGCATAATTGGTAGTATAAAAAAGTATTTTAGAAGTAGATCAAGGGAAGTTGTGTGACCATTATATCACTCATTGGTATGCCTACTCTTGGAATATGCCGTGCAGTTATGGTTATACTACAGGGTTAAAATAACAAGGATTGAGAGTACAGAAGAGAGTAATGAGAATGAATAGTGGTATGAGTGGTAATTCATATGGTGAGGGACTATCTGGTTTGGATATGGGCATCTTGGAGTACAAGAGATTGAGGGAACATGATGTTAGTCTTCAAATCCATGAAAGGCACACTACTCATAGATGCTCTGTACCTGAATGAAAAATAATGGAAACTAGAGGACATTCTGTTCAACTTAGGGGAAATTTGTTTGGAACTGAAAGGAGTGAACTTGTTATACACAAAGGATGGTGATTATATGGAACAGTCTGCCAGAGTCAGCTATAACAAATCGCACCATTCATTCCTTTAAGCACAATCTAGACATACACTTGAAGGACAAAAAGATTCAAGGATGTAAAAGGTTAAGAAGTAGGGTACGAGCTTGATGGGCTACTTTACCTTCTTTTGGCTTGTTCTCCTAAGTTCTTTTATTTGCACATCGCAATAAGACCCTGGTACAGAAAGCATTTGAGATTGAGTTCGGTTTCAGTTCAAAGCAGTACCACAGACCACAGCATTCAGAGTGTTCACAAAGTGATCATCAGTGGTGGCAGCCACCCTTTGCAGGTAGGGCATTGTGGTATTCCCTTACCTAGACAACTGGCTAATGTGTGAAAAAACAAACGTGGAAGTAGATTGCTAAATTCCTAAAGAGGTAAAGATTCCTTCTGTACTTACATCAGTTAAAACTTATAATCTAGACAAATTCTACAGTACATAGGTGTAGCGCTCAACACATTTAATGGGGCAAAGTATTCCTGTCTCTGCAAAAGGCACATGCTCTGATTCAGTGTGCAACAAATTCCAGGTAGGTCAAATAAGTACTACTCAGGAATTCCTGAGACTTGTGGACCATATGGTTTCTACCACAGTAGTGGTGTCATGAGTCAGATTGCAAATTAGGGATGGCCAGTACCAGGTCGGATGCACCGGCATCAAAGATGAGCACTACTGCAACAACAGGTACCAGTATCAAGAGACTGGGTACAAACACTGGAGTGGTGAAAAGAAGTAGGCAACCTTGGAGAGAGATTCCCATTATTCAGTCAACCTACAAGGGTCCAAACCACTGATGCGCCTCAACAAGGATGGGAAGGACATTTGGAGAACAGTAAATGGAATTTGGGCCTGTCAAGAAAGGAGGATGAAACCTGAACAGTGCTTCTTTTCATGATGTCCATCTCCTTTCTCTTGCAGGACAATACAGTCCTGATAAAGATAACCAGTACAGCAACTATATATTACTTAAACAAACAGGGAGGCGCCTGGTCATGAAACTCCGTACTCAGTTGGTAAGGATCTGGAACCTGGCTTACAGTCCAAATGTAAACCTCTCTACTGTACAAGTAGCAGTAAAGGAGAATGTCATAGAAGCACAGAATATAGAATTTGATGGCAGATAAGGACCGCTTGGCCAATCCAGTCTGTCCATTCCTCCCTGTCTACACTATTACTGAAGAATGTATCTGATCTACAGCTCTTTCTCCCTGCCCCACTTCCTTTCCACTATGAGTCCTTTGTGCTTATCCCATGCATGCTTGAGCCCCACCACCTCCTCTGGAAGGCTGTTCTTTCTGTGAAAAGTACTTCCTCACATTTCTCCTGAATCTACTTCATAGCATGTCCCCTTGTTCTTGAACACCTTTTCTTTTGAAAAATACTTCCTTCCTGTACCTTATTTACCCCTGTGAGTTATGTAAAGGCCTCTACCACATCCCTCTCTATTTCAGGGTATACATATTGAGGTCCTTTAATCTCTTCTCATAGGGCTTGTGATGCAGGCCCTGCACATCCTCTGGACCACCTCCACTCTGTCTATGTCCTTCCGGAGATGTGGTCTCCAGAACTGGACATAATACTCTTCTCTGAGCCTATGTTTTCACCAGTCTCGAATATTGAACGTAGGAGAATGTGCTGTTAGTAGCCATTACTTCTAGAAGAAAGGTGAGTGAGTAGCGAGTGCTTAGTTTGTACAAACCCTAATTTCATGGTGTTTTGTAGGGATAATGTAGTGTTTAGAACAAATGTGAAATTTGCACCTTAAGTGGTTTCCACATTTCACATAAATCAACCTGTAATACTGCCTGTGTTTTTTTTCCATTGCCTCATTCCAATGTAGGGGAGGTAAACTTCACAGCCTGGACATCAGGAGGGCTTTATTTTCTACATGCAAAGCTGAAAACCGGCACCTGTTTGTCACTTATGGCAAGGCAGAAAATGGTAAACTGACTGGAAAAAGTCAGTCTCCCATTGGATTGTCTTTTGTATTGAATTCTGCTATAGTGAGGCTGGTAAGGAGCCACCAAAGGCATTGGGGGTACATTTTACCAGTGCTACAGTATATCTGCCACAGTGGCATCATGATGGGGTATATCCTTACTAGAGGTGTGAAAGGCAACCACGTGGTCTACAGTACACATCTTCACATCTCATTATTGTCTGGGCATCCAAGCTAGAAGAGATGCCAGTTTTGGTCCTTTGTGCTTAAAGAACCTTTTTCCTAAATAGGTTCTAGAATCTGCAGCCCAAGTGCTACTTGGAGTGTGCTATTTGTATAACATCAGAAATGCACTTCTTTTTTTTCTAACTCTCTTTATTCGCTCAGCTGGCCAGGGCGTCTCTCAGAGGTGCCTGCATGACCATCACCTCTACTCCCCACCTGAGACCTCTTATCAGTTGGACCCCCCCCCCCCGGACCTTCCAGCCCCTCGGACCCCCCCCCCGGGGGAGGGTCTGCCTCCCCTACCTGGCAGCCTTTCTGGTTATTAGAGGGTCAGTCCTTGTGGAGCCCCGAAGGCGAAACTGTCTCGTGTTGGTGAGGTGGGCTAGGTTCCTGGAGCCCTCATCGCCTTCCTGGTCTGCCGAGGGTTTTCTTGCTTATGCCTGTTATCCTGAGGCTCTGGAAGCAGTAGCGCATGTGTGTGGAGAGGCGTGCATGCACACTGCAGCTCCAGTTCTGCCTCATCCATCCTTCGTTGCCTACCGCTGGAGATCCTCAACCGTGGCGCTGCCGAATCTGCCTCCACCAGGGGGCAGCCACATCCTGAGGATCCCCACAGATCTCTTCCTAAGGGTGAGAGCTGCTAAGCAGTGGCTCACTCAGTCCCTCGCCCTCCCCCCCGACAGACCCCCAACGACCCAGGTCCATCCCAGAACCTGAGTCGCCAGCGTGGCGCGGTGGTGGCATCCAGCATCTCAACCCTCAGCGCCACCAGGCCAGCACACAAATGCATTTGTTGCTAGAAGAAAATATTATTCACCATGATAACATGATGCATCTTCTAGAGGGTTTATTTACAAGCGCTCCCTACCTCTCCTTTAAAACCTACATAGAAATGGTTCTACGGGTCATATCATCATATGTTGAGCGATTGAATGTTTTAAACTTTTCCTGTTTGAGCATTTTCCTGTTTCAAAGTTAGCATTTTTTTTTACAAGTTTTTATATTGTGATTTGTCATTTCTTATTACATTTACATCTCTTAATACATAGTACAGGTTGGTTGAATGGCCACTGCTCTTCAGGTATAAATCTGCCATTGGAATATCAGAGGGAGAATGGTCACATTCCAGAGACTGAATTTTAGCATTCTAGAGTTCTGTCTCAGCAGCACCTCAGTGCTGAGATGCTGCTTTTTATACACAGCCTCTAGAAGAAACGTCATTACTGTAGTGACTGTTTTTTTTCCCCTTTGTGACAATGCCCATATTTTTTTGGGGGGGTATCTTCTTATTTTTGTAGGCCACTTTTAGACACCAACAATGTAGCTGTAAATGCTTATTGTGGTCCTGCCTTCTTTCTTTTTTTTTTTTTTTTGCAGTTAGTCGAGTTCAAGTGTACGTTCAATGTGAGCGATTCAGCTGCATGATGTCATTGATGATGTCAGTGATAGGGCTTTTAGGTCTTGGCGTAGGATTTTAAACCTTCACAAGCTTGGGTTCGGTCCCCAGAGTGGAACATTTTTTTCATTTTCACTGCAGTTTCTGTAGTATGAGGGAAATTGCTACATGAATATTGCTGATGTTAATGATGCGCTTTTAGTAAAGTTTGAAGTTTTATATTGCTGATAAATTGAAAAGTTCCAGCTGAGACTTTGAGGTTTAATGCAACTTGGAAAACATTACTTCAAATAGATGGACTGTTCATTATGAAAATTCACTGCTGCTGTGGGGATGGGGGTCTGCACTCAGTGCTTGATGTCCTTTACCACAGCATACATCTCCTCTATAGGAAGCTTTATACAGCAGTAAAATAACAGGCTACCAAGCAGTGGAGAGCAGGGGGCCCTAGGTTTGATCCCCATAGTGGAACAGTTTGTCCTCCTCACTTCGTTTTATGTAGTATGAGAGAAATTGTTAGATGCTATTGCTGATGTTAGCGACAGCATTTTAGCAAAGTCTGACATTCTGTATTGCTGATAACTTGAAGCATTCCAGCTTGGACTTTGAGGTTTAAATGCAGCTTGGGAGACATTGCTTCAAATAGACAAGACTGTTCATTATGAACAGTTACTGCAGCTGTGGGGATGGAGATCTGCACTCTGTGCTGGTTGCCCTTTGGCACAGTATACATATTCTGCCTTGGGAGATTAGTACAGTAGTAGCGCTACAGGCTACCAAGCATTAGAGGGCCTAGGTTCGACCCCCAGAGTATATGTAGTATGAGAGAAATTGTTAGATGTCATTTCTGATTTTAAAGCAAGACTTTCAGCAAGGTTTAGCATTCTATATTGCTGATAACTTCAAAAGGTTCCAGCTCAGACTTTGATGTTTAAAGGCAACCTGGGACACAGTACTTTAACTAGACAGACTGTTCATTATGAAAATTCACTTCAGCTCTGTATGTGGGGGAGTCTGCATTCAGTGCTGGATGTCCTTTGCCACAGCATGCATTTCCTGTCTAGAAAGCTTAGATGAGTGGTAGAGCTACATGCTACCAAGCAGTAAAGGGTAGGGGATCTGGGTGCATTCTCAAGAGTGGAACATTTTTTTCTATCTTACTTTGAGAGGGCTCTTGCAATAGGTAATTACATATAGGACTGAAGCCGGCAGGCATCAGGACCCCACGGAAACATTTCTAGCTAGCAGTCTCTAGTGGGGGACCGCCACCATGTCAGGCGACGTCAGTAAAAAGGGGTGGTCCCCCACGCCCGCCGTCCAGTTCTTTCCTGCCGTTAGCTTGTGAAAGTGCCTTGTGGTTAAGTTTTTAGTGCTTCATCAGTCTGTCGTCGGTTTTATTTACCAAATTTTTTCACATCTCTTGTTCGTTTCTTCCAGATTGCCGTGTATGTGATCCCCTACTCCCTCCGATTCGCATAAAAACAAGTGTGACTCGTGCGGCGCCCAGCTCCTGCATAAGGACGGTCATTCCCAGTGCCTCTTCTGTCTAGGCCCGGTTCACCCCATGGAGAAGTGCCAGCACTGCCAACAATTCAACGCTGCCACCCGCAAATGGAGGCAGCAGTCCCTGTAGGCCTACATTTTAAAGAAAAATATGTCCTCCATGGAAAAGTAGCTGAAGAAGCTCAGGCAGGCCTCAACTTCCCCTGAGGGTCACCGCAAGAAGAAGGAGAAGCACTGGGACCGGGACTCCACTTCCACGGCCACTGCGTCTCCGGCCGGAGTTGCCGTGCTACAGGTAACATTCCCCCGGACCGACCTTCGACAGCAGTCTTGGAGGTGTCCAAGGTGACGTCGTCCCTCCCGTCGGGCTCGTGCCCCTCAGGAGCCACCGGGACAAAGGAGGCTACCGCTCCCAGAAAGGCCACCACCGTGCGGCACTCTGGGTTGAGCAGGTCTGGTAAGTCGGACACCGGTGCCACCGACATCCGTCTGGATAGGGCCGGTAAGACGCCCGCCCCTTCGGGGGAGCGTGTGGTCCCAAAGACGCCCGCCAAGGCCGCTCCTTCCATGCGGCCTTCGTCTGATGTTGGATCTGACAAGTTGGATACCGGCTCCTCCGACATCCGCTGGTAAGGCGAACGTTGGCCCCTCCAACGCTCGCACAGCATTAGAGTCGATGCCGGACCCTGTCGACCGGTCTGCTGTCCCTGGCTCACCGCTGACAACCGAGGCCCTAGCGTCTCCCAAGTTGGACCCCGGGGATTTCAGCCCTCCTTCCCTGTGTGACACAGAGGACGCCAGTATGCTCACATCAGGTCTGCCTCCTGTAGGGCCGGATACCCTGACCCTTGGACGCCAGCCTACATGACGCTGGGTGACATCCCATTACCGGACGCTGTCCCAACCCGTGGAGCCACCTGTACCTGGCCTGCCCACTGGGCCTCTTTCAGGGCCTTCTGCTCTGACAGAGCCCCTGGTTCTCAGGTATCCGACTCCATCCTATCCGAAGCCATCCTACCTGGCACCGCAGTATCCTGCACTGCAGTACCCGATGCCGGCCTACCTGATGCCTAAATACCCGACGCCGGTCTTCCCTGCTGTCGGGCTATGGATACTCGTCCTACGGATACCCTCAGTATCCGTATTCCCCTCCTCCTCCTCCACCGCCCCCCCAGCCGCCGGTGGACTTGAAGGAGACTCTGGCTGCCTGGTGGATTGAGGCCAAGGCTCAGCTCACCAGGGAGGTGGAGAGCCATCTGCCGACGCTGGACCCGGTACTGGATCCCTGTCGCCGGAGACGAGACTCCCTCCCCCTTACCCGACACCAGAGGTGAGCCTTCAGGTGCCAGGGCCGGGGAGGACATGCTTCCCTGAGGGTTGCCCAAGGGTCCGTTCCTTCTCTGCACTGGGAGGAGTCTTTCTTACTCTTTGTTGGAGACCTCTGACTCAGATACCGAGGGGTGCTCTGATTCTGATGACGAGCCACGCTCTCCAGACCGTCCCAGGCCCAGGACTCCTCTGAAGTCTCCTCCGGAAGATCCTTCCTTTCTGAAGTTGCTGAGAAAAATCCAGGAAGTCCACCAGTGGCAATCTCTGGAGCCAGATCCACAGCGGAAGAAGCTCGCTGCCCATTTGGATCTGCCCGAAACAGCTCCAACATTGATTCCACCCTGGATTGAGCCTCACACCGACCTTATTTCCACCATTCCACCGGAAACAACCATCCGCGTTAGCCCCCCTTCCGAGGAAGGCAGATAGCTATACCAGGCTCCTGAGGGTGTGGATTCCTTGAACACATGCCTGAAGGCCGACTCGGTTGTGAATAGCGGTGCTCACGGCTGGTCGGCAAACCCAAAACATCTCAGCTTATCTCCGCCTGACAAGGAATCCCGTCTTCTGGACCAGTACGGGAAGAAGGTGTATGCTTCTTCCACTCTGGGGATCAGGGCCCTGAACTATGTTGCACATATGGGGGACTACAGAAGACTATCCTGAGTCAGGTGGAATCCAAACTGGACTCCCTTCCTGAGTCTCAGACCAAGCAGCAAGTGGCTAATCTCGTCCGTTCTGCTTGTTCGGCCAATCGGCACATGCTCCGTGCCCGTACGATGCAGTGGATACAGCAGGTCAGAGCTCGGCGTTTGCCGAAGGCTTTCAGCATCATTCCTGGCTCCGGGTGTCAGGATTGGTCCCAGAGGTGCAATCCACTATCCAGGATGCGCCCTTCAGGGGTTCTGTGCTGTTTGGTGGAGATGTCAAGGACATCATCACCAACCTGCAAGAGAAGGGTACTGCACTCAAGTCTGTTGACTCTTTGTACAGGCCCCCTCAGGGACAGTGTTGCCCTTTTCGCAGATGTTCTTGGCCTAAAGCGAAACCTCAGGGCAAGCGGGCCAACAAACGTCGGGCTCCTCCGGCTTCCAAGCCCCCCCTTGCCCAAAAAAGCGGCGGGAGCTTCAGCCGTGACGTTGCCTCACACCTCCTGACTCCTTTCCTCTCCCAGAGCCTCTGGCCTTCCCAGAGGAGCCAGTAGAAGGAAGATTCTCCTTCCATCTACCGGGTTGGGAGAGGATTACATCAGATGCTTGGGTGCTCCAACTGATAGCAGCAGGACAATCAGTCGAGTTTCTCCAGAAACCACCCAGAACCCCCCCAGGTCATCTTACTCCCCTGGAACATCTTCCTCTGGTCCTAGAAGAAATTTCCTTCCCTCTCTTGAAGGCGGCAATAGAGCCTGTCCCAGCTCACCTTTGGGGGATGGGTTACTACTCACACTTCTTCCTAGTTCCAAAGAAAACGGGAGACATGAGGCCTATTTTAGAACTCAGCTCCCTGAACATGTTCGTGGAGTACAAGCATTTCAGAGTGTTCTCACCTGCAGAGCCTTCTGCCGCGTCTTCGGCAGGGACAGTGGCTGTGCACGCTGGATATGCAGGATGCCTACCTGCATATCCCCATCCGCCCTTTGCACTGCAAATTCCTTCGTTTTTCATTCCAAGGGGACCACTACGAGTTCAGGACCCTCCCATTTGGTCTTTCCTCAGCTCCTCGAGTGCTCACCAAATGTCTGTCTGTGGTGGCGGCCCACCTGCGTACCCAGGGGGTGTGGGTATTTCCATACCTGGACAATTGGCTCCTGGCGGCCCCTTCCAGGGAGGAACTTCTGCGCTTCATTTCCCTTACCCTGCAGGTCTTCACCAGCTGGGTATCATTATCAACCAGGCCAAGTCCTATCTGGTCCCTTGCCAAAGACTCTAGTTTGTAGGGGCGATCCTGGACACAACTGTTGGCAAGACCTTTCTGCCTTCAGACAGAGTGGATGCCCTCCAGACTCATGCGAGTCTGTTGTCCAGTCGCAGAAGGGTCAGCACCAGGTCAGTCCTTCGCCTTCTCGGGCTCATGGCAGCTGCTATTCCAACAGTCCCTTGCGCTCGGCTCTATAGGAGAATTTCTCAATGGACGCTTTGGTCTCAGTGGGACCAGACATTGGATGACCTAGACCAGGAAGTTCTGGTCTCTGATCCCATGGTCCAGGACTTGCAGTGGTGGATGGTGCAAGAGAACCTTTGCCAGGGAGTTCCCTTCTGCTTCGAACCCCCATTCCAAACATTGACAACAGATGCCTCGGAGGAAGGCTGAGGAGCCCATCTAGGGTCTCACAGAACTCGGGGTTCCTGGTCCAGACTCGAGCAAACTCTTCATATAAATGTGCTCCAGCTCAGAGCCGTTCTGTATGCTCTCCAATCTCTAAACCCTTACGTCCTTCCCGGCCATCTGACCATCCAGATGGACAACATGTGCATAGTCTGGTACATCAACAAGCAGGGAGGAATGCGTTTCTATCCTCTGTGCAGGGAAGCAATTAGAGTGTGGAACTGGGCTGTTCAGCACAGCCTTCACCTGATGGCAGTTCATGTTCTGGGAGTCGAAAACATGCTGGCAGACCACCTCAGCCAGTCCTCAGCAAAGGCCCATGAATGGGAACTGGATCAAGGGTTGGCAGACGACATCTTCCTGCGCTGGGGAACCCCTCAGGGAGACCTGTTTGCGTCCCCTCAAAACACAAAGCTTCCCGCCTTCTGCTTGCTCGCTCCAGGGCGAGGCATTTTTTGGCAGGACGCTCTGTCTCTCAACTGGAAGGGCAGATTCATCTATGAGTTCCCACCGATTCTGTTGATTCTAAGGGTCTTACACAAACTCGGCTCAGAAGGAACTCAGATGATCCTCATCGCTCCATTCTGGCCCAGGCAAGTTTGGTTCTCTCTTCTGCAACAAATTTCAGAGGAACCTCCGCTTCCTCTTCCTCTTTCACAGCGTATGCTGACCTAGGATCAGGGGACCCTGATTCATCCAGGTCTCAAATCCCTTCAGTTGTATGCGTGGCTACTACAGACATAGCCCAGGCCCGATTCGGAGTTTCTCCGCTAGTGGCCGATGTTCTGGTGGAGGCTGAAAAGCCTTCCACTAGATCCACCTATACCATGAAATGGAAGCGTTTCTCGATTTGGGCCTCTTCCAAGGATTTCAAGCCATTCTCTTGCCCTGTCGGGAGAATCCTCGACTACATGCATCTTCTCCATGACCTGGGTCTCAGCCATTCCTCCTTGAAGGTTCATATAGCAGCTATCTCTGCCTGTCATGTCCCTTTTGGGAACAGGACTTTCGCGCAGTTGGAAGTCTCTAAGACCTTCCTTAGAGGGGTTCTCCATTTGAGACCCTCTATCCGCGTTCCTGCCCCTCCTTGGGATCTGAACTTTATTCTCAAGAAGCTTACCCTGCCTCCCTTTGAGCTGGCAGCCTCAGCAGACTTGAAGTTACTCTTATGGAAGACTCTCTTCCTAGTGGCTATTACTTCAGCTCGAAGGATTTCCGAGCTTCAGACCTTGATGTATAAAATCCCGTATTTGATTTTCCACAAGGAACGAGTGACTCTGCGCACTAATCTTAAGTTCCTTCCTAAGGTAGTGGAGTGGCAGAATCTATGCTGAATCAATCCATCAAGCTACCTGCCTTCTTTACGCAACACTCCAATCATGGGGAATACCTCTTGCATACTTTGGATGTTCACAGAATACTGAGATACTATACCACTAGGACTAAGGACGTCTGATCAGCTTTTTGTCTCTTTTGCTCACAAAAGGGAAGGCAGTGCTGTTTCTAAGCAATGCCTGTCGAAATGGTTGGCTCATTGTATCACTTTCTGTTATGACAAGTACAACAAGACCCTGCCAGGTCAGGTCAGAAGTCACTCCACCTGAAGGGTAGCCGCCTCTGCAGCTTGTTTCAAGAATGTGTCACTGGCAGACATCTGTGCAGCCACAACATGGACTTCCATCCACACCTTTACGAAACACTACAGTTTGGACATTGCCTCTCACCGTAGAGCAGGCATCGGGTTGGCTGTTTTGCAAAGTCTTCTTTCTTAAGACCCTTACAGCCGGAGGTTTATTTGTTGGTAGTTTCCCTCCTCCCGAGTGCTTTTCCTTGTTCCAGACTGCTTGAGACTCAGTCCTATATGTAATTACCTACTGCAAGAGCCCTCTCGAAGTAAGATAGTACAGTTACGTAAGAACTTACCGTAACAGTAGTTCTTTGAGAGAGGCTCTGCAGGTAACCTTCCCGCCCTACATCCCCCTTAGCTTTTTTAGCTCCTTTTCCAGGAAGGGAAATATCTGCTTCTCTCTCTCGTCTTGCCTTTTTGGCCCTTGGCAGGAAAGAACTGGAAGGCGGGCGTGGTGGACCGCCCCTTTATACTGACATCACCTGATGCCGGTCACCTGACGTGGGGTCTGTCCCCCGCCAGAGACTGCTAGCTAGAAATCTTTCCGTGGGGTCCTGATGCCTGCTTGCTTCAGTCCTATACGTAATTACCTACTGCAAGAGTCTCTCTCGATCTACTGTTAAGTAAGTTCTTACATAACTGTACTTTCTCCCTACAATTGATTGGTGCTGTCTCAGACACCATCCCCTAAGCCATTTCCCATTTCATTGCCAGGGAAAGCCAGTCAGCCTTCATTCTAGGCACATAATTATTTCATATAGATCTCCTTTGCTGCATTCGTTACCATTGATACTTTGATTTATAAATGCATTTAGGTTGTTTCGTAAAACCTACTGTGTGGTAACAGCACTTACTGATGTAATTTATAATTTCATGTCAACTGTTTTTTCATTGATACTTTACTGCTATTTTGTTCCCAGCTTCAAACATCTGTCCACATAAAGATAATTTAAATGAAACAGAGAAATGGCCATTTAGCGTGTTATAAATGCTTAGTTACTGAACTTGTTACATTTTGTTTTTGTATTTTTGTGGTAGCTTTAGATACAAAGGTAATCCCAGTCAGAAGAGCAGTAAGCTAGAACTCAGTATTTATTTGTGAAAGTTAACTCATTTAATTTCAGGAAAGATTTTAACATAAATCATTTTCTTGGTTGTATTGCCAGATGGGTTTCTGCGCCAGTGGTGCGAGCATAAAACATTATTTGATAAGTGCCACAACACTCTATGTATTTTTTTTCTGTTCGCTCTGCTGTCTTTAGGTACCACATTGCAGGCTTCTTTTGCGTTAGGCTCATTACTTTGTATGTGCTCTTACTGTTTAGTTGAATATACGGTATGATTCTCCTAACAGGGCCCTTAAAATCTATGCAGTGATATATCAGAGGTGAATAGTTTGTGTTGAAGGAGAATGCTGATGTTTTTTAGTGATACATAGCTGCTAAGTGTAGGACTGTAGCCAGCAACATATGAAGCAAAAATGATCTTCGTAGCAGAGCACCTGTTAAAACATTTAAGATGTGGGAAAGTATACTAGATGGACCATCGTATGCATTTTGTTAGCAGTAACACACAGCAGGGTGTGAATTAAGGAATAACATAACAAAGAGTGGTTTATACATTGTTAAACATCCCAAGTAGTAGGTTCATTCAGCCCCGGGATTTCTGTTACCACAGGGGATGTTGAACAAGGTATAACCCACATTCTGGAGAGTCTTATTCCACCTATAGAATTGTTTTTAGTGATAAATGAAAAGTATTATTTAAGGGTATTTCCAACCCTCATCTTCTCCTTAGAGCCCTGCTTGCCCAGCCCCGTCTCCTAGACTCACTTCCTTGTTTCTTCTTCATATTTCTTTCCCCCCTTCTTGGAAAGGTATGGGCTGTAAAGACACTTGTAGTTTCTTAGAAGTTGGTGGGCTATCTTACTCCCTTTCTACTGTTAAGGAATTTTTATTGGTAATTTTCCACTCTCCGTAAAAAAAGGGTATTGAGACAGTTAGGACCAGGGCTGCTGTATAGCTTGTGGGCACACACATGACATGTTTTGTCCCTGTTGACCTGGAAGGGGGTACTTCTTGGCTCTTTTTCCTTTATTGCTTACAGAGCTGCAGACCTGTGCAGTTGCTTCAAGCACCTTCTTCAGCAAACCATACATGTGCTTTGTATTACTTGCCTCACGCAGCTTCTCCAGACCTTTGGCCATCAGATTGTTCTGGGTCCTAGTGGTTGAGGCCTGACTTGTTTTCCTGCCACCAGGGAGAAGGTTATTGTATTGTCACTGCCTCCGACTGGTTCCATGCTGTTCACACTGGAGCTGATCCCATTCCCACTACTGAGAACAAGGTCAAGGATGGCTTCAGATCTATTCCCTTGTTGGACATGCTGTTCTAAGAAGCAGTTTTTGAAATTGGGCAGGAACTCAGTCTTAGCCCTGCCATTTGACCTCTCCAGATATGCCAGTCTGTGCCTGGGAGATTGAAGTCCTCAAGGATCACCAATGCTTCTGATTTACTCTTTTAATTTCCCCACCCAGCTGGGCGTCATGCTCTGCTGTCCCATTTGGGTGCCTGTAGCACACTCCCAAGCTGACTCTTGTGGCTCCTTTTTCCCGTAACTTGACCCATATGGAATCTGTGACATTGTTTCCCCCATCAGTGTCCTCCTTGTCCTCTACACTGACTCTCTTCTTCTAAAGAGGGCCACCCACACCCTTTTCTGTCAGTTCTGTCCATTTGGAAAAGTATGTAGCCCTTTTTCCTGGTGTCTGTTACTTTCTTTCCCTACAGGCCTGGTTCTCTGTGAGTGCCACGAAGTCATCTGCTTCACATCACACAATCGAGTGTGACAATGTTGCAGTGTAAGTTCCTCATATTGGCCTGCAAGCAAGTGAGAATATTTGCCTATCTGTGCTTCCTCACAACCCTTGCAGATGTCCTCCCTTATTGTTGTTCCCTGCTCTTTTGTCCTTCCCTCGGTGATCCCCTTAATAAATATAAAAAGATGTTATCAATGCCCCCCCCCCAGCCCTGTCCTGGTCTAAGGTAAAGTTTATAAAGGTTATTTAGGCACTTTTTCCCAAGCATATATACACATACACACACACAGGTTGATAAGGTTGTTGGTGGCTTTCTATGTTTTTAGTGCGTACTACCATACGAAAAAGGCCAGCAGAAGGAGGTCTATTGTGTCTGCTCCGTAACTGATGCAGGGTTCTTGGCTTATGCCAATGACCCTGCCTCCCCATTACCCCTTCCCCCTCCCTTATACCCCTCTTCTATCCCATGGGTTCCTTATGTGTTTGTCCTAGGCCCTCTTAAAGGCCCCTACCATCTTTACTGAGCCCACCTCTTCTGGCAGCACATTCCGTGTGGCCACCACCCTCTCTGTAAAAAAATTCTTCCTAATCTCCCCCCATCAGCTTTAGGCTATGCCTCCTTGTGGTTCTGTTGTCACTGATTTTAAAGAGACCTTCCCTTTCCACTCTGTTAATCTCCTTCAAGTATCTGAAGGTCTCTATTATGTCACCCCCCTTTCTCCTCTCCTACAGGGAGTACATCCTTAGGGCACCTAGCCTCTCTTTGTAGGACCTATTCTGCTGACCCGGGATGATCTTGATTGCTTTACTTTGGACCCTGTCCAGCATGCTGATGTCTTTCTGAAGGTATGGATGCCAGTACCTTACCCCATATTCCAAATGTGATCTTACCATTGACCTGTACAATGGCAAAATGACCTTGCTTCTCCTACTACTGAATCCCCTGGCTGTACACCCTAGCATCCTGTTAGCCTTTGCTGCTACATTTTTGCATTGTGTGGTGTATTTTATGTCTCTAGTAATCACCATCCCCAGACAATTTTCTTCCTCTGAAGCAGCTAGCTAAACCCCTTCCACCCAGGTAATACTCCGTTCTATGATTCGTGGCCCCGATGTGCATCACTTTGCACTTTTTTGCATTGAAGCCAAATTACCAGATTCTGGACCATCTCTCGAGTTTACTGAGGTCCTCCCGCCAGTCCTGTATCCCTTCCTGTGTGTCCACACTCCCACAGCGTTTGTTGTCATCTGCAAATAGGCACATCTTGCCTTTAATGCCTTCCCCAGTGTCACTTATGAAGACTTTGAACAACACTGGCCCAAGCACCAAACCCTGTGGGATCCCGCTGGTAACCTCCTTGGTTCTGGATAACTCTCCCCCCAACCACTGCTCTCTGGGTTCTGCTCCTCAGCCAGTTGTCTACCCACCTTACCAGTCTCTCCTCCATTCCTAGCTCTGTCATTCAGGGCTCTCAAGGATGCGGGTCCCACATCCTTTATGCACATTTGTGCATGGGATGTTCGGGATTTATTTAGTCCCAAGACACTCAGCTACCAAGCCCGAGGAGTCACTTTGGGAAGCTCGCCCCCCACCAGCACTGCTTGTGCTATATTCTGTGGCGTGGGGAGCAGCTCCATTAGTTTCTATTGGGCGTTTTAAACTAAATTTTTTATGTTTCAGAGGGTGATTACAAACAAATTATGGCCACTGCTCAACTAACAAAGCCCTTGTTAGTTGAACAGTAACCATAGTATTTAGTCCTTAAAACATAAAAAAAAAATGTAGTTTAAAATGGCGCCATAGAAACTAATGGAGTGCACCCCCCCACCCCTGCGTGCTACAGAATATTACAGTACAAGCAGTGCTGGCGCGGGGGTGTGGCTCCCATGTATTTGAATGGGGACCCCTGGAAATTTTCTGGGGACTCGCACTTTTTTTGGGCTGTGGATCCCCACCTTATTTTTAAGAGTCTGTCCTGGACCCCCAAATAAGAAATCCTA
The DNA here is from genome assembly GCA_016271365.2 of Neoceratodus forsteri. Taxonomy (NCBI): domain Eukaryota; kingdom Metazoa; phylum Chordata; order Ceratodontiformes; family Ceratodontidae; genus Neoceratodus; species Neoceratodus forsteri. The sequence goes on along the minus strand of CM057449.1, from coordinate 1,126,826,397 downwards.
CCGAGAGCCCTGTCATTTTCCTGATCAACCTTCTTTTTTACGTACTTTTTGGTTTTTTTCCCTTTTAGTCACACTCCTGCATGTCCCCGACATGACGCACATGTGTGGAGGCACACGTATGCACATCTTGCAGGACACCCCCTACCTTACTGGCCGCACCATTGCCACGTATGCCTATCACCAGACCGCCATCTGGTGACGGCAGGTGGGCGCCCCCCCCCTTCCTGGGAGAGGAGAACCTTTCGCCAATCCCGCCTCCCACCTCCCCCATGCTGGCACTCGTGACCTGAGGTCGCTCCGAATCCGGTCACTGGCGCAGCACGAGGTGAGGCGTCCAGCGCCACCGGATCGGTTCTTGATCAACCTTCTGTGTCGTACAGAATTGAAGGCCTTGCTGAATCCAGGTATATGATGTCTACCACCCTTGTGACTCAATGAAAGAATTCAGTCAGGTTTGTTTGACATGATCTACCTGTCACAAACCTGTGCTGCCTCTCGTCCTGTAGACCATTCTGTTCAATGTAGCTCACCAACCTTTCCATGAGTTTACATACTCCTGCCTAATTGCCTGACTGTCATCTGCGACCCCCCTCCTCCCACCACCACCACACACACAGCTTTCCAGTAAAGTTCTTTTGGTATTCCCAGCTCTTGATTGCTCCTCCTCCAGTCCTCCCAGCTGCCAGTGTGCAATATTTAGCTGAATTGTAAAAGGGGGGCTGCAAGGGCATATGGAATCCGGGAGTGTGCTTCTGTGACAGAATGGACAAACTGTACAACACACATCCTGTAGCTTTGGATGTTTGAACTCTGTAGTGGGAGTGGCTTTCATCTGTGACAAAATAGTTTGGTGGAATTTATTAAAAACAAAGTTCTGAGAGCTATTTCTAAGGGAGTTTACTGCCTAGCTCCATGTTTCCCAAGTGCCTGTGTAATCAAGTGGCAGTGTCGGGCTAGGGTTAAGGAGCCAGGATAAAGAGGATCTCACTGAAGTGCCTTACATATAACAACATCCCCATGTGTGCCAGTGAACGACTTTTCTTTGCGGTGCAGTAGTAAATGAACCATGGCATAACAGTGCAGCAAGCAGACGTAACACTGATCTGTAAAAATCTGAAGGCTGTTGACAGAAGATATTTTACTAATTTAATTTTGTTATATTTGGCCTTCAGTCAAGAATGGAGAATTTCTAGAAATTGTTGTAATTTGTGTAATTTCTGATACTGACTGCAAAAACGGCCAGAGCCTGAGCAGACTTCCTCTTTACTTGGTTAGCAAACGCAATATCATTTGCCCTCTGCTGAAAAATAGGAAATTAATGGAAAACTACTCTGTAATACAGTAAACTAACTATATATACTATATTATGTTTGTCAAAAAGTTTCCAAACTCTAGTTTCTTAATTCAGCTTACAGAGGAATCAGATTTTTAGGTCTTGGATAGTTCTTGCTATTGTCTTCTAGTGGGTGAGCTGATTTATTTAGGCACTTACAGTGGCTTTTGCTGTTGAAGGCTGTCAACTTTTTTGGGTGGTGTTTGAAGCTGTCTCTCCCCCCAGTTAGTTTACTCAGAATAGCCCTGGTTACTGAGATGAAACATGTCATTTAAAGCGAGTTTCTGCTTCTAGCAGTAAGAGTTTATTTGTGATGTGATACAGATAGCAACATCTCAGCCCTGAGGTGCTGCCCTGAGACAGAACTTTAGTATTAAAGGGACACTGTCAGCTCTTTTTTAAAAGGAGTTCCAGTTTATCCACAGTACAGGGCACTGTGATCTTGTTGCTGCTATTCTGCCTACCAAATTCAAAGATGCCAGTAAATTTGCTTAAATGTAACCAGTATCCTTTATTTATGCCAAAATACATTTTAGTCATCCTGCCCTGAATGCCTACCACCGATGCTCTTGCTCGTCCACAGTGTGATGCAGTGCAGGAGCTGTAGGGTGCACTCGTTCACAAATGAGTTTGGATTTTTGTGAGTCATATCAGTAAAACACCCCATCCGTTTCTGAGTGCTTTACTAAGTTCAGTAAAGTTACATTTACTGTTATATTACCAAGAAGGTGCAGGAAGGTTGCATGAGGGAGTGGATTGGGGGAGAAATCACAGTGGATAGGATGAGGGAGGCCCTTCGGAATCTGAAAACTGATAAGGCGCCGGGCCGGATGGAATACATCCGAGGGTTATGAAGGAATTGATGGATGTGCTGGCAACCCCACTGGCTGCACTCTTTAACATCTCTCTGCAGACGGGATGGGTGCCACAGGACTGGAGGGTGGCTTATGTAGTGCCTATACATAAGGGGGGTCTAGGGAGGAGAAGGGGAACTATAGGCCGGTCAGTCTAATGTCTGTAGTGGGCAAAGTAATGAAGGGCTTTATCAAGGAGAGGCTTGGGAGGCAGTTGGAAAGGTTAGGGCACCAGGATGATAAACAGTATGGCTTTGTCTCGGGGAGATCATGTCAGACCAACCTTGTAGAGTTTTATGATTGGGTGATGGGGGCCTTGGATTGACATAGGCCGGTAGATGTCCTATACCTAGATTTCATAATGGACTGATAGTGAAAATGGGGGAGATGGGGGTGGGTGGACAGGAGCTAAACTGGGTTAAAAATTGGCTTTTGGGGCATTTACAGAGGGTAGTGGTGGGTGGGATAATATCCTCCTCCAGGAAGGTAATTGGTGGAGTCCCTCAAGGTTCAGTATTGGGGCCACTTTTGTTCAGTGCCTACATCTCAGATATAGGGATGGGGGTTAGGAATAGGTTGAGTCTCTTTGCGGATGATTCAAAATTGGGAGCACTGGTGGATAGTGAGGAAGCGAGGGAGACAATCCAGGTGGGTCTGGATACCCTGGAGGGGTGGTCAAGGAGGTGGGGACCGAAATTTAATGCCGGGAAATGTAAGGTACTTCATTTGGGGGTGAATAACCCGGGCCATGTATACACCGGGGGTATCACACTGCAAGCAACATTGGGAGAAAGGGATTTAGGGGTGGTGGTAGACGTTAAAATGAATAATTCTGACAATTGTAGAAAAATTGCAGCCAAGGCAAACAGGATATTGGGTTGCATAGCCAGGGGAATTACATCCAGAAGCAGGGAAGTGTTCCTCCCTCTATATAATGCCTTGGTCAGGCTGCAGCTTGAGTATTGTGTACAGTTCTGGAGACCTCATCTGAAGAAGGATATAGCGCTGCTGGAGAGGGTCCAGAGGAGAGCGACCAGGATGATTTGGGGCATGGAGGGGAGGCCTTATGAGGAGAGACTGGAAGAGCTTGGGCTTTACTCACTGGAGGAGAGGAGGGATGGGGAGACATGATAGAGATTTTCAAGTATGTAAAGGGAATAATTAGGAGTGGAACCAGGGAGTTGTTTAGGCTGAAGAAGGGGGGAGTGACCAGGGGCCATGGGTGGAAGTTGGAGGGGAGCGTAGGAGGCATTTATTTACTGAGAGGGTGATGGAGCCATGGAATGCACTTCCCGGGAGGCTGGTGAAAGAGGGCAAGGTGGAGGGCTTCAAGAAAGGGTGGGATAGGTTCAAGGAACAACTGAATCTAGAGAAGACACTCTTTGGGGCTGGGGGTGGTGGTGAGGCAGGCAGCCATTAGGTTGCTGGCTTTCAAGCAGACAAGACAGACCATTTGGCCTATTCTGCTGGCTTTTTAGTATGGTAGTATATTTGTTTCAAAACAAGAGCTCTAACTATTTTAAGTGAGTGCCTGGAAATTAAAGCTGGGACTGTGAGCCTGCGCAGCAGTGTCATCGTGGCTGAGTGTTTTTAGTTTTGATTACTGTTTTATTATTTTGTAAAGAGTTTGTCATTTTGATACTCTGTATTCATTTATCTTAGTTTTAGTCAAAATTATTGTTCCTTTACCAGGTGCCCGCATTCATTCTAGAATAAAATTCAAAGGGTCAGTTGACCCACTGAGCTCCAAAAATGTGGGCCATTTTAAAAAGTGTGTGGGCCATTCGAAGGATTTTGATTACAAAATAAATAAATAAAGAGATGGCATACAGAGAGAGAATTAAGCAATAATGCACAACAGGGCATGTTTCATGCTGGGGTAACATCACGTCTCAGGTGGTTGGGCACGAGGACAGAGGCTGAGTGCATCCAACACCCGAGATGTGACATTATACCCAAGACACATGCCCTGGAGTGCATTATTACAATTATAAAATGGCTTACTTGTAAATATATATATATATATATATATATATGTGTGTGTGTGTGTGAAAACATGTTTAAAATACATTTTTGAATAGGAGTGATGTACTGGGATTACATCACTGTTGAAGGTCAGCACTGACCAATTAGAGCCCAGGATTTACACTTGGCATTTTATAATTAAAAAATAAACATTTAAAGGGAAACTCCTGTAAGCCCACAAAGTCAGCAGCTGGTGCACAAATGCCCGATTAGGTTTTTTAGCACTAAATCAACGTTTTATTTACCTGATGGGCTGTGATGTTTACTTTGAAAGTTCTGTGCCATCCATAATCTCTCCAGAGCTGCCTCTGGCCATCTCGTGTAGCTGGGCGGCTTCTGCCAATGAGGGCTACCAACCAGTGGCAGAGTTGGTATCCCTCATTAACATAACCCACGTGGCGGAAGGCACCTGGCTGTGTGAGATGGCCGGGAGCGGCTCTGGAAAGATTATGGATGGCACGGATCTTTCAAAGTAAACATCAGAACCCAGAAGGTAAATAAAAACATTGTTTTATTGCTAAAAGCCCTTATCGGGCATTTATGCAGCAGCGACTGTACTTTGTGGGCTTGGAAGAGTTTCTCTTTAATCTGTTTCAGTCTGTTGTGTTTTTTATTAAATAAAAAACTGTAAATTTGCCTCGTCCTTTTTATTTTTTATTTTAAAGCTTAGCTTCTGTACCTTTTTACTTCTTAGTACAAATTCAGAACAGTGTCTCGGTCTGTCATAAACTGGATTTATCTCTAGTTTAATCACTTCTTGTGACTTCAAACTTTTAACCAAACTAAATAAAATGTCTTTTCCAAGACTGCTCAGGAATGGGTACTGCTGTCCTTTTGTAATTATATCCCTCACTCACACAGTTAATTTTTTTTTGTACTTTGCTAAACAAAATAAGATTAGTAACTCTTTTCTCTGGACCCTGTCTCCCTCCCCCAGCCCTGCATAAATTTGTGCTAATTTTCAATAGTGTTGACATTATTGAGTAAGTTATGCTTTCTCTGCCAACAGAGTCACTACTATGTGTGCACAGTGAAGAGGGAGTGTGCTGTCTCACTTGATTGCAGTACCACATAGTGAGAACTGCTTCACCAGCAATAAAAAGTAGGACTCCCACCCATTACTAAGATACCTAACCTCTCTCTTACCCTGTCACAGTTCCCACAAGTATGGAAAACAGCCCTTGTGACACCAGTTCATAAATCTGGTGCTCGAGCCTTACATTGCAACTATAGGCCTATATCAATCCTCCTTCCCCTTTCCAAAGTACTGGAGTGAATTGTTGCCAACCAACTTGTGGATTACCTCGAAAAATACTCCCTCCCTTGTCAGCAACAGCATGGTTTTAGGAAAGGGCACAGCACTTCTAAAATTTACCAGCTTCGTCCAGCTATCTGTTGACCAAGGCAGTCTTGTAGAAGCAGCCTTTATAGATTTAACGAAGGAATTCAACATGGTTAATCACCCACTTTTCCTCAAACAACTCTCTGAATCTGGTCTCTCCCCTGACACGCTGCCCTGGTTTAGAAGCTATCTTAGTGACAGATCTCAGCATGTGAAGATATCTATGGTTGTCTCGGAGCAGAGACCAGTACGATCTGGTGTACCACAAGGATCAATTCTAGGCCCACTCCTTTTCAGCATCTTCATCAACAACTTGCTGTCTGCATGCCACCAATGAACCCTGCTCTATGCGGATGACGCTGTCATCTTTGCAAGCCACTTAGACCCAAACCTGCTCGAAAGCAATCTGCAAAATAGATTCCTGGAAGTTGAGCACTGGTTAAGTAAACATAAACTGGTACTAAACTACAAGAAGACAAAAGTTCTGTTGTTTTCATCCTCCCTCGAACAAATACAGCACTTCAGGTACCTTGGGGTAACCCTGGATAGTCACCTTACCTATGTGCTTCACATCAAGAATGTTGCCAGGGCCGTCAACATTAGGAGTGGGCTACTCTATCGACATAGAAGGAGTCTAACCCCTGAAGTTCTCAAACTAGCAGTTCACACCTCGGTGCTATCGATCATCGACTATGGCCTAGTTATATGTAGAGCAGCTTCCACTACCACACTCAAATGGCTCACAGTTGTCCTGAACAAGGTCTGTAGGCTTCTTATGGGTGCTTCCTGTTTCACCCACACTTGTGAGCTCTATGCTCATTCTGGTTGGCTCCAGTTAAGTGTGAGAATTTAATACTAAATGTGCTTTCTTACTAAAAAGGTGCGCCTTGGGCTCATGCCACCGGGAGTGGGATGCCTACTTAACAAATCTCTCAAGACCCAACACACGCACACCTCATCAACCAAACTCCTCCTTATCCCAAGGTGCTGGAATACTCAATGCCAATGCTCCATTCTTTTCAGAGCACCTTTCTGGTTCAGTAGACTGCACAGTGAACTGGTTAACCAGTCTAAACTCGGACAGTTCAAACATAAGCTCTGACAACACCTCTTAACTGAAAGCTCCTGTGATTGCATCCCCTAACTCACAGGTACCCTAATCCTCGATTTCTCCCTTCCTGTACTGTACTCCCTCACCTCTTGACAACTCCTTTTGTTAGCTTCATCTTGCCTCTCTGCCCCCCACCCTTTCCTATGTCTTTTCCCTCTCCCATCAGCTCCCCCCCCAACCCCTTGCCTACCTTAATCTCAATTTTGACAATGCCTTCGGCTGCTACCTTTTCTTCCTTGGACTACAAACTCCCTCCCTCACATAATTCTTCTCAACCTCTCTTCTTTAATGTTGCTGTTGATACATGATGTATTTTGAAGATGAAATCCATTGTTTATGATGCATTATGTACCTCATCTGCCACTTCCCCTATATCTGCTTGTAACCCCTCCCTGCTGACGTGGACTGCCTGGTGCTCAGAGGTACTTTGTAATCCTAGATTGAATAAATAAAATAAAAAATCAACACAGAAGTGGCGTGGCAAGTGCAAAACCTATCTCTCATCTCTCTCTCTCTCCCCTCACCTGTTTGTAGCATAATGTGGCAAGCGCATAATTGGAGGCAGAACCAGGAAGTTGGACAGAGCATGTGGGGGCTGTCAGTTGGTCCCAGGAAAACCACACAGACTAACATGGTCACCGCGTATGCGCTGAAAATTGTGGAAACTAGAAGGGGGAGTTCACTAAGAGATAGGTCAGTGTGTCTGGAGGAAAAACACGAAAGTCACAGATTCTCCCAATTCTCACCTACTCAAAGAGCCATTGACAGCTACTGAGTGTGGGATGCCATCATCCCAGTTATCCAACACTCTCATCCTCATTAATCATCAACAGTTTCTTTTGAAATCAGAGGCCACTTTATTGGTTCCCAGCAGGATGTTCCAATAAAGTGGACATCTTGATTATCCACATTTTGATGTAGTGGCTTGTACTGCACATCTCATTTGCATGGGGTCCTGGTAAGATCACAGTAATTAGTAAGAGTGTACATAACACACATTCATACAACAATACAACCAACTCAATAAACATACTTTGTCTTTTAGATTGCTTTCCTGTTTTGGGATCACCGTGACCCAAACTAGGAAGACCATCAAAGGGATGGTACTCGCTTTCCCTGTGCTGAGCTGCAGATGAGGCACACTGTTAAAGGAGATGGGAAATGATTTTGTTGTAATTTTACCTGTTAAATAAATCATTAATTTATAACAGTGGCTTTTATGTGTCTTGTTATGGTTTAAATGTCCAAACCCATATTTGTGTGCTACATTCGTTTTTTTTTTTAACTGCCTACCAGTTTCGCAGCATCTATTTTCTGTATCGGGAGTCAGCGCATGCCAAGCCTGAAATGTTCACGTCACAGACACCCGATACAGCATGCAGATGGGTGCAACTGTTACAGGAACTTCAGTAAAGAATGATGCCACACTCCGCCGATGAAAAGGCTAAGGCTGGCTGACTGGAAAATCCTACTTGTAAGACGACTGGCTCACAATTTCCATCCTCCTTCCTCGGGTCAGTTGCATCTCAAGTGCTCCTAACTGAATCTGATTCAGCTCTTGAATAAAGGTAGAAACTGAATCAGCGCTTGAATAAAGCTAGCAGTTAATTTTTGAATCATGCCCATTCTTGCCCTCTCATGTCTACCCTGGTGTCCAGTGGGTCTCTCCCCACACTACCCTCTAACTTTATTGGAGCCATCAAATTCCATTGATAGCAAATATTCTATGACCAACAATACTGTTTTTCACTTCCTTGTCAGCTGCCGACAGACTAATACAAACCGCAAAGCAAAAAGCGCAGTTTGCATTAGCCAGTCGGCAGCCGACAGAAGAAGTAACAGTAGTGCTGTGTCAGTTGCTGAGTATTTATTGTGATCACAGTTCAAAGGTCCATTGGGGAACCTACTTTCTGTGTCTCCTCCCAAAGTTGGGTGCTTACCTCTAGGTCTGTAATGCCATCAGCCTCCCCTGAGTTTCTTATTTGCCACTGGTAATCGCTAGTTGTTTTCACTCCCCCTGCTCTGTTCTGAACTGAATCAAGGCTGGGGAAGTGAAAAAAGATGCAGACGCAAAGTCCTGCCAAAACAAGTTTGCATTGCCCGTTGCAACCACCTGTGTCTTCGCTCCCTTACAAACGTCAGTAAATCATTTCCTGTCTCCTTTAAGTTCTGAGAAGGACACAGTATGTGTCTGTGTCTTCTGTTTTCAGCCTTTGCAGATTGTGTGAGAGGATATCTGGCACCATACTCTGATGCTCAAGCAAAACCTGCCTAAATTATTTTGCAGTGATTTGTATATATGTCCCATGGTGCTTTGCATTATTGGAGTATGTGTAATTTTGTATTTCTTCTAACAAAGAGAGAGATATCTCAATACTAGGCAAGTTGCTAAGCTGACACACATTTCAGATACTTTTAACACAAGCAACACTTATCTTTCAGAAGGGAAGTACACAGTTATGAAAACCATGCATTGACTGTCAGACTCTAATTTATTTATTTGAAAAGTTTCGCCAGGAGAGACATACCGAGCTAATAACAGCTCGATTCTAGATATGTCCTTGGGGTTGGGGGGAGGGGGTAGAGGAGGGTCATGAATAACAAATAGAACATTATTTACATAGCAGGTAAAAAAACGAGCATCACATAACAAGCAACATTGGAAGGCATTTAAGCAAAATATGTACATTGTCAACGTTCAAGTCAAAGTTAATTGTCAGGAAAGAAACTCCATTGAGCAAGCTCATTTACAAGGAGGTCCTGAGAGACAAGTAATGTGCAATGCACGTACAATAAGCCAAGGCCAAACATATAACAGGAATACCCAGGGCAATATACATTAACATACAGCTTTCTAAGGGAAATCTATACATGGAGTAGGATGATCTACAAGGTTAAGACATTGTGGAGCAACAGTCAGGCACACAGCTTCACAAGGAAAAATGAATACATGGAGTAGGGTAATTTACAAGGTTAAGACATTGCGGTACACAGCCAGGCATAAACAGTCAAGTATATGGCACAGTTAGCAGTAGGCAGTAATTAAAACTTCCAATAATAAAAGTAGCGATGAGAAAACCTGGAAATGATGGTATGGGATTATAGGAGATAGTCCTGAATGGTGGAGTGGGTAGGTAGGGTATCTGTGGTAAGGGTGGATAGGGAAGAATAGTGTGGAAGGCAATTAGGGTAGTAAACATTGGCATGGATATCACAGGATGCAACCAGAGGACAAGAGGATGCTAATTAAATGCAAAGTGTAGATAATGCAGGCACGTGGAAGCGAAGCTAAGCAGTAGATATTCAAGAATGTATTAGAATGCATAAGACATTGGGATGCGTAAGATCCCGCTGATGTGGACTATGATAAGAAAATTTTATGTTGCACCATTGTAGGCCTCGTTGTGGACAGAGTCGGTCTGTAAGTGTACAATTACAATTTAATGACACAAATATTGAAGGGTTTGATTCAGATATAAAAGTAGGCCAGAGAAAATGCAGCAGCCTACATCCCTCCATGTCCAACTGACCTACTTCTCTGTGCATATTATAGTGATGTCTTGAATAAGGATCATTCCAAAATAAGTCTAGCTGGACTACTGTAAATTAGTAACAGATTTGCCAAAATGGAGTTTGAGGTTTTTGTATAAATTGTATCCATGTATATAATGGGAAGGAGACATCCTGTACTGTGATAGGTGGAATGCAATCACATGATGGTGCAGCTAATTAGAGCAATATGTGTAATTATTTTATAGCAAGATTTGGTGGGGGCACCACTATTCTTGCTTTGGAGCTGAAACACAACATTAGAAAATGTAGATTGAAAGAAGCTGGGCGAAACAGTTTAAGAGCTATTTAAACAGGTTAGCGATCCAAATGTAGTATAGCAGCTTATTTGTGTTAGCTGTTATAGTGCAGGAATCTGGAGACTGTCCCTTCATGAGAGTCAGGTTCACAGTTATGGCAGAAGTTCTATGAAAACGTCTTTTCTTTTTGAGTTTTTCTGTGCACATACCTATTTTATATCTCTGAAAACATTCTCCAGAGTGTGGTTATGTTGTAGTGCCACACTTCCCAGGGGTTGAAGATACTTGGTATTTTCTCAGGCCTCACAAGCTGCCCACAGTGTGCAGTTATTACAGTACTACTGCATACCCCGTCACTTGTTATTGGTTACGTTATCAGTCAGATTATCTGGTTAAACAACCCTCTGTACTCTACCTTTATTTGAACAATATTTCCAATGCTTATGTAAAACACAGGCTTAGCTTTACATTTTTGGATCAGTTGTTCAGTATTATATTTTAAATAAAATGAAGAATCCAGCTGTAGTCCCAGGTTGTTATAGTGCTGAGCTCTGTCAACAGCATTTCCAGCAGAAAGCACTTTGGAGTTCATTGATTGTTAGCCTTACAGAGTTTTCCAGCTGACCCAGATATCATAGTGTTAGATTTAGAACATTTAAAACCATATATTTCTTGCTAATTATGCTTAAAAACATTAAAATGCATTTTTAATCCAGGATTATTTCCTAAATTTGATTGGAGCAAGGCCACTGTCCTAGATTACAGTACCATCTACATGCTGTCTAGATAGTATTTTGTCTATCTGAGAGAGTTGATTGTTATTTATATCAATGCACAAAGTTCCAGGTATTGTACCTTGTAGTATGTACTGTTCATTATGTTGGCTAGCTTTTGACGTTGTTCCATTAGTATTGTGGCTGTATCTACAAAAGATTTTATTCATAGGCACAGAGGGGTCTATGCACTAACTACATGCAGAACGGGCATATTTTACCCACGCAGTAGTGCACCTGCAGGTGGATGTGTGCAGGGTGGCATTCACTAATGCCAACCATTGGACCATGATCCCACCCTCACACTTGGGGTGAGCGCTCGAATGGTGTCCTTGACCTTCCCTGGCAGCACAGTGGGCTGAGTCAACATTGCGGCAGGGGTCCCAGGACTCTCGGTAGGATTTTTTGTTTGGGAGTCCCGGACTTTCTGGGGGAAAAGATGGGTGTTCTGAGCTACAATCTGGGAGTCCCCGTGAAATTTTTGGGGGTCCCCATTGAATTGAATGGACAGAGTCTAGAAAGTTTATTTCCCAGTGTCGTTCATTTATCCCCATGTATTTTTTATATGCCGGAGTCAAAATTATGCAGATACAATGACAAAATTGTCATACATAAGTGTTTTTTTTTTTCTCAACAGCGTTGCAAAGTCATACAAAGGCACCTTAACCCTATAAGTGATGGCTAAAAACCACAGCAGTATGATCACTTTCAGAAATAGAATTTCATCTGAGGATGACCAACTGTGTTCTAATTTGTCCTTAATTCATTGGTTTTACAATGAGAATAAAAAATTGTACTTACAGTTTTGCAGTCAATTCTGCCTAAACAATGGAATTCTATTCTTGCTGCAGTAGTGCCCCCGCCCAGCCCACAAAACTCAGCCTGGCTACAAACAAAGTGAAAGCCATTAGGTTACAGTATATGCAAGTATGTTCAATCACAATACATTTCTGGACTAACAGTCATGCTGACAGTCACCAATGTCTTCTGGTCACTCTCCTGCCCAGTACTTCTCATCTTCTCTCATGCACATTCTTAGTTGCTGTTGCAATTACCAGAAATTTGACTAAAACAACCCTGCCCACCCCCACCCCCCAACCCTTGAATACGACAGAGCAAAGTGTGCCATTCAGTGTGGCACACGTTATTTGTCTTTCCCACTTTACAGCAGAATCAGTGTTGCTAAAAACATTTTACTACCTCCCCCACCCCACTGGGCCCCCACCCCACACCATTTTCTGACTTAGGCAGTGTGGATATTGCTTTTTTCATGTTTGACCTGGCATAAGCAGTCTTCTCACACCCTCCTGTCCATAACTTCTCCTAAACACCCCACTGTGACAGTGGCAGTACAATCAGTGGCTTAAAAGTCAGTGCAATTGCTAAGGTTGCTCTTTTGTCATGTCATGACTGACCTGGCATAATTTATTGAGTCTCCCAGCACCCTCCTGCCGATAACTTCTCCTAAACACGCTCATGCCTGCTTTCCTGCACATTTCTTAAATTGTGTGTGTGTTACAGCTGAGCTAAGAATTTGCCAGTGTTCCAGAGACAGGAAATCACAGTGGGCTATAGTGACTAAAAGCCCCCCAGTCATACCCACCCATCCTAACCTTTAGGGTCTCCCAAATCTGTCAGGTTTAAGACAGCGGCACAATCTACATCTGGTGATGGCATGGAACTGGATGTCTTGCTTTTCTTTGTACTTATTTTTTAATGGCATGGCATTCTGTGGCGCAATAATCTCTCCCAACACCCTCCTGCCCATTACTACTATTGAACACCCTCCTGCCCCATTACTACTCTTGAACACCCTCCTGCCCATTAACTTCTACTAAACACCCTCCTGAAGCCACTGTTGCAGACAGACTATGGAAAGAGCAGAGGGTTAGGGTTACATTAGACAATTTAATCTGGCTCCCACTAACCAGATAAAAAGGACTGGATGCAATATGGGGCCAATTACTTATTTTATACCACCCCACCCCTTGTTAGACTCTGATCCTCCTCCACCAAAAAAAATAAAGAAATGATGCAGTAATTTAGCAGAATGGGGATAAATGTTAAATTTATATGGCCAGCCACCCCCACCCCTGGGGTATAAATATTGAAATCTTGATCCTCCCTATTCTCCACCAAACAGTGCACAAATTGGCCTCGGGGCTAAAATATATTGTACTTTGTTCCCCACCCTTGTAATTGGAACAACTGTATTTTAATACTTATCTTCTCTCCTGTGCCCAAGTTCCATCATCATCTGTCTCAAGGGTCACGTGAGTCTGCTGGGTCTAAAACTAAAAAAACACAATTAAGACAATTTTAAAACATTATTTTCTGTGCAGTCTTATGGCCTTAAATTTCTTAAGTGCTGGATGAGGGTCGTAGTCTTCAAGTTTAGCTCCTTCTTGGGCAATCTGCATGAGTTTGCTCATAGTGTCAGACTTTAAGGAACATCTGCCTTTTGTTTTGTACAGAAAACCCTCTTTCACATGCCACTGATGTAACAGGTGACACAAGTAAATTATTGGCCATTGTGACTTAAGCCTTGGCAGACACTGCTGAGCAAAGTCTGTCCTTCTTTTAGATTTCAGAATGAGTCTGAATTGTCCATAATCTTTCTCGGCCCTGTCTTGGTCAATAAGTGCGGGCAGTGTTTCTTCTTTGAAGGTTGTTTCTTGGAAATAAATGCAAACAGAGTTCAGTTCCTGCAGTCCATGGTCTATTATCTTGGAGTCATCAGGGAAACGCTTTGGATTTAGAAGAACATTTTATTTTATTTTTTTTTATTTAAAATGTTGATGACCGGGAAAATCACACTGAGCCGAGGCTCGTTTCCAGGTGCAACCTGGATACAAAGTGTACAGTGAGGAAAACGGGAGTAACAAATGGTGAAGAATACAATCAGTGTGTAAGACATTTTTACATGGAAAGTAATACAATATTTATATTAAAACAAACAGTAAACCGGCCTGTCGGCACAGTGGTTGGATTGGCCACACGCCAGCCACCTGGGTTTGGGAACCACTCAGGTACTGGAGCGCGGGCCGGGGAGAGAGGGCTTGAGTGTCGGCTGAAGGCTCGCCTTCTCTCGGGAGGAGGGCTGACCCCTAGTGGAGGCTGGGGGCACGGCAGTGCACGGGGTCCCACTCACTAAGGAAGCGTGGTGAACGTTGGCATCAGCCTTGTGTTGTGGCACACCACGCCCCCGAGGAGCAAACGGGAAAAGAGCCCCGTAGCCGACTGGATGACGATTGCCAGCTCCCGTAGCCGCGAGCCCAAGGACAGTGCATGCACCATCCCCAGCAGCACCCCGGAGCAGGTTTGGTGCTGGTCGCCCCCTCTGGCACCATCCCCCTCGGAGGGGTGGACCCACCCGGTGAAGGTTTACGTCCGGGGTCACCTGGGGGTGCTGCTATATGGGGGGTGAAGAGGTGGCTGATCTGAGGCAGTGCAGCTCGGAGGGCATAGGTGGCCTGAAGGAGAAGCCGGCCTGGAGCTGGGAGGGAACATAAACAAAAAAAAAACAGTAAAGGGGTAGGGCAGAAAACTAAAAATTGCTGTACACTAGGCAGTTTTGTTTGTTAGAAGCACAAAATACAGTTTCTAATTGGCTGCAGTTCTAACATCTGTACCTTGTGAGGAAGGCAGAGGATTAAGCTAAATATACGACAGTACAAGACAGTTTGAAATCCCTTAAAGGAAATTGGTGTGCTGCTAAAATAGCACACAGACAGCACATCTGGCTGTAAACTTAAATGCAGGCACTGTTATCTCTTAAGGTGTCCTGCTAAAACTGCCTGGAAACACTACATTTGCTAAGAAACAGGCTGCACAAAAACTATCAGCATTGGTATGGGGACACAAATAAAACTGCACCAAGACAGTCAGACAGTTTCTCCTAGCCATTCCGCCGAGTGTGCTGGAGCTCCTGCTTGCTTCTGGAATTGGAAATTCATACTTTTTAAAATGCAGTAGAAGTTGTGGGGGAGGGCTGCATTGTCCTGCCCTCGTGACCCTCAGTCACCCTCGGGGGAGCCTAGAATTTCTTTTAAAATGCAGTAGAAGCTGTGGGGGAGGTCTGCGTTGTCCTGCCATCGTGACCCTCAAGCACCCTCGGGGAAGCCTAGAATTTCTTTTAAAACGCAGTAGAAGCTGTGGGGGATGGCTGCGTTGTCCTGCCCTCGCGGCCTTCAGGCACCCTCGGGGGAACCTAGAATTTCTTTTAAAATGCAGTAGAAGCTGTGGGGGAGGGCTGCGTTGTCCTGCCCTCAGGACCCTCAGGCACCCTCACGGGAGCCTTGAATTTCTTTTAAAATGCAGTAGAAGCTGTGGGGGAGGGCTGCGTTGTCCTGCCCTCGTGACCCTCAGGCACCCTCGGGGGAACCTAGAATTTCTTTTAAAATGCAGTAGAAGCTGTGGGGGAGGGCTGCGTTGTCCTGCCCTCACGACCCTCGGGCACCCTCGAGGGAACCTAGAATTTCATTTAAGTTATAGCAGCTTCATTGAAGTTGTCTCAAATCTTGTGTGAATGTTTTCAATGAGTTTCTTCAGGTATTCCTGAGATGTCGACTGGAATTGCATTCGCAATGCTGGCTTGTCATTCACTTTTTGATTCTGCCACATGCCAGGACATTGGTCAAGTTCCTGAAATGTCTTCTGTAGCTCTACCCCATTCTGCTCTTTAAACTGCGAGTGGCAATGTACTAAGATTCACTAAGAAAGTTGGAAGGAGTATAAGGTCAAAGCCCATGAGCACTCATATCAGTCACCCATAATACCCAAAGGAATGGTCATGTAATAAGTAGTTGTCTAGGTGTTTTTTGAAGATATTCTTGGTTTTAGACAGTGTCTTGCAAGGACCTCCAAGTTTGCAGTCATCTGCATATTTTGTAATATAATTTTCTAGATCATCAGATAAATCTGTTATAAACAGTTGAAATATTAAGGGCGCCAAGACTGATCCTTGGGGTACCCCACTAGTAACCAGTCTCCATTCTGAAGCATTACCATCTATTAGGACTCTTTGAGACTGATTTAATAACCAGTTTTTTTATCCATTTTGTAATGCTAGTGTGTATGTTATAGAGATTGTTTTATTAGTAAGGCCCAGTGAGGGACAGAGTCAGATGCTTTTTTGAAATCCAAAAATACCACATCACATGGTGTCCTGCTATCAAGATGGTTACTCACTGATTCATGAAAGCATAACACGTTTGTAATACAAGATCAACCTTTACAAAAAACATGTTGTTTTGAATCAATTTCTTATAAGTTGTTTATTATTTTGTCCTTAAGTATGCTTTCCATAATTTTACAAAGAATTGGGGTAAGGCTACTAGGCCTATGGTTATCCATATCCCCTCTATCTCCCTTTTTATCTAGTAGTATAACATGTGCTTTGTTCCAGTCTGCTGGTACTTCTCCTGTTTTAATGCTGTGATTGAATAAAATTTGTAATGGTTTGTTCAGATGCGCTTGCATAATTTTGATCATATCCGTGGAGATGCCATCTGGGCCTAGGGAAGAACCAGGTTTTATAAGTTTAATTTTAGGTAGACATTCTTCCTCCGAAATAATATCATCAGATTGAATGTTATCATGCATGGTATGGGTATTGGAAGAAAGGGGTTTCAAAAGATTTACAGAAATGGTCATTAAGCAAATTGGCCATCTTTGTTGGTTCTGATAGCACATTATCTTCAAATGCTAATGGACCTACTTTATATGACTGTTTCCGTAAAGGAAAACTGCATGTTAAAATCAGGAAAATATATTTTTTACCATCCACTGTGTGTTCTTAGTTCATCCCAGTGTTATTATTCAGCTCAGGCTGTGTGAGGTGTTTTTTCTAACTTTCTCTTGCTGTTTTATGGCCCTTGGGGGCTGCCATTTACCTTTCTTTTATTGCTTCTTGTCCCAGATAGTCTTCCCAGAGTGCCCTCAGCTCTGAGGTCTAATAGCCCATGCATCTGACCAGTGTCTTGTTACAGTGTCTGTATCAGCAGCACTCACCGCTGCATGCAACCTGTATATATAAACTGTTACTTTGCTTAGACTCGTGCTCTCCCTCCCCCTTTTATTCGACATATACAAGCTGCTCTTTAAATATTTAAAGTTGAAGGCAATGATACGAGCTGGTATTAAGAACAAAACAGGACGAAATCATGCAGAGGGCTTCTGGTGCAGATTACATGAACACAAAAATACTGAAGGCTGCTTAGCCAGTGGATGACAACTGCTTTAAAAGGATTACATTGGTCTACAAGCATGAATCTTCTACACAGGACAAGCAACTGAATCAAAAGTACAGAATATGTTGAATAAAAGGGGGAGGGAGAGAGAGCACTAGTCTAAGCAAAGTAACAGTTTATATACAGGTTGCATGCAGTGGCGAGTGCTGCTGATATAAACTCTCTCCTCTGCTGTGCCGGCGGGGGGAGTAAATTAGCATTGTTGGAGCAGACAGACTTGTTAGTTGTGCTCCATGATGTTTGTATACCATAGAAACCATTCCAATGCTCCATATATTCTTTCATCTTGTGGCTACTATAAACAATACAGACACTGTAACAAGACACTGGTCAGATGCATGGGCTATCAGACTCAGAGCAGAGGGCACTCTGGGAAGACTATCTGGGACAAGAAGCAATAAAAGAAAGGTAAATGGCAGCCCCCAAGGGCCATAAAATAGCAAGAGAAAGTTAGAAAAAACACCTCACACAGCCTGAGCTGAAAAATAACGCTGGGATGATCTAAGAACACACAATGGATGGTAAAAAATATATTTTCCTGATTTTAACATACAGTTTTCCTTTAAGGAGTTTAAATAACTAACATTTTTTGCTGTTTCCTTTATTTGCTTCTGCCGCCAATTGTAACTCTGCTGCTTTTTTTGCTTTCCTGATTTCTTTTTTGCATTTATTTTGGTTCTGTTTAAATGCTGCCAATCTAGATGGAATTTTGTTTTTTTGATATTTATTATAAAGACAATGTTTTTTCTTAATAATTTTTTTTTAAGTTTTACAGTTAACCATTTGGTTATTCTTAGCAGAGCAGTGTTTCTTGATTTTTGGTATGTTTGTGTTAGCTATTTGCAAGATGTTTGTCTTTAGGATAGTCCATATGTCTTCCACTGATGCATTATTAAATAATTCATCCCAGTCAGTATTAGTACTTTATTGATCATATCTAAATTAGCTTTTTTATAAAGAAAGATTTCTGAGACATTCCTAGACACAGAAACATCAGAAATTATGTCAAATGAAATCATATTGTGGTCAGTGCGTACAAGTGGTGCTTGTACTGTACAGTTTTTTATTATAATATGTTCTGAATTTATCACAATGTCTAATATGTCTGACCCCCTTGTTGGAGTTGTAACTGATTGTGCTAAGGATAGTTCACCACACAAATTCAGAAATTCTTTGGAGATGCTTGATTGGGCAGTACCTTTGACCCAATCAATGTCACCCATATTTAAATATTCCAAAAACACTGTCTCTGCTTGGTCTATAGCTTTTTCCACTTCATTCATAATTTTTTTTGATATTAGGGGGGTGGTATCCTGTGGACAGTATCATAAGCCTATTAAAAGAGTTTCATTATTTTTATTCAGTAGTTTTATCCATAAGGTTTTGGTGTGATTAGATGTTTTTATTTTGTTTGTAATATTTATAGGTTTTAGTTCAGTTTTTATATATAATGCAATTCCTCATCCTCTCCTGTTTTCTCTACTGTTAAAAAGCAAATCATAATGAGAGATTACTGACCCCCACATTTATTAGGCTACCAGGTTTCAGTGATGGCAACATATCTCGGTTATGCAGATTACAGAGTGCTTTTAGTTCATCCATTTTATCATTCAAACTTTGGGCATTGATTAAATATGTTTTTAAATATGTTTTATTTATCAGAGACTTAGTTTTGATAGGGTTGGCAACTTTCATGAGTGTATGATTGGTAGTGATAAGATGGTACTTTTGACCTCCCCCCTTTATTAGTTTAAATCCATAATATTAAAGGGGAAGTAAACATTGCAGGAGTCACTCAAACTGTGAAAACCCATAAAAAGATTTTTCAAATGAGGTATTGGTCTTACATGCAGGGGTAATGATGAATACCTACATCGTCTATAAATCAAAACAAGGCAGCAACCATTTCATTGAATCATGAGACCAGCATGATGTCCCTGAGGGGCAAGCTGTAATTAACAATGTGCAGCTTGCCCCTCAGTGACATCACTTTCTGTTTTAAAATGGCTGCTGCCTTGTTTTGATTTACAGATTAATTAGATAGTCATATCTCGGGATTCCTGACACCTACAAGGAAGTCCAGTGTCTCGTTTTAAATATCTTTTCTTGAACTTTCACAGTTTGAGTGACCCCTGCAATGTTTACTTCCCCTTTAAGAGCTGAAAGAAAAAATGAAGTTAGTTGGTCTGTGCCTCTTTTATTTAGATGTAATCCATCTCTGGCAAACAAAGATCTGTTTTGTGAGAAAGGTCTCCAGTGGTCAGTAAACAAGATGTTTTCTTGAATACATCAGTTTCTAAGCCTAGCATTAATTCTGGCTGTAGTATTATGTATGTCTCCTCACTGAAATTCACTACCTCCCTAGCCGAATCTCTCCCTTCAGCCTATGAAGTGCTCATAATACATTTTTCTGTCCCTTACACAGTACCCATCTTTATCATGGGTACATTCTGTCACCCTGGTCTCCCCCACAAAATTACAACTGACCTTGTCACCAAACTAGAGTCCCACTCCCACTATGGTGAACTGTTTATTATGGGAGGCTTTAACCGCAACTGGTTGTCCCCTTCACAGAGCAAAACATACTCAGACATAACTGCCCTCAACCTAACCCAGCTGATCCATTAACCCACCCGACTAAATCACAGAACTAATAAACACTCCCTCCTTGATTGGGCCCTTACCTCGCACCCTCACAGGATTGTGCATTCGGGCTTGCTACCAGATGCCCTCAGCGACCATCATTTAATTTACTTAGTACAAAAATCCACAGGCCCCAAGTCCCTCATAAAATCTTGCTGACTCAATCTTACAAATCACTTGACCTTACCCCGTTACTTCATGATCTGTCTCTCACAGACTGGCCACTGATAACTGCTACTGCCTCTATCGATGAGGATCTAAATTTTTTTAAGGACAGCTTCCTCAACACCTGGAACAGGCACACACCACTAAAAAAGATCAGAGTGAGGGGGAATCATGTGCCTTGGGTAACCCTGGAACTACTGGCCAGCTAAAGGGCACGTGACCTGGCATGGCAGAAGCATAAATCCTCCAGACAATGTTGTGATTATCAGATGTATCGAACACTTCGTAACTCATGCTCCAAGGCCTTCTGACTAGCCAAAGCAGAACACTTCCGCTCTACTTTCTATTCCAATATACATAATCTATCCAGATTCTGGAAAGTGGTTCAAGCTCTCTTCTCTCCCCCCTTGCCAGCCTCCAATCCCTATTATCAAACAAAATAATACTCTCATAACTAACCCTTTGTCGGTCACCAAGTGTTTAAACTCTCATTTCACTTCCTGTGCCTCTGGCCTCCTATCATCCCTCCCCTCCTACTCCCCACCATCTCCTCCTCCTTCTACTACTGAGCGCCATCCTTCAGACACTACTTCATTTAACTTCTCTCATGTAACTCTCTCAGATATCTTGAATGCTCTCCTGGCCCTAAACCCCTCAAAGAGCAGCTCACCCGATGGCCTTGACCATAGGCTGCTTTACCTCTCATCTCCAGCGATATCCCACCCCCTGGCTCTCCTTCTAAATCTCTCTTTTGATACTGCCTCTATCCCAACTGCTTGGAAGCACGCCATTGTCCTCCCCCTGTCTAGGGTTGGAGACCAGTCTTCCCCTGTGAACTATCGCCCTATTTTGCTGTTACCTACCCTTGCCAAACTTCAGGAACACCTGGTCCTAGTTCAGATCTTCTCCTTCCTTTCTGACACATCCTTCATTTCTCCCTTTCAATCTGGGATTCAGAAAAATCATTCCACCACCACTTCCCTACTTAGGCTCACTGACTCCATCTTCTCAAAGATGGACAGAGGCCATGTTACATCTGCAATCTTTGTCGACCTTGTCAAGGCCTTTGTCTGACATGGTCTCCCACACCCTCCTCCTTAGTAACTTCACCTCAATAGGCCTCTCCACCTTGGCCACAAACTGGTTCAGAGCCTACCTAACAGGCAGGACAATTGGTTCGTATTGCTGACTCTTTCTTCCCTCCTCCACCTATTAGCACCAGTGTCCCACAGGGCTCTGTGCTGGGTCCCCTGCTGTTCTCCGTTTTTCTCAATGATCTTCCGTCTGTCTGCTCTTCCTCCTCCATTCACATGTATGATCACATAAGGCTATACCCCCACCGATGTGGCTGCCAGACTTCAGGTAAGATTCAACTCTCACCAACTCTTTCTAAATGCCAAGAAGACCGTCTCCATGACCTCTGACACTAGGCAAAGACTCTCGAGGCTAACCTCCATGCCTGCTTTCCACACCCTTAATGGGACAACCCTTGAGGACTCCTCCTCATTTCATTATCTAGGGGTTTGGCTCGACCAGCACCTAAACTTCTCTGGGCATGTTGATGCCATCCTGAAGAAACTACGCCACAAGTTAGGCGCTTTATACAGGAATCGTAGTTGCATCCCTTTACCGGCAAGGCATGAGCTGGTCCAGAAGATGATCCTCCCAATTTTTGACTACTGTGACATAGTCTACAGTGCTGCTCCCATCACCTCCCTATCCAGATTGGACACCCTCTTTAAGTCCTTCTGCCACTTTGCTCTCGACTCACCTCCTCTTACTCATCACTGTGACCTCTACTGCTCACTGTCTTTTACCTCACTGATTAACCGTTGCACCTCCCCCTGTGCTAATTTATTTCAAAATTCTGGTGCAAAGCTCTCCCTACCTATCTATCCTCCTTGCTTACCACTCTTCCTCCCCGGCCCCCACCTATCCATGCACTTAGATCAATTAACTCTTGTACAGTGGCTGTCCCTCGCTGTGCCACAACTAGAGGTCAAAATTGGTTCTCTCACCGGCTACCCAAATTGTGGAACTCCCTTCCCCATCAGATCCAGCACTTCCCCACTTCTTCCCTTTCTGTAGCCTTACACAACTTTCTGTCCCCTAACTGTTCCTGCCTGTGACCTCCCTATCTCAAACAGATTTCTTCTCCCTTAAGCCTACCCCCCCATGTCTCACCCCCTTGAATTTTACTGCCCTAATTTTCACTTGAGGTGTTGTGTACCATAGCACTTGATGTTATTGCTGCTTGATGTCATTGATTGTACCTGACTGTTACTTCTCATGCCTGTAACTCTATGTAAATTGTGTGTCACTCATATGTATCTTTGTTATCCTGATCTCCCCCCACCCTGACGCTCCGTGAGATGAGCATCATTGTTGTTCAGTGTACCTTTCGGGTGAAACGTTTCAATAAATAAACTGCTGCAGTCAAGTAACTGTGTCGTCTGTCATGCTGCTGGTCACTGAAATGTCAACACTGTCCCATTGCATGACTAAAGACAGTTCATTCACCATGTCTAAGACATCCATGACAAAAGAAGTGCATAAGATAAAGCAGACTGATTTCAGTTTTGTGTGAAGGCCCTTTGCTTCTTGGGCACCTTTTGCTGCATCATGCTCTAAGGCTTGTAGAAGTGCAGGGTATGATCTATGAATTGCTTGAACTGCAGTATGCAGTGACAGCCACTGAAAACTTGCAGGTTCTTTTAGGGACAGATATCTGATATTGTCATTGAGTGTTTCTTAGATGAACCTCAAGGCATTGTACCATACTGCAGAGTTGCTGTAGTATCTGTACACATTTTTGATGGTTATTTAATATTCATTGAATATGTGGTTGTCCCGACCTGCTTGTCCTGCTGCCAGTGCCAGTCTGTGAGCAACGCAATGGATCTGAATCAGCCCTGGATTAACTTGCTGTCTTAACTTTGCACCCACCCCATTGTGCATTCCAGTAATGATGCTGGCACCGTCACTTGCTAGTGAGATGTTCTTGGTCAACTGCATTAGCAGAACACACACGTAACAGCTCTGCCACAGTTGTCTCTGCCCTTCCATCAGGTATTGCAATACAGTCAATGAAATTAATTTTGGCCTGTGCATTGTGTATGCACTTCATGTAAATGTTCAGATTTTTGTGAATGGTTACATCAGTGGTTTCATCCACTAATACCCCAAGAAACTGAGAACCTACTAAGTGAGCTTTGATTTCTTCCTGTATGACTTTGTTTATGGAGTTCAGCATGTCACATCTTGCATCCCAACCAGAGTAGACTGTGCCATTATCTTGCAAGACTGGACAGCCATTTCATTTTTGTGGCTGTAAAACCCCACCATCAGTGTCATTCTGCAAGTAATAGCCCTGTGCCCTGGCCCTAAAGATTCCATTCCTCACCTGTAGAACTATCAGTGTTTCAAACTGGTTCAGTGATTGCCCTTGTCTGGTAAGGTAGTACATTGTTATTTAAGGGGAATTGTCATCAGCAGGGTTTCTTAATATCTGAAAGACCATAAAAAGCTAATTTGATTGAGCCATTGTGTTTGTCTGTGAGCCTTTGCAGTCCAGAGTTATTCATATGTAAATCAGTCTGTAATTAAGGGCTGAGGGCAGCCATATGTTTTAGGCTTCTTACAGGAAATGATGTCACTAAGGAGCTTGGACCTCCATTGACTGTAGGTTAAATAGGAAATCATGTGTTTTAAGGTGTTATTACAATGCTTTCTACATTTATAATTGTTTTGTATGTGCATTGAAACTAGTGAGTTATCACCCTTACATTTCAAACTGTTACTAAAAATAATCCATCTTTAGGATTGCTTTAATCTCTAGGTTATACTGCCAGCTGATCATTAAAAACTACACATCTCAAGGCTGCCCCTGTGGTGCCAACAGGTATTGGGGCCCCATACTGTATCAGGATTTCTAAACTCTGGCTGTATTCGTGTCAGTGCAGATTTCTGGAGCTGCCACAGTGCTAACTTCTGTCTTATTCCGCTTCCTCTCTTACAGCCTTTTCTCTTACAATTCCGGGTGTGAACTCAGGTTTACAAGATGCAAATGTGGCGACGTACCTACTGACCTGGCATCATGGGGCCAGCCTTGAAATGTGTAGTTTTTGATTAACAGCTGGTAGTACAGCCTAGAGGTTAAAGCAAAGAGCTGTGAACAAGCTTCATCATCCAGCAGAATGAGGTTTGATTCCAACATACTCTACAGTGCTTGTTACAGATAAGTTGAACAGTACCTCATTATAATGCGGCAGGCGCGGTAGCAGCAGCGTTATTGGGCAGGTGGCAGGAAGCAGAGTCGGCAGTATGCGGTACACAGTATAGGTATCGGTATGCGGTACTCTGATGAGAGTGTTTTTAGGAGTGGTGAAATGCACCAGGTGGTGCTGTTTCTGTGTACTTTTGCTGCTAAAATGTTTTCTGACAGCAGGTGTCTCCATAGTCCGTGTCCGTGTCTCCTTAGACCTACTTAGTCCCTAAAGTACTGTGTTTTACCGGGGTGGAACCAGCAGAACCTGTGGTCACTCAAGCCACATGAATAAAGGGTAAAGTCGTTTTATTTATGTACAGCAGTGGCAGATGAAAAGACATACTGTTTTTTCAAAATGACAAAAAAAACAAAAAACACACTGTCACCGGGCTGTCCCACCAGATCTGCCCTTCTGATGCCAGTCCTTAGTTGGCACTGACAGTAAAGCAAGTTACCCGATGGTGGCAATGGGAGTAGTGGTTTGAAATCAGCTCACAGCTCATTAAATTATGCTGCCAGGTTTGGGTGGTAGAGGTCATAAAACAGGTCCCCAAAAACTGCATCTTATCAAAGTGTCAGATACCAGCTGGTAAAGAAATCTCCATTTCATTTTAGGGGCCAATAATTTAAATGTCGTGCAATGCTTATAAAAGGGTTGATACACACTTGTTTCAAATGACATTTCTGATCAAGTATATGAATTATATGCTATTCCTGTTATTTGGCACGGTGTACTCTTAGACCTGGATATTCTGTAGCATGCTGTTCAATGGGTTGTAAGTCTGGCACCAGGGCTGATGTGCCTGTAAGTACTAAATCATTGTTAAACATTACTAGGTGTACATCATGCCTACACTGTGCCAAATTAAAAGTAAACAATTGGCTCCTAAAAGTTTGCTGTGTGTGTGTGTGTTTTGGGAGGGAAGCCAGGCAGAGTTGGGCTATTTAATTCATGAAAAAGCTGTCCCAAGTAAAAAGTGAAATAATAAGCTGCTCAAGGCATCTGGCACATTTTGACCATCGCTAATAATCACACATCAGCCACCTGACCCTTTACAATTATTTCAGCATCAACGGCAAACTGTGCACTTTTTCTGTATTGTATTTGATGGTAAGCTGACTGCTGAGAAGATCGGGGGGGTGGGGGATGCTTTAAAAGATTTATCCAAAATATGTAATTCCCAATAATTTTATTAACAGTTTTGTGAAAGTGGCAAGATGACTGCTGTCCAGATGGGGGTGGGGAGAGATGCATTCAAAGATTCATTAAAAAGCACTGTATGTTATCCCTGTCATTTTATAAACATGTACAGCTTTTAAACCCAAATTGTGTTTTTCCCTGCCTCTGCAATTTTTAATACTAACGTTTTAGCATCTGACAAAAAAATGGGCAGAGGTAACAAAATCCCTTAGGGTGGGGGTTCAAGGAAGCTGGCGTCAATTTTAAACTCCTAATAATTATACCCAACAGTAATAAAGTACAGTATGTCACATGAAATCATATGCATACAGTATGTGGTGGATGAGTTACTAGCTCTGTGTATCACAGTGCACATGTGGGAGCTGTGGGACTCAAACCTAGTTTGTTAAAACGTATATCAAGCTCATTCATAGCTCCTTAACATGCTGGCAGCACTTGGGGACTGTAACTGTACACCACAGTCTGCAGTTGGTTTAATTATTTACTCGCTTGACATCATGTGGGACTAGACTGCAAACAGCAGTGATTGCTCATGTGTGCAGATGGTACACGGGAGAGTGACAGTAATATTAGAAGTCAGCCAATCGATGAAGAAAGCACCACTTTACTTTAAAATAGCTGTTTTACCTTCCATGGACCATAATTTAGAAAACCCTACACACACTGAATAGCCGACAACTAGACACCCTCTTACCCATGGCAGGCAATGTTGTGCTGTCACCAAAGCCAGCTAGGTTCCGTTGAGCACAGTTTGTACCCCACCCCCACACACACACACACACACACACTCATTCATGATTTAATACTCTCCTCTGCATTTACAAAGCAAACTGAAATGTTGATCAGAATGAATTTTTTTTTGTATTGGATTTTTTTTTTTTTTTATTAATTTCCTTTATGAACATGTACCTACTGTTTACCAGTGAACGTTTTGAGCTGTGATGGGGTATAATGTTGTGTGTTTGAGTGACTTGCTTAGTTGTACACACTGCTTATTATGGTGCTGTTGAAATCAAACCGGGGTCTGTTGTAGCATGTACCAAGCTCATTCATTGCTACTAACTATGATTGCTGTACTTGTGATATTAAAATATTCACCATAATCCTCATAACTTATTGCTGTTTTATTGCTTTTATTTATTTATTAAATTATTTATTTACTTGTGATCATGTTGGACTGAACTTGGAGCAGCAGTGATCACTCGTGGGCTTATGATACACAGGAGAGTGACAGTATTGTTAGCATTCAGCCGATCAGTGTATGCAGCAAACCTTTGTTTTAAAATAGCCGTCTGGCCTTCCAAGAACAATCCTTTCCAAAGCCCTACACATACTGAGTAGCTGACCACCAGACACCTTCTTATACCATGGCAGGCAGTGTTGTGCCCACACACGCACATCATGAATTCATAATGTCTGTAACATACATGTTGAAATATTCTATGTGTTGGAAGTAGATTTCATTCAAAACAGTAACCTCTCTCCTTCTCTCTGCATACTGCTGTGCCATCATCCTCCATACCCAGCATGTAGTGTGGCATAACCTATTCTTGCAACCATAAAGTTGATGATGATCAATTCTCTTTGCATAATATACCCTTGTGTGTGATCAAAACACACTTATTTCTTGCCTCCTGATGCTCCCGTAACATTAGCCCTCTATAATGCCAATGGCACGGTATATTTCTTTTTACACTTACACACACAACCCTCATTGCATCATTACAAATTATGTTACTCCCATTTTTAGGTAGTGGTCACTAGCCCCTTACTTCATTCAAGCTGTCAATTAATTTATTGGTTGTTTTTTTTTTGGGGGGGGGGAGTTTAATAGCACAGTATGAGCATACATGATGTAACATCGCTATTTTAACTCCTGTCATCTGATTATTTGTGTTGTGACCTCTCTTCTGTGCGTTTTCAAATCAAACTGAAAAGTTAATCTGAAATACAGTTTTTATTCATTTTAATTTCTTTTTAACTACCTTTATGAACATTTACATACAGTTTACAACTGAATGATTTTGAGCTGTGAAATAGTTGAATGTTAGGTGTTCAAAGTAGATTTGGCATAAAACCAGGAAGTATCTTAAACCTTCTGTCAGTTGCAATTGCCCCAATAAATTATCACAGTTAAGCATTTATCACTGCAGATGCAATCAGTGTAAGCACGTAATTCCCTTAGTACATAACTAAAAAAAATAAGTAAGGACAGTAATCAATAAACACCTCGTTTTTGGCAATCACTTAAAGACCATGGATTACTCTAAGTAACATTGTAACATGGCATTAATAGAATGACAGACACAAAGACAACTAATTGGTAGAAGCACATCATATGGAGCATTTTAAACTGTTCATTAATTCCCTAGATATGCACAATTGTGTAATACTAACAGTGGGCACAAGAGACAGAAAAACAGACTAAACAGTTTCTTTTCCACCCTCTGGACACATTAGGTCATACAACGTTCGTAGTGGTCCTTGTATTAATCCCATCTGACAAAGTGTAACATGCATTGTGTCTTTCTATAACTAAATAAGAGAGCTGAAATCTTTGAAAATCTGTAGAAAGTCAGTTATCTTGTCAGAATCCTGATCCACGCACCTAACGGAGCCCAGAAAGTCACACTGTGATGCTGTGGACCGTAGCGTAAAAAAAAATCACACATTCTACCAGCATCGGGCGTAAATGATGTGAGTAGTGCTGCTGATTCTCTCACAGGTCAGCACGTACCAGCAGCCTGCAAATTTCCTTCCACTGGCGTTAAAAAAATTCTGAAACGCAATATACACATCTGTTGATAAATAAGTACTAGCAAATGCAGATGCGTAGTGTTGTGTGGTGGTATTGAAACCACAGGATACCGACCAGAATGCGCCATGGCCAGTAATCACGGTAAAAATCATAAATGTCACACCACAGTGGATCGAAAATGACTAAAAGTTTTCACAACAAGTAGGCAGTTTGTTATTGGTATCCGTCATTTCTACGTTATAGTAACAGATGTACCTCAAGAACATTAAGAAGTTGTGAGGCACAACAATGTATATGGGTAGTACAACGTGAACATTGATGCTTCGAGATACAGACAGCATGTTTCATGTACACATGTGAGCAATGTTTGCTAAGACAGAATGATTTGCAAAACTTTAATTTCTGTTAAAATAAAGAATATATAAGTGATACCTAGCTTACACTTGCCATGTTACAAGTGCATTAATCCCCTCGACAGGAGGTATTTCCCAGGAATTAATGCATGGTTGGGTGGTGGGAAGCACTCTTGGCCGAGTGCTTCCCACCATCCAACCATGCATTAATTCCTGAGAAATGCCTCCTGTCTCATGGATTAATACTTACATAAACAAGGTAAGAAGTGGTGCTCATAATTCACAGTAGGTCTCTGTGTAGGAATTGCAAATGTCAGCTGTGGCTTACAGCAGGACCCCAAAAAAGGTGAAAAATTGAAAATGAACACTAATCACACTGCCAGCATACATCAGTGGTCATGGACAGCAACAAGCAGCGAATGTTTAAAGCTCAAATTTCTGGTACCAGCACTGTCCAGTAGGACATAAAAAATGTAAAGATAAAAAATGCAGTAACAAATACCACAAGGAATAGGTCAGATTGATATTTCTTTCAAATATCCAGACTGAAATGAAGACAGTAAAGATACGCTGTCAAAAAAACACAGAGGAGCAGATTAGCATTCATAAGTTTAATTTCTAATGTTTAAGACTCATTTCTAGAGGGTTTTATGAATGATTTAGGTGGTGGAGTATACACACATCTCAGGTGCTGATAATTTCAGTTTAAAACTACTGAAATACGATGTAATTTGAAGCACGGGCATTGACCCTAATGACGTATCTAAGGTTCTGTTGTCACGGAAGTAGCCGCTCGTGGATTTTACGCAACTCAACAGACTTCATGATGGACAGAGGTAAAAGAGACGATTCTATTTACCCCTATTGGTGATCAGTAAAAAAAACAAAGTAACATTAGTCTGTGCTCTGGCTTATTTTAACATATGAATGCTCTTATTGTGACACATAGCAAGGCAGTTAACTAAATGAGTAGGAGCTCTTTAACTATGTAACTATAACAAAATGTTGAGCTACCAAAGATATATATATAAAGTTTTCCCGCTGTGAGAGGTTGTTAAAAGCCAGCACTCAAAAAAGAGAGACATGAACAAGAGGAATCGCAGAGCAATGTAAAGTTGCACTGATGCTTCAGTCAAGGGTTATTTTTTCTTTTCATTTCAAACTCATATTCCGTTTTAAAAAAATCGTTTTCATTTATAAAAAATTAGATGCTTATATTTCATTCATTTTATCAGAGCAACTGAAATATGTACAAAAAAACACATGTAGTAAAATGAGGATAATTGGGGGTGACCGTGTCCGTTCAAACACCGCTGTTGACAGTGATGGTAGTACTTTAAATGGATTTCCTGTACTCCTCCCACTCAATCACCCACCAAATAACCAAATATATAAATGTACTGGTGGCTAGCAGTCCCTCCATCCACCCAGTCACCCACCCGACAAGTAAAAATAAATCTTACTTCGAGAGGGCTCTTGCAGTAGGTAATTACATATCAGACTGATGTTACCAGGCAGCAGGACCCGACGGAAACATTTCTAGCTAGCAGTCCCTGGTGAGGACCACCCTCACGTGATGAGGTGACGTGGTCAGGGAGAGCGTCGGTATTAAGGGGCGGTCCTTACGCCTCTCCAGTTCTTTTTCCCGCTGTTTAGCTCATGCAGTCATGAAAAAGTTTGTTGCTTTGTCAGCCTCCCTTCATTGGTTTTACCAAATAATTTTGACTTTTTCGACATTCGTCGGTTCATCGTCGGTGTATGTCGTCCCCCTACACCCTCCGAGCACAGTAATAAGTGCAACTCGTGCGACGCCCAACTCCCGCACAAGGACGGCAATTCCCTGTGCCTGTTCTGTCTAGGCCCCAATCACCCAGTCGAGAAGTGCCAGCACTGCCTCAGCTTCAGTGTGGCTACCCAGAAAAGGCGGCAGCAATCCCTGGAAGCCCACATCTTGAAGAAAAGGATGAGTTCGATGGGCAAGGAGCTAAAAAAAGTGAGGCAGGCGTCCACATGCCCCGAAGGCCATCGGAAGAAGAAAGACAAGGAGAGGCACCGGGACAAAGGCTCCTCCACCGCGTCTCCCTCGGGAGTTGCCGGGATTCAGGTAACGTCTCCTCCTGGGGACCGCTCCTCGACGGCCACCTCGGAGGCTTCCGAGGCGGCGTCAGCCCGCCCGTCTGGCTCGCGCTCAGGCCTTTCAGGTGCTTCTGGGCAATTGGAGGCCTCTGCCCCCAGTTCGGTTGTAGCTTCGCGGCCTACTGGCATGGGTGACTCCGGTAAACCAGACGTGGGCTCCTCCGACGTCCAGCGGAGAAAGCCGGTAAGGTGCATGACCTTCGGGCGGCACGCCGCTCCTCTCCGCCAGACCAGGCCGCGATCTTCTTCCTTGGTCCCATAAGTCAGACATCGGGATCCACCGGCGCCCGCGGATCTTGCTGTAAATCCGACCGCCGGGTCGTCCGGCGCCTGGTTGGCGAAAGAACCGACTACGGACACCCCACGCCCATCGCTCCCGGTCCTCCGAGACTTCGCTACCATCCGGGACCCTGAGTCCCCAGCCCGACTCTCGGGATTTTCCCTCCATCCTCGGGCGACGCTAGTTCCTCCTCCTCAGACCGCCCCTCCTTAGGCGCGCCGGATCTGACGTCGGTTCCCTGGACGCCGGTTTTACTGACTCCGGATGACATCCCGCTCCGGATGTCGCCCCAGTGCCAGGCCCTCTGCCCTCTGGGTCCTCCAATCTAGACCTGCCCGTGAGGCCGCTGGCCGGGCCGTCTGCTCTGGCAGCTCCTCTGGCTCCCGGATACCCTCCGTCCTATCTGACACCATTGTATCCCGGACCACAGTATCCGGCGCCACAGTACCCGATGCCGGTCTTCCCGATGCCGCAGTACCTGATGCCACAATACCCAACGCCTGGTTTTCCGCCGCCGGGTTTTGGATACTCCCCCGCACGGATATAATCCATACTCTTATCCCCCTCCTCCTCCTCCACCGCCCCCACAGCCACCGGTGGATTTGCAGGAGACTCTGGCCTCCTGGTGGGCTGAGGCCAAGGCTCAACTTACCAGGGAGGTGGAGAGCCACCTACTGACGACGGTGCCATCCCAGGTTCCCGTACGTCCACGGCGGCTCACTCCCTCACCACCTCCGGACACCAGGGCTCTCCCCTCTGGGTCCAGAGAGGGCAGGATACGCTTCCTCGGATGCTTCCCAAGGGGTCCGTTCCTCCCCCGGGTCGAGAAAGGGAGTCTTTTTCCTCCTCTTCTTCCTCTTCCCCCTCGGACTCCTTGGATTCCTCCGACGGTTGCTCCAAAAGGGACGACGAGCCACGCTGTCCGTCGAAGCCCAGGCCAAGGACTCCTCCGAAGTCTCCTCCGGAAGATCCTTCCTTTACAGAATTGCTATGCAAAACCCCAGAAGGTTCATCAGTGGCACTCTTTGGAACCAGACCCTCAGCGGTTAAAACTCACCGAGCATCTGGATCTGCCCATGACAGCTCCCACTTTGGTGCCACCCCGAATAGAGCCTCATGCTGACCTCGTTACCACCATCTGGAAGCAGCCGTCGGCTCTAGCCCCACTTCCTCGGAAGTCGAATAGGCTATACCAGGCTCCCGAGTGTGCTGATTTTTTTAGATTCTCACCCTCGTGCTGACTCGGTAGTGATTAGTGGCGCTTACAGCCGGTCGGCTAACCCAAAACATCTTAGCTCGTCACCACCTGACAAAGAATCCAGCCTACTGGACCAGTATGGTAAGAAGATCTTCGCTTCTTCCACGCTGGGAATTAGGGCCCTGAACTATGTCAGTCATATGGGGGATTACCAGAAGGCCATTCTTACTCAGGTGGAAACCAAACTAGATTCCCTGCCAGACTCTCAGGTCAAGCAGGAGTTGGCTGATCTTGTCCGCTCTGCATGTTCGGCCAGTCGACACATGCTTCGTGCGACCTACAATGCAGTGGACATTGCTGGATGGAGCTCAGCTTTCACCGTAGGCTTACATCATCATGCTTGGCTCCGTGTGTCAGGGTTGGTCCCGGAAGTGCAGTCCGCTATCCTGGAAGCGCCCTTCCGGGGGTCAGTGCTTTTCAGTGGCGATGTCAAGGACATCATCACTGATTTCCAGGAGAAGGGGATGGCACTGAAGTCCGTTGACTCCATGTACCATCCCTACCAGCCACAGTGCCGTCCCTTTCGCAGACGGAATCGACCCAAGTTGAAACCCCAGGGAAAGTGGACCACAAACCTTCGGGCCCCCACAGCTGCTAAACTCCCCCGCCCAAAAAAGCAGCGGGTGCTTCAGCTGCGGCACTGCCCCACACCACCTGACTCCTCTCCTCTCCCACAGCCTCCGGACTCCCCGGAGGAACCAGTAGGAGGGAGGTTTTCCCTCCACCTTCCGGGCTGGGAGAGGATAACATCAGATTCCTGGGCGCTCCAGCTAATCACAGAAGGACATTCAGTAGAGTTTCTACAGAAACTCCGCCAGCCCCCCAAAGTCGTCATATTGTCAGGAACATCTTTTCTTGGTCCAGGAAAAATTTCAGCTCTGCTACTGAAAAAGAATAGAACTGTCCCTCTTCATCTTCAGGGACGGGTTATTTCCACTTCTTCCTGGTCCCAAAAGACAGGAGATCTCACACCCATTTTAGATCTCAGTTCCCTGAACCTTTGTGGAATACAAAGGTTCAGAATGCTCGTAGAGCCTTTCTGCCCTCCTTCGGTCGTAATAATGGCTGTGTTCTGATATGGGATGCTTACCTGCACATTTCCATTCGCCTGCCTCATCGCGAGATATCTTCGCTTTATGCTCCAGGGGACCACTGCCAGTTCAAGGCACTTCTGTTTGGCCTATCCTCGGCTCCCGAGTATTTACCAAATGCCTAGCGGTGGTGGCGGCCTACCTGCGTACTCGGGGGTGCAGGTTTTCCTGTACCTGGACAATTGGCTCCTGGCGCCCTCATCCAGGGAGGAACTCCTGCGCTGCCTCGCCCTTACCCAGCAGATTTTTGCCTGCCTGGGTATTACCATCAACCATTCCAAGTCTCACTTGATCCCATCTCAGAGACTACAGTTTATGGGGGCGATTCTAGACACGATCATTGGCAGGGCCTTCCTGCCACCGGACCGTGCGTCTACTCTCCAGACTCAAATAAGTCTGTTGTCCGTCCGCAGGTGGGTCAGTGCAAGGTTGGTCTTTCTTCTCGGGCTCATGGCGGCTGCTATCCCGACAGTCCCACGCGCTCAGCTTCACATGAGAGTTTCTCAGTGGACTCTCCGCTCCCAATTGGATCAGTTAGTGGATGACTTAGATCACCAAGTTCTAGTCTCCTCGCTGATGCTCCGAGACTTGCAATGGTGGATGGTTCGAGAGAACCTGCTTCGGGGAGTTCCATTCTTTCATTCTCCCCCCTCCCAGACTCTAACCACAGACGCTTCGGGCGAAGGTTGGGGAGCCCATCTAGGTCACCACCGGACCCAGGGCTCTTGGTCCAAGCTCGAACAGACACTCCACATCAATGTGCTCGAGCTTCGGGCAGTGTTGTACGCTCTCCAAGCCCTACACCCATACATCCTTCCCGGCCACCTAGCCATTCAAATGGACAACATGTGCGTGGTTTGGTACATCAGTAAACGGGGGGACTTGGTCCTACTCTCTTTGCAGGGAATCAATGAGGGTTTGGGATTGGGCAACACAACACAACCTTCACCTCACGGCAATTCATGTTCCGGGAGTCAACAACACCTTGGCAGACAAGCTAAGTCGCTCGTCTGCTCTGGCTCACGAGTGGGAACTGGACCAAGGGGTCCTAGAAAGTATCTTCCGACTCTGGGGAACACCACAGCTCGACCTGTTCACATCTCTTCTAAACGCAAAACTTCTCGTCTTCTGCTCGTTCGTTCCAGAGCGAGGCGTTTTCTAGAGAGACGCTGTGTCTCTAGACTGAAAGGACAGATTTGTCTATGCCTTTCCCCCAATTCCACTTATCCCACGAGTCTTACAGAAACTAGCTTCAGAAGGAGCAAGAATGATTCTGATTGCTCCTTTCTGGCCCAGGCAAGTTTGGTTCTCTCTTCTACAACAATACTCAGAGGATCATCCTCTTCCTCTTCCTCTTCCTCTTCCTCTTCCTCTTCCTCTATCACGAGGTTTGCTGACCCAGGATCAGGGGACCCTAGTCCATCCAGGCCTCAGATCTCTTCAGCTGCATGCATGGCTCCTACAGACTTAGCCCAAGCCCGCTTTGGGGTTTCTCCCTAAGTGGCGGAGATTTTGGTGGAGGCTAGAAAACCCTCTACTAGATCCACTTATGCCATGAAGTGGAAAAGGTTCACTATCTGGGCTGCCTCTAAGGACGTGGAACCCTTTTCCTGTTCAGCGGGGCTTCTGCTGGAGTACCTACGCCATTTTTTTGACCTGGGTCTTAGTCATTCTTCTCTGAAAGTCCACATGGTGGCCATCTCGGCATATCACGTCCCCTTTGCAGACAAGACATTTGCTCAACTGGAGGTGTCTAAGACTTTCCTTAGAGGGGGTCCTCCATCTGAGACCTCCCATACATACTCCTGCTCCCCCTTGGGATTTGAACTTTGTTCTCGGGAAACTTACTCTGCCTCCTTTTGAACCGGCAGCTTCCGCAGACTTGAAGTTCCTTTCATGGAAGAGACTCTTCCTGGTGGCCATTACTTCTGCTCGGAGAATTTCGGCTCCAGGCCCTAATGTGTAAAATTCCATACTTGATTTTTCACAAGGAACATGTGGCTCTGCGCACTAACCCCAAGTTTCTTCCTAAGGTAGTAGCAGAGTCTACTCTGAACCAGTCCATAGAGCTACCCACCTTTTTTTACGCAGTACTCCAATCAAGGGGAGTATTTACTCCATACAATGGACATTCACCGGATTCTGAGATACTACACTATCAGGACAAAAGATCTCAGGAAGACCGATGAATTGTTTGTCTCTTTTGCACCCAAAAGAGAAGGCAATGCTGTTTCTAAACAATGCCTGTCCAAATGGTTGGCTCATTGCATTACTTTCTCTTATGACAAGTACAACAAGACCCTGCCGGGTCACGTAAGAGGCCACTCCACCAGGGGAGTTGCTGCCTCAACAGCTTGTTTCAAGAATGTGTCAGCGGCAGACATCTGTGCTGCCGCCACCTGGACCTCTGTCCATACATTTACAAAACACTACAGTTTGGATATTGCCTATCGTCTTAGAGCAGGCTTCGGGCTGACGGTCCTGCAAGGCCTCCTATCTTAAGGCTTGCACAGCTAGAGGTTCTACTTGGAGTAGATTTCCTCCTACCTGGTGCTTCTCCTTGTTCCAGACTGCTTGGGACTCGGTTCTATATGTAATTACCTACTGCAAGAGCCCTCTTGAAGTAAAATAGTACAGTTACGTAAGAACTTACCGTAACAGTAGATCTTCGAGAGAAGCTGTTGCAGTAGGTAATACCTTCCCGCCCTCCATCCCCCTAAGCTTTTTCAGCTCCTTTTCCATTGAGGGAAACATCCACTTCTCTCTCGTCCGGCCTCTTTTGGCCTGTGGTGGGAAAGAACTGGAAGGCGGGCGTCAGGGACTGCCCCTTTATACTGACGTCTCCTGACGCCAGTCACCTGATGTGGGGGTGGTCCCTCACCAGGGACTGCTAGCTAGAAATTTTTCCGTGGGGTCCTGCCACCTGCCGACATCAGTCCAATATGTAATTACCTACTGCAAGAGCCTCTCTCAAAGATCTACTGTTACAGTAAGTTCTTACGTAACTGTACTTTCATATTTGATGAGGATTCAAATACATATTTTATGTAGTGTTTTTTTTTTTCCCAAGCACAGGTGTGCATAAAGTGTACCTTAAAATCAATGGTGCTGTCATAGTCTCAGGTCATAATTTTCAAAAGGGAATGCAAAGTCTTATTTCCTGTGCTTGCAACTTCCCATTTGCACCAAAACTCAGGAGCTTTATTTTTAAAAAAGTACTAATTTCTTACATCAGTTTCCTTGATTTGCAGTAGCTATAGTATATTAATTACAAGGTTTAGGAATGTAATCCCAAATATGAAGTGTTCCCCACCTCCACCACCCAAGCCCCCCAAAAAACCAGTGCCACATCAAATATTAAAAATGACAACAAGGAAACTGGTGTTGCCGAGAGATGGCCTCCCTCATCCATAAGAATTGGGTGGTTGGCTGATTGAATGAATGCATAAAATGTAAAATGTCACCACACAAAGTCAGGCAGAATGAGAAATAAGGAAGGACGCCAAATACATTACAGTGTGTGTGGAGGTCACAGAGGGCAATAATATACTGTGTACTGCACTTTGTATCATGTTAAATTATACTGACCTGAATCCAAACACTGTATGAATATCACAATTATGGCAATATTTTAAACATTCTAGTGATTTTCCCTTTAAATATACAGTGTATTTGTACAGCACCAACACATCTTTTAAAATGTATAAAAGCCTACTACAGTTGCGATATTTGTAGTGTTTGGGTCGAGGTCACTATTATTTAACTTTATAGGACATGCTGTTCATGTTATTATTTTTGACCTCGGTGATCTCCCATAAACTCTGAAATGGGTCTAGCAACCTTCTTCATTCTCCCTTATTTTATATGGTGCCAGTTATCATTTATATGCACACTTAAGACTAGCACACAAAGACTGGGGTGTTGCCAGGGATTTCAGATCTGCACACCAAGTGGACTCACTGCTACACCCCCCCCCACCCCCACTGGGTGTAGTCAGACAATATACAAATGTACACCAGTACCGTGTTTGTTGCCTCATCTGGCACAATAAATACAACTTTTGTATCTCATGACAGTGGTTGTTGCCATGCATGGGCAAATACAAATGCCATGCATTGTTCCCTAAGACACCCACATACCAGCCCAGAGCCTATAAAGTTGTATTGTCCTTGGGATGCAAAGAGAGTATTAGTGACCAGTCCTTCTAGTTTTGACTCCTATGAATAAAATTACAGAAAGGTTCAGTATTTTCTTTGTTAGTTTTCATGGAAAAAGGAAGCAGTTCAGACCCTGTTTGCTACCTCCCTTAAATAAAATTGCACACCATGGAGTGCTTGGAGTATGCCTGCCTACACCTATGCAGAGAGATCCCCACTCACCCAATTATCAGGGGTCTGGTTTGCAGGAGATGGACAAGATTTATTTGTATTTTAAAAACATGTAACACCCCCCCCCTAATGCACCAGGAAGGAGCCCCCTGACTGGCACCATTTTAGGGAGTCCGTTGGGGGCAAGCATGTCAGGCAGTGTTTTACAGTCTACTAACATAAATAGATCACTAGATAGAGTAAATTGATGAAATAAAATATCTGCCATCCTTGCTCAAATAGAATTTTTATATTTTTTTGTAGAATAAAGTATGAATGAAAAGATGTCCTCCTACAGTGGTAACACCTGACGGGCCAACAGTCAGCCACTCAGGTGTTACTACTATAGGCGGACCTGTTTTTATTCATACTTGCAGGAACCCCAAAAATAAAAAAAAAATTAAAAAAAAACAACAACTTGGAATTAATCTAAATATTTAAATAATTAAAAAAAACAGTGGCATAGGGACTTCATTTAGGCAAAATATTTTTCCCTAATGGTTTAGTGGTTTAGTAGTTCCCCATCCTCAAGCCCTGAACCACCTGTTACTCAGACTCCTCCTGCCCCTCATCCTTCTCCCAGTACTGTGTATCATTCTGTTTGATTTGGCATGTTCCAAAGTGGATATCTGGTATGAAGCTCCAGACAGTCCACTACCCACCGTAGGGATCTCGTCCCACCCCAACCCCACACTGCAACCAACCAGCCTCTCCATCCACTCGCCTCCAACCTCCTTCACTGGCTGGTCAGTACAGTACTTGTCTTATATGCATGTAAGCAAAGCTCCAGCTGAGTATGCCTGTTGCACCCAAATCCAAATTCTTCTGCTGTGATATTAAACTGCAATAGTATGAAGTTCACATTTTCTCTAAATCTCCGACTTTAAGAAACATGTTCGCATGCAGCGGAGCCCTTTCGGATGTTCCCATATGCATTATTGTGCTATCCATTTCTGAGAACAAAATGCGCTGCATATATAGTACAGGTCTGTCAGTCAGGTCTCTTGATCACTCCCAGGCTGTAATTCAGATGGCAGTGGCTCAGCTGCATGTGAACATTTTTTTTTACATCAGAGATTTAGAGAAAATAAAAGCAAACGTGAACTTCACAGGATTGCAGTTTAATTTATTAAAGCAGCAGCAAAGCAATTGGATTTGGGTGTAACAGGCAAACAGCTGGAGCTTTGCTTGCATGGAATTTGGTGGTACTGTACTGTCATTATGTGTAGGTTTTATCTCGTCTTTTACAGCACTTTTTTGAGACTGTCATGTCTGTATAATCATAGATTAAATGAGGAAAATGCAGTGTTTTGCAATGCCCTAATAAACTACAGAACAAGGTATAACAAGAACTTATGTTTTTGTATAAACCAAAAATTTATTATAAAGTTTAACGATCAGAACATAAAAACAGAGGTATGTGTTTTAAATGAGCATAACATTTCACGGAGAACTGTACCCACAACTTCCAATCATTTTCAAAATTGTTTTATGTATTGTTGCTACAGTATATGACCAAAACCACCCTAAAGAAGTTTACTAAACATCCCAAGACATGGGGTTTGTGGAGAAGTGGCAGCTGGCTGGCTGCTATTCAATACAAGCCCCCCCCCCCCCCTTCAGTAAAAGGAATTTCATGGTTAGAGTCACTGAGGGCATTCCCTCAGACATTGTTTAGGGTTACCACCTGTCCTGATTTTCACAGGACA
This sequence comes from Neoceratodus forsteri, assembly GCA_016271365.2. Classification (NCBI taxonomy): domain Eukaryota; kingdom Metazoa; phylum Chordata; order Ceratodontiformes; family Ceratodontidae; genus Neoceratodus; species Neoceratodus forsteri. The sequence goes on along the minus strand of CM057449.1, from coordinate 1,126,786,671 downwards.
GTCCTGATTTGGGCAGCTGTGTCCTGCAAAATAACATGAAAAATACTAAATGTCCTGATTTTACAGTAGGAAAAATATTTTCTAACTTTCCTCTAAATGTTCTAGAAAACTACAATAGCTTAACTAAAATACCTTAAAATGATAAAAAACAATAGAAGCAACTAAGAAACTACAATACTTAGCCTTAGTTTTGACTATATAGAGAAAACAAGTCTGTTGCATCGGTCGAGGTTAGGTACTGTCCTGCGAAAAATCATGTTTCAGTAAGAAATATCCCACTTTGGGCTTCTTAAAAGGTGGTAACCCTAACATTGTTTCATTTAATTGTTTAAATGTGTGAAACATAGAAACATAGAATCTGATGGCAGATAAGGACCGTTTGGCCCACCTAGTTTGCCCATTTCCCTACCTAACGGATAAGCTGCAGATCCTAGTTAACCAACAGCCTACTTCCCCCCACTAAAATTGCCTTATGTCTGTCCCATGCATTCTTGAATTCCCCCACTGTTTTTGACCGTATGACCTCCTCGGTAAGGCTGTTCCATGCATCTACAATCCTCTCTGTGAAGAAATACTTCCTCATATTACCTCTGAGCCATCCCTCTATCTTCAAATTGTGCCCCCTTGTTCTTGCACATCTCTTTTTCTGAAAGATGCTACCCTCTTGGACTTTGTTGATTCCCTTGAGGTATTTGAAAGTTTCTATCATGTCCCCCCTCTCCCTCCTTTCCTCGAGGCTCTACATCTTAAGCTTCTTTAGTCTTTCTTCATATGTCTTCTGGTGCAGACCCTGCACCATTTTGGTTGCCCTCCTCTGGACAGCCTCCACCCTGTCTATGTCTTTGCGGAGATGGGGTCTCCAGAACTGTACACAGTACTCCAGATGTGGTCTTACCAACTGTCTGTACAGAGGGACAACAACTTCCTGTTTTCTACTGTTGATGCCTCTCCCTATACATCCCAGTATCCCCCAGCACTCCTTACTGCATTCCCACATTGCTGGCCCACCTTTAGGTCATCTGATATGACTACCCCAAGGTCCCTTTCCATTTTTGTTGTTGTGAGTATCTCACCCTGCATTGTGTACTCTTCCCCTGAGTTTTTGTTTCCCAGGTGCATTACTTTGCACTTCTTTGCGTTGAATCTAAGCTGCCATACATTTGACCATTCCTCCGACCTTGCCAAGTCCCTTTTCATCCTTTCCACCCCACCTTCGTATCAACCCTGTTGCAGATCTTTGTATCATCTGCAAAGAGACATACTTGTTCTTCCAGTCCCTCTGCAATGTCACTTATAAAAACATTAAAAAGGACCAGCCCCAGTACTGAACCCTGCGGTACCCCACTAGTAACCTCCCTTTCTTCACTGTTTACTCCATTTACAATTACCCTCTGTGTCTTGTTGTCCAGCCAGTGTTTTACCTGTTTTGCCATGTGTGATTCCTTTTTTCACACATTTGCAAGCTCTGCTGATTGTCCCCTTATTCCTGACACCCTGAAATGAAATGCTTGCTGAAGAAGGAAGACTTATGGAAAATGGTAAAAAGGCTGTTGCAAGACATTTTCACTGAAGTATACCTTAGAGAGCACACTCATGGGAAAACAGCTGAACAGCATGAAATAAGTAGATATTCATTGTTCGGTCTAATAGCATCAAAAATAAAGTTATGTATATTTCATTACATTCATCTTCATCACTGACTGAATAGCCAGACTGTGAAAATAGAGTTGCTACAAATAAAGCACAAGTAGTGATATATTGTCGGAATAGTTTTCCTTGATCTTTGAAACAGTGAAACATTTATAGACAAATACAATGTTGCAAAGTGAAATATTTTATGCAATGTATCAAGCTTCAGTGGCTGCTACAAAATAAAAAACTTGTAGCACCTCTGTTAGATTTTTACTTTGTCTCCTGAAAACATAATGTAAAGTTTACAAAGATTGTGTGGCTTTAGCCTTTTCCACCCATGTTCATAGTTCTCAACTGTTCCCGATTTTGTCTCGAAAATGTCCTCTGTCCCTCCTACATTTTGTATTTTTTTTCACAGAAGGGTATATGGATTTGCAGAATAAAATAATGGCGGATATTTTTTAGTGGTTATCAAACAGAGCATGAAAGGGTTTCTCAAGGGTATGGGTATTTTTAATCTTATATGCCCATAATCCATTCACCTCACTGTGGCACCAAACTTATTGCATAGTTCCCCACCCCCTACTCCCTATGGGAGGTCATGGGGACAAATAAGCTAATATCACATTTAGTAATTGCAGTAATTAATGGTACCACCATACTCATTTATGGAACAGAGTTACATGATTCCACAAACATTTGGGGAGAAATGTTTTCACATGCAGGGATGAGAGTATGGCATTTGTTGCCTGTAAAGGAACAAACAAGACTATATTGCTGTCGAGCCCTTTGTTTGCAGCCAGGCTTGTGGGCACAAACTGCCTCTCGCTATGTGGCTAATGCTAGACCTCAAATTGGAAGGAGTCACGATGGGGCTCTGCAGCCACACAGTCACCCTCAGCTAATGCACAATATGCCAGACACTTGTTTTGCTCAAAAAATGATATAGAAACTATGCTTCACCAATTTATCATTCGATGTTCAGCAAACTAAAAAAAATCACCCATCCCAGAAGTGTCCAAAAACACCAATAAGAGCAAAATTCTGGGGACTACACAGTCTGAGAGTACAGACAGTACAGTACATTGTTCTCTGGTGTGCCTTAAACGCAGGACACATCTGGACCTAAAGAAGATAACCTCATCAAATGATGATGTACAGTACTTCATTTGATAGGCATAAACCGTCCATAATCATTTATTTATTTATTTTTGCAGTTATGACAATCAGAGAGAAAAACTTATTATGGGAAATTTGTCATGATGACCATTTAGTCTGCATAAAATAAATTAAAACAAGCTCCTGGAGGGTCGCGAGGGCTTGAGGAACCGCTGCCCACCTTCCCCACAGACTTCAAGGCATCAAGACTCGCCCGGACAACCAATCCAAGTCCACAAGTTCCTGGAGGGTCGCGAGGGCTGGAGGAACTGCTGCCTGCCCTCCCCACAGACTTCAAGGCATCGAGACTCGCCCCCCCTCCCCCGGACAACCGATCCAAGGTACGAGCTAACTTGCAGCTGCATGAGCAGCTCCAACCAGCAGCAACTCTAGGCGCATTGTTGGACTTGGCGCCAAAACTTTTTAAATCTGGACTAACTGCCTCCGAAAAGGAAAAGCTGCCTTTAATCCTAAAGTTGGCGCAGCACTACAGACTGTTTTATTTTCTCTTTCTTTTTATGCCTATAGCTAATTATGCTGCTGCTGTAGAAAAGTAGCCTTAAAAAGTTTACCTTTCACCTTAGAGCCAATTTAAGTGTAGTCGCTAGAGAATCGCTAGAGAGTTAAGCTGTTTTTTTGTTCTTACCTGCCACACCTTGCACAGCTCTGCTATAAAATCTCCCCTCTCTCTTCCCTTAGTCCACAAGCTCCTGGAGGGTCGCGAGGGCTGGAGGAACCGCTGCTCGCCCTTCCCACAGACTTCAAGGCATCGAGACTCGCCCCCCCCCCCCAGACAACCAATCCAAGGTACGAGCTAACTTGCGGCTGCAGGAGCAGCTCTAACCAGCAGCAACTCTAGGCGCATTGTTGGACCACGCCGGCACTGCGTGCCGGCTCCCCACCACCACCCTTGGACGGCTTTGTATTATATAGGTGGTGTCACGTGAGGCTGCAGAACCAATCAGCCCACTTTTCCACCTGCAGGTTATACCCGCTGAACACTAGGGGGATCCTGCCTGCTAACACCTATTCCCCTACATTTATATCTTAAAGCAATATGTATCTCATAGGTCTCTGTATACTCACATTGTCCTCACTCTCCTATCCCCCCAGCACCCCTAACAAAACCTCACTGTCACCCCTGCATACACACATCTGCCAGCACCACAGCCACCCTTAGATCATCCCCCACCGCTTCCTAGCCCTCCTGCCTCCCTTCCGCTCACCACTAGTGCACCTCACACACTGGACCACCCTATCCCCCACCCCACCCTCCACCAGTGCCCACCCCCGAGTACACAACTGTCGGTGGTCTCCCCTGTCCTAGCTCCCACCTCCTTAACTCCCCTACCATCCCCTGCACTGCCCCCAAGATTCTCACACCAGCCCAGGTACCCTACCACTACCGCGTAGTCCTTTCCTTGACCTCGTCATCCTACTTCTCCTGCTCTCTGGGAATGTCCACCTAACCCCGGACCAGGACCATCAGCATCGCCCCTGCAGGTCATGGAATCCGCATTGCCTCCATGAATATCCATAGTCTCCCAAAGAAGACTGCTGCACTCCAGTGTTGGATCTCTCAACACAAACCCGACATTCTTGCATTAGTAGAGACCTGGCTGTCTCAATCTACCCCAGACTCTGCTGTCTCCTTCCCTGGCTTCACCCTCTTCAGAGAAGATTGTGTGGGTAAGCGTGGCGGCGGCTGCGCAGTCTACCTAAGTAATTCCCTCCTTGGTCACGCCCTACCGACCCCCAAGCTCAACCACGGGGCACAAGCCATCACAATAAAAATCACCCCTGACCCAGGCCGTGGCCCTCTGTACCTCACAACCACCTATGTACCCCCACATGTACAAAATCTAGGGGTCCGCTCCCTCACCGACTATCTCTCTACCCTGCCACACAAGGCTGATCAGCTTGTCCTTGGAGACCTCAACATCAATTGGCTTGGCTCCACTTCAGCGCAAATTAAGGACAATTTCTCTGCCTTTGACCTGTCCCAATTAGTGAATCGGCCCACTAGATTTAACCAATCAAGTGGGACCAGCTCCCTACTAGACATTGTGCTCTCAAACCGTCCGCACAAAGTAAAGGCAGTTAAGCGTCTAGCGGCGTATAGTGACCACTCTCTATTCTCTGCTTCTGGTCCTCCCCCACACGTACTCCTGCGTACAAAGCAACCCCTCATCGGCTTCCTAGGGCCTTAACAAGCTAAAGCAGTACCTTGCCCAGGTCGACTGGTCCCCAATCTCCTTGCAACAGACATGGATACTGCCCTAGCTCTTCCTCACCAATACCTTCTGTAAGGCCTGTGACATCTTTGCCCCTGTCACCAACACCCACCCCAAGAGACACACCGCTGCCTGGATTTCCCTCCTGATCCAACAACTAAAGCAGCGTGATAACCTGTAGGCATTGTGTTGCTTAGACCGGCAGGTCAGCAGACAGGCAAGCCTACAATGCAGCTCCGCAACCAGTGCACCTGGGCCATAAGACAAGCCAAAGCCAACTACTATCAAACCGCTTTAACCTCCTCCTGGGGCTCTGCCTGACTTTCTGGGATAACATTAAGGAGTTAAACAAGAAGACCCCCTCCTCCGCCCTCTCAGATGGTTATTAATGGCGCAATTAATTGACCGATCTCGTGTTGCTGACTGCCTCAACACAACTTTCTCAGACCTTAGTGCAGTCCTTCCTACTACCTTCTTTGACCCCGTCCTATAACCAATCTCCAGCTGCTTCACCCCCTTTCTCTTCAAGGCTATCTCCCCAAGATGCTAAACCACCTCCTAAAACCCTCACCTCCCACAACCCGAGCAGTGACCCCTTGACTCCAAGATACTCCACCTAACACTGGATGTCATGCTAGCCCCCTCACTGACCTACTTAATCGCCTCCCTGTGCCTCGGCCAGTTCCGAGTGCATGGAAACAGGCGAAATCACCCTATCCATAAAAATGGAGACCGTACAATACCCAACAACTATAGACCTATCTCCATCCTCCCCAAAAAAAAACTCTGGAGAAAATAGTGTCCACAACAACTTGTGGATTACCTATCCAACTACAGCATACTTTGCCCAGAGCAGCACGGCTTCCGCTCTGGTCACAGCACCACCACAGCCCTACTGGAATTTTCCCAAATACACTTTGCACTAGATGCAGGGGAGATTGCTGGGGCAGTGTTCATAGACCTATCTAAGGCCTTCGACACTGTGAGTCACCCATTAATGCTTGACACCCTCCGCCAGTTGGGTCTCTCATCTGGCCCTCTGGCCTGGTTCTCCAGTTACCTCAGGAATAGATCCCAACGGGTTAAATTAAATGGAACCCTATCTACTGCACTGCCTGTACGCTCCGGGGTCCCACAAGGCTCCATCCTGGGCCCCACATTATTCAGTCTCTTTTTAAACACCCTTCCCAGCTCCTGTACAGGCAAACTGCTTCTTTTTGCTGACGATCAGTCCTAGTTGCCTCGCACCCCGACCCACTCACCCTCCAGAGCTCCCTGCAACTCTCCTTCAGCCAAGCTGAAAAATGGTTCCTCGACCATCGCCTGGTTCTGAATCTCAAAAAGACAGAATCAATGATCTTTGCACACAGACAGAGTAACTCCAAAAATGCTCCCCTTTGCATCATTCCCAGCACCCTCCACCCCTTGAGCAGGTATCGGCATACAAATACCTGGGCATCACCTTTGACTCGGCTCTCTCCTACCATGCCCATGTCAGTGCGTTGTCCTCTGCCATGAATGCCTGGATAGGACTCCTATACCGTCACAAAGACTGCCTCCCCAAGGTTGCCCTACGGCTGGCTATCTCTTCCTCCATCCTGTCTCTGGTTGACTACGGACTCCCCATCTACGCAGCCGCTGACCCTACTGCCCTCACTAAAATACAGACCTCCATCAACAAAGCCTGCAAGCTCCTGACCGGTGCCCCCAGCAGAACTCACACATGTCAGCTCTACTCCACCTCAAACATACTCAATTTTGAAGAACGCCTGCAATACCACACCTGTATACTGGCAAAAAAGGCTCTACTTGGGTTATGCCCCACAGGAGTCGCTACACCGCTTCTACGGGCCTCCCACTCGGTCGCCACCCATAATACCAACAAGGCCACCTTCCAGGTGCCCAGAGCCAGGACCTCACTTGCACAAAGGTCCTTCCACCACAGAGCACCATCCTGGTACAACTCCCTCCCCATGCACATCACAAACATCCCCAAAATTGGCCCCTTCAAAACCGCCCTACGCAAACACCTCACGAGTACTCGTAGCTGTAGTTGCCTGTCCTAGGAGCTATCCAGTGTGCCTTCAAATCCAACTTGTCTCTGTATGATTTATCCTTTTCATGAGCTCTTCTGCAACTTGGCTATATTCACTTACTCTTGAAATGCCTGTTATATATATGCTATTTGTGTATCACCTGTGCTGTTCCGACTGTCTTGCTTCACAATTATGTTGTCTCCCCTCCCTTGCGACGAGGTGCCTTTGTAAATGAGTCTCTGACTCAAAGGTTTGTAAATCCGATATATGAATGAATATATAAATAAATAAAATAAAACTTAAGTAGGCTAGGAACTGCAGCAATGTCTAGCTAGTTCCCTCTCTTATGACTGCCTGTTTGAATTCAACATGGGTCCTCTCTCAAACACAGATTGCCATCAAGGCAGTGCAGTGTACTCCATCTGAACTATTGAATGCTACACAATATGCAAAGGGTGTGGCAGTATTTGAAACAACCTACAGTGTATCTTCTTTATGAGCAGATGTATGTTTTTGTTTGTATAGATTCAAATGTGCAAGGATTGCATGTTTCAGTGTACAGTGTGAGACAGTTGCCATTGATTTAACATTTTATCCCCACCCCACTAAAAGAGACAAAAATGCTGGATTTTATTGTAGCTAATTTGCAGGCTTCTGGGTCTGAAAACATCCAGCTCCCAAGTTCCCTTCTTAAACTGAGAAATCTTCCCTTATTTTTGCACAATGATGTGTCACTCTTTTGCTCTCTTTGCATCTCTCAGCATGATGTCTACCTTGATGATAAAGCCTGTAGCTGAGTATCTTCACTAGCAACCCTAACTCCACCCCCCTGAACACAGACTCCTTTTGCAAAACTCACTTGAGCAGGATCACTGTGTGATGATAGGGGATGGGGGTGGGGTGGGTGTAGAGATACTCAAGTACAGGCTTTACACTGAATGGGGATGACTGTCTGCTAATTAGACATCATGCTGAGGCAGGTGCAGAACATAAATCATCTCATACTTGATATGTAAATCTGAAATGAGCTGATTAAAACATTTCGGGTATTTGAGATGCAGTGGACAAAGACAAATACCGTATTTCATCGTTTTGTAGCCGCCCTCGTTTACTAGCCACCCTCAAATTAAAGCCGGACTGTTTTTCAAATTTCGCTTTTACAGCCACCCTCGTTTATGAGCCTATTATTTCAAAATGAAGCTGCCGCTGTATTTTTCCCCCACCAGGTGACCGTGACAGTCTTCTGGTTCAGCTCTCTTTATTCAGAAAAATATCTCCACATGTAAAATTATCCCTTTTTAACCAATTACTGTACCAAGTATTTTGCTACACCATAACTTACCCACTGCCTCCCTGATCCTAGATCAGATTTGTGTACATACATCAACTTTTGTAAAAGTGTCTTTTTTTTTTTTTTTATTGCAGCCCTCTACCTCCTGCTTTTCAAATCCACATATAAGTCACACATGCTGCTGGGGGGAGTAGGGCTGCTCACTGAAACAGGTACCTTATGGGTAGGATGGAGATGGAAGTATAGCAGCTCACAAAATGCAGCAGACATGGCTTTTTAGTGCAGATGCTTCAGATTAGTAGCTTGTGATCCTTTTCCTTACAGACACACAGGAGCTAACATAAATTACTATACTTGGCAGCACTCGCTCTCGGCAAACAGTACTTTTACAGCACTCGCTCCCTTTACCTCAGCCATCCTTTCTCCAGGTCACCAGCAGCTCAACAGATCATCTCACTTTTGGACTGATTGACGTGCCATTTCTGTAAGTTTGTATTTAAAGCCGCCCTCGTTTACTAGCCGCCCTCAATTTTAAGCCGTAGGCTAAAACCAAATTTTGTAATTGTAGCCGTGGCTACAAAATTATGAAATATGGTATATGGAAGTCAAAGCGATGGAATTTCTGCTGGATATAAAATTAGGATAACTACATGGCAGTTAAAAAAACCTAAATGAAATACAAAATGTGTGTGTATTGGGGGGCATGCTGAATAAACCATTGGTAAAAAGCACAGTGTCTGCTGGTGATTTCATGCATGTTATGCAGCTTCTGCAGATATTATTGTTATATTGAAAGTCAATACATTCTGAGTTAAAAAAACACATAACTGATAGAACAGGGCTTATTTGATGTTTTAGGAGGTGGTTTTATTGATTTGACATGTGGAAAGGGAATGAATTTTTTTTTTACATATACACAGCCAGACTGATAATGGACAGATGACCCTTGGTATCAACTGATATCGATGTTCTAGGCTTCTACCCCACACCTGCCTTGAATGTGCCTGCACATTGATAGAAAAACTGCCTGCCATACTGATGCATATGTAACCCCCCTGTTACCCAGGGTTACTAGAATCCCAGTAAAACCTAGTGGTAGGCAGGGAAGGCAGTTTGTGAAACTCCAGTTAACTGGATTTCACACTGTCTAACTCTGTTCTCAGTCTCAGCTGAGACTGAGGGATGACATCACCATAGAACTCTCGCAGCTGCATGAGCCACACTGGAGTGCTGCAGTTGGAAGTTAGGATAGAATGTTGGGGATTTTGAACAGAGTCTGTAGGCGTTCTTGGAAGGAGACAGCAGCACAACAGTCTGTGTGCAGGCTCTCAGAGCTTTAAGCTTTATTTTAGAGCTACTGTTAAGAAGGTGTATTTTTCCACCGTAAGAGGGACACACAAACTTATTGCTGAAGTGGTGGAGACTGCTGTCACTGGTCCAAGTGCCCCCTCCCTGAGGGGATGGGGGAAAAGTTTTGCCTTTCTTCCAGGGGCAACCCTCCTGGTTCCAACTAAGGGAAGAAGCTGCCTATTTTAAGTTGTGCTGAGGCACCAGAAGCTCTGAGAGAGAAATTCTTGTGGAGGAATCGCCTGTGGGGCACCTGCAACCAAAGGGTGAGTTCGCTCTGACAGAGGGCCAGTGTTTTTCACCTGAACTGTTGGAACGTGGGGATTGGACTACTTAATCTGTAGGAGGTCTAGTGTAATAGACATTGCTGGTTAACTCAAGTAGGTTCAAGTCCAGCACCAAAGAGTGTTAGTAAAGTGGGGATTGGACTGCTTAATCATTGGGGGGCCTAGAGCAATGGGCTATGCCAATTTAAAGTATGTTCAAGTCCAGCACAAAGGGAAAGCAAGACAAGTAGAGGAAATCTGACATACATTTAGCCTTAATCTACATTGCCGAGCTTTACAGTAGGAGGTGTTTACTGTCAGAGAAATGGCGGGTATGAATTGTGGAGCGAGAGGTGGGAGACCCCCCATCAGTAGTAACCAAATTCACCTCTACGGATTTGCTGTGTGGCACCTTTACTTTCTCTCAGGTACTTGGCCAGTGCCTGAGGAAAGTACCCAGACGTGGGATTGAAAGGAAAATTCCATGATAGAGCTGAGGTGCTCTTAGGTGGTTTAGGGAGCCACCAGTAAATGTTTCCATGACATATGGAAGGTGTCCGAGTGGCCGGCAAGGGAGCCGAGCCAGGGACAACCCAGAATAGTGTACAAGTTCGGGCTGTGTACCCAAGGCAGCATGCAAGTCCGGACTGTGAGCCCGGTGGGTTCAGAGCATGAGGGCTGAAGTGTTGAAGAAGGGTTCTTGTTTCTCTTAATCTGCATTACCAGAAGTGTAGCCCCGTGGGGGTCTGTCTATGTTTTGTTTGTTCTGTTTGGATGTGAATAAAGCCGCACTTTAGAATCCCATTTCTGGTGTTGGACATTACAGTTATTGCTTCCTGTGCTCGGAGTTACTTGGGTGCCCCTGAGCAGAGTAGCCTTTGTGCCGAGTGACCTATTCCTCCCCGAACCCAGTCCCCACCTGGTACTGCTGTCAGATTTAAACAGCATACCACCTGTCGTTTTCAAAATGATGGGGTTGGGGGTTACATATGGAAACCTTTAAAATTTGTATTTTTAATGCATCTACAGTATATAAAAAACATAGAAACATAGAATGTGACGGCAGATAAGGACCGCTTGGCCCACCTAGTCTGCCCATTTTCCCACCTAACAGATAAGTCGCAGATCCTAGTTAACCAACAGCTTACTTCTTCCTACCCCCCACTAGGACTGCCTTATGTCTGTCCCATGCATTCTTCAATTCCCCATCTGTTCTTGACTCCACGACCTCCTCAGAGAGGCTGTTCCATGCATCCACAACCCTCTGTGTGAAAAAATACTTCCTCACATTACCTCTGAGCCGTCCCCCCTCTATCTTCAAATTGTGTCCCCTTGTTCTTGCACATCATTTTTTCTGAAAGATACTACCCTCTTGGACTTTGTTGATTCCCTTGAGGTACTTGAAAGTTTCTATCATGTCCCCTCTCCCTTCTTTCCTCAAGGGTATACATATTAAGCTCCTTTAGTCTTTCTTTGTATGTCTTCTGGTGCAGACCCTGCACCATTTTGGTTGCCCTCCTCTGGATAGCCTCCGCTCTGTCTATGTCTGTGCGGAGATGGGGTTTCCAGAACTGCACACAGTACTCCAGATGGGGTCTCACCAACTGTCTGTACAGAGGGATAACAACTTCCTGTTTTCTACTATTGATGCCTCTCCCTATGCATCCCAGTATCCCCCCAGCCTTCCTTACTGCCTTCTCACATTGCTTGCCCATCTAATATAATTACCCCCAGGTCCCTTTCCATTTTTACTGTTGTCAGTATCTCACCCCCATTGTGTACTCTTCCTCTGGGTTTTTGTTTCCCAGGTGCATTACCTTGCACTTCTTTGCATTGAATCTGAGCTGCCATACATCTGACCATTCCTCCAACCTTGCCAAGTCCCTTCTCATCCTTTCCACTCCATCTTGTGTATCAACCCTGTTGCAGATCTTTGTGTCGTCTGCAAAGAGACATACTTTTCCTTCCAGTTCCTCTGCAATGTCACTTATAAAGACATTAAAAAGGACCGGTCCTAGTACTGAACCCTGCGGTACCCCGCTAGTACCCCTCCTTTCTTCACTGTGGATTCCATTTACTACTACCCTTTGTGCCCTGTTGTCTAGTCAATTTTTTATCTAGGCTACCACCTTGGGACCCACTCCAAGGCTGGCTAACTTGTTAATCTTTTCTGTGGGATTGTATAAAATGCCTTGCTAAAATCTAGGTAGGCCATGTCCACAGCCCCTCCCTGGTCTACTACTTTGGTCACCCAGTCAAAGAAATCTGTTAGATTCGTCTGACACGACCTTTCCATCATGAATCCATGCTGCCTTGGGTCCTGTGCCCCACTGGCTTCTAGGTACTCAACAATTCTTTCCTTCAGAAGTGATTACATCATTTTCCCTACCACTGAGGTCGAACTAACTGGTCTGTAGTTTCCTGCCTCTGTCCAGCTCCCACTTTTGTGAAGAGGAATCACATCCACCCTCCTCCAGTCCTCAGGTACCACCCCATCCTCCCATGATTTGTTAAAGAGAGTAGTCAGCGGTGTCACTAGTTCTACCGTTAGTTCCTTTAGAATTCTTGGGTGAATCCCATCAGGCCCCATTCCTTTTTCCACCTTCAATTTTATTAGTTCTTTCAGAACCCTTTCTTCTGTAAATGGACTGGTATTGACCCCTGTCTTCAGAGTGTTTCTCTTGTTTGGTTTAGTATCTCCCCCTCCTCTTCCTTTGTGAATACTGAGCAGAAATATTCATTCAGTATCCCTGCTTTTTCACTGTCACCCTCTACCCACATTCCCTCCCCATTATTAAGCCTCAGTATCCCTCCTGTGGTCTTTCTTCACTCCCTAATGTAGCTATAAAAGGTCTTATCCCCCTTCTTAACAGAGTTGGCTATCCTTTGCTTGGTTTGGGCCTTTGCTATTCTGACTGCCTTCCCAGCCTCTTTCTGCTTTAACTGATAAAGTTCTCTGTCCTGCTCTTTCTGTGTTTCCTTATATTTCCTGAATGCTATCCTTTTCTCCTTAACCTTCCCTGCCACCTCTTTTGAGAACCATAGTGTTTTTTTCCTTCGTTGTGTTTTGTTGATTTGCTTAACACAAAGGCTTGTTGCCTCTGTGAATACTGTTTTGATTACTCCCCATTGTTCCTTCACCCCCTCTTTCTTGCCTGTTTGCTAGTGCTTTTCTGAGGCACTGTCTCATTTTCCCAAAGTCAGCCCTCCTAAAGTCCAATACTCTTGCTTTTGTATGACTTGATTGCATGGCTGTGTTTATCGTGAACCACACTGTTTGGTGGTCGCTTGTTCCCAGATGGCTACCCACTTCTAAATCAGAAATTCTTTCTCCTTCCCCATTTGAGAGTACCAGTTCTAAGATTGCTCCCTCCCGAGTGGGTTCCAATACTAGCTGTCTGAGGCATGCCCTCTGTAGGGCATCAGGAATGACCATGCTCTTGGATGTGCCTGCAGCAAAGGTGCTCCAGTTAACATCTGGCATATTCAGGTCCCCCATCAACAATATCTCCCCTTTTTCTGCCATTCTAAGGAAGCCTTCTATCATTTTCTTGTCTATTCCCTTCCCCTGAGATGGGAGTCTGTATGCAACCCCCATGCGGATTGTGGTGCCATATCCTGTCTCCAGGATGACCCATAGTGCCTCATCTGCTCCCTGTTTACTCTCTAGTTCTGTTGCTTTGATCCCTTCCTTTACATAGAGAGCTACTCCTCCTCCTCTTTAACCCTCTCCGTCCCTCCTGTAGATTGTGTATCCTGGTATGTTGACATCCTAGTCATGGTTCTCTGTGTACCATGTTTCTGTGAGTGCCACAATATCCAGACAACCCTCTTCCATCAAGGCCACTAGTTCAGGGAGCTTGTTACACAGACTATGGGCATTGGTATTCATCACCCTCCACTTTTTGATGGCCTTACTCCTTTTAGCCCCATTCCTGTCCTTACTGCCTTTGCCTTTTTTTTTACATTTACCTCTGTTCTTCTCCCTAATGACTTCTCTACCTTGGTGTTTACCTCATTAACTACCGTGTTTTGTGGGGGGAGGCCTGGATTTCCCTGCTCCTTTTCAGTGCCTCCCCCCTTGGTTAATTTAAATGCTTGCCAATGAAGCATTTAAACCTCTCACCTAGGATCCTGGTTCCCCCCTGGACAGATGCAGACCATCACACCAGTATAGGTCTGCATCCCTCCAGGTGGCTCCCCAGTCCCCAATGAAGCCAAAACCCTGAGCTCCACACCAGTTTTTCAACCATTTATTGAATTCCCTGGTGAGGAGTACCCTAGCATCACCCTTGCCATGGACAGGCAGCACCTGCGAGAAGGTTACCGTATGCGCTACTTGTCTAAGGCCCTTCCCCAATTCTACAAACTCCTCTTGCACTGCTCTGATCCCATTCCTAGCCAGGTCATTTGTCCCTAGGTGGACAATGACATCCAGCTCCCTCCCTTGTGCAGCTGCTCCCACAATCATGAGGATTCGCTTCCTGTCCCTCCAAACCGTGGCGCCAGGCAGGCACCTTACCTCCCCCCCCCCAATTTCTACCCCCCTGATGATCGAGTCCCCCACCAGGAGTTGTTTCCTTCCCCTGTGGGGTCCCATGCCACCCTCCTGTGTGTCTCCTTTGTGAAGGTTCCTAGCATCCTCCTTGGTCTCCACTGCAGGTGCCTCCATAGAGGAACCAATATCCACCAGAAGAGTGAATGAATTGTTGAGAGGTTCAGCTGGAGGGATGCAACTCTGTTCCACCACCCTCTCCCTCCCTGAGCCCACCCTGGTCCAGCCTGTCCTCTTTCTTGGCAACCTCTGAGGTAGTGGCATTGGCCCTGGTGGTCCCTGGGTGGGGGAGGAGGTTTCTCAAATCCTAGCCAGGTCAGCCTGGAGATGGGCAACCTCCTCCCTCAGACCAGAGAGATGCCTGCAAATAGGGCAGCATCGCAGCCTCCAGAATTTCTCCCGGTACAGTGCTGCCCCACAGCCATTGCACTGCACCACTCCTATCATGTCTTATTTTGTGTCCCCTCTCCTGTTTCTCTGTATGCTTACTTTCTCCTCTCCTTACAACTCTCACCCTTCCTGTTCTGGGACAGCAGCTTCCTATATTCTTTAGTAGCCTCCTTCTTCCTTGCTCAGTGTCAGACCACCACGGGTGGGGAGAGTGAGCTACTTTTTCCTTTAGGTTGACAAAACCAATGTTTCTCTATGATCCTTCCTTCCTACTGCCAAACAGGAAGTTCTGTTGACAGTCAAATCCAGTGGCTATAAAAGTAGAACTGGCTTAGGGTGGGTGGGTGGAGTGGTGGGATGGAGGGCAATTAGTAAGAAAAAAGGCTAGCAACAGGAAGCCTCCCAAAGGGATAAGAGCTCATTCTACCCGCCATACCGCTGCTTCGGTGGCTGCTTCTAGGGTCGTCCCTATCCAGGAAATCTGCAGGGCTGCTACCTGGAAGTCAGCACACACCTTCATTTCCCATTACCTCATTGACCTAGAGTCACACCGGGATGCTGGTTTTGGGACCTCAGTTCTCCGGTCCTTATTCCCTAAGTAGGGGGTGCGCGCCTTACCTCCCTCCTCCCAGAGAACTGCTAGGAGTCTGCCAATAAGTGTGGATTTAACAACATGTCCATGTCCCTAGAAATACAGGTTACTCACCTGTAACAGGAGTTCTAGGAGTGGTATATGTTGTTCATCCACACAACCCACCCGACCTCCCCGGCTTCGACGCGCAACCTGGCTTCCAGTGGGATAGATCTGGTGTCATGGGGCGGAGCCAAGGGTTTTACCACCCGAGTGGTTGGGAGGAGCCAGCTTGAAGACCTTCCGGCAGCATTTAAAGCAGCAAGGAAATGCCAATAAGTGTGGATGAACAACATATACCATTCCTAGAACTCCTGTTACAGGTGAGTAACCTGTATAGTTTGACATCTCTATTCACTAAAAATAATACCACCAACAACTTAATCTGGTTCAATTTTAGTTGCTTACCATCTGTATCCCCCCTCCCCCCGGTCACCCCAATAAGGGGACTTCTAGTCCAATGGGCCTACCGGGTCAACAGAATTCAATAAATAATAATCAGTTTATACTAATCAGAGCACTAGATATGGTCTGATCAGTAACATAAGAAATTGCAGTAGCATTTTAGCCATAAAAATAACAAGAAAGAAATACAAGATAAATTGCCATCACACAAAGTTTAATTTTGTCTTGTAACAGCCACCAGCACCCCCACAACAGCTACACACACACACACACACACACACACACAGATATTACAGAAAATGCCATGCACAATTTTGATTCTAAATAGTGATATACTTTGTCCCCACACAAAAAATATAAAGTTGTGCAAGCCTCCGCTGGATTACCCTCCCACACGTCACTCCAAATTAAAGGAGTAGTCCACCCCAAACTTGCAAAAAACATATGTTGTGCAGAGTGTTTTGATTTGTGTGTTAAGTTATTGTGTGTCCTTCCCTCTGTCTGCTATTAAGAGTTTTTCCTAAATTAGCCTGCTAGCTTTAGGGTCGTTTTACAACCCCTGGAGATCTCCATCTGAGATAGCTTAATTGTATTTCTTTGTCCTAGAATGCACCTTGCCTCATGTAACAGTGATGTAACAGAGACCATAAATCCAGCAGAAAGCACTGCTTTACAGTCAGTTCACACCAGTAGAGATGGCTATATTTTAAAATCTATAGAATTCATGTTAGTGAATACCCTCATCGTAAAGATCTTACTGTCCTGAAGAACTTTGCTGCTGGTAATTTTTGTGCAGCTTGTAAAGCTTCCAAAATATTTAGTTTGTTTGGCATGTGTGTGCTGAATGTTGGGTCTCTGCTGCATCACTGTCACATGAGACAAGATGCACTGTGGGAACAAGGAATACAATTAAGCTGTCTAAGATGAAGATCCCCAGGGGTCGTAAAGCTAGCAGGCTAATTTAGTAAAAACTCCTAATAGCAGTCAGAGGGAAGGAAACACTAGAACTTCACATACAGATTAAAACATTCTGCACAACATATATTTTTTGCAAATTTTGGGTGGACTACTCCTGTAAGAACATGAGTCGGGGACTCGAACAATGCAAGATCTAAACTCCTTGACATTCTGTCAAATGCACTGTGACTGATCTCCTACTGTATTATACAGTATGTTACTGGTGAATGCAATTTTTGACAGTCAGTAAGCAGATAATTAGCCTAGCAGCAAGTTTTAACTCGAAGAGGTACATTCGGTGTGATTTTTTTTATTGTATCTGACGCTGTGTACTCTGTTCCCTCACCATATAGACAGTGTTTGATTGTGTTGCTGCTCACTAAACAGGAGTTCAGTTTAATTTTTTTATTTTATTTCAGTCGCATGATGGCAGGTCTGCCTTTGCCTCATACACTTCTAGCTCACACACTGCCTAGGCATACTTACGGCAGTAAGAGCATACTGTATGTACAGTAACTCAATCGATGCTAACAGCTTTTGTGCTTTATTTAGTAAGTGTGTAAGTGTATTTGTGTTAAACAGTATAAGTTGTAGTTCAACATTATTACAAAATGTATGGTACTGGCACCTGTGTAAGAAAAAGGCAGAACTGAAATATAACAGCATTACGCTTTGTAGCGCCTCTTGACCCGAATGTACTAAATCTGGTTTTATTTATTTATTTAGTTTTTGTTGACCGGGTAAGTGCACTAGATAAATCCTGCCTATTTTCAGGCACGACCCGGGGGAGGGGGATACAGATGAATACCAGCTGACTTTGAACCAGATTAAGCTGTTGGTGGCATTTGTAGTGAATGAGGGAAATTTGGCCAGGACACTGGGGAAATTCCCCTACTCTTTTCGATAAGTGCCATGGGATCTTTAACATCCACCTGAACTACCACCAGTCCAGGCAGATGGGACCTCGGTTTAACGTCTCATCCGAAAGACGGCACCTCAGAAGTGCAGCACCCCTCTCATGCTGCACTACAGTGTCAGTACCGGGATATTAACCCAAGTGCCAGATGTGGGAACTGCACCCACAGCCCTCTGATCTCCAGGCCTGAGAGACAAGTGTGCTACCTACTGAGCCACTGACACTGCTAACATTGGTTACAGTTGAGCAGTGATCAGAATTATGTAAATGCTGTTTTTGACACACACATTTATGTTCCTTCATACTTGTGTCATTAGCTGAGGTGTAATGAATCAAATACTGTGGATTCCCCCCTGAAAAAAATTTCATCTTTTGAACACTCTATCTGAATCCTGTTACAGTTAGTCATCTCCATATGCCATCACAGAATACAGTACAAATGTTTGTTGATTTTATTTGAGAAAATGTTTAAAATTCTTACTGCCGAGAGTAAGCCATTGAAGATGGAAAAGATCGCATACAGTTTACTGTGCTAATCGGCTGTTTCACACATGCTTATGGGCTCAGACCAGTACCATCACTGTTCTAATGGCAAAACCGATGAAATGTTGACTACATCATGTAAAAGACTGTCATTGTAACGTGCCCACATACATTTTATCTATTTATGTATTCCAGTGCCTCTCTCATTTTGAATAAGACACAGCAAAGGATGCACCTGTAATGTGTAGACACATTTTGTGTAACCAAATCACAGCTGAAGCATTTTTCATTCGAGCTATGGTTCATTTGCACATTTTCCCAATCCTGCTAAGTACAGTGGTACCTAGACAAATTCATGTTGTAATTTTTGTCGATTCCACTACACGGTTGTTTCAACGATGTAGCACATTTCTTTCTTTAAAATTAGTTCTATTTAGGACCTTATGCTCATCATTTTGCGTGAAACATAAACCCTATGCCTGTAAAAGTTTTTGTATTTATACCATTTTTTATTTCTTGACCGAATACAGTGTGGGTCATGTGCATTCTTTTTCTGGAGAACTCTGTTCTTTACGAACACAAGTTAGGTCACCAGAGTAGATCTTTGAGAGAAGCTCTAGCAGTGGGTAACCCTTTTTTCCCTCCCTCCTTCCCCCATCTTCTCTTGCTCTTTTTCTTTCACTTTATGCTTTTTCCGTTCTCCTGTCGCTCCTTTGGTAGGTCTCTGGCTGGAGAACTGGAAGGCAGGAGTGAGGACCGCCCACTATATAGTGTCACACTGATGTCGGTCACGTGACATCAGTTGGTGGTCCCCCATCAGGCACTGCTAGCTAAAGTTTGTGTGGTCCTGACGCCAGGTGGCGCAGTCCTCAAGGTGATTACCTAGTGCAGGAGCCTCTCTCAAAGATCTACTGTTACGGTAAGTTCTTACATAACTGTACTTTATCTGGGCCTGTCTTGTGTAAAAATTGTGTAGTCTTCCACCAAGGGAAGGGAGGCACAGATAGGCCCTTGTATCCTCATTGTAAGGTGCCTGCTTTTCGCCCTGGACCTCTGTTGCATCTTTGGGCAAGGGCTCCTCTGCTACTATTGCTCTTGAAACCAGAATAGAATCCTTTACTCATGGCTCCCAAAGTTCAGAAGGGGATGAAAGCCCCCTCAACGCTGCCTCTGCCGGCCACGTCCTTTGACCTTTTGGAATCGAACCAGCCTTTTGCTGTTGACAATGTAGGAGCTAACAGAATAGGAAATGATGGTAAGTTTGAAGCAATTTCTTCTTCACATGCAGTGTGACATCTCTGAGTGAGGTACAACAGAGTTCTGTCAGGATGTTTACAGCAGCTTATAGCAACTATTTGATGTTTCTAGAAGTTTTTGCATTCATTGTTTCTATTGTTCCTTTTCATGACTCAATACCAAATAGGAGTAATTTACTTGATGAAATTAAATGACATGCTCCTTTGTGAGTGTTGGACTGCCTGGAGAATGAGGGAGATTTCCAGATTTGCTTTTTTTGGCTTTCTTGCCCAGTCAGTGCACGGAATGATGCATTCCTTTGCTGAGACTTCTACAGTTTGGCACCACCACAGCTTTCTTTGGTCGAGCTCTCAGTGCAGTGACTTTTGTTTAATTTATTAGTCGGATCCATTGCTGGTCCGAACGGTCTTGCACAAATGTCTGATGAAGGGGAACATTTCATAACATGCAAATAAAGAAAGGCCCTTGGCTTTCCCAGTCCTGTTTTTGAATGGCTTTTCCAAGTACAGTTAAGGAGTGCCAACAAAAATAAATTAAATGAAAAAGAAAATCATTGAGGCTTTAGTCAGGCAAAATGTTAAGCAAACGTTTGAAGAGGCTTGTGGTAGAGTTGTACTCTACCCAGGAAATTAGTGTAGCAGTTACGGACATTTTCTATCTTCTCCCCTTCCTTTTGTACAATCTGTTGCAACCGTTCCTCTAGTCTAGAAAACTATCCTGTTCTTTTTCTGACACGGCAGTAGATTAGCCACCTATGGCAGTCCTTTTGCATCCTCCCTAAATTTCTTTTCTTCCTTTCTTTGTTTCTTATTCACCATTCTGTCCCTCACCAGAAGCCATATGCCTTTCTAAGGATATAACAGATATGGCTATGTGTAGCTGACTGTATGTAGGAAGAAGGCTGGAACCTGAATAAATGTGTATACCTTCATAAAATGCCAAGCTTGCTTGCTGTTAATAAAGTACTACATGTGCTTTATATGAAGAAAGATAAAGTGCTTAAGGTACTTTCAGACATAAAGTGCTGGCAGTGTATTAATGAAGTGCAAGGTGCTTTATAAAATGAAACTTCATATTGTTTAAACTATTGTATTAAGTGCAGTCCGAAATAAAGTGCAGCATGCCTAAAAGAAATGATTGGCACCATGCATTTCTGCTTGAAGCTGAACCAGCCTAAAATTTCATGGTGATCTACATATGCATCCCATGATGCTTTGAATTATGGGGGTATGTGTGATGTTGTGTTTCTTTGAAACTTGGCTTTATTGCCAATGTCCTTTGAAGTAACCCTTGCTTCAGTTACTTCTGCACTGAGGTTCTTTGTCTTTACCTTGGTTTTGGTCTCCCCATCACCTACATACACAAGACCAACATAGAGGAGGGATCATTTCCACAGCAGAGCTAGATCAGTGGGTTAGTAGGTGATGACCAAGTGCAGAGAAAGGACTTGCATTGTCTGTTGCTGCAAGCTGATGTATTGAAGAAGGGATAAACCATTGTTTAAGGTTATCCCCTGAGGTCACTAAGGAAAGTGAATTACCTGCAGTTCTGTAAAGAATTTTGCTTTATTTGTTTTGGAGTTAATTATTTTATCCTGACTTGGAAAGAAAATAAAGCCACACTGCAGTGTGTTGTATACAGACCCCCATCTTGGGGAGGAAATGGACTAAGAAATGTAAGAAGGCATCCTTAGAATGGCAGAAAAAGGGGAGATTTTGTTTATGGGGGACCTGAATATGCCAGATGTTAACTGGAGCACATGTGCTGCAGCCACATCCAAGAGCAGTTTAATTCTCGATGCCCTGCAGGGAGCATGCCTCAGATAGCTAGTTTTGGAATCCACTCGGGAGGGAGCAATCTTAGACCTGGTAGTTTCAAATGGAGATGGTGAGAGGATCACAGATTTAGAAGTGGGTAGCCATCTGGGAACTAGCAGCCATCG
The DNA here is from genome assembly GCA_016271365.2 of Neoceratodus forsteri. Lineage (NCBI taxonomy): Eukaryota > Metazoa > Chordata > Ceratodontiformes > Ceratodontidae > Neoceratodus > Neoceratodus forsteri. The sequence goes on along the minus strand of CM057449.1, from coordinate 1,126,765,171 downwards.
AACAGTGTGGTTCACGATAAACACATCTGTAGAGTCATGCCATACAAACACAAAAGTACTGGACTTTACGAGGGCTGCTTTTGGCAAAATGAGAGAGTGCCTAAGGAATGCACTAGCAAACGGGCAGGAAGGAGGGGTAGAAGAACAATGGGAGAAAATCAAAACTGCCATCACAGAAGCAACAAGTCTTTGTGTGAAGCAAGTAAACGAAACAAAATGAAGTAAAAAAACACTATGGTTCTCAAAAGAGGTGGAGGGAAAGGTTAGGGAGAAAAAGATAGCATTAAGGAAGTATAAGGAATCACAGAATGAGCAGGACAGAGAACTGTACCAGTTTAAACCAGAAGGAAGCGGGAAGAGAATCAGAATAGCAAAGGCCCAAACCGAGAAAAAGATATCCAACTTTGTTAAGAAGGGGGATAAAACCTTTTATAGGTACAGTACATCAGGGAGCGAAGGAAGACCAAGGAGGAGATAGTGAGGCTTAACAAAGGGGAGGGTAGGTGGGCAGAGGATGACAGTGGAAAAGCAGAGATACTGAACAAATACTTTTGCTTAGTATTCACAAAAGAAGAAGAGGGAAGGTACCTAAACCAAGCAGTAGAATCACTCTGGACGGGGCTTGATAACAGTCCATTCACAGAAGAAAGGGTCCTGAGACAACTCCTAAAACTCAGGGTGGACAAAGCAATGGGGCCTGATGGGATTCACCCCAGAATTCTAAAAGAACTAAGAAGAGACCTAGTGATGTCACTGACTACCCTTTTTAACAAATCATGGGAGGATGGTGTGGTACCTGAGGATTGGAGGAGGGCAGATGTTATTCCTCTTCACAAAAATGGAAGCAAGGCAGAGGCAAGGAACTACAGACCTGTTAGTTTAACCTCAGTGGTAGGGAAAATCATGGAATCACTTCTGAAAGAAAGAATTGTTGAGTACCTAGAGGCCAGCAGGGCACAGGACCCGAGGCAGCATGGATTCACAGCGGGAAGGTCTTGTCCGATGAATCTAATAGATTTCTTTGACTAGGTGACCAAAGTAGTAGACCAGGGAGGGGCTGTAGGTATGGCCTACCTTGACTTTAGCAAGGCATTTGACACAGTCCCACACAAAAGATTAATAAACAAGTTAGCCACCCTGAGAGTGGGTCCCAGGGTGATAGCTTGGGTAACAAATTGGCTGACCAACAGGATGCAGAGGGTAATAGTAAATGGAGTATACTCTGAAGAAAGGGTGGTTACTAGTGGGGTACCGCAGGGTTCAGTACTGGAACCGGTCCTCTTTAATGTCTTTATAGGAGACATTGCACAGGGCTAGAAGGGAAAGATGCCTCTTTGCAGACGATACAAAAACCTGCAACAGGTTTGATACACGGGGGGGGGGGGTGGAAAGGATGAGAAGGGACTTGGCAAGGTTGGAGGAATGGTCAAAATTATGGCAGCATAGATTCAATGCAAAAAAAGTGCAAAGTAATGCACCTGGGAAACAAAAACCCAGAGGAGGAGTACACAAAGGGAACTCGGGGTAGGCATAAGGTAGGCAAACTGTGTGAGAAGGCAGTAAGGAGGGCTGGAGGGATTCTGGGATGCATAGGGAGAGGCATCACCAGTAAGAAAAACAGGAAGTTGTTATCCCTCTGTACAGACAGTTGGTGAGACCACATTTGGAGTACTGCGTGCAGTTCTTGAGACCCCAACTCCGAAAGGATGTAGACAGGATGGAGGCGGTCCAGAGGGGGGCAACTAAAATGGTGCAGGGTCTGCAACAGAAGCCATATGAGGAGAGACTGAAAGAGCTTAATATGTATACTCTTGAGGAAAGGAGGGAGGGGGGGACATGATAGAAACTTTCAAGTACCTCAAGGGAATTAGCAAAGTCCGGGAGCATGTTTGCGAGAAAGAGTTGTGCAAGAACAAGTGGGCACAGTTTGAAGATAGAGGGGGATAGTTCAGGGGCAACGTCAGAAAGTATTTTTTCATGGAGAGGGTGGTGGATGCATGGAACCACCTTCCTGAGGAGGTCGTGGAGTAGAAAACAGTGGGGGAATTCAAGAATGCATGGGACAGACATAAGGCAATTATAGTGAAGGGTAGGAGGAAGTAGGCTGTTGGTTAACTAGAATCTGCAGCTTATCCAGTACGTAGGGAATGGGCAGACTAGGTGGGCCAAGTGGTCCTTATCTGCTGTCAGTCTGTTTCTGTGTTTCTACATGTTTCTATGTTGCTGTTGTTTGCATTATCCTTCACACACACACGGCTACAAGGTTGTATTATAGTTCATGCTCAAGCAGGGATTAGGAAGTACAGTAGTGAACTGCAAGTGCAGACAGGGGCCAGCAGATTGGAAGTATTTGCATACTCACTGTGTAAGATTTTTGAATATCTTTTGCGAGAGGGAGTGGGGGCATTGGAGGGCTGTAGCTCTAGTGCTGCATTAGAAGAGTCCCGTTCATTTCAGCTGCAAAGTACTGCTGATGGCTCAGTACTTACTAACTCTTGCTTCGAATGGAAAATACACTGTCTGGGTCCCACATTTTCACATGGCTGATATCCATTTGGTGCCCAAGAATCTTTTTTCTGACATAGAGCTTTTTCTTCACAGCAGTTGACGCAGACAGAGACTGTTCAGCTATGTCGCTGCCTCCCCTGCCTGGCACTTACTTTCCCAGGACTCACCTTTCCATAGATCCCCCACTTGCCCCCTGTGGTGGGGCCAGGAAGGGAAGTGCCATCCTCCTCTTACCTGGAGATTCACATCCAAAAAACAGGTTGGTGGTTCTTTCTTGGTGGAGAGGGATGAGGGCAGACAGGACTTCATGGAGCCGGCGACAACCTTTTCAGTTATCTCCCACATCCCCAGACACGTCAGCACATAAGTGTGTGCAGGTGGAGGTGTGCAAATACTATGGAAATTGCAGCCCCTCCATTACTGCATCGCTTGTAATTCTGGCACAACCACCCGACCTCCACCAGGTGCCAGCCAAGGACTGAGACGGCGTGCCTCCCACCCCTGGGAGAGGAGAGCAATCCATTGGACACTCAATCCTTTCCCACCCCGGCCAACCCCTGGCAACCCCAATTTGCTCCTAATCCCGGGTTGCTGGTTTGGGAAAAGATAAGGCGCTCAAGGCACCTCAGCCCTCTGTGCCAAAGGGCCAGCTCCTGGTGCCCAAGAATCTTGTGATCATTTGAGTCAGCTCATGCACTTCGCTGTGACCTTGTACCGTCAGACCTAGTTCCAATGGTCGTATCTTTCTGTCTGAAGAAGTCATGGGTCATCCCAGTCTTATTTCCTGCTTAAACTTGGGCTGTATTCTTTACCTTTTGGCTAGTAACTGTTCAGTTCTGTATCTGGATTTTGTTTGTTTATCATTTGTGTGCCGTGCTGTTTAATTTCTCTGTTAGTTTCTTTCTTGATTCCAGGAACTGGGAGCCCTTGTTCCTTTCACCATTTTCTATGGTTTCCTTAGGATCCCTCTTTTACATATTGTGTTTTATTTAGCGGTTTGCTGAGTACTTATTTTTATACAGTTTGTTTGTCCCTTGGTCGACCTTACGTCAGAGAAACCAAAACAGAAACTTAAGGTTTCCAAAGGTTTTTGTATTTTTGGTAACTTGTAAGAATAGGGTACCCAAAACAGTTACCATCCCAGTGTTTTGAATTCAGCCTGATAGGTTTGCAGGGTAGAGAAAGGGCCATACTGGAATGGAGATGGTGCAGCAACATGTAAACAGTGCAAGGGAGTGGTTAAAAGGGACCTGCGCACTCTCCCATGCTGTAAATAAAGAGGCAGTGTATCAGAAGGCTTCATATGCAGTGCAAATTTAATCTGAGCTGAAGCACAGCAAAACAGGAAATGTGGGTGCACAGAACATCCCAATGTTATGCACGTTAGGTGCTTTGTCACGAGATACCCAATCCCAGCTGACATTAGCAATTTATATGCTCTTCTTAAAGGTACAGTTTCAGCAAGGCTGTGCAAAAGTACAGAGTGCAAATTCATAGTAAATTGCTACAGAAAATGTGCAACGAAGAATAAGTTGCAGATTTTAAAAAGTGGCATCACAAACAAAACACTGGCTTGACAAATGCAGGGTCAAATACCAGAAGATTGGTTACTAGCCATGATGACCAGTGCAAGCCAGTGGCATGAAGTGCTACCATAATTAGGTTAAAAAAAATACACATACTGTAGCATTACTGGTGGTCACATATGAATGATGACCACGCTCGATCTGGTGCACTTACCCAAAAATTATTAATTTGTAGCCAAGTGACTAGTACACTTCATTGATATCATTAAGCAAATTTCAGTGACATTTCATGTGAATTTCAAACAGTTTCAGTTGCTTCTCGTAAACCGTAGCTGAAATAAACACGCTGTTACTCAGGCAGAAACAATGCAGAATCAAGTTACAGAAGTGACACTGTTCCAGTGCGATCATTCAGATCTCAATGTGTGATTGCCCTAAATCTGAAGATCAAGTAGGACTCTCTTTTTGACAGCTTAACCTCCTGGTCCATTTCTCGAATACCCACTGACAGCCTTTCAATGCCTAGGAAGGGCCAAAGAGCCAGAAAAAAGATGATTTGATACCTTTTATTGGACCAGCACAGGTGTTAAAAAAGAAAGCGGGTGCTTAAGCTTTTGGACTACACACAATCCTTCATCAGAAGCTAATGCCAGTTGTTTTGGAAGATACATTCTATTAAAGACCAAATCATATGTAAAAAAACAAACCAAAAAAGTTGTAAAGAATCCCATTGGCCAAAAAGTCAGCTTAAAACCATATAGAGAATACAGGCTGACTACTATCAAGGAAAGGCATTTCAAAGTCAAATGCCACAGAACAGATAACTCCCTTCTTGAAAGAACTCATAAAACAGGCAGAGTCCCAATCAAAAGGAAAGCATTTCAAGGTCAAAGTTGCAGAATGAATAACACTTTACCCGAGAGAAACCCCAGAATACACCTAATTCAGTTAAGATCTTGCCTGTGTGTGTTAGTGCATGCTCTTGAAAATAACTGTGATTTTAAACCCCAAGTTAGAATATGAACATACGAAATTTGCCAGCAGATAAAGGCTTAGAGGTCTATCAAGTCTGCTCGAATGTGCAGCTAGCACCCTGTATTCTGCAGCTGCCCTTCCCTTCCACCCTTCCCCTTCATTAACCCTCCCCTTGTCCTTTCCCATCCCCTTTTGAAGCAGTCCACTGTTCTACTGGATTCCACTTCTGCAGGTAACGCATTCCACCCAGCCACCACCCTCTCTGTAAAAAAGTGTCTCCTCATCTCCCTCCTAAACCTTCCTCCCTCCAGTCTCATATCATGGCCCCTGGTGTCCCTCTCCCCCCTTACTTTGAACAGCCCCATTGTACCTGTCTTATTTATTCCTTTCATGTATTTAAAGGTTTCAATCATGTCTACCTTATCCCTCCTCTTCTCCAGTGAGTACATGTTCAGCTCCCTCAACTACCTCTCATATGATAAGTCTCCCAGCCCCTTGATCATCTTTGTCGCCCTGCGCTGCACCCACTCCAGTAACTTAATGTCCCTCTTCAGATACAGGTGCCAGTACTGCACGCAGTACTCCAGGTGCGGTCTAACTAATGACCTATACAGTGGCAGAATCACCTCCTCCCTTGAAGATATACCCTTGCAATACAACCCAGCATTTTGTTGGCCTTTGCAGCTGCCTTCCTACATTGTGCTGAGTTGTTCATTGACCCTGTAATGAGCACCCCAGATCCTTCTCCTCCTCTGTCTGGGCTAGCTGCACTCCCCTGGCTGGTAACTCCTCCTTGGGTTCTTCATCCCAAAATGCAACACCTTGCACTTTTGGCATTAAACCCTAGTTGCCAGGTGTCTGACCAGGTTTCAAGCTTTGCCACATCATCCTGCAACCCCTGCCATCCCCCTAGGTCATCCACCACCGCTCCTACCTTGATATCATCAGCAAACAGACTGATCTTGCTTTTGATGTCCCATGTTATGTCTGCAATGAATATCCCAAACAACAGTGGTCCCAACACCGAGCCCTGTGGAACACCGCTCATCACTACCCTTGAGTGTGAGAGCTCCCCACCCACTACTACCCTCTGTTGCCTTCCCTAAAGCCAGTTTCCTACCCATCTCACCAGCTTTGCACCGGCCCCTGTGCCTACTAACTTACTTCCCAGCCTTCCACGTGGCACTAAGTCGAATGCATTACTGAAGTCCAGATACAGGACATCCACTGCATGGCCCCTGTCCAGTTGCCTAGTTACCCAGTCATAGAACTCCACCAGGTTGGTTTGGCAGGCTCTGCCTCATATGAAGCCATGCTGTCTGCTGTCCTGTAGTCCTTTGGCCTCTAGGAGGGCCACCAACCTCTCCTTCAGGATAGTCTCCATTAGCTTACCCATGATGGATGTGAGGCTCACTGGTCTGTAGTTTCCCGGTTCATCCTTGGGGCCACTCTTGTGGTGGGGCACCACATGAGCCATCCTCCAGTCCTGAGGTACACACCCCGAATGTAGTGAGGCATTAAATAGGTCTGCCAAAGGTCCTGCAAGGACCTCTGCCAGCTCCTTCAGTACCCTGTGGTGGATGCCATCTGGGCCTGGCACCTTGTCCACCCTCAGTGCCTTCAAACCCTGCCGAACTCTGCCCTCCATGATTTCCCCATCTGTCACCCCTCCCCCTCTCTGTTTCTGCCATTTCTCCCCCCCTTGGGTGTCACCTCCTTCTTCTCTTTAGTAAATACTAAGCAGAAGTACTCATTTAGTGCTTCTGCCTTATCGCATTCCTCCTAGCCACCCAGCCCCTCCTTCCTAATCCTTACTATGTGGTCCTTACAGCTCCTTTTCTCCCTGATGTACCTAAAGAGTCCTTCTTCCCTTCTTATTGCCTTGTGCCAGCCTGAGTTCTGTAGATGCTTTGGCTCCCCTTACTGCCCTTGTCACCTCCTTCAATTCTGTCAAGTACTCCTCCCTGTCCACCCCCCTCCCTGTTTTCTTGTACTTCCTAAAGGCAGCTCTTTTCCTCCTTACCTTTTCCATGTCCTCCTTGCTCAACCAGCTCGGTTTCTTAGCCCTAGCCTTCTTGCTCTGGGCCTTGCAGCAGGTTTTGGTTGCCTCCACTATCCCCAGCTTTATGAGCTCCAACCTCTGGTTAGTGTCCATACTAGATTGAATTCTGGCCAGGTACCCTTTTACCACTTCCCCCATCCTCCCAAAGTCGGCCCTCCTGAAGTCCAGCACTGTTGCGCCAGATTCCACTCCTTCCTTGCCCATATCCAGTGTGAGCCATGCTGAGTGGTGGTCACTCCCTGACAGCAGTTCCTCCACTGTAAGTTCTCTCATAAAGTCCCCATTTGACAGCACAAGGTCAAGGATATTCCCTAACCTGGTTGGTTCACTGACCATTTGCAGCAGGAAGCTGTCCTGGAAGGTAGCCAGCAGTACTTGCTCCCTTCTGTTCCTGGTTGTTGGGGTACTCCAGTCCACTCCTGACATGTTGAAGTCCCCCACAATCACCACACTACCCTTCTCGCAGGTCCTCCTGATCTGTCCCGCTAGTTCCCTGTCTAACTCCTCTGTCTGAGTTTGTGGTCTGTACACCACTCCCATTCTAACAATCCTATTCTTGGAATCTTGGATTTGCATCCAACGTGACTCCATACTACCCTCCTCCCCTTCCTCCCTTACACACTTCAGTCCTTCCTTCACATATAGTGCCACACCCCCTCCTTTTCCAATCACCCTCTCCCAACGAAATAACCTGTACCCTGGTACAGACAGGTCCCAGTCATTTTATTGGGTGGCCCATGTTTCTGTGATGGCTGCAATGTCCGCCTCTCCCTCTGCCATGAGCACCTGTAACTCTGCAGTTTTCCTCCCATGGCTCCTAGCATTAAGGGTAACCACCTTCCTCCCTCCGCCCCCATCCTGCCCTCCTTTACTAGCATCACTAATAGTACTTGCCATTTGTCCTTTGTCACTGTTATGGGGGGTAAGCTCATATGGTTTCGCAACCTGTGGTCTCTGCATATCTCTTGCCCAATTGCCACCCCCCACTCCTAGTTTAAATTCCCAACTTCCTCTATGTACTCCTCCATCCTCTGTTTCAACACTTTCTTTCCCTCCTCACTCAATTGTAGTCTGTCCTTGGCATAGAGACTACTATCCTCCTAGGTCCTCCCCCCCCCAACAGCCCATACCCTTTAGCTCAACACCAGGTTCTTAGCCATCCCTTAAATTCCTCTATTCTCAGCTTTCTTGTTGTGCTTGCCTTGGGCACTGGAAGTATCTCTGAAAACGTTAGTGATCTACCTGCCCCCTCACGTAATTGTGCTAGTTCCTCAAACCTCCTCTGGACTATATCTACTGTCTTGTCAGCCAGGTTGTTTGTCCCAAGATTTATAATTAAATGAGGCTTGTCCCTACCCCTCTAGCGTATTTCAGAACAGATTGTCCCACCCTTTCCGCTGTCATTCCTGGCATGGCCTCCACCCAAACGCGACTATGCCTCTCCCCCTTGCTACCCCACCTGACTCCTCTTAGTATTGAGTCCCCCCAGCACTAAGATTCCACCACTCTTGCTCCCTGCTTGCTTCCATTCATCTCCCTCTCTCATTTCCAGCTCCTCTTCTTCCTCCTCCTGCACATTATTTCCCCCATTTGCCCCTGTTGCAATTCTCCCAGCAGAACTTCCACCCGCTCCAGTTTGGTCCAGGCATTTATCAATTACTCCTCTAATGTCATCATTTCCCTCCTCCACCTTCTTTCTCTCTAGCAGTGCAAAACTATTTTCTGAAGACCCTTCACAAATGCCCGCTCCCTCTCTCTTCATAGTAACCTGTTCTCTCCTTTCCACTCCATGACTTTTGCCACTTCTTCGCCTCCCCTCACAAGTCCCTATCTCCTCCTTCCATTTGTCTTTTGTCTCCTGACCTGGTTTCCCGGCAATTGTTCTTCCTGGCCTGGGCCTTTGTCTCTGCTTCCTTCTTCTGACCTCTCCTCACCACTGTTGGCAAATCGTCCTCCCTCATCTCCCCTTCTTCCTCCCTCCAGTATTGGGCTAAACCCACCCCCAATCTGCCTTGCCTGTCTAAGTTCCTCCTGCGGACCCTCAATCTCATTTCTAAGTTTCTCTATGTGGTTGCACACTAAACATCCTCCCACACTCCAGGCAATTTTTAGAAAGATTGGTGCACCGCAGTTGTTGCAGCCTACCACCCTACTCATTGCTGTCGTGCCCACCAGCGAACCCCCACCCTTCCAGATGCAGGATACCAGACACTCCCCCAAGTCTCCCCTCTTCCCCCTCTATCAGTGCAAAACATTCTTTTCTTTATTTCCCTTACCCCCTTTGTTGTACACGTTTAGATAGCTTGAGCAACTGCTTTTTATATTCCTATCCTTCCTATCCACTCTCAAAAAGAGACTTTAAGTAGTTATTGCACAACTTTCTATAAACTCCTACTCCTCCTTTCCCCACTGCAATAGCAATGTAGAGAAGTAACAATGAAAGCTCCTAGATTTGCAGTTATTTCCCTTCCACTGAGATAGCAGTCACCTCTTCACTTGCAGCTGTTCCTTTCCTGGTTGTCTGCTTCTGCTGTGACAGGTGCATGTCCTTTGCCCGTTTGAGGAAGTGGTGTCAGAACCCCTGGTATAAAGGAAATAATGGACCAGGGGTGGGTGGGGTGAGGGGTTGGAGAGGTGAGACCAGCCCAAGTCTTCCAGAAACAGTCAGGTAGCTGAGGCCTCTGGTCAGACCATTAGCACCCTTTCCCCACTCTGCACTAAACTTTGCAGCTAGTGAAGCCAGCAACAATGAATCACAATTCTACTCAAAGCCCACAAAATAGGTTTGCTACCCAAAGAAACAGGACTCCAATTCAAACAGCTTCACCAACAACACATCAGAATAGGCCTGAAATTAGAAGATATAGGTCTCCCAATTCAAAGAAACAGACCCAGTTAAATCACACCAAATAGGTTTTAAATCAGAAGAAATAGGCCTGTACAAATGCAGCCTGCTACACAGTGAAACATCAAACAAATGAGCCCACTTATAGCTACCAAAACAGGTTTCAAAATTCCAACAGCCCCAAACAATACCCTGCTAGCCCCTTAAAAGTAGTAAGAAAGAAAAGAAATAATCTTCTTCCAAATAGAATTCACAAGAAACAATGTAAAAACAAGAAGAAGCTACTGTACTGTAACAGATCTGATCATGTCCCCCTAAAAGGTCTTGTAAATAAGAATTTACCCTGCTATATGGCAATTAGTGGGTTTAAAGATAAGCTGCCCTAATGTGAACAATAAATATTCACAAGCTGTGTCACACTTTCATACATTGTTAGCCCTATCAGGAGATGCATGTCCTCAGCCCCACACTCAACAAGTCAGTATTATTCATGAATATTAAAACCTATACTACTCAAACTTTCATGACCAGTCATGTTTACTAGTGGATAGCTTCCTCTGATTGTGAAGTGCTGTGGCTGAAGTTGTACTCCCATGTTGGCTGGCATGAATATGGTCCCACAATTCTTTCTCTGAACCATCTCTTGATGAGACCAACATACTAGGCACTGCAGGTACAGGTGGCTAAGTATAGAACAAACGTGGTGTCACAGTTTATAAACCTATATATTTGAACGTTTTGCCTGTACTGGGGTTAATGAAGGAATTGGAAACTGTTATAACATTACGTATTTGCATCTGCCACAGTGGTGTATTCCCTTTATGATTTTTTGATATTTTTTTCACCAAATTATCAACGTGGCATTTTTGGACCCCACCTCATGAACAAGGTAGGTGAAATTTTTAAAATCCAGCCCGAAAAGTGATTTTGCAGTCACTCCACTAAATCATCTTTTGGGCAGAATTTGAAATATTAGCCGGCCCGTCGGCACAGTGGTTGGATTTCCACTTGTGACACCAGCGACGCGGGTTCGGGAATGGACCCGAGTCATTGGAGGGCCAGCCAGGAGGAGACAGATGGAGCATCCCCAGGACTGCTGTCCTTCTCCGGGAGGAGGGTGGGGAGAACATCCGGTGTTCGACAGACCCCTGGCAGAGGCCAGGAGTACCACAAGCGACCGGCGTTTGAGAGGTTCAGGGGGCGGAACGGCATGTCTCTGCCCCCAAGAAAACCTCACAAAAAAAAAAAAAATTCTTCAGCATGCTGGCCACCCTCCATGATGCCCACCTCCGCTTCGATTAGCTTCCAGGCCAGCCCTGTGACCTAATCCCATCGTTGCAGCACCGTTGGGGAGTCTGTGCCGCAAACCCCACCCTGGGGGGGCAAGCCAGGGTGTATCGGAAGGTCTCGGCTCAATGTGGAGGTGGAAGCCGAGGTCCGTGACCAGGCTGAGTTTCTGGGCGACCGGTGGCTCGGGGGCCAAAAAGTATAATAAATAAAGAATTTGAAATATTTCACCTACCAAGTTGTGAAGTTGGGTCACAGAAAGACTGTGTTGAAAATTTGGTATCAGAATCTTAAAAATCACTGAAGTTATGATGGTATTTTGTAAACTGTCAACATTCAGTCATACCTTTAACTGTTTTTTTTTACACCAGTCCATGAATGTGACAGGTGTCATCATTTTTTAAATCCGGCCAGAATGGTGATTCCACAATCGCTGTGTGAAATCACCTTTTCAGCAGGTTTGTTTTATTTTTTTAAACTTGGCTTTATTCAGAGTTCATGACCTTGCAGAATACATCAGACAGTCTCGGTTATGTAGTTGTCACATTTACATTGGATTTCTTTTACAGTCTCTTTGATCTTCTGACAATTATTGAGTTCCATTGAAAGATATATTCCTGCAGAACTGATAATGCTTTTCAGCCTATAGTTGAGACATTTTTTCACAATTTGTCACAAATTCATTAATTATGCAACTTGTTTTGAAACAGTTTTTGGCAGTATTTGAAAAACATTCACCTACCAGGTTCATAAAGTGGGGTCATAGAAAGACTGTGTTGAAAATTTGGGCCACAATCTTAAAAAAACACCAAAGTTATGATGGTACACTGTGGCTCTGTGGTGTTATGCCTACACGAGGGGTTGGTAGGGGTTGCTAAGAGCACTTTGACGTCCTGACATCTTTGCTGCACTGATGTACATTTCTATTGCTTGATTTTCTAAGGCTACTGTAACATTTTTATTATTATTATTATTGTATTGTTCCTTCTCCTTGGGACTGGCAGGCAGCTTCGGCCCCCTCTCAGCCTGGTTGCCCCCAACCCGGAGCACAATCCAGAAGCCGGGCGAGTCAGGATCGGACATGATCTGGCTATCTCAGAGCCTGCCAGTCCCACTTTTCTGTTCCCCCCCCCACGGTGCCTGTGTGGAGGCATGTCACATATCTGTGCTCCTCTGGCTCCGACGCTGCCCTCCAGCCTCCACTGGGGGGGCAGCCAAGGAGCAAGATGACAACCCTCCCTTCCCCTCCCTGGGAGAAGAGAGCAGTCCATCAGATGCTCAATCCTCTCCTTCCCCCTCGCTGACCCCCGGCAACCCGAGATCGTTCCCAACCCAGGGTCATTGGTGTGATGTGAGTGGTGGTGTCCAGCGCCTCAACGCTTAGCGCCACTGGACCGGCTAAGGCTACTGTAAATTTTTGGCAGGGCCTGTTCGCGTGTGAGAGGGCAGGCAGTCTGACCACAGCTTATATTTGTTGTTGGTGTGGTCATTGTTAAGAATAGTAATTTAACTGAGCGCCCGTATTTTTAAACTTTTGTTTGTGGTAGACCATGTAGAGTGAGTAAGCATGATTGCCAGGTTTTGGCCATGGTAGAGGAGCAAGCAGTGTCAGAGGTCCCAGGCAGGGAAAAGTACCACAGTTGTCGAGGTAAATAAAAAGGGTAGTGGGAGAGAGCTTCCTTCTCTCCACTTTTTTCAGGGCAGGAATTCATGATAACAGGCTGGAGTTTGCATGACTGTCAGAAAGAAAAGTTAAGGTTTTGCTCTCTTTTCTTTTTTGTTTTGTTTTGTTTTGGCAGAGCTGGGCTGGGTTGCTTGTTGCTTCTGACCTCTTTAGCCAGTATGTCGCTCTACCTGAATTCCTTCTTGATATTGATCTCACAGGGCTGAGATGAGAGGAGAGCTCACTCAGGGTCTGCATCTTTTTGCTGGATTTATGCAACCCATCCGGCTCACCCCAAGCCACTACTCCAAACCTTCTGCCAACTTTGCTGCAAGAGAAAGCTGTTGCCTTTTGCTGACTTGCTGCTAACTGGACTGTCCAAACCTGTCATGACCATACCATCCAGCTTGCTCTCCTAATTTCCCCAGTCCTGCTCTAATCTAGAATTCTGTGTTTCCACACAACTGCAGGAGGGCAATTGCAGCTTGTGTTTATCAGACACAGAATTTGTTGGGTTAGTAGTCTCAGGAGAGTCACTGGGTGTAGTGGTCAATGAAAGGCAGAAGGCTGCCTTAGTTGTACTTCTGCTGGTGCTGCAGGGCCAACTGCAAGGAGGGGACTGAAAATTAGTAAAACGTGCTGATGTGGTCACTAAGTGTGTACTCAGAATTACTCAGAGATTTAAAGGTGGAAGTAGGCTAAGAGTCCATCGTGACCAGCTTCCCCACACTTGTGGGGCATGTACTATTTAATCCATAACAATAGTCTATCCAGTTTCTTTTTAAACTCATTCGCACTGGCTATATCCACGTTATGTTGTGGTAGTGCATTCCAAATGTGGCGGCCCTCACAGTGAAAAAATATTTGCATTTGTTACTATTTGTTTTGGGTATACGTAGTTGCTTATTATGACACCTTAAATGTTTTGGCTTATCTGCCATAACAATGTTGAATGCCTTCATTAAATCATAATCTTTTAATATATTAAACAGCATCAGTAAATCCTCTCTGTCCCTCCTCACCTGCAGGTCATACAAGCCAAGCTTTTTTAACTTCTTCTCATATGACAAATTTTTAACCTGTGGGATCAGTTTAGTTGTTCTGCGTTGCATACTTCCTTTTTTTTGTAAGTATATTTTTATTAAGTAACTTTTCAGGTCATACAGTGTCAGTATTGTGGTTGTAGAATGAAATAAAAAATAAAGTTCATCAGTCAGCAGACTTTACAGTGTTGAGTTGGTTACAGATGGTACATAACTTGCTTAAATATCTTATGTAGATGTATAGAATGTCTGCCACTTATGCTGCTAAGCAAATAAGACAAGAAAATATCTACTTAATGTTATGCTACTAAAACAGTGTTCTGGAATTCTGACTGAAAAACTTGCGATCTAAATTATGCCCTGGCTTGTCCCTTCACAGTGGCAGAGGGGAGACATTTTATCTGGTATAATATGAGAGGGATGAAGGCAATATACTTCGTGGAAGAGGAAGGAAGGGGGAGAGAAGGTAGTGAGTTTAGCCAAGGTTAGGAAGATCGGGGATCTTGGGTAGAGAGGGAGATCCCTATTAGGGTACAAATTTGGGGTCTTTAGCCATCACATACAAGATCCACAAGGTCCATCTGGTAGAACAGAGTTCGCTTTTGTCATTTAGTGAGTGCGTAATCCTTTCTATCCTGTAAATTTGATTAACTATGTTTCTCCAGTTCTCCACAGTAGGGATCTGGGTAGTGAGCCACCTCCTTGTGATTGCTTTTTTTGTTGCAGTTATTAGTATGCTTAATAGGTACTGGCGGGTAGGCCTCAGGAATTCCCTTGGGAATCTCAACAACAGAAACAACTCCTCCGAGAGATGGAGAGGCTCACCATAAAGATTTTCTAGTTCTTGTTGAAGTGAATTGAAAAAGGGTTGAAGCGCCGGGCATGACCACATCGCATGTGTCAAATGCGCTCTGGGCTCACCGCATCTTCTCCAACAATGCGCTAGTGCATCTGTTCGGAAGTGTGCTGTAATAACTGGGGTCGGAAAATATCTTACTAGGTATTTCCAGGAGTACTCTTTCCACTGAGAGGAGCTAGTGACTTTAGAGGTAATTACACACAACAGCTTCCATTGTTCTGAGGAAACTTGGGTGTCCAATTCCCTTTGCAAAGACAGTATGATATGTTGTGCAGGGTTTTTTATACAGTTCACTAGGGCTTTATATAGTACTGAAATAAGGTGTTCTGTGTTCCCTGTTCTTACAGCATTCCCAAAAGCAGTAGTAAGTGTAGGGTGGGATTCCGCTAGGTGGACTCCTATTGGTAGGGTGTTATAATAATGTCGTATTTGAAGGTAATGATAAAAATCACTTTGTCAGAACCCATACATTTTGTTGGATTTTCGCAATGGTGTGAAAAACATTGCTGGAGAGGAACTGTGGGAGATATTTCAAAGAAAATTTAGCCCATAGCTGATAAGTGTTGTCTACGAATGCTGAGGGAAAATTTCCTATGAAGGGAATTGGGCAAATGAGTGATAAATAAGGGACTAAGTGGAGTGTCTTCCTGATTAATTTCCATGTTTTAAATTGAAAAGTTGTCCAGGGAGAAAGTGTGGATGTTAAGTGTTCTTGTGGGGTCGTATTATAAAACTGCGAGTCAGGTTGGGTCTTTTTCCATCTCCAGCCAAATTGTGTGTGGATATCCTAGCTGCCGCAAAATAATGAATCTAATATGTGAGGCCCAGTAGTATAATTTGAGATGTGGCAATGCTAGGCCACCCCTCTCCCGGGGCATACAGAGAAAGAGAGAGGGGAACCCAACCCTAGGATGTCGCCAGCCCAAATGAACCGTGAAATTATCTTATTCATTTGCTTAAAGAACTGTGCGGGGAGTGCTATAGGGATATTTTGAAATAAAGTGCCCTTGGGAGTATTACCAAATGAACGGGATCTATTCTTTTAGAGAGGCTGAGGGGGAGCAACCCCCATCTATTGAGGGCTTCTCTAGTTTGAGTGATAAAAGGGGAGTAGTTGTTTTGGAATGCTTTATTGGAGGAATGTGCAAGGTAAACCCCCAGATATTTAAATTTTTCTAGGTCCCAGCGGAAAGGATAAAGTGTTTTAAAGTAAAGTGGCAGAGTAAAATTAAATGTGAGGACTTCAGATTTAGTAGTGTTAATTTTATAACCTGAAATGGAGCTAAACTCTTCTATTAATTTAAAAATTGCTGGTACAGAGGAGATTGGGTTAGTTAAATATAGTAAAATGTCATCGGCATTTAGGGCTATACAGTGTTAATCCCCCACCAACCCTGATCTCAGCTGTCTCGTGGATTCTTTGATTGCGTGTGCCAATGGTTCAATCTACATGGCAAACAGGATGGGGAAGAGGGGGCATCCTTGTCTGGTCCCTCAGAGCAGGGTGAAGTCCCCCAAGTGATGTCCTGAGATCTTAACACAGGCGCGAGGGGCTGAATATAAACATTTTAAGAGCTTTATGGTGGGGGTCAGGAAAGCCAGATTTCTCCATCGTGGAGTATACAAAACACCAGGAGACCCTGTTGAATGCTTTCTGAGCATCTAAGCTGAGTAGCAACGAGGAGGAAGGACAGGTATGCATTTCATTCAGTAGATAGAGGGCTGTTCTGGTGTTATCTGTAGTTGTGTATTTCTGTACAAATCCTGTCTGTCCTGGTGTTATCTGTAGTTGTGCTTTTCTCTACAAATCCTATCTGATCTAGTGCAATTATAGAGGGTAGCTTCCCTTCTATTCAGTGGGCTAGTTTTGAGGTGAAATATTTATAATCTGTGTTCAGTACTGAAATAGGGCGATAAGAGGGGCAGAGCTGTGGGTTTTTATTTGGTTTTAGGATGACAGAGATCGCTGTGTGTGCCCAACTTGTTGGGGGGGGGGTCACGCACCTCATTGTAAGCTCTAAGGAGCAGGGAAAACAGATATTTTTTTACTGATTTTATAAAATTCAGAGCCATAGCCATCAGGGTCTGGGGCTTTCATGGTCTTAGATTGGGCGATTACCCTCATCAGCTCCTCTTGGCGGATGGGTGCCACGAGGCTCTTCCACTGGTCTGGTGTTAGTTTGGGCAGCAAGACCTTAGCCAGGAAAGTGGCAGATGCTCCAGGGTGTACAGGGCCTGATAGCAGTATTTGAGTGAGTTGGTTATGTCATGCAATCTAGTCTGCAGTATGCCTGTTCTTGGGTGTTTGATCTTCGTGATCGCAGAAGCATGCTTCTGCTTATGATGTTGGTAAGCCAAGAGATGGGAGGCCCTCTGCTCCACCTCATAATGTTTCTGGTGTAGAAAGATCAGGGCGATTTCGGGCTTGTTGTAGACAAAGAGCAACTAAAGCTGATCTAACATCTTTTATTTGTTGCAAAACCAATTTATCGGCTTGTTGATGGACCTGTTGCAGAAAATACAGGGTGTTCTCTAATCTCTGCTGCCTTTCCCTTCAGAGTTTTGTTTGTCTGGAGGTATCTTGAATTATATGCTCCCTTAACCCCGACTTCAGCCTGTCCCAGAAATGCTCTGGAGACCTCCAGTGAATCAGTCTCTTGAAGGATTTCCCTAATCTTTTCCTCAAAGAACTGGCGGAAGTGCTCACTCTTAAGGTAATATGGGTTTAAACGCCACCTAGTGGAACGTCGGCCTTGTCCCATATTCCACTTTGTGATGACTGGGGCATGGTCTGAGTGTAGGATATCACCCAATTTTCAGTCCACCAACCAGGTAAAATTTTCCAGCTGGGTATAGTAGTGATCGATGCATGAATATGTTCTGTGTACTGAAGAGTAATGGATGTACCCTCTGGAGTGGGGCTGTAAGGACCTCCATAAATCAATCCAGCCCATTTCCTCAATAAAACACTTGAAGGTCTTATGTGGAGTGGGCTGCCGTCTGTAGTAGTTAGTATTGGTGGAATCCCAGCTCAGATTTGGGGCAATGTTAAAGTCCCCTGACAGTATAAGTAATCCTTCTGTGAGGGACACCACTTTGTCTCTAACAGGTATTTTATTGTTTTGGAGCTGGATCCAGGAGGGAGATAAATATTAGCTAGTGTAAGACTTGTGTCGTAAAGTATTCCTTTTACGAGGATGAGCCGACCCTCTGGAATATTGGAATGGGGTACTGTGTGGGATTAAGATGGCCACTCCCCTTTTTCTCCCTTTATGGAAAGAGGATGAATGCACTGCTTGATACCCAAATTTCACCAGCTTGCTATGTTCATGCTTGGTTAAATGTGTTTCTTGTAGAAACAGTATTTCAGCAAGGGTTTTCTTTAGGAGGGACATCATACGTGAACACTTATTAGGGCTGGTTAGGCCATTCATATTTAGGGAGTAGATCTACGTAGGTTGTGCCATCATGTTGGATCACGGGGTCTTTGTTCCCATTTTTCCCTGTCTCCGGGATGAGCCATTATTGCTATGTACCACACTGGTAGCACTACGCAAAATATTATTGACCTTTTTTCAACCACAAAATTAACTTGAGCAACTTGAACTTGTGGAAAAACTGTGGGCCGCCTTTTGCAGCCCTTCAACTATAGTAGAGGTTGCCAACTGGGCTACCTCTACTAAAAAGGGGAGAATGTGGGCTTCCATATCCAGGCCACCACAAGGTGGGGCTTGAAGGCTTGGCGCTGGCCTAGCCTAGGGGTGAAAAGATCATGTAAGGACCCAGGAGACGCACACTTGGCGTCTGAAGGTAAGGGGAAACAGTTGTGGGGCATCATGAGATGTCTCAGCCATACCTATTTTAGCTATCTCAATCCCTCACCTCTTGATTTCCATCTTATTTATTGTCAGCCACACGTGGGGGGGGGGCAATCAAGGATGGGAATCCCACATTTGGGAGTGGATTGAAATAGTACAAAAAGGGGGGGAGAATAAAAGGGGTAGGAGAGGAGGGGGTGGAACCAGGGTAAGACACAATACTTATTTACTTTAATTGCTTCATAAGCTGCCTTAGAGTATACAATGCCTAAACAGTCCATGTAAACGATGAATATTGAAAATAGTGATCTGCTCCCCTAAGCAGGTCATAATGTTTAGTCTAAATCTGCCTAAAAACACGAACTTCGTTCATTACATGAGGGGGGAATACTGAGAGGTGAGCAGAGCGTGCCCTAGACACAATAACTACCACCATCTGTATCATTATTTTGGTAGTATTTTCAGAAATCCCCGCAGTAAACTCGGCTATATGGGTAGGGGAGTGTGGCCAGAGAAGGGTCCGTCTCACTACCTCCTACATCATTTGGCTCCCTCGCAGGACATAAACAGTATAAAAAAGAAAAGAAAGGAGAGGGGGCCCCCAGCTGGGCATGACTGAACTCCAAGGACTCATCAAGGAATGCAGTTGCCCGCCTTGGTGGGATATGTGTTGTTGTCACTCTGCCTCGCTAGAGAGATCCCAACCCCCCTACCCCTTCAGCATGGGGTATCATGAGGGAACAGGTCTATAATGGCAATACCAAAATTCAAGTTGATGTCGGGAAACAATACATTCTCAGGTGAAGCATTATATTTATAAATCTTACTAATTTGGAGCTCGTTATAGCTCACAGTTTAGCGTCCGTAGCTTCCCTTCAGCAGAATCTCTTAATTTAACATCGTGCCTTCAGACTAAACAGCATGCATGGAATTTTTTTCTGGCGCAGATATTAAACGGGGG
The DNA here is from genome assembly GCA_016271365.2 of Neoceratodus forsteri. Lineage (NCBI taxonomy): Eukaryota > Metazoa > Chordata > Ceratodontiformes > Ceratodontidae > Neoceratodus > Neoceratodus forsteri. The sequence continues at coordinate 1,126,745,624 of CM057449.1, read as the reverse complement.
AATGAGCTCAATGCATGTTAAGTTATCCTGCGAGCAGGAGACTAGTGGGCAAACGTTATTTTATCTCACAAGGAAGGAAATGGGTAAAGAGAGTCTGTGAGCCACGGCATCCTAAGAAGGGGGCACACTGGACTTACTTCCAGGAAAACACACGTGTCGACATTCGGGTATTCACCGTGGAGGACTGAGTATGGTTCGATTGGCTACTAGACTTGTCCCCGGAGAGAAGCAACTATTTTCTGTAGGTCTGCAGCTCCTTGTTTGTCTTTGCTGCTTGTTCGAGTTATTTTGCCAGAGACTACGGGAGAGATTTGAGGCCAGTGTGGAGCCCAGGGAGGGGCCTGTTTGATTGGAGTTTTGCATCATTGGGACTGTGATATTTCTGGATTTTAAGTCTGTTGTTGCTTCTTTTGCAGTTGTATATGTCTTCGTACCTTCCAGGAAGAATACCACCAGTTTGGAGGTGTAGGGGGTATGGAAACGGATACCTTGCTGCTTTAATGCTTTCATAGCTGGGGCATAAGCACGCCTCCTGGCAGCGATAGTCTGAGGATAGTTATTGTTAACATAGAGTCGAGCGGCCTTGTAAATAATTGTTCCCTTTTGCCAGGCTTTGTGTAGAATTAGCTCTTTTTCTTGGTATCTCAAAAATTTGGCAAAGATAGAGCATGGTCGAGGGTCTGTTTGCTGGGGCTTTGGACCTAAAGCCCGATGGGTGCGCTCCATTTCCAGTGTGCAGTTAGGGAGAAACTCTAGCTCAGATTGTAGAAATTGCTTCAGAAACAGGATCATGTCCGACCCCTCTTCACCTTCTGGTATGCCTGTTATACGAAGGTTGTTGCGATGATTACGGGCCTCCACATCCTCCTCCCTCTTGTACAAGACTTCGATAGCATGGTGCAGTCGAACCATGGCACACTCTGTGGAGTCTAGTCAGGTGTCTGTGCTGGTAAGTTGATCCTCCATGAATTCTTGTCGCATAGTTAATTTATCTACATCCGTGCAGAGTGCTGCGGTAATGAGCCTCATTTCATTTCTGAAATCTCTCAATTCTTTTAAGTATTATTGCCATTTGTTTCTGTAATGCTCCGTGTCCTTGGCTGTTCGGTCTGGAGGGCCTGCTGCTGCTTGACGAGCGGGAGTCCTCACAGTCTGAGTGAAATCTGTCTCCATTGGCTGACTCTTCTGGGGTTGTAGTGCGGCTGCCCCTCTTTCAAGGCATTTTCAAGTGCTTCTGATGTCTAAATTGCTGTTTTATGCAGGAATCGTGAGTTTATTAGGTTATTTTATATTGGCTGAGACGGAGCTTAGTTCTCAAGCTGCTGCTTGGCTCATGATATCACCGGACATCCTCCGTTGCATACTTTCAATAAGTTTTTTGTCTTTGCCGAGATATGGGGCCCAGAAGGAGACAGCATAATCAGTATATGGTCATGCATAGGAATTATAGAGGGGGATAATGCAATTTTTCATTTCTAGTTATAAATGACCTTTTGATTGATGATGCAATGTTATTACCCATTTGTGCCACCTTTCAACATTGGTCTCCATGAGTTACCTGGTTTGTGACTATTGTTCCTAAATCTTTTTCCGTTTTTGCTGTTTTTATCTTATTACCATATGAAGAGTAACTTGTGAATGAGTTTTTTGTTCCTAGATGAATCACTGAGCATTTATTTATGTTTAATGTCATTTTATTATTATTTGCCCATGCTTCAATGTGCGATAGGTCCTGTTTTAATATTTAAATTTTTTCCTCAATATCCACCTCGGAAAAGATTTTCGTGTCATCTGCAAATTTACTAACTCTGTTGAATACTCCCACCTGTAAATCACTTATGTAGATACCAAAAAGTATGGGTCCCCAGGGCTAGAAATTCATTTTAAAAAGTGGTGTTCAACACGGATTACCGTTACCCAAGATTTGAATTTCTGTCTTGAAACCTGGTATACAACCCCCTTTTTTTGTATACCACTTTTTTTTTTTACTACTGCATTATGAGAAAATGCATTAATATGTTTTAACAGTTTTTAATTAATAAAAGAACTAAAAACTAAAAGGTTTGACTGCCCTGGAATTTTCTTCTTATTTACCATCCCAACTTCACAGATTTTTAGCTATTTTCTTCAGCCACATAAAATATGATTTATCACAATACATTTCTTTTTCTTTTATGCTGCACCCAAGGCCATGAAAATTTGTTATCTTTATTTTACTGTGGTAGCCCAGGCACATCTTTCATGAGTTTTTAGCTGTAGCCAGCCCTGAGCAAAATTAATTAAATAATGTACCTTTTCTTTTTTTTCATAATACACAGCCCTGAACTTTAAAGAAAGCAGCAGAGAGCGAAAAGTTTTTTTCCAAGAGGCTTAGTTTGGCAGCTACAGATTTACATCATTAGCCAGCCTTAACATTGATTAGTAGCAAGAAAGGCTGGAGTTCAATCTGCAGTCCTCAAAACCAACTCTATCCTCCCTTTCATGTTGACAAGCATAGAAACATATAGAAACATAGAAGTTGACGGCAGATAAGGACCGCAAGGCCCATCCAGTCTGCCCATTTCTTTTTCTACCTTATAAATGTGCCATCAGCCTTTGCTCTGTCAGTGGCCTATCTATTCATAGTCATTTGTATTGCTCCCTTATGCATATCCCATGCCTGTTTGAAGCCCTGCACTGTATTCATAGCCACCACTTCTTGTGGTAAGTCATTCCATGCATCCACCACCTTCTTCTAGAAAAAGAATTTCCCATATTCCCTTAATCGGCCTCCTCTATCTCATGTTGTGTCCTCTTGTCCTGCTATTTTCTTATATTTAAACATGTTAGACTCTTTCACCTTGTTTATGCCCTTAAGGTGTTTGAATGCCTCATCATATCACCTCTCCCTCCTTTGCTCAAGGGTATACATATTGAGCTCCGTTAATCTGTCCTCATATGTCTTCTGATGCAGTCTCTGCACCATTTTGTTGCCCTTCTCTGGACTGCCTCAATTTGTTAATGTCCTTGTGAAGTGTGGCTCCAATACTGCACGAGTACCTCAGATGGGCTCTAACCAGTGTCTTGTACAGAGGGATTATTACCTCCTCTACGACTTGTGATACCTCTACTAATATACCCTAACACCCCCTAGCCTTACCTACTGCTTTAGAGGTCTGCTTGATGATTTTAGGTCATCAGTGATGATGATGCCCAAGTCTCTTTCTTCCTTGTGACTGCTAGCAACTCCTCCCAGCCTATAGGTGGCTTCAGGGTTTCTCCCTATATGCATGATTTTGCACTTCTTTGCATTAAATCCCAGTTGCCACTCTTCTGACCATTCTGCTAGTTTATCCAGATCTCTTCTCATTCTGCCCACCCCATCTGGATCATCTATTCTGTTGCAGATCTTGGTGTCATCTGCAAACAGACAAGCTTACCCTGTAGTCCATCTGCAAGGTCACTAATGAAGATGTTGAAGAGGACTGGCCCCAGGACTGATCCCTGAGGTACCCCACTTGTGACTTGCATCTCTTCTGACTGTATACCATTTACCACCACTCTCTGTTTTCTGCCCGTCAACCAGCTTGCCACCCAGTTGACCAACTTCTGACCCACCCAGGCCTACCCAGCTTATTTATCAATCTTCTATGTGGAACAGTGTCAAAAGCTTTGCTGAAGTCAAGGTAGGCGACATCAACTGCTCCCCTTGGTCCACCACTCTGGTTACCCAGTCAAAGAAATCTATGAGATTAGTTTGACAGGACCTCCTTTGTAAACCCATGCTGTCTTGGATCCTGTGCCCCTATGGATTCCAGGTGTTGCACTATCCTTTCCTTAAGGAGTGCCTCCATAATCTGCCACTACTGAGGTAAGACTGACGGTCCTGTAGTTCCCGCCTCCTCCCTGCTACCACTCTTGTGGAGCGGGATCACATGAGCCCTTCTCCAGTCTTCTGGGACCTCTCCTGTGCTCAGAGACTCACTAAACAATTCTGCTAATGGCTCTGCTAGTTCCTCCTTTAGCTCCTTAAGTACCCTGGGATATATGCCATCAGGTCCCATTGCCTTATCCACCCTGAGCTTAGCAAGCTCTTGTAGGACCCTTTCTTTGTGAAGGAGTAGTGCTCACCTCCTCCCCCTGTCCATGATGTTGAGCTGTGGGCCCTGCCCTACCTTCTCTTCAGTAAATACTGAGCAAAAGTATCTATTTAGGATAGATGCCTTTACAGGGTCCTCCTCCTCACATGCTCCCTTTTCTCCATTAAGCTTAGCAATACCCCTCTGGATTTTCTCCTTTCACTAATGTATCTATAGAAAGTCTTGTCACCTTCTTTTACTGTTCGTACTAGTGTTTCCTCAGTTTAGGACTTTGCCTGCCTTACTGCCTTTACCTGCTTCCTTTAGGCAGTTTGGTATGCCTCCTATCTTCATCCCGCTGTGTTCCTTATATTTTCTGGAAGGCCAGCCTTTGGCTCTGACCTTTCTGCTACTGTATTTGAGAACCAAAGTGGTTTCCTTCTTCTTTGCACTTCCTTTTCTGTCTAACACAATGGGATGTTGCTTCAAGTATTGCATCCTTAATGCTTGCCCACTTTGCCTGTACCCCTCACCTGTGTTTCTTTGCCAGGGCTAGCTTAACTCTGTTGGCCATCTTATCAAAGTCAGCTCCTCTGAAGTCCCATATTTTTGCCTTGGAATGGGATGATTTAGATGTAGTAGCCAAATTGAACCATACCATGTGATGGTCACTGGCCCCTCAGGTGACCTTCTACCTGGAGATCTGTGATCCCTTCTTTGTTAGTCAGTACTAGATCTAGGATAGCCTGTCTCTTGTGGGTTGCTGTACCAGTTGTTTGAGGCCTTCCCTGCAGGGAATCCACTATGAGTCTAATTCTGGCAGATGTTCCTGCTGGTATTGACCAATCTGTATCTGGCATGTTGAAGTCTCCCATTTTCAGAACCTCCCTTTAGCTGTCATGTTTTGTATATCTTCTAACAGTAATGTGTCTGTGTCCTCCTCTGGTCTGGGGCCTGTAGACAACCCCAGTTCTTATGGCTGTCCCATTTCCTGTTTCCAGGGTGACCCACAGTTCTTCTGGCTCCTATGTGTATTCTGAATTTCTGTAGCTTTGATATTTTCATTAACGTACAGGGCCACTCCTCCCCTTTTGCACCTCGGTCTCTTCTGAACAATACATAGCCAGGTACTGAAGTCTCCTAAGTGTGGTTACTGGTAAACCACGCCTCACTAATTGCTACTATGTCCAGTTTAGCCTCTGACATTATTGCCTGCAGGTCTGGGATCTTATTTCCCAGGCTGTGAGCATTTGTGTACATGATTTTCCATTGGCCAGATTTTGGTGTGTTAGTTGTTGGGTGAAGTTTGGCATTACTCCTAGGCCGATGGGGAGACAAACCTTTTTCTTACCTGGTGATGAAATGAATGGCAAACATGCTGAATTCCTGTTTGACCACTAGCTGAGGGGAGGGTGTTCTTCCATTCGACGATGGGGTGCTGCACCTCTCCCCATTTGCTAGTTTAAATATTCTGCAAAGACGTCAAACTTCTGCCCCAATGCACTGACTCTCTTTAGTCAGATGCAGTCCATCAAATTTAAAGAACTTTCGCTCCCAGAACTGTTGCCAGTTCCTACAAATCTGTGTCCTTTTCCTGGCACCAGTCCTTGAGCCACGTGTTTAGCCCCCTATCTCCCTTCTCTGACCTTCCGTCCATCTGCTCCCCTCTCCCAGACTGGCAGGATCTCAGAAAAGGAGATGCTGGACGAAATAGATGATAGTTTGTTACCCAGCCTAGTCAGGTGTTCCTTGGTCTCCACAACTGATCGGCTGGCGAGATCATTAGTCCCTATGTGTACTAGGACATCAGTGTTTTCTCCTGCTTTGTGAAAAAGCAGAAATAGGTTAGCACCTTTACTTGTAATTTCAAAGTTTCAAACAGTCAAACTTGAGATGTAGCTTCCTTTACTTATTACCTCACAGATCATATCACAGCATACCAATCCCTCTTAAAATCACTCAGATGGCTGGTCCAAAAAGCATTTGGTTCCTGTAGGTGTTAAAGGTTATGTATACACAAGCCGTCATCATATCAAAGTGTCTCAGCTCAGTGAAATTCCACAGATAAGTGACTAACTGTGGGATTTCAGTAAGCTGAGGCACTTTGATATGATGATGGCTTGTGGATATATAACCCTTAACACCTACAGCACTCGAATGCTTTTTGGACCAGCCAGCTGAGTGTTTGAATTTAAGAGGAAGCGGTATGCTGTGTCGTTATCTATGAGGTAATAAGTAAATGAAGCTACGGCTTTGGTTGTTTGAAACTTTGAAATTACAAGTGAAGGCGCTGACCTATTTCTGCTTGTCAGTGAGCTGTAGTTCACTCCGTCTAACTTACAACCCCCACCGTGGTATGTGCACTGCGCAACACTAAACTGACCCTTTTGTATGTGTGCCTTTGAATTTTTTTTTCTCGGGTAGCAGGCATATGGGAGAGAGAAACTACTTACAGAAAATCCTTTGCCTACAGCGTGGGCTCGTTCTGTTGCCTAACCAACACTTTAAAGGTCAGTTGCTGTCTCACGTAATTTATGTGCTGTTTTCTCTTGTCGCACCCATTGTCTGATTTTAGCCTTAGCAGCAGAATACACTGAAGTAATGAAGGCAAGGCTGTATAAAACGGCAGTGGTTGGTCAAATTAGGAATGTGCAAACCGGTATACATCGCGGGTTACCAGCTCACACTATTTGGTGTTCCATGCATAAGTTTTGGTATGCGTGGAACATCAAATAGCAGGGAATTCCGAGCCCTGGTCCCAAGACAGACCCATGTGTGACCCACTAGTTAAATTAATATAACCAGAGGTGCCATCAGTTATCCTAACTCTCTGCGTGCGTTCTTGAAGCCATGATGTAATCCAATTTACTGTATACTGGTTAAAACCAAGGGTGGTCATTTTATAGACTAGTAAGTAATGGTTAACCAGATAAAAAGCTTTTTTAAAGTCAAGATAAATAATGTCCACTGGTATATTTCTGTCAATTCTTGAACTGACACCTTCATACAATGTTACCGGATTTTGTGGCACATGATCTTCTCCTATAGAAGCCATGTTGGGTGTTGTCTTTTAGTCCCTTTGACTGTATTTAGTTCTCAGTCCTATTTTTTAGAACCTTTTCCATGATTTTACATGCAGCAGAGGTTAGGCTTAAGGGACGGTAGTTCTCAAGTTTTCTGTTCCCGTTTTTATGTATGGGTACCACTGTGGCCTTACACCAGTCCCCTGGGACATGTCCACTTCTGTAGGATTTATTGAAAATTATAACTAGAGAGGTGATTATGTATTGTAATGAATGTTTGATAAAAGCTCTGTTTATCTCATCTGGACCTGGGGCGGTATTATTTTTGAGAGTTGATACATAGATAGTGTCGGCAGATAAGGGCCTATGGCCCACCCAGTCTGTCCATTTGAGTTTGCAAGTTCACTTTATATTTTCCTAGAAGTCTGTTGCCCCTTACCCCTGACCTCCAGAATTCCTTTATGTCTATCCCATGCATTCTTAAATCCTGTGATTGTTTCAGCCCCCACCACTTCCTCTGGCAGGGTGTTCCACTTGTCCACCACCCGTTCTGTGAAGAAATTCTTCCTCACGTTTCCTCTGAATCGTCCTTCCTCCAACCTCATCCCATGCCTCTAGTCCTGGAACATCTTTTTCACTTAAAATAGTGTATTCCTGCACCTTGTTCCTCCCTGTAAGATACTTGTATGTCTCTATCATATTCCTCTCTCCCTCCTCTCCTCCAGGAGTACATATTCAGTTCCTGCAACCTGTCCTCATAGGACTTGTGATGCAATCCATGTACCATCTTTGTTGCCCTCCTCTGAACCTTCTCTACCCTGTCTGTGTCCTTACGTGGTAAGGTCTCCAGAACTGTACACTGTACTCCAGGTGGGGCCTCACTAGTGTCTTGTATAGTGGAATTATGACCTCCCTTTTCCTGCTGGTGATGCCCCTGCCTGTGCATCCCAGCATCCTATTTGCTTTACCTGCTGCCTTGTCACACTGTTTCCCCACCTTGAGGTCATCAGAGATGATAACCCCAAGATCACTTTCCTGCTTGGTGCATGCTATATCCTCACCCCCGAACTGGTATGTTGTTCCAGGGTTTTTGTGCCCCATATGCATTATCTTGCACTTCTTTGCATTGAATTTCAACTGCCAAACTCCTGACCATTCTTCAAGTTTCTGCAGGTCCCTCCTCATTCTGTCTACACCCTCTGGTGTGTCTACTCTGTTACACAGCTTTGTGTCGTCAGCGAACAGGGAAATTCTGCCTTCTAGGTCCTGCTCAGTGTCACTGATGAAGACATTGAATAGGACCGGTTCCAGCACTGATCCCTGTGGTACCCCACTGATCACTCTTCCCTCTGTGGAGTGACAGCCATTTACCACCATCCTCTATGTCCTGCCGCCCAGCCAGTTACCTACCCACCACACTACTGTTCTTCCCATTCCCATAGTCTCCAGTTTGTGTAATAGCTGGCACGGTGTCAAAGGCCTTGCTGAAGTCCAGATAGACCACGTCCACTGCCGTCCCCGGATCCACCTCCCTAGTCACCCAGTCAAAAAATTCAATGAGGTTGGTCTGACATGACCTCCCCCTGGTGAAACCATGATGCCTTGGTTTCTGTAGTCCATTGGCAACCAGATGTTCCACCAGTCTCTCCTTCAGCAGTGCTTCCATTATCTTCCCCACTACCAAGGTGAGGCTGACCGGTCTGTAGTTCCCCGCTTCTCCTTGTTCCTGCTTTTGTATAAGGGTACTACATCTGCTGTCCTTCAGTCTTTGGGTACCTCCCCTGTTTCCAGTGATCGGCTAAACAGGAGTGCCAGAGGGTCAGCCACCACCTCTCTTAGTTCTATAAGGACCCTGGGGTGCAACCCATCTGGCCCCATTGCTTTATCAACTCTTATTCCTTCAGGACCCTTTCTCATGTAGAGGGACTTGTGCCCATTTCTGCACCGTTCCCACCCTTTGTACTCCCTTCAGGCCCATTACCCTCCTCTTCCTCAGTAAAGACTGAGCAGAAATACCTGTTCAATATGTCAGCTTTACTGTTGTCATCCTCCACGCAGCCCCCATCCTCCCCATCAGTCTCACTATCCCTCCCTTTGCCTTTCTTTTTTCACTTACTGTATGTACCTATAAAAGGTTTTGTCCCCTCTACCCTCTGATTTTGCAATGCACTCTTCTGTCTGAGCTTTGGCTTCCCTTACTGACCTCCCTTTGCTTCTCCTGGTACTTCTCCCTATCACTTTTTTGCTTTCACTTTCTCCGCTACCTCCTTGGAACACCATAATGGCCTCCTCTTCCTTTTCCCCTTGCTAGCCTGCTTAATGCATAATTCTGTTGCTCTTGTAATCCCCATTTTAAATATTTCCCACTGTTCCTCAACCCCTGATTCCTGCCCCATTCCCATTAATGCCTCTTTCAAGCATTGCCCCATTTTCCCAAAGTCTGACCCCCTAAAATCTATGATACATATTTTTGTGCGATTTGGTTCTGCTCCTTCTGTGATTTCAAACCACAGTGACTGGTGGTCACTGTTCCCCAGGTGCTCCCCCACTGTTACCCCATCGCACTGTCCCCGTTTGTAAGCACAAAGTCCAGTATTGCCTTCTGCCGAGTTGGTTCCATGACCAGTTGCTTTAGGAAGGCACCTTGAAAGGAGTCCAGGATAAATCTGCTCCTGGTTGATGCTGCTGCTGCTGGGAGGCTGCAGTCCAAGCCTGGAATATTGAGGTCTCCAACCAGTACCACCTCACCCTTGTCTGCCATCCTTTGGATGGCTATCATCAGGTCCTTATTTGTTTCTTCCTCCTCCTGGGCCGGTGGTCTATAGACCACCCCTGTGTGGATGTCTGGCCCCATTTTCCTTTCCAGCTTAATCCACAGTATCTCTCCCCCATTTTGTTCCTCCTGGATCTCTGTGGCCATTATGCCATCTTTCACATGCAGTGCCACTCCTCCTCCCTTCCTACCTGCCCTATCTCTTCTGAATATGTTGTAGCCAGGTATGGCCATCTCCCAGTCATAGTTATCATTACACCAGGTTTCTGTGATGGCCACAATGTCCAGGTCCGATTGCACCATGACAACCTCTAGATCCTCCATCTTGTTGCTAAGGCTTCTGGCATTGGCACACATGGCTTTCCATGGTTTGAACTCCCTGGACTGTTTAGCTATTCTTCTCCAGTCCCCTCCCTGGTAGTCCTTTATCCCTGGTTCTCCCTGCTGTCTGCTCTTCTGTCGAATCTTACCCCTTTTGTGCCTCTCCACATCTTGGGGGCTTATCTCCATCTTTTGCACACTGCCTTGTAGAGATATCCACTCCTCCTGTTCACTGGTTCCACTGCTAGCTGTGGGGGGTGGCCAATTAGGTACTCTCCTTGCTGGTCTGCCATCCCCCTTGGCTAGTTTAAATGCTTGTCCATGTAGCATTTAAACTTATCATTGAGTGCTTGGATTCCCCTACAGGATGGATGCAGGCCGTCAGGCTTGAACAAGCCTCCATCCCTCCAGGTGGGTCCCCAATCACCAATAAATCCAAACCCTTCCTCACAGCACCAGTTCTTCAACCATGAGTTAAAGTTCCTGGTGCATGCGACCCTACACTCTCCCATGCCTCTCATGGGTAGTACTTCCGAGAAGGTGACAGCAGTAGCTACTTGCTTGAGACCCCTCCCCAATTTCCTAAAGTCTTCCTCAACTTTCTTAGGCTGCCCATTTGCCAGGTCATTAGTACCTAGGTGGATAATGACATCCAGCTCACCCTCCTGTCTTGCCTTCCTGGCGATCCCCAGGATCTTCCTCCCATCCCTCCATGCCATGGCACCTGATAGGCAACTCACCTCCCTATCCTCCCCCCTCCTGTGTTCCTAGCTGGATCCCTCTTATGATAGAGCCCCCCACCAGGATTTGCTTCCTCCTCTGGGGTCCACTGCTGTCCCCGCTGAGGTCATCTCCTTGGCTGACCTCCACATCCTTCCATTCCACTTCTCTGGGTACCTCTATTTGGTTGTCCCCATTTGCCAGTGCAGCATATGAGTTCTGGAGTGGAACAGGATCTGGGATGTGCCTCTGCCTGACTGCCCTAACCCTCCCTGAGTCCACCATCATCCAGGTGTTCCTCATTCTCGGCATCCTTTGAGGCAGCGGTGTTGGACTGGGTGGTCTCTGGATAGGGGTGAAGGTACTCCTGACCCAGTTTACTTCCACTCTGAGTCAGGCTACCTCATCCAGCAGTCCAGAGAGATGCATGCAGACAGGGCAGCACCTCAGTGTCCAGAAGGTCTGCCTGAATATGGCTGCCCCGCAAGCACTGCATTGCACCACTCCCCACATTATACTGCACTTATACTGCTATTCCAGTACTTGTCTGTTACTGAAGCTCTTCTAGTTCCCTTTTTGTTAATTTACTGTCCTAAAAATCCTGCCTCAGATACTTTTCTTTAAAGCGGGGTCAAAACACTTGTGCCGTGGTCGGGCTTCTTCCCCCTGATGCCCCTCCTACTCAACAACCCCTGCTATTCCCTGTGCTTAGCTCCTGTCAATCAGATTTAACAGGGCATATTATTAAGAGTGGGGGGCAGGGGAGGGAGAGTGGGTGAAAATTTGCAGCAATTAAAGACAGCAAAGGAATACACCACCACTACAAGCACACCAAATTAGGTTTTAAATTTTCAACAGCCCAAAAATAATTCTAAGTAAAGACAGCAAAGGCATAAAAGTGTCACTAAAAGCCCACAAATCGAAGTTTAAAACTAAAACAGCAATGAGCAGTTACTGCAAAGCACTGAAATTAATCTGGATCCCCCCCCCACCAGAGCCACCGACTACGGTTTTAATAGTGTGCCAGGTGTTGGTTAGACGGTGGTAAGCCATTGGGAATGTTCAAGATCTGTGCAGTGACCAAGCCAGTCCAAACCAGAGCTAGATTTCATTGTTCCCTCAGTTTGAAAAGTGTAAAATGAAAGAAATTAATGATTGGTGTAACAAGGATAACCTTTCCACATATGATCAACATAATTGTGTCCCATGAAGTTTGAAGATAGTTACATTTCCGACAGCTGGTATTGATAGCTTTAAATTGAAAGATGAATGGCTAGAGATTCTTACTGATTGTTCTGCACATTATATTGAAATGTACAATTAAAGAAGATGATTTGAGATATAAAGTGACTGATGAATTAACTGATTTACAGCGTCCGTTTTCATGTTATAAAGACTCAGAACTTTTTAATGAGCTTAACTCGAATTTAGAATTAGAGTTAAATATGAAACAGAAGTCAAGGAACTCAAAGCATGTACATTGAAAAGGGATGAAAAACATTAATGAAAATGACTGCATATTTACTGGGCCAAAAAGCGATTTTGGAAGGAGAGATAGAAGCAGAAGTAAGAATCGAAACAGATCACAGAGCAGATCAAAACAAAGAAAATAATTTAGAATCAGCATAAATTCAGATTTGTATTCAGATTCATTACATACAGATAATGATCTGATGGAGGTGGAAATTACACCTTTAGAATTGTCCCGTTCACATAACATTGCTGATAGCAATCAAGCGTCCACTTCTAACTCTAGCTGAAATCAACAAAAATCAGAAAAGTCAAAAAACCAGGAGGGGAGGTAAACAAAAACACTGACCAAAACAGAAATCTATGAAGTTCAAAGAAGCAGAACTCCAGATAGTAAATTTAACAAGCAAGGAATTAACATCAATTCAAACGAATCTACTGTGATGTGGACTTAATTTCATGCCAACTCCTCAAGTAAAGAGATTCAAATTAGAAGTCGAACTTTATAAACTGTTTCATAAGATCAGACTTAAACACCATTTCCTTAGTAAATTTGATGTTACTGTGGTATCCAGTGGGTCTGATCAGAACTCTGAGAAGATTCAATTGGATTTACCCAATGAAACCGAGTTCATCATTCTCGAAGGCTTTGATGCTGAAAAACTAATGGATGAAGCATTGGTAATAATGAATGAAAGTGTCCAGCATCTGACAGTAAACCCAGAAGAACGGCAAAAGTTATTCAAGCCATCTTCAACTTTTGACCCTCCTAGTAAAAGAAGTGCTACAATTGACATTTAAAAAAAAACTGTATTATGTGAAATTAACTATCTTTTTCAACAAGACTTACCAAAATTGTCATCATTATGTCACATGAAGATCATGCAGCACTACAGGAAATTAAATAATGGAGTGATGTTATAATTAAAAAATCAGATAAGGGGGAAATGTTGTTTTACTTACAAGGAAAATGTATGTTGCAGAAGTGTGTAGGCAATTGAGTATTGCACCACGTTAAATTCAAATATTACAGAAGCATTTAAGGTACAGTTAGACAACTTGCTGGATACTGCAATTGGAAATAGATGGATCAGTCTAAACGAACATAAGTTTTTAAGTGTGAAGCATCCTGTTACACCAACGTTTTATATTCTTCCCAAAGTTCATAAGGATATGGGTACTCTCCCAGGGTGTCCTATTGTCCCTGGCATAGATTGTGTTACAGAAAAGTTATCCAAATTCCTGGACTTCTTCCTTAAAGATATAGCCAACAAAATCACAAACCTATGCCAGGGACACCATGGATGTCCTGGGGAAGTTGGGAGAAGTTGAATGGTCAGATACAAAAATGTGGGTAACTACTGATGTTGAAAGCCTGTACACATTGATAAATCACAATTTGAACAAATGCTTTTAAAATTTGGTCTTGCTAATGTAATTGATCCTGAATTCCTGCTTTTAGGTTCAGAATTCATTCTAAAGCATAATTATTTCACATTTGACAATAAATTTTACCATCAGCCAAATGGAACTGCCATGGGTATGGCACTAGCACCATCATACTCAAATATAGTGCTTTGCATAGGTGGAAAAAGAGTTTATATTTGCTGATTGTAATCCCAGTAGACACTGTCTATCTGAATGGTATCTTTATATAGACAATATCATTTCCATATGGACAGGTGATGAATCAGATATATTTTTATTTTCTGAATGGTTAAATGATAATACATGGGGATTAAGATTTACCCTTAACCTGAACCACAATAAAATTCAGTTTATAGATTTAGTACTGATAGGTCACAAAAAAGGATCCATTGAATCACATGGATATAGAAAGCCAACAGCCGGTAATCCATTGTTTTAATGGCTACTGGTGCTCATCCGAGGAAAATGGTTTCAAATATACACTGTAGTCAGTTTCTTAGGATTGAACACAATTGTTCAAATGAGGAAAAATACAAAGAAGAAGCTAGGGATTTGTTTTTGTGGTTTCAGGCAAGAGGGTGTACTGTAGATTAGGTGTAATAATGCAAGCATACAATAAAGCAGAACAGGCAGAACATGATTTCTTGAGAGCAGAAACTAAAACTACAGCAAAGGAAAACACTTCAGTTTTCATCACTGGTTTTATGAGGATTTAAAAAAAAATTATCTGACATTGTTCAGATTGGAAAATCCTGAATACTGACCCTATCCTAAATAACAGAATTGGAAATAAACCATTTATAACATACTGCAGAGCAGCTACTAGGGGACTTGGTAACTAGCAGTCATTTTTCACTTGATACTCACCCTATTAATGGAATAGTAGGATTTTATAATTGTGGTAGCTGCAGTGCCTGTAAATACGTAGTCAGAAGTAAGGAGCTAAGAATAGCACAGTCAGACAAGAAAGTTGTGATCAAATGTTTTTTAACTATAAGAGCATCTATGTGGTATAATCCATATAGTGTTCGTGTAGCAAGTGCTACATAGGTAAAACTACCAGGGAGGTTAGAACTCGCATTTATGAACATCTCCGTTCATTGTTTTCTGATAAGTGTGACAGTGCAGTTGGTCTTCACTTCAAATCAATACATGATAGAGATGTGAACAGCTGTAGTTTGTTGTATTCAGTGGAGTTTCACCACTGCAAAGAGATGGTGACTGATCAGAGTTGCTCGATAGGCTAGAAGCAAAATGGATATTTGTATTAGGAACTTTTACTCCTGATGGTTTGAACAATGAGCTAGACATTAAAGTGTATCTTTAAAAACCCACATTGTGTATGTGCCACTTTAAATACTGATGTGAACGTGTATATTTTGATAAAACATTTTCTCTTGGTAAAAGCACTATTTAAGTGACAAAAGACCCATAACAGAAAATTTATTTCGATAAAAGGTAACAATTGATTTTTTTGTTTTTGAATGATGTTATTTTAAATTGATTTGTATTATGGAATTAGTATAAGAATATAGTGAGGCTTGCTGTTGAATGGACACCCATTTTGTCTTATAATATAGAACAAGACATGGGCAAGCAGTTTAATGCCAATTAAATGGTGCCTAATTAAGGGGTCATATCACCTGCAAAATAATTAGTACTGCAGATATTTAAACCAGCCCCCTTACTGACATGTCACCCCAGACTAAGTGATTTTTTTCATGAAGTGCTGGGTTGATCAGTCCACCGCCTCAGTGCTCTGAAGGGCTTAAGTTTACTTGGTAAGCCAGTTATTGGATAGTGTCACAAGTTTGCTAGAAGTTGAATATCCCTATGAAATCTAGTGAAGGCTGTCATCTATGAGTTATATTGTGAGTTGCATTTGTACTCAAGATTTGAAGAGAAAATTCTTTTAACCTGCAAACAGCTGTGTGACATTCTTTACTGTTTTGAAGGTCTGGAGTTTCTGCTACTAGTTTAGCACCACCCGTTTGGAGTGCTTTTACAGGAATCGATATGGTTGTTTGGACAGGCTTTATATCTTCCTATATGTAGATGATTGGCTTTCAAATCTTTCACACCCTTTGCTGAACAAGGGAACTGTTTGATGCATTGGGGGGTCACTGTGAATGTGCTGAAATCTGTGCTGACGCCGTGTCAATGCCTGCGTTACATTGGGGTGGCAAGGGATGTGCCTTCCTACCTCATTACAGGGCAGACACCCTAATTGCATAAGCACATGTGGTTTATAGGAGCCTCTGCATCTCTGCCAGGTCGATGCCATGCCTTCTGGGCTTGATGACTGCTGCCATACTGTGACAGTACCATTTGCTCGGTTTCACATGATTGAATTCACATGAGTTCATTGGGATCAGCTGATGGACTAGTTGGAAGAAATGATTCTAATCGCATCTCCTCTTTGCAGAGCACTTCTCTGGTGGATGGACTGCAGCAGCCTACTCAAGGGTGTTCCATTCCTTGTGTCAGCCCCTGTACAGATCCTCACCATGGATACATCAGGCTTCATTCGGGGTGTTCATCTTGGCCACTTATAGATAAAAAGATCATGGACCAAGGTGAAGGCTGAACTGTACATAAATGTCTTGGAGATTAGAGCTGTCTTATACAGCCTCCAAGCATTTCAGAATCATCAGTGCCCCAGTTCTCTGTTGATACAGATGGACAGTGTCAGTGTCAAGCACAGCATAAACAAACATGGAGGCACAAACTCCTGTCCCCTGTGCAAGGAAGCTGTGAGGGTGTGGTACTGGGCAATGTCTCACCACCTTCAGCAGTTTGTCATGTTTCTTACAGGTCTCCAAAACATCTTGGGAGACAGGCTAAGCAGATCTCAGTCCCTGATACATGAATGGATACTGTTGACCTCCATGGTAAACGACATCTTAGCAAGATGGGGTCATCCAGAGTTGAACCGTTTTGCATTCCTGTACAATGCAGAACTGCCATGCTTCTGCTCATTCACTCTAGAGCCTAGAGTTTTTGAGCAATAAGCATTATCCCTCTCTTGGAAAGGGAAATTCCACTTGCATTTCCCCCAGTTCCTCTTAATTTAGAAAGTCTTGCCAAGCTAAGAGTGGAGAGTGCCATTCTCATGTCTTCTTAGTTTCTCTATGGCCTTGCCAGATTTGGTTTCCACTCCTACACCATCTGGCAGTGGAGCATCCTGTTCTATCTTTGTGTCGGGGGCTTTTGTCACTTAACTGTGAGTCGCTGGTCCATCCAGCCCTGAAGTCCCTTCACCTACATGCATGGCTGCTGAAAACATAACGATTGCATGCTTTGGGGTATCCCCTAAGGTTGTGGATGTCCTGCTTATGTCTACGAAGCATTCTACTAGGTATACTTATTCCTTGAAATGGAAGCGGTTCATTTTGTCGTCTGCTTCCCGGAATTTGGATCATTTTACATGTTCTGTGAATTCTGTTCTGGACTGCTTGCTTTCCTTATCTGATTCAGGCTTACCGTATTCCTCTGACAAGGTGCATTTGGCTGCTGTATCAGCATTCTGTGCCCCTGTTGATGGACATATGGTTGCCCGACTGGACTGACCAGGCAGGAAAGGGACCTGGGGGTAATCATATCGGATGACCCAAAGGTGGCCAGACAATGCGACAAGTCAATCCGGGGAGCTAGTGGGATGCTGGGGTATACAGGTAGGGGTATCACCAGCAGGAAAAGGGAAGTTGTGTTGCTCCTATATAGGTAATTGGTAAGACCCAACCTGGAGTACTGTGTCCAGTTTTGGAGACCACATCACAAGAAAGACATAGACACAGGCAGTCCAGAGGAGGGCTACCAAGATGGTGCAGGGTCTGCATCAAAAACCCTATGAGGAGAAGCTAAAGGAATTCAGTATATACACCCTGGAGGAGAGGAGGATATAATCAAGACCTTTAAATACCTCACCAGGGTGAATTGGGTACATACACATGGGAACTATTTTTTGGAGAATAGGGTGCTCTAGAACAAGGGGTCACGATATGAAGCTGGAGGGTTGTAGGTTCAGGAGAGATGTGAGGAAATACTTCTTCACAGAAAGGGTGGTGGTTGCCTGGAACAGCCTTTCAGCATAGGCAGTGGAGGCAAAAACAGTGGTGGGATTCAAAAATTCCTGGGATAGCACAAGGGAATCATAAAGGAAAGGAAGAGGGTGGAAGAGACAGTCCAATAGACCAAGGAGGGTCTGCAGCAAAGGCAATCACAATGAAAACGGACAGACTGTATGGGCCAAGCAGCCCTTACCTGCCATCAATTTCTGTTTTTCTATGGAGGTGCCCCATACTTTTCTGAGCGGTATCTTGCATATGAAACCTCTGATATGTAACTTAGTCCTGCCCTGGAACTTGAATTTAATACTTGAGAAATTGACATTGACTCCTTCTGAGACTGCTGCAACTTGATGCTTACGTTTCTGGTCATGGAGCACATTCTAGGGAATTGGATATGTTGTTCTATTCACACTATATGGTAGAGTCCTTTCCCCTTTAAGAAGTGCCAGAAAGTCTTTAAGCTGGCTCCTCCCACCCACTCAGGTGATCTTTCCCTCGGCTCTACCCCATGACATCAGATCTTCCTTCCGCTGGAAGAAACTGGTTCCCTCCTTCGCGCTTCCGCATTGTAGGCCCTAGCGCTTTGGATCCATTTGGATTGCTTTCTAAAACTTTGCTACCATTTCAGTATTGGTCTTCGAGCTTCCTGACCACGATGTACGACAAGTCCGCACCTGGATTTCACCGGTGCCCATGTGGACAGAAGATGTCGCGTACCAACCCCCATGCCATGTGTGTTTACTGCCTGGGCCAGGAACATGATACCCAGGGCTGCGATATTTGCCAGTCTTTTTACACAATGGTCCTTGAGGACCGCCTCGCCCGCCTTAAGTTGGGTCACCCGGAAAAACAATATCCTTTGGTCAAATCTAAAGATGCCCAATGGGTGGCCTCTGTGGCTGCGGGGTCCACTGAGCACCTGGAACAGCTTGCGGCCTTCAAGGAGGAGGCGGCTCGAGCCACCGCTCAATCCTCTTCAGCTTCTGCCTTCATGCTGCTCCATTTGGGCTCCACTTTTTCGGACTCCTTCAAAGAGCTGTGCCAGTCCCTTCCAACTAAGGGTCAGTGTCCTTCTGGATCTCACAGCTCTCACTCTCGAAAGCAGGAGGAGTAGAAGAAAGAGAAGACTCATCGTCGACACTCCTAGGACCGGGAGCATTCTTGGTCTCAAGACTCCCAGGTTTTCACCATGGTCGAAACCACGGCCTTGGCCGCTGTCTTCATGGAGACCCCATTGGGTCAGTTGGTCGAGACACCGGCTGATGATGCAGCCGAGATTCTTCTCGACCCAATCAACCAGTTGTTGTCCAAACAGGCTGACAACTCTCTCTTCAGGACCCCGGTCCTGCCTGTGACCTTAGAAGGGGCTGCTCAGTCCGCTGATCAGAACCCTCCGGTCACCGACCCAGACCAGGAGGAGCCGCGGCATTCCCCAGCTCCCTCTGAGATCCCCTGTTGGCATCCCCGACTGCTGAAGTCGAGATCTCGTTCTTCCTGTAGTGGGTCGAGCAGCTCCCGTCGTCATTGGTGTTCCAGCTGTTGGCCCCACTATTCCTTGTCTTCATCCTCCTTTGATGAGGAGAGGCTCTGGTGCAAGTTGCTTCAGCACTATAAAGACCTTATGTGGCAACAGTTTGTGCTGGCCAGTATGAAGCCGACCCCGGTTTCCATGGTGGCCATCACTTGGCTGTCTCCCAAGAGGACAACACTGACTCTTCCTGTGGGGTCAGTCGAGACCGTCCCTTCCCCAGCGGAGCTGGTCAAAACTGTCTTGGTTCGGCTGACACAGGCCTCTCTGCCAATTGTGTTGGAGCAGCCATCAGCTGGGGCTCTGACTAAGGAGTCCCGGATGGCCAAGGGGCTTTCCCATTGACTGTCAGTCACCGTCACACCTGACCGCCTGCAGAGGGTTTAAGGTGACTCAGGTGATCGGTCACTTTATGCGGACACCGAGTCCAAGGATTCCTCTCTCTCGATGGAGGAAGGGCCCACTTCCTTCCTGGGCATCCTCTGCCTCATCTCCAAGTTCACAGGGATGAAAATGGAGCCTGTCCAGAAGTGAGCTTGCTATCCCTTGCAGAGATTCTGGACAAAGAGGACTCTCTGGAGGCTTTCCCAGTGGCCGAGGCCATTGTCGACCCAGCTCTGGAGCTTTTGCAGCACCCTGCGTCCTGCCCTGTGCCATCTACAAGGATGGCCCGCAAGTATGCAGTGCCCATTGTACCCTTTCGGGTTTAATGGCGCACCCCTTGGGCGAGGGATTGGTGTCAAACTCCATGTTTCTGCACTTGGGCGATATTGGGGATGTCGATAAGCCGCCGGACAAGGAGTTGAAGAAATTGGACCATGCGGCCAAAAAATCCTATGCTGCCTCCATGCTAGGTCTCCATCAGGCGAGCTCGGCTGTGTTGATGGCACGCTTCTCCTACGCCCTCTTGGGCTCTTTGGATGCAGTGATTCCTCACCTGCCTGCGGACCTTCATACCATGGTCAGGCAGGTCCGAGATCATGGCCAGGCTGTGGCCAAGCAGCAACTGCAAACGACTCTGGACCTGGGAGATTCCTGTGCCCGCTCGCTGGTGGCTGCAGTAGCCATGCGCCGTAGGGCTTGGTTGTGGATCTTGACCTTCATGGCAGACACTCGGTACAAGCTAGTGGATGTTCCTTTCTCGGGCATCGACCTGTTTGAGCCTGGTGTGGAGGGTCACCTCCAGCACATCGAGAAGTCGAGTGCCATCTTGGCCTCCATAACATCTGCACAGAAGGATCCCAAGGACTCCCGGCAGCAGAAGCAAAAGCCCTTTCGGTCCTCCACTCCTGCGGCAAAACCAGCCCAGCATCAGACTGGCCAGCAGGCTCAGTCCTGACGATCCGGGCCCAAGTCAGTGACCTCAGTGAACCATAAACCAAGAAGGATGGGACCCGGTGGGTCCTCAGCACGGACAGGTGGGTTCTAGAAGTGGTCAGTCAGGATCTGCCTCTGGAATTCGAGCAGTACCCTCCAAGCTGAATCCGTGCCCCACGGGAGGACTTAGTATCCACAGACACTTGGTCGGCTCTTCGAGATAACATAGCCCAGCTCCTCTGCAAGGAGGTCATGGTCAGAGTAGCGGATCCTCCAGAACACCTAGGGTTTGTCTCCAGGTACTTCCTGGTGACAAAGAGGATGGGAGGCTGATGCCCCATTCTAAATCTGCACGACCTTAATAAGTTCCTCAGGTTGCGCACCTTCAGGATTGTAACTCTGTCTCAGATCATACCATCTCTAGAGCAAAATATGCGGTTTTGCTCCCTGGATCTTCAGGATGAGTTCTTTCATGTCCCGATACATCTGTCCCACTGAAGGTTCCTCTGCTTTCGAGCTGAGGGAACCCTCTACGAGTTCCGGGCCATGCCATTTGGCCTCTCCTTGGCCCCCAGGGTCTTCACTAAATGCATAGCAGCGGTGGCAGCATACTTGAGGTGCTGAGGGGTCTGGGTGTACCCCTACCTGGACGACTAGCTGATTGCAGGTCCCTCCAGGCAGGAGGTGGAGCAGTTCAGGGACCTAGCCTTTCAGGCCTGCACCACCCTTGGCCTCCTGGTCAACGAGGCCAAGTCTGAGTTGGCGACAGCTTCCTCCCTGGACCATCATCAGCAGTCGTCTTCCAAGGAGACGCCAGGTACTCCAGTGACATCCTTTCAGTCGCTGGACCATCCAGTGTCTCCAGGAGACAGTAATGTCTCCAGCACTCTGACGAAGGAGGGCAAGATGCCCACTACCCCTCTCATTGATGAGCCATCCGGGTGTCTGACCCCGTCTCCTCCAATGCCAGCTACTGCGGCGCCCGCTACACCAATGCCGGATACTCCAGCACCAGCTCACCCTCAACCCCAGGAGCCAGCTGGCCCTTCAGGTCCTCAGATCCCTCTTAGCAAGGTCAAGGACCTTTTCCGCTTTTGGTGGAATGAAATCAAAGGTGACCTGCTTTGTCGAAACCCTGCGGAACCGGTGAGAGTGGAGCCGGAGCCAGACCAGCCTCCAGAACCTAAACAGCCAACCTTAGAAGCCCTTTTCTGAATCCAGATGGCAGACACTGGGGAAGGCCCAAGCACAGGGGACGGAGGCACAAACACTCCTCATCCTGGTCATTAGGCTGACGCTGACATTGTTCCCATAGCGGATGTCCGCTCGGTTCCTCCTCTTCCTCATCCAGCTTAGAGGATTCCAGTCTCAGCTTATCCTCCTCTGCCTCCGATGAGTCTGAACCCAGGGGTCGCCCTTTTTCCCTGGATAACAAGGACATCCCCAGATCACATCCTGATGACCCAACATTCATGGACGTCATGAGGCACGTTAAAGCCATTAATGGCTGGGAAATGGAGGATCTTGATCCAGAGAGGCATAGACTGGCTAAATACCTGAGACAGAAGGAGCCTAAACCTCTTGTGGTTCCTCCATTGGGAGATACCTTTCAGGATCTTACCAGGCTCACCTGGGAGCATCTGTCTTCCTCCTCAGCTGTTTCAAAAAATCAGACCAGCTCTACAGGGCACCCAGGGATGAGCCCTACCTAGCACAGCACCCTGTAGCTGACTCTTTGGTCATTACTGCAGCTCATGATCGGTCCAAGAGGCTGAAGCATTTGAGTACCCAGCCTCCTGACCAGGAATCCAAGCTCATAGACGAGCTGGGCAAGAAGGTCTACACCTCCTCTTCTTGCTTCATCAGATCTTTGATCTTCCTCACCCACATGGTACAGTACCAAAACGTCCTGTGGGAAAAGGGGTTGGAATTGGCTCAGGCTTTGCCGGACTTTGCTCAAAAAATTGAACTTCTAGATCTGCTGAAACCCGGTTCAGTCATCGGCACCCAAGTGTTGCGGGTCTTGTACGACACTGCAGACAGGCACCACAGGCATCTTCCTCCAGCTCCACACATGGCTTTGGGTTTCTGTGTTTACCTCCTGTACAAAGGCTCAGTCCTGTTTGGAGACGGGGCAGAATATTTGATCATTCACCTCCAGGACTCCGATAAGGCCATTTGGTCAGTACATAAAATGTACAAATCTAACCAATTGCCTTTCAAGACGCAGCCATTTTGTAAGCCTTCAGGTCAGCATTCCAGAAACCAACTCCAACTGAGGGGAGAGTTTAAACACAGAATCACCTCTCAGACCCCTGGGGGTTTCATGTCCAGAGCTGCCAAGTCCTCCCAGGCCGCTCTACCCACCCCCAAAGCCTCAGCCTGACTCCTTGCCAGCCCCCCTCCCCCAGCAGAGTCCCTTGGAGAAGCAGTAAGGGTCACTTCTCCCTCTACCATGAAGGTTTGAGCAACATAACAACCAACCTATGGGTCCTCCAACTAATAGAAAGAGGACGTACTTTGGGGTTCCTAGAGAGGCCACCAGAAAATCCACCAGTGTACTCCCATTACCCTCCATCACATGTTACCCTCAACGAAGGGGAGATCCAGTCATTATTTTAAAAGTGGGCCATAGAGCCAGGCCCTCCAGATCAGAGGGGAACGGGATTTTATTCCCACTTTTTCCTCATTCCCAAAAAGACTGGGGACCTTCTCCCATCCTGTACCTCAGTCTTCTGAACCAGTATATCGAGTATAAGAGGTTCAGGATGATCAAACTTCCTGGTCTGATTCCCCTCCTGCACCAAGGAGACTGGTCTGTTCTCTGAATATGCAGGATGTATACCTGCACATACAGGTATTTCAGCCCCACAGAAGGTACCTGCACTTCCTTTTCCGGGGCAACATTACCAGTTCTGGGTTCTGCCGTTCGGCCTATCCTCTGCTCCCAGAGTTTTCACCAAGTGCCTAGCAGTGGTGGCTGCAGCCCTCAAGAGAAGGGGCCATTACGTCTTTCCCTCCCAAGACGACTGGCTCCTAACAGCTCCTTCAAAGGGTCAGCTGCTACAAACTCTTGGAGACACCTTCGCCCTCTTCCGAGAGTTGAGGATCACCCTGAATCTACCAAAGTCATCCCCATGGCCCAGCCAGAGACTCCAGCACATCGGAGCAATCCTCGACTCGATGCAGGGCAAGGCCTTTCTTCCCTCAGACAGGGCTGATTGCCTTCGAGATCAGGCTGGAACTGTATCCACAACTCATCAGATACCAGCCCGGTAAAATCTCAGACTCCTCAGCCATATGGCAGTGACCATCCCGACCATTCCTCTGGCCCATCTACACATGAGGGTCCCTCAGTGGACACTCAGGGTGCAGTGGGACCAATGATCTGATGACCTGAATCGGCCTGTATTTGTCTCCGGACCCAGTTTGTCGGACCCTGTCCTGGTGGATGAACCCCGACAACCTTTCCAAAGGGGTTCCTTTCCGGCAGGAACCCCCGAGGTGGGTTTTGATGACCGATGCCTAGGGCCTTGGCTGGGGTGCTCACTTGGCAGACAGCCACAAGGGACCTGGTCCCCAGTGGAGCAGTCTCTACACATCAATGTCCTGGAGATGTGGGCAGTCCTCTGTGTCCTACAGGCATTTCAGATGGACCTCCTCCCGGGCTCTCTGCTCATCCAGACAGACAATATGTCCGTGGATTTTTACATCAGCAAGCAAGGGGGGACTCATTTTTATCTTGTCTGCAGAGAGGTCATGAGGGTCTAGTATTGGGCCCTGGAACATCATCTACAACTCACTGCTGTGCATATTCCAGGCATCCAAAATGCCTTGGCCGACAGACTAAGCAGGTCTCCGTCCAAGGCCCATGAGTGGGAACTACTCCAGTCATTCGCAGAGCATCTGTTTGACAAATGGGGGGCAGACTTGGACCTCTTTGCGTCCCCACTCAACGCCAAACTGCCAAATTTTTTGCTCACTGCATCCAGGGCCTGGAGTTTTCTGATGAGACGTGTTGTCCCTCTGGTGGGCAGGGAGGTTTCTTAATGCCTTCCCTTCCTTCCCACTTCTTCAGAGGATACTGCTCAAGCTTCAGGTGGAGGGAGCGGAGATGATTCTCATTGCTCCCTTTTGGCTTTGCCAGATCTGGTTTCCTCTACTTCAGCAGTTGGCATTGAAACACCTAATTCCCCTGCCTCTGAGCTCACACCTGCTCTCCCAGGACCAAGGCACTCTATTCCATCCAGACCTTAAGTCCCTGCATCTGCATGCTTGGCTCTTGCAGACGTAGCAATAGCGAGATTCCGGGTTTCCCCTAGAGTTGCTGATGTCCTAGTGGCCACCAGAAAGCCTTCCACTTGGTCCTCATATGCTGTGAAATGAAAGAGGTTTTGCCTCTGGGTCGCTGTTCGTCGCCTCAACCCCTTTACCTGCCCAGTGAACTCCGTCTTGAAGTATCTCCTCTCTCCCCTTGACACTGACCTCAGCTACTCCTCTATCAAGGTGCACCTTTCTGCCATCTCTGCATATCACACAACTGTAGAGGGTAAGCCTCTTGTTCAGTTGGATTTGTCCCGTACCTTTTTGCGGGGCATTTTGCACTTACGGCCCCCCATTAGACCCTGTCCCTCCTTGGGACCTCCTGTTTCTCTTATTGAAACTTATGCTAACCCCCTTTGAACCAGCTATGGGTTGCGAGCTACGCTTTCTGTCATGGAAGGCGTTATTTTTAGTTGTCTTTACTTCTGCTCGGAGGATTTCCAAACTCCAGGCTCTGATGCGTAAAGAGCCCTGCTTATTTTTTCATAAAGACAGTGTGTCCTTAAGGATGAATCCTAAGTTCCTGCCTAAGGTGGTGTCTGAATTTACTTTGAACCAGGACATCCTCCTTTTAGTGTATTATCCAGAGTATTCCAACAGGGGGAGGCTTTATTGTATACTCTGGATGTCCACCAGACACTTCGTTTCTACCTGAACTGTACCAGTCCCTTTCGAAAGAATGACCAGCTGTTTGTCTTCTTTGCTCCCAAGTCTCAAAGAGCACCAGTTTCTAAACAAATGTTGTCTAAGTGATTAGTTAACTGCATTGTTTTCTGCTACCAGAAATATGATAAGCCTTTACTGATATGGGCCTGGTTAAAGGACTTTCCACCAGTGGAGATGCTGCTTCCTTTGCCTCACTAAGGAACGTGTCCACAGCAGACAACTGTGCGGTGGCTACCTGGAGTTCGGTTCACACATTCGTCAAGAACTACAGCTTAGATGTTGCCTCCAGGCATAGGACTGGGTTCGGCCTTGCAGTTCTCCAGGGCCTGCTTTCCTGAAATTGTTGGCTGTTCTATGCCTCCACCCATGCCTGTCTGTTCCTTCTCCTTTTGACTGCATGGGACTTGGTCCTTATGGTTATTGCCTCCTGCAAGAGCTCCAACTCAAAGTAAGATAGTACAGTTATTTAAGAACGTACCATAACAGTAGATCTTTGAGAAGAACTCTTGCAACAGGTGCTGCTTTCCCATCCTTCCTGCCCTGTTTTCTTTCTTCTGCCTTTTTTCTTCTTGGGCACGAACCTACCCGATTCTCCTTCCGTCCTAGACTCTGGGTCTCTGAGAGGAGAACTGAGGTGGGGCTGTGGACTGCCCCCTTTATACCATTGGCTGATGTCAGGGCGGGCCGATGTCAATGGGAGGTCCCCGCTGAAGACTGCTAGCTAAAAGGTTTCCATGAGATCTTGGCACCTGGTGGCTTAGTCCTTATGCTTACTGCCTGCTGCATGAGCTCCTCTCGAAGTTCTATTGTTACGGTAAGTTCTTATATAACTGTACTATCTTCTAGAGGCTGTTTTCCTTTAGGCCATGCCCTACCCTCCTGCCTTCCTCCTTTTGTCTTCTGAGGGTTACCTCAGATGCTGTGCCTAATGCTTTATTCTATGCATCCTGTTTTCCAGTCCCATACCACTCCTTGTTTCCCTGGTACTGGTTTAGTCTCCTGGTTCCTCACGGTTAGAGGCCCTCTGAGGCTAGTCTCCAGCAGGGAACTGAGGAGTATTGGGGCCGCCCACATTATATACACATTGACACTTCACATCATTGTGTGCTACCCCAGCTAGCAGGAAGTTTCCAAGTGATCCTGATGCTGACGGGTTACAGTTTCAAAGATGTGGCCTAATGGATGAGATTCTCTCAAAGATCTAATGTTACAGTAAGTTCTTACATAACTGTTCTCCAAAATCTTAAAAGCCAGGCAGGTCAAGACCTGCAAGGGACTTCTTGCAGATGCTAGGGCACACTTTAGCAGCAACAGCTTGCCTGGGCTCGCTGACAGATGAGAGATGTTCAGTGCCACTTAAGAAGGCACTATCACTAAAGTTCAAACCCACAGAGTTAGCTAGTACCAGTCACAGCAAGCCTGGTCAGGGTTCTAGAATTGTGGAAGGAAGTGGACAATCTTAGGGAAGGAATCCCATTCCAAAAAGTGTGCCCACAACACTCACCCTGGCAACAGATGCCTCCCCACTAGGATGGGGAGGGTATCTGGACAGTTGCACAGTAAGTGGAATCTGATCTCCACAAGAGAAGCAGGGGCACATAAACCTGCTGGAACTCAGGGTTATACTCCTCTCTCTAAAGCATTTCTTAAACCTGGTCCACAAAGTTATGCACAGAGGCAGTGAGGATCTGGAATCTGACATACTCCCTAAACACAGAAATAACTGCTGTACATCTACAAGGAAAGTACAATGTTCTGGCAGATTGACTAAGCAGGATAAGTCAGAGAATCCATGAGCAGTCACTGGACCACCAGGTGGTTCAAACCTTGTTCAGGAAACCGGGCATACCAGAGGTGGACTTGTTTGCCTCTTGGGACAATCACAAGTTACCACTGTTCTGCTGCAGGCCATCCTGCCATTCTAAAGAGGGGAGTATGACAAGAGGGGTGCCACAGGACTCTGTACTGGGACCAGTTGTTTTTAATATCTTAATAGAGGACGTTGCAGAAATCTGGAAGGAAAGGTATGCCTTTTTGCAGAAGAGCTGGAAGAGAAGGTACGCCTTTTTGCAGATAATACCAAAATCTGTGGACATTCAGGAAGTGGTGGAAACAATGTGCAGGGATCTTGGGAAATTGGAGGAATGTTCAAAAACATGGCAGCTGGGGTTTAATGCCAAAAAGTGCAAAATAATGCACCTTTGACATAGAAACCCTGGTGCTGATTATATGATTGGGAGGGAGTGCTAACAGTCACTAGGCAGGAATGGGACCGCAGGGTTATATCTAAGTACTGAAAGGTAGCAGGGCAGTGTGACAGAGCAGTGAGTGAGGTTAGTGGAATGCTGGGTTGCATGTGGAGGGGTATCTTCAGCAGGAGGGAGGCGGTATTGCTATTATATCGCTTACTGGTGCTGTAACTCCTAGAGTATTGTGTTCAGTTTTGGATACTGCACCTCAGAAAGAACATAGAGTAGAGGTGGTCCAGAGGAGGGCAGCTAAAATGGTGCATGGTTTGTATGAGAAGCCCTATGAAGAGCTAGATTACAGGATCTCAACATGTACATTCTGGAAGAAAGGAGAGAGATAAGGGGTATGATAGAGACCTGCAAGTACCTCAAAGAGGTGAATAAGGCACAGGGGAGGAGTCTCTATCAAATGAGAACAAGTACCAAGACCAGGGGACATGCAATGAAACTGGGGAGGTGGGGGGAGTTCAGGAGTGATGTGAGGAAATATCTCTTCATTGAAGTGGTAGTGGATGCCTGGAATAGATTGCCAGCGGACGTGGTGGAGGCTAGAACAGTGGGGGGCTTCAGGCATGCATGGAGTAGACATGGGGTATATTAGGATGCAGGGAGGTGGGAAGGTCAGTGGAGACCAAATAGGGTCTGCAAAGATGGAATAGATAGGGAGCATCTGGCCAGACAAGGTGGACTGAGCAGTCTTTTTCTGTCATCATATTCTGTTCTTCTATTGCAGAATGATTTAACCAACTGAAGGGCATAATGTAAGTACATTTGGTAGGAGAGAGATTGTGGGTTCATTCCCAACCCAGGGCTTAGTTTAAAATAGTTTAAAATAAGTACTCTTGAGAAGAGCTGGCTGCTTGCCCAAGGGTGGGAAAATTATTTTGTGTCCAGTTTTGGCCACAGAAACCAGAGTTCATTTCCTAGCTGTATGTAACTAAGGTGTGAAAGAATAAAAATGATTTTCTTTTTTAACTTAAGGGGGATATTTTCAGTGGTTTCTTTGAACTATTTTTTTTTTCATGAATTCCTGAGGTCTCTGCCCCTGGGCGAATGCAGGGTGAGACTGCATAACTTCCAGCCTGTGTTATAGGCAGCAGAGCCTGAAAGAAGAAAAGTGAGGAGTTAGAGTTGTATGTACTTGAGAGGTTTTCAGCCTTTCTCTTAAGAAAAACCTTAGTGATGTTGCCATCAAGGCCATAGGCATAGCTGGGGAAGGGGGACCTTGCTTGTAGAAACCCCTTTCCATCTTGCTTCTATTGTGTTTTCATAAAAAAGGCATTTTTTTACAATGGGACTAAATAATGGAATTTTTCGAGTGGACTCCTCCATCCTCAGATTCTGGATATGCCTGTGTAGGCAGACTAATTAAACACTTGAATGCTTGTGAAGCAGGCCTGTAATCACAGGTTGCTGTGTAGTCCATTATAAAATTGTGTCATGTGGTTAAAATCAAGTGGCTTTTCTATTTCTGTCATTCACCTGGCCATAAAAAACTACTTTTAATAAAAATCTGAGTAGCAAGTATGGTCATGAAAAAGAAATTGCCAACGCCTGTGACTGTAATGTGCATATAACATTTATGAAAGAGGGGAAAGTGAATAGTTTTGGTATTGTCAGCTGTAGGCATCTTGCAGAGAGCATGGCCTGATATGTTTGTGATCTTTTCTGTTTTCAGTGAATTGCATTCTGTGTATTTGACTTTTAGTTACGTAAAGAAAAAAACATGGCTTGCGTCAATAGTTGCTATAGTAACTAAGTAAGCAAGACTAAAGCTTGTGCTGTTCTCTTCCTAGCCCACATGTTGCCCTTTGAGGAAATAGGTGTTTTGTAACATTGAAAGCATACTACCTAATATAATTATGTTTGCCATTTAATAAAAAATGTACATTAACCCACTCCCACACCACCGTAAATGCACGTTTGGCAGTGACTTCAAACAAACCTGCGGTAGAAAAGTTAATAAAAATGTCAATTTTTGCCTATTTTATTGACTTAGAGATGTTGCTCATCTCTCTAAATGCTTTTCCTAGTTACAATAATCTGTTTCGTTTTGCGTTTCTGTCCTAAACTCATACACACACTGGTTTTAAGGTTTCAGCAGACCTGTTTTGGGACAGTGTCTGATCCTGCTAACCCGTTGTCAGCCTGCCGTATACAGGTAAATGAAGGGTTCTATGAGGAAAAAAAAAATTCAGCACAACATAGCTGTATGGTGTTTTTGCTCAAATAAGACCAGAACTACAAAAAAGAGCATGACCTTAAAAGTAGCAACATACATTTAGTTTATCATCCCGAAAACTCACAAAGTGCATGAACATGCCTGTCAGTTCAGGCCCTGTATCCACAAACTCAAATCCCTGTGCACATCTGGCATTATCACACCTTCATAAGGGGTGAAGAAGGCATGGTAACGCTGAATGTGAACAGGGCTTTGAGTTTGTGAATACAGGGTTTGCACTGACCAGCATGTTCATGCACGTTTGTGAGTTTTTGTGATAATAAATACCATTTTATGCTACATTTGAGTGCATACTCTTTTCATTGCTCAAATGTAAATTTCTGCCCATGATGATTTTCACTGCAGGGTTTTGAGCGGGGGCATCAGTGTGTGTATGAAGTCAAGGGAGAAACACAACTACAGAACAAAGTGCAGTAGTTAGAGAGGTAAACACCAAGGCAGAGAAGTCAGTAGGGAGCAGGACAGGGATAAATGCAGAAAAAGGTGTTAAGGACAGGGATGGGGCTAAAAGGGGTAAGGCCATAAAAAATAAATGAAAGGTGATGAGTACCAATGCCCGCAGTCTGTGCAACAAGCTCCCTGAACTAGTGGCCTTGATGGAAGAGGGATGCCTGGATATTGTGCCAGTCACTGAAACATAGTACACAGAGAACCATGAGTGGGAAGTCAACATACCAGGATACACAGTCTACAGGAGGGACAAGGTGGGTAAAAGAGGAGAAGTAGCTATCTATATAAGGGAAGGGATTAAAGCAACAGAACTAAAGAGTACACAGGAAGTTGATGAGTCACTATGGGTCACCCTGGAGACAGGAAATGGCACCACAACCCGCATGGGGGTTGTGTACAGACCCCCATCTCAGGGGGAGGAAATGGACAAGGAAATGATAGAAGGCATCCTTCAAATGGCAGAAAAAGGGGAGATATTGTTGATGTGGGACCTGAATATGCCAGATGTTAACTGGAGTACCTTTGCTGCAGGCACATCCAAAAGCAGGGGCATTGTTGATGCCCCACAGGGGGCATGCCTCAGACAGCTAGTGTTGGAACCCACTCGGGAGGGAGCAATCTTAGACCTGGTACTCTCAAATGGGGAAGGAGAAAGGATCTCAGATTTAGAAGTGGGTAGCCGTCTGGGGACAAGTGACCACCAAACAGTGTGGTTCACAGTAAACACAGCCATAGAGTCAAGCCATACAAAAACAAAAGTATTGGACTTAAGGAAGGCTGACTTTGGGAAAACGAGAGAGTGCCTTAGAAAAGCACTAGCAAATGGGCAAGAAGGAGGGGTTTAGGAACAATGGGGAATAATCAAAACAGCCATCGCCGAGGCAACAAGCCTTTGTGTGAAGCAAATCAATAAAACAAAATGAAGGAAAAAACCACTATGGTTCTCAAAAGAGGTGGAAGGGAAGGTTAAGGAGAAAAGGATAGCATTTAGGAAGTATAAGGAAACACAGATGGAGCAGGACAGAGAACTTTATCAGTTAAAGCAGAAGGAGGCAGGGAAAGCAGTCAGAATAGCAAAGGCACAAACTGAGGAAACGATAGCCAACTCTGTTAAAAGGGGGGATAAAACCTTTTATAGGTACATTAGGGAGCCAAGAAAGACCAAGGGAGGGATACAGAGACTTAATAAAGGGGAGGGAATGTGGGCAGAGGGTGACAGTGAAAAAGCAGGGATACTGAACGAATATTTCTGGTCAGTATTCACAGCAGATGAGGAGGGGGAGGTGCCTAAACCAAACAAGGGAGACACTCTGAATAGGGAGGTCGATACCAGTCCATTCACAGAAGAAAAGGTTTTGAAAGAACTCTTGAAACTGAGGGTGGACAAAGCAATGGGGCCTGATGGGATTCACCTAAGAATACTAAAAGAACTAAGGGTAGAACTAGTAACATCACTAACTACTCTCTTTAACAAATCATGGGAGGATGTAGTGGTACCTGAGGACTGGAGGTGGGCAAATGTGATTCCACTTCACAAAAGTGGGAGCAGGGCAGAGGCAGGAAACTACAGACCAGTTAGTTTGACTTCAGTGGTAGGGCAAATGATGGAAACACTTCTGAAGGAAAGAATTGTTGAGTACCTTGAGGCCAGTTGGGCACAGGACCCAAGGCAGCATGGTTTCACAGCAGGAAGGTCATGTCAGACGAACCTAATAGATTTCTTTGACTGGGTGACCAAAGTAGTAGACCACTGAGGGGCTGTGGATATGGCCTACCTAGATTTTAGCAAGGCATTCGGCACAGTCTCACACAAAAGATTAATATACAAGTTAGCCAGCCTTGGAGTGAGTCCCAAGGTGGTAGCCTGGATAAAAAACTGGCTGGACAACAGGATGCAAAGGGTAATAGTAAACGGAGTCCACAGTGAAGAAAGGAGGGTAACTAGAGGGGTACCGCAGTGTTCGGTACTGGGACCAGTCCTCTTTAATATCTTTATAAGTGACATTGGAGAGCACCTGGAAGGAAAGGCATGCCTCTTTGCAGATGATACAAAGATCTGCAACAGGGTTGATATGCAAGGTGGGGTGGAAAGAATGAAAAGGGACTTGGCAAGGTTGGAGGAATGGTCAAATACGTGGCAGCTCAGATTCAGTGCAAAGAAGTGCAAGGTAATGCATCTGGGGAAGAGTACACAATGGGGGGTGAGTTAATAACAACAACAAAAATCGAAAGAGACCTAGGAGTAATTATATCAGATGACCTAAAGGTGGGCAAGCAATGTAAGAAGGCAGTAAGGAGGGCTGGGGGGATACTGGGATGCATAGGGAGAGGCATCAACAGTAGAAAACAGGAAGTTGTTATCCCTCTCTACAGACAGTTAGTGAGACCCCATCTGGAGTACTACGTGCAATTCTGGAGACCCCATCTCCACAAAGACGTAGAGTGGAGGCTGTTCAGAGGAGGGCAACCAAAATGGTGCAAGGTCTGCACCAGAAGACATACGAGGAGAGACTGAAGCAGCTTAATATGTATACCCTTGAGGAAATGAGGGAGAAGGGGGACATGATAGAAACTTTCAAGTATCTCAAGGGAATTAACAAGGTACAAGAGTGTAGTATCTTTCAGAAGAAGAGATGTGCAAGAACAAGGGGGCACAATTTGAAGATAGAGGGGGGACGGCTGAGAGGTAATGTTAGAAAGTATTTTTTCACAGAGAGTTGTGGATGCATGGAGCAGCCTTCCTGAGGAGGTTGTGGAGTCAGGAACAGTGGGAGAATTCAAGAATGCATGGGACAGCCATAAGGCAATTCTAGTTGTGGGCAGGAGGAAGTAAGCCGTTGATTAACTAGAATCTGCAGTTTATCCATCAGGTAGGGAAATGGGTAGACTGGGTGGGCCAAGCAGTCCTTATCTGCCATCAAATTCTATGTTTCTAAATTTGATTTCTTCTCTCTTTGTATCCTGTTTATAATTTCCTGT
The DNA here is from genome assembly GCA_016271365.2 of Neoceratodus forsteri. Lineage (NCBI taxonomy): Eukaryota > Metazoa > Chordata > Ceratodontiformes > Ceratodontidae > Neoceratodus > Neoceratodus forsteri. Next base: position 1,126,712,007 of record CM057449.1, on the reverse strand, counting down.
GCACCACTCTGGAAGCTGCATCATGTATTACTATACCTGTGTCTGTTTGAAATGTCTAGTTTCCATAATCATTATGGCTTTGCAATATCTCTGCACACCATTTGGGATTAGCAGCTCAAGAAGTGGCAGAACAATCTGTTCTATGTAAATATTTTACTGGAAAGGGGACCGTTGAGAACTAAGCTTCTTTTGCAGGTTTTTGTCCTGGTAAAACAGCTGCCCCAGAAAAAACATTTGAAAGCAGTCATTAAAACATGCAAGATGAGATATGCTAAACATAAATCATTAACATTGGAAAGACAGGAGTAGCCAAGTTTTAAGTATTTCTGCAGTCTAATTTACTGTGACTGCTGCTAAAGTACACTGAAGCTGTAGAGAATTCCACGTCCAGCCCTTGATATAAACAATTACCAGAAAGGCATACATTATTTTTCCCCTCGTTGATTTGGTACTTTGTTAGTTGCAACTCACATTAGCCTTGGGATCTGGGATCTACAGGATGCGAATGAGAAGGATGACATTTTCTGCAGTAGATGTCAGTCTTTTAGTCAGCATTCTATATAAAAGTTTGCATTGTGAGGATCAAAATACAAAAGAGGTGCAGAACCTGTGACATTAAGCACCCTTTTCTGTTCCCAGTACTTTCATTGTAGATTATGCAGTGCTATAACTACAGTGGTTTGTGAAGATATTTCGACAACAGGTATTTTCAGAATCCATTCTACTTTAGCTTTGCTTAAGACACCAGTTCAGTTTAGTTGTCAAAGCTGTAAAAGTAGTAACTAGGGGATATGCCATGGGCTGTATGAAAATAAATGATTTATTTTGAATGGTTGGTTATGACTTCTACTGACCTCATGAGTGCTAAAGCCATGAGTAAGGTCAATAGAGGGCATACTCAGCTATTTAGAATAATTTATTTTCATGCAGCCCATGACATGTGCCATTTATACAAAGCTGATTCTTAGTTGTGCAATCCTGGTGGTAAAATATTTTTGTGCAATTTTTTAGTGGCAGGCCTAGACAAAATGTTGGGTATAATGGAAGATTCTGCTCAGAACATGACAGAGCTGGAGTGAAAATATCCCCTTGTTTTCTGAGCTGGGGTGGAAATAAATTATCTATTCTCACTTCAGCTAGCCTGCCTGTGAAAATAAATGCATTAAGTTGCAGTGTTTTATACTGACATCACCGGCATGATAGAAAATGCAAATATTACATCGTATATTGTCTTTTTTGTGCTCACTTATATAATTACATGACATGGAACAGATAAAGTACAAGGCTTTAGAAGGACTTTACTGCAGGTGGACCCTACTTTTAGTCCCATCAGTTACAGCACTGGAGAAACTACAATCTCTTTACTGACAATGGTGAAAGTAAGAATAGAGTTGTACACTGCCACATGACCTGCACTGAAGAAGGCATTCAACAGTATAAAAAGGTCAGATAAGCAAACCACCTGTGTGGTTATCATTAATCCATTTTTCTTCCTTTTTGTGTTTACTGTTTCTTTGTTGGAATTTGTAAGATAAAAACACAGTTCTGCACAAAGAAATACATATATACAGTACTTATTATAGAACAGAACATAAAAACAAACAATTTCTCTTCATCATCGAAAAAGAATGTTAAAAGCCATGAATAATTTATTTTAAAGATTTTGGCCAGGAAAGACAAACTAAGCCAACTAGCTCATGGTTGCGCACAATACAAATGGTGGCAGTGGGATTCAAATCCAGTTCTCTAGATTTGAAGCCCAGTGCTCATAACCGCTACACTGTACTGCTAGTTTTTTTGAGGGGAGGGGGATAATAATAATCATGTCTTGAATCTGATCATGCTAATAAAACGTAAAAATATTATATATGTGTGTATATATATATATATATATTCCTTTCGCTGAGCTCCATTACTGGGTTTTGTAAAATGTCAAGTTCAAATGGCTGAACAGTGGTAGGGAATCACTTTGTCCCCCCCCCCACACACACACACACACACACATTCCATACCTCGTATTACAAAGTAAATGAGTTACCTAGGGAAAGCCATTGTACTTTTCCATTGAAACAATAATTAAAATATCTGTTCAATTTCCTTAGAACATGACCATTGATTGGTCCAGTAAAGGATGTTAGGAATTCCACTCCTTTTTGAGAGTCGAAGAGAGTCCCTTACAGAGGTTTAGCAAGTTCCACCTGGTCATTTAACGAAAAGTGGACACTGAGCATCCCCTCCCCCAGTCCCAACTCTTGCCTAACATATCAGTGGGGCTGGGACAGGGGATGCTCGTAGTCCATTTTTAGTTGGGATTGAACATATAACTCTATGTCTGAGAGGGGCTGGCACAGAAAAAGCATTAGCAAAGAGAGAAGTGTTTTGGATTTACCAGTGTGGGGCACTCTCCAGGCCTGCATCAATGACCAGGTGAATTTGCAAAACTTGTGCAGTAACTGTGAATCATTTTTAAAGGTTTTGAATTAAGTAGCTATGATTCAAATTCTCATGTGAAATGATGAATGAAATTAGAAAATGGAACTAAACTGGGCTGTTTATTTTGGTTGTTCTTATTGATAGCCATTTTTAGCATTACATTTGATATTTTATGTTTGGATTTTGTGGATGGCTATAAGACATAGTTTTCGGCTAACTATACCAATTGGTGCTTGTACAAGTAAGTAGTAATCCTTGTAATATAGTATAGCCAATGAATTGCTCTGATATTATTGGATAAACTTGAAATGGCTAGTAAGTTATAGTTTTAGGCTGTCATTGAGGCACAGGTCAGGAAGCATAGGAAAACCAGGAGCAGTTTCAAAATTCGTAAATAGTGTTTTATTTTTCTCAAACACAGCAAAATAAAAAATAAAAATGTGTTCATTATAACTATTTACAAAGGCAGTACAGAGAAAACAGTCCTCCTGAGTGTTTCTTCTCAGTTTCAAATCTCAGTTTCTCTCTTTCTTGCAAAACATTACTGCTCTTTTTATAACAAGTGTTTGCAGGGAGCTCGTTAAGGAGACAAGTGTATTTTTTCTCAGAATGTTCTTGTCAGTTTCCAGTGTTCTTGTAGGTGCAGCAAAAAGAACATAATGACCCAGAACTGACCTCTTGTTGACAGATCTGTGAAGTTTGCTCACTAGCATCTCAGTTTAATCCCTTGAGTTCCAAATAGTTTTTTTGCAATCATTTCAACAATATAACTATATATAGTTTTAAACAAAGGGATCCCAGTATCACATACAGTTTTACACAGAGATTCACAGATATTTTAATATCCGCAGATATGCAAGGGGGGAGAAAAGACAGAAATATCAAGGGAAGGCAGATAGATATGGTGGAGAATTGTGAAACCATCGGAGTGATCAGTTCCTAGGTCTCACTAGAAAATTTGGTTGTGCAACCAGACAGAGAAGAAACAGAAAAGGAGAGGACAGAACAGACCCTTGCGGTTTGCACTCTTTCTGCATAACAAATGGGGCAGGGCCTTATTCAACCCTGTCACATACCCCACTATTTAAGAGGGAACCTGTTTTAAAAAAACAGGTTTCCATATCGTTACATTAATTCTTGTCAAACAGTAGCTTATAACCTTTACAGTTCAGTGCACATGCAGTGTAGCAAACAGAGTAGCTTCAACTCGCATGTTATTCAACCTTCCGCATTCTCAATTCCTGATCCATATCTTGACAGAAAATCAGCGTTGTCATTCTCTTTCCCAGATTTGTGCATCACTTTAAATTTAAATGGCTGTAGTGCCAGGTACCACCGTGTGGTTCTAGCATTGTTATCCTTTATATGGTTAAGCCAAAAGAGAGAATTGTGTTATAAGTACAAAGTCAGTTTCTAGTAAGTAAAATTAAGGGAACCTAGGGTATAGTCAAGTCACCCCTGCAAGGGGAGCCAACCTCGTGTGCGGTATAGGTCACAGTGGTGAGTATTGTAAGGAGCGGACAGGGCAAAACGGCAGGCATTATTGTAGGCAACCATGAGCCTAGTCCGGAGGTTGGTCAAGATACTGGAGTGTATGGGAAAGCAATAGTCGAAGATAGGGAGTAGGTTTCCAGTGACTATTGCAAGATGAGCCTCATAGGTCAGGTAAGACTTCAAGCAGTAGGTGTCACCCAGTTTCTGATTTACTCGCCTGACAGTGCTGTTTATGTGATCAGTGTAAGTGAGTGAGGGGTCAAGCAGTACTCCAGGTACGTAAAAGAAGAGACATTCTCGAGGGCAAGTCCATGGGGGGGGTAGATGCGAAAAACATCATTAGCATGTGGGGTTTGGATAGGTAAGGTTTACAGCCAAACAGCATGGTCTTTGTTTTTTTTTCATTGACTAGCAAGAGGTTGGATGAGAACCATCATGAGGCTGTGCAGTAGTTTTCGGACAAGACAGAGTGTATACGGGAGAGGGATTGGTCATTGTGGAAGATGACAAGATCGATGGTGTAGAGCAGTGAGCTATTGATGAGGCTGTCAGCGTGAAGGGAGTTGACAAATATGGAGAACAGTAAGGGGCCCAGGATGGATCCCTGGAGGACGCCCATGGAGACAGATTGGGGAGGTGCTTGGGCCAATACATACTGATTGGGATCGCTCTGAGAGGTAGCTCTGGAACCAGTCTGTGGTTTCAGTAGAGCAGCCAAGGGCTGATAGTTTGGAGAGGAGGAGAGAGTGATTGACCATGTCGAAGGCTTTTGATAAGTCTATGAAGACAGCACCAGTGGCACACCCTCAATCCATGTTTGTGAGGATGTGGTCTGTGAGTAGGGCAGGGGCAGTCGCAGTGCTGTGATGCTTGCAGAAACCATGCTGGTGTCTGCATAGGAGATTGTGGTTGGATAGGTAGTCAGTTAATTGGCCATTTATGACCCTTTCAAGGAGTTTGCTTAGGTGGGGAAGGATAGATATGGACTTATAGTTGTCAGAGGAGTGAGGGTTTCTGGACTTAATGTTGGGGACTACTCTGGCGGATTTCCTGGAGGCAGGCATAGTAGAGGTGGTCAGAGCAAGGTTGAAGATAAAGGTGAGTGGTTTGGAGATCATTGGGGCAGCAAGCTTCAAGAAGACTGGGGAGAGGTCGTCCGAGCCTGGGCTACCCCGATTAGGTAGTCTCCTTAACAATTTGTAGGTCACTTTAGGGGTTATAGACTTGAAGTAAAAAGGGGAGGTGGGGGGGAAGTATTAGAGAGGGCACTAGCAGACAGGGTGGTGGGATGGGTAGAGTGTAGTTCGTTCTGGGTAGAGGTTGTGGTGGGGGCAGGGTGGGAGAGTGGTGGGAGTAGCCTGAGGGTTATGGAGGTAAGGTGGTAGCTTGCTGAGTAGGACAGACAGATCAGTAAATTTTGTGTTGAGCGTGTTTGCAGCTTCAAGGGGGGGCAGTAAGTAGGCCTGAGGAGGAGTGCAAATGAATGTTGGTACTATGGGTGGGGGGATTCAAGAGGGATCCAGTGGTGTCTCAGAAATGTCTGGGATTGCCAAGACTTCCTCTTTGTAGCCTTAGGTAGTAGTTGCGCTTCAAGGACCTGGTGGAGTGTTTACATTTATTTTGCAAGTGTTGATACTTGTTCCACAGGACAGGGAAGGGGGCCTGTTTGTATGCAGCCCACTTGCTATCACACATCTTCATGAGGGACAAGAGCTCTTTGGTTACCCATCGTTTGCATCCACCTTTGATGTGTCGAGTGTTGATGGGAAAGTGGTGGTCTTGGATATTCAGTAGAGTACTGGTAAAGTGGGTGGTGGCTTGTGATACATCAGATTTAGCACAGAGGTCCCACCAGTTTATAGCACCTAGATCCTCAGTAAGGCATGGCATCTTGGGGTGGTTAAAACTGCGGATGGATAGGTACTTTGGGGGCAGGCGGGGGGCCTTAGAGGACCATATGCTGAAAGTGAGAGAGTGGTCGTTCAAGGAGTCGGACAATGTGCCAGTGTGGGTGATCTTGTCAGCACTGTTAGTAATCACCCAGTCCAGGAGGGTGTGGTTGGAGGTAAGATGGTTGATGCAAGTGGGGATATTGATGATTTGCACCAGGTTTAGTTATTTTAGGGGGTTAGCTGAGTCAGTTAAGGCTGAAGTCACCAAAAAGGAGGGAATCTCTGGGAGGGGAGAGTGAGCCATAACTGGTGAGGAGGTTCTGAAGGCCTTCAGCTCCACCATTTGGGGGGTTGTAACAGCACCCTAGGAATAGTTTTTTTTTTTGTTGACCCGAGAGTAACTTTGGAGATAAGCCAGTCACATGGGGGGGAGTTAGAGGTCATGATGCGTGTGGCGGTGATTGACTCATGCATGAAAATTGCATTGCCACCACACTTTTCTTTTGCCCAGTCGGTCCTTGCGAAGAAGGGAGTAGCCAGTTAGCTGGACCATGGAGTCAGGGTGATGCGGCTTTAGCCAGGTCTCTGTGAGACATCATATACATGGGTTGTAAAGGTAGTCCCAGGCTTCAACTTCAGGAACTTCAGCAGGAAGACTGCAAATGTTTATATGGGTAAGTTTTACTCCAGGTGGGCTGGACCAAATGGGGTCGCTTGATGGGAGTGCAGCTTGCACAGGGCCAGGGTTTGTCTTAGTGTCACCTGCAAGTAGGAGCAAGGAGAATAGGAGTAGCTAGGTGCACAGGGGCTGTGGGCAGGGGAGAGGGGATAGTTAGGAGCCAGGATGCTAGTTGGCATCGTTGGAGGTTAGAGAGGATGGCATAGGTGAGGGCTCCAGTGGAGGTAGACTCCCACCTAGCTGGGGTAGATAGGGGGCGGGGAGGGTGGTAGTCCTCAGTGAAATGTGATAGGTGTGTTTGGTCGAAGGCTAATACTGAGGCAGTGAAGTTGGCTAGGAACAGCATACCCAGCAGAGGTACCATTCTTTTCAATGGTGGAGTACCTTTTCTGTCTGTCGTGCAATGTCCTACTTATATATAGAATAGGATGTTCCTTCCCATCTATATTTTGACTCAAGACTACACCTAGGCCTACCTCTGATGCGTCTGTCTGTAACAAAAACTGTTTCCCAAAGTCTGGGCTTCTTAAAACAGGGGCTGAACATAATGCAGCCTTAATGACCTGAAAAGCCTCATCACACTCTGGGGCTCATTTCACATTATTCGGGAACCGTTTCTTTGCAAGTTCAGTGAGGGGAGTAGCTAACTCGGCAAAACTGGGAACAAATGTCCGATAATAACCAGCCAGCCCTAAAAATGACCTGATACGTTTCTTGGTTTTGGGGACAGGGCTGTTAACTACAGCTTCTATCTTGGAAGCCTCTGACTTGGCTTCTCCATTTCCCAAAACATAGACCAAATGTCTGATTTCCTGCATGCCCAGTGCACACTTGATAGGATTATTGTCAGACTTACCTTTTTGATTGATTGGATAACTGTCTGTAGGTGTTCCAGGTGGCTTTTCCAGTCTGGACTGTACACCCCAACATCATCCAGGTACGCAGCATAATAACCAGTGTGAGGGGATGTAATTACACCCATGTATCGCTGGAATGTAGCGGGTGCACCGTGTAAACCACACAGCATGGTGGTGAACTGATAGAATCCTATAGGAGTGGGAAATGCAGTTTTGTCTCTGGATTCTTTAGCTAGGGGAATTTGCCAGTAACCCTTGGTGAGATTGAGGGTACTGATATACTTGGCACTTCCCAGTCTGTCCACCAAATCATCTATTCTGGGCATAGGATAACTGTCAAATTTTTTTTTTTTTTTTTTTTTAGTTGTTTAACCAGGTATAGCACACTAAGCTGAAAGTTTTTTTACAGGAGCGACCTGGGAGCACAAGGAGGTTAAGTGACTTGCTCAGGGTCACACAGTATGCAAGTGGAAGCTGTGGGATTCAAACCCAGGTCTGGTGTGCTGGATGTCACCAGATTTGCAGTTCAGAGCCTTAGACCATTGCACTATACTGCCTCCAATTGTCAAATTGTCAAACTCTGTCAAATTCTGACATTTGATTGTTTCCTAAAATCAAGGCAGATTCCTACACCCCCTTCTTTTTTGTTTACAATCACCATTGGTGATGACCAAGCACTTCTCTACTCTTCTATGATACCCAGTTCTTTCATTTTTTTTGTATTTCCTTAACCACATCAGCTCTTAACCGCTCTGGTAATCTTTATGTTTTTTGTCTGATAGGGTGAGCATTCCTTGTCACTGTTACGTGCTCGACCTGGTACTGTGGTAAAAGTACTGTTAAACGACTTTAGCAAGTTACAGATTTCTGCAGTTTGTTCAGAGGTTAAGGAAACATTCACCTTTACAACATCAGCAGTTACAGTTTGTTCCAGTCTCTCTTAAGCTACATCAGTATCTTCTGTATCAGTTTCTGGTAAAAGTAGCAAAACAGCTTTTGGTGTTTTTTTTTCAACCCATTTCTTGAGGAGGTTAACATTGTATATCTTAGTAGGATTTTTCCTATCAGGGGTCTCAGTCTCATAGTTAATTGTGCCAGTATGTCTAAGCGCTTTATAAGGCCCTTGCCACTTCATTAACAGTTTATTTTCTGTAGTGGGTAATGTCACAAACCCACTCAGCAGGTCAGCCCTCTACTCCCAAAGTACCAACCTCCGAGCGCAGTCTTGTGAACAGTTAACAGAAACAGGGTAACCCTCCTGTCTGTTTTGTGGGTTCGAATCAACCTTTGGTCTCAGTTCTGGAGGGATTCAAACTGTGAACCTCTTGCTAGCATACACAATGCACAGGCTCAGATAATTCTGTCTTTGGGGGGCCAGATATCTTTGCCTATGGGCACTTAACCAGGTGTACAAACTGGACACTTAAAAACTTTAATAAAGACCTCAGATTACTCTTACTTTTTTCCAGTTTGGTTATCACCATTCAAGCTTATTCACGGTGTCTGCTTTAACCATATATACTTCACTTGTTAAAGAAAAGAAATTCAAAGACAGACCAAGTAGGCTCTAAAAATTGATGTACAAAAAAAATTGATGTACAAGTTGTACCACACTTTTTGTTTCTGTTGGGCAGCTGCCTGGTTGCTCTGGGCTGTCCCCATAAGCTCCTTCATCCTTTCCCTAAACCTAAGGGTGTAATCCACAATGGGAGTTTCCTGGGTGGCATGCTTTCCTTCCCAGTCCTCCCAGATGAAGTCTAGGGGCCAACGTACCCGGCGTCCATATAAGAGTTCGAAGGGGGAAAATCTGGTAGACTCTTGGGGCACATCCCTGTATGAAAACAACAGGTGGAGAAGGTATTTCTCCCAGTCCCTCCCATGCTGTTCAGCAAACGCCTGGAGGATTGACTTCAGGGTACCACTGAATCTTTCCACAAGTCCATTGGCTTGAGGGTGATACGGTGTCGTGCATCTCTGCACCACCTCACACTTCTCCCATAAACATTTCATCAGGTCCAACATGAAGGAACCCCCTCGATCGGTGATAACCTGCAGAAACCCAACATGGGAGAAAATCCCAAGTAAGGCATCTGCCACTTTGTCTGTCCTCAGTGAGGATAGGGAGACTGCCTCTGGGTACTGGGTTGCATAATCCACCACAGTCAGGATGAATCTCTTCCCTGAGGAGCTGGGGTTATTTAAAGGCCCCACAATATCCATTCCCACCCTCTGGAATGGCTCTTCTATTATGGGCAATGGAATCAGGGCGGCCTGGGTTTTGTTGGCCATGTTCCCTATTTCTTGGCCCTGGTGACATGACCTGCAATACTCCTTCACTTCCTGAGTGAAGTTAGGCCAGTAGAAATTCTGGGTCAACTGCTGCGTCATGCGCACGATTCCCAGATGACCAGACAAGGGAATATCATGTGCAATCTTGAGCAACTACTCACGATACCCCTGGGAAACGACAAGCTGCCTGCCTAGCACCCCTCCCTCTGTCTGCACAGCCTGAGTATACATAAATCCATTTTCCCAATAAACCTTATATCTGCCGTCACCTCCCTGTGCGCTGTCTGAGTCTGCCCAAGCCCTCAGCTTCTCTAAACTAGGGTCACTTCTCTGAGCAGCTGCGAACCCCTCGCACATTCCCAAGGCATGGGACAGGTCCCCTTCAGTCGCTAAACTAGGGTCCCTAGCACTAGCGTCAAGGCACTCAGGATCACTGTCAATCCCAACGCTCTGACAGTGGGTCACCCTTCCCTCTTAGGAGTAACCCTCTGTAGCTGTGTGGTTACTTACTACTGGGGAAATTTCTACCCCCTTTTCGTTAGTCTCCCCATCTGGAGACACAGGCTGGGGAACCAGCCTCTTAGTGGTTTCCACAATGGTTTCTGTGGGGTTCAGGGAACTACAATGTTCCCTTGCCGCTTGGCTATGGGTAACTGCACATACCATCCCCATTTGAGATTGTTGCCCACGATCACATCCACTGCTAACGTTTTGGCTATAGCCACCTGTTGCACAGTGCCCCCTGTTTCACCCCAGTCTAGGAGAACACTAGCAATTGGCAATATTTTCACCTCACCAGTAAAGTCCTGTACAGTGACGTATTTATTGGGTATAAGCTGACTAGGCTCAACTAGATCCCCCTTTATCAAGGTCAAGGATGCCCCTGTGTTCCTTAACCCTTGCAGCTGTACACCATTCACCATGACTGGGTGCACGTGTTCCCTCATGTTCACAGGCATGCTTCCAGGGACACACAAACAACCTACTTATTTTCTAGTACCATTCTGCATATTATTGCTCATTCTTTTGGGACACTGTCTGGCAATATGCCCAGTTTCTTTACATAACCAACATTCACTTCTGAAACCTGGGGCTAACAGGTTTCGGTGAAGGCAGTGAGGGTTTTAGCTGCCCTGAAGGCGCACTTTTCCCTTTCTGCGCTGCCACGCCCGCCCCATTCGCTGTCAGAGCAGGTCTGCTCGTGGCATAGCGGTCCGAGAGTTCAGCAGCCCCTGTATTTGCCAACCCCTTTGTGTGAGGTCACCTAGCTCCTCCTCTGTTTATTAAAAATCATACACCCAGGAAGTTTTATCATTTTAGAAGGGAAGTTAATTAAGGTTACATCAGCAGAAACTCCTTTCCCCATGTGACTTCCCCAATCAAGTCTGTAAATTTCCTTTCATCTTTGAGCAGTATCCCCTCTCAAACAGACATCAAAGCATTTATGATTTCACACTAGTGTGCTAAACCTGGTTTCCTCCTCGAAACGTCATAAAAGGGATACTGATTTCCCTCTTAGCAGTTAAAGCTATATTTAACTTAGAAAAACAGGAGATTCTTGATTAAGGCCTGTTCTAGTCTGTAATTAGCTTCTGGTCTTCCAGGTAACACCTTGTATCTAAAACCTGTGTGTATGTGATCTCACATGCTGTCTCAGTATCTCTCATGAGAGACAGTCCATAACACATTTTTATATTCCAAAAAAATCATGGTGTACTCAGAACTGGCTGTCCACCTGTCACAGGTAACAGAAGCAAGACATTTAAACCTGTCTCAAAAACTTTTTCTTTTACCCCATGGTCATAATACACCTTATGCTGGTTTTGGGCCTCTTCCTGATTACTATGGGCAATTTCAACATAGTTTGCCAGCTTCTTTCTTAGGGCACACATAGAAGATGTAATAGATTGTTTCTGATGGGGTTTATCTTCCCATGTTTCTTTTATTACATCTAGTGGCCCTATAGGTTGTCTACCATACAGCATTTCAAATGGTGAAAAACCTGTTGATGAGTGTGGCACTTCTCTGTAAGCAAAAAGCAGGTAAGGTAAGTATTGGTCCCAGTCTTTCCTTTCTTCAAACTTTTTTAGCATGCATTTTAGGGTTTGATTACACTCAACAAGACCATCTGTCTGAGGGTGATAAGGGGAGGTGCTTATGGCAGTGATACCTAGTAGTTGGTACAGCTCCTTCAGTAATGCAGCACCAAAATTACTACCCTGATCAGCAGTAATCTCTTTAGGTTTGCCCACCGTGCTGAAAAATTTGGCAAACTGTGCTGCCACTTTTGGGGCTGTGACGGTACGCATTGGAACTGCCTCTGGATATCGACTAGCATAGTCACATGCTACCAAAATGAATCAGTTACCCTTTTTACTTTTGTCTAAGGGGCCAACCCACATCCATTGCAATTCTCTCAAAAGGCACAACTGTCAAGGGTAGGTGCACCAGGGGCACCTTGTCTTTTTTAGTCATTTGGGCTACTTTCTGACACTCAGCACAAGAACTCCAATAGGTAGCAACATCCTCATGAATTCCAGGCCAGTAAAATCTGTACAGCAATCTGGCAAGGGTGTGATCCCTCCCTGAGTGACCAGCCATAGGACTATCGTGTTATCTGTAACAACTCAGAGCTATACTTTTGTGGTATAACCAATTGTTCTATCTGGTCCTGTGTCTGAGGTTTAACCCAGACTCTATACAGTAGCCCATTACATTTTTTAAATGTAGGTTCACCCTGTTTTGGTTTCACCCCCAGCTGCTTAAAATAAACCTGGAGAGAAACATCTTTAGCTTGCTCTGAAAGAAAATCACTCTCCGTGATCAGTTTAGTTTCAGCATTTTCATACGTTAACCCGTTATGTCCATCAGTCTTTTGTTGCCACTGTTTCTTCAGGTGTTGTCTTTCTTTCCTGGACCTCTGGATGTTGGAGCTGTGCTCAAACAAGTGCGAATCAAAATCAGCAAAAGGAAAAGAGTCCCCACCATCTGAGATTTTCTTCGCCTGAGCTCTTGTCACCACAGCTGCTGAAACATCAGGATTTACTCCCTCTTTGATTAACTCAGTAAATCTTGGAAAGTCATTTCCAATAATCACAGGTACAGTTAACTTGGGTATTACCCCCACTTTCATTTGGTACGACACACCCTTACTGGTCAGAGTCACTTGGCTAGTGGGATAGTATTGGGTGTGGATGCAGATGACACCAGCACCTGGTCTTTTTGGACATTGTTTTCCCAGCACTTCAATATGCACTAGGGTTTGTCTGCGTCTTCTCCCACCTTCACATCTGTTAAGTACTTGCCCCAGTTTGCCAAGGACAAATATGCTCCAGTGTCACTCTTCTCACTACGGCAATTTCTTGCACTATGACCTGGCTTATTACAGTTATTGCAAATAAAGTATTTGGGTGCAGATTTGTTACCCTACCAGAGTTCTTAACAGACTTGGAGTTTAAGTGGGAAAAGAGTGTCTTACCAGTGCTTGGCTGTTACCTCGCTGCTGTGGCATCTGTATGGCCATTTGATAGTTTTCAGCCAAAGAAACAGCGTTTTCCCCACTTTCTGGTCAGTGTTCTTTTACCCAAAACTGTTCGTCTGTGGGTAGGATTTTGATGAACTGCTCCATTACAAATGTGTTTTTTTTTTATATTCTTTATTTTATTCTCAGGATATTTCATACAATACATTACTATGTAAAAATGGTATGGTAATACAGAATTTCCAATATAGGAATCATAAGGATACATTTCTAGGTAAAATATAGAAATTAAACATGACAATATATACTTTATCATTTTTCTGATCATCACGAAGGAAGCAGAGAAACTCATTATATCAATACTATAAACAAGTGAGGTAACCACAGTTAATTAGAGGTGAGACTAGCGAGGAACCAACACCCAAACTGAACAACAGATCAACTATTTATTTCATCTCAGATTTTCCGGGACCCTCCTCCCCCAGTATCTACACTGGAAAATTAAATGGAACCATCAATGAAGTAATATCTACCTATTCATGGTATAAAGAAAGAATGCCTTTCCATAATAAACATCACCCATAGTCATCACCATATTTCAGACTGAGGCACTTTTCCCATGCTGCCGGGAATCAGGTGTTATAAATAGTACATATCATTCATAATAAAGTGCCATAAAGCAAGCGTCAGGGGTGTTGCCTGGCACCAGAGGTGAGTAATGATTTTTTTTGCTGTTAAAATGTAAGTATACATCATATCTCTAGAGGCTAACTTAAGGTCTACGTGGGGTATTGATAATAGTACCAACTCAGGGGTTAAGACCACCAGTTGGCTTACTAACGTCTGAAGAACATCAGCAATTTGGATCCAGTAAGGAGCTAACACCAGACAGGACCAAAATATATGTGTGTGTGTGTGTGGTTTTTGGCTCGCCACATCCTCGCCAACAAAAAACATATTGTAATGCAAGGAACTTAATCAGTTTGGAGGGGACATTAAAAAATCTAACACAACATTTCCAGGCAAATTGCTTCCAATATCCAGCTTGTGATACTTTCACAGTTGGGGGGGGGGGGGATATTTGAGCCAATCTGAGTAAGGGATATCTATCCCTGACTCATTACTCCAAGCTTTTAAAATTGGTTCGGAGGTTTCTCCCAGAATCTCACCCAGTGCTCTATAGGCTTGTCCTACCAAATGTTGGATTTGGCATCCTCTCAAAGAACCCATCGGTAGTTCAAGAAGCAGTGGTGCAGAATGTGGGATTTGGCGTAACTCTGGGGATTTGTCAAGGAGATGAGATCTAACTTGCAAGTACCGGAAATGGTCACTACATTGTAAAGGGAATACTGCCTGTAGCTGAGTGTAGGTGACTAGCCCCTAGGAGTCCAGAAACTGGAATATGTAGGACAGTCCAAGCCTGTGCCATTTGGAAAAAAACATGGTCTGGTCACGTGGGTAGGAATTCCTTGTCTGACGAAAGCAGACACAGAAAGTAAAATATGGTCGTGATCTGGGGGGTTTGTCTTATTCTACCCCAATTACAAAGTGTATTAGAAGTGCTAAAACTAAGGTGGGTGTAGACTGGGAGGGCCGGAAGGGGTTTAAACAAAATAGTGCCTGTATGAAAAAGATCATTTAAGACAAACTCTACGGTTTTCCATTGGGCCAAATAGCTAGGGTTAATCCAGAGCAAAATGGTCCTCAGTATTGATGCCTGGGAATATTGATTAAAATTGGGAAAATTTAAGCCACCCTTGTCACGAGGGAGTTGAATTAGGGACCAACGTAGTCAATGTCTTTGACCTGCCCAGACAAATCTAGAGGATATCTTATTCCATGAGGTGAAATAATGGAAAGAAGTTATCAATGGGAGCGTTTGAAAAAAATATAATAGTCTTGGGAGAATGTTCATGCGTAACGTTTCAATACGAGCAAAAAAAGGTAAATGGAGGGAGGACCAATGTTTTATATCTTGTTCCAAGGTTTTTGTCAATGATTCATAATTCATTACAAATGTTTTGATGATCTGTGGGGGTGTCTTGCCCTCTGGTTGGAGCCATTTCATAAGGAGTTCTTTGAGTCAGGTGAAGGCTTCTCGAGGATTGTTGACTGAGTTGTACTTTAGAGACCGAAATCTCTGCCTATAGGTCTCTCCTTTTCAGGATTTCACTTTTCACCAGGTCATAGTTTTCTGACTGTGCAGTGTCTATATTGCTGTAGGCAAGTTGGGCTTTCCCTATCAGGTAAGGTACCAGTCTGACTGCCCATTGCTGTTTTGGCCACTGGCAAGCTGTAGCAACATAGAAACACAGAATTTGACAGCAGATAAGGACCGCTTGGCCCACCCAGTCTGCCCATTTCCCTACCTACTGGATAAGCTGCATATCCTAGTTAACCAGCAGCCTACTTCTTCCTACCCCAACCCCCTAGAATTGCCTTATGACTGTCCCATGCATGCTTGAATTCCACCACTGTTTTTGACTCCACAACCTCCTCCGGATGGCCGTTCCATGCATCCACAACCCTCTCTGTGAAAAAATACTTCCTTAAATTACCTCTGAGACGTCCCCCCTCTATCTTCCAATTGTGCAACCCTTTCAAAAGTTGTCAGGTATGCTTCGATATCATCAGAGGGACACAACTTTGTAAGTTTAGTGTATTTTAAGTTGTTTGTGTCTTGTTGCTCTGCTGGACCAGTGCCAGATCCTCCAGCTTTGATAACTTACTAGGCATCCAACCATTGCTGCTTCTCTTCTCTTCTTTGCTGCTCCTGTCGCTGCATCTCTTCTTTTCTCTGCTTTTCAAGTTGTTGCATTTCTTCTTTTCTCTGTGTCTCTAAACTTTTTAATCTCTTTTTCTCTCTGCTGTATCTCCTCTCTTCTTTGTTTCTCCGTCTCTGTTTGTTGTATAGCCCACCATTTGAAAAAGGCAGTCAGGCTTTCTGGTTCTGTCACTGCCTGCTCTTTTTTTCCATTGTTGGTGCTGGCTGTACAGTCTCAGCTTGGACTTTTGTCTCTGTCATACTTTTGGTAATCACTCCTGGACTTGCTGCTTCAGAATCCATACCTTTCTGCTATGCTTCCCTGATATCACGTCTAGTACCCATGCACAAATCTCCTGACTTAGAGTATGCATGACGTAAATCCCACGTCATACTTCGAGAGGGCTCTTGCAGTAGGTAATAACCTTGAGGACTGCCCCCCCGGTGTCAGGACCACACAGAAACTTTAGCTAGCAGTGTCTGATGGAGGACCACCCACCTGATGGACGTCAGCGTGACACTACATAGTGGACAGTTCCCATGCCCGTCTTCCAGTTCTTTCCCACCGTCAACCTGTGCACATCAAACCTCACGTAGATCGCCAGAATAGGTCGACCGCCATTTCTCAGATGACTATCCATTTGTTCTTTACAGTTAATTGTCAAGTTTTTTGCATATGTTCTCCATCATTCACTGAGTTGCATAAAAACAAGTGTGATTCTTGTGGCACGTAGGTCCCGCACAAGGACTCCTTTTCTCTTTGACTCTTCTGCTTTGGCCTGGAGCATAACCTCAAGGACTGTGAGGCCTGATGAGGATTCAGCCAGGCCACCTGGAAGCGCTGCCAGCAGGCCCTTGAAGCTCATCTCCTAAAGAAGAAGAAGATGGCATCCATATAAAAAAAGCTGCAAAAGTTGAGACGTGTGACAGGGTGGAATAGGACCCTGCCCCATTTGTTAAGGAGAAAGTGTTTAAATGCAAGGATCTGTCCTTTTCTGTTTCTTCTCTGTCTGGTTGCGCAACCAAATTTTCCTATGAGTCTTCGGACTTTATCACCCTGACAAGCTCACAGTTCTTTGGCTCTCACTGTATCTCAGTTTTCTTTTGATGTTTGTTTTTCCCCCTTGCATATCATCTGATATAAAAATATATGCAATCACTTGTATGGAAATGTAACTGATATTGGGATCCTTTTGTTTAGAAAATATATAGTGTTACTGTTGAAATGTATATAATTATAATTTGAGATGACTGTAAAAAGCTAATGGAAAACTCCAGAGGTTACTTGAGTGCAAATGTTTGACCCTTTTGCAAAAGCTGTGCAAAGGGGGCCTCAAGAAGCACAATGTGTTCTAGCAACTCCTGAAACTTACAAGAACAGAATGCTAGGGAGGCAGTATAGCGCAGCGGTTTAAGGCTCTGAGCTGCAAATCTGGAGACCTGGGTCTGAATCCCACAGCCCCCACTTGCATACTGTGTGACCCTGAACAAGTCACTTAACTTCCCTGTGCTCCCAGGTTGCACCTATAAACACGTTTTCAGCTTAGTGTGTCTCACCTGGTTAAACAATTGGGCAGGATGCTTGTTAAAAGTGGTGGTTGAAAAGACTTGTAAGAGCTAAACTGCAAGAAAGATTATTAGGAGAACAAGGGACACAGAGACTGAAAGAAAACTTTATTTTGCCTTTGTAAATAGTTATACTAAACAAGTTTATTCTATGGTACTGCTAGTGTAAATAAATACTTTTTGGTGAATTCTGCAACTGCTGCTGGCTTTCTATGCTTCCTGACCTGTGCGTCGACAACAGATGGTGTCAGCCTAAGTGGGATTTACACCTTGAATACCCTAAGACAGGAGTTTTGTGAATGGGTACTGGACCTAGTACCAGGGAAGCACAGAGGAAGGTATGGATTCTGCAACAGCAAGTCCAGGAATGGTTACCAGGAGAATGGCAGTCAAACTAGTGGAAACAGAAGTTCAGTCTGAGATTGTACAGCCTGCACAAGTTATGGAAGAAGAACAGGCAGTGACAGAACCTAAAAGCCTGACAGACTTTTTCAAATGGTGGGCTATACAACAAAAAGAGACTGAGAAATGGAGAGAAGAAGACATGCAGTGACAGGAGCAGCAATGTGAGAGAAGAGATGCAGCGATGGCTGGATGCCTTGCAAGGTACGAAAGGTAGAGGATCCAGCACAGATCCAGACGAGCAACAAAATGCAAGCAAACTAAAAGCCATTAAACTTACAGAGTTGTTTCCCTCAGATGATACTGAGGCATACCTGACAACTTTTGAAAGAGTTGCCACAGCCTGCCGGTGGCCAAAGCAACAATGGACAGTCAGACTGGTTCCCTACCTGACAGGGAAAGCCCAGCTTGCCTACAGCAATATGGACACTGCACAGTCAGAAAACTATGACCTGGTGAAAAGTGAAATCCTGAAAAGGTATGACATCTCTGAAGAGACATACAAACAGAGATTTAGATCTCTGAGGTACAACTCGGTCTAGAATCCTCGAGAAGCCTTCACCCAACTCAGAGAACTCCTGACAAAATGAATCCAACCAGAAAGCAAAACAGTCCCACAGATCATCGACACATTTGCCATGGAGCAATTCATCAACATCTTGTCTACAGATGTGCAGCTGTGGGTAAAGAAACACCAGCCAGACAGTAGGGAAAAGGCTGTTTCTTTGGGCTGAGGACTACCAAATGGCTAGGCAGATGCCACAGCAGCAAGATTACAGCCAAGCACCGGTAAGACACTCTGTTTCCCATTTAAACTCCAAGCCTGATGGGGGGGGTGTGGCTTAGCCTTCATCCAAGATGGCAGCATAGATTTCGAGCTCCCTAACTGTGGGTTCGCATCCTAAGACATCCCGCATTTCAGGATTGGCTCTCATCTTCTGGAAGTACAAGAACTAGAAGAGGGACTTATCTGCTGTATTGTGCAGTCCTTATTTTCTTCATCACTGGTTGGCACAGTGACCCCAGGAGCCCTCCCCTTGTCTCAGGGCCTACAGGATGGCGCCCTTCTCTCCAGCCCCAACTGACCCTGTAAGGATGGAGCAAACGTTTCAACAGCTGATGGCACAGATGTCCCAAATGACTTTAGCGCTAAACAACAACTCCCAAACCTTGCAAGCCATTGAGACCCGTTTGTTTCACATGGTGCAACATCTCAAAACCCACGACTCAGCCCTGCAAGATTTCACCGCCACTGCCCGGGCCTCATCCACTTCCTCGAAGATAAGGTGGATGACTTGGAAAATAGCAGCCGCCGCAATAATTTGCAGTTTATCGGCTTCCCTGAGGGTGCTGAGCAACAGGACACCATCCAGTTTCTCCAAAACACCTTACCTCAGACCTGGGCCATCCACCTGCCACTGTCCTGCATATCGAGTGGGCTCACTGCTCCCTTGCCCCGCCACCTAAGCAAGGGGAACACCTGCACCCTATTTTGGCCGGTTTCTTGGATTTCAGGCAGAAAGAAATGGTTGCTGCGGCAGCCAGGGATAAAGTCTCCATTACCTGGAACGGCAACCCCATCTCCATTTACCAGAACTATTCTCGGGAGTTAACTGAGCGGTGTAAGGCATATGCGGACAGCCGGAAAATTCTTCATACCCACCACATCTCTCTTTCCCTCAGATACCCGGCCACCATGCGCGATTATCAATGGGGTCCCCACTTTCTTTGCAACCACCGACAGACTTATGGACTATCTCCGTCAGGAGTTCCCAAAGATTTCCAGAACCTGGAGCTGTTCCGTGCATCCCACGGCCCCTTCGACACTCCGAGCCGCATGGAAGATGTGCTCTGTTCCTCAATGCAATCCCCTAGACCTCCAGTCCACCAGTTTGAGGCCTTTTTTCCACATTGAAGCAAAAAGCGTCACTCGCCGCAGCGGCATGAGAAGAGGCAGCACACGAATGTTAAGCAGATGGAGGAGACGGCCCCAGAGACCGAAGGAGGAGACCTGCAGCAATTTCGTTCCCTTGCTGGCCCTGCCAGACGCAGCACCGCAAGAAGGAGATCAGTCAGCCCCCTCTTTACCTTCAGGAGAGCTAAAATTGTGGGCTGCAGTAACAGCAGTGGATCTGTCAGCATGCTGCCCCAGGCAGACAGTCTCTGGCCACTATCAACTCTTTTTGACGGCAGGCGCACAACAACGAACCATCGGGCTGCTCTCTCTCTCTTCGCAGACCTCAGATGCACCACCCTGAAGGTTCAGTTAAGTACTCTGGGTTTCTTGTTCTGTACCTGGCGGTGCTATGGACAGTGGGTAGGAGTCTTGCCAGCTCATGGGCTTCTTCCCCCAGATAGCTCTGAGCTACGATCTTGGAGCTGGTTTTAATACTCTGGGCTGCTCGGTGTACCCTGGACTGCACGACAGAACTGTAATTGTTTTTGCCCCTCTGGTGTGTCTGTAATAAGCCTTGGACTAACAGGGACTCATTTTGTTTTAGTTGTATGGTTACATTCTGTACTGTACTATGTTTCAGATGGGCCCCTCTAGATCTTTTTATCTTTCATATGTGCTCTGGGGTTGTGGACCTGAACTGATAGCCCTCCATACTGTTTTTCAGGTTGTGCCTGTTATTTTCCCGTATTCTCCCTCATTGCATGGGCCTCGCCTCTGCTCTCCCCCGTTCTGGGTGGTTAGCCCCCCCTTTTTTTCTCTCTTTCTTGACCCAGGTGTCTAGGGGCCTCCCTACACTTGCCAGTCACCCCTGCAGTGCTCTGGATCGGGAGTGCACTCAGCATCGAATACTGCCCTGTACCCCCCTCTCTTTCTCTTCCTGATCCGGCTTTTGGGGTCCTAGCACTGGCCCATAATGCCGGATGGGTCCTTTACACCACCAAGTATAACTTGAATGCTACACAGTCCAGCTGTGGCAGTGCTCACAAGGGCCCCACGACTATTATAATTGATATGGAACCCCCCTTTATTCCCTGCAGCTTTTATCCCACAGGGAATGGAATGACATCTGCTCACGCATCAAGCGGTAGAGTATGAGCCTTCCACTGTGCCTCATCTGTCCTCTTCTCCTCCTTACCACCCCACGAGATGGAGATGGATGGCCTTGGCAGCTAGCCTGCCGGTCTGACCACCCCCCTCCATCTGTAGAGTTGTTATCGTATGCTTATGTTCTTGTAAATAGTTGGGTGCTGTTTTGGGCCTTTTGCCTGATGTGTTTCTCCATTACATCTGGTGACCAGGTAACTATCAGATATGTTTATGTTCTAGGCACATCATGGCTTGTCTGTGCTGGGTGGCTAGGTGTCACTGGGAGCATCCTGCGAGAAGGGGCAGTTGGCCCCTCGGCTTCTGTCCCTGGCGACCTTATGATTTTATCTTGCACTCGTCTTCCCTCCTAGGATCATGACTGACCTCCATGCTTACACCCAGAACGTATGGGGCTGGTAAAGTGTAAACAGGTGTTATCTCACTTAAAGAGGCTGAGGACCACACTGGCCTTCTTGCAGGAGACTAAACTTACAAAACGGGACCCCGCTCTGCTGGCTAGAGATTGGGTGGGACAGGTTTTTTCCTCCTCCCCCTCCTCCTCTAAGAAGAGAGGAGTTGCTATACTCTTCCATAAGTCACATGCCTGGTCCCCTACTCAGGTCCGGACAGATCCCCAAGGGTGGTGGGTTCTAGCACTGACGAAGACCCCAGAGGGTCCCTTGCTTCTCGGCTGTATTTTTTCCCTGAATGAGGATGACCCCTCCTTCTCCCACTCCCTAGCCCAGAAATTGTGTTCCTTGGCTCCTAACTCTATGCCCACTCCTAGGGGGAGATTTCAACCTCGTTTTGGTGCCCCAGCTGGACCATAGTGCTCCTGCCCCTGTGCAACACTCCAGGGGCCATCTAGCACTGCACCAATTGATGGCAGAGGTCAGCCTAACCGACATCAGGAGAACTTTCCACCCGAGGGTGAGGGACTATTCATTCATCTCATCCGTGCATGGGTCCCACAGCCAGCTGGACTTCTGGCTGGTGTCTGAGGACATTTGCCAGAATGCAGTTGACTCCGTGACCATGCCTAAGGTCGTCTCAGACCATGCTCCAGTGCACCTTCACCTGCTATGGGGCTTGCTCCCCCCTAAATTTGCCACCTTGAAGCTAGATCCCCTCCTCCTTAAAGACCCTGATTTTGTGCAGTGGTTGACCTCTGAGACTGCCCTATTTTTAGCAGAGAATTCTCTGCAGGATACCCCTCCAGGCATTACGTGGGAGGCTTTCAAAGCCACCCTGCATGGGGTAATAATTGGATTTGCATCCAAGCGCCGGAAGAAGCGGGAACACCTTTGCGTCTCTTTAGAAGCAAGGCTTAAGTTCCCAGAAGCTCAGGCCAAGCAGTCTCACTGCCTGAACCAGGACTCTCCACTGAACAAAGAAATGCTCTCAGTGCGTATGGAGATTAATGACTTGCTGACCTGCAAGGCCGAAGTAGCAATAGTGAGGCTATGTCATCATTACTGGGAGGGGGGAAAATAGTAAACCCCTGACCTACTGCCTACGTAAACAGCAGGCTGAGCGCCATATCACCGGCCTAAGGGACCAGACCGGCTCAACCCGCACAGACCCTAAGCTCATAAATGCCATCATGAGGCAGTTCTATTCAGAACTTTATTCCTCCACCAAAACCCAAGCTGCTGACACAGCAAAATCCTTTCTCACTTCTCTTCAACTTCCCACTCTTCACCCATCTCAAGCCGCAGATCTAGACCTGCCTATCACGCCAGATGAGGTGGCAATGGCAATTAAGGTCTTGAATCCTAGTAAGATTCCTGGAGGTGATGGCTTCCCAGTCGAACTTTGGCAGCTCCTTGCTCCTCAAATCCCCCCCCCCCCCCAGTCTACAGTGAAATCCTGGTCACTGGCATTCTCCCCACACACTTTTTGGGAAGTGGTCATCACCGTGTTTCCAAAAAAAAGGCAAGACTCCCACGCTCCCCTCTAGTTACCACCCAGTATCCCTTATCAATATGGACAGTAAAATATTTGCCAAGATTTTGACTACTAGGCTCAGCCTGCTTCTCCCTTCCCTCATCCACCCTGCACAGGTTGGTTTTGTCGTGGGGGCGCCTCAGCCGTGATCACATTAGGTCACTGGTTAATATCATCCATTATGCCAAGGCTCTCTCCACCCCCGCTGCAACAATAGTGGTTGATGTCGAAAAAGCTTTCGACTCCCTTGAATAGGATTACCTGGAGAAAGTGCTGCACCAATTTGGCTTTGGGACTCCCTTTCGGAATTGGGTGATGGCACTGTATCAACAACCCACAGCCAGGATCAGGACCAATGCTGTAATTTCCATTCCCTTTCAACAAGGTAGAGGCACCCGATAAGACTGCCCTATCTCCTCCTCTATTTATTTTAGCGGCCGAGCCATTAGCAGCGACTATCAGACAGCATCCTGACATTCATGGGATCACTATATGAGTGCATGCCTATGTTACGCTTATGTATGCGGACGATCTACTGGTCCTTGTGGAAGATGTCACGGTAGCCCTCCCGGCACGCCTTACTCTCCTAGCAGACTTTGCAACAATTTCTAGCCTAAGGATGAATAAATCCAGAACTGAACTTCTCCCTCTCAACTCCAGTTGCACACAGGAGAGAGTCCCTCCCCTGGGGCTTAAATGGGCCTCGGGTTCCTTAGTATATCTTGGTATCCATATTTCCTCTAACCTTTCTAAAATCTTGGATCACAGTATGAATCCTTTGATTGCCGACCTTAAGATGGAACTGGACAGGTGGAAATTGCTCCATCTTACCTTAGCAGGTAAACTGGCACCCCTCAAAATGATCTTCGCTCTTAAACTTCTTTATCTCCTCTCTCGTATCCCCCCCCCCACAAAATGGCTCTGCACCACTGATAATGTAGTGGGGAACTTTATTTGGGAAAACAAAAACCTCGATATAGCAGGAGCAAGCTTCATTCCCACTGGAAGGCCGGTGGACAGGGCCTGCCGTGGTTTGAGGGATACGCATGGGCCTACTCCTTAGCACAATCCTTAAAATGGTTCACTGTCCTGGCTTCTGACCCTCCACAATGGCTCCATATGGAAAAAAACCATTGCTCAGGTACATAGCCTTCCTCTCCCTAATATATATAACCCTCTACCTAAACCTCTCCGGGACCATCCCACCATTGCACCAGCTGTCCAGATTTGGTACAAGGTGCCTACCGGGATTAAAGCAGAGCCTGCATCTCTTCTCCACACCCCTGTTTTTAACAATCAGCATATCCTGATTGAAAATAAGCCCATTTACTGGCCTCAATGGGAGCATTTGGGCGTTACAGTCCTGGCAGATGTCCTTGACGACACTCAGTGGGGGATCCAATCCTTTCAGGAGCTTGCCAGGGTTAAAGTTCTAACTAAAAATGACTTTTGGAGATACCTGCAACTGCGAAGCTCACTGGTCAAGTTTCTTAAGTTGAGCCCACCCACAACAGCCATCCCCAGAAACTATCCACCTGGCTTAAGCTTCCCAAGGGCCAAGCCAGCAAAATCTATGCTGCCATTCAAGAGAGCATTCCAGCGCAATCCGAGGATTCTAAACATAAGTGGGAGAAGGCACTGCAGCTGAGGTTGGATGCCTCTCAATGGGCTCTCTGCTGGAAACTGGTGCACTCGAGTTACCCGGACGCATGCAGCAGACTTATACAGAACAGATTGTTGCACCATTGGTACAGAACACCAGTCGTTCTGTACAATGCCAAGCTCTTGGATAACAAGATCTGCTGGAGGTGCCAGGCCCAGACTGGAGATCTATATCACATTATCTGTCAATGCTCTCTACTGGCCCCCTTTTGGCAGGCAGTGAATCACCTCGCCACATAAGTTCTAGGTCCTGCGACCATGATGGACTCCCTCGTCTGGATCCTGGGCCTACCCACGCATGGATCTCGCCTTAAAGCCCACCAACTTCGCTGGCTAGCCCTCTTCAGTATCTCTGCCAAGAGCCTTATCTTGTGCCGGTGGCGGTCAACTGAAGTCCCCTCTATCCTAGAACTTCAGCACACCCTTATGCTCTTGGCTTTGCTGGACCGCATGTCACATGCTGCAGTTAACAAGCTCACAGCATATGCTGCTTGCTGGGCCCCCTTTCTTGCCTAGCTGCATCCCAGGATGGGGATAGGCTGAGTCTACCTGTGGTTACTGTTTGACTCTCTTTCTTACTCCCGGTATAATGGCCCTTGGCAGGCACTCAGTTTTAGTCAGCCATGCTACGTAGAGTGATTTGCATAATCCTATAGCCCATCAGTAATAATATGGTGACATTATATACATTTACCCAGTCTCGTTTCTGGATTTTTTTTTCCTGCATCATTACAGAGCAGAGAGTTTAGGGGGCCCCTCCCTTCTTCGCCTTTCTTTTTTCCCTACATGTAAGGGTATGCGGTAAGTTTATGGATATAATGTTGCTTGGATCTTTCTCTGCTAATGATGTATGTTTTGTTTTCTTTTTTTCTGTCTGCTTATGCTGTTTGTTGTGTATAGGAAAATTCAATAAAACTTATTAACTGAAAAAAGAAACTCCAAGCCTGATAAGAACTCTTGTGGGGGTAACAAATCTGGGCCCAAAGACATTATCTGCTGTAACTGTAATAAGCCAGGCCATTTTGCAAGAAACTGCCATAGTAAGGAAAGTGGCACTGGAGCAGATTTGTCCTTGGCAAATTAGGGCAAGTACTTAGCAGATGTGAAGGTGGGGGATAAGACTGTGAAGGGACTCATTGATTCAGGAAGCAGACAGACCCTAGTGCATGTTAAAGTGCTGGGAAAACACTGTGCAAAGGGACCAGGTACTGGTGTCATCTGCATCCACGGGGACACTCGATACTATCCAACCACCCAAGTGACTGGACCGTTAAGGGTGTGCCGCACCAAATGAAAGTGGGGGTAGTACCTAAGTTACCTGTACCTGTGATTATCGGAAATTACTTCCCAGGATTTACTGAGCTAATCAAAGAGGTAGTAAATCCTGATGTTGCAGCAGCTATGGTGACAAGAGCTCAGGCAAAGAAAATTTCAGAAGGTGGGGACACTTTTCCTTCCAGTGATTTTGATTCAGACTTGTTTGAGCACAGCTCCAAGATCTGGAAATCCAAGAAAAAAAGACGATGCCTAAAGAAACTGTGGCAACAAATGACCGATGGACAGGAAGGGTTAAAATACGAAAATGCTGAAACTAAACTG
Organism: Neoceratodus forsteri; assembly: GCA_016271365.2. Classification (NCBI taxonomy): domain Eukaryota; kingdom Metazoa; phylum Chordata; order Ceratodontiformes; family Ceratodontidae; genus Neoceratodus; species Neoceratodus forsteri. The sequence continues at coordinate 1,126,685,899 of CM057449.1, read as the reverse complement.
ATAACCGATTGTTATTTTCTTTCAGAACAAGCAAACTGTGTTTCTTTCCAGGGTTATTTTAAGCAGCTGGGGGTGAAACCAAAACAGGGTGGACCAATGTTTAAAAAATGTAATGGGTTACTGTACAGAGTTTGGGTTAAACCTCAGAGACAGGAACAGACAGAACAATTGCTTATACCACAGAAGTATAAATATGTGTTGTTACAGATAGCACATGATAGTCCTATGGCTGGTCACTCAGGGAGAGATCGCACCCTTGCCAGATTGCTGTATAGATTTTACTGGCCTGGAATTCATGAAGATGTTGCTACCTATTGTAATTCCTGTGCTGAGTGTCAGAAAGTAGCCCCAGTCACTAGAAAAGACAAGGTGCCCCTGGTGCCCCTACCCTTGATAGATGTGCCTTTTGAGAGAATGCAACGGATGTGGTTGGTCCTTTAGACAAATGTAAAAAGGGTAATATATTTATCCTAGTAGTATGCGACTATGCTACTCGATACCCAAAAGCAGTTCCAATACAGCTCCAAAAGTGCCAGCAGAGCTTGCCAAAATTTTCAGCAGAGTGGGCATACGTAAATAAATTATTACTGATCAGGGTAGTAATTCTGGTGCTGCATTGCTTAAGGAGCTGTACAGACTACTAGGTATCACTGCTATAAGAACCTCCCCCATCACCCTCAGACAGACGGTCTTGTTGAGCGTTTTAACCAAATCCTAAAACAAATGTTAGAAAGGTTTGTAAAAGGAGAAGGGAAAGACTGGGACCAATACTTGCCTTAGCTACGTTTTGCTTACAGAGAAGTACCACAGGCATCAACAGGGTTTTCACCATTTGAAACGCTGTATGGTAGGCAGCCAAGAGGGCCACTGGATGTGATAAAAGAAACGGGGGAAGATAACCCCACTCAGAAACAATCTATAACATCTTACATGTGTGCCCTAAAAAAGAAGCTGGCAAAATACTGTATGTTGAAATTGCCCATAGTAATCATGAAGAGGCTCAAAATCAGCAGATGGTATAGTATGACCATGGGGTAAAAGAAAGCTTTTGAGCCAGGTGAAAAGGTTTTGCTACTGTTACCCACAACAGAAACTAAACTGTTAATGAAGTAGCAAGGGCCTTATAAAGTGCTTAGATGTACTGGCACTGTTAACTAGGAGATTGAGACCACTGACAGAAAAAAATCCTAGTAAGATATACCATGCTAACCTCCTCAAGAAATAAGTTGAAAAAACACCAAAAACTGCTTTGCTAGTTTTACCAGAAACCGATAAGGAAGATATTGATGTAGCTTATAATAGACTGGAACAAACTATACATGCTGATGCTGTAAAAGGTGAATGTTTTCTTAACCTCAGAACAAACTGCAGACATTTGTAATGTGCTAAAGACATTTAACAGTACTTTTACCATGGTACCAGGCCGAGCAAAAGGGGTTGAGCACGTAATAGTGACAAGGGATGCTCATCCTATTAGACAAAAGACATACAGGTTGCCAGAGCGGTTCAGAGCTTATGTGGTTAGGGAAATACAAAAAATGAAAGAATTGGGTATCATAGAGGAGTCAAGGAGTGCTTGGTCATCTCCCATGGTAATTGTAAACAAAAAAGAAGGGGTTGTTAGAATCTGCCTTGGTTTTAGGAAACTTAATCAAGTGTCAGAATTTGACAGTTATCCTATGTCCAGAATAGATGATTTGGTGGACAGACTGGGGAGTGCAAAGTAGATCAGTACCCTCGATCTCACCAAGGGTTACTGGCAAATATCTTTAGCTAAAGAATCCAGAGATAAAATTGCATTTGACACCCCTATAGGATTCTATCAGTTCGCCAACATGCCATTTGGTTTACATGGTGCGCCAGCTACATTCCAATGGTACATGGATGTCATTTTATCCCCCGACACTGGTTACTGTGCTGCATACCTGGATGATGTCGTGGTGTACAGTCCAGACTTGAAAAGCCACCTAGAACACCTACGAGTAGTTATCCAAGCTATCTGAAATGTAGGTCTGACTGTTAATCCTACCAAATGTGCACTGGGGATGCAGGAAATCAGATATTTGTGCTATGTGTTGGGAAATGGAGAAGTTGAGCTAGAAATTTCTAAAATAGAAGCTGTAGCTAACAGCCCATTATCTGAAACAAAGAAACATGTCAGGTCATTTTCAGGGCTGGCTGGTTATTATTGGAGATTTGTTCCCAACTTTGCTGAGTTAACTACTCCCCTCACTGAACTAATGAAAAAGTGGTACCCAAATAATGTGAAATGGACCCCATAGTACGATGAAGCGTTTTAAGCCATGAAGGCTGCATTATGTTCAGCCCCTGTTTTAAGAAGCCCAGACTTTGAAAAAAAATAAATGTTGCTACAAACAGATGCATCAGAGTTAGGCCTAGGTACAGTACTGAGTCATAATATAGATGGGACAGAACATCCTATTCTGTACATAAGTAGGAAATTGCATGACAGAGAGAAAAGGTACTCCACTATAGAAAAGGCATGTTTAGCAGCAAAGTGGGCCATGGAGTCCCTTAAGTTTTGTTTGCTAGGAACTGACTTTGTTCTTGTAATGGATCACAGTCCTCTCTGTTGGCTTAACCAGATGAAAGATAAAAATTCCAGAATCACAAAGTGGTACCTGGCACTGCAGTCATTGAAATTCACAGTGATACACAAATCTGGTAAAGAGAACAGCAATGCTGATTTTCTGTCAAGATATGGCTCAGGAATTGAGGATTCCGAAGGTTGAAAAACATATGTATGAATTTAAACTTTACTGTTTGCTGTACGGTTATTAAAAAAAAGAGAGATGATGTATATGTGCTTAATTTGCAGCAAATATTGTTAGATAATTAATAGAAAGTTTTGGAAACCTGTTTGATGAAACAGGTTTCCTCTTAAGGAGGGGGGTGTATGTGACAGGATGGAATAGGACCCTGTCCCATTTGCTAAGGAGAAAGTGTTTAAATGCAAGGATCTGTCCTTTTATGTTTCTTCTCTGTCTGGTTGCGCAACCAAATTTTGCTGTGAGACTTGAGACTTTATCACCACGACAATCTCGCAGTTCTTTGGCTCTCACTGTATTTCAGTTTTCCCCCTTGCATATAATCTGATCTAAAAATATACGCAATTCATTGTATGGAAATGTAACTGATATTGGGATCCGTTTGTTTAGAAACTATATAGTTACTGTTGAAATGTATATAATTATAATTTGAGATGATTGTAAAAAGCTAATGGAAAACTCCAGAGTTACTAGAGTACAAATGTTTGAGCATTTTACAAAAGTTGTGCAAAGGGGCCTCAAGAGGCACAGTGTGTTCTAGCAGCTCATGAAACGTACATGAACAGGATGCTTGCTAAGAGCGGGGGTTGAAAAGACTTATAAGAGCTAAGCTGCAACTGCAAGAAAGATTATTAGGAGAACAAGGGACACAGAGACTGAAGGAAAACTTTATTTTATTTTGTCTTTGTAAATAGTTATACTGAACAAGTTTATTTTATGATACTGCTAGTGTAAATAACAAATTTTTGCTGAATTCTAAAACTGCTCCTGGTTTTCCTATGCTTTCTGACCTGTGCTTCGATGACAAGGAGTGCTTCTTCCTTGCCCACTGACTCCCACAAACATAAGAAGAAGAGGGACAAAGAGAAGCACCGGGACCAGGATCAGTCCCCCTCTCATCCACGGCCACCCTCGGGCCCCTTGGGTGAATTGCAGCCCTCTTCCTCTGGGAAGACTGCCGCTACGACCAAGTCTGCCCCACCTTCTCAGGAGCAGCCCTTGGTCATCCTGCTGTCTCTGGTTATGGTGGACGCAGGTGCCTTGGTAGAGTCCGAGGCTTCTGCCACCCGTAGTCTCATCTTCACCACTGGGTCTCAGCAGGCTGGTGGGGCTGATAAGTCGTTCGTCAGGCCCTCTGATGAACGCCTGGCCCAGGCTGAGAAGCCAGGATCCAGGGACTCCCTTTCCCACATGGCCAAGGTCGATAAGCCAGTCGTCTGACCCTCCAACAACCACCTAACCATTCCGCTCACGTCGGGCTCTGGCGCGAGCCACGATGACATCTGGCCAGACAAGAGGCAGCTGCCAGTCTCTGGCCAGCATTTTCCAGTGGGTTCTACCCACGGAGACAACCCTCTCTTCTCCCGTTGTGGAGCCCCTCCACCCTCCCCAGACGAGTGGGAGCCGGAGGAGAGTCGTCCAATGGGTGTCATTATTTCTGAATCACCCCTTGACCTGATGTTGGAGCTTCTGGGCACCCCACAGGACCCTTCCCCACTGCTTTTTCCAACTGGACCATCCGTGCCAACACAGGACTTGCCTCCCGTGGGCTCCACACCTGACTCAGTTCCTTCGGGTCCTGTTGGGTCGATTTTTAGGCATTCTCGGGATCCCACATCAGCCCACTCAGTTCCTCCATTGGGACCTACATCAGGCTACCCTCCGCCTGGCTACCCAACCTCTCATTATGTCCCTGGGTATCCTCCATCAGACATCAGGCTTCACGATGTCGGGGTATGTGCCTCGTACCCTTGGTCGGGTTACCCAATGCATGGGTACCACATGTCAGAATACCCCATGACAGGATACTCTCCAGGGTTCCAGCTGGTATATCAACCCCCTCCGTAGCCCCAGGCAGATTTTCAGGCCATCCTCTAGTCCTGGTGGTCCAAGACAAAATCTCAGCTTGTATCTGAGCTGGACAGCCGGCACCTGGTGAGAGCTTTTCCCCTGGTCCACCCGGATCAGACTCTTAGGTCTGTTTCTGCAGCAGAACAGCGATAGTCGACGTTGGGCCTGATGAAAGGTCCTGCAATGGCCCTGACAGTAGTCGGTATTCCTCACAGAATTCAGGAGGTCTCTCGTTTGGACTTCGTTCAGACGTCAGACCTTCAGATTCTTCGGACTCAGAATCTGAATCCGGGTCTTCCTCCGCAGCTTCAGGGTTAGAGATTCCTCCTCCGGAGGAGCCCAAGTCGAAGGAGTCCCCCAAATCACCTCCATAGGACCCTTAATTTTGCGGACCTCCTGAAAAAGATTGCGGAGGTTTACAACTCGAAGATGGATGCACAGGATCCCAAGCATCAGCAGCTTGCTGAACACCTGGATATCCAGGAGATAACACCTGTTCTTTCACCCCTGTGTCTAGAGCCTCACGAGGATTTAGCCTCCACTATATGGATGATGCCTTCCTCCATTCCAGCTGTAGCGAAGAAGGCTGATAGAACCTGTAGAATCCCAGAGGGTAAGGATCACCTAAGTTTCCACCCTAAGGCAGACTGTGTAGTGATCACGGTGGCCCATGATAGGTCCTCCAAGCCCAAGCACATGAACACTTCCCCTTCCTGACAAGGAGTCAAGACAGCTTGATCAGTTTGGGAGAAAGTTTTATTCTTCCTCCACTCTAGCTATGCGTGCACTTAACTATGTGGCACACATGCTGGTGTACCAAAAGTCACTGTTCAGCCAGGTGGAGCCTGTCATTGAGGCCATGCCGGACTCCAAATCCTAGACTGTATTTTCAGACACCATTAGGTGGGCCAAAGTCGCCTATCGCCACTCTCTGAGAGCCACCTACGACGCCGTGGGCTCCTCAGTCAGGGGCACCACTCCAGCAGTATGTCTCAGGAGATTTTCCTGGGACCACTGTTATTTGGGATATTTATTGCACACATTTCCATGGGTATCAAGAGCAGGATCAGCCTGTTTGCCGACGACACCAAGATAGTGATGGTGGTGAATGACATAGAGGGGTGGCAGGGTTGCAGGAAGATCTGAAAAAGCTGGAGACTTGGTCAGACACTTGGCAACTGGGGTTCAATGCCAAAAAGTGTAAGGTACTGCATTTTGGTGCAAAAAAATCCAAGGAGAAACCACCAACTTGGGGGGAGTGCAGCTGGCGGAGAGTGAGGAGGAGAAGGATCTGGGGGTGGTCATCACGAGATCAATGAACAGCTCAGCACAGTGTAGGAAGGCAGCAGCAAGGGCCAACAAAATGCTGGATTGCATCTCAAGGGGAATAACACTGAGGAGGGGGAAAGTGATTCTGCCGCTTTATAGATCGTTAATTAGACCTCATCTTGGATACTGCGTGCAGCACCGGTACCCATACCTGAAAAGGGACATTAAATTACAGGAAGGGGTGCAGCGCAGAGCAACTAAAGTGATCCAAGGACTGGGGGACTTACCGTATGAGAGTAGGCTAAAGGAGTTAAAGATGTATTCGCAGGAGGAGGAGGGTAGGGACAGAGGGGATATGATTGAGACATTTAAGTACATGAGCGGGATCAGCAAGATTGGTATGGAGGGTCTATTCAGGGTAAGGATGGGGAGGGACACTCGAGGCCATGACTTGAGATTGGAGGGGGGAAGGTTTAGGAGGGAAATGAGGAGACTCTTTTTTTACAGGGAGGGTGGTGGCAGGGTGGAACGTGTTAACAGCAGAGGTGGTGGCCTCTAAAACAGTGGGCTGCTTCAAAAGGGGCTAGGACAGGGCATGAGGGAGGTTAAAAGGAGGGAGGGAGGGATGAGGAAGGAGGGGCAGCTGCAGAATAGGGCTGCTAACTGCAAAATCAAGCAGACTCGACAGACAGATGGCCTTTTTCTGTTGGCAAATTTCGTATGTTTGTAGGGTGTCAGGCTTGGCACCGGAAGTCCAGGCAGCTCTCCAGCAGTTCTATCTTGTTCAGGGATGATGATGCTCAGGATATAGTTGCCAAACCTCCAGGATAAGAGCAAGGCCTTGAGGTCAGTCCACACCATGTACCATCCTAGATCCAAGGCCAAGATGCCTTTTTGCTGCCAGACCAAGCGGCAGACAAGGCACCAGCAGACGGTCATATGGCAGATAAAACGTCGGGCCCCTTCAGCAACAGCCACCCCTCCGGCCAAAACCCAGAGAGCCTCAGAGGCGGCTCGTCCTATCCCTCCCTATGTCTCTTGACTTGTGGCCTGCCCCCACTCCTCCTCTTCGATTGGGGGAGCCAGTGGGTGGAAGATTTGCCAGTCACGTGATAGGTTGGGAGGCAACCACCACAGACTCGTGGATCCTTCAGTTGATAAGACAAGACCACACTCTTGAGTTTCTCAAGAGAACCCCAGACAAACCACCAGGGGCATCTCATTATCCAAAGGTGCACATTCCCCTCATAAGGGAAGAAATCGAGGCTTTTCTGCAAAAAGAAGCAATAGATCCCATTCCAACAAACCAGGAAGGAAAGGGGTATTACTCATACTTCTTCCTGGTTCCAAAAAAGATGGGAGATTTGCGTCCCATCTTGGACCACAGCGCTGTAAACTGGTACACAGAATATAGACAGTTCCAATGCTGATTCTCCCAGGGTTGCTGCCCTCAAGCACAAGGGACAATGGCTTTGTGCCCTGGATATGCAAGATGCCTACCTGCATATCCCAGTCTTTCAGGCCCATCGCCTATACCTCAGATTCTCCTTTCAGGGGGAACATTACCAGTTCAAGGCCCTTACCTTTGGCCTGTCCTCAACACCCTGGGTTTTTACTAAGTGCCTTACGGTAGTGGCGGTGGCCCTGAGACACCAGGGTCACTACGTGTTCCCCTACCTCGATGACTGGCTTCTGTCATTCCCGTTGAGGGAGCAGCTGGAACTTTTCCTTTCAGCTGCCCTGGCCCTTTTTGTGGAAGTAGGGATTACTGTCAGTTATCCTAACTCCCAACTTGTCCCTTCCCAATGCCTCCGGTTTATATGAGCAGTGTTGGACATGGCCCAGATTATGGTCTTCCTCCCTTTGGACAGGGCAGAAACCTTGCAGAAACTGGCTCATTTAGTAGCCTCCAGTTGGTGGGTTCCAGCCAGGTCAGTTCTTCGACTTCTTGGCCTTATGGCAGCGTCCATCCCCGCTGTCCCTCTAACCAGGCTCCACATGCAAATTTCTTAGTGGACGCTCAGAGTGCAGTGGGATTAGAGGTTGGACGACCTAGACCACATGGTCATGGTCTCCAGTTCGATGCAGCAGGATCTCCTATGGTGGCAGGATCTCAACAGCCTCACCAAGGGGGTTCCCTTCCAGCCCCTCCTCCCACCCAGACTCTGACTACAGATGTGTCAGGGATGGGTTGGGGGTGCTCAACTAAGGAACCACAGGACTCAAGGGCTGTGGTCTCCATCAGAGCTCTCTCTGCACATCAGTGTGTTGGAGATGAGAGCAGTGCTGTATGCTCTTCAAGCCTTCCAGCACTTGCTCAACCAGGGCCCACTGTTAGTCCAGTGGGACAATATGTGCGTAGTCTGGTACCTCAATAAACAAGGGGGCACTCGTTCGTACCCCTCTGCAGGGAAGTGATGCAGGTGTGGAACTGGGCAATTCTGCACCGGATACACCTCTCTGTGGTTCACGCTCCGGGCATGCAAAACGTCATAGCGGACAGTCTCAGCCGCACCCGAGTAAGAGACCATGAATGGGAGCTCAAGCAAGCGGTGGTCGAAGACATTTTGACCTATGGGGTCATCCAGACCTGGATCTGTTCACCTCTCCATACAATGCAAAACTACCTAGATTTTGCTCACTTGCTCCCGATCATGGTGTTTTTTGGTGAGATGTGCAATCTCTTTGCTGGACAGGGAGGTTTTTGTACACCTTCCCTCCCTTTCCGGTTCTGCAGAGGGTGCTGCTCAAGCTTCAAATGAAGGAGGCTCACATGATCCTGATCACCCTATATTGGCTTCGCCAAATATGATTTCTGCTTCTTTAGTAGCTTGCAGTGGAGGCTCCAGTCCCCCTGCCCCTCTGCCACGATCTCCTGACTCAGGAGAGGGGCATACTGGTCCACCCAGGGCTGAAATCCCTTCACCTTCATGCGTAGCACCTCATGACATAGCTGCTTCATGTTATGGAGTTTCCTCTAGAGTGGCTCAGGTCCTTGTAGAGGGCAGAAAGCCTTCTACGAAGATGACGTATGCTATGAAATGGAAGCGTTTCTCCATTTGGGCCACTTCAAACTGTTATAATCCCTCTTCGTTCCTCGTTTCTCAGGTCATGGAGTATTTACTACACCTCTCTGACCTGGGCCTGAGTTGCTCTTCGCTGAAGATTCGCTTGTCTGCTATTTCTGCCTTAGTGGAGGGCAAAACTATGGTTCAGCTGGAGGTTTCCAAAACCTTTCTGAAAGGGATCCTCCACCTGAAACCCCTGGTGCACAGTCCCGCGCCACCTTGGGATCTAAATTTTTTGGGGGAAAAACTGACCTTGCCTCCTTTTGAACTGGGTGGTAGTTGTGATATGCGCTATTTACCATAGAAAGCGCATTTTTTTTTATGTACTTTTTCTCCGCTATCCTAGTCGTCCCTACCTAATTGCTGTCCTCCCAGTCCCGTCCCCCAAACTTGAGACCCCCCTCCCGTGTTCTCCCACAGCTACCCCTCTGTGGCAGGGAGCCCCCAACTCAACCTGCCAAGTTCGAATCCAGTGTCTGGGAGGTGTCTTCTCGGGGGCGGCACCTGCAGAGGATGGCCATTCATGCCACGCGACTGGGACCAGATTTTCCAGTTTTCCCTGAGGAGAATGTGCAGTACCGACAATGGCAGAGCTGAGCACATGTCCGCATGCAGCACACCGGTCGGCTGCTGCTCCTCCTCTGTCCCCCATTGTACAAAACCTGGCATGCCAACACCTGTCAGGCAGGTGCAGGTCTCTGTTCCTCATCCTCCCCAGGAGAGGAGAGCTGTCCTTCAGACGCTCGATCCTCTCCCGTCCTGGCCGACCCCTGACAACCCATTCGCACTGCGAACATGGGTTGCCGGCGTGGCAGGAGGTAAGACATCACTGCCTCAGCCCTCCATGCCACTGGGCCGGCTCGAAAGTGCTCTTTTTAGATGCAGTTACTTCTGATTGAAAGATGTCTGAGCTTCAGGCCCTGATGTGTAAGGAGCCTTATTTGATTTTTCACAGAGACCGGGTGGCTCTGCGTACTAATGCTCAGTTTTTACCGAAAGTGGTTTCTACGTTCACATTGAATCAGTCTATTCAACTCCCAGTGTATTACCCTTCCATTCAGGGGGAGGCAATTCTGCATACCTTATGTTCACAGAATCTTGCATTATTATACTAACCATACAAAGTCTGTCGGGAAGATGGACCAATTTTTGTTTCGTTTGCGCCTAAGAGAGAGAGTGCAGCAGTTTCCAAACATAGAAACATAGAAATTGTTGGCAAATAAGGGCCGCCTGGCCCATCTAGTCTGCCTGTAAGCGGTTGTACTGGATTACTGCTTCCGACCCACCCGCTGCTGTACCTCTGTGTTTCCCCTATTTCTGATCCAAGCATGCTTGAATCCATTCACAGTGCTCACTCCCACCACCTCTTGAGGCAGACCATCCCATGCATCCACCTCTGTGAAGAAGAACTTCCTCACATTCCCTCTTAATTTCCCACCTTCCAGTTTCATGTCATGCCTCCTCGTTCTTTTTCTCCTTCTGTATAGGAAAATCTCTCCCCCCCTGCACCTTGTTTACACCCTTGAGGTACTTGACTGTTTCTATCATGCCCCCTCTTTCCCTCCTCTCTTCCAGTGAGTACATATTGTGGTCCCTTAATCTCTCCTCATAAGTCTTATGTTGCAAGCCCTGTACCATCTTAGTTGCCCTTCTCCAGCCTGTTAATATCCTTATGAAGGTGCGGCCTCCAGAACTGCACACGGTACTCCATGTGAGACCTGACCATGGTTTACAACAGTGTTTATTCAAATGATTGGCAAACTGTATTGTTTTCTGCTACCAAAGGTATAGCAAAACCCTCCTGGGGGAGGTTAAGGGGCATTCTACCAGAGGCATGGCTGCTTCTACCGCTTGCTTCAGGAACGAGTCAGCCACTGACATTTGTGCGGCGGCCACTTGGAACTCCGTCCGCACTGTCACCAAGCATAACAGTCTGGACATTGCCTCTAGGTGCAGGGCTGGCTTTGGTCTAGCTGTCCTTCAAGGCCTTCTCTCCTAAATTCCCTGCCTTTCTGCAGAACTTTCCTGCCTCCCGTATTTCAGTTCCTTCTGATTCACATTGCTTGGGACTCAGTCCTCAAGATTATTATCTACCGCAAGAGCCCTCTCGAAGTAAGATAGTACAGTTATGTAAGAACGTACCATAACAGTAGATCTTCGAGAGAGGCTTTTGCAGTAGGTAACCTTTTTCCGTCCCTCCCTCCCTCCCCCAGCTTCTGCTGCTCTTCTTCTTTAACTTTATCTTGGCTCCAGGAGCCTAATTTTTCCATTCTCCTATGGCTCCCTTTGGAGGTCTCCGGTGGGAGAACTGGAAGGTGGGTGTGGGGACCGTCCACTATATAGTGTCATGGTGACGCCCGTCAGTTGACGTCAGGTGGACAGTCCCCCATCAGACACTGCTAGCTAAAGTTTTCATCTGGTCCTGACGCCAGGGGGTGCAGTCATCAAGGTTATTACCTACTGCAAGAATCTCTCTCGAAGATCTACTGTTTCGGTAAGTTCTTACCTTACTGTACTTTCTGACACCATCTGTCATCGAGGCAGAGGTCAGGAAGTATAGGAAAACCAGGAGCAGTTTCAAAATTCTCAAATAGTGTTTTATTTTTCTCAATAACAGCAAAATAAAATGTGTTCAGTATAACTATAGAGAAAACAGTCCTCCTCCTGAGTGTTTTTCTCAGTTTCAAATCTCAGTCTCTCTCTGTCTCTTGCAAAACATGGCTGCACTTTTTATAACAAGTCTGTGCGAGGAGCTCGTTAAGGAGACAGTGTTTTTCACAGAGTGTTCTTGCCAGTTTCAAGTCTTCTTGCAGGTGCAGCAAAAAGAATATAGTGATTCCGAACTGGCGTCTTGTTGACAGCTCTGTAAAATTTGCACACCAGCAACTCAGTTTAACACCTTGAGTTCCAAATAGTTTTTGCAATCATTTCAACAGTATAACTATATACAGTTTTAAACAAAGGGATCCCAGTATCACATACAGTTTTACACAGAGATTTACATATATTTTAATACCCCAGATATGTGAGGGGGGAGAAAAGACAGAAATAGCAAGGGAAGGCAGAAAGATAGCGAGAGGCGGAGAATTGCAAAACCATCAGAGTGATCAGTTTCTAGGTCTCACAAGGAAATTTGGTTGCACAGTCAGACAGAGAAGAGACAGAAAAGGAGAGGACAGAACAGACCCTTGGAGTTTAAACTCTTTCTGCATAACAAATGGGGCAGGGCCTTATTCAACTCTGTTACGTGGGCTAATAAAAAATTTGAAAACATGACTATCAGAATGAGAATGCTATGGTAAAATATTTGCCATGCTGTGTGGGGTGTGGTAGCAGATAATCTGTGTGCAGTTTGTTTTTAACTTTAATCATTATTGTGTCACATTAGCATGTTTTTATGGGCTGTGCTCGCCCCTTTGAAATATTGGACTATTAGCTGGCCCGGTGGCGCTGAGGGCTGAGGCGCTGGACATCTTACCTCACGCTGCACCGGCGACCTGGCTTTGGGAACGACTTCGGGTTGCCAGGGTGCCAGCATGAGGGAGGAGGTGGGGAGCAGGATTGAGCAAAGGCTCTCCTCTCCCAAGAAGGGGTCGCCTGCCTGTAGTCCTGCTGTCACTGGATGGAGGTACGGTGATAGGCGCAGGCGGCAACAGTGCGACCAGAAGGGTGGGGGGTATCCCGCAAGGCGTGCATACATGTGCCTCAAACCGCGTGCATCACATCAGGGATGTGCGGGAGTAGGACTGAAACCATGAAAAAGCCAAAAGTACATACAGGGAAAAAAACCTAAATATCGGACTATGAAAGGAGTTTACAAGGGACAACAAGCCACCTTGACAAAGCACATGTGTCGTGGGTACAGAATGTTGGGTGTCTGTGGGTCATCTCTCACAAGACCTTCTTTGTGCTTGTAATCAAGCTATTAACTTTTTTATTTTTGTACCTGAATAAAAAATAGTTCTGCATAGTACACTGAGCTCCTGTGTCTGTTGCTGAATAGTGAGTTGAATGCTGAGTGTTGCACACTGTTATACTGGTACTGGACTTTCAAGCACCAACGTCGAAGCCTGCAGCCCTTCTTCATTAAGTCTGCAGAGGTCTGCATGTTTCCCATAAAATAGGAAAACAACATGCCTGAAATTTGGCCACCTGCAATGAATGCTTGTTTTAATAGCATCAGCAGTTGCAATGAGTGCAAAGGGATGGCCCGTTGGTTCAGCGGCAGTGATGATGCCCCTGATGCAGAGGACCTGTTTTTTTTTTTTTGTTTTGTTTTGTTGTTTAGTATGCTTTAGCAAGTGAACTGTCGAAGGCTCATCCCTCGCTTCACTCCTGATTTCTGAATGAGCCCATGATTTCAGGGGCTGGATGGTGGAGAGAAGGATGGAGTGCCCCACACAATGCTCTCCTCCAGGGAGGGCAGTAGTCTCCCCTGCTAAACCACCACTTTGATGACCATAGGCCGTGGTGCAACTGGAGGTGCTTGTGGGTGGGAGGACGCCGCGATGAACTGTATGTGCATTCTCTCCTGCCAGATTCGCTCCGGAGCATGGTGACAAATTGCATGTGCATGCACTCCGTGGAGCCCTCACCGTCTGCGTCCGGGGGACAGATGAGATGAGGTGAAGAAGCCCCAGCGTACAGCAGCATGACACTGGCACTCTCAGGCCATGCTACTCCTGACTGCCCAGTTGCCTCCCACACGAGACAGACCTGAGGGAGAAATTAGCTGGGGCTGTCCTCATGGACTCCACCATGGTGGACCCCCTCCCTGTGGACCCCTGGTCTGGCGACTTTAGTAAGTTACAGAGATGGGAAGTGGACAGGGCTGGGACTCTCAAGGTGGTTACGGCAGAGTTCAATAGCATCGCTGAGGGGATACAGAATATGAAGACCCCTCCTCCAACAAATAGCTAGTGCAAGGGTATTCTCTGTGGCTAGGTAATGATCTGGTGTGCTTTAATGATGTATGCCAAAACCACCAATTGCAACAGTTGCTGAAATTTTTGCAATGGAACATGATCATCACCCGCCATGAGTTGAGCTAGTTCTAGCAGGTGAATATTTGGTGACTGAGCACCATTCTCTAGGTGCTCCTATCATAATCTTAACAGCTTGTTTTCCTTGGCCATGCCAGCTGTGGCAACTTTGGCTTTGCTTGCCATGTCCAGGCTCCTCGAGGGGAATTCTGGGACCTGGGAAAAGTTCAGACTCTGGGGCCACTATGCAGCTACATATTTACAGTAGTAGCATGCCGGGTGGCCTGAGCCCCTCTTTGGTGCTGAGCCCCAGGAATTCTCCCCAGCTCCCCCACCCTCTCAAGGGCCCTGGCCATGTCCACTGCAGATTTTATCCAAGTGATGATGCTTCAGTGTTATTCTACCCTTTGTGAGCCTTATGTTGAATGCTTTTACTTTTTCTTAACTTTTTGTACCCCATATTGTGCTATTTTTACCTTCGGTTTTCACCTCATCCCACTGCTGTGCTCGTTCCTCTGTGTCAGTCTGGTTCCCTTCTTCTGCCAGTCTGTATTGACCTGACACTGTGCTAACCAGGCTGATCTCCTTGGGCGGGATGCCTCCTCCTTTCAGCTTGTTTTCTGCCTAATCAGAGTGGGCAAAGCCAGGATTCTCATCTGAGCGCCAAGTGTCAGTGGGCAGGGGCTCCAACAAGGCCATCATTCTATGTCCAGTCAGAGATTTTCTGCCCCATTGTGCGCTCTGCGTCCACCCTAGAAATGCAAGCATGTGTGCACTTGACTGCCCCCGGGGAGGGGGTACCACCAGTGGCACCCTCACAGGACCACCTCTAGGTACTGCCATGTATGCTTAACTGCATGGTACTCCCACCCTGGGAGGAGAGCATCCATGTAGATTCCCTGAACCCCAGCCATCTTCTGCTCCTGTCCGCCCGGCCTCATGGTGAAAACCCAGGTCATGAGTGTGCCAGAGCAGTCCCCTACCGCTCTGCACCATAAGCCAGTTCACTTGTTTTTTTACTAAGCTTTGTGCACTTGCCCCATTGTTGGCTGTGGTTCTGATGTAGAGGTGCTTTGGGAGTCGGGCTCATTTGATGTCATGATTGAGCTATAGCCCATGCCACCCATTGTGTTTGCTTGCTGGATTCTCTCGTTCCGCCTCCCATCTTGCTATACACTTTAAGCAGTGCTGAAAATGAGATAATTTCATGTTAGGTACTTCTTAAAATCTGTTATGTGATTTTTATCAAGTTTTTAAATTAAGTGTTTAGAAAGATCTTTAAAAATTCAAAAAGTGGGAGATAAATATCATCAAGTCTAATCTGGCTAGCTGCTAGATCCCCTTGTCTTTCCTTTTTTAATTACCGTTTTATTTTTATTCATACATTTTCCCCCCTTCTTGTTCCTCTGGCTTCACTCTTCAGGCAGCCTTCCAGCCAGACAACGGTTATATTTGGCTGCACTGCTCAAAACTTGCCCCCACCCCCACCCTGTGTAGGTTCCTTCACTACAAGGGCATGCACTCAGATTTAGGGGGAGGGGTAAATAAGGGGAAAATCTGTAACCACTGTTTCATACAGAGGGTGGTCAGCACGTATTAGCAGCATGTGGAATAGCCTACTTGGGGAGATAGTAGAAACTAACATTGTTCAGGCCTTCAGCACAGGTCTAGACAGATTCCTGAGTGTGAATAGCATTAAAGCTAACACAGCATGAGTTGAGATAAAGTTCTTACAGTCAAGCTTGGATGCATTTCTTTATTCAAGTGAGGGCATAGTCACTGCCAAGCAGAGTCGGGCTGGCCTACCAGAATGGACCCTCTCTGTTGGGTACTTGGCCACCTTCTAAAGTGTGATCATCTTTAGTTCAATTATTTGTTTATTAAATGGGCCTGTAAGTAAATGTAAGATGCAAGCACAGAGCTAGTTTATCATATTGAAGTGGAATACTGGTATGAGTGTGTCACCCAAGGCCCCACCTATTAATTTTCTAGGTGGGCCCCGTGTCAACTTTCAAGCTGGGCCTCCTGGACCCCTGTTCACACCTTTTGCCTTGTGACAAAAGGAATGGACAAGATGGACCCTAAGTGATTTACATCACAGCAGTATTAAAGAGCACCTTCCCTGATGGTCCAATAAGTTACTTCTTGCAGTCATTTTATGCAGTAATGCACCTGAAACGTTGTGTGCATTTGTTATTTTTGGCAAAGGTTTACTCTTCATTCCATATTTTGGATTTGTTTTTGAGCCGTGCTTTAGCCCTGCTGTACTTGCCTTTGCTGTTCAGCTGCCTGGCTGCTGGCTCCCGCTGACATCACTATATGGAATAGGAGTGAATCACACTGTGCTGTACAGTGAAGTCGCAGCAGTTTTGCTAGGGCAGATTTCCATAACTTGGTGTACATATTGTGCTCGTCATTGTTCCCCTTTCCCGAAGACACCCTGTTGTCAATGCAGTATGCCAACACCGAATGCCCATGAATGAATTGTCCATTCCTTTTGTCACATTGAAATTCTCTGTCTGCATGCGCGGAATCCCGTTTCACTTTTCAAACAAGAGTTTCTCTAAGGAAATAGCCCTTGGTTTTCAAACCACATCTAAAATGGACATAAGGAAATAACAACACATTTAAAAAACTCAACGTGTGTCAAAATGTTCTATGCTTACCCTCATTCAAAATGGCGGCCTGGGGCTGAGTGAGCATTTTATGTTTGTTTTACATGCCACCAGAATCTGAGTTTGGTGTCCCGCGGTGCCATGCTGAAATCGGGGAGGCGTGGGACAGAGGAGCAGACAGAGAATTTCGCTCGGGGTGACCAAAAAGCTTTTTAATACAGAAAGAAATGTAAGGGACCACTATCACACTGATAAGGAGCATACCTCTCAACCTCCTACCTCATAAATCAGGGAGAAGGCATAAAAAAATCAGGGACAGAGGACCAAAATCAGGGACACATCTTCAAAATTAGAGATATCCACCCAGAAATCTGGTAGAATATAGGGCTTAGTGCAAAATGCATTTTCTAAAGAAGAACAAGTCTGTAATTTTAATGCTTGACATTATTTTGTGCTTACAGTCCCCGCTGTTTAGCTTCAAAAACACAAATTTTAGGAGGGACAGAGTAAAATTCTGAGGCAAAATCAGGGACAGTTGAGAGGTATGATAAGGAGGCATTACTGAGTTCAGATTTTAAAGGTAGAAAGGCACTACTAACCCAGATGAATAAACTGACAGTGAGCTGTCTCGGCTGACAGCAGCTCGGCGTCAGTAGCATTGCCCTGGGTCTACAGAAACACCAGGCTTGGTGTAGAAGCTCTGGTACACCCTGCAGTTTTTAGCAGCTCAGAATGCAAAAACTTAACTGCAGGGTTTTAAATAATTGATTAGCAGTTTTTTTCTTGGGACTATACTAACTGTACAGAAAGTATTTATATAGATTTTCTAGAAGTGCTGTGTTTGTTAAACACAGTGAGGCAAGAACTATGCATTTTCACAAAGATTTAGCACTTTTATGAGCAAAAAGCTAATCAATTTTTAGAGTTAAATAAATCCCTGAACTGCTGAGGACATTACAGAAATACTAATCAAGAATCAGTGCAAGAAGGGGAAATTATGCAAAGGGACTGGAAAAGGTGCTCATCACGTTACTGTGTTCAGGACAGGAAGGACCCATTTAGAGTCAAATATCATGTGCTGGGGGCAGCTCTGTCATCATCTTGAGGTCCAGCATTTTTCCTTACTTTTCTGGCCTAACGCACTCATTCACTCTTTCACTCATTCATTCACACTCACGGATTCTTTCACTCACTCTCTCACTGAAATGCTGGTGCTGATAACCCCAAATGCACACGCACATTTTGTATCAGTGTGTGTCAGCTGGTGTTCCTCCCTCCCTCCCTCTAAAGGCTTTTTGGCTGTAAAACATTGAGACAACTCTTCCTTCCAGGTTGTTGGCAAAGCAAGCAACTCCCAAACTGCTGCAGTAATGGACTAGTCCAGGCCTTTTTAATTAGCTATTGTCTTTCCCCATTATTCCCCTGCCCTTTTAAAGCAGACTGCACTGGACACTTGCTCACTTCACTGCTACATGCACAGAGCCCTTATTATCATAGCTGTCTTCAAGGAGATGTAGAGGAGAGCTATTGAAACAAAATACTCAGCATGTACTGCATAGAGATCTGGCTGGATCCTGCCAGACTGTGGCAGTGCACACGCTGAGCAAGAAAAGTAGACCCATTTGGTTTATGACAGACTCCCAGGCAGACTCCAATGATTGAATGTGGCAAAGTGTATACAAAAAATGGCTATTGTCAGAGTGCATCAAAGAGGCAAAGCATATTAGAGCGACAGTGTGTATCTTGAAGTGCAGAGTATTGGTTGTAGCAGCCTATTAACAGTCATTGAACAGTTGCAGGACCCGCTTTGCTATTCTATGAATACTGTATCCTAGAAGAACTACTGCTCCTTGTGAAAGACAGCAAATGGAACGGAGCTGTGAATCTTTTTTTTTTGTAATTGATCATCTTTATTGTTTTCAACAACAACACCACTCAGCATACATAAGCTGGAAAACATAGTTGAGAGCGTGAAATGGAGCAGCATAGAACAACCGATAGTTAACTTGCCCTTACAATTGAGAAGTTAAACATTCTTCCTTCCCCCCACCCTCCCAAGGCTACACACATACAAATCCTAATTTATCACTCCTGAGGTATTCTAGGCACCAGGCCTCAAGCCATAAGGAGCGCTTTATGAGCCCAAAGGACGCATATGTTTTCAATCTACCTTTGCATATAAGCAATATGCTTTTCTCTAGCTGTAGCGCCAAGATACACCCACGGGTACTATCTCCATCAAGGAAGGGGTTTATCACTCCCACTCAATGCCTTAAATTGTCAGTTTCGCAACAGCTGAGACAAGTGACATTTGGGCCTTTTTAATCTTAGAAGTGCCTACTGGAAACAGGCTCAACAGACATATCTCAGGGGTGAACATATCTGATAGGCCAAGGATAGGGTCTAAGAGATTATTGATAGCCCGCCAGAAGGCCTGCATTGAAGGGCATGACCACACCATGTGATACAAAGTACCATCATCCTTCCTGCACTTCCCACATAGGGACGTATCTTTTGCCCTATACCTACGTAATCGAGATGGGGTTAGGTATAAATGATGCATTATATTAAAATGTACCATCCTCAGTCTGTCTTGTTTTATGTATTTATACATAGTGAGCCACAGCTTCTTCCAGAGACTGGATACCTCAGGTAGTCCTAACTCCCTCGTCCAGTAAAAACATACCCCGGTCACGTGATGTGCTGAGGCGAGTCGGACGTCCTCCGTGCCGCTCCTAGGCCAGAGTCATAAATTAAGTGCTCTAATTGTCCAGGGGTCTGTTTATTTTGGTCGCCTCCCGCTTAGAAGGGGGTGTTAATCGTAGCGGTCACGAATTTGGGCGGCAGTTAGTTCCCGAAAGCCGCGGGACACGCTAACTAAGGTTTGGCCAAGTGCGCTGTATCTAAGAGCTGTAGGCCGCGCTGGAAGCTGAGATGAGCCCGGTTAATGAGCCCCTTGGTCACGTAGATCCCCGCCGACCAAGAGACCTAAGCCGCATCCCCACCTCACGGAATCGGAGGAGGAGCAATAGGGGAGGAGTAGGGGGTCAATCCAACGAGGACCTGCAGGAAATTAAAGTTATTGCAGGGACTGGTACACTTCGCTGCTGTAAACCGCACTGCAATCCTTGCGCAACGGATGGGGGATGCTGAGGCCAGGATCGCATCCCAAGAGAAGAAAGTGCTGACTATGGAGCAGGAGCTGATTTTGGCCAAAAAACAAATTAAAAAATTGGAAGATCGTATTGATGACCAGGAGTCAAGAAGCCGGAGGAATAATCTGGTACTGGCTGGGCTGCTGGAAAGAGCTGAGGGGGCGGACTGTGTCTCATTCATCCAGGACATGCTATTAAAATTACTGGGTCAGACACCATATGGGGAAGCATACAACTTGGAGAGGGCCCATAGGGCGTTAAGGGAAATACCCCATGGGAGTGAGGCCCTAGGGTGATCAATAATGAGATTTCTCAATTTTAAGGAGAAGATGCATGTACTGTGGAAGGCCAGACAACTTAAATCCCTGCAGTGGAACGGCGCGACCCTCTGATGTTTCAGGATCAAACCCTCTAATTAAAGAGAAGCAGAAGGAATATGTGGAAATTAAGAAAAGTTATATTTGCGAATTAAATTTCGGTGCAATATCAACAACGCTCTTGGTGAGACTACAATCTGGAGAAAAGCGTTATTTGACCACGAGGGATGCGTTGGAAGGTTTACGTATTGAACTCTCTAACTTGTTTAAACCTCAGACCTGAGGTGGACTGCCAGATGATGTGGGGCTGTGTTGATTTCACTACAGTTGAACAAAGACTATATGAAGCTTGCTCGAGTCGCTTAGCTTAACTCAGCTATGGTTGTATTCCCCCTTCCTTTTTTCTCTCACTGAGCAGTGTGTTGGGGGACTGTATCATGTTTGTTTGGTCGGTGGGGGTAGTTTTAGGGGTATAAGTTTGGGGGCTGGGGGTATTGGTTTCAGGGGCAAAGCTGCAAGGGTCGGTGATGACCACCCCTTTTTAAAGGGATCATATAAGGATGGCACTGTTTGATCCCTTTTATATTTAATCGAGTCAGTTTCATGCAGGGCCAGATTCCACTGTGAATTGACTGGTTAGCGATAGCCAATATGGCTGTGTTCTGAAGCTTGTTGTTTTTTCTTTGATCTGGTAGGGGAATATGTGGGAACTGGGATGGCACTGCTGGAGGGGAGGGTGATCTATTAGGACCAAGTGATGGGCAGACTATTGATGTGTTAGGGCCAGGGAGGACAGGCGGAGGAAACTAAGGAGGCTCATCCATGACCGATGAATCGTTAGGAGGACGATCGAAGGATCGGGGGCAGGGGGGGTGGATGGGATTGGGGGGTTGGGAGAGAGAGAGAGAGAGCTTTTAGAATGTATAGTGAAGGAAGGCGGACTGGTATGGTTTAGGTGAAATGGATCTCATGTTATGATCGATCTGATGGATAATGACTTGCATTAACATAATTTCTTGGAATGTCAAAGGGCTTAGGGTAGAGCGTGAAGAGAATGGTCATTTTGAGGCATATTAATCATTTGGGGCTCCATAGCCGCTCTGCAGGAGACACATCTGTTAACAGAGGAATTAAGCTGTCTTAAAAATTATGGTGGGCCAGGTGTCTGGGCAGGGTAAGGAAAAAGCTTCGGGGGGGTGGTAATTTTAATAAGAAAAAGTTGCCCCTTTAGGGTGGAGCAGGGGCTGTTAAGAGAGGATGGTAGAGGGATATATCTGTCTGGGATCTTAGCGGGTAAAGCAATTTCTTTGGCCTCTATCTATGGTCCCACCCCCTCTTCTGCAGATTTTTTTGCTTCCATAGAAAGGGACATCACAGCTATATCTACAGACCTACTTATTTTGGCTGGGGACTGGAATGTGTGTGCTAGTAATTTGGATGACAGGATACCTCCATCTGGTAGGCCTCTAACCAAAGCACAGGTTGCCTTGAATAGGATGGTGGAGGCGACTGCTTTGGTGGACCCGTGTAGGACCCACTCTAAGAAGGTCAACATTATGACTTTCTAATCTGGGGCTCATAAATCCCAATCACGTATTGACTTATTTCTAATTAATAGTGTGGCCCTTAGGGAAGTGAAGGGTATGACTACTGAGGCTAGGGTTCTCTCGGATCATTCCCCTATCTCGCTTTTGTGGAACCAAGTCTTGTGCCTCCCAGGCCAGTTAGATGGAGATTGAATGATTTGTTGTTTGCAGAGCCTAAGGTACAGGAGGAGTTAGATGAGCATCTGAGAGGAGTCATTCAGTCTCAGTTACCATCCCTACAAAACAAAGAAGTTGGCTTGCCGACGTATGAGTTTTGTATGCAGGGCAGTTCAGGCTTTGGCAGCTAGGAGGAATAGATTGAGAAAGGCAAAGGAGGAATTTATTCTGGGGGCGTTGCTCCTTATCTCCCTTTGGAGGGGTCTTCAGGGGAAATTGATAGAGAACTTAAATCCTCTACGGGGAAGGGGATATTGGGTACATAAGGTGGAATATTGGTTGGATAGGATGCAGGCTAAATATCTTCTCCAGGGGGATGTCCCAGATCGTCTGCTAGCGGCCAGGATTAGGAATGGGAAGCTAGTAGAACTATTATCTCTATTTGGCATGGGGAGAAATTGATAGTAGACCCTCAAAAATAGCAGATGCATTAGCGTCCTATTTTACTGGCATATATGGGTTGGGAAAGGTAGTTGGAGAGGAGGAAATAAATGTTTTTCTGAGGAATACCCTCCGGTTTTGACTGAAATGCAGGCTAGTAAGTTAGGGCTCCTATTACAGAGATGGAGATATTGGGGTGGTGCAGTCTTTACTGGTTGGTAGGACTCCTGGGCCGGATGGTCTTAAGCGAAGTTTTACCAAGCCCATATTAAGACGGTACTCCCACTTCTTTTGGACTTTTTAATATTATTATGCAAGAGGGTTATGCCATCCCCGTTATATCAGGCATACATATCCTTGATTCCCAAGCCAGACAAACCCAGGGATAGGTGGATAGCTATAGGCCTATAGCTTTAATGAACCAGGATATTAAGATCTTAGAAAATCTTGGCTAATAGAATATTGAGGGTTGCCGCTACTAATTAGTGAAGAGCAAGTGGGATTTATGCCGGGAGGGCTCAGGATGCTCTAGAAAGCTCCATCATATAATCAACTATGCATCAGATTCTCAATTACCTTTAGCTTTAATATCATTAGGCGCTTGAAAAGGCATTCGATAGGGTTTCCCGGGTTTTGTTTGCCACAATGCGGAAGATGGGTTTTCGGAGGGTCTGCTTAAGGGTATTAAACATCTTTATGTAGCCCTAACGGCTAGGATCTTGTGCAATGGGTACAGTTCACGAAATTTTGTTGAAAACGGGACTAGACAGGGATGCCCTTACGCATCAATATTATTTAACATTTATTTGGAGCCCTTGTTAGAGCGCTCAAGGAGGATAAATTGATAAAGGGGTAAGGATAGGGGAGGAACTTAAGTTCTCAGTTTTGCTGATGATATCTTACTACATTTAGAGGACCCAGCTATGAGTTTTGAGAGCAAGGGTTTTAATTGGGCGTTTTAAGTGTGTCAAATTATAAGCTGAATCTAACTAAAACCCAGGTTCTCCCCTTGACCCGCATGTATTTAGGGCAGATTTTACTCAACTTAGTCTTCAGTGGAGGCAGATGAGATTAAGTATTTGGGCATTCGGGTTACAGCAAATAGCGAACGGGAGCTGAGGCAAACATGGAGGGGTGATATCAGCAATAAGAGAGATATATTGAGATGGAATAAGCTCCCTTGAACTTCTGACTAGACTTGGCCTTATCAAAATGAATATGTTGCCCAGGCTTTTATATCCACTATATATTGCCCGTATGATATCCATATCACTTGGTTTAGGGTCATTAAGAAACTTCTTTCTGATTTTTGTAAATCTAAACGCCTAGGAAAAGTATGAAGCGCTTTGTTTGCCCCAGGCAATGGGTGGGATTAAATTACCTGATCTCCTATTATATTATGTGGCAGGGCAATTGGGTTTTAGTGCTTAGTTGGGTTAGGGAGACTGATGGGAAGTATATATCCCAATATGGTTACAAATTGAGAGGCAGATGTTGAAGGAGCGAGGTTTTCATCTGAGGCATTAATATATTCTAATCCTACAAGGATCACATTAAAGGGTGGGAATCGATTGGGAAGTCATTGAGGGCCTGGTGGGCCTTTCTCTCCCCGACGCAGAGAAAATCCCAGTTGAAATCTTGGGATCAACCCTTGGTGGGTAATCCCATATTTGTAATTGGGGGGCAGGTGATAAGTGAGGGGTGGGCCCACTAATTAAGGGGTTTAAAGGTGAGGGATCTTATCCAAGGCGAAAGGGTTACTATTCCAGCCCCGGTGGAGGGGATGCCCTTCTTTAAAAAATTACAACTAACCCAGTTGTTGAAGGGGTAGTGAGAAAAGATTGGAGGGTTTTCGGATGGGTCATTCACTTGGGATTTTTAAAGGCAGTGGATCCGAGGCAAATATTCTTTCTCAGATTTACAGGAAGCTGGTGGAGTTTGTTAGTCCACCCGCCCTTCATACAGGTAGCGTACTGGGATAAGGTTATAGCCCCAAAGAATCTTGCTTGGGATTCAATTTGGAAAGCTCATAGGTATATAACAATTCCTAAGTTTAGGACCATGCAGTATTTTATCGCATCTGATCTTTATTTACCCCGACAAAACTATATGATAAGCTTAGGCGCAGGCGGACCGTTGTTTCAGATGTGGGAATGGAATTGGAGATTTGCTCCATGTGATGTGGGAGCTGTAAATCTCCTTTGTGGCTGGAGATTAGGCAACATATGGATCCACTGATGAACTATTCTGAATACATAACCCCAGGGTGTGTGTTCTGGGCGATTTCTCAAAAAGTTCCTGGTGTTTTATCCAAATTTCATTTGGCTCTGATGTCATCATTAGTCAAGTCCTTTTTAGTTCAACATTGGAAAGGCGACCAGGAATATTCCTATGGCCAGTGGTGCAAGAGTTTGATGATCACATTGGGTAGAATAAGGAGACAGCTTTGGGGTGAGGGAATAAAAGGCTATATACTAAGAGATGGAGCATCTTTAGAAGCAATTTATTTATCTCAGAAATGCTGCAGGTCCGTCTGTCTTGCTTTGACTAGCATGGGCTCAGTTAATTTCTCTTTTCAGAATGGGAATTTGCTGATTAGTATTTTGCCTTCTTTTTTTTTCTTCTTTTCTTTCGCTGACTTGTCAAGTAAGGTGGTCAGTATATAAATAACTTGAGATTCTGGCAAGGGTTAAAGGGGATTGAGTGTAAGCCTTCCAGATGTCAGGTGGATGGGACTCTCTCTCTCTCTCTCTCTCTAGGGGATGCGGCGGACTCCACCTCTGGTTTATTTCAGAGGCTGTTTATGATCTTCACTACGGAATAGTACTGTGGACAGGTATGTTTGGCGGTATGGTGGAGTTGACTCTGTTTTGGCTCCTTTCTGTCTTCTCTTTTTCTCTCCAGGTTGATTGTGAGTTGTTCTTATTTGTTTATCTGACCTATATCTCTTGATAATACTTTATTATTTGGATATGGGTTGTAATTTTTTTACAGGGTCTTTATTGGACACATGTACTGCTTTAAGATGGATTCCTGCTGTATGTATTATATGTGGGATTGTATATAGTTCATACAGCCAGTTTGTGGGCTATATACCCTGGTTATGCCAGGTCTTTATCTTCTTTTTTTTTTTTCTAGTTGTAATGAATGATGATTGTTAATCAAAATTCAATAAAGATATGTTGAACAAAAAAAAAAAAATATACCCCTGAGGGAAGCCTAGAGTCCCACTCCTGAAGTGTTTTGTATACCTTAGAAACTGGCCTCGGTTGAGAGGCTATAGCAAAAAGTGTGTCAATATCTCTGTCCCCATGGTCAACTGGAGTCATCTGGGAAAAAATAGCAGTTATGGCCTTACTGACTTGCAGCCATTTAAACAGGTCCTGACTCGCGACTCCAAAAGACCTCACCAACTGATCGAAGGGCAGCGGTCTCCCATTCACCCAGAAATCGAGACTCTAAGGTGACTTATCTGAGGCCAAAATGCGTGGACAAAGTTACCCCCAACCCTGATGCGGGGTTTTCAAAAATGGGCTGGTTGGCAGATAAATGCCATTTAACTGCAAGGTAATTCTGCAACTGCGGAAGGCCTTAATGACCATCCCATAGGGTTATTTTTCAAGGGTTTGGGAATAGCAGCTGGAGGAACATATAGCAAGGCCGGAGAGCAGTTCACCCTCTTAGCCAATCCTTGTTCTATGTCAACCATAAGGGTAAAGTAAGTCCTTTGCCCTCCTATCACTTCAGTAGCCCAACTTACTTCGTGCTCGCGGTATAGTATAACAAAGAGAGAGAGCAGCTAATCCACCCTTTAACCGGGGCTGTCAATTTAATATAGGACCTGCAAACTCTTTTCCCATTCCATAAAAAGAGGTTAAACGCCTTCTGTAAGTTGGAGAACCACACCTTCGAGAGTGTACACCCAACATGCCTAGGGGTATAGTAGTCTAGGCAAGATATTCATTTTATGATATTCAATCTACCCCAAAGTGACATAGAGAGCAACGCCACCTATCCATATCCCCATTATGGTTTTAACTAGGCTGCTCAGATTACTTCTAATCATGTGATTCAGTCCTGTGCTAACATTTATTCCTAGGTGAAGTAGCGACTTTGCCTCCCAGCAGAGGCCAAACAGCAACAAGTCAGCCTTCATAACATCATTATTTAAGGGGAGAATGTTCGTCTTCGTACGGTTTAACTTATAGTAAGATACTTTGGAAAAGGAATTGATTTCCGCTAAAATAGCCGGAACCGAGGTTTCTGGATTTTCAATATGTAATAGCACATCATCTGCATATACTGAATATATATATCTAGCATCCCCCACCTGTATACCCTTAATCAATGGGTTTCCTGCCAATCTATGCAATAATGGCTCTAAGTACAAGTTAAATAGTAGCGGGGACAAGGGGCACCCTTGCCTCGTGCCTCGCTCTAGCTTTACTAGTGGTGACAGTATCCCATTGCACTTTACTCTGGCCGAAGGAAAGGAGTATAAAATTTGAACCCATCTCAGGAACACGCCAGGCAGACCAAAGGCAGATAGGGTAGCAAATAGGTAATCCCAGGATACCTTATCGAATGCCTTCTCGGCATCTAATGAAATAAGTACTGCTGGGGCCTTGGCTTCCTTAGCAATAGTGATAAGGTGTAATAATTTCCTCATATGGTCTTGAGGCGATCTCCCCGGTCATAAAACCCACTTGTTCCCTACTAACCAGCTTGTCCATAACTTTGGACAACCTGTTAGCTAAAACTTTTGCTAGGATTTTAATGTCCATGTTCAGAAGGGAGAGCGGACGATAACTATCCATACTGAGAGGGTCCTTCCCCTGTTTGAGAATTAAAGAAATCGTCGCCTCTAGGAAGCAGGTATCTGACAACCCGTTATCAAACCAGTACTGAAAAACCTCTTCTAAAATTGGGGATACTAGCGGATGACATGCCTTATAAAAATTACTGGGGAACCCGTCTGGGCCAGGGGACCTGTCTAAGGGCATTTGTTGGATCGCCTGCTGGATTTCTAGAACAAATTGGGGCACTCAGAGAGACCGCTTCTCCCTCGGATACTTTTAGCACTCACTGACCTAAGAAACAGATTAATGTCATCCACAGAAGGTTTGGACTAAAGGGTCTACACATATAATGCCTGGAAATATGACCCAAGGCATTCGCCATTTCCCTAGGTCCAGTACAAACCTGCTCCCCATGCCCCTACAGATTCCGCTATAAAATGGGTTGAATCTAAGTGGGCGGATCATGGCGAGTAATTTCCTGCTCTCTCCCTATGTCTAGGTATTGAAGCTTAGTCCTTAAAAGGGCCAGCTCCGCTTTCTGAGCTATAAGACCCGAATATTGGGCCTGCAACTGATGAAGTCGTGCCCAATCTGCCTCAGTCGAGGCACGGGATAGATAGCTTTCTACAATCCGAATCGAAGCAAGTAGGGAATCTAATTGTGCCATCTGCGTATGCTTCTTACTGGAGGCCATTTTGATCAGTTCACCCCTCAAGGAGCATTTTAAAGCAGCCCAGATTAAGTCCTTGTGAACCACCGAGCCTTGATTACTTTCTAGGAAGCCCTTGATGAACTCTACAATGTGCCTTAGCGAGATTCCTCCTTCAGCATCTGGCAATTTAATTTCCATTCGAGGGACCGCTTCACTCCAACAGCTAGCCGATATTCCAGACTGACGGTGCATGATCAGATATAACTCTGGTAGATATGTCGGCCTGTGTTACTCCGGGCATTGCAAATGAGCTAACTAGGATATAGTCTATTAAATGAATATGTCTTGTATGCAGGAGGAGAAAAGGTGTATTGCCGTGTTTTAGGGTTAATTGGCGCCAAACATCAACCAGGGACGGCCTTACTAATGAGATCCTTCAGCGCCTCTTTGTGCTGGCGATAGGCCTCGCTCTCATTACATGATCTATCCAGATCATTCTGAAGAACTAAATTCCAATCCCCTAATACCGTAAGCTTCTCCGGTTGGATACTATATATTTAAGTAGCTCATGAAAAAGGCTGGGAATCACAGTTGGGGCCATATATTGAGCCCAATAATATCGAGTGTGATTCCAGTAGGCCGTGTGTAATGATGTATCGACCTTCCGGGTCCCAAAACTCTTCCACTAATTTAAACGGAGTATTCCTTGCTATAAGGATAGCAACCCCTCCCCTATTCGTGGATGTCCCTGCCCCGAAAACTTGCCCTACCCAGGCCCTTCTGAAATAATGTATGTCACTTCTCTTTAGATGTGTCTCCTGAAGAAAGACAATCTGTGCACCCAATTGACGTAGGTGCCTTAATATAATTTGTCTCTTGATCCTATCCTTGGCTCCTTTGACATTCCAACTGATAAACTTATATGAGTTGCTCATTATGCCCAACCCTTAAACTCAGACACAAATGCGGACAAAATATTTCAGTAAGTTGTGCTGAAGCACTCTTTAAGTGTATACACACCCCTGATTTAAAAATCCTTAACAGATCCTGACAATGTGTAACCTTGACCCCCCTCCCTGAGGTCAGCTGACTCCTTCTGATCCACAACCGTTCCACCCCCATACCAAAATCACCCAGCTAAAACCCCCGCCCCAAAACCATACATACCCCAGTTCCAACAAAACTGCCCTCCTAAGTATTTGACACCACGTGATTCACTCTAGGCGGCCCAAACTACTCAACCCCACCCCACCCCGGAGCCCCACCGCCCCTGCAGAAAACTACCTATAACAACATACAAACCTTATTAAAGGATTTTAGTCCTAACTATGTAAATGCTCGCCGATAGCCTTAAACTGACCATTACAAAAAAAGCAATTTGAGTCATCCGCTGCCCTCACCTAGGCAGTATTAATAAACCAGCGCTAAAATTAATAACCCCCCAAATAACCACTGGTCCCCATATGTGAGAGAGGAGAGAAAAAAAAAACAAAAGGTTCCTTCGTATTCAGTTCTTGTAAACAAGTCTGATGCGCATTGGATAACTCAATACTCAGGCTCTGCAGGGAGAGAACAACAAAGAGCTCCGCAGTTCTCCGCTCAGTCACCAGAATGTCGGTTAATCAAAATTATAGGGCCATCGCTCTTTCGACTGCCGATACCAGACCATCCAAGATGCAGTCTCCCCCAAGGGGTACAGTAGCTGCTACACATTGCAACATCATCAGAAAGTCCATCCTCAGAAAGCGGGCAGACTCAAATCCAGAGGTGATGCGAATCCAATTCACCTCCTCGAAATAAATCTGGGTGACTCAGGACAAGGTGGATTGTATACCTTGGAGTGTCAGAAGCCGTACCAGCCAATGTCCATCTAAGGATAAACAACTTGGATCAACTCCATCCACTTCTGGAAAATTCGATTGCAGCCAGCCCTGCTCTATTCTACATACTCTAATACCGCCAGCAGGGGTCGCTTGTCACCGGATTACTAATCACCTCCAGGTTTCTAAGTCCATATTCCCCTATTATTTCATACAGATATGTCTGCCCACATATTGCAAATTGCCTTCTGGGCCCTCAATTCAAACAATTATATCCCCACTTGCAGTCCTCCAGTCGAGGAATCCTCCTAGCACTGGTCATTTGTAGAGATCTGGGAAAACAACCCTCAGCTCTTGTGCAGCTTGCGAAGGGGATTCAAACGTTAACCATTTGTCCTCATGCTTTATCATCAGTAAGGCGGGGATTTGACCCTGAATGGTTTGAGGCCGCCACTAATTTAGAAACAATCGGTTGCAGCTCCTGTCTTCGAACTCTCACCGAGTGGGGCAGGTCTTGAGCAATCGTATCTTCTTGCCCTCCCCATGTCCAGCTCTTTTTGCTTCTCTCGCTTTTGAAAAGACATGCTGCTTGTCCAGATAATTCCAGAATTTTAATATTATTGGCCTGGGTGGCTGGCCCAGCCTGGGTGGGTGGCGGACGTGGTGCCCGGTGGGCTCTCTCAATAACACCCCCAGGAGGAGGCGCCAGCTATTTTACACAGCAAAATTTCTGCAAACGAAATTATGACACTCCTTCCTCTTTTTCTAGCAACCGATAATTACCAAGTTGTTCCTTCTACTGCGGCCCTCAAATCCTCCAACTTGTCTTCTAATTTTTCATTCTCGCTTTATGCTAATCAGCTCGGTCTCGCTCCTTTCTTGCTTCCTCTCTATTGATGTAATCTTGACCTCCAATCCCCAACCCTTCTGGTTAGTGCATCCACTGCCCTTAATATCCTGCAGATCCTCTGAGATTGGCGAAATGGCGGACTGGAGAGGTTGCATGATCTCCAGAAACCTGGCTTCCGACAAGGCAGCGTCTGGTGTAGCCGTCTTGAGCAGCTTCAAGCTGCCTGCTGCTTGGCCTGCTGCGGCCTTCTCTTTTCAGGTGTCCGGAGGGGAGTGCCTCGGAGGCGCTTTCTTCATGTAAACTTCCATCGATTCGCCAGACGCTGGAGCCGGAGGTAAATCCACACACACTTCACCCAGCTAGGACGGGTTTCAAAGCGCAAAAGCCGCTATAAAGGGCCGAAATCGGGAGAGTGAGAGCGGAGCTCCGAGAGGAGACTGTCTCCGCTTAGGCTGCCATCACGTGACCTCCGGAGCTGTGAATCTGCTGAATGAACTGTGTGAAATAAATGAGCTTCAAGCCTATCAATGTGAGTTCATAGTGTACCGACAGAGAGAAGGGGACCAGAGATAAAACAGAAAAGAAAAAAATCACATTTGCTTTTCGTTGCTGTTTTGCTTTATACATAGGACAGTTCCTGTGCTCATCTGATTAGCTCCTGGTGGCAAGAACGTTATTGACAGCCAAGAGGTAACCTGGGCACCTAATAACCAAGTCTTTATTTTGACCACTAAATACATCATACATACATTCATACTATGTAATGATAACGTAGAAAACAGCAGAACAAGTTACTGGCGTGACTGCATGTAGTAACAGGATTTGATGCTATGCTGAATGAGTTGTTCTGTTAAAGAGCTCGTAGCACCAGAAATAGCAGGCAGAAAATGTTAAGTTTTGAAAGTAGTTTGTTGTTACTTTTTATTTTTGCTCATTAGAAGGTTTTTTACTTGCTTGTATTAGGTGTGAGGTAAAAAGCAGTACTGTACCTGCAAACTGGCATACTGTATCTAGTTTTGTTCATCTTCTTACCTCATTAGCATTGGGAACTCACTGCATCATCACATGTGACCAGTTTTATAGCAGTTGATTGTCTCTTCTTGGTCAGTTGTGATGTCACAGAAAACGATCATAGGGCTGATAGAGCACGATATTCAGAAGAGCATGCAAGTGCAGTCATTGCGCTGTGCCTGCGCCAGTCCCTTGCCATGCCATATTCGGGGGCATTGCGCTGGTGCCAACCCCTATGAATATAGGGCAGACTGCACGCTGCACAAACGATAAGTGTTGGCACAGCGTAGTGCGGCAGTGCAGCTCAGAATATACCACTGAGGATAGTGCTGAGCACAGGGGCCATGAGGTGGCACAGCCATGACTAGTGCACCGGATACAGAGCTGAACACTGGGGGTGACTGTGGTTGGGAGAGGAAGGAACCAGTGACAGGTACATGACACAAGAGCATATGTATCAAAAATAGATTTTACTGATCCAAACAGGTAGCAGGCCATATGAAACAAAACTAAAGCAGCAACACCAAGTACGGGGTGGGGAAAACAAAACAGGGACAACCGCTCATAAACTTGGGGGGGGGGGTACAATGCAACGGGAACACCAGTTCATTTGCCATTGTCAACTTCACATCATAGGTCCTCCTTCAATGGTGGTGGCGAATGTTGTGGCTGCTGTATTGTGCTGGGAGGTCCTGCATGGCCTCAGTGTTCTCCTCCACCCTCCTCACCAGCAGCCAGAGGAGGTGGCCATGTCACCACAGCAGATCATCATGGCCCTCACTGTTCAATACTTCTGGACAGTTACATTCCGTTTGAGTACCTAAGGAAAGCAAGACTCGTATCTTACCCAGTGGGGCACACAGAACAAGGGACACAACAGTGGCATTATGTGCAGAAGAGAAGTACAGCCAGCTGACACTCAAGCTGCCATATCGCACATAAGTGGAAGGAGTCAAACAGCCACAGTATAATGGGCATGGCTTACCAGAGACAGCATTGTGGACCCCACAGTACAGGACTGCAAATACAGTGGGCATGCCGTGTTGCCTTACAGAAGGACACAGCCATGCAAGGGACAACCAACACAGGCAGGCATGCCAGATGTGGAACTGCAGCACAAGCAACAGAGGCATCATGCCAGGTTGCCATAGGCTATGGAGTGGCTGGAGGTGCAGGGAGCCACACACACACACCCCACGCCCTGCACACCCACCATGCAGGAGACAGCCCAAGACAGGTGTGCAGGACAACAGACCGCCATGAGCTGCCCTTGTCCATGCCAGCCATACACGTGTTACACATAGTGCAGCCATACATTGATGCCCAAGTATGCCGCTCTGTGTGCAGCAGCCAGAGTACCACGCGAGTCCTGTGGTGGTGCAGACATACCTGGAGATGCCCTTCTCGTTCTGAAGATGTCTTCAGTGCCCTAGGCACAGGGCCGTCACTCATACAGAGTCAGTGCAGGACAGTGGCCCTGTAAAGACCCAGTCATGTCTAAATGTATGCATCGTTCCGTCCATGTACAGTGGAGTCATCATACCCTGGTCATCACTGTGTTGGTAAGACATCACCAACTCTGCATAACAATGTCAATCACATTAAGTAAGCTACATGCACCACCCACCAATGCCCCCTCCCGTCTGTTGAGCCTCAAAGGCGTGGCACACAGTGTATGTGGCACCAGGGATGGCACCTCTGCAGGTGGACTACCAGAGGTGCTGTATGATGTGCACAGCAGAACACTGTGGTGTACTGGTATCACAGTGGTCCTTGCTACTTTCTGAAGACTGACACGCATTCATAATCCCAACCATATGGCAGTATAGAGAGGACAGACACTTAGGGGTTCACAGCTGGGGCTCTGCACAGTACTACCAATGTCCTGTGGTCCCTGGTCAGCAACATAAGAGACATGCCACTGCATGGTGTAGGCATGCCACAGCTTGATAGACAGACACAGGGCCCCATGCCAGCAGCAAGTAGATCACAGCAGTAGATTGTACAGATCAGGACACATCACAGTGTCACTGGTGGGACAGTGCCCCAAGTTTAAGTATTTTTAGTCAGTAATAAGCCCACTCACCCAGTTTATCAAATTAAAATAATAAGTTTAATTTTCATATTGTTATTTTCATTTGATATAGTTACACATAACAGATGTTTCAGATACACGCCTTCCTCAGTGCTGTTTACTGTATCCTAATACAGGAAAGATTTTTTATATTTACACATATCCATCCAATCATGAAATTAGCCAATACAAAAAAATGTTTTTAATTATTTATGAGAGAATATTGCAACCCTTACCAGAAATGAAAAATATAATTTCTGCTCAATTTCATAGATCATTGCACTCTCATGTCTAAAGTTTAAACACAAAAGGACTGTGTTACTCAATTTCCAAAAGTAATCATTACTCTATAATATTTTATATAATTGGGGCATTTATAGACCGTTAGGTATGATATATTATTTACCTAATTCACTTTTTAGACTGGTAAGCCATTCCTTATCCTGATACCCTTATTTCAGTAGTCAAGATTCTAAATAAAGTTAGAAAAAAAAAATTCCCAATTTCAGTGTACAGGTACTTTTCTTAATTCTTTAAACTTCATGGTAATAAAAAGATTCCATATTGTATACCTCATTATTTTCTGTTAGTCTTGCGTTCTTTCTTTTATTATGTTTTCTGTTAATTGAAAAGTAAAATCAGTGGTTGTAAACACCCTTAGTTTAATATGTCATGTTTTTTTTTCTCTTTCGGTTCAATTTTTTAAATAATTCTCTGTACTTACTTTTTTGTAACATGTAGAGCAGTGCAGGCCCTCCCGAATTCTCTTTCTTTCCACTCTAAGTAGTTCTTTCATGTGTTTCAGGTCGGAATCAGGCGAGCAGTATTGCGCATCATCGCGTGATGTCACCAAACACTCGCAATGCTTAGCGCTGGGCGCCCAACCTGCGATATGCAGCACCGGGGCAAACAGTCCTGGTGTCTAACCTGTAAATTGCATAACACTTTGTTATTTTAGTACCTTTCTTATTCGCTATAGTGCACTCACAGACTAGGCATATCCTCCTCTTTGTTTCTGCTTGACTTTAGCCTGTATAATGGAACCTGTTAGCTCTCTAAGTGGGTGATTTCCGTGCACCAGTGGGAGGTCAAAGAGGTCATCATGAGCATATCGGGAAATAGTCTCAAAACAGCTCATGTTTGAGAGTATACATTTTAGCAATATGTTTCTGTTCAGAAATGTGTTTGCCAGTAATAAAACAGCCAGAAGGACCTTATCCATCCGGACTAATCCATTCTAAACCTGCAGGGGTACCTGCATAGATAATCTTCTGCTTCCTTTTAAACCTAAAATATTTATTGTAAAATAAATATAATTTCAAATCCATGTATCTCTGCCCCTGTGCCATCCATTATCTTTATATGTCTATGTTGGAAATGTTAGCTGCTGGCAGGGGCCATCAGTTGCCTTAATAACCTGTATATTCATAATCTGACTAAAATACATAGTGTTTTTTAAATTATAGGTTTCCAATCAATTGAATTATTGAGTCCATATCTGGGGTTGATGGCCTCAAATCGATCAATGTAGTATGCCTCACTAGTCAAAATCTTTGTTCTGTAGTCTCCCCCTGTAGGGTTTGGTATTATCTTCTCCAACCCAAAAAACATTAGGTGTGGTAACTGGTTATTGTAATCAATAAAGTGACGCGCTACTGGGGATGTTAGATCCATTTTTCTTGTATCACGTTTGTGTTTTGTAATTCTATTGTTTAACATCCTTTCGGTTTTACCGATATACACTTTATCACAAGGACACTTACGCATATACACTACACATACAGTTGAACAGTTAATAAACTGTTCTATATTTATAGCTTCATCTCTTGCTATGTTCCTTATCTTTTTAACCTTGTAAGTGTTGTTGCAACGGGTGCAGTGGCCACATGGGTAATTTCCTTTCAAGTCATCCGAACTCAAAAAATGTTGAGATCTTGTTTGTGGTATTTTATGCTCTGTTCTCACCAGCCTGTTACCTAAGGTCCTGTTTCGTTTGGCTGCCACCAGTGGTTTATCATTAAAAATGTGTACCCCAATTAGTGTGGCTCTCAAAATATCCCAGTGTTTATTTATTACCCCTTTGATTGTATAGAATAGATCATTGTACATTGTTGCCATAACAATTTTGCCCTCGCCTGCCCCTCGTTCCCTATGGCCTGAGTTCAAAAGTTTATTTCTGCTTCTAGTATCAATCTTAGCAGTGGCTCCTTACAATATTCTAGTATCATAACCCCTATGTTGGAATCTCTGTATCATCTCCTGTTTAGCTTCATCAAATTCAGATTGATTCGAGCAATTCCTTTTTGCCCTAACCATCTGTCTATAGGGTATAGACTCAATGAGCCGTTTTGGGTGGAAACTTTCTACATGCAGTATTGCATTTTTGTCTGTGGGCTTACGAAAAAGTTTTGTAGCAAGTTTGTTCCCTTCTTTGTAAATCAATAAATCCAAATATGGAATTTCTAGCATGTTGTAAATCATAGTGAAAATCAGGTCTGTCCTAGAATTAAGATATTAAGTTCAACCATTCCTGTTCTGTTCCAGTCCATATGACCATAATATCATCAATAAAATGTCTCCATATTCTTAGTTTATTGATGCATTCATTGTTGTCATTAAAGATGTATCCAGATTCAAAATCACTCATGTAAATATTAGCATAAGATGGGGCCATACCGAACCTCATCGCTGTCCCTCTAATTTGGAGAAAAAATTGTTTTTCAAATTTAAAATAGTTCTGCATTAGAACTATTTGTGCCATTTTTGATATAAGTTCATTTGATGGTCTCTCATCTGCTGTCATAGCATCCAATGTTTTTTGTAAGAGTTTCACATCCCCTTAAGTGCTGTATAGATGTGTATAGGTCCTTAAGGTCCCAAGTTACCAATATACATTCCTCCTCTTGTAAATCTGTCTCATTTTGTTCTTCCACTACTCTGATTATCAGCTGAGTCTTTTAAATATGATCACGTTTGTTCTA
Source organism: Neoceratodus forsteri (assembly GCA_016271365.2). Taxonomy (NCBI): domain Eukaryota; kingdom Metazoa; phylum Chordata; order Ceratodontiformes; family Ceratodontidae; genus Neoceratodus; species Neoceratodus forsteri. The sequence goes on along the minus strand of CM057449.1, from coordinate 1,126,649,522 downwards.
CTATAGGTCTTATGTGATAGTCTACAAAGATCGAAAGCAGCTCTAATATCGAGTTAACCCCTGACACAATTGGTTTCCCAGGCGGTTGTCTTAAATTTTTATGGATTTTTGGTAAAATGTAGAATAGAGGGTGTATTCTAAGTAAAGAATCTTTTTCCCATTCTGTGATGGCTCCCTCATGGAAAGCTAAGTCTAATAAGTTCTTAATTAGGTTTTTTTATGGTCTCTGTTAGATCTTTTTCCAATTTTAGGTAATTATTGGTATCCTGCAGAGCCCTTAGAAGCCTGGAAAATGACAGCAGTATAACAATAAAAAGTGCAGACAAAGGAAGGGCAATAGTCGTAATGAACTATACCCACTATAGACAGATATGCCTAGATTTATTGCAGTTCACTAGACTTAAGAAGAAATTGCTCAAATTTGACAACTTTTGAGGAACAGTCACATGATGTCAGAATACGTTTTGGTAGAAGAGGCACTCAGTAAGGCTAGAAATTTGGATCGGAAAGATCTTTTAACAGTTAAGGAGAAACTTAAACAAAATGAACAGCCTGTCACACGTGTGACAGCTTATAACTGTCTATCAAATGGCATTTCATCTGTTGTTAAAAAAAAAAATGGAATGTTATACGAGGAGATTCCTTACTTTTTAATGAAGTAGGGACTTCTCCACAAATTTCTTTACGTCGTGGGCCTAATTTGAGAGACAGCCTAAAAAGCAGTTTGTTTGTAAAAGAGAAAATAGACTTACGACCTACATGGATACCTCCTCTTCCTGTATGCTGCGATAGATATGGCAAGTGTAACATCTGTAAGTACTGTATACATAAAAACCTTTTGAACACCTCATTACACATCAAAAGTTCAACATTAGGGAATTTATCAGCTGTTCTACTCCCTATGTGATATATATATACTTTTTTGTACCTGACCAAAATACATGTGGGGTGTACAACACGACACCTCAAAGAACGCGTGCAGGAGCATGTTCGTGGAATAATAAATACTGACCCGGATAGCCCCTTAGGACTACACTTTGCCTTATATCATAATAGCAGAGTGGATGACCTCTCCTTTATTGGCTTAGAACATGTGCAGGCCAACCCAAGAGGAGGAAATAGACACAGAATTTTACTGCAGCATGAAACTAGATTGGTCTTTAACCTCAAAGGTCACACTGACATGGGTCTAAACAGTAGCCACATAGATATTGTTCCTTATTTGTAATATGTTCCATATTTCAATACGGCACTGACCAGTAGTTTTGCCTTTTGGAGGTCCATCTTTTTGCTCCTTACCTCCTATGCAGTTCCAGGGTGTCCGTTTTCTAATACAAATCTGACAACTTTTTTCAACTTATTACGTTTTAAAAAAAAAAAAAATATGTCAATAATGATATTGGTCAAGTTATGTTAAACCTTTAGCAACATCAGTGTATTGTCTGTTGTATTTTAGATACTTGTCTGCCTTGCAACTGCATTTATTTGTATTGTAAAAAAAAAAAAACTTTCTTCTCCATTTTCCCATATTAAAAAAAAAATATATATATATATATAATATACATTTTCAAGAATATGGGAATTTATACTAGGTATTCAGTTTGGTACTGTAATTTAATTACACTATAGAATTTGCACTATTTTTTAGTTTAGTTCTTATTTCTGTTAATTTGGAGTGTCTTATTAACTGCTTTTGAGCACTTCACTTTTCTTCCAAGTGTTCCTGACTATTCATTTTTTGAATGTTGTCTTTGGATAATGTCATGAGCACTATCAAATTAAACAGCTCTCTAAAAATGAGATATTATGAAGATTTAGATACTATTTGTGTATTTAGGTAAAAGATGATACAGGAATGCATTTGTGTAACACTGTCTCTTTAATTGTGCACTTTAAATGTAATGTGTGTTGCTCACTTGCTCCTCCTCCTGATGAAGCGTCACTCTTAGACGGAAGCGCTGAGGGTTTCAGACTCACCGGGGTCTTCTCGTGAATAAAATTTTGCTGCTGCTTCACTTGGAAATTTGTTCTCATGTGCATTTATTTTTGTATTTCGTGCAGACAATGCAGCCTGTTTGCTTTCTTTTGTTGGTTATTAGGTAACACTGGTTACAGCACATGATGTATTTGAAAGGTACAGTCCTTCATAATAATAATGCATAATGCCATGAATGCAGCAACTGACTGAGCTAGACCCTACCACTATGACAGTAGCAGGATCATGGCCATAGTGACCCCACATGTCCTGGCACCTGTGAGTGTAGACATGCATCCCGGTGCAACACACAACGCAGGGTACTTATATAGATGCCTCTACTGTGACCTGCTCCACTAGGCTCCATCACGGCCTGGTGTGTCTCCTGTCTGGTTGGCTTTGCGACTCTGCAGTTCTTTGGCCATGGCCAGGCCTGCTGTCCGCTGAGGTCTGTAGAGGAGTAACAGGGATATATGATGAGTATCCTGCAGTGGGACACAATATACCATTCTGTACACCTTATACAGTATACACACCCATACACCTGTCCTGTTCACCAGCTGCCACATGTGTGTGATGCAAATGGACAGGTCCGGGCAGGTCCACAAGGTACTTGTGTTACCAGCTGTGGTGCCGCACATGTGCAGGGTTTTAAATAACTGATTAGCAGTTTTTTTCTTGGGACAATGCTAATTGTACAGAAAGTATTTATATAGGTTTTCTAGAAGTGCTATGTTTGTTAAACACAGTGAGGCAAGTGCTATGCATTTTCATAATGTTTTAGAACTTTTATGAGCAAAACGCTAATCAATTTTTAGAGTTAAATAAAACCGTGCACGTGTGCCATGGCCCAACCACAGCAGGTCTGAGACATTTCCCAGTGGTAGGTATAGCCTTGAACAGTGTATCCTGGTCCATGAAGTGCCCACATCCTACCATCCCCCAGCCTCTGTACAACAGACCCATACATGTCTGCTACAGGTCCTGTATATGGCAAAGTATGCATTGGCATACATGGTGCACCAAGTCACATATGACATAGGCAGGAAAGGCATACCTGCACAATGGCTTGGGGGTAGGCTTCTGTAGGTTTTGCCCTGCATAATGGCTGGTACATAACCCCCCAACTATAGTACCCCATTCAGAACCTGGCATATGCAGACCGGTAATGTGGTGCTTCATGGACAGTGCACATGACATAGACGGTAGCCCCATCCATGTCCTGATGGATACAGCTGCATGTAGAACATACATGTCAGCCTCCCTGGTCATACTTGGCAGGGGGCAGTTACATGTCCGGGTCATCATACCCCATAACCAAACCCTGAATAACATTCTGTGACACTGTGCATGGTCCTGTCATGCACCCTTACACTGCTGCCATGTTACTGTTGTAGCCTACAGCCATGCAGCCCTAGCAAGTGCACGCCTGAGGAAACCATAGCAGGTCCTGTAATTTATAGGACACAGGGGCGTCACATTAGACAGGGGGCCCAGATACCTGCATGTGTACAGGCAGTCCATACATTGGGGCAGGTCTCATTGAACAAAAGGGAACAGGGACGCCACAGGTATAGTTTGCAGTCCCTCAGGGATAGTTACCCTGTCATATAGTCTCATGATGCAGGACCGCACACAGGCCATTACACACACCATATATAGAGCCATCTGTACTCACCTGGCCTTGGCACAGTGTTACTGTCCAGCATCACCTTCAGTTGCTGCAGTCGGTGCACCTCCCTCTTCTGGAGGTCATCACAATGATGCCAGCACTAGTCATTGATGCGGGTGGCCCCAGTGTGTCAAGTGAGGCACCGCCCCACAGACGCCCACAACTCTCTTGCTGGCCTGTCTGACCCTGCTCCCTCCCTCAGCAGCTGCTCCTCTCTGGCCACCACCAGGTCGATCAAATTGGCCAACTCAGTGCTGGACCACCACTGGTCCTGCTGATATATGGCCCTGCTCCGTTTGCCTGCCATGGTTTCACTCTATGTGTAAGCCTGGTTCTCCCACTATCCTCTTGCCAGTTCAGGGCTGTCTGGGTGTGTCCTGTCATTTTGCGCAGCACGTTGTCATTGTAACGCCATGCTAACATCGCATTGCACAGTACAGTGTGTAAGTCTGTGGGGTTGTATTGGGAGCATATACCAGGCATGGGGCAGCACATATGCAGAGCGCCCATCGCAGTTGCAGAGCAGTGTGGCACACAGGGCAGAGCTGCATGATGACATCATACAGGCCGGCCCCGTTGCAGGTGCAGTGGTAGCGCTATTGTTTGTGGCGCCGACGACCTTCATTCGGGATCGAGCATGGGACATCAGAGGGTTGGCCGGGGGGGGGAGGTAGGATGAGCATCCCACGGACAGCTCTCCTCCTGCAGGAGGGAGGGTTGTGGCTTCTCTGGCATCTAGCGACACTTAGTGTAGCCTGGGTGTGCAACAGCCGGTGCAGCTCTACAGTTGGGAGGCGATGGCGGACATCTGTGGGTCTGGTGCGAAAGCACGCCTGTCCCACACTGACATGATTGCATGTCCATGCCTCCAGGGGTCAATTAAAGGGGGAAAAAAAAAAACCTTTAAGCTGAGCACTTTGACGCCCTCGGACCTCCGCCTGAATGATGCCCCAGGCTGTAGCCTCGGCTGGGTCCTCAGGTGGATTTTGGTCTCTTCCCCTTACCTCTCTGGGGGGAGCCCCACCATGGGGGCAAGCCATGGGGCATCCTCAATCTGAGGTGACCTCTCTTGGGGGTGACGAAGATACAGCGTCGAAGTGCCAGGGTGACTAATATTATGCTGCCAGCTATCTTCACCAAACGCTTTTGTTATTTTGTATATAATAAAGGTAATTTGTATTTTCATCAACTATACAGCATTTGTGTGATGCCTTGGAGTGTGGGGGGGTTCTTGTTATTTGGACCTGGTGGGGGATGCCTGGTGTGAGGTTTGGGTGCAGAGAGGGGGTACATCCCTCACTAACTCAGGGGTGCAGAAAGAAAATAAAAAAAACAAAATTACTTCATGTGTGGCATGTGATGTCACATCTGCACCACATACTGACATTGTGGAAACACAGGCACTGCGCAACGGCTTGCACTAGTGCAACCGCATTAGCACAGGGGGCAGAATTTCAATATTTAGCCAAGGCATAAAAATTAGTCAGTTTTGCAGTTCGTGGGCAAACCCCTACATTTGCATCTCATTATAGACAGGTATACATACATTAGCAGGCCTAACTGCACCCAGAACATATAAAGGAGCACAGTGTACCACCTAGATTCCATAGTGGAACTACAGATGGATAGAGGTAGGTGTCCTGTGGAGTGGCTTAGAAAGGGACATGGGTGACCTTTGAACTGTGTATATGCTTTGTGCAGTGGTACACTGGACATGTTGAGGTCATGGTTTGAGGTGGTTGACCACACTACCCACATGTAGTGGTGGTGGTGTTGTCATGTCTCGGTTGAGGCACCCTCCCATAGTTGTTAATGGTGCACAATGCAGAGTTTGCAACATCATCACATACTTATGCGGTGGTGAGCCTGGGTTCCTTTGGGGCCCTGCCTTTGTCAACCCCTGTCTGTGACCGTGAACATTACTGTGTCTGCGCATGGGCAGGCCTGTGTCAGGCTGGCTGCTGGCTGTGTTAGGATTTGCATTGCTGGGACACCTAGTGTGTGTCCGGTGGGGGCTTTGTTCTGCTGTGTGTCATCCCTGGTCACCTGTATTCCACACCCCTGTTAAGCAGGTACCATGGGGGACATGGACAGAATATGGGCCCACCACTTGGCTGAGGGGGTATTGCAGGCTTTGGAGGATGTCTTGTTCCAGAGCAGTAGCACAAATGAGCAGGGATGGGAGGCCTGGGTAGAGATCACTGACTTGTCAATGCCGTCAGCGGGTGGAAGATGCACATGGAGGCTGTGTGGAAGCGCTTCAGGGACATGAAGAGGCATACATAGAAGGTCCTGTCAATACAGTGCAGGGAGATGCATGCCACAGGCAGTGATCCACAGGCATTGGTGGCTTCAAGTACCTTGGATTCTGCAGAGTAGGCAATAGCCTCCACCGTTCAGCCCATGGAGGTGATAGGAGTGCTAGGTGGTGGTTTTGAGAGCCAAGTGGGACCAGCTCAGCCATGTGTGTGACCGACTATACAATGTCCCGTTGGCCATTTCTGTATGTGTGTGTGCATATATGTATGGGTGTATACATTCACCAGTGCTGTGGGACACAGTGGATGTAGCAGTACTGTTTCCATGTCTTCCAGGGTATAGCCTTCTTTGTGGTACCCACTGCTGTGCCACATGTGTTGTTGCCTGTGTGCACCCTGGTACTGAGATGTGTGTTCCCTGGGGATGGGCTGTATGCACACTGGTGCCAGGATGAGTACCTGTTGGTGCTGCGATGTGAGCTTCCTGAGGATGAAGTGTGTGTTCACAGGTGTCGGTGTGTGTGCTTACCAGTGCTGGGATGTGTGCCCATTGGGTCTGGGTTGTGTACTCACAGGTGCTGTGGTGTATACTCAGTGGTGCTGTTTTGTATGCTGCCTGGTTGTGTGCTCACTGGTGCTGGGGTGTGGGCCCCTGGTGACGGGGTGTGTGGTGTGTACAGACATGGGGGCCATAGATAGTGTACTGCACATACAGTGTGGGTGTTGTCACTGTACACCAGGCATGCATGCTGCCTGGACTGGCACACAGCTCTGTACAGTATATTACTATGTAACTCTCCTCTCCCAGTAACACACCACGTCGTACCAGACATGGCGGTCCGTCTTGGCCACAGTTGCCCCTGCTGTCTAAAGGCAGATGAAGAGGACAATGAGACTTTCGAGGGTTGGGGACAACTGGGGTATGAACAGCATGGGTTGTCCCCTCCCCTGCTAGCCCCTGTACCAAAGCCCAGCTGCTGTCCCCATGAGGCTCTGTTGTTCCAGTGGTGCAGCCTCCCCCCCCCGCCTCTGGCACAGCCACCGCTATGCCAGCCCGTGACCCCACCTCCGGCATGGCCATTGCCCTGCTGCTCCTGCCCAGTGCCACAGGGCCAGCCACCACTGTGCCTTCCCAGGATCCATCCTCCTGCACAGCCACAGCCATGCTGCCCCCACACCCATCCCACTGGCGAGTCACAGCAGGCCCACGGGGCACACAGTGGACCTCAACACAAATGGCAATGCCGCCCCAGGTCATACAACAGCTGAGTATGCAGCCTGATCCTATCCCTATGGTCAGTCCCCAGTGACAGCGGGATGCAGCAGCTGTTGTGTTTGGCCATAGAAGCATGCAGTGTTGTGCAGCAGGAACTGACACGCATCAACCACGTGCTGCACGAGGACATGCAGCATGCTGAGGAGTGGGTGAAAGCATGACATGTGGAGCACAGAGCAGTCCTACACAACCTGCACCAGGATCTGGCCTCCAGCATGGAGCTACTGCATGGAGACATGACCTCCTGCATGGATCACCTGTGTGCCACTGTGTTAGAGGCTGCAGCCATGGTAGCAGTCACCATGAGGGCCGGCCATAGCCCTGGCCCGTCCAGTGAGAGTATTGCCACCCCATGGCAGACAACACACTGTATGCTTACATTATGTAGTGCTGGAACCAGCACACCCATGACACCAAGGATACCACGTACACCAGGTCGTGATCTGCTCCTTGCTGGGTCAGTACCCTGCAGGGATCATGGCTGTGGGCTGCTAACGTTGCCCCCATGCTCGGCCCCCATTTTGTGGATGATGACCCCCCCCTCCCCAACCATACTGGGTACAGCGCACACATACTGTCTCACCCATGGAGGTGGTAGAGGATGCACGAGGTTGAAACTGCCAACCCTCGCCAACATGTACCCTCTCTTCCCCTCCAGTACCCACATGTCACTACCCCTGTCCCTATGACCTAACTCAGTCATCCCCCCAGTCTGGATGGCCTGTATGTTCTGTCAGCCACCCCTTGTGGATCACCCCCCACCTGACTGGCATGGGTATATGTTTCCAACCCTTTGGAACCCCCTTGCCAGTGTGGATTGTATATGTATATGTGTGTGTGTGTGTGTGTGTGTGTGTGTGTGTGTGTGTCCTATTTGGTACCCACCCATCTGAGTGGACTGTATTTCTGTCCTCCCCCGATACCCCCTTTCTTGGTTTACCTCTGTGTATGTATTGCCATTGTTAAGTAATAGTACTTTGTGAAAACACATTACAGTCTCATGTGTGGTCTGTACTCGCCCTCCCTGTCTGAAGAGGTCTGTGTGCTCTTGGGCCGTTCTGGCCATCTTGGAGTCATGCCTGTTGTGCTGCTCATGTATCCTCTGGTTCTCTGGCTCCAACTCCACTACAGGGTGTTCCTTTGGGGCTAGCATGCATATCCCACAGTTGAGTCCCATATTGTATAGTATATAGCAGGCAAAGAATATGGCACAGACCCTCTGAGGTGCATACTGTAGGGCACCACTGGAACAATGAAAGCACCTAAACCACATCTTGAACATTCCAAAGACATGCTCGATGATGCAGCGCATGGCCCAACAGCCATGAGGTGGTTGACTGCGAGATACCAGTGGTGTCTCCCATCGATATCTGGAATGTTCTAGTGGCCAGGTAACAGAGTAGCCATCACCTTGAGCTTTACAGACATTGCATGCCTGCGCTGGGTGTCTGTCTGGAGCTTGTCATGCAGCAGTTCGCACAGCTGCCTGAGCATGGAATTGTTGAACCTGTACCAGCCCACGATCAGGTTGTCACCGAGAACTTTGAATGTGACTTGTGGACGGTATTGTCTGTTTGCAATGTAGCACCGCAGTAGCTTACACCTAGGCCCAAGGTGGGCCATTGGCCCTCTTCTCATCCTCCATGACCTACTGCATGAGGTAAATGTTGTGTGCTGCTGTCTTTGTGTATGGCCTGCATAGAAACTGACGGCAGATAAGGACCGCTTGGCCCACCCAGTCTGCCCATTTTCCCTACCTATTGTAATACTGCAGACCCTACCTGATTTACAGCATAGCCTTCCCTTCTCTAACCATTAAGGTTCCCTTTTGCCTATCCCATGCTTTCTTGAACCCCGTTAAGTTTTTGCCCCACCATCTCCACTAGGAGGCTGTTCCAGGCGTCCACTACTTTTTCTGTGAAAAAGTACTTCCTTTCGCTTTCCCTAAGCCTCCCCCCCCTCCAGCTTCATAGCATGCTGCCCTGTTCTTGAGCATCTTTTTTCTGAAAAATGCTTCCCTCCTGTACCTTATTTATACCCGTGAGGTATCTTAAAATCTTTGTCATATCTTCTCTTTCCTTACGTTCTTTCAGGGTGTACATATAGAGGTCCTTTAGTCTCTCCTCATAGGGTTTCTGGTGCAGACCCTGCACCATTTTAGTTGCCCTCCTCTGAATCACCTCTACCCTGTCTATGTCCTTCCAGAGATGTGGTCTCCAGAACTGAACACAGCACTCTAGATGAGGTATCACCAATTATTGATACAGCGGTATCACCACCTCCCTCTTTCTGCTGGTGATACCCCTCCATATGAATCCTAGCATCCCACTGGCTCATCCCATTGCCTTGTCACACTGTTTGGCCACCTTTAGATATGATTACCTCCAGGTCTCTTTCCTGTTTGGTGGTTGTCAGTACCATTTCCCCATTCTGTATTCCGCCCTTTTGTTTCTGTGCCCCAAGTGCATGATTTTTGCACTTCTTTGCATTGAAACTTAGTTGCCACACTCTTGACCATTCTTCAGGCTTTCTTAGATCCTTATTCATTTTTCTATGCTTCTGGACTTTCGGCCCTATTGCAGATTTTAGTGTCATCTGCAAAAGGTCATACCTTCCCTTCTAGTCTCTCTGCAGTGTCGCTTATAATGACATTAAAGAGGACCAGTCCCAGTACTGATACCTGTGGCACCCTGCTGGTCTCCCTTCCTTCCTCTGAGTGAATTCCATTTACCATCACCCTCTGTTGTCTATCCCCCAACTAGTTCCTTACCCAGGTTCCACTTTTGGAGCCAGTCCCCGGCTTCCCAGCTTGTTTATGAGTCTTCTGTGTATCTCCTGTGTTGAAGGCCTTACTGAAATCTAGGTAGGCCACATCCACCGCTGCACCTTAATGTACTTCCCTGGTCATCCAGTCAAAGAAATCTATCAGATTTGTTTGACCTGACCTCCCCTCAGTGAATCCATGCTGCCTCGGATCCTGTAAGCCATTGGTAACAAGATATTCCACAATTATTTCCTTCAGCAGTGATTAATTTACCACCACCGAAGTCAAGCGGATTGGCCTGTAATTGCCAGCTTCCTCCCTGCTACCACCTTTGTGAAGTGGGACTACATCTGCTCTCCTCTAGTCTTCTGGAACCACTCCCATCTCCAGTGAGTGGTTGAACAGTTTCTTAAAACCTCAGCTGAGGTTTTGGAAAAGTGTTTGCTGGGGCTGCCGCCCTCCTCTGGCACCTGCCCTGCACCGCTATTTGCAGTCTGACATTTGGAACCAGTGGTTGAACAGGACTGTCAGAGGTGCAGCCAGCACCTCTCTGAGCTCCTTCAGTATCCTTGGATGTATCCCATGTGGCCCCATTGCTTTGTCCACTTTCAGATTTGCGAGTTTCTTTAGGACTCTCTCCTCTTTAAGTGGACTAGTGTGCATGTCCTTCCTTCGATGCTCCTGTCTCTTATCTGAGATCCCTCACCTTCTCATTCCTTTGTGAACACTGAACAAAAATATTTGTTCAGGATGTCTGCTTTTTCTTTGTCCCCTTTGCACCCCCCTTCCTCCTTAGCCTTACAATCCTCCTGCTCTTTCTGCTTTCGCACCTGTAAAAAGTCTTGTGCCCTTTCTTTAGTGCCTGGACTGTTTTCGCCTCCGTTCGCACCTTTGCACGCCTGACTGCTTTCCCTGCCTCCCTATCCTCCTCCCTCTGTGTCTCCTTATACCTCCTGGATGCCAACTTTTTTGCCCTTACCTTCAAAGCCAACTCTTTTGAGAACCATAGTGGTCTCTTTTTCCTCTTGCCTTTGCTTACTTGCATGACGCAGAGGTTTGTTGCCTTCCCTATGGCCCTTTTAGTTTTGCCCACTGTTCTTCCACTCAGGTTCCCCCCCACCAGGGCATCCCTGAGGCATTCCCCCATCTTTGTAAAGTTGGCCGTCCTGAAGTCCAGCACCATCATCCCATAGTGGTTTGATTCTGGATCAGTAGTTATATTGAACCACACCGTGCGGTGATCACTGGTCCCTTGGTGGCCACCCACCGTGACGTCTGCAGTGCTGTCCCCGTTGGTGAGTAGTAGGTCCAACACTGCTCCTTCATGAGTGGGCTCTTTTACTAGTTACCTGAGGAATGCCCTCTGTAGGGATTCCAGGATGTCCCTGCTCCTAGTTCAAGCTGCAGCTGGGATGCTCCAGTTCACATCCAGCAGCTTGAAGTCCCCCAGCAGCAGTACCTTCCCCTTAGTCGCCATCTTTTGGATGGCTTCCACCAGTACCATATCCTCCCCATCTACCACCCATGCTGGAGGTCTGTAGATCATGCCAGTGCAAATTACGGTTCCATTCCCTGTCTCTGGTGTGATCCACAGTGCCTCCGCCCCTCCCTGTATTCCCTGTGCCTCTGTTGTTCTTATGCTATCTCTTACGTAAAGAGCCACTCCTTCCCCTTTCTTACCCTCTCTGTCCTTCCTGAACTGAGTCTATCCTGGTAAGACTATATCCCAGTCAAGGTGCTCATTGCACCATGACTCAGTAATGGCACTAATGCCCAGGTCAGCCTCTGCTATAATGGCCACAAGGTCTGGGATTTTATTTTCCAGACTACAAGCATTTGTGCACATGTCCTTCCAAATTCTTTTACTACTCTTCTTGTCAGCCTCCCTTTTCCCTTTTGCCTAGTCTTTTTTCCCCTTTTGCCTTCATTCCCATCCTTCTTAATTTCTTCTATACTGCTTTTCCTATTAGGCATCCTTGGGGATTTCCTTCCCTTAGGGTTTCACCCATTGACTACTTCAGCTTGCAGGGGTGGACAGTTTATGTCTCACTGTTTCCTTCTGCCACCCCCTGCAGCTAGTTTAAATGCTTGGCAATGTAGCATTTAAACCACTCACTAAGGACCCTCCTGAACAGATGCAGACCATTCCCCCTGTATTGGCCTCCATTCCTCCAGGTGGGACCCCAGTCCCCAATGAAGCCGAAACCCTCCTCTCTGCACCACCCCTTCAACCACTGGTTGAAGCTTCTGGCACAGGGTACCTTATCCTTCCCCCTGTCGTAGATGGGCAACACCTCAGAAAAGGTTACTGAGTATGCTACCTGCCTAAGACCCCTCCCCAACTCCCTGAACTCCTTCTGCCTCTCCGAGCCTCGTCCCTAGCCAGGCCATTCCTCCCCAGATGGACAATGACATCCAGCTCCATCTCCCGACCTGCTGCCCTGGTGATCCTCAGTATCCGCTCTCCATCCCTCTGAGTCGTGGTGCCAGGTAGGCACTTAACCTCCCTCTCCCCTCCCCCATCCCCTTAACAATGGAGTCCCACACCAGGCGTTGCTTCCTCCTCCTCTGGGGTCCTCTGCCACCCACCTTGAGGCCTCACCAATGGAGGACCCCCACATCCTCCCTGGTCACTACTGCAGGTGCCTCCATGGGACAGTCTAGCCCTGCCAGAGCAGCGTTATGAGTTGCGTAGTGGTACCATCTGGGGGATGTGCCTCTGACCCACCACACTCACCCTTCCCGAGCCCACTATACTCCTGTTTCCCCTCTTCCCAGGCAAACTTTGAGGCAGTGGTGGCAGACTTGGTGGTTCCTAGGTGGGGGTGGAGGCCTCTCAAAATCTAGCCAACATGGCCTGGAGTTGAACAACCTCCTCCCTCAGCCCAGAAAGGTGCATGCAGACGGGGCAGCATCGCAGTCTCCCTGAAGACTGCCACCCTACAGCCACTGCACTGCACCACTCCAGGCATTTTTGTTGTTTATCTTGCCTCTTTCTGTTTTGCTTACTCTAATCCCTTTTTTACCCCTACTCTAGATGAGGTGTTTCCCCCATTACCACCTTTTTGCTTATTTTAAACTCTTGCTTTTAACCTTACTCTGTAGGGCATTTCTCCTTGTCCCAACTTTTGCTTGCGTTAAGCCCTTTTTTTACCCCTACCTCTGCCTCCTCCTGTCACATAATTTACTCCTTTACTGCTTACCCTGACTACTTGCTAAGAAGCAGAGTGCCTGGCTACCTTGTTGGGTTGACTCCGGTGAGCAGACTCCGACGTCCTTAATGCGTTTGTCCTTCACCTGGAAGGCCGCAGAGCGGGGGGCTGCTTGATGCCTCTCCCTTATGAAGCAACAGGATGTAGTTCGGTGGACAGGTAGGTTCCTGGGAATGGCTCCCTAGACAGCAGGGGGCACAGCTTCCTCTGTGATTGGCTCCGGCCTGGAGCCCTTGGAAGCCTCCTAGCTCCGCTCTTTAGGAGTGCTGTTTCAGCTCTTTTTTCACTTTGTTTCTAGTCCTATTGGTGCAGGGGGGGATGGCCCCTTTTGTTGGCAGCAGGATTCTCTGACTACCCTATTGCTCATACCTCGATCGGCATGGATGTAAACTCTGGGGATTTAAGTCCCCTTGCTGGCTTTGTTCCTCTGAGATGCGCCCCCGGATTGCTCCCTTGATAGAAGGGGACGCAGCTTCCTCTATGATTGGCTTCCACCTGGAGCCCTGGGAAGCCTTCTAGCTGTACTCTTTAGAAGTGCTGTTTCATCTCCTTTTTGCTTTGTTTTCAGTCCTGCTGCTTGGGGGGGGGGGGGTATCCTTTTGTGGCAACGGGAGTCCCTCACTACCCTGTTGCTCGTACCTCATTTGGAACGAATGATTTTGGATAATTCATTGTCTGCTTCTGCCTCTGGGATTTTGTCATGGTTTAAAATGGCCTTTTATGTGGCCTACGTAGTCCCATTGTGCAGTGCTAACATGCTGATTATCATGCTGCACATGTCATGCAAGTACCCAAGTGCTGCATACATTACCTCTGTGCTAGATGTGCTGGCGCTAACAGCGTGTGCAGCGATGCCTTCTGAATATGAGATTCCAGCACTGTAACAATTGCAGTGTAGGCATAAACACTTTGAACCCAGTGCAAAGCTTTGACTATCTGGGCAATGATGTATGAGTAGAGATAGCACTAATTGTCAGCCTCCTGGTGGAGTACCGTTCCACAGATCACACCAAGTATTGTCATGTAGAAAATCTAATTAGCAACAGAGAAAAGGGAAAAATGCTTCAGGTACAAAGAAGTAAGTCCAGTACTTTTGAACATTGATAATAATTTCAGGCAGTACACTAGCTTGTTTAAAGAGCTGCTGACATGTTTGTGACAGGCTGCTTGTTTCAAGGAGCTGCCTGCCCGAGGAGTTCATAGAGGGCTGAATTAAATTTTTTTTATGCAGGCATTATTTAGAAATTTACCTTAGTAGCAGTATGATCTCACTTCCAAGATTGCACCGAGGTGTACAGTAGCACTGCAGCCCAGCCCGAAAAAATCAGCATTTGATGACATGAGGTAAGGGACGGGGCTGCATGGCGCTTAATGAATCGGCAATGCTATCGGAGGCAGCCTCTCTCTTTGCAGACATATTTGTAACTTTTGGTGGTAAATGTACATGTTGGAAGGGGTATACATGCATGTAACATTGCCTCTCTTAACACGTACACTTGCCCCCAAAAGTTACAAATATGCCTGGAAAGAGAGTTGCTGCCTCTGATTGCACTCCCTGTTTATTAAGCTATGCAGCCATCCTTACTGCTGCATCATCAAATGCTGATTTTGAGTGGGCTGTGGTGTTATTGTACAACTTGGTGTGATGTCAGAAGTGAGATCGTAAAGCTACTAAGGTAAATTTCAAAATAATGCCTGCAAAAAATATTTCATTTACCCTCTCTGAACTCCTTGAGCAGGCAGCTCCTTGAAATGAGCTGCCTTACCTATTACCATTTTCGTGTCGGCTGCCTTTTAATGTTCACAAAGCTTTTCAACATTTTGCTGTGCTTTGTGTTGCCGTTAACTCAATCAATCAATGAATCAAAATCTTTATTTATCCAGGCGGGCACCATTGAGCAAGGCTCCTTCAAGGTGGACCTGGTCATGAATACGTCAAAGTACAGTACAGAAGCAGGTATACAAAAAGCAATAATATACAAGGAAGAAAAAATATATACAGTGTATACAGTACAGTACAAGGTTGAAATAAAAAAAAAAGCATTATTTTACAATTGAAGAAGTCAGCTGATGTACAATCAACCATAGGCATACAGGGGTTATAAGCAGAGATCTTTTGAGTGAATCAGCTGGCAACTATACATATAGGGGAAAGAGGTTGTGTATGGGGTGGCTGGTTAGAGAGGTAAAGAAGAGGAGGGATTTATTACCGATGACTGGGGGAAAAATTGAGCTAAAACCACAGAAAGTGACGATGGCTGTTGTGTACTTGTTTATTATGATAATGACAGAGGAGGGGTAGATAATTGAGACACTGCTATGGATGGGGTGGGACTTTAGCCAGGCTGGAGTGGACAGGGAAGGGTGGGTGCAGCAGGAAGAGTTAATAGGGAAAGAGTGAGAGCCAGGGGTAGAAACATGGTGAGCATCAGGATGGAAAGGGGGAGCTGCGGAATTAGTGGGCTAGCGGTGAGGAAACATTTGCAAGGTGCTTTCATGTAGCGATCGTAGAGCACCTTGAAGATATTCAGGCTAACAGGGCAGCTCAACTTCAAGTTCCTTTGTAAACCATTCCACAATGTGGGTAAAGAGAAGCTTAGGGCAGCTTTGCCGAAACGAGTTTTGACCCTTGGAACTTGGAGGGCAATTAGGGAATAGCTCCTTAGAGCGTAGGTGCCTAACACACTCCTGGGAATACAATCTGAGACATATGAGAGGAGCTTGTTGGTCACTGCTCTGAAGGCCCATAGGGCAGCGTTTCTGTTCCTTCTATAGTGAAGGGAAGTCCAGCCTAACGATGAGTACAGGGAGCAGTGGTGTGTGGAAAGTGGAAGGCCAGTAATGAACCTGATAGCTCTGTGGTAGAGGGTGTCCAACTTAGCCAGTGTAGAGGCAGTGCAGTGGCTGTAGCGCAGGTCCGCGTAATCTGTTAAAGATAGGAAGGTAGCTTGAACCAGTTGAATCTTGGCCTCCTTTGTGAGCAGATGGTTAATTCTGTAGAATAGTCCTAATCTTTGCTTTAGTTTCTTCTGTAGTTCTTCAAGATGGTTGTCGAAGGAAAGTTTATGATCGAGCCAAACTCCTAGATATTTGAATTTAGCTACATACTCTAGTATTTCTCCAAGAACAGTGGTAATTTGTGGGATAGCTCTCCCCCCCCCCCCCCAAGCAGGAATTGCCGCATGCAAGGTGGGGGAGAAGAGCATGGCTTTTGTCTCTTTCGCATTGAGCAAAAGCTTTTTGTTTCTGAGCTGGTATTGTAGAAGGTTAAATTCAGCTTGGAGGTCTTCACAGGCTGCTTCTGGCATGGGACGACTCAAGTACAGTACAGTGTCGTCCGTGAATAAGTGGATGTTGGCTTTTTGATGGGGTCATTGATGTTGTTAATGTAGACTGCAAAGAGGAGGGGACCAAGGATAGAGCCCTGGGGCACGCCCTCAACATAGGTTTTAATGGAGAAAGATCACCTTCAGCTTTAACCTGCTGTTTCCGTTCTCAAGGTAGTCTGACCAAACCAGCACATAGATGTATGGTCCAGGCCTAAGGTGCTTAGAGAGAGGAAAGAGCTGCTGTGATCTGCACAGTGTCGAATGCCTTACAAAGATCCAAGAAAACAGCACAGACATGCTTCTTCTTGTCAAGGTCTAGGAGCCAGTCATTGGTCACCTTAGCTAGGGCTGTTATGGTGCTGTGCTTTGCTCTGAATCCAGATTGAACCGGGTTTAATAGGCTTCTGGATTCTAAGTATACCCCTAGCTGGCCACACACTATTTTTTCTAGTAATTTAGACAGGATGGGGAGGAGGGAGATCGGTCTGTAATTATTTAGATCTCAGGGGTCACCTGCTTTTAATAAAGGGATGACATGGGCTATTTTCCATTGAGGGGGGAGGCTACCCTGGGAGAGTGACATGTTGAATAGGTGGGTGATTGGCACCACAAGCACATGGTAGGCACATTTCAGATAGTATGGCTCTATGAAGTCGGAGCCTGTTCCCTTCCTGGTGTCCAGTTGCAGCAGTAGGTCTTCCATCTCTTTTAGAGAGACAGGCAGGAGGGAGAAGGCCTCCTCGGTAGAGGGGGACTCGTGGGTTGGTGGGCCCTGAGCTGTGCGGAGGTCATTGGCAGGAGAAGTATCAAATGCTAGCCCTGCCGTTGCAAAATGGTTACTGAGGGCTTCCAATATCTCTGATCGGTTAGCGATAACGCTGCCACCGGACTTAATTTTTGCTGGAATGGAATTACCAGGTGCATGTCCAGACATGTGTTTTAATTTTTTCCAGAGCTTTGTAGTATTTCTTGAGGCAGAGGCTAGCTCCGAATGATAGTAGGCAGCCTTGACTGCTCTGACCAACTTGGTGCACTTGTTACGTGCTCTCTTAAAAAGACACCAATCCGATTTGTTCTTGCTTCTTCTGACTTTTTTCCATAAAGTATCCCTTTCTAACAGGGAAGCTTTGAGCTCAGTCGAGAACCAATGGCAGGTGCTGCTACTGACCCACACCTTAACCAAGGGTGCATGCTTATTTAAAGCTTCACTTAAAATATCGTAAAAAATAGTATATGCCCTGTTAACCGTTTTGGCAAGGAAGAATTCCTGCCATCGCGGTGAATGTTTCAAGTCATGGACGTAAACAAACAAATCAAAGTTGCGTTTGCACCTCTAGATAGAGAACTTTGCCACAAACTGTGGGTTGTGCGTGGATCTAATGGTGGTGATTATACAACGATTGCTAATGTCTGAGAAAAATGTTCTGACATGAGGGAACAGGTGTGGCTTGCTAACCAAAATTACATCTAAGAGGAAGCTGTTGTTAAGGTTCTTTTTATTTGGGCAAGTAGGCTCGCCAATGAGTTGCACCAGCCCTAGAGTGACACAAAAGGATTTCAAGGGAGCTGATGCACTTGATAGTCAATTGTAGTTCAGGTCGTCAAGAATAATGTTTTCCAAGGAACTGAGACCCAGTATGGAACTGAGGTGAGACAGGAGAGGGGGGCCTGTAGCAGCCTATTACACAGAGTGCACTGGAAGGAGAAAGTTCGATCTTTAGGGTCAAGCACTCTAATTCTTTGGGGGAGGATGATGCGTCTATGCATGTGGCTGAGTATTTGTCCCTTACATAAATTGCCACCCCACCTCCTCTTGATTGCCTATCTGCTCAGAAGAGTAAATAATTTGGGATATTGATTTCATTGTCTGGGGTGGCTGGCCTAAGCCAGGTCTCAGTGATCACTAGGACGTCAGGTAGGGTGTGGCTCACCCAAGCCTGGATACGGGTGAACTTTTTCAGCAAACTACAAGCATTAAGATGCATAAAAGACATTCCTTTGGTACCTGCCAGGTCTGATGGAGAAATAAGGGTGTCTAATGGTCCTGGGTTGAGTTCGACATTGCCTGAGCACAATAGTAAAAGAAGCAGGATTCTTTTTAAGGCAGCGAACTGTAATTTGTAAGCACTATTTTTGGGCGAGCAGAGGAGAAGTGTTGATGGGTAGGCCTGTACCCACTCCTGGTGTTATACTGGCCTAGTGTTGCAGCCACTAGTGTCCTGGCAGAAATTTGCCATGAGTAGGAAGTCTCAAGTCTGGATGTGAGAGTAATCTGCAGAGGCAGCTCGAGAGATGTCCCACTCCCCGGCAGAGACAGCTGAGAAGCCCAATAGTCCAGAATGGCTACCTGAAAGGAGCTGTTGGACGCAGGACAGGGAGAAGCGCAAGGGTCATTCCACTTTACGGAGGGATGAGGGTTCCGAAGAATTGAGCTGAGCACTAGTAAAGCTAGTGGCACACTGAGGAACCAGCTGTAATTTCCCATGGTAGATCTAAACGCCACAACAGCCGACAGTAAACGCCACTAGAAGCCTAGACCAATCAGTGATCAGGTGTCATAAGTTCAAAATCCTTTTGTTGGCTGAGAGGTGGTTTGGGCGCTGAATGTACCTGTGGAGCAACTCTTTGCAGTTGAGCCAGTGAGGTGGTTCAAGGCTGCAATCCTATGAGGCAAGATTGGTCTGTAGCTTTCGTTTCTGGCCCTGCTGTACCAGTGCAGAATGGGAGTGGGGCCAGGCGACCGTTCAAGTCTTGCAGCCTTAGTGGATGAGCATGGTTCGGCCTGAGAAACAGGCAGAAAAACCCCGGGGATGGTCCTCAGAAAGAGAGGTATCCCAGGTCCACTAGAGCAGAAGAGGAAGTAGAAAATATAATGCGTTTCCTCTTTAACAGAAAAGACAGCTGTTGTAGCCCTCTAGTGGCTATGTAGTATAATTTGCAAATGAGAAAGTAGACACTTTTGGGGATCGTCTTTACAAAAAGGATAGTCTCCCAGGGTCAGCAGCACTGATAAATGTCTCTAATGAAGCAAGGTAAAATGGAGACCAGCAGGAAGAAGTCAGTGAGGCTGAGATCCTCCAATCAGAGTGCTGACTCTGAAAATTCAGAATTTCCAAAGGTGCCAAATACCAATGTACCTGAGTGGGTATACGGCTTTTGGCTGCTTCTGTAGATTTCTGGGCCCTGCAATGGACCAGAGTTCGGAGGATCTCGGGCGGCAGTTTCAACAGGGGAAGAAAGCCTCAGGGTCTGGTAATTGGGCAATGTGACGCGGTACCTTTGGAAATGAGCCTCTGGCTCAAAGGTTGTAAACCGATGTACAAATAAATAAATAAATAATTTGCAGTGGCAGAATCGTAAGTTGCTTCCCAGGACAGGCTTGTAGCTGTTATCATTTGCTTAATTTAGCAACTGACAGATGGCAGGAAGTAAAATATTAAAGGTGACTGTGGTCAAATACCAAATGATACCTTGAACTCAATGACTGATCTCGTGATTCGTAAGAATACATATGCAGAGCGAAGTACATTCTTTTGTGCTTCTGGCCAATATGTTGTCAAGTTCAGCTAGAATGAAAGGGATAAATGAAAACCAGAAGCTAAGGTTGGCTTAAAGTTTCAGCCTTCATTTTTAATGAATATCAGACCGCACACAAAGAATGACAGTGCTTCAACTGAAAAATAGTAATTTTTGGTGAGATTTCAGTGCTTATTAAATGTGAAAGAAAGCATTGTTCAAGAGTTTTTTTTTTTTTATAGAGGGGTGGAGGCTGGGCATCATGGATTAGGTAGAATACAAGCTGAGTGCAGTTCTAAGATGAGTCTTGTAAACTGCAGAGTGGCTTTATAATTTAGGGCTGCTTTGGTTTAAATGAATTTGTCATATCTGTCGGCTAGATCACCACGAAGCCACTTTGGCTTCTGTTAACTAGTTTTTACTAATCCTTTTTACTGGTACTTTGTGATTCTTCTGGATTGTCTCCTTCTGACTGAGCACTGAAGAAGTAAGCAATAACCCATGACAGGAAATGGGGTTATTGGGGATTAATCAGCACCTTGGGTATGTTGTGAGGCACAAGGCCACAGGCTGAGTACCCTCACAGCACCCAGGGTGTTGATCAATCACCAATAACCCCACACCTTGGAGTGGGTTATTGCATGTTTTGCGGGGTCTCGGTGTTGTAATGCTGAAAACCTGGAAAGTTTAATATGTCTCCCTCCACCACACAAAATAGTGCCATTCTGGAACTATGTAAAACACATACCACGTGATATTGAAACTATACGGTGTGTCCCAGCTGCCAGAAGCAAGAGTGTGGCTTCTACACACAGCAGTGCAGCAACCAGGTTGGGAGGATACTGTGCATGGCAACAGGAACTGTGCCGTAGCCCATGTGTTTCTCATCGCCTCCGTGCGTTACCAGCACGGATACAGACTGTCAGGAGTGCACGGAAGAAGTCAGCCCCTACAATCATGAGAAGGATAAGTATACTGCACCAGATCTGCTGCATTATGTACAAATCGCTGCTGCGTGCCACATACCTCCTCAGGTCGATAACAGCAGACACTGAACGCCAGTGCTGTGGAATGTCAAACAACTAGGCACGTCTTCAGGGAACTATGCGCTTGCGACCATTCACAAAACATGCCATTTGGTTACAATACAAGTTCAGTAACAGCATTGCCATAACACTGTGCCTGTAGTCCACTAAGTGCAAGACCTGTGTACAGCAACTGCAAACACCGGACAGCAGTGGTGAGGACTGTGAAACAACTGGAGATGTTTTGAATGAACTGTGCAGCTCCACCCACTCAGAGGATATGCCGCTGTCTTGCACTACAATGTGATTAACCAATGACAGTGTCACACAACTGAGAACTGTATCACTGAACTGTGTGCCTGCCATAAATTGCACTATTCTTGTATAAAGGGAGTAGTCTGTCAAAGGAGATGCAGCACATTCAGGGCAGTCGGCTCCTCTTAATGCAGAACAGAAGTAGCTTGGCTGTACTGGGCGACATTAGTGTCTCCGGAGCACGGGAGGGAACAGCACATTCAGCCAGTGATGCTGTTTTTCCCTTTGGTGCTGGCTGTATGTCAGTCATGCAGTCGCTCTCTCTCTCTCTCTCCGTCATGCTCTGTCTTGGGGACCGCACCTGCAGCCACACAGGACAGCACCCACAGTGTTCTCAGACCCGTTGTCACTACCTGCCCCTGCAACCAACAGTGAGACACAGTGGCCGTGGGTCGCGATGTCACAGATCGTGGGGGGAACAAACACAGGACAGGCACTTTGGTGACTCCGGAGCACAGGGCACCACCACATTTAGCCACAACAGCAAAGGTGGGGACACATGCTGCAGGAGGGAAACAAGAGCTAGCGATGAGCACAGCAGGGACAAATGCCGTAGGAGGGGACCGGAGGGAAAACAAGAGCCAACAACAGGAGCGGCAGGTACACATGGTACAGGATGCCACCAAAGTGAAAACAAGAGCCAGTGGGGACAAATGCTGTGCAGCCAATACTGCGGGAGTTATCCATTGAACACAAACAAACTCTGTCAACTCTTACTTAACTCCCTGTTGCTGCTCTCGCCTCTCTAATGGCTGCCTTTCACTTTGGATTTCTCATGTACATAACAAGTCCTGATCTGTCCACTGATCCTACTTGATACCCCTTCACAGCAACTGTGTGTGTATTGCCCATTAATGCATGGTCAGGTGATGCTGTTTCACCAGTTGGCTTCCTGCTTTATCATGCCCCATGTTATAACCCCGTTTATAACGTGGCTAGGAAAAACCTTTGCTGCCGATTTGTTAGCTCAGCTCACCTGACCAGGGATTAATTCCCAAGTAATCCATGGTTGCTCTCCAGAGTGAGTGCTTTATGTGTGTTTGGGGGTGGAGGGGGCACGGGTATCGGGAGTGCACTTCTGAGTTGCAGCCAGCATTAATCCATGGTCGGGGCTATCAGGAGCGATGGTCATTCACCTTCTGCCTTGCTACCCCCTCCCAGAATGTTTGCTCTCCTTATAGCAGCCAAGGGTACAGTCTGGAGCAACACAGGTGTTCGACGTCATAGCGCTGTGTGCTGCGTGCATTGGTATCAAAGTGGCGGGTTGAGTATCAGTCAGTGCGCCCTACCCATCCCATGCCCACCATGCTGCCCCCTGCTGCTAGCGACAGTACAGTCCAGATCAGCATTGGTGTGTTCCAGATGGTAGGATGGGCAACACAGCATGATTGTCGAGATGACATATTGGGACAGACAGAGCCCGTGGGACAGAGTGCTTATGAGGAGCAGGTGAAAGACAGCAAGTGAGAACAGATGGAGCCCGTGGGACAGAGCACTCAGGTCAGCGAGAGCAAGGGCAGAAAGTGAGATGGTGAAAGCTGCGGAAGGGCTAATCGGGAGCATGCTGGTGAGAGAAAAAAGTGCTCTGAGGCTATGAGTGGCTGCGGTCCACTGTCGATGGAGCCCATGTGAGGAGCTGTAGGTGGAAGAGAGTGAGGGCAGGGTGGGAGCTATGTTATAAATGAATTCATCCACGCCTGGGTGGTTGAAGACGCACTGTCTGCGGCCTTGTGCCTCACAACACCTTCCCCCCCCGGTCATGGATTAATTCTGCAGTAATCCACACTTTGTCGTGGGTTAATCCTTACTTCGGCTCAAAGTGTCCATGTAATTTAACTGTTCATGCCTGCCATTTCTCTCTGTTTGCTACCAGTTCAGTATCTCAGTTACATACTCCAGTTAAAAATATTTTTCGTGAAAATATATATATGTATCTAACTATATATACAGTATACACATACACCTCACAATATGTTCCATGATGTGAAAAATTGTTTTACTAATAGCGTGGATACAGTTCACTATCTGGACTCAGGCAGTTCCACTGGAAATGCTGATTCATCTGATGTCTTTAAGCTAAGCCCTTCCCACCAGCTGAACGGTATAGCCTCTGGCTCTGCCCCATGATGTCAAAGCTTTCTTTCCATGGGAAGGGACAGGTCTCCTCCTTTGCAACTCTGCGCATTTGATTTTTCCCATAGTGGTCTGGTGATATTTTTAAAAACCTTCTTTGAGATTGAATTCTTGAATTCAACTCTAGAACCTTTTGGTCTAGCTCTGCCTCTTCAATTAAATATTGGACATGGAGGAAGCAAAGCCGTTCCGCAGCTTTAAGTTTTGCGTCACATGTTGACAAAAGATGTCTCGCACTGACCCATCCACGTGTCCTGCATCTGCAATCTTGGATCACAGCACAATGTGGAGGGATATGGCCTTTGTCAGGCGTTGCTTCCAGTGTCACTGGAGGATCACGTGGCCAGGCTTCTCCTCAGTCCACTGGCTGACAGGGACCCAAAACTTCAACCTAAAAGCTGCAAGAAGGTCTCGGTTGTGGCTGAGTCAGCAGCTTAAGTGGTGGCTTTAGAGGAGGAGGCGGCAGTTGTAGCAGTGAGTACTTTAACGGCCTCTGCACTACTCCTGGTTGGGGTCAACATTGGAGGGTCCTTCTCAGATGGGTTCCAGGATATTCACGGGGCCCTACAGTCTTTCGGGTGGAGTCCTAGTCACACTTGCAACTAGCACAAGTGCTGTCAGCGCCAATTGTGGGATCGGGAGAGATCTGGGTCTTCCCAGTTCCACAACTCCCATGACTACTTGACTCATGTCAAGCGCTCGACTCAGGTCAAGCTTCCTTCAGTCAAGGGGTTGGTCGGCAGCTCCTTGCTGCCCCTGTTGGCCTAGTTGACCTTGACACTGGCAGAACAGGCTATCAAGAGCTTTCTTGAGCCTGTCAACAAGTCGTTGGAGGAGATTGACAAGGAGGAAATCTCCCCAGACCCCGGTTCTCCCGGTCCTCACCCAGGAGGATGTGGCTTGGTCGGTGTCCCTGACTGGTTCCACTTGGGACCAACCTCCACCAGTGGTTATGGCTTTTAAACCGATGCTTGTAAATATGGCTAGGCTTTTGGTTTATATGGACCTTCTAGAGTCTCCTCCTTGTCGGCCCATGTGTCGATGGTCGAGGTACTGTTCGCACTCTCAATACTGCTCAGTTGGGAGGCGCTGCCGTTGGCACTTCTTGATCTACTTGTCCTCGGTCAAGGAGAGGCACTGCCTCAAGATGCAAAGGCGATGCAAAGAGCTCCTCTGGCAGCAGTGAACCATTGTGGGATGGAGTAGAGCTCTGTCTCTGAACCTTCAGTCACCTGGCAGCTGCCAATGATGCCCCACGCTGGTCCACCCTCAACAGATTATCCGGCATCTGCATCTTCACCTTTGTGGGTAGAGCCACTTCCACCGCAGCCCTTGGTGGGAGCCCAAACTAAGGACTCCCATGATGCAGCTGGCTTGCCAGGTCAGTTGTCAGTGGAAATCATCCAGTCGGAAGGCACTTGGGTAGTCTACAATGGCAAATGATTGAGGGATGTTTTTGAAGAGTCCTCGGACGACTCGGGTGGGTCATCCGTGTTGTCCTCAAGGACCTATACCTTTGATTGGGCTTCAGTCAAGGAACTGTCTACCAACCATGGACCAGTGTCATTTGGGGCTCTCCTCTGCCTTATGTTGGAGTCCATAAATGTATCCTTGGAGCCAGTCCAGAAGTGGCCAAATCCCCATTTACTGATATCCTGGTCAGAGACGATTCCCTGGGGGATGCCTTTCCTGGGGCCATTTTGGGACTTGATTTTCCACAAGGACAGGGTAGTCCTTCATACCAACCCTTCCTTCCTTCCTAAAGTAGTCTCCGTACATACTTTAAATCAGTCCTTGGAGCTACCAGTATACTATCCTGAATACTCCAACCAAGGTGAACATCTACTACATACTTTAGATGTTCAACATATACTACATTATTACACTAATCGCACTCAGTCGATTAGGAAAACCTCTCAATTATTCGTCACCTTTGCCTCTAACAGAGAAGGACTTCCAGTTGCTAAACTAACACTTTCTTCCTGGCTAGCAAATTGTATTACATTTTGTTACAAAAAAATACAATAGGCCTTTACCAGGCCCTGTCCAAGCCCATTCCACTAGAGCTATGGCCACCACTGCGGCTTGCTTTAAAGGACCCTCCATTTCGGATATCTTTCAATGCAGCTACCTGGTCCACAATTCATATATTCACAAGGCATTACAATCTTGATATTGCCTCAGGACGTAGGGTGGCCTTCGGCCATGCAGTCCTACAAGGTCTCCTATCATAATTGTCCTCCCACATGAACATAACTGTTTGGGATTCTCCCAAAAGTAATGACCTACTGCAAGAGACCACTCCATGGAAGATAGTACAGTTATGTAAAAACTTATCATAACAGTAGATCTTCAAGGAGTGTCTCTTGCAGTAGTTACGATCCCACCCTTCATCCCCCTCCTTCTCTAAGAGAGCAACTTCTGGTCCATTGACTTTGGGTTGGGACTCCTTGGTACCTTGGCTTCCCCTCGGACCTCGCTTTGTGAGCGGAATCCAGCAGGGGAACTGAGGATACCAGGGACCGCCCACACTTTTATAGGAAGCAGGAAGAAGATGTCATGTGGGCGGTCTCTGGTACAAAACTGCTAGGAGAGCTGCCGTGTCACAGTGACCGCTGCTGGAAACTCCCAAAAGTAATGACCTACTGCAAGAGACACTCCTTGAAGATCTATTGTTATGGTAAGTTTTTACTAACTGTACTTTCTAGGGGTGATATACAATTCACATCCACACAACCCACCTGGCCTCCGCTGGCAATCTGGCACCCGGATCCCTGCTTCCAGTCTGCAAAGACCTGACATGATGGGGCAGGGCTGGGGAATGTACTGCCAGGGTAGTGGGAGGAGCTCTAGCTTAATCACAGCATTGAATCCTGTACCTGTAATTAGTATAAACGCATAACCATTACTGGACCCTGTACCTTTCGGTCACTTCATCTAGAGGGAGATTCCCCCTGAATTGTTTTCGTGAGTGCCACACTCTATCCTTATGTACATTAGGATGCACATAAATTGTATTAGATAGGCACGTAGAACTTTTTCTTGCTATAACCTATAGAATGCTGTACTGTAGTCTATACTTACTCTATGTATATTGTATACCTTTTCTACAAATTCCATGTGCTATGTATGTATCGCTTTAACTGTTGTCTAGCTTTCACTGTATGCTGTCCTACTCAGGACCTCCTTGTAAATTAGCTTGCTCAATGGAGCCTATTCTTGGTGAAATAAATTAAAGATATACGATGAATCGGCATTTCCAGTGGAGTGGCCAGAGGGGGATGTGAACTGTATACCACCCCTAGAACTACGGTTACAGGTGGGTAACCTATATTTCTGTCAGATGTCTTGGCTTAAATTGGCAAATTGTCATTTCTAGGGATGAGGATATGTTGTTCAATCCCCACTTTCTGGTTATGTCCTTTCCCTTTAAGAATCTTGCCGGATGGTCTAAAAGCTGGTTCCTGCCACCCACTTAGGTGGTATAATCCTTGGCTCTGGCCCTTGATGCCAGATCTTCCTTTCCCCTGTAAGATTCAGG
Source organism: Neoceratodus forsteri (assembly GCA_016271365.2). NCBI lineage: Eukaryota > Metazoa > Chordata > Ceratodontiformes > Ceratodontidae > Neoceratodus > Neoceratodus forsteri. Next base: position 1,126,622,506 of record CM057449.1, on the reverse strand, counting down.
TTTCCTCCTTACTGCTTCCACGTTGAGTAGGTGCTGGCCCTTAAATCTTCCGATTATTTACCTAAGCTAAAACTTGATAGAGTTTCTCCGCATCATTTCACAGTCATGACCGCAATGGAGGACAAGTCCTCACCCAGGTTCTGCCGGTGCCCCTGCGGGCAGAAGATGTCTCACACCGACCAACATGCCATGTGTGTATACTGCCTGGGCTATGACCATGATACCCAGGCCTGCGACTTTTGTCACTCTTTCCAGCCAAACATGTTGGACGATCGCCTTGTGGGCTTACAGCTCAGATGACTGGAAAAACGGAACCTGCCAGTCAAATTTAAAGAGGCCCATTGGGCGGTCTCCGCAGTTGCGGAGTCCACTAAACAACTTAATCAAATGAAGGCTTTTGAGGAGGAGGAGGCGGCTCGGGCTACCAGTCAGTCCTCTTCAGCATTGTTCTTTGTGCCTCTCACATTGGGCTCTGCCTTTACAGGCTCCTTCAAGGAGTTGTGCCAGTCTCTCCCAACCAAGGGAAGGGGCCCATCGACTTCGCACAGTGCCCGTTCCTGTAAAAAGGAATCCAAGGAATCGAGAGGAGAAGGAAAAGTCTCATTGACATTGTTCTTGGGATCAAGAGAGGTCTCAGTCCCAGGAACCTCCTGTTTCGACTTAGGTCAAAATTGTGGCCTCGGCCACTGGCTTCACGGTGCCCCCATCAGGCCAGCCAGCTAAGACACGGGACGGTGACTCGGTTGAACTAATTATCGACCCTGTCGACCCTTTGTCGCTGGATGAGACTGACAATTCCTTGTTCAGGACGCTGGTCCTGACTGGATCTATGGAGGAGGAAACCCAGCTTGCTGGGAACCTCACTGCGGTCCCTGGCCTGGAGGAGCTGCGGGTTTCCCTGGCTCCTTCTGAACACCCCCGTTGGTCGAGGTCAATGTCTGTGTCATCCTCGACTGACAGGTTAAGAAGAACTCACCAATGCCATTCCGGGTGTTCTAAAAAGCGGCACTACCACTATTCATCCTCATCCTCGTCAGAAGAGGAGAGGCTTCGGTGCAAGTTGCATTGACGCTACGAGGATCTTTTGTGGCAACAGTTGGTGTTTGCCAGTCTGAAGTCAACCCAGGCTTCCACGCCGGCCATTACTTGGCTGTCACCCTCTAAGCTGTTGCTGACTCCTCTGGAGCTGGCCGACACCGTTCCTCTGCCCATGGAGCCAGTGAAGGCCCTCCTTGCTCAACCAAAACCTGCCTCTCCGACAATTCTGGTGGAGCCACCTCTTAAACAGCTTCCCTCCAGGGCTCCTGTTAAGGAGTCTCAGCCCACTAAGGGTCTCCCACATAGGCTGTCGGTCACCCTTATTCCCGACCGTCTGGGCAGGTCGAAAGTGACACGGGTGGTTGGCCGCTCTATCCAGACTCCTCTGAGTCCAAGGCTACTCCTTGCACTCTTGTCAGTTCGACGAGGCTTCGATGGAGAGTCTCTCAACGGACGAAGGTCCCACATCCTTCATGGGCATTCTCTGTCTCACCTCCAAATCCACTGGGATGAAACTGGAGCCTGCCCAGAAACAGGCTCAGTATCCTCTAACAGATATTCTGACTAAAGGGGATTCTCCAACTGAGGCCTTCCCAATAGCTGACCTAGCTCTGGAGCTATGGCAGCACCCCGCCTCTTGTCCCGTGCCATCAGCCCATATGGCCTGCAAGTATGGGGTTCCCATCAGCACCCTATCGGGGTTCACAGAGCGCCCCTTGGCTGAGGGGTTGGTGATCAAATCTGTGTTTCGGCATTCGGGAAATTCAGGAGACACTGATAGACCTCCAGACAAAGAGTCTAAAAAACGGGACCATTCTGCCCGAAAAGTCTATGCTGCCTCTTCGCTTGGTCTCCATCAGGCGAGCTTGACTGTCATCATGGCACATTTCTCCCTCTCGGGCTCTCTGAATGAGGCGCTTTGTCATCTTTCTGCGGACCTTCAGGCTGTTGCAAAGCAGCAACTCCAGATGGCTGTGGACATTGGGGATTCCTGTGCCCATTCAGTGGCTGCTGCAGTCAACGTGTGCTGCAGGGCCTGGCTGAGGATCTCGACTTTTATGGCGGATACTCATCACAGACTGGCGAATGTTCCCTTCCTGTGCACTGACTTGTTCAGTCCAGGAGTCGACGATCACCTCCAGCACATCAAGAAGACCAGTGCCACCTTGGACTCCATTGCTTCCACCCAGAAGCAATCTCAGGATTCCAAAAAGCAGAAGCGTAAGCCCTTTTGGCCTTATGCCCCTGCAGCCAGGCAGCCCCAGTACCAATTGAGGCAGCAGCAACACCAGGTTCAGTCTTGGTTCCCTCTGCCCAAGTCAGTGGCTTTGGTGATCCATAAGCCCTGAGGAAAGGGTCCTGGCGATCCTGCGGCCGGATCCTCCTCCTCCAAGCCTGCTCAGTGATGGGATGGGGGTGACCACCCCCTTGCCTGTCACGCCTACTCTGGCTTCTCCTGCGAGGGGCCATCTCTGCCACTTCCTTTCCGTCTGGTCCACTGTCACGGTGGACAGGTGGATATTGGAAGTGGTCAGCCAGGGTCTGCCTCTGGACTTCGAGCAGTACCCACCAAGCCAAGCCTGCACCCCACGCGAGGAGAAGGTATCCATGGACACTCGGTCAGCTCTCCGAGACAACATCACCCAACTCCTCCGCAAAGAGTTAGTGGTCAGAGTCGCGGATCCCCGGTCAACCCAGGATTCGTTTTGAGATACTTCCAGGTCCTGAAACGGATGGGGAGCTGGCGCTCCATTCAAGATCTGCACGACCTAAACCAATTTCTCAGGTCTCGCACCTTCAGGATGGTAACTCTGTCTCAGATCATACCATCTCTCGAGCAGAATATGTGGTTTTGCTCTCTGGATCTGCAGGACGCGTTCTTTCACGTCCAGATCCATCTCTCACACCGAAGGTTCCTCCGTCTCTGAGCAGAGGGAACCCTCTACAAGTTCCAAGTCATGCCATTCGGCCTGTCATCGGCCCCAGGGTCTTCACCAAATGCATTGCAGTGGTGGTGGCCCATCTTCGACGTTGAGCGGCCAAAGTGTACCTCTGTCTTGAGGACTGGCTCATAGCAGGTCCCTCTAAGCAGGAGGTGGAGAGATCCAAGGACCTGGCCCTCCAAACCTACATCGACCTTGGCCTCCTGGTCAATGAGGCCAAGTTGGAACTTGTGCCCTCGCAGGTGATTTGCTTCATTGGGGCAGAGCTTGACTCTTGCCAAGCCACAGCAAGGCTTCCGACGGACAGGGTGGAGGTTCTCTCCTTTGCCCAGTCATTTCTGGTTGGACACTTGCTTCCTGCTCAGGACTTCCTGCAACTTCTGGGCTACATGGCGGCCTGCACCTCCGTGGTCTGATAGGCCTGGTGGCATATGTGCCCTCTCCAATGGGAGCTGGCCAGCCAGTGATCTTGGTGTCTCGGTCATTTTGACCAGCTGGTCACTGTAACCCAGAACATGTGGGACGCTCTCCAATGGAGGACCATCCCGGAGCATTTGTAGGAAGGGATCCCATTTGTCCATCCCGAGCTGATGGTCCTCTTGAGACTGACACCTCTCTCATGGGCTGGGATGCCCACATGGGGGACCACAGAGTCCATGGGCTCTGTATCCCCGAGGAATCCCGATGCTGCTTCAACGTACTGGAGCTCTGAGCAGTTTGACTGATGCTGACTGCATTCGTGCAGTTACTTAAGGATCAAGTGATTCAGGTCCAGACGGATAACACCACGACCGTGTACTACGTCAACAAACAGGGCGGCACGCACTCTCGGCTTCTGTGCAGGGAAGCCCTCCGCATCTGGACCCTCGTGAGCCGATTGGAGGTGTCTCCCCTAGCCATTCATGTGGCAGGAGCCTCAAATCTACTGGCGGATGCCCTCAGCCATCTGGGAGATGCATCCCATGCGTGGTCTCTCCATCCAGAGGTAGTACACAGCCTGTTCTCCCAGTGGGGTACCCCTCAGGTGGACCTGTTTGCCTCCAGGGAGAACACAAAGCTGAGGCTGTTTTGTGCCTGCCCCGCTCAGCAGGGCTTGCTTCAGGGGGATGTCTTCTCGAGGTCATGGACCCCCAGGCCTCTTTCATGCCTTCCCTCCACTTCCCTTGATCCACAAGGTGCTCTTCAAGGTGAGGAGGGACAAGGCACAGATGATCTTGGTGGCTTCGGACTGGCCCTGCCAGTTTTGGTACCCTGATCTCCTCAGCCTCAGGCTCCCGAGGCGTCTCCCAGCACACCCGAACCTGCTCTCAGTCAGTCAGAGGAAGGTCCTTCACCCAGACCTTCAATCCCTGCACCTGACAGCGTGGTTCCTGAGCAGCTAGAGTTCAAGGCTTTGGGTCTCTCCGAAGATGTACTTACTCACTGTAGTTGAGGCATCTAAGAAGGAATCAACCAGAAAGTGCTATGCTTTCAAGTGGAAGAGATTTTCCATCTGGTGTTGGGGCAGGGGGTTGGACCCTTTGTCCTGTCCAGTGGCTAGCATTCTAGACTACCTTTGGTCTCTCTCCAAAGGGGGTCTGTGGTCTACGACCCTTAAGGTGCACATGGCAGCCATCTCTACTTACCAGGCGCGGGCTGATCAGCAGATGGTGGCACAGGAGAAGGTGGTCTGGTGCTTCTTCAAAGGCCTCAACCACATTTCCCCTCCGGTGCGTGAACCACCACCACCGTGGGATCTACAGCTGATATTGGCAAAGCTCATGGGCAAGCCATTCGAACCAGTGCACAGGAGTGAGATGTCACACCTGTTGTGGAAGACCACCTCCTGATGACTGTCACGTCAGTCAGAAGGATTGGGGAGCTCCAGGTGCTCTCTGTTGAGTCTCCCTATTTGGTCCTCGAGAGGGACAGGGTTGTCCTGCACCCCAGCCCAAAGTTCCTTCCAAAGGTTGTGTTGGAGTTTCACCTGAACCAGGTGTTGCCTCTGCCGGTGTATTATCCCAATCACACCTCGGAGGCTGAGTACAGGCGTCATACTTTGGACCTGAGATGAACCCTCTCTTATTATAAAGAGCGCATGGCCAGAGTTCAGGAAGAGGTTCGCCAGCTGTTTGTCACTTACGCTGAAGCTGTACCTGGCAGACCTGTAGCCAAGTGGATGATTGGCAGATGGATTACATCATGCATTGATCTCTGCTATTGGTTGGCGGGTCGGGAGCCTCCCGTTGGGTTAAGGGCTCATTCCACCCGCCATACTGCTGCATCGGTGGCTACTTATAGGGATGTCCCTATCCAGGATATCTGCAGGGCTGCTACCTGGAAGTCAGCAAACACCTTCATTTCCCATTACCACATTGACCTAGAGTCATGCCGGGATGCTGCTTTTGAGTCCTCAGCTCTCCAATATCTGTTCCATAAGTAGGGGGTGTGCGCCTTGCCTCCCCCCTCCCGGAGAACTGCTAGGAGTGTGCCAGAAAGTGTGCATAGAACAACATATCCACGTCCCTAGAAACACAGGTTCCTCACCTGTAACAGTAGTTTTAGGTGTGCTGTATGTTGTTCATCCACACTGACCCTCTTGATCTTCCCGGCTTTGATGCACAACCTCTTCTTCCAGTGGGCAAGATCTGGTGTCAAGGGGCAGAGCTGAGGGTTGTACCACCCGGGTGGGTGGGCGGAGCCAACTTTTAGACCTTCCGGCAAGATTATTAAAAGGAAAGGACACGCCAGAAAGTGTGGGTGAACAACATATACCACTCCTAGAACTACTGTTACAGGTGAGTAGCCTGTGTTTTTTGGCATTCTGAAGTAAAATAGAGTTTATCACAGCACAACTTTTTCACAATCTGAGGACAGTTGCAGATCTCAGAGTGGGAGCAGAATGGATTTATTTTCTCATATATTTGGCCAGCCATGTTATTTCTGAAGTACTACACAAGTGAAAGCAGTAAGAAGTTACTTCTGACAGGTTCTAAGTCAGCTTTGTTCAGTAGGAGGAGGTGAAGCATCTAGTATCTTAGCAAGACTTGTAAATCGATCTCAAGTGCCAGCCGGAGGAAATAATGTGTTCAGCATGAAACTAAGGCCATGTACAGACCATGTGGGGTTTAAACTTGTGAGGGGGGGAAGGGATAAGGAAGGGGCTGACCAGAAGCCCTCTCCTCCAGATGAGGGGAGTAGCCTTCAAACCCAAGGGGAGAGGGGAAACAGACTGGGGGTGGAGGTTTCAGGAGGAGCAGAGGGAGGATGGAAGTATAAGGAACCTGGGTGGGGTTCGACAAAGGGATCAGGGATAAGGGGTGGGGGTTGGTGTTAGTAAATGCCAGGAGCTTGGGAAACGAGTTGCCAGAGTTCCAGGCCATGCTGTTTGGGGGGGGGTGGATGTGGTGGCAGTCGCGGAGACGTGGGCCAACAAAAACCATGACTGGGACCTAAACGCATGGGGTACACTATGCTTAGGAAGGATAGAAAGGAGGGCAGAGGGGGTGGAGTGGCTATGTTCATTAGAGATGACATAGAAATTGCTAGGGTAGGAGAGGCAGAGGGAAACGTGGAGGTCTTATGGGTCACCTTACGATCCCCAGCAGGAGATAAGGTCAAGCTGGGTGTAGTATATAGGCCCCCCGGGATGAGTGATGTTCTAGAGGATGGTTTGCTGGACAACATCATAGCCCAGTGTGGACCAAACGGGGAAAGAGTGGTGTTGATGGGGGACCTTAATATGCCAGGTACAAACTGGGAAACCATGTCCTCTAAGGTGGCCAAGGAGCAGAGGCTGCTGGACGGCTTCCAGGATGTGTTCTTAACACAGCATGTGATGGAGCCCACAAGGGAGGGGCATGTCCTGGACGTGGTTCTGGTAGATGGGGATCTGGTAAGGGACCTGGTTGTAGAGGACCCCCTGACTGGGAGCGACCACAATACTGTCTGGTTTCAGATAAGCATGGGGAGGGGTTGAGATCTAGGACACTGGCAGTGGACTTCAGGCGGGCAGACTTTGTGGGCATGGGAAATATTCTCAAGGATCACTTGAAGGGGATTACATCAATGACAAGTGTGGAAAGGAGATGGGAGGTCATAAAACGGGGACTTCATGAGGCAGTCAGGATCTGCGCTAAGTTGAAATGTAAGGGAGCAAGGTCACATAAACCATGCTGGTGGTCCAGTGAGGTACAGGTAGCGGTCAGAGAAAAGAAGGCGGCCTACAAAAAATATAAAACAACAAGAGGGGATAGGGATAAGGAAATGTACCATCTTGCATCTAGAAAAGTCACCCGGATGGTGAGGGGAGCAGAGTCCAGTAAAGAGCAGCGGCTGGCACAGGGGATACATGGAGGGGAAAAAGGGTTCTTCCGGTACATTGGGGAGTGGAAAAAAACTAAGGGCCATCTCAGCAGAAGGAGGGTGGGTGGAAGAGGCGAGGGACCAGGCAGAGGTGTTTAACGAGTACTTTGCCTCTGTGTTCACTAGGGAGGGGGATGGGATATCTACAAAGCAAGGCACGATGGGGATAGAAGCGGCAGTGAGTGGGATCAGGGGAGCAACAGAAATGGAGCAAGAGGAAGGGAGAGGTACCCCAGGGGTGTCACATCTGGATAAGGATAAAAAGGCCAGTAAGGTGGAGGACGGATGATGCTATCTCTGCCAAAGGGTGTGGTTAGCCCTCAAGGCCCTAAAGAAAGACAATCTCCTGGCCGGATGGCATTCATCCGAGAGTACTATGGGAATTGGCGGACATACTGGCTGCACCCCTGGTGGAGCTCTTCAACAGGTCACTTGAGACAGGGAGGGTACCTAGGGATTGGCGAGAGGCACATGTGGTGCCAATCCATAAAGGGGGGTCAAGGGAAGTACCAGGTAACTATAGACTCATCAGTTTGACCTCGGTGGTGGGAAAATTAATGGAGAGTATACTAAAGGAACGATTGGGGGTGTACTTGGAGGAGGTGGGAGGTCTGGATAGTCGGCAACATGGGTTTGTGCCAGGTAGATCATGTCAAACCAATCTTGTGGAGTTCTACGAATGGGTAACATCAGAACTGGACAGGGGAAAGCCTGTGGATGTATTATTCTTGGACTTCAGCGAGGTGTTTGACTCTGTCCCCCACAATGGTCTGGTGGAGAAACTGATGGGGTTAGGAGTAGGCCCTTTGATGGTCAGATGGATTGAAAACTGGCTAGCTGGACGCACCCAGAGAGTAGTGGTCTGTGGGGAGCTCTCGAACCCTAGAGAGGTTGGTAGTGGGGTACCGCAGGGTTCTGTCCTGGGTCCGATCCTGTTTAATGCATACATATCGGACATCAGGGAGGGTATAGTGTGAAATGAGTCTCTTCTCTGATGACTCCAAGATGGGAGCAGTAGTTGAGGGAGAAGAGGAGGTTGGCCCTGCAAGGGGACCTGGACACCCTGGAAAGCTGGGCTCACACATGGAAATTAAATTTCAATATTACCAAGTGCAAGGTGTTGCATCTTGGGCGGGGAAACCCTAAACACAGGTACACCCTGGGAGGGGAGGCGCTGGAGGCCTCAGTAGGGGAAAAAGACCTAGGGGTCATGGTGGATGCATGCATGAATAACTCTGAGCAGTGCAGGAGAGCGGATAGCAAGGCAAACAGGATGTTGGGATGCATCGTAAGGGGGATCACCTCTAGGAGCAAGGAAGTGATTCTGCCGCTGTACAGTGGACTGGTTAGACCACACCTTGAGTACTGTGTACAGTACTGGAGACCACACTTGAAGAGGGACATACAGCTCCTGGAGAGGGTACAGAGGAGGGCAGCTAAGATGATACGAGGGCTAGAGGATTTGACGTATGAGGACAGACTTGAGGAGCTCTGCCTGTTTTCATTGGAGGAGAGGAGAGACAGCGGGGACATGACTGAGGTCTTCAAGTACCTCAAGGGAATAAAAAGGGTAAGCATGGAGGGGATCTTTAGACTAAAGCAGGGAGGTATCACCAGAGGGCATGGTTTGAAGTTGGAAGGTGGAAGGGTGAGGAGGGAAAAGAGGAGGAGGTTTTTCACTGAGAGGGTGGTGGACCTTGGAATGCACTGCCTGGCGAGCTGGTTCAGAGATCCACAGTGGAGGGCTTCAAGAGAGGGTGGGACAGACACAGAAAGTGGATGTATCAGATGATGGCCTGTCCCAGGGGGTTGGGGATGGATGATAGGGATTTCTGGAACACAAGGGAGGGGAGGGCCTCTGCACCCAACTAGGGATCTGAGGTTCGAGCAGACTCGATAGACCGTAAGGCCTAATCTGCTGGCAAATAGTATGTTAGTATTAAACTGTTTAAAAAATATTTTAAGCATACATGTTTGTGCATCCAAAGTTGTCTGTTGTTCAGACTCTGTTCATGAGTGACAATCAAGCTAATAAATATAGGTAACTCAACACTCTGTGAGCTAGGAATGAACATCTAGTATCCCACACACATTCATCTAACATCTGTGCTACATTAAAATCCAGGACAGAGCTGAAAACGTGTTTAAAACCATTATTGAGTCTACCCCATAACAGAGGTTTTATAACACGTTTCATAACCATGTTAAGTATGGATGCAAAACATATTCAGGGTTTTTAAACTGATTATGTCTCTTAAATTCAGGGGTGCCATTTAGGGGGGCAGCTGCCCCCCCCCTGCATTGCAGGCCATTGCTGTTGTGCCACCGACATACCCCACAGCCCTGCTGACCAGTTGTTACCACCAGCCCCCACTGAAATCTGAAATGGCGCCCCTGCTTAAATTGCTTTTTTTTACAGCTGAGTGTGGACAGGCCCTATAAGGCATCCTGTGAGGCAACCATGGACCGCCATTTGAAATGGATCAATGCAGTTCCTGTATGTACGTGTGCCTCACTGACTTACTGTCTTGTGGAGGCAGTGTAGCGTAGTGGTTAGAGCACTGGCTAGGGACACAGGAGATTGCAAGATCAAACCTTACTAGAGTCAAATACTTGCTATGTGACCTTGACCAAGTCATGTAACCTCTCAGTGCTCCATTTCACCCAGCTGCAGAAATGGGTAGAAGCGAGATTCCCCTTGAAGAAAGTGTTACAACTCGGCTGGGCTGTCATGGGTAAATAAATTGTAAAATGATTAAAAAAAAACTACTGATCAGTCAATGGCTCTGACTATAAATTGTTTCTGTGAGAGACTTGTATGAGAATCACTTGGGAGCAGTGACCACCAGACCGTGTGGTTCAGTATCACGCTGGAGGCCGATCATACCAATTCTAAGAGCAAAGTACTGGATTTTAGGAATGCAGATTTTTGGCACAGCGAGCTAAACATAGTAATTTAAAAAGAGGGAAACTAGCAAATGGGATAGATAGGAAGTGGAGTATAACATGGAAATGGTTGGTATAGGTCATTAACCTTGGCGAAAGCAAGATAAGTAAGAACAGAAAGCAAAGAAAACCAATTTGGTACACAACTGAGGTAGATGAGGCAGTGAGGGAAAAGTAGGGTGTTCAAATGCTGCTAGACCAGCCAATTAAATGAAGGCAGGGAGGTCTACAGAAATAAACTGACGCTAGTCAGCATGAAGGTGAGGCAGGCGAAAGCAGAAGCTGAGCTTAAAATTGTAAAGGGGTGAAAGAAGGAAGCAAGGCTTTCTTCTGCTATATTAGGGAGAACCAGAACACTATGGATGGTGTTGTCAGCTGAAAAGGTAGGAGAAGTGGGAAGACAGTGACAAGGGCAAAGTGGAAATACCGAACACACATTCTTATTCCGTCTTTACGGTCGAGGAGAATGGGCTGCTCCCACATTGTGGGTTAGGCCCAGGCATGGAGGGAGAGGGTCGGAGCATGGATATGGGAACTATAGAGGTAGACAAGGTTATGAAAAGGATAGGAGCACTAAAAGTAGACAAATCCTTGGTCCATATGGCGCACACCCTAGGTGCTAAAGAAAATGGCGGAGGTGCTTGTGACACCGCTGACAGATTTCTTCTAGTGCTTGGTAGTGAAAGGGAAGGTACTGAGCAACTGGGGAGTGGCCTAACGTGATGTTGCCAAACACGGGCAGAAGTAGGGATACCCCAGTTAACTACCTGCTTGTCAGCCTGACTTCAATAGTAGGCAAAGTGTTGGAAACAGTTAAGGAAGGACTGGTGTTCTTGGAGGTAAATGGGTTGCAGGGCATTAGACAGCCTTGTTTTTGGTGCGGAGGATATCGTATCAGACAAACCTAATTAACGTTTTGATTGGGTAACTAGGGTCATTGGTAGAGGCTAGCCTGTGGGCATATTGTAGCTGGAGTTCTGTAAGGTTTTCAGCTCTGAAACAGATTAGAAGGCTAGTAAAAATAAATAAATAAAATAAACAGACTGACCTGGGTGTGATGGAGAGACTAGACACCAGGATTAGAAATTGGCTAAAATAGAGAAGTCGTGAGGTGGTTCTAAATGGGGGAGTTCTCTAAAGTGAGGAAGTTCACCAGCGGGGCACCACAGGGAATTGTCCAGAGACCACTGCTTTTTAACTTATTCCTTTGTGACATTGGTGAAGGTGGTCAGGGCAAGATATGCATTTTTACAGATGAATAAAAAAAAAACTGCGGGTGGATGCCGAGGAAGACATAAGGATAATGAAAGAGGATTTGGAGAGATTAGAGAGTTGGTTCAAGATAGGGCAACTGAAGTTCAGTGTGAAAAAGTGCAGAGTCATGCCCTTGGCATCAAAGAACCAAAGATGTGAACAGGGCCTCCCTTAGCCATTCTGGGCCCTTGTGGAGCCCCCTGTCAGGACCCACTACTCCATTCCCTGTGGGGCCCCCCACATCCAACGTTTACATCTCTCCTGCACCACAGTTCCATACCATATCAAGACCTGCTGGTGCAGGGGACAGAGGTGATCAAGCCACTGGAACAGAAAAAGTGCCCACCCTCCTTGATTATTGTTGGGGGTTGTCAGATGTGGCCCTCTGGTCCTCTAGATATGCCCCCTTCCAATGTCCTGGCTGAGCTGCTGATAATGAAAGAAGGTGAGCAGTAGTGATGCCAGAGGAAGTACCCTCATACCTGCTTCATTGGCCCCTGGTGAAGGGAGGGCCCAGGGACTGGATCATTAACCCACTTGCTTCCCTGCTGCCCCCCAACCACACGCACATGCACACACTTCTGGTGGGAGAGAAAACTAAATTCAGCCCCAGGCCCAGAAGAGACGTGGATGTAAAATAATGCCCCAGTCAGTCAGAATCAACTCTCCCTTCCCTGGTCCCGACTCCACACTACTTGGTGTCATGCAGTAACCCCTCCTCTCCCTGATCCAGCTAACTACATCAGCAGATGTTTAATTTAATGTTGGTGAAAGATAACAAGGCACTGAGAGTGCAGAAAATTTTATTCTGGGTAGGGTAAAGCTAGTAGACCTGGTACAGTACATCTGTTGTTATGTTAATATAGGACAGGAGGGACAAGGAAGTGAAGTGTTTTCTTTTAAAAAGGATGAGAGTGCAGGAAATTCTGTGCAAAACTAGACTAGTTTTACACAGAATCTGCTGCACGCTCATCCTTTTTAAAAGAAAACACTTGGACTTCCTTGTCCCTCCTGTCCTGTATTAATAAAGCACCTCACCACCCACCTGTGCTCCAGAAAGTACATAGAAACATAGACTTTGACGGCAGATAAGGACCGCTAGGCCCATCTAGTCTACCCAGTTCCCTACCTACAGGATAGGCTGCAGATCCTATTTAACCAACAGCCTATATCTTCCTGCCCCCCACAGGAATTGCCTTATGTCTGTCCCATGTATTCTTGAATTCTCCCACAGTTTTAGACTCCACAACTTCCTCAGGAAGACTGTTCCATGCATCCACTACCCTCTCTGTGAAATAATACTTCCTCACATTGCCCCTGAACCGCCTCCTTCTATCTTTAAATTGTGTCCCTTGTTCTTACAAGTCTCTTTTCTGAAAGATGCTACCCTCTTGGACTTTGTTGATTCCCTTGAGGTACTTGAAAGTTTCTATCATGTCCCCCCTCTCCCTTCTTTCCTCAAGGGTATACATATTAAGCTCCTTTAGTCTCTCCTCATACGGCTTCTCTTGCAGACCCTGCACCATTTTAGTTGCCCTCCTCTGGACTGCCTCTATCCTGTCTATGTCCTTGCAGAGATGGGGTCTCCAGAACTGGACACAGTATTCCAGATGGGGTCTCACCAACTGTCTGTACAGAGGATAACAACTTCCTGTTTTCTGCTGCTGATGCTCTCCTATACATCCCAGTATACCCCGGCCCCTCCCTACTGCCTTCTCACATTGCTTGCTAACCTTAAGGTCATCTGATATGATTACCCCCAGCTCCCTTTCCTGTTTTGTTGTTGTTACTACCTCCCCACCCATTGTGTATTCTTCCCCTGGGTTCTTGTTTCCCAGGTGCATTATTTTGCACTTTTTTGCATTGAATCCTAGCTGCCATATGTCTGACCATTCCTCCAACCTTGCCAAGTCCCTTTTCATCCTTTCCACGCCTCCTTGTGTATCAACCCTATTGCAGATCTTTGTGTCATCTGCAAAAAGGCATACTTTTCCTTCCAGTCCCTCTGCAATTGCCACTGATGAAGACATTAAAAAGGACTGGACCCAATACTGAACCCTGCGGTACACCACTAGTAACCGCCCTTTCTTCAGAGTGGACTCCATTTACAATTACCTTCTGTGTCCTGTTGTCCAGCCAATGTTTTACTAGGCTACCACCCTGGGACCCACTCCCAGGCTGGTTAATTTGACTAATAATCTTTGTGTGGACTGTGTCAAATGCCTTGCTAAAGTCTAGGTAGGCCATGTCCACAGCCCTTCCCTGGTCTACTACTTTGGTCACCCAGTCAAAGAAATCTATTAGATTCGTCTGACATGACCTTCCCGCTGTGAACCCATGCTGCCTTAGATCCTGTGCTCCACTGACCTCTAGGTACTCAACTATTCTTTCCTTCAGAAGTGTTCCCAGTCCTGCAGCCTGTCTTCATAGGATCTCCCCCTGTAGCTCCTGAATCATCTTGGTGGCCCTTTTCTGCACTGCTTCCATACTGTTTTAGCCCTTCTTCAGGGGTGGGTTCCAGAACTGCATGTAGTACTCTTGATGTGGCCTTACTAGGGACTGTACAGGGGCAGTAGTACTTCCTTATGCCTACTGCTTATTCCCCTGCCACTGCATCCCATAATTGTGTTTGCCTTGCCCACTGTCTTAGTGCACCGAGCAGAATGCTTCAGCTTATCAGAAACAAAATACCCCAGATCCCTTTCCTCCCATTTCTGTTGCACCCTCATCCACCCATCCCATGCCATCCCATCCCCATCTTTGGTTCCACCCAGGGTCTCTTACCTAATGTGCATAAGGACGAACATAGGAACATACGAAAATGCCAACAGAAACAGGCCTCATGGTCTGTCAAGTCTGCTCGAGTGCTCGGTTAACACCTTATAATGCTGCTGCCCCTCCCTTCCCCTTACCCTATCCCAACCCCTCTTGAAGCTGTCTACTGTCTTGCAGGCCACTACCTCAACTGGTAAGAGTAGCAACTCTTCACACTGAATTTCAGCTAACATAGTTTGAATCACCTTGCCAAATTCCCCAAATCATTTTTCCGTATCCTTATGCCCTTTTTGGGGTCCTCCCTCCTGCAGATTCTTGTGTCATCCAGAAAAACTTGTACCTTGCCCTGAATACCTTCACCAAATATCACAAACGAATATGTTAAAAAGTACTTGTCCAGCTTTTGCATTAACAAGCAACTCTGGGAGCTTATTCCATCCTTCCAGCGCCCTGTCCATAAAATAGTACTTCTTGGCATCCGTCCTGAATGTACCACTGCCAATTTGCTGCTGTTTCCCATTGTGTTCTTAGACTTGCTAATGATGAACAATTTGGCAGCATCCACCTTGTTTATGCCCTCGTTTATCTTAAACTCTTGATCATGTCACTTCTCTCCCCCCTGGTCTCTAGTAAATACGTCTGTATATGCTCTCCAGTCTCTACTCGTACGTACTCGCCTGCTGCCCCTCGTATCATTTTGTTTTAGTCTTTGGTAACCAGTTAAGGCCCACTAGGCACAAGTGCAACATTTTCGGGGTGACCTCGGAACACTGGGGGCTTAAGTGACTTGCTCAGAGTCCCACAGTACGCAAGTGGAGGTTGTGGGAATCAAACCCAGGTCTGCTGGATGTACCAAGCTCATTCAGTTTGTTACTCTAAACTCTAGGCTATACTGCCATCTTTGCTGCCTTTCTCTGCAGGGCCTTCAGCCTGTTTATATCCCTCCTCAAACACTGGAAACAGTACTCCAGGTGCAGCCACACCAGGATTCTGTACCAGGGACCCAGGGCAATATAAACACCTTCAGACCCCCTCCCCCCTCCCCGAACCATGGCTTATCTCTTTAAGCCATCAAGCCCTGTGCAGTATCTAAAAGTAAGTACCACTAACTGCTTTTTCCCACATGTGAAGTAAGGTCATTCTTTTTAGGGAGTTTGAATGGGGAAAGATGAGGACTGGTTTAAATGCAATCAGTAGGAGAGTCTGGATTAAATCAGCAGCGTACATGGTTTAGATGTTGCTTTTGTGTTACAAAAGTAATTTTTGCTCCTGGAAGATTTTTCCCCACAGAGCAACATTATTTCATGAAAGCCATTACATGTTAGAGAACACTTACAGGTAAATTTAACCCACTTTTCAGTACTGCAAGCTGAGGTTGTTTCCTTCATTGTACGGACTGGAAAGCAGACTGTGATTTGTAGGGTAAGAAAGGATATTGCACAGATTTTACTTTGAAGGGGGTCTCAAGTCTACTCTATATTTGCATTTTTAATTGTCGAAAAAAGGAATTTTCCAGTACAGCTAGCACCTCAAAAAAGTTATAAACAAATTAATATTAGTAAGTATAGTGGGGAAAGGATAATAACTAGTATAGGCTTACGCTAAATCAAACAGAAAGTACTGGAAGTCCACCCCACTCACAGAATCAATCAACAAACTATTTTAGAACTTTAGTTTTTCAGTTTTGGATTTAATAAGTAACATCCAGTATAGCTTTCATAGCTTTCTACGTTTTGGGTAAAATACCCTTAATCAGGAACTGGTTTCTAAAATACAAAACATGTAAGAACATTTTTACTATATTCAAACATTTTTTATGAAAGAACAGTTTCCACATAAAATATTTTTATTTATCCATATATACTACAGAAGAAACTTATATTTATGCTTCAGAATACAAAATATTTCATCATCTCATTACAAGGTATTTATCCTGTGACTTTAACTGAGTTCTTAGGTTTGACTCCCACCACTGTTGTGCTAAAAATCAATCAAAAAACATCACATTACTCCAATTTTTCAAAAACTCTTCTAATATTAAATTTTCTAATGATAATTGCGCTAACCTCAACATGCTATAAGTATTCACTTCTTGGCACCGAGGGAAGCGGCGGCACTGCTCATCCTCGTCATCGTTCTCCTCGGAGGATAGGCTCTGGCGCAAGTTGCGTCGGTGCTACAAGGATCTTATGTGGCAGCAGCTCCTTTTGTCCGGGAGCAAGCCGACTCCGTCGCCTTCCTCGGCCATTAAGTGGCTGTCACCTGAGTGGCTGAAACAACCCCTCATGGTCATCGAGAAGCCAAAGCTGGCGCCGGTTGTTCGGCCGAGACCAGCTGCACCACCCATCATGGTGGAACCCCCGCCTCCACAACCAAAAACTGTGGCTCCGACCAAGGATTCTTGGTCGGGCCATGGATTGCCATATCGGTTGTCGGTCACCCTCACTCCCGATCGCCCTCAGCAGGTGGAGGGTGGCTCAGGCCCTGAGCAGCTGTTTGCAGACTCCTCGGAGTCTGACGATGACTCTTCCCTGTTCTCCAGGCCTCTCGACCTGGAGTCCTCTGAGGGACAGTCAGTGGACGAGAGCCCATCCTCGTTCATGGGATTACTTCAGTTCATCTCAGAATCTACTGGGATGAAGCTCAAACCCGTGTCAAAGCGGGCCAAGTATCCCCTCACGGAGATACTGGACTGAGGGGATTCTCCTACGGAGGCCTTTCCTGTGGCCGAAGCCATTGTTGGTCCGGCCCTGGAGCTATGGCAGCGGCCGGCTTCTTGTCCAGCTCCCTCGGCCAGGATGGCCAGGAAGTATGCCGTTCCCACCGGCTCACTCTACAGATTCTCGGAGCACCCCTCTGCGGAGGGGTTGGTGACTGACAGTGTTTTCCGGCGCTCCGGGAAACGCTCGGGACGTAGACAAGCCAAAGATAAAGAGTCCAAGAAACTGGACTACTCCGGGCGTAAAGTTTACGCTGCGTCCTCCTTAGGCCTTCATCAGACCAGTTAGACCGTACTGATGGCACACTTTTCCCACGCCCTTTTGGGCTTCCTGGATGAGGTGATTCCTCGTCTCCCGGATGACCTCCAGACTACGGTCAAGCAGGTACGGGATCAGGGAAGGGTGGTGCCAAAGCAACAGCTCCAAACTCCTCTCGACATTGGAGACTCTTGTGCCCGGTCAGTAGCGGCCGCAGTGGCCATGCGCTGCAGAGCTTGGCTGCGGATCTCCACCTTCACGGCGGATACCCAGCACAAGCTGGCAGACATTCCCTTCCTGGGTACCAACTTGTTCGGTCCCGGGGTGGAGGGTCACTTGCGAGGATCGAGAAGTCCAATGCCACCTTGGACTCGGTCACGTCTGCCCAGAAGGACAAAGGCCGCCAGCAGCAGCGTAAGCCCTTTCGGCCTTCTGCCCTGCGGCACGTCCGGCCCAGCAACACCAGCATCAGGGCCAGCAGACTTGCACTTGGCACTCCAAAGCCAAGCCTGCAGCTTCCTCCAGCAGGAAGCTGGGAGGAAAAGGCCCAGGAGGTCTCTCGGCCTGTCCTTCCTCCAAGCCTGCCCAGTGACGGGTTGAGGGATGTCGCCGCCAGCTTTGTCACTCCCCACTGGGTTCCCCCCGTGGGGGGACGGCTCCACCACTTCTTTTCCGCCTGGTCCACTATCACCGCGGACCACTGGGTGTTGGAAGTGGTAGGGAAAGGTCTGCCTCTGGAATTCGAGCAGGCGCCACCCTATCGGGCCGTCACCCCACAGGGGGCTATGGGGTCTGCAGCCTCTCTGTTGGCTTGTCAAGCCGACATTGCTCTTCTCCTCCAAAAGGAGGTGATCAGGGAGGTAGCGGATCCTCCACCAGACCCAGGGTTTGTGTCCAGGTATTTCCTGGTCCCAAAACGGACGGGTGGCTGGCGCCCCATTCTAGACCTACACGACCCGAACAAGTTCCTAAGGTCTTGAACCTTCAGGATGGTCACTCTGGCACAGATCATTCCATCCTTGGAATGAGGCATGTGATTCTGTTCTCTGGACCTCCAGGATGCGTTCTTTCACATCCCAATCCATCCGTCCCACCAGCGATTCCTTTGCTTCAGAGTGGAGGGGTCCCTTTACAAGTTCTGGGCCATGCCTTTTGGCCTCTCTCCAGCTCCCAGGGTCTTCACCAAATGCATGGCAGTGGTGACAACATTTCTGCGGCGCCAAAGGGTTCGGGTGTACCCTTACCTGGACGACTGGCTGATTGCAGCCCCCTCCAGGCTGGAGGTAGAGCGGTCCAGGGATCTGGCCCTCCAGGTCTGCTCTCAGATTGGCCTCCTTATCAATGAGGCCAAATCGGGACTCGTGCCAGTGCAGGCGATTCAATTCATCGGGGCAGAGCTCGACTCTCTTCGAGCCAGAGTACGGCTCCCGGCGGACAGGGCCGAGGTTCTCTCCTCCTTTGTCCAGTCATTTCTGGTTGGGCAATTGCGCCCTGCCCGGGACTTCCTGCGCCTCCTGGGCCTCATGGCGGTCTGCACCAGCATGGTCTAGTGGGCCGGCTGGCACGTGCGTCCCCTTCAATGGGGACTGGCCTGCCAATGGACACAGTGCTCCGGTCCTCTGGACCAGCCAGTGGCGGTGACATAGGAGATGTGGAACGCTCTCCAGTGGTGGATCATTCCAGCTCCTCTGTAGGAAGGCATCCCGTTTGTCCGCCCCGAACCAACGGTCATTCTAACGACCGATGCCTCTCTGATGGGTTGGGGTGCCCATCTGGGGGAGCACAGAGCGCATGGCCTCTGGTCCCCTCAGGAGTCTCGATGCTACATCAACCTGCTGGAGCGTCGAGTGGTCCGACTAGCCCTCAGCACCTTCACTCCATTTGTACGGGGTCAAGTGGTCCAGGTCCAGACAGACAATACCACGACCATGTACTACCTAAACCACCAGGGCGGGATGCACTCCTTGCCCCTATGCAAGGAAGCTCTCCACACTTGGTCCCTCGTGAGCAGACTGAAGGTGGATCTCCTAGCCATCCATGTGGCGGGAGCCTCCAATACTGTGGCCGATGCCCTAAGCCAGATAGGTGCTGCATCTCACGAGTGGTCTTTCCTGCCGGTGGTAGTACACGATCTGTTCTCCCACTGGGGCACACCTCAGGTGGACCTGTTTGCCTCAAGGGAGAATGCAAAGCTGAGGCTGTTTCATGCCTGACCCCCTCAACAGGGCTCGCTGCAGGGGGATGCCTTCTCGAGGCCGTGGACCCCGGGCCTCTTCTACGCCTTTCCCCCATTTCCCTTGATCCACTAGGTACTTCTCAAGGTGAGGAGGGACAAGGCGCAGGTGATTCTGGTAGCCCCAGACTGGCCCCACCAATTTTGGTATCCAGATCTCCTCAGCCTCAGCTCCAGGCTCCCGAGGCGGCTTCCAGCCCACCCAGACCTGATCTCAGTCAACCAGGGGAAGGTACTCCACCCAGACGTTCAATCCCTGCACCTGACGGCCTGGTTCCTGAGCAGCTAGAGTTCCAGGCCTTGGGTCTTTCCGACGAGGTCCTCAGCGTTGTTGAGGCATCCAGTAAGGAGTCGACCAGAAAATGCTGTGCCTTAAAATGGAAGAGGTTCTCCATTTGGTGTCAGGATAAGGGGTTGGACCCTTCGTCCTGCTCCTTGGCCAGCATTCTGGACTATCTATGGTCCCTCTCTCAGCAAGGGCTTCGGTCGACGACTCTTAAGGTGCATCTGGCAGCCATCTCTGCTTACCGGGCGCAGGCCGGATAGCAGTTGGTGGCACAGGAGAAGGTGGTAAGGTGCTTTTTCAAAGGCTCTGATCACATATCCCCTCCGGTGCGAGAACCTCCACCTCCGTGGGATCTACTGCTGGTATTGGCTAAGCTCATGGGCAAGCCATTCGAACCGATGCACAGGTGTGACATCTCTCACCTATCGTGGAAGACCGCCTTCTTGGTGGCTGTCACGTCAGCCAGAAGAATGGGAGAGCTCCAGGTGCTTTCCATCGAGTCTCCTTATCTGGTCTTCCACAGGGACAAGGTTGTCCCACGCCCCACCCTAAATTCCTTCCGAAGGTGGTGTCGGAGTTTCACCTTAACCAGGTGTTGACTCTGCCGCTGTTCTACGCCAATCACACCTCGGAGGTCGAATATAGGCTCCATACTTTGGACCCTAGAAGAGCGCTCTCTTATTATAAGGAGCAGACGGCTGAAGTTCGGGGAGAGGTTCGCCAGCTGTTTGTCACCTGTGCTGAAGCCGCACCTGGCAGACCTGCAGCCAAGTGGACGATAGGCAGGTTGGTCACCTCCTGCATAGATCTCTGCTATAGGTTGGCAGGCATGGAGCCTCCCAGAGGGATAAGAGCTCATTCAACCCACCATACCACTGCTTCGGTGGCTGCTTCCAGGGACATCCCTATCCAGGAAATCTGCAGGGCTGCTACCTGGAAGTCAGCACACACCTTCATTACCCACTACCAGATCAACCTTGAGTCATGCTGGGATGCTGGTTTTGGGACCTCGGTTCTCCAGTCCTTATTTCCTAAGTAGGGGGTGTGCGCCTTGCCTCCCTCCTCCCGGAGAACTGCTAGGAGTCTGCCAGTAAGTGCGGATAAAACAACATATCCATGTCCCTAGAAATACAGGTTACTCACCTGTAACAGGCGTTCTAGGAATGGTATATGTTGTTCATCCACACAACCCACTCGACCTCCCCAGCTTCGACACACAATCTGGCTTCCAGCGGGCTACATCTGGCATCATGGGGTGGAGCCGAGAGTTTTACCACCCGGGTGGGTGGTAGGAGCCAGCTTGAAGACCTTCTAGCAAGATTTAAAGTGGCAAGGAACCTGCCAGTA
Organism: Neoceratodus forsteri; assembly: GCA_016271365.2. Classification (NCBI taxonomy): domain Eukaryota; kingdom Metazoa; phylum Chordata; order Ceratodontiformes; family Ceratodontidae; genus Neoceratodus; species Neoceratodus forsteri. The sequence continues at coordinate 1,126,601,362 of CM057449.1, read as the reverse complement.
AGTGTGGATGAACAACATATACCATTCCTAGAACTCCTGTTACAGGTGAGTAACCTGTTTATCTGAGTCTTTGTGCTCACTGATTAGAGTGACAGTTTATTCATGTCGGGAGCCATGTCGTTCGCTCTTTCATTGTACCGTTTTATTACACTGGGTTTGTTATAGTGAGGGAGCATGGTTGGACTGTACCATAATTGTAAACACACAAACACAATGTCGCTCACATGTACTTATTCTAGTGTATAAATATCAGCCCCTTTACAACTGCAGTGGTGCACGAATCAAAACATACTGCACTCAGTGGAGTGATGGGTCAGCACTGCTCAAAGCATGGGAAAAAAACGAGACCTTACCAGGTATTATCAGCATTATTAAGATTCTTCGTAGTAAACGTAGAAAACATTTTAAAAAGTGTCTCGCACATTACATCAAAGGGCTGGCTACACAGCTTCAGTTGCCGGGGGGGGGGTATTAGTACTTGGTGCTGCTGTAATCCCGTATAAAAGTATGCTGCGTCTTTCAGCTGCATGATGTAATGCTTATACAAATAGACTTTTTAGCCAAACCAAAAATAAATAAATCAAAGTGCCCCCAACCCCCGCACATCCATCCATGACTACAGCAGGTCTGTTTTGTTTGTTTACTGTTAATTTGAGCTGTGCTGACACTCCACTGAGTGCAACCCGGGAATGGAGTTTTTTTGTGTGATTTGTGGCTGTACTTGCACTCTATGGTAGGTGCACGATTTGATCTGTCATCTTCCTCTATTTTCTGTACTGTCAAAGTGGTTTCGTGTTTCTGTGTTCTTTGTTCTTGGACCGACAGTCAAGCAGAGAGTAAGAAAAAATCTAACTTTTGTTATAAACTCATTGGCTTCAGGGATCACAGGACGGAGCACTGGAAATAAGAAATCTGACTTTGGTCCCCCCCCCCCACACACACACACACACACACACACACACACAACATCATGTCGGTTTTGGCAAGTCTGATTGTTGTGATCATATCAGGACAAACCTGCAATCTGTAAAATGACAAAAATCAGGCAAAACAATGTTTGGATTTGCACATGGAAAACAGGTGGGTTCTTAGCTGTAACCAGTATTTTCCAGTCCTGAACAGCAAATCCAGTCCAGTAGCTCTTTGATGTTTAGACATATTTGTAGGATGATGAAATTAATAATGCTACTCTTCATCACCTATAGTAACTATCTGTAAGCAGGACTGTTTATGTAACAGTTTTTTCAGACTAACCTTGAGCATGACTTCCCTATATAGTAGCAATAATATGCGTTTTTTTAATCAGGATTGGACTCAAGGCTTTTTTTTTTTTTGCTTTATTTATTTATGCTCCATCCCAGCTGCTTGGCCATCCACTCCTTCAGGCTGCCTAGGGTTCCCCCCTTGCCATCTGCCACCCCGATTCTGTGCCCCCCAGGTGCATCCAGTATATCCATTCGCCGGAGGAGGCCCCCCTCCCTGGGCTCGAGAGAAAGAAGACTGGGGTTCAACCTTGACCTGGAGTATGGGTCAACAGGAGCAGCACACAGAAGCCGTTCCACCTGGGTTTCGTGGCAGGAGGGGACCCGGTGACCATCATCCAGTTAACTGAGCAGCCATTTTCTCCCATGACCCACCCCCACTCCACAAGATGGCTGTACACATATCTGACATCCTAGCAGGACGCACTGCGGCATTTAGTCACCCATACTGCAAACTGCGCTGCTGCAACAGGCTGCCAGGAGTCACTCCAGAGCAATGCAGGCTTGTACCCACCTCCCCGGGAGGACAGCGTCCAACGGACGTGCCAAACCCTCCCTACTCGTTTCAGCTCCCACCATCCCGGGGTTGCCAGGCTGCCAAGCGATCTCCTATCGCTCGGTTCCATGGAGCTGGCTCGAGGTCTTTTTAATTTTTCTATTGTTTGTGTTTAGATGTATTATACTGTGTAATTGATTGTTTTGTATATTGTTAGTTATGTGTTGCATGTTGCTTGGCAGTTGACTGTTGTAATTTTAACTAAGTGGATCACTCTCACTTTAAGACTGACCACTGGAAGCAGTATAGCGCAGTGGGTTAACGCTCTGAGCTGCAGATCTGGAGACCTGGGTTTGAATCCCACAGCTGCCTGAGTGCATACTGTGTGATCCTGAGCAAGTCACTTAACTTCTTTGTGCTCCCAGGTCGCATCTGGAAACAAGCTTCAGCTTAGTGTGCTACTCCTGGTTAAACAATGTTCCCGCGTTCCTTCCCATTTAAATTTTCATCACTGCCATAGCACCTCTGCCTTTCAGAAAACATTTTGAGGAATGTGAAACACGTCAGGCGGTTGTCTCTGGTGGAACCTGGTTTTAATGTTTTTTCAGACACAGACTACTAATAAAGGAATTTTTGCACATTATGCAGTGTGGTGATATGTTTTCAAGTCTGTGGTGAGTGCTCCATTTTATAGTTTTACAGACTGCATAGCCTTTATATGAGCACTCTGTCCTTGGTGCAGTTTCTTTGTTTGTTCACAAGGAATAATGATCCCTCTTTGGTGAGTTTGCCCTACAGCTCTACCCTCTCCTCATTCAACAAGGACTTTGTGGTGCATACCCCAGATCTCCTTCTGAGAAACCCTTTTTTTCAGGCTTTACTCGGACAAATTCAGAATGACATGGGATTTGAAGCTGAGGTGGAGGACTCCAGTGAGAAAAATTTGATTGAGTTTTTGGAGGTTCCCATTGCACCCTCCGTTGTGATTCCTCTTGTATATCCTGCCTTAGAGGATGTTACCTGTGCTGCTTGGCATAGGCCTAATACCTTGCCTGCAGTGCCTAGGAAGGCTGATAAATGGCACACTACTCCAGCTGTTAAATCGTATTATGCCTCCCAGCCTGAAACAGATTCTTTGGTTATAATGGCAGCTTCTGATCACTTTAGAGCCCCTAGACACATGAGCACTTTGTCCTCTGACAAAGAATCCAGGAGGCTGGATAGTATGGGCAGACTAACTTGTGCCTCTTCATTCTTGGGTCTAAGAATTGCAGACTGCCAAGCCAAATGTCATAATAACCTGTGGAAATCTACTCTGTCTACCAATCAGTCTCTACCTGATTGTCCTGCCAAGGCTGACTTGCTTAAAGCTGCCTTGGCTGGTGTTGATACTGGAAGGCATCTGTTATGCTCTGCATGTGATGCTTCTGATGCCTCTGCCAGGGGAAACCTAAGGTGATATTCCTGACTTGATTAGTTGGATTTGCCACTGATATATAGCAGGCTGTGCTGAATGTCCCTTTTAGACACTCCTGGGTGTTAGTAGTGAAAATGGTCTACATGAGCTTCAGTCCTCCAAGATGACCTTAAGGTCACTCAAATCTCTGACCCCTCAACCCACCAGGGGGCATGGTGGAGGTTTGTTTTGCAAGCCTCCTGCCCGTGGTGGCCGTGCCTCCCATCAGTAGCCCTGTGCACAAAACTGTGGTGGTGGTCCCCCCAGGGTCCTGTCCTCCCTGGTGCCCATGCAAAGGCACCCAAAGGTATATTGATTAGGGCAGCACCCCCTTCCCCCGGTACCTTCTGTCTTTCCACTTCCATCTGCTCCACTGTTGCCTCCAGGGATGCAAGTGGGAGGAAGTATCTCCCTTCACTTGCCATAGTGATTGGAAATCATGTTGGATGAGTGGGTCCTGAAAATAGTGGAAAAGGAGCATGCACTGGAATTGTTGTCTACTCCTCCAGTTCATCCTCCTCCTTGTCATTATCCTCTGGGCCACTTGTCCCTTCTGCACAACTAGATTCTGTTGCTTATAAACAAGTGGGCTGTCAAACCCATTTGTCTCTAAAAGAGACACGAAGGTGTTTTTTTTTTCCTAGATACCTCCTGGTTCCAAAGTGGACAGGAGATCTGCATCCTGTACAAGACCTGTGAAACTTAAACCTGTTCATCAAATACGAAAAAGTTTTTGAATGGTGTCTCTTTAGGCTCTTACTTCCTCTGCTGCAAAAAGGGGATTGGCTTTCTGCCCTGGATATGAAGGACATATACCTGCATCTCAGGATCTGTAAATGCCACAGGCAGTACCTCTGATTCATGCTGGAGGGCAGCCACTGTCAGTTTTGAGTCTTGCCCCTTTGGCTTATCCCCGGCACCGTGGCAATTTACCAGGTGCTTTACGGTTGTGTCAGAAGACCTTCAGAGGGAAGGGCTTTATGTCTTCCTGTATCTGGATGATTGGCTCCAGAAGCCGTTCTGTACACATATTCCAGAACACGACAGTTGTTTGAGGAGCTGGATGTCATAGTGAACATACAAAAATCCATACTTGTTCCTTGTCAGTGCCTCCAATATATAGGTGTGGTGCAGGACACAGCGATGGGCATTGCCTTTCTGTCTGCAGACAGGGCAGAGGCTCTTGTTGCCCATGCCCAACTGATACACAGAAGCAGTTACATTATGGTGCCCTTTGCTTGTCTCCATATGCACTTATCACATCGGACTCTCTGGGTACAAGGGGATCAGTTGATGAGCTGGAATAAATGGTCCTTGTCACGTCCCCCCTTTGCCGTGCTGTAGTATGGTGGATGAGCTGCCCAAACCTGTTGAAGTGCATTCCATTTTTTCTCTGACTCTTGTCCAGGTCCTCACAACAGATGCATCAAGGTCTAGCTGTGGTGCCCATCTCTGGTCCTGTCAGATTTCCACATAATGTCCTGGACATGCGGTCTGTTCTGCTTGGTCTCCAGGATTTCCAGGAGCACCTCAGCCCTGGTCCCGTGCTGATTCGGCAGACAATGTCAGTGGTATAAACACACAAAGGTGCACTTACTCTTATCTCCTGTGCAAGGAGGCACTGAGTGTGTAGTACACCATGGTGTCTCATGGCCTTCAGCTATCAGCCATGTTTTTTCTAGCTGTCCAGAATGTCTTGGCAGACAAGCTAAGCCATTCTCAGTCCCTGGTGCATGAATGGGAACTGCAGACCTCTGTGGTGAACAACCTTTTAGCAAGATACGGTCATCCAGAGTTGGACCTTTTTTCGTCTCCACACAACACAAAATTGCCGCATTTCTGCTTGCTTGCTCGCTCAAGGGAATGGAATCTGGCGAGATGCGTTGTCCCTCTCCTGGAAAGGGAGTTTTCTTTATGCCTTCCTTCCATCCCTCTCATTCAGAGGGTTCTGCTCAAGCTGTGGATGGAGCATGCCAACTTAATAATGGTGGCTCCCTTCTGATCTTGCCAGATTTGGTCTCCATATCTGCAGCATCTGGCAGTGGAACCTCCTGTCTGCTCCCTCTTTTTGGGATCTGCTGTTGCAGGATTAGGGACCCCTCATTCATCCAAACCTGTGGTCCCCGCATCTGCATGCCTAGCTTGTGAAGACGTAGCCATTGTCCGTTTTGGGGTTCCTCCAGGTGGCTATGTCTTGCTTGTAGCTAGAAGCCTTCCACGAGACACCTGTACTCTTTGAAATGGAAGCACTTCTCTGTAGGGTGTGCTTCCCATTCAGTGAACCCATTTGTGTGTCGCGTGAATTCTGTACTGGATTACCTTCTGTCCCATCTGACTCCGGTCCCCAGTACTCATCCATTAAGGTGCACTTGGCTGTTGTTTCGGCTTCGTTACTGGGCACATGGTCGCACAACTAGAGGTGTTATGTATGTTTTGGAAGGTTATTCTGCACATGCTTCCCTGGATTTGTAAACTGGTTCTGCCTCGGGACTTCAATTTCATTTTAGAAAAATTGACTTTGGCTCCATTTGAGCCTGCTGCAACCCGTGAGATGCATCTCCTTTCATGGAGGATACTGTTTTTGGTCACCATGACTTTTGCTCATAGGATTTCTGAGCTTCAAGTTCTGATGCATGACCCTCCTTATTTCATTTTCCACAAGGACAGGATGACTTTGTGGACAAATCGTTGCATTGTACCTAACGTGGTCTCTGATTTCACATTAAATCAGACCACACATCTTCCTGTGTGTTATCCGGAGCATGGTAACAAACGTGAGGCATTTATTTCATTTTTCCCTGAGAAAGAGGGCACCCCTGTGTTCAAACAGTGTCTGTACAAATGGCTGGCTAACTGTATTATGTTCTGTATGTATGATAAGGAAGTTTCTGGTGCTGTATGTGGCCTCTCTACACATGGTGCTGCCATATGGAGCACTGTGCATGCTTTCACTAAGCACTACAGTCCAGACATCATCTCTTGTAGACGTGCTGGCTTTGGTCTTGCATTGTTGCAAGGCCTTCTGTCCTGATTGCATATCTGAGTCTGCCATCCTCCCTGGGTACCTCGCACTGGTTAGGAATTGTTCCAGTGGTGTGGCCCAATGGAGGAGATAGCCTTGATGAAGATGGAACAGTTACTTACCATAACAGTAGATCTTTGAGACAATCTCCTTCATTGGGCCACAGCGCACCCACCCTCCTTCCCCCTATCTGAAGTATAAGCTGGCAAGTTTGTCCACTGTACTAGTTGGAGGTGTTCATAAGTGCATTATGTCTGCAGTATTTCCAGTCATCCAGTCCCATGCCTTTCCTCACCTAAGGTGACTAGTACTGGTTTGGTCTCCTAGTTCCTCACAACAAGAAAATGTTAAGAAGTCTGAGCTGATCTCTGGTGTAGAACTGAGGAGCAGTGGAGCCTCCCACGATTATATAGACACTGATGTTGCACGTCATCTTAAGCAGCCTCTGACTAGCGTAATTTTCCGAGTGGTCCTGACACCGACAGCTTACAGTTCCAAAGGTATGGCCCAATGTAGGAGATTCTATCAAATAGGGTGAGTAACTGTTCTTTATATCCACTCCAAAATGATTGATATTTGCCTGCACCTGAATACAAGTTGATGTAAAAACTGTGTTGTATTGTTTTCTTTTTGTGGACAACATTCTGACCAGTTGTCTTTATGGAATCGGTAATTTGGAGTTTTTATATAGGTCATTGTCTTGGTTCTTTGAAGAGAACTGCATCGAATGCTGTCTGAAAAAATGAAAACTGTACAAAATAGTTTTTATATCAACTTTTATTTAAGTACCATTACATATGGGTCACCTGTAATGTAATGTATTTGTCCTCAGTATGACGAGGTACCTTTGGAAATGAGCCTCTGGCTCAAAGGTTGTAAACTGATGCTCAAATAAATAAAAATAAAATTTGGTGGCATAAATTCTGAACACAGGAAAATTGCAGACAACTGTAAATTCACAGTAATGTCTGTCCCCTTTAAGGATGGATGCACATGGTATACATTCAGTGGGTGATCAGGACTCTCTTCTCAGTAGACTGGTCCAGCCAACTAGAAAATGATGGTCCCTGCCACCTGGGTTAGTTGTGTTTGCATGTGAGCTCTGGAATTCAACACCAAAGCCAGCAGGGGATTGAGCGTGTCATGGAAGTGATGAAGTGATGTACTAAGACCCAGAAAAGGTGACAGTAGACAGCCTGGCATTCTTGCACCCTTGTCTGGCTGATCTTGGAGTAGCATCAGTGTTAGTTGCAAAGCCAGCTGTAAGCCTACCCTCCTGGCTGGAAGAATGGTGCAGCTGTGCCAACCATAATGGGGTAGGGACAATGAGAGCCAGAGGAATACAAAAAAATGACAAAAAGAGTATTAAAAATGAAAGAAAATGATGGCCATCACAGTAGCAACCTTCCTTGTATGACAGAAATTGTAATTCGATATTTGGAGAACTTCACAACAACTTTTTGAAAATGTAGGTGATTGCCTGTTTTTTTCAGGATTTCGTTTCAGTGTCCTTTAACTGAGTGGTTCAAGTACCATATAGATAGCACAGTTATGTTCTACCAGTGGCTAACAAGACAGCTGTAGTTCATCATCCATTTACAGAGAAGATCTGGAGTTAATTAATATTTACAATTTAACCCTCTGGGATAAACCCCTTGAAATGAAGCTTCTTGTTTACGAGAGGGTGCGAGGGGACATGGCAGCTACTCGGTTATAGCCAACATTTATCATTCATTGTTGTTATTAATTTCCTATGAATCAGTCTCTGTAAAGACAAGGAACCTCAGCACAAAGGCATTGAGGCAAGGGTTACCCACAAAAGGCATTGGCAACAAAGCTAGGTTTCCAAGAAATACAAAATCCCATATACCCCCATAATGCAAAGCACCATGGGAAATGTATGCAAATCACATGACAGTTTAGGCTGGTTCTGCTTTAAGCAGGAATGCTTGGTGCCAAAGGGCCCTTCGTGCAATCTGCAACTGGTGAGAAATTTGTTGCCAGTGCCCTTTTTGGGTAAGCCTTGCCTTAGTGCTTTGTGCTAGAGTTCTTTCTGTTTTTTAACATGCTGTTTTATTTTGGGCCCATCATGACCAAAACCTGTGAGACCACATTAGGGCTGGCTTGTTTTCCCTTGGGGTGTGATACAGACTAGACACACTGATGAGTTCTGTGTAAGACGAAACATGGGTCTGCGTCTTCAGTTCTTACTCTTTGCAGGTTGTATGAGAGGCCCTTTGGCACTGTGCATTCCAGCTTACAGCAGAATCAGCCTAAACTTTCATGGTAATTTGCATATATATCCCATGGGTCTCTATAGAGCCTTATTCTTTGTTTTTTTTGGGCTGAAAGCTTTAGGATCTCACAGGAATTTAGAACTTGATGGACAGTCCTGATGCACGGCACTGCACAATATCACCACATGCCAGTGCCATTAGATGGTGTCATCAGACCCTACTGCCTCAGTTCCTTTTTTCTTGCCATTGAGAGCATGTTTTTTTGTCTTGGCACGTGTTCCAAATTATGCCCACATATGGCGGCTAGTTTCGATCCTTCCTTCTTTTCTTTATTATCTGTAGTATATTGCATCCTCTTCTTTTTTTGCATTAGCGAATGTGGCAATAAGATTTGTCCACTGGATTCTCATCAACAGTGTGTGGACTGCATGGGACCATGCAGCAACATGGAATTGTGCAAGAAAGGTTTCATCTTCACAGTCAGGACCCTTCGAAACAGGGCTTGTCTTTGGGACATCCTCTCCACCCACAGCAAAGAGCCAAAAGGAGGCATTTGTCAGTTACTGTACCTCAGTGTGCAACATTATTGTCCTTGTTGTTGCCAAGCCCTGCACAGCCTCTGGTACGGTTGACTATTGAAATGTTTGATGATTGTTCCCCTGCTTTGTGTTTCTCACAGCAGTTGGACAACCTTGAGCTGATGCCACTGTTTTCTGGTAGGCCACCATTGGGAGGTATTTTGGCAGCTGTTCAGGGGGCACTTTGTTGTCATCCCTCTGCTGACTCAGTTGACTGTAGCTTTGCTGTCTGGGTCAAGTGCAATTCCAGGCATGGTTCCAACCATGACCCCTGCATCAGGGCTGCCATCGGTACTGTCACTGGTACAAAACCCATTACTGGTGCCAACCCCAGGCTTGTTGGCACTGTCTGCAGCCTGAAGCCTTTGCTGGTGCTGTGTTTGGCCCCTGCCAAAAAGCCCATTATGCAGATCATGGCTATCCAATTCAAAATTAATTTCACTTTTACTAGTTGAAAATACCAATTCTGTCAACAAGTGTACTGCAAACATGTAGACAGCACTGAACATTTTTGTGAAACTGCTGCCCCATACAACGTTCATGCATGGGGGCGAGGCATTTGACTGCACAAGTAATATAGACATGGCAGAAATGGGGCTGCTGACTCCGTGAAGCAATATGTAGCTACCTTGGCAGCTTTAATGACAGTTGTACTTCAAGGTTGGTAGTGGCTTTTTTGGAATGTTCTGAAATTAAGTATGACTGAGGATCTTTGTAGCATACAGCTTACACTAAGGTATTTTATTCTGCATATACTGCATGGAATACCCCTAAATATAACTAAATCCAATTGTCTAGATTTCACGACCCTATTGCCTGTTTAGATGGATCGTGTTTTGTGTCTGACAAGTCTGTATTACATTTGTGCTGTTTTAATGTAAAACAATTAAATATAATTTAAAAAAAGAAAGCTGATGTTATCCTGCAAGTCCATGTTGCCTATAGACATTGTATTTTAGTTGCTGGTTCACATTCTATTATTTTTCTTACTTTAAGGACCATTTTATAAACTCTCACTGGGTGCTTCTGATCTTCTTCGGGGGTATCTCACTCATCAGGTCTCACTGTAGGAACTTTACCATCAGCTCACTGTAGGAACTTTACCATCAGTGAAGCAGGATCCACACGGAAGACTTTCAGCAGTAAATCTGGGGCCGCGTCCATGCCAGATCATGTGATGATGTCACCAGTCCTAAAAGCGAGAGCGGCCCCACTTCCTCCTCTGTTCTTTTCTGCTGTCGACTTGCTCGCACAGGTCTCCACATACGTTCCATTGCAGTTTTGCGCCTTTTTCAGCGTATGGTTTTTCTTTTCATTTACCTTATAATCTCTTTTAAAAAGGAGATTCCTTTCTTTTATTTATGTCAGGAGTTAATCCTTCGACTTCCATTGCTGCTGCTATGGAAAGAAGATTGCCTCCACGGATGAACACTCTCTCTGTGTCTGCTGTCTTGGTCCTGACCACAAAGTCTCAGGTGACGCAAAAAGGCTCTCAAAGATTTTCTAATGGAGCAACTGGTAGCCAGTTCTGGGAAGGGGTCCTCTGGAGTCCCAGCCTCTCAAGACACTGGCAGAGTCATCATACTCCCAGGCCTCTAAGGCCCGAGACAAGTACTCAGGGAAAAAGTCACAAAAAAGGCAGAGATCGGGACTGCTCCCCCTGGTGGGGGTCTCACTCCTCGATGGCCTCCTCTCCTTTGTCTGGGGGTTCTTCATCAGCTGCAGCAGCACCAACACATAGGTCCCCTGTCCAGGTCACTGTGCCCTCCAGACCCATACCAACAGTGCCTCTGCCTGATACCCAGGACGGAAGGCCATCAACCTCCAGGTCGTCGTCTCCTCCTTCATGGATGCACTTGTCATCGATGACTCTCCCGATGAGACCTGATCACAGTCCAGACCCTCGGGTTACAGCTTCTTCAGCTCCTCACGGCCCCTCCAACGGCTCACTGCTACCTGCGCCCTTGACCCCATCTCCGTCGATGCAATCTCACAGTCGTCGACCTAAACGAGATCTTGACTAAATTCACTTAGGTCATTATTCACCAGCATGGCACCTTTAGGCCTTTGTCACCATCACCGGCAGCTTCGCTGCGGCCGTCGTTGGTCCCTCACATGTCAGACCTGGACCTCGAAGAGGTCGATGTCGAGGAGGAGTAGCATTCTGATGTCATTCTTCCCGATAAGGAAGAGGAGAAAGACCACCTTTCTTCTTACAGGTCCATTGCTTTTCTATCAGCGAGGACTCTGTCAAGCACACCCCTAGGTCTCCTCCAGAGGATCCCACCTTCTTCAGTATTCTGAAGCAACTGTCCTCCGCTATGGGGTTCCACACTGAAGAAGACAATGTGATCAGGAAGGATTTAGTGGACTTTCTGGAGAACCCAGAGTCTCCTCCCCAGATCATTCCTCCTATTTTGCCTGCTCTGAGGAATGCCACTACATCAGCCTGGCACAGGCCTGACATGGTGCCAGCCATGCCCCGTAGGGCAGATTAACTTTATCATGCCCCCCAGGGCTTTTCTCATTATTCTGCCCAGCCAGAAACTTATTCAGTGGTTATTAAGGCAGCTCATGACAGGTCTAAGGTGCCTAACCACCTTAGCTCCCTCCCCCACTGACAAGGAGTCACGCAGGTTTGACCTTTGGGGTAAGCGAGTTTATGCCTCCTCCACCCTAGGGCTGAGGTTTGCCAATTACCTGTCCCATATGGTAAAGTGCCAAAATACTAACTGGAAGAAGGGCATAGCTCCTACTTTCTGGAACTCCTTACCCCATCATCTCCGTTCTGCTAATCAACCTTAGATCTCATGATAGATGCTCATGTTTTTAACCCCTCAAGCCCAATTACGACCCAGTCTCTATTGCCCCTTACTGCCCTCCTTAATAGATATCTTTGATCGATCTTCTAGATGTGACTTTTTGTATGCCTATTTAAAATCCACCCTATCTATATCTCCTATGCTAATATTTATTGTTTTGCCCTGCTAGTCTTCTTACTGTTAACACCTCCTATTCTCCTCTCCCTTTCCCAATACTTTACGTTACGTTCCATGCAATTCTAGTTTTCAAACACTCTTAGCACTTTTTCTCGTTGCCCTTCCGTACTGTTTATGCTAGTCAAGGCTTTTAGCACTTCCTCTTCTTGTCCTTCATCGTGGATTCTTGCTGCTTAAGGATATTTCCTGTTTACCCAAAGCTATCTTATCTTTATCTATGTATTACTTTGCTTGTTCTCAGTTTGTACTGTATTTTTGGTTCTTTTGTGCTAATCACTTATCATCACTTCTCTGTACTACTGAATTTGTACTTGTATTTTGGATTTGGATTTGTTACCTGTTATGTACTCTCCTGGGTCGTGCCTGAAAATAGGCAGGTTTCTGCCTAGTGCACTTACCTGGTAAACAAAAGCTAAGTAAATAAAAAAGCCACTGCCCAAGCCCTCCGAGAAGGTACACAGAAACAGGAGATTCTCAGATGCTTGCAGGCCGCAGAGGACATTAGCAAACACCTCCTGTGGGTCCGCTATGATATTTCGGACACTGTTGCCAGGGCTGCTGCCACCAGCATTTGCCTGCATAGGCATTCCTGGCTGAGGGTCTCTGGATTTGCTGCTGATGTTCAGCAGAAGGTGCTTAATGCCCCATTTAGTGGCTCTAAGCTTTTTGGCCCAGATGCCCAGGACATCATCAGTGACCTACAGATATCTGTCAGGGCTCTGAAATCTGTTCACCCCCTCTGCCATATGCAACCTAAAAGCATGCAGTGCCCTCCTTTTTGTAAGGCACTCAATAGACCAGGAGCAGCCTCTTGGCCTCAAGGCAGATGCAGAGCCTCTGCCGCCTTGCTCAGTTCCTCCACTACTGGAGCTGCGCTAAGTGTCCCAGAAGTTATGGACCAACCTCAGCAGCTGGATCCGCCTCCGCTTGACTCCTTACCAGACCCCCCCCCCCCTTCTGGTCCCCAACCAAGAGGTGGTGGTCAGAAGTCAGTTCTCCCTCCATCTCAATCAATCGAGAACCATTACAGTGGATGCCTGGATTCTGCAACTCATAGAAAGAGGTCACACTCTCACTCACTGAGCAACCCCCAGAAACTCCCCCTCTGCCCTCCAACTACCTCTCAGCCCTCCTAGCTGTTTTCCAGGAGGAGATGCAGCCCCTTCTGCACAAGCAGGCCATCAAGCCAGTGCTCAGGTGCCAGAGGAAAAGGGGTTTTATTCCAGGTTTTTCCTGGTCTCCAAAAAGACCGGAGATCTGAGACCCATCTTAGACTTAAAGGACCTCGTTCTGTATGTCCAGTACAAGAAGTTTCGAATGGTAACTTTGCCAAGTCTGATGCCCTTTCTCAAATAAGACAACTGGCTGTGGTATCTGAACATGCAGGATGCATACCTGCACATCTCGGTGTTTCCTTCGGTTCCTTTTTTGGGGCGAGCATTACCAGTTCAAGGTGCTGCCCTTTGGCTTGTCCTCTGCACCGCAGGTCTTTACCAAGTGCTTAGCAGCAGTGGCTGTGGCCCTCAGAAGGAAGGGGATGTACGTTTTCCCGGACCTGGACGACTGGCTCCTAAAGGCCCCATCCAGAGAATAGCTTCTGAGGACATTAGAGAGAATTCTCCAATTGTTTCTCTCCCTGGGCATTACCAGCAGTCTGCCCAAGTCAGTTATGGTGCCATCCCAAAGACTGCAATACATAGGGACAGTTGTAGATTCAGTGCAGGGGAAGGCTTTTCTGCCTCAGCCCAGGGTGGAATGCCTTATTGCTCAGGCTCAGGTGGTGGCCCAGAGCCATTACATCCAGGCCAGGGTGTAGCTGAGACTGCTGGGTCTGATGGTGGCGACTATACCCACCGTTCCACTGGCCAGGCTTCATATGCGCATTCTCTGTTGGACTCTCTGAGTACAGTGGGACCAGCATACAGACAATCTAGATCAGTTAGTGCTGGTCTCTATCCCAGTCTGAAAAGTGCTCCAGTGGTGGATGGATCCTCTGAACCTTCTGCAGGGAGTTCCATTCCACATTTCATCACCACATCACATCTTCACCACGGATGCCTCCGGTTTGGGCTGGGGGCGCTCACCTGGGTCCCTTTCAAACTCAGGGTTCTTGGTCCCAGGTCGCAGCCTCCCTGCATAACAATGTCCTGGAGATGCGGGTGGTTCTGTATACCATGCAGGCCTTTCAGAACCACCTTCCTCCAGGCCAGTTCATGATTCAATCAGACAACCTCAATGTAGTGTACTACATCAACAAGCAGGGGGGAAAGCATTTCTACCCCCTGTGCAGAGAGGCCATGAGAGTGTGGTATTGGGCATTGGACCACAGCCTGACTCTTTCGGTGGTCCACATCCCAGGAGTGCTAAACAGGCAGACAGCCTCAACCAGACTTATTCCAGCATGCATGAGTGGGAACTCCTCTCATCCATTGCAGAAGAGCTATTCAACAGATGGGGTCTTCCAGAGTTGGACCTTTTTGCGTCCCCAGTCAGTGCAAAACTGCTCAATTTCTGTTCGCTAGAACCAGGGCCTGGAGTTTTCTGGTGAGATGCATTGTCCCTTTCCTGGAGTGGGAGGTTTCTTTACGCCTTTCCCCATTTCCTCTAATTCAGAGGTGATAATCAAGCTGAAGATGGAGGGGCCCACCATGATCCTGGTAGCCCCATTCTGTCCCTGCCAGATATGGTTTCCTCTTCTACAGCAGCTGGCAGAGAAGCCTCCAGTCCCTCTCCCCCTCTGCAGGAATCTGCTGACCCAGGATCAGGGGCCTGTGGTCTATACCAACCTTGCTTCCCCCCAACCTCACGTGCCTCCATCTGCACACTTGGCTCCTGTGGACATAGCCATCTCCAGACTTGGGGTTTCCAATAGAGTGGCGGACATCCTAGTAGCCACTCAAAAGCCCTCCATTCGAGGCACTTATGCCATGAAGTGGAAGTGGCTTGCCATATTGGCTGCTAAGCATAATCTGGACCCTTTCACCTGTCTGGTGAACCAGATCCTGGACTACCTGATCTCTCTGTCTGACTCAGACCTCCAGTACTCCTCCTTTCTCAAGGTGCACCTTTCGGCTGTCTTGGCCTTTCATGAGCCAATGGGTGACTGTACCATAGCTAAGCTGGATGTCTCCCATACCTTTTTGAGGGGCATCTTGCATCTGAAACCTCCAGCTCGTTCCCCAGTCCTGGCTTGGGATTTGAATTTTGTTTTGGAGAAGTTGACCCTGTCTCCTTTTAAGCCAGCCACTACTTGCAAGCTACGCTTTCTTTCCTGGAAAGTGTTATTTTTAGTTGCTATTACTTTTGCTCGAAGAATTTCAGAGCTTCAGGCTTTCTGGTGTGAGGAGCCTTATTTGATTTTTCACAACAACAGGGTGTCTTCCCCCGGCGCAGAGGCAGTGCATCGACCCGAGTTCAGAAATGGACTTGGGACGTTGGAGGGCCAGCCGAGGGGGAGAAGGATTGAGTGTCCTGGACTGGTCTCCTTCTTCAGGGGGAGGGGTGATAGTGTGTCCGGCATGTCAGAGACCCCTGACGGAGGCTGGGAGGATCCATTGTGCTGGCGCCATTATCTACGGTAGGTGGGGCGGACATAGGCCGTCATTGCATGTCCCCACCTGCAGGTACAGCTGCACACAAGAATCCCGGCCCTGATCATGAAACCCTGCTCCACTACAGCCTCCACTGCCAACAGTGTCTGCCAGGTAGGGTCCCGTTCCCGTGGTCCCACTCTGGGGGGTAAGTCAGGGCATGTTACCACAGACTGTGAGGAGTGGGAGCCCCTCCTGGCAGCCCAGCCCAAGGAAAAAGGCTGGGCATGGGGGGGAAGCGCGGGCAGGGCTGTGAGCTCCACAGGGGAGTTGGAGTCGGACAAAAAAACAGGGTGTCTTTGTGCATAAATCCTAAGTTTCTTCCTAAGGTGGTGTCTGAGTTTACTCTGAGCCAATCTATCCACCTTCCTGTTTGTAACCCCTAGGTGGCGCTATCCCAAAGGCTAATACCCCTGCCTGTTTGCCTACGGACGGGTTGCGGGGCCTAGGTCCTATGGTGGGTGCCTCCACCCAGAGGTCAGGGTTTGTAGTGGTTAGACTAGCTTGGTCACAGCCCTCTGGGACACTGAGATCCCCTTTTATTCCCTCTAGTGGCTCACACAGTAACAGCCCCAATACCCCACGTATACTCACTGTTCACACATATAGATACCACTTATCCTCGAGACTGATTCTGCAGCATGTCTCTGAGGACCCCCTGTAAAGTAAGGTTAAACAACATACACAGCAAAACACAATAATGTTTCCATAAGTACCAACACCACAGACAGTATATAGTATAACAACAACAAATCTGATTTATTTAGGGGACAGTAACAAGGAGGGGGGCAGTCAGGTTAATTTGGTTTGGAAATATTCAAATCACAGTACTGTGCACACATACGGGGTCTGAAAAGTCACACTCTGGGTACCCAGGTTGGGGGGGGGGGTTAACCAGGTCCATTGCCCGGGGTTGGCCGGCAGGTGTAGATGGATAGGGCCCTGTAGAAGAAAATATATGCACAACACCCAGTTGTAATCCGGAGCTGGAGGGCTCAGTCCATGAAACAGTGAAACAACAAGAATTAGGTGACACCCTTGTGATTGAAAACAAGCTGCGGGGAATACCCTGATTTGTACTCATAACACCCAAGCTGAGGATCGGATGGAGAATGTCCCTCTGGATTGCCAGAAGAGCAGGGCATGAGGACAAGGTCCTTGTGACTGGACCCCACTGCAGTTGATAGCAAACGAATGTAGTCCAAATTAAGCTGGGGATTTACTTCCAGCTTCAGCACACAATTCACTGTACAGGGGATTTGAAATAGCGATTCCCCACAAGCACTACACACATTTATATGTAAAAGGAAAGAACTATACTAGGCAGGCTGCTCCTCGATCCTGATTGCAATTACTGCAAAATACCCGGGAGCACAAACAGCAGCTTCAGTTCCTGACAGACCGAGCGCGATTCAGCAGTTTCTGCAGTCTTCTACAGGGTGAGCCTGGTTTCCACACTTCTAGTGCTTCTTTCTCCTCACAACTGGGATTCAGTCCAAACTGGCACTCACAAAGGCTGCAGACCGAAACTCAGGGCCTCACACGTGCTTCCCGCGTGAAACCATACACCGCAGAAGCACACAGCTCCTTCTCTCTTCACTGCCACAACTGATCTGATCTTTCCAGTCACAGAGCAGGGCATTTCCTTAAGCTCCACACTATTCTGTTGGCTGATTCAGCTGTCACTCACAATAAGACTCCTCTGTTGGTAGAAAAGGCACCAAGGTCAAAACTGCATTTCCCAGAGGCTGCCCATACAATCCCTTGTGGCTGGCTCAAAATTAAGAGTCCAAGTTCTGATTAGTCCACAGGCTCCATTTTGGGAACCCTTAACCCAATTAGTAGCACAGCAGTTGGGTCAAAATGGAGGGTAATACACACACAGTCCCAGCTGCAAGAAAGGCAGGTTAGACAAACTGCAATTTATAACACTCTAACTGGTTTCAGGCAAACAGTTACATCTTTCATTTAGGCTCCCTCTGCACTCTTAGCGACTGCAGAAACGGAGCGATTTCTCCGCAGCTCAGGCGGGATTCAAGCATTAAATACACAGTCCCCCCATACAAACTAATTAAGTCTGCAAGCAGACAGCTCTTAAAGAGACAGTACATGGAGGCTCAAATAGCACTCACTTGGAACCACATTTAAACGGCTCAGATGCCGAACACCACCCAGACTTGGAGCATTCAGGTAAGCTCCTGGAAGACTTTTGGGAACCCCCATTTGCAGGGGGGTTACATGTTTATTTTCCAGAGTGTGCCAATCCAGGGTAAGCACTGCTCCATATGTTAGCTGTGCACAGAACTTTGAAATATTACTTGCTCCGAACCAAGGAATGTAGAAAGTCAAAGCAGTTGTTTGTTTCTTTCACCCCAGGTAGAGAGCGCATTCAGGTTTCCAAACAGTGTTTGTCCAAGTGGTTGGCTAACTGCATTGTGTTCTGCTACAAGTACGGCAAAGAATTGCCTGGAGCTGTCAAGCTCATTCCACACGAAGCATGGCTACCTCTGTGGCTTGTTTCTGAGGGGTCTCAGCCACTGACATTTGTGAGGCTGCCACCTGGAGTACCGTCCACACTTTTACCAAGCACTACAGTCTGGACATTGCCTCTAGAGCCTGTGTAGGATTTGGCAGGGCTGCTTTGCAGGGTCTCCTGTTTTAAGCTTAAGGTTGGCCTTCCTCCCAGACTGTTTGTTTGCACTGGTAACTGCTTGGGACTCGTTCCTGCGGTGAGACCTGATGACTGAGATTCCCCTGAAGAAGATAGAACAGCTACCTAAGAACTTACCGTAACAGTAGATCTTCGAGGGGATCTCAGTCATCAGGTCTGTTTCCCTACCACCATCTCCCTTTTTGGGGGGTTCTTTTCTGGAACTGGCTATCTGGTGTATCCAGCCTTTCTTTTTGGGCCTGTGCCCCTCTCTCTCTCTCTCGTCGGTCCCCCTTGGCTAGAGCTATGCTCCCTTTGTCTCTGGGGGAAGGAACTGAGGAGGGAGCAGGGCTGCTCACGTCTTTATAGGGTCGGTGACATCGTCACATGATGTCAGTGTGGGCGGCCCCAGTTGCACTGCTGAAAATAGTCCGTGTGGATCCTGCTTCACTGACTGTGACGTTCCTATGGTGAGACCTGATGACTGACCCCCTCGAAGATCTACTGTTATGGGAAGTTCTTGCGCAACTGTTCTATCTACAGCCTGTTGGTAAGGACCATTTCAGAACTATATGATGTAGTTTATGTTCCTGCTGAACTATCTAATTTATGTTCTACTATAGACCTCAGTGGTTGACAAGGACATTCTGAATACTACATCATATAGTTCTAAAATCGCACTTAACTACCGTTGTGTGAATCAGAAACACCAATTAACTATGAGGCCAGCATAAATACAACTGGTACCAGTATTAACAACAACAACAAAAACTTCTACAGAAAAAAATTTACTTGTTCAACATAGTTCTTTTTTAAGCACTTATTTTCTGAGTGCTAGTGTGCTTCTCATAGGTTCTGTGTAGTTGCCATTTTTCTTATGATAGAGTCCACATAGTTAGAAGAGTTGGTTACTTACTTCAGTTATTCAGTATGGTTGAGTTGCTTAATCATAGATACAGTGGCGTGAAAAAGTATTTGCCCCCTTCCTGATTTTCACTATTATTGCATATTTGTCACACTGGATGTTTTCAGGTCTTTAGAGAAAATGTAATATTAGATAAAGGGAACCTGAGTGAACAAATAACACTTGTTTTTTTTTTTAATTTCACTTATTTAATGAAAAAAAAGTTAACAACACCAAACGTACTTTGTGAAAAAGTACTGCCCCTTACATAATAACTGGTTACGCCCATTTAGCTACAATGGCTGAGACCAAACACTTCCTATAATTCAATATCGGTCTTTCACATCGCTGTGGAGGAATTTTAACCCCACTCTTTCCTCGTCAGAACTGCTTTAATTCAGTAACATTTGGTAGGTTTTCGAGCATGAACTGCTCGTTCTGGTCCTGCCACAGCATCTCTATTGGGTTTAAGTCTGGACTTTGACTAGGCCACTCCAAAACTTTAATTTTACTTCTTTTTAGCCATTCTGATGTGGACTTGCTTTTGTGTTTTGGATCATTGTCTTGCTGCATGACCCAACTCCGCTTCAGCTTCAGCTGACGGAAGGATGACGGACATTCTCCTTAAGAATTTTCTGATACAGAGCAGAATTCATGGTTCCTTTAATTATGGCAAGTCATCCAGGTCCTTAGGCAATAAAGCATCCCACACCATCACACACCACCACCATGTTTGACTGTTGGTATGGTGTTTTACTGTGGAATGCTGTGTTTGCTTTACGAGACATTATGGGATCCATGTCATCCAAAAAGTTCCACTTTGGACTCATCTGTCCACAGAACATTTTCCCAAAAGGCTTGTGGATCATCCAGGTGCTTCTTGGCAAATGAGAGATGGCGTTTATGTTCTTCTTGTTAGCAGTGGTTTCCTTGCTACTCTCACATGAAGCCCATTTTGCCCAGTCTCTTTCTGATTGTGAAGTCATGAACACTGACCTTAGCTGAGGCAAGAGAAGCCTGCAGTTCTTTGGATGTTGCTTTAGGATCCTTGAGACTTCCTGGGTGATTTTATGCTGCACCCTTGGAGTAATTTGGCAGGCCGCCCACTCCTGGGAAGATTCACTACTGTTCCAAGTGTTCTCCATTTGAGATTATGGCTCTCACTGTGGTTCGATGGAGTCCCAGAGCATTAGAAATAGCTTTGTAACCCTTTCCAGACTGATAGAGGCAACATTTTTTTCTGATCTTTCAGGAACTTCCTTTGATCATGGCATAATGTGCTTGTTGAATCTTTGTGCTGGCAATGTGACTCTGATGGTAAAGGTCAAAATAAGTGAGGTTTATATTGAGCAGGGCTGGCTGTAATCAAGCCTGGCTGTGTTCAATCAGCTGACACTAATTATCCCTTTAATTGGGTTGATTTAACTAGGGGGCAATTACTTTTTCACACAGTGCCAGTTGGTGTTGGTTAACTTTTTTCATTAAATAAATGAAATAAGTAAAAAAAAAGTGTTATTTGTTCACTCAGGTTCCCTTTATCTAATATTATATTTTGTCTAAAGACCTGAAAACATCCAGTGTGACAAATATGCAATAATGAGAAAATCAGAAAGGGCAAATACTTTTCACGCCACTGTATATAAGCATTAAGCCCGAGAAAAGGAGGCTTCTGCTAGGGAATTAATGCATGGTTGGGGGGTGTTGGAGCACGAGACCGCAGGCCAAATGCACCAACCACCCAACCATGCATTAATTCCCTAGTAGAAGCCACTTTTCAAGGGGCTTAATGTGCTTGTAACCTGGCAAACATGGGTTAAAATGTTTATGATAAACACAAAATGACACAGGTTTTGTTATCTATATAGCATTTATAGAAATAACAGCTTCAGTAGAACAACATGTGGTTTTTCACTGGAACCACATCTATTTATATTGTAATTAACATTTTGTCATGAAAAGAAGACATGTCTCATTTGTTTTCTACTGGTTTAAAACACTTTTACATTTCTGAAATTCTTAGTTTAACTCTGTTGATGCTGCTCGCTAATTGCGTATACAGCGAATTTCTGCACAGTACAAAGACTTAATGGGATTGAAATCCTAGATTATTTGCACACACACACTGCCGGTATTTACTGTCTAAAAATACAAATATCGGTGTTACTAACTACAATATAAACAAATGAACAGGCTTCATTTCAATAACAGTAAAAATTTGCAGCGTTTTTTCTCTACTGTGGCACAAACTGTATTTTCTAGTTTCCAGAAATGCTAACACAACATTTCACAGTGCGCATTAACTGGATATTATAGTACTCAGAAACAATGAAAAAGTAACTAGTGCAGTTGCTTGGTTGGTAGAGGTAGTGACTGAGTAACTTTTTCTCTGGCTCTTGTGTTGCTGTAGCACTTGTAGTCTGTGATGGCTGCTTTGTGGGGAGTTTGCTGTTCTGCAACACAGGGTGTTCTATGGGCAATGCTGCAGATATTGCTCTCTCATTTTGTAGGAGAGACAGTGAAACGTTCAGCCAGGTGAGTGGGTGGGTGGGAAAGGTGGAGTGCGATCTTTAGATACTGTGTGACGTCGAAATTTATGTGGATTTCCACGGTACTGCAGTAGCGGGCAGTATTATGTGCTTCACATACATTTTGGGACTTGAGGGGTACTACAGCAGCGGGCATTACTAAGGAATTAATACTTGCTGTTTGCAAGTCACATGTTGTGTTTCTGCCAATCAGTTACTTTTATTTTGACTTGAATTAATTGCCATGTTACAGTGTAAGTCACCACTCCCTTCCTCCTGTTGTTAAAAAGTTACTTGACTTTTCATGTTGGTCTTAACCTTTTGTGTGACTAAGTCTCAAGATCTGACAGTGGAGAAATAAGCACAAGGTATATGGTCAGGGATATAATTAAAAAAAACGAAAGCATTCCTGAGGATCTAGCAGTGTGAGGGCAGTACTGCAATAGTATGCATCAGTGGAAGAGTGTCAGTAAAAGAACCACAGTTATAGATAAAAATCTTGTCTTTCGACATTTTTACGGCTGCTTCAAGACCATTTTATCCTATAAGACAATATATAAAAAGCAAAACTCACACTATCCACTCCAAAATCATGATCTAAGAATTCAGTCACTTCACTGTTTGCAAGGAGTTGGAAAACTGGACTAGAGTTGTGTTCATTGGCCAGTTAAAAGAAGTTAGCATGCAGGAAAATGTTCCAAGATACACACAAATAGGCTGTTGGTATGTGGGCATGTGACGAGGCCAAGCTTCCAAAGGATTTGATTTTGAACTTTCTAAACAGCTGGATAATTTTTCAGTTTACAGTACTGATCCGCCCAACAGTAAGCTTTTTATCCGAATGTGCAAGAGTAGCTGCGATTGTTATTTAGTTTTCAGTTCATAACAAACAGGACCGTTTTGTGATATTTTCTGTGCAGTTGCTCTGTCTGGTATACTCATTTAAATTATTGTATTTGTTTTTTTGTGAATTTTTATTAAGAAAGGAGAATAAAGCCATGCACCAAGGTACTGAACAATATACAGTATGAACAGGGTAGGACATAATGAAGAGATACAGCAAATGCTAAAAAAAAAAAGGTAGAACAAAATGGAACTTGACTGAAGAGAGTGCTATAAATCTGAAGAGTTTTGTGACCCCAAAATCAGGAACCTGATTAGCTTTTCAACTGGTTGTTGACCTACTGGAAATGACCAGTCAGCATAACACAATGGAAGCATAGTACAGAAAGCAGAGCAGAAAATGGTACCAAACCAAAACAGTACATTTCAACAAACGTTTAAACTGATTTCTTGTTCTAGATATATGATAGCAATAACAACCTTGGTCCAGCATATTTTTTTTGGGGGGGGAGGGGGTGTTAATGGTAGTCAGCTGTACCTCAGACCATCAGCTCCCCCTAGCCAGTCACTAGATTCCTGGAGCTTCAGTATGCCTTGATCATTATGTAAGGGATAACACACTCCAGTGTGTGTGGTTGTTGGGAATATTTATTTTTATGTATTTAGCTTTTGTTTACCGGGTAAGTACACTAGACAAGTAGTATGCCTATTTTCAGGAACGACCCGGGAGAGCACAAAACATACAGTTTACATACATGGCAACATTGGCGTAACAGCATGATATGCACGCGTTGGGTGATTAACACCTTGTGAAGGAGTGTGCACATGCAGTGGGTGGTTGTTAATGCCTCATGCCTTAATAGCCCAAGAAATGTGTATATTCCTGAATGACCGGCCACCCTGAAGTGTGTTATCATGGTAATAAAATGGGTAATTGACAAATACTAGATGAAAAAGTGGCTTAAGGGCTGCTTGGTGGGCCAGCTGAAGCATGTTATGCTGCTGTGCTTGACCGAAGTTCAGGAGCAGACTCCAGTCACCATGTTGAGGAGCAGAGCAGGCTACAGGCAGCTTCCACATTGACACCTCAGCTGGTTCTAGCCTACAGCAAGTCCTGGGAGCACCTCAGGGAGTGTACTCCTTCCACAGGTGTATGCTGCATCACCTAGGCTGTAGGGTATGTCCAGTGCCAGGGGAAGGGAGTGGATGAAGGAAAATATTGGAAAAAAAAAATCCACTGCCCTCCATATGGCAGCAATCTCCTAAATAACAGGGTATATCCCTAGGTACTGACAGAGGGGTGAAAATGTGTATGGACGGTAAAAAAAAAAGTGGTTTGGTGCATGTGTGTGTGATTTTTTTTATTTGCTTATAAATAAAAATGTGGTTTGTAGAGAAAATAGTACTTGGTGGCAGTAGCTGTTGCTGTTTACAGGAATTTAACATGGGTTATGTGTGTGATCAGATGAACATTTTTGTACTCTCGTGTGACCGTTGTGAATAAGTAAGCAATGACCTATGACAGGGTGTGCAGTTATTGGGGAATTAATCAACACCCTGGGTGCATTGTGAGGCACGAGGCTGCAGGCTGTGTGTTCTCACAGTACCTGGGGTGTTGATTAATCTCCAATAACTGCACACCCTGGAGTGGGTTATTGCGCTTATAACATGGGCCATATGTGGAGAGAAATGGACAAAAACTAGTGGAATAACAGGGAGAAAATGTGGGAACTATTTTGTGTTCTTCCACTATTTCTGGTTGCAGTACCACACTTTTCAGTGTTCTGCCACAACAAAAATAGTTCTCCAAACAGAAGTTTGTGGTAAACAGGCCTACAACTTAAAATCAAGGAGCAGCCAGATCTTCTTCTCATACTGTCAGAACTACAGTGTCTGTTGCTGCCATGCCTTCACCCGAACTGTCTCTCTCCCTGGACTTACTCATCCCAGTGTGCTGCTTTCAAATTACCAGACAGAGAGAGAAGCAGTAACACAGCTGCAGGAAGAGTGGAGATGCGCCGCATGAGACTGCCGAGGGAGGGGGACAGAGAGAGAGACACACAGAGAACTGCTACTGCAGCACGGTGCCGTTACTGCTCTCAGCTGCTCTGTAGAGAGACAGGGATAAACACACACTACCAGAGACTGAGAATACTGCGGCCACTTTATGACTCTCCCTCGCTCCGAATGGATCATCACTGTGTGTGTGTGTCTCTCTCTCTCTCTCTCAACGTGGGATGGGGACCAGACATGCCCCCCCCCCCCGAAGTGCTGCTGAATGTGACACACACACACAGAATAATCGGCAGAGAGAGTGCAAGATTACTACACATAGACTCACTATCTCTGCTTCTCTCTCTCTCTCTGTCTATTGACGACACAGTTCATGCTGCATTCCGCCTCTCTCACCCGTCTGATTAATTCGCGCATTTGGAAGGGGGCTCAAAGGTTTAATAACGTGCAGCACGGTATTCACTGCTTTCATACAGGTCCTTCCTTCCCTCACTTGTGGTATGCTACAAGGACAGAGTTTGTGAGGAAGCATGGAGTTCTGCTGGGTTGGTGGGTGGGTAGTCTCCCTATGCTATGGGCACATAGTTGCCATTACAGTTAAAACATGGAATTCTACTGGGCGACTCAGTGGGAAGTGTTGGGAGTATGCCGCCTTACTAGTACCTGGAAGGGATTCCTGTGCCTGAAGTGAGCGAGCGACTGGTCGGGCAAGTGAACAAGAGGGACAGTAGGGTCCACAGTGATAGCTATCGCTAACACAGAGATTTAATGGCTGCCTTTTGTTTACTAACTCACTGTGCAATAATAAGATCTGGCAGCTACAGGATATCATCACTCTCACAGACCTCATTACCAGAAACTGTGCGTGTAACGTGGATTAATGAATGGTCATGTGAGCTGGGTCTGCCAATCAGATCACAAACATGCATGTGCCCTTGTTATAAATTAAGTTACTGGGCTTCCCTACCCATTTGATATTACTTGATTAAAAATGTTCCAACTGTGTTTTGTTTCATATAGTCGAATGTGTACTTTCTTGTCATCTGTTTGTTGACAGCTAGGACATGGGGATGGCTGTGAAACAAGTTATCCAAATCCTGTAGTAATAACTGACTTTATTCAAGCATAGGATAAAACATATAATGCTATTATTTTTATCCATTTATGATGGTGTTTACATTTCTTGCGTGCATCAATACAAGATAGTGTTTTAAGGCTTTCTTTATCGTACTGAAGTCCCCAAATATGATTTTTAAGGATTCTGAAGTGCAGAATTGAAAGCTCTGCCTAAGGACTGCCCTTCTGTATTAAAGATGTAAACCTGTATCTGTAGCAATACAGATATCAGCTAGTGAGATTAATGCACTGTGATCAGCTGAGTTTCTTCAAAGGACTCACTATCCCGTCATGCAAAAGGAGGCAACTTTTCCAGATCCTTGACTTGGAACCTTTGTAAACGAGCCCTTGGCTCAGAGGTATTAATCCTAAACTTAAATAAAATCCTTCATTCAGCCTGACAAGCAACCCTGCTGTAGCTGTCTTGCTTGATACCTGCAAGGCATTTGACTCCTTGAATGGGATCATATGTTGTAGGTCCCATGAAAGGTTGTTTTAGCTGAAACTGGATGGGGTGGATTCAGGCCTTATTTAGCTAACCCAGTTCTAAGATATGAGTAGATTGCCTAATTTTCACAGCTTTTTTCCTGATCATCGAGGCACATGTCAGAGATGTCCCCTTTCTCCTCTTTGATTTGATGTGGTCTTTAAACCCCTGTTCTATGCATTTGGGGCTGATGAGAAGCAGGGAAAATGTTCATCCTTGATTTAAAATATGCCTTGCAGGGGCTAAACTGCACTGAGAGATGTGGTCTGTTTGTATTTCTGACATGTTCCTAGTTGCAGGATTACACAACACACTTGAGAAAGGAATGTGTAGATTTAAGGAAGTTCCTCAGGCACTCTGACCACGTGAGCCTGTAGCTTAATGGTTAGAGCCCTGGAACGGCATACCAGAGGTGTGAGGTTCAGCTGCCAGTGGGCCACACTTTTCCTTTCTCATTTCCATCCTTGATTAAAAAATGCATAGCAGTTACAACTTTAATTTGAGTAGCAGAAAGAAAAATATATGTAGCATTTTGTGGGTAACCTTGTGAAATGCAGCTGTACAGCCGCTTTTGGATGAACTCGGATGTGTAGCAGATGACTGCTGTACATAAATTGTGTATTTTCTTTCTGCTACACTACACCAGGTAAAATATTTCTTAATGAGTAGATAATGGGGATGCCCTTTTGGTAGCATTAAGATTAGCATATATGCGGATGACAAAGACACGGAAAGGATAATTTAGAACACTTCTCACTGTTATTCAAAACTTCGGCGCCTTTTCTGTTTATGGCATCACTTGCTATAAGGCATAGGCTATTTCTCTGTCTGTCTCCCTCCCACACAGCCAGGGCCCATGTTGAGCACCTCCAGCTCAGATGGCAAACAAGAATGACAGGACAGGATTTATCACACACTCTCTCTCTCTGTAATAATTGTCAATTATTACTTTATGGCAGGGGCTTAGCCAGCTTTTTTGACCAAGGGGAGGGTGGCAAAGATGGATAAAAGTCCTGTTTGTCCTGAGAAATACTAAACCAATAGGATTGGGGGTCTGGGGGCCACCTGGGTCCCCAGAAGTTATCCGGTGTTAGATGCATTCTGGTGTATTCTGAGGGTCATTCTGAAACTTTTTGGCTGCTTTTAAAGCTTTCTTTAACTTGTTGCAAACAACGGATATGACTACCAGAATGACTGTCTTTTCAGTTTCCTTTTTAAGATCGACGGTATTCAGACAATCTCTTGATTAAAATCAAGGAGCAAAAACTACATGCTTCTCCCATCTAGAAAATTCAACTGTAAATGCTTAAATTCAGCTATAAAAGTCATGCATTCTTGAACCCCACTACAGTTTATTTTTTTTTCTTTTTGGTGGGGACAAAAACTGTATAGGGGTCCAAGAATGCTTTGGATGGGCATAAGGCAACCTTATTGGTAAGGTGGGGGGGAGGTAAGAGCCCGAGATCAAGTAGAGTCTATGGTGATACCGTTGGTAGGGGAAAAAATGGGCAGATTAGGTGGGCTAAGCGATCCTTATGTGTCATCAAATTCTGTGTTTCTATAAAGTGTTCACATTGGTAATCATATTGCAAATTGCACGTAAGGTTTAAATGGGGTCTGTAGTTTACACATGCTGTTAAAATAAAATGTAGGATTAGGGACCATTTTACAGATAGGCTACCACACACAGCTTCAAACTGAAAATGAAAACAGGCACATAATATCCCATCTAGATGAAATTCTGATATTTTGTCTAGATGAACCACTGAGGGACCAGCTCTGTTTGAGGAAGTTAGTCTCTTGAGGCCCAACAGTATTATATACACTACTGCCCCCCCGAATGTGAGAAACAAGATGTTTCTCACACCTCAGAGGGGCAGTGATGTCAGCAGTCAAGCTTCATTTTTGTGCTGTATGACATCACTGTCCCTCCGCGGTGTGAGAACTAGCTTGTTCTCCATACTCGGGGGCGCAGTATTTTCTGTGTGTGTCTCTCATCTCAATTAAAATGGTAACTAGCCAGAATAAGGCAGAGAGTCCTATGCAGCAGCAGCAACCGGTTAGTCCCTGGCTGAAAAAAAAATTAATGTTACAGTATCATTAATGCATAATCCTAATGAAGGCCATAAGCCACTGTCACAACCCCACTCAGCAGGTCAGGCCCTCTGCTCCCACAGTGCCAACCTCCGAGCACAGTATTATGAACAGTTAACAGAACAGGGTAACCCTCCTGTCTGTTTTGTGGGTTTGAATCAAACTTTGGTCTCAAGTTCTGGAGGGCTTCAAACTGTGAACCTCTTGCTAGCGTACCCAATGTTCAGGCTCAGATAATTCTGCTCTTCGGTGGGGGCAGATATCTTTCGCCTACAGGCACCTAACCAGGTGTACAAAATGAACCCCTAAAACTCTAATGAAAGACCTCAGAATTAACTCGTACCTTTTCCCAGTTTGGTATTACCAATTGCTTTGCACAGTGTCAAGATTAACCATATATGCTTCACTTGTCAAATAAAGAATTTCAAAGGCACACCAAGTAGTCTCTAAAATGAGATGTTTACTTACAAATGGATAAAAATGTAAAATGTAAATACAGAACCATATATCACAAAAACATACAATCACTTAAAATAATAAGGTTTTAAATACAAACAAATCTCCTACCACAGTACCCTTAAACTTGTCTAATCTAATGTATTCTTCTAACAGTGCTTGATGTTGCTTTTTCAGAGTCCAAACATGTGTGTGTCTCTCTACAGGTCACTCATAGCATAATTAACAAACTGTCTTGAACCTGCCTTCTACATGATGTCACCCAGCTCCTGCTCTGTTTATTTAAGCAATAAGGCATGATCAAGGGTTATGTTAATGGTCTGTTAATCACCTTGTAGGGGTGTACTGTGGCACGAGGTGTAGCCGAGTGCCACATGCCCCTAGAGGGCGATTAACTTACCATTAACATAATCCCCTGGAGTGCCTTATTGCTATTATAATAAAAAAAATGTTTTTAAATAGTGTTAAACCTTGTTCAGCATATGGCTAAGCTCCACATGTATGTTAATAAAAGATTAACATAAGGCTGTTAGAATGTTTTCAGCCAATCAGAAAGCTCCATTTCTCAGACCTTTTTATAATAAAAACTTTACAATCAGGATGTCTTATGTCAGGAGGTAAAGTAATAGGTGACATCAGCAAAAAAAACTTGTTTCCCCATATGACTTCCCATTTAAGTCTGTAATTTTCCAAGTCCTTTCTTTCATCCATGAGCAGCATCCTGCTCTTCACAGACATCAAATAACTTTGTATGACTCTCTCTCTCTCTCTGCCAGTTCTCACTGAGGTGTAATATTCTTTTGGCACCAGCTGCAATTAACTGACCTTCTTGAGGACACCATAAAATGGATGTTTCAGGGCTTAGCTACAGACAACCCATATCCTAAATAAGGCTATAAAATGCGAGTTCTTAGGAGTTTATTTCATCACCGAGATCTGCTGTTTAACATATATCCTGTCTTTTGAACTGGTGGGGGGGATTGTCATCCCAGGCACAGGAGTTTTTCATGACAGACAATCACACTACATTTTTATTTTATAAAAATCATAGAGTTATCAGAACCAGCTGTCTTAAGTGTCACAATCCTCCGCACCTGGACTGAATTTGGGGGCTCTATCCCCTGCACGGGATGAGCTTCCTAAATCAGTTCACTCCTCGTAGACACGAGACAGCTCATCTGAGTTCTGATTTTTCGCTCCAGCCCTATGTAGAATTGTCATGTCATACCCTTGTAAAGCAAGACTCCATCTTAACAATCTCCCATTGTTTTTTTCCCATCTGTGTCAGCCAAATCAGGGGGTTGTGGTCAGTCTGTACCACAAAATGTTGCCCATACAAGTATGGCTCCAACTTCTTTAGGGCCCACACTATGGCAAGACACTCCTTTTCCACAGTGGAGTATGCCTACCCCCTGGGAAGTAACTTTTTACTCAGATATGCTACAGGGTGATCTTTCCCTTGGCTGGATGTCTGACTCAGTACTGCCCCAATACCCATGTCTGAGGCGTCAGTCTGAACTATAAAGGGTCTTCTATCGTCAGGACTTGTCAAAACAGGAGCACTGCACAGTGCCTCCTTCAGTCTGGTAAGGGCTTTCTCACAGGCTGGGTCCCAGGTAGTTTTCTTTGGCATTCTTTTCTTTACCAGGTCAGATAGGGGAGCAACCAGGGCACTGTAATTAGGTACAAATTTTCTATAGTACCCTGCTGTCCCAGGAAAACTCCTGACCTGCTTCTGTGTTTCTGGTCTGGGCCATGCCTGGATTACCTCTGTTTTTATTTGGTTAGGACAGAGCTGTCCTCGGCCTGCCATATGCCCGAGGTATGCCACTTCTCCCATGGCCACCTTGTACTTCCCGGCTTTGACAGTGAGCCCGGCCCTCTTTATCCTGCCCAGCACTTCCCTAAGGTGGGAAAGGTGTTCCTCCCAGCTGGTACTAAAGATGGCAGTGTCATCCAGGTACGCCACGGCGTACTCCTCAGCACCATTTAACACCTGGTTCACCAACCTTTGGAAAGTGGTCGGGAGCGTTCTTCATTCTGAAAGGCATTACTTTAAATTCAAATAAGCCTATTGGAGTGATGAAGGCCGACCTTTCCCTAGCTCTGTCCGTTAACTCTACCTGCCAGTACCCCTTGGTCAGG
The DNA here is from genome assembly GCA_016271365.2 of Neoceratodus forsteri. Taxonomy (NCBI): domain Eukaryota; kingdom Metazoa; phylum Chordata; order Ceratodontiformes; family Ceratodontidae; genus Neoceratodus; species Neoceratodus forsteri. Next base: position 1,126,570,489 of record CM057449.1, on the reverse strand, counting down.
TCAGTCGTGGTAAGTTAGGTCACCCTCCCAACTTGTCCAGGAGTTCGCCTGTCCGGGGCATCAGGTGGGCGCCTGACTTTGTAACTGCATTCAGTCCACGATAGTCCACACAGAAATGAGTAGAGCCATCTGGCTTGGGCACAAGGACTACGGGTGAGGCCCAGGGGCTGTGGGATCTCTGGATTACCCCTAAATCCAGCATCTCCTCCACTTCCCCCCTAATGTCCTTTTGGACAGCCTCTGACACCCAATATGCTGTCCGCGGTATGGGTGTCTCTGTCCCTGTCTCCACATCGTGCGTCGCTAAGGTGGTTCGTCCAGGCTTGACACTAAACAATGGGGCAAAGTCTGCTAAACCTCCCTTACTTCCTGGATCTGTTCCGGGGCCAGCTGGGGAGACAGTTTTACTGCCTCCACAGAGGACTCCTGCTTGCTTTCTCCCAGCAAGTCCAGAAGGGGGTCTCCTTCGTCTGTCCCTTCCCCAGGACTACATACTACAAACACTATGTCAGTCCTAGTTGCATATGACTTCATCATGTTGACATGGTACATCCTTTCTTTCTGTCTTTGGTCAGGTAACTCTACAATATAGTTCACATCATTTACCTTTCTAACCACTTTGTATGGTCCTGCCCACTCAGCCTGCAGCTTGTCTTTCCAGACCGGAATAAGGACCATGACTTCCTGACCCACCATGTACGAGTGAGCTCTGGCTCTGTGGTCGTACCACACTTTTTGTTGCTGTTGGGCATCTGCCAGCTTGATCTGGGCTGTCCCCATAATCTCCTTCAGCCTTTCCCTAAACCTAAGGACGTAATCCACAATGGGAGTTCCCTGGGTGGCGTGCTTTCCTTCCCAGTCCTCCTGGATCAAGTCTAGGGGCCCACGTACACGGCGTCCATATAAGAGTTCGAAGGGGGAAAATCTTGTCGACTCTAGGGGAACCTCCCTGTATGCAAACAACAGGTGGGGAAGGTATTTCTCCCAGTCCCTCCCATGCTGTTCAGCAAATGCCCGGAGCATTTACTTCAGGGTACCATTGAATCTTTCCACAAGCCCATTGGCTAGTGGGTGATACGGTGCTGTGCATCTTTACACCACCCCACACTTCTCCCATAAACATTTCATCAGGTCTGACATGAAGGAGCCCCCCTCGATCGGTGATAATCTCCTGCGGAACCCAACATGGGAGAAAATCTCAAGTAAGGCATCTGTCACTTTGTCTGTCCTCAGTGAGGATAGGGTGACTGCCTCTGGGTACCGGGTGGCATAATCCACCACAGTCAGGATGAATCCCTTCCCTGAGGAGCTGGGGGTATTTAAAGGTCCCACAATATCCATTCCACCCTCTGGAATGGCTCCTCCACTATGGGCAATGGAATCTGGGTGGCTTGGGTTTTCTTGCCCGCCTTCCCTATTTCTTGGCACCGGTGACAAGACTTGCAATACTCCTTCACCTGCTGGGTGAAGTTAGGCCAACAGAAATTCTAGGCCAACCGCTGCGTAGTGCGTGCGATCCCCAGATGACCAGACAAGGGAATATCATGTGCAGTCTTGAGCAACTGCTCACGATACCCCTGGGGGACGACAAGCTGCGTGCCTAGCACCCCTCCCTCCCTCTGTCTGCATAGCCTGAGTATACATCAGTCCATTTTCCCAATAAACCTTATGTCTGCTGTCATCTCCTTTGCCCCGTCATAGTCTGCCCAAGCCCTCAGCTTCTCTAGACTAGGGTCACTTTTCTGAGCAGCTGCAAGCCCCTTACACATTCCCAAGGCATGGGACAGGTCTCCTTCAGTCGCTGAACTAGGGTCCCTAGCACTAGCATCAGGGCACTCAGGATCACTGTCAGTCCCAACCCTCTGACAGTGAGTCATCCCTCCGTAGCTGTGTGGTTAACTTCTACTGGAGAAATTTCAACCCCCTTTTTCATTACTCTCCCCATCTGGAGACACAGGCTGGGGAACCAGCCTCTCAGTGGTTTCCACAATGGCATCTGTGGGCTACAGGGAACTACAATTTTCCCTTGCCGCTTGGCTACGGTAACTGCACATACATTTCCCTGTTGGAGATTGTTGCCCAGGATCACATCCATTGCTAAGGTTTTGGCTACAGCCACCTGTTCCACAGTTTCCCCTGTTTCACCCCAGTCTAGGAGAACACTAGCAAGGGGCAATGTTTTCTCCCCACCAGTAAAGTCTTGTACAGTGGCGTATTTATTGGGTATAAGCTGACCAGGCTGTACCAGATCCCTTTTTACCAATGTCAGGAATGCCCCAGTGTCCCTTAACCCTTGCGTCTGTACACCAGTCACCATGACTGGGTGCATGTGTTCCCTCATGTTCACCGGCATGCTTCCAGGGACACACAAACAACCCACTTCTTTCCTGGTACCATTCTGTGTATTGCTCATTCTTTTGGGACACAGTCTGGAAATATGCCCAGTGTCTTTACATACCCAACATTAATTTCTTCTCTGAAACCTGGGGCTGTCTGGTTTCGGTGGAGTCAGTGAGGGTTTTAGCTGCCCTGAAGGCGCGCTTTTCCCTTTCTGCACTGCCACGCCCGCCCCATTCGCTCTCAGAGCAGGTCTGCTCTTGGCATAGCGGTCCGAGAGTTCAGCAGCCTCTTGCACTGTTTTGGGATCTCGGTCCTCCAGCCAGGTTTTTAGCTCGGCTGGGCATGCCCAATAAAACTGTTCTAACAGAATCACATTTTCAATTTTGTCAACATAGTTTGCTTCAATTCATTTCCACCAATGTTTTAAAAACTGTCGACGTTTCGTGGCTAGCTCCTTGTAGCTCATGTCAGGACTTCTCCTGAGCTTACGGAATTTAGCTCTGTATAATTCAGCAGTTAATTCAAATTTCTTTAACAGTGCAGCTTTAAGTTTGCTGTAATCATCACTATCCTCATTGTCCATTTGACCCAATGCATCCTGAGCTTTCCCAGTAAGTAGTGGGGATAGCTGGAAGCTCCAGGACTCCCTAGTCATTTTAACCTGAATACAAACTTTTTCAAAAGAATTTAAAAAGGCATCCATATCCTCCATCTCTTTAAATTCAGCTATCAATTTGGAATTCAATTTGTGACCCAGTCCTGTAGTCCCAGTTAAACCCAAGCCACTTACCTTCTCTGGTGCCACTGGTTGGAAGTCGTAGCTTCTCCAGTTCGTGTTGCTTCTGGCGCTCATGCTCCTCATGGTCAGCGTCTCTCTGTTCTTGCTCTGCCTCCCTCTGTTTTTGTTCCCTCTTTTCCTCTGCAGCTCGCTGGCGCTCACGCTCCTCACGCTTAGCCTCCCGCTGTTCCCGCTCTGCCTCTCGTCTCTCTCGTTCTCTCTCTTCTCCTGGAGGCACTGCTTAAAGAAAGAATAGTGGGACATCTGGAAGCCATCAATGCCCAAGGCCCTAGGCAGCATGGATTCACAGTGGGTAGGTTGTGTCAGATGAATCTCATAGATTGTTTTGACTGGGTGGTGAAGGAAATAAATCGGGGGGGGGGGGGGTGCAATGGACTTCACCTACCTCAATTTCAGCAAAGCCTTTGGCACCATCCCACATAAGAGGCTGGTTAACAAGATGGGTTGTCTGAGCATAGGAGACAAGGTGGTAAACTGGGTTAGGAACTGGCTAATGGATAGGAGGCAGAGGGTGGTGGTAATGGGGTACAATCTGGGGAGAGGGGGTGACCAGCAGGGTACCTCGGGGATCAGTCCTTGGGCCAGTACTGTTTAATGTCTTCATTAGTGACATTGCAGAGGGGCTAGAAGGAAAGGTCTGCCTATTTGCAGATGACACCAAGATCTGTAACAGGGTGAATACTCCAGAAGGGGTGAAGAAAATAAGAAAGGACCTGGGGAAGCTTGAGAAATGATCTGAGGAATGGCAACTGAGGTTTAATTCAAAGAAATGTAAGGTTATGCACCTGGGGCATAGGAACCCTGGGGAGAGCTACAGGATGGGGAAGGAGTTGCTCACAGTCCCCAAGGAAGAAAGAGACCTAGGGGTCATTATTTCAGATGACCTGACAATGTCATAGCAGAGTACAAAGGCGGCAGGGAGGGCTAGTATCATGCTGAGCTATCACCAGCAGAAGGCGGCAGGTAGTGATGCCATTATATAAAACCCTGGTCAGGCCTCACATGGAGTACTGCATGCAGTTCTGGAGGCCACACCTCTGAAAGGACATAAACAGGGTGGAGGCGGTCCAGAGAAGGGCAAACAAAATGGTACAGGGCTTGCACCACAACCTTTACAAAGAGAGATTAAGTGACCTCAATATGTACTCACTGGAGGAAAGGAGGGAAAGAGGGGACATGATAGAAACATTCGAGTACCTCAAGGGCATAAACATGGTGCAGGGGGAAGACATCTTCCAATACAGAAGGAGTATAAGAACGAGGGGGCATGACATGAAATTGGAAGGGGGCAGGTTAAGAGGAAATGTGATGAAGTTTTTCTTTATGGAGAGGGTGGTGGACGCATGGAATTGGCTACCACAGGAGTTAGTGGGAGCAAGCACTGTGGTTGAATTTAAACATGCATGGGACCTCATGCCACGCCAGTGACCTGGATTCGGAAACGGACTTGGGACACTGGGGATCGGCAGGGGAAGGAGAGGATTGAGCATCCTGAGGACTGCTTTCCTCTCCCGGGAGGTTAGAGTAGCCATTTGCAGCTGCCTCGTGAGACCGGGAGCACTACAGAGCGGCGCTGCACAGGGGCTAAGAAAATCAGGGAAAATGGCATCTCAACCGACCGGATGACGGCCGCCTGAACCCTCGCCACCACGGAGCCTCCAAACAGCTGGGACCAACCTCAGCAGCACCCAGGACCAAGAAAGGTAAGCCACAAAGCACATTCTTTCTGGAAGGAGAGGACCCGTCTGATGAAAGGATACATCGGGTTACCCTGTAGAGTGGCTGCAATGTGAGGTGGGAGTTGGCGACGGGGATTCTCTGGGGGAGGTGAGTGTGTCCCTGCCGGCCCAAAGGAGAGTCCGGTTGAGACGAGAAGGAGGCGGATAAACAAATAATGCCCCAAAAAAAAAAAATATGCATGGGACAGGCTTAGGGGAACCATAGAGGTAAAGCAGTAGGAGGGCCAGAAGCCGTAAACAAGTACAGGGCTTATGGGCAGACTGGATGGGCCTAGTGGTCCTTATCTGCTGACAATTTCTATTTTTCTATGGATAGAAGAGTACATCAATGTATGCCTTTAGTGGGACCTCTCATAGTCTTATTGATAAAAATTATTATTAAATCAGACTGCCAAGATTGAGGATGGCAATAAATAAGGCCTGTTGTTTTGTTTTGTGAGTAAGGAATTATATGCATCATTGTTGATTTATGCCAACTAACTGAATGCTTTTCTTTTGAAGTAAAAAAATGTTGTATTTTGATAGTATGGTGTTAGAAAATACTGCACCAGGCACTTCCCATACAGGTAGCTTCAAGGTTTCATGCTACCATACCTACAACACTGGCTCAGTTGAGACACAAATGGATAGATTTACCGTATCGTAAGACATCCCAGGATCAGAAATCATTTGATCTTTTTCAAGGATCTCTCCTCCATTAGGCCGCACCTTTGGAATAGCTGGTCAGCACCTGGACCACACAGAAACTTGTGCTAGTCAGGGATGGCCCATGATGACATCATTCATCAACGTCTATATAAATGTGGGTGGCTCCATCACTCCTCAGTAATTTTCCCACTGCCGATCATCCTTGTGGGACTTGCTGAAGGAAACGTCGTCAACTAGCCGTTGCCGATTATTCTTGTTACTTTATATAACGGTTTATCTTGTTATCTCAGCATGATGCCGAAGTGAAAAGAAACTTTATTTTGGTACTGTGAGTGCAGAGATAACATTTACAAAGACGACACACACGAGGGGTGTGTGTGTGTTTTCTGCCTGTGCCTGTCTCACAATGTGAGGACTTGTGAGATTTGCCAGAGCTTCAGCCAGGCTACAAGGCGACACAGCAAGAAAGTTCTAGAAAATGTCCTTCTCGTTAAAACATTACAAGCCATGGAAACGGACCAGGGCCCAAAATCTGTTGTAGCCTTGTCATCGGCCGAGAAATGGCTGCCAAAATTGAAAGACCAGGACAGGGAACAGTCAGTGTCACAGCTCTCCTCATCATCTGGCCACAAGCATAACCACAGAGATAGAGAAATTTGCTTCACTGGCAAGGTTCCGTTTGCCAGTGAGACAGGGTACTTCTGCTGCAGCATTGACTACAGCCCCTGGTCTGGCTTAGGTGCAGCTGTACCTACTATGGCTTGTAGGACGCCACTGTCGTTGGGCTAAGTCCTGTCACCGACACAAATAGTCCTGGCCCCTGTCCAGGGTATTATTGGCTCTCAGGTTGTGCTGATGTTATTTTCAGAGATAATACAGTGCATTCTGCCTGACTTACCTATGCAGGCATTTATCTTGTGGACATAGAGCACTCCAATACTGTTGATTCCTGCTACGAGCACATCACAGAATCCTCTTTCTCAGCAGTCACCAGTGCACTCTGTGACTCCCATCATCGATAGTGGTGTTGATGACAAGGTGGAATGTAATACTGACCTCTGGTGTTACAGGAGGTTTTAGAGGAGGAGAATGAGGGAGAACAATAGATTGCACCTTGATCTAGTTCTGCCCTCTCATCCTTCAGTCAGGACTCCTCCTGACAATCCTGTTTTTCAAGCCATGATATAGCAAATGCAAACTGCCATGTGCTTTGCTGTGGAGGAGGAGGAGGAAGACTCCACAAAAAGAAACCTCATGGAATTTTTGAAGGTGCCTTGCTCCCCCTCCATTTCATTTCCACCTATATTTCCTGCATTAGAGGATGCTACTTTTGCTGCATGGCAGAGACCAAACTCACAGCCTGCAGTACCCAGAAAGGCTGATCAGCAGTATCTAGCCCCCCTCTGCTAAGCCTTCTTATGCTAACCAGCTAAAAACTAACTCTGTAGTAGTTGAGACAGTGTAGCACAGTGGGTTAAGGCACTGAGCTGCAGATCTGGAGACCTGGATTTGAATCCCACAGCCGCCTAGGTGCATACTTTGTGATCCTTAGCAAGTCACTCAACTTCCTTGTGCTCCCAGGTCACATCTGGAAACAAGCTTCAGCTTAGTGTGCCACTCCTGGTTAAACAATGTTCCCTTTCCCTTTCCTTATAGTCATAATGGCTGCTCATGCTAGATCTAAAGCACCTAGACACGTGAATATTTTGCCTCCTGATAAAGAATCTAGGAAGCTGGATGTGATGGGCAAGCATACATATGCCTCTGCCTCACTGGGCCTCAGAATTGCAAACTACCATACTAAGATCTGATAGAAGCTAGAGAGCCGTGAGGCCCATAGTTGCTCCTGTGTACTAATAGTAACAAAGGGAGGTGCCAGAGAGGATAACATTGTTCAACCAGGGCTTAAATATTGACCAGACCCATATGATCAAATATTAAAACAGCCTGTGGAGAGCTGCAAAAGCTGCAGCCCAGGCTTGCCTGAGGGCTCTCCCAAGAAATGAGTTACTTGAAGCTTTTAACATCTGGTGCTGAAGCTGGCAGACATTTGCTCTGCTCTGGGGACAAGTGGTAATTGCATAAATAATTTATTGCGCTCAGTCCCCACATCTGCTGTGTTGCTGTGCAGTGCTTTTATGGACTCGTGAGTGTGATTTTCAGTAAATTGTTTATGTAATTGCCATTTGTGCCCAGCTTCTTTGCTTGATGGTTGCCTGATTGGCTAGAGCACAGGATTCACTGTGGAGCGCTTTTTCTGTTTGCTCTGTTCTGCCTATGATGTCTCTGATGCCTCTGCCAGAGCTACTCTTTCTGGCATTTGTAGGAGGAGATTTTCTTGGCTCAGGGTTGCTAGTTTTGCAAATGATGTGCAACAAGCAGTTTTTAATGCCCCATTTAAAGGGACAAAACTGCTTGGTTATGATGTTGAAGACGCCCTAAAAGGCCTCTGGACGACAAAAATGACTCTAAGGTCTGTCAAATCCCCTGCATCCCACTCCAGCTAGGGGTTGTGGGAGGGGTTCCTTTCACTAGCCTGCTGCCCAAGGTGGCTGGTCTACTATCAGCAAAGGAAGAGGTAGGGGAGGTAGCCCCCTGCTGTGTCCCCTTCCCCCAGTTGCCCATACATAAGCACCCAAAGCACTCAGTACCAGTGGCACTGGCCCCACCGTTTCCACCTGACTCTCTGCAGGATATAGCTGTGCTTCCACTGTTACATCCAGGAGTGGTTGTAGGGGCAGACGCTTCCTAAATCTGAAACAATGGAGGGAGATTACAACAGACGAGTGAGTCCTAGAGATAATTGCAAGGGGGCATGCTTGGGACTTGAGTTATGTGCTTAAAAAACTGACGCTGGCTCCTTTTGAGCCAGCTGCAAGATGTGGCCTACGTTTCCTGTCATAGAAAACATTATTTGTAGTTGCAGTCACTTCTGCTCGAAGTATTTCAGAGCTTCAGGCTCTAATATGGGAGCCTCTTTATTTGATTTTCCACAAAGACAGTCTCTTTGCGTATAAATCCTGTGTTTCTACCAAAGATGATATCAGACTTTACACTGAATCAAACAATACACCTTCCTGTTTAGTATCCTGAGCATGCCAGTCAAATTGAGGCCCTGCTCCATACTTTAGATGTACACAATACACGGATACTTTGTGAATTGCACCAAGGGCTGCAGAAAGTCCTCTTGAGTCCCCCCAACCCCCAGGAAAGAGGCAGCTCCTATGTCTGAGTGGTACCTGTCCAAATGGCTGGCACGTTCTGTTGTAGGAAGTACGGTAAGGAACTTCTTGGCGCAGTTTTTGGTCCCCCCACCAGGGGGATGGCCACTTCTGCTACTTGTTTTGGAAATGTTTCTATGGCTGACATTTGTGCTGCAGCCACATGGAGTACTCTCCACATCTTCAATAAACATTAGAGTCTGGACATAGTCTCTTGTAGATATGCTGGTTTCGGGCTTGCTGTTCTGCAAGGCCTGCTGTCCTAAATATCTGACTATAGCTATCTCTCAATTGGTGTTTGGGAATACTTGGGAATCGTTCCAAAGGTGTTGACTAGTGGAGGAGATATCCTCTAAGAAGACAGAACAGTTACATACTTACCGTAACAGTAGATCTTCGAGAGAATCTTCTCCACTAGTCCACGCTGTCCCTCCCTCTGGCCCCCTTTTGCTTTAGTGAGGGCTGCATCAGATATTGTGTCTGAACCTAAGATCTCTCCAGCCCTGACTGTGCCTCGCCTTGTATACCTGGGCTGGTCTTATCTCCTGGTTCCTCACAGTTAGAGGTCCTCCAAGTCTAATCTCTGGTGGGCAATAGAGGAGAGATGAGGCTGCTCATGTTTGTATAGATGCTGATGGATGATGTCATCATGGGTGGCTTCCTGCTAGCAAAAGTTTCTGTGTGGTTCTAATGCCTGGTGACTATAATTCCAAAGGGATGGACTAATGGAGGAGATTCTCTCGAAGATCTACTGTTATGGTAAGTATGTAACTGTTCTTTTACAGTACTATTTAAGGCTGGAACTCATTGCCCCAATACCTTATAAACTGCTCATCTCTATGTAATTTTAAAATTAAGTTGAAATTCTATTTAATTAGCCTGCCTGTATGTGATTGCTAAAGATAATCAGATATTTTTTATATATTTTATTATTGGACAAATGTACAAATAAGTGTAGATTTACTATATTGTCTTTGCATTTCTTGTCTGTATGCTCCGATATATTATGTTTATTTTTTCAAAGTAATATCTTGTTTTTAGTAAGAAACAACACTGTCATGAATATTTAAAAGCAAATGGAGCTGGCCTGTTGGCGCAGCAGTTGGATTTCCGCTTGTGACGCCAGTGACCCAGGTTTGGGAATGGCCCCATGGTGCCAGAGGGCTGGCCAAGAAGAGAAGGCTTGAGTGTCAGATAACTGCTCGCCTTCTCTTGGGGGGGATGGCGGGGAGTCAACCCGGTGCTTGCTGACTCCTGGCGGAGGCTGGGGGATCGGCAATACGTCAGGTCCCACTGAACAAAAGGGGTGTGGTGAACATCGACGTCTGCTTCGACATTAGTGGCACACCATGCCCTCAGCGAGAAAACAGAGAAGTGGGCTGCATGGCTGACCGGATGACGGTTGCCAGCCCCCCTGCTGCCACCGAAGCCCTGGGAGACATCCCAGGACCACCTCAGCAGCACCCAGGCCATGACTGAGTGTGCTGGCTGACCCCCCACGACCAGTGCCTATCTACCTTTGGAGGAGAGGGGCCCATCCGCCGAAGGACACCGGGTTACCCGGGGCTGTAATGTGGCGTGTAGTGGCCGTCCCGGGGTGTGGGCGGAGGCCCAGGTGGCCCGAAGGAGTGGCTGACCAGGAGCCAGGGAGGCGCCAAAAAAAAAGCAAATGGAGCATAATTCAAACATCTCATGGCTGTCTTTCTCTATATGTGAATATGAATCCTTCGGTTGTAACAATGTCTGGAAGAATTGCAGCTGTCTCGTAGCTGTGAAAGTTCTTCTAAAAATACTTTTTGACTTTTCCATGATCTCAGGTGGATGTATTTTTCCTTTGTGCATGAATAAACCAGTGTAATCACAGCCTGAAAAGGCATGTATTGCAAGGAGATCAGAGCTAAGGGCTGGTCCCATTTTGGCAGTAAGGCTGGAGACATCCACTTGCCTTTGTTGTTGCTGCTGAGTCCAACATCATTCCACACATTGGTATGCAATCTTTTAACATGGTATGTAAGTATGGAATAAAGCACGGCAGGGTGGGATTTATGATGAGATTTCCGTATGTAACCCCCCTGCAAATGGGGGTTCCCAAAAGACTTCCAGGAGCTTGCTTGAATGCTCCAAGCCTGAATGGTGTTTGGCATTTAAGCCATTTATCAGTGAGTGTTTTTAGAGCCTCTGGTACTGTCTCTTTAAGAGCTGTCTGCTTGCAGACATAATTAGTTTGTATGGGGACTGTGTGTTTCTTTGATTGAGTACCACTCAAGCTGCTGCCAATTCACTTCATTTTTGCAGTCACTAGGAGTGCAAAGGGAACCTATCTGAAGATGTAACTGTTTGCCAGAAATTATTTAGAGTAATAATGAAATTACAGTTTGTCTAACCTGCTTTCTTTGCAGTCAGAACTGTGTCTGCTAGTTCCCCATTCTAGTTTTGAACTGCTGAACTGGACCAATCAGTGTGGGGTAAGCTAGCTCTAAAATGGTGCCTTGGACGAATCAGAACTTGACTCATAATCTGAGCCAGCCACAAGAGGATTGTATGGGCAGTGACTCTGGGAGATGTAGTTTAGACTTCAGTGCCTTTTTGGACCAACAGCAGCAGTCTATTGTGAGTGACAACCAATCCAGTCAAGAACTGGGAGGAACTCAAGGAAGTGCCAGTTTTGTCAGTTGGAGTTTCAGTTGAGCTTTGGCAGTGAAGAAGGAAGGAGCCCTGTGCTTTTCAGTGTGCAGTTTTAGTCAAAAAGCGTGTGTAAGGCCCAGAGTTCCGGTCTGCAGCTTGTGTAACAGCTTGTTAGGACTGAATCAGTCCTGTGAAAAGAATCAAAGGATCTCTGAAGAGTAGAAACCAGGCTCACCCTGTAGAAGACTGGAGAATTGCTGAAAATTGCACCTCGGTCTGTCAGGAACTGAATCTGCTGTGTGTTCTCCGGTATTGTGCAGTAATTGCGATCGGATACAGATGTAGCCTGCCTGGTATAGTGCTTTCTTTTATATGGATGTGAAGAGGTTTGTGTACCTCAAGTGAGCCCTGCTGACATTGAAGGACCCTATCTTATTTGGAGGTCGTGAGTACTAATTCAGGGTCGCTCCCTGTTGAATTGCCACATTAAATCCAAATGGAATTACTGTATTGCTGACTGTTTAATTCTCCTTTTCTCAGGGTGTGAAAGGGCCTCACCTAGCTGCCACGGTTTGACTAGCCACTAGGCTTGGGTACCCAGGACAGTAATCGATAGGGATAGGCCTGTGCACAGAGCCATAGGTAGATTATTAGAGTGATAAGCTAATTAACCTGATTTCCCTGTCCTTGTTATATCCTCCTAAATAAATCAGAGCTGCTTGTTTCAGCAAAGTTATACTGCCTGAGGTATTTGTCTATGTTAAAGTACTGTACTGTGATTGTTGCACTGTATCTCATTTCACAGGAGGTCCCAGTGCCGGAACCAGACCTGGGGGTAAGTGTATACTGTGAAGGTAATTCTGATATATTGTGTGGGCCACTAGTGGGAAGAAAGGGGTTGCAGTGTCCCAGAGGGCTGTGACCAAGTTAGTTTAACTATTGCAAACCCTGACCTCTGGGTGGAGGCACCCGCCATTGGATCCAGGCCCCTCAACCTGTTAGTGGCAAATCAGGCAGGGGTAGTAGCCCCTGGGATAGCGCCATCTAGGGGTTACACGTATACCCAGGGGCGTACTGAGGCCTCACCCCACAAGTGGAGGGCCTTACAGCCTCTGGAGTTGTGTAACCTCAACATAAATCCAACCACAGAATGTCTTATTATGCTTATAAAATTTATTTGGTGTCATAGTGTTAAAAATTAATAAAAACAAATTTTAAAATGTTTATAAATGCTTTTTTAAACTAAATAGTTATTCTGCTGGAACTGTTGCTGGAGGGCACTAGAAGAAAAGGTTCTGTTTTCTGGGCTGTGGAATGCAGTGTTCAGTCTGCCACCGTTTTTTAAAACAAATTCTTTACAGTTTTACTTATATTTACATTGATGTTGCAGAGAGAGCAGGTAGTACACAGCAACCTAAGCAGCTATACAGAAAGTTGCACTGCATTTACACAGTTTAAGATGAGTTGCCCTATACCACCAAATGTACTTAGCTGAACAATCTGACAGCATCATCTTAGAAGTTACTGTTGCTTCTCAGAGTAACTTATCTCCTTCCCCCCATTCTTTAGGTACTGCAGATTGTTTTTGCCCTCTCCATTTTTACTGTGCTGCTTCTATCAATCTCCCGTATTTCCCCTAACCTCACTCCCCTCTTCTATTTTTCCTAACCTCCCCATGTCCTGTTGCCTTTGTTCCTTATTTTCTCCTACCTTCTCATCCTCTAGTCTCCTGGCCTTGGTTCCCTCTCCTTGGCTTCCTGTTTGCAGTCCCTTATCATCTTCTTGGTTTGATCTTGAAACTCTCAAGTTCTAAGCCGGCCTGCTGGCACAGCGGTAGTGTTACCACTTGCAACGCCGGCAACCCGGGTTCGGGAACAAGCCCAGGGCGCCAGAGGGCCGGCCAGGGAGGGGAGGCTTGAGCATCTGAGGGACAGCTCGTCTTCCCTGGGAGGGAAGGGGGATGATGACGCGGCACTTGCTTGATCTCTGGTGGAGACCAGAGATACAGCAGGTTGGAGCCTTACATCGGGCCGGGGGAGGAGGTGTGGCAGATGTTGGTGTATGCCTTGATGTCGAGGTGCAGCCACGACTCCAGGGGATACCAGGGAAAAAATTCGGGATCCCAGCATTGCCTCCACCAATGGAGGAGGCGCCCCTCACTGGACGACCAGCGAGGCCACAACAGGGACCTGACGAAACAAGAAGCTTGGGGGTTCTGCCCACCTCGTTCCCGCCTGGGGGTATAGCCACAGCTGTAGTGGGGGTCCGACTGGTGGATCGCTGGAGTCGGGTCGTTGGCAGGTAGGCTGAAGTTTGGGGACAGCAAGTACAAAAAAAAGAGAAAGAAACTCTCAAGTCCTTACTTCCCTCCTACCGTGTATATTCCTATTCTTCCTTCTCATTCTCGCACGTCACCTCCAATAAGCGTCTCTTAGGTTCTTTAAAGCTCATTGTCTCCTTGATACTTTCAGTTGCAAGTGACATTGAGCTCAACCTTGGCCCTTCCTTATTTTGTACACTCCCTAAAGGTTTGAGAATGGCCCATTTCAATATCCATAGCCTTCCTCCTAAAATTGACCTGTTACAGCCACGTATGGTTAACCTTAAGCCTAATGTATTTTTTATTTTTATTAGGCATTGTAAACGGGTGTGGGATAACAGATGGACATTCAGGCAGTGTAGCAGTTCAAAGAGCAAATAATTTATTTACAGAACAAAATAAAGCAAACTTGTCAATGATAAAATAAACATAAATAGAGGCAAAATAAAGAGCTTACATCTTGATTATATACAGTCAGTGCTAGAAGTCACTAGTACTGCTTAGGTGTTTCACCTTCAACACCTTCCACCTATCTGCCTTTACATAGAAACATAGAATTTGACGGCAGATAAGGACCGCTTGGCCCACCCAGTCTGCCCATTTCCCTACCTAATGGATAAGCTGCAGATCCTAGTTAACCAGCAGCCTACTTCTTCCTACCCCCAACCCCCTAGAATTGCCTTATGACTGTCCCATGCATGCTTGAATTCCACCACTGTTTTTGACTCCACAACCTCCTCCGGAAGGCCGTTCCACGCATCCACAACCCTCTCTGTGAAAAATACTTCCTTAAATTACCTCTGAGCCTCTGTCTTCAAATTGTGCCCCTTGTTCTGCACACCTCTTTTTTGAAAGATGCTACCCTCTTGGACTTTGTTGATTCCCTTGAGGTACTTGAAAGTTTCTATCATGTCCCCTCTCCTCCTTTCCTCGAGGCTATACATATTAAGCTCCTTAAGTCTCTCTTCATATGTCTTCCGGTGCAGACCCTGCACCATTTTAGTTGCCCTCCTCTGGACAGCTTCCATCCTGTCTGTGTCTTTGCAGAGATTGGGTCTCCAGAACTGCATGCAGTACTCCAGATGGGGTCTCACCTTGTATCCAGGTTATATAGGAATATTCAGTCATGTGGAGTCTTAAGTCCGCCCATCAGTATCCTTGCTTCTTGTTTAACATTGTTATTACATTCTTTTATGGATAATATACATCTGTATACATACATCTGTAGTAACATTCACACAGCATAAGTAATATCACAAAATATATTCTGGATCCAGAGTTTAACTTTGGTGTTTGTCAGTAAGCACCGCCCTCAACGTTACCATGCATAAAACAGAGAAGATGAAGGCCGGCAGCTCGAAGGTAACGTCCAAGAAGGTGTACTGAAGAACGCTCCACACTCGCAAACTGCAGTATTCATTTTCGGGCAAGAACTTGCTTTATTTTGAACCCTTCTCTTTAATACAGTAAATAAATAAAAAATAAAAAAAAACTCTGCTCGTATATCATTACTGTCTTGAAGCAAACTTTATGTGAGGGAAGCAGAGTGTATAGATATCTCCACGGCAGTGTGCTCCTTCGTGAAGGAACCAACATATGGAAAGCCGTATCGCCAAGGAGGTAACTGAACATTAACAGGAAAATATGGCACTCACAAAAATCTAGCTAGACTCTCACTCTGTTTCTCCTTCGGGGGGGGGGGACTACAAAAAAATAAAGGCTTTCGATCAGTGCCCTGAACCGAGTGACTGCTCTTTTCCTTTGCTGCAGTCTCAGAAACAAACTATCTAACAACTGTGCATGGGGCTAATGCCTGACGGTCTGTAATTTATTCACTAGTTAGGCGGTGTACAAACCGTATAGCTAGGGGGGACAAAATACAAGGTTTGCAACCAACTAATAATTAACTCTAACAACAGACCGTCTTATTTATGTAACGACTGTCCACATGGGACATATGGGAAGTTAAAGCCCTAGTTAGTTATTGGAACACTTCTCAGTTTTTAGCGACAATAAGACTAAAGATAGAAACGGGTGGCCAGCCCGACATCTTTGCATACAATCAGAACCTTAAAGAAACAAAGAGAACAAGAAATACATAATCACATAAAACAGATCCAGAAGTGCCAATATTCCTAACATGGGGGTTAAAACAAGCAAAACAAAACCCTGTCACAGGCATAAATGATAAAGCAGGCATTATGCAAAACAGTGTACTTCAGTTACAACATACAATACTTGGACATAATACAGGTTTTAACCATTGACTAGATATTTGCCATTATTAAAGTACAATCCACTGCATTTCACCTAAGGGTAACATCTAAATTTCTGTCTGAATAGTAATGGTGTCTGTCTGGCCTGGTGCCAGCTCTCCGGATGTCATGTTACTGTACCAAAGGTCTCATTTGTGCTAAAACGCAGCTTAAGTTACAGACCCATAATTATCAACAGAGCCATTCCCACGGATAGTAACTTAATGGTTTAAGGAACAAAATCATTATGCTAATTCATAATATATAACACCCAACCAATACATCTGTTGTTAAATAATTCTAAGAGGTTGCAAGCCTTGTTAGTTCATTTCTTCATTTGGTGAATCTCTGTTATTAAATCCCTCCATTGCTGTATATCCGGTGATTAAGGTAATAATCACATTTTTGTAATTGCCTTTTTTGCTGCTGTAAAGGCAATGTTAAGTAAATATTTCTGGCGCCTGTTATAACGTTTGGGAAGGTGTTCTAAAAATAGTACCATTCTAGGGGTTAAACCTGGGAGGGCAGGAATAACCTCCTTGAGATCTGACTCCAGATCCAGCCAGAACTGTTAAAGATGGGGGAAATCCCAAAATATATTGAGTGATGAGCTAAGGATTCCCTGCAGTACCTCAAGTAATCCACTCCAAAGCCTGGTGTCCCTTTTGCTGTAATTACAGGGGTTCGGAAATATCTAACTACTGCTTTCCAAGCGAACTCCTTTCATGTATGTGACATTGAGACTTTGTGTTGCTGTGTATATATTTTAGACCAATTACTTGATGGGATCTGTATTTTGAGTTCTACGATCATGGATATGCCTTGCTTTGTATGCTCTTTTGTTATCTCACCTGTATTGTTCTCCGCTGTCTTGCTCCACCAATATGTTGTCTCCCCTCCCTGTGACGAGGTGTCTTTGTAAATGAGTCTTTGACTCAAAGGTTGTAAATCCGGATTGTGAATAAATAAATAAATAAATAAATATGTTGTTCATCCCATTTGGCATTGTCCCTTTCCCCCTTTAAATCTGCCAGAAGGTCTTCAAGCTGGCTCCTCCCACCCACTTGGGTGGTATAACCCTCGGCTCTACCTCATGACGCCAGATCTTCCTTTCCGCTGGAAGATTAAGGTTGCCTCCTCTTGCTCTCGCATTTTGTAGGCCCTGCTTTCTAATTCTTCAGTTATTCCAAAACTTCGTCTTGTTTGCAATAGCTATTGTGACTGCTACATCTCGATTATGGAAGAAAAATCTTCCCCTAGATTTCGCCGGTACCCCTGCGGCCTGAAGATGTCATGCACTGACCCACATACCATTTGCGTCTACTGTCTTTGTATCAGACATGACACCAAGACTTGCGAAATTTGCCTCATCTTTCATCTGAATGTCCTCGATGACCGTCTCGCACGCCTCAAATTGGGCAGGCCCGAAAAACGGAACCCACCGGTGAAGTCCAAAGAGGCCTGGTGGGAGGTTTCCACGGCTGCGGGATCCACTGAACAGCTGGAACTTATGCAGGCCTTCGAGGAGGAAGCGGCTTGCTCCGTGGAATCTTCCTCTCAGGGGTTTCTTCATCCCGCTTAACCTGGGCTCCACTGTCTCGGGTTCCTTCCGAGAGTTGTGTCACTCTCTCCCGACTAAGGGTGAGGGTCCTGCGGGCACTCACTCCTCTCGGTCCCGTAAAAGGGACAAGGAACCAGGATCATCTTCATCTCAGCGAAGACGCTCTTGGGATCGTGAGCGATCTCGGTCCCAGAGGCTGGCCATTTCGACCTCCATCGAGATTGCCACTTCGGCTGCTGGCTTCTCGGCTTTGCCGTCAGGCCAGTCGACCAAAGTTTTGGCTGAAGAGATTGAGATTATTCTCGACCCTATCGACCCATTGTCACCGACTCCGGTCGATGACTCTCTGACTAGGACTGCGGTCCTTTCCTTCCCTGACGAGGGGGCTCAGCCTGCTGGGAACCCTGCTGAGGAGGTGGCCCTTGACCCCGGGAAGTCCCGGCCTCTCCGGTGTCTCCTGAGCAACCGAGTCCGTCTGCCCAAACTTGATCGTGGTCTCGGACCCCCTCGACTGACAGGCCAAGGAAGGCGCATAAGTGTTTAAAAGAAAGCACGCCATCGGCTCGTCTCTTATCCACTTCGGATGAGGAGAGGCTTTGATGGAAACTCTATCGACGCTACAAGAACCGCATGTGGTGACAGCTGATTCTGTCTGGGCATAAGCCGACACCGGCCTCTACCCCAGTCATTACTTGGCTTTTGCCTCCTAGGCTGAAGCCGACTCCTTTGGAACCATTAGAATCGGTTCCCCCACCCATGGAACCAGCTAAACCTGTTCCGGCTCGTCCAAAACAGACCTCTCCACTGATTTTGGTGGAGCCACCGCCTAAGCAACCTGTGGGAGGAGCTCCTTCTAAGGAAGCTCGGCTGGATATCGGGCTTCCTCGAAGATTGTCGGTCACTCTCACACCTGATCATCCCAGGTGAGTTAAGGGCCACCTAGGTGGCTGACCGTTGTATCCAGAATACTCAGATTCAGATGACACCAGCCTTCACTCTCACCCACCGGATGATGAATCGACAGAGGAAGGTCCTTCATCTTTTCAGGGCATTCTTCACCCAATCTCCGAGTCCATGTGGATGCCCCAGGACCAATCCAGAAAAAGGTGGAGTACTCTCTCACGGATATCCTCAAGAGAGGGGACACCCCGACGGAAGCCTTTCTTGTGGCCAAAGCCATTGTCGGGCCGTCCCTAGAACTTTGGCAGCACCCTGCCTCTTGCCCAGCTCCGTCTGCCTGGATGGCCCGCAAGTACGCGGTGCCCATGGGGTCCCTTATCTGGTCTTCCATAGGGACAAGGTTGTCCTGCGCCCCCACCCGAAATTCCTCCCGAAGGTGGTGTCAGAGTTTCACCTTAACCAAGTGTTGACTCTGTCCGTGTTCTACCCGAACTACACCTCGGATGCTAAGTACAGGCGCAATACTCTGGACCTGAAATTAGCTCTCTCCTATTACAAAGAGAGGATGGGGGAAATTTGGGGAGAGGTTCACCAGCTGTTCGTCACGTACGCTGAAGTTGCTTCTGGTAGACCTGTAGCAAAGTGGACGATCGCAAGATGGATTACATCTTGCATTGATCTCTGCTATAGGTTGGCGGGCAAGGAGCCTCCCACAGGGATAAGAGCTAATTCTACCCGCCATACCGCTGCATCGGTAGCTGCTTCCAGGGGCATCCCTATCCAGGAAATCGGCCGGGCTGCCACCTGGAAGACAGCAGACACCTTCATCACCCATTACCACATCGACCTTGAGTCATGCCAGGATGCTGGTTTTGGGGCCTCAGTTCTCCAGTCTCTGTTCCCAAAGTAGGGGATGTGCGCCTTGCCTCCCTCCTCCCAGAGATCTGCTTGGAGTCTGCCAAATAGTGTGGATGAACAACATATCCATGATCCTAGAAAAACAGGTTACTCACCTATAACAGTAGTTCTAGGAGTGATATATGTTGTTCATGCACATGAACCCACTCAACCTCCCCGGCTGCGACGCACAAACTTGGCTTCCAGCTGGCTAAGATCTGGTGTCATGGGGCAGAGCCGAGGGTTATACCACCCGGGTGGGTGGGAGGAGCCAGCTTGAAGACCTTCTGGCAGATTTAAAGGGGAAAGGGACAATGCCAAATAGTGTGGATGAACAACATATACCACTCCTAGAACTACTGTTACAGGTGAGTAACCTGTTTTTCTCGCTCCCACCTGTTTTCCATATTAGTCAGTGTTACCTCGGGTGGTGTAATGACCACTTTGTAATCTAACAAGATAAAATGAAGCGCTTTAGCCTGATGTATTGATGAAATTAGAATCCTGGCTCTCCCCTAAGGTCCCTTATTCCTCTGTAGCCATCCCAGGTTTCACTGTTAGACAGGATCGAGCATAGAGGGGTGGTGGCATGGCAACCTATCTTTCCTCAAACATTCAGTTTGAGCCTGTGCTCTCCATCTCCATTCCCTCTGCTTAGGAGATGCTCCTCCTTAAACTCTTCCTCCTCTTCTCTTCAGCAGTATTTATTGCTGGTGTCTGTTGCTCTCCTGGTATGTCCCCACCTTTAGTAATGGAGCTGTTCACCTCCATCTCCTCCGAGGCATTCTCTGGTGAGGTACTTATATTAGGTGATATTAATTTAAATTGACTCTCCCCCTTCTATTCATAAAATTTCCCTAAATGTGAAGTTCCTCCTTTTAACTCAGTTGCTCTCTATCCCTACTCGCTATAATTTCAAATCTCTCAATCATTCCTTCTTGGACTGGATACTGTCTTCCCATCCCCATCATATTGCAGATGCTAACATTCTCCCTTATGCCCTCAGTGACCACAGTATGGTCTACTGTGTGTGCAAAATTCACTGTCCAAAAGCTCCCCCAAATTAATTTACATCTGGTCTTTCTGATCGCTGGACGTTTCCTGCTTTCATGCTGATCTGTTAGCCACCGACTGGTCCCCTATTTCCACATCTGGTAATGTGAATAATGCCTTCATATTTTTCACCTCTAAATTTATATCTGTCTGGGATCATCGTGCTCCACTTAGAAAACCAAGGGTCCAAGGTTCTCACCTCCCATGGATCTCAGTTCAGTTTCTGGCATATCACCGTGTGTGTGATCTTGCTGTGTTCCTCCCATCATCGAGTGCACATCAGAGGAGCAGTGCCTCAGTTTAACTGTTGTCAGACTTCAAATTCTACTGTGACATTGCTGAAGTATCTTCTGTTGTGGTGTCGGCTTTGTTTTATTATGTTGTTTGTGATGTCCGAGTTCAAGAAAAAGAGTAAGTGGACAAAAAGCCCCGGTTATGTGTTGGTATTCCTGTGAGAAAGCTATCATCGTGAAGGACTGACATCAGGTTTGCTGGACCTGTTCTGGCCCTCAGCTTGATATAGATGTCTATGATGCCTGTTTTTCTGTGGATCTCCATACTATCGAATTCCATTCAATGAAGATGGGTCACCTGTACCCCACCTTCAGAGGCATGCCAAGAACCCTTATTGCTAAGTGCAAGACCTTGGGCCTATTCCGTGGGCCTCTCATTGTGCCGCTGGTACTGCAGAAGTACAGGACCCTCCCTGACCTCAGCTCTCTGAGGTGTCAGAGGGTCTGGTGGACAACTGGCTCCTTCTGGGTGGCTGGCTGAGCACCTCCCCAGTCAGTTTGCCCTGGGCAGTCGATGTCTCGGGTGGTGAGGCAAGAGCTGTACGCTCAGTCTACACCAGAGGACACACTGGTGTCATGGCCTGATGCCACACCAGTCCCTGACATGGCTTGTGGTGTTAGTGAATAGGGTGGTACCATACCATTCATGGTGCTGGGAAAGGGACCGGCACCAGCTCTAGGTGACATCCTCTTGCAGTGGAGGTGGTATCACTCTCTGATTGAGCTGGCTTCTTGGCACTGTTCATGGTGTCGGAGCAGATGTATGAGTGGCACCATTCCCAGCACTTGGCCTGGCACTGGCTGCAGTGCTTTTGGGGGGCTGTGACTGGGTTGTTTCCTGACTTCAAGCTAGGTGCTGGAGGCAGCATCAGCCCCGGGTTGGGGACTGGCTGGGTTGCAGAATTTTCTCCTGGTCCTAAGGTTGACCCCTTCTCTGGTGAGGACTGTAGCTGCCCCAAGTGGACTGAACATCTCTGGAGAGGACTGGAACTGCCCCAAGGAGACTGAACAAGTCCACTCTCCTCGCTTGGGGGGATTTCCTCTACAGGTACCATTGAGATCATTCCTCTTCTGTATGTTGACTCTCCACGGGTGGGCTCCTCATGCCATCCCTGAGGGTGAGGTCCACTGAATGATCTTGCAGCATAGGCATAGACCCTAGACCCTAGAGCCTATGGCTCTTCTCACCCTCCCAGGGCTATACCACACTTACCTGAACTCCCAGGTATTATGGGACTATCGGGCTTATCACCTGGGCTCAGCATGGAAGTGGGGCTGGTATGCTGTCTCAGTATCATACCTGTGCCCACCATGCCCAATTCCTGCATGGCCCCCAGCTGCCACCTGCTTCCATGTCTAGCATGTCCTCTCGTTCCACAACCTCCTTAGGGGGCATGGAATCTTCCATACACCCCTTCAAGTACGCCTTGTACCAGAGATCCCTGATGGATATACTGCAGGTGCTGTCCCCACTGCTGGGACTCCTGGGAGCTTTCAGCGATAACCATAACATTGTCCCTCCCTGGCCAAGAGCTTTCGAGGAGTGCTCCAGGACAGTTTGGAGATGTACCTTCGCTTTAGCTGCAGCTCCCAGAGACATCTACCAATGGCATTGTGCACCCACTCTCTGACACAGTGCCTCACCCTTCTTTGGGGATTTAGGTCTTGCAGACCATGGACAGGCCTTGCCGTCTGGTGCATGACCAACCTCCAGAAGCATTCTGCACAGTCAGATGCATTCGCAAGAAAGGTTTTCACCTTGGCTCATACTGTGATGTGCATCTTGGCACATCAGGCATGCTTGGCAGCTTATAACAAGCGCCTGTGTGCAAGGCTCGGACAGCTCCTAGCTGCTGAGCCACAAGTGGAGTTAGTCGGGCAAGCCATCTGCCTTTCTGCCAAGGGCCTGGAGTTAATAAGGCATCAGACAAGTGCATCTTATGACGCCACTGAGCTGGCATCCAGACTGGTAGGAACCGGGGTCTGCATATGGTGGACAGTGTGGCTTTGCCTTTCTTGGCTTGCACCTCTGGCCCGACATAAGGTGCTGAACTCCCATTTCAAGGGAACTTATTTTTTTTCTCTCGGAGAGTCAGACAGGAACTTGGGGGTGAGGGGCCTTTCTTCCTCCTGACTGGCCCTTATTCTCAAACCTTGATAGATCCATGAGGAGTCCCTGCCCTCAGGTGTTCTCCCCCACATGGAGAGTTGAGGGTGACTTTACCCTCAGGTTGAGTCAGCTCCTTCCTAATTGGAAAGTTTGATACTCAAACCCATACAGTATGTACAGTATGAATCAGTGGTGAAGACTGACAGAGGGAATATATGAAAATGATGTACTCGCCATAATTGTTAATCTTTCTGAACATCTTCACTATTGATTAAGACGCCCACCCTCCATCCCATGCTCAGCTGTGAGACAGGGC
This sequence comes from Neoceratodus forsteri, assembly GCA_016271365.2. Taxonomy (NCBI): domain Eukaryota; kingdom Metazoa; phylum Chordata; order Ceratodontiformes; family Ceratodontidae; genus Neoceratodus; species Neoceratodus forsteri. The sequence goes on along the minus strand of CM057449.1, from coordinate 1,126,547,412 downwards.
CTCTGGCAGCTTACCCCGTGAGTGCTGGCAGTCTCTATTGGTTTTTCTCTCTCTTTATCCTGTGCCATGGCCTTATGGGTGGTGACTTGCTGTTTAAAAGAAAAAGAAAAAAACAACAACAGAATGGAGTGGGGGGGGGGGGCGCTGGCTCTCCTACCAACCATACAATACTAACTAAAATAATAGATTAAAATCAACTATATAGTAATAAATACTAATCAAATACATTTGAGAAACAGCCAGTGAGTCAGGAGCTGTTGACTGTAATCTGAAGGCCTTCTTGAATAGGTATGATTTCAGTCCCCGCTTAAAGATCTCCAGGGAGGTGCCTCCCTCAAGGATCTTGGAAGTGAGTTCCACAGGGCATGGCCAGCTAACTCAAAAGCCCTGTCCCCAGGTGATTTCAGCTATGCACTGGGAACCACTAGGAGGCCCACCCCATAGGAGTGGAAAGGGCAATGGGTATAATGAAGGGGCGAGCCTTCACAGATTGTTAGGGCCCAGTCCATATAGGGTGTTGTAGGTCAGTAAACTGACATTAAATGTAATTTGCCACCTCAGCAGAAGCAAGTGCAGGTCACGCAGGACCAGGATCACATGACAGGACCTCAGAAGGCCTGTCAGCAACCTAGCCACTGCATTCTGCACCAGCTGCAGGTGACACAAGACCTCTTCTTTCACCCCAATGGAGCGTTGCTGTAGTCGAGTCTGGAGGTCACAAAAGGATATACTAGTGAGGGCAAGTCATCAGGCAGGATCAAGGAGTTAATCCAGGTGATGTTCCTGAGGTGGTAGAAGCCATTTCAGACAACAGATGACACCTGATCCTCCAGTGTCAATCCATTATCCAGGATGACACCCAGATTCTTCGCCTTGGCAGAGGCAGTAAGAGGAGAGGAACCCAAGCATCAAGTCAGTTGCCTCTTCTGCCATCTCTACACACTGTTGATGATCAGGCTGAATCACTGGCACATCCGTCTTGTCTGCTTGTCTTGGTTAAGCCTCAGCCATCTAGAAGACATCCAGTCCTGGACCTTGGCCAAGCACGGGTTTAGCACAGCAACAGCATCCTGTGTCCTGGGTGCAAATGACTTCTACATCTGGGTGTTTTCTGCATAGCAGTGAAACCCTATGCTGTAATGTCTAATGATGTCTTCTAGGGGAAGCATGTACACCGCAAACGACATGGGTGAGGAACTCCACATGACAGGGGCTTCGAGCAGGAGGAAAAATTCCCCATAACCACCCTCTGTGTCCTGTCTATGAGAAGGGACTCTGACCAGCTGATGACAGTGCCCTCAATTCCACAGAGGTCCCTAAGGTGATCCAACAACACACCATGGTCCACAGTGTCAAATACTGAGGAGAGGTTGAGTAGAACTGATCATTCCCCGTTATCTCTCGCCCTGAGGATATTATTTTGCACGCTGACTACTGCAGGTTGTGCACTGTGCCTAGACCTAAATCCCAACTGGAAAGGTTCATAGCTGTCAAAGGCAGTGAGATGTGCCTCGAGCTGCAAAACCACTATTTTCTCAAGGACCTTTCCCAAAAAGGGGAGGTTAGAGACTGCTTTATAGTTCACCAAGCAGTCTGGGTAAAGAGCAGGTTTCTTCAGAAGGGGTTTCACCAGTGCCTCTTTCAAGGTGCTGGGGAGCAACCCCCCTGACAGAGAGCACTGAACAATCTCAGTGAACACCGGACCTACAGACTCCACACAGCCCACTAAGAGGCGTGTCGGGCCTGGGTTCAGTTCACAACAAGTGGGAAAGCAGCTTCAAAATCACCTCACTGACCTCTTCCACCCCCTGTGGCCTAAACTCATTCCAGACAGGAGGAGTACTCCTATTTATGACCACATTTGTGGGGCTGTGACAGCCCCATGGGGCAATCCCAGACCTGACAGAAGACACTCTATCAGAAAAGAACAGAGCGAACTCTTTGCACCTGGCAACTGATAGTGCTCCCACCAGCTGAAAACAGGTAGGATGAAGCAACCTGTCCATCGTCTGGAAGAGTTGAGGCGGCCTGTTCCTCCCTGCAGCAGTCTCCCTTGACAGAAATTCTACCTTCTTACAGGAGATTGCTCTTTGATATTTACCATAGTGTGTTATCAAAGTCAGTCTGTGCTCCTCAGTGCTGGACCTCCATAAACAACGCTCCCAACTTCTGACCGCTGGTCTTCGTCGTCCTGTGCTCCTCGTCAGACCACAGGGATCTCAAGTGAGAAGTAGATCATATACGAACTGATGCAACAGAGTCTAGAGCCAAGGTAATGGCCCTGTTATAAGCTGTCACTGCTTCTCCCGCACCCACCCCACAAGCAGCCATCACACCCGAGAGGGTTCATCACCACCTGGAGTCTTGCTGTGGACACCCCCTTTAAAGCGCAGTAGTGGACCATCTCCACAGGTGGTGAACAACTGGGGGCCAAACGAGAACTTTACCGTGCAGTGATCCGACCATGTGATCAGCTCAATCTTGAGGTTATCTGACTTGAGTCCCAGTGAGAATACCAAGTCCAGGGTGTGATCCTGTCTGTGGGTCGCAGTAGTAACAACTTTGTGCAAGGCCCAGTGAATCCATTGCCTGGAGGAAGTCTTGTCCAAACTGTGAGAGTTCATCATTGAGCCAAGCATTGAAATCACCTAGAACCAACCATCTGGGTGACTCCAACACTCTCTCAGCAATAGAGTCCGCCACTTCCTGCAGAAGTTTCCTCTCATGCTCTGGAGGCTGGTACATAAGAAAGATTCTTTGACCTGCACCTGGACTCCCACATACAGTCACACATTCAAACAACGAGGCAGGCTCCACTGGGTGCGCAGAAAAAGTTCAGGTCAGACCTATAACAGATGGCCATACCCCCACCCCTGCAATCCTCCTCGGACAGTGCACTGCAGAGAATCAGGCTAGGACAGATGTCTCCAGAATTGGGCCAGCATCATCACTCAACCAGGTCTCCGTGATGCAAGCCAGATCGACTGAGGAACTCAAGTCCTCTGTAATTGTGGTCTTGTTCCTTCTCAATCTGGCATTGCAAAGCACCACCCGAAGGGGATAAGTAGAGGCTGCCAGCCTAACAGCTACCTGCCTGCCCGGTCTGGTGGAAGCCCTGGGTATGGGAACCCAACACACTGACCCGTCCCTAGGTCCCATTTATCCTCAGTGCGCCTCCTGGTCCTCACCTCACTAATACCACTCTCCCCACTAGCACTCCCTATACCCAACCGCCTACCATCCCACCTTCTCACGATGCCCACCCCCCCTACAGTGCCTGTTTACCGCCGCTTGCAAGGGGTGGTCATTGAAGGGACGGCGATCTAGTAGTTGGGATGTGTAGTAGCTAAGCCTGAGGGTTCCAACACACACACACATAAGTACACTGGCTAAACACAGACCACAATACAGTACTCCACTTCTATTGAAAAATGCAGTTCTAAGCTTAAAACCCACTACCCTTTCTCCTCACTCACCCTAAGCCGTATATACACACAACCACCCAATCACACTGACCTAATGCAATTAAAATATTCTACAACAACCATCCAACCAAACAGTAGTTATTTAAGTACACAAACTAAAGTTAATTGTCAATCACTCCAACATTCAACTAACCTAGCCTGCCCAGTCACACTACCCAAACCCACCCAGAACCCAACAGTTTCAACCAAATATAAACAGATTAAGCCATGAGAACCCAAACTAATCAAATCAAGACAGTACATTTAAACAATAATATAAATAATGTCCAGTTAAGGGTGCCAACACACGCTGATGAACACATAGCTTGTTTTGTCCTTAGTAATCCACACTGTGAGTCTGTAAGAAGAAATTTCCCCTGCTCTCACCAGAGGAATAAAACAGGTTTAAATTCAGTCTGAATGAGAGAGCTTTTGCTGCTCTCGCACTGCAGCTCAAGCAACAAAGCAGTCAGCGATTCCAGAAGGGAAAAGTGAGAATGCAATATGAACCCATGGGTTCTCTCACTCCCCACGTCCTCCTGTTTCTGGTCCCAGAGTCCAGGTATCTGCACCACCTGTTCCAGATCTTGCTTACAGTCACAGTGGTGGTGGAAAAGGTCCCAGCACCAGTTGTCCAGCAATGGCTCCTGGTATTCGACCTCCCAGTACAGTCGCACATCACATTCTTCAGGCAGGTAGGCCTCGGCAGGCTACTCTGCCGTGTGGCAGCAACCCTGCTCATCAAGCAGCACTTAATGGGACTCAGGGTCAAACACCCAGCAGACCTCCACCAGTGATCATGTATTCTAGTGGTGAGCCTCCAAATGCTTGGCAGACAGGATACACTGGATACAAACTTTGCTCCTCAGGACTTCTCTCTGCTCAGCACCACTCGGAGCTGGAGTGGGTCAGACACTGAATGCAGATAACAAATCTTTCACTGCCAAAAGTGGTGTTAGCACAGAGGGCAAGGTAAACAATCAGGAATTTGTGGCACTGAACTGAATGACTTACACCATGCTAGAAACAAAAAACCTAGTGCTCCTACCCCTGTCTCACTTTGGGCCCTCACTAGCACTCCACCCTACTAGTCCTAAATGGCTTATCACTTAGTATAACGTAAAATCCTAAAGTTTCACAGAGCACTAAACTTAAGAGGTCAGACAGTACATCCTGAAAACCTCCAAGGTTAAAAGGGGTTCTCCTTTACCATCAGATTAGGGCTTTTGTTTCACACAGTTGTCAGAGCTGTCAGTGCTCTCGTTGACAGCACGCCCAGCCTGGCGACCATCTTGTATATGCTTGCTTTGGGGGTTTACTCTCGAGTTTACTCAACTTATTCTGTGGCATAGTTATTACCTATTCGGAAGTCCAGATGTTGTTTCCTATTGTTTGGCATTTTTTGTCATCTCAATTCCACGGGATTCCAATTTGGGCTAACCCCTATGCTACTCTGCTGGAGCCTTTTGCTCAGGTTGCTGCCCTCTCTCTATTCCTATCACTACCCATCCTCTGTTTGGGTAGTGATAAGAGGCTGGGGTTCCTTTTTTAGACCCACTACTCTTGTGTCATCTTGTAGGCCCCTTCCCTTAGTCTCTCAGTTGGTAGTTTAGTCCTCATTATTTATTTTATATCCTGTATCCTTTCACTATCCCTTTGGGCTTAAAAGTCCCTTGTCCCATCTTTTATATTCTCTCCCCTTTGTTTCTCTCCTGACTGAATAGAGGTGTGTATCGGAGTCAAGAACATTTATCGGCTGGCACACGGCACCATGTGGGTATGTACTGCAAGTAAGCGACTCCTTCCCTAGAGGAGAAAAGCTTCTGCACGGTCCTAGTGCCTCTAGTCCTAGACCCACATGTATGAATCAATGGCGAAGATATCCAGAAAGCTCAACAATTACAGCGAGAGTGTAATTTTCATTTTTTTTCTGTAACTGCATCTGATTCAAAGTTTCTGACCTTTCCTCATGGTATAGGCTACTCAATCCTACAAGCATCTTCAACTGTATATTACAGTTGTATTGTATTTGTATAACTTGTGTGTTTTTCCTCTTTTGTAATTTGTGAGTCTAATGAATTTTGTAAACTTTATAATGTACGTCATCTAATTCTTGTGATTATTTGTAATTGCGAAATTTTAATAAAAATCAAATCAAAACAACCATCTTTGTGTTGCTCACATCACTTTTCTGCAGTTTGTTAAATCTTCCTTTACTTGCTCAAACACTGCACGTGCAGGACCAGTTGAAATGCAGTACAAATGCTTGTCATGTCATGTGCTGTTTCCTCAAAGGGACTGAGTGTTGCTCTAGTGCCATTGATCAGCTTATGGAGATCTTCATTATCTCTCCGCTCTTTGACCATCAGCAAGTGAAGTTCTTATGCAGTCTGTAAGAACTGAGAACATTTTGTCATGAACATCCCTTAGTTGTCCATACTCTGATTTAGCCTGCTTTGATTCTGCTTTAGCACAGTCAGCAACATTAAGTTAGGCTTGTGACAGCTGTGACGGTAATTAAATTCTTCAGCAACAAAGTTGATACTACCAGTTTTTGTTATTATAGTTTTGACAGTTTTTGCTATCATAGTTTTGACATCCGAAAGAATACATATCTGCGATCAGTAGCACTATATTTATATCCACTGTAGGTCATATTTGTTTAATTTCATCCTACCGTCCCTTTAAGCATTACAGCGCAAGATAAAGTTTGCGTTCCAGACTCTGCCTTCCCTCAGCTGATTGCGCTGACTTCAGTGCCAGCTCAGCCTGTCAGAGATAGCTGATTTATGTTTGTGACAGCTCGATTGTTTTGGACTCACCTGAGTGTGGACTAATCTCCATAATCCCTCACTAATTTCCTTGATTTCTACTCATCTTACGTTATAAAGCAGAATCATTTTTGATCATTTTCAAGCAGTCAGTCATTGTTACTCGGCACTGTCTTCATTTGCCCAGTGATTTTAACTTTGAGAAATGTTCTAGCAAGATGGGAAAGTGATGAAAATTTGTAGACTCCCACCATATGAATGAACAAATGAATGAATGAATATGGTCCAATCTAGAGAGTGTGTCCATTCTGCCCCTTTCCCGTTGGGGGCAGTAGATGCAATAAAATGTAATATTCTGCCCTACACTCTCTGACTCATTAGAGCCTTGCCCTGTCAGATCCCGGTCATATGATTTATGGAGTTAAATAGGTGATTTAGTTGTTTTCTTGGGGAGGACTTGATTGGGGCACAAGTAATTTATCAAACCTAGTCTCAGTAGTGCTTGTATTTCCAAACATCTGATCTTATGTTCGACATTTACTGTTTGCTTTCACTAACATCAACAGCCATTGCAGCAACAACTGTAGCTTTAACTATAGCTCCTTCTGTGTGCGAACTTTGAATAATTGTTCTCAATTCTGCTTCTAAATCCCCTAGCAGTAGCATGGAATGACCACACAACTTTGTAGGTACCATTGGTGAAAGGAGCTGTGGATCTGGAACTGATTTGAGTCACTGGACCTCAACCTGGATATTGTGGCCATTATCGAGTCATGGTGCACTGAAAACCATGAACAAGACATAGTCATACCAGGCTACACTCTGTTCAGGAAGGACAGGGCAGGAAGGAAAGGAGGTGTTGTGGTGCTCTATGTGAGTGAAATCATAAATGCAGTGGAAATACAAGGAATGGGGGTGTGTGGGAGGTACTGTGGGTCACCCAGGAAATGGGGAATATAGCCACTATTCACACTGGCATGATCAACAGACCTCCGGCACAGGGGGAGGAGCTAGATAAGGTACGGATGGAAGCCATTGGCAAGATTGCAGAAAAGGGGGAGGTGCTGCTGGTTGAGAACTTCTATCTGCCGGACGTAGATTGGAGCCTCCCAGCTACAGCTAGAAGTAGGGATATCCTAGACTTCCTGCAGGGGGCATTCCCCAGGCAACTAGTTAGCGAATGCAGTCGTCATGGAGCAATACTGAACCTGGTGTGACAAGGTTGAATAAGGCCCTGTCTCATTTGTCATGCAGAAAGAGTTAAATGCAAGGATCTGTTCTATCCTCTCCTTTTCTGTCTCTTGTCTGTCTGGTTGTGCAACCAAATTTTCTTGTGAGACCTAGGGACTGATCACTCTGAAAGTTTCTCAATTCTCCGCCTCTCATTATCTCTCTGCCTTCTGTTGCTATTTCTGTCTTTTCTTCCCTCTTGCATATCTGTGGGTATAAAAAATATATGTGACTCTTTATGTGGAACTGTCACTGATACTGGGATCCCTTTGTTTAAAAATGTATATGGTTGCTCTTTTTCCATTTTCATCCCTCCCTTTCGCTGCTGTGAGTGCGCGCATGGAGGTGCGTGCGCATGCCACGTAGTGCCGCTTCTTGCCTCCTTAACTCCTAGAGCTGCCACCCTACCTCTACCAGGACAACCTTCCCTCCCTCCCTGGGAGAGAAGAGCCATTGTCGGATGCTCAGTCCTCCCCTGCCAACCCCTGGCAACTTGAACTCTCATCCGAGCCTGGGTTGCCAGCATGGCACGAGGTGTGTGGTGTCCAGCGCCTCAACCCTCAGCACCACTGGGCCAGCCCTGATAGATTCTTTTGACTGGGTGACCAAGGAATTAGATCAGGCTAGAGCAGTGGACATGGCCTACTTAGATTTCAGTAAGGCTTTTAACACTGTTCCTCATAGGAGACTAGTAAGCAAGCTGGGTAGTGTAGGAGTAGGTACAAAGGTAGTACACTGTGTAAGAAATTGGTTAGGGGATAGGTGACAGAGGGTGGTGGTAAATGGAGTTCACTCTGAGGAAGAGAGGGTGACCAGCGGGGTGCCTCAGGGATCAGTGCTGGGACTGGTCCTCTTTAATGTCTTCGTAAGTGACATTGCAGAGAAGCTGTAGGGGAAGATCTGCCTCTTTGCTGATGTCACCAAAATCTGCAAAAGCGAGGACATTCCAGGGGTGGGTGGTTGCAGAGGATGAGCAGAGACCTGAAAAAAAACTTGAGAGTGGTTAAGGATATGGCAGCTGGGTTTCAGTGCGAGAAGGTGCTAAATAATGCACTTAGGGCACAAAAACCCAGGAGCAGAGTACAAATTGGGGGGAGTGGTACTGACCACCACCAAGCAGGAAAAGAGACCTAAGGGTGATCATACCTGATGATCCAGAGGTAGTCAGGCAGTGTGACACGGCAGTTGGGAGAGCTAGTGTGATGCTGGTGTGCATAGGGAGGGGCATCACCAACAGAAAGAGGGAAGTAGTGCTGCCTCTGTATAGATCACTGGTAAGATCCCACCTAGAGTACTGTGTCCAGTTCTGGAGACTCTGGAAGGACATAAACAGTGTGGAGGCAGTCCAGAAGAGGGAAACTAAAATGGTGCAGGGTCTGTATCAAAAGTCATGTGAGGAGAAACTAAAGGACCTTAACATGTCTGGAACAGAGCAGGGAGAGAGGGGGTGTGATAGAGACCTTCAAATACCTCATGAGGGTAAATAAGGTACAGGAAGGAAGTATTTTTCAGAAAAAAAGGTGCTCAAGAACAATGAGACATGCTATGAAACTGGAAGGGGGTAGATCCAGATGAAATTTGAGGAAGTACTTGTTTGCAGAGAGTGGTGGTTTCTAGGGACATGGATATGGTGTTCTATCTACACTTCTGGCAGTGTTCCTTTCCCCTTTAAGGCTTGCAAGAACGTCTTCAAGCTGACTCCTCCCACCCACTTGGGTGGTAACTCTTTCGCCACTGCCCCGTGATGTCAGATCTTCCTTTCTGCTGGAAGAAGAAGGTTCCCTCCTTATCGCTATCGCTCTGGCCTTTTGCGTATTAAATCTTTGAATTTTCAAATAAACTTTGCCTTCAGGCTACTCCTTCAGGTCTCCAGTATGGATAACACGAAGTTGGTGCCAGGATTCTGAAAATGTGCCTGCGAGCAGAAGATGTCTCAGATGGATCTGCACACCATGTGCATCTACTGCCTGGGACACAAGCACGATCCCCAGGCATGCGGCATGTGCCACACTTTTCACCAATCAACGTTAGAGGATCACCATGCGCACCTGCTTTTGGGTCATCCGGATGATCGGGATATGCCCGTCAAATTAGGCAGGCAGTATAGCGCAGTGGTCTAAGGCTCTGAGCTGCAAATTTGGTGACATCCAGCAGACCAGACCTGGGTTTGAATCCCACAGCTTCTACTTGCATACTGTGTGACCCTGAGCAAGTCACTTAACCTTCTTGTGCTCCCAGGTCACTCCTGTAAAAAAGCTTTCAGCTTAGTTTGCTATACCTGGTTAAACAACTAAATTAAAAAAAAAAAAAATCTAAGGACTCTCTTCAGGTGGCCTCTGTGGCTGCGGAGTCTGCCAAACAGCGTGCTGCATTTGAGGAAGCCACGGCACAGGCTGCAGCTCAAGCTTCCTCGACTTTGGCCTTTTTGCTGTTCTCCTTGGGTGCCTCCTTTACAGGGGTATTCAAAGAATTGTGCAAGGCTCTTCCTACCCATGGCAGGGTCCCTTGGGCACTAAATCAAAATCTAAAAAAAAGAGACCAAGAAACAGTCTCACTGTCTATCGTGAGATCGGGAGTGCTCTTGGGCCTCTAATTCCCACGCTTTTCTGGAGGTTCCGACTTCGGTCAGTTCTTCGGCCCAGGCCTTTGGCCCACAGTCTCCCCATTGGGCCAGTTGGTCAAGATGCAGGTCGATCTTCTGGCTGAGATATTTCTTGAATAGGTTGACCCGTTGTCACTAAAAGAGGCCAACACCTCCCTGTTTAAGAACTGGTCCTACCGCTCACTCAAGGAGGGACGGACCAGTCTGCTGGTCCGCTGCCTCTTACCCAAGAGTTTCAGGACCCAGAGGAGCTCCAGCTCTCGCTGGCTCCGTCTGAGACCTACGGCTGGTGGCCCCAATGGTCAAGGTCGCAGTCCCGCTCTTGGAGTCCTGAGTCAAACGGCCTGTGTTGACATCAACGCTTGCACTTCCGAAACTCAGGCAAGTGGCGCTGCTGCTATTCCTTGTCCTCCTTGGGAAAGGAGAAGTTCTTTCGCAAGCTGTGTTGGTGCTACGAGGACTTGATGTGGCAACAGCTCATTTTTACCAGGGTGAAACCCATCCCGGTTTTGACCCTGGCCATTATTTGGCTATCGCCACAGAGGCCGCAGCCTTCTCCTCCTCAGCAGGAGCCAACCTGTCTGGTCCTGGCTTGGCCTTCCTTAGCTTCTCTGCCGATTCTGGTGAAGCCACCACTGAAACAGTCAAAGTCCGGCTCTCTGACTAAGGAGGGCCCACCTGGCCTCGGGTCTTCCCCATTGACTGTCGGTCACTGTTACCCCTGACAGGAGGGTCAGTGGAGACTTTGGCAGTCGACGACTCTTCCATGACTCCTCAAAATTGGAGGGTTCCTCTTTGCACTCCTGTCCGGTGGACTTGGAGTCGGCCAAAGATCTTTTGATGGAGCAGGGCCCTACGTCCATTATGGGTCTTTTCCATCTCATCTCGGAATCATGGGTCTCCTGTTGGAGCCCATTCAGAAGTGGGCTCCGTACCTGCGTACCTAGATCCTTGACCAGGGCGACACCCCTAGGGAAGCCTTCCCGATGGCAGATGCTATTCTTATTCCTGCCTTGGAGCTGTGGCAGCACCCTGCCTCTTGTCTAGCACTGTTGGCCTGGATGGCCCACAGTATACGGTACCTACTGGTTCCCTTTTGGGTTTCACAGAGCATCCCTTGGCTGAGGGTCTCGTGGCTAACTCCGCGTTCAGGCACCCAGGCAACATGGGGAACACTGACAAGCCACCCGATAAGGAGTCCCAAGAAATTGGACCATATAGCTAAAAAGGTGTATGCTGCCTCCTTTCTTGGCCAATGGCAAGCAAGTTCAGCCCTTCTGATGGCCCACTTCTTGCATACCCTCCTGGGCATGTTTGATGAAGTGCCTCCTCATTTCCCAGTGAACCTGCAGACCATGGTCAAACAGGTCCGGGATCAAGGCCGAGCAGTAGCCAAGCAACAGTTCCAAACTACTATGGACATTGGTGACTCCTGCACCTGGTCCATGGTGGCCGTAGTGGCTATTTGCCGCAGAGCCTGGCTGAGGATTTCGACCTTCATGGCAGATACCCAGCACAAGCTGGCGGATGTCCCCTTCCTGGGTACCAGGGTCAAGAGGCACCTCATCCGCATTGGGAAGTCCAGTGCCACCTTGGACTCTGTGACATCCACTCAGAGAGAGACCCCAAGAGCTGAAAGCAGCAGACATTTTTGGCCCCTCTCTGCCTCTGCGGCCAAACCAGCCCAGCCTCAGGCTGGACAGCAGGCTCCAGGCTGGTGACTTCAAACGAAGTCTGTGGCCAGGGTCATCCATAAACCTGGAGGCAGAGGCCTGGTGTCTCATCAGCCAGGCCCTCTGCCGCCTCCAAGTCTGCCCAGTGACGGGATGAAGGGTGCCTCCCTCCTGTCCATCATGTCTCCCCTGGATCCTCCAATGGGGGCTGGCGCCACCACTTCCTTTCCACCTGGTCCACTGTCACCACACACAGATGGGTTCTAGAGGTGGTCGATCAGGGTATGCCTCTGGAGTTTGAGGCGTACCCACCTTGCCAAGCCTGCGCCCCATGGGAGGGCATTGTATCTGCGGACATCCTGTCTGCCCTTCATGATGACATTACCCAGCTCCTCCACAAGGAGGTTGTGGCTCCTGTCTCAGACCCTCCATAACACCCAGAGTTTGTCTCCGGGCACTTCCTGGTGCCAAAACGGACTGGGAGCTGGTGCCCCATCTTAGATCTGCACGACATGAACAAGTTTCTCAGGCTGCACACCTTGAGGATGGTCCTTCTGTCTCAGATCATGCCATCTCTTGGGCAAAACATGTGGTTTTGCTACCTGGATCTTCAGGACACGTTTTTTCATGTCCCAATCCATCCATCCCACCGCCGGTTCCTCCGGTTCTGGGTGGAGGGGATCCTCTATGAGTTCCAGGCCATGCGATTCGGCCTGTTCTTGGCCCCCAGGGTCTTCACCAAATGCATGGCAGTGGTGGCAGCCTACCTGAGGCATTGAGGAGTCCGGGTTTACCCCTGCCTGGCCAACTGGCTGATTACGGGTCCCTCCGGGCAGGAGATGGAGCTGTCCAGTGATCTGTCCCTCCAGATCTGCATCTCTCTTGACCTCCTGGTCAACAAGGCCAAGTCAGAACTCGTGTCCTCGCAGGTGATCAGCTTCATTTGGGTGGAGCTTGACTCTTGCAGAGCCAGGGCTCAACTACTAGTGGACAGGGCGGAGGCTGGCTCCCCCTTTGCCGATCAGTTGAGGTTAGGCAGCTGCGCCCTTCTCGGGACTCCATGTTCCTCCTAGGATACACTAGCAAAGGTAACAAATGACCGGCACTTGGCACTTGATTCTAAACTTTACGTAAACTCCTTATTTCTAGACCTAAGTAAGGCCTCTGACACTGTAGACCATGACCTACTGCTGTCCATATTGCAAGATACAGCCAGGCCTGGATGTCACTGCTATTAAGTGGTTTAAGTGCTACCTTACGGACAGACAACAGCAAGTAAAATCTCAAGGGGACCTGTCTCCACTTCAGGCACTCCTCAGAGGTGTTCCCCAGGGCTCAATGTTAGGACCTCTCCTTTTTGCGTTACATATCAACAACATCAACGCAGGTATCAATCAAGCAAGTGTTCATCTATTTGCTGATGACACTGTTATGTATGTTCCCAGACCCACCCTTGAACTGGCCTGCAGTACATTACAACAGGAATTCATTCTACCTCAGCACAACCTCCTGAGTCTTAAACTCTTACTCAATACTAAGAAAACAAAGGCAAAGGTTTTTCTTCCTGAAACTAAGCGCGGCTAGTTACTCCTCTCCGGGCTCATGGAAACAAACATCTCTTTTGGGGGAACCTATTGAGTCAGTCAGTGACAGATTCAAATACTTAGGTTTTTGGATAGATCACAAACTCTCTTACATAGCTCACATAGAGAAGCTGTGTTAAAAAAAAAAAAACTTAAACAGCGTCTAGTATTCTTCAGAATTTGACACCTTACCCAGGAAGCTAGGCAAAGACTTGTGCAATCCATATTCCTCCCCTTCTAGACTATGCCGACCTAGTGCATAGCCATGGGCCTAGTACTGCGTTGGCCAAGCTCAATACATTGTATAATAGGGCACTAAGGTTCATCAGCGGCGCTCCTTTTAAGACTCACCATTGTTCCTTACATGCTATGTTAGGCTGGCAGTCCTTGACTACCAGGAGAATCAAAAACGCGGCAACCTGGACTTACAGAGCCCTAACTGGCAAGCTGCCGCAATACATATCTAGTCTCCTAACCAATACCCTTGGAGCTTATTCGCTCAGGAGACACTCGTATCTCTCACTTGATGTCCCTCGATATAGAACTTGCTTTGGGTGCTCAGCTCTTAGCCATGCCCTACCAGCCCTTTGGAACTCCTTACAGAAATCACTGAAGCTTTCCTCCGTGTTGAAATGGCAACCTTTAGAACATTACTAAAAAAACACATCAAAGACTCCTGCAGCTGTTACCACTACTGACTAACTCTGGTTAGTAAGTAAGCTGCTTGGCTTGTGCACCTTGTCTCATCCTCCTTCCCACCTAAACAGTAACCTTCAGCACTACCACTAATATATCCTTGCTACTCATATATCCATCCAGTCTTTTACCCATGTAACTCCTCAGGGCTCTTCTCTCATTTATCTCCTATCTCCTTCAACTTGTAGTAACATGCTCAGTCCTCCTAGCGGATTTGGTTTGTCTCCTGTGCAAGCTAAACCATATTATGTTATTTTCAGATGCACTTAGTGTACACCTGTCAAAGGTATACTCAAACACTAAATAAAATGCCTTTTGTTTTTCTTTCTTTCCATTGTACACATATGTATATTATATGTATATCACTTTTCCTATTCTGGTCTTGTCAATGACCCTAGTGTGTAAAGTTTACTGTCCTTAATTGCTGTTTGTGTATAACCTTCTTCTGTGCTGATCAGCATTGTATGGATGTCCAGGTCCACTCTGTAAATGAGTTTTGCTCAGTGATGTTTCACCTGGTTAAATAAAGATTTGATTGATTGGCATAGCAGCATGCACCAGTGTGGTCCATTGGGCCCGCTGGAGAATATGCTGTCTGCAGTGGGAACTGGCCTGACAGTGGTCTCAGTGCAAGGGGCACTTCGACCAGGTGATCACTGTGACGCAGTTGATGTGGGACGCCCTCCAGTGGTGGTTGGTCCCGGAACATCTGCAGGAAGGTATCCTGTTTATCCTCCCAGAGCTGATGGTCATCCTCATAACTGATGCTGCCCTGATGAGCTGGGGTGCCCACCTAGGGGATCACAGATTTCACAGGCTCTGGACCTCCGAGAAGTATTGATGCTATATCAACCTGCTGGAACTGCTGGCAGTTTGGCTTGCACCGACAGCTTTTACTCCGCATGTTCAGGGTCAGGTCATTCAGGTCCGGACGGACAACATCGTGACCATGTACTACAGCTTTTGCTCTGCATGTTCGGGGTCAGGTCATTCAGGTTCAGACGGACAAAACCACGACCATGTACTGCCTCAACAAACAGGGCGGGATGCACTCCCTTCCCCTGTACAGGAAAGCTGTCCATATTTGGACCCTTGTGCACAGCCTGGAGGCTGATCTCCTGGCAATCCAGGTGGCTGGTGTCTCAGAACCAGCTGCTGGGCGCTCTCAGCCGTGTGGGCGAGGCATCTCACGAGTGGTCTCTCCACACAGAGGTTGTGCACCGTCTGTTTTCCCAGTGGGGCACCCCTCCAGGGAGAAAGCAAAGCTGAGGCTGTACTTGTGCCCACACCCCACAGCAGGAAACACTGCAGGGGGATGCCTTCTCGAGGCCCTAGACCCCGGGCCTTCTCCTTGCATTCCCTCCGTTTCCCTTGATCCACAAGGTGTTGCTCAAGGCGAGGAGGGACAAAACATTGGTGATCCTGGTGGCTCCATACTGGCCATCCCTTTTCTGGTACCCCGATTTCCTCAGCCTCAGCAGCAGACCCCCGAGGTGTCTTCCTCTCCGCCTGGACCTGCTGTCCATCAATCAGGGGAAGGTACTCCATCTGGACCTACAGTCCCTGCACCTGACAGCCTGGTTCCTGAGTGGTTACAGTTCCAGGCTTTGAGTGTCTCCAAAGATTTCCTCACTGTGGTCAAGGCATCTCGGAAGGAGTCAACCCGAAAATGCTATGCCTTCAAATGGAAGAGGCTCTTAATTTGGGGCCAGGGCAAGGGACTAGACCTCTTATCTTGTCCGATGACTAGCATTCTTGACTACCTTTGGTCCCTCTCCCAGTCGGACCTTTGGTCACCGACCCTAAAGGTGCACCTGGCAGCCATCTCTGCCTACCGGGTGCAGGCCGGTAAGCAGTTGGTGGCATAGGAAAAGGTGGTCTGGCACTTTTTTAAAGGCCTTGACCACATTTCCCCTCCAGTGCATGAACCACCACCACCTTGAGACTTGTTGCTGGTACTGGCAAAGCTGATGGGCAAGCCATTCGAACCGATGCACAGGTGTGTCATATCTCACCTGTCGTATAGATTTGGGCCTCTAATGTTCAACATATCCCTTGTGTCATCCCTCCTCCTGAACATAACAGGTAACATTTTTCAAATCGCCTCCAAAACTTGTTTTCACAGTTACACTGTGAAATCACCTTTCAGGTGGGATTTTTAAAAATTCCACCTGTCTTGATCATAACATCAGATCATAAAAAGACTGTTGGAACTTTGGGGTCAAAACGTTGGAGCCCATTGAAAATTAGATATTGCCTCTCAGTTGACCTATCCTGGGTAGATGCAATCTAAAAATGTGTAAATGTAGGACACCACAGAAAATGAGATGTTGCATTTCATCTGGTTTATCCTGGGTAAATATATAGTAAAAATGTGTACAAGCTGGACCCAGTACAACAGCAATGCAACCGGCAAACATTGTTGCAGTACGGATGAATGAATAGGTCTTGCATTATGTTGACGTGTAGGACTTAAATTCATTTGTAAGCCTTTCACAAAAGGGATGGTTTTTGTAAAGATGCCATGAAAATAATACCATGACCCATTTACTCTGGCAGTCACAGTGTTCTGTACACTGTAGTCCTTAGTTACAAAATTAAACGTTATATAAAATTCACACTGCTGTAAAAGTTTATAGCACATCTTCATCAACTTTTAGTTTCTACTGCTGACAGATGATGGCAGCGTAGCACTTTTATTTTCTTAAATATTGCACTCTAACGTAAAAGGGAAAATGAAAAGTAGTTAATGGAAAAATTATTCTCAGGCATTTACTTTTTGGGCATCCCGTTTAGTTAATATAAATTATTACTGCACATGTTTTAGGGTTATATTTTTTATTCACATTAAAATAATCAGTTTGCAGTTTTTTTTTCTTGTAACTAGGAGAATATTGATATTTTAAGCTTTTGACTATTTGTGATGTAACGGAATACAATATCAAATGGAAAACATCTTGGACATGCAGTGCTTAGTTTCGGGGGACGGAGGTTTAAGCTCATTGCTTTCTTATTTTACCTTTTCTATTCCCTGGTTTATTTTACATTGATTAGATTTGAATGCAAACTGTAGTGGTTTTCTTGCGAAAAAGCCCTTTTACCATGGCAAACAATAGTAGATTGAGCTGCACATGGAAAGCTGTGATACGGTTTTCATTGCCCTCTCCATATTCTCTCAGGTTTGAGTTGTTAAGAATAGACAACCTTGTTTCTTTATAATTTTTTCTAGTTCAGGCCCACCTTGCTGGCCATATTATATATATCCTGAAGATTTGATTCTAAGCTGCTGAAACATGCTAAACCCTGCTGTATAATTTACAGTTGTAGCTGTCCATTACCAGTATGCAACTAGCGTTTAGGAAGTCAGAGAAAGGTGACAGATCCAAAATGAGCACATCACATCGTGTTTGCGTCAACTCTGCTTCTTTCCGTGTTTGTGTGTGTGTTGGGGTATTATTGCTCTGTTCTTCTCCTTCAGTCATTTGAGAGGCAGTAATCGTCACTACTTAGGTGAGGCCACAGGTAGTGGTTTTAGAGCTCATGTGGTGTGTACCTGTGTTATAGAATCTGAAATCCATGAATTTATCCTCTCCCCACCACCACCTTCTGGAGTACTGTGGGTATTTATTTTATACTGAAGCTATTTATTTATAATAACTGGTGACCAGTTTTTTACTTAAGATTTCCAAGTTGATGTTCGCCGCAATAACCGGCGGGTTATTACGGTAAACACGTGCTCCGTCTGTCAAAAATGGCGCTCTCCTCATCTGTGGGCAGGCCAATGCATCTTCAGACATCGTAGCTCTTAGCAAGGAGCTCCCATAAATCTCCTCGCCTTCTCAAAACATTTTTTGCCTATCTAGCTGATCCTGTCTTTACAGTAAAAAAAAAACCAAAAACAAAAAAACACACATCTGGTTGATCCTGCAGATCGCGATCTCCACAGATGCAGACCATGAGTTAGAACGGGTCCATGCTCTAAGCACGCTCGTGATATAACTTAAATAGATAAAAAAAGAATAATCAGCATATATATACAGTATATAGCGCTTTTCATACACAGTGTATCCCAAAGTGCTTTACAAGCAATGCTAGACTGGTAGTGAAGTGACTGACTGACTGAATGTGTCGTGGTGGCCATATCACACATCAACACCCACACACAGCCTGGACAATTGCATGAACCTGTTTTTATGGGAAGAGGAATGTTGGCCGGGACACTGGGAATGTTCCGTGCAGTTTGCGAAGAGTGCCCTGGGTTCTTTTACTTCCACCTGGACACCCACCAGGACAACACCAGGAAGGGTAGAAGGGACCTAGGTTTAACGCCTCATCCGAAGGACGGCACACCCCAGCAGTACAGCACCCCCCGATACAGCACTCGGATGCCAGCATTTTAGGTGCAAGTCCAATCCCGGTGTCGGATGAGAATCCACAACCTTCTGGTCCAGAGGCGGATGTGCTACCAACTGAGCCACGCTGACATCTTAAAAGAAACTGGAAATCCAAATACCAGTGAGGGAGATGGAGAGACTCAGTGAGAATGAGAGTCAGCCTTTTAGTGAGCGAGTGAGTGTGTGTGGAGGTGTGTGTGTGTGGGGGGGGTGCGTCTCTGAAATGCTTTTCTCTCTGTCTCTGAACTGCTTGAACTGCCTTTTGATGAGTGGGACTGAAACAATTGGTCACCAGATATTATATAAAATAAAAGATGGGGAATTGTCTCAAACTCAAATTTAATGTATACTGTCAGTGTGGGATTCGTTAATAAACCCCTCAGGCTTCGCCCTCAGGGTTTATGTTGCATCACACACCTTGGGTGTGCATTAAATTTTCATGATAACCGGCATGTCCTTTTTCCATTGGGAAACCGTGGCGTAATTCACCGTTATAAAGGAGCGTTTATAATGGCAAACACGTGCTCGGTTTCCCTCACACTGCGCAGGCGCCCTCACCTCTGACACTCTTCCTCCCAGCCACTGTCCACCTCATCTTTCCCCCTCTGGACCTCTACTCTTAACTGTGGTAAGTGCTGGCAGGCAGAAATGAATAAAAATGAGGGAAATACCCTCAAAATGAAATAAAAAAAAAAAAAAAAAAGCGACAGACAAACGTAGAGCATGCGCTCACAGCTAAGCAGACTGCCGTGGTCGCACAAGAACATCTTTTTATTTATATAGTTGCTGTGGGGAAAAAGGACATTCTGGCAATTATAAAATAAAGTATGGTTCTGGGTGTGTGTGTAAACTCACACACACCCTCGGGTCAGATGCTTTGTCCATAAATCCCTCGAAGCTAACTTCGGGGTTTATGTAGCATCAAACCCCTCGGGTGTGTGTAAATTCTCGTTACACACCCAGACCCATACTTTATTCTCTATGTATCACACAGTTCCCCATCCTTTATTTTATATATTTAAACATCTTTATCGGGGGCAAACATTTTGAGAAAAGCTCTCTTATGAACAAGGGCAGTCTGTCTGTAGCAGTATAGTATATACAATATAGCATACTACAGAATATGTAGGGGATACATGATGGCCTGGTTCAGAACACGCCATTCATCTTAGTAAGTGAGGGGACATGACCATAACTTAAGAGGTCGATGGAGACCAGATCGGGTCTGTGGAGACAGAATAGGTAGGGAACATCTGGGCAGACTAGGTGGGCCTAGCAGTCTTTTTCTGCCATCAACGCAGTGCTTTTATATGGAGAAGCTCTCAATGATTTAAGGTCCTGAAGGTCCTTCTCCCTCGTAAATGATAAGAAATGTCATACTCAGTATCAGGTAATTGCATAGCATATTTTCTGTAGCGCTCCAAGTTGTCACTGGGAAGTGTTAACATATGGGTAAAATGCATGGGAGGAAGTTCTGGGACAACCCCTCCAAGGTATTTGGAAAAAAAAAAAAAAAGTTTCCCCTGCAGTGCTCAACACTGATGGAACTATCACCCTGGATAAAGTAACCATTGCTAATGCTTTCAACTCAACATTTTGTGACCTCAGTCATGTGCTCCCACCTAACTTCTTTGATCCCACACCAACAGTAACCCATCCCACCATCCCTCAGGCATCCCAGCCGTGCCCCCCCCCCATTTTATTTTAAGGCCATCACTGAAGGGCTAGCCAGGAAACATCTACTCAAAGTACTCGGGAAGTCTAGGCATGGTGCGGACTCCCTTAATTTGAAACTCATCATCCTTACCTTTGATGAAGTTCTGCCACCCCTTACAAAAATTCTCAACAGCTCTCTTATGCTCTCACAATTCCCAAGCAAATGGAAGTTGTCTGTGGTGACTCCTATCCACAAAAGTGGTGACAAGACTCTCACAAGTAACTACAGGCCTATATCCATCCTTCCCGCACTCTCCAAGGTTTTAGAAAGGATAGTTGCTGAACAAATTGTAGAGTACCTGGAAAATATAACCTCCAATGTTCCCAGCAGCATGGTTTTGGAAAAGGTCACAGCACCACCACTGCACTACTAGACTTCACCTCCTTCATCCACCAGGCACTAGACCACAGCCAATTGGCTGTCACCACCTTTATTGATCTGATTAAGGCGTTTGATACAGTTAACCACTCCCTACTAACTGGACAACTATCTCATCTTGGCCTTTCACTGGATGCCACTCGCTGGTTCCAAAGCTACCTTAGTGACCACTCTCAGCAAGTCAGAATTGAAGACACCACCTCGATCCCCCCTTCCAGTCTGTTCGGGTGTACCACAAGGTTCCATCCTTGGCCCCCTGCTCTTCAGCATCTTCATGAGCGACTGCCTGCCACTTATCATGACCGAATTCTACTCCATGCAGGTGATGCAGTCATTTTCTCTAGCCACTCAAACCCCTATCACCTCCAGCAACATTGACAGCATAGTTTCTCAGTAGCTGAAACCTGGTTCAGGTCATGTAAACTCATCCTAAACTACTCAAAAACCAAAACAATGCTGTTTCATGGTACTCTAAACAAACACAAACTCCAACAACTGCTAATCCACAATAGTGGTGGCACTGTGCTGGAAGAGGTAAATCAGTTCAAATACCTGGGAGTGACCCTTGACTCCACTCTTTCATACTCCACGCATATAAATAACCTAGCTAAAGCTGTGAATACACGCATAGGCCTGCTATATAGGCCAGGGTTTTAAATAATTGATCAGCGCTTTTTTTCTTGGGACAATACTAACTGTACAGAAAGCATTTATATAGGTTTTCTAGAAGTGGTATATTTGTTAAACACAGTGAGGCAAGTGCTATGCATTTTCACAATGTTTTAGACCTTTTATGAGCAAAACGCTAATCAGTTTTTAGAGTTAAATAAAACCCTGTAGGCATAGGCACTGTCTGACAGATGAAGCATTAAAACTTGCCATCCAGAGCTCAATCACCTCTTTACTTGACTATGACCTTGCAGTTTATGGATCAGCTACTGACACTGCCCTCTGGCGTATAGCCGTAGCCTTAAACAAGGCCTGCTGGCTCCTCACCACAGCCTCCAGACTCACACACACATGTGATCTCTATGAACAGGCTAACTGGCTACAACTTCAAGGCAGAATTAAGTATCAGACCTGCTTACTTGCTAAGAAGACAGTGCTAGGCCTCCTTCCATCAGGGGCTCAGTCTGTACATTCCCATCACTGTACCACCCACCTTACCAGGAGTTCTGGAACACTAATCTTCGCAGTTCCCCGCTGCCGGACCACCCAAGGACAGTGCTCCTACAAAGTTAGGGCCTCTAACTGGTTTAACACACTCTCAGTGGATATCACCAATGCACCGAATCTCAGCTCCTTTAAGCACAAACTACAACAGCACTTGGTGGGTAGTGCCTACTGTGACTGCTACAGTTAAATTCCCTGCTCGCCGTCCTGGCCTCTTCATGGCCTCGCCCTCAGTCAGACCATCACA
This sequence comes from Neoceratodus forsteri, assembly GCA_016271365.2. Taxonomy (NCBI): domain Eukaryota; kingdom Metazoa; phylum Chordata; order Ceratodontiformes; family Ceratodontidae; genus Neoceratodus; species Neoceratodus forsteri. The sequence goes on along the minus strand of CM057449.1, from coordinate 1,126,525,484 downwards.
GTACCCACTAGGACCTCCTCCCGGGGGGGACAAGGACTCGCTTATTGACTGGTTACTGAGCAACAGACTGGATAAAATCATCCAGTCTGGCACACTCCCGGACGCGATATCTGATCACTCTCCCATATGCTGCATCTGGGGATCCACCGCCCCCAAAATTCCCAGTAGAGTGATTCAGATAAGGGATTACTCCAAGCTTATCCTCAATGACTACTTGGACCACCTACGTCGTACCGACTGGACTAGGGTACTCAGCACCAATGACCCTGCCAAAGCACTGGACCACTTCCTTGCGATTCTCATCCCTCTGCAGAACAGGCACGCTTCCCTTACGAAAAGGAGGGTGAGGGGCACTGTCACAAAGTGGCTCCATGGAGGACTACTAGCTCTCATGAAGCAGAGAGACAAGTGCTGGATCAACCACAAAATTTCCAGCAACACCCACGACCTCCTTGAATATCTACGGCTCAGAAACTCTTGCAAGGCCGCAATACGTGCCGCCAAGAGCGAGTTCTGTAAATCTGCCATGCTCAAATCTGCCTACAACCCCCAGTGCTTCTGGCAAAACATTAAAAATATAATCAGTGTGTCCGCCAAGAATTTGGTCATCAACATGAATGTAGAGGGGGCCAACTGTAATAACCCCCAGACCATAGCCTCAGCGTTCAACTGTTTGTTCTCCGAACTGCCTGCCACCCTTCCCCTCCTAATCTCCACCCCTGAACCTCCGGGCCACCCCCCCTCCCCCCGGCCTCCTTTTTACCTGAAACAAATCTCTGTTAGAGAGATTCAAGCTCTCCTAGCTGGTCTCTCACACCACACAGGGGCGGGTTATGATAACCTTGAGCCTAAGTTTCTTAGTCTGGGGGCGCCCCTCCTCACCCGGCCGATTACCCACATATTCAACTCTTCCCTCACCTCGGGAATCTTACCTGACGTATGGAAGGTGGCCAAGGTTGTCCCGGTATTAAAGCGCGGTGACCCCAAGGAGATGAACAACTACCGCCCTATTGCCATACTCCCTGCTACAAGCAAGCTACTTGAAAAGGCCATAGCTGGACAAATCTCCCATTACCTGCAGGAGTATGCAGTTCTCTCCCTTGCGCAGCATAGGTTCGGGAAGGGGCACAGTACGGCTACTGCTATCGCCGTGATCGCCTCAGAGGTCAGATCCGCTACGGACGTTGGCAAACTGACTGGGGCCATCTTTGTCGACCTCTCTAAGGCCTTTGATCGGGTTGACCACAACCTCCTTCACTCCGCTCTACTCGCGCACGGCTCCCACCCCCGAGCCCTTGCTTGGTTCACCAACTACCTTGGGGGTAGACAACAATACACCTGTTTTAACCGTGCCCTATCGGACCTTTCCCCAGTCAGATGCGGAGTACCCCAAGGGTCCGTTCTTGGTCCCATTCTGTTCTCCCTTTATATAAACAAACTCCCCTCCATTACAACTTTCGGGTCTACCACACTCTATGCGGATGACCTGGTACTATTATCTAGCTCCCAGGACATCTCAACCATCAACTCCCAACTCAACTCAGACTTTGGGCATATCCATAACTGGCTCGTGGGACACAAGCTCACCGTTAATCTAAACAAAACCCACGCCATGTTATTCGGGTCGGTGGCCAAAACCGCATCATGCCCCTCCCTCCTTGCCATTCATGGGGGGAATGGCTCCCTACTGCCTGTCCTGAAATCCGCTAGGTACCTAGGGTTGACCCTAGAGCCTCAGCTTGATCTCACTGAGCATCTCCGGAACATCTGCAAAGTGTCGAACAGTAAGCTCGGCTTAGCATACAGGGCCAAGGACTGCCTCACTCCGGCCGCTTGGCTCGCCATAGCCAGGGGGATCCTCCTACTCAAGCTCTGCTATGGGCTTGTTGCCTTTGCACCGGTCCTGAACGCCTGTCTAGCTAAATGGGATACGGCCTATAACAACATATGTCGTTTTGCCCTCTCTGTGCCTCGCCTTACGCATCAGTGTGCCCTCTATGCCCAACTGGAGTGGCTCCCCCTGAAAAACACTGAGCCTTTGTCCTCGGTAACATGGTCGATAATATAGTCCGAACTGCATGCCTCCCCGCTGTTGCCCTTCCCTTCAAACACTGCACTCCGGCCTATCAACTAAGGTCCAGCTCGACTCTGGTTTGCAAGGTCCCAAGGACCTGCTCCCTCACTGGTGATCGGGCCTTCTCCGCCTATGCTCCGAGACTCTGGAACTCCCTCCCCGCCCTAGTCCGGGCCGCCCCTTCCCACCCCGGCTTCAAAACGTCCCTCTGGAAGTTCCCCAAAGCAGCCTCCACTTGTCTTTGTGCCAACTAGTTGCTGGCATTAGTGGCTGCCCGACACCTATCCCACAAGCAGAATTCGGCCTCTACCACTCTTCACTATAGCACTTCCCACACTAGCGGCAGCCTGACACCTCTCCCACAAGCAGAATTCGGCCTCTGCCACTCTACACTATAGCACTTCCCACTCTCCTCTGACAGGCGTCCCCTACCCCCCTACCCATTAGCTCCCTCCCTTGTGGCACTTAGAAGTCCCCACACTATTTTTGCCCTGCCCACTGGGAACGCAATTGGAATGGGCAGTTCTCTCCCTGCAGTTCGGGCCAGACTCCGCCGTGGTGGTCCTCCGGGTTGCTTTCCTCCCCCTCTCTTCACCCACTAGTACCCTGCTGACCTACTGCACTGTTTACTCTCCCCCTTGCCTGTTTTCTGACACTCACCCGGATTGTGCACTGTTCATGCTCCCCCCTTAGTTACCTGTTAGTCTCCTACCTCCATGTTACCTTGTGGTTTTAACGTATTCGAGTTGTAGTTGTACTCATGTTTGCTAGCTCTGACTCTGTACCATGTCTATATATTGTACTCTGGCCCCACCTATATGTGGGCGAGTATGTTACTCTGTCAATGTACTATGTTCCTTGTACTGAAATCTCTGTGGCCCACCTGTATTGTGGGCTTGTATGCTACCTTGACTATGTACCATGTTTTTCTGTATTGTAACCTCCCGGGTCGCACCTGAAAATAGGCACTTGTTGTCTAGTGTGCTTACCTGGTTAACGAAAACAAATAAATTACTTATGCACTGTCACCACACCCCACTCCCTCCTTATTAACTCCTTCCAATATCTCACGTCAGCCACCTCAGCCTTCTCCCTTGCCCACCCAGGTTTCACTCCTCCCTCTCTCCATTCCCTCTCACATCCTTGTCCCTCCCCTCACCTATTACCCCCTGCACCTCCTAGCTTTTATATTCTCTCTCTCCTTTCTCCCCTAGCCCTCCTTAACTCCCTTCTAGTTCTCATTTCTTTCTCCTTTCTCACCCATACTAACTCTTCTCTCCTTCCCCCACTTACATCTCCCATCTCTTCTCCCCTCCATCACCACCTACTCCTCTCTTTCACCACCTACCTTATCCTTCCAATCCCCAACCCCCTCGGTTCTTGCCTGTCCCCTACTACCTTATCCTCTCACCAACTACCTCTGGCCCTCTCATGCACTTGTTAGATCACCTGACAAAGATTTTGGCAGCTCATGCATTCAGTAATGTTTTATCTGTTACTAATTCTTTTGTCTCATCTTGACAAAGCCACTGGCAGCTCATGTACTGTAATTGTATTAACTGTTATCTACCTGCCTGTTCTTGTCCATTGTCCAAGACGTGGAACCTTTGTAAAAGAGCACTGTTTGCTCAAAGGTGTTATCCGAAATTGTCATAAATAAATAAAAGGTATCCCTGAGGAGGACTAGCACAGCTCAAAGCTATAACATCAGCACTAGGTGTGTGCATTGGGCCGGGTCAGAGATGACAGGCACTAGAGCTCTGTGGCATCAGTCATCGTGGAGGAGAGAGGCACAGAGCTAGTTTGCAGCATGCAGAGAAGAAAGAGCCCATTGCGGGTGGTGTATGGAGAGAAGGAGGGACTACTGCTGCTGACTGCCTGGATGTGGGGCTCTGCTGGAGGGAGCCAAGGAGGAGGACTGTCGTCGCCGCATGCGTCATTCAGCTGGAGTGGAGGAGGGGCGGAGGGAAGGAAGGAGTGAGGGTCACAGCCAGTGAGAGAATTGCATAAAGTTGGCGGGATGTAAGCTCTGTGTAAGTGAAAACACAAATCAGAAGACAGGGTTTTGTCTGTGGGGCTGTCATGGGCCGAAATGTGCTCCCTGTCGGAGAGAGAATGAGGGGAATCATATTGGCTGGCTGACTGGCTTCTGATTGGTGGATCGGGGTGATGGCTTGCAGCAGCAGCACAGAGCTCACAGGGACTGGAGACGGAGGGAAAAGAAGTCAGACCAAGGCAGTGTTGGCTATGGCCTAATTAGTACAGCATGGTAGCTTAATCAGCTTACAGACTGCAGAGAAGTACATTTGAAACTCTTAACAAAAAAGAAAATAAATCTTGCTGAAGTGCACTGACAAGAAATACTGTATCTGTTTTAAGAAGTTATAGTAACTGAAGCAGTTGCAGGCAGTAGGCACTGGGCCTGGGGGGAAGGGGACTACAGGAACTGCACAAGAGAGAGAGATGGAGGCTGAAGCAGTAGCAGTAGCAGTGCCTCCTGGCAGGAGGCGGTCCAGGCTGTGGGCAGTGGGCAGGAGGGGGCTAGAGACAGAGCCGTAGGAATGCATTTTGGTGCCCTGGGCAAGAGACTAATTTTGCATACACCCCCCAAGAAAAGAGCTGGGGGTCTGGTTGACCCACAGAAGCTCTGGGGGATTTACATGCCCTGTGGTGAGCTTTGGGGCTTTTCTTGAAGAAAAAACATACTTTTAATACAGAAAAGTAAAATCTTATAAAATACAATCTCTGAGCATGAGCAGTCAGAGACAATATTTAAGTAGTGTGTAAACAAAGGAAAAACTAAAATCGGATTCTCTTCTCAAGCCGTGGCCCTGCCTATCTCCTCCTCCTTCCTAAATACGCAGATCCAGTATTGCAACCCCTCTCCTCCAGCTTGTCCCAACCTCCCATTCACCACATTTGTTATGCCATATTGTTCCTTCCATGTTTTTTAGCAGTGGTGGGAGGCCATTTAGTCTTCTTTCAGTTTAGTAGGTGCATTTGTTGTCCACATCTGCAAAGCATCTCCCTCTGCTGGTTTAAAGCTGCCTAATTTTTAAAATAATTCTTTAAACTTGCTCCCTGGTATCCTGATGCCCTCCTCAGAAGGTTGAGGGCCACCCAGCTTGAATAGCTTTCAGTCCACCCAAGAGTGGCTCCAATATCCCAGGCACCCCATCCCTCCTCCATGTACCACTCCATTAGCCATGAGTTGAAGTGAGCAAGTGGATGAACCCTCTTCTAGTTCTCACTTCTGCTCAAACTAGCAGAAGAAACTCAGAAGTCAGTGAGGCAGCTGCCAGCTTGGATGTACCCCCCCCCCCGTTTCTAAGGCTATCCTTAACCTTCTCTAGGAGTCTGCAAGCCAGGTCATTGGTGCCTAGTAGGACTGCTTTCCGCTACATTGACAATTCTTTCTACCCTGTTTACATCCCATCCAACCAAAACCCTAGAAGGCATCTAACCATCCTGTCCCCTGCTTCTCTGCACCCACCACCCCTCTCTGTCCTCTTTATGATGGAATCACTTATTACAAGCTCTTTCCTAGCACTGGCTTGCCTCCTGGACTCTGATTGCGTTTAAGGTGTGCTCTTAAGAACAGACCTGGTCTCTTGCATGCCTGCAGGGTGCGGCTTTTTCACTTGGGGGGGACTAGACGAACCAAACTGCACATACGGGGTGAATCTGTTTGCTGTTGCCACCTCACGGTCTCAGCCTGTATAAACCCTTCTTCCCCATCCCCACTACCTACAGTAGGTGTGGCACAGTGTGCAGTGGAAAGGAGTAGTAGCTGCTTGCACCAACGACCACTGGGACTCTCTGTAAGAAGGTCAAGTTCATCCTTTACTGCAGCCAGCTCCACAGTGAGTGCTGCAAACCTGCTGCACACCAGGCAACATCGCTGTCACGCGTGGACTTTCCTGAAGATGACTGCACCACGGGTGCTGTGGCCTGTGATGCTTCCATCCTACCCTGTCCGCCCTCAGCTCTCCACATTCTTCTTGAATGACTCCCTTATGCCCCTGCTTTACCTGTTGACATAGGATCCCCATCCCTAGTGCTTCACTAGCACTGTTGAAGTTGTTCCATGGGCAGAGACCCTTTTATCTGGGGGTATCCCGGATAGGATTTCTCTGGCAGTCACTTAAAAACCCATAATCTTCACCCACTCTACCACATTTCTGGATATCTCCTTACCCTCCTTTAATCCCACCTTGTCCCACAGATTATTTTGTTTGCTGACACTAGCACACAGAAACCAGTTTCAGTCCCTTCCTGCGTTCCCACAGGATGCCCAAGCACTTGAGTTTCAACTGTTTTTGGTTTTTTTACTGCTGATCCCCCAACCCTCCCTCCCCCAAAACACATACACACACAGAATATTTTTTGTTTCTATAAATACTGCTGCCTGCTGATTCAGTAGTAGGGACTGACTCGGGAGGCACAAGGCGCCTGGCTTTTATTTAAAAAAATGCAGCCAGCCTAGGCCCCAGCCAGCAGACTTGGTTACAAAGGCAGCCAGCAGCACGAACTTAAGTAACTACTACTGGGACACCCAAATGGGATTAGGAAAGCAGCAGATGGGGCGGGCAGCTGGCAGAGGCAACCAGGCCAGGCAGCCTCCAGGCTTAGTCAGGAGTTGACAGGAGTCGGCAAGACAGGTGGGGCGGCGGGCGGCTGGTGGATCAAGAATCATTGAATCAGCTTGTGTAAGGTGGAAGTCTGGGACTGTGGAAGTGGAGAACAAGATATTGTTTTCTACTGTCTTGTAAAAATAAAATATCGCCTCGGGAGTCAGCATGAGGGGTGGGGGACTGGGATCCAGGGCCAGACCGGAAGGGATCTCATCATTCCATTACCATTTATTTTTATTTTTACCAGGTGAGACACACTAAGCTGAAAGCTTGTTTGCAGGTGCAACCTGGGAGCACAAGGAAGTTAAGTGACTTGCTCAGGGTCTCACAGTATGCACCTAGGGGGCTGTGGGATTCAAACCCAGGTCTCCAGATTTGCAGCTCAGAGCCTTAATCCACTGCGCCATACTGCCTCCAAGTGCCTCCATTCACAAGTGATTGATCAGCCTACCTCAGAGGGAGGATTAATGAATCGAGGGGCAAGGGAGAACAAGGCCACGTCGGCCAGTCAGTCAGCACAAGGGTCCACTCCAAAAGCAAAGCAAAAGGACAAGTTACATACACAGAAGCCAGCTCTGAGCCCAGTTATCTAATCCTGTATATCCTAGGCTAACCCTTTGCCTTCTTTGAATGAGGGACGATCAGTAAGTAGTTTTTACTTTTTTTTTTCAACCCCCCTGACATAGATGATCATCATTATTTATTTAATTTAATTAGACGGGTCACAGACATGGAAGGAAGGTTCATCCTCTGGTCGAAAAATGCTGCTTCTGCTTCACAAAATCAATTTAAACAGTCCACGCTCTCTACTATACTAGTCGCTCTCTCCTTTACTCCAGCTCTCCTCTAACTGAGACTGCTCTGCCACTCAAACAACTCTCTGGAGTCTGCTTACCTTATATACTTCACTTGGTGCCGGCCTACCCCCACAGGCAAACTGTCTGCTCTGTATACCATGTGATTGTTCTTCTTGTTGCAGCAGCATACCATGTGACCCCCGACTTGTTGGTCCGTGGATACGCCCTGCTGGCAGCAAGTAGTAATTACCTAAAGAAAGTTACAAAAAAAAAAAAAAATTTAAGTGGCAGTGCTCGCTTTTTCAAGTTAATAATAGAGTGAGCTTCAGATGAAACTGCGCCCCTCAGAGCTTGCACCCGTGGCATACTGGCTAGAGATAAACTGTACTGAACAAAATAACTGAAAGAAAATAAAATCTTAAAAAAACAAATCAAAGAGAGAGAAGGACACTGGAACAGTAGCTTCTTCTAGCAGGGCCTGCTGACAGGAGGCAGTCCAGGCAGTGGACATTGGGCACTAGGGGGCCAGAGCTAAACTGCATTGAAAGAAATACCTGAAAAAAATAATATCATAAAAAAATATCCAGGAGAGAGAGGAATGCTGGAACAGTCGCAGTGCCTGCTGGCAGGAGGCAGTCTAGGCTATGGGCTTTGGGCAGGAGGGGGTTAGAGCTAAACTGCACTGAAAAAAATGCCTGAAAAGAAAACAATATATTTACAGAAATCAAAGAGAGAGAGACAGAGACTGGAGTATTAACAACAGCAAAAAAAACGTAACAGTAGTTGGTCGGTGTAATACGCCTCTGCTTGCTGCCACATATTGTGCCGGTCTGTCTGCTGTCATGTCCACTTACATAGAAACATAGAAGTTGTCGGCAGAAAAAAGCCTCTTGGCCTACCCAGTCTGCCCTGAAATTCCCTGTCTAATGTGCTACTGCAGACCCCACTCAATCTCCGGCCTTTACCCCCACCCCCAGCCCTGATACTAAGGTCCCCTTGTATCTATCCCATGCCATGTGTACTGTTCTGTCACAGTTGCCCAAAGGACTAGTTACATTTTAAGCACTTGGTTATTTTTCCTTTACAAAAAAAAAAAAATTGTAGGACCAGTCAGTCAGTGTAGTATACCTCTGCTTGTTACCTCCTAGCATGCCTGTCTGCCTACTGTCACATCCAGTTGTATAGTGCTCTGTCACAGTTGCCCAAAGGGCTACTTAGTTCCATTTCAGCACGTGCATATTTTTTCCTTTGAAAATAAATAAGTACATAAAATAAATACTTTAATTTAGGATCAGTCGGTCAGTGTAGTATACCTCTGCTTGTTGCCACCTAGTGTTCCTGGCTGCCAGCTTTCAACGTCCATTTGTATACTGCTCTGTCACAGTTGCCCGAAAGACAAGTTAGTTCCGTTTAAGTGGTTGTTTTAAATAAAAAAACTGTATGATTGAAGGCCTGGTGGTGTAGAGAGCTGAGGCGCTGGCGCCTTACCTCTTACCACGCCGACAGCCGGGGGTCAGGAGCAGTCTTGGGTGTCGGATGGTCGGCTGGGGGGAGGAGGATCGAGTGTCCCACAGACTGTTCTCCTCGAGGGTGGGAGGGGATGACCGCTGAGGTACTGGCTTCTGGCAGTGGCTGGGGGCTAGTACAGAATTAGGGGTCACAGTGTGGTTCGGCGCGGGCCAGTGTTGGATGTGCAGCACACAGAAGCGTGCACAACAGTGTCCCTGATGTCACTGCACGCCTGCACCATGAGGGGGGCAATCACGGGGTCAAAAAGAATCTTCCAGCGCGCACATGAAGGCTGGTCCCAACAGCGCCACAGCGGATGCACTTAAGTCAGCTCCCCTCAATCCCAGCCTCCAGGTCTTCTGCAGTGTCTGGGGTAGGTACCCACTGTGAAGTGGCCTGGGGATGGGGAGGGCAAGGTGGTTAGAGCTCTGACTGCAGCCGGTGCAGGAGCAGAGGAGATGGTGCTGGATAGTGGGTACCATAGGCAAAAAAAAAAAACACGAGGAGGTGACATAAAGAAAAAAAACTGTAGAATCAGTCAATCAGTGAGTAAGCCTCTACTTGTTGCCACCTAATGTGCCTGCCTGCTGTCACGTCCGGCTGCGTAGTGCTCTGTCACATTTGCCCAAAGGACTGCTGAGTTCCATTTCAGCACTTGGTATTTTGAATTTGAAGAAACATTGTAAGATCAGTCGGACAGTGTAGTACGCCTCTGCTTGTTGCCACCTAGTGTGCCCACCTGCTGTCACATCCAGTTGTATAGTGCTCTGTCACAGTTGTCCAAAGGGCTGCTTAGTTCCATTTCAGCACTCTGCTATTTTTCATTGAAAAAAAGAAAAAAAATGTTAGAACCATTTGGTCATGTAGTACACTTCTGCTTGTTGCCACCTAGTGTGGCTGGCCACCTGCTGTCCCATTCACTTGTGTACTGCTCTCTGATGGTTTCACAAAGGACTAATTGCAGTTTAAACACTTGGCTATTTTTCCTTAAACACAAAAAAAAGGGAAAAATTGTAGGACCAGTTGTCAGTGTAGTACACCTCTGCTTGTTGCCACCTAGCATGCCTTTTTGCGTGTTCTCATGTCACTAGGCACTAGGCACTAGGACCACACTGAAACATTTTGCAAGCAGTCCACTAGGGGGAGCATCACTAACGACATCTTATGTCAACATCCTCTGTATATAAACTGGGTGGCCAGGCTCCCTCCTCAGTTCTTTTACCATCATCAATCAGCACTTGTCGGACCGCAGTGGAAACGTCGCTGCTTCAGTCGCTGTTAAAACAATATATTTAATGTTGCACCATGCTTTATTTATTTATTCAATTTTGGTAACCAGGTAAGCCCACTGAGCCCCGAAGTTCTCTTTTTCAGGGGTGACCCGGAGTTAGTTACACAGGAAAGCATTTCATACACAGAGAAGTACATAACAAGTAGGAGCATTTGACCATTACAGGTTACAATCTGGTCATCACAGTGCAGAGGTCAGGTTTTTAGTGCATTGTATTGTCTAAGCATTCATACATTAGGAATAAGAGTAATTAATGTGGGGAGAGGTCTTAGCAGACAGTCGGAACAGTGTACAGTGTACTTGACTCCGTCTGACAAAGGACTAGACTGGCTTGAGCCAGCATAGGGTTGCAAGCTAGTCTCTCTTGCTCAGCGTTCTTGCACATGTACAAGATACTAACAACAACAAAAATGGAAAGGGACCTGGGGTTAGTCATATCAGACAACCTAAAGGTGAGCCAGCAATGTGAGAAGGCAGTAAGGAGAGCTGGGGGATACTGGGATGCATAGGGAGAGGCATCACCAGTAGAAAACAGGAAGTTGTTGGCCCTCTGTACAGACAGTTGGTAAGAACACATCTGGAGTACTGTGTACAGTTCTGGAGACCCCATCTCAGCAAAGACATAGACAGGGTGGAGGCTGTCCAGAGGAGGGCAACCAAAATGGTGCAGGGTCTGCACCAGAAGACATATGAAGAAAGGCTAAAGGAACTTAAGATGTATAGCCTCAAGGAAAGGAGGAAGGGGGGACATGATAGAAACTTTCAAATACCTTAAGGGAATCAACAAAGTCCAAGTGGGTAGCATCTTTCAGAAAAAGAGATGTGCAAGAACAAGGGGGCACAATTTGAAGATAGAGGGAGGATGGCTCAGAGGTAATGTGAGGAAGTATTTCTTCATAGAGAGGGTTGTAGATGCATGGAACAGCCTTCCTGAGGAGGTCATAGAGTCAAAAACAGTGGGGAGATTCAAGAATGCATGGGGCAGTCATAAGACAATACTAGAGGGGGGTAGGATGAAGTAGGCTATTGGTTAACTAGGATCTGCAGCTTATCCATTAGGTAGGGACACGGGCAGACTAGGTGGGCCCAAGCGGTCCTTATCTGCCATCAAATTCTATGTTTCTATGCTATTCTTTGAGTGGTGTGCCCACAGCCCAGATTGGAAGATTCCCAGGAAGGTTACGTCCTGTAATTTTTAAAGGGAACTTATTCCACTGCATAGCTGCTGCGTGGGTGAAGGATTTGTCACCCACTGTAGTACGTACTCTTGGTGTTTCAAGGAGAGTTCTCCCAGTGGTTCGGAGCTGTCTGTCCGTTCTCTTGGGGACCAGCAGCCTCACCAGACTGCATGGGGGGCTGTTGAGTAGCCTAAATGTATTGCATAACAATGGGTACTGCAGTCAGTTTGTAAGAGACGGCCACTTAAGGGAGGCCAGTGCCTCGCAGTTGTCTCCTTCTGTGAGATGATGTGGCGAAGTGGACCACCTTGTAAGTAGAGAACCTGCATTCTAGTGAGCTCCTGCTTTCCCAGGCCCTGCATGACAGAAGCCACATAGGTCAAGGTTGGTAGCAGGATGCTGTTGGCTATTGTGATCCTGGACTCGGGGACTAGCTGGTCATTCGGGCGGTAGAGCAGGTCAAGTTTGTGGTGCAGGGTTTTGGTTACCTTGTCAACATCAGGCTTCAGTGTAAGACATTGGTCCAATTTTAGACCCAGGTATTTTATGGATTTCACTACCACAGTAGTGATACCCGTTGAGGAGACAGTTGAGAGTAGGGAGTTTTGGTCCTGCCCAAGTTTTCTGGGTCAGAAACCATGGCCTTTGTTTTTGTAACGTTGAGGATTAACCTGTTTTCTGCCAGCCAGATTTCTAGCAATGCAAAGTCCGATTGGAGGTAGGTCCCAATATCTGCAGTGCTACTTGAGGATCTGTAGATCACTGTGTCATCAGAACATCCACCGCACTGTTTGTTCAGGTCATTGACAAATAACGTGAATAGGAGAGGGCCCAGTATGGATCCCTGGGGTACCCCTTCCTTGAGAATTAGTGGTTCAGATGTAGCGCCTCTCCATTTGACCTGTTGGGAGCGCTCTGTTAGGTAGCTACCAAACCAGTTTAATGAGTGCTGGTCAAGCCCAAGGTTACTTAGTTTGCTTAGCAGGAGGTCGTGATCTACTAGATCAAAGGCCTTGGTCAGGTCTATAAAAACAGCCCCGTTGGGGGTGCCCCTGTCCCAGGCAGTGATTATGTCAGTTCAGTCTGATGAGGGCTGTGTCCGTCCCATGTCTTCTCCTAAATCCATGCTGTGTATGCTCTAGCAGTTTGTTAATCTCCAGGTAGTCTCTGAGCTGGCAGTAGATTAATCTTTCCTGGATTTTGGCTAGCGTGCATACTAGGGAGATGGGCCGGTAGTTTCTCATGGACTCCCTAGGCCCCCCTTTTATGGATGGGAACCACATTTGCCTGTTTCCATCTACTAGGTACAACCCCTTCAGTTAGTGACCTGTTAATGAGCCATGTGACTGGGAGCGTTATGGCTGGAGCAGCTGCCCTGAGCAGTTTTGGGTCCAGTCCATCTGGACCTGCTGAGCCTTTCTCCTTGATGGACTTGAGCAGGGAGAGCACTTCCTTAGCCCTTACCAGTCTTCAGTGAAGGAGCGGTCTATCTGGGCTCTGAGTGTCCATGCGTTATTGTCCCATGGGTCTGGGGGGAGACTTGCCTTATAGCCTTCCAGGTTCGGGAATAGCTTGTTGAAGGCCGAGGCTATTTCTTGTCCATCGTTAAGAGTCTGGCCATTCATAGGTATCATAGGTAATTACAAAGCAAAGAAGACTTGCGTCCATTGTGCTCGCTGTTGACTCTAGTTATGGTAGCTCCCTATTTTGTTCGCTATACAATGTTTGTCCAGTTTCCTCTTAAACTCAAGCATGGTCTTACTAGCAACCACCTCCTCAGGCAAGTTGTTCCACACTGGAATGACTCTAACACTAAACCAGTGTTTTCTTTTTTTTGTCCTAAAATTTTGCTCCTTCAACTGCCATGAGTGTATCCTAGTATCATAATGCTGATCCCTTAGTGTAAGTCCCAGTGTATCCCTTAGGTTGAAGTCTTTAAGTAAACTATACACCATACACACGTCTCCTCTCAATCGTCTATACTCCAGTGTGAACATCCCCAAATCTTCTAATCTGTCCTTATAATCTAGGTCCCTAACATCAGCTACCAACCTAGTTGCCCTTCTCTGAAACCTCTCCAATCTCTTGACATCTAACCTAAACCCTAGTGACCAGAACTGGGCACAATACTCCAACTGCGGCCTCACCAGCGCACCAAACAGAGGCACAATCACTTCCCTCATCCTACTCTTAATATGCTTCTTAATATTGATAAGAATACCACCAGCGGTCTTTATAACCTGGCTACAGTGATGATGGAACTTGAGATCATTTGTCACTTTAACACCCAAATCTCTTTCTTCAACTACCTTTCCCAGTATATGTCCATTTAGAACATAATCAGCTTTTTTGTTATTTTTCCCAAAGTGCATAACTACACATTTATCGGTGTTAAAGGATAATTTATAATCCCTAGCCCATCTTTCCATTGTAAATAAGGCTTTTTGCAGTTTCATTACATCTTCACTATTTTTGATACTAGTACCAATTCTAGTGTCATCTGCAAATTTGGTTTCCCAAACATCCCCTCCTCCAGTCAGTGAGTGTGTGTGTGTGTGTATATATATATATATATATATATATATATATATATATATATTAAACAAACAGGGCCCCAGTACAGATCCCTGGGGAACTCCACTTTCAACTCCCAACCAATCAGAATATACACCCTTTAAGCAAACCCTCTGCTTTCTCTCACTCAGCCATGCTTTTACCCAGGATGTAATATACAGTGCCTTCAGAAAGTATTCACCCCCCTTGGATTTTGTCACATTTTGTGATGTTGCAAACTCAAATTAAAATACATTTATATGGGATTTTTTTGTCACGTATCTACACAAATTACTCTATAATGTCAAAGTGGAATGAAACTTCTGGAATTTTTTGTACATGTAATTTAAAATAAAAACCTGAAATGTCTTGATTTGATAAGTATTCACCCCCTTTGCTATGACACTCCAAACTGAGCTCAGGTGCATCCAATTTCCTTGTGAGATCACTCTAAAACTTGAATGGAGTCCACCTGTGGTCAGTTCAAATGGTTGACATGATTTCAGAGGAAATACACCTGTCTATATAAGGTCCCACTGTTGACAGTGCATGTCAGAGCAGAAACTACCATGAAGACCAAGGAGCTGTCCGTAGAACTCCGTGATAGAATTGTGAGGAGGCATAGATCTGGGAAGGGGTATAAAAACATTTCTAGGGTGTTGAAAGTTCCCAGGAGCACAGTCAAGTCCATCATTAGGAAATGGAAAGATTACGGAACCACCCAGACTCTTCCTAGAGCAGGCAGTCCTCCCAAACTGAGCAACGGGGCAAGAAGAACCTTGGTCAGAGAAGTGACCAAGAACCCAATGACCACCCTGACAGAACTACAGAGTTCCATGGCTGAGATGGGAGAACTTGTCCAGAGGACAACAATCTCTGCAGCACTTCTTAGATGTAGCCTCTATGGGAGAGGGGCTAGACGGAAGCCACTCCTGAGAAAAGGCCACATAATAGCATGCTTGGAGTTTGCAAGAAAGCACATGGCAGACTCTGAGACCATGTGGCAAAAAATTCTCTGGTCTGATGAAACAAAAATTGAACTCTTTGGCCTGAATGCAAAGCGTTATGCCTGGCGCAAACCGAACACAGCTCATCACCCATGTAACACCATCCTTACCATGAAGCATGGTGGTGGCAGCATCATGTTATGGGGATGCTTTTCAGCGGCAGGGACTGGGGCACTTCTCAGGACAGAGGGAACAATGAATGGAGCCAAATACAGGCACATCCTTGAGGAGAACCTGCATCAGTCTGCAATAGACCTTGGACTGCGGCGAAGATTTACGTTCCAACAGGACAACGTCCCCAAGCATACAGCTAAAGCAAAACTAGAGTGGCTTTAGAACAAGAAGGTGAATGTCCTTGAGTGGCCCAGCCAAAGCCCAGACTTGAATCCCATTGAGAATCTGTGGAAAGACTTAAAGATTGCGGTTCACTGACGCTCCCCATCCAACTTGACAGAGCTTGAGCAAATCTGCAAGGAAGAATGGACGAAAATCCCCAAATCCAGATGTGCAAAGCTGATACAGACATACCCAAGAAGACTCAGAGCTGTAATTGCTGCCAAAGGTGCTTCTACAAAGTACTGACTCAGGGGGGTGAATACTTAAGTAAACAAGATATTTCAGTTTTTAATGTTTCATAAATTTTTGTTACATAATAAAAATATTTTTGCCCCTTTAAATTGTTGGGTATGCTGTGTGAATCAAGGGGGAAGAAAAATCACTTCAATGCATTAAAAATTCTGGTAGTAACACAACAGAATGTGACAAAATCCAAGGGGGTGAATACTTTCTGAAGGCACTGTACCCAGGTATTTTGTGTTCTATTAAAGCATCAACCAATTCCCCATGTGGGACCTTATCGAATGCCTTGGAAAAATCCAAAAACACTACATCCACAGAAATACCCTCGTCCAAGGCCCTACTCACATGTTCATAAAACTCTAGGAGATTTGTCTGACATGATAAACCCTTCTT
This sequence comes from Neoceratodus forsteri, assembly GCA_016271365.2. NCBI lineage: Eukaryota > Metazoa > Chordata > Ceratodontiformes > Ceratodontidae > Neoceratodus > Neoceratodus forsteri. Next base: position 1,126,509,469 of record CM057449.1, on the reverse strand, counting down.
AAAGCCATGTTGTGCATCATCACAGTCCCCTGCTAATTTCAAGAACTCCACTATTTGGTCCTTTATAATAGTTTCCAATATTTTCCCCAAAACAGTGGTCAAACTTACAGGTCTATAGTTACTCAATTCCTGTTTTGATCCCTTTTTATGGATAGGGACAACATTTGCTTTACATGGTGTACTGGGCCCTGGGGTGGCGTACCACTGCCTTTTATCAGGGCATTGATGCACGACCAAAATGACTTGGGGTCAGCGAGATTGGACTGCTGGAGACCCTTGATGTACTCCTGTTTTGTAGTCTTGACTGCTTGCTTGCACTGGTTCCTCTGGGCTCTATGGGTCACGTGGTCCTGTGGGAGTTTTGTAGTTCTGTAGTTTTTCCAGGCCTTGTCCCGCCTTAGCATCATGGATTTCAGCTCAGGGGAAATCCTCTTGTAACAGCGGCCTTTGGTTCTTAACCTCCTCATGGAAGCAAACTTGTTGGCTGCTGAATTGAAGGAGCTTTGGAAGTACTCCAGACGTTCGTCTAGGCTAGGTAGCAGCCGAATGGGGGCCAGTCCATATTAAGGAGGTACTGCTGGAAGGTGTCCTCAATGAACTTTGAGAAATCTCTAGCTGTGAGGAGCCTAGGAGGAACCTTCGGTGTTTTGTTCTTCCAAGTGCAGAAGATTGACGAGTGGTCACTCGGCATTGGCCAAGGTGCCAGCCACCTGGATGTTTAGGGGATTGGATGTCAGCACCCAGTCAAGGATGGTATGGTTACCCGTCTTGGCATTGTGCCTAGTTGTTTCAGTGATGACCTGTTCCAGGTTCGCCTCCAGGAGTGAGGCTGTGAGGCTCTGCTCAGTGTCAGAGGCCCAGTTGAGGTTGAAGTCCCTCAGTATTAGCAGTTCAGTGGAGGCGCTGTCTGAAATTGCTTTAGTTAGAGACTCACAGGCTTGGAGAGCAGTTTTAGGAGGGTGGTATAGGCAACCAATAGTTCTCGGGACATGGATATGTTGTTCATCCACGCTGTCTGGCAGGTTCCTTGCCGCTTTAAATCTTGCCGGAAAGTGTTCAAGCTGGCTCCTCCCACCCACCTGGGTGGTAAAACTCTCGGCTCCGCCCCATGGTGCCAGATCTTCCTTACCGCTTGGAAGCTCAGGTTCCCTCCTTAGCGCTCTGCATTTAGACTGGATCCAAACTCTTCGGTTCACCCGAAAATAATTTTAAAGTTTTCTAGACTTTGGTCTGCTTCTTGCTTCGCGGCTGTGATGGACAAATTGACTCCCGGTTTTCGGCGGTGCCCATGCGGGCAGAAGATGTCCAGGACTGATCCGCACTCCATGTGCGTCTACTGCCTCAGGCTTGACCACGATCCACAGGCCTGCGAGTTGTGCAAGTCTTTTTTGGCAAACACCCTCGAAGACCGTGCTGCCCGGCTCCAACTTCGGCGCCCCAAGAAACGTTATCCGCCGGTGAAGTCCAGGGAGGCCCATTGGGCAGTTTCCGTGGCGGCTGGCTCGGCTGAGCAACTCGAGCAGATGATCGCCCTCAAGGAGGAGGCGGCCCAGGCCACATCTTCATCATCCTCGGTCGCGGCATTTATCCTGCTCTTCTTGGGATCCTCCTGTACAGCTTCTTTCAAGGAGCTTTTCCAATCCCTCTCCACGAAAGGTGAGGGGCCATCGGGACACTCCTCTCGGTCCAAGAAGAGGGACTCGAAGGATAAGTCCCACCATCGACGTTCATTGGAGTGGGAGAGGTCCCCTTCCCCGGACAGTCGACACTCGACTTTGGTCGAGGTTGCGGCTAAGGCCGCTGTCTTCACGGTGTCTCCATCAGGTCAGCTGGCCAAGACACCCGTCAACGTGGTTGAGATTTTTCTCGACCCGTCGGACGGGCTGTCGACTGGTGAAGCCGACATCCCTTCTTCACCGGTTCCCCCGGTGGAAACCAAGGACTTGCCTGTGACTCCTGTGCCGGAGTCCCTGGTTAAGACTCCCGAGCCGAGGGAGGAGCGGGTTTCCCCCGCTCCCTCCCAGACCCACCCTCGGAAACACTGACAGTCTCGGTCTCGGACCTCGTCTCAGTCCAGCTGATCCCACCGGCGCCGGCGGTCTTGGTCTCGGCACCGAGGAAAGCGGTGGCGCCGCTCGTCCTCATCTTCCTCTTCATCCTCGGAGAGGCTTCGGCGCAAATTTTGTCGATGCTACGAGGACTTAATGTGGCAGCAGCTCCTTCTGACCGGGAACAAGCCGACGCCGTCACCTTCCCCGGCCATTAAGTGGCAGTCACCCGAAAGGCTGAAACAACCCCTCGCAGTGGTCGAGGTGCCCAAACCTGGGCCGGTTGTTTGGCCGAAACCAGCTGCCCCACCGATTGTGGTGGAACCTCTGCCTCCACAACCGAAATCGGGGGCTCCGACCAAGGATTCTCAGTCTGGTCAGGGACTGCCCCACCAGTTGTCGGTCACCCTCACTCCCGACCGTCCTCGGCAGGTGGAGGGTGGCTCAGGCCCTAGGCAGCTCTTTGCAAACTCCTCGGAGTCTGACGACGACTCCTCCCTGTTCTCCGGGTCCCTTGACCTGGAGTCCTCCCGGGGGGCAGTCGATGGACGAGAGACCATCATCGTTGGTGGGTCTGCTTCGGCTCATCTCGGAGTCCACCGGGATGCAGCTCGAGCCTATATCCAAGTGGGCCAAGTATCCCCTCACGGAGATACTGGACCGAGGGGATTCTCCCACGGAAGCCTTTCCGGTGGCTGAAGCCATTGTTGGCCCAGTCTTGGAGTTATGGCAGCGGCCGCTTCTTGTCCTGCTCCTTCGGCCAGGATGGCCAGGAAGTATGTGGTCCCTATCGGGTCTCTGTCCAGTTTCTCGGAACACCCCTCTGCGGAGGGGTTGGTTACCGACAGAGTTTTCCAGCATTCCGGGAACGCTAGGGATGTGGACAAGCTGCCCGACAAAGAGTCCAAAAAGCTGGACTATGCCGGGCGCAAGGTATATGCTGCTTCCTCCCTTGGCCTCCATCAGGCCTGTTTGGCTGTACTGATGGCGCACTTCTCCCATGCCCTTATGGGCTCCCTGGATGAGGTGATCCCTCATCTCCCGGCTGATCTGCAGACTATGGTCAAGCAGGTGCGGGATCAAGGAAGGGCAGTGGCGAAACAGCAGCTCCAAACGGCTCTCGATATTGGAGACTCCTGTGCCCGGTCAGTAGCGGCTGCAGTGGCCATGCACCGCAGAGCTTGGCTGCAGGATCTCCACCTTTACGGCGGATACCCAGCACAAGTTGGCAGATGTCCCTTTCCTGGGTACCGACTTGTTCGGGCCTGGGGTGGAAGGCCACCTCCAGAGAATTGAAAAGTCCAATGCCACCTTGGACTCGGTCACGTCTGTCCAGAAGGACAAAGGCCGCCGACAGCAGCATAAGTCCTTTCGCCCTTCTGCCCCTGCGGCACGTCCAGCCCAGCAACACCAGCATCAGGGCCAGCAGGCTCGCACTTGGCACCCCAAAGCCAAGCCTGCAGCTTCCTCCAACAGGAAGCCAGGAGGAAAAGGCCCAGGAGGTCTGTCGGCCGGTCCTTCCTCCAAGCCTGCCCAGTGACGGGTTGAGGGGTGTCGCCCCCAACCTCGTCACTTCCCCTGGGTTCTCCCCATGGAGGGACATCTCCTCCACTTTCTTTCTGCCTGGTCCGCTATCACCACGGACCGTTGGGTGTTGGAGGTGGTAGGAAAGGGTCTGCCTCTGGAGTTCGAACAGGCCCCACCCTTCCGAGCCGTTGCCCCACGGGGGGTGGCTACGGTGTCCGCAGCCTCTCTGTCAGCCCGTCGAGCCAACATTGCCCTGCTCCTCCAAAAGGAGGTGATCAGGAAGGTGGCGGATCTTCCACCAGACCCAGGGTTTGTGTCCAGGTACTTCCTGGTTCCAAAACGGATGGGGGGCTGGCGCCCCATTCTAGACCTGCATGACCTGAACAGTTTCCTAGGGTCTCGAACCTTCAGGATGGTCACTCTGGCTCAGATCATTCCATCCTTGGAACGAGGCATGTGGTTCTGTTCTCTGGACCTCCAGGACGCGTTCTTTCACGTCCCAATCCGTCCGTCCCACCAGCAATTCCTACGCTTCAGAGCAGAGGGGTCCCTCTACGAGTTCCGGGCCATGCCCTTCAGCCTTTCTCTAGCCCCCAGGGTCTTCACCAAATGCATGGCAGTGGTGACAGCAGTCCTGCGGTGCCGAAGGGTCCGGGTGTACCCCTACCTGGACGACTGGCTGATTGCGGCCTCCTCCAGACTGGAGGTGGAGCGGTCCAGGGATCTGGCCCTCCAGGTTTGCTCTCAATTTGGCCTCCTCATCAACGAGGCCAAGTCGGAACTTGTGCCAAACCAGGTGATCCATTTCATCAGGGCAGAGGTTGACTCTTTGCGAGCCAGAGCACGGCTCCCAGAGGACAGGGCCGAGGTTCTTTCCTCCTTTGCCCAGTCAGTTCAGGTTGGGCAATTGTGCCCTGCCCGGGACTTCCTGGGCCTCATGGCAGCCTGCACCAGCGTGGTCCGTTGGGCCCTATAATGGGGACTGGCCAGCCAATGGTCACAGCGCTCTGGTCCTTTGAATCAGCCAGTGACAGTGACCCAGGAGATATGGAATGCTGTCCAGTGGTGGATTGTTCCAGCTCATCTGCAGGAGGGCATCCCATTTGTCCGCCCCGAGCCGACAGTCTCTCTATTGACCGACGCCTCTCTGATGGGTTGGGGTGCCCATCTGGGGGAGCACAGAGCGCACGGCCTCTGGTCCCCTTGGGAGTCCCCATGCCACATCAACCTGCTGGAGCTTTCAGCGGTTGGTCTAGCCCTCACTGCCTTCGCTCCATTTGTACGGGGTCAAGTGGTCCAAGTCCAGACGGACAATACCACGACCATGTACTACCTAAGCTGCCAGGGTGGGACGCGCTCCATGTCTCTGTGCAGGGAAGCTCTCCGCAGTTGGTCCCTAGTGTGCAGCCTGGAGGCGGATCTCCTCGCCATCCATGTGACAGAAGCCTCCAACATTCTGGCCGATGCCCTAAGCCGGATAGGAGCTGCGTCCCATGAGTGGTCTCTCTAGCCGGAGGTAGTACAAGATCTGTTCTCCCACTGGGGCATGCCTCAGGTGGACCTGTTTGCCTCCAGGGAGAATGCGAAGCTGAGGCTGTTCCATGCCCACCCCCCTCAGCAGGGCTTGCTGCAGGGGGATGCCTTCTCGAGGCTGTGGACCCCGGGCCTCTTGTACGCCTTTCCCCCATTTCTCTTGATCCACAAGGTGCTTCTCAAGGTGAGGAGGGACAAGGCGCAGGTGATTCTGGTAGCCCCAGACTGGCCCCGCCAGTTCTGGTATCCAGACCTCCTCAGCCTCAGCTCCAGGCTCCCGAGGCGGCTCCCAGCCCGCCCGGACCTGATCTCAGTCAGTCAGGGGAAGATATTCCATCCGGACTTTCGATCCCGCACCTGACGGCCTGGTTCCTGAGCGGCTAGAGTTCCAGGCCTTGGGTCTTTCCGATGAGGTCCTCAACGTTGTTGAGACTTCCCGTAAGGAGTCGACCAGGAAATGCTATGCCTTTAAATGGAAGAGATTCTCCATTTGGTGTCAGGGCAAGGGCCTGGACCCTTCCTCCTGTTCCTTGGCAAGCATTCTGGACTACCTGTGGTCCCTTTCTCAGTTAGGACTTCGGTCGACGACCCTTAAGGTGCACCTGGCAACCATCTCTGCTTACCGGGCACGGGCCGGGAAGCAGTCGGTGGCGCAGGAGAAGGTGATCTGGCGCATTTTCAAAGACCTTGATCACATATCCCCTCTGGTGTGAGAACCTCCACTTCCGTGGGATCTACTGCTGGTATTGGCTAAGCTCATGGGCAAGCCATTCGAACCGATGCACAGGTGTGACATCTCTCACCTGTTGTGGAAGACCGCCTTCTTGGTGGTTATCACGTCAGCCAGAAGGATGGGAGAGCTCCAGGTGCTTTCCATCGAGTCTCCTTATCTGGTCTTCCACAGGGACAGGGTTGTCCTGTGCCCCCACCCGACATTCCTTCTGAAGGTGGTGTTGGAGTGTCACCTTAACCAGGTGTTGACTCTGCTGGTGTTCTACCCTAGTCACACCTCGGAGGCCGAATATAGGCTCCATACTCTGGACCCTAGAAGAGCGCTCTTTTATTATAAGGAGCGGACGGCTGAAGTTCGGGGAGAGGTTCGCCAGCTGTTTGTCACCTACGCTGAAGCCACACCTGGCAGACCTGCAGCCAAGCAGACGATAGGCAGGTGGGTCACCTCCTGCATAGATCTCTGCTATAGGTTGGCGGGCATGGAGCCTCCGAGAGGGATAAGAGCTCATTTTACCCGCCATACCACTGCATCGGTGGCTGCTTCCAGGGACGTCCCTATCCAGGAAATCTGCAGGGCTGCTACCTGGAAGTCGGCACACACCTTCATTACCCAGTACCACATCGACCTTGAGTCATGCTGGGATGCTGGTTTTGGGGCCTCGGTTCTCCAGTCATTATTCCCTAAGTAGGGGGTGTGCACCTTGCCTCCCTCCTCCCGGAGAACTGCTAGGAGTCTGCCAGACAGTGTGGATGAACATCATATCCATGTCCCTATAAATACAGATTACTCACCTGTAACAGGAGTTCTAGGAATGGTATATGTTGTTCATCCACACGACCCACCCGGCCTCCCCGGCTTTGACGCACAACCTGGCTTCCAGCGGGCTAGATCTGGCATCATGGGGCGGAGCCGAGAGTTTTACCACCCGAGTGGGTGGGTTGAGCCAGCTTGAAGACCTTCCGGCAAGATTTAAAGCGGCAAGGACCCTGCCAGACAGTGTGGATGAACAACATATACCATTCCTAGAACTCCTGTTGCAGGTGAGTAACTTGTATTTAGGTGCTTGGCGAGACCTAGTGTAACCCTAATGAATATGGATTCACCCCCTGTGCTATCAGTGTAGGAGACAGAGGCTAGTACCGCATCTAGTGAATCTTTGACATAAATGAGGATGCCTCCCCCTTTCTTACTTATCCTGTCATTCCGAAACTTGGTGTACCCAGAGACTTCAATCTCATGCATTAGGATGTATGGCTTTAGCCATGACTCTGATACAGCCAGAATGTCTGGTTTGTACAGCGTCATTCATCCGTGAGCTTCATGTATTTTGGGGCGCAAGCTGCAGGTGTTCATGTGTGCTAATTTTTTTTTTTTTTAACCAGGAGTAGCACACTAAGCTGAAAGCTTTTTTACAGGAGCGACCTGGGAGCACAGGGAAGTTGAGTGACTTGCTCAGGGTCACACAGTATGCAAGTGGAAGTTGTGGGATTCAAACCCAGATCTGGTCTGCTGGATGTCACCAGATTTGCAGCTCAGAGCCTTAAACCACTGCACTAGACTGCCTCCCTTTAGTGGAGATCCAGTTCACGTCTTGGGGAGACCCACTATTAAAGTTAGCCACTGGGGGTCCTGGGTTCAACTCAGTATCACCTGCCAGAAGTAGCAGTGTTGAGATCATTGTTAGCAGTTTTGGCAAGGCAAGTAGCACACTCCTTAGCCCATGCTCCCTCGAGCCATGGAGCATTAGATAGGTAGCACCCTTCTTAGTTAACCCATGCAGCACAAGCAATGAGTCCCCCCCGAGCAGCCAGATATTGCTGCAGATGAGGTAAGTGGCATGCCTGCTGGCTCCTGTTCTGGTTCCCAGACCAGTACTGGCCCATAAGGTTGTCTGTCCATAGAGTTAGACTTATGTACATCACTGCCAGGATTATCCCCTTGTTTGGCACGCTTCTAGTATGCTCATGCCTGCCTGAGTGGTGCTAGACAGAGGGGTTTGTGTGAGTCTTGTGTGTAGCTCTGTCCGTCTTTTGTCCGTTCCCCATGTAACCCCCCTGCAAATGGGGGTTCCCAAAAGACTTCCAGGAGCTTGCTTGAATGCTCCAAGCCTGAATGGTGTTTGGCATTTAAGCCATTTATCAGTGAGTGTTTTTAGAACCTCTGGTACTGTCTCTTTAAGAGCTGTCTGCTTGCAGACATAATTAGTTTGTATGGGGGACTGTGTGTTTCTTTGATTGAGTACCACTCAAGCTGCTGCCAATTCACTTCATTTTGCAGTCACTAGGAGTGCAAAGGAACCTATCTGAAAGATGTAACTGTTTGCCAGAAATTATTTAGAGTAATAATGAAATTACAGTTTGTCTAACCTGCTTTCTTTGCAGTCAGAACTGTGTCTGCTAGTTCCCATTCTAGTTTTGAACTGCTGAACTGGACCAATCAGTGTGGGGTAAGCTAGCTCTAAAATGGTGCCTTGGACGAATCAGAACTTGGACTCATAATCTGAGCCAGCCACAAGAGGATTGTATGGGCAGTGACTCTGGGAGATGTAGTTTAGACTTCAGTGCCTTTTGGACCAACAGCAGCAGTCTATTGTGAGTGACAGCCAATCCAGTCAAGAACTGGGAGGAACTCAAAGGAAGTGCCCGGTTTTGTCGGTTGGAGTTCAGTTGAGCTTTGAGTGAAGAAGGAAGGAGCCCTGTGCTTTTTCAGTGTGCAGTTTTAGTCAAAAACGTGTAAGGCCCAGAGTTCCGTCTGCAGCTGTGTAACAGCTTGTTAGGACTGAATCCGTCCTGTGAAAAGAATCAAAGGATCTCTGAAGAGTAGAAACCAGGCTCACCCTGTAGAAGACTGGAGGAATTGCTGAAAATTGCACTCGGTCTGTCAGGAACTGAATCTGCTGTGTGTTCTCCGGTATTGTGCAGTAATTACGATCGGGATACAGATGCAGCCTGCCTGGTATAGTGTCTTTTATATGGATGTGTGAAGAGGTTTGTGTACCTCAAGTGAGCCCTGCTGACATTGAAGGACCCTATCTTATTTGGAGGTCGTGAGTACTAATTCAGGGTCGCTCCCTGTTGAATTGCCACATTAAATCCAAATGGAATTACTGTACTGCTTGACTGTTTAATTCTCCTTTCTCTGTGTGAAAGGGCCCCTACCAGCTGCCACGGTTTGGACTAGCCACTAGGGCTTGGGTACCCAGGGACAGTAACTGATAGGGATAGGCCTGTGCACAGAGCCATAGGTAGATTATTAGAGTGATAAGCTAATTAACCTGATTTCCCGTCCTTGTTATATCCCCTAAATAAATCAGAGCTGCTTGTTTCAGCAAAGTTATACTGCCTGAGGTATTTGTCTATGTTAAAGTACTGTACTGTGATTGTTGCACTGTATCTCATTTCACAGGAGGTCCCAGTGCGGAACCAGACCTGGGGTAAGTGTATACTGTGAAGGTAATTCTGATATATTGTGTGGGCCACTAGTGGGAAGAAAGGGGGGTTGCAGTGTCCCAGAGGGCTGTGACCAAGTTAGTTTAACTATTGCAAACCCTGACCTCTGGGTGGAGGCACCCGCCATTGGATCCAGGCCCCTCAACCTGTTAGTGGCAAATCAGGCAGGGGTAGTAGCCCCTGGGATAGCGCCATCTAGGGGTTACACCCATATCAGGGATAGTCATGGTTTCTGTTGGGAGTTTGAACTTTACGAGCATTAACGTGGCAGTTATATTCACAGGAATGGGCTCTCAGATTTTTTTTTATTGCAGCAAACTGTTCTGTTTGTTCTCTGGCAGTTTTTAGTCTGGGTAGTCTGCAGTACTTGTAGCAGAATAATTACAGCTACAGTAGTCAAGAGTAGGGGCGAGAGAGTGTGGTGGCCACTAGTGGCTGGAGCTGATGACTTGCTAGTGGCAAAGTGAGCAGATAGATTTTCTTCATGCTCACATGATGCAATACACAGAGATGAGTAAGGGTGGTGGTGGGAGTGGCGGGGCCTCAATCTCCAGCTGTAAGTTTTGCAGTGGCCGACTGGCTGCACTCCTTGTGGCTTTCACTGAGGAACGCTGTTTACCTGGGCGCCTGCGGGATGCCCGGGGGTCCGATCCTTCAGGGAGGGTGTCCTAACCCTCTTGACCTGCACCCTCAAGGGGAGCCTGCATCTGCACTGCGGGAAGAAATGCAAACAGATTTTAAGGGTGAGTCACAAAGCTCAGTCTCACAGTCGGGGGTGGGGGTGGGATGTTGCTATGAGGGAGGGTTCTTAAGTTAATTCGGTTTGGTCTTACAGCTGTTTTGTGGAGTGGGGGAAATTAATTTGGCTTACAGACACTACTGCATATAAGGAGTTTGAATTTCTAGCAATTGCAGCTTCCCTCAATCACTGAAAGGCGCAGTACACGATATCCCTGCAGTTAAACATTTTCGGCAGTTTCTGCTTTTCTAGCTACGCTGAAATATAGCGGGGAAATGTAGACATTTAAGCTGAGCTTCCCATAGAGTGCACATTGTAATTTCAGCTGAACTGCACAGGGAGCGAGACTATGAGCAATGAGTGTCTGCTCTGGCAAACAATCATTAAACATTAGATGATTTATAGAGATTTATACAATAATGCTTAAAATGTCTAGAGTCTAGTATAATACTAGCAGTGGATTACAGTGCAACACAATGAGTGGAGGCACTCCATCAGCACGATACAGTCAGGCGGTAACATAGCCTCAGGGGAAAAATAAAATTCAAACTGTTTTGGCGCCAAAGTAAAGTTAGGCAACTCTTAAGGCACAGCCAAGTATCATCTGAAAACGCCACTAACTATGTTTCTTATTCACTTGAAAAAAAACTATCTCCACTTGTGTGGGGGCAGAAAAGACCTTTAAGGAAGAGTTAGTTAATTGCCGTATGTCTATCAAGATCTCCGGCTGTAAGTTTTGCAATCCTTATGACTTTCATTGAGGAACGCTGTTTACCTGGGCGCCTGCAGGGTGCCTGTGGGGTCCGGGGGTCTGATCCTTCAGGGATGGTGTCCTAACCCTCTCGACCTGCACCCCCGAGGGGAGCCTGCATCTGCACTGGGCACCTGCGGGGTTTCTGTGGGGTCTGATCCTTCAGGGAGGGTGTCCTAGCCCTCTCGACCTGCATCCTCGAGGGGAGCTGGCATCTGCACTGGGTGCCTGTGGGGTCTTGGGGTCCGATCCTTCAGGAAGGGTGTCCTAGCCCTCTCGACCTGCACCCTCGAGGGGAGCCTGCATCTGCACTGGGCACCTGTGGGGTGCCTATGGGGTCCGATCCTTCAGGGAGGGTGTCTTAACCCTCTCGACCTGCACCCTTGAGGGGAGCCTGCATTTGCATTGGGCGCCTTACCCTTTTCTTACAAAAGTGCAAAATATGGCTGAGGTGCATGAGGCAGTCTCCCTTCTTGCTCTAGCACGGCAAATGCAAAAACTTTTGACTTCTAACACCCACTCTGCTGGTGTAACAGGATAAGGTACATATCATTTGGCAGTGACAGATTTGAGTTATGCCAGTCCCTCGCTCATCTACAAAATGAGATCTTTTTAATGATAAAGAGCAACAGGGCTTGCCATCGAAGACACCTGAACCACAGGAGAATCCCTCAGGTCAAAGGAACTTGCAACAGGCATATGTCAGAGCATAAAACGGATGCTCTACCAGATTTGCATACCACGCCAGACTTTTTCAGGGCTTGGTTCCGCCCCACAGTAAGAAAACAGTAATGATTATATAATAATAATCATAATAAAATAATAAACACCCTGCAACTCAAAAGGTTCCACAAGCGGAAGGGAAAGGAGTGGCACACAAAAGCATGGTGTATGGTTAGAGGACACTTGAGTTACCATCATTGCCATTTTTATTTGATACACAGTTTACCTCCTTTCTGACTAAAGAAACATGCAGAACTTTGCAGCTGGCGGGGGTTCTGTCTGCCACCCCACTGTCTGTAAATCCATTCCTATCATGCTCCAGAAACACACCCAGTACGCTTTTCATTTTTTCAGCATGCTGAGCAAGCAGCCAGCCAGGAGTGGTAGACTATGGCAAACAGGAAGAAGTCTCTAAGAAAATGTAATCTTTATCAGAAAACATTGCTTCTGAACTAGGACCCCCCCCCCCAATCTGAGATGCTGATATGATAAAAATATGATTGTCCTACTTCAGGCAATCATCACTCTCTCAGACAGGAATGATAAGAGAATAGAGAATAGATGTCAACTGTCTGTGAACTTGCTATAGTGATGGGATCATTTATTAGGGTTGCATCCCCTTCACCTTTGGTGACTTGAGCCCTGTGCGAATAGATAAGCATGCTGTTGCATGGTTTACCTGACAAACCTAGAGTAAAGAACTTGCTTATCCAAAACAATCTAGCATCCTCCTCTTTAGGAGACTGCCTTAGATCTGTTGCAGCTATCATCTGGAAGAACTGCTGCAGCTGTTCCTGAATGGAGGACAGTCTGGTTACATCTCTAGTCTGAAGCTCAAGCTTCCAAGACAAATTTGTTTGGTATCTTTTTCTCTGGTGACAAGCTATGTGGTCAAAACCCTGTAGAAGGTTTTGTAGGATGTAAAAGATTAAGATAGGTCAGCTGTGCATGCCAAGGGTCAGCAGAACTTTGACTCCTCATCTTTTTATTTATTTATTGAGATCTTGGATTAACACCTTTGAGCAGAAAGCTGTTTCATCAGTTTCACATCAAGTATGACACACAAGAATACAGATACAGCAAGAAACTATTGAAAACTGTCTTCAGGCATAAATTCTAACAATGGTTACACAATCTAAGCACGTACAGGGTGCAGAGTTAAAATAAAGGCTAATGTTTCACTAGGTAACGGTAACATAACATTAGGACGCTTGTTTAAAAAGGAGAATTGTACAACTAACAACATAGGTAGATAACTGGATTATGCCTGAGTCAAAGAAAGAAGGAAGGTCTCGTACCAGTAGAGAGGTACAGGGGAGGGAGGAGGAAAGTGCAAGGAGGGAGAAGGCAAGCAGAGGTGGGGGTAGGATGGGGATAGATAGGAGGGAAAGGGAAAAATAGCTGTGTAGTCAAAGTGAAATAAAGGGGGAGGAGGGTGGGGGGAAAGGAGGGGTGGAGGAGAGTAGGGAGGAAGAGGTGTTGTAGGTAGTGGGGTGATGATGAAGATGTATTAAGGTGGTAGGGAGGAAAGAGGTATGGAATGACGGAGAGGCAAAAAAGGGAAGAGAGGTGAAGGGAGGTAGGAGGGAAAATAAATACTTTAGGTGGGGTAGAAAACCCATGAAAGTGTTAACTTGACCAGGGCCCAAGAAATGGACATGAAGTGTAACATTTTACTAATCAGTAGAGAGCACAGAGATTGCAGATGGTAGGAGCAAGGTAAAGGCAAATTAGCAGTAGCAGTCACAGGTTGCCAGTGAGATGAGATGCTGCCGGAGTTTTTTCTTAAAGGAGCCCAGCAAAGTAGCATTGGTTATATCAAGAGGCAGGGAGTTGTACCACTGCGGAGCTCTGTATGCGAATGCACATTGTCCAAAGGCGGTGCAGCACCATGGGATTCTGAAAGCCTGTTTGCCAGAGCTTCTGGAACTGCTTGCGTTATGTGCAGGGGAAAGAAGGGCCATTACGCCAGAGGGTAGCAGTTCCAAGGTGACTTTTTTTGCAAGTCGGCACGATTGGTATTTGAGCCTTCTGTCAAATTATAACCAGCTAACCTGAGCATAAAGATCGCAGGTGTGTGTAAAGCATACAGCACCAGTAAGAAGGCGGCATGCTTTGTTTATGGCTGTTTTGATATGTCAAAGGGCAGTGTCTAAAGCCGCACCGTAAATGACAATACCATAGTCCGCAAGAGAGACCACAGAACTGTGGATGGCTGTATTCAGTGCTTCTGGAGTGAGATTATGTTTGTTCCTGTATAGAACTCCTAAACGCTGACTAATAGCTTTGGCTGTTTGGTCGATGTGCTGGGTGAAAGACAGGGTAGAGTCAGTAGTTATACCCTGGTACTTGAAATGGTGAACCAGTTCAAGAGGGGAGCCAGTGTAATTAATGATGGTAAACAGGAAGATTTTGTCTCCCCTTTGGGAGGTTGAAAACAACATTGTCTTAATCTTGTTATAATTAAGAATGAGCTTATTATCCCGAAACCTCTTCTCTGTAGATGTAAAGGATTGCTGAAGTTGGTCCTGGAAAAGGTGAGGATTCATATTACTGATAAAAAGTGCAGTGTCATCAGCGTATAGAAGTATGTGGTTGCAGAAAGCTCCTGGTACTGAATTGAGGAAGATGCTAAAAAGCAATGGACCCAAGATAGATCCCTGCGGGACTCCAGAATGTACAGGCCTACTATTGGACAGTGAGTTACTCATTTTTACCTGCTGTGTTCGGCTGCTTAAGTAGCTGGAGAACCAGCTTGTAGTGTCAGAGGAAAGACCAATGGAGATCGTGGTTGACCGTGCCAAAGGCCTTGGTAAGGTCTATGAAAGTTGCCCCTACCAAGAGCCCTTGTTCCAGAGAGTTATTGATAAAGCCTGTAAACTCCAGGAGTGCATTGATGGTACTATGCCCACCCCTGGACGCATGCTGTTGGGGACATTGGAGTTGGTAGTTATCCAGATACTCTGCAAGTTGGTTGGCTACGATGTGCTCCAGGGCCTTAGAGATCGGGTGGTAATTTTCCTGCAGTGCTCCTCGCAACTCTTGTACACCGGGGTGACCACTGCTGATTTCCAAAGATAAGGAAATTGTGATTGAGAGAGTGACAGGTTGATTATTTTGGTAAGAGATGTGAGAATTTCCTCAAGGGTAAGGGCAACAAACTTTAAGTCCAAGGAGTCCTCACTGAATCTAGCTTTCCCCAGTACCTTCTTAAGATATCATCTAGCTTCATTAATAGACACTGCTTTGAAGTAAAATGGTGGGTGGTGTTGGGGTGGGTTCTGGACTGTAGTGTTCATACCTGAGGGGGTAACCACAAAATAGTCAAGGGTGGGGGAGAACGTTGCTAAGGTCTGTAAATGCTTTGTTGAAAGCGTTCGTGATGGCTTTTGGGTCCACGGTAGGGGTGCCATCGATGTTCAGCATGTTTGGTGTAGTTTTGGGGTCTTTACCTGTGATGTCGTGGATGTTCTTCCAGAATGTCCTGCTATCATTCCAGGAGGTGGAAAGAGCATCTTTGAAATACTGGCTTTTAGCAGAACTGATAGCACGGGTACACTCATTTCTCGCTGCTTTGTACCTCTGTAGGTTAGCTTGTGTCCCCAGTGCTTGAGAGATGTGCCAGAGTTTTAGTAGATCAAGAAGAACAAGGGTGATCCAGGGATTATGGGTTCTCTTGATGTTTGTAGTTTTGAAGGGGGCATGCTTATCGCAGGTTGCATTAAAGAGGTCACTGAAGAGTTCCAATGCAGTGTCAATGTTGCTGGCTGTATATACGTTAGACCAATTGGTGATCCTCAGGTCAGCTTTCAGTAGCTCGTGGTGTCCTGGAATGAGGACCTGGCTAGTGACAGTTCTGGCAGGGTGCGTGCGGTAGTTATTGGACCAGTAAAACTTGATAGGTGAGTGATCACTAATACAGTTGGGTAGGACAGGGGTGCGCTTGATATTATCCGTCCGGTTAGATAGCACCCAGTCCAGTATGGCATTGGTCCCAGTTTTGTAGTTCCCCCTGGTTGGGGCTTCTGCAAGCTGGGAAAGGTGGATAGCAGATGATGTGTCCTTGGCATCAGTGGCATTAGGGGAGAGTCAGTTTATATTAAAATCTCTGAGCATTAGAAATTCTGAGTGAAGGCTCATCCCTCTGAAGGGGTTTATGAAAGACACAAAGCCAGGTTTAGTGTGCCTTGGAGGGATGTAAACAGAAAGCACGGTGAGTGTTTTGTTGTGTGCACCGAGAAGCAACTTAACGGCCAGCATTTGGATTAAATCACCACAACCAGGGGTGGAGATCCCCAGGCCCTGCAAAGTGTCCTTTACGTAGATCACACATCCACCACCATGCTGAGAAAGGCGATCACACCTAAACACTATGTAGCCAGGAAGTAGAAGTGCTGCATTAAGAGTGAGCAGGTTTCTACTACCGAGAGTATGTCTGGATTGTGTCTGGTGGTCCATACTTGTAGTCTGTCAAGTTTTGGAAGAAGTCGGCAAATGTTTAGTGACGCCACTGTTAGATCACCAGTATTTCTTAGTGAGTGATATTTCTTGAGGGATAAGCTCTGAGTATCCTCGTTTCCCAAGAATATGTCAGTCGGCATAACAGAAGATCATATTGTGGTGTCTAGAACTCACAGAATGGAGGTTCTTTTTCCCACAGACTCTTCGGCGGTTCCAGCTGAATCTGCATAGGATTTGCAGGCCCATCTTTTCCCTGAGTTTCTGGGAGGATATCTCAAGAATTTCTGTGGAAAATGGGTCTAAACAGTGACAGACTGGTGCACTGGAGAGTATATCTTGAGACTGTGCAGTACATCTCTCTACTTCACCTTTCCGAGGCCTGTCTTTGAAGTCTGCAGTGTCCGATAACCCCAGGGAAAAGAAACACAGTGGACTAGTTCCAGGCCCACTTATCCCAGACCAGAGCGATAATGCCTGTACTGTCTCCAGGAGAGGAGCCAAGGGTTTCTGCTCATTTATTCATAGTCTTGAAGTCAGGGAGTCTTCACCCAATCTTCATTTTGTCAAGACCTGAACATATTTGCAAGCAAACGAAATTCTAGATGGATTAATTCCACTTGACAATTAGAGCTGTTTACCCAGGGAGTGTTTTTTTGGCTTCCATCTATCTATTGGATGCTTACCTCCACCTTCTGATGCTTCGCTCATTCAGAATTTTCCCCGAGTTTGCCTATTCAAGACTGTGCTAGAGGAGTGAATCAGGAAGTAATACAAACCACAGTCAAAAGTACAAGGTGCAAATAGTGTTGTTTTAGTTACACAACAATAAAAATATACACTGTCAGAAGTTATCAGAATGGCAGACACACTTGGAAACTTGATTTGGTAGCTTCTTGTGATCAGTTGTAAAAAAATAAATTCATCGATGTCTTTTGCACTCCATATCTACTAAGAAGTTCTGTTCCACTTAATCCTCTCACTCCCCATCCCTCCTCCTCTGACATCACATAGGTCCCTCTTGAAACTGCACCTAACCCCATCTCCCCCTCTAGTTCTTCTGTTCGCTCTTTAATAATGCCCAGTCTGTCTGGCTGATCCTATCCCTCTTGCCAATTCCCTCTCTACCCCTTGGGTTTTTTTTGCATCCCGAGGGGGTGAAGCCCCCACCCTTTGAGCCAGCTAGCTGACTCCACTTGCACCCTTGTGACTCCATAGACTACATAATAACTTGTTGGCACTAGCACTTTCCCAGCTAAGTTTCCGTCTTGGAAATGCATAGTTTAGCACTTTGCATGGATTGTGATCTTGGTTTCCATGTAAATAATTGTATACGTAGAGTGTACGTTTTGTTTTGTAGCTTTGTGTGATAATGCATAGATTGCTGTGTGCGTGTATATGTTTTGGCTCTCTGTAATATAACTGTATATGTTTCAAGCTTATGTAACCCCCCCTTACAAATGGGGTTTCCCAAAAAGTCTTCCTTGAGCTTGCCTAAATGCTCACTGCCAGGCTGGTGTCCTGCGTTTTAGCAGTTTAAATGTGATTACCAGAGCTTATATAGCCTCTGTGTACTGTCTCTTTAAGAGCTGCCTGATTGCAGCTTAAGTAATCTGAGAGGGAGCTCTGTTGAAAGATGTAACTATTTACTGAAAATCATTTAGAATGATAATGATTATGTAGTTTGTCTAACCTGCTTTCTTTGTAGCAAGGACTGTTTTATTTGTCTCCACCATCTTGGTCCTGGACTGCAAATTGGACTAGTCAGTACTGGTGGGACCTAAAATGTAGCCGGACTACAGGAGCTGTCTGAATTCAAAATCTGTAGGAACTGTAGTTTGAACTTTTTGTGCCTTTTTTGCAACTGAAGGGGGAGCTCTTGCTTTGAATGACAGCCAAATCAGCCAACCAAATATTTTGGATCTTGGGGAAGTCCCAGGCTGCTTGCAGTTTTCAGTTAGATCTAAGCTGGAAGCTGAACAAGAAGGAGCTGAAGTGATTCTGAGCAGCTATCCTGAGTGGATTCGCATGGGAGAACTCTGAAAAGGCTAAGTTTTTGGCCTGCATGTTGGTTTGCTGCTCCTGAGAGGGAGAGAAGAGAATTATTTTGGACTAAATCCAAGTTTGTGTGACTAAAGTGAGCCACTGAATTGGGCCAGGCTCAACCTGAAGAAGACCGAAGATTTTGCTGAATGCGATCTGCCTGTCAGGAGTTCCAGCTACCCCTAATTTCCCGGTGTGTGCAGAGACTTTGCGATTGTGACCGGGGAGCACTTTGCCTGGTACAGTAGAATTCCCTTACATGTAAATGTGCTGTGAGCTGCTAGTGGGTCGAGAGTTAGTCCCCCACTTTGTGAACTGTGTTCTGCTTGCTGGAAGCTGTATCCAGCCCAAAACGGACTGCATCCAAATTTGTCTCCATGCGGTCTGGGCCTTGACAGACTGGCCCAGCCAGACTACCCATTGCACAGAGAAGCCATCGATGAGAGACCTGCCTGGGGATCAGCCTCGTGCTCCACGCTTGAACAGGAACGACGCCTATGCAACTCATGTGGGCCCTGCTTCTCCTGGCATTCCAGATCAACCACCTGCAGTCTCGATTTTCGTCCAGCCTGTGTCCAGTCTTGGGTATCATGAGTAAATACCAGGGTAGCTCCCTGCAACAACAGCTTAATCTGAGTGTGTCATCTGATTGTCTCGTTGTTTTGTTTCCTTTACGAACTGAGCCCTCCGGTTCCGGATTACAAATATTGTGTACTGTGCATGTTGTGTTTTCCATCACAGGGCCCCATCCAGCTGTAACTCCGGGCAATGGTCCTGGCTAGCCCATCTCTTCTCCACCTGGGTACCCAGAGGTGGACTGTGTGGGGGGACTCAAAGCTCATGCATAACTGCTTGATTAATATAACCTTCAAGCTAATTAACCTGATTTTGCCCCACCCTTGTTCAAGTCCCCTGAATAAATCAGATCTAACTTTTTCTGCATGTAATCTGACTGTGGTTCGGGTTTGTGCTCAAAGTACTGTACTGTTGTTATTTGCTGTGCATAACCTTGTTTACAGGGGGTCCCCATGGTCAAGCCAGAGGAACCAGCCCTGGTGGTAAGTGCAAACAGTGTGGGTACTTGTGTGGTGTACTGGGGTATTGTGAAAGTGATTATTGTACAGTGTTCAGGCCACTAGAGGGGAAAGAGGGGGGTTACAGTGTCCCGGAGGGCTGTGCCCAGGTTAGCTTGACCACTACCAACCCTGATCTCCGGGTGGAGGCACCCATTTCAGAACTCAGGCCCCTTAACCTGTTACTAGTCAAGCAGGCGGGGTAGTAGCCCTTATGATAGTGCCACCTAGGGGTTACACGTAAGTCTTATTATGTTAACTGTATACTCCACTTTTTTCCAACTGGATGGCGTGCATTGTTTATTTTGTATAAATTCTGTAATGTTATGTTTCTTGTATTATCTCGAGTGCTTCCCCCTGTCCCCAGGATGCATCTGGAAACGAGTTATTACAGCTCTGTACGTCCTTCCTGGTGAAACTTTCAAATAAAAAATAAAAAAGTTGTTGGTTGCATCAAAATTGTGGATTCCATTTCTAAACAGTAGAAAGTACAGTAATAATACCTTTCAGCTTCAGGTTAACCTGTTTGACTAGGTTATATCTTTCTTGTTCGCAGTTTTAGGCAGCTCTCTGCCCCTTCTCAGAAAGTTCAGAGTGTGAAGAGACTTGTTGTAAGCCTTCCTGTAACTATTTATTGCTTTTCTGATCTGACCTTCTTGACCTTTTGTTCTCAGCATACCACAGCACACTCAATCAGTTGTCATTACAGAGCTTACCGAGATAAATAAGCTAAAAAAAAAAAAAAGACTTGGTGCATGCTTGAAAACTTTAACCCTTTTCTGTCTTCAGAGTTAATTTGTTATTAATAATAATAATAAATAAATAATTACTTCTAGATATTAGAGAGGAAAGGCTTTTTTTCACAGTCTGAGGAACATTCATGTTAGCAACTCCTAATTGTGCGATTGCAGACTGTGTAAGTCTAATTTAATGGGGTGGGGGGGGTCACCATGTACAGTGTCAGAAAAGGGAATGAAAGAAAAAGACAGTCTGAGAAGCAAGACAGTGAAGTAGGAAAGAAGTAAGAAATTGATGGAGAACAAGTTTGATGCAAAGAATAGAGCTTCCATTTTCACTTTCAATCTTGATGGATTTTTCTGTCAACTTGCTAAAATAATTATCATGTTAAAGAATGCTTTTCACAATGTAGGCAGAACCCTGTGCAAGGGACATCCAAGGAAAAGGACCACCAAGCAGAAGCCAGAAGTCTGTGCAACCGACCGTTTACAGTTCTTTAGATTTAGCAGGACTCCAAGAAAAACAAGGTGTCTGTTTCTGCTCTGTGCAGGCATCTGACGGATTATATAGCTGTGTGGCTGCACAAAAATCTTTACCACGTATTCCAAACACAGCAAGGCTATGCCAGGGTCCAAATTGCACAAAAACACTGCAGATGATTTAAAAACATTTTTTGGATTAACCTAACTTTGAACACTTCTGACACTTCCCCTGGCAGTGTAGACTATGGGTTTGCTCGGTATTTTATTATTAAGCACGGAGAAGAAAGTATTATGGTTTGGTGGGAATGAATGTAGTGCACTGCACGATCCAACAAACCACACAAAAGGAAGCTTATTGAATCATCCCGCCAAGTCATGTACTGTCCTCTGGCCATGATGTAACTTGAAGCTACTCAAAGCAACAAACATGTATTTATTTTGACAAAAAACTTGATCAATTTGTAAATGAAGGAATGAAGATACAATGCCTGACCAATCAATTATGTAAGCAGGAAGACGCGACAAGGTGTGACTTACTATTCCTGAACCACACACCCAGGTGCATTGTGAGGCATGAGGCATTTGTGCCAAGTGCCTTCAACCACCTGCAAGTGTGGTTCAGGAAGAGTAACCCAGTGTCTCGTGCCTCACAACGCATCTGGGCATGCTGTTCAGGAATAGTAACCGATACCTTGTCATGTCTTAGTGCACTGACAAACTAGATCTACAGTAAACAAAAAAAAAATATGTTTACCAGTGCAGTTATTATTTTTCTGAAACGCACTGCTTCGGAATCTTCTGGACCAAACAGGAAGCAGGATTCTCCTCACCCGTTTTACAAGAAACAAGCATTTGTCAATGCCGAATGTTGGCTTGCTGGCATTGGCATTGGTGGTGCAGGAGTTAGACAGATGCATCTTAGGAATGGCAGTGAAGTATTGAACTGATGCCAACCCACTCCCACCCTGCAGAGAGTGACAAGCATTAGGGTGTCCCTTTGGGTGTTTGTTAGTGCAGTGTGGGAAAACATGTTGGGCAGGATGTGAGAAATGACAGCTGCACAGTTCATAAGGAGGTGGAAAAAAATTCCAGTGTTGAAAATGTGGCATGTAAATATACCAAATTTGCAAAACTACTAGGGTGCGTGGGAAATATGCATTGCACGCTTGCAACACTGCCATTTTATGGGCGTTCGGCACCAAATTTTCAACATAGGCATTTTAGCACCTCTGCTCATGTACAGTGTTACTGTTATTTCCTCAAAGTGTCCCAAGAAGTGATTTCACACAGCGACCGCTATTCTGTGCCGGAAGTGCGAAAACACATTTTGGGCGCGATATGTCAAATGATGGCTGTACTATTCATCAAGAGGTGTGGAAAAATAGCAATGGTGAAAATCCAGACTGAAAATATCACAAATGCAGGGGCAATGCGGCGTCGCGTGCAATCTGCCAACATGCTCGTAACACCAGTTATTTGTAGATATCATCACCAAATTTCAACATAGGCATTTAGGTCCTCTGCTCATGAACTGTGTCACTGTCATTTTCATAATCTTGCCCAAACACTGATTTCCAGCGACTGCACTATTGTGCGCTGATGCGGAAACACATTTCGGGCAGGATGGAAAATGTCAGCTGTACTGTTCACAAGGAGGTGTACAAAAATGACAATGCTGAAAATCCGGCAGTGAAATATTGTGAATGCACAAGTTACGAGCCTGCCGAGTAACCGCGCAACGCACTAGAAACAGGCATTTGTTGATTTTTCCACCAAATTTGGAACTTAGGCTTTTAAGAGGGCACTCCCCATGAACACCGCCACTGTCATTTCATTACGGGCCCGGAAAGGTGGTTTCGCACAGTGACTGCGAAATCACCTTCGAGGCTGATAAACGCCATGACAGTGACAGAATTCATGAGGAGGGGCCCCAAAAATCCCATGTTGAAAATTTGGTGCAAAACGTCCAAGAAATGCCTGAGATATGCAACAAAGTTGAAAAACCCTATTCACTCCATTATACAGCTTACCAGCATTTCCTCAGTTCGGTCGGCTTTGAAGAGTGCAGGCGTGTTCCCGTCCACGAAGATCGTCGCGCCGGACTCGGAGGTAAGTAATGGGGTGAGGGAGGCAGGGTGCGCAGTGGGTGGGGGGAGGAGGGTGGACCCTAGACTCGAGGGACCGTTTTCTTATTCTAGAGTACAGAACACGCGTCATGAGCTGTTTTGGCACGCTGGGGTGGGCTCCAGCATGCCACCTAAGTGGGTTTGGGGGTCACTAGCTGACGGGATTGGGTACCCTCATCGGCACACAACACGGGGGTAATGCCGCCGATTGGGCACCCTGCCGGCAAACAAAGTCGGGGGCCTTGAGCCGAGGGATTGGGCATTCAACAGTTGAGAGTGATGCCGACGGGGAGTGGAGCTCCCCGTCGGTATCACACTAGAGGCATGAGCTTCACCCGCCATGCGGCGGCTTCAGCACCATGTTTATTGAAATGTTTGACTTGGAAAGGCACGTATGGGAGGCGTGTCTTTATGCCGCTGCATGACGAGCTTGTCTCTGATTGCAGCAGCACTTTGTTTAAAAGTTATGTCCACTTTACATAATGTTGGTGTCAGCGCTAGCATGCTGGCTTATTGGGGAATGAGGGTGCACCTACTGATGCGTGCCCTGCATTCGCCCAACAGCAGCCGTGCCTCCAAATCTCCACTCTCCCAATATGTTGACCTACGCGCACGCGCGGCAAGCCAACATAAAAATTATCCAAAAATAGCACTAATGCTTGGTAGCAGCAGAGTAGGATATTCTGGCTAGAAGGATAGTACATGCCTCAGAGCAGATGAACAAAAAGAAGTGGTAAATGCTGAAGGCACTTTGAAATGTGTGTTGATTTATTTACTGAGTTCTTCAAAACTGCAGTAGCAAACAGAGGCCTTGTGATTTCTCTTAGCATTTTCATTCATTCATATTTTATTTAGTATAGCGCACTTCCTCATTTCAACTCGAAGCACTTTACATAAATATTGCTAAAACATTTTAAATACGTAACATTCAATAAATAATTCACGCTTATTTACCAGTTAAACCACCTGGACTAATTAAGCAGTACGGCATGACCAAGGGTTATGTTAATGGTCTGTTAATTACCTTCTAGGGGTGTATTGTGGCACGAGGTGTAGCCGAGTGCCACATGCCCCAGAGGGTGATTAACTGACCATTAACATAATCCCTGGGAGTGCCTTATTGCCATTATAATAAAAAATGTTTTTAAACAATGTTAAACCTTGTTCAGCATATATCTAAGCTCTACATGTATGTCGTTAAAAGATTAACATAAGGCTGTTAGAATGTTTGCAGCCAATCAGAAAGCTCCATTTCTCTGATCCTTTTTATAATTTAGAGAGATTTATCAATGTGCAGATATGTAGGACAGCAATATGTGCTGCACAGTGGTACAGTATGTTACAAAAGTGACTATGTCATGCCTTAGAGGGATATGAAGTTAAAGAGCATTTTCCGACTATCCATGTTTCTGCTTTCCCCCCAGCCCGTTTGATGGCTTACCTTCCCAGAAGCAATCTCACGAAGTTTGGCATAAAAGCCATTTTACAAAAGATATATCCCCATAAATTAAAATTGCTCAGCTGGCAAATACTGACTTTTCAGTATGACGATTATCGCCGCCCACGCAGCCCTTATTTTTTGCGTTGTCACAAACGAAGGCTGTGAGCTGCACCATTGCTTTATAGGTCGGTATTTTAAACATATTTATAGCCTTTTAGTGTTGATTTTATTCTCAGTCGTTTATCGATCACCACCGGGTCCCACCAGTCGATCGAACGCTTGATAGAATAAAAGCCCAGCACTAAAGGGTATAAATATATTTGAAAATACCGGCCCATAGAAAGAATGTGACGATCATTACAGCCTTTGTTTTGTGACAACACAAAACAGGGCTGCATGGGCCGACGGGGCGCATTTGTCCCACCGAAGTCAGCTGTTTTTTTTCGCCATCTGAGCATTACGAGGGATATATCTTTTTGTAGAAAATGGCTTTTTATGCCATACTTCTTCAGATTACTTCTGGGAAGGTAAGCCATCAAATGGGCTAGGGGAAGTGGCTACTAGAAAGCTGCTCTTTAAGCTTTTTAGCTTACCTCTCTGTCTGGCATGTCAGTTGTGAATACCAGTTACAAAGTAAAGCATTCATTTTCAGTACTGTTCTAGAAATCAGCATGCATTTCTCTATTCTGCATCTTTGGAGAAATTCTATACACAAGCACTAGCACCACCTTAAACATATGTTTCTCTGTAGTGCACTTGAGATCCATAGCATATTAATTATCCAATTTTAAAGTCAGTTCCTCACCACCTCGGCAGTAGTCGTTTGAGATGCTTCCTTACCATTATCTACTGGAGGTCTCCAAATGACTGCAGCTATATCTTATCTACTCTGAGCTTTAATTATAAAGTAATATTTTTTAAATAATACGATTTGAAGGAATGGATGGTTTATCAGAGTGCACAGCTTCTTTCTTGCTCTTTTGCACATCAGTAAGCACAAAACAGTTTACCCATAACATGTTTCTCCTAAATCTTTTGATGCTCTGAATGACTGCAAAAGCTCTTCTGTTACTTCATATGGCTTATCTAATTATGACAGAAATCTGTGGTTTAAACATTTGAAGTTATGATAGTGTCTTCATGAGTGATGTAGCGGAATGTAGCCGAATACTCTTTATACTTACATTTTTCTTTCTTCACCCCTGGTTGGTCCTCGTTCAGGAGGGTGCCACAGCCCTGTCCCCCTCAACTTCCACGGGACTGCAGCCAGCCTTCTTCCCCTGGGGCTTGCCCCCCTGGTTGGGTCGGCAGGGGGTCCTCAGGTCCCCTCCTATGACTGGATCCAGTTTAGGCTGGCGAACCCAGCTAGTAGGGGAGCGGGACCTGCAGGTGCACACCATCATCCAGCCGCCAGCATTTTCCATTGTTCTAGATCCCCCTTGAGACCCGGCATGCAGTGACATCCAGGCACACGCCACGTGCTCCCTCATGAAGTGTGCCAACATCCATCCCATTTCCCAATCTGCTGGTCCGAGCTGCCTTTCCCCCAGCCTGCACCAGGAGACAGGCAAGCGGCGGGTGCTACCCAACCCTCCCCCCAGAGGAGGAGAGCAGTCCTTTGGATGCTCGATCCTCCTTTTCCCAGCCAAACCCTGACATCCCGAAGTCACGCCTGACCCCCGGTCACCAGCGTGGTGGCAGGTGACGTGTGATGCCTCAGAACTTTGCGCCACCAGGTCGGCCCTCTTTATACTTACTTGCACATAAAAAATCTATAAAATGTGATCACGAGAAAACTCTATCCTTCCCTCCTTGTAACATTAATTATATTAAAACATAGTCAGCATTCCATGATGCCACAGGCTGGCAGATGATCTAATAACCCTCAGTAGGGTTGGCAAAAACAGCCATCTTAAGTGGTAAGATGCCAGTCTACCACTGGAGACGGCAGACACTGGATTTTATTATTTTTAAAGGTAAACATAAATCTTTGAGGTCATCTACCTTCACAGAGTCGCATCTTTGGAATTGTAAGTCATCCGCGTCAGGATCACACAAATGTTCGCTAAGTTGGGGCCACCCACATTGATATATATTTGTGCTGCCTATATAATATGGGCAGTTCCATACCACCTCAGTTTTTGGATCATGGAAAATGCCTTTGTCGATTTTGGTCGCTTGAAGTTTACAATTTTCTTTATTTATCTTTATTGTTATTTTATGTAGTCATGGGCTACTCCAGAGAAGCCTCAACTTTTTGTTTCTGTCATTGTGGTGTGAAGATAGTTAGCGACGGTATTGACACACTTTGTGTTTGCTACCCGGGCCTTTTGCATGATATGAAGAACTGCCATTTATCAAGGCTTCAACCAGGTGATGAGGAAACCCTGCTGGAAGGCTTTAGAAAATTTCCATCAGAAAATGGAAGACGCCAAGTGGACAGCATCAGTATCTAGCCAGGGGTTTCTGGCTCACTCTACCAGTTCTGCTGCTGGGGGAGCCCCACAGATCCCCTTATTGAGTAGCCATGTTACCAACTTTATAAGAAAAACTCCATTCTTCAAAGGAGAAGTCAAAAAAGGCCTCTTTGAAGCATTCCTGCAAATTTTTAGTTTCCTTTCAGTCCAGGTTGCTGTGGAATCTCCGTGAGGGTGAGTTTCAGGCCACTTTGTTGGTCTCTGTTGTCGGTTTCACAATTGTTCAGACACCAAGCTGAGGTGTAGGCTCTGACTCTCCCACTGTCAGCTGCGTGCAGCCCATTCTTAGAGAGTCATTGATGGGCACTACCCTGTCATTGCTTTCTTCACCAACTCTGCCAGCTAGCGCTGTCAATGCTAGTTCTGTTGTGCTGGCTACTGTCTTTGAATTATTTCAGTGGTTTTTGCCATCCCTGCTGTCAGTTAATCTGTCTGGCTCAGCTGTTCCCGTTGCTGCTGTCGACCTGGGCTGTGGTTGTATTCGGGACTCCTGTCTCTGCCACTGTGCTATTACTGCTGCTGCCACTCCCTGAGCAGCCTATGCTTCTGTGGTCTCTCCTACTCTTCTTCTGCCTCTCCCTTGACCTGTGGAAGAGGAAGATAAATACACAGTGGTAATCATGCAACTGTTTATGGGTAGTGCAGTATACCGATCGTTGCGCAAATGCGGTACCCATTGAATAACATGTATACCACTACCGCTCAGCGACACACAGTGCGCGGTACCAGTGTACTTTTGTGTGACTACCACTGTAATTCAGACCTTCTGGATGTGGAGGAAGGGATGTGGAGTAAGAGCAGCCAGTTTATAGGTTTGACTGTAGTTCCACTGTCTACTTCAGTAGTGAAGATACAGTATTGTAGTCTTTATACCCAGGTGTCCCACTGAGGATGCCTCTTTTCAGGCTTTGTGGTGCTCCATGAAGGACAAGCTAGGCTTTGCTGCTGAGGAAGAGTACTTCACTGAGAGGAGTCTGTAAAAATTCATGAAGGTCTCCATATTGCCTTCTGTAATCATTCCTTCCATTTACTCTGCTTTGGAGGATGCTACCATGGCTGCATGGCCAAGAGCCAGTACATTACCGGCTGTCCCTCAGAGGACACACAAAAATATTCTGTTCTCTTGACTAACAGATGAAGCTTCCATCTCCCATCTTCCTCTTTTGGCTGTCAGAAAGTCCTGCCACATGGACCTATCCTGCACTGTCTAAAGGCAGCCATTCTAAGCTTGTGGCCTGGAACTAAATGCAGCCATATTGCCCTGATCCAGTTCCCCCTCCTTCCCTTCTTTCCTCTGTCCTTCCCTCCCTCAGAGTAGCCAAAGTTAATGAGCAGGTGCAGTCTTCCAGGAAGCCATCACTGGACCAGCAAGATTGGCGGCTGCAGTAGCAACATAGCATCAAGAGGGAGGTGGCTAGACCGGCCTGGTGGTGCTGAGGGTTGAGGCGCTGGACGCTACACCTCATGCCACGCCAGCGACCCGGGTTCGGGAATGAGCCGGGTCAGGAGGGGAGGGATAGAGATTGAGCGTCCGCTGACAGCTCTCTTCCTGGGAGTGGTATGGGAAGCGCTCGCTCTAGGGTGACCTCTGGCAGTGGCCGGAGGATCACCGTTGGAGCAGCGTGGCATAATGCTTGGGGGCGGAGCCACGGCACTACGTTGCCTTGCTGACTGGGCTCCGTGGGGAAGGGGGGGTGTAAACAGGCAGAAATACCTTCCGCTTGTCGGTGAGATGACTGTAGCCTCGGGGGACTTCGCCCACATCCCATCTGCCGGCCCAACCTGCCCTGGATCTTCCTCCAAGCTGACCCAATGGCACCAAGGTAGGCACTTCATACTTAGGTGGTCACCACCGAGGGAGGGTGGAATCAGCCCCAGAGATGGTACCAGGGGTTGAATCTGCCTGGGATCTTTAGGGGGAGGAGATCGAGGGGGAGATGCGAGGGTTCAGGCTGGGAGTAGGGCGGACTCCGTGTGCACTCCTGAAGGATGCCCGGGGAGTGGATGCAGAAATAAAGTTAAAAAAAAAAAAAAAAAAAGGGAGGTGGCTTACTAACAGGGGAGCAACAAAATTGTGAGTACAGGGGACCCCTGGGAGGAACACAGGAGCTGACCTCCAGCATCATACAGCATCTTCCACCCAGCAGCCGCACCATCCCAGTGGTTTTATGCGCAGTCACCACCTGGCAGACATGCCTTGGATTTCCTCCTTCCAACCGTTCAATGCAACATATCCTGCCATTTCCAGGTAGTATGTTATTTAATCTTGAAGGCCTCGATTCCACTGTCCATTCGGTGCACCTTTGGTCTCCTCATTGCAACTGCTGTGAACCTCACCCCCACATTTCCAGGCAGCACTAACTATCTTAGCCATCGATGTGACCGTAACAGGTATCAAAGACGGCTTTGCTGCAACCTCCTAATGGTAGATCAGTCATTCTCAGTGACAGACACTGCATTAACTGTTAGCAGCCAGTATTAAATCAGTCTCCCCATTTTTCAGCTGCAAAGTCTAGGAATAGTCAGATCACTCCCCCCCAAATTCGCTACTCTTCCTCTCCCTCATCCATTTCCTCGGCCTTGCATAATTTCCTCTCCGTAAACTGCAATTGTAGCTGAACTCACCTTGTTACATCTCATGTCCGTACTTGTTACTCTATCTAACGCACTTGCTGTCCTTGTCTACCATGTCTCTGACACAAAATGTTATCATTTTTATTACTTTAGGTTCTGTTTCTGATTGCTAATCACCCCCCCCATATGTATGCATGTACAAAATACTATGTACTGTTTGAAATGTTATCACTTGTTGCTGTATGCTGAAATGTTTGTACTATTTTAAGTATTATCACTTGTTGCTGTATGCTGAAATTGCTTGTATATTTTATTCCAATTCCCCTTTCCCCCAGGACGCACCGTGAGATGAGCAACTTGTTGTTCAGTGTGCCCTTCCTAGTGAAACTCTTTAAAGAAATAAATAAAATAAGTTTACAGGAACTGGGGACGGGGATCTCTGCGTAACAGATGGAGACCTCACTTTACCTATGGCAGTCTTAAAGCACCATCATAATATCTACAGAAGGAAAGTCTGCTAATAGCAAGTCCAGAAGCAGAAGGAAGTGTACAAGTTGCATGACTCCTCTGTTAGCCATGTGCACAGGGTCTTTATGCCTACAGTGTGAAGCCTTTCAGGAGGCCCAGACATCACAAGATTCTAATGCTAGACTAGCACAGGACACAAAGATGGGGGGCAGGTGACCAGGGGAGACAGCCGCAAAAGATTGGCGCAAGGTATCATAACGAAACTCAACAGTCTTCATGTTGGACCTGGACTGCTTTGATTTCCTGATCCTTCAGTTATCGCTTAACCACTGAGTAAAGTACAGCACAAAGTTATACTGAAAAAAGGCTTGTCACCCTCCTTCGATGAAGAAGACTCCAACAAATGCTCCCATAAAAGAGGAAGAGGCAAGTGAGATCCTCATTTCATGTCATACTTGAGTTCTTCGTTGACAGGAGGATGGAGAAGTAAAGAGTATGCCCTCACACTCTGACCAGGACATAGGTAGATGCTTCAACACTGAAGATCTAAATTTCTTTATTAGGAAAGTTCTGGCTGAGCTTAGCCTGGCCCCAACAGATGCCACCTCAAAAGAAGAAAAACAGAATTTCACGCTGTGAAAAGCAACCAAGTCAGGCAATGCCTTTCTTATCGTAAAAGCCATCAAAGATCTTGTTAAAGATTGACAAGAACCAGATGGATACATGGCAAAATCTCCCTATGATAGACCTCATGATCTCGTCATTAACAAAGAGCAAATCTCTTCAGCAGAAGAGATGTAATGGACCGAAAAGTAGACAACTCAATGAAGAAGGCATTCCAAACCAAGGCAACCTCTGTGAAAGCGGCAACAGTGGCTTTATTTTCGTCTACAGCATTCTTGCCATGGGCAATGTCTCTTGCATTTAATCAGCTGAGGAGCCAGAGAAAAACAAAGACCACCTTGAAGGACTTCAGCTTGTGGGTTTAGCATCAGCATATGTGGTGGATATTTCAGAAGAGGCCGTAAGATGCTCCGCATGGACCATGTTTTACCAAACGTCATCTTGCAGGAACCTCTGGCTGAGAGCCTGGTAGGCAATGCCTCATTCAAAATTCATTTGCTAAACTCCCATTTGAAGGAGGTCTCCTATGTGATGCATCCTTGAAAGTTCTATGGCATATTAATAAATAATACTGAGCCAGCATTACATTTGTGGGGGACCCAACAAGAATGGCCTTTGAGGAGGACTCCTAACTCCCACCACATAAATATAACTTGCATAATCTCAGTTTTATGATTTTCAACAGCTTTACTGGTTCTTGGTATTTATCTGAATCTATTTAGTGCTTAATATCATTGTATGCAGCATTAACGGCTACAGGCAGGTACCCCCCCCCCCAGGCCTGTTAGCAGCAAACATACACAGCTGAATAGTTGTTCCCCAAGGGGGGGGCCTTAAGTAGCCTAGCCATGGAGCACCTAAGACTCCCCCTCTTCTGTGAACACCTATCAGGAGCTCCATACACTGTCGCAGTTAGGAGCAGCGGGCTTTGCGGGGGAACCCAGAGGCTCCCTGTGCTGTTGCTGCCAAAAAACTGCCATACATTAAAAATATAAAGCATTAAGCATCTGCAGTGTCAGTGTGATTATTTCTTTTTTTTCTTTGTTTCCCTCTCTTCCCATTTCGAATAAATCTTAGCTTGGTTGTCCTCTTTCTTACCTGATCTTTCTTACTTTGGCTTTATCTTTTCATCATTTTCTTTCATGTGCCCCTCCCTGCCTTAACCTGAAAGCCCTGGCATCTGCAGCACTCCCTGACCATGGACTGTCCTAGAGTAGGTGACCATAGGATCACACCTGAACATGGGTTGCTGTCATGGAACCTTGATGTGCTACCAGTGGCCTACCATAGTGACTTAGCTAGTTTTTTTGTTTTCACTTTTTTCTTTTGTCTCTGTAGTATCATTGTGTGTGTTTCTGTATCAGGTAAAGCTCCCCTTCCCCAAGGGGAAATATTAGCTGCAAAGCTCTCTCCTCCACCCTAGACCAAAAGGCTGCAGTGCTCTATGCTCTGTTCTCCCCCCTTCCCTCCCAACTTAGTAAAAGAAAAGCTTCCTCCTCCTCCCACCATTCCCACGTACCTAATGGCAGCAGTGCTGTCTCCTCTCGCAGTGTGCATAATGGCAACAATGCTCTCTTTTCTCTTCCTCCAGATCTATGGCAGCAATGCTCTCTTTCTCCTCTCCCTCTGCTTAATGGTAGTAATGCTCTCTGCAACCTACCCCAGACCTAAAGGCAGCAAGAATCATTCTCCTGTCCCTTACATGATCCTGATCCCCAGTTTTTAAAATCCACACTGGCTCACCCCCACCCATCATAGCCTCACCACCTACCCCAGGAAGGAAGGAGATGGTATTCGCAATGCTTGCCTAACAATTGTATCACAGGATTTTGACACACTGGGACTGGCCATCAGACTAGGGAACTGTAAGAGATGGAGCAATCAGTTACCCAGAGTCAAAATTTGATTCATTCACTTAAGTAAGTTCCATCCTCAAATAATTAGTTGATTGCTTTGACTGCTGTATTGAAAGGTCAAGCTTTGTATACTTTAAAAAACTAATGTAACCCCCCTGCAAATGGGGGTTCCCAAAAGACTTCCAGGAGCTTGCTTGAATGCTCCAAGCCTGAATGGTGTTTGGCGTTTAAGCCATTTATCAGTGAGTGTTTTTAGAGCCTCTGGTACTGTCTCTTTAAGAGCTGTCTGCTTGCAGACATAATTAGTTTGTATGGGGGGACTGTGTGCTTCTCTGTTTGAGTACCACTCGAGCTGCTGCCAATTCACTCCATTTTTGCAGTCACTAGGAGTGCAAAGGGAACCTATCTGAAAGATGTAACTGTTTGCCAGAAATCATTTACAGTAATAATGAAATTACAGTTTGTCTAACCTGCTTTCTTTGCAGTCAGAACTGTGTCTGCCTAGTTCCCCATTCTAGTTTTGAACTGCTGAACTGGACCAATCAGTGTGGGGTAAGCTAGCTCTAAAATGGTGCCTTGGACTGAATCAGAACTTGGACTCATAATCTGAGCCAGCCACAAGAGGATTGTATGGGCAGTGACTCTGGGAGATGTAGTTTAGACTTCGCCTTTTTGGACCAACAGCAGCAGTCTATTGTGAGTGACAGCCAATCCAGTCAAGAACTGGGAGGAACTCAAAGGAAGTGCCTGGTTTTGTCTGTTGGAGTTTCAGTTTAGCTCTGGCAGTGAAGGGAAAGGAACCTGTGCTCCTTCAGTGCACAGTTTTAGTCAAAAACATGTATAAGGTCCAGAGTTCGGTCTGCAGCTTGTATAACTGCTTGTTAGGACTGAATCTCGTCCTGTGAAAAGAATCAAAGGATCTCTGAAGAGTAGAAACCAGGCTCACCCTGTAGAAGACTGGAGAAATTGTTGAATTGCACTCGGTCTGTCAGGAACTGAATCTGCTGTGTGTTCTCCGGTATTGTGCAGTAATTGCGATCGGATAGAGAAGCAGCCTGCCTGGTATAGTACTTTCTTTTTACCATATAAATGTGTGAAGAGTCTTGGAGCTCAAGAGTAGCCCTGCTGACGCTGAAGGACCCTATCTTGTTTGGAGGTCGTGAGTACTAATTCAGGGTCGCCTCGTTGAATTGCCACATTAAATCCAAATGGAATCACTGTACTGCTGACTGTTTAAACTAATTTTTCTTTTCACTGTGTGAAAGGGCCCCTACCAGCTGCCACGGTTTGACTAGCCACTAGGGCTTGGGTACCCAGGGACAGTAACTGGTAGGGATAGGCCTGTGCACAGAGCCATAGGTAGATAGTAAAGTGATAAGCTAATTAACCTGATTTCCCCTGTCCTTGTTATATCCCCTAAATAAATCAGAGCTGCTTGTTTCAGCAAAGTTATACTGCCTGAGGTATTTGTCTATGTTAAAAAGTACTGTACTGTGATTGTTGCACTGTATCTTATTTCACAGGAGGTCCCAGTGCGGAACTAGTCCTGGGGTAAGTGTATACTGTGAAGGTAATTCTGATATATTGTGTGGGCCACTAGTGGGAAGAAAGGGGTTGCAGTGTCCCAGAGGGCTGTGACCAAGTAAGTTTAACTATTGCAAACCCTGACCTCTGGGTGGAGGCACCGCCATTGGATCCAGGCCCCTCAACCTGTTAGTGGCAAATCAGGCAGGAGTAGTAGCCCCTGGGATAGCGCCATCTAGGGGTTACATCTTGGAGGCTCACCGCTGGGATTGTATGTCCTCTAGTGGCCATATTTATGAACCACCGTTAAGAAAAAAATGGGTACCCCGACAGAAGTGGCTGTGCACCGGCTGGTGGAGTGGTGTACTGGGGAGGAGATTGACCCCCAAAATGCTATGCTTATCCTGGACATCCCCCTGGGTATCAATACGGACACTGTACAGGGAGTACTTTCCAAGGTGGAAGGTTTACAAAACCCTGTGGTGGTGGGTCGGCATGCTAAGCTGCTCACCCACACTTTCCTGGCTCTAGTAGAGTTTAAGGATCCCATAGATAGCTCCAAAGTGCCACAGACCATTACCCCAGAGGGAGCCCTCACTGCCTGGAGAGTGATAACTAAGTACAGTAAAGACCGGTGGGAATGAGCCCCCACCACTGTCTGGAAACTTTGAGGAGAAATTTGCTAAATGGTTGCTGGGGAAGGAAAACTGTGAAGGACTTGAAGAACTATTCTTGCTACCTGGGGTGTTCTCCCCAACACCCTCTCCCGCCTCCAGTACCCGTAATGGTGGCTGAACCAATGCAGACTCCTATTTCTGCACCTGCCATTAGTCACGACTCTTACCGAAGGTTGAGGATCTTCTCTGGCACCCTCCCCACCCCCCAAGGGGAGGATGACTGGGAGACCTGGATAGACTATGTTGCCCCCCAAGTGCTAGAATGGCAATGCTCGGAAGCCAAAAAGCGAAAGAGGGTTAGTGAGAGCCTCCGAGGTCCCGCCCTGGCTACCATCTGTGCTAAACGGGCCAGTAACCCTGAAGTGACTGCACAGGCCTATCTTGAGGCCTTGGAGAATGTGTATGGGAGCCCAGATTCTGATGAGGATCTATGGTGGAGAGTAAGAAATGCACAGTACCAAGGGAGTTGTTGTCTGTGTATGTATCCTGCTGGAAAAATTGTTGCAAGAATGCCTCAGAAAGGGTAGTTTGCCAGCGATTGAACTGGACCGAACCAGGCTGGACAGGATCCTTAAGTCTGCCCCTTCTCAGAACTGCTGTTGCTTCAGTTACGCCTGGCAAATCGACTGGAATCCCCACCTCCTATGATGAGTTAATGAGAGAAATTGAAGAGTTGAGAAAAGGCAACCTCGGGAGGGACCTGCACCAATAGCTGCGGCGTCTGACCCAAGTGACTGAGGGTGGCCCATCAAGTGAAGTTCAGGGGCAGAGGTTGGCAGTCAATGAGTGCTCTGACAAGGAAAAGCTATGCCACAATGGGGCTGAACTGTTGAGAGAGATCCGGAATTCAAAAACAGTCCCTTTATGAAGGCCACGCCTGCAAATGCGGGCCCTGACCTATATCCGACTGCATCTGCTTATGGGGTGGGGGTACCCACCCATGTATCTCCTACTGATAACAGCTCCAAACTCAATTCCTTGACCATGGAAGTGGAGAAACTGACGAGATGTCTCCAAATGCTTATCACTGCAGACAGAGATGGCACCAAGGTTTCCAGTTAGTAATACCCGCCCTGGCTCCCAGTGTGGCGCCTCCAGCTCAAACTCCAGAAAGTATGTTTTGCTATAATTGTGGGAAGGATGGGCACATGAAAAGGGAATGCCGTCCCAAAAGACACTGACAAAGTTGCATATAGGCTACAAGGAGAGCTTGGAGAACAAATCAGTGGTTAAGAGGGCACGAAATGATCCCAGTGAGGGCACCAAAATGCTAACTCACGCCCTTCGTGGCAAGGTCAGTTGCCCAGGCCCCCACTATCGCTCTCCAGACTGGTCCAGAATAGTGGGTCCTCCATGGAGACCACTGTAAAGGTGAATGGAGTGTCTACAAGAGCTGTATTAGACAGTGGCTCCCAAGTGACAATTATGTTCCAGGATTGGTATCAGAAGCATTTGTCAGACGTACCTTACAACCATTAGAAGGACTGCATGTATGGGGTTAAGTGAGAAGGCCTACCCCTATTCCGGTATATCCGAATTTGGCTGTCTTTCCCACCTCCGTGGCTGGATGGCCGAACAAGTAGAGACTCTAGCCTTAGTGTGTCCCCCCACTGGACTGTATGATGGTGTCCCTTTGTTGATTGGAACAAATGCTCATATGTTCGGAAGGCTGGCACAGTTGTGTTATGAAAACAGGGTCAAAAACTAGTAGAGCTTTAAGAGTTC
Organism: Neoceratodus forsteri; assembly: GCA_016271365.2. Taxonomy (NCBI): domain Eukaryota; kingdom Metazoa; phylum Chordata; order Ceratodontiformes; family Ceratodontidae; genus Neoceratodus; species Neoceratodus forsteri. The sequence goes on along the minus strand of CM057449.1, from coordinate 1,126,473,680 downwards.
CAGCTTTAATTAAGAAGGCCTATGAGGCACAGAGAGATGCTGAAAAAATAGAACCAGAGGAACCGGTCGGAATTGTATGGAAGAAGGATCCTGAGTCTCTGATCCTGGCGCAAATTCCCAGTGTACCTTACAGGAGAGGTCCGTATCAGAAAGGATGTTAAGAATAAAATATTAATGTTGGATGCACCAGGGATGGAAAATTGCCAGAAGGACTGCTGGTCAAGCCTAGTATTTTGCCCGCTGAGCCCATGCTTATGCCAGAAGGTAATGGTCCAAGTTCATAATGTGTCTGAAAGAGACATTCGAGTAAATAGAGGTTGCATCCTGGCTAATGTGCATTGTGCAGACACTGCAGTGCTACCCAGTAGCAAGAGTTCGAGGAAGAATGACAGGGTAACGCCTGACTTGTTTGATTTCGGCGACTCCCCGTTGCCAGCTGAATGGAAAGTGAGGATCAGTGAGAAGCTTGCCCAGAGAGACCAGGTGTTTTCTTTAAAGGAATGGGACATAGGATGCGTGCAAGGAGCTGAGCACAACATCCGGCTGCATGACAAAGACCATTTCGTGAGAGGTCTCGGCGCCTGGCACCTGCTGACATAGATGATGAGACGGCATCTGCAAGAGATGTTAGCTGCTGGTGTAATACAAGAATCCAGAAGCCCTTATGCTTCCCCATTGTGGTAGTGAGGAAAAGAATGGGACAGTAAGGATGTGTGTGGATTATCTCTTAAACCGGGCGGACTATCCCTGATCAGTACACAATGCCCCGATTCAGGATGCTTTGGACTGCCTAAACGGGAGCAAGTGGTTCTCTGTGTTGGATCTCCGCAGTGGGTACTACCAGATCCCGATGGCCCCAGAGGACCATGAGAAGACAGCCTTTATCTGTCCGCTTGTTCTATGAATTCATGAGGATGCCTCAAGGGATTTCAGGTGCCCCAGCCACTTTTCAACGATTGATGGAGCGTGCAGTGGGGACATGAACTTACTAGAGTGCCTGGTATACCTAGATGATGTTATTGTGTTTGGCAGCTCACTGGAGGAACATGAGAGCAGATTATTTAAGGTATTGGACCGACTGGAGGACTTTGGCCTTAAACTGTCCATTGATAAGTGTCAATTTTTCAAACATCAGTAAAGTATGTGGGACACAGAGTATCCACCGAGGAATAGAGACTGACCCAAGTAAAGTTGAGGCCTTGACCACCTGGCCACAGCCCAAAAATCTAAAAGAACTGCAAAGATTCCTGGGATTCTGTGGTTATTATCGCTTCATCAAGGACTATTCAAGAGTGATCCCCTTTACTTAACCTTACTCATGGGTATCCCCTAACCCACAAAACATACTCAAAAGTCAAGCCCTCAAGACTGAAAGAGTGTATTTTCATCCGAGTGAAGTATTTGGGGCCCGCTGGACTCCTGATTGTGAGACTGCTTTTCATGAGATCATATATCAACTTACCCATGCTCCAGTGCTGGCCTATGCTGATCCAAGAAAACCTTACGTCCTGCACACTGATGCTAGCTTGCAAGGGTTGGGGCTGTGTTGTACCAAGAGCACAGAATGGCCTGAGACCAGTGGCCTTTGCCAGTAGAAGCCTGACCCCATCCGAAAAGAACTATGCTGTACATAAGTTAGAGTTCCTAGCTTTGAAGTGGGCTATTGTTGACCAATTCCATGAGTACTTGTATGGGGCTAAAATACTGGTAAAACTGACAATAATCCTTTGACCTATGTGCAGACCTCAGCTAAGTTGGATGCCACTGGTCGAGGTGGCTTTCTGCATTATTTACATATGACTATGCTCAATCACCGAGCAGGTCTGAACCACATAGATGCTGATGCTCTTCCGGAGGCCTGTTCTCAGAATGATTGGGTCCGATTAGCAGAACCTGACATTCGGCACTCTGCCGGAAGTTTGACAGGGAGGAACAAATGTCCACGGACGCAGTGGACTGCATGGTGGATTGCTTGGGACCCTCTGAGAATTGCATACCTGCTGCTTATTGCCACTTTTCTGCAATAGACATTGGTGCACTGCCTCAGCTGGACAATGACAGTATATTCGCGGGTCAATCCCCGATCCCATGATCAAAGCAGCTTTAGAAGCCCTCTATGCAGGAGAAGATGTGTCCAAATTACGCCCACTGATTTGAGAACTGCACTGTTATACAAAGAAGGTCCTGGTTGAAACTGATCAATAAACTGTTATACAGAGAAACAGTAGACAGAGGGGACAAGTAGACAAACAACAACTAGTGCTGCCCACTGCCTTCGAGACTCAGTACTGATGTCCTTGCACAACCACATGGGGCACCTTGGTATAGACAGAACACTTGACTTGGTGAGATCCAGATTCTATTGGCCTAAGATGGGGGCTGATGTGGAGCAACACATTCGAACCTGTAGTCGCTACTACAGAGGAAAGCTTTTCCAGAGGGCTGCCCCTTGTTAACATCACCACCAGTGCACCCATGGAGCTGGTCTGTATTGATTTTCTGAGTTTGGAGTCAGATCAAAGAAATATCAGTAATGTGCTGGTGGTCACTGACCATTTCACGAGATATGCCCAAGCTTTCCCACCAAAGACCAGAAAGCATCCACTGTGGCCAAGTACTTGTAGAAAACTTTTTGTTCCTATGGGGCTCCACAAAGAATCCATTCTGATCAAGGGAGAGACTTTGAGAGTCGCCTGATCAAAGAGATGCTTTCTGTGGGAGTGCAAAGTCCAGAACCACTCCTTATACCCCTAGGGGACCCACAGCCTGAACGCTTCAACCGCACTTTGCTAGATATGCTAGGCACCCTGCACCCAAAGGACAAGCCTAGATGGAGCCAACAAATTAGCACCCTGGTACATGCTTATAACTGCACCAAAAGTGATGCCACTGGGTTCTCCCCTACCGCCTGATGTTTGGAAGAAGCTTCGACTACCGGTAGATGTGTGTTTTGGGGTTTCTCCTGATGGGGTTCAAGCTGACAACTATTTACAGTCGTGCAAGTTAAAGGCCCAGCTAACTCATGCATACCAACTGGCTCAAACCATGGCTGCCAAAAGAAATCTGGCCAACAAAGAAAGGTATGATAAAAGGTGAAAGCACAGGAACTCCAGGAGGGAGATCGGGTATTGCTAAGAAATCTGGGACTGCATGGCAAACACAAGATTGCTGACAGATGGCACCATCTCTCACATTGTAGTGGGCAAACTAGATGATCTGCCAGTGTACAAAGTAAGGCCTGAGAATAATCTCAAAAGATGTAAAACAATGCATAGAAATCATTTACTGCCCATTGGACAAATCTTGATTGAGTCTGAGCCCCAGAAGATGCCCCTCTGGACCAGTGACTAGAGCTGCTGCTAAGAAAAGATCAAGGAAGTCTGCACCTACAGAAGCAGAGTTAAAGTGTTCCCCTGCACAAGTCCCAGTTGAGCATGACTGTCAGTCCATATCAGAAGAAAGTGAGAGTGACTTTGAATACTATCCTTCTTACGAACTGAGTCAATTGTTTCGGGCAATCCCTAGTCAATACTGGAGACAAAGCTGGGCCTTCTGGACTGTCTAAGCCCCAGCTTCATCCCTGGAGCCAATGCTCCCAGAAAGTGAAGTGCAAAGCATCAGATCAGATGAAATGGAATCATTGTGCATGGTTGAACTGTTTGAGCTTTCAGGAGAAAATGATAGATTGGGGCAGACTGGTAATACACCCAACAAGAAGAGTATTTTGAGTGTCCTGACAGTCCACTGCCAGTGTCCGAAAGCTTCCATGAGCCAAATGTTGTGGACTCAGAAACTGTAACCTGGAGCTGAAAGTGCCCCAAGTTCTAGCCTCTCTACCCCCAGGGAGACTCCTGACAAGTGAGGACAATGCTGAAAATGAGGCTCAGAGTGCAGAGACTGTAACAGTTCCCCTAGAAAGACTGGTCGAGCTGTAAAGCCTGTGGTGCACCTCAGTTATGATTCACTTGGGAGGCCTGTGGACTTGCCTCTCAATGTTGTCCATAAAGGAGTGTATATGTCCCCGAGCTCATTGCCCAAACTGAGCATCAGTGCTAACTCCAAGTTACTTGTGTTGCCCTCTAAGTATGGTGCCCTTGCCCCGTCCAGCCCCAAGGTAACTGATAGGGAAGGGCCCCCTCTCTTCAGGTTTCATGTACAAGAGGTAATAACTTGAGTTATGGTACAATGTGTGTAATACTGTGTAAAGAGTGACGTACTGCAGTGTTTCAGAAATGTGTTCTTGGTAAAATGATGTATTGACTGATGATTACATGTGTGAGCCTAATGCAAATGTATATGGTTGCAGTTGAAACTTATGGGGGTACTTGCTTGATGTGGATGTCAGGCTTTCCCAGGCCAGGAAGGGTGTAACCCCCCTGCAAATGGGGGTTCCCAAAAGACTTCCAGGAGCTTGCTTGAATGCTCCAAGCCTGAATGGTGTTTGGCGTTTAAGCCATTTATCAGTGAGTGTTTTTAGAACCTCTGGTACTGTCTCTTTAAGAGCTGTCTGCTTGCAGACATAATTAGTTTGTATGGGGGGACTATGTGCTTCTCTGTTTGAGTACCACCGAGCTGCTGCCAATTCACTCCATTTTGCAGTCACTAGGCGCAAAGGAACCTATCTGAAAGATGTAACTGTTTGCCAGAAATCATTTACAGTAATAATGAAATTACAGTTTGTCTAACCTGCTTTCTTTGCAGTCAGAACTGTGTCTGCCTAGTTCCCATTCTGGTTTTGAACTGCTGAACTGGACCAATCAGTGTGGGGTAAGCTAGCTCTAAATGGTGCCTTGGACGAATCAGAACTTGGACTCATAATCTGAGCCAGCCACAAGAGGATTGTATGAGCAGTGACTCTGGGAGATGTAGTTTAGACTTCGCGCCTTTTGGACCAACAGCAGCAGTCTATTGTGAGTGACAGCCAATCCAGTCAAAAACTGAGAGGAACTCAAAGGAAGTGCCCGGTTTTGTCTGTTGGAGTTTCAGTTTAGCTCTGGCAGTGAAGGGGAAAGGAACCCTGTGCTCCTTCAGTGCACAGTTTTAGTCAAAAAACATGTGTAAGGTCCAGAGTTCCGGTCTGCAGCTTGTGTAACTGCTTGTTAGGACTGAATCCGTCCTGTGAAAAGAATCAAAGGATCTCTGAAGAGTAGAAACCAGGCTCACCCTGTAGAAGACTGGAGAAATTGTTGAATTGCATTCGGTCTGTCAGGAACCGAATCTGCTGTGTGTTCTCCCGGGTATTGTGCAGTAATTCGATCGGGATAGAGAAGCAGCCTGCCTGGTATAGTACTTTCTTTTTACCATATAAATGTGTGAAGAGTCTCGTGGAGCTCAAGAGTAGCCCTGCTGACGTTGAAGGACCCTATCTTGTTTGGAGGTCGTGAGTACTAATTCAGGGTCGCCTCCCTGTTGAATTGCCACATTAAATCCAAATGGAATCACTGTACTGCTGACTGTTTAAACTAATTTTTCTTTTCACTGTGTGAAAGGGCCTCACCAGCTGCCACGGTTTGACCAGCCACTAGGGCTTGGGTACCCAGGACAGTAACTGGTAGGGATAGGCCTGTGCACAGAGCCATAGGTAGATAGTAAAGTGATAAGCTAATTAACCTGATTTCCCCCTGTCCTTGTTATATCCCCCTAAATAAATCAGAGCTGCTTGTTTCAGCAGAGTTATACTGCCTGAGGTATTTGTCTATGTTAAAGTACTGTACTGTGATTGTTGCACTGTATCTTATTTCACAGGAGGTCCCAGTGCCGGAACTAGTCCTGGGGGTAAGTGTATACTGTGAAGGTAATTCTGATATATTGTGTGGGCCACTAGTGGGAAGAAAGGGGGGTTGCAGTGTCCCAGAGGGCTGTGACCAAGTAAGTTTAACTATTGCAAACCCTGACCTCTGGGTGGAGGCACCCGCCATTGGATCCAGGCCCCTCAACCTGTTAGTGGGAAATCAGGCAGGGGTAGTAGCCCCTGGGATAGCGCCATCTAGGGGTTACACTAACAAACTTTGAAGCTGCATTGATGCTCTTTGGTTCAGTCGACTTGTCCCTCAGCAACATTTTTGTGTGAGATACAGTGAGCTTAAAACCTTTCTTGCCCACACATCCTGCATCCACCCTTCCATTTTGTACCAGTACCAATATCATTAATTTTTTTTATTTGAAAATGGGTAACCGGGGAAGGCACACTGAGCCTAGGCGTGTTTCCAGGTGTGACCCAGGGGAAGGGTAACATGGCTAGGCATGCACATAAATAAAAGGATTGGAAATAACATACAGTTTGATAGAAGTACAATAATGACGCAAACAGGCAGCAGGAAGAAAGTGCTAAGTAAACAATGAGATGAGTAAAATCTAGAGCAAGTACGACGTGGCATTGTCAACACACACAATGTGTCAGACAAAACAGGTGCAGTTCAGTTGAAAAAGAAGTTTTAGCTGATGTCTGAAGCATTGTATAGAGGTGGAGTGAAGAGTGGCAAGAGGGAGCTGGTTCCAGAGAAGAGGTAAGCAATAGGAGAAGTCAGAGGAATAAGGGTGAGGAGTGGAGAATGTAAGCTGGTCTCTTGAGTGGAGGGAGCATGAAGCGGGGGGATAGGAGAGAGAAGAGAGGTCAGATGGGGTGGCAGGGAGCCAAACCAGTACTTGGAGATGAAGACAGTGTTGTGGAGCTGGTGACCTGAGTGTAGTCGGAGGATGGAGAGGGAGGAGTAGAGGGAGCAGTTGTGCGTATGTGGAGGGGAGTTAGTTGCAAAGTGACAAAAGGCATTACAGAGGGTATCCAGGCTGGAAAGGGAAGTGGAAGGGGCAATCCCATAGACCACATCAGTGTAGTGAAAGGTTGGGAGCACCATTTTGGTAATTAGCTCATGGCAGAACAGCAGGGACAGACGGTCTTTATTTCAGTACAGCATGCCAAGCTTGGGGGCAAAGTTTTGCACATACGGCGTCAGTGTGTGTGACGTATTCAAGCTTGGAGTCTAGCCACACACCGAAGTGCTTAAATGATGGGACTGCATCAACAGGGGAGTCATCCAGTGTGGAGAAGGCCAGAAGTTTTGAGAGCCTGGCCAGTTTTTGACTGATTTCAAAGGTCATAGGCACTGTTTTTTCAGTGTTGACCTTAAGCTGATTGGCCTGGAACCAGTGCAGTGCCCTATTGAAATTCTGTTGGAGTAGGGAGTTCCACAGAGGCAGTGGACGGACCAGAAGTGAAGATGATTGTGTCATCAGCATACATATGTACAGTATACACGAGCTGACGCAAGCAGAGGGGAGATCATTTAAGAAAATGAAAAATAGGATTGGGCCCAGGATTGAGCCCCATGGGACTCCAGCCTGAAAGGAGAGAGGGGGAGATGACATGCCTCCAATGTGATCGGACTGCTGTTAACCTGTTAGATAAGCTTTGAACCAGTCTGTGTACTAGGAGCAGAGAGTTCTGCCAAGCTCAGCTTCTCCAGAAGGAGCGAATGAGACACCGAGTCAGTGAAAATGGCGGCAGTGATATGCCCGTGATCCATCCCAGAGAGGATTGAATCAGTGACACGTAGCGGGGAAGAGATGGTGGAGTGATCTTTATGAAAGCCAGAATGAAAAAGAGAGAGAGGACATTGGTGGAGATGAGATGGCCAAGAAGTCTAGAGTAAACTAGTTTCTCTTGTGACTTAGCAAGGGAGGGAAGGAGGGAACTAGGGCAGTAGTTGCCAGGAGAAGAGGGGTACCCACCTTTGTGGACAGGAGGAACTTTGTCAATCTTCTAAGCCTGTGGAACTGATCTGAAAGAGAATGAGAGCTGAGTTAGTGGCAGAGCAATTGCAGGAGCAGAGATGTGAAGGATTTTGAGATCAAGTCCATCTGGGCTGGATTTAGACTGATTAAAAGAGGAGCGGGCCAGTAGAGCTTTATGAGTGGTAACAGGAGGGAAGTGGAAACCAAAAGAGGATATGTAATGAGATGGGCAGGGTGCAGAAGGTGAGGGGATGGAGCCATTTTCAGAGGGAGAGGAAAGGGCAGAAGTGGTGAAAAACTCATTGAAATGAGAAACAACAGAGGAAGAGTCAGAATGTAGTGTGTTATTAACCCAGAGGACAGGTGGTGCAGACTGCATTTGGTTAGTTAGAGGATCAAAAAGTGAGAGGCTGACTTTCTACAATTTTGCAGGAGAGTCAAGGTAACCTTGAAGGTTAGATTTGAAATAGAGTTGACAGTCCGTACAGCCTTAGTGTCTTTGTTCCTTAGAGGTTTGTAGCAGAGAAGATAATATTGTCCCAAGGCAACATATGAACATTAAAAACATTTAAAAATGTATCATCTGCAGAGTCATTGTGATTATTTTTCTCTATTTCTCTGTGTCTCCCTTCCCTTATGTAGTTTCCACTTTCTGCATAAATCACTTTAGCTTTAGCTTTTCGCTTTTGTTACCTTGGCTTCCTCTTTTTAATTTCTTCAGTCTATCCAGTCTTCCCTCATTCTTGTCCTGCCCAAACAATTTTGTTTATGTAGCTGTCGCTTTGCTTTCTTTTTCTAAAATTTATACACACACACACACACACACACACACACACACACACACACACCCAGGCACCAGAGCTGATTTGTCAGGCTGGCAGCCTCCCATCCTACTGCTTGTGCTTAACCCCAGAAGGATTACAACCTGCCCTCTGCCCCAGCAAGCACTTTCCCTTTCATGTTTTTAAAACGGATAAAATCCATCCCCGCCCATCTCAGCCCCACCACCTTTCTAAACAGCCTTGTGAGTGTCATTGAGAGGCCTTTTAGTTTAAAATTTGTCATTATCCATTCTAACACTGTACAGTGATCATCTGCCTCTCCCTTCATCAAACGTATTGGAAGATCTCCTCTCAGACGTTACTCTGTCCCCTCATAAAACAAGAAAAACCTACCCTGCATATTTTAAACATGAAACTCAGCCCATCCAGAGCCTCAAGTCACTCTTATTTTTTTTTTTCTTTTTCGTATCAGTCGTTATGCTCCTCGGCAGGCCGCAGTTGCTCGTCAGCCAGCCAACTGGACTCCGGGGACGTCTGGGCACTTGTAACGCCTTGTGTGTCCATGGCCCGGAGGCTTCATCCTGCTGTGGCCCCCGTCAGTTTCTCATTTTTCTCCCCCCATTATCCGAGACGCCAGAAAGCAGATGCGCATGCGTGTGGACTTACAGAAGATGGAATAACTGCTGAACGGACATCTAGCTAGCCTCATGGTCAAGAATGGGGGTGGATCAGAAGTGGTCAGTCATCAAAGGTGGGATAGCAGCTGCCACAAGTGAGTGTGTCAGGCTAAAAGGTAAAATCTCTAGATCTATATTACCAAGTTGGTTTAGTAGGGAAGTGGCTCAGGCAGTCAGAGAAAAGAGAACTGCTTGTAGAAAGCACAGGAGGAACCCAGTGTGACAGAGTTGAATAAGGCCCTGTCCCATTTGTTAAGCAGAAAGAGTTTAAAGCAAGGATATGTTCTGTCCTCTCCTTTTCTGTCTCTTGTCTGTCTGGTTGCACAACCATATGTTCTTGTGAGGCCCAGGAACTGATCACTGTGATGGTCTTGCGATTCTCCACCTCTCGCTATCTATCTGCCTTCACTTGCTGGTCTTCCCTTGTCGGCCTTCACCATTCATTACTGCTGGGTGTAAGTCAGAGGCGCGCATCTATACAGTAGCTTTTTTTGGGGGGAGAGGAGTCAGCATTGATGGCATCGCCCACGAGGCGGACACACTGCCTGGCACATGAAGGTTGGCTGTTAAGAGCTGCAGACTCCTCCTCCACCCCAGTTCTGTTTCTTCCGCCATCTAGGTCGCACCTGCTATGTGAGTTGCCGAAAGTTTGTCTGCATCACTAGGCCTTCACCATTCGACGCCGTTTTTCCTGCCTCTCCATCTCCATCCCAGTTCTGAATCCACTCGATGCCGTTGGAATCCAGTAAGCTCGTTCTTTTTACTTCTACCAGCAGCGCCAGGTCCTTTTTCTTAAAGTTTGTTAAATTTCTTTCAAGTCATGTCTGGTTTGGGGGCCAAGAGAAAATCCAAAGCGGGCTGTGCCCCCATGCGTCAGTACCTCTGTGGCTGGCATTTTTCCGTTACGGACTGACATGATGTTTGTTTGCGTTGCCTGGGTCCCAATCACAATATAGACAACTGCGATACCTGTTTCTCCATGGACTGCCGAGTTCTCGAGATCCGCAGGTTTAAAGTAGGCAGGGCCCCGCCGACTTTTGGAGGACGGCACCATTCTAGGAATGCCAAGGCAAGATCTCTTGACCCTGCCTCTGGGTCCCCTCCCGGGTCTATATGGCCCGGTGAAGAGGAAATCTCCTCAGATTCTAGCCTTGCCGTCGAGCTTTCTTCCGCAGTGCTGCACCACCACGGCAGTCACCTCCACGGAGGTGCAGGCTCCTCTGGTGTTGCGGCCCACAGTTGCTAGGCCCGGCACTGGTGGACCCTTGGCGCTGCCTGTCAATGCCACTTTGGATCCTGGCACCGTTCACCATGCTGGTGATCGAGGCAGCGCCCACGAGTGGTGCTGCCATGTCATGACAACACCGTTCTCTGCGCTATTGCTGAGAGCTCCGGGAATTACTAGTCTGGCGGTTTGTGTGGTCTCCTCCTCTTCGGAGGCGGATGATCCACTGACCGATCCGGATTGGCATCCCGACTCCTCAGAGTCAGGGAGTCCTCTTGGACATGGCACCAGGTGGCCCAGTGTTCACCTCCCGGACTCCCCGGAACCTATGGACCCTGCGGCCCCCCACACCAATGCCAGCATTGGGGGAGCTGCAGTGGATAGCAGTCTCGAGGGGCCTAGTGTGGCGGTCTCGACTGCTGTGGCCATGGCAGCTGCCATTTCTGGTGCTACCATGGCCTCCTTGGTAGGGATGGGGATTCCCTCTTCTGTGGCCTCCCTCGAGGGGCTTGCGTGATTGGAGAAACTCTTTGTCATTGGGTTCGAGGAAGAGGGCGACCTCAGAGTCCAGGGATTTGAGAGGCCGGGGTGAAGTGCAGAATCCTTCCTTTGCTACCCTGCTGGGAGTGGGGAGGAGCTGAAGCACTGAGCCCCACTTCTCCTCCTCTGAGACTTCAGGGGCGCCCTTAGTGGACAGCACTGAGGGTTGCCCTTCTGGAACCATGCAACCTCAGTCACACCACAGGGGAGATTCTTCCTCAGGGCTCAACCATGATTTATTTACACAGTTTGCAGCGTTTGCTGACTGGATCGACCCCAGGGTCCCCCCACGTGGGAGGATCTGCTGCTGGGTCTCAGAACCCTGGCAAAGACCGGACACTTTCGGTGAGGTGCCCTTCCCCAATTCCTTTGCAGACACCTCCCTTCCCCCCCAAGCCATGTGGGTCCTATGGGTCCTTTAACCTGGGAGATGTTCAGGGTCACTGCGGTAGCCTTCCTTAGGTATGTTAGAGCTATGGACGAGCAGGTCTTTCACCTGTCTGCCCTGCTGCAGGAGGACTCCGAACACCCGAGCTCCTCTAGTTAATCATCTGAGGAAGAGGAACATTCTGTCCACCTTTCCTCCGGTGCTGATTTCAACGAATATCAGCAGTTCTTCTCAAGGCTAGTTTAGGAGCTCCATATCTCCCATGTAGTAAGACGCAATACCAAGCAGGAGATGTTCTTGTTTCTGAGCAGATTCAGTGCCAACCACCTAGTGGTGCCTTCCTTGCCTATTCCCTTCCAGGAAGTGTTTATCCGCACCTGACAGTCACCAGCTGCCTCATCCCCAGCCCCAGCAGACTGCAGGAGGAGGTATTGCGCTCCCAAGGAGTCTCTTGATTCACTGCCTCACCCACCTTCAGGACTGACTGTATTAGACACTCCTTCTGGGGTTTCCACACCCAGCACACGACCGACCTCCAGATCCGGATTCTGCTGAGTCTGGTTGGTGGGAAAGAAGATTTTTCTCATCAGCTCGTGTGTTGCTCTGCATCAGCTCACATCAGGCTCTCCACTCTGCCTACAACAGGCACCTGTGATCGATGCTGGCAGAGATTTTAGCATCCTTGCCTGATTCGGAGGAATCTAGGCAAGTCATTGCCCTCTCTGCACAGGGTCTGGAGCTTGCAAGGCACTAAGCAAGGACATCATATGACACTAACGAGGTGGCTTTCAGACTGGCAGACAGCGATCTGCAATAGGTGGACAGCATGGCTTTGCCTGTCTAGATTGTCATCCATTGCCCAGCGTAGGGTGATTTCCTCCACTTTCCGGGGATCCGTCTTTTTGTGCCCGCAGGGCGAGGAGGAATCTTCAGGGGCGTCTTCCGTCCCCCCGGCCACGGGGGACATCTCCTCGGCCTAACCAGCCTTAAGCCATATTGACCTGGTATGGGAGAAGGGTCTCTCCCTCCTGCATCTCTTCCACAGGAGGCTGAGGGAATTTGTTCCCTCAGGGCACTGTCAGGTCCCCTCTGGGGGGCTTGGTACTCACCCAGCAGTAATGAATGGTGAAGATTGAAAAGAGAAGATATGAAAATTACAGACCTACCATAATTCTTGATCTTCTCTTGGATCTTTACCATTCATTACTGATTCCCACCCACCTTCCCCTCTTGGGCGCCACCTCCACCTTACTCGCTGTCCCCCTCTTCGAGGCCAGTTGGGGGCAGAGTCCCCCTGGTACCTCAGGGCCCTTTGTTTCCTTCTCTAAAAAGTCACAGAGCGCCCATTCTAGGAGGGTGGCAAGTAGGGTCTTCACCCTGTCCTCGGAGGGAACTCCCTGGGATTCTTGGTGGGGTGCACTATGGTATCCTCCTTTACTTAACATGGGTATCCGTTTTGTTTTCCTCTCTTGAAGTGGGGACTGTATCAGTGCCTCTCGTGGGAGAACCCATAGGGATTTTCCTCCCCAATTTTTTTCTTTCCCACTTTCTTTCTACCTTAGAGGTAATTTTGGACAGTCTACTCTTGTTTAAGGAGCTTTCTTTGCCCCCCCGAATAAGCCGTCAGGTGTTAAACTGTAGAGGGCAATGTTCCAGGACTTTCATCCCAAATGTGGGTTTAGGGGTGAGAAGGGGGGGAGCTGACTCTATCATATTTTACTTTCTCCAAGACCATTTCAAATTGTCTTGTTCTGGACCTCCGTTCAGTGGTCCCCAAAGTTGATAAAATCCTTGCTCCTATGTCTTCATACCTTTCAGGTTTTTGAGGCTGAAATAAGTTAATGGTCTTCCAACTCTGCATGGCTGAGGGCCCCCCCCCTTCTTTCCCTATATATGCTATATCTTTCTTTCTCTCCTCCTTTCTCCCTTTTTTCCTGTCCTGCCGCCCAAGGGTTGGGGCCCTGTGGCCTCTTAGGGTAAAAAGTCCAATCCCTCTGTCCTCTGGTTGGCGTCTTCCTTTTTCAGTTTACATCCTTTCCTTTTCCTATCCCTTGGCTCTCTTGCCTCTCCTTGGTTTTCTCTATCTCCCTTTGTTTCATCCTCTCCGGCAGAACAGAACTGGGGTGGAGGAGGAGTCTTTGGAGCCTAACTGCCAACCCTCGTGTGCCATGCAGTGCGCCGTCAGCACTGGCTCCTGCCCCCCCCCCAAAAAAAGGTCTTGTACAGGTGCGTGCCTCCAGCTTACACCCATCAGTAATGAACAGTGAAGATACAAGAGAAGATCAAGAATTATGGTAGGTACATAATTTTCATTTTCTGTCTTTTCTTCCCTTTGCGTGTCTGCAGTTGTAAAAATGTATGTGAATCTTTGTGTGAAACTGTAAGTGATACTGAGAGCCCTTTGTTTGAAACGTTATATAGTTACACTGTTGAAATTATTGCAAGGAGCTATCTGGAATTTAGGGGGTTAACCTGAGATGCAGTTTGAGCTCCTCTCAGGCTTGTTTGCAAACTCTTTTGCAGATCTGTTAGCGGGGGGCCAGCTTGGGGCATTGTTCTATTTGCAAGCCTGCTCTGCAAAGTAACTGGCAAGAACATTCTGTGAGAAACAGAATGTCTGTTAACGAGTTCCCAGGCAAAGACTTATAAAAAGAGCAGCAGTGCTTTTGCTAGGGAGAAGGAGGGACTGAAACTTGAAATTAGAGAGACCCTCATATAAAGGGCTTTGTTTTTCTCTGTTTGTACTGTCTTTGTAAACAGTTATACTGAACAATTAATATTTTTTTATTTTACTGTTTTTGTGAATTTTACAACTGCTCCTGGTTTTCCTATGCTTCCTGACCTATGCTTCGATGGCACCCAGAAGGAGAAGGATAGGGAGGATTATCTTAAAAAAAAAAAAGCAAAGGAGGCAGGTAAGGGAGTCCATCTAGTCAAGGCCAGGAAGAAACTGTGACTAGCAGAAGGGACAAAGAAGGGGAAAATGCTTTTTTCCAATACATCAGAAAGGGACAAGAAGGATGGTATTGTGAGGCTAAGGGTGTGTGTGTGTGTGTGTGTGAGCGGAAACTAGCATGGGCAAGATAGATGTAGTAAGTGAATAATTCTGCTCTGTCTTTACAAAGGAGAACAATGGCCCGGTACTGCAGGGGAGGAGATGGAGGGAGTGGGGTGTATGGAAGAAAAGATCAGTGAGTACAGGTTAAGGAAAGACTAATGAACGTCTAGGTTGATAAATCCCCAGGCCTATGTGGTATCCTTTCCAGGTTGATTAGGGAGCTGGCTGAGGAGCTGTCAGGCCCCTTAGCAGGCATGTGCAACAGTTTGCTGGATTCAGGGGTGGTGCCACTTGAATGGAGAATGGCGCAGGTGATGCCACTCCACAAGAGTGGGCCCAGAGATGATTTGGGTAACTACAGTCCGGTCAGCCTGTCCTCAATTGTGGGTAAACTCATGGAGGCAGTCCTTAAGAAAAGGCTGGTAGGGTTTCTGGAGAAAAATGGTCTCCAGGATGAGAGACAACATGGATTCATAGCAGGAAGATCCTGGCAAACAAACCTGATCAGTTTCTTTGACTGGGTAACAGAAACTGTTGACAAGGGCCAGGTGGCTGGCATCTTTTACCTGGACTTCAGCAAGGCCTTTGACTCAGTGCCCCACAGGAGATTGATCAGGAAGCTGGAGGATCTAGAGGCAGGGGATAAACTGAATAGATGATTGCCAAACTTGCCAAAGAGCAAGAACTAGACAATGGTAGTGGGGGCAGCTTTCACACTCAAGGGAAGTCACCATCAGGGTTCCATAGGGCTTGGTGCTTGGCCCAGTATTGTTTAATGTCTTCATAAATGACCTTGGTGAGATCTGCCTCTTTGTGAATGACACCAAGCTCTGTGGAAGGGTGGAACCA
Source organism: Neoceratodus forsteri (assembly GCA_016271365.2). Lineage (NCBI taxonomy): Eukaryota > Metazoa > Chordata > Ceratodontiformes > Ceratodontidae > Neoceratodus > Neoceratodus forsteri. The sequence continues at coordinate 1,126,458,430 of CM057449.1, read as the reverse complement.
ATGGAGGGGATACAGGGCATTAAGGAGGATCTGGTCAGGCTGGATAAGTGGTTGGGAATGGGGCAACTTGGGTTCAGTGCAAACAAGTGCTAGGTAATGCACAAAGGAGGTAGGAACCGGAGAACAGAGCACCACCTAGGGGTGTTCTGATAACTAAATCAGAGGACCAAAGGACTTTAGATGACTATCACTAGTGACTTGAAACACTCCATGTATTGCAGTAGGAAAGCGGCGAGAGATAATAAAATGCTAGGCTGTATTGCCCTTGGTATCGCAAGCAGGCGGGAGGGGATTATATTGCAGCTATACAGATCGTTGGTGCAACCACACCTGGAATATAGGTACAGTACTAGCAATCCTACCTGAAAAAGAACATTAACCTGCTAGGGGCAGACAACATAAATAGTTCAGGGTCAGCAGGACATCTGAATAGAGGCTGAAGGGCACCAATATGTACTCGCTGGAGGTGAGAAGAGGTGGCAAAGGGGGGACATGACTGGGACCTTTTAAGTACTGTGACAAGGTTGGGATAAGACCCTGTCCCATTTGTTACACAGAGAGAGTTAAAAGCAAGGACAGAACAGATACTTGCTTTTAACTCTCTCTCTCTCTCTCTGTAAAAAGCAAGGCTCTGTTCCGTCCTCCTATTCTGTCACTTTTCTGTCTCTTGCCTGTCTGCGCAATCAGATTTATCCTTTTGGCACCTAAGAATTGGCCACTCAGTCCCACAATTTGCCCTATTATCTCCCTTCTTTCAATTGTTGTTTCAAGTCTTTCTTTCTCCCCTGCTCTGGGGCAGTTACTCTCAAGGTACACTTGTCAGCTGTTTCCGTCAGTGGGGAAGTCTTCCTCACTATCATCTCATCCTGTGTTCTGTAAATTTTTCAAAGGATTGCTTCATACCAATCCTCCCATTAGGGATCCTGCCCCTGCCTGGGACTTAAATGTTTGCATTGCTCAAGTTATGCAACCTCCTTTTGAGCCTATGTCCTTAGCAGAGCTTAAGTACTTGACTTGGAAAACTGTGTTTTTGGTAGCCATTACCTCTGCCAGACGTATCAGTGAATTGCAAGCCCTGTCAGTGGAACTTGATTTTATCTCTTTTCATAGAGATAAAGTGGTTTTTAGAACCAGTAGGAGGTTCTTGCCCAAAGTGGTTTCAGACTTCCATTTGAATCAGTCTGTGTCTCTTCCTGTCTTCTTCACTGATCATTCTTCCTCAGGAGAGAGGAGGCTACACAGTTTAGATGTTAGCCCTTAGCTACTACATAGAGCGTACCAAGGGTCACAGGTTTGACTCCCTCCAGTTGTTCCTCACTTATGAGAAAGTGGGAAAGGGCAAACCTGCCACCAAGAGAACTATTGCCAGGTGGATTGTGTCTTGTATACAATTCTGCTATGAGAAACTGAGAAAGATTCCTCCCTCAGGCCTGAGGGCTCACTCTACAAGAGGTACAGCTGCTTCCCTGGCTACTGCCAGGGAAATCCCTCTGTTAGAAATTTGTCAAACAGCCACCTGGAAAATAGTCCATACCTTTACCAAGCATTACTCTCTGGATATCCAGGCTAGTAGTGATGCTCGGTTTGGCACAGCAGTACTTCAGAGCATATTCCCAAAGTAGGTTCTCTCCCTCCTCCCTGGAGGTACTGCTTGGTGGTCTGCAGATTTTCAGAATACAGCAAGACTTCATGTTGTTTGAAGAAAAAATTACTCACCGTAGTAATTGTGTTTCTTCTAGTGGAGTCTTGCTGTATTCTGACCTCCCCCTCTGCCTCCCCTCTCAGAACCTGTTTTTGGGAAGTGGGTGGGCAGGTGCAGTGCTGCACCCCTGTGGTGCTTCTTGCTTACCTTCCTTTTTATTTTGGGTGTTTTTGTATTATTATTCTTATTTTAGATTGTTTTTTTTGTTTTGGGTTTCCTGACTTGAGTCTTCCTTTGGGAATCCAAAAGTTTCTGTTGCCAGTTGGCTAGTTAAAAATGTTACAATTTCCACATAGTATAGTTAGTGAGTTTTTGCTCATAAGAATCTGAGAGTTGGGTTTCAAAGGGCTGCAGACAGAGAACTCAACCGAGCTCGACATTCTATGCACTGCATAGAAAATGAACCGTATACTCTCTGGGGCAGTTTAAAGGCTGGAGCTAACTGCAGATTGTCAGAATACAGCAAGACTCCATTACAAGAAACACAATTACTAAGGTGAGTAATGTTTTCTTCTCTGTGGTTAAAAGAGGTATATTTGAATACACAGAAGGTGACAGCAGATAAGGACCATTTGGCCCACCTAGTATGCCCCTTTTCCCTACCAGATCTTTACTGCAGACCCTAGTTGATGTGCAGCTTGCCCACTCTTCCCTATTGCTAGAGTACTCTTATGTCTATGCCATGCATTCTTGAATTTCCCTACTGTTTTTGCCCCTACCACCTCTGCAGGAAGGCTGTTCCAAGCATCCACTGCTCTTTCTGTGGAAAAAGTACTTCCTCTCACATTGACCATACCCCCCCAGCCCCATATCATGCCCCTGTTCTTGTACACCTTCTTTTTGAAAGATGCTACCTCCTGTACCTTGTTTACACCCCTGATGTACTTGGATGTCTCTGTCATATCCCCCTTCTCTCTCCTCTCCTCCAGGGAATACATATTGAGGTCCTCTAGTCTTTCCTCATATGGTTTTTGATTCAGTCCTTGCACCATTTTTGTTGTCCTTCTCTGGACTGCTTCTGTTTTGTCTATGTCCTTCCCGAGATGTGGCCTCCAGAACTGGACGATGTACAGTGGCATAACCACCTCCTTTTTTCTGGTGGTGATACCTCTCCCTCTGCACCCTAGCATCCCACTGGCTCTCCCCACAGCCTTCTCACATTGTTTGGTTACTTTTAGGTCATCAGATATGATTACTCCCAGGTCCCTTTCTTGACTGGTGGCCACCAGTACCTTCCTTCCCCTCCATCTTGTACTCCTTCCTTGGATTTCTGTGCCCCAAGTGCATGATTTTGCACTTCTCTGCATTGAATCCTAGCTGCCACACTCTCAACCACTCCTCAAGCATGTTTAGGTCCTTTCTCATTTGTTTCCACTCCCCTGGAGTGTCGACACTGTAGCAGATCTTAATGTCATCAATAAAGAGGCATACCTTCCCCTCCAGCCCCTCTGCGTTGTCACTTATGAAGACAAAGAGGACTGGCCTCAGCACGGATCCCTGTGGCACCCCACTGGTCACCCCCTCTCCTCGGATTGAATGTCATTTATCACTACCCTCTGTGTCCTGTCACTCAACCAGTTTCTGACCCAGTTTATCATCTTGGGGCCCACTCCCAGGCTGACCAACTTATTTATCAACCTCCTGTGTGGGACGGTGTCGAAGGCCTTGCTGAAATCTAGGTAGGCCACATCCACCGTCCCTTCCATATCTACCTCCCTGGTCACCCAGTCAAAGAAATCTATCAGATTTGTTTGACATAACCTTCCCGCTGTTAATCCATGCTGCCTTGGATCCTGTGCTCTGCTGGATTCAGGAAATTTCACAATCCTTTCGTTTAGCAGTGACTGCATTAATTTCCCCACCACTGAGGTCAGGCTGACTAGAGACTACATTTGCCCTCCTCCAGTCCCCTGGAACCACCCCAGTCTCTATCGATTGTTGAATAGGGCTGTTAGTGGTGCTACCAGCACCTCTCTAAGTTCTTTTAATATTCTGAGATGTATCCCATCCGGCCCATAGCCTTGTCCCCTTTCAGATTCTCGAGTTCCTTTAGGATTCTTTTCTTCATAAACGGACTCATGCCCACCTCTCTCCCACTGGTGTTCCTATCCCCCAATAGTGGTTCTTCTTCTCCCCTTCTTCTGTGAATACTGAACAAAAATATTTATTCAGGATCGTTGCCTTTTCTAGGTCTCCCTCTGCACACCCCTCTTCCTCCCTTTTTAACCTCACAATCCCACCCCTGGGGCAGAATTCAGAAAGCTTTGCCCAGGCACAAACCCAGTTTGCCCAGAGTAAACTGAGCTTTGTGAATAGCTGATATTCACAAAGCCCATGCTGTCCCCACAAACTGGGTTTGTGCCTGGGCAAAGCAGTGAGTGGGGCTGCAGTGCAAATGAGGAAGGGACCTGCATATCCCCGCAATCCCATTCACAAAAGATTTGCCCCATGCAAGGGCCTTTGTGAAGATTCTTGCGTGGAGCAAATTACCGCGGGAAAAAAAACTGGCAGTTATCCGCACAACCCTAGTGGTTGGCAGAGGTACTGTGCCCCCCCTACCCTCTCCCTGGTCCCCGATCGCCCACCTGACAATAAAGAAAATACTGTATAACTAATTGAATTCGTGGTCGCCAGATTTCACAGCCGCTACCGCACCTGCATATTCATGTCTGACTGAATTAGCTCGTCATTGGAACCATAAAATATGGTGCTGCTGTGTGCACTATATTCACTGTCAACACTGTTAGGCTGCAATTAATTAAATGAGTTTGCAATCTGGTACCTGACTGACTGATACTCCCTGCATTCCTGGCCTGTTATATAATCAGTCAGGCAGTTAGTTAGTTACTATAGTACCTGTGTTATTTGCTGCATGATTTAGCTGGTAGCGCTGGCGTAGAACAGCATGTAGTTGCCTCAGTTGTTAAAGAGTTAGCAGCCCGTGCTCCACCACCAGCTAAATAAAGCAGACCATCCACTGATGATAGCAGGTTAATGGATGGTAACGGGCAGGTAGATGGCAGGTACTTATACATGGTTAACAAAACAAAAGATGCTGTAATGTTCATTGTTTCATATACCTTGGTCAGTAATAGCATTAATGGCTGATAATCAGTGGTAGTTTAACAAATACTTAGCATCGTTGGCATCCTTCTCACATTGCTGACTGTACATTGTGTATTGAAAAGTGATATGTTTATAATTGCGGTCTGTTTAAATTCACTGATATGCTCAAATAGTGAATATAGCAAAAATAAATGGACCACGATTATAATCTACAGTAATTTCCATAGTGTAGTGTCCCACCCCATCACAGATCACCCATCTGATAATAAAGAAAACTGTTTTGCATAGTGTGGTGTCCCACCCCGATCACCCACCCGAGAATAAATATGTAACCCCTAGATGGCACTATCCCAGGGGCTACTACCCCTGCCTGATTTGCCACTAACTGGTTGAGGGGCCTGGATCCAATGGCGGGTGCCTCCACCCAGAGGTCAGGGTTTGCAATAGTTAAACTAACTTGGTCACAGCCCTCTGGGACACTGCAACCCCCCTTTCTTCCTACTAGTGGCCCACACAATATATCAGAATTGCCTTCACAGTATACACTTACCCCCAGGTCTGGTTCCGCACTGGGACCTCCTGTGAAATGAGATACAGTGCAACAATCACAGTACAGTACTTTAACATAGACAAATACCTCAGGCAGTATAACTTTGCTGAAACAAGCAGCTCTGATTTATTTAGGGGATATAACAAGGACAGGGAAATAAGGTTAATTAGCTTATCACTCTAATAATCTACCTATGGCTCTGTGCACAGGCCTATCCCTATCAGTTACTGTCCCTGGGTACCCAAGCCCTAGTGGCTAGTCCAACCGTGGCAGCTGGTAGGGGCCCTTTCACACAGAGAAAAGGAGAATTAAACAGTCAGCAGTACAGTAATTCCATTTGGATTTAATGTGGCAATTCAACAGGGAGCGACCCTGAATTAGTACTCACGACCTCCAAATAAGATAGGGTCCTTCAATGTCAGCAGGGCTCACTTGAGGTACACAAACCTCTTCACACATCCATATAAAAGAAAGCACTATACCAGGCAGGTTGCATCTGTATCCCGATCGCAATTACTGCACAATACCCGGGAGAACACAGCAGATTCAGTTCCTGACAGACCGAGTGCAATTTTCAGCAATTCCTCCAGTCTTCTACAGGGTGAGCCTGGTTTCTACTCTTCAGATATCCTTTGATTCTCTTCACAGGACGGATTCAGTCCTAACAAGCTGTTACACAAGCTGCAGACCGAACTCTGGGCCTTACACGTTTTGACTAAACTGCACACTGAAAAGCACAGGCTCCTTCCTTCTTCACTGCCAAAGCTCAACTGAAACTCCAACCCGACAAAACCGGGCACTTCCTTTGAGTTCCTCCCAGTTCTTGACTGGATTGGCTGTCACTCACAATAGACTGCTGCTGTTGGTCCAAAAGGTGCTGAAGTCTAAACTACATCTCCCAGAGTCACTGCTCATACAATCCTCTTGTGGCTGGCTCAGATTATGAGTCCAAGTTCTGATTCGTCCAAGGGACCATTTTAGAGCTAGCTTACCCCACACTGATTGGTCCAGTTCAGCAGTTCAAAACCAGAATGGGGAACTAGGCAGACACTGTTCTGACTGCAAAAGAAAGCAGGTTAGACAAACTGTAATTTCATTATTACTGTAAATGATTTCTGGCAAACAGTTACATCTTTCAGATAGGTTCCCTTGCACTCCTAGTGACTGCAAAATGGAGTGAATTGGCAGCAGCTTGAGTGGTACTCAATCAAAGAAACACACAGTCCCCCATACAAACTAATTATGTCTGCAAGCAGACAGCTCTTAAAGAGACAGTACCAGAGGTTCTAAAAGCACTCACTGATAAATGGCTTAAACGCCAAACACCATTCAGGCTTGGAGCATTCAAGCAAGCTCCTGGAAGTCTTTTGGGAACCCCCATTTGCAGGGGGGTTACAAATACAATTATTTTCCATAGTGTAGGGTCACACCCCGTCCCCAAACACCCACCTGATAATTGAAAAATACCTGTCCATAGTGTAGGGAACCCGGTGGTGGTATGCAGTAGTGGCTGTAGTTACCTGGGGAGCATGCCTGTCTTACAGGAGCCTCACATTATTAATGTACACTGAAAATATATTGTACAAAGTACATTAGAGAGCAGTGGAGCGCTGAATGAGGAGGAAGCCTCAGAAGTCCTTAATACAGTTGCATGCCTGCCTATCTCAAAACTGAGGCTGAAGAGGAGTTTACTGTTCATATTGAATTATCTGGCTTCAGCTGTCCCTGCATGTGTGACCGAACTCCCATGTTTACCTTGCCTTGTCTGAACTCTGCATTCAAGCACTGACCCCTTTTTTAGGGTCTCACTTCACTGTCTGCATACAACCAGTACTGGAGCTTACAGTAGCTGTGCCTTGAAATGGTGGAAAAGCTTTCCTCGCAGAGTGAGACACTGCTGGTCTGTTTCTACATCGTTTTTTGTAACACAGCAGATATGTGTTTTGAAATGGTAGTGTTAGTGAACAGCCTGCATACAGAAAATGGATCGATTCACCTGACTTGAGCAGTAACCCGAAAGTGAGGGGGATTCATATAATGGTACTATAGAGAAAAACAGTAACACAGATACACTATGTACTGTACCTGTATCTGTTTGGAAAGGTGACAGGGATCATACTGGAATCCGAATATCTGATAAATAGGCAGATAACTGCAAATGAAGGTAGTCTCAAACTGTTACGCTCATTTAGCTGGTAAAAAGTGAATAAACTGGTAAAGGATGCAGCAAAACACAATTTGCGATGTTGTGTGCCTTAATGTAGGTGAAGTAAATATGTCACAACTACAGGCTTTAAAGAAAATACTCTGAGGACACTTGTTCCCAACTGATGTTGCTGGCAGCCAGCCCTGGTGGTGAATGGTGGAGTGGACTGGGCTGTGCTGTGCTGGTCGCTGGCAACATCAGTGTCTTCCAGACCCCTTTTCAGTTTGGTTGCTTACAGTGGCACCTCTAAGCAAGTAACAGTTGTCACAAATTATTAATAAACCTTCTACAGTCATCCATACAATTTAAGAAATTCTTACGCAGGCAGAATTCTTTAGGAAAACAAATATTTTACTTAAATACAGTTACAACTAAAAGAGAACATATACTAATTTAGGTTACAGTATAAGAAACAGAATGGGAAAAATATACAGAAAAATGTATTAAAATATGTTAACGAAGTCTACCTTAGGTATGAAGGCTTCAGAGTCCAGAGAATCACTGGTTTGCAGAATATTGCAGTCTTTCTTTTAGTCTTCGGCAGCCACACTGGGTCTCAGCAGTTTGGCTTCTGGTGTGTGTCAAGCAGAGTGTCCAGATAAAAATGTGTGTCCAAATGCCTTGAGCTGGGGGTTTAAATACCCTTCTGTAAACTTGCAGTGTCATCAGTTCCCATTTCAGAGCAACTACTCTGTTTTGCCAGGAGATGTCTCTTTTAGACCAGAAGATGGCACTGTTGCGCTGGTTCCAAAATTTCCATGCATATCAAGAATCAGCTTCTGAGTCCTATAATTAGCATGGATATGACATTTCAGAGTTAAGCCATTTGAAGTCCCCTGTAGACCACTGCCACCCGTAAGATAAAATTCACACAGGTTCTCAAGGAAGCATGTTCCTCTCCTGTTACTTCATAAAATGTAGCATATTATAACAGCTTCCTTAGATTAAAGCATTGCATTCCATTCCTGAGTGCAGGGTTTTATGACATACAAGTGGATTTTGGCTTATCTCTGTTAAAAAGCTGGGAATGCAATTTCAGTTCCTGGCAAACAGCTGCCTTCAGGTCAAAAGACAATCAAGCCTTTTTTTTTTTTAAATCTAGTCTTTTCCCTATGTGCCTTTTTGTTGACACTGGCATGTACATATAATTACATAAAAAACATATATACAACACAATAATATCTATAAATAATGCTAGCAGCTGGGCAGCTCACCACAAATAGCACTTTAGTGCCTAGATGCTGGTGGATATGAGGCCATTTTCCTGGCTGGCTGTGGGGGCAACGCTGTTGGATATTCCACCACTTTACCTGGGTTAGCGCTGTCCCCGCTGGCCTCTATGCACACTCGGATAGCTCACCGGGCTATCCAATTGTGAATAGATCCATTGCCCTCCAGCACAGCCAGGAAGTGCAGCGCAAACTTTTGTACCCATTTTGGATTCCCTTTGTGAATTCTGGCCTTGGTCTTCTTTCTATCACTAATGTACCGGAAAAAGGTCTCGTCTCCTTTCTTAATTGCCTGGGCTATTTTTCCTCAGTTTGCACCTTTGCGCTCCTGACTGCTTTCCCTGTCTCCCTCTGCTTTTCCAAATACAGTTCCTTGTCTCCCTTCTCTGTGTTTCCTTGTACTTCCTGAAAGCTAGTCTTTTCTTTCTTACTTTCCTGGCCACGTCCTTTGAGAACCATAGTCTTTTTTTTCTTTGTTTTGCTTACTTGCCTAACACAAAGGCTTGTTGCCTCTGCTATGGCCCCCTTAAGGTTAGCCCATTGTTTCCCTACACTCCCCCTTCTTCTTCCCCTGCTAGAGCTTCCTTGAGACATTCCCCAATTTTTGCAGAGTCAACCTGTCTGAAATCCAGGACCCTTACTGTCATGTGGTTTGACTCTTCCACTGTTCTCACATTAAACCACATCATACGATGATCAGTGGACCCCAGGTGGCTACCCACTATTACATCGTATCTGTATCTGTATGTGAAACTGGTATCCCCTGGTTTGCAAATGTATATATTGTTGAAATGAATGCAGACAGCTACTTGGGTTTGTTTAAAAAAGTTAGCAATTTGGAACACAGGAGGCTAACCTCGAGAAACATTTTGACCTGCACTAGCTTGTTGACAGAGTTGTTAGCAGGAAACCAGCTCTGGGGGCCGGCCCATTGGCGCAGCAGTTGGATTTCTGCTTGCGACGCTGGTGACCTGGGTTCGGGAACGGACTAGGGTCACCGGAGGGCCAGCTGGGGAGAAGGATGGAGCATCACAAGGACTGCTTTACTTCTCTGGGGGGAGGTTTGGGACCCTGTCCGGTGCTTGATGGACCCCTGGTGGAGGCCAGGGGTACCACAGCTACCGGCGTGTTACTGTTCGCGGGGGGCGGGCAGGCGGATGCAGGGCGTCATTGCGTCCCAGCCCTCCCACCACAAAAATGGGAAGAAAAAATCCTGCTGTTGACTGCCTCCGTGAAGCCAGCATCCGGCTTCTATTAGCTTCTTCTGCCAGCTCCCCCAGTCAGTCACTTGTTTCACGCCATCAAAGCCAGTGCTGCAGCCCCACCCTCTGAGGGGTAAGTCAGGGGTCTCGGGGAAGAGCACGGAACAGGAGAGGTGGAAGTCAAGATGTGCCGTGACCGGCGGATGATCGGCGTCTGACAGCAGGGGCAAAAAGACTAAACTGAAAAAAAAGAGGAAACCAGCTCTGAACAGAATGTATTAATTGATGGCACCAGTTAAGAAGTCTAGATATACTCATCAGGCTAGTCACAGGAAGGGTAATGGCAATGGCAGAGTTTTGTTACACTGTATGAAAACAGGAGCTATAGCTTAACAAGAACAGGATGCAGAATTTAATTGCCAGTGAAAAGCATCTTATAAAAAGAGAGCAATGTTTTGTATAGATAGATATAGATATTGCAATTTTAGAGACTCAGAGAAAGGATTTTCATTTGTACTGCCTTTGTGAAGAGCTATCCTGTGGCGTCTTTTTTATTTTTTTATGTTATTGTTATTGATGGTAATAAAATGCTACTTGCAAATGTCATAACTTCTCCCCGATTTGCCTATGCTTCCTTTCCTATACCTCAATGACAAGTACCTGAAAGGCACCGATAGGATGAACACGGAGAGCCTCTTCAGTTTTCATGGAAGTGGAACCACTAGGGGCCACTTCCTTAAGCTGGTGGGGAAGGTTCAAGAGAGAGAGAGAGAGAGAGATAAGAAGGCATTTCTTCACGGAAAAAGTAGTTACTGGGTGGAATGAACTCTCAGAGGAAGTGATCTGCCTGGAGATGGTAGATGGATGCAAAAGAGGGTAAGGTAAGGGAAAGGGGAAAGTCAGGGTCAAGGGGGGGTGTTAGCCGGGGGGGCGAGGCTTGGGGGGGGCAGAACCCTTAATGGGGACTGAGGGCTCTACAACATGAGCAGACTTGATAGACCATTTGGCCTTCTGCTGCTGCAATTCATATGTTTGTATTATAATAGTATTGTCCATCTTTCTGTTGCATTTTGCTATATGCTGATGACATGGTGCTGTACACTAGCTCCAAGAATTTAACTGTATCGATATTCGGCTTAATGCTGACTACGATAAAGTCAGACATGGCTTGTTCATAATAGGCTTGTACTAAATTCAGGCAAGACCCATGCCATGCTATTTGTGTCTGTACCCAGACTGAGAGCGTACTCCTCTGGTTTAGCCATCCACTACTTAGATGGCTCCCCTCTCACCATGGTTGACTCCTTTAAATATCGGCATTGCTCTGGATCCTGCCCTTGATTTTACCCTTCACATCTTGAATATCTGCAAGTCTGTAAATGCTAAACTTGGGACTAGCATACAGAATCAAATACCATATGCTCTGACTCCTGCTGCAAGGATTGCAATAGTGCAGGGTGTCCTACTATCAAGCTTTACGTATGGGCTTACCCTTTCTATCAGGCTAGTATATGCAGCCTATCCAAATGGAATGTCACCTACAATAACATATGTCGTTTTGCCTTGTCCGCTATCTGGCTGACTCACTACTGTACACTGTACTCCAGCCTAGGTTTGGTATCGCCTTCCTAACATTGATTCTGTACCCTGGGCAGTATTAGGTCATCCAAACCTGCTGTCCTAGCTGTTTTGTTAACGCTTTCTAACCAGACCTACCCCCTGCAATCCAATGATCTGTCACTCCTGACTGTTCCTAAGTGCTCAACTTATTTGCCATCTTTGCACTAAGGGTATGGAACTCCCTTCCACCTAATCTGCGGGTCTCTCAGTCCCACCCTAATTTTAAGAAAGAACTTTACAAGTTTTTGAGTTCCACTGACAAATGTTGCTGTACCTGATACTCTGTACTGTAGCCCAAGTGTACTCATTTTTTGCTTCACTTGTGTTACTATGCTCCTGCTTGTTTTGTCCCTCCTGTGTTGTTTACTGTTATCGCAGTTGTATGTTATTATCTTCGCTTTTGTAAAAATGCATGTGATACATTATATTTCTCGCAGTATATTCATGTTTCTTACCTGTACTGCTATGCACTTTATCTGCTCTGTAAGGTATTGTTACTCTTGTCACATTTGTATTTTATTGTCTCGTGCACTATGTAATATTGCCTGTGAAGCATTATGTATTTTCGACCAATGTTTGTGATTTCCCGGGTCGTGCCTGAAAATAGGCATTTCTTATCTAGTGCACCTACCTGGGTAACTTAAAATAAATAAATAAATGAATGACTAAATCAGTGTTGGTAACAACATTGCTGTTAAGTCAGCAGCTGCTTTAGAATAAGTTTTAATAGGTGCCTTATTTGTGCTTATTCCTACTAGGCATGGATGCGTTAGCCCTGGTAAGGTGATTTCGTTAATGTGGAGTAAAAGATAGCTGAGCCTAAATCTAGGTCAATTAAGAAAACTCTCCTTGAGAAAGCAGTGGCTAGTAGTAAGGTTTCAGAACAGCATTACATCTCTCACCCCCCTTCACAAGCAGACTTGGGGATTGGATAATTGTTTTAGTGCCATCCTGAGAAGTCATCTCTGTGGACTGTCAGGTGTGAATGAGCAAAACTATCTTTAACATGACAACAGGTCTCGTGCCTATCACCACAAAAGACAGATTCATGAGTTTGCAGACCTCACAGTAATGTGCCACTCTCTGCGACTTCTGCACAGGCTAAAGTGATCAATTAAAATCATTTTTGTATATTACTGATATTGAAGATGATGAAACCTCAATCAAATCAACTAATTGGCTTTTAGTCTGTTGGAATAGGCACATAGTCAGAACAACATGGATTCTTTCAGACCTCACCAGATGTCACAGTCTCCCTGGCTACTTCATAGATGAAACGGAATAACCCCACAAGTTGCATCACCAAAGTGGGGATATGCTGATTACCATAGGATCAGCAAGTCTCAGCATCTGCCTGGCAGTCTGGGTGAAGCAGAGCACACAACAAATGCATTGAAGGAAAAGCACATGCAGAAATGATAAAACAACATGTTGTGCATTGGGTTTTTGTTTCTCTGATTGTTTCTGGTGTTCTGTTCTGTGTATGTGTAGCAAGATTTTTTTTTTTTTTTTTTTTAACTTTTCTCTGCCAGTTCTATGGCCATTGGAGGTAGCCATGCAGGCTTTTTTTTGTTGCCTTCAATCTGTTGAAATTTTCCCAGAATGCCTCTGGGAATTATCTCAGACCTAGGACTAGAACCCTGGACCCTAGTTATAATCTAATTGCAACGTCCAACTGCAACTGCTTGTGAAAGTTAACCACTTTGAAAAAGTGTTTGTCCTCCTTCCCCAGCCAAAGTCAGATTTCTCTAAGTGGTGACCGCTGTTATTCTGAATGTGGGCATTTTTCTTTTGAAAGTGTTGTCACTGGGAGATAATAAAGCAGATATACCTTTGCAGGTCTTGTGTCTAATTGACATAATTCTCAGGGACATTTTTTAATCTCTTAGGAGACTAGAGCTGGCAGCTCTTCAGCATCTCTGTCCCTGCCTCCCTACAGTGGTATCCACTGCTGCGGGACTTACATGACCTCTAAATCCCCCACAGATTCTGCCCCCATGGCAGGTCCGGGGAGGGAGGTCCGTCTTCCCTCAGAGTTACTCATGCAGATGAAGGTCCAGGATCCCTGAAGTGACGTGGGTGGAGGGCTGGCATGCAAACCATCAAGAGCAGGCCTGGCTGTTTTTTCACCAGTCTTTTTCTCCGTTCCCTTGGTGTGGCGCGCATGTTGGAGTGTGCATGTGGAGATGTGCAACATGCTGGGAGAGTCCCGCAGCTCCCTCCCTTACGTGCCACTCCAACCTGCACTGCCACCTAGCCTCCGTCAGTCAGCAGTCAAATGGCGGAAACAACAGCCCTCCCTCCCCAGGAGAGGAGAGCAGCCCTTTGGGCGCTAAGTCCGCTCCGTTCCCAGTTGACCTCCAGCAACTTGAGTCAGTTTATGAACCCAAGTCACCGGTGTGGAGCAAGGTGTGGTATTCTGCACTTCAGCCCTCAGTGCCACCGGACTTTCCAAGCCATCTGATCATTTTCAACCAAAACTAAGTCTTTGGTGTTTGGATCCCAGAACTTCCTAACTTGTTCAGCTGATCCACTTGCAGCCATAACATTAGATGACAATACTGCTGAGCAAGTCAGCATATTCAGAAATCTAGGAATCTTGCTTGATGTACTGTATCACTGTACATACTGTAGGCATTTTAAACTATAGGGCCCAAGTTCAACATCCTTTACTGATCTAAACACTGTCTCAGTGCTCAGGTGAAGAAGCAGGTGGTCTACTTCCTGCTCTGTTCCATTGACTGTGCCGTTCTGCAAACAAAACCACTCTCCTGTCACTGGATTGCTTGTACAATGCACTGTGCAAGTTCATAGTCTCCTGCAAGTTTATAGTTTTCCTTTATTTTTTTTTATTTATTGAAATTTTCACCAGGAAGGCACACTGAGCAACAAGTCGCTTGTCTTCCGGTGTGACCTGGGGGGAAGGGGTACAATAGGAGTGAGACATTAAACATTCAAGTTACAAGATCAACATTAACGTACAGTTGTAAGGCAGGTGTTACAAACAGTGTTACAACAGTGTTGTGCATAACATGTAGAAAGAGTGTAGAATAATAAGTGCCGGGTTAATAAATAAACAAGTGCTTACATTAAAGAAAAGGGGGGAAGGGGAAGAGTCGTATCCCTGGAGACCTCCTCAGGATGCAAGGAACCCTGCAAGGGGACTGGTGGGACCAGAGAGAAGGGGATAAGGCAGTGTCCCAGAGAGACCCCTTTAGGATGGTGGGGGAAGGGAGTAGATCAGAGATACAAGCCCCTTGGGGCGGTGGGAGAGGGACCATGGAGAGCATTCGAGGTCTTTTACATTCTGTGAGAGATCAAGGGAGGCCAGTAAGGGGGAACAATTTGGGGGAAGGAGGGCTAGAGATTTGGGGGGTGGGTGTGCACAGGGTAAAGTGAAGGTGAGGGCAGAGAGGTGGGGTTTGTCCAGGGCTCAGAGGAGGGAATTAGGAAGGGACATGGCAGGAGCAGCTAGGTGCAAGGTAATTATTGAGACAGAGCTGATGGAGTAGGCAGAGGATGAGTGCCGGATTTGAGGTGGGAGGGAATTCCAAAATTTAGGGAGGTGGTGAGAGTAACCAGATTGGCCTATTTGGATGGATCTGCAGGGAACAACCAGGATACGGGAGTCAGTTGATATAAGGGAATGGGAGGGTGGGGTTGGGGGTGATACAAAGGAGGAGGTGAGTTAGGAAGGGAGCTCACCCAACCAGTGCTTGGAGGTGAATTTAGCACAGTAGGAGAGTCGCCTATTTGTAAGAGAGGGGAAGGATAGGGCACAGTAAAGATTGCAGTGATGTGTGCGAGGGAGGGTATCCAGGGCAAAACAGCAGAAGGAATTGAAGAGGGTGTCCTGTCTGGCCAGGGAGGACTTAGTGGCAGCACCATAGACTACATCACAGTAGTTGAAAATGGACAGTATCATCTTCTGAACAAATTCACGCCAAGCCGTAGGAGGGATGCAACTACGGTTCCTGAACAGGGCACTAAGCTTGGGGCACAGTTTTTACTGGATGGCGTCAATATGTCCAGAGAAATTTAGGTGTTGGTCCAAACAAACACCTAAGTACCTGAAGGAGGAAGTGTCCTCAAGTAAAGTCCCATCAAGGGTGTGGAAAGTGGGTAGGGAGGGAAGCCTAGAGAGTCTCTGCCTTGTGCAAAAGGTCATGGAAACAGTCTTCTTGGCGTTGAGGAAATGTTGATGGTTAGCAAACCAGAGCTGAACTTTGTTGAAGTCTTGCTGTAAGCTGGTTGTAACCTTATCAGGACAGGAGCCAGATGCATACAGGACTGTATCATCAGCATACATATAGTCTCCTGTGGATGGTCCAACCATCATTGTTTGCTGTACGATCAGCTTGACTTGTCAAGCCCCTCGGTCAAGTGTGACTACCACTGGCTTTCTGTTGTACAACTGTGCACAGGGAAAAGCCCCTGCTTATATCCTAGCCCACTTTAAACAGTGCCTACTTACTCTGTTCAACTGCAGCACTTAACCTTCTGAATTCTTAGGATGAAGCATGAATTTTGTAAAAGGGATTTGCATTTCATCACCAGACACCAGGAACAAACTCACTCACCCTCTGAGGAATGCTGCCCTTTTTTTTTTGCTAACATAATTTTTCTGCCTCTTCGGGCCAGGCAGGGACCTCCTTCCACACCAGCCTGCTTGCTCTTGTACCGTCTGGCAGAGAACCTGCCACCTGTCCAGTTGGGACCTCCAGCCCACCTGCAACACACCGCTGTGCTGCCCCCTGGCTTACTCCTCAGGGCCAGGTACACCTTCAGCTCCACAGCATTTCATCCCCGCTGTCCATCTGGCCACCCATGGTGGAAGTGAAGACTGGCAATATTCCCCAGCAGGATTTGGCTTGATGGACAGTCTGAGGCTTCATCCTCCCTGCCTGCACCGCATTTTTCCCATTTTCATTAGCCCATCCACCCTTCTAAGAGCACAATGGGATTGGTGTGCTGGCAGAGCTGGTATGGCCAATCCGCATGCTCGGTCCAAGGGTCCCTCCCTGTTAGTTGCTGAAGCCCTGTACCACCACCCATGGTTCCCCAGGTGGCAGTAGTGCAGCGGGTTGCAACTCCATCCCTCCCTGAGGAGGAGAGCATTCCGAGGGACCCTTGATCCAGCCTCCCCCCCCCCCAGCCGACCCTCCGATGACCCAGGCTTGTTCACGAACCTTTGCCATCGATGCTACGAGTGGTAGCTGTACCACTGTGCGGACGGGCTGGCATGAGAAATGCTTCTAACTTACATGTGTTAAAGCCCAATCTTTCTAGCTAATTTAAAACTCCCTGTATTTGTTTTTGTCTAGTAGCTCCCTCTCTCTGGCCATGATTTTGCTCTTTATTTACTGTGACCCCACCTTGTAGCCTGCTTTGATAACCGTTTAGCAGTGCTTACCTTGACAGTTTGTTTTTTGCCTTTTATATTCATATTTATTTTTTTTAAACTTAATATTTATTGATTTTTTTCCTGACAGCACTTACAGTGCCTTGTATATTTTAGCTTGTATGTAACTATTCCTGCTGGACTATGTTGACCCAGTGACTGTCGCTATCCTCCCTGGGGCTACCATGAAACTGAGATACTGCATCTCAAAGGGTAGTGCCGGTTGGAGTAATTTTAAATAAATAATAAATGGAGTTTGAATCTAGTGTTAAGTGCTCTTACAAAGGAACCTTTCAAACCCTTAGTGGATGCATCTTCTCTTAACCTCACAATCAAATTACCTTCCTAATGATTTTATTATGTATATTATTGCCATTATGTCAGCTTGGAGAGTAAGTGAGATTGGGATCCTGAACTCCAAAGAGCTATACACAGTTTTTCATCAGGATTTAGCAGTACTTCTCAAAACTCCAGAGTTCCTTCCCAGGGGTTACCTCAGCCTTTCAACAAGAACACAAAGGTAGCAGTAGTCATACAGCAGGGTTTAGTGCTGTGGATCAGCTCTGAATTTCCCTTGGCTGGGTGGCTTGATTTTGTAGGTTTATACATCTTTTTGTCTAACTTGTATGAGTTCTACCTTTGTGTTCTTTGTTGAAATTGATTCTGGTGTAACACCTGCTCTCTACCGAGAGTGCATGTTTATTTGTGCTTTTTTTACCTCGACCTTTCACTGTAATCTGGAATTGATTCTACTGTCATTCTGCCCCAAACTGGAAAATAACTAGGAAAGGAAACTACACACATTTGATCCCAGGAGAGCTCTGAAATATTATTTGCAGAAAACAAATGCAATTTGGAATGCATCCCTCCAGCTTGACCTCACGAGTCACAACCAAGGCAAGAAAGCCTCAAAACACACTATTGCAAGATGGATATGCTCAGCAGTCAGACAAGCACATCAGCAAGCAATTGTGGAATCACTGAGACCAGTGAGAGCCCACTCAATAAGAGTGATGGCCAGTGATTGCTGAGCATAAAAGGAAGCATCACCAGTGAACATTTACAGTGCAACTACATGGAGCACCCTGCACATGGAGCACCCTGCATGAAGCACCCTGCACATGGAGCACCCTGCATGGAGCACCCTGCACGTGGAGCACCCTGCATGGAGCACCCTGCACGTGGAGCACCCTGCACATGGAGCACCCTGCACATGGAGCACTCTGCACATGGAGCACCCTGCATGGAGCACCCTACACATGAAGCACCCTGCACATGGAGCACTCTGCACACTTTCACTACGTATTACAGGTTAGACATTGCCACCTCAGTGGCAGCATCCATTGGCCAGAAAGTCCTCCAGGCAGTAACTGACACATGGTCTGCTAAGACCTTACATTAGTTACAGTCATACATGGCCCACCCTGTATACCATTCGTGTCACTGCTACTTTATATCCTAGTGGTACAGCAGCCCTGTGACAAGCAAAAGGAGAGAGGTGACAAAATGTTAATTCCTGTAAATTGACTTCCTCTGATCGCTGAGTGCAGGGCTGAAGCAGCCCCGACCTCTGGTCACGGTTCATGAGCTTCCAAGCTACTAAGTTCAGCTAAAGTTGTATATGATATTATTAATTTAGAATATGGTTTAGGTGACCTATCTGGTTTGGTAGTGAAATATGTCTGCTTTAGAACCAACTGGCACAATCCACAGGAGGGCAAGCCTGTGCTCCTGTGTCAGAAGTCTACTTCCTGCCTCGATGGAATCCTTAAAGGGAAGATCCCAGTGGCATGACAGCCCTGCAACTAAGAGTCGGGGGGGGGTTCATAGATACTTAATTTATTTTGCAGTGTATTTACCCAGGATAGCCAAACAGGTGCAGCAGCATATTTTCAGTGAAGGTCCTGCTTCTACTCAATGTTTACAGGTGGGAGGACTCGAATACTAGGAGGTCAGATGACTTTCTCAAGATCACAGTGAGACAAGGGACGTGGTGAGACTCGAACATGAGATCTTCTGTTTGTCGGTGCAGTGCTCAGACAACAAGACCATACTACTTTTCTGTTTACTCTGCATAATCATGGCACAGCTACTTTTGGTAACCAGATGTCTTCTGGGATCAGTTTTCTCACATGACCCAACTAAACTCACTATGACCTCTCCAAACACTTCACGATGTAGGCAATGACAGAGCAATATAACACTGAATCCAGTTCTTGAAACAGCTCTTTCAAAGTTGAGACTTGCAAGAAAAGAGAGAAATATGAATCTGGTAGTGATGACGAGCTGAAAATACCAGTTAATGTTCTTTATCCTCTCCAAATCTTGGCATCGGCTCATCAGTTTACTTTTGACTGCATCATACAATGACACAAAGTCATAAAGATTAAGGGTATTTTCCAATGTCACCGTAGAAAAAGGTTCATTGTATTAAAAAGGGATATAACATTGACGTCATCCTTTTATTTTTAAAGATTAATGCATATCTTCTCAAAACTGAACTGTAGTGTCAACGTCAGGTGATTAATCCCTATCTCTCTTCCCTAAGCTAGACAAAAGATTGTCCCCTTGCCTTATGACGCTGTTTCCATTCTTGTGTGCAAATGTACATAATCGTATATACTTGTAAATATGCTGTTATATATGTTAAACTTGTGTTCATATTATTGCTATTTTCATTAATGTTTAATTATGTACTACATGTTGTAGCTATGTATACTAGATTAAGGGACTTCCTTGCAAATGAGCCCGCTCAGTGGAATTTTTCCCCTTCAATAAACTTGAACTTAATTTGCCCAAAATGTTGTGTTTGGCACAGCATTCTAATGGACAAAGGTACTGTAAGCTTATTTCTTATTTAACCCATGTAGCGTTTTCATTGTCCAAATTGGTTTTCTAAGAATAAAATAAATATATACGACATAATGGGTTGCAGTGGAATAACTCCACTAGTGAGTGGTAGGACTCATTAGTGAGTGGTAAGACGCATAGCTCACTAGTGGCAAAGCAGAGATATTGAATTCACATTCTCAAATTTTTATCATTTTTTTAATTCACGTTGTGTGTATTGAGAACATTTGGTAAGCACGACTGCGACCCAGCAGATGGGTTTGTGGTGAATTACTTAGTATGCACTTGTAGTAGAGGGGATTTATTTTGGAATTACATGGGGTACATCAGAAGTAAGGCTGTATAACCAGTCGTAGCCACATGTCTCTGTAAAACCTGCATTTACTGTTGATAAAGCCTGCAAATAGAACCTGCAGGCCTCAGAACATGTTTGTTTCTCCACAGAAACTATTACAATACCACAAAAGACTGAAATAACTAGAAAAAAGGTTGTGGTTCTCCTTAATGGACTACCACTGATATCTTCCGATGCAGCAGACAATTTTATTTCCAGCGTTGTCCACATCAGCAGTAACCCACAAGAGGGTATAGGTTTCTAGAGAACTAATGCATGCCTGGGTGGATTGGAAGACCAAGTCCCTTGCAGCACACCTGGGAAGTGCACTGTTTCTCAACAAACCCATGCCTTGGTGTGGTTTATTGCACTTATAACATATAAAACATGTTTGTTTTAATGGAAAAAAGGTTTTATTTTCATGTAGTTAGGCTGTTGGCTAGGTGGGTATGGTTATGTCACTTGTGACCTGTGCATTTCCTGGGAATTAATGAATGGTCAGGTGATGTATTTAGGCCAGTGAAGTTTCCAGGATTACAATGCCCATTTTATATAAATACATTTAACAGTTTGATACTTGATTAAACATGCATTGATGCACAAAAACTGTTTTTTTATGCATTTGATAAAAGTTATTGGAGCAATAAACATTTCAGTAATATAGTACAGTAGAAATTTTCGGATATTGGAAATATGCATGAGCTACAAAATGTAGTATACATAGCTTTTCTGTATGATGAAATCCTATGAAAATAAAGAAAAGTTAACATTCAAACAACAGAGTACTGCGTTCTGTTAATCAATAAATTAATATAGTCAGTGGAGTGTACAAGTTATTTTGTAGCACATTTTAAAAAATGACTAGATAATATGAAGGTTGTATATATATATAACTCGCCATCTTTCTATGGGGATAGCTCTGTCATCAGGTCACATCTATGAAACTTAGCCATCAGGTGCTAGGATCACACAGAATTGTTTCTACGGCAGTCTAGCAGGGACACCAGTGCTGACGTTGGGCTCCGACACCACAGTCCTATATAAGTGTGGGTGGCCCCATCCTACTCAGTTCTTTCCCGCCATGGACAATTCGCGCACCATCGCCAAAATTTTACTTACCTTTTCTTTTGTTACAACCTTCGAATTGCTTTATTTTAAAGGGATTCCTATTATTTTTGTATGTACTACGATTTTATCAGCTCTTTTCCGTCGCTGCCGCTGCAGAGAAAAAAGATTTCTTCATCCGATGACCACGAGCTTTGTGTTTGCTGTCTTGGACCTGGTCACAATGCTCTTGCCTGTGAGCTGTGCCTGAAGTTCAACCTCACCACCCAGCGGTGCTGCAAGAAAGCCTGCAGAAATTCCTCATGGAGCAACAGGCAGCCAGCAGAGAGCATGGATCTTTCGGAGCTCCCCTGTCCCAGTTGCAGGTATCCTCTTTGGGCTTTCAGGTCACTGAGGCCTGGGACAAGTCCTTGGGGAAATATTCTCGCTGGGATAAGGACCAGCCTCCCCCCACCCCCAAACAGCGATCCCGGTCCCCGTTGGATTTTTTCTTCTTTCTCCTGGGATCGCACAGTCGAACGCTTCAGCTGTGACATCTCTTTCCATGCAGGCCTTTGCTGCTATCAGGCCCCCCACAGTGGAGAGTTCTCTCAGCCTTCTTAGGGCTGCGGAGGGGCCATCGGCCCTAGCCATGCCGTCTTGACCTCTTGAACGCGAGGTTCACAGGTGCTTGGCCCCACCACCTCTACTGTGGCTAATGGTGGTTCATTGGAGCTGGGCTGTTTGCCCTCTCCATTGATACCTGTGTTGACGGTGCTTCCTTACCCTGCTGTAGACCTCAGTGCGGTTCTCACTTCTATAACCTCGTCTTTCATCCAGCAGTTCCTTCATCATCCTTGCCATTGGGCGCTGCTTTGGTGTCTACACCAGTTTGTACTGTCCACCCTGTGCCCTCTAGAGAGCCATTGGTACTCCAGCCATTGGCCCCTGCTGCAGAACAGGCTGACGTAGAGGAGAAATAGCACCCTGATTTCATCCTCCCTGATGAAGAGGATGAAGAAGATGATGTTAAGGTTGACTCCTCTGACAAGTCTGTTGTCCCCTCCAGGAGTAAGTACTTGGTCAAACACACCCCAAGGTCCCCCCCTCCGGAAGACCCCTCCTTCTTTAATACTATGAAACAGCTCTCCTCCACTATGGGGTTCCAGACCGAGGAGAAGAACGTCACAAGGAGGAACCTGGTGGATTTCTTAGAGTTCCCAGAATCTACACCCAAAGTTATTCCTCCTCTTTTTCCAGCACTATGAGATGCTGCCAGTGCTGCCTGGCATAGGCCCAGCTTGGTACCTGCCATGCTCAGAAAGGCTGATAAGCTTTAGCAGCTGCCTTTCTATGCAGCCCAGTCAGAAACCGACTCAGTGGTAATCAAGACAGCTAATGACAGGTCTAAGGCACCCAAGCACCTTAGCTCCCACCCCGACAGGGAATCTCAGAGGATTGACCTCTGGGGAAAAGCACATTTGTCTCAGCCGCTCTGGGCCGTAGAATTGCCAACTACTTGTCACATATGATCAATTAGCAGAATACCTTCTGGAGAAAGGGCAAGGCTACTGCTCAGGCCCTTCCTGAGGGTTCACAGAGACAGGAGCTTCTCAATATTCTCCAGGCCTCAGAAGATGTTAGTAAGCATCTCCTCAGAGCCACCTATGATATAGGTGGTACTACAGCCAGGGCTGCTGCCACTGATATTTGCCTTAGAATGCACTCCTGGCTTAGAGTCTCTAGCTTCGCTGCTGATGTCCAGCAAAGGTGTTGAATGCCCTTTTGTGGGTCACAAACATTTTGGTCTTGATGTGCAGGATATTATTAATGACCTGCAGACCTCTGGCAAGACTGTTAGGTCTGTCCACTCCCTTTATCATACCCAGCCTAGGAGCAGACCAAGGCCCTCTTTTCTTAAGGTCTCTCACAAGTCTGGCTCCAGAACCAAGCTCCAGGGCAAGCGCAGGGCCAGCTGTGCCTTGCCTACCCCCTTCTCCACCACTGGTCCCTCTGCTATGCACTCCAGGGGAGGAGGAGTAGCCCTGGCCACTGGTTCTTCCTCGACCTGACTCCTTACCAGATCCCCCTCCTCTTGTTTCAAGCCAGTAGATGGTAGTCGGAGGTCGGTTCTCCCTCCATCTGTCCTAATGGAGAACTATTACCACAGACACTTGGATCCTGCAGATAATCAAACAGGGCCATGCTCTAGAACAGCCTCCAGATGTTCCACCGGTTCCCACCTCTTATCCTCTGGACCACACAGTGGTGCTCTGGTAGGAGATGTTCACCTTGCTGCACAAAAGGGCCATAGAACCAGTGCCCAGGTGACAAAGGAACAAAGAGTTCTACTCTTGGTTCTTTGTGACTCCCAGAAGAACTGGGGACTTGAGGCCCATTCTAGGCCTCAAGTAGCTGAATCTTTACATCCAATACAGAAAGTTCCAGATGGTAACTCTACATGTACTTCTTCCTATGCTCAAGCAGGATGACCGGCTATGCTCTCTGGACATGCAGGATGACTAGCTGTATATCAGGGTTTGTCCCCCTCACAAGTGCTACCTATGGCTCCTCTTCCAGGGAGAGCTTTACCAGTTCAGAGTGTTGCCCTTTGGTTAATTTTTTGCACCATGGGTATTTACCAAGTGCTTAGCAGCTGTAGAAGCTGCCCTCTGACATGAAGGCCTTTAAAGGGACACTGTCAGCTTTGGGGGCAATTTTAAAGTGCCTGCCCCAAATACAAGTCTAGGAAGCACTACCATTATAGAAAACATTGGTGGCAAAATGTTTTGCAATAATATAAAGAATATCTGTCTGGTTCTACCTCAACCTGACTCCTCAACAGACCCCCCCCCCCCGTCTTGTTTCAAGCCAGTAGATGGTAGTCAGAGTTCGGTTCTCCTTCCATCTGTCCCAATGGAGAACCATTACCACATACACTTGGATCCTGCAGATCCTGGTTCTTAGTGGCTCCCAAAAGAACTGGGGCTTGAGGCCCATTCTAGACCTTAAGGAGCTGAATCTTTACATCCAATATAGAAAGTTCCAGATGGTAACTCTACATGTGCTTCTTCCTCTGCTCAAGCAGGATGACTGGCTACGCTCCCTGGACATGCAGGATGACTAGCTGCATATAATGGTTTGCTCTCCTCACAGGTGGTACCTACGACTCCTCTTTCAGGGAGAACATTACTAGTTTAGAGTGTTGCCCTTTGGCTTATCTTCCACACCATGGGTATTTACCAAGTGCTTATTAGCTGTAGAAGCTGCCCTCTGACATGAAGGCTAGATGACTGGTTACTGAAAGTCCAGTCCAGGGAACAACTGTTGCTGACTCTAGAACACACCCTGCAGTTGTTCCAGTCCTTGGGTATCACTGTCAATTTGCTCAAGTCTGTGCTTATCCCATCCAGCAAATGCAGTACATGGGGAGGTTCTGGACTCTATTCAGGGCAGGGCCTTCCCACCACAAGACCGGGTGAACTGCCTCATAGCTCAGGTCCAGGCTGCGGCTCAGTGCTGGTATGTCCCAGCCAGGACGTTCTTAAGGCAACTGGTCTTAATGGCAGCAGCCATTGTTATGGTCCCTTTGGCCAGATTGCATATGAGGATCCCTCAGTGGACTGTCGGGGTCCAGTGGGATCAATGCTGCAATGATCTGGATCAGCTGGTCCTTGTCTCCTCCCCAGTATGCAACGTGCTTCATGGTGGATGGACCCAATCAGTCCCTTAAAAGGGTTCCCCTTTCTTATCCCGGCCCCCTCACTAAATCTTCATCTGATTTGGGAAGCGCACCTAGGCCCTTATCAGACCCAGGGGATCGGGTCCCAGCGGGAAACCCGTCTCCACATAAACGCTCTAGAGATGCGGACAGTTCTGTATGCCTTCCAGGCCCATCTCTCTCCAGGCCCACTGTTGGTGCAGTCAGACAACCTCAGTGTGGTCTGTTACATCAGCAAGCAAGGGGAGACCCATTTCTATCCTCTGTGCCAGGAGGCGGGGAGGGTCTGGTACTGGGCTCTAGATCATGGTCTAGAACTGCCAACCATCCATGTGCCAGGTGCCCAAAATGCCTTGGTGGGCAGCCTCTACTGGTCACTGTCCAGAATATACGAGTGGGAACTGCTGACCTCGGTCGTAGAGCACCTGTTTGACATGTGGGGTTATATAGAGTTGGACCTTTTTGCATTTTCACTCCGCGCAAAACTGCCACATTTCTGCTCGCTAGATCCAGGGCCTGGAGTTTTCTGGCAAGGTACGTTTTCCCTCTCCTGGAAAGGGAGGTTTCTTTACGCCTTCCAACCCTTTCCTTTGATTAAGAGGGTGCTCATCAAGCTACAGATGGAGAGTGACACCCTAATTCTGGTGGCTCCATTCTGTCCTCGTTAGATATGATTTCCATTACTGCAACAAATTGGCTGCGGAACCTCCAGGCTCAGGGGACCCTGGTCCATCCAGATCTCAAGTTCCTCTGGCTGCATGCCTTGGCTCCTGAGGACATAGCCATTGCTCATTGGGGTCTCCTAGAAAGTGGCTGATGTCCTGGTGGCTGTCAGGAAATCATCCACCAGGGCCTCTTGCTCAATGAAGTGGAAGTGCTTTGCTATATGAGCCACTTCTCATCACCTGGACCCTGTCTCTTGTCCGGTCAGCTAAGTTCTAGAGTATTTCTTGTCCTTATTGGATGCAGGACTACAATATTCCTCTATTAAAGAGGAACTCCGGACAAAAATGCTTCATTGCAGAATTAGAATAAGCATACTCCCAATAAATCTCACAACAAAAATTAGGTATCTACGTTATTTCATTTTAAAGTTATGAGCTATTTTGTAACCCTGATTTCACCACCTGTTCAGGAAATCCAGTTTCAAAGAAGAGCTGCTGCTGATGTCATCTCCTGAAATCACAGTCTAGTCCTCCCTGTCAGCAAGCTTATATGACCTGTTTCTCCAAAGTTTAAAGATCACATGTAATGGGTTTCACAAGTAGAACAGGAAGCACCAATCAAAAAATAATTCTTATAAAAACTGTGTGTTTAAGGTTTTGTAACAAAGTTGACAAATTCTTATTTCTTAATGACATGTTGGTGCAGTCCATTTCTCCAAGGTTGCTGGATACTGAGTCAGCATGCCTCCAGGCTGCTGATAACCATTTGGGGTGCTACTCTATAGTGTCTGTCAGTAAGTTGTATTGCTGCTAGTATTGTAATGTTGGTAACTTCATTGCTGTTTGTCAGTGTCTGATTTACAGTAAGTTTTAATAGGGGCCTTATATGTGTTCATTCCTACTGGGGTGGAAGTGTTAGCCCAGGTAAAATGATCATTTAATGTGGAGTACAACATAGATGAGCCTAAATGTAAGTCAAGTAACAGCCTGCCAGGAAAACAACACTGGGCTGGCCATTACATATAAACTCGTGGTGAGGTTTCAAAACTGCATTACCTCTCCCATCCCTATTTATAGGGAGTTATAATAATTGTTTTAAAGTACCACCCTGAGAAATCACCTCAATTGAATGACAGATGTGAATGATCACAGCCTTTTACAACATCAGTTATCCAGTCTACAAATCTCACAGCAGTGTGCTTTGACTCAGAATTCAGCAGCCCTGGAGAAAAGGACCACAGCTAAAAGGCACCAAAAAAACAAACAAAAAAAACCCAAAAGTGTCAACTTTGTTACAAAAACTAAAACACACATGGTTTTCAAAGCAATGTTTATTGAATGGTATTGCATGTTTTGCTTGTGACAACCACTGTATGTGATCTTTAAATTTTGGAGAAGCAGGTCCAATAAGCTTGCTGACAGGGAGGAACAGACTGTGACTTCAGGAGATGACATCATCATCAGCTGTTCACTGAAGCTGGCTTTTTTGAACAAGCAGTGAATTTAGGGTTGCAAAACGACTTGTAACTTTTAAACAAAGTAACTTAGAGATCTCGTTTTTGGCATGAGGCTGACTGGGGCTTTGCTGATCCAAATTCTGCATTTTTCTATGCCTGAA
Organism: Neoceratodus forsteri; assembly: GCA_016271365.2. Classification (NCBI taxonomy): domain Eukaryota; kingdom Metazoa; phylum Chordata; order Ceratodontiformes; family Ceratodontidae; genus Neoceratodus; species Neoceratodus forsteri. The sequence continues at coordinate 1,126,431,222 of CM057449.1, read as the reverse complement.
ATTTCGACTGTAGTCCTTCTGCACCTGTCTGCTATTTCAGCCTTTTATGTGCTTATTGATAGCTGTACTGTGGCCCAATTGGATGTGGCCCATATTTTTTTGAGAGGTGTTATACACTCGAAACCTCCTATTCGGAATCCAATCCTGGTTTGGGGCCTCAGTTTTGTGCTCGAGAAGCTGACCCTGCCTCTTTTTGAGCCAGCCGCATCTTACGAGCTATGCTTTCTGTCGTGGAAAGTGTTATTTTTAGTTGCTATTACTTCTGCTCGAAGAATTTCAGAGCTACAGGCTCTCGTGTGAGCAGCCTTATTTGATTTTTCACAAAGACAGGATCTCTTTGTGTACTAATCCTAAGTTTCTTCCTAAGGTGGTGTCTGAGTTTACTCTGAATCAATCTATCCACCTGACTGTTTATTTTCCAGAGCATGCCAATCCAGGGGAAGCACTGCTTCATACTTTGGTTGTGCATATAATTCTCAGGTATTATACATGGGTTAGGTACACAATCCCAACATACAAATGCCCAACATTTACAATCCTGTCATTAGAATCCTGACTGCTTTATTGCCTAAAACATTGAATGCCCATCTGCCGAAATCTCGACATGTTGTTTTGTTAAGTGATTGCCGAATTCATCACTCAGAGTGGGCTGCTAAATATCAAATATGTTTCCTGCCTGTGACAGTACCAGCTCAGGTGCAGTATATTCACATAATAACAATGAGAAAAAACTAGCATACTACAGAGACTTTCTAAAATGAAATAACAGGATAAACCTTCTGTGACAGAGGAGCGCCTGGCTGGGCCATGCCGCACAACATAACATTACAAACATTTCATTTGAAAATGCAAAGAACTCTCGACTATGTCACACATATAAAATACTGTCTAGAAATAAATAAATAATTGTGCTGTCAGTTGGATCACTGGGATTATAAATATGGAAAAAGACAGTCTAGTTTAAATCGAGCCTCGTGGGTAAAAAGAACAGGGAAATCATCCTTCCTTAACCCCAAATAGCTCTCATGCCAAGACAGTAACTTTTGGTCAAAACCCTGATCAAGGTCATCTCACTCCAGGATGGGATGGGAAGCCCGGCAACAATTTACCAATCCCGCTGCTCCATTTTCAACAGAGGTCCACAAATGAAGTGGCCATCCACCATCACAAAAGGAAAGTACCTTTAAAACAACCCATAGCCTCCTGTGGTTCAGCAGTGGATCAGGTTCTTAGGCATCGGGCCAACTGAGCAAAGCATAGCATCTTGACCCGGAAAAGTTGATATAGTATATTCATGCTTGTGCTGTTTTGTGCCATTAATAGATGACTCTTTCCCATGGTGAGGGACAATATAGTTGTGTTTTTTTTTTCAGCAGTTAGATAGAGCGTGACAAAAACAAATTATGCAAGTTATGGATGGGAACAGCAGCTTGTGGCTGCGTAGCTCTCCAGGTTCCAAGGTTTACAGTCTTTTCTACATAAGTACCTTGGACTGCCAGCCGTATAGGTGATCGCTGCCCCCCCCCCCCCAGCTAACCGAACAAAATATCATTCAGCAGTCGCAAAATAGTAGCTGAGTGATGTCACTTCACAAAATAGCAGCCTGTTCTGAGTGATGCATTCGGCAGTCACTTAACAAATAGTAGCCAGTTCTGAGTGAGTGACTGACATGGGATTTTCAGCAGTCAGGCCTTTGATGTGTTGGGCAATCGAGCAGCTGGGATTCCGGAGACAGGATTTTCTGTTTCGGGATTTTGAACGTCAGGATTTAGTACGGATCTCATTATACACACCGTTGAGGACTACAGAAAGTTCTCAGAGTTATTTGTTTCTTTTGACCCTGGCAAAGAGGGTGCTCCAGTAGCCAAACAGTGCTTGTCCAAATGGTTGGCCAACTGTATTACTTTTTGTTGTAGGAAGTCTGGTAAGGAACTTCTGGTGTGATACATGGCCATTCAGTCTGAGGCATGGCCACTTCTGTTGCCGGTTTCAGGAATGTGTCAGCTGTGGAAATTTTGTGCTACTGCCACTTGGAGTACTGTCTACACTTTCACCAAGCACTGCAGTATAGACATTGTCTCCAGGAGAGGGGAAGGCTTTGGACTAGCTGTGCTTCATGGCCTTCTTTCTTAGGTCTCTGGCCTCCTGCCACCCATACCTCTCAACTGTACCACATTACGAGGAACGTTCCTCATTTTACTTCACAAAAGCTCCCTGTTCCACATTGTGAGGACTTGTTCCACATTCAGTTTTAACATTTTAAAGCAAAAATCTATAGTAAATGATGCAAAAAATATATTATTCAATTAATAACAGATGTTCTGAACATAAATGCAAACATTTTAACAGTGTTCTAGCCTTCTAGACAAAGATTTGAGTAAGTGTTCCACATTTTGTTCATTTGTTCCACGTTTTGAGGGGTAATGTTCCACATTTGGGGGACAAAAGGTTGAGAGGTATGCTGCCACCCAGACTGCTTTTGCTCTCAGCACTGCTTGGGACTTGTTTCAGATGAGCGGGAAATCCTTAAAGAAGACAGAACAGTTACATAAGAACTTACTGTAACAGTAGATCTTCATAGAGGGGTATCTCAGTCATCAGGTCACACTTATGGAACTTCACCGTCGGTGAAGCAGGTTCCATATGGACGATTTTCAGCAGTACAGCTGGGGCCATCCACCATCGATGAAGCAGGATCCACACAGAAGATTTTCAGCAGTACAACTGGGGCTATCCACGACAACGTTGTCTGCCAATGTCACCAAGCCTTTAAAGTCATGAGCAGCCCTGCTCCCTTCTCAGTTCTTTCCCGCCATCGACTCTGTTTGCATGGGTCTCTTCGGAAGCTCTGACGCAGTTTTGTGCCATTTTTGCCTACGGCTTTATTTCATTTAACTTTTTAGAATCTCTGTTTCCAAAGTGATTTCTTTACCTTGTTTATGTCGAGAGTTAATCCTTCTACTTCTCTCTCTTCCGTCGCTGCCACTGTGGAAAGAAGATTGCCTCTATACACGAACATTCCTTCTGTGTCTGCTGTCTTGGGCCTGACCATGACGTCTTGGACTGTGGCTCTACCATAAGTTTAACCATACCACCCTTAGGTGATGAAAAAAGGCTTTTAAAAAACTCCTAATGGAACAACAGATAGCCAATTCTGGGGAGGGGGCCCTCCAGGGTTCCTCCTTCCCAGTCGCTGACGGGTTTGTCAAGCTCCCAGGCCTCTAAGGCCTGAAACAAGTCCTCGGGAAGGGGGGGAGTCCTAAAAAAGACCGATACTGGGATCGCTCCCTCCCCATGGTGTTCCCACTCCCTGAGAACAACTGCTTCTTTATCCGAGGGTACCCCGTCAGCTGCAGCTGTGCCGACGTCTACAGCTGTCCAGGTCTCTGTTTCTACCAAACTCCTACTGACAGCACCCTGTCAGGTCATCATCCCCTGCTTTGTCAATGCCAGCTTCGTCATCGACAGCCCTATTGTTGAGGCCTGATGCTTCTCCATGTTCTCGGGCTTTGGGCTCCTTGGGCTGTCTGGGCCCGTCGGACGGGTTGGCATACCCTGTGCCATCGAACCACCACCACCATTGATGCAGCAGTCTACTGTCGTTGATCGTAATGACATTTTGACCAAGTTCTCTACAGTCTTGGTCCATCAGTTGGGCGCGTATAGGCCTGTATCACCAGTGCCATCAACTGTACTGTCATCGACACCACTTTGGCCTCCGCGGGCTGTTCCCACGGCCCCGCGTTGGTCCCTTGTTCATCGGACCTTGAGCTGGAGCAGGTGGACATCGAGGAGGAGTACCATCCTGACCTCATCTTACCTGAGGAACAGTCTCCTTCCTCCAGCAGGTTCACTGTCTCTTCTGTGATTAAGGACTCTGTCTTAACATACTCCCAGGTCTCCTCCAGCGAACCCTGCCTTTTTCAATGTCATGAAGCAGCTGTCCTCAACCATGGGCTTCCATGCAAAAGAGGAGCATGCCACCAGAAGAGATCTGGTGGACTTCCTGGAGATCCCAGAGACTCCTCCCAAGGTCATTCCTCCCATCCTTCCAGCCTTAAGGAATGCCACTACTGCTGCCTGGCACAGGCCTGACATGGTGCCAGCTATACCCCACAGGGCTGATAAGGTATATCATGCCCCCCAGGGTCTTCTGCATTATACTGCCCAGTCAGAAACCGATTCTGTGGTTATAAAGGCAGCTCATGATAGGTCAGAGGTGCCCAAGCACCTCAGTTCCCTCCTCTCTGACAGAGAATCTCGTAGGATTGACCTCTGAGGCAAGAGGGTCTATGCCTCTTCCACCCTTAGGCTGAGGATTTCCAGTTACCTCTCCCATGTGGTGAAGTACCAGAATACTATCTGGAAGAAGGGCAAGGCCTTAGCCCAGGCCATTCCTGATTGTTCCTAGAAACAGGAGGTTCTCAGATGCTTTGCAGAGTGCTGAAGATATTAGCAAGTACCTCCTGAGAGCCCTCTACAACATTTCAGATAAAGGTGCCAGGGCTACTGCTACAGGCATTTGCCTTTGTAGGCACTCCTGGCTGAAGGTTTCCGGTTTCCCAGATGATGTCCAGCAAAAAGTGCTCAATGTCCATTTTAATGGCTCCAAGCTGTTCAGACCAGATGTGCATGACATCATAAATTAGCTACAGGCATCTGGCAGGGCTATCAAGTCAGTCCTGTCACTCTACCACACTCAGCCCAAGAGCAGAGAGCACCCTTGTTTTCTCAAGGTGTCCCACAAATCCGGAACAGCCTCCCAGCCCTAAGGCAAGCAAAGAGGCTCCGCTGCCTTACCCGCCCTCTCCTCTTCTGGCATGGCAGTAAAGCGCCCTAGGGATGACAGAACAGCCACAGTGGCTGGATCCGCCTCCACTTGACTCCTTGCCAGAGCCCCCCTTCCAGTCCCTGACCATGAGGTGGTGTTCAGAGGTTGGTTCTCCCTCTATCTCAATAAATGGAGAACCATTACTTCAGATGCCTGGATTCTTCAGATCATAGAGAGGGGTCACACTCTGGAACTCATCGAGAGACCCCCAGAGACTCCTCCAGTACCTAAACCCGAGCCCATCTGCCTGTTTTCCAGGAGGAGATACTGTCCCATCTGTGCAGAGAGGCCATCAAGCCAGTGCCCAGGTGCCAAACAAACAGGGAATTTTGTTCCAGGTTCTTCCTGGTCCCCAGGAAGTCCGGAGATCTGACGCCCATATTAGATCTCAAGGACCTCAAATCTCTATGTCCGGTACAGGAAGTTCTGCATGGTAACCCTGCCAGGCCTGATGCCTCTTTTCAAGCAGGGTGATTGGCTGTGCTCCCTGGACATGCAAGATGCTTACCTGCATATCTCAGTGTTTCCACTGCACAGGAGATTCCTCCGGTTTCTTTTTCAGGGCTAGCACTACCAGTTCAAAGTATTGTCCTTTGGCTTATCCTCTGCTCTGCAGGTCTTTACCAAGTGCTTATCAGCAGTAGCTGCAGCTTTCGGAAGGAAGGGACTGGACATTTAGCCCTATCTGGATGATTGGCTCATAAAGGCCCCATCCAGAGAACAGTTTCTTTAGACCCTGGAGAGAACCCGTGAGCTGTTTCTGTCACTTGGCATCACCATCAACCTGCCCAAGTCAGTCCTAAACTTGTCCCAAAGGCTGAAATTTATAGGGGCATTTCTGGACTTGGCACAGGGAAAGGCTTTCCTGCTTCAGAACAGAGTGGAGTGCCTTATCGCCCAGGCTCAGGAGGTCGCCCAGAGCTGTTATGTCCCTGCAAGGGTATACTTGAGGCTGTTGGGGTTGATGACCACGGGCATTCCAACGGTTCCCCCTGGCTGGGCTGCACATGTGCGTCCTCCATTGTACATTCAGGGTGCAATGGGACCAACGCACGGACGAGTTAGAGTAGTTAGTGCTGGTCTCCTCCCCAGTCCACAAAGTGCTCCAATGGTGGATGGACACTTTGAACCTATTCCAAGGGGTTCCAGTCCAGACCCCCCCCCCCCCGGCAGATCCTCACTATGAATACCTCCAGTTCAGGTGGGGGGTGGGGGCACACCTGGGTCCTTTCCAGACTCAGGGCTCTTGGTCCCAGATTGAAACCTCTCTGCATATCAACTTTCTGGAGAAGAGGGTGGTCTTGTATGCCATGTAGCCTTTTCAGAACCGTCTCCTTCCGGGTCAGCTGTTGATCCAGTCTGGCAACCTCAGTGTGTTGTCTACTATATCAACAAACAGATGGGACACATTCGTATCCTCTTTGCAGGGGAGGTCATGAGAGTTTGGTACTGGTGCTAGTCCACGTCCCAGTTGTGCTAAATACCCTGGTGGACAGCCTCAGATGGACTTCATCTAGCATGCACGAATGGGAGCTTCTCTCATCTGTTGCAGCAGATCTTTTTGCTGGATGAGGTTGTCCAGAGTTGGACCTTTTTGCACCCTCACTCAATGCAAAACTGCTCAATTTCTGCTTGCTAGATCCAGGGTCTGGAGTTTTCTGGCAAGACGCATTGTCCCTCTCTTGGAGCAGAGAGTTCCTTTATGCCTTCCCTCTGATTCAGAGGGTGCTAATCAAGCTGCAGATGGAGGGGGCCAGCATGATCCTGGTAGCTCCATTCTAGCCATGGCAGATATGGTTTCCATTACTGCAATAGTTAACGGTGGAATCTCTGGTTCCTCTGCCGGGATCTGTTGACACAGTCTTGGGGACCCTGGTACATCCCAGCCTCAGGTCCCTTCGTCTGCATGCTTGGCTCCTGAGGACATAGCCATCGCCCGGTTTGGGGTATCCCAGTGACGGGTGTCCTCGTGGCCACTCGGAAGCCCTGCACTTGAGCCACTTATGCCATGGAGTGGAAGAGGTTTGCCATCTGGTCTGTCAAGCATCATCTGGACCCTTTCACGTGTCCGGTGAGCTAGATCCTGGACTAAATGATATATCTGTCAGACTCGGGTCTCCAGTACTCTTCCCTCAAGGTGCACTTTTCAGCCGGCGCAGTGGCACTGAGGGTTGAGGCACTGGATGCCACATCTCGCACCACGAAAGAGACCTGAGTTCAGAAACAGACTCTGGTCGCTCGGGGTTGACAAGAGGAAGAAGGATTGAGCGTCTGTAGACAGCTCTTCTTCCTCAGGGAGGGGGGACAGTGCGGGGCGCTGTAGACTAACACCAAACGGTGGCTGGGTGTCAGCACAGGTGCGTTGTCCAGACCAGGAAGGGCAACCATCCAGGGTATATGGCTGCTTCCGCGGAGGTGGGGTCAGCTGCCTCACCCATTGCATGGCTTGGGTGCCTGGGGAGAAAAGGCAGAAAATGTCCGGGAGCCAACGGGGCCTATGATTACCCAACACGTTAGAGTCAGATTACGAGTTCCTCAGAGGGAGGGCTGGAGCAACCCGTTGGCTCCGCGGAGGAGCCATAAAGTGTAAATTAAAAAAAAAAAAAAGTGCACCTTTCGGCTATCTCGGCCTTTAATGAGTCTGTGGGTGGCCGCACTGTGGCTCAGTTGGATGCCTCCCATACCTTTCTGAGGGGCATCCTGCATCTAAAACCCCTAATCCGTTCCCCTGTCCTAGCTTGGGATCTGAATTTTGTTTTGGAGAAGTTGACCCTGTTTCCTTTGAAGCCAGCCTCGACTTGTGAGCTACACTTTCTTTCCTGGAAAGCATTATTTTTGGTTGCTATTACTTCTGCTGGAAGGATTTCCAAGCTTCAGACCCTCTGGTGTGAGGAGCCTTATTTGATTTTTCACAAAGACAGGGTGCCTTTGTGCATGAATCCTAAGTTTCTTCCTAAGGTGATGTCTGAGTTTACCCTAAACCAGTCTATCCACCTACCTGTTTATTTCCCTGAGCATGCCATTCCAGAGGAAGCAGTGCTTCATATGTTAGACGTGTGCAGGATTTTGAAGTATTATCTGCTCCAAACTAAGCAATGCAGAAAGTCGAAGCAGTGTTTTTGTTTCTTTCACCCCAGGTGGAGGGGTGCTCAAGTTTCTAAACAATGTTTGTCCAGATGGTTGGCCCATTGTATTGTGTTCTGTTACAACAATCGTGGCAGAGAGTTGCCAGGGGTGGTGAAAGCCCATTCCACAAGGGGTATGTCTACCTCTGTGGCCTGTTTCAAAGGGGTCTTAGCCGCTGTCATTTGCGCTGCTGTCACCTTAAGTACCATCCATACTTTGTCCAAGCACTACAGTCTGGATATTGCCTCTGTAGCCTGTGCAGTTTTCTACAGGGCTGTGCTGCAGGGCCTCCTGTCTTAAGTTTAGGGATAACCTTCATCCCAGACTATTTATGTGCATCTGCAACTGCTTGGGACTTGTTCCATATGTGTGACCTGATGACTAAGATACCCCCAATGAAGATAGAACAGTTGTGTAAGAACTTACTGTAACAGTAGATCTTCCTGAGAATCTTAGTCATCAGGTCTGCTTTCTATCCCACCATCTCCCTTTAGGGGGCTCTTTCTCAGAACTGACTCTCTGGTGTATCTAGCCTTTTATTTAGGCCTGGGTACCCCCCTTCTCTCTCTCTCTCCCCTCAGTCTCCCATTGCATGAGCTTTGCTCGCTTAATCTCCAGGGGGAAAGAACTGAGGAGTGAACGGGGATGCTCACGCTTTTATAGGGTTGGTGACATCGGCAAACGATGTCAGCATGCGCCACCCCAGTTATACTGCTGAAAATCTTCCATGTGGATCCTGCTTCGCCGACGGTGAAGTTCTATATGTGTGACCTGATGACTGAGATCCCCTCAAAGATCTACTGTTATGGTAAGTTCTTACGTAACTGTTCTATCTTTTGGGATTCTCTGTCATCAGGTCATGCCATCCCTCCTTCCATTCCCCTTTCTCTCTCTCTCTCTCTCTAGCACAGTTGTCCTGTTGCTCCATCCTTTTTGCTAGCTGAGCACCTTCTTTCTCTGTCTCTCTCTCGCTCTGCTTCCTTGGTGGGATTCCTGTCTTCTGTGGCGTCCAGCTAGGGAAAGAACTGAGGCGGGAGTGGGGCTGCCCATGCTTATATATGGCTGTGATGTCACAGCTTGATGGCGTGGGTAGCCCCTACGAGACTGCTCCAGAAAAGCTCTGTGTGATCCTAGCGCCTGACGGCTAAGTTCCATAGGTGTGACCTGATGACAGAGATTCCCTCAAAGATCTACTGTTATGGTATGTTCTTACATAACTGTTCTTTTTTCCATGACTGAGTTATTATACAGTTCTAGGGACATGGATATGTTGTTCATCCACACTCATTGGCAGTATCCTTGCCGCTTTAAATCTTGCCGGAAGGTCTTCAAGCTTGCTCCTCCCACCCACCCGGGTGGTATAACTCTCGGCTCCGCCCCATGACGTCAGATCTTCCTTACCGCTTGGAAGCTCAGGTTCCCTCCTTAACGCTCTGCGTTTGTCGACTGGTTCCTATTTCTCCGTTTGCGGATTTAAAAATAATATTTTGCAAAAAGACTTCAGTCTTCGATCCCTCGCGGCTGCGATGGATAAATCGACTCCCGGATTTCGGAGATGCCCATGCGGGCAGAAGATGTCTCGGACGGATCCACACTCCACGTGTGTCTACTGCTTAGGCCTTGAGCACGACCCGCAGGCTTGCGACCTGTGCTCATCTTTCTGAGCCCTACGTCCCGAAGGCCGTGCTGCCGATTACAGCTGGGCCGTCCGCGTTCCCTCCGTGAAGTCCAAGGAGGCCCGGTTGGCGGTGTCCGCGGCGGCGGGCTCGGCGGATCAGCTCGAGCGGATGGTCGCCCTCGAAGAGGAGGCGGCGCGGGCCGTATCTCCCCGGCCGCGGCATTTATCCCGCTCTCTCTGGGTTCTTCCTACACGGCTTCCTTTAAGGAGCTTTGTCTGTCCCTCTCCACTAAAGGAGAAGGGCCTGCGTCTGCTGGACCTTTTTCTCGGTCCAAAAAGAGGGACAAGGGTAGATCCCTCCATCGACGCTCTTGGGAAGCGGAAAGGTCCCTCTCCCGGGCCGTCGACCGTCAGGCCGATCGACCGCTCAGCCGGCCACTGGCCTCACGGTGTCCCCGTCAGGTCAGTTGACCGAGACTCCCACTGATGAAGTCGAGATTTTTCTCGACCCATTGGACGGGCTGTCGCCTTTAGCAGCCGAGATTCCCCTCTCCCCGGTTCCCCCGGGAGGAGTTGAGGATCCCGTGGGCTCGCCTGTGCCTCCGGTTCCGGAGCCCTCGGATGGACCTTCCGAGCCGAAGGGAGTGCCGGTTCTGGCCGACACCTCCTCGCACCGACCCCGGAAATTCCGGGACTCTCGGTCTCGGTCTCGGACCTCTTCGCGGTCCAGCCGTTCCCACCGTCATAGGCGGTCTCGGTCTCGGCACCGCGGTAAGCGGCGTCGCCGCTCGTCCTCGTCCTCCTCCTCGGATGAGGAAGCTGCGTAAATTACGTCGGCGGTACGAGACCTTATGTTGCTAACACTCCTCCTGGCGGAATAAGCCGACTCGGCGCCTTCCGACCATTAAGTGGCTGTCACGGGCAGCCGACACAACCCCTCGACTTGTCCGAGGATCCTATACCCAGGCCGGTTGTTCGGCCAAAACCAGCTGCTCCACCGATTTCGGTGGAACCTCCGCCTCCACAGCCACCAATTGGGGCTCCGACCAAGGATTCTCGGTCGGCTAGGGTTTACCCCATCGGCTGTCAGTTACCCTCACTCCCGACCGACCTCGGCAGGTGAAGGGTGGCTCAGGCCAGAGGCAGCTCTTCGAGGACTCTTCCGAGTCCGAAGATGATTCCTCCTTCTTCTCCAAGCGACTGGACTTGGAGTCTTCAGGAGGTCAGCCAATGGACGATAGCCCGTCGTCCTTCCTAGGACTGCTTGGCTCATCTCGAGTCTACGGGATGGGCTCGAACCCGTTCCAAACGGGCCAGGTATCCCCTCACGGAGATTCTGGACCGAGGGATTCTCCGCGGAGGCCTTTCCGGTGGCCGAGGCCATAGTGGGTCCAGCACTGGAACTTTGGCAGCGCCCTGCTTCCTGCCCTCGCCTTGGCCAGGATGGCCAGGAAGTATCAGGTCCCACGTTCCTTGTCCGGTTTTTCGGAACACCCCTCTGCTGAGGGGTTGGTTACCGACAGCGTTTTCCGGCGCCCAGCAACGCCAGGGATGTGGACAAACCTCCTGACAAGGAGTCCAAGAAATTGGACTATGTCGGGCGAAAAGTCTACGCTGCGTCCTCTCGTGCCTTCGTCAGGCCAGTTCGGCCTCCTCATGGCACATTTTTCTCATGCCCTGTTGGGCTCCTGGATGAGTCATCCCTCATCTTCCCCCGATCTGCAGACTACGGTTAAGCAGGTGCGGGACCAGGGCAGGGCAGTGGCCAAACAGCAGCTCCAGACTGCTTTGGATGTAGGGGACTCATGTGCCAGATCGGTGGCGGCCGCGAGTGGCTATCGTCGTGAGGGCTTGGCTGAGGATATCCACCTTTACTTCGGATACCCAGCACAAGTTGGCGGATGTTCCTTTTGGGACTGACCTCTTCGGCCCTGGGGTGGAAGGTCACCTGCAGAGGATCGAGAAGTCCAATGCCACCTTGGACTCGGTCTCTTCCGCTCAGAAGGACAAGGCGCAAACCACAGCCTAAGCTCCTTTCGTCCTTCTGTGCCCCTCGCGCTCGGCCCAGCACGCCAGGCCAGCAGGCTCGGCCCTTGTATCCCAAACCCAAGCCGCCGGGCTTCCTAACAGGAGGCAGGAGGAAAGGGCCCAGGAGGTCCCTCGGCCGGTCCCTCCTCCAAGCCTGCCCAGTGACGGGCTGAGGGGTGTCGCCCCCATCCCCGTCACCTTACCCCTGGGTCCCCTCGTGGGGGGACGGCTCCGGCACTTCCGTTCCGCCTGGTCCGCTGTTACCACGGACAGGTGGGTCTTGGAGGTGGTGGGAAGAGGCCTGCCTCTGGAATTCGAGCAGGCACCACCCTTCAGAGCCGTCGCCCCTCGGGGGGCTTCGGGATCCCCAGCCTCACTGGCGGCTCGTCGAGCCGACATCACTCTCCTCCTCCAGAAGAGGTGGTAGAGAGGTGGTGGACCCTCCTTCAGACCCAGGTTTGTGTCCAGGTACTTCCTGGTTCCGAACAGACGGGGCTGGCGCCCATTCTCAACCTACCACGACCTAAACAAGTTCCTAAGGTCTCGAACCTTCAGGATGGTCACTCTGGCTCAGATAATACCATCCTTGGAGCGCGTGTGGTTCTGCTCTCTGGACTTGCAGGACAGCGTTTTTCACGTCCCTATCCGTCTGTCTCACCAGAGATTCCTTCGCTTCCGGCGGAAGGATCTCTCTTGAGTTCCAAGCCATGCCCCGGCTTGTCTCCAGCTCCCAGGGTCTTCACCAAATGCATGGCAGTGGTGACAGCATTCTCTGGCGCCGAGGGTCCGGGTGTACCCTTACCTGGACGACTGGCTGATAGCAGCTCCCTCCAGGAAGGAGGCGGAGTGGTCCAGAGATCTGGCCCTCCAGGTCTGCTCTCAACTGGGCCTCCTTATCAACGAGGCCAAGTCGGAACTCGAGCCGAAGCAGGTGATTTTATTCATCGGGGCGCAGCTCGACTCTCTTCGAGCCAGAGCGCGGCTCCCGGCGGACAGGGCCGAGGTTCTTTCCTCCTTGCCCGATCATTTCTGGTTGGGCAATTCGCGCCTGCCGGGACTTCCTCGCCTCCTGGGTCTCATGGCGGCCTGTACCAGCGTGGTCCGTTGGGCCCACTGGAACATGCGTCCCCTTCAGTGGGACTGGCCAGCCAGTGGTCCCTACTGTCCTTGGACCAGCTTATGTCGGTGACACAGGGATGTGGAATGCTCTCCAGTGGTGGACCGTTCCAGATCATTTGCAGGAGGGCATCCCGTTCGTCCGCCCGAGCCGGCGGTCTCTCTGTCGACCGATGCCTCTCTGATGGGTTGGGGTGCCCATCTGGGGAACACGGGCTCATGGCCTCTGGTCCCAGCGGGAGTCCGATGCCACATCAACCTGCTGGAGCTCCGGCCGGGTCCGCCTAGCTCTCACCGCCTTTGCTCCGTTCCTCCGGGGTCAAGTGGTCCGAGTCCAGACGGACAATACCACCACCATGTATTATCTAAAACCGCCAGGGCGGGACGCCATGCTTCTATGCAAGGAAGCTCTCCGATTTGGTCACTGCGCAGCCTGGAGGCGGATCTCCTAGCCATTCACGTGGCAGGAGCCTCCAACACCCTGGCCGATGCCCTGAGCCGGATAGGGGCTGCATCCCACAGTGGTCTCTCCTGCCGGAGGTAGTACAGCATCTGTTCTCCCTTTGGGGCACACCTCAGGTGGACCTGTTTGCCTCCATGGAGAACGCGAAGCTGAGTCTGTTCCATGCCCGCCCCCCTCAGCAGGGCTCGCTGCAGGGGGATGCCTTCTCGAGGCAATGGACCCCGGGCCTCTTTTACGCCTTTCCCCCATTTCCCTTGATCCACAAGGTGCTTCTCAAGGCGAGGAGGGACAAGGCGCAGGTGATTCTGATAGCCCCAGACTGGCCTCGCCAGTTCTGGTACCCAGATCTCCTCAGTCTCAGCTCCAGGACTCAGCGGCAGCTTCCAGCTCGCCGGACCTGCTCTCAGTCAATCAGGGAAGGTGTTCCATCCGGACCTTCAATCCTGCACCTGACGGCCTGGTTCCTGGTGCTAGAGTTCCAGGCTTTGGGTCTTTCCGGCGAGGTCCTCAATGTAGTTAGGCGTCCCGTAAGAGTCGACCAGAAAATGCTATGCCTTCAAATGGAAAAGGTTTTCCATTTGGTGTCGGAACAGGCTTGGACCCTTCCTCCTGTTCCTTGGCAAGCATCTTGGACTATTTATGGTCCCTTTCTAGTCAAGGGCTTAGGTCGGCGACCCTAAGGGTGCACCTGGCAGCCATCTCTGCTTGCAGGCGCGGGCGGGAAGCAGTCAGTGGCGCAGGAGAAGGTGGTCTGGCGCTTTTCAAAGGCCTTGATCACATTTCCTCCAGTCGAGAACCCCCACCTCCGTGGGATCTACTGCTGGTACTGGCAAAGCTCATGGGCAAGCCATTCGAACCTATGCACAGGTGTGCTCTCTCTCACCTGTCGTGGAAGACCGCCTTCTTGGTGGCTATCACGTCAGCCAGAAGGATGGGAGAGCTCCAGGCGCTTCCATCGAGTCTCCTTACCTGGTCTTCCACAGGGACAAGGTTGTCCTGCGCCCCACCGAAATTCCTTCCGAAGGTGGTGTAGGAGTTTCACCTAACCAGGTGTTGACTCTGCGGTGTTCTACCCAATCACACCTCGGAGGCCGAATAAGGCTCCATACTCTGGATCCAGAGGCGCTCGCTTATTATAAGGAGCGCACGGCTGAAATCGGGGAGAGGTTCGCCAGCTGTTTGTCACCTACGCTGAAACGCATCTGGCAGACCTGCAGCCAAGCGGACGATAAGCAGGTGGGTAACCTCCTGCATAGATCTCTGCTATAAGTTAGCGGGCATGGAGCCTCCCAGAGGATAAGAGCTCATTCTACCCGCCATACTGCTGCAGACGGTGGCTGCTTCCAGGGACGTCCCTATCCAGGAAATCTGCAGGGCTGCTACCTGAAGTCAGCAAACACCTCATTACCCACTACCACATCGACCTTGAGTCACGCCCGGGATGCTGGTTTTGGGGCCTCGGTTCTCCAGTCTCTCTTTCCCAAGTAAGTATATGGGGTGTCGTCTTGCCTCCTCCTCCCGGAGAACTGCTAGAGTCTGCCAATGAGTGTGGATGAACAACATATCCATGTCCTAGAATACAGGTTACTCACCTGTAACAGGAGTTCTAGGAATGGTATATGTTGTTCATCCACACGACCCACCCGACCTCCCGCGCTGGACGCACAACCTGAGCTTCCAGCGGGCCAGATCTGGCGTCATGGGGCGGAGCCGAGAGTTATACCACCCGGGTGGGTGGGAGGAGCAAGCTTGAAGACCTTCCGGCAAGATTTAAAGCGGCAAGGATACTGCCAATGAGTGTGGATGAACAACATATACCATTCCTAGAACTCCTGTTACAGGTGAGTAACCTGTATTTACTGGTTGGGTAGTTCATCAGCAAGTGTATGATCACTTTCAAACTGCATAATAACCAGCTCATGTCATAATACAGGGAAAAATTGTATTGTAACCCTGCCATAATACACGATTTTCCATACAATATTACCATTTGCGAAAGTCTCCTTTTCTTGCAGTTTATGTCATGCCAGTGTTGCGCGGTCTGCACTGGCTCCCTGTGTGGTGGCGTATCACCTTCAAGATATGCTTTTTAACATTCAAGGCCCTACACAGATTGTGTCAAAGCTACCTGAAAGATCTTCCTATGTCCTACATACCTACCCATCTCCTCCGATCCACCAATGTGGTCCTGTGCTATGTCCCTTGTTCCTGTCTTAAACAATCAGGGGATGGCATGTTTGAGATTGCAGCCCCATTTCTCTGGTACTTTCTGCCAGAGATAGGAAGATCTGCCCGTACAGTGGAAGCCTTAAACACCAAGTGAAAATATATTTGTTTGCATACCAGGCCAGCCCAGATTTATTAATTTTATTATGATTGGATGCTGTTTATTTGATGTACTGGTAATTGTTTTATGCTGTTTTTATTGTAAGGTGATCAGAGCCTTGGGATAGTGCACCAAACAAATAAAATTGCTTTGCCTTGCTTTAAAAGGCTAGTGGATCTTGTCTTTATTTATGTTCTGGTAGGATCGGAACAGTTTTGTAGCTCTTTCAAGAAAGTATGTTGTTATGAATAATTTGTTTGTTTCTCACCAATGCTATTATTGTTATCTTTCTGTCTCACGTCAGTGGCCAGTCCAGTTTTCATATGGGGGATTGCGTGCAGCGGTGAAGTCCAGCAAAATGTGACGTTGTGTAGGGCAAGCCGTGATGTACTCTTACTGCAGTGTCCTGTCAGAAGTGTAGGAGTAACACTGTGTATTAAATTGTGACTGTTTTTTTTTTTTGGTGGTCCCCCCCATTTAAAATAAACTAAGTGTAACCCTGAAAATGTGATGTAATTGAATAATTAGAGCTGAAATAATTATGGGGAACGTACTGTCTGTTGCATTGTTGATGAGAAGCATTATGTGGCTTCGATACAGAGATCGTGATGTGGGTTGGGATGTCTATCACTAAAGTAATTACAGCAGTGTGTCCACATCTTTTGTTTCGGAGTGCTGAAATGCTGTGGTGATGTGAACCTTCATATTCTCCTGCATCCGTCTCGGATCAGCTGTAGCAGTTGTAAAAAGAAATAAAAAGTGCTCCTAGCCAGGGGCGTAAAATGAAAAATGATGGAAGTTGTGGACACTCTGTCAGTAATGGTCAGTGAAATCATATGGAATTGAGCAACTGTCGCACCGCGAAGTTTGAATGCACCAATGCGGGAAAGTAACTGTCCTTTTTTGACCTACTCTGCTCTATTTTCTATTCAAGAGGCCATTAAAAGGAGCGACGTTGCCTGTACCATGTTACAAATAAATTATGCCACTCATGTGAATTATTAGATTTTGGAATGTTGATTTCCTATAGGAATATAGAATTACAAAATTGTTTTAATTAATCTGGCTATGACTCATTGGGCTGTCTGAGTGCTGATAAACAGCTTTACTGTCAGCATGGCTAATTTTAACTACTAAAAAAATCACAGCTGCATCTACCAGTAACATGCCAGCCTGTCAGAGTGAAAAAACCAAAAAATCACATGAAAAATGTATACAGACTTATGTTTTTCACTGCCTATGCACAAATAATGGCTTTACTATACAAGCTGTTTACAACTTTTAGTGCTATGGGACACACACACATACACACACGTGAAGGAAAGCAAATCACAGACTTGAGAGTCCTCTGTAGATGAATTCCACTGCTTCCCCCGAATGCGTCAATGCTGTCTGGGAGAACAGCAAATGGCGCAGTACGTGAACTTTGATTTCCGGTAACAGCACAAACAGGTGAAATGGCAAAACAGGACAATGACAGGGATAGTAACAGTGTAAGGTAATGCAGACATGATATCAAGCTTCAGACAGAATCAGTCTACTAGCTCTTGAGGGCGTAGTCTAGCCAGGTACCAAAATGGCAGCATAATCTTGGGGCTCCGTCTCAATCCAGATTAATAATTAGCCATCCTGCTCTTGTATAGCTATTTCTCCACTGCTGTGACATCCGTGTGCTTTCTTATCTGTAACAGAGTTGATACACCGGGGGGGGGGGGGTAGAAAGGATGAGAAGGGACTTGGCAAGGTTGGAGGAATGGTCAGACATATGGCAACTTAGATTCAATGCAAAGAAGTGCAAAGTAATGCACCTGGGAAATAAAAATCCAGGAGAACAGTACACAATAGCAGGGGAGGTACTAACGACAACAATAATGGAAAAGGGTGTAGTCATATCAGATGACATAAAGGTGGGTAAGCAATGTGAGAAGTCAGTAAGGAGAGCCAGGGGGATACTGGGATGCATAGGGAGGGGCATCACAAGCAGAAAAAGGGAAGTGGTTATCCCTCTATACAGACAGTTGGTGAGACCCCATCTGGAGTACTGCGTGCAGTTTTGGAGACCTCATCTACTCAAGGACATAGACAGTATGGAAGCAGTCCAGAGGAGGCAACTAAAATGGTGCAGGGTCTACATCAGAAACCATATGAAGAGAGACTGAGAGAGCTTAATATGTATACCCTTGATGAAAGGAGAGACGGGGACATGATAGAAACTTTAAGTACCTCAAGGGAATCAACAAAGTCCAGGAGGGTAGCATCTTTCAGAAAAGAGATGTGTAAACAAGGGGCACAATTTAAAGTTAGAGGGAAGACTCCACGGGTAATGTGAGAAATTATTTTCACAGAGAGTGGTGGGCGCATGGAACCGCCTTCCTGGAGAGGTTGTAGGGTCTAAAACAGTGGGTGAATTCAAACATGCATGGGACAGACGTAAGGCAATTATAGTGGGGGGGGGGGTTGCAGGAAGTAGGCTGTTGGTTAACTAGAATCTGCAGCTTATCTAATAGGTAGGGAAAGGGGCAGACTGGGTGGGCCAAGTGCTCTTTATCTGCCGTCAAAGTCTATGTTTCTGTGTTATTAATCTAACTGTGACTATGCCAAAGAAACAATCTCAGATTACGTTCACATCCTCTGCGGAACCCCCGAAGATATCGGTCCCAGATGCTCCGACCACGTGAGCTGCATTTAAATCAGTTACTGAAGATAAACGACCCGATAAATCTCCCATTGCTATGGAACTAAGCACTACTTCACAACCGTTGGAGAAACTAATCTTGGAATTAAAAAAGAAGTGACCGCCCGTATAAACTCAGGTTTCTAAAATCTAGAAGCTCAGCTCACTCATTTGCAAAATAGCTTTAACTCACTTGGGGAAATGGTGGAGAATCATGGTGCAAGGCTGGGAGAACTGGAGGAGCATGTCGGGTTTCAGGAAGACACAGTTCAGGGCCTTGAAACATTGTTAAATAAAGCTTTAAAAGAAATTGACAAACTAAAAGCGATTTTAGATGACCACAAAAACCGGGAATGCCGCTGCAGTGTCTGGGTGGTCGTCCTGCCGGAGGGCGCAGAAGGGCCTGTGTTACATACCTCCAGAAGTGGCTCAAACAACAGCTGCAGCTTTCTGACAGTGTCACCCTGGAAATCCAACGAGCGCATCGGTCTCCGGGTCATAAGGCTAGCCCTGAAGAATGACCCCATCACATAATAAAATTTCTGTGCTCTGAAGACATCAGCTAGTACTGGAAGAGGCCCAAAAGAAAAACTCATTAATAGTACAAAATGCTCATGTCAGTATATTCCCGGACTACTCACACCAGCTCCAGATGGAGAGGCAAACCTTTCAGGAGGTAAAAAGAAGCTTCATGCCTTAAATTGGCCCTTCACTTTGGTGTATCCTGCCTGCCTGCTCATTAATCGTCAGGGTGAAAGAGCTAAAGCCTTCACGAACCCCGAGGTGGCCACGGAGTTCATCGTAAAAGAAGAAGAACAGAAACTGCGGTCCCAGGCGTTATCCTCGGAAGACCAACTGGATACTTGAATTTACACTGAAGGTGCTGAACTAATTAAATAGGAATATTTTGATACAGTGCACGGTCCTGGGGTAAGGTTTCCAGGGTGGGATGGTGGGGTGAGAGGAAGAGGCTTATGTGCCTCTGCGGCCCGTAACACAATGAGGCCTATTAGGTAGGGTCATGGGTATCTCCCCTTGCACCTCGGGTCCTGGTGGCCGCTTGGAAGTACACTTTAATGGTACCGGACACTTCAGGGGCAATATAATTACCTTTTGGTCATATCATTACCTTGGTTCTGGGGAATTGGGCCTGTTGCCGGAAGTGTTATGGACTTTGGAAAACGGAGACATTCATCATCTACTGCTCGATTAAGAACTTTGAGTAGGGGGACAATATCAGCTTAAAATCATTACCAGAAGGTCTTTTTTATGTGTCTTTATTCATTCGTGAAGCCCTGCTCTCACCCTGCGACCAGCTGGGGGTTGGGGGGGGGGACTTATTAAAACTCATACCACACGGACTTGACACTATGGAGCAAAAAAGTAGTTGTACATTTTCTTTCTTTACATTAATAAGCAGGAAACATAACTGCTGGGCACTAAGTGGGAAGGGGAGATTTTGACATCCTAATATTTAGTTGTATTGTACAATCTCGCTATGGTTAATTTCTGAAGTACTGTTTTATTTTTCAAACTGGTTAGCTCTGTCTCTTGCTACTCCATTTTGGAGAAGACGGGGGGTAGACAGGTTATAAATGGGTGGCAGATTTGTAAGAAAAGGACCACAGAGCAATTAATGGCAATCTGTAATATGCATATTGGGGGAGGGCTGTGGTGGATCAGGGGAGGCAATTCCGGCCTTTGGGGACCACCAACACCTCCCTAAAAGCCCACCTGCTTTACTGAAGCTCCAGAACCTGGGACTGCTATAATTTTATTTACTCATCACAAGTACTAGCCTTATTGGGATAATCAAGAGAGAGAGATGCTAGTCAGTAATTTTTTAGTGGATTTAGCTTATCTTTTAAGGCTTCATCTTGCACTACATTCCCTCCTCGAGGGGATCCATCTTACAAGTCCTATTCAACAATCAAGGACTGAACGGCCGGCACGATCCACGATGTGTAGTGGGAGGTTGATACTTCCTCGAAGGGAAGAGCCGGGGGATGAATTACAGTTTTAGTTGTTTCGGCGCCTGTTGCGCCGAGTTTAATACTAAGCTTAAGGAGACACAGAGGAAGGGGGTGATTTCATGTTCTATTATTGTAAAAGCTTATGTTGTGGGGATAGAGAAGAGAGAGGATTGGGGAATGGGGGTGGGTAAAAAGTTTAAAATTGAAAAGTCAGCAATTGATCTTACCACATATTTGGGACATATGCTAATACTGGTCCTAACATCCTATACCTATTATGATCCAAGATGGGTGGAATTAATGTGATGACATGGAACATCAATGGTTTAAAAACTGTGGTTAAATGCAAGAGGGTATGGTCACATCTCAGGAAAATGAGGGCAAATGTTCTTTTACAAGAACTCCATATGACCAAACTTGAAGCTGATAAATTGGCCTCATCATGGGAGGAACACTGTTGGTGGCTTCCTCTTCCTCTATAGCGAAGGGGGTTGCGGTCTGGTTCCGCCCTGCACTGCGGGTTAGGGTCCACTCTGAATTGGCTGATCCATTGGGTAGATACTTGGTAACTGAGGCCACTGTTAATGAGGTCAGCTACACCTTTGTTTCTTTATATGGGCCGAATTATGATGACCCACTCTGATTTATGATTATTTATGATTTATGAATTATGATGAAGCACTCTGGGTAGGGGGGTTGACACCAGTCCATTTACAGAAGAAAGAGTCCTGAAAGAACTCCTAAAACTCAAGATGGACAATGCAATGGGGCCTGACGGGATTCACCCCAGAATCCTTAAAGAACTAAGGGAGGACCTAGTGACACCACTGACCACACTTTTAAACAAATCATGGGAGGATAGGGTGGTACCTGAGGACTGGAGGAGGGCAGATGTGATTCCTCTTCACAAAAGTGGGAGCAAGGCAGAAGCAGGATACTACGGACCTGTAAGTTTGACCTCAGTGGTAGGGAAAATGATGGAATCACTTCTGAAAGAAAGAATTGTTGAATACCTAGAGGCCAGCGAGGTACAGGGCCCAAGGCAGCATGGATTTACAGCAGGAAGGTCATGTCAGACGAATCTAATAGATTTCTTTGACTGGGTGACCAAAGTAATAGACCAGGAAGGGGCTGTGGATGTGGCCTACCTAGACTTTAGCAAGGCATTTGACACAGTCCCGCACAAAAGATTGATAATCAAGTTAGCCAGCCTGGGAGTGGGTCCCAAGATGGTAGTCTGGGTAGCAAACTGGCTGTACAACAGGACACAGAAGGTAATAGTGAATGGAACACATTCCGAAGAAAGGGGGGGGTCACTAGTGAAGTACCTCAGGGCTCAGTACTAGGTCCAGTCCTCTTTAACATCTTTATAGGTGACATTGCAGAGGGTCTGAGAAAGTGCATGCCTTGCAGATGACACAAAGATCTGTAACAGAGTTGATACACAAGGGGGTTGAAAGGATGAAAAGGGACTGCAAGGTTGGAGGAATGGTCAGACATGGCAACTTAGATTCAGCGCAAAGAAGTGCAAAGTAATGCACCTGGGAAACAAAAACCCAGGAGAAGAGTACACAATAGCAGGGGAGGTACTAACAACAACAAAAATGGAAAGGGACCTGGGGGTAGTCATATCAGATGATCTAAAGGTGGGTAAGCAATGTGAGAAGTCAGTAAGGAGAGCCAGGGGGATACTAGGATGCATAGGAAGGGGCATCACAAGTAGAAAAAGGGAAGTGGTTATCCCTCTGTACAGACAGTTGGTGAGACCCCATCTGAAGTACTGTGTGCAGTTTTGGAGACCTCATCTACGCAAGGACATAGGATGGAAGCAGTCCAGAGGAGGGCAACTAAAATGGTGCAGGGTCTGCATCAGAAACCATATGAAGAGAGACTGAGAGAGCTTAATATGTATACCCTTGATGAAAGGAGGGACAGGAGGGACATGATAGAAGCGTTCAAGTACCTCAAGGGAATCAACAAAGTCCAGGAGGGTAGCATCTTTCAGAAAAAGAGATGTGTAAGAACAAGGGGTCACAATTTAAAGATAGAGGGGACGCTCAGGGTAATGTGAGGAACATTTTTCATGGAGAGGGTGGTGGATGCATGGAACTGCCTTCCTGGGGAGGTTGTTGGGTCTAAAACAGTGGGGGAATTCAAACATGCATGGGACAGACATAAAGCAATTGTAGTGGGGGGTGGCAAGAAGTAGGCTGTTGGTTAACTAGAATCTGCAGCTTATCCAGTAGGTAGGGAAATGGGCAGACTGGGTGGGCCAAGTGGTCCTCATCTGCCGTCAAAGTCTTATGTTTCTATGACCCTGGGTTCTTTCACCACCTGGTGAATCTACTAACTCTTTAACAGCCAGCATGAGTCACCCTATAGCTCTTAATATGAATTGCTGTTCAAGAAAGGTGAAAATTTCAAAGGGCAGCACCATGAGCCAAACAGAGAGATGTCAAGCAAGGGACAGCAAGTTGTCACGATACACTCAGCAAGGAGGTGGCAGGCAGTGGGCAAGAGTTTGCAAACCAGCAGTTACTTAAAATAAGGTATGGCACAGCCGGCCTGGTGGCACTGAGGGTTGAGGCGCTGGACGCCACACCTCGCACCATGCCGGCAACCCAGGTTCGGGAATGAGCCCAGGTTGCTGGGGGTCAGCAGGGGAGGGAGAGGATCGAGTGTCCGGAGGACAGCTCTCCTCTCCCGCGAGGGACAGGGGTCCCTATTCAGCGCTCGGCTGACCTCTGGCGGAAGCTAGAGATACAGCAAGCACCAGAGAAGCATAGCAATGGGGCGGGGCGTGGCAGATGTTGGTGAGGCCTTGACATCAAGGCGCTGGCCACTCCCAGGGAAAAAGGGGAAAAAAAAACTTCAGCTCCAGTGGAGATGGAGAACCGGAGCTTGCCCACGATTTACGGCCGCCCTTCTGGCATCCTCCCGACCAACACCGCCAGAGAATTCCGGGGTGTTGGAGCCCACCCCGTCCCCACCTGGGGGCAAACTGAGGCTACATGGGCAATGGAGGATTGACCAGGTAGGAGCAAACCGTAGTGCGATGACTCCTAGATACTCCCGAGGAGACTGGAGTTGAGGGGAGAGAGGAGGGAAAAATAGAAAGTATAGAAAAATAAGGCATGGTGAGTTGTACCTCTTCATTTTTTCTGCACACCCTTGGTGTGTGATACCTAATTAAATCCCTGCAGCTGTGCTCTTTTTTGGGTTAAAGTAGCATGGTGTGTGAAAACACTCCTAATGTGCAACTCCCCATACATTATACTGTATATATTATTGGTTAGGGTTGATATGAACCTGAAACTAGTACCTAAATTTCTGTTACACACACTGCGTACCTCATGTCTGTGTAATAGAGAATTGCCTGGCTCTTGCACACAGCACCAAGCATGAAACACAACTGTTGCAGACATATGTACTTTCGGTTTCAATCGGCTCTGCTACTACCTGTCCACCGCAGTTTGGTTACCAGTAATTATGAAAAATAAAGAATGGCAACAGTTAAAACTTGTTTTTATACATACCCTCAGTGTGTGATATGGTTACAAACCACTCAACCTTTGAACTCCTGGTTTATGTCATATCACTTAGCTTGGGTTTGTAAAACAGACTTGTTAAACATTCTTGCTCATTTGTTATTCTCCTTTACACAATAGGAGTGAGCAGATAACCCATTAGATAAAAACAGGTATTCTCACTGCAGAGTGACTACTCCAGTTATCACACTCTGATTACATCATCACAGTGTGATAACTCCATCAAACAAAATAAAAACAGCACAAAACACACTCCTATTGTACAAAACGGATACGTGCTGGGCAGCTGTGTGATAGCTGAAATATCAGCACTCGTGGCAGCTAAGCTCAGGATTAAATCAAGGAGCCACTCGTGATAACCTGAGTTCACTTGCTACTCATGCTGATATTTCAGCTATCACATAGCTGCCCATCACGTATCCCCTTATTATGAAATGGCAAGAAAAAAATGTGGGAAGATCATTGGCTGAGACATATCACCTAAACATGCATTAAATTTCTATAAATGCACATTCAGGTGCTAAATCTAATTTTCCTTCCCCAAAAACCTACTTAGAGCCATTTTATAAGTGTAATAATCCCCTCCAGGGTGTGCATTATAGGATTTTAATGTACTTCCTGGGGGTGTAAGGACACTCGACCTTTGGCTCCGGGCCTTGCTACACCCCTGGAGCGTGCATTAAAATCCTATAATGCACACCCGATCATGGCTTATTACTTACTTATCCATATCTTTATGGCTCCTATGGTCATCCAGCTCTTGGGGAGCTTGTGGCATGGCTAGCCAATGGCTAGTCCATAGCAGTGGATTGGGTGCATGTCTGCCAGCACTCAAAAGTGCAGAACTACCCCCCCCCCCACGTCCATTACACACTGTGTACTTCTTCCCTATCCCTGGTCTAGAACCCTGCCCTACTAGCCATACCCCCTTATCCTAGTTGCACATATCTTCATTACGCATAGTTCCCTACCCAGTTGTCAATCACCCCTGCCAACACATTACTGATCCCAGCTCACTCATTTCTTCCAACTCTTTCTGACTCCTTAGTGTCTAGTAGGGATTGCAAAGGCTGTAAGACATGCCATTTGCACATCTTATGATTCGTCCACTTGCAGTGTACTTGTCAGAGTGGCAGGTTGTTGTCTGCAAATGAGAGTTGCAAATGATGGCTCTCGTCCCTCCAGTGGCACTGTGATGGCTGGATACTGGCAGTTGTCATTACAAGTAAGCCAGGACTGTTGCAACACACTTCCTAATGCCATTCAGTAAGGCTTTAATAAGGACTAAAGGTTTGCACCCACTAAACAGGGCTTTGTGCTCCATTTAGTTTCTCACAAACCATTTAAATGGGGCCTATATTTCCTTATTCCAGTCAAGTATTCTCATTGGTAATATCGAAGGCTAGTCCTTATGGGGGACATTTTCAGGTCAAACATGTTCTATTCATTATCTCTGCAGTATCCCAGAAAGTTACATGTAAGCATTAATCACCAACAGAGGAGGGCTCTACCGGTGGATTAATGCCCGCTGGGGGGGTTGGTGCATGAGGGCGAATCCCGAGGGTTCCCCTCCAGCGGGCATTAATCACCGGTAGAGCCCGACTCTGGAGGTGATTAATGCGCTTGTAACACGGCAACTGGCAAGGAACTAGTGTAGCGCTGCTATCAGATACAGATTAACTTACACTTTGTAGCGATCGCCGATCGGTCGAGAAATACTGCTGTCCGCGTTCTCTGACTTGGTTTCACTTACAATGAGGCGCCGTGCGCACGCATGTCACAGCACTAACACACAGTTACCTGCTGGGGGAGATTTCTGTGAGCTGATGACATAGGTTCGGAATGTGACACACGATCAGCTTGCCGTTTGCGGTTATGTTCTACCCGGTACTTTGAGTGGTTGGACGGTCGTTTTCTCCGCGCCGACAGACATGGAGTACTGCATTATGGGACTCAATATTTGTTCTGGATTGCATCTCTCAATACTGCTTTTTTTCCTGGATCTGCACCACTTCTCATACTGCTGCTTCTGTTTAAATGACTGTCCTACATACATGCCTCATACAGTGTTAGCGCTATGACTTTCGTTCTGTGGACTTGTGTCGACTCTCCGTCCGATACACTTTTTCCTGCTCCCGAGTCCTGCACCTACCTCCCGACCGCTTCCAGCGCCCCCTGCTGTGCTTTACACTGTTTCTATGCGCGTCCCCGATATCAGCTCTCCTCTGTGCGGTCTTGTTTCCCATCTCACTGCTGCACCCTCTGCCTCATGGCGAATCTGGGTACTGACCCAGCGGGCTGGTACCCTCGGGAGCCTCCATGGCCACAGCTGGTACTGACCGAGCGGGCATTAACTGTGGCTTAATACCTACTCGGTTTCAGTCAGCTGTGGCTATTTGGCGAATCCTGGCTCTGCATTACAGGGGGCGAGACTGAGCCGTGTTACAAAGTTGCATAATGCCTTTTGATTGAAGTAGCTTCTGTAAGAAAGCAAACACCCTTACATGTAGCTGGATGGCTAGAATTTTAGGGTCAGTTCATCAGTATGAGCTATAGAAGTCCTTTATACAACCCTCACAGTGGTTCATTTGCTAAGGAATTTAGGAAACCTTGAAAACCAAGATTACTTCATAGTAGCAGATGTCTGACATAACTTAGTAGAGGTGTCTGGAATAGGCTGTCATACTGAACCAATATGAAAAACATGCACTACCAGGGAGTTGGTCTCCTTTTCTTGTTTACCTAAATTGTATATAATTAGTGTATCATTTTTTTGAATTATTTTTACACTTTTTTAGATGATGTTCATGGGTGAAGCACTGAGAATTTTATTGTACTGTGCTAAAGCTGAAGGCAATAAATCTACGTTTCCTTTAAAATGTTGGGGATTTTTCTTTTGTTTCAACAGAGTTGAGGTAGCTATGTTAGTTCAGTCAAAGATGCAGGAAAAACACAGACAAATGTGCTGTTTTGATACCTTTTATTGGACCAAGAAAAATGTTATGACTACTGTAGCTTTTAAAAGCTAGTCTCAAAAAGGTTTTGCTGGTCTAGGAACCACCTGAAATGCATTTGTTGTTTTACACAACTGATTTAGCAAACCTCCAAAGGCAGCATCTAGCTATTACTCAGTATCTGTTTCATAGGGCCAATACTGACCTGTGTCTGTACCTAGTCCCACATAAAGAAGGCAGCTGAGTTTCAGTCTGTGCCTTGCGGCAGACATTTGAACTGGCTGTTCATAACTGCAAAGTCGTTTATGATACTGCTGGAACTTTGTTTATACTGTATGTACAGTTCTGGCATCTCTTATGATTATATGAGTGTCCGGAATGATTTGAAAGAAACAGACTTGATTGACTAAAATGATGTCATGATTTATAGTAAATTTTAGACCAATCTTTTCAGGCAGTTTCATGGTGTTTGGCGAAACAAAAAATATTAGCCCGCATATATTTTATATAGTTAATTGATAATCTGCAGGGGGTTGAAATTAAGGTTACAGACACAAACCAGCAGGGTTGCTGCCTGGGACAATATACTGGCATTGTAGACATTCCACTGACCTAGCTGGTGTACTGTTTTTAATTTTTTTTTAAATCAAACAAGGTTTGTCTCCCTGCTTGGCTGCATGTCTGGGACATTTCTTCAGCCAGGCAACCATCCAGTCTGACCTGCCACTAACTTCTGTGCTGCCAGCATCCCACAGCGACACCAAAGCCCCATGTGTAGGATGAGGACTTCATGGTAAAGACACAGTCTCAATCTCAGGCCATCTATAATCCCACCATTTCTCTGTTTCAGTTACAGCTTGTTCAAGTTAGATGGTCCTAGAATACACATATTTTTAGCCAAAAGTTAATACTATACAGTGCCACTGCAGAGTGCTCAGATTGTTTGTAAGTTAAACCCACTAAAGCAGCTACTAACAGATGCCAAGCATTTCATTTTTTAACTTCATAAGCCAATGTTACATACCTTAAAGCATCGTCAATTGACGATTAGGTCCCAAAGCAGATCTAGTGTTGGCTCACGCTCACAGAAGCATTCCAGCAGGGTGCCAAAGCAGGGCACAGAGCGTGCATCACAGCACGATGATGTTACATGCTACGTGACGTCAGAGGCCAGTGATCATTTGGACTGTCCCAGGGATGAAGTACTGTGGGAGCTGTAAATTTCAGTGTCACTCAATAAAGAGAGAATCTCCAGGTGCAGTTAACTAAGATTAAGGGGTAAACAGTTAAAAAAAAAAAAAAAAAAAAGGTACAGAAAGTGAAGGTAATAAGACCAATTCAATGTTCATTTTGTTAGAGAAATATTCTAAGTGAATAAAACTGATTAAATTCAGTTAAAGAAGAACCCTATAAATGGCTAGTGGCTGCCTGGTGGGCCACCAGTACTATGAGGACCGACTACTGGAAGGGAGGTCATAAAAACTGTCCTGTTACAGTTCATTCACTAAAGGAACAATAAGTATACTAATAATAACTGCATAAAGTAAAAAAAGTACAAAAACTGTTACTCTAAGCATAGAAACAGAGAAAATATAGACATAGTCAACAAAGACCGCCAGGCCTTTCCAGTCTGCCTGTAAGCCCTCTCCTAGTTTGCAGCCTCTGACCCTACTTGATCAATGGCTTTCTTCTCTCCTTCCCACTTCTAGGGTTCCCGTTTGTCTGTCCTATGCATGTTTAAAATCCCTCCAATGTGCTTGCACCCACCACCTCCTGTGGCAAACTATTCCATGTGTCCACCACCCTCTCCACGAAGAAAAACTTCCTCTCCTCACATTTCCCCTCAACCTGCTGCCTTCCAATTTCATATCATGCCCCCTCGTTCTTGTACTCTCCCTATATTGGAAGATTAACTTACACTTTGTAGCGATCGCCGATCCCACCTAATCAGCTTTTTAAAGAACAGTTATGTCATTCTGGAAATTTTGCTAAGCTGTTTTTTTCCTGTTTACGCATGTTGTGTTTTACACTTCTACAGTTCCTTATCACCTGTTCTCTTTCCCTTAGTATAACAGCTGTAAAAGGCTTCTATAATGGTGGGGGTTGCACTTGAGGGATCAAACCTAATTACTTGAGATTTTCTCCAACAGGGATAAACTGGGGATAATTTAATTACTTGGCATTATCCCTTTAAGATTTTGCCCACCGGGATAGTCCCATGAGATTCTACATCCTTATGAGGTCCCTGAGGAAATGGCAGCAGAGAAATGGCAAGACCATTCCATACTTGCATCAAACATTGAAAACACTGTAAGTAGATTATACCGAAATAGACTTGCCCAAAGTTCACTACTGTAGGTGAAAAATAGTTGCAAGTGGGTTGATTCATCAGCACAGTGGTAGTGTTACCGCTTATGATGCCAGTGGTGCGGGTTCGGGATTGAGCCTGGGCAGTCTAAGGCTGGCCTGGAGAAGGAAGACTGAGCATTCCAGAAGACACTGTCCTCCAGGGAGGCAGTGGGCTCCACTGCTATACTACCACCTGGGTGACCTCTGCTGAAATGCAGCTGAAGCACCCTGGGGAGGGTGGGGGAATCGCCAATGCTGGTGTGTGGTGACATGCATCTTGTGAGCATGCCCACCTTGGTGTCCTTGAGTGCACCTTCCTGTGTGACTGGTAGAAAGTAAAAAATGCCCCAGTCCCACAGATGATGGACCTCTAGTACGCTCAGTCCACACATAGCCTCCTGTGGCACTTCCTAATGCCATCTGGGGGATGACCAGCAGAAAAAGGAGGCCATCCTGCCACTCTGTAGATCTCTGGTGAGGCCACACCTGGAGTACAGCATACAGTTCTGGAGACCACACCTAAAAAAGGATATTAACAGACTGGAGACAGTGCAAAGGAGAGCTACAAAAATGATACACTGCCTGCAGAACGAAAACTATGAAGAGCATCTGCAAAACCTGAACATGTACTCCCTGGAGCAGTGGAGGGAGAAGGGGAGACATGATTGAGACCTACAAGTTCTTAAATGGAATAAACAAGGTGCAGGTTCAGGAACTGTTTCAAGTCCGAAAGCACACAAGAACTAGGGGGCACAACATAAAGCGGGTGGTCTCCGAGGCTGCAGGATCCATTGAACAACTTGTGGCATTTGAGGAGGCTGTTGCGCATGCTTCCTCAGCTTTAGCCTTTTTACTGCTCTCCTTGGGTGCCTCCTTTACCGGGCATTTGAAAAAATTGTGCCAGGTCCTTCCCAGTCATGGGCAGGGTCCTCCAAGCACAATTCTAAGTCTGAAAAAGAGACCAAGAAGTTGTCTCGGCATTGATCATGGTATCGGGAGTGCTCTCGGGCCTCCGATTCCCGTGCTTCTCTGGAGGTTTTGACTTTTATCAATGCTTCAGCCTAGGTCCCCAACCCCACAGTTTCCCCATTGGGCCAGTTGGTTGAGACACAGGTCGATCTTCCACATGAGATTTTTCTCGAGTCGGTCGACCCACTGTCACTCGAAGAGGCTGACACCTCCCTATCCAGGATACCGGTCTAGCCTTTGACTCGGGACAGATCAGTCGCTTGAATTGCCACCCCTCCCTCGTGAGACTCTGGACCTGGAGGTTCCTTGGCATTCGCTGGCTCCCTCTTTGGCCCACCATAGGTCCCCCGAACGGTTGAGATCATGGTCCCACTCTCCATACCCAGAGTCGAGCAGCCCATGTCGACACTGATGCTCGCGCTGTCAGCACTCAGGAAAGCAGCACCACCACTACTCTTCGTCCTTCTCGGGTGAGAAAAGACTTTGGCGCAAGTTGCTTCGATCCTACAAGGACTTGATGTGGCAGCGACTTGTGTTTACTGGGATGAAGCCTGTTCCAGCTTCAACCCCAGCCATTACTTCGCTCTCACCACAAAGGCCGATGCCTTCTCTGCCTCAGCAGGAGCCAACCCATCGAGTCCTGGTTTGGCTTCCGGCTTCTCCACTGATTCTGGTGGAGCCGCCACTGAAACAGCTGAAGACTGGCGCTCTGACCAGCCTTGGGTCTTCCCCATCGGCTGTCAGTCACTGTCACCCTTGACCGTCCTCAGGGGTGGGGGTGGGGGTGTTCAGTGGAGACTCCGGCGGTAGACCGACCCCTCTTTGATGAACCCTCTGGGTCGGAGGGCTCCTACTTGCACTCTTGTCCAGTGGACGTGGAGTCGACTGAGGATCTCTAAATGGAGGAAAGCCCTACCTCCTTTATGGGCCTGCTCCGTCTTATCTCGGAGGCCATGGGTCTCAAGATGGAGCCCATTCAGAAGCGGGCGCATTACCTGCTCACCAAGATACTGGATCGGGGTGATTCCCCTGGGGAGGCATTCCCAGTGTTGGAGGCCATTCTGGTTCCTGCCTAGGAGCTGTGGCATCATCCGGCCTCCTGCCCTGCACCGTCAGTCCGGATGGCCCGCAAGTATTTGGTCCCTATTGGGTCCCCTTCAGGGTTCACGGAGCACCCCTCGGCTGACAGCCTTGTGGCGGATTCTGTGTTTAGGCACTCGGGCAATGTGGGAGATATTGACAAACTGCCCGATAAGGAGTCCAAGAAGCTTGACCATTCAGCCAAGAAGGTATATGCTGCCTCCTCTCTTGGGCTTCTCCAGGTGAGTTCGACCCTCTTAATGGCCCACTTTTCCCCATGCCCTTCTGGGCACAATCAATGGGGTCCTCCCTCATCTCCCAGTGGACCGTCAGACCATGGTCAAGCAGGTCCGGGACCAGGGCCAAGCTGAAGCCAAACAACTCCAGATGGCCATGGACATTGGCAACTCGTGCACCAGGTTCCTGGCGGCCGCGGTGGCCATGAACTGAAGGGCTTGGATGTGTATCTCGATCTTCATGGCGGATACCCAGCACAAGCTGGCGGATGTCCCCTTCCTGGGTACCAACTTGTTCGGGCCTGGGGTCGAAGGGCATCTCACTCACATTGAGAAGTCCATTGCCACCTTGGACTCAGTAACATCTGCTCAGAGGAATTCCAGGGGCTCTAAGCAGCCTAAGAAGAAGCACTTTCAGCCCCTCTCTGCTCCTGTGGCCAAACCAGCCCAGCCCCAAACTGGACAGCAGGCTCAGGCCTGATGACCGCAACCGAAGTCTGTGGCCACGGTTGTCCACTAACCTAGAGGATGAGGCCCTGGTGACTCTTCAGCTGGGCCCTCCTCTACCTCCCAGCCTGCCCAGTGATGGGATGAGGGGTGCCTCCCTCATGCCCACCATGCCTCCCCTGGGTCCTCCTGTGGGGGACTGGCTCCACCACTACCTATCTTATCTGTGTCAATCTTCACCATTCATCACTGTTGGGTATCTGCCGGAGGTCAGGACCCCTCGGGAGCTTTTTAATTTTTTTTTAAAAGTAGGTGGAGCCGACGCACCATCGGTGCCACCCTCGAGGCCGACACACTGCGTGGCGCTCGCGGGTTGGGCGTTAGGCTACGTCGACTCCTCCTGCCTGCAAGTTCTTCGTCTCCCGCCATAGAGGTCGCCTCGGGAAGCTCTGAACAGTTCTAGGCCTGCTCCGCAGTAGTTTTTCGAAAAATTTACCTTCAGGTCGAAGTCCGTCGGTTCTCCTGCCAGTTCTGTTTCTGCCTCCACTCGACGTCGCCTGGTAAGATCTTTCCTTATTTTTATATTACCGCGACGTCAAGTCTATTTTTGGTGTTTTTCTCTCCGTAGGTCATGTCTCGGTTGGAGGACAAGAAATCTAAGACAGGTCGGCCCCCCATGCGACGGTGCCCTTGCGGACGAAAGTATTCCGTCACCGACCAGCACGACCGGTGTCTCTCATGTCTTGGCCCGCTTCATGACATGGATTAGTGCGATGCCTGTTTCTCCATGGACCGCCGTGTCATCGAGCAACGCGCGTGGAAAATGGGGTGAGCTCCGTCGACTTCCGGGGGTCTGGTGTGCACTTGTTGGGCCAAGCCACACTCTCTCGGCCTTTCCTCTGGGTCCCCTCCCAGTTCTGTACGGGCCGAGGAGGAGGGAGCCTCGGCTACTAGTAGCCTGGCCGTTGCTGAGGCTTCTTCCGCTGCGCAGGAGGCCCATTCCGTTCCTCCCGGGGAGCGGGCGGGATGTGCCGCCATGGCAATCGCCCCTTCGGGGGCGAAGGCTCCCCTGGTGTTGGACCCGCGGTTCGCAAGGCCCGGGTCAGTGCTGTCCTCTACACAGTCGGTCAGCGCCGTTTGTGGTGCCGTGTGCCCTGATGGAGTAGTCGTCGGCGCCAACTTGTCGCGTGGCACCGTGGCTTCTGTCAGAGCCGTTTGCGGCGCCGACACTGCTAGCGGTGCTGCCTTTTTCCATGTCTCGCCTTGGTGTCGTCCGAGGCATTGCCCTCTGCGCCGCCCCTGCTGGCGGCACTGATGAGGCCATCGTCGGTGCCGTCTTCGTCCTCGGCGCCGCGTGACCGGTCCCGGCTCTGGAGCTCTTGTTCGGGCTGGGGCAGTACCCCCTGCGGATTCCGTTCGCGGGGCTGCGGGGGGGTGCTGGCATCGGCTCGGGCACAGCTTTGGTTTCTGGGCCTGTGGGCAAGGATGGCAGTGGGCGCCCTCCTACGGTTTGGCACAGGGCCTCAGCCTCTACCTCCTTGGAGGCGGAGTCGAGCACTGAATCAGACGTTCAGTCTAACCTTTTGGGGTTGGCTGTTGAAGTGGGCAGCCTAGTAGTCTCCTCGACAAGCTGGAGTCAGCCCCCTTCTGAGGGGGGAGGGGTCGGTGGCTACCGAGACTGGGGTCAGGGGTGCTGACCAGCAGGCAGTGGCGCAGGCCACCATAGCTGTGCAGCCTGGTCTTGGTGGTTTCACTGACCCCTCAGTAGTGGTACCCCCACCTGTGGTGTGCCTAGATTGCCCAACTTTGGGGCCGATCAGAGCACCTACAGGAGGGAAGGGGAGGGTACTGTGCCCTGGATAGCCCCTTTGGGAGCTGCCCAGAGATGCCAGCTACCTAGGCTGGCCATCTCTAGGTGGAGGGCTCTTTCGGATTCTGAGGGGTCGAGGGGCGTGGGGTCGGCACGTCAACCTTTTTCAGGGGTCCAC
Organism: Neoceratodus forsteri; assembly: GCA_016271365.2. Taxonomy (NCBI): domain Eukaryota; kingdom Metazoa; phylum Chordata; order Ceratodontiformes; family Ceratodontidae; genus Neoceratodus; species Neoceratodus forsteri. Next base: position 1,126,397,496 of record CM057449.1, on the reverse strand, counting down.
CCGGGCTCTGGGAGAAGCCGTAATGCGGATCTCCGCTCTTCCTCTTCAGTCTCTTTTAGAGAGTCCCATTCTTTTGAGGTAGGGGACCGTCCTTCTGGACCTATATGGCCCGGTCGCCTCACAAGGGGGATTCTTCCTGGTGCAGCCAAGGCAGTACCAAAATGGTTGTTCAGCTGCTGGCTGTGGGGTCTTCCGGGGCACCTTCTTCCGTGGGTGCCCACGGTCCGCACCTTAGCCCAGGCAGAGGTCAGCTGACATCTCTTCTCGGCTCTGTCCCCATCCCTCTGCCACATTCTCCTGTGCTCCCAGGCATCCTTGTTCCTAGCGGGCCTCTCTCCTAGGAGCAGTTCAGAGCGGTGGCTGCTCGGTTCCCTGTTTACGTTATGGCAATGGACAGCCAGGTTTTTCAACCTCCCCCCGTGCAGCCACCCACTGAACAGCCGGTGTCCCCCAGCTCCTCATCCCCCTCTTCTGGGGGAGAGGAACCTTCTGTCCACATCTCTCCAGCTGCTGATCTCGCTGAGTATCAGCGATTCCTTGTGAGGTTGTTGGAGGACTTACACCTTACTCCTTCCACTATCAGCAATCCTGAGCACTCGGCGTACGCCTTTCTAGGTGATTTTGGCGAGGCCACCCTTGTGTGCCGCCCCGGCCTGCTCCCTTTCGAGAGGAGTCATTGCGTTCCTGGCAGAGACCCTTCTCCGGAGTTCCTGCCCTAAGGGATCTCAGCCAGAGGTATTGCGCACCCCCGGAGTCTCAAGGTTCCATGCCTCATCCACAGTCTGGACTGACACAGTTGGATACTCCTGATGGGCTTCGCGCCCTTCACCGTGACCGGCCCCCAGATCAAGACTCCTCGGATTTTGACTTCTGGGGTAGGAGGACTTTCTACTCAGCACGGTTACTTCTTTCTATTTCTGCACATGAGGCCCACTATGCAGCCTATGACAGGTTCTTGTGGTCCAGGCTGGGTCAGCTCCTAGCCTCATTGCCTGATATGGAGCAAACCAGACAAGCCATTGCACTCTCTGCGCGTGGTCTGGAGCTAGCAAAGCACCAAGCGAGGGCATCCTTCGATGCCAACGAGGTAGCTACCAGGGTCGTGGGGACAGCGATCTGCACTAGGTGGATGGCATGGCTGCGTCTTTCCCGGTTGTCACCCCTGGCCCGGCGTAGGGTGATTAACTCTGCTTACCAGGGAATCTGTCTCTTCTCCCGTAGAGCGAGACAGCGCTTGTCGGGGCAACTTCCTTCCCCCTCCGGGGGGACTCCGTCTCACTCTCCCCACTCTCGGACCTCTCCAGGCCCTGAAGGTTCCCCCTCTTAGTGTGCCACCCACTGAGAGCTAAGGGATTTTATGCCTTAGGGTGTAAAACAAAACCCTCATCGGGGGGGCTCGGTACTCACCCAACAGTGATGAATGGTGAAGATTGACATAGATAAGATATGAAAATTACGTACCTACCGTAATTATGAACTTTCTGTGTATCTTCACCATTCATCAAGATCCCACCCTCCATCCCCCTGGGGCCTCAGTCTCTGGGTCCCCTACCCTCTCTGTGTCCATCCTCCCCCTCTCCTTTTTAGGAGTGGGGTAAAACAGGGGGGCACAGAGGGATAATGTTCCAAGGAGAGTGGGCAGCGGCGGGGGGCACTTCTTCTCCAGTGCTTTGGCTCCACCCCTGTGGGGTAGGAGTTGACAGTTGCCCTCCTTTCTTTCCTCCTCCCTGTTCCCATCCAACCTATTTTCTCCTCCTTTAAAAATAAATAAATAAATAAATAAATTTTTCTCCCCCTTTTTTTCACCAATAATCTTCTCTTGGGAGGGTGTTACTTCCCTGTACCCTGTCCTTCTTCCAGAATAGCCGACTCTGCTTTCTGGAGTGTTTGCCAGTTATTCCGTGCCTTGAATGCTGGCAGAATGCCTTTGGCTACTCCTTGCAGTTCCTATACAATCTGGAGACGGACCAGGGGTCTGGGATGAGTCAACTTCTTCCCCCTCTTCCTAAATTCTTTACCCACCCTACCTCCCTCTTGTTTTTCCAGAGATTGGGGCCCCTCCCAATCCCTGTAGTTTCCAACTTTTCTCCCTTCCTGTCCTCTCAGTCATTATTTCTCCTTTTGGTTCATACATCTTTTCATTTTTCTGTCCCTTGGACTTCCTTGTCCCACCCTCCACTCCCTTCTTCTTACCTCTCCAGCGACTCAGAACTGGCAGGCAGGAGGAGTCGACGCAGCCTAACAGCCAGCCCATGGCGCCACGCGGTCCTTCGGCCTCAAGGCGGCGCCCGATGGTGCTTCGGCTCCACCTACCTTAAAAAAAAAAAAAGACTCCACCGGTCCTGACCTCCAGCAGATACCCAACAGTGATGAATGGTGAAGATACACAGAAAGATCACAATTACGGTAGGTACGTAATTTTAATTTCCGCCTAGTCTGCTGCTATGATGGACAGATGGGTCATTGAGGTGGTTGGTCAGGGTCTGCGTCTGGAGTTCGAGTCATATTCGCCCTGCCGAGCCCACACCCCATGAGAGGGCATAGTGACTGTCGACATCCTGTCGACCCTTTGGGACGACACAGCCCAGCTCCTCCACAGGGAAGTCGTGGTTCCTGTCTCGGACCCTCCGGAACTCCCAGGGTTTGTCTCCAGACACTTCCTGGTGCGAAACCGGATGTGGGGTCTAGCATACAAGTTCACCAGGCCGCGCATCTTCAGGATGGTCACTCTGTCTCACATCATACCATCTCTTGCGTAGAATATATAGTTTTGCTCCCTGGATCTTCAGGATGTGTTTTTTCACGTTCCAGTCCGTCCTTCCCATTACTGGTACCTCTGGTTCTGCATGGAGGGGATCCTGTATTCCAGGCAGCACGGGATCATAACCTCGAAAGACAGAACCACGTAGTAATGTACAATGCTGTAAATTCAGCAGATACATTGCGCGCGCACAGACACAGTGCCGAAAAGCATTTCGGCAAATAGAACTGTGTAGTGTTTTGTTTTCTGTCTGGGGCTCCACTACCTGCACCCCCATTACGTGTGGCTGTGCCCCCCAACCCACCCATTAATCAACTTGGGGGGTTCAACATGGGGACAGGGTTAAACACCAGGACAAAAAAAATGCACACTGTGGTTTCCAAAAAGTCTGGAACTGGGATTCAAGCCCCAGTCCACTGACGCACAGACCTGTACTGCTGTGGCTTATTCCACTGAGCCGTGGCGGCAGCTCAGTGGACCACCTTCTGAACAGAGGTGTTCACCTACACAACAGTCCTCCTCCCCCCCCACCCATGCACGACAGGGTACAAAACCACACACACCATACATGTCTTGCAGGGTTTTGTACACTATCGCGCTAGTGCACTGCGCGATGTATTGTACGCGGTATTCCATGCATGGTTCTATGTGCGAGGTATTGACCTTGCAGGATTCCAGGCCATGCCATTCAGCCTGTCCTCAGCCCCCAGGATCTTCACCAAATGCATCGCAGTGTGTGACAGCTTACCTGAGGTGCCGAGGAGTCCAGGTTTACCCCTGTACCTGGACAACTGGCTGATTGTGGGTCTCTCCAAGCAGGAGGTAGAGCGGTCCAGGGACCTGCATCTCACTTGGTTTCCTGGACAATGAGGCCAAGTTCGAACTCGTGCCCTCGCAGGTGATAAGTTTCATCGGGCAGAATTCGACTCTTGTAGAGCCAGGGGTCGACTTCCAGTGGATAGGGCGGAGGCTCTCTCTCCTCCTATGCCTGATCATTTCGGGTTGAGCTGTTGTGCCCTGCTCAGCCCTTCCTGCACCTACTGGGATTCATGGCGGCTTGCACCAGCGTGGTCCTTTGGGCTGCTGGAGAATGTGCTCTCTGCAATGGGAGCTGGCATGATAATGGTCTCAGTGCAGGGGCCACTTCGACCAGCCGGTCACTGTGACCTATCTGATGTGGGAGGCCCTTCAGTGGTGGTGAATTCCAGAACATCTGCAGGAAGGTGTCCCATCTGTCTGCCCAGAGCCAATGGTTATCCTGACAACTGATGCCTCTCTCACGGGCTGGGGTGCCCACCTGGGAGAACACAGAGTCCACGGGCTCTGGACACCCGAGGAGTCTAGGTGCCACATCAGCCTGCTGGAGTGTCGGGCAGTTCGGCTGGTGCTGACTGTTTTTACTCCACACATTTGGGGTCAGGTGGTCCAGGTCCAGACGGACAACACCACGACCTCAACAAGCAAGGCGGGACGCACTCCCTTCCTCAGTGCAGACAAGCTCTCCATGTGTGGACCCTCATGCGCAGCCTGGAGGCCGATCTCCTGGCCATTCACATGGCTGGTGTCGCCAACCAGCTGGCGGACGCTGTCAGCCGTGTGGCCAAGGTGTCTCATGAGTGGACTCTCCACCCAGAGGTTGTACACAATCTGTTCTCCAAGTGGGGCACCCCTCTGGTGGACCTGTTTGCCTCCAGGGAGAATGCAGAGCTGAGGCTGTTTTGTGCCCGCCCCCCTCAGCAGGGAATGCTGCAGGGGGATGCCTTCTTGAGGTCCTTGGCCCCGGGCCTCCTCTATGCCTTCCCTCTGTTTCCCTTGATCCACAAGGTGTTGCTCAATGTGAGGAGGGACCAGGCACGGGTGATCTTGATGACTCAGGACTGGCCATGCCAGTTCTGGTACCCCAGTCTCCTCAGCCTCAGCAGCAGGCTCCTGAGGCATCTTCCTCTCCACCCGGACCTGCTGTCCAATAATCAAGGAAAGGTACTCCATCTGGACCATCAACCCCTGCACCTGACAGCCTGGTTCCTGAGTGGTTAGAGTTCCAGGCTTTGGGTCTCTCCAAAGATATCGTCATTGTGGTCACGGCATCTCAGAAGGAGTTGACCCGAAAATGCTACGCCTTCAAATGGAAGAGGTTCTTCTTTTGGTGCCAGGGCAAGTGTCTCAACCCCTTATCTTGTCCGGTGGCTAGTATTCTTGGCTACTTTTGGTCACTCTCTCAATCGGGCCTTTGGCCGACGACCCTTAAGGTGCACTTGGCAGCCATCTCTGCATACTGGGCATGGGCTGGCCAGCAGTTGGCACAGGAGAAGGTGGTTTGGCACTTTTCAAAGGCCTTGACTACATTTCCTGTCCAGTGCGTGAACCACCACCACCTTGAGACTTGTTGCTGATGTTGGCAAAGGTCTTGGGGCAAGCCATTCAGTCCGATGCACAGGTGTGAAATTTCTCACCTCTTGTGGAAGACTGCCTTCCTGGTGGCTATCACATCAGCCAGAAGGATCAGTGAACTCCAGGCACTCTTGGTGGAGCCTCCTTACATGGTCTTCCACAGGGACAAGGTTGTCTTTTACCCCAACCCAAAGTTACTCCCGAAGGTTGTGTCAGATTTCCACTTTAACCAGGTGATTAATCTCCCAGTGTATTTCACCAGTCACACCTCGGAGGCTAAGCACAGGCTCCATACATTGGACCTGCGGCGAACACTTGCCTGCTATAAGGAGCACATGGCTGGAGTTTGGGTAGAGGTTCGCCAGCTGTTTGTCACCTGCACTGAAGATGCACCCAGCAGACTGACAGCTAAGTGGACGATTGGTAGGTGGATTGTATCCTGCATCAACATCTGCTATAGGTTGGCAGGTAGATAGCCCCCCATAGGGCTAAGGGCTTATTCCACTCATCATACTGCTGCCTCAGTGGCTGCTTCCAGGGATGTCCCTATCTAGAAACTCTGCAGGCCTGCTACCTGAAAATCAGCACAGACCTTCATTTCCCATTACCACACTGACCTTGAGTCACACCGGGATGCTGGTTTTGGGGCCTCAGTTCTCCTGTCCTTATTCCCAAAGTAGGGGGTGTGAACCTTCCCCCTCCTCCTGGAGAACTGCTAGGAGTCTGCCAGAAGTGTGAATAAGTACACCATATCCACATCCCTAGAAAAACAGGTTACTCACCTATAACAGTAGTTCCTCAAGTAGCATATGATGTACATCCACACTGACCCACCCGACCTCCCTTGGCACGTGGCACATGGGTCTGGCTGCCAGCAGGCAAGAACTGGCATCACGGAGCAGTGCTAGGGGAGTTACCACCCGGGTGGGTGGGAGGAGCCAGCAAGCCTTAAAGGGGAAAGGACACTGCCAGAAAGTGCGGATGTCCACCATACTACTCCTGGAACTACTGTTACAGGTGAGTAACCTGTTTTTTTCTGTCATAAACATCAATATATATCCATATTTTTCATTCCTGAACTGAGATATGGGATTTTGAAGTTTTTAAAACTTTGCACTCCCGTGCCATGCCCACCATGAAAAAGTGAAACACATTGGTAGAGTGCTTTACTGATTACCATCAGAAACAGGTGCTAGCACCTCCCTAATACATTTGCAGAATGAATCTAATGTACATTCAACAGGTAACCTCAGCGGAAGAGATTTTAAAAATTGCTAGCCATCATCTCTCCCGGTGGTCATTTTAGGTTGGATTCAGCAATGGATGGTTAAGACACCATATGGCACCTGTGGGAATAAATGGGTTAATGACTTGAATCATTAATTACGAAATTAGCTGTAAAAAATGTTTCCAAAATATCTGAGAAAATTAATATACACTGAGGATGACTCTAAGGATGTCAGAAATACATTTTGCCTAAAAAAAGAAAAACAAAAAAAAACCTACATGATACAATGTTTTGCCTGCTAACAAATACTGTTGCTTTAAGAATAATTTACCCAAACACTAACTGAACAAATGTCATGTATATGCAGTGCCATAAATCATTGGAAAAGCGTAGGATAGGTATGTGTGGTGCCTTTTTATTTATGTAATGGACAGCAAAATAGGGACTCTGATTTGGCTTAAGGAGAAAAACAAGGACAAGATGAGAAAAGCTAAAAGCAAACAAGGATATGAGGGCTGGGAAAATGAATAAATACAGTACAGGTTTTGTACCCTGGGCAGGGAAACAGTTTGGTTGAGTATTTTAATGTTGGCTTTAAAACAATATAGGGTGTGAGTTCATGGTTTCTAGCCAGTGTTGTACTGTCTATAGTATGATTTGGGGGTCGGAAACATTTTTATCCTTTGTATGTCTAAGCTGATGATGTCTTTGTCACATGTATATTTTACTGTTATTGTTAATTTGCTGCTGTTTGTCTTTTGAGTACTTTCTTAATTCAGTTTTTCCATGAAAAGTGAAATGTAAAAATGTCAACACATCTACAGCTGGTTGTAATTTTAGAATAAAACTTGAACTTATGCAAACTATGTTTTTTTTTTTTTTTTTGGGTGTTATTTTTCGGAGCTCCGGCTACCCCGCACTCCGCCCGTTCCCCGGTGCCATTCCCGGACAGCAGACCCCTCCCTTCGCACCCATGACTTACCTTGGCGGCAGGGTAGTGAGGAAGCGACTCGACCCACCACAATGGATCCATGCTAGAGTGGCGTCCTCCAGGAGAATAGCACCAGGGAGCGGCGTCATGCTGCCAGGCCCTTTTTTTCTTGTCTCCCCGGCGGGCCATGGCGTCCAATGGCGCCAGCGACTGAGTACTGCCGCGCCTGCGCTCCGTGCAGGCGCACTAGTCAGCGTCAACCGTCCGCCCTCCCTAATCTTGCGACTACGTGCTGTCGGTCCCCCAGCCTCCGCTCGGTCGAACAAGCACAGCCGACAAATCCCACCCGGAGATGAAGAGCAGTCCTCCGGACGCCAATCCATTCGCCTCGCCGACTCCGGCAACCCGTGCTCGTTCGAACACGGTCGCCGCTAGCGAGGTGTGGTCCAGCGTCTCAACCCTCGGCGCCACCGGGCCGGCGCAAACTATGTTTTGATTATGGTAAAGTCTTTCTGGATGGGGCTTTGCCATAAATTACAGCATCTTCTGTATACATGTATGTCTGAAATAACACTCTGCTTGGTAAGGTCATTTGCAGATGAATATAAGAGGGATCCAGCAATCAACCACTGAGATTCTTAACGGGATGTCCCTAAGCTCATAGCTAGTTCCAATTCACATACCAAGTAAACTAGTTAACAGCTTTGCTGCTTAGGTTAGTCATCATGGGTGTTTTGAAGGAGCCAGTGGCTTATCAGTTCAAAATTTTTGGAGGCCAGTCAAATCAGCAGCAGTCTATCGACCCTGAGCCACTGATGAGAGGGCATCAGTAGTCATTTATGTTAAGGCAGCAGTGTTGTGATTTCTCCTGAAACTGTATTGGTAAAGGTTAGGATTTATTTGACAAAAAAAGACAACATAGAAAATGCTTTAAGAAAAAAAGAGCAAGGGTTCATCCTGCTTCCTTTCTTGCCATGCAGGAGGTACAGTAGAATTAGGAGAACTAGTTGTAGCCATTGTTCAGTGGGAAGTGGTACTGTGAAATGTTATGGACTTTGGCAGGATGGAGAGGAAAGCTGCTAGTGGCAGAAACCTCTGGGAACCAGAGACTGGGATAATGGGGCTTTGTGGACCACAGAGGAAGGGGCCTAAGGGCAGTAAGGAGTAAACAACCTAGATTTTAAAAAGGCTCACTACTCAGAGGTGAGCTCAATGACATAAACACCAGAGAGAGATTTAAACCGTGATCTCACCCACACACAACTGTTCTGGTGGTGTGACCCCATGCCAAAACTCCAGCTGTTTCGTGCGAATGTGCAGAGTGGTACGCATCCATTTGAAGCACCGACAGACTCCAGTTTGGAGCAAAGAAGGAAACATATTGCTGTGTGGTAAGTGCTTGCAATGTTTAAAACTTGAATAATGGCCGGTTGAGTGGCTTGGTGAGCTGAAGCAGGGGGCCTTGCCACCAGTTGTGTCTGTGACCCAGGTTAGGAAATGAACTGGAGTCACTGGAGGCTGGCCAGGGAAGGAATGCAGGATCGAACATCCCACACCGACTCGCCTCCTTTGGGAAGGGGGGGACAAGGGAGGCCTGCTGCTTGAGCGCCACCTAGTGAAAGCAGGGTGGTGTCACAGTGGTTGTCTACCTGGCTGACTGGGTGCAGGTTGCTGAGGCATACTGCATCTTCATGTAGTATGTGTGCATCATAGCACGCATGCTGGCCCGTGGACAAAAACACTCAAGGGGGGAATACTGAGCACAGGCAGGGTGATGGGGTGGTCCACAGGCTGTGCACTACCCACCTAGGCACCCACCCATGGAGGTAAATCCTGGGGTATGTGGGTGATTGGACTGGGGATAAGCAAAGAATAGAAAAAAAAATCTGATGATGACTGATTGTCCTCCTACTGTCTGGCACTGTTGAAAAGAAAAAGGTCAGGTGAGAAACGTGTTTACTGAGTCTTTTTTCTATTAAATAATTATGACAGTATTTTTCAATGCAATTGTAAAAGTTCTTGGACTCATCTCTTACTAAGTGGACCCTGCACAGCCTGCATCGGTGTAGTTTGGAGGGGTGACATACAGTAATTTTGCTGAATGAGGGAGTAACTATGCTGTGTTTAAAATGGGCACACTGGATGGGCCTTGCAGTCCTTATCTGCCATCAACTTCTATGTTTCTATGTTGAAGATTATTTTTATTGTCAATTCCTTTCACCTCCCAGACTCTCTGACGTGATCCTCTTCAGCTTATTGCCAGGGCCACCTTCCCATCATTAGGACCTCCTTTGACCATATCTTTGGGGGGCACCAAGATGCCCATGACAAACCTCTATGTTAACCTTCTCAACTTGTACCCCCTGTCACAAACCCACTCCTGGGCACCAAGCCCACTGAGCTCACAGTGCCCACCCTTAAGTGCAGTCCATGATGGGGGAGGGGACAGGGATATCCTGCTCATCCTTTAGAATGCACACTGAGGTCACGACTGCACCTCTGTCATGAGGATCCCGGGCATCCCTCTATCTCTGGATACAGGCACAATACCAGCCTCGAGTCTTGTGGCCAAGTATGAACCCTTGCTTGGCTATTACACACAGGAGGAAGACCCAGGTATTACACTGTCTTCGGGGTAGCAGTGTAAAAACCTGATTTGGCCTTCTTCCTACTGGACATGCAACAGCCTGGTTCAAAATCTTTGTAGCCTCTGGTATTCTCCCTGTTCTTCCAGATGTCCCTTCTAGACCCCTTTTCAATTTGGTTGCTTATGGTGGCCCCTTTAAGTAAGCAACAGTTGTCAAAAATTATTAATGAACCTTCTACAGTCACACAATATAAGAACTCTCACGCAGGCAGAATTTCTTTAGGAAAACAAAAGTTTTACTAAAATACTTAAATAAATACCAGTACAACTAAAAAGGGAATATTAATTTGGGTTACAGTATACAGGAAAGGAAAATGTACAAATGTACAATGAAACACACTAAGACTGTTCGCTAAGCTACCTGAGGTATGAAGAGTTCTAAGTCCAGAGAATCGCTGGTTTGCAAATTACTCCAGTCTTTCTGTGGCAGCCTTTGGTTTTTTAGGCAGTCTCTGTGTTCTCTGTGGTCAGGAGAGTCCAAGCAAAATGGCTGTGAGTGTCTGTGCTGGAGAGTTTATATAGACCACCCACCCAGTCTATGAATAAAGATTGGCCCATCTGTGAATAAAGGCTAGCCCTTCCACTTGAGGCCACCAGGTGTCACTCTTACACTTTCCCAAAGTCTTATTTTCCTGATAATCTTTGATGTCAGATTCCCATAGTTAACACAAGGTTTATAATCTCACACAGACCTGTTAGAAGAATGTTTCCTGGCACTTATGAAAAAAGATTTCAGTGTACTGTGGGAACCTTTTCCGTCACCTCTTGTCTAAGACCATTTCCCCTTTTGATCTTAAGGGTTTACAACAGTGGAAATAACTTCTCTCATCCTGGGATTTTGAACTGGCTTAATTTAATTAGTTGTAAGGAAGACCCTGTAAGTTATGATTATACAAGTTGATGTTATTACTTCTGTTTCCCTTGGCCAGTTGACAGTAGAAGAATACTCTTTGATCATGTATCCACAAGCTTTTTGACAAGAGTTTCAGATTCTTGCAAGCAATGCTGCCTTGTAGGTCAGAGGAAGGTCAACCCCTTTTTAAAAAAAATCCAGTCTTTTCTCTATGTGCCTTTGCTGAGACTGACATGTACATTTACATAGAATTACATAAAAAAAACATACTTACAACAGAATCATGTCTACAAATAAGGGCTAGCAGTGGGGTAGGTCACCACACCCCTCCTTCCTAAACTGATTTTGTGGAAATCCATCCCTAGGCACGATATGATTTTCACAAATTCTGTTCACTGCTCTAACTGACAAAATAGCCCGTCTGCATTGGCATTGGCTGTTCTGGCCCTGTGGGTAATGGTCATATCGCAGTCCTGTAAGGCAATACTCCACCTTAAGAGATGACCATTTGTTTTCCCCATCTGTGTTAGCCACACCAGGGGGTTATGATCGGTCTGTACCTCAGAGTGCCTCCCGTAGAGGTATGGCTCTAATTTCTAAGGGCCCATACCAGCGCAAGGCATTCCTTTTCAATTGTGGACTATGCCTGCTCCCGGGGAAACAACTTTTTGCTAATGTGAATTGTGCACTATTGGGTGAACTTTCCCTTGGTTACAGGTGTGACTGAGGACTGCTCCAGTCCCCACATCTAAGGCATCTGTCTGGACTACAAATGGCTTACTGTAGTCTGGACTGGTCAACACAGGGACACTGCACAGTGCCTCCTTTAGCTGTGTGAAGTCTCGTTCATAGGCTGGCTCCCATTTTACCTTTTTGGGCATTCTTTAGCAGGCCAGAGAGGGGAGGTACCAGGGTACTGTAATTTGGTACAAACGTTCGATAGCACCCGGCGGTCCCCAGGAAACTCCGAACCTGCTTCTGGGTCTCTGGTCTGGGCCACGTCTCTCTATCGCCTCAATCTTGGCTTGATTGGGATGGAGCTGCCCTCTTCCTACTACATGGCCTAGGTATGCCACCTCCGCCATGGCCACCTGGCACTTTTCAGCCTGGACAGTAAGCCCTGCCCTCTGTATCCTACTCATCACTTCCTTCAGATGAGACATGTGTTCCTTCCAGTTGGCACTGAAGATGGCAGTATCATCCAGGTGCACCACTGTGTACTCTTTAGTACCATGTAACACCTGGTTGACCAACCTTTGGATGGTGGCAGGGGCGTTCTTCATTCCAAAAGGCATTACCCTGAACTTGAATAATCCTATTGGAGTAATGAAAGCCGACCTCTCCCTAGCTCTGGCAGTTAACTCCACCTGCCAGTACCCTTTTGTCATGTCAGTTGTGGTAAGGTATGTCGCCCCTCCCAGCTTATCCGGTAGTTCGTCCGTCCATGGCATTGGGTGGGCTTATGACTTCGTGACTGCGTTGAGTCCACAACAGTCTACACAAAAACGAGTAGAGTCATCTGGCTTGGGAACAAGGGCTACTGGTGAGGCCCAGGAACTGTGGGATTTCTGGATTACCCCTAAATTCAGCATTTCTTCCACCTTCCTCCTAATGTCCTTTAGGACGGCCTCAGACACCCTGTAGGCTGACCGCTGTATGGGCGCTTGCATCCCCATGTGTACGTCATGTGTCGCTAAGGGGGTTAGTCCAGGCTTGGCCATAAACAAAGGGGCAAAGTCCACTAAAACCTCCCTCACTTCCTGGGTCTGTTCTGGGGTCAGCTGGGGCAACAATTTAATTGCATCCACAGAGGACTCCCGCTTGCTTTCCTCCAGCAAGTCCAGTAGGGGGTCTTCTTCATCAGTCCTCTCCCCAGGACTACACACTGCAAATACCATGTCTGCCCTGTTTGCATATGACTTCATCGTGTTGACGTGGTACATTCTATGGGTATGTCTCCTGTCAGTTCTACAATATAGTTTACGTCATTTACGTTTTAGACTACCTTGTATGGTCTCACCCAGTCAGTCTGCAGCTTGTCCTTCTGGACCTGAATTAGGACCATGATGGAATTAGGAACATGACTTCCTGACCTACACTGTATGAGCGCGCGCTCTGGCTCTGTGATTGTACCAGACCTTTTGCTTCTGCTGGGCGGCTGACAGGTGGCTTTAGGCTGCTCCCATAAGCTCCTTCAGCTTTTCCCTAAACTTTAGGACATACTCCACTATGGGAGTTCCCTGGGTGGCGTGCTTGCCTGCCCAGTGTTCCTGGATCAAGCCAAGGGGCTGACACACCCTACGTCCATATAAGAGTTCTAAGGGGGAAACCCTGTTAACTCTTGGGGCACCTGCCCCAACAGGTGGGGAAGGTATTTCTCCCAGTCCCTCCCATGCTAGTCAGCAAATCATGGAGCATTGATTTTAGGGTACCCTTAAACCTTTCCATAAGCCCATTGGCTTGCGGGTGATAAGGTGTCATGCATCTCTGCACCACCCCACACTTCTCCCACAAATACTTCATCAGGTCCGACATGAAGGTACCCCCTCGATCAGTAATAAACTCCCCCCTGCGGAAACCTGACATGAAAGAAAATCCCTAGCAAGGCACCTGCACCTTTGTCTGTCCTAAGTGAGGAGAGGGCAACCGCCTCTGGATATCGGGTGGCATAATCTGCCACCATCAGGATAAACCTCTTCCTGGAGGAGTTTGGGGTTCTCAAAGGTCTCACAATATCCATTCCTACCCTCTGGAATGGCTCTTCCACAATGGGCAAGGTAATTAGGGTGGCTTTTGTTTTGCTACCTGCCTTCCCTATGTGTTGTCACCGGTGACGAGACCTGCATTATTCCATAACCTGCTGGGTGAAGTTGGGCCGATAGAAATTCTTGGGCAATCGCTATGTGGTGCATGCGATTCCCAGATGTCCTGATATGAGGATATCATGAGCGATCTTGAGCAACCGCTCACAGTACCCTTGGGGAACAACAAGCTGCCTGCCCATCACCCCTCCCTCTGTCCTTATGTCCTGTGTATACAACAGTCCATTGTCCCAAAATACTCTGTGTCTCGCGTCACCTCCCTGTATCCTGTCAGATTCTGCAAAAGTCCTCAGCCTCTCCCAAACTAGGATCAATCCTCTGAGCAGCTGCAAATTCTTCACATTTCCCAAGGCATGGGACATGTCCCCTTCAGTTCCTAAACTGGGATCCATAGCTCTAGCGTCGGGGCATTCTGGGTCACTGTGATCTCAACTTTCTGACCATTGGTTACCCCTCCCTTCTCAGAGTAACCTTTTGTAGCTGTTTTGTGAATTGCTATTTCGGGAAGTCCTACCTCCCTCTCACTACTCTCCATTTCAGGAGACACAGGCTAGGGAACCAGCCTCCTGTTGTTTTCCACAGAGCCTTCTATGAGGTCCAGGGAGCTGCAGTTGGCATTAGCCATCTGACTGCAGGTAACCGCACAAACCACCCCCTTCTGGAGATTGTTCCCTATAATCACATCCAGGACGAGGTTGTCTTCCACAGCCACTTTTTGCACCCTCTCTCCTGTCTCACCCCAGTCCAGGAGAACACTAGCTAGTGGCAGAGTTTTTTCCTGCCCAGTGAATCCCCTTACTGTTACGAACTGATTAGATATCTGCTGTTCAGGCCCAATCAAATCCTCTTTTACTAAGGTAAGAGACGCCCCCTTGTCCCTTAACCCATGGGTCTGCACCCCATTTACAGTAACCGGGTGTATGTGCTCCCTCATGTTTATAGGCATGCTTTCAGGGATACACAGTGCTTCCAACTCTGTTTGAGCACCACTTTGTCCACTCTGTGCCTTTTTAGGACACTGTCGAGCATGATGCCCTGGCTGTTTGCAAAACCAACAATCATCATTTCTTTTATCTGGTAAATCCTTTTTTTTGTAACCTGAGGCTTCCCCCTTTCTGTGGAGGCAGTGAGAGTTTTAGCTGCCCTGAAGGCGTGCGTTTCCTTTCTGCGCTGCCACACTCACTCCACTTCCTTTCAGAGCAGGCCTATTCCTGGCATAGCGGTCTGAGAGCTCTCCAGCCTCCTGTGGTGTTTTGGGGTCTCAGTCCTCTAACCAAGTTTTTAGCTCTGCTGGGCAAGCCCAAAAGGATTGCTTCAGAAGTACAACCTCCTGAGTTTTCTCTACAGAGTTTGCTTCCACTCCCTCCTACCAATGTTTCAAAAATTGACATTGCTTTGTGGAGAGTTCCTCATAGCTCATGCCAGGGCTTCTCTGGAGCTTACAGAACTTAACCCTGTATGCTTCAGGCATTAATTCATACTTTTTAAGCAATGCAGCTTTACGTTTCTCATAATTACTACTGTCCTGATTGTCCATTTGGCCTAGTGCCTCACGCCCTTTCCCAGTACACAGCAGGGATAGCTGAAAGCTCCAGGACTCCCTGGGTATTTTAGCCTGGATACAGACCCTTTCAAATTAATTTAAAAATGAATCCATATCCTCCCCCTCTTTAAATTCAACTATTAATTTAGGATTTAATTTATACCCCAGTCCTGGAGTTCAGGTTCACCCCTGCCACTTACCTCCTCTGGCTCTGGCTGTTGGACTCTTAACTTTGCCAGTTCAGATTCCCTGTGGCACTCTTTTTCCTCGCTTCAAAGCTGCCATTCTTTTTCCTCAGCCTCTCTCCGATGCTGGTTTTCTTTTTCCTGCACCTCAAGCTCCATCTGGAACTTCCTCTGCTTGAATTCCAGCTCCAGTCTCCTCAACTCTAGCTGCAGCCTGATCCCTTCCGGCTCCAGCATTGTGGTGACCTTCTCCTGGTGCTGTGGCTCTGGGTTCCCTCTGGTCTCACTGTCCTCCTCCCTTGGGACTGGACTCTGCGATGTCCCTTGGCACCCTCACACCAAAGGTCTGGTCCCTTTCAGTCACCGACTGTGATTTGAGGTCCTGGGCAGTCACTTGCTCATCGGCTGCCACAATAGCCTCCATGAGGTGCTTTTTGGTTTGCCCCTTGCACTGGGCTCCTCTTTCCTGACCCAATTGCTTCAGGTAGTCTGTAGAGTATTCACTGTAGATGGAAGCCATCATCTTCCCTAACTACTACTGCACTAGCTTGCACCCGAGGAAAAAAAAAAAAACAGGTAGGGAACTTTATACTATAACCAAATTATATATTTTTAAATCTCTGCCTTAATTGTGTGTGGACTGTTTACTGTTTATCAGTGTGATACACTGGGCTCGAATCCAACTGTTATGCCAGTGCCACCAATATCTCTCGAATCGCAACACTGTGCAACCAAATCATTCAGATCCCAATGCTGTGCACCAGATCTGTCACAAACCCACTCCTGGGGGTCAGGCCCACTGAGCTCACAGTACCCACCCTTAAGTTCAACCTGTGACGGGGGGAACGGGATACCCTCCTCGTCCTTTAGAATGCTCACCGAGGTGATGACTGCACCTCTGCCACGAGGATCTCGGGCTGCCCTCTATCTCTGGATAAGGACACAATACTAGTCTCAAGTCTTGTGGCCAAATATGAACCTTTCCTTGGCTATTACACACAGGGGAAGACCCAGGTATCACACTCTCTTCAGGGTAGCAGCGTAAGAACATGATTTGGCCTTCTTCTTACAGGACATGCAACAGCCTGGTTCCAAATCTTTGTAGACTCTGGTATTCTCCCTATTCTTCCAGATGTCCCTTCCAGACCCTTTTTTTTTTTGCAAATAACTGTATTTTATTGAAAAACATACAATACATAGTATATGCACAATATACAATACATTGCAGACAAGTGTTTAACCCATAAATATAACTAAAGCACATTAATAAAGCAAGAACCCCCCCTACCCCCCAACACCCCCCCACAGCTATCCTGATGGTTAACTGTTAATCCATAGCATAGAATTTAAAATGTATGTATTAATACTGTTTGCTAACACCCTACACTTAGAGGGAGAGAGACACACAAGGAAAGAGAAAAACAAGTTGCGTCAGGCTACCAAGTGCCAATGAAGTGCAGAAGGAAAGGAAGACAAAAATATTAAGAAAAGGAGGCGGTAAAGACAAGATAAAGGAAATAATACCAAAAGAAAAATAATAGAAGGAAGGAAGGAATCAGAAATAAATAGTGAAGAAAACCAAGAAGGGTACCTTCCATTAATAACCGTATTTATCCTTAAGGCTCTGAGCAAAACCACCCCAACATTTATAGAACCTGGCCGACGCATTAAAAAGTGAAAAAGCTAGCCTTTCTGCGTTTAATGCGTTCAAAAATTCCTCCCACCATTCTCTAAATGAAGGAGTCCAGTCATCTCGCCAATGGCGGAGAATTAGTAATTTGGTAACTGATGCAACCAATGCCATTTGGTACTTTTTAGATATTGTGTGGGATGTGGGCATACATCCCAAATATGCAAACTTCTGAATTAAAAACCGATAAGTCACAATATGGACTTATCCAATGTTTAACCGAGCTCCATAACCCATATATTTAGGGCAAGACCAGATTTTATGGAAGGTAGTTGCTAAGGGGTCATTACAATCCTTGCATACAGGGGAACACAGGCAATTTAATCGATGTAGTTTTGCCGGGGAGAGATACAGGTTATGTAACAGTTTAAATTGAATATCTCTTAACCTGTCTTGCTTAGCATAAAAGTAAATATCAGACCAAATTTTCTCCCATACCGTCTCTGACCAATCCAGGGACATATTAATTTTCCAGTAAGGGGGGACCGGAGATAAGGTAGAATCTAGTCTTACTAAGATAAATTTATAGATTTTTGAGACGGCCTTGCCGGATAAACTAAGTTCACACAACTTACTGAATAAAACCCCTGCCCCTTCAGAACATTTGCCTTTGCTCAGGAAAGACCTGATGCTGCTTTGAATTTGAATCATTCGTAGTGAAAACTGAGATTTGACCCCAAATTTTACAGACAAGGCCGATAGTGGAAGCATGGAGCTACCTGAATAAAAAATCCATGTACTGAATCTTGAAGGAGGGGTTGGAAAAAATCTTGTAATGGGTTGATTGCCGATTAAAAATTAGGATTCCTTAATAAGGGTTGAGATAAATCCTTAAGATTGGGATATTTTTAATCTCGAGTAAAGTTGGTGCATAGCTTTAATGTCCCATCCTAGTGGGGTATTTCTGGCCACCTTGGGAACCTTGGCCCATGAAATGTATAAAAGGGATTCCAAATCCAGTTTAAGTTTCTTGGAGAAGGCTCGATCTAGCGCAAGTCCGGGGAGAGAGACTTCAGTGTCACAAGCCCAAAGAGCTGCTCTAGCCGCATGAACCGCTAAATAATATGTATAAAAATCGGGCAACTGAAGACCTCCTGATTTGCGTTGCCGACAAAGTTTGGGATAGGCCCTACGTGGAGGGTTGCCTCTCCACAAAAAATTGGAACAATGTTTATAGAAGGGATTGAAAAAGGATTTAGGGAGGTATATATTCAAATTCAAGAGAGGGTAGAAGATTTTGGTAGAATCACCATTTAACTGTATTAATTCTCCCAAAAAGTCAGCGGTAGTTTGACCATCTCTCCAAATCTTCCTTAATAGACTTAAGTAAGGATTTAAAATTTAAATAGGCAATTCCTCCAAGTTCTTTGAGATTTGGATACCCTAAATATAATAAAGACTTTGTTTGCCACTGCAGTCCCAAGGAAAGACACCAACTCTTCTGGAGATAGGGGGAAAGTGAGTACACCATTGTTTTAGCCATGTTTAAATTATATCCTGAAAATTCACTGAAATTGGCAATTAGTTTTAACAATTGTGGGAGCGAAGATGTCGTATTTCGGATATGCAATAATAAATCATCTGCAAATACCGACAATTTATAATCTGAGTCACCTATACAAATCCCTTGGATTAATTGGTCCATCTTAATAGTTCTTATTAGAGGTTCAATGTACAAATTAAATAAATAAGGTGATAGAGGACAACCTTGACGGGTTCCTCTCAGCAAGGGAAAGGCAGCTGAAATTAAATTACTGCACTGAATTCTAGCAGTTGGACATGAATAAAGAATCCGAATCAAGTGTATAAATCTGTCAGGGATCCCAAATTTGGCTAGGGTTGCAAACATAAAAGTCCATTCGACTCGATCAAATGCTTTTTCTGCGTCTAATGAAACCAGGGATGCTTCCATACCTGGATTCACAGACGAGAAATTAAGTAAAACACCTCCTGAAGTGGTGGTCAAGAACTGCCCTCCACAAAGCCAGCCTGTTCCGGCTTAGCAATTCAAGCCACACCGTTTTAGCCTATAGGCCAAGATCTTGGCAAAGATTTTCGTCAAGGTTTAGTAGAGATATTGACTAAATTACCCACCAATTCTGGGGATTTACCAGGTTTGGGCAATAAAATTATCCTAGCTTAAAAAGCGTTTTGTCTTTAATCCCTTGCTCAAACCAAAAGGTAAAAGTTGATTCAACAATGGTACAACATTCTGTTTAAACAGCTTGAAAAAAAGAGGTGTGAATCCATCTGGGCCGGTGCTTTGTCTATTTTGAGCAGAGTCAATAGCCTTCTCTATTTCTTCATCAGAAATGGGAGCTATTAACCTCTGTCCAGAATTCTCTGATAATTGAGGAAAGGAGATGTTAGCTAAGAACTCTCGCATTTTATTCATTCCTTGCAGGAAAGCGGTTGACTTCAGTACAAGTTTTTGTAAAATCAACAAAAATCCCCAGTATACCTTCAGGGTCTGTAATCAACTTATCTAATACAGGGTGCCTTAGGGCTGCCACCCATTTAGCAGAGGTTTTTTGTTTTAATTGCCAGGCCAGCAATTTCCCAGCTTTACTACCCTGACCTAGGTATAAAGCCTTAATTCTGGAGGCTGAATTCACTACTCTCTCTCTCAACGTATTAACGTACCATGCCCTTAATGTAATTAATTCTTGTTCTTGATTCTCCGATCTTAAGTTCTCGTGTACAGCTTCCAACGCCCTAATTTTCTTTAGGCAATTAGCTAAAAGTTGAGTATTTTTCGCCTTATGTATGGTTGCTATCCGTATTAATTCCCCTCTCCATACTGATTTAAGTGCTGCCCATGTTTGATCTACGGCCTTAATAGAACCCCAGTTAGCTTCAATTGAGTAAACCAAAAACCCCCGAAAGCGAGATAAAATCTGGGAATCTTTTAATATATTATTGTTTAACGACCATGAGTAAGACCTCAAGGGAGTAGACGATGGAGACCAACAAATTTTTATAGGGGAGTGGTCAGAAATTACTCTAGGTAAGGATACTGCCTCTAGAACACCAGATAAACATTGTTGGCTCATTAAAAAATAGTCGATCCTCGAATATGTTTTATGGACCGGTGAGAAAAAGGTATAATCTCGAGTGTTGGGGTTATATATCCTCCATGGATCTACCAATCCAATGATGATATAAATTCCACCAACACATTTTGGAGCAGGAGAAATTGCGCTCCTCTATACCAGGAACGGTCCAACCTGTTAGACTGAACTAAATTCCAGTCTCCTCCCAATATTATTGGCACATCCTTAAGGAGGCCAAAACCATTGCCAGATGGACAAAAAAGATGGTGTCTCCAAATTAGGACCATATACTGATCCCAACACTAAATTCAACCCTGCAAGTCTGCCCAAAACAAAAATATACCTACCATTCGGATCAGAAATTATTTCCGGTAGTAAGCAGGGACCCCAGCGCTATCAGAATGGCCACCCCCCGACTACTCGAGGAGAACCCAGCTCCAAAGACCTGACCTACCCACTTTTTCTTAAAGTGAGATAAACAATCAGGGAGGACATGGGTTTCTTGCAAGAAAACTATTGCCGGGTTGTAGTGGGCCAAATGATTTAGTATAACAAATTTTTTACAGTTGTCTCTTCCCCCTTTAATATTCCAAGAAAAGATATTCAGTCCGTTAGCCATACACAATAAATCCTTTTGTAAAGAGAGTTTGGATAGCTGCCCCCTACCAATACCCTAGCAGAACTAATAAAGTAATCCCCATGTACCCCCATCTAGAAGAAAAACACCCCTCAAAACCCCTCCAAAACCAGCCCCCAGGCCCGAAGCCAACTCCACAACCACTGGTTCATGGTGCGCCATGAGGTGGGGCACCCCTCCTACCAAAAAGAGAAAACATACATAATCATAAATGCGAACCTGCAAAAACTAGCTACTATAAATAAGGAATAGAAAGGCAATATATAGAGATTAAATTGCTGTACTTGTAGCCCAAATATGTGAATTTCCAGAAGGAAAGGGAGACGGGAAGAAGTCACCTGGCTAGTAATCAAAAATAGGCTAAGTAACCAACCATAGTGCTATGTGCAGCCCCTGATAAAACAAAACCTAAAAACATACGGGGAGAATGAGGTATTAAGAGAGACAAAGCATATAACCACTCCTACAAAACAACTTCTCCCGTCCCAAAGTGGAGGGGAAGGGGCTGTGCCTGGGGTAGATAAAGCCTATATAAGCACGATAACAATAGAGGCATGAGTAAAAAGTCGGATGCCAAAGAAAAAGAGAAAAGGAAAATCATACACTACCCTAACACCCCTTTCATGTAACACATAAGATGACTAAGAGCTAGCTTCTTTACAGTATACAAACATATACCAACAGGACTACACTGAGCAACACTCTAAACCTTATAACAGTTAAGACTACTAAGCATCATGAGTTACAGCAAACTAAAATATGCTGGGGCATCTTACTAATAATATAAATAAATTGTGCAAGATTGACTAAAGTATAAACTGAAAGCTCCCTCTTGTGGACAGCTTACGTAATCTGCACCCCATCTGTCGCTCGTGAGGCCTAGCCAAATAAATGAAAAGACCAGAAAGAATAATTAACAGTCATTTTGTTGGTTCCAAAAATCCTTAGGGTAAAGTTCTAAAATTAGCATCCAGATAAAACTAATAGTAAGGTCCAGAAAAAGGAATACTGTGTCCTTTCACAAAGAACTGCCCCGTTAACCTACTGAGTTGCTGAAACCCAATATGCAGTTCTTAAAGTTTCATCCTTTAGAAAATAAATCGGGTAATAAGGCCTTTAGCGATGTCAAAGCCTCTTCAGCTGAATCGGCGCTTAATTCCATCTTTAGAGTATGATCTCAGTCTCGCTGGATAAAGCATCTTGATGGCGGATCCCTTGCGCTTAAGCTTTAAGTAATGGGCAGCTTGCTCGAGCCTGCCTCATTTTCAAGGTTAGGTCTGGGACTAGTCGCAACCTCTTGCCTTCCCATTGAAAAGCAGCTAGCTTTTTAATCTCCTTCAAAATATGCTCACAGTCAAGGTAATTTAGCAACTTGAAAATTATGGGCCTTGGCGGATCAGAGGAGAGGTTTGGCTCTGGGGCTCGGTGGCCTCTGGAGAGTAATATATTCAGGCCCATTTAGCGCGGCCCTGCTGACTTCTTTAAAAGCTTTTGTAGGAAGGAAACTGTGTTAGGTCCCTCTTCTCCTTGGGAGACCTAATAAAACCAGGTTATTCGTCTACTTCTCCCTTCTAAATCGTCGGGACGATCTTCCAGCTTCCGACCATCCTTTTGCACTCGACAATAGCAGGCCCACTTTTTCCATAGATCGCTCAATTGAAGAGATTCTGGCTTCAGTGTCCGTCTGACCCAGACTAACTGAGTCAGCGCTGGCTTAATTAGCCACCTCGTCTATCAATTTGAATAGGGCCTCCTTAATCGTTGTCAGATCGTTGTAAATCTTTGAAGGAGTAATTTCCTCTTCCAAGATCGATGGCGGCGAGCTCCGGCGTGTACGCTTGGCCTCAGTTCTTGGTGAGACTTGCGCCATTGAGTTGTGGTCGGGTCAAATTACGCCCGCTACTGTCACCAGCCTTAAGTCAAATCGATGGGGACAAAAAACAGTAAAACGCGAATTGACTGCAGGTTCTATTACGAGGAGAGGAGACCGAGCTGCAGCTACTCCTCCATTGCGGCCACGTGACCCCTTCCAGACCCCTTTTTCAATTTGGTTGCTTATGGTGGCCCCCTTTAAGCAAGCAACAGTTGTCACAAATTATTAATAAACCTTCTACAGTCACACATACACTATAAGAACTCTTACACAGGCAGAATTTCTTTAAGAAAACAAATAAATACCAGTAAAACTAAAAAGAGAATATTAATTTGGGTTACAGTATACAGGAAAAGAAAATGGACAAATGTACAATGAAATGCACTAAGACTGTTAGCTAATCTACCTGAGGTATGACAATGTCAAAGTCCAGAGAATCACTGATTTGCAAATTACTTCAGTCTTTCTGTAGCAGCCTTTGGTTCTTAGGCAGTCTCTGAGCTGACAGGTGTTCTCTGCGGTCGGAAGAGTTCAAGCAAAATGGCTCTGAGTG
This sequence comes from Neoceratodus forsteri, assembly GCA_016271365.2. Lineage (NCBI taxonomy): Eukaryota > Metazoa > Chordata > Ceratodontiformes > Ceratodontidae > Neoceratodus > Neoceratodus forsteri. Next base: position 1,126,374,329 of record CM057449.1, on the reverse strand, counting down.
TCTGTGCTGTAGCATTTATATAGAAGCCCCCAGTCTGTGAATAAAGACTGGCTCTTCTGTGAATAAAGGTTGGTTCTTCCACTTTAGGCCCCCGGGTGTCACTCTTGTGCTTTCCCAAAGTCTTATTTTCCTGATAATCTTTGATGTCAGATTCCCATAGTTAACACAGGGGTTTATAATCTCTCACAGGCCTGTAAGAAGGATGTTTCCTGGCACTTTTAAAAAAACATGTCAGTGTACTGTGGGTACCTTTTTTGTCACCTCTTGTCTAAGACCATTTCCCTTTTGATCTTAAGGGTTTACAACAGTGGAAATAGCTTCTCTCATCCTGGGATTTTGAACTGGCTTAATTTAATTAGTTATAAGGAAGATTCTGTAAGTTACATGATTATACAAGCTGATTTTATTACTTCTGTTTCTCTTGGCCAGGTAACATTAGAGGAATACTCGTTGGTCATGTATCCACAAGCTTTTTAACAAGAACTTGTCAGTTTCCTGCAAGCAATGCTGACCTTGTAGGTCAGAGGAAGATCAAACCCCTTTTAAAAAAAATCCAGTCATTTCTCTCTGTGCCTTTGCTGACACTGGCATATACATTTACATAGAATTACATAAAAAACATATTTAGAACAGAATTATAAATACAAATAAGGGCTAGCAGTGGTGTAGCTCACCACATCCCCCTTCCAATGGGGTCTGCTTACAGCTCCATGGCAGTCTGTCCCTATGATCTGTCCTCCCATGGCATAGGCGACCCAGATGACCTGTTGCTGGAGTTGGGGCATGGAGCCCAAGATGGACGCAGACAGCGGGTGTAGCATCATCTGTCCCAGTCATTGCCATTTTTCCCCTTATGTTGCCCCACCCACTTGGAGCACACCATTTTGTTTCCAGCAAGCCAGATGCATTGATGGGCACCCTGTGCATGCTGCAGGCTCCCAACTGTACCAAAACCTTTGGTCACCCATGCGGTGATAAGGCAACAGGTTGCATAAAACCTCCCTCCCTGGAGAAAAATAGTGTCCCTTCAGATGTATAATTCTCCTCCTCTTGGCAACCAGCTGATGTGCCAGGCTCGTTTCCGAACCCCGGTTGGAGGCTTTACAAGTGGTAACTCTGCTGCTGTATTAGACCTTGAAAGGCATGTTTAAGTTTATTGGTTATATTTTCTATGCTATTACACTACAGCACATTTTATGAGCTTGCAATATAAAGTGAAGTGGCATTTTAACAAGCAAGTAAAAATTGGATTGTTTTATATGTTTACGCTGTTTTTTGTGGAGCTGAAGAAGCTTTTTTCAGATCCATTCTGGACTGGCTGTCAGTAGTTATTGGATTGCATTGAATTCAGTGTGTCAGTGTATTTTACGACAGCTTATTTTGTTGAACTTTATTATTGGCATGGACTCCAGTTTGTAATGGCTGTGATTTGTAAAGGCAGCGTCTAAGACCAAAGAACAGGTTACGTGTGTACAAAAATATAATTGCCAAAAGAACACCCTCATTGCTTCAGAATGCAAGTGGTGCAACAGAGTCAGACCTGAAGTTATTTTTTTTTACCACTTTCTTGCTGTGTGTCTGAATTATTTCCTTTTCAGCCCATATACATCATCTGGAAATATGGAAAGGATGCCTGCTGGATTAATTCTGAGGATATATTATTAAAGCTGCATCAAATAGATAACTTTGGCATTGAAAGGGGGGGAAGGCTACATTCTTTTAAAAGCAGATGAACTAATCAATGTCCTACTCTCTCTCTATTTTCTTTTCATTTATTTAGTGGAGCAAGTTCCTGTGGAGCCCTTCCAGATCCCCCTGTCTCAGGCCGAGGTGCTGCAGGAGGGAAGCGATGTTACACTTGTTGCGTGGGGGACCCAGGTAAGTGTATGTTGTTTAAACTGTCCACGAGGCCTGTTAGGAAAGAAAAAGAACTGCTCAGAGGCATGCTGATGTACAAAAGTAGAAACTAGGGATAGGTGCATGCTGTGTGGAGCAGTGGGGCCTTATGTCACATAGGATGAATAATTAACCTCTGGAGTGGTGAAACTTTGAATCCTATTGAGAATAGGAATGTAGACATACATATTTAAGGTGGGGGGCACCTCAGTGTTCCTCATTTTATCTCCTATAACCCTTCTCCCCCACATCAACTTACACATCTCAACGTACACACCCATACTCACACATGTATCAAGATTGTTCTTGCCAAAATATGCTATCAATATACTGTAGATGTTTTGAGTGGTGAAAGCAGAGAAATCTGAATGAGCTGATTAAACTGATGTTTAACGTGTAAAACGTGTGTGTTTCAAGGCATGCATTTGTGTGTGGTATTGGCTTGTTAGCAAAAGTTGTATATGTGTAATAAAATTTTATTCTGTCCATTTATTATATTCTGCAGATATAACAATTATTTTATTCAGGAGAACCAGATACAGCATAAAGCCAAGGACTTCTTTACAATGGTTTCTATTAGAAAAGTAACGCAAGGTAGGATCTGGTTATAATTAGAAGGTAAGAGTTGGTACAACTTAAGTACATAAGGCACAATTTCAGCATAGTTACATTCCACATACACTTCACATAAGGGGATAAATTACAATGTACCGTAGCAGCCATACAATTTTGTTAGGTACAGTCGATAGTCAGGCACATCACAGGCACCAACCACGGCCTAGGACCTGTGGCATGTGTACCTTCTTAGCCACAGCACGGTCCAGATTGCAAACAGTGCAAATGGTGCTGTCTGTGCATAAGGCCGAATGTGGGAGGGAGGCCAAAGACTGGGCACAAATCAGTAGGTGGGTTATTCCAACCCAGAGGTTGGGCTTGAGAGAAGCAACCATTACCTGCTCTTGTTTTTATTGTGGGGATACCATATTCAGGTCCTGCAACAGATCTGATCCCCTCCTGGACTGGTCTGGGATCTAACAGGGCAAAGATGTAGTCTGGCACCTTTCTTGCAATGTATTTATGCAGGAAGTGTAGAAGATAAAGCTGCCTTTGGTCATTTAGGTTCAACCAGTTCAATTTTCTGTACACCATGCAACAGTGGCCATCACTGGGTGCATTTAGTACAGAGCGAGCAGACCTGTTGTAAAGACTAGTTTGCTTATTCAGAACTGAGTTATTGGCTGCATCACATAGGACAACCCTGCAGTCCTGTAAGGGAGTTATCATTGTTTAGAAAATGGCAAGAATATATTCTCTTTCCTGATTGGCTAAAAGCACCTCCAACCTGGGCATTTATTGTTCAATAGATGCCCAGCTAAAAGTAAGTGCCAGTTCAAGTGCCACTTCACCGTGTACCATTCTGCAGTGGTGCCCAGCCTGCTTTGTAATTGTCTGAAAGTACCCGAGAAAATTTGAAATACCTGCCATCTTTTTCTGTTGCTTAGCGAGAGCTACTGGTCTGCCCCAACCCAAACACTGTTTATCTGGAGCCGCTCCACTGCCTCTTAAAAAAAAAGTCATCATGGTCAAAAATACTTGATTAAAGTTCCTCTCAATATATTTTACACTGTAACTCCACCTCAGACATCACCGACGCTGATCCACCACCAAACACGAAACTGCTCAACAAGTTACTGCAAACGGACAGCGTTTTAAAACTGGAACAGCGCTACTGTCTGAAACTAAGACAGTTCTGCTCTGTGAAACCTAAATAAAAAAATAAAAAAACACATTTAATACAGCGCTCTCGGCCCGGTGACGCTGAGGGTTGAGGCGCTGGACGCCACACCTCACGCTACACCGACGACCCGGGTTTGGGAATGAGTCCAGGGCATCGTGGGTCGGCAGGAGAGGGTAGGGATTGAGCATCTAGAGGACAGCTCTCTCTCTCTCTGGGGGGGGGGGTTTCTACGCTCCTACAGTTTAGTGGCCTCTGGTGGTTCTGGGGGCTCACAGCAGTTGGGAAGCCAGAAGATTGGGGATTGGCTCGGAGACACTCCTGTGGGCGTGCTTGAGAGCATTGCACTTCCCAGCCATCAGGGGCGAAAACACCATGGAAAACCCCCTACTGTCAGGTACGCTGGCCACATGCCCAATGTCAACCTCAACTCCCAACTCTCCCCTGGGGACTCACGGGCCTCTCCTTGGGGTTGGGGTAGCCCAGAGTCCTGATCACGATGAAGCGACAGGAGAAGCGGTTTCAAGCGGGCTGTGGAGTCGAGGAGCAGAGTATGGGACCCTGAGAGATGCCCCGGTCAGGTAGGAGCATAAAGAAAGTAAAAAAAATACAGTGCTCTCAGGCCACATGTACCTGCCAGTGCGTACTTCCGGCTTTTACATGGTAGGGTCGTGAACGGTCACACATCTAACAGCCACAGCTCCCGATCGGGGGACAAGGAAAAAAGTCTACCAGGAAGAGCAGAAAACAGTTTTTGGTTTTTAATAAAACTACAATAAGAAGAGCCTGCTGGGGAGAAGTTAAAAAAAAAAGTCCATATCTTGAACTGGCGATCGTGTGTGTGTGTGTGTGTGTGTGTGTGTGTGTGTGTGTGTGATAAGTTGAACAGAATGGCTGTATGGTGGGGCAACAGAAGATGTAACATCACAAAATGAAGGGACCACTTTACAACAAAGAAGCATAAAAGCCATTGGTCTAAATTTCGAAAATGTTTTTTACATTTTTTTTTTAAATCACATCTAAAAATGCCACACTTTGCCATTTTCTAAGTGCAATAATACATAGATACATAGACAGTGTCAGCAGATAAGGGCCTATGGCCCACCCAGTCTGCCCATTTGAGCTTGTAAGTTCAGTTTATGTTTTCCAAGAAGTCTGTTGCCCCTTACCCCTGACCTCCAGAATTCCTTTATGTCTATCCCATGCATTCCTAAATCCCGTGATTGTTTCAGCCCCCACCACTTCCTCTGGCAGGGTGTTCCACTTGTCCACTACCCATTCTGTGAAGAAATTCTTCCTCACGTTTCCTCCGAATCGTCCTCCCTCAACTTCATCCCATGCCCTCTAGTCCTGGAACATCTTTTACGCTTAAAAATAGTATATTCCTGCACCCTGTTCCTCCCTGTGGCGTCGGGCCTCATTATGCCCCTGGGCAGTCTGGTATTTCCAATACCGCCCACCCTGTCCGGTATGATTGCTTACGTTCACCATGTGTAGAGGTTGACAAGCAGTCCTTATTCTTAAACAGCAAGCCCATTTTTGCACCACTTTTTTTTAATCAGATATTCAGTATGTAGTTTCCATCTGAGTTGAGGGTCCAGCTACATGCCCAGATGTTTTTAGGCAGTAGTGAGTTGGAGATAACAGTGATCTGAAATATATTGCAGCCAGTTGTTGGCACACCTGAGCTCTGCCTGTGATCCAGAAAACATTATTTGGGTTTTTTCTGTTAAGCATCAGATTATTAAGTATAGAGAAAAATTTAACCTTATTGAATCCTTGCTGGAGAGCAGTTTGGACTATTGACATATCCTGTCAAGGGTATGTAGGATAGTATCATCTGAATTTACAGTAAGTGGTTGTGAACATCCTGAGACCCACAGCTTAGGATACTACTGTAAAATGAAAACAGGATCGAGCCCAGTTCTTATCCAGGGAAGGATGCCTGAAATAATGGGCCCAGGTTTCAATTTGCCCTCTTTACAGGATATAGTCCATCCTCTGTCTGAGAGATAATGTTTGAGCCAGTTCATCATGGAACAGTTTAGGCAGCGCATTCAGTTTGTGAGGAGCTCATGGTCCAGAGAGTTGAATGCCTTGGACAGGTCGAGGAGCACAGCACTTTTCAGAAGCTCCCTGTCCATGGTGGGTTTGCTTGTCATTTGTTACCTTCAGAAAGGCTGTGGTAATACTGTGCAGCAGAGAACAGTCTGATAGGGGTTTAACTTATTCCATCTTGTGTGGCCATTTTGTGTTGGGTTAAGCAGTGGATGGTTCCGATGCCACACTTCTACTGGTAAGAATGGATTAAGGTCCTCTTTTTGGCAATGTGTATGTTCAAGCAAGTGGCCAGGAACATCTCCAGGATTTTTGCAACCACTGGGAGTAAAAATATAGGACAGTAATTACCTACATTTTGAAGCTGCTTTTGTGGATTGCGGTAATCTGAGCCTGCTTCGATTCAGTAGGGAGTACTCAGGGTTAGTGATATATTAAGTATATGTGTGCTAAGAGTAGGCAACAATGGGCGCACCAAATCATGGCAATTTACTAGAGGTGCTATCCAGACCATGATCAGGTATATTGCCAGTAATAACGTTATAACTCCAGACACTGTGGTAGGCAGGTAAGTATGATTTGGATGCTCCTCTGTGGCATAGCCATCATGAGCCCTGGTGCCATTTTTTGGAGGGGCCAAATAATTGGGTATACTAGGCCCACCCTGGTTGCTTCCCATTCGTTGCTGATAGTTCCCATGAATACACATGTCTTATGAAATCCAGGCCCCCAGCAGTGTGTTAGAACTATCTAACGCACACCCCAGAGTGGCTTACTGTGCTTATAAAATGGGACTATGTATTCTACATGGGGTTTCTAGTTTTAGCCGTGCATTAAATATGTGGCTAACAAGCAATCAGATTGCTTGAAATCCTTTGCCAATTTTATAAGATATCTTACCCTCTGTTTGATTTGGTAAGTGACTGACTTTGTAACCAGTGCATTTTTCATCCATGATTGACTTGCGGGGTGCTGGAATGATGGACTGCAGCCTGTACCTGGAACCCAAGCACCTGAATCCTCAGCATGCATGGCTCCTGCTAATTCTAGTTCCGGGTCTGTCATGTATTCATACAAACATACGAAGAAGCCAGCAGAAGAAGACCATTTTGACTATTTAGTCTGCTCGTATTGCAGGGTCCACAGCTTGAGCTCCTGTCCCTGCCCTCCCTTCCCACTCCTCCCATCCTCCCTACCTTTCCCTGTGCCTATTTCAGCCTCTCTTGAAGCTGCCCACTGTCTTCAGTGAGACCACCTCTTCCGGCAGCGCATTCCAAGTGTCCGCCATTCATTAGGAGCATATGACAGCTGTACAGTTTATAGTATCACATTAACAAAGTGCTGCAACTTATGCAAATCATTAGGATTTTTCCATTTTTACTAAAACTTTGTAACAAAAGCCATATTCTCTATAGGTGACAAAGTATGATCAATTATAGGGTGCTGCCTGGGTCAAGAGTACAGCTTCATTCATATCAGTTTAAAATAAAATACCAAAATTAGTGTTGGTTTAGAATAAAATACCAAGATTAGATTATTGCTTCTTAAAAAGCTTATACAGTGTGTTATTTCAGGCTGTTCTGTCATTGCAGGAACATTACCACACGTGGGGCTGGTGAATCAGGTTCAGATCAAAGGCAGGACTTGGAGGACCAGCGGAGGGGTTGTTTTATCATCCAGTAGGATGCTGCATCCTACGTGTAGTAACGAGATTAGTCTCCACTGCAAGAGTACCACAGGTGGAGCCAGTTAGGGATGGCAGGCAGTGGGAGGATGCAGGGGCTTGGCGCATTCTATTACATGCTGCAGCATGCGTGTTCACTGCCTGGTGTCTCAGGGTGGGAGAACAGGGGAAAAAGTCCCAGCGTGGCAGGGTGTAGCTTGGAACATTTGGTTCCATGCTGTCTGTATGCCCTGCCACCAACATCAGAGTGTCCAAGAGGGGGTGCTGTCCTGAAGGCCCTACCATGGAGAGCAATTCACAGGGCAGTTAATGGACACCCTGGGGTGTAGGATCAGATGACGAGGTTGTGCAGTAACCAGAAAAGGCAGATGACTGCAGCTGGCAGAGGAGGAAAAGTACTTAAAAATGGTCTTTATGTTAGTTCATCTGCTTCTAACATAGTGTTTATCAAAGTGTATTTTAGCACTACCAATGCCTCAGGAGAGATGTGGAAAAATTACAATATTTAGACATTTCTGCTTCCATCTCACATGGTTTCTGTATCCCTACTGAATCCTGTACTGAGGCCCTTTCCTTTGGATTTCATATCCTCTTGCTGCTTTTCCATGTGAGCTGTCACGGTCCTCGGCTTGTGATTGACTTCCTAGTCTGTTGCTGTGGAAGTAGTTATGATGCTACAAGCAGAGGGTTATGGTTTTGCTCCCAGATATGCAGCAGGAGTAGATGAAGTTCATGGGACTAAACATTTAGTTAATAGTAGGGTTCTCTGTCTTCCTAAGATAACAACTGGGAGGGCTAAACCTAGGAAAGATAAGTGATCATGGTTACTTATGAGTAAGTGGCTATGGTGGAATTTGAAACTGTGACCTACTTTTCTGTGCTCTGACCTCTGGGCCACATTGCTTAATTTGCAAAAATAGTAAATTTACTGCAAAATCCAAAATATACCACCAGTGTAGCATATCAAATGACATTATTCAAGAATGGGAAGAAATAATACATGTTTGCAACACCACTTACATAGTAACATAGTATGGTGATAGAAGGGTCTTAGGGTTCATCTTATATGCCTTTCTTGTTGTATGGCAGTGAACACCCAATCTGAGTATGGACGCACATCCAGTCTTAACAGCCACAGTTTAATCCCTACTTCTGCTGTGTAACCATTAATGCCATTCTCCATCAGGAATCTGTGTAGTCCTGCTAAAAAGCTTTAATAGCAATGGTTTCCACACCCTCACTAGGTAGGCTATCCCACATGTTAACCACCCTCTGAATGACGTAATGCTTTTTTTTTTTGATATGGCATTTTGATTGCAGTTTTAACATGAACCAGACACATACCCAGAAAGAAGCACAATGTATACATTAAGTCATAACAAAACCAAATCCCACTCCCCATGCACAAACAGTAATTTACACATTCATCTCCATATCCTCCAGACAAAGGAATATTCAAGAACATTCAAAAACATTAGTGAATGTTAATTAAACAAAAAAGAAAATGTCTACTATCAAATAAATTACTACTCCGTTCTCAATAAATATATACTAAAATTATATATCTAATTATTGTAGGCCGTTTCTTCTATATTTCATATTTGAGAACAATGTATTCATGCTCCTAAATGAGATGGAATTATAATTTTATATTCACCACTTAACTCATTATAGAAGTACAGCCATTTGATCACCCTATATCAGCACCCCCACCCCCAGTCTTTGCAATGCTTTCTAATGTTTCCCTTTAGCCTCCTACCCCCCTTTCGGTTGGAGGGCATGTTATCTAGTTCTGCTTGCACTGGCCATCCCAAACATCTGTGTAAATTGGGCTGGTAGTGTAGCCTAGAGGTTAGAGTGACGAGTTGTGAATGATCTTAGTACATCCAGCAGACTTGAGTTTGATTCCCACAACCTCCACTTGCATACCTTGTGACTCTGAGCAAGTCGCTTAACCTCTCCAGTGGTCCTGGGTCACCCCTGAAAACAGGCACTTGTGTCTAGTGGGCCTTACCTGGTTACCAAAAGAATACAATTAAAAAAAAAAAATCCACCCCCGTAGCACCAGTATTATGAAAACTGTGGTCATGTCCTGTCCCAGCCTTTTCTGTGCTAAATAATTTGACTATATCAAATCTTTCCTTGTAGCTCTTGTCCTGTAACTCACTAGTCAGCTTGGTGGCCCTGAGTTGAACCCTCTCAATTTCTAAATGTCCTTTCTGCACCGTGGTACTCAGAATTGGACACAGCACTCCTAATGTATCCTAATATTGCATTTGATTTCTTGCCTGTTGCAGGACACTGCACGTTTAGCTTTATCTTACGGTCTACAAAGGGTGGGTGATAGAGAACCTCGGCAGAAGAGGAAACAACTTCTGGTGGGTGATTCAGTTGCTAGGACGACAGTTTTGAGGGAAGGAAGGCAGTGAGGTTCTTACCTGGCATCTCGGCACAAAGGGATGGAGAGTGGATCCTAAGGATTGCTAGGGCGGCAGGTCAGGAGGGGGAAATGGGTGTCATTGTCCATCTGGGGACTAATGACCTGGCAAGCGACACAGCAGGTGTGGTGCAGGAAAGCTTTAGGGGGCTGGGGAGGGAACTGAAGTAGGCAGCTTACACGATGGCCTTCACTGAAGTGCTACCTGAATATGGCCGGGGGAGGCTAGGGAGCAACAACACACCAGGGTCTTCAACAAGAGGTTGAAGGCACGGTGCAGGGAGGAGGGTTTTGGCTTCATTGGGGACTGGTGCCCTACCTGGAGAGATAGAGGCCTGTACAAAGGAGGTGGCCTGCATCCATTCAGGAGGGGAACATCAGTCCTGAGTGGAAGGCTTAGATGCTACCTTGATGGGCATTTAAATTAGCCAAGAGGGCGGTGGAAAAACTGAGGTAGGCAGAGCCCCCCCCCCCCAAAAGAACGGAAGAATAGCAGAGAGAACAGCCCAGGAGAAATGAATTCCCCAGGGGTAGAGGACCATATGGACAAGGGGGAGGGCAGGACAGATGGATCAAGAAGACGAACTGAAGTTGGGAGAAGGGTTAAGGGTGGGCAGAGGGATAGTTTAAAAGGGGAGGACAGGACTTGGGATGGGGGGTGAAGGATGGAGATAGAAATGGAAGGCAGACTGGGGGGGGGGGGGGGAGAGACAAAAGGAGTGGAGAGTTATGTGTGCCAACACATGGAGCCTAGGAATAAAATTCCTGACCTTAAAACAGTCATTACGGAAGCAGACCTGGATCTGGTGGCCATAATGCAGTCACAGTACAACGCCAGCCACAGCTAGGAATTTGCCATACCAGGTTACACCATATTCTGGAAGGGTGGGGGCAGTTGTTTTGCTAGTGAGAGAAGGCATAAAGGCCACAGAGATACAGAAACACCAGAGGGATAAGGAAGGGCTAGAGGTAATATGGGTTGGCTTAGAGATAGAGTCTGGGCCATTTATCCACTTGAGGATGGTGCACAGACCACCAGCACGGGGAGGAGTTAGACAAGGCTTTGGGGGAGGCCAGAATGGCAAACAAAGGGGAAGTATTGATTATGAGGGACTTTAGTCTGCCGGATTTGGACCGGAGCATGCTGGCTGCAGCTACAAGAAGAAGAAGCAGGTCCATCATCGACTCCCTATGGGGGCATGTCTCAGGTAGCTGGTTATGGAACCCATAAGTAGAAAAGATACACACACTGTAATGCAGGGTTGGGGGGGGGTGCAGTTACAGTGTTACCCAGATCCAGGCAATGTAACACAAAGTTCAGAGATTACCACACTCACCTCTGCCAAGTACACAAATTAGCTGAGACAAAAATTGTAAATTTAAGGCTTTATTAAGCACAGAAAAAGCAACATTTAACAGGCTAATAAATGCACAAGTACTGCAGTGTCAGACAATGCTGACTTGCAGTTTCGTCTTGGATAATTTGTGAACTTGGCAGAGGCGAGTGCAATACTGTCCGAACTTTGGTTACGGAATCCACTAGAGACGGGGCAGTGCTGGACCCAGTGTTTACAAACAGGGACAGCATTGCCGACCTAACAGTGGGTGATCCCCTGGGCACAAGTGATCACTGTACTGTGTGGTTTTGTGATATGGACTGGACAAGAGATAAACCACACTAAGACTAGGGTCCTGGACTTCAGGAGGGCAGATTTTAAAGAAATGGGAAAATGCCTCAGTAAATACCCTGAGCGGGGATTGCTGGGGGTTAGAGTGGAGATCCAGTGGAAAAGGACAAGGAGGAATATCTAAGGCAGTGGCATGGAAGTAAACAAAGGAAGGAGGAGGAAGAGATCATAGTGGTTCTCAAAGGAGGTGACAAAGGGGGGGAAAACAGCTTTTAGGAAGTACAAGGAGACGGATATAGAGGTGGACAGGGAGGTATAGTATATTGGATGTAACCTCCCCTACAAATGGGGGTTCCTGAAAAGTCTTCCTTGAGCTTGCCTAAATGCTCACTGCCAGGCTGGTGTTCTGTGTTTTAGCAGTTTAAATGTATTGCCAGAGAGTGCCTGTATAGCCTCGGTGTACTGTCTCTTTAAGAGCTGCCTGGATTGCAGTCATAATTAATCTGAGAGGGAGCTCTGTTAGAAGATGTACTTGTTTGCTGATCATTTGTTAGAGTAGTAATGATATTGCAGTTTATTCTAACCTGCCTTCTTTGCAGCATGGACAGTTCTGTTTGTTTCCATCATCTTGGTCCTGGACTGCAGAATGGGCCAGTCAGTACGTTTGGGATTCTAAAATGGAGCCAGCCTGCCTACAGGGGCTTGGTGGGGCCAAAACTTGTAGGAATTGTAGTTTTGGGCTTTTGGCGCCTAAAATAACCTGGAGGGGGAGCCCTTGTTGTGACTGACAGATAGATCAGCCAACCGAACCTTTTGGATCTTGGGAAAGTCCCACACTGCTTGCAGTCTCAGTTGGATCTAAGTTGAGAAGTGAAGAAGTAAAGAAGTAACAGCTCGAGGTAGTTCGAGCAGCAATCCATAGTGGATTTGCCCAGGAGAACTGTGGAAAAGGCCTGAGTTTTGGCCTGCATGCCTGTCTGCTGTCCCTGAGAGAGAACTTGTGCCTTTTTCGGACTGAATCCGAACTTGGAGAGCGAAGTAAGCCACTGAATTGTGACCAGGCTCCTACCTGAAGAAGACCGAAGATTTGCCGAATGCGATCGGCCTGTCTGGACTTCAAGCCACCTCTGAACTCCCGGATTGTGCAGAGACTCTGTAATTGCAATGGGAGAGCCTTTTGCCTTGTACAGTGGAATTTCCTTATGTGTGAATGTTGTTGTGTGCTTATAGTGGGTTGTGATTTGGTTCCCCACTGTGGTTTGAATTGTATTCTGCTTGCTGGAAGCTGCATTAGAATTTCATTATGTGTAAATGTGCTGTGTGCTGCTAGTGGGTTGCGATTTGGTTCCCTGCTGTGGTTTGAACTGTATTTGGCTGGCTGGAAAGCTGCATCCAGCCCCTCGGACTGAATCCAAAATCATCTCCATTGGGCCTGGGCCTTGCCACACTGGCCCAGCCCAACTACCCGCTGCACAGAGAAAGCCATCGACGAGAGACCTGCCTGGGGATCAGCCCCCTGCTCAACACTTGAACAGGAACAGTGCCTCGGTGATTCGTGTGAGCCCCGCTTCTCCGGGTACTCCAGCTCAACAACCTGCAGTCTCAATTTAATTCTGCCTGTGTCCAGTATTGGGTATCGTGAGTAAACATCAGGGTAGCTCCCTGCAGCAACAGCTAAATCTAAAGTGTTGTCATCTGATTGTCTTGTTGCTTTTTCATTCATGAACTGAGCCCTCCGGCTCCGGATTACAAGTAGTGTGTGTTGTGCATGTTGCTTTCTTCCATCACAGGGCCCCAACCAGCTGCAACGTTCCTGGCTAGCCCACCATTTTCCTACCTGGGTTCCCAGAGTGTGTGACTGTGTGGGGACTTAAAGCGCATGCATAACTGTTGGATTAATATAGCCTTTAAGCCAATCAACCTGATTACTCCCCTTCCTTGTTCAAGTCCCCTGAATAAATCAGATCTGACTTTTTCTGCATTTAACCTGACTGTGGTTCCAGTTTGTGTCAAGAGTACTGTACTGTTGCTATTTACTGTGCATAACCGTGTTTTACAGGGGGTCCACAGGGTCGAGCCAGAGGAACCAGCCCTTGTGGTAAGTGCAAACAGTGTGGATATCGGTATGGTGTACAAGGGGTACTGTGAAAGTGATTATCGTATATTGCTCAGGCCACTAGAAGGGAAAGAGGGGTGTTACAGTGTCCCGGAGGGTTGTGCCCAGGTTAATTTGACCACTACCAACCCTGACCTCTGGGTGGAGGCACCCGTTTCAGAACTCAGGCCCCTTAACCTGCTACTAGCCACGCAAGCAGGGGTAGTAGCGCTTGGGATAGCGCCACCTAGGGGTTACATGGAAAAACAGGGTCGCAGAAAGGGTGGTAAGGGCAGCTAAGGCACAGACAGAGGAGAGGATCACCTTGGAGGTCAAAAGAGGAGATGAGACTTTCTTCAGGTATGTGAGTGAAAAGAAGAAAGGGATGGGATAGTGAGAATTAGGATGGTGGGGAGTACTCTGTAGTAGAAGATCAGGAAAAAGCTAAAATTTTAAATGAGTACATGTGCCCCATCTTTAGAGTGGGGGTGGGTGGACCAAATGTATCCTCAGGCACAGGGGGAGTGGACACAGGGTCATTTTCAGAGCAGAAAGTCCAAATGGGATTGGAAGCCCTAAAAGAGAAAAAGGCAATGGGACCAGACAGGAGTCATCCAAGGGTTCTGAAAGAATTGAGCATGGTGCTTTCTGCCCCTCTGGCAACACTATTCAGCACCTCATTGGAGAATGGAGCGTTAGTTCCAGAAGACTGTTGTGATCCCTCTGTACAAGAGCAGCATCAAGGAGGAGGCTAGCAACTATAGGCCAGTCAGTCTCACATAAGTGGTGAGTAATTTAATGGAGACACTGCTGAAGGAGAGAATCATGGACTACCGGAGGCAAATGGGCTGCAGGACCACCTGCAGCACGGTTTCGCAGTGTGGAGGTTTTGCCAAATAAATGTCATACATTTTTTTGATTGGGTGACTAGGTAGGTGGATCAAGGCAGGGCAGTTGATGTGGCCTATCTAGACTTCAGTAAGACCTCCAACACCATGTCGCACAAGAGGCTAGGAAAGAAACTAAGCAGCCTGGGGGTTGGGGAGAAAGTGCTAAGCTGAATATCAAACTGGTTGATGGATAGGAGGCAGAAGGTGGTGGTAAACGGCAGACACTCGAGGGATGGGAAAGTGACTAGTGGGGTGCCACAGGATCAATACTGGGATGGCCCTCTTCAGTATCTTCATAAGTGGCATTGCTGAGGTACTGGAGAGGAAGGTGTGTCTCTTTGCAGATGACACAAAAATCTGCAACAGGCTGGACAATCAAGAATAGGTGTAGAGAATGTAAAGTAATCTGGGGAAACTAGAGGAACGGTCTAGGGTGTGGCAGATGAGTTTTCCGTGCCAAAAAGTGCAAAGTCATGCACCTGGGTTAGGGAAACCCAGGAACTGTGCATATGATTGGGGGTGGTTAATTCCAGTCACCAAACAAGAAAAGGACCTCAGGGTAATTATATCTGATGATCTTAGTGTGGCAGGGCAGTTTGATAAGGCAACAAGTATGGCTAATGGGATGCTGAGCTGCATAGGAAGGGGGATTTCTAGCAGGAGAGGGAAGGTGTGTTGCCACTGTATCACTCACTTAGTAAGACCTCAACTATAGTACCATGTCCAGTTCTGGAGGCAATACCTCTGCAAGGATATTGACTTGTGGAAACAGTCCAGAAGAGGGCTACCACAATGGTGCGGGGGTTGCATGGGAAGTTGTACGTGGAGAGGCTGTGGGATCTCAACATGCACCTCCTGGAGCTGGGGAGAGTGAGAGGGGGGCAAGATTGAGACCTATAAATATCCCACAGGGTGAATGAGGTGCAGGTTGGGAGTCTCCTTCAGAGAGGGGAAGGGGGAGGGGGATTTTAAAAGGAATGTAAGGAAATACTTCTTTACCAAGAGAGTGGTGGACACCTGTAACAACCTGCTAGAAGAGGTGGTGGGGGTGAAAACAGTGGGAATCTTCAAGCGTGCATGAGATAGGCACATGAGCATAATAAATGGAGGAAAGGGAGGCAGTAGGGACACCGGTGACCAGAAAGGATCCAGGGGTAATTAGGGTCCCTTTCTGCCAACAAATTCTGTTTCTGATTACCCCGGATATCTTTTATCAGTTGTGATGTCCACTATTGCACTGCACAGGGTGTATGTTCAACTCGGATTCCTCACCCTTAGGTGTACAGTAGTACCTTGCAGTTCCTCACATTAAGTTTAAACCTCCATTTCTCAGCCCACACGCGTAATGTCTGGAGGTTCCCCTGTAGCACATCCCCTTCCTCTGCTGTCTCTACTCTTTTTGTCAATTTAGCATCTTCAACAAACTTCAGCAGCCTGCTGCTGGTCCCCCTCTTCCAGGTTATTAATAAATATGTTTACCAGCACTAGTTCCTGAGGTTTTCCACTCGGCACATCCTTCCACTCTGAATGGTCACCATCTGCCTCCAACCCGTCAGCCATTTTGCTATCTTCCTGTACACTTTGTGAGGGTTCATTTTAGTTTTTTGCCTATGTCAGACTCTGACCCACTGGGCATAAAAAGTAGGGGCTAAACGAAAAAACTGAGTCATGTTGTTCATTTTGAACCCAGGTTCTTCAGTCAGCAGTGTGAGCATTTAGAGCAGGGAAGCAGATTTCCCCCCAAGAAAGAAGAAAAGGTGGGTCAGAATTAAAAATGGAGTGACGTTAATCCCCATCTCCCACTTTGAAATGAAGATGGCTCCATATTGTTCTACTTGTTGCATGCATTTTTATGTGGTACAGTGTCAAAGGCCTTGCTGAAGTTTGGATAGACTATATCCACCTCCCTGGTGACTTCTTCAAAGAAGGCTGTCAAGTTGATGCTGTGTGCCACAGAACAGCCCATTTGCATCCATGTGTTGAACTATGAAAATCTGGGGGTGCTCATTATGGGAGCAATGAACAACTTGGCACATTGTAGGAAAGCAGCAGCAGTGGCCAACAAGATGCTGGGTTGCATTGCAAGAAGTATAACCTCTAGGAGGAGGGAGGTGATTCTGCTGTTATACAGAGTGCTGGTCAGACCCCATGTGGAGTACTGCGTTCAGTTTCGGCAGCCTTACCTGAAGAGGGACATTAGATTGCTGGAAAGGGTGCAATGCAGAGTAACAAAGATGATCCAGGGCCTGGGAGAGTTACTATATGAGGTTAGACTGAGGGAGTTTAACATGTACTCTCTGGAGGAGAGGAGGGACATGGAGGATATGACTGAGACCTTTAAGTACATGAGAGGAATAAACAGGACAGGCACGGAGGGGACTGTTCAAGGGGAGGGTGGGGAGAGACACTCGGGGTCATGACTTGAGATTCGAGGGTAGAAGGTTTAGGAGGGAAATGAGGAGGCATTTCTTTACGGAAAGGGTGGTAGCAGAGTGGAACGCACTACCGGCAGAGGTGGCCTGTAAAACACTGGGATGCTTCAAGAAGGGCTGGAATAGGGCAAAAGGGATGGCATGTGATGGGGTTTAGGGTGGTAGGGGCAGCTGCAGAATTGGGGTGCTAGCTGCAAAATCGAGCAGACTCGATAGTCCAAATGGCCTTTTTCTGCTGGCAGTTTTGTATATTCGTATGTATGTACTAAATTTTTTTGGTTGACTCAAATATTTTGTCCATTGTTGCATTCCTTCCTTTTGCATATTCCAGTACATACCTTTGTGTCCTCCAGGTTAGACTACTGTAGTGTGCTCTAGAAAGGCTTACTTGGTAGCTGGCGGCAGTTCTTTGTGGAGGTCAGAATATATAACACCATCACTACCCAGTCTGGACTGGTTGCCAGCTGGGTGATGGATTGAATACAAGGCTTATTTTGTTGCCTTACAAACACCTGAATGAACTAGGCCCCCATACCGTTGCGAGCTTCTAACTTCCTACACCCCTGGAAGAACAATTTGGATGACAGAATAGGCTATTGTGAATTCTACCTGTTCACCTAAACTCTGTTGGAGATGGAGATTGTGCTGTGGTGGACAGGTCTCGTGGAATGCACTTCTGAGGGATATCTGCTCAGACACAAAGGACAACCCTAGGAGGCATACAACAAGTGCGGTCCAGCCACTAGCCTTACTGTCAAGATTCACTGATTTTCACCAGCTGGGAGAGAGAGAGACCACTCACGAAGGGATGGCAGACTCCAACAGGTGCAGAAGTAGGGATTCTACCTAAATCCTCTTTGGAGTGTACAGTCCGGGGTCCTTTCTACATTGAAGCAGCTTCTCTCCTCGCTCGCTCTGCTCAGACCCAGCCAGCGGCTGCTCTGTCAGCATAAGGAGCTGTTGGAACACTTACCCAGAATTCCTGGCTGCTGTATGTAAATCAACATTTGTACTGCTGGACCACTACTGAAATAGTGGTCGGCTAATGGTAAGCTCTCAGCCGGAAGAAACAGTGCAGACACAAAGGACACCTCTAGGAGGCTTATGCCAAGAGTGGTCCAGCCCCTAGCCTTACTGTCTACGGAGCTTCACCGACTGCTGTACCCACTACTGAAATAGTGGTCGACTAATATAAAACTCTCAGCCAGAAACTACCAGAAGCAACAGCTCAGACACAAAGGGCAACCCTAGGAGGCATACGCCAAGTGCAGTCCAGCCCCTAGCCTTACTGTCTGCTGAGATTCACTGATCTTCACCAACTGGGAGAGAGACAACAGGTGCAGAAGCAGGGATTCCTTGACAGCAGTTCTACCTGAATCCTCCTTGGAGTGCACAGTCTGGGATTTCTTCTCTACTGAGGCAGCTTCTCTCATCGCACGCTCTGCTCAGACCCAGCCAGTGGCTGCCCTCTCAGCATAAGGAGCTGTTGGAACACTTACTCCACGCCTCGTTTACATAAAAACAAGTTTCCTTTCCATCCTGTCAATTCTGTGTGTACTTTGGTTTTATGAGCAGTTGATGTAACAAGGGCTTTGTACATCTAAAAGGCAGAACATCACTGATTGTTTTTTACAGGTAGCAGAAACAAAGGATCTTACTTCGAGAGGGCTCTTGCAGTAGGTAATTACATATAGGACTGACGTCGGCCGGTGGCAGGACCCCACGGAAAAATTTCTAGCTAGCAGTCCCTGGCGGGGCAGCCCCGTCAGGTGACTGGCGTCATCGGCCCGATCAGTATAAAGGCGGTCCCAGACACCCGCCTTCCAGTTCTTTCGCCCGTCAGCTCGTGCAGCTCCACCGGTGAGGGGTTCATAGCTCCAGTCCTGTTGCTTCGTTGGTTTTCCAAAAGTATCAGTATTTTGTATTTTGTATTTTCTTACGTCAGGTGAGCGTCGGTATATGTTGTCCCCTTCAAAAATAAGTGCGACTCCGCGGCGCCCAACTGCCTCACAAAGACAGTCACTCCCTCTGCCTTTTCTGTTTAGGCCCGACCACTCGACAAGTGTCGCACTGCCTTCATTTCAATGCGGCCACCCATAAACAGACGCCAGCAGTCTCTCAAGCCCATCTCCTCAAGAAGATGTCCGCGATGGAGAAGGAGTTGAAGAAGCTTCAGCAGGCGTCGACCTCCCTGAAGGACACAAGAAGCGGGACAAAGAAAGCACCGGGAGAAGGCCTCCCTCCACAACTCCGGCGGAGCTGCGGCAAGTAACGTCCCCTCCGGGGATCGCCCGGCAAGCAGCCTCCAAGGCTTTGGAGGCGTCAGTCCGCCCGTCGGGTTCGGCATTGAGCCCGCCGGTGCCTCCGGGAAAAAGGAGGCCTCCCAGTACCGCAGCAGGCTATGCCTACTGGTGCGGGCGCCTCCCATAAGCCGGACGTCGGCTCCGCCGGGAGAAGGCCACTAAGACGCCCGACCCTTCGGGGTGGCACACGGCAGTGTCTCCTTCGGACCGGGCCTCTTCACATCCTCGGCCCGTCTCCGATGAGGGACCCCCGAAGTCGGACGCCGGCTCCTCTGGCGTCTGCCAGGACTCGTCCCCTAAGTCGCATGTCGGCTCCTCCGACGTGCGCCGGGCCTCGGAGCCTACGGTAGACCCTGCTCAGTCTGTCGTACCAGGTTCCCCGCAGCCCTCGCTGCCGTCCAGGGAGCCCGAGTCCCCCCTGCCTGACCCCGGGGATTTTTCTCCTCCGTCCCCGGACGAGGCTCGAGATCCTGGGCCACCGTCCGATCCTCTTCCTACAGAGCCAGATCTGACGTCGGCTCCCCCGGACGCCGGCTCCGGCACCAGCTCCGACACCGGCCCCGCCGACGCCGGTTCCGACACCGGCCTCTCCGACGCCAGCGGGGGATATTCCTCTTCCATCGGGCCCTCCACCCCACGGGCCTATCCCGGTTGATCCGCCCGTGGAGTTCCCGACTGGGCCGTCTGCTCCGGCAGCTCCTCCGGTGCCTGGGTATCCGCCATCTTATCCGACGCCAGTTTTCCCAGGTCCACAGCATCCTGCGCCACAGTACCGCGCCGACTCCACCGGACGCCGGTACTCACCGCCGCAATACCCTGCTCCGGTATTCCTCAGGCGGGTTATGGATAATCTCCTCACGGATTCCATCCATACAACTATCCCCACCTCCTCCTCCTCCACCACCCCCTGGGCCGGCGGTGGATCTCCAGGAGACTCTGGCCTCCTGGTGGGCTGAGGCCAAGTCTCAGCTCACCAAGGAAGTTGAGAGCCGTCTTGCGGCGACGGTGCCTCCCCCGGCTCCCGTACGCCCCAGGCGGCACACTCCCTCTCCGCCTCCGGATTCCCGGGCTCTGCCCTCGGGATCCAGAGAGGGGCAGGACACGCGTCCGGGGATCCCTCCCTAAGGAACCCGTTCCTCCCCCTAGACGAGCCAGGGAGTCTTACTCTGCTTCAACTCTTCTTCTTCTTCTTCTCTCTCGGACTCCTCGGATGCCTCCGATGGGTGTTCCAAGAAAGACGACGAGCCGCGCTCTCCGTCCAAGCCCCGGCCGAGGACTCCTCCGAAGTCTCCTCCGGAGGATCCTTCTTTCACGGAGTTGCTCAGGAAGATCCAGGAAGTCCATCAGTGGCGTTCCTTAGAGCCAGATCCTCAATGGGTTAAACTCGCCGAACATCTGGACTTGCCCCTTACGGCTCCTACTCTAGTGCCACCCTGGATCGAGCCTCACGCACCTTGTTTCCACTATTTGGAAACAACCGTCGGCTTTAGCCCCGCTTCCTCGGAAGTCTAACAGGCTATACCAGGCTCCGGAGGGTGTAGACTTTTTAGACTCTCACCCCTGTGCAGACTCGGTTGTGATTAGCGCCGCTCATGGCCGGTCAGCACACCCGAAACATTTGAGCTCATCTCCCCCGGATAAGGAATCTCGTTTTCTGGATCAGTATGGAAGGAAGATCTATACTTCTTCCACACTGGGGATTAGGGCCCTAAATTATGTAGCACATATGGGGGATTACCAGAAGGCCGTCCTTACCCCGGCGGAATCCAAGATTGACTCCTTGCCTGACTCTCAAGTCAAGCAGGAGTTAGCCGACCTGGTCCGTTCTGCTCATTCGGCCAGTCGTCATATTCTGAGGATGACCTACGATGCAGTGGACACCGCAGGACGGAGCTCTGTGTTCGCCGTAAGTCTTCGGCATCATGCATGGCTCCGTGTGTCAGGTCTGGTCCTGGAGGTGCAGTCAGCAATTCAAGTAGCACCTTTCAGAGGTTCTGTGCTTTTCGGTGGTGATGTCAAGGACATCATCACTGACTTGCAGGAGAAGGGGACGGCCCTTAAATCCATTGATTCAATGTACCGTCCTCATCCCCCACAGCGCCGTCCCTTTCGCAGACGCAGCCGGCCTCAAGCGAAACCTCAGGGAAGGCGGGCCACTAAACGTTGGGCCCCCACAGCTGCCAGGCCCCCGCCACCCAAAAAAGCTGCGGGTGCCCCAGCTGCGGCGCTGCCTCACACCACCTGACTCCTTCCCTCTCCCACCGCCTCCGGACTCCCCGGAGGAACCGGTAGGAGGGAGGTTCTCCCTCCACCTTCCAGGCTGGGAGAGGATAACATCGGATTCTTGGGTGCTTCAGATCATAGCAGAGGGGCACTCCATAGAGTTTCTGCAAAATCTCCATGTCACCCCCCTCTGAACTCCTCTTACTCAAGGGACCATCTTCCTTTGGTCAGGGAAGAAATCTCTGCTCTCCTTGCGAAGCAGGCTATAGAGCCCGTCCCCCCTCACCTTCACGGGATGGGTTACTATTCCCACTTCTTCCTTGTACCAAAGAAGACGGGAGATCTCAGACCAATTCTCGATCTCGGCTCCCTGAACCTATATGTGGAATACAAGAGGTTCAGGATGCTCTCCCTTCAGACCCTCTTGCCCCTGCTTCGGCCAGGCTAATGGCTTTGTGCACTAGATATGCAGGATGCATATCTGCACATCCCCATTCACCCTTCGCACTGAAAGTACCTCAGGTTTGCATTCCAGGGGGACCACTACCAATTCCGGGCACTCCGTTTTGGTCTCTCCTCGGCTCCCCGAGTTTTTACCAAATGTCTGGCGGTGGTAGCGGCCCACCTGCTTACTTTGGGAGTTCAGGTTTTTCCCTACCTGGACGACTGGCTCCTGGCGGCCCCATCCAGGGAGGAACTCCTGCATTTCCTCTCCCTCACCCAGCAGGTTTTCACTGGCCTGGGTATCACCATCAACCATTCCAAGTCTCACCTGGATCCTTCTCTGAGACTCCAGTTCATCAGGGCAATCCTCGATACGACAATGTGCAAGGCCTTCCTGCCTCCGGACAGGGGGGTCTCCCTCCAGTCCCAGATTTCCCTCCTATCGGAATACAGGAGGGTTCCGGCGAGGTCGGTGCTCCGTCTCCTGGCGCTTATGGCGGCGGCCATCCCGACGGTTCCGCGTGCGCGCCTCCACATGAGAATCTCTCAGTGGACTCTCCGCTCTCAGTGGGATCAACAGGTGGACGACCTAGATCATCTGGTGCTGATCTCCTCGCCGATGGTAAGAGACTTGCAATGGTGGATGGTTCGAGAGAACCTCTTCCGGGGGGTCCCCTTTTTTCATCCTCCCCCCGATCAGACTCTGACCACGGACGCTTCAGGCGAAGGTTGGGGAGCCCATCTGGGTCCTCACCGAACCCAGGGCTTATGGTCAAAATTGGAGTTACTTCTCCACATCAACGTGCTTGAGCTTCGAGCAGTGCTGTATGCTCTCGAGGCCCTTCACCAATACATCCTTCCCGGTCACCTAGCTGTCCAAACGGACAACATGTGCGTGGTGTGGTACATCAACAAGCAGGGAGGGACTCTGTCCTACCCGTTGTGCACGGAAGCGATGAGGGTTTGGGAATGGGCAACGCTTCACAACCTTCACCTCATGGTGTTCCATGTTCCGGGAGTTGACAGTGTACTGGCAGACAGGCTAAGTCGTTCGTCAGCTCTACCACATGAGTGGAAACTGGATGAAAAAGTTCTAAAAAGCATCTTCCAGATTTGGGGGGGCTCCTCAGATAGACCTGTTCGCTTCCTCCCAAAATGCAAAGCTTCCAACCTTTTGCTCGCTCGCTGCAGAGCGAGTCGCTTTCTGGAGCGACGCTCTGTCTCTAAACTGGAAGGACAGATTCGTCTATGCTTTTCCCCCAATTCCTCTGGTCCCTCGTGTGTTGCAGAAACTTGCTTTGGAAGGAGCGAGAATGATTCTGATCGCTCCTTTCTGGCCCAGACAAATCTGATTCTCTCTTCTACAACAGTACTCAGAGGTTCCTCCTCTTTCTCTTCCTTTATCTCCAGGATTGCTGACCCAGGATCAGGGGACCCTGGTCCATCCGGGACTCAAGTCCCTTCAAC
Organism: Neoceratodus forsteri; assembly: GCA_016271365.2. Lineage (NCBI taxonomy): Eukaryota > Metazoa > Chordata > Ceratodontiformes > Ceratodontidae > Neoceratodus > Neoceratodus forsteri. Next base: position 1,126,351,037 of record CM057449.1, on the reverse strand, counting down.
TTCATGCATGGCTCCTGCAGACCTAGCTCAATCTCGCTTTGGCGTTTCTCCTAAGGTGGCCGAGATTCTGGTGGAGGCTAGAAAACCCTCCACTAGGTCCGCCTATGCCATGAAATGGAAAAGATTTTCCATCTGGGCTGCGTTCAGGAACGTGGAGCCCTTTTCCTGTCCTGTGACCGTTCTGCTTGATTACATGCGTCATCTTTTCAACCTGGGTCTCAGTCACTCCTCTTTGAAAGTCCATATGGCGGCTATTTCAGCCTACCATGTCCCTTTCACTGATAAGGCATTTGCCCAACTGGAGGTATCCAAAACCTTTCTGAGGGGTCCTTCATCTCAAGCCCCCTGTCCGGAATCCAGCTCCCCCTTGGGACCTAAACTTTGTCCTCGAGAAACTTACCCTTCCTCCCTTTGAGCCTGCGGCTTCAGCAGACTTGAAGTTTTTATCATGGAAGATGCTCTTCTTGGTGGCCATTACTTCCGCTCGCAGAATTTCCGAGCTCCAGGCCCTGATGTGCAAAATCCCTTATCTGATTTTTCACAAAGAACGAGTAGCTCTTCGCACGAATCCTAAGTTCCTTCCCGGGTGGTAGCGGAATCTACAGTAAATCAGTCTATTGAATTACCTGCCTTTTTCACGCAGTACTCCAACCAAGGAGAATACTTGCTCCATACCATGGATGTTCACAGGATTCTGAGATACTACACTGATAGGATGAAGGATCTCAGAAAGACTGATCAGTTGTTCGTCTCTTTTGCTCACAAAAGAGAAGGCAATGCTGTTTCTAAGCAATGCCTATCAAAATGGTTGGCCCATTGCATCACTTTCTGTTATGACAAGTACAGCAAGACCCTACCGGGTCAAGTCGGAGATCACGCCATTCGTGGAGTAGCAACCTCTGCGGCTTGTTTCAAGAACGTGTCTGCGGCAGACATCTGTGCTGCCGCCACTTGGACTTCCGTCCATACCTTTACTAAACATTACAGTTTGGACATTGCCTCTCGCCATAGAGCAGGCTTTGTTAGCGGGTCTTGCAAGGCCTCCTTTCTTGAGGCTTGCAAGGTTTTCTTTGCTACTTCTTGGAGTAGTACCTCCCAGTGCCTTTCTTTGTTCCAGACTGCTTGGGATTCTGTCCTATATGTAATTACCTACTGCAAGAGCCCTCTCGAAGTAAGATAGTACAGTTATGTAAGAACTTACCGTAACAGTAGATCTTCGAGAGAGGCTCTTGCAGTAGGTAATACCTTCCTGCCCTCCATCCCCCTAGGCTTTTTCAGCACCTTTTCCGTCGAGGAAAATATCTGCCTCTCTCTCGTCCAGGCCTTCCGGGCCTGTGGCGGGAAAGAACTGGAAGGCGGGTGTCTGGGACCGCCCCTTTATACCAGCGTCGTATGACGCTGGTCACCTGACGTGGGGGCGGTCCCCGCCAGGGACTGCTAGCTAGAAATTTTTCCGTGGGGTCCTGCCGCTGGCTGGCGTCAGTCCTATATGTAATTACCTACTGCAAGAGCCTTTCTCGAAGATCTACTGTTACGGTAAGTTCTTACGTATCTGTACTTTCTGCCCACCCACCCTACCTCCTAATCCCACCCCTGGGTCATCCTCCTTTATATGGTCTACATTACTCCGCCCCCTTCCTGCCTCTCCTAATTACAAAGGGGGGGAATACATACAGCTCAAACACAATGGTCTCCTCTTGGAGGCATATGCCAAGAGTGGTCCAGCCCCTAGCTTTACTGTTAGCTGAGCTTCACTGATCTTCACCGACTGAGGTACCCACTACTGAAATAGTGGTTGGCTAATAGAAAGCTTTCAGCCAGAAGTCTCATCTACTTCTCTTTCGTCTAAGTATTGCTATAAAGCAATCAACTATTCTCACCTAAAAGCCTATACAGAGTAATACAGCCAGTATGGATCTTGTAAACTGCAGTTGCTGTGACACACTGTTTTGCAAGGCTTTCATCCTTAGAATGGGGCACTGTCCAACATGCTTCACATTCAAGGACCTTAAATCTCAGTTATATGCAGCCTGGGCTGAGATACAATACCTCCGTGCTATCATACATCAGCTACTGCTGGGCAACATCAGAGAACCTTCAGGTCCTAGACACTCTGCACAAGCACTCCTAGCTCAAAGGACAAACAGGCCAGCGGGCTGGTAGATGGTCAAGAACCATAGAACAACCAAAAAATCCTCTTCTAAAGGGCGTTCCAATCCTATTTTGACATTGAACAGATACGCACCACTATCTCCCAGGGCGACTGCGTAGACAGCATAGATGTTTCTTCAACTTGTGTAACAGGCGTCGAACGCTCTCCACATCCAATCCAGCACAAGGAGGTGCACCCCACCTCTAAACATGCTAAATCAGAAAAGAAGAAACTTGTTTTAATAATAGGCGACTCCATGATTAGGGGTATAGAACCTCACCTCCAGCAGGACCATGCTTCAGTAGCAGTCAGGTGCCTCCTGGGGACATCAGCATGGAGGGACACAAGCCGCATAGAGGGGATTGTACGCGCAGTGGACCACAACACTCATGTCATTCTCCATATAGGTACAAATGACCTAGCCAGTAGATCAGTGGAAGAAACTAAACAAAATATCTCCAGGCTGGGTGACAAACTTTCTTCTCTTGCAACTGGTCTCACCTTCTCAGAGATTCTGCCTGTCTGGAATAAGGGAGACAGCAGGCAGAAGATAAGGGAAAAGGACATCACCGAATTTAACACCTGGCTGAGGAACTGGTGCCAGGAAAAAGGTCACCAGTATATTGGTAATTGGCAGGACTTCTGTTAACGGGAGTTTTTTAAATTCGATGGCCTGCACCTCTCTAAAGAAGGCACACGAGCGCTTGGTCAAAAGGTTGATGTCCATATTGGTCAGTTAAACTAGTGGACGGGGGGGTGGCACAGGCACCCCTTACACCACAAGGGTTGCCATGTGCCCTTCCCCCATCACCAACTAGTTCAGCACATATGCTCCTTAATATACACAATAACAAGCAACAGAAAACATACTAACAGATCCAAGGTAAGCCTTCAACTAACCAGAATAAGCAGTGTTGGAAGGCAGTGTGCATCAATGCTCATAGCCTAACAAACAAAATTCCTGATCTCACGGCCATGATGGCAGAAGCGCAGTTAGACTTGGTCGCTGTTACGGAAACATGGTTCACTGGGAACCACACAATGGATGTCACCATCCCGGGGTATGTGCTATTCCGGAAGGATCGAGATGGTAAAAAGGTGGGGGGTAGCATTGTATGTAAAAGAGGACATAAATGCAACAGAAATCCAAAGGAAGCAAAGCAAGGCAGAGGCATTTTAGATTATCCTTGGGGCTGGAGAGAAGGCCCCAATCTGGATCAGAGTTATCTACAGACCCCCATCTCAGGAAGCTGATATAGATAGAGCTCATGGAGACCATCTTGACCATTGCAGATGGGAGAGTTGCTGCTGGTAGGGGACTTCAATCTGCCAGATGTTAACTGGTCCTCATACACAGCATCCTCCGAACAAAGCAAAGATTTCCTGTTTGCACTGCAAGGAGCAGGTTTACAACAACTGAACAACTGGTGAATTTCCCCAACCAGAGACAAAGCAATACTAGACTTGGTGCTCACAAACAGCACAAAAGTCTCATATATGCAAGTAGGGGTCAGTCTGGGGACCAGTGACCACAGGACAACCCAGCTAACTATGAACAAAGTAGAAGATACTAGTCACACTAAAACCAAGGTTCTAGATTTCAGGAGAGCTAACTTTCCTGAAATGAAATGTAAAGTCATATCCATGCTAGACGGCAGAAACTCGGAAGATGTAGAAGGCTGTTGGGAGGCCTTAAAAACTGCTTTAAATACAGCTACATGCACTAGGCAGATCACCAAATCCAAAAGAAAGAAAAATCTACTATGGTTCACCAAGGAAGTTGCAACCAAAATCAAGGAAAAAAAGGAGGTGCTTTTGCAAAATATAAATAAACTAAAAGTGAATTAGATAGAGAAGAATACAAAAACAAGCTGAGTAAGGCAGCAAAAGCAGTTAGGAGATCAGAAGCACAGACAGAGGAGAAAATAGCACAGAGGGTCAAGAAGGGAGACAAAACCTTCTTCAGATACATACGGGAAAAAAGAAAGAGTAAGGGGGGAGTAATCAGGTTAGCAACAAAAGAAGGCAAGATGGCAGAGACAGATGAAGACAAAGCAGAGTTACTAAATGATTTCTTTTGCTCGGTCTTCACCATAGAAGACAGCGGGAAGGGTCCTACACTAAGTAGATCAGTACACAACACCAGAGAAGCAGACACAATACCTTTTTTAAGGGAAAGGGTCCTAGAAGAACTAAATAGGCTCAAGGTAGATAAAGCAATGGGGCCTGATGGTATCCACCCTAGGGTACTGAAGGAGCTTCGGGAAGAACTCGCCACACCACTTGCTGAGCTCTTCAGCAAGTCACGGAAAAGTGGAATAATACCTCAGGACTGGAAAAGGGCAACAGTAGTACCGTTACACAAGAGCAGAAGCAGGGAAGAGGCAGGAAACTACCGACTGGTCAGTCTGACCTCGGTGGTAGGAAAAATTATGAAGACATTACTAAAGGAGAGGATAGCAGAAAGATTGACCCCAGGCAACATGGCTTCACTGCAGGGCGCTCTTGTCAAACCAGTATGATCGACTTTTTCGACTGGGTCACCAGAGTGGTCGACCAGGGAGGAGCAGTGGACGTTGTGTACCTGGATTTCAGCATCAGCAAAGCCTTCGACACTGTCACCACAGAAGACTAGCTAACAGATTAGAGCATACAGGAGTTGGTCATAAGATAGTGAACTGGATCAACAATTGACTGCAGGATAGGATGCAGAGAGAGCTTGTCAATGGCTCACTATCAAGGGAAGGCAAAGTAGCCAGTGGCGTTCCATAGGGGTCTGTGCTGGGACCTATCCTCCTTAATATATTTATTGGGGATATTGCAAATGACTTGAAGGGGAAGGTTTGCCTGTTTGCAGATGACACAAAACTCTGCAACAGTGTAGACATGCAAGAAGGAGCAAAGGTCATGGAAGCAGACCTGAAAAAAACTTGAGGAATGGTCCAGGGATTGGCAGTTGAAATTTAATGCCAAGAAGTGGAAGGTTATGCATATAGGAAAAAGAAACCCAGGGATAAAGTACACACTGGGAGGGCATCAGTTAGAGGAGACAAAGAAAGAGAGACCTTGGAGTAGTCATCGCGGATGACTTAAAGGTTGGAAAACAGTGTGAAAAGGCAGCACAAAAGACGAGTGGCATCCTTGAATGCATTGGTAGGAGAATTACAAGTAGAAACAGCAAGGTTATCATTCCTCTCTACAGGTCCTTGGTGAGGCCACATTTAGAGTACTTCGGTCAGTGTTGGAGGCCCCACCTCAAAAAGGACATGGACCACCTGGAGACAGTACAGAGAAGGGCTACAAAGATGGTGCATAGTCTGCATCGCGAGCCATACAATGCAAGACTGAGGGAATTGAACCTGTACACCCTTGAGCAGAGAAGAAACAGAGGTGACATGATCGAAACTTTTAGGTACGTTAAGGGAATCAACACAACACAAGCAGGAAACCTCTTCCAGCAAAACAGGGATGCGCGTAAAAGGGGGGCACAACTTGCGTCTGGTGGGAGGCAAGTTCAAATGCAACCTCAGGAAGTACTTCTTTACAGAAAGAGTCATAGACCCATGGAACAGCCTACCTCAGGAGGTGGTGGAATGCAAGACAGTACGCGAGTTCAAACTCGCATGGGACAGACATTGTGGACACATCAGGGTGCAGTCTAAATAGGGAGGGGGGAGAAACACGGGCAGACTAGATGGATCTTGTGGTCCCCATTTACCGACACAATTCTTATGTTCCTATTTGTCTCGGCTCATCTGTGGGCATTTCAAGGCAAGAGTAAGGAAATTCTAATTTTGTCAAGCGTTCCGGGATATCTTCGAGTTAACTTTTAAGATTTTTAGCTGTTGACGCAATTTTTGTATTTTAGTTGGGTGTGTAGCAGTTGTTTGTTTTCTCTTGTTTTTGTGTGCTTTTTTTTCCCTCCATCTTCTGCTTTCGGTATATTTGTATTTCATGGCACTCTGAGTCTGGGAAGGGCACAGTAGAAATAGATGAATATTACTGCTACACTGGAGTAAGGCTTACAGTTCTTACTCGTATCTCAGACATTTCAAATGAACCTCCATACATAGTAAGAACAAGCTTAGTATTAAAAATAGCTTATTAGTTTTCAAACTTCATGATAGTGATCCTTCTGTATGCTATGGAACAAAATCTTGGGTCTCTTTATGGGAACAAATATGTTGTAATTAACCATGTACAGTACACCAGGAGTAAAATAAATGCCTTTAAACAAGTGGTTGGATTTATTCACCTGCCATTATTTACATTTAGTTTGCCCTACGATTGGTAGAGTACATTGTCAGGCTTGATTGAGACTGGAACAGGTTGGAGCCTCCCCTGGGAGGCTAGCCTCACAGTTTGAAAAAAACAAAACACTGTAACATTAGTAGTAGAAGAATTTATTTGAGGCACCCTTCCCCGAACTCTCAGGGTGCCCTTACAACGTGTGACATCATAAACACATCACTGTAATCCGATCGAACATCTAAACAAATATAAATATAATAACAAATCTAATATGCTGTATATTGTGTACCCTATGGTCTAAAACAGTAACAGTGATTTATGTAAGCATTAACACATGACATGTTGTACGGTTATTTGGTAATTACTGCATGCCCTCCCCCCAGCTCCGTGGATTGGGTGCACGAGGCATTAGCTGAGTGCTTTTTAACCACGGGGTGAGGGGGAAGTGAGGTAATCACCAAATAACCAGAAACCCTGAAGTGTGTTGTTGCATTTAGAAAATGGCACCAAATAATAAAAAAATACACTAAATAAATCTTTAAGAATAAATAAATCTTCTTCATTGGTAAATAGACTCATACCAAACAGCTAGGTTTGCCCCATCAAACAGGTCAGATTGGCAGGCAGATAGGTCACAGTTTTTTTTTTGTTTGTTTTTTTATAATAAAATCTTTTTTGTTAGTTTTAAAGGAATAACCTTACAAACTGTGTGCACTTCAACACAACAAAATAATATGTTTCACAGAAATAGCTACATTAGTATGGGTAACACCGGTTGCCTAGGGCTCTCACATTGAGAGTTGCATCTCCAGTACATAAGTAAAAGTCCCAGCATAGTAAGGCACCCATAGCTTACGCCATCACCATAGGAAGGACCTTTTTCCACATGGATTCACTGTCATCCATTCCAGGCTCCCTATTTCCCCCTGCCTTTTTTTTTTTTTAAACTTTATTTATGAAAGAGCCAATGGGTCGAGAAGAGCTCTATAGAGTCAGAGAAGCAATGACATCTTGATCAGTTACATCATAGTACATGTACACATCAGTCTGGGTACTATCCATGATCCATCTATATCTCCATTTTATACAGTGAAACTTATTATCTATAACTCATTTTGGTTTTACCAATACTTTCTTTACCTGGAGTTCCCCAATTTTTCCAGTTGGGTACTAATGCATCCCTTCACTTTATTATGAACCCTCGCACATTCCAGAGCCAGAGGAACTCTTCCATCAGTACAGAGATTAATGCCCTCAATGCATGTGGTTACCTAGAAGAGCAGAAACCATTCTTTACCCAGTGCCCTCTCAAGGGGGGACCAGATCTTATCATATTTGTCTAGTCGTTCCAAGACTTTATATTGGATATGTTCTAACTTCATATTATTTAAGAGGGCTCTTGCTCACTGGGCAATGGTAGGCATGGCCTGGGCCATCCAATTTTGAGCTAAAATCTGCTTACCCACAACTAGAGCCAGTCTTCTCAGAGGATGTGAAGCTTCTGACTGGCCCCCTCCATTTCTTGGTACCCCCAATAACATATCCACAGGGTCTAACTGAATCTCACATTCCAAAGCCTTATTTAAGGTTTGGTTTATCTCATTCCAGTATATTCCTACTTTTGGACACGCTCAAACCAAGTGGTAAAACGTACATCCCTGAGCACAGCATTTAGGACATTGGTCTGAAATTTGGGGATTAATCTTGTGTGCCAAAGCTGGGGTGTGATAAATTCGGTGCACAATATTATAGTTAATTATTCGTACTCTATTATTTACTGAGACAGCCTTGCTACTCAGCAGGGCCAAATTCCATTCCCCTCCTGTTAACATGTTTGCACCTAGGTCTTTATCCCAGCTGTCTTTTAACTTTTGCAGCTTATCTGGCTGTGCTCCCAGTAGAGCTTTGTATAGTACTGACAGTGGTTTCACACCCACATGTTTTTTTACAGTGTTGAAAAATCTCCTCCAGAGACGTTCTGCTCAAGGAAGGTCCCACCCGAATCCAAGTTAATTTAAGCAGCCTGGACCTTATTACCACATAAGTAAGGTTGTGTGAGGGGTGAATGTCAAATAATTGTCTTAACTCGGAAAAGCTAGAAAAGGTCCCATTGTTGAATAAGTGAGACAGGAGAAAGACACCTTTTCCCCCCTCACTGTCCCAGAGCATATTTGACCGAGGGGGGAGCCCTTCCATCCCTCCACAAGCAATACAAGATGGACCCATCTGGTGAAATGCCCCCCCTTATCCCCCATCATCAATGAAGTCCTCCTCCAGGCCTTAATCATACTATTGGTGAATGGGTTCTTAGGTTTCTCACCATCTCCCTCCCTCGAACTTAATAGGAGGAGACATAGGGCGTAGGGAGAACACACCCTGGATTGTGACTCCATGGTGACCCAGGCTCTCATTCTTCCTCCTATTTCTTGACAATCCATAATGTATGTTAGTTGGGCCGCTAAAGCATATAGCTTCAGATTGGGGAGTGACAGGCCCCCTCTATGTAATGGTTGCCACAACACCTCCTTCCTAATCCCAGGTCTCCGATTAGCCCAAATTAGAGAGGTAATAGAGCCCTCAAGAGACTTCAGATGATACAGTGGAGGCATAACAGGAAGGGTCTGAAAAAGATAGACATTGAGGTAGAATTTGCATTTTTACTAAATTTACTCTTCCCACCAAAGATAAGGGGAGCGACTTCCATCTACTACATTGTTCCTTAATTTTTGTTGCTAATGGGCTGTAATTTATATGTCCCACATCCGCTAGTCTACGTGGGAGCAGTATTCCCAGATATTTAATTACTGTTCTAGGGGGAATATCTATTCCACTTATATGTATGGACTCTCCACCATCCGCCAGCGGGAGCCACTCACTCTTATTCCAGTTGATCTTGTGCCCTGAGATAGGACCATACTCCTTGAAAAGGGAGGTCAGGGCAGGCATTGCTCTTACTGGGTCAGCCAAGAATAGAAGCACATCATCTGCAAAGAGAGAGATAGCGTGCTCCTCCCCATTAACCTCATAGCCCTCTATTTCCCGGTGATGTCTAATGGCTGTAGCCAAAACCTCAATGGTCAGAACATATATCAGTGGAGAAAGGGGGCACCCCTGTCTAGTCCCTCTATGAAGCCGAAAGGGGGGAGACATCATATTGTTTGTAAGAGTTTGGGCCCATGGGGATTGATATAACCACTCTACCCAATGTCTAAAGACCGGGTGCAGCCCAAATTCTTTAGTATTGCAAACATAATCGGCCATTCGACCCTGTCGAAGGCCTTCTGCGCATCCAGTGTGAGAAGGCCCCCATAAGCTTTCCTCCCTCATGACCCTTGCCAAATAATATTCATTACCCGTCTTAAATTATGCCTTGCCTGCCTCCCCTTAACAAAACACCCTTGATCGTGATGAATGACCTGTGGTAGGACCCTCTCCAGCCTCCTTGCCAATATGTTCGTTATTATCTTATAGTCAGCGTTTAGCAAAAAGATTGGACGGTAAGAGCCACATTTTTTTGGATCCTTGTCTGGTTTGGGTAAAATTGTTATAATAGCTATCTGTTGAGATGTGTCAACCCCCCTTCCCCCAGCACCTCCCTTACCATATACTGAAAGAGCTGGCCCAAGTCACCCCAAAACCTTTTGTAAAATTCCATGGGCAGGCCATCTGGCCCTGGAGCTCTTCCCGATCTAGACGCCCAGATTGCCTCCTTAATTTCCTGTACAGTGAGTTCCTGTCCCAGCTTCTCATTTATTTGAGCAGGTATCACAGGAAGGGGAATATTTTCCAGAAAGCTATCCAGATTTGTTCCTTGTGGGAATTCTGATGTATATAGCTTTTCATAAAAGGATTTAAAAATAGTATTTATCTGTCGGGCAGAGGAGGTACACTCCCCATTCTCATTTTCTATTGTTAGAATTGTTCTCTCTGCTCTTTGTTTCTTAATTAGCCAGGCCATCCATCTCCCCGACTTGTCCCCCTCGAAATACTGTCCCACTTTTGACATTAGGATATCCCTTTCAATACGCTTACAACACAGTTGGTTGTATTCTCCCTTCATACTCTTCAGCTTCACCAGATCACCAGGTGACTGACTGCCTATAATCTGCTTTTCTAGCCTCATTATATTGGATTCTAGTTCATTCTCCCTTCGTTTTTCTTGCTTGCATTTAAAGGCTGCATATGAGATAGTCTCCCCCCTTACAAAAACTTTCAGAGCCTCCACGTAGTCCTTGCTGAGGTGTCTTCCACTTTATTATTTTCTAGGAATTCCTGTAGTTTCTCGGACATTTGTTGTACGTATTGGGGGTCTAACAATAATGTAGGATCCATTCTCCATTGCCGCACCCCCCCCACCCCCAATCTATCTCTTTCTCCACTTCTAAATGTAATGGTGCGTGGTCTGACACTATAATAGGGCCATATTCTATCTCTCTCTTATTCGCCCCAGAAAAGTAGGAGAAGCCAGGAAATAGTCTAGTCTTGTATAGACCTTATGGGCACAGGAGTAGAAAGAGAATTCCTCTGTATCTGGGTGTTTAAATCTCCACTGTTCCTGCAAGGCCCTTTCCTCTGCCAGCCTCCGGAGGGCCCCCACACTTTAGGGAGATCGTCTGAATCTAGGTTTTGAATGGTCAAGCAGGGGATCCCAATAGGTGTTATAGTCGCCCCCTATAATTATTTTGTCTGGGAACACTGCTAGCATAATAGCTAGATGCTCAAAAAATTCTGGGCAATCAAATGTAGGCCCATACAAGGACCCCAGGACTAGCAATTCCTCCTCCACCATAGCCTTCACTATAACATATCTCCCCTGACTGTCTCTTTGGGTTGTGTGAATTTGTACCCTGATCCCCGGTCTAAACCATACACATGTTCCTCTGTCCTTGGACGTGAAGTGAGATGCTACCATTGTACCCCCCCATTTTTTTTCTACTCGCTTAATTTCTTCACATGTTAAATGTAACTCCTGTAGCATCACAACATCTGCATTTTTTTTCTTAATATATGACCATACACGTTTTTGTTTCACTGTAGTTTTTAAACCATTTACATTCCAGGATGACATTTTTAAACTAGCCATCCGGTGGCATCATATTTATTCCCAGATCTAGGATCTACCTCAAGTCCCCTCATACCACTCGTCTCCTGACCTTTTTTATTTTTTCTCCCAAGTAACAGATAGCCCCAATCACACACACACACACAAATACAAACACACACAAAAAAGGGTAGATAAACATGTGGGGAGTAGTGCAATGTAATGGCTGTGGGGCAGCAGTCTTCCGGGAGTCTTTCTGGAGGCTGAAATGCGCCCTATTTGCAAACAACTATCTGCCCTGAGGGAGGAAGTTGCCCGTCTTGAGGCCGCACTGGACAGTAGTAAGGAAACCTTCCCCCAGGCCACACTGGACAGTAGGAAGGGAACCTCCCCCATCCAGGGAGCACTAGCGCCACCACCACTACCTCAGAGGTTCCGAAGAAAGCACAGCAGTTGGACCACAGTGGGCTCAGGGAGGTTGAGGATGGTGGAACAGAGGCACACCAGTCAGTTGTTCCACCCACAATCCATACACCATTCTGGGGGAAGCATAGCTCCCCATGGATGCACCAAGAGAGAAGACTGATGACAACTGTCTCAAGGAGGCCACAGGAAGGAGGCAGAGGACACCACAGGGAAGGAAGCAGCTCTGGTGGGGACTCAATTATTAGGGTATAGAACTGAGGGGAGCTGGGAAAACTGAGTAAGGTGCCTGCCTGGTGCCATGGCTTGGAGGGACAGGAAGCATCCTTAGGATCACGAGAACAGCTGCAAGGGAGTCTGAGCTGAGCGTAATTGTCCACCTAGGGACAAATGACTTGGCTTATCATGAGATTAGAGCAGTGCAGGAGGACATTGCAGAGTTGGGGAGGGCCTAACAAGTAGCACACACAGTATCCTTCTCAGAGGTGCTGCCTGTCAAAGGCATGGGGAGGTGAGGTAATTAGCACCATGCAGTTTAATGAATGGTTTGAAACAATGGTGCAGAGCACAGGGTTTAGCTTCATTGGGGACTGGGGTTCCACCTGGAGGGACACCAGCCTATACTAAGGGATGGTCTGCATCTGTCCAGGAAGGAACAAGTCGTTTGAGCAATCGGTTTAAATGCTTCATTTGCAAGCTTTTAAACTAGTCAAAGGGAGGCACTGACAAGCAGCAGGAAAATCAGCCTCTCCTACAAAACAGGGTACTAAATGAGAAAAGACTGAGGTAGAACGGTCAGTGGGGATGCTGCAACAGAAGGTAAAGCCATCAAAAATGGAGACAATGAGTACCAATGCCGTAGTCTGGGTAACAAGCTTCCTGAATTAGTGGCCTTGATGGAGGAGGAACAACTGGATATCGTGGCAGTCACAGAAACATGGTACACACAAAACCATGACTGGGACATAAACATACCAGGATACACTATCTACAGGAGGGACAGGGAGGGTAAAAGAGAAGGAGGAGTAGTTCTTTACATAAGGGAAGGAATAAAAGCAACAGAACAAAAGGGTAAACAGGGAGGAGAAGAAGCACTGTGGGTAAATTTGGAGACAGGCAATGGCACCACAATCCACACAGGGGTTGTATACAGACCCCCTTCTCAGGGGGAGGAAATGGACAAGGAAATGATAGAAAGTATACTTAGAATGGCAGAAAAAGGGGAGATATTGCTGATGAGTGACCTGAATATGCCAGATGTTAACTGGAGTGCAGTTGCAGCTGCCACTTCGAAGAGTGCAGTTATTCTAAATGCCCTACAGGGGGCATGCCTTAGACAACTAGTACTGGAGCCCACTCGAGAGGGAGCAGTATTAGACTTGATTCTCTCAAATGGAGATGTAGAGAGGATCACAGATGTAAGTGGGTAGCCATCTGGGAACTAGCGACCATCGAACAGTATGGTTCACAATAAACACAGCAATAGAGTCAAGCCATACAAAGACAAAAGTACTGGACTTTAGGAGGCTGACTTTGCCAAAATGGTGAGTGCCTAAGGAATGCACTAGCAAATGGGCAGGAAGGAGGGTGGAAGAACAATGGGGAATAATAAAACTGCCATCACAGAGTAGCGAGCCTTTGTGTGAAGCAAATAAACAAAACAAAGCGATGTAAGAAACCACTGTGGTTCTCAAAGGAAGTGGCAGTGAAGGTTCAAGAAAAAGCATTCAGGAAGTACAAGGAATGCAGAAGGAGCAGGACAGAGAACTGTCAGTTAAAGCAAAGGAGGCTGGGAAGGCAGTCAGAACAGCAAAGGCCCAAACCGAGAAAAGATAGCCAACTCAGTTAAGAGAGGATAAAACCTTTTATAGGTACATCAGGGGCGAAGGAAGACCAAGGGAGGATAGTGAGGCTTAAAAAGGGGAGGGAGGGTGGGCAGAGGAGGCTGTGAAAGCAGAGATACTTAAACAAATATTTTTGCTCAGTATTTACAGATGAAGAGGGAGGTACATAAAACAAACAGTAGAAACACTCTGGATACAGAGTTGATACCAGCCCATTTACAGAAGAAAGGGTTCTGAAAGAACTCTTAAAACTGAAGGTGGACAAAGCAATGGGGCCTGATGAGTTCATCCCAGAATTCTAAAGAGCTAAGGGTAGAACTAGTGACACCACTGACTACCCTTTTAACAAATCATGGGAGGATGGGGTGGTACCCGAGGACTGGAGGAGGGCAGATTGATTCCCTTCACAAAAGTGGGAGCAAGGCAGAAGCAGGAAACTACAGACCTGTTAGTTTAACCTCAGTGATAGGAAAATGATGGAATCACTTCTGAAGGAAAGATTGTTGAGTATCTAGAGGCCAGAGGGCACAGGACCCTAGGCAGCATGGATTCACGGCGGGAGGTCATGCCAGGCGAATCTGATAGATTTCTTTGACTGGGTGACCAAAGTAGTAGATCAGGGAGGGGCTGTGAACATGGCCTACCTAGACTTTAGCAAGGCATTTGACACAGTCCCACACAAAGATTAATATACAAGTTAGCCAGCCTGGGAGTGGTCTCAAGATGACAGCCTGGGTAAAGAATTGGCTGGAGAATAGGACACAGAGGTAATAGTAAATGGAGTCCACTCAGAAGAAAGGAGGGTTACTAGTGGGCAAATTCGAGGGTTCAGTATTAGGACCAGTCCTCTTCAATGTCTTTATAAGCAACATTGCAGAAGGACTGGAAGGAAAATATGTCTCTTTGCAGATGACACAAAGATCTGCAACAGAGATGATGCACAGGGTGGGGTGGAAAGGATGAGAAGGGACTTGGCAAGGTTAGAGGAATGGTCAAATGTAAGGCAGCTTAGATTCAATGCTAGGAAGTGCAAGGTAATGCACCTGGGAAACAAAAACCCAGGGGAAGAGTACACAATGGGGGGTGAGATACTAACAACAACAAAAATGGAAAGGGACCTGGGGGTAGTCATATCAGATGACCTAAAGGTGGGCAAGCAATGTGAGAGGGCAGCAAGGAGGGCTGGGGGGATACTGGGATGCACAGGGAGGGGCATCACCAGTAGAAAACAGGAAGTTGTTATCCCTCTGTACCGACAGCTGGTGAGATCCCATCTGGAGTACTGTGTGCAGTTCTGGAGACCCAGTCTCGGCAAAGACATAGACAGGATGGAAGCTGTCCAGAGGAGGGCAACTAAAATGGTGCAGGGTCTGCACCGGAAGACATATGAAGAGAGACTAAAGGAGCTTAATATGTATAGCCTCGAGGAAAGGAGGGAGAGGGGGACATGATAGAAACGTTCAAGTACCTCAAGGGAATCAACAAAGTCCAAGAGGGTAGCATCTTTCAAAAAAAGAGGTGTGCAAGAACAAGAGGGCACAATTTGAAGATAGAGGGGCGGCTCAGAGGTAATGTAAGGAAGTATTTTTCACAGAGAGGGTTGTGGATGCATGGAATGGCCTTCGGAGGAAGGTTGTGGAGTCAAAACAGTGGTGGAATTCAAGCATGCATGGGACAGTCATAAGGCAATTCTAGGGGTTGGGGGTAGGAAGAAGTAGGCTGCTGGTTAACTAGGATCTGCAGCTTATCCAGTAGGTAGGAAAATGGGCAGACTGGGTGGGCCAAGCGGTCCTTATCTGCCGTCAAATTCTATGTTTCTATGTTTCTCCCTCCCCATCTCGTCTGTAACATTTCAAAGAGAAACCAAGAAAAAGAGAGAAGTGAAGACCTGCGCAACAGGCGCTTATCTAATCTAATAGAAAACTAAGCCCCTTATATCAGGAATCTAGCAAGGTGGTTTCTGACTTTTACTCACCACCTAGCTTCCCCAAGTATAAATCATATTAGAACCCCTTTACTATCGTGGAATAGCCTGCTGGCCAAACCGTCATTATCCTCCATAGGTCCAGGTGCGGCAGTACAGGAAGGCCCTGCTCAGGACTCCCAACTACCAACCATAAATAGTAGCTCCCACAACTCAACTGTCCAAATAAAGTAAGTAAATATAAGACTTGGCCAGTTGAGGACACTTAGGTCCATCCCCGGGAACCTCTGCAATGAGGAGCCCAACGGGGTGGGCCAGCCCCCACTCATAATTTTACATACAGTCTTCTTATTGCTCATACGTCCTTTCATTCTACAAGTGTTCCCCTTCCCCCTTTCATCCTTGGGTTGTGCAAAAGTGACACCCTGATTCAAGAGTAGGGAGTAACCAGCACTACTACTGGTCTCCTGCACTGGCCCACGCCGGCCCCACCTGGAACAAAGTAAAAACAACTGAATCCACCCCCCCCCCGGACATATGTTGCATCCATGTATTCAAGGAAAACATTTCACTAGTTAAAATCAAGCACTCATTTCCTCCCTTCATCCCCCCCTTTGCTAGGAAAGGAGAAATGAGAGGATAAATCTTCAGCTCCCTATTAGTTTGAGTAAACATGTCTTTAATTCTGCGTTCTGTTGTAGATAAAGGAAAACAGCATCTGGATCCAATTTATAAAGACAAAAACAAAGTTCAGTAGCTGCAGGTAGTGCACTGTATAATCGCTCTAGGCGCCCTTCCAAGTTGGTAGTCTAACCAGGAGCTAGTGCCAGGAGGAGTGGGGAAGGCCGCCCACTCCAGCCATTATAGGCCTCATAAGAGTTTCGGAACAGACCGAGCTATGCTCCGCTCCCCCAAAACACCCCTCGCACCTCCGTCCCACGTTTAAGCTGCTCTGCCAGTACATAAGCCCACCCACTACGCAATTTATGTGCAGAAAAAACAAAACAGTTCTCCGGCTCCCAGTTTTTTTTCCTTTTTGTTGATCAAGCCGCTGATATAACACTCTGTTATGCAATAAATAAAATAAAAGTTGGTCCCAGAACATAGCATAAAGTCAAGTGGCACTGGATAAATCTCTGTAATGTCACTCTGGAATCACCTCCGAGAAGGAAGACCAAGCAGTCCTGCCAGGAGCTAGAGCAAGGGGGAAAATGGGGAAGGCCGCCCGCTCCAGCCTTGATAGGCCTCCAAAGAGTTTCGGAGCAGACCGAGACAAGCTCTACTTCCCCCCCAACCCCACTCCCTACATCCTCATCCCTTGTAATGCTGTTCTGCCAATATAAAAATACTTATCTATACAGCCCAAGTCCAAAGTAAAGTTCACCCATCTGCATTTTCTTGCTGCTTCGATTCATGTTCGATATACTGCATTGCCACGTCCGGATTTGTAAACACCTTCGGTGTAGCGCCTTTTCTCCTTATAATCAGTCGAGCAGGGTAGACAAGTGTGAGAGGCCACTCAAGTTGATGTAACCTCCTCTTCACAGGCATAAAAGTATTCCGATCTGTTTGTACCGACCGTGAAAAGTCTTGGAATATACTGACAGTTTGAGAGCCTTCTCTAATGGCGCCAGCCTTTCGTGCTGCATTCAGTACCGTCATTCTATCTTGATATCTCAGAAATTTTACAGTTATATGACAAGGCCTTCCATTTGGGGTTGGACGACGACTGGGAGTTCTGTGCGCCCGCCCGCTGTATCTCCAAGGAACACTCCGCTGGTAGATCTAGCTTTGCCTTTAACCATGTCTGGCAAAAAGTTACACAGTCTCTGCCTTCCACTCCTTCAGTCATGCCCACTATTCTTATATTTGTTTGCCTCTCCCTATTTTCATGATCGTCTAATATTGTTTTTAACTTCTCTATTTCAGTCATTGCTGATTGCAGTTGGGGGCTCCACTGATTATATCGATCTTCTTGCGTACTAACCCTTTCTTCCACCTCCGTTAATCGAGCTGAATGTTGTTCCACTGTCTCCCCCAAGTTATTTACTGTTGTTTGCAAGAGGGCCAGTTGAGCAGATACATTTTCAAACCCAGCGTTCATTTTACTCTTCAGATCATATTTTAAATCATGAAACAACTTTTCCAGAATCAAGAACTGAGGGCTATACACGCTGTCTTCCACGGCCCCTGTTGAAGTTGTTGCAGCCCCATTGCTGGGCCAAGCCCTGTGTGGTGGCAGAGCCCAGGCTCCAAATCCTGTTGGCGCTTTTAAATGTAGTTGCTCCAGTTTTTAGACATCTTCAGTGGCATAACTGTTTTCCCTTCAAAGTCCCACTTTTTCTTTATCTCAGTAAGGTAGTGGGGGAAAGGGAGATTCCTGACGGTTTAGGCTCAGAGCTCCAGGACTAAGCAGCCATTCTGGTGCTGGCCTGGCCACGCCGCCCCCCTCCCTCTGCTTTTTAAATCCCTTTTTTTTTCTTTCTTAGAATGTTTATCTTTTATCACTTCAGTGACCTTGCAATTGTTGGCATTGAACGTCAGCTGCCATTTACTAGACCACATTTCTAGATTTTCCACATCTTTTTTCATTGCTTTCACATGTTCCATACTGTCCACCCTCTTCAGGGGTTGGTGACAGTTGCAAGAAGACTCACTTTCCCTTCTAGCCCTTCACCTATGTAGCCAGCATACAGGTTTATAGGGGTGCTAGAAGGGCCTCTTATGGATATATGAGTGTTGCCTCATGTGTTCTTAGGGCAAAAGAACTGTGAACCAAAAGTGAGCAGTTCTGGTGTCCTAAGGATACAAGAGGTGACACTCTTATATCCGTAATGGGCCCTCAGAGCGCCCCTATAAATTTATTATAGATTGTGCCAGGATTAAAAAAAAAAAACAACTTTTTGCATCCCTTTCTGTGGCACGAGCAGCAGTCATCGAGAAGCCTGTTACAGTGCTCAGTGCATGAAGTACTCTTACGGCACTAAGAGTACCTTACACGCAACTGAAGGAATCACTGTGATTGGTCGGGGACGCTCCTGTGATCTATAATACATATGAAAGAGGGCTAGACTAAGCACTAATCCCTGTGGAACCCCACTAGTCATTACCCTCATTCTTGAGAATATACCACTAAGGACCACTCTCTGCATCGTACCCTTTCAGTCAGATCTCTGTCCATCTAGTCAGTCTTTCCTTAGCTCCAGATTGCCCACTTTTTTTATCAGCTTTTTTTGTGGTACAGAATCGAAGGCCTTGATTAAATCCAGATAGAGAATGACCACTGCCTGTTCCCTGTCCACCGTCCTTGTCAGTGAATCTAAGAAGTCTGTTAAATTAGTCTGACGTGACCTACCCCCATTGTAAACCCATGATGTCTTTTATCTTGCAGCCCCGTGACTTAAGAATTTTAATTATCTGTTCCTTGGCAATGGTTTTAAGCAGCTTACCCACAATTGAAGTTGTGCTCACTGGTCTTTAGTTCCCTGTATTCTCTCTATCCTTGCCCTTGTGGAGAGGCACCATGTCTGTAGTCCTCCAGTCCAGTGGACCTTCACCTTCTTCCAAAGACCTATTGAGCAGGTCCGCTAGGGGGAACCACGAAGGCAAGTCTTGTTTCCTTACGCACTCCTGCATGTAACCCATCTAGCCCAGGGGATTTTGTTACGTTAGAGTTTAGCAACCCCTTTAATGCCCTATTTGCTGAAATTGCCCCAGCTTTTAGTTTCTGCTCCTGGAGACCCACAGACTTAATTTCACTGTCAAGTGAGGGCCTGAGGCCTCGACTATAAACACAGACTGAAACATTCATTCAGAATATCTGCTTTTCCCATTTCATGCTTCACACTAACCCCATCCCTCCTCATTCTCTCAATGTTTTCTGTTGGCTGCCTTTTTTTCCTGATGTACTTAAAAAGTTCTTATCTGTATCCTTCAGATGGATTGTTAATTGACTTGGAGCAGGAGGCAGTGTGTGGTGGTGGACTGGGGCACTACTCTGAATGGAGAGGAGTACTCAACAGTGTCCCACAAGGATCAGTGCTGGGGACCCTGCTATTCAACATTTACATCAACGATCTGGAAGCTGGGGTCTCCAGCAGGCTGGTAAAGTTAGCTGTCGACACTGAGCAGGACTGTGTGGTAGGCTGTCTTGAGGATGGAGAAACACTTTAGGAGGAGATGAACAAGCTGGTTATTGGTTGGACTCCTCGAGCGTCAGATTCAGTGCAGTCAAATGTAAGGTCCTACACTTGGTGAGAAAGAACAGTGGTTGGACCTACACACTGTGTGTTGCTTCCCTTGCTGCAATAGAGGGCAAAAAGGAGCTGGGGTAATGCAGGAGGGAAAGGACCTAGGAGCCTCTTTGAATTGTCTGTTTCCTTTTTGCTTGGTATCTGTCTCCTGCTTTGTAAAAAAATAAGGTACTGATGCACTTGCCCCTATTTATATCTCTGTGGGTCTGTCTACTGGGGCAATTCACGTGGCATCACCAGCTTTAAATGTTCCGGTTTCAAGGGGGTCCTAGAGCCACCGTCCCTAAGACCATTGGGTGTGGCTCTTTGGAGGCGATACTGTAGAAGATCAAGAGGTACAGATAAGTAATTTTCCTAAGTCTTCAATTAAGTTTTTTCCCTTTGTTTTATTGTACACTCACAGTGTAACAAAACAGCCTCGGACTGGGAAAAGTTGTCAAGGTCTCATTGTTAGCTAGGTTATATAGCATACGGGCACCATCATGGACCCCTTCCTTTACTGTTATCCACAGCTCTAGAATCTTTATCAGAGAGATTGACTGCAAGATGGAACATAAAGTGAACTAAAGTAAAATGTTTGGGCAATATCTGTCATGTCCCAGTGAACATGATTTAAATATTTGTCTCCTCTCTGACATTAAAGAAAAACTAGTTTATCTTCTTTACGGATATTGACCACCATTGAACCACATCATGGAACTTGTAAGCTGTCGGCGTCAGGACCATCCAGAAATTTTTGCTGGCTGGGGCTGTCCACATCGACATGCCTTGTTGGCATGTATATAACGAGGGCATCCCCAACATACCTCGTTTCTTTCTGCCGCTGTCAACTGCTCATCAATCCACTGCTGCTAAAGAACACTGTTGAACTTTTGAAGTTTCACTGTCTTTGCTAACTTAAAGTTTATTTTAAATTTACTTTTATGCCACCACTGACAGAAAAGTTGTGCCACTGTTGCCGTTACAGTGACATTAAATGGAAATGTCCAGAAGTAATCGGGCCATGCCTGGGTGTAAGGCATGGCCTGATTAGCTCTTTCCCAAAGTGTATTCATTTTTTTAACTTACTGTTGTTGAAATATTTAGCTCGTATCTGGTTGATCCTGCCTCCCTCCTGCCGGCATTTTGAAGCATGCGGTGCACCCACAACCACCCCTGGCTGTCCCAGTGTGACGTATGACATTGGGAGCAGCCGGAGGGCACACCCATAGACAGCCTATGTAAATGGAGCTATTAACAGCTCCAGTTTCCAAAGTACATGTCCCGGTGGTATACTGAGAGCAGGTATAGACTAGTTCTAGAGTATCTCCTGACCTTGTGTGATGCAGAACTACAATTCTACTCTGTTAAGGTGCACCTGTCTGCAATATCAGCCTTCCTTGTGCCCGTTGATGGCCATTCTGTAGCCCAGTTGGATGTGACCTGTACTTTTCTTAGAGTCATTTGTCACTTGAAGCCTCCCATCTGTAATCCAGTCTGGGCTTGGGACCTGAATTTTGTTCTAGAGAAGCTGACGTTGCCTCCTTTTGAGCCAGCCACGTCTTGCAAGCTACGCCTTCTGTCATGGAAAGTGTTACTTTTAGTTGCTTCTGTTCGAAGAATTTCAGAGCTACAGGCTCTCGTGTGAGCAGCCTTATTTTATTTTCCACAAAGATAGGATGTCTTTGCGTACCAATCCTAAGTTTCTCCCTAAGGTGGTGTCTGAGTTTACTTTAAATCAGTCTATCTACCTACCCGTTTATTACCCAGAGCATGTCAGTCCAGGTGAAGCATTGCTCCATATTTTAGATATGAATAGAATTCTCAGATACTACACACCATACGAAGGACTGTAGAAAGCCCTCTCAGTTGTTTGTTTCGCCCCAGGGGAAAGAGGGTGTTCCAGTTTCTGAACAGTGTTTGTCCAAATGGTTGGCCAACTGTATTACTTTTTGATACAGGACGTATGGTAAGGAACTTTCTGGTGTGGTTCATGGCCATTCAACCAGAGGCATGGCCACTTCTGTTGCCTGTTTCAGGAACGTGTCAGCTGCAGAAATCTATGCTGCTGCAACTTGGAGTACTGTCCACACTTTCATTAAACACTACAGTCTGGACATTGCCTCTTGAAGGAGGGCAGGCTTTGGCCTAGCTGTGCTTCAAGGCCTTCTTTCTTAGGTTTTAGGCCTCCTGCCACCCAGACTGTATCGCTATCGGAACTGCTGGAGACTCGTTCCATAGGTGTGAACTGATGAAAGAGATAACTCGGAAGAAGATGGAACAGTTATGTAAGAACTTATCATAACAGTAGATCTTCGAGAGAATCTCTTTCATCAGGTTATGCTGTCCCACCCTCCTTCCCCCTATTTTCTGTCTCCAGACTGGCTTTCTTGTTGCTCCAGCCTTGCTTATAGCTAGGCACCTCATCTCTCTGCTTGGTTCCCAAGAGAGAGGCCAGGCGAGTATGGTCTCTGGCAGGGAACTGAGGAGGCTGAGGAGGGAGCAAGGCTGCCCACGATTATGTACATCTAGGGACATCGGTGTATGATGTCAGCGTGGGTGGTCCCACTAGACTGCTGGTGAAAAACTTCCATGTGGCCCTAGTGCCTGACGGATGTAAGTTCCATAGGTGTGACCTGATGAAAGAGATTCCCTCGAAGATCTACTGGTGCGGTAAGTTGTTACGTAACTGTTCTTTCTTTCTCCCTTCTTTTCCACTATGATTCCCTTGTGCTTATCCCATGTGTTCTTGAACCTAGCCACTGTTTTCGCCCTCACCACCTCCACTGTAAGGCTGTTCCAGGAATCCACCACTCTTTCTGTGAAGAAATACTTCCTCACATCTCTATTGAATCCTCCCCTTAACAGCTTCATAGCATGCCCCCTTGTTATTGAGCACCTTTTTTTTCTGAAAAATACTTCCCTCTTGGTCCTTATTTACCACTCCCCCCCCCCCCATGAGACATTTAAAGGTCTCTATCATTCCCGCCCCCCTTCTGTTCCAGGCTGTACATATTGAGGTCATTTAGTTTCTCCTCATAGGGTTTTTGATACCAACCCTGCACCATTTTAGTTGCCCTCCTCTGGATCACCTCCACTATATCTATGTCCTTCTGGAGATGTCTCCAGAACTGGACACAGTACTGTAGGGTGGAGTCTTACCAATGATCTATACAAAGGGGGCACCACCTCCCCCTTTCTGCTGCTGATGCCTCTCCCTATGCACCCCAGTGTCCCACTAGCCATCCCAACTGGCCATCTTTAGGTTATCTGATATGATTACCCTCAGGTCTCTTTACTGTTTGGTGGTTGTCAGTACCACTCTACATTTTGTATTTTACTTCTGGATTTCTGTGCCCAAAGTACATTATTTTGCACTTTTTCACATTGAAATCCAGCTGCCATACCCTTGACTACCACTGAAGTTCTCTTAGGTCTCTGCTTATCCTTTCCACCCGCTCTGGAGTGTGCATCCTATTGCAGATGTTGGTGTCATCCGCAAAGAGGCAGACCTTCCCTTCCAGCTCTTATGCAGTGTCACTTATAAAGACATTAAAGAGTACCTGTCCCAGCACTGATCCCTGAGGCACCCTGCTGGTCACCCTCCCTTCCTCTGAGTGAACTCGGTTTGCCACCACCCTTTGTCGCCCTCAATTTCATAACCAATTTACCACCTTTGGACCCACTGCTAAGCTACCCAGCTTGCTTACTAGCCTGCTGTGTGGAACGATGTTGAACCTCTTACTGAAATCTAGGTAGGACACATCCACTGCTCCACCCTGATCTAAATCCTTTATCACCCAGTCAAGGAAATCTGTTAGATTCATTTGAAGTGACCTCCCTCCTGTGAAACTATGCTGCCTTGGGTTTGCCGCTGAATTCAAGTTATTCCACAATCCTTTCCTTCAGCAATGATTCTATTAACTTTCTCACCACTGATGTCGGGCTGACTGGCCTACAATTGCCAGCCTCCTCCCTGCTACCACTTAGAAGCATAGAAACATAGAATTTGACGGCAGATAAGGACCGCTTGGCCTGCCTAGTCTGCTCATTTTTCCTACTTGTTTCATATACTGCAGATCCTAAATGATCTGTGGCTTACCCTCCCTTTCCTATTGCTAGAGTTCCTTTATGTCTGTCCCATGCGTTTTTGAATTCCCCTACTGTTTTTACCCCTACAGCCTCTGCCGAGAGGCTGTGCCATGGATCCACCACCTTTCTGTGAAAAAATACTTTCTCACGTTACCCTTGCGTCAGCCCCCCTCTATTTTCGTATTATGACCCCTTGTTCTTGAACATCTCTCTTTTTTTTTTTTAAGATGCTACCCTCTTGTACCTTATTTACACCCTTGAGGTATTTGAAAATCTCTATCACATCCTGCCTCGCTCTTCTCTCCTCCAGGGAATACATATTGAGATCCTCCAGTCTCCCCTCATATGATTTTTGGTGCAACCCATACACCATTTTTGTTACCCTTCTCTGAACTGCTTCTACTCTGTCCATGTCCTTACGGAGATGCAGCCTCCACAACTGGACACAGTACTCCAGATGAGGTCTCACCAATGTTCTGTACAGTAGCATCACCACCTCCTACTTTCTGCAGGAGATACCTCTCCCTGTGCACCTCAGCATTTCATTGGCTCTCCTCACAGCCTTCTCACATTGTTTGGTAAGTGTAGTGGGTCTACATCCCCCCTCCTCCAGAACCACTCCTGTTTTCAGGGAACTGTTAAATAGAACTGTGAGAGGTGCAGCCAGTATTTCCCTGAGCTCCCTCAGTACCTTTGGATGCACCCCATCTGGCCCCATTGCTTTGTCCACCTGCAGATTAGTGAGTTCTTTCAGGACTCTCGTTTCCAAACAAAGGACTAGTATGCACCTTGCTCCCTCCAAAGCTTCTGTTACTCTTTTGTGGCCCTTCCCCTTCTCCTTACTCTGTGAACATTGAACAATAGTATTTGATCTTCTTCAGGGGTATCTCGATCATCAGGTTACACCGTAGGAACCTTCACTATCGGTGAAGGGGAATCCACACGGAAGATTTTCAGCCGTACAACTGGGGCCCCCCACGTCATCGACATCCACCAACGTCACCAGCCCTATATAGGCATGGCAGCCCCACTCCCTACTCGGTTCTTTCCCACTGTCGACTTGCTTGCATGAGTCTCCGTGGAAGCTTCGTCGTAATGTCCGCACCTTTTTCGGCCTACAGCCTATTTCTCCAATACTTAGTTAAACCTTTTTTTTTTAAGACATTTTTCTTTTTGTTTATGTTGAGAGTTAACCCATCTTCTTTTTTTTCCATTAGTGCCACTACGGAAAGATTGCCTCTACAGATGAACATTCAGTCTGTGTCTGCTGTCTTGGGCCGGACCACGACATCTTGGACTGTGAGCTGTGCAGTAAGTTTAACCAAACAACCCTCAGGTGACGCAAGAAGGTTCTCAAAAAATTCATGGAACATCAGGTAGCCAGCTCCTGGCAGGAGTCCTCTGGGGCCACAGCTGCCCAGTCTCCGACTGGCTTTTTCAGCTCCCAGGCCTCCAAGGCCCGAGACAAGTCCTCGAGGAAAAGTCATAAAAAAGACCGAGATTGCGATCACTCCCCTTGGCGGCGCTCTCTCCCCATCGGCCTCTCCTTTGGGGGGCTCTTTGTCAGCCAGAGGGTCGTCGGCACCTGTGCCATGGAATCTCTTCCCCCACCCCGAATCCGCTTTATCGCTCACCGGCTGATCTGAATTATGTACTGGTAAGTTCACAAACATCCTCGTTCAGCAGCTTGGTGCCTTGAATAGCCCACATCACCGACACCATTGATGGCAGCTTCATTGTCGATACCAGTTCTTCGACCCTGGGAGACTCTACGCGGGCAGCTGGCAGTGAATCCAATGCCAGACCCAGATAAAGAGGTCGACATCGAGGAGGAGTACCATCCTGAGCCTATCCTCCTTGATGATGTGGAAAATGAAGAGGAGGGGATCTTTATCTCTCTAAGTCCACTGCCTCCTTAGTGAGGACTCTGTGAAGTATACTCCAAGGTCCCCTCCTGAGGATGCCACATTTTTCAATGTGATGAAGCAGCTGTCTTCTACAATGGGCTTCCTGACTGAGGAAGAGGATGTCACCAGGAAGGACCTGGTGGATTTCCTGGAGATCCCTGAGTCTCCTCCTAAGATCATTCCTCCAGTGCTCACAGCATTAAAGAATGCAACCACAGCAGCCTGGCACAGACCAGACATGGTGCCAGCCATGCCATGCAGGGCAGACAAAGTTTACAATGCCCCTTGGGGTCTTCCTTACTTTGTTGCCCAGGCCAAAACTGACTCAGTGGTCATCAAGGCAGCTCATGACAGATCTAAGGTGCCTAAACACCTTAGCTCCTTTCCCCCAGACAAGGAATCCCATAGGATTGACCTCTGGGGGGGAAAAAGGGTTTATGCCTCCTCCACCTTAGGCCTGAGGATTGAAAATTATCTATCGCACATGGTTAAATACCAGAATTCCAACTGGAGAAAGGGCAAGGCTGCCACCCAGGCCCTTCCTGAGGGATCTCAGAAGCAGGAATTGCTTCAGTGTTTGCAGGATGCTGAAGATGTTAGCAAACACCTCCTCAGAGCACTGTATGACATGGCTGACAGTTTCCAGGGCAGCTGCCACTGGCATATGCCTTCGTAGGCACTCCTGGCTTAGCCTCGGCCCACTGGCGCAGGGGCAAGGCGCCTACCTGTGACGCCATAGAGCCGGTTCGGGAACGGATCTGGGATGTTAGAGGGCTGGCCGGGGGAGATGGATCGAGCATCCGATGACCGCTCTCCTTCTCCGAGGGGTAGGAGTTTTTGGCGTAACATGGACACGTAGTGGAGGCTGGGTGTAGTGAGCATGCCAATGCCGGCTGCTTCAGGGGGTGGGGCAGACACTGGTCATCATTACATGTCCCTGCCTCCCTCGTACATCAGGGAAAATTGCTGATCCCCGCCGTAGATGACGCCCGCCCCCAGTTTGTCAGCTCTCAGGGCCGGCTCCCTGACCTATCTCATCGTCTGCGGCACTAAGGGCCGGTGCTGTAACCCCACCCTGGGAGGGTAAGCCAAGGGGGTATTGGGAAGCCGCGCTCAAATATAAGAGTGAAGCGGGTCCGTGACTGCTGAGGCACCGTGCGGCCGTCGGTGCAGTAAAGTGTAGTACATAAAACAGAGTATCTGGCTTTGCAGCAGATGTGCAAAACAAGGCGCTTAATGCCCCCTTCAATGATACTAAACTATTCGACCCTGATGCAGGACCTCATTAATGATTTGCAGGCCGCAGGCATGGCCATTAAGTCAGTCCATTCCCTCTACCACACTCAGCCCAGGGGCAGAGAGAGGCCTACTTTTTGTAGATAGACCAGTAGTCCCGGATTGGCTCCCCATACCCAAGGAAATCGTAGAGCACAGGTTCCCTTGCCCACTCCTTCTAATGCTGGGACGGCGGCCAACAGCCCCAGAAGTGAGGGACCAGCCTCTGTATCTGGCTCCACCTCAACTTGACTCCTTGCCAGACTCCCCTCCTCTGGTCCAGACCCAGGAGGCGGTGGTCGGAGGTTGGTTCCCCCTCCATCTGAATCAGTGGAGGACCATCAGTTCAGATGCATGGATTCTGCAGATCATAGAAAAGTGTAATTCCCTGGAGCTTATCCAGTAGCCGCCAGACACCCCTCCCCCACCATCCAGCTATCCCTTGGCTCATCTGTCTGTTCTCCAGGAGAAAGTACAGTCTCGTTTGCACAAGCAGGCCATCTAATTAATGCCCAAGCACCAGAGAAGCCAGGGGCCAGATTTTCAAAGGGCCTTTAGATCCGCGCAAGCTGTGTCAAAAAAAAAAAGCTTGTGTCAGATCTAGGTGCTCGAAATACTATGCGCCTCATTTTGCAAGAAAAGCTTTCTCTCTGGCAAAGTCCCCCAAACTGACACAAAAGGTCCAGTGCATCAACAAAATGATGCAAGCTGCACCCAAAAAAAAACTGAGCAAGTTGAGACAAACAAATGGTGCAAGTTGAGTCAAAAATGATGCAAAGGACGAGAATGACGCAAGCTATGTCAAACAATACAGCATATGAAATGGCCAAGACTAAGCCCCCAAAATGTTGTAAACTAGTTCTGCAGGGGAATAGTGGCCCTTAAAAGTAGAATAGTCAGGTCTGACCACCAGCTGTGGGACTCTTTCTATGCTCTAGTGTCCCTTAGACCAGCTCTGAGTGGTCTAACAGTGACATGCACCTTAGGTAAAAGCACAGGACTTATATTCATTGAAAATCCCAAATGACGGCATGGTGCATAATTTTGGTGATGCAGGCATCCCTTCTGACATGGTGCAGGCATTTGTTTGGTGTAAGCACGATGCAAGCCAGACTGGTGCATACAGACCTGTTTTTAATGCAAGCACCATTTGAAAATCAGAACTGATGCAAAATTTGACGTGTCCTGCTCCTTGTGTTGGTTGTTTCTGCTGCAACCACCATGCATCATTCTCTGGCCTTTTAAAATCCGGCCCCAGGGGTTTTATTCCAGGTTTTTCCTGGTCCCCAAAAAGACCAGAAATCTGAGGCCCATCTTAGATCTGAAGGCACTCAGTCTCTTTGTACAGTACAAAATGTTCCAGATGGTAACATTGTCAGGCTTGATGCCCCTTCTCAAGACCGGGGACTGGCTCTGTTCACTGGACATTCAGGACGCTTACCTGCACATCTCGGTCATTCTTCCTCACAGGAGGTTTCTTCATTTTGCCTTTTAGGGTGAGCATTATCTGTTCAAAGTGTTGCCCTTTGGCTTATCATCTGCACCGCGAGTCTTTACTAAGTGCTTAGCAGCGGTCATAGCAGCTCTCAGAAGAGAGGGACTGTATGTCTTCCCTCATCCGGACGATTGGCTTCTCAAGGCCGCATCCAGGGAACAGCCTTTGGTGACTCTAGAGCATACTCTCCAGCTCTTCCACTCTCTGGGCATTACCGTCAACCTGCCCAAGTCAGTTCTAGTACCATCCCAAAGACTGCAGTATATAGGGGCAGTTCTGGATTCCAAGCAGGGGAAGGCCTTCCTACCCCAAAACAGGGCTGAGTGCCTCATCTCCCAGGCTCAGTAGGTCTCTCAGAGTTGGTACATGCCCGCCAGGGTGTACCTCAGACTGTTGGGCCTAATGGCAGTAGCCATTCCCACCGCTGCACTGGCCAGGCTTCATATGCATACCCTACAGTGGGACCAACACATGGATGAGTTGGATCAACCAGTCCTAGTCTCTTCTCCAGTATGCAAGGTACTGCAGTGGTGGATGGATCCCTTGACTCTCCTTCAAGGTGTTCCCTTCTAGATTTCTTCCCCACATCAGATCCTAACTACAGATGCCTCAGGTCTGGGCTGGGGAATGCCCCTGGGTCCCTTCCAAACCCGGGGCTCCTGGTCCCAGTGGGAAGCTGCCCTGCATATCAGTTTCCTGGAGATGAGAGCAGTGCTTTATGACATGTAGGCTTTTCAGGAGCACCTCACTCCAGGGCAACTGTTGGTACAGTCTAATAATTTGAGTGTAACCTACTACATCAACAAACAGGGTGGGACTCACTCATACCCCCTTTGCAGGGAGGCCATGAGAGTGTGGTACTGGGTGCTGCAGCACAGTCTGACACTTTCTGCAGTCCACGTTCCAGGAGGGCTAAACACTCTGGCTGACAGCCTCAGCAGGACTCAGTCCAGCATGCACGAGTGGGAACTTCTCTCATCCGTCGCAGAAGACTTGTTCAACAGATGGGGTTGTCCAGAGCTGGACCTTTTTGCGTCCCCACTCAAAGCAAAACTGCTCAATTTCTGCTTGCTAGATCTAGGGCCTGGAGTTTTCTGGTGAGACGTGTTGTCCCTCTCCTGGAGCAGGAGGTTTCCGTACGCATTCCCTCTGTTTCCTTTGATCCAGAGGGTGCTGATCAAACTACAGTTGGAGGGGGCCAGCATGATTCTAGTGGCTCCATTCTGGCCTCGCCAGATGTGGTTCCCTCTACTTCAACAGCTGGCTGAGGAACCCCCAGTCCTTCTTCCTCTCTGCAGGAATCTGCTGACCCAGGATCAGGGGACCCTGGTCCATCCCAACCTCTGGTCCCTCCATCTGCATGCCTGGCTCTTGAGAATGTAGCCATCGCCAGGTTCGGGGTCTCTAACAGGGTGGCGGATGTTCTGCTGGCCACCCGGAAGCCTTCCACCCGAGCCATGTATGCCATGAAGTAGAAGCAGTTTGTCATCTTGGCTGCCAAACATGCCCTAGCCCCTTTCACCTGTTCGGTGAATCATATCCTGGACTGCCTGATGTCTCTGTCAGACTCAGGCCTCCAGTATTCCTCACTCAGGGGGTTCACCTTCCGGCTATTTCTGCCTTTCATGAGCCCGTGGGTGACTGCACAATTGCTCAGCTGGATATCTCCCGTACTTTCCTTAGGGGCATCCTGCTCCTGAAACCCTCAATCTGTTCTCCTGTCCCAGCTAGGGAGTTGATTTTTATTTATGAGAAGTTGACCCTGGCTTCATTTGAGCCAATCGCAATTTGCGCTTTCTCTGTTGGAAAGCGCTATTTTTAGTTGCCATTACTTCTTCTTGAAGAATTTCAGAGCTTCAGGCTTTCTGGTGTGAGGAGCCTTGTTTGATTTTTCGCAAAGACAGGGTATCTTTGTGCACAAATCCTAAGTTTTTACCCAAGGTGGTTTCTGAGTTTACATTAAATCAGTCTATCCACCTTCCTGTTTATTTTCCAGAGCGTGCCAGTACAGGGGAAGCACTGCTCCATATGTTAGATCTGCGCAGAACTTTGAAGTACTGTCTGCTTCAGACTAAAGAGTCCAGAAAGTCAAAGCAGTTGTTTGTTTCTTTCGCCAAGGTAGAGAGGGCACTTCAGTTTCTAAGCAATATTTATCCAAATGGTTGGCAAATTGCATTGCGTTCTGTTACAAGTATGGCAAAGAATTGCCTGGTGCTGTCAAAGCTCAGTCCACCAGAGACATGGCTACCTTGGTGGCTTGTTTCAAAGGGGTCTCTGCCACTGACATTTGTGCAGCCAGCCACCTGGAGTATTGTCCACACCTTCACCAAGCATTACATTGTTTGACATTGTCTCTTGAGCCCATGCAGGATTTGGCAGGGCTGTGTTGCAAGGACTCTTGTGTTAAGTTTAAGGAGATCCAGCATCACAGACTGTTTACACTTGTCACTGCCTTGTACTCGTTCCTACGGTATAACCTGATGACTGAGATACCCCTGAAAAGGATATAACAGTTACGTAAGAACTTACCGTAACAGTAGATCTTCGAGAGGATCTGTCATCAGTTATATTTCCCTCCCACCATCCTCCTTCTTGGGGTTCCTGTCTAGGAACTGGTTATCTGGTGCATCCAGCTTTTTATTTTGGTCTGGGTACCTCTTTCTCTCCTCGGTCCTCCGGGGTGAAAACTTTGCTGCCCTAGTCTCTGGGAGAAAGAACTGAGGAGGGAGCGGGGCAGTCATCGTCCACCGATGTCACCAACCCTATATAGGCATGTGCGGCACCAGTTGTACTGCTGAAAATCTTCCGTGTGGATTCCCCTACACCGACGGCAAAGGTTCCCATGGTGTAACCTGATGACTGAGATCCCCTTGAAGATCTACTGTTACGGTAAGTTCTTACGTAACTGTTCTTTCAGGATGTCTGCCTTTTCCTGCTCCCCTACTGCACAGTCCCCCTTCCCTTTTTAACTGTACAATCCCACCCCTGGTCCTTCTTTTTACTTACATGCCTAAAAAATGCCTTGTCCCCTTTCGTTACCTCCTGTGCTATTCTCTCTTTAGTTTGCGCCTTTACGCTCCTTACTTCTTTCCCTGCTTCCGTCTCTTTTCCCTGATACACATCCCTATCCTCCTCCCTCTACGTCTTCTTATACCTTCTGAATCCTACCCTTTTAACCTTTACCTTTTCAGCCACCGTTTATGAGAAACATAATGGTCTCTTTTTCTCCTGCTTTTGCTCTTTTTTTTTGACACAGAGGTTTGTTACCTTTACTATGTTCCCTTTTAACTTCACCAACTGTCTCCCCCCCCAGGTCATTTCAGAGGCATTCACCCCTCTTTATAAAATCTGCCTTCCCGAAGTCCAGGAGCCTCGGCCTTGTGTGGCTCAATTCCACAGCCGTCCTTATATTGAACAGCACTGTATGGTTATCAGTGCTCCCTAGGTGGCCTCCATCATGAGTGGCTTCACTGACTAGTTGCCTATGAAATTCCCCCTGATGAGAGTCCAGGATATCACTGCTTCTAGCTGAAGCCACTGCTGGAAGACTCCAGTTTACATCTGGCACGTTGAAGTCCCCCACCAGCACCAACTCCCGGTTTTCTGGCATCTTGTCAGTGGCTTCCTCTTGTACCTTATCTAATTCCTCCCCCTGTGCTGGAGGCCTGTAGATCACTCCAGTGTGAATTGTTGCTCCATTCCCCGTTTCCAGGGTGACTCACAGTGCTCCACCGCCCCTGTATTACCTATCTCTCTGTCACGTTTATGTTTTCTATCACATAAAGCACCAGCCCCTGTCCTTTTCTTCCCACCTGGTCCTTCCTGAACAGAGTATAGCCTGGTATGGCCATGTCCCGGTTATGGTTTTCAGTGCACCATGACTTGGTAAAGACCATAATATCCAGCTTTGCATCTACCATGGTGGCCTCTAGGTCCAGAATTTTTTTTCCTAGACTTCTAGCATTTGCACACATGTCCTTTCAGATTTTGTTTCCACTCTGCCTGCTGCCCCTCTTTTTTCCTTTTTGCCCTTCCTCCTTCCCCCCCCATCTTTTAATACTCTTGCTTCCCTTCCCCCTTTATCTCCACCACCCTGCTTCCTTTAATAATTTGCACCATGGGGGAGTCCTCTCCCTTCGGGTTCTCCTTGCCGTCTATTTCAGCCTGTGGGGGAGGCAGTTTCTGCCTCCCCAATTCCTTCCGCTAATTTGAATGTTCATCGAAGTAACATTTAAACTGTCCACTGAGAACGGTTTCCCTCCCAGATGGGTGCAAGCAGTAACCCCTGTATGGGCCCTTATCCTCCCAGGTGGGTTCCAGTCCCCAGTGTAGCTGAACACTTCCTCTCTGCACCATTCCTTCAGCCATGAGTTGAAGCTCCTGGTGCAGAAATCCCTCTGCTTTCCCCAGTTGTAGACAGGCAGCACCTCAGCGCCTCAAGCCACTGAGCAATATACATAAGACCCTCCCCAGTTTCTTAAACTCCCCCTGCACTATCCCAGCCCCATCCCAAGCCAGGTCATTAGTCCCCAGGTGGACAATGACATCCAGCTCTTCCTCCTGTCCTGCTGCTCTAGTGATCTTCAGGATCTGCGTCTCATCCCTCAAGGCCATGGCGCTGGGTAGGCACCAAACCTGCCTCTCCCAACCCCCTCCATTCCCAAATCTATCTCACTCACAGTGGAGTCCCCCACCAGAAGTTGCTTCTTCCTCCTCTGGGGTTTCTACCATCCTCCTTAGGGTCTGCACTGTGGAGGGCCCCCGCATCCTTCCTGGTCACTACCGCAGGTGCCTCCTCCCTGCAGTCCTGTCCCATTGCCCAGCAGATATCCCTTGGGACATTTGCCCTCCTGCTGGAAGAGGTTCAAACCCTACTCCTAGAAGAGAACTGCCGTGCACCACAGTGCCCTCTGGTGACAACCCAAGTGTATTACCTGTTGCAAGAGATACCCCCTCAAAGATCTACTGTTACGTTAAGTTCTTACGTAACTGTACTTTCTAGGAGTGATATATGGTTCACATCCACGCAACCCACCCAGGCTCCCCTGGCAAGTGGCACACAGATCCTGCTTCTGACGTCATGTGGTGGAGTCAGGGGATCAGGGGATATACTGCTTGGGTGGTGGGAGGAGCTTAGCAAAAAGATATCCAGCCAATAAAATTGTTGTTGTGGAACTGCCAGGGTATGGATGTGAACCACATACCACTACTAGAACTACAGTTACATATGAGTAACCTATTCTTACCTACAGTAACAGCAGATCTTCAAGAGAGTCTCCTCCATCGAGGCACATTTCTCATCTCCCCCCCCCCCCCGTTTGGGTGATGGGATTCAATACTGCCTGCTCTCATAAGTTACTTCTACTCTGATGTCTTAAGCAGCATCTCTGCTTAGTTTGCTCTGTCCTCTTCTGTGTGCTCAGTTTGGTCCTGGTCGCCTCAGTCCCTGCCGGTCTGATGATCCTCCGAGCTTGTTTCTGGCAGGGAACTGAGTTATGCTGGGGACGCCGTTGTTATATAGGTGCCTAGGAGGTGCATTGACGTGGGTGGCCCAAATCCAACACAAATTTCTGGGTAGTCCTGACGCATATGGCTTGTAGTTTGATGATGTGGCTCAATGGAGGAGAGTCTTTCAAAGATCTACTGTTATGGTAGGCAACTATGTTTTTTTTGGATTATTCGCTCTTCCTCTCTTTTTGTCTCTCTTATTCACTATAAAACCTGATTTTTAAAAAACAAGTTAAAGGTTATGTTATTGACCCCCGATGTACCATACCTAAAACTGGTGCCTCAGGAATTAAAAGTGGTAGTGTGTATAATTTCTCATTATCCGTTTAAAGTCCCATGATGTTTCTCAGGTGTTCAGCAAACCAGAAAGTTGGCACAGTGCCCCAGCAGCTCCCGATCAATTAGCACTAAAAGCTGCTTGGAAACTCCTACAAATATGTGACAGATTCCAATATTGCTGTGAATGAAATGGCAACAACGTTTGGTTAAACTACTGTCTTTAATTGTGTTAATGTGGTTATTAGTGTATAAAAGCATACTCAAACATTTAGTCTAAACATTGCTGTAAGCAGAATTTTACACACCAATAACTCCATTGGCATGATTAAAACTGTAGTTTAACACCCTCTATTGCTGGTTCATTCACAGTTGTAGCAGGCTCTACCTGTAGTAATTTTCCAGCAGCCTTTGACGCTGGTCAGTTGGGAACCACGTGGGCACCCTGTAAACTTCCTGATTTGCAGAATGTATGAAATGGCCTGGAACATGCTGCCAGCATAGCCTGGAGGTTAGAGTAATGAGCTGTGAATGAGCAGGGTACATCCAGCAGACCTGAGTTTGATTCCCACAACCTCCACTTCCATATTGTATGACTCTTAGCAAGTCATTTAACCTCCCTAGTGCTTCTGGGTGGCACCTGAAAACAGGCATTGTGCCTAGTGGGCCTTACCCTATTACCAAAGATTAAACAAAAAACAAAACAACACTAAATCTGCATGAACAGTGATACACTCTTCCATTTATAACACCTGGGACACACACTTCAGGAATAATATGTCACAGCTGGAGCTGTCTACCCAAAACCATTGCTATTCAGTTATAAATGTTTGCAGACACGGGCCTATTTTCTATATTTTAATTTTGAAATAATTTATCTATTGTATAAATGTTTTTCTTTTTAATTTTAGTTATTTTCCCACTTGGCTTTTACAGGTTCATGTAATGAGAGAGGTTGCAAATATGGCCCAGGAGAAACTGGGTGTGTCCTGTGAACTTATTGACCTAAAAACCATTTTGCCTTGGGATGTAGATACGGTTTGTAAGGTAAGATGAGATCAATTTAATCTTCTTGTACTTTACAATGCTTTTGTATGATAGTTAGGTTTTTGTATGCATATCGTTCTATAGAAAAGATTAGCAGGGCAAACTGATGGTCCGTTGTGTCAGAGTCTGCGATTTGTTTTCCAAGGTTGGTTACTTGTTTCGGTTTCTAACAACATGGATTCTAGCACAGCTTTACACACACACACACACACACACACACTACCAGTGTTGTTCACGCGAGGATAATCACAGCGGTCTCTGACTCTAAAAAGACTGGGAGGAACCTTTTTGAAAATGGGGCCCAACATGTTAGATGTTTCCGGTGCACCTGTCTTGTGCCTTTTTCTTGGCTCTCTCCTCCAGTTCAGCTTCGTCTGGTTCTGCCTGCTCTGTCTCTGATCGCTCCTTTTCTCTCCTGGAACTCAACAGCTTTTCCCCTTGCCCCAAGTTCGAATTCAGTGCATAATACAATTCAAATCTACAGTCAGTGAATGGGAGTTTCGTTTTTGTTAATTTTGTGACGTTGATATGAAATAGAGATGGAGCCTTTTGTTAGGAAATAAATTTTACAGATGATTTCAGCGTAGGATATGAAAGAGTGAATTTATGAATTTTGGTTTTATATTGTGCCTTTCATACAAATTAATTCACAATTTACCAAGCAACAACAAAGTTTGATAATGGTACCGCTGGGATTCTGTGCAGTCCTTGGCAACCATTAAGTGCTTGACGTTTTTGAGATTGGTGCTAAGTCTGTATTTAATGCCAGTTTTTTGTCAGGTTTTTGGATGAGTCATAACTTTGAACTAATATTATACTTTTAAAATTGGGGGTGTGGAGACAAAGTCTCCCGATGTTAGCATAAAAAAATGTTTTATTTAAAAACTAGAATGAGAACTTACTACAGATCACATCTGCCAAATCGTGGAGAAGCGTGATCAGCACATTTTACGCACACGTAGCAACTGCATTGCTGCTGGGACCATCATTGTAAATGGTCTTCAGCTCTATTGTGATAATCCTTTTTTCTTATTTTTTTTAAATATATTTTATTGTATCATGCAGAGAAATACAATAATATACTTCACATCCAAGATTTGTCTTTCTACAGGAAATAAATACAGTATTTGGTGTGGCTTATAATTCTGGGATAAACGACATGAACCATACAAACTCGATTTCTGCTAGCAAACTTTCTTATATTGCTAACTTTTTTGACCATAGGATTAAAATAACACTTCAAACTAATCCAAAATACAGTAAATTACTGAAAGATAAGAGAAAGTGAAAAATAAAAAAGGGCGGATAAAATCAGTACCCATCAATTTAAAATTTAGTCAAGGGACAAATGCTTCATCTTCTCCTGAAATGTAGAATACCCAAGGTCTCTGAGTTAATTCGAAACAGGGTACTCACCCCAAATGATGTGCTATTAATCTTTCAATTTAATATATTTCATTCGCCGTGGCCTGCCATTGTACAAGAGTAGGGGTTGCTGGGCTATGCCACAAATGGGTTATTACTTTCTTTGCAGCAGCACTATATAAATATAGCATACTCCTTATTGGAGGTACTGTATCATCTATATATAAAAGCACCAATTGTGAGGAAATAACCAAATCTGGAGTATATAATTGAGTCATTGCTAGCCCAAAGTCCTGCCAAAAAGTGCTTAAGTTAGGGCAGTCCCAAAAGATGCGTGCATAATTAGTCTTCGGTTCGCCACTGACTCGCCAACAAACTCCATACTGGGAAGGCAACTGTAACCCCTAGATGGCGCTATCCCAGGGGCTACTACCCCTGCCTGATTTGCCACTAACAGGTTGAGGGGCCTGGATCCAATGGCGGGTGCCTCCACCCAGAGGTCAGGGTTTGCAATAGTTAAACTAACTTGGTCACAGCCCTCTGGGACACTGCAACCCCCCTTTCTTCCCACTAGTGGCCCACACAATATATCAGAATTACCTTCACAGTATACACTACCCCCAGGTCTGGTTCCGCACTGGGACCTCCTGTGAAATGAGATACAGTGCAACAATCACAGTACAGTACTTTAACATTGACAAATACCTCAGGCAGTATAACTTTGCTGAAACAAGCAGCTCTGATTTATTTAGGGGATATAACAGGACGGGAAATCAGGTTAATTAGCTTATCACTCTAATAATCTACTCTATGGCTCTGTGCACAGGCCTATCCCTATCAGTTACTGTCCCTGGGTACCCAAGCCCTAGTGGCTAGTCCAAACCGTGGCAGCTGGTAGGGCCCTTCACACAGAGAAAAGGAGAATTAAACAGTCAGCAGTACAGTAATTCCATTTGGATTTAATGTGGCAATTCAACAGGAGCACCCTGAATTAGTACTCACGACCTCCAAATAAGATAGGGTCCTTCAATGTCAGTAGGCTCACTTGAGGTACACAAACCTCTTCACACATCCATATAAAAGAAAGCACTATACCAGGCAGGCTGCATCTGTATCCCGATCGCAATTACTGCACAATACCCGGAGAACACACAGCAGATTCAGTTCCTGACAGACCGAGTGCAATTTTCAGCAATTCCTCCAGTCTTCTACAGGGTGAGCCTGGTTTCTACTCTTCAGAGATCCTTTGATTCTTTTCACAGGACGGATTCAGTCCTAACAAGCTGTTACACAAGCTGCAGACCGGAACTCTGGGCCTTACACGCTTTTTGACTAAAACTGCACACTGAAAAGCACAGGCTCCTTCCTTCTTCACTGCCAAAGCTCAACTGAAACTCCAACCGACAAAACCGGCACTTCCTTTGAGTTCCTCCCAGTTCTTGACTGGATTGGCTGTCACTCACAATAGACTGCTGCTGTTGGTCCAAAAAGGCACTGAAGTCTAAACTACATCTCCCAGAGTCACTGCCCATACAATCCTCTTGTGGCTGGCTCAGATTATGAGTCCAAGTTCTGATTCGTCTAAGGCCACCATTTTAGAGCTAGCTTACCCCACACTGATTGGTCCAGTTCAGCAGTTTAAAACTAGAATGGGGAACTAGCAGACACAGTTCTGACTGCAAAGAAAGCAGGTTAGACAAACTGTAATTTCATTATTACTCTAAATAATTTCTGGCAAACAGTTACATCTTTCAGATAGGTTCCCTTTGCACTCCTAGTGACTGCAAAAATGAAGTGAATTGGCAGCAGCTCGAGTGGTACTCAGAGAAGCACACAGTCCCCCTATACAAACTAATTATGTCTGCAAGCAGACAGCTCTTAAAGAGACAGTACCAGAGGCTCTAAAAACACTCACTGATAAGTGGCTTAAACGCCAAACACCATTCAGGCTTGGAGCATTCAAGCAAGCTCCTGGAAGTCTTTTGGGAACCCCCATTTGCAGGGGGGTTACACAACTATTTCAACAACTTGGCTGGTATGTGAAAATACCATAACCTGCATTTCCAAATGAATTCTTTCCAGTAAGGGGCCTGAGATATGCACACTGAGGGAGCTATTCACTCCAGCCAGTTGTCATAGGTAATCTTTAACCAGAGTTCCCTATTCCAGACTTAGAGAACTGACTGTGTTGTGTCAGTCCAAAGGGCTTTATATGCCAGGCCTATTACATGTGGGTAAATCAGGCCTCTCAAAGCGTCCATTAAAAGCTTCAAGAGTTTGGGGGTTCGAAAGAGTGATCCGTTCAGGACCTTTTTGTTGTAAAAAAGTTTGAACTGGTGTAACCCCCCTGCAAATGGGGGTTCCCAAAAGTCTTCCAGGAGCTTGCCTGAATGCTTCAAGTATGGACGGTGTTTGGTGTCTGAGCTGTTTAAATGTGATTTCAAGTGAGTGCTATTTGAGCCTCCACCTACTGTCTCTTTAAGAGCTGTCAGCTTGCAGACTTGATTAATTTGTATGGGGGAGACTGTATTTAATGCTCAAATCCCACCCAAGCTGCTGTAAATTCACTCCGTTTCTGCCGTCGCTACATGTGCAGAGGGAACCTTGTTGAAAGATATAACTATTTGCCAGAAATCAGTTGGAGTGACTGAGAAAATGTAGTTTGTCTAACCTGTTTTCATTCCAGCACGAACTGTTTCAGTGTAGCTCTTTCATTTTGGTCCTGAACTGCTGAAATGGACCAATCAATGGGGAGGGGTTCCCTAAAATGGAGCCTGTGGACGAATCAGAACTTGGAATCTTAATTTTGAGCCAGCCACAAAGGGATTTTATGGGCAGTGACTCTGGGAAATGTAGTTTTGACCTTGACGCCTTTTTCCACCAACAGAGGGAGTCTTATTGTGAGTGACAGCCGAACCAACCAACAGAATGGTGTGGCGCTAAAGGAAATGCCCTGCTCTGTGACTGGAAAGATCAGATCAGTTGTGACAGTGAAGAGAGAAGGAGCTCTGTGCTTCTGCGGTGTATAGTTTCGTGCGGGAAGTGCATGTGAGGTCCTGAGGTTCGGCCTGCAGCTGTTGCGAGTGCCAGTTTGGACTGAATCCAAGTTTTGAGGAGAAAGAAGCACCAGAATTGTGGAAACCAGGCTCACCCTGTAGAAGACTGGAGAAATTGCTGAATCGTGCCCGGTCTGTCAGGAACTGAAGCTGCTGTGTGTGCTCCCTGGTATTTTGCAGGAAGAGCGATCGGGATCGAGGAGCAGCCTGCCTGGTGTAGTACTTTCTTTTTACATATGAATGTGCGTAAGGCTTGTGGGGAATCGTTATTTCCAATCCCCTGTGCTGTGTGCTGTGTGTTGAAGCTGGAAGCAAACCCCAGCTTGTCTCGGACTAAATCCGTTTGCTACAAACTGCAGTGGGGTCCAGTCACAAGGACCTTGTCTCCATGCCCTGTTGCTTCTGACAATCCAGTATAACATCCACCATCCAGTTCTCAGTTTGGGTATTGTGAGTACAAATCAGGGTATTCCCCTGCAGCCTGTTTTCAATCACAAGTGTGTCATCTAATTCTTGTTATTTCACTGCTTCATGGACTGAGCCATCCGGCTCTGGATTACAATTGGGTGTTGTGCATATATTTTCTTCTACAGGGCCCTATCCATCTGCACCTGCCAGGCAACGGACCTGGCTAGCCCCCAAACCTGGGTACCCAGAGTGTGACTTTTCAGACCCTGTATATGTGCACAGTACTGTGATTTAATGCCACCAATTAACCTGATTTCCCCCTCCTGTGTTACTGTCCACTAAATAAATCAGATTTGTTGTTATTATACTGTATACTGTCAGTGGTGTTGGTACTTATGGAAACAGTATTGTATTTTGCTGTGTATGTTGTTTAACCTTATTTTACAGGGGGTCCTCAGAGACGTGGTGCAGAATCAGTCTCGAGGGTAAGTGGTACCTTATGAGTGAACAGTGTGTATATGTGGGGTCTTGGGACTGTAACTCCTGTGTACTGTGTGAGCCACTAGAGGGAATAAAAGGGGGTCTTAGTGTCCCAGAGGGCTGTGACCAAGCTAGTCTAACCACTACAAACCCTGACCTCTGGGTGGAGGCACCCGCCATAGGACCTAGGCCCCTCAACCTGTTAGTAGCCAAGCAAGCAGGGGTAGTAGCCCTTGGGATAGTGCCACCTAGGGGTTACACTTGTAAATGATATATATGGTCCTGATTGGGTAGTCGATTGGAGACCTGCAGTTGTGCAGATGAGATCACACCATTTCCATCTAAAAACTGATAAACATAGGAGAGGCCTGATTGGTGCCACCTCTGAAATGTTAGGGTACATCGTGCTGGTAAAAAGTCAGGTTCCGCATGTAGTAGCTACATAAAATATAAAGGGAATGTCAGAGTTGACATTTCTCTCAATTTGTACTAGTTTTAAAGCGTGTCCTCACTACCAAATGTAAATGCAGAAGTCTGGGGGAGAAGTCAGTGGTGCAAAAACGATTCTACCTGTATCAAACAAATCATTTAGAATGAATTCTGTATATTTCCATAATGCATCATATGCTGGATTAATCCAAAGCAGTGTAGTCTTAAACAGCACTGCCCCTTGGTACTCCAACAAGTTTGGGAGATTCAAATCCTCTTTTTCAATTGGTAACTTCAGGAGGGACCAGTGAACCCTTGGTCATCTACCCGCCCAGATAAATCTTGATAGGGACCTGTTCCAGGATGTAAAATAATAGGATGCCTGTGTTACAGGGAGGGTCTGGAAGTGATATAAGAATTTAAGTAGTGTGGTCATTCGTGCCACATCTACCCTGGATAGAAAGACAATGAATGTGGGCCCAATCACTTAGCTCTCCCTCTATCGCTTGTGTAAAAGGCTCATAGGTTATCAATTCCAAGTGTATTAAACTCTTTGGTACGTATACCCCAAGATATTTTATTTTGGTACAACCCCAACGGGAAGGAAATAGCTTTTTTAGCTCCATAGAGGGAGAGGAAAAATTAAGGGCTGGGACCTCTGTTTTTTGTACGTTTATCACATACCCAGAAAGTACTGCATACGAATGCAAAATGCCAAGCAGCGCCGGGACTGGGTGCTCTGGATTCAAGTGGGATTAGTAGTACATCATCTGCTACAGAGAAAGTTTAAAAAGCTGGCCTCCCAATGGTATACCCTCTATCTCCATGGACTCCCTAATTGCTACTGCTAAGGGCTCAATATACAAAGAAAAAAGAAGAGGGGGAAAGGAGGCAACCTTGATGTGTGCCACGGTTTAGAAGGATTATGGTGGAAAGAGTACCATTAATACGCACAAATGCTTTTGGTGCTGCATAAATGAGATTTAACCAGGAAAAGAAATCTTCTGGAAAGCCAAAAGACAATGAAGTCTGCCATAAATATGGCCATGATATTCGATCGAACGCCTTGTCTGCGTCCAGACTAATCAAGGTTGCTGGGATCTGTCTTTGGGTTAAATGATCCATAGGGTGGACTGTATGGCAGATGTTATCCACTGTTTGAAGGTTCAGAGGAGGGCAACAAAGATGGTGCATGGGTTGCATCACAAATCCTATGAAGACAGGTTGAAGGAACTGAACATGTACTCCCTGGAGGAGAGGAGGGAGAGAGGGGATATGATAGAGACATACAAGTATCTTACAGGGAGGAACAGGGTGCAGGAAAACACTATTTTTAAGCGAAAAAGATGTTTCAGGACTAGAGGGCATGGGATGAAGTTGTAGGGAGGACGATTCAGAGGAAACATGAGAAAGAATTT
This sequence comes from Neoceratodus forsteri, assembly GCA_016271365.2. NCBI lineage: Eukaryota > Metazoa > Chordata > Ceratodontiformes > Ceratodontidae > Neoceratodus > Neoceratodus forsteri. The sequence continues at coordinate 1,126,308,414 of CM057449.1, read as the reverse complement.
CTTCACAGAACGGGTGGTGGACAAGTGGAACACCCTGCCAGAGGAAGTGGTGGGGGCTGAAACAATCACGGGATTTAAGAATGCATGGGATAGACATAAAGGAATTCTAGAGGTCAGGGGTAAGGGGAAATAGACTTCTAGGAAAACAAACTGAACTTACAAGCTCAAATGGGCAGACTAGGTGGGCCATAGGCCCTTATCTGCCGACACTGTCTATGTATCTATGTATCCACTGTTTGTCTTGATCGAATAAATACCAGTTGATCAGGGTGAATGATGGCTGGCAGAATAATTTCCATCTAGCGGGCCCATATGGATATAAAAATGTTATAGTCCATATTCAATATAGAAATGGGCCTATATGAGGATGTAACCTTTGAATCCCTTCTGGCCTTTAGAATTGGGGAAAGTATAGCATAGGCCCAAGAGGGGGCAGAATAATCCCCCTCCTGTACCTCCCTAACGGTTGTAAGCAGGGAAGGAGCGGTATCCCGTGACATTGGTGATCGCGATTGGGCGCTTTAAAAAAGGGTGACTCAATTGTGGCGCCTGTCGACAGGCCTACCGAGGAGGGAGGAGCAACTGGATGGGGAGTCCGCGAATAATGGCGACAGGGTGTCGCTAAATGTACCGCAGGGGGAGGCGGCGCGGCGGGTGGGAGGAGGGTTTGTGGCATGGTGCGGCGGTGGGCTGCCAGCTGGCCCAGTGGTGGGTGGTAGGCTAGGGTTGCAAGGGTGCCCCGCATAAACAAGAAAATCCTAAGTCCCCAGTGCCCTTTTGCTGTGTGCCGGGGTGTACATTGCCGAAAATTGATTTTCAACGATGTACACTCACCCTAACGGCGATTGCCCTTCCGTGATCACCGTTGTGACATGTAACCCAAGGAGCCAGCTGCTTAAAATTTTATTCCATTCGGATGGTAATCCGTCTGGTCCTGGACATTTCTGAGTTTTGGCTCCAGCAATTGCCACTTTGGTTTCCTTCAGTCTGATTGGGGTTAATAATGCATTTTGTTGGGCTAGGGAAAGGGTGGGGAGAGTAAGTTTTGAAAAGAAATGATCTGTGTATGCAGGTGTGAGAGTAGTAGGATCGGCATATAACTGAGTACAGAATTTTTGAAAAATATCCCTAGTGTATCTATCTTTTGTGGTAGTTGCCATGCCAGCTGAAGACATTGAGCGGATCTGTGATATACATAAAGCCACCCTCTGCCTCCGCAGTCTGCGTGCCAAATTTCTGGCTCCGCATGGACCCCCTTCATATCTGTATTTTTTCAGATAGAATAAAGCTTGTTGGACCTTCTGGTCAAGAATTTTTTGCAGCTATGCCTTCAAGTTGACGAATGCGGGTTTGTCCCTTTATAGTCCTCGCCTCTGGGGCTTGTTGATAGGTTTGCAACTCCGACTTAAATTTAACATGAGCATCTTCCCTTTGTTCTCTTTTGTATAATGTATAGGCAGTTATTTCTCCCCGAATTGCTGCTTTTAACGTATCCCATTGTATGGCAGAAGTGACCTCAGGGGTGGTGTTGTCTGTCACTATCTGTGGAATGTTAACTTAGAATAGTTTTACAAATTCCTGATCCCAAAGAAGTGATAAATTTAATCTCCAGGAAGAAGACTTTCTAGTACACCCAAAGTTTAATTTCAGTAATAAAGGGGAGTGGGGCGCTGTTGAGCACTTTTAGTGAACAGACGTGGCTTCCATCTGCTCTGCCTCAGATACAAATATATTTGTTTTTTCAACAATTGCTGTGAGATTTGGAATAAAAGACCCAGTATTTCTGGATTTCTAGTACCGTCCTGCACATTTTAATACCAGAAGTGAGTATGGGGCGAACGAATAAAAGTGGTCCCAGCAGAGCGAAAGCTCAGGCCCCAACAGGCCGCATGTTGTACTTCATCTAATATCACTGGAGAACCGCCTTGGAAGGCATTGCAAGCTGCCATGCAAGCTATCGATGGGGAAAGTGGAATCAGTACTACAATGCCTGGGTGAACAAAATATGAAAATTGAAGCGGCCACAAAAACTGCTACCTACACGGAGAACCAGGCAGTTAAAGCCCTGTCGACTGCTGCAAAGCTGGTGCAGGAAAATGGACAGCTCCACTATAATCTAGAGACGCTTGAGAATGCCAACAGGGCACCGAACACAAGACTAGTTGGACTACCGGAAGGGTCTGAGAACCCCGATCTTCTCTCTTTTCTGAAGACCTGGCCTCTTGCAGCCCTACATTTAAACAGGAACTGGGTGCTCAGTTCGTCAAGGTATACTGCATCTTGCCTCGATCTGCCGAGGCATAAAGAGACTTACCTCAAACTGTTCTTTTGGTGATTACAGGTGCAGCGGTTAAGGAACAGATCCTTTAAATGGCTTGAAATGCGGACCGCTTAACTTCGAGGGACATACCTTACATTGCTTTCCCGATCTGTTGTACGCTACAAGGGCTCGCCACAAAAGGTTCAGTGGAGTCCACGCTACTCTCAAAAGCTTGGGAGTGGCCCATTCATTAATGTTGCCTGCTTGATTGTGGATCTTCTATGGGGGCCATACATTCTAGTTCACCAATCCTGGGGAAGCAGGCAAGCGAGTGCAGCAGATCCAACAGGAGTCTGAGGCATCAAGTTCTGGGACTGATCGAGACTAGGAGTACAATGATGAGGACACTTGAAGGAGGTAACGTTTTAGGTGCTGTAGTATAAGTCCAAGCAGGAATACTTCATTTCTGCCAGCAACTTCATATAAATGGCTGTTAGACTGTTAGATATCTCATTTTGCTCTTCAAAGGGACTTTACTAGGTCTAAATAATTATCTTGAACTGTAATTAAAAGGGGGAGGTTCTCCTCTTTGGTTATATGGAGTTGTTTCCTAAAGCTGTTTTGTTGCTCACCATAATCTAATGTTACTCCATTTCTAATGCATTTGTTTCTAGCTCTACAGCATGAAGTTGTTAATACAGTGCATTGGTAAGGATTAATGCTAGAGTGTGTGGGGGCACACTAACATTATAGATTTTACCTCATGTTTGGTACAGGGGTCTAATCAATGCTGGATGTTGAATTTTCCTATTTTTCGGATTACAAGGACTTGGACTGGCCACCTTTCATGTACTAGTGTAGCTATTTGTACTTCATTAAGGTTATAATTAATGTAATACTGGAATACCCCCATTTTCGTAACCTATGTGCCTAGATTAGGTCATTCTGTACCATGACTCCTGTATTTGATGTCTGCCAATTGTGACATGTAACTATGTGTTTACGTGAGAAATCAATGAACATAAAGTACAAAAAATAAATAAATAAAGGGAAGTGGTCAGAAAGAAACCTTGGGCAGATGGTCATATCCTGAAGTAGTTCAGTATGCTCTTTAGTAGTAAACAAATAGTTAATGCGGGAATTTGTGTGAAATTGAGGAGAATAAAAGGTGTATGCTCTAGAAGTGAGGTAGAAGAATCTCCAAACATCTACTATTCCTAGGGAGTCTATCTGAGCACGGAATGCTTTTTGGGAGGGGCATAACCTATGTTGTGCACATACTGAAGTCTCTAGTTGTGGAACCATGATTAAATGTATATCCCCACCCATAATCAGAGACCCCTGAAGCATATTCAAAAGCTTATTGAAAAAGGTACAGTATCTAGCGGGGGGGGGGATTGGGGAGAGAAATATACATTAACTAAGATCACTTGTTTCCTGAACAGTCTTTTTTTCTTATTTTTAATTTCCCTCCTTGCCTAAAAGGGGAGGCATTTCTTCAGCCCGTCTGCAAGCTCTTGATCCCTTTCCTATTGGAGCAATCACTCACTGGCCCCAACTACTACATTCCACAAGATGAAAAAAAAAGCCAATAATTAAGTAATTTTATAATGATTAATAATGTAGATGCATGCCTTTTTTTTTTTTTTTAAATCCGGTTACCCCTTTTGAGCTCAGACCTTCCCTGCCCGCCACCCCCATGCCCAGGCTTGCCCCCCTGGGCGGGGCTGCCAGTGGGTCCCCTCCCCAAACAGACACTGTTGGCAAAGCCCCGCCTACCCCAGGGTTGGGGCCATGGGAGGGGACCCACTCCGTGGTGGATGGCATGAATGGGAGGGTTGTCATGCTGGCGGGGCACAACTTTTTCCAGTGCTTGATCCCTGGGGAGGGACGGCAGTGACATCCAGCATCCACACCACCACCACCACCCCTGAACATAATGACACTGGTCGCAGCGGTACCTCCAGCCTCCGCTAGGGGTCCAGGATGCGCCAGACACTCGTCCCCTCCTTTCCCCCCAGAGAAAGAGAGCAGTCACTAGGACGCGTGATCCTTCTCCCCCGGCCGGCCCTACGACTCCCTGGTCCGTTCCCAAACCTGGGTCATCAGTGTCACAAGCGGAGAGCCAACCACTGCGCCAGTGGGCCAGCGTAGGTACTTGCTTTGACAAGTTACAGTATAGCAATGCTTTAAATACATAAACAGACATCAGAACAGATCTGACAAAACAGCAACACATGTTATAACTCCTTACAGTATATTTTTGTAAATTTCTGATGCATCCTAAATGTCATTTTCTAGGGGTGTGGATATGGTTCACTTATCCACACTCTGGCAGTTCCACTGGAATGATGTTATTGGCCCGTCTCTCAGCTAAGCTCTTCCCACCGCCTGGGTGGTATATCCTTGACTCGCGACGCCGGATCTTTCTTTTTTACTGTAAGAATATGTCACCTTTCACAAGGCCTCCTTAGGATTTTCTGCGCCATAGGCAAACCTCTCCTTCTTAAAAGTTCTCTTAGTCTTGCTTGTAGCTTCGCAGTTCTTTTGACTCCGTCTCCAGACTAACAATATAACGCAAGAAACCAGGATTCAAATTTTGTGTTAGGTGCCAGCAGAAGATGTTGGTCACATATCCACACAACACGTGCGTGTACTGCCTTGGGGGGGGCAACACGACGTGGCTGGGTGTGACCTGTGCTTATCCATGCTTCCTGAGTCCCTTGAGGACAAGCAGCTTTGGCTCTTGCTGGGTTAGCCTTTGCAATGGGATCCAGAAAAACCACATTAAGGGCACCAAGAAGGCCTCTGCTTTGACCGGGTCTGTTGAGCAACTTGCGGCCCTTGAGGCGGAATGGCAGCTGCCACTGTGGGCATCTCTTTGATCTCAGCACTTTTCCCTGGTGTCAGTGTCAGATAGTCTTTCACGGGGCAGTTCCATGATATGTGCCTGTCCCTTCACACCTTGGAGAGAGCCTTGTCCTCCACACTACAAAATCCAAGCACTGCTGGTGCCAGTCGTGGGACGGGGAGAGATCCCAATCCTCCAGGTCGCTTCACTTGCATGGCTGCTCGACAGCTGATTGAGCATCCCTTGGCCGAGGGGCAGATCTGGTAGGTCAAGGGCTGTTCGACTCCGCCATCAAGCTAGTCAACCTCATCGCCAGTGGAACAGGCTGTCGAGAGTTTTCATGTGCCTGTCGACCGGTTTTTGGATGAGGCCGTGGAGTCGGTCTCACAGACCTTGGTGCTCCCAGTCCTCTCTCAGGAGGATGTAGACAGATCAGAAACCCCCCATCAATCCATCCAGGGTCCAGCCTCCCCCAGGGTTGAGTCTTAGATGCCTATGTTGCTCAGTGTCGGTAGGCGTGTCATCTATGGCCAACCATAGGAAGATCCTTCTTGCCATTGGCCAGGCGGTTGACGGTCGAGGTCATGGTTGAGACATTTGGGCTCTCAATCCCACTTGATTAAGATGTGCTGCCCATAAGTGTTCCTCATTATCAGGTAAGGAGAGGCACCATTGTGAAATGTGCCAGTGCTATGAGGAATTCCTCTGGCAGCAGTGGGCGATCGTGGGGCAGGGCTCTAACCCAAGGACCTTTGGTCTCCTGACAGCCTCCAGTGGTTGCCCCGCCGGTCCATGTTCCACAGATGCTCCCCAAACCTGCTTCTCCACCACTTACGGTGGAGCTGCTACCCTGACAGTCGCCAGTCAGTGCTCTGACCAAGGAGGCCAGCTATTTGGCTACCAGCTTACCAGGCCGGTTGTCGGTTAGAATTACCCCAGTGGGGATTCCCAGGAGGTCTGTGTCTAACAACAGCCAAGGGCCTTCTTCAAGGAGTCATCGGATGACTCTGATCAGGAATCCATGGCCTCCTCAGGGACTCAGCTTTTCAACCGTAGCTTGGTTGAGGAGCCTTTCACTGAGCATGGCCAAGTTTCCTTTGGTGGGCTGCTCTGACTTATCTTGGAGTCCACATCAGTCCCACTTGAGCTAGTCCAGAAGAGGGTGAAGTACCCTTTCATGGACATTCTGGACCGAGATGAATCCCTGGTGGTTGCTTTCTCGGTGGTTGAGGCCATCTTGAGACCAGCTCTGGAGCTATGGCAGCATCCAACATCCTGTCCAGCACCCTGGGCCTGCATGGTTTGCAAGTATGCAGTCCCTATGGGCTCCCTTTCAGGGTTTTCAGACCACCTTTTTGCTGAAGATCTGGTTACAAATTTGGTGTTCCGTAAATCCAGACACCAGGGGGATGTGGACAAGCCTCTGGACAAGGAGTCCTGTAAGATTGACTGTGTGGCTAAAAAAGTGTACGCTGTGGTCACTCTGGGTCTACAACAGGCTGACTATGCTGTAATGATGGCTAACTATGGTCATTCCCTGATGGGAATTTCTGATGCAGTCCTCCCCCACCTCTATCCAGAGCAGCAGATGATGGTGTAGCTCATCAGAGATCAGGGTCAATGACTTACTAAACACTAGCTCCAGACAGCCTTGGACGTGGGCGATACAGGCACACATGTATTGGCAGCAGCTGTTTCCATGCGTCGCAGGGCATGGCTACATTTTTCCACTTTCATGCCGGACACCCAAAAGAAGTTCGCTGATGCCCCCTTCCTGAGCACCAACCTCTTTAGCCTGGGGATGGGATGGCATCTCTGTTTACCTATACCTACTCGACAACACTGTTGTCAAGGTTCAGCACAGTAAGATCCCAATGTCAGCTTGGTGGAATTTCACCTGTCAGACATCAATTTGTTTTCTATCGGGGGGCCAGACCCCATCTTGAAGATGCTGTCCCCCTTCTTTAAGATTCCTAACTCTGAGTTGGAGTTAACTTGAAGGGAGGGGAGATTTTACGAATGGCGTACCGTCATGATTCTTTCACAGTGACAATCTCAAAACTTGTTGAGATTGTCACTGTGGGGGATTTTGCCATGTGGGTTTCAACGTGCGGTCGGCATACTGGCATCTCACCCTGACCGAGAAGTCCAGCACCACGCTTGACTCTGTGACCTCGTTATAGAAGGACCAGAAGGAAAAAAGCCTAAGGAGCAGGCTTTTCAGTACTGATCCTTTCAGTCACAGCCTTCCCAGCAAGGGTCATATTAGGTCTGGCCGCCCCAAGCCGAAGTCCAGGGCCAAAGGTCCAAAGGGGGGGACAGGGGTAGTGGTTCCCCTCCAGCAGCCGCCGGTGCCCCGCAAAAGCTGCCCAGTGATGGGTTGGGGGAATCATCACTCCACCTGTCCTGTTCCCGATTGCTCTCCTCATCGGAGGCCAGTTACATCACTTCTTGCCACATGGGTATGCTATCACAATTGACAATTGAGTACTGGACATAGTGGGCAGAGGACTGTCTCTAGACTTGGAGGCTTCTCCCGCCCTACTGCCTTTATGTACCTCGTGTGTCAAGGGTATCTGAGAACACGCTGTCCGCCCTCAGGGGGACAGCACTCAGCTCCTTGTGAAATGAGCAATAGCCCATGTCCTGGACACCCTGATCTATCAGGGCTATGTGTCCAGGTACTTCCTGGTCCCAAAACAGATGATGGGCTGGCACCCCATACCTGATCTACACAGTCTCAACCAATACATGCAGAACCACACGTTCCAGAGGGTTACTCTGAGCCAGAATATAGCATGCCTGGAGCAGAACATGTGGTTTTGCTCCCTGGACCTCCAGCATGCCTTGTTCCAAATTCCCATCCTCGGGTCCCACCACTGGTACCTCCATTTTGGAGTGGAAGGGGCCCTGTACCAGTTCCAGGTCATGCCCTTCAGCTTCTCCTTTGCACGCAGGGGTCAACACCAAACACATGGCAGTGGTGGCAGCCCACCTGTGGTGCCTTGGGGTCAGAGTGTACCCCTGTCTGGATGACTGACTGATATCAGTTCATCCAGAGAGGCCATGGAGAGATCCACAGACCTGGCTTTCCAGACCAGCTGAAACTTGGGCCAGTTGGTCATCGTGGACAAGTCCAAACTGGTCCTGAAGCAGGTGATCACACTCATCAGGAAAGAAATAGACTCCCTGCGGGCCAAGACCTGCCTTCAATGGACCGGACACAGCATCTTACATCCTTTTCTTGATCAATTCAGGTTGGGCTCTTGCACCCTGCTCAGGATTTCCAGTGGCTGCTGGGGTACATGGCATCTTGCACCAGCGTGGTCCGCTGGGCCCATTGGTAGATGTACCACCTTCAGTTGGGGATGGGCTGTCAGTGGTCCCAGCACCTAGGCCACTTGAACCAGCTAGTCATAGTGACTCAGCCAATGTGGGACACCATCCAGTGACTGTTTGTCCCAGTCCTTTTTAATGTCTACATTAGTGACATTGCTGAAGGGCTGGAGGAGAAGGTTTGCTTATTTGCAGATGACACCAAGGTCTGCAACAGGGTACACACTCCGGGGATGGTGAGAAAATGAGGAGGAACCTAGGAAAGCTGGAAAACTGGTCCAATGTATGGAAATAAAAATGTAATGCAAGTGCAAAATCATGTACCTGGGGCGCAGAATCCCTGCAGAGAATTACAGGATGAGGGGGAGTTGCTGACAGTTACCAGCGAAGAAAGGGATTTCGGGATAATCATCTGTGACCTAAAGGTGTTCAGTCGGTGTACCAAGCCTGTGGGGAGGGCCAGTAGCATGTTGGGGTATATAGGAAGGGGTATCACTAGCAGGCAAAGGGAGGTGGTGGTACCACTGTACAAAACTCTGGTAAGAACTCATCTGGTATACGGTGTACAGTTCTAGAGGCCGCATCTTCATAAGGACATAGACAGGATGGAGGTGATTCAGAGAAGGGCACCAAAAATGGTGCAAGACTTGCACCAGGAGACATACGAGGAGAGGTTAAAAGACCTCAGTATGTATACATTGGAAGAGAGGTGGAAATGGAGATCTCATGGAAACCTTCAAGTATCTTAAGGACATAAACAGAGTACAAGGGTGCGACACCCTTCAGTATGGTAGGTGTACAGGGACGAGGGGGCATGATATCAGATTGGAGGGAGGCAGGATAAAGGGGAACATGAGGAAGTTTTTCTTCACAGAAAGGGTGCTAGGTGCATGGAATAGCCTACCCCGGGAAGTAGTGGGAGCTAGCACAGTGGGGGGATTCAGACATGCATGGAATAGGCACATGGGAACCCTAGAGGTGGGTAGGAAAGACTAAAGCCAGTGACCAAGTAGGATCGGTGACCACTGATACAGGCAGGGAATATGGGCAGACTGGGTGGGCCTAGCGGTCCTTATCTGCCATCAAATACTGTGTTACTGTGTAACATCTGGTGTAAAAAGTCCTATCTCCGGGGCAGCACAGTCCTACGGATTGATTCCATTTGTAAGTCTCACTGATGGAACCCTGAAAATGAACAACATTACTATGGTGAGTAATTTTTTCTTACAGTGTCTTTTATAGTTGTATAAGTGCCTTTTCTGGTCCTTTGTGTGCCAGAACTGCTGAGCTTCCCTTCGTGATTAGTTCTGCGACCCAAAGGACCAGAGAAGGCACTCTTAAAATCATAACGGTTGGCAGAACTGTACATATAAAAGTGGATCTCTCTTTTATCCCTTATGTTTCAGCTAATCCTGTGGCATATTCCGAACTGGAAGTCATTGTCTTTCTTTATGATATTCTTCTTGATCTGTTACTTAGCTTAAAGGTTAGAGTAACGAGCTGTGAATGAGCTTGGTACATCCAGCAGACCTGGGTTTGATTCACACAGCCTCTACTTGCATACTGTGTGACTCTGAGCAACTCACTTAGCCACCCAGTGCTCCCAGGTCACCCCTGAAAACAGGCTCTTATGCCAAGTGGGCCTTACGCGGTTACCAAAGAAGAAAGAAAAAGGAGCAGATAATCTTGGTGGACAAAGATTCTATTTTCATACAGATACCCTTTATAATAAAGAATGAGAAGAAAGACAGACACAGTAATGGAGATTGTGAAATACAAGCTGATATACATCCATATTTCTCAAGTATCTTGCAGAGGTGTCAGCTGGTGTTTAAACCCCTTTTTCTGCCTTGCGAGGCTGTATTAATTTTTTTAGTTGGGGCTGTGTTTGACCTTTTCTTCCTGATTTTTCAAACATGTAGTCACAGATCTGTGTCAGAGGGTTGAGAGAGGTGCTGAATTCACTATTGTATTAAATCTCAATGCATTTGGCTTATGCCCGGGGTGGAACTCTTCTCTAAAGATGAATGAAAATGATTAAGGTTTAAAAAATGATCATCCATTCTGCTTGTAAGACCTTCTTCCTCTCGCTGAAAGATTTATTTTATGTGCATTTGTTAAAGAAGTACTTGCCCTTTCAAAAGGGATAAGTGTGGATGTTTGCTGTTGGTTAGAGAACAGTACTTTTTTTTTTCCGATACACCCGACCCTGCCAGAATTTATTAGCCTTTTAATTAACACTAGAAATTGCATCAGCTTGCATTAGCTTCTAAGGCAGCTGCAGGATATAAATGTAGAACATATTTGTGGCCATAGAAAATCTGTCCGAGATTTTAATGGGATTTAAAGACTAAGTGTGAATTAACAGAAAGGATGATGCTTTATTCTACTCTGTGTGTGTGTGTGTGTGTGTGTGTGTGTGTGTGTGTGTGTGTGTGTGTGTGTGTGTGTATGTGAGGGAGCGCATCTGTGTGTGAGTTTGGCGGGGGTTATGGTAGTATTTGTAGCAAGAAAAGAAAAAGCAGGATAACAGCCTGACAGCAACAAACAGATTAATGTTGTCATTTATGAAAGTATAACATCACATATTGTAGTTTTATTTCGATTTTCTGGTCAGAATTGATGTACTGAGCAAAACATAAGCCTCCAATAAATACCTTCAGCCATGATAAATACGAAAAGTCATAAGGCAGAAATGAAAGAAAAATTACTAAAACAAGTCAGTGCAAAAGTGACAGCTGAGGCTAATAACTGCAGAAATAATCGAATGAGCCCCTCGAGGAGCAGTGTGGACAGGGTAGAGGCAGGAGAAGGAGTAGTTGTCAGACCTCAAATCCTGGTGGCCTCAAAAACCTTCAGAGTCCAGCCACCAGAATTTACTTGTGACCTCACTCCTTATTTTTCATCCCGAACACCCTGATATAACACTTTTATTTTCAATAGTATACAATAAATCAGGTTTCTGATATATTTTAATTTAAACTGAATCTTCTGTGTTTATTTAAAAAGTAAAAAAAAAAAAAGTCCATTCCATTACTTTTGTAACTGGAATTCTACAGAGCTCTGTGGCTGCAGAAAATTGTACTGGTGGACTGCATGCAGCCATGGTGGCTCCTTTGAAAAACACAAGTATAGAGACTGGAGAGGCAGTAAAAAGAGGGTGATAGTTGCAGGAGTAGGCATGGAGGAGAACTTCTGAGAGGGGAAGAGGAGTGAAAGACAAAAGGTAGGTCATTCCAGAGATGGGGAGAGAGGCTTGTCCAGCAGAGGTTTTTGGTGAGGTCTTGAGAATGAGCAGGGATCAGCAAAATGAAGGAAGTACTGCAGGAGAAGGGGGGAGTGAGGAAGGAGAAAATGTAACAGCGGAGAGAGCTTAGCCAGAATCTAGAGAGAAAGGAGGCACACTGTGAGTGCACCTGTCCTTCAGAGATGGCAGGGAGAGTTGAAGTAGAAGGAACAGTGATGAGTGTGGAAGGGATAGCTTAGAGTAGAGTGACAGATGGAGTGAAAGAGGAGATCCAGTCTGGCCAAGGTGGTTTTTGGGGGCAGCACTATGTACCACCTCAGCATTCTCTGACAGCAGGAGGCTCATTTTGAGGATGATCTCATGGCAGGTGAGTAGTGGGAGGCAGGATTTTGTTGCATTACTGAGCGCCAAGCATGTAGAGCAGCTGTTTATGGATGGCATCTTTGTGAAAGGAGAAAAGGTCCGAGTCCAGCCATACACCAAGGTACTTGAAGTGGGGAACTTCTCCAAGTAGGAGCCATCCAGAGTCATGACGACAGTGGTGTTGTGGAGCCTGACGAGTCTGCTTGCTGCCAAAGGTCATACAGACCATCTTTTTTGTACTGAGCAAGAGTTGGTTATAGCAGAAGTAGCGCCGGTCGTTGTTAAAGTCAGAGGGAAGTCCTGGTAGGTACTCGTGCAAAGACCCCATGAGGAAAAAGGGATGCTATTAAGTTTTGTCTGTCTGGTGCAAATCAGAGAGAAAGGGAAGAGAACAGGAACTCCTAGTCCAGAATGTTCAGAGACACGTAGGCCTGCAAAATTATGAGTTGCAGCACATGGAGTGTAACAGAGGCTGTCACCATAGCCCCATATGAAGAGTGAGAGTCCCACCATCTGTCTGGGGGAGTTAGAGTCAGAGCATGCTAGGAGGTATGCCGGAGGGAAGCCGAGAACTATGCCAATGGTGATAGAGATAGACAGTGGGGAGGAAGAAGGTGAAAACGATGGCAGTGCTTTTACACCTCTGTAACTTTAACTTTAATCAGACTCTTCGCCGTATGTTATGGACCTTTCACAGTGTAATGTGTTCAGATTTCACCACTAACGGATGACCCATTAGTACTGGGGTCTGGAAGAAGACAGACTGAATTGCTGTGTGTGTTCTACGTGGGAGCAAAGGAACTTGAGTAGGCATCAAGACAGGTGGGATGCACAAAGGTGGAGCAGAGGCAGAACAAGCATGATGTGGGGGGAGTAGGAAGGGTGATCAGCTGTAATGGGTGTGGGGCCACTGTCATCCTTGGTATAAAGTGGAGAGCAGGAGGTTGTTAAGTATGTAGACAGCTTGAGGAGATAAGGGAGGAGTTATGGAGAATAAGATGGGAAGTGGGAAGGGAAGGGATGGGCTGGAGGAATTCATCATGGGAATGGTCAGGGGTGCCATCTTCTAACAACATGGTAGGTACTCTCAGGGTGGAACCAAAGAGGAAAACACATGGATTGGGGGCATTCTTACCAAATGTTCAGCAAAGAAACAGGGTGGATAACTGGCATGAAGTGAAGTGTTAGAAGAATGGGAGGAGAGGTTTCAGGGCAAGGATGGTGGAGCAGGGATAATGAGGAAAATCATAAGTTGGGCCTATCAAGGGGGAGGATTCCTCAAATAAGTTTGCTATATTGTCAGGTTTGGATGAGCGGGGGAAGATAAGGTGGCTATGGATCGTGAAGGACTGGAGGCTAGGAACAGAGTCAAGAAAAAAGTGGGCCAGGTGGGTTTGTGGCGAGGTGGATCAGTAACAGTGGGGAAAGGGCTGTAAGATACACAGGGGAGGAGGTGAGACCAAGTCTGGGATGGATGACCAGTGGGGGGGGGAGGTCACCATGGAAGGCAAAGCAGAGCATCAGCAGGGTGGAGGGCAGAACTAGGTGTATAGGAGGGAATGGGCTTCTGGGTTGTGCTCAGCAGGATGTGCAAAATGAGAAGGGGGGGAAGGATGTGAGGGTCATTATACTGGGAGACTCAGTACTAAAGGGTGTGAGATGGGGGAGAGGGGTACAAAGAACAGCAACAGATGGGTAGAGTGTATGCCAGGCATGATGGCAGGGAGGGTAGGGCCTCTTATTCCAAAGCATGCAGGACAGGTTAGAGAGTTACCTCACAAAGTGGTACATCTAGGTACCAGTGACCTTGCAGTGTGTGAGGTAGAGGAGGTTCAGGATAGGTTTAAGGTGGTAGGGAAGATATGTAAGGAGGCAGGAAGATCGGTTTCATTCTCAGAGGTTCTTCCAGTCCCTAGGGCAAGCACTGTTGGGAATCGGAGGATTGAAGAGTTCAACACTTGGTTGAGGGGGTGATGTGAGTCTAATGGGTACGGGCTGGTGGGTAAGTGGGGAAGAACATGGGAAAATAAGGACCTGTAGGCACCGGACCGGCTGCATTTAAGTAAAGAGGGCACAAAGGTCCTGAAGGTCAAGTTAGAGGAATATTTAGCAGTTAATCTGAATTTAAACTAAAATGGGGGTGCAAAAGTGTGCTTCACTCATAGACTTCAGGAAAGTGAAATACCAGGCCTACCCCTCATTACATCATCATTTGGAGGAGGGTAATGGGAGTGGGAAAGGGGTGGAATCCCATGAGGGGAGGGGTCGTAAAAGGTTTGATAGGGAGTAAAGGGGCACAAGGATCAAGATGGAAGGTGGTGTCCTTGAATGCAAGGAGTCTGGCAAATAAAATGGCAGATCTTCAGGCACTAATGGCAGAAGGAGGGGTGGACAAAGCAGCCATCACAGAGACATGGGCATCCCAATATCATGATTGAGACCTTGTGATCCCTGGGTACAAATTGTACTGGAAGGACAGGGTGAGGGGGAGTGGGTGGTAGTATAGCCTTATTCGTAAGGGAAGGAATATATGTACCAGGGAGGAGGAGGAGGAGGAAGAGAAAGCTGGAATAGAAGCCTTATGGATAACACTTCAGAACAATAAAGGGAGAAGGCTTCGATTGGGAGTGGTGTACAGACCACGCTCACAGGATGTGGAGATGGACAGGGAGAATCAGATCAGGAAGATGGGAGGTAGAGGAAACCTTGTCATAACAGATGATTTCAACCTGCCTGATATTGACTGGAGTACCTCGGCTACCTCCTCTGTCAGGGAAAATGTACTCCTGGAAGCTTTCCAGGTGCAGGGGTTCACACAGCCGACCAGGGATGGCGCCATATTGGACTTGGTGCTTTCAGACAGAGCATGTCCAAGAGATAGCCATGGAGGAACCCCTTGTGGGTAGCGACTCCTATACAATGTGGTTTGACCTCAATATCAGCAGAGAATCAGCTAAGACCAAGACGAGGGTGTTAGACTTCAAGAGAGTGGACTATAGCGGAATAGAGGATATACTTGTAGGGCATCTTGCGGAAATCATACTGGGGATGGATGCAGAGCAGAAATGGTCCATCTTTAAGTTGGATATGAATGAGGCCGCTAAAGGCTGCACGAAGACCCAGAGTAAGAAGTCCAGGACCAAGAGACCAAGCTGGTTCAACAGGGAAGTGTCAGTAAAGGTAAGGGGGAAGAGGGCAGCCTTTCGGAAGTACAAGCATACTATGAGTGAGGAGAACAGAGAGTTTTTGTCAGGGAAATCTCAAGAGGCAGGGAGAGTGGTCCCGGTGGCTAAAGCTGCAAAGGAACTAAGGCTAGCACAGGAGATCAGGGAGGGAGAAAATTACTTCTTCAGATATATAAGGGAGAGAAGAAGTAGTAAGGAAGGGATTGTTAGGATCAAGAAGGAGTGGGGTGTGTGGAAAACAGTGAAGAACAGGCCGAGGCACTGAATGAGTACTTTAGCTCTATATTCACTAGGGGAAAAGGACGGTCCAATGCCGCAGAGGATTATGGGGGGTAGGAATGGTGGTGGGGATGATGAAACAGATAGGAACATCAAGATAAATAGGGTTTTGGAAGATCTCGGGTCCCTTCAGGTGGACAAGGCACCTGGACTGGATGGCATACACTCGAGGGTCCTAAGAGAATTGGCGGCCCCTCTGGTGGATCTGTTTAACACATCGCTAATGATGGGGTATGTGCCTCGGGAATGGCTCATTTGGTGCCGCTCCACAAGAGTGGTCCCAGAGATGAGCCTGGCAACTACAGACCGATCAGTCTAACATTCATAATTGGTAAATTAAAGGAGACCATTCTAAAAAAAAAAAGGTTGGTAAACTTTCTGGAGGTTAACAGTCTGTAGGACAATAGGCAGCATGAGTTTGACATGGGGAGATCCTGCCAAACAGACATGACAGAATGTTTTGACTGGGTCACAAGTCCATTAGACAATGGCCAGGCAGTGGATGTACTATACCTGGACTTCAGTAAGGCCTTCGACTGCATGTCGCATGGTAGTTTAATTAGCAAACTAAGTAGCCTGGGAGTCAGGGTTAAGCTGCTGGGGTGGGTCAGGAGCTGGCTGCAGGAAAGGAAACAGAGAATGATGGTAGGGGGTGAACTATCCAAGCCTAGACCTGTAATCAGCGGGGTACTGCAGGGATCAGTGCTTGGTCCAGTATTATTCAGCATCTTTATTGGCAACATAGCAGTAGGGGGTTAAAAGTAAGGTCTGTCTTTTCACAGATAGTACTAAAATCTGTGGGAGGGTGTACACAGAGGAGGGGAAAGAGGATCTGGCCAGACTTGAGAAATGGTCTGGAATCTGGCAGTTGGGGTTGAACGCCAAGAAGTGCAAGGTCATGCACCTGGGAGTTAGGAACCCAGGGGCCAGCTACTGGCTCGGGGGTACAGATGTCCAGCTCAAAGGAAGAAAGGGATCTAGAGGTGCTAGTCAGGGGTGACATGAAACACTCTGCACAATGTTGTAAAGCAGCAGCCAAATCAAATAAAATGCTGGGATGCATCTCCACGGGAATCACCCCTAGGAGAGAGGAAGTCATTCTGCCCTTGTACAGGTCATTGATAGACCACACTTGGGAATACTGTGTGCAATTCTGGTGCCCTTATTTGAAGAAGGACATAAAGCTACTTGAGGGGGTCCAGCATAGGGTGACTAAGATGATCCAGGGCATGGGAGACAAACCATATGAGAGGTTAAGGGAGCTTAATATGTATTCCTTGGAGGACAGAAGGGAAAGGGGGAATATAATAGAAACCTTCAAGTATCTAAAGGGTATAAACAGGGTTGGAGTGGAAGGCATTTTCAATTTAAAAAGGGAGGGCACCACAAGGGGCCACAGTTTGAAACCTGTAGGGGGTAGATTTAAAAAAAAGAGATGAGGAGGCAATTTTTCTCGGAAAGGGTTGTGTCAAACTGGAATGAACTGCCTGAGGTGATGGTATCTTTGGAAACAGTGGGAACTTTTAAGGGGAGAGGTGGGACAAGATAGAAATAAGAGTGGCAACGGGAAGGAGGAAGAGGAAAGGGGGAGGCTCACTCTTGGAAGCAAGAGGAGGGTGGGGCAGCTCCAGTAAAATACTGTAGACTGAGCTGCACAATCGAGCAGACTTGACAGACCACTAAGGTCTTTTTTTGCTGGCAATTTTCTATGTTTGTATAGTCAAATATGATCTTTATCAAGAACATCTCCTCCATTGGGCCACATCTTTGAAACTGTAAGCCTTCAGCATCAAGACTACTTGGAAGCTTTTACTAGCTAGGGGCCCGCCCATGATGACTTGCATTATTGCTACCTACTGTATATAGCATGAGCGGCCCCATTACTCCTCAGTTCTTTCTCCTGTCGCCAAACACTCGGATCATGCTGAGAAACAATGCCATCATTTATTGACTTTTCTTTTAAAGGAAACACAGCGGGAGGAGGACGGTGTGGTGTATCTGGATAAACAGAGGGAGGCAGGGAAAGCAGTCAGGAGTGCAAAGGCTCAAACAGAGGAAAAAATAGCATAGGAGGTGAAGAAAGGAGACAAGACTTTTTATAAGTGCATTAGTGAAAGGAGAAAAACCAGGGGTGGGACAGTAAGGCTTAAAGAGGAGGAAGGAGAGTGTGTGGAAGGGGACCTGGGAAAAGCATCAGTACTGAACAAATACTTTTGTTCTGTATTCACAGAAGATGATGAGGGAACGCAGTAAGGCAACATGAACAAATATGGGACGGAGATGGACACCAGTCCATTTACAGAAGAGAGAGTCCTAAAGGAACTCAAAAAAACTGAATGTGGACGAGGCACTGGGACCGGATGGTATACATCCTAGAATATTAAGGGAACTACAGGAGGTGCTTGTGCCACCACTGACAGCTCTGTTCAACAAGTCATTCGATACAGGAGTGGTTCCGGAGGACTGGAGGAGGGCATATGTAGTCCCTTTTAACAAAAGTGGCAGTAGGGAGGAGGAGGATGGAAACTATAGACCAGTCAGCCTCACCGCAATAGTGGGGAAGATTATGGAATAACTACTTAAACAAAGGATCGTGGAACATCTTGAAGCCAGCGGAGCACAGGATCCGAGACAGCATGGATTCACAGCGGGAAGGTCATGTCAAACAAATCTAATAGATTTCTTTGACTAGGTGGTTAAGGTCGTGGATCGGGGGGAGCAGTGGATGTGGTCTACCTGGATTTCAGTAAGGCCTTCGATAACGTTCCACATAGAAGACTTGTGAACAAGCTGGGCAGCCTAGGAGTGGGTCACAAGGTGGGAAACTGGGTTAGGAACTGGTTGAGTGATAGAAGACAGAAGGTTGTGGTAAATGGTGCTCAATTTGAAGAAAGGAGGGTGACCTTCAGGGTGCCACAGGGATCAGTCCTGGGCCCCAGTCCTGTTTAATGTCTTCATAAGTGACATTGCAGAGAGGCTGGAGGGAAAGGTGTGCCTATTTGCAGATGACACTAAGATCTGCAACAGGGTGGACACTCCAGAAGGGGTTTGCAAACACGAGGAGTGACCTAGATAAACTGGAGGAATGATCCAGAGTGTGTCAGCTGAGATTCAATGCAAATAAAATGCAAAATCATGTATTTGGGGTGCAAGAACCCAGGGGAGGAGTACATGGTTTTGGGGGACCTGATGGTCACCAAACAGGAAAGGGATTTGGGAGTAATTATATCTGATGACCTAAAGGTGGCTAAGCAACGTGCCGAGGCTGTGGGGAGAGCCAGTGGGATGCTGAGGTGCATAGGAAGAGGTATCACCAACAGAAGGAAGGAAGGAAGTGGTGATGCCACTGTACAGATCATTAGTGAGGCCTCATTTGGAATATTGTGTCCAGTTCTGGAGGCCGCATCTCCGTATGGACATAAACTGGGTGGAGGCAGTTCAAAGAAGGGCAATAAAGATGGTGCAGGGCCTGCACCAAAAGTCATATGAGGAGAGACTGGGAGACCTCAATATATATACCCTAGAGGAGAGAAGAGACAGGGGAGATATGATAGAAACCTACAAATATCTAAAAAGTATAAATAGGGTACCAGAGGGTAGCATCTTTCAGAAAAGGAGATGTCCAGGAACGAGGGGACATGACATGAGGTTAGAAGGGGGTAGACTATGGGGTAGCATGAGGAAGTATTTCTTCACAGAAAGTGTGGTGGATGCATGGAATAGACTCCCAGCAGAGGTGATGGGGACAAACACAGTGGGGAGATTCAAGCGTGCATGGGACAGGCATAGGGGAACCCTAGCAGTGGGAATGAGGAGGTAAAGCTGGAGATCAAGTAGGGTCCGTGGCTTTTACAGGAGGCAGGGGATAATGGGCAGACTAGATGGGCCCAGCAGCCCTTATCTGCCATCAATTTCTGTGTTTCTATGTTTTAATTTCTTTGATGGTGCATACCACTGTTTTTTTTTTTTTTTAAATTTAAGTTTATTAACATCAATTGGGTACAAAATTACATCAGTAACCAATACAGATACAAGAACATTAAAATTTCAGAAGTATAGACTTGACCACACATTCTCCAAATTCATTTATAAGATTGTAGGGTGTTTCAAACAACCACTTTCAGAAAATATGGTTGTACACCAAAAACATCATCAGTTCCCATAATACATTTTTCCCCACTTTGCAAGCCCTTTTCCTCCCCCCTACAACCAGGAGCCCCCATGCAACTGGGCATGTTTAATTTCTGGGTTGTAAACTAGCTAGATGCTTGTGTATTGACTCCAGTGGGCGGGTTTAGCCAGATTTCCCATCTGGTCCACCTTCGAACATTTAGGGCGACTCTTTGGTTTATTTTGAAGGTACGTTCCTCCAACTTTGAGATACTCTGCACCACTTTTATCCATTCTTGTTTGGTTGGAGGGAGGGAGTTCAACCAAGATCTTGTAATAGCTTTATGGGCTGTGGATATGAGGATGGCCCAGAGATAGAGTGAGTCTTCACCTCTCAGCCCTGTGGGAGAGACCACCAAAACCGCTGAATGCCAGACCAGGGGGTGGTCCAGAGAGAAGATGTCTTCAAATGAATGGGACACCTCCATCCAGAAAGCCTGGAGTTTTGGGCAAGCCCAAAAAAATATGAAGGTGGTTTGCCATTTCATCTCCACGGGTTCTCTAACAATGTGCTGGACTATTTGGGTTTCTTTTATTTAATATTTGGGGAGGGAGGAAGTAGTGAACCCTGGTCCTCCAGGCATATTCCTGACAGTGAGGGGACCGGGTCGTCCCCTTGACTATACGGAAAACACATTCCTAGTCAGGGTCCGGCAGGTCTGGGTCCCCCTCCCTTTGCCACCTTGCCTTGATTTCTGTAAGCGGGTCTCCCCTTAGTACAGCTAGGGATTTATAAAAATTGGAGATCAGACCCCTCTGAGTACAGGCAGTCTTACCCCTCTGAAGGGCTAGCAAGAAAGGGGTAGCTCTAGTTGGGTCACAATCTCTTCTCTGCAGCGAGGTGATATAGATCCTGACCTGAAGGTACTTAAAGTAGGCCAAACGTGTTTTTAAGGCAAAATCTAGGATTGTGTCCCCCTGCAGGAACTGAGCCTGGTACCCCAGCCCAGTTTGGTCCCATAGTCGGAGGGTGTGGTCCTGATATCCAGGGAGAAACCCAGGGTCCCAGGCTAGTCTGAACAAAGGCCAAACAGATGTTTTTAATTTATATTTTTGCCATATTCTGTGTACTGATCGGATGGTGTCTCTGACCGAGGTCAACTTAGGCGGAGGGAACCTGTGGGTGTTGGAGAACATGACCAGTCTGGTTTCAAGAGGTGGGCCCGGCTCCTCGTCCTCCCCTCTCTCCACATCTTTCCAGCCTGCAGTTGAGTTCGGGTTAGACCACTGCAGAGCATTTTTCAGTTGGGCTGCAAGGAAATAATCCTCAAGCTCAGGGAGGGATCGTCCCCCGTTCTTTCTATGAGTTTGTAAAATTTTCAAGTTAATTTGGGGTCTCTTGTTGTTCCAGATATTTTGAAATCAATTTGTGCCAAGTCTGGAAAAGTGATTTGTGGATGAAGAGTGGCAGACATTGAAACAAATAAAGAAATTTGGGGAACACATTCATTGTTATGAAATGGATCCTGGAGCACATAGGGAGGTTGATCAGAGGCCACCTCTCAAAATCTTTTTTCACACTACTTATCATGGGGGTGTAATTTGCATTAAAGAGTTGTGAGTATTGTTTAGTGATATATATCCCAACTATTTCATCTTCCCTGCTGTCCAGTTCAGAGGAAGGAGGGCCCGTATTTCTTCTGAGGGGTTATAAAAGAAGCTAAGAACCTCTGTCTTGTTTTTTTTAAGGGAGTATACAGCGTGCCTCCCAAACTTCTCAAAGATGGACCACACCTGTGGTATGGACTGATGGGGCTGGGTGAGGCACAGCAGCACATCATCTACGTAGAGGGATATTTTTTTGTGGAGGCCTCCCATGTCCAACCCCGCACCCCCTCCGGTCTCCGGACAGCCTCAGCCAGAGGCTCGATGCAAAGGGCGAAAAGGAGGGGTGATAGGGGGCATCCTTGACGGGTGCCCCTGCCCAACCTGAATCTATCCGAGATCCCCCCGTTCACCCTGACATAGGCCTGTGGCCCCGAATAAAGAGCCTTAATAGTATCCATGAACGATTGTGGGAAGCCCCTGTGCTCCAGAACTGAAAACAGGAATCCCCAGGAGACCCTGTCAAAGACCTTTTCAGCATCTAAGCTCATCAGACATGTTGGTGTATGAGAGCATTGGATGACATCTACCAGATTTAGGGTGGAACAGACACCATCAGGGGCTTGGCGGCCCGTGATAAATCTGGTCTGGTCGGCCCGTGGTAAATCTGGTCTGGTCTGTGTGGATTATGTCAGGTAGGATGGTGTTTAATCTGGATGCTATAATAGAGGTAAATATTTTATAGTTCTGAATTGGGTAGGGATATAGGGCGGTAAGATTCGCAGCG
Source organism: Neoceratodus forsteri (assembly GCA_016271365.2). NCBI lineage: Eukaryota > Metazoa > Chordata > Ceratodontiformes > Ceratodontidae > Neoceratodus > Neoceratodus forsteri. The sequence goes on along the minus strand of CM057449.1, from coordinate 1,126,286,391 downwards.
TGTGGGGTGTTTTCCTTCCTTATGGATGAGGGAGATGGTGGCGTATTGCCACGAAGGGGGAACCGGGTTTCCCTCTGTCCAAATGTTTGAGTAAACTTCTAAGAGCACGGGGCAGTCTCTGATTTAAACATTTTATAGAATTCAGCACCAAAGCCGCCCAGGCATTTTCCTGTTTTTAAATTTTTTTATCGTATTCAGAATTTCTTGCTGGGTGATGGGTCTAGAGAGTGTCTGAATTGTCTCTAGGGGTAGTGAAGGGAGGGAGAGGGATTCAAGGTAGTTCTTCTCTTGGAGTGGGGACTCCATCTGGGGATTATAGAGTTTGGAGTAGTAGGCTACAAATGCCTCTGCAATCTGAGTTGCCTGGCTGACTAATCGTCCAGTGTGGAGAGCTATAATCTTGGTGACATACGCTCTAGCTGCGTACTGCCTGAGCCTGAAGGCTACCTCTGGACCACCCTCATAATATTTTGTTTCAGGTAAAAAAGGGCTTTCTCTATCTCCATTTTTTGCAGTTTTTGTAGTTGGTTCCTACAAGATTTCAGCTCCCTATCTCTATCCACCTCCCAGCTAATCTTCTGCGCTCCCTCGAGTTCTCTGATCTGGGAGAGAAGCTCCTGGTGTTTCTGTCACATTAACCTCTTCTTGTGGGAGGCTATAGCAATTAACTTTCCCCTGAGAGAGGCTTTGAGGGTGTCCCACAGGATTTGTGGGGTAGTCCCTTGCCTGTTGTTCTCACCTAGGGTATTTTTGATATTCTGCTTGAGCTCGTTAACCACATTTTTGTCTTGGAGGAGGGAGATGTTCAGTCTCCAGTGGGTTGTCCGTCTGGGCAATCCTAGTTCAATCTCCAGGAAGACCGGACTATGATCTGAAAGGATGGATGTCCCAACCCACATGGAGGGGAATCTGGGAAGGTCTCTTTAGAAGGTAAAGAACATGTCTAGTCTAGAAAAAATACGGAACCTCAGGGAATAACAGGTATACTCTTTGGCCTTGGAATATTTTTCCAGCTATATATCTACCAACCCCATCTTTTCCAAAATTCCAGTTTTAGGGACAGAGCTCTCTTAAGCTCTGGTTTAGGTATTTGAGACGAGGTGTCTAAGGTCCTGTCAAAGACCATATTCCAGTTTCCATCCGTGATCAGAATGCCCTTGGCCTTCTGGGCGACTAGTTGGAGTAGGGTGGAATAAAATGAGAGTGAAGAACCCGGAGGGGCATACACATTTACCAAGGTGACCGGGGTATCCTGAATAGCTCCTATAACCATTACATACCGTGCTCTGGGGTCCTCCACCACCTCCTGTTGCTGGAAGGGGAGGGTAGCCGATAGTAAGATTGCCACTCCCCTCTTTCTGCCCAAGGGCAAGAATGAGTGGTACACCCGAGGGTATGCTTTTGATTTTAACTTTAGGGCCTCTGTTGGAGACGTGTGTTTCCTGCAGAAAAATTGCATCACATCTTTGGGATGCTATGTAGCGCTGAATCTGTTTTCTTTTAATAGGGTTAGAGTACCCTTTTATGTTATAAGAAAGAACCTTAGAAGATTGTCTAGCCATTTGGAGACCAGCACATGACAACTACTGATTTCCAAATTAAACCTTGTCTAAATAAGATTTGAATTAACATTCCTAGTACCCTGTTGAAATTTAAACATTGCATTAGAAAAACAGGTAAACATTAAATCTATTTCTAGTAACAAGCACTGAGGTAATACATAAACATAACTGAACTGGTGCTCTGACCTCTTCCAGCTACGAGTCTTGAGCAGTCGGTGTAATAGGCAAATCAAGGCTGAGGTCCCTCGAAACCAAGATGCCCCATATCTGCTGATTTGACTTCCAAGGGGTGGCTGAGCAATGGGCCTCAGCTGAAAGGTGTTCGCTCGTGCGATCAAAAATAGGGAGCTCAGTATTGCAATGAGGACTCCCTGCGGCCCCCAGGAGATGCCATGGGTATGGCTGTCCTTTTGCTTGCCAGCATTCCTACGAGATGGCCTTTCCCAGTATTGCTCTTCCCCACCTAGATTATTTGCAATATCATGGGATTAAATCGCCTTTTCTTGAAACCCATCTTGATATAATAATTCAGACGGCGGCTGTTTCCTCTAGCCCTGTGCACCCTGCCCCCCACCCCAGTCCCAAGGACCCCTCAACTGCCTAGCGTCCTCAGACCTTAAAGGGATCTATATAAGGGTTAGTAGGCAATAACCAGGAAGCAATATAGACCCACCTTCAGTTTATCCTGTAACAGCATCTCTGTGATTCCCGTGCCCCCCAGGCCCCCGGCAAGTCCCAAGGAGATTACTGAACTAGGCCATGAAGCTAAACAATTTGAGCTGCCCCCACGATCTCGCTGAACCCCTTTACCCAGTCATATAAGTTAACCATCACTGTGGTGGGAAACCGTTATGTCCTGAGTCTGACATGGGAAAGCTGGGGCCGGGGGGGGGGGAGTCTGGCCCTCACTCGTACCGTTGCTGTTATGGATAATCCAAAAAGACAGAAGATCTTTGTTTATATGGGGGCATGGTGAGATGACAACAGTCCTCCACCTACAGCTGCCTAGTGAAGTATGAATCAAACTATAGGTGCTGGTAAGGCCTCAGTGTACTCACTGTGACCTTGGCGATGTGGATCTCCATGAGTTACACCGGGTGGCCTGCTGTGGGGGCAGTATTAAAGGGACCAGAGGCTATGAACTCAGCAGGTGGGAATATCAGTCAGTCCTGGGGCCCAGTGTGGTAGTTATGGAGGGAGTGCGGACTACCGACAGGCATCGGAGATCATCTCTTCAAGTGTTTGAAGTTGGAGAAGGGCCCGCCGCATCCTCGGTTTCCTTATCCTCATCATTTTCCTGGAGATGGAGCGCTCTTCGATTTACTACTGATGGATCTCCAAACTTGCAGAGCATTGTGGATATGTCTGCTCGTAGGGTCGTCTGAGGCATCCGTTATGAAAATCCCATTTTGGTGGTCCCCTTCTGCGCAGTGGACCAAGCGGAGGCCAGAAAATCCCACTTTAGCTTCTCCTTGGGGGTGGGGTACTGATTCCGAGCTCCTTGAGGTAGGGTGCCGCGGACAGGAAGTCCCAGAACATTTTGACTCCCTGTGCGGTGTTAAGTTTGAGCCTCGCTGGATAGAGGGTCTGGGCTTTAATGTTCTTTGCGCGGAGCTGCTTTATTATCGGCCAAAGGGCTCTACGTGCCTCCTGCACCCCCGAAGTATGGTCATTGTCAGTTGAGATTTTGTGCTCCCTGTATGTCAGGGCCCCCTGTTGCCACGCTCAACGTAGTAGCTCTTCTTTGCTTTGATAAGAAGTCAGGCGTGCAATAAAAGATATGAGTCGCTGACCCGGTGGTGCTGAGGGTTGAGGCACTAGACGCCACACCTCGTACCACGCCGGTGACCCAGGTTCGGGAATGGACTCGGCTCGTCGGGGGTCGGCCGGGGGGAGGGAGGATTGAGCGTCCCAACGGATGCTCTCCTCCCTTGGGGCTGGATTCTCAACCTGAGAATGCCCGTGGAGCACCGCGCCAGGGGGTTGAGACTCTGTTACCGGAGTCCGGGAGGGGGATTGCTAGGGCGCTTGAGGGAGGCGCGGTGCATCAGCATGTCGCTCTCTAGGACGCACGCCCCGTGTGCCGTCGCCAGGGGCGGGGAAGTGGGGAGAAAAAGCGGAAAAATGGTAGTCCTCGGTGTCCCTAGATGAAGACTGCCCCATCCAGAGAGTCCACCCAGGACAGACCCCGCTGTGCAGGAGAAGGAGAGGTAATGGCACTCTAGGGGCAGATCCTGAAAGGGGGGCTACGGGGATATGTGCAGTCGGAAGGAGGGGGACACTGGGGACAGGAAGGAGAATAAAGAAATAAAGCAAAAAAAAAAAAAAAGAAATGAGTCTTGCTTCAGGGTTACATGGCCATGGGCCTAATGATCGGTGGGCCTGGTCCATTTCAAGGTCAAAGTCCCCTGGCAGTGAAAGCACATTCCGGAGGAGGTCTTGAAGGAAAGTGATGGTGTCCGTGGCTTTGTCCTCCAGACTCTCCGGGACCCAATAGACCCTGACATTTTGTCTCCTGCTCCTCCCCTCCAGGTCATCCAAGCTGTGAGTGAGCTCCCAGTCCCACGCGAGGAGGTATAGAAGGAGGCGATCATGCCTATCTGTTTGTTCTGCTACTTGTGTAAGGCACAATTCTAGTAGCTCCGATTTGTGGTCGATGCAGTTTAAGTCTGCTCAGAAAGGGTCTGATCTATTTTGGTGACTGTACGGGCTGTCTGCATGATTGTTTCAGCTAACTCATCCTGAGGTAAGTCGCCATGTGGCAAGGCCCGATGATGGTCTCCCAGTGTCTCCGGATCACCCAGAGGTTCTGCCGTTTCTGTCTGGAGCAACTCTCTGAGCTTCTGTGCTGGCGTTGCTGGGAGTTTGCCCGGTTTATTGTGCTTCTGTTTAGCTGGCGATGCCATCTTTAAGTAGGTGCTTTAGTTAGATTGTAGGTGGTGGGGATGGGAGCTCTAGGGTTAATCAGCCATCACGGTCACTGACGTTACAGGAAATCCTGTGCATGCCACTGTTGAAATAACCTTTATGTTTTGCACCTGCAGTCAGTAGGATCTACAAGGACAATGCTCATTACGTCTGTGCTTGTTGATTGGCTCTATCCCACAACGGTTGGGCCTGTAAGATTTGCCAGGGATTCAACCAGGTCATGAGGAGAAGCCAACAGATGGTTCTAGAAACCACTGCTGCTAAGAAAATAATGGACACCACTGACGAGTCCAGAGGTTTAATGCCTGCATCCCCTTTCAGATTAATGACTGCCATCAAATCACCCTGGTAGTTGATGCCAGTCTCTCTGCCGGGGTCACCAAAATCTTTGAGTGACAAGGGCGAGATGTTGAAATCTTCACTGTCCAACCATAAACACTCTTAATAAAAGGAGAAGGTGCATGCATCACCTATGAGGTCCCAGTCTCCACTTTGCATGGAGGTTAAATCCCAGTCAAAGTCTGTGGCTGCAGCTTTGACTCCACTAGTTGCCTACCCCCCAACCATCCAAGAGACATCAATGGCAGGGCTTTGCTCAGGCTGTTCCATTGATGAAAATGGCACTTTTACAGCCTCCATTGTAAGGTACTACCCTGTCAAAGACAGTCGCTCAGACCATGATACAGTGTGTTGTTGACTCCCAAGTGGTGCTTACACAGTGTCCAAACTATTTTGGTGCCTGCTTCCAGGGCTACCACCAACAATCACAGCTTTGTGAATTTACCTCAGCCACTACTTATAGCTCAGGGTAGCTGGACTTTCCTACTGATGTCTGACAATCTGTCCTCAATGCCCCACTGTTCAGTAGTGATGTGGAATGGCCTTGCGGGTGCTTCTGTCCTCTAAAATGACTCTGAGATCCCTTAGGCCAATGACCCCACAACCCTCTAGGGGTCATGGTGGGGGTGCGTTTTGCAGAGGGGCTGCCAAAGATGCCTGCACCTCTCACTAACAGCTCCACCACACCCAAGGTAGAGGCCCTTTCCAGAGACCACTATCCTCAGGTGCACATTCCAAAGTCCCCAAAGGTATCAGTACTGGTGGTACTTCCATCACTGATGCCTTCTCCTAGCCACTGCTTCCCCCTCTATCAGAAGCTCTGAGGATACGGGTGGGAGGTTGGATCTAATGTTATCTATTAAAATGGAGGGAGATCACTATAGATGAATAGGACATAGGTTCTGGAAACTACAGAACAGGCCATTCTCTGGAGCTTCTTCCTACCCCTCTAGTGCATCTTCCACTGCCCAGTATTTACTCTTCAGGCCATTTGCCTCTTCTGAGAACAGAAGATCAATCTGTAATTCAGAACAAGGCCAAAGAGCCTGTTCCTTTGCAAGAGCTTAAGGCAGGCTTTTATTTCCATTTCTTCCTAGTCCTGAAATGTGCTGGAGATCTACGGTCTGTGTTTAGACTTTAGGGGTCTGAATGAATATATCGAATACAGAAAGTTTCAGATGGTGTCCCTTCAGGCCCTCATTCCTTTGTTACAAACAGGGGACTAAATTGTGCACAGGCTATGAAGGAGGCATATTTCCATATCAAGATCTGCAAGTGACACAGTCAATATCTCAAGTTCATGTTGGAGGTCAAGCATTACCAGTTTTATGTCTTTTCATTTAGCTTGTCCATGGCATTGCTGGTATTCACCAAATGCTTAGAGGTGGTAGTGGCACCTCTTCATATAGACAGTCTTTATGTCTTTCCTTGTCTCGACAATTGGTTCCTGAAGGCTCTGTCCTGGGAAGCCATTATCCACACTCTGATGAGAACAAGACAGTTGTTTGCAGAACTGGGTGTCACAATCAACAAGCCCAAATCAGTTTTGATCCAGTGTCAGCATCTTCAGTTCATTGGAGCAGTTCTGGACATGACTGTGGGCAGCGCTTTTCTGCCAGAGGACAGGGCTGATACCCTAATAGCTAAGGCTCGCCTGGTGTACAGCAGCCACTATGTTTCTACGAGATCAGTGCTGAGACCTCTCTGCCTAATGGCTACTTCCACCATTGGTCGTTATGCCAGTCTCCATATGTGCATACTGCAATGGACACTTCAAGTACAGTGGGAATAGTTCACAGATTACCTAAAATAGGTGTTCTTAGTCACGTCCCTCTCAGACATGCTCTGCTGTGGTGTATGGATCAGCCCAATTTGTTGCTGGGTGTTCCCTTCTTTCATCCTACACCTCTGCAGATATTGACCGCAGATACATCTGGTTCTGGATAGGTGCTTATCTGGGCACACTTCAAAATCCAGGGTCTTTGGTCTCAGCTGGACAGCTCTTTGCACATCAACATTCTGGAGATGAGGGTTGTACTGCTTGGCCTACAAGCCTTTCAGGCTCATACTAGTGCAGGCCTCCTTATTCACGCAGATAATGTAATTGTGACGCTCTACATTAACAAAGAAGGGGATTAACACTGTTATCTTCTGTACAGAAAAACAGTGACATTGTAGTACTGGGCCATGTGTCATGGCATACAGCTGTTGACAGTGTTTCTCCCAGGTGCCCAAAACATCTTAACAGACAGGCTAAGCAGGTCCCAATCCCTGACTCATAAATCAGAACTCCATGGCAAACAACCTCTTCGTAAGGTGGATCATCCAGAGTTGGATCTTTTGCGTCCACATGCAATATAAAACTATCCCATTTCTGCTCACTTGCTCCAGGGCCTGGTTATTTTTGGTGAGACACGTTGTCCCTCTCCTCGAAAGGGAGGCTCCTTTATGCTTTTCTTTCAGTACCCCTCATTCAGATAGTTTTGCTCAAGCTGAGGGCAGTGTTTGCCTTGATGGTGCTAGTGGCACCTAACTGGCCCTGTCAGATCTGGTGTCCACTTCTGCAGCATCTGGCAGCAGAACCCCCTATTCCACTTCCACTGTGTCAAGGGCTTCTGTAACAGGACAGAGGGATTCTGGTCCATTTGGATCTATAGTACCTGCATGTACATGTATGACTCCTGACAAAGAAGTAGTAGTTATAATCATGAACAATACACACTATAAGCAGAAAAAATGCTGTCAGATACAACATTCTACATGCCATTACAGGAAGATCCAACAGAAATCTCGGAAGGGACTTCCTCTGTTTGACTGATAAATATCCACCAACCATCAAAGAACAACTAACTGATTTAATTCCTCAGAATCCAAGAACAGGAATATTTTATGCACTCCCAAGATACATGAACCAAGAATTCCAGGAAAGCCAATTATCTCAGGTATTGGCACTCTTACTGAACAAATACCGGGCTGCATCGAGGGTATCCTCAAACCAGTGGCATAAAGAACTCCAAGTTTCATCCTGGACACAACCGACTACCTAAACAGACTTCACAAATTAAAGGCACTACTTACCAACTCCTTTCTTGTAACAGTAGATGTAGAGTCTCCCTGTACCAATATACTGCACTTGGACGTACTAAGCACATGTAAAACATTACTACAAAGAGACACAGACAACCAGGCAATTACAGATGCAGTTTTGGAACTCATTGACTTCATACTGAAACATAATTACTTTACCTTCAACAGAAAACTGTACTTACATAAAACTATCACTGCTGTGGGCTCAAGAATGGCACCTCAGTATTCAGTATGCCTTCATCTTCATGGCTGCATTAGAGGAGAGCTTCCTACTGCAGCAGGGGAGAAAACTGTTGATCTACTATCACTTTATTGATGACATTAATATGGACAGAGTGAGGACAAACTATGCGAGTTCCACAGAGCCTCCAATAATTGTCATCCCTCAATCAGTCTGAAAATGGGGTACTCATAGCAAAACAATCAACTTTCTTTGAACTGCAACAGGGCAGAATAAAAATATCAATATACAGAAAACCAGCAGATCATTTCAACTGCTTACACCATTCTAGTGAACACGCAAACCATACAAAAAGAGCAGTTATCTATAGCCAGACCCTACAATACCAACGTACTGTGTATGTATGGATGAGTCAGACAGGGACAATAATTTGGAAATACTATGAGTAGCTTTCACCAGCATAAACTACCACTCACATGTACAGTGATTGACAAACAGATTATACCAGCTAAACAAATACCACAAGAACAACTACTGGCATATAAAGAGAAAAAAGAATCATAACGCACACCGCTGGTTGTGCCCTGCAACCAGTCAGACAGACCACTACAGAAGATCACCAGAGAATTGCAGCTGGTCCTACATAGTGATGACAGAGTGTCCGCTATACTCAATGAACCACCTATAATATACAGACAACACCAATTCTGGGAAGAACAGTGGTCAGAAATTACACCTCCACAACGTAAATGGACACACAAGGAATAAGACCATAGAACAAATCCAGATGCAAAACATGCAGCATGATTCACACATGTGACTCTGTCTACACTCCATTTATCAAAGAGGAATACAAAATAAAAGGATCTTTCTCATGCAGTACCAACAATTTGACTTATAAGATGCCAGAAATGTCCACATGGGTGGTATGTAGGTGAAACAGGATGAACACTCCTTAAATGCATGCATGGAAACAGATCCACTATCAAACACTCGGACAGCCGGGTACCAGTGGCCAAGCACTTCTCCCAGAACAACCATTCTCCAAAGGATCTTAAAGAGAGTCACCATATTTTTTTTTTTTTCAAAATAGACATGACTTACAGTGAAGCCCAACAGAATGAAGCATATCATTGCAGAATTCTGCAGTAGAGTTACTGCAGCAAACAATGCAGTTTCAATGGGAGTTAATCCCTTTTGTCATGCAGCAAACCTGTGACACTGTGCTTCATCCTGTCGGGCTTCACTGTACATGTTTTACAAGATAATACAGTATGCACCTCTTGTAATGGACTAGTTTGACATAGTGAAGTGCGTCCATTACAAGCAGCGTCCATTACATCATTGGAAGATCAAGTCGCATGATAAAATGGGTGAGGAGCAGGCAGATAGATAGACACACAGTGCAGTCTTGCCCATGGCTGCGGCTAAATGGTCGGCTTTCTGCAGCAAGCGCAGTCCACTAATTAAAGCCTCTCTGCCTGTGGCATTGGTGAACCACCAAATGAGGGCATCCTCAACATCAGAATCTTTGCCCTCCCGTTTTCGTTTGCGATCTGGGTTTTGGTTCACATGCCAGTCAGCAAGAAGAGCTTCTTTATTTTTAAGCAAATCAGAGATGGTAGATTTGGGGATTGAAAAGTGAGAGCTAAGATCCCTAATGCTAAGCTTAGGCATTTTGTCCATCTCTTTTAAGATTTCTACTTTCTTAGTAAGTGACAATCAAGTCCTCTTACGAACATACGAACATGCCAGCAGAAGAAGACCATTTGGTCTATGTAGTCTGCTCATATTGCAGGCTACACAGCTTGAGCTACTCTCCCTGTCCTCCCGCCCCACACCTCCCATCCTCCCTCCCCATGATCCTTACCTTCCCCCATGCCTATTCCAGCCTCTCTTAAAGCTGCCCACTGTCTTCAGTGAGATCACCTCTTCTGGCAGTGCATTCCAATTGTCCACCACCCTCTCTGTAAAGAAGTGCTTCCTGACCTCCCTCCTAAACCTTCCACCCTCCTTCCAGCTTGAGACTGTGCCCCCCTCGTATTATGGTTGCCACTCAGCTTAAAGAGACTCTCCTTATCCACCTTATTTATCCCTTTCAAGTACTTGAAAGTCCCAATCATGTTCCCTCTCTTTCTCCTGTCTTCCAGGGAGTACATGTTCAGTGCCCTCAACCTCTCCTCATATGCCTTACTTTGCTGACCTGCTATCATCTTTGTAGCCCTCCTCTGGACCTTCTTTAGCAGACTAATGTCCTTTTTGGGTGTGGGCACCAGTAGTGAACCCCATACTCTAGATGAGGCCTTACCAGCGACCTGTACATTTACCAGACATCATGGTGAAACTCAGCTCAGCACTGTGTAGCAGCACAGCAAACCAAATGGGAAAAAAAAAAACTGTGAATCTGTGCAGTGAGAGGGCTTAAATGCAGTGCTACTTGAGTTTGGATTGAACTGCAAAACAATTAGCACCTATTTAGCGCCTCTTTAATGTGTCAAGGGAGCAGGTGATTAGCATGACTGGCGGCCACTACGTGTGGAGTTATAGGCCCGCATAAACAGATGTTTTTAACATGCAGCGCTATAGATTTTGGTATTTGACATTAGCGTTTTGTCCAGTAGAAGCGGCTGTCCGCTACAACTGCATCCAGTTAATTTGGTGCATATTGTATCGGCGAAAGTCCGTGCAGACGGCTTTTATTATTTATAGTCCAGCTTGAAAGGGAGTGGAAGGGATCATATTTTGTATCTGGCTGGTAATCCGCTGAACCCTTCCACTTCCCTGTTGAGTGATCCACGCACCACGCTCAGGCACGTAATGATGTGATCCCAAGAAGAGCATGGGTGTGTACCCCATTAAAGTCAATGGAGTCAATTTCACATGCTTTTTTTATAGACAGAAATAGCCAGTTGGAGATTCATCAAGGGCACCAGTCAACTAACAAGGCTCTGGTTGCAGAGGCACCAGTCAACTAATAAGGCTCTAGCTGCAGGATAGTTGAGGTTTTTCCTTCCCTGACTTTCCCACCTGCCATTAGTGCCATGAGCAGCTGTACTGCCAACTTCATATGCATGCAGCTTTCCTCGTGGAGGAGGCTGAGCTTCTTGTCCCACCAGAGAGGTGACAGTGTCAGTGCTGTGCCATTCTCCCCAAGCTAGGAAGTGCTACCCCTACCAGCACTTTGCAAAGAATGGCAAGTTCTGGCTTGCTTCCAAACATGGGTCCCTGGCATGGTAACAGCGGGTACTACCTCTGGGCCATCAGGTGGCTGCACCTGTGTGCCTTTTTCTATCTAGCATCACTTTGGTGGAAAAACATCCCCAGGACATCAGATGCATTGATTCCCTTGTCAGTCCCCCCAAGCGACTGCCACTTCCCCACACGTTCATGGTCTCACGCTGGACCTTCCCACTGTCTGCCCAGGTGGTGACAGCTTCTGCCACATATCGTCCATGAGACACTTAGGTCTGACCTATCAGGCACATCCATTGATCCGGACCTGATCCCTGGCGAGGAACTGAACCAGGGACATCGGCAGGAGGGGCAGGAATGGTCCCTGCTCCGTGACTTGCGGCAGTGTAGGGAGGCCTACCTGAGGCCATCATCCCGGGCATGGCAGCGATTTTCCCAGGTTTTCTGGTCCTCCCGCCCCTATTGGCCGCATGTGCTCATGGCTGGCCTGGGTGGGGGGGGAGTGCCGGAGGGCATGTGGTCACCCACGCCATCATTTTCACTACCAACAGCCACTGCCAGGAGCCATGAAAGAGCAACGCAACAGCCTCCCTTCCTCCTCTGAGGACAGCGTCCATGGGATGCTCTTGAGCCCCCCTGCTGGCCTCCGCTGCTGATGTCCTAATCTCGGGGCACGAACCCAGGTCACCAGTGTGCCAGAGTGATCTCCCATCACTAAGCACCACGGAGCTGGCATTCACTCGTCAGTTTTAAATTGTAAATTGAAAAATTATTTGCTATAACTTGACAAATTATTTGCTATTTTTTTGTGAATGTTATTGCTATCCATGTTCAGTGCTGAGATACATGTGATGAGCATTGTTATTTTAAGCGATGCCAAACTGCAGTACTTTGACAACAGATTTCTTGTGCTGAAAACGTTAACTTGTATTTCTGGCTTACTTTGTTGTGCTAAGATAATGTTTATCATTTAAATAACAGTTTTACACACATGTGCCTGAGGTTATGGAATAAAAAAAGTAACTGTCATTGACTGTAGACCCAAATGTCACCATTTATACAGTTTTTCAGATGAACTGTGCATACCAATTTGAAATAGTTTTTTTTTTTTGTTTGTTTTTTTACTTTTTCTAAACTGCTGTATAGTCAGCAGATGATGTGTGGACTGAAGATATATTTTTAAGGTATCCTAGAAAATTGCACAAAGCATGCATAGATAAATAGCACCCCTTGTACACGAAAGCTGTTGAACAAATGTTTACGTTGTAGTGCAAGTAAAATGGCACCCAACAAGCTTGGAAGCATCACTTAAGTTACAAACATATGCCAGTATTTTGACAATGAACCGTCAGTAAGCTTCCTGGTGGGAATACTTTGTAATAAAAGTATGTTTTACTTCAGTTTGTTTTAATATTTCTTGTTGTTTCATCCTTGTTCCTTTTAGTAATGTGTATGTCTCCATCTGAACATAGGTCAGATGATTATGGAGAATCTGTCTTTCTTGAATACCCATCATAATGTTTTCATGCTCCAGAAACTAGATTGTAACATTTTTATCTGTGTCCATCCTATTTTCTATCACATCCGGAATGGATTGTCATATGAGCATTTTGCTTTCAAGTGCTCTGCAGCAAGTATTTATGGTTATTAAAAATGTCTTTGGTAACATATCCGAGTTTCATTGTGTTTACAGTTCCCCATGTGCATCTAAATTATTTCAAGCAAATAAAATATTGAGCCAGTATTTTGATGAGAGGAAATGGGACTGGTAACATACTTTAAAGGAGAGAATCACCTCATATTCCCCTAGTCTTAGTCTAATACACAAAGCATAGAAGTTAGCAGAAATTTTGGTTCAGTGGTACGATATTTGGATATAATTACTAGTGACCCCCTTTAACACACGCAGCTGCTGTGGTTTTCAAATGCCGTAATAACTGTTAGACCAAGTTATTACAGTGTTTTGTGTCAATCTTTGGTAGCGCGCCACCTCATTGACTTAATGTATTCTTTGTGTGGGTGGGCTAAACAGTGCTACAAACATGGTGGCTTTGTCCCTCAGTTACCGATGAGCCGCTATTGTTAACTCCTGACCCATTCTTCATTATTTACTCTTTTTTGGTTATTCTTCATTTGGTTAATCCTGCATTTTCAATGTAAAACAAATATCTGGCTGATCCCACTGTGTGTCCGGATCAGGAGGCAGTGAGTGCGATTCAGGACTGTGCCGTGGCTGACTGCCTGTAGAGGTGGGTGTGCATGGTTCATCCATCTAAGTAAAAAAAAAAAAGTCCATATGGGAAAGTGACAGAGAGAGAGAGAGACTGTGTGTGTGTGTGTTGCCATTTACTCCATTGCACCAGTAATTATAAAAATAATGCCTGTGCAAAGTGTGTGTTATGAGGATTTTTCACACACCCTCGTTGTGTGATAATCTCGTAAACTTCCCGAATGGGTTATTACACGCCCAGGGTGTGTGAAAAATCCTCAGAACACCCACCTACCTGCACAGGCATTATTCTCTATTTAATTGAGTCATGAAAAAAAATCTGCTGGAGCTGATTCTATTATATTGTGTAGCTTAAATGTTTTGATCAAGGCAACAGTGTTTGGTGTTGATAGTTACCTGGCATCCAGAAGCATTTAGACAGCCCTTGGTTGAAATGTTCAAGCCTTACTGGTTTTGCCTCAAGTTGTGTATATTTAGAAGGAAACTATCAATTTTAAGTAGTTGTGGGGTCTAACTTTGATTCTCAGACCAGATTGCCCAGAAAGGTGGCTGAGACAGTTTCCATATGAAACATTGCTCAGAATGTCTTGGTATGAAAGATCAGTTTGAAAAAAATGGCATGATGTTTATACCTTGGAGGCTGTTGAAGAAAGAAAGTGCCAGAAAATGTTGTGATTCTTCATAGCAGTAGTAGTGCGTCCAGGCTTTTGAGTGGTAGCAGATAAGGAAAATACTAAGGCTTCCAAGATTTTTGGAAAGAACTCGTACATATGCTTTCTCTTTCGAGTAAGAGAAATGAACCCAAAAGGATGCATTAAAACCCAAAGGGAAAACATACCTCTGCATAATGAGTAAACTCTGACAGACTGCATTAGACATTTGAGCTAGTTTGAGTAGCTGATCAGTTGGTTGCATGCGCTGATTTCTTTTTCTCCACAGATAACTGGTATGGCAGCCCTATTCCAAAAAAAATTTATTGATGTAAAACATGCTTTCATTAGTTGGCACAATTGTTATTTTTTTGTTCCAGAATGTTTCTAACAGAGCTTCTGTTAACTCCATTATAAGGGACACAGGACTACTGACATTTGCATGGCACTTTCAATCAGACGAGCATGAGTCTAACAATGCAACATATTTGTCACCCTCTTTTTAAATTCACTGTCCTATCCATCATTTCCATACAGATAAGGTATGTGCCAAAATTAAATGTGACCTCTTAGGCTACATGTTGGATGTGACTTGTGCAGTCAGAGCTGAAAGGATAGTAGTTTCAGAACCTATACAATGCTGATAATTATGCAACTGGTGAACCAGTTGGGTGGTTGAAGGACCTCTGGGATTTCAGTAAAGGGGCACCCTTTGTCCCTTGACTCACATCTGTGGCTCACAGCAACAGACACACACCATGACACGTTCTACTGCCCAGTTATGAATTTAGCAATAGCTATGGTGAAAGGACTGTGGGGCCCCTTAGAATCTTCTTTCCTCATCATCCTACTGGAACTGGGAGTAATATTATTCAAACATTTCTGTTTTTCTTGAAGGGATGGATTACCTTGGTTAAGACAGGCAGTACAATGGTACCCAGGATTAGTTTCCATCATTACTAATGATATCCTAATGCTACTCCCACAGTTATCTCAGTCATAACTAGTTATAATGCTTGGCATCACTGTCTTTAAATGCTATAAAGCTACATCATCGTTTGCAGGGTTCTTAAAGAGTTAACAGATGACATTGTACAGAAATGGTGCTGCACATGTGTGTGCCACCACAAGTCCTTTAGCCTACAGGCTCTAGTTGTCAGCTGGCAAATTGCAAGAAGACAGGCCTGACTGATATGACTGGGCATGAAGCAAGGACATGGGTTTGGAGTAATAAAATTCCATTTTCAAGATTTGAAATTCTGGGACTGAACCAGTAATTGCTAGTCTAATTTCCATATTTTACTGAGATTCTACCATCAGACTTTTAGTATGTGTATAAATATTAAAAATAAAAGGTTAAATATACAGCAAATTAAATAAAATGAAAATAGTTCAAGAAAGAACTGACAGAATTCTGTAGCTTCACTGATTTGGTAAAGAATGCCAAATTCAGTGAATTGTTTTGTTTGTACTGGTGTGTAGAAAATCCAAATTCTGTAATTTTACTGGGTTTTCTGGTTAAAAATTAAAAAGTCAAGCTCCTTGGTCCTAGGAGATCTGATGCTGGGCACTACAGTACAATTGATGTGTTCTGTATACAGTGAAAGAAGCATGGTGCTCCTTCCTAGTCTAGCAGATTAAATTGAGAAGTGACATATGTTTCAGACTGAACCATGTCGAACAACATTCAACAATTTGATACTGTTATTACAGATACTTCCAGTGTTCCTGGTGTTTACTTACCTCCTTGAGTTCTTTGTGTGTGAGATCTGGAAAGTGCAGCTTGGCAGTTCTGGCAAATAAAAAACTAGAGAAGATACTAATAACCATAGGTGGCATAACAACTGTGCATGTAAACATAGTCTAAATCATGTTAAAGACGTCTCTTTTCATGACTTCTGGTCACCGGACATATGCCAGTCTAACTCCTCAGTTCCCCGAGCCACGGGTAAAAGAAGCAAAATCCTCCATGTTTTTACCTTGAGCCCACTAAAAACGACTGCTGTGACTCTGCAGTGATGGTAACAAACTGTGGGAGAAAGAATCTCTCCCAGTCAGCAAAGTTAAAGGGACTGACGGAAACCCATGGCGTGGCAGACCTCGTGACTGGGAGCAGGCCAGGATTGCCGACCCACAGTGTGGAATAGCAAAAACACCGGGAAGGGAATTCTGAGCAAGGGTTGGTACTCTCTAAAGTGGATGGCATTATTAAAGCCATCCATCGGGTGGAATCTTCTGTTGCAGACTTAAAATAGAAAAATGGACAATGGCCACGAAAGCAGTCTTGGAGGAGGCTGTAGATTCAGTCGGGGCCCACGACCACACCATCTTGTACGTGCTGCATAGGGAAAAAGACTTGCACCTGTTGTGTTATGTTTTCTTATTATATTTAAGTGTTTTAAGTTTTTTTTCTGGTGGGTTATTTGCTGATGACACACTTCATAGTTCAGTTTTTTTCTGGATCCACATACATAAGTTAACTTTTATTGAGGTTGCAGACAAGGGCCATCAAAGTAGAATGCTTGATTGTTTCAATAATGAATACCTTTAAAGCTGTAACCTTGGGTGTTCAGGGTATTAACTCAGTGGTAACCTTGAATGTTCAGGGTATTAACTCAGTGGTAAAGATGAACAAAAATAGTGACACAGTTGGGCAAGCTGAATTGTGATGTGGGTTTTTGCAGGAAACCAGACTGTTTGACTCTGAACATCAAAAGTTGAAAAGAGCCTAGGTAGGCACGGTAGGTGGCAGCCTCTAACGTACTCCGGGGGAAAAGGCCGGTGTGGCAATTCTGCTTCACAGAAATGTCCCCTTTGACATTACCCTTTCTGAGTCCACTGTAAATGGGAGACTGGTGATAGTATCTGGAGTACTATTTGGCCAAACGATCCACCTCATAAATGTATATGCTTCTAATCCACATTCGCCTGCATTTGTCTCTAGAGTGTTTTGTAAAGTACCTACCCTGGTGTAAGGTGTAATATTAATTGGGGGCGGGGGTCAACTATGTTATCAATCCTCTGTTAGATAGATCCTCGGGGAACATAGCTACCAGTAGACAAATGAGTAAAATGATGCGTGCCCGTATGGCTGAAATGGCTCTTGTGGACGTGTGGAGGGAGTTACATCCAGGACACAGAGATTTTGTTTTCCTTTTTCCCCCATATTCATAAGTCATATTCTAGGTTAAATATGTTTTTTGGGAACAGGACTGACCTCTGTAGGTTTTCCAAGTGTGTGAAATCCACCATATCCATAGAACTAACAAGATCCACCTTCTGGAGATTAAATACCTCCTTGCTAAATAGGGAAGATTTTAAGAAGCACTGTAGGTAACAGACACCATACTAGAACATAACAGAGTAAACACGGGGGCAGATACAGAATGAAAATGGGTATGGGATACATTAAACGTGAAACTCAGAGGAGCAATTATTTAATATTCCTCCCGTCTCAAGAAACAGCAGACAGAAAAACAAAGGGTGTTGGAACAAGGATTGAAGGACCTAGAGGCTCGTCATAAGATACACCAGGATAGGGGGTGGAAAACTAAAAGCAGGCAACTAGAAGAGAGTTACAGACCCTCATATGTGCAAGAACAAGGGGGCACAATTTGAAGATGGGGAGGACGGCTCAGGGGCAATGTGAGAAGTGTTTTTTCACAGAGAGGTGGTGGATGCATGGAATGGCCTTGCTGAGGAGGTAGTGGTGTCCGAAACAGCAGGGGAATTCAAGGATGCATGGGACAGACATAAGGCAATTCTAGTAGGGGGTAGGAGGAAGTAGGCTGTTGGTTAACTAGGATCTGCAGCTTATCTAATAGGTAAGGAAATGGACAGACAGGGTGGGCCAAGCGGTCCTTATCTGCTGTCAAAGTCTATGTTTCTATGTTTCATAGATATACAGAGGAGAAACTTAGATACCTGAGTCAGAAGTATTATGAGCATGGGAACAGGGCTGGGCACATCTTGGCATTTCGATTATGAAAAGAGCAAGTGGAAAGATACATTAAGAAAATTAAGCCGGCACGGGGTCAAGTAGGATTCACCCCTAAAAATATTGCAACCCATTTCAGGGATTATTATAAATGTTTATACCAACTAGACTGATTGGGAGGTTGGGGATTCAGAGTTAATAAGGAAATTCATGGAGGAAGTGTAACTGCCAACATGAAGTAGAGCAACAGATGTTAGACTGCCCTATTGCGAGTGAGGAAATAGAAGGGTATATAAAAGAGATGAAAGCAGGGAAGTCCACAGGCTCAAATGGCTTTAATAGCACATTTTATAAAACATTTCAGCAGTTGTTGATTCCTCTGCTGGTTGGCCTGTTTAACTCAGGAGAAGAAAGGGGTGACTTCCCAGATTCCTGGCATCAGGGTTTTATAACAGTTATCCTGGACCCCCCCCCCCCAATCGTTGTGAGTCCTATCATCCCATTTCCCTCTTGAACATAAGATTCACAAATTCTCACCAAGGTCTTAGCCAGTCAGGTGAACCGGATTCTTCAGAAGCTGGTCCACCTAGACCAGCCTGAGTTTGTTCCTATTCGACACATATCTGATAATATCAGGCACTGCCTAAATATTTTATGATAAAGGAAGAAATTTAGAGATGATAGCAGGTAGCCATTACAGTTGATGTCGAAAAGGCATTTGACCGGTTGAACTGGGACTTTCTTTTCACAACTCTAGATTGGATTTGGAAATAAATTTTGCTTTTGGCTGAGGGAACTTTATTACCATCCTCAAGCCCATATGAAGGTGAATGGCACAGTATCTGACTCCACTGAAATTTAAAGGGGGACGAGACAGGGTTGTTCCCCTCTCCTAGTCTGTTCATCTCAACATTGAACCGTTAGCAGCTTGAATCAGGACACACCTGGATTTGGAAGAGATCATAGTGTGTGTGTGTTGGGGGGGGGGGGAGTAGAATAACTCTTTTATGCAGATGACACTATGGCTTATTTAAGGGATCTGCTTAGGACGTTTCCCAATCCTGAATACAGTGTTGGCAGAATATGGTAGGGCTTCTGGATTTAAAATTAATAAGGGTAAAGCAGAGGTCATGCTGGTTAGTGGGAACATGACACCAGAGTTAAGTGATTGCTTCCCATACAAATCCAGATCCCAAATAAGGTATTTGGGATGGCAGATCCCACTACAGCTCTCCTGTCTATATCAGGCTAATTATGGGAAACTCCTTACGGACATCCTGGTGGATTTGAAAAGGAGGGATATGCTTACTGTAGCCCTCCTTGGTAGGATATACTCAGTCAAAATGAACATACTCCTCAGACTCTTACTTTTATTTCAGACCTTGCTCTTAAATATTCCATTGGCAGAATGGATCAAAATGGAAAAGGCTGATCACTGCTTTATCTGGCAGGGGCCAAAGCTTAGGATAAAATGGCAAAGCCCCACCCAACCAAGGGAGGAGGGGGGACTGGGATTGCCAGATCTAAAAGTTGATTACCAAGTAGCCCAAACTTCACCATGGATAGATTATAAATTACCAAGTAGCCCTAGCCCAAACTTTACCATGGATAGTTTATAAATTACCAAGTAGCCTAAACTTTACCATGGATAGTTTATAAATTACCCAGTAGCCCAAACTTTACCTTGAATAGTTTATAAATTACCAAGTACCCCAAACTTTATCATAGCTAGTTTATAAACAAAATGATACAGAAAATGCCCGGTTGCAGATGCAAAAAAATAGTAATGCTAGTCAACACTCGGTCCACTGGTTTGATATGCCTGGCCCTGGACTGCTGCAAAGTGCTCTGTCCAGTCTCTGGACCAAGCAGATGTGCAGGAACTGGGATAAAATTAAGGGAGAACTTTAGATCCGGAACAGTATAACTTGATTCACAAGGCTAACCCATTGTGCAGGTTTTTATCCACCCAGGACAGATGCATCCTTTAGGAGGTGGGAGACCACTGGTTTATTTAGATTTTGACAGTTCCTGAATGGTCTACAAATTAAATCCTTTGAAATGTGCCGAAGTGAGTTTTGCCTTAGGGGCACAGATTTTTTCCAATATCTTCAGGTGGTATTTTTCCTGAGGGAAAACTCCATAGAGTGGCGGATCTACAGGCTGATCCCTATCCACTGGTGACTTATCTAGAGAACGCAAGTATAGGGCTAGTCGCAAAAACAAACAAAAAAAAAAGTTCGATTTAATTGGATGTTAATAGATATCAGCCAGAGGTGTTTCCAGTTTATAGTCAATGAACCTGGGAAACAGAAGCATAGCTAAAATTGGAGGGTAAGGACTGGAAGGGAATATGGGAGGGGGTGTTTAGGACCTCAGTATCTAATAATTGGCAGAAATGTTGGTGGAAGGTGGTGGGTAGGTTTTTCTTAATACCATCACATAGATAACATTACACTAGGGACAGGTCAGATAGATGTTGGAGAAATTGTGGGAGTGTGGTGATACCCTATCACATATTTTGGGAGTGCCCTATAATAAACACATTTTGGCAGAAAATTTCCCTAGATATATACAGATGCTGGGACACGCCTCGGAACTGGATTTCTCACATTGGGTTCTAGAGAGACAACCTCAGGGCAAGAGATCAAATCAACAAAAAGTTTTGAAGAATTCCTAATGGTGGCTGCTTACAAGACAATCACATGAAAATGGTTAACCTCGGTCTGCCCCACTTTGATGGAATGGGTGAATATTACTAAATCAGTACTTCAAACTGAATGACTGACAGCAGACTTACGCTTACAGACTGAGAAGGGGATATGAATACCATTTATGACACTGATAGAGGAATTAAAGGGGAGATCTATTTTATTAGTCAGTGTTTATATGGGGCGGGGGAACAAAAACTCCTTCTCAGATCTTAGCAATCAATGTTTCTTTTATTTTTCTGCCCTAGCATTTTGCACTTTCATGTGCATTTTCAAAGGGCTTTCTTGTTCTTGAATTCATAACAAACATAATTATTATATATTTATACAGTTATTTATAATAACTGTGTCCCGGTTTTTCCCTTAGGAAACCCGTAGCGTAATTTGCCGTAATAAAGGAGTGTTTATTACGGCAAACATGCGCTGGGTTTCCTTTCTCCTGTGCATGCACCAGCATCAGCTGCTGCTCTTCCACATTGTCAAACGTGAACCTAACGGCAACAGACCGGACTGCCACTCTGACTCAGCGGTAAGTAAAAGTTTGGGGAAAAAAGAAGATAAATGACGGCGCTTAAACTATGTGAAACTGCCTCCTAATGAAATAGAAAAAGTCTTCCTTCCAGCAGCCGCGTCTGACCGCTGACCCTTCCATAGTCTCATTAGGCCTTAACATCAAAGTTTGTCTAGGTCATTTACCTTAATTACCTTTTTCTGACCGACGTTCCCACAGCTTGTTGTTTACTTTTTGTTGGTTTCAGTTCTTTTCTTCAACATGCCGATTTGTCTGTAATATCAATGGTTCAGTTTAAACTATTCAATGTTTTCACTATCCCTTCAATTTTAAGTTTACTTCTTAAGAGTTTGGTCTTTACCTGGCATTCTGCTACAGTGAACTTGCTCTGCTAGTGCTGCACGTTTGTTAGGTGTTGCGCATTTGTTTTTAAACGGGTGCGCCGAGTAAACCTCTCCAGCCTGATTGTCAGTAACGTGATGTATTTCCGTGACAACCAACATGTGATCACGTTCATTTGTGTTGCTAGGCAGCATTTTGCTATGCTTAAGGCATAGCTCTGTCGATCAAGGCGTGGCATGGCTATTTAAAGCTGGTAGAAATCCATTTTATCTTATACTCGGTTCTGTAAAAGATGCCATTTCTGGGGAATTGAATTTCTCACTCTGCAGTTTAGATGTTTATGGAAACCTGTTTACAGAGTATGAACAGTTCGCCTTGAAGCTATAAAAGGTGCAAAAAAGTGCATATACAATAGCTGTTCATTGCAAAACCTTACTAGGTTAAGAGAGTGTGTGTGTGGGGGGGGCAAAGTTTGCCACTAATTCTGATTTGTACAGGATATAGTTTCATTAAATACTGTGTCTAGCTGGATCGTGAGATCACTGAGGTGGGTTTGGGCTACTGGGTTGCTGAAGCTGGTTCCCCAGTGTCAGCCCTCCAGCTGTCTTATAAAGCTGTCGTTTAAAGCGCTATTTAATTTTACTTATCTTGCTTATATATATTACCAACAAGCATTCCAGTTGGTATCTAGCTCCAAAAGGCCTCCGCCCCCTCATCCAGACTATCTCCCACAGAAGGGCCCCTAGACGCCCCACTGGCACCTCTCTCCTAGTCCCCCACTGTAGGACCGCCCTAGGACAAAGATCTTTCCGATACAGGGTTCCCCATGGCTAAACAGCATACCAGCCTCTATCTCCCTAGCCCGTAGTCTTGGCCAATTTAAATCTGGCTTCAAGGACCTCCTCCCTGTATCAGCCACCTATGACTGCAACCGAGACGCCTCCACAGCACAAAAGGAAGCTCATTGCTAGCAGTTTATCTAGTGCCAATGAATGCAGTAAAGCCGTAATATCAGGGATATAAATGCCCACCCTTACCCCTGAAAACATGCTCAGGTCCTGCAATCACAATGTATATAAAAACTAACTCAGGGTTCAACTAGGACCCCTCGAATCTGTGATCAACCTTTTTTGGTCACAGCTTAGACCAAAAAATCCACTTCAGGATCCTTGACTCAATGTATGTACTGTACCCATATATAATACCAGTATACAGTATGTTATGTTTGTTCTTTCTGTACTGACGTGGAGCCTTTGCAAAGGAGTCTGTGACTCAAAGCATTGTAATTCCGATTGTGTTCAATAAATAAATAAATATCTATGCTCATTCCAATAGATTGTTCCGGTGTTTTTAAATGGAATATCCAATGCATTTCGGTTTTATCCATAATTTGTTGATAGTCTCCACCGTGTGCTAGTGGTTGAATAAGTTCAAGGCCCCAGAACCTTAGTGATGCCCGTGTGTCCCTCCTGTGTGAAATGTATGACAGCTTGTGACGTGTCATCATGTTTCCTTACTGTATATCACTTTTATGTTCTTGTATTAAGTGCTGTTGTGGTCCAACCCACATATAAGTGGTCACATGGGCATTGAAGTACATATATAACACCTTCTGATGTGCAACTAATATGCTGTTTTATAGCAAACTCCTGTCCTGTGTGCGGATGTCTAAAAATAAATTTTTTACTGGTGTGTCCACACACTGAGCATCCTCCACAGGTACCACCCCTGGTTTAAGTGGTCCTAACAGTAACTATGTGTCCTTTCTCTCTGGGAACTTGAACTGCGATTTTACAAGTTTATCCTTCAGGGTATTAACTTTTTTGGCTGCTACTATGGGTTTCCTATGGAATGCCTGTGGTTGGTTGCTGCTAATGGTTAAAAGGTGCCAATGTTTGTTGATAATCTTTTTCCATGTCAGTATATGTACTTTTATTTGGTTGTTAAAATCAGCCTCTGTTCCTTAGTCTGAGTATTTTTAGGTTTCATAGTCTCTTCTCTGTTAATCAAGTTAATTCTTGCATCTGCTTGTTTCAGTGTTGTTTGTGAGTAGCCTTGTTGCCTGAACCTGTTGAGCATTTTTTCTTTTTGTTTTATGAAATCCTGCTGTCTGCTACGATTTCTTTTAACTCGGACAAGCTAAGAATAAGGAATGCTGTTGACTAGTCGCCTCTCATGAAAGCTGCTGCCATGCAGCAATGTATTTGTTTCCTTTTTGTATAGATTGGTGATTAGACCTGTCCCTTCCTTACTAATTTTCAAATCCAAATATGAAATGCTTAATTTACTGTATGTCATAAATTTAATGTAACCCCTAGATGGCGCTATCCCAGGGGCTACTACCCCTGCCTGATTTGCCACTAACAGGTTGAGGGGCCTGGATCCAATGGCGGGTGCCTCCACCCAGAGGTCAGGGTTTGCAATAGTTAAACTTACTTGGTCACAGCCCTCTGGGACACTACAACCCTCCTTTCTTCCCACTAGTGGCCCACACAATATATCAGAATTACCTTCACAGTATACACTTACCCCCAGGGCTGGTTCAGGCACTGGGACCTCCTGTAAAATAAGATTCAGTGCAACAATCACAGTACAATACTTTAACATAGACAAATACCTCAGGCAGTATAACTTTGCTGAAACAAGCAGCTCTGATTTATTTGGGGGAATATAGCAAGGGGAAATCAGGTTAATTGAGCATATCACTCTTACTCATCTACCTATGGCTCTGTGTGACAGGCCTATCTCCTACCAGCGTTACTGTCCCTTGGGTACCCAAGCCCTAGTGGCTAGTCCAAACCGTGGCAGCTGGTAGGGGCCCTTTCCCACAGAGAAAAGAAAAATTAGTTTAAACAGTCAGCAGTACAGTGATTCCATTTGGATTCAATGTGGCAATTCAACAGGGAGCAACCCTGAATTAGTACTCACGACCTCCAAACAAGATAGGGTCCTTCAATGTCAGCAGGGCTACTCTTGAGCTCCACGAGACTCTCACACATTTATATGGCAAACTGCAACAGGCAAAGTCCTTTAATGGCAGCAGGATTCACTTGAGCTAACCAAGCCTCCTCACACATTTATATGGTGAACAGTAACAGGCAAAAGTCCTTTAATGGCAGCAGGATTCACTTGAGGTACACAAGCCTCTTCACACATTTATATGGTAAAACAGAAAGTACTATACCAGGCAGGCTGCTTCTCTATCGATCACTAATTACTGCAATTTCTCGGGAGAACACACAGCGAGATTCAGTCCTGACAGACCGAGTGCAATTCAGCAATTTCTCCAGTCTTCTACAGGGTGAGCCTGGTTTCTACTCTTCAGATATCCTTTGATTCTCTTCACAGGACAGATTCAGTCCTAACAAGCAGTTACACAAGCTGCAGACCGGAACTCTGGGCCTTACACACGTTTCCCGACTAAAACTGCACACTGAAAAAGCACAGGGCTCCTTCCTTCTTCACTGCCAGAGCTCAACTGAAACTCCAACAGACAAAACCGAGCACTTCCTTTGAGTTCCTCCCAGTTTTTGACTGGATTGGCTGTCACTCACAATAGACTGCTCCTGTTGGTCCAAAAAGGCGCCGAAGTCTAAACTACATCTCCCAGAGTCACTGCCCATACAATCCTCTTGTGGCTGGCTCAGATTATGAGTCCAAGTTCTGATTCGGCCAAGGCACCATTTTAGAGCTAGCTTACCCCACACTGATTGGTCCAGTTCAGCAGTTCAAAACCAGAATGGGAACTAGGCAGACACAGTTCTGACTGCAAAGAAAGCAGGTTAGATGAACTGTAATTTCATTATTACTCTAAATGGTTTCTGGCAAACAGTTACATCTTTCAGATAGGTTCCCTTTGCACTCCTAGTGACTGCAAAAATGGAGTGAATTGGCAGCAGCTCGAGTGGTACTCAATCAAAGAAACACACAGTCCCCCATACAAACTAATTATGTCTGCAAGCAGACAGCTCTTAAAGAGACAGTACCAGAGGTTCTAAAAACACTCACTGATAAATGGCTTAAACGCCAAACACCATTCAGGCTTGGAGCATTCAAGCAAGCTCCTGAAGTCTTTTGGGAACCCCCATTTGCAGGGGGGTTACATTAATATTTTCATTTATCGAATGTATGTACTGTACGAATTCATGTAGTTGTTCTTCTGTGCTTTTCCAGATGAAAAATGCATTGTCTGTATATCTGTTCCGTGCCCTCACATATTGAAAATGTGGGTTTCTTTCCTTGTTCAGTATCTATTGCATCTCTAGATCATGCATAAAAGTGTTCGCATAGGCAGGGGCCATGGTGCTACACATGGCTGTTCCTCCTTTTTGTTTATAGTAGTGACCATCAAATTCAAAGTAATTATTGACTAAAATAATTTCTGCTAATTCTTGTATGACTACTGTTTTAGGTTTGGCATAGTTCTCCCTTTGGTTCAGTATTCTTCTCATTGTTTGTATTCCTTGGTCATGTGGAATGGACGTATATAAGTCCACTACATCTTCATTTGATATTATTTTTAATTTTTGAAGCATGTCCCTGTATCTTTTACATACGTGCTGGTTTTTTTGTTAATGGTTGCAAATGAAAATTGCTATAATGTGATATCAGTTCAAAGAGGGAATCATTTGCCGACACTATGGGCCTGCCCGGAGGGTCAAACTGTTTTTTATGAATTTTAGGGATTGCATAGAAAGTTAGTGGTCTTGGATTTTTTTGATCTGTTGTTTCAGTTTCCCATTTTACAAGCCAGTCATTGTTTTCAAACTCATTTAATGTTAAAGCTGCTTGCTGTTGTAATCTTTTAGTTGGGTCTTCTTGTAGCACATCATAATTCCTTCTATTGTCACAGAGTTTGATGCACAATTTCCTATAATGCATCCTGTCCCTCACCCTTATCAGCCGGTTTGATGATTAGATTGACCTTCTTAGTGAGGTTGTTTAAAGCTGTCCTTTGCATCCTACTGAGGTTGTTTCTGTTTTGTACGTTCACTTTGTACAGCTGCACAATATGTCTCAACCTCACCGTTTTTTCCTTGCGTCGGGTTATATTTTGGTTTTGTTTTCATTGCCGTTTTAAGCTCCTGTTGATAAGACAGTTGTTGATCTGCGTCAAATAAAGTTTTAAGTCTGATAGATCTAAAAAATCTTTGTAAGTCTGCTTCAGGTTCAAATAAATTAATGTTTTGTGTCCGTGCAAAGGAAAGGCCTGGGCTAGGGACCTGTATTTCTATATCTGTCAGTTATCTCCTGCTCAAATTGAACATAGGCATTATGTCGCCTGTTGAATCCTGTTCCCTCGCCCTCCTGATGGTCTGGTTGATCTATTTTATCACAACAAGCAGAGGAGAAATAAGCATAGTTTTTTGCTATCACTTCACTTTTCTGATGAAAAGGGACTCTGTGTACTCAGTAATACAAATGAAGGCTATGTTGTCATTAGCTTATTTATTTCTTTTTTTTATGTTTCTGTTCGATCTTATAGTTTTATAGTTATAATATTAGTTCTCTGCCATCTTTTTAAAATACTGGAATATGTTTTACAAGATTGTCCAGGTGAACATAATGTATTTATAACTTGGCTCAACGTAATGAGACTACAAGGGAAAATATCAAAATACAATTTGTAATGCATAATATCAGACAGATTACCATGCGGGACAGCATCTATATGTAAAGAAATTCTCTCTCTGGACATTTTGCTGAACATTGACAAGGAAACGTTTCCTGCCTTTTTCATAAGCTTTGATATTATATTGTTCATGTAAAATGCATTATTCAAACCCCAGGAAATCTTACTGTATTCTGACTTATGCAGTATGGTCACACCATAGGACTGCCCTGGAGCCGAAATGGTTACTAGAACCTATGCATATGATGGAATGCTCGGCTCGGGATGATTTTCAAATCACTGTCCCTGGTAAACCGTTGTAAACTGTCAGATTCTTTACTCTGCTTGCCTCAGTAGGATGTCTCTGGAGAGCTCTCCTTCATCGCTTGAAGAAATTTAATTTTCTCGGTTTATTCACTAGTAAAATGTATTTTATTGGTATTCTTTTCACTGTCCTTGGTTTTCAGGTAGTAATTGTTTAGATTTTAGTCAAATAGGGGTAGGTAGTAGCTTTCCTCCCAGTTCTTCAACCGAGGGGGAGTCGACAGTCTTCCTGTTTATGTTATTACTTAAAGTTAACTTTTCTGTTCCTAATTGGTACAGTTGTTTTCTTTTTCATTTATCTGTGTTTTAACTGGGGTAACTCCTGGTTTCATTTGTATTTGAATTCAACTGGGGTAAGAAATGTAGAAACATAGACTTTGACGACAGATAAAGACCGCTTGGCCCACCTAGTCTGCCCATTTCCTACCTACAGGATAGGCCGCAGATCCTAGTTAACCAACAGCCTATTTCTTCCTACCCCCCCCCCACAAGAATTGCCTTATGTCTGTCCCATGCATTCTTGAATTCTCCCACAGTTTTAGACCCCACAACCTCCTCAGGAAGGCTGTTCCATGCATCCACTACCCTCTCTGTGAAAAAATACTTCCTCACATTGTCCCTGAACCCCCCCCCCATATCTTTAAAAACTTCTGGGGTAACTCCTGATATTCTGTTCTGTTTTCATTCCAGGGTAACTCTTGTTTTTTTCTGTTGGTTTGTGTAACCAAAAAAAGATTTTACTTTGGTGTGGTGATTTGGATTATGTCACAGAAAACTAAAAAGAGAACAGGACCCACAGGTTTCCAGCACTGTACCGAGTACGGGAAACTTTTTACAAAAGCAGATCCACACTTAATTTGTTTATTCTGTCTGGGGTCTGACCACTTACAGACAGACTGTGAGATTTGTGCTAACTTTCTGCAGTCCACCTTGGATAGACAGTTTAAAAGACTCTCAGAAAGAATGGCTGGTAAGGCTGCTAACCCAGCTGCAGAGCAACCAGATGAACCGGGAGAGCTGCCCTCTGAAAGGGGCGATAGCTGTGTTTCAAAAAAACGATAGATAAGGCTGCTGAACCGGCCAGTGTGGTCAAGAAAAAGAAGAAGAAAAAGCACCAGGAACCGCAACCAAAACCACCCGCGGTTCCTTCTGCCGAGGAGATCATTAATGCAATCAGGATTATTTAGTCATTACAGTCCCAAGTTCTGTTTGACAAGCAACCATTTCCACAAACTCTCAGTTCAAATGTTATCCCCGGTTTAATAGACCAAGGTGGGGATCCTTATGTGGACAATGATTTTGGAAATAGCCGTATGATGATGAAGATGATGAGTATTTTGGGGACCCTATTGAGTCCGACATTTCCCCTGATCCTCACAGACCAGATACCCCTGACAAGGGAACAGAGGATTTTACCTCCTTTTTTGCTTTTATGAAGCAAGTGGCTCAATCCCTCTACCTCCCATCCCAGGAATCTCCGGAGGATGAGGAGGAAGAGGATTATAAGGAGATGATGGATGTGCTCCCATCAAAGAGGCTACTCCTCCCTCTCCATAAGTCTCTGAGAAAGCAGACTATGAAAGTGCTGCAAAACCCCACTTCTATCCCACCCACAGACAGGAAGATGGATAAGAAATACTGGGTGGCTTAGTCTGGGGCTGAATTCCTCTTTGGGCACCCCAGCCATGAAGGTGTGATACGGGTTGCAGCTTGTGACAAAGCTGGCATCTCTCTGGCCTCTCACCGTCCAGACAAAGATTCTAGGAAGGTGGATTCCATAGCTAAAATAGTGTATTTGGGTTCTTCTCTGACTGTTAGGCAGGCATCTTACATGGCCTATACAGCCAGATATCAGAAAAATATGTGGACCACAGTTCTACAAATTGCTAAGGCGCCCCCCCCCCACCCCATGGCTGCAGATCTGGAGGAGGCTGCAAAAAGGGGTATTGAAGCTGCTAAGACACAGTTCAGGATGGCAGTGGACTCTAATGACACTGCATCCAGGCAGATGGCATCTGCTGTGTCCCTCAGAAGGTTTGCCTGGCTTAGAACCACTAACCTGACACAAGATACCCAGACTAAGGCCATGGATTTTCCATGTGACCCTGTGAATCTGTTTGGGGAGCAAACAAAGGCATATATGAAGAAAATGGATGAATACAAGGCTGCATACAAAAGTGCAGCAGCCAAAGAAATAGCTGCTACCACCCAGAAGCATCATGCAAGGGGTGGTAGAGGGAGGCCTACTTATAGGCCTTTCTTCCAGCCTCAGGTTTTTCCCCAGTATCAGCCTAGGGGATACTTCAGAGGCAGGGGCAGAAGGGGCAGTGGCCACACTGCACGCAGTATTCAGCCAGTAGCACAGTCCAAACAGACACCCTGAGGTGACTGTTCGGGTCGCCTCCCCAACTCCAGTAGGGGGCAGGCTGGCCCACTACTTCCAGGAGTGGAAAAATGCCAAAGCTGAGGTCAAGAGTTTTCAAACCCGCTTTCCCATCAGAAACAGCCCTGCTGGAAAAGGAAGTTTCAAGCCTTCTGCTACAAAAGGCAGTGGAAGCAGTCCATTCCAACCAGATGGGAAAAGGCCTGTATTCAAGGTACTTCCTCACAATAAAGAAAACAGGGGAGTGGAGACCCATTCTGGATCTCAGATACTTAGACAAGCATCTGTCAAAAAAAAAATTCAAGATGGTAACTCTGGCTACGATACTACCCACCCTAAGACAGGGAGACTGGTTAGCATCTCTGGATCTGAAGGATGCCTACTTTCACATCCCAATCAGAAGGTCACACAGAAACATAGACTTTGACGGCAGATAAGGACCGCTTGGCCCACCTAGTCTGCCCATTTCCCTACCTACAGGATAAGCTGCAGATCCTAGTTAACCAACAGCCTATTTCTTCCTACCCCCCACAAACACTGCCTTATGTCTGTCCCATGCATTCTAAGTACCTCAGGTTCGGGTTGCCATCAGGTCATTACCAATTCAGGGCAGTGCGTTTTGGACTGACATCTGCTCCAAGGGTGTTCACAAAATGTCTAGCTGTGGTAGTGGCACACATAAGGCGACAAGGGGTGTCAGTGTTGCCTTACCTAGACGACTGGCTCATAGTGGGTTAGTCACACCAGCAAGTAAGGGAGGCCCTGTCAATAACACAAGACACTCTCTACTCACTAGGGTTATTGGTGAACCATGAAAAGTCTGTTTTGGTGCCAGTTCAGCTGCTTAGATTCATAGGGGCAGAACTGGATTAAAAAAAAAGGGATGGCTTATCTGCCTCAGGACAGGGTGGACAACCTAATCCAGGTGGCCAGTTCCTTCAAACTTCATGTCTCCAGGCCAGCAAGGCACTTCCTGCAATTGCTAGGCCATATGGCAGCTTCCACAGCAACCATGTCAGGGGCCAGGTTCCAGATGAGAGACATTCAATTTCATTTAAGAGATCACTGGCTCCAGAGAAGGGATTCTCTCTCAAAGCTAGTTCCAGTAACAGTCACTTTTCTCCAAGCCCTTCAGTGGTGGCAGGAAAAGGGTAATTTAAGGCAAGGTGTACCTTTCTTGCAGCAGGTTCCCTCTGTGGTACTCATGACAGATGCATCCCTCCTAGGGTGGGGAGCACATCTGGGGGCTCACACTGCACATGGCATGTGGGAAAAGCAGGAATCCCTCCTGCACATCAACCTCTTGGAGCTCAGAGCAGTTCTTCTGGCTCTTCAGTCATTTCACAGTCTGATACAAGGAAAGGTGGTCCAGGTCAGAACACAACCTCTATGTACTTACTATATAAACAAGCAAGAGGGGCACAAGGTCAACTCCCCTCTGCACAGAGGCGATGAGAATCTGGGCAATTTGCTTACTCTCTGAATGTTTCCCTCTCAGCTGTCCACCTTCCAGGCATGGACAATATCTTGGTGGATGCCCTCAGCAGAATAAATCAGAACCATCATGAGTGGTCACTGAACAGCCAGGTCTTGGAGACCATTTTCAGGAGGTGGGCACCTCAGAGGTGGATCTGTTCGCAGCCCCAGACAACCACCAACTCCCACAGTATGGTTGCAGGTCCCCCATCAAGGGCACAATTCCTCTGGATGCACTTCTGCTGGATTGAACGGGGAAGTTCCTCTATGCCTTCCCTCCCTTTCCTCTCTTACTGAAAGTGTTAAACAAACTCAGGCTTCAACCAGCCTCAATGATCCTCATTGCCCCAGACTGGGCCAGACAGCCTTGGTACTCCATGATCCCATCATTGTCAGTAGCCAAGCCAGTCATTCTCCCCAGGAGGTGCAACCTGTTGTCATCCTCACAGGGCAGGATCATGTATGCCAATCTGCTATCCATCAGACTGAAAACATGGCTCTTGAAGACTTAGAGTATGCAGATTTACACCTTTCAGAAGGAGTCGTGGATATACTGAGAGTCTCTAGGAAGCCTTCTACCAAGAAAACCTATGCTTCCAAATGGAAGAGATTTTCGATTTGGTGTCAGGGTAAGGGGTTAGACCATACCCAAGCCAATCTCTTTACAGTTCTAGACTATATGACCCATTTGCATTCCACAGGTTTAAGTATTTCCACTTTGAGAGTGCACCTGACAGCTATTTCAGCTTATTTATCAGCAGGTAAGGCATCTTCTTTGGCTTTGAAGCCAGTATTCAAGAAGTTTAAGGGATTACTGCATTTGCACCCACCACACAGGGAGCCTACGCCCATGTGGGATTTGAACATTTGTATTGCCCAGATAATGCAGTGTCCCTTTGAGCCCATGTCTACTGCAGACCTCAAATATGTGACTTGGAAAACTGTGTTCCTGGTAGCCATTACCTCTGCTAGATGGATCAGCGAGCTCCAGGCTCTGTCCAAAGAGCCTGGGTACATTGCTGTCCATAGAGACAAAATAGTTCTGAGAACTAACAGGAGATTTCTGCCTAAGGTGATATCAGAGTTCCACCTCAACCAGTCTGTTACTTTGCCAGTCTTCTTCACAGACCATTCCTCCTCAAGCGAGCACAGGCTGCACAGTCTGGATGTGAAAAGGGCAGTCAGCTACTATCTTGGCCACACAAAAGGTCACAGACTGGATCAAACCCAGTTTTTCCTCACGTATGGAGAGGTGGGAAAAGGGAAACCTGTCACAAAATGATCCATTGCACAATGGATTGTAGCCTGTATTCAGTTTTGCTATAGCAAGGTGGGCAAGCAACCGCCTGCAGGCAGCGGGGCCCATTCAACTAGGTGTACTGCAACTTCTCTAGCAGCTGCTAGAGATGTCCCCCTAGTGGACATTTGCAAAGCTGCAACTTGGAAATCAGTCCACACATTCACCAAGCATTATTGTTTGGATGTCCAGGCCAGAGATTATGCCAGGTTTGGCACAGCAGTCCTGCAGAGCTTGTTTCCTAAAAAGGTTATAGGCTCACTTCCAAAGGCACTGCTTGGTAATCTGCATAAGTCAGAATACAGTAAGATCTCCTGGGGTTTGAAGAAAAAATTACTCACTGTAGTAATCTTGTTTCTTCTAAGGGAATCTTACTGTATTCTGAGCTCCTTCCCTTCCACCCCTGCTCAAAACCTATGGTCACTGCACTACAGCTGTGGTAGAGATGTTGCAAACCTGGGGGTATATTATGTTCTGGTTTTGGGCATCTGTGACTTGAGTTTTAGTGATGCCGCTTTAAAGGTTTGTTTTTCAAACGGGGTAAATCCCTTATTCATACCCTACTGTTTGTTGAGGAGGGTTGTTATTGTTATTATTACTATTATTATTATTATCATTTTAGTAGTAGGAAACTGCTTAGTGCAGGCTTCGTAAGAATCTGACTGTTTAGAACTATTTACCAAGGACAGTGATTTGAAAACCAAGCTCGAACCTAGCATTCCATCATTTGCATAGGTTCTGTTAACCATTTCAGCTCAGGGGCAGTCCTATGGTGAGACCATACTGCATAAGTCAGTAAGATTCCCTTAGAAGAAACAAGATTACTATGGTGAGTAATTTTTTCTTCTGTACTAAATGCCTCATGGTGGATTATAAATCCTAATGAAGAAGCTACAGAAAAGACTTCTGTTTTCAGAAAAATTAAACTTAAATAAATAGGTCAACATGTTTTACTTTTTAGAAGATTAGAGGCCCCCCCACCCCTTGCGTGTTGGAAGTGGACTATGCCAAATGAACTTAGAACTCTAAAATTTTGGAACTGTTTGCATGACCCACCCTCTTATTATGTGTGTCAGGAACATTTAAAAGTAAACAATCTTGATTGGGTAAAATTATGTCACGATTTACTGTAAATAGACATCTAAGTCACTTTGCAATAAGTTCCCATTAGTGTTCTTCTCTTCACTAAGACAAGGCGCAATTCATTTATTAGTGCCTTACTAAAATAGATACATTCACAACCTAGGAATAAACCAAAGTTTACTTTTGTGTGAGATCACGGGAGAGAGAAGTGATTACTGGAGATGCTAACACCCAGAGTAAACAGACTGGCTTCTTTAGTGTCCCCTCATTTCCCTCACTTAACAGTGATGTCATGGAGCTGCAGTGGGAGAAGGCAGACATTCTCCAAATTGTATTAGATAATTTACACAAGCATGGTGCTTAAACCTCATTTAGTTGAGTATGTAGGCCTCTTTACATGGCCGATATGCTATGACTTGTGCAGTGCTTTAACTTGCACCGACCGCCAGAGACAATGTAATGTTCTATCCACAGGGTCTCTTTTAGTGCTGATGTAACCATGCTGAAGAGGGGCCATAAGTCTGTGGTGTCAGCTAGTTGGTGTCGGCGGTGACATTAGGCCTGATAAAAGAGAAGAGTTTGTTACGGGTACACGTCATGTACACAGAAAACTTCTTAAGAGAGCACATTGTCAGAATAAACGGGATTCCAGAGAGGTTCAAGATATCGGACACTCAGGACATTATTGTAGATGATTCATGAGATTTTAAAGATACTGGAGGACCATTATTATTTAGCTATTGATCATATTTACCGAATAACCCTCCATAGAGATCCGGAGGGTATCCTTTGTACCCTACTGTTAAGAATGAAATTGCAGTTGCAATAGGACATTATTCTGAGGGCAACCAAGAAGTTCAGACAGGTATTGGACCCTTCCTGTGGCCCATGATGCGATGTGGATGTTCCAGTGTAGGAGTCTCAGAGAGAACTGGCATCTAGTTTAAATTAGATTGTGTAATCAAGGAGCTGATTGTCCCTGTTAGATCGGAGCAAGTGGTGGAGTCTGTCTACATGGCTGCTTACACTGTTCGCTCTGACCAGCATCCCCAGGATTGTAGCATTTTACTGAATGGAGCAGGGAGTGACTTACCAAGTTTCAGCAATTGTCCATATGGACACTTTTGCACTAGAGCAACCTAGTGCATGGGTTGCTCCAGTGCAAAAGTGGTCATGTAAACAGACAACATAACTCCTTTATTCTCCTCCAACTCAGGCAGGATCTTACAGACCAGGCATATGGAAAGAGTGTTCATGGTGACTTCCAGGTCTGTGCACTTGAAAGCTTTTCTTTGAAGCTACATATTATCTCCTCCGAGGAACTGCTGTCCGCCTTTCTAGCTCAGTGGTGATTTGGGTTCCCTCCCAGTCTGAGGCAGTCTCTCTGCCCCGACAGTGATCAGCAGGGTTGGGAGTGAGAGTGACGGAGGAGGTAATTACCATTTCCTCTCTTACCTCCCTCCCTCCTCCCCATGATGTGTGCAATACCTCACTCTGATCCTACCTGCATGTAGCATGACCTATGGACAGAGGAGCACCACTGTTGCCTACTGTGCTGTCTGTACAAAGGTACCACAAATTTCTCCTTACAGGAACTTACTGGCCTGACTGAACATTTCATCCCTGCACAGATTTGTGGTCTGTAAGATTTACTACATCAACACCATACCCCCATGGATCACCACTCAAGTGAAAACTGAACATTTTAAAAATCGCAAGAAACAAATTATAACATCCCTTAAAAAAATAAAAAGTACATTATTTGCGTGTAGTAGGATTCAAATCCTAGTCCTCTACTAGTTTGCTATATAGCTTTCAGATGGATCCACTGCACCAGTGAGTGGCACTGCAGGAACATCAGTCTGTGTGTATTAGACCTGATGTCACTACCTGTGCAGCAGGCAGGGCACATATACGGTATATCTTATTAGAAAATGGGAACAATCAATTCTTAAACCTGATTGGCTGAGACAGGCTCCAAGCTGGGCATTTATTTTTCAATAGATGCGCAGCTAAAAATAAGAGCCAGTCCAAGTGCCTTTTCACAGAGTAACACTCTCCGATGGAATATCTTCTAAGCGCAATAATACCCTCCAGGGTGGGCATTATTGGGAATACCGGACCTTGCAGGGGCTATAAGGCCCTCCGCCTGTGGCGTCAGGCCTCATTACGCCTCTAGGCAGTCCGGTATTTCCCAGTAATGCCCACCCTGTTGGGTATTATTGCTTACGTCACAGAATGTTCCTAACTGGACAAGGAACTTCTTGTCCTGAGCGGAACAATTCATAGTACTTCCAGCGTACTGCAGGCACAACAGAGGTCACTGGGACTGTGGACATAATGGCAATTTTCCCATGTCAGATAAGCATTGTCAGCAGCACTACCTGACCTGGCCACCCCTCCTTGCCAGCACCCCAGACTAACTCCCAAACCCATCGCTCAGGTAAGGTAGCATGATGCTGAGCTGCTGGGCCATGGGGTGGTCCTGTTTCTGAAAGCTTGTTTCTAACTGCCTAGATTCAGTTCACATCCAGACTATAGCAGTTACACTAAACACGTTCAATGTCACAGGAAGAAATCTAAGCTGACACCTCTTGCCACCCAGCTACATGCCCTTGTATCTCAGCCACCTTTGTTCTCTAGATCTTTTTTATGCTATAAATATTCAGGAACATCCCTGGCAGCTTCTGCTACAGTTACAGGATTTTTGCCTATAATTGTGATTTTTAGCTGTTTTCCTCCTGGTTTTTTTGATGGACTCTTTTGATGCTGATCTCCATCTTTCATCTCCTGTTACCTACTCTGGATTGTACCATGTACAAACAGAAGACAGGATTCAAGAGGTAAATGGCCTGCAGGGAAAATACGTCCCTCTCAGATCAGAATTGTCAACAGTATGTATGCACTGACTGAGTTGAGGACCATGACACAGAATAGGCCAAAATTGCTGCAGGGCCACCTTAAAAGGGACAAAGAAGTTAAGTACCCTTGCCCATGAGCTGCTGCAGTGGCAGGTTGTGAGGCCTAGTTACATGTGTGGCCCACTAAGGCTTGATTCACAGGTCAATGAAGGGAAACTTGAGGCTGCCAAAGAGCTGTTACATCCGCATCTTGGCTTTTCCTACTACGATGTTGATTTTCCCCCAGTGTTAATCACAATGTGGCCTCAAGATTCATTTTCTTGGAATCCTCAGTTGTGCTCAAAGACATCAAAGAAACAAAGGGTTCAACACTCCAACTTTTCAAAGCAAGGCCACTCTTGATTTCTGAGAGATTATTGATCACGCAAAAAAAATTGTCAACTTCCTGAACAGTCATGTCTGTTATTAACCCTTAATGGAAGGTATGAGCTGCCACTGTCATCCAGTCAGATATCAAACCCTGTAATGCAGATGACACTCGACTCGTTAATGGAAAACTTGCATCATTGGGGATTGAACAGCCTCCACTTAATAAGGCCACTCAGCAACCTCCCCCAACCCCCAGAAGCCTGATCAGTCTCGGTCAACATCTCATTATCAGTCTCCAAGTACACTGAACAATCTCTGAAATGCAGTGGAATGTGGCAAAAATTCTGTGCCAGCATGCTACACAACACTTCACAATATGATCTCAAAGCTGTAAGAAAAAGAAGAGGTCAAGGTCTTCTTTGACTAAGTTTCTGAAGGTCTAGATGTTGACACTTGAAGCACTGTCAATGTTCTTTGGCCTGTACTGTGCTGGGGTGGCAGGTCTTCAACCTAGGTGGAGTTGTATAGGGGTTCTGTGAATAGTTTTGGTTTTCTTTCTAAGGCCAAACAACTTGTGAAATAAACATGTTCTAAATGCTCTTGTTGTCCATAGGCACTGCTGTTTTACAATCCGTGGTCAACAAAATTTCACAATGACACATGCCAGCTACTTATCAATTATGTTTATGTTGCTGAGGGTTGACCAGAAGCTAAGCAGACATTTACATGGGGGATGACATCTTGCATAGTCCTCTGCTATTTGCTTGCTTTCAAGGGGACTCACCAGTGTTATGCTTTTAAATGAAAGAGGTTCTCCATTTGGTGTCAAGGCAAGGGGCTTGATTCCCTTGCCTGCCCTGTGGCAGGCATATTAGACTACCTCTTGCCTCTCTATCAGCTGGGGCTGCGAACTGTGACCCTTAAGGTGCACCTGGCAGTCATCTCTGCTTGCTGGGCACAGGCTGGTAAGCAGACGGTGGCCCAGGAGAAGGTGACTTTTTCAAGGGCCTGGACCACCTGTCTCCTCCAGTGCGTGAACCACCTCCACCATGGAACTTAGTGCTGGTGTTGGCTATGCTCATGGGCAAGCTTTTCGAGCATGTGCACAGGTGAGGGATGTCACATCTGTCATGGAAGACTGCTTTCCTGGTGACCATCACGTCAACCAGAAGGATTGGGGAGCTCCAGGTGCTCTCTGTGCAGCCTCTCTACTTGGTCTTCCTCAGGGACAGAGTCCTCCTTCACCCCAACCAGAAGTTCCTCCCGAAGGTAGTATTGACATTTCACCTTAACCAGGTGATTAATTTTACCAACCCATCTTCGGAGGTCGACCGCAGGCTCCATACCTTGGACCTGCAGAGGGTGCTTTCTTATTATGCAGAGCACATATCTGGAGTTCAGGAGTGGCTCGCCAGCTGTTCGTCATGCTGAAGCTGTGCTTGGCAGACTGGCAGCAAAGCGGATATTTGGCAGGTGGATCACATCCCGCGTTGACCTCTGCTGTAGGTTGGTTTATAGGGAGCCTCCTGTAGGGTTTGGAGCTCATTCCAACAGACATACCACTGTCACGATGGTTGCTTCCAGGGATGTCCCTCTCCAGGAAATCTGCAGGACTGCTATGTAGAAGTCAGCACACACCTTCATTTCCCACTACCTCATTGACCTTGAGTCATGCTGGTTTTGGGACTTCAGTTCTCCAGTCTCTGTTCGCCAAATAGGAGTGTGTGCCTTGCCCCCTCTTCCTGGAGAACTTCTAGTAGTCTGCTGGAGTGTGGACCATATCTTCACCCCTAGAAAAATACAAAAGTAAATTGCTTAACCAGTAACCGTAATTCTAGGAGTGGTACATGGTTCACACCCACACAACCCACCTGGCCTCTCCTTGTTAGTGGCACATGGATCCCTGCTTCCAGCGTGCAAGATCTGACATCATGGGGTAGAGTCAGGGGATATACCGCCTTCATGGGAGGAGCTTAGCTTTAAGACATCTGGCAAATTAGCGTGATCCAGTGGAACTGTGTCATTGAGGTACAGGTCAGGAAGCATAGGAAAACCAAGAGCAGTTGTAGAATTTATCAAAAACTATTTACACTAGCAGTATCATAAAGTAAACTTATTCAGTATAATTATTTACAAAGTCAAAATAAAGTTGTCTTTCAGTCTCTGTGTCCATTGTTCTCCTAATGTTTTTTGCAGTTGCAGCTTAGCTCCTTTATAAGTCCTTTCAACCCCCACTCTTAGCAAGCGTCCTGTTTTTGTAAATATCAGGCAGGGCTGCTAGAACACAGTGTGCTTGAGCTGAGAGGCCCCCTTTGCACAGTTTTGGCAAAAGGCTTCAACATTGAACTCTGGTAACCTCTAGCTTCCAACAGCTTTTTGCAGTCATCTCAAATTATAAATATATGCATTTCAACAGTAACACTATATATTTTCTAAACAAAAGGAATCCCAATATCAGTTACATTTCCATACAGTGATTTGCACATATTTTTATATCAGCGGATATGCAAGGGAGGACAAACAAACAGTATTGAAAACTGAGAGACTGTAAGAGGCAAAGAATTGCAAGATTGTCGGGGTGATCAAGTCCGAGCTCTCACAGGAAAATATTGTTGTGCAACGAGACAGAGAAGACACAGAAAAGAAAAGATCCTTGCATTTAAACACTTTCTTCATAACAAATGGGACAAGATCCTATTCTACCCTGTCACATACACCCCCTCCTTAAGAGGGAACCTGTTTTATTAAACAGGTTTCCAAAACTTTTTATCCTCTACTAACATTTGTTGCTTTCAGAAATTAAGCACATGTACATCAACTGTTTTTTTTATAACAGTATAGCAAACAGTACAGTTCAAAACCATACATTTGTTTTCAGCCTTTAGAACCCTCAATTCCTGATCTTTATCTTGACAGAAAATCAGCATTGCTATTCTCTTTACCAGATTTGTGTATCATAGTGAATTTAAATGGCTGCAGTGCCAGGTACCACCTTGTGATTCTGGAATTTTTATCTTTAACATAGAAACATAGAATCTGACGGCAGATACTGTAAGGACCACTTGGCCCACCCAGTCTGCCCATTTCCCTACCTAATGGATAAGCTGCAGATCCTAGTTAACCA
Source organism: Neoceratodus forsteri (assembly GCA_016271365.2). Taxonomy (NCBI): domain Eukaryota; kingdom Metazoa; phylum Chordata; order Ceratodontiformes; family Ceratodontidae; genus Neoceratodus; species Neoceratodus forsteri. The sequence continues at coordinate 1,126,246,193 of CM057449.1, read as the reverse complement.
GCAGCCTACTTCTTCCTTCTTTCATCTGATTAAGCCGACAGAGAGGATTGTGATCTGTTACAAGAACAAAATCAGTTCCTAGCAAAATAAAATTTAAGGGACTCGATGGGCCACTTTGCTGCTAAAGATTCCTTTTCGATAGTGGAGTACCTTTTCTCCTGCTTATGTACAGAATAGGATGTTCTGTCCTATCTACATTTTGACTCAGTACTGCACCTAGGCATACTTTTGATGCATTTGTTTGTAGCAAAAATGGTTTCTCAAAGTCTAGGCTTCTTAAAACAGAGGCTGAACATAATGCAGCCTTTATGGCTTGAAAAGCTTCGTCACACTCTGAGGTCCATTTCACATGATTTGGGTACTGTTTTTTTGATGTGTTCAGTGAGGGTAGTGGCTAACTCAGCAAAGTTGCAAACAAATCTCCGATAATAACCAACAGCCTTAAAAATGACCTGACATGCGTCTTTGTTTTAGGGACAGGGTTGTTAGCTACAGCTTCTATCTTAGAAACCTCTGGCTCAACTTCTTCATTTCCCAACACATATCCCAACTATCTGGTTTCCTGCATGCCCAATGCACATTTAGTAGGATTAATTGTCAGACGTGGATTTTTGATAGCTTGGATAACTGCTTGTAGGTGTTCCAGGTGGTTTTTCCAGTCTGGACTGTACACCACGATATCATAGAAACATAGAATTTGATGGCAGATAAGGACCACTTGGCCCATCTAGTCTGCCCATTTCCTTACCTAACAGATAAGCTGCAGATCCTAGTTAACCAACAGCCTATGTCCTCCTACCCCCCCACTAGAACTGCCTTATGTCTGTCCCATGCATTCTTGAATTCCCCCACTGTTTTTGACTCTACAACCTCCTCAGGAAGGCTGTTCCATGCATCTACAACCCTCTCTGTGATGAAATACTTCCTCACATTACCTCTGAGCCGTCCCCCCTCTATCTTCAAATTATGCCCCATTGTTCTTGCACATCTCTTTTTCTGAAAGATGCTACCCTCTTGGACTTTGTTGATTCCCTTGAGGTATTTGAATGTTTCTATCATGTCCCCCCTCTCCCTCCTTTTCTCGAGGCTATACATCTTAAGCTCCTTTAGTCTTTCTTCATAAGTCTTCTGGTGCAGACCCTGCACCATTTTGGTTGCCCTCCTCTGCACAGCCTCCACCCTGTCTATGTCTTTGCAGAGATGGGGTCTCCAGAACTGTACACAGTACTCCAGGTGTGGTCTTACCAACTGTCTGTACAGAGCACCAACAACTTCCTGTTTTCTACTGGTGATGCCTCTCCCTGTACATCCCAGTATCCCCCAGCCCTCCTTACTGCCTTCTCACATTGCTGGCCCACCTTTAGGTCATCTGATATGACTACCCCCAAGTCCCTTTCCACTTTTGCTGTTGTCAGTATCTCTCCACCCCCCCCCCCATTGTGTGCTCTTCCCCTGGGTTTTTATTTCCCAGGTGCATTACTTTACATTTCTTTGCGTTGAATCTAAGGTGCGGTACATTTGACCATTCCTCCAACCTTGCCAAGTCCCTTTTCATCCTTTCCACCCCACTTTGCTTATCAACCCTGCTGTAGACCTTTGTGTCATCTGCAAAGAGACATACTTTCCCTTCCAGTCCCTCTGCAATGTCACTTATAAAGACATTAAAAAAGGACCGGCCCCAGTACTGAACCCTGCGGTACCCTACTAGTAACCCCCCTTTCTTCACTGTGGACTCCATGTACTATTGCCCGCTGTGTCATGTTGTCCAGCCAGTGTTTTACCCAGGCTACCACCCTGGGGCCCACTCCCAGGCTGGCTAATTTGTTTATTAATCTTTTGTGCGGGTCTGTGTCAAATACCTTAGCTAAAGTCTAGGTAGGCCATATCCACAGCCCCTCCCTGGCCTACTACTTTGGTCACCCAGTCAAATAAATCAATTAGATTTGTCTGACATGACCTTCCTGCTGTGAATCCATGCTTCCTTGGGTCCTATGCCCCACTGGCCTCTAGGTACTCAACAGTTCTTTCCTTCAGAAGTGATTCCATCATTTTCACTACCACTGAGGTCAAACTGACAGGTCTGTAGTTTCCTGCCTTTGTCTTGCTCCCACTTTTGTGAAGGGGAATCACATCTGCCCTCCTCCAGTCCCCAGATACCACACCATCCTTCCATGATTGATTAAAAAGGGTAGTCAGTGGTGTTACTAGTACTTCCCTTAGTTCTTTTAGAATTCTGGAGTGAATCCCATCAGGCCCCATTGCTTTATCCACCTTCAGTTTTAAGAGTTCTTTCAGAACCTTTCCTTCAGTGAAAGGACTAATATCACCCCCCGCCCCATCCAGAATGCTTCTATTGACTATATTAGGTAGCTCCCCCTGCTTTTCCATTGTGAATACTGAGCAGAAGTATTCGTTCAGTATCCCTGCTTTTTCACTTTCACTCTCTGCCCAACCACCTTCCTCTTTATTCAGCCTCAGTATCCCTGCCTTAGTCTTTCTTTGCTCCCTAATGAATCTATAAAAGGTTTTAACCCCTTTCTTAACCGAGTTGGCTATCTTTTCTTCGGTTTGGGCCTTTGCTATTCTGACTGCCTTCCCTGCTTCCTTCTGCTTTAACTGGTACAGTTCTCTGTCCTGCTCCTTCTGTGTTGCCTTATACTTCCTGAATGCTATCTTTTTCCTCCCTTACCTTCCCCGCCACTTCTTTTGAAAACCATAGTGTTTTTTTCTTTCGTTTCGATTTGTTTATTGCTTCACACAAAGGCTTGTTGCCTCTGTGATGGCGGTTTTGATGTTTCCCCATTGTTGCTCCACCCCACCTTCTTGCCAGGTACGCAGCACAATAACCAGTGTGAGGAGATAAATTGACATGCATGTACCGTTGGAATGTAGCTGGCGCACCATGTAAACCAAATGGCATGGTGGTGAACTGATAGAATCCTGTAGGGTGGCAAATGCAGTTTTATCTCTGGATTCTTTAGCTAAAGGTATTTGCCAGTAACCCTTGGTGAGATTGAGGGTACTGATATACTTTGCATTCCTCAGTCTGTCCACCAAATCATCTATTCTGGGCATAGGATAACTGTCAAATTCTGACACTTGGTAAAGTTTCCTAAAATCAAGGCAGAGTCTAACACCCCTTTCTTTTTTTGTTTACAGTTACCATGGGAGATGACCAAGCACTCCTCGACTCCTCTATGATACCCAGTTCTTTCATTTTTTGTATTTCCTTAACCACATCAGCTCTTAACCACATCTGGCAACCTGTAAGTCTTTTGCTTAATAGGACGAGCATTCCTTGTCACTATTACATGCTCAACCCATTTTGCTCAGCCTGGTACCATGATAAAAGTACTTTTAAATGTCTTTAACAGATTATGACTGTCTGCAGTTTGTTTAGAGGTTAAGGAAACATTCACCTTTACAACATTAACATTTACAGTTTGTTCCAGTCTATCATAAGCTACATCAATATCTTCCTTATTAGTTTCTGCTAAAACTAGCAAAGCAACTTTCGGCATTTTTTCATCCCATTTCTTGAGGAGGTTAGCATGGTATATCTTAGAAGGATTTTTCCTGTCAGTGGTCTCAGTCTCGTAGTTAACAGTGCCAGTACGTCTAAGAACCTTATATGGCCCTTGCCACTTCATTAACAGTTTATTTTCTGTTGTGGGCAACAGTAGCAAAACCTTTTCACCTGGCTCGAAAACGTTTTCTTTTACCCCATGGTCATAATATACCTTCTGCTGGTTTTGGGCCTCTTCCTGATTACTATGGGCAATTTCAACATATTTTGCCAGCTTCTTTCTTAGGGCACACATCTAAGAAGTTATAGATTGTTTCTGAGTGGGGTTATCTTCTCACGTTTCTTTTATCACATCCAGTGACCCTGTTTGCTGCCTACCATACAGCATTTCAAATGGTGAAAACCCTGTTGATGCCTGTGGTACTTCTCTGTAAGGCAAGTATTGATCCCAATCTTTCCCTTCTCCTTTTACAAACGTTTTTGACATGCGTTTTAGGGTTTGGTTAAAACGCTCAGCAAGACCGTCTGTCTGAGGGTAATGGGGGAAGTGCTTATGGCAGTGATACCTAGTAGTCTGTACAGCTCCTTAAGTAATACAGCACCAAAATTAGTACCCTGATCAGTAATAATTTCTTTAGGTATGCCCACGCTGCTGAAAATTTTGGCAAGCTCTGCTGCAACTTTTGGGGCTGTAACAGTACGCATTGGAACTGCTTCTGAGTATCGAGTAGCATAGTCACAAACTACCAGGGTACATCTATTACCCTTACTATTTTTGTCTAAAGGACCAACCACATCCAGTGCAATTCTCTCAAAAGGCACATCTATCAAGGGCAGGGGCACCTTGTCTTTTCTAGTGACTGGAGCTACTTTCTAACACTCAGCACAGGAATTACAATAGGTAGCAACATCTTCATGAATTCCATGCCAGTAAAATCTGTACAGTAATCTGGCAAGGGTGCGATCCTTCCCTGAGTGACCTGCCGTAGGGCTATCATGTGCTATCTGTAATAACTCTGTTCTATACTTCTGTGGTATAATCAATTGTTCTGTCGGTTCCTGTGTCTGAGGTTTAACCCAAACTCTGTACAGTAACCCATTATATTTTTTAAACATTGGACCACCCTGTTTTGGTTTGACCCCCAGCTGCTTAAAATAACCCGGGAGAGAAACATCATCAGCTTGTTCTGAAAGAAAATCACAATTAGTTATCAATTTAGTTTCAGCATTTTCATATTTTAACCCTTCATATCCATCAATCATTTGTTGCCACAGTTTCTTCAGGCTTCGTCTTTCTTTCCTGAATTTCTGGATCTTGGAGCTGTGATCAAACAAGTCCGAATCAAAATCACTGAAAGGAAGTGTCCCCACTGTCTGAAATTTTCTTTGCCTGAGCTCTTGTCACCACAGTTGCTGAAACATCGGGATTTACTACCTCTTTGATCAACTCAGTAAATCCTGGAAAGTCATTTCCAATAATCACAGGTACAGGTAACTTAGGTACTACTCCCACTTTCATTTGGTGTGACACACCCTTAACGGTCAGAGTCACTTGGGTGGTGGGATAGTATTGAGTGTCCCCGTGGATGCAGATGACACCAGCACCTGGTCCCTTTGCACGGTGTTTTCCAAGCACTTTAACATACACTAGAGTCTGTCTGCTTCCCAAATCAGTGAGTCCCTTCACAGTCTTATCCCCCACCTTCACATCTGTTAAGTACTTGCCCCAATCTGCCAAGGACAAATCTGCTCCAGTGCCACTCTCCTTACTACTGCAGTTTCTTGCAAAATGGTCTGACTTATTACAGTTATAGCAGGTAACGTCTTTGGGCACAGATTTGTTACCCCACCAGAGTTCTTATCAGGCTTGGCATTTAAATGGGAAAGAGTGTGTCTTACCGGTACTTGGCTGTTACCTCACTGCTGTGGCGTCTGTCTGGCCATTTGGTAGTCCTTGGCCAAAAAAACAGCCTTTTCCCCACTCTCTGGTCGGTGTTCCTTTACCCACAGCTGCACATCCGTAGGCAAGATGTTGATGAACTGCTTCATGACAAATGTGTCTATGATCTGTGGGACTGTTTTGCTCTCTGGTTGGATCCACTTTATCAGGAGTTCTCTGAGTTGGGTGAAGCCTTCTCGAGGATTGTCGACCAAGTTGTATCTCAGAGATCAAAATCTCTGCCTGTAGGTTTCTCCGGAGATGTCATACCTTTTCAGAATTTTGCTTTTCACCAGGTCATAGTTTTCTGACTGTGCAGTGTCCATATTGCTGTAGGCAAGTTGGGCTTTCCCTGTCAGGTAGGGTACCAGTCTGAAAGTCCATTGCTACTTTGGCCATTGGCAGGCTGTGGCAACTCTTTCAAAAATTTTCAGGTATGCCTCAGTATCATCTTAGGGACATAACTTTGTAAGTTTAATGGCTTTTAAGTTGCTTGCATTTTGTTGCTCATCTGGATCTGTACTGGATCCTCTACCTTTGATAGCTTGCAAAGCATCCAGCCATCGCTGCTCCTGTCACTGCATCTCTTTCTCTCTCTCTCTCTCTCTCTGCTTCTCAGTCTCTTTTTTGTTGTATAGTCCACCATTTGAAAAAGTCCATCAGGCTTTCAGGTTCTATCCCTGCCTGTTCTTTTTCCGTAACTTGTGCTGGCTATACAATCTCAGACTGGACTTCTGTCTCTGCTAGTTTGGCTGCCATTCTCCTGGTAACCACTCCTGGACTTGCTGCTGCAGACTCCGTACCTTCCTCTGTGCTTCCCTGGTACTAAGTCCAGTACCCATGCACAAAACTCCTATTTTAGGGTATGCACAGCGTAAATCTCACTTAGGTTGGCACCATCTGTCGTCGAGGCACAGGTCAGGAAGCATAGGAAAACCAGGAGCAGTTGTAGAATTCACCAAAACATATTTATTTACAGCAGCAGTATCATAAAATAAACTTGTTCAGTATAATTATTTACAAAGGCAAAATAAAATAAAGTTTTCTTTCACACTCTGTGTGCTTTGTTCTTCTAATATTTTTTTGCATTTGCAGCTTAGCTCCTTTATAAGTCTTTTCAACTCCCACTCTTAGCAAGCATCCTGTTTTTGTAAATATCAGGCAGGGCTGCTAAGACACAGTGTGCTTGAGCTGAAAGGGCCCCCTTTCCACAGTTTTTGCAAAAGGCTCCAACATTGAACTCTGGTAACCTCTAGCTTCCAAATGCTTTTTGCAGTCATCTCAAATTATAAATATATGCATTTCAACATTAACACTATATATTTTCTAAACAAAAGGAATCCCAATATCAGTTACATTTCTATACAGTGATTTGCACATATTTTTATATCAGCAGATATTCAAGGGAGGAAAAACAGACTGCAAGAGAAAACTGAGAGACAGTAAGAGGCAAATAATTGCAAGATTGTCAGGGTGATCAAGTCCGAGGTATCACAGAAAAATAAGGTTGCGCAGCGAGACAGAGAAAAGACAGAAAAGGAAAGATCCTTGCATTTAAACACTTTCTCCATAACAAATGGGACAGGGTCCTATTCTGCCCTGTCACAAACTGCCAGAATATGGATGTGAATCATATATCGCTTCTAGAACTACGGTTACAGGTGAGTAACCTATTTTTCTTTAAGACTGGTATTAAGTCCTCACATTTCACTTCCATGAAGGATCTGAGAATTTACTTTGGCTCAAAGCACCTTTTTAAAACTACAGAGGAATTGTTGGCAAAGGTATTGGCAACATTATTTATTGCCAGGGAGGACTTTATAGCTGAATCCTTAGTTTTTTGATACAGGTCTTCCAACTCATGCTCCTGTCAAACCAGGCTTCCAGATAATAAAAGTTTGTAACCTCCTGAAACAAACTATTGTTTATATTACAGGACTTTAGTTTTGATTTTGTGGCTCCAAAAACCATTATTTTAGTTTTTTTCTTCATTAAGTCAGAGCTCTAAAAAAGCCAGTGTAGTCACCACTGTGTGGATCCATGCTTAAGACCAAGAGGGTTTTATGATAATATTACTGCTTCATCTGTGTATAAGAGGATTTTTCTGGGTGGCTATTAATTGTTGGAGGGAATGTATCCATTATGTTAAGGGCTAGAACCAGATTACCTATGTAGATGTTAAATAGTGTAGGGGCCAGTAGGCATTCCTGTTTTATCCCAAGCTCCACATCAAATGGGTCTGTTGTACCTCCGTCCTTCTGGACCCTAATACGTGCCTTTGTTCCCTGATGTAATATCTTTAGGACCACTGGTAGTGTCTTGTTTGTTTTTAAGTATTCCAGTATTTGCCACAGTATGAAAACAAATGCTGTTTTATTCAGACAGCACCTCAGCATCCTGTCATATGCATGCCGGTTGTATCTTTCTACTTACAGAACTGACACTGTGAGCATTAGGGTGGGAATACTGCTGCCATTGTAGTAACATGGTCGATTACCACAGCTGTGAGACATTTGCACAAGAGCACGGCAGGACTCCACATAACCATTACTTTACATTATTGTAAATGGAGACGGCACTGTGAAAGAGCTGCCTTCCTGCCTGGCTATATGGAGAGATGAATTTCCTTCCATCACATTCCAGGAAATGACTGAAGTGCAACCTCAGGAGTCTGGTTTGATGGGGCTGCCTATATATTTTTCCGAGTTTGTGGCTCTTTTTCCCACAGCTACGCTAGTACAGTTCATTTGTAAAATGATGGCTTGTTTGTAATGTGCCCCTCATCAGAAATGTAATTGGTTTAGTTACAGCGTAGAACAGTCAATGATGATTTAATAAAGTACAATCCATCTATAAGCAGTTCTGCACATGCTTCTGGCATGCAGCTAGAACATTATTCATCAGGAACTGTAGAACTGCAAGATTACAAAATGGGCATAATGGAGAAGCAAACATTGAGTGACATTTTTTTTTCCTAATTTAAAATTAGTTTCACTCAGAGTACACTTGAGATACTTGGTTTTCTTTTCAGTGTGGCCCACACAGGACTTTATCTACAGTATCTGTCTATATCTCTCAATCTTTTCTGTTGAAAAGTACAGAAATCTAACCAGATAGCAAACTGTATGGGCTGACTTCATGACAAAAACAACATTCCAGTGAACAGATGGAAATAGTGTGTACTGTATAAGCAGCCTGCGGCATAGGCCAATATCCAATGCATGACTTACTTTCCTTAATTAAGGACACTCTGCATAGTGCCGGCTAAATGTGGAGCTCATTGTTTTCTAAGTTTATGACTAACAAATGATTATTTGTGGCAGTAATAGGCTTCTGGTATTATTTTACTATCCTTTTGTTAAAATTCATTGTTTGCACTTCTGCTTCTTTGGTGCTGCCCCATCTCCCTGGGTCGAGCATAGCCCCCCCCCCCTCCTTCCAAACCCATGAGCTTACCCCATGTCCGTGTCAAGCCGTGCTGGACTCAAACTCCCCATCTCCAGCAGAGGACAGAGGCAGGACAGCTTGGGGTAGAGAGGGTGGCTAGTATTTGGGGATAGGGCCTGAGAACACCCATTGTCACTCTGCATGCTTCAGGGTGTTTTTCCTGGTTTTTGGTCCCTCTCCTGCCTGCAGGTCTCCAAGCGTGAGCATGCAAGCACACTGTGTGGAGTCCATGTGATGTCTCTCTTCCTCTAGGGTCCTCCTACCACACTACCATCTGTGTCACCCAGGTGGCAGTGTTACAGCAGAGATCTCATCCCTCCCTCCCCAGAGGAGGAGAGTGTACTCTGGAATGATTAGTGTTCCTTCCCCTAGCTGGCCCTCAGTGACTTGATGTTGTTCCTGATCTCAGGTTGCCAGTGTTGGAAGTGGTAGTCCTACTGCTGTGCCAACGTGCCAGCCTTATTTTACCCTCCTTAAAAGAAATGCATTAGCTCAGTTATGTAGCATTCCCCACCACCACCATCAAGAAAAAAACAAAATAGAATTTCAGGCCACTCACGTCTTTATTAAATTTATTTGTCCCTCACTGATCACCCAGAGCTAAAGCTGGTTCAGGAGCAGAAGTCCTAATGGACTGCTTGTAGCTTCACATAGTAGTACAGTATATACTGTCAGAGTATGACTTAAGTTTCTGAAAAGGTCTCAGCAGTAAATGTCTTGAACTCCAGATTTGGGAGGCATATTTGGTAACTTTATTTTGCTGATGCCAACTGTGATTGTTTTTTTGGTGTCCAAAATTAGGGACATATCTGTGTTTTAAAAAAAAAAAAGTCAATATAATTGTAAGAAGTCTGAGATATTGCATGGCTTACTGTGAAAAACATTTTATGAAGGAGAGCTGGATTGTAAACCTGGGGCCCTATACACAATAATAGTCAGGGGGTGGCACTGTTTTGTGGTGCAAAGGGGCATCCTGTTCCACCATCCCTGAAGAGCACCATACACAAAGCCCAGACATAGCTGCAGGGGGAGGAGTCTTCCCCAGAGGCTGTCACATAAATGATGGCTGCCAGATGTTTCTGGTTACGGACTGTATTGTCGATAGTGAACTGTACAACATACAGTCACCTGTAACTTCTAGGCATGGCATTGCACCAGTTGCATGGCCAGAGGCTGTGGCATGGCGCACTACCATCTCAGCAACCCCGCCTCAGCCCTGTACTTGAAAGCCTGCCTGTGGGCCAGTGAGTTTTCTATTTTTCTTGTTCTTCACCAGTTATCTCCGGTGGTCTAGTGGTCCCATACTGTTCCACTTCTTTGCTGTTATCTGTGGTATCCAGTGGTACCTTTCTCTCTAGCTTCATTGCCCCGCACAAATCTATATTCTACATTGTCCTTCACCCTTCACCATTCTCCATCCCTCATCAAGTCCTCATGGAGCTGTCGCTAGCCTGCGCCACCCCTATAGAACTGCTTCTCATGGTTGTATAAGGGTTGATCTCATTGTGGCATGTGGGTGGCTATTCTGGGGCCAGGAAGTATCTGTGCGTAACACAGTGCTTTATTTGCATGCTGGACCCGCCTATTTCCCAGTACAGATGCAATGCCCATTGCAGTTGTGCAGGGAACAGTTGCTTTTTGTCACAAAGAGATGCGGGTTAGAAGAGTAGTGTGATGTGGTCATTTTGACCATTTTGCAGCACTAATTTGCGATGGTGTATGGGACACCTAAAGTCTGACATTTTTTTCATACTTCATATACCTACTTTTCTGTGACAAAAATACCAACTTTAGGAATGATCAAGGAAATTTTTGAAACTGAGGACATCTACAGTATGTAAATCATGGATGGTTGAGACGTACAGGTCCATCTTTAAAGTATTAGTACCAAAGCATAGGGACACAGCATTCTTTTTGATTGTGCTCTGCTGTGGAAGATGATTTAACATGTATCTAGAGCTAATAATTCAGGCCTTCACATGTACTTCAACAGAATATATATCATATTGTTTAGGTTACAGTTGTACTGTAAGGGCAGAGCAGAAATAACGTTATACACAACAACATATAAAACGAAGTATTTCTTCCCATCATTTAGGTGAGAACTTTGGTTAGCCTCACTTTTCCCCTTGCAGGCTCCTTTTACCTGTTTCCCAGATTACTGCAGCTTAGTTCTGTGGTAGACCACATGCCACTGTCATCCCCTCATACCATCCTCCCCAGTGAGGCTTTCCAAGAGGAGACTGGATGCAGAGGCAGGAGCAAATTCCCAAGATGACAGCATGTGACTCGACATTATCTGCTTCTTCATCTAACATCTATACCCCGCTGAAAGCTTTAGTGGGAGATTGAGAGTAGGAGGTTATTACTAACCTGTCTTTCTACAGGCCAGCTCAAGGATCTTTTCCAGTTACCTAAGCCTTTGTCCTATAAAAAGAGACCATATGAATCAGACCTAAAGAACCAGTCTCGCTAACACTGCCCAGCTGGTCCTGTAGTACCCTGTGGCTTATATCAAGTGACAGAGCTGAGGTGGGAGGAGCTAGTAAGGGCACAGTAGAAACTGCTAAGCCCTGGTAGACAGGGCAACTGTATCTGCCCTGGACTGCCTGATGGTATTTCCCCTTAAGTTCCTTCCCATAACCATCCCTCAGCATTGTGCTTTGTGAGGTACACACGGCCTTTAAACTTCTGTCTGAAAAAGTGATACTACGAGCATCATAGGAAGGTTATTAATAAACATATTGATTTTTTTCACCTTTCTTGGTTACCTCCTGCACTGGTGGGATGTGGGACCGCCTTCAACTGTTCCACAAGTCCCAGCCCCTGCACCTCTGGAGTGGTGATATGCCCCAAGCATCCCAGTCTTGTTCTGTTCCATTTGCCCCATGACCCTACTCATTTGCGTGGGGCTGGCCATCAAGACTGAACCCATAGAACAGTCCATTGTAATGGAGTGGGATGATTGGGGACCAAGTGGTCTGCACAGCACAGGTGGGTAAGGGAGAGCATACCAACATTACCTGCCTAAACCCCACACAGTCTCATGTTCTACCCAAAAGCCCTCTATCCTACCACATTGGATCATAGCCTGTAGCACCAAACTAGGATCTACTGGCTCATGTGGGAATGAAGATGGAAGAAGTTAGCAGTTATCCACACTCCCCGAAGCAGGACGTGTCTGAGATAGATACCTGTCCTGCTTCTGTTTATTTCTCGGGCCTGGGACTTGAAATCCAGGTGGCCAGCATAGCAAATGGTTACCAACCACTGCCCTAACGAGCTAAAAGGAATGGGGAAATTGTTTAACCAGGAACAGCTAACCCAACATTTTAAGTTTTAAGGAATTTAGTGATTATGCCAATACACCGTGTTCACAATGCCTAATAGAGTGCACTTTTAAAAAACAGGTTGTTTACCTAGGGTAGCCCAAATGTGGCATTTCATTTCTAGCTGGGTTCAGCATCCATTCAGTGTTACAAGTGGATGGACTGAAGCAGAAGGAAGGTCAAATAGCCTACTCATAGTCACGCAGTGAGCCACTGACTGTGGTTTTGTTCTGAACCGCAGATATTTTGTTTCACAATACTGTGCCTTAACCATAGTGCCTTCCTTCAAACAAACTGAAATAAATGAAGTTGCATAACTATACAGAAGAACCCATTTAAATTTCAAATGGGTGGAACCTGTTAATGGAATAAATGTGCTGAACGCAGGTGCATCAGTGTACACTGCGCTGTGAAAATGTGTTTTCTAAATGGTTAACCGACCGAAGTTTAAGACTATTAGAAATGTTGGTAACCTGATTTGTGTAAGTTCTTTCTTCAGTCTTTAGTTTGTTATAAAATCGGCAGAGATGGCAGCCGCAGTTAGATCTAATTATTTTCTTAGGAACTGCAGGTGTTTCTCTTTTAGGTATTTCTCCTCATCCATTTTATGCAGTATTTCCTATATTCACATGTTTGGGACTGTAGAGAAACCGAGGCATGATCCCAATATGTGCTGACTTTGTCACGGTCATTAAATCTGGAAATGGTCACTCAGAGGACCTGTACCAGGGAGTTTTCAACCCCACTTCCGGTCTGAACCCACAGTGTTCAGTTTATACCTTTTCTTATGACTGTGACTGTCCCCATATCTGTTTTTTTTTTTTTCTTTCATATAGCTTTTTCTTCCATCAGGACTCTGGGCAGGCACAGCTGCGGTTCTCTCTCTCTTTCTCTCTCAGAGAATCTCGATCTGCCCAGTTAGCTTCAGGGCTTCATTTATCCTGCCTCAGTGCCCTATTTTCCATTTTATCCCCTGTTAATCCTGGGACCCCAGATCACGGTTGCAAATGCGCGTGGAAGCGTGCCTGTGCCCTTTGGCTCTGGTGATGGCCTCTTCCTCCCACCCTCCCTAATGCCTGGTCTCCCTTGTGGCTTGGCACTGCTACCTAGCCTCCACCAGGTGGCAGCCAAGAGCCAGGGAAATCCACGTCCTTCTTTGGGAGAGGAGAGCAGCTCAGTCCAGCTCCCCGCCCCCCAAACCAGCCCCCGAATAGTCAGGCTCATTCTCAGACCCAAGTCGTGGGCGTGGGAGGAGGTAAGGCATCCAGCACCTCAGTCCTCCATGCCGCTGGGCCGGCTCCATATATATTTTTTTAATTAACTTGCTAAACTATGTATATATGTGTTTTTTCAAAGCAATAACAATTTTTACTTTCTTCTGAGAACAGCAGTCCTTACTGTTGCCTAAAGATCTAACAGGCTGCCTCATGCTGCAGCTATCTGGTCTTCTGTCTCAAAATGCCCCAGTGGCTTCCTCCAGGGGAAGGACAAGACATGGTGGCAGAGCCTGCTGAGAGCCTGGATCCAGCATACAGTGGGGGGAGCAGGGTCAAGGCAAACTGTTTGGACATGAAGGTATTGTCTTCCTCTGCTCTGGGACATCACAGTTTTTCCAGATTTTTTTACCAGATAGATGGCAAGATGGATGAGGCCACCATGTCACAAAATGATTAGCAGGCCTTCTTGATCCCTGCTGCCATCCCTATCCTTTTCAGATGCAGAGCCTGTTACCACCCCATCCACCAAAGGGCACTGAAGCAGTGAGATATTGCTGCCCTCCTTCCTCTGAGGGAGAGAACATACTCTGGGATACTTCTACCCCCTCCTACCAACTGGATGAGTGTCCCAAGCTTGGGACAGGAACATGGCCACCGGCTTGCTTTGCAACACCCCTGCCTCTGCAGCACGGGCTGGCCCTAACACAGTAAATGTTTAAGCCGATAGTGCAGACAGATGGCCCTAAAGCAGTAAATGTTTAAGCCAATAGATAGTGCAGACAGATAATTTTACACTGTGATCCTACTTTGGTGATAACATCTGCCTAAAACCTGCATTCTGGATCATCCAGCAGTACTGCAAATCATTCTAGTAATCATCCTAAAAAAATGCAACATGGAAATCTGTTGGCACTGTCACTTCTGAAGACAGGTACCAATGTGATTCCAGTGGTATCTCTCTTGCTGTGTTTATTGAGTATCCAAGCCACCTAGTGAGAACACACAACCACCCACCCACACACACATACACACACACACACACAAAGAAGTGGTTTACTTTTTCCAGTTCTTGTTAAAAAAAAAAAAAAAACCCTAAGTATTACGATGTTCATGGGGATTTAATACCATGGTATCCTGTCAGACCTTTATGCTCTGACATCTCTTTTTCCCTTATTCAGTATGAACAGAGACACTGCTTCCAGTAGCCACCAGAGGCCTCTCTTAAACCACATTGAACACATCTGCTTTGTTTGACTTCGGTTGCTGTTCCATATGGTAGCATAACCTAAAGATTTTGAACATGAATGTAATGTTTTGTTTGAGGCCAACGTGACTTTTTTTTTTTCTCCAGCTTTGCACCATGTGGAGTTTCAATAAAATAAAACCGCTCATTGAACAAGCTTAACATAAAGTTTCCGAGGATAAGATCCAAAAGAACTAACTAGTCAACACCTGCTAAAGAAAAAAAAAGTATCAAAAGCATGCTATTTGCTTTGCTATTAATAAAAGCTTAAACATAAACTGTCCGTTTAAAAATAGTGGAGACTGACAGGTCTGTGGCAAAAGAAACAGGGATTTTTGGGTGGGCTGAAAAGAGAGTCCTGCTGCTAGAGTTAAAGATCAGGAAGTTTTCACTAGCACTCCATTGCTAAAAAAATTATCTCTAACTAATGAACAGTTTCATTCTTTCATCAATGATAACCAGTTGGCGTCTGTTCAAGAGTGAATGCTTTGACATAGGATCATTTCTGCCAAGCTAATGGGTGTATTTAGATAATCAGCAACCGTGAGGAGGTAGTACGCAGTGCCCTATTCTAGGAGAAATTCAAGATTATAGGTTATATAACATGACACAACTCGTTGACTGGTTGTAACACCTAATAATAAGGATATTATACTTGGGTGTTCCAGTAGCCACCAGAGGCCTCTCTTAAACCACATTGAACATATCTGCTTTGATTGACTTCGGTTGCTGTCCCATATGGTAGCATAAACTAAAGATTTTGAATATGAATGTAATGTTTTGTTTGAGGCCAACGTGACTTTTTTTTTTCTCCAGCTTTGCACCATGTGGAGTTTTAATAAAATAAAACTGCTCATTGAACAAGCTTAACATAAAGTTTCCGAGGATAAGATCCAAAAGAACTAACTAGTCAACACCTGCTAAAGAAAAAAAAGTATCAAAAGCATGCCATTTGCTTTGCTATTAATAAAAGTTTAAGCATAAACTGTCCATTTAAAAATAGTGGAGACTGACAGGTCTGTGGCAAAAGAAACAGGGATTTTTGGGTGGACTGAAAAGAGAGTTCTGCTGCTAGAGTTAAAAATCAGGAAGTTTTCACTAGCACACCATTGCTAACACTACCCTGCTGGCCGGGACTCCTCACGCAGAGGGACAACCCCCTACTGCCCTTATACCTCAAGGCAGTAACAGACATGGAGGCCCAGAAGCTCCTTGCTGGTCTATCCCCATACACTGGAGTTGGGCATGACTGCCTGGAGCCCAAGCTGCTGAGGCTAGGGGCATCAGTACTAGCCCGGCCCATAGCCCATGTCTTCAATGCATCGCTCACCTCAGGCATAGTCCCGGACATCTGGAAGATGGCCAAGGTGATACCTGTACCCAAGCAAGGGGACACGAAAGACCTCAAGAACTACCGTCCCATTGCAATCCTATCAGCGATCAGCAAGCTCCTGGAAAAGGTAGTCGCCTCTCAGGTCACCCACTACCTATAGACCCACAACCTTCTCTCCCCTGCACTACATGGGTTTAGAAAGGGGCATAGCACCTCCACGGCCCTAGCAGTTGTTACCTCGGAGATCAGGTCTGCTGCTAACAGAGGTGAACTGACCGGGGCCATCTTTGTTGATCTCTCAAAAGCCTTTGATCGGGTTGACCACACATTACTGTGCTCCTCTCTCTTGTCACTTGGCTTCTCCTCCCCAGCTCTTGCCTGGATCAGTAATTACCTCACGGGTAGGCATCAGTACACCAAATTCAACAAGGTCCTGTCTGAGCCTGCCCAGGTTAACTGCAGAGTCCCCCAGGGCTCTGTCCTGGGGCCTCTCCTGTTTTCTCTGTTCGTAAATGAGCTACCCTTGGCTCCGGCCCTAGGGACCTCAGTGCTGTATGCAGATGACCTAGTCATCATGACCAAATCCCAGGACATCGCCACCATTAACACCAAACTAAACTCGGACTTCGATCACATCCAAACTTGGTTGCAGGACCATAAACTTGTTATTAACCTACTGAAGACGCAGGCCATGCTATTTGGCTCAGCAGCCTAGTTAAAAGCCGCCCCGGATTCACTACAGATCTCCGGGGCTGATGGGTCCCCGCTGATTGTCGCAGGCTCAGTCAAGTACCTGGGGGTGACCCTTGACCCGCAGCTGGATATGAACCTGCACATACGAAATACATGCAAGGCCTCAAACTGCAAGCTGGGTCAGGCTTACAGAGCAAAAAGCTGTCTAACTCCAGCTGCCCGTCTTGCTCTAGCCATGGGAGTCCTCCTACCCACTCTTTGCTATGGACTAATCACCTTTGCTAAGGTTGCAAAAACTAGTCTGGTAAAGTGGGACTCAGCGTACAACATATGCTGTTTTGCGCTCTCAGCCCCCCGCCTCACTCACCGCTGTGAGCTTTACACCCGGCTTGAGTGGCTCCCACTGGAAACTCATCGCTCTTATGCCATGGGCAACTTCATTGACAATATTGTCAGAACTGCCACCCCTCAAAACCTTGCTGAGACCCTTGTTCTAGCTACACCCTCCTACAACCTGCGATCCAGCGGCTCCCATGCCCTCCTGGTACCTAAAACCTGCACACAAATGGGTGACCGAGCCTTTGCTGCGTATGCGCCCAGGGTTTGGAACTCTCTTCCAACCAGCACTCGCTCCTCTCCCTCGCACCAGAGCTTTAAAGCCTCCCTCTGGGGCTTTCTCAAAACGGCTGCCACCTGTCTCTGCACTAGATAAACCCTCTCAGCCTGTGATGCCCCAACAAACTGAGATGCTACCTTAACATTACGACTTGGGTAGAGCACATCTGTGCTCATACTCCTCCTGTTCTCACAGCAAATATAAAAATGGACCACTTAGGCCCACCGGCAAAACAGGGTGAGCACTATAACTGTGCACTCCCTTATCTCGCACTGGGCCCACTCTATCCCAACTGTGACTCCTCCTTATTCTAGCTGCTAGCCTTACAAGTTGCTGCCTGGAGCGTTGAATTCACACTGTACTTCTTCCTACTGACTGCAATGTTTAATACTGTATTGTAATACCTGTTTTTGTACTGTTGTCTTGCAATGTCCCTGTGTTCTAGTCACTTTATAGTAACTCTTCACTACTATTTGCCTGATGAAATCTGATGCTTGTAAAGTCCCTGTTGTGCTAATTCTATGTAATGTAATCCTACACTTGTGTTTGCCTGATGTTCATGTATGTACCTTGTAATCTCCCGGGTCGCACCTGAAAATAGGCACTTGGCTGTCTAGTGTGCTTACCCGGTTAACAAAAGCAAATAAATAAATTAAATTATCTCTAACTAATGAACAGTTTCATTCTTTCATCAATGATAACCAGTTGACGTCTGTTCAAGAGTGAATACTTTGACATATGATCATTTCTGCCAAGCTAATGGGTGTATTTAGATAATCAGCAACCGTGAGGAGGTAGCACGCAGTGCCCTGTTCTAGGAGAAATTCAAGATTATAGGTTATATAACATGACACAACTCGTTGACTGGTTGTAACACCTAATAATAAGGATATTGTACTTGGGTGTTGCAGTGCACGGTATTCTGGGTCATAAAGACCCTTTCAACAGGAGCCTTGGCACTCTGAACTGAGGAAACAGATTTTATCTCTACAATTGTATTAATTCGTAGTCCACTATTTGAAATAGCAACTCTTATCAAAAGCAACTTGTCCCTTTCTGTATGTGGTGGCAGATTGTTAAGTTGTAAAGTAGCTGTTCTAAGAAAAATATTGTTGTAGAATTATAGGTGGGCTGTGGAATTCATAAATCTGATATGGGAAGAGCTAAAATGCCCCCACCCTTATATAAGGGCATTAGGAGCTATTCTTGTAACCAATTGCTGTTTGACCACTTTTAGTCAGCTGAAGTTGGGGGAGGGGGACTGGTGAGTGGTCAGTCAGATCACGACTCAGCATGAAGTCTTGTTGTCACAGAAAGACAGACAGACGTAGGTCACTTTCCTGAGAAATTAATTTGAGTTCTGGAAACATTTGTTTCAAAAGCTTTTAAAACAGTTTTTTTACAGAAGGTATTTAAAAGTTTTTGAAGTCTGAGAAACTGTGTTACTTACTAATAACTCCCTTTGTGGCTTACAGGGTGTCAGCAGAACTTTGGAAAGTAAAGGCCTGAGTAATGTTGATTGTGGTGGAGTGGGTTCATGGGCTGCAGCCCGAGTTAAGATACAGTACTCAAACTGTGAAAAAGAGAAGTAAGAGCCAGGCCTTCAGGGGTAACTAGATACAGGAAGCTGCTGTCAGTTGTTGTTGGGAGTTACTCCACAGGTTACAAATATCATAGGAAAAAAAAAAACAGGCCATGAGTGAACCCACTCAACAGGTTTTCTGGTGGTGCTGGGGGGGATTTACCCTTTGCAGCCTTAGCCCTACCACTTTTCAGACTGTTCCCCCAAAAATGAGGATGGTCAGTAAGATAATTGAACTGGTATCAGCTTGAACTGTCATCGGCTACCTTTTTAGTATGACTGCCTTTGGAGTCCCACTCTGTCGTATGCATTTCTAATACACTATAGGCAAACTGCTATGGGACTGCAGAGAGACGGTTTCAGCTCTGCTGGTGGGCACAGCGGGATCACTCCGTAGTGTACACAGTTGCTAATACAGTATGTGTATTTGTGTGTGTGCTTTATAAATCATGGTATCTCTGTATACACATGGATTGCATCAATCCTTTCGCTGGAACACATACCTTTCAACCTTTTGTCCCCCAAACGTGGAACATTGCCTCTCAAAATGTGGAATAAATGAGCAAAATGTGGAACAACTTAATCAAACCTTTACCTAAGAAGCTCAGAACACTGTTAAAATGTTTGCATTTATGTTCAGAAAGTCTGTTATTAATTGAATAGTATATTGTTTGCATCATTTACTATAGATTTTTGCTTTAAAGTGTTAACACTGAATGTGGGACAAGTCCTCAACAATATGGAACAGGGAGCCTTTGTGAAGTAAAATGAGGAACGTTCCTCGTAATGTGGTACAGTTGAGAGGTATGCTGGAACACTGTGTAATGTCCATCTCTCATGATGCCTGGCAGCGTCTGTTGTGCCCATTATTTCCACTAGATCCTAATGCGCATGAAGCTGATGTGCAGCAATTAATAAGGGGATTGTAAGTATGACTTTCAGCCTCTGACGATTTGTGTTATGTACAGCCTTGAGAAAATTCACAGCATTGGAATTCTTAACGTTGGTGCCAGTATGTGTGGCAGATCTGCACCAGAGGATTTTGTTCTGTTTTTAATATTTTTGGAGATTGTTTAAAAAGTACAGCTTCACATCTTGAGGTCAAGACGCATATCAAAAAAAGTATAAAACACCATTTTTTTGTCACATGTAATTATTTTTTTGGGGGGGGATAGGGTCCTAAGTGTAGAATACTGCCAGCTGGGGGATGTGGCTAGGCAGCCGACCAAGATGGCCACCTAATCTCTGACTCTGTATTTGCCAGCACAATATCCGACAAAAACTGTTGTCGTCAATACTGGCATATTAAAACATAACACAATACATGTGAGCCAATTATCTGTGGATCCGGTGGATTCATGGATTGCAGTCCTTCATGCTGTACAGCAGAAGTTTTCCAGTGTTACTCGCCTGATCCTCATGGCCTTGAGAAGCACGGGAATCCTTGTCAGGATGGCGACGGCATGTAGAGCCTCCAAAGACAGCAACCTGAAAGAGATTAATGAGCTGTTTGAACGTCTACTTGGCTAAATCAACAAACTCAGAGTGGACACTCAAGGGATAAATGCCGACGTGGTCGACATGCCCCACAGGGTGAACGTGGCAAAACAGTGCA
This sequence comes from Neoceratodus forsteri, assembly GCA_016271365.2. NCBI lineage: Eukaryota > Metazoa > Chordata > Ceratodontiformes > Ceratodontidae > Neoceratodus > Neoceratodus forsteri. Next base: position 1,126,225,653 of record CM057449.1, on the reverse strand, counting down.
CTGTGGACACACAGGCCTGGACAACTAGGCTGATGGCCTACATCAGGGATCGCGACTACACCATCAGGATCCTGTGGGACTCGGTTGAGGACCTTGAAAATCATGGCTGGAGCAACAACCCTTTAACTGTTTGGGTTTCCGGAGGGCTGCGAAGATCCAAATGTAAATGCCTTTCTCCAAGAAGCCATACCAGAGCTGCTGAACCACAAGTGGCCAGAACCCCTGTATGTTGACCTGTCAGTCCAATCCTTAGCACCCAGACCCATCCTGGGAGCCTGCCCAAGACCTATTCTGGCAAGATTTTTTAAAATTCCTTGACAAAGGACTGATTGTGAGTTTGGCTCGGGAGAGTTAGGACCTCTGATGGAAGGGGCACCGAATCAAAATCGTTGCTGATTTCTCCCCCACCCTCTCTGAGTGCTGCACAGCCTGCGCTTTGGCTCGAAGGGCCTTTGCAAACTTGGAACTTCTGATATGCAGCAACTTTGTGCGTCGCTAGCAGTGAGGTGTCTAGGTCGTTTGAAGCAACAGACGCTGCTGAACTGTACCTACAAACCCACTGGCCTAAGCTCAGCATCAGCAAATACCACTCCGCAGCAGCACTGAGGAGAGCGAGGGGCATGCTGCAAGCCATGGACACTACCCTGGCCTCTGAAGGCCGTGCCGGAAGTAGAGGGGGCCATATCACCTCTGCCAGCAAGCGACAAATACCAGTGACTGTTTCCTCCAAAACAAAAGAGGAAGAATCATCAGAAAAAGGCTGCTGCTGGCCATAAAAAGGACAAATCTCTGAGGCTGAGGTATCATAGCCAGAGCACAGACTTCAAGGCCTCCTTGGGATCAGTACCGGCCTACCTTACCAACAACTGCTTTGTGGCCCTTCAGCAACAGTCTCCAGACAATGACCCTCCCTGCCCCTCCCAGTCCCTCTACATCACAAGGAGTGACCCACTCACTGACAAAACTGAAGCCATGGGCCGAACTGGCTGCATTAGCCCATCTGCCAGTGAGTGGCTACACCAGCGCCAAGGATTCCAGAGAGAAACAGTCTAAATCTGTCTTGACATCTGCCGCTGCTACCTGAGCAAATCTTCTGAGCAGCATGGACTACAACATGCTTGAATACTGTATATTAATCTTGTTTTCTCCCTCTAGATTAGTGATCTGGGTGCTCCATATAAGATATGACTGATAGGGAGTCCTATCAGGACTCCGTCTCAGTTAAGGAGCCCTACTCTCTTAAAAGGGTTGGGGGGGGGGTAGGTGTATGCAGGCTACTTTCTAGGAGCATTCCCTTCTTAAATTTCTGCTCATGCAGGGAGTAATGAACTCTGTCTCCCAGGGCCTGTCAGGATGGCCAGAGTAACCCTTCGCTGTCTCAGTCAATCTCAGGCTGCTGCCTGGCCTTGCAAGGTTTGAGACGCAACTAGCCTGCACAACCTACAGCCTCTTCAAACCCTGGCAACCTGGAACTCCCTCATCACTTCCAAATCAGGAAGCTCAATCATGGTATCCCTCGGCAGGTATGAGTTGGGGGAGGAAGGGGAGAACTGAGTTGTTTAAATAAGGGGGGGCAGCCTACTGCCTGTGAGATAAGAGGAGAATGCTCTGGGAAGGGGGGGCTGGGACCCACTCCCATCCAGGGCATAATACCAATGGTTACACCACAATGGAGGTGACTGTCTGGGGGATGGGGACTGCACATCCTAGTAAGGTTGAGTGAGTTAGTAATGCACAACACAATCAATTTTATTTCTTTTTTTTTTTCTTCTCTACATGGTGGGTACGTGCCACAGTTTATTGCAGCACAGCACAATGTGGCATAAAGAGGAATACTTTGACCTTCAACTTCCTCGAGAGGAGTCTGTGAGCATGTTGGCCACATAAGTGCCAATGCTGATATCAGGCTTGTCCCCAGAGACTGAAAGGGGGTATGGGAGGGGGAGCATCTTAGGGGTATGAGACTGCTGGGGGCAGGTGGTTACTAGGCTTAGAAAGACGTTGTTTCAAGTTGACATGTTGTTTTGCTATGTGTTCTATACCTGGCCATGAAGTTATTGTATCTAACCTAATGCTTACTATAGCAGTATGCATCAGTGCATAGGCACAGTGTGGACAACACAAGAGTATGGAGGGTTGGGGGAAACTATTCAAGCATCTGGGTATTGTTTGTGGTACAAGGGAAGTATTATGGAAGTATACATCATAACATGGAATTTGATAGGCTTAAGCTCCCCTGTTAAATGGAAAATGGCACTGTCACATTGAAAACATGTCTGGCCTTTTTGTAGGAGACCAGGTTGTCATCTACAGAAGACACCAAGCTCAAAAGGGATTTGGTGGAGGAGGAGAGACACTGTGTGGCCAACACCAGAAAAACAGGTAGTGTTTGTCTTAATACATAAATCAATGAGATGGGCCATAGATAAATCCAGATCAGACAAAGAGGGGAGGTGGATTATGATATCATTCACCACACTGGAGGGACCATTGGCTCTGGCCAATATTATTGACCCAGTGTAGATAACCCTCCTTTCTTCCATAGCGTCAGCCAGGAATGCAATATGTAGAACACCATTGGAGCCCTGGTGTTAGTAGGAGGATATCTGAATTTTACTCTAGAACTGGCCATAGGCAGGAGTTGGGGAGACTCTGGAACCGCAAACTGATGCAGCTAAAGCCCCCCATGCTGGATGAGCATGCTCTGACAGATGACTGGAGAGCTCAACACCCTAATACCAGGTACTATACCTGCTACTCGGTGGTACACCACACCTCCATCAGGATACATACAGTATGTTTTTTTTTGTTTTTGTTTTTTTTCCCGATTGTTTAACCAGGTGAGACACACTAAGCTAAAAGCTTGTTTACAGGTGCAACCTGGGAGCACAGGGAAGTTAAGTGACTTGCTCAGGGTCACACAGTATGCAAGTGGAAGCTGTGGGATTCAAACCCAGGTCTCCAGATTTGCAGCTCAGAGCCTTAAACCACTGAGCTATACTGCCTCTGTGTGTGGCTGACTTGTCCAAGTATCATGTCACAGACAAGGTCTTGGGGGGATTTTCTGTGGGAGGGAAAGCCCTCACAGCATAGCAGAACCAAGCTCAGAGGCCACTGGGGCAGTGGGAGGATGTGGGTTCTCATGGTTTCCGAGCTACCACATGGCTTTGTTTCCTCACAGACAATGTTTTCAAAGCAGTAGCCCATCTGATCCTCTGTGGCTTCACACTGAATCAACCACAACTGGAACCCCCTCTCTGGTACGACAAAAAGAATACTGTCTCCCACTCTTCACCCATGGTGGAAATCTGCTTCATCTATTGGAAGAAGCTTCACACACACACATCAAGAAAAATCCCACTCCCGCATCTTGGACTTCCTTGTGGGGAAATCCTGGGTATGGATTGCAGGAAAATGCTTCACTGGCCCCTATGGGAAAAACAGGGCCTCCAATACTTTGGAGACCTATATGCCCCTGGCGGGGACCACATGGATACCTTCTCTGATCTTATGCATAGATATGGGCTCCTGAAAAGACTTCTGGAGATAATGTCCAAATTAGGGACCTCATTCATAAATGTAAGTCAGACCCCCTCCCAAAGCACTACCAGCCTTCTAGTCACTGAGGGTCTGGAACAACCTACAAAGGCCGGGCTAGCAGGGTGTATGTAGCCCTCAGATATGCTCAGCTGGGTCCCACACAGTGAGCTAGGACCCAGTGGCAGCGAGAATTAGGCTCACCTATCTCGGAGACCCAATGGAAACACAATTGGGACAGACTGCACAGAGATTGGAGAGGCAGTCTCATTCAGAATAAAACCCTTTTGTGGTGGTGTAGGACACCTGTAGCTCTCAAGAAAATGGGCCTAATGAACAGTGACACCTGCTGGACATGTGGATCACCAGGCACCACACTGTTTCATATTTTATGGGCCTGTCCCATACTACAGAAGTTTTGCAGATACAAGGTGTGTGTGCAGAGATAGTGGGCGGAGACTTCCAGATTACACCAGAAACACTCTTACTGTGCTGTGGTACTGTACTGAGGAGACCCCAAGATTCTTCCCACAGGCCCAGTGGCTCATAACTGTGGGGGGTAATGGCCAAATGCCTACTCCTATGTTGGTGGAGAACACAAGAGATTTCCTCTATGACTGAATCGCTGGCTCTGGGTCAGGTAGCCACTTTTGAGAGAATGTTCAACTTTGCCAGCAAAGGTTTTACTAAAGTTGGGCCCCATCATCGACTCAAGCTACTGTCATAACCTGAATACTGGGTAACCAAAACAAGAGAGCCAGGGGGCCATTGGTCTGAATGGTAGCAAGTTCTCTATGAGCTATGAAATTGGTCAGATAGTTATAGGGTTTTATTTTCAGTTTGATTTCCGTATTTTCTACTGTTTACTGGTACTTTCTCCCACTGTGTCCTCGTTACTCATTGGTGCTACCCAGAATGATATACAGGGCACTAGGAGAAAGTAAGGCACCCCCACCTGCCATGGACTTCTTTCACCAGGATAGGAGAAGACCATAGTTGTTTAGTAACTGCCAGTTGTTACCTGTTACGGAAGAACTGCACTTGCGTACTACGATCCAAGAGGGCACTGTTGGACACTTTGTTTTTCTAACATATGTATCAGCTCCTGCTTTCTTATATTCCATCATTCACTGCTATGTATGTCATTACAGTTGCTGGTTGGTGGTTTGTTTGTATGGTTGTAAATTTTAGTAAAAATAATTAACCATAAAGCACACTGCCAACTTATAACACTGCTGAAAGTAATTATTGTGACAGTGCTGAAAGTTATTATTGTGATTTTCAAATTTCTAGTTAGTTTTTACAAAATGATACCATCTATTCCTTGATGGATAACACCATACCTCTCAACTGTACCAAATTACGAGGAACGTTCCTCATTTTACTTCACAAAAGCTCCCTGTTCCACATTGTGAGGACTTGTTCCACATTCAGTAGTAACATTTTAAAGCAAAAATCTATAGTAAATGATGCAAAAAATATATTATTCAATTAATGACAGACTTTCTGAACATAAATGCAAACCTTTTAACAGTGTTCTGAGCTTCCTAGGTAAAGGTTTGATCAAGTGTTCCACATTTAGCCCATTTGTTCCACATTTTGAGAGGCAATGTTCCACATTTGGGGGACAAAAGGTTGAGAGGTATGGATAACACATTGTTGTGGAGAATTATAATATGGCTGTAAAAAATCCAGTGATCTGATTGGCTGAGGAGCTCGGAACCCAGTGCTGATATCTCATGACGTAACACTGGAAGAAGGACCAGTAGCCTCTTCACAATAAAATCAATAGTACTAACCATTCCTGACAGCCATCACAAATGTGGTCGTAACCTTTACTCATTAGAAACCTTCAACTAGGCCCTAAAAATAAAACTGGATTAAATTTATAAACATAAGAATTAAATGTTATTTGCCCTCATAATAGTCTTGTTACACACACGTACATAACTGAAAAAATGAAGTACTACAGTATTTAGAATTGTAATTTATGGTGTTTCTTTGCTGACCATGAAAAATCACCCTTCTATCCTCACCTGCATACTAGGAAAATCTGTGTTGTTTAAGCTGTTACAAATAAAACAAAAGCCCTGGTTCCATCTGAGGCCTTCTGTTGTGTGCTAGTGGGAGTAAACATTCTGTCAGCAGAACTGAACAGAGGCTTGAATTCTTGCAAACTGTCTGTAGTAAACATTCCATCACTTGAATGTTGGTAAGTCAGACAATAAACAAGACAGAGAAAACTCAGGGAATGTTACAAAGAAGAAGAAAGAAATATGAGGGAATGGGTACAAGGGGTGGATTGGGGGCAAGCCTTGCGTTAGGTTTGGAAATCAGGGGGTCAGTCTGACCCCTTGCTCCCAAAGTAGGGGGTCACTATACCAAAATTATAAATGTTTGTGCAAAACAAAAAATGGCCTTATAGCTTGCCAGAAGGTATAAATAGTGTTTTTACTGTTAATTTAGCTGCCCTGCATTTATTTTTACTGATCTCTGCCTGTTTGAGTTTTATTACTTGTCTTTCTTTATCTGTCAAATTTTGTCATGCTCAGCACTGCTAGTGATGCTATCTTCGGTCTTTTTTACCTGATGAAAATGTGTTTTTTTGTATTTTGTAGCATATTTAACAACATACTGATATTAATGCTTGTCTGTTAATATAAGTGTAGTAGTGGTAACCAGATACCTGATGATGATCAGTTTTTTTATGTTGTTCCCTTAAGAAAAATAAAGCTAATTTTAAATCTGCATACCATTTAGTGTGTCATGGTTGTCTTTTTTCTAATAAACATTTATTAGAATTTCTGGAGTCTACGTCTTTTTAATTTTTGAACAGGTCTTGGGAGATGGGTTTAGACTCACTGAGTGACTGTGTGTGACAGACTGCTTTCTCCTATCCTTCAGTGCCTCAAATTTTTTGATGGCCCTATCATAGTCAAACTTGTTTATCTGTGGACCTTCACATGTTAACTTCATAAGTGTGCTCAGCTGCTCATCATTCAGACTGCTACGAAATCTGCTTTTGATGCTGTTTTGGGCCCTGAAAGCTCTCTCACATGCAATACTACTGACTGGAATGGACAAAGCAGCTGTGGCCGGAGTTACAAAATCCGGGTACATGTCATGTAATTCATCTGAAGCTGTAACAAGCTTTCTGCACACATCAGTGAAACTATACCCTCTCCCAAGACCTGCACATAAATGTTTAAACTGCCTAAAGTCATCTCTGAATCTGGGCACATTAAGCACTGACTGAAAGCATGTTACCAGGATCTCAAGCTCCGCAGAGAGTTATTCTGCTCTGTCAGCAACAGCAGCAGGGTACAGACTAGGGGTAAAGAGTTTGTACAAACTACTGAGGACATTAACCTCATCTACTGGAAAGCGTGTGTCAATATTCTCAATTAGGTGATTAATGTATTGTTCTGTGACTGTTCTGAATTCTGTCATGGAATTCTCATTCGCATACTGCAAAACCACCTATTGATAAACCACATCCTCAAGCTTTGTAATTGCCTCACTCAAAAGGTCCGTTAGCTTCTTAACATTGTCCCCACTGGTCATAATGAATTCCTGTAAGGTAGCCTTGGTAGAAGACAGGACTGGTGGTATCATGGACAAGTTGCAGTCTTGTCTTTGAAAAAACATTGAAAGTTTATTAATAACAGGTAGTATATCTCCGAGGAGCTTAAGGGTAAAAACAAACTTAAGAGGTTTCATTTCTTTCAAAAGACATTTAGCCACTGCGGCTTGAGAAGTGGTATCACAGGCCTCGTGCTCCAATTCCATCACAAGAGCTGGCCAATATTTGTCCAGGGCCTCGACAGCGGGCAATAAAGACAGCCATCTTACTGGCTTTGCCTCCTTAATAGATACAGCATCTAGCTGCAAGACATCCTGCATTTCCTTGACTTTACTGTACCTAACAGAAGCCTGAGACCCTACACAGAACATGTAGATACTTCCTACAATACTTTGAAATGTTTTTAAGTATGGAACTTTATTTGCTGCCTGTGAAGCAGCTAACGCAAGCCTGTGGGCTGCACAGTGGACACTGGTTAGGATAGGAGTTAGAGCAGAAAGGCGGACCGCAACTCCATTCCTGTTACCAAGCATAACAGCAGCACCATCACTGCCAAAACCAGCGACCTTGGTTACTGGTATATTGTACTGCTCTAATACTGAAAACATTTTTGTGACAAGTGTTTCTGTTGTGCCATTATGTACAGTATAATTTCCAAGGAGGGATGTCTGCACTTCCTCATCTGAGGGACTGACTGTTACACAATACAGTACAAATTTCTTTGTGACACTTAATGTCACAACTTTCATCACATACTAAGCCTACAAACTTACTGTTATTTATTCTGGATTGGGTATCCTCAGTGAGGACCTCGGCCAAGCATGACTGCATCTCAGTCACTACTGAAAGATGCTTGTAGCAGTCACCTAGAAGACTAGTGCAGCCATTTATCTTTTGCAGTTCAATTAATGCCTTGTACTTTAGAAGGCATTGCCTCCTTAGCAAGCCAATTTGCAGTGTGAAACTCGGCCAGCCTCGATTCTTTCACTTGCTGTGATTGCTCCTCTGCAGCCTTGTTAGCATTATCAACTGCCTTCCGAAAAGTCAGTCTTTATTTATTGCCCTTTACAGCAGTCACATGCTGGTCAGAACCCAAATGCCTGGTTAAACCACTGTGTTGAAAATTTGGACTACCAACATGTACAGATGGCAACATTTTTCTGCCTTGCTGCTGTAACCTAGTTTTGCCATAGAATAGCTCACACTCCTTGTAGTACATTAAACCCGCATCATCATCAAAACGCAGCCATTTGTAAGTAAACGGCCATTTGGAATCAAAATTCCGTTTAATTTTTTTTGGGTGCTGGTTCAGCAGTTGAAGAAGACGGTGCTGCTGGAGAAGAAATAGAGACTGTAGTAGAAGAATGTGCTGGCTGAGTAAACAAAGCAAACACAGCAGTGGAAGAAGCTGGGCGCTGGGTGACTGAAGAAGTAGTGGTTACACAAGTCACAGTGGGATGTGTTGTGTTATTAGGAGCAGTAGAAGATTGTGGTGCATTGTTGTCCCCATGACTAATGCGGTCTCTTAATGTGTTATGTGAAAGTAAACTTTTGGATCAACACACTTTATCAGTCAGTTCTAAGTGCTACAGAACTCAGAGATGAGTCAGTTAAGCAGGCTGTGCTCTATAATCAGAGTAGTGAGTCGAGAATATTTTTAAATCACAAAAATGAAGTAGAGAGAGGCAGCATGAGTCTTAATTCAGACCTGACCCCCAACAGCAGGGTGGACTCTTAAGAGTACTGCCAGAGTATTTTTAAATCACAAAATGAAGTAGAGGGAGGCAGCAGGACAGGAGTCTTAATTCATACCTGACCTCCCTAACAGCAGGCTGGACTCTTAATCAGAGTAGTGAGTGAGTATTTTTAAAATGCAAAAATGAAGTAGAGAGAGGCAGCAAGAGTCTCAAATCAGACCTGATCACCCTAACATCAGGCTGAACTCTCAGAGTAGAGGCAAGCACTGACAAGAGAGTATTTTTAAGTCACAATGAAGCAGAGAGGAGTCTTAATCAGACCTAAAATATTTTTTTATGTGACTGAGCCCCACTGAACTGTAAGCTGTGCTCTTAATAATTTGAGAAAGCAAAAATATTTTGTTGAAATCAAAATGTAGAACAATCAACACTATAGATCTTACATCATTAATTTATATATTAGCCATCAGCTCCTCTTCAGAAATCAGAATATTTTTTATAATTGGAATGTCAAGTAGTAACAAGAGTCTATATTAGACCCGTCCTGAGCTCCCCTTTGACAGCACTGCAGGCTGCGGTCTTAATCTGTTTCAAAAAAATCCAGAGGGTCAGTAGAATATGTTTTGGGACCACTGAACACAACAGCAAGTAGCTGTGCTAAGCTCTTTATTGAGAATTTCAAATATTTGTAAGTCAAAATGTAGTTGAAGCAGGAGAGTACATGATCTCCCAGCAATTTTCAGAAAAGCAGAGTAGATTGACTGTCTAGAGTAGACACTCTAAGCAAGCCCCCTACTGCTATCACACAATGTCTGTCTCTTCAATCTTTTGTTATTAAAAGTATCATAGGTTCTGTGCAGTTAGACGTTTCATAGAGCACATTCAAGCAGAGCTAGAAAGTCTTTCTCTGACCCCTAGTCTTGCCAGCAAGCTCTCCAAAATCTGATTTTTTTTTTTTGCAACAACAAAAAAGGAAATTGTTTGGTTTATATAGCCAGTCAAGCCTCTATTCCCTTGTTAGGCCAGCTCATCTGACTGACAGACAGAGACTGATAGCGTTTGTTCGTTAAGATCAAACTGTCCAGATGAGATGAGACTACAATTAACTTATTTAGTTTAAATTCCAAGAAAAGATTAAGGCTGAGTAGTATGACTGAGTTCTCCTCAGAAAGGAGTTGGGTTTTAAGGGTTTTAGATCTCTAATGCGAAGCACGGCAACTTTAGCTGCTGTTGATCAGAGATGATCCCTCTCTGACGACTAACCAGCTAAACATAACTGCGTGTGCTTACAGTCGCAGTTAACAGGATCAGTGTACCATGTGTGTGACCAAAAGACGCACCAAGTAGTACATACTGAGCTGACTTGTTGAGTTGCTAAGGAGCAATTATGGGCAGGCAGTTGCCATTTAAAACCCCACCTCCTGTCCGACTCACAGCACTACTATTTTACACAGCCCCGAGATCCAGCTTCTACTGTGTGCATCCTCTGCACATTAATCTGCAGGCAGACTGTACTAGTTCACTAGTAGTACCCCATCTGGTGACAGCATTTTTTGGGGGGGGGGGGCTTAGATAAGGCTTCAACTTACTGCTGTCTCTCTCTTTTTCTGCCCTCCCTCCGACCTTGACCCAAACCATTTTCCCCCGACCCAAACAAGTAATGTAGTGCTGCTGTTTACTGTACCCATGCCTCCTCATTCAGGACACGCTGCTTCTACTCCTCTGACCAAAGCTGAGTACTGCCCCAGGGAGAGGAGAGAGACAGTGAAGACAGAGAGCTCCCCAAAAGCTGCCACACATGCGGTATTTTGATCAGAAAGGTTCCTGTTTTGTGCAGACAATTTGTTTTTAATGGGCATCATCATGGGTGTTTCTAGTGAAGCCACAGGTCCATGTTGCTGATTTTATGACAGCCTGCCCCGTGGGCAGGAGAGAGACAGGGGAGAGGGAGGGAGAGAGAGAGAGAGAGAGCTCCCCTGAATGCTGCCACACACATGGTATTGTGACCAGGATAGAAAAATGGGCAGAGAAGAGAGAGATTTCACATCAGGTTTGTAACATGCTTTTCCAGGGGCTGCAGTACAGGATGGGAGGGAGTTCTAGTTTCTTGCATTGGGGAAAAAAAGAGCCCGATTGACCAGCTGCTTGCTGAAGTTTTGCTTGGTGGTAGGTGCAACAGACCCAGCTGTACTAGAAATGGACGGTACAGTAACTGGTAAATCAGGCAGCCAGAGTAAAAACAACGCGACGTGTGTTCCGTGTGGCAACTTTCAGTAATGTGGGCACTCCGTGTGTCAGCTTTCGGTAAAAACTTCTCATGTGCTGTCAGTCACTTCCTCAGCACCTTCAGGGCTCTGCAGGATAAGCATGCCCCCGTCATCAGGTGGAGGGTCAGGGGGTCTGCTACAAAGTGGTTACATGGGATCCTCTTAGCCCTTATGAAGTCTAGAGACAAGTGTTTGGCAAATTTCAAGGCCACGTTGGAGCAGGCTGTATTTCAGCAGTACAGGAGAATCAGAAATGAGTGCAAGAAAGCAATAAGGGCTGCCAAAAGTGAGTTTTGCAAAACTGTGCTGCTGAGCTCAGCTAGGGACTCCAGGAGGTTCTGAAGGAACATTAAGAACATAGTGAGTGGTGAGGCCTCTGATATGCTTATTGATGGTGTTAGCTGCAACAACTCACTAACCATCGCAAATGCATTTAGCCTGTATTTCTCTGACCTGTCTGCTTTCACCTCGTCATTCCCTACCCCTCCCGTTCTTTTATTTTAAGCCTGTGACGGTGCAAGAGGTGCAGGGATTGCTCTCTGGCCTCTCCCCCTTCTCCAGTGCTGGCCATGATGGTTTGGAACCAAAGCTCCTCTGTCTTGCTGCCTCGTATTGCCTCCCCGGTGGCCTATATTTTCAATCTGTCCCTGTCATCGGGGGCTATCCCGGACATATGGAAGGTCGCCAGGGTGGTCCCTATCCTTAAACAGGGGAATCCCAAACTGATTGAAAACTACTGTCAGATAGCCATTCTGTCAGCGGTCAGCAAACTCCTTGAGAAAGTTGTGGTAGGGCAACTCTCGGAGTATTTTCAGTCACATGACCTACTGTCACCTATGCAGCATGGCTTCCGGAAAGGGCACAGCACATCCTCTGCCCTTGTCACAGTCTCATCCTGAATCAGGGCGGCTATGGACCAGGGCAAACTCTCTGGGGCTATCTTTATAGATCTCTCCAAGGCCTTTGATTTTGTTAATCATGCCATGCTCCGCACTCAGCTTAGGTCCTATGGTCTATCACCTGGTGTGCTCCGTTGGTTCTCCAACTATCTACATGGCAGAAAGCAGCTTGTCAAATATGGCAAGGAGCTCGCGGGCTGTACTTCTATAACCATGGGTGTCCCCCAGAGCTCTGTCCTGGGGCCCCTGCTCTTCTCCATTTTTGTTAATAATCTCCCCTCTGCCTCTGTCCATTGTAGGCCCATTCTTTATGCGGATGACCTGGTCATCCTCACTCATTCTTCAGATATAGGGGTCATTAATCACCACCTGAGTGATGTCCTTGGGAACATTCAGTCCTGGATTTCGTCCCATAAGTTGGTTCTTAACCTTAAGAAAACCCAGGCCATGCTCTTTGGGTCCCAGGCCAAGATTAAGGCCTCTCCTGCTTCTTTATGCGTTAATGGTACCGATGGTGTTCCAATCCTTGTTACTGACAACTTTAAATACCTTGGGGTGACAGTTGACCCGCAGCTTGACCTTGGCCGCCATATTCAGAATGTATGTAAGACTGTCAACTGCAAACTGGGTCTGGCCTACAGAGCTAAGAGCAATCGTACTCCTGCTGCCCATCTTGCTCTTGCCAGAGGTGTGTTCCTCCCTTCGCTTTGCTATGGGCTCCTTTTGTTTGCTCGCTTCTCCAAAGCTCACCTTTCTAAGTGGTCTACTGCCTACAATAATGTCTGCCGTTTTGCTCTGGCTGCCCCTCGTTTCACCCAGCCATCACTGTGACCTATACAGCAAGCTGAATTGGATCTCCCCATCAAATCATATAGACTTCGTCCTGGGGTGTTTCACCGGCAAGGTCCTTGGTACTGGCACCCCTCCTGGGCTGGTGAAATTCCTTGTCCTGGCTGCCTCCTCATCCTATTCCCTCAGGTCTCTGGGTCCCGCCATTCTTAAGATCCCTGCTACCCGGACTCTAATTGGGGATAGAGATTTTGCTGCGTGTGCTCCCAGGCTGTGAAACTCACTTCCTGCTCAGGTTCGCTTCTCCCACTCACATGTGCACCTTCGATCCTCCCTATGGAACCATCTCAAACTCTCCTTGGCGTGTTGTTGTCCCAAACCCCCATGATCTCGCCTGATCCTTCACTGTACTCCTTTCTGTTGGATGTGTTCTGACAAGTATGGGTTGTTTGCTGGGTATTTAATGTACCATAACCCATGTTTCAGGGTGTTGCTCTAACCGAGGCTCCACTTCCTGGTGCCTTAAGTTGTATATAGTGTTGTATCTGCTGCATCTCAATTTGTACTTATTAGTTTTTACATGTGTTGTTCTGTTATGTATATACTGTATAAGATGTGCCTTACTTGACCTGTAATCTGTCTCAATCTGTATCATGCTGTCCTATGTACTTAAATCTGTAATTCCTGTACTCTCCCAGGTCGTACCTGGAAATAGGCAATTGTCTTGTCTAGTGTACTTACCTGGTCAACAAAAGCTAAATAATAAAATGCGCTTCATGTGGCGGCTTTCAGTACTGCAGTTACAAAATGGGGGGAAAAATATGTTTTAAATCCCTGAGCAGTGCTGCATCAATCAAGTTGTACTGATGCAGAAACACTGCGTAAAAAATGCAAAATTCCTCATAGGAGGACGTCACTAGTGCGTTAATGCAAACCCTGTGGGGAGAAACTGGAGGGTTTAATAGCTAATTAAAAATACATGAATTTTGCTGTACATAGTATTTCAATCTGAGATGGCATGTCAGTGCTGGGATGTGCTGGGACTGTTTTAAAAAAGTCATAAAATTGTTTCTATCTTGATTTGGTGCATGTCGTTACCCCCTCCCCCAAAAAAAAAAAAAACATCTTGGACCAATTTTATAATCATAGTTACACTCCAGGGTGTACACTGTGTTGGGGTGCCGGCACTTCTTTGGTGGTAGAAGTGAAGGCACTCGGTGATGCCTCATGACACACCCAAAGTGTGCCACTATCCAACCACAATACATACCCTGTCATGCCTAATTGCTTAATTGTTTTTTTCTGTTTGTTAGGACAGTTTTCACTCCTGTTAAAAAAACAAACAAGGAAACACAGAAAATAACCATATGGATGCCTCTGCTGCAGCACAAGTGATCTCTATAGGGACACTAAATGATACTGTTAATATTAATGTGTTCAATTCTGCAATGTGAAAAATTGGATAAAAGCAGGAGTATAAAAAATTTTGCTAAGCTCAAAGTAATAAAGTCGGATATAACAAAATCAGTGTAAGCAATATGGAGGGATGCAGTAAAGCTCTTGAAGGGACTATTTTATCTCTATTTTATGTCTAAATTAATTATAATAAAGTTATAACTTCTGATTTGTTTCTTATGTTTATTGCTTAATCATTAAAGTCTTCTCAGAATTTTTATAGCCATATTATAATCGCAGTAAGGCACTCCAGGGTATGCGTTGTCACTGCATAATGTCACACCTAGAGTGGCAGAAGCACTCGGCCTGTGGCATCGTGCTTCGACCCACCCTAGGTGTGACATTATTCAGCAACGACGCATGCCCTGTCATGCCTTATTGTTTAAACAACATTCTGTCTTTGTTATTAGCCTCATTAAAAAAAAAAAACAATAGGGTGGACTTCCGGTGACGTCACCACCCGGTAAGGCTGCTTAGTTTCTAGCTCCGAGGTGGTAGTGCGACAATCTACTGGAATCCAGTGCCTTAATAAGACAGAGTGGAGATTTAGTTAATAGCCCGACAAGAAAAATGAGTCAACTGGTAAATCCGAGGGCTAGAAGTGCGAAAAAGAACACAGCGAGAGGTAGATCAAGACAGGAACGCAGCCTGAGCATTTCCCGGTCCAGGGTCTCGGAATCAGCAGCTGGCTCTGGCGGGGAAGAAGAGGAAGAAACCATTTCGAGGGGAAGCTCTCTAGATGGCCGTGCTATGGCGCATATATTCAAAATGCTACAAAGGATCGACACGAATGTAAAGGACATTAAGCAAGATTTAAAGCATTTGGAGAGGAGAACAGAGGATCTTGAATCAGGTCTAGAGGGACTCCGAGGATTCGATCAAACTCACAAGGGCTGTTACTTATTTAGCCAGGAGGGAGAGAGAACTCACTGCTAGAGTGGAAGACGCTGAGGCGAGGGGCCGAAGGAAAACACTTCGTATCTTTGGCTTTCCTGAAGGGGCTGAGCAAGATAATCCAGTAGAATTTGTCAAAACCTGGCTAAGACATGAGCTAGAAATCCCAGATTCAGACGCCTTGGAGCTTGAGAGGGTACACCGGGCCCTCGGCCCTAAACCGAAAGGTGAGGCCCCCCCACTCAATCCTGGTTAAATTCACTCGCTACCTAGTGAAAGAAATGGTGTTATGAAAGGCAAGTAAGAAAGATTTGAACTTAGATGGGAAACGGGTATTTCAAACAACATGAAGTCTTGCTATATTATGACAGATGCAGTTTGTCCCACCATTAGAACTGCTCCGGAGGTGAAAGAGTTAACTTCCATGCAAAGCATGGAACTTAGAGCGCAAGCTCGGTTAGAGAAGCTCTGTTAGGGTGGTTTCAAACCGAAACCGTCAGATTCTTTACTCCGCCTCACTGAACAGTCGCTCCGGAGATTCCTCCTGCTGCTCGGTTCATTTCCTCGGTTTAAAGCGTCTTTCTCGGTTGAATTTAACCGCGATATTATTTATTTTAACTGCAAACCGATCGGTTCAAGCTCTGTCTATGGTGTTGTAAGTAATAGATAGGTTTTCTGTGTGGAACTTGTAAATGTTTATCGGTTCGGTTTGAACCGATCGAATTGTATTTAAACTTGGTTTTAAAGCCTTTTAAGGCTTGTTAGAGTGCGGTTCCCGGTTCTTATCGGTTCTAAAAAAAACGGATTTCATTACGTTTTTTTCCACGACCCGTGACACGGTTGGGAACCGATAAGGGTGTCTTGCCCGGCACTGCCATCAAAAGGGCAAGTTTTTGGTTAGGCTGGCATTATGTCTGAGAAACCCAAAAGAAAAACCGGGCCCACTGGGTTTCAACACTGTAGTGTTCTGTGGGGAAGCCTTTGCTAAGGCTGACCCAAGACACCACATGTGTTTATTGTCTGGGGGTTTGACCACCCCAACAGACTGCCAGATTTAAAGAATTTCCCCAGCCACCCTAGATAAGAGAGTTGGTAGGCTCAGGGAACGAGAGGCCAAAAAGTCCGCTGACCCGATGGCCAGCCCAGTTCGGTGCCAGCCGAACCGGAGGGAGTGCCCTCTGACCAGGGCCAGACTTCCTTGGGCAAACGTAAAGCTGACTCTGAGGAGCCAGTTCCAGCAAAGAGAACTAGAAAGTCAGCAGATGTGGAGTCCAAAATTCCTTCTCCAACTGCTGCAGAGATAGCCAGGGCAATACAGATTGTCCAGTCACTGTCCCCGGTTCCCTCCGAACCGCCGCTATCTGGCAAAAGGTCGGTTCGGTCGGTTCCACCGGTTCAAGAATATGATATAGAAGAGTTTTATGAACCAGAGGAGGGGGAGGATGATTATGATCAGTGTGAATGCGACTTTGAAAGTCTGGATGTGCCCATTGAACCGGACATCTCCCCAGACAGACCTTTAGGTGAATCTCCCCCTAGGCTTTCTGAGTCCCCTTCTCATTTTTTGTTTTATAAAAAAGTTGCTGAGACCTCCAGCTCTTTAGAGGAGGCTCTGGATGAGCAAGAGGAGCCTGACTATGTAGAGATGATGGATATCCCAGAGTCCAGGAGATTGTCCATCCCTTTACATAAATCTTTTAGGAAACCAACAATAAAAATTTTAAAAGCTCCTAATTCTGTGCCTCCTGTAGATAAAAAGATGGACAGGAGGTACACTTTGTCAGGTCCTGATACAGATTTTCTTTCACAGCAATGCAGTCATGTTGGGTAGTTCAGGCTGCAGCCTGTGATAAAGCTAATATTCCCTGGCTTACATTCTCCTGACAAGGATTCCAGGAAGATTGACGCCATGGCCAAAAAACAATACATGGCAGCATCTTTGGGACTCAGACAAGCAAACTATATGGCTTATGTTGCGAGATACCAGAAATCTAGATGGGATACTGTCATGGCCTTAGCCAAACAGGTCCCTGGCCAGTTTGCAAAGGAGCTGGAGCAGGTGGCCCTTGATGGTAAGGTGCAATTCCATGCTGCAGTGGATTCTAATGATGTGTCCTCTAGAGTCATGGCTACATCTGTGGCTTTTCGTAGATTGGCCTGGCTCAGGTGTACTACTTTGTCACAGGATACCCAGTCTAAGGCTATGGATTTTCCTGTGGTGGGAAATTCTCTGGGGAGCAGACGGAGAATTATATGAAGAAAATGGATGAATATAGAACCACTTATAAGGAGTGACAAGCCAAGGAAGCAGTAAGCCACTCTCAGAGGCAGCCCCAGGGTAGGGCAGGCCTTTTCACAGGCCTTTTACCAGACCCAGGCTCTCTTCAGCCTATGCTCAGAGGGGTTCTTCAGAGGGAGAGGCAGACGGGTACAAGCAGGCCTGCTCCCACCCCTCAGCCTAAAGCCCCTGCCAAACAGGCACCCTGATGGGATGCCCAGGGTCGACTCTCCATTACCTGTAGGGGGCAGGCTGGCTTACTTCGTCCAGGACTGGGAGTCTTTAACATCAGACAGGTGGGTTCTGGAAGTAGTGAGCCAGGGTCTGGTTCTCAGCTTCAAAAAATTTCCAAAGATGAGAGCCAGATCTTTTCCACCTGCAAACCCTTTAGAGACTCTTGCTTTGGAAACAGAAGTCTCAACCCTCCTGGCTCTCAGAGCTGTAGAAGGGTTCTCCTCCACACCAGGGCAAGGGTCTGTACTCCAGGTACTTCCTTACCCCAAAAAGACAGGAGAGTGGTGGCCTATCCTGGATCTAAGATATCTGAACAAGCACCTTTTAAAACCAAAATTCAAAATGGTGACTCTGGAATGATTTTACCCTCCCTAAGGCCAGGGGACTGGCTAGCTTCCCTGGACCTCAAGGATGCCTACTTCCATGTTCTTATCAGAGCTCCCATCGAAAGTACCTCAGATTCGAACTGCCCTCAGGCCATTATCAGTTCAGAGCAATGCCCTTCGGCCTTACCTCTGCCCCAAGGGTGTTCACAAAATGTTTGGCAGTAGCAGTTGCTCGTCTAAGAAGGCAAAAGATTGCCATTTTTCCCCTACCTGGACGACTGGCTCATTGTGGGTCAGTCTCCAGACCAGGTCAAATCACACCTGCTAGTTACCCAGCAGCTGCTTACCTCTCTGGGCTTTCTTCTCAATCTTCCAAAGTCAGTTTTGGAACCCGTCCAGGTACTCACCTTTATAGGTGCAGAACTGGAGACAAAGCAGGCCAGAGCCTTCCTTCCCCTGGAAAGGGTAAGGACCCTGGTGGCCCTGGCCTCGTCCTTCACTCTGCAGGTTCTCGACCAGCAAGGCATTCTGCAGCTCCTGGGACACATGGCTGCTTCCACAGCTGTAGTGCAGGAGCAAGATTTCAGATGAGGGACATTCAGTTCCATTTGAGAGCTTTCTGGTCTCAAAGAAGAGATCCCCTATCCAAGTCAATCCCAGTGACTCGAACCCTGATCCAGGCCCTTCAGTGGTGGCAGGATCAGAGCAATCTGAGACAAGGGGTGCCTTTCATCCCTCTGTCCCTCTCCTTGACCCTTACTACAGATGCGTCCCTCTTGGGATGGGGAGCTCACATGGGCGACCTCTCCACCCAGGGGTTGTGGTCCCCTCAGAATCTCTGCTCCACATCAATCTGTTGGAACTCAGAGCTGTTTTCTAGCACTTCAGGTTTTTCTGCATCTGTTCAGAACAAGGTGGTACAGGTCAGAACAGACAACACCACTACAATGTCGATACATCAACAACAAGAGGGCACTGCGTCTCGACCTTGTGCACCGAGGAGATGAAGTTGTGGTCTCTGGCTTATTCTCTGAACACTTCCCTCATAGCAGTTCACCTCCCAGGCAAGGACAATGTCCTGGCAGATGCTCTCTGCAGGATTTCCCAGGGCCATCACGAATGGTCACTGGATCCCCTAGTACTGGGGATAGTTTTTGCCAGATGGGGCACTCCTCAGATAGATCTTTTTGCAGCCCCAGACAATCATCAGCTTCTACTTTTTTGTTGCAGGCCCCCAGTGTTGGGCTCAGTCCCCCTGGATGCCTTTCTCCTCGATTGGGAAGGGAAGTTCCTCTATGCCTTTTCCCCCTTCCCTCTCCTGTTCAAGGTACTAGTCAAAATCAGGTCTCAGCCCTGCAAGATGATCCTGATTGCTCCAGACTGGGCCAGGCAGCCCTGGTACCCACTCCTTCTGTCCTTAGCAGTCCATCTTCCCCTGTGTCTCCCCAGGAACCACAATCTGTTAACCTGTGCTCAGGGGAGAGTTTGGTATCCGAATCTCAAATCCCTCAACCTCAAGGCCTGGCTCTTGAACAGTTAGAGTTTGCTGATCTGCAACTTTCTCAAAGTGTTCTCGAAATCTTGAAAGCTGCTAGGAAGCCTTCCACCAGGGCTACCTATAACTCCAAGTGGAAAAGATTTTCCATATGGTGTTCTGGGAAGCATATTTCCCCAGAATCTGCTAATTTGCCCGCTGTATTGGATTATATGGTCCATCTTAATTCTTTGGGACTGAGACCAGCTACCCTGAAAGTGCACTTGGCAGCTGTCTCTGCTTTCATTTCAGCAGGGAAGCCCTCTTCTCTTTCTGCTCACCCTGTATTTTCCAAGTTTTTTAAGGGATTCTTCTATAATCCTCCATTCAGGACCCTGCCCTGCTTGGGATCTTAATGTTTGCATTGCTCAGCTGATGCAACCCCCCTTTGAGCCTCTGTCTTCGGCAGAGCTTAAGTATTTGACTTGGAAAACTGTTTTTCTAGTAGCCATCACTTCTGCCAGGCGCATAAGTGAGTTACAGGCTTTATCAGTGGAGACTGACTTTATTTCCTTTCACAGGGTCCTCAGGACTAACAGGAAGTTTTTGCCTAAGGTGGTTTCGGATTTCCACCTTAACCAATCTATTTCACTTCCAGTGTTCTTCACTGACCATTCCTCCTCTGGTGAGAGGAGGCTGCACAGCTAGATGTTAAGAGGGCCCTGTTACTACATAGAGCGTACAAGGGTCACGGGTTTGACTCCCTCCAACTATTTCTCACTTATGGTGAGGTTGGGAAAGGGAGACCTGCCACTAAGAGATCCATTGCCAGGTGTATCGTCTCTTGTATCCAATTTTGCTATCAAAAACTGGGTAAGGTTCCCCCCTCAGGCCTGAGGGCTCACTCTACCCGAGGTACAGCTGCATCTCTAGCTGCTGCTAGAGACATCCCTATCTTGGAGATATGTCAAGCAGCTACTTGGAAAACAGTACACACTTTCACCAAATATTACTCCCTGGATATCCAGGCCAGGAGGGATGCTCGGTTTGCACAGCCATGCTTCAGAGCCTATTCCTAAGTAGGTTCTGTCCCTCCTCCATGGAGGTACTGCTGTGGTCTGCATCTGTCATATATAGCAAGACTTCATGTTGTTTGAAGAAAAAATTACTCACCTTAGTAATGTTGTTTCTTCTAATGGAGTCTTACTATATTATAACCTCCCCTAACCTGCCCTCTCAGAACTTCTACTTCAGGTATGGGGTGGGCAGTCCACTGTTGGCACTTATTGATGCCCTTTTATGTTTGGGTGTTGTGTTTTATTTAGTTATTTTATCTTATTTTCTGGTCCCTGACTTGAGTCTTGGTGTTGGGACCAGGAAAATGTATGAATATTTTAGTAGCCAGTTGGCTAGTGTAGGTTACAGCTTCCACACAGAGCCTTAGTGAGTTTTGCTGTAAAGATCTGACGGTTTCGGTTTGAAACCACCCTAACAGAGCTTCTCTAACCGAGCTCGCGCTCTAAGTTCCATGCTCTGCATGGAAGTTAAATCTTTCACCTCCGGAGCAGTTCTAATGGTGGGACAAACTGCATCTGTCATAATATAGCAAGACTCCATTAGAAGAAACAACATTACTAAGGTGAGTAATTTTTTCTTCTTGACCATGACTTCATTTCCTCTACAGTGATAGAGAAAACGGGTCTTAGCGGTCATTAAACAATTAAAGGAACAACAGATTAAAGCCTTCCTGCGGTACCCGGCGAAATTACTGGTGCAGTGGCCCACGGGTAGCAAGCTTTACGACTCCCTCCTGCAAGCAAGCAGACCGTTGCAGAAGGCAGGAATCACTCTCCCGGATCTACAACCAGATCTCTCAGAACAAACGCTGCTGCAATTGCGGTGGTCTGCAGTGAAGAAGGGACCAACAAGAGGCGGATCTGGCAGAGGGACAAGCCCCGATCAGCAGCTATGCGAAGACTTAGTGTATCTTAGCAAAGGACTGTTATTGAACCAACGGAAGGGAAGCCTGCACTGAAGGATCTGGCGGCAGGCCTGTGCTGAAGTTTGCTGTTCCTCCTGAGACATCATTGGGGATAGCTGTTAAATATCAATTCCTGATAGGTAGGGAGGCTGGGGATGGCATTGGAAAGGGTAAAAGACATAAGGAGAGTCGCAAGGGAGGGGAGACATTGCGGACTGAAGAACGATCCCCCAGAACTTGAACTCAGGTGAAGTGACATCAGACCTTAAGGGGAATAAGTTGTGACTAGTTTGGAAACGCTTAAAAAGCTTGCGGAATGCAATGGCATTGGGGGGAGGGGGGCCCCGGTGTCCCATTCCCCACCCAGAGCTTCCAGGAAAAGGTGAATGATTATAACTCACCCTCCTCTCCTATGGAGTAAATAAGGGGTACTTAAAGGGATGTGCGGGTAATACCTGCTGGGAGCGGGAGGCTAATTGGAGCCCAATGGAAGGCTTTGGGAAAGGGCTCTAACTGAGGAAATTGGGTAGAAATGTATATCTCTAATGCTCTGCTTTCTTTTCAGAATTTAAATTTAGCTAGCAATAACACTGGATTTGGTTATCGAGGGAAATTGGGTTGGTGCTCGGCTTTTCCTATCGAAGCCTACGCCCACCCAACACGCAAGAAACGCACTCGAACCAGATGTTCTCACAGGGGAAAGGTTGCCCATCGGAGGTCACCCAGTCCTTTTGGTTTCAGTTTTTGGATGATGTGACCCTCGAGGGGGGTTAGTGCCTTCCCAGTGGTAGTCCACCCCAGGAGACCACCTTCCCGGTCACTTCTTCAGAAGGACGGGGGTGCGGAGCTTAATTGAAGCTCATGCTCCTGGATGGAGGGAGCTTCTCTCCGATTGAGGCCTCTTGTGGCCTATGTGTAAATAGTTGGATGAAAGTTTTGTTTGTGGTAGTTAAACAACTGTTGATGTGTTATAAGGGGGGGGGGAGGGTGGAATAAAAGGGGCAAAGGGGAAATGGTGGTGATGCTAAAACAGAGAGGCCAGGAGCAAAAGGGTTGGTACCTGTGCACCATCCTCCAAAGGAAAGAGGTGAGAAAGGGGAATACCAGAGGGAAATCTTTAAAGCAGGGTTTACCCTCCCCAGGAAAACTTAACCCTCACTTACCATGGGAACCTTGAAATTAATTTCTTTCAATGTTAAGGGTTGAGGATCCCCTGTGAAATGGCACAACATTTTAAGAGATTTAGCGAGAGTCCAATGTGATATAGGTCTACTGCAGGAGACACACCTCTCCGCATGGGAACATAAAAAACTACGCCGCCTATGGGTAGGAGAGGTATTGCCTCATCTCATAAGAAAGCGAAGAAGGCAGGGGTGGCAATCCTGGTGCGAAGGGGCCTAGGCTTCACCCAGTTGGAATTTTTATCAGATGAAGAGGGTAGATGAGGGATCCTGTCAGGTAAGGTTGAAGATAGGGTAGTACATATTGTAAATGTATATGTGCCTACCCCGGCTAATCCGGAATTTTTTAGACAGGTTTTTGGGGTAATAGCTTCACTCCCAGGGACAGATTATTATAGGAGGGGACTGGAATTGTGTAGAGGATGTAAACAAGGATAGGTCTTCGGGGAAGGGGGGACGAGATAATGGGAGGGGGCCGAAGGTCCTCTCACATCTGTGTGTCAAGGCAGGGTTGGTGGATACATGGAGGGATAGTTATCCATCCAGTAGGGATTTTACCTTCTACTTAAACTCGCAGGACTCCTATTCCCGGATAGACAGGTTCTACACTCAGAAGGGATGGTTAAATTCCATTATAGACCAGCAGATATACACAATATGCCTATCTGACCATGCCAAAATCAGTCTCACGGTAAATCTGGGACCCCAACAAAAACAATCTTTGTGGCGTTTAAATGCGGGGCTACTGGGAGATAAATTTGTTGACAAGGTGAAAAAAGTGATAGAAAACTATATTAAGGAAAACTCGGACTCTGTAACAAAGGTGAAGTTTCTATGGGATGGTTTGAAAGCGGTAGTAAGGGGGGAAATAATTTTGTATGCAGTTCAACAGAAGAAGGTAAGACAACAGAAGCAGGAGGGGCTGGAGCAGAAAGTTAAAGAGTTAGAAGACATTCATAAAAAAACAGGATGAGCTAAGACACTGACTGAGCTGAAGTTAGCTAGAGCTCAATTGCACCAGCTTCTCTTGGTAAAGACTGAAAATGCTCTCAGGTTCACAGCCCAAAAGTACTATACTGGGGGAAACAGAGCCGGGAGGTTATTGGCGTTTAGATTACGAAAGCAGGAGGCAGACAGGCATGTTTCCAGAATAGCTGCGCCTGGTGGGCCAGGGAAGCTAGTCACTAAGCCTGTTCAAATAGCCGAATGCTTTCAAAAATTTTACGAGGACTTATATAGGTCCGAAGCCCCCACTAACCAAACAGAGATGATTGAGAGATTCCTCTCTAAAATAGAACTACCAAGCCTTTCGAGTGCTCTTCAGAAAGAGTTGGATCGGCCTTTTGCCCAGTCAGAACTTGTGGAGGTAATTAAAAAACTAAAACATGATAAAGCCCCAGGCCCAGACGGCTACATTGCCGAATATTACCAAAAGTTTGAGGAACTGTCCCCTCAATTGCTTCAGGTATGTAACACAACCCACCTACCCTCTGAGGCCCCAGATACCTGGGCTCAAGCTTTGATTTCAGTAATCCCCAAACAAGATAAAGATACCACGTTGTGTGGGAGCTACCGCCCAATTTCATTGTTAAATGTAGATGTCAAGATTTTGGCGAAAATGATAGCTAATAGGCTTCAGGGTGTGATAACCCAGTTGGTCCATCCAGACCAAACGGGTTTTATGCCAGGGAGACATCTCCATGATAACGTCAGGAGATTACTCACTGTTATGGCCCACTTCCGAATGAAAGGGAAGGGAGATACCCCATTGGTGATCGCCCTCGACGCCGAGAAGGCGTTTGATTGCCTCGAGTGGAGGTACCTAGGAGAGGTCCTTCGGAAACTGGGATTCGGTCCGAAATTTCAGGCCTGGGTGAATGCTCTGTACAATAACCCCTCAGCTAGGGTCAGGATAAATGGAATAATCTCCCAACCATTCCAAATCAGAGGAGGTACAAGACAAGGCTGCCTGCTTTCACCCTTATTATTTGCCCTTAGTATGGAACCGTTGGCCGAGGCATTTCGGTCCCATAGAGGTGTGTCAGCTATCGAAGTAGGCAGAGTGGATAACTGCATATCCCTTTATGCGAACGACACCCTATTATATTTAAAGAACCCAGACTCATTACCAGCGGCAATAAACCTCCTCAAGGAATTTGGGGCCATCTCAGGATTCAGAATCAATGAATCCAAATCCGAAATAATAGCACTGGGAACAGAAGTTTCAGGACAAGTGAAAACCCTCACAAATTTAAAGTGGTGTACTAGCAGCTTCAGGTACCTGGGAATACAAATCCCGAGGAATCTGAGCAAGCTATTCCAAATTAATTATATGGCACTTTTAAATAACGTGCGAAAGGATTGTGATAGATGGGCGGCTCTACCTCTCTCAATTACGGGAAGGGTGGAATCATTTAGAATGAATATTCTCCCGAGGCTGCTCTTCCTGTTCGATGCTCTCCCTCTGACCCCTCCAAGGAAATTCTGGCAGGAGTCCCAAAAGGTGGTAAGTAGATTTATTTGGGCTGGAAAGAAGCCTAGACTTAGTTGGGCTCTCCTGAAGCTACCTAAAGGGAAGGGGGGGCTTGGAGTCCCAGATTTCAAGTGGTACCATAGAGTAGCCCAATTACAACATTTAGGGGCATATATCTCTCCCTGGAAGATGCAAAGCTGGGTTAAAATGGATGTGCAATTGCTAAGGCCATTTACGGTCACTTCAATCTTATTTAATAGGATTACCCCTAGGACAATACAGGAATTGAGGAGCCCAAGCCTTAAGACCCTGGTGGCCTTGTGGGCACAAACCATAAGGGACTGGAAAATACAGCCGTGGGTACTAAGGCAAGGGAAAATTTTAGAGAGGGCAGATTTCCTGCCTGGGAGAGAGAATTTGTTCTTCAAACGCTGGCAGGGATTAGGACTTGAAAGGTTTTCACAGCTTTTTGAGGGGGAGACAGTTAAGAGTTACGCTCAGTTGCAGCAGGAGTTTGGCATTCCCTCCTCGGATTTCTATGGTTATTTGCAGATCAGACACTATATCCAGGGTGTAGAGAAAGGCATAGGGAGCTGAAGAGCAACCTGGCCCTCCCCACTCCTGGAGTTGCTCCGAGAACTCTTTGGTGGGTCATTCCCCCCCCAAAATCACTTAATTTCCAAACTATATACGGCAGGGGTACTGAATGGTCTGGAACCCAGACTGCGAATACAAGTACAGTGGGAGAAGGATTTGGGACTAGAAGAGGAGGTTCCGAAGTGGCAGGTGATATGGAAGATGGTGCACAGAACCACTGCCTCACCCTCTTGGAGGGAGTTCAGATGGCAAATGCTGATGAGATTCTTTAGAACACCAGTGGTAGTTAGGCACTTTGCCCAGGCTCTTTCAGATAGGTGCTGGAGGGACTGTGGGCAAAGGGACACGTACGAACACATTTTCTGGAGTTGCCCTAAAGTTAAAAGTTTTTGGAGCCAGGTGGCTCAGAGTTTGGGGCAAATCTTCCAGATAGACATTCCAGAGCAGGCCCGATATCTCTTACTAGGGGAACCTCCTCCTGGACTGAAAGGTCCAAAAGCCCAATACTTGTTCCCAATACTCGTGGCAGCAGCCCAAAAAGCAATTACGAGGTTATGGCTAAAAGAGATCCTTCCAAAGGAGGAGCATTGGCTGGAGAGTTGCAATCAGATTAAGACAATGGAGAGGCTTACTGCCAATGTAAACCTAAGGCTTGAACAATTTAAGTCTCGCTGGTTTCCCTTTTTTGAATTCTGGGGAGTAAGAGAGGGGATTGACACTATAGAAATCCTGGCCAGAGAAGTTCTGGATTGAAAGTAGGGGGGATGTTAGATGTGCGGCCTCACTGCTAGGGAGGGCGTGGAGTGGGATAGTAGGGCAAGAATATGGCTCGTGAAGATAAACATGCTTACCACCTAAGGGATGGGGGGTAAGATGCGAATAGGTTTTTATCATTGGTTGACTGTTTTACCCTTTTTTTTTTGTTTTGTTTTGTGTCTTTCTCTCTTTCTTCTCTTCTCCTTCTGTGGTCTCATCTTCTTTATCTGGGTCCATATATTAAGGACCAAGGGAATAAAGATGGAGGTGTTAAGTTGCAATACAGACAGAAGGGTCAATTTGATGAAAAATCAGCTTAAGCTCTTTTATTAATTGAATGAAGCAGTAGGAAGATACTCAAGGTTAATGTCACAAATGAGTTTAAGACTCCTATGAAACATAGAAACATAGAATTTGACGGCAGATAAGGACCGCTTGGCCCACCTAGTCTGCTCATTTTCCTACCTAACAGATAAGCTGCAGATCCTAGTTAACCAACAGCTTACTTCCTCTTACCGGCCCCTAGGACTGCCTTATGCCTGTCCCATGCATTCTTGAAGTCCCCACTGTTCTTGACTCCACAACCTCCTCAGGAGGCTGTTCCACGCATCCACAACCTCTCTGTGAAAAATACTTCCTCACATTACCCCTGAGCCGTCCCCTCTATCTTCAAATTGTGCCCCCTTGTGCGCATCTCTTTTTCTGGAAGATCTACCCTCTTGGACTTTGTTAATTCCTTGAGGTACTTGAAAGTTTCTATCATGTCCCTCTCTCCCTTCTTTCCTCAAGGTATACATATTAAGCTCCTTTAGTCTTTCTTCATTATGTCTTCTGGTACAGACCCTGCACCATTTTGGTTGCCCTCTCTGGACAGCCTCCACTCTGTCTATGTCTTTGCGGAGATGGGGTCAGCAGAACTGCTACACAGTACTCAGATGGGGTCTCACCAACTGTCTGTACAGAGGGATAACAACTTCCTGTTTTCTACTATTGATGCCTCTTCCTATGCATCTCAGTATTCCCCCAGCCTTCTTACTGCTCTCTCACATTGCTTGCCCACCTTTAGGTCATCTGATATAATTACCTCCAGGTCCCTTTCTATTTTTACTGTTGTCAGTATCTCACCCCCCATTGTGTAGGCTTCCCCTGGGTTTTTGTTTCCTATGTGCATTACCTTGCACTTCTTTGCATTGAATCTGAGCTGCCATACATTTGACCATTCCTCCAACCTTGCCAAGTCTCTTCTCATCCTTTCCACTCCATCTTGTGTATCAACCCTGTTGCAGATCTTTGTGTCATCTGCAAAGAGACATACTTTTCCTTCCAGTTCCTCTGCAATGTCACTTATAAAGACATTAAAAGGACCGGTCCCAGTACTGAACCTCGCGGTACCCCACTAGTAACCTCCTTTCTTCACTGTGTACTCCATTTACTACTACCTTTGCGTCCTGTTGTCTAGCCAATTTTTATCCAGGCTACCACCTTGGGACCCATTCCAAGGCTGGCTATCTTGTGTATTAATCTTTGTGTGGGACTGTATCAAATGCCTTGCTAAAATCTGGGTAGGCCATGTCCACAGCCCTCCCTGGTCTACTACGGTGCACCCAGTCAAAAAATCTATTAGATTCAGTCTGACATGACCTTCCCATCGGTGAATCCATGCTGCCTTGGGTCCTGTGCCCCACTGGCCTCTAGGTACTACACAATTCTTTCCTTCAGAGTGATTCCATCATTTTCCCTACCACTGAGGTCAAACTAACTGGTCTGTAGTTTCTGCCTCTGTCCTGCTCCCACTTTTGTGAAGAGGAATCACATCTGCCTCCTCCAGTCCTCGGTACCACCCCATCCTCCCATGATTTGTTAAAGAGAGTAGTCAGCGATGTCACTAGTTCTACCCTTAGTTCTTTTAGAATTCTGGGGTGAATCCCATCAGGCCCCATTGCTTTGTCCACCTTCAATTTTATTAGTTCTTTCAGAACCCTTTCTTCTGTAAATGGACTGGTATAAACCCCCGTCTTCAGGTTCTCTTGTTTGGTTTAGGTAACTCCCCTCCTCTTCCTTGTGAATACTGAGCAGAAATACGTTCAGTATCCTGCTTTTCACTGTCACCCTCTACCCACATTCCCTCCCCTTTATTAAGCTTTAGTATCCCTCCTTTGGTCTTTCTTAAGCTCCCTAATGTACCTATTAAGGTCTTCTCCCCTTCTTAACAGAATTGGCTATCCTTTCCTCGGTTTGGGCCTTTGCTATTCTGACTGCCTTCCCAGCCTCTTTCTGCTTTAACTGATAAAGTTCTCTGTCCTGCCCCTTCTGTGTTTCCTTATATTTCCTGAATGCTGTCCTTTTCTCCTTAACCTTCCCTGCCATCTCTTTTGAGAACCATAGCATTTTTTTCCTTCGTTGTGTTTTATTGCTTTGCTTTACACAAAGGCTTGTTGCCTCTGTGATGGCTGTTTTGATCACTCCCCATTGTTCATCCACCCCTCCTTCTTGCCTGTTTGCTAGTGCTTTTCTGAGGCACTCTCTCATTTTCCCAAAGTCAGCCCTCCTAAAGTCTAGTACTCTTGCTTTTGTATGGCTTGATTGTATGGCTGTGTTTATCGTGAACCACACTGTTTTGGTGGTCGCTGTTCCCAGATGGCTACCCACTTCTAAATCTGAGATTCTTTCTCCATCCCCATTTGAAAGTACCAGGTCTAAGATTACTCTTCCCGAGTGGGTTCCGATACTAGCTGTCTGAGGCATGCCCCTGTAGGGCATCAAGAATGACCCTGCTCTTGGGTGTGCCTGCAGCAAAGGTGCTCCAGTTAACATCTGGCATATTCAGGTCCCCCATCAACAATATCTCCCCTTTTTCTGCCATTGTAAGAAAGCCTTCTATCATTTCCTTGTCCATTCCCTCCCCCTGAGATGGGGGTCTGTATACAACCCCCATGTGGATTGTGGTGCCATTTCCTGTCTCCAGGGTGACCCAAAGTGCCTCATCTCTTCCCTGTTTACTCTTTAGTTCTGTTGCTTTGATCCTTCCTTTACATGAGAGCTACTCCTCCTCCTCTTTACCCTCCCTGTCCCTCCTCTGTAGATTGTGTATCCTGGTATGTTGACATCCCAGTCATGGTTCTCTGTGTACCATGTTTCTGTGCCTGCCACAATATCCAGGCAACCTCTTCCATCAAGGCCACTAGTTCAGGAGCTTGTTACACAGACTACGGGCATTGGTACTCATCACCTCCACTTTTGATAGCCTTACCCTTTTAGTCCCATTTCTGTCCTTACTGCCTTTGCCTTTTTACATTTAAATCTGTTCTGCTCCCTAATAACTTCTGTACCTTGGTGTTTACCTCACTAATCACCATGTTTTGTGGGGCGAGGCTCAGATTTCCCTGCTTCTTTTCAGTGCCTCCCCCCTTGGCTAGTTTAAATGCTTGCCAATGAAGCATTTAAACCTCTCACCTAGGATCCTGGTTCCCCCCCCGGACAGGTGCAGACCATCGCACCAGTATAGGTCTGCATCCCTCCAGGTGGCTCCCCAGTCCCCAATGAAGCCAAAACCCTGAGCTCCACACCAGTTTTTCAACCACTCATTGAATTCCCTGGTGAGAAGTATCCTAGCATCTCCCTTGCCATAGACAGGCAGCACCTCCGAGAAGGTTGCAGCATCGCTACTTGTCTGAGCCCCTTCCCAACTCTACAGACTCTCTTGCACTGCTCTGATCCCATTCCTAGCCAGGTCATTTGTCCCTAGGTGGACAATGACATCCAGCTCCCTCCCTCGTGCAGCTCCTCCCACGATCCTGAGGATTAGCTTCCTGTCCTCTCAAGCCGTGGCGCCAGAGCACCTTACCTCCCTCTCCCTTCCTCCCCATTTCTAACCCTCATGATTGAGTCCCACCAGGGTTGTCTCCTTCCCTGTGGGGTCACATGCCACCCTCCTTTGGGTCTCCTTTGTGAAGGTTCCCAGCATCCTCATTGGTCTCCACTGCAGGTGCCTCCATAGAGGAACCACTATCCACCAGAAGAGTGAATGGTGTAGGGAGAGGTACAGTTGGAAGGATGCAACTCTGTTCCACCACCCCTCTCCCTCCTTGAGCCCACCCTGGTCCAGCCTCTCCTCTTTCTTGGCAACCTCTGAGGTAGGTAGCATTGGCCCTGGTGGTCCCCTGGGTGGGGAGGAGGTTTCCACAGAATCCCTAGCCAGGGTCAGCCCTGGAGCGGGCAACCTCCTCTCTCTCAGACCAGAGAGGTGCCTGCAAATAGCGCATCGCAGCCTCCAGAATGTCTCCCGGAACACTGCGCCCCACAGCCATTGCACTGCACCCTCCTGATTATGTCTTATTTGTGTCCCTCTACTGTTTCTCTGGATGCTTACTCTCTCCTCTCTTACAACTCTCACCTTCCTGTTCTGGGACAGCAACTTCCTATCTTCTTCAGTAGCCTCCTTCTTCCTTGCTCAATATCAGACCACCAGCAGCTAGGGGAGAGTGAGCTACTTTTTTCTACTTTAGGGTTGACAAAACCAATGTTTTCTATGATCCTTTTCCTTCCTACTGCCAAACAGGAAGTTCCTGTTGACAGTCAAATCCAGTGGCTATAAAAAGTAGAACTGGCTTTGGGTGGTGGGATGGAGGGCAATTAGTAAGAAAAAGGCTAGCAACAGGAAGTTGTAATTTGACTCACCTGCTTTTATAGTGTCTAAACCACACCCCCAGGTAAGTTCTCTTTCCTCCTACTGGTTTAGCAAAGTCCGCTGATACAGTACCCTTCACTGCACAGAATACACACTGACCTTCTTTCTTTTTTTTAACCCTAAATAAGTCCCCTTCTACTTCTAATAAAGTTATCTGTCTACTTAATCTTAACAGACACCGACTCCTGCTGAGATATACATTTTAAATTAAGAAGAAAATGTAGCTTCTTTTAGTTAGGTGCTTTCTGCTCTACAAGCAAGACTAGCAACAGGAAGTTGTAATTTGGTATAAGGTAAATGAAGTTTGTGAAGGAGTGATCTGTCTAAATGAATGTACTGCTCTTCTTTTTCCTTTGCCAATCAGCTACCTTTATTATGTACCTTGACTGGTTCTTACTATAAAAATGGAATAACAATAAAATCACAATTTCAAAAAAAAACAAAAAAAACGATAGCTTAAGGATATGGTAAAGAATGTTTCTGACTGTTGCTGCCCAAAGCACTAATTTAAGAACCAGAATCAGAATGAAGCCCCCTGTCTTACAGAAAAGAAAATACCAATAATAAGGGAACAAATTAAAGGGGAACAGTCAGCACCAAGGGCCCCACACCCATGTGTGGGGCTACTCCCAGTGTGCACCTCTGAGGCAACCCCACCCAGCTGAGATGAAACGTTCAATCTAGTCACTGGCATAGCCGGTGTAGCTGTGTAAGCAAATGGGCTACTAGATCCTGCACTTTTTTACGTGTGTGTGTGTGTGTGTCTCTGTGCCAGACTTCAGATACCTTATGTATAAAAGTTTTTTTCTAGGGATGTGGATATGTTGTTCTTATCCACATGTTATGGCATGTCCTTTCCCTTTAAATATTTTGTGGAAGTCTTTAAGCTGGCTCCTCCCACCCACCCAGGTGGTATATCCCTTGGCTCCGCCTCTTGACGCCAGATCTTCCTTTCTGCTGGAAAATTCAGGTTCCTTCCTTATCGCTTCCGCGTTGAATAGGCCCTGGTGCTTAAATCTTCAGATTAATCAGATTACTTACCAAAACTTAAACTTGTTAGAGTTTCACCACATCGATCTTTGATCGCAACTGTGATGGAGGACAAGTCCTCACCCGGGTTCCACCGGTGGCCCTGCCAGCAGAAGATGTATTGCAGTGACCTGCATGCCATGTGCGTCTATTGCCTGGCCCACGATCTATACCCAGGCTTGGCGATTTTGTCGCTTGTTCTGGGCTCTGGCTGATGTTGGACGATCGCCTCACATGAGTACAGCTCGGCCGACCGGAGAAACAGAACCCGCTGGTCAAATCTAAAGTGGACCATTAGGTGGTCTCCGCTGCTATAGGGTCTGCTGAACAACTTGAGCAAACAAAGACTTTCGAAGAGGAGGCAGCTCGGGCCGCCGATCAGTCCTCTTCAGCATCGGTCTTCGTACTGCTCAGACTGGGCTCCACCTTTACAGGCACCTTCAAGGAGTTGTGCCAGTCCCTCCTGACCAAGGTGAAGGGGCCATTGGCTTCGCATAACTCCCATTCCGATAAAAAGGATTCCAAGGAGTTGAGAGAGAAGGAGAAATCTCATCGACGTCATTCTTAGGATTGAGAGCGGTCTCGTTCCAGGAACCTCCAGTTTCTTCAAAATAAGGCCTTGGCGCTGGCTTCATGGTGCTACGTCGGAGGCCAGCTGGCTAAGCCGCGGATGACAACCCGTCGAAATTATTAGCGACCCTGTCGACCCGTTGTAACTGGATGAGGCCAACAATTCCTTGTTCAGGCCGACAGTTCCTGCCTGGACCTACCGAGGAGGAGACCCAGCCTCCTGAGAACCTCTTCACGGTCCCTGTCCCTAACCTGGAGGAGCCGCTGGTCTCCCCGGCTCCTTCTGAGTGCCCCCAGTGGTTGAGGTCTAGGTCTCAGTCTCTGTCAACCTCGACCGACAGGTCAAGCAGAACTTAGAAATGCCACTCTGGGCATTCCAAAAAGCGGCACCGCCGCTATTCATCCTCATCCTCCTTGGAAGAGGAGAGGCTTCGGCCCAAGTTGCGTCAATGCTACGGGGATCTTATGTGGCAACAGGTGGAGTTGGCCAGTCCGAAGTTGACCCCGGCTTCCACGCTGGCCATCACATGGCTATCCCCCTCTAGGCCGCTGGCACCAACTCCTCCGGAGCCAGTCAACACCATCCCTCCGCCTGCGGAGCCAAGGGAGGCCCTCACAGTTCAGCTGAAACCAGCCTCTCCGCCGATTGTGATGGAGCTGTCACCTAAACAGCCTCCTTCCGCGGCTCTTGTCAAGGAGTCTTGGTCCGCCAAGGACCTCCCACACAGGCTCTTGGTCACCCTCACTCCTGACCATCCATGGTAGGTCGAAGGTGACTCAGGTGGTCGGCCGATCTATCCAGACTCCTCAGAGTCGGAGGACTCCTCTTTGCACTCTTGTCCATTCTACGAGGTTTCGCATGTAGGTGTCTCAATAGAGGAAGGTCCCACGTCCTTTATGGGCATTCTCTGTCTCATTTCCGAATCCACAGGATGCCTTTGGAGCCTGTTCAGAAATGGGCTCAATATCCCCTGACAGATATTCTGGAAAAAAGTGGATTCTCTGACAGAGGCCTTCCCACTGGCTGAAGCCATTGTTGGCCCAGCCCTGGAGCTTTGGCAGTACCCTGCCTCCTGCCCTGTGCCATCAGCCCGGAGGGCACGCAAATATGTGGTTCCCATCAGCTCCCTTTCTGAGTTCACAGAGCACCCCTCGGCTGAGGGGTTGTTGACCAAATCTGTGTTTCGGCGCTCTGGCAATTCAGGAGACACTGATAAACCTCCAGACAGAGTCCAAAAAACTGGACCACTCTGCCAGAAAAGTCTATGCTGCCTCTTCACTTGGTCTCCATAAAGCGAGCTCGGCTGTCATCATGTCACACTTTTCCATGCCTTCCTTGGCTCTCTAGATGAGGTGCTTCCTCATCTCCCTGTGGACCTTCAAACTACAATCAAGCAGGTCTGGGATCAGGGTCGAGCTGTGGCAAAACAGCAACTCCAGAT
The DNA here is from genome assembly GCA_016271365.2 of Neoceratodus forsteri. Taxonomy (NCBI): domain Eukaryota; kingdom Metazoa; phylum Chordata; order Ceratodontiformes; family Ceratodontidae; genus Neoceratodus; species Neoceratodus forsteri. The sequence goes on along the minus strand of CM057449.1, from coordinate 1,126,191,504 downwards.
GGCTCTGGACATTGGGGATTCCTGTGCGCGTTTGGTGGCAGCTGCAGTAGCCAAGTGCCGCAGGGCCTGGCTGAGGGTCTCAACCTTTACGGCAGACACCCAGTGCAAACTGGTGGATGTTCCTTTCCTGGGCACCAACTTGTTCATTCCAGGGGTTGATGATCACTTTCAACACATCGAGAAGTCCAATGCCACCTTGGACTCCACTGCTTCCACCCAGAAGGAATCTCAGGGTTCCGAAATGCAGAAGCACAAGCCTTTTGGCCTTCTTCCCCTGTGGCCAAGCAGGTCCAGTACCAGTCTGGGCAGCAGCAGGCGCAATTTTGGCGCCCTTGGCCCAAGTCAGGGGCTTCAGCAGCCATAAGCCCGGAGGGAAACATTCTGGCGGTCCCTCAGCCAGATCCTCCTCCTCCAATACTGCATAGTGACGGGATGGGGGTTGCCACCTCCATGCCCATCACACCCACTCTTGATTGTCCCGTGGGGGGCCAGCTCCACCACTTCCTTTCCACCTGGTCCACTGTCACAATAGACAGGTGGGTCTTGGAAGTGGACAGCCAGGGGCTGCCTCTGGAATTCGAGCGTTACCCAAGCTGAACCCGTGCTCTATGGGAGGAGAAGGTATCCATGCACACTCAGTTGGCTCTCTGAGACAACATCGCCCAACTCCGCCGCAAGGAGGTAGTGGTCGGAGTCGCAGATCCCCCTGTCAACCCAGGGTTCATTTCCAGGTACTTGCTGGTCCCATTCTAGATCTGCACAACCTGAACCAGTTTCTTAGGTCTCGCACCTTCAGGATGGTAACTCTGTCTCAGATCATACCATCTCTCGAGCAGAAAATGTGGTTTTGCTCCCTGAATCTGCAGGACGCGTTCTTCCACGTCCTGATCCGTCCTTCACACCAAAGTTTCCTCTGCTTCCTGGCAGAGGGAACCCTACCAGTTCAAGCCATGTCATTCGGCCTGTCATTGGCCCCCCAGAGTCTTCACCAAATGCATTGCAGTGATGGCGGCCCATCTTCGGCCTCGAGGGGTCAGAATGTACCCCTATCTGGACGATTGGCTTATAGCGGGTCTCTTCAGACTGGAGGTGGAGAGGTCCAGGGATCTGGCCCTCCAGACCTGCATCGACCTTGGCCTCCTAGTCAACAAGGCCAAGTTGGAACTCTTGCCTTCGCAGGTAATCTGCTTCATTGGGGCAGAGCTCGACTCTTGCCGAGCCAGAGCCAGGCTCCTGGCAGACAGGGCGGAGGTTCTCTCCTCCTTTGCCCGATCATTTCTGGTTGGGCACTTTCGCCCTGCCCGGGACTTCCTGTGACTTCTGGGTTACATGGCAGCCTGCACATCTGTGGTCCAATGGGCCCGGTGGCATATGCACCCCATTCAGTGGGAGCTGGCCAGCCAGTGGACTCAGCGACTAGGTCATTTTGGCCAGCTGGTCACTGTGACCCAGAAGACATGGAATGCTTTCCGATGGTGGCCCGTCCTAGAGTATCTGCAGGAAGGAATCCCATTTGTCCACCCCTAACCAATTGTCATCTTGACAACTGACGCCTCTCTGACAGGCTGGGGTGTCCACATGGGGGACTGCAGAGTCCACGGGCTCTGGACCCCCGTGGAATCCTGATGCTACATCAACCTGCTGGATCTACAAGCAGTTCGGCTGGTGCTGACTGCATTCGCTCCGTTCCTTCAGGGTCAAGTGGTTCAGATCCAGACAGACAACACCACGACCATGTACTATCTCAACAAACAGGGTGGCATGCACTCCCGGCCTTTTTGCAGGGAAGCTCTCCGCATCTGAACCCTTGTGAGCTGACTGGAGGTGGATCTCCTAACCATTCATGTGGCAGGAGCCTCAAATCAACTGGCGGACACCCTCAGCCATGTGGATGAGGTGTCCCACGAGTGGTCTCTCCATTCAGAGGTAGTACACAGCTTGTTCTCCCAGTGGGGCACCCCTCAGGTGGACCTGTTCGCCTCCAGGGAGAACACAAAGCTGAGGCTGTTTTGTGCCCACCCTCCTCAGCAGGGCTCGCTGCAGGGGGGTGCCTTCTCGAGGCTATGGACCCCAGGCCTCTTTTATGGCTTCCCTCCACTTCCCATGATCCACAAGGTGCTCCTCAGGGTGAGGAGGGACAAGGCATGGGTGATCCTGGTGGCTCCAGATTGGCCCCACCAGTTTTAGTTCCCCAATCTCCTCAGCCTCAGCATCAGGCTCCCGAGGCGTCTTCCAGCATGCCTAGATCTGCTCTTGGTCAATCAGGAGAAGGTCCTCCACCTGGACCTTCAATCCCTGCACCTGACAGCCTGGTTCCTGAGCAGCTAGAATTCCAGGCTTTGGGTCTCTCTGAAGATGTACTCACTGTAGTTGTGGCATCTAGGAAGGAATCAACCAGGAAGTGCAATGCCTTCAAGCGGAATAAAATTCTCCATTTGGTGTTAGGGCAAGGGGCTGGACCCTTTGTACTGTCCAGTGGCTAGCATTCTCAACTACCTTTGGTCTCTCTCTCTCCAAAGGGTGTCTTTGGTCTATGACCCTTAAGGTGCACCTCGCAGTCATCTGTACTTACCAGGTGTGGGCCGGTCAGCAGACGATGGCATGGGAGAAGGTGGTCTGGCGTTTCTTCAAAGTCCTTGACCATATTTCCCCTCCAGTGTGTGAACCACCACCACCGCGGGATCTACTACTGGTACTGGCAAAGCTCATGGGTAAGCCATTCTAACCGATGCACATGAGTGAGATGTCACACCTGTCATGGAAGATCACCTTCCTGGTGCCTGTCACGTCAACCAGAAGAATTGGGGAGCTCCTGGTGCTCTTTGTTGAGTCTCCTTATCTGTTCTTCCACAGGAACAAGGTTGTCCTGCTCCCCAACCCGAAGTTCCTTCCAAAGGTTGTGAACCAGGTGATGACTCTGCCGGTATATTACCCCAATCACACTTCGGAGGCTGAATACAATCTCCATACTTTGAACCTGAGGTGAGTGCTCTCTTTTTATAAAGAGCACAGAGCTGGAGTTCAGGGAGAGGTTCGCCAGCCATTTGTCACCTACGCTGAAGCCGCACATGGTAGGCCTGCAGCCAAGTGGACGATTGGCAGATGGATTAAGTCATGCATTGATCTCTGCTATAGGTTGGCGGGTAGGGAGCCTCCCGTAGGGCTAAGGGCTCATTCCACCGGCCATACCGCTGCATCAGCAGCTGCTTCTAGAGACGTCCCTATCCAGGAAATCTCAGGGTTGCTACCTGGAAGTCAGCAAACACCTTCCTTTCCCATTACCACATTGACCTAGAGAGTCACGCTAGGCTGCTGGTTTTGGGGCCTCAGTTCTCCAATCTCTATTCTCTAAATAGGGGTGTGCACCTTGCCTCCCTCCTCCAGGAGAACTGCTAGGAGTCTGCCATAATGTGTGGATAAGAACAACATATCCACATCCCTAGAAACACAGGTTACTCACCTGTAACAGTAGTTCTAGGAGTGGTATATGTTGTTCATCCACATGGACCCACCCGACCTCCCCGGCTTCGACACACAACCACTGCTTCCAGCGGGCATGATCTGGCATCAAGGGGCGGAGCCGAGGGATATACCACCCGGATGGGTGGGAGGAGCCAGCTTAAAGACATCCGGCAAGATACTTAAAGGGAAAGGACATGCCATAACGTGTGGATGAACAACATATACCACTCCTAGAACTACTGTTACAGGTGAGTAACCTGTGTTTATATGCCACAGTGATGTTTAATAAATTTTTTTAAGCTCACTATGTGGTGTTGCTGCTTATTCTGAGGTTTAGATGTTGCATATAGTGCAAACTTAGCTCAGGGGAGGTGGATGCACCATCTGCTTTTTCAGTCGATATTAGGCTTTTTTGATTGGTTGCACCACCGTACTGTATGTCTCAGTGGTGGAGTACATATTTTTCCTTCTCTTAATTAACATTTTGTGCAAAAACATTTTGTTTTACATACTGTTTATTGCAGCATAGTAGATTGTGCCAGACTAATTTTACTTACTTCTATGCTGACAGCTTCTGTAGCACAGAATCCCCTGTAGCTGACATCAGTGTAGGAGTGCAGCAGTGGGAGATTCAAAAGCCCGCAGTGCATGCTGGAACGTTTATTGGCTCCAGCCAGAGGTTTTCCATTTCTGCTTTTCTCCAGGGGCAAAGTACAGTCCTGTGTGACTGTACTTAGACCCAGACAGACTGTACTTAGACCCAGAAGGACAGCAGGACCAGCAAAAAAAAAAAGATCAGCGCTTATATAAAGTGCAGGCTGGGGAATGGGCCAGACTTTGTCTGCCAACTCTGTTTTTCGTTTTCTCCCCGCCAACCTCTCTGACATCAGGTACAACCCACAGCTGGCATTGTACGCCACTGATGTACCCCTGTGGAGGAGCAAGCTCCCCAGCTCACTACAGGAGTTACCAGAACAGCGGATCCCATCACCTTCCCTCCCTGAACTGGTAGTGCTTCATCTAGACTAAAAGCTTGTCAAATGAAACTTTCTCTTCATGATCCTGATGGTCTAAGCCTGGATAGAGTCTCCTCCTCCAGATATCTTGGGATGACACTTGACCCCTCACTAGACTTTAACCTGCATACAGCAGCCACTTGTAAGGCGGTGAACACTAAACTTGTGCCTGGCATACAAGGTTAGATCTTTCCTAAACTGGCAGCCAGGTTGGCCATTGCTCAGGGAATTCTCCAACCTTACCTCAATTATGGCTCTATAGTCTACCTAAATGTTAGCAGGCGAGTAATCCAAAAATGGAATACTTGTTATAATAGTATCTGACGCTTCGCTCTTGCAGCTCCTAAACTAACACATTGCTGTCAGCTTTATCCTACTCTAAATTGGCTCTCCCTGTCCTCCTATCGTCTTTACACTGCTGGCTGTCTGGTTGATAATTTAATCCGGACTAGTACTCCAGGGTCCCTTATAACTCTACTTAAACAACCTGACTTGCTTTACGCTCTTGAGATCTACCGCGCATACTCCCTTTGAAACTCCCAGATGTCTCACTAAGATGGGTGAACTTGCATTTGCCATATCTGCTCTCAGAGTGTGGAACACCCTGCCGCTCTATGTCAGACAATCTGATACTCACCGGGCCTTCCAAAAAAGTTTAAGAACTCCCCTTATGAGCTCAGGACTCTGCTCCTGCTCTGCCTCTTATTTGTCTCCCCTCGCTTGCACTACTACTAATGGTATTCCACCTTGAGAGCTGTACTTCTTCCTCCGCACTTATCTACCCCAGTGTTTGCAGTCTATGTATTTTATCAGTCAGTTATGCTGTTTCCAATGTTCTACACAAGTTTTTGTAACAGTGACTACATTTTATCCACATGCTATGTATATCTATTCAGTTGTTCCCTAATGTGCCATTTATTCCAGAACTATGTTAAATTGTATTTACTTCCAACTGTATGTTATATATTCTGATGTTGACACTAACTGTTTTTTTGTAATGTGTAACCCTCCCAGGTCGTGCCTGAAAATAGACAAAATTACTTGTCTAGTGTACTTATCTGGTAAACAAAAACAAAATAAATAAAATGTAGCAGCACCTACACAGCCCTTGGGCCTGTATGACCCAGTTCTCTATCCACTCCTGAATCCAGGACACCTGTTCAGGAGCGCAAAGCGCTACTCCCTCGTCCGTCAGGTGATCCTGAAAGAGCAAATATTAAATTTGTTCACTGTGGCTACCTGTACTGCACATAGATATAGGACTTCAGTCTTTAGCATTGTCTGTCTGCTAACTTTCAAAAGCATTAGAACGATTTCACAAAAAAAATATATAAAAAGCACATTAATTACAACATCATCCAGGCATGCAGTGACTTTCCTTTTTGGATTAGTTCTGTCTTCAGACTGATGGTCTTGACAGATGCTGGAAAGAAAGAGAATTGTTCCAGATGGATTAGGGGGCAGAAGTAGGACCTGCTGCATTATAAGGAAAATCATAAAGCAGCCAGCCTGGCGGCATGGTGGTACTGCTGACGCATACTGCTCTCTCTTCCTCTCTCTCGCTCTCCTTAGCAACAAAGGTACTGAGGTGTTTCAGCTTGTGCTTGTTAACACGCTGCCAGTATGCACATGGTGGCATACATCTATGCCTTTCACTGACATCACCAGTCCCCAAAAAGTTCTGGTTTTCACTGAGTCCTGGTGCCTCCTGCTCTAAGGCCAAAGCGTGTGGCTCTGTTGAAAAGATACTGTAGAAGCTTAATAGTTAGAAAAAAAAACACCTCCCATTCTCATTCATATCTGGTTCATCTTGTAACCAGTCAATGAAATACGGCTTCAAAATGAAGGAGACGGCAGAGAATAATACATTTAAGACTAAAGTATAATATTGACAGATAGTGTGACTACATAATCTACATACCACATAGTTAGAATTAATTAAGGTTTCCACCCATAAGACCCTGTTTTCAAAGGATTTTAGCTGTAGGCACAGAATGGGAGAAACCCTTTTGATAGTGAGACACCTGGTGTTTGAGATCACCGTTTATAATATATTATTGTGTAACCCCTAGATGGCGCTATCCCAGGGGCTACTACCCCTGCCTGATTTGCCACTAACAGGTTGAGGGGCCTGGATCCAATGGCGGGTGCCTCCACCCAGAGGTCAGGGTTTGCAATAGTTAAACTAACTTGGTCACAGCCCTCTGGGACACTGCAACCCCCCTTTCTTCCCACTAGTGGCCCACACAATATATCAGAATAACCTTCACAGTATACACTTACCCCCAGGTCTGGTTCGGCACTGGGACCTCCTGTGAAATGAGATACAGTGCAACAATCACAGTACAGTACTTTAACATAGACAAATACCTCAGGCAGTATAACTTTGCTGAAACAAGCAGCTCTGATTTATTTAGGGGGATATAACAAGGACAGGGGGAAATCAGGTTAATTAGCTTATCACTCTAATAATCTACCTATGGCTCTGTGCACAGGCCTATCCCTATCAGTTACTGTCCCTGGGTACCCAAGCCCTAGTGGCTAGTCCAAACCGTGGCAGCTGGTAGGGGCCCTTTCACACAGAGAAAAGGAGAATTAAACAGTCAGCAGTACAGTAATTCCATTTGGATTTAATATGGCAATTCAACAGGGAGCAACCCTGAATTAGTACTCACGACCTCCAAATAAGATAGGGTCCTTCAATGTCAGCAGGGCTCACTTGAGGTACACAAACCTCTTCACACATCCATATAAAAGAAGTACTATACCAGGCAGGCTGCATCTGTATCATGCTAATTACTGCACAATACCGGGAGAACACACAGCAGATTCAGTTCCTGACAGACCGAGTGCAATTTGCAGCAATTCTTCCAGTCTTCTACAGGGTGAGCCTGGTTTCTACTCTTCAGAGATCCTTTGATTCTTTTCACAGGGGCAGTTCAGTCCTAACAAGCTGTTACAAGCTGCAACCCGGAACTCTGGGCCTTACGCGTTTTGACTAAACTGCACCTGAAAAAGCACAGGGCTTCTTCCTTCTTCACTGCCAAAGCTCAACTGAACTCCAACTGACTGAAACCGGGCACTTCCTTTGAGTTCCTCCAGTTCTTGACTGGATTGGCTGTCACTCACAATAGACTGCTGCTGTTGGTCCAAAAAGGCACTGAAGTCTAAACTACATCTCCCAGAGTCACTGCCCATACAATCCTCTTGTGGCTGGCTCAGATTATGAGTCCAAGTTCCGATTCGTCCAAGGCATCATTTTAGAGCTAGCTTACCCCACACTGATTGGTCCAGTTCAGCAGTTCAAAACTAGAATGGGGAACTAGCAGACACAGTTCTGACTGCAAAGAAAGCAGGTTAGACAAACTGTAATTTCATTATTACTCTAAATAATTTCTGGCAAACAGTTACATCTTTCAGATAGGTTCCTTTGCACCCTAGTGACTGCAAAATGAAGTGAATTGGCAGCAGCTCGAGTGGTACTCAGAGAAGCACACAGTCCCCCATACAAACTAATTATGTCTGCAAGCAGACAGCTCTTAAAGAGACAGTACCAGAGGCTCTAAAAACACTAACTGATAAATGGCTTAAATGCCAAACACCATTCAGGCTTGGAGCATTCAAGCAAGCTCCTGGAAGTCTTTTGGGAACCCCCATTTGCAGGGGGGTTACAATTGTATAGTGTCAAGAAAACACATTGAAAAGTACCCACATGCCTCTTGATCCTACAGCTACAAAAAATGCAACCTGTTTCTGGTGTCTGTCAAATCTGTCTAATGTAACCAAAATACTTCAACGTTAAGACCGTAACAAGTCTTCACTAATCATAAACGTAATAAAATATCTGCAGGAATTTCCTGATGCAGCCCTGTTGCCTGAAACATTGATTTTAGTCTACATCAGAGTTTATATTGTTTTTTTTGTTTCTTGGATTTTTGCTATCCTTTTGCACCTGTTGTTTTTGATCTTACTTTCATTCCATTTCAATATATTAGCCAGCAGATTTAAAGATTTTTAACCCAGCAAGTTCTGTGACACAGGGCTAGTCCACATTGTAATTCCAGCTGCATTCTGAAGAACAGTAACACCCCTGGGCCAGACAAATGGCAGATTTTTCAGTCTAATGTAAGCAAAAAAAAAAAAAACACTTTTATATATTGTTTCAGAGGAGAAGCCATCCTTGTAATAAAATGGTTATGCCCCCTTCCCTTTTTGTGGAAATCAAGGCTTTATCAATGGGAAGCAGGTTATTTTAGTCTTTAAACTGAAAATGGACACAGATTGTGATGTATGCAGTTAAAAATTTTTTAGCTGCTATAGTGTGTGTGTGTGTGTGGGGGGGGGGGCTTAGGGGGTAGTACTGAAATTCCTTTCCTTTTGTGCTAGGGGCAGCAGCAGCATTGCCACTTGTGATGCTGTAACCAGGGTTTGATAACAAGCCAAGGATGCAGGAGGAGCATGGAGTGCCCCAGAGGACAGTCCCCTCCAGGGTGGGTGACATGCCATAGTTCACTGCAGCAAGTCCGGAAGTAGGAGCCATGATCACTCATAGTGCAGGGCAGGTGCAGACAACACAAAGGGGCGGCCGATCTCAGGCTAAAGAATGAGGTCCACAATCATTTGTTGCACACAAAATAACAAACTGGATACCTGAGCCGTAAATACACTGAAAATACAAATTTAATCCATATGAAAAAGGTAGTCCAGTTACAGCAAGAAGGCTGCTACTCCAAAAAGACCCTGGTGCTTTGACTCTTGCGAGTCTTCGTATTGTGTGTTGCACTTCCATTTCATTGCCTGTATTCTTTAATATTGTGTCTCTTACTGATTTGGTAATGTTAGTTTTTAGCACTTTAGACCCTTTTAGGAGGCGGTATAATGCAGTAGTTAAGAGCACTGAGCTGCAAACCTGGAGACCTGGGTTTGAATCCTGTCAGCCCCCACTTGCATACTGTGTGACCCTGAGCAAGTCATTTAAAGGAATGTTCCAATAAAAGGATGCTACTCACTTAGTTTTGTAGCTGCCCTCCTCGATAGTCATTGTAGCCAAGTGGTAACGTTTATCTCCCAGCCATAACTTCATTATTTTACTCGTAATTTTTTTATTGCGCTATCCAGCCTGACTGCATCACAGAGCCCTGGTCATGGTGACACGTCCCCATGCTCAAGCATGTAATAACATGTGTGACCAGGGAGAGTGTGGGGGCGCGCCCCATTGAAATGAATGGGGCTCGATTTCTCATCGATTTTAAGCTCAAGAGTGGACAACAGGAGATTAATGAAGGTCACTGCTCGACTAACAAGGGCCATATTGGATTAGTGGTGACCTTCATTATTCTCCCTACTGTCCTCTTGAGCTTAAAGTGATAATCAAAGCCACGTTCATTCAGTGAAGTCTTGCCTACAATCTCCTGATCACACATCATTCGAGCTTGAAGGCGCAGGCGTGTCACCATGACCAGGGCTCGGTAATTGTCAGGCTGGATAGTTCAATAGAAAAATTATGAGTAAAATAACAAAGTTATGGCCGGGAGATAAAAGTTACCTCTCGGCTGCAGTGACTATCGCAGAGGGCAGCTACCACAATATGTAAGTGATAGCTGCCATTAACTGTGTCAGAAATCACTAACTTCTTGTTCTCCCAGGTCACACGTGGAAACTTGCTCCAGCTTAGTGTGTCTTTTCTGGTTAAACAATTTCCCCTTTCCCTCTACTTTTGTAGCACTCAATTTTGCTAAAGTGTATTTTGCTCTCACTGAATGGAATATTTAACGTGCATGAATATTTATGAGCTGCACATATGTAAGTCAGAACCTGCTGTCCTACGAGACACACACCCTGAGGAAGACTCGTCAAAGTGCCAGGGTCTTTTTGGAGTATCAGCCTTCTTGCTGTAACTGGACTGCCTTGTTTTTCATATGGATTAAACTTGTATTTTCAGCGGATTTACAGCTTAGGTATCCAGTTTATTTTGTATACAACAACTGTTTGTGGCCCTTCCCCATAGTCACTGCCCCAGCACCTCCTGAGATCACATGGGAGATGTGGGCAGAATGGCTCGGCTGGGGTTTGGAAGGATGTGTTGCTCGCTCCACCAATGTCCATTATGGGTGCCATAAAGCACATTCACTCCACTGTCTTGTGGGAAAGACAAAAAAAAAAGTCTGAAGCAAAAATCAGGGAGCTGGTAGGATGATTTGCACCCATCCAGGCCCCATGTGTCACCGACTAGGCTTCCTGAAAGTGTTGAATTCGGTCTCTAGAGGTGCTTGCCACCACGGGGGGCTGTGAACACAGAAGAAGGAAGGCAAGTCCTAGGAATATGGGGATAGGGCTGGTTGAGGGGGTTAAAGAGGGGCATAGCTGCCTAAGGGAATAAAGAGTAATTTGAAAAAAAAAAAAATGCTCTGCGCTGAAGCTGCAGTTCCCTGCCTGCATCGCCAAGAATGTGATAGCATACAGGTGCTCCATCCTGCTGAACTGCTGGCTTGCAGTAGTTTTAAGTGCTAGAAACAGTACAGCAGACGACTGATTTTTTTTTTTTTTTTTTAGTAAGTCAAGTAGGGCTGCTGCAGTGTTTGATAAAAACAGTAATTGCAAATTAAGTTTGCATGCCACATATACTGAATCTAAATGTCTTGTGTTCTCTAAAGTGTTTTTAGAATGTTTTTAAATGTCTCCTATATCTCCCAGTTACAGTGGAGATATATTTTAATTGGTTTAACATTAACATTAAAAAATGTAGAATAACTTTCAAGAATTATACTCTGTTATGTCTGACTGACCTACTGCAAGGAGTATAGAAACATAGATTTTGACGACAGATAAGGACCGCTTGGCCCACCCAGTCTGCCCATTTCCCTACCTAATGGATAAGCTGCAGATCCTAGTTAACCAGCAGCCTACTTCTTTTAACTTTTAAAAGCTCATCCTGGTGGGACACTCATGAGCAGCTGAAGCAAACGGTTGTGTTTTCCATGAGCTCCGCACAATTCTGCACTTACAATGTTCTGTTTTCTCACCCTTAAAATGCTTTCCAGATGAAAGTACCTAACACAGGATGGCAGCGTTCATGACTGGGAATGCTGCATTCCAGCAGATATGCACGAAGAATAACTTGAAGCACCAGATGCTGGGGCCAGGCTCATAGACCTGTGCTGACCAGGAGGTCTCACTGGGGGTGATGTCAGCACTTGGCCAAACGGGCTTGGCTCAAGTGCTGGTGAGTTTGTCAATGACCTTGTAGACAAGTTCACAGAAAATCTCTGGCCATGGCAAAAGGCTACAACAGGCTGATACCCAGGTATCATCTGTGGAAGACCATGTGGAAGTAATGCCATTAAAAAGTTTGAAACTAGAGAAAGAAATGGAAGAGTTGCAAGACACTACTGATAGACAAGAAAACATGAGTAGAAAAAATATTCATGGATCAGAGGCTTAGTGGAGAAATCTAAGACACGAACATGGTAACCTTTTTCGAAAGCTGGATCTGTAAACCATGAGGAATGGAGGCCCTGGTAGGAGGCCGCATTAAAATGGGCTGAACTCATTGTGCACTTGCTTCTAAGTCAGCAGATCCACCAAGACAAGTGATTGTATGCCTACACAATTTCAGGGAAAAACAACTGATTCTACAGGAGTATTGACCAAAACAGAAATGGCTTAGAGAGGGCAAGCACCTTTTTTTTTTTTTTTTGACAAAACATTTTATTGAAAGGAGGAAACATAAACAGTACAAAATGGTATACATTTGACCATTCAGTTTTACAAAAATCAAAGCATCCATTGCAATTTTGTTACAATACAACTGTAACATGAGGTGTAATTACATTAGGTAAGGTTGGTTATCACATTCAGGCAACATATTTGAAAGGTTGGGCTTTAAATACTGAGTTAGCAGACAACAGGCCCAAAGAGGCTAGTACAGAGGAAAACGGCCCTTCTCAATTGCCTCAGTCAGAGGGCCCCAAACAGCCACAAATTCTCGAGTCTGTCCCAGTGCACCCAGTTGAGTTCTCTATAGTGGCATACAGAATTTAAGGTTCTGTACCCACTGAGATATGGTGGGGGAAGAGGGAGACATCCAGGCCTGTGCAACCATTTTTCGGGTGTTGATCAATGCCAAGGCCCAAAGTGAACAGAGTGATTTACCCTTAGGATGTTGGGGGTCGGCACCAAGCAGCAACTCAGGGGGTGATTTTGAGGGACTGTAACCCAAAACTCCACTCATTAAATTTGTGCATAGCAAACCAGAACAGGGCTACCCTTGGGCACACAAGAGCCAGGTGAAGAAAGTCTGCATCCTCACTGGAGCATTTAGGACAGGTCGCAGGACTTTGTGGGTCTCTTAGGTGTAGTCTCCTAGGTGTTATATATGCTCTATAGAGGAAGTTAACCTGCACCTGATGCAGCTTGTTGCTGCGAGAGCATGTTTGCAAGTGTTGACATGCCAGTCTCCAAATCTTGAAGTCTGTATGTATAAGCAGATCACTGCCCCGCCTCTCCCTAATTCTATTTACTGCTGACCCGGCTTGCTGTTGTATTATCCGATAATATATAGTAATTGGTTTTAGCCTAGTCTGAGGTCTGAATATTTCCTCCTTATATGGTGAAGGTGAGAACCAGCCATGGTCCAGTGTCAGAGTAATTCCACATTTTTGTCTTACTGTTAGATATACAAAAAATCCCCAGGGTGCATGTTCCACTCGGTGCAGACAGTGGAGAATTGTTTAAGGAAACCTCCCTCATAAAGCTGGTTGACCGAGACCAGGCCCTTTCGCCTCCACTCCAGGAGCCTCTGTAGTAGTGGGACGGAGTACAGGCCTCTGCCATTCACCGCTACCAATAGTCCAGAATAAGGAGAGTCCCAAAGGGGGCATCCCAAATCCCGGTGCACCTCCAGCCAGATTTTGAGGGTATTAGCCATAAAAGGGTTTTTTGGTGCCGAGGGAGGAGAACCACTCAATGCCGCTGCCAGGCATTCTTCTTTTAGGGAGCCTAATAAGGAGTCCTCTTCTAATTTTAACCATGAGCAGGTAGTGTGTGTCATTCCTTTTGGGACGAAGACCAGCTGAGCCACACAGTAATATCCCAGGAAGTTAGGAAGGCCAAGTCCTCCCTCTTTGGTGGACATCTGTAGCACTGCTCTTCTGATTCTAACCCGTGCCCCCCCTCCAGGGAAATTTATGGCTTATGGCATTGAGGCACTTGAAATGTGCTTTAGGAAGATGTATTGGGAAGGACTGGTATAGATACAAACACTTGGCCAGTATAGACATTTTTACCACCCCCACTCTCACCAGCAGAGATAATGGCAATACCGTCCAACGGTCACAGTCTTCTGCTAAACTTTGTAAGAGCGGCCGATAATTAAGTATGTACAATTTCCTTGTATGAGTCGATATAACAGTACCGAAATATTTTATTTTGCTGACCATCTGTAAGCCCCCTAAGTTTGAGATCAGTAAAGCTCTGTCTTGAGTGCCGATTGGAAGAAGCTCACTTTTGGTCCAGTTTACTTTATGACCAGAAAGCTCCCCATATGTTTTCATCAGTCAATGGACATTGGGCAAGTCCTGTGCTGGATATTGCAGGTATAAAAGAAGATTATCCACATACATAGCAATCTTATGTTCCGCACCCCCTCCCAGCAATCCCCTAATCCCCCCATGCGCTCTGATAGCTGTCGCAAGAGGCTTGAGTGACATGACATAAAGCAGGGGGGGACAGAGGTCAACCCTATCTTGTTCACCAGCCTGGGTCAAATGCAGAGGTTACAGTGCCATTTATTGCTATTCGGGCCTGCGGTTTAGTATGTAGAGTACCATTCCAGCTCCTAAACCGTGGACCTGGCCTAGTTTCTCCAGTACCTTAAACAGGTACCCCCACTCCATGCAGCCGAACGCCTTTTCCGCATCTAATGCCAACACCACTGCTCCATACTTTTGGCGGCAACTTCCCCATCTATGCACTATGTTTAGAGCAAGCCTAATATCATCATCATCATCATCAAATCTTTATTTATTCGGGCGAGCATCATTGAGCAAGGCTCATTTACAAGATGGACCTGATAAGGTCAAGGTTCAACAGTTGATACACAACAGATACATCAATACACTTATATAAAACAGTTATACATACAGGGGAAAAAAAAACATTTATAAACACAGTGATGTACAGTAAAATTCACATGATAAAGTGGGTTATAGGAAAGTTGAGCTAATATTTACAGTATATACAGTGTATACATATCCCAATGGAGGGGCCATGGCAAACACACAGCATAATGTAATATTAGGATGGTGGAAGGTGTTACTGGTTGCCATAAGATGGGGTGTCTGCCTGGGAGGGAGAACTAAAGAACAAAGATTATGCCATATATAGTGAATTTTTGGGAGGGAGATTGTGAGATGACAAAGCTAGCTCTAGTGATAGCAACTGCATTTCTCTGTGAAGAAAACTGTACAACGCTGTTTAAAGGATGCAATTGGAATAATATTGGACAGTTTTAGGGATTTTTGTAGGGTGTTCCATGCTATAGCTAGAGAATAGCTGATTGCTGCCCTCCTTAGCCGGGTGCTGAATTTGGGCAATTTGAACAGGATGATGTTGTTGCTTCTTAGGGCATAGGAGCTAGGAATGGTCTGAGTGAAGCAGTCCAGAATATAGTTTGGAAGTTTTTTTGATAACGCTCTGTAAATCCATAGAGCTGCATTTCTGTTCCTTCTGAGGTGTAGGAAACCCATCCAACTGCAGCATAAGAGAGCAATGATGGGTATTAGATGGCAGATCTGTTATGAATCTTATTGCTCTATGGTATAAGGTATCCAACTTGTGTAGGTAGGAGATGGGGCAGTGACTATAAAGGAAGTCTGCATAGTCAACAACTGAGAGAAAAATGGCTTGGACTAACCTCGTCTTTGAATCTCTGTTTAGGAAGGGTTATAATCTATAGAAAAGGCCAAGCCTTTGGCAAAGCTTTTTTAGCAGTTCTTCTAAGTGATGAGTGAAATCGAGTCTGCTGTCAATCCACACACCTAAATATTTGAATTTTTCTACATACTCCAGATTTTCTCCAAGTATAGTGCATAGCTGGGGGAGAATGATTGAAGAGGAGGTGCTGGTGGAGCTTTGATTTGTGAACATCATTGCTTTAGTTTTCTTTGCATTTAACAGAAGCTTTTCTCAAGTAGCTGATATTGTAACAAGGAGAATTCTGTTTGTAGGATTTCACGGGCAGCTGCAGAAGAAGGGTTGCTGACATACAAAACAGTGTCATCAGCAAAGAGATGTACAGAGGATTTGGTGAGGGTTGAATCAATATTATTTATATAGATGGCAAAAAGGATAGGACCCAGGATAGAACCTTGGGGGACTCCTCTTAACAGTGGTTTTAATGGGGATAGGTCACCTTCAGCTTTTACCTGCTGTGACCTACCGGTAAGATAACACCTGAACCACTTAAGGGAGGGTGGATCTAGGCCAATGGAGTGCAAGGATGATGGTAGAAGCTCGTGGTCCACGGTGTTGAATGCTTTGCTCAGGTCAAGAAATGCTGCACAGACATTATTCTTTTTATCTAATTCGGTTTGCCAGTCATTTGTGACCTTGGCTAGTGCAGTGATAGTGCTATGCTTGGCCCTGAATCCAGATTGAGCTGGATTCAGGAGGTTACGTATCGTCAAGATATTCCTTAACTGGGTACTCACTAATTTCTCCAGCATCTTGGATAGCACTGGTAGAATGGAAATGGGCCTGTAATTATTAAGGTCCATAGGGTCCCCTGATTTTAGAAGAGACCACTGAGCTGTCTTCCACAGTGTGGAATAGAACCAGAGTTTAGAGATAGGTTAAAGAGATGTGTTAGGGGGACTGCAAGTACATGGGATGCAATCTTTAGAAAGTAGGGGTCCAGGATGCCCTGCACTTTTTGGTATCCAGCTGCCATAGTAGGTCCTCTACTTGCTGCAACAGTACAGATTTGAAGCTGAAGGAAGAATCAGCTCTCTGAGCACCAGTGTACTGAGAGCTTAATTGTTCCCAGCAGGTTAGCTGGAGAGGTGTCAAAGCAAGGCCAGCCGTTGTGAAGTGGTTATTGAAGGCGTCCAGAATTTCCATTTTGCCAATGATAGGGCCATAACTGTGGTGTAATTGAGTTGGTAGGGAGGTGCTAGAATCCTGCCCAACCATACCTTTGATGGTACCCCAAAACCTAGCAGGATTATGATAGGAGGAGTCGAGCTCAGCCAAGTAGAAGGCAGCCTTTGCATCCCTAACTTTCCTGGTGCATCTATTCCTGGCTTTCCTAAAGATCATCCAGTCATTTGCATTCTTGGTTTTCCTTGCAATTTTCCAGAGTTTGTCTATCTCCAGCAGTGCAGCTTTGAAGTCAGCTGAAAACCGACGACAGGATTTGTTTTTTATTCGGATACTAGAGATCGGGGCATAGATGTTAAGGGCACTTATTATAATGCTATTTAGCACCTGCTGTCCTTTTTCCACAGAATGGGCAAGATAAAACTCTTGCCAGCTTGGAGAGTGAGCTAGATCATGCAAATATCCTTCAATATTGATGTTTTTCTTGGATCTCCTCATGAGGAATTTTGCAGGGGTTGTTGTTTTGCTGGAAGATCTTACCCCTGCGATGGGGCAGTGATCACTTATATCGCAGATAAGCACTCCAGCATGTGTGAATAGATGGGGTTTATTCACTAGCATAATATCAAGTAGTGTGCTGTTATTACTATTCCTTGCATTAATTAGTTGTGTGAACCCATATGTATCACAGAATGATACCAGAGGTGCAGCTGCCTGGGTAAGCCAGTTGTAATTCAGGTCACCTAGAATAATGACTTCTTCAGTGCTGGGCTTGAGCAGATTCCCCAGGTGGGATAAGAGCTTGAGGTCAGCAGAGGGGGGTCTGTAGCATCCAACTAGCTGAAAAGCTGCTGTATTGGGGAGAGAGACTTTTAGGGACAGGCATTCAAATTCCTTGGGCACAGAGGTTGCAGCAATACAGGATACAGGTATACCGGATTTTGCATATATAGCTACTCCACCGCCCCTTGTTTGGCGATCCGCTCTAAAGAACTGATAGTTGGGTAGGTTAACATCCCTGTCTGCTGTGGTGGGTTTGAGCCATGTCTCAGATACCACGAGAAAGTCTGGCAAGGTATGGGCAACCCAGGCTTGTATCAGTGTAAGTTTTTTCAACTATTATGTTTTCCTTGACAACCCTTCACAAAGCTTGATTGATCAGGGTGTATCAAGGTAGGCAGTAAAGGGTCTAGGCAAGAAGCTAAGGCTTTGGCCAGTATTTTATAGTTAGCTGTGAGTAGGGAGATGGGTCTGTAGGAGGGGCACAAGGTAGGGTCTTTCCCAGGTTTGGGCAAAACCGTGATAGTTGCTGACTGTATTGGGGGATTTTTCCTCCATCGAGGCTTTCCACCAGCATATCATATTGTGGCTTCGTTAACATGGGAGCAAAAGTCTTGAAGAAGTCGATGAGAAGCCCATCAGGTCCTGGAGCCTTTCCTCCCTTTAGGGTTTTCAGGTCGGCCTCTTCTTCCTCAACACGCAGGGGGTGTCCAGTTCTCTGGCTACATCAGGGTCCAGACATGGCAGGGAGATTCCCTCAAAAAAGAGATCACTCTCCTGATCCGTAGGGGACACCTCAGAGGAATAAAGAGTTTTATAGAAGTCACAGAATATGTTACCTATTGCTGTTGTCTCTTATACAAGCTGACCTGCTGCATCATGTATCTGCCCTACCGATTTGTCTGCTTCTTTACACTTCAGTTGCCACACAAGTAGTCTCCCCCCACCATCCCCATTGAAGTATGCCCCTGCTCTGGACAGGAGGATCGCCTATTCTAATTTAGCAGTGCCCAATAGATTAGAACGCCATTTCAGCTTCTGCATAATGTTATAAAGGGGCATTGTAGGGCGTGACCTATGTGCCGTTTCGCAGGCTTCAATTTTAGCTCTCAGGAATTCCATTTCCTCCTCTTCAGCCTTCCTACAATGTGCCAAATACACCAGAGAGTGCCCCCTAATGAATGCCTTCAGCGTCTCCCATCTCGATATGTGTGAGGTGTCACCTCTTTTATTAAAATGAAGGAATTCTAGGATATGCGTGTTCATCTGGGAGATGTAGTTCCGGTCTTTTAAAAGTAAGGGGTCAAGCCTGCATTGTCTGGGCATGACTGGGAGCCCGGCAGTGCCAGCGACATTCTCAGAGATGCATGGTCAGAAAGAAGAATGGAGGAATAACGTGCCTCTGCGACCCCTGGTTATTAATGAGGGAGAGATTAACAATCTGTCTAATCTGGCATAGGAGTGATGGGAGTGGGAGAAGAAGCTATAGTCTCTTCCTGTCAGATTAATGTGCCTCCAGATGTCCACCAAATTGTATTCTGCTTCTACAGTTAGTAGGGCTTTAGCATTTTTAGACAGAGGGATGGGTGTGGGGTTAGAGCGATCCAATATGAGATCTGTAACACAGTTATAATCACCCCCCATAATCCATGGTCCAGGCATGTCTGCCATATCCAGGACCAATCTTTGAAAAAATACTGGATCTTCAACATTAGGAGTATATATAGAGGCAAGTGAAACTGTTCCCACCTTAGAAATTGTTGCCCTAACCAAAAACGTATCTGCCCCCACGATCAGTCTCCTGACTGACAATATCCACAGCAGAGCCACGAGGGAAACACATCGAAGAGAAGGTGGATGAAATCTAAACCCCTCAAAAACATTCCCCATTTTTTTGTGCCTCCCCCGCAGACATATGAGTTTCCTGAAGTAATACTCCTGCCATCTAGATCTTTTTACTTCAGCCAATAACTTTTTTTGTTTTATGACAGGCTTGAGGCCATTAGTGTTTAAAGTCACAACCTTAAATGAGTTAGCCATGCTTATATACCATCACTCTCAATGGCCCGTTTACCAAGACAGAGAATGATGTGCAACACCATAATGCTGTCTTGAGTGCCATCCAATGGACAGAAGTGATATCAACCTTTTTTGGATTAGCTTTGCTCTGGTAATGTACTGTTCCTTCAGTCCCCCAAAGTGTACATCCCCAACACCAACCCGGTCTACACCTGAAGCCCCCAATGATGGTGTGGTCTCCCTCTGGGCGCAGGGACCAGCTTCTATCCACGTCCTTGAGGATAGACTCACAACTGTCCTAAAATTCGACCAGACTTTTGACTCTCCCCAAACAAAATGAAACCTTTAAAGAACTTTAACAATAACAGTTGCACCCTGCCCTCCCCCAGGCACAATGGTGCCTGCAACTCTTCCCCTTTCAAATAACTGGCAGATAACAGCATTATAGTAAATATCTAGTACATAATGATTGTGGCACATTGCATGCTTAATAACTCAAAAAGTAAAGGGCTCTCCAACACTGAGACAGATAAGCTGCACTGATAGGTTTCAATAGCTCCTGATGGCTTGCTTCAGTGTGCGGCATTTGTCTATAAATAAGCACAAGCCTATTTGTAAGCTGATTATCTTGTGGGTTGAATAAGAATGACAGGCTTTTTAACATTTAGTAAGTGCTGTGTTTATTAGAAAGAGCCAACTGAGCAGAACTCAAATGTTAAAATAAGTCCCAAATCGCTACTGAGCAAGATTGCCGCTCTAAAATGACTGACCGCCATCCCATGGGCAGCCCCCCCGCCGTAACCCATGTCCCTAGACATTGTTGGGGAGGCAGGAAATCCCATATCGCACAGGGCCGACATCCCCAGGCCAGGAAGTAATGATTCCACAACAACTCGGTTAAGTCAGGTAATGCAACAATACACCAATTTGTGGACCTGATGTTCCAGACTGTGAGTCCCATGGTCTGAAGAATTCTGAAGTCCTGCATAGAATTAATTTATTAAGTAACATCCGTGAGTGTCAGGGTCTACAGTCAGTCATCCCGTGCTTGGGCCTGCACTCTGTTTCTCTTGCTCTCCTCCTCCTCTGCAACCCATCTCTCTGCATCTTTAGGACAGGTAAAGAATTTCGGAGGTTTGCCGTTCCTGTCCACCCTTAGTTTCACTGGATATAAAAATGCAAATGCCCATCCGAGGTTATGCAGTTTGGACTTTACACCGTTGAATCTTTGGCACTGTAACTGTAAATCCCGACTATAGTCTTGGAATATGTGAACTTCTGTGTTGTTGTACTGAATGGGACCCTTAGTTTTAGCTTTTTTTAAGACAAATTCCTTATCTTTAAAATGGAGGTATTTTATAAGGCACTGGTGGGGTCTCTCACCAGGCTTCAGGGATGGGCCCACTCTATGAGCTCTCTCTATTTCAAAACTAGCGACCTCCACCAGGAGCTCGACAAGCCATTGCTGTAAGTTCTTTTCTGGGTCCCGACCCTCAGTCCCCTTCGGGAGGCCCATGATCCGCAGATTTGATCACCTGGAGCAGTTCTCTTGGTCGTCCACTCTGGAGGTAAGGTCTTCTACGGCTTTCAGTAGGTTATTCCTTTCTCCAGAAACCTCGGCTAGAGTGTCCTCTAACCCACTCACTCACCGCTCCAACTCGAAAATTTGCGATGAGTGAGTCCCAGATGTCTCTGATAAGCCGGTGACCACACTCTGCAAGTGTGTAATTTGGGCAGTGATGTTGAGGAATACTGTCTTCATTTCTTGTTGCATGAGGGTAAGAGTGGCCAGAACTTCCGACAAGGTTTTCTCTAGCTCTGACATGCTTATAGACGCTGCTTGCACTTCAAACTGCGGCCTGTGGTCCTGAGGCCTGTTCCGAGGTGCAGTGTCACCGCTCAGCTCTTTAGAGGTCGATATGGTACCAAAATGCAATTTTCCTTGCTTATTCTTTTTCTTGCTGTATGCCATGAAGTATTAGTCAGGTACTCCGTTGCTAGTGCGTAGAAGAGAAAGTCCGTATAGACAGTTTTATGCACGGTGCCAAGGAGAGCTAGCTAAAAGATGTCTGCCATGTTCTAGCACTAGCCAAGCCCCCCCTCCCAACCAAGCACCTTTTTCTTTACTAGGACTATTTGCCAAGAGTCCAGAAAAAGAGACAAACCTTTGGAACAGTTCTGGAGAAACTGAGATCATGCCAGATCATGTTCACCTTTGTCTTTTGCAGTTGTGAGACTGCGACATGATGGGACCCTCTTTACGTTCTGCGAGGTAGGGAAAGTGAAACGGTTTATTAACAAGCAGCTGATTAAGGCATGAATATGAACTGCAGCAGATGGCTCATCATATATAAGGACTTCTCTCTTTATGTTTTTCAACTCTTCTACAATTACCCCTGGATTACTGAGATTGCTTTGTGGTCTTTGATTCCTGACTCCTGGGGAGGGAATACCATTGCTCCTGATTTAGATTTATAACATTTCTACCCCTCTCCGAAAGTCTTACAAACTGCCTGCCCTATGGTCCTGAAATATAATTGCTTATTTATAAATGAGGATAGTTGATGTGTTCTGGTAGGCAAGCTATGTGATGCTCTGGGACTCAAACTTATGTAGTCAGTCAAGAAAGGGGAGACTTGTTTCCATCCCTGTGTTACTGCAAGTCCCTTTTCCTACTGGGGAAAACAACCTATCACCGGGCTCTGGTGTTTATCTGAAAGCACATTTGATCCTGGTACAGCCCCTGTAGAGAGACTCCCTGTTGGGTGCAGCACTATTTCCACTGCCATGAGCTAAACATCAGAATATGAAGAGTAGTCCCGCGGCATGAAATGAATGAGACTCAAGTATTCCGTGACTGATTGTATTACTTTTATTTACCTTATTCATTCTTTTCTTATCCAGGACTGCTGTTTTCAATATGTCACGCATAGTTTCCTTACTGGGGCATATACTAGTTATGCAGAAGGAGCGACAACTCTCAGAAAAGGCAGCTCAGGGGGAAACAATGGATAAAAGGGCTATGTTGTGTGAGTATCGTGTGCACTACTATGGGCCAACTGGTATTTGCTGTACTTAGGTTAATGTGCATATTTCATTAAAGACTGAAGACAAGAAATTGTGCAGAGGAGGAAGGGTGTGCGTCACAAAGGTGCATGTTGGACTTCAGCTTTGACATTTCACTGAGAAGGAACTCGTGGGACCACCTAACAACTGGCCTGGAATGCAAGCCTAGCAAGAATTACCAGCACAAGTGGTCTATCACACAAGTTTCACTCTTACTGGTTAGATTTGTTATGGTTTATTGTTTCTGGTTACAGTGTTCCTCTGTTTTACACACAGTATATGGTATGACACTAATATGTTTATTTTGTCATCCTTTATTTGTCCTCCAGTTCCTCGCCAGTGGCTCCCTTCTGGCAGTGACCCCCAGCAGTATCACCCACCCTACCGAGACTTACCTCCTTCCTCTTGTACCGCCATGGGTGGGTGGGTACCTTGGTAGGTGGTGCAGAGCCTGCGGGGTTACTGCTGTCATCCTGCCACTGAAGGTGCTTTTTCCCCAGTTTCTACTCACCTGAACCAGCATGTGTGCCATGGCTCACATGCACTGCGTGAAGATGCAGTACACATGGGTGCCTGCACCTTGGCAACTAGGTGGATGACTGCTGCCGCACCACTTAGCCTCTGCTAGGTGGCAGCCAAGTAGGGCAATGCACTGTCTCTCCTCCCTAGAGGAGGAAAGCAGTCAGTAGATGCTCAACCCCTCCCCGCCAGTCATCCCCTGAGCTATCCTGGTCCCTTTCTGGGCCCAGGTGGGTGGTTCGGCAACCCATACCTCAGCCTGCCATGCCACTGACCAGCTTAATAAGTTGTTTTTCTAGGATCGCAGATATGCTGTTCTTCCACACTTACTGGCAGAGTCTCTTTTCCTTTAAATCAGCCGGAAAGTCTTCAAGCTTGCTCCTCCCACCCACCCGGGTGGTATAACCCATTCAGGTTGCCTCCTTCTTGCTCTCACATTTTGTAGGCCTTAGCTTCAAAACCTTCAGTTATTCCAAAAAGTCACCTTGTTCGCATTCGCGATTGCGATTGTTTTTTCTCGATCACGGAAGGCAAGTCTTCCCCTGGATTTCACTGGTGTTCGTGTGGCCAGAAGATGTCATGCACCGACCCACATACTGTGTGCGTTTATTGTTTGGGTGTCGGCCATGACACCACGACATGTGATTTTTGCCTCGTGTTCCAACCTAACGTCCTTGACGACCATCTCACATGCCGTAAGCTGGAAGGTCAAAAATGGAACCGCTGGTGAAATCTAAGGGAGGCCGTGGAAGGTTTCCATGACGCGTGGATCTGCTGAGCAATTGAGCGCATGCAAGCCTTCAAGGAAGAAGTGGCTCATGCTGTGGAATCTTCCTCTTGGAGCTTCTTCATTCCGCTCAGCCTGGGCTCCACCTTCTCGGCTTCCTTACGAGAGTTGTGTCACTCTCTCCCGACTAAGGTGAGAGTCCTGCGGGCACGCACTCCCCTCGGTCCTGGACCCAGGACCATCTTCATCTCGACGGAGACACTCTTGGGACTGGGAGAGAACTCGGTCCCAGGAACCGGCCATTTCGACCTCAGTTGAAATCGCCTCTTCGGCCACTGGCTTCTCGGCCATGCCGTCTTTCCTGTCGACTGAAGTGTCGATCGAAGACGTTGCAGATTATTCTGGACCCGATCGACCCCTTGTCATGACTCCAGTTGATGACTCCCTCTCTCAGACTCCAGTCCTTGCTTTCTCCGATGAGGAGACCCAGCCTGCTGGGAATCCCGCCGAGGAAATGGTCCCTGACCCAGGGAAGTCTCTGGTCCCACCGGTGTCTCCTGAGCAACCAAGTCGGCCTATCTGATCTCGATCGAGGTCTCAAGGGCCATAAGCACTTTAAACAGAGGCAACGTCATCAATTGCCCTCATCCTCCTCGGATGAGGAGAGGCTCTGGCGGAAGCTCTGGCGCTACGAGGACCTCATGTGGCAACAGCTGATTTTGTCCAGGCACAAGCCTACCCCAGCCATTACTTGGCTTTCGCCTCCCAGGCTGATGCCGACTCCTCTTTAGCTGATTAAGTCAGTTCCTCTGCCCATGGTGCCGGTGAAACCTCAGTTCGGCCTAAACCAGTCTCTCTACAGATTTTGGTGGAACCGCTGCCCAAGCAACCTGTGGGAGGAGCTCCTTCTAAGGAAGCTAGACTAGACACCAGGCTTCCCTGGCATCTTTCGGTCACTGTCACCCCTGACGGCCCCCGGCAGGTCAAGGGTTATGTGGGCGGTCGACCGCTGTATCTGGATACGTCGGATTCGGATGAAACTGGTCTCCATTCTCATCCAGGGGATGAAGAATCGGTCGGTGGGCTTGAGACAGACATAGGTCCTTCACCCTTTCAGGGCATTCTTCGCCTCATCTCTGAATCCACAGGAATGCCCCTGGAACCCATCCAGAAAAAGACAGAGTACCCTCTCACTGACATCCTCAAGAGAGGGGATACACTGATGGGAGCCTTTTCCATGTTGTGGGCCCGGTCTTAGAACTTTGGCAGCACCCTGCCTCCTGTCCAGCTCCGTCTGCCTGAATGGCCCACAAATACGCGGTGCCCATGGGGTCCCTTGCGGGTTCACAGAGCACCCTTCATCCGAGAGCCTTGTGACCGCCTCCGTGTTCAGGCGTACTGGTAGTTCCACCAATACCAGCAGACCTCCCAAGAAGGAATCCAAATATTTGGACCACTCTGCTCATAAAAGGTCTATGCGGCCTCGTCCTTGGGCCTCCATCAGGCAAGCTCAGCCATCATCATTGCACACTTCTCGCATGCCCTTCTGGGTTCTTTGGATGAAGTCCTCCTACATCTCCCCATGGACTTGAAGACCACGGTCAAGCAGGTTCGCGACCAAGGCCATGCTGTTGCTAAACAACAGCTCCAGACAGCCCTGGACATTGGGGATTCTTGTGCCCGTTCATTGGCAGCCTCAGTTGCCTCCCACCACAGGGCTTGGCTGAGGCTGTCTTCCTTTCCGGTGGATATTCAGCATAAACTAGCTGATGTGCCTTTCCTGGGCACTGATCTCTTTGGCCCAGGTGTGGCTGGCTACCTTCAGTGCAACAAGCAGTCCAGTGCCACCTTGGACACTACTTCTGCTAAAGGTTCCTCTGGTTCCAAAACGCAGCAGAGGAAGGAGCCTTTTCGGCACTCTTCCCCTGCGGTTCAGCAGCCCTTCTTTCACAGAGGTCAAAAGCAGCAGGCTCAAGCTTGGCACCCCAGGCCCAAGCCCAGGCCCTCAAGGGAGGCTGAAGTTCAGGCCCTGGACCCTCTGCCTCCAAGCCTGCCCAGTGATGGTGTAGGGGCTGCTACCCCTACTCCCGTCACACCAGCTCTGAGTCTTCCCATTGGGGCCGGCTCTGCCACTTCCTTTCCATCTGGTCCGCTGTTACAACGGATAGGTAGGTTCTAGAAGTGGTTGGTCAGGGGCTGCCTCTGGAATTTGAGTAGTACCCTCCAAGCCGAGCCCACACCCCACGGGAAGAAAGAGTATCTGCCCACAATCAGTCCGCTCTCCGAGATGACATCGCTCAGCTCCTCCTCAAGGAGGCAGTAGCCCTTGTGCCGGATCCTCCACCAAGACCCAGGGTTTGTCTCCAGGTACTTCCTGGTCCCAAAGCAGACGGGGAGCTGACGCCTCATTCTAGATCTGTATGACTTGAATCAATATCTGAGGCATCACACCTTCCAGATGGTAACTCTGTCTCAGATCATACCATCCCTGGCGGTAAAACGTGGTTCTGCTCACTGGATCTCCAGGATGCAATTTTTCACGTCCCAATCAGTCCGTCCCACCAGCGGTTCCTCCGCTTCCGAGCAGAGGGAATCCTTTACAAGTTCTGAGCCATGCCATTTGGCCTGTCATTGGCCCCTCGGGTCTTCACCAAATGCATTGTGGTGGTGGCAGTCCATCTCAGGTGTCGGGGTGGGGGGGGAGGTAAGGATTTACCCCTACCTCGACGATTGGCTCTTGGCAGGTTCCACCCAACAAGAGGTGGAGAGTTCCAGGGATCTGGCCCTCCAGACCTGCCTCCAACTCGGCCTTCTGATCAACGAGGCCAAGTCGGAGCTCATGCTGTCTCAGATGATGTGTTTCATCAGGGCAGAGCTCAACTCTCGTCAAGCCAGTGCTCGGTCCCAGCGGACAGGGCAGAGGTTCTTTCCTCCTTTTCCTGATCATTTCTGGTTGGGCAATTGCGCCCTGCCTGCGACATTCCATGCCTTCTGGGTTACATGGCGGCATGCACCTCCATGGTCCGTTGGGCCCAGTGGCACATGTATCCCCTCCAGTGGGAGCTGGCTGCCCAGTGGACTCAGTGCCATGGTCATTTCGACAAGCTGATCATTGTGACCCAGAAGATATGGGACGCTCTGCAGTGGTGGACCATCTTAGGCCGGTTGCAGGAAGGGATCCTGTTTGTCTGCCCCAAGCTGACAGCTGTTCTTATGACCAATGCCTCTCTCATGGGCTGGGGAGCCTACATGGGGGACAACAGAGCCCACGGGGTCTGGACCCCCAAGGAGTCCCGTTGTCACATCAACCGGTTGGAGCTCAGAGCAGTCAGACTGGCACTGTCAGCTTTCGCTCCTCTGCTCCGGGGTCAAGTGGTTCAAGTCCAGATGGACAATACCATGACCATGTACTACCTCAACAAACAGGGCAGCACACATTCCTGTCTGCTATGCAGGGAAGCGCTCCAAATCTGGACACTCGTGAGCCGTCTGGAGGCGGATCTCCTAGCCATCCATGTGGCAGGATCCTCAAACCAACTGCCGGATGCTCTCAGCCTCATAGGCAAGACATCCCACAAGTGGTCTCTCTATCCAGAGGTAGCATACAGTCTGTTCTCTGACTGGTGCAAACCATTGGTGGACCTATTTGCCTCCAGGGAAAACACCAAGCTGAGGTTGTTTCATACCCATCCCCCTCAGCAGGGCTTGCTGCAGGGGGATGCCTTCTCGAGGCCATGGACCCCAGGCCTTTTCTACACCTTCCCTCCATTTCCCGTGATCCACAAGGTGCTCCTCAAGGTGAGGAGGGACAAGGTGCAGGTGATTCTGGTAGCCCCAGACTGGCCATGCCAGTTCTGGTACCCAGATCTCCTCAGCCTCAACAACAGGCCCCCAGAGCGGCTTCCAGCATGCTGGACCTGATCTCACTCAGTCAGGGGAAGGTATTCCATCCGGACCTTCAGCCCCTGCACCTGACAGCCTGGTACCTGAGCGGTTAGAGTTCCAGGCTTTAGGTCTCTCCGAGGATGTCCTCACAGTAGTGGAAGCATCCCAGAAGGAGTCGACCAGGAAGTGTTATGGCTTTAAATGGAAAAGGTTTTCCATTTGGTGTCGGGGCAAGGGCCTGGACCCTCTGTCCTGTCCAGTGGCTAACATTCTCATCTACCTTTGGTTTCTGTCCAAAGGGAGTCTTCGGTCATCGACCCTTAGGGTGCACCTGGCAGCCATCTCTTCTTACCGGGCGCAGGCCAGTCAGCAGACGTTGGTGCAGGAGACAGTGGTCAGGCACTTTATCAAAGGCCTGGATCACATATCCCCTCCAGTGCGTGAACCTCCACCT
Source organism: Neoceratodus forsteri (assembly GCA_016271365.2). NCBI lineage: Eukaryota > Metazoa > Chordata > Ceratodontiformes > Ceratodontidae > Neoceratodus > Neoceratodus forsteri. Next base: position 1,126,163,480 of record CM057449.1, on the reverse strand, counting down.
CCATGGGATCTACTGCTGTTACTGGCAAAGTTCATGGGCAAGCCATTTGAACCAGTGCATAAGTGTGAGTTGTCACACTTGTCATGGAAGACGGCCTTCCTGGTGGCTATCACGTCTGCCAGAAGGACAGGGGAGCTCCAGGTGCTCTCGGTGGACTCCTCTTATCTGGTCTTCCACAGGGACAAGGTTGTCCTGCGCCCCGACACCCGAAATTCCTTCCGAAGGTGGTGTCAGAGTTTCACCTTAATCAGGTGTTGACTCTGTTGGTGTACTACCCCAATTACATCCCGGAGGCCGAATACAGGCTCCATACTTTGGACCTGAGATGAGCTCTCTCCTATTATAAGGAGAGGACGGCAGAGATTCGGGGAGAGGATCGCCAGCTGTTTGTCACCTACGCTGAAGCTGCTTCTGGCAGACCTGCAGCAAAGCGGACGATTGCTCATTGGATTACGTCTTGCATTAGTCTGTGCTGCGAGTTGGCGGGCAAGGAGCCTCCCAAAGGGATAAGAGATCATTCTAACCGCCATACCGCTGCATTGGTGGCTGCTTCCAGAGACATCCTCATCCAGGAAGTTTGTCAGGCTGCTACCTGGAAGTCAGCAAACACCTTCATAACCCACTACCACATCGACCTTGAGTCATGCTGGGATGCTGGTTTTGGGGCGTCAGTTCTCTAATCTCTGTTTCCCAAGTAGGGGCTGTGCGCCTTGCCTCCCTCCTCCCAGAGAACTGCTAGGGGTCTGTCAATAAGTGTGGATGAACAACATATCCACGATCCTAGAAAAACAGGTTATTCACCTTCAACAGTAGTTCTAGGAGTGGTATATGTTGTTCTTCCACACGGACCCACCCGACCTCCCCAGCTGCGGACGCACAAACCTGGCTTCCAGCAGGCTAAGATCTGGTGTCATGGGGCAGTGCCGAGGGTTATATCACCTGAGTGGGTGGGAGGAGCCAGCTTGAAGACTTTCCGGCTGATATAAAGGGAAAGGGACTCTGCCAATAAGTGTGGATGAACAACATATACCACTCCTAGAATTACTGTTACAGATGAGTAACCTGTTTTTTTCTGTACTTCTCAGCTGGGGAGGGGTAGCGGTACCTCCTGGAATTGGGGAGTGATTGGCAGTTCTTGGAGTCGGATCCTATTCTGGAGGGCTTGGCCCCCATCTGACCTTTTTCTTTCAGCTTGTCAGTTGATTTATTACTTGGAACATCTGAGGATTCTCCAAGCTGGTGAAGAGGAAGAAAATCTTGACAGACCTAAAAAGAGAGGAGTGCAGGTAGTACTACTTCAGGAAACTTACCTTATTGCTCAAGAGCTCTTCAAACTGGAGACTGACTAGGTAGGGAAGTGTTTTGCTGCTTCTTAACACATCCCATTAAAGAGGCGTTACAGTGCTAATTCATAAAAATCTACCCTTCCAACTATATAAATTAGCATTGTATCCTTCAGAGGGCTGATGTATATCTATGAATGGGTACTAGGAGGTTAGATGGTTTCATTTACCCTGCGTATGCACCATCAACTTATGATCCACAATTCTTTTCACTTCTGCTTAGTGTGTTGCAGAATGAGAGATTTGAAGGGCTGTTACTTGGTGGCGATTTCAACTGTGTACTGGAATCCCATCAAGATGGGGACAGAGGTGGAGGGAGGCATGCCCAAGTGTGGAACAGTGGAGGCAAGGGCTCCTGGACTTGGATATAATGCATGTTTATTGGATGCCTCATCCCACTGAGAGAGATTTTTTTTTTCAATCCCAATGTGTCTCGGTCTCAAAGTGATTTTATTTTTATGCCTCAAAGCATAGTATTATAGAGATTGGTAAAGACGGATATTAGTGCCATTGTTATTTCTGACCATGCACAGGTGGTGGTTAAACTGCATTTGGGGGGTGGGAGTATATATGGCCAGCTTGGAGATTCGGCACACATCTATTGGCGACCTACGAATTTAAGGAGTACAGTACGGTATACACCACTTATACCGTTACATGCTTAGTATGGACAGTCACTTAAAAAGACATTTTCCATTTGCCAAAGTGTTTCTCCATTGACTCCCATTCTAAACCTGTCTGTAAGGGTGCCTGCTATACTGGACTCCCAGGCCTCTCTAAAGGTGTTGATTAGCCTGTCAGCCTAATTATATTACATGACTGCAACCTAGTCCAGCATTAACAGCGTCAATGAGGTGCTAATCATCAGCAAACTTCAGCTCTTGGCGTCAGTCACAAGCTGTGCCCTCTTCATGTGTTGTATCCTGACCTATTGTGACCCTACTAATATCCTCCTGCCCTCCCTTCCTCTCTGTAGCCTCTGATTATTGAAGGTGCAGTGTGGCCCCACTGATTCGGTAGCAGTACTATGCAGTTGGTAAATAGGAGCTGGGAACTGGAGCAGACAACAATCAACAGAATGATAACCTGCCCCCCAGTAGTGGAGAAGATTGGTAGCTTTCAGTGTGTCAATGCAATGAGTGAGCCTCCCATAGTGGATAACTTCTGTAACTGAAGCATGTTGGTGCAACGGGCGGGTGAACTGGCAGGCCGGGAACAAGGAACAGGAGCAGAGACAAGAGGTTGCCGGTGTGAAGTGCAAAACCACGAGACTTGACTGCTGCTCAAAGTAAAAAAAAAAAAAAAAAAAGATGCAGAAGAGAGTGATAACGAGCAAGCGAGAGTAAGCACAGCTCTTGAGTCGGAACTCTGCAGTCATTATTTTATTTACTGTTGTCCATACTGGTAGCCTTGTGTGTGTTATTAAGTGGTAAGAAAGAATGCCCGATACCACCACTGTTGCTGGGGAGAGAGATGGGAGATAGTTAAGCAGACTTGAGACAAAAAAGGCCTTATCTGGCTAAAACAGAATCACTTATAATGGACAAAACTCATACACAGAGTAGTCCGTTATAAGTGGCTTGCACTGTATGTGAATACACACTGAGAGATTTACACATCTAGTAATCTGACTTCTGTCCCTTCTCATATGGTATTTTGTTAGGTAATGAAGACGTACCATAGGGGCATGGAGATGGGCTACTGTACATGGTTGCTAAATGTAAGAAAGAAGAGCTAAGCAGGCAGAATTGAAGCAACAGCTTAAGCAGTTGGAAAAGTGGCCCTGTAAGAACAACTCTTCAGATTGCCTACGGCAGATTACAGCGGCATGGGAAGCCATTAATTTGTTGTTGGTAGAGGGAGTGGAGGCCTGTATTTTTTTTCTTCTAAATTTAATATGCTGTATTTAATTTTAAGTTTTTCCATCCAAACTGAGTAGGCATTGTTGTTGCACAAAGAAAAACGAGAAGATCTTATAAGGTCATTACATTTTGATAGAAACATCTTTGTTATGGTAACTGACTTCTTAGATCTAGCAGACAGGAACAAGTTAATAGCAACATGTAAATCGCTACATTGTAAACAAGCCCTTCTCCCTCCCCACTTTTTAACCTGTATAGGCCCTCCTCCCACTCTCACTCAGGCCTGTTTTTTTTTTCATACGGAAACAGATTTTTTGAGTGGGGAAACAATTCTAGCCCTACCCTGGAACAGATGGCAAGAGGGGGTTGAATGTGATCCCTAACATCAGATGCTCCAGAGGGGTACTGGTAAATGATAAAGGGGCCACTGCCATTCAGCAGAAATTTGCAAATTTCTGTTTGACTGTATACAAGGCAGAGTGTATAGAAACACAGAGAGCAACAAAAGTGTTCCTAGACTCCCTTCAGATTGGGCAGATTGGCACCTGAGGAGCTGGGGTAGTTCATTGCCTTGAGAAAGCAAAAGCAAGGGGTGGGGCAGATGGCTACTTAGTGGAGTAAACACATCGAATCCCCTTACAGTGAGTGTTTGGCAGCAGGTTATAAAGATTTGCTGACTGACTGGTAACTACTCCTCTCTTGTTATGAGGCTTCAGTTTGTGTGTTCTCTAAACCAGGCATGGATCCCACAGACTACGAATCCTAATGGCCCATTACCTTGCTAAAATTTTGGCTACGAGATTGAAGGGGATGCTGATTCAGATAATACACCCGGACCAAACCAGGTTTCTTTAAGGTTGCCTCTGTTATCATAACATGAGAAGGTTGTTGATTGTTATTAATTTTGGGTCTTGGCATCTGGGGCACCTTAGTGCTCTCCCTGGACACTGAGAAGGCATTGGATAAACTAGAGTGGAATTATTAATTTAGATATTAGATTAGTTTGGCTTCGGTCAAAAATATGTAGAGATGGTTCAGTTGCTGTATGTGAGACCTCAGGCTAACATTTTGGTTAAGGTCAGTTTGGTGGATTCCTTTGACCTTCATAGAGGCAGAATCGAGAATTGCCTTTTCTCCTCTCTTATCTTTATGGTTGCAGTAAACCCTCTAGATATTAAAATCCAGACTGACCCACAAATTAAGGGGGTGACTTTGAGTACAGGTAAACATTTCTATGTGGACGCCATTTTCCTTTACCTAATGGAGCCCAAATCCTCTGTTCCTGGCCTCCTAAAAGTTTTAGGAGTATTCTATGTCTTTTCCGGGAAACAAACTTTTTTTTTTTCAACTTTATTTCTTCACCCTGTGAACCCCTGGAATTCTCTCAGGCTGCCTCCACACACCGACCGCTGTACTGCACACCTGATCCCTTGCCCTCTCTGAGTTAGCTGTCCCTCCTCCAACTGGAACCCCCCCAGCTCTGAGCCCTCTGAGGAAGGGTCACCACCACTCTTGGCACTCTATCTAGAATGCAGTGCCAGCCAAGGAGGTGGAGGGGAGGCGGAGGCAAGGCCTGGTATTGGCATTCGGCACAGAGAGGAGCCGTTGCCTATCCAGGTGCCGGGGGTATTTCCTTGTTTCCCCCCCCACAGGAGCACGCGTGTGCAGTGACATCAGCACGGAGCCCCCGTAGACATCTGCCGCGCTTCTCCCATTGTGTGCTCCGTGCACTAGCAGTACCCCAGTCTCCACCGGGGGTCCCCACTGCGCCGGAGATACCCAGGATCCCTCCCCAGGGAGAGGAGAGCAGTCCTCTGGATGCTCAATCCTCTCCCTCCCCTGCCGACCCCCAGCGTCCCGGGCTTATTCCCAAACCCGGGTCGCCGGCATGGTGCAAGGTGTGACGTACAGAGCCTCAACACTCAGCGCCACCCGGGCCAGCTTCTGGAAACAAACTTAATCTTCAGAAGTCCTGACTGGAGATGAGTAGGCCTGGAGGATGGATGACGTACTGTTGTCACCCTTCATGGTGTCTACAAGCTATAGTACATATCTAGAAATAAATGCTGGGGCCTCTTTAAAGGACTTTCATGGGTTAAAATATAGCCAGTAAGCTGGACCGGTGGCACTGAGGACTGAAGCGCTGATGAGTGCCTTACCTTGCACCATGCTGATGACCTGAGTTCGGGAATGAGCTTGAGTTGCTGGGGTCGTGGGGGAGGGGTTGGGCTCCGGGAATGGATGTAGCGGCCATCAGGCAGCTCTTCTCTCCTGGATAAGGAAAGTTACTGACTCAGCTCTTGGCTGCCACCAGGTGGAGGTCTGGTGGCAGTGCCAACTGCCTGAGCGGCAGATGTATTTGCGTCACAGGGGTGGGGCGCCACAGGGTCTGGGGTACATGTTTGCCTCCACGCAAATGTGTCGCCTGTGTTGCCTCAGCTTGCACAGGGGCAGAAATTAGAAAACAGGACCTGAGGATTAGCTGGCACACCACACGCCTCTCTGGACCCGCTACATCACCTGGGCACCTCTGCACTAATTGGTCTGAGGAGGTGGGGTCAGAGCGGTAAGGAACTCATGGAGTAAAAAGTTATATGGAAAAAGGAAAATATATAAGCCACTATTGAATGTTCTTCTGACAGATTTATAATGGTTGCATGCTGTACCTGTACTCTGGCTGGGGGGTATAAATCTAAGAAATTCTGCACCCCTTACAATGCCCCCAGTGGGGTTTAGCCCTGGTGATTTATCACGCTTAGAGGTGGCATATACAAAGTTTATTTGGGTTGGTAAGAGGCCAGGAGCAAGTTTGGCTAGCCTTAATAGAGAGACTGTGCAGGGCGGTCTGATGTTTCCAGATATCTGGAGTTCGTATTTGGCAGTCCAGATATACTGTATATATGACTGGATAACACAAACAGACCGAGCTCAGTGGGGGCTACATACCCACTGCACGCATACTTGGATGTTTGCAGGGATACAGTATATAGAGGGCTGCCTGTTCATAGTGCATTGGTAAACTGTCTTTTAGCAGCACAAAAAGCACTTTGTAAAAATAGCAGTGTCAGTGGCTCAGTAGGTAGCACGCTCGCCTGTGAGGCCGGGAGATCAGAGGGCTGTGGGTTCAGTTCCCCCATCTGGCACTTGGGTTAATATCTCAGTACTGACACTGTAGTGCAGCATGAGAGGGGTGCTGCACTTCTGAGGTGCCGTCTTTTGGATAAGACGTTAAACCGAGGTCCCATCTGCCTGTTCTGGTGGTAGTTCAGGTGGATGTTAAAGATCCTATGGCACTTATCGAAAAGAGTAGGGGAATTTCCCCGGTGTCCTGGCCAAATGTCCTGGCCAAATTTCCCTCATTCACTAAAAATACCACCAACAGCTTAATCTGGTTCAAGGTCAGTTAGCATTCATCTGTTTCCCCCTCCCCCGGGTTGTGCCTGAAAATAGGCAGGATTTGTCTAGTGCACTTACCTGGTCAACAAAAACTAAATAAATAAAATAAAATAAAGTCGTGCAGGAGCACACATTGCTGCTCCCGGAGGTGGGCAATCCAGCGTTTTTCCCGGAAATAGGTTTTTAGGTGTTTAAGGACTGGCAGCATAGAGGGATACAGTGTCTGGGAGAGTTGATTACTTTTTTTTTGGGGGGGGGGGTAGGAATAAGTCATTTGAGGACATTCAGTAGACATGGAATATCCCAAGTGCCCAGCTACTGTATTATCTACAAGTCAGACACTACATAGATGGGCTTGATACAAAGGAACCATCCAAATTAAGGATTGGTTAGTTAGAGTATATCATATTACAGAAAAGGCAAAACCCCACTCAGGTGATTTAGGTTCTGGTAAAACAAAATAGAATTCTGGGGTCTGATTGGTCATTGAAAGCAAGGGTACATTGGCAAGTCCCACAGGTGGTAAGTAAATTTAATCTGGGAGTGTCTCCCACATGTGAAAGAGGCAGTAAGGAAATAGAGACATACATCCACTACTTCTGGGAGTGCGAACAGCTCCAGCCATTCTGGGTCATGATAAGTGCATCAGTAGGGAGAATACATAAATGTGGAGTGCCAGTCACACCTTTAGCAATGCTTTTTCGTATAGAGGAACAGGATGATAAAGAGTGGACACTGCTACAAGTGATGGCTAGAAAATGCATGCTTGCTGTCTTTGTTTCATCAACTATATAGAAGAAACATAGGGCCAAAGGTTCAATCTGTAGGTGTCAAGTTGCCAAACGGGGTACAAACAGGGGCCCTGTTGTGACCACACACCTACCCTGCCATACATGAAAAGGTGGGGGAGGAATCTCTTGCGACTTAAGTTGCAATGCAAATGAGGACCACCAGATGTTAGTGGGCATAAAGAGATTTTTGTGCCCATCAACACTGTTTTAACACCTGTGGATATCTGTGGATGGCACAGCACCCCATTATCACAGATGTCTGCCCAAACTGTCCCCCATCTTCAGACCCATACTTTAAGGCCCCCTTGTGGGATGGAGTTTTGCAGTGTCATATGGTACTGTTCTGTTCCTTTTCTTGGTCCTCTGGCCCCCACTTCCACTCCTCAGCCCAGAATTCATTAGAATACAGTGAATCTCCCTCAACTCATAATGTCTGGCCACTACAGTCAGTGTTGAGCTCACTTCTCTTCTCCCTAACTCTGTCCTCTCACTTGCCTCGCTAGCCCTAAGCCCAGTTTTGCATTGTCCTCCCAGTTCCTCTCACCATTCCTAACTGCCTCGGCTCCCATTTAGCAACTTGTTGGGTTTTGAACCCATAGAAACATAGAAGTTGACAGCAGATAAGGACCACTTGGCCCACCTAGTCTGCCCATTTCCCTACCTGATGGATGAGCTGCAGATTCTAGTTAATCAACTGCTTACTTCCTCCTACCCCCCTCAACTAGAATTGCCTTATGCCTGTCCCATGCATTCTTGAATTCTTCCACTGTTCCTGACTCCACAGCGTCCTCAGCAAGGCTGTTCCATGCATCCACAACCCTCTCGGTGAAAAAAATACTTTGTAACATTACCTCTGAGCCGTCCCCCCTCTGTCTTCAAATTGTGCCCCCTTGTTCTTGCACATCTCTTCTTCTGAAATATACTACCCTTTTCTACTTTAATTCCCTTGAGATACTTGAAAGTTTCTATCATGTCCCCCTTCTCCCTCCTTTCCTCAAGGGTATACATATTAAGCAGCTTTAGTCTCTCCTCGTATGTCTTCTGGTACAGACCCTGCACCATTTTGGTTGCCCTCCTCTGAACAGCCTCCACTCTGTCTATGTGTTTGCGGAGAAGGGGTCTCCAGAATTGCACGCAGTATTCCAGGTGGGGTCTAACTATCTGTACAGAGGGATAATAACTTCCTGTTTTCTACTGTTGATGCCTCTCCCTATGCATCCCAGTATCCCCCCCTAGCCCTCCTTACTGCCTTCTCACATTGCTTGTCCACCTTTAGGTCATCTGATATAATTACTCCTAGGTCTCTTTCGATTTGTGTTGTTGTTATTAACTCACCCACCATTGTGTACTGTTCCCTGGGTTTTTGTTTCCCAGGTGCATTACCTTGCATTTCTTTGCATTGAATCCGAGCTGCCACATATTTGACCATTCCTCCAACCTTGCCAAGTCCCTTTTCATTCTTTCCACCCCACCTTGTGTATCAGTCCTGTTGCAGATCTTTGTGTCATCTGCAAAGAGACATACCTTTCCTTCCAGGTGCTCTCCAATGTCACTTATAAAGACATTAAAGAGGACCGGTCCCAGTACTGAACCCTGTGGTACCCTGCTAGTTACCCTCCTTTCTTCACAGTGAACTCCGTTTACTATAGAAAAACCCTGTACCCTCTGCTCTAAAGGCGGACACGCAATCCCTGCACCACTAGCTAGTGTCATCTGCTTCCTGTTTCCTTTTCTGTCAAAATGAATCTCTTTCCTCTGTTTCTTCCTGTGCTGCTCCTTCTGTCCTCTCTTCCCTCTTACACCCCTTCATCATCACTGCCCCTCCCACCGGTACTCCTACTATTACGTGCCACATTACCCCTCCTTTCGGCACCACATCCTGCCACCCTTGTTTTGCCGACATCACCCCGTGCACCCCTGTAGTGTATCTGTTCCAACTCAAACTACTCTGGGCCCTGAAATCCTGGGCTTCATCTGATCTCCTACTGTAAACCAGCTCGACCACCCCCCGCCTGGGTTACCCAGCTCACCTTAAAGAAGCTACCCAAACATGCTGTATAGGTTCTCCTTCATTCTTCTGCTCCTCTCTGGAAATGTTCATCCTAATCCAGGCCCTATGCCCACCCCCCACAAAAACTCAAGCATAGAGCATGCCAAACTCCAAGCCTGGGCATGCCACCACAACCCAGATGCTCTTGTGAATAGCTGAAACCTGGCTAACCCACCATACCCCTGACTTGGCTGTCGCGCTATCTGGTTACACCCTATACAGATCAGATAGAATGGGAAAAGGGGGGAAGGTTGCGCCATCTATCTCCATGATACACTTCAAGGTCATGTAGTCCCAACTACCCTCCGCATTGCTAATGCTCAATCCCTTACCCTTAAAATTGCCATTGGGACCTCTGGTAAAATGCTATACCTGAGGTCTATATACATACCTCCCCATAACCAGAAAGAGGCTTTCACTTCGATCCTAGATATCGCTGCCCAGCTCCCCAAAACTCTGAGATCATCGCACTCTGTGACTTTAACACAAATTGGCTTGCCTCTCAATCAACCTATTTCAGAGATGACGCTGCCACCCAAACCTAACTCAGCTAGTCCCATCTCCAACCAGGCTTTACCGAAACACGGGCGACAGAACCCTCATTGACCTCATTTTCTCCAATCACTCTGAACGTATCTCTGATGTCCAGGTCTTATCTGACTCGCTTAGCGATCATTCCTCAGTCACCTGCTACAGGTCAAACAGCTGGAAACTGTCCCCCCCCCCACCCCGTATCTCTAGACACCGACTCCTTATGAAAGGCACCCTAGGGCATTTCTGCAATTATCTTCTCAAGTTTGACTGGACCCAGCTCGACTATATTGCATCTGTTGATGATGCACTGTCCTTCTTTATTAGTTCCTTTAGCATCGCCTGTGATATTTTGGCCCCCTTTGTTAAACGGGGCAGTAAAAGATCGTTTCTCTCCCTGGGTCAACCAGTCTATAATTGACCAAATGACTGCTCGCGACAACCTGAGGCGCATAGCCCTGGAATCTGGCCGCCCTGTGGACTGTCAACTATATGGTGCTGCCCGAAACTCCTGCACCTGGGCCATTCACCAAGCTAAGGCTGATTACTACCATGCTAAACTCACCACCTCCTGGGGGCAGGGACGTAACTTCTGGGAGAATATTAAGGAACTCAGTGGTAAATCCTCCACCCCCACTGATCATAAACGGGGTGCCTACCAAGATCCTGACCAGATTACCAACACCTTAAATGTAGCTTCTACTGACCTTAGCTCAGTACCCCCACTTTTTCTCCCCTCCTGGGCTGTTTCCACCTACTGGTGTCCCACCATTCCGTTTCAAGACCATCTCCTGAGTACTGCCTGCTCCTACCTCTTTAAGTTCCTTGGCAAATCCAGACAGAGTGGTGATACACTAGACCTTAAGTTGCTCAACCTGTCTCTAGACGCAGTGCTAACCCCCCCGACCAAATTCTTGAATATTTTGCTATGCTTTGATCAGTTCCCTTCCCAGTGGAAATGGGCGGTGGTCACCCCCATCCACAAGAGTGGCGACTGAACCTCCCATAATAACTACAGACCTATCTCCTTTCTGCCCCCACCCCAAAAAAAAGTGTCCGAAAAAATCATCACTGACCAACTCACTGAATTCCTGGAATCACATAACCTCCTTTGCCAGCAACAGCATGGTTTCAGGAAGGGCTACAGCACCACCACTGCCCTCCTGGAGTACGCCATTCATCCACGACGCTTGATTACACACTTGGTTGGGTCTGTGTACATAGACCTCACCAAGGCCTTTGATATGGTCAATCATTCCCTATTATCAGACTCTCTCCTTTCTACTTTCCCATCCCAGGAGGCCACCGCCTGTTTTACCCACTACCTGCAAGTAAGATCCTAGCAAGTGAAGATAAATGGCACCCTATCCACTAGTCTACAGGTTTGCTCTGGGGTACACCAGGGCTCCAGTCTTGGTACACTCCTATTTACCCTGTACCTGAACTCTCTCCCTTCGGCCTACACTAGACGTCTCCTCCTCTGTGTGGATGATGCAGTGATTTTCAGTCGCCACCCTGACCCCACCCTGCTTCAACAGGACCTGCAGCAGTCCTTCAAGGAGGTTGAATCCTGATTTCAACCATAAAATAATTCACAATTATAATGTTATTTTCCCACCATCAAAATAAGTACAAGTCCTCCACCCTCTCCATCCGCAATTCTCATGGCACCCCCTGGAATCTGTTCCCCATTTAAAATACCTTGGTATCACCCTCAATCCTGCCCTCTCCTTCCATGAACACATTACTGCTACCTGCTCTGCAGTAAATGTCAGAATTGGCCTCCTCTACAGAATTAGGTCCTGCCTCCCCCCTGCTGCTCTTAGACTGGCTACCTTCAGCTCTATTCTATCTTCGGTAGATTCTACGGGTCTGCCTCAAACTGTGCCCTGAGTAAAATTAAACTTGTCTTAAACAAAGCCTGCTGCCTGGCCACTGGCTGCGACAGGTTGACGCATACCTGCGATCTCTATCAACACTCAGCCTGGCTAAATTTCCAAGGGCGTCTCTACTATCAGACTTGCCTACTAGCAAAAAAGATCTCTATGGACCACTCACCCCCTGGCTGTAACCTTCTCCTGTCTCCAGGGCAGCACAGGGGGCGACCAGACACACAGACAAAACTGCTTTCCAAGTCCCATCCTATAGAACCATCATCGGTCAAAGGTCTTTCAAATATTGGGCCCCTTCATGGATGATCTCCATCCCCTGTTCCCTCCTATCCATACCCAGGTTGGGCCCTTTCAAAAAAGAACTGTGGGACCACATCCTGGTTTCATCAAACTGTGACTGGCCGTAACACTGTTGTAACTCTCCAACTATTTCCTTTCCTGCACCTTGGACACACGATAATGCCCATTGGGCAGCTTTCTAGTCTGTACTATTTCCCAACTCTCCAATGGTCCACTTCCTGGGCCTGTTTCTCACTTTCTCCACCATAGCTCCATTGCTCCTGTGTCCAATATTTATTTTTTCTCCTCAGACTTGTTTCTACAATTTTGGTTACTCCCATGTCAATTGACAATGCTCCATTGTAATGCATCGTTATTAGATCACTCCCTATTGTGTAATTTTCTCTTTGTATATAATTATTCTCATTGTTCATGATGTCTGTAACACTTGCCTGCCACACTTTGTACTGACATAGAGTCTTTGAAAAAGAGTTCCTGACTCAAAGGGTTGTAATTCCTAGACCTCAATAAATAAATAAGTGTGTCATCCTTCCTGGTCCCTTGCTGATCTCCATCTCACACCGGGTCCTTGTGGTGTGGTTGCATCGTGAACAACACGCTTTACAACTGCCTGTAACAGTCTAAGTTAGGGGGTATTGCTAAACATGCAGCTGCACATTTTGAGGGACACAGTGCTTTGTGGATAGCCCTGTAGGTCGTTTTCATGATGAACTGGCCCCCTTCCCTACACAGTTGTAGTCCAGGTTTTGGCCATATAGGGAAGAGTTGGACCCCCTTTGAGGATGGTTGTTGGAGTTCCAGGCATGGGACTAATGGAAAATCATTGTTGCAGCCCCTTTGGACAGTGCATTAAGCCCATAGCATTTATTCATACCATTTGAAGATATCTGAGAAAAAAACTGTTGGTTTTAAGCTAAAAGGATATACATGGTGACAACCTGCTGGATTGCTCTAAGTTAGATTTATGCTTCTGCCATAAAGGTTTTTGACTCATTCTGTGTTATGACAGACATATGGTGAAGAGAGTAAGCATGTTCTTCACTCAGGCTGTCAGATTTGATCACTTGAGGGCTTATCCACTCTTGATAGGTTTGCATAAACAGACTGCCAATGGCAGGTAGGATTAGGGCAGTGTCATTTTTGAATAAAGATGACACAGAGTTGAGACTGAAGCTCTGAGAAGAGATGATGACACATATTCAGTATCCTGAGCAGCAGCTGAACATGTAACGTATCGCTGGGAAATGGACGCGCTTGTGCCATGGAATTGCTGCTTGTAACAGAAAACATTATTTATTTATTTAGTTTTTGTTAAGCAGGTAAGCACACTAGGCAATTGAATAGGGGAGGTTACATCTTGAAAATACCATTGTTTTCAAATCTAATTGCAGCATTCTTTTAATGCAGTTCTGTTATCCCTGATCTGCTAGTTTGAACTTTGTTGGGCCATCTTTGTAAATTAAATATTGTGATGAAATCATATAACTTTCTGTTGGAATTATTTAACATGAAATAAAAAAGCATGCAAGCTGTGTATGTATTTTGCTTGCAGTGTAATATATGCTGTGGATCTTTTTGTAAACCTATTGCATCTGGACTGCTAATTAACTGAATACATGAGACAAATAGGGTAGACGTTCTTATTTTAGTAAAATTCGTAATTGATATGGAATAAACATTTTTGTGACACTGGTTTACAATACTCTGGACTAAACAAATTGGCCTTCTATTTGCTGTTCCAGGAGGATTCACTTCTCCGTTATACTTTTGGATTAGTTAGTATTATGAAATATGTTCTAAAAATTATACAGTCTGCCTTGTTTCTCTCTCTCTCTCTCTTGCGCACACACATGTCTGTCTTGTCCCCTCTCACGTTCAGCTAAAGCAGCAGCAACGTAGGTAGGTATGAGCGCAGCAATCAGCATGAGTAGCTAGAACCTCTGACTGCTCTTAAAGGAAGTACCCCATGGGAGTTACTTGACTGTGACTAGTATATGGGATGTACATCTTGTCACTGCAACTCAAACTGTTTTGCAAATTATTGACCTTGAACAGGGTTCCAGTAACAAAATATTAGCATTTACAAAATGTTTATTGGAACATTACTGTGATGGGTAACAGTTATGTTGTTTCATATTCAGATCAGCTATTTTCCCTTGCAGCACAATACAGCCATTAAAACAAAGACTTATTTTTGTAAGCTTAAACATATCCCTTTTTTACAAGCCAGTGTCCCATTTTATAAGCACAGTAGACCACCCGAGAGGTTGTTGGTTGGTGCTATAATAACCTACTCATTGAGTGGTTGGGCTAAAGCCACTTGGCTTCACCTTGTGGCTTCAACTCACCCACAGAGTGGTTTATTAAACAATAGTTACCCAAACCATGATTGTGGCTCTCATCTCCAATAGTAACAAGCTCTGTGATAAAAACAAATATTCTGGGTATTAATTCACACCTAGGAGATCTCTGTGTATAATTTGTTAAAAAGTTTCACTCACCCTCCGTCATCTGATGAGGTAGGCCACTGTTTACTATGCTGGCTAGAGTCATATCTGTTAGACAGTTAATGTGGTGGTTTTGCATGTCAGGTCAACCGGTATGGCATTTATTTCCATTTTTAGAGGCAGTGCGTTGACAGTAGTGACTGGAGAGTTGCTGCTGTCCAGAATGCTCATGTGCCTAATGTTCTAAGCCATTAGGCTGTGCCATTTCCCCTAGTAGGGGTGCACAATACCTATCTGCTATTAATACCTATTGACAATGTAGGAGCTAACTGAAAAGGAAATTATGGTAAGTATGAAGAAATGTTTTCTTTAATGCACGCCCTATGGGTGTAAGGACACTCAGCCTTTGACCTCCTGCCTTACTACACCCCTGGGGTGTGCAGTAAACTCCTATAATACACACACTGTCATGGCTTATTACTTATAAAATGGCAAGAAAAAAATTAGAAACAGTTTGCCAAGAGACATCACCTAACCGTGCATTAAATTTCTATAAATAGATGGTCAGGTGCCGAATCACATTTTCATCTTAAAAAAAACTACTAACACATATCAATATACCTCAAGAATGGAGAGACAAATCTTAGTCTTTACTACCACTGTAGTTTAAACAAATTTTACTTAATGTGTCCACCCTATAACAACAAACTACAGATCTTACTTCGAGACACAGCTCTTGCAGCAGGTTACACCATTAGGACTGAAGCCGTCAGGCGCCAGGACCCCTCGGAAATCTTTCTAGCTAGCTATCTTCAGCGGGGACCGCCCCCGACGTCGGTCCCACCTCCGACGTCAGGCCTGGTACAAAAGGGGGCGGTTCCGCCAGAATCCCCAGTTCTTTCCCGCCGTCGAACTGCATGCCTCGACCCTCCGGTCACAGTCTAGTGCGCGACGCGTGGTTCCAGAACTTCCTTCGGGAAATTATCTACAATCAAGAATTTTCGAACTCTGATGTCCTCTCCGACCTCCGGTCACTTATCCAAGTGCGTGTGTGGCAAACAGATCCCCTTTAAGGACCCGCATTCCGCGTGCGTCCGGTGCCTGGGCCCAGACCACGACACCAAGGCCTGCTCCCTGTGCCAGGGGTTCAACAGTCGCACCAGGATCCGCCGGCAGAAGGCCCTCCAGGCATTTTTGCTAGAGGAACAGCTCCGGGCCATGTCATCTAAGGGGGAATCGTCTCACAGACACGGGGAAAAGAAGAAGAAGGAGAGGGATCTTCCCCGGTCGCCGGCTCGGGCCTCCGAGTCCCGCAGCTCTGGTTCACGGTCCGACCGGTCCCCGTCTAGGGCCTCGTCTCTTCCCCCAGCTGCAGCTCCAGTTCCGAAGCCTGCTCAGGCCTCTTCCGCCAGGCCGTCGTCCTCTTCAGCCCAGAAGGCCGTGGCGAAGTCAGGGGAACGCCACCACCATCATCACACCCCCCCCGGAAGACCTTGGACCTGACACCGCTGAGGAAGCCGGTGGATCCGGCGTCAGCCAGACCGTCGTCGGCCGCACGCCACCGTTCCTCTGAGCTGTCATCGGCCGGCCGGCGTCGGCCTCGTCCACGCATCGGACGTCGGTGGGGGGTCTGATGTCCGTGCTGCCTGAGCCGAGGGCTCCTGCTCCTCCGATGGCCGTCGGTCAGGAGTCCCTCACGGAGGAGGAATTGGTCCAGCCCGAAGACCAGACGGGCACTCCCAGCCGCGAGCAATCTCCCAGGGGTCCTCGCCACCGCCGAGGCCCCGCTGGAGCTGGCCGCTGGGACCCGCACCACCCGCCCTACTGAGCCGACGCCTGGGTTGTCATTGGCCAAGGTGAAGGACCTGTTTACATATTGGTGGGACACCATTAGGAAGGACGTGGTACCCCAGTCCCTCCTCCTCCTCCTCCTGTACCTACCCGCCCCGCCCCACCTCACCTGTGGTCAGCCGGCCGTTCCGTCCCCAGGAAGCCTGAGACTCCTCCCAGGGGCCGTCATTCCAAAAGGAGACCTTCGTCCAGATCTTCATCTTCTGGATCACCCAGTCCCAAGAGATCCAGAAGACGCCGTCGGTCATCGTCGACGGAGGGCATGGGATCATCCTTCTCTACTTCTAGATCCCCGTCTCCGGTCTCGCTTCCCTCGCCGGACCCACGTGAGACTCCACGGTCTCCTCCGGACGACCCTTCCTTCATGGATATTTTACGTCATATCCAAGAGAATATGGGGTGGGAAGCTGAAGAGTTGGACCCCGAGAGGTTACGCCTGGCCAAGTACCTTCGGCAGAAGGACCCTAAGCCTGTGGTGGTGCCACCCTTGGTGGACACATTTGTGGACGTCACCAAGGCTGCGTGGAAGCGTCTGCACTCGCTCCCGGTGGTGCCGAAGAAGGCTGACCGGTTGTACAGGGCTCCTAAGGGGGACCAGTACCTGTTACAGCACCCTCTGGCTGATTCTCTGGTGATCACAGCCTCACATGACCGGTCTCAGAGGCCGCAGCATCTGAGCACCCTGCCACCAGACCCTGAGTCCAAGCAGTTGGACTCCTTGGTAGGCGCCGCGGCGCTTCAGCGACTTGCGCCATCAGGTCCCTGAACTACCTTACCCACATGGTGCAGTTCACGAAACGCCCTGTGGGAACAGAACCTAAGGGCCGAGGCTGCCAGATGGTGAGCAGAAGAGGAGATGCTTCAGCTTCTCCGAATGGGTTCAGATGGGGGACCCAAGTTCAGAGAGCAGCGTATGACTCTCGCGGACTCTTCAGCCAGAGCGGCTGCATCAGGCGTTTGCCTCCGGAGGCACTCATGGCTCCGTGTCTCCGGTTTCACCGCGGACGTCCAGAAAAACATCCTGGACGCACCCTTTGAAGGTGAGGTGTTGTTTGGTAATCCATCCGAAAGGATCATTACCAAACTCAGAAGAAGGCTGAAAGCGGTCCGGTCAGTCAGGCGATGTACCGGCGAGGCTTGGTTCCTACGTAGAACCAAGCGGCCGTTTCGTGGCGGACTCAGAGGCAACAGCCCGTTCGCCACACAGCACAGGGGCTCTGGGTTTAGGAGGACCCAGGGAAGCAGTCCGCCAGCAGGGTCAGCGCACTCCCAAGGCCACCCAGCGGCGGGTCCTTCAGCCACCACAGCATGACTCCTTTCCGCCCCGCCCCTCAGGATCAACGGGAAGTTTGATCAGGGAGTGCATTGCCGAACTTCCTGTCGGGATGGCAGGCAATAACCACCGACAGGTGGGTGCTTCAGTTGGTCGGCATCGGCCACTTTTAGGTCGCCAGAGCAGCCACCCTCGAGGCCTCCTCTGCTCTCCCGGTATTCGGGTCAGCACCGCGCCTTAATTTGGCAAGAGATAATCGCACTCCTGAGCAAGGGAGCGATTCAGCATGTCCCAGGACTAGGGTACTATTCTCACTTCTTCCTGGTTCCGAAAAAGACAGGGGACCTCCGTCCTATTCTGGACCTAAGCGACCTCAACTTATCAGTCGCCTACAAAAGATTTCGCATGGTGACCCTTCCGGGCCTAATTCCCATGCTAAAACAAGGCGCCTATTTAGCGTCCCTAGACATGCAGGATGCCTACCTGCACATCCCCATAGCTCGGGTACATCAGAGGTTCCTGCGCTTCGAGTTCCTGGGCCACCACTTTCAGTTCCAGGCTCTCCCCCTCGGACTGTCATCCGCTCCAAGGGTCTTTACCAAATGCATGGCAGTCGTGGCAGCTGCTCTAAGGAGAAAGGGCCACTATGTGTTCCCGTACCTCGACAATTGGCTTCTCATGGCCGCCTCCAGGGGCGCTCCTAGCGATCCAGGACACCCAGGTCCTGTTTGGATCACTGGGATTCTCATAAACCAGGAGAAGTCGGTCTTGGTACTGTCGTCAAAGCCTGCAATTTATAGGTGCAGTGCTGGACACGGGTCCAGGGAGGGCTTTCCTCCCAGTCGACAGGGCGGAACGCATCAGGTCTCTCATAGAGGACCTTTCAACGAATCAGACCGCTCCGGCCAGGTCGGTCCTTCGTCCTGCTCGGACACATGGCTGCGGCCATTCCCACGGTACCCCTTGCGCAACTCCACATGCGGATAACGAGTGGATGCTCAAGCGCGAGTGGGACCAGAGGCAAGACCATTTGCAGCACCCAGTCAGAATCACGAAACGGGTGGTTCAGGACTGGCAATGGTGGTTAGCCCCCGGGTCGCTTTCCAAGGGCGTCCCTTTTGCAGCGCCGTCCCCGGAGATAACCCTCACCACAGAGGCCTCAGGTCTCTGGTGGGGAGCTCACCTGGATGGGGTGAAGTCTCAAGGTGTATGGAGTCCACTGGAAGCTCATCTTCACATCAATATTCTAGAGATGAGAGCGGTCCTCTATGCACTCCAGGCTTTACAGCCCATGATCCCACCGTGTACCATCCTGCTTCAGACGGACAACGCAGCGGTGATGTATTACCTCAACAAACAAGGAGGCGCACACTCTTACCCCCTTTGCAGGGAGGCCATGAGAGTGTGGGAGTGGGTAATCAGACATGGCGCAAGTTTGATTGCGGTACATGTTCCCGGTGTGGACAACACAATCGCAAACGGTCTGAGTCGCACTCAGGCCAGAGTCCACGAGTGGGAACTTCTTCAGAAGGTGGCAGAGGATCTGTTCATTCGATGGGGAACCCCAGAGCTAGATTTATTCGCGTCCCCATCCAACGCAAAACTGCCCAATTTTTGCTCGCTAGATCCAGGGCCTGGAGTTTTCTGGCGAGACGCGTTGTCTCTCTCCTGGGAGAACAGATTCCTCTACGCCTTTCCTCCCTTCCCGTTGATCCAGAGAGTTCTTCTCAAACTGCGCAGGGAGCATGCACGTCTAATTCTGGTGGCCCCCTTTTGGCCCAGACAGATCTGGTTCCCATTGCTGGCACAGCTATCCTGGGAACCTCCGCTCCCGCTGCCGCTCAGTTCACACCTTCTGTCTCAGGAGCGAGGTTCATTGCTGCATCCGGATCTTCGCTCTTTGAACCTGCACGCATGGCTCCTAGAGACGTAGCCATTTTGCGACACGGGGTCTCGCAAGAGGTTGCGGAGGTCCTCTCTGCAGCCAGGAAGCCGGCTACACACGCTACATATGCCATGAAATGGCGTCGGTTTTGTTTGTGGTCACGGGCTCATGACCTCTCCCCTTTAGGTTGCCCTGTGGGGGCAGTCTTGGACTACCTCCTTTCCCTTTTCCACCGGGTTGGCCTACTCCTCTATTAAGGTGCACCCAGCGCTATTTCGCTTATCATCTGCCGTGGGACAGCGCACTATTGCTCAGCTTGATGCTTCTCGGGAGTTTTGAGGGGGTGTTACACCTTAGGCCTCCTATCAAGGACCCAGTTCCTCCATGGGATCTCCTTTTGTCCTGGAGCAGCTCACTCTTCCTCCCTTTGAACCAGCCGCGGATTGTGAGCTACGTTTTCTGTCGTGGAAGACGTTGTTTTTAGTTGCCGTTACTTCAGCCAGAAGGATTTCTGAGCTTCATGCCCTCATGTGTAAAGAGCCTTATTTGGTTTTTCACCGGGACAGAGTATCTCTGAGGACAAACCCGAAGTTTTTGCCCAAGTTGGTTTCAGCTCTCACTCTAAATCAGGACATCGACCTTCCGGTCTATTTCCCGAGTTATTCGAATAGAGCAGAGGCTTTGCTCCACACTCTGGATGTTCACCGCAGCCTGAGGTATTACCTCAATAGAACTAAGCCCTTTCGGGCTTCTGATCAGCTCTTTGTCTCCTTCGCACAGAGAATGAGAGGACAGCCGGTGTCAAAGCAGTCCTTATCCCGCTGGCTCGTGCAATGTATTTCTCATTGCTATCAAGCTAGGCATAAGCCCTTCCCGGGTTCCATCCGGGGTCATTCCACTAGGGTGTGGCCACCTCCTTTGCTGCTCTCAAAATGTCTCAATCTCAGCCATTTGCGCCATGGCTACTTGGAGCTCTGTGCATACCTTTATCAGGCATTATAATCTGGACATAGCTTCTAGAGGCTGACGGGCTGGCTTCGCCTGGCTGGTTGCAGGGCCTCTTGTCCTGAGTCGGGATTTGGTTTGAATTTCTCCGCTTCTTCCTCTTCCTCCTCCCAATGTTTGTGGGACAAGCATTATTGCTTGGAATCAGTCTAATGGTGTAACCTGCCACAAGAGCTGTGTCTGATAGATAATGGTGCGTAAGAACTTACCGTAACAGTAGATCTTCGAGAACAGCTCTTGCAGCAGGTACCTTCCTGCCCTCCGTTCCCCTTGGAGGAAGTATGGCTCGTGGCTGTTTTAAAAAAAAAAAACAAGAACAAACAAACATATCAGGGAGAAAGTAAAGAAAAAAGGGGGAGGGAACCCTTTTTCCTCCCGAACGGCTGAAGCAGGTAGAAGTCGGATATTCACTTGGGAAGAGTGAATTGAGTTTGGTTGCCTTCTGACGGTGGATCCTCGGTCCCCTTTCTGATGTCATCCCTGCGGCTGGGAGTCTCCGGCGGAGACACAGGGATTCTGGCCGGGACAGCCCCCTTTTGTACCACGCCTGACGTCGGAGGTGGGACCGACGTCGGGGGCGGTCCCCGCTGAAGATAGCTAGCTAGAAAGATTTCCGAGGGGTCCTGGCGCCTGACGGCTTCAGTCCTAATGGTGCAACCTGCTGCAAGAGCTGTTCTCGAAGATCTACTGTTACGGTAAGTTCTTACGTAACTGTACTTTCCTGATTCAGTACACATTCTCACAGATTTCTCTACCATTTTCATGAAAAGCTGCACTTACTCACAGCCCAGAATAAACTCTGTGGCCTCCGTTCTATAAAGCGCTGTATTTCCTTGATCCCTTGCTAGCCAGAACTGCATCTTCCAGTGCTCCATGATCACTTTGTGTTTTCAATCTTGAAATACTCTCCCGCCTCACTGAAATTATTAAAAAACAGGTAAGTTTACCTCCATACACTGGTCCCAAATGAAGGAGCATCTTAAAACAACCAGCTGCTGTAACGGAGTAGACAGCTCGTCTTCCTGTGTGTTTAATTACACTGTGGGGGGGGGGGGTTGCGGCACAAGAGACAGAGAGAGTCAAGTGACTGATGACGGGTTAATGGCACGGTTTCACAAAAGCAGTAGGAGCAGGTGCATTAGCAGGAGCCAGCATTTCAAAACACATTTCTGCACTCCTGCTGGGAGGGAGATGGGTGTTCTCTCATTCCCCTACTCTGCCTCTGCTCCACCAATCCAGTTTCTAAGGACTGAGACAGCAAGAGAACACTGGCACAAAGCTCTCCGGCCCCATTGGAGCAGTTTATGAGGGGCGGGAGAGTGCTGATTTTACCTTTTACATGCATTCGTTGTTGTGGGGTTGGGGGTGGGGTTTGTGTTCATGCTGACAAAACCAAGAAAAATCCTCTTCAGTTATAGAAAAGGTGAGACATACAGAACTGAAATCAACCTCACCGCACCACCTGCTGGCCTAATGCATACTGCTGCAATACAAAACTGACTTTTTCTTTGAAAATACATTTTTTCATTGCAGATATGTATAAAAAACATTTTTTACTGAAACAAGTGTTTAATTCTTTTAGAAGTTCTTATAACCAGTAACACTGCAGCAAACAATGTGCCATTTTATAAGTGTGATAAGCCACCCCATGGTGTGCATTAAAGAATTCTAATGCAGTTCCCAGGGGCATAGGAACACTTGACCTTCAGCCTTATGTGTTAGCATGCCCCTGGGAGCGTGCATTACGATCCTTTAAAGCACACCCTTTCATGACTTCTTATGTACACATGAGATCACAAAGGCAAAGAGCCCAACGGGGGAGGTCGGATGAGTAACCTTTGTGGTCTCGTTTGCCCCCAGGAGGGATTATGTCCCGAGTATAGCTCATGTACCCATTCTTTGTTTTATGCACTACATTAGGATGGTGTTTTTACCTTTTGATCACATTTGTGATCATTTCCTGGTTTCGCTTTTTTTTTTTTTTGTCTTAGTGTTATTCTGTTGTATAGTGGCATTTTTGGTCTATTAAAGAGCTACTGACGCCTCAAAGAAAACTTTAAAAAACATAATAATTAGGTACAATTCTGCTTGCATTCCATTTAATATTTTCTGTATTTCTCCTCCCCATAATTTATTACTAAGGAAATGTGTATGAATATATGATCGTTGTCCCTTAGAGTTTATTCTGAGTTCATCTGCCTCTATAACTCACTCCCTACTCCGTCATAATTCTCTGTTGTGATATCACAGTCTGTTGCCATGGGAGTAATTGTGAGGTCACAAGCAGTGCTCTATGACTTCAGGAAGGGAGAAAGCAGCAGGAATAGACAAACTCTTCAGGAGCAGAAATCCTGTTTTTTCACAGATCACCTCAGTAATAAATAATGGGGAGGAGAAATACAAAACTAATGGGAAATACAAGCTGGACTTTGTCTAAATATTGCGTTTTGTTAAAGTTCACCTGAATGTATCACCAGCTCTTTAAGTTTTTTATCTGCTTACTTTTTCCATAGTGAAGGATTCCCCTACAGTGGTAGCCAGATATATGTCCTGTGGTATCTAGATATATCTGGATATTGCCACAGGAAATCTCAATTAATTTCAATGGGTTTTCTTGTGATACATCTGGAAATATCTAAAGATTTACTGGGGTAGATATCTGGCCACCACCTTATAAAAGGAGACATGGCTGCTGTGGTCTGTTCTTTAGTCAGAATGGTGATGGTATATGTGGTTGACTCAGCCGTGTGTGTGTGTGGCTACCAGAGTGGTTTGTTCAGGTGGAAGTCTAAGCTGAAGGAGCCTAGAGTCAGATGCAGCAGCACAGAGGACATGCCAGCAGCTGAAGGAGCTTAGAGTCTGCAGCAGCATGGAGGGCGTGACATTTCTTGAGGAGAGCTGGAGCATAGAGGGACATGACTGGTGAGAGACAGGGACATTGTTAGGTTTCTGTGGGGCTATAGTCACTGTTTTCTTGTTTCTTCTGGATAGGGCTTTTGTGGTATTGGAGTCTTTTCAATGGCCTCTGGTAAGCATGTAAATTGGTTTGTGAATTGGTGTAATTGGTTTGGTTGGTTTTGTTAACTGATGTGTAATTTGGCTAAATTATTAGTTTGTTTTGGTCTTTGTAATGTTGTTCTTTGGGTGTTTTCTGTGGTGGTATGCCACTTTAGTTGCAGAGCATCAGGGCAGCGATGGTCCCTTAGTTGAGGAAAAGGGAGCCCTCCCTCTGCATCGGACCAATATTTTGCTGTTTCAGTGGAGCTGGGTGCTTCAGAGGGCGATTAAGCAGCGGCAGTCGGGTCTCAAGCCATGTCTCCTCCCACCAAAACAGTCAATCAGAGAGACAGCTTGGGACAAGGAAGGTGCTGCTGGGGATTTAAGCCCTGCGGTGAGCGGAGTGGCCACAAAACCATAGGGCAGAGTATCAGGGCAGCGGGGTCTCTTAGTTGAGGGAAAGAGAGCCCCCCCCCGCATCAGACCAACATTTTGGTGTTTCAGGGGAGCTAGGCGCTTCAGAGGATGATCGAGAGGCAGTCAATCAGATCACTAGTCGTGCCCCCTCCCACCAAAACAGCCAATCTGAGAGACAGCGCAGGACAAGGAAGTTACTGCTGGGGATTTAAGCCCCACGGTGAGCAGAGTGGCCACAAAGCCATTGGATAGAGCATCAGGGCAGCGAGGGTCCCTTAGTTGAGGAAAAGGTAGGCCCCCCCCCCCCGCATTGGACCAGCATTTTTCTGTTTCAGTGGAGCTATGAATTTCAGAGGGCGATCAAGCGGCGGCCAGTCGGGTTGCTAGCTGTGCCCTGTCCCGCCAAAATAGCCAATCAGAGAGACAGCTCGAGACAAGGAAGGAAGTTGCTGTTGGGGATTTAAACCCCGTGGTGAGTGGAGCAGCCACAAAGCCATTGGGCAGAGCATTAGGGCAGCAAGGGTCCCTCAGTTGAGGAAAAGGGAGCCCTCCCCACTGCACTGGACCAGCATTTTGCTGTTTTAGTGGAGCTAGGCACTTCAGAGGACAATCAAGCAGCAGCCAATTGGATCGCTAGCCACGCCTCCTTCCACCAAAACAGCCAGTTAGGGAGACAGCTCTGTTCACTGTTCCACTTCTGTTATTTTAAAAGAAAGAGGCCATCAAGTGCCCCCCCCCCCCACGCTGTGGTCCCCTGAGACAAAGATATCACTGCAGACGCGAGCCTGGGCCGCCAAAGGGTGGCAGGGGAGGGATAGGATTGAGCATCCATAGGACTGCTCTCCTATCCCGGGGAGGGATCCATGGAACCACCGCTTTGTGGTGGCCCCTGGCAATGGCAGTAAAGGGGGCGGAGTGCAGCAAACAGCAGCACGCAGTGCCCAGACGTCATTGCATGCCCGAACTCTGTAAGAGGCGAAAACCAGGTAGAAAATGGCGGAGGGCCGATCTGGCGGCTGATGGCCACGCCTGGCATCCCCCCGGTTCCCATAAGGATTCTGCCACAGAGTGCGATAGTCCTAATGGCTGGCTCTGTGGGGGTGCCAGACCAGGCCCGGGGGTTGTAGGTGCTGGCAGCCGGAGATCACATAGATCTGCTCCGCGGGTGAGGAGGACAAATAGAGAGGATAGTAAAAAAAAAAAAATGTGTGTGTGTATATATGTGTATATATATATATATATATATTTATGACAGCAGAGTCTACCCACCAGTGTCAGACCAACAAGCTGGCACCCGGAAACTCTGCACCTCAGCAATGGGTAAGTGAGGGAGGAGAGCCAGGTGTCTAGAAGCAGCAGGCATCAGCAACAGGAAACTGAGGACTAGGAGATTCTACCTGGCAACTGCGGTAAGATTTCTGTTTCATTCCTGTCCTAAGCACACTCACTGCAATGGAGTGAGGAGACTCTGGGGCACACAGAAATCTGGGAGTAGGTGACACACCCTGTATAGGGTAAGGGAACAAAAGGGTTTTAAAGGAAAAACAGGCAGAGTAGAGGGTAAGTATGATGGGACTGGAGCAGTGCAGTGGCTATGGGGTGGCAGTTTTCAGGGAGACCTTTTGGAGACTGCGGTGCTGCCTCATCTGTGTGCACCTCTCTGGGCTGAGGAGGGAGGTTGCTAGACTCCAGGCCGAGTTGGCTAAAATTCGGGGAACCTCCTCCCCCACCCAGGGACCACAAGTCTGCCACCGCTATCACAAAGGATGCCTAGGAGGAGGTGAGCAACTATGAGGCCCAGAGGTAAGGGCAGAGGCACATCCCTCATCCGGTAACACTGCGCATCTCCTATGCTGCTCTGGTGGGGCAGGACTGTCTCATGGAGGCACTCAAGGTAGTGACCAGAGAGGATGCGGATGTCCTCTGTAGTGGAGTCCTCAAAGAGGGTAGCAGAGGACCCCAGAGGAGAAGGACGCAACTCTTGGTGGGGGACTCTGGCGCCTTGGTTCAAAGTGATGGAAAGCGGATCCTGGGAATCGCTGGGGCAGCAGAACGGGAGGGGGATCTAGATGTCATTGCCCATCCAGGGACAAATGACCTGGCTAGGGTTGGGGGAGAGGATAGCACAGGAGAAGTTAAGGGAGTAGGGGAGGGGTCTTAGGCAAGTAGCCTTTTCTGAGGTGCAGCCATTGCTTGAGGAATGGTGCGGGGTTCAATTACATTGAGGACTGGGATCACACCTGGAGGATAAAGGCCTGTACAGGGGAGATGGCCTGCATCTGTCCAAGAGGGGGACCGCATTCCTCAGCGAACGGTTTAAATGTTACATTGGTGAGCATTTAAACTAGCTGAGGGGGGTGGTGGAATGAAGCAGGGAGACATAAACTGCCCCCTCCACACACACACACACACACACACACACACACACACACAGACTGAAGTAGTCAGCAGGGAGAACCCTAAGGGAGACAAATTCCCATGGGTACCTAATAGAAAGAAAAACAAGTTAACAGTAATGAAGAGAGGTGGGAATGAGAACAGAGGCAGTAAGGAGAGAAGGCAAAAGGGAAAGTGGGGGGCTGATGAGCAGGATATCACTAGAAGTTGGAAGGTCATGTGTGCCAATACTCAGAGTCTGGGAAATAAAATTCCAGACTTACAGGCAATTATGGCAGAGACTGACCTGGACATTGTCACCCTTACAGAAACATGGTGCACTGAGAACCATGACTGGGATATAGCCAATACCAGGCTATACTCTGTTCAGGAAGGACAGGGTGGGAAAAAAGGGGGAGGAGTTGCACTTTATGTGAGAGATAGCATAAAAGCAACAAAGGTATGGGAATACAGGGGGAGGCAGAGGTACTGTGGGTCACCCTAGAGACAGGGAATGGAGCCACTGTTTGCACTGGTGATCTACAGACCTCTAGCGGAGAGTTGCATACAGTTCTGGGGGAAGCCATCCAAAAGATGGCAAATAAGGGGGAGGTGCTGCTGGTGGGAGACTTCAGTCTGCCGGATGTAGATTGGAGCATCCCAGCTGTGGCTACATCTAGGAGCAGGGACATCCTGGACTCCCTTCAGGGGGCATTCTTTAGGCAACTAGTTAAGGAGTCCACTCATGAGGGAGTAATACTGGACCTTATACTAACAAATAGGACAGTGTTGCAGACGTCATGGTGGCTGGCCACCTGGGGACCAGTGATCACCATATTGTGTGGTTCAGTATAATGACTGGGGCAGAATCAAACCATTCAATGACTAGGGTCTTAGACTTCAGGGGGGCTGATTTTAAAAAGATGGGGTAATACCTCAGGGATGCCCTACCTAGCAATCTTCAAGACTGCAGCTCCTTTGGGGGTTTTAAAAAAGGCCTGAAGACGTACCTTCTAGAGCTAAGCCTCTGTGCATGCCAACGCTGAGGATAGAAAACAGCACTCCACCTCTGATGCTAAAAACCTGCTGCCTAACAGGTTGGTATCCTGTTTCAGTTGAATCTTATCACTTCTGAAACGCTTGAAATTGTAACCCGTAAAACTGACCTGATAAAATAACCTTATATAACTGCCACTCTTGTGAAACTAGTGTTTACCCCATGTTATTCTAAACGTTACCTAACCTGCCTGTGATTGTACTATATGTTCTGATTTTAATGTCTGTATATGCGCACTTTCCTTTGAATTGTTCCTACTTCTTATTGTACTGTTGACTGTAATTAACCCCGGGTCGCCCCTGAAAAAGGGACCATTACGGTCTCAGTGGGCCTACCCGGTCACCAAAATTTAAATAAACAAATAAAAAAAATGCTTTGGCAGGGGGGAGGACTTGGGTGGAGTGGAGGAACTTTGGACAAAATGGGTCATAGAGAAGGCAACAAACCTCTACGTCAGGCTAGTAAAGAAAGGCAAGAGGAAAAAGAGATGGCTATGGTTCTCTAAGGAGGAGGCTGGGAAGGTAAGAGCAACAATATTAGCATTCAGGAGATAAAATAAAACTTAGAATGAGGGGGATAGGGACCTGTATCTGGAGAAACAGAGGGAGGCACAGAAATCAGTTAGGAGTGCAAAGGCACAAACAGAGGAGAAAATAGCCCAGGAAGTGAAAAAAAGGAGACAAGATATTTTTTAGGTATGTCAGTGAAAAGAAAAACCAGGGGAGGGATTGTAAGACTAAGACAGGGAAGGGGGGATTGTGTGAAGTGGGGGGAACCAAGAAAAAGCAGACATCTTGAACAAATACTTTTGTTCAGTGTTCACAGAAGAAGGGGAAGGAGAGGGGCCACGGAAGTGACAGGAGCATCGAAGGAAGGGAGGGGGACACTCGTCCATTTACAGAGCAGAGAGTCCTGAAGGAACTCGCAAATCTGAAAGTGGATAAGGTAATGGGGCCAGATGGGGCCCATCCAAGGATACTGAGGGAACTCATAGAGGTGCTGGCTGCACCTCTGACAGTCCTGTTCAACCTCTCACTAGAAATGGGAGAGGTTCTGAGGGACTGGAGGAGAGCAGATGTAATTCCCACTTCGCAAAAGTGGTAGTAGGGAGGAGGCCAGCAACTATAGGCCAGCCAGCCTGAATTCAGTGGTGGAGAAATTATTGGAATCACTACCGAAGGAAAGGATAGTGGAATATCTTCAATCCAGTGGCTTACAGGACCCAAGACAGCATGGATTCATGGGGGGGGGGTTGTCAAATGAATCAAATAGATTTCTTTGACTGGGTGACCAGGGAATTGGATTAGGGAGGAGCGATGGATGAGGCTTACCTGGATTTCAGCAAGGCCTTCGACATGTCCCTCACAGGAGATTAATAAGCAAGCTGGGTAGCCTAGGAGTGGGACCAAAGGTGGTAAAATGGGTACATAATTGGCTAAGGGATAGGAGACAGGGTTCAGTCTGAGGATGGGAGGGTGACCAGTGGGATACCTCAGGGATCTGTACTAGGTCTGGTCCTCTTTAATGTTTTTATTAGCAACATTGCAAAGGGGCTGGAGGGAAAGATCTGCCTGTTCATGGATGACGCTAAAATCTGCAACAAGGATAGACACTTGGGGGACTGGAAAAATGAGAGGGATCTGAAAAGGCTAGAGGAGTAGTCAAGGATGGCGACTGGGCTTCAATGCAAAAAAGTGCAAAATCATGTACTTGGGCCCAGAAATCCAGGGCAAGGCCCCTGGAAATCTGCAATTCTGCGGTTGTGGAATTTTCTGCAGAATTTGTATCATGCTGTAGAATTCATATAGTAACGCAGAATTCTTTGATCTTACTTCGAGTATGAACTCCTACAGCAGGCTACGCCATAAGGACTAGGATGCCACGGAAAACTTCTAGCCAGCAGTACCCAGCTGGGGCCAGTCCCTTACGTCAGTCCGCCCACCGATGTCACCCTCTGTATAAAAGGGGTGGTCCCCAGCCCCACCTCAGTTCTTTTCCCACCATCGACCGGTGCACTTCGGCTCCTCAACACCTCCTTGCATCTGTCAACCGCCATTTTTCTTCTGTCAGAAGTACCCACTTTTTCTTTAATTTTTCACATAAAAAGTATCGATATCACATTAGTTTCTGTCATCTCCGTCGTCTTCACGACGGAAATCCAAGTGTCCGTGCAGGCGGTAGATTCCTGCTAAAG
This sequence comes from Neoceratodus forsteri, assembly GCA_016271365.2. Classification (NCBI taxonomy): domain Eukaryota; kingdom Metazoa; phylum Chordata; order Ceratodontiformes; family Ceratodontidae; genus Neoceratodus; species Neoceratodus forsteri. The sequence goes on along the minus strand of CM057449.1, from coordinate 1,126,133,813 downwards.
ACAGTCATTCTCGGTGCCTCTTCTGTTTGGGGCCTGATCATGAAGTTGAAGCCTGCACAGACTGCAGCAAGTTCAACCAGTGAACCCGGACCCGCCGACGCAAGACTCTCCAGGCCTACATCATGGAGCAGCAGCTCACAGCCCTTCAGCGCCCGTTGAAGGCCAGCTCCTCAACCTCTTGGTCGCCGACTTCCCACAGGGAGAAACACACTGCAGGGAAGCACCAACAGTGGAACAAGGAGCACAGTAGGTTGGAGTCCAGATCCAGATCTCCTCATAAGGAGAAGCACTCTCATTCGTGCTCTGGAGAGAGAACAGACTCAGCCCCTCTGTCAAGCCTAACTTCCTCCGGCCTGCTGTTGACGAAGGCTCCCACCTTTACCCTCTCAGTGGGCGGCAGGTCTTTGGGGCAAGGATCCTTGGGTCCATCCCTCAGCCTTAGGTCCTTCCAACAATCCTCTGGGCCTAAGACAGGGACTTCAACCGATAAGGTTCAGGCATGTTCGTCTTCTAGCTCATCATTGGCCTAAGACAACAGACACAGATGCAGTGAGCATTCCCGCTCTAGGGGATGCTCTCCCAAGGACAAGTCATCGACCGATAAATGTAAAACCTGATGCATGTCCCAGACGAACGGTCTTCTGACAAATGGAAGGACCAGCGGCAGACACCACAAGGTAAGGCTTCAAGCGCCAAGATGTCTGCCACGATCACTACACGGACATCTGTGGAACAGCCATTTCAAAAGCCGATGTCCACTCCGACCATTTGACAGCCTGATGACAGGCCACCTGTCAACAGATCCCCAGATTAAACCCCCTCGGTACCCGATGACCTGTTGTCAGAGGGCCCAATGACAGGTGACCAGATGACAGTCCGTGCTACTCCACCGAGTCCTCATGTACAACACGATGAGACTCCAGGACCAAGCAACCTTACCGTTACTCCCGTGGAACCCAGTGGCACGCCACCACCGTGGGTGTCTGTGGTCCCCCTGGCAGATGTTGGGATACTCTTCCCTTCGTGGTGGAACACGATAAAGGGAGATTTATTAAAAAAGGATGACCTCTCTCCTCCACTGCCTCTGCAAACCTGTACACTGGTCCCAGACAAAACACCAGTCCCAGACTCTCTGCCACAGTCTTCGCACACAGCCAGGAGCCCAACTCCAAAAAGATCAGACTCCAAGCGTACCAGGCGTAGGGGCAGATGTCACCACTCCTACTCCAGGTCATCGTCCTCGGACAACAGGAGCAGATGCCGGTGTGGGCATAAACGCTTGAGGTCAGCCTCATCTACCGCCTCTAGAAGCCGCCCTCATTCCTCAGACTCCTCTTACAGAGGTTACTTTTCTGAGCCAGAGGGTCCCCGCAACTCACCCAGGTCCCCCCCAGATGACCCAACATTTATGGATGTGATGTGTCACATCCAGTTCCTAAATCAATGATATACCGAGGAATTGGACCCAGAGAGGAAAAGGCTTCATACCTTTTTGGGAATGAGTGACCCGAGACCCTTAGTCATTCCCCCTCTGGTCCCTCCTTTTCAGGACTTAACCAGGATGGCATGGGACCACCCTTCCTCATTTTCAGCTGTCCCTAAGAAAGCAGACAGACTATATAAGTCTTCCAAGGCAGAGCCCTTTTTGGGAAAAAATCTGAGGGCCGACTCCATGGTCCTGATTGCAGCTCATGGCAGGACAAAACAACCTAAACATATGAGCTGACAGCCTCCTGACAAAGAATGTAAGAAGTTAGACCAGTTCGGTTGGAAAGTCTATTCGTCTTCCACATGCTTCATTCGGTTCCTAAATTGTTTGGCCCGTATGGTGCTATACCAGAAATCTTTAGGGAAGAAAGCCATCGAGTTGGACCAAAAGCAGCCAAATAGCCCATCACACACTGAGCTTTTGGACGTACTTCAGTCTTGCCTGGATGTAAGAAAACATTTATTGAGAGCATCCTACGTCTCAGCGGACACAGCTGTCAGGGCAGTGGCCACTGGGGTGTGTCTCCGTCACCACTCCCGGCTGAGAGTATCTGGTTTTCGGCAAGATCTCCAGGATTCTGTCCTTAATGCCCCATTCCATAGGTCTGTCCTTTTCAGAGAGGAGGTACAAAAGATAATAACAGAACTGCAAGACTCAGGCAAAGCAGTCCAGTCCATTCACCGCGTGTACCACTTAGACCCTCGGCAACCTAAGCACAAGCCCTTTCAGTGCCAAGGTGCCAACTGGCAGAAAAACAACAGCCCCGAGGCCCTTTCAAAAGAAAGGCTCCCTCACAGCCAGCAGGGAACAGCGGACTTAGGAATCCAAAATCCTCCCTTCCTTCCCTGCCCACCCCAGGTGCACGCATGACTTCCTGCCAGCCCCCCCCCCCGGCAGAGTCGATGGGGGAAGCAGTAGGGTGTCAGTTCTCTCTATACCTAGATGGATGGACCAAAATCACAACAGATTTATGGGTGCAGGATATTATCGAGAAGGATTACACGCTGGAGTTTACTGAAGTTCCTCCGGACAAACCTCCAGCCCCCTCTCAATGCCCTCCCACCCACATAGCCCTCATCAGAGAAGAAATCCAGACATTGCTCTCAAAAAGAGCGATAGAGCCTGTTCCTCCATGCCAACTAGGAACCGGGTATTACTCCCATTTCTTCTTGGTCCCCAGGAAGATGGGGGACTTAAGACCCATATTGGACCTGAGTCACCTGAACCAGTACTTTGAATACAAAAGGTTTAGAATGATAACCTTACTAGGGCTGCTACCTATACTGCGCCAAGGGGACTGGCTATGCTCTCTGGACATGCAAGATGCATACTTGCACATACCAGTGTTTCCAGCTCACAAGAGGTATCTTCGGTTCGCCTTTCAAGGGAACCATTACCAATTCCGGGCTTTGCCTTTCGGTCTCTCCTCGGCTCCGCGGGTGTTCACCAAATGCCTAGCAGTAGTAGCAGCTGCTCTTCACAGACAAGGTCATTTTGTCTACCCTTACCTAGACGATTGGCTCCTAACTGCCCCCACCAGGTCGCAGTTAATCCACACCCTCTCGGACAATTTTCAAATGTTCCAACAGCTGGGGATACAATCAGTCTCCCAAAGTCCTGTCCTTGGCCCTGCCAGCGTCTACAGTACATGGGGGCCAACCTGGATACACAGCAGGGAAGAGCCTTTCTCCCACCCGACAGGACCACTCGTCTGAGAGACCAGGCCTCCAGAGTAGCTTCAGCCAAACTAGTCACAGCAAGAACCATGTTACAGCTCCTAGGACACATGGCTGTGGCCATACCCACAGTACCACTGGCATGCTTACATATGAGAGTTCCTCAGTGGAACCTAAGGGTACAATGGGACCAGATGTCCCACAGTCTCGAGCACCCGATAATGGTATCAAAGGCTGTCCAGCAAACGCTGTCAGGATGGCTTACTTCACCCAAATTGGATTCAGGACTTCCATTCCAAACAGACACACCAAGCCAGATCCTCACCACGGATGCATCGGGTCTAGGATGGGGAACTCATTTTCAGAATTGCCATACTCTGGGCATATGGTCAGACATAGAAGTGTCCGTGCACATCAACATCTTAGAGATGAGGGCGATTCTGTATGCCATGCAGGCCTTTCAGACTCACCTATCCCATGGTCCCCTGCTTCTCCAGACCGACAATATGTTGGTGGTCTTTTATATCAACAAGCAGGGAGGGACGCACTTCTACCCTCTGTGCAGAGAAGCCATGCGAGTGTTGTACGGGGCCCTAGAACACGGACTCACACTGACAGTGGTTCATGTTCCAGGAGTCCAAAACGTCCTGGCAGATAAGCTCAGTCGCTTACAATCCAGAAACCACGAGTGGGAGCTGCTTCAAGAAGTGGTGGACGATCTCTTCGAAAGATGGGGTCATCCAGAGCTGGAACTCTTCGCATCCCCATGCAGTGCAAAACTGCTCAATTTCTGCTCGCTAGATCCCAGGCATGGTGTTTTCTGGTGAGACACATTGTCCCTCTGCTGGACAGGGAGATTCCTGTATGCCTTCCTTCCCTTTCCACTTCTACAGAGGGTGTTACTCAAACTGCAGACGGATCATGCCACAGTGATCCTGGTAGCTCCTTTCTGGCCGCGTCAGATAAAGTTCCCTCTTTTACAACAATTAGCTGTGGAACCTCCATTTCAGCTGCCAATTTTACCCAGCTTGCTGTCTCAAGACATGGGAACATTAGTCCACCCAGACCTTCGGTCCCTACACTTTCATGCATGGCTCCTGCAGACTTAGTCATCTCCAGGCATGGAGTTTAACAAAGTGTGGTGGAGGTCCTAGTAGAAGCGAGAACATCTTCTACAAGGGCCATGTATGCCATGAAATGGAAACGTTTCTGCATCTGGGCAGCTTCACGTTCCCTGGATCCACTGTCCTGCTCAGTGAAGTCAGTCCTGGAATACCTCCTATTGCTTTCCAATGCGGGTCTGCGATACTGTTCCATAAAGGTGCATTTCTGTGCCATTTCTACTTATCACACACCTGTGGAGGGTAGGAATATTGCTCAGCTGGACCTTGCCCCGGCTGCAGATTGCGACCTGCATTTTCTCACTTGGAAAATGTTATTTTTAGTTGCCATCACTTCAGCTCGAAGGGTCTCTGAGCTGCAAGCTTTGATGCGTAAAGAACCTTATTTAATTTTTCACAGGGACAGGGTGTCTCTGCGCATTAATCCTAAGTTTCTTTCGAAGATGGTGTCTGAGTTAACTTTGAATCAAGACATCTCCCTTCCAGTTTATTATCCCGAATATTCGAATTGGGGGGAGGCCCTCTTTCTCACTCTAGATGTACACAGGATCCTCTGTTACTATTTAAGCTGTACAAAATCAATCTGGCAATCTGATCAGATATTTGTGTCCTTTGCCCCCAGGGTTCTGATGAAACCAGTCACAAGACAAACCAAGTCCAAATGGTTGACAAATTGTATTACCTTCATCTACAACGACGAGTATGAAAAACCCTGACCGGGACTGGTTAAGGGACGTTCAACGAGGGGGATGGCTGCATCCTTTGCAGCCATGAAAAATGTTTCAACAGCAGGCATGCTGTATGCGCTGCCACAACATGAAATTATGTGCATTCTTTTGTTAAGCACTACGCCCTGGCTATTGCTTTCAGAAAGACAGCAGGATTCGACCTCGCTGTGCTCCAAGGCCTCATTTCCTAAATGATTAAATTCAATAATTCAGGAGTTGATACCCCAGCCTCCCTTTTTTCTTCCCTTTGGGGACACTGTTTGGGACTTAGTCCTTATGGTGTAGCCTGCTGCAGGAACTCGTACTTGAAGTAAGATAGTACAGTTACATAAAAACTTACCATAACAATAGATCTTTGAGAACAGCTCCTACAGCAGGTGCTATTTTCCCTCCCTCCATCCCCCTATTATGTTTCTCCTTTTGGGATTTGTTTCGACACCTGCCTCAGATCTCTCCTGCTAAGTAACTGCCGGGTCTCCGGCGAGTGAACTGAGGTGGGGCTGGGGACCACCCCCTTTATACAGAGGGTGACGTCGGGGGGCAGACTGACGTAAGGGGTGGGCCCCAGCTGGGTACTGCTGGCTAAACATTTTCCATGGCATCCTAGTGCCTGGTGGCATAGTCCTTGTGGTGTAGCCTGCTGCAGGACGGAGGGGCTTTACATCTTTCCCTATCTGGGATGACTGGTTGCTCAAGGCATAGTCCAAAGAGGAACTGTCCTTGACCCTGGTGCGTACCTTGCAATTGTTCAGTCAGTTGGGGATCACAGTCAACCTGTCCAAGTCAATACTGACTCTCGGCCAGCATCTCCAGTACATAAGAGCTATACTGGACAAGGCCAGGGTTCAGTCTTTCAGCCCCCAAACAGGGTAGAGCACCAGAGAACGCAGGCCCAGGAAATCTGTCACAGCCAGGACATACCTCAGACTGCTGGGCCTGATGGCTGCAGCCATTGCCATTGTTCTGCTGACAAGGCTACACATGCGCATCCCTCAGTGGAGTTTGAGGGTACAGTGGGTTCAGCAGACTGATGATCTGGAGCAGAAGGTTTTTGTCTCTTTGCCGGTCAAGAAGGTTCTCCTGTGGTGAATGGAACCCTGCCATTTGCTCAAAGGGGTTCCCTTCCTCATATCCTCTTCTCATCAGATCCTCACCACGGATGCCTCGGGGATGGGCTGGGGCACTCATCTGGGTCCTTACCAAATTCAGGGGATGTGGACTCAGCTCAAGGCTTTGCTCCACATTAGTGTCCTTGAGATGAGAGCTGTCCTCTACAGCCTGCAGGCCTTCCAGTGTCACCTGTCCTTGGGCCCTCTGCTAGTGCAGATGGACAATATCAGTGGGGTGTACTACATCAACAAGCAAGGGGAGCCGGCCCGGTAGGGTTGAGGCATTGGACGCCACACCTCACGCCACGCCGGCAACCCGGGTTCGGGAACGAGCCTGGGCCGACGGGGGTCGGCAGGGGAGGGAGAGGATTGAGCATCCGATGGACAGCTCTCCACTCGTGGGGGAAGGGTTGGGTATTGTCCGGCATACCAGCGGCTCCCGGTGGAGATCAGGGATACTGCAGTATGCAGACAGAACAAATCGGCGTGGCTGACGTCGGCAGGGGGTGCCATGCGCTTGACATCGGAGTGCTTGCAGAGGCAGGAGGAAAGCAACAAGGGAGAACACGCCAAAACCCAGCTCTGTGGAGTAGGTGGACGCACCTGACCCCCATGCCCACTGCTGGATCCAGCTCATTCAGCCTCAGTTTCTCCACCCGGCCCCACCCCTGCGACAGGGTCTGACTTGAAGTGCACCCAAGAGGAGGGCAACCCCACCCTGGAAGGGTTAATTTGAGATACTAGCTGAAGATGGAGACTGCCAGATGTCCACATTAACAGAGCAGGAAGCCTGAGGAGAGCTCCGCAGGCCCGTGACCAGAGGAAAAAGAATTGGGGGACAAGCAAGGGGGCAACCACTCTTACCACTGTGCAGAGGCGCGATGAGCGTTTGGTATTGGACTCTGGAACACGGCCTCAAACTATCGCCGTTCAAGTTCTTGGTGTCCAAAATGTCCTCACAGACCGCCTATGCATGTCGCAGTCCAATATGTATGAATGGAAACTGCTCACCTCAGTGGTAGAAGACCTGTTTGACAGGTGGGGTTGCCCAGTGTTGGACCTTTTTGCATCCCCACTCAACACAAAACTGCTGCTTTTCTGCTCGCCTCGTCCAGGGCTTGGAGTTTTCTGGTTAGATGCATTGTCCCTCTCTTGGAAAGGGAGGTTCCTTTGTGCCTTCCCTCTCCTTCCTCTGATTCAGAGAGTGCTAATCAAGTTCCAGATGGAGGGTGCCACCCTGATTCTGATGGCTCCCTATAGCCTGGGCAGATTTGGTTTTCACTGTTGCAACAGTTAGTGGAGCCTCCAGTGCCACTTCCCCAGTGCTTGGGGTTGCTGTCACAGAATCGGGGAACCCTTCTCCATCACCTGCATTCCTGACTCCTGAAGTCATAGCCATTGCCAGATCTGGTGTCTCTCCTGAAGTGGTTGACGTCCTGGTGACCACCAGAAAGCCTTCCACCAGGGTGACTTATTCCATGAAATGGAAGCGCTTTGCTTTGTGGGTGGCTTCCCATCATTTGGACCCTTCAGCTGCCCAGTAAACCAGATTCTAGAGTACTTGCGGTCCTTGTCAGATGCTGGCCTGAAGTATTCTTCATTAAAGGTGCACTTGTCCGCCATATCAGCCTTCCATGTGCCCCTTGAGAGTTGTACGGTGGCACAACTGGACTTAGCCTGTACCTTTCTGAGAGGCATCCTGCACTTAAAGCCTCCCATCTGTAACCCAGTCCTGGCCTGGGACTTGAATTTTGTTTTGGAGAAATTTACTTTGGCTCCCTTTGAGCCTGCTGCAACTTATGAGCTACACTTTCTGTCATGGAAAGTGTTATTTTTAGTTGCTATTACCTCTGCTCATAAGATTTCTGAGCTTCAGGTGCTCATGTGCGAGCAACCCTATTTGATTTTGCACAAAGACAGACAGGGTGTCTTCGCATAATAACCCTATGTTTTTGCCAAAGGTGGTGTCTGAATTCACTCTGAATCAAACCATCCACCTACCTGTTTATATCCAGAGCATGCCAGTTCTGGGGAAGCATTGCTCCATACCTTGGATGTACATGGAGTACTCAGATATTATGTTCATTGCATGAAGGACTGCAGCAAATCCTCGCAGCTGTTTGTTTCTTTTGTCCCTGTGAAAGAGGGCATACCTGTTTCTAAGCAGTGTCTGTCCAAATGGTTGGTCAGCTGTATTATTTTCTGTTATAGGAAGTACGGTAAGGAACTTCCTGGGGCTATTAAGGGCCACTTTACCAGAGGCATGGCCACTTCTGTTGCCTGTTTCAGAGGAGTCTCAGCAGTGGAGATCTGTGCTGCTACCAGTTGGAGTACTGTCCACACTTTCACTAGACACTACAGTCTAGACATCACCTCTAGAAGGAGGGCAGGTTTCAACTTAAATGTGCTACAGCGCCTCCTTTTGTAGGCCATTGCCTTCCTAACGCCTGGCCTGTTTTTCCTCTGAGGTGCTGCTTGGGACACGTTCCTAAGGTGTGATCTGCTGCAAGAGATATCATCAAAGAAGATAGAGCAGTTATGTAAGAACTTAATGTAACAGTAGATCTTCGAGAGACTCTCTTGCAGCAGGTCATGCTGTCCCATCCACCTTCACCCTGATTCTGAGTTCCTTCTTTCCTGTCCTCTCCTTTTCCAGGATGGTGTGCCTTCTGCCTTACACGCTCCTTGTGGTGGGTCTCTCTAGCTCTTCCACAGGAGTGCGTCTTCGCTGGATGGTCTCCAGTGGGGAACTGAGGAGTGCATGGGGCTGCCCACGGCTATATAGGGAGGATGTCAGCACGATGACGTCGCCGTGGATGGTCACAGTTAGACTGCTAGCAAACATTTTCCATGTGGTCCTGGTGCCTGACGGCCTTAGTTCCTAAGGTGTAACCTGCTGCAAGAGATTCTCCCTAAGGTCTACTGTTACAGTAAGTTCTTACATGGCTGTTCTTTCTTCGGAGACAACCCAGCCTATATATAGCTTTAATTCATCCACTCTGAGGCGATAGTTTGCATTTGAGAGTGAGTAGTAGCAAAAAATAGCAGGCAAAAAATTATAGTAATTTTTTAAAGTAGTCCCTTATTACTTTTTATTTCTGAAGTGTTTTTCTTTCTTTGTGTGCTTATTAGATGGTTTTCTACCTAATGCACTATTGGGTGTAGTGTGGAAAGCAGTGCTTTACCTGAAGGATGATCTGTCTAGTTCTGTTCTTCCCACTATATCATCAGCATGTGACCTCATTCATTGTTGCATCACAAGCCCTGCTATCTCATTGTTAACATGGTCACAAGTTACCAATCAAGCAGCAGGATACTGGAGCTTCTTGGTTACTTGTGATGATGTAGTGAGGTCACAGTGCTGCTGATGTGTTAGGAGGAATAGAACGGACTATGCCTGCTTGCAGACAGAGTGCTGTTACACACAATACACCTGGTACTATTTTATTCTCAGCTGAAAGTTAATTCTGTATTTGTCATTAAAACACTGCATCACATAGAAAATGAGAAAGGAAAACTAAAAGAAAATGAGTTATTAAACAGTTAAAATACTTAGTCAGCATGTCACGTTCAGATATGCACCAGAGAATTCACATAAAGCACTCCCAAGCATAAAACATACTTCAGAGTATGATATTAAAACAAGCTGCAAACAGCAAGGGGCAGACTCTAAGCCAATGGCAAAGTTAAGAATCAAGAAGAATGTTCCCGTCTCCATAATGACTTGGAATTTTGCTAAATATGTGAAACTGAACAGTTGTTGACTTCTGCAGTCTCTTTAGCATATGGAGATGGTTCTGTATAATTTAAACTTGCAGTCAGTTGCAGTCAAACACACTTCAGCCTGTCACCTAGATATTGTGAAAGTGTGAAAAAACGATTTTAGGAAGAAGTAAGTTCATTGGCCCATTAAGGTCATTCCCCACCAGCTCATTGGGAATGGCTTGAAAGTATCCTTCCAAATAGGTACAGACTCTCTTCCTTCAGATTGGAATTAGCAAGTTTTAAGGTGGCTCACTAGGTAGTACGCTCACCTCTGGGGCTGGAAGATCAGATGGCTGTGGGTTCTTGTCCCACATCAGGTACTTCAGGTAATATCCATAACTGACACCATAGTGAGGGGGTGCTACACTATTGAGGTGCTGTCTTTTGGATGACACATTAAACCAAGGTGCCTTCAATGGAAGTAGACCTCATGGTACTTACCGGTGAAAACCGGGAATTTTTTATTGAAAATTAGACAAAACAAATCAAGTACAAAAATCAAAGTAAGTCACTTATCAGTCAGTGGTTTGTTCAAAAAGGAATACATAAATGAAGGCAAGCATGAGACTGAAAAACAGAGGGACTTCATAAAGAAATATGAACATTGTAATTGAGGCCAAAACAAGAAATAAACAGAAAAAAAAAGACTAGATACTGAAACATTTAGAATAAGAGGAACCAAAAACATTGGCCAGTCAATGTCTGCAGCTGATTCAACAATAGTCCAAGAAACTGTATAGCAGGCATGATGAAATGAATAGAATAAACAGTTAAGATCGTTGTAACTCTGGTCCTGTTTATACATCAGCAACAGGCAAGTTAATTTCCCAAGTGAAGAATTTATATAGTTCAGTGTGTCGATTTGCCTTGTCTGGTTCTAAAACTACTCATCATTGCTCATTATATAGCGCCACAAATTGGTTTTCATATTAAACATGATGTTTGCATTTTGCTTTATTAAGTTTCATAAGGTTATTTTTTAATTCAGCATCATTTATGGTTATGAGTTTCACAGCTAGTAATTTAAGCTCTTATATAGAAATATAGACTTTAACGGCAGATAAGGACCGCTTGGCCCACCTAGTCTGCCCATTTCCCTACCTAGAGGATAAGCTGCAGATCCTATTTAACCAACAGCCTATTTCTTCCTACCCCGCCAACAAAAATTGCCTTATGTCTGTCCCATGCATTCTTGAATACTCCCTCAGTTTTAGACCCCACAACCTCCTCAGGAAGGCTGTTCCATGTGTCCACCACCCTCTCTGTGAAAAAATACTTCCTCACATTGCCCCTGAGCCATCCCCCCTCTATGTTGAAATTGTGTCCCCTTGTTCTTTTTCTGAAAGATGCTACCCTCTTGGACTTTGTTGATTCCACTGACGTACTTAAGCATTACTATCATGCCCCCCCTCCCTCCTTTCCTCAAGGGTATACATATTAAGCTCCTTTAGCCTCTCCTCATATGGCTTCTCTTGCAGACCCTGCACCATTTTAGTTGCCCTCCTCTGAACTGCCTCCATCCTGTCTATGTCCTTGCAGAGATGGGGTCTCCAAAACTGGATGCAGTACTCCAGATGGGGTCTCACCAACTGTCTGTACAGGGGGATAACAACTTCCTGTTTTCTGCTGGTGATGCCTCTCCTGTACATCCAGTATCCCCCAGCCCTCCCTACTGCCTTCTCACATTGATTTCTAACCTTAAGGTTATCTGATATGATTATCCCCAGGTCCCTTTCCATTTTTTTGTTGTTACTCCCCCAAAATTGTGTAATCTTCCCTGGGTTTTGTTTCCCAGGTGCATTGCTTTGTCTTGCATTGAATCCAAGCTGCCATCGTCATGACCATTCCTCCAACCTTGCCAAGTCCTTTCTCATCCTTTCCACGCCTCCTTGTGTATCAACCCTGTTGCAGATCTTTGTGTCATCTGCAAAGAGGCGTACTTTTCCTTCCAGTCCCTCTGCAATGTCACTTATAAAGACAGTAAAAAGGACTGGACCCAGTACTGAACCCTGCGGTACCCCACTAGTAACCCCTCTTTCTTCAGAGTGGACTCCATTTACAATTATCTTCTGTGTCCTGTTGTTCAGCCAATGTTTTACCTAGGCTTCCACCCTGGGACCCACTCCAAGACTGGTTAATTTGACTACTAATCTTTTGTGTGGGACTGTGTCAAATGCCTTGCTAAAGTCTAGGTAGGCCATGTCCACAGCCCCTCCCTGATCTACTACTTTGGTCACCTAGTCAAAGAAATCAATTAGATTCATCTGACATGACCTTCCCGCTGTGAACCCATGCTGCCTTGGGTCCTGTGCCCTACTGGCCTCTAGGTACTCAACAATTCTTTCCTTCAGAAGTGATTCCATCACTTTCCTACCACAGAGGTCAAACTGACAGGTCTGTAGTTTCCTGCCTCTGTCTTGCTCCCACTTTTGTGAAGGGGAATCACATCAGCCTTCTTCCAGTCCTCAGGTACCACACCATCCTCCCATGATTTGTTATAAAGGGTAGTTAGTGGTGTCACTAGTTCTCTGCTTAATTCTTTTAGAATTCTGGGGTGAATTCCATCTGGCCCCATTGCTTTGTCCACCTTCAGTTTTAGGAGTTCTTTCAAACCCTTTCTTCTGTGAAAGGTCTGGGATCCACGACCCCAGAGTGCTTCTGTTAATTGGATTAGCACCTCCCCACTTCCTTTTTGAATACCGAACAGAAGTATTCATTCAGTATCCCCGCTTTTTCACTGTAACTCTCTGCCCACCCACCATCCATTCTATTCAGCCTCACTATCCCTTCCTTTGTCTTTCTACGCTCCCTGATATACCTATACAAGGTTTTATCCCCCTTCTTAACTGAGCTGGCTATCTTTTCCTTAGTTTGGGCCTCTGCTATTCTGACCACCCTCCCTGCTTCCTTCTGCCTTAACTGGTATAGTTCTCTGTCCTGCTCCTTTTGTGTTTCCTTATACTTCCTAAATGCTGTCTTTTTCTCCCTAACCTTCACCGCCACTTCTTTTGAGAACCATAGTTGCTTTTTCTTTCATTTTGATGTGTTTATTTGTGTCACACAAAGGCTTGTTGCCTCTGTGATGGCAGTTTTGATATTTCCCCATTGTTGCTCCGCCCCTCCTTCTCGCCTGTTTGCTAGTGCTTTTCAAAGGCCAAAGTCAGCCCTCCTGAAGTCCAGAACCCTCACTTTTGTATGGCTTGACTCCTGTAGCTGAGTTTATCGTGAATCACACTGTTTGGTGGTCACTTGTTCCCAAATGGCTACCCACTTCTAGATCTGAGATCCTATCACTGTCCCCATTTGAGAGTACGAGGTCTAAGATTGCTCCCTCACGAGTAGGTTCCAAAACTAGCTGTCTGAGGTATGCCACCTGAAGGGCATCAAGAATGGCCCTGCTTTCGGATGTGGCTTCAGCAAAGGTGCTCCAGTTAACATCTGGCATATTAAGGTCCCCCATCAACAGTATCTCCCCTTTCTATGCCATCCTAAGTATGCCTTCTATCATATCCTTGTCCATTCGCTCCCTCCCCCTGACATGGGGGTCTGTATACAACCCCTGTGCGGATTGTGGTGCCATTTCCAGTCTCTAAGGTGACCCACAGTGCCTCCTCTCCTCCCTGTTTACTCTTTTGTTCAGTTGCTTTTATCCCTTCCCTTACATAGAGAGCTACTCCCCCTCCCTTCTGCCCTCCCTGTTTCTCCTGTAGGTTGTGTACACTGGTATGTTAACACCCCAGTCATGGTTCTCTGTGTACCATGTTTCTGTGACTGCTACAATATCCAGGCATCCCTCTTCCATCAATGCCACCAGTCCAGGGAACTTGTTGTCTAGACTACGGGCGTTGGTACTCATCACCCTCCATTTCTTGATGGCCTCACCCCTTTTTTGCCCCATCCCTGTCCTTATTGCGTTTGTCACTTTCTCCATTTACCCCTGCGCTTCTCCCTATTGACATCTCTATGTTGGTGTCTACCTCACTTAGTACCCTGATTTTTTTTTGGGGGGGGGGCTAGGATTTCCCTGCACCTTTCCAGTGCCTCCCCCCTTGGCTAGTTATGCTTGCCAATGAAGTATTTAAACCTATCACCTAGGATCCTGGTTCCCTTCTGGACAGATGCAGACCATCATGCCAGTATAGCCTGCATCCCTCCAGGTGGACCCCCAGTCCCCAATGAAGCCAAATCCCTGAGCTCTGCACCAGTTTTTCAACCACTGATTGACTCCCATGGTGTGGAGCACCCTAGCCTCACCTGTGCCATAGACAGGCAGCACCTCCGAGAAGGTTACCGTGTGTGCTATTTGTCTAAGGCCCCTCCCCATCTCCACAAATGCTTCTTGCACTGCTCTGATCCCTTTCTTAGCCAGGTCATTTGTCCCTAGGTGGACAATGACATCCAGCCCCTTCCCCTGTGCAGCTGCTCCTGTGATCCTGAGGATTCGCTTACTGTCCCTCCAAGCCATGGTGCCAGGCAGGCAGGCACCTTACCTCCCTCTCCCCTTCCTCCCCCCCAGTTCTACCTTCCTAACAATGGAGTCCCCCGTCGGGAGTTGTTTCCTTCCCCTGTGGGGTCCCATGCCACCCTCCTGTGGGTCTCCTTTGTGGAAGTTCCCAGCTTATAGTGCTAGATCAGCCCAGGGAAGGCAATGTAAGCTCATTTTCTTCGAATGAGCTTTGGATGAGAAACCCTGTCTCTACAGAGCCATCAAAGGCTGGAATTCTCTCCTGTCAGCTTGTTGTACTTGCTTTAAATGAGTTTGTCATGTATTTTTATTGTATTTTGACTCACTGTCCCAGGAGGCAGTTTCCATATGCTTTCAGTTTTGGAAAAGCGTGCTGAATAAATGCCATGATCAGTAATCCCTGGCCCTTCATTTTCCGCAAAAAGACCAGGTTCCAGACCTGAAGCCACTGGCATCCAGAAAAAGTGCTAATCCTGCCATGATACTTCCACTAAGAAGGGGTGAACATTAAAACTGAAAAAGGCACAAGTAAACAAACAAAAAAACCTACAGGATTAATCATTTTCAGACCACCATCATTTATATCCCTGTAAGTATGATTCCTTTTTGTTGGATTTACTCTACTGCCACACAGCATCCTAAAAATATTCCTTACAGGGCTGTTTCCGAATGTGATGGCAGAGGGAAAATACAGCTCATTGTCCGTACTCCACAGATAAGGGGATCCTGATCAATACATCACAAAATAGGGTCCACTATAAAAAGGTATAGAATTGGGCTCATATGTGGTATTCACTACCTTTAATTCTGTTTTAAAGGAAAAGACGTTCCCCGATGTATACAAAAAAAAATCCAATCTATGAACACTGAAAGAATGCCATACCATTTTAGTTTTGCAAAAAAAAAATAAGATTCACCCTGTCAAAGGTCTTTACCTGGTCCAAGGCCAGGAAAAAGCCATTCACTTTACCCAGTTATCCTTGTTCCACCAGTTCCCAAATGAGGATTGAATGATCCTGGATCTTCCTGCTGTTTGTGATGGGAGGATCAGGGTAGATGCTGCTTTTGCCAGCCGCTTACCTAAAATATTAAATAGGATTTTATATCCGTATTTAGGAGGTTTTGAGGTCTCTAGTTTTACATGTCAGCTTTATTCCCTTTCTTGTGTAATAATGTTAATATGTTCTGCAAAACGGTCTTACTTACCGCTCAGTTGATTGTGCAAAATGTGTTTATTATGTATTAGTGTCAACAAATCAGCCAGTCCCTCCATAAATGAATAGCCCCTTGGGAAGCCCATCACTTTCTGGGGTAGTGTTACTACTCAGAGTACCAGTGGCTTCTAAGACTTCATCTTTCAAAATCTCCTTAGCATGAGCAATCATGTCTCCTCAGGGAGAACTGGTACATCCAGGGAAGCTGAAAAATAAGAGTCCTAATCCCCTGAGAATATGGTACTAGTCCTAGATATGTCAGACATGAATTTATCTATGGTTGCTACAGTATAAAAGGGGTCTTCTCTTACCTCCCATCACGTCTTGCATATGTTGCTATTCACTCTAGCACTGCAATCATCAAAAGCTCACTTGTGCTTTAACACCCCGCGTACCAAATTTGTGTTCCTGTATCAAGGACGATAGCTGTTGATACTGAAATTTTGAATATCTCCTGTTTTACACGTGTGATTTGAGCCAAATAATCCAATTTGATTTCCACAGATAAAGAAATTTTAGAAGTTGATGCCTGCAGTTGAAGTATCTCAGCTATTAAGTTTTATTTTTTTGGATGTATAGATGCAAAATTCTTTTACTTCTACTTTCACTTGTTTCCACTAGTGCACCAGATTTTCTGAAACATGTGCAATGGTGCTTTCTGCAACCAAAAATCTCCCAAATTTCTCTCTGTATTTTTTCTCTTCAAAGACGGACAAGTTTAACCTCCATAAAGGGGGTCTAGCTATAGTTACTGAGTCAGAACCCACTGTAACAACAATAGATTTATGGTCAGAAGTGTCTCTGGGGAATGTACGAAAGTTATTGAACTGTAAATGTAATCAGTCCATGAGGATATAGACCCTTTGAAAAATGTATCTTCTGTCTGTAGTGGAGATGACAAAGCAGCACCTACCAGTGGCACAGAGGTTATCATGTTATGGATGTAGGTAGAGTCCCAGTAAGTCTCCTTGTCACCTCCCTTAGAGCCAGATGTAGTGAAGACTCAGTTAAAGTCTCCCCCAAAAAATGATCCCCTTGCTGGTATATAAAAAGGGCCTGATTAACTTGAATACCTCTATCTGGGCCATCTTAATTTGGGGACAGTAAACACTGATCAGTCTTAAAGCAAGATCCTTATATTGTATGTCCAGAATAAGGACTGTCAGGAATCAGACCCATCAGTTTCCCCACTTGTACATCATAATTTGCAGCAAAGAGGATGCAGACCCCAGAACATTAGTCCTCTCCCAGGGACCAGAAGGAAGGACCTCGCATGCAAGACTTTTGTGCCATTTTAGCTTCCTGCAAAATGTGAATTCTGGTCTGTTGGAGTTGGACAACGTCTGCTTTCATGTACTTTAATATAAAGTTGTGACCCTGTTTTGCAAACTGTGAATACTGTTTATGTTAAGAAAAAGTACACTGAAGTCAGCAACATTAAATCTACTCAGTCATATGAGGAAAAAAAAATAAACATCAGCATTATTTCAGGCCCCCCCCCCTCCCCCCGGCTTTTCCTGCTCTTGGTTAAATGCTTACTCTTGCTTTCTTTTTTTTTTTTTTTTTTAGTACACCTGGTTCAGTGCCAGGGTCCTCAGTGCGAGAAGAGGGATCGGGCTGAGAGGAGGGAACAGACGACCCATCAGACTAATCCTCAGATTCTCCCCAATTTTTTTGTGTTGCCAATACCTCATATTGATTCTCTGGATCTATAGAGGCAATTCTGGGCAGTTTACACTGCGGAGACCCCTTTTCTGCTGTCTAGTAACCCTTTTGAATGCCTCTGTTTCTGGCATAGAGGGGGGAGGAATTCCCTTTAATATTACTGATTCTAGGTTGGCCCAATGGCGCTGGATGCCACACCTCGCACCACGCCGGCGACCCATGTTTGGGAATTAGCATGGGCCATCGGGGATTGGCAAGGGAGGGAGAGGACTGAGCATCCAGAGGACTGCTCTCCTCTCCTCTCTTGGGGAGGGAGGACTGGCATTACCACCGAACTATTACCCCCAGGTGGAGGCCAACAGGTAGTGCGGGTCTGAGGGGCCAGACATAGGGAGGGAAGTCAGGACTTATAAGTGACGTGGCACGCTGTACATGTGCACGCCCCTGCGTGTGTTCCCCAGCATGGGAAAGGGAGAAATGGAAATAACCCAACGCTGCAGGATGACCACCAACCCCCCAACACACACACACACACACACACACACACACAGGCTCTGCACCCGCACCAGGCAGAGGTAAGTCTCAGTGATACCAGGGTGACTGGGCTGGGGGAGTTGGTCAGAAGGGGGCAGTAGGAGCATAAAGGACTTATTTATATTACTGATTCTGCCCTGACATTTTCCTTTGTTCCCACCCACTCTATCCATGGTTAGATTTTTTTAAACGTCAGCTTTATTGACACTTCCGAGGTGTCACATACCTACATACATACAGCATTTTTGTAGTTTACACGGATACTTTCACAGCAGTTCATAAATGGTTGTGTTACATTGCATTTTTATATCCACATTGTCTGAGTCCTGAGTTCATTCACTAATAATAAAAACAGATCTTCGGGAGTATCTCAGTCATCAGGTCACACTATAGGAACTTCGCCGCCGGTGAAGCAGGATCCACACAGAAGATTTTCAGCAGTACAACTGGGCCATCCATGCCGATATCATGTGATGACGTCACCAACACTATAAAGGCATAAGCGGCACCGCCTCCTCTTCAGTTCTTTTCTGCCGTCGACTTTTTCACATGACTCTCCATTGAAGCTCCGACGCAGTTTTGTGCACATTTTATTTCCTTCTTATTTCTTTAGAATCTGTTTTTTTAAAAAGATTGCTTTATTTTGTTTATGTTGAGAGTTAATCCTTCTACCTCTCTCTTCCATCACTGCCACTGCAGGAAGAAGTTTGCCCCCACAGACGAACACTGTCTCTGTGTCTTCTGTCTTGGGCCTGAACACAAAGTCTCTGACTGTGAACAGGAGTTTAATCAAACAACCCTCAGGTGACGCAAAAAGGCACTTAAAACTTTCCTAATGAATCAACAGGTAGCCAGTTCCGGGCAGGGGTCCTCTGGTTTCCCAGCCTCTCGGTTGCCGGCCGGGTCGTTGAGGTCCAGGGCTGCTAAGGCCCAAGACAAGTCCTCGGAGTGGGGGGGTCACAAAAAGGGCAGAGATTCGGACCGCTCCCACTGGCTGCGGTCTCCGCTCCCCAACGGCCTCTTCTTCCTCATCCAGGGTTACTCCGAATGCAGCTGCGTCGACGCACAAATCTGCTGTCCAGGTCTCTGTGCCTACCAGATCCATACAGACAGCACCTCTGTCTGATACTCAGGGCGGCCAGTCATGGACTTCTGGGTCATTGGCCCCTCCAACATCGTCAACAAGTTGTCATTGATTGCCCTTCCATCGAGGCCTGATCCTACCCCAGGCCCTCAGGCTACAGCTTCTTCAGGCTCTCAGGTCCCATCCGGCGGCTCGTCGCTCCCTGCACTGTCGCCTCCCTTCCGTCAATGCAGTCTTCGACAGTCATCGATCTCCATGAGATTCTGACTAAGTTCACCTCAGTGATTGTTCACCAGCTTGGTGCCTACATCGCCTGCGCCATCGATGACAGTTTCCTCGTTGACCCCTCCTCGACGGCCGTGGGCTGCCCCCTGCGGGTAGTCATCGGTGCCTCACACATTGGACCTGAATCTGGAAGAGGTCAACATCGAGGAGGAGTTACAACCCTGACCTTATTCTTCCTGATAAGGAAGAGGAGGAGGAAGATCCTCTCACCTCAGACAGATTAACTGCTTCCTCAGTAAGTGAGGATTCTGTCAAACACATTCCTAGGTCTCCTCCAGAGGACCCAACCTTTTTCAGTATCATGAAGCAGTTATCCTCAGCCTTGGGGTTCCATACTAAGGAGGCGGATGCCACCAGAAAGGAATTTGTGGATTTCCTGGACATTCCAGAGACTCCTTCCAAGATCATTCCTCCTATTTTGCCTGCTTTACGGAATGCTACAACTGCAGCATGGCACAGACCTGATATGGTGCCAGCTGTGCACCGCCAGGCAGACAAGCTTTACCATGCCCCAGGGGTTTCCTCATTATGCTGTTCAGGCTGAAACAGATTCAGTGGTTATAAAGGCAGCTCATGACAGGTCTAAGATACCTAAGCACCTTAGCTCTCTCCCCCCAGACAAAGAGTCACGCAAAATTGATCTCTGGGGCAAGAGGGTTTATGCCTGCTCTACCCTTGGGCTGGGGATTGCCAGTTACCTGTCCCATATGGTAAAGTACCAGAATACCTACTGGAAGAAGGTCAAGGCCACTGCCCAGGCCCTCCCGGAAGGTACACAGAAGCAGGGGATTCTCAAATGCTTGCAGACCGCTGAAGATGTTAGCAAGCACCTCCTGCAGGCCTTTTATGATATTTCAGACACTATTGCCAGGGCTGCTGCCACCAGCATTTGCCTCCATAGGCATTCCTGGCTGAGGGTCTCTGGCTTTGCTGCTGATGTTCAGCAGAAGGTGCTTAATGCCCCCTTCAATTGCTCTAAGCTTTTTGGCCCAGATGTCCAGGACATCATTAATGACCTGCAGGCATCTGGCATGGCTATTAAATCTGTACACTCGTTCTACCACACAGAACCTAAGAGCAGACAGCGCCCTTCCTTTCACAGGGCATCCAGTAGGCCAGGAGCAGTCTCTCGGCCCCAAGGCAAACGCAGACCCTCTGCCGCCTTGCCCACCCCCTCCAATGTTGGAGCTGCAGTCATGCATCCCAGAGGTGATGGACCAGCCCCAGCAGCTGGATCCACCTCCGCTTGACTCCTTGCCGGGCCCCCCTCTTCTGGTCCCCAACCAAGAGGCGGTGGTCAGAGGTCGGTTCTCCCTCCATCTCAGTCATTTGAGAACCATCACATAGATGCTTGGATTCTTTAAATCATAGAAAGGGATTGCACTCTGGAGCTCACCGAGCAATCCCCAGAGACTCCTCCTCTGCCCTCCAGTTACCCCCTGGCCCATCTGTCTCTTCTCCAGGAGGAGGTATAGTCCCTTCTGCTCAAGCAGGCCATCCAGCCAGTGCCCAGGCACCAGAGAAACAAGGGGTTTTATTCCAGGTTCTTTCTGGTCCCCAAAAAGACCGGAGAGCTGAGGCCCATCTTAGACCTAAAGGACCTCAATTTGTATGTCCAGTACAAAAAGTTCTGAATGGTAACCTTGCCAGGTAGGATGCCCCTACATAAGCAAGGTGACTGGCTGTGTTCTCTGGACATGCAGGATGCGTACCTGCACATCTGAGTGACCCCTCCTCACAGGAGGCTTCTCCAGTTTCTTTTCCAGGGCGAGCATTACCAGTTCAAAGTGCTGCCCTTTGGCTTGTCCTTTGCGCTTCGGGTCTTTACCAAGTGCTTAGCAGCAGTAGCTGCGGCCCTCAGAAGGGAGGGAATGTATGTTTTCCCTTACTTGGAAGATTGGTTTCTAAAGGCCCCGTCCAAGGAACACCTTGTGAGGACCCTGGAGAGAACTCTTCAGTTGTTCCTCTCCCTGGGCATCACCGTCAACCTGCCCAAGTTGGTCCTGGTGCCGTTCCCAAAGACTGCAATACATAGGGATGGTTCTAGACTTGGTGCAGTGGAAGGCCTTTCTGCCTCAAAACAGGGTGGAATGCCTTATTGCCCAGGTTCAGGAGGTGGCCCAGAGCCATTATATTTCAGCCAGGGTGTTACCTGAGGCTGCTGGGACTGATGGCGGCTGCCATCCCCACCGTTTCACTGGCCAGGCTCCTCCAGTGGACCCTCCGGGTGCAGTGGGACCAGCGAACAGATAAATTAGATTAGTTAGAGCTGGTCTCTTCCCCAGTCCGCAAAGTGCTCCAGTGGTGGATGGACCCTCTAAACCTGTCACGGGGGTTCCATTCCAGATCTCCTCTCCTCAGTAAATCCTCAGCACAGATGCCTCCGGTTTGGGCTGAGGAGCTCACCTGGGTCCTTTTCAAGCTCAGGGCTCTTGGTCCCAGGTCAAAACATTTCTGCATGCCATGCAGGCCTTTGAGAACCATCTTCTTCCAGGTCAGTTGCTGATCAAGTCAGACAACCTCAGTGTTGTGTACTACAGCAACAAGCAGAGGGGAACACATTTGTACCCCCTGTGCAGGAAGGTCATGAGAGTGTAGTACTGGGCACTAGACCATGGCCTGACCCCCTCTCAATACGCAAAAGGCATGGCTACCTCTATGGCTTGTTTCTGAGGGATCTCAGCTGCTGACATTTGTGCAGCTGCCACCTGGAGTACCGTCCACATTTTTATCAAGCACTACAGTCTGGACATTGCCTCTAGAGCCCGTGCTGGATTTGGCAGGGCTGTGCTGCAGGGCCTTCTGTCTTAAGCTTAAGGTTAGCCTTCCTCCCAGATTGTTTGTTTACACCTGTAACTGCTTGGGACTTGTTCCTA
This sequence comes from Neoceratodus forsteri, assembly GCA_016271365.2. Taxonomy (NCBI): domain Eukaryota; kingdom Metazoa; phylum Chordata; order Ceratodontiformes; family Ceratodontidae; genus Neoceratodus; species Neoceratodus forsteri. The sequence continues at coordinate 1,126,111,802 of CM057449.1, read as the reverse complement.
CGGTGTGACCTGATGACTGAGACACCACCAAAGAAGATAGAACAGTTACATAAGAACTTACTGTAACAGTAGATCTTCAAGGGGATCTCAGTCATTAGGTCTGTTTTCCTTCCCACCAACCCCTTTTGGGGGACTCTTTACTGGAACTGGCTGTCTGGTTTCTTATATGCCTGGGCACCTCTCTCTCCTCGGTCCCCCATGGCTAGAGCTATGTTCCCTTTGTCTCTGAGGAAAAGAATTGAGGAGGGAGCGGGGCCACTTATGCCTTTATAGGGTTGGTGAAGTCATCACATGATGTTGTTGTGGGTGGCCCTAGTTGTGCTGCTGAAAATCTTCTATGTGGATCCTGCTTCACCGACGGTGAAGTTCCTACGGTGTGACCTGATGACTGAGATCCCCTCGAAGATCTACTGTTGCAGTAAGTTCTTACGTAACCGTTCTTTTCTCATACATTACTTAGTGTCCCTGTGTCTTTTCGACTTCTTCCACTATTAAGCTGGTATATTATTTCCTTCATGTGGTAAAAATATTACATACATTCAATTAAAATTATCTACTACATTTTCGTTCCTGTTCTCCCCTTTATCTGTTGTTTCCTACCTCTTACTTCTGGTTTTACTTGCAACCATGCATTCTTTAGTTACCTGTGTATATTCTTTGTCTTATTTTGTTTCTCATTATAGTGTATTGCCTCCCTGGTTACATATTTTTACACCAGATTTTCAGCATGACCTTTTTTAGGAGCCCTCCACACGAACAAGGTAGTGACATTTTTCAGATCTGTCCTGAAAGGTGATTTCACAATTTGCTCCATGAAATCATATTTTTGGGTGGGATTTGACAATTTTTACCTAATGGGTTCATGAGGTGGGGTCATAAGAAGACTATGTTCAAAATCTGGGGCCAAAATATTAAAAAAACAACAAAGTTAGGAATGTACATTGAAATTTTTCTATGCTAGATCATAACATTGATTTTCTGTATTTTCACCCCAGACTTTTAACTTAACTATTTTGTCACACCACCTTGTAACCGTGACAAGTGTCATTTTTCAAAACCTGTCTGAAACATCATTTTGCACTTGTGGTGCAAAATTACGTTTCATCCAGAATTCTGTAAATACCGCATGTCATGTTTATAAAGGGGAGTCATAACACAACTATGTTGACAATTTTGGGTCAAAATGAAAAAAAAATTAAGAAATATCTGCAGTGTAAGGCTTTGGCCCAGTGGGTACTGCTTTGTGATCACATGTTGGTGAGCTGATTTCAGGGGTGGCTCAGTGAGTCAGATTGATGGGCTGAGGCTGGGTGGGGGATAGTGCTGTTATGCGCCCACCCCCAGCCTCAGAAGGGAAGGTGCAGGGTTGCCCGCACAAGCCCAAGAACCATATAATGAAGAGAACTGTTCTCTTGGCATAGGGACCTGCATCTGTACACCCGTGGCTGACAGAGGGCCCTGAGCTTTGGCTGACAGATGGACTTTTTAGCCTGCGTGTCTATATCTGTAGCCACATAGAAGTGCGGGGCTCAGAGGGCCCTGCACCGAAGCAGTCTGCCAGAGAGCCTCAGAAATACTTGATATCTCTTGCCTCACTTCCGCAGGCAAATTAACTGTTCTCTTTGCATGGGCCCTACAGATCTGCATCTGTTCATGCAGGTCCCCAGAGGGACCTGTGTAAATGAGGATACAATTCCACTGTCTCAAAAAGCAAGGAAATTCTTGGCAAAAATCTGTGTTCATGCACTGGTTAGGGTTCAGCTTAAGTGTACAAAAGTAGGGAAATGTAATGTTAGGGTTTCCAACCCTAATTTCCCAGTCCCCCCAGCAGCAAACGGACAAGACCATGCAAGCAACCAGAGACAGCCATCATCAGGTAAGACAAACAACATACAACTGTTTCCAGATGACACAAATGCAGTAGCATGATGGGCTACCTTTGTGGATTTGTATCTGTGGCTGCAAAAGTACAGGACCCACAGGGGCCTGTTCTTCTGCAGTCACCACTGTGTGTGAATGTCTTACAGCATGCATGACTACCTGTGGCTGCAGAAACTTTGGCCTCAAATGGGCTAGCACTTCTGCAGACTGAAATACTGTCTCAATTTGGGTATCATGGATTTCTTTATGCACCTGCGGAAGTCCAGGCCCCACAGGGGCCTACCCTTCAACCAGAAGTTGGTGTGTGTGTGTTACACATATGGCTGCAAAGGCACATGCTCCTCAGGGGCTGCACTACTGCAGACAGAAGCACTGTTGCAATTTTAGTATCATGGACTGTGTGGGGCCTGCTTTTCTGTAGCCAGCGGTCGGTGTGTATATAATTCACCTGTGGCTGCAGAAGGGGCCTCCGCTTCTGCAGCCATAGCCGTGTGTATGTCTTACAGTGTGCATGAGTACCGGTGTCTGCGCTTCTGCAGACAAAAGAACTCTTGTAAGTTGGGTATCATGGATTTACATCTGTGGCTGCAGGGGCCCGTGTCTCTGCACATAGAAGTAATGTTGGTATTTGAGTATTGTGGATTTCTCTCTGCAGTCAGAAGCGACTGTGTGTGTGTCTTGCAGTGTGCCTATCATGGATTCAAATCCATAAAGTTAGCACATCAGCGCTACTGCATATGTGTTATTTGAAATCGTTCTACATCACATTTCCATACTTTTGTGGTAGTATGTTAAACCCTAACTGGTGCATTAATACAGTTTTTTTATTAAGCAAAGATATATATATATATATATATATATATATATATATATATATATATATATTAGAGGCAAAAACTCCGTTTAATGCATTAGTTAGGGTTGTTCAACGACAAAAGTGAGAAATCATGTTAGGTTGAAAACCCCTTGGACCCCGCCCACCCCCAACCGCATTGGGGTTCTGCATTAGGGTCATCAGCCCTAACTCTCACCCCATCACATGTGTAAAACAGCAGAAGTATAGGAGAATGGGGTGAGAGTTGGGACCGACGACTCAATGCGGGGTTGAGGGGTGGAGGTCCAAGGGGGTTTCAACTAACACGAATCTCCTCACTTTGTCGTCAGAGCTAACCCTAACTAATGCATTAAATGGAGTTTTTGCCTCTAATCCCTTCTTTTGAGAATGATAACGAGAAATAGTGAATGTAATGCGGCGGGAGTGCGGGCCCTTTGGGCCCCGTGCTTCCTCACATGATGTCTTGTGGCATAGTAACAGGAACAGCAATGCAAACAGAAGCTAACAGTGGCGCACATGGTAACCCTGGCCGAATGAGAACAGAAAGGGTATTGCTACACTGTGCGTGAAGGCAGGAGCGGTGTGCCACGTGATGTGTTGTCACATAGTAACATGGTGCCTGCAAATGGAAATGTCAATGGGCATGGTGACGCAAAGTGAAACAGAAAGAGAAACAGTACTGTAGACACAAATGGCAAAAAATAACAGAGACGCGAGCGCAAATGAAAACGCAAAGGATAACGCACATAGGGCCCCGTGTTCACGCCACGTAATGCAGCAGTGGGAGGGCGAGGCCCAACCACATGATGTCTTGTGGCATAGTAACAGGAACAGCAATGCAAACAGAAGCGCTGACAGTGGCTCACGTGGTGATGCAAGCGCGATTGAGAACAGAAAGGGTAACACACACGGTGGCGTAGACGGGAATGGTCTGCCACATGATGTGTTGTCACATAGTAACATGGTGCCTGCAAACGGAAATGTCAATGGGCATGGTGATGCAAAGTGAAACAGAAAGAGAAACAGTACTGTAGACACAAATGGCAAAAAATAACAGAAACGCAAGCGCAAATGAAAACGCAAAGGATAACGCACATAGGGCCCGCGCTCCCGCCACGTGTGCGGCGCTCCACCACATGGTGTCTTGTGGCATAGTAACAGGAACAGCAATGCAAACAGAAGCGCTAACAGTGGCGCACATAGATCTGTAAACGCGAATGAGAACAGAAAGGGTAACACACACGGTGGCGTGAGCGGGAATGGTCTGCCACGTGATGTGTTGTCACATAATAACATGGTGCCTGCAAGCGGAAATTTTAATGGGCATGGTGGCGCTAAGTAAAACAGAAAGAGAAACAGTACTGTAGACACAAATGGCAAAAATAACAGAAGCGCCAAATGAAAGCGCCAAAGGATAAGCACATGGTGGCGCAGATGTCCATGATAAGTAAAGCGTGCGGAACCCAAGTGGAAAGGGCAACAGTAACAGTAATGTAAGCGCACAGGCTGGTTTTCCCCAAAACCTGCATAGAGAAAGACAGTGAGTACAAATAATGTATGCATAATAATGAGTATCAGAGCAGAAAATGAGAACTTGGAATACTAAATAGGTTATATCTCAGGAACCGTACAACGTAGAAAAAAAATTTAAAAGTCGTATGATTTACAGCTGTCCTGGCTAATTTTGTGCTTAGCCCCCTTTAGGGAACTAAGCATTTTTCCGACGAAAAGTCCATATCTTGCACCGTTTCCGAGATATGGGCCCTGAAAGGCACGGCAAATGCCGTAATGTTATCCTATGGGAAAAAAGAGAAGTTCGGAGTGCCATAACTTTGCCTCCCTGTAATATTTTTTCACCAAACCACTGAAAGAGCACATCTGTGCGCTGTTGGCTGTCTTCCTCAAATTTCAGGAAAAAAGACTAAACCGTTATTTTGCAGCAGGGTGCAAAGTTTCCTGTAACACGCCGGGCCCGTAATGTTATCCTATGGGGAAAAAAGTCAACTTTGGAGTGCCGTAACTTTGCGCTGTGTAATATTTTTTCAATACAACACTGAAAGGCACATCTGTGAGATGTCATCTACGTTCCTCAAATTTCAGCCCAAAACTCCCAACCGTTCTTTGCAGCTGAGTGCCAAAATTACTGTTATTACAGCATAGTGTCGCAGTAGTGTCAATTTAGTTTTAAAGCTAAAAATTTAGTGACACTTTCGTGAGTGCAACACTACTTGCGAAGTACTTTTCCAGAAATCTGAAAACATATTTCTAGGTGTTTTACCCCAAAATAAAGACATGGCTAGCATCCTCAGGGCCCGACTAGGTGAATACAAAAATAATTAGGTTGCTAGAGGGTCTCAATTTTAAATACAAGCATTTTTCTGATCACTAACTGAAAACAAGATGGCGGATTCGCGACAGTAACAGGGCCATTGCGACACTGTCGAACTTTTGTTAACTTTTCCCATTGACTTATAATGGGAAATTGTTTTTTGAATAACTTTTGAACCGTTTAATATTTTTTCAAGAAATATTGAAAGGCACATTAGGGACCCGCCGCATACGTTCCTGAAGATTTCAGGCGATTGGCATAAACCGTACGACTTGTAGGCATGGCCGTAGAATTCCAGAAAAAAGTAATAGCCGCGCACAGATCACGCTAATAACGCTTGAGCGTATATCCAACTGGTACGAAACTTGGCAGATCCCAAGGCTTATGGTTCTTGATCGTATATTCCAAATTTCAGGCAAATCCAGTCAAACAGTTGCAAAGTTATTAAGGTGCAAAGTTGTGGGGTTTAACATAGAAATGGCTCCTCAACCCTAACTATGGTAGTACTACCATGCTACCATAATATATGTGTGTGTGCATGTTATGTGTGTGTGTCTGTCCCTCTCTACATATATATATATATATATATCATAGGGGTGCGGTCACGCCCCTATTGTTAGGGTTGTACTGGCAGTTCTATGTTAAACCCCACGTTTTGCACTTTAATAACTTGGCAACCGTTCATTGGATTTGCATGAAAGTTTGCATGCATGGTCTCGCATGGTAGATCTTGGGATGTACTAAGTTTTGTTTCGGTCGGAAGTGCGGATTTTAAGTTCTTGAGTTCCAGATAGTGCAAAAAGTTAATTTTTCGAGATGTTTTTCCCATTGATTTCTCTGGGTTTTCTATCAACTTGGCTCTCACCCACGTGATTTGAGAGTTTAGTCTGAAATTTTCTGAGTAGAAAGGGGCTGGCCCACAGATGTGCCTTTGCTTGTTTGGTTAAAAAATATGAATCTCTTCAAAAGTTATTTAATTTTGAAATTTTAAATAATTGGTTCTGAGCATGTTCAGTAAGCAATTAAAAATAGCTGTATGAAATGAGAAAATCATTCTTTTTTCATGTTGACATCATCCTTTTTCATGAGGAGAAAATTATTTTTTGTTTGCCGCCATCTTGTTTCCCCTTTTCCATGAACATTCAGAATTTAAACACCACAAAATGACATTCTGGAGAGCGACCAACACACTCAGCTTGCTTATGGTGACCTCTCCTAACTGGATTCTGCACTTAACTGTTGGAGAAATGTCCTTCAAATGTTGTTGAGTTTTTTTAGCATTATAAATCTTTTTTTGTGACTCATTCTTTTTTTGTATCGCAAGTCAAGAAAAAAGATCCTTTTTCATGAGGAGAACATCCTTTTGGGTTTGCCTTGCTCTTTGTGTCTACAGCCGAGATAGTTTGTAATTTTGGTCTGCAGTTTTCATGGTAGGAAGGGGCTGGGCCACAGATGTTGCCTTTTGCTGGTTTAGTGGAAAAATATTAATCTGTTCGTAAGTTATAAAAGAATCCCTGGTGTCTAGTGGCATCCCACCACCCCCATTCATATTTTGTGTGTCCCTGGTGTCTAGTGGCACCCCCACCCTCCGATGACCGTCCCTGTTAATGTTATGTATTTCCCTGGTTTCTAGTGGTACCCCTTGTGGCGGGATCATGCCATGTCCCATTGCTGGAAGGGGAACACCATGATCGAGGGGGACTGCAATCTACCAGGAATGGATTGGAGCACCCCAGCCACGTCGAGTGCAAGGGAGCAAGTGCTCCTGGAAGCATTCCAGGACAGCTTACTGACACAGATGGTTAATGAGCCGACTCGGTTGAATAAAACTCTAGACCTAGTACTATCTAACAGAGAGACTGTAAGGAAGCTGGGGATGGAGGACCCACTGGCTGGGAGTGACCACCACTTGGTGTGGTTCTTGCTCAGCATGGGCAAGGAAGCTGTAAGTACAGGAACCAGGGTGGTTGATGTCAGACATGCTGACTTTGACAAGATGGGGAAATTTTGGAAAGACGTCTGGCAGGAATTAATCCATGCTTGGATGCAAGCCACAAATGGGAAATTATCAAATTAGGGCTGATGGAGGCTACGGGATCATGCACCAGGACACAGAGCAAAAAGGCAAAGGCTAAGAAGCCAAGCTGGTTGAATCGGGAGGTCTTGGAAGGGGTGAAGGCAAAAAATGCAGCATTTAGGAGGTTAAAGAAATCTGGGAGGGGACAGGACAGGGAAATGTATTTGAAGAAGTCCAAGGAGGTAACCAGACTAGTCAGGGCAGCCAAGGCTTCTAGAGAGCTGAGGCTGGCACAGGGCATCAAGAATGGGGTAAAGGTCTTCTTCAGGTACATAAGGGAGAGAAGGAGCTGCAAGGACCAGATAGTGAGGATTAGGAAGGATGGGGGCTGGGTGGAGAAAGGGGAGGAGCAGGCAGGAGCACTAAGTAAGTACTTCTGTTCTGTGTTCATGAAGGAGAAGGGTGGGCAGCTACCTCGGGATGGGGAAGGTGGGCAAGGGGGGATGACAGATGAGGTAACTACAGAGGGCAGGGTGCTGGAGGGTCTGAAGGCACTGAGGGAGGATAAGGCACCTGGTCCAGACAGCATTCACCCCAGGGTGGTGAAAGAGCTGACGGAGGTCTTGGCGGGGCCACTGGTGGACCTGTTCAACACTTCCCTGGACACAGGATGCGTACCACAAGATTGGAGGATGGCTCACATGGTGCCCTTCCAGAAAAGTGGCCCAAAGGATGAACCAGGCAATTACAGACCAGTAAGCCTCACATCCATTGTGGGAAAACTAATGGAGACAATTCTGAAAGAGAGTCTAGTGACCTTTTTGGAAACAGTGGACTCCAGGACGATCAGCAACATGGATTCATCTCAGGAAAATCCTGCCAGACCAACCTAGCTGAGTATTACGACTGGGTGATGAGGGAACTGGATAAGGGCCATGCAATGGATATCTTGTATTTGGACTTCAGCAAGGCCTTTGATTCTATGCCTCATGGGCGGTTGGGGGAAAGTTGGAATATGTGGGGGTGGGGGTGAAGATGGAAAACTGGATCATGAACTGGCTGAAGGGGAGGCAGCAACTGGTGGTGGTGATGGAAGGGAACTTTCATCCCCAAGGGCTGTGACGAGCGGGGTTCCACAGGGCTCAGTACTGGGCTTGGTGCTGTTTGGGATATTCATAGCAGATATCTCACATGGCATCAGGAGTAAGATCAGTCTGTTTGTTGATGATACCAAAATGGGGGCGGTGGTAGACAACATAGTAGGGTGGCAGGGGCTACAGGACGACCTGACTAAACTAGAGAAGTGGTCGGAAACGTGGCAGTTGGGTTTCAACACGAAGAAGTGCAAGGTGCTGCACTTCGGAGCAAGGAACCGGGGAGGAGCTACCAGTTGGGAGGGGTTCAGTTAGGTACCACCGAGGAGGAAAAAGATCTAGGGAGGGTTATAATGGAGAATATGAACAACTGAGCTCAGTGCAGGAAGGTGGCAGCTAAAGCCAACAAGATCCTGGGGTGTACTGTGAGAGGAATCTCATCCAGAAGTAGGGAGGTGATCCTGCCTCTGTACAGGTCACTAGTCAGGCCACACTTGGAGAACTGCATGCAGTACTGGCGTCCATTTCTGAATAAGGATATCAGATTACTGGAGAGGGTACAGCGCAGGGCAGCTAGGATGATCCAGGGATTGAGAGACACATCCTACGAGGACAGGTTGAGTGAGTTAAATATGTACACCCTGGAGGAGAGGAGGGATCAAGGGGACATAATCGAGACCTTTAAATATCTGAAGGAGATAAACAAGATGGGTACGGAAGGGGTCTTTAAGTTGAGGAGGGGGAGGGACACGAGAGGGCATGGTCTCATATTGGAGGGGGAAGATATAGGAGAGAGAGACAAGACATTTTTTCACAGAGAGGGTTGTGGCTAAATGGAACACTGTGCCCGAGGAGGTGGTACCCTGTAAGACAGTGGGCAGTTTAAAAAGGGGATGGGACAGAGTAAGGTGGTGAGGTAACTGTGTTGGGGGGGGGGGGCAGCTGCAATGTAAGGGTGCTAGCTGCAGACTTGATAGACCGTGAGGCCTGTTTCTGCTGACAGATTCATATGTTCATATGCTGTGTTCCTATGTATATTAGTTATTTTTGTAATTCATAAAAAGGACCCATTGCATAAGCCTGATTTCAAATATGGTTTATTGGAGGGTACAATTCCCTGTGTTTTAGTTGGGCAGCCCTGTAGCTTACTAGGTGACCTGTCTTTTTCATTCTAGCAATATTTCTTTAAATTGTAAAAGGGATTTGAACCTCCAGAGCTCCTTTGTTAAACGGGAGGGTCGTTGAAGTCTAATAGGGCCATTTATTCAGTCCTGGGTTACTGAAATTATTGGCCTTAGCAAAGGGTCCTGACTTAAAAGTCAGTATGAAGTTGCTGTGGAGTCTAGAATCCTATTGTCTGATGACTTTTGCAACTGGACTAGAGTAATTACAATTTGAGTGAAGCCACTTAAGGGCCAAGTGGCTTGCTGGGAACAAAAGAGTTTGGACTTGCAAAACCAGCAGGAGAGAAACATGCTGACTCCAGTCAGGCCTGTGTGCACTTGTGTTTTTTTTTTTTTCAAAGGGGGGGATGAAGCCCCTAGCTGGTAAAATTTCACTTACACTTTTATAACTTGAACATTGGTGCTAGTTGGTCCTTTCACAAAATGTGACGAGGCCAGCCTATTACAGCAAGGCATCCAAGAGCAGGACTTGAACTTCCTTAAAAAAGCCTGCAGAACGTGCCAGAGACACAAAAGCCTCTCTTTCAAAGACTCTTGGAAGCAACAACAAGATCTTGGACCCTGTCTGAATTGCCACCAAAGAGGTGGGAGAATCAGCAACTTTCTAAGAACACTTTTCATTCCAGTCACTAAGGACTTTTCAAGGTAGAACTATATTCGCTAGATTTTAGACAAGTTGTCTTACAGGGCAAATATTTTGTTCCACCTGAACAAACTGAGACCACAACCAGTTATGGAGAAAATGGACGCAGCCATGTTTTTATTAAACCAGATTGTAATTATCAGTACATCCAGACATCGTGATGCGCGCAACTACGTAGTCTTGGAAATCTTGAATCAGCTTGCTCTGATTCACCAGTGGTCAACCTCCTGTTATTATGAGGCCTCCAACCAGCTAATCCCAAACCCCGCGAGGACACCAGCTCCAGGGCATGAGGGATGGCTCCCAAGACCGGCTTCGGATGTGTCCTCCCTCGTCGGAGGACACCGCCCTGCCATGAGCATATGCTCAGAGAGGCCTGCCATCCCAACTGTCCCCCTTTTTACCGGAGTGACTCCCATCGTCTGGCACCGACCTCCCATCAGCCTTAGGGGATTCAGCTGCATAGATTTGTAATCCCCTGTTACCCCCTCTGCACATACCTTTCAAGATTTCTGAGCTGCCACAGGGTGAGCTTACCCTGCTCACACCCCCACAAGCTCATCACGCCAACACTTTCTCCACAACTTGTTGTATATCACCTAAAAATATATCTAAACCTACCTCTGATAAATGCACCCCATCCTTCCGATACAGCTCCCCCTTCATTATCCCAGTTTCCGGGTGGTGCACTATTGCCCCGCCAGTGATTGCCATGAATGGCCGCATAGCCCCATTGTGTAACCTGCGCACCTTTTTAATTGCCCTAGGATTGCAAGCATGGCGCCATAGCCGCTGCTGAATAATGTCAGATCATATGATGCAGAGCCTCGGCCACATGCCCTTCAACCTTGACAGGTCATTTTCACCTGTAACTGCAGCTCAAGGGATTTCCCTTGACCCAGGTCATTTCCCCCTAAGTGGACCACTAGGTCATCAGGAGGAGTCTGCCTCCGTTGCACTTCAGCTCTCAAACTTGGCAACAACTCTTCCCATTTCATGCCTCATTGTCCCAGCCAGCTGGCTTTTGTCCGCCTGGGATCCAAAAACAGCTCCTTCTGCCACACGTGACGGAACTAATACACCGTCATCAGGGGCCCATCCTCGTGTCAAAAGTATTCCTCTCCCACCTTTGTCCGCTGGACCATATAATCTTGTACCCATGCCCGGACATCCCAGTGCACCCCGATTGGGGCCTGCACACTGCACCAGCGCCCCAGGCAGATCGGTCCGTCTTGCTTTTTCTTAGTCAGACGAATACCCCCGTCGTGGTTATCACCACATCCTCATCACCCAATACTAGCTCTTGATGTGCCGCCTTGTTTGGTTGCACCAACTCAGATACCCGAAATGCCCCACAGAACGCCGTGTGATAAGCAGTTCTGAATAGGTGCGTGTCCCCTTCTGACAAACAGACCACAGGAAGGGCGTCCCAAATACATTTAAACAGTGTGGGCTGATAGGTTGTTGCTGGTCCGGTCGCTGTGGTACTGTCCATGCCCATCCTTGCAACATCTTGTGAAGGGGGAAAGCCCTTGTGCTATCCATGTACCCCCTGGCCTTCTGGAACCAGGCTATGCCAGCCTAATGCTGTTCCACTGTGGCCAGCGTGGCCCCTGCCCATTTTTTAAGCAGCACGAATTCACATAGCTGTTCCACAGGCACCGGCCATGTCTTGCTCCACCCTTGCGCTTGCTGTATGGCCAGGAAACTGTCCCGACTTCTTTATATGCCACCCAGTGCATTGGGGCCAGCACATTCCTAATCAATGCCCATGTTTCTGCGTTACCAAACCCCAAAGGTATGTTGGGACTTCCCTGGAGTGTCTGTCTGCACCTGGTGCCAATTCTCGAAACCTTTGCCACTGTGAATGAGTAAGGGCATCAGCTATACCATTCTCAACTCCTGGAATATGCAGTGCTTTGAACTGTATCTTAAGCAAAAGACATTTCAACACAAACACCCTCATCAGGCCCTTCCCCCCCAACTGGTCATTAATGGCATACACCACACCGGTGTTGTCTGACCGGAACGTAATGGCTTTGTCACTTAGCCGGTGAACCCACACCACCAATGCCACCATGATTGGGAAGAATTCCAAGACTGTTATCTGAGACAGCACCCCTGATGCCTTCCAGTCTTCTGGCCATTGGCTGGTGCACCACTTCCCTTGAAAGTATGCGCTGAAACCCAGCCCCACGGATGCATCTGTGAAAAGCTCCAGCTCCTGGCTGGACACCAGCACTGGCCATATTGCTACCCCATTAAAGCAATTCAGAAACGCTTGCCAAATTTTCAAATCGTCTCTCATTGCCTTTGTTATCTGAATCCTGTGGTGTGGTTTTGTGCACCCAGACCCTATCCCGGCCAGCCGCCTCATGAAGGTTCTACCCTAGGGGAGAGCCTGGCAGGCAAAGTTCAAATGCCCTGTCAGCTGCTGCCATTCCCGCAACATAACCTTCTATGCCTTTGTCACCCTTCCCAGGAGCTTCTTCAGTGCCTCCAGCTTGTCCTGCAGTAGCCGAAAGACCTGTCTTGTCATGTCAGACTCTATGCCTAGAAATGACAACTGTGTGCATAGACCCTCTGTCTTGTCTCATGCCAATGGGACTTCCAGTTCAGTGCAAACCTCGTGAAATGCCCCCATCAGCTGTCCACAACTCTGTGATCCTGCCTTGCCCACGAACAAAAAATCATCCAAATAATGCACAAGCTAGGCCCGCTTTGCCTTTGTGATTGTCACCCAATGCAGGAATGTGCTGAACTGCTCAAATACTGCACATGCCACTGCGCACCCCATGGGCATACAGTTATCTATGTAATACATATTTTCAAACTTCATCCCCAACCACTCATGGTCTTATAGGTGGACTGGCAACAACCTAAATGCCGCCTCGATATCCGTTTTTCATAACATGGCCCCTTGACCTGCCTGTCGCACCACGCCCACTGTTTCATCAAATGACGCATACAACACAGATGTATGGAATGGGTCAATGAGATGGTTGACCGATTCCCCTTCCGGGTATGACAAATGGTTAATCAACTGGAATTCCCTCGGCGCTTTCTTTGGGACCAACCCAATTGGTGACACCCGGAGACAGGGAATGGGGGATGATGCATACAGGCCACTAATCCTCCCTGCTACTAAGTCTTTTCCTAGCTTCCTACGTACTACATCTGGTCACTCCTTGGCAGATCTTAGGTTGTCCACTTCATATGCCCTCTGGGGGCCCTCGTAAGTAATGCGGAAACCAAACCTAAACCCATCAGCCAAGAAGTGAGCAGATTCCTTGTGGTATTGTCAGTCACCACTCTAGATGTTCACTTCCTATAGGTGTTGGCAGACCTGCCCTGCCCCGAAAGGAACAAAACCCACTGTTTTTTCGGAATGGCCGGCCATTCCCCGTCTTTCTCCTGCATTTTTGAAATAGGTGCTGGCGCCCGCATGCCATGCATTCATGCTTGTATCTGCACTGTTCTTTTTTTTTTTTTTTGTTAGTGATTTAACCAGGACTGGCACACTAAGCTGAAAGCTTTTTTACAGGTGTGACCTGGGAGCATAGGACAGTTAAGTGACTTGCTCAGGGTCACACAGTATGCAAGTGGAAGCTGTGGGGTTCAAACCCGGGTCTGGTCTGCTGGATGTCACCAGATTTGCAGCTCAGAGCCTTAAACCACTGCTTTGCAGGATCCCTGATTATAGTTGTAGCAATGCCCCTACACTCCCTTTCCCCTGAAACCCCTTTTTAGATGAAGGGGCCTGCCAAATTGGAAACCCGCTATTGGTAAGTTGGACCCCCTCCCCATGTCTATGGTCCACAGTACAGGCAGATCCAGCATAGCCCAAGACCTTCCTGTGTCATTCTGTTTCCTTCTCCTAAACTCCTCCTCATATTCCAGCCAACTCCCCACTGGTTTGCTCGCATGCATGGTCATGATCCGGCTAAAGTACACCCATAGCCCTTCGGCTTTCACCGGGTTGCCCTGGGTGAGGAGGCCTGGATATATTGCAAAACCTGCTTCCCAATTTTCCCAGGTGCGTCGGACTAGTACCTCACGCTTCTTTTCAACACTGTCATCCTTCTCATGCTTATCCTTCTCCTTTCCCTCCTCAGGCTCCTTTGGCCGGTTGAGAAGTGAAAAAACATTCACATATTTGCATTTACTATTTGTTGCCTAACCTTGTTAGGCAAATGGGGCCTCACCGGTTCCCTCAATGACACAAACCCCAGCTGTGCTGGCTGTGATGCCGCTGGTTGGGTCGCAGTGATAAGCTTCAAGGTCCCTGTCTGCAGTGTTCCACTGACTGCGGGGGAACTTGGGACCACCATTGATAGTTCTTTGTCTGGGAACAGGGCCGACAAATGGTCAAGCTTGTGCTCCAATGCAGATTGCGCTGAGGACTCAGGCACAGCTTGCTGGGCTATCTCTGGCAGCCCCTGCCCGAACCCTAAGTCGTAGCTTAACCCTGGTACACCTAGTGGCAATTCCACTTGACCCAGAAGCCACTGCCACTGCCCTAGCTCCGTAGCTCCCAGTGATGGACTTTTTCCATGTGCCGATAACGACAGCCCTGCTGCTGCTGTGTCTGGCAGCCCCAAACTCCAAGGTGGCGGGCTAGCGAGAGCATTAGGTTGACCAGCGGGCTCTCCACACCTGGCCACCCCTATTTTATTCTTTGGTGGTCTCTGTTTTTTTCCCAGTGACCCCTGCCCCTCCTGCCTAATCAAGGCCCGCAACTCCTCTGCGGAGAGCGCATTGAGGTAAAGCCTACCTGTTTGCGTATCTGAAATCGCCATCTCCTGTTTCCTGTTTTGGGCCTGTGGCTTCTTGGCTGGTGGTAGTCGCTCTTGATTCTTGACTGGCGGTGTAACACCTTCTGTGGGGTCCCGGATCATCACCACTGGCTCCACTTGCCCAGGGACATCGGCTTGCTGTGGTGGGACCTCTAGATCCTGGTTGTGGCCTGCCCCCGCGTCTGTCTGCGGCTGCTGCCCTGGCCCAGACGTGCTTGGTAATTCGCCCTCACCTTGGAACAGCGCATCCCACCATGCCTTGCCTTTCCCCTTAACGAAGGCCGCCAATTGAGTTTCGAAATCCATTGCTGCATCGTTCTGAAATATATAATTTAACACCCCTGCTCAATCCTTGCTGCCGCTCAGCCTCTGCCCCTACCACAACAGTGGGCCTTGCCACCGGGGATTGAATGTTATTCTTCTCACTGTTATAGTCTTTTCTTTTTTTTTTTTTTTTATTCCTTTTTATCATTATTATTATTGTTTATGTATGTTCTAACGTTTTAATACATTAGTCTTCATACTGTTATACCCCTCCAATAACCCTATCCTGATTGATTATCCACCATCATTCACATTAATAATGCAGCATCCCAGTAATTGCCATGCATACTGTGGCCACCAGATGTCCTTATCGCCCCACAACTGCACCATTATTGCCCTGGCTGCATGGGCCATGTACACATAGCTCTCCACTGCTGTACATCCCCTGATTCTTACCTCTACAGAATGCAGGCATTTTACATGCTCCCCCCCATCAGAGTGTGAACCAATGTTAGAAACACAGACTTACAGATCCATAGCAGTTCTCCTTTAAGTGGCTTGCCCTAACTGTTATATACATTTTTGAGGAAGCAAGTATGGTCTCTTCATTGGCTGCGGATTTCTGCCGTAAAATGAGAAAACACTCATCAGTGTGAAGGGCTGTTGGTCATTCATTTCCCGAGCTCCATGGAACCCTGGCACCATCTCATGGTTAACGAAGCATTTTTTTTTTTTTTAACAAAGGCCCCAGGTTAAGCAAACTGCAGTTCTCTTTACCCTCAGGCAGCTAGGTTATAAGCAAACACCCACTGCTTATCTTTTACTAGGGAAGTGTGTTCCCTTCTGTGGCTTTTTATTTATTTATTTTTTTCTTTTTTACTTTTACAGTGCTTTCCTTTATTTTGGGAATCACGATTATTACCCGCGAGTGCCCCGCTCCCGGCATGCACGCCAAGTGCCTCCTGGGCATGTGCTTATTCCCCTCCACTGCTCATGCTCATGGAAAAGTACCTTGCGCCTTTCTCCCTGGTAAAAGCCACTCTGGCGTGACTTGCCCCGCCAGCCGCCCTTGACCACGCTCTTCGCGGGCTGCTTGCTGCTACCGCCCTGCCGTTAGGAGAAGAGTATGACGCTGAGCGGTTACCAGAATGCGGCCCTTCCCCACGCGCTGCTACTAGCCCTGTCGCAGACCACCTGCAGTCCAGCTACACAGGTAAGCCTCCAGATTAGGAGGGTGGGTAGCATCCTTTCTGACTGCACAGGGCAACCTGGAGTTTCTCCTTTTGTTGTCTGGCACACTGAGCCACGTGGCCAGGAGACCGCTACTGGAATGTAGCATTGACTTTCTTTAAAAGGATACTGCGAATGTGTTGCCCAGCATCCAGCACCGAGAGGTGCTCCGCAGTACACTGAGCTGCTCGGGGCGGGGGGGCACGCCAAACCACGTGGTCTGAAGACCGCCACTGGGATGTAGCATTGGAGTTCCTTAAAAAGACTACCAAGGCCCAATGACTGCACGCCAACTGAAAGGCCCTAGGGAAAGCAAATGTAAGAGATGAAAGAGAGCAGGATCATAATGTGTTTACTCAAAGTGGAATGACTACCACTGAAATACCCATATATGTCCGTTTTACTGAGCCATTAAGATCAAGTTCTAAAATGTAATCAAGTGCTCTCCCACTACATCCATAGGCTCCCTGGCTGGCTTCCCTCCCCAGGGGCCCCCCAGGCCACCCAACTCCACAACAGGATCACCAATTCAGCCATACAACAAAATGCCTCAGCATACCTCATGGGCCACGCAAGGAGCCTGCATGTGGTCCCAGGTACCTGCCTAGGCCTTACCTCTTGGAGTCCCTTTATCCTTGCCTGGAGAAAAGACTTGGTGGTCCTCTGGAAAACCTCTTGAAACCTGGTAGCAGCCTGGAAAAGAGGGTTCCCCTCCTCGTCAGCCCTTCCTAAAGGCCTGGCTCCTCCCCTGCCTCTCCTCCACCCTCCCCCTGGGAACCTCCCTCCTGCCTGCCCCATCCCCACCTCTAGTGGGTGGCTACCTACCCCCTGCCTGCCCACCCAGGTGTCCCTCCATACCTGCCCCCAGACAAGCCTCGCCTCCTGCGATGCCTTGCAGGCTCCTTTGATATCTTTTTTGTATATTTCCAAATTTCTTTTCATATCCTTTAACCAATATTAAGAAATGTATACAATATTTTTTGTATGTTTTTTACAGTACTTATTTACAAATTAGTAAAGCTTTTAGCTTACTTTAAACTAATTCTGCCAGTGTTTATTCTGTGTTGATTTTGGGAAAATTTGTTCAAACTAATCTATGTCTGTCTAACGCTTAAGGGCCAGATGCTACTGAGATAGAATCCAAGAAGGGTCTCTGTGAATGAAAGGGGGGAACCGGTCTCTGCATTTTGCTGGGGAAAAACACATATAGGGTATATAGGGCATCCCGGAAGACCTATACACACTTGTGACTTTTCTGGGTCGCTGCGCAGTGGCAACAAGGGTTCTGTCACAGTAACACAAACTCGAGACTGTATTTGCACCCCTCACACAGAGAGAGGAAGCCCAGGACCTTGTGGGAGGATGTTCAGTTGTGAAACAGCGAGCGTTCTGGAAGGACAGGAGGGGGAGTATTCCTTACCCAGATCACAAGGAGATTCGCTGCAGCCCAGGGAATCCTGCGCCATCGGAGTAGGCTTGTGACACCCCCCACCCTCCAGTCACCATCCCCTAATAACAATATAGTTCCCGGTGTCTAATAGCACCCCAAACCACCGATCGCTTTCCCATTATAATTTAATACTTCCCTGGTGTCTAGTGCACCCCCATTGCTGTCCCTGTGTTGAAATTGGCTGAAATAAAGAAAATGGTCCCTCAGTGTCTTTTTTTTAAAAACCTGTTTAAAAATAAATAAACAAATAAAATGGTCCCTCGCCAATATGACCCCTCCACTCCAACTTCCCAATCAACACCCACCACACCTCACCCCACACACCCTCACTCACCTGAAAAGCTGCCATGGTAAAGATCCACTCTCTGATCATAGATGCATCTTGCTGCTGGAAACGCTGAGTGCTATTTGAGAAACTAAAGTACGGTAAGTGCAGTTCAGTTTATTTCAATGGGGTTTTCAAGTTTGGTGCATAGCCATGCCATTTTTTGATATTTTTACACCAAGATTTCAACATGGCCGTTATGGAACCCCACCTCATGAGCAATGTCAGTGAATTAGCAAATCCGTCCAGAAAGGCGATTTCTTGGTCACTTGGCGAGATTACCTTTCAGGCATGACTTGAAAATGTTCACCACCCTTGTTCATTAGGTGGGGTCATACGAAGGCTATGTTTAAAATTTGGGGTCAAAATATGTACAAATGCCAAAGTTATGTGCATCCATTGAAATTTTGAAACACTTGCTTTTAACTGGTAATTTTAAATATTTTAACTCAAAATTTTCAAGACAGTCATCGTTTTAGACCATCTTATGAATTTGACAGCTGTCATTTTCCAAATTCTGGCCCAACTATCTTTTCACATATGTGGCGTGCAATGACGTTGCAGTGGCGCAGAATCACGTTTTGGCAGGGATTTGGAAATGTTCACTACTGGGTTCAAGAGATGAGTAATAAGAATAAAGCCTGTCCCTGATTTTATCTGCACTTAATCCCTGAAAGATGGGTCCTGACATTTTAGGCACTTAATACACCCTATGCTTCATACTCCTTTTGACACCCTCTCTCGTCCCACTACTCAATCAATCAGAATCTTTATTTAGCCAGGTGAATACCATTGAGCAAGCTCATTTTTGAGATAGACCTGGGCAAGATACACGAACGACACATAAAGAGGAACGCCAATTTACAGAGTCCTTACATAGAATAGGGATTACGCACAAGAGGTTAACAGCAGCACTGGAGTACATTTATAAAATAAGACAGAAAGCTAAATACCATGTGCTATAGAACTTGTGCAACAAAAGATGCAGAGTAAACCTGTACAACCATATATAGAGAGTTTTCATGGAGCAGGCTTGGATTCAAGTATTGAGTACGTAATGCAAGGAGGGGCACAAGTGAGGAAGGGGGAGGAACTCTGGAGTAAGAGCATAAGTGCAGGGGTGCCTGAGGGGCTTTAGAGCACCAGGGGAAGGTGGCAATGGTTATAGAGCTAGGTGCAGTACACCATGAACAGGGGCCGAGGGTGACGTGCCAGGAAGTGTAATATTAGTAGATCAAAATGGTTATATTAAATGCATACTGAAAATAGAGTTAAAAATCTACGTTTCAACCTTAGGTCTTCTTCAGGAAATACCTAAAAGAGAGAAAAAACAAAGTTAGTGTAGAGGGGAGGTAAAATGAGGGTTATATATATGTGGGGAAAGAAGAAAGTGGAGGCTCAGGGAGAAGAAGTGATAAATGGTAAGATCAAGAGAGAATCTGTGAAACAAAAAGGTGATGATGGGAAAGATAAAGCATAATAGGAGTGAAAGAGCTAGAGAAGTCCCCAGGTGGGGACTAATTAACAGGGCCTAGTAAGAAGGCTGAAAGGTGACAAATGTGTGGGAAGGAGACAGAGATGGAGACTTATGGTGAAAATGAAAAAGAAATTAAATGAGTACAAAAACAAATAGACTTTAGGGAAAAAAAGGAATGACTGAAAGATGTTAGTGGAAAATAAGTCTATCATTTAAACCAGAGGGCTGCCGGGAGCCAAGGTGGATAATCAGCTTGGCTTCCATGTTTTTTATGTATTTTTATTTAGTTTTTGTTGACCGGGTAAGTGCACTGTACAAATCCTACCTATTTTCTATGGTCAGGATCCCAGCTGCCCTGCTGAAGGACACAAACAGAAAGGTCATCGACACTGTGGTCCCTGGAGATATAGTGGGATACAATGGGTTTAGCAGTGTCACCATTTCTGACTGCTCTGTAATGTTCCCTGAAACGGTCAGCAAGGCACCTACCAGTCTCTCCGATGTAAATAGCTGTACACTTACTGCAAAGAATACAATACACCACATTAGTGGAGGTGCATGAGAACTCCTTGGTGATGTGAAAAACACATGTAGGCCCCCGAATTTCAGTGACACAGGTGTTTTTCACATCACCAAGGAGTTCTCATGCACCTCCACTAATGTGGTGTATTGTATTCTTTGCAGGAAGTGTACAGCTGTTTGCATCGGAGAGACTGGTAGGCGCCTTGCAGGGGTGTAGCCAGAAATTTCCATTTTGTACACACAATCTCCAACAATTACACCTCCCTCCATTAAAAAATGTACACATCCTCTCCAAATGGTCCCTCCTTCCAAACAAGTCAGATTGTTGTCAGATGATTCCTCTAATCTTTAAAGAGATTATACATGTATTTGTCTCCTAAACAACAGAAGTTTAAACAGAGACACTCCTTAGTGGCCTACACTAACCCAAATACTACAGATTAGAATGAAAATGTTGACAGAAAGGCATATGGTTTGTGACAGGTACTCAACAAAACTGTACACAAATGTGTACAGTGAGTATGCCTGCCTACACCCTTGGCACCTTGCTGACGTTTCAGGGAAACATAGAAGTTGACGGCAGATAAGGACCACAAGGCCCATCCAGTCTGCCCATTTCTTTTTCTACCTTATAAATGTGCCATCGGCCTTTGCTCTGTCAGTGACCTATCTATTCATAGTCATTTGTATTGCTCCCTTATGCCTATCCCATGCCTGTTTGAAGCCCTGCACTGTATTCATAGCCACCACTTCTTGTGGTAAGCCATTCCATGCATCTACCACCCTTTCTGTGAAAAATAATTTCCTCACATTCCCCCTTAATCGGCCTCCCTCTAATCTCATGCTGTGTCCTCTTGTCCTGCTATTTTTCTTATATTTAAACATGTTAGACTCTTTCACCTTGTTTATTCCCTTAAGGTGTTTAAATGTCTTGATCATATCACCTCTCTCCCTCCTTTGCTCAAGGGTATACATATTGAGCTCCGTTAATCTGTCCTCATATGTCTTCTGATGCAGTCGCTGCACCATTTTGGTTGCCTTCTCTGGACTGCCTCAATTTGGTTAATGTCCTTGTGAGGTGTGGCCTCCAATACTGCACGCAGTACTCCAGATGGGGCCTAACCAATGTCTTGTACAGAGGATTATTACCTCCCTCTTACGACTTGTGATACCCTACTAATACACCCTAACACCCCCTAGCCTTACCTACTGCTTTAGAGGTCTGCTTGGATGATTTTAGGTCATCAGTGATGATGATGCCCAAGTCTCTTTCTTCTTTTGTGACTGCTAGCAACTCCCCTCCCAGCCTATAAGTGGCTTTGGGGTTTCTCTTCCCTATGTGCATGATTTTGCACTTCTTTGCATTAAATCCCAGTTGCCACTCTTCTGACCATTTTGCTAGTTTATCCAGATCTCTTCTCATTCTGCCCACCCCATCTGGCTCATCTACTCTGTTGCAGATCTTGGTGTCATCTGCAAACAGACAAGCCTTACCTCTAGTCCATCTGCGAGGTCACTAATGAAGATGTTGAATAGGACTGGCCCCAGGACTGATCCCTGAGGTACCCCACTTGTGACTTGCATCTCTTCTGACTGTATACCATTTACCAACACTCTCTGTTTTCTGCCAGTCAACCAGTTTGCCACCCAGTTGACCAACTTCTGACCCAATTCGAGCCTACCTAGCTTATTTATCAATCTTCTATGTGTAACAGTGTCAAAAGCTTTGCTGAAGTCAAGGTAGGCGACATCAACTGCTCCCCTTGGTCCACCACTCTGGTTACCCAGTCAAAGAAATCTATGAGATTAGTTTGACAGGACCTTCCTTTGTAAACCCATGCTGTCTTGGATCCTGTGCCCTATGATTCCAGGTGTTGCACTATCCTTTCCTTAAGGAGTGCCTCCATAATCTTGCCCACTACTGAGGTAAGACTGACTGGTCTGTAGTTCCCCGCCTCCTCCCTGCTACCACTCTTGTGGAGCGGGATCACATGAGCCCTTCTCCAGTCTTCTGGGACCTCTCCTGTGCTCAGAGACTCACTAAACAATTCTGCTAATGGCTCTGCTAGTTCCTCCTTTAGCTCCTTAAGTACCCTGGGATGTATGCCATCAGGTCCCATTGCCTTATCCACCCTGAGCTTAGCAAGTTCTTGTAGGATCCTTTCTTTTGTGAAGGGAGTAGTGCTCACCTCCCTCCCCCCTGTGTCCATGATGCTGAGCTGTGGGCCCTGCCCTACCTTCTCTTCAGTAAATACTGAGCAAAAGTATCTATTTAGGATAGATGCCTTTACAGGGTCCTCCTCCTCACATGCTCCCTTTTACAAACATTACAGAGCAGTCAGGAATGGTGACACTGCTAAACCCATTGTATCCCACTATATCTCCAGGGACCACAGTGTCGATGACCTTTCTGTTTGTGTCCTTTAGCAGGGCTTCTGGGATCCTGACCATAGAAAAAACATGGAAGCCAAGCTGATCATCCGCCTTGGCTCCCAGCAGCCCTCTGGTTTAAATGATAGACTTATTTTCCACTAACATCTTTAAGTCACACCTTTTTTTCCCTAAAGTCTATTTGTTTTTATACTCATTTAGTTTCTTTTTCATTTTCACCTCAAGTCTCCATCTCTGTCTCCTTCCCCCACATTTGTCACCTTTCAGCCTTCTTACTAGGCCCTGTTAATTAGTCCCCACCTGGGAACTTCCCTAGCTCTTGCCTCCTTCACTCCTATTATGCGTCATCTTTCCCTTCATCACCTTTTTGTTTCACAGATTCTCTCTTAATCTTACCATTTATCACTTCTTCTCCCTGAGCCTCCCCTTTCTTCTTTCCCCACATAAATATATCCCTTATTTTACCTCCCTTCTACACTAACTTTGTTTTTTTTCTCTTTTAGATATTTCCTGAAGAAGACCTAAGGTCGAAACATAGATTTTTAACTCTATTTTCTATTTTCAGCGTGCATTTAATATAACCATTTTGTTTTGCTTTTAGACCACATGCTGACACAGCGCCTTGTTTTTGTTTTTTATATTAGTAGATGTCAGGATGACTCAGAGAGGGAGACTCCAACTTAGAGTGGGGGGAACTGTCAGGTGGGGTACAAATAGACACAGACATACTGAGTAGTAGGGCAGGAGTACCAGGAATGGCATGCTCCTGACAGGGCTAGAACTGAATCGGGGCTGGGAGCTGTGACATAAGGGAAGCAGTTACAGGGATTACTTGATTGCACGAGAATATAGTGTTTGAATGCTGATAGTTTGACTGGGAATGCCAGTCACAAGGTTTTTTGCAGATTGTTCCATAGTGCGGGTAGAGTGTGGTTAATGGCAGACCTACCAAAGCATGACTTGAACTTAGGTACTGCAAGCAAGAGGTAAGTAGAACTCCTTTGGGCTTACTTACCTACTGCATTTAGAGGAAGACAGTCCGAGATATATTGGGGCAGTAATTCAGGGTTTTAAATAATTGATTAGCAGTTTTTTTCTTGGGACGATACTTACTGTACAGAAAGTATTTATAAAGATTTTCTAGAAGTGCTGTTTGTTAAACGCAGTGAGGCAAGAGCTATGCATTTTCACAAAGATTTAGCACTTTTATGAGCAAAACGCTAATCAATTTTTAGAGTTAAATAAAACCTTGGTAATTTAATAATAGCCCTGTAGGTCCAGAGGGCTGCATTTCTCTGTCTTCTGTACCCGAAGGAGGACCAACCTACTGCAGCATAGAGGGAGCAGTGATGAATAGAATAAGGAAGTCCAGTAATGAATTTCAGAGCTCTATGGTATAGCATGTCGAGTTTGGCCAGAGCAGTGGCAGTGCTTTGGCTATAAAGAAAGTCTGCATAATCCAATAAGGTGAGGAAAGTGGTTTGGACCAGTCTCTTTTTTTTTTTGCCTCCAGTGTTAGTAGGTTTTTGATCCTGTAAAAGAGGCCAAGCCTCTGCCTCAGCTTCTTTATCAGCTCATTAATGTGATCATCGAAGGAAAGCTTTTGGTCTATCCAGACCCCCAGATATTTGAATTTTGTGACACAGTCCAGTGGTTCGTAGAAGAGCGTATGAATCTGAGGTAAGTTACCTTGAATTGCAAGGTTATTAGCATTTGCAAAGGGAGAAAAAAGCATCGCCTTTGTTTTCTTTGCATTCAGAAGCAGTTTCTGTAGGCACGCCGGCGACCCCGGTTCGGGAACGAGCCCGGGCCGTCGGGGGTCGGTAGGGGATTGAGCATCTGTGGATGGCTCTCCTCTCTCTGGGGAGGGATTCAGGGAATGCCCAGTGCAATAGCATCACCCGGTGGAGACCGGTGGATGTGGGCACGTATGGCGTTGAGTAGAGGGAACGGAGTTGCGGCGGACGTCGTGACGTCATTGCACGACCGAACTCCGGGGGGGAGGGACGAGGGAAGTAAAGGAAAAAAAAAAACAGCTTGTGGATAGGCGACAGCACCTGCATCCACCCGACCACACTCCAATGCCGGTTGCACTCCCTACCTGGGCCGAGCCCAGCCCGGCCCGAATTTACAGATAGAGCACCCTGGATGGATAGGGTGGCCCTGCCTCGAGGGGCTCAGAACCGGGGGGATAGCTGGGCTGGTGCCAGGATTCAGGAGGCCTCTCAGGCACAGTGGTAGAGTCGGGGGCACTGCAGGATGCCCAAGAGAGTTCCACAAGCTGGGAGGGAAAAAAAAATAGAGTTCGGGGGGGGAGAAGCAGTTTCTGTTGCAGGAGTTGTCGTCATAGCAGGTTAAATTCCTGTTGCAGAACCCTGCAAGCTGCTTCCGGGGAGGATCTTTCAATGTTAGCAGATTTGATGTCAACGTCAATTCTGTTTATGTATATTGCAAAGAGCAACGGACCTAGTATCGAGCCTTGCGATACACCCCTCAGAAGAGGTTTCAGGGGTGAGAGCTCCCCTTCCACCTTAATCTGCTGTTGCTGTCTTGTAAGATAGTTCAAGAACCATCTCAGGGATAGAGAGTCCAGGCCGATGTTTTGGAGGGAGACAAGGTGTAGACCATGGTCAACAGTATTAAACGTCTTGCTTAAATCCAGAAATACGGCGCAGACGAAGTTCTTAGTGTCCAGGGCACACTGCTAGTCATTGGTAACTTTTGCAAGGGCTAAGATAGTACTGTGATGTGCCTTAAAAACAGACTGTAGGGGGTTTAACAGGCTAGCAATATCATGGTAGTTCCTGAGCTGTATACTCACTATTTTCTCCAATAATTTGGATAGGGTGGGGAGTAAGGAGATTGGCCTATAGTTGTTCAGGTCACAGGGGTCTCCAGACTTGAAGAGAGGGAGTACGTGGACGGTTTTCCAGAGGGAGGGGATAATGCCTTGTGAAAGGGAGAGGTTAAAGAGATGTGTGATAGGCACTGCCAGTACACAATGACTCAACTTCAACAAGAAGGGGTTTAAGAGGTTGACCCCAGCACTCTTCCTGGTGTCCAGATGCAGGAGAAGATCCTCAACTTCCTTTAGAGTGGTAGGCTGGAGGAGAACACCATGCTTTTGACTGAGCTGCGCTCAGTGTCGTAAGCTGCTTGCGGAGGGTATGGCAGGAGAGGTATCGAATGCAAGTCCTGCGGTTACGAAATGATCATTACAAGAGTCAAGGATGGAGGATTTGAAGGAGGCGGAGTGGTCCAGAGATCTGGCCCTCCAGGTCTGCTCTCAACTGGGCCTCCTTATCAACGAGGCCAAGTCGGAACTCGAGCCAAAGCAGGTGATTCTATTCATCGGGGCGCAGCTCGACTCTCTTCGAGCCAGAGCGCGGCTCCCGGCGGACAGGGCCGGGGTTCTTTCCTCCTTTGCCCAATCATTTCTGGTTGGGCAATTGCGCCCTGCCCGGGAATTCCTGCGCCTCCTGGGTCTCATGGCGGCCTGCACCAGCGTGGTCCGTTGGGCCCGCTGGAACATGCGTCCCCTTCAATGGGGACTGGCCAGCCAGTGGTCACAACGCTGCGATCCTTTGGACCAGCTTGTGTCTGTGACACAGGGGATGTGGAACGCTCAGTGGTGGACCGCTCCAGATCATTTGCAGGAGAGCCATCCCGTTCGGTCCGCCCTGAGCCGACGGTCTCTATCGACCGATGCCTCTGATGGGTTGGGGTGCCCATCTGGGGGAACACCGGGCTCATGGCCTCTGGTCCCCGCTGGAGTCCCGATGCCACATCAACCTGCTGGAGCTCCGAGCGGTCCGCCTAGCTCTCACCGCCTTTGCTCCGTTCCTCCGGGGTCAAGTGGTCCGAGTCCAGACGGACAATACCACGACCATGTTCTATCTAAACCGCCAGGGCGGGACGCGCTCCATGCTTCTATGCAAGGAAGCTCTCCGCATTTGGTCACTGTGGCAGCCTGGGAGCGGATCTCCTAGCTATTCATGTGGCAGGAGCCTCCAACACCCTGGCCGATGCCCTGAGCCGGATAGGGGCTGCATCCCACGAGTGGTCTCTCCTGCCGAGGTAGTACAGCATCTGTTCTCCCATTGGGGCACACCTCAGGTGGACCTGTTAGCCTCCAGGAGGCAGACAGCTGAGACTGTTCCATGCCTGCCCCCTCAGCAGGGCTCGCTGCAGGGGATGCCTTCTCGAGGCAGTGGACCCCGGCCTCTTTCGCCTTTCCCCATTTCCCTTGATCCACAAGGTGCTTCTCAAGCGAGGAGGACAAGGCGCAGGTGATTCTGATAGCCCCAGACTGGCCTCGCCAGTTCTGGTACCCAGATCTCCTCAGTCTCAGCTCCAGGACTCGCGGCAGCTTCCAGCTCGCCGGACCTGCTCTCAGTCAATCAGGGAAGGTGTTCCATCCGGACCTTCAATCCCTGCACCTGACGCCTGGTTCCTGGCTGCTAGAGTTCCAGGCCTTGGGTCTTTCGACGAGTCCTCAATGTAGTTGAGGCGTCCCGTAAGTCGACCAGAAAATGCTATGCCTTCAAATGGAAAAGGTTTTCCATTTGGTGTCAGAAGCAAGGGCTTGGACCCTTCCTCCTGTTCCTTGGCAAGCATCTTGGACTATTTATGGTCCCTTTCTAATCAAGGGCTTAGGTCGACGACCAAGGGTGCACCTGGCAGCCATTCCCCTGCTTACCGGCTGGCCGGAAGCAGTCGGTTGCGCAGGGAGAAGGTGGTCTGGCGCTTTTCAAAGGCCTTGATCACATTTCCCTCCAGTGCGGGAACCCCCACCTCCGTGGGATCTACTGCTGGTACTGGCAAAGCTCATGGGCAAGCCATTCGAACCTATGCACAGGTGTGCTCTCTCTCACCTGTCGTGGAAGACCGCCTTCTTGGTGGCTATCACGTCAGCCAGAAGGATGGGAGAGCTCCAGGCGCTTTCCATCGAGTCTCCTTACCTGGTCTTCCACAGGGACAAGGTTGTCCTGCGCCCCAACCCGAAATTCCTTCCGAAGGTGGTGTCGGAGTTTCACCTTAACCAGGTGTTGACTCTGCCGGTGTTCTACCCTAATCACACCTCGGAGGCCGAATATAGGCTCCATACCTTGGACCCTAGAAGGGCGCTCGCTTATTACAAAGAGCGCATTACTGAAATTCGGGAGAGGTTCGCCAGCTGTTTGTCACCACGCTGAAGCCGCATCTGGCAGACCTGCAGCCAAGCGGACGATAAGCAGGTGGGTCACTTCCTGCATAGATCTCTGCTATAAGTTGGCGGGCATGGAGCCTCCCAGAGGATAAGAGCTCATTCTACCGCCATACTGCTGCAACGGTGGCTGCTTCCAGGGCGTCCCTATCCAGGAAATCTGCAGGGCTGCTACCTGGAAGTCAGCAAACACCTTCATTACCCATTACTACATCGACCTTGAGTCACGCCGGGATGCTGGTTTTGGGGCCTCGGTTCTCCAGTCTCTCTTTCCCAAGTAAGTATTGGGGTGTGCGTCTTGCCTCCCTCCTCCCGGAGAACTGCTAGAGTCTGCCAATGAGTGTGGATGAACAACATATCCATGTCCTAAATACAGGTTACTCACCTGTAACAGGAGTTCTAGGAATGGTATATGTTGTTCATCCCACGACCCACCCGACCTCCCGGCTCGACGCACAACCTGAGCTTCCAGCGGGCCAGATCTGGCGTCATGGGGCGGAGCCGAGAGTTATACCACCTGGGTGGGTGGGAGGAGCAAGCTTGAAGACCTTCCGGCAAGATTTAAAGCGGCAAGGATACCTGCCAATGAATGTGGATGAACAACATATACCATTCCTAGAATTCCTGTTACAGGTGAGTAACCTGTATTTTTTGGACAATGGCATGCCTAGTTTGTGTAGGGAGGCATTTTTTGTTGCAGAATACAGCACCTAGCTTGGGGAGTAGTTTCTTGTGTAGTGAGTCGATATGCTAGGTAAAATCTAGGTGCTGATCTAGCCAGACACCTAGATATCTGAAGGAAGAACAATTGTCCAGGGGGGTCCCGTCCGTGGTTTTGAAAGGGGGGCAAGGGGTTTGGCGGGAGAGTCTTTGTTGGGATCCGAATGTTTGTGATACTGTTTTTTTAGGGTTTAGGAAAAGCTGGTTAGTCCTCAACCAGCTCTGGATGGCATAGAAATCCTCCTGGAGGAGGGTTGCTACGCTTTGCGCCGAAGGGCCGGAGGCATACAGGACAGTGTCGTCCGCATACATTTGGATGGATGAATGGGAACATGCTGATGGGAGGTCATTTAAAAAAATGGAAAAAAGTAGTGGACCGAGGACAGATCCTTGTAGGACTCCGGTAGTGACTGGCAGGGGGTTAGAGGTGTGAGAGGCCAGTTTGACTGTTTATTTGCTGTCCGCTAGATAGTCATGGAACCATCCAACGGCTGACTCCGAGAGCCCTGCATTAGAGAGTTTTGAGAGGAGTAGGGAATGAGAGACTGTATCAAAAGCCTTGGCTAGGTCTACGAAGATGGCCGCGGTGACGTGACCTTTGTCCATGCCCGTGAGAGTGTCACTAGTGACACATAGCAGGGAGGTGGTGGTGGAGTGGGATTTACGGAATCCCGATTGGAACGAAGTGAAAAAGGAGGAGACATCCAGGTAAGGGGTGAGCTGGGACATGACTAGCCGTTCCTGTAATTTGGCCAGGATTGGGAGCAGGGAGATGAGTCTGTAATTTTCTAGGGAGGAGGGGTCACCACCTTTTGGCAGGGGTATGACTGTAGCCATCTTCCAGGCCGTGGGTAACTTGCCCAGAGCAGGGTCGGACTGGGGTACAGGGGGCCCACCTGGAAAGAGGGTATAAAGGCCCACCTGGAAAATCAATACAAGAGGGCCCAGGGGACACACTCATATCAGTATTCCACTTCAATTTGATACATTTGCTCTGTGATTTCATCTTACATTTATCTACAGTGTCCCAGATACCTCATTTAATTAGAAAAAAGATGATAAATATAAAAGCTTTCAGAGTTCAGATGGTGACCAGGTACCCAACTGAGGGGGGCCCACCTGGAAATTTCCAGGTATCCAGGTGGGCCAGTCCGACCCTGGCCCAGAGAGAAAGAGAGGTTGAAAAGGGCAGTGAGAGGGGCGGCTATGGCTGGAGCAGACAGGAAGAGCATCTTGGCGTCCAGGGACGTAGGGCACTTGCCTTTGTTTGGGTTCCGGGCCCGTAGTGAGTGGAGTACTTTGGCATGGGTTACTGGGTGGAAAGAAAGGCAGGACTGGGGGGCAGGCTTTGGGGGCATGTGTGGGGGGCGGGGAGTGGATTCGGGAGGAGGCTAGGAGTTTGGCAGCAACTGGAGAAATGTGCATTAAAGGCTTCAGCTACACAGCTGGGGTCGGAGATGTGGGAGCCCTGGTCTGATAGTGTAGGGGATGGGGGTAGAGTGGGGGGGGGAGCAGGGATTTGAGTGATTTCCAGAAATCAGTCGGGTGGTTAATGTTCTTGTTAAAACTCAGGGCTCTGTGCTGGGTCCCCTACTCTTTTTCCCGTTCATCAACAATCTCCCTGATGTGGTCTCCAGCTGCCGTGTCACCATGTATGTGGATGACCTGGTTCTCCTGGCCCACTCCTGTGATACAGCCACACTAAACCGACACTTATCTGAAGACCTCTGGAACATCCAGGCATGACTCTCCAACCATAAATTGGTCCTCAATCAAAACAAAACCCAGTGTATGCTCTTTGGTTCAGCTGCCAAAATACTGGCCTCTTCAACTCCCCTTCATATCAACTACAAAGATGGCTCCCCTCTCCCAACCATGACCTCCCTCAAATATCTTGGAGTGACGCTTGATCCCCAACTGGACCTTGGTAGTCATATCCATAATGCCTGCAGTGGGGTAAACTGTAAGCTGGGGATGGCCTACAGGGCTCGGTACAACCTTACTCCAGCGGCTCGCATAGCTCTGGCCAGGGGAGTACTACTTCCCTCCCTCAACTACGGCTCCCTCATATTTGCTCATACTTGTAAGACCCTCCTAAGCAAGTGGAGCACAACGTACAACAACATCTGTCGGTTTGCCCTGGCCGCCCCCCACCTCACCCATCACTGTGAGCTCTACGAGAAGCTTGGCTGGCTATCCCGCTCAATCCACCTTAACTGCTTATCACTTGGTGCCCCGAGTAAAGTACTTAGCTCGGCACCTCCCTAACTGGCCCAGCTTTTGCCCCTGCTGACCTCTCCCCTACCTGCCGCATCCCAAGGCCCCGGACTACTAAATGTGCCTACTACCCGCACCATCATGGGGACCGGAGTTTGCTGTCCATGGTCCCAGGCTCTGGAACTCTTTTCCTGAAAGTGTCCGTACTGCCCTCTCTCACAAGCTTTTCCGGACCTCCCTGTGGGATCATCTTAAGTTGGCCTCTCGCTGTGAATGCCCTAAGCCCCCTTAGTCACCCGGTGCCCACTGGTGCCGGCTTCTTCTCTCCTGCTCTGGCGTCACCACTCTTGCGCTATGACCTCGTCCAAATCCCCCCTCCCTTGTTGACTGACTCTATGGTGTTCCTATGCTCATAAATCCGCACTAGCCCTGTTGGTCATTTGTATCTATCTCCAATCTATACCTTGCCCCAGCATTGTATCTGGGTGTACTTTCTAAAATTGTAAAACTGTAAAATTGTCTTTTCTCTTGTTTCTGTATCTAATGTATTCGTCTGAACAATTGCTGTATTGTTGCACCTGTTGTACCCTTTTGTACTCTCCCGGGTCGTTCCTGAAAATAGGCATAATATTTGTCTAGTGTACTTACCCGGTAAACAAAAACTAAATAAATAAATAAAAGCAGACAGAAAGTAAGTCTTTTTTGCTTGTTGGATGGAGTTTGTGCATACGTTGCGGAGCTTTCTATATGTGGAGAGGGATGCCTGTGTTCCTGTTCTCTTATAAGTTTTCCAGGCACAGTCTCTGGTGTGGAAATTCCTGATTATGTCAGCTGAGATCCAGGGGAGATGAGCACCTCTAACTCTTTTTGTCCATGGGGGGCGTGTCTGTCCCAGACTTTTAGGAAGCAGGTTTTGAAACCCGCAAAAGCTGCGTCAATGGAGGGAGACTCGGGTATGAAGGACCAGTTTTCGTGTCCTAAGTCTGACAAGAGAGATGCTAAGACGAGGGAGTTGTAGGACCTGGTAAGCAGAGTCTTGGGGGCTATGCACCTTCCTAATCAGGAAGATCATGTGATGATCACTTATAGAATCGGGTAATAGGCCTGAGCTTGGACTCTCCATTAGTAAAGCACGGCATTAGCAGCTATCCAGTTGGAACGTGAGCGCTCCTCGGCGTTGGTTTCCAATTTGTTTCTGCGGTCTTAATTGCATTAATTGTTTTTTACTTGTGTTATTTGGCTCTACTGTAAATATCTCTGTATGTATTATACCATTTGACCCGGAGCTAACCAGGTCCATCTTGTAAATGATCTTGCTCAACGATGTTCGCCTGGATAAATAAAGATTTTGGTTGATTGATTTTTTTTTGATTGATTGATTGCTTGAAAGGACAAAGCAAAGGCAGGGCACTTTGAAACTTGGTAGGCAGTGACTGGGGTACCTTGAAACTTGAGATTTAAATTGTAATAGGTGGTGTGGGGGAAACTAGTACAGGAACTTAATCTGGGGATGAGTAGATTCAGGAAGCTCTGTGAATCAGGTGTGTAATTGGGGGATGGAGCTGACAGATGCTTAGTACCTTCTAACAAAAGGAAGATTTAAAAGGTCAAGTTAGTTGGTGTCCTGAGGTGAAAGACTAGAGTTTGCGGACAGACTGATGTGAAAGAACCTGGTTTTACCCTAGCTTTTTGTCTTCTAGGTTTGCTGGACAGAACAAAGCAAAGGGCAGGGCGCTGTTTGTTTTTTGGCCCTTCCTCCCACCTGCCCAATAACTTTTTAGTTTATAAATCCACAAGTTGATTGCCATCACAGGTGGTGGGTAATAGGTAGCTCTATGAGTGTGTGTGTAAATAGTACACCTGAGAGTTGTTTGCCAGTGGTTGGGGGATTTAAATATTGCATCAGAGGTTTGATAACAGTTGGGAGGTAAAGCTCGAAAGTATCCTCGAGTAGTAAGTGGGGGGAAGGGTAGGCAGCTGTTAAGGGGGTGTGGGCAAATAGTGCTTCTAGGGGTTGTTAGCCTGTAGGTGGGGGTTTAAATATTGTTTCTGGGGATTGGAAACTGAGTTGGAAAAGTAAATATTGCATCTGGGTAATATCCTCGGATAGTGAGAAGGGGGGGAGAGGAAAAAAAAGGGTCTAGGGAGTAGCTATGATGGGAGTGGTGAAGTCCAGCAGCTGTGAGGAGGCAGTCTTCAGAGAGACCTGCAGACTGTGGTGCTGCCCCATCTGCAGGTACCTCTCTGGGCTGAGGGAGGAGGTTGCCAGACTCAAGGCCAAGATGACTTTGGTTCGGAGGACCTACTCCCCCACTCAGGGACCACCAAGTCCACCTCCACTGCCTCAAAGGGTGCCAGGTAGGAGGAGCAGCTGGACAACGGTGGACTTGGGGAGGGTTAGGATGGTGGAGCTTAGGCACATCCCAAATCCCATGCCACTATGGAAGTACTATGCTGCACTGGCAGTGCGGTACCGTCCTGCAGAGGCGCCCAAATTAGTGGCTGGGACAGATGTGGAGGTCCTCCATGTTGGAGACCCCAAGGGGGGTAGCAGAGGACCCCAGAGGAGGAGGAAGCGAATCCTGGTGAGGGACTCTATATAGTAAGGGGGACACAGCTGGTTAGAGGTAGGGATGAAGAGAGGGTGGTAAGGTGCCTTCCTGGTGCCACAGCTCGTTGGAATGGAAGGAAGATCCTAAGGATCGCTGGGGAGTGAGAGAGGGATGTCACTGTCCACTTGGGGACAAATGATCTGGCTGGGGAGAGGCCAGAAACAGTTCAGGAGGTGTTCAGGAAACTGGGAGGTGTCTTAGGCAAGTGGCAAAGTCTGTTACTTTCTCAGAGGTGCTACCTGTCTATGACAAGGGGATGACAGGAGGCTCTGCACCAGGGACTTCATCTTATGGTTGTGGAAATGGTGCAGAGAAGAGGGATTTGGATTCATTGGGGACTGGGGCTCCATCTGGAGGGATAGAGGCCTGTACAGGGGCGATGGCCTGCATCCCTCCAGGAGGAGAACTGAGATCTTCAGTGAGCAGTTTAAATGTTACATTAGTAAGCATTTAAACTAGCCAAGAGGGGTGGTGGAATAAGGCAGGAAGACCTAGTCAGTCCCCCCACACACACATACACACACACACGCTTACAGGGTCAGCAGTGGGAATCCCGGGGGTGAGGAGTCCCAAAAGGAACAAACAGAAATAGGTGACCAAGAGGAAGAGAGAGTGGGCAAGAGGAAACATAATAGTGGAGGAAACAGGAGAGGGCAAAAGGGGAAGATGGGGGGAGGTGGCAGTACAAAATGTAGAGCCATGTGTACAAATGCTCAAAGTCTGGGCAACAAGATGGCAGACATAGAGGCCACCATGACAGCAGGAGACCTGGACATATAGCAATTACAGGGACCTGGGGCAATGAAAACCAGGACTGGGATGTAGCCATACCTGGGTATGCCCTATTCAGAAGGGACAGTGTAGGAAGAAAGGGAGGAGGGGTGGCTCTTTATGTGAGGAAGAACAATAAAGGCCATGGAAATACAGGGAGAAGCAGAGGTACTGTGGGTCACCCTGGAGACAGGGAGGGGGCTGCTGTTCGAACAGAGGTGATCTACAGACCTCCAGCACAGGGTGAGGAGGGAGATAAGAATATGATAGAAGAAATCCAGGGGATGGCTAACAAGGATGAGGTATTGCTGGCGGGGGACTTCAGTCTACCAGATGTGAATTGGAGCCTCCCTGCTGCAGCAACAGTTAGAAGTAGGGAAATCCTAGACTCCCTGCAGGGGGCGTTCTTCAGGCAACTAGTTAAAGAACCCACACGTGAGGGAGGGGGCAATACTGGACTGGATACTGTCAAACAGTGACAGTGTCGCTGACGTCACAGTGGGAAGCCACCTGGGGACCAGTGATCATCGTATAATGTGGTTCAACATAAGGACTGGGCCAGAATCTAACCACACTAAAACAAGGTCCTGGACTTCAGGAGGACAGATTTCAAGAATATGGTGGAGTGCCTCAAGGAAGCCCTAGCAGGAATAGGGGAAATGGGTGGGGTAGAGGAAAAAATTGAGAAAAATAAGGCCATTGAGAAGGTAATGAATGTCTGTGTCAGACAGGTTAAAAAGAGCAAGAGAAAAAAAGAGACCATTATAGTTCTCCAAGGAAGTAGCAGAGATAGTAAAGGAAAAGGAGTAGGCATTCCAAAAGGTACAAGTTGACACAGAATGAAGAAGATAGGGAGAGTTATCAGGAAAAATAAAGGGAGGCAGGGAAGGCAGCTAGGAGAGCAAAAGCACGAACGAAGGAAAACATTGCCAAGTCAGTTAAAAAGGGTGATAAAACATTCTTTAGGCACATAAGCAAAAAGTAGAAAAGCAAGACAGGGATAGTAAGTCTAGAAGGGGAAGGGGGAAAATGTGGAAGAGGATCAGAAGAAAGCAGACATATTGAACAAGTACTTTTGTTCAGTATTCACAAAGGAAAAGGGGTAGGTGACGGGCCACTGATAGGGGAAATGGGCATTAGGGGAAGGGAGATGGCCACTAGCCCTTTTACAGAGGAGATAGTCCTCAGGAAACTAGCTAAACTAAGAGTAAACAAGGCAATGGGGCCAGACGGGGTTCACCCCAGGATACTGAAGGAAGTAAAAGAGGAACTGCCTGTGCCT
This sequence comes from Neoceratodus forsteri, assembly GCA_016271365.2. Taxonomy (NCBI): domain Eukaryota; kingdom Metazoa; phylum Chordata; order Ceratodontiformes; family Ceratodontidae; genus Neoceratodus; species Neoceratodus forsteri. Next base: position 1,126,076,556 of record CM057449.1, on the reverse strand, counting down.
GTGATGGCCCATTTCAATCTGTCACTGGATACAGGGGATGTTCGGGGGGACTGGAGGAGGGTGGATGTGGTCCCACTACACAAAAGTGTAGTGGGACCACATATGCCTCACCTGTAAGCCTGACTTCGGTGGTGGGCAAGATTATGGAAACGCTACTAAAAGAAAGAATTGGGGAATACCTTATAACCAGTGGATTGAGCCAGCCTGGTGGCACTGAGGGTTGAGGCGCTGAACACCACAACTCACGCCACGCTGGCGACCCGGGTTCGGGAATGGGCCTTTGTCGTTGGGGGTGTGTGTGAGTGAGATTGAGCAGCCGCAAGGCAGCTCTCCCCTCCTGGGGAGGGACATTGCTGCCCCCGCCATATGACTGCTACTGGGTGGAGGCCTGGTGGCAGTGTCAGATGGCGGGTGGTACAAAGGAAGGGTGTTGTGGGAACACAGAGTGCATGTGCCTTCATGTGCGTGCGTCCACAACAGGGGTGAGGAGAAAATGGAGTTGGCAGGCAAACTCTCCTTGATAAAGTCCTCCATTACTTTGCCTACCACAGACGTCAGACTGACAGGCCTATAATTCCCCATCTCCTCCCTAGACCCCCTTTATTTATAGGCACTACATAGGCCACCCTCCAGTCCTGTGGCATCCATCCCGTCTGCAGAGAGTGCAGCCAGTGGAGCTGCCAGCTCGTCCGCCAGTTCCTTCATAACCCTCAGATGTAGTCCGTCCAGCCCCCGTGCTTTCAGTTTTTAGCTTCTGAAGGGCCTCCGTCACCCTATCCACTGTGATTTCACCCCCCCCCCCAATCCACTCCCTCATGCAACGTTCCTACTCGTTCTGGGTCTGGCCCAGCCTGTACCTAAGCCTCTTTCCATCCTTTGGTCTCAGACGGAGACTGACCTCTTGCTTTTGCTGGCTCCTCTTCCCTCCGGCTGTAGAGATCTCTTGTCACTCTCTGCAAAGATTGAGGCAAAGTACTCATTTAACACCTCTGCCTGTTCCCCTGCTTCCTGAGCCCATCCCCCCACAATCTTAATCCTGTAGATCTGTGCCCTCTCTTTACTCTTCTCTCTATCATGTCCAACCTCTCCCTTAGAATCCTACCCATACCCACGAAGTCCGCTCCCCTGAAGTCAACCAGTACTGTATGAGTGCAGGATCCCCCCACCCCGGTTACAGCAGGAACCAGACCGTGGCGTGGTCTCCACCCGCCAGTGGACTGCACACCTCCAGGCCCCTTATTTGTTCACTGTCCGCTAGGACAACGTCCAATATCCGCCCCTCTTTAGTAGGTTCCCCCACCAGGTTCACCCCACTACCACCAGAATGGGCAGATGGGACCTCGGTTTAACGTCACATCCGAAAGACGGCATCTGAGGAGTGCAGCACCCCCCCTCATGCTGCACTACAGTGTCAGTATTGGGATATTAACCCAAGTGCCTGGTGTGGGGATGGAACCCACAGCCTTCTGATCTCCCAGCCTCAGAGGCGAGTGTACTACCTGCTGAGCCACTGACACTGCATACGTATAGCAATCACGTACTACACACAATATTTTTCCCAAAAGTAGTTTTACAGTTGTGTCACATAGGGTTGTGCATAAAACGCTTGTGTGTTATTGTGCTTATAAAATAGGTATGTGTTGAGGAACTGTGATGTTATTTAAAAAAAAATGTTAAATATAAAGAGAAATGGGTCATTTTCTTGTAAATAGTCCCTCTGTTTTCCAGTTGTTAGTAGGGGTGCAGTGCTAAACTGGTGATCTTACTTCAAGATAGAGCTCTTGCAGCAGGCTATCACAATTAGGACTATGCCGCAGGCATTAGGACCACACGGAAAAACTTCTGCCAGCAATCCCAGCTGGGGACCGCCCCCGACACTGGCCCGGCCCCGACGTAGGTCAGGGTACAAGAGGGGGTGGTCCCAGCTCCACCTCAGTTCTTTCCCGCCACGTACCACGCACGTGAAGAGCTACTGCTTGTGATTCACTAGCGAAAATTGTCTTCAATCAAGATACTTTCTTAGATTCAAACGTTTTTTTCCGTTTTCTTTGTCGTTCCACCGTCATCGACGCCTGTACGTCTGCCGTTTGGGGCTCGGTTTTTCCGGCTTTTCATCGCCTTTTTCTTGACCTGCTGCCTGTAGTCGGATCCGACGTTGGCGTTGCAGTCGGTCCTCGAGGATTCCATGTCTTGCCGGGTGTCCCTCTCTCCCGAACACGTAAATAAGTGCGAGTGTGGCCAGCAAATTCCTGCCAAGGACGGTCACCGGCGGTGTGTTTTCTGCTTGGGCTCGGACCACGACACCACTTCCTGCGCCGACTGCCAAGCGTTTACGAGCCGGACCCGCATCCGACGCATGAAGGCCCTGAAGGCCTACCTATTGGAGAGGAAGATGGACATGCACTCCTCCGAGGGGAAGGAGAAGAAGCCCCATAGTAAGGAGCGCAGTCGGTCCCGGCACCGGTCGTGGTCGAGACCTTCCCCGAAAAAGGCCCGTCCTTCAGGCTCAGGTGAGTCACTGCGCTCTTCCCAGGCTAAGGCTGCCCTGTGGGAGCCGTGCCAAACCTAAGAGTGGCTCGCTTAAGGTCACCTCTAAGTCTGTGGCGGTACCTGCTTCGGCCCTACCGTCTACGGCACCGGCGCCGCCTGCTGAAGGTGTGCCTCCGGAGCATAAGGACTCTCCGGCGCCCCCTGTCGTCACCCCGTCGTCGGTCGCGACACCGACGCCAGTCGAAGGGGCCAAGGACCCGGGGTCGGTTGTTGTTCTGCCGACGTCCCCGTCACCCAAGTCCTCCTCCCCCCTGGGTCTCCAGGATAGCTTGCCCTCACGTCCCGCCGTGCCTGCATCTTCCTTCCCGCAGCGGGCGGCAGAAGTATTCTCCAAGGACGAGCTGAAACAATTTTTTTCGTTTTGGTGGGGGCAGGTCCACAAACGTACCACCCCGTTGCCGGCCCAGACACCGGTACCTGATCCTCGGGTGAACCACAGCCGGGCGAGGCCTCCCGTTGAGGTCCCGGCGCCGTTTTTCGCCCCCTTCTAAGGCTTGTTCCCGCGCTCGATCTCTGGACCACCGACGTCGCTCCTTGGGTCCCACTGACCGACGTCGGTCACGGTCTCATTCTCGGAGCCCTTCCCACGCTCTGCGGGACGGTTCCCCGGTCATCGCTCCATTGTCGGTCCAGGGACCGCAGTTGGTCTTCGGACCGCCATCGGTCCCCTGCGTACCGACGTCAGCAAAGGCATGGCCATGAGGCAGAACCTGACCATTCTAAATCTGATAGTCGGTCCTCCTCTGCATCTTCATCCTCTTCCTCCTCCTCCCTCAGCCTCAAGCGCTCCCCTGAGGAGAAGGACATGCCTCGCTCGCCTCCAGACGATCCCTCATTTCTGGACATCATGAGGCATATCCAGGATTCTAATCAGTGGGATACGGAAGACCTGGACCCGGAACGCTGGAGATTGGCCAAGTACCTGAGGCAGAAGGAGCCAAAGTCTTTGGTCATTCCTCCTCTGGTGGATGCCTTTCAGGACCTGACTTGATCCGCCTGGCTGCGCCCAGCCTCCATCCCGGCGGTCCCCAACAAGTCGGACAGGCTTTACAAGGCGCCGAGGGCAGAACCTTTTCTGGCTGAACACCCTCAGGCGGACTCCTCCATGATCACGGCTGCTCACGACAAGTCTCGACAGCCGCGTCACCTGAGCTCTCAGCCTCCCGACTTAGAGTCCCTTATTTGGATCAGGTGGGCAAGAAGGTTTACTCTGCCTCCACTTGCTCCATTAGATCCTTAAACTTCCTACTTCCTCATACATATGGTACAGTTCCAGAATGCGTTGTGGGAGCGGGGTCTTGAGCTGGTACAGGCCATGCCAGACTCCGAGAAGAAGACGGAGCTCCTGGCCCTCTTTCAGTCGGGCTCGGACATTGGCACTCACGTCTTGAGGGCCTCCTACAATACTGCAGATATGGCGGCCAGAGCTGCTGCTTCCGGGGTTTGTCTCCGGCGCCATGCCTGGTTGAGGCTTTCGGGCTTCCACCAGGATCTGCAGTCCGGTATCCGAGACCTGCCGTTTCAGGGTACCATCTTATTTGGGCAGGAGACGGAGAATCTGATCTCACGTCTCCAGGAATTGGACAAGTCTATCTGGTCGGTCCGCCAGTTGTACCGTGGCGACCAGCGATGTCCCCGTCGCCGTCAGCTTTTTCGAAAGTCCTCAGGCAGTCAGGCTTCAGCCCGTGGTTCCCAGCAGGGACAGAGAGGCGGCTTCCACCGGAGATCCGGAAACCAGCAGTCTGGTGGACCCTCTGGCCGTGGGCCCAAGTCCTCCCAGGCCTCTCTCCCCACCCCTGGTTCCGTCCAATGACTCCCTTCCGCCCCCCCGTGGTTGGACGTCCAGGGGGAGCCGGTCGGGGGCTGCTTCTCCCTTCACCTCGAAGGGTGGAGCTCTGTTACCACAGATCAATGGGTCTTGGACATCATTCGGAGAGGACACATGCTGGAGTTCACGGAGTTCCCTCCCAGTACTCCACCAAAGCTCTCCCGTTATCCTCCTTCACACATTCCACTTTTGGAAGGAGAAATTCAGGCCCTCCTGCAAAAGAGAGCAATAGAGCGAGTTCCCATGGAGCAGTGGGGTCACGGGTTTTATTCCCATTTCTTTCTAATCCCAAAAAAGACGGGGGATCTTCGCCCCATTCTGGACCTCCGTCCCTTAAATCTCTTTATAGAGTACAAAAAGTTCAGGATGGTGACTCTCCAAAGTCTCCTCCCTCTGCTGCAACAAGGGGATTGGCTCTGTTCTCTCGACATGCAGGATGCATACATGCATATCGGGGTCCTTCCTCCCCACCAGAAGTATCTGAGGTTCTGCTTCCTGGGGGAGCATTACCAATTCTGGGTGCTCCCGTTCGGCCTATCTTCCGCTCCGCGAGTCTTTACCAAGTGCCTACCAGTGGTGGCTGCGGCTCTCAGGTGCTCAGGCCATTATGTCGTCCCTTACCTCGACGACTGGCTGCTGACAGCCCCGTCAAGGCATGGCCTCCTGCGCTGTCTCGGAGATGCCTATACTCTCTTCCGAGACCTGGGGATCACCCTTAACTTAAAGAAGTCATCCCCGGAGCCCAGCCAAAACCTCGCCTTCATTGGAGCGACTCTGGACTCCATCCAGGGCAGAGCTTTTCTCCCTCAGGACAGGGGTCTTCGCCTGTGAAGTTTGGCAGAACGGATTTCCATAGCACCTCGAGTTCCGGCTCTGAACTTCCTCAGTCTACTGGGGCACATGGCGGCGGCCATCCCAGTAATATCCTTGGCCCGCCTCCACATGAGAATCCCACAGTGGATGCTCAGGGTGCAGTGGGATCAATACTCCGACGACCTGGACGCATTAGTCCTGATCTCGGAGCCCGTCCGGAGAACGTTGCTTTGGTGGATGGACCCCAACAATCTGGACAAAGGGGTCCGCTTTCGTCCGGAGCCTCCAGGTCAGACTCTAACAACGGATGCCTCAAACCTGGGTTGGGGGGCTCATCTCGGTGGTCACTGCACGCAGGGGGTTTGGTCGACCGAGAAGGGTCCCTCCATATCAGTGTCCTGGAAATGCGGCGATCTCTCACGCCCTTCAGGCGTTTCAGGAGGACCTGGTTTCCGGCTCTCTTCTCATTCAGGACGGACAACATGGCGGTCGTCTTCTATATCAACAAGCAAGGAGGCACTCATTCCTATCCTCTTTGCGGGGGCGTGAGAGTCTGGTACTGGGCACTGGGCAGGGCATTTGTCTATCAGCGGTTCACGTTCCAGGAGTCCTCAACAGTCTTGACTGATCTCCAGCAGGTCATGGGCCAGGCGCTGAGGTGGGAATTACTGCAGTCCATGGCAGATCGCCTCTTGGCAGGTGGGGCCTACCCGAGCTGGATATCTTTGCGTCTACATGGCATAGCTACTGCGCTTTTTTGCTCACGGAGCCCGCCTGCAGCGTTTTCTGGCCAAGCGTTGTCCCTTGTTGGGCGGGAGGTTTTTATGCCTTCCACCCCTTCCCTCTCATCCAGAGGGTCCTGCTCAAGTTGCAGGCAGAGGGGGCACGCATGATCCTTGTGGCACCCTACTGGCCCTGACAAATTTGGTTCCCGCTTCTGCAGTGGTTGTCCCAGGAACCTCCACTCCCGCTGCCCCTGTGCTTGCAACTGCTGTCCCAGGACCAGGGTTCTCTGGTCCACCCGGATCTCCAATCCCTACACCTTCATGCTTGGCTCCTTCAGACGTAGCAGTGACTAGATACGGGGTTTCCCCGGAAGTGGCTGAGGTCTTGGCGTCTGCACGCAAGTCCTCTACTCGCCCGGCTTACGCCATGAAGTGGAAGCGTTTTTGCCTTTGGGCCTTGCCTCAGCATTTAGATCCAGTCACGTGGTCTGTGAACTCCGCTTTGCAATACCTCCTCTCCTTGTATGAAAACGGCCTGGGCCATTTCTTCCATCAAGGTGCACCTCTGGGCGATCTCTGCCTACCATGCTCTGGTGGGCGGCAAACTATGGCCAAGCTGGATGTGGCCGCCACCTTTCTTGGGGGTCCTCCACATGCGACCTCCCATCAGGGACCCTGTCCCACCCTGGGACCTCCTTTTTGTGTTGGAGAAACTCACCCTTCCCCTTTTTGAACCCGGAGCGACGTGCGAGCTGCGGTATTTATCTTGGAAAGTTTGTTTTTTGGTTGCTGTTACTTTCGCTCGAAGAGTTTCCGAGCTGCAGGCTCTGATTTGTAAAGAGCCCTATTTGGTTTTTCATAGGGAAAGGGTTTCCCTCCAGACTAATCCTAAGTTTCTTCCGAAAGTGGTCTCGGAATTGACCCTCAACCAGTCGGTTGATCTTCCTGTTTATTTTCCTTCTCCCTCCAATAGAGGGGAGGTTCTCCTCCACACATGGGATGTCCACAGGTCCCTGAGGTATTACCTCAGTAGAACGGTTCAACACCGTAAATCAGAGCAACTCTTTGTGGCCTTTGTGCCACGACGCTTGGGTCGGCCGGTGTCCAAGCAGGCTATTTCCAAATGGATAGTCCATTGCGTTTCGTTCTGTTACGAACATCACCAAGCCCCTACCGGGTCCGGTACGGGGTCACTCCACCAGGGGTGTTTCAGCTTCTTTTGCCGCGATGCGGAATGTCGCCATTCAAGACATCTGTGCGGCTGCGACCTGGAATTCGGTGCATACCTTTGTCAAACATTACAGCTTGGATATAGTCTCCAGACGCTGTGCTGGCTTTGGCCTGGCGGTTCTACAAGGACTCTTGTCCTGACAGTCTCTGGAGTCAGTATATTCCTCCTCCCGGGGGCGACTGCCTCTTAGCTAGGGAACTGCTTGGGACTCAGTCCTAATTGTGATAGCCTGCTGCAAGAGCTCTATCTCGAAGTAAGATAGTACAGTTGCGTAGAACTTACCGTAACATAGATCTTCGAGGGAGCTCTTGCAGCAGACTATTCCCTCCCTCCCACCTTCCCCCTCGGAGTGTGCAGGTTTCTTCTCTTCTCTCCTCTAGGATGGGCTTCATCTCCTTCTCTTGTCAGGCCATCTGCTGGGTACTGGCGGGAGAACTGAGGTGGAGCTGGGTCTGCCCCCTCTTGTACCCTGACCGACGTCGGGGCGGGGCCGCGTCGGGGGCGGTCCCCAGCTGGGATTGCTGGCAGAAGTTTTTCCGTGTGGTACTAATGCCTGCGGCATAGTCCTAATTGTGATAGCCTGCTGCAAGAGCTCCTCTCGAAGATCTACTGTTACGGTAAGTTCTTACGTAACTGTACTTTACTAGTGGCGCAGTGCTGTCCTGCAGTGTATTTCACAGACTCACTGAGTTACTACATTAGGCCACTAGTTGAACTGCGATTATCTTAAAAGTCTTGTCGGCAGCACACTACTATCTGCAGTAGAGCATTTTGAGAAAGTCATGATGGTCTGTTTCCAGCTGTGTATCAGGAGGGAGTGTGAGGCAGCACGCCGAGTCTGTGATGTGTGCGGGTATGGAGGGTGAGTAAGCAGGTCGGGAGGGAGAGTGAGAAGAATTTTAAAATAGAAAACACTTTTTAAGTGTTGTAATTGTCTTTGTGGATTTTACAGTAAGCTAGGAAAAAGAAAACATGGTGGCCAAATGGTTTCTGAAGGATTTTGATTGATGGCACATGAATTTCCAGTGTAATGCAGGCACAGGAATTGACACTTTTTATTCACTGTGCTATACTAACAAAAAAAGAAGCATGACTGGAACACCCTTTTAGCCAGTCAGAGAACTGTTCCTATCCATTTTATAACAGACGTTGCTACACAAATATTTTTTTATAAATGTTTCTCTGTTTAGTAACATATACTGTATTTTCCATGGGGGGAGTTTGAAGGGTACACATTAAAAGTGTTGGTCACTTTGTACATTATTACACATGGTTATGATGAAAATTTGTTAGTAACTGTACTGGTCCCTCGAAAACAAGATTAGTTATAATGCTCATTTGGTGACAGTTGGATAAGTGGTTATGAAAGAGCCCCTGACTCCCATCTGGAAAACTTTGGAAAATTTAAGATGTGGACACAATTCAATTTATATTTCATAGTCTTCCTACTTTATTACTAAAGACGGCTGCATGAAAATAACATCACCAGTCCCTAGACTTAACTGCTCTGACAGCTTGTCTACACATGACATAATAATTACCATCATTATGATTTCCTTATTATCGCCACTGCAACAAATTGTGGTGTTATAAACAGGTGGTGTCATGTCAAGTGTAGACTGATAGCCAGGACAGATAGGACAGAGGTCCTATTTTCATGCAAATATCCTTAGCGATAAAGAAGTATAGCTGACAATCACAGGAAAAAGTGAAGCAAGTTAAATTGTGTTGAAATGCTACATTTTTTTCCAATGTTTTCACAATGGCTTTGGGGTCTCATTTAAGCCTTGCTACCCCTTTTATTGGTGCTTGCTAAACTGCACTATTTTTAACATTATTTTGAGGATGTTAAATAAAACAGCTTAATCTGGTTCAAAGTCAGTGGGCATTCATCTGTATCCCCTTCCCCCGGGTCGTGCCTGAAAATAGGCAAGATTTGTCTAGTGCACTTACCTGGTCAACAAAAAATAAATAAAGGAAGGTTAAATCAGGGTTTCAAGTACTTAAGCTGCACAGGGTTTTATTTAACTCTAAAAATTGATTAGCGTTTTGCTCATAAAAGTGCTAAATCATTGTGAAAATGCATAGCTCTTGCCTCACTGTGTTTAACAAACACAGTGCTTCTAGAAAATCTATATAAATACTTTCTGTACAGTTAGTATCGTCCCCCCAAAAAACTGCTAATCAATTATTTGAAACCCTTAAGCATACATGCGTTGCAGATGGCACTGATTTTTGGCACTCCAGTGTTCAGCCTGCTCATGCACATTGCCTGGAGCTTCTGCCCAGTGGGGTGGGGGTGGGGGAGATAATATAGAATAAAATAGCATGAAATTAACGTGTGTGTGTCTGGGGGGGAGTTTTGTGATTGACTAATGCTGATATCAGTTGTGATCTGGTTTTCTTTTTAGAGAAGCACTGAACCCATCTTTAATGTGGTATATATTTTTTTCTTACATAACTTTTTCTTTCGTCTAGAAGTGATGTTTACGTGGCTCAGCTTTTTGGTTTAAATGGCTGTTCTGAGTGTCTGAAAATAATGTCCGAGCTTTGCGTTCTGGTTCTGCTGTGGTTTGATAAAAACCTGTCAGGCACACTTAACTAAATGTAGAAAGAGACTGAAGCCGCAATATAGACTGTGAACAAGTGCACATTTCAGATAGATTTATAGTTCCCCTACCACCAGAAATGCAGGAAAGCATGTGTTGCTTCTGACAGTAACTCCAAGTTTGAATATTTCATATCATCTAGAACCATTTAAAAATCACTGATCAAAATCTGTTTCATCTTCCCTTGCAGATGATCAAACTAGTTTAGCACCTACATTTGTATAAGCAAATCTAGATGTGCTCTGATTCAGTTTGATAGCATATGGTAGCCAGAGCTGCTGATGGTTTCCATTACACTTCTAACAGCTGCGTATATTCAGAATTTGATTGAAAGGCGAAAGGCTCAGGGGGCTGCTATCTTATAAGATTTTAATTACATATGTTTGCCTTGACCTTCCTCTGCATGCCGTTGAACGTAACGTGCTGCTTCTCCAAGGTTGCACAATCAGTTGACATGTGGCCTGCCAGAAATGAAGGCATCAAATACTGAACTTTGGATTGATGGTTGGTGCTAGCTAAGAGAAGAAAGATGATGAGCTGAACTGGCTTTTGATTCTGGGCTTTTATTCCAAGATATTCTCTGTAAAATGCTTTTCAATGAACCACAGTTAAATTAGCGTCATTGTGTTCACATATATTAAAAAAACGAATGCTAGACTTTATCTGAAGTATGCATCTTTTTCAAAAAAGAAAGGCTACTGAACTCCAGTTGCAGGATTGGGGACCGGGTTTGCTTCCCCTTTCTTTTAGTAACTTGTCTGCACCTGCTGTGGTACACGGCTGTCAAACATATGCTTTTCTAGAAGCATTGATACATGTCAAGGACCATTTACCAGCAAAGGACAATTATTCTTCTTTTCCAAACTGAAGCGCATCATATGATGGGTTCTGATCTGCAACTGTGTACTTGGTTTCAGTTTGTCATAGCTCATAGGAAAGATTACTCCACAGTCCCATAGCTGTGATTTACAGTTGACAGTAAGTTTCCTTTGTTGCCGAGGTAAGAAAATGTATGTTAAGCAAAAGAAAATTGAACTTCCTTTAAAACTCATGAATGCATCTTGTCGAGATAACTGTTCTTGACATGCTAGGCTCTATTCTCAGACTTGAAAATGTGGTGTCAAAATGTCACAGTGTGTTTGTTGCTGTAGCAAAATGAGTGGGAATCTGTTGCACCAGAATGACAGGCACAGAAGGGTTAGTTTGTACCACAGACATAGAAAGGTGTTGGCAGAAAAAGACTCATGGTCAATTTTGTCTGCATATTCTACTACCTCAGCTGTACCAACCTACCCTTTGTTGTGCCTAACCTGATAGCCCATTGGTAATTTATTAGTTCATCTGCCCTCTGTCCCCTTTTCTGTCTTAGTATTTACCAACTCCTTATAGCTGTCCCATACTTGCTTGAAACGTGTCACTATCTTGGCATTTACCACCTGTCTTGGCAAATCTTTGTGTCTGTCCACCACCCTTTCTGTGAAGACATACTTTTATGTGTTCTTCCTGAATCTACCCACATCACTTCATATCCCCTAGCTGCAGATTGCGTGCTATGCTTAAACATAGGCACTCTACTCTGTTTATATTTTTTTAGATACTTAAAGGTTTCTATCATGTTCCCCTGCTCCCTTCTGTCCTACAACATGTACATGTGTAGGTTGGCTAAAGGCTCCTCATATGATTTTCCTTGCTGACCCTCTAGCATCTTTGTAGCCAGCCTCTTGACAGAATTTATGCAGTCTTTATTATTTTTCAGGCTCAGGCTCCTGAACTGGACACTGCTCTAAGAAGGGCGACAGTACCTCTTTTCTCATATTAGAGAACCTTCTCCCTATACATCCCAGCATCCTGTTTGCCTCTCTGAGTGCTCTGGTGCTCTGGGTTGTTGACTAGAAGCTGTCACTAAAGATGAGCCCCAAATACCTTCCGCAGTGGTCAGACTGACTTTTTTTCATCCCCTAGCCAATAAATCTTCTTTGTGTTACCCTGGCCTATGTACATAACTTTGGATTTATTCACTTTAAACTGCAGTTACCATACCTTGGACCACCCTTCCAGCTTTTCTAGGTCCCTCTTCATGTCCCTGACCCCTCCTTGGAGTCAGTCAAGCCACAGAGTTTAGTGTCATCTGTAGAAAGGCAGCTTTTTTCCCTTGATACCTTCCCCTGTGTGATGTCCCACATGAACACATTAAACAGTATTTTACTAGTCCCAGCAGCAACCTTTGTGGTACCTCACTTGTGACCTCCCTGACCTCTGAATGTTCCCCATGTACAATCACACTCTGGGTCCTTGCACCTTTCCAGTTTGCTACCCACCCTGTTAACTTTGTCCCAACCCCTAAATCCCCCAGCTTCTTGATAAGCTACCTGTGGGGTACTGAGTTGAAGGCCATACTGAAATCTAGATGCAGCACATTGACTGCCTGGCTCTTGTGCACTGTTCTTGTTATAAAGAACTCTGTCATGTTAGTCTCGCACAGAGTTTTCCTCCCAAAGCCCTGCTGCCTCCTGTCTTGGTGGCCATTTGCTTCAAGAATTTTCACCAGATGCTTGTTCATAATGGTCTCCAAGTGCTTTATTATTCTTTATTGAAAATGTTTCACCAGGAGAGGCACACTGAGCAACAAGATGCTCGTCTCACGGTGCGACCTGGGGAGGGGGGTACAAGGGAGGAGGATATACATAAAACAATCAGTAGGTTGTACATAGGAGACAAGCAATTCGAAATGAGTGTTACATAGTTAAGGGTGGCTTAACAAACTTGCTACATGAGGAGACACTATACATACATATGCCACAATGAGGGTGACATTACATACTTGATTACACATCTAGAACCATTCGTACTTGCATAGGTGCCTACTATCTAGAGATTTATTTTGGAATATTTTACTCCCGAGTTGGCTGATCGAACTGGAAACCTGGGCTAGGGGCCAGGCAGAGATGACCGGTCTGGGTAGTAAACAACAGGGAAAGATGAGTGGGTAGTCTTATTGAGAACATTGACGGGGTAATAAGAAGGGGGATAGCAGAAGTGCCATGAGAAGGTGAGTGCATGGGTTGTTTAGGGCAGTTTATAAGCCAGTCATTGGGTGAAGGCTAAGCCACTGGTCAGGCTGCGTAAGGTGAGGAGGGAGATCGGGGGGGGGAGAGAATCAGGGGGGAGGGGGAGGAGGTTAGGGGCATGTACAGTTAGGCACATAGAAGTTAGTGAGGGCAGAGGATAGACAGAGTTTGGAGGAAGAATGGTGGATTTGGGCTGGCAGGTCGTTCCAGAGCTTAGGGGGGAGGTGAGGGAAAGCCGATTGGCCTGCAGAGGTCTTTCGTTGGGGGATTACTAATAGTCTGGAGTCAGTGGACCTGAGGGCATGGGCTGGGGTTGGTGGGGAAGATAGGGAGGAAAGGAACCGAGCCAGAAGTTAGAAACAAATTTAGCACTGTGAAGTAGGCACCAGTTGCTCAGGGATGGAAGGGCCAGCGAATAGCAGAGCTCGCAGTGATGGGTACGGGGGGGCATTGAAGGCGGAGCGACAGAAAGCATTGAAGAGGGGGTCCAGTCTGGATAGGGTGGACTTGGGGGCAGAGCTGTAGACAACATTGCAGTAGTCGAAGGAAGGTAGAATCATTTTCAGGACTAGTTCACATCTCACAGGAAGCGGGAGACTAGTGCGGTTTCTGTAGAGGGCACCGAGCTTAGGGCGCAGTTTTGACAGGATGGTGTCCACGTGTGTAGAAAAGGTGAGGTGGCGATCATGCCAAACCCCCAGGTACCTAAAGGAGGGCACGTCTTCAAGGACAGTGCTATCCAGGGTACGGAAGATCAGAGGGGATGTAAGTCTGGATAGCCTCTGTCTAGTGCCGAAAGTCATAGAGACTGTTTTCTTGGCATTTAGGGAGAGTTGGTTGGAGTTAAACCAGTGTTGCACTTTGTTGAAATCAGTCTGGAGATTAGAGGTGACTTCTTCATAGGTCCGGACGGATGTAAAGAGGACCGTGTCATCAGCGTACATGTGAATTGAGGTAGTAGAGCAAGCCTTTGGCAGATCATTTAGTAGGATGGAGAAGAGAATGGGGCCAAGGACTGAGCCCTGGGGAACGCTGGTGGTAATAGGGAGCGGAGGGGAGGTGTAGTCAGCTATTTTTACAGATTGGGTTCTATTTTGTAGATAGGCTCTGAACCAATTTGTGGCCGTCACCAATAACCCAGCACCTGATAGGCAGGATAATAGGAGGGGGTGGGATACCGTATCGAAGGCTTTGGCTAGGTCGATGAATATTGCAGATGTAATTTGTCCTTTGTCCATCCCACTATAGATGTGAAACTAACCAGTCTGTAATTTCCCAGGTCTTTCTCTCTTTGTGCAAGAAAACTATGTCCATCCTGTAATCTGTTTGGACTACCACAGTCTCCAGGGAGCAGTTCAACAAGACTGTCAAGGGCCATGTGAGTTCCTGCACCAATTCCCTCTGCACACTGGGGTGTAACCCATCTGGTCCTAGAAACCTATCCTCCCTAATTACCCTGAGTCCCTCAGGTACCCGGTACCCTAACACTGGCCCCAAGTTTAGTCTCCTCAATGTCCATTCTGTAGCCTGTCTACTGCAATTGGGAAGTGGACCCTCCCCCTGCCTCTGAAGTGAATACTCATTGATGATGTCAGCAGTCTTCCCCTTCCCCGTCTACACGTGCATTTCCTGATTATAGCCTCACAATAAACATTCTAGATATTTCTCTCATCTAACGAAGGGCCTTTTCATTTTCCTTTGCTTCCTTATCTATCCACAGTTCCATCTCTGTCTTTGCCGTCCTTATGTCTCTGCTTACTCCCTTCTTTCTCACTAAGTATGTGCCTCTCTGTTACCCTCAGATTGATCCCTTATACGTTTTGACAACATAGCAATTGTACCTGGTAGCAAGAGAGTTGCAGTTGCAGTCACAATGGTGTCATGCATATGCAGTTAATTACAAATTGCCCCAAAATGTCACACATTTCATACACAAAACCAGTTTAAACCCTAGTAACCAGAAAATGCATTCCAACATTTTAGGACAAAGAAATGCAGTCATAAACCACCCCAAAGCCAAGTACAAACCAATTAAAGGACCATGACCTCGAACAAGCACACAGTAGGGTTGTAGCCAGGATTTGGGAATGGTGTATTTCCACCAAAGAAATTCCATAATTTAGTCTGGGTGACATTTTGTTATGAAAACCTTATGAAAGCAAGATAGGAGGAGTTTTGTGGGCACCCAGGCCCCCCCTCCCAGGTACAATGACGCACAAGTATATTTGCACATCAAACACAGCACCCAGGCTGGAGAACAAGTTACTTAATTTGGGGGGGGGGGCTCCAGCTTGCTTGTAACTCCATTTGCCTTCTTAGTGAAAGCAGCAGTATTTGTTAGTCAGAAAAAAAAATTTCATCATGCAGGTATTTTGTAGAAGTATAGTCCTGACATCCTTAGATGCATCATCAGTAGATATGTAATTTTTTGAAAGTGTTACAATAATTTATTACTAGTTTTGAAATTAATGGTTTGTCAACAAATATTTTCGCCACCAACAGTACTTAAAAATCTGTTATCTAGTGGTTACTCTTTTACTGTGCCCGCTGGATGCATACCACTGATGGTTTTACTACTTCAGCATGGATGTTTTGTGTTTCATTTCATTATATTTCTCTATTGTTGCATTGTAGATATTGCATGGTATCTGTAGATATTGCATGGTATTTTATATCTCCCCTGATCCCACTTGACAATGAACCTTAGCTTAATACTTTTTTTTTTTAAACTGTGTCTATCTCTGTGCTGTAGGTAGGTATATACCCTGAGTCGATCCTCTGCACCACCCCACCGGCATCCTCTGATAGCCGCCCGGGACAGAGGCCCATAACTTACCCCTTACGGCGGGGCACCTAGGGAGAGACTGAGAACCACCTTCAGACCTGGCCCATCACTTAGGCTTTAGCATCATTCGGTGAGGGGGTGGAGGTCTTCACTCTGCTGCTGCCGCACATGGTTTTTCCCTTGAAGTGCAGTCCCCAGGCAGTGACCTCAGCGTGTGGGCATGTGCGCGCCCACGTATGCCCCTCAGATGTCTCTCACTGCCTCCCCCAAAAGTTCATGATCCCTGGCTTGGTGTACACCCAGCCTCTGCTTGGTGTCACCCAAATGCTGGGTGCCACCAACCTTCTCCTGGCTGTGGAGAGTTGTCTCTGGGACACTCATACAACCTCCTCCGGACGGCACTCTGACTCTCCAGGCTCGCTCCCGAACCCAGGTCATCAGCATCGTGAGCAGTAGCTCTACCGCTGCGCCTTTGGGCCAGTATCTTAGCTTAATACTTTCCTAAAACTTGTTAATAAAAAAATGTGTCAGAATAGTGCTATTGTAGCACACCGTTCTCATGGTCAACAGCCCAGCATCACACTAGAATATATTTATTTATGTATGTATGTACTTATGTATGTATGTATATATTTATTTTAAAACAGTTTCACCAGGAAAGACAGTGTTTAGTTTTAGTATAGTGAGCATGGAAAGGGAGCTGAGGTTTTGAAAAACGAGCTTGCTTTGTATAAAATACTGTGTACTCATTTGAATCATCAAGAGTCAAATTGGGAGCTGAGTAGGTCCAAGGCATTGGATCACATATACTGTTTAACAACAGTATCATGCTAAAGGATCACAGAGAGAAGGTAATGAGGGCTCAGGGCAATGCATATTGTTCTTGGCTCTTTAGTCAGCCTGTGAGGTCATTTGCATATTTGGTCTGTGTATGTCACTTATGCCTTGAAGTACAACCAGCCACCTGGTTCGTTGGGCACTTTTCACACGTTAGCGGACTGATTGTTTGCACATTGCGATTGTTGTTCTTAAACAGCTGTGCATAACATTCTGATGGCATAGCTGCACTTTGTATTTGCAATGAACACTTTGTACCACTGTGCATTTTGCAACTTTATATTGGGCCCACTGTCTTTCTCCATGTTAAGCAGTTAATGCAGTTTACTCGAGGAGCTTGTTTCACTTTTCAGTTGATCTTCCCAGTGTGTAGACATTTGTGCCATGTCTTAAATTATACATGTATAAAAATCCTCACAGGAGATTTAATGACAGTACAAAGTGGTTATTTATGATGTCACAGTCCTTGCCATGACAAAAGACTGAGATGCAACAAACAAAACTATTAAGAGATCAGTTGTGAACAATCAAATGTTTTTGAAATCAGTAGAAATAAGCACTCTGTGACAGGGTTGAATAAGGTCCTGCCTCATTTGCTATGCAGAAAGAGTAAATGCAAATATCTGTTCTGTCCTCTCCTTTTCTGTCTGGTTGCGCAACCAAATTTTCTTGTGAGACCTAGGAACTGATCACTATGAAGGTCTCATGGTTCTCTGCCTCTCGCGATCTCTCTGCCTTCCCTTGCTATTTCTGTCTTTTCTTCCCCCTTGCAGCAAATTTTGAAACTGCTCCTGGTTTTCTTATGCTTCCTGACCTGTGCCTCGACAACACACTCCTTTGTAACAAAAAAAACAAAGTAAGTTAAAAGATCAGTAGTTAAACACTGTCAAAATCCTAGCAAAACTTTAAAGAAAACTCTCAGAATCATGAATGCCAGCCATATCTTTTCTTACATGTGTTGTCCTCATAGCTCTGCTTACTGTGATATGATCACTATATATTTTTGTATTCTTGACTTTTCCTCCTGTTTCTGAGAGTCACCATATCTTTTTCCTGTTGTAGCAAGCTTCACACTCTGTATGTTAAGGAGCATTCTGTGTTCCTGCTTACATTGTCATGGCACACTCCGATCACCTCTTTGCTTGCATAGTTTCAGCACACCAATCCAAGGCACAGAATGTTCTTATGCTGCTGTTGAAACTGACATTGACTGATGTGTGTAGCACCAAAGAGGCAAAGGGATTGCTTGGAGGAAACTTGGAAGTCGCTTATAGCCTCTTCTGGTGTGTCAGTGCTAGGTAAGGTGGCAATCCACATTCCAAGCACAGCAGACCCACCAGGGGCATGAAAATGTTTAAAAACACAGCCAGCAGGCTAGTAAAAATCATTACACAAATCAACGTGCTAAAACTGGGATTTTATTTACAACAAATACAAATACCAAATGAGTGTGTTCCTGTAATTTAAATGAAGCTGTTGTCAGTATTATGGTTTTATTGTTGTACTGTAATAGCTGCTCTCTTTTTTTTCAGTTTAGCCCAGGTTATAACTGACTGGGCAGTATCCCTGTCCCCCTTGCATGCCCTTTGGCCAGGATGTCATCATACATGAGCTCGCCAGGAGAGTTGCACTGACATTCTGTTCACCCACCAGTACAAAAGTATGGCTGCCCCTTTGTTCCTTTTGGCCAGCAGTGATCACCCATGTACTGCTACAAGTCTCTCACCTTCCCGTGCCAGAGGAGAAAGGTATCCTCATCAATGCTGTGTCATTTCCCGCTGACCCACCAGGAAAGTCCCACATGCAAACCCAAACTTGGGTGCCCCCCCTTCCATAAAAAGAGGTTCAGTCTGCTAACACCAAAACCAAGGGAAGTCCCAGTAGTTATTCTTATGGAATGGTACATTTTATGAGTTTTATGTGGGAGACTGTGGTGATGCCCACATTTAAATCCTGCCCCAAATTGTATACATAGCCAGAGCCATCATGCCAAAGAGGCTGCAGCTCTCCAGCAGATTTGAGTACATTAAAATTCCACCCTCGCCTGAATGAGGGGGTTGCAGGGTGGGACAAATCAGGTAGCCAGGTGGCCAGTGGCTACTTAAGAAATAGGTTTGGTTACCAGATTTTGAAAGTTATTGGCCAACTTGGCTACCTGCCTGTAAAATTACTTCTGAGCTCTAAAAAAGGATGGCCACTACAGATATTGGTTTGACTATCAGATTTTGAAAGCTGGTGGCAAAATTGACCACCAGATCACAAACTGATTTGTCCCACCCTGGGGGGTTGTACTTGGTGAATGCAGACTAGTACATTTTTTTTTGTTTGCATGGTATTCATGTATACACTGTTTATGTAACTACTTCAGTCCCCTCCTCCAGGCCAGGTGTGGCCCTTTAATACCAATGACATTGTCTTAAACACAGAATTTAATTATGGTTATGAGTTTAAAACCTCTAAACTAGTTCTGAGTTTAAAACCTCTAAACCAGTTCTGAGTTTAAAAAAATATATATTCTAGCTTGATAGCAGAACAAGCTCATTACTGACTTTGTTTGCATGTTGGGAATGCGTTCAGTACAAGTGAATGGGGCCCCTGGTTTTTGGTATTGCCACACAAATAGGGAGCCTTGTGTTTTTGTAATTTCTATAAAACTGGACCTTATTGGTAAGTCTTAAATACAAAATCAAATTCTGTGTTAAAAAATTATCAACCCTAATCCTGCTACAGGAGACGCACTTAAATTCTACTGAACACCAAAAATTACTGAAATTTGGGTTTCAAGCAATTGTGGAAATGGCATATCACAGGGGAGATGACCGGGTGCAGTGATCTTGCTCCCTAAAACCTCTCCATTTCAACTGATCTCCTCCTATACAGACTAGGAAAGTAGATTAGCATTAACACTAGGCACCATACATGGCAAACCTATCACGGTGGCAAGCATCTGTCTGCTGCCTGGCAGTGATGTTTCATCTATACATGCTCTATTAGACCTTATCCTTGAACATAAACAGGGTACTTTAGTGATGGGTGGAGATTTTAATTTGATCTTTTTGACTTGTATATTTGCAATTATGAACCTACATTGTATATTCAATTATTTTTATCTTCCCTGCTTCTAGATATGTTTATGTATTGCCTCTCTGGGTTGACCCTGAAATTGGGACTGTTTTTGTCTCAGTGGTCGTACCTGGTTACCAAAACTCAAATAAATAAATAATAAATAATTTCTTTTTTCACCCATTTATTGATAGAAGTCACCCTTCCCCACCTGCCTCCACAACGGGGCAGAGATATTTACTCCAGTTATGTGGCCTAGGGTTTACTGACACATGGCATTTCTTACACCTCAGGGACAGACATGCTTTTTATTCTCACTCACACCACACCTACTCTCGGCTGGATTATTTTTTATTACAAAAGAAGATGTGGATTGGGTAGCAGCTGCTAAGATTGCTGAAATATTGCAGTCTGACCATGCCCCAATATGCCTTTATTTGTCAACACCTACAGACCGCAGAAACACACAATGGCAGTTTAACACTGCATTATTACAGAATTCAGAGTTTCTTTGGCTTATATCGGATTACATCCTGCAAATCCTAGTAGACATTAGCCCTGATGTACACCAGACCACACTATGGGATACACTCAAGACAGTTATCAGAGGTGATATCATTGCATATGTTGCACAGAAGAAAAAACAAAGAGAAAAATGGCTATTAGACCTTCAAGAGGAACTTGAATTCCTCCAAAAGGCTCATATGCAAGGTGATCGTTCCCTGGAAGCACAGACTAAGTTAACCCAAAATAAAATACAGGCAGTTTTAACACATAAGACACAGCAAGCCTTGCTCTCGCTCAGACAGGCTTATTATGAAGGTGGTGCTAGTACCAAACATTTCTCCCACAGACTACGCCATAATCAAAAAAACAGTTTCAATTACAAAAAATACTTCACCCCATTACACAAATCCCTACGCTATATATTCCTGGCGTTCTTGAAAGTTTCAAGGCCTTCTGTACCTCTCGTTACATGGCACACACACCACTATCAGAACAGCAGCTAAACAATTTCTTTGCCAACCTAACGCTTCCCCTGACTAACTCAGGAACAGGTAGCTGACCTAACACACCCTATTTCTTTGGCTGAGTTAACTCTACGAATCAAGAAAACAATGAATGATAAAAGCCCAAGTCCTGATGAGTTTGGGATGGAATTTTACAAAGCATTCATAACATCACTGCAGGATACCTTACTTCTTACATTGCAAAAGACCCAATCCATGGCTCATTGCCCAGATCCCTGGAGATATACAGTACAACAGTATCAGCCATTCTTAAGCCACAGAAAGATCCCACTACTTGTGAGTCCTCTCGCCCAATTTCAGTTCTTAATACTGACTGCAAACTATTTACCAGCATTATGGCCCACCTGCTAGATTCCACACTCCCAGACCTCATTAACCTGGATCAAGCAGAGTTCATTAGAAATAGGTAAACAGGAGAAAACATAAAAAGAACCCTCCTCCTTATAGATTACATAAAGTAAAACTCTTCCATAATTCTCTGTCTTAGTTGCCCAAAAAGCATTTGATAAGAGTGGCATGGCCATTTTTACATTACACATTACAGCAATTGGGCTTCCGTCAACCTTTCCTTGAACAAGTTCAAGGATTGTATACTTCAGTAGGACAGTACTGAAAGCTAATGAATCCATTTAATCTTTTTTCCCCTCTTCTCCACCTGACAGGGCTGTCCTCTTTTCCCCTACCTCTTCGCTATTTGTGTGGAGCCCTTAGCATAGTTTCTATTCTAAACTTCTGATTTACAGGGTGTAGACATAGGTGGCCACTTCAGCAAAAGGTGGCATACTATGCAGATACCTTACTAAGCCGGAACCTTAAAAACGTGTCTTCAAATTATGGAACATCTAGCAGGCTACAAGATTAATGAAGACAGAATGGAAGTATTACATCTCTACACTACCAGGCCTCCTCTAATGTAAAGGATCAGTTCTGATTGAAATAGGGCAGACCCCCTATGAAATATCTAGGGGTATACATAGGCTCGCAAACTACATAATCATGTCAGTTAAATTACCCCAAACTGGAATAAGAGGTCCAAGCTGCCCTCCAAAGGTGGCTCCTTTTCCCCATGCCATTAATTCAGAGGGTGGACTCTACTCACATGAACATCCTTCCTCAATTCTTATTTCAATCATTACTAGTTGTTCCTTCTCGGACTCATTCTTCCAAATGGAATAAATGGATCTCAAGATTCCTTTGGGAAGGGGGAGACAATGAGTAGCATTCCACGAACTCCAGCTACCCAGGGACAAAGGGGGCCTATCCCTTCCTAACTTAATTCAGTATCTTGGACAAATTTTAAAATGGAAGGCTCTGCCACCCCAGACCCCTGTGGGTAGACTTAGAGTTGGACGTGCTTGACGCTGCTCCTGACCACTTAAATTTTGGAACCCTGGACTCTGACACTTTATCAAATATCCTGGCTTCAACTACTAGGTCTAAACTAGTGTTCTGGAAAACTTTCTGGGCTAAGCTACCCAATAAGATAGGAGCTGTGTGGCTTAGTATTCTGACATATACTGCAGCCTTCACCAAGGCTAAGTTAGATGTTAAATTCCGTTTATGGGCAGGTAAAGGCCTTGCTCACACTTTTCGATTCTGTTCACAGGGACATGTAAAATCATATGCCCAACTACTACAGGAGGAGGTCCTAGATAGAAGAGATCATTATCGTTATTTACAAATATGGCACTATTTAACCTCGACCATAGGACTGCAGATAGATGAGATAACATTCTCTGCACTCTTGACTCTTGTGTTGTGGGTGGATATATTAATACAGGGATTTTGGCCTACTCGCTTTAATTCCAGTTTGTTATAAATTGTTGCAAAATTCCCCTCAAATTAGTGGAACTCTTCCTTGCTCTACCCCCCCCAGCTCGGACTGTCATTTGGGTGAGACAACATAAGATCACTGGTTCCTATATGTGGTGGAAATGCAGTTGGAAAACAGCCATCCACTTTTTCTGCACACCTCAAATAACTGCCAAATTCCACACCACCAGAGATTCTTCTTGATGGAGAGAGTGTGGGTGTGACCACACACCTACACAATTTTTGGTTCCTGTCCAGTACTTACTGCATTTTGGCAAAAAGTAGAAGCAGAGATCAGTAGTGTCGTTTCAGGATATGGCAAGCTGACCCCAGATGCTGTAACACTCCTACATTTCCATAGAAACATAGACTTTGACGGCAGATAAGGACCGCTTGGCCCACCTAGTCTGCCCATTTCCCTACCTACAGGATAAGCTACAGATCCTAGTTAACCAACAGCCTATTTCTTCCTACCCCCCACAAGAATTGTCTTATGTCTGTCCCGTGCATTCTTGAATTCTCCCACAGTTTTAGACCCCACAACCTCTTTAAGAAGGCTGTTCCATACGTCCACCACCCTCTCTGAAAAAATACTTCCTCACATTGCCCCTGAGCAGTCCCTTCTCTATCTTCAAACTGTGTCCCCTTGTTCTTGCACATCTCAGTTTCTGAAAGATGCTACCCTCTTGGACTTTGTTGATTCCACTGAGGTACTTAAAAGTTTCTATCAGGTCCCATCTCCCTCCTTTCCTCAAGGGTATGCATATTAAGCTCCTTTAGTCTCTCCCCGTATGGCTTCTCTTGCAGACCCTGCACCATTTTAGTTGCCCTCCTCTGGACTACCTCCATCCTGTCTATGTCCTTGTGGAGATTGGGTCTCCAGAACTGGATGCAGTACTCCAGATGGGGTCTCACCAAGTGCCTGTACAGAGGGATAACAACTTCCTGTTTGTTTTTTTTTTTTTTTTTTTTTTTTTTTATTTGGTTGTTTAACCAGGTATAGCACACTAAGCTGAAAGCTTTTTTACAGGAGCGACCTGGGAGCACAAGGAGGTTAAGTGACATGCTCAGGGTCACACAATATGCAAGTGGAAGCTGTGGGATTCAAACCCAGGTCTGGTCTGCTGGATGTCATCAGATTTGCAGCTCAGAGCCTTAGACCACTGTGCTATACTGCCTCCCACAAGAATTTCTGCTGGTGATGCCTCTCCCTATACATTCCACTATCCCCCTAGCGCTCCCTACTGCCTTCTTACATTGCTTGCTAACCTTAAGATCATCTGGTATGATTACCCCCAGGACCCTTTCCATTTTTGTTGTTACTAACCCCCCAAATTGTGTAATCTTCTCCTGGGTTTTGTTTCCCAGGTGCGTTATTTTGCACTTCTTTGCATGGAATCCAAGCTGCCATACTTCTGACCATTCCTCTAATCTTGCCAAGTCCCTTCTCATCCTTTCCATGCCTCCTTATGTATCAACCCTGTTGCAGATATTTGTGTCATCTGCAAAGAGGCATACTCTTCCTTCCAGTCCCTCTGCAGTGTCACTTATAAAGACATTAAAAAAGACTGGACCCAGTACTGAAACCAGCGATACCCCACTAGTAACCCCTCTTTCTTCAGAGTGGACTCCATTTACAATTACCTTCTGTGTCCTGTTGTCCAGCGAATGTTTTACTCAGGCTACCACCCTGGGACCCACTCCCACGTGGGTTAATTTGATTGTTAATCTTTTGTGTGGGACTGTGTCAAATGCCTTGTTAAAGTCTAGGTAGACCATGTCCACAGCCCCTCCTTGGTCCACTACTTTGGCCACCCAGTCAAAGAAATCAATTAGATTTGTCTGAAATTACCTTCCTGCTGTGAACCCATGCTGCCTTGGGTCCTGTGCCCCACTGGCCTCTAGGTACTCAACAGTTCTTTCCTTCAGAAGTGATTCCATCACTTTCCCTACCACAGAGGTCAAACTGACAGGTCTGTAGTTTCCTGCCTCTGTCTTGGTCCCACTTTTGTGAAGGGGAATCACATCTGCCTTCCTCTAGTCCTCAGGTACCACACCATCCTCCCATGATTTGTTAAAAAGGGTAGTCAGTGGTTTCAGTAGTTCTCCCCTTAATTCTTTTAGAATTCTGGTGTGAATTCCATCAGGCCCCATTGCTTTGTCCACCTTCAGTTTTAGGAGTTCTTTCAGAACCCTTTCTTCTGTGAAAGGACTGGAATCGACCCCCCAAAATCCAGGAAGTGCTTTCTGTTAATTGGATTAGGCACCTCTCCCTCCTCCTTTTTGTTAATACTGAGCAGAAATATTCGTTCAGTATCCTTGCTTTTCACTGCCCCTCTCTGCCCACCTACTCCATTCTATTCAGCCTTACTATCCCTCCCTTTGTCTTTCACGCCCCTGATGTGACCTATAAAAGGTTTTATCTCCTTCTCAACCGAGTTGGCTATCTTTTCTCACTTTGGGCCTTTGCTATTCTGACTCCCTCCCTGCTTCCTTCTGCCTTAACTGGTACAGTTCTCTGTCCTGCTCCTTCTGTGTTTCCTTATACTTCTTAAATGCTATCTTTTCTCCCTAAACTTCCCGCCACCTCTTTAGAGAACCATAGTGGCTTTTCCTTCATTTGATTTGTTTATTTGCTTCACACAAAGGATTGTTGCCTCTGTGATGGCAGTTTGATGTTTCCCATTGTTGCTGCACCCTCCTTCTAGCCTGTTTGCTAGTGTTTTTTCTGAGGCAGTCTCCCATCTTGCCAAAGTCAGCCCTCCTGAAGTCCAGTACCCTCACTTTTGTGTGGCTTGACTCTGTAGCTGAGTTTATCGTGAACCACACTGTTTGTTGGTCACTTGTTCCCAGATGGCTACCCACTTCTAGATCTGAGATCCTCTCACTGTCCCCATTTGAGAGTATGAGGTCTAAGATTGCTCCCTCATGAGTGGGTTCCAAAACTAGCTGTCTGAGGCATGCCACCTGTAGGGCATCGAGAATGGCCCTGCTCTTGGATGTGGCTGCAGCAAAGGTGCTCCAGTTAACATCTGGCATATTCAGGTCCCCCATCAACAGTATCTCCCCTTTCTCTGCCATCCTAAGGATGCCTTCTATCATATCTCTGTCCATTCCTTCCCCCTGAAATGGGGGTCTGTATACAACCCCTGTGCAGATTGTGGTGCCATTTCCAGTCTCTAAGGTGACCCACAGTGCCTCCTCTCCTCCCTGTTTACTCTTTTGTTCCGTTGCTTTCATCCTTTCCCTTACATAGAGAGCTACTCCTCCCCCTCTTCTACCTTCCCTGTCTCTCTTGTAGGTTGTGTACCCTGGTATGTTAACATCCCAATCATGGTTCTCTGTGTACCATGTTTCTGTGACTGCTACAATATCCAAGCATCCCTCTTCCATCAAGGCTACCAGTTCAGGGAGTTTGTTGCCCAGACTACTGCATTGGTACTCATTACCCTCCGTTTCTTCATGGCCTTACCTCTTTTTGCCCCATCCCTGTCCTTATTCCCTTTGTCATTTTCTCCATTTACCCCTGCCCTTCTCCCTATCAACATCTCTATCTTGGTGTTTACTTCACATACTACCCTGATTTTTTTTTTTTTTTTGGTGGGGGAGCTAGGATTTCCCTGCTCCTTTCTAGTGTCCCCCTACTTGGCTAGTTTAAATGCTTGCCAATGAAGCATTTAAACCTGTCACCTAGGATCCTGGACAGATGCAGACCATCACACCAGTATAGGTCTGCATCACTCCAGGTGGCCCCACCAGTCCCCAATGAAGCCAAATCCCTGAGCTCTGAACCAGTTTTTCAACCACTTATTGAATCCAATGGTGTGGAGCACCCTAGCCTCACCCATGCCATAGACAGGCAGCACCTCCAAGAAGGTTACCATGCGTGCCACTTGTCTAAGGCCCCTCCCCAACTCCACAAACTCTTCCTGCACTGCTCTGATCCCTTTCTCAGCCAGGTCATGTGTCCGTAGGTGGACAATGACATCCAGCTCCTTCCCCCGTGCAGCTGCTCTAGCGATCCTGAGGATTCGCTCCCTGTCCCGTCAAGCCATGGCGCCAGGCAGGCAGGCACCTTACCTCTGTCTCTCCCCTTCCTCCCCCAGTTCTACCCCCCAACAATGGAGTCGCCCACCAGGAGTTGTTTCCTTTCCCTCTGGGGTCCCATGCCACCCTCCTGTGGGTCTCCTTTGTGGAGGTTCCCAGCATCCACCTTGGTCTCCACTGCGAGTGCCTCCATAGAGGAACCACACTTTGCCAGAACGGTATATGAATTGTGGAGAGGTACAGCTGGAGGGATGCACTTCTGTTCCACCACCCTCACCTTCCCTGAGCCCACAGTGGTCCAACCACTCCTCTTTCTTGGCAACCTCTGAGGCAACAGCAGTGGCCCGGTGGTCCCTGGGTGGGAGAGGAGGTCCCCCCAAATCCTGGACAACCCAGCCTGGAGATGAGCAATGTCCTCCCTCAGCCCAGAGAGGTGCCTGCAGATGGGACAACACCGCTTCCTCCAGAACGTCTCCCGGAAGACTGCTGCTCCACAGCCACTACACTGCACCACTCCCATCATGTCTTATTTCTGGCCCCTTAACTGTTGTTTGGAATACTTGCTCTTTCATCTGTTTGTTTATTTTTTTTCTTCTCTCTACTTACTTACTTACTGCCTCTGTGCCCTTTAAGCTCCTGATCTTCCTGTTCTGTGACAAGAAGATCTTACTTTGAGAGGGTTCCTGCAGTAGGTCTTCACATATAGGACTGCACCCCCTGGCGTCAGGTTCCAACGGCAAACTTGTAGATTGCAGTCATCAGCTGGGACCGCCCCCAACGTCCAGTGATGTGATGTCAGCCCGACTATAAAAGGGGCGGTCCCACACCCGCCCTCCAGTTCTTTCCCGCTGTCGCCTCAGTTCGTTCGGCTCACGAGACTGAACAGCGATCTAACGCCTGCGCATCAATCAAAGTTTTTCCTCATCCCTTTAAAAATGTTTTCTTCAATTTTTGACCGATTGTATGTCAATTCGAGTCAAGAAGAAGTGCTTGAAGTGCGGAGCCCAAATCCCACACGGGGATGACCATTCCCGCTGCCTCTTGTGCTTAGGCCCCAAGCACAAATCGGATGAGTGTGCCATCTGCCAGGGCTTCAACCAGGCCACCCAGACCAGGCGCAAGCGGACCCTCGAGGTCCACCTCCTTACCCGCCAACTGGCGTCGATGGAAAAGTAGCTCCAGGGATTGAGGGAAAGGTTGTCGTCGCCAGCCCCCAAAAAGAAGAAGAGCAAGGAGAAGCACCGGGACAGGAGTCCGTTGCCATGCGGGAGGCCCGCTACTAAAACCGTGAGTTCTCCTGCTCATGCCCCGGCCACCTCTTTGGGCCGAGCATGTTCTCCCCCTCCTGCTGAGGTGAGCGGGCAGTTGGGGGTAGCCTCTCTTGAGGTCTCAGTGGTGTCTCCTCCTAGCACTGCTGGTAAGTCTCCCCTCGACCCTGTCGACGGGGGCATGGTTTTGACCGATAAGTCTAGCGGCGGCCCTCTCAATGCCACTAGCCCAGTTAGGTCCGATAAGTCAGACGGTGGATCCTCTGTCGCCCACCTGGAATCCTCTCGCCCTTTGGGCTCCTGCGAGGCCCCGGACGCCGGCCAGAGTGTACTCTTGAGAGAGACTGCATTCCTTCAGGTCCTGCACCCCCAGGGATTCGCCACCCGACCCTGCTCTGCTCCTGTCAATAGGATCGTTATTCGACCTTTCGTTGGGGTCCCTTTTGGAACTTCCCCCTTCACCAGGTCTGTTGCCGCCTCTGGACAAGACTCCGCTGCCGGCTAAGGATCCTGATATGAAGTTCCTCCCCTCGGGGCCTTCAGGGGCCCTCCCGGATCCCACGCCACCCAGTGGCCCTATGGCACCTCCCCTGGTAGGTCCAATCAACCCTCCTGGTGGTCTTCCACAGCCAGACTCCCAGGCACCACTACCAGAGGCAGCCCGCCATCGGCTCCGCAGTACCCGACACCAGGCCACGTGCCTCCGATGCCGGAACACCCAACGCTGGTATTCCCTGGGTATAGCCCGGGATATAACCCTTATGGCTATTCTCCTGGATTGCCAGGGTTTCAGTACCCTTCTTGGCAATACCCGCAGTACTCAGGTTACCTGGGGTACCAGCCTTCTTCTCCTCCAGTGCCAGATCGGGAGATGATCCCCACATGGTAGCAGGATGCCTGGATACAGCTCATTACGGAGCTTAGACAGTCTGTGGGAGACATCCCTCTTCCAAGGGTCCCTCCCCCACCGTTACCCTCTGGCAGGGCAGCGGGTGCATTACCTGTAGGCTCATCTGCGGCATACCCTTTCATCCCCAGTGGTTCTGAGCCTTGCAACACGGACTCCGATTCCGAGCCTTCGGACCCTAGGTCCCCAGTTGAGGTACCACCCAAAGAACCCCCAAAATCTCCTCCAGAGGATCTTTCCTTTGCGAACCTTTTGCACACTATCCAGGCAGCAGGTGGCTGGCCTTCCAAGGAAGTGGACCCCCAGCGTAAAAGGCTGGCGGAACACTTGGATTTAGCCACCATGAACCCTCTACCCATCCCCCCCTTCATGGGTCCTCATGAGGATCTGGTGATTACTATCTTGCAGCAGCTGTCTTCTATCCTGGCTGTCTCCAGAAAGGCAGACCGTATCTACTATCCCCAGGAAGGGATTCAACATCTCACAACTCATCCCAAAGCTGACTGTATGGTGAGCACTGCTGCCCATGACTAGTCAGCGCAACCGAAGCACTTGAGTTCCACGCCTCCCGACAAGGATTCTCGACAGCTGGACCAATTTGGCCGGAAGGTTTACTCCTCTTCCTCTTGTGCCATCCGATCCCTCAACTATGCCTCACACATGGTGGCATTTCAGAAGGCCTCTCTCTTCGAGCTGGAGAGGGATCGTCAGGAAGTCCAGGATGTGTCGCTCCATAATAAATTGCTGGACAAAGTCAGAATGGGAAAGTCTTCCTGTCATCATGCTTTGCGTGCGACAGTCCTCCCTTTTGGACACCCCTTTTACGGGTTCCATCCTTTTCGGCAGTGATGCCAAAGATATTATTACCAGGCTGCAGGAGAGTGGACGCTCCCTTTGGGACGTATGTTCAATGTACCGGATGGGGCAGAAGAAGCAGCAGCCTTTTCGTCGCCAAAGGAGATGGAACAAAAACCAGGGTAAGCGTCAGAGCAAATGATGAGCCCCTGGTTTGGGGGCCCAAACCCCCCAGGCCCAGTTTCCCAAGCTGGCCTTGGGGGCAAACGCTCCCCTCCCCTTGGTGTCCTGACTCCTTTCCATTCCTTCCACTGCCTCCAGCAGTCTCGGAGGAACCGATAGGAGCAAGGTTCGGCCTCCACCTGGAGGAGTGGAGGTTCGTCACCGCAGAAGCATGGGTGCTTCAACTTATCCAGCGAGGTCACTCAATAGAGATTTCCGAGATCCCTGCTCCTCATCCTCCGGGATGGTCTTTTTATCCAAGGGATCAGATCCCCATAGTCTTCCAGGAGATACAGGCTCTCTTGTCAAGCGGCCATAGAACCCGTCCCTCAAAACCAGCTAGGCAGGAGATTTTACTCCCACTTCTTCCTAGTTCCAAAGAAGACGGGTGATCTGAGACCGATCCTGGACCTCAGCATGCTCAGCCTCTTTGTCAAGTACAAGAAGTTTTGCATGCTGACCATTCACGGACTCCTCCCCCTGCGCCAAACAAATTCTTGGCTGTGCTCCCTGGACATGCAGGATGCCTACCTGCATATCCCTATCCTCCTGGCCCACTGCCGCTTCCTCCGTTTTACTTTTCAGGAGAACCATTTTCAGTTCTGAGCACTCCCCTTTGGCCTTTCCTCGGCCCCTTGGGTGTTCACCAAGTGTTTAGCGGTGGTTGCTGCTTTTCTTCGCCGCCAGACCATTTACGTATTCCCGTACCTGGACGACTGGCTCCTCGCAGCACCCTTTCCGACCAGCCTGAAGGAATCTCTTTCTTTCACTCTGAGCTTGTTCGCTGTTCTGGGTATCATGGTCAGTTTGCTCAAGTCCCAGCTAGTACCATCTCAGCGGCTCCAATTTATTGGAGCAGTACTAGACACAGTTCAGAGCAAGGCTTTTCTTTCATTGGACAGAGCCGAGACCCTAGTTTCTCAAGCCACTATCGTGGCCTAGGCTCAGTGGATCCCAGCACACACGGTGCTTCATCTTTTGGGACTGATGGCAGCGGCCATTCCCACAGTCCCCTTGGCCAGACTTCACATGAGGGTCACCCAGTGGTCTCTTTGAGTCCAATGGGATCAGAGGACGGATGACATGACTCAAATGGTCATGATCTCCAACAGCCTACAGAGAGATCTTTGCTGGCGGCAAGATGTTGCCAACCTTTCACAGGGTGCTCCTTTCCATTCCCCTATCCCAACCCAGATCCTTACCACTGACGCCTCAGACCTGGGCTGGGGAGCCCATCTGGAGGCTCACAAGACTCAAGGGTATTGATCTGACTAGGAGCTTCTGCTCCATATCAACGTTCTGGAGACCAGAGCAGTTCTGTATGCCCTCCAGGCATTCCAGTCCCTTCTGTTACCGGGATCACTTCTGGTCCAGATGGACAACATGTCCACTGTCTGGTACATCAGCAAACAGGGAGGAACTCGCTCATACCCTCTCTGCAGAGAAACCATGATGGTTTGGTACTGGGCGATTCAGCACAGCCTTTTCCTGACAGCAGTCCATGTTCCAGACGTAAGCAACGTCCTGGCTGACAGTCTCAGTCGATCAGTGGCCAGGGCTCACGAGTGGGAATTAAAGCTAGAGGTAGTCGAAGATCTCTTTCTTCAATGGGGTTGCCAAAGATAGATCTGTTCGTCTCCCCATTCAGCATAAAACTACCCAAACTTTGCTCGCTCGTTCCCGGGCATGGTGCTTTTTGGCGAGATGCACTGTCTCTCTCTTGGACAGGGAGGTTTCTTTATGCTTTTCCTCCCTTTCCTCTTATTCAGAAGGTTCTGGTGAAACTTCAGGAGGAAGGGGCACATTTGATTCTGATCGCCCCTCTCTGGCCTCACCAGATTTAGTTCCCTCTTTTACAACATCTGGCACTAGAACCTCCGGTTCCCCTGCCATTA
The DNA here is from genome assembly GCA_016271365.2 of Neoceratodus forsteri. Taxonomy (NCBI): domain Eukaryota; kingdom Metazoa; phylum Chordata; order Ceratodontiformes; family Ceratodontidae; genus Neoceratodus; species Neoceratodus forsteri. The sequence goes on along the minus strand of CM057449.1, from coordinate 1,126,045,070 downwards.
TCCCACAACCTTCTGACTCAGGAGCGGGGCACCCTGGTACACCCGAGCCTTCAGTCTCTTCACCTTCAGGTGTGGCACCTGAGGACATAGCAGCCTCCCACTATGGGGTTTCTACACAGGTTGCCCATATCTTGGTGGAAGCCTGAAAACCTTTTACTACATCCACCTGCGGCATGAAGTGGAAAAGATTTTCGATCTGGGCCCCTAGCGAGGAGCTGGGATCCCTTTTCATGTTCGGCTGCCCAGGTGTTGGAGTACCTCGTACATTTATCAGAGTTGGGCCTTAGCTAATCTTCCATTAAGGTCCATCTCTCTGCGGTGTCGGCTTACCACCTCCTGGTGGAAGGGAAACCTTTGGCTCAACTGGAGGTCGCTAAGACTTTTTTAAAAGGCATCCTCCACTTGAAACCGCCGATTCAGAATCCATGTCCCTCCGGGACCTGAATTTTATGTTGGAAAAACTGACCTTGCCTCCTTTTGAACCAGCCTGTAGCTGTGACTTGCACTTCCTTTCCTGGAAGACTCTGTTTTTAGTTGCAGTCACTTCCGCCCGAAGGGTCTTGGAACTTCAGGCATTTATCTGTAAGGAACCCTATCTGATTTTCCATAAGGACAGAGTAGTCCTTCAGACAAACCCTTCATTTCTTCCTAAGGTATTCTCAGAAACCACTCTTAACCAGAGTGTCGAACTGACGGTATATTATCCACAACGTTCCAACAGGGGGGAATACCTTCTGCACACTCTCGATGTGCACAGGATTCTGAGGTGTTACACTAACCGGACTAAAGGGGTCCGCAAGGCAAATCAATTCTTTGTGGCCTTTGCTCCCCAGTGCCAGGGCAAGGCTATTTCTAAACAGACCATTTTGAGGTGGTTGGCTAACTGCATCCACTTCACATATCAAAAGCATGGAAAATCCCTTCCGGGGACGGTTAAGGGTCACTCCACTAGGAGTGTCGCTACTTCTACAGGCCTTTTTCAGGAATGTGTCCACTGCAGAAATTTGTGCAGCGGCTACGTGTTTGTCTGTCCACATCTTCACTAATCATTGCAGTCTAGACATCGCCTCTAGACGCAGAACTTGCTTCGGTATTGCGGTTTTGCAAGGCCTCCTGTCATAACTAGCAGTTGGCAACTTCTCCTCCTCCCGGATGTACCTCCATTTTATTTCTTTGGGACTGCTTGATGTTCAGTCCTATATGTGAAGACCTACTGCAGGAACCCTCTTGAAGTAAGATAATGCAGTTACGTAAGAACTTACTGTAACAGTAGTTTTTCGAGAGAGGTTCCTGCAGTAGGTCTAGTTTCCCACCCACCTTCCCCCTACTCTTGGGACTTTTCCTTCATTTTCATCCTGTCTAGCCCTTGGGCCTAGAGAGGAAGCGTGGTTCTAGGAGTCTTCACTCCTATTTTATCTACTTACCTTTTTCTAGGTCTCCAGTGGAAAAGAACTGGAGGGTGGGCACGGGACCGCCCCTTTTATAGTCCGGCTGACGTCACATCACCTGACGTCGGGGGCAGTCCCCGCTGATGATTGTTATCTACAAGTTTGCCATTGGAACCTCACGCCAGGTGGCGCAGTCCGATATGTGAAGACCTACTGCAGGAACCTCTCTCGAAGATCTACTGTTACGGTAAGTTCTTACGTAACTGCAATTTCCTATATTTCTTAGTAGTCTCCTTACTTGCTCAGAGTCAGACCTCCAGCAGCTAGGGGTGGATGTAGAGCTACTCTTTTCCTTTTATGATGGTAAGTCTTTTGTGGCTCTGTGATCACTCACTTCCTGCTCCCAAACAAGAAGCTCCTGTTGTCAGTCAAATCCTGTGCCTATAAAAGTAGAACTGGCTTAGGGTGGAGGGGAGGAAAGGAGGGCAGTATAGTCCCAGTAGAGAAGTATAGTTATAACAGCAGCTCCTTCTTCTTGGTGTTTTCTGCCTGTTCTCTGGCAGAAGCTATCTAGGGCAATTTTTACAGCTGCAGTAGGCAGAGCCTGCAGACGTTTTGCATGTACAAAGGGAGTGATGTCATGTTTTCTGTCCGTGGAACTGACTGAAGGTGTAAGTAGTCTCCTCCGCCTTACCCTCCTCCAAGAAATGTTTTCCGCCCTCAAATAAATACGTTTTTATGTTCGTCAGTGGTTGCAGTGCACTATTTTCTTTGTTAAGTGTGGGGGTACAAGAACTGGAACCTGAGTAGTGGGAGGCAGCATTAGTTTTTTTGGGGGGAGTACAATCCACCCCCACCTCCACCCAAGAAGCTCCTAAAGATCTACCCCACCTTTTTTTTTTTCATTTGGGAGGGGCATGAGATGGATCTATCATGCTGGATCAATTGACTATCAGAGCTGCCTGGGGGATCAGAGCTTAAGCTTCAGAAGTAAAGAAAAAGCCTGAAACTGCATCCTCATACAGCAGTTGTTTAAACAGCCTTGGCTCAGCTTACATTCCTCTCCTGGTCACATATTTTCACAAATACATTTCAAGAGATGTTAAATCCCTCCTGGTGGGTATATGGTGTTATTCAGACCTGTCCTCCAACCCCACCCCCACCACCTTACACTGTATTTTGCATCAGCTGAAGCATGTCAGTACAGCAAGAGGCTGCAATATATATTTTTACTGGGCTTGCAGTTTTAAAGGAGTAGTCCACTCAGAATTTGCAAAAACATATGCTATGCAGAGTGTTTTGATTTGTATGTAAAGTCCTAGTGTGTCTTTCCCTCTGTCTGCTATTAGGAGTTTTTCCTAAATTAGCCTATTAGCAGATATCTGAGAACTAGCTAACTGGGGTTTCTGTAAGAAAACTGCTACTAAATTACGCTCTAATTCACTATTGTTGTTTTCTACGTGTGTCAGGTCTAGCTTGCAGGAGTGTTTTAATTTTAAAACTTTTAATTTCATCAAACTGTACTCAACCATAAAAGCACAGAAATTGCCCAGATCATTAGCACTATAATTAAAGACTCTAGCTGTTTTCTTGCAGAAAACCCACTCAGTTAGATTTCAAGTATTTGCTAAACTATAAATGTAGGTACCAGCACTCTATTAGGTGGAGCTAGCATTTAGTTCTGATTTTGCTCTATGACATGATTTTCAAATTTTTTTTTTTTTTTTACAAATGAAGTGTATGGTATGAAGCTGCAGCCTAGAAACTGTAACATACTATAAAGTCACTTTTTCTCCTGTGTGTGGTATAGCATGAAAACAACAGGATGACAGTGACTGTTTCAGCTACACAGTTGATCCCAATGTACAATGGTTCGTTGCACTACACATTTAGTGTATCCCACTTTTTCAAATAATAAAACAAATATTCACCAAACTAAATAACTCACACATACATATTTTGATACTTTGTTAAAAAGATACTTCATATTTGTAACCAAAAATAAAATTGAAAATCATATCACAGAGCAAAATCAGCACTAGCTGCCAGTTCTACCTATTAGAATAGAGGAGGCAGTATAGTGCGGTGGTCTAAGGTTCTGAGCTGCAAGCCTGGTGTCCTGGGTTTGAATCCCACAGGCTCCATGTGTGTCCCTGAGCAAATCACAGCTTTCTTGTGCTCCCAGGTCACACCTGTAAACCAGCTTTAGTGTCTCTCTCCTGGTAAACAAAAAAACCAAAAAAAATGCTGGTACCTACATTTACAGTTTAGCAAATATTTTAGAGCTAACTGAGTGAGTTTCCTGTAAGAAAACTGCTATAGTCTTTATTAATTATAGCAGTGATGATCTGGGGCTATTGTTGTGCGTAGTTTGATGAAATTACATTTTAAAATGAAAACACATATTACTGCTAGCTAGACATGACGCACCCAGAAAACACAAATAGTGAATTAGAGCTATTTAGTAGCTCTTTTCTTACAGAAACGCCAGTTAGGTAGCTCTCGGGCATCTGCTAAATTGTAACTGTTGCCATTTGCGCTTACTGGATAAAAACAGTTACAAAGCTGTGCTGTTGTGAACTGATTTTAAAAAGCACTGCATATGTTAAATCTATGGGCCTGGCTACATCAGTGTCACATGAGACAGGGTGCATTGTAGGAGGCAGAAGGCAATAAGCCTGTTTGTGCTGGAGATCCCCAGGGGTCATAAAACTACCTTAAAGCTAGCAGCCTAATTTAGGAAAAACTCCTAATAGTAGACAGAGGGAAGGACACACTAGGACTTTACATACAAATCAAAACACTCTGCATAACATATGTTTTTGCAAATGCTAGGTGGACTACTCCTTTAATTGAGCCATTCCCAATCTGTATCCTTCCAAGAACCACTTTATGTGGTGTGCATACCAGCGTGGTTATTTCACTCTTACTTACAACTTTACACCTTTATCAGTTTTTAATTGCAGTTGTATCTAAACGCTCCACCGTGTAGCCTCCAGTCTCCCACTATACTTGCATGCATTGCAGCACTGTTTCACTGCATGCAGGGAGGTCGGAGGATACCATGACATATACAGATGGCAATGTGGAGCATGGGTGTGGGCTGCAATACTGGGATGCCTCCATACTGCAGTAACCTGACAGCTGTATGTTCACCCCCGGGTTTACCCCCATGTCCCCACCTAACCTACCTCTCTGTCCGCACTTGCCTCCCTGAGGGCCACTTCCTGATGGTATCTGTGTACTGTCCTTGATAACTCTTCTCACTGTGCCGAGTGTTGGGAGCACCCTGCCTGCCCATGTGTGATGTGGCAGCAATACTACCTGCAGAGCAGTGCCAGTAGTGAACACATACATTAGTGGCACTCCTGAGTGCATTGTGGAGCACTGTTGTGGTGGACAGTAGACGTGTGGCACTGTGTACAGTGGAGCAGTGGGGAACACTGAAGGCAGTAGTAGACGGTCTGCCTTCAGCCATACAGCAGCAGTATATGAATATCTGTTATGCCCAGGTGCCCTAATACTGGCAGAACTGATGCCATGTCTATCCCCCCCCTTCCCTCCCACTGACGTAGCCCTCGATTTCAACACACGGATCTCCCCCTCCCTCGTACCTCTCTCTGTCATCTCCACAACATAAGTGTGTCTAATAACAGTGAAATATGGTTATTTACATAATATGACTGTGCCATATGCACAGTACTCCATAGGACATGTAGGAGGGCATCTCAAAATCACCGAATGCACCATGGGATGTATACTGCTACTACAGGGTTGAGACCACACACACTATCACACTCAGTGTGGACAGGCTGTAATGTTTTCAAACCATCATCCACACTGTTCACTGACAGTGTGGACATACTGTAACGTTTACAGTCTGTAACGGTTTGAATCCCTTACAGCTTTTTCGAGTGTAGTGTGGACAGGGCCTGCATGTCTATGTAATTATCTTTCTATCAATTGCATGTATCGCTATTTTTACTTATTTCTAAAACAAACCTACATATCACATTTGCCTGCACTCTGAGCACATGCTTATGAAACTGTGCATATTTGTGCTTCACTTCTGCATAGACCTCATACTTTCCTAATATTCCCATTATCACAAGCATAAGTACCTTGCCCTTATCAAAAGTGACCCCCTCTGAAAGTTACTATCACATTTTCTCTGCTAACAGTCCATCATCATTACTCCTGACTTCCTGACATCAACACATTGCTTAAATATAATTTGCATCACTTCATGGACAAAAATCCTGTTTCTCAAAAAAAACAAAAAAAAAAACCTGTGTAAATATTCCCAAGGCTGAACATATGCCAGCCATTGCTTTTTCATGTACTGCCACCTTCTGTACCATTATGGGGATTTGCAAATGTTTCCCATGATGCTTTGCATTGTTGGGGTATATGCAATTGTGTTTTCTTTAAAATTTGGCTATCCGGCCAATATCATCCGGGATAACACATACATCAGTGGCATTTGCTCTGGGGTTCTTTTGTAAACCTATAGGTGGGCAAGCAATGTGAGAGAGCAGTAAGGAGGGCTGGGGGGATATTGGGATGCATAGGGAGAGGCATCACCAGTAGAAAACAGGAAGTTGTTATCCCTCTGTACAGACAGCTGGTGAGACCCCATATTGAGTACTGCGTGCAGTTCTGGAGACCCAATCTCTGCAAGGACGTAGACAGGATGGAAGCTGTCCAGAGGAGGGCAGCTAAAATGGTGCAGGGTCTGCACTGGAAGACACATGAAGAGAAACTAAAGGAGCTTAATATGTATAGCCTCGAGGAAAAGAGGGAGAGGGGGGACATGACAGAAACTTTCAAGTACCTCAAGGGATTCAACAAAGTCCAAGAGGGTAGCATCTTTCAAAAAAAGAGGCGTGCAAGAACAATGGGGCACAATTTGAAGATTGGGGGTGGCTCAGAGGTAATGTACGGAAGTATTTTTTCACAGAGAGGGTTGTGGATGCATGGAACAGCCTTCCGGAGGAGGTTGTGGAGTCAAAAACAGTGGTTGAATTCAAGCATGCATGGGACAGTCATAAGGCAATTCTAGGGGTTGGGGGTAGAAAGAAGTAGGCTACTGGTTAACTAGGATCTGCAGCTCATCCATTAGGTAGGGAAATGGGCAGACTGGGTGGGCCAAGCGGTCCTTATCTACCGTCAAATTCTATCTTTCTATGTTTCCTGTTCCTTCCATTAAAATGTACACTTTCATGTATTTTCCTAATAATGTGTATGCCTTCCTTAGAACAGAAACTAAAGCAAATCTTACTACTTACAAATCATTGTGTTGTTTCTCCATACCTCCGTAACAATTCTACACAACTTCACTTACTTCATTATGCAGCCGTGGTGGATCTGACCAGATTTTGTTAAATCTGGCTTTAACCTTGCTTCCTTCTAGTTAAGCCACTCTCACTGCTTTACAGCTCTTTATACACTTAGTTAATTGCACAGATAACAATTCCCTTCAGCCACCTGAGACAAACACCTAGATAACTGCACAGATAACAGTTCACTTCAGCCAAATCAGACAAACACACTTTTTTCTGTTTGTTTTGTTTTTACCCTAAATTGAAGGTCCCCTTCCTATATCAAAAATAAAATAACATTTATACCTACTTGGGGTTTTCCTAATTGCAGGCAAAAAAGTACTTACAAGATAATGGCTCAGAGAGGAACCTCCCACTATTTCACAGTGGGAAGACACAGTACGGGACGTATATAAAATGGAGACGTTAACTGCGCAACTGAGGAAAATAGATATCCAGTTTCATAAACAGATGGAACGCTTGGCTCTTGCACATTATGGCCAAGAAACCAGACATAATCCCATGCAATATTTACTAGATTCACCTAACTCCATGTGACAGATGGGGTTGGAGGAATGGGGAGTGAAGCTATGGGATGGAATTCACAGGGTACCACCAGACCTGGACATTATCAAGAAGAGCTCGAAACTACAGAAGTAATCATGTCAGAGAAAAAAAGGTAGGTAATTGTTATCCTTTAATTTAGAGTCTGAATTCACAAAGAAATTGTGCACTGTAATGTCACTGTTGTTGCTGTTTGTAACTGTTGTGACATGAAATCATCTCAGGCCTATGGAGACCAAAATCTTCAATAAACTTTAAGTTATATTCAGGGGTGCCGGAAGATGGTAAAAACTGAGGGGGCGGAGGATCAGAGGGGCACTTTTAAGTGTCAAAAGGGCACTTTCGACACTAGTTTTTGCCATACAAAATTACAATAAATCATGTACACACATCATAATGTTAAGAATGCAGTCTCATTTAGGACTAATTATGCAACAGCATACAAAGGTGCCAGCAAAAAGACCACCCCTCATGTGTACAGCTATATTAAGAAAGCAGCCGTCGACCCATTCCCTCCAATAGCTCCACATGACGTTTGAACCTCACATTCCTTAACCTGTTACAGTGGTTGTCGAGGTGCAACAGAGAGATGCCATAGTAATGTGCATCACCAGTCCCAAGCATGCAGTCTTCACACTAATGAGTTAGGAGTTTTTGGTTCCACTAACTTCAAGATAGAAGTTAGCGGTTAAGCCCAACCACCAGCGACAAGGTAAACTCCTGAGGCTGGGGAAATAAAGACACAGAGCCATTATGTTTACACAGCTTATTTATTAATCACAGTGTACGTATTATTTATTAATGAATCATAGTATACAATGACAGTAAACAATATTGTATAACGACAGGGGTATAAACAGATTTTTACAGCAAAGTCTGGATGGATGGAGAAGTGGGATACATTTGGAAATGGCCCAATGTTCCACAGAATTCAATAGAGGAAAGACATCTGCTCATTCATTCCTGTACTGTTGCTACTGCATACCACAGACTCACCCAACCAACTAATTTACCATCACATCTATACTCCTGCCATGAATTAATCCTTGATGCTCTGGTCACCACTTAAGGCTGGTAAGCCTTGCAAGCCTCCACCAAGCCCTGGTGGCCACCAAATCATCCCATGAATGCTCTGGGAGCCACTTCAGGCTGGTAAGCCTTGCAAGCCTCCACCAAGCCCTGGTGGCCACCAAATCATCCCAGGAATGCTCTGGTCACCACTTCAGGCTGGTAAGCCTTGCAAGCCTCCACCAAATCATCCCATGAATGCTCTGGTCACCACTTCAGGCTGGTAAGCCTTGCAAGCCTCCACCAAGCCCTGGTGGCCATCAAAATCAACCAATTTACCATCACATCTACACTTCTGCCATGAAGTAATCCTTGATGCTCTGGTCACCACTTCAGGATGTTAAGCCTCTGCAAGCCTCCACTAGGCCCTGGTGGCCACCAAAAATCAACCAATTTACCATCACATCTATACTTCTGCTGTGCATTAAGTGAGCAGTTAAGCCCAACCACCAGCGACAAGGTAAACTCATGAGGCTGGGGAAATAATGACAGAGCCATTAAGTTTACGCAGCTTATTTATTAAGGAATCACAGTGTACATCGTAAAGTGTATTCATTAATGAGTCATAGTATACAGTGACAGTAAACAATATTGTACAATGACAGGGGTATAAACAGATTTTTACAGCAAAGTCTGGATGGATGGAGGAGTGGGATACATTTGGAAATGGGCCAATGTTCCAAAGAATTCAATAGAGGAAAGACATCTGCTCATTCATTCCTGTACTGTTGCTATTGCATACCACAGACTCACCCAACCAACCAATTTATCATCACATCTATACTCCTGCCATGAATTAATCCTTGATGCTCTGGTCACCACTTCAGGCTGGTAAGCCTTGCAAGCCTCCACCAAGCCCCGGTGGCCACCAAATCATCCCATGAATGCTCTGGTCACCACTTCAGGCTGGTAAGCCTTGCAAACCTCCACCAAGCCCTGGTGGCCACCACAACCAAGCAACAAATTTACCACCATATGAATCTCTAAAGTACAGAATTTCTGTATCAGATTTTTCCAAAAAAGTTAAGTTGTCTCTCGTTTCGTTGCACAAACTCCCGAACAATTAGTGTCTGATCCAAGTTGTCCGTTCTCTCTTTGTGAATGTGCAACAGCATTAGGTGATTGTACCTCTTCTCTGTCATGGTGCTTCTAAGTAAGACTTTATCGTTCATTGAGTTGAAAAGATCTCTCCCAGTTGCTGTACTCATTGGGACGAGTAGGTAAATTTGAATGAGCTTCACAACTTCTGAATACAGTATCTGCTGCTGGCAGTCTTTTCCCACTAAGGCATCAATAATGGTGTTGATTGAAGTTACTGCCTCACCTCTGGCAGAACCTGCTGCACAAGTCCTGGGAGCAAGTTCAGTTGTGCATTCAGAATGTCAATGTCCAAGTCCTTATCTCCATACAACTGTGTGATCTGAGCAGGAACTGAAAACGTCTTTGCATTGGCTGCTTGAAGCAACAAATTCTCCATGGATGACAGCAAAGCGTAGGTTTCTTGATCAAAATGTCGGTCAAGTTCAACAAGACAAGCATCAATGGCTTCATAGTACATCTGTCGATACCAGTCCTTAGCAGATTCGGGATGGTGATGCGTGCACTACCATGTTGCAGCCTTGCTGGCACATAGTGCTGTTCGGAAGTTTTGGCTCTTCACTTTTTTCAGTAGTTGCGTCTCTCATTGACGCTTCTATAGACCTGGTCAAAGTCATCGCTCTGGCATTGTAAATTCTTCTTCAGGGAGTTTATGCTCATCATTGTAGTTTCTGCTGTCAGTGTTTTTGTTTGCAGGATTGACGCCACTTGTTCTGATACGCTGAATATGTTGTATGATACAACCAGTCCAAAATAGGTCCGAAACTTTTTCATCACCGACATCAGGCCTTTGACCTTAGTTCGTACATCTGTAGCTTTGTCTCGTTTCAGCTCCTCTAAGGTGTCATGGAGTGCTCCATAGTTTTTGAGAACAGACTTGATACTCTTTGTTCTTGCTGTCCATCTTGTTGGACAAAGTAAGTGCAGGCCTTCTACCATCATGTAAGGGTCGTCACTGTCATCCACTGCAATATTTTCATAAAGAGCCAGCCTCTGTGGGGATCCCCGAATCAACACACTTAAATTCTGGACAAAGCTGAGGGCATCGTCAATGGCATCACTCGTTTTGCTACAGTTTTGCAACACCAGGTCCAAGGAATGACTTGCACAATGGACATTCAATGCTAGTGGATTTTCTCTCTTAATTCTTGTTGCAGTTCCAGAAATGCATCCACTCATATTTGCTGCTCCATCATACGCCTGTCCCCTCAAGTTGTTGATTGGTAAGTTGCATCTTACTAGAACATCCTTAATGGCACTGGTGATGGATTCAGCATCAGTCTTCGCCATTTCATACATCCCAATAAAATCTTCATGTATAACAAAATGGGGCAGGAAAACCCATCGGATACATATTGTCATCTGTTCATGTTGGCTAATATCCCATGATTCATCTGCGATGATTGCATACAGCTTTGATTCATTGCGTATCTCTTCCAGAAGGTTCCTCAGCAGCTGATGTGCCATGATTTCCATGACTTCATTCACAACATCTGAACTCTGATACTTCCCTTCCTGGATCCATCCCTGTAGTTCTGGCATGTCAATTGCCCTACTCAGCATTTCCCGCCTCAGGTTGCTTTCCTGTTCTTCATGGCCACGAATTGCTAGTCCTTGCCGAACTAGAAGCTTTATTGCATTTACCTGTTTCAGGAACCGGCCTGTTTCTCGCCTGTTCCTGTGCAAGATGCTGGCTGAGCTGAGCACCAACGTTCATCCTTGTGTTGTTGAATGCAGTATACTTCTCAACAGCTTCATGGTGGAATAATGATGTCTGATGTTTCTTGAATTTGTCAATTGCTTTCTTCCAATCACTAAATCCTGCTGAAATGAAGGTAGTTTCACCACAACGACTGCCTGTGATTAGTTTTCTACTGCTGCCCGACAGTAGTAGCAGAACACACATCCTTTTGAAACACAGTATGTTAGCCAGTTGAAAGATGAAAACCACCGTGTTTGACAAGTTCTTGTTTCACTTCTCCCATTGGTTCACAGAATGACTTGTGTGATCGAAGTGTCTATAACACTGCTTGGTTGAAAAACACTGTTAATATTGTGGCAACAAACAGAAGAGCAGGAGGGGAGAGACAAAGAGACAGCAGATTCAGACACGGTTGGTTCAACAACTGCAGTTACCCATGCTTTCTCAGAACAGGAGGGGAGAGACAAAGAGACAGCAGATTCAGGCACGGTTGGTTCAACTGCAGTTACCCATGCTTTCTCAGAACAGGAGGGGAGAGACAAAGAGCAGATTCAGGCACGGTTGGTTCAACTGCAGTTACCCATGCTTTCTCAGAACAGGAGGGGAGAGACAAAGAGACAGCAGATTCAGGCACGGTTGGTTCAACTGCAGTTGCCCATGCTTTCTCAGAACAGGAGGGGAGAGACAAAGAGACAGCAGATTCAGGCACGGTTGGTTCAACTGCTGTGAGCTGGGTATTCTCAGAGACATGCACGATGTTGCCATCACTGTTGCTGTTCATGGGGAACAGCTCTGCAGCTCTGTTTTCTGTATCAGAGAAAGAGCAGGCCTTACCATTCAGGGGCACTGGAATAGCAGCTGCAGGACAATCAGGCAAGGAACATGTTGGTTCTAGCACTGATGCAGCATTTGAACACATGGCTGCATTTGACTCTGTCAAAGCCATTGTCAGTGGCTAAGTGGTATGCACAGTTACATTGGCACTTACAATACCGGTACAGCTGACAGCTGCAGTGCTTGTGGCAGCGATGTCCCTTGCATGCTCTGAAGATATTGGCATCTTGGCACTCCAAATCAGTAATTTAGTTTTCTTGGCATCTTGGCAGCAATATCAGCCAGTTGTTTCTCCATCTGTCGCTTTCGTCTCTCAGACCGTGGCATATTTGAATTCAATGAGACCGTGCAAGCTCTGAGAAAGAATTGTGTATACAGTTTAGTGAACCCATCCGATTACCATCTTCTGATAAGGTACTGCAGCATGAACATTAAGCATGCTAGCAATAGAATTTCTATGGCAAACATTTTATATCTCCCCCCCCCCCATCTTTGTCAATAGTTCGCAATCCGCAACTACTGGGCCTACTTTAGATATTCTTGGCTAGTGATCCATGCATCAAAATGCTTGTGTACTGCACCACCAGTGTACAAGACGAGAGTCCAATAACATTTTAGGAGCTTTGACTTGTAGAGACCGGGGAACGGGACTGGGGGTGCCCTCCTGAAGACATGCCAGCAGTGCAGGAAGGGAAAAATGATAACTGAAGAAAAATAGAGACGTATTCTACTTAAAGGAGATTTGGTCAGTAAAGCGATGGGTAGTAAGACGAGAGGGAGTATAAAATGTTGTAAATTACGCTCAGATAAGATACATACTCTACAGAATGGACACATCTACCGGCTCTAATAAGGGATTGGAGGTATGATTTGATGTCCAGCCAGTCAACTGGATTCTCATGGAGATCAAAATGATTTTCTATTAACCAAGTTAACCTTTTGGAACTAGGTGGACTCATGAGGTGACGCTGGTACTGACAATGAAACTATTGTATGCCACTGTTACTCAGCTGCCCAACTGTTAACAAAAGCCCTGCCATTGTATGTCCATGATTTCGTTTGTGAAATTTGCCTCCCCCACCCCATGTCACATACGAGCCAACCTCTCCCAGCAGCTGAAACTCAGAATTTTCAAATGCCCCCAACTTCCCCAACTCTTCCTTCTCCGAGATGACCCATCAGCAAGGGGAGTAAGCAATTCCCCATCACTGCCTGGCTCTTCAACCAAGGGTGGGGACAGAGGCCAAAGGTCAGTACATGCAAGCACTATACACTATCCACCCAACATTGAATTGTTTTTATACGAGAATCACATCAAGCCTCAGTTTTATACACGGTGCCCATAGGGAGAACTTTGACATAGTGGTACTGCTTTTAATGCTCCTCATACACACAGTGGTTTCACACAAGTCATGCAAAGTGCCAACTTCATTTACCACCCCTGAACACACCAGTGCCATACTCCAGTCCAGTCCAACATGCAAGGCAGATTCCATGGCATTGTCTGCCAGTGCCACAATATGTAAGACATGCATCATTAATCATTCTAAGCACTCTTACAGCTGCCTCATCCACACCCAGCTCACTTTACACATTTGTACATCACTACTTTGTAATGCAAGTGCTTCCTAGATCTGAAATGTCAGTCCTGGCAATTCAAGCTATTAGAACAATTACAGTTACTTGCACAATCTTAGTAAATGCTATGCTTTGTTTTTAACTGGAAGATTTTAATCAGTTTCAGCCATGCAAATATTTGTACATATTTGTACATAAACTGGCAGTATTTATAGGCTGCGTCAGCCAGCATGAACTGTTTATTGTCCGTTTTGATGGCACACATCAATAGGTCTTTAGCCTAGTGTGGCTGATCAGTTATAAAAAACAAAAAACACACACACACCAAATGGTGCTAGAATGAAAATGATGCTATATTGGTCTGTCAAACCTAGTGCTCCCAGATGCCAGATCTACAGATACGGCTGTATTTAAACAGAGGCATAGACCAGTCAGGGGGAATAGTTATGACTGATTTGCATTTTATACAGCAAACTAAGCCAGAACTCATTTTTACACAAGAACTAGGGTTAAAAACCATGCAGTGCAGTTTTCTACGAAATATGCATCTCAATTTCCTGCCCAGGACAACACCATAAGACAAGCTGCTGTCATCTCATTTTTGTATAACTGAATACAAATGGCACCCATGCTCTGTATTTCATATTCAGCACATAATTGACCAATAAAGGATTTAAGTTGTTTACTTTGAGGTAGATCCAGAAGTAAATGGTGGTACGATACCTTTTATTGGACCAGCAAAGATGTTACAAAAAAAAAAGTGGTTGCTTTTCAGACCATTACGCTTTGACTATTTTGGTGACGTCTACCTTCAAAACGAGATTTTGCTCAAGAGACTGTCATGTTAAAATTTATAAAATAAATGAATAAACCATTCTTTGTCTTTAGTCTCCTTTCACTAACTTGCTTATTTTTCCCCTAGGTCTTCTTCACCTTGTTTTAACCTATTGGGGATCTCTTACTCCTCCCTCCCACCCATCCTGAAATGTCCCATGCCCCCCCCATCATGCAACACTGCAGAGCTGGCAGAGACAGAGTTCACCCTCATGCCCATAAGATGAGTCGCACACTGCTGCAGAGACAGACCAGCATCCCACCCATCCCCACAGGCCACCACAGACACCTTATTACCCGTTTTGCTTACTGCAGTGCTTACCCCATGACAAGGCCTTTAGGACAGGAACCAAGACCTAGCCTACTGGCTAGCTTGCTAACCGATTTGAAGGCTTCAGCAAGACAGCAAGCATGCTAGCAAGCCAATCAGTAGGCTAGCTCTTGGTTCCAGTCCTGAAGCTTCCCAGGGCCCAGTCAGGGTATCCCCCCCAAACGCATCAGACACTGCAGAGCTGCCACAAACAGAGTTCACCCTCATGCCAATAAGATGAGTCACACGCTGCTGTAAAGACAGACCAGTCCCCCCACCCATCCCCACAGACCACTGTGACCCACCGCCACATAACAGTCCCCTTCAAACACAGAAGTGCCCCAATGCATGCATGCATGCATATCGCGCCCAATACAAGCCTTCCTCCTGGACAATCACAGTGCAGCATGCTGAAAAATTGCACTGTGATTGAACAGTGAACCCTAATGATTTTCTCAGGGGCAAGCACAAACGAAGGGGAAGGGAGGGAGGTAACAAGATAAAGGTGCTAGTTTTAAATAATGCCAGCCGTGGCCTGCCTAATTAAACAGCGGTAGTGCTGCGAGGGGGTTGCGGGCATGTGTCACACTCAGCAGCAGAGGGCAGGCGCAGAGAAATCGGGGAGAAAATGTCTTAAAAAGGCAGCTTGTGGCAAAATATTGCTGGAACTCAGTGTCCCATGGGCCCGTACAACCAGCGCCTATGGGTAGGTAACCAATGCTGTAACACAGGAAGTCGTACTAGTTTGTTACATAACTGCATTATAAATTCACTGCAGTTACAGTGTACTTTTAAACAACTACAGTGTTATGAGAACATAGTGCTGCTTCACTAGTTAGCACATTTATTTTGAGTTTTATTCGTGTAACTTTCTAATATACATTTCCCCTCAACAGGAAGGAGGTCATTATATTTGTCATTATTGCCAATAATGATAAAATTACCAACTTTCGAGGCCTAAAACTGGGACATAGTCCATCTTGACCATGTCCTCTCAAGACCATGTTACTCCCATGGGTACCACATTAGCATGCTGCACACAATTAAAATAGTGTGTTTGCTCTTGGCCATGCTGGCCCACATTAACACCAGTAGCAAACATCCAGATTAAAATGCAGCATTCTGCTGCAGCAAGTTTCAAATCATGATGTACAGAAAATTCATTAGAAGCAAACCTGCGTTACATTGTGTTCAGACATTCGAGCTACATGCATTGCTCCTCCTCCTGACAGTCCCATCCCAGCCCGCTTACACTCACCTCAGTTGCTGAGCAAACCTCACTTCACTTCAGTGACTCCCACAACCACACCGGATTGTTTTCACACACCTCCCTGCAGCTGATCAGGTTCAGGTACCTTAGTTCACTGCTGCCGGTCTCTTCTGCCTGGAGTCCCTCTCCGCTGCTGGCAGACAGACGACCAGATGCAGTTGTCTGCACAACTAGTCTAACCTAACAGGAAGGAACACACTTTTCCGTGCTCCTGCTGACATGCTTGTGGTGCAACACAGGTGCAGGGGTTGAAGTTGCAAACTGTTGTCCAGCACAAGCAGTGCCACAGTAGTGCTGAAAACTGTCACTCATGGATTAGCAGTCAGCAAAAAAAAAAAAACACAAGGAACAAAACCAGGACAAATGTTACATTTTGCAAATTGTGTGGAGATAGTGGGACATGATGCCTAAAATAGGAACCGTCCTGGGAAAATAGGGACTGTTGATAGCTTTAAGTAATGAAGAAAGTGAGATTTAGCTAGAATACTGCATTGAGGCAAACATCTGAGACAGTGTGACATGATAGTCTTTTGTCTAGTGTGTACTCGTCCAGCACAGCTATAACAGGGTAGTAGTATAACACTTTGCTACTGTCTAATAGTGCAAGGTTGGGGGAGGGGGTGTATTTTCTAATCTGGCAGGTAATCTCTTCAAAGCCATTCAGACAAATGCTCTGGATGACATTGCCAATGTTACTTCTGTCTTTATAATAGCAGTTTGTCACAACAGCAGATTGTCTGAGTAGAAGCTGCTAGTTGCTGTATCTGTCAGTTTAAAGTTACCAGGTGAGCCTTTATGGTGGAGACTCCCGTAGACTTTAACATAACGACCCTGACACTATTCTTTCAGCACTGCCCTTGTCCATATTTAAGGGTCATCTTCTTGACCCCATGGTGGGGGGGGGGTGTCCCAGATCCACTGTGCAATAAGCACCTCTGGGCATTTGGGGACACTGGCTGGTCCAGGGATAGCCTGGGGAAATGGACCAGAATGTAAACAAATATGGCCAGCATGAAGATGTCTGTGGCCTTGAACCTTAAAGGAGCTGCGGCTCCAAAGTAATAGCTTGGCCATGTGGCACAGTTTAAAAAGTTACCTGGCTCCAGGGCAGGCAGCAGAGCAGGAAATTAAGTACTTCTCACCTCTAGGCACCTGATTGGGGACTAGGAAACCCCCCAAATAGGCAGAGGGACCGAATGGTGAAAGCAAGGTGCACATGTACACGGGTAAGCAGGGAAGGCATGAACTGGGTGCCTCTTGTTTCTGGAGCCCCATACAAGTAAACATACCTCTCATCCTCCTGCCTCATAAATCAGGGACAAGGCTTAAAAAAAATCAGGGACAAAGGCCCAAAATCAGGGACACATTTTTAAAATTGATGATATCCGCTCAGAAAGCTGGCAGAATAAGGGACTTGGTGTATAATACATTTTCTGAAGAATAAGAAGTCTGCAACTTTATTGTTTGACATAATTTTATACTTACAATCATCACTGTTTAGTCAGGGGAACACAGATTTTAGGAGGGACAGAGTAAAATTTTGAGGTGAAATCAGGGACATCCCTGAAAATCAGGGACACTTGAGAGGTATGCAAGTAAAGGGAGGGTTTTCCTGGACCCAGAGTAAGCAGGGCTAGGACATATAGTCATACCTCTCAACTGTCCCTGATTTCCAGGGACGTCACGTCCCTGATTTTGCCTCAACATTTTCCAGTGTCCCCCTTAAAATGTGTTTTTATGACTGAACAATGGAGATTGCAAGCACAAAATAAGGTCAAACATTAAAGTTAGACTTGTTATTCAGAAAATGCATCTTATACTAATCCCCTTATCTTAACATCTTTCTGGGTGAATAATTTTACCGATTTTTAAGATGTGTCCCTGTTTTGGGGTCTTTGTACCAGATTTTAAGCACCATCCTTGATTTATGGGGCAAGAGGTATGCATATAGTTAGTAGCCCAGGAATAGGCCGCCATAGCCAGGGAAGCATCAAGTAACGAATGTGGTGGTCCCCATCGATTCCCCTGCCACAGAGGACCCTGGGAAAGGATGAGAGGTGAGGGCAGCTTGCTGAGCACAAGAACTGACTTGACTGGCCAGTCAGGTGGGGGAATCAATGGGCTGCTATAAGAAGAGCCAGCCTGGGAAAAAGGTACAGTCAGAGAGGCGGAGGAGGAGGAGACTGCAAGGGTGCTGCACCAGCCTGAAGACAGCCTGGGTGTTTTGTTTTGCTTTTCCCTGACCTCACAGCAGGTAGCCCTCCTCACTCAGCTGCAGTCTGTGTGGTACTGGTTTGCCACTGTGTTGTTGCAAGTGGAGCCCCCTCCATCACAACTGTAACTCCACACAGGCTGCTGGGTTGATCCCCTGCTCCTCCACCTCTACACATGATCCTGGGTCCGTTCTTTAACAATCAATGGCACTTGAAACAATCAAAAAACCCTGCCAAGCCATTGCCAACTCCTCACACTCATGGTTTAATACATAAAACATTTATCAGCCCTGAACCACTGATCCCAGACAACCACCTAATAAACAAACTTTCTTGCCAATTGCCTTGCACTCAGCACTTTGACTAATGTTAGTGATACAGGTTAGGATAAAGCCAAGATCCCTAAGGTCATAAGGCATGTGTTTATTTCCCAGTCTGATCCCCGGGAAAGTAAGCCCTGCATGTGGTTCCATAGTAGAACTAAACTCCTCAAAATCACAGCCAGGCCCAGCCATCATATAACATAGCACCCTCAGGAAAATAAGACAGTGAGTGACTTACTCTTGCTAGTGATGTATGGTACAGTCCGTGAAGTTGCTCTGCCGCCGACCCGCAGCTGATTCTCCTTCTCGAATCCGGAATCCCTATCCCAACAGACTCCACTCAGTCCAGCCCAGGCCCAGTAGCTTAATGCTTCCTCGATCTCCGGTACTCTTCAGGCTCCTCTCCGTCTCCGACTAGGCGACTACTGAGTCCCAGAGTAGCTTCCTCCTCTTTAGGGAAGCTCAGGCTGGCTAACTAGGGGCAAGGCTTCTCGCAAAGTAGCAAGCAATACTAGCAGGCCTGAGGCCTAGTTGGAAGCCGGATCCTGCCGCTCCTCTCCGACTAGCACGCCCGCGCCAAGTTGCTGCTGCAGCCTGCAAAACAGACAAAGAGCCTCAAGAGGTGCACCAGTCGTGACTCGCCGCTGGTAATAATGCCGCCTCGCTTAGTCGCTCGCCAGCTTCAATGCCCCTGGACCGGACGCCAGTTGAGTAGTTCCTCCAAGTTACGCTGCCGCCTGCTCCACAACAGCAATTATTTAAGTCTCCACCATCACCGACCGCTTCGCGCCTTCCCTCAAGTTGGCAGCCCATCCGCCCTCGCCTCCTCCGCCGACCGCTGTGTAACCGCTCCACGACTCATCGCCTCACAGGTCACCACTCTCCAAGTAGTCGGAAAGGGAACAGCCAGGAATAGAAAAGTGGAGGAAATCTGTGGGCATTTAAAGAGCCCGCGCGACCCGCCCCTAACTGAAGTCACGCCTTCATTTCTTAAAGCGGACCTGATTGAGAAATATGTTTGCGATCTCAATCAGGTCCGCTGGCTGGGGCACGTCGGCATATGTTTAGACCCCGCCCCCCACCTTAAAAAAAATGAAAATGCTTAGTGGCTAGGGTCGGGAAGGGAATAAGTGCTGCTGGAAAACCGCAAAGTAAAACAAATAAAAACGAGACGCCAGTCGGCTCCTGCTACCCTTCCACAGAAGTATAATAGGGCACTCTCTAGACTGCACAAAAGTGGTGGGGTGGCCGCCTCCCGCCCTGTTTCAGCGCATATGGTTATATTACTTTGAAATGGTCAAAATCAGCCTTGATGGGTGAGTGGAGGATGACAGTGTCCTTTGCTGCCCCTCAGTTTTTATGTTTCTCGCACATGCACAAGAAACATTTTGCTTCAGAGAATGACATTTCAGAGGTGTGTCACAGAATAGCCCAGTGCAGCTCAGTCTACCATGGGCTTGTCCCTGACAGACCAATGATCACGCAAGCTGAGAATGATGGTGGTCACGGTTCCATGAGCAGAAACTTTATATACTTGAAAGGACTGAAGCGCTCCAATGAGAGAGTGCTTCAGTCCTTTCATTTGCATAAAGCCGTCCGGCAGTAATCTGCAGCTCTGGGTCCCCAGGCACTTCCTTCCACTAGCTGTTTTGCTTTACGCACCAGTGGGCTCAGCAAAAGCTGGCTACTGTATTTGTGTGGCTACAGAAGATTGCTGCGGTACCGTCTAGTTACCCACCGTAACCAGTCCGACCTGCTATTTTGCGAGTAGTAGAGAAGAGCTTCACTTTCATTATATGATCCCTGTATGTGTGGTGCAGCCGTACAATCAAGTCACATAATTGGACAAGACGGGAGACGTTCAAGCTGCAATATACCCCAGTCCCCTCTACTGGGCTACAGTGCAGAGACTTCCATCAGCTCAGTCTCTGCATTCCAAGAGGAATCCTGATTCCTGCAAACAGACTACAGCGACATGGCCAAGGCAACACAGGTCAATTTTAAGTATCTTAGATTCAGCATGTGTGCACACTCCGGCATCCCTCGTGGGGGCATGCAGAGTACTGGTACTAGCCTGAGTAGTAGTATCAAAAATGAACAGCAGCGGGGTTGGAGAAGTTGACTTACCTTCACTTGAGATGCACAAGACATGAGAGATGGCCACGCTGTACTGCCTGCTTGTTGGTGGAACAATTGGTCTCTGAGCGTGTGAGTCAGTGTGGGGGGTAGAGTTTAAGAATGGGTGTTAGCATGTGAGTTTCGTTATAGTACTGTGAGGAAACCCCTATCAATAGGTAAAGAGAAGGGAGGTTAACCCGAGTGGGGGAGAGGTGGCTGTGCTTGGAACCCACCTAATGTATGGGGTGGGTTAAAAAAAAAAACAAAAAAAAAAAAAACAAAGTGTTGTTAGTTAACTTGTAGTGAGGGACTGGATGTGTGTTGAGCATTTCTGTTTTTGTGACATTTTACCTTGTTTGTTTGGCTCACTGAAGCAAAAGCTGGGTAATATATTCCCATGGCTACAGGGGATTGCTACTCTGCCGTCTGGTTACTCGCTGTAACCAGTCCAACCTGCTGTTCGTGTTTGGGGGGGGGGGTTCCCAGATGGTCACCCGGCCCGAATCCGTGTCACAGGTCTGCTTGAATGCAGAGTTGTGGACTTGTTTCTGTGACCCATCGTTACTCCTTTCTTCTGCTTTTTCTGCACACTTCAGAGCTGACAGTTTTTTGTGTTAAAAAAAAAAAATCTGCACTGGCAGACAAGAGATTGCTTCTCTGCCATCTGGATACCCGCCGTAACCAGTCCAACCTGCTGTTCGTGTTGGGGGGGGGGGGTCCCAGACAGTCCACTCAACCCGAGTCCGTGTCACAGGTCTGCTTAAATGCAGAGTTGGGGGCTTGTTTCTGTGACCCATTACTCCTTTCTTCTGCACGCTTCAGAGCTGACAGTTTTTTTTTTGTTTTTTTTTTTTCAAAAAAAAGAAAAAAAATGGGCGTTGGCAGACTTAGGAGATTGCTGCTCTGCCGTCTGGATACCCGCCGTAACCAGTCCGACCTGCTGTTTGTATTGGGGGTGGGGTGGGTTCCCAGATGATCCACCCGACCCAAGTCTGTGTCACAGGTCTGCTTGAATGCAGAGTTGGGGGCTTGTTTCTGTGAGCCATCCTTACTCCTTTCTTCTGCTTTTTCTGCAGTCAGCTGCAACTGGCTTTGAAGAAGCTGTGCTTGGCAGGAATAAGTAACGTGTGAACCTCGTGGATGCTAGGGAAGCCAAGCTGTTTGTGGGCAAAGTGTGGGCAGATGGGCACAGGGATCTGTAGACAGGTAAAAAGCTAGACAGCAGGACCTACCTTTAGACCAGGATTTTATACCGAGTTATCCTCCTGGCTGAATGTTGTCTTGGCCAATCAGATGTGAGGATTTTTGACCATCCTTTCCATACTAAGAAATGTAACAGCTAAATATGACTAAACAGATTCACAGCCAGGACAATATTTGTATTTGCAGAGGTAACTACATGTACAAGCAGAATTATTACAATGGAGTTTTTTTGAATCATTGTGAATCCAGTGCAGTATTTACCATCAACCCCACCTCCCACTCTTATCAGAAGTTCTAGCATGTAAGCCAAGATTTTGTACCTGCATATTGCAAGTGATATTTCATATTGTTGTATTTTACTAAGTTTGTCATGTATTACCTGTAGCTACCTTTTGTTCAACTCAGGCTGCACCTGAGAAAGGGCCTTTGGCTCAGTGTGCCAACCCGGTTAGAAATATCAATCAGTCAATCAAAATCTTTATTTATCCAGGTGAACATCATTGAGCAAGCTCATTTACAAGATGGACCTGGTTAGCTTTGGGTCAAATGGTACAGTGCATACAGAGATATTTACAATAGAGCCAAATAACACAAGTAAAGAACAATTATACAATGGCAAATAAAAGAATGCTTGCCTCTGATTGGTCAGGCTGGGACTGGTCCCAGCACACAAATGACCACATCAAATGTAAAAAATAAAAATAAAATGAATCATTCCACAGCCGCGATTGCTTGCCCTACTATCACCCTGCTGACACCACTATCTTTTTCACTTCCTGGTCTGCCCCGAAACAAAGGACACAGTAAAACAACACTGATTAATTTCAGTAAAACAAACTGTTTCTCGCTACCAAAAAAAAAAATTAAAGAAACAGTAAAACATCCTGATACCTCTCAGTTCACAATGCACCAATTTCGCCTTCACCTCAGCGTTCTCCCGCTCATAGCGCATACAGCCTCGTGCAGTAACTGCGAGACCTGAGCTTCACAGCAAGCATTTTTCCCCCGGAAACTGTGGCTCCCGTACACAAATTAAAACATTTAAGAAGCCCTCAGCTCAATCTGCTAGCACCCCCCAGTCTAACCACACCGCTCATGGCATTCTTCGCTGACAACCCTACACACACACACACACTAACAGCAAGTGTGAGAGCATGCCTCAGTATGTCTTACCTGATCGTTCCCACTCGGTGTTAACACCGCAGGACCGACAGATGGGGAAAGACTTAGACAGAAAATAAAAAAAATGAAAGCTGGAAAAAAACACAACACTGGGCTTAACAGTACACCTGAACAAAGCAATGACACAAAAGAAAAAAACAACACATAAAGATTGTTGTGCAGTCTCGGGACTGCAGAGCCACAGATAAACAGAGCAGCTCCACCTACAGGCAAGAAATCAGTACTATTTTTTTAAACAGTACACCTCCTCATTAAAAAAAAACAGCAAACAAACTAGTTTTAAACATATTTCTTTGTCTTTTTTTTTTTTTGACTCACAAGCCATTGTATAATAGCAATAATGCACTCCAGGGTGTGTGTTGTGCTGAGATAATGTCACTTCTGGGGGTGATTGGTCACACTCGGCCTGCGGCCTCATGCCTGATCACCCCCAGGCGTGACGTTATCCTAGCACAACACACACCCTGTCGTGCATTATTACTTAATTAATGCAAGTAAGTACTCAATGTTACATCAGTCATATCATTCATATCAGTTCAGAGTGATTCTGTAATATTTAAGGAGGATATAAGATGAGGCTTAGTAGGAACTTCAGTAGGGAGAAGTGATCGGCTGCTCGTGTAGGGAGCGGACGCAAGCACAGAATTTCAAAAGTAGTGTAATCACACAGTATCCCTAAATGTAACACTATAAACAGAAGGATAATGGTCTTAACAGTCCAGTAGGAAAGTAATTACAGTTCTTTTGGCAAATTTTGGCATGGAAATCAGATTTATGCCTGGTTTAGGACAGACACAGAAGCAGACTACAGGAACCAATCCGAAGCCAACGCTGCAGAGCACTCACATTCTGATTGTATGGCTGCTGATGCAATGCTTTGCTAATGGAGAGTCCGCGCTTAGGTTCTCAGGTGACGGTAGAGGCAATGCCGACTGTCCGGTGCTGGGGTTTCCCACGCCTATGGGCAGAGAGCCTGTGGAGAACATATCCTGGGCAGGGGATGGAGGAAGGGGTCGGTATTAAGTACTAGGCCACGGACAATGGAACATGTGATCCAGCAGGAGGACCAAATTAGCAGGACAACAGAATTGGGTATTCCTTGATGCCTAAAGACTGGCCCAACTACAGAAATTCGGAAAGGAGTGTAATCAAACAGAGTCCCAACTCTTGACACTCTAAACTAGAAAAAATAGAGGTCATAACTATTAGGCAATAAGTAAGTACAGCTCTTTTTTGTGCAAGTTTTAGACAGAAAATCAGACTTTAGCTTAGTATTGAGGGAGACACAGGAGTAGGCTGCAGGAGCCAATCAGACACCAGAGTAGAAAAGCGCTCGCGTTCTGATTGGATATCAGCAATGCCGCACCTCGCTAGTAAAGAGTCCGGTCTAGGTGTCTCAGGCAGCGGCTATGGATGTGGCAACAGCCCGGTATCCGCATTTCTCCCACTTGAGGGGCAGGGAGCCCCTGAAGGGCTAGTCTACGGCAGGGAAGAGAGTTAGGAGACAGAGGAAAGAGATAGTAAGAGTGGAATGCAGTGGAAAGGGAATACAAAGATGAAATAAGGCAGTTAAATGGTACAGGGTAGGGGAATAAGAGCCACAAAATAAGCAATATGTAAAAGACAGCAGGGTGAGTAAGGTGTAGCGGCTGTGAAAGCTATGAGGAGATAATAACTCTACAGAGATTTCTAGAGGGCAAAAACATTTAAGGCCTAAGATGCTCACAGAGTTGAGGACACCAAAAGTTACAAGCGATCATAAATTCAACTATGCTCAGAGGGCAGTAGCCTGATGCTTCAGACTAAAATTAGGGGCTGGGGTAGCAATTGCAAGCCTCACACACATACCGAGCATATAGAGATTTAAAGGCAGTCATACTGTGGAAGCAGCTTAATTTCAATAATTTTTGTACTTTGTTCCACAGTGTTGGCAACAGGAAACTAATGGCCACTCTGCCATAGTGAGAGGAAGCCTTGGGGATACATAATGTGATGTAGGATACGCTTCTTAGGGCATACGTTCCTAGCTCACTTAGTGAGAGACGGTCTATTATATATTGTGGAAGCCACTTCAGGAAGACTCTATAAGTCCAAAGGACTGCGTTTCTATTACGCCTAAACATAAGAAAGGACCACCCTACAGCTTTGTACAAGGAACAATGATGGGTAGAGATGGGGAGACCAGTAATAAACCAGATGGCCCTGTGGTAAGGCGTATCCAACTTTGCAAGCGAGGCTTTGGGACATTGACTATAAAGGAAATCTTCATAATCGATCAGTGAAAGAAAAGTAGTTTGGACAAGGCACACTTTTGCATTTCTAGTAAGAAACTGGTTAGTTCTTAAGAATAGCCCCAGCCTCTGCCTTAACTTCTTTAGAAGGTCCTCGACCTGCTCAGTGAACGATAAATTATGGTCTAACCACACACCTAGGTATTTAAACTTTGTGACAAACTCCAGTTTCTGTCCAAGAATTGTGGTAATCTGAGGTAGTGCTCCAGAGCTGGCCGGATTCATCACACAGCTATAGGGCGAGGACAACATTGCTTTTGTTTTTTTAGCATTTAGAATAAGTTTTTTATGGAGGAGCAGGTTCTGGAGCTGGTTAAATTCCTCCTGGAGGTCAGCACAAGCGGCTTCAGGTGTCACACGACTTGTATATACAGCCGTGTCGTCAGCAAACAGGAGTATACGAATAGTAAGGGACCAAGTATAGATCCTTGCGGTACTCCCCTCAGTAGAGGTTTGAGTGGGGATAGCTCACCCTCAGCCTTAATTTGTTGATGCCGCCCTTCAAGGTACTCAGTAAACCAATGCAAAGAAACTGAGTCCACGCCTGTACTCTTCAGAGAAGAGAGAAGCAGACTATGATCCACTGTATCAAATGCCTTACTAAGGTCTAGAAATACAGCACAGACAAAGTTTCTGTTGTCCAGTTCTCGGTACCAATCATTTGTTACTTTGGCAAGGGCCGAAATAGTGCTGTGTTTAGTTCTAAAGCCAGATTGCATAGGGTTTAGTAGGTTATTGGATTCAAGGTAGTTCCTTAGTTGGTTGCTCACAATCTTCTCCAGAAGTTTCTACAAAGTTGGGAGGAGGGAAATTGGTCTATAATTGTTAAGGTCGCAGGGATCCCCTAATTTAAACAAGGGGATGACATGAGCAATTTTCCAGATCTGGGGAATAAGCCCCCAGGACAATGATAAGTTAAATAAGTGGGTGATAGGAACAGCTAGGACATGATTTTAAGGAAATAAGGATCCAAAGAATCAGCACCAGCACTTTTCTTAATATCCATTTGGAGCATGAGGTCTTCAGACTCTTTCAGAGAAACTGAGTGGAACGAGAAGCCA
The DNA here is from genome assembly GCA_016271365.2 of Neoceratodus forsteri. Taxonomy (NCBI): domain Eukaryota; kingdom Metazoa; phylum Chordata; order Ceratodontiformes; family Ceratodontidae; genus Neoceratodus; species Neoceratodus forsteri. The sequence continues at coordinate 1,126,018,712 of CM057449.1, read as the reverse complement.
GGTACTGGAGCAGGAGAGTCAGCATGGGACACTTAATTGGGAGCGGACCAGGGATACAGGGGAATTTTCGAAAGCTAGACCAGCTGTGGCAAAATGATTGTTAAATGCATCTAGGATTCCTGGTTCATCATTGATAGTAGTACTCCCAGTTGTAATCTTAGGTGGCAAGGAATTACCAGGCGAATATCCGGACATGTCCTTGATTGTCCTCCAGAATTTGGAGGAGCACTTTGCTGCCAAACCCAATTCAGTAAGATAAAATTCTGCCTTAGCATCCCTGACCATTTTCGTACAAGCATTGCGTGCCCTTCTGAATTGACACCAGTCTGAGTCAAGCTTAGTCTGGCGAGCTTTTTTCCACAACTTATCCCTACCAAACAATGCAGCTTTCAGCTCAGCAGAGAACCAACGACATGTTTTGTTTTTTGCACAAACTTTTACCATGGGGCATACGTATTTAGGTCCCCAACAAGTATATAAAGGAAAATATCGTATGGCGAGTTAACCGTGTTAGCCAAGTAGAAGTCTTGCCAACATGGCAAGTGTTCCAACTCATAGACATAGGCAGCCTCATCAAAGTTATGGCGGGGACCTTTTTGTAAGAAATTTAGCTGTAGGTCCTGTATGATGCAGTGATCTGACCGCAGCAATGAAGCAATGGTCACTGACATCAGCAAAGAAGGTTCCAGCATGTGAGAAGAGATGAGGCTTATCGACTAAAAATGTCATCCAGTAGTGTGATGTTGCTCATGTTCTTTTTGTTTGGACGTGTGGGTTCATCAATTAGTTGCACCAACCCACGGGAATCACAGAAAGTGTTTAAGGGTGAAGCAGTCTTCGATAACCAGTCGAAATTAAGGTCCCCTAGGATGACAGTTTCAAGGTTCTCTTTCTCCGTAATAGAGCCAAGATGTGTAAGAAAGAGTGTACTAGCAGATGAGGATCTATAGCAACCAATCACTCTGAGGGCAAGGGAAGTAGATAAATCCATCTTCAGGGTCAAACACTCAAATTCATTTCTGACAGAAGTAGAATCCAGGCAGGACGTTGTAAACCTTTCCTTAATGTACACCTCACACCATCTCCCCTTGTAGGCCTGTCTGTTCTGAATAACTGGTAGGAAGGAATACTAATCTCCCTGTCCTGAAAGGCTGGCCTAAGCCATGATTCGGAGATTACCAGAACATCTGGCTGAGTATGGCTGACCCATGCCTGAATCATGGAGAACTTTTTTAGGATGCCAGAAACTCATGCCTTTAAGACAAGCAGCAGCCGAAGGGGATGTAATGGTAGTGATAGGTCCAGGGTTTAGCTCAATGTTACCCGAACATAACAGTAACAGAAGTAATATCTTTGATAGATTAATCAAACAGTTTATAAATACACAAAAATTTGTGAGTCTTGAACTCCTGTCTACACTTTCCCACCTAAGCTTGGAGCTGAAAAGCTGTTTTGGGTTTCCATCAGAATCTTTTTCAGACTTTTTGTGCCCTCATGTGCTGTCAGCATTTGCTGGCAGCTGACAGTGAAACATCAAGCTCCCTGTTTAATCTTGTTTTTTTCCACAAATCTGCTCCCTTAAAGTCATCCACACTCTCTGCTGTGGGTCACACTTTCTACTGGGTCTGGATGCCATCACTGGGTCTCTCTCTGACACAGCCATGCTTAAAGGAAAAGTGAAGTGAGCTTTGACCAAGAGTCTGTATTCAGGCCATGTTTGGATACTAATTAGGGTTGCTAAAAATCTGATTAATGAAATTAGATTTGGATTCTGATCCAGTTTTAGGATTTTGGGATTTCAAGACCAAGAATCCTAAAAAATGGTTAAATCTGACTCAGAATCCAATTCCAAAAATCAGGTTATGGAATTTGAAATCCAATTTTGATTGCAGGAAAGAAGTGCAAACTTGTAGTTCTCGTATGCTGGGATATTAAGGATTTCAGATTCCTATTCAGAATTAGATATTTCAAAATCCTAAAAAAATTTGAATGGAAGGGTTTTCTGCATATGCAAGCACCCACTGAGTTTGTTTTCTCAGTACAGGTCTTTTCCTTTTGACACTCGAGTATGGATGGACAGAATTTACAAGAATGGTCTTTCTGCTTTTCAGGCTGTCCTACACAGCCTCTCTAATAATCTCTTTGTGCCCTGCCATCCATCTCGGATGCTGCTACTTTGCAGTTTTCTTTCTCTCCCATGCCATTCAGCCTTCACTGGGAAGTCTTGTAGGATTAACCATGCAGACTGACTTAATTATGCTTTCAATAAAAGGGTATTGCAACTTTAATGCTGGCGTGGGTGTTGACAGAAGGGAGATTTAGATCACTTAATCTGGACATGTCCTCTGGTCAACAACTGTTGGGGGAAAAAATGCATCATGAACTTCAAGGACATAACTGAAATAGATATTCCCTTTAAGAGAGAAGTGTTTATATGTAATTATTTATGTGGACTCACCAAAGATCATATTATTTCTAGAGTAATAGCACTGGGCAATATGACCTCTAAACAAATTATATTACAAAACTGGAATTGATCGCAAATAGAGGATTCTAATATACCGCATTTGACAAATAGATTTAGAGATACTTTACTACCTGAGAAATTGATTGACCACAGCAACAATAACCAGGATTTCTGTGACATTCAATAGAACTGACTTACAAGATCACTTCCTACAGTCATGCATATGAAGTTTAAAATATACAGTGTATTGCTTTCTTTTATTTTCTGTATTGACATTAAAAGTATTCAAATGGTATCCTAAAAGGATAATACAGTGAACTTTGCCTTTTGTACTTTCTCATGTATTTTCCTCCGTGTATTACAGTAATCTGAATTATGTTCTTAAATATGTATCACTTAACCCAAAAGATACATAAAATGAAGGAAATCTTTTTTCTGTTAAATCTTGTTAAAAAAATGAAACATAAAAGTAAGGTATGTAAGTCCATATAAAACCAAAAATAAAATTATACAAAGAAAAATAAATTAAGCCTTCTCCCACCTGCACATTACTTAGGCTTGCTCTGGTGGTAGTTTGTGCCAATATAAAACAGTGGTTGGAGATCAAGCATTCTGATTGGCTGACATCATTCTAAGAGGATTATTCTAATGGCTGTAAACCCACATGTACAATAAAAGAATTAGAATCTTAATTAAAACAGTCTTAAAATGTTTTAGTTTTTATATAGAATAATGCATGTGGTGGTGTCTGTAATGAGAATTTTACACACGACCGAGGTGTGGGATGCTACTTAAACTCCAAGATCGAAGTTTGAAGGGTTTATCTAAACATCCCACACTGATGGTGTGTGTGTAAAATTTGAGTTTCTCACACACCATCCCCCATGCCTTATTTAATATGATTGCTGGAGAGCGTGTTTTTTTTGTTGTCAGGAATTACAATATGTCCAAGTCCAAGAGGGTAGCATCTTTCAAAAAAGGAAGTGTACAAGAACAGGGGGCACAATTTGAAGGGGGGGGGGGCGGCTCAGAGGTAATGTAAGGAAGTATTTTTTCACAGAGAGGGTTGTGGATGCATGGAACGGCCTTCCGGAGGAGGTTGTGGAGTCAAAAACAGTGGTTGAATTCAAACATGCATGGGATAGCCATAAGGCAATTCTAGGGGTTGGGGGTAGAAAGAAGTAGGCTGCTGGTTAACTAGGATCTGCAGCTTATCCATTAGGTAGGGAAATGGGCAGACTGGGTGGGCCAAGCGGTCCTTATCTGCCGTCAAATTCTATGTTTCTGTGTCAGTGCAAGGCAGTTTTACACCAAAAAATAAAAGAAACCAGCAAGTGACACAGAGTTGAGTTTATGCATGGAATGTAACATTTTTAAACATTTGAATTGATATTTAAAATGAATTTTATTACTGCAGTACTAAATGTATGCACTTAGAAACTGTTCTCTCTGTGAACACTTACAAACTGTTCTTCATGCAACCGTGACTGTACTCACTCCAGAAGTGAAAGTGTAAATGCTGTGGAGGTAAACTTCATTTTTATGTTTCATTGCACGTGCGCAAAAAACATTTTGTTTTAAAACATTTTGTTTTAGAGAACGGCATTTCAGAGGTGTGTCATGGACTAGCCCAATGCAGAGCCGTCTACGTTGGCTTTGTCCCTGACAGACCAATGACCCCTCAAGCTGAGTATGATGATCACAGTTTCGTGGGCAGAAACTTTGTGTACTTAAAAGGACTGAAGTGCTCCAATGAGAGAGTGCTTCGTCCTTTCATGTTCATAAAGCTGACTGGCAATAATCTGCAGCCCTGGGTCTCCAGGCACTTCCTTCCACCAGCTGTTTTGTTTCACACACTGATGGGCTCTCACTTTCTCTGAGAACTGCCAGTACATCTCTGCTCTGCTGTCATAGTTTAATTACTGTTTTCATTTACCTGGTGGTCTAGTGAAATCTATTCTGCTGTGCAAGCAGAAGTCTGTAATAGTCCATTTATTTCTGTGCAAAAAAGTACTGCAGTGTTGAGTGTTTTCCGGAAGAACGTGCAGTGGAAGTCCTTACATAAATCCAAGCAGGGCGTTTCAGTGCTGAGTGACTCCCCCCCGCCCCCCGCCCTCAGGTAAGTGAGGAAGGCACTCACCAAAGCCCTGAACTGCTCCCAGGTCAGGGGTCTCATAGGACCAAAAATGCCCACAAGAGATGGGGAGACAGGCAGAGGAGAAGGTGGGTCATGACGGACCAGGCTAGGTCCTCTGCCAGGGCTAGGAGAGCGAACAGGGGACCTCACCTGAGGGGAGGGGCTGTGCATCTCGTCCACCCTCAAACGCCCAACTGTAGCGGGTTGATCCAGATGGTACCTGTGGGGGGGAAACACCAAGGTAGGGAGATCAGAGCCATAGTGGCCAGACAGGGTGGCACTGGGACTATCCCTGGTGCCGCTTGAACAGGAGAGGCAGTGCCGCGACCAGCACCAGGACAAGAAAACCCCCTGGATGACAATGCAGATGCAAAGGGCCTAGGGCTAGGCCCAGAAAGGTCTCCTTCCTCATCAGGGCCCAGAAGTCAGTCGGGATCATCCAAGTCCTCACCCTCCAGATCATCCAATCACTTGGAGGATGAGATCCAGAAGATCTCCAATGGGCGACTGGCTCCAGAGACCTTCCCTCTACCAGAGCCATGAACGGCAGCAGGAGGGGACCCGACTGTGCAGGCAGCACCACCCCACTCACCGGCACTGGCCTTAGAGTCAAGAGCTGAAGCGGCGCCGGACCACAGCCCCAACTGACCCACCAACACAGGCCCAGCATATAGCTGCAGCTCCACCACCAGGGGCATTCGAACCCCCAAGTGGGTACCGGATTGGGAGGGGTGCGCAACCAGCCCCTTGGGGGGGGGACCGGCTTTCCCACAGACCCCTTCCCCAGGCCTCCTTTCTCAGTGAGACAAGAACTAGCGGAGGCCTGGTCTCCCTCAGTACATGTAATACCAGGGAGGGGCTCAGGGGAAGAGCCCAGGGACCTCACCTTGGAGTCCCGAGTGCCACGCCTGCCTCCAAAGGTGGTGGTGGTGGGGGTTCCCTTCCTCACTTCATCATGCAGATGTGTAGAGTTTGAAAGTCCATGGAGAAGCAGGCACTGCAATGGTCCATGCCATGGTCCGCTCCAAGGAAGGTCCAGCAGCAATCATGTCAGTCTTGGACAGACATGTTTTTTCCACAGGGGCAGCGACGCATGGGGGGAAACTCTGTCTTCTTGATCGTCTTCTTCTGTTTCTTAGGCCCCTGGGATCCAGACATGATTGATTCTTGGAAAAAAAGAAAAACTAGCAAAATCTGGACTTGGCACTGTAAAAAATGGACAGAAAGAAGAAAGGCAACGACAAAAGGCAGAAAAAAGCTATAAGGCGTAGAGCGAGCAGTGATGAAGAGAACTTAGACTGTGTGATGCAGCAAAAATGGCGAATGCTCCCATGGAGTGCTTTCCTCAATTGCAGGAAGAACAGAACTGAGGAGGCAAGGATGCCAGCGTCAGTTACTGGCCAGCCCACGAGCACATCATATGTTGGGCTCAGTCGGTCCCCTACCTCCAAAGCTTTAAAGACATATGCTCCCACAGGTCATTGTGCCTCCAGCATAGACCCACCAGTGATGAATGACGAAGACTGATTTTTGGAAGATCTATGACATTTATTTTATTTATTAGGTTTTGGTAACCAGGTAAGTGCACTAGGCAACAAACCTGCCTATTTTCAGGCACGACCCGGGAGAGTACAGGACATTGTTATACATATTACAGTAGCACATGATGACAGTAAGGTAAACATAAGACAGCAGGAGCAGTTAACAACAAACATAGGTTATTAGAGCAGCAAATAACAATCACAATCAAATACAAACATAATAGGTTACATGCAGAACAAGAATAGGCTTGTGTCCGTGCCACAGGCCAGCAGTAGGGTGAAATAGGTTACAAGCACTTGCAGTGACCACCGTCATGCAGGTGAGAGAAGAGTGAGCTTTTAAATTCCCGGTGGGAGGCAGAGTTTTTAACCTGATGGGGGAGAGAGTTCCAGAACTTAGGAGCAAAGTGAGAGAATGCCTGTTTGCCCATTTTTGTAGCGCAAAGTCTGGTAGAGAGCATTAGGACAGAGGAGGACCTGAGGGTTCGGGTATGGGAGGCAGGAGTCAGCAGGTTTGCCAGTTTGTCAGGGCTAGGAGGTCTAGTCAGAGAGTCAATAAAACATCCCAGTGAGTAGGCCCGTAGATCCTTAGGTGATAGCCAGTTTAAACCAGAGTAGAGGAGGCAGTGATGAGTGAGGCGAGGGGCAGTTAAGGCGAATCTTTAGATGATGTTATAGACGGTGTCCCATTTACTGAGTATAGAAGAGCTGGCAGTATAGATAAGGGGAAGAGCATATTGGAGCTGGGGTAAGAGGATTCCCCTTGCTACTGCTAGTCTGGCTGAAGGAGTGAGGGAGTGGCGCACACGATAGGCGCCACCAATTTTTGCATTGACAGCTCGGCAAACCGTGTTGACGTGTAAAGACAGGTCGAGGGAGGGATCAAGTGTGACCCCCAGGTATTTGATGGACGCCGTGTTGGTGATGGGGGAACCGTCAAGTCAGTGAATAAAGGGGAAGGATACCATAATGTTCAAAAAGCTTCTGTCTGTGTGTGTGTGTGTGTGTCTGCACATCCTAATTCTTGGCTCCTGAATAAAGCTAAATTCTCAAATGCTGAAAGGTTTGGAGTCAGACTTGACTATTAAAAAAAGAATAAAATAACCTGAATCTTCATACCTGAAAACATTTTTCTGTGAAAGAAAATATTTGTTTTGTATGTACTCAAGACTTTAAAATACCCAATCACCCTTGTTAGACTTGGAATTTTACCAGCCTGTTAATGAAGAGGTACAAGTTTCACAGCAGCACACGTAAACATAACTGACCATTGCTATACTAATGCCTTCTAATTACACAGATGTAAAACCCTGTTACCTCATGAGACACCCAGCAAGAGCTCAGCTCAGAACCTACCATCTTTCTGAGAGGCTCCTCTAAATCACACACATCAAGATTATAGGCAATAAATTATAAGCTAAGATGGTAAAAACATAGGTGAAGACAAACCCATGACAAAAAAGCATTCCTTCCTGGAGTATTACACATATACTATAGTTGCCGCAATTACTGGTTAACTCCGTTCAGATGCTGCATATAGCTTTTAACAGCCAGTGCAAAGAATGGTGTTGGCAGAGGACTTAGGTTCAAGTCTAGTCCTATTTTTTGGGGGAAGGCATTTTCTTTGGTCATTTTATTCAACACTGTAAAAACTTTACCATGGTAATTTGCAGACAAGTGAGAAAATGTTTCTGTCGAATGAAACAGATAATACTGCAGCAGAGTTTGGTTTCTTTTAAACTACTTCTGAGTCCTGCCTGAAATTTAAGTTTATTGTATTAAACAGCAAATAAAACCCAATTTCATGCTAGGGGTCCTTTAGAAATGCTTTACCTGTCAGGATATTTTCATTATTCCTACTTTACATTCTAGGTAATGATATTAAATGGTGAGTCATAAACAGAGTTATTGTCTGAGCGTTCAAATGGCACAAAATTAACTTTCTTTCAGACAGTGTATCAAAGTATGTCTCATGCAATCTTTTGAACTAGAAGAATTCACACAGATCCAACTTTAAATTACTGTACTTGGTAGGTAAAATCTTCATTTTTATATAGATCATCATCATTATCAAGATCATTCTGAGTAATAAATAGAGACATACACAGTTTAGGTCCACTACATCCCAACACAAACAAAGAACATTTTCTTCAAGCTTCACCAATTTTCTTCAACCTATCAACATAAATTAAAAGTTTCATGGCACCGCCTTACATTTGCTGGCCACTACAACCTCCCGAGATGACTATTCAAGATAAGCACTATGTAAAACAAGCATTTGTCAATGGCGAATGTTTCCTTGCATGGTGTATGTGGCAGGGGTGTATTGTGTTAGCTGAATCACCACTCAAGATTTCATTATATCAGCAACATCAAGGACTTAGTGATGTGTAACATCCAAGGAGTGAGAGCTAGACTGCTCTTCACACTCAATGCTTATAGCCACCATCATGTATTTTTTAACAAACAGATCAAAACCATGACTTAATGTGTATTATTTAATCCAATACTCATGTTAAGCTATCATTTTGATCATGTTTTTACTTATTTGGTGCCAGTCTTTCGGGGAGCCGAACATCTTTAATGACAGTACAAAACTGCAGTCTTGCCATTTACTGTTTTCATTTACCTGGTGGTCTAGTGGCTGTGGCACTGCTCGTGTTTTCCTCAGAAAAATGCATTCTGCTATGCTAGGCGAAGTTTATAATAGTCCATTTATTTATATGCAAGAAAGTGCTGAGTGTGAGTGCCCCCCTCGCTCTGACACTCCAACGACAACAGAAGAATACCATGTTGGGATTGGACCAGGCTGTCTTCCAGCCTGAAATCCAAGCACCACCACCCAAGTCCAGCTCCTCTTCATCTTCGTCTTCCTCCACCAAGGAAGAGGACTTCTCCATCCACTTCTCCTCTGATGCTGAGTACACCTGCTACCAACAGTTCCTTTCAAAGATGATGTGGGAGCTGCTACTTTCTCATTTTTACAGCCGCAATCCCGCATGCATGTCGCTGTCCTTTGGGGAGGACAGTCATGACTCCACAGTCATACCTCCATGGCCTAGGCCTTTTGTGGAGTTGTTAAAAGACATCTGGCTCTGTCCCTCTCCAGCTCCGAGGAATGTCCAGTGCAGGTATTGCACACCTCTGGGGTCTTCAGGAGCCATGCCAGACCCCTCTTCTGGGGTCCAGCTCCTGGACACCCCTCTGGGCATAGCTGCTCAGTGCGCGACTGTCCTCAGAGTTGGACTCAGCCAAGTTTGATGCCTGGGGTTGTAGATTCTTCTCGGCAGTGCTTACCACGTTGTGAATTGCTGTACACCAGGCATCCAATGGCAGGCACCTGTGGGTGATGCTGGGTCAGTTCCTTGTGTCTCTGCCAGACTGTGAGGCAACCAGACTGGCCTTACGTCTTTCTGCGCAGAGTCTGGAGCTGGCGAGACACCTGGTGAGGGCATCCTATGATGCCAGTGAGGTAGCCTCCAGACTAGTGGGAACTGCAGTCTACATTAGACGGATGGCATGGCTGTGTCTTTCCTGGTTGTCACCCTTGGCCCAGCATAGGATGATCACCTCACATTTCCAGGGGGCCCATTTCTTCTCCCACAGGGCCAGATGTGAACTTGCGGGTACATTCCTGCATCTAGACCACGGGAACCTTCACCTGACCAGTCTTGGGCCTCCGTCTCTCTGTGTCTTTCCCCACAGGAAGCTGAGGGAGCAGCCGTTTCCCTCAGGGTTTGCCAACACTGCCTTTGGTGGTAAGCTTGGCACTCAGACCTACCAGTAATGAATGGTGAAGATTGATTCTTGGAAGATACGAAAATTACATACTCGCCGTAATTCTTGATCTTCCAGAATATCTTCACCATTCATCACTGCAACCCTCCCCAACCTTCACCCACAATGGCAAGGCTTCTGGGCAGTCTCTCCTTTTCCTTTCCTGTCCAGCCTTGCCCCCTTCTTAAAAAAAAGGGGAGACACTTAAGGGACAGACCTTTTCAGGGAACTTGTTCCTTCCACACACCCCTTTGTGGCCCTCAAAAAAAAAAAGAAAAGAACAAAAATATTTTTTCCTTGGGGCAATTCATACCCCTAACCCTTCTCCTAGCCTTCCCTTGGTTGTTTTGAAAAAAAATTGTAAGGACTCATTTTTAGGTCCTTGTTCCTCTTTTTCTTCTTCAATCTTTAATTAAAAAAAAAAAAAGAGAACATTAGAGTGGCAATGGGCTGAAGAAGCCTTTGTTTTATGCTTGTCTTTCCCCCGAGCCCCATTAGGTGATGATGATCTGTAGTTGTTTTCTGCTGAATAAGTTTTTCTCATCTCTTCTTGGGAACAAGGCCTTGCAGGGGAGCAGGTGCTCTGGGGACTGGAAACATTGTAGGAATTGTAGGCCAGGATCTTCCAAGAATCAATCTTCACCATTCATCACTGGTAGGCCTTAGGACGGAGGCACTAGAACTGCAGGGGAGAATATGCCTTTAAGAATTTTTGGAAGAAGGGAGCTGATGTCGAGGGTGGCACCGCTCATGAGGCAGACACGTGACGTGGTGCTCGTGGACTGGCCAGTAACCGAGACTGGTTCCCCATCCTCCTCCTCCTCAGATCAATTAGTCCCGCCATAGAGAAAGGATTTCCGTGGGAATGTTCCACCATTTCAAGTGCACAACAGTTCTGTTTGTTGCCGCTACTTAATGCTGTACACTCATTCAATGCCCTATCACCACTTTTCTCTTCTCCTGTCTTTCTAGTACGGCGCCGGGTCCTTTTTTCACTCGTTTTATTGTTTTTCGCTGAAAGTTCAATGATGTCCAGTCAAGGGCCTAAGAGGAAGGCTGGAAAAAGAACAGAGTTTTCCCCCATGCATCGGTGCCCCTGCAGGAGAAATATGTCTGTTCAGGACCACCATGACCGGTGTTGGACCTGCCTGGGACTGGACCATGACATAGATCGTTGCAATGCCTGCTTCAGCATGGACCTTCACGCTCTCAAACTCCATGCAATGAGGTGGTGATGGGACCCCCTTAACCTTCCGAGGCTGGCGTCACACTCAGGATTCCAGAGTAAGGTCACTGGGCTCTTCCCCTGAGCCCCTCTCCAGTACTATATGTACTGAGACCGACCAGGCCCCGTTAGTCCTCATCTCATTGAGATGAGAGGCCTGGGGAGGGGTCTGTGGGACAGCCGACTTCCTCTGGGAGGACGGTTGCACACCCCTCCAGAAACCCCCAGTGGCAGCGTCGTAGCTATATGTTGGCCCTGCATGGGTGGGTCCCTTGGTGCCACAGCCTGGTGCCGCTTTGACTCCTGGCACTAAGACTGGTGCTGGTGAGTGGGGCAGTGCCCTCCATTAAGCCAGGTCCCCTCCTGCTACCATTCGTGGCACCGGGAGAGGAAGGGTCTCTGGGGTATGTCAAGTTGGAGATCACCTTGATCTCATCTTCCAATCCAGAGGGTGACGATCGGGATGATTCTTACTGGCTTCCCGGTTCCGGTGAGGATAGGGACCCTTCTAGATCTAGCCCCTCCTGTGCCCCAAGGTGCCGCTTGCGGTGCCAGGGATGCCTCTGGTGTCGATTTCAGTGCCAGTGGGGATGGTGGCACCGGGTTGGGATCTGGTGCTGCTTCCAGTGCCGAGTCAGATTCTGGTGCCATCTGTGGTGCCTGATCTGATTCTGGTGCCGTTTGTGGTCCCAAGGGGGTGCTGGTGCCATTTGCAGCACCGGGTCCCCCTTACTCCCTGTTTTGGATTCTGGGGCTGCTTTTGGGTCTACTCTAAGGGGCAGATCCCTCTTTGGTGAGGGGGGGTTTGGAAGGTCCCGGTCAGCACTGCACTCCATGATGAGAGTGGCTGGGGGCTCTGCAAAACAAAAGAAACAAGCACTCCACTACATTGGGCTGGCAGTGTAGGTTAGAGGAACATGGTGTGAACAAGCTTGGTACATCTAGCAGACTAGACCTGAGTTTGATTTTCACAACCTCTGCTTGCATACTGTGTGACTCTGAGCAAGTTACTTAACCGCCCAGTGCTCCCAGTCCGCCCCTGAAAACCGGCACTTGTGCTTAGTGGGCCTTACCCGGTTACCAAGGACTAAAATAAAATAAAAAATAAATAATCATGGCTTCTATGTGCACGATGTGCAATTAGTGCATTTAAAACAGAAAATGTGAACAACAGAAGTCCAACGAACCAAGCCTGACAAGCCCCAGCGCTTCGACATAAAAACACCTCTTTGTCAGGGGGCGTAGCTACCAATACCACACATACTTTACTTATGCAGGTAATTTTAGGTGAAAACAATTAGTGTGCATTTAATTAAATTTCATAATGCTATTGCGAAGTCTGTGGTACACAAGCACACCTCCTTACCACCACTTCAAATTTAAGGATCTGTATGTATCCTGTTGACTGCTCCATTAATTTACAGAATCCAGAAAGGTAAAGAAAGGTACTGCAGTGATCATATGACTAAGTCAATAAACAAATTACAATCATTATGAATTTTGTATCAGTACATGTGACATGCCTTAAAATGTTAATTGGAATCGATCACATCCACATTACTACAATAAAACATTGAAGCTAACTGAACACTTAAATTATAGAATAAATGTGGGTGTAGACACAGGAAGACTGTGGAATCAGTAACATACAATGGGCTACCTATTAAAATGAATGTTGCTGACAGAAAATTGGCAGATAAAGAACATAACTTATCAATGATCCACAAGGTGTGGAGGACATCTTCGATGGGCTTCGGCCTTCTTTTGTCCATTTACCAAGCAAGTAACCAAGCAGGAGTGTAGTGTCAACTTGGGTCTTCTGTCCCCTCTGGAACCATCTGAGCCTGCAATAGGTGGGGAAAGGGGCTGCCCTGTAGGACCTGTATGGCTCTGACCTCCCCATCAAGGGGTTTCCCCCAAGGGCACCACCTCAATTGCCCCTCTTTGGTTGAGCATTCTTTGGTGGGCGAGTTGTACAGCCCCTTCCCTTGGGCAAGGTCGCCTCTGTGCCCTCGCAACCCTAGCAGAGGACCTGGCCTGGTCCTGCACAACACTTCTCCTTCTCCTCTACCTGTTCCACCCCCTCTCCTGGGCATTTCTGGTCCATGGGGCCCCTGACCTGGGAGCAGTTCAGGGAGTCAGCGAGTGCTTTTCCCACCTACCTGAGGGCAGTGGACCAGGCCATCTGTTGGCTTGAAATCCCAGTACTGCCACCCCCTGAGTCCAGCTACTCCTCTTCCCTGTCTTCCTCCTCTGAGGAAGAGGATTCTTTAGTCCACCTCTCCTCTGATGCGGACTACACCAATTGTCATTGTTTCCTTGCAGGGATGATGGTGTAGGAGCTGCACTCGTCCCATTTTTCAGGATACAGTCCTGCTTTTTTGATGCTGTCCTTCCTTGGGGAGTACAGTTCTGACTCAGTAGTCATATCTCTGTGGCCCTGGCCATTTGCAGAGGCATCGCAGAACATCTGTCTCCGTCCCTCTACCCACTCTCTAGCCCCAAGGGACTGCCAGCGCAGGTATTGTGCACCCCTAGGATCTAAGAGTGCTGCCACACCCCACTTCAGGGGTCCAGGTCCTGGATACTCCCCCTGGGCATCGCTGCCCAGAGCGCAGCTGTCTCCCTGAGTCAGACTCAGCCGAGTCTGACCATTGGAGTTGTAGAGTACTCTCATCGACACGCACAGTGTTGTGCTGCACATCAGACACACCAGGCATCCTATGGCAGGCACCTGTGGGCAATGCTGGGACAGCTCCTGGCGTCCTTGCTAGATTGTGAGGTAACCAGACAGGCCATTAGTCTTTCTGCGTAGGGTCTGGAGCTGGTGAGACACCAGGCAAGGGCATCCTATGACGCCAGTGAGGTAGCCTCCAGACTGGCAGGAACTGCAGTCTGCATTAGGCAGATGGTGTGGCTTTGTCTGTCCCAGTTATCACCCTTGACCTAGCGTAGGGTGATTGTCTCACGGTATCAGAGGGCTCATTTTTTTCTCCTGCAGGGCCAGGCTCAAGTGCAAGGCTAGGCGTGAGCTTGCAGGATGTCTTCCTGCTCCCAGTCCTATATCTTCTGGCCCCTCATGGGGCAGAGCTCAAGGGAACCTGGTATTCTGTGGGCTATGTAACTGTGAAGCACTAGCCCACTTTCTTACCAGTTCAGCCTCCCCAGGCAGTTCAGTCCCCTTCTATTCTGAGGCCTGCTACACCTTTCATTCTCTTAATCACCTATTTGGGATGCTCCGCAGGCTTATAATTCAACAAAAAATTATCTTCCTTAAGATTCTTTTTTCCCTGCCCTGGTCTTAGTGAGGGCCGGCTGGTCTTGGTCATTGTCCTTAGTAGCTACTTCTGTCTCTGGTTTCATTTTTCTTGAGAAACTAAACAGGAGTTGGATCAGAAGTAGTAAGATGGGGTAACTGGTTACAGGGCAGAACCCAGAAAATGCAGGTAAACTGAGCACTGTCGTCAGAAGGTAGAGTAACCAGTGGTGTGCCCCAGGGTTCAATATTGGGGCCCCTGCTCTTCAATATTTTCATATCTGACATAGCTAACGGACTACAGGAAAAGGTGTGTCTGTTCGCAGACGACACTAAAATATGCAGCAGGGTCGACACCCAGCAGGGAGTGGACAAGATAGAAGCTGACCTCAAGAAACTGGAAGAATGGTCTGGAGCATGGCAGTTGAGATTCAACACCAAAAAATACAAAGTCATACACTTAAGAAAAAGAAATCCAAATAAGGCATATTACCTTGGAGGGGAAAGACTAGTTGCCTCCACCCAAGAGCGCGATTTGGGAATCATTATCTCAGACAACTTGAAGGTAGGTAAACAGTGCGAGAAGGCAGCATTAAAGGCCAGCGGTATGCTGGGATGCATCGGGAGGGGAATCACAAGCAGGAAGAGGGAAGTGATCCTGCCACTGTACAGATCACTGGTTAGGCCTCACCTGGAGTACAGCGTCCAGTTCTGGAGGCCCCACCTCAAAAAGGACATTGACCAAGTGGAGACA
The DNA here is from genome assembly GCA_016271365.2 of Neoceratodus forsteri. Taxonomy (NCBI): domain Eukaryota; kingdom Metazoa; phylum Chordata; order Ceratodontiformes; family Ceratodontidae; genus Neoceratodus; species Neoceratodus forsteri. Next base: position 1,126,003,555 of record CM057449.1, on the reverse strand, counting down.
GTGCAGAGAAGGGCAACTAAAATGATTCAGGGACTGCATGAGATGTCCTATGGTAATAGACTGAAAGAACTGAACATGTATTCCCTGGAACAGAGAAGAGAGAGGGGTGACGTGATTGATACATTCAGTTACATAAAAGGCATAAACCAGGTGCAGATAGACAATCTCTTCCAATTTAAGAAGGGCAGCAGAACCAGGGGACATGATCTAAGGCTGCAAGGAGGGCAGTTCTCCACCAACACCAGGACGTTTTTCTTCATAGAAAGAGTGGTGGATGCCTGGAACGGCCTGCCTGCAGAGGTGGTGGGGGCAGGCACAGTGGTAGGCTTCAAGAATGCTTGGGACAGATACAAGGGAGCCCTCAAATCCAAGGGCAGTTAGAAGGCTAGGCTAAAAGACAATGGGCAGACTAGGTGGACCTGGTGGTCCCCTTCTGCCATCAACTTCTATGTTTCTGTGTTAGCTGCTTGAGCCCTGGGCTAGCCCTCAGACCTTTGAGATCGAAGACTTGCCTTCTCTCATATTACTTGTTGGTCATATGGCACTTTTAAATCTTAACCCATTATGGATCTCCTCCCCGGAGGACAACTAGGACTGGCTAGATGTATCCCAGGACTCGTGGGCTCATCTCCTGTTTTTCCACCTCAGAGAAGTGCTCCTTTCCTTGCGACCTATTCTTGGTTGGTCCTTCATTTGAGGACAAGATTTCAGCTCTGAATCAGCAAACTCCGGAGGTGTCAGACATGCCCCAGTTTAGGCCGAGAACAAGCCAGCTCTTCTGACACGCTCCTTTTTTGGCCAAGAACTTGGGGTCCTCTCTCTGCCTGTCTTTATGTCTGTCTCTCTCTGTCCCTCCCCCCACGATCTCTTTCTCTTCTCACCTTGACTCTCTCTCTCTCTGCTGCCCCATTGTCCAGGTCATCTTTGACTACTCTAAAGTCCCTCTGCCCAGAATTTCTCTTCTCTTCTACTCTCGTCGGTTTTTATTAATTTGTTGATCTTATATCCTTTACCTCATCCCTTGGACTCCCTTGCCCTGCCCTTTCTTTCTTTTTAACCTTTCTTCCTCTCCTAGGCGAATAGAACTGAGGAGGATGGGGAGCCAGTGTCAGTTACTGGCCAGTCCTCGAGTGCCACGTCATACGTCTGCCTCATAAGCAGCGCCATCCCCGACATCATCTTCCTTCCTCCAAAAATTCTTAAAGGTATACTCATCTGCAGGGTCCTAGTGCCTCCACTCTAAGACCCAACAATGATGAATGGTAAAAATATTCTGGAAGATCAAGAATTATGTAGAGTACATCATTTTCATTTCTCTTACTAGTTCAGCTTTATTGCCCTTGCAGTTCACCTCCCCATACTACCTCTGTGTTCTTCCACCAGGGACCCTAGTACACCTCTGCGGGGCTCTGTCATCCCTTCCACTCCCTAGTATGTCTATCTTTCCTGAACCAGCTTGCCCCCCTCTCCACCTCCTTCTTATCATCATCCCCACCTCTCCTATGACTACCTACCCCACTTCCCAGCCATACCTGTGTCCCTAGTAGCCCCGGTCCCCCAGCCCCCCATCCTCCTTCACTCACCCCAACCTCTATTCATCCCCACCATCACCTTGGCCTCCCCTCTCCCACCCCCACCCTCTTCTATCATATCATGTTAGCTTTCCTGTCTGGGGTTCCCTGCCCATCCCTGTACTGCCTCCCCTTACCCTTCCCTATCCGGTAAACTTCTCCTCCACCACCTCCTTCCTAGGGCTGCTCTCCTCCTTCTGCTCCTATCCGGCAATATCCATCCCAATCCTGGGCCTGTCTCCAATGTCTCCCCTTGGAAATCGACTGGGCTGCGTATCGCATCTATTAATATCTGTAACCTCCTCAAAAAATTGGATGCCCTACAATGCTGGGTGGCTGTTCATAATCCTGATGTGATTGCATTAGTTGAAACCTGGCTTTCTGGCTCCACCTCTGATGCCCAGGTCTCTCTCCCAGGCTACTCCCTCCACCGGCTGGACCGCGGTAGGAGGGGTGGTGGTTGTGCCATCTATGTTAAAGACCCACTTCTTGGCCTAGCCCCCCCCCCACCTTGATTTCAATGCCCAGGCCCTAACTCTAAAGTTGTCACCGGACCCCTCAAGGGCTCCAATCTTCCTGACTACTGCCTATATACCTCCAAAAAATCAAGCTCAGGCACTGGGCCCCTAGTTGACTACACAACCTCCTACCTAACCCCTCTGACCAAATCCTGTTAGGTGACCTGAATATCAACTGGCTATCTCAAAGGGTCCACCTCTCGTGAGACATTCTCTGCCATTGATCTGACACAACTAGTCTCACAACCTACCAGGTTAAATCCTAGCACGAGCACTGGCACTCTTCTGGATGTGGTGCTCACCAACAGGCAACCCGCATCTACAATATGCAAGTCCTACCAGACTGCCTTAGTGACCACTCCCCAGTTCTTTCTTCTGGGCAACCTCCCGCCAAGCCCCTTGTTCCCACACCCACCGCCGCCGCTTAGACCTGGTGGGCTAAAAGACTTAAAACACCACCTAGCTGGTACTGATTGGTCCCCACTACTAAACACCACGGATATTGACGATGCGCTAGCCTTCTTTGTCCGCACCTTCAACCTTGCTTGTGACACCTACGCTCCCCTTACCCCACTTAGGTCTAAAGTAAGGCACACCCCTGGATTACCCCTGCCTTGCACACTTCTCAAACAGCGTGACAACTTGTGGCATTGCTATCGAAACTGGCGACCAGCCGATAGACAGCAGGCCTATACGGCCGCCGGAACAAGTGTCGTGGGCCGTCCGCCGTAAAGGCGGATTATTACCATGCTGCTCTTACCTCCTCCTGGGGTAACCCTAGGTCCTTCTGGGACAACATCAAGCAGCTAAATGGTGGTACACCCCAACCCCCCCCATCGCTTCTCAACATTGATGGAACCACCTCTACGGACCCTGCCCTCATTGCAACGGACCTCAACAACTCATTCACTGACCTTAGTGCAGTGCTCCCATGCAACTTCTTCGATCCCCCCCGCCATGACTGCCCTCCACCTCCTGCCCCCCTTCCACCTTGCACTGTCACCACCCTTGAGGTTAGGCCCTACTTACTAAAAGCCCTAAAATGCAACTCCATCGGCAGTGACTCCCTTGATCCCTATCTCCTTCGTCAGGTCTTGGATCAGGTCCTCTCACCCATTACTTGCCTCTTTAATAAGTCCCTCTGCCTGGGGCAATTCCCCACCATCTGGAGGTTCGCCACTATTACCCCTATTCACAAAGGTGGTGATAGGACGCTCGCAGGCAACTACCGGCCTATCTCCATCCTCTTCCCCCTCTCTAAAGCCTTGGAGAAAATAGTTGCCAGCCAAATCACACATTACCTCACGAACTATGAGGTCCTCTGTCCTGAACAGCATGGGTTCAGAGTTGGTCATAGCACAAATACTGCTCTCCTGGAGTTTGCTAACTTCCTTCATAACTCAGTTGATGCTGGCTCCCTCGCTGGTGCAGTATTTATAGACCTATCTAAAGCCTTTGATACAGTCTCACACCCTCTACTATTAGTTACCCTTGCCAGTGTGGGCTTTGCCGCTGGTCCACTCTCCTGGTGCGCCAGTTACCTGACCAACCGCTCCCAACGTGTGCGGGTTGGTGGCACTGTTTCCAGTACCTGCCTAATCCGCTGAGGAGTTCCCCAGGGCTCCATACTTGGGCCATTACTCTTCTCTCTTTCTCAATTCCCTGCCCTATGCATGTGCAGGAAAGATCCTTCTCTATGCAGATGACGCAGTTCTCTTTGCCTCTGATAGTAACTCCAAAACTCCCTCCAGCGTGCCTACACCTCTGCTGAAAACTGGTTCACTGATCATCGTTTGGTCATCAACCTTAAGAAAACTAAGACTATGCTTTTTACTCACCCCCAAAATAAGTCCAGCAACTTTCCTCTCTCTGTTCACTCCGCCCTGAATCTCCCTTTAGATCTTGTGCACTCCTATAAATACCTTGGTATAATCTTCGATTCTGGTCTCTCCTTTCATAACCACATCTCTGCTCTGACCTCTGCCTCCAATGCACGGTTGGGTATCCTCTACCGGCACAAAAAATGTCTCCCTGCAAACTCCCTTCACTTGGCTGTCACCTCTTCGGTGCTCTCCCTAGTTGACTACGGCCTTCCTGTTTATGGCTCGGCAGACCAGACAGCCCTTCACAAGGTACGCCTAACGCTTAACAAAGCATGCAAACTTATTACCAGTGCCCATAGACTGACACATACCTGTCATCTTTATTCCATGTCTCTCTACTCCAACCTCGATGGCGCCTCTGTTCCCTAAGTGCCAAGTTACTTACAAAGCCCTCCATGGGCTGTCCCCGCCACACCTTGCTAATTCTATTCACCGATCCAACCCCACGGTCACACCTGCGCCTCCAGCAAAACTGCTCTGGTCATCCCCAGGGTGTGGACCACCCAGGGCCAAAGGGCTTTCCCCTATAGAGCCCCTCCTGGTACAATTCCCTCCCAGCTGGCATCACTGACGCCCATCGCTCGCTAGCGTCAAATACCGCCTAAAAAATCACTTGCTCACTTCTCATTTCTGCCCCTGACCCATCCCATCCCCACCTCCGTGATGTCTCAAAAAAAAAAAAAAATATGCCTATTGTTAAGGAGTGTTGCTGACTGTATCGCTTTGCCTGCAACTTGCCTGTGCCTTATTGCTGTACTGTATTTCTGAGTGTCTCATGTATACATGTTGTTCTGTTTTCATACCGACGAGGTACCTTTGTAAACGAGCCTCTGGCTCAAAGGTTTTAAACTGATGTTTAAATAAATAAATAAAATAAATGTATTTACTTGTAGTGGCCTGCTACATCTGTCTCTTAATCCCCTATTATAGGGATATTTCAGTTAGAGAAAGGGAGTCTGGGGGATGGGAAGCATTTTGTGGATTCCTATGCCTTGGCAATTGCTCTTGTAGTGGGAACCCCCTTTTCTGTTATTTTTCCCCTCTTAGGGGGTTGCACTTTTACCTTTTACGCTCCTAGATGTCACTCCTTGGCTTGAAATCCGAGCCTACTGGTGCATTGCTTGAGCCCTGACTCAGCTATTCTCAGGCTTTGTGAGATCAGAGGCTCTATATTTCCTCCCATATTATGTTTCGTTCATATGGGACTCCTAAACTTTAGTCTCTTGTAGTTCTTGTACTCCCAGGTGAACAACCATGGCTGGCAATGTATTTCCAGAGCTCACAGCACTACTCCTGTTTCTGAGACATCAGGGATATACTCCTTTCTTTGCAGTCTACCCTTGTAAGAGAGTCCTTGGACATTCCCGTGTACCATGTCCCTTGCTTGAGGGTCAACTACCCTTAGCATAAGCTATGCTGTTTTCTCAGTTGAGAGTAACTCAGCTCTTCAGACACCTCTGTTTTTTCTGCTGAGGATTCGGGGTCCTTGCTGATTGTTGTCACTCTCTCCCTGCCCAGTTGTCCTGGTCATCCTTTGGCCACTACAAAGACCCTCCTCCCAAACCCATCTTCTCCTTTATAGTCAGTTTTTATTCCTTTGTTCTTTATATATCCTATATCCTTTTGTCTATCCCTTGGGCTCCCTTGCTCAAACCCTTCTTTTTTCATACTCTTTCTTTCCTCTCTTAGGCAAACAGAACGGTGGGGGGGGGGGCAGGCCCATGAGCACCACATCATATGTGCCGTCTCAGATGTCAGTCCCCTACTTCCAAAGCTTTAAAGGTATACACTTCTGCAGGGTTCTGGTGCCTCCGACATAGACCCACCAGTGATGAGTCAAGAGTTACGGTGAGTACGTAATTTTCATTTTCTCTGGTGATTGGGTTCTTTTTTTTTAAATTCAAGTTTATTGCATATTTTGGCGCAACTTTACATTAAACAAATCTCTTGTCCAACTTTTCCTTTTTAAAAAAAAAAAAAAAATTAATTCCATCTAATTCATTGCATCTTGATAAACAATATTCCTTATTCAATATTTCTTTACATCACCTCATGCATTTAACATATCTTAACCTTTTTCCTTTTAATTTTAACTTCTTTTCTCTCTTTTATTTTTACTTTTATGAGGAGCACCCCCGAGGCAGCACCACCCTATCATTCAAATCAACAGCCCCTTTTCAGTGTATTCTGTCCTCCCTTTCATTCCAGTTCCTATGGTCTCAGGCCATGGTGATGGGGTTCTAATCACCTTCTCTGCTGGGACGGCAAGAGAAATTCCCCATACTGTCACACATTGCAGCATACAGCACACTTATACACTGCAGTCATAATCACAGTGCTAAGATAACAATATTTAATACACTTACACTTCCTGGTAAGATTTTGCCAATACATGCACAATTATTTATTTATTTTTATTTAACTTTTCTTACATATCCCCATTCCTCTCCAAAATGACTTAAAGGGGCATTTGTATTTTTTTTTTTTTAAGTGTCAGGAATTTTGAAGGATTGTGATCCATTTTTCAGCGTTTTCATATCTTACATAATCAGCTATAGAATGCATTGTTTTAAAATGTTACTTTTACACTAAGGAATGCAGTGGTGTATTTTGGAGCTGATCTATGTTTAGGTTATGAGAGGAAAATTCTGTGCATTTTGCACAAGCACTTTTTCAGCTCTGCAGTCGGGTGGAGGAGAGTGGCCAAAACAGTGTACAGTCTGAACAAGTGACACCTATCTCTGTAAAACAGTTTGGGCTGCCAGACCACCCAAAGTGGTTCATAAAGGGTGAGCAAAGTGTACAGGGGCCCATTCATGGTGCTGCTGAACTGTTGAGTCCACCAGTAAGTGAATGCACTAGTACAACCCATGTGGGGCAGCTGATGGCAAAAACCAAGTCCCGAGATGCATTTAAAACAGCAGAAACCCAAACTGTTGTTTTTAATTAATTTATTTGCAGAAACTAGTATGACGTATAAGCCCTTGAATGCATGGAACAGTCAGGAGACAGTAACATAATCCAGTGGTCTACACTTATGGTATGGGACCCTCTAGGGTGGTACTCTAGGGCAGAGCTGCCTTTTTTTAACCCCCTTAGCTGCCCTTAAATTTATTTATTTATTGTTTGTGTTCTTCTTGTCTAGCCCACACACTCAGCCTGTGGCCATCTCCCAGCCCTATCACCTTGACCAGCCCTGAAGCGCTATGCCCCCAAAACTACACAGCAGAGTCCTCTGGGTACCCCAATACCATTGGAAGGCTGAATCTAGTAGTCCTTCTGTAGGTGGCTGGAGAAGTGGAGTCCAAGAGTATTACTCATGTCATCCAGGGCCAGATTAGTTATTTCTTGTCTTCCCCCCCCGCACACACACTCCTCTCGGATGTCTGTGGCTAGGGTGCCAGTGCACACATGTGAACACAGTCAGCCATTGTCCTCACTTCCCAGCTGGGTTAGTCTGCCTTATCACCTGTGGTCACCCAGGTAGCAGTGGGGTGGCGGAGTCAGTAGCCCACCCTACTTGGTGGATGAGAGCATCCTCTGTATCGCTCAGTTTTCCTTCTCTTCCTCTGACTGATGATCCTCTGGTGACCCAGACTCATTCCTGAATCCAGGTCATCAGTATCAGAAGTGCCAGCATCACCACTGCGCCAGTGTGCCAGCATCGCCACTGCGCCAGTGTGCCAGCCTGTCTACTGTAGACATCATTCACTAATGTGCTTTTTGTCATGTCTTATTAGACACAACATCTGCAAATTGACCCTATGGTTCCAAGTTGGTTTCCAATTATTAGTTCTCCTTTTAGCTCTTCTTTGATAACCCAAGTCCCACTTTTTAAAAAGAAATAAAGTCTCTGAGTTGTCAGCTTTCAAGGGCTCCTCCGTCTCCTGGTCTAATTCAAATTTCTATCCCTGTATCTTTATAAAACATGTAAAATTATTTTACCTGATTCCTTTAGCTATTCTTGAAATTAGCGTAGTAAAAGTTCCTGTGGAAAGCTGTGGAGAGCTTCTAGGATCAAATCAAGGAAAGGAAACTTCCATTCCTCCATGTGGAAAGGAATGGAGAACCTCTAGGATCCTTTAAAATGGGACTTGGCTGGCATTTGCTATAGGAACCTCCTCCTCTCATGGAGTTTCCCATTCCTGAATTGTGACTATAGTATATGAAAGTACTACTGGCCATTTCAAAGGGATCCTCCACAGTGGTGTTGCAAAAGATTCTCGTACATCAGTAATGTTGCTTGGAACTATGTATCTCACTTTGAGATAGAGCTCTTACAACAGGTAATAACCATTAGGACTATGCCGCGAGGCACTAGGACCCCACGAAAAAATTCAAGCTAGCAGTAAAAGGTGGGGAACCCTGACGTCAGCACCGACCCGATGTCATAAGTGGTATAAAGGGGCGGTCCCTCGGCACCACCTAAGTTTTTTCCGCCATCAACCCGTGCATCTCAGCTCCATGGACGCCTCCTGCTTCCAGTCAACCGCCATTTCCGTGCTTCGCGCAGTTATAGTTTTTTCATCGAAATACCTAGTTTGTTGTGTATGTCTGCCCAGCCAACTTCATCCACAGAATGGCGGAAATCGAAGTGTGTGTGTGTGTGTGTGTGTGTGTGTGTGTGTGTGCGGCAAGCAGATCCTGTCAAAAGACAGCCATTCAGTCTGCCTGCTGTGCCTAGGCCCCCGACCATAAGCCGGATGCCTGTCCGCATTGCCTTAGCTTCAACTGGAGGACTTGCATCCTCCATCTGAAGACTTTAAAAGTATTCCTCCTTGAACAAGAAGTGGCCGCTATGCAGAAGACCCACTCAGGGCACAGCTTGTCTTCCTCCTCCACCAAGGATTCCTCCCCCGAGAGAAGAAATTGAGCGGGAAGCACCATCATCGGGACAAGGACAGGTCCAGGTCAGAATCCCATCCCCGATCTCCACGTAAGGCTTCCAAAAGTTCTGCCTCCGGTGGGAGGTCAGACTCAGTCACAGCAATTTCCAAGGCTCTCCCAGGGTTACCATTGAGGAAGCCCCCCCCCCCCGTCTTCACTTAAACATCTGGTGGGGAGTCTTCCGGGCTAGGGCCTTCCCAGGCCTTCATTTCCCTGGCTGTCAGGCCCCACAAGCTTGCAGTACGTTCTCAGCCAGCAGGACTGGTCCATTCTTCTTCAGGCAGCAGGTCGGAGCCTGCCATCTGCAAGGCCATGGCCTCTGGGTCATCAGACAGGACGACAGGGTGTGACGACATCAAGTGGTGTCAGGAATACAAGCACCACAAGAAGCCACGCTCGCCTTCCAAGTAGTCGTCGACTGGGACTCCAGACCGTTGTCAGTCCTCAACGCTCTTTGACTCCACTATGGAGCCAGACCAGACGACACCTTCCAAGTCGCTGTCTGATCTGCAGGGCTCTGAAAAGGGTCTGACTACAGACCCGACATCAGGGGACGTGACACCTGCCTCTGAGGGAACCGTGGACCAGGCATCACCTCCTCCACCGCTACCTCCCCCTCAGGAGCCTGATGACCAGACACCAGGGCCCCTGATGCCAGGGAATGGCATACCACCTATCCCGACATCTGATGCAGCGGCGCCACCGGGCCTGACGATGGGGGACTATACCACAGGGTCAGATGCCAGGCCTCTCGGGCGCCCCTACCCCAAAGCCAGAACCCCAGCTGGGCCCCATCATCCTCTTTGGCTGAGGTCGATGCTCTTTTCACCAGCTAGTGGAACACTATCAAAGGGGACCTTTTGCCCAGACCACCGGAGCTGCACCCTACCCCCACGGGATCCCAGTCCCTGCTGTTCCTAAACATCTGACTCTTCCACGCAGATCGCCTTTACCACCCCGGACACCAGCCCGCCTGGCTCCAGGGGGTGATGGACAGGAATCTTCCGAACATTGGTGGCATGCTCGTCACCCGTCATCCAGATCCTCCTCTAGTTGCAGGAGTAGTTCCAGGGGACATTGGTCTGCATCTTCAGAGGAATCTACCAGAGGTTCCTCCTCCTATGATTTATCCGAAGATGACTTGTGTCTTCCACCCCCGGAGCCACAGAGGGATTCCCCAAGATCTCCTCCCAGATGATCCCTCCTTCCTAGATGTGAGGAGACACATTCAGATCCTTAACCAGTGGGAGATGGAGGATTTAGACCCCAAGAGACACCGCCTGACGAAATTCTTAAGGGCCACTGACCCGAAACCATTAGTCATTCCATCATTAATGGAGCCTTTCCAGGACGTTACAAAAGTAGCTTGAAGACACCCTTCCATGACCTTGGTGGTTCCTAAGAAGGCTGACCACCCTAGGGAGGAGCCACATTTGAGTGAACAACCCAAAGCAGATTCGATAATTCCTATGGCCGCTCATGGGAGCACTCAACAGCCAAAACATATGAGCTCCCAACCACTGGATAAGGAGTCCAGGAAGATGGACCATTTTGGCCAAAAGGTGTACCCTTCGGCCACTTTCTCGGTCCGGTCATTAAATGTTCTGGTACACATTGTGATGTATCAGAAATCTCTGTGGAATAAGATCATGGATCTGGCTTGGTCACAACCGAACTCTGCTAACAAAACAGAGCTCGTAGCTGTTCTCCAGTCCGGTGCTGACATTGGCAAGCACGTCCTCAGGTGCTCGTACGACTTTGCAGACACTGCCACTAGAACAGCTGCCACAGGGGATTATGCCTATGGCGCTACTCCTGGCTTTGCAGGACGCTGTCCTGGATGCCCTTCAAGGACCAGTTCTTTTCGGCCAGGAGGTTGCAGGACTCGGGAGCAGTTTCTGAGGTCCACAAAATGTGTAAGTCCAAGCCAGCCCCATCCATGCATCATTCCTTTCGCAGGCAACAAAGCCAGCAGGGTAGATGACAACAGCAAAGACGGGGTTACAGGAGGAATGGAATCCCTTTGTCTTCAGGGGCACAGGGACCTAAGAATGCCAAAGCTCCCTTGCCCACTCCAACAACCTCTGCATGACTCCCTGCCTGCTGTCCCACCTCCAGCGGAGCTACAGGGAGAGTCAGTAGGAGGGTGATTCTCCCTTTACCTCAGAGGTTGGTCCAGTATCACCACGGATCAGTGGGTACTCCAGATTATAGAAAGGGGTTATGCACTGGAGTTACTCAAATTCCTCAAGACAACCCACCAATCCCCACCCATTGATCCCCATCCCACGCAGGCCTCATCCAGGCAGAAATCCAAGCCCTGCTGAGCAAGAAGGTGATCCAGGCAGTGCCACCAAGTCAGAGAGGAAGGGGATATTACTCTCACTTCTTCCTAGTTCCAGAAAAGACAGGGGACCTTCGTCCCATCCTGGATCTCAGTCAGCTGAACGGTTTAATTGAATACAAAAGGTTCAGGATGGAGACACTGGAGGAATTGCTGCCCATGCTTCGCCAAGAGGACTGGCTCTGCTCCCTGGACATGCAGGATACATATATGCACATCAAAATCCTACCATCCCACAGAAACTACCTTCGCTTTACCTTCCAGGGAGACCACTATCAGTTTAGAGCGCTGCTGTTCGGTCTTTCCTCCGCACCTCGGGTGTTCTCCAAGTGCCTGGTGGTGGTGGCAGCAGCTGTCAGGAGGCAAGGACATTATATCTACCCCTACCTCGACGACTGGCTCCTGACAGCATCCACAAGGGAACAGCTGTGTCACACACTGGAAAGCACTTTCCAGTTGTTCCAAGACCTGGGGTTACTTTGAATCTTCCCAAGTCATCCCTGGCCCAATCAGAGATTGCAATACATAGGGGCTGTCTTGGACACCGTCCAGGGAGAATTTCTCCCCTCAGACAGGGCAGATTGACTAAGGCGCTGGCTTGGAGAGTCATTTCCACAAACCAGACTGCAGCCAGAATGGTCATACAACTACTAGGCCATATGGCAGCCGCCATTGTGACAGTACCTTTAGCTCGTCTACACATGAGAGTTCTCCAGTGGAACCTCAGGGTACAATGGGACCAGTGTTTGGACGATCTCGAGCAGCCCGTCTGGATCTCCAAGGCAGTGCATCAACCTTTGGTGTGGTGGCTCACCCCCTCCTGTCTACAGTCCGTGGCTTCATTTCAAAATCCCAGTCCTCAGCAGATTCTTACAATGGATGCCTTGGGACTAGGGTGAGGTGCACATTTCAAAGACCATCAGACAAGAGGGATGTGGACTCCTTTGGAACGCAATCTCCACATCAATGTGCTGGAAATGAGAGCCATTCTGTACACCTTACAGGTGTTCTAGATGGTTCTTCTTCCAGGCCCCATACTGATCCAGACAGACAACATGCCAGTGGTCTTCAACATCACCAAGCAAGGGGGGCACATACTCTTAACCCCTTTGCAGAGAAGCCATGAGAGTCTGGTACTGGGCAGTGAGCACAACCAGAAACTCACAGCGGTTCATGTTCCAGGAGTGTGAAACGCCCTAGCCAACAACCTCAGATGCTCCTGGTCTCAGGTTCATTAGTGGGAGCTGCTACAGGACATAGTAGATGGCATTTCCAAAAGATAGGAACTTTCAGAACTGGAAGTCTTTTCGTCCCCACTCTAACCCCAAACTGCCCAATTTCTGCTTTCTGGATGCAGGCCCCGGTGTTTTTTTGGCAAGACGCATTGTCCCTCTCTTGGACAGGGAGGTTCCTTTATGCCTTCACTCCCCTCCCTTTCGTCTGCTTCAGATAGTACTGCTCAAGCTACAATCAGAAAAAGCCATCATGATTCTCATAGTGCCATTTTGGCCTCAACAGATTTGGTTCCCGTTGCTCCAACAATTGGCAACGGAACCTCCAGTTCCTCTACCCCTGTCTCCTCACTTGGTCTCCCAGGAGCGAGATACTTTAGTACACCTGAATCTCCAGTTTCTGCACGTGCATGCATGGCTTCTGCCAACTTAGTCAGGGACAGGCATGAGGTATCCACAAGGGTAGTGGAGGTCCTAGTGGCTGCAAGGAAACCCTCAACCAGGGCCACATACGCCATGAAATGGAAGCATTTCTGCCTGTGGGGCTTCATCCCATCACTTGGATCCATTCAGCTGTTCGGTGAACTCGGTCCTGGAGTATCTCCTTTACCTGTCTGATGTGGGACTCAACTACTCATCCATAAAGGTACCTCTTTCTGCACTGTCAGCTTATCATGTACCAGTGGATGGCAGGACCCTGGTGCAAATGGACCTGTCCCGCACCTTTTTGCGTGGTATAATGCACATTAAGCCACCCATGCGGGACCCTATTTCCCCATGGGATCTCTTATTCAAGTTAGAAAAACTTACATTGCCTCCTTTTGAGCCAGCCGCAAGTTGTGAGCTATGTTTCCTGTCTTGGAAAGCACTGTTTTTTTGGTTGCCATTACTTCAGCCCGGAGGATTGCCAAGCTTCAGAATCTGATGTATAAAGAGCCTTATTTGATTTTTCACAGGGACAGAGTATCCCTGCGTACTAATCCTAAATTTCTCCCAAAGGTGGTGTCTGAGTTCACTCTTAACCAGGACATTCATCTCTCAGTTTATTACCTAGAGTACTCAAAGGGGAAGCCTTATTGCATACTCTGGATGTTCAGAGATCTTATCTGTGTCAGTCTTCACCATTCATCACAGATGGGTACTGGCCGGAGATCAGGACCGGAGGAGCCTTTTTTTTTTAAAGGATAGGCGGGCTGCGCGGCATCGGTAGCCGCCCTCGGGGCCGACGTACTACGTGGTGCTCGAGGATTAGCCGTTAAGCTGTGTCGACTCCGCCTGCCTACCAGTTCTTCGTCTCCCGCCATCGAGGTCGCCTCGTGGGAAGCCTGTGGAGAAGATTTTCAATTATTTTAGGCCTTAGCCTTTGTCGTCGACAGTCCGTCGGTTCCTGCTAGTTCTAGTCTGCCATATTCGACGTCGCTGGTAAGATCTTTCCATTTATTTTACAGTTTAGCAACGTCGAGTCTGTTTTTTGGTGTTTTTCCCGTTAGGTCATATGTCGTGATCGGAGGGCAAAAGTACGTCTAAGGCAGGGTGGCCCCCATGCGTCGGTGCCCGTGCGGCCGCCGTCTCCGTTACCGACCAGCATGACCGGTGTCTCGTGTCTTGGCCCGTTCACAACATGGATTCGTTACAGCGCCTACTTCTCCATGGACGCCCGTCCTCGAACAAGCAGCAGCGTTTAAAGTAGAGGATGAGCTCTGCCGACTTTCGGGGTAGGTCTCGCTTTCGTCGGGCCAAACTGCGCTCTCGGCCTTTCCTCTGGGTCCCCTCCCGGTTCTCTCACGGACCGAGGAGGAGGAGCCTCGACCTTTCGTAGCCTAGCCTTGGCTGAGACTCCTTCGCGGCGCGGGAGGCCCGTCCGCTTCCTCCCGGGAGGCGGGCGGGGAAGCGCCGCTATGGCAATCACCCCTTCGGGGTGAAGGCTCCCAGTGTCTCTCCAGCGATCCGGAAGGCCGGGTCGCCGCCGTCGCTTCGGCTCTTGATCGTGGCCGTCGGTGCCGTCGCGGCGCCCGTGGGTCCTGTCGGCCCGACTCATCTTCGGCGCCGTGGGCCCTTGCGGCGCCATTCGCGATACCGACCCGCTCACGAGCGCCATGACCCCGGAGTCAGCATCGCCTTCGCCATGTCTCGCGGAACCGCGCGAGTTGAGCATGGTGCCGTGGGGCCTGCCGGGTCGTCGTCGGTGCCGTCCTCGGCGCCGTTGGTGCTCTCGGTGCCGCTCGTGGCGCCGGGGGTCTGTGCAGTGCCGTGTTCAGCGCCGAGTCCGCCCTGAGTTGTCAGCGCCGCCGGTCCTCGGTGCCCTCGCGGCGCGAGGGCCTGATGGCGTCGTCGCGGGCGGTTGCTGAAACTTCTGTCAGCGCCGTCTCTGTCCTGGTACCGCCCCTGGTGCGGTGGACTTAGCGGTGCGCAGCTGCCCTACTTCAGGACCTTTGGCCCCTGCTTCCCTTCCGCCTTCTGCCAGCGCCGCTTGCGGGGCTGTGGAGGGTGCAGGTGCCGCCTTGGCCACTGCTTGGACTTCTGGGCCCTTTGGTAAGGTCGCCCTCCCTCGCCCTCCTACCGTCTGGCTTAGGACCTCAGACTCTACCTCTTTGGAGTCGGAGTCAGGCTCGGAGTCGAGCGGGCAGTCACGCCCGTCGGGGTTGTCTGCAGAGGAGGAGCCAGTGGTCTCCAGCGGGTCTCAGTCAGCCCCTTCTGAGTGCGTCTGGTTCTCCCCGAGGTTAGGGTCAGTGGTACTGACCAGCAGGCTGTGGTGCATGCCACCATTGCCATGCAACCTGGCCTTGGGGGGTTCCTTGACCCCTCGGCGGTGGTACCCCCTCCGGTGGTGTGTTTCGATCGCCCAACTTTGGGGCCTATTGGGAAGCCCACAGGAGGAGAGGGTGCTGCTCCCTGGGTCTCCCTTTGGGGGCAGCCCAGAGCTGCCAACTTCCTAGGCTGGCCCTTTCGAGGACTAGGACTCTCTCGGACTCCGAGGGGTCGAGGGGTGTGGGGTCGGCGCGTCGACCTTTCTCTGGGACCCACCCGGGCCCTGGACGAAGCGGAAGCGCGGACTTCCGCCCTTCTCCTTCTGGTTCCTTGAGGGGGTCCCATTCTTTGGAGGCAGGGGACCGTCCTTCTGGATCTATACAGCCCCAGTCGCCTCACTTGGGGGATTCTTCTGGGCACAGCCTATGCAGTACCAACGTGGTTGTACAGCTGTCGGCTGCGGAGTCTTCCAGGACACCCTCTGCGGGGGTCCATGGTCCACTCCCTAGCCCTGGCAGAGGTCAGCCGACTTCCTCTCTTGGCTCTGCCCCCTCCCCTCTGCCGCCTTCTCCAGCGTTCTCAGGTATTCTTGGTCCTAGCGGTCCTCTCACCTGGGAACAGTTCAGAGCAGTGGCTGCTCGGTTCCCTGCCTACGTTAGGGCCATGGACAGCCAGGTTTTTCAACCTCCCCCCGAGCAGCCACTCTCAGAGCGCATGGTGACCTCCAGCTCCTCATCCCCCTCTTCAGGGGGAGAGGAACCATCTGTCCATATCTCTCCTGCCGCTGATCTCTCAGAGTATCAAGCGTTTCCTTATGAGGATGCTGGAGGACCTTCACCTCTCTCCCCTCTCCATGAGCAATCCTGAGCATGCGGCGCACGCCTTTCTAGGCGATTTCGGTGCGGCCACCCTTGTGGTGCCGCCCTGGCCTGCTCCCTTTTGGGAGGCGTCCATGCGTTTCTGGCAGAGGCCCATCTCCCGGAGTTCCTGCCCCTAGGGACCTCAGCCAGAAGTATTGCGCTCCCCCAGAGTCTCCAGGTTCTATGCCTCATCCACAGTCCGGATTGATGCACCTGGACACTCCTGACGGGCTTTGTGCCCTCCACCGTGACCGGCCCCCAGATCAGGACTCTTCGGATTTTGATTTCTGGGGGAGGAGGACTTTCTACTCGGCACAGTTGCTTCTCTCCATCTCCACTCATCAGGCCCACTATGCAGCCTACAACAGGTTCTTGTGGTCAGCGCTGGGTCAGATCCTAGCTGCTTTGCCTGACTCGGAGCAAACCAGGCAAGCCATCGCTCTCTCTGCACGTGGCCTGGAGCTAGCAAGGCACCAAGCAAGGGAATCTTACGACGCCACTGAGGTAGCTACCAGGGTAGTAGGGACAGCGATCTGCACCAGGAGATCATCGTGGCTTCGCCTTTCCCGGTTGTCACCCTTGGCCCGGCATAGGGTGATTTGCTCTGCTCACCAGGGAACCTATCTCTTTTCCCGTAGGGCGAGATGGCGTTTGTCGGGGCAAATTCCTTCCCCCTCCGGGGGGACCCCGTCTCACTCTCCCCACTCTCGGGCCTCCTCAGGCCCAGAAGGTTCCCCACCTTAGTGTGTCACCCACTGAGGGCTAAGGGACACTGTCCCTTAGGGTGCAATTAATCAACCCCTTGAGGGCTTGAGTACTCACCCATCTGTGATGAATGGTGAAGACGAGCACAGATAAGATATAGAAATTCGTACCTACCGTAATTATGATCTTTCTGTGTATCTTCACCATTATCACAATCCACTCCGCATCCCCTGGGGCTCCAGTCACTGGATCCTCCTCCTCTGTACTTACCCCTCTTTTTGAGAGTGGTAAAGTTGGGACACACAGGGGGGTAATTTCTTCCCCAAGGGGTACAGTTCGAGTGGCACTTCCTCTCTACTATTATCTACTCCCCTACAGGGTGAGAACTGGTGGTTGCCCTCCTTCTGTTATCCTTCCTTTAAAAAAAAAAAAAAAAAGAGAACCCTTTTTTTCACCAAATGTCTTTACAGAGAAATACTGAGTCCCTGTACCCTGTCCTTCTCCAGAATAGCCGACTCTGCTTTTGGGGTTTGCCAGTTATTCTGTGCCTTGAATCCTGGCAGGTGAGCTTTGCCACTCCTTGCAGTTCCTATACAGTCTGGTGACGGACAAGGGTCCTGGATTCTTGTTACCTCTCACTCTCTCCCCCTCCCTCCTTCTTCCTTTTCCAGAGATTGGGGCCCTACCCAATCCCTTAGTTTACTTCTTCTATGCTGTCCTCTCAGTCGTTATTTCTCCTTTTAGTTCAGTTTCTCTTCCTTTTCTGTCCCTTGGACTCTCTTGTCCCACCTCCATCCCTTACTCTTACCTCTCCGCGACTCAGAACTGGTAGGCAGGTGGAGTCGACACAACAACGGCTAATCCTCGGCGCCACGTGATACGTCGGCCTCGGTAGCGCCGATGCTGCGTCGGCTCGACTATCCTTAAAAAAAAAAAGGCTCCTTGAAGTCTGATCTCCGGCCAGTACCCATCTGTGATGAATGGTGAAGATACACAGAAAGATCATAATTACGGTAGGTACGTAATTTCTATTTCTTTGTTTTTATGTAGATCGTACTCTATCTTCTAGGAAGGTAGACCAGTTTTTTGTGTCTTTCACCCAGAGAATGTTAGAGCATTAGTGACTAAGCAGACATTGTTCAAATGGTTGGTCAATTGTATAGTTTTCTGCTGTCAAAAGTATGACAAACCTTTACTGGGACCGGTTAAAGGTCATTCCACTAGGGGTGTTGCCACTTCCTTTGCACCCCTCCAAAATGTCTCAGCAGCTGATCCCTGTGCAGCTGCCACTTGGAGTTCCGTCCATACCTTCATTACACACTACAGTTTGGACATTGCTTCCAGAAGGAGGGCTGGCTTTGGCCTTGCTGTCCTCTGGGGACTGCTCTCTTAAGAGCACTGGTGGTTTTCTTTCTTTCTATAACCACCTCCCATCTGACCTGGATTGTATCCTTGTACTGCTTGGGACTCAGTACTAATGGCTATTATCTGCGCAGGAGCTCTATCTCGAAGTGAGACAGTATAGTTATGTAAGAACTTACCGTAACAGTAGATCTTTGAGAACAGCTCTTGCAGCAGGTATGGCTTTCCCTCCCACCTTCCCCATGGTTATGTACATTTTCTTCTCTCTGGGGGATGTTAGAAGCTCCTCGGTTCCCCATCCTTTATGCTAGCCAGGTCTCTGGCGGGGGAACTGAGGTGGTGCCGGGGGACCGCCCCTTTATACCATTGGTGATGTTGGGGGGCATCACCTGCCCTGGACTGCTAGCTAGAATTTTTCCGTGGGGTCCTAGTGCCTAGCAGCATAGTCCTAATGGTTATTACCTGTTGCAAGAGCTCTTCTCGAAGATCTACTGTTACGGTAAGTTCTTACGTAATTGTATTTTTTTCTTCCCTTGCAAACAATGGAGTAGTAATGGTGTGGGAACTACTACACTCACAATACACTGTGGTGCAGTCTTTTATTTTGTTGTTTTTTTGTTCTTTACACACGATGGTTGGTTTCTTTTTATAGCTGGGTATAGCACTTTCTTGCCTCTTGCTGTTTTATAGTTATTTTATTGAATTCATAACACAGGCATGCTGTAAGATGTTCGTGTTAACAACTGGAACTCTTATATTGACTGAGAATCTGTGTAGTTTTGCTGATAGATAGTAAGCAAAGCAGAACATTCAGCACTACATTGAGCAGTAACAACAGTTTTGTATCATAATATTGTATTGACTCTGAAAACCTGTGGGTTTATGAAAGCATTTAAAAAAAACCAAAAAAAAAACCCAGGTGCACTCCTTTTAATAATGCTACCCCCAGGTTTTCATCAGTATTCTGTTGTTGTAGAACTCCCATTGTTTAACATCCCTTTTCTTGTGACTAAAATGAACTAGCATGCAGGAGACACTGCTCCCTGACCTTATGAGACAGCGAGTATTCAAAAACTGTTGAGAATAATAATGGATGTCTGGGGTAGCTATACTAAAATGAGTGCTTCTTTTATGATGTACTACACTTTTTCACCCTGACAGTCCCAACCAGCCCCCCATTGGTTGTGCCGCTCCACCCAGTCCTGTCACGCATCATCTCTAGGACTTACCTCCTGCTCCACTGTCCTCCATGGATGACCTCCCCATGGGAAGGGCTGTCTGGGGGCCAGGCCCCTTGCTCCCCCGGGCAGAGTTGAAGTGTTGGTGTTGAAGTGGAGGACCCAGTTGGTTGCAAGGGACCTGCAGCAGATGACATCCTGCGTGGTCGGGAGGTGTTTTTTTCTATTTTTCTTACTCATAGGGTTGTTGAGAAGACTCTGTCTGATGGAGTGCATCATGCTGCAGACATCACCGCCCTCCAATCCATGACTCAGCTTGCACTGCCACTTGTGGTCACCCACGTTGCAGTGGATTCCAACTCCCTCTCACCCCCCCCCCAGAAGGTGAGTGTCCATAGGACGCTCTGCCATCCTCCCCCAGTTGGCCCTCCAGCGACCCAGGCTCATTCCCAAACCTGGGTTGCTGGCGTCATGAGCAGTAGCGCTGCCGCTACACCAGCAGGCCGGCTGTGCTGTTTTTCTTATTTGAAATGAAAAAACAAAAGTGCTAAAGCAGGGTAAACAGGGCAACTTAGAAGGCAGGTGATACGCAGTAATCAGAAATAGAAGAAAATGGTATGGGTCAACATTTTATCTGTAACTTGCACTTCTGCCCATGTCAAAACAGTATTCTTAACAATGCGTCAAAAGCCACACTGTACATATTATAAACACTGGATTAGCTACTGGAGGTGCAGCAAGCCAACTCTTGTTTTATGATATTCTCATCCTTCAGTTCTCTCATACTGTATGGCGTCAAGCAGTCATTGCTCAGATAGTCTGTTGCCGTTGTACAGTAGCTCCAGATGTTATCTGAAATCAGTTTTGCTAACCGAGTTGTAAGATTTACTCCTGGCAGTACGCACAACAGCTTTGCCATTTAAGTTGCTCACTTTATTTATTCATAAGTTTTATATTGTGACTATTTCTGATTTTTTTTTCTTTTTCTTAGTTCTTTTTATGTCTAGTGTTTCAGACCAAATGGCTGTCCTTATAGTGTGATCAAGTATGAAATTCAAAAAAAGTTTTATTGCAAAAAAATAAATAAAAGTAGCAGCAACTTCAAATGAGTTGGTGTTGGCGAAACTGCCAAGTATTTTTTTTTGGGGGGGGGGGGTTACATGGAGGAGTCAAATAGTCTGAACAACCTTCTAGAATTTAGAGGGATTGTTTAGAATGTTCTGGAAGTCAAAAGTACAGTAGGCTGATTCTGCCAGCTTGTGAGCTGTGGTACTGTGTTATTTGCTTGAGTTTATCTAGATCCTCTGGGGAACTGGGGGCCTTTATTAAGAGACAAGCTGAGTCCGGGCTTTGATGCAGGAGATGAGCTCTGCAGAAACTCAGTTGAGGTAGGGACCTTTAACACAGGCCCTCCAAAGGGGATCATGTTTGTCTCAGGTAGTTGTGAAATCAGTTTTGAAGTACAGTAATTTAGGGCATCATCTATATCTATGCATGTAGAGACTGAGGACCAGTCAGTATTGTGGAGGTCCAACAGTAAGGAGGTCAGTTTGAGGGATCAGAAAGATACCTGGATGACGTTTTCTGAGATTGGCTTGTGGACTGTAGATTTTTCACACAGAGTAAACCATACAGTGGTCACTGCATGTGTTGGGAAGGGCACCAGCTTCCAAGATGCAGTGGAGATGGGAGGCTAGGACTCAATCAAAGGCTGTGGTTGAATATAGAGGTGTTAATATGTGAGAGCTCTAACACACACTGGTATTCAGGTTGTCCAGGAGTTCACCTGAGGATGCAGGGGTAAACGAGGAGGAGAGGACATTTAGCAGGGTTTCTACCTTAGTACCTGGGCTGCAGTGGACACCATAGATGAAGATAGGGGTACAGTTGTGGAATTAATGTTGTCAAAAGGATGAGCTCATTGACTTGGGGATGGTTGTACAAAGCACAACCTCAACACCTAGGCTGAAGTTAATACAGCACATAAAGTCATACCACGCCCTCTCTTTGCCCAGTTCTGCCTGTGGGCAACGTACACAGGAACAAGATCTAATTTTAAATTAGCTGCAGAGTAGACAGATGTTAGTAAACATGCTGAATTCCATAATGTTGAATAGATTAGTTGTAAGGGAATTGGTTGTAGGCCTTTTTTCCCCCTCTTCTCAGGCTATGTAGTCTTATAGCAGAGGTGCTGGGATTGAGCTGAGGGGTAGCAGGTTTAAAATTGTGACTGTCTGTTCAGCAATCCAATCATAAGTCGCCAAACTGTGCTGCACCAATCAGAGAAGACATAATTTGTAGAAGCCAGGAAGAAAAAGGGGCCAACCCCACTCAAGATGTAAAAGGAAGATCAAGTTATTACCACCAGTGATTTAGTGGTCTATACTGGTATCCCACCTCTCCAGTATGCTTCCATATAGTACCTCAGGGTGGACTACTGTAAATATCTGTGATCGATTTATTGTCCCAGTTCTACACCAGCAGTGACCACTACTCAGGGAGGGCAAGTGAAAGTTGAAATGTTTACATTTCCGGTAGGATTCAAACCCAGAGTTTAAGATGTACAGTCCTAAATACCCCAGCTGGCAATAGTAATTTATGTATGGGGTTGTAGGATGCTATTGGGGCTTAATTTTGTTTAAGTTCGGACCAGCCAGGAAACAATGCTGGATGGAAGGGGGGGCCTTTAGCTGCCGATAAAGCTGTGTCTTTGGAAATTCTTAAGAATACAATTGCTCCGTTTTGCCCGGCCCTAACCCCAACCCAGCTGTTGCATTACTGGACTTTGTCCAAGGTCTGATAGTCTGGTTCCAGCCTCGAACAAGGCAAACAATATGTCCTGTAGGTTTTGTATCACTCACTCGTATGAAAAACACCCATTCACAACTAACTGCTGGAAGGGCTCCTAAACTTCAAACCCTACCAGCCCCACTGCCTTAGTTACTACGATTTTATTCTGTCCCTCCAGCTGGCAGCCCCAGTGGTAAGCACACATCTCCCTTTTTTTAATGCTCATTTTTATTGGCCCTCGGACACTGCCGGGGGGGAGGAGATCCACACCCTGCATCAGATAGGTCCTGGCATATCTCAGGATCCGGGCACCATGGGGCTCGTGCCAAGGGTTTCTTTCCCGTGTGTGTCCCCCTCCTCACCTGTCAGTGGTGGGCCAGTTATGCAATGACCTCAACACATGATTTGGAGTGCTTCCGCATCCGACGTGCAGAGGTCCGCCGATCCCAGCCCAACAGGCTCCCAGTATGGTCCTGGACTGCCACACCCCACTGTTAATGCTAGGTGTCAGTAGGTGCTGGGTATCAAATTCCCCTCCCTCCCCGGAGAAGGTGAGCAGTCCCTAAGATGATCAGCTCTCTTCCCCCCCCCCCCCGCCTGAGCCTCCGACATCAGAGGTCTGCTCCTGAACCCCAGTCATCGGTGCTGCAGACAGAAGCACTTCTGCTGTGCTGGCTCATATCCCCGTTAACAAAACAAACTATCTCAAATATCATCTTGATCCCCTTCCGTCTCAGTTACCACCCACCAGCCTGAACAGAGCTGGGTGGCAGCAACCATCTAGTTGTAGGTTTTAGATCTGCTCAAAACTGGTCGCTGTTCTTTTTTTTTCCCCGCCCTGTGTTTATCCACCTGACTGCCTAGACTGGTCCCATCTAATAGCAACCCCAAGTCTTGCCACCCACCATCCTGGGACTTAACCCATCCTCTTACAGACCACCATGAGTGAGTCAGTGCCACGAGCGATGGTGCTTTGCCTGCAGGGTCGCCGTGTTCATCCCACCCGTCAAGGTGGTTTTCTTTCAGGTTTTTTTCTCAAGGTTTTCATGCACGCTATGTCATGAATGTGCAATGTGAAGACGTTACACACACTCAGTAACTTTGCCCAGCCCTCCCAGAGACAACCGCTGGCTATGACATCTGTCCTCTGCATGGTATCATCAGTGCAGCAGCACACACTATCCCCCTACCTTGAAGGAGGACAGCCATCACTGGGAGTTCAATTCTCCTTACCCCGGCTGGCCATCGAGTGACCCTGGTCTGTTCTTGAACCTGGGTTGCTGGCTTGGCAGATGATAAGGCAGTCAGTGCCTCAGCCCACCTCTCCATTGAGCCGGCAGGATATACAGTAAGCCCCACTTATACAGTACGTGTATAAGCTGAACAGCTGCTTTTAATGAACACATTTTACTTTTCCCAACTCGCTGATAGAGAGTTCCAATGTTAAATCCATCTGGTAATACATACTGTTGGCATCTGCTGTACCGGATGCCACTGCTCCCTGATGTGTTGCTTAGTAGCAGATTAAGGAAGTGTTGCTAGGCTAGGAGACCATTTTCACCCACCTCGACCTGTACAGTACCTGAATGCGGTGTTGATCAGACATGAAGAGGTGTGAAAATACCTATGGCATACAGTGTTTCGTGCCTTAATCAGTTCTGACCCCTTCTCTGATACTGTACTTCAGTTCTCCTAAGGTACACTGGTTGAGCCTTAATTTATTCATTAAATGAATCAGCTTCTGTCTGCCAGCTTTCATCTGCCATGCCAAGAAGAGTAGAAAATGTTAAATGTAAAAGCTCTGTACACGTCCGTACAGAACATGAAGGAATCAGCTCCTGACTCTGCTAGGCTCAAAGCAAACAGGTTCAGTCTGATTAATCTAAATCTAAGTGAACAGGCTAACTTCAGAAAATCAGTTTTATGGCTCTGTAAGTTGGGATTTCATAACAAGGGTGTTCTGTGACATTATTTTCTTGCTAACTGAAGTGAAAGTAAAACCGCGAATGATTGTAATGCGAGCAGTAGCAGTAGAGAGCACGTTTCTGAACTTTGCTGTGTACAGTATTTATACGTTTAATATTTTTTTCTTCTTCTGTGTATGTTTTAGCACTAGCTGAAAAGTAAAAGCAGGGGTCAACCTTAACTTTTTTTTTGCACTAGCCAGCCGGACAAGTTTATTAAAAATTGCACTAGCCCGCAGATGATTGCACTAGCCCACAATAATAACGGTCAATTTTGATTGGTTTTACAGAAAAAAATGCAAGCCAAGAAATACTCTGATTATTGCATATTTATCCTGCTCCCACATTGCTTCCTGCCCTAGCAAAAAAAAAAGACTGCCGTCCTATTTCATTCAGTGTGTACCCCCATTGTTTTTTACCATGTGCCCCTTGCTTCCTCTTTCTTCACCCCCTCCCTGCCAAACCAGAGAATACCATAATAGCAAATGTTCAATTAGGCAGTTCTAGCTCTGCACACACAATAGCCAACATCATCATGCACGTCACCACAGTCCCATCCTGACCTGCAGGGCAATGTACAGAATCAGGCAGAAAGACACTCTCATCCCCACCCTGTGATTAACCAGAACTGCACTTCTGGGAGTTTTCTTACACTGCGAAGTGAGCCAGGGGAAGTTCTAGGATTTCTTTGGAGAGAGTTAAACAAACACGGGGCTTGGGATGTAAGAAACTTTGACACATCTGTTTATATATACCAGGCACAAAAAAATTGCCTTAACATGCTCTGCCCTAACAAAAACAGATTTTTCATAAGTGTCCTTTCATCAGTCAAAGGGGATCAATATAAAGGCATGATGATGTATTACCTCTCTTTCTATATAGGATGATCTATGCATACCAGGAATACCATTTTTAACC
Source organism: Neoceratodus forsteri (assembly GCA_016271365.2). Taxonomy (NCBI): domain Eukaryota; kingdom Metazoa; phylum Chordata; order Ceratodontiformes; family Ceratodontidae; genus Neoceratodus; species Neoceratodus forsteri. Next base: position 1,125,978,595 of record CM057449.1, on the reverse strand, counting down.
TTTCCAATTATATATTTTACTAAGGTTTTGCTTTGTACCATACATGCTCCAAAGCATTGTTTTTAGGATGAAATGACATGCTGCGTGGTACTGCATTGATGGCATTGACTGGTGTAATCCATTAAGAGGAGCTGAGAACCCTACACCAGTCAGTAATGGCAGCTATGGGTCTATGGATGGCCACTTCAGAGTCTAGTCTGCAGTGGTGTCAATAGAAAATATAGAGTGGACAGGCCACCTGGCTGGGCAGACCGTGTGTACATGATAGCATTCTGTCACTGCAGTGTTGGATACAGACACTCAAAAGGTTGAGAAATGAGGCACACTGGTCTTAATATTGTGGGAAAAATCAAAGATAAGTTCAGCATACTGGAAGCTAGTGACTTAAAGGGGAAGTCTCCCATAGTTTCATACCAATATTTTCCCAGCTCCTTATGTGTAGTTGTTGTGTGCCTCCTCCAGTTGCCAGCTGTCCAGATCTAGATTATAAATAAAAATATATAGCCTCCAGAAGATATCAATGTGTTTGTCCTCCATTTTACCATCAATGTTGCTGGAGGATGATGTGATCAGAGCCCAGACAATGGTGCTGCACTAAATGCAGTTCCACCAGTAAACCAAACCCTCAATGTTTGGTTCCCCACTTGAGTAATGGAGGAACCCTTGAAGTGTTGTGCACATCCTGAAGTGCAGGTCTAATAGGGACTAGGACCATGTAAGTGTGATGCAACACTGATTTGAGGTATATACAGTGTTCATACAAGGAAGTGCCTGTATGTGTTGTGTTACAGTTTCTGTTAGCAAAAACAGTTTACCCAATCGATGACTCTGGGTACACCAAGATTTTTAAGTGGCATTATACAGCTGTTGTATTATGTTTTGTGTGTGTTGGCATTCTCTGTTTTGATTGACACCAGCAGTAAGAAACACTCTTACAAATATGCACCTTTCCCTTTGTAACTAGGCAGTCAGTGATTGGATGGCTGCTGTAAGGCAATAAAGAGTTCAGCTATAACAAGGAATAGGTTACCAGGAAAGCATCAGCTGCAGCATATGGAAGCAGGGTAATCTAGTGGATAAAGCACTGGCACAAGAACTGGGAGACTCTGGTTCAAATCCTACTAGAGTCTCTTACTGTAACCCTTAACAAGTTCTCCTAACCTCCTTGGGAACTGTGATGGCCCCCTAGGTCCATGACTTTAAAAAAATGCCCCATTCCCATTATAAATCATTAGCAGTGATGTGAGAGCTACAACACCTCACTTTGAAGATACTGAGGACAAGCTGTGGCAGCCCCCCCCCCTTTGTAATGCCAGCATTTGAAGTAGGATGTCCCACACAAATCAGATGCTATACTTCAGCAGTTGTAGGTAAAGAAACTAATCAGTCTCAGTGTTTGTAGTACTCTGCATTTGCTTAGCTCATTCCTTCGGTGTCATATGTATTCTGTGTCTTGGTATTTCCAGTCAGAAACTCAGATTTAAGGAGCATTTGATATGTAAAACAATACACTTTATAAAATAAGTGATCTAGCTCTCCACTTTCAGGCTGCTGAAAGAGGGAGTGTATCATTTGTGCAAAGGAGGAATTCAGTCTTGTGTGATCCTTGGGAAACTGCCCAGGCCCACCTTGTAAATGAATCTTCTCAAGGGTGTTCACCTGGTTCAGTACAGATTGACTGCTTGATTGACTGATTTAGTCTGCTGCTCTCCACAACATGTTACAGCTGTCTCACAGAGAGAAATTTTTATTTAGTTTTTGTTGGCCGGGTAAGTGCACTAGACACATCCTGCCTATTTTCAGGCACAACCCGGGGGAGGGGGATACAGATGAATGCCAACTCACCTTGAACCAGATTAAGCTGTTGGTGGTATTTTTAGTGAATAAGGGAAATTTGGCCAGGACACCAGGGAACTTCCCCTGCTCTTTTTGATAAGTGCCATGGGATCTTTAACATCCACCTGAACTACCACCAATCCAGGCAGATGGGACCTCGGTTTAACGTCTCATCCGAAAGACAGGCACAAGAACTGGGAGACATGCTGCGTGGTACTGCATTGATGGCATTGGGTCTATGGATGGCCACTTCATAGTGAGCAGTACAAAGAAACAGAATTTGTTTCCTGTGAATGAAATACTATTAGATGTATTATTTGCTCCACACATACAGTATTAAGGCTACAAGTACTACTCCCTGTGTGAGTTGCATGACAGAACTGTCTTAAGCCATTGCAAACCATCTAAAATCAGGATAGACAGCATTGATACCCTTATGTTTTCTCCTGCACTGTTGCTGCAGTGACATCAAGGAATGGGAGGGGCTGTATTACAAGTGACTCATTTGCATGTAAATGAAGGCTTGCTTGACACTTTACCACCTTGTGTCAGAGCCTCAGACTCTGGATATGTGTTGCACCTGAAGAAATGACTTCTCTCTTATTGACATATGTACAGTACTTGATGTAATGTATAATAAATACATCAGACATATCCAAATCATAAATAATACAGGAGTCTTCTCATTTAACACTCCACCCTTGATCACAGCATGCACACTAGCTGAATGTCCTAACAACTGAGCGATAATGACTCACACTGAGTCTTGTGTTGGATCCCTCTCTTGAACTGCCAGATAATTGCAGCTCTTAATGAGCTGTTAATCACACCAGGCCACCTGGAACACTGAGGGAGATTAGCAAAAGGACTACAGCCTGCTAAAGTAAGGACTTTTTAAACTTCAAAAACAACCATGAAAAACCTGCACTAGTCAAAACGGACAAGTAGAGGGTTAGCTGCACTAGCCCTGGCCAGTCTGCACTAGGTTCAGGGCTAGTAAAACAATGTTAAGGTCGAACCCTGAGTAAAAGATGAATAAAGATGTGAATGAGGTTGTAAGGCAGGTGTGTAGTGTAGTTAACTCTACCCACTATGTACTTAAGCTCTGGCCGGAGGAAACAGAATCTTAATCTGGCTGAAATGGACAGCCACTTAAAACGGATAAAACTACTGTGCACAAAGTATTCCATTACAAGCAGCTTCCACTGTCATGCCTGTGCTGGATTCACCTATACTGTATTCCAAAAATGTGCTGTAGTATGTGTCTCAAACCTTGGGAAGGCCCTATGTAAGAAACCCCTTATTCGTTTGTATTGCATGCTTGAAAAAGGGACCTTTGAAATTTCAAAAGCTCAGGGCTGGCCTTAACCATTCTTGGGCCCTGTCCAAGCCCACTCTTTTGGGCCCCACCACTCCATTCCCTGTGGGGCCCCCCCACATCTAACGTTTACACCTCTCCTGCACCCTAGGAGGCCTTTCAAGATAGCTATGGGAGTGGCTCTAGAGCCTGACCCTAATTTGGCCTTTTACTTTACCACGTGAGCAGCTGCACTGTCTTGCCCCAGTCAGGCCTTTTTAGTTTGCTGTGGGGAGCAGTTCTGTTCTCTGGTCCCCTTCAAGCTTTTCTTTAAATAGCTATGGGAAGAGCCTCCAGTCTACAGCCCTTGCTCCCACCTAGACCGTGAGTTAGAGTCATGGCAGGCAGTTGAGCCAGTCATAGTCATTGCTATAACCACTGCCAGAAGAGGTGCTCTCTCTCCCCAGATGTCCTTGCTGGGGCAAGGGACAGAGGTGGTCAAGCCACTGGAACAGAAAAAGTGCCTCCCTGATTGTTGGTGGGGGGAGGAGATATCAGAGATGTGGCTCTCTGGTCCTTTAGATATGCCCCCTTACAGTGTCCTGGCTGCTGATGATGAAAGAAGGTGATCACTGAGGCCAAAAAAGGTACAGTCATCCCTGCTACATTGGCCCCTGGTGGAGGGAAGGGGGACTGGATCATTAACTCCCCCCCCCACACTTCTAGTGGGGAGAAAAACAAAATTCAGACCCGGAAGACAAGTGATGCAAAATGATGCCCCAGTCAGAGCCAACAGTGGAGCAAAGGCTGACTGCAAGGACAGGGAGTTCACAAACCACTTAACTTTTTCTGGAGGTGTGAGTGAGAGAGAATTAAACAGATAATAGAGTGAGATGATTATTGGGGGGGGGGGGGAGCCACTTAATGAAAAAAAAAAAAAACATTAGTAATTACCCAGTGGCAGCGGTGAGCAGTCCAATTTAGCTGGCTCAGGGCTGTTTTGTTAAAGCTGCAGAAAAACAAGTTGGAGGTGTGAGATGGGGCACTTATTTAATCGGACACTCATTCACAGAAATATGGTGAAAAGAAGACAAACAAAGGACAGGATGCCATCCGATTGAGTGTCTGATTAAGTGCCTCATCTAGCGAGCTAGGCCAGCATTCATTTAAAATAAGAGATTATTACCTACTGTCAGTTCCATAACTGACCGGGGGGGCTCAGTGGAAGAATTAATCAGGCTATTTCTGTGCAGTGTATGCTGCTTATTACAGAAAAAATGCTGTTGCTTACACAACGGTCGCTCGTCAGGGCTTCGAGGCCCCCAACGTGCAGGGTCACGGCTCGCTCGATGCTGAGGCTAGCCCTGCAAAAGCTAGTTTGTTTAACATGAGGTCATTGCAGGTCCTAAGGATATCATTTTTGCTAAGGATCCTAGGAAAGATAAAAATTCGTTATTTTTTTTATTTTTTTATTTTTTACAGTTCTTTACTGTCACGCCTTATATTGTAAAGTATCCTTTAATTAGATACTGTCCATGTAACATTTTGTGGTTTGCTTTGTATTTACCGTCTTTCACTTTTCATGTAATGTAGAGAGTTGCAGACATTGCTCTAAACATCCTGTGGAACAAAGACAAACCCTTTCTGTTCTTTCAGCTAACTGCAAGGTTAAGTCCTTTGCATTCATCTTGTAATTTTTGGCTCAGAAAGATAATGAAGTCCTGGAAAGAAATGATGGACACATGGCAAGAGAAGAAAGGAATGACATATGCTGCAGCACCAGCTTCACCTATTTCTGACCAAAACCAAGATGATTCATGTTTAATTGCTTTCTTTTTTAAGAGTTTAAGAGATTTGTAGTACAGTATTGAGACCATGAATTACAGAAATGCATTATGCATTTGGCTTGACCCTTGCAAAAGTTCAAGAGCTCTTAGCTCTTTTAAGGAGTTGGTTTTCAAACAATGGTTTCATTGTCTAAAACCAATATGTAATACAACTGTGATTATTTTTGGAAAGCTTTATTTGTTTTTGATGATGCCAAACTAGAAAATTTAGAACAATCTTGTAACTAGAATGTCTGTTGGTCTATGTTGTATTTTTACATGCTAAGCCACAATGTTAATGTAAGAGCAGGGCTTGAGTTTAGCTGTATTCCAACACGTTTTGCATACCACTTTCGTGCTGGAATACCAATGTTGTAACGTGGTATCCTGCCTAGGTCCTGCCCCCAAATCCTGCAGATGTAGTACAACCTCCTTACCATGAGGTGGTGATGTTTCAAAGGATTCTGGCCCCAGATTTACAGTGACACGTGGGGAAGGGGGGGATAAAAGCGCTTCCCCTCTAGACTTGGTCCTGTTGTCCTGTTCGGAGTGTGCATTCTGGTTCAGCAATGAACAAGTAAAGCAACCAAGAGTTATCATTAACACGTATTAGTCCTGCTGGTTCTATATCCTAGTGATCAACTTACATTTATGATTCTTGTTGTTTTCTGTATGCCACAATATGGAGAAGTACTGACGGAGGGTTTATCAGTGGTTGGTGTCTTGTCTGATAGGGGGACACAACATGTCTCTACACCATGCAGTTTTTACATTTTGGTGTTTGGGAACCAGCAGAAACATGTTCTTTTTCAGCTGGTTCCCAAACACTGAAATGCAAAAATCACGTGGTGCAGGGACACGCTATGTCAGATGAGAAACCGATCCCTGATAAACCCTCTGTCAGCATTTCTCCATATTGTGGGGTATACAAAACAGCAGGAGTTATAAATGTAAGTTGATCGCTAGCACAAAGAGCCAGCGGGAATAATACATGATAAATAATGGCTCTTGGTTGCTTTACTTGCTCATTGCTGTACAGCCAGAACACTTACTCCCTGCAGGACAACAGGACCAAGTTAAGGGGAAAACAAAATGTAGGGCCAGATTACAAGGTGTGCGTATAGCGATCTGCACAGGTGGGATCAAAAAGCAGTGTTGCTCATGGTGGCAAAAATGAGATTCTCTCACATGCTGGGAGTCCTGGACAGAGTAGTCAAACCAGGCCACCTGCTTCTCGGGGCCAGTGTTTCCAGGCTGTGATCGTGATCACCCTGTTCTAAGGGTAAAGGCCTGACTCACTCTCTTCATAATTTGTTTTGAGTGGTCATCATCTACTTGCCACACAAATATTGGGGGGGGGGGAGACACCATACCAGGCAAGGATACGCAGGAGGAGGGCAGGCAGGGCAGGATTATTGGTGGGGTAAATCAGGGCAGGGCCACACCAAGCCAAGATCCATGTAAGGGCAGGCAGGCAAGTATCAGGGCAGGGCACACAGGCCAGAGCAAGGATCCATGACAGATGGGGCAGACAGACAAGAATCCGTGGGGGCTGATGCCGTCCTGGATCCATGGAGCAGGACAGGGCCACATTGGGCCAGTATCCATGTGGGGGAAGGCAAGCCAGCATTCAGGCCAGGATCCCTGAGGGACAGTTAGGACACAATCCAAGGGGTGGGGGGTCAGACAGGACAGGGCCATGTCAGGCCTGGATCCATGGGGAGACTGGTGCATCCAGTCAGGATCTGTGGATGGACAGACGGGCCAGGATGGGGTCCATGGGAAGACAAGCTTGAAATACCAGGATCCATTGGGGGGGACTTCCAGGCATGATCCATGGAGAGGAAGGGAGAGAGAAGAAGGGCCATTTCAGGCCAAGATCCAGGGGAAGGCAAGCTGGACAGGCCAGGATCCATTGGGGGCAGGCAGGTCAGGACCATGGGAGCATGACGGCCAGAATCTATGGAGGATGGTTGGGCAGACCAGGACAGGATGGGATTGGGGGCAGGGTCAGGCCACAGGCCAGGGATTGGACTGTGTTTTTTTTTTTTTTAAGTGCCTCTTAAATGAGAATCGAGATGGGGGGGGAGATCTACATATCATTTCTTTTTGTCAAATGTGTTTATTTTTGGGTTTACATACAGAAATTCACTGTATTTTAAATGTTCTACCTTTATAATCATAAAATTGATGGAAATTGGGGGGGGGGTACCAGATTTCATGATGGAATACCAAATTTCTGGCTTTGGTAATCTGCCAGAAAATACCACTTTTTCCCCTTAAATTCTACCCCTGAAGAGGATCTTTGTTTTATTTATATATTTATTAATCTGCAATCACCCTTAAGAAGGCAGAGTTCCTGTCCGGGGAGATTGCGGCTGCTCAGAATCGACCAGCTCAGCTTTTTCGCACTGTAGACAGACTGTGCGACCCAGTCTGCCTACAAGTTCAAAAAGACTTTTTGAAGTAGAGTGCGATGAACTTGCTCGATTCTTTGCAACTAAGGTGGCTGACATCAGGGCGGTGCTCCATCCAGCACACTCTAAGGGTGTTGCTCTGGATCAGTGCATGGCCGCTGCTCCTCAGCTGTCCTGGAGTACCTTCGACCAACCTGAGTTCATGGATGTCATGCAGATTGTCCAGAGTGTGCGTCCTACGTGCTGTAGTTTGGACCCAGGACCAATCTCCCTGATTTTGGGTTGTATTGATTCCATCTGTCTGGTCCTAGCACAGATAGTCTGGTGCTCCTTGGAAACAGGTGAGTTTCCTAGCTCCCTGAAAGAGGAGTTGGTAACACCCTTCTTGAAGAAAGCTTCTCTGGACCCGACTGCCATGTGAACTACAGACCAATCTCAAACCTTCCCTTTTTAGGGAAGGTGATTGAGAAAGTAGCGGCCGTAAAGCTGGAGAACCATTTGACCATCCATGATATCTATGAACCCCTCCAGTCCAGTTTTCGAATGAGGCATAGCACTGAGACAGCGCTGGTTCAGGTGCTCATTGATCTCCTGATGGCTAGAGATCAGAAGAACCGTTCCATCTTGATTCTTCTAGATCTCTCATCAGCGTTTGACACTGTGGGCCATGGGGTCCTACTTGATTGCTTGAGGTTCATCTGTGGACTATTGGGTGTAGTCCTCAGGTGGTTTACATCTTACCTCACTGGAAGAACTCAGAGAGTGGTGTCCGGGGTTTATTCCTTAGATCCAGTGTGTCTGTCTTGTGGGGTTCCTCAGGGGTCAGTGTTGTCCCCCATGTTTTTCGCAGTGTACATGCTGCCCCTCAGAGACATTGTAAGAAGCCATGGGCTGAGGTTTCACTGCTATGCTGATGATACCCAGCTCTAACTTTCTTTTGCACCTGACCAGGATGGGGCTCTGTCAGTCTTTAATAACTGACTCACAGAAATCCAGGAGTGGATGGACTCCAGTTGGCTGAAGTTGAACTCTGAAAAGACTGAGGTGCTGGTTGTAGACCCGGTGTGCCGGATGGGGGGCTGGTTCGCCCTTCAGGCTTTACCTTGGGAGCTTATCACTCCCGACCTCTGAACAGGTGCATAAATCTGGGGGTAATTTTTGATGAAGTGCTGACTCTACGTTCGCAGGTGTCTGCCATCGTCAAGTCCTCTTTCTACCATCTAAGGACTATCTCCAGGATTAAGCACCTTGTTCCGTCCGGCGATCTTCCTTCGCTGGTCCATGCCTTTGTGTCCTCGTGCTTGGATTATTGCAATTCCCTTTACCTAGGGCTACCTGGGGTGGAAATCCGCCACCTGCAGCTGGTGCAGAATGCAGCAGCCCGGCTTTTGATGGGAACTTCTCAGTCCAGTCATTTTTCGCTGGTGCTGCATGGACTGCACTGGCTGCCAGTACAGTGGCGGATCACCTTTAAAGTCAGTCTTCTGACTTTTAAAGCTCTACATGGACAGGGCACAGACTACTTGAAAGGGCTCCTGGTCCCTTACTGCCCTGGGCGATCGCTCCGCTCAGCTGACAAGGGGTTGCTAGAGATCCCGAGGGTGTGTTTGAAATCTTCTGGGGCCTGTGCATTTATGCATGCGGCCCCTACCCTCTGGAATTCTTTACCCCATCAGTTACAGGAGTGTGCGACCGTGGAGGGATTTAAACAGGCCCTGAAAACATACTTGTGGTGTCAAGCATTTGCTGGTTAATTTCCCCTTTCTAACTGTATCAGTTGTTTTCATATTTTTTTAAAATTCTGAGATGTTTGATGTGTTTTTAAACTCTGTTAGGCACCTTGGTTTTTGAAAGGCGCCATAGAAATAAAGACTATTATTATTATTTGAAGATTTTTACCAGTAGTCCATACTGAGCTGCAAGCAGCCCATTTCCAGATGGGTCCTAGGGAAAGTGACACAAGGCTACATAGTATAAATAGGATGCAATAAATAAGTTGTAAACATTAAGAATCGGTACAATCAGAATACAAAACTGTATACAGGGTGACAAGTGTACACAGGAATACACATGAAAAAAAACATACGAACAGTAGTTATACAAAAATATATACAGTACCCCAGGCAAGGGAGACTAGTGTGTATATAGTGTGTGGGTCTATTGTTGTTTAATGCTTTCATTTCAGACATTGCTGTGAGAGTTAGGAGTAATATGAGTCTGTTTGCTGACGACTCCAAACTAAGTGAGGAGGGAAGGAGGACACACCAGGAAGACCTAGAAAGACTAGAACAGTGGTCAGTCACATGACAGGTGGGGCTTAACGTTAGGAAGTACAGTGTGCGTCACTTGGGAGCTAGGAATCCAGGGTACAGCTACAGATTGGGGTACAGTTAACTAAGAGGAAGAAAAAGATCTGGGAGTAGTGATATCTGGTAAAATGAATCACTCAGGACAATGCAGGAAAGCAGCGGCTAAGGCAAACAGAATGCTGGGGTGCATTGCTAGGGGGATCACTTCAAGAAGCGAGGAGGTAATTCTGCCACTGTACAAATCCTTGGTGAGGCCGCACTTGGAGTACTGTGTGCAGTTCTGGCACCCTTACTTAAAGAAGGACATTATGCTCCTGGAGAGGGCCCAGAGGAGGGCATATTAAGACGATCCTTGGAATGGGGGATAAGCCCTATTCAGAGAGACTTAGGGAGCTAAACATGTACTCCCTTGAAGACAGAAGGGACATGATGGAGGCCTTTAAGTACTTGAAAGGTATTAATAGAGTAAACACAGAGAAGGTGTTTGGACTGAAGGGGGAAGGGACCACGAGGGGTCATAGCCTGAAACTGGTTGGTGGGAAGTATAGAAGAGATCTGAGAAAGCATTACTTCACAAAAAGGGTGGTGATGCCTTGGAATGTGCTACCTGAGGAGTTGATATCAAGGGAATCAGTACATGAGCAGGGTACAGGTAGGGCGGGTAGAGATCAGGGGGACTCTGAATGGAAATCGGGGGAGGGATGGCAGAGAGAAGGGAGGGGGGCAGCAACAGTTATCAAACTGTGAGCTGCATCTCGAGCAGGCATTGCAGACTTCAAGGCCTAATCTGCTGGCATTTTCATATCTTCGTATGTTGATATGTATAGGACTAACTGTACAAGAAAAGTTAAATAGAAGCTACAGTTGTTTCAAAAAGAAGTGCAAATGCAATATTAAATGTGAGTATAGCTAAGGGGCAAGGAGGTCAGGTGCAGAAACAGACATGTCTGTGATATGGTCCTTGAGGGATTTCAGAGCAGTGGATGGGGGTGGGCCAGACTAAAGTCAGGTAAGTCTGTTGGAAAAGGCATCCTTCCCCACTACAGTCTTGGAGTGAGGCAGGGAGAAGGTGCAGGTGTCAGGTCAGAATTTCTGAAGTGATGGATGGAAGGGAAAGGACAAGAGGGAGTCAAGATATTGCATCTGGGGAAGGACCCCGACCAGAATTTGGAAAAGAATAAAGCATATTAGAGAGGTCTCTGCCCAAGAGAAAGAGAGGGAGAAGTGAGAGTGAGAAGTGTCCAAGACAGAAAGAAAGAGAGAGAGAGAAACGAAGTGAGGAGTAAAGAGAATAGTGATGGGTGTGAGGAGGGTAAATTGACCGGAGAGGTGTAGAAGGTTCAGTCTGGCTAAGCTACATTTTGGAGAAGCACTACATACCACATTTCCATAGTTAGATGCTGGAAGGAGTATATTCATGAAAATCTCATAGCATGTGGAAAAAGGGGATAAAAACTTAGTTCTTGTAGAATGCTTCCAAGTTTGGGAAGGATTTATTTTGGATTGCATCAGTGTGATAGGAAAAGTCAATATTAGTCACTCCACCCCCGCAACATTTAAAGGAGGAGGCTTCCTCAAGCTGGCAACACGACCACACGTTACTTGAAGTGGGGGGGGCTACAGTTTGTAATCAAGGTCCTCGGTGGGGGCTGGGGGGGTGAATTCTTCAATAGTATAAGGTTAGTCAGCCAGGGTTGTTAAATTTGTTGAGCGAGGGAAAGACTTAGGCATCGAGGGTCCTTCTAGTACAAGCCATAACCTATAGCCCCTGATGTGTGTAAGGTGCATAACAGTTGTACTAAGAGGGACAGAAAAAGAACTGCTGTCAAGAGGAACAAAGGGAAGATGTAAGCATTAATGAGGTAAGGGGATGGAAGAGGTAGAAGACTAGGAGCCGAAGCAGAATTCGGAGAGGAAGGTATTTTAAGGGTGGGGAGAAAGAGGTTGTACTAGAAGGAGTAGTAGTGTGTGTGGAGGGAAGTTTAGGGCAAGTGACAGAAAGAGTAGAAAAGGGGGTTCGGGGTCGATAATGAGCAGCTGATCTGACTGGTCGCACTACTCGGAAGCTCCATCTTTACTACGAAAATAAAAGTGCTTAATTAAGTAAATCAGTAACTTGCTTAACTGAAAAGAGTTGCCCTAATACCGGGGAGATGGATAAATACATCACCTCGGGCAAGTCGGCGTGCCACGCGGGTAAAAACGCCAAGAAAACTCAACTCCAAAAGGGAAGCACAAGTGGTGGACTAGGCCCAGTCTCACTGTCTGCAGCGGAGGTAGCGGCAATCAGCAGGGCGGTGTCGGAGCAAATTCTGGCCGACTTCAGACCACGCTGGGAAAGCCTGGAGCATACTCTGAAGGGGCTAACACATGAACTGAAGCAGCATACAAGGCAGATCGCGGAGGCGGAACAAAGAATCTCGGATCTTGAGGACCAAAGCAGTGAAAGCCCCTCCAAAATACAAAAGCTAGAAAAAGAGGTAGAGGAGCTTAAAGAAGCATTAGATTACCAGGAAGATTATAGTCGGAGAAATAATCTGCACATCAGGGTCCTGCCAAAGGGAACGGAGGGAGGGAACCTGTTAAAGTTCTGCTCAGAGACTCTGCCGAAGTTGCTAGATATGGACCTGCCTAAGTCCAAGCTTAAAGTCGAGAGAACACACAGGGCCTTGGCTCCGAGGCCTCAGAATGGGCAACCCCCTAGACAGGTGATCTTCCGGCTGCATCACTACTCAGACAGGCAGGCCTTATTGGTGGCTTTTAGAAATAAGAAGGAGCTAGTGTACGAAGGCCACAAGCTAACCCTACACCAAGATATGTCCCAAAGAATACAGAAGAAAATACAGCAGTTCAATACGTTGATGGATGGGATGAGACAACGGGGGCTCGATTTCTTCATGGTATATCCGGCTACAGCCAAAGTAAAACTCGAGGGGGCCACATATTCATTTTGGGAGTCAGAGAAGCTGCAAACATTTCTGGAGGACTGGGACTGGAAGAATGGGAGAATGTGAGCGGGACCAGTAAGTAGTAAGTAGAGAATGGCGAGAAGATGGAGGCTAATTTGGCGACCGACGAATTGGATCGTTGTTTGCAATTGCCAGGGGAATAAACAGCAAGGGGAGAGAAAAGTATGGAGGAGCTAGAGATTTGTTTGGATGGCCTCGTGTATCTGTTTTTGGTTGCCCTCCCCTTCAATCCTATGGGTGGCCACTAGATGCAGATCTCCAGGGATTTGTAGGTGGTGCAGGATGAACGCTGGTGAGTTACAACATGACTTTAAAGAACGACAGGGATATGACCCCCCATATGCCTCGTCTGATGTGGACTAGAGACAGAACTGAGCTTTTAAAAGAGGCAGATTACTCTCCAGGTGATCATGCTACAAGTTTATAAATCCTCATATGGGAGGGGGAAGGGTAGCTGGCGGCCTCACGAGTAGTGTGTACTAGAGACAGAACTTTCTCTCCACCAGGAGCATGTGGCACTGTGGGGCACGAGCGACTACCTTTTTCTTGTCTTCCCCCATGGCGATACAGAGGGCTAAGCTGGGAAAGCGCAAAGACAGGGATACACTCAAGGCCTGAACTAAGGGAGACATGCCTAGCAAAAACAGGAGTCAAGGACCAGGTGGAGGGATGTGGAGATGTCTTGAGGGTTGGGAGAACGCTTTGAGTGGGCACTTGGAATGAGGCTCTCTAAGAGTCAGTGGGCACAAAATGCCTGACGATAGCATAAAGGGCAACTATATCAAGGGAGGAGAGAAAGGGATATCTGTGACGACCAGTCGAGGGGGGGGGTTGGGGGGCTTGGGTAGAGAGGGGGTACAGACACCGATTTAGAGGGGGCTCGGGTAGTACAGTAATAACATAAAAAATAGATGGTTGGGGCACTCTGAGGCAAATATAGCATGAGGATAAGTTTGGGGTAAGAAAGGTGGAGCAGGAGTAGTGTGTATGGGGGAGTGATTATACACTGAAGATTGTAGTATATGTAGAGGGGAGGGAGCAGTTGGGGTTAGGGAAGAGGGAGGGCCAACACAGGGGAAGAAGGGATAAAGAAGGGCTGTTTTTGGAAATGAATCAAGGGAGGGTTGGGGGCAAAGTTGGGGTCATTGTTATACAGTTGGTTATTGTTCAACTTTTCACTTGCATGTTTAGTGTTTTTAGAATGGTCTGTGTCATATGGTATCTGCTAGAGGTAAAAGGCTGAGCTGTGACCGGGACGTTTCAGGGATGTTCACACTGGAGAAATGACTAATGGTACGCCCCAGCCTTTGGGGGGGAGGGTCAAAATAGTATCCTGGAACATAAAAGACTTTATGTCTCCTGCAAAAATGGTGAAGATTTTAATGGCCCTTAAAAGACACAGGGTTTCAGTGGCTATGTTGCAAGAGATGCACCTATCAAATAGTGAGCACAAAAAACTTGTGTGAGGTTGGGTGGGCTAGTGCCACGCAGCAGCCTACAACTCGCATAAGAGGGGGGCAGCAATTTTAATTCATAAGCACCTGCCCTTTAAAACACTGAGGGTGGTGAGGGATGCTATAGAGGGGAGGTATGTTTTTGTAGAGGGGGAGCTTGAGGGCAGAATGATTACATTGGGAAACTTATATGCACCGGCTGATGGGGATCGGAGCTTCTACCGGAAGGTGTTGGATGTTCTGGTTAAGGAGCAATTTACAAATCTAATAATGGGGGGGGATTTTAACTATGTGGCAGATCCTAAAATGGATTACTTAGGGAATAGGGATAGGACGGATGGGGATATACAACAATGGCTGCTTGGGCTAACAGAATTAGGCCTGATTGATGGATGGAGAACAGCCAATCCGGGGGTAAAGGAATATACATTTTTCTCCAACCCACATCATTCCTGGTCACGGCTGGACTATGTATATATTCAAAGAGATTTATATCAATATACTAGAGCAATGGGACATAGCCCAATATTTCTATCTGACCATACCATAGTAGAAATGGAGATTGCCCTGGGCCAGAAGGACATATAAAGGGGTTGATGGAAGTTTCCTATATATATGTTGACGAGGGAGGAGTTTCGGGACTTTGTAAAAGAACAGTGGAAATTTTATGAAGAGACAAATAAAGAGTACGGTGGAAAGCGAGGGCATATATTGGGAAGCTGGTAAAGCATTCATAAGGGGTTATAATCGGATATACAGCTAAGCAAAAAAGAGAAAAAAGGCAGAAGCAAAGGGATATGGAAATCAAAATAAGTGACCTGGAGAAGGAAGTAATTAAGGGAGGAGGAGGAGAAGAAAAACAGAGAGAACTCAGGTTGGCAAGGGAGCTGCTCAATATCAATCTGGGTAAGGAAGTGAATACCAACATATTCTTTGCAAAACAGAGGATGTATGAGTGGGGCAATAAAGCAGGCCCCCTTTTGGTCCAGCTTATGAAGGGAGGGAAAAGTAATCATAGGATAGTGCAAATTATAGGAAGGGGAAAATACTAAAGGAGGAAGGAGAAATCTGTAATAGATTTAAGGAGTTTTACGAGGAGTTATACAGGGCTGTGTGTCAAGGGAAAGGTGGAGAAAGGGATGGCTTCCTTAAGGAGATGAAAATACCTAGTCTAAATGAGGTACAAAGAGGAAAAATAACGGTGATAGAAATTAAAAAGGCGATCAGTCCGCTGAAAAATGGGAAGGCAGCAGGACCTGACGGGCTGGGGGCGGAGTTTTACAAGCTCCTGAAAGAGGAAGTGTCAGGCACACTGCGTAATATTTTACAAGAGACCAGGGAAGGGGGGGTGGGGTGGTCCCTGACACGTGCTGCCAGGCTTTGATTACTGTTCTTCCCAAAGCAGGAAGGAACTTGGAGGCATGCAGATCCTTTAGACCGATCTCGCTCCTGAACCAGGATTGTAAAATCATGACTAAAGTCTTAGCAAACCGATTGGAAGAGGTACTCCCCCTGTTGGTCAACCTGGATCAGACTGGGTTCGTCAAAGGAAAGCACTCCTACCATAACGTGAGGCTATTGAATGTCATTTGGTGGGGGGAGAGGCACCCAGGTGAGGCTTGTGTCCTTTCAATGGACTCCGAAAAAACCTTCGATAGAATTGAGTGGGACTATAAGCTGCATATTTTGCAGAGATTCGGGCTGGGGGAAGAGTTTGTAAAGATGGTAGGAGCATTTTATGCACACCCGAGGGCACAGGTACTAGTTAATGTGATAGCAACCCCAGAGTTTAGATTATATAGGGGAACAAGGCAGGGCTGCCCCCTGTCACCCTTGCTATTTGCATTGGCAGTAGAGCCCTTGGCTATTAGAATCAGAGATGAGCCTGATATAAAGGGTATCAGGGGAAGACGGGGGGGGGGGGGTAGGCATGTCATATCTCTCTATGCAGACAATGACCTACTGTTTCTGACAGAACCAAATGTGTCAGCCCCTAAAGTGATATCAGTAATAGAACAATTTGCATTTTTTTCTGGGTATAAAATTAATGTGCCAAAGTCTGAAATTATGTTTTTAGGAGGGTGCAATAGGGAGGAAGCCTGGGGGTTAAAAAGAGTACAACACACACTTACATACCTGGGAACTGAGGTGGGAAAACAAGTGGGGAGCCTCTATGAGTCGAATTATAGACCACTGATAAGGGAAATTTTACAAGACCTGAGTAGGTGGAAGGAGTTGAGTATTTCCTGGATAGGACGGATCAACCTCATGAAAATGAACGTTTGGCCCAGAATCTTATACAAAATGCAGATGATCCCTTTCGGCCTGACAGCTCAGGATATAAAAAAGCTGGAAAGTGCATTTGCAACTTCTGTCTGGGGGGGCAAGCACCCCAGAATTAGTCTGAAACAGTTAAAAGCACCAGTAGCACAAGGAGGGTTAAATTTCCCGGATATGATGAGATACTTTCTGGCAACATAATATAGGTACATACAAAATTGGGTACACAGACAGGAGGTTGCTGAGTGGGTCGAGCTTGAAGAAGACGAGGCACCAGGGAGAATTTCGAGCTACCTACGTGAAGAAGGATTCAGGCGGTATAGAAAGCTGCATGCATCTAATCCGCTGGTGGTGGCCAGGCCTGGGCGCATGGGGGAAAATTAAGAAGAGACAAGGCATCGAGACATGTCAGACTCTACTGGTCCCGCTGGTGGGGAACCCGGATTTTCTGCCAGGTCTGGAAGATGACGGATTTAAACTATGGCAGGATAGGGGGTTAAAATGTATGGCGACCTTGACATCTGGGGGGAGTATATGCACATTCCAGGAGATTAGAGAGAGGGTGCATGTACCCACTTCACATATGTATAGATATTTCAGGTAAGGGACTATTATAAGCAGCTCAGAACAGCCGAAGAAACAAGGAGACTGATGGAGGATGTGGAAAGGGAGCTAATGGGGCCAATAGGTGTGAGAAGGTATTAATAGGGAGGGCTGTGAGACTGGACAGGAAAAGTTTTTTTCAGGCCCCTCCCCAGAAGGCGAAGGTATGGTGGGAGCGAGATATTGAGGAAGAAATTGGTGAGGCCAACTGGCAGCTAATGCTAGAATCCCATCAGGGACTGCTAGTGTGTAATAAGTACAAAGAAGCCCAATTCAAATATATTCAGAGGCTATACTACCCACCAGCTATGGTGCACAGCTTTTGTCCGGGGGGGTTTCACCATTTTGTAACAAGTGCAAAATAAATAGGGGCACATAACAACATTATTACTAGAGTTACCCAATGATAAAGTCTTACTGGCAAGACATATCTAAAGAAATCACATCTATGAGAGGAAAGCCTATTGAGATCTCCCAGGCTATACCTTATACCGGGAGGACCGAGTAGGCAAACGAGGGGGAGGCTGTGCAATCTACACTAGGGACACAATATTTGGACACGCTCGCCCTACTCCTACCCTTGTAAATGGGGCCCAGGCCCTTACTCTCAAACTCACCCCGGACCCCTCTAGGGGCCATCTCTATCTCACCACTGCCTACGTTCCCCCAAAGAACCAGCACCCGGCTCTGGTATCTTTAACTGACTATCTGGCCTCCCTCCACCATAAGGCGGAACAAATCCTAGTTGGAGACCTTAACGTAAACTGGCTCAGCACCTCCTCTTCCACGATTCGAGACTCATTTGCCGCCCAAGACCTGACGCAACTCGTCACCCAGCTCACTAGAATAAACCCAAAGAGAGGAACCGGCACCCTTCTGGATGTAATTATCACTAACCGACCCCAAAAAATCCAAAACATCCAGGTCCTACCAGATTCCCTAAGTGACCACTCCCCTATCCTATTTCATTGGGCAGGCCCCAATCCCAAACCAAAGCCAAGACCACCCTCCATGGCGCCTCCGCCTAGTGGGCTGCAAAACTTAAACAATTCCTCACTCAGATAAACTGGTCCCCATTCATATGCATCCAACATTGACACTGCCCTCGCCTTCTTCTCTCACACACCTTCAACATGGCCTGTGATCTCTTTGCACCCTTCATCAAAATCCGATCCAAAAAGCAGAATGCACCCTGGGTCAGCCCTGCCCTTCTACAATTGCTTAGAAATCTGGATAACCTCTGGCACCTTGCCACTGAAACGGGTCGGCCGTCTGATAGGCAAGCTTACAATGCAGCCCGGAATAAGTGCTCTTGGGCCATCCAGAAAGCCAAGGCCGACCATTACCAGGCCACCCTTACCTCCTCCTGGGGTTCGGCCCGGACTTTCTGGGATAATATTAAACAGTTAAATGGAAAATCACGCCCCCCTCCCCCATCCCAGCTCACTAGTGATGGCACTACCTCCACCGATCCTGCCATCATAGCTAACTGCCTCAACACCGCTTTCACTGACCTTAGCTCAGTCCTCCCTAGTAATTTCTTTGACCCTCCCCCCAACCAACCTCCCCCTGTCCTCCACCACCCCAGCTTCCACCTGCGCAAGGTTTCTGCCCAGGAAGCCAGACCCATCCTAATCAAAGCATTGAGTGGTAACAGTCCCGGCAGTGACTCACTGGATCCCAGTATCCTCAGGCTGGTGCTAGATGAAGTCCTTGCCCCACTCACCAGCCTACTTAACCGATCGCTCTGCCTGGGACAATTTCCCACTGCTTGGAAAACAGCCATAATCACGCCCATTCATAAAGGGGGCGACAAGTCCTCGGCCAACAACTACCGGCCAATCTCCATTCTCCCCCAAAGCCCTGGAAAAAGTGGTGGCCATTCAAATCACTGAATATCTGGCTAAAGCATAGCATCTTATGCCCAGAGCAACATATGGCTTCCGTGTTGGTCACAGTACCAGCACTGCGCTAATTGAATTCTCCAACTTCCTACACTCCTCCCTGGACACCAGCTCCCTAGCTGGTGCAGTGTTCATCGACCTCTCAAAGGCTTTCGACACTGTCTCCCACCCTCTTCTGCTGAATGCCCTCTGCCACACTGGTCTCTCGGCTGGCCCCCTAGCATGGTGCACGAGCTATCTAGCCGCTCGCTCACAGTGTGTTAAAATCAATGGGATACTCTCTGATACCCGTCCCATACACTCTGGGGTTCCCCAAGGCTCCATCCTGGGCCCCCTTCTCTTCTCACTCTATCTGAACACCCTGCCCAGTGCATGCTCTGGCAAAATTCTTCTGTATGCTGATGATGCTGTCATTTTTGCCTCCCACCGCAATCCCGTCTCCCTTCAGGACATCCTACAGCAGTCTTTCAGTGATGCCGAAGCCTGGTTTAAGGAGCACAGACTCATCATTAATCTTAAAAAAACCAAAGCTATGCTCTTTTCCCACCCCCAAAACAAAGCTAGCAACCACCCATTCCATATCCTTCCTAGTACCAAACAGCCACTGGAACAAGTCTGCTCCTACAAATACCTTGGGGTTACCTTCGACTCAGCCCTCACATTCCATGACCACATTGATGCCCTAATATCCGCCACCAACACACGGCTTGGTATCCTCTTCCGCCATAGAAACTGCCTTCCCCAAATGCGCTCCGGCTCGCTGTTACATCTTCAGTATTGTCCCTTGTAGACTATGGCCTACCAGTCTATGGTGCTGCCGACACGACTGCCCTCAAAAAAATTCACTTAACCCTGAATAAAGCCTGCAGACTGATTACTGGTGCCCCCAGGCTCACACACACCTGTCAGCTGTATGGACAAGCTAAACTCCTTACCTTAGATGAACGGCTCTGATATCAAACCTGCCTCCTCACAAAAACCCTACTCGGGCTCTCCCTCCCTGGGGTGGCATCCATCCACGGATCCCACCCACTATTGCAACACGATCATCCAACAAGACCACTCTAATGGTCCCCAGATCAAGAACCACACATGGCCAGAGGTCCTTCTGCTACAGAGCCCCATCCTGGTTTAACTCTCCCTGCCCCCATCACCAATGCCACCACCATCTCCAAGTTCAAAACCACCCTTGAAACCAACTCATCAACGACCATTAGCTGCTCCTGTCTCAAAGCACTCCACCTCGACTTCTCAACTCATGACAACGCCCACCGGACGGCTCTCCACCTAGCCCACCCCACCACCTCTTCCCGGTACACCGTACCTATGTCTAACCTGGCCAGTGCCTGCTGTTTTTAATGGTATGCCAATAGATTGCTCAATATATGATACCAACTTGTGTAACACCTGTCTCAATTACTTGTACTCTGTAACTTATATGTATTTTGTCTGACCTCAGTGTGACGTGGCGCCTCTGATGAACGCCTATTTTTAGCAAACCGGTGCTATGTAACCTAAAACTCTATGTATGTCCTCAATGTGACGAGGTACCTTTGGAAACGAGCCCCTGGCTCAGAGGTTGTAAACTGATTTCACAAATAAACAAACAAAAAATCATTGCTGTTGGAGGTAGAAGGAGAAGAAAATGGGGAATGGTTTCTCTACCCTAGATGGATAAGGGTGCTACTTACAGTGGCTAGAATAGGAATACAAAATGTATGGACCATGGCTGTGGGGCCTACAGTGGGTCAATGGAAAGAACGCACGGTAAAAGTCTTAGCAGTGGACAAGCTGATATATAGCTTAAAAGGGATGGAAGATAGATTTGAGAGACCTTGGGCAGAATACTTGGGTGCTCTGAGTATGGGGGAAAGAATGCTGCTGGAGGGTAGTGGATTATTTAATTGAGAGAGCGAACCTCTGGGCAAGGTGGAGATGAGATAGAAGGATGGGACACAGACTGAATTAATAGTTAATTGTTAGGGGGTAGCAGGTTGGGGGGGTTTGAAAAATAAATAGAAAAAGGACAGGAATGTGGAATGAAATCTGAAATATAACTAAGTGCTGTGGCAAATGCATATGACTGTATTACATGGATTTTTTATAGCTATCTGCTATGAACTGTATATGGATAACTGTCCAATAATAAACATGAAACAAAAAAAAAAAAAAAAAAAGGGGGTTCAACCTGGCCATGGTGGATTTGAGGCACCATTGTATGTCATGTCTGTGTAATCAAGCACTGCGAGGATCATTCCTTTGGCAGACCTGGGGTGGGAGGCAATGTTTATTGCAGCAGTGTGCCCAGTGTGGGGAGCTTTTTATGGATGAAGTTGGCTATCGAAGGAGAAGTCAAGGTTTTTGTCCAGCCATACGTTACTTGAAGTGGAAGGGGGGGCTCCAGATTTGTATAGACCAAGGTTATGTGGAGCCTGGCAAGTCTGTTTGATGCCAGGGTACATAGAGATGGTTTTCTGGGCATTAAGTAAGAGTTGATTTGTACAGAAACAGCACTGGGTGTTGTCGAAATCATGCTGCAATGTCACGTCTAGTTGTGGGACTGATGCTCTTGAGGCAAAAGGTGTAGTCTCATCAGCATACATGTGAATACGCAAGGAGGCACAGACTGAGGGCGGGTCATTTAGCAAGATGGAGAAAATTATTTGATCAAGGATGGGTCCCCAGGGAGTGGGACTCCTGGGAAGGAAATGGAAAGGGGGGGGGGTAGGGCATCTCCTCTTCTAATACTAAAAACTGAAAGCTGCACCATTTCTCTTATGCCGAGGATGTTTTCATCGGTGCATGACAATAATCATGCCCTCCCTTATAATGACTGGCCATAAATTCTGTGAGCTCTAAAGAGGGGCTAGGACTTGCAGCGCAAGGATACTTTAGACTATAACCTCGCAGCAATAGGCCGGAGAAGGAAGTACATAGGACGAGAGCAGACTGGATGGACCTTTGGTCTTTTTCTACCTATAATAGTTTCTGTGTTTGTATAGTGAAGGCTTGTTTAGAGTTTGGTGCACATTGCAATTAAAAGGTATACCACAGAATAACACTGTTTTCTTGTGTCACAGCATTTTCACTTGTATATATTAAAACCTGCCTTTTGTAAGAATGCAGTGCAGAAGACATGTCTATTTCCTGTCATAGCAAATAGTGCTGTGACCTAGTAATAAAACACAGAACTCTGCCGCCTGAAAAAGATCTCATGGTCTGTCCAGTTTGTCCTATCTGGTGGTACCTGCATCCTTATGGGTCCATAACCATCCTCCCCCACCCCATCCTCCTCAGCTCCCATAACCAGCTGCTTATGTCAATCCCATTCCCTCTTGAATTCCACCACAGTTTCCACACTGACCACCTCTGTGGGCAGCGTATTCTGCTTTTCCACCACCTGCTCTGTGAAGAAATACTTTCTAATGTCCTTTTTAAACCTGCTCCCGCCCATTGTTCACTTTGTCCCCTGGTATTAAGATCGTCAGTCTGTAAACAGTTTGCTTGTTTCCACTTTGTTTATTCCCTGCATGTATTTAAACTTTTTGATCATGTCCCCTTCCCTCCTGACCTCCAGAGAGTACACACTGAGGTTGTTCAGTTTCTGCTGTTACGTCCTGCCCTGCTGGCCATAAATTGGCTTGGTCACCCTCCTCTACACCGTCTCCGGTTTGTTTTTGTCTTTACTGAGGTGGGGGCTTCAGAATTGCACACAGTACTCCGGATCAGGTCACACCAGTTTTCTGTACCGGGCCAAAACAGCTCTCAACCTCTTGCCTCCTAAATCAGGGACAAGGCGTAAAAAAAATCAGGGGCAAAGACCCCAAATCAGGGACACATCTTAAAAATGGGTACTTTTCACTTAGAATGCTGATAGGATAAGGGGATCTGTGTTAAGATGCATTTTCTGAAGAACAGCAAGTCTATAACTTTAATGTTTAACACTATTTTGTGATTTTTATCCCCACTGTTCTGTCACAGAAACACAAATTTTACGAGGGGCAGAGGGGAATTTTGAGGCAAAATCAGGGACATTTGAGAGGTATGGGGCAAAATGACCCCTTTTGTACTGCTTCTGAACCTCATTCCAATGTATCCCACATTCTCTTTGCTTTCCTGTTATTTTGTTACAGTGAGCTGATGATGGTAGGTTGATTGAAGTATCAGCCCCAGATCCCTTTCTGTCTTAGTCACAGCAGCCTTCACCCCTCCTAGACTGTATTCAAACCCCAGGATTTCTGTTGCCTACATGAATAGCTGTCAGACCATTGACCATTTCTGCAGCTTCACCAAACCTTTGGTCTTTTTGTGCCTGTAATAGTTTTTCTGTTGAGCTACAGAAGGCTTGTTTACAATGTGGTGCACATCACGGTTAAAGGGTATGCCAACAGAACAGTACTTTGTTTTCTTGTGTAACACAGCATTTTCATTTTGTATATACCAAAACCTTCTCGGAATTGTTGGATTACAGCTTTAGGACTGTGCCTCAGTGAATGTTTCCTGAGATGATCGGTTGTTCCTCTGGCACAGTCCATTTGAAAAACAAGCTGGGGCATCACTCTGCTTTAATCTCAGTGGAAATGCTGTCAGCAGCTTCTTTTTCAGGGTTATTGAAGATATTCCAGTGCTGTTCAAATTAACATTCTAATGAGTTATTTTCCCCTTTACTCAAATAAATTCATGTTTTGATTATATGAACTGGGCCTTCTTTAGTTTTTGTGCTTTAATAACAACTGCCATATCGAGTAGATTTATAACAAAGTGCAGCAGAGGTATACCAAGGATAACAAGCATTTGTCAATGCCGAATGTTGTCTTGCTGGCATTGGCATTGGTAGTGCAGGAGTTGGAGAGATGCATAATAGGAATGGCAGTGAAGTATTGAGCTGACGCCAACCCCACCTCCACCCTGCAAAGACTGACAGGCATTGGGGTGTGCCTTTGGGTCGTCGGCCATAACGCTTATGCCATTTTACCTCACCCTACCCTGCAGACACTGACAAGTGTTGCGGTGTACCTTGGGGTCTTCGGGCCTTACATTCACCCCAGTCCATAAGGAAATACACTGAGATGGGTGCAGTATAGGAGGATAGGGTGAACTTTGGGTCCGAAGACTCCAAGGCACACCTCGATGCCTGTCACTGGCTGCAAGGTGGGGTGTGTGTGGAATGGCGTGAGCATTACAGCCGACGGTCCCAAGTCACACCCCTGATGCCTATCAGTTTCTACTTGGTGGGGCGTTATGGTTGGAAACCCTAATGCCCTGGGTGTTTGTTGGTATTTTCACTCCAAATTTGCAATATGGGCTTTTTGTGACCCCACCTCATGAACAGTGGCACCATCAGTCCGTTAGCCAAAAGGTGATTTTGCACAGTGACTGCACCATTTGGCGCCACAGGTGTGCAAAGACATTTCGGGCAGAATGTGAAAAATGACAACTATACTGTTCATGAAGAAGTGTTAAAAAAAAAAAAAAAAATGGCAATGTTGAAAAATATGGAGTGAAAATATGGACAATTGGTGAAGTCACGAGTGCGTAGAACTGTGCAATGCATGCCAATAACGCAATTATTTTTAGAATTATTTAACCACATTTTCAACATAGCCATTTGGGGACCTCCCCTCATGTGCCGTGGCACTGTGATTTGTTAATCTGTCCCGAAAGTTGATTTCCCACAGCAACCGCGCCATTGTGCACCACAGGTGTGAAAACACATTTTGAGCCGGTTGTGAAAAATGATAGCTGTACTGTTCATAAGGAGGTGGGAAAAAATGACAATGTTGAAAATCTGGAGTGAAAATATTATAAAGTGTCGAAGTTACGAGCATGTGTGGAAACTGCATGACGCACACTCGTAACACAGTCATTTTTTTGAATTTTTTCACCAGATTTGCAACATGGGCTTTTGGGACCCCACCTCATGAACAGTGGAACTGTCGTTTCCTCAACTGGTCTCGAAAAGTGATTCTGCACAGTGACCGTGAAATCAGCTTTTGGGACCGAGTAACGAGATGACAGTGCATGTGTTCATGAGGTGGGGTCCCAAGAACCCCATGTTGAAAATCTCGTGCAAAAATTCCCAAAAATGGCTGAGCTATCCACCTAAGTTGAAACCCCCCATTGCCTGCCATTATAAAGCTTACCGCATTTTGTTCAGTTCTCTGTCGACTTTTGAAGAGTTCAGACGTGTTCCCGCTCCACAGAAGATTGCAATGCTGGCCCTCCAGAGGTAAGTATGGAGTGGGGGGTGCGGGAAGCGGGATGCGAGGAGGGTGCGGGTTGGGGAGGGTGCGATGGGACAACGGGGACTGTTTTCTTTATTTACAAGTAAACAAAAAGATTTTGGGCACACTGGGTGGGCTCCCAGTGTGCTATGAGTTTGGAGGGTACATGATGCCGACGGGATTGGGTACCCCTGCTGGCAAACAAATTGAACTGGGGGGGGGGGGACATGTCGACACAGGGATCGGGCATCCCCGATGTGGGGATTGTGGTAGGCGGCAGGAGCTGCCATATTTATTGGAATGTTTGACCAGGAAGGGCACACAATGGAGCCTTGTCATCTGATGCTCCAATAAGGATACTGCACCTCATCAGAGCGGCAGATTTCTTTCCACTCCATGGCTCTCTCTGAAACTGCTGTCATCGCCAGCATGCTCGCTAATGGGTGGCTGAGGGACGCACCCACTAAAGCATTCCCTGCATTCGCCACAACACTGACGCACCTCTGAATGTGCTACTACCGCAAGATGTTGCTCACACAGGCAGACAACATAATAATTACCATAGTCTAATTAATTGGCATGGCCGAAGAAACTGTAGTGGCATGAAAATATTGAAATAATTTTAGTAGTTAGTCTTTTACAGTCACATTGCTAGATACATCATCATCTTGATAAATCATTAAGTTGTATAAATGGTTTTAAGAACTAGGTCAAGCTGGCACAGGACTGCTCGCTCATTGGATGAACAAGGTCTGCCATTTCAGTATGTACTTACGAGTGTACGGTACTGCATTTTCTTATCCAAAACTCTTACTACTGGGCCATTTTATAAGTGCAATAAAACACTCCACTGTGTTGCATTTATTAAGAGATACATTGGCAATCAAGCATATACTGGGAAGCACTCAGCCTCTAGCCTCAGCACCCACTGAAGGAGTGCCTATATCTCTAACAACCGTACACCCTATGTGTTATTGCTCACATATTTCAGCAACCACGCATACTGCTAACATTGTATCTTACTTCGAGATACAGCTCTTGCAGCAGGTTACACCATTAGGACTGAAGCTGGCAGGTGCCAGGACCTCACGGAAATTTTCTAGCTAGCAGTCTTCAGCGGGGACCGCCTCCGACGTTAGTCCTGCCCCCGACGTCGGGCGTAGTACATAAGGAGGCAGTCCCCCCATAATCCCCAGATCTTTTCCTGCCATCGACCTCGCCAGTATCGGCCTTTCGGTCTCTCTTTCTAGCATGCGACGACCTTTAGAACTACGACGATCTTCATCTTTCTTTCGACTTTGGATCAACTGATGTCCTCTCCAACAACTTCTATTGAGGGTCACCATTCGAAGTGTGCCTGCGGCAAACAGATCCCCTTCAAGGATCCACGTTCGGTGTGCGTGCGCTGCCTAGGCTCGGAACACGACACCAAGGCCTTGTCCTTCTGCCAGGGCTTCAACAGTCGCACCAGGATCCGCCGCCAGAAGGCCCTTCAAGCGTTTCTCTTAGAGGAGAAACTGAAAACTATGGATAAAGAACCTTCCTCCCGGGGGGAGTCGTCGGGTAAAACCCACAAGCACCGGGACAAACACCGGGAAAAAGGAAGGTACAGGTCCCTACTAGGGCCTCAGACTCGAAACTCCGGCCGAGATCGGACCGCCTCCCAGGGCTCGCCGCAACCTCCCCGGTTCAGGTCTGATCCTCCAGCTGCCCTCTTCTACAGCCCTGAAGACTTCCAGGCCGTTGGCCTCTCCACCTAAGGCCTTGTTGAAGTCCGGGGAGCGCCATAAATCTTCTTCCCGCCGGCGGGACACCAACGCCAGGTCAGTTTCCCAGCCTCCGCGTGGATCGGATCCAGTTCCTCGTAAGACCAAGGACCTGACGTCCCTCAAACGGACGTCGGACCCGACGTCTGCCCACCCAACGTCGGCCAAGCATCACCGGCACTCCCAGGAGCCGGCGATACCTAAACACCCGTTGCCGGCCAGGCGTTCGCCTCCGAGGGCGTCGGCCAGGGGACCAATGTCGGCTACTCCGGAGAAGAGGACCGCACCACCGTCGCTGGCGGACGCCGGTCAGAAGGACTCATCTGAGGAGGATGCCACACAGCCCAAGGACCAGGCGGGCGACACTGGGGATGCCGGCTCCCACGGGAACCTTCCCCGGAGCGGGAGACCCCCGGGAACCCGACCCCGGCGACAGGCCACAGGCTCCAGGCCCGTCGTCGGGTATGAATCTGGCAGAGGTAAAGGAACTTTTTACCTTGTGGTGGGACACCATCAAAAAAGATGTGGTCACCACACGTCCTCCTCCTACTCCGACTCCGCCTCCACCTACTCCTTCACCACCTACGCCTTCTCCTCCGCCCAAGGGGCCCGCAGGACAGTCGCCAACCCCCAAGAAGCAGACACCACCTCCTCGGGGCAGATCTTCAGAAAGGAGAAGACCTCCATCTAGATCCCCCTCAGGGTCACCCAGTCCCAAGAGACCCAGACGACGCCGGTACACTCTATCTGGGGAGGATTCCAGATCTGACACCTCAGCGTGCTCCAGATCTCCTTCTCCTATCAGCATTCCCTCTCCGGACCCACACGACCTACCCAGGTCTCCTCCAGGTGATCCCTCTTTCGCGGAGATCATGAGGCACATCCAGGAGAATATGGGGTGGGATGCTGAAGAACCCGGCCCCGAGAGACAATGCCTTGCTCACTACCTTCGGCAGAAAGATCCGAAGCCTGTGGTAGTGCTGCCCTTGGTGGATACCTTTGCAGACGTCACCAAGGCTGCCTGGAAACATCCGCACTCCACTCCCGCAGTGCCGAAGAAGGCTGACCTCCAATACAAGGCTCCTAGGGAGGACCAGTATCTGGCGAACCATCCTCTGGCTGACTCCCTGGTCATCACTGCTTCGCATGACTGGTCTCAGAGACCTCAGCATTTGAGCACACAGCCACTGGACCAGGAATCCAAGCAATTGGATGTCTTGGGTAGGCGCATGTAATCG
Organism: Neoceratodus forsteri; assembly: GCA_016271365.2. Classification (NCBI taxonomy): domain Eukaryota; kingdom Metazoa; phylum Chordata; order Ceratodontiformes; family Ceratodontidae; genus Neoceratodus; species Neoceratodus forsteri. Next base: position 1,125,950,472 of record CM057449.1, on the reverse strand, counting down.
GCCGCGACTTGTGCCATCAGGTCACTGAATTACCTCACCCACATGGTTCATTCCAGAACGCACTGTGGGAACAGGGACAGGACCTGGTTGAGAAGATGCCCGATGGCGACCACAAGGAGGAGCTCTTGAACCTCCTCCGCACGGGTTCGGATATGGGGACCCAGGTGCTCAGAGCCGCATATGATTCTGCAGACTCTTCAGCCAGAGCTGCAGCCTCAGCGTGTGTCTCCGGAGACACTCTTGGCTCCGTGTCTCCGGCTTTACCCCGGACATCCAGAAGAACATCTTAGACGTCCCTTATTACGGCGAGGTCCTATTTGGTGAAGCCTCCGAGAGAGTAATCACCAAACTTCAGGACGCAGGGAAGGCAGTCCGATCTGTACAAGCTATGTACAGGTCTCAGCCAAGTTCCTTTTGTAGGAACCAGAACCGTTTCCATGGCCAGCTACAAAGGCAACAGCCACGTTCCGGCCAACAGCAGAGGGGCACTTTCACCCGCAAGGCCCAGGCCAAGTCATCCCCAGGCAGAGGCCAACGATTTGCAAAGTCAGCCCAGCATACCGGATCAAATGCTGCCACAGCATGACTCCTTCCCGGCCCCCGCCCCTTCTCAGGATCAACGGGAAAAGAAAGTCGGGGATCGCATCGCATCGCATGCCACTTGCCAGGGAGGCACTCGATCGCCACCAACAGGTGGGTTCTGCAACTGGTCAAAAAAGGCCACTATATAGAATTTGTAGGCAGTCCACCTACAAGACCTCCCCTGCTCTCCCCATATTCGGGTCAGCATGCCCTGCTCATACAGCAGGAAGTGCTTGCGCTTCTGGAAAAGGAAGCCTTAGAGCACATCCCAGAGAACCAGAGAGGACTAGGGTACTATTCTCACTTCTTCCTGGTTCCAAAGAAGACAGGGGACCTCCGTCCAATACTGGACCTCAGCGACCTCAACCTTTCGGTCATTTACAAACGCTTCCGCATGGTGACCCTTCCCGGCCTAATTCCGTGCTGAAGCAGGACACCTTTCTGGTGTCTTTGGACATGCAGGACGCCTACCTGCATATTCAGATTGCTCAAGCGCACCGGAGGTTCCTGCGCTTCGAGTTTCAGAGCCGCCATTATCAGTTCCGAGCTCTTCCCTTTGGGCTGTCATCGGCACCTTGCGTATTCATGAAGTGCATGGCGGTCGTAGCGGCGTCTCAGACAAGGCCACTATGTGTTCCATACCTGGACGACTGGCTTCTCATGGCGCCCTCCAGAGAGGCACTGATGACAGCTATTTACTGCACCCAGTCCCTTTTCCAATCGCTGGGTATTCTCATCAGCTACGAGAAGTCACTCCTGGTGCCATCCCAGAAACTGCAGTTTATAGGAGCAGTTCTAGACACCATCAGAGGAAAAGCTTTTCTTCCCTCAGACAGAGCGGAACACATCAGATCCCTCATCAGGGACTTGTCGGTGAAGAAGACCGTCCCAGCCAGACTGGTCCTTCGCCTGCTCAGACACATGGCTGCGGCCATTGCGGCAGTCCTGCTGGCACGTCTCCACATGCGGGTAACCCAGTGGATGCTACGGGTGCAGTGGGACCAAAGGCAAGACCATCTGCAGCATCCAATCCGAATCACGAATGCCGTAATTCGGGATTGGCAATGGTGGCTAAACCAAGGGAACTTTTCTGTGGGGGTTCCCTTCACAGCGCCGTCTCCGACTGTGACCCTCTCCACAGACGCCTCAGGGCTCGAGTGGGGAGCACACCTGGACGGTGTTCAGTCTCAGGGCCTGTGGACAGCCCAGGAGTCTCATCTCCACATCAACATTCTGGAAATGAGGGCAGTCCTTTACGCTCTGCAAGCCTTCCAGTCAGAGATTCCACCGGGCATACTTCTGTTACAAACTGACAGTACCGCGGTGATGTATTACCTCAACAAACAAGGAGGCACTCTCTCCTACCCGCTTTGCAGGGAGGCCATGAGAGTGTGGGAGTGGGTATTGCAACACGGCGCAAACCTAATTGCAGTACATGTCCCGGGAGTGGACAACACCATCGCAGACAGTCTGAGCTGCTCTCAGGCCAGAGTCCACGAGTGGGAACTTCTGCAGGAGGTGGCAGAGGATCTGTTTCACAGATGGGGTACTCCAGAGTTAGACCTTTTCGCGTCCCCATCCAACGCAAAACTGCCCAATTTTTGCTCGCTAGATCCAGGACCTGGTGTTTTCTGGCGAGACGCGTTGTCCCTCTCCTGGGAGGGCAGATTCCTCTATGCCTTCTTTCCTTTCCTGTTGATCCAGAGAGTTCTCTTAAAACTTCGCAGGGAGCAAGCGATGCTCATTTTGATCGCACCCTTCTGGCCCAGACAGATTTGGTTCCCTCTGCTGCACCAGCTATCCCCGGGAACCTCCAGTCCCTTTGCCAGTCAGCTCCCATCTATTGTCTCAGGAGGCGGGTTCATTGGTCCACCCAGACTTAATGCTCTTTGAACCTGCATGCTTGGCTCCTAGAGACATAGCCATGATGCGATACAGGGTCTCGCAAGAAGTGGCAGACGTACTCTCTGCCACCAGAAAACCGGCAACCCACGCAGCGTACGCCATGAAATGGTGTAGATTCTGTTTGTGGGCTCAAGCGCACGGCTTTCCGCCGTTAGACTGTCCCGAAAAGCTGGTTCTGGACTACCTGCTTTCCCTCTTCCACTCCGGACTGGCTTACTCCTTGATTAAAGTGCACCTCTGTGCAATCTCTGCGTATCATACCCCCGTAGGCCATCGGACAGTGGCCCAGCTGGACTCTACTCATGCCTTCTTAAGGGGTGTCCTTCACCTTAGGCCGCCCATCAAGGATCCAATCCCTCCTTGGGACTTACCCTTTGTCCTGGAGCAGCTTACGCTGCCACCTTTTGAACCAGCCGCGGATTGCGAGCTACGTTTTCTCTCTTGGAAAACGTTATTTTTAGTTGCTGTTATTTCGGCTAGAAGGATCTCGGAATTGCATGCTCTTATGTGCAAAGAGCCTTATTTGGTTTTCCACCAGGACAGGGTATCCCTAAGGACAAACCCAAAGTTTTTGCCTAAGGTGGTTTCAGCCCTCACACTAAATCAGGATATTGATCTACCAGTGTATTTCCCAAGGTACACTAATCGAGGAGAAGCCCTTCTGTACACCCTTGATGTGCATCGGTGCCTCAGATACTACCTGACCAGAACCAAACAGCTCCGAAAGTTGGACCAACTTTTTGTCTCCTTTGCTCACAGGATGAAAGGAGCTCCTGTCTCCAAACAATCACTCTCTAGGTGGCTCATCCAGTGCATCACTTTCTGTTATGACAAGCGCAATAAACCCTTACCTGGCACTGTCAAGGGTCATTCCACAAGAGGGGTGGCTACTTCATTTGCGGCGTTAAAGAAACGTCTCCACCTCAGCTATTTGCACTGCAGCTACTTGGAGCTCTGTGCATACCTTTATCAGGCATTACAGCCTAGACATTGCATTGAAGCGAAGAGCGGGGTTCAGTCTAGCCGTCCTTCAGGGACTTCTGTCCTAGGCTCGAGTAATATTGAGGTCTCTACCTTTCCTCCTCCCAGTGGTGCGTGATTGCCACTATTGCTTGGAAATCAGTCCTAATGGTGTAACCTGCTGCAAGAGCTGTATCTTGAATTAAGATAGTACAGTTACGTAAGAACTTACCATAACAGTAGATCTTCGAGAATAGCTCTTGCAGCAGGTACCTTCCTGCCCACCATCCCCCTTTTTGGAGGTAGGTCGTAGTCAAGCACCCATCTTATGGGATGGGACATTCCTATTCTTTAGTCTTTGCCATCTGGTGGCGGATCCTCGGTCTCCTCTTCTGATGTCATCCAGCGGCCGGGAGTCTCCAGCGGGAGAACTGAGGATTATGGGGGGACCGCCTCCTTATGTACTACGCCCGACGTCAGGGGCGGGACCGACGTTGGAGGCGGTCCCCGCTGAAGACTGCTAGCTAGAAAATTTCCGTGGGGTCCTGGCGCCTGCTGGCTTCGGTCCTAATGGTGTAACCTGCTGCAAGAGCTGTTCTTGAAGATCTGCTGTTACGGTAAGTTCTTACGTAACTGTACTTTTGTACAGGACTACTAAAAGTTAGGAATTAATTGTGGCCCAACGTACCAATATAGACTTGATAAATTACAGCAACTGAAATATGATCTGATGAAAAGAAGAAAAACAATTTCTGTTAATACTGGATATGAGATTTTTTTCTATGTTTTATTATATTATACAGGTTCATGCCCTACAACATAACTGTTTTATAAAATGTTATGTTGTTGTATGTATTTACTGTAACAGTTTTTTTTAAATTCTGCCTTAATATCAGTATTGAAAACTTTTAAAGGAATACTAGTCAACATTTGCAAAAATAGATGTGCAGGTTTTGATTTGTGTGTTTAGTCCTGCTGTGTCCTTCCCTTTGTTTGCTATTAGGAGTTTTTTCTCAGTTTGCCTCATCGTTTTATGCCCTCTGGGGATCTCCTATATTACCATGGTTTACTGCTCTTCCTTTTCCTACAATGTCTCCTGTCCCAAGTGACAGTGATGTGTCCTGGACCATAGATTCATCAAGTACTGGTTTACATTTAATTTTACAGCAGTTTAGCTGTAATTTTTTTTTTGCATTATCTGTTTATTCAAATTTTCATGCATGAGACAAAAACAGAATAAAGTGACAACACATACACATAATAAAACAGTAAAACAATTCATCTCAACTATATACAGGGGTCCAGTGCATCCCTTTTATTCCAGCATGATCATAAACAAATTGAGATTATATTAAAACACATACCAATATGCCATACTGGGGTCACTTTACTGCACAGCAGCGGTCCATTCACCCAACAGTGCATGAGTTTGTCTCTAGTGGCTTACCCTGTGCCATATTCAGATGGGGTTACCTTACAACCAAAACTGTCCGCACATGTGGATTATTGTACACATTCTCTCAAATACTGGGCCTCCACTGGGGACAGAGAGGACAAAAAGGGGTCCCAAACTAGAAAGAACTTCTCACCTCTGCCCATGATCATAAAAGACAAGTGCTCAAGAGCGAGCATCTGAATGGCCAAATTGCGCCACTGCTGAACTGTGGGTGAAATGCCAATGGCATGCCAGTATCAGTAACACTCAGGTCCCCCTCAGTAGGACCACCCATCCCTCTATCCTCATGTCTTCCACCCCGAAGAGAAGCAGAAGACGGTCCAGTGAAACCTGCCGTCCCATCAAGGTTCCCATTTCCCGCGCTATGTTCACCCAGAAGGTCTGCAGGACAGGGCAGGACCAGAAATAGTGAAACTAAGAACCCAGGTCTGTCCCACATTTCCCACGTATCGGAGACACAGCAGGATTACATTTATGTACTATTAGAAGAGGGCAGTTGAGCTCGTGAACAAATTTATAAAAAGACTTTTTATATTTGTTGCATATTAGGATACCCCTATGGAGATTGAGGATAATTAACCAGTTATCGTCCTGAATGGGTACTCATAGGTCCCGTTCCCACAGAAGCTTAGTGTTATGTGTAGGGTTAGGAAAAAACTGTCTCCCATGATGGACAGCTTTCCTTATCAGGCCTTTCATATCTTTCCTGGCCCAAAATATAAGATGTTCTATCTGTGCCAGGGGTGAACAGTGGTTTGGCCCCTGCCCAGCCCCCTGATATATGCCCTGATTTGCAGGAAGCAAAAGAGATGTGTATGTGGAATACCAGTACATCTCTGCAGTTCCTCAAAAGAGCACATGCCCTCTTTGATGTGGAGGCCCCTAACACCCTTACGTCCTCTTGCCTCCCAATCCCGAAACCCCGCATCCTCTAGACTAGGAGCAAAAAAGGGGTCCCCAGCCACTGGAAGCAGCAGTTTCAAACAACATGAAGTCTTGCTATATTATGACATATGCAGTATAACCCCAGGTTAGAACTGCTCCGGAGGTGAAAGAATTAACGTTCCATGCAGGGCATGGCATCTTGAGAGCGAGCTCGGTTGAACACTCTGTCTGTTGTAGCTCAAACTTAAACTGTCAGATTCTTTACTCCGCCTCACTGAACAGTTGCTCCGGAGATTTCTCCTGCTGCTCGGTTTGTTTGTCGGTTAAAAAGTGTAATTCTCGGCCAAAAAGTCCGCTGACCCGGATGGCCAGCCCGGTTCGGTTCAGCGAACCTGAGGAAATGCCCTCTGACCAGGCGATACTTTCTCGGGCAAGCGAAGAGCCAGCTCTGAGGCAGTTCCAACTAAAGAGCTAGAAAGTCAGCAGTGTGGAGCCAAAGTTCTTTCTCCAACGCTGAGGAAATAGCTAAAGCTATTCAAATTGTCCAGTCTCTTTCCCGGTTCCGTCCAAACCGACACCATCAGGAAGCACTTCGGTTCGAGACGGTTCCACGAGTTCAAGATTATGATTTTGAGGATTTTTATGAACGGAGGAAGGGAGGAGGGGGTATGAGGAGAGTGAATGTGATTTTGAAATTTGGATGTGCCCATTGAACGGACATCTCTCCAGACAGACCTTCAGGGTTCTCCCAGGCTATCTGGGTCCCTTCTCATTTTATGCTTTATAAGAAAGTTGCTGAAACTCTCCAACTCCCTGTTGAGAAGCTGTTGATGACCAAGAAGAGCCTGATTATGTAGAAATGATGGATATTCCAGAGTCCAGGAGACTGTCTATTCCTTGCACAAATCATTTAGGAAACAGACAGTAAAAATTCTAAAAACTCCTCACTCTATCCTTCCTGTTGATAAAAGGATGGACAAAAGGTATACATTATCAGGCTCTGATACGGAGTTCCTCTCTCAGCAATGCAGCCATGTGGGGTAGTGCAGGCTGCAGCCTGTGACAAAGCTAATATTCCTCTAGCCTCTCACCCTCCTGAAAAGGATTCCAGGAGGATGGATGCCATGGCAAAGAAACAGTACATGGCAGCATCTTTAGGACTCAGACAGGCAAATTATATGGCTTATGCAGCTAGGTACCAGAAATCCAGATGGGATACTGTGCTGGCACTAGCAAGACAGGCCCCTGACCAGCTTGCCAGGGAGCTGGAACAGGTGGCTGCGGATGGTATTGAGGCATCCAGGTGCAATTTCATGCTGCAGTAGACTCTAATGATGTTTCGTCAAGAGTCATGGCTACATCTGTGTCTCTTCGCAGAATGGCCTGGCTCAGATGTACCGCCCTGTCACAGGATACCCAGTCTAAGGCTATGGATTTTCCTGTTGTGGGCAATTCTCTGTTTGGGGAGCAGACAGAGAATTATATGAAGAAAATGGATGAGTATAGGACCACCTGTAGGAGTGCACAGGCCAAAGAAAGGCAAGCCACTCCTCAAAGGCAGCATGGCAGGGGCAGGCCTTTTCATAGGCCTTTTTACCAAGCCCAGGCCTCCTCTTCTGCTTATGCCCAGAGGGGGTTCTTTAGAGGAAGAGGCAGAAGGGGTCTAATAAGCCTGCTTCTACCCCTCAACCAAAGCCCCTGCAAGCAGGCTCCTGATAGGGGTGGCCAGGGCCGATTCTCCACTACCGGTAGGGGGCAGGCTGGCTTACTTTGTCCAGGACTGGAAGTCTGTAACATCAGACAAGTGGGTCCTGGAAGTAGTAAGCCAGGGACTGGTTCTCAGCTTCAAAAAATTTCCGAAGATGAGAACCAGGTCTTTTCCACCTGCAAATCCATTAGAGGCACTTGCCCTAGAAACAGAAGTTTCTTCCCTCCTGGCTCTCAGAGCTGTGGAAAGGGTTCCACCCCTACACCAGGGCAAAGGGTTGTACTCCAGGTACTTCCTTACCCCAAAAAAGACAGGAGAATGGCGGCCCATCCTGGATCTCAGGTATCTAAACAAGCACCTTTTAAAACCAAAGTTCAAAATGGTGACTCTGGGAATTATTTTACCCTCTCTAAGGCCAGGGGACTGGTTAGCCTCCCTGGACCTCAAGGATGCCTACTTCCATGTTCTCATCAGAAGCTCCCATCGAAAGTACCTCAGATTCGAACTGCCCTCAGGCCATTACCAGTTCAGAGCAATGCCCTTCGGCCTCACCTCAGCCCCGAGGGTGTTCACAAAATGCCTGGCAGTAGTAGTTGCCCACTTAAGAAGGCAAAAGATTGCCATCTTTCCTTATCTGGACGACTGGCTCATTGTAGGCCAGTCTCCAGACCAGGTCAAACTACACCTACAAGTAACTCAGCAACTTCTTACATCTTTAGGTTTCCTTCTCAATCTTCCAAAGTCAGTCCTGGAGCCTGTCCAGCTTCTCACCTTCATAGGCGCAGAACTGAACACAAAAGAAGCCAGAGCCTTCCTCCCTCTGGAAAGAGCAAGGACTTTGGTCTCTCTGGCCTCCTCTTTCACCCTGCAGGTCTCTCGACCAGCAAGGCATTTTCTACAGCTCCTGGGGCACATGGCTGCTTCTACAGCAGTAGTGCAGGGAGCAAGATTTCAGATGAGGGACATTCAGTTCCATTTGAGAGCCTTTTGGTCTCAAAGGACAGACCCTCTAACTAAATTGATCCCAGTGACTTGAACCCTGATCCAGGCCCTTCAGTGGTGGTAGGACCAGAGCAATTTGAGACAGGGGGTTCCCTTCATTCCCCAGTCTCATTCCCTGACCCTTACTACAGATGCATCCCTCTTGGGGTGGGGAGCTCACATGGGCGACCTTACTGCCCAGGGATTGTGGTCCCCTCAAGAATCTCTGCTCCACATCAATTTGTTGGAACTCAGAGCCGTTTTTCTAGCACTCCAGGTTTTTCCACATCTGTTCAGAACAAGGTTGTTCAGGTCAGAACAGACAATACCACTATAATGTGGTATATCAACAAGCAAGGGGCACTGGTCTATGGCCTTGTGCACGAGAGCGATGATGTCTCTGGCTTATTCTCTGAATGCCTTCCTTACGGCAGTTCACCTCCCAGGCAAGGACAATGTCCTAGCGGATGCTCTCAGCAGGATTTCCCAGGGCCATCACGAATGGGCACTGAATCCCCTAGTACTGGAGGTAGTATTTGCCAGATGGGGCACCCCTCAGATAGATCTCTTTGCAGCCCCAGACAATCACCAACTTCCCCTTTTTTGCTGCAGGCCCCCAGTATTGAGCTCAGTCCCTCTGGATGCCTTCTTACTCAGCTGGGAAGGGAAGTTTCTCTATGCTTTCCCCCCTTCCCTCTTCTTTTCAAGGTGCTAGTAAAAATCAGATCTCAACCCTGCAAGATGATCCTGATTGCTCCAGATTGGGCCAGGCAGCCCTGGTACCCACTCCTCATGTCCTTAGCAGTATACCTTCCCCTGTGTCTTCCCAGGAATCACAACCTGTTATCTTGTGCCCAGGGGAGAGTTTGGTATCCGAACCTCAAATCTCTCAATCTCAAGGCATGGCTCTTGAAGAGTTAGAGTTTGCTGACCTACACCTTTCCCAAGGCGTATTGGAAATCTTGAAGGCCTCTAGGAAGCCTTCCACCAGGGCTACTTATAATTCAAAATGGAAAAGATTTTCCATATGGTGTGCTGGTAAGCATATTTCCCCAGAATCTGCTGACATGCCCACGATTCTGGATTATTTGGTGCATTTGAATTCTTTGGGCCTGAGATCAGCTACCCTAAAAGTGCACTTGGCAGCTGTGTCTGTCTTTTTATCAGCAGGTAAGCCCTCTTCTTTTTCAGCTCACCCTGTGTTCTCCAAGTTTTTTAAAGGGTTGCTTCACACCAACCCTCGGTTCAGGGACCCTGCCCCTGCTTGGGATCTTAATATTTGCATTGCCCAGCTTATGCAACCCCCTTTTGAGCCATTATCTTCAGCAGAGCTGAAGTACTTGACTTGGAAAACTGTGTTCCTGGTAGCCATCACCTCTGCCAGGCGCATAAGTGAGCTACAAGCATTGTCAGTGGAGCCTGATTTTATCTCCTTTCACAGAGATAAGGTGGTCCTCAGGACTTACAGAAAGTTTTTGCCTCAGGTGGTTTCAGACTTCCACCTTAATCAATCCATGTCTCTTCCTGTGTACTTCACTGACCATTCCTCCTCTGGCGAGGAGATTACACAGTTTAGATGTCAAAAGAGCCCTTAGTTACTATATAGAACGTACCAAGGGTCATAGGTTTGACTCCCCCCAACTGTTCCTTACCTATGGTGAAGTTGGTAAAGGGAAGCCAGCCACTAAAAGATTCCTTGCCAGGTGGATTGTCTCTTGTATACAATTCTGCTACGAGAAGTTGGGTAAAGTTCCTCCCTCAGGCCTGAGGGCTCACTCTACCAGAGGTACAGCTGCTTCTCTGGCTGCTGCCAGAGACATTCCTATTCTAGAGATATGTCAAGCAGCTACCTGGAAAACAGTTCACACTTTTACTAAGCATTACTCCCTGGATATCCAGGCTAGAAGTGATGCTCGATTTGTCACAGCTGTGCTTCAGAGCCTATTTCCTAAGTAGGTTCTGTCCCTCCTCCATGGAGGTACTGCTGTGTAATCTGCATATGTCATAATATAGCAAGACTTCATGTTGTTTGAAGAAAAAATTACTCACCTTAGTAATGTTGTTTCTTCTAATGGAGTCTTGCTATATTATGACCTCCCCAGCCTGCCCCTCTCAGAACCTCTACTTTTGGGATGTGGGTGGGCAGTGCAATGTTGGCACTTCATAGATGCCCACTTTATTTTCACCCTTTCTTAGGTGCTTAGTGTTATGCTTATTTTTCTTTCTTGAATCCCTGACTTGAGTCTTATTTTGGGATCAAGAACAAAAATGTGTTTAGTAGTTAGTAGCCAGTGGGCTAGTGTGAGGTTCTGACTTCCACACAGAACCTTAGTGAGTTTTTGCTCGTAAAGATCTGACAGTTTAAGTCTGAGCTACAACAGACAGAGTGTTCAACCGAGCTCGCGCTCAAGATTCCATGCCCTGCATGGAAAGTTAATTCTTTCACCTCCGGAGCAGTTCTAACCTGGGGTTATACTGCATATGTCATAATATAGCAAGACTCCATTAGAAGAAACAACATTACTAAGGTGAGTAATTTTTTCGTTTCTTCCTCCTGTACACCCACAAGTTGACATAACTGTCCCCAACACTCCAAAACTGACATAACCAAGGGATTAGGACATGCCAGCCCAGCGTAAGCTCTGCGACCCTGTCTGTCTAGGTAGGCAGACAGCTTCCCCGGGCAATCCCATTCTTCCAAATCTATCCAACCTGCCTCCTCCGGCCTGTTGACCAGTCTTGTACATAGCGGTATTGCACAGCCAAGTAGTAATTTTTGAGATCTGGGAAATTTAATCCCCTTTGTTAACATCTGCCTTCAGACATTGAAGACTGGTACGGGGTCATTTACCCTGCCAGATAAAGTCAGAGAAAGCCCTCTCCAACCATTTAGTGTCAGTACTGGTGAGGCCTACATGAAGCATCTGCATGACATAAAGAATCCTAGGCAAGGAATTCATTTTAGTAAAGTTGATATGCCCCAACCATAAAATGGGCAATGCCCGCCATCTGCGCAGCTCCTCCTCAGTAGTTTTAATGAGGGAGTATAGTTAAGATGGTACAGGGCACCCAAGTCTTTGCCTACATACAGTACATTCCCAGATATTTAAAGGAGACCAAGACTTCCTTCAACCCCCACATATTACCCCTGATGGTACCCCTATCCCCACCCAGAGTTAACATCTCTGATTTCTCCAGGTTGATTTTATACCCAGAGATTTCAGCAAACTGGGCAATTACAGCAAGGAGCAGTGGCATAGAGCTTTGTTGGTCAGTAACACAGAAAAACATGTAGTCTATGTAGAGTGTTACCTTGTGCGGTCGGCCAGATTTCCCCACAACCCCTGTAATGTCTGGATTGTCCCGAATGCTTGTCGCTGATGGCTCTATAGCCAGTGCAAATAATAGCGGGGAGAGGGGGCATCCCTGCCTCATACCCCTAAATAAGGGGAACTTATCTGAAAGAGACCCATTCACTAATATGGATGCCATAGGGGATCTGTAGAGTGCCCGGACCAGTCCTACAGAGCCATCCCCTAGACCAAACCGTTCCAGAACTTCAAACATATATTCCCATTCTATACAGTCAAACTCCTTCTCAGCATCCATGGAGAGCACCAAAGTGCCTCCAGGATGCTGAGGAGCTCCCCAGACCACATTCAATAACTTGCACATGTTATGATAGGAGAGGTGCCTCCGAACAAAACCGGTCTGGCCCAGGTGAACCAGCCCCAAAAGGACACGGTCCAGATGGCTCTCCAGGATCTTCACCATAATTTTAAGGTCACAGTTCAGTAGTGAAATTGGGCAGTATGAGGCAAAATCTGTGGGATCCCTCCCCGGTTTTGGCAAGACACAGATCACCGCCTCGTAGCATGTGGCAGGTAGTGCCTCCTCTCCCATGGCTTCCCAGTATACCTCAAACAAAGGAGCCACTAACTGGTCTGACATAGCTTTATAGTATTCCACAGGGAATCCATTTGGCCCACTAGCTTTGCAACTTCTCAATCCCTGGATTGCCAGATGGATCTCCTCCTTAGTGATCTCTGCCCTGAGTTTTTCCTGCTGTGTCTTCGATAATTTAGGGAGTGCCACCCCATCGAGAAAGGCCAGAGTCGCATCCAGTTTCCCTACACACTCTGTACGGTTATAAATTTTGATAGAATTGTCGAAACAATTCCTGAATATGCTGCTTGTCCCTGGCTAGGTCTCCCTAAGGATTCTTAATCCCAGATATATGTGATGAACCTTTCCTCCCTCTAATTAAGTTGACCAGCAGGGGACCAGGCTTGTTGCCCTATTTCTTCCAGCCTCAGTTTTCACTTCAGGGATTAGCAGATTATTAATACTAGTTGAATACAGATTGAAAGATTTAGGCACTGGAGTATGATTACAAGTCAAATAATCTGGTACAGTATCATGTGACTGTTTATACAAAAAGCAAAACCAATGTTAGGTTCTCTTCAACTCAAGGCTCAGCTAGACAAGTTGTTGAAACATCTCACGGGGTGAGCATCGTAGAAGAACACTATAGAGCAAAATGCCAAATATTGTTAAATAAAGCGTTCAAAAATGTTAAATCCATTTTTCAACATACTTATCAATTAGTTCATCAATTTTCTTATTTCAGTGGTGTCTTATCCCACAGACTGAAGGCTTCATAAACAGTAATATCAGTAGGAACAGGTGAAAAATAACAGTGAAGAACAAACTGGAGTTGGAGTATAAAACAAAATGAGCCTACATTAAATGTTATTAAGAATAAATTAAATAAGCCTGTATTAGAGAAAGCCAAAGAGAAAAGGTGAGTTTTTTCAGTGCCTTTCTAAATGCCTCCACTGAGAAGAGAGTTCCACAGCAGGGGGCAGTAACTGCAAAAGCTGTGTCCCCAGATGACTTCAGGCAGATCTGAGGAACCTACAAAATATTCTCCTTCGTGGAGCTGAAGCAGCATTCCAGTGCGTAAGAATGTTAAAGGTCTTTAATGTCGCAGGGACCTGCCTGAATACCATCAAGCAGATGTTGAAGGCGATGGATCATTGAGTCAGAATGCAGTACAGTTTGCGCAGCAGAGACATATGATCAAAAATGCTTGTTCCTGATGTCAGCCTGGCTGCTGCTTCCTGCCTTAGCTGTAGACGGTGCACCAAACCCACAGAATTCCCTAGATATAGGGTGTTACAGACGCTGGGGTGGGAAGTAACAAAGGCATGTACCACAGAGTCCTCAGGTCATCATACTGAAGATGAGGCTTCAGCCGGATGATATTTTCAGTATGGAAAAAAACATGTATAGTCTCCATCACATGAAATTCTAGGGACAGCATTGACAACTATAACCCCCAGGTTTTCATCCCTATCCAAAGGTCAGATGGGGTACCTCCTAAAGATAGGTGGGAGATCCCATCCTTCTTCACTGCTGACTGCTGAGTCCCTGGTTCTGTTAGTAACTCCGTTTTATCTGGATTAAGGCTCAGCCAGTAGGCAGCCATCCAGTTGCTCAGTTCGGGCAGCCAGCAGTTTAGCTCAGCAGCAGCAGAGTCCTCTTGGTCCAGTGCAAAGGAAAAATACAACTGGGTATCATCTGTGTAACAGTGAACCCCCAAGCTGTACCATCTCATGAGCTCTCCCAAGGCACATGTACACTGTAAACAACACTGGGGACATAATCAAGCCATGAGGAACGCCATAGGGCACTGGTGATGGCTTTGAGGAAAATTTCCCCATTGCCAACTGCTGGATCCTGTTGGCTAAGGCTGACTCAAACCAATGTAGCACTGTTTTGGCTTGTCCTCCGTATGTCCTCAGGTGATCTATCAACACCCAGTGATCCACAGTGTCAAACACCAAGAAGAGATCAAGGAGAATAACTATAGAGTATTCCCCTCGATCCCTTGCTAAGAAGAGGCCATTCGGCTTCATAACTCATTATCTCCAATAGCTCCATATGAAGTCTGAACTATCCACTTTTTACCTGACACAAAATGGCCGTCCAGGAGTTAATAAGCAGTCTCCATTTTGTGGGAAGGTCTGAAACCTGACTGAAAAAGCTCATAGATATCAAAACACATTAGGTGAGCTCCCAACTGCGACCCCACCATCTTCTCAAGAACCTTCCGTAGAAAGGCCTGTATCCTTAAATGAGGACCGCTAAATTTACTGAAGGCATATTTTAGAAACATTGAATGAACCATTCTTGATTCAGCAATTGACAGTGACCAGGCGCTGGATTTTTTTATTACTAAATTCAATGAAGCCTATGATATTTACGCCCCCTTTAGAAAGTGCAAAATTAAGGAATACCACAATTCTTGAATTACTCTGAAACTCCTGAATCTCATACTGCATGCTTTCCATTATAGACTATGGATTGGTGGTGTATGGAGCAGTCTCTGGCTCTACCCTGAGAAGGGTTTGTATTGCCATTAATACATCTTGTAGACTGCTTCTCAACGCCCATTGATTAACCCACACCTGTGACCTCTATGCGTGTACCAGCTTGCTTACCCTACAGGGTAGAATACGGTACCAAGTTTGTCTCCTCGGCAAGAAATTGCGCCTAGGTCTGACCCCTCCTACTATCCAAGATCTACTCACTGCTGCCCCAACCCTTGCCACACGAGAAGTACATCCAGACAATCACTACTTTTCTCCTTCTTCCGTACTTCTCAAGCACAGAGGTCTTTTACATATAGTGCCCCACGCTGGCTTAATGAACTCCCCCCTGACATAACTAATGTGCCTAAGCTGGGGCCATTCAAAAGACAACTCCACCAACATCTGTCCAACCTGAGCTGCTGTGACTGCTAACTCCAATTCTTTCTCTCTGGCCACCCCTCCCTTCTGTCATCTTTCTGCCTTCCTCCTCTCACCCTCTAATTCTACCCCTTCTACCAGCATTACCTAATCTCCACATCATTTCATTCATTTCTTATCTTCTAAGATGCACTTATTTCTACCTCCACCTCTCTATTCATATATATTTCCCTTTGTAACCATGACAAATAAAAATTGTTCTAGGGACATGGATATGTTGTTCAATCCACACTGTCTGGCAGGTTCCTTGCCACTTTAATTCTTGCTGGAAGGTCTTCAGGCAGGCTCCTCCCACTAACCCAGGTGGTAAAACCCTCGGCTCTGCCCCATGATGCCAGATCTTCCTTACCACTTGGAAAGCTCAGGTTCCCTCCTTAGCACTCTGCGTTTTAGGCCTGGATCCAAACTCTTCGAGTTTTCCGAAAAATATGTACGTTTTCAAGACTACGGTCTTCATCTTCCCTCGCAGCTGCAATGGACAAATCCACTCCCAGCTTCTGTCGTTGCCCTTGCAGGCAGAAGATGTTCCGGACCGATCCGCACTCCACGTGCGTTTACTGCCTGGGCCTTGCCCACGATCCGCAGGCCTGCGATCTGTGCAAGTCCTTCTCGGCTTCAGTCTTAGAGTACCGCGCTGCCAGACTACAACTTGGGCGTCCTGAGAAACAGCACCTGCTGGTGAAGTCAAAGGAGGCCTGTTGGGCAGTGTCCGCGGCTGCGGGCTCCGCGGAGCAGCTGGAGCAGTTGATCGCCCTCGAGGAGAAGGCGGCCCAGGCTGCTTCATCTTCCTCCTCAACTGCAGTGTTTATCCCACTCTCCTTGGGCTCCTCCTACACTGCTTCTTTTAAGGAGCTTTGTCAGTCCCTCTCCACCAAGGGAGAAGGGCCATCGGGACATACCAGTCAGTCGAAGAAAAAAGAACCAAAAGGTAAGTCCCACTGTCGACGTTTGTGAGAGGAGGAGAGATCCCCTTCACCGGACCGTCGGCTCTCGACTTTGGTCGAGGTTGCGGCTAAGGCCGCTGGCTTCACGGTATCCCCATCAGGTCAGCCAGCCGAGACATCCATCAACACGGTCAAGATTTTTCTTGACCCGTTGGAGGGTTTGTCGACTGGAGAAGCCGACAACCCTTCTTCACCGGTTCCCCCGGTGGTAACCGAGGACTTGCCCGTGCCTCCTGTGCCGAAGTCCCCAGTAAAGGACCCTGAACCAGGGGATGAGCGGGTTTCCCCGGCCCCCTCTTTGATCTACCCTCAGCGACCTCGAAGGTCTCGGTCCTCTTCCAGGTTGAGTAGGTCCCGTCGACATCGGCGGTCTCAGCACCATGGAAGGTGGTGTCGCTGCTCGTCCTCTTTGGAGGATAGGCTCCGACGTAAGTTACGCCGGCGCTATGAGGACATGATGTGGCAGCAACTTTTGTTGACCGGTAACAAGCCGACTCTGTCGCCTTCTCTGGCAATTAAGTGGCTGTCACGCGATGATGGCTGAGCCTTGTGGTTATAAAGGCCGACCCGGCGCCGGTTGTTTGGCCGAAACCGGCTGCTCCGCCCATTGTGGTGGAACCACCACCTCCTCAACCGAAGACTGGGGCCCCGACCAAGGATTCTCGGTCGGGTCAGGGCTTGCCCCACAGGTTGTCAGTCACTCTCACTCCCGATCGACCTCGGCAGGTGGAGGGTGGCTCAGGCACTTGGCAGCTGTTTGCAGACTTCTCGGAGTCTGACAACGACTCCTCCCTATGTTCCAGGCCCATTGACCTGGAGTCTGTGGGGGGGTCAGTCGGTGGACGAGAGCCCATCCTCGTTCTTGGGTATACTTCAACTCATCTCAGAGTCCACTGGGATGCAGCTCGAACCCATTCAGAAATGGGCCAGGTATCCCCTCACGGAGATACTGGACCAAGGCCTTTCCTGTGGCCGAAGCCATTGTTGGCCCGGCCCTGGAGTTGTGGCAGCGGCCTGCATCTTGTCCCGCGCCTTCGGCCAGGATGGCTCGCAAGTACGCGGTCCCCAGTGGTTCACTCTCCGGTTTCTCGGAGCACCCCTCTGAGGAGGGGCTGGTAACCGACAGTGTTTTCCGGCGTTCTGGGAACACTAGGGATGTGGAGAAACCGCCCGATAAAGAATCCAAAAAGCTGGATTACTTGGGACGGAAGGTTTACGCTACTTCCTTCCTAGGCCTTCAACAGGCTAGCTCGGCTGTACTGATGGCACATTTCTTACACACGCCTTTATGGGTTCCCTGGACGAGGTGATTCCTCATCTCCCAGCTGACCTTCAGATGGTCAAGCAGGTGCGGGATCAGGGAAGGGCGTGGCTAAACAACAGCTCCAAACTTCTTTGGACATCGATGAATCTTGTGCCCAGTCAGTAGCGGCTGCAGTAGCCATGCACCACAGAGCTTGGCTGCGGATCTCCACCTTCACGGTGGACACCCAGCACAAGCTGGCAGACGTTCCCTTCCTGGGCACTGACTTGTTCGGGCCAGGGGTGGAAGGCCATCTCCAGAGGATTGAGAAGTCCAGTGCCACCTTGGGCTCAGTCACGTCTGCCCAGAAGGACAAAGGCTGCCAGCAGCAGCATAAGCCCTTTTTGCCCTTCTGCTCCTGCAGCACGTCCGGCCCAGCAACACCAGCAACAGGGAGAGCAGGCTCACACTTGGCGCCCTAAGGCCAAGTCTGCCGCTTCCTCCAGTAGGAAGCCTGGAGGAAGGGGTCCAGGAGGCCCCTCAGCCGGCCCTTCCTCCAAGCCTGCCCAGTGACAGGTTGAGGGGTGTCACCCCGAGCCTCATCAATCCTCCCTGGGTTCCCCCCATAGTGGGAATGGCTCTGCCACTTCCTTTCTGTCTGGTTCACTATCGCCATGGACCGCTGGGTGTTAGAAGTGGTCAGCAGGGGTCTACCTCTGGAGTTCGAGCAGTTCCCTCCCTATCGAGCCGTCGCCCCACGGGGGGCAACGGGTTCTGCAGCCTGTCTGTCGGCTCGTCGAGCCGACATTGCCCTGCTCCTCTAGAAGGAGGTGATCAGCAAGGTGGCGGACCCTCCTTCAGACCCAGGGTTTGTGTCCAGGTACTTCCTGGTCCCAAAACGAACGGGGGGCTGGCACCCCATTCTCGACCTGCACAAACTGAACAAGTTCCTAAGGCCATGCACCTTCATGATGATTAATCTGGCTCAGATAATTCCATCCTTGGAACTAGGTGTGGAGTTCTGCTCTCTGGATCTCCAGGACACGTTCTTTCATGTCCCAATCCATCCGTCTCATCAGCGATTCCTCTGCTTCAGAGCAGAGGGATCTCTTTTCGAGTTCCAGGCCATGCCCTTTGGCCTTTCTCCATCTCCCAAGGTCTTCACCAAATGCATGGCAGTGGCGACAGCATTTCTGCGGTGCTGAGGGTCTGGGTGTACCCTTACCTGGATGACTGACTGATGGCAACCCCCTGTTGGAGGTGGAGCGGTCCAGGGATCTGGCCCTCCAGGTCTGCTCTCAGATTGGCCTTCTCATCAACGAGGCCAAATCGGAACTCATGCCATCACAGGTGATTCAGTTCATCGGGGCAGAGCTCGGCTGTCTTTGAGCCAGAGCTCGGCTCCCAGCGGACAGGGCCGAGGTCCTTTCCTCCTTTGCCCAATCATTTCTGGTTGGGCAATTGCACCCTGCCCAGGACTTCCTGCGCCTTCTGGGCCTCATGGCGGCCTGCACCAGCATGATCCTTTGGGCCTGCTGGCATATGCACCCCCTGCAATGGGGGCTGGCCAGCCAGTGGTCACAGCATTCCGGTCCTCTGGACCAGCCAGTGACAGTGACCCAGGAGATGTGGGACAGCCTGCAGTGGTGGCTCGTCCCAGTTCATGTGCAGGAGGGTATCCCGTTTGTCCGCCACGTGCTGTCGGTCACATTGATGACTGACACCTCTCTGATGGGTTGGGGTGCCCATCTGGGGGATCTCCTGGCCCACGGCCTCTGGTCCCTTCAGGAGTCTCGATGCCACATTAACCTGCTGGAGCTTCGAGTGGTGCAACTAGCCCTCACCGCCTTCGCTCCGTTTGTACTGGGTCAGGTGGTTCAGGTCCAGACGGACAACAGCACAACCATGTACTACCTCGACCATCAGGGCAGGATGCACTCCTTGCCTCTGTGCAAGGAGGCTCTCCACATCTGGTCTCTCGTAATCAGCCTGGAGGTGGATCTCCTAGCCATCCATGTGACAGGAGCCTCCAACAGTCTGGCCGATGCCCTCAGCTGTATAGGCGCTGCATCTCACGAGTGGTCACTCCTGCCGGAGGTAGTGCAAGAACTGTTCTCCCATTGGGGCACCCCTCAGGTGGACCTGTTCGCCTCCAGGGAGAATGCGAAGCTGAGGCTGTTTCACACCCGCCCCCCTCAGCAGGGCTCACTGCAGGGGGATGCCTTCTTGAGGCCGTGGACCCCAGGCCTCTTCTATGCCTTCCCTCCATTTCCCTTGATCCACAAGGTGCTTCTCAAGGCGAAGAGGGACAAGGCGCAGGTGATTCTGGTAGCCCCAGACTGGCCTCACCAGTTCTGGTACCCAGATCTCCTCAGAGGCGGCTTCCAGCCCGCCCGGACCTGATCTCAGTAGACAAGGGGAAGGTTCTCCATCCGGACCTTCAATCCCTGCACCTGACGGCCTGGTTCCTGAGCGGCTAGAGTTCCAGGCCTTGGGTCTTTCCGACGAGGTCCTCAACGTCATTGAGGCGTCCCATAAGGAGTCAACCAGAAAATGCTATGCCTTCAAATGAAAGAGATTCTCCATTTGGTGTCAGGAAAAGGGGTTGGACCCCTCTTCCTGTCCCTTGGCTAGTATTTTGGACTACCTGTGTTCCCTTTTTCAGCTAGGGCTTCGGTCGACGACCCTCAAGGTGCACCTGGCAGCCATCTCTGCTTACCGGTGCGGGCCAGCAAGCAGTCGGTGGCGCAGGAGAAGGTGGTCAGGTGCTTTTTCAAAGGCCTTGATCACATATCCCTTCCGGTGTGGGAACCTCCACCTCTGTGGGATCTATTGCTGGTACTGGCTAAGCTCATAGGCAAGCCATTCGAACCGATGCACAGGTGCGATGTCTTCCACCTGTCGTGGAAGACCGCCTTCTTGGTGGCTTTTACGTCAGCCAGAAAGATGGGAGAGCTCCAGGTGCTTTCCATTGAGTCTCCTTATCTGGTCTTCCACAGGGACAAGGTTGTCCTTCGCCCCAACCCAAAATTCCTTCCAAAGGTGGTGTCGGAGTTTCACCTTAACCAGGTGTTGACTCTGCCAGTGTTCTAGCCCAGTCACACCTCGGAGGCTGAATATAGGCTCCATACTTTGGACCCTAGAAGAGCACTCGCTTATTATAAGGAGCGAACGACTGAAGTTCGGGGAGAGGTTCGCCAGCTGTTTGTCACCTATGCTGAAGCCGTACCTGGCAGACCTGCAGCCAAGCGGACGATAAGCAGGTGGGTCACCTCCTGTATAGATCTCTGCAATAGGTTGGCGGGCATGGAGCCTCCCAAAGGGATAAGAGCTCATTCTACCCGCCATACTGCTGCTTCTAGGGATGTCCCTATCCAGGAAATCTGCAAGGCTGCTACCTGGAAGTCAGCACACACCTTTATTTCCCATTACCATGTTGACCTAGAATCATGCTGGGATGCTGGTTTTGGGACCTCAGTTCTCCAGTCCTTATTCCCTAAGTAGGGGGTGCGGGCCTTGCCTCCCTCCTCCCGGAGAACTGCTAGGAGTCTGCCAGACAGTGTGGATTGAACAACATATCCACGTCCCTAGAAATACATGTTACTCACCTGTAACAGGAGTTCTAGGAGTGGTATATGTTATTCATCCTCACGGCCCACCCGACCTCCCCGGCTTCGACACGCAACCTGGCTTCCAGCGGGCTAGATCTGGCGTCATGGGGCTTAGCCGAGGGTTTTACCACTCGGGTGGGAGGGAGAAGCCAGCTTGAAGACCTTCCGGCAAGAATTAAAGCGGCAAGGAACCTGTCAGACAGTGTGGATGAACAACATATACCACTCCTAGAACTCCTGTTACAGGTGAGTAACCTGTGTTTTCTGCTTGCTCCTCAACATGTTTGAACTCTACATGACTGGAACCTTGTATCTTAAATGTATGTAACTATGTATTCACCCGTATGGTTCAATATACATTATAACACTGTACTTTACTATTTTACAATGTGTCATTATGAAATGTATTCTCTTCTTTTGTTTGATGTGGAACCTTGGTAAAAGAGCTTCCCCCTCAAAGGTGTTTTTTCCCCCCAAGACTCAAATAAAAATTAACCAAGGCCTTGGGGTTCAAAGATGGTTTTCTTTGGGTGGGGGGCGGCTACCACCACACTCTTCAGTATGGCTGGGAACAATAAGTGAACCGCAGAAAATTTTGACTGCCGCTGGAATCAGGGCCTCCTGACAGACCACCAATAGGTGAGTAGGACCTGGGTCAAAGGTCACATTAGGTAGACCACAGTTTCAACATCACCTGTAACACCTCCTTATCCAGTAAAAAAAAAATGGCTGAAACTCCATCCAAAGTAACAGAGTGCCTTCAAACAAACCATTCCAACCACTACCCAGCACCTACTTGCCTAAAGAGAAGTGCTGCTCTGATGGAGGACCCTCTGTTGAGAAAAAATTATAAATGATAAATTATGTTGCCATAATCAAAAGAGGCAATATGAACTTAAGTCACTTTAGCTGCCCATCTCCTAGGTGCAACCTCCTTCTCCTAGTGGCGCATGAATTCTCAAGGAAAGGGATCCTCTACTGATCCCTTCTCCTCACTTGGAGCCTAACCCCCTGTCCGATTCTATTGGCTGCACCTCCTCCAACCCTCACTCTCCAGAGCTTGCTAGCAGCCCTGTTGCTACTGGCGGGGGACATCCAACCTAACCCAGGCCCTGGGACGCCTGATGTGTCAATTTCCTCCCCCTTAGATAAGGCTTGGGATGGAGCAAAGGGTCTCAGGTTGGTGCATATGAACATTTGCAGCCTGAGACCAAAGATCCATGAAGTCCAAGCATGGCTGGCAGTGTACAAACCAGACATATTAGCAGTCTCTGAGACCTGGTTAAAACCCCACATTCAGGATCACAAGGTAGCTGCCTCTGGATCGCCTTCTACAGAAAGGACAGACCCTCAAAATGAGGGGGTGGGGTTCTCATATATGTAAAGGACACAATTACATCCTCCCTTGTTAGGCTGCCTCACGGCATGACCCAGGACATAGAAGCAATCTTTTTACGGCTCACACTAGGAGGGGCTAAACACCTCACAATAGGCTGCTCATATAGCCCCCCCACCAATGCGCTCGGCTCTCTGGACACACTCCTGAAGAACCCTGCAGTTGACTCTGCATCCGAGCTTATCATATTGGGCGACTTCAATTTAAATTGGGCCCTAGAGGCTAAGTCTGCCATCAATGGATTATTACAGGACTCCCACCTCTCTCAAGTCATCTCTCTACCGACCAGAATGAACCATAAATCGAGAAGGCACTCCATAATTGACTGGGTCCTGACTTCAACCCCTAGTAACGTAAAAATGGCTGGCACCCTGGCTGATGCCTTGAGTGACCACTCGCCGATATTTGCCATCTGGAAAAATAATGCGATAAAAGTCCCGCCTAGAACGATCACTACTAGGGACTACTCCAACTTCCACCCTGACCAATTCATTGGGTTCTTAAATGGCATTGACTGGAGCCCTATAAGACACCTACCTAACCTGGAGGAGGCCATTGAATTTTTCCAAACAACCCTCACCAGAACCACTGACCTCTTAGCTCCAATGAAAACACACAGAGTAAAGGGAAGCTGCCATAAGTGGATCTTGCCCTCCCTAAAAGCCCTGATGTCCACCTGTGACAAGGCCTGGAAAAAGTTCAGGAAAACAAAGCTACCTGCGGACTTAGCCAGCTACAGGGCCCTTAGAAATCAATGCAAAACGGCCATAAAGAAAGCTAAAAAAGAATGCATCACCAACCTTCAAAAAACCAATCTAAGGAACCCTAGGTTCTTCTGGTTGCACATTAATGAACTCCTCAAAGGAAACAAAAAAAACACTCTCGGCCCAATCATGGCCAATGGGCAAGTAATTGATGAGGGATCACTCATTGCAGAGGCCCTCAACAGTTACTTTATGAACCTTGATGCGTACAAGGCGGGACCCTCTGCCAACAGGAGTGAGCTTAATGCACATCAGCCCCCAGACCTTGATCGCCCTTTGTTTCACTTGAGGATGGTTAGGGTAAAGGAAGTTTTGATCATCCTTAAATCCCTGCACTCGAGAGGATCTGGGGGCCCTGATGGGATCCAGACCAGAATTCTCAAGGAGGGTGCCCCAGCACTAGCAAAGCCCTTAACTTGGCTGATAAACTGGTCCATTACTGAGGGATCAGTACCTGAGCCTTGGAAGCAGGCCCTAGTGATTCCCATACACAAGGGAGGGTCTACAGAGCCTATTGGGAACTACAGGCCTATCTCCCTGCTGTGTGCTATTGCTAAAGTACAGGAGAAGCTTGTCTACTCCCAACTCCGAGAATACCTGGAAATCCACCAGGTAATCTCTCCGTCTCAGCACGGCTTCAGAGCCAAGCATGGGACAGACACTGCGCTAACCAAGTTCTCAACAGAAGTCCTGAGCAATAATGATTCAGGGATCAGTACAGGCGCGGTCTTTATTGACCTTTCAAAAGCGTTCGACCTGGTAAACCACAACCTCCTACTACAAAAAATGTACTTTCTTGGCCTTGACACCCATGCACTGGGATGGTTCGAGAGTTACCTCACTGGACGTACTCAGAGGGTCAAGTGGAATGATAATGTCTCCTAGCTAGCACCACTCAAAGAAGGGGTACCTCAAGGGTCAATACTCGGCCCCTTCTCTTTACTCTGTTCATAAATGATCTGCACTCACACTGTGGGAGCAGCAGCGTTATCCAGTATGCAGATGATGCTGTCATCTACAGAGCCTCCCCTAACTTAACAGAACTGGAGACAGCCCTCAAGAGGACATCCTTCAGATGGAGGACTGGCTTCTCTGAACAAAATGGTACTAAACACCAAAAGCGAAGGTGATGCTGTTTGGGCCTAGATTACTGGGATCCGAGAGGTCACTGCTCCTACAACTTCAGACCAGGGGGGGTGAAAAACTTGAGGTGGTTACCTCCACCAAATACCTTGGACTTACCCTGGACCAAGGCTTCACAGTAAAAAATCACGTAGACCAAATCACCAAAGCCATCCATGGGAAACTTGGAATCCTTTACAGAATAAAGGACCAGATTATCCCGGAAGCTAGGGTAGCCATTGCTGCTAGCGTACTTCTCCCAAAGCTCACCTATGCGGCCCCAGTTCTCCAGGGCGTGGCCACAACGGAGCTTGGCAGGCTGCAGTCCTTGTACAACAAGTTAGTCCGCTTCGCCACTCTATCACACCCGAGGATTCACCACTGCGAACCTCAGTCAAGGCTCAGCTGGCCATCTCTGGAAGCTCACCTCATCTACCCAGCCCTCTGCCTTACATTTAAGTTATTGGGTCCCGCACCTCCCCCCAGCCTCAACGGTCTCGTTAGGGTTAAAACCAACCCGCGGAGTCTAAGAACATCCGGCCAAACTCTCCTTGTGGTTCCCAAGACCAGGACTAAAGCAGGGTCCAGGTCCTTCGCGTACACAGCCCCTTCCAACTGGAACAACCTCCCCCTGGAGGTACGGGAGGCAGAGTCCATCACCTGCTTCCAGACCAAGCTCAAGGCTCACCTGCTCGACAGGAGCATATACTTATGTCACAGGACCTAACCATACATCAAAGGAAGGGGTGCACTTTTGTACCAGTATTCCCCCTTCCACTATGCCCACAAGGAAGGTACCACATGTCCAACTTCTTGCCATTACCTAGAGCACTCCCAATCTCAACATGAACTTGGTATTTAAAATGTTTTCTTTATGTCTAACTCTTAAGTCCTTTTGCCTGTATGTTCCTCCTCTTTACCGCTTGTAACCTGATGAAGTCTTTATTGTTAAGTACAATCGGGTAAATGTAATGTTATTTATCTGCTTACCCTGTATGTAATTGTTACTCACGGGTCGCCCCTGAAAAAGGGACCTCCGGGGCCCATCGGGCCTACCCGGTCATCAAAATTCAATAAATAAGTCTCCTATAGTGTCTCCGGCCCAAATTGCCTCAGTTCCTAGACTTGAAACCAAAGGATCTGTTAGGCTCGGCTAATATTTCGGATTGTCTGCCAGAGCAGCTGCAGCAGGGATTTCTTTACTAATGTATGTTATTTCTCACTTCCAGTGTAATATTTTACCCCTAAAGTACAGCAGGGGATAATTAGTTGTTCATTTGATCAAGAGAAACATTTTGAGCCAAAATATCAGTATTTTTCTAACAAGTCTTAACATCTCTAGGCAGAGTTTACAGTCAGTAAAATCGCTGACCTCCCTTCCTTTTGTGGTAGTCAGCAAGGTTTTTCATGACCAGGATTCAAGCCATTTTGTTAAAACAGTAGTGAAAGGAGAGACTGTTACCAGGAGTTACTGGGTGCTCCAAACAAGGCTTAGAAAGGAAAGCCAACTGCAGCCACTTCCTTCTGACTGGCAGAATCCCCCTCCTGCACCACAGTCAGATGCTCAGGTGAATGGATGAGTGTCTCTGTTTCAGTCACATTTGATCACATACTGTACGTTTGGTGGGTGTTCGTAATAATCTAGTTTTATCCATAGATTTCCTTAATTAACTCCCAGATCGACCTCCAATCCACAGCAGGCAGAATAATCTGTAAACCCTTCCATCAGAAATACAAGCACTCCTAGATAGTCAAGCAGTCCAGGAGGTTCCTTACCAGTAAAAGAATCCATGGTTCTTCTCCCAGTATTTCCCATTCTGGGTCTCTGAGCTCAAAATGAGTTCATACTCTACAAAACGTTCCAGATGCTGTTACTCGGAACTCATCTCTCCCTGTTAGCCCAGGGTGACTGTGTTCCCCTGGATATGCAGGATGCATAATTGGGCATCAAGATCCAAAAGTCACACACACACTTCCTCTGCTTCTTGAAACATAGACTTTGTTGGCAGAAAAGGACCGGCCCATCTAGTCTACCCTATTTTCCCTGTCTATTACAACACCCTGAACCCTATTTGGTTGGTGGTGTCCCTCCTTTTTCTCCACTTAGTTTGCCCATGTGCCTACCCACGCATGCTTGAAGCTTCCTACTGTATTTACCCCACCACCTTCTCTGGCAGGCTGCTCCAAACATCCACCACCCTTTCTGTGAAGAAGAATTTCCTCACATCCCTCTTAAACCCCCAAG
The DNA here is from genome assembly GCA_016271365.2 of Neoceratodus forsteri. Classification (NCBI taxonomy): domain Eukaryota; kingdom Metazoa; phylum Chordata; order Ceratodontiformes; family Ceratodontidae; genus Neoceratodus; species Neoceratodus forsteri. The sequence continues at coordinate 1,125,923,855 of CM057449.1, read as the reverse complement.
CTTCATTATGTGTCCTCATGTTCTGGTGCTCCTCCTCCTCCTCTGAAAGAGACTCCCCTCCCTACACCTTGTTCACCCCCATGAGGTAGTTATAGGTCTCAATCATGTCCCCCCTCACTCTCCTGTCCTCCAGGAAGTACATGTTGAGATCCTGCAGTCTCTCCATGTATGGTTTCTTGTGCAACCCCTGCACCATTTTGGTAGCCCTCCTCTGGACTGCTTCAATCTGTTCAGTGTCTTTACAGAGGTCTGTCGTCCAGAAGTGGACACAGTACATTAGGTGGGGCCTCACTAGTGCACGATACAGTGGCAACAAAACTTTGTTTCTAATGCTAGAAATCTCCCCTCCCTGTGCACCCCAGCATCTGGCTAGCGTCTTGCCTACTGCCTTGTTGCACTGCCCTGCCACCTTGAAATCATCAGATATGATTACCTCGGGGTGCCTCTCTTGCTTGGCGACTGCAAGTACCTCACCCCATCTTGTACACAGCCCCTGGGTTTCTCCACCCCAGGTGCATGACTTTGTACTTTTTGGCATAGAAACCCTGCTGCCACACCCTAGACCACTCCTCTAATTTCCCCCAGATCCCTTTGCATTCTCTCCACCCCTTCCTGGATGTTCACCCTGTTGCAGTCACTCGAGGGAGAGGATAGTGACTAGAGGAGTGCCAGCGGAATCAGTTCTGGGACCTGTTCTTAGGCTTCTGCCCAAGACCACCATCACCTATACAGTGTGTCACCTTTTGGGTTGGCCTTGGAACCTTGTGTTTTTACAAATTGTTTTGCTGTAGTGGTTACTCTAGGATGGAACATCTCAGATGCTGGAAAGATAAGTTAAATGCTTTTGGTTTCCCTGTCACTGACCCCTTTCAATAAGCTACAGTTTGAAATGATAATATAATGGAGTTTATTTGATGTCCACAATTGTACTTGCTAGACATCCAAGTTAGGTTAGTTGTATGGCAGTAAAACAGATTGGGTGGAGGATACAGTTTAAAAAATACAGATATAAACAATAATAGTTCACTTAATGAAATCCTAGTACTTGAAACACATTTTTCTTTCTTTCTTCCTCGAGTGGCATAAAGAAATACTCCAAAACATATTTTCAGAAAAAAAAAACAAGTTGAAAATGTTGATACAGTATTGGCCAGCACCCTGTTTTTAGCCGGCCAAGTTCAGTGAGCATAAAAAGAAAATGATAGTCTTAGTATGATGGGAAATGCAGACTCTGGGACTTTTAGGTGCAATACAGTGTTGCAAAGTACAAGTAATAATCATAAATTTAAGTAACTTATATGCAGTAGTTCAAGTAAAGAATAAGACAGGAATGTACCAGTTAGCACAATGTCTATTCCAGAGAAAATGCTGCACACCATTTTGTTTACATCAAATATTTTTGTGCCTATGATGCCCTACCAGCTCCCTTCGGGCCTTGATCCCCAGCCCTGTCACCTACCTTATCTGAGACTTGCTCCACCACTTTTAAGTACCACTTTATGGTAGTCTGGTGCCTCAGTCAGTAGTGTGGGCCTGCAAGGTCTTCCACCATCATACTGCCAGCCGGGGTTGTTATCCTCTGGCATTTCCCCGGCCATGCAGTGATGCAAGTCCATGTGACTGACACACTTGCACATTACAGGCGTCTGTGTCAGGCCCTAACAAGGCAGATTTGGGCCACAGATGCAGCATGTTGGGCCAGTGCACAGGAAAAGGGCAGTCAGTCCTATTTTACACACACCAGCCAGGAAGTAAGTATCTGTGGACTCGATACGGAGCTCAGTAAGTTGCTATTCACAAAGAAGCATCCCCCAGATGAAGAGTCCGTTGACTTGAAGTTTTGGGGGAGGCGATAGTGGGTGTAGTTTACCTGTAGTATCAGTGTCAAGAACTTTTCAATTTGGGATTAAATGAACCAAAGCACTGTGGAATCTTTAAGCTTCTGTGTAAATAGTGACGTACTGAGCTCCGCATTGACTGCACAGGTACTTCCTGATTGATCTGTGTCAGGTCCCCTTCCTGCGGCACACACCTGTCCTATGTCAGGTCCCCTTCCCGCAGCATATATCTGTCATTTTTATTTATTTATTTAAAATGTTGGTAACCAGGTAGGCCCACTGAGACCTTGACGGTCCCTTTTTCAGGGGCGATCTGGGATTAGTTACATGTACATAAGGGAGAAGAAAACCAAAGCTATGATACATACAGTGAATCAAGGTTTACAAAGTGGCTGGCCCGGTGATGCTGAGGGTTGAGGCACTGGACACCACTTCTCGCGCCACGCCGGCGACCTGGGATCGGGAATGAGCCTGGGTCGTCGGAGGCCGGCGGGGGTGGGGGGAGGAAAGGATGTGAGAAGTTGCGGCTGGCAGCACTCCGCCTGGGAGGAGGATCCAGCTCTCTGGGCAGCAGCCCCTCTGGTGGAGGCCGGCAGGATGGCACCATGAGAGAGCACAGACAAGAGGTCGACGGGAGGGTTGAGGGGCCTCGGGTTCGAGCTGCAGTGCTTATGCGCCCACGCGCATGTGCCACCGCTTCTGGGGGTCCTAGGGTAGCAAAGGGAGAAAACGGAGGAAAAATGTGGGGGCTAACGTAGATGATGCCCTCGGACCAACTCAGAGGATCTGCCGGGGTGCGCATGGCGCTACAAGACCCCAAGATTGGTAGGCTGGGCGGACGCAGAAGTCGACCCGCCACAGGAGGATAAAAATAGTTTAAAAAAAAAAAAAAGGTTTACAAAGTGTAGTAGGAATACACATAACAGCATGTAGTACATCGTAGACAGACTCCAAGCAGTAGCCTGGACATTTTGTTAGGACAGCAAAGAGAGACAGACGCATCATAGAAACATAGAAGTTGACGGCAGATAAGGACCGCAAGGCCCATCCAGTCTGCTCATTTCTTTTTCTACCTTATAAATGTGCCATCGGCCTTTGCTCTGTCAGTGACCTATCTATTCATAGTCATTTGTATTGCTCCCTTATGCCTATCCCATGCCTGTTTGAAGCCCTGCACTGTATTCATAGCCACCACTTCTTGTGGTAAGCCATTCCATGCATCTACCACCCTTTCTGTGAAAAAGAATTTCTCACATTCCCCTTAATCGGCCTCCTCTAATCTCATGCTGTGTCCTCTTGTCCTGCTATTTTTGTTATATTTAAACATGTTCGACTCTTTCACCTTGTTTATGCCCTTAAGGTGTTTAAATGTCTCGATCATATCACCTCTCTCCTCCTTTGCTCAGGGTATACATATTGAGCTCCGTTAATCTGTCCTCATATGTCTTCTGATGCAGTCCCTGCACCATTTTGGTTGCCTTCTCTGGACTGCCTCAATTTGGTTAATGTCCTTGTGAAGGTGTGGCCTCCAATACTGCCGCAGTACTCAGATGGGAGCCTAACCAATGTCTTGTACAGAGGATTATTACCTCCCTCTTCGACTTGTGATACCCCTACTAATACACCCTAACACCCCCTAGCCTTACCTACTGCTTTGGGGTCTGCTTGGATGATTTTAGGTCATCAGTGATGATGATGCCCAAGTCTCTTTCTTCCTTTGTGACTGCTAGCAACTCCCCTCCCAGCCTATAAGTGGCTTCAGGGTTTCTCTTCCCTATGTGCATGATTTTGCACTTCTTTGCATTAAATCCCAGTTGCCACTCTTCTGACCATTTTGCTAGTTTATCCAGATCTCTTCTCATTCTGCCCACCCCATCTGGATCATCTACTCTGTTGCAGATCTTGGTGTCATCTGCAAACAGACAAGCCTTACCCTCTAGTCCATCTGCGAGGTCACTAATGAAGATGTTGAATAGGACTGGCCCCAGGACTGATCCCTGAGGTACCCACTTGTGACTTGCATCTCTTCTGACTGTATACCGTTTACCACCACTCTCTGTTTTCTGCCAGTCAGCCAGTTTGCCACCCAGTTGACCAACTTCTGACCCACCCGAGCCTACCTAGCTTATTTATCAATCTTCTATGTGGAACAGTGTCAAAAGCTTTGCTGAAGTCAAGGTAGGCGACATCAACTGCTCCCCCTTGGTCCACCACTCTGGTTACCCAGTCAAAGAAATCTATGAGATTAGTTTGACAGGACCTTCCTTTTGTAAACCCATGCTGTCTTGGATCCTGTGCCCTATGGATTCCAGGTGTTGCACTATCCTTTCCTTAAGGAGTGCCTCCATAATCTTGCCCACTACTGAGGTAAGACTGACTGGTCTGTAGTTCCCTGCCTCCTCCCTGCTACCACTCTTGTGGAACGGGATCACATGAGCCCTTCTCCAGTCTTCTGGGACCTCTCCTGTGTTCAGAGACTCACTAAACAATTCTGCTAATGGCTCTGCTAGTTCCTCCTTTAGCTCCTTAAGTACCCTGGGATGTATGCCATCAGGCCCCATTGCCTTATCCACCCTGAGCTTAGCAAGCTCTTGTAGGACCCTTTCTTTTGTGAAGGGAGTAGTGCTCACCTCCCTCCCCCCTGTGTCCATGATACTGAGCTGTGGGCCCTGCCCTACCTTCTCTTCAGTAAATACTGAGCAAAGTATCTATTTAGGATAGATGCCTTTACAGGGTCCTCCTCCTCACATGCTCCCTTTTCTCCATTAAGCTAGCAATACCCCTCTGGACTTTCTCCTTTCACTAATGTATCTATAGAAAGTCTTGTCACCTTCTTTACTGTTCGTGCTAGTGTTTCCTCAGTTTGGGACTTTGCCTGCCTTACTGCCTCTGCTTCCCTTAGGGCAGTTTGGTATGCCTCCCTATCTTCATCCGCTGTGTTCCCTTATATTTCCTGAAGGCCAGCCTTTTGGCTCTGACCTTTTCTGCTACTGTATTTGAGAACCAAAGTGGTTTCCTTCTTTTGCACTTCCTTTTCTGTCTAACACAATGGGATGTTGCTTCAAGTATTGTATCCTTAATGCTTGCCCACTTTGCCTGTACCTCCTCACCTGTGTTTCTTTTGCCAGGGCTAGCTTAACTCTGTTGGCCATCTTATCAAAGTCAGCTCCTCTGAAGTCCCATATTTTGCCTTAGAATGGGATGATTTAGATGTAGTAGCCAAATTGAACCATACCATGTGATGGTCACTGGCCCCAGGTGACCTTCTACCTGGAGATCTGTGATCCCTTCTTTGTTAGTCAGTACTAGATCTAGGATAGCCCTGTCTCTTGTGGGTTGTTGTACCAGTTGTTTGAGGCCCTCCCCTGCAGGAATCCACTATGAGTCTAGTTCTGGCAGATGTTCCTGCTGGTATTGACCAATCTCTGTATCTGGCATGTTGAAGTCTCCCATTATCAGAACCTCCCCTTTAGCTGTCATGTTTTGTATATCTTCTAACAGTAATGTGTCTATGTCCTCCCTCTGGTCTGGGGGCCTGTAGACAACCCCAGTTCTTATGGCTGTCCCATTTCCTGTTTCCAGGGTGACCCACAGTTCTTCTGGCTCCTTATGTGTATTCTGAATTTCTGTAGCTTTGATATTTTCATTAACATACAGGGCCACTCCTCCCCCCTTTTTGCACCTCGGTCTCTTCTGAACAATACATAGCCAGGTACTGAAGTCTCCCAAGTATGGTTACTGGTAAACCACGTCTCACTAATTGCTACTATGTCCAGTTTAGCCTCTGACATTATTGCCTGCAGGTCTGGGATCTTATTTCCCAGGCTGTGAGCATTTAATGCAGATTTCCATTGGCCAGATTTTGGTGTGTTAGTTGTTGGGTGAAGTTTGGCATTCCCCTGTGCATCGTATGGGGAGACAAACCTTTTTTCTTACCTGGTGATGCAAATGAACGGCAAACACGCTGAATTCCTGTTTGACCACTAGCTGAGGGGGGAGGGGTGTTCTTCCCATTCGATGTATGGGGTGCTGCATCAAATGATAACCCACATAGATAAGCGCCCTAGAATACTACCCCCCCAGGCATACCCTCCCTCCTGAGACGACTATTCTGTGGTGATCACCTCATTCTGGAGAGCCTTCACATAGCCTCAACTGTAGCAGCAGCACAGTGCCCCTATGTCCAGGTGGGATTTTAGTGCTTTCTTGAAACCCCCAGGGGAGGTGCTATCTTGAAGCTCTCTCGGGAGATTGTTCCAAAGTTTAGGTAGGGACACCCTGGCAGAATGAAGGCCAAGGGATGTTTTGGCTCTGGGTATTTCAAGTAGTTTCCGATCGGTAGACCTGAGCTCTCTCCTGTTAGTTCTAGGGACAAGCAGGTCTCATAGACTTGGGGGGGCTCCAGGTTGTTGTAGTTTGAAAGCCAGACACAATGAGGGATATGCTAGCCTGGCTTCGAGGGATGGCCAGTCCAGGGCTTGGAGCACCTTGCAGTGGTGCTCCATCCGTTGCATCCTGGCTCAAAACCGGCTGACCCTATGGTATAGTGTACCCAGGTGCTGCCTTTCTATGGGCCTTAGTGTCTGGAGCAGGGTGGCTCCATAGAGAAGGGTGGGTTGTACTGTCCCATTCCCTACTGCCTTCCTGGTTTCCTTGCTCAGGAAGGGGCTTAGCCTGTAGAGGAGTCCCAGTTTTTGGTTTACTACCTTTGTGAGGTAGTCCATGTGTTTCCTGTAAGTAACCTCCTGGTCTAGGTACATCCCCAGGTACTTGATGTTGTCTGCTACTTCAGTCCCCATCCTATTTAGGGTGGTGAGGGACAGGAGGTTTGATCTGTCTGGGCCAAGCTTTTTTGGGCTAAAGAGCATGGCTTTGGTCTTCTTGCTGTTTAGGACCTGCATCGTCGGCATATAAGGTGACCTTCGCCCAGCCGCAGTGCAGGGGTAAGTTGTTGACAAACAAGGAGAATAGTAGGGGGCCTAAGACTGACCCCTGCGGGACTCCATCAGATACTGGGCACTGTTGAGATTTTGCTCCATTCCAGCGTACCATTTGTGTCCTGCCTTGAAGGTAATTTGTGAATCATTGTAGGGCATGTGTGTCCAGGCTTAGCTTCTACAATCTTTCTAGTAGTAGCTGGTGTTTGACAAGATCGAACGCCTTGGTCAGGTCAATGAAAACTGCACCTAGCATTTTATTCTGATGTAAGGCTTCGTACACGTCCATGGGAAAGCCTATCAGAGCCGTATCTTTTTCTAAAGCCATGTTGTTGGTCTGCTTGAAGGTGATGTGTTTCCACGTAATCGTTAATCTGTTCGTAGACCACCTTCTCCAATAGCTTACTTAAGGTGCAGAGGATTGAGATAGGTCTAAAGTCTTCGATGTCCCCGTGCGGTGCACTCTTTGGGATTGGGGTCACTAGTGCCACCTTCCAAAGGGACCTGTTGTAAAGCTGGGTTACAGGTCCTGCTATGACTGGAGCTCCTAGTCTTAGCAGCTCGGGCTCAAGATTGTCATGCCCAGCACCCCCTTCATGTTTCAGGCTCCTAAGCAGTTTTAGGACTTCTCCAACTGAGACTAGCTTAAGATGAAAGTCAGTGCCCTGGAGGGGGGTTCATGGGTTGTTTTGGCTGCCCAGGCCTTGTCCAGGATTACTGGTTTTGAACCTCTGTAGATCCAAGAAAAAGTCGTTAAATGCATTTGCCGTGTCCAGTGGGGTGGAAAGAAGTGTCCCGTTCACTTTAATGACCTCATTTCCCTTGTTCTCGTTCCCCTTTAGTAGGGAGTTTATTTGCCCCCAGAACTTCTTTGGGTTTGACAGCTTCCTGGATTGCAGTCCATGCAGGTAACGCATTTTTGCTTTTTTGAGTTCTCTTTTGCAGCTATTTCTGGCTTCCCGGTATTTCACCCAGTCTAGTTGAAGGTTCGAGTGTTTGTAATTCCCCCAGGTTTTGTACCACCTAGTCTCTGCTAGATGGCGGTAGTTCTGTGAGATGCTCTAGGACCCCCTGATGGAAGAGAACAGTCCGTAGGATGCTCAACCCTCCTTCCTCTGGCTAGCCCCCAAGTGTCTCTGGTCCATTACCAAACCTGGGTCACTAGTTTGGCAGGGGGTGAGGCACCCTGCACCTCAGCCCACCATGCTACACCACTGGGCTGATGGATTACAAACCATTTTAAAGTGTAATATTGCTCTTGGATGAGTCTGGTTTGATAGATAGATGATAGCCACACTTAGTACTGTTGTTTGGCCCATGGTAGTCTTTGAAGCAGCTAGATTTTTCCTGTGTTTAAGGCCATATCCATATTGCTCCTCTTTTTTAAAATGTTTTAAAAAATGTTTTGCGTTCCCTGTTACAGCATGGTTGTCGGCGTGTCCACACTGCAGTCTGAGACCGTGCTTGCCCACTTCAGTTCCCAGAGGTGCTTGCGGCAATACCGGGCACCGCAGTGCATGCTGGGATACTTGCGAATGGACATGATAACGAATCAGGAAAAAAATTATCATTTGATTTGGGATCTCATTGTGAGGTCAGGGATGTAAGTGAATTGTCCCCTTTTCTTTTGGGCAGTAATATAAAAGCCACAGAAGTTGGCGGAGGTTGCCTTAAACCGTGTTACAGCACGGTTTGCATTCACACTACTGTTAACATGGTTTAAGGCAACCGTTTCGGTCTGAAACTGTGCTAGAAACCTGGTCTGATCAGGTTTCGAGCACATTTTTTGAATATGGTTTGTAGCATGGTAAAACTGTGCTACAGTGTGAACGTGAACCATGTTTGCTGTTCTTATAACGTTACCAACTGCCACTGATTACAAGAACTCCAGTGTGGACAGGGCCTAACATGAAAGGAACTGATCTGGATTGAAATCCAGATTTGATGGTGTGCATCATTCTTAGGTATATGCTTTAATCTCTGCTCCACAGGAGCTGCTGTTCCCTTTGGTGCAGCTTGGTGAATCACACTCACTGGCTCTGTCTTTCTTGGGTTCACATGCATGAAATCAGATGTTAAAGCCCAAGCAGGAACATAACATTTTGTATGTACAGCAGAAGACCTTGGTTTAAATTCTAACAAGGCCTTGTTCATTTAAAAAATTGTACTTTTTTTTAAACCCGGAATTTAACTTGAGTTGTAATCTATGGTCCATGAAGTTATAGAAATAAATATACAGTATAAAGTCAGAGACTTGGTTATGAGAAAGAATCAGTGCAGCAACAAAGTGCTGATCTGGAGTCAGCACAGCTTCCAGTAAAACATTGAAAGCAAGACACCTCCCCATGAAATAGTCTTACAGGTTTGTCAAGGGCAGGTTTTGTCAGACATTTATTTATTTATTTTAATTTTGTTGACCGGGTAGGCCCACTGAGCACAGTGATGGTCCCTTTTTCAGGGACGACCCAGAATTAATTACAGATAGTGCAGCAAATACAGAGTGAAACAAGTACAGGTAAGAAACAGAAGTTTACAGTAACATACTGTACTGGGGTTCAATCAACAGTATACAGCTTTTGTTAATCACACATTGGGTACATTCATGAATACAGCCACTCACTGGATGTAGTTTATTGGATAATAGCCTTACAGTGTTGAGGCATTTTACAAGTGCATTGGCTAAGCTCCAACAGGTGGACCTTAAGCCCCCTTTTGAATCCCCCTTACCCATTAGACTTTTTTCAGGGTATCAGAGAAAGCGTTGATAAAGACAAAGCAGTGGGTGGTATTATATGGTTATATGTCTGGATTTGGGTAAAGCATTTGACACAGTTCTATGCAGTAGAAGTTTCCATAAGGTCAGTGATCACTGTATACTGTAAGTGGTGTGAGGAAAATGCTAAAATGGATCCAGACTTGACTCTGGGGTTGATATCAAAGGGTAATTGTAAATGCATGGTACTCAGCAGTGGAAAAGGATGATTATTTTATTTTTATTTATTTAAGATTTAGATTAACACTTTGAGCCATGGAGCTCTTTTACAAAGGTTCCAAGTCGGTTATGACGCTTGACAGGACATTGTGCACAGGCACGTTCACAAGGACAAGACATTTGACATACATAGTTCCAGAAACAGTTGTCAGTTAGAGTAAGTGCAATTGGTATTCAAAAGTACAACAATAGTTGTGGTACAAATCTAGTTAGTTGTGTTACAGAGTTTATTATGAACATTTGTATTTCTTAAGTGCAGCATAATGTTGAGGAGGCAGCCTAGGAGGGCCTTGTCAGAAGTAGGAGGTTGTGAGGAAGGGTACTTACCATGACCCAGGCGTGTGATTCATACCTGGGTGGTAGGTGGGAAAGGTGGGGAAATAGGGTACAAGCTAGGGAGTGGGACAGCTGTGAGGTTGGGCAGGAGCCGTCCATGTCTAGGTGGGGCAGTCATGGCTGCTACTTTGAGATAGAACAGGGTTTTATTTAACTCCAAAAATTGATTAGCGTTTTGCTCATAAAAGTGCTAAAACATTGTGAAAATGCATAGCACTTGCCTCATTGTGTTTAACAAACATAACATTTCTAGAAAACCTATATAAATACTTTCTGTACAGTTGGCATTGTCCCAAGAAAAAAAACTGCTAATCAATTGTTTAAAACCCTGTAGAAGCAGGTGGAGCTCTTTTTTTTTAAAGGGGTCGAGCTTATCACTTTCGATGAGGAAGGCAGGAAGGTCATGCAGCCACTATGGTCTTCGGTACGATAGGGATCTCTGGGCAAATGTGGTGCACTTACATGGGACCCGAAGTGCACCATTGGCTGTGTTTCTCGTGGTTTTTGAGGTTCGGGTATGTTGGAAGATGCCAGCCATGGATTTGGGGGTGAGTCCTAGGAGGGCCTTCTTTCCTAACAGGCATGCCTGATATCTTGCCCTAAGGTGTAGTGGGAGTCACCCAGTCTCTGTGTAGAGACTACAAGTGTGTGTCAGGTAGTCTGTCCCAAGGACCAGCCTGCAGGCCTTGTTTAGGAGAACTTTAATCCTCTTCAGGACAGTGTCAATACATGTGTTGTAGATTACAAGTCTGTAATCTAAAATGGACAGTGCCGAGCTGCTAGTTACTAAACGCAGAGCCTCGGAGGGTATTACATGCCTGTGCCTATAGAAGACCCCCAGCTTTATATTTGCAGTTTTGATGATGTGGTCTATGTTAGAGGAGAAAGACAAGGTGTCGTCTAGGTATATTCCTAGGTATTTAAATGAGTTGATTTGTTCTAAGATTTCCCCTTTTTGGGTATGAATGGTCAGGGGGACTTTTTTTTTTATTATGAGGATTAATGAGTCCTGTATTGATCAATACTAGGTCTTATGATTTAGTCTAGTAAAGTTTCCTGCACAATTGACATGCTTGTTCCCCCTATTAATATAATAGGAATCAGCAGATGTCAGTTGTGACTAAAGCCCTGTCCACCCATTGCACTGCTTAAACTGATGCAACCAAACCATTTTAACATGCTTATAATGGTTAGTGCCCACACTGCTACCCTTTGAAAACTATTGCTCAGGTGCTGGCCCAGTGGCGCTGGACGCCGTACCTCGCGCTATGCCGGTGACCCGGATTTGGGAGCAATCTTGGGTCATCAGGGAGCCAGCAATGGGGAGGGGGAGAGTGGGAGCAGGATTGAGCTGCCTAATGGTGGCTCTTCTCTCCCAGGGAGGAGGGGTCACCTGCCCGCAGTCCTGCTGCCTGGCGGCACAGGTGGGTAATGGGCGACTGGTAGGGTGGGGCGTCCCGCAGTATGTGTCATGCGTGTGCCTCCACAAGTGTGTGCTTATGCCGAGGACGCAAGGGTGGGTGAAAAACAGGGGGAAAATGGATAAACATATAATAGAAAAAAAACCAAAAACCATAGCTGAGACCACTTTGGAAGCTAACCTCGAAAGCAGTTTAAGCTGTAAGGTCTTCTGTGACAGTAACTGTCTGCTTGTTATTATTTGTATTATAATTTTGTTATAAATATATGTTTTTGAGTCCTGCTTAGGAAATTGGCCAAGCAGCAGAGCCTCATGGGATATTGGCTTTTAAAAGAGAAGAAAAAAAAATGGTCTGCCCTCTCACTGACCTAGAGATAAACTAGTTAGAACTTCCTTTTTTGACCTATCTGTCAGAGCCTGTGCAGCTGCTGACTGCTTTGAACATAGTAAACTGGTCATAAAATATTGCATTTTTCGACATCAGGAGGGAAGCCAGTTCCAATAAATACCTGTGGAAATTCACACAGCTAAGAGAGGTGTTTGTTAGGATGTTTTTCTGAATATCAAAGTGGGTAATGCTGTTATAAAACTATGCTCTGATGAGGAAATAGTCTTGTTTATAATTAAAATATTGCTATCTTTGCAGTTTTCAAACAGGCAGTCAGCTGAGGCATTTGGTTATACTTGGTCAGGTTACAGATTAATTACAGGACTAAAAGTGACCTCATGTACTGTGACATCACAAGGAGGTTGGGACTTTAACTTTGAATATTGTCAAGCCTGCTGAAAGGACTGAGGCTCACTCTTGTTCCAACTTTGAAAGAACTAACACACTTGTTTTCTGGACTTAAGAGGCACTTCTCTCAAGAATAGGTAACACAACTGAAATCTGAGTTTGAACTAGTAATTCAGTTACAAGGCGTTTTGTTTTGTAATTTCCATTTCTTTCGGACCATAAGCATTAATATACTGTATATATGTTCTGTGTTTTGTATTTATGTACTATTTTTAATTTTAGTAGACTTTTTGGTTTTCTTAATCCTGCCTGAGACAGTTTCTCATTGTGAGTGTGAATGCTGGATCAGTACTGATAATTCTGACATAACTGTTAAAGTGCTTATTGTGTCACTATATGCAGCCACGCTAACACGGATCTGGGTAAGGATTCAACAAGGTAAGGGGGAAATAACCAAGTCTCAATTGAGTCAGATGGGGGATTGTGAACCAGGTTGGTTGTATGCCAGCTGGGATCAAGTATTAAGCTGCTTTCCCCGAAGTGGGTGTGATATTTGGACCTGTTACTTGGGTGTACTAGCTAGTAAGGGTTTGTATTTGACCCCAGGACTCGAGACTGGTAGTTGCCCGGATTCAAAAAAACAGGAGGGTGACCCTGTTAGTCCCTTGTTCACATATTGCACTTTGAGGTTGGGCACTGTGGGGAGCAGAGGGCCTGACCCCAGGAGTGCATTTGTGACATTGTCTACCTGCAGTGTGAACAAACCCAAATCTTCCAGGATATCTCCCTCTGTAGAGCCACATCTTTGGTTTTGAAACTGTATGCTGTCAGTATCCAAACCTCTCAAATGTTTTCGCCCCATACCTCCTTTTTTTTCTCCTGCCGTCAAGTGCTTATCAGATGAAAAATGCATTTGACTGTTTCAGACTAATAAAATTCACTGTTGTTACGTTAACTCACTTTCATTATTACTTTCTTTGTTATTACTTTCATCCTTATGCATCCCAGCATCTCACTATCCCTACCCACTTCTTTGTCACACTGCCCTGTCACCAAGTAGATTATTGACTGTCCTTCACAGGGGGATAAGTAATGTTCTGCCCTCTCAATCAATGCTTTTTATACCACCAAGCCTGAAACTGACTCCAGTGCTCATTATTCTGGGCTCCCCATAATATGAGCTTGTTGCTGCCTAACAAAGAATCCAGAAAATTGGACATTATGAGCAAGCAGATTTACAGTATGCATGCACCTCACTGGGTTTCCCACATTGCTGGTTACCAATTCTGCTATACATTTCCTGTGTTACCAGTATGGAACTCCTATGCTTAGTAAAAACACTTTGGAATACAGTGTGCATGAACGTCATCTTGGTTAAGTGTTGTTTGGCAAATTTTCTCCCTGGATCCCTCTCTTGCCCCAGCAACTGACCCCACCCCTTAGCTTTCCTAGTCCATTGTCAAGTTACTCGGACTGCAGTAACTGGAATCTCAGCTGTTTTAGGTGCCAAAAGCATGGCTGTTAGTAACTGCTGTGGTCATGTATACCCTTTTGTGCATTTAGTCAAGTTTAAGGTTACGTTCATTGTGAGTGATTTGGCTGCATGATGTCACTGTTGATGTCAGTGATAGGGCTTTCAGGGCATGGTGTAGGGTTTCAGACCTACACAAGCCTTGGATTGGTCCCCTGTATTGTACATTGTTTTTCTTTCTCAGTATAGTTTTTTGTTGTATAAGAAAAATTGTTAGATCTTACTTTGCAGTATCTTTTACAGCACTCCCATCTCCAGTAGGACTACAGTCTCCCAGCACTAGGACCATGTGGAAACTTTCTAGCTAGCAGTCTACCACAGGGGATGCCCACCTCCGTTGTGTGACACTGATGTTGGCCAATCCTATAAAAGGCGGACGGCCCCCATACCGTCCTCAGTTCTTTCCTGACATCGACCAACGCATGTCGGACTGCTGGAACTGCTGCAGCTACAGTCGATTGCCATTTTCCCGCATTTTATTATTTTTCCCTTTTCCTTTAGGTAAAACATCGATCTTTCAGTGTTATCACCGGATAGTTTATGTCTTCTCAATCGTCTTCTTTTTTTGACCACTCCATGAAGTATGTCTGCGGCAAGCAGATCCCGGACAAAGACGACCATTCTGCCTGTATCTTGTGCCTATGCCCAGACCACAATGTTCAAGCCTGCAAGGCCTGCCAGAAGTTCAACCTGGCCACCTGCAGACATCGCCAGAAGATCCTGGAAAACTATCTTCTTAAGGCCGCCTCAATGGAACAGAAGTTGCGAGAGCATCAGTAGCGAGTTCTCCACTCTCCCCCGTGACTCGGAAGGAGAGGAGGTCCCAGCCAATGTTCCCAAGTCGCCTCCTGATGACCCTTCCTTTTATGGCTATCATGCGCCACATTCAGGCCTCTGTGGGATGGGAGACCAAGGAACAGGACCCTGAGAGGTGCTGGTTAGCCGACTACCTGCATCAGCCTGACACCCATCCCCTGGTCGTCCCTCCTATTATCGACTTCTATGGAGATGTCAGCTGGGCTTCCTGGAATCATCCCCACACAGTCCTGGTGGTCTCCAAGAAGGCAGACAAGCTCTACCATGCTCTGGCAAGTAAGCCCTATTTTGGAAACTACCCAAGACTGATTCAGTCATAATCAATGCAGCACATGACCTTACCAAGTGACCCAAACATTTATGCTCCCTCCCCCTGACATGGAGTCTCACCAGTTGGACCAACTGGTCAAACATGTCTTTGCCGCTGCCATGCTACCCATTAGGGCCATCAGTTATCTGGCCCATGCGGTTCAATTTCAGAACCTTACATGGGACCAGGCTTGGGAGGCTATACAAGTCATGCTGGACAATCATTCCAAGCAGCAGACCCTCTAGGGCCTCAAAATGGGCTTGGACATTGGTACTCCTGTCCTGCGAGCTGCCTTTGATATGGTTGATGCCTCGGGCCAGGCAACAGCCACAAGCTTCTGTATCTGGCATCACTCCTGGCTATGGGTCTTGGGCTTGGCCCAGGATGTCCAGTCCAATATAATGAATGCCCCTTTCAGGGGTCTCAGGCTCTTTGGAAGAGACGTCCATGAACTCATCTCCGAACTGCAGACCTCAGGATGGGACGTCAAATCTGTCCACTCTATGTATCATACCAGACTAAGTCGGGACAACAAGCTCCTTTTTGTCGCTCTTCCTGCAATCAGGCCCGACCCCCACCAAAAGCCCAGGGCAAGCGCTAAATGGTGGTGGGGGGGCTCTCCCTTCCCCAGCTGCCTCCTGTAGTACCTGAGGGGCAGCAGTTGCTGCAACAGCTGCCACTCCCCCCCTTCTGACTCCTGGCTAGACCCCCTCCTTTCAGTGGAACTTAGGGAGGCGGCTGTCAGGGGTCACTTCTCCCTTCACCTGGACAGGTAAAGGGAAATAACATAGAAACATAGAATCTGTCGGCAGATAAGGACCTGATGGCCCATCTAGTCTGCCCTATGTTCCCTACCTATCGTGTCACTGCAGACAATACGGTCTCAGGTCCTCCCTCCCCCACCACTAAGATCCCTCTGTGTATACCCCATGCGTTTTTGAACCCTGTCGCCATTTCCACCACCACCACCTCCTCCACTGGTAAGCCGTTCTATGCATCCACCACCCTCTCTGTGAAGAAGTACTTCCTCACATTTCCTCTGAGCCTTCCCACTTCTATCTTCATGGCATGACCCCTTGTCCTTGAGCATCTTTTTCTGTGGATAATGCTTCCCTCCTGTACCTTGGTTTTGCCAGTGAGGTATTTGAATGTCTCTATCATATCTCCCTTTCCCTCCTTTCCTCCAGGGAGTACATGTTAAATTCCTTGAACCTTACCCCATAGGGCTTTTAATGCAGGCCATTCACCATTTTGGTTGCCCTCCTTTGTACTGCCTCCACCCTCATCCACAGACAACTGGGTGCTGCAGCTCAAGTGCGGTCACACTCTAGAGTACATAGAGTAGCCTCCAGAAAACCCTCCAAGCCAGTCTTCTTACCCTCTGGCTCACGTTCCTCTCATCAGGGAGGAGATCCAGGTCTTACTTTGAAAAAAGGTTATAGAACCAGTCCCATTACATCAGCAGGGCAAGGGGTGCTACTCCCACTTCTTCCTGGTTCCCAAGCAGACTGGAGATCTTCGACCCATCCTGGACTTAAGTCAGCTGAACCTGTTCATAGAATACAAATGGTTCAGGATGGTTACCTTTCAGGGTTTACTGCCCGTGCTGCATCAGGGGGACTGGGTCTGCTCTCTGGATATGCAAGATGCCTATCTGCACATCAGGGTTCCCCCACCCCCCCAAACAGGTGCTTCCTCCTTTTCTACTTTCAGGGATCACATTACCAGTTCAGGGCTTTGCCCTTTGGTTTGTCCTCAGTGCCCAGGGTCTTCGTCAAATGCCTAGCGGTGGTGGCAGCTGCCTTGAGATGGCAAGGTTTCTACATTTTCCTATATCTGGATGATTGGCTCTTAGTGGCCACATCCAGGGAACATCTCCTTCAGAACTTGGCACAGACCCGCAGTCTGTTTCAGGCCTTGGGCATTACCATCAGCATGACAATGTCTTTTCTTACTTCCTGCCAGCAGGTCCAGTACATAGGGGCACTCCTGGACACAGTGCAGGGGATGACCTTCTTGACCTCAGACATCAGAGCGTCTGATGGGCCAGGCCTGACTTCTTTACTCCAGCCATTCGGTTTCAGCCAGGGCCTTTCTGCAGCTTCTGGGCCTCATCGCAACAGCCATTGCCATGGTTCCCTTGGCCTATCTGCACATGAGAGTCCTTCAGTGGATGCTGCGGGTCCAATGGGACTAACGCACAGATGACCTGGATCAGCTAGTTATGGTTTCCGATCCAGCTCGTAGGGTATTGTTGTGGTGGCTCAAGCCCAGCAACCTGCTTTGGGGATTCCCTTTTGCATCCTTTACCCTCAGCAAGTAGTGATGACAGATGCCTCGAATCTTGGCTGGGGGACTCACCTGGGGGTCCACCAAACCCAAGGTACATGAACAGAGGTGGAGAGAACACTCCACATCAGTATTCTGGAGATTCGAGCAGTCTTGTGCACCCTGCAGGCCTTTCAGACTCTGCTATCCCCGGGTCCGCTATTGGTTCAGATGGACAACATGTGGGTGGTTTATTAGATAAGCAAGGGGGACTCATTCTTACCCCCTGTGCAGGGAAGCAATATTGATATTGGGCCATAGATCACGGGCTGGTGCTCTTGACTGTTCATGTTCTCGGCATTCAGAACGTTCTGGTGGACAGTCTAAGCTGGTCTCTGTCCAAAGCCCACTAGTGGGAGCTTCTGACCCTAGTGATCAAAGACCTGTTCGACAGATGGGGTCATCCAGAGCTGGACCGTTTTGCATACCCACACAATGCAGAACTGCCACTTTTCTGCTTGCTAGATCCAGGGCCTGGAGTTTTTTGGTGAGACACGGTATCCCTTTCATGGAAAGGGAGGTTCCTCTATGCTTCCCTCCCCTTCAGAAGGTCCTGATCAAGCTTCAGATGGAAGGGGCCACATGATCCTGAAAGCCCCCTTCTGGTCTCGTCAGATTTTGTTCCTCTTGCTTCAGCAGCTGGTCGTGGAACCCTAGTCCCTCTGCCCCTGTGCACAGGGTTGCTGTTCCAGGAGCAGGGCACTCTGGTCCATCTGGATCTCACATCTCTCCATCTCCTTGCGTTGTTCCTGAGGACATAGCCATCGCCCGGTTTGGGGTGGCAGATGTTCTGATGGCAGCTAGGAAACCCTCCACCAGGGCCTCTTCCTCTATGAAAGGGAAGCGCTTTGCTATTTGTGCTGCATTGCACTAGTTGGATCCCTTCACCTGTCCAGTAGATCAGGTGCTGGGGTACCTGCTATCCCTTTCGGACTCTGGCCTGCGGTACTCCTCGATTAAGGTACATCTTTCTGTCATCTCTGCATACCATGTAGCTGTTGAGGGCCGTTCAGTGACTCAACTTGATGTGTCTCGCACTTTCCTAAGGGGCATTCATTTGAAGCCTCCCATCCGTGACCCTGTCCTGTCTTGGGACCTAAATTTTGTGTTGGAAAAGCTTACACTGCCTCCCTTTGAACCGGCCATGACTTGTGAGCTATGCTTTCTGTTGTGGAAAACATTATTTTTAGTTACTATTACTTCTGCTGTAAGGATTTCTGAGCCTCAGGCCCTGATGTGTAAAGAGCCTTATTTGATTTTTCACAAAGACAGGATGTCTTTGTGAACCAACCCTAAGTTTCTTCCTGAGGTAGTGTCAGAATTTACATTGAATCAATCCATCCATTCACCTGCTTGTTTATTTCCCGGAGCATTCCAACCAAGGGGAGGCATTGCTCCATACCATGGATGTGCATAGAATCCTATGGTACAATGCACACCATACTAACAATTCCAGGAAGTCTTATCAGTCATTTGTTTCGTTCGCCCCAGGAAGGGTGGTGCCCTGATGTTGAAACAGTGTCTGTCTAAATGATAGCCAGTTGCATTGTCTGTTTTAACCGGAAGTACAGTATGGAACTTTTGGACACAGTTAAAGTCCATTCCACCAGGGGTATGACCACATCAGTAGCTTGTTTCAGAGATGTCTCAGCTGCTGACATTTGCGCTGCTGCTACATGGAGCACTGTCCACACCGTCACCAAACATTATAGTCTGGACATCACCTCTAGGCGTAGGGCCAACTTTAGCCTTGCTGTGCTTCAGGGCCTACCTTCATAGGCTCTACAGGCTCTCAGTTTGCCTCCACCCAGACTGCCTCTCAGTAGTAGCCAGTACTGCTTGGAACTCGGTTCTACTGGTGATGGCCTGCTGCAAGAGATATATGGAAGTAAGAGAGTACAGTTACGTAAGAACTTACTGTAACAGTAGATCTTTGAGAGGATCTCTTGCAGCAGGCCTTGCTTTCCCCCTTTCCTTCCTTCTATTCCTATCTGTCTCTTCTCTTCCATAGGGGCAAGCCTCCTACTTCTTATTTTTTCTGCTTTTGGGTTACCTCAGAATCCTCTTCAGTTCCCCAGGACAGCATTCCACTTTTGGCCTCCGGCGGGAGAACTGAGGACGGTATGGGGGCTGCCTGCCTTTTATAAGATTGGTTGATGTCTGTGTCTGATGTTGAAGGTGGGTGGCCCCCTGTTGTAGACAGCTAGCTAGAAAGTTTCCATGTGGTTCCAGTGCCTGGCAGCTATAGTACCACTGGTGATAGCCTGCTACATGAGATCCTCTTGAAGATCTACTGTTATGATAAGTTGTTATGTAACTGTACTTTGTGTTTGCTGCTGTAGTGAAGGATTTCAGCAGAGCTAAACAGCAGACTTTCAGATAATTAAACTTAGTAGTATGTTGTAGTCAGTTAAATTAGTCCTGGCAGAGGCTTGGTGAGGTCTAAATAAATTTCAAGTCACCTGTTTTGCAGGTACTCACTTACCTGTAGCTCAGTGGCACATAGAATGTGTGTGTGTGTGCGTGTGTGTGTGTGTGTAACAGGCAAAGGATCAGTGGGTCATATCCTGGCAGGGAATTAAACATTGTTTTTTTGTAAGACACAAACTCACTTGAGTGGAGATTCATGGTAGTGTGGAGTTAGACTAGTAATTTATTTGAGAAATACATTTAGCTAAGAACAACAATTTATGAAGGTAACTTGCCTGCTGGGAATAGATCCCCAGTCACCTGTTTTGCATATTGTGATATAAACTCTATGCCATAGGAAATGCAACCCACTTATCTGCAGCTCAGTGGCACATTGAATGTGTGTTCACTTAGCAGGCAAAGCATTAGTGATTCAAAACCTGGCAGGGACTTCAGCAGTTGTTTTTTTTTTTTTTCAGATTTGTTTTGTAAGATGGAAACTCACTTGAGTGGCAATTCATGATGGTATGGAGTTGAAATAGTACATTATATGATAATTAAATTTAGCTTAGAACAACAATTTGTGCAGGTAAATCACCGGCTGAGATTAGATCCCTAGTCCTCTATTATGTAGGATGTGATATAACCTCTACATCATAGTAACTGTAACTCACTGACAGCTCATTGGCACACTGAATGTGTGGTCATTAGCAGGCAAAGGATCCACAGTTCAAATCTTTGGGGGGGCTTAAATATATATATATATATAATATTTTTTTTTTTTTTTTGGCTAAAATGGAAAGTCACTTTAAGTGGTGAGTCATGGTGGTGTGGAATTGGAATAAAGAACTTACATGAGAAGTAAATTTAGCTAAGAAGAACTATTTGTGAAGGTAAATTGACAGCTTGGATTAGATACCCAGTCCCTTGTTTTGCAGGATGTGACATACCTCTGCACCATAAGAACAGCAATTTACTAGCAGCTCAGTGGCACACTGAATGTGTGTTAGCTTAGCAGGCAGAGGATCTGTGGTTTAAATTCAAGTATACATAGTTTGAATCCTGGCATGAACATAAACATTTTTTCAACTTGTTTTATAAGAGGGAAACTCACTTGAGTAGTGATTCATGGTGCTGTGGAGTTGGTATAGTAAATTGTATGAGAAGTAAATTTAGCAAGAATGACAATTTGTGAAGGTAACTCGCCTGCTGGGATTGGATCCCCAGCCGCCTGTTTTGCAGATTGTGACATAACCGCTGTGTCATTGGAACTGCAGCTCATTGACTTGCAGTTCAGTGGTGCACTGAATGTGTTGGCTTAGTAGGCAAAGTATCAGTGGTTCAAATCCTGGTAGGGACTTTAGCATTTTTTTCAAATTTGTTTTGTAAGATGGCAGTTCACTTGAGTGGTGATTCATGGTAGTGTGGACAAGAGCTGGAATAGTAAATTATATGAGAAGTAAATTTAGCTAAGAACAACAATTTTTGAAAGTACATTGCCTGCTGGGATTAGCTCCCCAGTCCCCTGTTTTGCAGGATGTGACATAACCTCTATATCATAGGAACTGCAACTCGGTCACTAGCAGCTCAGTGGCACAATGAATGTGTTGTCATTAGCAGGTGAAGGATCATCAGTTCAGATGCTGGTGGGAACATAAATATTTTTTGGTAAGATGGAAACTCACTTCAGTAACGAATCATGGTGGTGTAAAATGGAATAGTAAATTGTAGGAAAAGTAAATTTAGCAAAGAACTACAATCTGTGAAAGTAAATCGCCTGCTGGGATTAGATCCCTAGTTGCTTGCATTGCAGGTTGTGACAAAACTCTACACCACTGGAACTGCAACTCACTCACCTGTAGGTCAGTGGCACACTGAATGTGTGTTTACTTAGCAGGTAAGGGGTCAGTGGTTTGAATCCAGGCAAGCACACAGTATATTGTATTTTAATATGTGGTTATTTCATACTTGTCAGACCTTATGTGACACCTTCAGTACCATTGGTACTTTGATTTCATTATACAGACAGGTTGTAAGAGATGCTTTCTAGTTCTCGTATGCATCAAAAAATGCCACAGCTATTCTATTCCTTATCCTTTTGCATTGCAGTAATTTAGAAGTATGAAAACACTGTTTTATATAGGCAATTTATTTTTTCCAGAAAAAAAGTAAAGGGTAGATTTCTATTCACAAAGTTGTGCAAACAGTTAATTAGTACTTCCCTGCTGAGCTCATTCATTGTTATTCTTATCATCATGGGGAGGGGGTTGCTAGGCTAAACAACCTAATGACTTCTTCAGTGCATCACCTAGGTCAGCTGCACGTTCACGAGAGTAGCACTGTCTTTGAGGCATAGGTCAGGAAACCTAGGCAAACCAGGAGAAGTTGTAAAATTTACAAGTAGTGTTTTATTATTAACAATAACATAAAATTAAAATTTATCAAGATAAATCTTGATACAGGCTGTTCAAACATACAGAAGTCCTTCATATGAGAGTGTTTTTAAAATATCCAGCTCTCTGTATCTTTACACAAAAAATTACACTATTGTTACAAGATGTTTTTTACTGGCAATTAAATTCTGCATCCTGTTCTTGTAAATCACACCACCTGTGTTGCATAAAATGTATTAAGACTTTGTCAGTTTATTTCCCATCAGCAGTCTAAAGGGTACATTAGTCTTCTTAACAGACGCAACCAATTAAGACATCCAGTCCAGGGCTGATATCCTCTGATAATTCTGCAAACAAGCTTGTGGAGGTCAAAACGCACCTCAGGGTTACCCTGTGTTCCCAGTAAACCCAAATAGCTTTCTGCAAACATTTCAATAATTTTATACATTTTATAGACTAAAGGATCCCAGTTTCACATGCAAAGTCACATATATTGTCTTAACCACAGAAAAGCAAGGGAAGAAAGAAAAAAGAGAACCAGCAAGTGAAGGAAGGTAGAAAATGGGAATTTTGACCATCGGAATGGCCAATTGATAAGTGCTACAAGGAAGATTTGACTGCGCAGTCAGACAGGCAGGAGATAGACAAGTGACAGAACAGGAGAGGACAGAATGGATCCTTGATTTTAACTCTGCATAACAAATGGGACAGTGTCTTATCCCAACCCTGTCACAGGCATCACTTGTTCAGCTGATTGTAGTGCACTCTCCTCCTTGCAGCCAACAGAAAGCTTACAGAGTTTTACAGACAGCTGCAAGGAACAGTAGCATTATTACAGTCACTCATTGGTAGCCATAAAAAGGTGTATTCCAGTCCTCATTGCATTTCATAGGGACAGCTACAAAACTCTTCCTGACTTTGATCCCAGTAGGAACTGGTCAGATATGCAGACCAGCCCTAAAAATGGGATACAAACACAGTTACGTTACACTATAGGTGTACGTGAAGTCTTGAACAAATTCATAGAAAAATTGATTTTTTTTTATTTCACCTTGAAACAGATTTAGTTAACCTGTTTAACTTAATGAATTTTGAAAACAGTGTTAAAAATATGTTCTGTAGTTTTCACCAGGCTGTTGTTTGATATATTCTTTTCTTAGATAGAAAGTATCGACAGATGGGGACGGTGATCCATCTAGTCTGCCCATGTTTTCTGACCACCCCCCATGTTCTGCATGACTTTGTTGTCACAATTCCTTTATATCTATCATGTGCATTTTTGAATTCCCTAACTGTCTTGGCTTCTTCCATCTCTTTAGGCAGCCCATTCCACGGCGCCACCACTCACTCTGTGAAGAAGAACTTGCGCTTGTTGCTCTTAAAACTTCCCCCTTTTAACCTCATTCCATGACCTCGTCTCCTTGTGGATGTATTTAGCTGGAATAGCTCATATGTCTGGACTCTGTTTAACCCTTTGAGGTACTTAAAGGTCTCTATCGTATCCTTCCTTTCCCTTCTCTGGTCCAGAGAGTATATGTTGAGCTCCCCCAGTCTGTCCTTGTAGCTCTTTTCCTGGAGTCCATGTATTATTTTAGTTGCCCTCCTGTGGACTGACTCCACCCTGTCAGTATCCTTCCTCAGGTACAGTCTCCAGAACTGGGACCCCATACTCAATGTGGGACCTCACCAATGACTTGTATAGAGGTAGAACCATCTCCCTCCTTCTGCTAGTGATGCCCCTACCTATGCATCTCAGCATACAGTTTGCTTTTAGTGCTGCCTTCTCACACTGGTTACTAACCTTCAGATCTTCTGAAATGATAACCCCTAAGTCATGCTCTTGGCTCAAGGTGGTATGTTACCCTTTCTGAGGTGCATGACATTACATTTCTTGGTGTTAAATTTCAGATGCCATTCAGGAGACCACTCTCCAAGTTTGTGGAGGTCATGTCTCATTTGCTTTATCCCCTCCTCTATGTTGTCCCTATTACAGCACTTAGTGTCATCTGCAAATAGGCACACTCTCCCCTTCAGCCTCTCTGTGATCTCGCTAATAAATATGTTAAAGAGTAGAGGCCCCAGTACTGACCCCTGGGGTACCCCGCTTGTCACTTACTCTCAGTAGATACAGCTCCATTTACCACTACTCTCTGGGTTCTGCCCTTCAATCAGTTTCTCACCCATGATACTGATACAAGGAGGTCGAGTACACACACCATCCACACAAAAAGCAAAGTCCAAACTGCTGTTTTTCGAATAGTAGACAGTTTATTCACCGGTACACAGGCAAAGAAAGGACAACAAACTGCAGCAGCGCAGTTGCACTGCTGTGTTGCCAGCTACATTTCACCCTCCTTCAGGGCTTCCTTGGCCTTCAGGAAGGCCCTGAAGGCAGGGTGAAACATAAGCTTTGCAACACAGCAGTGCAGATACTACTGCTATATTTGTTGTCCTTTCATTTGTCTGTGTACTGGTGATTAAACTGTCTACTATTTATTTGAAGAAGAATAGTTTGGACTTTGCTTTTTGTGAGGATGGTGTGTGCACTCAACCTCCTTGTATCAGATACCCTGTTGTTTTGGGTGGCACCACCTACTTTATGCTCTACCCCCCCCCCCAATATCACCCATTATACTATCCCCCCCACTCCCACTTGCCCTAGTTTCTTTAGCAACCTTCTCTGGAGTACAGAGTCGAAGACTTTACCAAAGTCCAGGTAGGCTACATCTACTGTTCCTCCCTGGTCCACTGTCCTTGTGACCCAGTACAGAAAACTGTATCACGTTGATCTGGCAGGATCTGCCTGTTGTGAACCCAAGCTGCCTTGGGTCTTGGTACCTGCTGGTCTCCAGGAATTCCACAATCTTCTCCTTGAGCAGGGATTCCATCAGTTTACCCACCACAGAGATCAGGCTGACCGGACTGTAGTTTCCTGACTCTTCCTTGCTTCCCCTCTTGTGAATAGGGACCACTGTGGCCCCCTTCCAGTACTACCCCTTCTTGTAGAGACTTGTTAAGGAGATCTGTCAGAGGTACTGCCAGCTCCTCTCTTAGCTGTTTTAGTATCCTTGGATGGATACCATCTGGACCCGTGGCCTTGTCTGTTTTCAGCTTTGCTAACTCCTCCGTAACCCTTTCCACCTTGAAAGGGCTCAATTCAACACCCTTGATCTGTATGGTTCTAGTTATCAGGGTGGGTCCATCTTCCTCCACTTCATTTGTAAATACTGAGCAGAAGTATTTGTTTAGTGCTTCTGCTTTTCCGATATCCCCCCACCAGCTCCCCTTCCTCTGATTTGATCCTGACTATTCCCCCTTTGTTTTTCTTCCTATCACTAATATATCTGAAGAAATTCTTTGTACCCCCTGAGATGTCTCGTGCAATATTTTCTTCTGCCTGCGCCTTGGCCGTCCTGATTTTTCTACTGGCTTCCTTCAATTTGACCCTATAAAAGTCCATGTTCTCATCCTTTTTAGAGGCTTTGTACTTTTTAAAAGCCTTTTTCTTTTCACTTATCGCTCCTTGCACTTTCCTTGTAAACCAAATCGGGTTATGTTTCCTTTTTGTTTTGCTGACTAGTCCTATACATCCTTCCGCTGCCTTGTTTAGTGCCTCTTTAAGGTGGTTCCAACTCTCTTCTATTCCCCCAGGTGGCTTCTCTTTCAGTGCCATCCTGAGGCAACTTCTCATCTCCGAGAAATTAGCCCTTTTGAAATCATAGACCTTGGTCCTCGAGTGCTTAGGGTCCTCTTTTGCCCAATTTCAAGCCAAACCGTGATCTTATCTGTGTCATTCTTTACCATTCATCACTAGTAGGTTCTGGCTGGAGGAACAGGACCCCACGGGAGCTTTTTTTTGGTAAAGAGGTGGATCCGACTTTGAGACAGCGCCGCCATCGACCTTGACACATTGCGTGGCGCTCGTGGGTTGGCCAGTAACCGATGTTGACTCCTCCTCAATCCCAGTTCTGCTTCTCCTGCTGTCGAGTCAACACGACCTTGTGTGGCGCGAATTTCTGCATCAGCGGCCTAGTCCGTCGGTTAGTGCCTAGTTCTGTACAGCTGCGTTTCTCGACACCGTTGACTGGTAAGACCTTTCCTTTTTATTTTTCGATGACGCCAAGTACTATTTCTGTTTATTTTCTGTCCGGTCAGGTCTTGTTCAGGGCACAAGAAGAAACCTTCCAAGGTGGGTTGGCTTCCTATGCGGCGGTGTTCCTGTGGCCGACTTTTCTCCGTCTTGGACCAGCATGACCGGTGCTTGACCTGCTTGGGCCCAAACCATGATATGGATCGTTGCGTTTCCTGTTTCTCCATGAACTGTTGAGTGTTGGAAATGTGCGTGTTTAAAGTTGGACAGTGCGCCACTGACTTTTGGTGGACAGGCTCACCCTGGAATGCCAAGTGCAGGTCTCTGACCCTTCCTCCGGGTCCCCTGCTGGTCCTATACGGCCTGTGGAGGAGGGGTTGCCACCTCTTCATGCCTGCCTTGGCGAAACTCCTTCTATGGTGCAGGAGGCCCAGTCTGATTCTCTGGGTGTGGGCAGGAGGCACCATCCTGGCAGTCACCTCCTCGAGGTGAAGGCTCCCTGGCATCATGGCCTGGGGCCTCAGGCCCAGTCCAACATCTTCCTTGTGCACCACCTGTCGGTGCCATCTTGGATCCGGCGCCTGGCAATCAGGACAGGCCATGGGCGCATCGAGTCGGTTCCTGGTGCCATCTCTGATCCCGGTGCTGCATGCGGTGCTGGGATGTGGTGGTGCTGTGAGCAGTCGGTGCCACCTCGTGGTGCCAAAGCGGAGGAGTTCATGGGGTGGTCTGGGTCTGACCTCCTCAGGTGAGGATGATGATTCGGAGGTGGACCCAGACTGGCTTCTGGATTCTTTGGAGTCCTCCGACTACCCCTTGCCCAGCACTATGACTCTGATTCAACCCCCTCTTCAGACTTGGTGGTTACTACGGCACGGTGTCAGTGATCCCAACCAGTCTTCTGGTGCTGGGGTGGCACCAGAGGGACGTTCAGAGTGGTGGTTCTCCTTCTCCCTTAAAGGTGTACCCCTACTTTGGATGCTGAGGCTGAGCCCATTTCTGGACCAGCTCGGGTGTCTGAAGTAGGAGGAGGTGCTCTCACGGTGGTCGTCTCTCAGGAGTTGGCCACGGTTATTGAAGCTCCTAGGTTGACTCTGAGGAAGAGGTCTATCTCTGAGTCTGAGGGGTTGAGGGGACAGAATCAGCGGCAGAGCCCCCTCCCTTGGAGCCCACAGGGGCTTGGGTAGGAGTCAAAGCGCCGGTCCTGTCTTTTCCCCTGAAGCCTCCCTGGGAGGAATCTTGTTTTTAGAGACTAGGGGCCGCCCTTCTGGGCTCATGTGGCCCCAGTCCCCTTGCAGGGGGGATTCTATTTTAGGGCTCAATCCTGACCATTCCAGTTCAGTTGAATGGCCCTCAACTGCTTCGACCGACAGATCTTCTCTAGTTTTGAGGTCTCCTGCTCGGTTCCCCAGCCCTGGCAGAGGTCGTGCCCCTCCTCGGAGGTGTGTAGCCCCCTTTCCTCTGCCAACACCTCCCTCTCTACCAGGCCACTCCAGTCCTTCGGGACCCCTCACCTGGGAACAGTTCAGATCCATGGCTGCACTATTTCCTGCCTACTATAGGTCCGTGGACGAAGAGGTGTTCCACCATTCCCCCTGTGCAGCCAGTGCCAGTCTCACCGGACTCATCTGCTTCCTCGTCTCCCTCTTCTGAGGGAGAGGATTCCTCCATCCACCTGTCCCCAGCTGCTGATTTATCCAGTTATCAGCATTGCCTTTCGGGGTTGGTTGGCGAGCTCCGCATCTCTACACTAGGAAGTCGCAATCCTGAGCAGACGACACGCGCCTTTTTAGGTGAATTCAGTGCAGCCAACCTGGTGGTTCCCGCCTGGCCCTCCTCCTTCAGGGAGGCATCGTACCGCACCTGGAGAAGTCCTTCAACCTTCTCTCCAGCTCTGAGTGACTGACGGCACAGATATTGCGCATCCCTAGGGTCTCCAGGAGCCTTAGCTTACCCTCTTTCGGGCGTGACGCTCCTGGATACACCTTCTGGGCATAGACACCCAAGATGTGACCGACCCTCGGAGACGGACTCTGCTGAGTTTGACTTTTGAGGGAGGAGAGTGTTCTCTTCGGCACGTCTCTCTCTCTCTTTTTCAGGTCATCAGGCCCATCATGCTGCCTATAACAGGCACTTATGGTCCTTACTAGGTGAAATTCTGGTACTCGGAGGCAACCAGACAAGCCAGTGCCCCTCTCTGCATGGAGCCTGGAACTTGCGAGGCACCAAGTAAGGGCATTGTATGATGCCAGTGAAGTGGCATCCAGGCTGGTGGGGACAGCTATCTGCATTAGGTGAACAACATGGCTCCATCTATCCAGGTTATCACCCCTGGCCTGACGAAGGGTGACTGCCTCCACATTCAGCGGAACCCACCTTTTCTCCCCCTTGGGGTGATGCGGGCACTTCAGGGGTGACTTCCTTCTCCTGCCCAAAGGAGAATGCCACGTCACCCAGACCAGTCTCAGGCCTAACTAGGCCTGTAAGGGTTCCTTCCTCCGGTGTCTCCCCCACAGAAGACTGACAGACTCCCTTCCCTCAGGGAGGTACCAGGTCCCCTTCGAGGGGCTTGGTTATCACCCACCAGTGATGAATGGTGAAGATTGACACAGATAAGATATGAAAATGATGTACCTACTGTAATATTTGATATTTCTGTGTATCTTCACTATTCATCACTGCTTCCTACCCACCTTCCCCTCTTAGGCCTCAGTCTCTGGGCGATGCCTCCTCCTGTTTGTTTCTCCAAATTGTGACTCTGCTGGTACTTTTCTGATGTGTCGGGAGAGTTTTGGGGAGACAAGCAGGGAGGCAACCCTCTTTTTGGTCACCAGGGCTCTTTTTCATCCTGACGGGACCTCCTCCTTGGTCGGAACTGTAATTGGATCCTCCTCACTACTTTCATCTAAAACCATAGGGGTTCTCTTTAAGGCAGTGTTGGTGAGGCCCTGGTGATCCCTTCCCTCTTTCTATCGCTGTTACTAGCGATCTCCCCTTGTAGGGTTCCCCTCTGGGGGATTACCTCTCACTCCTTACAAAATAATCCTCCTCATCTCTTCTTCGGAGGTGACGTTCCTCTAAAAAAATATATATGCTTGGGAGGCTTATTTTGTCAAGAGGAACCTGTTTCAGGATGAATCCTGTCCCCTCTCCAGATTATCCCTTAGTCGGGGAGAGAGAGACATTAGCCTTCTACTCAGTCTCCAGTGAGGACTCATCGGAGTTGGTGCACTGCTTTTCCTCTCCTGGACTTCAAGCCAGCCATCCTCTGGATTATCTTAATTAGGGGATTTCTTTTCCTGTCCTCCTGAAAAAAAAGGAACATGGCTTAAAATAGTAATGCCCTTCTGCAGTCCTCGGGCAGTCCTTCGGACCCCATCGATTGGTATGCAGTGCCTCCCCCCCCTTCTCTTTTCTCTTTTTGTTCTACCTCTTCTCCCTCCCTTTTCTTCTATCCCTCTCTTGCTCGCCCAGAGGTTGGGACCCCCTGTCCTGGGCCCCGAGGCTGCTGTTCCTTCTGTCCTCTTATCCAGCATTATTCCTTCGTTGGTTTTATATCCTTTCCTTTTCCTTTTCCTTTTCCTTTCCCTCAGGCTCCCTTGCCCTGCCCTCTTTTTTTCTTGGCTACTCTCCAGCGTGCAGAACTGGGACTGAGGAAGAGTCGAAGTCAGTTACTGGCCAACCTGCGAACGCAATGCAATCGTTTGCCTCGGCGGCACCGTCTCGAGCACGTCAGCTCTGCCTCTTACAAAAAAAAATAAAAGCTCCCACGGAGTCCTGTTCCTCTGTCCAGAACCCACCAGTGATGAGTGGTGAAGATACACACAAAGATCAAGAATTATGGTAGGTATGTAATTTTCATTTATGGTCGCTTGACCCCAGATGACTTCCAACTTTGACCCCTATAACCTTGCTACTGTTTGTCAGGACTAAGTCCAGGATAGAGTCCCCCCTTTGTGAGATCCTTAACAAGTTGCTCTAGTCCAGCTCCTCTCAGGGCTCCGACAATGTCCTTATTCCTGGATGAAGTGTCTGTGCAGGATTTCCAGTTCACGTTTCGTAAATGGAAATCCTCCTTTAGGATCTCTTCCACCATGTAGGTCATGTTAGTTATGTTTTCTAGCAGATTTTTGTGTGCTTCTGCGTCGTGTGTTGGAGGCCTGTATGCTACTTCAACCTTCGTGACCAGGCCATTGCCATCTTGAATCGTTATCCATAAGATCTCTGGCCCAGTTTGTGCTCCTTGCACCTCTGTCACCTTTTTGCCCTCTCTTACATATATTGCTACCCCTCCCCACTTTTCCCCTTCTATCTCTTCTAAAGAGATTAAAACCTGGGATGGCTACGTCCCATTCATGGTTGTCAGTAAACCATGTTTTGGTTACTGCTACCCAATCAAGTTTTTCATCCTCAATGATAGCCATTAGCTCCGCCATTTAATTTGGTAGACTGCGTGGATTTACTGCTGTTGCTTTCCATGTCCGCCTTTCTGTTTTGTCGCATTTTTGTTTGCTTTGTTTATGTTCTTGGCATCCTTGCATTTTGTTTTTACTGAGTGTTTTCTGCCCGTGTTTTGGGGAGAGGTGACCTAGACTCCGTTGTTAAGGTCCAGTTTAGTCAGTGTCTCCCCCTCCTGCAGTTGAAACTCTCTACAAAAAACGTTGAATTTCTGACTGAGTGCTCTTGCCCCTTCCCTGGTGAGGTGGAGGCCATCCCACCTAAAGAGCCTCCTGTCCCAAAACTCATTGCAATCGCCAGTGTAGTGATGCCCTTTTTCTAGGCACCAAGCTCATATCCATAAGTTTAGCTCATTGATATCCTTTTCCCTGATTTTTTGTAAGTCATACCCCTTCTCCTATACTGGCAGTACCTCAGCAAAGGCTAGGACAGATGAAAAAGGAGTTAGTCGCCAAGTACCGAGATGTGTATTTTGGTTTCCTCCTCTGATTTCCCCGCTATGTTGTTTGTCCCAGTGGGAATGACAGTGCCCTTAATGTCATTTTCTTGCTGCATGATTTTTACAATACATTCTGTGTCCTTCTGTGCCATGGCTCCTTGGAGGCATCTAACTTTGACCTCCTTAGAAGCATTGTCAGACAGATGAGGCTTTATTTCCTTAATTATTAAATTACACACAATTATTATTTTATTTTTATCCTTATCCACTGCAATTCTGTTTTTTTTTTTTTTTGACGTTTCTAGTTTGACTTTGTTGCTGTACTGTAGCATCCTCTGCCTGCTCAGTGTCTGAATCCTGGAGCAGTGCGAACCTGTTACTCCCTGCAGTGGGAGTCCTTTTTCCCCCTTGTGTGGCTGGGCCCAGCCACGACTGCTG
The DNA here is from genome assembly GCA_016271365.2 of Neoceratodus forsteri. Lineage (NCBI taxonomy): Eukaryota > Metazoa > Chordata > Ceratodontiformes > Ceratodontidae > Neoceratodus > Neoceratodus forsteri. The sequence goes on along the minus strand of CM057449.1, from coordinate 1,125,892,384 downwards.
CTGGGCACCACTCGCCATCCACCTGGTGCTGTTTTTTTTTTTTGCAGTAGTGGCACCTTCTTGGGGTATGGGTGGTGGAGTTCATGCGGGGGTGACACCCCCATAGGTTAAGAGTCACAGTGGGGCTCCGGGGGCATGGCACACCCCAGGACTTTGATGCTGCTGGAGTCCATTTGGAGGATATGCCCTCATAGGGTCTGGGTATCGCCAAGGGTACTTATAAGAATGGGTCCTGATCTCCAGCTGATGCCTCAGCCAACAGATATCCTTTGCCTTTTGTAGCTGTGTCCTGAGGTCCTGTACAACCCAGCATGAGAGGAATTGCCCTAGGACGCTCAGGGTGGATGTTCTGAATAACCCTCCACACTGCTGGCACTCCATGCACTCCATGGAAAGGTTAATTGGCCAGAAAAACACAATGAAAGAGAGATATATATGTGTAGGCAGAAGGTAAGGGGTTGCAGACAGAAGTTAAAGGTGTAACAACTGTTACTCAAATTTGTCCCCCCTTCCTGTTTTGTATTTAGTACAGGCAGGAAGTGGGCAGCTTGTTCTCGATACCCCATAAGAGCCGATGGCCTGGGGTGGGTGGGATTTGGGGATAGGGAGGGTGGGTAATTCCTTTGTTTCCCCTACTAGCTAAAAACAATCAGAATATGTTCTTTAACTCTAGTAACCCAAACGCTTCAGCTGTGCAAGAGAAAGAAAAAGGAAACTGATGGTTAGTCCCTGCTACCTCTACCTGCTTTGTGAGTTGAGAGCATCTTAACAGAGCGAGCTGCTGTGTTGCTGTATCAGCTTTCCCAGCCCCGACTCTGTATCGGTCCTCAGCAAGTAAGTACTTCTGAACGTACATGCAACAGGAGGTCGACAGTTCTAAAAGAAATGTAAGGGTATAGCACTGAGTGCCTTTTTCTGCTGAGCCCGCTTTATTGCCGCCTGTGAGAATGAGAGGTCGTGTCCTCAGCTCTGCTTCCACCGCTGATGCTGCCGGTGTGCTAGATGTAGAGTGAGCAGTGGCTAGCACTTTGCCCACAATGAACAGCAGTATGACGGATGGCAGATAATCCCTACAGAGGACGATAGGAGATGGAGTTCTCCTAGCTGCTGTGCCTCTGTATCTGCCTGTCTCAATCTGTTTCTTAATGATAGCTGAATTGGGAGAGGCTTTGGAAGGAACACCTGGGATTTAATTACAGAAGTGTATTGCTTACGGCTGTGTGCAGGCAGTCACCTGTCTGTTTTTGGAATGAACAGTCTGTACTAGGTCTCATAGTGCCAGTTTTTTAACCAGGCCCAGTTTGCTGTTTTTGAACTCTTGTTTTTCCCAGGGTTTACGCTGTAAAGTTGATTAAAAAGTTCTAATTAAAATACATGTGGAATCAACAAAAGCTAGATCGCATCAAGCTTGACTCTAGATCAGAAGCATCCAAACCAGGGCAATTCCTGCACCCAGATAAAACAGATTCTTTAAGAAATTGCTGCAGTCCCACTTCATTAATATAACTTCAGTTCTGAACATTACGGGAATGGAACTTTTTTTTTTGTTCCTCTTGTAAAAATTCCAGATCAAGAGACAAATGGTGGTTGAAGGCTGATAAAAGGACAAGGCTTAGAAATAAAAACATTAGGATGTCAGCCATTGTTTGCAGCATGACTCACTGTGCTTATGTAGAAATAAATTTGAAACAGGAATGATGTGGACTGTGCTATACAGCTGTTCTGATGATATCATGCACATTTGCTTGTCGCTAGATTTTTCTAATTAGTGCAGCCTCCTGTGAGGTATATTACAGTATATGCAAGTACAGCAAGGAAGCGCACAACAAAAAGTCACCATAGCTCACTTTCTTTCTGGTGCCTGAGAAACAATAGAAAGAAACTACAGTAAGTGATGTTATGTTGGGTGGGTATGGGAATTTCCTGTACACTAAACCAGAACTGCTGTCATAAACATCCCATATGGGTGCCATGAGCCACCAGTAATGACAGCTCTTCTATACCACTGGTAAATAGCAAAGAAAGTTGGAGCCCTTACAGATCTTGTTAGGGCTAGTGGATTCCAAGATAACAGAAGCAGGAAAAAACAAACTCTGGCAGAGCCACTACGACTGTGAATGCATTAACTAGATAAGGCTGTTTCATGGGCTTAAACATAAACATTTATTTATTTATTTAAAAAATACCAGATTTACAAACCTTTGAGTCAGAGACTGATTTACAAAGGCACCTCTTTGAAACTAATACAAAGACAGCACAGTTAAGTCCAAAAACAATGGCTCGGAGAGCAGACAGTTATAATAATCATTTACTGGAGATACATGGGTAACAGTAGATAAACAGATTACATAGTTTAGGCACACAGGCACCACATCAAGAAGACCAAAGCTGTTCAAACAAAATACAATAGCTAAAGCAAATAGAAGCCCACAGTGTTCACATGAAGGCTTTTGCATACACTAACTGAATCAAAGTATAGTACATTGAGAAAGGGCATATTTAAGCAATAAGGCACGACGGGGTGTGTGTTATCATGTAATAACGTCACTCCTGGGGTGGGTTGAAGCCCGAGACGAAGCCGAGTATTTATTTATTTATTTGCACGTATTTATTTGATCCACTGGAGCAGCAATATATGCACGAGTTGTGCCCAGTGCAGATTTTACAGCACTGGTCTGGTAATCTGAGTTTAACCATACCACACTGCATATGGCTTAGTGATATACTGTACAGATGGCTGCAGAGTCTAACCCATTGAAGGTTGAAGTTTCAGTCACAATTAATCCTCTACCAAAGTCGTGCTTAAATACTGGTGCATCTATATCCACGCCACTAAGCTTTTAATGCCAACATGCTTCTTCTGCTGCTGCTGTGAGTTAAACTCTTTATTTAAAGGAAAGCAGCCCAAAACGTGGTCTCCCTCCCCCGGACAGCTTACCCTCCGGTTTAGCTCTGACCAGCAAAAGCGGGGTTTTTGTGCGCTGCAACTTGCTGTATTTACATTTTTAAAACTCGGGAACCGGTATGGAAAGGCAGGGACGCTCCATTTGCTGAAAGCGGTCTTGGCCCGGCGCTTTCACTTTCGCTTCAATACTTTTGGCACCGTTCACCAGGTTTTCAACATTGCCATTTTACCACACCTCCTTATGAGCAGTACAGCTGTCATTTTCACATTTTGCCCAAAATGTTTCTGCACATGTAGCGCACAATGGCGCAGTCGGTGTGCAAATCAATGTTCGGGACAGATTAAGAAAATTACAGTGACACTGTTCGTGAGCAGAGGTGTTAAAATGGCTATGTTAAAAATTTGGTGAAACAATTCCCAAAAATGACTGTTTTACAAGCATGCATTGCGCTGTTCCTACGCCTGCTCGTAAGTTTGCGAATTTTCACTATTTTCACTCCAGATTTTCAACATAGCCATTTTACCACACCTCCTTATGAGCAGTACAGCTGTCAGTTTTCACATCTTGGCCAAAACATGTTTCCGCGCATGTAGCGCACAATGGCGCATCAGTGTGCGAAATCAATGTTCGGGACAGATTAAGAAAATCACAGTGACACTGTTCATGAGCAGAGGTGTTACAATGGCTATGTTAAAAATTTGGTGAAAAAAGTCCTTAAAATGACTGTGTTACGAGCGACCATTGCGCAATTTCCACGCACCTTCATAAATAAGTTCATGGATTTCTAATATTTCCAGTCCAGATTTTCACCACTGGCATTTTTCCACACTTCCTTATGAACAGTACAGCTGTCATTTTTCACACTATGGCCAAAATGTGTTTTTGCACTTCCAGTGCAGAAATGCGTGGTCGCTGTGGGAAATCACTGTTCGGGACAGATTAAGAAAATCACAGTGACACTGTTCATGAATGGAGGTTCCAAAATGCCTGTGTTGGTAATCTGCTGTAAAAATATCCCCAAACTAATTGCATTACGGGTGTGCGTTGCGCAGTTTCTACACACGCTCGTGACTTCACCAGTTTTTTAAATATTTTCACTGCAGATTTTCAGCACTGCCATTTTTTGCACCTCCCCATGAACAATACAGCTGTCATTTTTTACATCCTGTTAGAAATGTGCTTTCGCACCTGTGGTGCCAAATGGCGTAGTCACTGTGCAAAATCAGCTTTCGGCTAATGAACTGATGTTGCCACTGTTCATAAGGTGGGGGTCACAAAAAAAACCATGTTGAAAATTTGGAGTGAAAATGCCAATGAACACCAGAGGCGTTAGGGTTTCTGACCATAACACCCCACCCTGTAGAGATTGACAGGCATCAGGGGTGTGACTTGGGATTCTCGCCTGTAATGCTCGTACCATTCCACACCCTGCAGCCAGTGAGAGGCATCGAGGTGTGCTTTGGACTCTTCAGCCCCAAAGTTCACCCCATTCTCCTATACAGCACCCATCTCACTGTATTTCCTGATGTAATGGGGTGAGCATAAGGGCCAAAGATCCCCAAGGCACACCGTGACACTTGTCGGTGTCTGCAGGGTAGGATGTGGTGAAATGGCATGGCCGTTATGCCTGATGACCCAAAGGCACACCCCCAGTGCCTGTCAGTCTCTGCAGGGTGGTGGCGGGGTTGGCTTCAGTTCAATACTTCACTGCCATTCCTATTATGCAGCTCTCTAACTCCTACACTACCAATGCCAATGCCAGCAAGCAAACATTCAGCATTGACAAATGCTTGTTGTATGTTAGTATGCTTACTACACCAACACCATGAACCATAAAACAGATTACTGCCATAACTAGGGAGGCAGTATAGCACAGTGGTTTAAGGCTCTTCTCTGCAAATCTGGAGCTCTAGGTTTGAATCCCAGAGCCCCACACAAATGTGGAGTATCTTTTTAAGAAAGTATAAAATACTGTGAAATTATTTTAAAGCAGTGCACATGCTAAATCCTACTGCCACATTCAAAACATCATACCCTACATACTTACCACATATAAACTCAACTACATAAAAAAAATAATTCTATGCATTTTTTTTTTTACCAGGAGAGAGACACTAAGCTGAAAGCTTGTTTACAGGTGTGACCTGGAAGCACAAGGAAGTTAAGTGATTTGTGCAGGGTCACACCGTATGCAAGTGGGGGCTGTGGAAGTCAAACCCAGGTCTCCAGGTTTGTAGCTCATAGCCTTAAACCACTGCCTACTTAACCATTTACAACACGGTTACACTTATATATAATACATACTTCTCAAACTTGAAAGAAAAAATACACTTTATCATCAAAGTCTGTATTTACCAAGTACTGTGCCCATGTTTAAAATAATGTGAACTCCCAACAAAATGTGCCCTGACATGAAACTGCATGTTTAACTGTAAAAACAATTAAAAGTTGTATTTCTAAATGCATTAGTAACACCAATGCTTCATAATTAAAACAGTTTCAACCTCTCCCCCATAACAGATTGCATTCTGGGAATATTGTCTTTTTCATGATGCTATACAAAACCTGAAAAACAAGTTTAATGGAGTGAATGCTGACATCCTATTTCTATTGTCCATGAGAAAAGAAAAAATAGTTAATATTTTTTTATGTCAGCTCTGATCAGAATAGCTTTTAAAATCACCAATTGTTTTGTTGTTCAGTGTTTTCTAATACATCTCAAACTTAAAAGAAAAAACACACTTTATCATCAAAGTCTGTTTTCAGCTTCCTACCATGCACTTCATTTGTAAAAAAAAAAATGATCTCGTCACAGACCACAATCAGTACTAACTACTAACAGAATGCTGATACCTACATTTACAATTTAGCAAATACTTGGAATCAAAGATTCTACGTGTAACCTACAGTAAATCAAACAGAAATTAGACACAAATGCCTACCTATTTGCAAGTGAAGCAAATGCGGTTATTATCATTCAGTTGTAAATACCTATAGTCACAGCCAGGATTCAAATTGCTAGACTCTGGCTAAGTATGACAAGTTTCCTAAATAGTGGTACCTTATCCAGCTGTGTTCTGCTTGGGGTGTGTGGGTGTGTGTATGTATCAATGCTCTCAAAGTTTTGAAACTGCTAAAGACAAATTATATATAAACTATACTTACATATAATGTTTAAGAAAAACATGTGGCTCTTACTGTAAATTAGAATGTGTGTCTAGGTCTCCTTCTGAGGCCCCAGGTGGCTCTGATAATCATTTGTTCCAAAGGAGTTTTAAATCAATTTGAAGTCATTAAATAACTTTTGTTCTGTACTCCACTGCACAGGCATGTCTGTGTCCCAAAGTATATCTGCATCTTGTTACAGCATGCTAGAGCTAACTCATGCCCCTCCCACACGAATCAGAAAAAAGTTTGGGGTGGAGGCAGAGGTGGATCTTACTCCAAAAAAAACAAAACCTAATGCTGCCTCCCACTACTCAGGTTCTAGTTCTTGTACCACCCATTTAAGAAAGAAAATAGTACCCTGCAACCATTGACTAACATGAAAGCATATTTATTTGAGGGCAGAAAACATTGCTTAGAGGAGGCTAAGGCGGAGGAGACTATTTACACCTTCAGTCAGTTCCATGGACAGAAAACATGACATCACTCCTTTTGTACATGCAATACTCCTGTAGGCTCCACCCACAGTCGTAAAATTGCCCTGATCCAGCTTGGTGGCTTCAGGGTTAAACAATCAGGCACACAGCATGAGCTTATTATATTCATATTTAAAATGGTAAACCAGAAAAAGTCTGATTTGCTTTTAACATCATTTACTAAAATTGTTTCAAAAAAATATGAAGATGTATAAAATATCACTGTAGTTCAGATCTGAGGATGCAGTAGCAGCAGCACAGTTACATAGACTTTGACGGCAGATAAGGACCGCTTGGCTCACCTAGTCTGCCAGTTTCCCTACCTACAGGATAAGCTGCAGACCCTAGTTAACCAACAGCCTATTTCTTCTCACCCCCCCACAAGAATTACCTTATGTCTATCCCATGTATTCTTGAATTCTCCTACAGTTTTAGACCCCACAGCCTCCTCAGGAAGACTGTTCCATGCGTCCACCACCCTCTCTGTGAAAAAATACTTCCTCACATTTTTATTTTATTTTATTTATTTAGTTTTTGTTGACCGGGTAAGTGCACTAGACAAATCCTGCCTATTTTCAGGCACGACCCGGGGAGGGGGATACAGATGAATGACAACTGACCTTAAACCAGATTAGGCTGTTGGTGGTATTTTTAGTGAATGAGGGAAATTCCCCTACTGCATTGCTGGCAGTAGGGGGCCTGAGTGACTGTGGTCTGGTCACTTTCGTCTTGTTTGCGAAGGAAGATGGACGTTCCAAGAGAAGGGGAGCGGCTGTCGTGCTCTGCCTTGGATTCTACAGCTTTAACTGAAAATAATGCCGTATGTACTGATAAAATGTTGCAGGATACAGAATTACCAGCACCTATGATGGATGTGGTTCCACCTGCTATTCAACTGATAAGTGATGCCGTGTTCACTGCGACTCTTAATCAAGCAGCTCTGCAGGAACAGCTTAAGCTTCAGCTTGCCGCTTTGGCTAAAGAACAAGACAGACTCCAGCAGCAGCTGCGTGTAATGCATTCCTCAGCAACGCCTGTCAGTACTTCCAATCAGGCTATCATTAGCCATGACGCCGAGCTATGCGGAGAGCTTACTGATTCCAGCCTGCATTAGTGAGTCTGCACAAAGTTTAAATGCTGTCATTTCTTTGCATTCTGATCCTGTGTCGGCTGGCAGTATAGAATCCACAACGATTCTGTGCCTAGAGCCCTCACAGCAGTTACAAGAACAGCAACTTGGCTTAAACTTGCCGCCTGCTGATCCTGCGCACCCTAAAGACCCGGATAACACTACGTTAGCTAGCGAAGCTCCGATCCTGAGCCTTGCTGTATCACGCTTACAAAAGCTGCAGGGTTTGTGTTTCGCAGCTCATTACCTGTTGCTTCGGCTGACAGCCCTAATTCTGCTGCCCCCTGTGTATTTCAAACTACCCCCCTAAATCAAGACGGGGTTTCTGAAATTTTTTTTTTCAACCGGACAACAATCACCACAGGATAAGACGGGGGATGAAAGTAAGGACAAATGAGCTGCTCTTTTGTTTTCTAAACGTAATTTGGGTACCAGCGTTACTTTGAACACCTCCACACCTCAAGGGCCTTCAGAACTTTCCTCAGGGTCACTACCACTCGATCCTCCTTCACAACCCCAGGCTGCAGAGTTATGGTCCCCACAAAAAGCTCTCAGTGAAGCAGGGTGGACCTTGAAAAAGGGTACCTGGCATCCCACACCTGGTTGGGACCCAAAATTGAACTTTTCCCAAAATGAGCCAGCTTGGAAACCTCAATCATCTCCTGAAACTTTGTCAACTTTGTCAGCTGCTGCTTGTTCAGACGCTTTACCCTCTATAAGGCCCTCAGCTGCGGCCTCCCAGACCATTGCTCCTGTGACCACTGAACTTTCTGATTCTGCTATAATTTCTGGAACTGAAAATCTTTCTACTGTTTCACAAAAAAAACCTGATTTAGAGAAACCATTAATGTCTGACTTATTTTCTAAAATTAAGAAGGAAGCTGCACCTTGTAGAAATGCAGTTAGACTGCGTTATAAAGGGGGATTGTAGGTGAGGCCAGATAGACACTATGTGGGGAAAAAGCTATTAAAAGACTCTCTGCAATTTTCACTTAGAGAAGTCTTTGCTTTTATTAACATTTCAGGTGAAGATAACTTCGACATTAGTTTTCGTTCTGCCTATGCTTTAGATTTATTTTGGGAGAGATATAACCAGGTAAAATTTTCTCCCATATGGACCCCCTTTCTTGTTATTCCCTGATCTAAACCTTTGGTTAAATATGTAACGATTATGTTTAGAAATGAGGGGGTTCATGTGGACGATATTGCCTATTGGTTGTCCCCAAAAAGTGAAGTTTTAAGTTCTCCCGAAGCCATTCTCGACTCTGAGCAGTTCTGGACTGGAGGTTGGCGGTTTAAGGTGAAACTTCGACAAACAGATAGTGGTATAGAACACATTCCCAACTCTTTCCTCTTAGGGAGAGCCGGGGGGTTTGTTTTTATGCTGGGCAGCCTAGGGCCTGTTATAAATGTGGGTCACGTACTCACTTGCCCAGTTCTTGCGACAGGCCCCGCTGTGATAATTGTGGGGAAATAGGTCACATTGCTTTTCAATGTGCCAATCTTACCAAATGTGACTTATGCGAAGACACTGGGCATGTCTTCTCAGAATGTGTATGGGCAGCAAAAAATAAAGCTTACAGTGGTAGCCCTGACCTCCTTATCCAGAAAGCTCAGGACCTAGCGGATAGTTCTCCTCAGACAGCTGCCGCTACCTCTGTGGATGTAGCTAACCCACATATGGACTCATCCCAGACTATGGGGCAGTTAAAAGACCAGCCTCTTCCCGGTCCTTCTGACCCTCCCCTATCCTCCCCTCCCTCTTCTTTCCCCTGTGTGTTATAGTTCACAGCATGAGAATCAGGCCCCAGACCCTCCGGTTCCTTCTCCGGTAGTTGTAGTTCGGAGGTCCTCAAGGAACCTAACCCCCCCCCCCCCACAGGTGGAGATTGAGTCCAGTAATCCCTTCGCTGTTTTATCCACTCAGTGGAGGGATACTGACATGGATTGTGGTGAACCTGAGTCACAGGCACTTCAGGATAGTCCCCTTTCCCCTTTTCACTCACAGGAGGGGTACAGAGGAAAAAAGAAAAAACGAAGGAAAAAGGATGGTTGACCTTTTTCTACTAAATGGGATTTACAGTCGGTTCCTTAAGCGTCCATAGTTTATTGAATCCAAGTAGGCATCAGACTGTTTATGACTATATTCATAGTTCCTCTATTGATATATGTCTTATTCAACAAACATGGATGTTTACACTGGATCAAGCCAGGTTTTTTCAAAGGGAATGGTGTTGGGGCCCTTCCTACTGGTCTTTCGGTCAACAGACTGCTGATGGTATAGGTTTTCTTTTTAATTCATATAATTTTTCTCTTATAAAATTTATTGATTTAATTCCAGGAAGACTAATGATTTTGGATGGAAAATGGAACTCCATGGTTTGTCGATTCATTAATGTCTGTTGTTCTCAGATAAAGACAGAGAGGGTTGCTCTTTTTTCAATGATTTGACCCTTTTTAATTACTTCTTTTCACATTTTTTTATGTGGTGACTTTAACTGTGGGTTACAGAAAGCGAAGGGTGGACTTACAGATAAGGGAAAAAAAATTTATTGCGATTCCAATGCTTTATTTCAATTATTGGACACGTCTGGTCTGGTAGATAGTAGACAGTTTCAACAAGGGGGTCTAAAATTTACCTATAAAAAAACACCCTTACTTCTACAATTGATTATATCTTCTTGTCAAAAAACCTTCTCCCATGTAAATTTTGTACATACCCTATGGCTTTCTCGGATCATTTACTCCTTCAATGTAGTTTCTTATCCAGTACAGTAATATCTCCCCAAAAATCAAGGTGGAAATTGAGTTCTCCTCTGTTAAGAAGTCCAATTGTGTTAAAGGCTATAAAATCATTGCTCTGTGCACGGCTCTCAGTCGCTATTCTTTATGAAGATTTAGGTGACTGGTGGAGGGAATCAAAAGAGGACTTAAACTGTTTTTAAACCTTGGCAGATCTAGTGAAAATTTAAAAGTTCTGCATTATTTAAAACTACGTCAGCAGCTGTATTATTTATTTACAATGGCAAACACCTCCAAATTTAATTCTTCCTCTCAAATAGCAAACATAAAACAACTACAGGAGGTACAATACAATAGGGCTAATACTATGAAAGTGCTTTTTCAAGAAGGTACTCTGAAGCAGACTTATGGGGATCCCTATGAGGCCTTTAAACAATACAAATCTAAAATTACATTGTCCTCTTTATTAACACAGGATGGGTGTCAGGTTCAGGATATAACTAGGATTCATGCCACAATCAGACAATTTTTGGAATTACATAACCCAGTGGAGCCCTCTAATGTAGAGGAGATGGAACTTTTTTTTTAAATGATTTATCTTCTTAAAACTAATTTTGACATGTTTAGTCTAATTACTCCAATAACAGCTGCAGAAGTTGAGGTTGCAATAAAATCCCAAAAGAATGGGATTTCCACAGGAATTGACGGAATAATATCAGAATTATACAAAACATTCCCTTCTGAATTTTCAAAATGTTTGGCTTTGGTATTTAATTTTTTCCTCTCAACCCCTACATTCCCCCTTTGGTTTTCAGAAGGCTTGTTGATTTTTTTATTTAAATCGGGATAGAGAGAACCTGGAAAACTGGAGACCTATTACACTTCTTAACTCAGATTATAAATTATTGACTGGCCTTTTAAATTCACGACTTAGGACCTTTGCAAACATGGTTATATCTCCATCCCAATATTGTGGGCTCCCAGGCAGAAAGATACAGCAGGCCCTTATGATTATCAGAGATTTAACTGAGTATCTTTCATCACATAAGCAGTCAGGATGCATTCTCGCCCTAGACCAAATGAAAGCTTTCGATCGGGTATATCATCCTTTTTTGTTCCTAACCTTGCAACATTATGAGGTTCCATCTTCCTTCATCCACTGGATAAAAAACACTTTATGATACTGCTATTATTCATCCAGTTATTCATAACTGCATTACAGAAGGCTTTCACATAGCTACAGGGGTTCGTCAGGGGTGTCCATTAAGTCCACTATTACATTTATTTACAATAGATACATTAATACAATCATTAACACATTATCCACAGTGGAAAGGGGTATTAGGATCCCCCGGTTTGGATGAATTATATTTACAAGCCTATGCAGATGACATTTGTTTTTTTCCTCCGATTATACTCAAATTTCTATCTTTTTGGATTTTTTGGTCTCATACTCTCATGTTTCTAATTCAAAAATTAATAAATCAAAAAGTCAGGGTATATTTATTGGGGTTAACTATCCTGCCAAGATTTCCATTCAGGGATTTCATATTTCTTCAGCTCCGATTAAGATTTTGGGATTATCCTTTGGGCCTCAGAATCTTCCAACACTAAATTGGGAACATGCCTTCTCCTCTGCTAATACTAAAGTGCAAGTTTGGAAACACTGGAGATTGGCTAAACTAAAAAGGGTGCAGGTCATTAGGCAGTTTTTAATTTCTAAATTTTTATACACAGCACTGATATTTCCGCCCCCTCAAGAATTTGAAACCAGACTATACAGTCTATTCTTTCAGATGTTTTGGGACAGTAGGCTTAATCCCATAAAAAGGCAATATACCTATTTGGAAAAAAATAAAGGGGGACTAGGAATGGTGGACCCGATCACATTTTTTATTACTTTATTTATTTCCCAAAATGTCAAGGTGGGATTATTGCCATCAGCATCTCGGTATAGTTCTGTATTACAATGTGTTCTTAATCATTATTTTTCGGTTTGGCATACCAAACTATCACAATTTTTGCAGGTCCCACTATTTTCAAACCAGTAGTAAAGAAACTCTACAAATGGGGTATTTCTAAACAAATTATTAAAGTGAATACAGGGCCCAAATTATATGACATAGTTATGTCGTTTTTATATCCTTCAGTGCCAGCTTTAAAAAATTGTCCTACTACTCTAATACCAGGGGTGCTTTCTCAGCTAAATAATCCAAGATTGCGGGATATATGTGGGAATTTTTATGGTTGACTGTATACGGGAAGATTGGGGTACGGGGAAATGCTAAACACAAGGTTAAAGAAGAAAGGGCATGTCCTTTTCCTGGCTGTATCAATCAGGAAGAAACAGTAGAGCACTTTTTCTTTCATTGTTACTATGCTAGTTCCCTTTGGAAATTCCTGGCTTTAAAATGGCATATGAAATGGTTGCTACATATGAACTATGATATCTTGGTTTTGGGTTCTTTTCCTCAACTTGGGGCCAGTTATGATATAGAAACCTTACAGATTTTTTGCTGTTGTTTAAAATTCTATTTATGGCAGGCTAGATGCCAATGGGTCCTTTATCAAAAGGTGATGTCTTATGAGACAATCAGTTTGCTGATTAAAGGAGCTATGGAGAAGGTGTATTTAAAAGATTTACAATTTGGAACAGCACGAAGGTGACTAATTGGTGGAAAGGGTTTACATTGTTTATTAAATATAAATAGATTAAGAGTATTGATGGGGGTTGGGTATTATTTTCTAACAGTGGTACCAAGGGGTATGAAAGCAGGTTTTCTTTATATCTAAGGCTAGGTGCCGGGCCATGATTTGTGACTAATATTGCTTGTGAAGATTTGTATGTTTTCCCTAGATTTCTGATTTGTAATTAGTATTTATTGTTTCATTTGTATTTCTTGTGTTTTTTCATGATGTTATTATAATAAAAAAATCCCCTACTGTTTTCGATAAGTGCCATGGGATCTTTAACATCCACCTGAACTACCACCAATCCAGGAAGATGGGACCTCGGTTTAACATCTCATCCAAAAGATGGCACCTCAGAAGTGCAGCACCCTTCTCATGCTGCACTACATTGCCCCTGAACCGCCCCCCCACCATCTTTAAATTGTGTCCCCTTGTTCTTGCACATCTCATTTTCTGAAAGATGCTACCCTCTTGGACTTTGTTGATTCCACTGAGGTACTTAAAAGTTTCTATCATGTTCCCCTCTCTGAATTCATTCACATATCTGGACTGACTAATGCGGTATGGGCTGCAGCCCATTGGCTCTTGCTCTGAACCAATGGGCGTGCAGCCACTCTAGCTTGTCAATCGGCTGGCTGTAACAAGGCGGGTGAGGTGCCGCCCGCCGGCGTGATGAGGGCGCGGTGGTGGGGCTCCCGTGGGCGGGTGGGAGGAACCACTACATCACGGGGGATTTCGGACTTGGGGGGTGAGGAATGCCATGATCAGACTCAGTTCGATCCACTGGACCACGGATGTGGACTTTGGGAAGGGGAACAGATGCCGGTCGGGCTGGCGAGGGAGCGTTCCAGTATGCCCGCGATCGGGCTACAGAAGTTATGGTTATGCCTGCGATCGGGCTACTGAGGGGAGATTCACGGTTATGCCCTTGATCGGGCTGCTGGGAGTGGGAGTGCAGTTATGCCTGCGTCGGGCTACTGAGGGGGAGTTAGGATTATGCCCATGATCAGGCTAATGAAGCGGTTATGCTTAGCGATCGGACTACTGTAGGGGACACTGTTATGCCCGCTGATCGGCTATCGGTCCACTGGACCACCAGGGATATTGGACTTTGGGAAGGGAGGTCTGATGCCTCGATCGGGCTAAGGGAAGTTACACTTATGCCCGCGGTCGGGCTACTCGGGGGGGCAGTTATGCCCATGATCAGGGCATGGGGGGCACCGCCAGGTGCAGCGGGAACAAGTCGAGGGCCACCCACAGGTGGCAGCTGCTGTGCTGCACCCTGCAATGCGGCAGCTCACCTGTGGGTGGCCCTCGACTTGTTCCTTTTTCTTCGGCTCAACTTTGTGCAGGCGCAGGTAGGGGTTGTGCCTGCATAACTCTAACGGGCTGAATATTGGGCTGTGCAGTTTATGCATGGTTCCTCCCTCTTTGGTTGCGCATGCCTTCATTATCATTGCGCTGTTGCTCAGCATGATTTCGGGGGCGCAACTGCCTCCTACTGAATATCGCAGAATGGCGCATTTCGGACTTGCGCAGGCGCAACCCTATTGCGCATGGCTCAACTCTTTTGAATATCTGGGCCCCAGTGTTCTCTGCCAAGCCTCTAACGTGAGATCAAGTATTAGGTTAATGTGCAAAAGCGTATTCAGAAACTACTTCTCCCAACCTGTTCTGTAAAAGAAAAATAGCATATAAACAGCTTTTCTTCTATAATAGTAATGTAAACATTTTTTTTCCAGAATTCTTTCTTTTTTTGGTCCCCCTCTTTTCTCTGTGGCCGGCTCCCTTATTCTCATCTGCCAGCTCTGTCTCCCTGGTATCCCTAGGACTTGCCTTGTCTCACAAGCTCCCCAACTCCTGCCGCTGAACAGATCTAATGTGGAGGTGGTGGCTAAGTAGCCAGGTGCGGGATCTGTGAGCAGCCAGCGTCATCCTGCTGGTGGGGGCATTTTCTTTTTCAGTCCCCATTCCCCTAGGGCAGGAGGAGCTAAGGTGTGCAAGCACGCATGCTGGTGTGCATGGTGCGGCACCAGCTGACATCCTCCTGCTACCTGCCACTCTGACTGCACTGCTGCCTGTGATTACCCAGGTTGCAGTGTAGCAGCAGAGCTGGCTGCCTTCCTTCCCTCCACAGAGGTAGAGAGCATCTTCTGGGATGCTTAGTCCCCCCACCTGCCCCCTCGACGACTCGAGTTTGCTCCAAAACCTGGGTCGCTGGGTCGCAAGCAGTAGCGCTGCTGCTATGCCAGTGAGCTGGATTCTTTTTCCAGAATTCTTAAGAGCACCAGGACAGCATTCTACAGTCCGGGATTCAATTCCCAGTTAGGTCACATTATTTCTGTCTTGCAGTAGTATCACAGTTTAAGTTTGCTGAAAAATGGTTTGCAGGAATTTCTTTCATGTCTAGAGTAGACTCGTTTGGGTTGGAAAACCAAGTTGAGTAAACCTGGTCTGGTTTAAAAATGTGTGACGAGTTGGGCCAGCCTGTTGGCAGACAAGCAGTGTTGCCACTGACGTACCTGCTGATGAGGCTTGGGAATGAGGCTGAGCCCTTATATGGGAGGCTGGAGGAGGAGGATGGAAGGTCCCAGAGGAGACTGTCCAGTGGGGGTGGGTACCTGTGCTTTATTGCAACCTGGGTGACCATAGATGGCGATTAAGGGGATATGGCTGACTGTGTGCAGAGGACATAAGCGGTGCTCTGCACAGCAGCACGCAACCATGGAAGCATATGGAGCAGTCCATTCTGTCATAAGGGACCAGCTTAAACTAAGGTAGAAAGCTCCAGCACGCTGCCGGTTGAAGCTTAGACAATCTCGTCCCCATCTCACCTACTGTACTCTCCACCAACAAGATTTTCTTAGGGAACGCTGACCTGGTCCTGCCACTGGGGCAGGCCACGAGGAATTGGAGTATGTGGAAGAGATGGCAAGGTCATTATGGAGATTGCCTACTGGAGCAGATGGGGTCACGATGGTGGTCGGAGAACAAGGAAACTATATTAAAAAAGCTTGGAATGCGAGGAAAATTTCTGAGAATAAAACATATTCTTTCTGATTTGTAGTAATTAAATCTTTTATTTTCCTCTTTACTTTTATCTGTACTGATTGTGTCTTTTGTGTCCCTATCACCAATAAATAGTCCCTAATTATTTTTTTTACATCCCTGTGTACTTGTACGCACGTTGGTACAGTAATATTTGGTATTCATATCTTTACAAAGGCCTTTTTCCCTGAAGTCTTGTCAGCTTACGGAGGAGCAGAGGTGTCTTATCCACAGGCACCCTAAATGGAATTTAAAATTATTTAAAGTGATTTCCATTGTCCATAAAGATGTTTAAAATATAGAGAGCAGACACAATTCAGATTACCTTTCATCAATTCTCTTTATCTCCAGGACTCCCCTGAGTCTTTATTAGTGAGGTAATTTGCTTGAAAACATTACCTTTAACCCCCGGCATCATCTCATACTCCTGCTACTCCCTCTGCTAAAGGCATCATTTTCTGTTTGTTAGATCAGAACAATTTCCACAGCAACAGACTGATGTTTGCAGAGAAACAGTTATGACTTCAGTAGCGTGAAACTGATCTTATTGTGTTGTACCTACGGATGCTATTGTAAATTAGTCTTTGCCCAATGGTCTGTTGATTACTTCAGTAAAACATATTGACAACAGAAACAGATGAAATCAGGGGGATCCTGTCTCCATGAAGCTGCCCTGAGCAAGAAAAAATGAGGGGAGAGGAATACAAAGTCAATAAAATATTAGTTGAATTTTGTGTGAATATTATATTTTAAAATGTTTTCTTGGACACTGGAAAAAATCCTTTGAATATACCGTGTGGGTTAATGAGACCCCAGACACGAACCTGGACAGTGCCAAGCTGAATTCTATGAACACTGATAAAGATACAAGGGCTCCTAGTTGGACATCAGGTTCAATCTGTGGATAAAAGTCCTTTGTTTTTTTTGCATAAAAAAAAAAAAAAAATTAGGACAAGCAGTTCTGGTTTAACACCTTCCATTGTGGTTTTCGTACTTTGGGTGGTGGTGTTTATTCCCAACCTCGAATCTGAAGCCCTGTGTCTTGTTTCCTGTTAGTATATAAGGCAGTGAATGTGGTCTGATATTCAGTAACACATAATTTCTGGCACACAGCATGGTGTGTGAGAGAGAGAGATCCAAACCAGCCCTGGCAAGCAGGGCAGACTGGGAAATCCAGGGCAAGGCCACTGTTTTCAGTCATTTAAAAGCATCAATGTTTATCTTTTAATGCACAGTGTATTATAAGGGGAAGATTCTCAATATGTTGCACTGTCCAAGATGTAACTATTCATATGCAGCATTGATCAACTACTGTAATGTTGGTTGTAGCAGGGCTTGACCAGAGTATAGTGACCCCAAAAGTGTGACAAACGTTCTGTCCAAACTAGTATCCAAACCAATATTAATTAACTACGTTTTCCTTTCACTAGAAAAAATAATTTTTATCAAAATTAACAGAAAAAATGTAGTAAACTAATAAAGAAAACTATATTCTCAAGTAAGAATCCTGCGTCGTGTAATTTATTGAAACAGCTTTCCTGTAAGCTCAGTCCTGTTGTCACATCATAAACCAGCATAAAACACAAACCATTTTGATAACAGCAAAAATAGTTTCTTTTATGATACTGCTGCTTTCTTTACTTATTTGCTACACATTTTGTCAGGTTTGTTTAATCAAAATTCTTACTGTTTATGCAAAGTAATTAAACTCATTAGTAGTAGTTTGGACATTATTTTGGACAAAATGTCACACTTTTGGGGTCACTGTACTGTGGTCAATGCCAGTATTGTTGATCTCATGAAGGTTAATGGTGCTATCATATGATTTCTCATATGCTTTATTTATTTATTGAATTCTGATGACCGGGTAGGTCCACTGGGCCCCGGAGGTCCCTTTTTCAGGGGCGACCCAGGAATTACAGGACTAGTAGGATACACGATTAGTACAGATGTAGCTAATAGCATGTAACAGGTGAACATATATATATATATATATATATATATATATATATAAATATAACAATGACATATTACATAGCAGGTTACATTGATTAGCAAAGTGAAACAATGGAGGAGAGCCAGAGCAACACCTGGGTCACAATAACCTGAGTAAAGTATTTTGGGAGGAGAGCCAGTAGAGAAGGGTTAGGTTCTCCCAGCTCAGGTAGGAGTGAGAATTTGCTAATGTAGTTTGTGGTTTGATTCTGATTAATTTTTTTCTTTTTAAAAATGAAAAACAGACTGCCCAGCATGCTGGTGTTACCACACAAAAACATGTTTGTTTACAGTCCTTGATTAACTCCTACTGCATCTTTCCTGGACTTGGAACCCATCACAGTCTAGCCACTCATGATGCAGTGGGAGGAGAGGGGACTATTGCATCGAGAGTTGCTGCACTGTTTGGGGGTGTTCCTAATGTTTAAGAAGTATACAGTAAGAGTAGATCAAGGACAAGGTTTGCTTTAACTACACCATTAGCAAGTATTTCAGTTTT
This sequence comes from Neoceratodus forsteri, assembly GCA_016271365.2. Classification (NCBI taxonomy): domain Eukaryota; kingdom Metazoa; phylum Chordata; order Ceratodontiformes; family Ceratodontidae; genus Neoceratodus; species Neoceratodus forsteri. Next base: position 1,125,873,733 of record CM057449.1, on the reverse strand, counting down.
AGCATGAAAGGAAGCAGATAAAACAACCAGCAACATCAGAGAATTTTGGAGACGGTAAGCAGTCATAAAATTAATGTTATCGACTAGAAATAAAAAGATGAAAAATGGTTTAAGAAAGCCAGGCTATCATATTTTGCCAGTCTCCAAAACTGGAGATATTTCTGTCTCATTGCTATATTTATGGCTTAAACTACAGACGTAGTCATGGCAAGTGCCATTTGGCTATAACCATAGGGTTTATATTACATCTGCAGCTATAGCACAAACTTCACTTTAGCTGCATAAGGAAATCTTAACAGTAGCAAGGATTTACAGCTGTTCTGCCTCTGGTGAACTTTGTTCCTCCCTCTCATGGGAGGCGTGACCGCCTGGTCCCCTGTGGTACAAACAGATCTGTTCCTACTAGAGTGGTGTGAAACTCCAAACATTTATGTCACAGTATGGTCGCAGCCAAATTAGAAACATTTGTTGACATGCTAGAAGGTTTTGCAAGCGGTTAAACGTCTACACACTTGAGGCAAGAATGGAGACTGGGAACATGACTGAAACATACAGCTACTTCCATGGGGTATAAATAAAGTGGATCGCAGGAAAATGTTCAACCTGAGGGGGAGCATGAACCTGGTTGGGGGGGGGCAAGTTTAGAGAGACACTAGGACGTACTTTTTCATGGAGAGAGTGGTGGAGGAGTAAAATAGGCTGCCAGAAGAGTTGGCCTGTGCAAACATAAGTAGGGGAAATTCAAATGAGGGTCAGACAAGTACAAGAGCTTGGTAAAGACTACACCAGAAAGGGCAATAGAAGGGGCAGTGAAGTGTCTCTAGAGCTCTCTAATTCAACATTAGATACTGTAAGTAGGAATAGGGGGACACAGTGGGCCAGCAGGCCTTTTTCTATTGGCTGATGCTACAGTATGTCTGTGACTGCCTGGGCAGAATTTGGGCGTTATAAGGAAGAGTGGAATTTTAGAAGAATCTGCAGTTTTTGTGACATTTTACTACATTCTGAGCTGCAAAGCCTGAAATGCAGTTACTATAAGAATATCTCATTCTTAACTTTGGTAAAAAAGGAATTGGCTACAAAAAGAAGAATTTACAAACCCACCCACCACCAAACATAACTAAGGGCATGAAAGTAGACCGTTTACTGTAGGTAACTTACATAGCAAGTTGACAGTACTGGCTGTGTTATAGGCAGATAGTTACAGTCAGCTTGTAACCATCAGCCTAAGTAAGACAGTGGGCTATAGCCCTGCCTTCCAGATGCCTTTTCTCAGGGGGAAGGGATTTACTTGGGCAGCGCAGGGGGCCCACTGTAATGGAATGTTGTGTAGGTAAATCAGTTTCCTTTTTAAAAATTAAACGATTCACTATAGAAAATTAAAGAATGTTCTACTTGGTGACCATGACAATTTGAACTTCGTTTTGGACAGCAGGGATGTTTCCAGGTCACCATAGGGGTGACTCGTGGTTCTCTTTTTGAGTTCTAAGTGATTTTTTGATTGATAAGCTTACGCCCCAATTCGTGAAATTAGCTGCCCCTGCCATAGCTGCTCACTTGCTAAAAACTGTCACCTCTCCTACATAACTGGCCCAGTACTGAAACTGTGGAAATGTGAACATGTAGGGCCTGTCCAGAAAATGGGGTGTCCACACTCTGTGGATCCAGCAGCTCCTTGCTTACAGTTTTGGTGTGTGTGCGTGCAGTTAACTGGATCAGTGACTACCTGTATAACAGAGAACAGATGGCTACATTTAGGAGGCATGTCTGCTCCCCATGCTGTCCTTGAAGGGACTTGAGGGGCCCTGACTCACCCCCACTCTCATAGGGGGTAATCAGTATAAAGTATACTCCAAGGTGGGGGCAAGCAGTGGTACTGGGAGGTAACTGAAGACTGAGGGTGGATCTTGCAAAACAGGAGCATAAAGTATAATTATAAAATATCATGCTGTATTGAAGATCGACTGCTTTTTGGGGGTTCAGCTGCTTAAGTCAAATATAAACAGGGCCTTTGTGACATCATCAAGCATTTTTAAAAATACCCATTGGTTGAGTATGATATTAGGAAATACAAATAGTATTGATAAAGTACAGTTACGTAAGAACTTACCGTAACAGTAGATCTTCGAGAACAGCTCTTGCAGCAGGTTACACCATTAGGACTGAAGCCGGCAGGCGCTAGGACCCCTCGGAAACTTTTCTAGCTAGCTATCTTCAGCTGGGACCGCCCGACGTCGGTCCCGTCCCACATCGTACATGGTACAAAGGGGCGGTCCACTAATCCCCAGTTCTCCCGCCAGAGACTCCGTCAGCAGGATGACATCAGAAGGGAGACCGAGGATCCACCGTCAGAAGGCAATAAGGGACAAAATCCCAACAGGATCGAAACAAAATTCACTCTTCCCAAGTGAATATCCGACTTCTGCTTCGTTCAGCCATTGGAAGAAACTGTTTCCTTCCTTTTCTCTTTCCTTTCTCACTGTTTTGTTGTTTTTGTTTTTTAAAACAACAACGAACCATACTTCCTCCAAGGGGATCACGGAGGAGGAAGGTACCTGCTGCAAGAGCTGTTCTCGAAGATCTACTGTTACGGTAAGTTCTTACGTAACTGTACTATCTTACCGAGACACAGCTCTTGCAGCAAGTTCACCATTAGGACTGATTCCCAAGCAATAATGCTTGTCCCACAAACATTGGAGGAGGAAGAGGAAGAAACGGAGAAAAATCAAGCCAAGTCCTGACTCAGGACAAGAGGCTCCTGCAACACGCCAGGCCGCCGCCCTTCGCCTAGAGGCTATATCCAGACTGTAATGCCTGATAAAAGTATGCACAGAGCTCCAAGCAGCAGCAGCGCAAATGGCTGAGGTTGAGACATTTTGAGAGCTGCAAAGGAAGTGGCCACACCTGTAGTGGAATGGCCCCGGATGGAACCCGGAGGGCTTTGCCTAGATTGAGAGCAATGGAGAGATACACTATGCGAGCCAGTGGGATAAGGACTGCTTAGACACCGGCCGGCCTCTCATTCTCTGTGCGAAAGAGACAAAGAGCTGGTCAGAAACCCGAAAGGGCGTAGTTCTATTGAGGTAATACCTCAGGCTGCGGTGAACATCCAGAGTGTGGAGCAAAGCCTCCCCTCTATTCGAATAACTTGGGAAATAAACCGGAAGGTCAATATCCTGATTTAGAGTGAGAGCTGAAACCACCTTAGGCAAAAACTTCGGGTTTGTCCTCAGAGATACTCTGTCCCGGTGAAAAACCAAATAAGGTTCTTTACACATGAGGGCATGAAGCTCAGAAATCCTTCTGGCTGAAGTGACGGCAACTAAAAACAACGTCTTCCACGACAGAAAAGCGTAGCTGTAATCCAGGCTGGTTCAAAGGGAGGGGCGTGAGCTGCTCCAGGACAAAAGGGAGATCCCATGGAGGAACCGGGTCCTTGATAGGAGGCCTAAGGTGTAACACCCCTCTCAGAAACTCCCGAGAAGCATCAAGCTGAGCAATAGTGCGCTGCCCCACCGGCAGATGATAGGCCGAAATAGCGCACAGGTGTACCTTAATAGAGGAGTAGGCCAACCCCGAGTGGAAAAGGGAAAGGAGGTAGTCCAAGACTGCCCCCACAGGACAACCTAAAGGGGAGAGGTCACGAGCCCGTGACCACAAACAAAACCGGCGCCATTTCATGGCATATATGGCGTGTGTAGCGGCTTCCTGGCTGCAGAGGACCTCCGCAGCCTCTTAGAGACCCGTGTCATAAAATGGCTATGTCTCTAGGAGCCATGCGTGCAGGTTCAAAGAACGAAGATCCGGTACAACAATGAACCTCGCTCCTGAGACAGAGGTGGGAACTGAGCGGCAGCGGGAGCGGAGGTTCCCGGGATAGCTGAGCCAGCAATGGGAACCAGATCTGTCTGGGCCAAAATGGGGCTACCAGAATCAAGCGTGCATGCTCCCTGCGCAGTTTGAGAAGAACTCTCTGGATCAACGGGAAGGGAGGAAAAGCGTAGAGGAATCTGTTCACCCAGGAGAGGGACAACGCGTCTCGCCAGAAAACTCCAGGCCCTGGATCTAGCGAGCAAAAATTGGGCAGTTTTGCGTTGAATGGGGATGCGAATAAGTCTAGCTCTGGAGTTCCCCATCGAAGGAACAGATCCTCTGCCACCTCCTGAAGAAGTTCCCACTCGTGGACTCTGGCCTGAGTGCGACTCAGACCGTCTGCGATCGTGTTGTCCACGCCGGGAACATGTACTGCGATTAAGCTTGCGCCGTGTCCGATGACCCAATCCCACACTCTCATGGCCTCCTGCAAAGTGGTAGTGTCGCCTCCTGTTTGTTGAGTAATACATCACGCCGTGTTGTCCGTCTGAATCAGGATGGTGCACGGTGGGATCATGGACTGGAAAGCCTGGAGTGCATAGAGGACCGCTCTCATCTCTAGAACATTGATGTGAAGATGAGCCTCCAGTGGGCTCCATACACCTTGAGACTTCACCCCATCCAGGTGAGCTCCCCACCCGAGACCTGAGGCGTCTGTGGTGAGGGTTATCTCTGGGGACGGCTGCAAAGGGGCGCCCTTGGAAAGCGACCCGGGGGCTAACCACCATTGCCAATCCTGAATCACCCGTCTCGTGATTCTGACTGGAGTGCTGCAAATTGTCTTGCCTCTGGTCCCCTGCGCCTTGAGCATCCACTGCGTTATTCGCATGTGGAGTCGATGCGGGGTACGTGGGAATGGCTGCAGCCATGTGTCCGAGCAGACGAAGGACCGACCTGGCCGGAGGGTCTGATTCGCTGATAGGTCCCTCTATGAGAGACCTGATGCGCTCCGCCTGTCGACTGGGAGAAAGCCTCCCCTGGACTGTGTCCAGCACTGCACCTATAAATTGCAGGTTCTGCGGCGGTACCAAGACGCCTTCTCTTGGTTTATGAAGAATCCCCAGCGATCCGAACAAAACCTGGGTGTCCTGGATCGCTTGTAGGCGCCTCCTGAGACGGCCATGAGAAGCCAATCGTCGAGGTAGGGAACACATAGTGGCCCTTTCTCCTCAGAGCAGCTTCCACGACTGCCAGCATTTGGTAAAGACCCTTGGAGCGGATGACAGTCCGAAAGGAGAGCCCGAACTGAAAGTGGTGGCCTAGGACCTCAAGCGCAGGAACCTCTGATGCCCCTGAGCTATGGGGATGTGCAGGTAGGCATCCTGCATGTCTAGGGGAGCTAAATAGCGCCTTGTTTTAGCATGGGAATTAGACCGGAAGGGTCACCATCGGAATCTTTGTATCGACTGATAAGTTGAGGTCGCTTAGGTCCAGAATAGGATGGAGGTCCCTGTCTTTTGGGAACCAGGAAGAGTGAGAATAGTACCCTAGTCCTCTCTGGTTTCCTGGGACATGCTGTATCGCCCCCTTGCTTAGGAGTGCGATCACCTCTTGCCAAATTAAGGCGCGGTGCTGACCCGAATACCGGGAGAGCAGAGGAGGCCTCGAGGGTGGCTGTTCTGCGAACTCTAAAAAGTAGCCGATGCTGACCAGCTGAAGCACCCACCTGTCGGTGGTAATTGCCTGCCATCCCGACAGGAAGTTCGCAATGCGACCCCCGACCGAAACACCCCATTGATCCTGAGGGGTGGGGGCCGGAAAGGAGTCATGCTGTGGCAGCTGAAGGGCCCGCCGGCTGGGAGGTCTTGGGAGTGCGCTGACCCCTGCTGGCGGACTGCTTCCCCTGTGTCCTTCTAAAACCGGAGCCCCTGTGCTGTGTGGCGGAACGGGCTGTTGCCTCTGAGTCCGCCCAGCTGGCTCTTGGTTCCTACGAAGGAACCAAGCCTTGGCCGGTACATCGCCTGGACCGACCGGACCGCCTTTTCTGGCCTCTTGGAGTTGGTAATGATCCTTTCGGATGGACTACCAAACAGAACCTCACCTTCAAGAGGCGTCCAGGATGTTCTTCTGGGCGTCGGGGGTGAAACAGGAACGGAGCCATGAGTGCCTCGAGGTAAGCGCCTGGCGCGGCCGCTCTGGCTGAAGAGTCCGCAGAGTCGTATGTGGCTCCTAAGAACTTGGGTCCCCACGTCTGAACCCGTGCGAGAGCTGAAGCATCTCCTCCTTCTGCTCACCATCTGGCAGCCTCTCGGCGCCTCTAGGCCCTGCTCCCACAGGGCATTCTGGAACTGCACCATGTGGGTAAGGTAGTTCAAGGACCTAATGGCTCAAGTTGCGAAGGCATACGTGCGCCTACCCAAGGAGTCCAACTGCTTGGACTCAGGGTCCGGTGGCAGGGTGCTCAGATGCTGCGGCCTCTGAGACCGGTCATGTGAGGCTGTGATAACCAGAGAATCAGCCAGAGGGTGCTGTGACAGGTACTGGTCCCCCTTGGGAGCCCTGTACAAATGGTCAGCCTTCTTCGGCACCGCCGGTAGTGAGTGTGGACGCTTCCACGCAGCCTTGGTGACGTCCACAAAGGTGTCCATCAAGGGTGGCACCACCACAGGCTTAGGGTCCTTCTGCCGAAGGTACTTGGCCAGGCGTAACCTCTCGGGGTCCAATTCCTCAGCTTCCCACCCCATATTCTCCTGGATATGACGCAGAATATCCATGAAGGAAGGGTCGTCCGGAGGAGACCGTGGAGTCTCACGTGGGTCCGGCGAGGGAAGCGAGACCGGAGACAGGGATCTTGAAGTGGAAAAGGATGATCCCGTGCCCTTCGTCGACGGCGAACGACGGTGTCTTCTGGATCTCTTGGGGCTGGGCGATCCGGAAGACGAAGATCTGGACGGAGGTCTCCTTTTAGAATGATGGCCCCTGGGAGGGGACTCAGGTTCCCTGGGGACGGAACAGCTGACTGACCTCACAGGTGAAGGTGGGGCCCGGGCCGGAGTAGGAACAGGAGGAGGAGGAGGTGGAGGAGGAGGGACTGGTGGTACCACGTCCTTCCTAATGGTGTCCCACCAATACGTAAAAAGGTCCTTCACCTCTGCCAAGGACAACCCCGACGTCGGCTCCGAGGGCGAGGGCCGGTCGTCGGGTCCCGGCGACGGCTCCGCGGGGGCCTCGGGCGGTGGCGAGGGACCCCTAGGAGACTGCTCGAGGCCGGGAGCACCCGTCTGGTCTTCGGGCTGGACTAATTCCTCCTCCGCGAGGGACTCCTGCCCGACGGCCGTCTGAGGCGCAGGAGCCCTCGGCTCAGGCAACACGGACGTCGGACCCCCCACCGACGTCCGATGCAAGGACGAGACCGACGACAGCCGGCTGGCCGACGACAGCTCCGAGGAATGGTGGCGTACGGCCGACGGCAGTCTGGCCGGATCCACCGGCTTCCTCAATGGCGTCAGATCCAAGGTCTTCCGGGGGGGGGCCGAGGAAGACCGGGCGTCGGGGGCCGAGGAGCGGGAGCCCGACTTGTGGTGACGGTGGTGGCGTTCCCCGGACTTCGCCACGGCCTTCTGGGCTGAAGAAGACGACGGCCTGGCGGAAGAGGCCTGAGCAGACTTAGGAACTGGAGCCGCAGCGGGGAAGGGCGAGGCCCTAGGCGGGACCGGTCCGACCGTGAACGAACTGCGGGACTCGAGCCAGAGCGGCGACGGGAGATCCCTCTCCTTCTTCTTCTTCTCAGCGTGTCTGTGTGGCGATTCCCCTTCGAGGACGTGGCCGAAGCTGCTCTTCTAACAAAAATGCTTGGAGGGCCTTCTGCCGGCGGATCCTGGTGCGGCTGTTGAACCCCTGGCACAGGAGCAGGCCTGGTGTCGTGGTCTGGGGCTCCAGGCACCGGATGCACGTGGAATGCGGGTCCTTGAAGGGATCTGTTTTCCCACGCGCATTGGACGGATGACCGGAGGTGGGAGAGGACATCAGAGTTGATAAAATCTTGATTGGAGACAATTTCCTGAAGGAAGTTCTGGAACCGCAGCGTCAGCAGCTAGACTGTGACGGAGGGTCCGGGCATGCAGTTCGACGGCGGGAAAGAACTGGAGATTCTGGCGGGACCGCACCCTTTTGTACCACGCCTGACGTCGGAGGCGGGACCGACGTCGGGGGGCGGTCCCCGCTGAAGATAGCTAGCTAGAAAAGTTTCCGAGGGGTCCTGGCGCCTGCCGGCTTCAGTCCTAATGGTGTAACCTGCTGCAAGTGCTGTGTCTCGAAGTGAGATCATTATATCACAACCATTTGCATGTTATCTTGTATGACTGTAAATTTAGCAGTACTTATGCTGCAGCTGTGAGCACCGAAGATGACCCCTAATAAAGGCATGAGTACTCAGAAAGTGGCAAGCATTTTGTGAAGGTGAACTACATTGTAACTGTAACGTCTGAAATACTTGTTCAGAGACACACACTCATTTTAAGAGGGACATAGGAACATTCTGGGACAAAATCAGGTGCAGTTGAGAGGTACTGTATGGGTTTGATTGAGAGATGAAAAATATTCCATGAATGGGGTAGTGATTAGGCACTTGCACTGGAAGATACTGTATGTTTCACTTATCAGTCAAACCAGTTTCTAGAGTTATGACACTAGAAATGGAAGCCCTCTGGCTCTAATCTTCCACCCTGAGCAGTGAGCGTCTGTGCTGTGCCAGCAAATGCTATTCAGACTCCTCATGCTGCCTCATGAAGAGTTAATTATACTGCAGCCCCGCAGGTCATGTCCCAGTTTCAAGCTCTTCTTATAACCTGATGGAGAACAATGGTCAACACATGTTGGTTACCATTTATGTTTTAAATAAAGATTTGTTTGTCACCTCTTGTTTCAATGAAAGTTTATTCAGGGCAGAGCCTGTTAGCTTTTCAGAATATCAGCATTCTTATCTAAACCTTCAGGCTGTTTCATCTGGAACAGAAATTGAATACCTGAAGTACATTAGCATAGAGGTGTGTGTGCGTGTGTTTTCATTTCCCTTAAGTGTACTTTTCAGCTGGCTGCCTTTGTGGTCCTGTAGTACCTGATAACTCTTCATTTTAGCTGGGTTTAGCAAAGACAGCCTTAGTACAGATGATTTAAAACTTGACCCTTTCCCTTCACATACATCCACAGGGTTCTAGTTTGAGCATACATAAATTTGTTAGGCTGTGTTAAAGTGGGGGGGGGGCATTCTGTTTTTAATAGCCATCCTTTGCCAGGGTTTCAGTGAGGGTCATGCAACTAACTATGTGGAGCTACAAGCGAGAAGCACTGCACAGGCCCTGCCAGTGCTAGACTGGTAGGGAATAAAGTAGGGTCCGGGCAAAGTTAGTTGATGGATTGAGTTTTTTTTTTTTTCCCTGGGAGCACTGCACAGGCCTGTTAGACTGACAGGGAATAAGGCAGGGACTGGGTAGTCTTGAGTACCCGAGTTTTTTTCTGCCTATAGAATTCTGTGTTTCTTCTATAACATTTATTATAAGAATGCAGTAGAAGAATGACTGTTGCTGACCATCTAAATGCAGTTTAAACTCTTTTGTATATATAGAATAAATGACAGGAAATGGTTACTGTAGAATACAAATAACCTGCAAAATAATTTTTGCTATATTTGCACATATGGGCAGCAGCATGAAATAAATGAGACGGCAAATGATTGCCGTTGGTGTGCTTGATGTGTTGCTGTTTGTGCAGTTTGTGATGTAATGCATACTGACTCTAGACATGTGACATGGAACTCTCACCAAGACTTAGCAATCAGCCAGTCAGACAGCACATAAATTGCAGGACACTTTTTCGCAAGTTTTGGTTGTAGTAGTGTGGCGAGGGGACTTAGAGCGGGGGATAAAAATGAAACAGACAACCCCCCCCCCCGCATCTAGATGAAGGTTTCTGTGGATTGAACAGCAATAAGCTCATGAGGTTCTGTCTATTTATTTAAATGAGGCTTGTAGGCCTCTTGCATTGTTAGCTTTAATCTTGAAAGAGGAAACGTGTTTGGTTTCTTCCAGGTGCGACACAATCTCCATACTGGAGATAATATTAACAGGGCGATGAGAGATCTCAGCAAATTAGAGGAATCCTTATAGAAACATAGACTTTGATGGCAGATAAGGACCGCTTGGCCCACCTAGTCTGCCCATTTCCCTACCTGCAGGATAAGCTGCAGATCCTAGTTAACTAACAGCCTATTTCTTCTTAGCCCCCACAAGAATTGCGTTATGTCTGTCCCATGTATTCTTGAATTCTCCCACAGTTGTAGACCCCACAACCTCCTCAGGAAGGCTGTTCCAGGCGTCCACCACCCTCTCTGTGAAAAAATACTTCATCACATTGCCCCTAAACCGCCCCTCCCATCTTTAAATTGTGTCCCCTTGTTCTTGCACATCTCTTTTTCTGAAATATGCTACTCTCTTGGAGTTTGTTGATTCCACTGAGGTACTTAAAAGTTTTTATCATGTCCCCCCTCTCCCTTCTTTCCTCAAGGGTATACATATTAAGCTCCTTAAGTTTCTTCTCATATGGCTTCTCTTGCAGATGCTGCACCATTTTAGTTGCCCTCCTCTGGACTGCCTCTATCTAGTATTCCAGATGGGGTCTCACCAACTATCTGTACAGAGGGATAACAACTTCCTGTTTTCTGCTGGTGATGCCTCTCCTTATACATCCCAGTATACCCCCAGCCCTCCCTACTGCCTTCTCACATTGCTTGCTAACCTTAAGGTCATCTGATATGATTACCCCCAGGTCCCTTTCCATTTTTGTTGTTGTTACTACCTTCCCCTTCCCCCATTGTGTAATCTTCCCCTGGGCTTTTGTTTCCCAGGTGCATTATTTTGCACTTCTTTGCATTGAATCCAAGCTGCCATACTTCTGACCATTCTTCCAACCTTGCCAAGTCCCTTTTCATCCTTTCCCGCCTCCTTGTGTATCAACCCTGTTGCAGATCTTTGTGTCATCTGCAAATAGGCATACTTTTCCTTCCAGTCCCTCTGCAATGTCACTTATAAAGACATTAAAAAGGACTGGACCCAGTACTTAACCCTGCGGTACCCCACTAGTAACCCCTCTTTCTTCCGAGTGGACTCTATTTACAATTACGTTCTGTGTCCTGTTGTTCAGCCAATGTTTTACCCAGGCTGGTTAATTTGACTATTAATCTTTTGTGTGGGACTGTATCAAGTGCCTTGCTAAAGTCTAGGTAGGCCATGTCCATAGCCCCTCCCTGGTCTACTACTTCGGTCACCCAGTCAAAGAAATCAATTAGATTCGTTTGACATGACCTTCCAGCTGTGAACCCATGCTGCCTTGGGTCCTGTGCCCCACTGGCCTCCAAGTACTCAACAGTTTCTTCCTTCAGAAGTGATTCCATCACTTTCCCTACCACAGAGGTCAAACTGACAGGTCTGTAGTTTCCTGCCTCTGTCTTGGTCCCACTTTTGTGAAGGGGAATCACATCTGCCTTCCTCCAGTTCTCAGGTACCACACCATCCTCCCATGATTTGTTAAAAAGGGTAGTCAATGATTTCACTAGTTTTCCCCTTAATGCTTTTAGAATTCTGGGGTGAATTCCGTCAGGTCCCATTGCTTTGTCCACCTTCAGTTTTGGGAGTTCTTTCAGAACCCTTTCTTCTGTGAAAGGACTGGGATCGGCTCCCCTGTCAAGAGTGCTCTGTTAATTGGATTTGGCACCTCCCCCCCTCCTCTTTTGTGAAAACTAAGCAGAAATATTCGTTCAGTATCCCTGCTTTTTCACTGTCCTCTCTGTCCACCACCGTCCATTCTATTCAGCCTCCACTATCCTCTCTTTGTCTTTCTACATTCCCTGATGTACCTATAAAAAGGATTTATCCCCTTCTTAACCGAGTTGGCTATCTTTTCCTCAGTTTGGGCTTTGCTATTCTGACTTCCCTCCCTGCTTCCTTCTGCCTTAACTGGTACAGCGCTCTGTCCTGCTCCTTCTGTGTTTCCTTATACTTCCTGACTGCTATCTTTTTCTCCCTGACTTTCCCTGCCACCTCTTTTGAGAACCATAGTGGCTTTTTTTTTCATTTTGATTAGTTTATTTGCTTGACACAAAGGCTTGTTGCTCTGTGATGGCAGTTTTGATGTTTCCCCATTGTTGCTCCACCCCTCCTTCTAGCCTGTTTGCTAGTGCTTTTTTAAGGCACTCTCCCATCTTGCCAAAGTCAGCCCTCCTGAAGTCCAGTACCCTCACTTTTGTATGGCTTGATTCTGTAGCTGAGTTTATCGTGAACCACAATGTTTGATGGTGACTTGTTCCCAGAATGCAACCCACTGCTAGATCTGAGATTCTCTCACTGTCCCCATTTGAGAGTACGAGGTCTAAGGCTGCTAACTCACAAATGGGTTCAGAAACTAGCTGTCTGAGGCATGCCACCTGTAAGGCATCGAGAATGGCCCTGCTCTTGGATGTGGCTGCAACAAAGGTGCTCCAGTTAACATCTGGCATATTCAGGTCTCCCATCAACAGTATCTCCCCTTTCTCTGCCATCCTAAGAATGCCTTCTATCATATCCTTGTCCATTCCCTCCCCCTGACATGGGGGTCTGTATACAACCCCTGTGCGGATTGTGGTGCCATTTCCAATCTCTGAGGTGACCCACAGTGCCTCCTCTCCTCCCTGTTTACTATGTTGTTCAATTGCTTTTATCCCCTTCCTTTACATAGAGAGCTACTCCCTCCCCTCTTTTCTCCTCCCTGTCTGTCCTGTAGGTTATGTTCCCTGGTATGTTAACATCCCAGTCATGGTTCTCTGTGTACCATGTTTCTGTGACTGCTACGATATCCAGGCATCCTTCTTCCATCAAGGCCACCAGTTCAGGGAGCTTGTTGCCCAGACTATGGGCATTGGTACTCATTACCCTCCATTTCCTGATGGCCTTACTCCTTTTTGCCCCATCCCTGCCTTATTGCCTTTGTCACTGTCTCCATTTACCCCAACCCTTCTCCCTATCAACATCTCTGTCTTGGTGTTTACCTCACTTACTACCCTGACTTTTTTTGGGGGGGGGACTAGGACTTCCCTGTTCCTTTCCAGTGCCTCCCCCCCCTTGGCTAGTTTAAATGCTTCCCAATGAAGCATTTAAACCTATCACCTAGGATCCTGGTTCCCCTCCTGGACAGATGCAGCCCATCATGCCAGTAGAGGCCTGCATCACTCCAGGTGGACCCCCAGTCCCCAATGAAGCCAAATCCCTGAGCTCTGCATCAGTTTTTGAACCATTGTATGGAGCACCGTAGCCTCACCTACGCCATAGACAGGCAGCGCCTCCTAGAAGGTTACCGTGCATGCTACTTGTCTAAGGCCCTTCCCCAACTCCACAAACTCTTCCTGCACTACTCTGATCCCTTTCTTAGCCAGGTCATTTGTCCCTCGGTGGACAATGACATCCAGCTTCCTCCGCTGTGCAGCTGCTCCAGCGATCCTGAGGATTCGCTCCCTGTCCCTCCAAGCCATGGCGCCAGGCAGGCATCTTACCTCCCTCTCCTCTTCCTCCCCCAGTTCTACCTTCCTAACAATGGAGTCCCCCACCAGGAGTTGTTTCCTTCTCCTATGGGGTGCCATGCCACCCTTCTGTGGGTCTCCCTTGTCTAGGTTCCCCGCATCCTCCTTGGTCTCCACTGTGGATGCACCTCTGTTCCACCACCCTCACCCTCCCTGAGCCCACTATGGTCCAGACGCTCCTCTTTCTTGGCAACCTCTGAGGCAATGGCAGTGGCCCTGGTGGTCCCTGGATGGAAGAGGAGGTCCCCCAAATCCTGGCCAACTCAGCCTGGAGATGAGCAACCTCCTCTTTTAGCCCAGAAAGGTGTCTGCAGATGGTACAACACCGCATCCTCCAGAACGTCTCCCGGAAGACTGCTGCTCCACAGCCACTGCACTGCACCACTCCCATCATGTCTTATTTCTGGTCCCTTCACTGTTGTTTGGAATCCTTACTCTTTCTTTTTTTTTTCTTCTCTCCCTACTTACTTACTGCCTCTATGCCCTTTAAGCTCCTGATCGTCCTGTTCTAAGACAAGAAGATCCTATATTTCTCAGTAGACCCCTTACTTGCTCAGAGGCAGACCTCCAGCAGCTAGGGGGGGCCGGAGAACTACTCTTGCCCTTCTAGGATGGTGAGTCTTTGGTGGCTGTGTGATCACTCACTCACTTCCTGCTCTCAAACAGGAAGTTCCTGTTGTCAGTCAAATCCTGTGCCTATAAAAGTAGAACTAGCTTTGGGTGGGAAGGAGGACAATATAGTCCCAGTAGAGAAGTCCAGTGACTCAGCACTCCTTCCTCCTGGTGTTCTCTGCCAAGTCTCTGGCAGAATCTATCTAGGGCAGTGTTTAAATATACCTTCCTTCTAGCTAAGCCACTCCCCCTACTTAACAGATCTTTCTACATGTAATTAAATTTCACAGCTAACAATCACCTTCAGCCACCTGGGATTTACACCTAGATATCTGCATCAGATAACCATTCACTTCAGCTAACCAGACAAACACACTAACTTTTTTTTTTTTTTACCCTAAATTGAAGGTCCCAGTAGAAGAGTTCTTCTACTTTAGTCCCAGTAGAGAAGTCCAGTCACTTTCTGCTCCCAAACAGGAAGTTGCTGTTGTCAGTCAACACCTGTGCCTGTAAAAGTAGAACTAGCTTTGGGTGGGAAGGAGGGTAATATAGTCCAAGTAGAGAAGTCCAGTCACACAGCACTCATTCCTCCCGGTGTTCTCTGCCAAGTCTCTGCCTTTAGTCCCAGTAGAGAAGTCCAGTCACACAGCACTCCTTTCTACTGGGTATTGCAGCTGACTGCACTGGGCAAATGCATTTCCGTGTTTCATAAGTTACTGCAGCAGGCTCATAATATGACTGGTAGCAGTACAGGAAAGGTGGGAAATGGACTGTGGCAGCAGCCTCACAGAATCTGAATAGTTCCACATATGGGAAGAGTGATGAGAACTACAGCTTTGCCCTCATGGCAAGACTTTTTCTGGAACATTTTATTTATTTCCACATGCCCATCATTACACAGCAGTTTAGTCTGTACACAACAGACAGGTGTTGACACAACTGGGGACCAGGGCTCCCTCCCATTTTCACATTTTCTCGAGCTGTAAATGCTTAAGCATGTACTAGGATGACATCAAGATGAGCTTCAGGAGGTGGGGGTGGGAGGGGTTCCCATCCCATCCCATTAGGTTCTACCATTTAGTGTGGTATCAGTCCGTCCCAAGAATGGGGGGTGGCACAACAGCGAGATCTTTTCTGAACCCTATGTCTGCTTGCACGTAAGAGAATTATGGTATTCTAGCCCTACATTGGGCAGTTAGGGTGATACCAGGCATTGGGGTTAGCTCGGAGGGGGAATGGTAAGAAATTGGGTCTGGGCCTGGGCCTGGTGGGGTTGTGGAGCAGAGTAGGCGGATTGGGGTGGTGGGGATGAGATGACCTGGGGTGAAATGGGTCCAGGAAAGGGGACCTCCCTGCCTGGTTCCCATACCCAAGGGCTCCACCTTGAGTGGGCAAGTTGCCCGGTCTACCTCACCTACCTGTCCTACTCTGGCGGTGTTGTGCAATGCCAGGTCAATTAAAAACAAGACAGCGATTATTACTGATCTTGTTCGTTCAGCTGACCTAGCCTGCGTCACCAAGACCTGGCTGGATTAGAATGCTGGCCCAGTATTGGAATCAGCAATTCCAGCTGGGTACTCAATGATACACCACCCAAGAGAGGATTGGGGGGGGGGGCGCATTTGTTTTAAATTGGATCTGTGCCTTGTAGACACCACAGTGGGAATAACCAGATCCTTTGAATGTATCGTAGGTACAGGTGTGGGTTGCAGGATACTTCTCATCTGTCGTCCACCTGGTGGTAAGAAGGAATTCCTGCAGGAACTTGCAGACTTCATCGTCAACCTAGTGTTGGAAACCCCTAGATGGATAATTCTGGGGGATTTCAACGCCTGGGTCTCGGATGAACTCTCGCATTTTGGGCAAGACTTCCTCCAACTCAAATGTTCGTTGGGCCTGACACGGGTAGTTACCTCTGCTACCCATAGACATGGACATTCATTGGACCTGGTCTTCCTTTTGGGGATGGAGATCTCCAATTTGGCAGTGGAACCAGTCGGGTGGTTGCACCATCACATTATAAGGTTCAGATTCGAGGCCCACCCACCCCCAGTAGACCTGCCCCTATGGAAATGGTCCAGTACCGCCTTTTAAGGGACTTGACTCCAGATAGTCTTATGGTGGTGCTGGACCTATCAGGTATGCCAAGTGTAAGCAGGGAGCCAGGGGAACTGGTACTTGCCTATAATAATGCAGTGACAGATGTCCACGACTCCCTGGCTCCTGTCTGTGTTCGACCCCTCACTCTTCCCCCGAAGTCCCCTTGGTTTGATGGGACTTTGAAGGAGTTGAGGCGTAAGGGTTGAGGGTTGGACCGGCGCTGGTGGAAATCTGGCCTGGTTGTTGATAGTCTTTGTAATGGGTTATCAATTTAAGTTTATCAGTCGGCAGTCTCTTGTAAGAAGGCAGAATTCCTGTCCAAAGAGATTGCTGTGGCGAAGAATCAACCTGCTCAGCTCTTCCATGTCAACGGGTTATGCAATCCAGCCTGTCTTCAGCCATGGGGAGCATTTTCACAACTTAAGTGTGGTGAGTTTGCTCGATTCTTCACCAGTAAGTTTGTCTCTATCAGGTTAGAAATCCATTCAACACCCTCAAATGGGTATTGTGGTGATCAGCAAGAGGTTGCAGGCCCTCGGCCTGCCTGGTCCGACTTCGGCCAGTTGGCGATCATGGATATTGTGTGGGTCGTCCAGGTTATGTGCCCAACCTACTGTAGGCTGGACCCGAACCCAGCGCGGCTCCTAGTGCGGTGCATTGAAGTCATCGGCCTGGTCCTTGCTGAGATAGTCCAGTGCTCATTGGATTTAGGGGTGTTTCTGGACCCCCTGAAGGAGGCAGTAGTAATACCCCTCCTGAAGAAAGCTTCCTCCGACCCGAACTGCTTAGCTAACTACAGACCTGTCTCTAACCTGCCCTTTGTGGGTAGTTATTGAGAAGGTGGTTGCAGTGCAGCTGGATGACCATCTAACATCTCATGATGTCTACGATCCTCTCCAGTTTGGGTTTATGAAGAGGCACAGTACTGAGACTACCCTGGTTCAGGTACTTCATGATCTCCTGATGGTGAGGGATTGGGGGAGCCACTCCATCTTGGTTCTCCTTGATCTCTCTGCAGCGTTTTACACTGTAGACCATGGGGTGCTGTTGGAGCACCTGCAGATACTCTGTGGGCTGTCTGGTACAGTCCTCAGATGGTTTCAATCATTCCTCACTGGCAGGACTCGGAAAGTGGTGTCAGGAATTTATTCCTTGGCCCCTCTTCCCCTGTCATGTGAGGTTCCGCAGGGCTCCATGCTGTGTATCTGCTGCCATTGGGATACATTATAAGGTAGTATGGGCTGAGTTTTCACTGCTACGCAGATGACACTCAGCTCTACATGTCCTTTGTGCCCGAACAGGGTGGAGTGGTCTCAGTTTTTAACAACTGCCTCTCCGAGATCCAGGGTTGGATGAGTGCCAGCTGGCTGCGGTTGAACTCTGGCAAAACCGAAGTGCTGGTGGTGGATCCAGGTCACCAAGGTTTGGGGTTGATGGCAGACCTTCCTTCTGGGCTTTGGCTTGGGGGTGATCAGCTGCTTACCTCTGACCAGGCGCAAAATCTGAGCGTTGTGTTCGACAGCGGCCTGACATTAAAATGGTCTGCTGTCTTTAAAACTTCTTTTTACCATCTGAGAAACATCACTTGGATTAAGTGCCTGGTCTCACCTAGCGATCTTCCAACATTGATCCACGCCTTTGTAACCTCGTGCCTTAATTACTGCAGTGCCATATACCAAGGGCTACCGGGGGTTGATATCCGCTGCTTGCAGCTAGTGCAGAATGCGGCAGCCAGGTTGTTAACTTTCTTCTTGAGATCTAGCCATGTCACTTCTGTGCTCCGCAATCTGCACTGGCTGCCTGTGCATTGTTGGATCACCTTCAAGGTCGGGTTACTGACATATAAAGTCCTATACGAGCATGGACCGCATTTCTTGCAAGATCTTCTCCATCCCTATTGCCGCATCCACCCACTCCGTTCCTCTGATGAGGGATTACTAGAGGTTCCCAGGATTCGATTGAAGACTTATAGGGCCCATTCCTTTGCTTTTGTGGCCCCTGCCTTGTGGAATTCTCTACCTCCTCAGATCAGACAGTGCCTGACCATCGAATGTTTTAAATCAGCCCTGAAAATGTGCTTATTTTCTGTAGCATTCCCTGATGCAAGTGTTGATTAGTCTACTCTTATCTGTGATATTAGGATCTGTTTTTTTTAAATTTTATGTAACCCCCAGGTGACGCTATCCCAGGGGCTACTACCCCTGCCTGTTTGGCTACTGACAGGTTGAGGGGCCTAGGTTCTATGGTGGGTGCCTCCACCCAGAGGTCAGGGTTGATGGTGGTTAAACTAACTTGAGCACAGCCCTCTGGGACACTGTGACCCCCCCCCCTTTGATCCCGCTAGTGGCCCACACCGTACGTGGGAGTTACCTTCCCAATACCCCACAAATGCACACTTCTTACACATACAGTAACACTTACCCTCAGGGCTGCTGTCTGGCAGTACATCTCTGAGGACCCCCTGTAAAACAAGGTTAGGCAATATACACAAACACAATGCAGTGCTTTTTCTACATGTACTGACACCACAGACAGCATATAGTTCAACAACAACAAATCTGATTTATTAGAGGGGGCAGTAACAAGGAGGGGGCAATCAGGTTGATTTGGTTTGGAAATATTCAAATCACTGTACTGTGCATGCATGTAGGGTCCAAAATGTCACTCTCTGGGTACCCAGCATGGTGGGAGCTAGCCAGGGTCGGTACAGCTGGTTGGGGCCCTTTGATGGAAAAACACCATGAACACACAAATTGTAATCCAGAGTCCTGGGGCTCAGTTCATGAAGAAATGAAACAGCAATAATCAGATGACACACTTGTAATCGATAAAAGGCTGCAGGGAGATACCCAGATTTGTACTCATAATACCAAAGCTGAAAGCTGGATGGAGAATGTTCTAGCTGGATTGCCAGAAATATAAAGTATAGAGACAGGGTCCTTGTGGCTGGACCCAACTGCAGTTGATAGCAAGCGGATTTAGTCTGACTCAAGCTAGGATCTGCTTCCAGCTTTTGCACACAGCTTACAGAAAAAGGGGAAATAACACCGCGATCCCCCACAAGCACTGCGCACATTTATATGTAAAAGGAAAGTACTATACCAGGCAGCTGCTTCTCGATCCTGATCGCAAACACTTGCAAATTACCCGGGAGCACACACAGCATCAGCAGTCCCCGACAGGCCAATCGCACTTCAGCAAATCTTCGGTCTTCTACGGGCAAGCCTGGCTCTACACACTGCTTCCTTCTCCTCAAAACTTGGATACGGTCTGAACAGGCACTTACAAACTGCTGCAGGCCAACTTCAGGGCCTCCCACGAGCTTCCCGCGCGAACTGCATACCGCATCAGAAGCAAGGCTCCTTCTCTCTTCACTGTCACTACTGATATCAGCTTTCCAGTAACAGAGCAGGGCATTTCCTTTGAGTTCCTCCCAGTTCGGCTGTCACTAACCATAGGGCTCCCTCTGTTGGTGCAAAAAGACGCCAAGGTCCAAACTACATTTCCCAGAGGCACTGGCCATACAGTACATAGGTGGCTGGCTCCACAATGAGAGTCCAAGTTCTGATTTGCCAGCAGCAGGCTCCATTTTAAAGGTCCCCCTCACTGATTGGTCCAGTTCACCAGTTATTAACCCGAATGGAGGGCTAGGCAAAAACAGTTCAGACTGCAAAGAAAAGCAGGTTAGATGAACTGTATTTTCATTATTACTCTGAACAATTCCTGGCAGATTGTTACACCTTTTGAAAGAGCTCCCTCTGTGCTTTTAGCTACGGCAGAAACGGAGCGAGTTGACAGCTGCCCAAGTGGGACTCCGGCATTAAAACACAACTCTCCCTTCTAAATTAATTATGTCTGCAAAGCAGACAGCCCTTAAAGAGACAGTACGTGGAGGCTCAAATAGCACTCACTTGGAGCCACATTTAAATGCTTAGATGCCGAACACCTCCAAGCTTGGAGCATTCCTGCAAGCTCCTGGAGACTTGTGCAGGGGGGTTACATTTATATCTGCTGTTTTTATTGATTTAATTTTTTTATGATTCTCTGTACAGCGCTATGATCTACTGGATCAGCGCTTAAAAAAATAAAGATTGATTAATTGATTGATTGAACTGACTCTTGGGGTGCCGTCCTTTGGATGAGATTTTAAACTGAGGTCCCTTCTGGATATGTCTGGTCACTGTCTAGCTGGAAGTAAAAGATCCATGGCATTTGCCACTTATCGATGAAGAGTTAGGGTGGTTTCCCCAATGTCATGGCCATCATTCCCCTGCCAATAAAACAGGTCCATGTCAGGTCCGGAGTTATTCATAGCACCTCCCTTGATTTTTACTTGCACTTGTGCGATGTTGAATTATACACAGTTCGCGCTTTGCACAGTTTCATTACTGCTGTATATGCTTTTTGATTGTATTCCCTTTCCCTCCTGTGTCGCATCTGGAAACGAGCCTTGGCTCAGTGTTCCTTTTCCGGTTACCAGTTTTCAAATAAAAAATAACACAGACACGTACCTGAAAACAAGCTATCACAGCTTAGTTTGCCTTACCTGGTCACACATTGTAAATAAATCATTTTTAAATGTGAAACATCAACTAAAAAGCAGAATCAACCAGATCAGTAAAAAATAAGGTAGATTTGTTGGGGTGGAGGGTTTGACAGCAGCACACATAGGGAGGACAATGCTAGTGCTGTTTCTTTTTTTAACTCAATGGAGACAGTGTGTGTGGAGTATAGGCACAGACAGCAGTAGTAATAATAAATAAAACATAAGATATAGTTATGATTTAGCTGTAGCAGGCAGCAGCCTCATTGACCTTTTCTGAGGTTCTGCTAGTTAAGAAAAGGAGTGAAAGGAAAAGTGTTGTGATCACTTGCTTTCATGGGGAGCAGTCAGCACTAAGAGCCCCACTCCAAAGTGTGGGGCTGGTCCCAGTTTGCACTTTGTGTGCAAAAACATTTATTTTTATTTACTGTTTACTGCAGTGTAGCAGATTGTATCAGACTGATTCTGCTGACTTGCAAGCTGATATTTTCTGTAATTAGAAATCCCAGAATCCCCTGCTGCTGACATCAGAAGAGGGCTACAGCAGTACATGTTAGAGTTTTTATAAGCTCTGATCTCTTGTTTGCTGGTTCTGCTGTCCTCCCCAGGCTAAGTACAGTTCCAGAGTACTGTACTTAGCCCCGGGAGAACAGTGGGATCAGCAGACATCTGATCGGAGTTTATAAAAGCTCTAACGTGCACTGCAGGCTATTGAATCTCCCACTGCTGCAGTGGGTGTCTTCATGAGCTTGTGGGTTTGTTGTTTTATTACAAATGTTTGAATCAGTTGCTGAAAAAGTGATAAAAGTATCAGAGTAAAGTACAGCAAGGGCTTCTACTTAAGTTATTCCATAGTTCCAAACAGACTAGTGATATGTGCCCAATTTTGGATCTCAGGTATCTGAAACAGTACATGAAATGCAAAACATTCAGAATTGGTGTCTTTGGGTTCCCTGCTGCCATATCCAAAACCACATGATCTTCCTGGACTAAAAATCTTCACCATTTATTCATGCTGCTGGGTCACAAGCTGGAGGTGCTGGGACCCTGCAGAAGCCAAAAATCTTCAGGAGGGCCGGCACCAAGGTAGGACCATGCATGCGTAGCACCGCAGGACTGGCTCATGCCTATGTAAGCTTCCTCGGCATCGACTTTCCAACCACCTCAGTTCCTTTTCTCCTGCCGTTGAGTGTGCTTCAGTGATGATGTTGCTCGCATGCCGGGAGTTAGATCTTCATGTCTATACGACAGCAGCATCTTCAGCTTTAGTGTTTTATTATTCTATTTATTTTATTTAAAAAAAAAAAGAGAGAGAGAATTATATTATTTTTCTCTCAGCCCTGCTGATCAAAGGAGTCGACCATGGATGGAAATGGTGATAGTAGGGACTCTCCATTAGAAGGCTAGCCGGCAGCGGGGCTATGTCCAGTCCGCTGCCCTCTCTGGAGGGGAGGTCCGACCATGGGCAGTCTGGTGCTCTGGAAGGTGGACTGTCCTCCCGTAATCACAAGCAGAAGTGGACCCATTCCCGATACAGGTCGGGGACCCAGCACCACTCAACCTCGAGTTATTTCTCTTCCCATCGGAAGAAAAAGAAGCGGTACCACTCGAGGTTACCCACTGGTATGTTGGCCAATTTTTTCCCTTGCCAGTGCCCGTGCCTCCAAATACTGGTTCCACATGTCCTCCCCCCTCACTCTGTTTTTTTGCAGGGGCTGGCACAGGTAGCATCTCTTTCCCCCTCTTTTTCTTCTAGGTGTGGAGTGGATTTTTTGGTGGCACCGCCCCTGTCTACATAGTCTTCAGTGCCACGTTTTGGGGCCAGCCCCCCTTGGGGCAGTGTTGAGTCCAGTGCCAACTTTGGCAGTGCTGCATGTGGTTCTAGGTTCCACGGTGCCCCATGCGGTGCCGGGTTCTGCAGTGCTGTGTGAGGCATCGGGTCCTGCAGTGCCGGATTCGATGCCGGGGCCCACAGTGCCAGTTCTGGTGTCGCCTGCCTATCCCTTGCCTAGGCCAGGCAGTGGCTTATTAGGGGCAGCTCCTGATCCCAGTGAGGCTGATCTAGGGCATTATGAGTCATCCTGACCGTATAATTTGTGAAAAAGGTGACGAAGATTTGTTCTACAGTTTGGATGGTAAGCCCTCACTTCTGACTGAAAATCCAGTAGAAGACTTTCTTTCCAGCCTCTTCTAAAGAATATGAGGGCAGTTTTGGCCTTGCAGATGTCTTCTGTTGACCCGGGTAGACTTTTTTCGTCTTGAGTGGCTTCATGTTCCCAATGTCCCAGTGAACCTTATGCTACCTACTCCTGCACCATTTGAGACCTTGTCTGAAGCTGTGTGGGCAAGGCTGGCTCTTATTCCCTCTGTCTGCGAATCCATAGACAGGAAATATGTCCCTACCAAGAAGAGACCCATTTTAGCATCACAACCTGTCGCAGATGTGCTGGTTGTCCTCGCTGAGAACGACAAAGCTGTCCTTCCTCATGAAGTTTCGCCATGTCCTATCAATAAAGAATCTCTTAAGATAGATACCTTGGGAAAAAGAGCATTTGCAGCTACAACTCTGGGCATGCGTATCGCCAGCTATCAGGGGAACTTCTCCCAATAAAAATATGCCCTTTGGACCTCCCTTATATACCTGGTGGAAGATCTCCCAGAGTCTGACTCCAAGATGGTGATTCTGCAAACCATTACACAGGGTATAGAATGTAATAGCCATCAGCTTAAAGCCTCTATGGATGCTTACGACACAGCTTCCAGGGTAGCCACCACTGGAATCTGTATTAGGAGGCATTCCTGGCTCAGGACATCAGTGTTTTCCTCTGATGCTCAGCAGCAAGTCATGAATGTCCCCTTTGATGGTACATATCTGTTTGACCAACAGGTGGAGCAAGCCCTGGAGGCCTCCCAGAAGACTAGGACTGCCATTAAAACAGCTAGGCTAGCTCCTTCAGCTCCTCAGAGGGGCAGAAGCTGCCAGTTTTTTTCATAACAGGCAGCCCTTTCGAGAAAGAGGCTGAGTAGCCCCAAACAGGCACTTGCCGCAGAAGGCGCAAGGACCAAAAGCGTCCAGTGCCACCCTCTGAAAGTCTGGCCCTGGTCTCACCTCAGCTGCCCAAGGTAGACTTCTCCACAGCAGTGGGAGGTTGTTTGACTTAGTTTTACAACCAATGGAAGTCTGTCACTACAAACAAGTGAGTCCTCCAGATCATTTGATAAGAATATTCTATCAACTTGCAGAGATTCCCCCAGACCTAACACCCAAGCGGCAACACATTCTGTCAGTAGCTCAGTCAGACTTTCTTGCTTCAGAAATACTGTGCCTTCTGAAAAACAGGGCAGTGGAAGTGGTTCCCTGGGCTGAACGGAACACAGGGTTTTACTCCCATTACTTTCTGGTTCAAAAGAAAACAGGCGGCATGTGCTCCACTCTCGACCTCAGAAAGCTAAACAAGTTGCTCTTTTGAAGAAGTTCAAGATGGTCTCCTTGGGAACACTCCTACCACTTCTCCAACAGTACGACTGGCTGACATCTCTGGATATGCAAGACACCTACCAGCATATTCTAGCACACCCATATCACCACAGGTATTTTTGATCTGTGGCCCTGGGTCAGCATTGCCAATTCAGAGTCTCTCCTCAGTGCCTCAAGTCTATACTAGTTCCACCAAGCCGCTTCGACAAGAAATTTGTCAAACGGCATTACAGTGACGGCACAATGCCAACAGTTGGCATTGTGCCATCAGTGAAACAGAGTGTTTTTTGCACCCCACAATTTATGGTTATCAACTCTGAATCGGAGTTGTTTCGGGGAGGAGAAACAGTGTCAGTGTATCGTGGACCATTACAGCGAACTGCCAGTTTTGCCGCTGTAATGGTGTTCGCAGTATTACTGTTGCTGTTTCAACGGTATTCGGTCTTTACCAAGTGTTTCGCAGTCCTCGCTGCACACCTTCAAAAGCTCAGCGTTCAAGTCTTCCCCTACCTAGATGATTGGCTTTTGGCAAGCTTGTCAAGGCAGGAGATGCAGACAGTGGTATCCACAGCATCTCAGTTCCTCATCTCCATGGGGGTCCTACTGAAACTGGAAAAGTCATAGCTTCAGCACTCCCAGCAGCTGCTTTTCATAGGAGCCCTCTTGGACACTACCAAGGCAAGGGCTTTTCTCCTGGAGGACAGAAGGAACAACATTCCCCAGATGGCTCACTTCATTAGAGAGAACAACCTGGTAAGAGCTCATTCCATGCAATGGATGTTAGGCCTCGTGGCTTTGTCCGTTTTCATGGTGCCTCTAGCTCAGTTGCACATGAGAACCACTTACTGGATGCTCAGCATGCAGTGGTCCCCTACAACACATCCACAGCCTTACCCCATCAAGGTGACGGAGCCACTGCAAAGATTACTTGCATGGTGCACACAGGAGGACAACCTTCAACAAGGTCTGTCCTTTGCCCCACTGGAATCTCAGATCACCATCACCATGGATGCATCTCTGCTTGGCTGGGGTGCTCATTGCCAGGACCTTCACACTCAAGGAGTGTGGACCCCAGAGCAGTCTAATCTTAACATCAACGTTTGGAGATGAGAGTGGTACTGTAACGCTCTCTTGAGTTCTAGAAGAAGCTGTCAGTCACAAAATAATCCTTCTTCAGATGGACAACAAGGCTGTGATGTACTACCTCAACAAGCAAGGCAGGGCACACTCCTACCCTCTATGCATGGGGGTATGGGAGTGGTGCCTCAACCACGATGCTCTGATTTAGGCAGTCTACCTGCTGGAAACTCAGAACGATCTGGTGGACCTCCTCAGCGGAACGGAAGCAGATGCTCATGAGTGGTCACTTGCTCCAGACGTTGTGCGATCGTTCTTCGACAAGTGGGGCAGTCCAGACCTGGACCTTTCTGCGCGCCGCCACTCAACACCAAACTGCCTCTATTCTGCTCCAGAAATCTAGAACCTGGCATTTTCTGTTAGAATGCATTCAGGCTGTGGTGGACAAAACATTTTCTATACACAGTTCCTCCTCTTCCGTTAATTCAGAGGGTGCTGCTCAGATTGGAGATACATGGTGGCAAGATAATTCTCATTACACTATACTGGCCTCGAAAGATCTGGTTTCCATTGATCAACAAGTTGTCAGAGGCTCCTCCAAAGCAACTGCCTCTGCGAACGGACCTCCTGACACAAATACCCCTGATCCATCCCAACCTGTGCTCCCTTCATCTCCACGCCTGACTCCTGAGGAGACAGAAGTGGGCAGGTTTAAAGTTTCTCAGAGAATCTCACAGATCTCTTGGCAGCACATAAACCCTCCACCAGGAAGACTTGAACGCCACTAAATGGAAACGTTTTTCTGAATGGTGTGCTAAGATCTACTTAGATCCATGTCAGTGTCCTCCAGATAATGTGCTGGAGTACCTGCTGGACCTTTCAAATGCTGGACTTCAATACACAACTGTAAAGGTACACCTCTGCATGCTGTCTGCCTATCATGAGCCAGTCCAGAACATGTCTCTATCTCAGTTACCCCTGTTTAAAAGATTCCTCAAAGGCATTCTTCACACAAGACCCCTGGTTGGGAAACCAGTAGCCGCCTGGGATATTAATCTTGTGCTAGACATGCTCACCCGTAAACCGTTTGAGCCTCTAGCCACATGTGATATGAAGTTTCTGACCTGGAAGACTGCTTTCTGGTGGCCATTAGTTCTGCTCGCAGGGTCTCTGAAATGCATGCCTTGGTCGCAGACTCTCCATATATCATCTTTCATAAAGACAAAGTGGTCCTCCATACTCACCCTAAGTTCTTGCCCAA
This sequence comes from Neoceratodus forsteri, assembly GCA_016271365.2. NCBI lineage: Eukaryota > Metazoa > Chordata > Ceratodontiformes > Ceratodontidae > Neoceratodus > Neoceratodus forsteri. The sequence goes on along the minus strand of CM057449.1, from coordinate 1,125,847,245 downwards.
AGTGGTTTCGGATTTCCACCTCAACCAGCCCTTGGTCCTTCTCACTTACTTGTCTGACTTCCAGAATGAAGGGGAACAAACCCTTCATTCCCTGACGTTACAAGGGCTGTACGATTCTACATAGATAAAACCAGGGATATCCATCAAGACAAACAACTCTGTCTTTCAACACCACCTGGCTGGGTCAGCCAGTATCCATCAAATGTATCTGTGCTTGGATAGTGGCTTGCCTTCGCCATTGTTACTCTATGGTGCAGGTCAAATTGGAAGGCCAGGTGCGCGCCCACTCTACTAGAGTGGTTGCTGCGTCCTTGACGGAGATCTGCTCTGTCCCCATTGCCAATATTTGCAGAGCGGCTACTTGGAGTTCAGTGCACACTTTTGTAAAGCACTCTGCTTTGGATGTCCATGCCAAACAGCATGCTTCCTTTGGCAGGACAATCCTTAATGGACTTCTGTCCTGAGTAAGCTCCTAACACCCTGCTCTGGGGATTTAGTTTTAGCTTGGTACTCTAACCCAGTATTATGAATAAATGGTAAAGACTTTTAGTCTAGGAAGATATGAAAATTACATACTCACCGTAATCCTTGATCTTCTTGGAAGAGTCTTCACCATTTATTCATATGCCCACCTATCATCCCCCGAGCTCACTCAGTGTGTTTCTGGTCTTCAGTCTCCTCATTTGGTTTAGGCTGTGAAGACATTGTTTAAATTGACCCTTCTGATACAGGTCAGTCGGGCTATCTTATGCTCTTGTTAGGTTAGGTATTTCTTTGGTTATATTTCGTTGCATCTCCTCTGTAAAAAAAAAAAAAAAAAAGAAAGGTACTGATGTGGCTGGAAGGTTGATGCCAGGGTAGCCTACACAGGCACGAGCCAGTCTCACAGTGCTGCATTTGCGCGGTCCTACCTCAGTGCTGGCTCTCCTGAAGATTTTTGGCTCCTGCAGAGACCCAGTGCCTCTGGCTTGTAACCCAGCAGTATGAATAAATGGTGAAGACTTGTCTAAGATTATCAAGAATTATGGTGAGTACGTAATTTTCATTTTTGCATCGCTCCATCCTGTCAATGGGGAATTAATACTTATGAGTAATGAACACCTTCACTGGGGTAGTGGTACAGCCCAAAGCCTTCTATCACCATAGAACCTTGGGCACATGAGAATTCCAGGATCATCAGTTACTTAGTCTTTGCTGTACCACTGAAGGAATAGGCAGCATAGGTAGAGTTCTCTCAAGAAAAGCATCTGTTCTACAATTGATTTGTTATTTTCTGGCAAGGATTGTGCAACTGAGAGGCAGGTTGTGGCTACTTGGTGATGGGGAGCACCCTCAAATTTAGAAATTGTGTCTGTTCAGCTGTGGGCTTCAAACTGTCTAACCTGCCATATAATTCTCTTTTCACTGCCCTCTGTGTATTGGAGGGCCACATGCCTTTTCTTTAGTCTAGTGTATACAACAGAGGTTTCCAATTAACAGTCTGGTGCCTGGTGCCTCAGTTAAGTATTTTATTAATTTGTTGGGGAAAGCATGGTTAGCTAGATTGGGACAATTACTAATTTTCCTTTTCACTTAGGCCGGCCTAGTGGCATGGCAGGTTGAGGCATCCATGCCTCCCCACTGCCACACTGGTGACCCGAGTTCGGGAATGGACTCGAGTAGCTCAGGGCCGGCTGCGAGAGGGAAGATGGAACGTCCATAAGACAGCTCTCTTCCCTCAGGGAGGGGGGAATCCTACGACACCCCCACTCAACTGCCACCTGGAGGAATCCAGGTGGCAACATGTACACGGTCTCATACTGTGATGAAGGGCCAGCTGAGGGTGCCTCTGCGGAGGTGGAGTACACACACCATGCTCATTGTACGTCCAGCAATGCCTGGGGAGCAAAGGAGGATGGAAAATGTGGAGGAAAATCATAATGAAGCCCACCAAGCACTGGCAGCCCACCAAGTCTCGTAGGGAAAAGACAGGCGGAGACTCAGGATGACCATGTGCGATGTGGACAGGACTGATACAGCCTCCCAGCCTGCCACTGGAGGATAAAAACCTTTATAGGAAAAAAAAAATAATTTTCACTCTTTTCTCCCTAGTGTGCTACTGGCCATGGACCCTCCCTACTTCTCCCTTTTTTTTTTTGCAAGAAGCAGTGCCCTCAAGTGTTCTCCCTATTAGTTCCTTTGAGTGCCAGCCTCTATTTTTTTTTTTTTTTTGCTCTACATGTAGGCCTTGTTCTCGGAGGGGGGGGGGCATCCTGCAGAGTCTTGGGAGTGAGAGCTCCCTCGAACTACAGCCAAGCAGCAAGTCCATCAGTTTTACTCCTTTTCTACTATTAGAAGCGCTGCATGGTTTACCCAAACCATTTTTGGCAGCTTGCCAGTGGGAAAGGTTTTTGTGCCCTCTTCCTCTGATCATGGAGTGGACATGCCTTTTGGCATGCTTGCGTCTGACTCAGTCTTACAGCAGTGATTTCACACCCATCAGCATAATGTCACTATGTTAGTGTGTTTCCAGGTTAACAGCTCAGCCAGCACTACAGCAGTGTCTAGTGGTGCAAATGAGACAGGAGGGATGTCATGTATATCCATACCTGGACGACTTGCTCATCTAAATTCCAACTGGATGGCTGGTGGAGAGGTCAGTGTCAAGGATCTTGGAGGTTTTGGAGACATTGTTGGGTCATTAATTGGGAGGAGAGTTCCCTGATACTGTCTCTAATGTTAGATCACCTTGGGGCAGTGTTCCAGACGGATGAGGGAAAGTGTTCTTCTCTTCATCCAGGAAGGGGATCTGAGACGAGATATTCAGTAGCTGAGAAGCCAGTTAGTGGTCTTTGCTCATAGGCTTCTCTAGATTCTAGGTCTGATGACTGCAGCAATAGTGCTAGTGCCATGGGCTTGGTTGCATATGTGGCCTCTCCCGAACAGGATGCTGGAGGCCTGATAACTGACGACTACCAAGCTCTGATCCCACTATCTCAGTTAGTGCTTCAGTCTCTGGCATGGTAGGAGAATCCAGAGAACATTGGCAAGGGGACGCTCTTGGAAGATGAAACAGAACTGATTCTGATGACCGATGTTAGCCTGTTGGGCTGAGGAGTGGTCATGGACCAAGTTCCAGTTCAGGGAGTGTGAAACTCCCAGGAGCAGCAGTATAGATAAACATGTTGGAAATGAGGGCAGTGTTCCTTGCCTTGCTTGATTTTTACAGTTTGGTGCAATCCAGGGCCAGGAAGGTAAGGTCAGACACTGCCATCACTGACATACATAAACAGTAAAGAAGGCACGAGAAACAAGGGCATGCTAGCGGAAGCAACCAAGGTACTTCTGTGGGCATAGGAACCTTCTGTCCCTCTTAACAGTCCATCTAGCAAGGGAACTGAATATGCAGGCTGATTGACTAAGTCAAGAGACAGTTCATCTAGGTGAATGGGCCGTGAACTCTGGACCTTGAATTCGGAGGTGTTCCAACTTCTGTGCAGAAATTTTGGTCAACCTCAGATCAGCCTGTTTCATTCAAAGGAAAATGCACAGGTACCAAGGTTCTTAAGCTGGTACTGGTGTCCTTAGGTGGAGGCAGTGGATGCCCTGCCCCAACAATGGGATTTTCTCAGAGCTTATTTGGTTCTTCTGCTCTGGCTGGTTCCCACGATAATTTAAAGATAAGACAAGTCAAGAGGAAAATTCCTCCCGTTAATCCCAGAGTGGCCAAGAAGGCCATGATTCTTAGACCTAGTGAATCTAGCCCAGTAGGCCCCATTTTGACTCCCGCTTTGGGGGGACCTTCTCTATCTCAAGGTCCCATTCTGCATCCAGCTGTAATACAGTTAGCAGCCTGGTTGATGAGAGGAGGATACTATTAAAACGGGGGTTTCTTTAGGAAAGTGGTAGATAACTCTGATGGCCTTAAGGAAGGTTTCTGCTTCTGCAGCTTATGACCACTTGTGCAGTACCTTCTCCAGTTGAGCCAGGGAGAGAAGTATCAGGCCATCTAAGACTGCAGTTCCACAGATATTGAATTTCTCGCAGGTAAGGGTAAATAAAGGGTCTAACATTGAGCACCTTGCAAGGCTAGGTGTCTGCAATTGGGAAAGCTCTGGGAACATTCATGGGCTTATCCCTGGAAAACAGCTTGGATATTGTTCATTTCTTCAGGGCAGGCAGTAAAAGTCGACCATCTTTTCAATCCCCGGTGCCACCATGGGACCTGAACTTGGTGTTGAATGCTCAGTGTAGGGCACCTTTCGAGCCTTTTTCGTTAATGCCTTTGTACATTCTGCCCTACAAGGTGTGTTTCTTAATTGCCATCTGTTCAGCCAGAAGGATTGGTGAATTAAAAGGCGCTGTCCTATAAATAGCCTTGTAATATATGGATGAGCCTCAATAATACTATACTAAGTTGTGCAAAAATTTCCCAGTAATACATCACTACTCTCAATAATACTATCCTGAAAAGTGATAATACTATCGTTTTTGCTGATAATACTACAGTTCAAAGGTCATTTCCAACTGTAGTATTATCAATAGATCCATATATTACAAAAAATAACAGAAAGATAAGTGTTTTACAAGGCAGTAATACCATCTCGAGGTTTTGGGGACTTCAGGACCTCTCGAGCTTTGCTCTTGAGGTTCCATGTCCCCAAAACCTCTCGATGGTATTACTGCCTTGAAATACACACTTCTCTATCTATTATTCTATTTATCTTATAATGCATAAAGAGAAGGTTGTGTTGAGGACAGTCTTGTTCTGTGTGTCTAAGGTCCCTACACCTTTCCATGTAAATCAGGAATTCTGTCTGCTTTCATTCTGTCACAAGTCAGAAAATCGGAAAGAGAATGAATTTCACAAACTGGATTTGCGCTGGGCAGTTAAGACTTACCTTTAACAAAAAAAAGGGGGGTACAAAATCGGAGAGTTTGTTCTTATTGGAGCAGCAAAGAAGGGTCAGAAGGCATCTAAGGCCACCTTAGCTAGGTGGGTAAGGGCTTGAATCTCCGACTCCAAGACTTATGCTGCTGAGAAGAAGCAAACTCCTGCTTTCATCATGGCCCACTCTACCAGGGCTCTTACTACATCCTGGACTGAGAGAGGGGAGGCATCGTTGTTGGAGCTATGCAAAGCAGCAGCATGGTCCTCCATTCACACATTTACTAAGCATTATAGATTGGATGTCCGAAGTTCTGCTAATGAGGCCTTCAGATGCAGAGTTTTGCAGGTGGTGGTTAGCAGATGAATATTATATGTCACCCATATGGATTATATATGGGACAGTATTCTCCCCCACTCTGAGTAGGAATGGGTACTGCTGTTCAGAACCCATATGTAGTAACTCCCCATTGACAATGGGGAGTGATACAGAAAGGAGAAATTCCTTCATATTTACTGTAGTTTCTTTTTTATTAGCTCCAACATTCTCTTGGGAGCCCCTGACTCCTGTTGGAGAATATTGTCCGATATCTCTAAGGACTTTGGATTTCAGCAAAGATGATTTGTACTGTATGTTGTTATACCTGGTTATCAGGCATGGTCTGCTAATAATGGACTTGTTCATACTTTACTGGACTTGCCAGGTTCGCAGGTTAACAGATTGTGATTTTTGAGTATTTTTGGTGCTTCACAGTTACAGATTAGTGCTTAATTTCTTTCTCTTCAGTTGTATTCAGTGGTATTTATGTTTAAACCTCTTTATGTTGCAAGTGTTATTAGCAGCATGCCAACCCTGTCAAGGATTAGTGGTCTGATGCTTAAGAAGCATGACAGAAGAATTGGTTGGCGAGACTCCATCCGCCAGGGCTCCAAAACGGGGCAGGTTATCCATTTATCTTTCTTAATGTCATAAATTATTTACATGTCAAAAGTTGTTTGGTGTTGGGTTACAGAGAGAGTTCATTGACCTTGATGACATGGAGACTACTGATTACATAGATGTATATAGGTACTGCATGGACAAAAGTGATTGAGTAACTGGTGATCTCAGAAAGCTTATGTGTCCAAGGTTCTACGCTGATTGACAGCTTTGTGCTGTTACCACTACCCCAGCTGGAGTGTTCAGTGCTCATATGTATTAACTCCCCATTGAAAACATTGGAGATAACAGAAAAGGAAACTATGACATGATAAGTTTGAAGAAATTTCTCCTACTGGCTTGCTTCCCTGGACATGCAGGATGCATACCAGCATATACTGTTGGGTGCTATCACTGCAGATACCTTAGATTTTGCATGGGCCTTGAGCACTACCAGTTCAGAGTCCTTCCATTTGGGCTTACATGAGCTTGGTGTGTCTTTATCAAGTACTTTGCAATTTAGCAGCACACCTCAGAAAGATAAGGATACAAGTGTTTCCTTGCCTGGTTGATTGACTAATCAAAAGCCTGTCCAAATTTCAAACAGAAACAGCAGTGACCGTGTCTTTTTTTTTTTTTTGTATAATGTTTTTATTGTTCTGAATAATTAAAAAAACAATGCTTACACTATATTAGGGTATTAAACATGGAAATAACAAACAGGGTTATTCATTTCATTCCACAGTTTAACACATTTCATTCAGCTTTAAAGATCAATTTGCACATATACAGTAGCACATACATGCAATATATGTAATATCTGCCATGGCATGGCAGAGGTATGGATCACTCCCTACCAGTGTCTATTAATTTGCTTTTCCTGGGTTCTAGGGTTGTTAGATGAGACTGCTTTGAAATATGGATGCCTCTGCAGGCAGCAGATCATTCACACAGTTGCCCCATCTCTTGATGAATAACTCATCCCCACTCTCAGGGTATAGATAAGCCTCTCCATTGCCAAGGCTTGGAGGCATAGTGTTTTCCAGTGGGTGAGTATGGGTGTCATGGAGGAGACCGTGGCATTCTGGATGCAGTGGCGAGTCAGTGCTAGCAATACCCTGATTCAGCTTGGGTAGGGCCCTCACCCATCCTCTCCCATGTCCTCCATTCCTAGTAGCATTGCTAGTGGCGTGCAAGGAATTGGGCACCATCTTGCTGTTTTCTGGCATCAGCAGGAGTCCTGAACTTTCCAAATTCCATCTGATTTCATCCCAGAACTGCAATTCATAGGAGCAGTCCTGGATTCCACTCAAGTCGAGTCTTTCCTGCTGGAAGACAGAGTGGAGTCAGTTGTATACATGGCCTGCTACTGTATGTCAGGGAACCGACTCAGATGACAGTGCATTCCATGCAGAGTATGCTGGGGTCTTATGGTAGTCACAGTCTTTGCATTATCCCTTGTTAGGCTACATATGAGAGCATCCCCATGGATTCTCAGCACTCAGTGGCCATAGGCATCTCAGCGGTTAGATCATCCCATTTGGAGTGACGAACACTCCAGCTCTATCTCTTTTGTGGTGGTCCACGAGAGGCAGTATAGCGCAGTGGTTTAAGGCTCTGAGCTGCAAATCTGGAGACCTGGGTTTGAATCCTACAGTCCCCACTTGCATACTGTGTGACCCTGAGCAACTCACTTAACTTCCCTGTGCTCCCAGGTTGCACTTGTAAACAAGCTTTCAGCTTAGTGTGTCTCACCTGGTTAAACAACTGGAAAAAAGAAGAGAGACAACCTGCTTCATCAATTCTCTTCTCTGATGAAACACATTTAATAGTTATGTAGCATGCATCATCCATGGGATGGGTCACTCACTTTCAAGGTCTTCAAACTCTGGGAACTTGGTCAGCTTAGGAGCAAATTCTCCACATAAAGCAGTTCTGTACAGCCTGCAAGCCCTGTCAGATTTGTCTGCAGCAAGGTAATATATATCCAGATGGAAAACAAGTATGAAATGTAGAAACATAGAGAATGATGTTAGGAAAAGACCAATGGTCCATCCACTCTGCCTATAGTTTCGTATCAAACCTCTTGACCCACTGTCCATACAGGGTACTACCCTCACTATTGACCCCCATTCCTCTCCTTACTACTACTGCCCTGAGTAACCACTATGCTCTTCAGTCTGTCCCAACTATGCTTGAAAATGTTTGAGTTTCATGTCCACAACTCCAGTTGGCAGACTGTTCCATGGTTCCACCAACCTTTCTGTAAAATAAAACTTTCTTATATCCCTCTTGCATCTCCCTCTCATCAGTTTCCACTTGTGCTCCTTCAGCTGTTACTCATGCTAAAATAGTTTGTCGCAGTTCACCTTGTTTATTCATTTAGGAACTTGAAGGTCTCTATCATATCACCCCCTCTTGTCTGATCTACAGCGAGTACATGTGCAGTGCCTTGAGCCAATCCCTGCAAGATCTGTCCTACTGGCCCTGAATCATACCAATCACCCTTAATTGCACCATCTGTAGTGTGCCCTAATTTTTTCTGATGTGAGGACTCCAGAATGAGCACAGTACTCCAGGTGCGGCCTCACCAACGATCTATAAAGAGATAGTAATAATACCTCTTTTCTTCCACTGTCAGTAACCCTCCTGATACATCCCAGCATCCTGTTTGCCTTACTAAAGCCTTGTTGCACTGGCTTGCTTGTTTAAAGGAGAATTACGAAGAACAGTAATTACACGATCGGAACACAGTTTGGGGCTCCAATACCCCAATCTCCCCCTGCAGTCACATTATTTATACATTTAGTAGTTTCAGTACCTTGTTACTCATAAATTCCTGGAATTCTGTCAGTGCAGCCAGCATTTTATAATAGGGGTACTTGCCGTCTGAGATCATGCTGTAAATACCACAATATACTGATGTGGCTTTACCCCTTCCTGTATTGTGCCCATATGCACAAAGATTGAATAATCTCTGTATCTACCATGCCCAGCACTAGTTTTACAAAATTAGCCTAAATGCCATGTGTGTGCCAGGCATATACATGGCATTTTGGCTAATTCTGTAAAAATAGCACTGGGCATGGTATTGTAGATACTTAGATTATTCAATCTCTGTACGTATGGGCACAGTACAGGAAAGGGCAAAGCTGCATCAGCATATTGCGGTATTTGCAGCATGATCTCCCGGCGGAGAGTACCCCCTATTTGAAAATGTTGGCTGTACCGAAAGAATTCCAGGAATTTACGAGTAGTAAGGTACTGAAATTACTAAATGTACAATGTGACTGCAGGGGGGATCGGAGTACTGGAACCCTGAACTGTGTTCTGATCATGTATACTGATCTTGCCTAGAGAGGGCTCTTGCAGTAGGTACTAACAATTAGGACTAGGACCACATGGAAAACTTTAGCTTGCAGTTTCTGGTGGGGGACCGCCCACCCAATGTCACGTGACTGACGTCAGCGTGACTCTATATAGTGTACAGTCCCCACGCCCACCTCCGGTTCTTTCCTGCCGTCGACCTGCACATGTTGGACCTCGCGGAGAACTTTGCTTCAGTCAACCGCCATTTTGGACGAGTATTTCATCGCTTTATTTATTTTTTTCTTTCTAGTACATCTTTGAAAAAATATTACCTTTTTCATGCATGTCTTCTCTGATGCCTTCTAAGTTGCATAAGAACAAGTGAGATTCCTGCGGCACCCAGCTGCCGTTCCCTCTGCCTCTTCTGCCTGGGACCAGAGCACAAGACCGAGGACTGTGAGGCCTGCCAGAGTTTCAGCCAGACCACACGGAAGTGGCGCCAACAGGCTCTGGAAGCTCACATTCTCAAACAAAAGATGGCTTCCATGGAGAAGGAGCTGCAGAAACTGCAGGGATTGTCGTCCTTCCCGGCGGGGTTCTTTAGAGTCCCATACCAAGAAGAACAAGGAGAAGCACCAGGACCGCGATTGATTTCCTTCCTGCCTGCCTTCGGGGGGAAACGGGTGATGAGTGGCCTCCTGCTGACACGGGTACTGTTCCTCTGACCAAACCTGCCCTTCCCCCTGGTGAGCAGCCCTTGGTTTCCCTGCCTGAGCTGGTTACAGTTCAGGTGTGCCCCTCTGATCCTCCGGAGAGCTCTGCCACCCTTAGGCCCCTCAAAACCTTGAAGCCTAAGCCTGGTGGTGCGGCCGATAAGTCAGTCATCAGCCCCTCTAACAAATGCCCAGTCCTGGCCTATAAGTCACACGCCAGCTCCTCTGGCATCCACCCAGCCACTGTGCTTCCATCGGACCCCAATAACAGGCTTGACACTGATCCTCCAGATCAGCGCACGCTGCCGCTCTTGCCGCAGCCCTGTCCAGAGAGCTCCCCCTCTTGGAAGCCTCCATCACTGCCTCCCCAGTGGTGACTCCTGGCTGTCCTGCACATTCAGAGCCATAGTCGGGGGTGCGTCCCCCCATCACAACCCTGGTGCCGCGGCCGGAATGCCCGACGCTGGACCTCCTCCGGGAGCCAGTGTATCCTGCACCATGGGCCCCCCCCCCCAATCTGGGCCAGCTCGCTCACTGCAGCCTCCAGTGGGACCCTCATCCCCCTTGGGGCCGATGCTGGAACCTCTTCCAAGGGGTCCAGTATCAGATCTAACATTACTGGGCCCTTCATACCCTTCGTCGGGTCCCCTGTCCGGTCCCTTGGCTCCTCCTTCGGGGCCTACACCTGGCTACCCGCTGTCAGGACATCCGTTAGGGCCTCTGGCTCCTCCGTTGGGTCCTTCACCAGGTTACCCGCCATCAGGACCCCCAGCAGGTCCTTCGGCGGGCCTTCCAATGCCAGGCTACCCTGCACCTCACTATCCTTCGCCAGGGTATCATGCGTCAGAGTACCCCACACCGGGGTGTCCGGTTCTGGGCTATTCACCCTATGGAGCACTGGGCTACCATTATCCGACACCGGGCTGTACAACGCCGGGTTTTCCCTTCCAAGGATACCCACCTGTCTATCAACCTCCTCCTCCACCCCCTACACCCCCTCAGACTCAGGTGGATTTTAGGGAGGCATTACAGTCTTGATGGTCCGAAACTATGACACAGTTTGTCTCGGAATTGGACTGGCGGTGACCAGCTGCAGCTTTTCTGACGACCCGTATGGACCTTACACTGAGATGTCCCTCTCCTTTAGCGTCTTGCCCCTCTACCTCGGGACAGACCTTGCATCCTGCTGTGGTAGCCAGTGTCAGCAGAGGCTTCGCGGTTTCACTGCGGGAGATCCCTCTCCCACTGGCCCTGTCTCCGGACAGAAGCCCATCCTCGGACTCTGACACCGCAGACTCCTCCACCTCAGGTTTTGAGACCCCCTTTCCAGTGGATCCAAAACCCAAAGAGTCTCCCAAGTTCCCTCTCCCCACCCCGGGAGGATCCCTCCTTTACTGAAATCCTTTGGAAGATTCAGAAGGCAAATGGGTGGATCCCCCATGCAAGAGGTTGGTGGAACACCTGGATATGCCCGAGCTGTCCTCTCTGCTCATTCCTCCATTGATAGGAGCACATGAGGACCTTGCTTCCACGGTCTGGCAGCAACCTTCATCGGTGGCCACAGTCGCCAAGAAGGTTGATAGACTGTATCGAGACCCCAAGGGGAAAGATCACCTTAGTTCTCACCTTAAGGCGGACTCAGTGGTCATTAATGTGGCCCAAGACCATACGGCTAAGCTTAAACACATGAGCACCTCTCCTCCAGACAAGGAGTCATGGTAAATAGACTAGCTTGGATGCAAGGTTTATTCCTCCTCCACTCTGGCTGTCAGAGCTTTGAACTACCTGGCACACATGACTGTATACCAGAAATCTATCCTGGGAAAGTTGAAATTGGAATTCGAAGCTTTGCCCGATTCCGAGGCTAAAACCAACATTTCTCAGACTGTCAGGACTGTGGAAATCTGCCATCATTCCTTTAGAGCTACATATGATGTGGTAGGCGCCTCTACCCAGAGCACCACCATGGCTATCGGCGTGTGCTGGTACTCCTGGCTCAGAGTATCCAGATTGGCCCAAAACATCCAGTCAGCCATCCAGGACACCCCTTTTAGGGGACAAGTCCTTTTCGGTGGCGACGTCAAGGACATAATCACTGAGCTACAGGACAGTGGCAAGGTACTGCGCTCTGTCCAGTCTATGTACTGCTCTAACATCAAGACAAAATAGCCATTTAATTGCCAGCAATGGCGCCAGAATAGGCAACAGTCAGTCCAATGTCAGATGCCCTGTCGGTGGGAGCCACCCCCCAGCCAAGTCCCAAAGGGCTCCCCACCTCCCTCCACCTCCTGACTTGTGGCAGCGCCCCAGCCTCTGCCACCAGCTCCAGAGGAACCAGTAGGTGGCAGATTCACCAACCACCTGACTGGGTGGGAGGCGATATCTTCAGACATGTGGGTCCTTCAGCTCATCACTCAAGGCCACACCATCGTATTCACAGAGACCTCCAAGAAATCCTCTAGGTCTCTTTTACTGCCCAGTAGGCCACATTCCTCTCATAAGGGAAGAGATCCAGACTCTTCTGACAAAATCAGCTATAGAGCCCATTCCACGGATCCAGGAAGGAAAGGGATATTACTCCCACTTCTTCATGGTTCCCAGAAATACAGGGGACCTCCGTCCAATCCTGGACCTCAGCATGCTAAACCTGTACCTTTTGCACCAGGATCATTGGCTTTGTGCCCTGGATATGCAAGATGCATACCTAGATATACTGATTTTTTTTTCCCTCCCACCACCGCTTCCTCCACTTAACCTTCCAGGGGGAACACTTCCAGTTCAGAGTGCTCCCCTTTGGCCTTTCCTTGGCACCCAGAGTGTTTATCAAGTGCCTGGCGGTGGTGGCGGCAGCAACTCTGCGTCACCAGGGAATTTATGTCTTCCTGTACCTCGACAGCTGGCTCCTGTCAGCACAGTCTATGGACAGCCTAGTGGCCTCCCTGACTACCACTCTGAATCTATTCAGGCAAGTGGGGATCATAATGAATTATCCCAAATCTCACCTTGTTCTTTCATAATGCCTCCAATTTATTGTTGCGGTGCTGGATACTACTCAGGTTCAAGCTTTCCTCCCTTTGGAGTGGGCGGAAACTTTGCGTCAGCAGGCTATCCAAGTGGCAGCCAGCCAGTGGACTTCAGCCCATTTGGTCTTGCTCCTTCTGGGCCTGATGGCAGCAGCTATTCCTACTGTCCCCCTAGCCAGGCTCCACATGTGGATTACGCAGTGGAATTTTCTTGTCCAGTGGGACCTGAAATCAGACAACCTGGATCATAGGATTCTGGTGTCCGGCCCCATGTATCTGGATCTCCTATGGTGGGTGGCAAGATTTGTACAGTCTCACAGAGGGGTTCCATTTCAGACGCTTCCTCCAGCTCAGACCCTGGCTACAGATGCCTCTGGTCCGGGCTGGGGCACCCATGTTGCGAACACAGGACACGGGGATCTTGCTCTCAGCAGGAGCTATCTCTGCACATCAATATGCAGGAGCTGCAGGTTGTACTATATATCCTTCAGGACTTTCAGCACCTACTCCTCCTTGGGCCGCTATTGGTTCAGATGGATAGCATGTGCGTGGTCTGGTACCTGAACAAACAGGGAGGCACACAATCACATCCACTATGCAGGGAAGCAATGCGCATGTAGCATTGGGCGATACAGCATAGCCTGCAGCTCATGGCAGTGCATATCCCAGGCATTGAGAATGTCCTGGCGGACACCCTCAGCCGCACTGAGGCAAAGGCACACGAGTGGGAACTGAGGCAGTCAGTAGTCGAAGACATCTTCGATCGATGGAGTCGCTCAGATCTCGATCTGTTTGCCTCCCCATCCAACGCAAAACTTCCCAATTTCGGCTCACTTGTTCCCGGGCGTTGTGTTTTCTAGCAAGGCGTGCTGTCTCTTTGTTGGACAGGGAGGTTCTTATACGCTTTCCCTCCCTTTTCATTTTTGCAGAGGGTGCTTCTGAAATTACAGCAAGAAGGAGCCTGCATGATCCTCTTAGCTCCTTATTTGCCTTGCCAAGTGTGGTTTCCTCTACTTCAGCAGTTGATAGTGGAACCTCTGGTTCCCCTGCCCCTCTGCCAGAATCTGCTGACTCAGGACCAGGGCAAGCTGATCCATCCAGGCCTCAATTCCCTTCACCTTCATGCATGGCACATGCTGACCCAGCTGTTGCATGCTTTGGAGTCTCTTCCAGAGTGGCCCAAGTCCTTGTGGAGGCCCAGAAACCATCCACAAGAATGACATATGCTATGAAGTGGAAGAGGTTCTCCATCTGGGCAACCAACAACGGATGGGACCCTTTCTGTTGCCCTGTCCCACAGTCATGGAATACCTGCTGCATCTCTCTGACCTTGACCTTAGGTATTCTTTGCAGAAGGTCGACTTGTCTACCATTTTTGCCTACCACACTCCGGTGGATGGCAAAACTTTGGCGCAGTTGGAGGTTTCCAAAACCTTTCTGAAAGGAGTTCTCCATCTGAAACCCCCGGTCAGGAACCCCGTTCCTCTTTGGGATTTGAACTTCATCCTTGAGAAACTCACTTTGCCTCCCTTTGAATGGGCCATAAGTTGCAACCTGCACTACCTTTCCTGGAAAGCCCTCTTTTTAGTTGCCATTACTTCAGTTCAAAGGACTTCTGAGCTTCAGGCCCTGATGTGTAAGGAGCCTTGCTTGATTTTCCACAGAGACCGGGTGGCTCTGTGTATAAATCCTAAGTTTTTACTTAATGGTGTTCTGCATTTACTTTGAATCAGACCATACACTTGCCAGTGTATTACCCCAGGCATTCTAATCAAGGGGGGACCATTCTGCACACACTCTGTGCACAGAACCTTGCATTATTATATGAACCAGATGAAGTCTGTCTGTAAAACGGATCAGCTTTTCATTTCTTTTGCACCCAAAAGAGAGGGCACAGTAGTTTCCACACAATGCTTATCCAAATGGTTAGCAAACTGCATTTTGTTTCATCAGAAGTATAACAAGCCACTTCTGGGGGAAGTCAAGGGGCATTCAGCCAGAGGCATGGCTGCATCTGCTGCTTGCTTCAGGAATGTTTCTGCCGTGGACAGTTGTGCGGCAGCTACTTGGAGCTCTGTCCACATTTTTATCAAACACTATAATCTGGACATTGCCTCAAGGCGTAGGGCAGGCTTCGGACTGTCTGTCCTTCAGGACCTCCTGGTTTAACCTGGTACCTACTGCAGACCTTCCTGCCTCCTGTGCTTCAGCCTTTGTCTGAATTTCACTGCTTAGGACTCCGTCCTAATGGTTAGTACCTACTGCAAGAACCCTCTTGAAGTAAAATAGTACAGTTACGCAAGAACTTACCATAACAGTAGATCTTCGAGAGAGGTTCTTGCAGTAGGTACCTTTTTCCCTCCCACCTTCCCCTTGCTTCTGCAGCTACTTCTTTATAGCCTTTCTTTTGGCTCCAGGAGCCCACTCATTTCTCCTGTCACATCTTCTAAGGTCTCCAGTGGGAGAACTGGAGGGTCGGTGTGGGGACTGCCCACTATATAGTGTCACGCTGATGTCCGGTGACGTCGGGTGGGTGGCTCTCCGCCAGACGCTGCTAGCTGAAGTTTTCCATGTGGTCGTAATGTCTGACGGCTCTAGTCCTAATAGTTAGTATCTACTGCAAGAGCCTCTCGAAGATCTACTGTTACGGTAAGTTGTTACGTAAGTCTCCTTGCCCAATAGTTCTCCTTCAAGGGAGTCGGTAATGATGACTCCTAGGTCCCTTTCCTCAGCTGTAGTGCTCAGTAGTACTCCTCCCATCTAGTAGTAGTAGTAGAAGAACAAATAACCTCTATGCGCAAACATTGAGGCAAGGGTTACCCCAAGGGCATTTGGCTGGGAAGCCAAGTTTCAAGAAAATACAAAATCACACATGCCCCCACAATGCAAAGCATCATGGGCTGCATATGCAAATCATCACAGAATGTTATGCTGGTCCAACTTTAAGCAGAATTGCATGGTGCCGAAAGGCCTCTCACACAGTTTGCAAAGGGTGCTAACAGAAGACATAGACCGTGTTGCCCACCAGGACTCATCAGTATGCTCTGGCCTGTTTGACACCCCAGTGGAATAGACCAGCTACCCTTAAGGCAGTGTGCCTTGGATATATTGTGGTGAACCCATTAAAATAAAAAACTATTTAAAAGACAAAGAACCTCTGTGCGCAAACACTGAAGGCAAGGGTTACCCAAAGGGCATTTGGCTGGGAAGCCAAGTTTCAAGAAAATACAAATCACACATGCCCCCACAATGCAAAGCATCATGGGCTGCATATGCAGATCACCACAGAATGTTATGCTGGTCCAACTTTAAGCAGAATTGCATGGTGCCAAAGGCCTCTCACACAGTTTGCAAGGGTGCTAACAGAAGACAGACACGTGTTTCATCCCACCAGGACTCATCAGTATGCTCCTTGCCTGTTTGACACCCCAGTGGAATGGACCAGCTACCTTAAGGCAGTGTGCCTTGATATATTGTGGTTTTTGAAACTTGGCTTCCCAGCCAAATGCCCTTTGGGTAACCTTGCCTCAGTGTTTAGCACAGAGGTTCTTTGTCTTTAAATAGTTTTTATTTTAATGGGTTCACCATAATATATCCAAGGCACACTGCCTTAAGGATAGCTGGTCCATTCCACTGGGGTGTCAAACAGACGAGGCATACTGATGAGTCCTGGTAGGACGAAACACGTGTCTATGTCTTCTGTTAGCACCCTTTGCAAACTGTGTGAGAGGCCTTCCGGCACCATGCAATTCTGCTTAAAGTTGGACCAGCATAACATTCAGTGGTGATTTGCATATGCGGCACATGTGATTTTGTAGTAGAAGAAGCGTACTTGTGTTTTCAGTTTTGTTCAGTTTCATACCATAGCAAACATTACAAAGATAATCTAAAAACATTTAGAACGTTCAGAGAAATTATCTCCATTATACACACATTGAAATAATATGCACCTCAGACAGATGCTAGAGATTATAGAGCTAATTTAAGTGCATCATACTTACAAATAATTCCAGGTAATGCTGACTTTGCCTTAGAAGAACATTTCATTTCATACACTTTCAGCACAGCTAAAACCAAATATAGAATAAAAATGTATACAGATCCCTTTTTAGCACTACGTCTACCTCCACTTATCTTAATAGCGTTCTGTCACCCTCAGGACTAATATATGGACCTAAGTAAATCAGTCCTATTTAGTATGGCATTATTACAAAAATTTAAGAATAACACATGTCAAGTCACCCTGTTATTATCCCATACCTAAGCAAGGCTGACTTTTGTGGTTTTAGGGCAAAAATTGAAAAACCTTATTTTCATAAAGGTACTCCCAAGAATACTCACGTTGATTAAGCAGTTAATTTTTTTCTGAAATCATCTATGAGAATACTAGCCATATTGTAATCAGGGACCGTATAAGAGTTCCACCAAATAAAGCCACCAGCTGTTGGTCAGCTAGAGTGCCAGTAATTTTTCCAGCTCCCCTTTTAGGTGGTGCTAGACAGAACTAGAGCCTCGTACTATCTCAGTCAAAACTAGGTAAGATGGACTTCCAGTGATATCACACCCAGCATGCCTGCATAGGTTCAGAGCTCTTAATTGGCTAGTGCAAAATCCTTGTTAAGATATACTTTTTCCTGACAAAATTCATTTCCAGCTTTGAAGGAGAGGACGCACTATCAGGTGGAAACCAGGCACACAAAAAAACGTTACTACAGCTGCAGGATAAATTCAGATTACCCCCCGAGCTTTCCAACTAAGAACTTTCACAGGCCTCAGAATTGGCCCAGCCAGCCTTGGATTCTCTAGTAAACGGCAAGCATATTCAATGGAAACAAGGGAAATTGAATTTAATCTACAAAGAAAATATTACCCTCAGGGCAGATCTCATGGAAGCTCTGAAGGAAGTTCAACAGGATGTTTCGTCTTTGGAGCAGAGAACAGATGACCGTGAATGGCAGGCTACCGCAACCAGCAACTGGGTCGACGATATTGAAGTGGCCATTAAAGAAATCACACAGATGCAGGTTAACCTGGCCTGGCAAGAAGATTTTGTAAACCGAGCTAGGAGGAAAATCTCAGTCTGTACGGATTCCCAGAAAACTTAGAGGGTTCGGATCTTCCTGCTTTATTTTAGAGGTATTTTTCTGAATGGCACTAGATCTGGGGCCCAATTTCCCAATAGATATTGAATGATCCCATTGAGCTCTTGACCCAAAGCCTACGGCCCCCTCAGCATGGCTGAGATCGATAATTGGATATTTTTTTAAATTTTACTGTCAAAGAAAAAATCCTCCAATTAGCCTGGCCGAAAAAGATTGTCCACTATGGTCAAATTCTGATCTTTTCTGACCATGACTAAGTTCCAGCAACCTTGAAACAGCTGGGAATATATTCCCCAATTACAAGCTCTGCACCATCAAAATCCAAAATATTGTACCCCCTACCTTGCCAGGCTCGTCATCTACTTCCCGGATGGCATCAAGGAGTATTCCTTGGCAGAAGAGGCACAGGAGAACTTTAAAAAACATAAAATACAACTCCTTCCTAAAAATCCATGGACCTCCGTTAGTGATGGGCAGCAGCAGAGATGGCAGGGCGTCCCTGACTCCAAACAGAGACGCCAACAATCCCTGAACATTATGGCTCATATTAAGGCACAACTACACTCCTGTCAGTGCCCAGCTAGCAACACCTAAGCACTGATGGCTACTGGATTGAGTCACCTTTTCCATTTTACAGTGGAGTAAGTGGATGTCTGTGGGGGAGGAGGTCGATGTGGGCGAACCAGGACATCCCTTTTTGATGGCGTAGGGCAGTGCAGCACCAGTCCTTATTTTTCATTTTCTGTTACAGAGCTGGAGTTATAAGATATGAATATGGCTCTTTTGATGCAAGTAACTCTGCTTTAGAGTAGGCTGTTCTGGATTTTCCTCTTTTTATCAACTCTAGTGGCATAACAGATATGGAGGTTTCTGTTTCCAAGGGGGGGGATACCTAGAGATTGGAGCAAGCTCCTCTTTCTGACTTACCTTCCTCTTTCTGCATGTGTTGGACAGCACCAGACAGAGATGCTTGGTAATGCACAAAGTATTATCTCTATCTAGACAGTTGACTCTTAGGGTCCCCCCCTCCCTTCTGCTGTGGGCTGTTCTCACCGCCCCATCATGTTTTTCTGAGCTGTCATCGTATGCTTTGTTTGAATAAGAGGGCTTTGATAACTTGATCTCTAACATAATTTTAGGTACTGCTTATGTTTACTCTGGCACTCTAACATTAGTTTTATTCCCCCTGGATTTATACTGTATTGGTCAAATCTAAGTTATTATGGATCATAAGGACTTGATAATCACTGAGACCTGTAAGCTCCATGAGGTTAACGAGAGACGTGGTCACTAGACTCTGGAACTGCCATTCGTTATGGCCCAAGACTTTTTCTTTATGGTAGATTGAATAACCCTATTTAATTTAGTTGTGGTTTTGGGTATATTTGACTTATCCATGGTACAGTGGACAATCTGATCATTTCCCTCTAATGGACATGTACATAAATTTAGTCGGCCCCTTACAGAGCTTTCTGATTGGACCCTGTTCCTTACTATTCTGTACACGCTTTCTACAAGGGAAACAAAACACAAAAGGAAAAAAAAACTATGACATTACCAAGGACCATTTGTATAGTAATATTAGGTTAGACATTCTTTCTCTACAATTTGTTGGGTGCATCAACTACAAACCCTCTGAAGTAGCTTGTAAGGTAGGCTGAGAACTATTATTAGTTTTCCCTTTAGCTGTATAGGGAATTGGGCACATAATTTTTACAAGCTGGATTTTATTCCGGTTTTAATGGTTCTAACTACTCCTGGACCCAGCAGTATGTATCTTATCCTTTCTTTGTGCCAGTTGTATTTCTGGGGGAAATTTACATGGCCAGCAGTTTACAAATCTAAGCAGGGCTAGGACTCCTTGACCCGATCCTGCCTATTTTTTTTTTTTTTTGTACATTTTCTTTTTCCACCCCTACAGCCTGGGCATCCTTCTGGGGTGCTCGCATGGCTAGGCCTCTACTCCTAGCCTGAATCTAAAACTTCCAGATTCTTCCCTCGAATACCCAGGCAGGTCTAGCCCCCGTGGTGGGTCTGCCCTTCCGTGGCAGCCTATCTGTAATTAGAGAGGCCTACCTGAGTGTCGGTCAGAGAAAGGAGTCCTCTAGAGCGATGGGCCGGCGATGGGATGTGGGCCTGTCCCTGGAGCCCCCATCATCTCCATGGAGCTGTAGCGGGGGTTATTCCTAGTGCTTTTATCCCCAGGAGTGCAGCGGTGCAATGGCGTCGGCGTGACGCCGCAGACACCTGCTGCATGCCTTCCGTCTACTTCTGCCCAAGCACATGTAGTGCCTCCGAAAACCATCGAGGGCTGCTAATTCACGGGGCAAGTCCTGGAGAGGAGAGCAGTCCGTTGGATGCTCAATCCTCTCCCTTCCCTGCCGGCGCCCGAGCCCGTTCCCAAACCCGGGTCGCCGGCATGGCATGAGGTGAGACGTTCAGCACCTCAGCCCTCAGCACCACCGTGCCGACCCCCCGATCCTGGCTATTTATGTCACGCTTGGCTCACCTCTTAGAATACTGCCTATATTCTATGGACTACCTATATCTATGCACTACCAATGGGATCCCTATAGCAGCCACAGTAAAATCTTACCTGAATGTAGATGGATTTAAACCACCTTTTCCTTTATCACCTTATTTGGTGGATTGTTTTTATTTATTTTTTTTACCCCCCTTTTTGGTATAGATATATCCCTTCAGAGGCCAGGGAAATGTATTATCCTTGTTTTTCCTCCCACTTGTGGTCCAATATACTGGACTACTTTACCATCAAAGAGCACATAGGGCATTATTTAGTGTTTGACCCACCCTTAGAAGTTCACTCTGTATATAGTTTGGAGTTGCAGTGTGTCCTCTGGCTCTCTCCAGGTTTTAGTTAACAGCCAGGCCCCATTTTTGATGCCTCTTTTTTTTTTTCTAGGTTTCCTAATTTTTATTATACATTATTTGAGGCAACAATATCTGATATTCAAGATACATATTTTTATTGTAAAACATGATGTAGCATGGTTTCAACACAGGGACTCATTGGGGTCTGCAGTGGTGGTGTTCCGGGGTGGTCTGATGCTCTGCTGTGTTGGGTCTTGTAGACCTGCCTGACCTACAGTCCCTAATGTGGACCACCATCTTACAGTATAAGGGATATCAGTATTCACTCATGCTTGCTATGATGTATTACTTAGTGTTATATTTGTGGTCTTAGCTCACCATCTACATGTAACCCCCCTGCAAATGGGGGTTCCCAAAAGACTTCCAGGAGCTTGCTTGAATGCTCCAAGCCTGAATGGTGTTTGGCATTTAAGCCATTTATCAGTGAGTGTTTTTAGAGCCTCTGGTACTGTCTCTTTAAGAGCTGTCTGCTTGCAGACATAATTAGTTTGTATGGGGGGACTGTGTGCTTCTCTGAGTACCACTCGAGCTGCTGCCAATTCACTTCATTTTGCAGTCACTAGGAGTGCAAAGGAACCTATCTGAAAGATGTAACTGTTTGCCAGAAATTATTTAGAGTAATAATGAAATTACAGTTTGTCTAACCTGCTTTCTTTGCAGTCAGAACTGTGTCTGCTAGTTCCCCATTCTAGTTTTGAACTGCTGAACTGGACCAATCAGTGTGGGGTAAGCTAGTTCTAAAATGGTGCCTTGGACGAATCAGAACTTGGACTCATAATCTGAGCCAGCCACAAGAGGATTGTATGGGCAGTGACTCTGGGAGATGTAGTTTAGACTTCAGTGCCTTTTTGGACCAACAGCAGCAGTCTATTGTGAGTGACAGCCAATCCAGTCAAGAACTGGGAGGAACTCAAAGGAAGTGCCGGTTTTTGTCTGTTGGGAGTTTCAGTTTGAGATCTGAAAGTGAAGGGAAAGAAACCCTGTGCTCCTTCAGTGCACAGTTTCAGTCAAAAACGTGTGCAAGGCCCAGAGTTCCGGTCTACAACTTGTGTAACTGCTGTTAGGACTGAATCTGTCCCGAGAAAGAATCAAAGGATCTCTGAAGAGTAGAAACCAGGCTCACCCTGTAGAAGACTGGAGGAATTGTTGAAATTACACTCGGTCTGTCAGGAACTGAATCTGCTGTGTGTTCTCCGGGTATTGTGCAGTAATTGCGATCGGATACAGATGCAGCCTGCCTGGTATAGTACTTTCTTTTATATGGATGTGTGAAGAGGTTTGTGTACCTCAAGTGAGCCCTGCTGACATTGAAGGACCCTATCTTATTTGGAGGTCGTGAGTACTAATTCAGGGTTGCTCCTGTTGAATTGCCACATTAAATCCAAATGGAATTACTGTACTGCTGACTGTTTAATTCTCCTTTTCTCTGTGTGAAAGGGCCCCTACCAGCTGCCACGGTTTGGACTAGCCACTAGGGCTTGGGAATTCAGGGACAGTAACTGATAGGGATAGGCCTGTGCACAGAGCCATAGGTAGATTATTAGAGTGATAAGCTAATTAACCTGATTTCCCCTGTCCTTGTTATATCCCCTAAATAAATCAGAGCTGCTTGTTTCAGCAAAGTTATACTGCCTGAGGTATTTGTCTATGTTAAAGTAC
The DNA here is from genome assembly GCA_016271365.2 of Neoceratodus forsteri. Lineage (NCBI taxonomy): Eukaryota > Metazoa > Chordata > Ceratodontiformes > Ceratodontidae > Neoceratodus > Neoceratodus forsteri. Next base: position 1,125,824,761 of record CM057449.1, on the reverse strand, counting down.
TGTACTGTGATTGTTGCACTGTATCTCATTTCACAGGAGTCCCAGTGCCGGAACCAGACCTGGGGGTAAGTGTATACTGTGAAGGTAATTCTGATATATTGTGTGGGCCACTAGTGGGAAGAAAGGGGTTGCAGTGTCCCAGAGGGCTGTGACCAAGTTAGTTTAACTATTGCAACCCTGACCTCTGGGTGGAGGCACCCGCTATTGGATCCAGGCCCCTCAACCTGTTAGTGGCAAATCAGGCAGGGTAGTAGCCCTGGGATAGCGCCATCTAGGGTTACATCTTGAGGCTCACCGCTGGGATTGTGTGTCCTAGTGGCCATATTTACGAACCACTGTTAAGAAAAAATGGGTACCCGACAGAAGTGGCTGTGCACCGGCTGGTGGAGTGGTGTACTGGGGAGGAGATCGACCCCAAAATGCTATGCTTATCCTGGACATCCCCTGGGTATCAATCATGGACACTGTGCAGGAGTACTTTCCAAGGTGGAAGGTTTACAAAACCCTGTGGTGGTGGGTCGGCATGCTAATCTGCTCACCCACACTTTCCTGGCCCTAGTAGAGTTTAAGGATCCCATAGATAGCTCCAAAGTGCCACAGACCATTACCCCAGAGGAGCCCTCACTGCTTGAGAGTGATAACTAAGGACAGTAAAGACCCGGGGAATCAGCCCCACCACTATCTGAAACTTTTGAGGAGAAATTTGCTGAATGGTTGCTGGGAGAGGGAAAACTGTGGAGGACTTGAAGAAACTATTCTTGCCACCTGGGGTGTTCCTCCCCAACACCCTCTCCTGCTCCAGTGCCCGTAATGGTGGCTGAACCAATGCAGACTCCTATTTCTGCACCTGCCATTAGTCACCTGACTCTTACGAGGTTGAGGATCTTCTCTGGCACCCTCCCCACCCCCAAGGGGAGGATGACTGGGAGACCTGGATAGATATGTTGCCTCCCAAGTGCTAGAATGGCAATGCTCGGAAGGTGAGCAAAGAGGGTTAGTGAGAGCCTCGAGGTCCTGCCCTGGCTACCATCCGTGGCTAAACGGGCCAGTAACCCTGAAGCGACTGCACAGGCCTATCTTGAGGCCTTGGAGAATGTGTATGGGAGCCCAGATCTGATGAGGACCTATGGTGGAGAGTAAGAGATGCACAACAGTACCAAGGGGAGTTGTTGTCTGTGTATGTATCTCGGTTGGAAAATTGTTGCAAGAATGCCTCAGAAAAGGTAGTTTGCCAGCGATTGAACTGGACCGAACCAGGCTGGACAGGATCCTTAAGTCTGCCCCTTCTCAGAACTGCTGTTGCTTCAGTTACACCTGGCAGATCGACTGGAATCCCCACCTCTCCTATGATGAGTTAATGAGAGAAATTCGAGGAGTTGAGAAAAGACGACCTCGGAGGGACCTGCACCAATAGCTGCGGCTCGACCCGAGTGACTGAGGGTGACCCATCAAGTGAAGTTCAGGGCAGAGGTTGGCAGTCAATGAGTGCTCTGACAAGGAAAAGATATGTCACAATGGGGCGAACTGTTGAGAGATCCGGAATTCAAAACAGTCCCTTTATGAAGCCACGCCTGCAGAAATGCGGGCCCTGACCTATATCCGACTGCATCTGCTATGGGGTGGGGTACCCACCATGTATCTCCTGCTGATAACAGCTCGAACTCGATTCCTTGACCATGGAAGTGGAGAAACTGAGATGTCTCCAAATGCTTATCACGCCAGACAGAGATGGCACCAAGGTTTCCAGTTAGTAATACCCCGCCTGGCTCCCAGTGGCGCCTCGGCCAGCTCAAACTCCAGAAAGTATGTTTTGCTATAATTGTGGGAAAGATGGGCACATGAAAGGGAATGCCAGTCCCCAAAAGACACTGACAAAGTTGTATATAGGCTACAAGGAGAGCTTCGGAGAAGAAATCAGTGGTTAAGAGGTGCACCACATGATCCCAGTGAGGGCACCAAAAATGCTAATTCACGCCCTTTGTGGCAAGGTCAGTTGCCCAGGCCCCCACTACCGCCTCTCCAGACTGGTCCAGAATAGTGGGTCCCTCCATGGAGACCACTGTAAAGGTGAACGGAGTGTCTACAAGAGCTATATTAGACAGTGGCTCCCAAGTGACAATTATGTTCCAAGATTGGTATCAGAAGCATTTGTCAGGCGTACCCTTACAACCATTAGAAGGACTGCATGTATGGGGGTTAAGTGAGAAGGCCACCCTATTCGGGTATATCCGAATTTGGCTGTCTTTCCCACCTCCGTGGCTGGAGTGGCTGAACAAGTAGAGACCCTAGCCTTAGTGTGTCCCCCACTGGACTGTATGATGGTGTCCCTTTGTTGATTGGAACAAATGCTCATATGTTCGGAAGGCTGGACAGTGTGTTATAGAAAACAGGGGTCAAAGACTAGTAGAGCTTTAAGAGTTCCGCTTTAATTAAGAAGGCCTATGAGGCACAGAGAGATGCTGAAAAACAGAACCAGAGGAACCGGTCGAATTGTATGGAAGAAGGATCCTGAGTCTCTGATCCTGGCGCCAAATGCCCAGTGTACCTTACAGGAGAGGTCCAGATCAGAAAGGATGTTAAGAATAAAATATTAATGTTGATGCACCAGGCGATGGAAAATTGCCAGAGGGACTGCTGGTCAAGCCTAGTATTTTGCCCGCTAGAGCCCATGCTATGCCAGAAGGGTAATGGTCCAAGTTCATAATGTGTCTGAAAGAGACATTCGAGTAAACAGAGGTTGCATCCTAGCTAATGTGCATTGTGCAGACACTGCAGTGCTACCCAGCAGCAAGAGTTCAAGGAAGAATGACAGAGTAACGCCTGACTTGTTTGATTTCGCGACTCCCGCTGCCAGCTGAATGGAAAGTGAAGATCAGTGAGAAGCTTGCCCAGAGAGACCAGGTGTTTTCTTTAAAGGAATGGGATGTAGGATGCGTGCAGGAGCTGAGCACAATATCCGGCTGCATGACGAAAGACCATTTCGTGAGAGGTCTCGACGCCTGGCACCTGCTGACATAGATGATGTGAGACGGCATCTGCAAGAGATGTTAGCTGCTGGTGTAATACAAGAATCCAGAAGCCCTTATGCTTCCCCCATTGTGGTAGTGAGGAAAAAGAATGGAACAGTAAGGATGTGTGTGGATTATCGCACCTTAAACCGGCGGACTATCCCTGATCAGTACACAATGCCCCGCATTCAGGATGCTTTGGACTGCCTAAACGGGAGCAAGTGGTTCTCTGTGCTGGATCTCCGCAGTGGGTACTATCAGATCCCGATGGCCCCAGAGGACCGTGAAAAGACAGCCTTTATCTGTCCTGGCTATTTATGAATTCATGAGGATGCCTCAAGGATTTCAGGTGCCCCAGCCACTTTTCAACGATTGATGGAGCGTGCAGTGGGGACATGAACTTACTAGAGTGCCTGGTATACCTAGATGATGTTATTGTGTTTGGCAGCTCACTGGAGGAAATGAGAGCAGATTATTTAAGGTATTGGACCGACTGGAGGACTTTGGCCTTAAACTGTCCATTGATAAGTGTCAATTTTTTCAAACATCAGTAAAGTATGGGACACATAGTATCCACGAGGAATAGAGACCGACCCAAGTAAAGTTGAGGCCTTGACCACCTGGCCACAGCCCAAAATCTAAAGAACTGCAAAGATTCCTGGGATTCTGTGGTTATTATCGGTCGCTCATCAAGGACTATTCAAGAGTGATCCGCCTTTACTTAACCTTACTCAAGGGTATCCCCAACCCACAAAAATACCAAAGTCAGCATCCCTCAAGACTGAAAGAGTGTATTTTCATCCGAGTGAAGTATTTGGGGCCGCTGGACTCCTGATTGTGAGACTGCTTTTCATGAGATCATATATCAACTTACCCATGCTCCAGTGCTGGCCTATGCGATCCAAGAAAACCTTACATCCTGCACACTGATGCTAGCTTGCAAGGGTTGGGGCTGTGTTGTACAAGAGCACGAGAATGGCCTGAGACCAGTGGCCTTTGCCAGTAGAAGCCTGACCCCATCCGAAAGAACTATCCTGTACATAAGTTAGAGTTCCTAGCTTTGAAGTGGGCTATTGTTGACCAATTCCATGAGTACTTGTATGGGGCTAAAATACTAGTAAAACTGACAATAATCCTTTAACCTATGTGCAGACCTCAGCTAAGTTGGATGCCACTGGCCATAGGTGTTTCTGCATTATCTACATATGACTATGCTCTCGAATACCGAGCAGGTCTGAACCACATAGATGCTGATGCTCTCTCCGAGGCCTGTTCCCCAGAATGATTGGGTCCGATTGCAGAACCTGACATTCGGGCACTCTGCCGAAGTTTGACAGGGAGGAACAAATGTCCACGGACGAGTGGACTGCATGGTGGATTGCTTGGGAGCCTCTGAGAATTGCATACCTGCTGCTTATTGCCACTTTTCTGCAATAGACATTGGTGCACTGCCTCAGCTGGACAATGACAGTATTCGGGCGGGTCAATCCCGCGATCCCATGATCAAAGCAGCTTTAGAAGCCTCTATGCAGGAAAAGATGTGTCCAAATTACGCCTCCACTGATTTGAGAACTGCACTGTTATACAAAGAAGGTCCTAAGTTGAAACTGATCAATAAACTGTTATACAGAGAAACAGTAGACAGGGGGACAAGTAGACAAACAACAACAGTGCTGCCCACTGCCTTGAGACTCAGTACTGAGGTCCTTGCACAACCACATGGGGCACCTTGGTATAGACAGAACACTTGACTTGGTGAGATCCAGATTCTATTGGCCTAAGATGGGGCTGATGTGGAGCAACACATTCAACTTGTAGTCGCCTTACAGAGGAAAGTTTTGCCCCAGAGGGCTGCCCCTTGTTAACATCACCACCAGTGCACCCATGGAGCTGGTCTGTATTGATTTTCTAAGTTTGGAGTCAGATCAAAGAAATATCAGTAATGTGCTGGTGGTCACTGACCATTTCACGAGATATGCCCAAGCTTTCCCCACCAAAGACCAGAAAGCATCCACTGTGGCCAAAGTACTTGTAGAAAACTTTTTGTTCACTATGGGGCTCCACAAAGAATCCATTCTGATCAAGGGAGAGACTTTGAGAGTCGCCTGATCAAAGAGATGCTTTCTCTGTGGGAGTGCGAAGTCCAGAACCACTCCTTACCACCCCAGGGGACCCACAGCCTGAACGCTTCAACCGCACTTTGCTAGATATGCTAGGCACCCTGCACCCAAAGGACAAGCCTAGATGGAGCCAACAAATTAGCACCCTGGTACATGCTTATAACTGCACCAAAGTGATGCCACTGGATTCTCCCCCTACCGCCTGATGTTTGGAAGAGAAGCTCGACTACCAGTAGATGTGTGTTTTGGGGTCTCTCCTGATGGGGTTCAGGCTGACAACTATTTACAGTATGTGTACAAAGTTAAAGGCCCAGCTAACTCATGCGTACTAACTGGCTCAAACCATGGCTGCCAAAAGAAATCTGGCCAACAAAGAAAGGTATGATAAAAGGTGAAAGTACAGAACTCCAGGAGGGAGATCGGTATTGCTAAGAAATCTGGGATTGCATGGCAAGCACAAGATTGCTGACAGATGGCACCATCTCCTCACATTGTAGTGGGCAAACTAGATGATCTGCCAGTGTACAAAGTAAGGCCTGAGAATAATTCAAAAGATGTAAAACAATGCATAGAAATCATTTACTGCCCATTGGACAAATCTTAATTGAGTCTGAGCCCCTAGAAGATGCCCTCTGGACCAGTGACTAGAGCTGCTAAGAAAGATCAAGAAAGTCTGCACCTACAGAAGCAAAGTTAAAGTGTTCCCTCACAAGTCCCAGTTGAGCATGACTGTCAGTCCATATCGGAAGAAAGTGAGAGTGACTTTGAATACTATCCTTCTTACGAACTGAGTCAATTGTTTCGGGCAATCCCCAGTCAATACTGGAGACAAAGCTGGGCCTTCTGGACTGTCTAAGCCCCCAGCTTCATCCCTGGAGCCAATGCTCCCAGAAAGTGAAGTGCAAAGCATCAGATCAGATGAAATGGAATCATTGTGCATGGTTGAACTGTTTGAGCTTTCAGGAGGAAAATGATAGATTGGGGCAGACTGGTGATACACCAACAAGAAGAGTATTTTGAGTGCCCTGACAGTCCACTGCCAGTGTCCGAAAGCTCTCATGCGAGCCAAATGTTGTGGACTCAGAAACTGTAACTCCTGGAGCTGAAAGTGTCCAAAGTTCTAGCCTCTCTACCCCCATGGAGACTCCCCTGACAAGTGAGGACAATGCTGAAAATGAGGCTCAGAGTGCAGAGACTATAAAAGTTCCCCCTAGAAAGACTGGTCGAGCTGTAAAGCCTGTGGTACACCTCAGTTATGATTCACTTGGGAGGCCTGTGGACTTGCCTCTCAATGTTGTCCATAAAGGAGTGTATGTGTCCCCGAGCTCATTGCCCAAACTGAGCATCAGTGCTAACTCCAAGTTACTTGTGTTGCCCTCTAAGTATGGTGTCCTTGCCCCATCCAGCCCCAAGGTAACTAATAGGGAAGGGCCCCCTCTCTTCAGGTTTCATGTACAAGAGGTAATAACTTGAGTTATGGTACAATGTGTATGTAATACTGTGTGAGTGACGTACTGCAATGTTTCAGAAATGTGTTCTTGGTAAAATGATATATTGACTGATGATTACATGTGCGAGCCTAATGCAAATGTATATGGTTGCAGTTGAAACTTATGAGGGGTACTTGCTTGACGCGGACGCCAAGCTTTCCCAGGCTAGGAAGGGTGTAACCCCCTGCAAATGGGGGTTCCCAAAGACTTCCAGGAGCTTGTTTGAATGCTCCAAGCCTGAATGGTGTTTGGCATTTAGCCATTTATCAGTGAGTGTTTTAGAGCCTCTGGTACTGTCTTTAAGAGCTGTCTGCTTGCAGACATAATTAGTTTGTATGGGGGACTGTGTGCTTCTCTGAGTACCACTCGAGCTGCTGCCAATTCACTTCATTTTGCAGTCACTAGGAGTGCAAAGGAACCTATCTGAAAGATGTAACTGTTTGCCAGAAATTATTTAGAGTAATAATGAAATTACAGTTTGTCTAACCTGCTTTCTTTGCAGTCAGAACTGTGTCTGCTAGTTCCCCATTCTAGTTTTGAACTGCTGAACTGGACCAATCAGTGTGGGGTAAGCTAGTTCTAAAATGGTGCCTTGGACGAATCAGAACTTGGACTCATAATCTGAGCCAGCCACAAGAGGATTGTATGGGCAGTGACTCTGGGAGATGTAGTTTAGACTTCAGTGCCTTTTTGGACCAACAGCAGCAGTCTATTGTGAGTGACAGCCAATCCAGTCAAGAACTGGGAGGAACTCAAAGGAAGTGCCGGTTTTTGTCTGTTGGGAGTTTCAGTTTGAGATCTGAAAGTGAAGGGAAAGAAACCCTGTGCTCCTTCAGTGCACAGTTTCAGTCAAAAACGGTGCAAGGCCCAGAGTTCCGGCTCACAACTTGTGTAACTGCTTGTTAGGACTGAATCGCCCTGTGAAAAGAATCAAAGGATCTCTGAAGAGTAGAAACCAGGCTCACCCTGTAGAAGACTGGAGGAATTGCTGAAAATTACCTCGGTCTGTCAGGAACTGAATCTGCTGTGTGTTCTCCGGGTATTGTGCAGTAATTGCGATCGGGATACAGATGCAGCCTGCCTGGTATAGTACTTTCTTTATATGGATGTGTGAAGAGGTTTGTGTACCTCAAGTGAGCCCTGCTGACATTGAAGGACCCTATCTTATTTGGAGGTCGTGAGTACTAATTCAGGGTTGCTCCTGTTGAATTGCCCATTAAATCCAAATGGAATTACTGTACTGCTGACTGTTTAATTCTCCTTTCTCTGTGTGAAAGGGCCCCACCAGCTGCCACGGTTTGGACTAGCCACTAGGCTTGGGTACCCAGGGACAGTAACTGATAGGGATAGGCCTGTGCACAGAGCCATAGGTAGATTATTAGAGTGATAAGCTAATTAACCTGATTTCCCTGTCCTTGTTATATCCCCTAAATAAATCAGAGCTGCTTGTTTCAGCAAAGTTATACTGCCTGAGGTATTTGTCTATGTTAAAGTACTGTACTGTGATTGTTGCACTGTATCTCATTTCACAGGAGGTCCCAGTGCCGGAACCAGACCTGGGGGTAAGTGTATACTGTGAAGGTAATTCTGATATATTGTGTGGGCCACTAGTGGGAAGAAAGGGGGGTTGCAGTGTCCCAGAGGGCTGTGACCAAGTTAGTTTAACTATTGCAAACCCTGACCTCTGGGTGGAGGCACCCGCCATTGGATCCAGGCCCCTCAACCTGTTAGTGGCAAATCAGGCAGGGGTAGTAGCCCCTGGGATAGCGCCATCTAGGGGTTACATACAACTATTAGCTGTAATGCTATCATGAATCATTCCATTGTAACCCAAAAGTAGTTTTAGTCAGCATAATTGCTTATCACTGTGTGTGTGCAAAACCGAACGGCCCTGGGTGCAAGATGCCCACCTTACCCACCAATAGAAATGTTTTGTTTAATTTTTCTACTATGCAGATGAGCCCATTACCAGGTAACGGACCTTGCTTTCTCTGAAAATATATCTTTGTGTAAGCCTGTAGTTTTCTGAGTTTTTTCCCATGACAACACCGGGTGTTCGGAGGTTCCGGACTCCCAACTGTGGTAAATTATCCTTTTTACATGCATTGGGTAATAAAACTTTTGTTCTGCAACACCTGTCCCTGTGTCAGGTTTTGCCATCCGGTTTAGATCCTGCCTTGACCCTAGCAGTCCTTCCTGATGGGTATCGGTAGCTGCAGGGGAGCACTGGGGGACTTCAGATACTGGATTGGGATACTGGCTGGAAGGATCTTGGTTCTTCTTCCCCCTCACTGTGGTACACGGGTGGACTGTCATGGCTACTTCACTAGTTAGGTTCCTCGCTGTGAACATCAACGGCATAAATAACTCTGTCGAAAGAATAAAATGTTTTCAGTTTCTCCGCAGCCACCCTGCTGATGTTTGTTATCTACAGGAAACCCACCCCACCCCACTCTTCAGGAGCATCAAACGCTAGCCTGGGGTGCTAGATATATGGTACACTCCTCTTCGTGTCCAAAAAGGAAAACACAGAGGGGATGCTATCCTAATCCTGGCCACAATGCCTTTTACTCTAGCTAAGCACTCTGATTCACAGGGTCGATAAGTTTTTCTACAGGGTATGCAGAATCAGACACTGGTGACTCTAGCTAACATTTAATTGCCACCAAATAGTAACTCTCCGATTACAAGAACCTTTCTAGCTAAATTAATGGGTAACCTGGAGGGTCAGTTGATATAAGGAGGTGACTTAAACATAATAATGTCCATTGATTTGGACACCTCTTCTCCAAAGAAATACCAGAGCTCCCCAGCTCAAAAATAATTGCGCACTAACTTTCCTTATTTACGCTTGCTAGACAACTGGTGCCAGATCTTCCTGGACTAAAAGTCTGCACCACTGATTCACACTAATGGGACTACGCTGGAGGCACTAGGACCCCACGGGAGCTAAAAATCTTCAGAAGGGTTGGCGCTGGGATAGAACCACGCGTGCACAGCACCGCGAGACTAGCTCGTGCCATATAGGCTATCTCGGCATCAACCCTCCATCCGCCTCAGTTCCTTTTCTCCTGCCGAGTGTGCTTCGATAACGATGTAGTTGACCTGCCGGGAGTCAAGTCTTCGTCTATACAACAGCAGCTATAGTCGTTCAGTATTCAATTAATTTAAGATTTCTAGTGTTCTTTTCTTATTTAAAAACAAAAAAAAGAAGATGGAGAAGAGAAAGAATTTCTCAGCCTACCATTAACGGAGTCGATCTTATATGGTAGCAGTGATGGGAGGAAGACTTCGTTTGAAAGCTGTGATGGCAGTAGAGCTGTGTCTGGTCCACCATCCTTTGCGAAGGTGGGGTCCGACCATGGGCAGTCCGGTGCTTGGGAGGAGGACAGTCCACCTGAAGCACTAAAACAGCGGTCCCATTCCCAACCTCGGTTGGGAACTTGGCTCCGCTCGACTGCAAGCTCTTCTTCCTTCTGTCGGTGGAAGAAGAAATGGTACTGCTCGAGGTCGCCCTCTGGTACATCTGTGCGGGGATCATGGCTAGAGAGCGGTAGGCCCAACCAGACTTCGGTGGGGTCCTCTGGGACTCTGTTTCTTAATGGCCATGGTCTTCAACTCTGGGCCCTGTTTCTGTCCTCAATGGGGCTCTGGTGAGCAGTTTCACCTCTGGACCACTCTTTGGAACAGGGGGTTCGACATCCGGCCGGTTGACTTGGTTAGTGGACCCATTTCCGGGGCCTTCGGGCCTTGGAGCTGCTGGGCCATGGCCAAGTCGGTTGGGCAGGATGTGTGCGTTGTCCTCTCTGGTGCCAGTGCCATCCACGCTGACTCCACGTGCCTACCTCCCTCATCCTCCCCTCTGCAGGGTCTGGCACGGCTACCGCTTTCCTCCTCTCCCCTTTCTTCAGGTCCATGGCCAGCATGTGGTGCCAGTGCCGTGTGTGGTACCGGTGCCGTGGATAGCACCAAAGTCCTCAACGCCGATCCAGGTGACATTGTCTCCCGTGATCCTGGCCTGGACCTGCCTTTTGGAGGTTCTTCTGGGGTAGAAGTGGATCTGGATGAGTCTTCCCTGTCTTGCTTTGTCGAAGACGCAGCGGATGACTCATTTTAAGGGCTGGAAGGCAGGCCTCCTGTATCAGCAGAACCTGTGATGCAAAATCTTCTTTTCAGTTTTTCCTCGGGGATAGGAGGTCCACCATAACATCTGTGAACCAAAGCATAATTCTACATCTTGAGTTGCTGCATTCCTCAGTACGTTTACACCCTGTGGAACACTCTCAATTCAGTGGTTAAGAGCCTTCCGAAATCAGTGATCCATTGCTAGGGGCATATAGCCCAGTAATCAGCTGAAATTGTATTGACGCCTATGTCACTGCCCCTAGGGCAGCTGCTGTTGGCAGCCGGTGATTAACATCTCCTTGGCGGTACTTATTGTTGGGCCCTCAGGTTGAGCTCTGGAGGCCGCCCAGACTCGTGATGCCCCTCGGGGGCACCATCATCATTCTCATAACTGGCAGTCAGCCTCTGTCAGAAACCAACTCCTCAATCGCAAAAAAATCGCAGCAGGAGGCATAGGGCCCAAAAACGCCCTTGTACCATCGTCAGTTTCGCAGAGTTTTTCCCCAGACCTAGGCTGCAGTTCGGCCTGTCTGCCTCTCTGTCAGACCCTCTTTCTTCTGAGAGACGAGGCTTCTTCGGGATCAGGGCAGTAGAAGTTGCTCCACGACAATTCAGAACATGGGCTCCTACTTCCTTGCTTGGTTCCAAGCTTACAGGTGGCTTTCACCCATTCTCGACCTTGAAAGGTTAAACAAGTACCTGTTCAGGGAATAGTTCACTACAACCTTGGTGTCCCAATTCTTCACTCCTAGACATTTGGCTCTGAGCCAGCCCATCTGGGCTGGAGTCACAGGAAGCAGTTGCACTCTTCCAGAAAGGGTTTTCTGATTCAGGAAAGGTTCCAGATTCACCTACCCAGCAGCTCCTCTTCTTAGGAGCCCTCCTGGACACTCCAGGGTGAGGATTCTTCCTTCCAGAGGAAGAGAAGAATTGGCATCTTTGGATGTCTCGTTTCTTTCAGAAAGCAACTTTGTTTGGGCCTTTTTTAATGCAGCGGATGCTGGGACTCATGCCTTCGTCCGCAGAAAATAGTGGTCTCCAACCACGCAACCGCATTCCTTCACATAAATGTCAGAACCTTGGACAAAATTACTCACATGGTAGATGCAGTTGGTCTAGCTTCTGCTAGGTCTACCCTTACCCTCCTAATCATTTGGAGAGCCCACTGTCAAGATCTCCACACTCAGATGCGGAGCCAGGAGAAGCTTCACCTTCTCATAAATTCTTAGAGATGACAGCTGTTTTATTAGCTTTCCAAGTCCTGAAGGAGGCCCTCTGCCATGAAGTGATCCCACTTCAAACGGACGACAAAGTTGGGACATTTTCATCAATAAGCTGGGTGGAGCTCTTTTCTACCCTCTGTGCAGGAAGGCCACAGGGATGTGAGAGTGGTGCCTTAGCACGTTGCGTCAATTCTGATGTCATACAGCTGCTATTCGACGGGCAGGGCAGTCCGGACTTGGTCCTTTTTTACTTCCACTCTCAACATAAAACTGCCTCTATTCTGCTTCAGAAATCCAGACCCTGGTGTTCTCTGTCAGGATGTATTCTCTGCAGTAGACAAGATGCTTCCTGTATGCTTTCCTCCTCTTCCCTTAGCTCAGAGGGTGCTGCTCAAGTTGTAGGCACACGGGGGCAGGATGATTTTCATCGTCCCAGACTGGCCTCAGCAGATATGTTTGCATTGATCAACGATCAGTCACCAGTTCCCCAGAGGCGGCTCCCTCTATGAGTGGACCACCTGACACAGGGACTTTGGTCCATTCTTCCTGCACTCCCTTCATCTCCATGCCGGGCTGCTGAGAAGATGAAAGTGGGGAGGTTTTAGGCTTCCCAGGCAATCACAGAAATCTTTTCAGCCACACATAGATCTTCCACCAGGAGAGCATATGCTGCTAAGTGGATACACCTCTCTATCTGGTGTGCAGAGTCCCGTCTGAATCCTTTCGGTTGCCCATCACATAAAATGTTAGGGCGCCTCGTGGACCGATCGGCTACAAGTCTGCATTCTCAGCAGAGAATGTACACCTCTGCGTGTTTTTGGACTGTCTTGAACCAGTAGACAACATGTCACTGGTTCTGTTACCACTAGTCAAGTTTTGCTTCTCCCTACTTACTTCGTTAACTCCAGAATGAAGGAGAACGTGCCCTTCATTCTCTGAATGTTAAGAAGATTCTACGATTCTACATCGACAGAATGAAAGAGATATGCAATCTGAGCAACTTTTGTTTCTTTCGGCATGCCTCAGCTAGGCCAGCCGGTTGCCATGAGATGCATTTCTGCATGATTAGTAGCATGTCTTCTACACCACTGATCCATGGCGCAGGTCAAATTGGAAGGCTGAGTTCACACCACTCCACTGGAGTGGTTGCAGCTTCCTGGTGGAGATTCGTAATATATCCATTGCAGACAATTGCAAGGCGGTGACTTGGACCTCAGTGCACATCTAGTAAGCACTTCGTTCAGCATGTCTATATCGGACAGTTCACTTTCTTCGGCAGGACAGCCCTTGCAGACTTCTGAGTGAGCTCTATCTCCTACCGCCTATTGGAGATTTTTGCTTGGTGCTCTAGTGTGAATGAGTGGTGGAGACTTTTAGCCCAGGAGGATAAGGAAATTACATACCTGCCATAACTCTTGATCTTCTTGGACGAAGTCTCCACCACCCATTCACACGACCACCCACTATCCCCCCGAGCTCACTCATTCTGTTTTGGTCTTCATTTCCTTGTCGTTCGGGCTGTGAAGACTCTGTTGAATTGACCCTTCTTACATGGGTCATCCAGGCCATTTTAAGCCTGGAGGTTAGGGTTAGGTTTTCTTTATTTAGTTTATGCTGCACCTCCTCAGTCGAAAAAGGTACTGAGGTGGTTGGAGAGTCGACACCGAGATAACCTATGTGGCGCAAGCTAGTCTTGCGGTACTGCGCATGCGCGGTCCTATCCCAACATCAACCCTCCTGAAAATGTTTAACTCACGTGGGGTCCTAGCTCCTCCGGCATAGTCCCATTAGTGTGAATGAGTGGTGGAGACTTCGTCCAAGAAGATCAAGAGTTATACTTTCCCACAGATACCAGAGTTTTTCTCGCCTGGACTATTGTATGCCACCTGCGAACACCTTACTAATATAGTAGACATTTCATACAGTCCACAGATCCTTTCTGATCATCACTTGCTTCTCTTCAAAGTCAGCTTAGGAAAGGAACCCAAAACCTCTTTTTGGAGATTAAATACTTCTCTCCCTGAAAGACGAGCACTTTCGGCAGCTTATTTAAGATAGAATACCACAGGTAATATCTGAAATCTCCTCTCTGGAGATTGAGATGCCGCTGCTTCAGGATACAATTAAAACAGTTTTGGGGGGGGGGGGGCTTTATTTCATATGCCTCTTACAAGAAAAAACAACAAAAGAAAAAATTTGCTAGACTGCAAGATGAACTTAACCTTTTTTCAGGTCCTTTATGCTTCTGGTGACCAGGTTGTCCAAGCTAAAATTCAGAACCACCAACAAGAGATTTAAGCTATTATTGATGTGAGGACACAGCAAGCCTTAGACTACTTAAAACAAGCACACTATTGGGGGGGGGGGGGGCGAGGCTTTTAGCCAGAAAACTCTGGTGCATAGACGAGCAGCGTGTATTACACAGATAAAAGATCCACAAACAGGAATTAGGACACATATGCATCAAGAGATTATAAGGATATTTAGGGAATATTACCAACAGTTGTATGCCGACCCCACCCCATCTAGTCCTAATATTATTCAGCAATATTTGTTATCTTTGCCTCCTCCTAAACTTTCTGATCAGCAGAAAGCCCTTTTGGAAGCTGCTACAACACAGGAGCAAATAGAGTTTCCCATCTCTAAAGCAAAAACTCATAAATGCCCGGGCTCAGACAGATACCCAATAGAATGGTACAAAGTTTTGTCAGACCCACTTCTTCCAGCTTTACTCAAGCCATATCAGGAGGACACGGACGGAAGCCCACCCCCACCAACTTGGAACTACACTACTTTAGTGGCGATATTAAGTCCGGGAAACAATCCCATTACCCCTCTTTCATACAGACACATTTCCATGCTCAATGTGGATTATAACATCTTTATGTCCATATGAGCATATAGGATAGAAGTAATATTGCCAACAAAAATTCACTGCGACCAGTTGGGCTTTATTAGAAACAGGCTTACCATGAACAACCCTTAACGTACATTACTTATATTGGAATATGCAAGAGAGAGAGACAGATCCCAATGGCCCTAGTAAACCTAGATGCGGAAAAGGCCTTTGGTAAGGATGCTGGAGATGTATAATTTTCCTGACATGTTTCAGGTGTGGCTCTAACAAATCTAAAGTCCCCCCCCCACGTATATATCTGGATCAATGGCTCTAACTCGACCCCCCCCTTCATTTTCAACATGGTACTTGACAGTGATGTCCCCTTTCATCCCTTCTTTTTGCATTATACATAGAGCCATTTTCCATAGCAATTTGGAGTAATGCTACTGTGGAGGGGTTACCCTTGGGAGGTGTGGAATACAAAATTACACTATACGTCGATGACATGCTCTTTTTCTTACTTAACCCAGAAACATCTATCCCAGTGGCATGGTCAACTATACAAAACTATGGAGAATTAGCAGGGTTCTGTCTTAATTTAAAAAAAAATAAACTGATGCACTCCTACTTTATTTTACAGCTTTCCCTGCTCCCTTCTTCCCTTTTACTGGTGGAGAATGCAACTCAAATATTTAGGGATTCTTATCCCAAAAGATTTGGGAAACTTAGAATCGGTGAAGTATGAACCTCTTATAACCCAAATTACAGAGGATTTAAGTAAATGAACCTGACTTCCTCTTTCTTTTTTTCCCCACGTTGAAATTATTAGGATGAACATTCTTCCTAGACTGTTATACCAATTTCAGACACTGCTGCTATACCGATCTCACTTTTATTTTTCTTCCTGGAATAAATTAATTTCTAGGTTCTGTTGGGGAGGCTGTGGACCCTGCATACGTTATTCTCTCCTACAGTTATCCTTACAGAAGAGGGGGTGAGTCTTCCAAATTTGGAGAACTGTGCTTGGGCCTGCAATTTAGGTCTAATTTAGACATGGCTTTTGCCACAATCTCAGCTGTTATGGAAGCAGATAGACTTTATGCTCTATGATTATGCATGATATAGGACCCCTGTTGTTCTGTAAGGGAGCCGGAGCTCCCCCTTTGTTGGATTTTCAGCTCTTTATAGCTATCACACTAAAGGTTTGGAGAACTGTAACTAACCGCCGAAAGCTGGCCTGGATTTTATATTTCGTGCAAGTTCTTTCAGATGAATCTGAGTTTCTCCCAGCTTGATTTGATCACACTTTTGCTCAGTGGAGACATCTAGGTCTCATATATATTTACCAATTTCTGGACCTTAATGGGGTTATCCTCGTCTCCATTTTGCAGCAATAGTACGACCTAATGGGACAGGAACACTTCCGATATTTACAGGTACGAACCTTCCTTTTACATAAACAACGACAGTTTACAAAATTACCCAGTCCCACTCCTTTTTTTCCTTAATCTGTTGTTAGATGCTCTCTGTGATACACCTTGGTCACATTTAATAGGTAACTTCTATCATGGTCTGCGGGAATATCTAGCAGATACTTCCCAAACAATTTTGGACATGTGGAATAAAGATTTAAATATGCATGTTTCTTTTGCAGAATGGTCTAAATTTACAGTAAAGGTGGTTAACATTTTCAGTTTGCTGGAGAGAATTTGTGTGGAATTGTAGGAGTAGGCATTTTTGTATCCTGACAGTTCTCTTAGAGCAGCAGTGCATGAATCTGGTGAAAACTCTGACTTATACTTTTTTATGCTATTTTAGATTGACCCTTATCTCCCGACTTGTATGATACCCTTCTTTCTCCATTTTGAGTTTACGTTAGTACTTTTTTTTCACATTTGAAAGAATAAAAGGAGCACTCCTTTTAATATGCCTTGGACCAGGTTTTCATTACTAGTACCAGCTGAGTTTGAACACCTACTGTTCCATAAAGTCAGGGAGCACTGCCTGTTGCATGCTAGTTCATTTTAATCACAACAAAAGTGATTTTAAATAATTGATGTACAAAAACAGCCGAGAATACTGATGAAAACTTGGTCTAAGCCATACTGAAAGGAGTGCTCCTTTGATTATTTCAGATGTCAAAAAAAGTGCTAAAGTGGACTCAAGTTGTGGAAAGAAGGGTATCATACAAGTCAATAGATAAGGGGCAATCTAAAATAGAATACAAAAGTATAGGTCATAGTTTTCACCACATTCATGCACTGCTGTTTAAAAGTACCCCCACCCACACATGGGGTATGTTGGAGACAATGTGGCTGTTTTATAGCTACATTCTCCCATGTCTTCTGAGCCTGTCTGGCATTAATGGATTACTGTACAATGTTGTCCAGTTCAAGGAGTTATTTATTTCTTTGTAATGGATTAACCATCACCGCCACATTCCGAAACTGTGCGTCACTGCCACATTCTGAAATTGTGCGTCACCACCACATTCCAAAACTGAGCATCACTGCCACATTCCACATTTGTACGTCATGGCCATATTACAAATTTGTGCATCACCGTCACATTCCAAAATTGTGTCACTGCCACATTCTGAAATTGTGCATCACTGCCACATACAGAATTTATGCATCACTGGCACATTCTGAAATTGTGCATCAGCTCCACATTCTGAAATTGTGCTTCACTGCCACATTCTGAAATTGTGCGTTACCGCCACATTCCGAAATTCTACATCACCGCCACATTCTGAAATTCTGCGTCACCGCCATATTCCAAAATTGTGTGTCACTGCCACATTCTGAAACTGAGCATCAGCGCCACATTCTAAAATTGTGCATCACTGCCAGATTTTGAAATTCTGTGTCTGTCACATTTTGAAATAGTGTATCACTGCCACATTCCAAAATCGAGTTTCACTGCCACATTCCGAAACTGTGCATTACTACCACATTCTGAAATTCTGTCACCGCCGCATTCCAAAATTGTGTCATTGCCGCATTCTGAAACTGTGTCACTGCCACATTCCGAATGTCTGCATCACCGCCATGTTCTGAAATAGTATATCACGCCATATTCTGAAATTGTGCGTCACCACCACAATCCATAATTGTGCGTCATTGCCACATTACAAAACTGAGCTTAAACTGCCACATTACAAACTTGTGTCTCATCACCACATTCCAAATCTGTGGACCACCACCACATTCCAAAATTGAGCATCACCTCCACATTCTAAAATTGTGTCATTGCCACATTCTGAAATTGTGCATCGCTGCCACATTCCGAATTTGTGCATGACTGCCACATTGCGAAATTGTGCATCACTACCAAACCGTGAAACTGAGCATCATTGCCACATTCTGAAATTGTGTATCACTGCCACATTCCAAAATTGTGCATCACTGCCACATTCTGAAATTGTGCATCACTGCCACATTCTGAATTTGTGCGTCACCACCATATTCTGAATTTGTGTGTCACTACCACATTCCAAAACTTAGCGTCACCACCACATTCCAAATGCATCACCGCTGCATTCATAAGTTGTGCATCACTGCCACGTTCCAGATCAGTGCATCACCGCCGCATTCTGAAATTGTGCGTCACTGACAGATTCCGAAATTGTGCACCACCTCCACATTCCAAAATTGTGCATCACCAACACATTCCGAAATTGAGTGCGACTGCCACATTCCGAAACTGTCAGCTCCTTATTACAAAATTGGGTGTCACTGCCACATTCCAAAATTGTGCATCACCGCCACATTCTGAAATTGTCCATCATTGCCAGTTTCCGAGATTGTGTGTCACTGCCACATTGCAAAAATTGAGCATCACCGCCACATTCTGAAATTGTACATCACCACCACATTATAAAATTGTGCGACACCTTCACATTTCAAAACGGTGTCATTGCCACATTCTGAACTCGAGCATCACTGCCACATTCTGAATTTGTGCGTCACTGCCACGTTCTGAAATTGTGTGTCACCACCACATTGCGAAACTGTGCATCACTGCCACATTGTGAAACTGTATCCTTGCACATTCCAAAATTGTGCATCACTGCCACATTCCAAAACTGTGCATCACTGTCACATTCTGAAATTGTGCATCACTGCCACATCCCGAACTGAGCATTTCCGCTACATTCCAAAATTCTGCATCACCGCCACATTCCAAAATTTTGCATCAGCCCATTCTGAAACTGAGCATCACTGCCACATTCCGAGTTGTGCGTCACCACCACCACATTCCGAAACTGAGCATTACCCCCACATTCAGAAATTGTACGTCACTGCCACATTCCGAAATGGTGCATCATCAATGCCACATTTTGAATTTGAGTGTCTCAGCCACATTCTGAATTTGTGTGTCTACCACATTCCGGAACTTAGCTTCATCGCCACATTCCAAAACTGTGTATCACTGCTACATTCCAAAATTGTGTCACCTCCTTATTACGAAATTATGCGTCATTGCCACATTCCAAATTTGTTCATCACTGCCACATTCGGAATTGTGCGTAACCACCACATTATGAGTTTGAGCGTCACTGCCACATTCAGAGATTGTGCATCACTGCCACATTCTGAAGCTGTGCATCACCACCACTTTCAGAAGTTGTGCATCACTGCCACTTTCCGAAATTGTGTCACCTCCTTATTCCAAAATTGTGTCACCGCCATATTCTGAAATTGTGTATCATCGCCACATTCCGAGATTGTGTGTCACTGCCACATTGCGAAATTGAGCAGCACCATCACATTCCAAAATTTTGCGTCACTGCCACATTCCAGAATTGTGCGTCACTGCCACATTCTGAAACTGGGCATCACCACCACACACTGAAACTGAGCATCACTGCCACATTCTGAATTTGTGTGTCACTGCCACATTCATGCCTTCAGCCATCGTTCCCTATTCTCTGGAACTCCCTCCCTCAGTCTATCCGAAATGCCCCATCGGCTCAAACTCTCTCTTATCTCCTCCATGGCAAATCACTCCTCCTGTAACTTTTTTATTTATTTATTTTTTTTTTACTTATTCATTTGTTTACCGGTTGGGTGCATTTAGCCCAGGGACCATTTTCAGGCATGACCCAGGCCATTGAGATGTCACATCTGACAACAAGGTACAGGTTAGTTGGAATCACAGTAGAGAGAAAAAAATAAAATACAACGATCACAAGTTTACAATATAAAGTGGGAGACAGAATCCAGTAGCAAATTGGCACACATAGATAAGATAAGCCATCACTTATTTCATAGACATTATCTGCTCTAATATCAAACAGCAAGTAAGTGTGTTTAAGTGACCTAACTAGTCGATTGCTAGGTAAGGGGCATCCAGCATTCACTTACTAAATTACTTGGAGTAACATTCACATAAGGATCCACCTAGCATAGCTTCCTGGAACTTCAGTTTGAACATGTGAGGAGAAAGTGGTGCTTGCAGTTCGCTAGGGAGGGAGTTCCGAAGTTCAGGGGCTGCATAGGAGAAGGCCCTCCTACCCATCTCAGTATTGCATCTGGGACATTCAAGAAGCCTACAGGCAGAGGACTGGAATTCACAACTGTTTCTTTTTATATGTAGCAGCCCGAACAGAGGTGACTCTGTTTCGTCCTACAAGGTTTTTGATATGAATGATCCAAGCCTGCAGTCTCTCCAGTCAGAGGAGGGTGAGCCAGCCTAGAGATTTAGAGATAGCAGTGATGGGTACGGTATGGGGCTAGGGTGATGAATCTACATATGTTGTTGCAGGTGGTATTCATGCAATATTGTAGCGAGGATGGTGCGAGTGCCGTTACCGGAGAGCAGTAATCGAGTATGGGGAGGAGGAGACCGCTCCCAATCCCTAGTCTTGCCTCAGAAGACAGGAGGTGCCTACGTCTATAGCACATGCCGATTCACTGGTTTGCTTTCTTTATTGCTGAGCTTATATAAAACTCAAAGGTGAGAGTTGGGTCAAGCTTAACTCCCAGGTATTTAAAGTTTCTAACCTCCTCAGTGGTACCATCATCTGCAATTGAACTGTTTAGGGCATTGGTGTTGCTGATGGCACACTTCACGAGCTTCTTTTTGGAGCCCAATAGCATACATTTGGTTTTCTTGGAGTTTATGAGAAGCCTATGCTGTGTGTACCAATGTATCGTGGCAGTAGAGTCCACATTTAGGTCGAGGTTTAACCCAGGAAGGTTTTTCCCACTTTTGAAGATGATGAGGTCATCCGCATACATTAATCTGTTACTGTTTGAGTGTACTGAGAGCAAGGGGTTAATGAAAAGGGTGTATAGAAGGGGACCTAGTATGGAGTCCTGGAGACACCAGACCGCACTTTGGGGGTTGATAGGACATGCCCAATTTTCACTTGTTGGGTTCTGTCAGTTAGGTACAGTAGCTTTGTACCCAGTTCGTAACATTCGTGAGAAGGCTCAGGGAAGATAGTGTATTAAGCAGCAACCCATGGTCCATCATGTCAAAGGCCTTTAGTAAATCCACAGATATGGCCCCCGTGAGGTTACCTTTGTCCGCTTCACTGAGCACATGGTCTGTGAATTTAGCAAGTGCTTTGGTCGTGCTAAAATCCCTGTGGAACCCATGATGCTCTTTTGATAATAGCCTGTTTTTTTCGATGTACTCCACTAGCTGATGGTGGACCACTCGTTCAAGGATTTGTCCCATGTGGGACAGGATAGATACAGGTCTGTAGATTTCAGGAGCTGTGGTTCTCCTGCCTTAAATATGGGGACTATTCCAGCTTCTTTCCAGAATGCAGGCACCTTGGCAGTGACCAGGGATAGGTTTACTATATGCGAAAGAGATTTTGCCACAGTTGCTGCTGCTAGCTTGAGGAATTGTGTCATAAGCCCATCGCTTCCTGTGCTACCCAAGTTGGGAAGAGACCGTAGAAGCCAATAAATCTCTTAACTGAGATGTGACTTTGAAATAAAAATGGGTAGCGATGGTTTCTGTACCCTGCTTGACCATATCCTGAGACGCAGTGGGAAGTTGGGCTAGGTACGAGTCTATGTTAGAAAATTTGTTGTTCAAGAGATTCGCCAGCATCTTAAGATCTGTTTGTAGACCTACGTCACTCACTAGTAAGATAGCACTATGTTGTTTAGCAGGTTTTAGCACAGAGTTCACTGCTGACCAGAAGCTACGGGGATCCGTAAGATTCTGGGTTTGTTGGGCCTTGAAGTATGAAGATTTTAAGGATTTGACTTCTCTCCTGCACATATTTCTGAGATGCCTATGCTCGGCATAGTTCCTAATTATCTTCCTCCCCTCCTACACTCTATCCCCCTCCCACCTCCATCCTCCCTTCTGCTTCACAAACTACCATGAGTCTATCAGTACATTTATGCACTTAGCTCCTCTATGCATTGACCCTGCCTAAGCTCTGAACTCTACAGTGCAGTTCCAAATGTATTTTGGATGTAATGTGTCTCAGTAACTGTTCCTAACTATCTTCCACTTCACCTCCTACACTCTACCCTCCCTTGTACTTGCATCCCCTCCCCTACTGCTTCACAAACTCCTATGCACCTATCAGTCCATTATGCTCTTAACGCCTACATTCATTGACCATGCCCAAGCTCAGTACTCTTCTGCGTAATTCCAAAATGTATTTCTGCTTGTAATTGCTCACAAAATTCCTGCAATGCAATTTTACTATGAACCTCTGCACTTGCCTGTAACTTCTTGAAATTGTACTGTTCTGTAATTTCCTAATATTGTAGCTTTCTTGAAATTGTACTACTCATTCTGCTGTAGGTACAGTATATTGTCACTTTCCTGTATTGTTCTACCCACCTCCCCTTCCCCCCAGGACGCATATGGAAATGAGCTTTTTGCTCAGTATGCCTTTCCTGGTGAAACTTTAAAATAAATACAATTCTGAAACTATGCATCACTGCTACATTCCGAAATTAAGCATCAGTGCCACATTCTGAAGTTGTGCATTACCGCCACATTCTGAAATTGTGTGCCACTGCCAGATTCCAAAATCGTGCATCACTGTCAGATTCCGAAATTGTGCGTCACTGCCACATTCCAAAATTGAACGTCACCACCACATGCCGTAATTGTGTGTCACCACCATATTCCAAAACTGAGCGTGACTGCTGCATTCCAGATTCGTGCATCACTGCCACATTCTGAATTTGTGCATCACCACCACATTCCAAAACTGAACGTCACCTCTACATTCTAAAATTGTGTCATTGCCACATTCCAAAATTGTGCATCACTGCCACATTCCAGAACTATGCATCACTGCCACATTCCAAACATTCTGAAATTAAGCACCACTGCCACATTCCAACGTCGTTCATCACCACTACACTCTGAAACTGTGCGTCAAAAATTGCATGTCCAAGTTACATTCTAAAATTATGCATCCCTGCCTCTTTCTGAAATTGCATGTGACTGCCACATTCTGAAGTGCATCATTGCCACATTCTGGAATTCCATGCCCATGCCGCATTCTGAAAATGAATGTTGCCACCAGAATCCCAAATCAAGCATACCAATCACATTTTTAAATTGTGCATCACCACCACATGCCAAATGAATGCATCCAGGACACATTATGAAATTACATATCCCTGCCACCTTCCACTACTGTCTCCCGTTTTTCAAAATTGTGTGTCTCTGCCACATTCTAAAACTATATGACAGTGCCACATTATTGATTTTAGCATCCCTGCCATTTTCCAAAATGTTGTGTCCCAGCTACTTTTCTGACATTGTGTCATTGCTGCATTCCACAGTTGGAATCTGGTGGCATTTTGAAATTTCATCCTGCAGTATTCTAAAAATTGCACACATTTTTGTCATTCTAATGCCATGTTTGCTGCTGTATTCCAACCCCCCCCCCCCCCACACACACACATTCTTAAGTACTGTACCTTGCATCTGCACATTATGGAAATACATGCCCTGACCCACCCAGTGTCAGCTTTCCTTTCTGAGATGTTTATTACAACTGCAGTTTTATTTATCATGGGAAAAATAAGTCTTACAAGGTAGTTTGCTAGGAGGACTAGGCTATGAGCTCTAGTTGTGAAATCATCAGTAGCTCCTTACTGAAACTGGCTTTTTTGAACAGGCAGTGAATTTTGGGTTATAAAATTACTTGTAACTTTTAAACAAAGTAACTTAGAAATCTAATTTTTGGCATGAGTCTGATTGGGGATGTTGATCCAAATTATTAATTTATTGATGATAAACATTTTGGCCAGACCCCCTCTTTAAATTGCAGACTAGAAATACTGACCCTGTTTAGATACTGTAGGTGCATGGGATCAGAAAGTCCCGCATGAAGTATCAAGCACCATCTGGTATAAACAGAGAAGAAGTACCTTTTAGGTGGAGAAATACCTCTGGGCCATTCTCCTCATACTGCCATAACTGTGTCCAAGTACAGTTGATAGGGGAAAAACACAGTGGTGCTGGCTAACAAACTTAGGTGACTACTGTTGGTCTGGGAGTTTGTTAATTTCTGCATCATTGTTCTAGGCTGCTTTCATACATGTGATGTCTCCCGTTTTGGCCGGGAGAGTCCCGTATTTTTAACTAAACTCCCGTCCCCCCGCACGGGAAAGCAAAACTCCCACTTTACACAGTCAAGAAAAAATTCTGCATTTGCGGTCCATTCATGTAATGTTGTGCTCTATCGAGCCCCAACCAGGCTTCTCGCCCTAATGCAGCTCCAGCAGATCTCCTTGCTTGCTGCACTGTACTGGCCGCACTTCTCCCAAAACAGCAGGTGGTGCCAGTGCTGCATATAAGCAGTACGAATGGCAAAGGGAGGACAGGTAGTGGCTTTAGATGTTAATGTGCCCTGGTAGAGGAGCTTGCATTCCCTGGGCTGTTCCTCAGTTCGGGGAGCTAACGTAGTGTCAGTGTCAAGGCAGGGCTGTCTGCATTCACCTCCAGTTAATTGTTTTAGGAGGCAGCAGTTCAATTATGGCAAAATGGCTGGCAGATTTATGAATTAACAGCCAGTTTGGGAGCAAGCCTGTTTTTAAAAAAAGCATCCAGCCCCTGACTGAGCTTCTCGCCCTGTGGCAGCTCTGACGGATCTTCTTGCCGGATGCGCTGTACTGGTCTCCCACCTCCTGAACAAGGTAACACTCCTCTCCAGGGACTGGGGTTGTGTCAACTGAACTATTTAAGAGCCAGCTCGGTTCGTTTAGGCTTTCTCCCGCCTAAAATGCCAATCTTCCGCATAACTTCACAAAACCTCCCTCCTGCACTGATTTACATCATCACATGTATGTGCTTTTCCATCTGGGTCTTTTCATGCTTCTCTTCTTGTGGAGACTCTGTCTCCTTTTCTCTCAGGCTCCAACCATTTCCGCAGTCTATTACTCCTGGCTTCCTTGAAGTTGGTATGACTCGGTTCCATCCATCTCATTCATATGTCTCCATGATTAATTTCATCTCAATTGATGTTTCATTTTCATTATAATGAAGAGAATATTTTCATTATAAAAAGGAGAAAAAGTAATCGCTTTACGGAGCATAGTATTATCTAAACCACAAACTGAAACCAGAAACCCCAAGCCTAAGGCATAGCTGGCATACCTGTTTTAAACTTAAAATGCACGTGTCAGCACTTACAGTGCAGTTTTGTTCTTTTCTTGATGTTCTCCCCTTATTTTCCCAACCTCTCCCCGTGGCAGAATTGGCATTCCACTCTCCATTTTGATTTTCCGGATACAAGCATTGTCCACACTTCTTTGAAATGCCTGTTGCTAAGGGCCTCGCCTGTCAATCAGTTGAGTAACAGTACATAAAAGATTGTTGTGTGTGTGTTGCTTGTTGAGTGTGTGTGTTTCTGTGTGTCTCCCATCCAGTACTGTATCCTGGTGTTTTTGTTCTCTAGGGGCATCACCTTACTCTTTTTTTTTTTTTGGTGTTGAATTTCAACTGCCAAATCTTAGACCACCTGTCTAGTCTTTTCAGGTCATGCTGCATCTGCCTAATTGCCTCATTACTATGTACCCACCCACAGAGCTTAATGTTATATATGAAGGGACACAACTTGCCCCACATGTTGCTGATAAACATAATGAAGAGGACAGGATGCAGGACAGATCCCTGTGGCACCCCTTTAGTGATTTCCCCTTCTTCTGATTTAATACCATTAATCACAACTCTCTGCTACCTCTTCTTCAACCAGTTTCCTACCCATCTTATGTTCCTTGGCACACCGAGATCCTCCATCTTCTTCAGCAGTCTTCTGTGAGGCACCATAGCCTTGCTAAAGTTGAAGCAGAATAAATTCACAGTGTGACCCTTACCCAATATCCTTGTCACTCAGTCAAAGAAAACTATCAGGTGGTCTGACAATACCTCCCTTCCATGAACCCATGCTGTTTACTATCCCAGAGACCATTGCTCTCCATGTAGTCTACGGGGTCTTCTTTGACCAGTGACTCCATGAGTTTATTCACAAAAGAGGTAAGACTGACAGGTGTGTAGTTCCCTGCTTGCTCCTTGTCCCCCTGCCTTTATAGAGCCGAACTATGTCCACTTCCCTCCAGTCTTTTGGAATACACCTGTCTGTAATGAGCTGTTTAATAGCCCTACCAGGGGTCTAGACAGTTCTGCTGCCAGTTCCATGAGCACCCTTGGATGCATCCCAACAGGCCCCTGGGCCTTACCTATCTTTTGGGCTGCTAGCCCTTTCTCGCCCTTTTTACTGGTAAATACTGGCTGCCTTATCTCCAGGACTCTCTTCATGGCTGCCATAATGACACTTTCTGGCAGGGGCCTGCTGTCTTTTCTTGTGGAGACGGAGCAGAAGTGATCATTAAGGGCTGCAGCCTTTTCCACATCGTCCTCTATTACCCTACCTGCTTTAGGTAGCCTAACAATCCCCCCTTTTTTCTCTAATATACCTGAAGAACTGATTTTCCCCTGCCCTTGACCCCCTCTGCAGTATGTAGCTCATTGTCCGCTTTTGCCTCTCTACCACCCTCTTGCCGCCTTGGTTCTCAGTTGGTATTCTCTCCATTCTTCCTCCCCCTGCATTTCCTTGTACCTGGTGAAGGCCTGTTTTGGCCTTCACTGCTTCCCTGATCTTTTCCAAGAATCATATTGGCCTCTTGTACCGGTTTCTTTCAGTTACCATTCTCATGCATGACTTAGATGTCTCGAGAATGGCCCCTCTAATTTCTCCCCCACACTTTGGATGCTATCTTACTCGACTAACTTGTCCTGGACCAATGCCCTCATCCTGTAGAAATCTGCCCTTCTGAAATCAAGAACCCAGGCTCTCGATTGGGGCATTCTTGTCCCAAGGACCATCTCAAACCAAACAGAGTTGTGGTCCATGGACCCTAGTGGCCCTCTGCTTGCATATCTCCTCCCATCTCCAAGTTGTGTGAGCACCACATCGAGAATGGCAGCCTACATGGTTGGTTCCTTAAACACCTGCACCAAGCCAGCCTACCGGTGCAGCAGTAGTGCTACCGCTTGCAACGCTGACGACTTGTGTTCGGGAGCGAGCACGGAGTGTCAGAGGGTTGGCCAGGGGGAGTTAGGATGAGCGTCCCATGAACAGCTCTCCTTCTCTGGGGAAGGGATGTGGCTTCCCAGCATGTCAGCGACACGCAGTGGAGACTGCATGTGCAACAGCTGGGGCCACCAGGCAGTGAGCGGAGGCATTGGTGGACATCTGTGGGTTGAGTGCAGGAGCATCCCCAACCTGCACTGAGGTCATTGCATGTCCACACCTCCTGGGAAACTTATAGGGAAAATCCCTGAGCCCGGCAGCACTGTGAAACCAACAGACTGCCTCCCCAAATGACACCCCAGGTGTAAGCCTCAGCTTGGGCTTCTGATGTATCTTGGTCTCTCCCCTCGGGGAGCCCTGCTGTAGGTGGCAAGCTATGGGCCATCCAGTCCCGGTGGCCTGGGCAGGATGCTGGGAGGTCAGTGCAGGTGCTGATGAGAGGGTACATCCTCCCACTCATAGACTGGCCAAAAACAAAATTGAAAAAAGAAAAAAAAAAGTTGCACCAAAACACAGTCCTGTAATGCATGTATGCCGTACCTCAACAAACAGGGTGGAACCCACTCCTATTTAATATGCAAGAAAGCGGTGTGACTTGTGAGTCTGGGATTGGTATTTGGAACACAGTGTTCTTCTCCGGGCCTCTCATCTTCTGAGAGTGAAAAAAGTCCTGGTAGACTGTGTCAGTAGAGAGGTGGCAGCCTTCATGAGTGGTTGCTTGTAGAGGACATGGTTTGTTTATTTAATATTTATTTAATTAGTTTTTGTTGACTGGAAAGGGGGATTAGGCAATTCTGCCTATTTTCAGCCTCATCCTGGGGAGGGGGTACAGATGAGAACTGACTAACATTGAACCACATTAAGCTGTTGGTGTTATTTTTAGTGAATGGTGGGATTTAAGCCAAGTTCCTGGTGTGGGGATGCAACCCACAGCATTCCGATCTTCCAACCTCAAAGGCAAGTGTGCAACCTGCTGAGCCACTGACAATGTTTATCTCTGTTCGATGACTGGGGTGGGGCAGAAATAGACCTTCTTGCATCTTACCATAACACAGAACTACTACTGTACTGCTCCAAAAATCCTGAGCATAGAACTTTTTGTCAGGATGCGTTTAGGTGGTAGTGGGCAGGTTGCTTTCTGCCTTTCCACCAGTCCTCCTTCAGAGTTCTTCCCAAACTGGAGTCTCGCAGGGGTCAGATGATTCTGATAACCCCTTGTAGGCCTTTGGAGATTTGGTACCTGCTGCTACATCAGATGGCGATTCAGCAGTCTTGAAACCTCCAACTGAGTACAGACCTACTGACCCAGTTCTAGGGACTGCTTTACATCATGAAGCTTGGCTCCAGGAGACATAGAGAGTCACAGACTGGTATACCAGAAAGAGTCTGCCAAGTCCTCTTGGCAGCAGGGAACCCTCTACTAGGACAGCCTATAGTGCAAAGTGGATGTGTTTCTTCATTTGGTGTTCCAAAACATCCCGTGATCCTTTCACATGCCCTCTAGAGAGGGTTATATACTACCTTCTGGACATCCCTGAGTCTGGCCTTCAGTACTCCTTTCAGAAAGTCTGCTTGCCTACTCTTTCTACATAACATGAATTTTTGGACAGTCTTTCCATGACACAGCTTTCTCTCTTATGAAGGTTTCTTAGAGGAATTTTGCATCTGGAGGTACTTAGTCGTAAGCCTTTTGAACCAGCAGCTACTTTTGAGCTTCTGGTTCTGGAGGTAATTACTTGTAAGCCTTTTGAACTAGCAAAGCTTCTAGTTCTGGAGGTACTTACTAATAAGGCTTTCGAACCAGGAGCTACTTGTAAGCTAAAGTACCTTACCTGGACACTGTTTTGTTTTTTGATGGCTATCACATCAGCTTGCAGAATATCTGAATTTCAAGCTCTAATTACAGATCCCCTACACAGTTTTTAACAAAGCTATTACAAACTGTGAATTCTAAAAGAAATTCTTTTTTTTTTTTCGTTTAAAGTTGTTTGCTGCTAGCTGTCAGTGCCTGATGTCTCTGTGTTCCAGAACTAATCCACAATTATTATAATGAATATCAGGCAGGAGAATACAGCATTAACAAGGCACCCTAAAAAATGATTATTTCAAAGCGAACAAATGAAAAACTATAGTGTGGAGATTAAGGAGGCTACACTTGTCCAAATTTCCAATTATATTATGTAAGGTAAAGAAAAGTTTATGTTCCTTTTCAAAATGATTTATTTGTTGCACTCCTTCCTTCCTTCCCCCGACCGTTTTGTCCCTGCTTTTAATTTTGTTTTATTGAACAATAAAATATGATGCACTTCAGTGAATTTCCATTACAACATGATCATGTTAGAATGTTACTTGTGTGGACTGGAGTTACTCCGACATCCACCGGGTCCACAGTAATCCAGGAACAGCATCTGTTGCCATCTAGTTTCGGTCAGTCACTAAAAAGATGATGTCAAACAATGGGTATTCCAGAACAACTGAAAATGTGTCTGGCGAAAACCTGGGGCAGCCATATTTGGAAAAGGAGCTCTTCTATTTATTTTAACCCCAATAAAATTGACCCTTGATGGCCTAGTGGCAAGTGCATCTGCAAGCCACATCCAGCTGAGTCAGTTCCCCATTCCCAGGGCTCTGTGAAGGAAAAAATCACTTCTTGGCACAGCATGATTTGGTGGTAGTAGTAGTAGTGAATTTTATTCAGCAAATTGAATAAGGCAATTCTCTTCAATCTTACACTCATTTATAAGAGATACCCTTTTTACATAATCCTGATTACAGGGAGGAAAAGACACAACAAGATAAGCACGTAGCATGCCTGAACAATAAATGGTGATCATGGTAAGCTGGATCTCTCCTCGCATCCCATGATCCGCTGAAAACCCCTCAAGCATGAGCCACTGTCTCACAGAAGTAGGGTTCTCTGAGAAATATGCCCTAAGACAGTTGTGAGCAACTGGTCGAATAATCCAGCCACTTAGGATCTGAGGCAGGCCCTTTGGAGTGGGGATGAACAAATAATTAAAACTAATAAAAAATACACTTACCATTTCTAATACAACTAATATAAATATAATTTCTAGCAAAATAATTCAGAGTTGACATCAGTAAAACTTATCTACAAAAAATCACGCCATATTTGAAAATCAGAACCTTTCAATTTTTTGTCACTGGAAACACTTTCATTAATACAGGTGATTTTTTTTTTTTACCCTAAGACATCACATGTTTCAGTTGTTAATTCCTGCTGTGAAATCACAAGCCTCTGTTTGTGACATCACAACAGGTTGTTGTGTACATGATTCTGATGTCATAAGTAGAGGACTGTAACTTCGAAGCATGTAAAGTAGCAGGGATGAATGAAATTTCAATGGCAGAGAGCCTGTTTTCATGCAGATTTCTTCAGCAGTACAGAATGAAGTGCCCCAAAATTGAAATTGTTAGGGAATCTTGTAAGATTTAAGTCCTGTTGGTGCCAACCATATTGTTCAATCATGCTTAACGCAACTGGATGAGATGTGTGCTTGTGTGACGTCGACACATTGTGGCTGTTAGCCTCTCTATCCGTGGTATATACCACCTTGTAAGGGTACGATGCAAGGAACCCTAGAGGAGGGTCCCCCCCCCAATAGATGCTGTGGGAATAATTCCCTTGGCTAAAGGTAGCTTAGGAAGAAGCCCACAGGAAAGAGACAAGCCGCTGGAGGAGGAGGGGAGGATGGTGGGGCAACGAAGAATGAATCCTGGAACAGTCCGGGAGGAGTAGCCTTTTAAGGTCTGATGGGGGAGTGACTTTGTTGCTCCACCCGTTGAACCTCAGGCTTCAAGCCTTTCCATTCAGTTGTGCTTATGCAACTGGATGAGATGTATGCTTGTGTGACTTCGATACATTGTGGCTGTTTGCCTCTGTATCCGTGGGATATACCACCCTGTAGGAGTACGACACAAGGAACCTTAGAGGAGGATTCCCCCATAGGTACTGTGGGAATAATTCTCTTGGCTAAAGGTAGCTTAGGAAGAAGCCCCAAAACAATACCCAAAAGGGTGTCAAGCATTGAAGAGGTGAGAAATCGGAAGATATCGAGATCAGAAAGTAGGGCGATAGATGTAGAAGGGAAGGACAAGAGAAGCACAAAAGATGATGAGGACGATGAATGAAAGGAAATCTGACAAGATGCAGAAAGACGGACATTCTAAGGAGAGAGGGAACAGCCGGGGCCACCATCCGACTCCTCCAGCAGCGGAACCTAACTACGGTACCCATGAAAGCATTAACCCTGACTAATATTATGACCATTGCCATGGAGGAGAGAAAAAACCCCATCTGAGGAGGAAACTTCTGGGGATCCAAGGCCTAGGTCACCTTCCTTCCAGATTGAAGGATGTTTTGATTAGTGATGGCTCGGCTACAGCAATGTAAAGTCAAGATCAAGGAAGGAGGAAAAGTCCCATTTAGAGGAAGCTCTCGCTCTGTCCTTCTAAATGGACAGCTGTTGAGGGATGCGAGCGATGTCTCTGCAACTAGACGCTCAAAAGCAAGAGGGAATGTACGATGATGGAAGGAAGCCTTTGAAGGCCTGAATGGGTCAAGGTGAGGAATGAAATGGATGATGTATGATTATGAAATGAGGCATAGAAGGCTGTTACGGTTAAGGTGAAATATGAAGAAGATGAACGATGATGGAGTGAAGCTGTGGAAGCTGCTACGGTTAAGGTGGGGTATGAAATGAACGATGTACGATGATGGAGAAGAGCCTGCCAGCCCCAGGAAAAAGAGGTGAGAAACACGGAGGCAGGTCTCTGAGTGGCGAGCAGGTCGAGTCGAGGTATCATGGCCCAAGAGGGCTATGCTCGAGTAGTCGATATGAAGGAGTAGACCCACGTAGAGGTTGGATGAGCGAGGGATACCTAGATGTGGTCATGAGAAGACTGATGGTAATGATAACCACAGGAGAGCAGCAGTTTGATGAGGTAGCATAAGACCCAGTGAGACGTATGCTTGGTTAATCGATGTGAATGAGTAGCCCTGAGGTCAGACTGAGCGAAGGAGAATGAGACTCGGGCACCTGGACATCAGACAAACTAGAGTAAGAGGAGGATACAAATAGGGAAGGTGATTGTAGGATAGGGAAAACCCCAAAAGAAAGAAAGGGTCAGAGAAGGAGGGGAATGGGAGGAGGAGGAGGAGGGCAACAAGTGGAGTCGACAGGGGTAGACACCCCTGATAGAGTGGATAAAGGTAGCGAGAAGGACCAAGGCCAGCAACTGAGGTAGACGATGGAACAGGCTGTGTGGCCACAAAGAACTCTAACAGCATGAGGGGTGCCCACAGAATACTGTACAACCATGATGTGACACCACAGGTATATGACAGCTATCTTGAGAAAATCGAGTGAAAGATGAAAATGCCCTTGCAACATGACAGGACGTGAGCAGTGGGAAACAGCCATTGCCAAGTCCAACAAATAGACAAATTCAAGTAATGCCTCCAAAGCACAGGAGCTAGGCATGCGAGCAGACAAGAACATTGAGGCGATTAATTTGTAGGCCAGCATGACAAACTGAAGAGGCACACACCGAGGACGAGGGATGAGCAATTCAGGAAGAAGAAACAAAGGCTCGGGATGGACAGCAGGCTGACGAATGGTGGAGGATAATGGAGTATAAGCCAGGAGTCACTGAAAAGAAGAAAACAGTCAGGAAGGAGAGAAAGAGAGAGAGAGAGCAGAATGAACCAATCTGGAGGGAGTCGGGAGAGGGCTACTGGTGGAAACTGAGAGAGCCGAGCAGGGGTGTTTGTATGGGAGGCAGGGGCCGTGGAGGAGACCCCTATGGGTGTGGTGCCACCCTCAAGACGGCCGCAGCAACTTCAAAACCCGAAAGCAAGGGTGTTGCACAGCAGGAGAAAAAGTTAAGTAGGAAGGAGCAGTGCAGCCCCTGGACTCCACATGAAATGATACAACAGGAATCAATGCGGAATGGGTGATAGGGGAGGGATATGACATGCATGTATTGCGCATTGCACACAAGTTAAACCTAGTTGTGCACAGCTTTATCCAGTGCAGTGAATGCAGAGAGAAAAAGCTCCAAATAGCACATAAAATTGGTAGCCATGGTAGTCACGCAAGGCCCAGAAAACATTCCAGGAATTGTAGCAGTACTGTAAACTTTACAGTCGAAAACTCAGGCAGGAGGTTGTAACGTGGTGGAATCCTGCCCAGTACACAATCAAGAAGCCATAACGGCCAAAGAAGGCAGTAACTCGCATGCCATGTCACACAAAATCAGTTGGCAGGACATATTTATCAGTGTCACAATGGAGCATCATGGAAAACAATTCACCTGGAGACTGTCAGAGTAGCAACCCATGAAGGTAGTTCTGACACTGCATACCTAGTTAAGTGCGGCAACAGATATGGCAGCTGCTCCAGTTCCTAGAAGCGTAGCGACAGGAGCAGCAGAGCACTGGGAACTGAGGAACCGGGAGACTGATGGACAGAAGGAACAAGGCATCCAACAGAAGCAGGACTGGCTAAAAGGGCAAGGAAGACCCAGCAATCTGCATGGAGAGCAGGGGTGGGAGGAACACATACCGGGGTGCGGGAGATATGAGTGAAAGACAGAAGCCAGAACAGCGGCAGGAAGAGGCGGCAGGAGAAGACTACGTGAGGAGATGAGCAAGGCGGTACAGTAGGCAGAACCAACGCCAATCAAGAAAGAGAATGAGGCAGCATGGGGTGGGGAATGAAAGGGAAGAGTCGGACATGAGCGGCTGTGAAGGAGGAGAATGCACGAATGGCAGTACAAGTGAAGCGATTCATGAAGCATGCCAGTGGCCGGAGGCAACTGCAGAAACAGGGAGCCGGGGCAAACGAGAGTGAGGAAGAGCAGTGCCTCTGGCCGCAATGAAGAATGAATCATGGAACAGTCCAAGAGGAGTGGCCTCTTAAAGCCTGATGGGGGAGTGATGTTGCTCTGCCCACTGAACCTCAGCCTTAAAGCCTTCAGTTAATCAAGCCAGCCCGGTGGCACTGAAGGTTGAGGTGCTGGATGCCACACCTCGCACCATGCCAGCGACCTGAGTTTGGGAGCAAGCTCGGGCACCGGGGGTTGGCAGGGGAGGGATCAGATCAAGCGCAAGGCGGGCAGCTCTCCTGTCCCGGGGGGAGGGTACTGGGATGTGCGGAGCTCTGGCGACTCCTGGTGGAGACCGGGGGTGCCACAGAAGCTCGGGCAGCATGTTATAGTGTGCCCGTGCTGCCCAACGCTGGCAGCGTTGCCATGAGCCAAGCATCGGGGGGGGGTGCGCACACAAGGGAGAGGGTGGGGAAGAACAGAAAAGAGAAAAAACCTGGCTTGTGGGGATAGGCAACGCCGCCTTTCCTCCATGCCCAGTGCCGGATCTGACTGGGCCGAGCCTCATCACTCTTCCACCTGGGCCCCGCCCGCTTGCCAGAGTCGGTCTCTTAAGGGGCCCAATTAAGTGGTCGGGCTACCTTCCTTGGGCGGGTCAAACTGGGGGTGCTGGCAGCGGGGGGGGGGTACAAGACCGCAGCTGTTCTCAGGCGGGCAGGCACAGGGAAAGGCTGCCTGAGAGAGTTCCCCCAAGCCATGATAGGAGGAAAATAGAGTTAAACAAAAAAAACAATCAATCAAACTTTATTTAACCAGGTGTTGACACCATTGAGCAAGCTCATTTTCAAGGTGGTCCTGAACATCAAACAGATTACAGACACGTGTAGACAAAAACTCAATGTACATGTGAAAGATCAATCAGGCCATAATATACTAGATAACAATGTTATAAACAGTTACAATAGACACAAAAGCCATTATACATGTGTGAGATAAATCTGGCCAAAACAGAGAAGGAGAGACAGCGAGAGAAAAGGGAGAATACCCAAAAACCATTGTACATGTGCGAGAAATAACCAGCCAGAGAATTCCAGGACTGCACAGGTAAATGCAGGTAAGTCAGTAGAAAAAAGGGAAGCAGAAGAGGTGCAGAGTTTAACTCCTAGGCACTTACTGGCTTAAGAAGGCCTATACATACGCTTCTGTGTATAGGCTGGTGTATATTCAGTTGTAGAACTTGGAGGGAGGGGTAGTGAGAGAGAGAGAGAAAGAAAAGGAAGGAAACAGAGCTGGGTACCCTCTAGCGGGGGAGGGGAGCTGAGTGTACTGTAACTAAGAGCCAGAGTATTCACAAGAATTATCAGAAGATAAGGGAGCTTGGTTACCTAAATCAGTTGCAGGTTTCTTTCAGATATGTTCCAGTGTTCCAAGAAGCAGTCTTCACCATTGATTACCACTAGGGGATCTGAGCTACAGGCGCTAAGACCCACAGGAGCCAGAAATTTTCAGAGGGCTGGTGCCGAGGTAAAGTACGTGCTTGCATGACTCTCTGAGTGAGTACATGTGGCCACCTGTTTACGTTGGAACCAGCCTCCAACTGCCTGAGTTCCATTCTTCCCACCATCGAGTACACGTCAGTGCTTCGATACTCGTCTGCCAGGAGTCAGAAGTTCACGTCTGTACAACAGCGGTGTTCAGTTTTCTCAGTTTTAGTGTGTATAGCTAGACTTTGATATTTTTGTCTGTTTAGTTTATTTTGTCACAAATCTGTCGTAGTTTTCTCTCAGTCCTACTGAGCATCGATGGTCAAAGGTCATGGAGGATGATAGGGAGCCTGAAGAGGCTGGCTGCTCTGGCAGCAGGTGCTTGTTCAGTCTGCTTTCCTCTTTGGGGAAGAGTTCTGATGATGGGTGGTCATTGCCCAGGAGGGAAGACAGCTGTCCTGCCAGCACAAAAAGAAGCTTTTCCTATCCTACGCATGCTCTGCGTTGTCTCCAGGTATCACTTGGCTTCATCTTCTTCCTTTTCCTGTAGGATGGGGAAGAACTGCACTGGTCAGAGCTGCCCTCTGCAAACTCTGCCAGGAGATTCTGTTTCCTGGAGCTGGAGGTCCTCATCGTCGTCATTGGTGACACCGAGGGCCTCTGGTTCTGGGAGATCAGTATCTTGGGCGCAGAGCCCACCTCTGTCTTTAAGGTAACGCTCCAGTGGCAGTTCTTATGGAGCAGTGCAGCATCTTGCCTGAGTGGCACCACTAGTAGAGCCGATCCCTGGCACATCAGGGCTGGTGGAACTGGTACCGGAGGCAGTGCCATCAGACCAGGTAGTAAGTTTGCATTTGGCAATAGTCTTTGGGTCCTTGCTGGGGGGGGTACCACCGTCTGTCTAAGTTGTGGCACACAACACATCCCTAGCTGAATTTCGAGCCAACAGCCATTGACCCAGGCTAAGCGCCTCCAGCTGAATTCTTAAATGTGCCTAATATGCTGGTCAGTTTGGTTCCTCCAATCCCACCCCCAGTATTTGAGACTCTGTCTGATGCAGTGTGGCACAAATCTGCTTTGGTGGCAGCTGTCTCCAAGCAGGCAGACAAGAAACACACTGCCCCTAAAAATGAGTCAATGAATGTCACTCAACCCATTGCCAATGCTGTTGTCATTCTCACTGAGAATGATAAGGCCTTTGTCCCCAAAGAAGTCACTGCACACCCAATTAACCAAGAGTCATGCAAGACTGATACTATGGGCAGGCAACTACACTCTTTAGCTACCCTAGGCATGAGGCTAGCCAGCTATCAAGGGCATTTTTTCTAAGTAGGAATTTGCCCTTTGGAGCAAGCTAAAGTGTCTGGCAGAGTCTCTGCCAGACTGAGAAGCTAAACAAGATATTCTGTTGACTGTCAAGTCCAACAGTCACCAGCTTAAAGTCTGTATGGATGATTTTGATACTGCATCTCACTTTGCTACTGCAGTCATTCGCATCGAGCAGCATTCCTAGCTGCAGACTTCTGGGTTCAAACAGGATGTCCAACAACACAACAGGTGATGAATGTTCCCTTTGATGGAACTTAACTGTTTGGACAGCAGGTGGAGCAGTCTCTTAAGGTGCCAGATGACACTAGGATGACTTTTAAGACTTCCAGAGCAGTTCCCTTCAACCCTCAGAAGGACAAAGGGAAGGGGAAATTGTTTAACCAGGAAAGGCACGCTAAGCTGAAGCTTGTTTCCAGATGCGATCTGCGAGCACAAGGAAGTTAAGTGACTTGCTCAGGGTCACACAGTATGCAAGTGGGGGCTGTGGGATTCAAACCCAGATCTTCAGGTGTGCAGCTCAGTGCCCTAAACCACAGCTCTATACTGCCTCCCCAAAGGTGAAAGGGGGAAGGGATGTGGTTCTTTTCAGAACAAAAAATCCTTTCATGGCAAAGCAGAGGAGCCCAAAACAAGCTTCCAAGACAGACCTCTCGTCACCAGTTGGGGGATGACCCAGTTTTACTATCACTGGGAATCTACGACAATGGACAAGTGGGTCCTCAGGATCATTTAGAAGGGTTACTCCTGGGATTTTTCAGAAATCCCTCTGGACTGTCTGCCCAGAAGGCAACCACCTTTGTCAGCTCATATGTCAGCTTTTGGCACAGGAGATTGCAAGCCTTCAAAGCAACAGGGCATGGAAATAGTGCCAGAGTCAGAACGAAACACAGGTTTGCACTCTCATTGCTTCCTGGCTCCAAAGAAATTGGGGGGCATGCACCCCATTCTTAACCTCAGAAAGCTGAATAAATTCGTGGATTGAGCGAAATTCAGCATGATTTCTCTCGGTTCTCTGCTACCCTTTCTGAAGCCTCAGGACTGGCTAGCATCCCTGGATTTGCAAGATGCGTATCAGAACATTATGTTACAACCCAGCCACTACAGATATATTTGTTTTATAGTGCTAGGGCAGCATTACCAGTTCAGAGTTTTTTCTTTTGGGCTTTCCTTAGCACCACAAGTCTTTACCGAGTGCTTGGCAGTGCTTGCCACACACCTGAAGAAATTAGACTCAGAATCTTCCTCTGCTTGGACGACTGGCTAATCTCAACCCCATCCAGACAGGAGACGGAACAGGCAGTAACCATTACCTGTCAATTCCTCACTTCAGTGGAGGTCCTGCTGAACTTCGAAGAGTCTCAGATTTAACCCTCACAGCAATTGCTATTCATAGGAGCGCTTCTGGACACAAGTCAGGCTCAGGCTTTCCTTCCAGAGAGCAGACTTCAAACAATTCTGCAGATGGCATGCTACACCATAGAGCGCAAGACTGTGCAAGGCCACTCCATACAGCGCATGCTGGGTCTGATAGCCTCCTCAGTGTTCACAGTGCCCCCGGCACATTTGAACATGAGGACAACCCTGTGAGTGCTCAGTGCATAGTGGTCACAGCATCACACCCTCAGACTTCACCCGTTCACGTGACCAGGCCCCTGGTTCAGTCTCTCACATGGAGGTCGGTGGAGGGCAACCTCCTCCAGGCCTTCACCTTCTCCAACCCGGAGACTTAGGTGACTTTTACCACAGATGCCTCCCTGTTGGGGTGGGGAACCCATTTTCAGGGCCTCCAAACACAAGGCATCTGGGATCCATCAGAAATTCATCTCCACATCAGTGTGTTAGAGATGCGAACTGTTTTTTATGATCTGAGAACCCTAGTGGACCTAGTCAGTCACAAAACAGTCCTCCTTCAGACAGACAATAAGTCAGTCATGTGAAACATCAACAAATAAGGAGGAGCACACTCCTACCCTCTCTGCAGGGAGGTGACGAAAGTGTGGGAATGGTGCCCGGAGCAGACCATCCTGCTCCAAGCAATCTACTGTACCTTCAAGGAGTCCAGAACACTCTGGCAGATGAGCTCAGTTAAAGAGAGGCTGATCCTCATGAGTGGTTACTAGCTCCAGATATCATGAGATCACTATTCAGTGTGTGTGGGGTATCCCAGATAGAGACCTTTTTGCGACTCTGCACCAAACTGCCTGGATTCTGTTCCAGAAATCCAGGACATGGCATTTTGTGTCAGGATACATTCAGACTGCTATGGTAAAATTGGGTTCTGTATGCATTCCTTCTGATCCCTCTCGTTGCTCAGATTGGAGGTGCAAGAGGGAAAGATTATACTAGTGGCCCCCTGGTGGCCTTGACAGATATGGTTTCCTCTGTTGAACTGACTTTCATTGAGTGAACAGAGGATTCTGCCACTCAGGACGGACTTGTTGACCCAGAGTCACCTGGTCCACCCTAACCTGTGCTCCCTTCACCTTCAGGCCTGGCTCCGGAAGAGATGGAAGTGAACAGGTACAAGGTATCTCAGAGGGTCTGTGAAATACTTTTGGTTGCACATAAACCTTCCATTAGGAAGACTGACACAGCCAAACAGAAACAGTTTTCCATCTGGTGCTCCAGAACATGCATGGACACCTTCAGGTGCCTACCTGACAAGGTCATGGAGTACCTTCTGGACCTTTCTGATGCTGGCCTATACTATTCCACAGTAAAGGTCCACCTGTGTGCTATTTCTGCATAGCACAAACCAGTCAGTACCCTCTATCTGGCACTGCTGCCACTATTTAAGATGTTCCTCAAGGGTATTTCACACACAAGACCTCCCATCAGGAAACCAGTAGCTGCCTGGGATAGCAACCTTGTGTTACATATGCTCGCTCACAAGCCCTTTGAGCCCCTTGTGACATGTGACTTGAAGTTTTTAACTTGGAAAATAGCATTTTTAGTGGCCATTACCTCTATTTTCAGAGTGTCTGAAATCCATGCTTTGGTCACAGATCCTCCATATACTATTCTGCATAAAGATGAAGTAGTTCTTCGGAAACACCCCATGTTTCTACTGAAAGTGGTGTTGGAGTTCTGTTACAGCCATCCGCTAGTGCTGCCTACCTACTTTGCTAATTTCCAGAATGCAGGAGAAAGGACTCTCTACTCGCTGGATGTTAAGTGGGTCCTTAGATTTTATCTGGATAAAAGTAAGGACTTGAGACAATCAAAATGTCTCTATGTCTCCTTCGATGCTAATCAGAAGGGATAGCCTGTTACAGCCAAGT
Source organism: Neoceratodus forsteri (assembly GCA_016271365.2). NCBI lineage: Eukaryota > Metazoa > Chordata > Ceratodontiformes > Ceratodontidae > Neoceratodus > Neoceratodus forsteri. The sequence goes on along the minus strand of CM057449.1, from coordinate 1,125,784,475 downwards.
GCATTTCTGCCTGGATTGTGAATTGCCTGTGCCACTGCTATGCCATGGCACAGGTTAAATTGGAAGGCTAGGTTAGACCCCACTCCACCAGAGGAGTTGCTGTGTCCCTGGCAGAGATTTCCTCTGTGGAGACATTTGTCGAGCTTCAACCTGGAGTACAGTACACACTTTCACTAAGCACTATGCCCTGGATCTCCATGCCAGGCAGCATGCCACCTTTGGCAGGACCATTCTGAATGGTTTACTATCCTGTGTCAGCCCTCAGCTCCTACTGTCATAGTCTGGAAGACCTTGTCTGAGCTTGGTACTCTGACCCACTAGTGGAAATCAATGGTGAGTATTGATTCTTGGAAGGCATTAAAATTACATACTCACCATCATTTTTGATCTTCTAAAAATATATTTTTCCTTTGACTTACATGCCATCCTGCCAGCTCCTGACTCCCTCCAGTATAGTTGTGCTGGTCTTCACTCCTTTATGCTTGGTTTGGGCTGTGAAGACACTGTGCTGCTGAATTTGGTGGCCCTTCTTACACAGGCCACCAGGGCCATCTTATGCCCTTAGGTTAAGTGTATAGGTTCTTGTTAGGTTATGCTTCACCTCCTTAGTAAAAAAGAGTACCCGAGCCGGTTGGGGCTGGTGCTGATGTAAACAGGTGGTGGCTGGCAGCTGTTCGCTTCTCCTGCAAGGCGGTGCACATGCGCTGCTTACCTAGGTGCCAGCCCTCTGAAAAGTTCTAACTCCTGTGGGGTCCTCAGACCTCCGGCTAAGGCCCCCTAGTGCGAATCAGTGGTGAAGATATTCTTAGAAAACAAAGAATTACAGTGAGCATGTCATTTTTTTTTGTGGAAACCTGGAAAATTACTTCAAGCAGAATCAAAAAGTCAAATAGGGCATCTTACAACATAATAATATGCAAATACATAGCAATTTAAAATAGAAATGTCATGTCATCGTGGACTGTAGCAGGTTTGTTTCTGTGGTTTTCTAAACAAGCAGCCAAGAACCAACTACTATAACATCTGCTGTTGATCGTTTTCTAGCTTATTGTGCGCTCAGCAAATCGTGATTTTCTGGGTCAAAAGCTTTAGGCAGGTTAATAAAACGGTGTCAGAATATGGACCACTAAGTGACCAGGTACATTTTAAGTAGGGGTTAGTGACAGCAAAATGGTCTGGTCAAGATCTTTAACTAAACTGAGCAGATCATTACTTCTATGGCCTTTAGGTGCCCGAACTCCCCTTCCCAGCCATGTTTACCTGTTCTGCTCTGATACGAAATCTTGTCACTGGTTTCAAGCACCATCTGATTGCTTTGTGTCCCATTGAGGACATTCAGTCCCTACCCCACCAGAGCTCAGGACTGACTATAATGGTCTGAAGGTTGCTTATGCTCTTCTGTTCCTCTCTTTTTTTTTTTCCCTATCTTGGTGAAAAAACTGGCCTGGTTGAAACATACTGTTCATGTAGTTTTCAGAGATCTAGGAACTTGTTGTGGTGCTGTTCAGTTTTAATTGCAAGCTGACCAGCTACAGTATGCAAGGATTCAAACTCTGGATGCTAGTAATAGTAGCAGAGGGTTTCCACATCAGCATGCTGAAGTGATTTTGCAGATCAGTTGGGATAAAAACATAAAAACTTGTCAAGCGAAACCTCCTGTTTTAGATTTAAAATTATAAAAGTTTTGAGTGACTGCTTAGTAGCCAAATTGCCCTCACTGTGCCAGAATGGAGTCTAGTTTGAAAGCCTCTTTCCTCCCTTTGGTGTCATGTTATTTAGAACAAAGCATCGACTGTCTAAAATTGAAACAATTTATGTTATGATTCTGGCTCCTAAGTCCCTTGAAATACCACGGTGCAATTGACTTTGGGAGTCCCATTCCCCCTTTGGCCAGAGCTGCAACCAATGAATTGAACCCCTTAGGCATCTTTTTGAACTGAAACAAATCTTGGAGTCAGAGATGCGTGCAGCATGCGTGTTCATTCGAACCATTCAAACCAATTCGGTTTGACCCGATCTCTGTGCCCACATCTGCAAAATGTCACTGTGAATTACTGTAGTTATGAGCTGACTCAAACCAAGGTCATGCAGATCTGATTTTTTTTTTTCACATTTGTACTGAAGTGAACAGTTCACTGTTTTAAAAAGTAATGAGCCTTAAAAACAGCTGGGGACTAATGCCGAAAAAGCATTCCTGCTTTATGTTTTTTTATTGCAAATGACAATGTAGCCAAGCTTTCATGTTTCTTGCATCATCTGCAAAGATAAGTGATGCTGCAGCCTTTTAAAAAAGTGTTAAATGTTTTTTGCAAAATTGCATTAAGAATATATATGATGGATTGCAATGTAATATAGCATTTATTGCCATATGTATGGGAAGTTCAAGATTTTCTCTTGAATGGTGAAGCACTTAGACTTGCCAGGAATGCTGCCACGTGTGATGATAAAATGTATAATGCGACGTTGCAGTCCATTATAGATTTGCCATACTGTGCAGCCTGTGGCTAGTCATTGCAATGCTTCTTTTTGAAAGTTTTAACTCATTCCTTCAGGACTTCTTTCTTGATTCCATTGCTACAGTTCAGGGGTGTTTGACTAACAGCAAAGTACTTCATGTAGTTAAATCTGTTGGTGGTTGAACCTGCTGTTTATGTAGTTTCATATTGTTTTGCTGCCATATGAAACCCAAACCTATGTATGATTGAGGATTTTCTTTGGTTATCAAGTATTGTTTGAGGCTCTTTTATGATATCTGTAACTTTGTCACTGTAGATGATTGGAACAGGTTATTGTGTCGCTGCCTTTTTTTACTTTAGAATTTAAGAAATTCTTCTCTTCAGGATAGCCTCATTCAGGCTTAAGGTCTAGTTCCCAAGAAGAAGTTTTCTTTCGTATTTGGTTTGGGGGCTACTATTGAATTAACTGTAAATACTTTGTTAATTATAGGAAAATGAGTAAGAAAAAAAACTAGAGTTTAAACTCACTGAGCCATTATGAGACCAAAACCTTGTATTGCATAGTAGTTCCAGTAGTTCCGATACAACCCAGGTGGTAGGGCAGCTGGGATCCAATGACCACCACAAAGTGTGGTTTGACATGGAGACAGGGACTCAGTTAAGCCACACGAGGGCAAAAGTATTAGATTTCAGGAGGGTGGATTTCAATGAAATGGGAAGATGTTTAAAAGCAGCCCTGGAGAAGGTAGATATAATGGAAGGGTGGAGGAACAGTGGGGGACACTAAAAGGAGCCGTAGTGGAGGTAACTAACCAATGCATTAGGATAGTGGCCAAAGGGAAAAGAAGAAAGAAACCACTATGGTTTTCTAAAGAGGTGGGAGACAAAGTAAGGGCTAAAAGAGCAAGTTTCAGGAAGTGTAAGGGGACACAAAGGGAGGATAACAGGGAGGTGTACCTTGAATGTCTTAGAGAGGCAGGGAAGGCTGTTAGAAAAGCCAAGGCATGGACCGAGGAGGGTGAAAAACGGGGACAAGACATTCTATAGGTACATCACTGATAGAAAAAAAAATGAGGGAGGGGTTGTGAGGCTCAGAGGGGAGGAGGGAGAGTGTAAGGGAGGGATCTAAACAAGGCAGAAATACTGAACAAATACTTCTGTTCAGTATTCAATGAGGAGGGAGAGGGTCAAGGACCACAGTTGGGGAGCAGAGGCAATCGGGGGAATGGACACCAGTCCATTCACAGTGGAGAGAGTTCTGAAGGAACACACAAAGCTGAAGGTGGATAAAGCCAAGGGGCTAGATGACATACACTTGAGGATATTAAGAGAGCTGCGGAAGGAACTAACAACACCTCTGGCCACCCTGTTCATAGAGTCACTCAACAGAGGTGTGGTTCCAGAGGACTGGCGGAGTGCGCATGTAGTCCCGCTGAACAAAAGTGGCAGTAGGGTGGAAGCAGGGAACTACAGGCCAGTCAGTCTCACCTCAGTGATGGGGAAGATCATGGAGACACTGCTGAAAGAAAGGATAGTGGTACATCTGGAATCCATTGGTGCCCAGGATCTGAGGCAGCATGGATTCACATCAGGAAGGTCTTGTCAAACAAATCTGATAGATCTGTTTGATTGAATGACTAGGGAAGTGAATCAGGGAGGAGCCGTAGACATTGCCTACCTGGATTTCAGCAAAGCCTTTGATGCTGTTCCACACAGAAGATGAGTAGTCTGGGCATAAGGTGATACAGTGGGTTAGAAACTGGCTGACAGACAGAAGGCAGAGGGTAGTGGTAAATGGGATCCAATCTGGGGAGAGAGGGGTGACCAACAGAGTGCCACAAGGATCAGTACTGGGACCAACCCTGTTCAATGTCTTCATTAGTGACATTGCAGAGGGGCTGGAAGGAAAGGTCTGCCTATTTGCAGATGACACCAAGATCTGTAACAGGGTGGATACTTCAGAAGGGGTGCAGATAATAAAGAGGGACCTGGAGAAGCTTGAAAGATGGTCGGAGGTGTGGCAACTGAGGTTCAATGCAAAAAAAGTGCAAGATAATTAACCTGGGTAGGAGGAACCCTGGGGAGACCTACAGGATGGGGGGAGGTGCTGACCGTCACCAAAGAGGAGAGGGACCTAGGGATTATCAGCCTGGAGCGATGAATTCACACTGCACTTCTTCCTACTGACTGCGATGTTTAATACTGTATTGTAATACCTGACCTTACTTCGAGAGGGCTCTTGCAGTAGGTAATTACATATAGGACTGACGCCGGCCGGCGGCAGGACTCCACGGAAAAATTTCTAGCTAGCAGTCCCTGGCGAGGGACCGCCCCCACGTCAGGTGACCGGCGTCATGCGACGTCAGTATTAAGGGGCAGTCCCAGTCGCCCGCCTTCCAGTTCTTTCCCGCCGTTAGCTCGTGCAGCACCTCACGGTAAAGTTCGTGCTTCGTCAGCCCTGTGTTTCGTCGGTTTTTTACCCGAAAATCAGTTATTCTTTTCTGGCCCAGGCAAATCTGGTTCTCTCTTCTACAACAATACTCAGAGGTTCCTCCTCTTCCTTTATCTCGAGGTTTGCTGACCCAGGATCAGGGGACCCTGGTCCATCCAGGTCTCAAGTCCCTTCAACTTCATGCATGGCTCCTGCAGACCTAGCCCAATCCCGTTTTGGTGTCTCTCCAAAAGTGGCGGAGATTTTGGTGGAGGCTAGAAAACCCTCCACTAGGTCCACTTATGCCATGAAATGGAAGAGATTCTCCATTTGGGCCGCATCCAGGAATGTGGAGCCATTCTGCTGTTCAGTGGCTGTTCTGCTGGAATACTTACGTCATCTCTTCGACCTGGGTCTCAGTCATTCCTCCTTAAAGGTGCACATGGCTGCTATCTCAGCCTACCATACTCCCTTTGCAGATAAAGCCTTTGCCCAACTGGAGGTTTCTAAGAACTTTCTCAGAGGGGTCCTTCATCTGAGGCCCCCTATCCGAACTCCTGCTCCCCCTTGGGACTTGAACTTTGTTCTTGAGAAACTTACTCTTCCCCCCTTCGAACCTGCAGCAACTGCAGATCTGAAGTTTCTTTCATGGAAGGCGGCTCTTCTTGGTGGCCGTACTTCTGCTTTCGAAGAATTTCGAGCTCAGGCCCATATGTGTAAAATCCCTATTTGATTTTCACAAAGAGCAGTGGCTCTTAGCCTACGAGAACCTAAGTTTCTACCCAAAATAGTAGCTGAGTCTACCTTAAATCAGTCCATAGAGTTACCTGCCTTTTCATGCAGTACTCTAACCAAGGGGAATTTTTGCTGCATACCATGGATGTTCACCAGATTCTGAGATACTACACCAACAGGACAAAGGATCTCAGAAAGACTGATCAGTTGTTTGTCTCTTTTGCTCACAAAGGAGAAGGCTATGCTGTTTTCAAGCAATGCCTATCGAAGTGGTTGGCTCATTGCATCACCTTCTGTTATGACAAGTACAACAAGACCCTTCCGGGTCAAGTCGGAGGTCACTCCACTCATGGAGTAGCGGCCTCTGCAGCTTGTTTCAAGAATGTTTCTGCGGCAGACATCTGTGCTGCCGCCACCTGGACTTCGGTTCATACCTTTACGAAACACTACAGTTTGGACATTGCCTCTCGCCGTAGAGCAGGCTTCGGGCTAGCTGTTTTGCAAGGCCTCCTGTCTTGAGGCTTGCACGGCTACTGCTTCTTTCTGGAGTAGTTCCCTCCTCCCGGTGCCTCTCAGTCCTATATGTAATTACCTACTGCAAGAGCCTCTCTCGAAGATCTACTGTTACGGTAAGTTCTTACATAACTGTACTTTTTTGGTATTGTTGTCTTACAATGTCCCTGTGTTCTGGGCACTTTATATTAACTCTTCACTACTATTTGCCTGATGAAATCTGATGCTTGTAAAGTTCCTGTTGTGCTAATTCTATGTAATGCAATCCTCCACTTGTATTTGCCTGATGTTCATGTATGTAACTTGTAATGTACCTTGTAATCTCCCGGGTCGCACCTGAAAATAGGCACTTGGCTGTCTAGTGTGCTTACCCGGTTAACAAGAGCAAATAAAATATCTGATGACCTGAAGGTATCAAAGCAGTGTGCAGAGGCTGCAGGGAGGGCCAGTGGTATGCTGGGGTGCATAGGCAGAGGTATTACTAGTAGGAGGCAGGAAGTGGTGATGCCATTGTATAAAACACGAGTAAGGCCTCACCTAGAGTACTGTGTGCAGTACTGGAGACCACACATGCGTAAGGACATAAACTTGGTAGAGGCTGTCCAGAGAAGGGCGACAAAGATGGTGCATGGTTTGTACCACAAAACATATGAGGAAAGACTAAGAGATCTCTGTATGTACTCACTGGAGGAGAGGAGAGGAGAGAAAGGGGCGACATGAAAGAAACGTTTAAGTGCCTCAGGGACATAAACAAGGTGCAGTTAGGAGATCTTTTCCAATGTAGAAAAGATACCAGAACGAGGGGGGGCACGACTTCCCCAAATAGGTTTTTCACAGGATGCCACTGCCTGGTTCTCTATCTGTTTGGCAGAACTCAAACAGTCACACTAGCACAGATACTGTCATCCCCCCTCCAGGTTACATCTGGGGTCCCTCAGGGGTCGATCCTTGGCCCCTTGCTATTTACCCTATTTCTTAACTCCTTGCCCAAGGCCTGTTCTGGGAATCTCCTCTTGTACGCAGATGATGCGGTGTTATTCAGCACTCACACCAACTCTGGTGCCCTCAAATTAACCCTTCAAAGGACATTTAGTGAGGCCAAGTCCTAGTTTGCTGACCATAGGCTTGTCCTAAACTATAAAAAAAAAAAAAAAAAGTCCATGCTGTTTGTGCATGCCCAAAACAAGTTCAAGTGGCCACCCCCTGCTCATTCATAACTCTTGCAATGAAACTCTGGAACAAGTTGCTACATTTAAATACTTAGGTGTTACCCTGGTCTCCAGACTCACCTATCATGAGCATATCCGCCGATTTAGCATGGCTGTCAACATGCGTATCGGTCTTGTCCACAGGTGTTGTCTCCCCCCTGAAGCACTGCAACTAGTCATTTCCTCCTCTGTCCTGTCACTCATAGATTATGGTATCTTTATCGATGGTACTGCCGATAGCACATCCCTCAACGAAATCAGGGTTGCTCTGAGTAAGGCCTGCAGGCTGGCAGCTGGCTGTGACCGGTTCACGCACACCTGCTCGCTCTATGCCAGTACCAAGGGGCTAAACTTCAATGATAGCCTAAAGTACCAGACCTGTCTTTTTGCCAAGAAAATCACAGCTGGCCTTATGCCCACTGTCCTTGCTACACTGCTTGTACCGCACCCTAACACCAGATGCACCAGTCACTCAGAGAAAACTCCTTACCAGGTCCCTCTTTGTAAAACCTCCATGGGTCAAAGAACCTTTAGGTACCAGGCTCCCCTCTGCCTGAATTCACTTCCCAAAACGATCCTCACGGACCCTAAACTGGGCCTGTTCAAATCCTTCCTTCGTAACCACATCTCGCAGGTTTCAGCCTGTGACTGCACCTGACCCCTCCCCCGCCCCAACCTTTGTTGCACTATGACAATGGACCCCTCTTGGTCCTGCCAGTAATGTACTTGTCTCAGGCAGCTGTCTAACTGCCACACACTGGTCTGCACTGTATAGCACCTGCCTTTGTGTGGCACCACTGTAACTATTGTACACTGTTAATTCTTCTTGCACCAATGTTTTGTTTTGCACCTGACTGTTGTAAATATCCTGAACCACATTTCCTGTATGGACTATACTCTGCATCTGTTGTACGGTGTGATATTTTCTTGCACCATTGTTTATACCTTGTAATGTCCAACAATGTCTTACTATTGTATTCTATGATGTGGAGCCTTTATAAAGGAGTCTGTGACTCAAAGGTATTAATTCCAATATGTTTGATAAATAAATAAAATTAAATTGGAGGGGGAGGGATTAAGAGGTAACGTGAAGAAGTTTTTCTACATGGAAAGGGTGGTGAACGCTTGGAACAGTCTGCCACAAGAGGTGGTAGGGGCAAGCACAGTGGAGGGGTTTAAACATGCCTGGGACAAACACAGGGGAACTTTGGGTGGGAAGGGAGTGATGAAAAGCCATTGACCACTTGAGTGGATGCATACATGTATAGGGCCTATGGGCAGACTGGATGGGCCTAGCAGTCCTTATCTGCTGACAATTTCTATGTTTCTGTGTAATCCATAAGAGTAAGGGTTCCACCCAGAGACCTGAATAAAATAGGGTCCTGTCTCAGGTGGCCATACTTGTTCACATAGTTACAGTCAATGCATTCAAAAATGTATTTAGATTTATAACATGGGCAAAGCTGTTTCTGTTATGTGATTGGCAGAAATTAATCACGTTAGTGTTGATTAATTTCTGTTAATCAGTCACCTCTGTTGTTTCTGGTGATAAGCCGCCAGCGTAGGAAGACAGAGACACACTTTTTATTCCTGTCTGATTTGATAGCTGTGCGGCAGCCATTTAAATATATCGCTAAGCGAGGCATAGTACTGGCCACAGAATGCAATGGTCATGAGTGTCATTACTTCCAGGGAAGTTCCGAAAGCCAGGGCACAGTTGTCCGTAGTAGTCGTGACATACCCACCCTGCTAATACCTCCGTGACACACACAGTGAGAGATAGGCCGCTATCAGGGCAGCATGAAATAGATTTCCTACCCACCCGCCCAGTGTAAGTCCATACTTCCACTACTACAAAAGTTGTAGCCACAGGATTGGACTAAAGTGTGCAAAAATGGAGATGTTCCCATTACTGAAAGAACATTTTCCAGCCAACCGGAACTGATTTGTGTGTCACTGCTGGTGCTGACCCATACTGCAGTCCCTTCTATGTGCCTCTCTATTCCCGAGTTGTTAAACCCAGGAAGTTATCAGATGGTTGTGGAGCAGTTTGTCGCAAAGCGGCATCAGTGTGGACTTCCGAAGAGTTATACCAGCTGCACCAAACATCTGCTACTCCCCAACTTGCTCTGCTGCACCATAGAGACATCTGCACATTGGAGTTAATCGATTCCCCCCATCTCTCCCGACAATGCGATGTCAATGATTGAGGTGAGTGGCAGGCGCTTATGTTGTGAAACTGCTTCCAGAACTGTAGATTGTCAATATGTGTGGCAGCAGTTGTTCAGTGTAATGTGTGTCATGGTTTCCAGACTCATGAACACACAGAGTGGTACATTGACTAATCACTTGATGTAACATACAGAGTGACAATGTGTGCAGTGATAGGCAGAAAGAAACACAGTGCTCTCTGTCTTTCACCACATAATGCATGTAGAGTGTGTGTATGAAGTTCAGGCAGCTCTTTGATTGAAATGTAGAGGCCTTTTTACCACTTTTCTGTGTGGAACTATTTTTACTATGGCAGAACACAGAAAACTGTGGTTCCATGGCCAAAAATAGTAGAGGAACACTAAATAGTTCCCACATGTTTTCTTTCTTATAAGAGCAATTTTTGTCCATTTTTCTCCAAATTTGGCCCATGTTATAAGTGCAGTAAACCACTCCAGGTTGTACAGTTATTGGGGATTAATCAACACCCGGGTGCTGCGAGGACACTCGGCCTGCGACCTCATGCCTCACAGTGCACCCGAGTGTTGATTCAATCTCAACTGGGTTATTAACTACGTGGTTCATGGTTTCTTGTTTCCAAATTTATGCATACATGGTGTCAGTTTCAGTGTGTTTGGCGATCATACTTTTAAAGTACTGTAGTGAAAGTTGTAGTTAGTTGAATGTTCTTCAGAAGTGAATTGAATAGTGTAGAACCTTCATACTCAAATGATGCTTACACTATTAATTTCAACCCATAAGTATGAATAGATAGCCATTTTCGCTGTTAGTATTGTGCTGGAAGTGAGCATGTGATGGGCTGGAACGTTTCTGTTAAGTTATGTAGTATTAAATCAGGTTAAAGACTTAGTAGCCACAAAGTGCAGCCACCAAAACGTAATGGTGGATGCAGTTAAGCAATAAGGCTTGACCAGGGGTTAGTTTAACAGTCTTTTAATCACCCCCTATGGATGCAATGTGGCAGAAGGCGGAAGGCGCAGGTTGTCCACTCACAAACCCACCTGAAAAATGGCATGGTGTTTGCTCTAACAAGGCAGATATGATTCGCTATCCATACTCTGGCAGTCTTCCTGGAGACAGATGAGTCATTGGAAGTCTTCAAGCTAGGCTCCTGCCACCACCTAGGTAGTATATCCTCCGCATGCACCCCATGACGTCAGATCTTTCCACTGGAAAGAACAGATCTCCTCTTTCACAGTGCTGCAGTGTTGGAGGAATTAGAGTTGTTCAAGTGCTTTCTCTGTGAATATTTGATTTTTCAAGTCCATATTCAAGCTAAAGTTGCTCTGCAAGTCTTCGGTTCTGTGTCATGATTGCGATCGATGATGGAAAGTAAGAAACCAGTGTTTAAGTTCTGCATCCAGTGCAGGCAGAAAATGTCAACCATAGACTCGCATTACATGTGCTTTTACAGCCTGGATGATAAAAACGACAACCAGGGATGCACTGTGCTGAGCCATGCTGCCCATCTCCTTCGAAGATAGGAAGGCTCGTTGGGCCCTCAGTTGGCTGAAAGACCTCAAAAAAAGACCTAGGCAACTGCCAGGTCAGCAGCACAGATAGCAGTCATGGAAAAAGTGTCAGCAACGACTGCAATGAGTTCCTCCTGATTTCAGTGCTGTTCCCAGCTGGGGCCAGAACTGAAGGAATCTTTCAGGTAGACAAATAATTCTCCGTACACTAAATGGCCCAGAAATGCTGCACACTCGCAAGCTGGCAGTCTGGGTTTGAAAGCAAGTCAAAGAAGTGGTTGGGCAATCCAGAGGGCTGCAGAGGCGTTACTGTGCTCCCAGCCATGGAGAGATGGGGTCAGGTCCCACCACACTAGTGACCCGGGCCAGGGGCATGCTTTGCATGTGAGGTCTGACAGAGGTGAGGCCCAACATCATGGAGGTGTGTGGGATTAAGGACAGAAAAACGCACCCAGTGCCTCCCAAGCTAGTCACAGGCCTGGCACCACCAGCGGAGGTCCTACCTCCCACCTGGATTGGGACTGCTGGGGGGAGGCTCCCTCCCCTGGCTCTGCAACAGGGGAAATTTGTGGTGGATTGCAGAAGTCAGGCAATACCCTGGGATGGTAAACTCAGCAGACTGGGGGCCAATGGGGGCCAGCAGAAAAGATGGCATAAAAATAATGATAGAAAAAAAAATCCTCAGTACGTGAAAGAAAATGGTAGACAGTCAGATTAAAGCATACTGTTGCTCTGGCTTGTTGTGTACTAATGCAATGTATTTGGGTAAGTAGGTGTTAATGAGTGAAGGCCGATATGAAGTGATATACATTACCTCCGAAGGCACTTACAGTATGGGTGGGGCAGAAGGCAATTTGCCCAGCTGTTACCTGCAAAGAAAAGAGACTTGTTTATCGAACTGCAACAAATCCCTCTGTATATTCAGTATACTACGCAGCCCTAAGGAACTATATTATTGCACCATTTGTTGGCATTGCACTGATTTGAGGCTTTAAGTGTGTTCAACTTCTGCATCAGTAAGGAAACCTCAAAGTAATGTCCAGCTGCATAGCCGAGGTGAGGTAAGGTAAGAGGGACTGGGCCTTTCATAGCACATCATTTTCTTTTTGTAGGCATTCCCATGCTAATGTAACCTTTATAGCTAGATATGTGATTCACCTGAAAGAGCAATGTGAATATGTCTCCAACTATCAAGTGTACTCTTTACTTTTATAAGTACTGGGTTTACAGGGTCTCACAGTTTATGCAGTTCATTACACCTATACCAGGAGATCATTACGTACTACAAAACACTTTGTAAATACTGAATCGCATAGACTGTAATGGCTTGTATTGTGAGATATGCAACATATGCGGGTAGTCCGTTTTTTTTTAACTTTCCGTTTATGCCCCTTTCTTCTCCGACAAGCCCACTTCTGTGAGGCACCCCTCCCAGCTTCATCACTTTGTCTTCTCTTGGTCTTACATTTTCTCCTTTGGCCCTTATGGCTTCCCCCATGGTGGGACGATAAGGTCTTGCCCCTGGACCCCTCGAGACATCTTTGACCAGCTTCCAGAGATGGATGCCACAGTTGATGGTACTAAGCCTGCGGAGGAAGACTCTCTTCATCCTGCTCAGTTGGGGTGATTTTCCTGCTTCCTCCTACCCCTGTAGAATATCGGTGTGCAAAGGGCTTATGAAGACTGGAGCACATGCATGAAGGGGTGGTATCCTCAAGTCTGACAGGCATCCACCTGCCTGCTTTGCCTCCGTCGTGCTTCCACCCATGGCCACCTAGTTGGCAGCAGTGCAGCAGAGACTGTGACTCACCCAACCCCAGAGGGGAGTGTCCTCTGGTACACTTGATTCTCGTCCCCCCCCAGCCAGCCCCTGACAATCCTGTCTCATGTCCAAACCAAGCTAAGTTGCTGGTGTTTCGAGCAGTAACCATATATACCTGTAGTCCTAATCAAATTTGTATCTTTTTAATTTTAAAAATATTAAAAACATTTATAATGATATATAGTTGAGTAATATTGCTAACTACTAAACGTGGTGCTTTTAATTGTGTTGCTGCTACAGATAGCATTCAAAAAGCAAAAGCAACAAAATATACAGTAGTAGTTAAAGAGTAAGGGGCAGCCCGTTCCAGTGGTGCTGATGAGTACCTTACCTTGTGCCATGCTGGTGACCGGAGTTTAAGAATGAGCTCGGGTTGTTTCGGGTCAGCAGGGAGGAGAGCCGAGAGTGGATGTAGCAGCCGCCAGGCAGCTCTCCTTTTCTGGATCGGGGTTGCTTTCCAACTCGGCTTTTGGTTGCCACCAGGTGGGGGCCTGGTGGCAGTGCCAGAATGTGAGTGGCAGACATGTATGTCACAGGTGGGGGGACATCTGCAGGTTTGAGATGTAGGTGTGCCTCCACACGCATGTGCAGCCCTTGTTGCTTTGGCTCACACAGGGCAGAAATGGGACCCGAGGGTTGCAGGTGCACTCCAGACCTGCAGCACCACCGGCTCTTCTGACACCTTCTGGATCTGTGTACTGGGGGGGGGGGGCGCGACCCTCTGGCCCTACCACTGGGGGGTAATCCTTGGGGGAACAGTGCAGAGGTAAGTCCGGGGGAGGTGGCAGCTGGTCTGGGGAGGTGGGCACAGAGCAGCCAGCAACCCGAGGGTTAAAAAGCTATATGGGGGAAAAAAAGAGGAAAGGGTCTCTGCAAACATAAACTGAGCAGCAGTTTGCTGGCACCAGGTAGGGGCAGGATGGGTTAGAAACTTTGGCAGGAAATGCATTTTTGGATCTGCAGCATCATCTGCCGTTTTGAATAAAATTCCATCCTTTGAGCACAAATTATTCCAATTCAAGTTCCCCAAATCAAAAGCTTTAGTGGAGAAACCACATATTTACTTATATAGTTATGATATGTCCTGCTAATCTGATTATTATAGTGCCATGATACTGCTTCATCAAAATGTTTCACATGAATCAGGAACTCCTGATGAGAATAAGAGCACTCTTGCCAGCACAGTATAATGGTTTGTTATTGCAGGTTCTTAGTAAGGTTATTGCAGCACTGACACCCACCCAAGGTGGATTATTACACTCGTAGCATTGATAGAAAGGTCAGAAGTGTTATAAAATAATGTCATGTTATTTTAGGTTTCATATTACTAATATGGAAGGTTTTAATGGTGATGTTGTCACATTTCATTATTGCAGTTCAGTATGTGATGCTTCTGTAATACAGTAAGTTCTATTTTTACGAACTAGGGTCAACAAAAAATAAATACTATCAAATGTAACAACAAAAAAAAAAAAAGTAAGATTCAGTATATAGACTTTGGTAGTTTCATACTACTTGGACCAGTCTTTCGCAGTGGAAGTGCAGACATTTTTTTCATGCATTCCTTATGCTTGACCAAGTTTGCATGGGTAGTGTGTTGCCACAACCTGCTTTAGGCTTCGAACATTTAAAAAAAGAAAACATTGCGCTTGTCAAAGGGGAGTGATACTTTACTGCAGTCCAGCAAAGAAAACACCTTAGCAGAGGGTTACATAAAATCACCAGGAACTTGGCTGACAAAATAATAGAAGCGTAACATGTCAAAACTGTGGTTTAAGGTGTCTGATGAACTATTGTGCCGGCATTTCCTGTCTGATTGGATTGCATGGTTGGTACAGAGTGGAGCGTACAGTTGCCTTCCTATTCTGGGAGCATAAGTTATGTTTTGCTCTTGTAGAAATCACTTTGGAGAGAAGTACTGGCAGCACAGGCGCAACAGAGATTGCACTGTCTGTCTTTGTAAACTGAGACCCCATTCAGGCCCTGTGGGGCTTTGCCTATTCAAGGCACATCAGAGAGCAACAGGTCAGGCAGAGAGGCTACCAAGTCTAGTTGACTTTGTGGCATTCCCATAGCGAAGCTGAGTATCCTCCCATCCCCATGAAAGTGAGTGACCTCTGAGATGCTTAAGCCTCCTTCACCCACAGTCCATCTGGAGCCCTGAACTCATTCCTGAGCCCTGGTCGCCAGAGCTGTGGTCAGCAGTGTTGCTGCTGTGCCGATAGGCCAGCATTAGGTACACATCCTAAAAGGGGTGGGCTAGTCGTAACTCCAGTAGTCTTCAGAGTCCCGCCTCCACCCCACATGCGCTACCAGGCACCACCAGAATTACATAATATCCCCTTTTCAGCTGTAGCACCAAGTCACCCCACTTGGATCCATTCCAGGAACGAAAGTCCAGCCCTGCTCGCTATGAAGTGGTTGTGACCAGCATGGAGTCAAATGCTCCAGTGCACTGATACTGTTGTTTGAGTCCTAAATATGTCTGTAGTTCCAGGCAGGGCATGTAGTGGTATGGCTTCTGCAGAGAAAGCACTCCATACTGAAGTAACATTTCAGCAGCTCAGACAAGATCCTATCCAGCAAAGTTTTATGGCGGATTCACAGTCTACGTTTTGTATTATTTGCATTGGGGAGAGGTACATAAATTATATGTGAAATGTTGCTGGATTGTACTTGTTTGTATATAATCAGGGATTTATTCAGTGAGCACTAGCGTGTACTGAGGTGGACAAACCCCTGTACAGCAGGGTACAAAAAATCCTTGTTTGTGGTGTCGTATACCGGAATACACAAGTGCGGGCTCCAAAAGGATATGCACATGCGGTTCTTTCAGTTCAAGAACTTTCATGGTAATGTTGGAGAGCAGTTACTCATGCAGATGGTAGGAAATGTTTGGGAATTGTCCCTTTATGCATAGTGGCATTACTAAGAGTTGAGAGACATAGATTCTGTACATGTTAGCAACTATTGTTTGGTGGTGAATGAGGTTTCTGGTGGAAGGGCAACTGCTGTACATGGATTTTTGAACTGCTCTAGCAGCAGCCCTAGGAATGTAGAAACATAGAATTTGACGACAGATAAGAACCACTTGGTCCACCTAGTCTGCCCATTTCCCTACCTAATGGATAAGCTGCAGATCCTAGTTAACCAACAGCCTTACTTCCTCCTACCCCCCACTAGAACTATCTTATGTCTGTCCCATGCACTCTTGAATTCCTCCACTGTTTTTGACTCCACAACCTCCTCAGGAAAGCTGTTCCATGCATCCACAACCCTCTCCATGAAAAAATACTTCCTCACATTACCTCTGAGCCGTCCACCCTCTGTCTTCAAATTGTGAGAAGGTTATGGTTCTAACGAGGGGGATACAGTTCACAACCACACTTTGGCAGCCTTTCCGGAGACAACGGAGTCATACGAAGTCTTCTAGTTACGCTCTTCCCACCACCCAGGTGGTATATCCTCTGACTCTGCCTCGTGATGTCAGATCTTTCTTTCCACTGGAAGGGACAGGTCTCCTCCTTAACAGCTCTGCAGCTTTGAAGAATTGTGAGTTGTTCAAGCATTTCAATGTCGAAGCTTCAACTTCTCAGGTCAGTATTCAATTAAAGTTGCTCTGCGAGTCTTCCTGCTCCACTTCATGATCGTGATCGACGATGGAGAGCAAGAAACCAGGGTTTAAATTCTGCACCTGGTGCAGGCAGAACATTTTTATTTATTAGCTTTTGATGACCAGGTAAGTACATTAGGCAAAAACCCTGCCTATTTTCAGGCACAACCCGGGAGAGTACAAAATACAACCTTACAGACAGTCACAGGATACATACAAACAACAACATGACAGCATCCAACAGATATCTTGTCAGCCACGAACCTGAACGTCATGTGCTTGTACTGCCTAGGTGATCAGAATGACTTTGAGAGATGCAGTTTGTGCCAGGCCATGCTGTCAGCATTCACTGAAGACTGGAAGGCTCGAGTGATCCTTGGTCATCTGAAAGACTGCAACAAAATCTCAGCGGCTGCTGGGTCAGCTGCTCAGCTTGCGGTTTTGGAAGAAGAGGCAGCTGTGGTGAGCTTCTTGTGAGTCTCAACACTGTTCCTGGCTGGGGCCAACCTCATGGGGTTGTTCTCTGATGAAGTCAGAGAAATGTGTCTGGCCCCCTAGACTTTCGGGGAGAGGTCTTCTCACTGCAGCAGAAAACACAAGAAATGCAATTGTTGATTATGGGATCAGGAAAGATCATGCTCTTCCTGTTTCTTCCACTTACGCAATGTCTCGGCCTTGATTGAGCTCCGTATGGTCGAGGGTATGGTTGAAAGCTCCATGGTAACCCCTGCAGGTTTGTCAACCTCAACTCTGGTCAAGCAGGCTCTCAGGAATTTTCTTAAGCCTGTGGAGTGTCTGTCAGAGGAGATCAAAGAGGAGTCAGTCTCCCAGACCCCTGTTCTCCCGGTCCTTACTCAAGAGGACTTAGCCCAGTCAGCGACCCCGGCTGAGTTGCCATGGGAGCAGCCTCTACCAGTGGTCATGCCTCCGAAGCCTCTAGTGCCTTACCTGCTGAGGCAGGTGGTTTATACAAACCCCCTAGAGGACATCTGTCAATGTTGACGTGAGAGTTGAGGTCAAAGTGCCACTCACACTCTTGGTCATGCTCATCCGTAAGGCATTGCTGTTGCCACTCTTCAACCTCCTCATCCTTGAATGAAGAAAGGCATTGATAAAAAATGTATTGTCGCTGTGAGAAGCTCCTCTGGCAACAGTATACCATGACAGGGAGTGGTAGGGCTCTTCCCGTGAACCTTCAGTCCCTTGGCCTGCGCCAGTTGCCCCCATGCTGCTCCACGCTTCTCAGCAGTCACTTGTGACTGCTTCTCCACCTCTTTGAGTGGAGCCACATCCACCACAGCCCCAGTTCGGGCCCCCAACCAAGGAGTTTCACTCAGTGACTGGCTTGCCAGGCTGGCTCTCGATGGCTACATCCAGGCTAAGGATATCAGGGTGGTCCATGGTGGCAGATGTTCGAGGCCACTTCCCTGGAGTACTATAATGGTCTTTTTTTCCTTTTCCTTTTGTTCACTTCCTTCACGCAGAGGCTGCTTGCCTTAATTATGCCCTCCCCCATTTTTCCACAAACATACCAAAGATAGTATGGCCCTCCTCACACCTGTAATAATAAATATACTAACAGGAGGAATCTGGCTCCATAATGCCCTCAATCCAAATAGCAAGCAAAAATTGGGAAACCATGTGACCCACTCACCGGTTATTTCATTAAGTGTTTTATATCCACAGTTCTGGAATTATATGACAAATCAGTCAACATTTCGTGATGCACCCAACACTTCTTCAGGATCTACATAAATATACATTATAAGTCTAATTAATTATCAAATGCAATTACTACGATATCGGCCCACTCACCCAATAACACTTCAAGTTATTCATTAACTTCAATAAATTTATTATATAACGTCCAGTAGAACAAAGCTTTAACATTTCAGGTAATCCCTTCCTCAGGAAACTGGTTTATCTTCCCTTAATTCTTTATTTCCACATCTCAACAACTTTTCATGGTTATTTGTTTGACTCCCACCTTAATATCTGGCAATATCTCCAGTGTTCGTTCATTTAAATCATAACCTCTCATTATATGCAGCTTTCTTTTCTCATGATCATTTTTCCAGTCGGTGCCATCCACTTGCAACTGTTGCACAGCGTTGTCTCCGTGTCCTTAGGAGAAAAGAAAAGCTGCATATAAGGAGATGTTATGATTTAAAATGAATGGTCACTGGAGATATTGCCAGATATTAAGGTGGGAGTCAAATAAATAACCATGAAAAGTTGTTGAGATGTGGAAATAAAGAATTTAGAGAAGATAAACCAGTTTCCTGAGGAAGGGATTACCCAAAATGTTGAAGTTTTGTTCTGCTGGATGTTATATAATAAATTTATTGAAGTTAATTAATAACTTGTAATGTTATTGGGTGAGTGGGCCGATATCCCAGGAATTACATTTGATATTTAGCGATGTCCTTTACTGGTTTGTGCCTCTCCCCAGCTTGTTATACACTAATTTATATTTATTTCTATTTGTTCGGAGGACTGGCTATACTGGAACATTCCTTTAAAGTCTAATTAATTATTTATGAGCTAAACTAGCTCACTGATTGGCTGCCGTGCAGGTCTAAAATCTCTAAGAAATGCCCGGCATGGCAGTGACACTAAGCTCCTTGCGCACTGTACGCTGACAGCAGTGGTGCTAAAACAAGAACTGTTTTCAGTGCTGCTATCAATAAAAAGCTAAATTATTGCAATTAGACCTATAATCACATTAATGACCTCACAGCCAGTCATTTCCTGGTGATTAATGACCAGCTGGTGGGGTTGGCCTCCGGCTGTACCTCAGATCACCCCCCCAAGCTAGTCGTTAATCGCTAGGAAATGACGGCTGTGAGGTCATTATTGCTTAAGTATATAATATATTTTCACTAACTATTTTATAGCACTTATTACAAGCATTTGCCATGCTTACATATCACCAGTTTATTCTATATAAATGTAATTCTGCATATAATAGCTATATTAATTTCCCTCCAGCAGAACCATTATGCGAAACATCGTAGGTGTGTTTTGTCTAACCTCATATATGGAAAGCACCTAATGGTGTGACCTTGATTTCTCCAGACAGGTTTCTTATATGGTCATGGTTCCTTTTAAATCCAGAACATCATTCCCTTAAGTTCAAATAGACTTTTATCTAAAATGAATAACAAACTAAAGTAGCCACCTCACCTTACTGTAAGATATAAGGTTTTTTCCTTCTCTCTTTCCCACTTCTCCGATTTGTCCTATAGAATATTTTATTTGCCACGTTAAATATAGTACACTATTTCATTGCATCCTAATTATATTTTGTCAACAAAAACATACCAAAAGAACTCATCACCATAGTGCTCTTTAATCTGTTAATGCAACAGTGCACTTACAACACAAACCGCTGGCTTCTGTGTGCCTCACAACGTCTGTTAAACATAAAACACATTTATTACCATCATTAAAGCTTCATATTCAATGGCCCTGATTCTGTCTTTCAAAAGTTTAATTTTTTCCACCTCAGATCATAAAACTTCCTGAACAGCATACTTCATACAGTGGCTTGTTACAATAGTTATTGTGTTTATTTCTAGCATTCTATTGGGTCACTTCTCGATTTACCCTAGTGTTTACCTCCTTAAAACCTAGACTGTCGTTTTTATAAAATAGCTTTAAAAAATCTTTATATAGCAAGCATGGGTACAACAAGTGGATAAACCCCCCTTTTTATGTTCATTTTTGTAACATTTTCATTAAGTGTAGTGCCTTCTAAGTAGCCATAATCAAAGTTATAAGTTATACAATTCAGATGGCAGTCTAGATGGTGACTGTAGACAACAATATGGAGTCAGAAATCAGAATTTATTTAGGGAAAGGGAGACCAAGATGGAGAGGCCCAAGATCAGACATTGGGAGAGGCAGAGGCAAATGGCAGAAAGGAGGTAGAGAGAGAGAGAGAGAGACCACTCCGAACAAGGAGCTACAGGAGGTGGACAAGAATCAGGAAGCGCATCAGAACAAGAAATGGGAAAAGGAAAGGAAACAGTAGACGACAGAGTAGCAGCATGAAACCTAAAGAAGCCACAGGCATAGTTTTTAACATTTCTAAATGTAGCCTCACCACCACAGAAGAAAGAGTTCTTAACCTAGGCCTGACCTTTTGTCCCCATGAAAAGCTGAATGTGTTCTACCTGAAACTAGACATGCAAAAGTTTTACAGGAAGCTCAGACTGACGTACTATTCTAGCGCAGTAAAAGACAACAGACCCATTGGAGAAGTAAGCATTAAGCCACGATGAAGGTGGCATCTAATACTGGATTAATGCATGGTTGGGAGGGCATACAACAGCCCAACCATTCATTAACTGCATTAGATGCCACCTTCGGAGTGGCTTAATGCGCTAGTAACATGGGCCGCACGACTATGGAGCTGGCGTGATTCCATTTCACATCGTTTGAACAACATAACGCAGTGACTCGCTATGTTTTGATGAGGTTTTTACTGCACTTCAAAAACCTGTTACAGACAAGCTTTTTTATGCTGCTGGGGTGGAAACATTGTGTAGTGCTATATCTGCAGAATGGTGTCTTTCATATCCTAGAACGACTTACTTTCCCTTCTAGATGGGTATTCATTTTATACCACTCGTTGGAGGTCTGCGGTGGAGTCCTTTGTGCGCCGCTGTCTGGACTTCCGTTACGAATTTGCATCCTCCGTCGCTCACCTCTTCATGCTTCTTTGACATAGCTCCGACGTCCTGCACTCCGTGTGTTGCTCAATCTGGTGCTAATGCTTCTGCTCTTCTTGTGTTTCCCCTGCTGTGCCCTTCCTCACCTCTGTTTCTGGTCACTCGCTGCCTATCCAACACAAGCGTCCCTCTCACAGTTCTTTCTTCCCTCTCCCCGGTGCTGCTTACCTGGCTGTCTGGATGGTCCTGGTACTTCACTTTTGGGCACGGCAGTTATGCTGGATTAATACCCGCTCCGATTTCCCCCACGTGATCACTTTCAATGACTCGCACATCCCCATTTGCAGATTCACTTCAGTGCCATGTTACAAAATAAAACAAACCCTGTCTGAGAACCTCGATTTAAAATCCCAGTTCCACCTAGCAGGCCAGATATCAGCAAACATTACAAGCTACATGGAGTTGTTAGATAGGGATCTTGACAGATCAGAAGAAAAAAAACAGAAAAGAGAAATACAGCTCGTCAGCAGAGGAATTTGCAGCCCTTAGGTATTTAGAGAATGATGATACAATAGTGATTAAGAAAGCCGATATAGGAGGGAGAGTGGTCATAATGGACAAGGAATATTACACATGTGAATGTTTAAGACAGTTAAATGTACAAGACAGCTGCAAAAAGTCTAACACAAATCTGACAGAGGAAGTAAAAGCATTAATTAAAAACTTATTAGAAGGAGGAGTGGAAAAACATTACCTGAGAGAATGGAAAAGCAGGGCATTAACCAGACCACGCCTTGTTATACACATAATCGTATGTGTTGCCAAAGATATATAAAGACATGCAGAGATCCCAGGGAAGCCAGTAGTAGTGGGGATAGGGTCTACTCTGGAGGCTTTATCTGTTTTTATAGGCCATCACCTCCAACCTTTGGTCATGAATACTAAGGCTTATCTAAAAGACACCAAGGATATTATTTCCCTGCTAGGCAGTTTGAACAGGGACAGTGTGGTAGAAGAATATAGAATATTGATCACTCTAGATGTCAAGAACCTGTATACTAGCATCCCCCCACAGGGAAGAATTAGTAGCCCTTAGCGACATTCTAGAGCAAAGAACCACAGGAGAGAAACCACTAAATACATTTCTTCTTAAAATGGTCAGTTTGGTACTTCTCAAAGGCAGTGTGTGTCTGAGCTGCTGGGTATTGTACCAGTCAAGTTATCTGGCTGGGAGTTAATTCTAGTCTATTTCCACCACAGCAGCTATGGGTGGGTGGAGGTCCTGAGGGGACTGTATTTTACTGACACACCACGGACATGATGGTTGGATTATTTTTAAACTATTGCAGTCCCTAGGTCGTTGCCTGTTCTTTTAAGAGCAGGACAAACCTGTACTTTTAACTTTTTTGGACCTGCATTGTAGCGAGGGAACCAGAAGTGGGAGGACACGCTACTTCTGGTCACACACTATAATGCCCCTTGCAATGGCAAGCGTCTGCAAAGGCGACACAGCTAAGGCAAACAGCTTAGCTGTGTCTGCCATGTCAGCCGGGGAAGAGGGGATGAGGGCAGAACCCCAACTCCCAGTACCAGAGGTAGGCAACTGTCGTGGCCATGTAACAAGGGGAATGTTGTATTTATTTATTTTATTTGTTTCAAGATTCTGACATTACCTTTGAGCAAAAGCTCTTTTACAAAGGTTCCACGTCCGGTACAACAAAGTGTGAACAACTGAGAACAAGAAAACAAAGCAGAGTGGAGCCCCAGTGTAAGCAGATTACAAGGGTGAAACATTACTAACAGAGACATACGCTATTTGGTAAGTGCAAAGAAACATGAGGAGGCCAAACATTGTCAGGTACACAGGTATAATTTACAACAGCCAAAGGCTAGGCACAAAGGTATAGTCTTCAGTAGCCAGGGAGCTAGATACATCTACATAGTGGAATTGATGTAGAAAGCTGGGGGTGGGGATCCGGGATGTGGGCAGCTGCCCTGTGAGGGCTTTATTAAAAAGGGTGTGGGAGGTGACTTGATCCATGTCAGTTAGCCAGGCGATTGTGTCTTAAGACTTGCAGGGCTGGGAATGCAGTTACTGCCTACAGCAGCAGGCTATGCTTCCAGAGAGGTACTGTTTAAGCTCAACCTTAAAGGCAGGTAGGCTCAAGTTTGTCTGTAGGTGAGCTGGGATCTCGTTAAGCCACAGGGGAGCACAGTTTGCAAACGACCGCTGTCCCAGTGTCGTTTTTCTGAAGGAGACCACTAGGGAGCCCTGGGAGTGGCCCCCTATCAGGAGGATAAGTCCTCTGAATGGGTAGCCTGTACAGGCTGTAAAATGGGAGGCCTGAAAGAACAAATGGGTCTACAAGTGTGCATACACTGGAGAATTAGAGGCAACAGTAAAAAAGTAAACTGAACAACTGCATGTACAGGCAGGGATCAAAGATATTGAGGCACTTCTAAAATCTACCAGAGAATTACTGGACGGAAGGGAGGGAGGCAACTCAGAAATTAAATAAATAAAGGAGTAATGGAAAAAAAAGAAAATATGAATCACATGATAGTATGCATGATGTAACAAGTGAGGATGAATGGTGCCTTGTTCCAAATGGCCCCAGAAAACGAAGAAGGAATATAAATACAGTGCTAGAACTATCAAATAGGTATACTGTCCTAGAAAACAGAGAGTCACAGGCAGAAATTCAACCCCGAGAGACCTTGAAAAATACAATATGCTGGATCAGATACCCAACGATTTAAATGTGGATAGCAGTACAAGTAAGGGGAGAAGTCAAGGATTTGGAGACAAATTAGCATCCACCAGCCTACAAAAAGGCTCCATGATTAACCCAAACAATGTCCAAGGTATAAGAGCTACGAATCCCACCCCTAGAAATAGTACAGATAGGTATGACAGGCAAGATCTGGGACAGACTGGAACACAAACAAGACATGTAGTGGTCATAGGTGACTCCATGCTTCAATCTACAGACAGGCTAGTCTGTAGTGGTAGAAAGGAGACTGTGACACTATCATGTTTGCCAGGGGCAGGAATAAATGATGTTAAAAAATTACTACCTGGTTTTCTGGACCATACAAATGAGCCAGTAGTGCTTCTTCATTTAGCCACAAATGATGTGGGTAAACGAGATGTAACCCAAATACAAAGGGACTTTGAGACGGTGGGAAAAGAAACTGCTCCCTTATCATTTCTGAAATACTACCGGTCCCAAGGGCTAGCAGATATAGAACTAATGAAATAACGACGACTGAATGGGTGGTTGAAAAAGTGGTGTTATAGACAAAAGTCAGAATTCTTACCACACTGGCAGCGTTTTGAGAACGTACACAGGTTATATGCCAGAGATGGTCTCCACTTAAGTGTATCTGGAAGCAAAGTTCTGGCCAATAGAATTAATAGTAAAACTGGACAGTTTTTAAACTGAATATGGGGGGGCAGGTGGGTAAAATCAATACCAATACTTGTACTCTGAAAAAGAAACAATGTACCCCTGAGTGGAAGGCACTTTTGGTAAATGCCAGGAGTCTAAGAAATAAAATCGAAGAATTAGAGATTATCTTGAAAACAGAAAATATAGCATTATGCACGATAACAGAAACATGGTGAAAAAAGGACATATTGAGGTGGAAATAGAAGGATATTAGCTGCAATGCTCCCTCGCTGTAACGAACACAACTGGAGCCAGTCCTTGTGTTCGTTATACTGAGGATTGGTGACAATATGCATGCAGGAGCTGTAAATACAGTATATGCAAAGAATACATTGCCTTTATTCAATTACAAAAGCAGGCAACATTCAAAAAAGTTAAGTTAAATAAAAAACATTTTCTGACACTCCATCCATGTCAGACACTTCTCCAGCCCTTTTATTGCTTCTGTGACTGTTGGCACTTCTCCATCCACCCCCTGCTTCCTCCGCATCACTCTCACTTTCCCCGCAGTCCTCCAGGCAACAGCGGCAACGATCTCATCATCTGTTCTGTTGTTGGAGTCATGTCATCAGAGAAAATCCATTCCTCTATCAATTCGGTGGCTTCTTCTTGGTCCCCCACGATGTTTAGGTCTGTGGCAAGCTGGACAGTTTCATCTGTGTCATCTTCGTCTGGCTCATCGAAAACAGTGGCTGCCTTCGGTGGTTTTAGTGCGGGTCCTAGTGTTGAATCCCAGCAGTAGTGAACAATGCCTGTAGAAACTGCAGCCCATGCTTCTATTGACAGATGAATGACATCTTTCAGTGTCAGTGACTTTAGGAATGCTGTCACTGAATCTCCCGGTGATGCTAGATCACTCAGCAACCGCTTCCTATAATGTTTTTTGAATGTTGCAATTATCCCACCATCAAGTTTGTTGAATGTGGGCCGCAGTGTTTTTTGGCAAAAATACCGTTTTGATCTTGTCTTCCCGGGACTTAAGTGCGGATTCAGGGGGGTGGGCGGGGCATTGATCTATCAACAAGATTGTTTTTGGGGGTAATCACAGTGAGCGATGGTGTGCTCTCACTGAAGGCATAAACTATTTCTCAAACCACTTTTGGAACAGATTTGAGGTCATCCAGGTGTTTCTGGAGGATTCATACACCACTGGCAGAGAGGACATGTTGAGATGGTGAAAGCACTGGGAGGCGCAAAACTTCCCGATGCACAGAGGTTTCAACTTGTATGAGCCACTGGCATTTCTGCTCAACGGGACCTTTGCACAACTGTCCTTTGCGACTTTGAACCCTTTTGAGGCACTATTATCATTTTTGGTGGCCAAGGTGACATCTGGCAGACAGTGCCAAAAAAGGTCTGTCTCATAGCAATGGTACAGCTGGTCCGGGGTGTAGCCACTATCCTCAGTTTTTTTTTTTTTTAAAGTTTGGGCAGAAACTATGAAGCAGCCACCTCGTCACTTGATCTCTGCTCCCCAGTAATGCAAACATGGCAGATGCCATGACAGTGTTGAATGCACCAGAGCCAGCCCATTGAGGATCGAAATTGGTTTGCTTCTCCATACAGCTTGGCAACAAACTGGTTTGCCTTCTCTCTGACCAAGGAGCCGGACACAGGTATCCCATTAAGGCGCTGCTGTGAAACACAGATTTGCATAGCCTTGTCTGTGTCAGCCTCATTGGCTTTCCCAAGTTTTTTTCTGCCGAGACCCTCACTCTCTGTAACAGATTCTCTCAGGGAATCTTCCTGTTTTCTCCAAGTACATATTGTAGGCTTGGAGTATCCAGTCTCAGCTGACAGCTTTTTTAAGCTGTCACCGCTGTTCAGCATGTCAAGGATCGCAAGCTTGGTTTTTACTGAACACCCGGACTGTCTCATTTTGGCTGAGGAGATGTTTGAGCAGTGCTTGAGTAGTGGTTTTTAAGGTTTGATTATGTTTGTTGTCTTAGCTGTCTGCCATGTTATTAAAAGCAATGCCAATTAACTTCATTTAAAGAGACAGTGGCTGTTGAGGAATGCAGTACATTGCAAGCAGTGAGACTGGCGTTTTTTTCTCAGGAGCCATTAGTGCCATTCATTTTAACCATGTGTTCACTATAACTAGGTTCATTATAGCAAGGGAGCACTGTATTTAGGAGGGATAGGGAGGACAGAAATGGAATGGGAGGGAGTGGCACTATGTGTCAGAAATGACATAGGTGCTCATGAAATGCACACATCCCTTGAGCCTGAGATCGAACAACTTTGGGTGCAGGTTACCCCATCCCATGAGAAACAGGTGCTCCTAGGTGTTTGTTACAGACCACTGTCTCTAAGTGGCCCCCAAACCATTGTTGAATTTATCAAACAGATAGAGAACCAGCACCCTAGGAAAAAAACTATTGATTTCAGGTGACTTCAGTTTCCCAGAAATTAGATGGGAGGAGTGTGCCTCAAGTACAGGGGTAGAGAATGAATTCCTAGAAGCACTTGATAGTATAAGCCCTGAAAATCATGTACTGTTGCATATTAGGGATAATCATACCCTAGATCTTATCATAAGTAATTTGGGAGAATCACTTGAAAGGTGTCATGCCAGGGAACCCTTGCTAGGAAGTGACCATAACATGGTAGAATTTTACATCAAGATTGGGACTGAATTCCAGGGCGGCACTAGCAAAAGAAAGAGATATGACCTAGCTGACTACAATGCATTAAGAAATTTAGTAAAACAATGGAACTGAGCTAAGAACTTTGAAGGGCTAGAACTAACTCAGATGTGGAATGTGTTCAAATCCTTTCTCCATGATCTGGTAGACAGAAATGTTCCCACTAGAATTAAATATAACCAAAAGGGAAAGATACCAATGTGGTTCAACCCCAAAATCAACAAGTTAATAAAAGTGAAAAACAGAGCTCATAAAAGAGCTAAAAGGGAAGGAACCACCAAATATAAAGATATGTATAGAGAGAAACTCAGAGATCTGAAACTAGAAATTAAAAAAGTGAAAAGGGAGATGGAGTTAAAATTAGTCAACAAAGTTGGGAATAATGAAATGGCCTTTTTAAATTATGCTGGGAGCCTTAAAAACAACAATAGCACCATAGGTCCTTTCACCCAGGGTGATAAAATAATCACAGACTGCCAAGCCATGGCTGAACAGTTTAATAGTTATTTCGGAAGTGTCTACCAGGCAAGTGACATCCAGAAGTATGATAAAGTAGAGAACATGGAAAGTAACATGGTAAAACACCTACTATTGTTAGAATCAAACTGGAAACACTAGACCCCACTAAGTCAGCAGGACCCGATGAATTGCATCCTGGATTTCTCAAGGAACTAGCACCTGTATTATGTGACCTCATTCATGCTAAATTTGTAAAATCACTAAATGAGGGAACCTTAGCTGAGGACTGGCTATCTGCCAGTATTGTATCGATTCATAAAAAGGGACCTAAAACAGATTGTTCAAATTCTAAACCAATCAGCCTTACTAGTATTATAGGCAGTATACTCGAGAGTTTCATTAACGAGGCCATAAATTACCATATTAAGGAAAATGTCTATGGTGATGTTTACCAGCATGGGTTTTTAAAGGGAAGATCTTGTCTAACAAACCTGATACATTTTTTTGACCTTGTTAGTGAGGCCATAGACGGTAACATCCCAGTGGATGTACTGTACCTCGATTTCAAAAAAACTTTTGATAGCGTCTCCCATTTTGAGTTGATAAATTCCCTAAAGGGAATACATCTAAATGGATGTCTTATAAGATGGATCTGTGCCTGGTTAACAAGTAGAAAACAATGAGTGATTATCAAGGGGTATCTTCCTGACTGCACTCCAGTGACCAGCGGGGTTTCGCAGGGTTCGGTATTGGGACCCACCTTTTTTAATATCCTGATGACATCCATAACCTGTAATAACAAAGTTTGGATGGCAAAATTTGCTGACGACATCAAAATGTGAGCATTGGTTACAAACGAAGGGGGTGCTAAACTATTTCAAGAAAATATTAATGCACTGGTAGACACTGCAGTAAGAAAGAGACTTAAATTCAATTTGAATAAATGTAAGATCATGCATCTAGGCAAAAAGAAATAGTAGATTCAATTACCATATACATGAGAATGTATTACAGACTACCGAAACTGAGAAGGATCTAGGAGTACAAATCAGTAGTGATTTTAGTTTTTCCAAACATTGCACAGAGGTGGTAAGAAAGGGATATGGCATATTGTCTGCTATAAAGAGGAACATCAGGAGCAGGGCCAGTGAGGTGGTGGTGCCACTGTATACGTCATTCATGCACCCCCACATCAAGTACTGCAGGCAGTTCTGGGCACCATATCTGAAGAGGGATGTAAAGAAAATCGAGAAGTTGCAGAGACAGGCAACAAGGATGGTGAATGGGACGCAGGGTATGACTTACTGGGAGAGGCTTGAGACCTTAAAGCTATACTCATTGCAGTACAGAGGAGATATGTGTCTGACCTTCAAGGCAATGCAGGATAGGGATCTTTGGGAGTGTACAGGACCCAATAAGAGACCTGACTTGATATAAAATAGGGGCCATCAATATCAACTAAGAAGGACCATTATAATAAAAACCAGAGAGAAAATTGGTTCTCTCAACGAGTGGTGACCCAGTGGAATACATTACCACCATTAGCGGTGTCTTATGATAGTATGAATCAGTTTGAGCATACACTAGATGAATATTGCAGAGAAAATCACTTCCAACTTATAATATAAAATGATGCCGGTCTGATATGGTTAACGCTATTTAACCAGTCCACATTCTATATATCCTATGAAAAAACTGTACTGCAAGGAAAAAGACTGTAATGTACTGCTACACACAAGGAGTTTTCACAAACCAAATATTAAGGACAACATTCCATATGGATAACTTGTGAGAGATAAAAGGAAATGTGCCATGTATTCAGATTACAGAGAAGCAGCAGATGGATTGGAGACATGCTTCGGAGAAATGGGTTACAATGAACATATTCTGGATGCAAGAAGAGGTGAATGTGATGCGTGACAGAGGCAGAAACTACTGAACAATACAAGGCCTAATGAGAAGAACAAGAACAGAATAGCAGTTTGAATAGATTATTCAGATCAAGTCAGACTAGTGAAACTGATTATTTTGAAACACTGAGATACGCTACTGGCCACCACAGTGGGATAAGAGACTTTTAAGGATAAACTATTAATTATTGCAAAAAAAATCAGGAATGTTGGGGACTGGTTATGTCACTGTTTTTAACAGGGTCAAAAAAATGGAATTCAAAGTTTTTCAGCAAGTTTAATCCATACAAAAATTAAGAAATTCAAATTCAACAATGTATTACTTGTCAAACAGAAAAAGTGATGTATCTGTTGAGATGCCTATGCGATTAGGGCTGTACAAGAAAAACAATGCAGCCACTTCGTGTTGCCTTAATGAGCATAGAAATGACATAAGAAGGGGGGGGATAAAGCATCCGCAGTAGCAAGACATTTTAAAAATCTTAAGCATAATTTGTCAGTGTTGCAGTTTGATAGATAAAAGTTACAGCTGGCCTAATTTCTTATTTACTAAGAGGCCAAAGTTTTTATTGTAAGTTTCAAATCCCGTATCTTATCAGATTGGGTATTAAACATGGCTATTACTGTTGACTCATCAAGAAAAATCCCTGTCAGTGAACACACGATGAAAGTGTAGAGTGGTCAGTTGTGCTAACACCTAATCAGTAACAACAGTGTTGATAGGGTACAGAGCGAGTGGATTTTTTTCAAAGTATGGGAAAAGTTATACTGTACATGTGCAGAAGTTTGGCCACCGTTTGTGTTGCTATGGAGACTACATCCCTATTTATGGCATGCAGTCATGGCAGCCAGCACCCACAGTAACTCCAGAATGCCAAGTTGGAAGGTAAGAGATGAACTATTATTATGCATACTTAGCAGGCAGCAAACTTAATGAAAATAGTAGCAAAATAAACATAAAAATGGGATTTATCCACTTGTTGTTCCCATGCTTGCTATATAAAGATTTAAAATAGAATGCTATATAAAAAGGAAAGTCTGGTTCCTAAGGAGGTAAACATTAGGGTAAATCTAGAAGCGATCTAGTTGAATGTTAGAAATAATAAATGGCATAAGAAACCACTGTATTAAGTACACTGTTCAGGAAGTTTTATAATTAACAATAGATGGTGAAGTCAGATTTAAGTGTATTACATGTAACATGTACAGATTAATAAAAAGCAATGAAAGCAGTAAAGGGGAATTTGGATGTGACTTGAATAAACAGCTATGTATGGAACTAAACAACCTATGTTCCAGATTAGATATCTTAGAAAAGTCCCAACTGGAAATGGAATTAAAACTTAACCCCAATAGATAAGTTCCAAATACACCTAGACCAGTTAAAAGAAAAACTGTGGATGATACACAACCATCTGACAATGATTGGTCCACAGTCATACCACACCCGAGGAAAAGACATGATAAACCTTTAACAATCAATAACAAAGACACGGTTGTACTCCTTGCAAATAGGTATTCAATTCTTCAGCCCATTGACAGATCTCCTGAAGACAACAACAGTGAAATTACTAATAATAGTGCCGATAGAGACTTCCCATTACCTTTCCTTGTTTCTAAAACTACTGCAAAATATAAGAAAGATGTCATCACAAAGGACGCACAAACTGAAAATCCTTTTTCATCAAATTCTGTTCCACCAATTGATGCAAGTGGTGATCAGATTATTAATGAACATCCTACCACCTGTGGCAATAATCTGCAAAAATTCCATGTTAATTGGCTTGCCTGAATCATCAAGTACTTCATTACATGCAAATAATATAAATACTCATGACATTAGCGACCAGGGACAATCCATTAACTTATTATTATCAAATTCAACATCTAACACGCCTATCAGAAATGTAGAATCTCATGAAACTGAAAAGCTACCTATTAATAATATAGGAAATAATAGGCAAATATTTGTCTGAGGCGATTCCATCATTAAATACTGTGACTCCACTATATGTAAATATGACAACATGAATAGAACATGCAGTAGTTATAGAGGAGCAAAAATCTCAGACATTGCCAAACAGATTGATATTGTACTAAAGAATGCTGTGTGTAAACCACTAGTCATAATTCACGTGGGTACAAATAACATCAATAACTGTTGTACTCATCAAATCAAAAAAGAATTTGAACTTTTCAATTCTGAGTTAAAAAAAAAAACTATGGAGCTGATGTGTGCTACTCAGAGATCCTTCCAGTCCCAAGGTTTAATCAGGACAAAAACAGGAAAATAAAGGAAATTAATGACTGGTTATGCAAATGAACTCTGGAAAACAACTTAGGTTGTTTAACACATTGGGAAAACTTAGAACATGACTATAGACTCTCTTGCTGGGATGGCCTCCATTTGAATAGAAAGGGAAGCAACTACTTAGGCAAAATGATAGCTCAGTATATTATAAAGGCTTTAAACTAGCACCTAGGGGTGGTGAGCAAGGGGATTCAAAATCAAAACTCAAACTTAAAGATTCAAACTTTAAACCAAAAATAATTGTAATCAATGCACGTAGCCTTAACATACTCAAAAAAGCAGAACATGAAATTCTAATTTCTCATGAGAGTATTGATATTGTCTCAGTAGTTGAAACATGGTGTGATGATACCTCCTTATGGTCAGGGAAATAGAAAATGTCACTATATATTTTAAGAACAGAACCAGCAAAAAGGGTGGTGGTGTCTGTTTGTATGTAAACAATAAGTACCGTAGCTATGAAATAACTCAAACTTCTAATGAGCAAAAGCAAATCGAGTCAATTTGGGTTAATGTCAAGC
This sequence comes from Neoceratodus forsteri, assembly GCA_016271365.2. Lineage (NCBI taxonomy): Eukaryota > Metazoa > Chordata > Ceratodontiformes > Ceratodontidae > Neoceratodus > Neoceratodus forsteri. Next base: position 1,125,752,016 of record CM057449.1, on the reverse strand, counting down.
TATCACAAACACTCTCCTCCTTAGTTGGCTCTTGTTACAGACCTCCATCAAGTAGCATACATTATAATAACAAACTTACACGAGAAATAACTGATGCTGCTGAGTCATCTAATGTTATAGTATTAGGTGATTTTAACTATCCAGGCATAAATTGGGATATTCATTCTGCATCATATTTACCAGAACAAACTTTTCTCAATTCTATGGTATTGATGGGGCTAGATCAACTTGTTAAATCTCCAACCAGAGCAGACAATATACTTGATCTAGTGTTAGCCGCATACGGCCATTTAGTCCCCGGACAAAACATTGTGGAGTTGTTGTTGAGGACAGATGGTCGGCAGGACAATTTGGGGTTACAGTAATCGTCACGCGGACAAACTGCAGCAGTTATATTCGTCGCGAGAGATGATCTTCCCCTCATGAGGCTGATAATAGTCATAATTGCCTAAACAAAATAATGATCTGGAAGCACAGGCTGTTTTACTCCTGCTGCCAGCTCTTTCCAGCATGGTTTCAGCAATCTGTGTTTTTCGCGGCAGCATTCTTATTCTCAAAACTGAAGGCGGAGAGATGATATGCCGAAAATAGTGAATTAATGGCTGAAACTGTTAGATATCCTTTATTTTGGGCCGAGTGCATTGCCGATTTAGTACGCCAAACTTCAGCTGCCAGATGCCTCTCATTGTAAGCCTATTCTAACATGCATAACACATGTATTTCTGGTAAATTCATTTGCATTATTATACCAATCGTAACTAAGTGTATGGGCTTTTTGAGGGCTGAAATGAACTAAATAGTCATTTAGAAGCAGTATGCTTAGGGAAGAAAACTGATGTGATGAAATCTGGTGCAGTATTTAAAAATGTGACATATGTCAGTAACTCCCACTGCAGATTGACTGCATTTGTTGATCTTGTAAATAAAAACAAGCTCCATTAAATGAAAACAGTCACAAAATAAAAATGGTCTGTCTCCCCATCAAACAGTCCACAGTAATAGGTCGGGGCTGCTGGTTAACTAGGATCTGCAGCTTATCCATTAGGTAGGAAAATGGGCAGACTGGGTGGGCCAGGCAGTCCTTATCTGCCGTCAAATTCTATGTTTCTATTGGGGGGGGGTAGAATATAGAGAAAAAACTCTCAACTTTAACAGTGTCCTCCACACAGCACAATACCTTCTACTGGACAGTGATCTGTAAAACTTGACACAACAGACTTACAAAAGATAACAAAAGATGTTTAATATTGTCGCGGTTACTACATGACCGCAACTACTATGCCGGCGACTAATGTGCCCCGCTACATTTTCACTGCTCCCACTTGACCGCGCCAAAATATACCGTGACGATTAGTCTGTGAACTAGTGTTAACCAACATACCTAGTTACTTCTCTAATATTTCAGTTAATAGCCCATTACGTAACAGTGATCACAACACCATACTATGTACCCTTTTAGAAACTAGATTTTTAATCTGGCTAATATTAAGATAATTGTAATAAAGCAAATTATAAGGCAGTTCAAGCAGTTCTGGATTCAATTAATTGTGAAGATATACTCTCCACCCTCCCAGTAGGGGAATGTTGGCAAACTATAAAGAACATTATCCTTAAAACTGAAGAATGGTCTGTCCCAACTAAACCAATCAACAGTAAAAAAGGTAAAACTGTGCCCGGGATGACTAAAGGACTTAAAACACAAATAAGAAAAAAAGAAAGGGCTTATAGGAAATAAAACAAAACAAATATCATAAAACCTACTCTAACTATAAATGGGAACTAAAATTATCCAAACAATTAATTAAGAAAAAAGGAATTTAGAACTCAGAATTTCAATGTGTAAAGGAAACAACAAAATGTTTCCAGTGTTAATCAGCAAAGGTAAAAAAAAAAAAAACACATAAATTCAATATCTGCAAATGGTAAAATTACAAATGAACTGATTGAAATGGCTATAGCACTGAATATTTATTTTTCAACTGTTTTTAATAAAAAAAGACTCAGTAAATAATGTATATACCAATACAATAGGTATAATAAATTTCACTAATGATGAAGTAAAGCAAACCCTGCTTAATCTCAGACATCACGCATTCCCGGTCTAGATAATATAAACCCTAATTAGTTAAAAAGCCTGTCATCTAGCCTGAATGTGCCCTTTACCATTCTGTTCAACAAATCATTATCCCTTGGACAAATTTCTTCTGAATGAAAAAAAGCCGACATAAATCCAGTCTTTAAAAGGGAAATAAACTTAGGTACAGAAAAGTACTGGCGTGACCCACATGACCTGATGATTGAATTTCCACTTGCGGCCAGCGACCTGGAGTTCGAGGCGGACTTGGGTGCTGGAGGGCTGGCCGGGAGAGGGCTTGAGCATCGCTGATGGCTTGCCTTCTCTCAGGGGAGGGCGGGGATGCGACCCGGCGCTTGCTGACCCCTAGCGGAGGCTGGGGGCACAGCAGTGCATGGGTTCCCACTCACTAAGGAGGCATGGTGAATGTTGGCGTCAGCCTTACGATGTGGCACACCACGTCCCCGGGGGAGCAAACGGGAAAAAGAGCCCCGTAGCCGACCGGATGACTGTCGCCAGCTCCTGTAGCCATGAGTCCAAGGACAGTGCATGCACCATCCCCAGCAGCACCCTGGAGCAGGTTTGGCGCTGGTCGCCCCCACCGGCACCGTCCCCTGGGAGGAGGGACCCGCCCAGTTCGTCCGGTCACCCAGAGGCTGCTATAGAGAGATAGAAGAGGTGGCTGATCGGCAATGCGGCTCGGAGGGCATAGGTGGCCTGAAGGAGAGGCCGGTCCGGAGCTGGGAGGGAGGGATAATTAAAAAAAAAAAAAAAAGTGTTGGTCAATAAGTATAACATCAGTTCCATGTAAGCTTCTAGAATCCCTTATAAAAAAAGATTTGAAGAAGAATCTGAAAAGCTAGGGCTCATTGATTTAACACAACATGAATTGAAAAAGGGGGGATCTTGTATTACTAAACTTATCGTTTTCTACTAGTCAATATCTAAAAACCTGGACATAGGTAAACCATGTGATATTATTTTCATCGACTTCAAAAAGGCTTTTGATAAAGTATCTCACTATATACTCACTGACAAACTTAACAACATGTTGTTTAGCTCACACCTTATTAATTGGGTAAACAATTGGTTAACTAATCGAACTCAACAGGTTAGACTACATGGTACAACATCTTTACCAGTTGAAGTGGCTAGTTGAGTTCCACAAGGGTCAGTTCTGGGGCCATTTCTGTTCAACTGCTTTACTTCTGATCTTCACCATGGTAACATCCAATATCATAAAATTTGCTGACGATTCCAAATTAGCTAATGTGGTTGACTCTTATTCAAATCATGTCTCTTTCTACTAGTCTAAATCATGTACTAAATTGATGTAAAGTCAAAAAAATGGAGTTAAATATAGACAAATGTTCAGTGATACATCTTGGAAAAAATAACCCCATGCATCATTATACTATGGATTCTATACACCTACGTACAGTAGAATCTGAAAAGGACCTTGGTGTTATAATAGATAATAACCTTAGTCAAAAATATCATATTAGATCGATGGTCCAAAAAGGCAAATAAAATTATCAGTATTATTAAAAAATCATTTGTAACCAGGGATGAACTGATCATTTCAAATCTCTACAGAAATTATATTCACCCCATTTAGATTATGCATCCCCCTTTTGGTCCCGGTATCATAGGCAAGACATCGACCTAATAGAAAGAGTGCAACGTAGAGTCACCAAACTTATAGCTAGTCTGCATACACATCCCTATCGTTATAGGCTTCAACATCTCTGCCTCATGCCCGTGGAAGTTAGAAGACTATGGGGTGACTGCCTCAAGCTTCGTTATATTCAAACAGGCAACACATTAATGAAACAATGTGGTATCTTACCTAACACTAGGAATTTAAATTAAAGATCACATAAACAATTAAAAGTCCCTATGACTAGTACCAAAAAAGGAATAATGTGAAGTAATTAAGATCTGTTGCCTTTTGGAATAAACTTCCCAAAGAACTGTTAGCACTAAAAAGCCAAGTGCACTCACACGCCAGTCCCATAAAGAAAGGAACATGCAACCATCCATTAGATTTGCTTCAAATGTTGCTCCTTTTTATTTTCAGCATAAAAGGACGAGGCAGGCTCCTCTCCAGATACAACACCTCAACGTTTCATGTTTACATGAGGATAATAAATTTCAAGAGGATAATAGCACACCCAAGTGGTACACTTAAATAGTGATCCCTTAAAGCTATGGCATACTATTTCATATTACATGAATAAAGTGTGTTAGTGCTTAGATGTGACAAAAAACTAAACATTATGATAAAAATGAAAGCACAAACATCAATAAAGTCATTCTTAGTGACAAATTCATAAGCAACTTGCATTAAAATGTACAATTGTCAATCTGTACGTTTTTCAGTGTTACTTGATTTTTTATTTACAGTGCCTTCAGAAAGTATTCACCCCCCCCCCTTGAATTTTGTCACATTTTGTGATGTTGCAAACTCAAATTAAAATACATTTTTATGGGATTTTTTTGTCACGTATCTACACAAATTACTCGATAATGCCAAAGTGGAATGAAACTTCTGGAATTTTTTGTACATGTAATTTAAAATAAAAACCTGAAATGTCTTGATTTGATAAGTATTCACCCCCTTTGCTATGACACTCCAAATTGAGCTCAGGTGCATCCAATTTCCTTGTGAGATCACTCTAAAACTTGAATGGAGTCCACCTGTGGTCAGTTCAAATGGTTGACATGATTTCAGAGGAAATACACCTGTCTATATAAGGTCCCACTGTTGACAGTGCATGTCAGAGCAGAAACTCTACTGTGAAGACCAAGGAGCTGTTCGTAGAACTCCATGATAGAATTGTGAGGAGGCATAGATCTGGGGGAGAGGCATAAAAACATTTCTAGGGTGTTGAAAGTTCCCAGGGAGCACAGTTAAGTCCATCATTAGGAAATTGAAAGATTACAGAACCACCCAGACTCTTCCTAGAGCAGACCGTCCTCCCAAACTGAGCATCCGGGCAAGAAGGACCTTGGTCAGGGAAGTGACCAAGAACCCAATGACCACCCTGACAGAACTACAGAGTTCCATGGCTGAGATGGGAGAACCTGTCCAGAGGACAACAATCTCTGCAGCATTTCACAGATGTAGCCTCTATGGGAGAGTGGCTAGATGGAAGCCACTCCTGAGAAAAGGCCACATAATAGCATGCCTGGAGTTTGCAAGAAGGCACGTGGCAGACTCTGAGACCATGTGGCAAAAGATTCTGTGGTCTGATGAAACAAAAATTGAACTATTTGGCCTGAATGCAAGGCACTATGCCTGGCGCAAACCGAACACAGCTCATCACCCGTGTAACACCATCCCTACCATGAAGCATGGTGGTGGCAGCATCATGTTATGGGGGTGCTTTTCAGCGGCAGGGACTGGGGCACTTGTCAGGATAGAAGACAATGAATGGAGCCAAATACAGGCATCATGAGGAGAACCGCATCAGTCTGCAATATATACCTTGGACTGGGGCGAAGATTTATGTTCCAACAGGACAACGACCCCAAGCATACAGCCAGAGCAACACTGGAGTGGCTTCAGAACAAGAAGGTGAATGTCCTTGAGTGGCCCAGCCAAAGCCCAGACTTGAATCCCATTGAGAATCTGTGGAAAGACTTAAAGATTGCGGTTCACCGACGCTCCCCATCCAACTTGACAGAGCTTGAGCAAATCTGCAAGGAAGAATGGGGAAAATCCCCAAATCCAGATGTGCAAAGCTGATACAGACATACCCAAGAAGACTCAAAGCTGTAATTGCTGCCAAAGGCGCTTCTACAAAGTTTTGACTCATGGGGGTGAATACTTAAGTAAACAAGATATTTCAGTTTTTAATGTTTCATACATTTTTATTACACAATACAAATATTTTGGCCCCTTTCAATTGTTGAGTATGCTGTGTGAATTAAGGGGGAAAACAAATCATTTCAATGCATTAAAAATTCTGGTAGTAACACAATAAAATGTGACAAAATCCAAGGGGGGTGAATACTTTCTGAAGGCACTGTATTTTTTATTTCGTGTTTTTTATTTTTCTAAAGCAGATAACTGCTGAAAACTCACAATTAATTACTGTGTTCGTTTCCTCAATGAAAATTCTGACAATATCTAAAGTGCTGTAAATATGCATAAAAGTATGCTAATAATGCACTATAAATATGTAGAAATTTCGATTTTATTGTTAAGATCTGGTTAATTCATAGCATTAGTTTTAAAGATCCAAAATTGCTCTCTGTGTGCTAGTTTGTCATCTGTATTGCCCCCTCTGGGGCCCATGCATATTTTTTCTATTGCTACAAAAGACCACATATGTTTAGCATTATTTTGTATATTCTCAGTATTGCACAAATGAGGGGCTATTGCATAATCCATATTTTTTACTGCTATTGCCCTAACATGGTCACCTACTCTTTCTTTAAACCAGGGTGTTATTGAGTCTGATACACTGCAGTTTCTAACAGTCAAATACCCAATTAGGGCAGCTATTTATATGTTGCTGAAGGTACACAAGAGTTTAATTAACCCTCCAGGGTGTCCCATTATTGCGGGTATCGGTTCCATGATAGAGAAATTGTCAGAATTTGTTGACTGTTAAATTCAGCCTTTTGTTCCTAAGCTGTGATCCCATATTAGGGATACAAAGAAGCTTTGCAAATATTAGGGGATATAACAGTGCAATCAGAAGATCTGTTAGTCACACTTGATGTGACTTCATTATACACTGTCATACCACATGAGGCAGGACTTGCAGCTTTGGGACATTATTTGAATAAAAGAAGTAATCACAGCCCTTCAACTTAATTTATTGTTAAACTGGCAGAGTTTGTTTTAAGATACAATACATTTATGTTTGAAGGTGATTTTTATTTACAGGTTAGCGGAACAGCTATGGGTTCTAAATTTGCCCCAAACTTTGCTAACCTGTATGTGGTGTTCTGAGAACAACAGGCCATTTATAATAGGGGAAAAAAATACCTTTTATGAAAAAATTGGCCTATATTGCCATTATATAGATAATTGTTTTCTGATTTGGTCAGGTACAAAAAAAGAACTGTATGATGTTGTTATGTATTTAGAAAAGACGAATCTGTGTTTAAAATTCACAGTGGCAGTGAGCGGTGGTAGTATTCCTTTTTTGGATTTATGTGTCATTAAAAATTTTGAAGGAACAGTGGATACTACTTTATACAGGAAACTCACTGATAAAAATATTGTTTTGCTAGCTAATTCTTGTCATCCATGGCATATTGTGAATGCAATACCTAAAGGGCAATTTATTAGGGCATATAGAAATTGCAGTATAAAGCTTAATTTTCAGCAACAGGAAGATGAATTGGAGAATAGGTTTGCTGAGAGAGGGTATAAAAAATCTTTAATAGCAGGTGCACACTTTACTATAATAGAGACGATTTACTCAGGGAAAAGTGTGCAGATAAAAATAACTCTTGACAGGTTCAATTTCATCACTACTTGTAGTATTGAAGCTAGAAAAGTAGAAGATATTGTTAAGAAAAACTGGAAAATTCTTCAGATAGAGAATAAACTCTATAAACTGAACTCTGCCCAGAAGCGGAGACTGAACTCGGGGATTGCCAGAGCCTGTAAGAGGTAAAGTGTCCTGCACTACAGCCTGACTGTTTGTGTAGCACTTCCCGCCCGCCTCACCCACCCAGGGTCGGCGCTTCATTTATTGCTGCTGGCAGGTCACGTGTCACATCACGTGACCTACCCTTCTTTTTACTAAGTGTCCACTTTCCCATTTGCAGCTTATAGACACCAACCACAAGGGGTTGCTGCACTCTCCACTCTAGGTCCTCTTTCAACTCTCCACCCCTTCCTAGCAACTGTTTGCAAACCTACCCACTAGAGGTCCCTGCAGTTCCCTTTGAATCCTTTCTGCCACCTACTTTCCTCACTCCTCCCATCAGCACACCACTACCACCTGGCAGCCTCAAACCTGGTACCCTTTTTTCCAAAGTCTACTGACTAACCACTAAGCCAATGAACCAGGCCAACATCTTCCTCTACTTTCAAACTCTTAACCCTTCCTCCCTCCTTTTCTGAATTAAAAAACTTTCTACACTCTGTCCCTAAACTGTGCTCAAACCCAGTACCCTTGCAGTCAGAGTCAGCAGCTCTACCTCTTAACCACTTTGTCTACCTGTTTTATTCCTACTTCCTATGCCTTTTAGTCTTCCCCCCCCACCTGCCAAAATATAAGTTTACCACTTCTCTCTTGCTGCCTTTGAACCCTGCACCTTCACTGTCAAAGTCAGCAGTTCCACCACTCAGCTAGCACACCTGTCTATTATTTCTGCAAGATTTCAAACTCTAAAAAACACTCTAACCCTCAGACACTGCAAAATTGTTATCTGATTGTTTCTGCACACCTTGAACCCAACTCCCTGCTGCTACAGCCACTGGCTGGGGTCCTTTCTGCTACCCTGGGCAAGACTTGAACCTAGTGCCCTGTGCATCTCAGGCACTAGCTCTGCCACTGTACCAAAGCAGCAACTACACTTAGAGGTGACCTCTCACTACTATCTCCCCCTCTATCATCCTAGTTCCCCATTCTTTCTTCACTTCAGCTCTCCCACCCTTACCAACTATGCATGTGCACCTCCTGCCCACCGGCTTCTCTCTTCTCCTCCTCCTTCTTCTTTTGCCTTCCACCAACCCTATTATCCCTATTAACCCTCGGCCTCACTACTCCAGTGTTCCTACCTACCCTCCTGTCCTCCCCTCCTCCTTTACCACTGCTCCTCCCCCTCCCTCCTCCTCCACACACCCCATATGCTCCTCTCCACCTCACCCCCCATCCAGACACTACCTTTCCTCCCCCGGCTCCCTTGGGCATCTGATCACGCAAGCCTTCTCTGCCTGTGCTGCCCTACCCACCCCCTGTGCTAGAAACCCCATTTCTCATCCTATCCGCCGCGTAACTCTCCATCTGCCACCCTCTGACCAGAGCAGTTCTCCTCCTTCTACCCTGACAGGAACATACATCCCAACCCAGGCCCTGCCCCTCCCACCCACTCGGCCCACTGGTCTCAAGTAGCCTCCATGAACATATGCAGCCTGCTGAAAAAATTTGGCCCTACAATGCTGGGCCTTGGCTCATCAACCAGACATCATAGCCCTGGTTGAAACCTGGCTGTCCAAATCCACCCCTGACTCATTTGTCTCCCTCCCAGGCTATACCTTATACCGGGAGGACCGAGTAGGCAAGGGGAGGCTGTGCAATCTACACTAGGGACATAATACTTGGACATGCACTCCCCACCCCTGCCCTTGTAAATGGGGCCCAGGCTCTTACCCTCAAACTCACCCCGGACCCCTCTAGGAGCCCTATCTATCTCACCACGGCCTATGTTCCCCCAAAGAACCAGCACCCAGCCCTGGTATCTTTAACTGACTACCTGGCCACCCTCCACCATAAGGCGAACAAATCCTAGTTGGGGACCTTAATGTAAATTGGCTCAGCACCTCCTCTTCCGCGATCAGAGACTCATTTGCCGCCCAAGACCTGACGCAACTAGTCACCCAGCCCACGAGAATAAACCCTAAGAGAGGTACCAGCACCCTTCTGTATGTTGTTATAACCAACCGACCCCAAAAAATCCAAAACATCCAGGTCCTACCAGACTCCCTAAGTGACCACTCCCCTATCCTATTTCATTGGGCAGTCCCCAAACCCAAACCCAAAGCCCAGACCACCCTCCTCAGGCGCCTCCGCCTGGTGGGCTGAAAAAACTTAAAGTATTCCTCACCCAGATAAACTGGTCCCCCATTCATCGTGCAACAGACATTGACACTGCCCTCGCCTTCTTCACACACACCTTCAACATGGCCTGTGATCTCTTTGCACCCTTCACCAAAATCCGGTCCAAAAAGCAGAATGCACCCTGGGTTAGCCCTGCCCTTCTACAATTACTAAGAAATCGGGATAACCTCTGGCACCTTGCCACTGAAACGGGTCGTCTGTCTGATAGGCAGGCTTACAATGCAGCCTGGAATAAGTGCTCTTGGGCCATCCGGAAAGCCAAGGCCGACCATTACCAGGCCACCCTTACCTCCTCCTGGGGCTCGGCCCGGACTTTCTGGGATGATATTAAACAACTAAACAGAAAATCTTGCTCCCCTGCCCCATCCCAGCTCACTAGAAATGGCACTACCACCACCGAGCCTGCCACCATAGCTAACTGGCTCAACACCGCTTTCACTGACCTTAGCTCAGTCCTCCCTATTAATTTCTTTGACCCCCCCCCCCAAACCAACCTCCCCCTGTCTTCCAGCACCTCAGCATCCACCTGCGCAAGATTACTACCCGGGAAGCCAGACCCATCCTAATCAAAGCTTTAAATAGCAACAGTCCTGGCAGTGACTCACTGGACCCCAGTATCCTCAGGCTGGTGCTAGATGAAATCTGCCCCACTCACCAGCCTAATTAACGGTCGCTCTGCCTGGGACAATTTCCCACGGCCTGGAAAACAGCCATAATCCACCAATTCATAAAGGGGCGACAGGTCGTCGGCCAACAACTACGGCCAATCTCCATCCTCCCCCATCTCTAAAGCCCTGGAAAAAGTGGTGGCCATTCAAATCACTGATTATCTGGCTAAGCATAACATCTTATGCCCAGAGCAACATGGCTTCTGTGCTGGTCACAGTACCAGCACTGCCCTAATTGAATTCTTCAACTTCCTACACTCCTCCTTGGATACCAGCTCCCTAGCTGGTGCAGTGTTCATCGACCTCTCAAAGGCTTTCGACACCGTCTCCCATCCACTTCTGCTGAATGCTCTCTGTCACACTGGTCTCTCGGCTGGCCCCCTAGCATGGTGCACAAGCTATCTTGCCGCTCGACCACAGTGTGTAAAAATCAATGGGATACTCTCTGATACCCGTCCCATTCACTCTGGGGTCCCCCAAAGCTCCATCCTGGGCCCCCTTCTCTTCTCGCTCTATCTGAACACCCTGCCCAGTGCATGCCCTGGCAAAATTCTCCTGTATGCAGATGGCGCTGTCCTTTTTGCCACCCACATAATCCGTCTCCCTTCAGGACACCCTACAGCAGTCTTTCATTAGTGACGAAGCTTGGTTTAGAGCAGACTGTCATCAATCTTAAAAGACCAAAGCTATGCTCTTTCCCCCCCCAAAACAAAGCTAGCAACCACCCACTCTATATCCTTCCTAGTACCAAGCAGCCACTGGAACAAGTCTGCTCCTACAAATACCTTGGGGTTACCTTCGACTCAGCCCTCACATTTCTCAACCACATAGATGCTCTAACATCCGCCACTAACACACGGCTTGGCATCCTCTTCCGCCATAGAACCTGCCTTCCCCCAAATGCACTCCGGCTCGCTGTTACGTCATCCGTTTTCTCCCTTGTAGACTATGGTCTACCAGTCTATGGTGCTGCCGACACGACTGCACTCAAAAAAATTCACCTAACCCTGAATAAAGCCTGCAGACTGATTACTGGTGCCCCAGGCTCACACACACCTGTCAGCTGTATGGCGAGGCTAAACTACTTACCTCCTGGATGAACGGCTCTCTATCAAACCTGTCTCCTCACAAAAACCCTACTGGCTCTCCCCCCTCCCCGGGTAACGGCATCCATCCACCTGAGCCCTCCCACTATTGCAACACGGTCATCCAACAAGACCACCCTAATGGTCCCCAGATCAAGAACCAGCCGTGGTCAGAGGTCCTTCTGCTACAGAGCCCCATCCTGGTTTAACTCTCTCCCTGCCCCCATCACCAATGCCACCACCATCTCCAAGTTCAAAACCACCTTTCGAAACCAACTCTTCAACACTCGTAGCTGCTCCTGTCTCTGAAAGTAGCCTCCACCCCTACTTCTCATGACAACGCCCACCGGGAGGCTCTCCACCTAGCCATCCCCTCCATTGCTTCCCGGTACACCGTGCCTATGTCTAACCTGGCCAGTGCCAGCTGTTTCATTGTATACCTATTAGATTGCTCAATTTTGATACCAACTTGTGTAACACCTGTTCTCAATTACATGTACCCTGTAACCTAAATGTATTTTGTCTGACTTCAGTGTGGCGTGGCGCCTCTGTTGAACGCCTATTGTTTTGCAAACTTATGCTATGTAACCTAAAACTCTATGTATGTCTTTAATGTGACAAGGTACCTTTGGAAACGAGCCTCTGGCTCAAAGGTTGTAAACTGATTTTACAAATAAATAAAATAAATAAAAAATAAGTTGAAACCATATGTTGATGCTCTACCTAGGTTTGTGTACAAACGTAATAAGAATATAGGTGACAGGGTGCGAAGTAGCTACCAAAAAAGCCTTCAAACGGACAGAAGCTGACTTCCACCATTGCCAGAAAGGTGCTTTACTTGCAAAAGGTGCAAGTTTTGTGAACATATGACATGTACCAACACAATTGTGAACAAAGGAGATAATTCTATTAGTCATATTTTAGATTTTATCAATTGTGATACTATATATGTTGTTTATATGGCCAATTGTTTATGTGGCGCTTACTATATAGATCGTACCAAAAGAAAGTTTAAAGAGAGTAGGTGACCACATTAGGGCAATAGCAATAAAAAATATGGATTATGCAACAGCCCTTCATTTGTGCAATACTGAGAATATACAAAATAATGTTAAACATATGTGGTCTTTTGTAGCAATAGAATAAATACGCATGGGTCCCACCGGGTCAATACATATGACAAACTAGCACAACAAGAGCAATTTTGGATCTTTAAAACTATTGCTGTGAATTCACCGGGTCTTATCGATAAAATCAAAATTTGTACATATTTGTAGTGCATTATTAGCATACTTTATGCATATTTACAGCACTTTGGATATAGTCAGAATTTTTATTGAGGAAACGAACACAGTAATTAATTGTGAGTTTTCAGCAGTTATCTGTTTTAGAAAATAAAAAACACGAAATAAAAAATAAATGAAAAATCAAGTAACATTGAAAAATGTATAGAATGACAATTGTACATTTTAATGCAAGTTGCTTATGAATTTGTCACTAAGAATGACTTTATTGATTTTTTTTCATTTTTATTATAATTTTTAGTTTTTGTCACATCTAAGCACTAACACACTTTATTCATGTAATATGAAGTAGTATACTATAGCTTTAAGGGATTACTATTTAAGTGTACCACTTGGGTGTGCTATTATACTCTAGACAAAGCGTGTAAACATGAAACACTGAGGTGTTGTATCTGGAGAGGAGCCTGCCTGGTCCTTGTATGCTGTTTTTATGCTGAAAATAAAAAGGAGCAACGTTTAAAGCAAATCTAATAGATGGTTGCATTATGGGACTGGTGTGTGAGTGCACTTGGCTTTTTTGTGCTAAATGTTCTACTTTGCCATAGGCACCACAGACTGTAGAGCAGCTTAAGAACTAGTTAAACATTATAGACCCAGCTACATTCAAGACAATGCTGGATAAATATCTGGGATACTAGACTTGTCCCACTCAATAGTGGGAGATGGACTAGATGAGCCTCGGCCTAATTCCATCCTATTTTACAAAGTACAAAGAGGTGGAAAAAATTTAACATTATAGTGAACTTTAGAAAAACAGAATCAGGGTAATCGAATAGGAGGCTTTGGTGATGGCAACGAGCATGTTTTCTGTTTAACTGAAGTTGCGGATCACAAAGAAGCCAGTGGGTTTGCGTCATGAGTACTTTCTTGCAGTAATAGGTTAAAGAGCACAAGTGTGATGGATCCTTTTGAGAGATTTTTTTTTGTTTTACAAAAATTAGAATGCAATGAAATACTGTGCTATAGTTGACATGCCAAATAAAATATTTTATAGGACAAAATCGGAATAGTGGGTAAAAAGGGAAAAAAAAAAGTATATCTTACAGTGAGGTGAGATGGGTTACTTTTTTGATAATTAAGTTTATTATTCATTTGAGAGAAGTCTTTTTGAACTTAAGAGAATGATGTTCTCGTTTTAATAAGGACCATGACCAGATGATAAACCCTGTCTGGAGAAATCGAGGTCACAGCACTGGGAGGGCTAAAGAGATATTATTTTATACTATGTATAATTTTTTTTTCATATATGAGGTTAGACAAAACACACCTACAGTGTTTCACATAATGGTTCTGCTGGAGTGATGCTAATATAGCTATTACATGCAGAAGGAAAATAAGTGGTGATATGTAAGTGTGGCAAAGGCTCGTCCTATGATATGTGTTATAAAATGGTTAGTGAAAACATTGTATATATTTATGTAGATCCTGAAGAAGTGGTGGATGTACCACAAAACATCGATAGATTGGTGTTACAGTATATTGGTTATATAATTCCAAAATTGTGGAAATAAAAATACTTAATGAAATAACCAGTGAGTGGGTCCCATGGTTTCCATTTTTGGTTACTCCCTTATTTTTCCCCACTGCTCCACTGTCGTCCCTGGTAATCCTCCCCTGTTAGGCAGTCTCCCATTCCTTTAAAATTCACCCTTCTAAAGTTCAGGACCATCAACCATCTTGATGTTAAACCACACTGTATGGCGATCACTGGTACCTAGGGGACTGCCCACTAAGACATCTATAATGCTGTCCCTGTTTGTAAACACCAGGTCCAGCACTACCCCATCCCTAGTGAGTTTGCTGACTAGCTGCCTGAGAAACGCTTCCTGTAGGGAGTCAGGTATGACCCTGCACCTTGCGGAAGCTGCAGCTAGAAGGATTCAGTTCACATCTAGCTGACTGAAGTCCCCAACTAGCAGCACCTCCCCCTTATTTACAATACTGATGATGGCTTCCCCTAGTGCTTTATCTAACTCCTCTCCCTGCTCTGGAGGACTGTGTGTAACTCCTTTATGGATAGTGGCCCCAACTCCTGTCTCCAGGATGATCCACAGAACCTCTAGCCCTTCTTTTCCTCCAGGTGCCCTATTTTTTCCATAGCCTTGATGCCCTCCTCATATATAGAAAAACCCTCTTCCCCTCCCTATCCCTCCTGAACAGAGAGTAGCCTGGTACAGCTATGTCCCAGTTGTGATCGTCACAGCACCATGACTCAGTTATGGCCACCAGATTAAGGCTAGTCTCCTCCATGATGGCCTCCAGGTCCGGAATTCTATTTCCCAGACTCCTTGCATTGACTTACATGGCTTTCCATACCTTGCTCCCTCCCTGCTGGTGTACACTGCTGCGTTGTTAGGTCTCCTTCAGGTCAGCTGTGCTGCCATGATGGCAAACATTGTCCATTCCCTGCTGGGAGTGTTAGAGGAACTCCTTCACAGTCTTCCTGCCAACAGACAGTTGCCACTGAAGATAGAGACCAGGGTCAGTCCCTGGCTAAACAGTAGCTCCAGATGGCTTTGGACATGGGTGATTCCTGTACTGTTGCCATGTGTTGTAGGGCCTTGCATAGGCTTTTCATCTTTACAGCAGATACTAAGCATAAGCTGGCCGATGTCCCTTTCTTGGGCTCCAGCCTCTTTGACCCTGCAATGGAAGGGCATCTCAGGCGGATTGAGAAGTCTCATGCAACCCTTGATTCTGTGGGCTCATCCCAGAAGGACTAGAAACCTAAAAAGAAGGCTTTTCAGTATCGGTCTTTTCAGCCACAATAGCCTCAGCAGCAGCCTCAGCAGGAAGATTTCAGCGTTAGCTTTCCAATCCTCGGTTTGGCAGCCAGGGGCAAAAAGTGGGGGGAGGGAGGGGAGCAGAGGTGGTTGGGCCTACACAACCCCTGCAGCCAGAGCCCCTCTAAGGCTGTGCAGTGATGGGTCACAGGTAAACTAGATCCCATGCAGGCCAAGGCTTGCCTCCCAGTGAACCAGGCATTGGACCTTCCCTCCTTTGCCTGATCATTTCAGGTTGGGCTCTCCCACCCTGTCCGGAACTTCCTGTGGCTGTTGGAGTAGATAGCATTCTCCACCAGTGTGATCCATTAGGCTTGCTGGCAGATGCATCACCTGCAGTGGGAGTTGGGCCAGCAGTGGTCCCAGCACCTAGCTCACTTGGAACAGCCAGTTGTAGTGACCCAGCTGATGTGTGATGCCATTCATTAGTGGCTGAACCCATAACATCTGGAGGAAGAAATCCTGTTGTCTGCCTAGAACCGTCCGTCACACTCACAACGAATGCGTCTGTGGTTGAGTGCTGAGCACAACTAGGAGACCACAGATCCCACGAGTTCTGGTTACCCTGGGAGTTCCATTACCACCTCAACCTGCTGGAGCTCCAAGCTCTGGCACTGATGGAGTTTGCTCCATTGGTCTGGGGTATGGTGGTGCAGGTCCAGAGGGTCAACGTGACGTCCATGTTCTACCTGAACAGGCAGGGCAGGATGCACCATCTTGCACTGTGTCGGGAGGCACTCTGCATCCGGACACTTGAGCGCAGCCTGGGTGCAGATCCCCTGGCGATCCATGTAGCAGGAGAGAGCAGTCAGCTGTCAGACACTTTCAGTCAGAATGGAGAGATGTTGCACACATAATCCCTTCATCAGGAGGTGGTAGACTACCTGTTCTTCCAATGAGGCACCCCTCTGTTGGACATGTTTGCCTCATGGGAGAAAAGAAAAGAAAACTGAGGCTGTTTTGTGCTTGCCCCTCATAGTCTGGGACACTGTTGGGGGATGCCTTTGCGAGACCAGGCCTCCTGCACACCTTCCCTCCCTTCCTCTTGGTCTACAAGGTCATGATCAAGGCCCAGAAGGACAAAGAGCAGATGGTACTGATAGCCCTAGACTGGCCCAAGCAGTTCTGGTACTGTGTGCACCACTTATATCACCCATGCTTAAGCAGGACTGCCATTTACAGCACACAAATCTTGGATGCCAAAAGCCAAATCTAATAGGGCTGCAATATAAAATGCTGGAACGGATGGGGCACCTGCTATACCAGACGCCAGATGCCCATTAACACGTTCACAGCTGCAATCAGGTAGTCTCTCTGACGCTTCCTGAGGCTACTTGACTGCAACTATTGAGGTGTTAATGGGCTTCCCTAACAGCACCTGATCACTGCAATCACCTAATGAGGTGCTAATTGCTGACCCCTCTTATAAATCTCTGCTGCATCATGATGCTGCATGCGGCTAACTTTGAGAAAAGCTGACTGCGATGCAATACCCCCTCTTAGTTAAGCAGAGTGGCTACCTTTGAGGGGAAGGGGGCAGCTCACCTTTTAAACCCCTGTTGCCTCCTGGTGCTGCTTGTGGCTAACTTTGAGAAAATCTGAATGAGACCTGACACTACTAGCTTGTCATTTCACTCTTTTTCTGTTGTTACAGTGCCATGGGAGTTCCTGTCACCAGTGAGACCGATGAACAATGGCTGGCTCAGGAGGAAAATGAAAGATTCAAAAAAAAAATTTTGCAACCTAAAACCACCAGTTAGCCAGGTAGCCTTTGTGGGGAAGGTACAGTGATTCACTTACAAATCCCCACTGCATCCTGACATTGCTTGCTTACTGCTAACTTAATGAAAAGAATCAGCCCACCCTTCAAACCCCACTGCATCCTGATGCTGCTTGCAACTGCTAGCATGTCCGAACAGACAGAATGAGAACGTAGTGTGTGCTGGTCAGTCAGGATGCAAATCGTATGGTTTTCGCTCTTTTTCTGTTGTTACATGCTTCACTTGCTTGTGGCTACCTTTGAGGATAAACAAGAGAGAGAAACCTGATGCCGCTAGCATGTTCTGTTAAAGAGAAATAGAAAGCAATGTGTATTGGCAGTTGGGAGGCAAATCTGTACATGGCAGGGTGGAGAGACTACTGTAAGGAGTTAGTAACTACAAGATGGCCGTAGCATGTTTTTGGTTAGAATGAACACCACTTATAATGGACAAAAGTGACTTAAACTAGTCCGTTATAAGCAGCATGCACCGTATCCAGCTCTCATCAGCCTCAGCAACAGGCCTCCATGGAAGTTGCCACTCTCCCAGATCTACTGACCAAACAACAGGGGAAGGTCCCGCACCTGGACCTTCGATTCCTGTACTTCTCAGTCTGGACCCTAAATGGCTAGAGTTCCAGGCTCTGGGCTTTTCGGAAGACATCCTCCACACTGTGGAAGTGTCCTGTAAGGAGTTAAATCATAAATGCTATGCACTGAAGTGAAAGAGGTTCTTGATCTGGTGCCAGGGTAAGGAGCTTGAGCATTCTTAACTACCTTTGGTCCCTCTTTCAGTCAGAGCTGTGAGTGATGACCCTTTAAGGTTCAGCTGGAAGCCATTTGTGCATACCAGGTGCTGGCTGGTATGCTGACAGTGGCCCAGGAGAAGGTGGTTGGGCACTTTTTTTTTTTGCAATTTGTTTGTACTCCCCTTCACACCCAATTTCCGTTTGTACTCCCCTTCACACCCTGCAGCTGATTTTTGTTCTCCTCTACCAAGATTAGGCATCCATCCCCTCTTACCTGTCCTGCTGAGAGGTACCATCCTTGATTTACCCCCTGGCGGGGACGAGGTGGGAGGGATACACCCTCAAGCGCTTCTGGTTGCGTTGGGTTACCACCACCCTCTGTCGCCTAGCCATCAGCTAGTTCCACACTAAGTTTACTGCCTTGTGTCCTACTTCTAAACTGCCCAGATTACTTATAAGCCTGCTATTTGGTACATTGTTGAAGGCCTTGCTGAAGACTAAATAGGCCCCGTCCGCTGCCCCTCCCTGAATCTATTTCCCTTGTCACCCAGTCAAAGAAATCAATCAGGTTTGTCTGACAGGATCCCCCCCCCCCAGTGAATCTGTGCTGCATCGGGTCTTGTAACCCGCTGGATTTAAGATACTCCACTAGCCTGTATTTTAATAGTGTTTCCATTAACTTCCCAACCACTGGTGTTACACTTACCGGCCTGTAGTTGCCAACCTCCTCCCTGCTGCCACTTTTTTTTTTGTTGGCTTTTTTTCAGTTTTTTCATCCTTCCCCGCGTGCGTCTGGGGTGCTGAGCGTACTCTTGTGGAGGCAGGTGCACACCAGGCACTGCAGAGCACTCCACCCTACTATCTGCCCTCACTGCCACCAGACCTGCACCCTGTGGTGACGGGACTATGGAAGGGACAGCGTCCACCCATGGAGAGGAGAGCTGCCATAGATGGCTCCATCCTGCTTCTACCCCCGGCCGGCTCCCCGACGACCCGAGGTCATTCTCGAACCTGGGTCGCCGGCATGACGTGAGGTAAGGCTAGATGCGCCACGGGGCCGGCAGCACACCCTGCTGCTACTTTTATGAAGGGGACTACATCTGCCCTCATCCAGTCCTCCGGAATCACTCCTGTTTCTACGGAGTTGTTGAATGGGGCTATCACTGGTGCAGCAAGTACATCCCTGAGCTTCCTCAGCACCCTAGGGTGTACCCCATCCTGCCCCATAGCCATATACACTTTCAGATTCACAAGTCCTCTGAGGACTCTCTTCTCTGTGGATAGACTTGTGTCCGTCTCCCTCCCTCCAGTGTTCCTGCTGCTTCTGTGTCCCCCTCTCCCTCCACTGGAGAATGAGCAGAAGTATCTATTCAGGATATCTGCTTTTTTCTGATCCTCCTCTGCACAGTCTCCCCCTGTGCTTCTTAACCTCACAATTTCTCCCCTTTTCGCTAATGTATCTGAAGGCCTTGTCCCCTTTAGCTACCCCTCTGCCTCTCTCCTTTCCTTTGTTTGCACCATTGTGTCCCTCACTACCTTCCCTGCTTCCCTCTGCTTTTCCTGGTACATCACCCTTTCCTCTTCCCTCTAAGTCTTCTTGTACCTCCTGAATGCCACCTGTTTAGCCTTTACCTTTGCAGCTACTTCCCTCGAGAACCATACTGGTCTCTTGCCTCCTGTTTTTGCTCACTTCTTTCATGCAGAGGATTGTTGCCTTCACTATGCCATCCCTTAATTTGTCCCAGCGCTCCTGTACCCTGCACTCCTGAAGTCCAGGACCATCGTCCTTGTGTGGTTTGTCTCTGTCACTGTCCTTACGTTAAACCACGGTATGGTGATCGCTGGTCCCCAGGTGACATCTGCAATACTGTCCCTGTTTGTGAGCACCAGGTTCAGTATTGCCCCAACTCGAGTGTTCACTCTGACTAGTTGTCTGAGAAACGCCCCTTGCAGGGAGTCTAAGATGCCCGTGCTTCTAGCCAGTACTGTGGCTGGGAGGCTACAGAGTCTGTATCTGGTAGACTGAAGTCTCCCACCAGCAGCACTTCCCCCTTTTTAGCCAGTGTGGTGATGGCTTCTCCCAGTGCCTTATCCAGTTCTTCCCTCTGTATTGGAGGTACTGTATATATATCACCCCAGTGCTAATCGTGGCTCTGGCTGCTGCTGCCTCCAGTTTGACCCACTGCACCTCTAGCCCATCCTTTACCCCTAGATTCCCTTGCATTTCCATCACTCCGATACCCTCCCTCACATACAGCACAACCCCTCCACCCTTTCTCCCTCCCTATCCTTCCTGAACTGAGTGTAGCCTGATATGGCCATGTCCCAAATGTGGCTCCCTGTGCGCCACAACTCAGTAGTGGCCACAAGATCCAGGCCTGTCTCTGCCATGATGGCTATCAGGTCTGGAATTGTATTTCCGAGACTCGTTGCATTGGCACATGTGGCTTTCCACACTTTCCTCCCACTCTGCCTACAACCCCCCTTCCTGCCTTTGTTGCCACTTGAAACCTCCCTCTTCCCCCCTACTACCGTTTTTGTGCCTTGCCTCCTCACACCTCCTTTTCCATCTCTTCCGCTCCTGTACCCCTTGCCTCCTACTATGCTTCTGCATCCTATTACTTGTGCCCTTGGAGAGTCTCCTCCCTTCAGGCTCCTGTAGCTGTTGCTCCAGTCTGTTGCCAGGAGGGGGCGGGCAGTTTATGCCTCCATTTGTATTGCCACCTCTACCTTCGGCTAGAGTAAATGTTCATCAAACTAACACCGCATTACATCCTTACATCAGTTTTTAGCTTAGAATTTGCGTTGTATAAAAATAAAAACATTTGAGTTGTGCTGCTGCATTAAAGTGAGTTTTCTTCATGAAACAGCTGTTCGTGGTACATGCGGCACTGGGTGTTTTTTTTTCCCTGTGGTTTGCTAAGAGTTTGAATGGTGTCCAGAGCTACTTAATCACTGATACTGAATGAAATAAACTGTCTAGTGCAGTCATTTGCATGGGGTACTGCAGGTTTCTTTACACAGCTTGTATGTAACTAGTTATGGTATCATACAAGTTGTTTTTATACAATTAAAGTCGCACCATACCATTACTACCCCTTAAAAAAGGCAAGTTCTTCATTTAAGCTTATTCCTACATAGAGATGACTGTTGCACCATGCCCAAAAGCTTGAACAAAATATTTGAATTTTAATTTGGTTGTGGTGGAGATCCCAGCTGGCTGGCTATGAACAAAGAAGCTTTTTTGTTTTTGATTAAGTAGCTTCTGCTGGTAAGGCAGAAGCTGTTTTTGATATCTGGCGGCTGAGTTGAAGTCTGCAGCTAAAACTTCAAACCACTGGTGAACATCTGGGGATCAACAAAGTTTCAGATTTTGTTCGGTTTTGAAAGCCAAGCAGTAACTTTTAAGATCAGTCCATGTTTGTTGTCCAACTCAATTTTTTTAGATAAAACATAGACGCATAGAAATTGTTGGCAGATTAGGACCACCAGGCCTATCCAGTCTGCGTGTAGGCCCTATACATTATATGTGGCCATTGACCCTTTGTGATCAATGGCTTTCCATCACTCCTTCCCCTCTTAAGGTTTCCTTGTGCCTGTCCCAGGCATGCTAAACCACCTCTACTGTGCTTGCCCCCACTACCTCCTGTGGCAGACTATTCCAAATGTCAACTACCCTATCTGTGTAGAAAAACTTCCTCACATTATCTCTTAATCTACCCCCCTCCAATTTCATATCGTGCCCCCTTGTTTTAGTACTTTTTCTACATTATAAAAGGTCCCCCACCTGTACCTTGTTTATGCCCTTGAGGTACTTGAAAGTTTCAATCGTGTTCCCCTGCTCTCTCCTCTTCACCAGTGAGTACATATTTAGGTCCCTTGGTCTCTATTTATATGTTTTGTGGTGCAAGCCCTGCACCATCTTTGTTGCCCTTCTCTAGATAGTCTCCACCTTGTTTACGTCCTTGCGCAGGTGTGGCCTCCAGAACTGCACGCAGTACTCCAGGTAAGGCCTTACCAATGTTTTATACAATGACATCACCACCTCCCGCCTCCTGCTAGTGATACCCCTGCCTGTGCACCCCAGCATGCCACTGGCCCTCCCTGCCACCTTAGCGCACTGCTTTGTTACCTTAAAGTCATCAGAGATGATGATCCTAGGTCTCTTTCCTCCTTGGTGACAGTCAGCCCCCCCCCCCAACCACCACCTGCAGCTCTCCCCAAGGTTCCCTCTACCCAGGTGCATTATTTTGTACTTTTTTGCACTGAACCTCAGTTGCCATATCTCCAAGCATCTTTCAAGCTTCTCTGGGTCCCTCTCCATTTTCTGCACCCCTTCTGGAGTATTCCTCCTATTGCAGATCTTGGTGTCATCTGCAAACAAGCAGACCTTTCCTTCCAGCCTCTCTTCAATGTCACTAATGAAGACATTGAACAGGACTGATCCCTGCTGTACCCCACTGGTCACCCCCATCTCCCCAGATTGTACCCCATTTACCACCACCCTCTGTCTCCTGTCTATTAACCAGTTCCCAACCCAGCTCACCACCTTGTCTCCCATACTCAGCCTACCCATCTTGTTAACCAGCCTTCTATGTGGGATGGTGTCCAAGACTTTGCTGAAATCTAGGTAGGTGACATCTACTGCCCTTCCCCGATTTACTTCCCTAGTCACCCAATCAAAAAACTCTTATCAGATTCGTTTGACATGACCTTCCTGCTGTGAATCTGTGTTGCCTTAGATGCTGGCACCCCTGGATTCCAGGTGTACTACTATCCTTTCTTTCAGCAGTGTCTCCATGATCTTTCCCACCACTGAGGTGGGGCTGACTGGCCTGTAGTTCCCTGCCTCCGCCCTACTGCCACTTTTGTGCAATGGTACCACATGTGCCCTCCTCCAGTACTCTGGAACCACACCCGTGTTACATAGATACATAGTCAGTGTCGGCAGATATGGGCCTATGGCCCACCTAGTCTGCCCATTTGTAACTTCAATTTATGTTTTCCTAGAACTCTGTTGCCCCTTACCCCTGACCTCCAGAATTCCTTTATGTCTATCCCATGCATTCTTAAATCCAGTGATTGTTTCAGCCCCCACCACTTCCTCTGGCAGGGTGTTCCACTTGTCCACCACCCGTTCTGTGAAGAAATTCTTCCTCACATTTCCTCTGAATCGTCCTCCCTCCAACTTCATCCCATGCCCTCTAGTCCTGGAACATCTTTTTGGCTTAAAAATAGTGTATTCTTGCACTCTGTTCCTCCCTGTAAGATACTTGTATGTCTCTATCATGTCCCCTCTCTCCCTCCTCTCCTCCAGGGAGTACATATTTAATTCCTTCAACCTGTCCTCATAGGACTTGTGATGCAATCCATGTACCATCTTTGTTGCCCTCCTCTGAACCTTCTCTACCCTATGTCCTTACGTAGGTAAGGTCTCCAGAACTGTACACTGTACTCCAGGTGGGGCTTCACTAGTGTCTTGTATAGTGGAATCATGACCTCCCTTTTCCTGTTGGTGATGCCCTGCTTATGCATCCCAGCATCTGCTTTACCTGCTGCCTCGTCACCTGTTTCCCTACCTTGAGGTCATCAGAGATGATAACCCCAAGATCCCTTTCCTGCTTGGTGCATGCTATATCCTCACCCTCCAACTGATATATTGTGCCAGGGTTTTGTGCCCCATATGCATTATCTTACACTTCTTTGCATTGAATTTCAACTCCAAACCCTGACCATTTTCAAGTTTCTGCGCGTCCCTTCTCATTCTGCCTACACCCTCTGGTGTGTCTGCTCTGTTAAAGAGCTTTGTGTCATCAGTGAACAGTGAAATTCTGTCTTCTAGGTCCTGCGTAATGTCACTGATGAAGATGTTGAATAGGACCGGTCCCAGCACTGATCCTGTGGTACCCCACTGGTCACTCTTCCCTCTGTGGGTGACAGCCATTAACACCACCCGTCTGTGTCCTGCCGCCCAGCCAGTTACCTACCACCATACTACTGTCCTGCCCACACCCATATTCCCCAGTTTGTGTAATAGTCTCCTATGTGGCACAGTGTCAAAGGCCTTGCTGAAGTCCTGATAGGCCATGTCCACTGCCCTCCCCTGATCCACCTCCCTAGCCACCCAGTCAAAAAATTCAACGACGTTGGTCTGACATGACCTCACCTCCCCCTGGTGAAACCATGCTGCCTTGGATCCTGCTGTCATTGACAACCAGATGTTCGTCCAATCTCTCCTTCAGTAGTACTTCCATAATCTTCCCCACTACCAAGGTGAGGCTGACTAGTCTGTAGTTCTCTGCGTCCTCTTTGTTCCGACTTTTGTATGCGGGGACTACATCTGCTGTCCTCCAGTCTTTGGGTACCTCCCCTGTTTCCAGTGATCGGCTAAACAGGATAGCCAGAGGTTCAGCCACCACCTCTCTGAGTTCTTTAAGGACCCTTGGGTGCATCCCATCTGGCCCCATTGCTTTATCAACTCTTATTACTTCCAGTTCCTTCAGGACCCTTTCTCGTGTAAAGGGACTTGTGTCCATTTCTGCACCATTCTCACCCCTTGTACTTCCTTCAGACCCATTACCCTCCTCTTCCTCAGTAAAGACTGAGCAGAAATGCCTGTTCAGTATGTCAGCTTTACTGTTGTCATCCTCCACGCAGCCCCCATCCTCCCCCTTCAGTCTCACTATCCCTCCCTTTGCCTTTCTTTTTTTCACTTGTGTACCTGTAAAAGGCTTTGTCCCCTCTACCCACTGATTTTGCAGTGTGCTCTTCTGTCTGAGGTTTTGCTTCCCTAACTGACCTCTCTGCCTCCTTTTGCTTCTCCTTGTACTTTTTTTTTTTTTGTATTGCCTGAATGCAATCTTTTTGGCTTTCACTTTCTTTGCTACCTCTTTGGAAAACCATAATGGCCTCCTCTTCCTTTTGCTCTTGCTAACCTGCTTAATGCATAATTATGTTGCTCTTGTAATCCCCGTTTTAAATGCTGCCCACTGTTCCTCAACCCCTGATTTCTGTCCCATTCCCCTTAATGCCTCTTTCAAGTATCTCCCCATTTTCCCAAAGTCTGCCCCCCTAAAATCCAGGATACGTGTTTTTGTGTGGTTTGGCTGTGCTCCTTCTGTGATTTCAAACCACAATGACTGGTGGTCACTGTTCCCCAGGTGCTCCCCCACTGTTACCCCCATCACACTGTCCATGTTTGTGAGCACAGGGTCCAGTATTGCCTTTTGCCAAGTTGGTTCCATGACCAGTTTCTTGAGGAAGGCACCCTGAAGGGAGTCCAGGATAAATCTGCTCCTAGTTGATGCCGCTGCTGGGATGCTCCAGTCCACGTCTGGAATATTGAAGTCTCCAACCAGTACTACCTCACCCTTGTCTGCCATCCTTTGGATGGCTAACATCGAGCTCCCTATCTGTTTCTTCCTCCGGGGCTGGTGGTCTATGGACCACACCTGTGCGGATGTCTGGCCCCATTTTCCTTTCCAGCTTAACCCACAGTATCTCTCCCCCATTTTGTTCCTCCTGGATCTCTGTGGCCCTTATGTCATTTTTCACATACAGTGCCACTCCTCCTCCCTTCCTACCTGCCCGGTCTCTTCTGAATATGTTGTAGTCAGGAATGGCCATCTCCCAGTCATGGTTATCATTACACCAGGTTTCTGTGATGGTCACAATGTCCAGGTCTGACTGCACCATGACAGCCTTCAGATCTTCCATCTTGTTGCTAAGGCTCCTGGCATTGGCACACATGGCTTTCCATGATTTGACCTCCCTAGACTATTTAGCTGTTCTACTCCAGCCCCTTCCCTGGTTGTCCTTTATCCCTGGTTCTCCTTGCTGTCTGCCCTTCTGCTGATTTTTTGCCCCTTTTCTGCCTATCCACCTCTTAGGCGCTAATCTCCATCTTTTGCATACTGCTATGTTGAGATATCCACTACTCCGGTTCACTGGTTCTACTGCTAGCTGTGGAGGGTGAGCAAGTAGGTACCCTTCTTGCTGGCCTGCCACCCCTTAGCTGGTTTGAATGCTTGTCAGTGTAGCATTTAACTTATCATTGAGTCTTGGATTCCCCTCCAGGATGGATGCAGGCCGTCAGCATGAACAAACCTCCATCCTTCCAGGTGGGTCCCCAGTCACCAGTGAATCAAACCCTTCCTCACAGCACCAGTTCTTCAACCATGAGTTAAGTTCCTGGTGCATGCACCCCTATGCTCTCCCATGCCTCTCACAGGTAGTGCTTCTGAGAAGGTGACAGAAGTAGCTACTTGCTTGAGACCCCTCCCCAATTTTCTAAACTCTTCCTGAACTTCCTTTGGCTCCCCATTTGCCAGGTCATTGTACCTAGGTGGATAATGACATCCAGCTCACCCTCCCATCATGCCTTCCCAGCGATCCCCAGGATCTTCTTTCCATCCCTCTATGCCGTGGCACCTGGTAGGCACCTCACCTCCCTGTCCTCCCCCTCCTATGTTCCTAGCTGGATCCCTCTTACGACGGAGTCCCCCACCAGTATTCGCTTCCTTCTCCTCTGGGGTCCACTGCTCTCCCCGCTGAGGTCACCTCCTTGGCTAACCTCCACATCCTTTCCTTCCACTTCTCTGGGTACCTCTATTTGGTTGCCCCCATTTGCCAGTGTGGCATATGAGTTCTTGAGTGGAATAGGATCTGGGATGTGCCTCTGCCTGACCGTCTTAACCCGCCCTGAGCCCACTGTCATCCAAGTGCTCCTCATTCTCAGCATCCTTTGAGGCAGCGGCATTGAACTGGGTGGTCTCTGGATAGGGGTGATGGTACTCCTGACCCAGTTTACTTCCGCTCTGAGTCTGGCTACCTCATCCCGCAGTCCAGATAGATGAATGCAGATTGGACAGCACCTCAGTGTGTCCAGAAGGTCTGCCTGAATATGGCTGCCCCGCAGCTACTGCATTGCACCACTCCCCACATTGAACTGCAATTATACTGCTATTCCACTACTTGTCTGTTACCGAAGCTCTCCTAGTTCCCTTTTTATTAATTTACAGTCCTAAAAATCCTGCCACTGATCCTCAGATACTTTTCTTTAAAAAAAACAAAATAAATAAATGAGTCAAAACACTTGTGCTGTGGGTGGGCTTCTTCTCCTTATGCCCCTCCTACTCCACACCCCATACTATCCCCTGTGTTTAACTTCTGCCAATCAGATTTAGCAGGGCATATAATTAAGAGTTGGGGGAAGGGGAGGGAGGTGGGTGTGAAAGACTAAATTTGCAACAATTAAAGACAGCAAAGAAATACACCACCACTACGTTTTAAATTTTCAACAGCCCAAAAACAATTCTAAGTAAAGACAGCAAAGAAATTACAGTGTCACTAAAAGCCCGCAATCTAAGTTTAATAACAAAAATAGCAATTACCAGTTACTGTAAAGCATTGAAATGAATATGTTTCCTTCCCCTTCTGGCTTCTTCTGAGAAGGAAAAAAAAAAAGGTGCGAGTGTTGAGTGACTCCATGAACAGGGTTGCCAAGGGCACTGCTACTTCTCTTCGCAGCTCCCTTAATATCCTCAGGTGGATGCCATCTAGCCCCATGGCCTTATTCAGCTTCAGCTTTGTGAGTTCTTCCAGAACTCTCTCCACTGTGAATGGACTGGTGTCCACTTCTCTCCCCCCCCCATTGCCTGTGTTACCCATCTGTGATCCTTGACCCTCTCCCTCCCTTGTAAATACTGAGCAGAAGTATTTGTTCAGTATGTCTGCCTTGTCCAGATCCCCCTCCTTACATTCTCCCTCCTCCCCTTTGAGCCTCACAATCCCCACCGGTTTTTCTTCATTTGCTGATGTACCTATAAAATGCCTTGTCCCCTTTTTTCACAGACTGTGCTAAACCCTCCTTTGTCTGTGCCTTAGGGCCCCCACATCCAAGGAGATGCGGCACATCTGGCATAAAGCGGGGAGATGTGCGAATCCAACAGTGCGCGCGCGACTATTCAGATGTCGTGATGCGCTGGCCGCTGGAATGAGCGGGGCACATACCATTGTATTCTGTGCAGATGGAGGCGTTCCCATGTATATGCAGCGCTGCGGCATATTCATTGGAATACTCCCCTCAAATCAAACTGCAGGACCACAGTTGAGCCATGAACAGCTGACCTAAACTGGTCAGCCACCCACCCACAGGCAGGCATCGGTAATGCAGGGGTGCACCATTGCCCACTGGTCCCAATAGTCAAGTGCCCCCCACTAGCCCCGGTCCCCATGGGCAGTACTGTCTCCGCTCACCATACCATTGGACCCCCCACCCCATGCCCTTGTACCTATTCACAGGTGCTGTAGGAGACACCCCTGTTCCTGTAGCATAGGGTACCCCCATCCCAAGCACGATCCCTGAACCCTGATTGTGACTCAAGACCCGGTCCCCAATCATGATTTGTAGCATAAATGTGAAATACAGTCCCTCGCACATGTTCCATGACCTTCCACCCACCCCAGTAGACAGGACCCTTCCCTCCCCCACCACCCGTGCGGCGATTGGCACAGCCGCGCGCTCACCACCACAGCCAGCCACCGACTGAACGGTTCAGGCACTGTACCATTCAGAATATACGATCATCGGTTGGGTGCATATTCTGAACAATACAGTTCCTGGACTGTTCAAAGTAAACAGCTGGCTGGTGGTGAGCGGAGGGCTGTGTAGTCGCCAGCACCAGTGGTGCGGGGGGAGGGTCCTGGCTACCGAGTGGGGGCTTCTACATAAGGAAAATGTGCATAGTGGGACATGTATTCGTGATTTATGCTACTGACTCGTGATTGTGGACTAGAGCCTTATGCCAGATCGGGATTCAGAGCCTGGGATTGGGGGGGTACCCTGGGCTACTGGAATGGGGGTACTACTGTTCTGCCACATGGCCACTGGGGAGTACGGTATGGGTCTGGGTTAGGAGAAGGTTCAGGGCTAGGCCGAGAGGGCCACAGAACTGCCTGGGTAGCACCGGGACTACAGCGGGGATGACACTGGCTTTTAGGGATCGGGCTGGGGGAGGTTCCACTAGCCTGCCAGGGCATCTAATGGGCTCAGCACATTGCCCGATACCGGGCGATCGATGGATGGTAGTGGGGCAAACACTGGCCTTTGATGGGGGGCTGCGTTGATGTCTGCACATATGGGGATGGGTGGGCGCACCCCGCATGGCGCTGCTATGCTAATGGACTCGTAATGAACATGCATGGCACCTGTTTGCACCATGCATGCCCAATGAGCCCATTAGCATATGCTGGCTGAATATCACCCTTGGGAGAACTGCGCATCCAGGTCTGCATCACATATTCCCTCATTGGTGGTGTTCAGCTCCGGCCGTGGATGCGCTGCACACACCATGGCGGCCGCCTGCATTGTGCCTTGCAACCAGGGTCCAATATTCAGACAGGATGCGCAGTCTGTGCCAATTGTGCATATTGTTTGAATATTGCTGCAGGGCCGGCCGGTGCATCTGTTTTGTGCGACGCACCGTTATGCGTGCGCAACTGGCCGGCACTGAATATGCCCCCGCCCAGCTCTCCTAACAGCCTTCTCTTAGATATTCAAGGTGCACTTCCCTGCCCTTCTCCCTTTGGGTCCTAATATTTCCTAAAACTCAGTCTTTTAGTCCTGACTTTGTCCCCCACCTCCTTAGAGGACCATAGTGGTTTCCTTCTTTTTTTTCCCTTTGGCACTATCCTAACACATTGGTTTGTTATACCCACTATGGCTCCTTACAGTTTCTCCCATTGTTACTCCACCCCCTCTATTACCTCTCCCCTTCCCCAGGACAGCTTGTATACATCAGCCCATTTCAGTGAAATCCGCTCTCCTAATATCTAATACTTTTGCCCTTGTGTGGCATACTTGAGTCCATGTTGAACCACACCATGCGGTGGTCACTGGACCCCAGCTGCCCTTCAATCTTTATTTCTTCGACTCTGTTCCCATTGGTCCATACCAGGTCCTGAATCGACTTGTCTCTGGTTGGTTCATGCACCAGCTGCCCGAGTCCAACCCCCTGTAGGGATTGTTGGATGGCTGTGCTTCTGGCTGAAGCAGCCACCTGGGTGGACCAATCCACATCCGGCATATTGAAATCCCCCAGTAGCAGGATTTTGCCTTTAGCTGCCATGTCGTGTTTGTCCTCCACTAGTTCCCTGTCAGCTTACTCCCTCTGTGTCGGAGGTCTGTAGATCAAAAGGATCTTGCTGCTAATATCCTTTTTTGTGGTCTCCCAGATCTTTCACCTTTGAATAGCTTTTTCATTCTAGCATTGGTCACCAGGCAGTTTGGAGATTTTTGAGTCCTCCCACCTGCCCCAAAACGTGCAGGCACTTACCCCTCATTATATTCATGACATAAGGGTGTGTGGAGGTTGGAAATGGGAATGTCACTGCATGTGTACTTTCCTGTTGGCTTCATATTCAGAGGTGACATACCAACTCATCTGTCTTATATTTCATTTCAAGTTCCATGTGAAATTTATGTCATCTGGGAGGCCTGCATTTTATTGCCACCGGAAACTGAGGGCCGGTCCTATGCTACCGTAGTTTGATCAAGGCTCATGTGATGACTGGCACTGACAACAAACTGAAGAAAAAACACATGTAAAACAGTGCAGCAATTGACTATAAATGACCCCCTGCCTCAGAACATGCCCCTGAACCCTCTACCTTGTGGTCACCCCTCTGAATGATTTCTCAAATGTAACAGCCCTACAAACCATCGGGAGAAACTAGTAACTGTGAGAAAAGGTACTGCCAAGTGAACTGATAAATAATTGCAAAGAAGCACATTCTGTGACGTTTAGATCAACCTCTGTGGTGCCTCCCTGAGGTTTGTCTCAAAGATTTTAGATTGAAATAAAGTATTTTACAATTTACTAATGACATTTTTACACTGAATAATGAACAATCATGGTTGCAGATGAAATTTGTACCTACCCTTGCGTACTGCAATTCACTTCGGTAAAACATCTCATCATAGATGGCAGCAGAAGCTTCTCTGCCACTTCCAGAACAGAAAATGAACTATTATAATATGATTGGGTACCTGCAGTTGGAGGTTATAATTTGTTTCTTCATATTAATACTACCCCTTTGTAAAAAGGTCCATTAAATAGCATTGTTAGCCACCAGCAAAAGAATGTCATAACTGGCATTCCATTTTGTGCTGCCCTGAAGGGACACTGTCAACCCTTTTTCCATCATATCATTTCTAGCTGAAGACCCACGTTTTGTGATTGCTTCCTTTTTTTAAAATTCATTGACGTTGCTGGTTGTTTTATCTGCTTCCTCTCTTAGTAGAACTGAAATTTGTGCTAATGCTGTAATAATAATAAACCTTGTTTTGTTTCAAAGCTGTGATTTACTCTTGCTGCATACTTCCTAAACAGAACAATGCATCTGCCTGTTCTGGTGGTAGTTCAGGTGGATGTTAAAGATCCTATGGCACTTCTCGAAAAGAGTAGTGGAATTTCCCTGGTGTCCTGGCCAAATTTCCCCTCATTCACTAAAAATACCAACAGCTTAATCTGGTTCAAAGTCAGTTGGCATTCATCTGTATCCCCTTCCCCGAGGTCGTGCCTGAAAATAGGCAGAATTTGTCTAGTGCACTTACTCGGTCAACAAAAACTAAATAAATAAATAAACTCATGTTGCAATAGTCTCCTCTCTTCCCAGTGCATCTCGAGTGTCTAGACAGTGTTGAGGGTTTTCCCAGGTGCAGCAAGATGCAGTGGGAATTGATCAAGGAATGTAAGCAAACATGTTTTTCTGTGGTAATGCCAGTATGGTGGGCAGTCTGTTTTTCACTTTTTATTTTAATACAGCTATTTGTTCCCCGTCGCCTCCTCCTGCTAACTGGTGATGAGGACATATAGGTATTTTTACAGGTTTTCTCCCCTTGCCCCCCCCGGCCCCGGCACGTGGGCGTGTAAGCGTGCAGAGCCACGCACGCACCCCGTGGTGCCAGCTCAGCCCCTTCCACCTCCTGTAACTGTTTTCTGTCCTCTCTCCACCTACAGTACCCACCGGACATCCACCCGGTGGGAGTGGAACAACGGGGTGTGGTGCGCCAACCTTCCCTCATCACCCTCGGGAGAGGAGAGTTGCCCATTGGCATGCTCGGTCCTCCCCCACCTTCCTCCCCATGCTGCCACCCTGAAGACCCAAGTTCGTTCCCGAACCCAGGTCACCGACGTAGTGCGGGGTAAGGAATCCAGCGCTTCACCTCTCTGCACCACCGGGCCAGCCTTTTTCACTTTTAAAAAGAAAAAAGGAATCAGAATCAAACTACTAGCTACATCAGTAGTCTCCACAGACTGTGGGGAACCACACACTGTGTTTTGTTAAACAAAGGACAGTTTGAGGCCTAACAGGGTTAGCAGTGCCCCTTTAAAACAAAACTGTTGTACCCTAGAGTTCATCTACTCCTATTAATTAATCCAGCTGAGATCATGATCCTTATTTTGTGATATTACAGTCGCATTCAAAGCAACAGATTCTGAAGTAACAATCTGAGGATTATTACAACACCTTGAGAATCTGCATTGGGGCAGAGAGAGTCCTGTTGTCATGGAAATGCCAAATCAAAATGCCTCACATTTTGGGAATGTTGTGTGATAGCATTCTACCTGTACTTTGGTTTTATTTTGGCTAACAAACAGAGCCCCCTAATTAAAATCTTTCATTTGCAGTTTTACAGGAGAACCTACTCTTGCAAAAAGAAGCAAGAGTTGGTCGCCACTAGTTAGGGCTAACTATAGTTGCAACTGCTCCACCCTGACCCTACCCACTCCCCATGATTATAAACACGTGGGTCAATTATCTGATTGATCCTGTCCCCACTTTCGACTCCAGCCTCATATTGTAATCTCCTGTGGTTGCAGTCCGCCCACCCGTTTACTCCCTCACTAAAGCATGTAGTCACCCGAGCCTACAATATGCCTGGTAGACCTTGTTAATAAACAGGTTGTGTGCTTTGCAAAGACGCATAACTTATGTTGCAGGGGCCATTAGGACATGCCTATATTTGAGTCTGGGGCAGGATTTTAGTAAGTGCTGCACATACAGGAGCTCCACCCCTAAGTCCTAATGCTCAAAACCTAAGTTAGGTTGTATGTACTGTACTTGTTGTGCACAACTGAATCATAGCTGTAGTTCCAGCATGTTCCACCCCTGTGATACTTGAAGATAACAGTATGAGGTGCAGGAATATGGGGAAAGCAGAGTAATCACAATTTGGGGCACAATCCCCTACCTCAGCCTACCCCACTGGACCACCAAGTACAGTAGATTTGAGGGGAGAGCTCTAATTTTGTTTTGGGGTATGTGGGGGGAGGGTTTGTAACTTTTTTGTGGTGACAAACATCTCTTCCCTCTGCTCTCGTTATACTGCCACTATATGCAGTGTCAGTGTACAATACTTACAGTGTCAAATAGTTCCATGACACTTGCATGCTATGATTCAGTTGTTGAAGAGGAGGGGGTTATACGAGGAGATTGCTAGTCAGTAAGATGCTCTTTGCACATCAGCACCCAAAGGTTTTCCTTTTTGGAGTCAGTAACTCATTTAACCATTTACGTCCATGCCTGTATCGGAGTGTGTGAAACCAGCAAAATCTGGCAGCTCAGTAGCCGACCCTAAAAAAGTATTGTAGCCGTCTTACTGCTAAGACAAAATGAAAAGCAGTGGCTATGGTGGGATTAGAACCCATGATCTCCTGTTCCATATCTCAGTGCTCTGACCACCAGACCATATTGCTTTCCCCATCCTCTACTAGGAAAAAAAATGACTCAGAAATTTGCTTTCTACAACTACAGAAGTCTTGGAATATGGAGTTTGCCCCCCAAAAAATCTCTGATGTGTAGTAACAAATTGCACTAGTTGTCTCAAATTTAGAACATAGTATCTTCTTCGAGGATATATCTTTCATCAGGCCACACCTCTGGAACTGTAGCTGCCAGGCACCAGGACCACATGGAAATTTTTTATGCAAGGAGTCCACTAGGGGCCACCAAAGATAATGTCTTACATCAGTGTCCTCTCTATAGAAATGTGGGCAGCCACTCTCCCTCCATAGTTCTTTTCCCACCTTCAGTCATACTCACTGGACTCCTCGGAGATACTGCCGCTACAGTCGACTGCTAAATCTTTGATTTTTCTAACTTTTATTATTCTTACTCTAGTAGTTATCACTTTATTTTAAAGTGATTGTTGTTGTAATGAATGTCGACGAAAGACACCATTAAACTCTTATGCTGCTGTGAGTGTGGCAGTAAAATTCTAAGCAGGCGACCATTACGACATCTGCATGTGCTGTCTCGGGCAGGCCCACAACGTTAAGGTCTGCAAGATTTGCCTGAAGTTTAATCAAGCTGCCTGGCAACGCCATCAAAAAGCCCTGCATAACTTCTTCCTCGGGCAGCAGGTAGCCAGAATGGAGAGAGAGAGAGAGCTCCAAGCTAGGCTAGGAGCTGTACTGTGTTGCAAGCCCATTCCTCAGGCTCCCAGTCCTCTAAGGCCTGAGAAAAGTCTTCAGGAAAGCACAAACACTGGGAGAGGGAGCAGAGTAAGGATAAAGGCCCCCCCTACCCTCCCAGTCGCTGCTACACTTGGCACCAACCACTGCAGCGTCATCGACTGCTTTGGTAGCAATGTTTCCTGCCGGTCAGACCTTAGAACCCACACGGTTGACTCTGGCAGTGAGTTCCACCTGACCTTCAGCGACTGATGAAGGCCCACTGACTTCGAGATTGTTGACACCCCCGTCATTGTCACAAGTCCTGCCTCTCAGATCTCAGAACCCTCAAGGTCAGCTGGCAGTGAGTTCCACCAGGCCTACTACAGCCAATGATGGCCGTCAGCATCAGGGTGCCAGTCACCTTTGTCGATGTCACAAGGTGCCCCTGCAGTGCAGGCCACTGTTGACGTTCAGACGGTGCTCTCCTCTTTTGCAGAGATAATACAACGCCTTACACCTCCTCCTCCTACACCATGCACGATGATGATGGGGCCTCTCAGGCCAGCTCCCACGTCGACGCCTGCTACATCAACATGCCCTACACTCTACAGGACCTGGCTGTCCTCGCGTCCTTCCTTGTGGCTTTCAGAGCCTGTTGACGAGGATCAGGAATACAACCCTGACCTCCTTTTACAAGAGGAAGAAGAGGAGGAGGAGGAAGATATGGATGGGAGCTCATTTGACAGGTCTGGCTCCACCATTTTCACCAGGAGTGAGGACTCTACACTGTATACTCCGAAGTCCCCTCCTGAAGACCCCTACTTCATCTCTGTGATGACGCAACTCCAAACTGCAATGGGGTTTGATGCTGAGGAGCAAGATATCACTAGGAGAAACTTGGTAGAATTTCTAGAGCTACCAGATTCTCCACCTCTTGTCATTCCTCCTCTATTGGCTGCACTAGAGAATGCCACCCTGGTTGCCTGGCACAGACTAAGCTTGATCCCTGTGAAAGGCAGACAAACTACAGTATACCAGGCCCCCTTAGGAAAGCTCTTTTTCACATACTAACCTGAGGCTGATTCGGTTGTGATAAATGCATCCCATGATGGGTCTAAGGTCTTTTGAGCAATCGGTTTAAATGTTTCATAGAAACATAGAAGTTGACGGCAGATAAGGACCGCAAGGCCCATCCAGTCTGCCCATTTCTTTTTCTACCTTATAAATGTGCCATCGGCCTTTGCTCTGTCAGTGACCTATCTATTCATAGTCATTTGTATTGCTCCCTTATGCCTATCCCATGCCTGTTTGAAGCCCTGCACTGTATTCATAGCCACCACTTCTTGTGGTAAGCCATTCCATGCATCCACCACCCTTTCTGTGAAAAATTTCCTCATTCCCCTTAATCGGCCTCCCTCTAATCTCATGCTGTGTCCTCTTGTCCTGCTATTTTCTTATATTTAAACATGTTAGACTCTTTCACCTTGTTTATGCCCTTAAGGTGTTTGAATGCCTCGATCATATCACCTCTCTCCCTCCTTTGCTCAAGGGTATACATATTGAGCTCCATTAATCTGTCCTCATATGTCTTCTGATGCAGTCCTGCACCATTTTGGTTGCCCTTCTCTGGACTGCCTCAATTTGGTTAATGTCCTTGTGAAGGTGTGGCCTCCAATACTGCACTGATACTCAGATGGGGCCTAACCAATGTCTTGTACAAAGGGATTATTACCTCCCTCTTCGACATGATACCCTACTAATACACCCTAACACCCCTAGCCTTACCTACTCTTTGGAGGTCTGCTTGGATGATTTTAGGTCATCAGTGATGATGATGCCCAAGTCTCTTTCTTCCTTTGTGACTGCTAGCAACTCCTCCCAGCCTATAAGTGGCTTCAGGGTTTCTCTTCCCTATGTGCATGATTTTGCACTTCTTTGCATTAAATCCAGTTGCCACTCTTCTGACCATTCTGCTAGTTTTCTAGATCTCTTCTCATTCTGCCCACCCCATCTGGCTCATCTACTCTGTTGCAGATCTTGGTGTCATCTGCGAACAGACAAGCCTTACCCTTTAGTCCATCTGCAGGGTCACTAATGAAGATGTTGAATAGGACTGGCTTCAGGACTGATCCACAGAGGTACCACTTGTGACTTGCATCTCTTCTGACTGTATACCATTTACCACCACTCTCTGTTTCTTGCCAGTCAACCAGTTTGCCACCCATTGACCAACTTCTGGCCCACCGAGCCTCCAGCTTATTTATCAATCTTCTATGTGGAACAGTGTCAAAGCTTTGCTGAAGTCAAGGTAGGCAACATCAACTGCTCCCCCTTGGTCCACCACTCTGGTTATCAGTCAAAGAAATCTATGAGATTAGTTTGACAGGACCTTCCTTTTGTAAACCCATGCTGTCTTGGATCCTGTGCCCTATGGATTCCAGGTGTTGCACTATCCTTTCCTTAAGGAGTGCCTCCATAATCTTGCCCACTACTGAGGTAAGACTGACGGTCTGTAGTTCCCGCCTCCTCCCTGCTACCACTCTTGTGGAGCGGGATCACATAAACCCTTCTCCAGTCTTCTGGGACCTCTCCTGTGCTCAGAGACTCACTAAACAATTCTGATAATGGCTCTGCTAGTTCCTCCTTTAGCTCCTTAAGTACCCTGGGATGTATGCCATCAGGTCCCATTGCCTTATCCACTCTGAGCTTAGCAAGCTCTTGTAGGACCCTTTCTTTTGTGAAGGGGTAGTGCTCACCTCCTTCCCCCCTGTGTCCATGATGCTGAGCTGTGGGCCCTGCACTACCTTCTCTTCAGTAAATACTGAGCAAAGTATCTATTTAGGATAGATGCCTTTACAGGGTCCTCCTCCTCACATGCTCCCTTTCTCCATTAAAGCAACCCCTCTGGACTTTCTCCTTTCACTAATGTATCTATAGAAAGTCTTGTCACCTTCTTTTACTGTTAGGTGCTAGTGTTTCCTCAGTTTGGGACTTTGCCTGCCTTACTGCCTTACCTGCTTCCCTTAGGGCAGTTTGGTATGCCTCCCTATCTTCATCCCGCTGTGTTCCCTTATATTTCCTGAAGGCCAGCCTTTTGGCTCTGACCTTTTCTGCTACTGTATTTGAGAACCAAAGTGGTTTCCTTCTTCTTTTGCACTTCCTTTTCCGTCTAACACAATGGGATGTTGCTTCAAGTATTGCATCCTTAATGCTTGCCCACTTTGCCTGTACCCCCTCACCTGTGTTTCTTTTTTC
This sequence comes from Neoceratodus forsteri, assembly GCA_016271365.2. NCBI lineage: Eukaryota > Metazoa > Chordata > Ceratodontiformes > Ceratodontidae > Neoceratodus > Neoceratodus forsteri. The sequence goes on along the minus strand of CM057449.1, from coordinate 1,125,714,068 downwards.
CAGGGCTATCTTAACTCTGTTGGCCATCTTATCAAAGTCAGCTCTCTGAAGTCCCATATTTTTGCCTTGGAATGGGATGATTTAGATGTAGTAGCCAAATTGAACCATACCATGTGATGGTCACTGGCCCCCAGGTGACCTTCTACCTGGAGATCTGTGATCCCTTCTTTGTTAGTCAGTACTAGATCTAGGATAGCCCTGTCTCTTGTGGGTTTGCTGTACCAGTTGTTTGAGGCCCTCCCCTGCAGGAATCCACTATGAGTCTAGTTCTGGCAGATGTTCCTGCTGGTATTGACCAATCTGTATCTGGCATGTTGAAGTCTCCCATTATCAGAACCTCCCTTTAGCTGTCATGTTTTGTATATCTTCTAACAGTAATGTGTCTATGTCCTCCCTCTGGTCTGGGGCCTGTAGACAACCCCAGTTCTTATGGCTGTCCCATTTCCTGTTTCAGGGTGACCCACAGTTCTTCTGGCTCCTTATGTTATTCTGAATTTCTGTAGCTTTGATATTTTCATTAACATACAGGGCCACTCCTCCCCCTTTTGCACCTCGGTCTCTTCTGAACAATACATAGCCAGGCACTGAAGTCTCCCAAGTGTGGTTACTGGTAAACCACGTCTCACTAGTGCTACTATGTCCAGTTTAGCCTCTGACAGTGCCTGCAGGTCTGGGATCTTATTTCCCAGGCTGTGAGCATTGTTACATGATTTTCCATTGGCCAGATTTTGGTGTGTTAGTTGTTGGGTGAAGTTTGGCATTACCCTGTGCATCGTGTGGGGAGGCGAACCTTTTTCTTACCTGGTGATGCAAATGAGCGGCAAACCGCTGAATTCCTTTTGACCACTAGCTGAGGGAGGGTGTTCTTCTCATTCGGCGTATAGGTGCTGCACCCCTCTCCCATTGCTAGTTTAAATATTCTGCAAAGGCGTCAAACTTCTGCCCCAATGCACTGACTCCTCTTTAGTCAGATGCAGTCCATCAAATTTAAAGATTTCGCTCCCAGAACTGTTGCCAGTTCCTACAAATCTGTGTCCTTTTCCTGGCACCAGTCCTTGAGCCATGTGTTTAGCTCCCTATCTCCCCTTCTCTGACCTTCCAGTCATCTGTCCCCTCTCCCAGACTGGCAGGATCTCAGAGAGGAGATGCCAGATGAAATAGATGATAGTTTGTCACCCAGACTAGTCAGGTGTTCCTTGGTCTCCACAACTGACCGGCTGGCGAGATCATTAGTCCCTATGTGTACTAGGACATCAATGTTTTCTCCTGCTTTGTGAACAATTTTAGCAATGCGGTCCAGTGTCATTGGCAAAATTTAAACTAGTCAAGGGGAGGCACTGATAAGCAGCAGGAAAATCCAGCCTCTCCTACAAAACAGGGTACTAAATGAGAAAAAAGACCGAGGTAGAAAGGTCAGTGGGGATACTGCAACAGAAGGTAAAGCCATCAAAAATGGAGAGCAATGAGTACCAATGCCCGTGAGTCTGAGTAACAAGCTTCCTGAATTAGTGGCCTTGATGGAGGAGGAACATCTGGATATCGTGGCAGTCACAGAAACATGGTACACAAAAAAACATGACTGGGACGTAAACATACCAGGATACAGTATCTACAGGAGGGACAGGGAGGGTAAAAGAGGAGGAGGTGTAGCTCTATACATAAGGGAAGGAATCAAAGCAACAGAACAAAAGGGTAAACAGCGAGGAGAAGAAGCACTGTGGGTAAATTTGGAGACCGGCAATGGCACCACACTCCGCACAGGGGTTGTATACAGACCCCCTTCTCAGGGGAAGGAAATGGACAAGGAAATGATAGAAAGTATACTTAGAATGGCAGAAAAAGGGGAGATATTGCTGATGGGTGATCTGAATATGCCAGATGTTAACTGGAGTGCAGCTGCAGCAGCCACTTCGAAGAGTGGGGTTATTCTAGATGCCCTAGAGGGGGCATGCCTTAGACAACTAGTATTGGAGCCCACTCGAGAGGGAACAGTCTTAGACCTGGTTCTCTCAAATGGAGATGAAGAGAGGATCACAGATGTAGAAGTGGGTAGCAATCTGGGAACTAGCGACCATCGAACAGTATGGTTCACAGTAAACACAGCAATAGAGTCAAGCCATACAAAGGCAAAAGTAATGGACTTTAGGAGGGCTGACTTTGCCAAAATGGGTGAGTGCCTAAGGAATGCACTAGCAAATGGGCAGGAAGGAGGGTGGAAGAACAATGAGGAATAATAAAACTGCCATCACAGAGGTACTGAGCCTTTGTGCGAAGCAAGTAAACAAAAGCAAGCGATGGAAGAAACCACTATGGTTCTCAAAGGAAGTGGCAGTGAAGGTTCAAGAAAAGAAGCATTCAGGGGTACAAGGAATCACAGAAGGAGCAGGACGAGAACTGTATCAGTTAAAGCAAAGGAAGCTGGGAAGGCAGTCAGAACAGCAAAGGCCCAAACTGAGGAAAAGATAGCCAACTCCAGTTAAGAAGGGGATAAAACCTTTTATAGGTACATCAGAGTGAAGGAAGATGAAGGAGGATAGTGAGGCTTAATAAAGGGAGGGAGGGTGACTGTGAAAAGCAGAGATACTAAACAAATATTTTTGCTCAGTATTTACAAAGGAAGAGGGGGAGGTACCTAAAACAAACAGTAGAAACACTCTGGATACAGAAGTTGATACCAGCCCATTTACAGAAGAAAGGGTTCTGAAAGAACTCTTAAAATTGAAGGTGGACAAAGCAATGGGGCCTGATGGGATTCATCCCAGAATTCTAAAAGAACTAAGGGTAGAACTAGTGACACCAATGACTACCCTCTTTAACAAATCATGGGAGGATGGGGTGGTACCCAAGGACTGGAGGAGGGCAGATGTGATTCCCCTTCACAAAAGTGGGAGCAAGGCAGAAGCAGGAAACTACAGACCTGTTAGTTTAACCTCAGTGGTAGGGAAAATGATGGAATCACTTCTGAAGGAAAGAATTGTCGAGTATCTAGAGGCCAGAGGGGCACAGGACCCAAGGCAGCATGGATTCACAGCGGGAAGGTCATGCCAGACAAATCTGATAGATTTCTTTGACTGGGTGACAAAGTAGTAGATCAGGGAGGGCTGTGGACATGGTCTACCTAGGCTTTAGCAAGGCATTTGACACAGTCCCACAAAAAGATTAATATACAAGTTAGCCAGCCTGGGAGTGGGTCCCAAGATGACAGCCTGGGTAAAGAATTGGCTGGAGAATAGGACACAGGAAGTAATAGTAAATGGAGTCCACTCTGAAGAAAGTGGGGTTACTAGTGGGGTACATGAGGTTCAGTATTAGGACTGGTCCTCTTCAATGTCTTTATAAGCGACATTACAGAGGGACTGGAAGGAAAAGTATGTCTCTTTGCAGATGACACAAAGTTCTGCAACAGAGTTGATGCACAAAGGTGGGGTGGAAGGATGAGAAGGGACTTGGCAAGTTAGAGGAATGGTCAAATGTATGGCAGCTTAGATTCAATGCTAAGAAGTGCAAGGTAATGCACCTGGGAAACAAAACCTAGGGAAAGAGTACACGATGGGGGTGAGATACTAACAACAACAAAATGGAAAGGGACCGGGGTAGTCATATCAGATGACCTAAAGGTGGGCAAGCAATGTGAGAGGGCAGCAAGGAGGGCTGGGGGATACTGGGATGCATGGGAGAGGCATCACCAGTAGAAAACAGGAAGTTGTTATCCTCTGTACAGACAGCTGTGTGACCCCATCTGGAGTACTGTGTGCAGTTCTGGAGACCCAATCTCCACAAAGATATAGACAGGATGGAAGCTGTCCAGAGGAGGCAACTAAAATGGTGCAGGGTCTGCACCAGAAGACATATGAAGAGAGACTTGGGAGCTGAGTATGTATAGCCTCGAGAAGGGAGGGAGGGGGACATGGTAGAAACTTTCAAGTACCTCAAGGGAATCAAAAAAGTCCAAGAGGGTAGCATCTTTCAAAAAGGTGTGCAAGAACAAGGGCACAATTTGAAGATAGAGAGGCGGCTCAGAGGTAATTTAAGAGTATTTTTCACAGAGAGGTTGTGGATGCATGGAACGGCCTTCCGGAGGAGGTTGTGGAGTCAAAACAGTGGTGGAATTCAAGCATGCATGGGACAGTCATAAGGCAATTCTAGGGGGTGGGGGTAGGAAGAAGTAGGCTGCTGGTTAACTAGGATCTGCAGCTTATCCATTAGGTAGGGAAATGGGCAGACTTGGTGGGCCAAGCAGTCCTTATCTGCTGTCAAATTCTAGGTTTCTATGTAAGGTGCCTAAACATCTCAATCCCCAAGATAAAGAGTAGAAAACTGGACCTCATGGGAAAGAGACCCTTTGCCTCTGCCACAGTGGGCCTCAGAATAGCAAATTATCAGGCCCATATGGGCAAATATCAGAATACCCTCTGGAAGAAAGCTAAAGCAGCCCAGCCCCTCCCAGAAGGTTCCTAGAAGCAGGAGATGCTTAAGGCCCTCCAGACTGGGTGATGTGGGGAAACACCTCTTAAGCTCTACCTACAACATTTTGGATGCCTCGGCCAGAGCAGCTGTGGCTGGCATCTGCCTAAGAAGGCATTCTTGGTTGAGGGTGTCAGGCTTTGCTAGTGATGTCCAGCAATCCATTTTGAATGCCCCTTTCAGAGGATACAAGTTCTTTGGGGCAGATGTGCAGGATATCCTTTCTGATCTGCAAGCCTCAAGAAGGACTCTAAGGTCTGTCCATTCCTCCTTCCACACACAATTAAGAAGTAGGCAGAAGGTGCCCTTTTGCAGGGCTACCAATAGACTTATGTCATGGGTCAGGCAACAGATCAAAAACAGAGCAGCTTGGCCAGCTCCAACCTCCTCCTCACGTGTCCACTCCAAAGCCCCTAGAGTAGGTGTGGCTGTGGCTGCTGGATCTGCTTCAGCATGACTCCTTATTAGACCCCCCCCCCACCCTCCAGCACAAAATCTGGAGGTGGTGGTAGGGGGTCGCCTCTCCCTCCACTTGGAACAGTGGAGAGAGGTTACAATAGATGCTTAGGAACTGCAGCTAATAGAACAGGGCCGTGTTCTAGAATTTTTAGAGTTACCTCCAGACCTTTCACCAGTTCCCTCAACTTATCCTCCAGGCCACATACCAATGCTGCTAGAGGAAGTACATACACTGCTGCGCAATGGGGTCATAGAACCAGTTCCCTGGGAACAGAGGAACAGGGGGTTCTATTCTTGTTTCTTCCTAGTCCCCAAATCCATAGGAGACTTAAGGCTCATTCTGGATCTGAGGGATCTGAACTTCTGTATTCAGTGCAAGAAGTTCAGGGTGGTCACTCTGCAAGGCCTGCTGCCCCTCCTGCAAAAAGGGGACTGGATATGCTCCCTGGACATGCAGGATGCTTACCTGCATATCAAGGTTTGCACACCCCACGGGAAGTACCTCAGGTTCCTGTTTTGGGGGAACACTGCCAGTTCAGAGTATTGCCCTTTGGCTTGTCATCTGTGCCACGGATATTTACCAAATGCTTGGCGGTTGAGGCAGCAGTTTTTCGGAGAAAGGGACACTGTATGTTTTTCCCTATCCAGATGATTGGTTGCTCAGAGCCCAGTCCCAGGGGCAACTGTTTCACACCTTAGTGCACACCAGACAGCTGTTCAATGCCCTAGGGATCACGGTTAATCTGCCCAAGTTACTCTTGACCCCTTGTCAGCGTCTGTAGTACAGAAGGGCAGTACTGGACACTGCTCAGGGCTTAGCCTTCCTGTGCCAGGACATGGCAGAGCGCCTCATAGCGCTGGCTCAGCTGCTTTACAACAGCCGGTATGTCACAGCCAGGACATTGCTGAGACTGTTGGATCTGATGCCAGCAGCCATTGTCACAGTACCCCTGGCCAGGATACACATGGGGATCCCTCAATGAGCAGTTAAGAGTCCAGTGGGATCAGCATACCGACAATCTAGAAAAACAGCCTCTAGTAACAACTTCTGTCTGAATGGTGCTCCAGTGGTGGATGAAACCCAGCAATTTGCTGAAAGAGGTTCCCTTCCTCATTCCCTCTCCTTAGCAGATTCTCACCGCAGATGCTTCAGAGATGGGCTGGGGGGCATATCTAGGACCTCTTCAGACACAAGAAACACGGACCAGAGCGGAGACTTCCTCCACATAAATGTTCCAGGGATGAGGGCCTGTTCTGTATGCTTTGCAAGCCTTCCAAAACCATTTGTCCTCGGCGTATCTGCTGGTGCAAACGGACAACATCAGTGTACTACCCTACCTAAACAAGCAAGGGGAGACTTATTCTTACCCCCTTTGCAAGGAAGTGATGAGGGTTTGGTACTGGGCTCTAGAACACGGTTTAGAACTGTCAACTGTCCATGTTCCAGGCATCCACAATGTCCTGGCAGACAAGCTAAGCAGGTTTCAGTCCAGAATGTATGAGTGGGAGCTGCTGACCTTGGTGGTTGAAGACCTGTTCGACAGGTGGGTCGTCCAGAATTGGACCTTTTTTTGTCCCCACTCAACACAAAACTTGCCTTTTTCTGCTCGCTGATTCCAGGGCCTGGAGTTTTCTGGTGAGACACATTATTCTTCTCTTGGAAAGGGAGGTTCCTTTATGCCTTCCTCCCCTTTGCTCTGTTTCAGAGGGTGCTAATCAAGCTCCCAATGGAGGGAGCTACTCTAATTCTCGTGGCTCCCTTTTGGCCTCACCAGATCTGGTTTCCCTTACTGCAGCAGATGGCAGTGGAACCCCCAGTGTCCCTGCCCCTGTGCAAGGTCTTGCTATCACAGTAACAGGGAACACCGATCCATCTGGACCTCAGATCACTCCATCTCCATGCTTGGTTCCTGAAGACATAGCCATTGCGAGGTTTAGTGTGTCCCCAAAGGTGGCTGACGTCCTAGTGGCTGCCAGAAAACCTTCCACCAGAGCCACTTATTCAGTGAAGTGGAGTTTGCTTTGTGGGCCGCTTCTCATCGCTTGAATCCCTTCACTTGTCCAGTGAATCAGGTTCTGAAGTATTTATTGTCATCGTCAGACACAGGACTGCAGTACTCTTCTATCAAAGTGCACTTGGCTGCTATTTCAGCTTTCCATGTGCCTATTGATGGCCGTATGGTGGCTCAGCTAGAGGTGGCCCGTACATTCTTGAGACGCATCTTACACTGGAAACCTCCCATTCACAATCCAGTCCCAGCTTGGGACCAGAATTGTGTGCTGTAGAAACTCACTTTGGCTCCTTTTGAGACAGCCACGACTTGTGACTTAAGCTTCTTCTCTTGGAAAGCATTATTTTTTTGTTGCTATTACTTCTGCTCAAAGAATTTTTGAGCTTCAGGCTCTTAGGTGCGAGCCCCCTTATTTGATTTTCCATAAAGACAGGGGGCACAATTCAGAAAGGTTGATGCAGGACTTGCATCAGTCCCTGCATCAAACCTGCAGCTGCGCCAAACACATTGATGCAACTTGCGCCCAAATTCAGAAAGGTTGCATTTATTTGTGACACTTTTCCTACATTACAGCAGCTTGCGCCAACTATTTGACGCAGACCCCGTAAAAATTTGACGCAGACCCCTTACTTGTTTAGGTAGTGTAGTACACTGGGGGTTCCAAGGAGCCTTAAAGTTAGACCAGCAAAAAGCTTGTCTAACTCGTGGCAAATGGCTCACGGGATCGTGAATCCCGATTGATGGTCACAAGCCCCTTGCACCATATATTTGGTACACCTGGGGCTTGCTCCAGTCCAGCATATCTCTGAATCAAGCCCGGGTGTCTTTATGGACCAGCCCTAAGATTCTTCCTAAGGTAGTGTAGGAGTTTACTTTGAATCAAACTATACACCTACCAATTTATTATCCTGAGCATGCCAATCCAGGGGAAGCACTGCTCCATACCTTAGATGTACATAAAATACTCAGACATAATGTTCATCATATGAAGAACTGCAGGAAGTACTCACAGCTTTTTGTTTCCTTCGACCCTGGGAAAGAGGGCGTACCAGTTTCTAAACAGTGCCTGTCCAGATGGTTAGGCAACTGTATTACTTTCTGTTATAGGAAGTACAGCAAGGAACTTCCTGGAGTTGTTTGTGGCAATTCAACCAGAGGCATGGCCACTTCTGTTGCTTGTTTCAGGAATGTGTCAGCTGCAGAAATCTGTGCTGCTGCAACTTGGAGTACTGTCCACACATTATCATTAAATACTGCAGTCTGGACATTGCCTCTGGAAGAAGGGCAGGATTCAGCCTGGCTGTGCTTGAAGGCCTCCTTTCTTGGGCCTGTAGCCTCCAGCCTCCCAGACTGTCTCTGTGGCAGTACTGCTTAGGACTCATTCCATAGGTGTGGTCAGATGAAAGAGGTATCATCGAGGAAGATAGCACAGCTACGTAAGAACTTACCATAACAGTAGATCTTTGAGGGAATCTCTTTTATCAGGCCATGCTGTCCCACCCTCCGTCCCCATTAGACTTGGAGCTTCTTCACTCTTGTCTCTCTCTCTCTCCAGGATGGTCTACCTGCTGTTTTCAGCCTTGCCTGGAACTTGAGCTGTCTCCTGGTTCCCTAGAGGGAGGTCCTCTGAGTATGATCTCTGGCAGGGAACTGAGGAGGGAGAGGGGCCTACTCAAATTTATATAGAGAGGACGTCAACATCAGAGGTTGTTGTGGGGGCCCCTAGTGAACTGCTTGCAAAAATGTTTCTGTGTGATCCTTGCAATTGGCGGTATAGTTCCATATGTGTGGCCTGATGAAAGAGAGTCTCTCGAAGATCTACTGTTACGGCAAGTTCTTCCGTAACGCTACTTTCTTTGTTAAAGCCAAGTCATAGGTCTAGACTGCCAAATTTCTGTACCTGTTTACCATGGTCACTTAATTTTGATGTCTTTTATGGTTTATGTGTGATGTGCCCCGAAGCCACTCATTACAGGATAAGAGTGGTTTCACATGTGTTCATGTGTGAGTACAACAAAGCAAATTTGAACTGTTCTAGCACGTGAAGAATGCAAGTGAAAGCAGTCTAATCCTGCAACAAGTGGCAATGACAGACATATTGACATATTATAGATGAAGGGACTGTTTTTTGTTTTAGAAAATTACCTTTGTTTCCAAAAACTGACCAGTGTTTAAAATGATGCCAGGTGAGAATTTGTTGCTCAGGCACTGTGTGTGTGTAACACTCTTATTAAAATAAGAGCGCTTTGCACGCAAATGAATAAATGCTGTGATTGGTCAAGTGCATCACATGATGCTCTCATCTATAATGTAAAATTTTTTTTTATTAGAGAGACACTGTAATACAATATAAAATTGCCTTTGGCATCCGATTGAATATGCAAAAGGCAGGCCAGGGATGCAGTTTCATTTATTTATTTCAGAAGTTTCACCAGGAGAGATGTACTAAGCTTGTACCAGCTCATTTCCAGATGCGCGGGGTATGCAGTTTATGAAATGCAAGTGGAAATACATAATGTAAGGTGCAGTAGTAATAATAAAGTACAATAAAAATACATGCTGTAAAATAAAAATATGTAACAGTGCACAGTCAGAAATGCAGGCAGAATATTCAGGGCTACACAAAATACAGATGAAATAGATGGAAATTAAGATACAAGTGCTGTGTACTATAGTGGGCAATGCCAGATAGTAGCAGATTACCATCACCCAGACTAAGGGGCGAGCTAGCAAAGCCAGTGCAAAAGGTAAGCTCAGGAGCATGGTACCAGATAAGAGTAACTGATTTAGGCACATCAGCCTGTGTGTGTGTAGGATATATTACGAAATGCGAAACCAGCTTGCCTGAGTTTCAGTATCCTGACACACGGCTGCCCGACAGGTGTTTTCCCGCTGAGTTTTTTTAATGTTTTGGAGGCCTTTCTCCTGCTTCCCCTTAATTTATGTAACTTACTGCTGCTGGCAGACTCCACCTATGGACAACCATGTGTTGGGATGCTGGGGTCAGGATACTGAGACTCGGGCAAGTGAGTTTTAGTCAGATGTAATACTCCTGCATGTGTGTGTGTGTGTTGGGGGTGATGGTTGTGCTTACAGCTTGGGGAGACGACCAACAGGGACATCAACAGCATGGGAGAGAGAAAATAAGGATCTGGGATCAGGAACTGTGGCAGTAGAGGGTGGCAAAGTCACAAAGAAGGGATTTCAGGGAAGAGAAGGATGAGGCAAATATCGCAGTGACAGAGGAAGCCCAAAACATGCACTTAAAATGTATTTTGTTGTTAAAAAAAAAAAAAAAAAAATTGTACAAATACATTGGATGATTTCTTGCCCTATGATATGTATAAGAAATGGTGGGGGTGTGCATGTTGCAGTTTTCAATATCTCTACAATTGCTTGAGTTGGGCAGACCTGCATCATTTGTGACTGGAAATTGGTGATGCAGCTGAAAGTGGACACAGAAATGCCCACATCACATGAGGCCCCCTTTACACGATGTGCTCTGCACCATTGTGAGTGATGCAGAGCAACTGCAGTGTTACCTTTTTCTGTGTGTAAAGGCAGCTGACACCACATCCAAAGCAAGCGTTCATTGAAACAGCGTTCCCTGTTTTTCTGAGTTTGCCGTTTCAGTGTATCGTTTTGCACCACATTGGGTGGCTGTGTAATCAAATAGGAGCACTCATGTCTGTCCATAAGAGTGTCGTGTCAGACCCTCCTGGATTCCCTAGTGCTTTCCCAGGCTGCACTTCTACACTGACACCAGGAAGCCAGTTAAAGGGACACTCAGCATTGTCTAAATACTGCCCCGAGTGTCTCCTGAAACATGAAAAATGGACTGGTTCAAGCTCTATAATTTCTGCACAGTGAACAGCAGCAAAATGTGGGAACCAAAACATGCTATATTTTAATAATTCAGCCTCATAACTGAAAATGGGGGGAGGGGGTGGCAGCCACAGCGCGATCACATCACAAAATGCTGCTGAAGTACCAGGAGGCTCATGCACGCCTCCCGCCATCACCGTTCAGCTAAACACATGCTGTAAGACCTTCCAGAATGCTGAACTGGGGAATGTGTTCTGTAATTAAAAACGAGGGCTGCAAGTTCGAGAAATCGCAGCCAAAAAGCTGAGCCATGCTACTGGGCATGTGCCTATGCAGGCGTATGCCCAATAGCATGGCTCGGCTTTTCGACCATCTTCATCTAACTTTCAGTCCTCGTTTTAATTATGGAACACTTCCGCATGGTCTTTAATATATATTTATCTGAACAGGGATAGTGGGAGAGTCTATAAGCAACTTCTAATTGTACTGTACCCCCACCCGGTTTGATTTCTTGAGTCTGACTTATTAAACTATAGTATTTTGGGTTCCATATATTGCTGCTGTGTACTGTGCAGAAATTACAGAGCCTGCACCAGTCCATTTTTGTTTGTTTTCATTTACATTTTCTAGGTTTTTTCCCCTTTTACCCAAACCCGCCCACGTGTCCGGGGCGCTGATGTACACATGTGGAGGCATGCGCACGCCAGGCACTGCAGAATGCCCTACCATACTAGCTGCCCCCTTCCCCGCCTACACCACCATCAGACCTCCACCCGGTGGTGACGGGACTACAGGAGGGACAGTGTCCACCCAAGGAGAGGAGAGGAGAGCTGCTGATAGGCAGCTCAATCCTGCTCTATCTCCCCCGGCCAACGATGACCCAGGTCGTTCCTGAACCAGTGCGCGGCGTGATCGAGGTAAGGCTAGATACCTCGACCTCTGCGCCACCGGCCAGTGCAGTCCATTTTTATGTTTCAGGAGACCCTTGGGAAGTGTTTAGACAACCCTGACAGTGTCCCTTTAAGGTTAAATTCAGCCCTGGAAGCTATGCTACAGCATAGAAATGTACACGCTCCACATTCTGCCCCCCCTCCCCAACTTAACAAGGAAGTCTCAGGCTGTCAGCAGACTGTAAATGAGGCTGAAATGGCAGAAAAGCCCAGGAGACCAATGTAAGGGCTGTACTTGTAGAAGCAAAGGCAATGGTGCAGACGGAGCAGGAGTGAGCACTGCAAAACTTCAGTGATATAAGTAGAGTGCCGTGTGAAAGCACCTGTAGGGTTCCAGTGGGTTTTGGGAATTGTCCAACCCCACAAACCTGACTATGTGGTAAATTTTGCACCGCAGTCCTAAATGTTTTGAAGGTCTAGTCCAGAATTCACTGAAAGGAAAGATCTGAGTGGTGCCAGCATGTGAGTCTCATTATGGAAATTCTCAATTGAATGCAGACAATGCACTGACAATATTAAAACTAGTGTTGCTCGGATAGTGCTCCTGTGGATCCGACTGCTTCATCGGATGGTGGCACTATCCGGGTGGGATCCGACCCGGGCTCTTGCCGAATTCAGAGGTCAGCTCCCAGCTCGGATCCCGTGTTATCCAATGCCAGATCCAGGGATCTGATGCCGGATCCGGCATCAGATAACATGGGATCCGACCTGGATCTGGGGGGTTGGAGCCATGATCGGATAGCTGCCACTATTCAATGGATCCACTATCCTGCCTGACGTTCCTATGTCTAGGCTTGAGGAGGGCACAGACACCAGGTGGGGCAAGCTCCATTATAATTTTCTTGGCCGTGATGCAGGTTTGGTATTTTATGCGTTTGTCCTGTTGAAGCCATCCAGATTGGGAATAAAGGTCACGTGTGGGTACGGCGATGTGAGCCAGTGATGAGACAACAGGCGTTATTCAGGGAGGTCGTGATACGTTTGAGAGCATTGGTAGTTGCAGACCCATATATGATAAGACCATAGTCTATGATGCTGAAGATGGAGCTTTGGATGGCCACTGACCGTGCTTCTGGGGTTAGTTGTTTCCTGTGCCGGAATAATATACCTAACCTCGCATTGGCAGACTTTGCAACATTGCTGATATGGACAACATATGAGAGGTGGGGATCAAGGGTGATGCCGAGGTACTTGAACGATTATGTTTGCTCTAGGATGGCTCCTTGTTTGGATGCAATGGAGAGGTGGAGTTGTTTGTTTTTGTTGTAGGGGCTGCAAAAGACCATAGACTTGTTTTTTTTCTGATTGAGAAGCAGTTTATGATTTAGGAACCAGGATTCAATGGAGGAGAAGGCCTGCTGAAGTTTATTTTGTAACTGGATTGGATTGGATCACAGCATCGTCGGCATAGAGAATTATTTGTTCTGAGCAGCTGTCCGGTAGTGAGTTTAAGAAAAGGCTGAAGAGGAGGGGTCCCAGAATGGAGCCCAGGGGGACTCCCGAGCGGACCGGTCTAGGGTCCGAGAGTGTATCAGTGATTCTTACTGTTTGGGACCGTTCTTCAAGGTATCTCTTAAACCAGCCAATGGAGTCGGTTGACAGCCCAGTGTTCTGAAGCTGGACAAGCAGGAGGCGGTGATTAGGCGGTGTCAAAGGCTTTAGTTAAGTCAATGTAGATTGAGCCTAGTAGTTCACCGGAGTCAAGTGCATTGTGGATTGGGCCGGTGAATTCAAGTAGGGCGGTGGAGGCGCTGTGACCTTCGCGGAACCCCTGTTGCTTGCTCAGGATGTTGTATGTATCCAGGTATTCAGTGAGCTGGTCTGAGACGATGCGTTCTAGTGCCTTGGAGAGTGGGGGTAGTAGGGAAATAGGTCTGTAGTTATCATGGGAAGTTTTATCACCACTTTTATGGATTTGGGTGACAGTGGCAGATTTCCGTCTGTCCAGGAACTGGCTAAGGCTGAGGGAGAGGTTGAAAATTCTGGTCAGAGGACTAAGCACTTCATCAAGTGTGAGGGACAGGATTTTGAGATCGAGGAAGTCATTACTGAATCTTGATTTACCAAGGGCTTTGGTAACATATTTGCGTACTTGGTGAGCCTTGACTGCTTTGAAGTAGAAGCGGGGGAGCTGGTGGGAGTAGTGTTCATTGCAGACAGAGGGGCTTCACCATCTTTGAAGTAGTCCTGGGGTAGGACAGCGCTGAGGTCGGTAAAGGCTTTGTTAAAGGTATCTGCAATGGTTTTTGGGTTGAGGGTTGTGGTTCCGTTGATGGTGAGTATTGATGGGGGGTTTTGGGTGGATTCCTGGTGGGTTCCTTTATGTTCTTCCAGAATTCCCAACCATTGCCCCAGGAGTTTGTGAGGGCATGCTTATAGTAGGCGGACTTCATTTGCCGGATGGTTTTGGTGCATTCATTGTGGGCACGTTTGTAGTTTTGGATGTCGTTTTGCCTTCCAGAGTTTCTGGCCAGCTCCCATAGGTGGTCTCTTGTTTTTAGCATCCTGAGGAGGTCACCTGTGAGCCAAGGGTTACAGAGTGATTTGACTTTGCGTTTCTTAACAGGAGCATACATGTCACAGGCCACAGAGAAGATGTTTATGAAGTGGTCAAGGGCAGTGTTTACATTGGTTGCATTGAAGATAGGGGACCAGTCTTGATGGAGGAGGTGGGATTTGAGTCGAGGAAGGTGACCACTGGGTAGAACCCTGTTGGTGATAGTTTTTGGTGGTGGTTTGATGAATTTATTTGACCAGGTGCAGCTAACAGGGGAGTGGTCACTGAGAGAGTCAGGGAGGACATTAGTGTTAGATATCCACGATGGGTGACTGGTAAGGATCTAGTCCAAGAGTGTGCTGGTGCCGGTCCTGTAATTTTTCCTGGTTGGTGAGTCAACCATTTGTGTGAGGTTCGTCGCAGCAACGGTATCCCTCTGTGCACCAGCATCAGCCACAGGCCAGTTGATGTTGAAGTCGCCTAGGAGGATGGATTCGGTGTCTGGTGGGAGTGACTTTACAAAGTCAAGAACATCTGTTAGACCAGTTTCCTGTTCTTTGGGAGGGAGGTAGAGGGTGGCAACAGTGAGGGTTTTGTTTTGGGCTCTGAGGAGGATTCTCACTGGCAGTATCTGAGCAGTTGTGGGTTGGAGTGAGGTGATGATGTGGTGCCCTTGTATGGAGACTTTTAGGTAGAGAGCGCAGCCCCGGCCTCTTTTGGAGAAGCGATCCAGCCTAAAGATGTTGTAGCCAGGAAGGCTGTTTGCATGGTCCGGTACTGATGGCGTGAGCTGGTTTCGACAACTGCCAGGATGTCAGGGCAGTGTTGGCTGGTGAAGGCCTGTAGGGCATCCATTTTAGGAAGGAGGCTACAGATGTTGATTGATATGAATGAGAGGGCAACCGAAGGCTTACTCAGATTAGTGGCTTTAGAGCAGAATGGGCCGGGGTTTGGGTGCACATTGCCTGACAGCATTAGGAGGAGGAGGACTAGCCTCAAGGAGCTGCGGCGTATTTCTTGAAGGGAATGCTTTCGCCTGCTAGCATCTCGGGAAATTGCGGAGCATCGACGATAGTGGGTGAGGGTAAGCATAGACAGGGGAGACCAGAGTGGAGGGCTAGGACCAGAGTGGGTGTAGGACAGTTTCATGGCGGTAGGATGGACCCTGGGCAAGGGGCAGTGACCAGTGTGCAGCGTGCCTAAGTGGAGGAAGGATGTAGGAATGTGGAAGCTGTGGGGGAGGGAGGGAAAGCAGGCTTTTGGGGCGTGCAGTAGGGGATGAAGACAGGCAAAAAAAATAGAATAGGGGTGGAGAACAGTAGAGGCGCATGATTAAGGTGAGGATTCGGGTAGGCGGAGGAGGGTTAAGACAGGCTGGCGGGCTAGGAGAAGGGGCGGGAAGAGCAGTAGCTGAATCAGTGGAAGTGAGGATACAGCCAGGAAGGCCAGGCAGCCAGGGAGTGGGAGGTGACGACTAAAAGATGGAGAGTCCCAAAACAGGTACCCAGTGGAGCACGATTGGGGCGGAGCTACCTGGGCGTGGAGGAAGGTCTGTAAAGTTAAGGTCGGGCGGCGTAAAATTTCAGCCGTTTGCCACAGAAATGAATGGGCGCAGCAGCCCCGAGTAGAGCAAAGTTTTAGTTGGCTCAAGAGCCAATCCCCGAGCAGGAGGCAAGAGAGCGTCCAGTCAGGGTGCGGTACAGATATTGTGGGTCCAGTGGCATGGCTGTCAGCAGTCCCGTGGTTCAGGGAATTCTTACCCGGTTCGAGAGGATCTCGAGGGTGGGAAGGAAGGTATATAGCAAGTAAAGCAACTGTGTCTTTCAGAGGGTAGACTTTTTTTTGTTTTTTTCCCTTTTTCCCTTTCCAAATGAAAGAACAAGAATCCCTTTAGTGGCAGGTCTGTATAACCTGCTAATGGAAAACTAGCCACTTAAAAAAATATATAAATAAATAAACCTCTATTAGACACTTGAAATGTGCTTAGTTCTATCTAAAATCTGTTTGTAAAAAGTGCCAGGTGGCAGAAGCAGGGGAAAAGTCCTGGTCAATCAGAGCGGGTTTGATGGAAGCGCCTGGGTTCGGTGTAGTGGATATATATATTGATATATACGGCAGAGACTGTGACTCTGTGTGAAATGTGGCCTTGATTAAGCAGTGGAAAAGGTCATCACCTAAGCTTATAGGTATTTAGCCTGGAATCCAGAAGATGAGGTAGCAGTATAAAGCAAAATATACAATTTGTTGTCCTTGAATAACCCAGCTGATAAAAAACTTAAAACAGTCCAACTACTATCTGATGTGGTCTAATCAAAGCAGTCCTCCCCATTCTGTTGTATTGTGTTTCTCATATGTAAAGGCACAGGGGCAGGTGCAAAGCTGGTGAGATGGGTAAGGAACTGGCTTCAGGGAAGGCAACAGAGGGTGGTGGTGGGTGGGGAGCTCTCATCCCCAAGGGTAGTGACGACCGGTGTTCCACAGGGCTTGGTGTTGGGACCAGTGTTGTTTGAGATATTCATTGCAGACATATCATTGGACATCCAGAGCAAGATCAGTCTTTGCTGGTGATACCAAGATGGGAGCAGTGGTGGATGACCGGGGTGGTGGGGGGGGGTGGCAGAATAATTTGGAGAAGCTGGAAACCTGGTCAGACACCCAGCATCTGGGGTTTAATGCAAAAAAGTGGTGAAGAACGCAAGGAGGAGTTAGCAGCTGGGAGGAGTGCAGCTAGCCCAAACAGAGGAGGAGGAGGAGAAGGATCTGGGGGTGGTCATTACGGGGTCAATGAACAACTGGGCACAATGTAGGAAGGCAGCTGCAAAGGCCAACAAAATGCTGGGTTGCATTGCAAGGGGTGTATCCTCGAGGAGGGAGGAGGTGATTCTGCCACTGTATAGATCATTAGTTAGACTGCACCTGGAGTACTGCGTGCAGTACTGGTGCCTGTATCTGAAGAGGGACATTAAGTTACTGGAGGAGGTGCAGCACAGGGTGATAAAGATGATCAAGGGTCTGGTTGACTTATATGAGAGGAGGCTGAGGAAGTTGAACATGTACTCCGCCTGAGGAGAGGAGGGACAGGGGGAACGTGATTGAAACCTTTAAATACATGAAAGGAATAAACAAGACAGGTACAGAGGGGCTGTTCAAAGTAAGGGAGGGACACCCAAGGCCATGATGTGAGACTGGAGGGAGGAAGGTTCAGGAGGTAGATGAGGAAACACTTTTTTACATAGAGGGTGGTAGCTGGATGGAATGCGTTACCGGCAGAAATGGTATGCAGTAGAACAGTGGACTGCTTCAGAAGGGGCTGGGATAGGGCAAGGGGGAGGGTCAATGGAGGGGAAGGGTGGAAGGGAGGGGCAGCTGCAGAATAAGGGGTGCTAGCTGCACATTCGAGCAGACTTGATAGACCTCTAGGCCTTTATCTGCTGGCAAATTTCGTATGTTCGTAGGAACTTCCCCCACACTTGGATGTGGGGGTCTTAGTGACCATTCCCCTTTAATCACAGACCACAAGTCTCTGATTTTGTTGTCGTTGTTGTTAATGAGAATATTTCAACAAGTGAAGAAGTAATTTCGTCATAACAGCACCATTTACCAAAACTGAAGATGGAGATGGGGTCTATAAGTCAGTTTGGTGCTGGAGGATGAAACTAATTGTAGATACAGTCCTGCCATTGGCTAAAATATGATGTGACGTTATCGATAACATGACATACTGAGCATAGAGGAGGGATTTCAGGCTAAACAAGGAGGGGAAGGGGGCAAGACACTATGAAAAAAACGGAATTTCATAAAGAATCACCAGGAGCAATAATGTCTGTGGCTTTACATGTATTCTGCAACATGGTTCAAGTTCTGCAGATATTTCTGTGGCTATGTAATTGAAGAATTCCAGGGCCTTGGATATAGTACAGTGTAATAAATCAGTACAAACTAAAAAGCTACAGTACAATAAAACTGTAAAGCAGAGACAAGACAGAAATTAAATGCAGTGCCATATATAGTAAAAAATAAAGTACAGTGCAATATACAGTAACCCCTCGCTATAACGAACGCATTGGGAGCCAGTCAAGACGTTTGTTATAGCTCCCCATTCGTTAAAGCGAGGCACGCTACTTTGATAAAGGCATTATGTGTCGTGGTTGCTCCAGTGTACATTTAAACATGTTATAATGTTTTTCGAGTGCCACCAGTAACTTTTTATACCGTTCTTTATCATTTGTGGGTGGTGGTGGTGGTGGTGGTGTGGGGTTCACTGATAGTGCTTAGTGAAAAATGTTCTTTTTACTGGCTGTGTATGTGCACGTGTTACAGTACTGAACTGCGATTACAGTGCTCACTGCTGGTCATTACTATTGAAAAAATCCATCATCTTTGACTGCTTTGATCGTTTACCTGCAGCCACACCTTTTGGGAATGAGACCAACTGCTGCAATTGGATTATCTTGATGGGGTCAACCTCTTGACTGAATAGCCATTCAAACCCTGTTTGTAAGCCTCTGATAGCCTCCGTGTGTGTAGGGGTTGGGGGTGGCACCTCACAGTCATCATTGTCCTCTTCTTCTCATACATCCTCCTCCTCTCAAGTCTGGTTGTTGAGAACAGCTGCAATGATAGCATTGGTTTTCATGAGTTTCTGCGCTATCATCTGCAGTCAGCCACTCATCGATAGCAGCTTCGGGGTCAGTTCCATCTATCAGATTCATGTCATTAGCCATTTGTGTAATATCATCCATTTTGTCTGTATCCATTTCATCTTCGGGTGTAATGTTTGCAGAGATGTTTGGAGGCAGGATAGCGCAGTGGTCTAAGGCTCTGAGCTGCAAATCTGGTGACATCCAGCAGACCAGACCTGGGTTTGAATCCCACAGCTTCCACTTGCATACTGTCTGACCCTGAGCAAGTCACTTTACCTCCTTGTGCTCCCAGGTCGCTCCTGTAAAAAAGCATCCAGCTTAGTGTGCTATACCTGGTTAAACAACTAAATAAAAAATAAATTAAAAAAAAAACATGGACCTAGTGTAGCAGACCAGCAGTGCTTTCAGAAACATTTAACCATGCTTCACCAGACAAATTGGCCATTGTTTTCAAAGTCAAAGACTTGACGAAGCCAGTCACATGGGGGCCTTTGTCTGCGGCAACCAAGTTGCCCAGAAGGCGCTTGCGATAATGTTTCTTGAAAGTGGCTATGATTCCCCTGTCCAGTGGCTGTATGCGTGAGGTTGTATTTTTGGGCAAAAAAAGCACCTTGATTTTCCCATCGTGGGATCACAATTCAGCCTGTTGGGGTTGGGGGGGGCTGGACATTGGTCCAGTAGCAGTAGTGCATTTGGCTGCAGTTTTTTCTTTCGGAGGAAGGACCGTACAGAAGGTATGAATGACTGAAAAAAACAGCCACAAAAAATTTCTGACGTCATCCAGGCATTTTTGCTGTTGTTGTACTGCAGAGGTGAGGAATTTAAGTTTACATGATGGAAACACTGGGGGGTTTTGTACTTGCCAGTGCACAGATTCTTCATCTTAAGTGTGCCAGTTGCATTATAACAGAAAAGTGACACGATCTTTGGAAACTTTGAACCATTTGCTGGCGTTTGCCTCTGCCCTGCTGGCCAGTGTAACATCTGGTAGACAACACCAAAATAACCCCATTTCATGGCATTAAAAATCCGATCTGGGCTGTAACCCCCATCATCTAATATTTTCTTCAGCTTGGGAATAAACTCGAGGGCAGCGGCATCATCACAGGACCTCTGCTTGCCTGTGACACAAACTCTCCTGATGCCGTGCCGTCTTTGAAAGCACCAGAGCCAATCCCATTGATGACTTAAATGCAGACATTTCTCCATAGATCTCCTGTGTGAACTGGTGCGCTTTTTCATGGGCTGTGCTACCAGAGACTGGTATGCCAGAAGCCCTCTGCTGACTAAAGCAAAGCTGAGTGGCTTTGTCGATTACACGTTCATCGGCTTTTTAGATTTTTTTTATGCTTCATAGCATCGGATTCTTCAGCTTCCAGAACAAAGTCTCATAATGCACCTTCCTGCTTGCGCAAGGTGCAGATGATGCTTTTGCTATAGCCTGTTTCCAAAGCTAAATTTTCTAGGCTTTCTCCTGCATGGAGATGATCTAGAATGACAAGCTTTGTCTCCACAGAGTAGCCGGAACGCTTTATGATACCGGTTACTAGGTCGCATCTGTTGTGTCAAATGACCACTACTTATAGCCCCATCTAGCTACGTGAATGGGAGCCAAACTACCCATTCGTTATAGCCGAGCATTCGCTATAATGGGGTTCATTACAGCGAGGGGCTACTGTATGCTACATCACAGAAGGACAGTACAGTGTACACTATACTATAAAATACAATGCACTATATAGTACAACATAAAATACAGTGGATTGTATAGTTCAAATAAATACTGTGTGTTACGCAGTACAAAATAAACTAGAATGCAATATGTAGTACACCATAAAATACATTAGAATGCAGTGTACAGTACACAGCAAAATACAGTGCAATATATAGAACAAAATAAAGTACGATGCAATATGGTGCACAAAATATAGCACAATGCACTATACAGTATGACACAAAATAAAATACAGCGCAGTATGTAGCACAAAATAAAGGAAAATGCAGTACATAGTACAATGCAGTATACAGCAGAAAATAAAGTGCAGTGTGATATATGACAAAATAAAAAATGCTATATATATATAGCACAAAATAAAATATAAACGGTCTGTGCAAGCATTGCAGTAGACAAAGCATTGTCTACGGCTCCTCCCCTGAAATCTGGCCTCCAGGTAGGCTGGTAGGGTTCCACCCATGGGGCAAAGTGTGGCCTGGCACCACCCCTGAGGGAGGAACCAATTGGGCCACCAACAGTGCTGGGGTATCCCATCTAGGGGAGGAGAGTGAGGAGTTAAAAGGAGCTGCAAATAGGGCATTTCCTGACTTTCAACCGCCACCCGAAGAGTTCCCAGCCAACCTTTTAAAAGCAGGGTTGTAGAATGGCCAAGCTAGTATAGCAAACCCTTTGCACCTATCCGAGGGTGGGGCTGCACTAGTGGTTGAGGAGGAATTTTCCTTTTTTTCACATCAGAGGTTTTTTTCCTGAGTTTTTCACCTCCTCTAAAGGGCTGTTTGATAGTCAGGTAGGTCAATTTTGTCTCAGTCAGTGGTAAGTGTGGTGCAGCGTGGGAGTCTCACAGGAAGATGGTACAAGGGGAAAAGGGAGGAGATGATTTTTTGAAGGACTTACCTCTCCAGTTGGTATGAGGTGCGCAGCCAAAGGACCTGGTTCCGGTTCGGGGGGCACAGCCAACTCATCAGGCTTGCCTGTGGATGCAGCGCCACCAGACGGGTAGGTCACTTGCCACCCAGCTACTTGACCTCCCCATTCTCTGAGGTTTGGGTTCCAACTCAGGGAGATAAATCATTCCTCCATCCGCACAAGGGTATGGGCCCACTATTTGTAGATTCTTTAAAATAAGAAAGTGGTAGCCAGCTCCGTGGCACCAAGCGATATGGGGATCGCTTGACTTGCTGTCGACCTGGGTTCATGCCTGCATCTGGGATGACAGGAGCTGAGACCGGTAGGGAGGGTTAGGAGCATCTGCTCGGATGCTGTCCTCCCTGGGAGAGAGGGTGTGAGCCTGTACCACTTCTAGAGCGGCTCCTAGCAGTCCCCAGTGAGGCGCACTTTGCAGCTGGGTCCTTCCCTGGATATTGCATGCATGCAGCTGCATTGTTGGGGGGGTGGGTGGGGAGAAAATGCTAAATCACCTGCACAGATGACTGTGGTCGGATCCCTTGCCCCGTGCAGCCCTGGTGAGCAGCCTGCAAAGCCAATCCCCCGCCGTGCTCCTGGCATGGATTTGGAACCTATCTCCTCTCTCATGGGTCCTGGGAGGGGACCCCCCAGGGCATGACATAATGGAGGACAGCATGATGGCAGTGAAGGGGAAGAGTTGGCAGATGGGAAGTCCCTTGGCGGCCTGAAGGAGTGGCCGATTGGGGGGGGGGGCACAGGGAGGAGCAGAACAAGAAAGCGCCACACATTCTTGTCATTTGCTTTGTATTTTGAAGGCCAGAGCTGTGAAGTTTTAAGCTGAGACGTTGAGAGGTATGCCTGTGCCTAAGGGAAATTAATAAAAGAAAGTAACAGCACCACCAGGGGTGAAAAAAGATTCCAGTGCAAAGTAGGAAAGATTATCCCATGTAAAAATGCTGGGATATGAATCAGGATTTTCTGATTCACTGTTCTGGACCATATTTGCCCTCTCTGATCCCCAGTGCTTAACAGACTGCCCCAGTTAAACAGAACTTGGTTGAAAATATCTGCTTTATTGTCCCTGTCAGCAAGCCTTTAGTGTTTTGTCCTGCACTGACCCAATTTCTAACATAGTAATTCCCTGGCTGAAAGGACTTCAAGTCTGTCTTGCCCTCCCCTCCATCTGCATGTCAGTGACTATACCTGATTTAAATACAGTAGAACCCTGATTATTCAAACCACTTGGGAAACATCCAATTGGTTCAGAAATCAGGAATTCGGAATAGCGGGTTTATACTGAAATCAGTGATATTCAGCTGATCTGTTAGTCTGCACACCCTTATGGTCTCAAAATAACAGTACTGTAGTTTACAAGCTGTATTACAACTGTATTGTACCATGCTATCAGAGGCTGCTGTATGATCAGATTGGCAAACCTGGGAAGCAAAAGCCTGGCTGCGTGGCATGATTTCAAGTTTCACCCTACACAGTGCAGTACCCTATTTCTTTACGCCATTCCACACTGTTTTCATACCTGGTTATGCGACACACTACTGTATTGGAGGTTGTGGTAGCTAGTTTTATGTTTTCGTCCCCAACCAAGTCAGCAATGTTGGCGATCGCTCTGCCCAAAAGCCATAAAGAACCCTAAAGCACAGAGCATGTCTCACCGAAGTTTTATAACATTTACTGTACAAAAAAAAAAAAAAAGCTGCATCTTTCTATTGTTCACTTACTTCTTGCTTTCTTTCTCCCCCAGAACACAACCAAAAGCAATGCAGAGTGAAGCAGGATTGCCACTTGAGTTAAATGTAAGCCTCTTGCAAAAACAAACCAGCTGTAAACCACACTACACCACCCACTCTCCTCACCACCCTAGCTCGCACACACAGCAGAGTCGGACATGCAGTACAGTGGGAGGAGAACAATACTAGATAAAGTAGTATGTAATAAGAATAGTGTAGAATAGTCTACAACTGATAAACAGGCATAATAGGGATACACCGATGTCGTGGAAAAAATGAGTGACAAGGGTTGGGTTTGTTAAATAGGGATGTAACCCACAGGTGGCGCTATCCCAAGGGCTACTATCCCTACCTGCTTGACTACTGACAGGTTGAGGGGCCTAGGTTCTATGGCGGGTGCCTCCACCCAGAGGTCAGGGTTTGTAGTGTTTAGACTAGCTTGATCACATCCCTCTGGGACACCGTGACCCCCTTTAGTTCCCTCTAGTCACTCACACAGTACACAGGAGTTACAGCCCCAATACCCCACATATATACACTGTTCACTCATAAAGTACCACTTACCCTCGAGACGGATTCTGCAGTACGTCTCTGAGGACCCCCTGTAAAATAAGGTTAAACAACGTACACAGCGAAATACAATACTGTTTCCATAAGTACCAACACCACAGACAGTATATAGTATAACAACAACAAATCTGATTTATTTAGGGAACAGTAACACGGAAGGGGGCAGTTAGGTTGATTGGCAGAATTAAATCACAGTACTGTGCACATATATATATATATATATATAGGGTCCAAAATGTCACTCTCTGGGTACCCAGGATGGGGGGGGTGGGGGCTAGCCAGATCCGTTGCCCGGGGTTGACCGGCAGGTGCAGATGGATAGGGCCCTGTAGAAGAAAGTATATGCACAACACCCAATTGTAATCAGGAGCCATGGGGCTCAGTTCGTGAAGAAATGAAACCGCAATAATTAGATGACACACTTGCAATTTGATAAACAGATGGCAGGGAGCTACCCTGATTTGTACTCACAGATACAATGCTGAAAACTGGATGGAATGCAGGTTGTCCTGGATTGCCAGGAGAAACAGAATAGCTGGCCCAGCCCTCATGGCAGGGCTCACTTGCACTCAATGCAGGCGGATGCAGTCCAAGTAACGCTGGCTATGACTTCCAGCTCACTGCACATTTTATATATACACAGAACACTAAGAAACATAGAAACATAGAGTTTGATGGCAGATAAGGACCACTTGGCCCACCCAGTCTGCCCCTTTCCCTACCTATTGGATAAGCTGCAGATTCTAGTTAACCAACAGCCTGCTTCCTGCAACCCCCCACTATAATTGCCTTATGTCTGTCCCATGCATGTTTGAATTCCCCCACTGTTTTAGACCCCACAACCTCTCCAATCGCATGCTACAGGCATCTTGGTCATTCAGCAGATTGAGCCTGGCTACAATTTAGGGGCATTCTTCTCTGTTTCAAACTTGGATTCAGTCCGAACATTACTTTTGCGCTCTCTCTCTTTCTCTCTGCTCGGATTCAGTCCGAACCTTGCTAGGGAATCACACTCCCAGCACAGCACACAGTTCACAACATGGGGAATTACTCAGAGTTCAATCCCCACAAGCACTAAGCACATTTATATATAAAAGTCACTTACTGTACCAGACCACAGAGTCCTGACAGGCCGATCGCAATTCTGCACACTTTCAGTCTTTTTCAGGTTAAGCCTGGTCCCAAAATGACTTCTGCTTCTTTCATTCTGAAAGCTCGGATTCAGTCTGAATTACACTTGCTAACGGCTGCAGGCTGACTCCAGGGCCTCACACGTGCTTCCCGTGCGAACTACTGCATAACAACGGCTGTCCGAACACTCAGGGCGGTTTCCCTCTCAGCTTCTAACTTCAAAACGGTTCTCTCTGCCCCAAACCTCAGGGCACATCAACATTTTCTTTCTCTTGTTTGGAGTCGCAGTCTGAAATAACACAGGTTCCTTTCTTTACTTCTTCTTCACACATGGTGCCCATGAATCAGGCCACAACTGCTGCTTTCCTTTCCACACAAAATTCGGAGACTTGGTCCGAGAAACCACAGTCCTTTTCTCTCTGTCCAGGATTGCAGAAGGCAGACAGGCCATTTCTAGGCCTCCCGCGCGGTTCCTGCACTGCCCCGTGGGCAGCAGCCCCACGAGCTGCTCACTCTTCCAGCTCTATGCTCAGACTGACTGGCTCAGCAGGCAGTCCGGGCATTTCCCCCAAATCCAAAAGGTTTCAGTTGGCAGAGTCTCCTTGTCAGTCAAAACAGGCTCCCTCTATTGGTGAAAAAAGGCACCATGGTCTAAAGTACATTTCCCAGAGGCTCTCTTCATACAATCCCCTTGTGGCTGGCTCCACTTGAGAGTCCAAGTTCTGATTTGCCAGCAGGCTCCATTTTAAGGAACCCCTCCCCATTGATTGGTCCATTTCAGCAGTCCGGGACCAAAATGAAAGAGCTACACCACACAGTCCTTGCTGAAGAGAAAGCAGGTTAGACAAACTGTATTTTCATTATCACTCTTAACAGATTACCAGCAAACAATTACATCTTTTGAAAGAGCTCCCTCTGCGCATATAGCGACGGCAGAAACGGAGCGTTTACTCAGTGGCCCAGGTGGGACTCGGGCACAGAGAGACACAGTCCCCCCAGTCAAAGGATTACCACTGCAGTTAGGCAGCTCTTAAAGAGACAGTAGCAGAGGCATTTAGGCACTCTCTCACAATTATTTTTTAAACAGCTGAAATACAGGACACCAACCTGGCTGAGGGCATTTAGGCTCACCAAAGGAGGCTTTTTAGTGACCCCCATTTGTAGGGGGGTTACAGGGAGTTGCATGACATTGGTATTTATTAGATTGGGGTTGTACTGCACTAATAATCTTCAGTGGTATCTCCTTCAGGAATCAGTCTAGTCCTGTTTGGAAAGCCTGAACAGAGCTTGATCTTTTATCCTCACCAGGTAGGCTATTCCACGTTCTGACCTCCCTCTGTGTGACGTAAATGCTTTCTGATGATGTTCCAAGAATCAGTCTCCTCCATAAATTCCCACTTTCCGGGTTTTAGTACCCCATGGGAGCCAGAACATTTCTGTTGGGGGCTAGTGGCACTAGTAGGCCACTAGATGTGCAGAGGTGGGGCTGGGGAGTAAAGTTGCTATATACCAATTTTTGATATGTTGACCCTGTATGAGTTAACATACCATTGATGCATGGCCCTGTACCTATAGACTGTCCTTGGGTCATAAGGGTAGGTGACATGATAGGGTGGGTGGAAGTTAGACACAAAAATCCTAATAGCTTATTTCCAAACCTTGTGGGCATCATGTTTACAGCCTCCAATAGTTTATTTACAACTTTTATGCATTTTGAGTTTTGTGCAGTAGCAAGCCTAATGAGCATTAACGTATTGTTTTTGCCACATGTATAATTATTTCTCTTTTTAGTCCTACTGGGCAAGCGCAGCTGTTTCTTTCAAAGAGCTGCTGACATGTATTTTTCCTTGTGGCAGGCAACTCATGGCAAGGAGCTGCCAGCCCCATGACCTAACTGAGCCACAGAAATAATTCTTTTAGTCAGGCGTTATTGTTAGTTTTACATTAGATGAACCACAGTTTCAATTCTGCATTGAAAGCCTCCCACCGAACACCCGCTACAGCCCTGCCCAGAAAAATGGCATTTTGGTAACACAGAGTGGGGAAAGGGCTGCAGGACTATAGATAGCATTATAATGATATGGGCTGGCAGTATAGCCTAGAGGTTAGAGGAACGAGGTGTGAACGAGCTTGATATATCCAGCAGACCAGACCTGAGTTTGTTTCTCACAACCTCCACTTGCACACTGTGTGACTCTAAGCAAGTCACTTAACCACCCAGTGCTACCAGGTCACCCCTGAAAATGGGCAGTTGTGCCTAGTGGGCCTTACCTGGTTACAAAAGACTAAAATAAAAATAAATAAAAAAGATAGTGGGGCAGTGGCGGCCTTTACATATAACTTTTATATATTACAGGCACATATACATGTTGTGCGGGGTAGTATTATATGGTGCTTGGTGGCTGGCTTTCAATATGGAACTAAGATTGCGATTCTTCTAAGGTAAAAATAACAATAATGCCTGGCTAAAAAAATTATTTTGGGGACTCAGTTAGTTCCTGGGGCAGGCAGCTCTTTGCCATGAGTTGTCTGCCCCAAGGGCAAAACCCTTATCCTGTGATCTGCCCTCACTAGTACATGCATTTGTGGCATCACATCTCGACTATTGCAGTGCTGGTTATCTCATGGTTAGTGGAAGAATCCTGCATCACCTGCAGTTAGTGCAGAACGCAACAACCAGGTAACTAACTGGCTTTCCGAGTTCATGTTATATGACCCCGGTACTGCGTGATCTGCACTAGCTGCCAGTGAAGTGTAGGATCTCCTTCAAGGTGGGTCTTCTCATGTATAAAGCCCTATACAGCCTGGGCCCATTACCTGACTGATCTACTGACTGGAAACCACACTCAGTGCTCCCTCCGCTCTGCTAAGGATGGCCTCCTAGCAATTCCCAGGGCTCGGCTTAAAACATCTAGTGACCGGCTTTTGCGGTAGCTGCGCCAGTCCTGTGGAATTCACTTGCTAGAACTTTGAGGGAGACCCCCTCCCCCTCACTGGAGGCCTTTAAGTGGGGCCTGAAAGCACATCTGTTTAAGGAGGCTTTTGGGATTTGTCCTATACCGCTGGATGGTTATAACTGATTTTTGCTCTAGTGTTACTGTCTTGTTTTGGTTTGTGAGTTTTGTCCTTTATTGGTATCTTTTGTGCATTTTAAACCACTCTGAGCCTCAGGATAAGGCACTTATAAATAAAATATTATTTACTTGCTAAGGTGTCATCTGCTCTTTAAACATTCATTATGGGATGTTCACAGGATGAAATTGTTTCTGACCAGTTATCTGATTACCTGGTCAAGTATGGCATCCAATGTCAGGAGCAACACGGATTTAGGAAAGGACACAATTCCACCTCTGCCTTCTAGAGTATACCGACTACCTTCATAAGGCGCTAGACTGTGGTCACTTAGTGGGGTCAATATATATTGATCTCACTAAAGCATTCGACAAGGTCAACCATACTCTCCTGCTCAAGAAAGGATGAGAAGGGACTTGTCAAGGTTGGAGGAATGGTCAGACATATGGCAACTTAGATTCAATGCAAAGAAGTGCAAAGTAATGCACCTGAGAAACAAAAACCCAGGAGAAGAGTACACAATAGCAGGGGAGGTACTAACAACAACAAAAATGGAAAGGGACTTGGGGGTAGTCATATCAAATTACTTAAAGGTGGGTAAGCAATGTGAGAAGTCAGTAAGGAGAGCCAGGGGGTTACTGGGATGCATAGGAAGGGGCATCACAAGTAGAAAAAGGGAAGTGGTTATCCCTCTGTACAGACAGTTGGTGAAACCCCATCTGGAATACTGTGTGCAGTTTTGGAGACCCCATCTACGCAAGGACATAGACAGGATGGAAGCAGTCCAGAGGAGGGCAACTAAAATGGTGCAGGGTCTGCATCAGTAACCATATGAAGAGAGATTGAGAGAGCTTAATATGTATACCCTTGATGAACAGAGGGACATGATAGAAACTTTCAAGTACCTCAAGGGAATCAACAAAGTCCAGTAGGGTAGCACCTTTAAGAAAAAGAGATGTGTAAGAACAAGGGGGCACAATTTAAAGATAGAGAGGGGACGGCTCAGGGATAATGTGAGGAATTTTTTTTTCACAGAGAGAGTGGTGGATGCATGGAACTGCCTTCCTGGGGAGGTTGTTGGGGCTAAAACAGTGGGGGAATTCAAACATGCATGGGACAGACATAAGGCAATTGTAGTGGGGGGTTGCAGGAAGTAGGCTGTTGGTTAACTAGAATCTGCAGCTTATCCAATAGGAAGGGAAATGGGCAGACTGGGTGGGCCAAGTGGTCCTTATCTGCCGTCAAAGTCTATGTTTCTATGTAAGTCACTCCCTGCCCTTGGAATCTCTGATGGTGCAGCACTCTGGTTCAAAAACCACCTTGAAGGCAGATCTCAGCAGGTTAAAATCCGTGGCACCCTATCCATCAGCCGTCCTGTGCATTAGGGAGTTCCCCAAGGCTCCATACTGGGTCCCTTACTTTTTAGCCTCTTTCTCAATAGCCTCCCCCAAGCCTGCACCAATAATCTTCTCCTATATGCAGATGACGCGGTGTTATTTACTAGTCACTCTGACCCATTCCCCCTAGTCAGAAGCCTACAGCACAGTTTCGGTGCAGTTGAGACCTGGTTTACCCAGCATAAGCTGATAATGAACTACAAAAAAACAAAGAGAGTGTTTTTTGGCAGTCCTCATAATAAGCAAAAATCAGCCCATCTAACCATCCTTAACCACAATGTCCCTCTCGAGCAGGTCCATCTCTTTAAATACTTAGGGATAACTCTCGACAGCACAATGTCCTTCACTGAACATGTAAGCCTCACTTCTAAGGTGGTCAGCACCAGAACTGGGCGCCTCTACAGGCACAGTATGACCCCTGAAGTGCTCTGGCTAGCTGTCACCAGATCGATCCTCTCTATAATTGATTATGGGATAGTCATTTATTGTTCTGCAACCAACCCGACTCTTAAAAGAATAAGTACCGCACTTGACAAATCATGTTGACTGGTCTCTGGCGCCTATAGACATACCCATACTTACGACGTGTATGCCCAGACCAATTGGCTGCACCTCAAAGGCAGTATCTCGTACCAGACCTGCCTGCTTGTGAAAAAAATGAGCCTCTGGCTCACCCCGCCAACCACCCAACGTCTTCTCACATGAGCGTCTAACCCACGTAGTACTAGAAGTATGTCAAGACACACATACCAGGTCTCATTCTGCCGCACAATACAAGCGCAACAGTCTTTTATGTTCCGAGCCCCTAGCTTGATAAATGGTCTCCCCTCGGAGTCTGACATCCTGGACGAATCCAAGCTTTGTCCATTCAAACACAAACTCCAACACCTCACTGCACTTAGCAGATGTGACTGGCCCAACTAGCCTCCATCGTAGATTAACTATCCCACCCCCACCCTGCTCAAGACCTTGGAATCCACTTACTTCCTCCCCAGTCGGCTCCCCACCATCCTTACCTTTACCCCCCAATCACCCATCTTTTCTCTGATGGCATTCTCGATCTTTCCATCTTCTTTCCTCTGGATCTTTCTCTCTGATGTCGCTTTGGATCCCTGCCCCACTACCCCTCTACCCTACCACTCTCCACTCTGTTTCAAGACAAAGTCAATTATGAGGACTGCTCTACTGTTACCACTACCCTCCCATTCTCCACTTTGGTACATGACAAAGTCGATTGCCAGCTGCTCAAATGTTGCTGCAGTACACAATTGTACCTACCTGTAACCCCTGATAGTTTCACTATGTAACCTTGTTTGTTGTTTTGAATTTGTTTAATTGGTAATGCTACCAATGATGCAGTTTGACATTGTCGTCTTACTGACGGCACAAATGCTGCTTCGTGTATTCACTATCTGTACCCACTGGCTCTATATGTACCCACTGGATCCACATGTTACTTTGTTTACCCCTGCTATGTGTAATGTTTCTCATCAATCTGCTGCTGGGTTATTCAGTTTGTCCTATGCTGTTAAACTGTCCATTTTGATGTGTACCCTCTGGGTCCACACTCTGTGTTGTTAATCCTGATATGTGTATTGTGTCTCATCATATAGTTGCTGTGTTTTAATCAATGTGTCGTTTGGTGTTAATCTACTGTCCATTCTGACGTGGAACCTTTCTAAAAGAGTCTCTGGCTCAAAGGTGTTTATAATTTGAGACATAAAATAAATAAAATAAAAATCTTACCATTAACAGTCCTGCATGCAACTGTACTTTAACTGTAAGTTTAGATTTCCATGAGTAACTGCTGCAAGCAGCTTTCTACAGCAATAGCAAATCGACTTAAAAAAAAAAAAAAAGAATATTGTAAAAACGTGGGGTCTTTTTTTCCTGTGTTATAAGGACAACCTCTGCTTTTCATAGCTTTTGGTTCCCTTACAGAAAGTCAGCTTAATAAGCCTGTTCTTGTAGTGCTGATAAATTCTGCTGACATAGAGTATAAAATGCACCAGAAAAGCTTGAAAGGGCATTCTGAAGAACATGGGTCTGCCACAGAGACCATGGTAAATTTATTCCAGAAAAAGGATATATTCATTACTGTGCAGTAAAATGCCAGGCATGCTTTCTAGTTTTTAACATTTAAAGAAAAGGAAAAAAAGTTCAACAAACTGAAGAAAGACGCAGGATTCTTCATTTTTATGCTACATATCCCAGTAACCGGCATGCCAGTGAAAGGCAGTACACAGATAAAGTATGATATACAGGTAGACGGGATATGGCAGATTGTGTTCTTTTATAACCAGAACATGTTGTCTTGCAAACCACAGAATAAATAGACTTGAATGGACAATATTAAAATTGTTTATATGACTTACAGTTAGCCAGGCTGGTGAATAAAGTTTAGAAAGCTGGCAAAGCTTCTGTTCTGTCCTAAAGAGGGCATCAAGTATCCAGCAAACCCCCCAAAAAACACCTGACTGTTGACATCAGCAAAACTCAACTGCACAAGGCCAGGGAGGTACAGTGGTGCAGCTGTAGTGCTTCCATTTGCTATTCAGGCACCTGGTCCTGGCTCAGAAAGGGATTCAGATTGCTGGGGAACAGACGGAGGAAAGACAGATGAGCATACCATGAAGAGCTCTGTTCCTTTGATGATGGGTTGGGGGGGGAGTTGCATCCTCCACTGTTCTTCTACCATCTGATGGATGTTAGGAAGTAGCTCACAGGAGGCACGCATTTAGGGAAGGGCTGCTGTCAGACACAGATAATGTCCCCACGTGCTAATGTGTACGTCATTGCACATCAAAAACGTAAACCTTCGCAATGGAGAGAAAATGGTGGAAAAATCCCTGACTGCAGGATGACATCAGGAACCCCACCACTGATTCAGTCAGGCTGTAGGGGCTTTTTACCTTAATTTTGCATTTAAACACAAGCATCATGCAGTGCATGGGGCTGGCAGTATATCCTAGAAGTTAGAGTAATGAGCTGTAAATGAGCTTCGGACATCCAGTACACCCGGGTTTGATTCTCACAACCTCCACTTGCATACTGTGTGACTGAGCAAGTCACTTAACCATCCCAGTGCTCCCAGGTCGCCCCTGAAAACAGGTGCTTGTGCCTAGTGGGCCTTACCTGGTTACCAAAAAGAGTAAAAATAAAAAAAAGAATAAAATCAAGACCTTCATAACTAACTTGTGGCTTTGCCACTCATACATTACAGGACTTACTACTCACCAGTTGAGGTAAATGTGTTTATTACACTGTAGTTTGTTATGCATTACCTATTCATTTCTGTTGATGACATTCCTGTTGCAGAAGTAAATTATTTAGGAGCAGCATCGGCCTATGGCTTGATCACAGAGGAGCCCTTATTTTAAGTGTCACTTAACTACACTGTGGTTGCAGTGTAACTACACTGTAACTGCATTGCAATTCAGTCAGTCAATTATTTTACCAAGATGAGGTTACACCATTGAGAACACTCATTTAAAAGGTGGTCTTGGGTACGTAGACATTTAAAAAAAAATACAAAAGAAAAATACATAGTGACAGTATAGGGCAGTTACAAATCAGTCAGAACAAAATATTTAAAAAGTAGACAATTCATACAGCAATGATGACGTAGGCACACATGCAAATCCAGTGCTAGAGTAGGCAATTCAAATGACAGTTATGTGCAATAGGCAACACATATGACATTTGTGTACAGTGCAGGATTTCAAGGGATCAGGGTCGACTCACATCACTTAAGGTCAGTAGAGGTATATATGAGATAACAGAGGGAAAGGGTACGTAGGGCTGATCTGACAAGGGATACTAGCAGCAAGTGCAGAGGAACACGGTCAGGATTAAGGAAGCCAGCATGGTCAGGTGTGCTTGTGGGATGGGTGGGTGAGATAGGATGAAAGGATACATAGGGAGGTAAAAAGGGGTGTAGGGAGGAGGTAGCAGGATGGGAGTAGGGAGGTAGGGTAAAGGGGAAGATACATGGAGGTAGGTAGAAGGTAGGGGGATGAATGTAGGAGGGATTGTGGTAAATAGGAAATGGAGGCCAGTAAGCTGCAGAGGGCCTGATACAGGAGGACGAAGGGGAGTCAATAGTAGCTGAAGCAAATGGGTTTCGTTAAAGAAGTGATTCAGCAAAGATTTGAAGGCGGACAGCCTTGTCAAGTATTTTAAGTTTGGGAATGCTCTGGGCTTTATTCCAGATTGATGGGAGGGCATAGCTGATAGAAGAAGTGCCATAACGAGATCTAGCTCTAGGAATGTCGGGCTGGAGGTAGGAATGCTGTCTGAGCGTGTAGGTCCCTTCAGAGAAGGTGAAGAGGTCAGAAATATATTTTTGGAGCTTGTTGGTGAGGGCTCTGAGGATCCAGAGGGTGTCATTTTTAAATCTGCGAACTTTCAGTGGCTTCCAGCCAACCAGCCTGTATAAGTCACAATGGTGGGTGTTGTACGGGGCATTAGCTATGAAGTGAATGGCTGTATGATAAAGAGTGTCCAGTTTAGACAGGGAGGCTGAAGAGCAGTGTCCATATAAGAAGTTGGCATAGTCAGTTAAAGATAGGAAGGCTGTCTGAATCAACCTCAGTTTTGCAACTTGATTAAGGAGATGTTTGATTCTGAAAAAGATGCCTAACCATTGCTTAGGTTTTTTGGTTAGCTTGGAGAGGTGGGCAGAGCACGATAGCTTACAGTCAAGCCAGAAGCCCAAATACTTGAATTTTTCCACTGTTTCAAGTGGTTCGCCCAATAGGGTATGTATCAGAGGTTTGTGATTTGCAAAGGGATCATTTGACGAGTGGGAGAATGGAGATAGAAGCATCATTTTGTGTTTTTTTCACATTAAGGAGTAAATTCAGATGTAGGAGGTTGTGTTGGAGGATATCGAAGTCCTGTTGAAGGTTCTTACATGCGAGTTCGAGGGAGGGTCTGATGACATACAGCACTGTGTCGTCTGCGAACAGATGGACACTGGCCAGATTAAGTCTAAAATTGATTGTCATTAATATACAAGGAGAATAGGAGAGGCCCCAGTATTGATCCTTGCGGGATACCTCTTAGCAAGGATTTGGGGGAGATGGTACCCTGTGATTTCATGTGTTGTTGTCTACCAATAAGGTAGCTACTGAACCATTTTAGGGGTAAATCCCTCGAGCCCGGTGTTATGAAGTATTGAAAGGAGTATGTCATGGTCGACCGTGTCAAATGCTTTACTCTGGTCCAGGAATAAGGCACCAACATGATCTTTACTGTCTAGAGCAATTTGCATGTCGTTTGTTACTTTGGCCAGTGCGGAAACAGTACTGTGGTTAGGCCTAAAGCCAGATTGGAGCGGATAGAGGATGTTGGGGTTTCGAGAAACTGTCTAAATTGGGTATTTACTACTTTCCCCAGGAGTCATTGGGGTCGCCTGATTTAAAGAGTGGTATAACATGAGCTATCTTCCATTGGTGGGGGAGGACTCCTTGGGTAAGGAATAGATTGAAAAGATGCATAATGGCTGCGGTCAATAGGTGGGTGCCCAGCTTGAGAAATAGGGGATCAATTTGATCAGCGCCCGCACTTTTTTAGTATCTAGTGATAGCAGGAGATCTTTGACCTGCTTATAGGTGACTGGGGTAAAGGAGAATTTAGCGACAGGACTCCTGGTGTTGGAGGTCAAGGGGTTTGTTGGGCATGCAGTTGATTAGCAGGAAAAGAGTCAAAAGCTTACCCTGCAGTCGCAAAATGGTTATTTAATTGTGCTAGGATATGTAGTTCAGTGGTAAAGGTAGTGTTATTGTGGGTGATTTTTGTTGGCAAAGAGGAGGCCTGGCTTGAACCTTCAGTAACCTTCAGGGTTTGCCAAAACTTGGCTGGGTTGTGTTTAGACGACTCAAGGGCAGACTGGAAATAGTTAGCTTTAGTGACTCCAATGAGCTTTGTGCAGAGATTTCTTGATGCTCTGAAGGATACCCAGTCAGCCGGAAGCTTGGATCTGCGAGCCTTCTTCCACAGGATGTCTCTGTTTTGGATTGCAGATTTTAGAGATGGCATGAACCAGGGGCATGTCTTTCTGCTGTTCCTGAGCTTAACCCGAGGGGCATGCTTGTTGATAATAGACAAGACTAGATTCAGGAATAACGAGGTGGTTTCGGATATGGACATAGCAAGATTGAAATCCTGCCATCTTATCGTGGCTAGGTCTGCAAGGAAGGCCACGGGGTTAAAGTTTCGGAAGCTCATTTTGAATATGAATTTAGGTAAGGAGGTAGCCTTAGGGGTGGTTCTGACACAAGGTACTGCGCCATGGTCGCCTACGTCTTTGTGGAAAACCCCTGAATAGGCAAACTTGTGGGGCTTATTTACTAGTATGATATCTAGGAGAGAGCTATTGGCAGGGTTTTTTACATTAGGCCTTGTAGGTTCCAGGATTAACTGGGTGAGGCTGTAGGTGTCACTCATGTCCTTTAGAGGTTTGGAGCAAGGGGAAAGCCAATCAAGGTTAAGGCCTCCTCGGATGACCACTTCAGAGTTGGTAGTGTCTAGCAAGTTGCATACGTGTGACAGAATTTGGAGGCCTCCTGAAGCATACATGTGAAGCAATTGCAATATAGTTGCATGCAACAAACATATAACTACAGTGTACTTATCCTGTTGCATGCAATTCATGATTAGTTACATTGAAATGGACCCTTGAAATAAAATGTAACCCCTTAATCGATGGGATTGCATTTTGCACAATGCCTGATGACATCACAGCTGCCTCTTCTGCACTCAAAGCAGATGAGTCAAATTAAATAGAAACCATTACATTTCATAAAAAGAATCAATTAAAAGCTTTACAAATTAAATGTATTGTATACATGGACACACCGAGACCTCACTCAGAATATACCATTTATGTTGACTTGTCAGGGGTAGAACTATCATAACTCACTCAGAAAAGGTATGGCAACTGCCGCAACCAATCGGAATGTGAGCGCCTTTGCAGGCGGCATCCGTATTGGTCCTTGGAAAAGGCCGTTTCTTGCTCTGAATTTGTACAAAATTATACTGTAATTACTCAGGATTTCACTGTTTAGGATTGTCTACTGCATATTTTACATTTTTGTTAAAGTCAAGACTGCAGGATAAAGTGTTTACAGCTCTCCTACTGACCCCTTGTACTGGCCCCAGACTTTGGGCACCAAAAGAATACACATTTCCTTTGTGTAACTAATCGATCCCCCTGCTTCTTGTCTGCCCTTTTGTCCACTGCCCTATTTAATTACTGCTCTCTGTCTCTCTCTCTCCAGCCATGGACCGCCCTCCCAGGCTCCCTCCAGCGCAGCCGCGGGAACTCCCGGCCAGCGGGCAGCCGGTGCCACCTCAGCTGCCGCTCAGTTCCACAGCCCCGGACTCCTTGGCCTGAAAAGGTACGGCAACTGCCGCAACTTTTACACCCACCCCCACCACTTATTAAATACACTTGCTTCCCGCCCATTTTCCAAGTAACGCCCCTCCTTAGCTGCATTCCTCCAATTACACCATTCCCTGTCCGTCATTGGCTTACCACGTCTCAGGTGCTGCCTCCCTAGGCCAGAAAAAAAACACTAGGCTCACCCTGACTGACCGCTTAGCCCTGCCTCTCTGACACTACCACTGTATTAACAGCCTGTTTTTTGTGTACCAACAGGCCACCAGAGTACAACATCCTACCACTAAGCTCCAAAATGTAGGGTCTTCTACGGCTTTGTATACTGCCTCTCCTATTCGGAATCTCAGCCGGCCTATACATGCCCAACGGTCCAACACGTTGTATAGATTATAATCCCATTCTGTGCCTTACGATACCTGGCACTTTCTCGCCTGCTTGTCCCTGCGAGACTAAGGATATTCGACTGCACCCCTATATTTGGGTCACCTGTTCAAGTGGTACACATTCGATATCCCGACCACAGAGTACGATTCCTATTTCGTAGTATACCTACACTCCCAGGTACTCACTCACTTAGAGTACTAATAGCTGCAATTAACGGGGGTACTTTTTACAGTGAGAACTAAGTATTACCCAAAACCAACAAGCACGAAAATTGGGACATGACTAGGTTTCCTAAACTGTCTTCTGCTGCACTCAGAAAAATACTTTTTATCCTCCTCCTGTGCTCAGGCAACGTAGAGCTAAATCCCGGCCCACCAGCACCAATCTCTTCGCCCTCAGACTTGCCCTTGCTAAAAGGTTTGAGCTTTGTGCACATCAGTGTATGTAGCCTACTAAAAAAATTCACCCTGATCCAGGTTTGGGTATCCCATATTTCTCCTGATATTTAGTGATTTCTGAATCGTGGCTCAGACCATCTACTACTGATGCAGAAGTAAACATCCCAAATTACGCCTTATTCAGAGCAGATAGGCATACTAGAGGAGGTGGTGTGGCTATATACGTCAAAGACAAATCTTACTTCGAGATACAGCTCTTGGAGCAGGTTACACCATTAGGACTGAAGCCGTCAGGCACCAGGACCCCACGGAAATTTTATAGCTAGCAGTCTTCAGCGGGGACCGCCTCTGACGTCAGTCCTGCTCCGACGTCAGGCGTAGTACATAAGGAGGCGGTCCCCCCACAATCCCCAGTTCTTTTCCGCCGTCGACATCGCAAGCATCGGCCTCTCGGTCACTTTCTAGCGTGCGATGACTCATAACTACGACGTTCTCTCTTTCTTGTATACGGATTTGGAATTCATCTGATGTCCTCTCCAAACACCTCTCTGGAAGGTCACCCATTGAAGTGGGCCTGCGGCAAACAGATCCCCTTCAAGGATCCTCACACTGCCTGTGTGCGTTGTCTAGGCCCGGAACACGACACCAAGGCCTGCTCCTTCTGCCAGGGCTTCAACAGTCGCACCAGGATCCGCCACCAGAACGCCCTTCAAGCATTTCTCTTGGAGGAGAAACTAAAGACCATGGATAGGGAACCTTCCTCCAGGGGGGAATCGTCAGGGAAGACCCACAAACACTGGGAGAAGGAAAGACCCAGGTCCACGGCGAGGGCCTCGACTCAAGCTCCGTGCTCATGGGTCAGACCGCCTCCTTCCAGGGCTCAATCTCAGCCTCCCCCGGTTCAGGTCAGATCCTCCAGTGACTCCTCCTCTCTGCAGCCTCTCAAGACTTCCAGGCCGTCGGCTGCATCCACTCCTTCTAAGGCCTCGTCTAAGTCTGGGGAGCACCACAAATCTTCCTCCCGCCATCGGGACTCCAACGCCAGGTCGGTGTTCCAGCCTCCGGGTGGGTCGGACCCGGTCCCCCCTAAGACTAAGGAGCTGACGTCCCTAGAACGGACACCAGACCCGACGTCGGCCCATCCGACGTCGGCCAAGCATCACTGGCACTCCCAGGAGCCGGCGACAGCAAGACACCCGTCGCCGGCCAGGTGTTCGCCTCCCAGGGCGTCGGCCAGGGGACCGACGTCGGCTACCCCAGAGAGGACTGCACCACCATCGCCGGCTGACATCGGTAGGAAGGAATCATCGGAGGAGGATACCACTCAGCCCGAGGGCCAGGTGGGTGACACCGGAGTCATCGTACTCCCACGGGAACCTTCCCCGGTGCGGGAGACCCCCGGGGACCCGACCCCGGCGACGGGCCACCGGTGCCCGGCCCGTCATTGGGCTTGAATTTGGCAGAGGTAAAGGAGCTTTACCTTCTGGTGGGACACCATCAGGAAGGATGTATCGCACGCACCCTCCTCCTAC
The DNA here is from genome assembly GCA_016271365.2 of Neoceratodus forsteri. Lineage (NCBI taxonomy): Eukaryota > Metazoa > Chordata > Ceratodontiformes > Ceratodontidae > Neoceratodus > Neoceratodus forsteri. The sequence goes on along the minus strand of CM057449.1, from coordinate 1,125,674,943 downwards.
CGCCCGCCTCCACCCACTCATTCACCCCCGCCCCTCCCACGCCCGAGGGCGGTAGGACGGTCACCAACCCTCAAGGGCCAACACCTCCTCCTAGGGCAGATCCTCAGATAGGAGAAGACCTCCTCAAGATCCACTTCAGGGTCACCCTAGCCCTAGAGACCTAGGACGACGCCCGGTACACCACGCTCTGCGGTGGATTCTAGATCTGACACCTCAGGTGCTCCAGATCTCCTTCTCCCATCAGCATTCCCTCCCCAGACCCACACGACTTCTCAGGTCTCTCCGGATGATCCCTCCTTTTGGAGATCATGAGGGCACATTCAGGAGAATATGGGGTGGGATGCTGAAGAGCTCGACTTGAGAACAGCACTTTGCCTGCTACCGCCAGAAAGACCCAAAGCCTGTAGTAGTGCCACCCTTGGTGGACACCTTTATGATCGCCACCAAGGCTGCGTGGAACGTCGTATCTCGGACCGGCAGTGCTGAAGAAGGCTGACCGCCTATACAAGGCCCCGAGGGAGGACCAGTATCTGGCGAACCATCCTCTGGCCGATTCCCTGGTCATCACTGCCTCACATGACTGGTCTCAGAGACCTCAGCACTTGAGCATACAGCCACCCGACCCGGAATCCAAGCAATTGGATGTCCTGGGTAGGCGCACGTATGCGGCTGCGACTTGCGCCATCAGATCTTTGAATTACCTCACCCACATGGTTCAATTCCAGAACGCACTGTGGGAACAGGGACAGGACCTGGTTGAGAAGATGCCCAGTGGTGGTCGAAAGGAGGAGCTTTTGACCTTCCTCTGTACGGGTTCGGATGTGGGGACCCAGGTGCTCAGAACCGCATATGACTCTGCGGACTCTTCGGCCAGAGCTGCAGCCTCAGGTGTGTGTCTCCGGAGATACTCTTGGCTCCGTGTCTCCGGTTTTATCCCGGACGTCCAGAAGAATATCCTAGACGTCCCTTACAACGGTGAAGTCCTTTTTGGTGAAGCCTCCGAGAGGGTGATCACCAAACTTCAGGACGCAGGGAAGGCAGATCTGTCCAGGCCATGTACAGATCTTGAACTAGTTCCTTTCGTAGGAACCAGAGTCGCTTTCGTAGCCGGACACAAAGGCAACAACCACGTTCCGGCCAACAGCAGAGAGGCTCTTTTACCTGAAAAGCCCAGGCCAAGTCATCCCCAGGCAGAGGCCAATGAGCCGCAAAGTCGGCCCAGCCTGTGGGATCAAACGCTGTCACAGCATGACTCCTTCCCGGCCCCCGCCCCTCCTCAAGATCAGCGGGAAATGAAGGTCGGGGTCGCATCGCACGTCACCTGCCAGGGTGGCGGTCGATCACCACCAACAGGTGGGTGCTGCAACAGGTCGAAAAAGGCCACTATATAGAATTTGTAGGCAGCCCACCTACAAGACCTCCCCTGCTTTCCTGCTATTCTGGTCAGCACGCCTTGCTCATACAGCAGGAAGTGCTCATGCTTCTGGACAAGGAAGCCTTAGAGCATGTTCCAGAGAACCAGAGAGGGCTAGGGTATTATTCTCACTTCTTCCTGGTTCCAAAGAAAACAGGGGACCTTCGTCCAATTCTGGACCTCAGCGACCTCAATCTGTCAGTCGTTTACAAACGCTTCCGCATGGTGACCCTTCCGGGCCTAATTCCCATGCTGAAACGGGACGCCTCTCTGGCATCTTTGGATATGCAGAATGCCTACCTGCACATTCACATTGCTCAAGCGCACAGGAGGTTCCTGCGCTTCGAGTTTCAGAGCCGCCATTGTCAGTTCCGAGCTCTTCCCTTCGGACTGTCATCGGCACCTCGCGTTTTTACGAAGTGCATGGCGGTTGTAGCAGCGTCTCTGAGGAGACAGGGCCACTACGTGTTCCCTCACCTGGACGACTGGCTTCTCATGGCTCCCTCCAAGGAGGCACTGATGACGGCCATTCACCGCACCCAGTCCCTTTTCCAATCACTGAGTATTCTCATCAACTACGAGAAGTCACTCCTGGTGCCATCCCAGAAACTGCAGTTTATAGGAGCAGTTCTGGACACCATCAGAGGGAAAGCTTTTATTCCCTCGGACAGAGCGGAACACATCAGATCCCTCATCAGGGACCTGTTGGTGAGGAAGACCGTCCCGGCAAAACTGGTCCTTCGCCTGTTTGGACATATGGCTGCGGCCATTGCAACAGTCCCAATGACATGACTCCACATGCGGGTAACCCAGTGGATGCTAAGGGTGCAATGGGACCAAAGGCAAGACCATCTGCGCAGCCAATTCGAATCACGAATGCCGCAATCCGGGATTGGCAGTGGTGGCTAGATCCGGAGAATCTCTCCGCGGGGGTTCCCTTCACAGCGCCTTCTCCGACTGTGACTCTCTCCACAGACGCCTCAGATCTCAGGTGGGGAGCACACCTAGTCGGGGTGCAGTCTCAGGGCATATGGACAGCCCAGGAATCTCATCTCCACATCAACATTTTGGAGATGAGGGCGGTACTTTACGCTCTGCAAGCCTTCCAGTCGGAGATTCCACCGGGTACTCTCCTGTTACAAACAGACAATAACGCGGTGATGTAGTACCTCAACAAACAAGGAGGCACTCACTCCTACCCGCTTTGCAGGGAGGCCATGAGAGTGTGGGAGTGGGTAGTACAACACGGCGCAAACCTAATTGCAGTACACGTCCCAGGAGTGGACAATACCGTCACAGACAGTCTGAGTCGCTCTCAGGCCAGAGTCCACGAGTGGGAACTTCTACAGGAGGTGGCAGAGGATCCGTTTCACAGATGGGGCACTCCAGAGTTAGACCTTTTCGCGTCCCCATCCAATGCAAAACTGCCCAATTTTTGCTGGCTAGATCCAGGGCCTGGTGTTTTCTGGTGAGACGCGTTGTCCCTCTCCTGGGCGGGCAGATTCCTCTATGCCTTCCCTCCTTTCCTGTTGATCCAGAGTTTTCTCTTAAAACTTCGCAGGGAGCAAGCGATGCTCATTTTGATAACGCCTTTCTGGCCCAGACAAATTTGGCTCCCGCTTCTGCGTCAGCTATCCCGGGAACCTCCATTTCCTTTGCCAATGAGCTCCCATCTGCTGTCTCAGGAAGAGGGTTCATTAGTCCATCCAGGCTTACGTTCCTTGAACTTGCATGCTTGGCTCCTAGAGACATAGCCATGTTGCGATACGGGTCTCGCAAGAAGTGGCAGATGTACTCTCTGCCACCAGAAAACCGACAACCCACGCAACGTATGCCATGAAATGGCGCAGATTTTGCTTGTGGACTCAAGCGCGTGGTTTCTCGCCATTAGAATGTCGTGAAAAGCTGGTTCTGGATTACCTGCTTTCCCTTTTTCATTCCGGATTGGCTTACTCCTCGATTAAGGTGCACCTTTGTGCAATTTCGGCTTACCATGCCCCCATAGGCCATCAGATGGTGGCCCAATTGGACACTACTCATGCCTTTTTATGGGGAGTCCTCCACCTTAGGCCGTCCATTATTGATCCGATTCCTCTTTGGGACTTGCCCTTCGCTGAGCAGCTTCGCTGCCTGCCTTGAACCAGCCGCGATTGCGAGCTACGCTTTCTGTCGTGGAAAACGTTATTTTAGTTGCAGTACTTCCGCAAGAAGATCTCCGACTGCACGCACTACGTAAAAAGAGCCTTATTTAGTTTTCCATCAGGACAGGGTATCCCTGAGGACAAATCCAAAGTTTCTGCCTAAGGTGGTTTCAGCACTCACCCTTAATCAGTATATTGACTTACCAGTGTATTTCCCAAGGTACACCAACCGAGGAGAAGCCCTTCTGCACACCCTCGACATGCATCGGTGCCTCAGATATTATCTGACCAGAACCAAACAGTTTCGAAAGGCGGATCAACTGTTTGTCTCCTTTGCTGTTTGGAGACAGGAGCTCCTTTCATTCTAACAGTCTCTCTCGAGGTGGCTCATCCAGTGCATCACTTTCTGTTATGATAAGCGCAATAAACCCTTACCGGGTGTGGTCAAGGGTCATTCCACGAGAGGGGTGGCCACTTCTTTTGCAGCGTTAAAGAACGTCTCCACCTCAGCTATTTGCGCTGCAGCCACTTGGAGCTCTGTGCTTACCTTTATCAGGCATTACAGCCTGGACATTGCATCGAGGCGAAGAGCAGGGTTCGGCCTAGCCATCCTTCAGGGACTTCTGTCCTAGGCTCGAGTTGTGTGAGACTTCTACCTTTCCTCCCCTGTGGCGAAGATTGCCACTTATTGCTTGGAAATCAGTCCTATTTAGGTTTCTGTTGCGAAGAGCTGTATCTCAAGAAGATAGTACAGTTACGTAAGAACTTCACTGAACAGTAGATCTTCGAGAACAGTCTTGCAGCAGGTACCTTCCGCCCACCATCCCCTTCTTGTGGAGGTAGGTCGACAAACATCCATCTTACGGGATGGGACGTTCTGATTTTAGTCTTGGCCATCTGGTGGCGGATCCTCGGTCTCCTCTTCTGATGTCGTCCAGCGGCTGGGAGTCTCTGGCAGGAGAACTGGGGATTGTGGGGGGACCGCCTCCTTATGTGTTACGCCTGACATCGGGGGTGGGACCGACTTTGGGGGCGGTCCCCGCTGAAGACTACTAGCTAGAAAATTTCCGTGGGGTCCTGGCGCCTGACGGCTTCAGTCCTAATGGTGTAACCTGCTGCAAGAGCTGTTCTCGAAGATGTACTGTTACGGTAAGTTCTTACGTAACTGTACTATTCTCAGCCTCCTGCACTACCGCATCTTCTGTTGCCAATGAATATGAATGTCTTATTCTCAAAGTGGAAATTAGTCAGACGTGTGTCGTCCAGCTAATAGGATGCTATAGGCCCCCTTCTGCTGGCCTAAAGCTTCTATACCATCTAAGCGATATTCTGGAACAAGGATCGCTTGAAACCATCATTCTTGGTGACATCAACCTTGACTGGCTGTCCAAAACAGCTGCACCACTTGTTTCCTTTTGTGATGCCCATGGGTTGACCCAGCTCATTAATGATCCAACCCGCCCTAATACCAAAAACCCTGATAAAAGCACTATACTGGATGTACTACTAGAAAGCAAACCGCACCTCTTCTCCCACGCTGGCACTTTTTTCTCTGATATCAGTGACCATTGCTTCATCAGAAAAATATGGTCAACCAACAAGCCTCCCGCTACATCTAAATTTTCCCTGAAGAGATCAAGACGTAATTTCAACATAGCCCCCTATATTAATGACCTTAAACTTTCCTTGTGTTGGCAAGAGTTTTATCTAGCTAAAACAATCACTGCCGCCTACGACATCTTTCATGACATTCTATCAAGGGCTCTAAACAAACACGCCCCCCTGACCTAAGTCCACACAAAGAATAAAACCAGCAAATGGTTCTCCCCCGAGGTCAGATCACTGCTTTTTGAGAGAGATAAGCTCTCAAACTAAACACGCCCAACGACTGGAACCTATTCAGAAAGGCACGTAACCTGTGCACCAAAGCCATTAAAGAAGCAAAGGCTTCCTTCTACCGTTCAGAACTCGACGATGCCTCCAAGAACCCGTGCAAGTTCTGGAGCACCATCAAGGATCTGACGGGCCACTCCACAGGTAACTCCCTCCCAAACAAGATTATCTCTGGCAACACCACGCTTAACGAAAGGACGGAGATCCTAGATTCCTTCAATAACCATTTCGCAACCGCAGGTCTAGCATTTGATAACTCCCTAGCTTGTAAGATACACTTCACGACAGACTTCTCCTCTCAAATACCTACAGATACCTCCACTCTATTCACTCTTCAACCCACTTCGCTAAAAGATGTTGAAGACCTCCTACTACATCTGAACACCAGAAAAAGTGCAGGCGCGGATTCACTGGACCCCTACTTCCTTAAAATCGCGTACCATGTCCTCGCCATCCCCATCACTCACCTTTTCAACTTGTCCCTTTCCCAGGGCATCCTGCTTCCCATTTGGAAGATTGCACGTCATCCTGCTCTTCAAATCCGGCGACCCAAGTGACCTCAACAACTATAGGCCCATATCTCTCCTCCCAGTGCTTTCCAAACTACTGGAGAAAATTGTGAATGTACAGCTAAGGTCCCACCTCGAATCAACAAATCTGCTGAACCCCATGCAGTCCGGGTTCAGAGCATAACATAACACTATTTTAGCACTGACCAAAGCCATGGACGACTGGCTGAGAGCCCTTGACGCAAGGAACTTAACATGTGCGGTCTTTTTAGACCTAAGTAAAGCTTTTGACACTGTTGACCACAGCCTTCTTCTCACCTCGTTACAAACCATTGGTGTGGACACCACCTCGCTGCCCTGGTTCACTGACTACCTCTCAGGGCAATTCCAGCAAGTGAAAGCAGAAGGTGAGTTGTCCCCTCTCAAGCCTCTCCTACGAGGAGTACCCCAGGGATCTATCCTTGGCCCGCTCTTATTTGCAATCTACATACTAACATACTATTTGCCAGCAGATTAGGCTATACGGTCTATCGAGTCTGCTTGAACCGTAGATCCTTAGTTGGGTGCTGAGGCCCTCCCATCCCTTGTCCTCCAGAAACCCCTATCATCCATCCCCACCCCCTTGGGACAGGCCATCATCTGATACATCCACTTTCTGCGTCTGTCCCACCCTCTCTTGAAGCCCTCCACTGTGGATCTCTGAACCAGCTCACCAGGCAGTGCATTCCAAGGGTCCACCACCCTCTCAGTGAAAAGCCTCCTCCTCTTTTCCCCCCCACCCTTCCACCTTCCAACTTCAAACCATGCCCTCTGGTGATACCTCCCTGCTTTAGTCTAAAGATTCCCTCCATGTTTACCCTATTTATTCCCTTGAGGTACTTGAAGACCTCAATCATGTCCCCCCTCCTCTCCTCTCCTCCAATGAAAACAGGCAGAGCTCCTAAAGTCTGTCCTCATACGTCAAATCCCCTAGCCCTCGTATCATCTTAGTTGCCTCCTCTGTACCCTCTCCAGGAGCTGTATGTCCCTCTTCAAGTGTGGTCTCCAGTACTGTACACAGTACTCAAGGTGTGGTCTAACCAGTCCATTGTACAGCTGCAGAGTCACTTCCTTGCTCCTAGAGGTGATCCCTCACGATGCATCCCAACATCCTGTTTGCCTTGCTAGCGCTCTCCTGCACTGCTCAGAGTTATTCATACATGCATCCACCATGACCCCTAGGTCTTTTTCCCTATTGAAGCCTCCAGCGCCTCCTCCCAGGGTGTACCTGTTTAGGGTTTCCACCAAGATGCAACACCTTGCACTTAGTGATATTGAAATTTAATTTCCATGTGTGAGCCCAGCTTTGCAGGGTGTCCAGGTCCCCTTGCAGTTCCAACCTCCCCTCTTCTCCTTCAACTACTGCTCCCATCTTGGAGTCATCCGCGAAGAGACTCATTTCACACCCTATACCCTCCCTGATGTCCGATAAGTATGCATTAAACAGGATTGGACCCAGGACCGAGCCCTGCAGTACCCCACTACCAACCCCTCTAGGGTTCAAGAGCTCCCCACATACCACTGCTCTCTGGGCGCGTCCAGCTAGCCAGTTTTCAATCCATCTGACCATCAAAGGGCCTACTCCTAACCCCATCAGTTTCTCCACCAGACCATTGTGGGGACAGAGTCAAACGCTTGCTAAGTCCAAGAATAATACATCCACAGGCTTTCCCTGTCCAGTTCTGATGTTACCCATTCAGAGAACTCCACAAGATTGGTTTGACATGATCTACCTGGCACAAACCCATGTTGCCGATCATCCAGACCTCCCACCTCCTCCAAGTACACTCCCAATCGCTCCTTTAGTATACTTCCATTAATTTTCCCACCACCGAGGTCAAACTGATGGGTCTATAGTTACCTGGTACTTCCTCACCCCTTTATGGATTGGCACCACATGTGCCTCTCGCCAATCCCTAGGTACCCTCCCTGTCTCAATGACCTGTTGAAGAGCTCCGCCAGGTGCAGCCAGTAAGTCCAATTCCCATAGTATTCTCGGATGAATGCCATCCGCCCAGGAGATTTGTCTTTCTTTAGGGCCTTGAGGCTAACCACGCTGTTTTGAAGGAGATAGCATCATCCGTCCCCTCCACCTTACTGGTCTTTTATCCTTATCCAGATGTGACACCCTGGGGTACCTCTCCCTCCCTCTTGCTCCATTTCTGTTGCTCCCCTGATCCCACTTACTGCCGCTTCTATCCCCTTCGTGCCTTGCTTTGTAGATATCCCATCCCCCTCACTAGTGAACACAGAGGCAAAGTACTCATTAAATACCTCTGCCTGGTCCCTTGCCACTTCCACCCACCCTCCTTCTGATCTCAATCTGCTGAGATGGCCCTTAGTTTTTCTCCGCTCCCCAATGTACCAGAAGAACCCCTTTTCCCCTCCTTGTATCCCCTGTGCCAGCCGCTGCTCTTTACTGGACTTTGCTCCCCTCACCATACGGGTGACTTTTCTAGATGCAAGATGGTACATTTCCTTATCCCTGGTCCTCTCTTGTTGTTTTATATTTTTTGTAGGCCGCCTTCTTTTCTCTGACTGCTACCTGTACCTCACTGGACCACCAGCATGGTTTATGTGACCTTGCTCCCTTATGTTTCAACTTAGCGCAGATCCTGGCTGCCTCATGAAGTCCCCGTTTTATGACCTCCCATCTCCTTTCACACTTGTCATTGATGTAATCCTCTCAAGTGATCCTTGAGAATATTTCCATGCCCTCAAAGTCTGCCCCTGAAGTCCACTGCCAGTGTCCTAGATCTCACCCCCCTCCCTATGCTTATTTGAAACCAGACAGTATTGTGGTCGCCTCCCAGTCAGGGGTCCTGTACAACCAGGTCCCTTACAGATCCCCATCTGCCAGAACCACGCCCAGACATGCCCCTCCTTGTGGGCTCCATCACATGCTGTGTTAGAACACATCCTGGAAGCCGTCCAGCAGCCTCTGCTCCTTGGCCACCTTAGAGGACATGGTTCCCAGTTTGTACCTGTATATCAAGGTCCCCCATCAACACCACTCCTTCCCTTTGGTCCACACTGGGCAATGATGTTGTCCAGCAAACCATCCTCTAGAACATCACTCATCCGGGGGCCTATATACTACACCCAGCTTGACCTTATCTCCTGCTAGGGATCGTAGGTGACCCATAAGGCCTCCACGTTTCCTCTGCCTCTTCTACCCTAGCAATTTCTATGTCATCTCCTAATGAACACTAGCCACTCCACCCTCTGCCCTCCTTTCTCTTCTTCCTAAGCATGAGTATCCCCGTACGTTTAGGTCCCAGTCATGGTTTTGTTGGCTCATCGCCTGTGACCGCCACACATCCAATTCCCACCTTCGAACAGCATGGCCTGAACTCTGGCAACTTGTTTCCCAAGCTCCTGCATTTACTAACACCAACCCCCACCCTTATCCCTGATCCTCTTTGTCAACCCCACCCAGATTCCTTATACTTCCATCCTCCCTCTGCTCCTCCTGAAACCTCCATCCCAGTCTGTTTCCCTCCCCTTGGCTTGAAGGCTACTCCCTCATCTGTAGGAGAGGGCTTCTGGTCAGCCCTCCTTTATCCTTCCCCCTCACAAGTTTAAACCCCACCTTTCTTGAATGTAGTCAGCCATCCCCTGTTTAAGGACTTCCTTCCCTAATGGGGCAAGATGAAGCCTGTCCTTGACATATAGTCCCTTATCCTCCCAAACTCCATTCCAGTTCCCTAACACCCCCAACCCACTCTCTTCACCCCACTTCCTGAGCCAGTCATTAACCTCTGTGAGCTTCATTTTTTTCTCCACTGAGGCCTTTGGTACTGGTAATATCTCCGAAAAGGAAATGTTGTATCCATTATCCCGACAGACTCTGGCAAGTTCTTGGAACCTTGCTTGGATTTCCAAAACGCTATTTCCCTCTAGATCGTTAGTTCCCAAATGCACTAGGAACCGGCTTCTCCACAATCCCTAACCATTTCATACACCATGAACTTTGCTGTGTGCACTGTCAGCCCAGAGATGCTCACTACCTTCACCTGGCTATGGCATCCACCCCTGTCCCTCCCACTGGATACCCCTAATCGCTGAGTCTTCCATAACAGAACCTTCACACCGCCATCATCCTTATGGTTACCTCCACTATGCCCTCTCAGCCCCCTTCCCCTTTATTCATGATCTCAATTCCATGGGAGTCTTCCTGCCTTATTAGAGACCCCTTGTCACCCTCCCCTTCTGCCTCCCTCATTATTTTGCCCACTTAACTCAACCCCTCTGAATAAATGTCCCTTAACCTCTCTTATCCGAACCATTTATCCTGTCCCTGATGGTTTCCCCTTCCCCCACACTGCCATCCTCCCCTTGTAATAGTACCCCTGCCTCCAGAGGCTCTCTGTGGGTCCCCTTTAGCTAGGGCCCCATCCTTGGTACTGACCCCCCTGCTGAAGGGGGACTCCACTCCCACCTCCTTGTCTCCCAGTTTCTCTCCAGTCATGCTCTCTCCCTCATGTCTGCAATATGTTGCATCTCCCATTTGCTTAACATTTATGTTTCCCTTCTCCCTCTGGGACTATTTCTATCCTTTCCATTGCGGTCTGTGATGCCCTATGGGTATCCGACTCCCTCCCGGCCTCTATATATTCTTCTCATTTCACCAACCCCTTCCTCCCCTCTAGGTTGCTTAGTAGCTCAAATTTATTGTGACACCTATGTCAGCCTCCATCAAACAAACCCAAGTTTCCCTGACTGCACCTCTAAACTGCCCTCTTCTTCCCCTCTTGCTCTGTTCACCTTAGGAGCTCCCTTCCTGAGTCTGCTGTTTTAGGCTTCCGCACAACAGCCCTCCTGACTCTTCCCTCCACTCTCTTTGTATTCAGAATGTTCACCCCTTGACGCTTCCCTTAGCGTCAGCATCCCTATCTAAGGTCCTCTGTCCCTAATATCCCCTCCTGCTTGCTGTAACATAACGTCCTGTAATTTCAGAGCGTTGCCCCAGCCTCCCCTCAGCCCCACCCTTCTGCTGCCCATATCCACACCCCTTATCCTTGGACACCCCCCCAGCTCCCCCAGCTTACTCCTTAACCAATATACCTCATTCCTGATAGAAGATAGCTGTGTACAGAGTGGGCAGCCTCCCTCTCTCCAGGCCCAATTGAGAATTATTGCCATCCCACAGCCTGTGCAGCCTACAACCCTTCCGAAGATGCCTGCCATGGTGGAATATGGCCACCCTGTTTATCCCCCTTTGTTTATAATTGCACACCCCCTTTTCTCAGTCCCTTTCCTGGAATACAGTTTCTCTCATACTGACTGCAGTTATTTACAAACCCAATTTCAACCCCACCAATAAAGTTCCCAAGTCTCACAAACACATACAGTCCAGTGTGTGTTCAGTCCCACTAACAGTGTGTGTGATGCAGACACAGGTACCGTGATGATGTCACAGGCCCACTAGCTCCTGTTGCTTGAATTTCAGTCCCAAACAGAAATACTTAGCCCTTCAATCCCAACCCCAGTGGCTTTCAGTATTTAAGAAAGCCTACAAAACAGGGTGGATGGGAGGGCTCTTACCAACACCAGGCAAACAACACATTTAAATTTCACTCTAATTATCACTGCCAAACAACTGTTCCCAAGCCTCCAAAGTTACAGTATCACAGCCCAAGTAACAGTTCTAACTCAAGGTAATAATTTTGTAACACATAGAACTAATTTCACTTACAAAACTATTCAAATATTTTAGTTAAAACAGAATATAACCCCAGACCTCTGTCCTTACCAGCCTTCTGCTTATGTTCCCAAGTGAACAATGAAAGCCAAGGCAATTCCTGTTAAAGACAAGATAATTCCAGTTAATGTCCCTCCCCAACACCAGGCAAACAACACATTTAAATTTCACTCTAATTATCACTGCCAAACAACTGTTCCCAAGCCTCCAAAGTTACAATATCACAGCCCAAGTAACAGTTCTAACTCAAGATAATAATTTTTAACACATAGAACTAATTTCACTTACAAAACTATTCAAATATTTCATTTAAAACAGAATATAACCCCAGACCTCTGTCCTTACCAGCCTTCTGCTTATGTTCCCAAGTGAACAATGAAAGCCAAGGTAATTCCTGTTAAAGACAAGGTAATTCCAGTTAATGTCCCTTCCCCCTAACACCAGGCAAACAACACATTTAAATTTCACTCTAATTATCACTGCCAAACAACTGTTCCCAAGCCTCCAAAGTTACAATATCACAGCCCAAGTAACAGTTCTAACTCAAGGTAATAATTTTTAACACACAGAACTAATTTCACTTATAAAACTATTCAAATATTTCAGTTAAAACATAAATAACATTGACTATCATATAAAAAACGCCAATATCCAGTTGTTTGCAGACAATACCGTCCTATACATTAGCTGGCCCACACCAGAGGCTGCCTGTAACGACCTCCAAACTGAATTCGACCTCCTGCAAAGCCAGTTAATTCACAAAAAAACTACTTTTGAACGCTAAAATTACAAAAACAGTGCTTCTCTCTCCGCTTGCCCATGCACCTAATCCAGCAGACTATGGATCTATTCCCAAAATTAGCACAATACTAGGTGAAAAGCTGGAATTCATAACCAAATTCAACTATCTGGGAGTATGGATTGATAGCAGACTCCCCTTCACCGAACATATCGAGGACTTGTTGAAAAAAATACAACAAAGGCTCGGACTTTTCTTCAGACTAAGACAATTTCTGACAACAGATGCCAAGGAAAGATTGGTCCACTCCACTTTCCTATCCCTGGTTGACTACGCAGATTTTTTGTATAGCCATGGCCCCATCTCCCAGTTAGCTAAACACCACCATGCAATAAGGTTTATCACGGGTCTTCCTAATTCTATCCACCACTGTATCCTGTATGCGGCTGTGGGGTAGACCTCCCTTAAACTCAGACGCCACAAAAACGCTGTTCTCTGGATTTACCGTGCCCTCACAAACAAACTACCCCCATATATCTCCAGCTGCCTTCCTCTTAGCATTACAGGAAAGTACACGTTTAGAAGCTACTCCTCTATCTCCCTCATAGTACCCAGAGTAAACTCATGTTTCGGTAGAGCGGCAATTAGCTTTACACTGCCCACCCTATGGAATAATCTACAAAGGACACTCAAACTAAGCGCTCTTGTCTCCCTACCCATCTTCAAGGCGTTATACTCGCGTGTGGTTATTGAAGTCTGTAATTGTTTTGCCCATCCCATACCGGCTCCAAAATCATTCGTAGCTCACCCCCCGGCTTGAATCCTGACTGCAGACACCTCCAAGGTACGGGTGAAGATATCATCTTAATGCCAGGAGAGAAGGTGAATGACCAACTAGTGTATCAGCGTTGCACTCACCACTCCCACCCTTTATTCTGCTCCCATTTCCCATGCGCTGCCGTAATTCTTTCCTTGCCAGATAGTCATGGCTCTACATATATATGGGGTCTGTAGTCCATATCTGATGTTATCCCTCATCTGGGATTAATTGTATTTGTTTATTTGTATTATTATCTTTGTATAACTTTCAGTGGCGGCAGTGCCCTTTTTGTTTAATGTATCAACCTTGCGTTGAATGTCACAACCTTGTATACATGTGAAACACAGGTCCACCTTGCAAACGAGCTTCACTCAACGGTGACCGCCTGTATAAATAAAGACTGATTGACTGATTGACTTGTCAGGGGGTAGAACTTACATAACTCATTTGTGGCTGTGCCACTTGTGAGTTATTGTCCTGCCTCCTCACATATTGAAGATAAAATTCATATTCTGAGTCAGGCCATTGTGTATCCCATATTTATGTATGCATCTTTGTCCCAGGAAGTATTTCCGGGTGCCCTAAAAAGCCAAGCATCATGCCACTATATGCCAAAAAAGGGTACAAGTTGTTCAAGCATCATAAAAAATGCTGCCTCTGTGTCTAAATATTGCACCCTGATACTTGGATACTGTGAAATTAGATGAAGCAAGAACCTGTCCCAACCCTTACTTACACTTTGCACGTTTTGGTTTGATGAGACCCATTCTTGAATGCCCCACTTCTGATGTCACTGCAAAGGTATGCTTAAGATATGAATTAAATAAGTTTATTATTAGCATTACAATACACAAATCTCAGTCATTTTAGGATTCTTTGGTTGCATAGATTCACAGGGAATCAAATGGTTAAGCATAGCACCATGCCATGGCAAATCCATCACACTACCTTTAGAATAATTAACCTCTGACTGTGAAAAACAGGGTTATTAGGGCACCAAGGGTTTCTTGTGACATTAGGGAACCACAAGAACGAAGCTCGAGTGGTACTTGTCACCAAAAATCCTGGTTGTCGTAGCATCCCTGTGATTCGCAGTATAGAGGATAATGTATGGGCAGCAGTTAACAGCGCTGTGTTCATTTCAAGACATTGTCATGACAAATTAGTAAACGTCGAGTGCAGCTCGAGAGGTTTACCGTTATCATGATATCTTCAAGAAGAGAGCTCAGCCCTGTTAACTGCTGCCCATACATTGTCTTTTATAGTGTTTGAGCAACAGTTGACACTGAATGAGCATACAAAACATTCAACGAAAAAAAAGATACCAATCTAAGACACAGTCCTGTAATAGTACATTGTTACCTCAATCCAAAAAAAGTCAGACAATACAGTCGCTGTCTGGAACACATTTTTTTACACACATAAGCTTGTAGATGCGGAATTAATGTTGAAAAAAAAGAATACAAATAAACGGGAAAAAGAAAACTGACGACGGGCATGAGATTCTGATGTTGGATGTCAGTGTGCATCAAAGTAAACTGAGCCAGCAGCTGGAAGTGTCGCGAATTGTGAATGAAGAAAAACATGAATGAGCAGCGATGCTGTCAAGGTAACGGGAGTGCGAGGGCGTTCTAACTTGCTGTACCTTCAATGTGACGTACTCAAGATGATACAACACTTTGAATTTGACGTCACATCTATGGTACAACAACACTGGGATTCAGTTGAACTCCATTAATAATAGCCCTCTCCCATACACTATAAGAGTTATATTTTTTTACAATAGATTATGTCACCATTTTGTGATACAAATACCTAAACTGTACTTCCCTGTTGTGACTGTCTCGCCCTTGTATAGTACTGCTCTGGAAAGACCTTGTAAAATCTCTAACATGCACTGCAGTCTGTTGAATCTCCCACTGCTACTGCTGTGCTCTGATGTCAGCTGCAGGGGATTCTGGGATTTGTGGTTACAGAAAATGTCACCTTGGAAGTCAGTAGAATCAGCCTGACACAGTCTACTATACTGCAGTAAACAGTAAGTAAAAAAAAAAAAAACAATAAATGTTTCTGCACACATAGTGCAAATTAGGACCAGCCACACACTGATGGATATGGGACTAATTAGATCTGACTGTTCCCCTTAAAAGCTGTTAATTTTGAAATGAGTTCCATGATCCTTCAGAATGCCCATTCTGTGAATTACAAGCTGTTCTACACAGTTCTTTTCTTAATTATATTTTATTCATTTTGTAAAAAGAATTTACAGAAAACAAACATACTCTGATTAAGGAACAGCAAATGTGATACAATATCGAACAGCTTAATCATATACTGGATGTCTAAGTGTCCCATGGAATTACATATACTGTACACTGGAGAGACTACCAAAATACATTTCAGATCACTTTTAACATTATTACTTTGGTGGACCGCTGAACTGTACCCCAAGAGTTACAAGTGAACTATTTAACTGAAATGTCCTTTAATGTCCATAAGAGGGCCCTGCACCCGCAGTGGGTAATAGTTGCCATAAACATTTCAACATGTACTAAGAACTATATAGAAATATTGGTAGTCTGACCCCCACCCCTAAAAACTACTGAGTAACTTAATCAAATGTACTACAAGACATGGTTAAGGAGCTACTGATGCCTCGAGAAGAACTCTGAAAAACATACTGCAATAATTGGATACACAGCAGCTTTATATTTTTCATTAACTTTGTATTTCATATCCACATTATTTACTACTGAGGTCATATGAATGAAAACAGGATTTTTTTCCCTTGAGCGTTAATCAGCTCCTGTTGCTTCTTCCCAACCTGATGCCATAATACTCTGCTTGTGACATCGCAGTTATTCCCATGGCAACAGACTGTGATGTCACAACAGAGCGTTATATTTTTAAGTAGGGAATAAGCCATAGAGGCAAAAAAACTCTGACGGATAAAGATCTTGTTTTTGTGGGATTTTCTTCAGTAATAAGTAGTGGAGAGGAGAAATCTATAGCAGTCTATAGGAGATAAATGAAATAACAGCTGAACTGTGTCTAAATATTGTTTTTTAAAGTTTTCCCAAAGACGTCAGCTGCTCTTTAAACCTTATAACATGTAACAACTTGGTATTAATGTCATCAATAACTGACAGGCAGTGCACAACATGAGTGGTAACAAACTAATAGCTGTATGAAGATGGTCTTATAGTCTGTTTGAAAGAATGGTCTCAGTCTAATGCAATCTCACTCCACCGTTTTATAGCTCTGATGAGGGGAGGTAAGAGATAATATAAAACAAAAAAGTGTGCAACTTACTACTGTAAGGTGCACATCTACATTGAACTGCTGGCAAACCTGTTATAACTTGAGTCTTTTGAAAGCAATACCACAAAGTGGTTTGTTACAGGAACAAAGCCTTGTAAATTAGGAAAGGTTTGGAAAGTCCTGGGTCAGCTCAGATATTGGTCTCCTCTTTGTTCCTCACCATCTGCTCCCTCATGGTGCGTCTGGAGGCTGGTGTCTTTATGGTCCACTTCCTGGCATCTGCCAGTCAGTCAGTAAACAAGCACTGTAGCTTTTGCTGTCCTAGACATCTCTGTTTGGCTTGGAATTGAATTGAGTGGGGGATGTTCAGATCTTGTAGCGCACTGCAGACTCCATCAAAGCGTTTCTTCCACTGGCAGGTAGCATAGAAGACCTCGTAAAATAAATGTACCGTCGCTGCCTCAGCAGCAAGCGGTCCGAAATGCTTTGCTAAATTCAAAATCAAGTCCTGAGTCCCCACACTGTCCACCACTATCATCAGCACATGTGGCAGATCCTACGTCTGCCTTCCCCTGAGTCTGATCTGGAAAGCTTTCAATACCAAAGTTTAGATTTTCCATATGCGAGCCAAACTGCTTCTTTAGTCAGTCTCAAAGAAAAGTACGATATGATCCCCCACCACTCCCTCCGGTAGTCCAATTGCCTGAATATTGTGGCTCCGTACTTGATTGTATAGGATTTTTCAAGCCAGGCATTAAAGTGCTGCACATCTTTCACCCTGTGCTGCATGGTGCTTTTGCAGAGATCTTAGTGCCTGAATGGAGGTCTCCACTGTTACACTGCAGCTGGTAAGAGCATCTAGTATGTTCATGGCTGTGGTCGAAACAATCAATTTTTTTTTTTACTTTTGACCAAGTGACTGCAGCATCCCCTCTGCACTGTCTCCTTCCAAGGCTCTTTGCTGCACAGACCTCATGCTGGGGCCAGCCGCAGCTCCATTTCCACCATTCTTTCGGGCATCTCTCGACTGCTGTCCACCCTTAGGCTTCTCTATTCTCTTCCACACACTTTTCTCTATCAAATTATACCAATTGTTGGGATCTTGCTTTCAAAAAATTAGTAGTTTTATCAGTTAAAGATGTTTCTAGGCCATCTCCATGGTGCCAAGCGATTGGGGACCCCTCTGACATGCTGGCAACCTGGGTTTATGCGCCAAGCTCGGGTCAACAGGAGTGGTGGCCAGCAGGAAGGACCCAGAACGTCTGATGGATGCCCTCCTCTTGGGGAAGAAGGGTTGACGCTCCTGGTGGAGGTGTGCGCTGGTGCCATGGACATGGGTGAACTCGCAGTGTCAGACACCACATCATCAGGTCAGCCACAGGGTGTGTGTCCTTGTGGGTGATGGATGGGCTGAAAATGGAGGAAAACTGCCACACCAAGTGTGTCAGATAATAGCTGTGTAGTCCTTCCCATGCCAACCGCCCCCAGCAGGCCAGCAACATGTACCCCCTCAGCTTCCATCCAATCCCGTACATTCCTCCTCTAGTCAGCAGGGAGGCCCCTGGCAGGGACAAGCTTGCCAGTTGGAGGAGAGGAGGGACGCTCCAGGTGTCTTTCCCTTTCACAACCATCGGAGGAGCTCCCAGCAGGGACAAGTCAGCCCAGGGTATGGAAGGCAGGAGGAGGAGGACTACAGTAGGGCTGGAGATGCAAGGATGAGTCTGGCAGGTAGAGGGGTGGTGGTGTTTGCCCAAAGGAGAGTGTTGCTGGTCCTCCCCAATTTTGCACAGTTCTGAGTTCTGAAAAGTCATTCTGCAGAGTCCCTTGAGAAGATCAACTTTTAGAGATTACAAACACAATGGGTTAATCATCTGTTATAATGAAATCTTTAGCACTTTAGCATCTTTAGTACAGTCAGTACAAAGGGCCCATGCTCAAGTGTGGGGCTGGTCCCAATGCGCAGTTTGTGTGCAAAAACATTTTGGTTTACTTTAGTAGGGTGTATCAGACTAATTTTGCATTGTTCTAGGCTGACATCTTCTTTTACTACAATTCCCAGAATCTCCTGCAGTCAACATCAGAGCTGTAGGCAGCAGTGGAAATTCAGTAGCTTACAGTGCATATGCTTTGATAATCTCCGATCAGATGTTTTCCGGATCTCCTTTTCTCCCGGGGCTAAGTACAGTCCTCTGTGATTGTACATAGCCCAAGGAAGACAGCAGGAGCTACAGAAAAAAAAAAGATCAGAGCTTATATAAACTGTAACTGTCATTGTTGGCTACTGCTCTGATGTTAGCTGCAGGGGATTCTGAGATTTATAGTAAAAGAAGATAGCCTAGAACTAAACAAAATTAGTCTTGATACAATCTATGTAAGCAATAATCCCCAATAAGGTGGGCAGTATTGGGTTATAATAATTGGTCAGCAATTTTTCCTATAGACTATACCAGTTGATATTTCCCATAACAACCGGCTGGTTGTTATGATATTCATGCACCATGTCACTCAACTGATACCGCTGCTGCATTGGCTCAAGGAATGGATGTGGGCAGGCTGAACAGTCTTTGAAAGATGGCGCTCCCTCTGTCGCTTCACGAGAACCTGCCAAAAAAAGAACATGATCATCCCTTCTTTAGTTTTTAAAATGTATCTGGTTGATCCAACCTTGTACCCCGCTAAATATCTGGTTGATCCTGCAGCTCCGACTGTTTTGGCTACTGAGTGTGCTAGAGAGTATCGTCCTAGACGCAATCTCGGGGTGACAAACTATAAGTAAATTAAAAAAAGGCATCAGGCGCCAAATTAAAAAAAAAAAGAAAAGGGAGACAGCAGCAGAAAGAGGGAGTCACAGCCAGTGTGTGTGTGAACACTAAAGACAGGTAGGAGTGTGTGTGAGTGAAAAATTGCTGCTCAGTGTATTATAAAAAATAAAAAATGGGGAAGTGTATGGCATACTCGAATTAAATACACACCCTTGGTGTGGGATTCTTTATAAACCCCTCAGGCTTCGCCCTCGGGGTTTATATAGTATCCCACACCTCTGGTGTGCATTAAATTCTTGTAGCACACACCCTTCCCCATCATTTATTCTCTATATGCTGGACTGCCCAATGGAGTAACGAGGCCCAACACCATAGGCAGATTGCCTTTTAGCCCCTGGAAGGTCTGGTATAGCCCATAACGCCCACCTGGGGCTATTGTTGCGCTTAGAAAATGGTTATAGGTAACATTTAAATTAAATATTGCAAAATAAAAAACTCGTAAAAATAAATAAAAAAATAAGTTTTCTTGTAAAGTAGTCCCTCTGCTGGTATACTCGCCGGTAGAGGGCACTGCTGTGTTTGATAGACTTTTTTTTTTTTTTAGTTTTCCACTTTTCTTTTCCAGGTTCTCTTTGTTGCTTGCTGTTCTGCCCCCCTCCCCCACCCTGAAGTAGATGTGCTATGTGACCCTCCTCAAGCAGTCTGCTGACAGATTTTACATGCCATTGGTAGGGATGATCGTGGATGGAAGGTGGCATGAGGGACAGCACAGCATGAGCGCGATCACCTGTCGGGACTCGGGACAGGTGAAGAGAGCAAGTAAACAGATGCCAACCTCATATTAATTTTTTTTAAATACAATTGGACCGAGACAGCAGGCTGGAAGTGCGGTCATTGCAGACACAGCTGCCATATTTGAACCTGATGGCAAAGTGGCTAGTAAGAGAATGATGATAGAAAATGCCAGTCAGTCTCTTTAGGCAGTTGCTTTTTATTTTTCTGCTTTTTTGTGGCATTTATAGAAACAAGGGGGTTATCCACCACTGCCGCCGCTCACTCACTCACTCCCTAACTAAGCAAGAGAAAAACAATAGTGGTGAATTTAAAATATAGGCGTTCCATTTCCACATATGCTAATGATTTGGTGATGAATAGCAGGTAGGCACAGGGACTAGTTATTTACTAGTCTCCGCTGCCTGATAATGCCCACATAGAGGCTGCTCTTGACCAATCAGAGAGCAGGGTTTTGCTAAACCATTTTCTAATGTACTACAGCAAGCAGTAATGTTTTTGTACTCAGAGTGTGCATTAGGACCAGTCTTGGTGGTGACTGTTCCCCTTTAAGGTTACTGAGGTTTATGTATTTAATAAAACTATTATTACTATGTAGGCAAGTAATCAACTAAACATAAGCATCCATTCTTATTACCAGCTTATTTCATTGTTTTAGTATAACATCTGTTTGTTTCTAACTGATGTTTTGAAGGGCTTGACTATAACTTCAGCCCATATGAATTAATGATTTACAGGCTGAAAGACTGGTGATTGGACAATTAAGCGTTGGCACATAGGATTTAGGTTGATTTACTGCAGGTGATTAGAGATGCAGGCCATAAATTTGCAATAGTGATTATCTTTTATTATGAGTCATTGTTAACGTGTTGTAGAAGGAATATTATAAAAGCTGCATTCAATTATAAATGTTAGATCGCTTTTTAATGTCATTGCCAAGCAGAGGCAGCCAGCTTCATCGTTCAGAATTGTTGTACTTGTTGGCCCTTTGCACTGTAAAATGATATGCTGTCAAATTATTAAATACTGGAGTGTGGAAGCAATAAAATGTCATACCTGGCATGTGATGTCTTTTTTATTTCAGAGATGCCATTTAGAATGCTCTAATTGCAGCTGTGTTACTTTTGTTTGTAACTGTGTTGTTCAGAAAGGTTTTAGCAAATAATTTATGGACAATGCAAAAATGTTTTAGTTTTATTCTTCCCCTCCCCCATGCATACTGAAGTTTGAGTGTGCCCTAACCCACCTCTTGTAATGGTACTACATAAACTTTTTTGAAGGTCCTAGAACTTAAAAATGCTCATCTCTGACACTCAGGTTTTTCACCATACAACAACATTTTCCTGGACACGATTTCAGAGCATGAGCGAAAGCAGTGATGTTACAGTTCTTAAAACTCAGCATCTCGTTAGCTTGATCTGGTCACCTTTAACAGCGCTGTTTGTTTATTGTAGTGGATGTGTACAGCATAAGATGCAGAGAGACAGGTTCCATCCTGCTTAGTGAGATCACTATACTTAAGACTGACTTTAAGGGTCCAGTTTTAAAACAGCCCTTAGAGAGATGCAAGTTGCGTCGCTCCAAGGCTACGGCAAACTCCAGGTGTGTCAAAGACCCTGTGCCCAATTTAATAAAAGTGGGGATCCCTGCGCCAAAGACCCAGGAGTTGCCACAGCCACAGGCTTGTGCGAAACATGTGGCGCACCTGTGAGGTTGGAAGCAGGGATCCATCCCCCCCCCCGCCTGGTGCAACAGGAGAGGGGCCACAAGGGTGGGGGTGGCGCATGTTGACTGTGCCTGCCAGGAGGGGGCCGGGGCCAAAAGAAGCATGGAGTTGCCTTTGGGGTATCGGGACTATGGCCGAAATGACAGGGTTGTGAGGTGGCACCCCACAGCGGTGCCATTGGTAATGGCAGACAGCTGATTGGACTTCTTGGGGTTGGCATGGATGGACCATGACATAGCCCCTGGTGGACACAACCCTGGCACCTGCACCATAGGTGCCAGAATCCCCATGTAGGTGGGAAGCAGCTTGCCACAATGTGGCGGTGGTGGATACTAGAGGACTGTTGCGGTGCCTGGAGAATGTTACCCTCCACCTCTGGCAGCCCTGAACCTGCAGTCACTGCTTTCTTCCTACATGATGTGGGATTTTGGCACCTATGGGGCAGGTGCCAGGACTGTGCCTACCTGGGGCTACATCATGGTCTGTCCGTGCCAAACCCCCACTAGGATGTCTGATCAACTGTCTGCTATTTCCAGTGGCATCCGTACTGGGTGCCATGTCACCACCCTGTCATTTCAACCATAGTCCCAAAGCCCTCTAAGGGACTCCCATGCTCTTTTTGTCCCCGGACCCCTCCTAGCAGGTCCCTTCCCTAATCACCACAGTGTTTGACAGTGGTGCATGGCCCATAGACCACCTCCTGGCTGGTCTAAGCAGAGCCCCTATTGCGTCCATGGCAGGGCTTGCAAAATTCAAAAAAGGGGATGATGCAGCCCCACCATGGTGCAAGTCCCCTTACAACCTGGAACCAAGGGCACTTTTGCCACAAGGGTGGCACAGGGCGGCTTGGGTGCAAGGCATACTGATTTCGACGCAGCCTGTGTTCGAAAATCGGGATTGCCACAACCTCTGATGCAAGGTGCATCATACCCATTTGGCGCAGGCACCTTACGTCAAAGAAGTGCCTTCTAAAATCGGGCCCCAAGTCTTAAAATATAACCCACGTCCTTCATCTTCAGTAAGAATATTAAAACTCAAAGCCCCTGTATGGGGAGGCTACTTAAACAGTTTGCAGCTTTGTGAGCCGAATAACGACCCTGTTAGTATGGCGGGAGCTGGCCAACCCGGACAGTAGAAAAATGCTAACTATTCAGTTTAGCAAATGAATTAGGCAAGGAAACAGTAATAAAGCTACTTGTCTGGAGGGGTTCTGAAATACTATCTTAAAACCACATGAAACCAGCCCATGTTCAAGTGCCGTTCTTACAATGTGCGCATTTTCAAAAACATAGATAGGAAACAGAAGAGTCACTCAGTCTCTGGAAATAAATTTTGTGTGAATCGCTGCCATATTATTATTCTCCAGACGCACAAATTTACCCAACCGCATGGCCCCTTGATCTGTATATGTGAGGCAAAATAATATACTTGCCAACTCCAGTAACCTTGTGTTAAACTCTTATGCTCCCTGCCTTAAACGTGACCATCCCACTGTCCACAGAAATGAGCAGAGGCCACTGTAAATATGAAGTTAAAGTGAAAATGCTTTTAACTGCGTCACATATTGTCTGTTGTGGAGTCATCTAGTCCCTGTTTGGCATCTGGTACATAGATACATAGACAGTGTCGGCAGATAAGGGCCTATGGCCCACCCAGTCTGCCCATTTGAGCTTGTAAGTTCAGTTTATGTTTTCCTAGAAGTCTGTTGCCCCTTACCCCTGACCTCCAGAATTCCTTTATGTTCTATCCCATGCATTCTTAAATCCTGTGATTGTTTCAGCCCCCACCACTTCCTCTGGCAGGGTGTACAACTTGTCCACCATTTTAGCCTTTGCAGCGGCCATTCTGTCCTGCTTGAGGTTATGCAAAAGGCAAACTACATTCTTTGGATTGGAGAAGGAAAATTGCTTGTTGTTAACAGTTAGATGTAGTCAGGCTGGAGACAACAAAGCAAAAGGTATTTGAGTCAGTTTTAGTTCCCATTTTACACTATCAGAAGCTTTGTGCTTTGGTCTGGTCGTGTTGGACTAGCCCGGAAAGAACAAGATCCACTGGTCCCTCATCACCACTGATTTTCTTTTGGCCCTGTTGAGCACTCTGTCTTTGTTCTTGACTGATAAAAAGGAGATGAGCATGGCCCAGGGTTATTGGAAGCCGGGTCACTTCCTGCCTAGGGGTGATGCGGTACAGCCATTCCAGAGCGACGAGCTCAGACAGTTGCTGCTCTGTTTGGAGCCAGGATGCCATAAAACCCAGAATGTCACACCTCAGTCCCTGCTGGAATGACCAGCAGCCAGAGATTTCAGGCCTGAAGCAGATTCTCTGATGTTTCAAGATGGAGGAGCAATAGGTTATTTTCTTGCATGAAGGATGTCATAGCTGCCAGAGCGCTGTCTGCCATTTTATTAGCTTCTACTGTGTTACTTTTAAACCCATCAATCTGTTGTTCTGCCGTAGTCAGCCATGTGGTAATGGTTTCTAACTTTTTGTCCATGGTGATAATTGAAGAACACAGCTGTCTCACGTTTTTTTCAAGCGCTTCCAGCACTGCTTCCATCCAGACCTCTGCTGAGCTACGTCCCGAGGCCTTGGCCCCATTCTGCACTACTCTGTGCGGTTGGAAAAAGTTCTGTGGAGTCTGCTGTTGAACCTCTACTTTGCGAGGGGTCCCCATTCCGAATTTGGTACCAAGTGATTCCTTGCAGTGCTGTCCCCTCTAATATGTTGTTTGCTTTCCAATTAGCTGCAGCTCTAAGGCTTTTAACTCTTAGTTGAGTCTGTCCAGGCGTAGGAACTCTTTAAATTTGTGCTCTGCTGAGATGCCAATGCCCCACCCACAGGGAAAGCACTTTTCCATATAACGACTATATGACCATACAGTAGCTAGTCTTTCCAGCAGTGGAATTGGATTGAGACAGGGCCCCATGGAAAACAGGATGTTGTTTCTTTTGAGATATAGACAGCAAACTCTTTTTGAAAAAGTCATTGGGGAGGCAGAGCTTCTAGCCAATCAGGCAAGGTGCAGGTCTTCGGAGCTCCTTTCAGTGAGCAATATTGACTTTGTGGGTTGCATTACCTGTTTTAAACAGAACAGTTGTTTGTCATGTTGGCTATATTTTAACAATGGCCTAGTACAGTTTGTATAGGGTACCATTTGTAATATCATGTCCACAAAACAGATTTTTTTTATACAGAATGCAGTTACAGTAGGGATTTGACAGACTACATTTTCTCCATGGAATGAAGTTAGAGGTTTGACTAAAGGCATTTTGGCCACAGAATGACGTTAGCAGTTTGACCAAAGGCATTGTGTGCCAGAATGAAGTTAGCAGTTTGTCAAAATGCATGTTATCCTCAAAAATGAAGGGGTTGGCAAAATGCTTTTTGTCCACAGAAAACAAGTTTAACAGAATGCATTTTGTCTACACTATCTGCCCCAAACCATCCCAAACTCTCCTATGTCTCCTATAACAACACCACAACCCAGTATCTGCTACTGCAATACCCTTACACCTCAGTATCTGCCCCACAACTACTTAGACTACAGTATCAGCCTTGCAGCTAACCAGTGTAGTACTTTGCAACTAACTACCTAATGCCCCAGTATCTGCCTCACTACTACCCCTCACCCTGTATCTACCCACAATACCCACACACTAGTGTGTACACTGGAACTATCCCCAGTTCTTGTATCTGCCCACAACTGCCTAGGACCCAGTGTCTGATGCACAACTACTCTGCACCTTAGTATGTGTCCCAAGCCACTACCAAACCTCAGTATCTTTCCCACAAATACATCACACCTTAGTATCTGCTCTTCAGGTGACCCACAGCCCAGCATCTGTTTCACAGCTATACCATACCCTAGTATCTACCTCACAACCACACACACACACACACACAGGTATCTGACCAGCAACTATGCTGTACCCAACTGTCTACCTCACAACCACCCCAGGTCCCTGTATTTGTCCCCAGAACCACCCCTAGCCTAATATCTTCCCCACAACCACTCTACACCCCAGCATTTTATTTATTTATTTTATTTTGTTAACCGGGTAGACCTACTAAGACATAGCTATCCCTTTTTCAGGGGTGACCCAGATTTAATTACAGATTCGTAAACAGGTGGAAACAATAAATACTCAGAATGCATAATCAGGACAAGTCAGATAAGACAATGTTGCAGTACAGTAGGTATAAGACTATACAGTTGGTCAAAACATAAAATTCAACATATGACAATGAGTTAATAGCAATCTTGGGCTACAAAAGGTAGGAAGGGGAAACATTGCACCAAAGTGTAAATGCGAGGTCCAAGGAGATCCCTGAAAAAGGGAGCATAATTAAATTTTAGCACAGGGTGATGTCACCTGTTGTAGACACAGCAGCTCCATTTAAGTAATACATCTCTAAGCCCTTTTTGAAACCACCAAGGGTTGGGTAGTCTAGGAGGGAAATAGGCAGTGAGATCCAGATGGTTGAAGCTGAAGAGGCAAATTACCTCTTTCCCACACAGGTTCTGATTTTTTGTGTTTCCAACAGAAAATTGCTGGTGAACCGTAAGACCTCCTAGAGGTCTTGAGTTATAGAGTATCGCGCAGGCTAGTGGTTGTGAAAGGGACCCTTTGTGAGTTTAAAAGCCAGAGAGTAGAGGACACTCAAGTCAACCCTCGAGTGATGGTCAGTTCTGTGAATGAAGTACATTACAACGGTGCTCTCTGGATGGAGCACCTGCAGCATAACACTCAATTTTGTCATACAGAACTTTGAGTTTATTGAGTTCAGAGCACCTAAGGAACTGCAAAACAGGGATGCCATATTGCAGGAGGGGGAGAAGTGTACCAGTGGCAATTATGGGCCGTGATTCTACTGGAATAAAATTGCCAGGTTGGTAGAGCAGACCAGTTTTCTTGTGAAGGGTAAGTGTTATATTATCAATATGTGCTCTGTAGGAAAGTTCCTGGTCCAAGTGGACCCTAAGGTATTTGTTTGACTCAACTACTTCGGTTGGTGTTCCAGTAGAGGTAGTGAGAGCAAGCAGGTGTTGCCTAGAGCGGCTCAAGTTCCTAGGACCAAGCAGTATTGCCATGGGGTTTCTTTGGCATTAAGGACCAGCTTATTGGCCTTAAACCAGTTTTCTAATTAAAGGAAGTTAGCCTAAATCTGAGCATTAAGGCAGCTGGGATCCCTGGAACTCCTATAAAGAACAGCATCATCTGCATACAGTAGAATGCTCGCCTCCCCACAGTTCCCCTGCATATCATTTACAAATAACAAAAATAGGAGGGAACCTAAAATAGAACCCTGAGGAACACTATCAAAGATAGGATTATTTTTGGAGAGCTAGCCCTTCCACCTTACCAGCTGGGATCTATCAGTGAGGTAGTGGGAGAATGGGAGAACCAGCTGAGAAGAGAGTGCATCAAGATGAAGGTTCTTTAGTTTCGATAGAAGGAGGCTATGATTGGTCAAATCAAAAGCTTTAGTAAGGTCAAGGAAGACTGCACTGTTAGCAGTCCTTTATCCATGGCATCCATCAGTTTGACAAGGGCAGTGTTGGTACCTCTGCTCCAGGAAGTCAAGAACCTGGTTATCGACCAGGCTTTCCTGTATTTTAGCAAGAGAGCAGAGGAAAAAGTTAGGCAAGTAGTGCTCAGTAGGTTCTACTGCAGTGGTGGCCAATTCACCCTGTATTGGGATCCATTTTGGTGGATCTCAAGAAGCTCTGACATCTACCAACAATAAAGTGAACAAAAAGTACAATAATTGCGTTCATCAGCTGTAAGGATCTTCATCGATTCGAAAATGCAACCTTTGCCCCAAGATCCACCTAAAATCTCTTCAGATCCACCAGTGGATGTAGATCCACATATTGGCCACCAAAGCGCCACCTTTATGTGCAGGAATAACTATCACAGTCTTCCAGCGTTCCAGGCCATACCTTCACATAGAGATTTGTTGATGAGCATGGCAACTGGGGAGGCTATTACAGGAGCAGCAGTTTGCAACAGCTTGGGTTCAGGTTTGTCAAAACCTGCAGATCCTTCCACTTTCAGCCTCTTAAGAAGAGCAAGTACCTCCTTCCAAGTAGCCAGCAGAAAGTGAAACTCTGGAGGAAGGTAATGCTGATTCAAGAGGGCTAGGGCGGAGCAAGGTGGTACCCACAGAGGGAGTTTTGAATCTCTCCAGGTCAGGGAAGAAGTCATTGAAGATGTTGACTGCAGGCAAGGGATCACTGATTCACTGTCCATCCACTAGAATTTTATGTTCAGTGGATCTGGAATAGCCTTTCAGTAGGGAGTTGACTTGTGCCCAGAACCTTTTAGGATTAGACAGATTTTGGTTTTGCAATTGAGAGAGAGCTAGGGTCTCTTGGCAGCTTTTATCTCTTTTTACAAGTATTCCTGAGCTCCCTATACTTAAGCCAATCCACCATTAGGCCGGTGGACTTGATGAGCCCTCATGCCTTGTCCCTCAGTTTTAAGCATATTCTTAGCTCAGGAAAAAGCCATTTGGCGTGCTGACCTTTCACCCCCTCACTGTCCATCCTTGTTTACTTCTCTTCCCCTTCCCCCATGTGCACTCTCCACCCTTCTACTACACTCTTCATCCACCCCGCACTTCTCTCCTCTCACCTCCTAAATTTTGAAGTCCTGTTTTGCTGTATAACATCCTCTGCCCCATCTCACCCTTGAACCACCAGAAGGCACAAGTACCCACCACACCTGTCCCTTTTCCTTCTCCTCCAGCTTCTTTCCGGAGATGTCTCACCCAATCCTGGTCTTCCTACAGTCCCCTTAGCTCCAGCCTCAACCCTCCTGGGCTCTCCCTCGATCTCAACAATCTCCTTCCTGCCTAAGGGACTCCGTACTGTCCACCTAAATGCCAGAAGGCTCCTCCCTAAAATGGATCCTCTTAAAGTGTGGCTCATCCAGTACCCTCCAAACATTCTTTGTGTTACCGAAACATGGCTGTCAGCCAGAATTCCAGACTCCTCTCTCTCCATCCCCAGTTTTAATTTATACCATCAAGATCATGGTAAATGGGGTGGTGGTGTAGCCTTATAGGCAAGGCAAGTTTTATTTAAAAGACGCCCAATCCCGGAGGCTCTGGCTCTTGATTTATGTACATAAAAATACATATAAACAACTTTCAATGTTATCAGAATCACAGTAACTAGTAAGTACAATAGCTAATAAAATTAATAAAGAAAATCAAAAAAATAACGATATACCACGTCAGAGACAGGACAATATTTACATAACTGTGTCTGGGAAAGCCTGCTCGCAAAAGAAGGCCTTATACATCAGACAGACTCTCTCCTGCTCTGTTGCTTTCAAAGAATCCCATCCCTCCTCACATGAACTAATTATTGCCCGTTTAACCCGTCCTTCCTTAATACCACTCTACATAGGAGCACTCTGTGCTCCACCTAAAACTTCACATGACTCCTTAGTCTCCACCATCTCCTCCCACGCTGCTAATGGTGAGCTCTTACTCCTAGGTGATTTCAACCTAGACTGGCTCTGCCCCTCTTCTGAGCCCTCCCTCCTCAGGATCGAGGCCCTAAACCTCAGACAACTGATCCTTGAACCCACCCATATAAACCCTCGCTCCCATAAACATACCTTGCTTGACTGGGTGCTATCCTCCCACCCTCACCGCATCACTGTAGCAGGCATCTTACCATATGCTCTCAGTGATCAGTGCATCATCTACTGTGTACGTAAGGTTCACCTCCCCCATGCAGTACCCAAATATATTTGGACCCGCCCTCTCCATGCCTTTGACACCGCAGCCCTCACACAAGACCTCAGCCTGACAAACTGGCAGTCGTTTTCACAGCCCAAGATGTAGACTCCGCCGTAACCCTCTTCTTTAGCATACTATGCCCTCTTGAACAAAGCTAAAGTGAAATGCCACCATCATCCATGGATTTCAGCAGACCTGCTGGCCAAATGCCATGCCAGGGACAAAGCATGGGCCCACTATAAAATGTCCTTTTTACAGGCTGACCTACAAGCTTACAAAGGTCTTAGGCATTCCTAACTAAGGCAAAATACTTCAGGTTCTGCCTGCAACAAGGTCAGTCCACTCTCTCATCATTCTGGAAAGTGTTACACTCCCTCCTTGATCCCCTGCCCAGCAAGCCTCCCCAGTTCTCAAAATCGATGGTTCTCCTGTCTCTCTGACCCCTCCACAGTAGCAGAAATCTTCAACAAATTCTTTACCACCTGCACTCTACAAGATAACCCCTTTTCCACCCCCTTAACTCACCACCCATACCGCCTGACCCACCCATTCCCGAAACCTAGTTCTTCTTCCCATCGATCTCCCCCAGGAAGTCTACACAGCCATCACTGCCCTTAATCCTGATAAAACTAGCCCGGACGGACTCAACCCTAACTTCTCCATATCTCAGCCCTACTATAGCTGCCCCTCTTGCCCACATCCTTAACCTCTCCCTCTCTACCTCCACCTCCCTAAAGCCTGGAAATTTGCAAAGGTGCTTCCACTACACAAGGGTGGTGACCCATCCCTGCCTCTGAACTACCATCCCATTTACCTTCTCCCATCTCTCACCAAACTCCAGGAGTGACTCTTACATTCTAGGCTGTCTGAGTACCTTGCCAACAAAAACTCATATATCATATCAAGTCTTTATGTAACCAGGCGTTCATCTCTCTCTCATCTGTGCAGTCCAACTTTAGGAAACAGCACTTTACCATCTCCTCCTTGTTACAGATCACTGACACTATTTTCTCTGTAATGGGCCAGAGTCTTGTCACAGCTGCCATTTTCTTTGACCTGGCAAAGGCTTTCCGACTCCGTCTCCCCCACCCTTCTGCTTCATAAACGGAAATCTGCTGGCCTCGCAAATCAGTCAGTTAACTGGTTCCGCTCCTATCTACCTGACAGGTCACAATCTGTCCAAATTGGTGATGCATTCTCCTCCCCTCTTCCTATTCTTTCAGGTGGCCCTCAAGGCTCCATCCTTGGCCCTATCCTAGTCTCCCTATTTATAAACAACCTCCCCTCTGTACATCCTCCAATATGCATGTGTATGCAGACAACACTATCATTTTTGCCTCCGGCCCCTCTTCCGCCTGCTTGCAGTCCCCCCTTTGGGAAGACTTCAACAGAGTGCAGTCCTGGTTTCAATCCAACCAGTTGAAACTAAATAGAAAAAAAAAAATGTTGCTATGACTTTCGGCTCTAGACAAAAACTGGAGACTCGCCAGTCTCCCCTAGTGTTCACTACCTTGGATAGCTCCCCGCTAGAGTTGGTCTCTGATTTTAAGTACTAGGGGTCTGGCTGGATAACCACCTTGACTTCACAACTCACATAGGTGCCATCTGCACTAAACTCCGTCCAAAGCTCACAGTCCTGTACCGTCACAAAGATAGCCTCCCTCTTCCCACCCGATGGGAGTTGGTATCTAACATGATCCTGCCTGTCATCGATTATGCCAGTGTGGTCTATGGCACTGCTCCAGTCACTTCCCTCTCCAGATTAGATACCCTTCTAAACTCTTTCTGCAGCTTCACCTCTACCTCCACCCCTCCTCCACCAACACCACTGCCTTCTCTACTCTGCTCTTTCCCTTCCTTCTCTATCCCACAGAAAGATGATACACGGTGCCTCCCTTGTTGCTAAGTTCTGGTTCGGGTCCCTACCCCCTTACCTCTCCTCCCACCTCTCTCAGGTATCCACTTCCACGTACCCCTTATGCCACAGAGACCCATGCACCTTCTCTGTTCCTCGCCCCTATTCTGTTGCTGGCCAATATGCCTTCTCCTATTGTCTCCCGTCCCTCTGCAACAATCTTCCCTCTGCCCTTCATCTATCCCCCATTCTCTCTTCAGTCAAAAGAACCCTCAGACTTCTCCAGTCCCCTCCATGCCTGCAGTGCTCACAGCCTTCCCTCAGCACATGAGCGGTCTCCCATTTTGTAGTCATTGCCTTGTAACTACAATGTATATGCTGTTTATGTATGCACCTTATCTGCATCTTCTGTTTTTACATTTGTGTTTCTAGACTCGTATTACATGTTAGATTTTTTTTCCATTTACTGTGTACTGTGTACCTTGACTGTTCTGTACTAGCTGTTTGCTCCTGTTACCCCTACCCTGGTTCGCACCTGGGAATGCGCCTTGGCTCAGCATGCCTTTCCTGGTTACCAAATTTTAAATAAAATGAATAAATAAATGGGGCATGAAGATCTGCAGCAGATAAAAAGTTATTGAAGAAGTCAAGCACAGTTTAAGTATTGAGCAGCACTTCAATTGTTGCCCAATTAGTGCCTGACAAGGTGGCCAAAAAGGAGGATAGATCAGCTCTAGAATAATCTCAATCCACAAATAGCTGGGGGGGGGTTGAGGCCGCTGTTCTTCCATATGCAGAAAATCGGGGAGTGGTCATTTAGAGCATCTGCAAAAATCCCAGCTGTGCTAATTTCTAAAAAGATTAGAGGCAAGGACCCAGTCCAGCAGAGTGAGATTACCAGTCTTCTTGTTGTGTCCGACCTTTGTCTACTTGCCAAAAGCCCCCCTAGTTTGATGGGGAACTCAGGGAGTTAAAGATTAAGGGTCAGAGGTTGGAGCGGCGTTGGAGGAGTTCTGGCCAGTTGGAGGATAAATTGGCCCTGAGGATACATTATACTGTCCATCAGGGGGCAATCTCCCGAAAGAAGGCAGATTTTTTGTCATGGGAGATTGCTGCAGCAGAGATCAAACCAGCTTAGCTCTTCTGCACGGTAGATAGGCTATTACATCCGGCCTGTCTCTGTATGGAAGGAGCAAGTTCAAGCACAATATGCTATGAGTTTGCTCTGTTTTTTGCTGACAAACTATCCTCTGTCAGGGCCGAGATCTCTTTCAGCACCGCTCAAAGGAATTGTGGGGTTCATCCTGAATCTTGTCGAGGCACCCTTCGTGTCTGGGCTGAGTTCGATCTGGTTGGAGTGGAGGAGGTAGCTGACATAATCTTAATACTGCAGCCAACATATTGTGACCTTGACCTAGTTCCAACCTGTCTTTAGGTCAGATGTGTGGACCTGATTGGGCCTGTGGTTGCTGAAATTGTCCGGAGTTCACTCGAGAGTGGGTCTTTCCCAGGGCTTTGAAAGAGACCTTGGTTAGCCACTGCTGAAAAAAACCCTGATGGACCCAGAGTGTCTCAGCAACTACAGGCCATTCTCAAACCTCCCATTTTTAGGGAGGGTTCTAGAGAAAGTGGTAGGCATTCAGTTAGAGATGCGTCTTGCCTCCTCCGCCACATATGAGAGTTTCCAGTCTGGATTCAAGTCCGGGCACAGCACCGAGACTGCGCTGGTGAGGGTGCCAAATGATCTTCTAATGGTGAAGGATAGAGGAGAGTGTACCATTTTAGTCCTCCTCGATCTCTTGGCGGCGTTTGTCACCATGGATCACAAGGTGCTGCTGTGCCTCCTGAGGAACTGGGTTGGACTAACTGGAACAGTCATCAACTGGTTTAGGTCCTTCCTCGTGGACAGAGTGCAAAGGGCGATGATGGGGTTAGCCTCATCCAGCCCAATGCCACTGTCCTGTGGCATTCCGCAGGGGTTGGTCCTGTCACTCTTGTTGTTCACGGTGTACATGCTTCCATTGGGAGACATTATTAGGCGGTATGGGCTGGGTTTTCATTGCTGTGCTGCTGATACCCAGCTCTGCCTATCCTGTGCACCCGGAAACCAGGTGGCAGTCTCGGTGATTAACTGCCTGGAGGAGATCCAGAACTGGATGACACACAACTAGCTGCAACTCAACTCCGACAAGATGGAGGTATTAGTGATGGAGCCAGGTCATCGCTGTGATGGAAGGGGACTTGGAGAGCCCCCTGGGCTAGTCCTAGGGGGTATTCCCCTTGTTTCCTCCAGTTGGGTGAAGGATCTGGGTGTGATCCTGGATGATAGCTTGACACTTGAGGTGCAGGTGTCGGCTATTGTAAAGAGTGTTTTTTACCAATTGTGTAACATTGCCAGATTGAGCCCTGATACCATCTGATGATCTGCTCACCCTGGTGCATGCCTTCGTCATGTCCAGGCTGGATTGCTGCAATGCCCTGTACCTGGGGCTGTCAGGAGGCAACCTTCACCAGCTGCAGCTGGTACAGAATGCGTCAGTCAGGTTGTTGACTGGTACTTCAAAATCTGACCATGTCACACCTGTCTTTTGTGAACTGCACTAGCTGCCAGTGAGATGGAGGATTGCCTTCAGCGTTGGTTTACTGACCTATAAAGCCCTGCATGGGAAGGGGGCAGCCTACCTGCAAGACCTTCTGACTCCTTACCGCCCATTTCAGGCTCTCCGTTCCTTTGAGAGTTGCCTCCTGGTGGTTCCCAGGGCAAGGCTGCGGCGATGGGGGACCAGACGTTCTCGGTTGCCGTGCCAACCCTGTGGAACTGTCTTTCTCGACATCTGTGTGAGGCACCCTTGGTGGAAGCCTTTAAAATGGGCCTGAAAACGTTGCTCTTTGAGCGGGCATTTAATTTGGCCTCACAACAATTACTATTGCCTGCTGATTTATGAACTATTGCGCTACTGATTACTATTCTGTTATCTGAAATTCTAGTTTAATAATTAATAATTGTTGCATGTGTGATAGATAGAACTGTTAGTCTCTGCTTCATATGTTATTTTTATATATGTATGTTTATATTAATGTTAAGTGCTCCAATCCTCCGGGAAGGAATGCTAAAAAAAAAGTTAAGTTCCTATCCTATCCTGAATCTAGTGAGTTCAGTAATAGTATGGCTGAGTTGGGCCCCAAGAATGTTTGTCTTATGTGCAAGGTTCATACTGGGAGACCAGTTAATATTAAAGTCACCAGTACAATATATTACCCTGAGGAGTTGCGTGTAATATCTTGGCAGAGGGCATCAAGTGCAGAGGAGGCTGTCCGGGGGGGAGGGGGTATAGCCACAGCCCACAAAGAGTGGCTTCACTCCCCCTTGCAAAATTGTTATCATGATGACCTCACAGTCCAAATCATCTAAGATTAAAAGGTCTACTAGGGAAGCATTTAGAAAGACTTTTGTGTGGCCCGGTGGCGCTGAGGCGCTGGACGCCACACCTCGCGCCATGCCGGCGACCCCGGTTTTGGAACGAGCCAGGGTCGCCAGGGGGGAGAGAGAGGATTGAGCATCTGGAGGACTGCTCTCCTCTCAGGGAGGGATCAAGGGTCAGCCCAGCATTGCAGTGGCCCCTGGTGGAGACCAGAGGCACTGCAACATCTTGGGGCTGCACGCAGGGGAAGACGTCCGTCGGCTGCCTTCCAGAAATGGGTGGGAGCATCCACGCCATGGGCAGGGCAGCATTGCACATCCTGCGTCTGGGGACAAAGCAGTGAAAACCCCTCCTCCCGTTGATAGGCAAAGGCGCCTCCCCTCCTCAGTCCACACTCCCAACGTCGGACTTGCCTCTCTGCTGCCCCCCCCCCCAGTCCAGAGCTCAATACTCTAGAAAGAGTGCCCTGGGCGGATAGGGCAGCCCTTCCTTGGAGGGATCAGACCCGAGGGATGTGCCAGGCTGGGGGTGCAGAGTAGATACAGGTCATGATGGGAGGTAGAGACGGGGGAATCAGGAGGACGCCAGAGGGAGTTTGATGGTGTAAGGAGGTAATAAAAATAGTTTGGAAGAAAAAAAAAAAGACTTTTGTGCATATAGGACTCAACCTCCCTTCTTGCCCACTCTATCTGTGTTGTAGCCTGGAAGCTCACCATCATGGGGTAGTACGAAGGGCTTTAACCAAGTCTTAGATATTGCTACCAGGTCTGGAGTATACATGCCTACCCAGCTTCCCAGTTCTTGGAGCTTGGGCCTGAGGCTACTGATATTTATATGCACACGCTGAAGTCCATGCGTCTACGTCAGAAGGGGAGGTAATCTTAAAGTTTGGAGGACAGTGGCCAGGATTTAGTTCAGTATCCCCTGCTAAAGTAGCTAGCCCAGTGGTACAGAGGGCTGAGGTGCTGTGAGCACCTTACTGCATTCCACGCCGGTGACTCGGGTTCAGGAACGGACTCAAGTCGCTTGGGGGAATCGGCTGGGGAGCAAGGATTAATCATCCGTAGGGTTGTTCTCCTCCCTCAGGGAGGGGGATCCTGTGCCTCACTGCTCAACTGCCATCTGGAGAAATGCAGAAGGTAGCAAGTGCAAGTCACAGTAAGTGGGAAGGGAGTGCATTCAGAGCACCAGGGGCATCTCTGCAGAGACCAAGCTCACACACCGTGCTCATTGCATGTCCATGCTGTGCAGGGGGAGAAAAAACAAGGAGGAAAATGGAGGATGGGCTTCATGAAGCCCTGCCCGTTCATGCCGATGGCACTCTTGGTCTCTCTGGCTCTGGAGACTGTCTGGATTTGTGTTACAGGTGGGGTAGGATGGCCCTCCCTTCACAGTCCCACCACAGGGGGCAATCCACAGTTCTACATCAAAACATCAAAAGCAAAATCATGAGGACACTATGAGCACAGGAAAATCAGCTCTTACAAAATAGTGAGTACCAATAACAGTAAGCACTCAAAACAGTGAAAAACAGAGGAAAACAAAAATCGGAAACTTACAGAAGTGGAACAGGAAGGGAACAGCACTTGGGAGGGCAGCTTAAATAGTCTCACCCAGGGCAGGGCAAAGATCGGGAGGGTGGCAGATTACAGTCTCACCTGGGGGCGTAATTTGGGAGGGGACAAAGTCGGGAGGGGGCAGATTAAATGTTATCACTCTGGGGAGGGACGTAAGTCAGGGAGGAGGACAAAGTTGGAAAGGGGTAGATGGATATAACAACTCTGAGGGAGGAGGACTGCCTACATCGCTGAAATAACCATTTGCTATAAATACCATGTCGCTCTTATGACATGCGCTGCTTTTCACACTCTATTATTCATTCGCATAAATTCACTCACTGTTTTGACAGAACACCCAGTCTGTGAGGGATATAGGTCTCTCGAGACCGTAGGAGACTCAAAACAGCTGTGGATGATGGGGACAGGACTGAGCCAGCTGTTCATACCGGTCAAGGAGGATAAAAACTTATATAGAAAAAAAATATCCCCTGCTAATAGTAATAGGAGAGTGAACAAAGCCCTGATGTGATTTTTCTTGTTGAGCCTTATTCCTACTGTCCATAGATAGCTAGTGAGTTTATAGCAAGGGCCCTTTCTGTAGAGCCAATACATTGCTAAAAATAAGAAGTCTGGACTGTGGGAAGAGCCAGCCAAAGACAATGGAGGTGCCTCTGTATAGAAGTTCTCATTTAGTGAGGCGGCAATAGGAGTGAACACATAGTCCAGGCCTAGGGCTAGTAGTATGTACAAGGCTGCTCAAAGTAAGCCCTTTTCGGCCATGGCCAGTAGGGGTATCCAGAGGCAGGTGGAAGAAATAAGGCACTGATTAATAACCACCAACCTCGAGGTCACCAGGTGGGAGTCTGGACAGAGGGGGAAGAAAGCATTTACCCGAAGCACAGGGCACATAAATTAGGCCTATTCATCCACCAGTGCAAGAGATACAGTAATTGTGTAGGCATTCTAATGAGAAATAGATAGCAGCAAGTTATAAACTATAATAAAAAAAAAAAATAGCAGTTCAGTTGTGAGTGACTACAGACCCTGGTAATAGCTTCAGTGGACCCCCAGCAAGAATGCATAATGCTATAAACAGTTTAGCAAGCAAGTAAGCTAATAAGTAGCAGATTTTCACCTATAATCCTGTTCATCATTCACTTTGCATATTATAGCAAACAGTTTCATTGCTAATCAATATATTCAACAGACACGAAAGGGGAGACAGGAGGCTGTAATAATAATAATCATCATCTTTATTTTTAAAGCTCAGTTCCAAAACCAAAATGCTATACAAGATAAAAAAAACTGCTAAAAACAGATAAAATAGTAAAATCATCCAAATTCAAATGATTACATAAAAAGAATACAAATAAATTACTATGTACAATCTCCATAAGCAAGACAGAATAAATGATTTTTTAAGGCCGTCTTAAAGCTGTCCACGGTCCGGCACTCTCGAGTCTGATGAGGTAGAAAGTTCCACAGGGTGGGGGCTGCGTACATAAAAGCACGAGCCCCCGAGGTTTTCAGTCGTACCCTGGAAATTTCTAACAACCCCTCGTCAGCTGAGCGGAGAGGTCGGCCTGGACAGTAAGGATTCAGGAGCTCTTGCAGGTAGCTCAGACCCTGTCCATGCAGGGTCTTATAGGTCAGAAGCCCGACCTTGAAGGTGATCCGCCACTGTACGGACAGCCAGTATAGTTCACACAGCATAGGAGTGATGTGGCTCAAATGAGGAGTCCTCATCAACAACTGCGCCGCAGCGTTCTGCACTAGCCGCAAGTGGCAGATGTCAACTCTCAGAAGCCCTAGGTAGAGGGAGTTACAGTAGTCCAAGCATGAGGTCACAGAGGCATGAATCAACATTGGGAGGTTGTCGGATGGAACGAGGTGCTTAATCCTGGCAATGTTCCTCAGGTGATAAAACGAGGACTTGACTGCTGCCGGCACTTGTGAACGCAGTGTCAGACCATCATCAAGAATTACCCCCAGGTTTCACGCCCATTTGGAGGAAGGCAGCTGGACACCTCCGAGCCAAAGCCCAGAGGACAGCCCGGCCACCAACCCCCCCTCTGTCCAGCGACCTGGATCTACCACCAACACCTCAATCTTCTCAGAATTCGATTTCAACCAGCTGGATTTCATCCAGTCCTGGATTTCTGCAAGGCAGCTGTTAAAGACTAAGACCGCACTATCCTGGTCGGGTACAAAGGACAGGTAGAGCTGGGTATCATCTGCATAACAATGAAACCTCAACCCATACCATCTCACAATGTCTCCGAAGGGCAGCATATACACCGCAAACAACACTGGGGACTGCACCGAGCCTTGGGGGACCCCACATGGCAGAGAGACTGAGTCTGAGGAAAATATTCCCGACACCACCCTCTGAGATCTTCTTGTAAGGAATGATTGAAACCATCTGAGGACTGAACCTGCAAAGCCACAGATGACCCTCAAGTGCTCGAGCAGCACCCCATGGTCCACGGTGTCAAAGGCTGAAGAGAGAGATCAGGAAGCACCAGAATGGAACGGCGCTTCTGATCTCTTGCCATCAGGAGATCACTGAGCACCCGAAACAGTGCAGTCTCAGTACTGTGCCTCTTCTGGACACCAGACTAGAGAGGATCGTAGACATCGTGGATGGTAAGATGGTTCTCCAGCTGCAGCGCAACTACTTCCTTGATCACCTTCCCTACAAAGGGAAGGTTAGAGATAGGTCTGTAGTTAGCAAAGCAATTTGGGTCCAGAGAAGCTTTCTTAAGGAGCGGTGTCACCACCACCTCCTTCAGGGAGCTAGGGAACTCACTCGACTCTAAGGAGCACCAAATGATCTTCGCAAGGATGGGGCCGATGGAATCCACACACCCCATTGTAAGGCATGTTAGACCAAACTACAGCACGTCAGCTGCATACTTTGGACAATCCGCATGATATCCACGATCTCCGGCCAGTCGAAAGATCTCCAGGAAAACCAAGGAGAGGTGACCGGGCGCCGACCACCACTAACCCCCATAGAGTAAGCAGGATGGATCTCGGCCCTGATGTTGGCCACCTTATCTGCAAAGAATCGAGCAAACTCATTACACTTAACTTGGGAAAACGCACTTCAAACTTGTAGACAGGCTGTGTTGCACAACCTGTCTATTGTTTGAAAGAGCTGAGCAGGTAGATTCTGAGCTGCAGCAATCTCCCCAGACAGAAACTCTGCCTTCTTACAGGTGATTGCTGATTGGTAGACTTGGTAATGTTCTATCAGTCTAAGGCAGTCAGGTCAGATTTTCCGCCAGCCTCACTCTAACCTTTGTCCAAATCGTCTCAGCTCCCTCAAGGTCCCATCAAACCATGGGGACCACGGGCGGAGAGAGAGAGGACGAACATGGACAGGAGTGATAGAGTCCAGAGTTTCAGTGATGGCCTTGTTATAGGCCTGAACCAAACTTTCTGGACCCTCTCCTGCCCCCGGTAATCCCGATACGTCTAATACTGCCAATAGACCATCAGCGGTCACATCCCTCAAAGGGTGGTATCTGACCATCTCCACAGGGGCAGGCCTATAAGGGGAGCCCGGAGATTGAACCTTATGGTGTTGTCATCAGACCATCGTACTGGCTCCACCACCAAATCAAAGGTCTTCATCCCCAGGAGGAAAACCAGATCGAGTTAGTGACCGTGAATATACCTGTGTGAAGCCCAACTAATTCATAAGTTGGAGGAAGTCCTGACCAAATTGCGAGAGTTCATCATCGACCCAGGCGTTGAAGTCACCCAGGACCATCAACCTAGGTGACTCAAACGCCATGTCGACCACGAAGTCCGCTACTTCCTGTAGGAACAATTTCTCACCCCTGGGTGGACGGTAGATAAGAATGGTCCGACACCCCATACCTGCAATCACAGTTCACTCAAACGATCTGGATTCCACAACTGGCACACCTATAAGACCCAGTTCTGATCTAAAACAAATGGCTACACCCCCGCCCCTGCAGTCCGATCTCGAGCGATGTATCACCGAGAACCCAAGCAGAATAGCTGCCTCCAAAATGGGGCTGGCATTATCATCCAGCCAGGTCTCGGTGACGCAGGCCAGGTCTGTTGTCCCAACATAATCAGCAATAACAGCCGTCTTGTTCCTAATAGACCTGGCATTGCACAACACCACTCGAGTCGGACGAGATTTCGGTGCCAGCCGAGGTATCGGCCCAGAAACACTGGAGCCATTGGGGATGGAGACCAGATATGGAGGACCACGTTCTGGAATCCATTTCGCCCCAGGACGTCTCCTGGTCCTCACTACCCCGATACGACCACCCAGCTCAACCCCCCCGAGGTTCGGGACACCCAGCCCCCTTCCGCCTCATACCTACTATTCCCAATGCCCTACATCGTTTATAGACAGCTGGCAGCAGGGGGAGACAATTAAATGGGCGGAGGACCCGAAGTTCGGAAGGGGAGTTGTGCCTGGCCGGGAGAGCAGCCTACCAGCACATCTTTCAGCTCAACAAAACTGCTGACAAAGCAAATCAAACTTGAACCTATAAAACAGTATAATCTACACACCCACACATACACAACCATACATACTACAACCAGATTCAACACACTCCTAGAAATAAAATAGAATAAAAATTATAGAACATTATCAATACAATTATAACTATCCAAAATAAAAGAACAAAGAAAAAAATAGTTGCAGTAATACAGTGCAATTTGAGTTCTGAGACCAGAATGCTCCCACCACTCTGGTTAAATGTTCCAAAATAGTTCAACCCCACCTCCACTTCTCACATAGTGGGGGAAGAATCAGCAGGAAGGCAGAAGGTCAAAAATAATACAGTAGATAATGAAGGCAATGTAATAACTGCAGGAAATAATCCTAATTAAGTTCCAATAAGTCTCCACAGTCAGAATAAAAATTTCACCCGAAGACCACCTCTCACGTAGTGGGGGAGAAATTCAAGGTAAATCCACAGTTGCTCGCGTATAGATAAAATAACTCATCATATTAGAAGAAAAAGTAGTGTGTGTAGCACTCTCACTACCCATATACCCGTGAAGAAAGAGCCAGAAAAGGCAGCAGTTCAATCTTCAGTCTTCACATACAATACATAACAGAGAGAATGACCAGTCGGACCCACAGATAATCCAAACTTAAAAAAGAATAGAAGTAAAATTTATAGCCAATTCGACAAATTCCTCCAGAGGTCTCATCGATTGTGGCTGTTCACTCACACTAAATAATCCACATTTTAATTGCTCCAGTGAGGCCAAAAGTGAAACGATACAACACCCTGCTAGCTGATACCTCAGCCTATGGGGAGAGAAGCAATAGCAGAGGGTTCCAAGAGTGCAGTAGCTGAGAAGATAGAAAAAAGGAGCACCCCCAATTGCACCACCCAGAGCAAACCTCACCCCTGAACACCTGCGACCCGCAGCTACAGGCACCCCAGAGAGTTGACTACCTGGCCAACCGCCAAGGTGGCTTAGAAGAAGCACCAATTCCCCTCTGGTTCCCTGGAGGCCAGATGAGGCGACTCCTGCTCGGTCCCAGGCAGAATAAAGGGAGTAAGTAGATTTCAAGGCAAGCAAACACAAATGAAGAAGGTACACAGCTAAAACCCTAGTATCAGTTCACCCAGCTTATTGAAACAAGAAATTAATGTACTAGGCATGAGCTTCTGAGAGGACCCAGCAAATATTAGGTAAATTGTAAACAACTAAGAGGCAAGCAAGACTGTGAGAAACAGCGTTTAGGCTACCAAGCACACAGGGGTGCATACAGTTACAAGAGAGAACATCGCAACTCCTGATGCGTTCGTGTAATTACAGCTCAGAGTTACTGGACGTATTCAGCAGAGCTTTGATGAATACTAGTTAGTGACCAGCTGTTCTGATTGCATTGAGTTGTCCTGATAGATGTTGGGCAGAGTCTCCAGCCGACAGCCATCACCAGGACTGACGCTCATGGTAGACGCCCTTATTCCATGGCCCTTAGCACGTCAGCCCACTA
Source organism: Neoceratodus forsteri (assembly GCA_016271365.2). Lineage (NCBI taxonomy): Eukaryota > Metazoa > Chordata > Ceratodontiformes > Ceratodontidae > Neoceratodus > Neoceratodus forsteri. Next base: position 1,125,632,542 of record CM057449.1, on the reverse strand, counting down.
GCGGAGGCCCGCTTGGAAAACAAGGAAGAGATATGAGGGCTGCGAGTTCTGCCCTCTGCCTGCTATGATTGTCTGGGAGACAGAGGAGGGAGCTTGAATCTGGTGCAGACAGAAGTTCAAGGGTTCATTACAGTATTTGTCCCACAACCTACTACTGGGTCATAATGTCGCAAGCTTAATAGCGTACAACATTATGGCTAACCAGAGATAAGCGCCGTGAACAGCAGCAGATAATGTGCAATACGGCGTATACTGCTGTGCGCAGTATTGCACCTCTACTCCAGGCAGAGGTTAAGACCTCGCTGGGACTGGTTCCGCCAACAGCCGCCCGTGGCTCACTGGACTGAGCCACAGCAGCAGAAACCCAGGCGCTGTGTCTGCGACCAGGTTTGATTCCTGGTCCCAGAAACGTAATTTTTTTTTTTACTTTGTGCGCTCCCTGAGTTAAACCCTCCCCCCGGAGTTGAGAATCTTTAGTGGTGGGGGGTCGAGGGGTGCAGGCCCCCATAAGGAGGGGCAGGGGCAGAGTCCCCCACAAAAAAAAAGACTTGTGCCTCATGGCAGAAATTGCACTGTATTGGCAGTGCGATTTTGGCCATGTGGCATAATGTCTTGCAACATTATGACTCCGTGCCGTCCCACAGCTACACAACCACCCTAGAATCTAGTATCTGTCCCATAACCACACAGTATCTCATTTTCTGTCCAACAACCCCTCATTCTAGTATCTACCAACAACTGCTCCATACCCCAGTTTCTGCCCCACAACTACCCCTCAGTTTAGTACTGTAGCTACCCAACTTCTTCAGTCCCTGGTATCTGCTCCATAACTACCGTGTTCCAGTTGTCTGCACCAGAACTAGCCGTTACATCATTAAGCAGCAGTTTTGAGACAGATACTGGGGTAAGGGGTTGCTGGGCAGATGAGGGAGTGTAGGATGACTGCTTGCAGGTGTTGAGGTGAGTAGTAGCTATGTAGTGAAAACTTGATTATGGGGAGTTGCAGGAGCTGATAATGAGGTTTGGTGATGGTTTGGGGGCAGATATCAAGGTTAAGGGTAGTTTTGGGGCAGATACTAGAATGTGATGAATGCCTTAACGCTATCTACCCCTCAGGTACTAAGCATCCTAATATCTGCCTCACAATAGCCCCACTCCTCAGTGTCAGGCATGAGCTACATCAGCCCCTGTATACAGCCCACAATATAGCAAAGCACAGTATCTGCCCCACAGCTATATCATGTGGTGGTTTGTGGAAGATGTTGTGGTACTATGTCAGTGACTGTTGCAGATACTGGAGTGTGGGTTAGATCTTCAAGAATCAATCTTCGTCACTGATTCTTACTAGTGTATCTGAGCTGGATGGAGGTTCTAGAACCCAGTGGTAGCCAGAACTTTTCAGAGGGCTGGCACCAAGTTAAGCAGTGCACATGCACAGCACTGTGAGACACAGCACATGGACGCATGTTTATGTTGACACCAGTCCCCAACTGCCTCAGTTCCTTTTTTCCCACCATCAAGAGTGCATCAGTTTCGTCACTTGTCCGCCGGGAGTCAGAACGTCACATCTATACGACAGGCGGCATTTTAAAGTAAAATTATTTTTGTCAGTTTTGTGTACTTTGTCACAAACATTTTGTCAGTTTCTTCTCGGCCCTACCGAGAGGCATGGAGTATGGTGGGGAGCCTGAAGAGGCAGGCTGCTGCAGCAGCGGGACTGTGTCCTGTACGCTTTCCCCGTTGGGGAAGGATCTAACTGTGGGCAGTCCAGTGCACAGGAGGAAGGACAGTCCTCCCACAAGCATAAAAAGAAGTGGTCCTGATCCTACACACGTTCTGTGTCGGGGTCGCAGCACCACTCAGCCTCGCCTTCTCCCTCTTCTCATCAGAAAGGCAAAAAAATGACACCAGTTAGGTAACCCTCTGTGAGGTCTGTGACGAGATCTTCGGTCTCTAGGAGTTGGAGGCCCTCACCATCAACTTTGGTGTCACCAAGGGCCTCTGGTTTCAGGAGTTCAGAGTCTTGGGCCCTGAGCCCCTCTCCATCTGTAAGTGGGGACTCTGGTAGGCAGCTCCATCACTGAGAAGCTCTTTAGAACAGTGAGTGCTGCGTTGCCTCTGCTGGTGGAGCCGACCCTTCATCCCTCGGGGCCGGTGGAGATCTGGAGATTTGAAGTTGGATACTGGAGGTCTTTATAAAAGAATGTAACAATTTTTGCTGTTAAATTTATATAGAGAATAAAGGATGGGGGAGTGTGTGTTATGAGAATTTAATGCACACCCAAGGTGTGGGATGCTACATAAACCCCGAGGGCGAAGCCCAAGGGGTTTATGAAAGCATCCCACACCGAGGGTGCTCACTAAATTCTCATAGGATACACACTTCCCCATTTTTTATTTTATATAATTTGCTGGAGAGCAATTTTTTCCAACCCTAGTGCTGTGATCTCACACACACACACACACACACACACACACACACACTCTCTCTCCCCACACACACACACACATACATACACTTTGAAAACAAGAAATCCCCATGGCAGCTTTACTGTAGTTCTCTGGGTCACCAAATGCAGCAGCTCCCCCCCCCCCAGCTCCCACTCTAAATTACCCAGCTGAGCTGTGCAGCAGTCCCCAGTCCCTCTCCTCTTGCCCTACATCACCCTCCAGCTCACTGTACACTCAGATTCTGAAAATATTTTTTTTTAATGTAACGGCTAAAACCGCGATTGCGATTATGCTTGCGCTTACCTGTGTCAGCCACAGACTCATTCCCACCAACGGTATGTGTCACACAAAGCTAGCGAAATGCAGGATCAACCAGATACTTTGAAATAATAGGAGCAACAAAATAAATAAAAAGATCGATTAGGTGAAGATGTAACCGTGGCAGCTCCTCGCTAACTAAGATACGGAACTGCCATGTTTTCAGAACTGTTTAGCACGCTTACACAGAAAATAGGAGCCAATGAGGGAGCGCTCCCTTTTGATAGACGGAGCATGTGAATGCCGTAATAACCAACTGGTTATTACGGCAAATATCAACTCGGTGATCCAATTAAAAAAATTGATCACCAGTAATTATACTGCAATAATTAAAATTATAATAATTATAATTTTAATTGCATACTGTGTGACCCTGAGCAAGTCACTTAACTTCCCTGTGCTCCCAGGTCGCACCTGTAAACAAACTGTCAGCTTAGTGTGCCATTCATGTTTAAACAAAAAATAAACATTTTGGAATTGAGGTTTTTGGATGACTATAAAGGTGTGTTAATTATTTGTACTTGGAACACATCCATTTGGGGTGAATGTTTATAAATTATTGCTCTGTATATGTCCATTGTGACATCAGTTGAAGATGTCATTAATAGGTAACCTATAAAAGCACTAATTTTCACTTGTTCTGTAAGCCTTTGAAAAAGGATTTACTAATCCAAAGCACGTCAGGCATCTTGTGGTGTTTTACATCCATATAGCACTTTTCAGCTAATAAAATACTTTGTATGGTTAAATAACTGGAGTGACCGTTTTTCATGAAGCAGTGGTGAGTGCCTGATTTTTGTGATTTTTGTTTCTTAGTTTCATATTTTTATTTATGTGGTATATTATTTGATTGTGCCTGGACACACAGGCAGTGTTTTATGATGCTTTCTTATCAAAATCAAAGAAATGTAAATGGGCCAGCCAGTCCTGTAGCACAGCAGTTGGTGAACCACTTGCCAAGCCTGTGACCAAGGTTCATGTCCCGAGCCTTTGATGTTACTGTGGGCTGGCAGGAGTTTAGTGAGGTGTCTGTGCAGGTGCCCCCAGTCTCCGCTGAAGGGGGGGGAGTAAACTGCCCACATTGAGACTGCTCCCTGGCTCCCGGGCTTGCTCGCTTGTGAAATGGATTACGACAGTGCAGTACCACAGTTTGCACGTGTATGTGGGACCCTGTATGATGCCATCTGGGGTAGGCAGGAAGATGGAAAGTGAGTGCTTGTCAGGATGATGGCACTGGTCCATTGAGGCCTACACTTACTGCTCCACCCCCATGTCTGATAATGCTGTAGTGGTGGAGTGAGGGACTCCAGCGTCTCTGCTGGCCTGGATAGAGGGGAAATCCATGAAGGACCCTGGGGTTTGGTGCGGTGGGCAGTTGCTGGTGAAGCTGGATGAGTGATGGTTGACTCCAGGAGGAAGAACACAGGATTGAAGGAAAAAGGGAGATTTGGAACTTCTTCATAATATTACATACATAGATACTAAGGTTCATACTAAGGTGCATAAGAGCCAGGGGGCATATGGGCCCATGATGCTCTCTATGGTATTAATAGTAACTAATCAAGTTACCAGATAATATATACTTGTCCAGGCGATTTTTAAACATAGTTTTGGAACAGCTAATGACAATGTCCTTAGGTAATGAATTCCAGGGATTTATATGCGTGAAGTGAAGAAGTATTTTCTTGCCATCAAAATATGTGATGTGATTACATTTGGCTACTTCACACACCTTGAATTAAGTAGAGCAGACCATATTTTGGGTAGTTACACATTAATAGCATGCAGGATAGGCAGTATTAAGTGAGTTCAGTAGGACATTCCGTTTCTACTTTTGTCCCCTTCCCCCTACTACCCAGTCATGCATTCATCTTTTTACCTCACAACCTCCTTTATCCCCCTTTCACTGACCTTCTCTTTCCACTAATTGTATGTATTGCCCCCCTTTTTGCAGCTTTCATTTTCCTTTTCTGCGTTTTCTCAAGCCATCCTTTGTTCCCCTCAATTTTGTCCACACCCAGCCCAACATTCCCTAAGATTTTAAAACTTGTTTCTTTTTCCCCCGAGCTCCTGGTTATACTTTACTTTTCTGTTGCTCCCTTAGGTAATGCTCAGCCCATTACTGTTTTTTAGTTACTCTATACTTTGGACAAGCCAGAATCCTGTATTTTAGTACCTGAAATGTTTTAATACCTGCAATACTCTTAGGGCAAGATTTACAGTTGAGCATCTGCGGATATAAGTTTGTGTTACGCCTATGTTTGCATTTGTCCAAGTGCATCCAAGCAGCTCTTCTTCTGTTTTCAAAAGATGCATCCATTGGCCACAGAAAGTTGTGTGTTGCAGTAAGCAATTACGTAAATGTGATCTTCATAATTGTTTTGATGTAGCTCCATCTTTTTTTGACCCACAATTCAAAAGTGGTCCAAAAGACTGGACACATTTCAATGTTTAAAATAGCAGCAGGATCTGTGATGGATACTTTTGAAAATCCTACCCTTAGTAGTTTTAGTACCTGCAGTACTTCAGGCAACAAACACTGCATCCTGTATTTTAGAATTCCAACACCTGCATCTCTGCATCCTGTATTTTAGAATTCCAGCACCTGCGTCCTGTATTTTAGAATTCCAACACCTGCATCCCAGCATCCTGTATTTTAGAATACCAGCACCTGCATCCTGTATTTTAGAATTCCAACACCTGCATCTCTGCATCCTGTATTTTAGAATTCCAACACCTGCATCCCTGCATCCTGTATTTTAGAATACCAACACCTGCATCCTGTATTTTAGAATTCCAACACCTGCATCCCTGCACCCTGTATTTTAGAATTCCAACACCTGCATCCTGTATTTTAGAATACCAGCACCTGCATCCTGTATTTTAGTTTATTTAAAATTCAAAGTTTATTCATTTTACCAAGAAGGCAGTTACACATCAATCAGGTTAGTAGCACATGTCAGGTACAGCAGTACTTTAAGCCTTCTAACTATACATAAAATATCTAAGTTCCCCACCCCCAGCCCTCCACTCCCTCCCCATCCTCCCACCCCTGGAGTGTGCCTGAATATGCCCCATGATGGAGGAGAAGAGACCCCTCTTATATTAAGACAAGTGTTCTTCCAGCTGGATTGTCAGACATACATTACAAGTATATTGCATATAGCTTCCCCCATTTCTTGTCGAAACTTGCCATACTATTCCTAAAACCTGCTATCAGTCGTTCGGATCTAAAAAAATTAGATATATCTTTTAACCATTCACTATAGGAAATAGTAAGCTGGTCCATCCAGTGCTTTAGGACCAGTTTTCTAACAATTATGGCGATTAAGGCCATCTGATATCTACGCTCCTTAACCGTAATACCCTCATACCGTCCCAAAATACAGACCTCACTTGTGAAAAGGTCCTCTAACCCTAACCAGGGGTCAAGTTTAGATCTGTTTCCTGCCAGAGGGAAGATACCTTCTCGCAATACCAAAATATGTGCACCATATTCCCTTCCTCCCTGCCACAAGTAGTATCCAGTGCCCTACCCAGTTTAGCCAATCTCATGGGGGTGTAATACATGTTATTGAGTATATGGTATTGTGTGAGTCTGAGTCGATCCTGAGAATGATAGACATAAAGATCTTTCCAGATCCGGGCCCAGTCACGGTTCACATCTGGAAGTGAGGTCGACCAGATCAGAGAACCAGGAAGAGGACCGGAACATATGGACGACATAAGGAGAGTGTATACTGTAGAAACTGAGTGTGGCTTTAAGGCACTTTCACTGACTTGAGCCGTTAAGGGTCTGAACAAGGATGGTCGAGGTTTTACCCCAAACACGGTACTTATAGTGTGCCTTATTTGGTACACCTTAAAAATCAACCGTCTCAGGAGGTCAAACTTATCAAGGATCTTGGTTGAAGAAAGGAAGTCGTCCTGAGAAAATAGGTCTTCGACACATGCCCTTTGTAACTGAGGGAGCCATTGAGGCAATAAGCATGACCCCCCAATTTTAATGTTAGGGTTTAGCATGATTGGCTGACCCATGTCTGCTTTAAGGGGTATCTTAAGATGTGAACAGCACTGTGCCAGTACTCTTAAGGAAATGCCAATTACCGAGTCCTGTAGCCTTTCTGACAATGATGATTTTGTTAGGTAAAAGACCATAGTGAGGTTGTTGTTGTCAGATCTTAAGATATCGTTTTCAGTTTGAAGCCAGATAGGAGTGTATTCCATATCTTCCTGGGCTAGCCATTTCCCTAATTTAGTTAAATGACTCGCCTAATAGTATAAAAGGAAATTGGGGAGATGAAGTCCACCGTGGGCTTTGGGGACACTAAGTTTATAAAAGGCTCGACCGGGATGTTTGCCTAACGAGATAAATTTTGATATGATGGAGTGTACATGTTTGAAAAAGGAAATCGGAAGCCATAGGTTCAATAAATTTAAGGGGTAGAAAAGCCGGGGGAGAATATTCATCTTAATTATATTTATTCGGGCCCATAAAGAGAGGGGTAGATTCTGCCATCTTGAGAGATCCTGTTGGATGACCCCAATCAAGTCCTCCAGATTGAGCATCTGAACTAGAGTAGGGTCTCTAGATAAGTAAATACCCAAATACTTAAGTGATTGGGCAGACCATTCCAACCTAAGTGTGCAAAATCAGATTTCAAGGTAAAACCATTCGGGGGAATATTTCAGTTTTAGAAATGTTAAGTTTGTAATTGGATAGCTTACCATACTGGTTGACCACTCCTAGGACATGTTCTAGCAAGGAAACTGGGTGTGCTAGGTGGAGAAGAATATCGTCCGTATAGACAGAGATTTTGAGAGCCTGCTTGTGGGTAGGGATGCCCCTGATTAATGGAGTTTGTTTGATATGTCGGAGTAAAGGTTCTAAATAAAGGTTAAACAAAAAGGGTGAAAGGGGGCAACCCTGTCTGGTGCCCCTATATAAGGGAAACCTGGCAGAAAAAATCCCATTGCAATAAATCTTGGCCGATGGGGATGCATAAAGGGACTGTATCATTACAATAAACTGAGAGGGAAAACCCATTTTCCACAAAGTCAACCATAAGAATTCCCAGTGCACCCTATCAAAAGCCTTTTCAGCAACTAGAGAGATTAGCACCATAGGGGACTGGGATGACTGGGCTGCATGAAAAATATGTGTGAGTGTCCTAAGGTGGTCAGCAGGAGAGCGGCCCACTACAAACCCCACCTGTTCCGGACTTAGAAGTCTGGTCCAGTGTGCTTTTATTTGGAGCGAGAGGACCTTTGCCAGAATTTTAATATCATAATTTAGAAGAGAGATTGGCCTGTAGCTAGCTGGGTCTAAGTGGGTCTTATCTGGTTTGAGTAAAAGAATTATTGTGGCGTCCATGAGGGTGGGATCTAACTTGTCTAATTTAAACATGTAATTATATAGTTTAAGCAGAAGGGGGGCTAGTTCCTTAGCAAATGTTTTGTAAAGATTTGATGGGAAACCATCCGGACCCGGTGCTTTATCCAATGTAAGGCCTTTGATGGCTTCTTCTATTTCAGTAGTGGATATCGGAGAAGCTAAGAGGGCTTGACTGGAGTCATCCAACATTGGAAGGTTAAGGGACTCTAGGTAGGTTTCTGTATCTTGAGGATTTGTGTTGGGAAGGCACTTCCCATATAATAACTTATAAAATTGTTCGAAAATTTGTACAATCTCCCGAGGTTCCATTTTAATAGAGCCGTCAGAGGCCCTAATTGAGGGAATTAGATGTGAACTCTCAAGCTGGCGAAGTTGGAGGGCGAGCAGCTTACCGCCTTTTTTACCTTGTGTAACCCCTAGATGGCGCTATCCCAGGGGCTACTACCCCTGCCTGATTTGCCACTAACAGGTTGAGGGGCCTGGATCCAATGGCGGGTGCCTCCACCCAGAGGTCAGGGTTTGCAATAGTTAAATTAACTTGGTCACAGCCCTCTGGGACACTGCAACCCCCATTTCTTCCCACTAGTGGCCCACACAATATATCAGAATTACCTTCACAGTATACACTTACCCCCAGGTCTGGTTCCGGCACTGGGACCTCCTGTGAAATGAGATACAGTGTAACAATCACAGTACAGTACTTTAACATAGACAAATACCTCAGGCAGTATAACTTTGCTGAAACAAGCAGCTCTGATTTATTTAGGGAGATATAACAAGGACAGGGGGAAATCAGGTTAATTAGCTTATCACTCTAATAATCTAACATACTAACATACTAACATACTATTTGCCAGCAGATTAGGCCTTATGGCCTATCAAGTCTGCTCGAACCTAGATCCTTAGTTGGGTGCCGAGACCCTCCCATCCCTTGTGCTCCAGAAACCCCTATCATCCATCCCCACCCCCCCGGGACAGGCCATCATCTGATACATCCACTTTCTGTGTCTGTCCCACCCTTTCTTAAAGCTCTCCACTGTGGATCTCTGAACCAGCTCACCAGGCAGAGCATTCCAAGGGTCCACCACCCTCTCAGTGAAAAACCTCCTCCTCTTTTCCCCCCTCACCCTTCCACCTTCCAACTTCAAACCATGCCCTCTGGTGATGCCTCCTGCTTTAGTCTAAAGATCCCTCCATGTTTACCCTATTTATTCCTTGAGGTACTTGAAGACCTCAATCATGTCCCCCTGTCTCTCCTCTCCTCCAATGAAAACAGGCAGAGCTCCTCAAGTCTGTCCTCGTAAGTCAAATCCCCTAGCCCTCGTGATCATCTTTGTTGCCCTCCTGTACCCTCTCCAGGAGCTGTATGTCCCTCTTCAAGTGTGGTCTCCAGTACTGTACACAGTGCTCAAGGTGTGGTCTAACCAGTCCATTGTACAGTGGCAGAATCACTTCCTTGCTCCTAGAGGTGATCCCCTTGCGATGCATCCCAACATCCTGTTTGCCTTGCTAGCCTGCTCTCCTGCACTGCTCAGTGTTATTCATACATGTATCCACCATGACCCCTAGGTCTTTTCCCTGTTGAGGCTTCCAGCACCTCCCTCCCAGGGTGTACCTGTGTTTAGGGTTTCCCGACCAAGATGCAACACCTTGCACTTGGTGATATTGAAATTTAATTTCCATATGTGAGCCCAGCTTTCCAGGGTGTCCAGGTCCCCTTGCAGGGCCAACCTCCCTCTTCTCCCTCAACTACTGCTCCCATCTTGGAGTCATCCATGAAGAGACTCATTTCACACCCTATACCATCCCTGATGTCTGATATGTATGCATTAAACAAGTTGGACCCAGGACCGAGCCCTGTGAGTCCCCACTACCAACCTCTGTAGGGTTGAGAGCTCCCCACAGACCACTACTCTCTGAGTGCGTCCAGCTATCCAGTTTTCAATCCATCTGACCATCAAAGGCCTCCTAACCCCATCAGTTTCTCCACCAGACCATTGTGGGGGACAGAGTCAAACGCCTTGCTGAAGTCCAAGAATAATACATCCACAGGCTTACCCCTATCCAGTTCTGATGTTACCCATTCATAGAACTCTACAAGGTTGGTTTGACATGATCTACCTGGCACAAACCCATGCTGCCGACTATCCAGACCTCCCACCTCCTCCAAGTAAACCCCCAATCGTTCCTTTAGTATACTCTCCATTAATTTTCCCACCACCGAGGTTAAACTGATGGGTCTATAGTTTCCTGGTACTTCCTTGACCCCCTTTATGGATTGGTACCACATGTGCCTCTCGCCAATCCTAGGTACCCTCCCTGTCTCAAGTGACCTGTTGAAAAGCTCCGCAAAGTGCAGCCAGTATGTCCGCAATTCCCATAGTACTCTCGGATGAATGCCATCCGCCCGGAGATTTGTCTTTCTTTAGGGCCTTGAGGGCAAACCACACCCTCTTGGTGGGGATGGCATCATCCGTCCCTCCACCTTACTGGTCTTTTTATCCTTATCCAGATGCGACACCCCTGGGGTACCTTTCCCTCCCTTTTGCTCCATTTCTGCTGCTCCCCTGATCCCACTCCCTGCCGCTTCTATCCCCTTTGTGCCTTGCTTTGTAGATATCCCATCCCCTTCCCTAGTGAACACAGAGGCAAAGTACTCGTTAAATACCTCTGCCTATGGCTCTGTGAACAGGCCTATCCCTATCAGTTACTGTCCCTGGGTACCCAAGCCCTAGTGGCTAGTCCAAACCGTGGCAGCTGGTAGGGGCCCTTTCACACAGAGAAAAGGAGAATTAAACAGTCAGCAGTACAGTAATTCCATTTGGATTTAATGTGGCAATTCAACAGGGAGCGACCCTGAATTAGTACTCACGACCTCCAAATAAGATAGGGTCCTTCAATGTCAGCAGGGCTCACTTGAGGTACACTAACCTCTTCACACATCCATATAAAAGCAGCTATACCAGGCAGGCTGCATCTGTATCCCGATCGCAATTACTGCACAATACCCGGAGAACACAGCAGATTCAGTTCCTGACAGACCGAGTGCAATTTTCAGCAATTCCTCCAGTCTTCTACAGGGTGAGCCTGGTTTCTACTCTTCAGAGATCCTTTGATTCTTTTCACAGGACAGATTCAGTCTAACAAGCTGTTACACAAGCTGCAGACGGAACTCTGGGCCTTACACCGTTTTTGACTAAAACTGCACACTGAAAAGCACAGGGCTCCTTCCTTCTTCACTGCCAAAGCTCAACTGAAACTCCAACCCGACAAAACCGGGCACTTCCTTTTGAGTTCCTCCCAGTTCTTGACTGGATTGGCTGTCACTCACAATAGACTGCTGCTGTTGGTCCAAAAGGCACTGAAGTCTAAACTACATCTCCCAAGTCACTGCCATACAATCCTCTTGTGGCTGGCTCAGATTATGAGTCCAAGTTCTGATTCGTCCAAGGCACCATTTTAGAGCTAGCTTACCCCACACTGATTGGTCCAGTTCAGCAGTTCAAAACTAGAATGGGGAACTAGCAGACACAGTTCTGACTGCAAAGAAAGCAGGTTAGACAAACTGTAATTTCATTATTACTCTAAATAATTTCTGGCAAACAGTTACATCTTTCAGATAGGTTCCTTTGCACTCCTAGTGACTGCAAAAATGAAGTGAATTGGCAGCAGCTCGAGTGGTACTCAGAGAAGCACACAGTCCCCCCATACAAACTAATTATGTCTGCAAGCAGACAGCTCTTAAAGAGACAGTACCAGAGGCTCTAAAAACACTCACTGATAAATGGCTTAAATGCCAAACACCATTCAGGCTTGGAGCATTCAAGCAAGCTCCTGGAAGTCTTTTGGGAACCCCCATTTTCAGGGGGGTTACACCTGGTCAACATATCTTGCTTTGGTTTTGACAGAGCATATTCAGCTTTTTCCCTTATTAATTCCGCGTATTCGTTACGCATTGCTAATAGCTCTTCTAGGGTGCCTGGGGAGGTAATAGAGGATAGGGAGTTTTCTTTCTCTTTGATCTGGGTTAGTAAGGACAAAGCTTTAGATTCTTGTAATTTTTTCCTGCTGGAAGCCATTTTAATAAGTTCTCCCCGAAGATAACACTTCAAGGAGTACCAGAGGAGGTCCCATCTCGAGACCGAACCCTCATTGTTAACCATAAAAGTAGCAATGAGTTCCCTAATATGAGAGACCAATGACTCATCCTTCAACAGCTGAGTGTTCAGTCTCCAGATGGTGTCCCTCTGGGCACAGGAGTCCAATGAAATGGCAATCCAGACAACTGCGTGGTCGGATATCACTATGGGTTCCATACCCATCTGGTAAAGACTGGGCATAAGGGAACAACTAATTAGGAAGTAGTCTAATCTTGACCAGGTCTGATGGACACTTGAATAAAATGTGTAAGACTGACACGTAGGGTTTAAAATACGCCACGGGTCACCTAGCCCTAACAGAGTTATTAAATCCTTTAAAGCATTCTGGGAAGGTGAGAGAGGCTTCAGCGGTCTATAAGTCCTGTCCAAGTCTTGGGACGGGGGAATATTCCAATCCCCACCCAAGATCAAAGGGGCGGGAAGGAGCATGGCAATTTTATTGGCCAGGTCCATCAGGAAGTCAGGATCCCCCCCTACAGGGCCACATATCGAACCCAGGACCACTGTGTTATTATTTAAAGCGCCTTTGAGTAGCACATATCTCCCGAGAGGGTCAGTGAGTATGTTTTCTGCCTGAAATGGAATGTGTCTTTTGATAAGAATGGCCACTCCACGGCTTGCAAGTAATTATTTTAGTGAAATTATTAACCATTTTCACACCACACTACAGGTAACAGCCTCGAAAAGATCCCGATGACCCATATCAACCCTATAAGGCACACTCCAGACCCCACCCCCACCCCTACTCCACCACATAACTTTAATCGAGATAACCAAACTCAAGTTTACCAAGACATTTATCGTAACCTGTAGCAGGCCTGCCCTAAGACTTTCGGCCCTGCTAGTAAATGGAGAATTCAGAAAACATAACCAGATTCCTAGTACCCAAGGTACCCTTCCCCCCTTACCCTTAATAAACCCCCAAAACTATGTACAACGGGCCTTTCACCCCCAACCTGATTAACTGCATTCCGAAGGACTTCCAGTGTGATAGGCCAAGACCCCATGGCGTTTACCCCTACTGCCCCAGTAATAACAAACAAATAGTAGATTGTTCCCCTTCGTAGTATACAAAAGGCTATAGCTGGGCTCTGAACTAAGGGGCCGTTAAACTGAAAGGCATTAAAATTAAAGCTGAACCAAATGCCATTTACCCCCCAAATCAGTACGCTGTGCAGCGCTCCCAAGTCACCTCAATTGGAGAGCCCCCTATTATATTGTAGCCCTTCCAAAGGCTAAGAGCCTTATTTCGGAGCGGGAGAGTCAGACTGTGAAGCGCTAGGTTGTAAACAACCTCAAACCGCGATTTCAAGAATGTATCCCATTTAAAAACAACTTTTATACCCCCAGGAGGCTTGAGCATAACCGTGCCCCCCCTTCTAGGCCTAGTTGAAGCTCCAAACCGTGGATACCACCTAGCTGAGTCCTTACCCTGGACTACCTCCTCTAAAACGCGAGGGCTCAGCAAGGGTCATCGCGAGGATCTAACACCCCACCATCGTTCAGACAATCCATTGGAGCCCATCCCAGGCCAGCAAAGTAAAATAATGAAAAGGATCTGACCTGAATCCCTGGGTTACATGTCTGCTCAGTGAGTAGGGGAAAGATTAGGGGGGTGCTCCCATTCGCACTACGCATGTTGTACCCCTGAGAAACTGTCTCCCTCAAAAAAGTTCCTATGTGAACCAGAGTGATACCAGAGTTCCCCCTTGGGCGTAACGTTACCCCGACCCGCACTGCCAGCACAGATACCGGCAAAATACCCCAGATAGACCCGGCTCTCCTCAGAACCATCCAGCCCACAGGTAAATAAATAAAATAAGTCCTTTATCCATAGTTATAGAAACACTATAGTCAGTTGTAAGGAGGCTCATCCTTCTTTAAACAGACTAGGTAACTTCAGGGAAAGGTCTGCAGCTGCCTGTTCAGATGTGTCAGATGTGAGCCAGGAGCCTTGAATTGAGACACGGAGTTTGGCTGGGTACAGCATTCGGAATGGGATGCCTGCTGCTATTAATTTCTTAACGGTAGCATGGAAGGTGGCTCGCTTCTGCCGGGTCTCCAAGGGTAGATCTTGTGTTATTCTTAGGGTGGCATTTTCCCACATTCTTTTCTGGAGCTCTTTAACTTTATTAATGATGTGTTGCTTCTCCACAAAACTCAGAAACCTCACGATGACTGGTCTTGGGGGGAGCTCCTGGAGGGGGTCGTGGTCTGAGAGAGCGGTGCGCCCACTCGATTTGGTAGTTGGCGCTGAGTGGGGAAGGTCCCACGACATTCTGGAAAAACTTCTGCATGAAGGCCACGGTGTTGACACCCTCCTCATCCTCCGGTAGCCCTAGGATCAGTATATTTTTCTGTCTGCTCCTGCCCTCCAAGTCCTCAGTTTTAAGCTGCAGCTTCTGTATCTGTTGGCGCAGCTGCACAATTTCAGGTTCTGTCTTCTCCCTCCACGTCTCTGTCAAAACCATGCGGGCCTCTACATCATCCACCCTCCTCGTGAGGCCATTAAAATCGTTGCGGAGGGACTTCAGCTCCGAGGCGATGTCACCCAAGGTTTCTTTAAATGGCAAGAATTCTTGCAAGAATTAGTCCTCCGTTAACGGGGTCGCTGCTGGGGTTAGGGTTGCTGCCTTACCGGCCGTAGCTCCTTGGGCCTTCTGTTTCTTAGACAGCTTCTCGGGCGAGGCTGGAGGAGTATGCTTGGGGAAGGCTTGCTTCATTTTGGCCTCCATCGCAGTAAATGAGCCGATCGCTGGATCTATTTCTGTGATAGCCTGGGGCTGTGCTTTCCAAATTAACTGTAGGAGATCTGGTTCAAAGCCTTTTGGGCTATTAGGCTAAAATATTAGTCAATCGAGAGGCGAGGTGTCGGAGCTCCACTCCAGTGCTGCTATCGGGAACCCCGCATCACGTGATCTCTCCTGTATTGTAGAATACCAACACCTGCATCCTGTATTTTAGAATTCCAGTACCTGCATCCCTGCAACCTGTATTTTAGTATTCCAGCACCTGCATCCTGTATTTTAATATTCCAGCACTTGCATCCCTGCATCCTGTATTTTAGAATTCCAGCACCTGCATCCTGTATTTTAGAATTCCAGCACCTTCATCCCTGCATCCTGTATTTTAAAATGACCAGCACCCGCATCCTGTATTTTAGAATTCCAACACCTGCATCTTTGCATCCTGTATTTTAGAATACCAACACCTGCATCTCTGCATCCTGTATTTTAGAATTCCAAGACCTGCATCCTGTATTTTAGAATACCAGCACCTGCATCCCAGCATCCTGTATTTTAGAATACCAGCACCTGCATCCTGTATTTTAGAATTCCAACACCTACATCTCTGCATCCTGTATTTTAGAATACCAACACCTGCAACCTGTATTTTAGAATTCCAACACCTGCATCCTGTATTTTAGAATTCCAAGACCTGCATCCTGTATTTTAGAATACCAGCACCTGCATCCTGTATTTTAATATTCCAGCACCTGCATCCCAGCATCCTGTATTTTAGAATACCAACACCTTCATCCTGTATTATAGAATTCCAACACCTGCATCTCTGCATCCTGTATTTTAGAATTCCAAGACCTGCATCCTCTATTTTAGAATACCAGCACCTGCATCCTGTATTTTAATATTACAGCACCTGCATCTCTGCATCCTGTATTTTAGAATACCAGCACCTGCATCCTGTATTTTAGAATTCCAACACCTGCATCTCTGCATCCTGTATTTTAGAATACCAACACCTGCATCCTGTATTTTAGAATTCCAACACCTGCATCTCTGCATCCTGTATTTTAGAATACCAACACCTGCATCCTGTATTTTAGAATTCCAACACCTGCATCTCTGCATCCTGTATTTTAGAATACCAGCACCTGCATCCTGTATTTTAGAATTCCAACACCTGCATCTCTGCATCCTGTATTTTAGAATACCAACACCTGCATCCTGTATTTTAGAATTCCAACACCTGCATCTCTGCATCCTGTATTTTAGAATTCCAAGACCTGCATCCTGTATTTTAGAATACCAGCACCTGCATGCTCTATTTTAGAATACTAACACCTGCATCCTGTACTTTAGAATTCCAGTACCTGCATCCCGCAACCTGTATTTTAGTATTCCAGCACCTGCATCCTGTATTTTAATATTCCAGCACTTGCATCCCTGCATCCTGTATTTTAGAATTCCAGTACCTGCATCCTGTATTTTAGTATTCCAACACCTGCATCCAGTATTTTAGTATTCTAGCACCTGCATCCTATATTTTAGAATTCCAGCACCTGCATCCTGTATTTTAGTATTCCAACACCTGCATTCCTGCATCCTGTATTTTAGTATTCCATCCCCTGAATTCCTGCATCCTGTATTTTAGTACAGTAAAACCCCAATTATCCAAACCTCAGTTAACTGAAACTCTCGGTTATCCAAAACTGTGGTGTGTCTCCCAGCTTAGTAGACTTCATTGTAAAGTGCTCTCTGTTATCCAAAACCCTGTTTATCCAAACAAATTCATTGTCCCCCACACATTTGGATAAATGAGGTTATACTGTATTCCAGCACTCAGCAGAAGGGCCCTTGTTAGTCACCCAGTGCCCTTGATTAATCACTAAATGATCACTGTGATATATATAAAAATTGTTAAAGTTGCTCTCATAGACTATAGTGGAGTGAGTCCCTACACTCTCATTGTGTTCACGTCATAACGTGGCTGAATGCAGGGGCAGATCTAAAAACCAGGAAGTAACAGTGACCCGGTGCTGGGGAATTTTATGAGCAATTTTACTAATACACTATTGGAAATTTTTATGGGAAATCTAGAGCAGCAGTATTTCACAGAAGTAAGGCACCGTAATGTATGGTGCACATTTCCATCAATTTAACTTACTGAATCTCTTTAATGAGTAATATCCAGTAAAAGCTACAGAAGATCCAGTTTTCCATAAACATTCATAGTGCTCAGTAAGCAAAACCTTAATGGTGCTGGCCCAGATGCACAGTGGGCTGATGCACAGCGTACTTTACCTGCCATCACTTCCACTGACTTGAGTTCGGGAACTGATATGGGATGCCAGAGGGTGGCAGGCTAGGGAGAGGATAGAGCATATGAGTATTTCCCTTCTCTCCCAGGGATAGAAGGTTACAGTGCCTTTTGTTAGCTGGACCCTAGCATTGGCGGTGGGTGACGGTAGACAGGGACTGTCTGGATGGGGTGAGTGGAGTGGTGGCTGACAGTGTCCCATGTGCAGCAGCATATGTAGAGACATCTGGGCAGCACTGCATGTCCACTCAGCCAGGGAGAAAATGGGAAAAACATAGACTCCTGGTGGGCTTCTGACTTCCAGCCACCCAGTAGCACTGCACCCGATGAACACCTAGGCCATGCTGCCTTTGTGCAATGGTATGTCCTGCTGGAAAGTTGGGGAGATTGGGCTGAGATGGCTGGCATTGGGGGTGCTGCTTGAAACCAGGGGAAAAAAAAGAACGAACCGCAAAAACAAAATCTTAATGGGGCATAAACAGGACAGGGAAACAAAAGATGTAAAAGCTGAAGAAATAAAAAATGTAGTAAAACAGAGGGAGGTCCAATTATCCAGGCAGATTTGCTGCCAGCATATCAAAAGGAAATGTTGTGGGATGGTAAATAAACCAAATTAATGGACACAGGAGATGGCCAAGTGAACAGCGATACACACTGCATCAGATAGAAGAGCTACAGGAGAGTTACTCCTCTGTCTACTTGTTCTGCTTCTATCGCATTCCAGGATAGCCAGCTCAGAGACCACAACCATTTAAAATTACAAGTTCAGAAACTATTGCACTAAAATCACACATCACAGGGAGAGGGCATACCATACATACATGTAAGTCTGTCAGCTGGCATGTAATATTAACTTTTCCATTGTGGTATGATCATTGCATTAAGGCGTTTCCACAGCTCAGGTTACAGACACCAACGTAGCAGTCAGCAGCCCGAGATGTTTACCTTTTTCCATGGTGAAAAAAAAGTATTTTGTTTTTGTTTTTCATGTGGACTGCTCATATGGCACTTCTTTATTGATGGCTCCTGATGAGCGCTTTTTGGAGTGGCAGGAACTGGGCACATCGGCATATGTACAATGCCAATACACTCGTGAGGAGTGCATCCATTGGCATGTGTGGTGCAGCAGATATTGATGCAGACCCTTGGCCTGTCAATGTAGCTATTCTTATTTGCTTCTGGAGTAATTTTTAGAGGGTTTTTTTTTTTTTTTAACCTTCTGTTTATGCTCCCTCCGCCCCCTGCACTCCACATCCTTGGGAGTCACCTATGGCATCTGTCCCTTGCTCTTCCTTACCTGATGCCTGCGATAGTCCCCCCCCCCCATGTAGCCTTGGTTTGCCCCCCAGGCGGGGACGAGTTGGGTCCCGTACACCCAGAACATCTTGATTTTGACTGGGCACTGGTCCTGGACAGGCAGGGGAGCTGTGAATCTGCACCAGGCGCTCCATCTCCTCAGAGTCCAGAGAGCCATTTTCCGTGTTCTGGGTGTGATGTGAGCCCTGATGTCAAGGCATAACCGCCGACATCCGTCACGCCTCCCATCTCTACATGGCTAGGCACTTGCAGTAACCTAGACCTCCACCTAGGGCCAGTCTAGTGCCGAGCCTTATCCCCCCTTCCTCCCCAGAGAAGGTGAATAGTCCCCAGATGCTCAAGCCTCCTCCTCCCGGCCAGCCCTCCAACTCCCCAGGCTCGTTCCCGAACCCGGGTCACTGGCGTCGCAAGCAGTAGCACTACTGCTGCGCCGTTGGGCTCGCCTACATTTTAGAGGTTTTATGAGGACATTCTGAAGGAAAGTGGACACCGGCAGGCAGACAGAAAAAAATCCCAGTTCAGTGTCATCAGTTAGGAGGCAGCACTCACCTATTTCATGAAGATACTGTTCTTGAAAAAAGACACCAGTTTACCAAATCAGCCTCGATATTGTTTTATTTTATTTTGTGCAAACAACCCACATCTAAAGTGCAAAACAGTACACGGTAGTCCACTGGAGCAAGCAGCTCATGCTGCCACTGACCCAATGTTTCACACCACCTACCAGGACTTCATCAGAGGTGCCTGAGCCAAATACGGGGCTGTATTTTATGGTCCACAGTTGAAACATCATATGATGTATAACAGTCCCTGCTCAGGTTCTCAGCTAAGTGCAGTGTCAATAGTGCAAAAACACGAAAACAATTATTAAAGGCAGTTAAACCAGCATGATAGATATGGGACAAACAGGTCTGTATCGTCTTTGATCCATTAGTATATGTTGCCAACTATTGAAACTGACATTATATTGTGGATACCCACAATATAATGTCAGTTTCAATAGTCAGCAACCCATACTAGTGGATCAAAGACAAGACAGACCTGTTATCCCACTGGACTAGGAGGTCGATGGTGATCTGACAAAATGTTTCACCTACATGACTCTAGATGTGTGTCAACAAACGTCTTAGCTTCCCACTATATAGTCATTTGGGCCGAAAGATGAAAAGTAAAAAAAGTTCTTATATTAACATACTGCAGTGTGTTAGTGAAAACCAAGTCATGCACAGTATTCCGACTGTAAACACATACCTTAGTAGTACTGAACTATACTAAGTGATTAGGGCTAACATTAATTTCATATTTGCCCTATGTACTTTTTTACTTTTTACCTATTGGTCCAAACTGCTAAATAGTGTGAAGGTATGACTTTTTTGAAACACATCTAGTGTCATGTAGGTAGAACGTTTTGTCAGTTCACCTTTGACCTTCAAGTCCGAAGGTACAATAGATCTTTCTCGTATTTGATCCACTATTATAGGTTGCAGACTGCTTAACATAGTGTATATTTGGAACGTTGTCCCATATCTATCATGTTGGTTTAACTGTTTGTAATAATTTTATTCGTGTTTATGCTCTTTTGACACTGCACTTGTATTCACTGCATATAAGTGGTGCTGGGAGCCTGAGCAGTGACTGTTGCACATCATATGATGTTTCAACTATGGACTATAAAATCCAACATTCTGATTGGCTCAGGCACCTCTGATGAAGCCCAGGTAGGCAGGGCAAAACATTGGCTTAGTGGCGGCATCAGCTGCTTGCTCCGGTGGACTTCCAGGTACTCTTTTGCACTATAGATGTGTTTTCTGCACAAAAGAAAATAAAACATTATCAGAGGCTGGTCTGGTGAACTCATGCCTTTTTTCAAGACTAGTGTCTTCATGCAGTAGGTGAGTTGTGCCTCAGTCTTAATTGATTATACTAAATTTAATCTAAAACCAGGCACCATTGTGCATTGTGCACACCAGGTGCTCCCTCATCATATAAAACTGACTGTTGGTTATAGCATAAGTAGTATAACTGCTTAAGGAGGAAGAACATTTTATCATGCTATTCTGAGATGGCCGAAGGCGGCCAGAGTATTCAAGTGAGGGTAGTCCACCGGGGCTGAGTACCACAAGTTTCCAGCATGAGGGGACAATTAATCCTATATTAGTATTGTCTGATGCAAATAACAACAGGGGGATTTCTGGTGGTATGCCGATATAACACTGACAACTCTACTGCGAACGACAGTACAGCAACACAGCGATGGGTCACTGTACTGTCACCGCGGGACCCTGGCACTACTTTCTCAGGGTCTTGCACCCCCTCCCCAAATCAACTCCAGCTCTGAGTTGATTATATTAATTACTTGGGGTGCGTGGGCAGAGCCTGAGGGGTTCGGGGGGGGGGGAGTGAAGCCCCCCTAAAGAAACAAAGTGTTACTGGACGGGTTTATGTCGACTGCAATTGCGGTCAACATAAATCTGTCGCTGTAATGTTGATCGACAAGATAATTGTGGAACCGGAGTCGTAGAGCCATTTCTGGTGATTCAGACAATGATACACTGGACATTAGAGGGCATTTTCTGACTGAAAAAATTGTACTGGTGGAAGACTTCAGTATATGCTTATATTGAAGTAAATCAAGTCCGATGTGGCCTCAGACTTCACAAACAACCTTCATGAGGGAGAGAACCTGAGAGGTTCATGCAGAGTTGGGAGGAAGTTGTACAAAAAGCTTTGACTGAGCTCATGAAGCTCCTTGTAGAAGGTGTGGATGAAATCTCCCAAGAAGTCCTGGCTGAAATACAAAAGAAAGAAGCGGTGGATAAGGAAAGGGGAAATTGTTTAACCAGGAAAGGCACACTAAGCTGAAGCTTGTTTCCTGGTATGACCTGGAAGCACAATGAAGTTGGGTGACTTGCGCAAGGTCACACACTGTGCAAGTAGGGGCTGATAGGATTCAGACCTAGGTCTCCAGGTTTGTAGCTCAGTGCCCTTAACCACTACGCTATACTGCTGCCTAAAAACACATGAACAAATGGGAAGTGAACAGTCGAGATTGATACAGAAACAAAATGAGAGGAGCACTCCACAATAGCACCAGACCAAGTGATTCTGAGTCAGAAGAAAATAGCAATTAGCAGCCTGTTTTAGTGAGCATTCCTCCTGGATCCAGCCAGGGTCCCAGGAGGAGCAACAGGAAGATCCAGTTCAAAGCTGATTACCGAGACAGCAGAGGAAGAAAACCAGATGGGGATGATGGAAAATACGGCAGTGATTTCAGGGCAGGACAATGGCGGCAACAGAACAAGAGGAAGTACTAAATGTTATAAACATTTCAAGCAGAGGACTATCAGAAATTAATGTTGTAGTTCTCCAGAAGGGACTATCATTCATACCGACAAGAAATTTAATTACATTTTTACTTACACTGGTAAGCAGATTAACAGTGTGCCATATTTTTACAGCGACCACCAGAAATGTGGAGGAGTTTAAAGTTTTTGTGGACTTGAGCAGGTTTGTTTGTAATTTAATGTTTGATTGTAATTTAAATTTGAAACATCTTTATGACGGGACTGGTAGTACAGATTGTACTGTTGATATTGAACCTGTTTTCAGCCATGGTTTTAAACCTTGTATAACATACTGTCCACCCTGTACTCCATAATCTTTAGATCCTGAATCAGTGCCTCCAGCATCCTTCACCTGAGGCATAAGCTTATATAGTTGTGAACCTAGTAAGGCAAAAGGCAGAGCCTACCACGGTACCTGGGTGTGAATTAGGGTTGCTCAGATAATCCATTTTCGAAACGGATAGTTAGGATAATAGGTGTTTTTTAGGATATTGGGATTTTAGGATATTGGTCCTCAAAATCTGATATTCTAAAAAACACTTTGGATTTTAGGATCGGATTATCCGACATGACATCCGATATCCTAAAATTCTAAATAGCTCTGGTAATTGCTAAAGCTAACAAAGGTGTATCCACCCTGGCACAACATAATACAGCCCCACCATCCCCAGCTCAGAGCTAGAACCCCCCCATCCAAAATATGCACTAGCCCCTACTTTCCTCTTCCCACTACAGCACCCCAAGTACCCTTTTTTTCAGCTGGATCAGGTCATGGTGTAAAAGAGGCAAAAGCTGGCTCTGCCTCAGTTAAGAAAACCGTTTCTCGATTTCCCCCACCCTTGCACAATAAGTCTTCCCGGAGCAAACAAGGTAAACCCTCCACCCAGTACACCCACTACCCACATCTCTCTCCCTCCTCCATAGAACTCCAAATAACTTTTTGACCAGGTCGGGGTGTAGATGAGGCAAGAGCTAGTGCTGCTGTCAAAAAAACAAATTCCCCCCACCCTTGCATAATAAGCTACCTCCCTGGATATGAGACTGAGTGAGCAGACAAAATACCTCCCCACCCAATGCACCCAAAATACCTTTACATAGTGTCTCATCCCACAGATCTGGACCTCTGTGGTGCTCCTGTCCTGTTATAATAAACATACTCTCCTGCCGTTATTTCATAAGATCCCTCCCCCAGCACAAGCCAAATGCCAAACTCACCTAATGTTAAGTGAGAACCGCACCCACCCAACACAACCATAAGCCCCAGCCTCCATCTTCACCTCCTCATAGTACCCAAAATACCTGTACATAGTGTTATGTCCACGGATTCTGATCACTGCAGCGCTCCTGTCCTGTTATAATAAATGTACTCCCTGCTGCTAAATCATAAGATCCTCCCACAATCCATGTGTCCAGCTCACCTAAGATTAAGTCAGACCCTCCACCCAACACACCCACTAGCCTCCACCTCCCTCTTCCTCCCACAGCACCCAAAAACCTGTAATGTGAGTCAGGGGGACAGGTCCCTTGGAGGAATGGCTGTCTTGTGCTCATGTTCTTTCCAGTATGAATGAAAAGATGTCTCACAATTGAAGTAATACCTGACTGGCTAACAGTGGGCAGATCAGGTATTGCTATTGTTGTAGCATGTCTTTTCATTCATACTAGAATGAAGATGTGCACAAGGCAGTCGCTTCTCTGTGGGACTTGTCCCCCTGACTCACATTATAGGTATTTTAGGTGCTATTTGGGGGGTGCTAGAGAGCATGTTGTTTTTTTTGTTGTTGTTTTTTGGGGTTACTAATATTGGATGAACTGAGTATTTGACTGTACGATGAGAGGGACATTATAGATTTGAAGGGGGGGAGGGGTATATTTGGACAGGAGCTCCACGACAGTCAGAAACTGACCCTACACTGTTTACCAATATTTTGGGTGCTGTTAAGAGGGGAGAGAGGGAGGTTGGAGCTAGTGGGTGTTATTAGGTGAGCTGGGCATTTGGCTTGTGCTGGGATGGAGGGATCTTATGATTTTTGCAGTGGGGGATATATTTATTATAACTGTCAGGACAGGAGCACTGCAGCGGTCAGGATCTGTGGGACCCAATACTACATACAGGTGTTTTGGGTGCTGTGGGGGAGGTGGGGACTAGTGGGTGTGTTAGGTGAGGATTCTGACATAAAATTTGGAGAACTGGGCATTTGGCTTATACTTGTGGAAGAATCTTATAGTTTAGTGGTGGGAAATATACTGTTTATTATAATCGGAGGACTGCCGCAAACAAAATGTATTTGCGGATGTGTGTGGTGGTGGGGGGGGGGAGGTTGTAGGTTACATGGTGGCTGGGAGTGGATGTTGCCTTTGGGGGGTGGTCAAACAGTATGGCTGTGTGGGGGAAATCATATAGTATATTACAATAGTCAGTTCTTAGGATATTTATATCCTAATCTAATAACATCCAACCCTCGGATCACATGTCGGGTATGGATTAACCTGATACCTGACTATCCTAACACAGATCAGATTTTATCTGAGCAACCCTAGTGTGAATTAGCACACAGAAAACAAAGTGTAGAGCTGCTGTTTTTCACCTCGGCATGAACCAGTTAATAACAGTGTCTCGTACAGTCTCCCAAAACCCACTGAGAACATTTTTAGTCTATGGTCACAGTGACCAGCCTAAATACTATGTGTATACCCAATATTTGCTTGTCTGCTTTTTCATTCAGAGCAGACTGTTTTTCTTCTTTAGTCATACTGAAAAAATGTTCCTTCTGGCTCCTTTTTTCTTCTTTTTCAAATTAGTGGCTGCATCATACTTGGTTACTTCTTTACTCTGCAGTAACACAAAAAGATAAAACAGTTGTAGCTCAGTACAGTTGGTTCCCAGATACTTACCAGTACAGAGCATTTTTGGTCCAGGATTTTAAGGATGGGAAAGAGATGTGGAAAAAGTTCAGTGTCTGTTGCGGCATGGGGATTTTGTCTGTGGGTTCTACAGACTCGGTCCCAGTGTAGAGCAGTGGTGAAAGATAGTCCGTACTTAAGTGTATGCTGTACCAGTGATAGTGCAGAATTATTTCATTATAGTTCATAGCAGAACGCACATTTTTGTGCAAATAAATATATAGATCAATTTATAGTAATGTTAGTAAGAGGCAATTTAGATGAACTACTTTACTGTAGCTGTTGAATGCAGATCCAGGGAAGTGATGGTTGAGATGTACAGTAATCAGTTGTTTGGTACATAAGTTAGTCAGACCCACTTCCAAGTTGCGAGTCAGCAAAGTATGGTAGATTTAAAAATAGTGGGTAAAAAGTCCATATACATCTCTGAGGTAAGTAAGCAATAACCTATGACAGTACATGCATTTCTAAAGAACTGATGCCTACCCCGGTTGAATTGTAAGGCACAAAACCTTGAAGTGCAACTGAGAAGTCCATTAATTCAGAAGAAATGCATGTCCTGAAGTAGGTTATTGAGCTCATAAAATGAAAAATGTTTATTTTTGTTTTTTGGTTTTTGTTGGTCCTTTTTCTCCCGGGCCCCAGTCTGCCTACCTTACGTCTTGGCATCCCCTGTCATCCGGCCACCATCCCGAAGATCTCCCAACTCCCATTCAGGTCCCGCAGCTTCTACCCCCATGGCTTGCCCCCCGTGGCGGGGTGGTGGAGCGCCCCCATGCTTGTCCACGGAACGGGATCCAGTATCGCCGTGTACTTCCGGGCGAGCAGTCCCAATAGAGTAGCCATCATGCCGCCACAACTGGTGTCTTCTTTTTCTACTTTCCTGGCTTGGTTTGGGCTGGGGCGTGCAGTGACATCAATGGAGGGAGCGCACACATGTCAGCACGGGCTCCCTCCCAGTGCCATGCCCCAAACTAACCCCCTTCCATGCAGTACCAGTGCACCGCCCCCCAGCCTTCACCAGAGGTTGCTAGTGCTCCGACAACTGGTGATCCCCCCCTCCCCTGGAGAGGGAAAGGGAGAGCAGTCCACAGATGCCCAATCCCTCTCTGCCCATGCCGACCCCTGGTGACCAGATTCCGTTCCCAAACCCGGGTCGCCAGCATGGAGTGAGGTGTGGCTTTCAGCGCCTCGACCCTCAGTGCCACTGGGCTGATAAAATGTTCCTTTTTTAATGAAAAAGGGTTTATGTTTGTGTAGTGAGTCTGTTGCTAGGTAGATTATGTTAGGTTGGTGACCGACTGTTCAGTTACTGGGAATTAATAAATGGTCAGGTGATGTTTTTCAAACAGTGAAGTTGCAAGAATTCTGAAACCTGTTTTATAGCAAACTACGGCCACTATGCACTAACATGCGCCAGGGAGCGCAAGAGGCACATATTCAGTACATGCACCTCCGCACCCACACACTTGTGCGTACCGACCGGCATTGACTATCGCCAGCCGCCTGCCCGTGGCACCTCCCCATTAGCGTGCAGCTGCACAGGGGCAGATTGCAAGATACATATAGGCATGCAATCAGCTACCTGTTTTGGGTCCCAAAGTGGATTGCCTCTTGCACGCGAGCAGGGGATCCGGGGAAAGCATGGGACCAGGATTTCTAAACTACGGGCGAGTGCCCAACTGGCTGCCCCCAGCCCTCCCTGTCGGCCCAGTGGGCTGGGGCAGCAGGGGTGAGGGTGTTCCCGGCCCACTGCACCTGGCAGCTGTCCATTTTGGGGGGCATAGTCTGTATGATAGGGTCCTCCCTGCTGTATATTGCGCTCCCCATGCCCAGCACTCTGCACCTTAGTGAATGGCGTAGAGTGCAGGCATGTCCCCAGTGCTTCCCCTGGACCTCCTGTGATGTGTATCTGTGTGGGCGGCCAAGGGAACGAGTGCACAAGGTTCTCAAGCACCTGTCGTGACTGCTGCCAGGGGTCCACTTGACCCTGCTGCCTGGTATTCTGATGTAGGCAAGCCTACACGCCGCACATCCGCAGCAAGTTGGCTTTGTGCATAGAGCCCTATGTTTGTTTGTATACATATAGAAGTGTTGGAGAGAACGGATTGTCACTGATCAATACTCCAGTTCAGATGGAATATAGGGTTCTTAATGTAAAATATAGCAAAGTAGAGGGATCAGCAAGGATTCCTGGACAGATCTTAGGAGGGTGCTAGAAGTCTAGCCACAGTAACTTGGGCAATACTGGATGTAGCTACAGTATGCTGAAGGGTGAATTACCAAACATTTGGAAATAGGCTTAGGTTTTTTTATTTAACTTTATTTGATAAACCAGGAAAATAGGCTACATTACAAACCCCCATTTACAACCATGCCTGGTGTTCACATTTAAAAAAAGATGAAATATTGTGTAATAGTTAAAATTGCAACATACAATCATACGTAGCAACTAGTTTTACACTTATTGTCCAGAATTCAAAATATTTGTCTGTAATGGCCACCTGAATGCCCATTAAGCAGTACTACGTACTCACATGTCAGTAACTCAAGTTCAGATGCGAGCTTGAGAAGCTGGTTGGGTGTCCTGGAGGACTTGAAAGCTGCTGCCATGATCCTAGCCTGGGGAGAAATGGCATTAGGTTCCATCACACTAGCAACCCATGCAGAGGGCCAGGGACCTTGCTTCTTCCACAGGGGTACACCAGTGCATTGGAGGCTTTATAGAGCATGGCCTGACATCAGGGGAGGTGAGTAGGGGTCAGGGAGAAAACACAAAGCATAGCCTCACCGGCAGGATGAAGCTCCTGCTCACAGGCCCCACATCACCAGCTGGGCCCTGGCCCCACTATTTGCATATGGACTCTGAAAGGGGAGCAAGGCAGACTTCCCTCTCCTGGCCACACCATGGGGGAAAATTCATGGGGGATCCAGAGCCAGCTAAGTCCCAGAGATAGTGGGTGATGGGATGGACATGCAGAAAACAGAAGGGGTCAGAGGAAAAGGGGCCATAATAAAAGGATAAAAAAAAGATGGTCTTGAAAAGTGTTCACACTAAACTGATGATGAAAGAAAATTTATTAAGCAAGGAAGGGTCCAGTAGTTGCAAAATGTTGCTATCCAAAATTAGTTTTACATACGTATGCAAAAATCTTTGTTGTGCAAGATCATAATGTTGGGGGTGGCGCTAACCACTGGCCAGGAACACATGCCTGAGTGAGCTCTCATTTAAATCTGTATTTGTATAACCTTTAAAAGCTATTTTTATATGATCTAATCACTGAAAAACATGCCATACCTTGGACTTTGTCTTGGGTTGACATGGGTAAGCCCAGAAACCAGTAAACAGTGCCAGAAGACAGAAGTAGTTGCTGGGAGAATAGATCCACTCATGCAGCTAATGGAGAGTAAAAAGGCTCACCAGACAGTGTGCTGGTTAATTAAGGTCATTGAAAAACTACAGCATTTGATAAGTTTTTGACCTGACTGCAAGTGGTGAAACAGGCTGTGACTGGCTTGACAGTTAAAGTGGGGGATACTGCTTATGGTGATCTCAGTGAAAGTGATCTCTGAGAACATGCTTTTGTGAAGGAGGCTGTAAATGACTGAAACTTCTCTGTTGGAAAAGAAGAGGTTGGCCTGCCATATGGCATGGAATGTGAGGACCCAGTGGGGTTCCTTGAGGCTTGGTTAGCCCACCTGCTACACTGGGACTCCTCTTGATTTCCAGACAATATTGATAAGGCCTATAGGATGAACTTTACAAGATAAACTCAGGAAAGCTCAACTGAACCCACATGTGATCCAGACTCTCTAGTAGTACGTACACGTTTTGGTCTTCAGGAGTGTGTACCGACCGAGTTTGGCACCATACATAAAGGAACTGTTGGTGAGTGAGGTAGTGATCAAATTGTTTCATACTTGCCATGCTTTATACGAAAAAGGTGAAAAGAGTTTGACTACACTAAGAAGCACCTCAGTGATTTAAAAATCTCATTTGCCTTGTTATGGCCTGCCAGACAAAGTATGGAGGTGGGAGGCAGAGACTACTTTTTTTTAATCCTCACAAGACGTAAACTGCCCTATTGCCAGGTCGAAACGGGAGCAGATGGAAGCACAGTAGTCCTCTGAGGCCAAATCGGACCCATTAGATACTGTAATTGGTTTTACGTTTGTGGCTGCGATGATTTGGACACCCTTTCCATCTCTGTTGAGCTCTAGGCATAGATAGAGACTATTAACAAGTTATAAAATGGTTGCATTATTATGTGGTGCACAGTTACTGTACCTGTTGCTTTGTCTGTTTCCATTTTTTGTTTTCTATAATCTATGCTGAAGCTTCATGGAATGTTAGCAGTATAAATTAACCCAGCAAAAAGGTACAGCATTCTAAATAGGCTAAAAAATCAGCGAAGATATGGTGATGCTACAGGAGACTTTACTGAATGATAAAGAAATACAAAAGTAAAAAAAAAAGAAGGTGGGTAGGCAGCATGTACCATTCAAAAAGTCATGCTGAAAAAAGTAAAGGGGTAGCATTACTAAATAAGAAAAAAATGTACTGGGGGCGTGGCCAGCAGCCGACGGGAGCACACGTGCCTTT
The DNA here is from genome assembly GCA_016271365.2 of Neoceratodus forsteri. Classification (NCBI taxonomy): domain Eukaryota; kingdom Metazoa; phylum Chordata; order Ceratodontiformes; family Ceratodontidae; genus Neoceratodus; species Neoceratodus forsteri. The sequence goes on along the minus strand of CM057449.1, from coordinate 1,125,602,992 downwards.
ACTTGCTCCAGATTAAGACGGTTGCTATAACTTAAAAAAACTGATTTCTACTTAAAACTGACCAGATTTAATTGTTGGATCTTACAGTTACAGCTATCCTATCACTACTGACGAACTTTCAGTCGATTTTAACCATAGGACGAACTAAAACGGACCTCTCTAAAGATGGGGGCAAAGGGAAAGGCCCTGTATCTACTACCAGCGGAGCCCCGAGTACCACGGTTCCGAGCGGGAAGTTGGGAGATTTAGAAACCACAGTAAATGCGATTCTGCAAGAAGTTCAACAGGTAGACAAAAAACTTGAGACATAATTCTTGAAGTGGAAACCAAAATCCATACTTTAGAAACAAATCAGACGGAGCGTTCTACCTCCGTGGCTAAGGCAGTGACTGTGACTGATGGCATCCTCCGAGAGAATAATCCGTTCTCGCTTAGAATATCTGGAAGACAACATGCAAGCCTGTAACCTCCGATTTTTGGGACTACCCGAAGGAGTGGAAGGCATAAACCTGGTGGACTACGTGCAATTACTTCTCCAGGGCTGGTTTCAATTGCAGGGCGACCATTTGATTCAAAGTGCATATCGCATAATGCCCTGCAGAAAACCCAATAACCCAGATCTCCCTTGGAACGTTCCTGTGGTAACTACAGGAATACAAATAAGGGACCTTGTGCTATACAAAGCTAAATTAGCAGGGACTCTCACTTTACCGGATAGTTACGTGGTTCATTGTTTCCCAGACCTCAGCTTCTCCTCGAGGATGCGACATCGCATATTTGATGCAGTTCGTGCAGGTCTGAGAGAACTGGGAGTCAACCACGCACTCCAAATGCCTGCACGTGTAAAGATTCTGTATGCTGGGAGTACATCTACAACGATCCAGCGGATGCGGGCCGAAGGCTGGACATGAACTGTGCGGACTTTGCTAAATCTGGAGCATCGGAAGTCGAAGGAGAAGAGGAGAATACCTGAAAAGGACAATTTTTGGACAGTTTTTGTAAACGTTGTCCACGACAGTTTGATTTGAACCACAACAGTCATCAGGAACAGATCACCCTGAGATAAGTGTAGCTACAAAATACACTACTGTGTTTGGTTCTTAGCTTTTGAAATTGTAGTAGCAGATTACCTAATGGTAAGGAAGTTAAAACTACATTGAAGTTCATAGCACCATGTAGTAACAGGAAAAAGTTGCTATTAATGACACTAAGCATTAACAGCAGAAGTTGCTCTTTCTTTTTAGCAGCTGGCACCACCTTGTGGTGAGACTGAGTCAGTTTAACTCACCTTACTGTTAATTTAAATTTGTGATAGTAAAATATTGTTTGGATGTTCTGAGAGCAAATTGTAATGGGCTTCTCTATAATTTATATGAAAGGGAACCTAATTCTCTCTGCTATAGATGTGGACATGGACTCCTGGGCCACGTCAAATGACATAGGCCTCTCTGCAAAGAAGGGACTTTCTGGACTTTATATATAAAATATTCTGGTATGATTGTCCATGGTCTTGCTGCGTTAATAATTTCTTTAACAAATAAGATTGTAACAAATGGAGATAAACTGCGCTATGTTGTAACAATGAAAGAAGGGCTAAGAATTCAGGAGGCAGTATAGCGCAGTGGTTTAAGGCTCTGAGCTGCAAATCTGGAGACCTGGGTTTGAATCCCACAGCCCCCACTTGCATACTGTGACCCTGAGCAAGTCACTTAACTTCCCTGTGCTCCCAGGTTGCACCTTTAAACAAGCTTTCAGCTTAGTGTGTCTCACCTGGTTAAACAATTGGAAAAAAAATTGGAATTACCTGTCCCAATGTTTCCGAGAAGAAATCCTATACCTGGAATCATATATGGTATTCTGTATGTCTATCAACTAATGTATAAAAAATAAAATATAAAAAAAAAGAAAAAATGTAAGGGTAAAGTAATCAATACAGCATCAGATAATCATGGTAGGATTATACTATTAAAATCTTGTTAGAAAAAGAGTACTTTGTTTTTTGGTTCAATGCATGCTACTTTTTTGCAGAAATCAATAAATTGTTAAATATTTGAGATTGTCAAAATATTGTATTAGGAGGCAACTTCAGTTGTCTTCGAGACCATTTACTAGATAAATGATCTTCACCACTAACTGGGACAAACACGCTTATTTAACAGCTTTTTAAGTTCTAATAATTTGCTTGCTATCTGGAGAGAGATACATGAAACGGAGAAAATGTATACATTTTTTTCAGCAAGACATGATATGCCATCCAGATTAGATTATATTTTATCAAATGATACAGCAATTCAAAGCCTCAGTCTTATTTCAGAAATAGAAACCAATGTTTATCTCAGATCACAATATTATAACTTATAAAATAACCTTAGACATGCATACTATCCAGTGCAATTTATGGGAACTTAATAACAGTTTGCTTTTAGACAAAGACGTTGTTCAGAAATTATCCACAACGATGCATGATTTTTGTAATAACATTAATTAGGTTAATAGTTATTGGGTCATGGGATGCAATGAAAGCCACAATAAGGGACACTTTCATTTCTGAAGCTTCCTGGAAAAACAAGAAAAGAAAAAACATGCTAGCAGAAGTTAAAATCTTTAGAAAAGGCTGTAAAAGATGGAGACAAAACTAAATCACAGGTATATACATAACTTAAAAAGCTAATTGATTCCACTGAAATACACCAAGTGAAAAGTAATTGGATAAAAAGCAAAAAAACATTGGCAGATAACTAGCGAGCAAGCAGGGAAAAACTTATCAAAAAGACTTAGAACTGTGGAACAGAAAACAGAAATTACAGCTATACTACATATGACAGGAATGGTATGGCTCAGATGGGCCAGAAAAAAATAGAATAATTTATGGATTTCTATAATAATCTTAATAAATCAGAGTGCAACCCATCAGAATCTGATTCATCATATTACAAAAATATATGGGCCAGACCATTTCCTCATCAGAAGCTGAACATCTTAGCAAACCTATCACTCAGTAAGAAATTAGAGACAATTCTGAATATGGCAAAGGGGAACAGTCCAGGTATGGATGGGTACACATTCATGTTCTGTATGGCTTTATTACTATCCATACTATCGATATCAGATAAGGTCCTAACTCAGATTCAAAAGACAAATTGCCAGACTCCTTTAGAATGGCTTCTATTACACTGCTCCCTGAGAAAGGAAAAGTCTTTAAAATACGTGAAAAATTACAGACTGGTGGCCATTTTAAAAATGTAGATTACAAGCTATGTACGAAACTACTAAATAATAGAAATTTTACCACTGTTAGACAACCTGCTATATCTGCTGGAGTTAATGTAACTAAACTATCTTTGAATTGACTGTTAGCCTTTTATTGAATTTTTATACAGTATCTGTATGTCGATGTCTTGTACTGACACTTAATTATTGTTGTATTGTACTACTTACTGTGACATGGAACCTTTGTAAATGAGTCCTTGACGCAAAGGTACTTTCCGAATCATCTATAAATAAATAAAATAAAACAAATGGGTTTTATTCCGCAAAGGTCTATTCACTCTGGGCTGCTTAGAATAGAATTTATTCATTGAATATTTACAGTCAGCTAAAAAAAAAAAAAACAGTGTTGCTGTCCCTTGGTGCCTGAAAAGCATTTGATATGCTGGAGTGGAGATATTTATTCCATGCCCTTGCATATTCCGGATCCCAGATATTTTTATAGAATACACAAAGAAAAAAATATACAACACCCCAGAATCAAAAATTTTAATAAATAATATTTCAGAAACTTTCTGTCTAGGGGAGTGGCAAGGCTGCCTCCTTTCTTCCATTTTATTTGTGCTTGGTCTGCAGATTCTGCTAAATGAAATAAGAGATAACACTGGTGTAAAAAGGATACACAAAGCATCAACTGAAACGAGGGTCAAAACGGATCAAGAACTGCGAACAAATCGTGTGCAGATGATTTGCTTTTACTTTTGGAGGACCCTGAAAATAGCTGAAAGGAGTTAAAGAAAATTATCACTAGGTTCTCCAACATAGCGGAATATAGGATAAATGAAGTTAAATCAGAAATGATCACCTTTAATTGTAATCAGGTTAATAGCGTCCAACAGATATTTAATGCCTCTCTGTATGAACAAGGCATGCAGTATCTTTATGGGAAAAAATACAGACAAAATGCTTGTGATTCCATATCTTTCATATGCACTCCAGGCTCTAATTACAGAAGTTCCACAGAGTTGGTTCAAAGAGACGATTTTATTTTTAAGAACTTCTTGTGGAACTATAAGCAACCTAGAATTTCTTGGTGTAAAATGTGTCCGGTCAAAGATCTAGGGAGTCTGGCAAGTCCAGATATTGACTGTTATCACTTAGTCTATGTAGCTAAATTAACCATTGCCTGGGCAAATACAGAAAAAGTTGATTTAGAAGTAGGGAAACCCGATTATAAGACAGCTCCAAAAGGATCAAGGGGACATTAAAAGTATATGGTACACCCCTATTAAGTTTGCAAAGTCCAGTAGTGTTGTTATCAAAAATTAAAACAAACTAGTCAAAATGTAGTTGAATAAAACATATTGTAACATGAGGAAGAGAAAGGGTTGCGCAGGATTGATCCAACAGCATCAGGTGACCCGTTGATTAAGTAAGCATTAAGCCATTTATGGAGGAGGCTTCTACTGGGGAGTTAATGCATGGTGTGCGGGGGGGTGGGGTGGCACGGGCCAAAGACCCGAGTGCCTGCAACCACCGAACCATGCATTAATTCCCCAGTAGAAGCCTTCTTTGGAGTGGCTTAATGTGCTTGTAACATGGCAAGTGCTGTTAAGGAGTAATTATTACTTTTTTTAATAAAACATATAAACAAAACGTATGTGGTTTGAATATTTTGCTCTTGAGAAACACTACACGTCAAAAGCACACCAGGATTTATTATCATACTTAACATATGCAGGCTTCTAACATAAACAACATCTGCAGTCTGCTACAACACATTTTACATGTTTTTGCAGATTTCTAGACGGCTATTTTCCTGCTATATTCCTCGATAGTTCAGAAATACACACGTTTAGACAGTGCTGACTACTGCCGCAGTGTATGCTGGGATGTATAAAGTTCATATTTGCATAGCTACATCCCATTTTAGGGGCTTTCGTTCGACCTTGCTACATACCTACTTCTTTTACCTCTTTCTTCTTCCCTTGCTTCCCTGCTGAGTGCTGATCACTTTGTTTTGAATTCAAGCACAGGAAGCACAAGGCTGACCACAGATTGAATGCTGCCGCTTGTACTACAAAGTTGTAATGCTCCACTCTGTACAACATTTGTCTCGGCAGGGTCTCGCCTCAAAATCGGAAGCCCTGGATGCAAAGGTGTGCTGCTGTCACTGGGGAATTATGAGCAAGGGAGAGACAGAGAAACACTGTGTTTCTAAACCGCTACCTGCAGTTCTCTCAGTCTCATTCCTCATTCCCTGCAGCAGTGCACTGTGGAGCTCCAACGTTTTATTTAAGTGGCAGCTTACTTTTTGCTAGTTTCAAGTGCAAAGGGAGACCTGTCAGCAAAAGGGGCTTCTAGTGGGGATTTCATACAATCATATCGGTCTACAGGATGCCTGATTGGTTGAAATTGAGCACATGATGCAAGTTGGGCATGGCATTATAGAAGATGGAGCAGGCATTACTTGGGAATTAATGCCGTGTCCAACTTCTATCATGTGGTCGGTTTCAACCAATTAATTTACTCCTTTTGGCCCTTGTTAATATTGCCACGTAAAATTCTCAAGTAATCCATGGTTGCCTGAGAATTAATCAATGGTAAAGTGCACCCACATTTCTGTTCCCCAAGTTAGTTTCCTGTCCCAAAGCAGTCTTAGCCTGCAATTCACAGTTGACCAATAGATAGCTGTCAAAAATGAACAGATATGCTTAAGTGAAATTTCTTGTAGTTCCGTCGTAAGTAGCTTGAAAACATCTGTATGACTATATAAATTTTTTTTTGTTTGTTTTACTTGGTCTATTGGCTCAGAAACACATACCCTTTCAGTAACTACACAGTAATAATGTATGCCACATATGATTTTCCACATTGCCTCCGTGTTTTTTATTAAATATTTAAATAAAACTGCTTTAACAGTGGAACTTAAAAACAACAAAAGCACACACCTTGGACCAATGTCTATCAAACCAGAAAGTTTCAGGTTCCAAAGTCTCCTGTTGTTTTAGTTATGGGGTGGCAAAAAAGGCTTAACATTTTAAAAAACTGAGACTTTTGCATTTCTTTTCACCTCTGTAACTTTGCCTCCCCTGAACCGATCTACATGGAATTTACAGGGTCAAGAGTTCCTGACACAGAGGCTGTGCTTTCTAAATTTCATGTAGATCAGTTGAAAGTGGGCAAAGTTATTAATGTACAATTCTGGGTGTAAAAATCATTGCTAAAAAAGATGTACGCCTCAGTGTACTACCATCTGTAGGTTGGCAAGGGAATTGCAGCAACAACTTGAATCACTGATGGATGTGTGTACTGTCCACTAATAATACCTGAGTTTTGTGCCCTCCGAGGTAAGGGTGAGTCAGTGATGGATGTGTGCACTGTCCACTGATAATGCCTGAGTTCTGTGCTGTCTGTGGTAAGGATGAATCGGTGAAAGATATGTGTGCACTGTCCACTAAAAATGCCTGAGTTCTGTGCCCTCAGAGGTACGAATGAATCACTGATGGATGTGTGCACTGACCACTAATAATGCTGGAGTTCTGTGCCCTCAGAGGTACGAATGAATCACTGATGGATGTGTGCACTGACCACTAATAATGCTGGAGTTCTGTGCCCTCAGAGGTAAGAATGAATCACTGATGGATGTGTGCACTGTCCACTAATAATGCCCGAGTTCTGTGTCCTAGGGCACTGGACAGGGGACATGCGATGGATGTTCTCTACCTGGATTTCAGCAAAGCCTTTGGCCTCATGGTCCAACCCCCCCCCCCCCCAGCCATACATTAATCCCTGAGAGACCCACGCTTTGTCGTGGGTTAATCCTTACATGGATGTGTGCACTGACCACTGATAACGTCTGAGTTCTGTGCCCTCTGAGGTAAGAATGAATCACTGAGGGATGAGTGCACTGTTCACTTATAATGCTCGAGTTCTGTGTCCTAGGGCACTGGACAGGGAACGTGTGGTGGATGTCCTCTACCTGGATTTCAGCAAGGCCTTTGATTCAGTGCCACACGGTAGACTGACCTGCAAGTTGAAAAGTCTGGGAGCAGGGAGGAAACTGGTCAGATGGGTCGAGAACTGGCTGCAGAGTAGACAGCAGAAGGTAGTAGTTGGGGGGGCATCTGAACATAGGGCAGTAACAAGTGGTGTGCTACAGGGCTCGATGCTGGAACCAGTTCTGTTTAACATTTATTTATAGCCGACATTGCAGTAGGGATTAAGAGCAAGATCAGTCTCTTCATGGATGACACAAAGATTTGTGCCGAGGTAGATGAGGGGGGAGCAAAAGTACTTTTTTTTATTTTATTTATTTATTTAGATCTCGGATTACAAATACCTTTGAGCTTAGAGCTCTTTTACAAAGGTTCCACGTCAGCAGCATAATACAACAGGTTAACAGAACAAAAAGTATCGCAAAACAGTATACATAGAGAAAGGAGATCAACAGGTTTACAGACTAAACAGGGTATGGTAAAATAATTGTAAATAAGAAAAGAAGCAATAGTTGACATTCACAGTGAATTAAAGAGTAGAAACTAGTAATGCTACAGTTTCATAGCAGGAATGCATACAGTAAATTGAAAATCAACCAAACAAGCTTTTGTCAGTTACTGGTAAAATCATAAGGTAAGTTAAAATCAGCCAACAGGCCTTGTCAGGACAGACGGGGCATTAGGTAGAGGGGAGGAAAGGTGAAGGGGGTAGGGTAGCAGGGGGGAGGGGATGTCAGAGATGGTGCTAAAGAGATTTAATAATAAAGTGCTAGAGTTTTAGATTGCCAAAAAGGGTTTAGCAGAAACAGTCACAGGAGCGAGTGGCAGAGAGTAGCCGCTGTAGCTTGGATTTGAGAGGGCTCAATTTGGATTTGGAGGAGATGTAACAGTTGAGGGCATTCATCCAGAGAGGGTCTCTGTAGGTGAACGATCTTTGTCCCTGGGAGGTATGGTAGCGAGGGACCAGAAAGAACTGGGATTCAGAGCCGCGAGTATGGTGGTTATTAAGAGAGGGTCTGAGAAGACCTTGGATTCCAAGTGGACGAAGGCCTATGGTTATTTTCTTGGCCATCAGGCATGGTTGATATTTGATGTAATCTTTGAACTGGAGCCAACCAGATTGGGAATAGAGGTAGTAAGAGTGGGTGAGACGATGGTCTCCTGAGATGAGGCGACACACCTTGTTTAGAGCAGTGGAAATGTGCCAGAGAGCAGTTTCAGTGGCAGATCCATAGATTATTAATCCATAGTCAATAATGGAGGTAACACAGCTCTGTATGGCCAACCTTAAGGCTTTTGGTGTAAGGGAGTTTCTGTGTCTGTAGAGAAGGCTATTGACTGCTTTAGCAATGTTGTCAATATGCACCCCACACGATAAGTTGCTGTCGATGGTGACGCAGAGATACTTAAAATATTGTACCTGCTCAAGAGCGGCCCCAAGATGGTTAGAGATAGACAGGGGATGATGTCTGTGTTTATTGTGGGAGCTGCTGAAGAACATGAGCTTAGTTTTTTTTATAGTTTAGCACCAGGTTGTGATCACCGAACCATTTCTCTACTGATGCAAATCCGAGTTGCAGCTGGCTTTCAAGAGGCGTGGGGTCTGTGTGACTTGTGTAGACAACAGCATCATCCGCATATAGTAGGATTTGTTCAGGGCAGGATCTTGGGAGATTGTTTAAGAAGAGACTAAATAGTGGAGGGCCCAGGATGGACCCTTGTGGGACACCTGAGCGAACTGGTTTAGAGTCCGAGGTGACATCGGCAATTTTTACTTATTGAATGCAGTTCTCCGGATAGATTTTAAACCAGGCATTAGAGTCGGTGGAAATTCCAGCATTGCTTAGCTGTTCCAGTCGAAGGGGGTGATGGACCGTGTCGAACGCTTTTGTCAAGTCGATAAATGCGGCCCCAACTATCTGTCCATGGTCCAGAGATTTGTGTATGAAACCAGTGAATTCCATGTTGTTGGGTACATTGGAGCTTATGTTTATCAAGATAATCTGTAAGCTGGTTGGCTACAATGCGTTCAAGTGCCTTGAAGAGGGGCGGAAGTATGGAGATGGGCCAGTAGTTCACGTGAAGAGACCTGTCACCACTTTTGTGTTCCAGTGTTACCATGGTTGATTTCCATCTCTTGGGAAACTGGGCAAGACTAAGTGAGAGATAAAAAATCCAGGTAAGAGGCACTAGCACTTCCTCAGGAGGATTTAGCAAAACTGGAGGAATGGTCTCACACTTGGTAGCTTGGTTTCAATGCCAAGAAGTGCAAAGTGATGCATTTAGGAGGCAAGAACCCAGGACACATTTACTGGCTGGAGGGTGTCCCATTAACAAAATCTGAGGAGGAGAAGGATCTGAGGGTGCTGGTAACCATTGAGATGAACCACTCTGCTCAGTGCAGGAAGGCAGCAGTGAAGGCAAACAGAATGCTAGGGTGCATAGCAAGAGGGATTACTTCTAGGAGTGGGGAGGTCATCTTGCCCCTGTACAGGTCCCTGGTGAGACCGCACCTAGAGTATTGTGTGCAATTCTGGCACTCCTACTTGAAAAGGGACCTCAAACTACTGGAGGGGTGCAGTGCAGTGCAACAAACATGATCCTGGGGTTGGAGGACAGACCATATGAGGAGAGACTGAGAGCACTCAACATGTATATCCGGGAGGAAAGAACGGAGAGAGGGGATATGATCGAGACCTTCAAGTATCTGAATGGTTTAAACAGAGTAAACACAAGGTGTATGTTCAGTCTGAAGGGCAGAAGGGAAACCAGGGGACAGTCTATGAAGTTGGAAGGGGGCAGGTTCAAGAGGGAACTGAGGAGGCACTATTTCATAGAAAGGGTGGTGGCAGGGTGGAATGCTCAGCCAGAGGAAGTTGTTTTGCTGCAGAGTGTTAGTGGGCTTCACGAGGGGGTAGGACAGATTTATGGGAAGGGTACAAACCAGGAGGGGGCGCAAGATGGGGGGGAGGGGGGGGCAGCTACAGTCTAATGGACTGAAGTGCTGCACACTCAAGCAGACTAGATAGACCAAATGGCCTGTATCTGCTGGCAATTTCATATGTTTGTATGTCCTCTGAGGTGAGGATGAACCACTGATGCATGTGTGCACTGACCACTAATAATTTTATTTTATTTTTTTAATTTATTTGAAATATTGGATTTACAGCCTTTGAGCCATGAGGCTCATTTACAAAGGTACCTCATCACAAGGAGGACAGAATAAAAACAGACAGGTTATAATTGACAGAGGAAATAGCCGTCATGTATGGGTTACAGATATTATATACAGGTTAATGGTTACCCTCCAGCCAGTAATAATGCATGAGTTCTGTGTCCTCTGAAACTTTGCCTCCCCTGAACCGATCTACATGGAATTAGCAGGACCACAAGTTCCAACACAGAGGGTGTACTTTCTAAATTTCATGTAAATCAGTTGAAAGGGGGCAACGTTATTATTGTGAGGTACTGGGTGTAAACTTCACAGATAAAAAAAGATGTAAGCCTCAGTGTACTGCCATCTATAGGTCGGCAAGGGAATTGCAGCAACAACTACCAGAGCTCAAATCTCCTCTGTATTTAAATATATGCATTTCCCATAATCCACAGCAGCCAAATCGCAAACATCAAACAGAGCTGAAAAATGGAGATGATTCCACAGTTTACAAAACAAAGTCAGTCAAAATGAGCACATATTCTGCAACGCTTATCACATCTGCATGTAATCAGTAATTGTTCATCGTAGCAGCCGCAATATAAAAAATTAAAAAATGTAGTTTCTCGAGTCAGGTGCAACTCGTATTCTCTTCCCCATGGTAGGAATCTTAGTATTCTCCTGGAACCTTTGTAATTTTGCACTTTAAAATGACTTTTACTCAAATGTAACACGAGGAAGAGAAACATATAAAAGAGTGCTGAACCTTTTCTTTCCCATGTTACAAGAGGATTAACGCCTGAAGGCGTGGTCTCAGGGATTAATGTTGGCTGGGTTAATCCCTGAGACCCCCACGCTCTGTCGTGAGTTAATCTATATGTGGATAATAACAGATGCTTCATCCATAAATCCTGTCTGTAACAATCCAGATTTTAGGTTAAATAGAATTATACAATGTGGTAAATTGAATAAGCCAAATCCTGCAACCTGATTGGTTGGCTGGTACCTTTCCCAGTGTTGTAAATCCTCCAGTGTACCCACTGGAAAAGGTACCAGCCAGCTTTATCTCGTGCCAATCAATGTATCAATACGACGCTTTCACTTCAAACAAAACCGCCGCCATTTTTCCTGTCGCCGCTTCACTAAGACACTGTGGTAAATAAAACCAAAAAATGACATCCTCTTTCGAACTGTATGACCTCAGTGATGTAAAAAAAAAAAAAAAAAAAAACATTAAATAAACAACATTTGACATTGTATAATAGCAATTTATCCCTCCAGGGTGTGGGTATACTGGAGGGCTTAACACGACTGGTATGGTTCAGTCACTCGGCTGCACCTCGTGACCGAACCACACCAGCTGTGGTAAATCCTCCAGTATACCCACACCCTGGAGGGATAAATTGCTTAAATATTATACATAAGAAATTCTGGATTAAAGTATCAAGATATGGCAGGATGTAATAGATAACAGCAAAATTATGAAATGGCCTAAATGCAGTGACAAATTAAGTTAGAAGATCTTCTGTATTATTTTTACTACCAGTCTGTACAAAAAAAGACTTTAAATGTTGGGAAAGAGACCCTAATAGTATGCATTTAGAAATAATTTGGAGTCTGTACTTTGCAACAAATTAAAACACATTTTTGCATGGATTATAAAGCAGATACATTCATCCTCTGGAAACATCTTTAGTGATTCTTTTAATAGATGGGGAAATGAACTCAAAACCTATTTTACCAATCAGCAGTTGCAGTTGGCATATACTGTAGCTCCATTCATGATGATAAACTACCGAGGGATAACTATCTGATTTAAAATTATTAGTAGGGCTTACTATTCCCCGTGTAAATTATTTAAAATGAGCATCAATACAGATGTGAAATGCTGGCATTGTGGGCAACCAGATTCTAGCATAGTCATTCATGTTGGGAGTGTGCCCTAAGCATAAGATGGTGGAACCTATCATTTGATATGCTGGAGAGAACAGGTTTCAAATTCCAGGGAAGGGACAGTGCTTGCACCATGCTGTATTAGAAATGGTGAACAAAAAAGCCCTTGGCCAAAGGGTTTGGGACATCTTTAACGCCAACAGCATGACAGTTAAAATATTTATTTTTAAGTATTGGAACTGTCCAAATGAAAACTTATCCCTTGCAAAATGTGAATGGAAACAACTTTTCCTCAGTTTCTTGTATAATGTGGCGTTTTTTTCCAGAGTGTTGATCCTTGTTGGAAGTTATACAGCAAAGAATAGTAAACCGAACCGCTTCTGACTTTAAATGAATCAAAGTAATATAACTGTCATTGTCTTGATCCCTCAGTTGCCCCTAAGGTTCAAGATAATGGAATAATAATCTTTATGATCATACATGTTGACAAAGAATTTCTAGTTTTCATTTTTCAGAATAGTGTTTGATTTTATTTCATAATATGTATTAGCAACGAGATAACTGATCAAGTTACTGTATCTATGCAATCACTTAACAAGAAATTTATGTATAGAGCCCTTTTCATTGTCACCAAATTAAAAAATAAAAACTATTGTAGAGACTATTAGCAAATTCTGAAATATGGACTGTAGGTATTTAACGTGTAAAAGGAATCAAACTGCAAACGCTTTTTCTTTACAGACCTATTTTTTTTTCCAGAGAAATACAGAATCACACATGCCCCATAATGCAAATCACCACAGAATATCATGCTGGTTCAACTTTACGCAAAAATGCACTGTGCCAAAAGGCCTCTCACACAGACTGCAAAGGGTGCCAACAGAAAGACACAGACACATGTTTCATCCTACCAGGACTCATCAGTGTGCCTCATCTGTATGACACCTTAGTGGAATGAACCAGCTACCCTAAGATGGTCTATCTGGGTTATGTTGTGGTGAACCCAATAAAACCAAAAAAGCTGAAAGACAAGGAACCTCAGTACACAAGCACTGAGGCAAAAGTTACCCCAAAGGGCACTGGCCGGGAAGCCAAGTTTCAAAGAAATATATATTTTTCTCATGTATTCTTTACTGCTTGCAATTACTCGATGAGGTCAGTGAATTAAAATGGCTCCACTGGTCTCTGCGCTGTTGTAAGGAAAGAAGAAGGGGGATGGGTTGGCATTTTCCCATGAAATGGAATTTAGTGTTTGGACTGTGTTGGACTGTTTGCAAGAGCACATGTTTGGGTTCCATTTATAATATAGAGGATAATGTATGGGCAGCTATACACAGCAAGAAGTTCAAGTGTAAAAAAAAATAAAACAGCTTCCAGCTTGACTGGCTAGAAGAAATTAGCTGTGCGTTGGCATTCTTAGTTGTGAATCAAAATACATTTTTTTTTTTTAAATTAAGAATGTATCTATTTTTTATTGGAAGTCCTGGAGTAGGTTACAACATCTTATTGCAGTTTGCCTGTCGATCAGTAGCTGTGCTACCGTTGACGGTGCTGGCGACTCGGGTTCAGGAACAAGCCTGGTTGGTCTGAGGGGCCAGCATTAAACAAATACGTGACCACTTAGCAATTTTGTCGGCAGCCAGCTTCAGAATATACTGTTCCAAATTATCAGTTCCAGCACTCTTAGAAGCTTGAAGGTTTCAACTTGTTTCTTCCTGTAGTGTTTTTAGAAGTCCGAACATTCCATTGTTTAACTGTGATACAAAATGGCTGCCATAGAAGGACTGAGTTTATGGGGATACTGTAGAACATCTAATTCTGCAATGGAAAGCCTGTTACAAAGGATTTGTTTAGTACACTTGATGAAATAGGAGAAGATGTTGTGTGGTCATTATTACCAGATAAATCCAAAAGGGGTTTGACAATTGCATCAAAAGATACAGAAGTTAACGAGTGTAAGCTATCTAATAAATTCTTTACAAGGACAGAGATCTGTAGGAAGAAAAATGATGAGAGGTGTCATCTGTCACCTTAAACTCGACTATCTCCTGGCCAGCTACTGTACCTTTATTGCAGAAATATGAGAATGGCCAGTATTATGGAGTGTATTGAATATAGCCTGAAAATGCTTAGAGTAGTTTCGATTATTAAACTGTTTTGTCTGAAAATCACTGTATTTAGTGAAACAAAATGATTTGTGTATAGTTTCTTAAATACCTATATCTATGCCAATCAAGAGCAGAACCTGTGGGTTTATAAATGCACCACTGCTTATCCCGTTCATTCATTAGGCTGAAAAGGTCTGGGAACAGCTTAAAAGAGCATGAGTAACAATGGCACTAAACAGATGATTATTAAACCTGTCCGCAGCTAAAGCAATATCAGAAATTTAAAATAAAGCATTCTGATCCAATTCATTTAAATCATGTAAAAATCGTTCGTGATCTAAGAATTGGTCATTTCTAGACACGAGTATTTTAGAGAGAACTTTGAGAAAGATGGTACATTGATCACTTATGATCCAAGGTGATGCCTATATACTCAGTACTGAGACAGAAGGAGGATATAGCCCATCTAGTCCATCTCCCACCTCAGCGGGACCACTTTGTTTGATACTTGCTTAGCAAAAAGTCATCTTTTCTGTTTTTCAGTAGTTCAAGGGAGTCTGCAGACACCACTTCCCTTGGTAGGCCGTTCCATATCTTCACTGCCCTTTGTGTGAAGAAACACCTCCTAGTATTCTTCTTGGACAGTGTCAGTTTGATCTGCTGGCTTTGGCTTCTCAAATTGATATATCTTCCATTATACTGCAAATTAAGGCAATTCATTAATTCTTTGTCCCCTGTAATCTTAAACATCTGAAGCATATCCCCTCTTTGATACCTCAGCTCCAAGGTATATAGCCCTAAATATTGTAATCTCTTCTCGTGAGGTTTGTCCTTTAACCCTGAAATCATCTTGGTTGTCCTGTGGCCATGACTCTCCAGGTTTGCTATATCCCTGCTTAGGTTCAGGCTCCACAAAAATGTGCAGTAGTTGAGATGTGGCCTAATGTAAGTTTTGTACAAAGGTAATACACAACTTCTATTTCTTCTCACAAAGGCCCTTCTGATGTAGCCCAGAATTTTATTTGTCTTTTTTATGACTTCATCACAGTGTGAGCTAAAATTGAGGCCATTATTTACTAATATGCCCAGATCTCTATCCCTCTCCACCCTTCTCAATGTTATACCATTTAATTTGTATTCATTATTGTTGTTGTTAGCTCATAGGTTCATAATTACACACTTGTCTGTATTAAAAGTCATACCATTCTTAGACACCCACACCTCCATTGTCTGTAAATTCTTTACAAGCTCGTCTGTCTGTTCCTTTGTACTTACTGCTGCCACCAACTTAGTATCATCTGCAAATTTCACATGGATTTTACCCCATGGCAGTGCTTTTGAGGCTGCTCTAATCTTTCCAGAGCAAAATCCAGATCCTTGGAGGAAGTGCCTAGTTGGTGATGTAGGACCTTGAAGGACCAGTCCTCATCCAGTCATGGTAGGGATGTTTCCCTCCTCCTTTTCTTCCCGAAGGCCGCCAGTAATGCAACACCACCAATGCAAGTGTGTGTAGGAGCACATGCTCCTATCAACACCTGACTGTGGGTTCCCACTGGGCTGCCACCCAGCTTTTGCTGGGTTGCAGGGAGTAGTGCGACACAGTGTCCCCTCTCCCAGAGGGAGCAGAGCTTATGCTTAGGATGCTTAACCATCCCCTCCATGGCTAGCCCCCAAGCAATCCAAGTCCATTCCTGAACCAAGGTTGTTGATCTAATGAGCAGAAGCTAGTTATTTCTTTAATATTATGTAATATTTTCAAGATTGTTTTTTCCAAATCTTTAATGATGCAATGTACAAACATTGACCATTTTCTGTAACCTAGGTTTTAATAAAAAAAAGTGCTACTTCTATAACTGTTGTAAAATAGAATGTTTTGTTTTGTTTCAGTCCGTAGTCAAGACTGGTCGACTTCTCATCAGTCATGAAGCCCCTATAACAGGAGGGTTTGCCTCTGAGATCAGTTCAGCAGTACAGGTAAGTTGCTAACAGTGGTTTCTACTCTATATTTCACATGTAGCTACATCCCAGTCATGTCTGTCCACACTGTATTGTTAAGGTGGGTGGAAGAGCCAATATAAAAACTGAATTTTCTTCATTGGTACAGTAATGATAACTTATCCACAGAATCTGGTGCATTGAAATGTTCTGCCTAAGGCCTTGGGTTGCTTGTGTTTAAGTTGTTAACTGGAAAAAAATGAACAGATAGCTTTAATTAATAACTTGGCTCGCTTGATCCGAAACTGTACTTCTCCTATAATGTCATAGCATTATTTTCTTTATTAAGAGGAAGCACTTTTGTTTCTTGTACTTGTGCTAATCCATTCATATTATACAGGAGGATAGACCTGGAGTAGGTGTAGTAACATAGTATTATGGAAAATTAAAAGACTTGTGTCGGTCCCTCCTGACGCATGGCAAGGACTTTCTCAGATTTGACTATGGACTCACACACAAACTTATTAGACAGAATTCTACACCTACAGTATAATTTAAATTAAATTTTTATGCCAGTGAGTTGGTTTTGCATTGTTTTTTCAAGTCAGTAAGGCTTTGGCAATGCACATTGTTGTTTTGCAGCACTTGGGTCCAGAAAAACTTTTATATGTTTTTGCAACTCGACTGGAACGCACGAAGACATGCAGCATTTTTTTCTTTTTTTTTATTCTCTCAAGGAATCAGACAGTATGGAGTTTCCTTGTACTCTGGAATGGGTTGCAAGTAGTTATGCCCAGTAGTCTCTAATTAGGCAATAAGGCATGACAGGGGGTGTGTTATGTTGGGATAGTAGCCCACCTCTGGTGGGTTGAAGCACGAGGTGAAGCTGAGTGCTTCCACCACCCAAGAACGGCCGTTAACTCACTATAACACACCCCTTGAAGTGCCTTATTGTGATTATGAAGTGGGTTCTTTTGAGTAAATTGTATGTATTTTTAATCATATTTTTGCTGTGCTACTTTCACCCAGGCTGTTGTGCTGGGATAACTACCCGACTGAAAGTACCTCTTGGCCAATCAGGAGGCAGCATTCTTTCTACTCATTTAATAATGCAGGATAACGCCCAACATGGATAGTTGTATTGCTGTTTTATGCCAGTGAAGAGCATAGTATTTCTTCTTTCTGTTGCCTCCATCTTGGTCCTTACAAGATGTCATTATCAGGATGTATGTATGTATGTACAGCATACACAATTCTTTGCCTTGCAAAGTTAGATGTCCTAGATATCTCCCCACTCATATTTGTTTATAGGAAACACCTTTGTGGGCTGCATCATGCTGGTAAACTTGAGCTCAATGTCCCCCACATAGAAACGAGAAAGTTTGAACAAGCAAGCCTTTAGCTATTTTTGCCCTGTGACATGGAATGTCTTGCTGGCTCATCCACAAGTTCACTTTCCTGTTAGCGCAACTTCTTTGATATGACTTGACTGTTTTTTAAGATCTGTACCTTTAGTTAGATCCTGTTGTCAGGACATTATTTGAACGAGTGTTGAAATTGTTGTATTACCTTTATAATGTTTCGGATTCATTTTATTGTATGTTGTTTGACTGATTTTCAGAATTGTGATTCTGTACTAGAATTTTTACGCTCTCTAGAATACCATTGTTAATGAGCCTTGGCGTATTGGTTTTTCCATAAGTAAAAATGAAAATGAAAATTATGTGCTTATTGTGAACTCCTTATATCCCCTATACTTTGGGGAAGTTTTCATATTTTTTTTTTTATTATTGGTTAAGGAATCTTAGACTGTGATGATTATGATGAGGCTTCAGTAAGGTCATTATGTTTTGATGAACTAGTTTGAGCTTTCAGGTAGATTTAGACCTTGTGTAGCCAATCAAATTGTGAGTTTCTGTGTCCCTGGCATATAAATACCAGTTATATGCCCCAGCCTTCCACCCATAAGTATGGCTCTCATATCCATGACCTAAATGTGCATCTCCTCTTGTCTGTCCATTTCACCAGACAATCCCTCTGAGGGTAGAGATTTAGCTGCTTGAGATTTTAGTAAGGGGATTTAATTGCTGTTGTCAGCTTTAAACCCACTAACAAGATAAATGTATGTACAATAAAAGAGGAAAAATGCATCTAATGTAGTGAAAAATGTTCTGTCTTCTCCTTTGGTTCTTTAAAGGGAATGTTTCTTCAGCCTTTTATTCTGTTTCTCTGTCGTTTGTAGGCATGCACAATGATTGCCTTTATTACTCCCTCCTAATTTCATCAGGATTTAAATGTAAATGAAGGTACTTAAGTCTTGTGTGAAAACCTGCTTGGCTCCATTGCAAAGGCCATTACCTGACTCATGTAAGCCATCCTGGAATTTTATGATGTTTCGGTGCTAAAGGCTGCAGTAGTTATACTGTATTAGTCAGTGCTGTTGTTCTCTGCAGTAAGTGCCTTGCTGTTTTCTGTAGTTTAAAGTGTATTGGAATTAGAAAAAAATATTTTTAGAGGATACAGGAACTTCACAAGATATGTAACAGAACTGAATGACAGTGTAACTGCTGCTGGCTTGTGTAGGTATGCATCAATTCCCATTATGCCTTGAATGAGTGGGGTCATGACCTTTGGAAAGGAGACAAAGTTTTTCACACCAGAATAAAACAGAGTGAAGCAACCTCATTTATATTTAAATTAGGATGAAATTAGGGGATGCAAGAGAGGGAATAATTGTTCATGCCTACAGACTACACAGGTACAGAGAAAACAGGTTGAAGGGACTTTCCCTGTAAAGTGATTTTTCTTAGATTCAGCACTGATATACCCCATTTGATACCTAGTGCTGGCGAAATTCATTCTGCCCCAGTTTTAATATTTCATTCTGTATCTGTATTCAGATATAAGGGATCGTACTTTAGCCCCGACAACACTGGTCAGCTGATTCCTTCACTTCCTGACTCATAAACACACCCCTGCGATGTGACGTCCAGCAAGGGAGAGCACGGGGGCATGCCCAGTTGAAATGAATGGGTCTCGATTTTGTGTCCTATTTAATACCTTATGATGGCCAGTTGGAGATTAATGAAGGCCACCGCTCAACTAACAAGGATCCACACATGGATGTGGGAACAGAAAACAGCATCTGCAGCAGTTGTGTACATTGCTGGAGACCGTTTTCAGGAGTTACTAACTGGCATGCCAGAAGGGCAGTTGCAACGTGACAAAATGAACAGGATCACAGCGCTACAAGGCAGTGAGTAAGAAAGTATCTCAAACCTCCACGGAAGTATCAAGCAAGCAATAAGACACGGCAAGGTGTGGGTTGTGGCCTGATAAGAGCATGCCCAGGTGCATTATGAGTGGAGATTGCCTTTAGCACCTGGGAAGTGTTCTTATCAGTCCATAACCCACACCTCAGAGTGTCTTATTGCACTTATAAAATGGGCCCCTCACCAAGTAATTAAAAAAAAAAAAAAAAAATATGAAAAAGGAGATTTTAATAGTGGAAACTGTAAAAAAAAAAAAAAAAAAAAAAAATAGTACCCCTATTAAAGTACTTTGACAACTGTTTCATCAGCAGTAGAGGGCTTTCTATATGTCTGTCCATCTTTGCTGCTTTTATGCTTCCTATACATCTGTGTATAACTACTGCTTTTACACTCCCCTCCCACAGTCATTTTTTCTTGTGTATTTGGTGCAACCAGAGCAGCTGTTTTTCTGACAGCGACCGTGTGGTTTTAGTGACAGCAAGCGTGTCCTACTGCAGCCTCTGTAGTTACCGCTTTTCAAACAGTGCTTACTACATAGCACTTATAACTTCAAGCACTCACCCGTAATGGATATTTTTCTGTTTTTTTTATGAATTGTGGATGAAAGTAGTGGCGGAGGAGCTGGTAGCAGGTCTGGGTTTCAGTTTGAGCACTGCTGCCCCCCTTCTGCTTCCACGGTTGCTGTAGCGGGATTGGAAAGTCACTTCCGGTTGGCTCATTGGAGTTCAGTCAGCTTAAACAGCAGCAGCAAAGGTCAGGCTTTAGTTTCAAAAGTAAGTAATTTAGGGAATCCCAGAAAGACAGAGTTTGCCTGTGTGTAGAGGGGAGGGGGAAGTGGGTGTCTTCATGTCAGACAGCAGTTACATGACTAACAGAAGGATTTGGAGATCGTGGCCGTCGGGTCCACCTTGTTTTAAAATTCGGACTGATATTTTTTCTGTTGTGCGGCTCAGGTTGGCACAGTTAGTGCCGGTTGCAACATTATGTCCTAATAAGGACACAGCTGAAAAGGGTTTCAGCCAATCAGCATTTAGAAACTCTTTTGCCCATTTTATGAAGAAACTTAGTGGCTGCGGGCACCCTGTGGATTGAGACTTAGTTTAGAGGTTGGGGAAGGGGGCTGTCTGAGACAAGTCAATGGATTCCACTACTGCCATTTAGATGAAAATACTACCAGGTGGAAGAAACTAATAGTAAATACTTCCTAGTCCTAACAATATCTGGATCTCTGAGGAGCTCCAAGCTTGAAAAGAAAAGACTATCATTTTGTATATGATTATTTTACAAGAATATCACAGTCATTGATTAATTGGATTGCTAGGTCCGATTGAGTAATGTCCAGGGCCACTGGATAATTGCGGACCCAATTTTTCTGCAATTTTCACCCTTCTCCGCACAAAATCCTCAATTTCTTGCAATTTCTTTCGTTTATGGAATTTTTGACTGAAATTGTATAAAAATATTTAAATCCTCAAGGAAATCTACTCAGATATGCTAACAGTTTAGTACAGAGACCCGACTTTTACCAAAACAGTACAGTGTGAGATGAGAAGGGGTCAAATGTGACTCTGCTTTCATGTGGTTCACTTCCCTGCTTTGGCTTCAAAATCCTCTGGTCATGCATAGGTAGACTTGAACACTTAAAATCTGTGTTAAAGCAGACTATCAGAGAACTTGTTGCTGACACAGAGACTGAAACAGTTGTGAGAAGAGGTGCAAAGTGCCCCATTCACCTAAATGAAGCGTTGACCACAATGCTTGTTTTTGAATGGTAGGGTAGATTTTCCTTGTATAAATACTTTCAGTCTGAAAGGATTTTGATTCAAATGTGTCAGGAGTTTGGGTGGCCCTGCTGATTATAAACTTGAATGTGCTTCTGAGGGGGTTAGTGACAGTGATTCCTTACATGTCAGTCTGCCACAACTGCATACTCACATACAAAGCCTACAAAAAGCAAACATTTCTGAAAACATGCTGAACAGGTATAGTTAAACAGTTATCTTCAAATAGACAACATAATTGCAATCCAAGTAAAATTACTGCAAACCGAGTAGAACAAAAGTATAATGTATTGAAAACTATTGTATGATGTAATGAAAAGCTACTGGTATGATTTGTTACTTTCATCATGTGATTTTAAAATGTACTTACAGTGCTGATTAAGAACAGCAATTATTTTAAAAAAATAAACATTTTGCTTACTAGACCTTTATTAGGCACCCTGGTTATCTGTTTATTTTTTTCTTGCACCAAAGCAAGTAGTTTAAACAGGCTTCATTATTTAATATCTAGAAACTGGCAAAATATGCTATTTCAGGATGTATTCAGTACAGACTAATTGTAAATTACTGAATAAAATCTAGTTAGCACTGCATAATTTAGATATCTTGATTTTTAGAAGATATGCTACATAATGATTAATTTGCAGTGCATTTCAAACACACACCCCTTCCTTCCTATTAAAAGCATTTACAAGTGGCAATACATTTATCTAACAATTCACGTGATCAATACAAGCTGCAGCAAACAATGAAAGATTTATTAGGGGGCAGTGAGGATGTATAGTGAACCCTCGCAATTTTCCCGCAATTTCTACAAAAAAGTCCCCGAATTTTTGGGTAATATTTTCCGCAATTTTCCAGTGGCCCTGGTAATGTCTCATGCAATCTGTTGTGTGGTCAAGAAAGGTGTTGTAGTGTTGTTACACACTCACCTGCCGCAAATTACTCAAGGATCCCGCTAAACTATGAAAAAGCACTGCATTTACAGTGTGCTGTCTACTTGAGATGCCCTAGACTGTAGTATATGGTAACTTACCCTAGTAACATTGTAGAATGGTTTAGTCCACATCCCCCTGCAGTTTTGGGCCAATGGTATGTCTGGGTTGGAAACTGGGTTTTAGAAACTGCATGAGCAGATTGTAGTAGTAGTTCTGCTGAGGCCTGCTGATCTATCTAATGTATGTTTGTTGAATAAACCTCAGAGCTGTTAGAAGTTACTTATGGTGTCCAGTCACTCCTAAAACCAGCAATCCTGTAAGAAGCAACTAAAGTGAAATATTATATGGTGTCAGAAGTGAACTTGCAGTGCTGCAGTTGCAAGAAAGAAGAAAAGTTTGTGCTGCCAAGAAAAGAAACAAAAAGACAGTATTTGTGAGTGCCTAAAGCTTACTAAGAGACTGTATAAGAAAGTATTTTTGGCAGTATGGAGCCATTTAAGCCACCTCCACCACTGTTGTTGACTGGAAACCTTGCAGAAAACTGGAGAAGGTGGGCACAGAGATTGTCTGTACTTCACAGCCATGGGATTAGATGATAAATCAGAGGAAATGAAAATTGCAGTCCTGCTATACACGATCGGGGATGAGGCCCTCGAGGTGTACAATACCCTCAATATAATGTATGCTGACCCACAAGCTAAAAAAGCAGCTGAGGTTATGGAAGCATTTAAGAATTATTGTTCAAGGCAGGATGGTAAAACAGGCCGAAAACCAGACTGCCAGCTACCAACACGTGAGACACGTGCACAAAAATCAAACACGTGTGGGAGGTGTGGCAAGGGACATGTGCCAAAGGCTTGTCCAGCGTATGGACAAGAATGTCGTAAATGTGGTGGCCTCAACCATTATGCAAAATGTGCAGGTCCAAAACTCCAAGAAACCTCAGAAAAATGACCAAAGGGGTAGGTAATTAGTTGTGGGTGCTGTAAAAGAAAACAAGAAATGGTGCGACACAAGTACCAGATGAAGGGTGGTACACTACCTTGAAGATAATGGGACAGCCAGTTAAGTTCAAGTTGGACACTGGGGCTGAAGCCAATATACTTACTAAAGAAGTGATTGCGCAGTTTCCATGCAAGGTACAAATCAAGCTGACCAGTACTATCCTAATGGCATATGGAGGAGCACAAATTAATCCTGAAGGGGAAGTGACGCTAAAGTGTAAGACACAAGACAGAGAGGCCAATCTGCAGTTTTATGTCACTAATACATCGGGAGCTTCCCTACTGGGTCAACAGGCATGTGTCATCCTGGATCTGATTCGCAAAGTAAAGGTGCTTAAACCAAGCCACCAAGCACAAAGAGGAACTTTGCACAATATAAAACAGTGTTTGAAGGCCTAGGAGAATTCCTGAGTTTACCACATATATACCGACCCAAATGTTACTCCTGTGGTACATGGGTGCAGGAAAGTCCCATATGCAATCACGGACAGACTGAAACAGACACTGGAACAACTGGAGCAAATTGGGGTGATTAGCAAGGTAAGAAAACCTACAACATGAGTAAATAGCCTTGTAATTACTGAAAAGAAAAATGGTGAGATCAGGGTGTGTTTGGACCCTAGAGACTTAAATAAAGCTATCAGAAGACATCACTTCTCCATCCCCACATTGGAGGATAATCAGAGTAAGCTTGCAGGTAAAAAGTTTTTTACAATTCTAGATGAAAAAGATGGGTACTGGCAGATCAAATTAGATGACGAATCTGCAGACCTATGTACATTCAGCAGTCCATGGGGAAGGTTCAAATTTCACAGTCTTCCTTTTGGTATACGGTCTGCAAGTGAAGTATTCCAGCAGAGAAATGCTGAACACTTCGGGGACATACCAGGTGTTTTTGTAATAGCTGATGACATGCTTATAGCCGCAGCTACCAAGGAAGAACATGACAATACTTTGAGAAAAGTAATGGACAGAGCAGTGGAACTCAATGTAAAGTTCAATAGTGACAAAACACAGTATTTGGTGAGTGAGGTGAAATACATGGGGCACATCATAACTGAAAATGGACTACAGCCTGATGAAGCCAAAGTAGAAGCAATAGCTGAGATGCTGCCTCCCGAAGATAAAAAAGCACTACAGAGGCTGTTAGGAATAACTCGATACTTGGCGCAGTACATTCCGAATGAAGCAACCCTCACTGCACCACTAAGGCAGCTACTCAAAAAAGATGTCGTGGCAGTGGCAGCCAGCACAGGAAGAAGCCTTACAAAAGCTGAAAGACTATTTCTTCTGCACCAGTATTAAAATTCTTTGATCCAAAAGAGGACATTGAAATCCAAGCAGATGCATCTAAGGACAGACTAGGTGCTTGTCTGCTACAAAGAAACAGACCAACAGCTTATGCATCTAGGTCATTGTCCAGTGCTGAAAGAAACTATGCACAGATAGAAAAAGAGTTGCTAGCGATTGTGTTCTCTCTACAGAAATTTCATCAGTATGTTTATGGAAGGTCAATGAAAATACAATCGGATCACAAGCCACTACAGTCCATACTGAACAAACCAATTGTAAAGGCTCCAGCAAGATTGCAGCGGATGCTGTTGCAGATACAGAAATATGACATAGAGGTAATATATACTCCAGGCAAAGATATTCTGATTGCAGACACTCTATCCGGGGCAGTACCAAGAAAACCAGCAGAGGGAGACATTGATCTAAGTAGTGAAAAGGTCATATACTCAATCCAAGCAACAGAGACACTGCCTGACAGCATGTTAAAGGGGCTAAAACAGGCCACACAGAGGGACAGTAATTTACAGTTGCTTAAAGAAATGCACCTCAAAGGATGGCCTAACAGGAAAAAACAAGTCAGCATCAGACTTCAGCACTGTTGGCCCATGAGACACAATATATACATAGAAAGTGATCTCATAATGGTGGGTAAAAGAATCATCATACCTAAAGAGCTGAGAACAGATATGCTACAAAGACTTCACACAGCACATCAAGGAATACAAAGGTCGAAGGCACAAGCCAGAGCTGTGATGTATTGGCCAGGTATGAATCGAGAAGTAGAAATGATGGTTGAAGCATGTGGACCTTGTCAGGAACTCCTTACCCAGCAACCATAAAGAGCCAATGCGTCCACATGAAATACCTGATATGCCATGGTTAAAGTTTGGTGCAGACATTTTTGACTTTAGGGGACACTCCTACTTAATAGTAGTGGACTATTTTTCAAAATACCCTGAGGTTCTCAGAATGCCTGACAAGACGGCAGCTACAGTTATTGCAAAATTGAAAGCTGTATTTGCAAGACATGGAATTCCAAAAGAACTGGTAGCGGATCATGTACCATTTGCAAGTCATGAAATGAAGCAATTTACAAAGTTGTGGGAGTTCAAAATAACTAATTCCAGCCCAGGATACCCACAATCTAACAGTTTAGCTGAAAGAATGATCCAGACAGTAAAAAGAATCTTTCTGAAGTCTATGCAAGGTCAGACCGATCCACATCTCGCATTGCTCAGTCTTAGAAATACACCAGTCACAGGACTGAACTTTACACCTTCTCAGTTGTTAATGGGCAGAATGTTGAGGACAACATTACCAGCAAGTGCAAGGGCACTGCGACCTGAAATACCAAAGGATGCACATAAATGTCTGAAAAGACTACAGAAAAGACAGAAAAGAGTATTATGACAGGAATGCAGCTCCACTTATTCCATTCAGAGAAGGGGAAATGGTATGCATAGAGACTTATAGTGGGTGGCAACCTGCTACAGTAGAAAGAATCCGTGATGAGCCAAGATCCTATAATGTGATTACACCTGCAGGACAGCGATACCGCAGGAACAGAAGACACCTGAGGAGAGACCGAACAGTTACTTTGGAGGCTGAAGAGCAACAGGCAGATGAGTCAACTGAATCCGTGTTGTCACAAACAGTGCAATCCAGGGACAACAGCCAGGAACAGGACACTTGTCAAGAGTATGAGCAACCTGAGATGGAACCTGTTGTTTTCAATGACACTTTGCCAGAAAGTCCTGAGGCTGTACCCAGTGTGCAGTCTACTCGAATGACCAGAAGAGGGCGTCTACTTAAAGTTCCTGAGAGGTTCAGAGATTTTGTTATGACTTAAGTCAGAGGTAAAGACTTATTTCAACAAAATTGAGTACCAGTGACTTTAGACCCTAACTCATCACAAAGTAAGACTCAACCATTATGTTAATATTGCTTGGTAATTATTTGTCATTGATATGCAAACCAAAATCAAGGTAATTGCTTTCTTTTACTAGAAGGGGAGATGTAGTATATGGTAACTTACCCTAGTAACATTGTAGAATGGTTTAGTCCACATCCCCCTGCAGTTTTGGGCCAATGGTATGTCTGGTGGAAACTGGGTTTTAGAAACTGCACGAGCAGATTGTAGTAGTAGTTCTGCTGAGGCCTGCTGATCTATCTGATGTATGTTTGTTGAATAAACCTCAGAGCTGTTAGAAGTTACTTATGGTGTCCAGTCATTCCTAAAACCAGCAATCCTGTAAGAAGCAACTAAAGTGAAATATTATATAGACCTTGACGTAGTTTGTCAGCCTGGTATAACATCTTCTGTACTGAAACCAGACACTGGCCATTCCTTTGAACATTTCCAGTAAAGCAGTCCACCTATATTTGGCCCCTTAAGGTAATTTTAGTGCCTTACTCAGTGTGTTGGGGAAAAATCCCATACTTACTGTATGTGGTAGTTAGAGAGCAGGCTAGCTGTGGTTGACCACCACGACTGATGATTAAAGAAGTTGTATTTTGGAGCAGGACAGCATGTTCCTTGGGAGTGGCATCATTAATTATGTTTATATGCCAAATCAGGACTAGCAACGTTTTTTACTGTATGACGTTAAGGTATCCATATGCTTTGTTGCTGCACTGCCATATTGTTTGCCCCAGCTCCAGGTTCGTCCTCATACTGTACCTTTCTCTTATCCTGCATGGCTTTTCAAAAGTGCTCTAGTTGTCTTTGTTGATGTGCTGATTGTGGCTACTTGCATAACTCTTCTGGCATTATTAAAGACTGACTGATGAATTCTAAATGTAAATATCATTTTTATCCATTCAAGACAGGGAGGTAGTTTGCTTTATTTCCATGTTCAGCAGGAGTTTGATACAAAACTGCTTGCTTAGTCATGTGCTTTATTTTGATTGTGGTTGGATCCCTGCAGGCTGTCTAACGCTGTTGAGTAAAATGCATTACTTTAGCCACCACTGTAAGGCTCTACATAATTCAGTACATAATAACATTTCTGGTACTTTAAATGTGGTAACTGTGATTAAGTGTTTTGAAAGGGAGTTATTGTGTGCTTGTAACATGGCACAAAAAAGACAAACGAAATGAAGCAGTCAGATAGGTTGAAAGACGACAGGTGGTGCAACAGAAACCATGGATTAATACCATGGTAGATCATGGTTGGGAGCGGGGGCACGCAAAAAGAATTAAACCACGGTTGGAAAGCTGGAGGAGCCGAGCAGCGATGGTGCAGATTAGAACAGTGAGCACGAAACGCTGTCCTGGGTCGCCCTCTAGTGGCAAGCGGCAACGAGTTGCAGAGCAGGGACAGGCTGGGACACACAGAGGAGTAAAGAGCAGCATAGCGTGCTGCAGGAGACAAATACATGTACGACATATGGGAGAGAGCAGTGTGTCTTACTGCAGCAGTCGGCAGAACCGCAGACAATGACAGCAGTGTGCAGACCGCAGCATCAGGTTCAGCAATCGCCAAACCACTGTGACTTGCATCACCACTGTGTCCATGCAGTCACTCCTCCACGCGCCGATGCAACATGTAAATGGACAGCAATACCCAGAGTGCAGCAGCAAACACCAGTGAACTGTGCGACTATCAGGCTGAAACGAACACGGAGAGACACACAGAAAGATAAGTGGGCACAGTGACGAATGTGACAGTCCGGGCTACATATGTACCGCGGGTGTAGTGTAGGAGCCGAGAACCACATCAGTATATTAATAGATAGCAAATTGTGAATGTGCACGCGCCCATTGTCAACTGAGCAGAACACCATAAAGACAGTAGTGAGACACAGAAAACTGCTATTTGGAGACGTCTTTGTCAGTCATAATAGTACTATGTCATAGTAATCATAAACAGTAATCTAGCACAGTGCTAGCCATGTTACAAGCGGATTAACCCACTCGAAAGCATGGGTCTACTGTGGAATTAATCCATGGTTGGTTGGCTGGACCCACTCGGCCTTCGGCCTCGTGGTCCAACCCCCCCAACCATGGATTAATTCCACAGCAGACCCATGCTTTCTTGTGGGTTAATCCTTACTTGTAAGCATATTTTATGAATTACACTTTTTAATGTGAACAGCAACTGAGCAGAGATCAAGTGAGTTTTGGACTT
Organism: Neoceratodus forsteri; assembly: GCA_016271365.2. NCBI lineage: Eukaryota > Metazoa > Chordata > Ceratodontiformes > Ceratodontidae > Neoceratodus > Neoceratodus forsteri. The sequence continues at coordinate 1,125,574,279 of CM057449.1, read as the reverse complement.
TTCATCTAAGTTTTTGTTTTAACATCTGGTTTCTTAATTAATGTATTGTACAGCAACAGAGTTCTGGATGTACCTCAGCAGTGTGTTTTTCTACTAAGACATTAATCAAGGGTGTGTATGCTACCACAAAAAAAAATATATTAATGGGAATGTAAAACTAGTGTTTCTCTTTTTCAATATAATTGGAAATTTGAGCATGCCTGATATTCATTTTTGTAATTACTGATCAATGTGAAATGCAGTGAGATTAGGTGAGTGGAGGCCTGCAGTGAAACGTGTCCTGTTTGCTGCAGCTCACCTTTTCCAAAACTGATATATAATACTAAAAATTAGTTTCTGGTTGGAAAATGACAATATCAGTAATGGACCCTAAAATGAATTTAGATGAGTGATCTGTTGTATGTGACTGAGAAAGTTCTGCCTCATTTGTTTCCTGTATTCAGCGTTTCTTCAGCTGGGGCCCAGAGATTGCTACAGTTTGGATCATTTATATGCCTGTTCTAAATGTTTGACTCTATACACTCCTTTTCTGTTCTCTAACTTAAACCACTGTCCCTTTTCAAGCATTTTGCTCCTTGCCTAGTCGTGTTTCATGTGTACAGGGTCAGGAAATGTCACTAGAGTGGACCCTCAATAGGCTCAACTTGTTGCTTCATTGAAACCAAGCTGATTTGGCTCAGTAACTTCGTCTCAATCCTAATTAAAGCATAGAAGGATTTAGGGGGTTGTTACAGGGGTCCAGACCCCCCCCCCCAAATAAATAACCACAGAAACAACAGCATCAGCTACAAAAATACACTAAAAACAGTTCCCTACTTTTTGCCGGCTTTAGTCCAGTCCTTGAACTGTAATCCCTCTTTGTGTTAAAGATGGTATAGTGTGATTAGTAGTAGCTCTCCATGAGCTGCAGTTATGTGGCAGCACAAGACAGGGACCATAGAAAGACCCAATATGAGTAGATCTTCCAGTAATCAATCTTCATTGATTCCTGTTTATGGGTTTGGGGCTGGAGGCACTAGGATAACGCCCAACATGGATAGTTGTATTGCTGTTTTATGCCATGGGAGCATACTGCCTCATGTGGTGCCACATGTGCCAGCCAGTAACCAATGTTGGCTCCATCACGCACCTCAGTTCTGGTTTTCCTGCTGTCGAGTACACACCATGGGAGCGGCAGCACCTCTTTTTTTAACTGTGTTTCTGCCTCTTAGTTCACAATGCTACATTTTTGTCTTAGTTTATTTATTTTATGATGAAGCTGGCACTGGAAAAGAAGAAGAGGGTGAAGAAACATTGTCTGCTGTCCATCATGTGTCGGTGCTTCCGTATGAAACATACGGCAATGACAGACTGGGATAAGCTGTGCTTGCTCTGCCTTGGCCCATCTGACAATGTGGATGAGTGCAACGCTTTCTTCTCTGTGGACAGCTGCACCCTTGAAATGCATCTGGGTAAACAGAACCCAGGAATACAGTGTATCCTAGATGGGCATACACTAGAGGTGACCAAGACTGAAAGGGACTTGGGCATAATCATATCCTCAGATGCACAGACAGGGGAATTACGAGCAGGAAACAAGAAGTTATCATCCCACTCTATAGATCCTTGGTGAGGCCATACCTGGAATACTGTGTCCAGTTCTGGAGGCCCCACCTACAGAAGGGCAAGGAGCGCTTGGAGACTATTCAGAGAAGGGCCACTAAGGTGGTGCAGGGCCTCCATCACAAGCCATGAATCTAGACTCAGGGACTTGAACTTGTACTCCCTGGAACAGAAAAGGGACGGGGGGACATGATAGAAACATTAAAATTCATCAAAGGTATAAACACAGTTCAGGCAGACAACCTCTTCCAGGCCAACAGTGAGGCACGTACTAGAGGGCACAACCTACGCCTGAGGGGGGAAGGCTAAGAAATAATGTCAGGAAATACTTTTTCATGGAGAGGGTGATAGACCCATGGAACAGCCTTCCCCCAGAGGTGGTTGCAGCAAAGACAGTGAATGAATTTAAACACGCATGGAACCGACACTACGGTAAAAGCAAAACAAGCAACCTATAGGGGCAGGGGTAGGATTCCCGGGCAGACTAGATGGATCACAAGGTCCCCATCTGCCGTCATCTTCTTATGTTCTGTGTGGCACCGGTCTCCCCACCTTGAGGAATTTCCACATGAGCACTGACCAGGTCATTCCTCTGATGTAGGTCGATCCCATTTGAGTGGTCCTGCCAGGTTCTCCCCTATGGCGAGGTCCCTTGCGCATCACCACAGCTGCAGCAGAGGCTTTGGAATCCCTGTGTTTCCTTTCTCACTTGGGCCTCTGCCACCATTGTCCATGTTACCAGGGATCATGAGCCCTTTGGGGTCAATCACATGGTCTCAGTACAGAGGAGCGGCTGGTGCCTTACACTAGTACCATAAGAATGCCGACAAGGTCTATTTCAGTCCTATTCCTCTGGTACCACCCCCTGTTTCCAGTACCTCCTCTCCATCATTGTCCTTCTCGGAGGACATCGGATCTATCCTCCATCTGTCCTTAGCCTCTGAGTACATCCTGTGCCAGAGATTCTTGGTGGACATGATAGAGGCACTGGAAGTGGGCTCTTTTCTGTGGTGGCAGTCCCACATCCTTGCAGCTGGGTCTCCTTGGAGCTTTGAGCCATAACTCCTCAGTCATCCCTTCTTGGTCTAAAGCCATTGAGGAACCATCAAGGATGGTTTAGAGGAGTAACTTCTCCTGCCCTCCAGCTCCCAGGGACCTTCTTTTGTGATGCTGCGCACCCACAGGATCTGCAGGGGCAGTACCTCACCCCACTCTGGGTCCTGAAGCCTTGCAGACCTCAATAAGGCCTAAATTCCCTATGCGTGGCCGATCTCCTGAGGCTGACTCTGCTCATGCAGATGCTTTAGGGAGAAAGGCGTATTCCTCAGCGTGCATTATGATATTTATTGCTGCACATCAGGCAGCCTTCAGCAGGCACCTTTGGTTGCAGTTGGGTTAGCTCCTAGCTGCATTGCCTCTGAGGGAGTTAGATGGGCAAGCCGTTTGCCTTTCTGATGAGAACCTGGTGCTGGCAGTGCACAAATCAAGGGTATCATACATTGCCAATGTGGTGGCCTGCAGTCTGGCAGGAACTATAGTCTGCATCAGGTGGATGGCGTGTCTTTGTCTTTCCAAGCTAGCACCTTTGGCCAACGTAAGGTCCTCAACTCACAGTTCAAGGGGGCTAATTTTTAATCCCACAGAGTCAGGCGAGAGCTCTCAGGGCACCCTCCTGATCTTATCTGTGTCAGTCTTCACCATTCATCACTAGTAGGTACAGTGCCGGAGCTAGGACCCCGTGGGATATATATATTTTTTTTCTATGGGTGGAGTCGATACAGGCCTGGCGCCGCCCTCAAGGCCGATGTTCTATGGGGCACTCGCGGGTTGTCCGTTATCTGTCATCGACTCCACCCCAGCCCCAGTTCTTCTTCTCCCGCCGTTGAGTGAAGACCTCGTGTGGAGACTGCTCTGCTATCAAAACTGTGTTTGTGGCCTAGTTCGTCAGCCTTGTGTGTGTGTGTGTGTGTGTGTGTGTGTGCCTTGGTTCTGTTCGCCCTGCTTGACGTTGCTTCTGCTGGTAAGATTGTTTCATTACTTTTAAACAGCGTCGAGTACTGTTTTTGCTGTTATTTGCCGTATGGTTATGTTTCGTCCTGGGGGCAAGAAACTCGAAATGGGGCTGCCTCCATAAAGGCCGGGTGCCCGTGTCCCCCGCCTTTTGTCTGCGGAGCGGACCAGCATGACCGCTGCTCTCCTGCCTTGGCTCGACCCACGATATGGATAACTCAGCATCTGCTTCTCCATGGACCGCCGAGTTGTCAAAATCGCATGTTTAATCAATCAATCAAAACTTTATTTATAAAAAGGCGCCTTTATAAAAACCAAGGCGCCTGTACATCTCATAATAAAACAATATTAATAAAAACAATAAATTAACCACACTAATAATACTTAAAAATCATTATATGCTTGTTTAAAAAGATATGTTTTAAGTGCTCCCTTAAAAGTTTCGATGGTCGGGCAATCTCGTACCTGACGAGGTAGAGAATTCCACAGGGCTGGGGCCACAAAGCTAAAAGATCTGGCCCCAGAGGTCTTCAAACAAACCCTGGGAATCTCTAGTAATCCCTCGTCAGTGGATCGGAGAGAGCGGGGGGGGGGGGACAGTAGGGATGAAGAAGATCTTTCAGGTAGCTAGGTTCCTTATCATGTAGGGCCTTATAGGTCAGCAAACTGACCTTGAAGGTGATACGCCAGCATATTGGCAGCCAGTGCAGTCTGCGATGCACAGGCGTTATATGACTGGTCCTAGAAGAACCTGCCAGTAGTCTGCCTGCCGCGTTCTGCACTAGCTGCAAGTGGCGAATATCAACCCCCGGTATCCCAAGATACAGGGAATTGCAGTAGTCAAGACGGGAGGTAACGAAGGCGTGGACCAAAGTAGGGGGATCATCAGGAGGAACCAGGTGCTTCACCCGGGCAGTGTTCCTCAGGTGGTAAAAAGAGGCTTTGACAACTGCCAACATCTGTGATTTAAGTGTCAAACAGCTGTCAAAAACAATGCCCAGATTTCGCACCTGATCTGAGGTAGTTAGCTGGACACCCCCGAGCCATAAGCCCGAGGGAGATCCAGCCGACAAACCTGCCTCCCGGCGACCTGGGTCCATGACCAACACCTCAGTTTTTCTTGGATTCAACCGCAGCCAACTCAAATTCATCCAGTCCTGGATTTCGGCAAGACAGTTATTAAAAACCGAGAGAACAGCATCTTGGCCAGGTACAAAGGACATGTACAATTGAGTATCATCTGCATAGCAGTGAAAACTCAAACCGCACCGCCTAATGATCGATCCCAACGGCAGCATGTACACAGCAAACAACATGGGTGCCAAAATGGAGCCCTGTGGTACCCCACAGGATAGGGGGAATGATGTCGAGGAAAAAATCCCAGACACTACTCTCGAGAAAAGATCGAAACCAACTGAAGACTGTACCAGACAGTCCACAGATAAACCGCAGGCATTCCAGCAGCACACCATGGTCCACTGTGTCAAATGCCGTGGAGAGATCAAGAAGGACCAAGATAGAACAGGTAATTCGATCTCTCACTATCAGGAGATCATTTAGTACCCGAACCAGAGCCATCTCGGTACTATGTCTCTTCCTAAATCCAGACTGGAGAGAATCATAGACATCGTGGCTGGTTAAATGATCATCCAACTGCGTTGCAACCACCTTCTCAATAACCTTTCCCACAAAGGGTAGGTTAGAGACGGGTCTATAATTAGCCAGACAGTCCGGGTCCAAGGAGGGCTTCTTAAGAAGGGGCTGAACCAAAGCGTCCTTCAGAGGATTTGGAAAATTCCCCCTCTCCAAAGACCTCCAGACTATCTCAGCCAAAACCGGACCGATTTTATCTTCGCAGCCCACTAGGAGACGTGTAGGGCCCGGGTCCAGACCACAGTTGGTCGGATGCAGTAATCGGATGACCATCACAATGTCATTGATTGTGGGAAGGCTGAAGTCGGACCACACAAAACCAGTGTCCAACATCTGTCGACCACCACTACTCCCACTAGAGAGAGTCAGGCGGACGTCAGACCTGATCTTGGCAACCTTATCTGAAAAGAATTGAGCAAGCTCCTCACACCATTCTTGAGAAAAGGCTCTTCTGGGCTGAAGACAGATTGGATTGCACAATCTGTCCATGGTCCGGAAAAGCTGAGCTGGTCTATTCTGAGCAGCAGCAATCTCTCTGGACAGGAATTCTGCCTTCTTATGAGAGATTGCTGATTGATAAACCACATAATGGTCCATCAATCTAAGTTTGTCACAATCCAAGCCTGACCTCCACCAACATCTCTCTAATCTTCAGCCAACTCTCCTTAACTCCCTTAGAGTCTCATCAAACCAAGAAGACCTAGGGCGAAGAGTGAGAGGACGTGCACGAACAGGTGCAATGGAATCCAGGGCCCCTGTCACTGCCTTATTATAGGCAAGTACCAAGTCCCCTGGATCCATGCAATCACTCGGGAAACCCGATAGGTCCAGCACTGCCATCAGACCATCTGGGGAAACACCCCTCAAAGGGCGGTACCGGACCATCTCCATAGAGGCTGGCCTACTAGGGGTGGCCTCAAAACTGAACCCAATGGAATGATGGTCAGACCATCCGACTGGTTCCACCACCAAATCGGATATCTCCATCCCCAGTAGGAACACCAAGTTCAGTGAATGACCTCCAATATGGATCGGGAAGGAAATAACCTGTGTGAAGCCCAGTGAAATCATTAACTGGCGGAAGTCTTGACTAAACTGCGAGAGTTCATCATCGACCCAGGCATTGAAATCACACAGAACTAACCATCTGGGGGATCCCAAATGTCAGGTCAACAATGAAGTCTGCAACTTCCTGCTGGAAAACATTCCCATCACCTGGTGGATGGGTAGACGAGAAGAATCCTGCGCCCCACACCCTCGCCCATAATACATTCAAAGGAATTGGTATTACCCACTGGTACTTCCACTAGGCCTAGTTCTGATCTAAAACAGATGGCAACACCCCCGCCCCTACGATCCATCCTAGGGCGGTGTATCACCGAGTACCCGGCTGGAATTGCTGAAGCCAAAACCGGGCCAACATTTTCATCCAGCCAGGTCTCAGTGATACACGCCAGGTCAGATATTTCAACAAGATCCGCTATAATAGCGGTCTTGTTTTATAAGACCTGGTGTTACATAACACCACCCGAGTAGGATGAGCATCCGAGGATGACCGTGCTACCTGCTGACTACCAGCAGAACCCTTGGGTATGGGAACCAGCCAGGGGGAACCCCTTTCCTGGACCCATTTTGCCCCAGGGCGTCTCCTTGTCCCCACTATCCCTATCCGCCCCCACTCCTCTCCAGTCCCTCTCCAGGCCCAGCCCTCATGTCGCTGACTTTTGGAGGACGGGTTAGTATTCGACAGGCCAAGGCGAGGATTCTCGTCCCTTCCTCCGGGACCCCTCCCAATCCTATATGGCCCGTGGAGGAGGGGGCCTCCGCCTCTCTTAGCCTTGCTGTGGCGGGGGCTCCTTCAGCGGTGCAGGAGGCCCAGTCTGTCTCTCTCGGGGAACAGTCGGGGGGCACTGCTTTGGCAGTCGCCTCTTCGGAGGTGAAGGCTCCCTCGGTGTCATGTTCTGGGCTCTCCGGGTCTGGACCAGCACTGTCCTCAGTGTCGTTTTGCGGGACCGCTCTTAGTCCCGGTGCCGTTTGTGGTGCCGTGGGCTTGGAGGGCGGCACCACATTCGGCGCCGGGCCATCTCTCAGTGCCGCTGGTGCTCCTGGTGTTGTTTGCGGGGTTGGGGATGTCAGCGGCACCGGGGGTAGTGCTTGGGCATGTTTCTGTTTCTGGCACTGTGAGTGGCGCCGGGACTGAAGCCGGTGCAGTCTGTGGCGCTGGGGGGAGCGCGACGCCACGCCCGGTGTCGCGCCCAACCCCGGTGCCATTCGCGGTGCTGGGGAAGGTGGTGGCGTCGGGCGTGGTGCTATGCTTGACTCCGGTGCCACTTGCGGCACCTGGGGAGAGTGCAGCGCAGTGTTTGGTGTCGTGCCTGACTCCGGTGCTGTTCGTGGCACTGGGGAGGATGGCGGCATCGGGTGTGGTGCTGTGCTTGACTCTGATGCTGTCTGCGGTGCCGGGGTGGAAGGTGGTCCGACTCGTGGTCCAGGAACTGGGGGGGATAGAGAGGTCATCTGGCATCGGACCTCGGAGTCTACCTCCTCGGAGGCGGACTCTATGTCTGATCCAGATTGGCTCCCAGGTTTTTTGGAATCCTCTGATTCCCTCCATTTCCAGCACCTTGGCCCGCACTCGGCCTCCCTCTGGGGGTCAGTTGTCGCCAGTAGGCCCTAGGGTCAGGGGTACTGACCAGCCAGCAGTGGTCCCCGTGGTCACTGCCGTGCAACCACGGACCACTGGCACTTCTGCTCCTCCATTCAGGGCACCCGGTTCCCTGGTGTGTTTGGACAGTCCAAGTTTGGGACAGCCCAGGGCACGCAAAGAAGGGGAGGGTACTGTTCCCTGGGTGGACACCTCGGAGGCTGCCCGGAGTTGTCAGCTGCCTAGGCTGGTGGCTATGAGGACGAGGTCCCTCTCTGACTCTGAAGGGTTGAGGAGCAAGGGTGTGGTGCAGTGCGCCCTCGCCGGACCCCCGGCCAGGTTTTGGGAGGAGCTGCAGTGCAGACCCTCACTGTTCCCTGGATAGGTCCTTGAGAGGGACTTCAACTTCTGAGGTCAGGGGCCGTCCTTCTGGACTCGGACGGTCCGGGTCACCTCACGAGGGAATTTCTTCCCATGGGCACAGCTCTGACTGTTCCGATCTGGTTGAACGGCTGTTAGCTGCTGGGACCTTCGGATCTCCCTCCTTGCAGGGAGTTTCCTCTTGGCCCCCCCTGCCCTGACAGTGACCATTCTCCTGTTGCTAGGAGCTTGTCCCCTGAGCCTCTGTCTCCATCCCCGGCTATCCCAGGTATTCCCGGTCCTAGGGGACCTCTTACCTGGGAACAGTTCAGAGGTTCCGCTGCACATTTCCCTACCTATCTCCATGCCCTGGACCAGCAGGTGTTCCACCATGCTCCCTTACAGCCAGACCCTGAACCTCGGAGCTTGCCTGTATCTTCTTCCTCCTCCTCGGAGGGAGAGGAATTATCTGCCCACATCTCCCCAGCGTCTGATCTCTCTTCCTATCAGCGCTTCCTCGCAAGGCTATTGGATGAGCTCCGTCTTACCCCAGTCCATGTCAGTAATCCCGAGTATGTGAAGCGCGCCTTCCTAGGTGAGTAGAGTGCGACCAACCTGGTGGTTCCCACCTGGCCTGTTCCTTTCCAGGAAGTGTACATTGGCTTTGCCTGTGTCCCTTCTCTACTGTTCCAGCCTCAAGGGACATATGCCAGTGGTATTGTGCCCCTCCCCCCGGGTCTCCAGGTTCTGTGCCTCATCCCTCTTCGGGCTTGACCTCCCTGGACACCCCCTCTGGGCCTTGCACCCCCCACCGTGACTGACCCCCGGACTTGGACTCTTCGGACTTCGATTTCTGGGGGAGAAGAGTTTTCTATTCGGCATGGATCGTCCTTTCCATTGCTTCACATCTGGCCCACTTTGCAGCCTCTGATAGGTTCTTGTGGTCCAGGCTAGAACAGCTCCTAGCCTCAATGCCTGATACGGAGGAAACCAGGCAAGCCATTGCCCTCTCTGCTCAGGGCCTGGAGCTGCAAGACACCAAGCAAGGGCATCTTATGACGCCAGTGAGGTGGCATCCAGAGCGATAGGGACAGCGATCTGCATTAGGCGGATGGCATGGCTTCGCTTATCCTGGTTGTCACCCCTGGCCCAGCGAAGGGTGATCTCCTCCGCATACCGGAGAACCCACCTCTTTTCCCGCAAGGTGAGACGGTGACTTTCGGGGCACATTCCCTCCTGCACTTGGGGCTCCCCATCTCACCCAGACCAGTCTCAGGCCTCCCCAGGCCTGTAAGGGTTCTCTCCTCCAGTGTCTCACCCGCTGGAGGCTAAGGGACTTAGTCCCTTGGGGCAGTTTAGGGCCCCCTTCGGGGGGGTTCGGTACTCACCCACTAGTAATGAACGGTGAAGATTGACACAGATAAGATATGAAAATTACGTACCTACCGTAATTGTTGATCTTTCTGTATATCTTCACCATTCATCACTAAATCCCGCCCTCCTTCCCCCTGGGGCCTCAGTCTCTGGGCTCCCTCCTCCCCCCTGTGTGTGTCTCTGTTATTTTTCTCCTCACTCTCCTCTCCCTCGTGGTTAGGAGGAAGAGGACCCTGGAGACACACAGGGAGGAATTTTCTCCTTAGGAGGTATTATTGGGGTGTATGGGAGGAGGGGCTCTCTCTCCTGTCTCTATTCTTCTCCCTCACTTCTTCGAGAGTGAGCTGAGGATTTGGGTGGCCCATCCCGTTTTTCTTTATGAACTCAAAGCTTTTGAGTTTAATTTCCTTAATTCCCTCCTGGCAATTTAAGTTTTTCCCCTATTTTTGAAGGGAGGGGGAGGAGTACGAGACCCCCCCCCATCCTGACCCCCCTCTTAAGGTTGGCCCTCCCGGGCGAATGCTGCTTAATAGCTCAGGCTTTGCCTTCCGGCAGCTTAAACCTTGGTAGTCCAGATTTGGGGCTATCGTTATTGTCAAAATCCTAGGATGCAGGATTGTTTCTGGGGGTGTGGTCCTCTGCCCCCCCTCTCTTGTATCCCTCCCTTCTTTCTCCTCCTTCCAGAGATTGGGGTCCCTTCCCTTTCCCCAATTTCTCATATCTTGTTTCTCTCTCTCTTGTCTCCTCTGTCATTTATTTCTCCTTTTAGGTTATTATATCCTTTCCTTTTATCTATCCCTTGGGCTCTCTTGCCCCACTCCACCTCCCTTTCCTTACATTTTCCAGCGTTTCAGAACTGGGGCTGGGGCAGAGTCGACGACAAATAACGGCCAACCCGCAAGCACCACGTAGAACGTCAGCCTCAAGGGCGGAGTCAGGTCTGCGTCGACTCCGCCCATAGAAAAAAAAAGTCTTCCGCAGGGTCCTAGCTCCGGTGCTGTACCCACTAGTGATGAATGGTGAAGATGCACAGAAAGATCAACAATTACGGTAGGTACATAATTTTCATTTCTAGGGACATGGATATGTTGTTCATCCACACTGTCTGGCAGGTATCCTTGCCGCTTTAAATCTTGCCGGAAGGTTTTCAAGCTGGCTCCTCCCACCCACCCGGGTGGTAAAACTCTCGGCTCCGCCCCATGACGCCAGATCTTCCTTACCACTTGGAAGCTCAGGTTCCCTCCTTAACGCTATGCGTATAAGACTGGTTCCTAATTCTTTGGTTTTCCAAATTTAAAAGTTTTTTGCATTATAGACTTCGGTCTTCTATCCCTCGCGGCTGCGATGGACAACTCGACTCCCGGTTTTCGGCGGTGCCCTTGCGGGCAGAAGATGTCTCGGACGGATCCGCACTCCACGTGTGTCTACTGTTTAGGCCTTGAGCACGCACTCCACAGGCTTGCGACCTGTGCTCTTCCTTCTCAGCCCTATGTCCTCGAAGACCATGCTGCCCGCTTACAACTGGGCGCCCGAGAAATGTTTTCTCCGTAAAGTCTAAAGAGGCCCGGCCAGCGGCCGCGGCTCCCGGCGGATCAGTTAGAGCAGATGATCGCCCTCGAAGAGGAGGCGGCGCGGGCCGCATCTTCCTCGACTGCAGCATTTATCCCGCTCTCCCTGGGTTCCTCTTACACAGCTTCCTTTAAGGAGCTTTGTCTGTCCCTCTCCACTAGAGGAGAGGGACCAACGTCTGCTGGACCTTCTTCTCGGTCCAAGAAGAAAGACAAGGGTAAGTCCCTCCGTCGACGGTCTTGGGAGCGGGAAAGGTCCCTCTCCCCGAGTTGTCGGCCATCGACTTCGGTCGATCGTCCGGCTTCGGCCACTGGTCTCACGGTGTCCCTGTCAGGTCAGTTGACCAAGACTCCTGTCGACGCAGTCGAGATCTTTCTCGACCTGTTGGACGGGTTGTCGACTGGCGAAGCTGAAAATCCCCTCTCCCCGGTTCCCCCGGTGGGAGTTGAGGATCCCGCGGGCTTGCCAGTGCCTCCGGTTCTGGAGCCCTTGGGTGTTCCCTCCGAGCCGAGGGAGGAGCCGGTTCCACCCGTCCCCTCCCCGTCCTCGGAAAGGCCGAGGTTCTCGGTCTCGGACTTCTTCACGGTCCAGCCAATCCCGCCATCATAGGCGGTCTCAGCACCGCGTGTAAGCGGCGCCGCCGCTCGTCCTCGTCCTCCTCCTCGGATGAGGGGAGGCTTCGACGCAAGTTATGTCGACGATACGAGGACCTCATGTGGCAACAGCTCCTTCTGACTGGGAACAAGCCGACACCGTCGCCTTCCCCGGCCATTAAGTGGCTGTCACTGGAGCGGCCGAAACAACCCCTCGTTTTACCCGAGGAGCCTGTTCCCAGGCCGGTTGTTCGGCCAAAACCAGCTGCCCCACCGATTCCAGTGGAACCTCCGTCTCCACAGCCGCTGTTTGGGGCTCCGACCAAGAACTCTCGGTCGGTTCAGGGTCTGCCCCCATAGGCTGTCGGTCACCCTCACTCCCGATCGCCCTCGGCAGGTGGAGGGTGGCTCAGGCCCGAGGCAGCTCTTTGCGAACTCTTCTGAGTCTGACGACGATCCCTCCCTTTTCTCCAAGTGAGTAGACTTGGAGTCCTCTGGAGGTCAGTTGCTGGACGATAGCCCTTCGTCCTTCCTGGGTTTACTCAGGCTCATCTCAGAGTCCACTGGGATGCGGCTCAAGCCCGTATCCAAATGGGCCAAATATCCCCTCACGGAGATATTGGACCGAGGGATTCCGCTACGGAGGTCTTTCCTGTGGCTGAGGCCATCGTGGGCTCGGCCTTGGAGCTCTGGCAGCGCCCGCCTCCTGCCCCGCGCCCGGCCAGGATGGCCAGGAAGTATGCGGTTCCTACCGTTCCCTGTCCGGTTTCTCGGAACATCCCTCAGCCGAGGGGTTAGTTATCGACAGCTTGCCAGGCGTCGGAAATGCTAGGGACGTGGACAAACCTCCCGACAAGGAGTCCAAGAAATTGGACTATGCTGGGCGAAAAGTCTACGCTGCGTCCTCCCTTGGCCTTCGTCAGGCAAGCTCGGCCATGCTGATGGCACATTTCTCCCATGCCTTGTTGGGCTCCCTGGAAGAGGTAGTCCCTCATCTCCCGGCTGACCTGCAGACTACGGTTAGGCAGGTGCGGGACCAGGGCAGGGCAGTGGCCAAGCAGCAACTTCAGACTTCTCTGGACATTGGAGATTCATGCGCCAGGTCAGTCGCGGCCGCAGTGGCTATGCGCCGTCGGACATGGCTGAGGATATCCACCTTCACAGTGGATACCCAGCACAAATTGGCGGATGTCCCCTTCCTGAGGACCGACCTCTTCGGCCCTGGAGTGGAAGGCCACCTCCAGAGGATCGAAAAGTCCAATGCCACCTTGGACTCGGTCTCATCCGCTCAGAGGGACAAGGGCCACAGACCACAACCCAAGCCCTTTCGTCCGTCTGCGCCCTGGCATGTCCGGCCCAGCAACACCAGGGCCAGCAGGCTCGCTCTTGGCGTCCCAAACCCAAGCCCGCGGCTTCCTCCTCCAGGAAGCAGGGAGGTAAGGCCCAGGTGGTCCCTCGGCCGGTCCCTCCTCCAAGCCTGCACAGTGACGGGTTGAGGGTGTTGCCTCAACGCCGTCACCTCACCCCAGTTCCCCCCCGTAGGGGGACGGCTCCGGTTCCTCCTTTCCGCCTGGTCTGCTATTACCACAGACCGGTGGGTGTTGGAAGTGGTAGGAAAGGGCCTGCCTCTGGAGTTTGAGCAGGCCCCACCCTTCAGAGCCGTCGTACCTCAGGGGGCCTCGGGGTCCGAAGCCTCGCTGTCAGTTCGGCGAGCCGACATCGCTCTCCTCCTCGAGAAGGAGGTGATAAGAGAGGTGGCGGACCTTCCCTCAAACCCGGGGTTCGTGTCCAGGTACTTCCTGGTTCGAACGGACGGGGGTTGGCGCCCATTTCACACCTACGACTCTAAACAAGTTCCTAAGGTCTCGAACCTTCAGGATGGTCACCTGGCTCAGATAATACCATCCTTGGAACACGGCGTGGTTCTGCTCTCTGGACCTACAGGATGCGTTCTTTCACATCCCTATCCGTCCGTCCCATCAAAGGTTCCTTCGCTTTCGAGCGGAGGGATCCCTTTTCGAGTTCCAAGCCATGCCCTTCAGCTTATCTCCAGCTCCCAGGGTCTTCACCAAATGCATGGCAGTGGTGACAGCATTCCTGCGGCGCCGAGGGGTCCGGGTTTACCCTCACCTGGACGATTGGCTGATTGCAGCCCCCTCCAGACAGGAGGTGGAGCAGTCCAGAGATCTGGCCCTCCAGGTTTGCTCTCAGGTCGGCCTCCTCATCAACGAGGCCAAGTCGGAACTCGAGCAAAGCAGGTGATTCTTTTCATCGGGGCAGAGCTCGACTATCTTCGAACCAGGGCACGGCTCCCGGCGGACAGGGTCGAGGTTCTTCCTCCCTTGCCCAATCATTGCTGGTTGGGCACCGCGCCTGCCCGGACTTCCTGGCGCCTCCTGGTCTCATGGCGGCCTGTACCAGCGTGGTCCGCTGGCCTGCTGGAACATGCGTCCCCTTCAGTGGGGGCTGGCCAGCCAGTGGTCCCAACGCTGCGATCCTTTGGACCAGCTAGTGACGGTGACCCAGGGGATGTGGAACGCTCTCCAGTGGTGGACCATTCCAGTTCATCTGCAGGAAGGCATCCCGTTTGTCCACCCCGAGCCGACGGTCTCTCTATCAACCGATGCCTCTCTGATGGGTTGGGGTGCCCATCTGGGGGAACACCGAGCGCACGGCCTCTGGTCCCCGAGGGAGTCCCGATGCCACATCAATCTGCTGGAGCTCCGAGCGGTCCGCCTAGCTCTCACCGCCTTTGCTCCGTTTCTTCGGGGTCAAGTGGTCCGGGTCCAGATGGACAACACCACGACCATGTACTTTCTAAACCGCCAGGGCGGGACGTGCCCCATGCTTCTATGCAAGGAAGCTCTCCGCATCTGCTCACTCGTGCGCAGCCTGGAGGTGGATCTCCTAGCCATTCATGTGGCAGGAGCCTCCAACACCCTGGCCGATGCCCTAAGCCGGATAGGGGCTGCGTCCCACGAGTGGTCTGTCCTGCCGGAGGTAGTACAAGATCTGTTCTCCCATTGGGGCACACCTCAGGTGGACCTGTTTGCCTCCAGGGAGAATGCGAAGCTGAGGCTGTTCCATGCCCGCCCCCCTCAGCAGGGATCGCTGCAGGGGGATGCCTTCTCGAGGCCATGGATCCCGGCCTCTTCTACGCCTTTCCCGTTCCCCTTGATGCACAAGGTGCTGCAAAGCAAGGAGGGACAAGGTGCAGGTGATTCTGATAGCCCAGACTGGCCCCACCAGTACTGGTACCCAGATCTCCTCAGCCTCAGCTCCAGGCTCGAGGCAGCTTCCAGCTCGCCCGGACCTGCTCTCAGTCAATCAGGAAGGTATTCCATCCGGACCTTCAATCCCTGCACTTGACGGCCTGGTTCCTGGCGTAGAGTTCCAGGCCTTGGGTTCTTTCGACCGAGGTCCTCAACGTAGTTGAGGTGTCCTCGTGAGTCGACCAGAAAATGCTACGCCTTCAGATGGAAAAGATTTTCCATTTGGTGTCAGGGCAAGGGCCTGGACCCTTCCTCCTGTTCCTGGCGAGCATATTGGACTACCTGTGGTCCCTTCTCAGCAAGGGCTTGGGTCGACGCACCCTTAAGGTGCACCTGGCAGCCATCTCTGCTTACCGGTGCGGGCGGGAGGCAGTCGGTGGCGCAGGAGAAGGTGGTCTGGCGCTTCAAAGGCCTTGATCACATTTCCTCCGTGCAAGAACCTCCACCTCCGTGGGATCTACTGCTGGTATTGGCAAAGCTCATGGGCAAGCCATTCGAAACCAGTGCACAGGTGTGAACTCTCTCACCTGTCGGAAGACCGCCTTCTTGGTGGCTATCACGTCAGCCAGAAGGATGGGAGAGCTCAGGCGCTCTGCACGAGTCTCTTACCTGGTCTTCCACAGGGACAAGGTTGTCCTCGCGCCCCACCGAAATTCCTTCCGAAGGTGGTATTGGAGTTTCACCTTAACCAGGTGTTGACTCTGCCGGTGTTCTACCCCAGTCACACCTCGGAGGCCGAATATAGGCTCCATACACTGGACCCTAGAAGGGCGCGAGCTTACTATAAGGAGCGCACGGCTGAAATTCGGGGAGAAGTTCACCAGCTGTTTGTCACCTACGCTGAAGCCGCACCTGGCAGACCTGCAGCCAAGTGGACGATAGGCAGGTGGGTCACCTCCTGCATAGATCTCTGCTATAAGTTGGCGGGCATGGAGCCTCCCAGAGGGATAAGAGCTCATTCTACCCACCCTGTACTGCTGCATCGGTGGCTGCTTCCAGGGACGCCCTATCCAGGAAATCTGCAGGGCTGCTACCTGGAAGTCAGCACACACCTTCATCACCCATTACCACATCGACCTTGAGTCACGCCGGGATGCTGGTTTGGGGCTCTGTTCTCAGTCTCTATTCCTAGTAGAAGTGTCGCCTTGCCTCCTCCTCCTGGAGAACTGCTAGGAGTCTGCCAGACGTGTGGATGAACAACATATCCATGTCCTAGAATACAGGTTCTGGGACATGGATATGTTGATTCATCCACACTCATTGGCAGCATCTATGCCGCTTTAAATCTTGCCGGAAGGTCTTCAAGCTTGCTCCTCCCACCCACCGGGTGGTATAACTCTCGGCTCCGCCCCATGACGCCAGATCTTCCTTACCGCTTGGAAGCTCAGGTTCCCTCCTTAACGCTCCGCGTTTGTGACTAGTTCCTATTTCTCCGCTTATGGATTTAAAAATAATATTTTGCAAAAGACTTCAGTCTTCGATCCCCTGACTGCGATGGATAAATCGACTCCGGATTTTCGGAGATGCCCATGCGGCAGAAGATGTCTCGGACGGATCCACACCCACGTGTGTCTACTGCTTAGGCCTTGAGCCGACCCGCAGGCTTGCGGGCCTGTGCTCATCTTTCTCGCTCACGTCCTCGAAGACCGTGCTGCCCGATTGCAACTAGGCCGTCCGAGAAGCGTTCCCTCGGTGAAGTCAAGGAGGCCCGTTGGCCCGGTGTCATGTTGTGTTTCGGCGGATCCTTTCGGCGGATGGTAGCCTCTCCCGAAGAGGCTGCGGTGACCGTATCTTCCTCGGCACGGCATTTTATCCGCTCTCTCTGGGTTCTTCCTACCGGCTTCCTTTGGGAGCTTTGTCTGTCCCTCTCCACTAAAGGAGAAGGGCCTGCGTCTGCTGGACCTTTCTCGGTCCAAAGAGGGACAAGGGTAGAATCCCTCCGTCGGCGCTCTTGGGGCGAGGAAGGTCCCTCCAGACGTGGGCCGTCGGCCGGTCGACAGCTCGGCTCGACCACTGGCCCTCACGGTGTCCCGTCAGGTCAGTTGACGAGACTCCCACTGATGAAGTCGAGATTTTCTCGACCATTAGACAGGCTGTCGCCTTTAGCAGCCGAGATTCCCCTCTCCCGGTTCCCCGGGAGAGTTGAGAGATCCCGTGGGCTCGCCTGTGCCTCGGTTCGGAGCCCTCGGATGGACCTTCGAGCCGAAGGGAGTGTCGGTTCCGGCCGACACCTCCTGCACCGACCCCGAAATTCCGGGACTCTCCGGTCTCGGTCTCCGGACCTCTTAGCGGTCCAGCCGTTCCCACCGTCATAAGGCGGTCGGGTCCTGACTTTGTGATGGCGGCGTCGCCGCTGATCACGTCCTCCTCTCCGGATGAGGGCTTGGCGTAAGGAGTCGTCGTGATGCGAGACCTTATGTTGCCAACAGCTCCTCCTGTGGCCGGGGAATAAGCGACTCAGGCGCCTTCCCGGCCATTAAATTAACTGTCACGGGCAACCCGACACAACCCCTCGACTTGCCGAGGCCTATGCAGGCGGTTGTTCGGCCAAAACCAGCTGCTCCACCGATTGCGGTGGAACCTCCAGACTCCACAGCCCCAAGTGGGGCTCCGACCAAGGATTCTCGATTGATGAGGGGTTTCACCCAGCCATTGTCAGTTACCCTCACTCCCGACCGACCTCGGCAGGTGAAGGGTGGTTCGGAGCCAGAGGCAGCTCTTGAGGACTCTTCCGAGTCGAAGATGATTCCTCCTTCTTCTCCAGCGACTGGACTTGGAGTCTTCAGAGGTCAGCCAATGGACGATAGCCGTCGTCCTTCCTAGGACTGCTTGGCTCATCTCGGAGTCTACCGGGATGGAGCTCGAACCCGTTCCAAAGCAGGCCAGGTATCCCTCACGGAGATTCTGGACCGGGGATTCTCCGACGGAGGCCTTTCCGGTGGCGAGGCCATAGTGGGTCCAGCACCGAACTTTGGCAGCGCCCTGCTTCCTGCCCTGCGCCTTCGGCCAGGATGGCCAGGAAAGTATCACGGTCCTACGGTTCCTTGTCCGGTTTTGGAACACCCTCTGCTGAGGGTTGGTTACCGACACGCGTTTTCGGCAGCGCCCGGCAACGCCGGATGTACAAACCTCCTGACAAGGTCCAAGAAATTGGACTATGTCGGGCCGAAAAGTCTACTGCGTCCTCTCTCGACCTCCGTCCAGGCCAGTTCGGCCGTCCTCATGGCACATTTTCTCATGCCTGTTGGGCTCCCTGGATGAGGTCATCCCTCATCTTCCCGCCCGATCTGCAGACTACGGTTAAGCGGAGTGCGGGACCAGGGCAGGGCAGTGGCCAAACACGCTCCAGACTGCTTTGGATGTAGGGGACTCATGTGCCAGATCGGTGGTGGCCGCAGTGGCTGCTCGGCGTGGTTTGGCTGAGGATATCCACCTTTACTGGATACCCAGCACAAGTTGGCGGATGTTCCTTTTGGGGACTGACCTCTTGACCCTGGGGTGGAAGGTCACCTGCAGAGGATAAGAAGTCAATGCCACCTTGGTCGGTCTCTTCCCGCTCAGAGGGGACAAGGCCGCAAACACAGCCTAAGCCCTTTCGTCCTTCTGTGCTCCCCAGTGGCGCCGGCCCAACAGCGTCAGGGCCAGCAGGTCGGCCTTGGCATCCCAAGCCCAAGCGGCTTCCTCTAACAGGCAGGGAGAAGGGCTGGAGGTCCCCGGCGGTCCCTCCTCCAAGCCTGCCCAGTGCCGAGGCTGAGGGTGTCGCCCCCATCCCGTCACCCACCCCTGGTCCCCCGTGAGAGGCAGCTCGGCACTTCCGTTCCACCTGGTCCGCTGTTACCACGGACAGGTGGGTCTTGGAGGTGGTGGAAGAGGCCTGCCTCTGAATTCGAGCAGGCACCACTTCTTCAGGAGCCGGCCGCCTGGGGGCTTCGGGATCCCCAGCCTCACTGGCGGCTCGTCGAGACGACTATCGCCTCCCCCCAGAAGGAGGTGGTAAGAGAGGTGGTGGACCCTCCTTCAGACCCAGGGTTTGTGTCCAGGTACTTCCTGGTTCCGAAGCGGGACAGGGGCTGGCGCCATTCTCGGAAACCTACGACTAAACAAGTTCCTAAGGTCTCGAACCTTCAGGATGGTCACTCTGGCTCAGATAATACCATCCTTGGAGCAGCGAGCGTGTAGTTCTGCTCTCTGGACTTGCAGGGCAGCGTTTTTCACGTCCCTATCCGTCCGTCTTCACAGAGATTCCTTCGCTCATGAAGGATCTCTCTCGAGTTCAAGCCATGCCTTGGCTTGTCTCCAGCTCCCAGGGTCTTCACCAAATGCATGGCAGTGGTGACAGCATTCCTGCGGGCGCCAGGGGTCGGGTGTACCTTACCTGGAGCGACTGGCTGATAGCACTCCCTCCAGGAAGGAGGCGGAGTGGTCCAGAGATCTGGCCCTCCAGGTCTGCTCTCAACTGGGCCTCCTTATCACAGGCCAAGTCCGGAACTCGAGCGAAGCAGGTGATTCTATTCATCGGGCGCAGCTCGACTCTCTTCGAGCCAGGCGGCTCCCGGCGGACAGGGCCGAGGTTCTTTCCTCCTTTGCCCGATCATTTCTGGTTGGGCAATTGCCTGCCCGGGACTTCCTCGCCTCCTGGGTCTCATGGCGGCCTGTACCGGCGTGGTCCGTTGGGCCGCTGGAACATCGTCCCCTTCAGTGAGGACTGGCCAGCCAGTGGTCCTGCGCTGCGCATCCCTTGGACCAGCTTGGCCGGTGACACAGGGGATGTGGGGGCAGCTCTCAGTGGTGGACCGTTCCAGATCATTTGCAGGAGGGCATCCCTTCGTCCGCCGAGCCGCGGTCTCTCTGTCGACCGATGCCTCTCTGATGGGTTGGGGTGCCCATCTGGGGAACACGGGCTCATGGCCTCTGGTCCCGGGGAGTCGATGCCACATCAACCTGCTGGAGCTCGAGCGGTCCCTAGCTCTCACCGCCTTTGCTCCGTTCCTCCGGGGTCAAGTGGTCCGAGTCAGGCGGACAATACCACGACCATGTACTATCTAAACCGCCAGAGGCGGGACGCTCCGTAGCGCTATGCAAGAAGCTCTCCGCATTTGGTCACTGATGCGCAGCCTGGGCGGATCTCCTAGCCATTCACGTGGCAGGAGCCTCCAACACCCTGGCCGATGCCCTGAGCCGGATAGGGGCTGCATCCACAGTGGTCTCCTGCCGGAGGTAGTACAGCATCTGTTCTCCCTTTGGGGCACACCTCAGGTGGACCTGTTTGCCTCCATGGAGAGCACGCGCTGAGTCTGTTCCATGCCCGCCCCTCAGCAGGGCTCGCTGCAGGGGATGCCTTCTCGAGGCAATGGACCCCGGGCCTCTTTCGCTTTCCACATTTCCCTTGATCCACAAGGTGCTTCTCAAAGCGAGGAGGGACAAGGCGCAGGTGATTCTAATAGCCCCAGACTGGCCTCGCCAGTTCTGGACCAGATCTCCTCAGTCTCAGCTCCAGGACTCATGGCAGCTTCCAGCTCGCCCGGACCTGCTCAGTCAATCAGGGAAGGTGTTCCATCCGGACCTTCAATCCCTGCACCTATGGCCTGGTTCCTGGCTGCTAGAGTTCCAGGCCTTGGGTCTTTCCGACGAGGTCCTCAATGTAGTTGGGCGTCCCGTAAGGAGTCGACCAGAAAATGCTATGCCTTCAAATGGAAAGGTTTTCCATTTGGTGTCAGGGCAAGGGCTTGGACCTTCCTCCTGTTCCTTGGCAAAGCATCTTGGACTATTTATGGTCCCTTTCTAGTCAAGGGCTTAGGTCGGCGACCCTAGGGGTGCACCTGGCAGCCATCTCTGCTTACCCGGGCGCGGGCGGGAAGCAGTCGATGCGCCAGGAGAAGGTGGTCTGGCGCTTTCAAGGCCTTGATCACATTCCCTCCAGTCGGAACCCCCACCTCCGTGGGATCTACTGCTGGTACTGGCAAAGCTCATGGGCAAGCCATTCGAACCTATGCACAGGTGTGCTCTCTCTCACCTGTCGTGGAAGGCCGCCTTCTTGGTGGCTATCACGTCAGCCAGAAGGATGGGAGAGCTCCAGGCGCTTTCCATCGAGTCTCCTTACCTGGTCTTCCACAGGGACAAGGTTGTCCTGCGCCCCCACCCGAAATTCCTTCCGAAGGTGGTGTCGGAGTTTCACCTTAACCAGGTGTTGACTCTGCCGGTGTTCTACCCCAATCACACCTCGGAGGCCGAATATAGGCTCCATACTCTGGACCCTAGAAGGGCGCTCGCTTATTATAAGGAGCGCACGGCTGAAATTCGGGGAGAGGTTCGCCAGCTGTTTGTCACCTACGCTGAAGCCGCATCTGGCAGACCTGCAGCCAAGCGGACGATAAGCAGGTGGGTAACCTCCTGCATAGATCTCTGCTATAAGTTGGCGGGCATGGAGCCTCCCAGAGGGATAAGAGCTCATTCTACCCGCCATACTGCTGCAACGGTGGCTGCTTCCAGGGACGTCCCTATCCAGGAAATCTGCAGGGCTGCTACCTGGAAGTCAGCAAACACCTTCATTACCCACTACCACATCGACCTTGAGTCACGCCTGGGATGCTGGTTTTGGGGCCTCGGTTCTCCAGTCTCTCTTTCCCAAGTAAGTATATGGGGTGTGTGCCTGCCTCCTCCTCCCGGAGAACTGCTAGGAGTCTGCCAATGAGTGTGGATGAACAACATATCCATGTCCCTAGAAATACAGGTTACTCACCTGTAACAGGAGTTCTAGGAATGGTATATGTTGTTCATCCACACGACCCACCCGACCTCCCCGGCTTCGACGCACAACCTGAGCTTCCAGCGGGCCAGATCTGGCGTCATGGGGCGGAGCCGAGAGTTATACCACCCGGGTGGGTGGGAGGAGCAAGCTTGAAGACCTTCCGGCAAGATTTAAAGCGGCAAGGATACTGCCAATGAGTGTGGATGAACAACATATACCATTCCTAGAACTCCTGTTACAGGTGAGTAACCTGTATTTGCTCACCTGTAACAGGGTTCGGGGTAGTATATGTTCATCCACACGACCCACCCGACCTCCCCGGCTTCGACGCACAACCTGAGCTTCCAGCGGGCCAGATCTGGCGTCATGGGGTGGAGCCAAGAGTTTTACCACCCGGGTGGGTGGGAGGAGCCAGCTTGAAGACCTTCCGGCAAGATTTAAAGCGGCAAGGATACCTGCCAGACAGTGTGGATGAACAACATATACCATTCCTAGAACTCCTGTTACAGGTGAGTAACCTGTATTTCTGTGCCACAGGAGCCTCTGCCTGACCCTGACCAGTCTTAAGTCCTGCCAGACCCATGAGGAGCCCTGTCTTCAGGTGTTCTGCCCCACACAGAAGGCTGAGAGTATTTCTTACCTTTGGGGTGAGCCAGCTCCTCCTTCAAGAAAAAAGGGAAGCTTGGTACTTAGACCCATAAGTGGGACTCAGTGGTGAAGATTAATGACTGAAAAATATGAAAATTGCATACTTACCATAATTATCTTCACCCCCTGATTCGCATGCCCTGCCTACCATCCCCAGCTCAGTCAGAGCTAGGGCCTCTGGGCAGCTCACTCTGTGGGTGCTGGCAGCACACATGCTTCTTTGGTGGGCAACTTCTCTGTCATAACCCTTTTTATAAGGTTTATTTACCCCCAACACAAAACGTAAAATAGGGGTGAGCATCCTGATGCCCACCCTCACAGAAGGGGGGGGAGGTTCCTCAATGGCTCTCTCACCAACCCATAAAAAAATTTCTATTGGTGAGGAAGGCAACTCCTTCCCTCCACTTTTTTCTTTTCCTTGTCCTCCTCCTCTCTGTCTGGGGGTACAGTGCATCCTCTCTAGGAGTATAGCCCAGGAGTTGCTAAATGCTGCATGTACCCTGGGCACTATCCAGTTAGACTTTGCTAAGCGGCTACTTTGTACATGGAGGTGGTGCCAAGTACCTTCTTGGATCACAGCACTGGCTTTCACACAGAGTACACCCTTGTGATTGCAGGAGAAGCAGGTCATCTTACTGTATCCCATCTTTAACTATGTTGAACCTTTCTGGTTGGTATACCCCTTCTTTCTTCTTTTCTCTGTTCTTCTGGGCCATGGCCTACTATCCTTAGGAAATGCCAGAGGAGATGGACACATCTTCTCAACTCCCTTGGACTACTTAGTCCAGAAACTCCAGATGCACCTAAACTCCACCTTTCTCTCTCTGTGGTGTGAAGAAAGGGGGATGTGTTTACTCGTGAGTTTCACCCAGTTCTCAATCTGGTAGCATGGAGTTGCCCTTTTAAGGAGTCTAGATGTTTTCTCTTTTGGCATATTGTGCCATCTCATTTGCAAGAAGGTCCCATTCTTGGCCTTCCTCTCTTGTAAATGGCTGTCACTCCACAGAGGGAAGAGTGACCAGTGGGGTACCACAGGGATCAGTGCTGGGACCGGTCCTATTCAACATCTTCATCAGTGACATTGCGCAGTATCTAGAAGGCAGAATTTCACTGTTCGCTGATGACACAAAGCTCTGTAACAGAGTAGACACACCAGAGGGTGTAGACAGAATAAGCGACCTGCAGAAACTTGAAGAATGGTCAGGGGTTTGGCAGTTGAAATTCAATGCAAAGAAGTGCAAGATAATGCATATGGGGCACAAAAACCCTGGCACAATATATCAGTTGGGGGGTGAGGATATAGCATGCACCAAGCAGGAAAGGATCTTGGGGTTGTCATCTCTGATGACCTCAAGGTGAAACAGTGTGACAAGGCAGCAGGTAAAGCAAATAGGATGCTGGGATGTATAGGCAGGGGCATCACCAGCAGGAAAAGGGAGGTCATAATTCCGCTATACAAGACACTAGTGAGGCCCCCACCTGGAGTACAGCGTACAGTTCTGGAGACCATACCTACGTAAGGACATAGACAGGGTAGAGAAGGTTCAGAGGAGGGCAACAAAGATGGTGCATGGATTGCATCACAAGTCCTATGAAGACAGGTTGAAGGAACCGAACATGTACTCCCTGGAGGAGAGGAGGGAGAGAGGGGGGATATGATAGAGACATACAAGTATCTTACAGGGAGGAACAGGGTGCAGGAAAACACTATTTTTAAGCGAAAAAGATGTTCCAGGACTAGAGGGCATGGGATGAAGTTGGAGGGAGGATGATTCAGAGGAAACTTGAGAAAGAATTTCTTCACAGAACTGGTGATGGACAAGTGGAACACCCTGCCAGAGGAAGTGGTGGGGGCTGAAACAATCACGGGATTTAAGAATGCATGGGATAGACATAAAGGAATTCTAGAGGTCAGGGGTAAGGGGGAAACAGACTTCTAGGAAAACAAACTGAACTTACAAGCTCAAATGGGCAGACTGGGTGGGCCATAGGCCCTTATCTGCCGACACTGTCTATGTATCTATGCATCTGCCAGAGCCACATACTCAGGGCTGCTGCCCTGTTTTTTCTTACCACTATCCACGTTCTGTATGGCTAGTGGTATGAGGCTGTGGCTCTTTTAGAGCCAGCTACTCTTGTACTGCCTAGTGTACCCAACCCTTGTATTCTAAATTGGTATTTGGGTTATAGTTTGTTGTTTATTATATTCTTATATCCTTTCCCAATCACTTTGGGTTACAAAATCTATAGACCATGCTTTATTTCTCATCTTGTTTCTCTACTGGTGAACAGAACTGATGTGTGTGAGAGAGCCAGCATCGATTATTGGCTGGTGTATGCAGTACCACCTGAGGTGCGGAGGTGCCATCAGTAGCCAAAGTCAGCTCCTTCAGTGCAAAACATTTGCTCCCACGGGGTCCTAGTGCTGCTGGCCCTAGTGCCTCTGGCCCCAGTCCCATAAGTGTGAATCAATGGTGAAAATATTCTGGAAGATCAACAGTTATGATAAGTATGTAATTTTTACATCACTGTTAATGCCGCCAGTCTTCAGACTCTTCATGGTACTGGAGAGCAGCCTCTCATGGCAAGAAAGGGATGCTATTTACGGTGATAGTTTTCTTACTTTCTGGCTTGAATAGCTGGAAGGTGTTTTGTGTGTGTGTGTGTAGTGTGGTGGTGGGGGTGCAGCAGGTTGTCTTTGGCTAGACTGAGTGATGCAACAGCTCTTAACCTGGCATTAGACTGGTGGCTGTATGCAACCCATGCCCCGGCCAAGAGCAGCGTCTGGGAACCGTAAGTCCCCTAACTTGTACCACAGACAAGGCAACAGGCCACAAGTTGGCAAAACAATAGGCATTACTGCAAGCTCTGAGGTGAATACCTAGCTCGGCAGTCTAAAGGGGTTGGGGTTAAGTCGGCCCGGTGGCACTGAGGGTTGAGGTGCTGGATGCCACACCTCGCGCTACGCCGGTGACCCAGGTTCAGGAGCAGACACAGGCTGCCAGGGTTCAGCAGGGAAGGGGGAGGATGGAGTGTCCTGCGACTGCTCTCCTCTCTCTGGGGTGGGTGCAGGGGTTCGTGTTGCTCTGCAGCAGCACCTGACAGAAGTCGGGGGCACTACAGCAGTGGCACGTAGCAGAGGGCTGGTGTTCAGCGGATGTCTGCACATTAGTGCACGGACGTCATTGCGCGTCCGGCTCCATGGGGCGGAAAATGGTGGGGTGGTCATGGCGGCTGATGGCCGTGCACTGCACCCCCGGACCTAGAGAGATGCGCCCCCCCAGGTGTTAGCCAACCTGTGTAGAGGAGAGCAAATCGCAGACCAGACCCGGGTCCGGGGGTGAGGGTGCCGGCGGACAGATGACCGACATGCCC
This sequence comes from Neoceratodus forsteri, assembly GCA_016271365.2. Lineage (NCBI taxonomy): Eukaryota > Metazoa > Chordata > Ceratodontiformes > Ceratodontidae > Neoceratodus > Neoceratodus forsteri. The sequence continues at coordinate 1,125,548,431 of CM057449.1, read as the reverse complement.
GCTCTGCAGGAGAAGAAAGAGTATCATGATAAAAAAAATAAAGGGGTTGAGGTTTAGGTTACAAAATAAAATTTATATTTACTCCAGGTTCTGGGAAAGAGGTGCTAGGGCTACGCTAGGTCTAACTTCTGTGGGGGCCCCATAACAATTCACAGTGGAAGCATTAAGGCAATGTCCACGACTGAAAACTGGGATTGTACAGTATGGCTTTATTCTGACAAGTTGGAACAGGCAGAATGGGGAGGTCCCCCAGGTTTTGTACTGTAAACACAGGAGCAAGATTCTTTCCTTCTCAGAACAACAAACTTTTCCTCACACACATTTCGAACTGTCCATCCCTCTGTACTAGGAATGTCTGGACTTTACTTTTGCAAAACAAGTGTAAACTGTGGTAGCTGGCCCGGTAGTGCTGAGGGTTGAGGCGCTGGACGCCACGCCGGCGACCCAAGTTCGGGAACAAGCACAGGTTGTCAGGGGTTGGGAAAGGATTGAGCGTCCCAGGGACTGCTCTCCTTTCCCGGGAAGGGGGGTCCGCACATGCCGATACGCTGGTGACCTCTGGCAGTAGCTGGGGGTTCTGCAGCGCTCGATGGTAATTGCAGGAGGTTGGAGCTGCGGCCGACGTCCTAAGGGTGTGCATGGGAACGTGCATATGCTAAGCTGGATGTCACTGTACGTCCGAGCTCCGGGGACGAAAATCCAGGAAAAATCCCCTATCGCTCGGGTGTGGCGATGGCAACCATCTGGAGTCCCGGCCACACGTCCAGTGTCAGCCGCAACTTCCGACTCTCCCTCTGTGGATTCTGGGGCCTCTCCATGGGGTCAGGGGAGCCCGAAGTCCTGATCCTGATGCAGCGTGTGGGAGGAGTGGTTCAGACGGGCGGTGGAGCCGTGGAGTTGAGAATGGGAGCCTGAGAGATGCCCTGGACCAGTAGGAGCCAAAAATAGAGCTAAAAAAAAAAAGTGTAAACTGTAGTAGTTGCCACACACTTACACACATTTCTGGTGGAGCGATGACATCCGTTAACATGCCCAGTTTATCCTGGTGCCCATATGTCAACTAGTTAGCCCTGACTGAGGAATCGAACTGGGGTTATGCCCAATCCTACCCCGTGCCCAGTCTCTACCATTACTTTTGGGTTACACCAAAATGGATCCTCCATTTCCCCTTAAAATGCTAAAGGATTCCCGAATGTTAAACTTGAAACTATTCAGCACTTATTTGTGGTGAAACTGGGGCCCTGACAGGTGCACTCTAGCCTTATCTCTGGGCACATACACCTCAGACCGACCCCAAAGAACAGTCCCATGAATCTGTACTCACTTCTTTGTTTGTCCTTTTAATACAGACATGGAAAACTTGAAAGGAAAACATCCTCTTCCCTTCACACGTAACTTTGTCATAGCTTCAGCACAGACACCCTTCCTCCTAGGCAGCTGAAACTCTCCAGGGGCTTGCCCCTTGGACCCACTGAAACACAGTCCAAACCAAATTGTTCCATGGAAAATGACCCACTGGGGTCCTGCAGACAAACAGTCTCCACCACTTTTTGCTGATTCTTAAACGTCTCACACACTAAGGTGAGAAACTGCCGGAGATCCTTCACTCAATCTAACGGGAGATTGGCAGGCACCCCCACACTCTGAGCCTTGCTGCTGGCTCAGCGCATCTCTTCACACTCTCTTAAAGGGGCAGTATGCCAAATGTCCAGGTGTTTCTTCCTCCTCCCCCCAGTACCTCTGGACCCTTGATGCCTACTGGTGTCCCTCAGGCCAAAGCACACTAGGGGAGGTGTTGGCTGGCCTCTGATGTGGCTTTTCCCTTCTGCGCTATACAGCTGCACTCAGCACTACAGGAACATCTGTACTGGAGATGCTTGCATGTTTGAGCAGGAGGCTGCTGGAATGAGCGCACATTTACTCTGCGGCTGTGTGGCGTTTTTTTGGCAGCAGCCCCTCAAGCCCCTTTTCCAGCTGCAGTCCTGGGGCCGGAGCAAGCGAGGCAAATGTTGAGGAGTTTGGGGGCTGTACAAACAGCATCCAGGTAAGCCCTCCTCCTGAGGAGGGGGCTACACGTACCTGAAGTGTTCTGGGCTGGATTGGGAAAGAATCTTAATGTTGCATTTGGATTACTACTGGAAGTTTTGCAACTTTAATACTGAAATATTTAGCATAGGAAATCATTACCAGGGATGGCAGAGAGAGGGCTCATAGCCATTGTTCTCCTACCAAGGAAATGTTTGCGCATGAGGCAAAGGAATAAAATGTGTCTTCTGGTAGGCTGAAACCCAGGTTGTCATGTTACATGTGGACGGAACTCTAAATGAATTACATTTGATGCCTCTGGTGCACAGCTTCTCGTGGCTTGAGGTGTCTTTTTCATTCCACACGGCAGATCAATGGCAAAGTAATGTGACTAAAGTTGAATGCTTTGATAAATTGAGACAGATCATTGTAGACAAAAGTTGGCTAATACTGTCAGCAGTGAAACACTGTATTTCAAGTCTAATGGTTTACATAATATTTGGTAAAAACAGATAGATGACATTAACTTTGGATTCTGAAATCCAAGTGCTTGATTTTCAAAAGCTAAGCTTGATGCATGTGCAACGGACTTGAAGCATAGTTGATTTTATAATTCGGGATTGGGGGGGAGCAGTGTTGCCCAGTGGTTTGAGCACCTTACTCTAAAGCAAGAGATCCCAGGATGTAGTCCTGCCAAAATCATTAGTTTTCTTTGTGACCTTAAGCATGTCACCTGACCCCCTTTTGTCTATATCCTCTCTGTTGTAAAATTGTGTAGATGCAGGACCCCACTGGAAATAACCACTGTGTCTCAATTAGGCTATCTAGGAAAATAAATTGCTAAAACAAATGTTAAACTATAAGACAGAAATACATTTGAGCAGAAAAAAATAGTGTTGCCCAGGTATTGCATTTGTGGATCCTACCACTATCTGTCGGATAGTGCTGGTATCCTACCAGAAATCCTAGCTAAGACAGAGGCAGGATCCAGGGTCAAATAGCAATGGATCCTAATTAGGTTCTATGGATTCTAGGTTAGATCCTGGGATCCTAGGTCAGATAGTTAGGATAGTGATGGATCCTAGGTCGGATAGTTAGGATAGTGATGGATCCTAGGTCAGATAGTTAGGATCCAAGCTGGCTCTGTCGTTAGGATCTGCAGGATCCGCAGCGTTTGTTGCTAGGATCCGCAGGATCCACAGCGTTTGTTTCTAGGATCCGCAGGATCCACAGCATTTGATGCTAGGATCCGCAGGATTAACAACATTTGTTGCTAGGATCCATAGGATCCACAATGTTTGTAGGACCATGCACTGGATCCTAGAGGGTAGGGTCCATGGTCCGATAGCACTACTATCCTACCACAGCAACTGTCTGGCCAAATGGGAGGTATCTGTTAGTGTCCTAGTTTCTAGGATACTATCTGAGCAACACTAATTTATAATGATTGTGTTGCGAAATGCAGCACACTGATATTTGCCAAGGGTGAAGACTAAAGGCTAAGCTCAATGACACATTATTAGGGAAATGAATATGTAAAGGATATGTATTAAGTGTTGCTGAATAAAAGCTCAAATGTCTAAGTGAAACAGAGCAAGGCAGTCCAAACGAACAAACCAAACACTCCAGATACTTCAGTGGTATATCACCATATAAACTAGTTTGTTAGCGGCAAAAGGTGAACAGAGTGAATACAGCAAGAGCAGAGACTGTCCAGTGTTTTGCATGCCAGCACTTTTCCCCCAGTTGGTTAGACTAGCTGACGTTAATTTGACACCTAGTTATGCCTTCAAGCTTAATTTTATCATGGGGAAAAGCTGCATAATTACATTTATAAGTTGCACCAGTCAGAAGATCCCCAAGTAAATAGTACACAGAGGTGTTAGCCCATTAGAAGGACATGGTTTACTGGATATAAGGGTTCCAACCAACAGGATTTTTGAAAAGCCCCAAGAAATGTGAATAATCCCATTTTTGTGGGGGACCTTGGTAGATGATGTTCACAAACACTTCATGATTACAGTTCCAGCTTGACAGATTACATAGCTGCACAGTTCACACACTTAAAGATAAAAAGTACTATCTGCAGATCTGATATACAGTGTAGTCAGTTTTTACCTTCATCAAATTTACGTGACTTTAGAGAGACAAGCATCTGTGAGGTGTTTCTAAAGCAAGGTTTTCAAATGTCGCATATTCTGGATTGTTTTCAAGATGCATGGAAGTTTTTGCCAACTATCGAGGCCAGTGATGGTGAACACATTACCACTGACATCTTCTTAAAAAAGTGGGGACAGCTCTGGTAGTTGTTTCAGCTGATTTTGAGAAATGGGATTACAGGCTTTGTTACAGTATAAAGTGAGATAATGGGGGGGCTGTGGATGCATTTATGGAGGAAGAAAAGGCAAGTGGGTCTTCCTCCTTGAAGATGGGCTTTGCTAGTTTAGTTTTATGTAGACTACAGTGTTTCATTTAGTCACAGCATGACAGATTTTCAAAGTGTGTTGTATAGAATGTCCATTCTTCATAGGGTGCGTTTGGATGCAATGCAGTAGACTGCGTCTGCATAGAAGAGTGCAGAGGAGATGTCTAGTAATCTGCATGCAGGTATGGGAATTTAGGCCCCTTTTTATACCGTAAAGGACTCCTAGTCTGGGACCTATCACTTTGGCAATGTAGTTTGCATGTTTTCCATAGAAAAGCTGCCAGCCTAGCCACACAGCAAGGCATTGGAAATGGATACCTCTTCCAATGCAAGGACATCTTTAGTGTGGATTTGAGGTTTGCCTTCTGGAGCTGCAAAAAACATTGTCTTGGTGGTGTTAAGGGTTAAGTTATTTGCAATAAACCACTCTTTAATAGCCAACAAAGCTGATGTAGTTTATCATCTGGTTTGTGTTAGGAGAACTGCAGTACTAGACTGCATCATCCACATACAAGTGAAAAGTGCTGTGGGTGCACTGGGTAGGGAGGTTGTTAAGGTGATTTAGTCACATTCCACACATGCCTGTTTTACATAGTATGCCATTACCACCCATGCTTCAGATGTTAAAACTGCAATTTGTTTTTGTAAAAAAAAAAATCTGTCACGATCATTTTTTTGTATGTTTTTGTTAAACCCACCCTCCAGTTTTCTGTGTGCAGCCACGCCCCCCAGAATGATGTCATGCAAGGGAACAGTCAATGTTTCACATACAGCAACAAGGAATTCTGGTTAAATTATAAAATTGACTTTAATGTTCGTTACTCAGAGACATAGTCCCTTATTTTGGTAGTGGGGACTGCAGAATAGCACCTAATATGTAAACCTAGTTCTAGAGAAGTTTGAAGAAGCTAAGTGCATGCTCACATGTGCAGACTAGGTATTCTGTAGGCCCTTATCTGCCAGCAACATCTGTGTATCTATAAATATATATGTATGTATGAAGTAGCAAGGCATTCTGGATACAGCACATAGCTGTTTTTTCTGTCTCCCTTATCAAAGTGCAGTCTCCTATGTCGGTAGTGTTTACAGCAGTACAGTTTGTAGAAATGTTTCTGGAAAACTGTTTTGTGATACATATAGGCCAAAAAGATAATTTGCTAGTCTGTATAGGTGTTGTTTGACTCTCACTGCTTGCTGGTAAAGTGACAGGTCTGAAGTGGCAGCTCCTGTCAGAATGTGGGAGCCTGATGCTACGGTTCTATGTTTATGTTATAGACCTGAATGACTATAAGTAGTTCAGGAGTATGGGTCAGACAACTTTTCTTTTTCTTTGGTGTCCGGCTTCTGCTAGGAGTCCAAAATTGTGAAAGAAAAAGGATGTCTTCAATACCAAGACTGACCAACAGAGGTCTCTGTTTCAGCACAGTGCTTAAAAACGTTATTTGCCTTGCATGATGTCACGGTTGGGGGTTGCAGCACTGAGAAAAAAGGGGCAGGGTTATGCAAATGAAGCAGAGCACTGAAATAAAAACATTTTTTTTCATGGAAAGCAGCACATTTTGGCAGTTTGAATGGTAGGAGGTTGATTCACAACTCCTACAGGTTACTACTCCCATTTGCTATGGCAGACCCAACAAAATCACTTTAACAAACAAGAAGAACAGTGGGCCAAGGATTGAGCTCTGTGTGAACTCTGCTGAAGTGGTTGGGGTTCACAGAGGTCTGAGTTATGGGCTACCAGTTAAGCCTAACCTGTTAAATAGTTAGAAGTCCAGGTGATGTCAGCCCTTCTCCTGTTGCAAAACCCACATTCTAGTCCTGTTTATGCTCGCTGCTCACTTCCACCTGTCCTCCCTGCAGCATCTTTGGCTGGCAGAAGCTCTTCTAGCAGTCATGAGGATAATTCTTTGCCACTGGCATGATCCAGCTCCCCCAGTCTTCTGTAAATGGTCATTGCCCCGAAATCCGAGTGCCTTAAATGAGAGAGTTACCAGTGTGGTGAATACATGCTTGGACCTCTGCCAGTGAATCAGGGTCCACTGATCTCTGGCATATGGCAGCAGCGGGCCTCTGCTACTTGAAACACATTCACCCAATGTATGGTATCTTTGTGCTACTAATAGACTGTAACTTCCACCTGACTGTTCTCTCTGATAACTCTGAGAAGACCTATCACATCACCACCACGTTAGCTGTTCTGGTGCCCTTTTCATTGGCCTTACAGATCCATCCTTCTCATAGCTCACACTTTCTTCTTCACCACCTCTTGGGAATATGAGCCCTTGTCGTGGACTTCACTACCTTTGACTTCTGCCTTCCTTTCTTCCCTACCCACTTCCTTCCTTCCTTCTGTCTGAAGTTCTGAAGAGTCCTCATGTGGCTTTATTACCCCCCCCCGCCCCCAAAGAAGCTATACAGTGACCTCCTGGGTGGTGGACCTGGTACTTGATGGGTGCTTCCCGTTTCTGTCCCCTGTTTATGCCTATCTCCTTAAGAGAATTGACTGCATACCTCTTAACCTTTCAGCATTAAAATTCATAGATCTTGCCTTCAGATATCAGAGCAAATGCCCACAGTGTGTAGCATTTTTTGTATTTTAAAGAATAATGTCTAAGAATAGTAGGCTCCATCTATTTAGTGGTAAAGAATGTTTCTGTCAGGTTTGTTCAATATTTATAAATATTTTGTGTGTCCAGAAATAGCTGTAACATTATAATGAACATCAATGAACCTTACAAAGCAAAGGTAAATCTGAGTGTAAAAATCATAAGCGCTTTACAAAGTTCATTGCAGTTTAGAAGTATGCTTGACTTTTGTCTTGCTAGCTTTTGTGATGTATGTAAAATCTGCTGCACTCATCTTGGTCACTGTTTCCTAGATATTCATGGTCCAAATATGAGTTCACCGTTCCCTTGTTTGTACTGTATATTGAATACTACAATAAACTTCTTAATAAAAATAAAATAAATCTAGGTAATGGTAGGCCTGACAAGGCTCAGGGCATCAATCATTCGGATCAGGAGATGATGGTCAATCAGGTTGAATGCTTTTGTGAGATCAGAGTAACAGCAGGACTAGACAAGATAAATGGAATAACATACCTGCAGATATCTTACACTTGCCTCAAACATATAGATATCAAGTTCAAGTTTATTGCAGGAAAACTCCATTGAGCAAGCTCATTCACAAGGAGGTCCTGTGACATAAACACTTAAAGTACAAACACAGATAGGTAATAACAGTATATACATGAAATGCACGTTACATGATACATGCTGGATATACATACAAGGGTACCACATAGGGTGACCGCAGGTGGTAAACATTGATAAGAGACAGGGAAGCGACTTACAGGTTGCATACTGATAAATGAAACATGATGACTGGTGTGTGCAATACGTATACAGTATTTTGGCAGCTAGAACAAACAACAGTCTACAACTGATATGGGGGGGAGGAGTAATTTGATAGAGTAGCAGTGGAGCGTAAGCAAAGATAAAGCCAGGAGTAGAAGGGGAAGGGAAAGCAGTTAATATGACAAATCAATTATACCTTACCAGTGGATAAATATGGTACACATGGGGAAGGAAGAGACTTAATGACAGTTACAGGTGTCTTTTATTTTGGCTGAACTTAGCGATTTGTAGAAGTTTATTGAAACTGTGCAGTTAGTTTCAGTAAGGTTTGTAATTGGTTCCAAATGGAGGGAAGGGCATATGCACAGCATCGCTTACACAAAAGAGGTCCACGTCCTTGGTATGTCAAGCATAATAAAGTCAGATTTTTAATGAGTATGCACTATGTGAGATACTAATAAGAGAAGAGAGATAGCTTGGCAATTTCTGTAGGAGCAGTTTAAAGTCCATAGCCCAGCATGGAGCAGGCGTCTAGTAGTAAGGGATGTCCAACCAACAGCTGCATATAAGTCACAGTGGTGCGAACGGTAAGGGGAGTTGGTAATGAACCGTAACGCACGGTGATAAAGGATGTCCAGTTTACTTAGATTTGCAAGAGTGGTGGAGGAATAGATTACATCGCCATAGTCGAGTAGGGGGAGAAAAGTGGCCTGTACAAGCTTGTTTCGAGTTTCAAGGGGGAAAAGGGGCCTATTTCTGTAGAAGAAACCTAACCTTGCTTTTAACCTTCTAGAGACATCTTCGACGTGGTCACTGAAAGATAATTTATTGTCGATCCAGATACCTAGATATTTAAATTTGGTTACAACTTCCAGAGGCTTGTTTAGCGTGGTGACAATGAAGTCTTGGGCAAGGGTATTGGGGGGGGGGGCCTGTGACAGCACTTTGGGAGAATATCATCGCTTTAGTCTTCTTAGCATTGAGCAGAAGCTTTGCCTTTATTAGATTATTCTCAAGTTGTGCGAAGTCCGCTTGAAGCACTCCCCTGACTTCAGATAACGATGAGCCAGAAGTATACAACACAGTATCATCTGCAAAAAAGTGCAGATTGGACGTGAGATATGTTAGCATCTAAGTCATTAATGTACAGAGAAAACAAGATAGGGCCTAAGATGGATCCTTGGGACTCTCTTGCAACTGGCAAGGCAGCAGAAAAAAGCCTTCCGCCTTTACTTTTGGAATCTTCCAGTTAGGTAGCTAGAGAACCACTGGGTGGTATGGTATGTGGCACCCAACTTTGCAAGGCAATTGACTAATAGTTTGTGATCAACAGTATCAAAAGCTTTGCTGAGGTCCAAAAAGACTGCACCAGTTACCTTCTTAGCATCTATAGCAGAGATCCAATCATTGGTTACTTTTGCTAGTGCAGTGATTGTGCTATGATTAGCCCGGAAGCCAGATTGAGCTGGGTTAATGAGAGAGAAGGTTTCCAAGTGAGATTTTAACTGAATATGGATCAGTTTTTCCGAGAACTTTAGAAAGGATAGGCAATATGGAGACAGGCCTATAGTTGTTTACATCGCATGGGTCACCAGATTTAAATAGAGGGAGGATATGTGCTGATTTCCAGCAGGACGGCACAGTAGCAGATGTAATGGAAAGATTGAAGATGTGGAGAATTGGGGCAATGAGATGGGCGAGCTCTGACCTTAGGAAAAGGGTTCCAAGCCATCGGCCCCCGCGCTTTTGGTGTCTAAGTTAAGAAGAGAATCTTCTACTTTTATAAGTTATCTCGCGAGTTGGAAGGGCTGGGTGCAAGACTAGATGTGGCGGGGGGTATGCTGGCTCACCGCAGCACCAGCATAAGGTGACGAAGTCAAAGCTAATCCAGCTGTGGCAAAGTGAGTTAAATCTCCAGGATTAGGGACTTGTTTTCCAATCTTGCCACTTGCAACTATCTTTGTTGGGACAGAGGGGGCCATGGGCTGTCCTTCTATAGCTTTGATAGTCTTCCATATTTTATGAGGGTTACCTTTAGCTTGTTCGAGAGTAGAAATATAATAGCTAGCTTTAGCAGAGCGAAGTTTTTTCACACAGTTATTCCTGGCTGTTCTAAAGGCCTGGCAATCCGAAGATTCTTTGGAATGTCTAGCTTTAGCCCAGAGCTTATCTCGAGCTATAAGGGCTGCCTTGAGATCCGAGGTGAACCAGGGTTGGAATTGTTCCGCATTCCTTACTTTGATGACAGGGGCATGCTTATTTATTATTGTAGTGAGTTTGTCATTAAGGATGCAAGCTGCCTTGTTGACATATTTGGCTAGGTAAAGATCTTGCCATCTGATCATGCTCAGGTCAGATAGGAAGTTTACTGCACTGAATTTGCGAAGGATCTTTTGTTATAAAGATGGGTGCCGGCCGGCCTTAATTTGAGATCTTATGCAAGCAACAATTCCATGATCGCCATGTCGCTGGAAACACTGCCAAATGAGATATTTTGTATGGATGGGTGGTTAGTACCACATCTAGAATGGAACTGTTGGCAGTATTTAGAGTGTTGTTCCTAGTAGGTTCACTTACTAATTGCCCAAGACCTAGCTCGTCACAAAGGGATTTGAGGCCGTGTGATTTAGGTGACAGCAGTCCATATTTAGATCTCCTAGAAATATTGTTTCAGTTTTGCATCTACGTAACATGGATTTCAAAGATTAAGGACTTCATCACCACCAGACGGGGGTCTAGAGCCACCTAGGATAGTGATACATTCCGAGGAGGGAGATGAAGGCTCAGCGAAATCAACTCAAATTCCTTGCCAGAGATTTGCAACCAATATTGGTGACTCAAGTACTTAGATTTCCATGGAGAGATAACTACACCCCTCATTTAGACTTCTATCTGCTCTAAATAAATTGTAGCCCTGCAGTAATATTTGTTGATCAGTGTTCGCCTTTTTAACCACGACTCAGTAATTATGATAAGGTCTGGGTTAACGGTGCAGGCCAGGCTTGCAGCTGTACAAGTTTTTAGGCAGGCTTGAAATGTTGACCATCATCATTTTGAGACCTGTGGCCTCAGCAAAATCAATAGGCGAGGTAAGTTGTGGGGGCAGGGTTGAGCTCCACATTTCCTGAGCAGAGAAGAAGCAGAAGTATAACTTTCTTTAAGGAGCTTATAAGAATGGAGACTGCTTTTTATTTCTTCGTGTCAACCCATATCGTGCAGCGCAAGAGGCGGCACCACTGTAATGACAGTTGATCGTGATCAATGTAAGTGCTTGGGTAGACATAGGTGAGGACAGTAGCAAGGGGGTGTAGGCTAACGGGGGGGGGAATAGGCTAAAAGGGGAGAGGAGAATGACATACTGTCTGCACGGTAGACTGTTATAACATTAGGTATTGATAAGGTACATTGAAGAACTGAATTGCATTGAGGTACTTCGAATTGCACTGTATTGCTGAAAGCTCTGCACCTTAGGAGCAATAAAAACACAATAAGGAGAGCCATGGTCCCAGATTGAGTGGTCTCGTGATTTGTATTAGTGCAATATTTTCTAGGCAAGTAATTTGCCCACCTAGGTACTCACTTAAAACCTAGATGAAAAAATACAGCAGAAAGGGGAACGAGGAGAGCAGGAGCAGCTTAGTTAGTGGCCATCCACCCTTCAGACTCAAGTCCCCTTGTAGCAGCACCGGGAAAGAAGTAGAATGATAATGCAGGCCATATTGCCCATGAATGAATACAGTGATTTATGTAGAAGACCAAGAATCCCTCTAGTGGTAGGTCTGTATAACCTGCTAATGGAAAACAATCCAGCTAATACAGTTGAAAAACTCCTAATAACACAGTTGAAATGTGCTTAGTTCTATCGAAAATGTAACAAAGTGCCAGGTGTCTATAGCAGGGGAAAACTCCTGGCCAATCAGAGTGGGTTTGCTGGAAGCACCCGTGTTCCGATTGGCTGCGCTGTCCCGTACCTTCCAAGGAGCTGCAGGCGGGTGTCCTGGTCTTGGTCGGTGGCTGGCTGGGTGCCGGCCGACCGTGGGTGAGCTGAAGCAGCCCTGTTCAGGGGCAAGCAGCTAGAGAGAAGAAGACAGAGCAGATATGCTTTTGAAACTGAGTTTTAGACAATATCTTGTTTGTATATAAAGCTTTAACCACACGCTTAGCATTTTTTTAACACATTTTTACCCATGTCATAGGCTGGAACCTCCTTCCACCACCAGTGCCAATGTTCCATTATCTCTCATAGAGGCTACACTGCTGACCTGCCAAGGACTCCAAAGCCCACCTGCATTAACTGCTGTGCTGCCCCCTTGACTTACCCCCCAGGGCTGGGTACACCTTCAGCCACTTAGGCATTAGTTCCCTATAGTCTATCTAGCCACCCAAAATGGAGGTAAAAGCTGAGGTACTTCCTGGATGGCAGTGATTGGAATCTGACAATGAACATGGCAGGCAGGCAGGGGCTTCATCTACCCAGTCCTGCACCATTTGTCCCTTAATCCTGCACTTCCATCATGCGTGTGCTTGTATCACTGGGTGCCGGCATGCCTGATGCACCCAACTGACTGCAATGCTCACTCCAGAATCTCTAATGGTGTACCATGCACCGCGACCACTGGTCACCCTGGTGGCTGTGGAGCAGCAAACCTGCGTGTCCCTCCTCCCACCGGCTGGCCTTGGCTCATTCCTAAACCCAGGTTGTCAGAGTTGTAAGCAGTAGCACTACTGCTGCACCAACGGTCTGCTCTCTTTGCATTTTTGATCCTAATTTGAGAATCCTGTTTACAAGGGATAAGTCATCTTAACATATGCCTAACAGCTGATCTCTTAGCGGAATTAGTCATAAGCATATTCGGAATGTAGATGGTATTTTCCTGTATTTCTTGGGTGGACATTTAGATTTGTTTCAAAATGAGGGGAAGAGGTGGTCCAGATTAAAGATAACAGGACTGTCAGCCAGACGATCCTGGTTAGAACCCTAGCATAGCCGCTGGCTCACTGTGAGGCACTGGGCCATTCAGTTACTCCATTTGCTTCTGTCCTCTCAGTTACAAAACTGGTAGGAGCAGGACCTTACTGAAACTGAGATGTTGCATATCAGCTGAGAAATTCTGAGTAAATGACTTGTAATAAAAAGAGAATTCCTCTGGGAGGAAGGAGGAGATCATTCTAGGTCCTAAGATCCCAGACTTTGCAGATTTTTCTGGATCTTTACCTACAGTATATTAGCGTTACGCATAACCTTTTTTTTTATTATTTTTAACATTTGTTTATCATGACATATTTAAAATAATTAGCTTTCAGCACAACTGTATGTGGAGACTAAACTCAAGAAATGCAGTCTGATATCTTCAGTTTTATAGCTTCAGGCATCCGCACACAGACATGTTTAGTATACCCTGATAAACAATGTTCCCTTAACAATGAAGTAAGGGTCTTCTGATGTTTAATACAATTATGTCATAAAAACAGTTACAGAACTAAGTAGAAATCGGATGATTTTTGCTGGATACAGTTAAAGCCAAGCTTGCCAAAACCTGTGTGATTATTGTTCCCTTTCTTTTTGTTACATATGGAAACAATAAGGTTTCACAAAAGAGTCCAGTTGGAGTGCATGGTATTTTTCCATGGTATGCTTCCATCCTTGCTGTGAAGTCCTTCAGACCATAGAGTGAGTATATTATGCCATGAGATGGGGCTGCAGAGGTCACCATACCTTACCTATTTGAATAATATATAACTGAAGCAAGGAGTCAAAAGCTAGGATGAAGCACTTGATAATAAAGTGCTAACAAAAATAGGAATGTATTCTCTTCAGTTTATTCTGGGCGAAGTAGCTATTTCTAGATGGTTGTTATTGATGCCCCTAAAACAAAAGAGTGATTTAATGAAGTTCAGCTGCAGCAGTGATTATGCTCATTTTGGGGTGATGCAATATATCTGCTTAGATGGGACGACCACTTAGTTGGGGAGACTCCCAGGGAGCCAATTTCTGCTAATGATAGGAAAAGTGAAAGCTCTGCTTTATTGTGATACAAGGATACATTATGTTTACTTAATGGCAGTGGGAGACCCCTGTTCAACAAACATGCCATTACTGTAAACGTGTTGCTTTCAAAGCATGGAGTTTGGGTGGCCTGAACTCATGAGAACAGCTGAGTGGAGACAGCAGTACTGTGACCATTGTGAGGTGAGAAACAGGAAAGTTGAAACAGTTGTAAGAAGTACGAACAGGAGGGGCATATGGCAGCTAGATATGGTGGACAGGTGAGTTGAAACTGTTGCATGGAAAAGTGTGTGTGTGGGGGGGGGGGAGGGTGTTCTGACTAGCCAGGAGACAAATCATGCAGAAGAAAGGGAGTGAGGCACAATAGTCTAGGTTGGTAAGAAATTTAGATACACAGACAAGCCTGTAAGGATTGCATCCAACCCTGTCTCCCGCCTGGCCTGGACCAGAGAAACTCCACAACAGATTAAAAGTGTTTGTAACACGGCACTGCCGAGACCAGGGAAAGTGAGGAACGGCATTGGCTGAAATGGCTCAGGTGACACCAACCGAGCGGTGATTAACCCACAGGTAACGCCCGCTCGGTAAGTACCACCTGTGGCCACCGCGGCAGCAGAGTGTTCCAGCTCACCGTCACCAATTTGGCCCTCGCCACACGCAGCGCCAGCGAGGCAGCCAACGGTGGTCGGCATCGAGATCGCGCACGAGCAAAAACGCAAAGCAAACAGTAACTGTGAGCTGTCAACTGGGTGAGTGCATGACAGTGTCTGTGCCGCCAGATGGCGGTCGTTACCCAATGGATCCGCTGGAAGACAAGTGGAAAGTCAGTAGCTGAAAATACTCATCCAGGAGTCAGAAGGAAGACGGCACGCGCCGCAAAAGAAACACAGCAAGTGAAGCAATCCCCTTCTTGTCTACAGCTGTCTGTGTATGTCTTGTACATCTGCTCAGTAATTCCAAGAAATAGACGCGCGACACACTGACACAGCACTATTTCCATACTGTATAGTCTCACTATATAACGGCTAACAAATGTCCCACAGTGCACCGCAGATATATGGCATTGAGATGTGAGCGCGAACATTAAGCATTAGAACGGGCGGCCGGAATAATGGAATGAGAGTCCAGGATCTCTCTTACATATAGTAGTAGTCTCCTGGTCGGTAGTGTAAAACACCGCACACCAGGGCTTGACAAATTTTAAAATTAGGTACTTGTCCACGGACAAGTGGCTTGTCCAAAAGTAGTTGTCCCAGTGCTTGAGTTGGTAGTCCCGGTATAAAATGGCATATTTTTAATGGAAAGTATCAAACTACAGAAAACTCAATGGATTTATTGTAGTAGTTATTTAGTGTTGAAATAGACAATAAGGAGAATAAATAATATGATTTTATTTTTGTCAGCAGCATGATGAGGCTGCGAGCATAGACAGAATTAGCATTAGCAGCGAGGAACTGACAGCAAGTGTGTTGCAGCAGCAGCACAGAGTGCCAGCCTGCAGCACAGTGAGAACATCGTTACAGCAGAGTAGCAGACAGTACAGCATCAGCATTGGGAAAAGTTACAGGAAGCCTGAGCTGCTCCAGCCAGAGCATCATATTCAGTCATGTCGTCATCAAGACTAGTGACCGCCCAGGACATTTTCGTGAATCAGCAGAACTAGTAGTTGAACTAGCATGACCATGATGACCATGAATGTGGCGTGCCAGGACCAGATAGTAGCCAGTGGTTGATAGCTTGATCCGGATCAAAGCTGTCTAATGCAGTGCCTTCAACTGCTATATGCAGAAGTGACTGGAGCGTGTCATCAGCCAAACTTGTTCTTATTTTGTTTTTATAAGATTCTGAATGGAGAATACTCTCACATTTAGCAGTAGACACACTCATAGCCAGTAACATTTCTATTAGGTTAAGGATGTGAGCAAGCTGGGCAGGTTTCTCTCAGAGTAGTCGTGAATACACTTGCAGATATGGCTTGTCAACTGCAGACTTAAGCATTGCTTTTAATGCACAATACTCCCTTTTGTACTGGTTACATGATCTTCAGAAAAAAGTTGTGAAAGTAGTCTAATAAATTACTTAAATCAGTTGTGCCAATTGTGCAAGTTCTTCTCGTGACAGATCAAAATTTTTGAAATCCAAGCAACTGAACCATTTCAGAGGTTCTTCCGAGAAATTCGAAACGCTGATCAATGTAAGATACTGCTGCATCTATTAAACTGTGCAGCTGTGTATAATCGATAAAATTTACTTGGGCAGTTCCTTTTGAAAGTGAAAGGAACAATCTTGTCCTCACTGCCACGCTTTTGAAATGAGGTAGTTCATGCATTTCTCTGCAGGATTATATTGGTTCAGAAATGATGTCATAAACTTTCCAGGTCTTGTTTTAGCTCAGTCAACTGAAGTAAGCATGTCTCAACGAGTTGGGGACTTCTAATATTAGTAGGTCATCTTTCTGAAATTCAAGTGATAAATTTTTCAATATTGGCAGAAAATCTTGAAGAATAAACAGTGATTTTACAAACTGTACTGCGTGCGATCTCTTAGAAGTGCCTTTGCTTTGGCCCCATCATCACCAGCAGAGTTTGACACATGTTCAAGATGCTGAATTACTGTAGGCAGGTTGACTTGAACAGCATGAACTGAACGTGTCTTACTTGCAAGCCAACGCACTTGCTTTATTGCACTGAAATGAGCCAACTCGGTGTGTATGACATCTGCTATTTCCTGCAGTTCCCGAAGTTTCTTGGGGCTGTAGTGGTAAAATTTAAAAATTCCTTTCAAGGTGTTTTCTACTTTTTGAACAAAGGGATTTTTTTTCATGACGTCGAGAACTGCTAACTCCAGTTTGTGGGCTACGCAATGCATGGGTATTACAGTGGGGACATGTTCTCGGATTTTGCTGTGGTGCCACCTGTATGGCCCATCATCACTGGCACCATCAAAGTTGGCACATATGAGAACTGGTCCAGGTCTGCTCACATCGTTAAGGTCCACAAAAGAAAGATCAACAGACTCAAGTGCAGAGGTTATTGCTTTAAAAACTCCATCTGCATGAGAATGTTCAAGAGGTACAGCTTTAATTAACACAGTTGTAACTTTTTTTTCTGCGCCATCAACAAAACGAAGGAAGACATTTTCCCACTCTACAATGCTTGCATCTGTACTGCCATCTGCAAGAACGGTAACGAATTTTGTATTTTTGATAGTCTGGATCTGTGTTGTAGACATGACAGCTGATATTGCGTTACAGAAATCTCTGGCCATTTACCATTTGCGTAATTGCTGCCGAGTTTAACCCCATTTTTCTTGCAATGCCAAAGCCACTCCATATCTGAGAAAGGACGTAAAATTTTAGCCAAGGAATATGCGGTGTTAAATAAATGCCTCATTTTATTTTTGGTGACTTCCTCCATCTGAGAAATGCATGATATATTGCAGTTTCAGATATGTTAAAATTGACTGCATGTTGACCAGTTTCGTGATCTATGGTGGTTTGCACAAATTATATGTGGATTCGATTTCTCATGGGCTCTCACGGACTCAATTCTGAAATTATTTGAACCAGTGGCAAACACGTTAGGTTTTTGAATAAGCAGGAGTCGCAAGAGTGGGATATTTCTCACAGGCAGAGCAGTACATGATGTATTTTTGGTCATCATACCTTAACCAGGTAAACTGATTTAGCCAGTGATGCTGAAATGTTCGAGCCCTTTTTTCAACATCATATTTTTTATCTTTGCTTCTTTTCTCAGTGTTTATTTCCTCATCATCTAAAATGAAAGGTCGCTTTACCTGTACTGAACCAGAATGTGATGGCACTGAACTGCTGCTACTGTATGCTCTCGTTTCAGAAACTGGTACGGTCAAGTTAGACTGATCGCCTGTTATGTCTACAAACACAGACCCAGACCGAGAACCTTGGTCGTTTTTTTCCTGACCACTAGTAGGGCCAGGGGGGGCTGGTTGGGGCTGGCTTTCAGACTGTGAAGAAGGCTCAGGGTCAGGCTCTTTACTTTTTGTTTCCGATGAAGAAGATTTTTTCCCTGTCCAAAGGGAAAATAGAGTAGCTTGCTTTGGCTTATTTTGTTGCATTATTTTAACTGTCTTCTATGCTGCAATTGTGAAATAAACTAATAAAGATTGTTGTATTATTGTACACAATAAAATTCTATTTTGTGTTATCTTTGTGTGTGTTGTGTTACTGTAATTTTTTACCTTAAGCTGTTGTGCTTATGCAGCACTACAAGAGGGCAGGACAGAGGTGGGTAGGTGGAGGGCTGAGTCCAGAGCCGGACGGAGTACTAGCAGAAATTGCTTTTTCCTTCTTAGGTCAGGTTCGGTCTCACAGCCACACACAAACAAACACTTCCACCAGTGTAGCTAGTACTGGTAGGTTTATTTTATTTTTTGTGTCCCAAAAATGCCTTTTCCTTCTCAGGTCAGGTTTGGCCTCACAGCCGCACACACATACACCTCCACCAAAAGTACTAGCTAGGGTTTATTATTTTCTTCTGTGTAGTGTCACTGTCACTTTTCACACAAAAAATGTTTTTCTTTTTCCCCTTCCTATAGGTGGGTACTGTAGGTGGGAGGGGCTGGGTCCAGAGCCGGACGGAGTACTAGCAGGAAATTGCTTTTTCCCTTCTCAGGGCAGGTTCGGTCTCACAGCCACACACAAACAAACACTTCCACCAGTGTAGCTAGTACTGGTAGGTTTATTTTATTTTTTCGGTGTCCCCAAAAATGCCTTTTCCCTTCTCAGGTCAGGTTTGGCCTCACAGCCGCACACATATACACCTCCACCAAAAGTACTAGCTAGTCTTTATTATTTTCTTCTGTGTAGTGTCACTGTCACTTTTCACACAAAAATGTTTTTCCTTTCCCTTCCTATAGGTGGGTAGGTGGAGGGGCTGGGTCCAGAGCCGGACGGAGTACTAGCAGGAAATTGCTTTTTCCCTTCTCAGGGCAGGTTCGGTCTCACAGCCACACACAAACAAACACTTCCACCAGTGTAGCTAGGACTGGTAGGTTTATTTTATTTTTCGTGTCCCAAAAATGCCTTTTCCTTCTCAGGTCAGGTTTGGCCTCACAGCCGCACACACATACACCTCCACCAAAAGTACTAGCTAGGGTTTATTATTTTCTTCTGTAGTGTCACTGTCACTCATGCTCTCAACTGTCCCTGATTTTGCCTCAAAATTTTACTCTGTCCCTCCTAAAATTGTGTTTCCTGACCAAACAGTGGTGGTTATAAGCATAAACTAATGTCAAACATTTAAGTTACAGACTTGTTCTTCTTTAGATAATGCATTTTACACTAAGCCCTTTATTCTACCAGCTTCCTGAGTGGATAACTCCAATTTTGAAGAAGTGTCCTGATTTTGGTCCTTTGTCCCTGATTTTTAAGCCTTGTCCCTGATTTGTGAGGCAGGAGGTTTTCACACAAAAATGTTTTCCTTTCCCTTCCTATAGTATATTTCTAAGAAAGAAGTCCGCAGTTGTTCCCAAATTCCTGTACCCTCTCCTCTCAGGGCAGGTTAGGTCTCACCACAGCCCACTGCCACACACACCTCCACCAAGTACTTGGTAGGACAAACAAAGTACTAGCTAATAAGTTTATTTAAGGTAGCTATCTTTTTTTTTGGTATCAATCTCTTTTTATACTGCGACTGTTTACTTTATTAAGTATTCAGTTCTTTCCTTCCACAATTTCCTCTACTCTACCCTTAGGCTCTCAGGGCAGGTTCGTGGTCTTGCAGGAGGCACACATTATCAGTCAGGTCCAAGTCCCTGATCTCTGCTCTCTCTCAGGGAGGGCAGGCTTGTCTCACAAACACACCCACACACACACACACCAACCCTTATCACACGATTATTATTGAAATGTTTAGTAATTCCACAACTTAAATTCAACACACAATCACTTCCCCACTTAGAGTCTCATGTTTTTTGCCTTTTTATTTATTTAAGAGCTGTGTATCCTTTTATTTTCTTCACTTCACGTGTCCAAACAACACACACAGCTCCTGAATTCAGTGTGCAGTGTTTTGCTAGTTCTCCTCTTTTTTTTATATATATATATAAAATCAGCAGATTGTTTAATCAGACTTTCCACTCTAAGCAAACTCTCTCTCCTCTCACATCCCCTCCCCAAACTACAGATCCTCCTACTTCCTGCTCCAAAATTCCCAATATATATTTGTATTATATTCTAACTTCTCTCTCCTATTACTGATTTGCTAGTGACTCGCGGCAATCAGCCCCAAATACACAGTTTGACTGTGCTCCAAACAGAAACGATGTGCTCTCTGCCTCTCTCCGAGCAGCGAAATGGCGCGTTTGCCAACGTGCACGAAGCTAGTGCTACTGCCACTCTGAGAGCTCCAGTCCAACCCCTAACGCGATCACCAATAGCCAGGACTGACAGGAATGTACCATCAGCTGTAGGCTGCCTAGCCTGTCAGTCTGGCTATTTTGACCAGTTTCGAGCGCGTTTCTTCTTGGCGCCGCCCTCGCGCCTCCCAAGCGTTCGCTGGTGCCCGATGTACAGTTAATTCGGGAGTCGATGACAGCACGCATGCCGGGTTGTGGTAAGGGCGTGGTGCGCGATTCAGCAATGCGCACAAAGACTCCATCTAGTGGCCAGCGAGAGAAAAGCAGGTAAAAACCTGCAGATTTTAAACTGCAGTATGATAGTCCGTGGGACAAGCAGAACTCTGGCATCTGCTTGTCCCTACATAAAAAATGGTAGTCCGGGACGTCGGGCTATAGGATTTGTCAAGCCCTGCCGCACACTATACAAATGAATGTCTATCGCGAAGCATGAACGCGCACATTCTGCGGTCATGTCGCTCTGCTGTTACTACACAAGCCGTGCATCGTGTAGCATCCACAAATATTACTGTGATGTGACGGGTCTCTGCTTTGCACTGCAATAGTGGATGCACATTATTGCAGTCGCGCTTGCCATGTTACAAGCACATCAATCACCTCCGGAGTCAGACTACCGGGGATTAATGCCCGCTGGGTGGTTGGAACTCTCGGGCTTTGCCTTCGGGCACCAACCCCCCCCCAGCGGGCATTAATCCACCGGTAGAGCCCTCCTCTGTCAGTGATTAATGCTTACTTGATAGTCTACCTTTACATCAGCAGTCTCTGTTAGTTTTGTAATGTGATGTGCTTAGGTCTGGTAAGTTGTGGGGTTTTTTGTAAGGTGTGTGTGTGTGTATAAGAAAAAAAACTGTTCTTTGCTATAAAACAGTACTTAAGCTATACACAATGGTAAGACAGAAGGTTATGTATTGTCATTATGTGGTATTATAAAGATGGATTGTACTTTAATGCTTTCCAATAAAGTACAGTAAGTTAAAAAAAAAAAAAGAAACTGCTGCATGGGATGTGGCATGCTGGAGTCACATGAGTCATGGCATTGGGTCGACGGAACTATTCTATGTTTAGCATGAAAGCAAGGTTGCTTAGTAATGAGCTGAGAGAGAGCTTACCAGAATTGAAGGAGAGTCAGGTAGGGTGGACAACTGTTTGAGAGCTATGGGAGGTCTGGCGTCACAGGAGAGGTGAGAGCTACAGTGCATATTGCAATTAAGTTGTGTACAGCAGCTTAAGAGAGATGGGAGGAGAGGAGTGCCGTTTTAATGCTGCTGATAGTGTTAGAATGGGAGAGAGCCTGCAGTTGGAATCGAAGGAGAACCAGGAGGTGAAAATGGCAGCTCAAGAGAAGAGAAGTGGACAATACACAAATGTCTTAAAAATTCCGAACATATGAAGAAGTCGGCAGAAGAAGACCATTTGGTCTATCAAGTCTGCTCATATTGCAGGGTCCACACCTACCTCCCAACTCCTATCCTCCCTACCCATGATCCTTACTTTCCCCCATGCCTATCCCTGAAAGACAGGAGAGAGGGAAGGGGGACATGATTGGGACCTTCAGATACTTGAAAGGGATAAATAAGGTTGATAAGGAGAGTCTCTTTAAACTGAGTGGCCACCATAACACGAGGGGGCACAGTCTTAAGCTGTAGGGTGAGAGGTTTAGGAGGGAGGTCAGGAAGCACTTCTTCACAGAGAGGGTGGTGGACACTTGGAATGCGCTGCTGGAAGAGGTAATCTCGTTGAAGACAGTGGGCAGTTTTAAGAGAGGCTGCAATAGGCATGGGGGGAAGGTAAGGATCATGGGTAGGGAGGGCAAGGACATTAGCTCAAGCTGTGGACCCTGCAATACGAGCAGACTTGATAGACCAAATGGCCTTCTTCTGCTGGCTTCTTCATATGTTCGTATAACGAGGCACATTTATAGCTCACCACAGGGGCTTGTATTAAAAAGAATGACTTGATCTATGTCAGTTTACTAGGAGATGATTTACTGTTTCATTATGATCGCGATTTCTGTGAGAGGAGGTTTATAAACCAGGAAGCATACATGTTCTCTACTGATGTGAGCAGAAAAATGTCATTTAAGATGACACGTTGGTTTAAAACTACAAAGGATGTTGCCAGTTTAGAATTGTTCGCATTTGTGCTTGCTTCTGTTACTGTAAAGAATTATTTGTCACAGATTTACACTCTTGGATTCTAGACATTCCTTGCCAAGAATCTTTTGAATCTGGTAATAACTGAAGACCACGTGTGCCTTGCTTTGCTATATGAAGCACTGCTTGCTTTTATCTCTAGAAGCTTCTGATAATAGGCAAATGTCAGGTGTGTTTGCAGAATTTCTGTTTATGATTGTAAGCACAGCACTAGGCAGCATCATGAAGTTCATACCTCTCAAACTTTTATTACTGAAATGAGGGACACAGACCCTCAGAAAGAGGGACAGTGGCACTCATAATGAAGGACATATTCTCAAACATGGAGATACACACTCAGAACACTATGGAAACCTTTGTGTTTACTAGCACAACAATTATTTTTGATTGAGCATCTTACAGTAT
The DNA here is from genome assembly GCA_016271365.2 of Neoceratodus forsteri. Lineage (NCBI taxonomy): Eukaryota > Metazoa > Chordata > Ceratodontiformes > Ceratodontidae > Neoceratodus > Neoceratodus forsteri. The sequence goes on along the minus strand of CM057449.1, from coordinate 1,125,525,664 downwards.
TCTGCATTTCTGCTTTAAAGTCTAACTTTGCAGCACATCTGTGAGCATTTCCTTTTCCATGAGGGATGGATGGATAAGGGACGGAGCAGTTTTGAGGGGTAAAATAAGGGATGTTCCTCATAATCCAGGACGGTTGAGAGGTATTAGAAGTTATAATGGTTACTCTCACTGTGCAAAGTTTGTTGCCCTGTCTGCATAATCTGCTTCGATGCAGCACGTGCTAGCATTGAAAGTGATGTAAAGACAAAGAGCAGTTGCCTCAAATAATATATATATTTTTTTAATATGTATTTGGTCAGTTTGGGAGCGGATAAAATATTAATGCAAGCCATATGATATGTCTAAGAAGAGTCTAAGAAACTCTCCAAAAAGCATGTCTGTCTCCTCCTTGCTTGGTTTATTTTCAGGTATACGGAACCACCTATAAGAATCTAGGTGCAGTGCCCAGAGATTTTATTTTCGTTACTCACCTTCACAATCAGATTTAATGACAATGTAATTTTATCTACTGTATGTATCACCTTCAAGCAAGCCATTGATTGTGCCTTAAAATAAATAAAAGCACATGTCATAGCTATCTAAAACAGTATTGTTACAGATACCCAGTAAGGGAAAGGTAGACCCCCCCCCCCCCGATCGAGTAAAAGCTTGCATGCATGACTTTCAACCTCTCAACATTAAAACATGTGTCACTGGGCTTTAAAATAAAGAGCAAGTGCCCAGCAATTGTTGCCCTTTCTTTCTTTAAAGAATAATAAAAACTTATTATAAATACAGTACTTTTGTATGTTTAGTGTTAAAGCAGCAGTACTAGATAACAAAAATCAGATCTTTTACAACAGTTTGTTCCCTGTGCTCTGTTGAGCATTTACCTGGTAATCTTTCTTGTTTTCATTGTACTAACACCCCATATTTGCTCTGTTTTCCTTTGTTTTTGTTTACATTTCTTCCATCCGCCATGTTGAACTGGAACCCTCTGCTGCCAGTTGCACATGTGTATGACTCGCACTACTACACAGGGACAGTGGGAATTTGCAGCACAGGGTCCCACTGAAGTAGACAAAAGACATGATGCAACATGAAGGGGGAGTTCGGCTGAAAATTAGGCAGCAGCCATATTTACTGTGGCGCCACAAAACTGGAAATTATTTGCTTCCTGATTATGTAGTACTGCTGCTTTAGTGAATGTTTTCATAAACTTAGTTTAAATGTTAGTAATTTTTTCATTCAAATAAAGGTCTAACATTATGTGGAACACAAGTATATCTTCGAGGAGTAAGGGTAAATTTGGGTGTAAAAGGCATAGCGCTGTGTAAAATGCATAGCATTTGAGAGGTACAGTATGCTTCCATGATGCCCATACCAGTGGTGCAGGTGATACTGTCTTGTGCTTTCATGCAGGAGACCCAGATTTACATCTCAGGCACACTGCAGAGGCATTGCATTGAGACACTTTGGGGGAGGGGGTATAAAGGGAGTGATACATCCTCCTGACATATACATCCTCCCCTTCACCTTCAGGCCAGGCATCATGATTATGGCCTCAGAGAATTAGGTGGAGTGGAGGGCCTAAAAAATCCTTGGAATTGATGTAGCAGCCTAGCCCTGCACACACATCCCAGTAACCTGACCATCTCTCAGGAACCCTGCCCCCCGCTGAAGTTGTGTAAAGATAGAGGTAGCCTGCTGTGAAGGGGGGCCAGCAACAGCTGGGTTTGGGTCCTGTAGGAGGTATGGTGGTGTCTGTGCTGGAGTTGGAGCCCTGAGTGAAGACTGGCAGCCTCTTGTATAGGCATGAAAACAGATGTTACAAAACAAAAACTGGCTGACTCTCATTTCTGACCCCTGTCAAGCAGTGCTGGAGCTGCCTTAATATGGCACTGAACCTAACCATTCAATTCAGCGTGAATTCATGGGACCAACGACTACTAAAATTACTTTGATATTTGCTTCTTCCAAGCAGTAAACCCTTTGTCTCACCCGAGTTCAGCTCCATTCAACTGCATGACTTCCATGTTCAAATCTCCTCCAGACACTGAGCTAGGCAAGGTGATGGTGAGTGACAAGTCAGGAGAAGGGAACAGCACAGCTTGGCATTATCAACATTGTAATAAAATCCTGCAGTGTACACTGTCAGTATCACCACAAGCCTTGGTATGTACAGTATATGCTGAAGAGCAATGGAGCCCCCCTGAGATAACTAACCCTAGTCAGTTGTCATCATGACCACATGTGATGATCGTGATGGTATTCAGTTCAGTTCAATTTCGGTTTCAGTTCAGTGTTATTGATCGGCTATATGTCATTTCGATATTAAAAGCAAAAACAGTATAAAAGGTCACACATAACTTCAATAAAGATGAACATATAACAGTATATTCTTACATAACTACTACAACTCAGTACATCATAAACAATGTCTTTACATCTATATGTAACCCCGCTGCAAATGGGGGTTCCCAAAAGACTTCCAGGAGCTTGCTTGAATGCTCCAAGCCTGAATGGTGTTTGGCGTTTAAGCCGTTTATCAGTGAGTGTTTTTAGAGCCTCTGGTACTGTCTCTTTAAGAGCTGTCTGCTTGCAGACATAATTAGTTTGTATGGGGGGACTGTGTGCTTCTCTGCTTGAGTACCACTCGAACTGCTGCCAATTCACTCCATTTTTGCAGTCACTAGGAGTGCAAAGGGAACCTATCTGAAAGATGTAACTGTTTGCCAGAAATCATTTAGAGTAATAATGAAATGACAGTTTGTCTAACCTGCTTTCTTTGCAGTCAGAACTGTGTCTGCCTAGTTCCCCATTCTGGTTTTGAACTGCTGAACTGGACCAATCAGTGTGGGGTAAGCTAGCTCTAAAATGGTGCCTTGGACGAATCAGAACTTGGACTCATAATCTGAGCCAGCCACAAGAGGATTGTATGGGCAGTGACTCTGGGAGATGTAGTTTAGACTTGCGCCTTTTGGACCAACAGGAGCAGTCTATTGTGAGTGACAGCCAATCCAGCCAAGAACTGGGAGGAACTCAAAGGAAGTGCCCGGTTTTGTCTGTTGGAGTTCAGTTGAGCTCTGGCAGTGAAGGGGAAAGGAACCCTGTGCTCCTTCAGTGCACAGTTTTAGTCAAAAAACATGTGTAAGGTCCAGAGTTCCGGTCTGCAGCTTGTGTAACTGCTTGTTAGGACTGAATCTGTCCTGTGAAGAGAATCAAAGGATATCTGAAGAGTAGAAACCAGGCTCACCCTGTAGAAGACTGGAGAAATTGCTGAATTGCACTCGATCTGTCAGGAACTGAATCTGCTGTGTGTTCTCCCGGGTATTGTGCAGTAATTGCGATCGGGATAGAGAAGCAGCCTGCCCGGTATAGTACTTTCTTTTTTACCATATAAATGTGTGAGGAGGCTTGTGTACCTCAAGTGAATCCTGCTGCCATTAAGTGACTTTTGCCTGTGACTGTTTACCATATAAATGTGTGAGGAGTCTCTTGGAGCTCAAGAGTAGCCCTGCTGACATTGAAGGACCCTATCTTGTTTGGAGGTCGGAGTACTAATTCAGGGTCGCTCCCGTTGAATTGCCACATTAAATCCAAATGGAATCACTGTACTGCTGACTGTTTAAACTAATTTTTCTTTTCTCTGTGTGAAAGGGCCCCTACCAGCTGCCACGGTTTGGACTAGCCACTAGGGCTTGGGTACCAGGGACAGTAACTGGTAGGATAGGCCTGCACAGAGCCATAGGTAGATGAGTAAAGTTATAAGCTAATTAACCTGATTTCCCTGTCCTTGTTATATCCCCTAAATAAATCAGAGCTGCTTGTTTCAGCAAAGTTAACTGCCTGAGGTATTTGTCTATGTTAAAGTACTGTACTGTGATTGTTGCACTGTATCTTATTTCACAGGAGGTCCCAGTGCCGGAACCAGTCCTGGGGTAAGTGTATACTGTGAAGGTAATTCTGATATATTGTGTGGGCCACTAGTGGGAAGAAAGGGGGTTGCAGTGTCCCAGAGGGCTGTGACCAAGTAAGTTTAATTATTGCAACCCTGACCTCTGGGTGAGGCACCGCCATTGATCCAGGCCCCTCAACCTGTTAGTGGCAAATCAGGCAGGGTAGTAGCCCTGGGATAGCGCCATCTAGGGGTTACATCTTGAGGCTCACCGCTGGGATTGTGTGTCCTCTAGTGGCCATATTTACTAACCACTGTTAAGAAAAAATGGGTACCCGACAGAAGTGGCTGTGCACCGGCTGGTGGAGTGGTGTACTGGGGAGGAGATTGACCTCAAATGCTATGCTTATCCTGGACATCCCCTGGTATCAATACGGACACTGTACAGGAGTACTTTCCAAGGTGGAAGGTTTACAAAACCCTGTGGTGGTGGGTCGCATGCTAATCTGCTCACCCACACTTTCCTGGCCCTAGTAGAGTTTAAGGATCCCATAGATAGCTCCAAAGTGCCACAGACCATTACCCCAGAGGGAGCCCTCACTGCCTGGAGAGTGATAACTAAGTACAGTAAAGACCCGGGGGGGAATGAGCCCTCACCACTGTCTGAAACTTTTGAGGAGAAATTTGCTAAATGGTTGCTGGGGGAAGGGAAAACTGTGGAGGACTTGAAGAAACTATTCTTGCCACCTGGGGGTGTTCCTCCCCCAACACCCTCTCCCGCTCCAGTACCCGTAATGGTGGCTGAACCAATGCAGACTCCTATTTCTGCACCTACCATTAGTCACGACTCTTCAGAAGGTTGAGGATCTTCTCTGGCACCTCCCACCCCCAAGGAGGATGACTGGAGACCTGGATAGACTATGTTGCCCCCAAGTGCTTGAATGGCAATGCTCGGGCTTGGTGCCGAAGAGGGTTAGTGAGAGCCTCCGAGGTCCCGCCCTGGCTACCATCCATGCTAAACGGGCAAGTAACCCTGAAGTGACTGCACAGGCTATCTTGAGGCCCTGGAGAATGTGTATGAGAGCCCAGATTCTGATGAGGACCTATGGTGGAGAGTAAGAGATGCACAACAGTACCAGGGAGTTGTTGTCTGTGTATGTATCTCGCTGGAAAAATTGTTGCAAGAATGCCTCAGAAAGGGTAGTTTGCCAGCGATTGAACTGGACCGAACCAGGCTGGACAGGATCCTTAAGTCTGCCCCTTCTCAGAACTGCTGTTGCTTCAGTTACGCCTGGCAAATCGACTGGAATCCCCACCTCCTATGATGAGTTAATGAGAGAAATTCGAGGAGTTGAGAAAAGGCGACCTGGAGGGACCTGCACCAATAGCTGTGGACTACACCTAGTGACTGAGGGTGACCCATCAAGTGAAGTTCGGGGCAGAGGTTGGCAGTCAATGAGTGCTCTGACAAGGAAAAGATATGCCACAATGGGAGGCGAACTGTTGAGAGAGATCCGGAATTCAAAAACAGTCCCTTTATGAAGGCCACGCCTGCAATTACAGGCCCCGACCTATATTCGACTGCATCTGCTATGGGGGTGGGGTACCCACCATGTATCTCCTGCTGATAACAGCTCCAAACTCAATTCCTTGACCATGGAATGGAGAAACTGACGAGATGTTCCAAATGCTTATCACGCCGAGACAGAGATGGCACCAAGGTTTCCAGTTAGTAATACCCCGCCCTGGCTCCCAGTATGGCACCGCCAGCTCAAACTCCAGAAAGTATGTTTTGCTATAATTGTGGGAAGGATGGGCACATGAAAAGGGAATGCCGGTCCCAAAAGACACTGACAAAGTTGCATATAGGCTACAAGGAGAGCTTTGGAGAACAAATCAGTGGTTAAGAGGTGCAGAAATGATCCCAGTGAGGGCACCAAAATGCTAACTCACGTCCTTTGTGGCAAGGTTAGTTCGCCCAGGCCCCCACTATCGCCTCTCCAGACTGGTCCAGAATAGTGGGTCCCTCCCATGGAGACCACTGTAAAGGTGAATGGAGTGTCTACAAGAGCTGTATTAGACAGTGGCCCCAAGTGACAATTATGTTCCAGGATTGGTATCAGAAGCATTTGTCAGACGCACCCTTACAACCATTAGAAGGACTGCATGTATGGGGTTAAGTGAGAAGGCCTACCCTATTCCGGGTATATCCGAATTGGCTGTCTTTCCCACCTCCGTGGCTGGGTGGCCGAACAAGTAGAGACCCTAGCCTTAGTGTGTCCCCCCCACTGGACTGTGTGATGGTGTCCCTTTGTTGATTGGAACAAATGCTCATATGTTCGGAAGGCTGGCACAGTTGTGTTATGAAAAACAGGGGTCAAAAACTAGTAGAGCTTTAAGAGTTCCAGCTTTAATTAAGAAGGCCTATGAGGCACAGAGAGATGCTGAAAAAATAGAACCAGAGGAACCGGTCGGAATTGTGTGGAAGAAGGATCCTGAGTCTCTGATCCTGGCGCCAAATGCCCAGTGTACCTTACAGGGAGAGGTCCGTATCAGAAAGGATGTTAAGAATAAAATATTAATGTTGGATGCACCAGGCGATGGAAAATTGCCAGAGGGACTGTTGGTCAAGCCTAGTATTTTGCCCGCTAGAGCCCATGCTTATGCTAGAAGGGAATGGTCCAAGTTCATAATGTGTCTGAAAGAGACATTCGAGTAAATAGAGGTTGCATCCTGGCTAATGTGCATTGTGCAGACACTGCAGTGCTACCCAGCAGCAAGAGTTCGAGGAAGAATGACAGAGTAACGCCTGACTTGTTTGATTTCGCGACCTCGCCAGCTGAATGGAAAGTGAGGATCAGTGAGATTCTGCCCAGAGACCAGGTGTTTCTTTAAAGAAATGGGACGTAGGATGCGTGCAAGGAGCTGGAGCACAATATCCCGCTGCATGACGAAGACCATTTCGTGGAGAGGTCTCGACGCCTGGCACCTGCTGACATAGATGATGTGAGACGGCATCTGCAAGAGATGTTAGCTGCTGGTGTAATACAAGAATCCAGAAGCCTTTATGCTTCCCCATTGTGGTAGTGAGGAAGAAGAATGGGACAGTAAGGATGTGCGGGATTATCGCACCTTAAACCGGCGGACTATCCCTGATCAGTACACAATGCCTCGCATTCAGGATGCTTTGGACTGCCTAAACGGGAGCAAGTGGTTCTCTGTTGGATCTCCGCAGTGGGTACTACCAGATCCCGATGGCCCCAGAGGACCGTGAGAAGACAGCCTTTATCTGTCCGCTTGGCTTCTATGAATTCATGAGGATGCCTCAAGGGATTTCAGGTGCCCCAGCCACTTTTCAACGATTGATGGAGCGTGCAGTGGGGGACATGAACTTACTAGAATGCCTGGTTTACCTAGATGATGTTATTGTGTTTGGCAGCTCACTAGAGGAACATGAGAGCAGATTATTTAAGGTATTGGACCGACTGGAGGACTTTGGCCTTAAACTGTCCATTGATAAGTGTCAATTTTTCAAACATCAGTAAAGTATGTGGGACACAGTATCCACCGAGGAACAGAGACCGACCCAAGGTAAAGTTGAGGCCTTGACCACCTGGCCACAGCCCAAAAATCTAAAAGAACTGCAAAGATTCCTGGGATTCTGTAGTTATTATCGGCGTTCATCAAGGACTATTCAAGAGTGATCCGCCTTTACTTAACCTTACTCAAGGGTATCCCCAACCCACAAAAATACCAAAAGTCAGCATCCCCAAGACTGAAAGAGTGTATTTTCGTCCGAGTGAAGTATTTGGGGCCCGCTGGACCCTGATTGTGAGACTGCTTTTCATGAGATCATATATCAACTTACCCATGCTCCAGTGCTGGCCTATGCCGATCCAAGAAAACCTACATCCTGCGCACTGATGCTAGCTTGCAAGGGTTGGGGCTGTGTTGTACCAAGAGCACGAGAATGGCCTGAGACCAGTGGCCTTTGCCAGTAGAAGCCTGACCCCATCCGAAAAGAACTATCCTGTACATAAGTTAGAGTTCCGCTTTGAAGTGGGCTATTGCTGACCAATTCCATGAGTACTTGTATGGGGCTAAAATACTAGTAAAACTGACAATAATCCTTTGACCTATGTGCAGACCTCAGCTGTTGGATGCCACTGGCCATAGGTGGCTTTCTGCATTATCTACATATGACTATGCTGTCAATACCGAGCAGGTCTGAACCACATAGATGCTGATGCTCTCCCGGAGGCCTGTTCCCAGAATGATTGGGTCCGATTGGCAGAACCTGACATTCGGGCACTCTGCCGGAAGTTTGACAGGAGGAACAAATGTCCACGGACGCAGTGGACTGCATGGTGGATTGCTTGGGACCCTCTGAGAATTGCATACCTGCTGCTTATTGCCACTTTTCTGCAATAGACATTGGTGCACTGCCTCAGCTGGACAATGACAGTATTCGCGGCTCAATCCCGCGATCCCATGATCAAAGCAGCTTTAGAAGCCCTCTATGCAGGAAAAGATGTGTCCAAATTACGCCCACTGATTTGAGAACTGCACTGTTATACAAAGAAGGTCCTAAGTTGAAACTGATCAATAAACTGTTATACAGAGAAACAGTAGACAGAGGGGACAAGTAGACAAACAACAACTAGTGCTGCCCACTGCCTTCGAGACTCAGTACTGATGTCCTGCACAACCACATGGGGCACCTTGGTATAGACAGAACACTTGACTTGGTGAGATCCAGATTCTATTGGCCTAAGATGGGGGCTGATGTGGAGCAACACATTCGAACCTTGTAGTGCGCTTACAGAGAAAGCTTTTCCCCAGAGGGCTGCCCCTTGTTAACATCACCACCAGTGCACCCATGGAGCTGGTCTGTATTGATTTTCTGAGTTTGGAGTCAGATCAAAGAAATATCAGTAATGTGCTGGTGGTCACTGACCATTTCACGAGATATGCCCAAGCTTTCCCACCAAAGACCAGAAAGCATCCACTGGCCAAAATACTTGTAGAAAACTTTTTGTTCACTATGGGCTCCACAAAGAATCCATTCTGATCAAGGGAGAGACTTTGGAGTCGTCCGATCAAAGAGATGCTTTCTGTGGGGGATGCGAGTCCAGAACCACTCCTTACCACCCCAGGGGACCCACAGCCTGAACGCTTTCAACCAAACTTTGTTAGATATGCTAGGCACCTGCACCCAAAGGACAAGCCTAGATGGAGCCAATAAATTAGCACCCTGGTACATGCTTATAACTGCACCAAAAGTGATGCCACTGGTTCTCCCCATACCGCCTGATGTTTGGAAGAGAAGCTTGACTACCGTAGATGTGTGTTTTGGGTCCTCCTGATGGGGTTCAAGCTGACAACTATTTACAGTATGTGCAAAGTTAAAGGCCCAGCTAACTCATGCGCACCAACTGGCTCAAACCATGGCTGCCAAAAGAAATCTGGCCAACAAAGAAAGGTATGATAAAAAGGTGAAAGCACAGGAACTCCAGGAGGGAGATCGGGTATTGCTAAGAAATCTGGGACTGCATGGCAAACACAAGATTGCTGACAGATGGCACCATCTCCCTCACATTGTAGTGGGCAAACTGGATGATCTGCCAGTGTACAAAGTAAGGCCTGAGAATAATTCAAAAGATGTAAAAACAATGCATAGAAATCATTTACTGCCCATTGGACAAATCTTGATTGAGTCTGAGCCCCCAGAAGATGTCCCCTCTGGACCAGTGACTAGAGCTGCTGCTAAGAAAAGATCAAGGAAGTCTGCACCTACAGAAGCAGAGTTAAAGTGTTCCCCTGCACAAGTCCCAGTTGAGCATGACTGTCAGTCCATGTCAGAAGAAAGTGAGAGTGACTTTGAATACTATCCTTCTTACTTAACTGAGTCAGTTATTTCGGGCAATCCCCTAGTCAATACTGGAGACGGCTGGGCCTTCTGGACTGTCTAAGCCCCAGCTTCATCCCTGAGCCAATGCTCCCAGAAAGTGAAGTGCAAAGCATCAGATCAGATGAAATGGAATCATTGTGCATGGTTGAACTGTTTGAGCTTCAGGAGGAAAATGATAGATTGGGGCAGACTGGTGATACACCCAACAAGAAGAGTATTTTGAGTGCCCTGACAGTCCACTGCCAGTGTCCGAAAGCTCTCCATGCAAGCCAAATGTTGTGGACTCAGAAACTGTAACTCCTGGAGCTGAAAGTGCCCCAAGTTCTAGCCTCTCTACCCCAGGAGACTCCTGACAAGTGAGGACAATGCTGAAAATGAGGCTCAGAGTGCAGAGACTGTAACAGTTCCCCCTAGAAAGACTGGTCGAGCTGTAAAGCCTGTGGTGCACCTCAGTTATGATTCACTTGGGAGGCCTGTGGACTTGCCTCTCAATGTTGTCCATAACGGAGGTATGTGTCCCCGAGCTCATTGCCCAAACTGAGCATCAGTGCCAACTCCAAGTTACTTGTGTTGCCTTCTATATGGTGCCCTTGCCCGCCCAGCCCCAAGGTAACTGATAGGAAGGGCCTCTCTTCAGGTTTCATGTACAAGAGGTAATAACTTGAGTTATGGTACAATGTGTGTGTAATACTATGTAAAGGGTGACGACTGCAATGTTTCAGAAATGTGTTCTTGGTAAAATGATGTATTGACTGATGATTACATGTGTGAGCCTAATGCAAATGTATATGGTTGCAGTTAAAACTTATGGGTACTTGCTTGAGCCGCGACGTCAAGCTTTCCCAGGCCAGGAAGGTGTAACCCCCTGCAAATGGGGTTCCCAAAAGACTTCCAGGAGCTTGCTTGAATGCTCCAAGCCTGAATGGTGTTTCAGCTTAAGCCGCTTATCAGTGAGTGTTTTAGAGCCTCTGGTACTGTCTCTTTAAGAGCTGTCTGCTTGCAGACATAATTAGTTTGTATGGGGACTGTGTGCTTTCTGCTTGAGTACCACTCGAACTGCTGCCAATTCACTCCATTTTGCAGTCACTAGGAGTGCAAAGGAACCTATCTGAAAGATGTAACTGTTTGCCAGAAATCATTTAGAGTAATAATGAAATGACAGTTTGTCTAACCTGCTTTTTTGCAGTCAGAACTGTGTCTGCCTAGTTCCCCATTCTGGTTTTGAACTGCTGAACTGGACCAATCAGTGGGGTAAGCTAGCTCTAAAATGGTGCCTTGGGCTGAATCAGAACTTGGACTCATAATCTGAGCCAGCCACAAGAGGATTGTATGGGCAGTGACTCTGGGAGATGTAGTTTAGACTTGCGCCTTTTGGACCAACAGCAGCAGTCTATTGTGAGTGACAGCCAATCCAGCCAAGAACTGGGAGGAACTCAAAGGAAGTGCTCGGTTTGTCTGTTGGAGTTCAGTTTAGCTCTGGCAGTGAAGGGGAAAGGAACCCTGTGCTCCTTCAGTGCACAGTTTTAGTCAAAAACATGTGAAGGTCCAGAGTTCCGTCTGCAGCTTGTGTAACTGCTTGTTAGGACTGAATCCGTCCTGTGAAGAGAATCAAAGGATATCTGAAGAGTAGAAACCAGGCTCATCCTGTAGAAGACTGGAGAAATTGCTGAATTGCACTCGATCTGTCAGGAACTGAATCTGCTGTGTGTTCTCCGGTATTGTGCAGTAATTGCGATCGGATAGAGAAGCAGCCTGCCTGGTATAGTACTTTTTTTTACCATATAAATGTGTGAGGAGGCTTGTGTACCTCAAGTGAATCCTGCTGCCATTAAGTGACTTTTGCCTGTGACTGTTTACATATAAATGTGTGAGGAGTCTCTTGGAGCTCAAGAGTAGCCCTGCTGACGTTGAAGGACCCTATCTTGTTTGGAGGTCGTGAGTACTAATTCAGGGTCGCTCCTGTTGAATTGCCACATTAAATCCAAATGGAATCACTGTACTGCTGACTGTTTAAACTAATTTTTCTTTTCTCTGTGTGGAAAGGGCCCCTACCAGCTGCCACGGTTTGGACTAGCCACTAGGGCTTGGGTACCCAGGGACAGTAACTGGTAGGGATAGGCCTGTGCACAGAGCCATAGGTAGATGAGTAAGTTATGTTAATTAACCTGATTTCCCCTGTCCTTGTTATATCCCCCTAAATAAATCAGAGCTGCTTGTTTGCAAAGTTATACTGCCTGGAGTGTATTTGTCTATGTTAAAGTACTGTACTGTGATTGTTGCACTGTATCTTATTTCACAGGAGGTCCCAGTGCCGAACCAGTCCTGGGGGTAAGTGTATACTGTGAAGGTAATTCTGATATATTGTGTGGGCCACTAGTGGGAAGAAAGGGGTTGCAGTGTCCCAGAGGGCTGTGACCAAGTAAGTTTAACTATTGCAAACCCTGACCTCTGGGTGGAGGCACCCGCCATTGGATCCAGGCCCCTCAACCTGTTAGTGGCAAATCAGGCAGGGGTAGTAGCCCCTGGGATAGCGCCATCTAGGGGTTACATATATGCAAGACAATAATGCCTGCATCAGTGTTATCAGGTACAATGTTTGAGTTTTATAGAGGAAAGAAACTCATAATCTTCTTCGGGGGAATCTCAGTCATCAGATTACACTGTAGGAACCTTCACCGTCGGAGAAGGGGAATCCACATGGAAGATTTTCAGCAGTACAACTGGGGCTGCCCATTCCGTCTATGTCAGTCAATGTCAGCAACCCTATATAGGCATAGCCGGCCCCGCTCCCTCTTCAGTTCTTTCCCGCCATCAACTTGCATGCACAGTGTCCATGAAAGATTTGTCGTAGTGTTCGTGCCATTTTGGCCTACAGCTGTTCTTTCCACTACACTTTACCAAAATCTCTTTTGAGATTTTTAAATTTTTTTTAATTATGTCGAGAGTTAATCCTTCTTCCTCTCTTTTCCGTCACTGCTGCTGCAGAAAGAAGATCGCTTCTACAGACAATCAGTCAGTTTGGATCTGCTGTCTTGGGTCTGATCTCGACTTCCCCAACTGTGAGCTCTCCCAGAAGTTTAACCAACCTACCCTCAGGCAATGCAAAACAGCTCTCAAAAAATTCCTGATGGAACAGCAGGTAGCCAGCTCTGAGCAGGGGTCATCCGGGGCCCCAGCTGCTGAGTCGCCGACTGCATCCTCCAGCTCCAAGGACTCCAAGGCCCGAGACAAGTCCTCAGGGAAAAGTCACAAGGAACACCAGGATCGCGACTGCTCCCCCCCAGCAGCCATCCTGTTCCCTATCGGCTTCTCCTTCTTCGGGAGGGCTCTTCGTCGATGGCGTCCACCCCAATGAAGAGACCAGCTGTACAGGTCTCTGTTCCTTCTGGACCCATACCAACAGCTCCTCCACCCGACATTCAGGGCACTCGTCCATCCACCTCCAAGTCATCTGTCCCACCTCCATCGACGACGGACATATTGTCGACGACCACTCTGTTGAGGCCTGCCCCTTCTTTGCCCAGGGTTACAGGCCTGTCGGTCCCTCAGGACGGTGGTTCATCAACTCCAGTGCTGTAAACACCCCCCCCCCCAATTGACGTCGACTATAGACTTGAATGAAGTTCTTGTCAAATTCACTAATGTGCTCGTTCAAGCAGCTGGGCTGTTTCAGTAGGCCCTCTTGTGACAGTAGCTTTTGTTGACATCTGTTCGTTGACACTGGGAGGCTCCCCACAGGCTGCCACAGGAGCCTCCAACACTGGACCCAGATGAGGAGGTCGACTTTGAGGAGGAGTATCACCCTGATCTCATCCTCCATGTTGACATACAGGATGATGGGGAGGAAGAAGAAATCCTCATATCTGACAAATCCACTGCCTCATCCGTCAGTGAGGACTCTGTCAAGCATACTCCCATGTCCCATCCTGAGAATGCTACCTTTTTCAGTGTCATGAAGTAGTTGTCTGCCACTGTGGGCTTTCAGACTGAGGAGGAGGATGTCACCAGGAAATATCTGGTGGACTTTCTGGAGGTCCCTGAATCTCCCCCCTAGGATCATTCTTTCTATGCTGCCAGCCACGAAGAATGCCACTATGGCAGCTTGGCACAGGCCAGATATGGTTCCAGCAATGCCACAAAGGGCAGACAAACTCTAAAATTCCCCTCAGGGCCTTCCTTATTTTGCGGCGCAGGCCGAAACTAACTCAGTGGTCATTAAAGCTGCCCATGACAGATCTAATGTGCCTAAGCACCTTAGTTCTCTTCCCCCAGTCAAGGAATCCTGTAGGATTGACCTCTGGGGTAAAAGGGTTTACGTCTCCTCTACTTTGGGTCTGAGGATTGTAAACTGTTTGTCACATATGGTTACTGTTTGTCACATATGGTTAAATTCTAGAATGCCACCTGGAGAAAGGGGAGGGCTGCTGCTCAAACCCTTACGGATAGCTTCCGGAAACATAGAAACATAGACTTTGACGGCAGATATGGACCACTTGGCCCACCCAGTCTGCCCATTTCCCTACCTAATGGATAAGCTGCAGATCCTAGTTAACCAGCAGCCTACTTCCTGCAACCCCCCACTATAATTGCCTTGTGTCTGTCCCATGCGTGTTTGAATTACCACACTGTTTTAGACCCAACGACCTCCTCAGGAAGGCCGTTCCATGTATCCACCACTCTCTCCGTGAAAAATTTCCTCACATTACCCCTGAGCCGTCCCCCTCTATCTTTAAATTGTGCTCCCCTTGTTCTTACACATCTCTTTTTCTGAAAGATGCTACCCTCCTGGACTTTGTTGATTCCCTTGAGGTACTTGAACGTTTCTATCATGTCCCCCCGTCCCTCCTTTCATCAAGAGCATACATATTAAGCTCTCTCAGTTTCTCTTCATATGGTTTCTGCTGCCAACCCTGCACCATTTTAGTTGCCCTCCTCTGGACTGCTTCCATCCTGTCTATGTCCTTGGGAGATGAGGGTCTCCAAACTGCACGTAGTACTCCAGATGGGGTATCAAAAACTGTCTGTATAGAGGGATAACCACTTCCTTTTTCTACTTGTGATGCCCCTTCCTATGCATCCCAGTATCCCCTGGCTCTCTCACTTCACTTTTACATTGCTTACCCACCTTTAGGTCATCTGATATGACTACCCCCAGGTCCCTCTCCATTTTTGTTGTTGTTAGTACCTCCCCTGCTATTGTGTACTCTTCTCCTGGGTTTTTGTTTCCCAGGTGCATTACTTTGCACTTCTTTGCATTGAATCTAAGTTGCCATATGTCTGACCATTCCTCCAACCTTGCCAAGTCCCTTCTCATCTTTTCTACCCCTCTTGTGTATCAACTCTGTTACAGATCTTTGTGTCATCTGCAAAGAGGCATACCTTTCCCTCCAGACGCTCTGCAATGTCACCTATAAAGATGTTAAAGAGGACTGGACCCAGTACTGAGCCCTGAGGTACTTCACTAGTTACCCCCCTTTCTTCGGAATGTGTTCCATTCGTGGAGCAAGAGCTGCTCCAGTGCTTGCAAACTGCAGAGGATGTTAGTAAACATCCACTCCAGGCCCTCTATGATATGGTCGACACAGTGTCTAGGGCAACTTCCACTGGTGTACTGGCATATGTCTACGTCACTGGCTTAGGGACTGTGGATTTGCAGCTGATTTGCAAAACAAGGTGCTTAATGCCTCTCTCAGTGGCACCAAGCTTTTCAGCCCTGATGTCCAGGACCTCAAAAATGATCTGCAGGACTCTGGCACAGCTGCTAAGCCTATCCACTCTGTCTACCACACCCAGCCCCGTGCTAGGGCATGCCCTGCTTTTTGTAGACAGACCAATAGGCCAGGCTCGGTCCCCTGTACCTAGGGTAAGTGCAGAGCCCAGTCTTCCTTGCCTACCCCCTCCAGTGCGGAAACTGTGATCAAGCGTCCCAAACATGATGGACCAGCCTTCACAGCTGGTCCCACTTCAGCTTGACTCCTTGCCGAACCCCTTTCCCCGCAGGTCAAGACCCAGGAGGTGGTGGTCGGAGATTGGTCTCCTTCCATATAAACCAATGGAGAGCTTTAACTTCAGATGCATGGATTTTGCAGGTTATAGAGACAGATCATACCCTGTAACTTCTTCAGCAGCCTCCAGATACTGCTTCCCCACCTTCCAGCTCTCCCCTGGCTCATCATAGAGTTGGTGCCAAAGTGAGAGAGAAATCGGGGGTTTTACTCCAGGTTCTTCCTGGTCCCCAAAATGACCAGAGATCTGAGATCCATTTTAGATCTAAAGGAACTCAGTCTCTTTGTCCAGTACAAAAAGATCTTACTTCGACAGGGCTCTTGCAATAGGTGATTACCTTGCGGACTGCACCCCCTGGCGTCAGGACCACACGGAAACTTCAGCTAGCAATGTCTGATGGGGGGCAGCCTCCCCTTCACATGACTGACATCAGCGTGACACTATATAGGAGGCAGTCCCCACACTCGCCTTCCAGTTCTTTCCTGCCATCGACCTGAGCATGTCTGACCTCACAAAGATCGTCACTGCAGTTCCACCGCCTATTTTTTCAGATGAGTATCTGTTTTTTTTTTTTCTTTAGTGCTATACCTGTATTTTGTGCTTGTCTTCTACCAAGTCGCATAAAAATAAGTGCGGTTTGTGTGGCGCGCAGCTACTGCGCAAAGATTCTCACTCCCTCTGCCTCTTCCACTTAGACCCAGAGCACAAGGTTGAGGATTGTGAGGTCTGTTCCAGCTTCAACCAGGCTACACGGAAGCGTCACCAGCAGTCCCTTGAGGCCTATTTATTGAAGCAAAAAATGGCCACGATAGAAAAAGAGCTCCAGAAACTCAGAAGCACTTCCTCCTCTCCCATGGACTCCCGTAAGCACAAGAAAAAGAGAGATAAAGAGAAGCACCGGGACCAGGACATGTCTCCTTCTCACCCACGGCCGCCCTGGGGTGATCAGCGGCCCTTTTCCTCTGGGAAGTCTGCTGCTGCCACCAAGTCTGCCTCACCTTCCCAGGAGCAGCCCTTGGATCCCCTGCCACCACTAGTTACAGAGACATCAGGTGCCTTAGCAGAGTCTGAGTCTTCCGCCACTCTTTGGCCCTTTTCTACTGCAGGGTCTAAGCAGCCTGGCGGGGCCAATAAGCTGCTCCTCGGGTCTTCCAAATAGCGCCCGGCCCAGGTTGTGAAGTCAGGCTCCGGAGTTTCTGGCGCCCACATGGCCACAGCAATAAGACGGTTGTCGGTCCACCTGATGGCCGCCTGACCGATCAGCTGACATCGGGGATCCGGTGAGGGCCCGATGATGCCCAGTTGCCAGATGTCTCACAGCTTTCTCCAGTTGGGTCTCCTCACTGGTTCACCCCCTCCTCTCCCCTCCCCAGATCATCGGGGTGCGCAGGACAGGGGTCATCCATCAGGTGACACCTTCCCTAGTTCACCTTCAGACCTGACGTTAGCTCTCCAAGGTGACCCTCTGGGCCCATCCCAACCAGATCATCTGGCAAGGACACCAGCCCCGACGCCAGGCTTGCCCCTGCCAGTCTGGCATCCAACCCGATTTTCCCGGGTCCCTCTGGGCCAGGTTTCAGGCCTCCTCAGGGTTCTCCTTTGGTTCCCACAGCACCATCGTCAGGGCCCCCCCCTTCCAGTCTGGTTACCCTCCGTCAGATCACCTGACGCCATATTATCCTCCAGCCTACATTCCTCCGGGCTACCCGCTGTCAGGCTGCCAGACACCGGGGTATTCGCCCACTTACTCGTTACCAGGCACGTATGTACCATATGCTGGGCTACCCAACGACAAAGTTCTCTCCGGGATATCCACGGCTTACCAGCCCCCTCCACCCCCTCCACCTACTCCTCAGCCTCAGGCGGACTTCTAGGCTATCCTTCAGTCCTGGTGGTCAGAGACCAAGGCTCAGCTCATTTTGGGGCTGGGTAGCCGCCGCCCCCAGGTGATATTCCACAGGTTCCATCGGACCAGACGCCTAGGTCCACCCTTACGCCGGACACTCATCAGCCGATGTCAGGCCTGACGAAAGAAGCTTCGGCTGGGCTGACGTCCGGCAAAGTCCATCCTGGCTCTCTGGAACCTTCTCATCCTGACGTCCTGTCTCTGTAGTCATTATGGCAACTCATGACAAATCCACTAAGCCAAGACATAAAAGCACCTCTCCTTCCGATAAGAAGTCGAGTCTGCCGGATCAATTTGGGTGGAAATTCTATTCTTCTTCCACTTTGGCCATACATGCCTTAAATTATGTGGCATATGTACTGGTTTACCAGAAGTCTCTTTTCAGTCAGCTGGAGCCTGTCATTGAGGCTATGCTAGACTCAGAGTCAAAAACTATCTTGGCTGACACCATTAGGTCTGCCAAGGTCACCTGTTGGCATTCGCGGAGGGCCACGTATGATGCTGTGGGCTCCTCGGCCAGGAGCACCCCCAAGGCGGTTAGCCTTAAGGGGTATTCCTAGCTAAAGGTGTCTGACATTCAGGCGGCCATCCAGGATGGTCCCTCTGTGGGCTCTGTCCTCTTCGAATGCGATGCCCAAGACATTATCACCAGCCTTCAGGACGCGGGCAAGGCCTTAAGGTCAGTCCACACCATGTACCACCGTAGATTTAAAGCCAAGCAACCATTTCATCGCCAGGCTAAGCAGCAGACAAAACAGCAGCAGATGGCAGCCAAAACATAAGGCTTCCATCAGCAACGACTGCTCCTCCCGCCATAGCTCAAAGGGGTTCTGTTGCAGCTCTCCCCAGCCCTCCCTCCATCTCTTGACTTGCGGTCTGCCCCCCCCCCCTTCCCTCGGAGGAGTTGGTGAGCAGAAGGTTCACCTGTCACTTGCCAGGGTGGGAGGCAGTTACAGTTACCACAGATGCATGGGTCCTTCAGCTGCTGAGTCAAGGTCACAGATTAGAGCTTCTGGAGACACCTCCAAGCAGGCCCCCAGGGGTGTCCCACTACCCAAAAGCGCACGTCCCCCTCATAAGGGAGGAAATTGAGGCTCTTCTGTGAAAACAAGCTGTAGAGCCCATCCCCCAAACCAGGTAGGAAAGGGATATAACTCTCATTTCTTCCTGGTTCCAAAGAAAACAGGAGATCTACATCCAGTTCTGGACCTCAGCACCGTAAACCAGTACATTCGGTACAAGCAGTTTCGAATGCTGACTCTCCCAGGTCTGCTGCCCCTCCTGTATAAGGGACAGTGGCTCTGTGCTCTGGAAATGCGAGATGCCTACCTGCTTATCCCGATGTTTCTGGCCCACTGCCGCTACCTCAGGTTCTCCTTCCAGGGGGAGCATTACCAGTTCAGGGTCCTCCCCTTTGGACAGTCCTCGGCACCTCGGGTTTTCACCAAGTACCTTGCGGTGGTGGTGGTGGTGGTGGTGGTCCTGAAATGCCAGGGACACTATGTGTTCCTTTACCTCAACGACTGGCTTCTGTCAGCCCTGTCGAGGGATCAACTGGAACTCTCCCTTTTGGCTACCCTGGTCCTCTTTGCACAAGTGGGGATTATAGTCAGCTACCTCAAGTCCCACCTTGCCCCTTCCCAGCATCCCAGTGTTTTGGGGCAATGCTGGATACGGCCCAGGGCATGGCTTTCCTCCCTCAGGACAGGGTGGAAACCTTGCAGAGGCAGCCATGTCTAATAGCATCCAGCAGGTGGGTTTCAGCCAGGTTAGTTTTCTGCCTCCCTGGCCTTATGGCAGCAGCCATCCCCACTGTTCCTCTAGCTAGACTCCACATGCATATCTCACAGTGGACGCTCAGGGTGCAGTGGGATCAGAGGTTGGAGGACCTAGACCACGAGGTCATGGTCTCCAGTTCAATGCAGCAGGATCTCCTCTGGTGGCAGGATCTCAGCAACCTTACCAGACGAGTCAACCTCTCCCCCCATACAGTCCCTGACTACAGATCCATCAGGGATGGGCTGGGGGGCCCATATGGAGACACACAGAACTCAAGGGCTGTGGTACCAGTCAGGCTGTCCCTACACACAAACATGCTGGAGAGGAGGTCAGTGCTGTATGCCCTCCAAGCTTTTCAGCACTTGCTTTGCCAGGGCCCACTGTTAGTCCAGTCGGACAATATTTGTGTAGTCTGGTACATCAACAAACAAGGGCGCACTCACTCATATTCCCTCTGCAGGGAGGCGATGCGGGTGTGGAATTGGGCAGTTCTGTACTGAATACACCTCACAGCGGTTCATGTACCAGGCATGCAGAACATCCTAGTGGACAGTCTGAGCCATACCAGAGTAAGAGCCCATGAATGGGAGCTCAAACAAGTGGTGGTCGATCACATTTTCAACCTATGGGGACGTCCAGACCTGGATCTGTTCACCTCCCCTTACAATGCAAAACTACCTAAGGTTTTGCTCGCTCGCTCCTGGGCATGTTGTTTTCTGGTGAGACGCACAATCTCTCTGCTGGAAAGGGAGGTTTTTGTACGCTTTCCCTCCCTTTCCTGTTCTGCAGAGGGTGCTGCTCAAGCTCCAGGTGGTAGGGGCTTGCATGATTCTGATCACCCCACATTGGCCTGTCAGGTTTGGTTTCCAATCCTTCAGCAGCTTGTAGCAGAGCCTCCTGTTCCCCTGCCTCTCTCCCACAATCTCCTGACTCAGGAGAGAGGCACGCTGGTCCATCCAGGGTTGAAGTCCCTTGACCTTCACATGTGGCACCTCATGGCATAGCTTCTTCACACTTTAGAGTCTCCTCCAGAGTGGCTGAAGTCCTTGTAGAGGCCAGAAAGCCTTCTACAAGGACTACATATGCCAAGAAGTGGAAGGGCTGGGACCCTTTTTCGTGCCCTGTTCCTCAGGTCATGGAGTATCTATTACACCTCTCTGACCTGGGCCTGAGTTGCTCCTCGCTGAAGGTTCACCTGTCTGCTATTTCTGCCTACCACGTCTTAGTGGAAGGCAAAGCTGTGGCTCAACTGGAGGTTTCAAAAACCTTTCTAAAAGGGATCTTCCACCTGAAACGTCCGGTGCGCAGTCCTGCACTGCCGTGGGATCGGAATTTTATTTTGGAAAAACTGACCTTGCCTCCCTTTGAACCAGCTTGTAGTTGTGATATGCGCTATTTATCTTGGAAAGCACTCTTTTTAGTTGCTGTTACTTCTGCTCAAAGGATGTCCAAGCTTCAGGCCCTCATGTGCAAGGAGCCTTATTTAATTTTTCACAGGGACCAGGTTGCTCTGTGTACCAATCCTCAGTTTGTACTGAAGGTGGTTTCTGAGTTCACATTGAACCAGTCTATTCAACTTCCAGTATACCACCCTGAGTATTCCAGTCAGGGGGAGGCTATTCTGCATACGTTAGATGTTCTCAGAATCGTGCGTTATTATACTAACTGAACCAAATATGTCCGGAAAACGGCCCAGCTTTTTGTTTCTTTTGCACCCAAGAGAGAGGGTGCGGCAGCTTCCAAACAGTGTTTATTCAAATGGTTGGCAAACTGTATTGTTTTCTGTTGCCAGAAGTATGGTAAAACTCTCCCAGGGGAGGTTAAGAGACATTCTACTAGAGGCAAGGCTGCTTGTACTGCTTACTTCCGGAATGTTTCAGCCACTGACATATGTGCCACGGCTACTTAGAGCTCTTTCCACACTTTCACCAAGCATTACGGTCTGGACATTGCCTCTAGGCGCAGGGCTGGCTTTTGGCCT
The DNA here is from genome assembly GCA_016271365.2 of Neoceratodus forsteri. NCBI lineage: Eukaryota > Metazoa > Chordata > Ceratodontiformes > Ceratodontidae > Neoceratodus > Neoceratodus forsteri. The sequence continues at coordinate 1,125,504,204 of CM057449.1, read as the reverse complement.
AGCTGTCCTCCAAGTCCTTCTGTCCTAATCTTTCTGCAGACCTTCTCCTGCCTCCCGTGTTTCATATCCTTCTGATTCTCACTGCTTGGGACTCAGTCCTCAAGGTAATTACCTACTGCAAGAGCTCTCTCAAAGTAAGATAGTATAGTTACGTAAGAACTTACCGTAACAATAGATCTTCAGGATAGGCTCTTGCAGTAGGTAACCTTTTTCCCTCCCTCCTTCCCCAGTTTTCTGGGGCTCATTTTCTATCACTTTATGTTGGCTCCAGGAGCTTCTTTTCCATTCTTCTGTTGCTCCCTTGGGAGGTCTCCTGTGGGAGAACTGGAAGGCGTGCATGGGGACCGCCCGCTATATAGTGTCACGCTGACATTGGTCACATGACATCAGTGAGCAGTTCCCTGTCAGATATTACTAGCTAAAGTTTCCGTGTGGTCCTGACACCAGGGAGCACAGTCCTCAAGGTAATTACCTACTGCAAGAGCCCCTCTCGAAGATCTAGTGTTACCATAAGTTCTTATGTAACTGTACTTTCTGAATAGTAACTTTGCTAGGCCTTATGCCCCTCCTCAAGACCGGGGACTGACTGTGCTCTCTGGACATGCAGGATGCATACCTGCACATCTCGGTCTTTCCTCCTCAGAGGAGGTTTCTTCAGTTTCCCTTTCAGCGCGAACACTACCAGTTCAAAGTGCTGCCCTTTGGCTTGTCCTCTGTGCCGTGTGTCTTTACCTAATGCTTGGCAGCAGTTGCAGCAGCTCTCAGAAGAGAGGGACTGTATGTTTTCCCTTGCCTGGATCATTGGCTTCTCAAGGCCCCGTCCAGAGGACAGCTATTGCTGACTCTGGAATGCACTCTCTGGACATTATGGTCAACCTGCTCAAGTCTGTTTTAGTACCATCCCAAAGACTGCAGTACACCAGGGCAGTCCTGGACTCTGGGCAAGGGAAAGCCTTCCTACCCCAAAACAGGGTGGAATGCCTTATGGCCCAAGCTCAGGAAGCCGCTCAAAGTCGGTATGTTCCTGCCAGACTGTGCCTCAGTCTGCTGGGTCTAATGGCTATAGCCATTCCCACTGTTTCGCTGGACAGACTTCACATGTGCACCCTTCGGTGAACCCTCAGAGTGCAGTGGGACCAGCGCATGGACGAGTTGGACCAAAAAGTCCTGGTCTCCTCTCCAGTTCGCAAGGTACTGCAGTGGTGGATGGACCCCTTGAATCTTCTTCAAGGGGTTCCCCTCCAGATTTCTTCCCCCATCAGATTTTAAAAATGGATGCTTCGGGTCTAGGCTAGGGTTCACACCTGAGCCACTTCCAAACCCAGGCCTCCTGGTTCCAGTGGGAAGCCACTCTGCGTATCAGTGTCCTGGAGATGAGAGCAGTGCTCTATGCCTTGCAGGTGTTTCAGGAACATCTGGCTCCAGGGCAGTTGCTGGAGCAATCAGACAATTTGAGTGTTGTCTGCTACATCAACAAGCAGGGTGGGACTCACTTCTACCCCCATTTCAGGGAGGCCATGAGAGTGTGGTATTGGGCACTGGAGCACAGCCTGACACACTCTGCGGTCCACGTGCCAGGTGTCCTAAACACCCTGGCAGACAGTCTCAGCAGGACTCAGTCCAGCATGCATGAATGGGAGCGTTTCTTGTCTCTGTAGCAGATCATCTATTCTGCAGATGGGGTCATCCAGAGTTGGACCTTTTTGCATCACCACACAATTCAAAACTGCCTAATTTCTGCTTGCTAGATCCTGAGTCTGGAGTTTTCTGGTAAGACACGTTGTCCCTGTCTTGGAGCAGGAGGTTTCTGTATGTATTCCCTCTGTTTCCTCTGATTCAGAGGGTGCTCATCAAGCTGCAAATGGAAGTGGCCAGCATGATTCTGGCAGCTCCATTCTGGCCTCACCAGGTATGGTTCCCTCTGCTTCAACAGCTGGCAGAGGAACCTCTGGTCCCTCTACCTCTTTGCAGGAACCTGCTGACCCAGGATCAAGGGGCCTTGGTCCACCCCAACCTCAGGTCCCTTTGTCTGCATGCTGCCACGAAATGGAAACAGTTTGCCATTTGGGCTGCCAAACCGTCCCTGGACCCTTTCACCTGCCTGGTGAATCATATCCTGGACTACCTGAATTTTTTGTCCGACTCAGGCCTCCAGTATTCCTAACTCAAGGTCCACCTTTCGGCTATTTCTGCCTTTCATGTGCCAGTGGGTGACCACACAATTGCTCAACTGGGTGTCTCCTGTACTTTTCTTCGAGGCATCCTGCATTTGAAACCCACAGCCTCTTTCCCGTCCCAGCTTGGGACTTAAATTTTGTTTTGGAAAAGCTGACCCTTTCTCCTTTTGAGCCAGTAGTGATTTGTGATTTGCGCTTTCTCTCTTGAAAAGTGCTCTTTTTAGTAGCAACTACTTCTGCTTGAAGAATTTCAGAGCTTTGGGCCCTCTGGTGCAAGGAGCCTTATTTGATTTTTCACAAAGACGGTATCATTGCACACAAATCCTAGATTTTTACCTAAGATGGTTTCTGAGTTCACACTGAATCAGTCTATACACCTTCCTGTTTATTTTCCTGAGCGTGCCAATCCAGGGGAAGCACTGCTCAATACTTTAGATGTGCGCCAAACTTTGAAGTGTTATCTGCTTTGTAATAAATAGTCCAGAAAATCTAAGCAGCTGTTTACTTCTTTCGCCCCAGCTAGAGAGGGCGCTCCAGTTTCTAAGCAATGTTTATCCAAATAGTTGGCAAATTGCATTGTGTTCTGCTACAATAAGTATGGCAAAGAATTGCCTAGTGCTGTCAAAGCTCTTTCCGTTAGAGGCATGGCTACGTCGGTGGCTTGTTTCAAAGGGGTCTCAACCACTGATAGTTGTTTGGCTGCCACCTGGAGTACAATCCACACTTTCACCAAGCATTACAGTCTGGACATTGCCTCAAGAGCCTCTGCTGATTTTGGCAGAGCTGTGTTACATGGACTCCTGTCTTAAGTTTATGGAGATCCAGCCTCCTCGACTGTATATCTGCACTTGTCATTGCTTGGTACTGGTTCCTATGGTGTAACCTGATGACTGATATGCCCCAGAAGAAGATAGAATAGTTGCGTAAGAACTTACTGTAACAGTAGATCTTCGAGGGGATCTCAGTCGTCAGGTATATTTTCCCCTCCCACCATCTCCCTTTTAGGGGCTCCTGTCTAGGACCTGGCTTGCTGTTGTTTCCTATTTTTATTGAGAGTTGGGTCCCTCTGTCTCTCCTCAGTTCCCCAGGGCTTGAGCTTTGCGCCCTTCTTTTTCGGAGAGAAAGAACTGAGGAGGGAGCAGGGCCGCCTATGCCTATTTAAGATTGCTGACATCGGCTGACTTCTACGGCATGGGCAGCCCCAATTGTACTGCTGAAAATCTTCCATGTGGATTCCACTTCCCTTACAGTGAAGGTTCCTACGGTGTAATCTGATGATTGAGATCCCCTCAAAGATCTACTGTTGCAGTAAGTTCTTACGTAGCTGTTTTATTTTTGCTTGAAGTACAAATATCGATAATAAGTCTGTATTATAGAATATTCATTCTACAGAATTAGTGTATGATGAGTGGGTTATACATTTAGAAAACAGTTTCTTAAGTCTAAAGGTTATACATTTTCTGCAAACAAACAAAAACACTTTATTCTTATAGAGTATTAACATTTAAATTGTGCAGATGGGTGAGTATTATTAGACTTCTCTTTGGGTAATTCTAAACAAATGTAAATAAGACGCTGTGGAATTCGGATCTGTTTACCTACAGTCGCTCATCAGTGTAGTCTAGTTTATTGTTTCTGTTTCCAAGAAAGGAATAAATAGCTTTATCAGCTGCAAACAGAGCAGTAAGTGAGACTCACCCATTTGGTAAGCATGCAGTCGACCATACATTACTTCAAGATGTTAAACAGAGCCATGGGAAGATGGATAAATGTGCAGGCTATTTTTTATAGTACGAGAAAAAACAATGAGATTCCAAGAAATGGTAATAATAATAACCTAGAATACTAAGAGGTACTAAATCTGGTGATAACGTGAAATTAGAATGGGTTTAACTGCTCTAAAAAAATGAAGCAAGTTTTCTGTATCTTGTCAATCTTTCTTTGAGGGGGCTCTTGCAGTAGGTAACACCATTAGGACCAAGTTGCCAGGCACTAGGACCACATGGAAAACTTCTAGCTAGCAGTCCACAGTGGGTGACCATACCCAACGTCAACATGCCGATGTATCCCTATGGTATAGAGGGGGTGGTCCCCCAGCCCCACCTCAGTTCTTTTCCCGCCATTGACCTGCACTCACCGGACCTTGCGGAACGTTGCTTTGGTCAATTGATTATTGTCTTTATTTTTTATGTTTTTTTGCCGTTATTTTACTGTCGGCTGCAAGTCTTCGCTGACTATTTCTGGTGAGTCCTGCAAATCCAGGTGTGCCTGCGGTAAACAGATTTCAGACAAGGACGGCCATTCCTCCTGCGTTATCTGCCTAGGCCCAGATCACGACACCGAAGCCTGCCAGGTCTGCCTGAAGTTCAACCAGGCCACACAGAGATAACACCAGTGGGTCCTGGAAACCTATTTCCTTCGGCAGAAACTGGCCACCATGGAAAATGAACTGCAGGCCCGGAGTGCATCTTCTTCTCCGGGGGCTCATCAGAGACCTCCGCTCCTTCTAAGAAATAGCACAAGCGGGACAAACATCGGGACTGGGATAGGTCTGCCTCTAGGTTGTGATTGGGTCCTTCCCCCACAGGGGTCAGCCCCTTCCAGCCATACCAGCCCTCTCTTTCTCTGGGCTGCCTCTGGCCACACCGCCCACTGTGATTACAGTGTTGGGCGGCACCTCCGGGAATTCGGGGGACTCTTCCTCCGTCTTGTCGCCCCCGTCGCTCAGGCCTTTCACCACTCAGGGTCCTCAGCCAGGGTGCTTGGATGGTTCTCAGGATGTCAGTACCTCTACTGATGCCAGCCCGGCCTCTTTGCTGTACCCTATTTTGGGATCCGACTACGGTCCTTTGGACCAGCATCAGCTGTCACCCACTCCATTGCAGTCACAGCCTTCGCCAAAGGGTCCCCCCCTTGGCACCTCCTACCTCCCAGCCACTGCCGGCAGGCCCTGCTACAGGTCCTTCCCACCTGGTGCTGGCAGGGCCACTGCCTGCCAGTCCTCTACCATCAGGCAAAGCGCCAGGCCGCCTGATTTAGGGTCATGCCGGTCCTCCTTCTCTGGACCCAGTATCTCCGGCTCAGCTGAGACGGGACCCTTCCTACAGGTTTTCCAGCGTCACCTTCAGGACTCCCTTCCCCCCAAACCTGCCAGGTCCTGCGCCCAACTCCCAACTGCTGTCAGGCCCGGCCCCCTTTAGGTCCACAACCCAGCCCCCTACCTCCTTCAGGTCTGCGCCCTTCAGACCATAGCCTGCTCCCGCGGGAACACCATCGGGTCCTTCCCATGGTCACCCATCGCATTACCCACTGTCCTACGTGACATTGGGGCCTTCTCTTCCTCTTACGACTCCTCAGCTGTCACCGGCTGGTTATGACAATTTATTTAACTCCTGGTGGGCATACATCCAGCACCTGGCACCAGCCCCAATGGCACCCCTGTCGGCCCCTGCACCAACGCAGGCTCCTCAGCTTGCTCCTAGGGCACCTCTTTCTGCATCCGAGGCATCATCCAATGCTAGGGTGGGTGCCAGTACTGTCACAGGCCTGGCCCACTGCCCTTCTCTGACTACTCAGCGGATTCTGAGTCTGATTCCATCAAGTCACCAGACTCCCCCTTTCATTCCTCTCCCGAAGAGATGTGTATCAGGGAGACTCCTAAATCCCCCCCCAGAAGACTCTTCCTTTCTGGAGGTGATGAGGCTCATTCAGATGTTGCAGCATTGGCAAGCGGAGGATCAGGACCCTCAGCGATGCCATTTGGCGGAGCATCTTTGCTATCCAGAGCTCACTTCGGTGGTCATCCCTTCCCTCGTGGCATCTCACAATGATGTTACTACCACTATATGGCAGCAGCCAGTGTCAGTTCCTCCGTTGCCTAAAAAGGCAGATCGGCTGTATCATGCCCCAGAGGGTCGGCCCTATTATGGGACCCACCCTAAAGCTGACCCTGCCGTACTAGCAGCAGCCCACATTGGGACTACTAAACCTAAGCACCTGCGTGACTTCCCTCCCCATAAGGAGTTTAAGCAATTGGACTGCTTCGGTCGGTGCGTGTATGCTTCCTCCATGCTAGCCTTGTGCGCACAAAATTACTTGGCGCACATGGTGGTCCACCAACAGTCCCACTTGGTCCAGGCTACTGGCATTCTACAAGCCTTCACAGACTCCTCCTCTAAGGCTCAGTCAGAGCAGCTGCTTCACTCTGCCTCCAAAGTGATTTTCCACATCCTCCATGCCATCTACGACATAGTGGACACTTCGCCGCGGAGCACAGCGATGGCAGTTTGTCTCATACGCCACGCCTGGCTTCATCTGACGGACTTCGCCCCAGGCATTCAGTCTTCCATTATGAATGCCCTGTTTCGGGGCTCTGTCCTTTTTGGTGGCAAAGTCCAAGACATGTTCTCCTCTCTACAGGACTTGGGCAGGGCTTTGGGGTGGGGCACCCCCTCTTCCATACCCACCAGAGCAGGGTGTGCCCATCTTTCCTTCGCCGCCCAGCATAGCAACCCACCCGCCACCCGTTTTCTTAGTATGAGAGCAAGCATCGGGCATCCTCAGCCCCTGACGCCCCTGCCCCTAAGGCTCGCAGAGTCAAGGCGGCCACGTGTCCCGGGCTTTCCACGGCCCCTTGACTCATGGGATGACCCTCCCATCCAGGAGGCTACTGGAGTTAATAGGGAGTTTCCTTGCCCCCCACACAGACAGCTGGAGGATAATTTTGTTTCTCCTGTTGTTCTCTAGGGCCACTCTAGCCTCTCTTTTAGGTAGCGACCCTCTTACCCTCTAGGCCCCCCTTCCTAGACTAGGTACAACAGAGCCCTTTCCGCGGGACAGATCTGGTGCAGTTTCTTTCCCCATCACCTCTGGAGGCTGTGGGGCATAAGGGATCTCCAGACATTTTGAGGCCTAGGTCTTTAAGCAAGTCCCAGGGTGTACACATCTCTGCATGGTGGCTTTTCTGAAGTCCCCCTTTACGGATCCTCCCAGGAGCTGAGCTTTGTGCTTTCTCCTACTGGACGCATCCCCTACTTCTCTCACTGATCATGTCACCTGCCATTTCCTCCGCCTTTATTTTCAGGAGGGAGACTACCATGTGGATCTCCTCACCTTTGGCCTATCTTTGGATCCCAAAGTCTCAGCCAGCTTCTGCACAGGGGTGACTGCAGCCCGGGGACAGCACGGAATCTTTCGTGGTCCCCCAACCCTGATGATGGATGCCTTACGGCCTCACCTAGGGCTTGTCTAGCACTAAACCTAGACTGTCCCCTGTGGTTGCTCCTTCCTCCATGGATAGTCACGGCCTTCCCTACGCCCCTCCTGCTCTCATGCCACTAGCTCTGCTATATGATGGCATTACGGGGTTTCAGCAGGAACCAGCTCTTCCCTTCCGTGGTAGGATAGAGACCCCCCAAGGGACAAGCTTGAAGAGTTTTATCCCATTGCTGGCTCCTAGCTGGCTCCTTCCTGTTGCCACCAAGCCTCTTGGCAGCGGCAGCTCCTATGGTTCTCCTGGCCATGCTCCCCAGGAGTTTCCGTGGTGCTCTCTATGGGTCTAAGGGGTATCGGAGGTTGAGACCGTTCCTTTGGTATTTGATTCTGATCCTGTCACGTGAGGTTTCCTCGGAGGTACCTGGTCATGGACGGGGTTCTTTCTGCACATCTCAGTGCATGAATGAGAGCAGTGTTGTTCATCCTTCACCATTACTGGGAGGTCAGGTGGTCGTGGGAGTGTCCCATGCAGCCCGTACCTCGATTCTCAGCACAGCAGGTGCCGGATGTTCAGTTTTTCCCTGGAGGCCATTCTCAGCAGTATGCAGGCTCGGCCTCACAGGTGGCTTCTGCACATGCCCATGCTTCATTGGGCAGCGCCAACATTTCCTCTGTTTGGTCCCCATCCAACACCGACCCGTCCAGTTCCTGCTTACTCATCCCTGGACTTGGTGTTTCTAGCAGGACACATTGTTTCCCCTTTCCTTTAAGGGGGGGGTCTGCTTCTCCAGAGGGTTCTCCATCCAACTGCAGTCAGAGGGGGTAGGAATGTCCACTATAGCGCCATGTTGGCGGCACCAGGAATGGTCCCCTCCACTTCCCTATTGGGCGAGGGGAACACTCTCATTACTCCTTCCCTCTGTTTCATCTCGTTCTTCCTGGTCCAGGGTGACTTGCTGCATAGAGTTCTCAAGTCCCTTGAATGGCTCCTTGTGACACAGCCATCTCCTGCTTAGAAGTCTCCCTCAGGATCTCTTGGGTTCCCATAGGGGTCAGCATGCTATCCCCAGACCCATATATGCTTCAAGGCAGAAGTCTCAGCAGCTCTATCCGATTTCCAAGGGATAGGACCATTCTTATGTTCAGTCTGCCAAGTTCGGGATGATTCTCCATCCCTGTTCGACTTGCGCTTTGGTTCTTCCAAGTTACCAGTCCATCTCTGTTGCCTCTCCGCATGTCAGTTCCCAGTTGGGAAGAGGACCTTGGCTCCTTGGGAATCTCCTGCCTTTTCTGGGGGCATTCTCCATGTCTTCCTTCCTACCTGAAATTACAGTTACTTTCTCTGAAGCTATTCCCAAGCCCTATTGGGCTAGGGGCTTTATGCATCCTTTAGCATGAAAGGGTACTTTCCAGGCCCCTACCCAGTTCCTACCATCAGTAGTGTCTGGGTTTCCCTTAAACTGGATTACACATCCTCAGGTGTGTTATCCCATATTTTGTTCTCGGGGGTGGACCCTCTCCTCCATTTTCTGCTTCTCTGTTGTTTCCAGAGAGCCTATTCCTTGAGTCCTGGACTCTTTCGACCTTTCTGTCTTTTCCTTATTTCCCTCACTTCCTGGATGGCAGGCACTTTTGTGCCTTTCTAACACCACTGGCAGGGGGTTGCATACTGCATTTCGTCTAGCTGTTGGCACCACAGTTAGCCCCTTTTCGGGGTTGTTCGAGGCCACTCCTCTGGGCAGATGGTCCCGTCTCAGCCTGTCTCTGAGTCATGCCTGCTATGGGTGGCTGCATGTCGCCCACTGCCGGTTCTCTCAACTCTTTCTCACATTGCGCTGGCAGGGCATTTCTTTTGGGCACTGGGCTGGCCCCAGACTCTGTCTTCCTGAGCCTCCTGCCCTTCTTTGCTTATGGCAGACTTTCTCTCCTCCTCCCAAGTGTTGTCTCGTCGTGTTGGCTCTGCTTGGGACTCAGTCCTAAGGGTGTTGCCCATTGCAAGAGCCCCCCTCAAAGTAAGATAGTACAGTTACATAAGAACTTACCATAACAGTAGATCTCTGAGAGGAGATCTTGCAGTAGGCATGTTTTTTCATCCCTCCATCCCCCTGCTCTCTTTTTCACTCATATTGGCCTTCTCTCTGGCTCCAGGAGCCCCATCCTTCTCCTGTCGCTCCTTTTCACAGGTCTCCAGTGGGGTAACTGAGGTAGGGCTGGGGGAGCGCCCCCTTAATACCATAGGGAGACGTGTGGTCCTAGCACCTGGCGGCTTAGTCCTAACGCTGTTGCCTACTGCAAGAGCTCCTCTCAAAGATCTACTGTTACAGTAAGTTCTTACTTAACTGTACTTTTTAAAATGAAAACAGAGTTTTTAGTATATGTGTATTGGAACAAGGGATTTCCACAAGAAAATTACTCAACCAGCTTTCTTTTTCCTTATTAAATATGGGACAAATAAAGATTAAATGGTCAAGATCATCTAGCTGTCTTATATCACATTTATAGAAAAGTGAAAGAACTCTCGCTTTTGTTTGTAAAATAATTGATTGGAACCAAAAATTTCTAGTCTGACTTGAGTAACTAGATTTCTTTTACCTCCATCCAAGATTTTAATTAAATATGGCTCCCTCATAAAATCTTTGTTAATGTACTTATAGGCAATATGAATTTTATAAGCATGAATATTTGCCATATCTTGCTGAGCAGCTATGTCTTTACACTTAAGCCAGACATGGTCCACTAGAATGGAATGAGGAGTTCTATGTATTTTGGGTTAGGATAAAATGAAAACACGTGGAATATAAGCTAGATTTCAGAAATGTCATTTATGGGAAATCAGAACCCTTTAACAAATAGGCAGCTTGTTCCTCAAAGCATTGTTTAAACATTATTCATACATTATTTGAAGATCCATTATATAAATAATTATTTTGCAGAGGTCAATCTTTACATTATATTAGTGGCCAGAGGGCATAGTGCAAATTGATTCGGTGCAGTGCAATGCCCCCTCGACTTTCCCAGCTTGGCTAGTGCAATCTAGCCCATTTTGTACACCTGGCCCTTTAAGAGAAATGCCCTAGTCATTAAGGTTCCATTTTGTTCTTGTTTTTTCCATCTGAATAGCTCTTTTTTTTTTGTTTGAAACAGCCTAGCAACTAACTGCCATGAGAAGCTCTCTTATTGGAGAAATGTTTGGCGCCAGTAAATTTCTGCAGCCCCTCCCCACCTTGTGAGCCGCTGAGGTCAATCTCTATGATCCCTACATGTGCCTTTCATTTGCATTCGTAGTGTGACCGCTATGCCTACTGACAGGCCCACCCGAACCAATCCACCATGGAGAGGACAGAGGATTGTGCTGCCCAACTGCCCCAACTTGGTAAGCCAGCAAAGAAGCATGGCTAAACTTGTCTTGTGGCATTAGTTTTTAAAAGGCGTTTGTACGAAGGGTGCTGCCATCGTCAGGGCTACTGTTCTCCTGGGGACTGGGCCAGAAAACAGACAGACTCGATTTCCGAGGTGGGGGCCTCGCGGGTCTTATACTTAGTGCTGTCGAATTGTAAAACTGAATCCCAATCCTAAAAGTGTATTCCCCTTGTGTGACTCGCTGCCTTATACACACGTCGAGTCACAAAGTCGAGGGGAATTCATTTCTGACTAACACTTAGGATTCAGATACCAGCTTACAATTTAGGACATCACTCAAGTGTCAGATCCACAGTGCCCCCCCGAAAGAGATTGTGTCAAAAATCAGTTCAGGAACCAGGGAGGCCCTGACCTGGTCGTTTCATTCCTGGTGAGGCAGCTGTATGTTTAAACGGGCCTGATATCTGTTGAGAAATGAAGTAAAGCTTGTGCCTTACTTTGATGTGTGCCGCCACCGTGTGAGTAGGGGAATCCTGTACTGTTGGGGCAGAAACTGAGGAACAGAGTGTTTGGTTTGGTGCTGACGGCCAGGGGCATTCTTGTGAAAGTGACTTCGAGGAGGTGGGAGGGTGCCTACAGAGGGAGAGAGTGTGTGTCTGTGAGAGGAAGTCCTTACTGGACTGCAACAAGTGAGCCAGGGATGCAGTTCCTACCATGAGTTCGGTGTACAACTTGCAGTGGCGGAACTTGAGGCCCACTTGGGGTTGCAGCCGGTAGCCAAAGATTTGTGATGCTCGTTCAGTGTTTCTGCCTGCTGGGTGATTGATATTGCTGGGAATTTCTTCTGGGCTGCTGCTGTGTCACGCAGGAACTGGTCTGGCCCAGTGCTATGGGGTGGGGTAGTAAGAGCTGGAGCCACTCAATGCTAGTGCTCCCCTCCAATCAGCACTGCTAGCTTCTTAATCTTCCCTGACATGAAAAGGACTGAGTGCTTGGAGTTTACAGCAAGAACTTAGAAGCCAGCAAACTGATAGATGGAATTTTATTTCTGGGGCCCACACCATGCCAGCCACCACAGACCTTACTGGCTCACTCTGGTTTCATGATCAGAGCAACTCTGGCGTTCTGCTTGGTGGTGTTTGGCTGTGTTTGCAGGCCTCTGATTGCACAAATTATTTGTGGCCATTAATGCTGACTAAACTTTGTGTGCAGGTCTGTGTTTTCTAAGTGATGCTGGGGAGCTGGAGATAAATCTTTGTGGTCTGCTGGTGGTGGTGCAGGATTGGAACTGGTGACGGGACCGATGCTCCTCCTATCAGGCCTGGGGTGGGGTTAGGGGCAGGAGCTGCTGCTCAGATCATAAATAACTCAAACACTAAATAAGTAAAAAATACTTAAAACGTCTGTCACTGTGTCCTTTTCATAAAATTGTGAATGTTAGATTGGGGACAGTGCAGCTGGGGCATCACTTTCCCGGGTGGACCAGTGCAAAAAAAAAAGTTAAGCATGACCCCTGGTTTTGGATAACATAAATTATTCAATTGAATATTGTCCTAGCTTACATCTGAGAATATGAGATGTATTATTTGGGACATTTAGTAAATATTGATATAATCTGGAACTGGCAGTATAGCCCAGAGGTTAGAGTAACGAGCTGTGAATGAGTTTGGTACATCCAGTAGACCTGGGTTTGATTCCCACAAGCTCCACTTGCATATATTGTTACTCTGAGCAAATCACTTAACTTTCCCAGTGCTCCTGGGTTGCCCCTGAAAACAGGCACTTGTGACTAGTGGGCCTTACCTGGCTACCAATGAAACAAAATTCAAATGATTTCAGTAGGTGAACAATCAAAGAACACACATTTCAGCAGTTATTTCTTAAATGGTGTTGCACTGAATGCAACCATCTGTGGTTTTTTTTCTTGTTTATGTTTAGGTATTTATTATCACATAGTTCTGAAAATACAAGCCCAGAAGAGAAGTTGAAATCAGTAATTTGTCTGCATAAGCAAGAAGAGAGATCTGTTTATTGAAAAACTTCAGGAATGATAATCCTGATTATACTGTACATTTGCTGTATTATACTATTTATATATATATATATATATATATACATTGGAGTGGTGCCACAATACAGCTCTGTTAAATGCCTAATTAATTCTAATTGGTGCCATAATATACGTACAAAATAATATTGCACTTTGGGCAGTGTATTTTCATGAAGTCTTATTAACAAATCCAATACATGATCTTCAACACCATACTCCAATGGATGCAAAGAGTTCTTCGACTTATGCTACTACATGCCATCTTGAGAGCTATAAAACAACAAAAGAGTTTTCCTTTCTTAATTGTGACATATGCAGTAATTAAATGATGTAGGACTTGACACTGCTGTATTGTGGAGCGACCCCTTCTGAAACCATTTTGGGCTTTACCCAAAATATTGCTTCCTTCTACTCAGGACTCAAATCTATTTAAAAATATTCTGACTTCCGGTGACGTCACGGAGCCATTGCAAGCCTAGGCTGTGGAGCTCCCCGTGGGCAATGGGAAATGCCCCTCAAAAAACACGCTAAAATCAAGTTTAAAATGTCAAAAAATACAGGGGGACAATTGCAGAATGCTAATCGAGGCAAAAACAGGCACGACTCAAGAGTGGACAGCAAGGATGCAATCGGATTGAGGAACGGCGTTACGAGCAGGCAGACATCACCAACGAACTGCAGACACCAATATGACACAGATGGAGAGAACGATCAGCTTTCGCGGTCCAGATTCGAGAGGTTGCTGCATGAAATAACAGAATCTAGACGAGAAAACAAGCAAGAATTTCATGCTGTGCAAGCAAAACTAACAGCAGTAGAAAGCCAAATTACCCATATGGAAGAAAGATTATCCACCGCAGAAGACACCACTGAGCAACTGATGGCTATAGTGCAGGCTCTAGTGAAACAGACATCAGACCTTCAAACTAAATGTCTGGACCTGGAAGGGCGCTCCTGCAGAGAAAACCTTCGGTTATATGGCCTTCCAGAAAATATGGAGATACCCCCGATGGCAACCTTCATAGAAAATTTGCTTAAGGACACGCTGGACCTCCCCCCGACTATGGCCTTCCATATTGAAAGAGCGCATAGATCACTCCAAGCTAAGCCTTCAGACCCAGCGGCTCGCCCTCGCTCTATTGTTTTTAAAGTCAGCTCATTTTCAGCCAAAGAAGAGATTCTCAGACGAGCCTGGGCTAAAAAAGAAATTAAATACTTAACGCATCGGTTATATCTAGACCATGACTACCCGATTGAGATTCAAAAGCAAAGGGTTAAATACCTTCCGATTTTAAAGGCACTGCGGGAAAAGTCAATACGTTTCAACACGCCTTACCCAGCAAGGTTGAGGGTGTTCTGGGATGAAGGAACAAAGCTTTACACAACGGCAGAGGAAGCCTTGAATGCCATGGAAAAACGGAATATCTCAGTGTCTGAGGGGAGGAACCAAGCAGCAGGGAATCGGGGACCAATTAAACAGCGCACGCCAAACAGGAAGGCGGGGGGGCTTTATGTTGAGTCACAATCCGAAGCGACGCGCATCCTCCAAAAGCTTCTCGAGAGGAAAGCTGCATACAAGGGCAATCAGACCTGAAACAGACTGAGGAGAACCAACTTCTCTACTGAAGGTGATAGCCTACAGTTCTTTTCATGCCCAAAATTCGACCTGCGATGTAAACCACTCTTCAGACTGCTATTTAACAGCCTGTTCTCTCCTCATTCACCTATGCAAGACTTGAGGGGCGACTACTTGGGATGTTTACTCCTTGTTCTGTTTTTTTAATCTGACCCATTACACTGGAAGGAACACTACGTTGTGTAAAAACTAACTCCCAGGGGTTACTAACTGCCAGTTCACCACGAATATAATGAAGTTGAGTGAATGAGACCCCTGCCCCTTCCCCCTATCCCTCCCCTTTTTTTTTTAGCCTACTCCAAGTGGCCTCCCCGGAACTTTTCACTAGTTGAATTGTGAATTTGGGAGAGAGTTCTTAGAAACCTTTAAAACTTGCAAGGCAGATGCTGCCCGGGGGGGGGAGCCTACAGGGTATTAAGGGCCCGTAGCCGATACCTTTTACTAAGGAGCCCCACGATAACGAGGCTCAAGAGGAAGTCCCCCGTAAAAGGCGGGCTGAGTAATCTTCCTTATCCTCCTACTTCAGGAGTACAAGGGGCTAGTAGGTCTCTAAGCCCCCAACCTTGGAAGTTCAGATGTTATCCTTAAGGGATAGATTGTTTTTTGTGTTGGATGTTACAGTTGAATGTTACGTAAGTTATGGCACTACCGGGCAAAAAGGAAAGTATTATTGTGTAAAATGTTTAGCAAAACTGATTGGTCTACTGAACCTGAGATCACTACCCACGAGAGAAGTCACGGAGATGAGATGCTATTTAATAAGGAATTTAAATACCCCCCAGAAATGACACAGCAAGAATATACAATTTGCACTTATAATGTGCATGGAATTACTAACCCTATAAAACGAGCTAAAATACTTCAATTAATGAAACGCCAAAAGGTTAATATTATGTTATTACAAGAAACGCATCTCTCTCATGCTGAACATAAAAAGTTTGAGAAGCTAGGCTTCTCTCAGGTGGTGGCCTCATCATATAAAGGGGGTAGACGTAGGGGCACAGCAATATTGGTTAGGCAGGGAACTCCCTTTGAGATAAAGGATAAAATAGTAGATAAGAGGGAGATACGTATTTCTGAAGGGCGATTTGGAGGGACAAAGGTGTACGCTGGCCTCTCTATACTTCCCTCCAGTTACAGAGTTCCTGAGCTACCGAAACCTGTTTACGCAGTTGACGGGGTGGGTTGAGGGCAGGCTGATCTGTGGTGGGGACTTCAACTTAGACATTGGAGGAGGGGGACCAGGCTTTAATAAGCCACGAACAAATAAGCTAGGTAGGAAAGTTAAGAACTTTTTACAAGAACTAGGCTATGAGGATGTGTGGAGACACCTGTGTGGTCAGGAGCGTAGACACACCTTTTATTCACAGGTGCATGATTCATATTCATGCCTAGATTTCTTAATAACCCAAAAGAGCATTTAAACACTATTCATAAGGTCTGGCAGGAGACTTTGTCCTCTCAGATCATGCTCCTGTGTTCTGTATAGTGCAATCTCAAACACCTTGTAAGAGATCCTTTGGAGACTCAACGTGTCCATACTTAGGGACAAGGAAGTGGAAGCAATAACCGAGACGATAACAAGCTATGCTAGAAAATGACTCTGGGAGATCACTTTAGCCATAATATGGGATACTTTAAAAGCGATAGTGAGGGCAAAATCATAGGAATATCCTCTCATAAAAAGCAGAGGCAGGAAAAGAAGTGTTTGCTGGAGACAAACATAGGGCCCTGGAGGAACTGCAGAAAGTAAAGCATTGTAAAATACGTGCACAAGAGCTGAACTCTCTTAGAAAGCAATTGAACACCATATTAGATTATGAGGTAGAGCAGAAGCTGATGTTTCTTCGACATAAATATCATGATGGTGGACCGAGGTTTACAAGGCTAGTGGCAGCACAATTGAGAGCCCGTAGGGTCAAAGCCACTATTACAAAAGTGAGACATCCCAGAACGGATGAGCTTAAAGATAGACTGCACACCATTTCTGAAGCTTTTCACTATTATTGCTCGGAACTTTACTCAGACAAAGTCTGTACCTCCCTTGATGATATCCAACAGTTCTTAGCTTCCCTTGAGCTTCCTACCCTATCGGTTGACCAGGGAAAGTCTCTGGTGTCCCCAATAACTACAAGAGAAATTGAGTCAGCAATTAGTGACCTAAAGACAGGCAAGTGCCCGGGCTCAGACGGTCTTCCCGGGGAATTTTATAAAACCCTCTCTGGGGTACTTGCCCCGATACTAACAAGACTGTTCTCCTCTGTAGTTTCCCCAGGGGGCACGACTCCTCCCTCCTGGAAGGAGGCAATAATTCCGGTGATCCCCAAAGAGGGGAACAATCTAACCCGCTGTTCATCTTACCGTCCAATATCTATCTTAAACACTGACTACAAGCTGCTGGCTTCCATACTAGCTAAAAGGTTGGTACACTACGCTCCGGCCTTAATAGATATGGACCAGAGTGGATTTATTCCTGGCCGCCAGGCCCAAGATAATGTTCGAAGAACAGTCTACGTACTCGAGCAAATTAGAGCCCAAAAAAGTCCAGCAATTTTACTAGGACTCGATGCAGAAAAAGCCTTTGATAAAGTTTCATGGAAATACCTAAGAGAGGTTCTCCTTAGATTTAATTTCCCAGTTCTATTTGTAGATACTATATTTAAATTCTATAACAACCCAGTAGGGTACATACGAACAAATGGTCATATCTCTGAGAGATTCCAGCTATATAGAGGGACAAGGCAGGGTTGCCCCCTTTCCCCTTTGCTCTTCGCCTTTTATATAGAGCCCCTGGCTCAGAGCCTGAGGCAAACCCCAGAAATAAGTGGGGTGAAGTTAGAAGGGACTGAACAAAAGTTAGCCTTATTTGCGGATGATATTCTCCTCTATTTAACTAACCCAGAATCTTCTTTAGAGGCACTCTTTAAAAAGATCCAGCAATTTACAAAAATATCGGGCTTTACTTTAAACATGGGCAAATCAGAGGCCCTGACCTTTAACTATTCCCCCTCCCCTTCATTTAAAAAACGCTACCCAATCAGATGGGATAATGAGTACTTAAAATATCTAGGTATCCAAATTCCAAAAGACCCAGGGAAATTGTTTATATTGAATTATGGTCCCCTAATCGAGAAGATAAAGCAAGACTTTAGGAGGTGGTTGTTGATACCCTCCTCACACTATTTAAGGAACATGGCCATAAAGATCAATATTTTGCCCAGATTTCTATATTTGTTCCAATGTGTCCCTTGTGCCATCTCCTCGAGAGAACTTTTATCCTGGCAAAGGCTTTTGAGCAGATATCTGTGGGAAAATAAAAGGCCTAGAGTTAGTGCCCAGAAACTATCGCTTTCTAAACTAGAAGGGGGGATGGCCATGCCCTCACTTAAAGAATACTGGATGGCAGCGAAATGAGGTTGGCCCTACTATAAGCAACAGAACATATGATGCAAGATGGAAACAGATTGATTTAGCAAGGCGACTGGGCCCGCACTTCTCACCAGTCTTTTCTCCCTCAATTAAGAGAAACTTTAACTTCTGTCCCCAGGCTACTGGGTCGGTTCTAAGAGGTTGGCAATTGGGAACTAGAACAAATCATTCCAATGTTACGCCTGGAAATATAGACACTTCACTTTGAACCGAGAGTTTAATAACCAGTGGTTTAAGAATCAAGCTAAAAAGGCCTGGAGGCCTGGCAGTTGTTAAGGGACTTGATATAATGAGTTTTGAAGAGGCTCAATTAAGATTTGAGTGGTCAGATAAAGATAGGCTATTCTATTATCAAATTAGAGCATACATCACTAATTATATTAGGCAAAATGGGAACAGCTCCATCTTAATAGAAGATATTACACCATATAAACAAATATGGTCCACGCGCTATGGGGAAAGGGCGATAACAATAATATACCAGTACCTTATCCAGCAGAAAGCACACATAATGTCCTCCACACAAGCAAAATGGGAGAGAGACTTGGACCAGATTATATCACCTAGAGACTGGACAAAAATCTGGAGATGTACCTGGTCCACTTCCTCATCCCCAATGTGGCGGAGTTCACATGGAAAGTAAGAATGAGATTCTTTCTTGTTCCCTCAGATAAGACCCTTAGAGTTCCTGGGACTTCGGCCCGTTGCTGGAGGGAGTGCGCTGAGCAGAAAGCCACATACATGCATGTTTTTCTAGACTGCCCAAAAATAAGGGGATTTTGGCTTCAAATAGTGGAACATGTAAAAACATGCTGAATATTCAGAACCAGCTAGAGCCAATCAACATACTATTAGGCCTTCCCCCATTGGAAATAAAAGACCCTGCAAATTGTACCTGTGGAAGATATCACTCTGTTCGCTTATAAATCCATTACTAGAAAATGGTTGCAGGCATCAGCTCCTTAATCAAGGAGTGGAAACAGATGGTTTTGAGTATTCGCAAATGAACAGATAACCTCAGAACTACAGGACCGAAAGAGGCTTTCATAACAAGATGGGCCAGATGGGAATGCTATCAAGACCAGATCATCTAAACTACTGCGCTAGTGAGATAAAGGGTAAAGTGAGATGAAATTGAACCCAATATTACCTACAGATAATTCTGAGAATGTATAAAATAAGAACCCTCATTGGGAAAGCTAAACACGCTCATGAATATGTGAAAACATAACGAGGATAAGAAAAATGTATTTTTATAAAATACTTTGCCTGTGGTAGTAGCCAATGTTTTAAATATTGTTATTACCTGTTGTTAACCTGTTGTACCAGAACTGAAGGAATGATCTGATACCAGACCTGTATTCAGTTATAAGATGATTCTTTGAATCAACATGTGGAAAAAAAAATAAAAGAAGTATAAAAAAAAAATATTCTAACAAATATTTTCTGAGCTGTATTAATCAGACTTATGGGTCGATACATTTGAGGATCCTTGAGTTGTCTCTTTTTTGTGTATCGGAATATAATTTTCCTTGCCATGATTCTGGAACAATAGTGTATTGTATCTCAAAATTAAATGCGAACTATAGTAACAGTACCCACCGATCAGAGTAACATTTATGTCACTGGGGAGCTCTTAAAGGTGTAACTCAGGCGCTGTTATACCAAGGGCTGCTACCCCTGCCTTGGTGGCCACTAACAAGATTGAGGGGCCTGGGTTCCTATTTTTAACATTAAACAGGTTCTTTCCCAACATAACATTATGCGTAGTCCCTCCACTCATAGTTTACAGTACCTTTAAGTGGGTCTAACCTTAGCTAATACAGCCCTCCTGGAAGCTACATCCACCCACAATACCAAAGAGCCAACTCAAGCATGACCCAGCAAACATTTCCCCACATTTCAACACTTTGGCATTCAATGACTTGACACTAATAATATGCTCACAAGACAAGATTATGCAAAAACAACAACAAGTTTATTTACACGGGGAGGGCTAGGAAAGGTGAATTGGAGTAGAGGGCAAGCTATTTACAGTTAATTTAGATTGTTTTGATTTGGTTCAAGATTAAATCAACATTTGCATTTTGATCCATAGATCGCCCCAGTGGCAACCCACCAATATTTGATATAGTCAGGTCCCTGACTATCTAGCTAGCTGCATGATTGCTAAACATATTTACTAGGATTGTGCCCACACATATACCAGTCCCCAAAATGTGTACGAGACCCCGTAATGCCACACCTTAACCTGGTACCCAGTACTTTACAGTTTTTACAAGTTGCAGGCCTGATGTTGAGTGCAGCTGTATGTTGGCTGGCTGGATGGGGCCCTTAATAAAGAAGGAGGATTAACCATATGCAATATAGTCATAACTCAAAACATTTGTATCTATGGCCAGATAGCCCAGTCTGTTTAAACACTTTAACACTCTGGCCCGATACGCAGATAGCATGCTTTAACTATTTACAAGTCACTTTCCTTGGTACAGGGCTGGACTCTGCATTACTTACAGTTAGAGGTCTTCATAGGTCTGTACAAGGAAGGACTGAATGCTCTCAGCAGGTGGGCTGTGTTCCCGGAGGTCAAAATGCAAGCAAGCCAACAGCCAGGCAACCCCCTTTCGGATTGCAAGGGTCTTAAAGCTTGACAATGGAAACAACACTTTAAACTTATGAAGCAGCGCCCCTCTCTGGGCCGAAAGCACTTCTTCTGGCGAACCAGTCTGGGACCTGGACTAGCACGTCTCAACCCACACGTCTGCCTGTACCACCCAGAGGGAGATGCATATGGCAGTGCCAAGGTGGCACACTACCAGGCTGTGTCCCAAACGTGATCAGGGTAGATTCATCGCATTCAGCACATTTATAAGTCAGCGCATTTATATTTCTGTGGTAACTACATTAGTAGTTGCAGTTTCTTCTCCATGTGCCCCACATGGCAGACATAGCCATTTTTCCAGTCAGCTAGAACTTTAAAACCATGGCACATTCCCAGCGAATTTAGAGACAAGCACCCACACTGCACAGCAGAGTGCACAACCAGAACCCAGGTTATGGCTTCCACACAGATTACAGACAAAGTCTCTTAGGCAAATTATAATCTTTCTAGGCAGCATGAAGCTGGAGCTTAAAGCACAACGGTCATTATCACACTGGACTTGAGCATGAAACTTGTCTCTCTACCTTTTTGCAGACTTTGCTCTTGGCAGACTGATGCAGTAGACTCTTTCAACGCAAACACTTGTACTCGGCAATAAACTTTTCTACTGCAGCTCTCTCAGGCTCAAACAATACAACATACAGTCCCTTGTGGCCTTCACTGGCGCTTGGGGCTCCCACGGACAAAATACTGGACCTCCCAGGCAAAGTTAGGAAGAGCCTCGGCTTTGGGCACTCCCCTTCCAGTCCTGTAGGCACTTAAAAGATCAGTCACATTTATATACTTTACTGGACTCTTCTCTGGTCACTTGGCCAGTGTCCACCCTCTGATCGTTGATGTGAACACAGGGTACAGACAGACAGTCACAATCAATTCTTTACAGGCTTCAATTCCCCTCAAAGCTTTCCTTAAAGTTGCACTTGGCAGATGCAACTTACTCACTCAGATGTCTTTCAGAAATTGCTTTCCTCCTTCTGAGGTTTCTGGATTCATCAGCACTCTCACTGCTGAAGCAGATTGAGCACTGTCACAGTCGGCTCTTCATCCGGTTGCTGGCCAACATTTCCCAACATGGAAAGGCACAAACTAGCCCTGGAGGACATTCTCTGGCAACCCCCAGGCTAGCAACTTATGGTTCTGGCAGATACTTATTTCTATTGGCAGAAGAAAGGGCCCCCCCTCCCTGTGGAGGGGCTTGCACTGGATTGCTAGGCCCATTCTTTAGCTGAATGCCTGAGCCACCGTCCCTGTGGGGAGCCCTTGCTGAAAAACTACTTGCACAGCCTAAAACACTGTCTTTTATGAAGCTCCTCTGAGGCTCCAGATTGGCTGAAGCTATTTGCTGCTCCCACTCTAATTGGCTTATCCTGCCTGTCAGTCCAGAAAATGAATATTCATTACCTTCACTCGATGCACTATAGGCTCCCTGTTTTGGCACCTGAAACTAGGTCCCTGCAGTTTCCCCATAAGCATTTTGCAATGTCCCATGAGCTCTGGCAAAAAGACACACAAATCCTGGCTTGAAACCCTGGCTTTCCGATTGGCTGTTGCTGCACTGCCATGGCTGCTAATATATATAGTCCCTTTGCAGATTCACACAGTCCCCAGTAAAAGTGCTGGTGCAGCCAGAGGGTGTACTTTATTTATTTACTTGCCCCACTGGTCAGTAGTCCCTTCTGTGCCCTTTAAATCCCTGCCCAGCTTGAATATTTTAGTTCAGTCCTTAGCCTGTCGTTGCAGCCGTAATTAAGTGCCCCCAGGCAGCAGACAGGCATTATATCTGAGTCCCAACGTTAGCATCTGGTGCAGCCAGAAACATTTATTTATTTAATTACCCCCTTTTTTCTGTAGCCCCTTTAGTGTTCATGGAGGTGCTGCCCTTACCATGCTATTATATATAATTTGCAAACGACAGCAGTCCCCGAAACTTACAGCCCACCTGACACACAGACCCGCTTATGAATATTAATGGTCCTGTTCATTAATATTCATGATGCTGGGCCCAGCTTCTGTAGCACACGCGACACTCTGAATTTAATCAAATTAGTATCTCCCTCCAGGCCAGTCAGGTCACTAGCCACTGCCCTACAACCACCAGGGACTGGGACCACCGGAGGAGCCATAGACCAACCGCCATAGTGGTCCAAATTAAAGTGCACCTTCTGGCATGTACATGGGACTGCCAGCTGACCCAGGAATGCTGGCGGCCCACAATCCTGGTTCTCGAGCCCAGGAGGGGTCAAGGAGGCACAAGAGAGAGACCAGGGAAAGCTTTGGGGCACACTGGGAGAGCTCAGGAGCCATCCACCCGGCCATGAAAAGGAGAAGGGAAGAGGTGGTGGCTCCATGGCTGCTCCTATCATCCCAGGGAGGGCAGCCAAATCTGGGGCCGTAGCAGTGAATTTCTGGCAACAGGAACGGGGGACCCCACAGGCATACCGGGAGGCACTCTGAGGATTGGGAACAAAACAGGAGATGGGCCATAAGGTAACCCCAGTGTGTGTGTATGGGGGGGGGGGGCTACAAAGAGAACACCAGAATCACTTCAGCTTCTTTCATATCAGTGTGGTTTAATATGAAGATGGGAGCCAAGGCAAACCACTTGAAGATGAGGGTCCTGGACTTTAGGAGGGTGAATTTTAAAAAAATGAGAGACTGCCTCAGAAACTGCCTAGTATGGGGAGATGCCAGGTAAGGGGTAGAGGAACAATAGGAAATGATAAGAGTGGGCATAACTAAGGTAACCAGCCTCTGCTTGAAGGAAGGAAGTAAAATCAAAAGGAAAAAAGAGACCATTATGGTACTCTAGGGAAGTGGCCAAGGTGGTGAAGGTAAAAAGAGTGGCATTCAGGAGGTATAAGGAAACACAGAGGAAGGAAGACAGGGTGGTGTACGAGGTAAAACAGAGGGAAGCAGATAAGGGAGTGAGGAGAACAAAGGTTCAGACAAAGGAAAGGGTAGCAAATGGGGAATAAGACTTTCTTCAGGTACATAAACAAGAAGAGGAAAACAAAGGGAGGGACAGTGAGGATAAGGAGGGTGGCAGAGTGCGGCTGTGTAGAAGAGGACCAAGAGAAAACGGACATTCTGAATAGGTACTTCTGCCCAGTCTTCACAGTGGAGGGGGGGAGGGACCACCAGTGATAAGCATGACCAAATGGGCAGGGAGGTGAACTCAAGTCCATTTTCAGAGGAAGGAGTCCTGAAGGAACTTACAGCTCTGAAAAAAGGACAAGGTTGTGGGACTGGACAGGATACATCCAGGGGGACTAAAAGAACTCAGGAAGGAGGTGCTGGCTACTCCACTGATGACCTTTTTCATCAGCTCACTGGAATTAGGAGTGGGTCCGGAGGACTGGTGGAGAGCAGACATGGTCATTCTACATAAGGGCAGCAGCAGGGAAGAGACTGGTAACTCTAGGTTGTTGAGCCTCACCTCAGTGATGGAGAAATTAATGGAAGCACTGTTAAAGGTTGGTAGAGTATCTTGAATCCATTTGGCTGCAAGACCAAACACAGCATGGATTCGTGGGGTTGGGGGGTGTCATTGCAGAAGAATTTGATTGAGTTCTTTGACTGGGTGACCAGGGAAATAGATCAGGGAAGGGCAGTGGACGAACGTGGCCTGTCTGAACTTTAGCAAGGTCTTCAACACTGGAGACTGCTTAATAAATTGAGCAGCCTAGGGGTGGGGTCCAAAGTTGTGAGCCTGATTAGAAACTGGTTGATATATAGGTGACAGAGGGTGGTGGTTAACAGCACTCACTCTGATGATGGAAGAGTGACCAGTAGAGTGCCGCAGGGCTCAGTACTGGAACTACTCCTCTTCAGTGACTTCATAAGAAACATTGCAGATGGACTGGAAGGATAGCTATGCCTTTTTGCAGAGGATACTAAAATCTGTAGCAGGGTGGACAATAAGGGAGGGGTGGAAAAAATGTGTAGGGATCTTGGGAAACGTGAGGAGTGGTCAAAATTCATGGCTTTTGGTGTTCAATCCCTAAAAGTGCAAAATCATGCACCTAGGGCATAGGAATTGAGTATAGACTGGCAGGAGAGGTACTGTCAGTCACTAAGCAGTAAAGGGACCTTGGGGTTGTCATACCTATGACCTCAAAGTGGCAGGGCAGTAGGATGCTGGGGTATGTAGGGAGCGGTATCTCCAGCAGGACAAGGGGAGTGATGTTGCCACTGTATCGTTGACTGGTGAGACACAACCTGGAGTATTGTGTCCATTTCTGGAGGCTGCACCTCAAAAAGGACATAGGCAGGGTGGAGGCAGTGCAGTGAAGGGCAGCTAAAATGGTGCAGGGGTTGCACCAAAAGCCCTACATGGAGAAACTGAGGGATTTCAACATGTACACCCTGGAGGACAGGAGAGTGAAAGGGGACATGATAGAGACCTACAGGTACCTGACGGGGTGAACAGGGTGTAGAAAGGGAGCATCTTTCAAAGGAACGAGAGAACCAGAACCAGAGGACATGCGATGAAGCTGAGGGTGGGGGTGTTTAGGAGGGATGTGGGGAAGAACTGCTTTACTGAAAGAGTGGTGGATGCCAGGAATGGACTGCCAGGGGAAATTGTGGAGGCAAAAACAGTAGAGGGCTCAAGCATGCTTGGGATAGACATAGAGAAATATTAGGATATGGGCAGGGAGGAGGGAGGATTGCTGGAGACCAGCTAGGGTCTGCGGAGACGGACTAGGCAGGGATCATCTGGCCAAACTGGGTGGGCCAAGTGGTCCTTTTCTGCAGACAAATTCTGTGCTTCTTTATTAAACCCAAATGATCACAGGGTGGTTAGTTAAAATTCTAAGATCCACTGTGCCAGTAGGGTCCAACAGATCTAAAAGAATCATCAGTGACAAATAAATATCCATTGCTATAGTACAGGGAGACAGTTCATTCATTTATGTATTTATTTATTTAAAAGTTTCACCAGGAAGGGCATACTGAGCTAGAATAAGCTCGTTTCCACATGTGTTAAGGGGGTAGGGGAAAGGGACAGGTAACAGTAGATATAAAT
The DNA here is from genome assembly GCA_016271365.2 of Neoceratodus forsteri. NCBI lineage: Eukaryota > Metazoa > Chordata > Ceratodontiformes > Ceratodontidae > Neoceratodus > Neoceratodus forsteri. The sequence goes on along the minus strand of CM057449.1, from coordinate 1,125,478,650 downwards.
ACATTCAAATTAAAACATGATACAGAGAATTAAATAAAAGTTAAATACAGTGCATTTGTATGGTTTGAAAAGCTTTGTACCTTAAGGGAGTGAATGTGCTACAGCATAAGCTTAAGCAATAGCTAATTCATAGCAGTAAGGCTAATGGAGAGAGTGAAGTCCCTTGGGGCAGTAGAAAAGGAACAATTTTATAGTTAAGAGAGGGAGGAGGGGCAGGAAGCCATAATAAGAAAGCAGGAGGAAGAAGTGGGAAGGAAGGAAATGAGGTTGCAGGGGAAAGGGGGAGAAGGAGAGGCAGACCTATGACCCCCTGAGATGCAAACCCCACAAGGGCTGGACACACCCATGTCCTGGGTTCCAGGCCTGCGAAGGTATGGAAAAGGAGAAATTTTGGGAAAGGGCAGCCACAGAGCAGGAGAAAAACAGGCAGGAGGGAGCTTGGTAGAGAGAGAAGGAGAGGCAGGCTTGGGACTCTCTGGGATGCAAACCCCACAAGGGCTGAACAGAGTTGGACCTTCTGGGCTGCCACCCCCACAAGGGCCAGACACGGTTGGTTGCACACCCAATCTGTGTCCTGGGTTCCAGGCCTGTGAAGGTATGGAGAAGAGTAGATAGGGAAAGGGTAAGTGAAGCAGGGTATGGTTAGCATTATGGACAGTTACAGGAGGGAGCAGTACGGGCTTGGAGAAGAGATGACAGAGAGCATTTGGATGTTGCAGAGCAAATGACCAGGGGGGAGAGAGTTCCAGACTTTAGGAAGGCGGAAGGAGAAGACAGACTGACCAGCGAGGGATGTTCGAGAGGGAAGTGAAGAGAGAATGATAGCCTGAATTACAGAGGGGGTAGAGAGGATAGAAGAGAGCTAAGATAGGAGGGGAGAGAGTCTAGCCAAAATTTGGAGAGGAAAGAGTCACAGTGGGAAGTATGATGGTCTACTGGAGAAGGGAGGGAGAGGGCAGAGTACAGGAGACAGTGGTGAGTGCAGGAAGGGCAATCCAAGCAAAAGCAGCAGAAGGACTGAAAGAGGGGGTCCAGTCTGGCTAGGGTGGACTTTGGGGCAGTACCGTAGACAATGTCACCATAATCAATGATGGGGAGGATCGTTTTAGTGATTATATCTTGATGGGCAGATAGAGGGATGCAGTATTTATGCCTATATAGAGCGTCGAGCTTTGGGTGGAATTTCATGCTCTGAAGGTTTTCATGCTTTCATGCTCTGAACCAGTTTCCTTATCAAAGATATTTATTTTAGGTCTGCTTTACTGTCAGTTTTTCCAGCTCTTTCCCAATAACTAATAAAAGGTCAGCGATAACTGATGGTTTCTTGTGTAGTGACCTCACCGCATTCTTCTTTGAGGACTTCATTACCTTTTCCTCTGGAAGAGGGACTCTGACCATGCCCAAGAAAATAGATGTAAAGAACTCCTGTCACTCAAGAAACAACCAGGTTGAGTAAAGATCCATGTAGGTGGTTAGGTGCCTACTGGAAATCAGACTTTGAAGTTGTGTCTTCAACACCAGTCCATACACTGCCCAGAGAGTGGTCATTCATCAGATCCCAATGAAGTCTCCTGAAACCGTATATTAAGGGAGTTAGTTCATCCTGAATTTAGCAGAGCTTATCTATAAGTAAGCAGCATGACTTCCTTTAATTGTTTCCTGAATCTTTGTCTCAGGGTTAAGACAATGTGGATGAAGACGTTTTGTTCCCGAACTGATGATGAAGGAGATGTACAGTGTTGTGGCTTGCTGCAGCCAGAGCTCCCTGGTTAACAGCGATAAGGTGTTCATGGGAGAGTCCGTCATAGTTGAGTTAAAATGAACACTCTCCGGAGTCTACAAAGACAATTCATTATACCATGGCTGACTTTGAAGCTTTGCATCAGAAATGAAACAAAATGGCACTGGGTGATTCATACCAGTGGATAAGATGGTATTTTGTGCATCCACATGTGAGACATTCAGCATATCTGAAAACCCCATCAGATCCAGGAAATGTTTTTATATAGTTTTTTCCTTCTACAGCTATCTGCTCTGCCCTCGGGGTTGGGGGTGTACCCTTCCACAGCAGCATTCCCAGCTGCATCTTCCCCTACCTCAACCATCATTGCAGTTGGGGTTCACAGTGTGGAGCACAGAAACACCGCTAGTCATCATCCTGATGGTTTTCTGGTTTCACCTCCCCCATTTTCTACCTCTGATCTCCTCTTGTGAAGCCTGATTCTTTGCTCATCACCTATCAATTAGTGCAGTACAATGACACGCATATGCCGTGGTCCTCGTGGCAGGGTGAGCATGCTCCCAGGACATACAACAGAAATCTTTGCAACTGCAAACTGCAGGCATAACCCCTTTCTTCAGGTGGGGCACTGCCATAGCACTGGCCCTGCCTAGCTAAGTGCTGGCTTCCAAATCTGAGTTGCCAGCATGGTAGCCCAATACACTGCCAACGGTCATTCGGTAGCCCCCCCACCCCCCGAAGATTCTTTTGTTCTCTGTAAATTTATAGTCCTGGTTGTGGAACAGAAAATTACAAATAAAGGTTCTGGTGGGGGATCTGTCTGTACCTTTTGCATTCAGATCTCTAGTAAGTAATTGGAGAGTTGTCTGTAAAAATGGAGCACTTTAGACAGGGCTTTTCAAACCAAAACTTTTAACCATGACTAGTGGAATTTGCACTTGTCCCTTATTTTTTTTTTACAATGAAATCAGCTGTCTTTTTTTTCTAATTGTTATTCAAGGAAATTTACTTGTCCCAGACAGGAAGCAATAGGATCTGCACACCCCTGACTTTAGACACCTTTTTGGAGCACATAGTTTCACTAGAAAGACCCAATATTTTGCTGAAATGTATCTTTTTTTGTGTGTGCATTCCCGACTCATGCAACTAAGCCTTTTAATTACTGTATGTACTTGATAAGATTCCCACCAATAGATTTATTCATGTGTGATCTTTATTTTTTAAGTATTTTTATTCTTTTCTTTTTCAGTTTACATAATATAGGCAATGCACTTTATATATTGTGCAGTCTATAGCATACTTGGTGTTTCTTTCATAGATAATCACCTCTCCACCACGTGTACAGAATAACAGTTGGTAGCACAGTTCCAGTCACTTTTTCCCTCTGTTCTGGCCACAACTTCAACTTTGTTCATCTGATTTTGATAAGTTTTATGTCTCCAGGATTATACTGTGCCATACTTTTTATTGATTTTGTTTTAATTTTTTTTTAAAGTTTGGTAACCAGGAAAGGCACACTGAGCTGAGGCTTGTTTCCAGGCGTGACCAGGGGGAAGGGGACAAGGGAGGTAAGTACAAAGGTACTGTAGGCAGGCTGGTTACAGAAGCCTGACATGAAACAAAGAATAGATCCGTTACAAAGATAGACTGGCTGCTTACAGGGGCACGAGATGAACAAAATACAATTGCAGTATACATGTGCACACACAGTACAAAGGATGAGGGTAAACAAACTGAGGGAGGCATAGATAACATGGGAGGTATAATGCAGTATATACAATAAGCACTTTGTTGGGCCTTTGGCAATAAGAGCTGGCAGGATTTCAGCATCAAGAGAGCTAGTAAAGGGGACTTAGCCTGGCTGGTAGCAAGAACAGGGGGGTGGGAGGTTGGGAGAAAGCACATTTAAAGAGGTTTAGGGAGGGAAGCAGATGGAGTGATGAAGGCTGGGAGTTCCAGTAGTGAGGGAAACAGTAAGTCAAAGTGGCCTTCCCTGAGTTGGAGTATGGACGGGGAAGGGCAAAAGTACAGGGATCTCTAGAGCGTAGATAGTAGGATGGCTTGGAGGAGGGGGATAGGAGGGAGGCAGGGTAGGGGTGAGAGCTCCAAACCAGCATTTGGCTGTGATAGTTGTGGTGAGGTTCTGCCAAAAAGTGTCCAAACTGACATGGTCATATAGGGGTCTCAAACAGTAGAAAGTGCATATGTACCCCAGAAGCTGATAATTTGAATTACAGACTTAGTTTTTTGGGGTCAGCACAACATTTTAATTTTTATTACAAAAAAGCATCGCACTTAATAGGACAGCGTGTGTATACGCTCTGTTTTCGACTTAGTAAAACTTTTAGTCGATTTCAACGTTCTCGGCACGCATTGGCATTATACCTGCTTTTTTTGCCTGCGCTGCATAGATACTGGCTATATATTTGACAAACCATCCATGTGAATCACTTTTCTAACAGGTCCTGAGACTACTAAGAGGGTGATATATGAGACTGGGTGAGATTGAACCATTTTTTATGTCCTGTGTCCTATTATGTGCAATGCTTTTTTGTAATAAAAATTAAAATGTTGTGCTGACCCCAAAAAACTTTAAGTTGTGGTGAGGTGTTTGCGGCGGTAGAAAAGGGGGAGAGAGAGAGAGGGAGGGAGGAGTACAGGGTGCAATGGTCAGTTCTAAGGGCAGCATTTATGGTGACACAGCAAAATGCATTGAATAGAGAGTCTAATCTGGAGGACAGAGTGGTGGAGGATGTGGACCCATAGACGACATTAGCATAGTCGAAGGTAAGTAAGATTGTCTTAGTGAGTATTATATGGTGGACTGGAGGGGAGAGGGCATCTTTGTTTCTGTAAAGAGCACTGAACTTTGGGTGGAGCTTTGAGTGGATATGGTTGATATGTGTATTGTAGTCAAGGTGACTAACCAGACTCGTAGGTACTTGTAGTCGGAAACTGTGTCCAGGGTAGTGCTATCAAGGGTAGAGAAGGAGTGGCGTGGGGAAAGTTTAGAAAGTTTTCTGGTGGTGCTGAAAGTCATGGCTATTGTTTTTTTTTTTTTTTCATTGACTTTAAGTTGGTTTGTGTGGAACCAGTGAAGGACGTGGGTGAAGTAATTTTGCAGCTGTGTTGTAACTACCGAGGCAGAGGGGCCTATAGCGTAGAGTGGTGTCATCTGCATAAAGGTGAATTTGGGAAGAGCAGCAGACAGAAGGGAGATCGTTTGGGAAGATAGAGAAGAGGATGGGGCCTCGGATAGAGCCTTGGGGTATGCCAGCTAGGACTGGGGCAGGTGGAGCATCTCCAGCCAGGACACATTGGGTATGACCAGACATGTAGGAGTCGAACCATTCAACTGAAGGTGGAGAGAGGCCAGCAAGTGCTAGTTGGGTGAGGAGGAGAGCAAGGTTTTATTTAACTCTAAAAATTGATCAGCATTTTGCCCATAAAAGTGCTAAAACATTGTGAAAATGCACAGCACTTGCCTCACTGTGTTTAACAAACATAACACTTCTAGAAAACCTATATAAGTACTTTCTGTACAGTTAGTAGTGTCCCAAGAAAAAAAAAATGCTAATTAATTATTTAAAACCCTGGAGAGAATGGGAGACAGAATCAAAGGCCTTTGCTAGGTCGATAAAAATGGCAGAGGTGAGGTGCCCTTGGTCCTTGCCTGTAAAAATGGCATCTGTGACATGGAGAAGGGAGGAGATGGTTGAGTGACTTTTTCGGAAGCCAGGCTGATAGGGGGAGAGGAAGTTGGTGGTGGTGGTGAGGAAGTGGGTGAGCCTGAGTAAGACTAGGGACTCCTGGAGCTTGGCTAGTACATGGAGGATGCAGATGGGGTGGTAATTTTCAAGTGAGGAGTGATCATCTCCTTTGTGAAGGAGGATCGCTTTAGCAGGTTTCAAGGCTTGAGGGAAAGTGCTAAGAAAGAAGGAGAGGTTATGCAGATGGGACAGGGGATGGTCGATGGCAGGTGCAGAGATTTGGAGGAGGAGAGGGTCAAGTCCATCAGGGCTGCATTTATTTATTTATTTTATTTACTTGCAAGTTCGGAAACAACCTTTGAGCATGAGGTCTTTTACAAAAGTTCCACATCATGAAACACAATACAATCGTACATATATAGAGTAACACAAAATACAGCAGACTTAATTACAGCAAACAGCTTTGATTGGCAGCAAACAAAAATTGAAAACAGATTGAATACAGTTAAATGTTTCCTTATAAGTATAGATCATGACAAGGGGAATCAAGTTGGCAATCAAGGAGCGGCCTCGTACCAGCGGTCTTGTCTTTAGAAAAGGAGGGTGGGGGTGAGAAAAGAGAGAAAACAGCGTGTGATAGAGAGAGGCAGGGGCAACAGCATGAGCGAGTATAAGACACAAGAAGGAAAAGGATAAGAAGGAGCACCTTAATGGGGTGGCTTGGTGCAGGGAAGGTCAAGAGTTTAGGGAGGAGTCCTACATAGGAAACAGAGAAGTTCACACAGAAAGGGGGGGGTCATAGAATCAATAGAGGGAGAGTCTTGGTACAGGAATTGCAAGGGTTCAGCGATTGCAGAGCCAGAAGAACCTCATGGGCTGTGATGGGGGACTGAAACCCATTCGGAGATGGAGGATTGGGCAATGATGAGGGGGGGTTTTGCTGTGGTAGAGGGAAGGACACAGGTTGTGAAGAATTTGTTTAGAGTAGTTGCAGTGGTGATGGGGTCAGAGGTTAGCTTGTCATCAATGAAGAGGGAGGGAGGGGTTGAAGAGGGAAGAGAGGGTTTGCCAGAAACTGTGTGGTGAGTTCATGTTTTCCTGTAAGACAGTTTTAAAGTATTTGACTTTGGCTGTTCTAATAGCTCTGGTGCATGAATTTTTTAATATGCAGTGTATAAAGAGGTCAGTGTGCGAGAGTGTAGTCTTGTAACGTGACCATGCACAGTCGCAAGAGGTGCAGAGCTTGATGATGTTGACTGATGTTGTCCAGGGGTGGTGGAAGTGTCTGACTCTGCAGCATCGTGAAAGGGCGTGTGTATTCCATGCTTCATTTAGTATGTAGCAGAAGAGAGAGAGTGCAGTGTTTATGCTGGTAGAAGAGGGACCAATCAGAGGATGCTAGATCATATAGGATAGTGGTGGTGTCTAGGGAGAGTAGGGATCTAACCCATTAATAGGTCAGGGAGGAATAGGGTAACTGCAGTTTGCATGTGCAACAGGTCATGAGGTGATCACTAAATACTGTGTGTCAGGGAGAGTACCAGTGGAGGAGATTCTATGAGAGTGGGAGGCAAGAATCCAGACAAGAAGGTTGTAGTTCTGGGAGTGGGGGTTGTGCCTGGTGGGTTCACTTATGAACTGTTTGAGGTTTAGGGATTAAGTTTGTTGTCTGGTAGGTCTTTGTGTGGGGGAGTTCCAGTTTAGGTTAAAGTCACCAAGTAGGATGAGTTCTCCGGAGGAGGAGAGGGATAATAAGGAGGAGACTGTGGCGATGATGGAGGAGGGGGAGGTTTTGTGGGAGGCATAAAGCACACCAGTGAAGATGGGGAGAGAGGGGTGGAGTTGTAGTTTACTAAGGAGTAGCTCATGTGCATTAGGAACTGTTTCGTGAGTTATGAGTGTGCTTGGTAGAGTTTGACGGGAGTAGATGGTATATTGTAGCTTTGTACAGTAGCTAGTACTATCTTCTAGCATTATAATGCCAGTTTTTAGTGTAGCAGTTTTCCTTTTACCTTTGTCCTATCTTCATCAGACTCTGTTTGCCTTAACTCTGTAAGCATAGTTGACAGTTTTGCATGGCAGAGTATTGTGGCACTTCAGTTCTGATGAAATGTTTATTCTAAAGACATTTATATGTTGTTCATCCACACTATCTGGCAGGTTCCTTGCCACTTTAAATCTTGCTGGAAGGTCTTCAAGCTGGCTCCTCCCACCCACCCGGGTGGTAAAGCTCTTGGCTCCGCCCCGTGACGCCAGATCTTCCTTACCGCTTGGAAGCTCAGGTTCCCTCTTTAATGCTCTGCATGATAGACTGGATCCTAATTCTTCGGTTCGTCCGAGCTTCGTTTAAAATTTTCAAGACTTGGTCATCACTTTCACCGGCTGCGACAGATAAATAACTCCGGTTTTCAGCGGTGCCCCTTGTGGGCAGAAGATGTCCAGGACCAATCCGCGACTCCACGGCGCTTTCCACTGCCTCAGTGGGAACACGAACCGCAGGCCCGTGAGTCATGCTGTTCGCTCGCCAACGCCTTGGAGGACCGCGCTACCCGGTTGAAGCTTGGGTGCCCTGAGAAGCACTACCCGCCGATAAAGTCGAAAGAGGCCCGTTAGGCGGTTACCGCGGCAGCTGGCTCGGCTGAGCAGCTTGAGCAGATGATTGCCCTCGAGGAGGAGGCGGCCCAGGCCGCATCTTCCTCCTCCTCCTCGGTTGTGGCATTTATCCCACTCTCTTTGGGTACCTCGTATTCTGCTTCGTTCAAGGAGCTTTGCCAGTCCCTTTCCACGAAGGGAGAGGGGCCATCGGGACATTCCTCTCGGTCCAAAAAGAAGGATTCCAAGGGTAAGTCCCATCGTCGGCGTTCGTGGGAGCGGGAGAGGTCGCCTTCCCCGGACAGCCGACTGTCAACTCCGGTCAAGGTTGCGGCTAAGGCCGCTGGTTTCACGGGCGCCCCGCCAGGTCAGCCGCCGAGACTCCTCGCCAACGCGTCGAGATTTTTCTCTACTCGGTCGGGCGGTTGCCCACTGCGAAGCTGACAACCCTTCTTCACCGTTTCCGGGGAGACCAAGGATCTGCTCTGCGCGCTGCAGCAGTCTCGGTTAAGGTGTCCGAGCCGAGGGAAGAGCGGGTGTCCCCCGCACCTTCCCAGGCCCATCCTCGGAAACACCAAGGAGCTCGGTCTCGGACTTCTTCTCGGTCCAGCTGATCCCACCGACATTGGCAGTCTCGGTCTTGGCACCGAAGTAAGCGGCGACGCCGCTCATCCTCATCTTCCTTCTCAGATGAGGAGAGGCTTCGTCGCAAATTGCGTCGACGCTACGAGGACCTGATGTGGCAGCAGTTACTTTTGTCCGGGAGCAAGTCGACACCGACGCCTTCCCTGGCTATCAAGTGGCTGTCACCCGAGCGGCCGAAACAACCTCTCGCTGCTGTCGAGATGCCCAAACCTGGACCGGTTGTTAGACTGAAACCTGCTGCCCCACCGATTGTGGTGGAACCTCCGCCTCCACAACCAAAATCGGGGGCGCCGACCAAGGACTCTTAGTCGGGTCAAGGCCTGCCCCACAGGTTGTCGGTCACCCTCACTCCCAACCGTCCTCGGCAGGTGGAGGGTGGCTCAGGCCCTAGGCAGCTCTTTGCGGACTCCTCGCTGTTCTCCAGGCCGGTTGACCTGGAGTCCTCCGGGGGCCAGTCACTGGATGAAAGCCCATTGTCCTTCCTGGGTCTGCTTCGGCTCATCTCGGAGTCCACCAGGATGCAACTCGAGCCCGTATCCAAAAAGGCCAAGTATCCCCTGACGGAGATACTGGATCGGGGGGGATTCACCCACGGAGGCCTTTCCGGTGGCTGAGGCCATTGTAGGTTCAGCCTTGGAGCTTTGGCAGTGGCCTGCTTCCTGCCCTCAGCCAGGATGGCCAGGAAGTATGCGGTCCCTACCGGCTCTTTGCCCGGAGTTTGAACACCCTCTGCCGAGGGGTTGGTCACCAAACAGCGTTTCCGCGTCCAGGAGCGCTTAGGGACGTGACAAGCCCTCCGACAAGGAGTCCAAAAGCTGGACTACGCCGGCGAGGTACGCTTGCGCCCTCCTCGCCTCTGCCAGGCCAGCTCGGCCGCTGATGGCACACTTCTCCCACGCCTCATGGGCTCCCTGGATGAGGTGATCCCTCATCTCCCAGCCAACCTGCAGACCACGGTCCAGCAAGTTCGGGACCAGGGTAGGGCGGTGGCGAAGCAGCAGCTCCAAACAGCTCTGGACATAGGAGACTCCTGTGCCAGATCGGTTGCGGCCGCGGTGGCCATGCGCCGCAGAGCATGGCTGAGGATATCTACCTTCACGGCGGATACCCAGCACAAATTGGCGGACGTCCCCTTCTTGGGGACTGACCTCTTCGACCCTGGAGTGGAAGGTCACATCCAGCGGATTGAGAAGTCCAGTGCCACTCTGGACTCGGTCACCTCCGCCCAGAAGGACAAAGGCCGCCAACAGCAGCACAAGCCCTTTCGTCCTTCCACGCCTGCGGCATGTCCAGCCCAACAGCACCAGGGCCAGCAGGCTCGCGCTTGGCATTCCAAACCCAAGCCCGTGGCTTCCTCTAGTAGGGAGCAGGGAGGTAGAGGCCCAGGAGGTCCCTCCTCCAAGCCTGCCCAGTGACGGGTTGAGGTGTCGCCCCAGCCCTGCCACTCCCCGGGTTCCCCTGGGGACGGCCGCCACTTCCTTCCGCCTCGGTCCACCATCCACTATCACCATGGACCTCTGGGTGTTGGAGGTGGTAGGAAAGGGCCTGCCTCTGGAGTTCGAGCAGGCTCCACCCTTTTGAGCCGTCGCCCCTCAGGGGGCCACGGGGTCCGCAGCCTCGCTGTCAGCCCGCTGAGCTGATATTGCCCTGCTCCTCGAAAAAGAGGTGATCAGGAAGGTGGCGGATCCTCCTCCAGACCCGGGGTTTGTGTCCAGGTATTTCCTGGTCCCAAAACGGACGGGGGGCTGGCACCCCATTCTCGACCTGCACCACCTGAACAGGTTCCTAAGGTCTCGGACCTTCAGGATGGTCACTCTGGCTCAGATAATCCCATCCTTGGAACGAGGCATGTGGTTCTGTTCCCTGGACCTCCAGGACGCGTTCCTTCACGTCCCAATCCGTCCGTCTCATCAGAGATTCCTCCACTTCAGAGCGGAAGGATCCCTTTACAAGTTCCGGGCCATGCCCTTCGGCCTTTCCCTAGCTCCCAGGGTCTTCACCAAATGCATGGCAGCGGTGACAGCATTCATGCGGCGCCGGAGGGTCCGGGTGTACCCCTACCTGAACGACTGGTTGATTGCAGCCCCTCCAGAGCGGGAGGTGGAGCGGTCCAGAGATCTGGCCTCCAGGTTTGTTTCCCGATTGGCCTCTCATCAACGAGGCCAAGTCGGAACTCATGCCAAAGCAGGTGATACATTTCATCGGAGCAGAGCTCGACTCTCTTTGAGCCAGAGCACGGCTCCCGGCGGACAGGGCCGAGGTTCTTTCCTCCTTTGCCCAATCATTTCAGGTTGGGCAATCGCGCCCTGCCCGGGACTTCCTGCACTTTCTGGCGGCCTGCACCAGCGTGGTCCATTGGGCCCGCTGGTACATGCATCCCCTTCAATGGGGACTGGCCAGCCAGTGGTCACAGCACTTCGATCTGCTGGATCAGCTAGTGACAGTGACCCAGGGGATGTGGAACGCTCTCCAGTGGTGGACCATTCCGCACATCTGCAGGAGGGCATCCCGCTTGTCCGCCTCTAAGCCGACGGTCTCTATCGACCGATGCCTCTCTGATGGGTTGGGTGCCCATCTGGGGAGCACAGAGCACACGGCCTCTGGTCCCTCGGGAGTCCCGAATGTCGCATCAACCTGTTGGAGCTTGGGCTGTTCGTCTAGCCTCACCGCCTTCGCTCCGTTTCTACAGGGTCAAGTGGTTCAGGTCCAGATGGACAATACCATGACCATGTACTACCTAAACTGCCAGGGCGGGACGCGCCCATGCCTTTGTGCAAGGAAGCTTCCACATTTGGTCCTCGTGGCGCAGCCTGGAGGCAGATCTCCTGCCATTCACATGGCAGGAGCCTCCAACACCCTGGCCGATGCCCTAAGCCGGATAGGGGCTGCGTCTCACTTAATGGTCTCTCCTGCCGAGGTCGTAAAGATCTCTTCTCCCACTGGGGCACGCCTCAGGTGGACCTGTTTGCCTCCAGGGAGAATGTGAAGCTGAGACTGTTTCATGCCCGCCTCAGCAGGGCTCGCTGCAGGGATGCCGCCTCGAGGCCGTGGACCTGGGCCTCTTCACGCTTTCCCCATTTCCTTGATCCACAAGGTGCTTCTGGCGAGGAGGGACAAGGCGCAGGTGATTCTGGTAGCCCCAGACTGGCCCTGCCAGTTCTGGTATCCAGATCTCCTCAGTCTCAGCTCCAGGCTCCCGAGGCGGCTTCCAGCCCACCCGGACCTGATCTCAGTCAATCGGGGGAAGGTTTTCCATCCGGACCTTCAATCCCTGCATTTGACAGCCTGATTCCTGAGCGGCTAGAGTTCCAGGCCTTGGGTCTTACCGACAAGGTCCTCAACGTCACTGAGGCGTCCCGTAAGGAGTCGACCAGAAAATGCTAAGCCTTCAAATGGAAGAGATTCTCCATTTGGTGTCAGGGCAAGGGCCTGGACCCTTCCTCCTGTTCCTTGGCAAGCATACTGGACTACCTGTGGTCCCTTTCTCAGCTAGGGCTTCGGTCGACGACCCTTAAGGTGCACCTGGCAGCCATCTCCACTTACCAGGCGCGGGCCGGGAAGCAGTCGGTGTGGTGCAGGAGAAGGTGGTTGGGCACTTTTCAAAGGCCTGATCACATATCCTCCGCAGAGAACCTCCACCTCAGTGGGATCTACTGCTGGTTGGACTAAGCTCATGGGCAAGCTTATTCAACCGATGCACAGGTGCGACATCTCTCACCTGTCATGGAAGACCGCCTTCTTGGTGGCTATCACGTCAGCCAGAAGGATGGGAGAGCTCCAGGCACTTTCCATCGAGTCTCCTTATCTGGTCTTCCACAGGGACAAGGTTGTCCTGTGCCCCCACCCAAAATTCCTTCCGAAGGTGGTGTCGGAGTTTCACCTTAACCAGGTGCTGACTTTGCCGGTGTTCTACCCCAGTCACACCTCGGAGGTCGAATATAGGCTCCATACTTTGGACCCTAGAAGAGCGCTCGCTTATTACAAGGAGCGGACGGCTGAAGTTCGGGGAGAGGTTCGCCAGCTGTTTGTCACCTTTGCTGAAGCCGTACCTGGCAGACCTGCAGCCAAGCAGACGATGGGCAGGTGGGTCACCTCCTGCATAGATCTCTGCTATAGGTTGGCAGGCATGGAGCCTCCCAGAGGGATAAGAGCTCATTCTACCCGCCATACCGCTGCATCAGCGGCTGCTTCCAGGGATGTCCCTATCCAGGAAATCGGCAGGGCTGCTATGTGGAAGTCAGCACACACCTTCATCACCCACTACCACATCGACCTTGAGTCACACCGGGATGCTGGTTTTGGGGCCTCGGTTCTCCAGTCTTTATTTCCCAAGTAGGGGGTGTGCGCCTTGCCTCCCTCCTCCCGGAGAACTGCTAGGAGTCTGCCAGACAGTGTGGATGAACAACATATCTATGTCCCTAGAAATACAGGTTCTAGGGACATGGATATGTTGTTCATCCACACTCATTGGCAGGTATCCTGCCGCTTTAAATCTTGCCGGAAGGTCTTCAAGCTTGCTCCTCCCACCCACCCGGTGGTATAACTCGCCCGCCCCATGACGCCAGATCTTCCTTACCGCTTGGAAGCTCAGGTTCCTCCTTAACGCTTGCGCTTGAGACTGGTTCCTATTTCTCCGTTTATGATTTAAAAATAAATTTTATGAAAAGACTTAGTCTTTGATCCCCGCTGGCCATGGCGGACAAATCGACCCCGGATTTCGGAGATGCCCATGCGGGCAGAAGATGTCTTGGACGGATCCACACTCCACGTGTGTCTGCTGTTTAGGCCTTGAGCACAACCCGCAGGCTTGCGACCTGTGCTCATCTTTTCGGCCTACGCCTCCGAAGACCGTATGCTCCGATGCAACTGGGCCGTCCCCGAGAAGCGCTTCCTCCGTGAAGTCCAAGGAGGCCCGGTTGGCGGTGTCCCGGTGGCGTCGGCGGATCAGCTCCGAGCGGATGATCGCTCGAAGAGGAGGCGCGTGGGTCAGATTCTCCTCGGGCCGCATTTATCCCGCCTCTCTGGGTTCTTCCTACACGCTTCTTTAAGGAGTTTTGTCTGTCCCTCCACTAAGGAGAAGGGCTCTACGCCTGCTGGACCTTATTCTCGGTCCAAAAGAAGGACAGGTGTAAGTCCTCCGTCCGACGCCTGGGAGCGGGAAAGGTCCCTTCCTCGAAGTCGCCGACCGCCGGCTTTGTCGACCGCCGGCTTCGCCACTGGCCTCACGGTGTCCCCTGCCAGGTCAGTTGACCGAGACTCCCACCGCGGTCGAGATTTTTCTCGACCTGATTTGGCTGTCGCCTTTAGCAGCCGAGATTCTCCGGTTCCCCGGGAGGAGTTGAGGATCCCGTGGCTCGCCTGTGCCTCCGGTCCCGGGCCCTCGGATGGACCATCCGAGGCAAGCCGGGAGCGCCCGGTTCCGCCGACACCTCCCCGCACTGCACCTCGAAATTCCGGGACTCGTCTCGGACCTCTTCGCAGTCCAGCCGATCCCACCGCCATAGGCGGTCTCGGTCTCGGCATCAGCGTAGCGCGCCGTCCGTCTCGCCCTCCTCCTCGGACGAGGGAGGCTTCGTGAATTACGTCGACGGCACGAGGACCTTATGTTGCAACAGTTTTCCTCCTGGCCGTAGGCCACCCGCCGCCTTCCCGGCCATTAAGTGGTTGTCACCGAGCGTGCCGACACAACCCCTCGACTTATCCGAGGAGCCTATACCCAGGCCAGTTGTTCGGCAAAACCAGCTGCTCCACCATTCGGTGGAACCTCCGCCCCACAGCCACCAATTGGGCTCCGACCAAGGATTCTCGGTCGGCTAAGGGTCTACCCCATCGGTTGTCAGTTACCCTCACCCCGACCTACCTCGCAGGTGAAGGGTGGCTCAGGCCAGAGGCAGTTTTCGAGGACTCTTCCGAGTCCGAAGATGATTCTCCTTTTCTCCAAGCGACTGGACTTGGAGTCTTCAGGAGGTCAGTCAATGGGCGATAGCCCGTCGTCCTTCCTAGGACTGCTTGCTCATCTCGGAGTCCACCGGGATGAGCTCGAACCCGTTTCAAACGGGCCAGGTATCCCCTCACGGAGATTCTGGACCGAGGGATTCTCCGACAGAGGCTCTTCCGTGGCCGAGGCCATAGTGGGTCCGGCACTGGAGCTTTGGCAGCGCCTGCTTCCTGCCCTGCGCTTCGGCCAGGATGGCCAGGAAGTATGCGGTCCCACCGGTTCCTTGTCCGTTTTTCGGAACACCCTCTGCTGAGGAGTTGGTTACCGACAGCATTTTCCGCGCGTGCAACGGCATGGATGTGGACAAACCTCTGACAAGGAGTCCAAGAAATTGGACTCACGTCGGGCGAAAAATTACCTTCGTCCTCTCTCGGCCGCTGCAGGCCAGTTGGCCGCCCTCATGGCACATTTTTTCTCATGCCCTGTTGGGCTCCCTGGATGAGGTCATCCTCATCTTCCCGCCCGATCTGCAGACTACGGTTAAGCAGGTGCGGGACCAGGGCAGGGCAGTGGCCAAACAGCAGCTCCAGACTGCTTTGGATATAGGGGACTCATGTGCCAGATCGGTGGCGGCCGTAGTGGCTATGCGTCAGGGCTTGGCTGAGGATATCCACCTTTACCGGATACCCAGCACAAGTTGGCGGATGTTCCCTTTTGGGACTGACCCTCTGCCCTGGGGTGGAAGGTCACCTGCAGAGGATCGAGAAGTCCAATGCTACCTTGGACTCGGTCTCTTCCGCCCAGAAGGACAAAGGCCGCAAAACCACAGCCTAAGCCCTTTTGTCCTTCTGTGCCTCCGCGCCCGGCCCAGCAACGCTAGGGCCAGCAGGCTCGGCCTTGGCATCCCAAACCCAAGCCGCCGGCTTCCTCTAACAGGAGGCAGGGAGGAAAAGGCCCAGGAGGTCCCTCGGCCAGTCCCTCCTCCAAGCCTGACCAGTGACGGGCTGAGGGGTGTCGCCCCCATTCCCGTCACCTTACCCCTGGGTCCCCTGTGGGGACGGCTCCGGCACTTCCGTTCCGCCTGGTCCGCTGTTACCACGGACAGGTGGGTCTTGGAGGTGGTGGGAAGAGGCCTGCCTCTGGAATTCGAGCAGGCACCACCCTTCAGAGCCGCGCCTCGGGGGCTTCGGTCCCCATCTCACATGCCTCGTCGAGCCGACATCCTCCTCCTCCAGAAGGAGGTGATAAGAGAGGTGGCGACCCTCCTTCAGACCCAGGGTTTGTGTCCAGGTACTTCCTGGTTCCGAACGACGGGGCTGGCGCTCATTCTCGACCACACACTCCAAACAAGTTCCTAAGGTCTCAACCTTCAGGATGGTCACCTGGCTCAGATAATACCATCCTTGGAACGAGCGCGTGTGGTTCTGCTTTCTGGACTTGCAGGACGCGCTTTTTTCACGTCCCTATCTGTCCTGTCTCACCAGAGATTCCTTCGCTTCCGCGAAAGAAGGATCCTTTTCGAGTTCCAAGCCATGCCCTTCGCTTGTCTCCAGCTCCCGGGTCTTCACCAAATGCATGGCAGTGGTGACAGCATTCCTGCGGCGCCGAGGGTCCGGGTGTACCCTTACCTGGACGACTGGCTGATAGCAGCTCCTCCAGGAAGGAGGCGGAGTGGTCCAGAGATCTGGCCCTCCAGGTTCGTTTCTCAACTGGGCCTCCTTATCAACGAGGCCAAGTTGGAACTCGAGCCAAAGCAGGTGATTCTATTCATCGGGCGCAGCTCGACTCTCTTCAGCTAGAGCGGCTGCCCGCGGACAGGGCGGGGTTCTTTCCTCCTTTGCCCGATCATTTCTGGTTGGGCAATTGACCTGCCCGGACTTCCTGCGCCTCCTGGGTCTCATGGCGCCTGCACCAGCATGGTCCGTTGGGCCGCTGGAACATGCGCCCTTCAATGGGACTGGCCAGCCAGTGGTCACAACGCTGCGATCCTTGACCAGCTTAGGTCGGGTGACACTAGGGATGTGGGAACGCTCCAGTGGTGGACCGCTCCAGATCATTTGCAGGAGGGCATCTGTTCGTCCGCCCGAGCCGACGGTCTCTATCGACCGATGCCTCTCTGATGGGTTGGGGTGCCCATCTGGGGGAACACCGGGCTCATGGCCTCTGGTCCCCGCGGGAGTCCCGATGCCACATCAACCTGCTGGAGCTCCGAGCGGTCCGCCTAGCTCTCACCGCCTTTGCTCCGTTCCTCCGGGGTCAAGTGGTCCGAGTCCAGACGGACAATACCACGACCATGTTCTATCTAAACCGCCAGGGCGGGACGCGCTCCATGCTTCTGTGCAAGGAAGCTCTCCGCATTTGGTCACTCGTGCGCAGCCTGGAGGCGGATCTCCTAGCCATTCATGTGGCAGGAGCCTCCAACACCCTGGCCGATGCCCTGAGCCGGATAGGGGCTGCATCCCACGAGTGGTCTCTCCTGCCGGAGGTAGTACAGCATCTGTTCTCCCATTGGGGCACACCTCAGGTGGACCTGTTCGCCCAGGGAGAACGCAGGCTGAGACTGTTCCATGCCCGCCTCAGCAGGGCTCGCTGCAGGGGATGCCTTCTCAAGGCAGTGGACCCGGGCCTCTTTACGCCTTTTCCCCATTTCCCTGATCCACAAGGTGCTTCTCAAGGCGAGGAGGGACAAGGCGCAGGTGATTCTGATAGCCCCAGACTGGCCTCGCCAGTTCTGGTACCCAGATCTCCTCAGTCTCAGCTCCAGGACTCCGGCAGCTTCCAGCTCGCGACCTGCTCTCAGTCAATCAGGGAAGGTGTTCCATCCGACCTTCAATCCTGCACCTGACGGCCTGGTTCCTGAGCGGCTAGAGTTCCAGGCTTGGGTCTTTCCGACGAGGTCCTCAGTGTAGTTGAGGCGTCCCGTACGGAGTCGACCAGAAAATGCTATGCCTTCAAATGGAAAAGGTTTTCCATTTGGTGTCAGGGCAAGGGCTTGTACCCTTCCTCCTGTTCCTTGGCAAGCATCTTGGACTATTTATGGTCCCTTTCTAATCAAGGGCTTAGGTCGACGACCCTAAGAGTGCACCTGGCAGCCATCTCTGCTTACCGGGCACGGGCCGGGAAGCAGTCGGTGGCGCAGGAGAAGGTGGTCTGGCGCTTTTTCAAAGGCCTTGATCACATTTCCCCTCCAGTGCGGGAACCCCCACCTCCGTGGGATCTACTGCTGGTACTGGCAAAGCTCATGGGCAAGCCATTCGAACCTATGCACAGGTGTGCTCTCTCTCACCTGTCGTGGAAGACCGCTTCTTGGTGGCTATCACGTCAGCCAGAAGGATGGGAGAGCTCCAGGCGCTTCCCATCGAGTCTCCTTACCTGGTCTTCCACAGGGACAAAGTTGTCCTGCGCCCCACCGAAATTCCTTCCGAAGGTGGTGTGGGGTTTCACCTTAACCAGGTGTTGACTCTGCCGTGTTCTACCCCAATCACACCTTGAGGTCAATATAGGCTCCATACTTTGGACCCTAGAAGGGGCTAGCCATTACAAAGAGCGCACGGCTGAAATTGGGAGAGGTTCGCCAACTGTTTGTCACCCACGCTGAAGCCGATCTGGCAGACCTGCAGCCAAGCGGACGATAAGCAGGTGGGTCACTTCCTGCATAGATCTCTGCTATGTTGGCGGGCATGGAACCTCCCAGAGGGATAAGAGCTCATTCTACCCGCCATACTGCTGCAACGGTGGCTGCTTCCAGGGACGTCCCTATCCAGGAAATCTGCAGGGCTGCTACCTGGAAGTCAGCAAACACCTTCATTACCCATTACCACATGACCTTGAGTCACGCGGGATGCTGGTTTTGGGGCCTCGGTTCTCCAGTCTCTCTTTCCAAGTAAGTATTGGGGTGTGCGTCTTGCCTCCCTCCTCCCGGAGAACTGCTAGAGTCTGCCAATGAGTGTGGATGAACAACATATCCATGTCTCTAGAAATACAGGTTACTCACCTGTAACAGGAGTTCTAGGAATGGTATATGTTGTTCATCCACACGACTCCACCGACCTCTCAAGCCACGTGACAACCTGAGCTTTCCAGCGGCCAGATCTGCTGCCATGGGGGCGGAGCCGAGAGTTATACCACCCGGGTGGGTGGGAGGAGCAAGCTTGAAGACCTTCCGCAAGATTTAAAGGCAAGGATACCTGCCAATGAGTGTGGATGAACAACATATACCATTCCTAGAACTCCTGTTACAGGTGAGTAATCTATTTACTCACCTGTAACAGGAGTTCTAGGAATGGTATATGTTGTTCATCCACACGACCCACCCAACCTCCCCGGCTTCGACGCACAACCTGGCTTCCAGCGAGCTAAATCTGGCGTCATGGGGCGGAGCCGAGAGTTTTACCACCCGGGTGGGTGGGAGGAGCCAGCTTAAAGACCTTCCGGCCAAGATTTAAAGCGGCAAGGAACCTGCCAGATAGTGTGGATTAACAACATATACCATTCCTAGAACTCCTGTTACAGGTGAGTAACCTGTATTTACAGGAATACCAGGACAGCACTGTGAAGTTTCTCTGTGGTATGAGGTGGAGACTGCAGTACCATTGTGATTTTTGGGCTAGTGGTGACCTGACTTTTTACTGCACAGCAGTATGTTTAAACGTGCTTAATAAATAGTGTGTTTATAGCCCTGCAGTGTGTGGTCAGTTTTGGTTTTGTATCCTCACTGTCATTTATGCCAGAAGCAAAACCAAGGGCACGCTGTCCTTTTTAATGATTTTTGAGGTGGATTCTCCTCTCTCCTTTGGATGTTGCAGAAGAAGCATTGCATAGGTTTCTAGACTACCTTGTTTCTTTGTCTTCAAAACCACTAACAGTAAGGCAAGCAAAGTTAAAAGACCTTTACATTTTACTCACAACTTACATAAAAATTTAGACTTAGATTTTGGGTTGTGTGCCTCATGAGGCAATCCACTGCATCAGAAAACCTTGTTCTCCACAAGGCTGGCAATGCCATTTCATGTGTGCCTATTAGCCTTGCATCCTTCTCAGCCTTCCTTGTCTTAAGTAAGGTGTGACCACAGTTTTCTTCTGACATCCCAACTTCACATTGAGAACTTCCGTAGTGATCTTTGCAAACGGTTTCCTTATGCTGTGCCCCAGATAGTTCAGCCTTCCAGCCGTCTTTTTTTTTTTTTTTAATTGCTACTGACTGACCTGCTCTCTGCTTGATACAACACCACTATGTTTCTGTCTTGATCTAATCATATATTGTTCATTATCTTGCTTATGTTTCGTGTTGAAGTAGTATCAATTTTGTTTTACTTTTCAAGCAAGATTAGTTTTTGCTACCATTAAGAAGGACCGATAGTACTGAACTTGTAAGAGAATTCCTTGGCTAATAGTGATTTATGTAATTAATTATATGTTTAGTTCATATTATAGCTATCTATTATTGTCATAAAGGTTCATAACCTACCTGTTTTCTTCCCCTAAGTCTCATGGAATGTAGATTTTAATCTCATTGGGACTGCCAGGTGTGTAACATTTTAAATAATGGTATCTGAACTAACGCAGGAACTACAGCTCAAAAACTGTACTTGTATTTTAGAGTGTTTTCCTTCAATGAAAGACAACTGGAGGTGACCCCACCTTGTTTAAAAGGGTATTTTAAGGTAATTCCACTATTAACTGCATTCCTTCATTAACTTTACAATAGTACCTTTGATTTTAAATATTAAAAAGGCCTTCTTTCCTATTGCATGCTTAAGTTTAAGGTCTTTTCATTCTTCTGTCAGTTCACCTGATATGCCAGACAAGCCTTGCGCTAGATGTTACTGCATGAAAGCCGTATCTGAACGTAAATAAGTGACAGTTGAGTAGGGAGTATGATCATCTGTTTTCCCCACCCACCCTGTTCTTTGCATTCCTTTTAAACTGCTGATGTGTCTGGCCATCTGTCTGTATTCTTGTCAGAGTGAGAAACATATGTGTCATATAGATGGGTGCCAGAGATGGTTTTTATAAGCCATTCTCTTTCAGGTCATTGCACTTCTTTGTTAAATAGATTTATAATCAGCTTCTGCAAGTCAAATCAGTAGAATTCTTTACAGAATAGTTATGCTTCTTTTGCCAACTGAGATTTCTGATGAATATCCTGAACTTGATGATGGAATCGGAACAGAATCTAGTGTATTTTGGAGACTAAGATGGTCTTCCTGCACAAATGCACAGGATAAACTAAAGATACTGACCCCAACTCAAACTAGACATTATCTAAAGCTTATTGTAGCTTTAAAGTAATAGAAGTGTAACTACCAGAAACAAATGGTCCAGTTAATACATTATATTTTTCCATTAGTAGCATTTTGGTTTTTAAATTATCTTTTTCTTTCTGCTGCTGTATTCCAGAAAGATATGAAACTTTTTGTGCTGATTGTTTCACTTTGCAAACTAGATTGGAGCTTGCCTTCAGAGTAGCCCAGTGATTGTGACTACCTCCAGCCAAATTACCTGTAAAATCTATTCTAACTTGTAGTCTGTTTTATCTCCCAAGCAAACCTGGCCCAACTTCTAGGTTACTTACAATTGTTTTTCGGGATGCCATATACTAGAGTGACCAGTCAAGTAACAAATATTTGTACATGGTCCAGCGAAAGCCAAGGACACAATGATCATTTAATAAGGAATTTTGTTTAGTTGCGGCAGATGACCGTGTACCAGTCACATGCAATGCCAGCTGATTTTTCTGGACATTATTTGGAACAGGATCTCAGGTCCTACATTATGAACATTTGCTTAGTGCCCAAGCTGCATTTGTCCCTTCGCCTCATGCTCTCACAGTCGTCTTCTTCCAGGGTGTACCCCAAGTGTATCCAGTTGACAGAGCCCCTGTCCTGCTTGAATAGGTGTCAGGGGAGCCACAACCTGAAAATAAGGAGGCTGAAGCATGTCTTCTGGGATTTTGTACTGGTCCAGGAAAGCCTGTCTTGAAAGCCAGCACTGGTGAGCATTGAGGACTTGACTGGCTGACAGGGGGAAGGAGTTATCACACTGATTGGGGAGCTCCGTAAGGGGAGCTGGTAATGCTAGGAACTAGCGCTGAACTGGAACACGAGGAGTCAGTGCTGAGCCCACTTGGTGTCAGAGAGATTAACTCTTCCACTGGGACTGACTTAACAGCAGATGTTAGGGAAGACCTCGAGTCAATTGACTGGTCCTTATATTAATGCAATCCCTTTTGTGGATTTTTATTTTTAGTTCTACTGTACTTAAATTACAAAATACTTACTTTCCAGAAGTATTTAGAAGAGTCAGGGGTTTAATAAATAAATGGATTTCACCTAAATTATTTAAACATATGAAACATAGGGACAAACTATGACTGAAGTATAAAAAAGGGTAGTCAATTAGATTTAAATGAGTATTGTAAGAATAGGAATATTTGTAAAAGATTGATTAAGCAAGCAAAGTCTGATTATCACTTAAAAACTCAGAAGGAGGGTTTAAATGATCCTAGGAGATTTTGGGATGCAATTCTGTTACAAATCCCAAGACTAAACAGTGCCCTACTTCATTACAGAATAAGGGTACTTTTGTTACTGACCCTCTTAAGATCAGTGAATTGTTTCTTCATAAATTTACTGATTTAAGTGCTTATACAAATAATTTTAAACAAAATGGTCAGAATTCTGTAACTGAACAGTTTGTTAGTACTTCTGAATCACCCCCTTTTTATTTTCGGTCAGCTAGCTATAATCAGGTCATAAAACTTTTGAACGCTATAGTTGTTCGTAAGAGATCAGCTGATGATGTTCTGAAGGCTAGGTTTTTGAAATTGGTAGCTAAATATATTTACATTCCTTTGACAAAAAATTTTAGTTTATGTCTGATTACTGGTGAATTTCCCCTCAGTGGAAACATACAGTGATTATTCCTATTTTCAAGGGGGCAGAGGAAAATCTAGACACTTATCGTCCCATATCCCTTTGCCAACTTTGGGGAAAATGTTGAGAGGACTGTAAATGTATAGCTCTCTGGGTATCTCTCCTTCTCCTGTGGCCTCCAGTCTCCCGTGCAGCATGGGTTTAAAAAGGGTTATAGTACAAGTATGGCCTTGGCAGTGTTCACAAACCACATCAGTGGAGCACTTGATGACGAGAAGCTCTCTGGTGCTGTGTTCATGGACCTGGGTATACCCACCCAACAGCGAAACATTGACGTCGACCAACACTACAGTGCCAGGTCATTGTAGAGTCGATGCTAGAATCCGGGACTGTCTTTCAGGGGTCTTGCACCCCCCCAATCAGCCATGACTCGAGTTGATTCTATTTAGTGGGGGTGCGGGGCACAGCTCCTGTGTGGTGTTTTGGGGCAAAGCCTCCAAGAAACCATATAGCTTTGTACGTTAACTGTCTGCTGACCGCGAAAAGTTGTCGACTTGACAGTTTCGCAGTCTGGTCGCTCAACACAACTTTGTCGATGACCAGTCGTAGATCCACGGACCTGTCTAAGGCTTTCAATTTGGTGGCTCACCCATTGCTGCTCAGGAGGCTGGGGACATTGGTTTAGCAGAGTCTCCACTTAGTTGGGTTGCTAGCTATCTTGCCCAGTGCCCTTGAGAGTGAGTAACGAGGCCAGATGTCCAGTGTTGCTTTGATGACACAGGGTGTGCCCCAGGGTCTATCCTGGGCCGCTTTGTTTTCTTTATTTATAGATCCTCTGCCAGCTGTCCTCCAAAATACTCACATATTGATGTATACAGATGATGTGATTCTGTATAATAGCTCTGACTCAGTTAATACATTGAACAAATCACTGGGATCTGATTTTATATTACTGGAAAATTGGTTTTGGGAACATAGATTATTATTAAATAGTAAAAAGACTAAATCAATGATCTTTGGGTCATGCCCAAAATTAGCACACTGTTCTCCATACAACTTGTTAATAGTAGGGGTGACATGATTAAGCAGGTAACTTCTTTTAGATATTTGGGGATTGTGTTGGATTCACAGTTGACCTTCTCCCAGCATTTGAAATTAGTTTGTCATTAGGTTAATAGTATCATTGAGGTTTTATTTAAGTAAAAAAAAAAAGATCTAACTCTGCCTGCAAGAACTGCTATTGGTAAGAATGTTCTCTTACCAGCTATATTTTACAATTCTTTTTTATTCACCCAAATTTCAAATCAGATTTATCATTAAAGATCATGTGCAACACTCAGGAGCAACCTTCAAACTTAACACAGCAGTACAGAACACCTTTCTAAGTGGTGTCCTGTCATTGCTGTGCCGTATCTGTTAAAATTATTGTATTATAATGTAGTTTAAATTGTTGCCCCATTTGGCTGTGCTGTGCCCAATCTACTCAGACGCTCGACAGACGACGTCCCTAACGTGATGACATCATTTGGCGTGCAAGCGGGACTGTGGAGATCCTGACAGTACAGAGTGCCACTGTCTTTGTTGTTTTTCTGGCTGCTTTAATAAAACAGAGCAATGACTTAATCATAGTTGAAATTACCCCCCTCACTCTATCTTTCTGTAAATCCAAATCTCTTTAAATGATAACCTGACTTTATAAAACATGTTGATTCTGCAGCCCCTCCCCACCGTGACCTTCCATTTCTGTACCTGTGAGCACGATCTGAGGAATGGCCTCCAACAAGGTCCCGAGCAGCCTGGAAGTCATGCTGGAGCTAATTTCCATATCGGGAGCATGTTAGGCTAGAGTGTTTTCAGGCCAGGCGAACTCACTGCTAGACTTAGGAAAATGGTTGTTTCCACGAACCGGCGCTAAAATCTTTAATCCATTGCTAGAATGGTAAATTAAGTAGCTCCATATACCATATTTATGGCCTGCAATATTGCCCTGCTCTCAAAAGAGGTGATCAGGAAGGTCGGATCCTCCTCCAGACCCGGGGTTTGTGTCCAGGTATTTCCTGGTCCCAAAACGGACGGGGTTGGCACCCATTCTCGACCTGCACCACCTGAACAGGTTCCTAAGGCTCTGACCTTCAGGATGGTCACTGGCTCAGATAATCCCATCCTGGAACGAGGCATGTGGTTCTGTTCCTGGACCTCCAGGACGCTGCCTTTCACGCTCCCAACTGTCTGCCTCATCAGAGATTCCTCCACTTCAGAGCGGAAGGATCCCTTTACAAGTTCGGGCCATGCCCTTCGGCCTTTCCCTAGCTCCCAGGGTCTTCACCAAATGCATGGCAGCGGTGACAGCATCTCATGCGGCAGCCGAGGGTCCGGGTACCCTTACCTGAACGACTGGTTGATTGCAGCCCTCCAGAGCGGAGGTGGAGCGGTCCAGATCTGGCCTCCAGGTTTGTTTCTCAGATTGGCCTCATCAACGAGGCCAAGTCGGAACTCATGCCAAAGCAGGTGATACATTTCATCGAGCAGAGCTCGACTCTCTTGAGCCAGAGCATGGTCCCCGCGGACAGGGCCGAGGTTCTTTCTCCTTGCCCAATCATTTCAGGTTGGGCAATCGCGCCCTGCCCGGACTTCCTGCACTTTCTGGCGGCTCGCACCAGCGTGGTCCATTGGCCCGCTGGTACATGCATCCCTCTACTGGGGACTGGACAGCCAGTGGTCACAGCACCTCGACTCTGCTGGATCAGCTAGTGACAGTGACCCAGGGATGTGAACGCCTCCAGTGGTGGGACCATTCCGCACATCTGCAGGAGGGCATCCCGCTTGTCCGCCCTGCCGACGGGTCTCTATCGACCGATGCCTCTGATGGGTTGGGTGCCCATCTGGGGAGCACAGAGCACACGGCCTCTGGTCCCCTCGGGAGTCCCGGCATCGTATCACCTGTTGAGCTTCGCGGTTCGTCTAGCCCTCACCGCCTTCGTGCCTGTTTCTACAGGGTCAAGTGGTTCAGGTCCAGATGGACAATACCATGACCATGTACTACCTAAACTGCCAGGGCGCGGACGCGCCCATGCCTTTGTGCAAGGAAGCTTCCACATTTGGTCCTCGCACGCAGCCTGAGGCAGATCTCCTTGTCATTCACATGGCAGGAGCCTCAACACCCTGGCCGATGCCCTAAGCCGGATAGGGGCTGCGTCTCACTTAATGGTCTCTCCTGCCGAGGTCGTATAAGATCTCTTTCTCCCACTGGGGCACGCCTCAGGTGGGCACCTGTTTGCCTCCAGGGAGAATGTGAAGCTGAGACTGTTTCATGCCCCGCCTCAGCAGGGCTCGCTGCAGGATGCTGCCTCGAGGCCGTGGACCTGGGCTCTTCTACGCCTTTCCCCATTTCCTTGATCCACAAGGTGCTTCAAGGCGAGGAGGGCGGCGCAGGTGATTCTGGTAGCCCCAGACTGGCCCTGCCAGTTCTGGTATCCAGATCTCTCAGGTCTCAGCTCCAGGCTTCCGAGGGCGTTTCCAGCCCACCCGACCTGATCTCAGTCAATCGGGGAAGGTTTTCATCCGGACCTTCAATCCTGCATTTGACAGCCTGATTCCTGAGCGGCCAGAGTTCCAGGCCTTGGGTCTTACCGACAAGGTCCTCAACGCCACTGAGGCGTCCCGTAAGGAAAGTCCATCCAGAAAATGCTAAGCCTTCAAATGGAAGAGATTCTCCATTTGTGTCAGGCAAGGGCCTGGACCCTTCCTCCTGTCTCTGCAAGCATACTGGACTACCTGTGGTCCCTTTCTCAGCTAGGCTTGTCCGACGGCCCTTAAGGTGCACCTGGCAGCCATCTCTGCTTACCAGGCGCGGGCCGGAAGCAGTCGGTGGTGGTGCAGGAGAAGGTGGTTGGGCACTTTTCAAAGGCCTGATCACATATCCTCCCAAACGTAGAACCTCCACCTCAGTGGGATCTACTGCTTTGAGCATAAGCTCATGGGCAAGCTTTATCGAACCGATGCACAGGTGCGACATTCTCACCTGTCATGGAAGACCGCCTTTCTTGGTGGCTATCACGCCAGCTAGAAGGGATGGGAGAGCTCCAGGCACTTTCCATCGAGTCTCCTTATCTGGTCTCCACAGGGACAAGGTTTCCTGTGCCCCCACCCAAAATTCCTTCCAAGGTGGTGTCGGAGTTTCACCTAACCAGGTGCTGACTTTGCCGGTGTTCTACCCCTAGTCACACCTCGAGGTCTAATATAGGCTCCATACTTTGACCCTAGAAGAGCGCTTATTACAAGGAGCGGACGGTTGAAGTTCGGGAGAGGTTCAGCCAGCTGTTTGTCACCTTTGCTGAAGTCAGATCTGGCAGACCTGCAGCCAGCAGACGATGGGCAGGTGGTCACCTGCATAGATCTCTGCTATAGGTTGGCAGGCATGGAGCCTCCCAGAGGGATGGTGAGCTCATTCTACCCCATACCGGGCTGCATCAGCGTGCTGCTTCCAGGATGTCCCTATCCAGGAAATCGCAGGCTGCTATGTGAAGTCAGCACACACCTTCACACTCACCACCACATCGACCTTGGAGTCACACCGGATGCTGGTTTTGGGGCCTCGGTTCTCCAGTCTTTATTTCCCAAGTGGGTGTTGCGCTTGCCTCCTCCCGGAGAACTGCTAGGAGTTCGTTAGACAGGTGGATGAACAACATATCTATGTCCCTAGAAATACAGGTTCTAGGGACATGGATATGTTGTTCATCCACACTGGTTGGCAGGTATCCTTCCGCCGTTAAATCTTGCCGGAAGGTCTTCAGCTTGCTCCTCCCACCCACCCGGTGGTATAACCTCGGCCCGCCCCATGACGCCAGATCTTCCTTACCGCTTGGAAGCTCAGGTTCCTCCTTAACGCTTCAGCTTGAGACTGGTTCCTATTTCGCTTATGATTTAAAATAAATTTTATGAAAAGACTTCAGTCTTTGATCCCACGCGGCGCTGGCTGACAAATCGACTCGATTTCGGAGATGCCCATGCGGCAGAAGATGTCTTGGACGGATCCACACTCCACGTAGTGTCTGTTGTTTAGGCCTTGAGTACAACCCGCAGGCTTGCGACCTGTGCTCATCTCTTTCTCGGCCTACGCCCTCGAGACCGCGTGCCCGATTGCAACTGGGCCGCCCCGAGAAGCTTCCTCCGTGAAGTCCAAGGAGGCCCGGTTACGGTGTCGCGTGTGGCGTCGGTCGGATCAGCTCGAGCGGATGATCGCCTCGAAGAGGAGGCGCTGGGTCAGATTCTTCTCGGGCCGCATTTATCCCGCCTTCTCTGGGTTCTTCCTACACGGTTCTTTTAGGAGTTTTGTCTGTCCCTCCACTAAGGAGAAGGGCTCTACGTCTGCTGGACCTTATTCTCGGTCCAAAAAGAAGGACAGGGGTAAGTCCCTCCGTCGACGCCCTTGGGAGCGGGAAAGGTCCCTCTCCCCGAGTCGTCGACCGTTGGCTTCGGTCGACCGCTCGGCTTCGGCCACTGGCCTCACGGTGTCCCCGTCAGGTCAGTTGACCGAGACTCCCACCGACGAAGTCGAGATTTTTCTCGACCCGTTGGACGGGCTGTCGCCTTTAGCAGCCGAGATTCCCCTCTCCCCGGTTCCCCGGGAGGAGTTGAGGATCCCGTGGCTCGCCTGTGCCTCCGGTCCCGGCTTGCTCGGATGGACCATCCGAGGCGGGAGGGGAGCGCCGGGTTCCGCCGACACCTCCCCGCACTGCACCTCGAAATTCCGGGACTCGGTCTCGGACTCTTCGAGTCCAGCCGATCCCACCGCCATAGGCGGTCTCGGGTCTCGGCATCAGCGTACGCGGCGTCGCCGTCTCGCCCTCCTCCTCGGACGAGGAGGCTCATGAATTACGCCGACGGCACGAGGACCTTATGTTGCAACAGTTTTCCTCCTGGCCGAGGCCACCCCGCCGCCTTTCCCCGGCCATTAAGTGGTTGTCACCGAGCGTGCCGACACAAACCCCTCGACTTATCCGAGGAGCCTATACCCAGGCCAGTTGTTCGGCCAAACCAGCTGCTCCACCGATCTCGGTGGAACCTCCGCCTCCACAGCCACCAATTGGGGCTCGACCAAGGATCTTCGGTCGGCTAAGGGTCTACCCCATCGGTTGTCAGTTACCTCACCCTGACCTACCTCGCAGGTGAAGGGTGGCTCAGGCCAGAGGCAGTTTTCGAGGACTCTTCCGAGTCCGAAGATGATTCTCCTTTTCTCCAAGCGACTGACTTGGAGTCTTCAGGAGGTCAGTCAATGACGATAGCCCGTCTTCTTCCTAGGACTGCTTCGCTCATCTCGGAGTCCACCGGGATGGAGCTCGAACTCGCTTTCCAAACGGGCCAGGTATCCCCTCACAGGAGATTCTGGACCGAGGGATTCTCCACAGAGGCTTTCCGTGGCCGAGGCCACAGTGGGTCCGGCACTGGAGCTTTGGCAGCGCCTGCTTCCTGCCCTGCGCTTGGCCAGGATGGCCAGGAAGTATGCGGTCCCTACCGTTCCTTGTCCGTTTTTCGGAACACCCTCTGCTGAGGAGTTGGTTACCGACAGCATTTTCTGCGTGGCCGGGCAACGCCAGGGATGTGGACAAACCTCTGACAAGGAGTCCAAGAAATTGACCACTCCGGTCGAAAATTCACTCTATGCCTTCTCTCGGGCTTCGTCGGCCAGTTCTGGCCGCCCTCATGGCACATTTTTTCTCATGCCCTGTTGGGCTCCCTGGATGAGGTCATCCCTCATCTTCCCGCCCGATCTGCAGACTACGGTTAAGCAGGTGCGGGACCAGGGCAGGGCAGTGGCCAAACAGCAGCTCCAGACTGCTTTGGATATAGGGGACTCATGTGCCAGATCGGTGGCGGCCGTAGTGGCTATGCGTCATGGCTTGGCTGAGGATATCCACCTTTACTCGATACCCAGCACAAGTTGGCGGATGTTCCTTTTGGGACTGACCCTCTGCCCTGGGGTGGAAGGTCACCTGCAGAGGATCGAGAAGTCCAATGCTACCTGGACTCGGTCTCTTCCGGCCAGAAGGACAAAGGCCGCAAAACCACAGCCTAAGCCCTTTGTCCTTCTGTGCCCCCGCCCGGCCCAGCAACGCCAGGGCCAGCAGGCTCGGCCTTGGCATCCCAAACCCAAGCCGCTGGCTCTCTGACAGGAGGCAGGGAGGAAAGGCCCAGGAGGTCCTTCGCCAGTCCCTCCTCCAAGCCTGACCAGTGACGGGCTGAGGGGTGTCGCTCATTCCCGGCACCTTACTCCTGGGTCCCCTGTGGGGACGGCTCCGCACTGCTTCGCCTGGTCCGCTGTTACCACGGACAGGTGGGTCTTGGAGGTGGTGGAGAGGGCCTGCCTCTGGAATTCAGCAGGCACCACCTTTCAGAGCCGCCGCCTCGGGGGCTTCGGTCCCCATCTCACTGGCTGCTCGCCGAGCCGAATCGCTCCTCCTCCAGAAGGAGGTGATAAGAGAGGTGGCGGACCTCCTTCAGACCCAGGGTTTGTGTCCAGGTACTTCTGGTTCCGGAACGACGGGGCTGCGCTTCCATTCTCGACCTCCACCTACCCAAACAAGTTCCTAAGGTCTCAACCTTCAGGATGGTCACCTGGCTCAGATAATACCATCCTTGAACCGGGCGTGGTGGTCTGTTTCTGGACTTGCAGGACGCGCTTTTTTCACGTCCCCATCTGTCCTGCCTCACCAGAGATTCCTTCGCTCCGAAATGAAGGATCCTTTTGAGTTCCAAGCCATGCCCTTCGGCTTGTCTCCAGCTCCCAGGGTCTTCACCAAATGCATGGCAGTGGTGACAGCATTCTGCAGGCGCCGAGGGGTCCGGGTACCTCACCTGGACGACTGGCTGATGGCAGCTCCTCCAGGAAGGAGGCGTGAGTGGTCCAGAGATCTGCCCTCCAGGTTCGTTTCTCAACTGGGCCTCCTTATCAACGAGGCCAAGTTGGAACTCGAGCCAAAGCAGGTGATTCTATTCATCGGCTCAGCTGACTCTCTTCAGCTAGAGCGGCTCCCCGCGGACAGGGCCGGGTTCTTTCTCCTTTTGCCCGATCATTTCCTGGTTGGCACTGCACCTGCCCGGACTTCCGCGCCTCCTGGGTCTCATGGCGGCCTGCACCAGCATGGTCCGCTGGGCCCGCTGGAACATGCGCCCTTCAATGGGACTGGCCAGCCAGTGGTCACAACGCTGCGATCCTTGACCAGCTTAGGTCGGGTGATATTAGGGATGGGAACGCCCAGTGGTGGGACCGCTCCAGATCATTTGCAGGAGGGCATCTGCTCGTCCGCCCGAGCCGACGGTCTCTATCGACCGATG
This sequence comes from Neoceratodus forsteri, assembly GCA_016271365.2. Taxonomy (NCBI): domain Eukaryota; kingdom Metazoa; phylum Chordata; order Ceratodontiformes; family Ceratodontidae; genus Neoceratodus; species Neoceratodus forsteri. The sequence goes on along the minus strand of CM057449.1, from coordinate 1,125,447,816 downwards.
CCTCTCTGATGGGTTGGGGTGCCCATCTGGGGAACACGGGCTCATGGCCTCTGGTCCCCGCGGAGTCCCATGCCACATCAACCTGCTGGAGCTCCGAGCGGTCCGCCTAGCTCTCACCGCCTTTGCTCCGCTCCTCCGGGGTCAAGTGGTCCGAGTCCAGACGGACAATACCACGACCATGTTCTATCTAAACCGCTTAGGGTGATGCGCCCATGCTTCTATGCAAGGAAGCTCTCCGCATTTGGTCACGTCGCAGCCTGGAGGCGGATTCTCAGCCATTCATGTGGCAGGAGCCTCCAACACCCTGGCCGATGCCCTGAGCCGGATAGGGGCTGCATCCCACGAGTGGTCTCTCCTGCCGGAGGTAGTACAGCATCTGTTCTCCCATTGGGGCACACCTCAGGTGGACCTGTTCGCCCAGGAGAACGCGAGCTGAGACTGTTCCATGCCCGCCCCCCTCAGCAGGGCTCGCTGCAGGGGGATGCCTTCTCAAGGCAGTGGACCCCGGGCCTCTTTACGCCTTTTCCCCATTTCCCTTGATCCACAAGGTGCTTCTCAAGGCGAGGAGGGACAAGGCGCAGGTGATTCTGATAGCCCCAGACTGGCCTCGCCAGTTCTGGTACCCAGATCTCCTCAGTCTCAGCTCCAGGACTCCGCGGCAGCTTCCAGCTCGCTCGACCCGCTCTCAGTCAATCAGGGAAGGTGTTCCATCCGGACCTTCAATCTCCTGCACCTGACGGCCTGGTTCCTGAGCGGCTAGAGTTCCAGGCCTTGGGTCTTTCCGACGAGGTCCTCAGTGTAGTTGAGGCGTGCCCCGCACGGAGTCGACCTGTAGAATGTTATGCCTTCAAATGGAAAAGGTTTTCCATTTGGTGTCAGGGCAAGGGCTTGTACCCTTCCTCCTGTTCCTTGGCAAGCATCTTGGACTATTTATGGTCCCTTTCTAATCAAGGGCTTAGGTCGACGACCCTAAGAGTGCACCTGGCAGCCATCTCTGCTTACCGGGCACGGGCCGGGAAGCAGTCGGTGGCGCAGGAGAAGGTGGTCTGGCGCTTTTCAAAGGCCTTGATCACATTTCTCCAGTGCGGGAACCCCCACCTCCGTGGGATCTACTGCTGGTACTGGCAAAGCTTCATGGGCAAGCTATTCAACCTATGCACAGGTGTGCTCTCTCCACCTGTCGTGGAAGACCGCTTCTTGGTGGCTATCACGTCAGCCAGAAGGATGGGAGAGCTCCAGGCGCTTCCATCGAGTCTCCTACCTGGTCTTCCACAGGGACAAGTTGTCCTGCGCCCCACCCAAATTCCTTCCGAAGGTGGTGTCGGAGTTTCACCTTAACCAGGTGTTGACTCTGCCGTGTTCTACCCCAATCACACCTTGAGGTCGAATATAGGCTCCATACTTGGACCCTAGAAGGGCGCTACCATTACAAAGAGCGACGGCTGAAATTGGGAGAGGTTCGCCAACTGTTTGTCACCCACGCTGAAGCCGATCTGGCAGACCTGCAGCCAAGCGGACGATAAGCAGGTGGGTCACTTCCTGCATAGATCTCTGTATATGTTGGCGGGCATGGAACCTCCCAGAGGATAAAGAGCCCATATCTCCTCCTATACTGCTGCAACGGTGGTTCCTAGGGCGTCCCTATCCAGGAAATCTGCAGGGCTGCTACCTGAAGTCAGCAAACACCTTCATTACCCATTACCACATCGACCTTGAGTCACGCCGGATGCTGGTTTTGGGGCCTCGGTTCTCCAGTCTTCTTTCCCAAGTAAGTATTGGGGTGTGCGTCTTGCCTCCCTCCTCCCGGAGAACTGCTAGAGTCTGCCAATGAGTGTGGATGAACAACATATCCATGTCCTAGAAATACAGGTTACTCACCTGTAACAGGAGTTCTAGGAATGGTATATGTTGTTCATCCACACGATCTGCACCTCTCAAGCCGACGTGACAACCTGAGCTTTCCAGCGGCCAGATCTGCTGCCATGGGGGCGGAGCCGAGAGTTATACCACCCGGGTGGGTGGGAGGAGCAAGCTTGAAGACCTTCCGGCAAGATTTAAAGCGGCAAGGATACCTGCCAATGAGTGTGGATGAACAACATATACCATTCCTAGAACTCCTGTTACAGGTGAGTAACCTGTATTTACTCACCTGTAACAGGAGTTCTAGGAATGGTATATGTTGTTCATCCACACCCACTCCACCCAACCTCCCGCTCGACCGCACAACCTGGCTTCCAGCAGCTAAATCTAGGCCATGGGCGGAGCCGAGTTTTACCACCCGGGTGGGTGGGAGGAGCCAGCTTAAAGACCTTCCGGCTAAGATTTAAAGCGGCAAGGAACCTGCCAGATAGTGTGGATTAACAACATATACCATTCCTAGAACTCCTGTTACAGGTGAGTAACCTGTATTTACAGGAATACCAGGACAGCACTGTGAAGTTTCTCTGTGGTATGAGGTGGAGACTGCAGTACCATTGTGATTTTTGGGCTAGTGGTGACCTGACTTTTTACTGCACAGCAGTATGTTTAAACGTGCTTAATAAATAGTGTGTTTATAGCCCTGCAGTGTGTGGTGCCAGTTTTGGTTTTGTATCCTCACTGTCATTTATGCCAGAAGCAAAACCAAGGGCACGCTGTCCTTTTTAATGATTTTTGAGGTGGATTCTCCTCTCTCCTTTGGATGTTGCAGAAGAAGCATTGCATAGGTTTCTAGACTACCTTGTTTCTTTGTCTTCAAAACCACTAACAGTAAGGCAAGCAAAGTTAAAAGACCTTTACATTTTACTCACAACTTACATAAAAATTTAGACTTAGATTTTGGGTTGTGTGCCTCATGAGGCAATCCACTCGTACCAGAAAACCTTGTTCTCCACAAGGCTGGCAATGCCATTTCATGTGTGCCTATTAGCCTTGCATCCTTCTCAGCCTTCCTTGTCTTAAGTAAGGTGTGACCACAGTTTTCTCTTCTGACATCCCAACTTCACATTGAGAACTTCCGTAGTGATCTTTGCAAACGGTTTCCTTATGCTGTGCCCCAGATAGTTCAGCCTTCCAGCCGTCTTTTTTTTTTTTTAATTGCGTTACTGACTGACCTGCTCTCTGCTTGATACAACACCACTATGTTTCTGTCTTGATCTAATCATATATTGTTCATTATCTTGCTTATGTTTCGTGTTGAAGTAGTATCAATTTTGTTTTACTTTTCAAGCAAGATTAGTTTTTGCTACCATTAAGAAGGACCGATAGTACTGAACTTGTAAGAGAATTCCTTGGCTAATAGTGATTTATGTAATTAATTATATGTTTAGTTCATATTATAGCTATCTATTATTGTCATAAAGGTTCATAACCTACCTGTTTTCTTCCCCTAAGTCTCATGGAATGTAGATTTTAATCTCATTGGGACTGCCAGGTGTGTAACATTTTAAATAATGGTATCTGAACTAACGCAGGAACTACAGCTCAAAAACTGTACTTGTATTTTAGAGTGTTTTCCTTCAATGAAAGACAACTGAGGTGACCCCACCTTGTTTAAAAGGGTATTTTAAGGTAATTCCACTATTAACTGCATTCCTTCATTAACTTTACAATAGTACCTTTGATTTTAAATATTAAAAGGCCTTCTTTCCTATTGCATGCTTAAGTTTAAGGTCTTTTCATTCTTCTGTCAGTTCACCTGATATGCCAGACAAGCCTTGCGCTAGATGTTATGTACTGCATGAAAGCCGTATCTGAACGTAAATAAGTGACAGTTGAGTAGGGAGTATGATCATCTGTTTTCCCACCCACCCTGTTCTTTGCATTCCTTTTAAACTGCTGATGTGTCTGGCCATCTGTCTGTATTCTTGTCAGAGTGAGAAACATATGTGTCATATAGATGGGGTGCTAGAGATGGTTTTATAAGCCATTCTCTTTCAGGTCATTGCACTTCTTTGTTAAATAGATTTATAATCAGCTTCTGCAAGTCAAATCAGTAGAATTCTTTACAGAATAGTTATGCTTTTTTGCCAACTGAGATTTCTGATGAATATCCTGAACTTGATGATGGAATCGGAACAGAATCTAGTGTATTTTGAGACTAAGATGGTCTTCCTGCACAAATGCACAGGATAAACTAAAGATACTGACCCCAACTCAAACTAGACATTATCTAAAGCTTATTGTAGCTTTAAAGTAATAGAAGTGTAACTACCAGAAACAAATGGTCCAGTTAATACATTATATTTTTCCATTAGTAGCATTTTGGTTTTAAATTATCTTTTCTTTCTGCTGCTGTATTCCAGAAAGATATGAAACTTTTGTGCTGATTGTTTCACTTTGCAAACTAGATTGAGCTTGCCTTCAGAGTAGCCCAGTGATTGTGACTACCTCCAGCCAAATTACCTGTAAAATCTATTCTAACTTGTAGTCTGTTTTATCTCCCAAGCAAACCTGGCCCAACTTCTAGGTTACTTACAATTGTTTTTCGGGATGCCATATACTAGAGTGACCAGTCAAGTAACAAATATTTGTACATGGTCCAGCGTAAAGCCAAGGACACAATGATCATTTAATAAGGAATTTTGTTTAGTTGGCAGATGACCGTGTACCAGTCACATGCAATGCCAGCTGATTTTTCTGGACATTATTTGGAACAGGATCTCAGGTCCTACATTATGAACATTTGCTTAGTGCCCAAGCTGCATTTGTCCTTCGCCTCATGCTCTCACAGGCCTTTCTTCCAGGGTGTACCCCAAGTGTATCCAGTTGACAGAGCCCCTGTCCTGCTTGAATAGGTGTCAGGAGCCACAACCTGAAAATAAGGAGGCTGGAAGCATGTCTTCTGGGATTTTGTACTGGTCCAGGAAAGCCTGTCTTGAAAGCCAGCACTGGTGAGCATTGAGGACTTGACTGGCTGACAGGGGAAGGAGTTATCACACTGATTGGGAGCTCCGTAAGGGAGCTGGTAATGCTAGGAACTAGCTGAACTGGAACACGAGGAGTCAGTGCTGAGCCCACTTGGTGTCAGAGAGATTAACTTTCCACTGGGACTGACTTAACAGCAGATGTTAGGAAGACCTCGAGTCAATTGACTGGTCCTTATATTAATGCAATCCCTTTGTGGATTTTTATTTTAGTTCTACTGTATTAAATTACAAAATACTTACTTTCCAGAAGTATTTAGAAGAGTCAGGGTTTAATAAATAAATGGATTTCACCTAAATTATTTAAACATATGAAACATAGGGACAAACTATGACTGAAGTATAAAAAGGGTAGTCAATTAGATTTAAATGAGTATTGTAAGAATAGGAATATTTGTAAAAGATTGATTAAGCAAGCAAAGTCTGATTATCACTTAAAAACTCAGAAGGAGGGGTTTAAATGATCCTAGGAGATTTTGGGATGCAATTCTGTTACAAATCCCAAGACTAAACAGTGCCTACTTCATTACAGAATAAGGGTACTTTGTTACTGACCCTTAAGATCAGTGAATTGTTTCTTCATAAATTTACTGATTTAAGTGCTTATACAAATAATTTTAAACAAAATGGTCAGAATTCTGTAACTGAACAGTTTGTTAGTACTTTGAATCACCCTTTTATTTTCGGTCAGCTAGCTATAATCAGGTCATAAAACTTTTGAACGCTTATAGTTGTTCGTAAGAGATCAGCTGATGATGTTCTGAAGGCTAGGTTTTTGAAATTGGTAGCTAAATATATTTACATTCCTTTGACAAAAATTTTAGTTTATGTCTGATTACTGGTGAATTTCCCCCTCAGTGGAAACATACAGTGATTATTCCTATTTTCAAGGGGGCAGAGGGAAAATCTAGACACTTATCGTCCCATATCCCTTTTGCCAACTTTGGGGAAAATGTTGGAGAGGACTGTAAATGTATAGCTCTCTGGGTATCTCTCCTTCTCCTGTGGCCTCCAGTCTCCCGTGCAGCATGGGTTTAAAAAGGGTTATAGTACAAGTATGGCCTTGGCAGTGTTCACAAACCACATCAGTGGAGCACTTGATGACGAGAAGCTCTCTGGTGCTGTGTTCATGGACCTGGGTATACCCACCCAACAGCTAAACATTGACGTCGACCAACACTACAGTGCCAGGTCATTGTAGAGTCGATGCTAGAATCGGGACTGTCTTTCAGGGTCTTGCCCCAATCAACCTGACTCGAGTTGATTCTATTTGGTGGGGGTGCGGGGCACAACTCCTGTGGGTGTTTTGGGGCAAAGCCTCCAAGAAACCATATAGCTTTGTACGTTAACTGTCTGTTGACCGCGAAAAGTTGTCGACTTGACAGTTTCGCAGTCTGGTCGCTCAACACAACTTTTGTCGATGACCAGTCAGATCCACGGACCTGTCTAAGGCTTTCAATTTGGTGGCTCACCCATTGCTGCTCAGGAGGCTGGGGGACATTGGTTTAGCAGAGTCTCCACTTAGTTGGGTTGCTAGCTATCTTGCCCAGTGCCCTTTGAGAGTGAGTAACGGGAGCCAGATGTCCAGTGTTGCTTTGATGACACAGGGTGTGCCCCAGGGGTCTATCCTGGGCCGCTTTTGTTTTCTTTATTTATAGATCCTCTGCCAGCTGTCCTCCAAAATACTCACATATTGATGTATACAGATGATGTGATTCTGTATAATAGCTCTGACTCAGTTAATACATTGAACAAATCACTGGGATCTGATTTTATATTACTGGAAAATTGGTTTTGGGAACATAGATTATTATTAAATAGTAAAAAGACTAAATCAATGATCTTTGGGTCATGCCCAAAATTAGCACACTGTTCTCCATACAACTTGTTAATAGTAGGGTGACATGATTAAGCAGGTAACTTTTTTGATATTTGGGGATTGTGTTGATTCACAGTTGACCTTCTCCCAGCATTTGAAATTAGTTTGTCATTAGGTTAATAGTATCATTGAGGTTTTATTTAAGTAAAAAAAAGATCTAACTCTGCCTGCAAGAACTGCTATTGGTAAGAATGTTCTCTTACCAGCTATATTTTACAATTCTTTTTTATTCACCCAAATTTCAAATCAGATTTATCATTAAAGATCATGTGCAACACTCAGGAGCAACCTTCAAACTTAACACAGCAGTACAGAACACCTTTCTAAGTGGTGTCCTGTCATTGCTGTGCCGTATCTGTTAAAATTATTGTATTATAATGTAGTTTAAATTGTTGCCCCATTTGGCTGTGCTGTGCCCAATCTACTCAGACGCCTCGAGATTGAGACGCCTTTAACGTGATGACATCATTTGGCAGGACCGTGGAGATCTCGACTGTGCAGCGTCTGTTACTTTGTTAGCTTGGCCGCTCATTAAACAGGAGCACGATTTCATCATAGTTGAATTAGTCATTTGCTCTTTCTGTAAACCAAATTCTTTAGTCGATGGTCCTGATTTTACAAAATACTGTTGATTCTGCAGCCCCTTCCTCATCAAGAGCTACTGTTCTGTACTCGCGGCGGTATCTATCTGGGATCGCTACCAACCGAGCAGCCTGAGAGTCGCGCCGACACTCTATCGAGCATAAATAGTTAACGTAGCCAGGATGGAGCAGACCAGCACTTTGTTTCACCTAATCTAGCGCTGTGTCTTAGTAATCCATTGCTGAAATGAATTGCGGTCTGATGTGCAGCCTGAAGAGCTTTGTCTTCCGGCCCCTGCACATGCTACTTGTAACAACGCTGGTGCGCATGTGCAGAGCCAAGGCAGATGCTGGTGCGCATCGCGGAGCCACAAATTTACAATTTCAACAATGGATTATAAAGATTTTAGTGCTCGGTTCGTGAGACAAATTACATTCCTAAGTCTAGCAGGAGTTCGCCCGTCTGAAAAACACATTAGTCTAACATGCTTCCGATGAGGGAAATTAGCTCCAGCACGACTCTCCAGGCTGCTCAGGGACCTTGTCGGAGGCGCATTCCCAGATTGTGCTCACACAGGTACAGAATGACAAGTACTGGTGGGCGGGGCTGCAGAATCAGCATGTTTTTATAAAGTCAGGTTACCATTTAGAGAGATCTGGATTTACAGAAAGATAGAGTGAGAGGGGTAATTTCAACTATGATTAAGTCATTGCTCTATTTTATTAAAGCAGCCAGAAAAACAACAAAGACAGTGGCACTCTGTACTGTCAGGAGCTCCACAGTCCTGCTTGCACTCCAAATGACGTCATCACGCTAGACATTCTTCAGGCAGTGCAGCGGGAAAAACAAACAGAAGGCAGTACGTGAACTGCTGAGTATGTGAGGGATGTAAACTTAATTTTCTTGGCATTTGAGCAGCACAGACCAGAAATCTCTGCTGAGGACCAATGAGCAGCCTGTTAGTGAATCACAAACAGCAACACATTGAATTACATTAAGAACTTTTGCACATGATCTTTAATAAGCATCATATTCAGTGCTATATGTAGATTTGTTTTACAACTACCTTTTGGGATACATCACTGCGCTTTCTATAGCACACTAGATTGGCTTTCGCCTAGATTTAGTTGTGAATTTAGTTTATTGTCTCTGGTTGATAAAACATTATGGCGAGGAGATGTGTCTCCTTTGTTTTCACTATTTGAATATAAAGCAGAGGTTAGATCTTTGAGATCCTCAAAAAATTCTTCCTTAGTTATCCCTAAGGTTAGGACTACTATGGGGTGCGCCTAAGCATTTGTGCAGCCAGAAGCTGAAATAATCTTCCAAAAGTGTTACGCGAAGGGACTAGTCATGTTTCCTTCAAAACAGGTTTAAAACAAATTTATCTTGAACAAATGTGTTGCACTTGTTATGACTGACTTTTGTTGTCAATTATATGTTTTTGTAATGTTTGTATTCATGTTAGGTATTTATGGCTATGTTATTTAACTTTGTAACACCACTGGCTTCAGCCCTGGGTTGTATGTGAAAAAGGGCTTCGGCTCATATACTTACCGGGAAAGCAAAAGTTTAAATTAATAAAATAAAAATATAGGCCAGGATCTTACATGAGATCAATGTAACACTGGCGAAGAGAATGGTTGAACCTGACCAAGCTCCACTCCATTCACATTTCCTGACCCTTGAAGGAGAACATACATGAGTTCTGTGTTGAGACAGGAGCAGTCTTCATCAGTTGACTGAGTGGAATGCCCAAATCGGAGGTCAGCCACTTGTCAAGGGATTGATGATCGTGTTAGAAAATTATGCCTTTTTTGAAGACTTCGAACTGCATCAGGGACTTTTCTAAGCCAAGTTCCAGTATCAAACTGCAATATTGAACTAAACATAGTCAATGCTGAGAGAGGAGGCATGATGTTGGAGAAACTCTTGTCAAGGAACTCTTGGAAAACCTCTTCTACCATCTCGAGCTGTCGTCCATGGATGTGTGACATGAGATTTTACTGTGCAAGGTCATTCATGTCAGTGTCTTTCTCCCTCTCATGATTTTCTCTTGGCCAGCTATGCATGGGGGCCCTCCGCCATGGCAGCCAGTGAATGAGAGGAAGTGGGCTTATCTGTCTTGGCCCATGCTACTGTAAGTTGTCCTGGAGTGATTTCGGCAGCATAGTTGCAGGACTGTATGACATAAACCACAACTGGATTGTATGTGCACTTGTTGTGCCTGTCAGTGATGTACATCCTGTACCGTCAAGCCACACATCTCTTGATTCCAGTGCTATTTCATCAGTCAGATCAAGAATTGGGGGGTACCCAGGACAGGTGTTTCTGAAGTAGGAGTCAGCTGAAAAATTTGGAACAAGCAGAAAAAATACAAAAGGCAGAAGGAAATGCTTCACACAACAGGAACTTTGAAGGATGTCTCTAAATCTTGTCATTAAAAGAAATATCTGCAGTGCAGTGGGGCAAATCTCGAGAATGTGATTGATGTGGAAAGAGGAGTCAAGAATCCTTGCTGAGGCTCTGAGCATGTTCAGAGAAACTGCTAAAATTTATACCATGAACTGAATCCAGGCACTTAAAAAATGTGTTCCACACATGGCTGTTTTGGTTTTTGCATCTGTTTTTTAACTGACAGTAAACCAAATTAGCTCCAGCAGCAGGTTTCTGTGAACATGCTGGCATTTGTCCTTTATGTCAACAAACAAGAAGTGACAGACTCTGTCTCCCTGTGAAGGAACACCTCCGCAAGTTTCAAGTACAATTTAAGCTGTAACCTACAAGAGAGTGTCTCCCAAGAAATTGAAAACAGAGATGCATAGATACATAGATGGCAGAGGACAGAAAAGACTAAAAGTCTATCCAAGGTGCCCTATTGTTCCTACCTAGTATTTCTCAATCCCTTTAGAGCTTCCAAAACCTCCACTCTCCCGCTTGCTCCAGATTAACCCATTGTATATATCCCATTGGTTTTTGAACCGTGAGGCAATTCTAGCATTAATCACACTACTGAGTAGATAGTATACAGATATTGACCAGGGTTGAGGCATATAGTGGGATAATGTTGACCCTGAGGGATAAGTATTGCCTGACAGTTATATTACCCGAAGCCTAAGGCTGAGGTAGTATGACTACTGGAAAGCATTCGTTCATCCCAAGGGGTCAGTGTTTTCCCACTAAATCACGAAACGGACTGGTCAGTGTCTGTTTTACTAAACTTTGATCAAGTTATGCTGCCCCCCTTTGTAGTCTGTTTTAAAAATTTCCTTGTGCAGCCTGTGCCTTCCCTTTGTATACTAAAATGCCTCAAGTCCAACTTTCACACAAAAGGATTTCCCCTTTTCATATTCAGATTCCATTAATTTATCCATTTATCTAGTTCACATTTTAAATCTAGTATTACTAGACCGTTGTTTATCAAGTGTGACTGTTTTAGGTGAACCTGTGTTTACAGAGTGATATGTTAAATGAAGCAAGTTTGATTGTAGTTGTGTTTTATGTACTAAATTTTGTCTTTCTATGTTTAATGCTGGACGCAGTTGAAAAAGAGAGTTTACTCTCAACTGGATTTCCAATAAAATAATTGATTGACCGGAATTTTTATTGATGATTTCCTCACACAGACTTTGAAACAGAGCTGCATTTTTCATTGACCATCCCTCCCCACCAGCCTCCTCTGATGAGGTTATTTACTGCCCATTTCCACTTACAGATCCAGTTCAGTTGTTAGTGATGGCTTAAGGGAAGGGGGAGGGGAGAGAGTATACGCTGGACGAGGGAGTCGGGCAGGGGAGATGGCAGCCAGTAGCAGAGGTGATGGAGGAAAAAAAAAAAAATGTCGTCTTGAGGTCAGGGGGAGCAGGGTAGTTAAGTATGATGATCGGGGGGGGAGGGTGAGCTGCTAGACTACCATGGAACAAACCACTAAACCAAAAAAAAAGCTAGTGCTTGGTGTTTGGACTGGTGCCATTTGTTTTAAAAAAAAAAAGACAATGCACACGTACTGATTAAGTGGTCAGTATTGCCTGTTGCTAGGATTATTGTTAAGGGAAGGCAGGGCAGTAGTGGCAGTTATATCTGGTCATGTGACCAACTTTTGACCAATCACAGGCCACCATTTTGACCCACGGTTTTATAAAAGTCCAACCTGTTGTGTCACTGCGTTTATTTGCAGGTTTTCATCATGTTTCCCCTCTCTCCTATCCACTAAGGGAGTACATGTTTAGACTATCTAATCGTTCATGATAGGTCCCAATTGTTGACCATGGATCATTTTTATTGCCATCCGCTAAATAGTTTCTTTCCTTTCCTTATCCTTTTTCAGATGATGGTTCCAAAACTGCATGCAGTGCTCCAGGTGTGATCTAACCAATGACCTGTGCAGCGGCGATATCATAACTGATTTTGATGGGTAAAACCCCATCTGATACGTTACTCTTAAAACTGAAGGCGGACAAAGCAATGGGGCCTGATGGGATTCATCCCAGAATTCTAAAAGAACTAAGGGTAGAACTAGTGACACCACTGACTACCCTCTTTAACAAATCATGGGAGAATGGGTGGTACCTGAGGACTGGAGGAGGGCAGATGTGATTCCCCTTCACAAAAGTGGGAGCAGGGCAGAAGCAGGAAACTACAGACCTGTTAGTTTAACCTCAGTGATAGGGAAAATGATGGAATCACTTCTGAAGGAAAGAATTGTCGAGTACCTAGAGGCCAGAGGGGCACAGGACCCAAGGCAGCATGGATTCACAGTGGGAAGGTCATGCCAGACAAATCTAATAGATTTCTTTGACTGGGTGACCAAAGTAGTAGATCAGGGAGGGGCTGAGGACATGGCCTACCTAGACTTTAGCAAGGCATTTGACACAGTCCCACACAAAAGATTAATATACAAGTTAGCCAGCCTGGGAGTGGGTCCCAAGATGATAGCCTGGGTAAAGAATTGGCTGGAGAATAGGACACAAAGGGTAATAGTAAATGGAGTCCACTCTGAAGAAAGGGGGTTACTAGTGGGGTACTGCAGGGTTCAGTATTAGGACGGTCCTCTTCAATGTCTTTATGTTTACATTGCAGAGGGACTGGAAGGAAAAAACGCCTCTTTGCAGATGACACAGAGATCTGCAACAGAGTTGATGCACAAGGTGGGGTGGAAAGGATAAGAAGAGATTTGGCAAGGTTAGAGGAATGGTCAAATGTATGGCAGCTTAGATTCAGTGCTAAGAAGTGCAAGGTAATGCACCTGGGAAACAAAAACCCAGGGGAAGAGTACACAATGGGGGGTGAGATACTAACAACAAAAAATGGAAAGGGACCTGGGGGTAGTCGTATCAGATGACTTGAAGGTGGGCAAGCAATGTGAGAGGGCAGTAAGGAGGGCTGGGGGGATACTGGGATGCATAGAGAAAGGCATCACCAGTAGAAAACAGGAAGTTGTTATCCATCTGTACAGACAACTGGTGAGACCCCATCTGGAGTACTGCGTGCAGTTCTGGAGACCCAGTCTCCGCAAGGACATAGACAGGATGGAAGCTGTCCAGAGGAGGGCAACTAAAATGGTGCAGGGTCTGCACCAGAAGACATATGAAGAGAGACTAAAGGAGCTTAATGTGTATAGCCTCGAGGAAAGGAGGGAGAGGGGGGACATGATAGAAACTTTGAAGTACCTCAAGGGAATCAACAAAGTCCAAGAGGGTAGCATCTTTCAAAAAAAGAGGTGTGCAAGAACAAGGGGGCACAATTTGAATATGGGGGGGGGCTGCAGCTCAGAGGTAATATAAGGAAGTATTTTTTCACAGAAAGGGTTGTGGATGCATGGAACGGCCTGCCGGAGGAGGTTGTGGAGTCAAAACAGTGGTTGAATTCAAGCATGCATGGGACAGTCATATGGCAATTCTAGGGGGTGGAGGTAGAAAGAAGTAGGCTGCTGGTTAACTAGGATCTGCAGCCTATCCATTAGGTAGGGAAATGGGCAGACTGGGTGGGCCAAGTGGTCCTTATCTGCCTTCAAATTCTACGTTTCTATGTTTACAGTATCCTGTCAGCTTTCCCGTATGCTGTCATCCACTGAGAGAGGATTTCAGACTTCTGTTCCTCAACATATAAGATTAGCTACCTATAACCCCATGGTCCCTTTTCTCTTTTGTATCCATTACTGTAACTCCATTGATGCTGTTTTTTTCCCTGTGGATTTTTGTACTCAGTGTGCATCAATTAAAATGTTTTTCTTATTAACATTTTAACTGCCATATTGTGGACCACTGCCCAAGCTTTTTTATATCCCTTGTAATGATGTTGATCCCCTCATCAGTGCCAGGTCATGGTCACACGGTCATGAGTGGAAGCTAACAAGAGGGAGGTTCAGGAGGGACATGAAGAAATACTATTTTACAGAAAGGATTGTGGAGCAATGGAACAGTCTGCCAGCCGAGGTGGTGGGTGCAAAAACTGTTGGTGGTTTTAAGCATGGCTGGGACAGAATGAAGGGTATTGTGGTTGTTCAGGGTGTTGGAATTGGAGAAGAGAATGGAGCAGGAGGAGGGCTAGGACTCTGGAGGAACAGCAGGCTCCAGGGCTAAATAGGGAACTCGGACAGACTGGATGGACCTTTTGTCTTTTTCTTTATGGTTGTACTTCCCCTAGAAACACATTGTGAGAATTAGGTAAGCCCCATCTGTTCCCAAGTTTTATAGCCAGTGTCTGTGTCAGGAGTGTATCCTATGAGAGGCTCTTTGTTACAGCGTCCTGTATTGGGAGGCGAGGGAGTCCCTGCTCCAACGAGCCGCCCCCCAACATCGGACCCCTCTCGTCGCACTACTTCTTTCAGCATGTTTACCGGGTGGAGGCGCCAGGCTTGGTATTTTGCCGGGCAGACCTCCCGCACCTCAGGTCTAGGACTTCACCAAAATACACTTGGGAGTTCGGAAACCACTTACCAGTGGTGCTGCTGCTTTTTGGACTGGCTTCTTCTCCTGGGACGAGACGCACTGCTAAGGGGAAAAAACTCTTTGTTTAAACACAAATGACCGCAAGGATTTGCCGGCAAATTTGAAAGGAGCACTCGCAACTGATTGGCTCCTTGGCCCTCCGTCCACCGCATAAAGGCTTCACTCACTAGTGGCTCTCTGTTACAGCGTCCGGCATTGGGAGGCGAGGGAGTCCCTGCTCCAACGCGCCCCCCCCCCCACATCGGACCCCTTTCATCGCGCTACTTCTTTCAGCACGTTTACCGGGTGGAGGCACCGGCTCGCTTGCATCGCTGGGTGGACCTCCCCTGGCACCTCAGATCTGGGACTTTCACCAAAAATACACTTGGGAGTTCAGAAACCACTTACCAGTGGTGCTGCTGCTTTTTGAACTGGCTTCTTCTCCTGGGACAAGACGCACTGCTAAGGGGAAAAATAGCCCTCTCACCGACCCCGTTCCCTCCTCCCATTAAATACTCTGCTAACCCCTCCCACCAACTTAGGGGCTGGCCTATGTACTCCTCACTTAAGATGTTGCATCCTGCTGTTTACTAAATGCTAGCAATTATTTATCCTAGGGAATGTATCTCTACTGGTGTAGTGTACTGTGTATCCTGTTGTTACTAAGTGCTATCAATACTGTTGTTAAGTGCTTGCAACCTCTCTACTAAGTGGCCTGGTGCATGTGGTAATCTTGGGTCTATAACAACATCTTACTGCATTTAGAGTTAACGCCAGCTGAACTGCTGCAAACTTAGATAACCTTGAGACCTAGGCAGCTATCTGTTTTTTCTCCCTTGTTAGGGGTTACCAGGTAACTTGCCAGTGCTTCCTGTACCAGTTGTGACACCACTAACTAGTCACAAGGCTCCCCCCCTTAGCATCCTTGGCCCTCCTCACCTCCCTTAGCCTCCTGACCTCTCTTCGTTACCTGGGAGGACTAATTGAGGGCACGCCACCTTTTCACCCAGGCGACCGCTACCTGTGTGCATCACTGACCTAAGGTCAGTCCAGTTGAACCTCCCTCCTTAACGCTGCCAATTATGCCGCCTCTGACTGGTTGCGTGGGGGCCTTAGTCCAATCACATGGACTACAGGCTGCCAGGTCCCCCCTGAAGTCCCCCTTCCACCTGGCTATCTGCCAAAGGTATGAAGTTGGTTCACCTGAATGTTAGAGGTTTACTACCTAACATAACAGAGTTGACAGCGTGGGTGGTCCATTATAACCCTGATATTATGGGGATCTCGGAAACCTGGCTGAAGCCACACATCCCAGACTCTGAATGTGCCCTCCCAGGTTACAACCTCCTCAGGCAAGACAGAGCTGGGAACAAAAGGGGGGTGGGGTGCTTCTATACTACAAGACTCACCTCAATGTATCCATTATAGAGCACAACTCTCTCCTACCCCTTGCTGCTAAGTCCTTACATGCTCTACTCCTGCTTGGCAATACCAAAAAGATACACTTGTCAGGTTGCCGGAGGGCCGGCCAGGGGGAGAAGGATAGAACATCCGGGGACAGCTCTCCTTCTCCGGGGGGTGGGCGGGGGACGCATACCCACGTAGGCTGACTCCTGGCGGAGGCTGGGAGTGCAGCATACAGCCGGAGCCGCAGGTGTTCAAGGGGGCGGTGGCAGGCGATCGGCGTACGCCTTGACATCAGACGCCACTCCCACTGGAAAAGCGGAAAATCTGCCCGCCTGAAGACGATTTGCCTGCCCCGAGCGCCCCAGTACCTGGCCAGGGCCTCCTGTTCTTCAGCAGCATCCCCGGCCCTCATGAGTATGTGCGGTCCTTCCCCCTCCCCGGTGCCCTTCGCCCTCGGAGGAGGGGGACCCGCCCGGTGATAGGGATACACCAGGATATCCCAGGGGTTGACTGCGATCTGAGGACCTGAGGAGGGCTGGCTAAGGTCATTGGGGACGAAGGGAGCTTGTGGAGCCTGAAAGAGTGGGGGACAGTGAAGCACGGGAGGAGGAATAAACACATAATGAAAAAAAAAAAAGATACACTTGGTATGTGCTTACAATCCACCTAAGGGGAGCGTGCTAGGGCTCTCCACTCTCTCCTTAATAGTCTCAGTCCCTCCGTTGGCTCAAGTGAGCTGCTGGTCCTGGGGGACTTCAACCTAAACTGGGAGGGCAACAACACCCAGCAATATGAGCCCTTGCTGGCGGGTCTCTTCCTCAGCCAACTCATTAAGGACCACACAAGGCTCTCCTCAAGAGGTGACAAGGGATCCCTCATTGATTGGGTGTTGAGTAACAGACCAGACAGAATAGTCTCCAGTGGCACCCTCCCTGATGTTATCTCAGATCACTCTCCCATCTATTGCATCTGGGGTATCTTTGCTCCCAAAATTCCCTGCATAGTGATCCAGATGAGGGACTTCTCCAAACTCATTGTAGAAGATTACCTCTCTGACCTGCGACAAACAGACTGGTCTCAGGTCATGGGTGCACATGACCCCTCTGTGACCCTAGACAACTTTCTTGCTGTCTGTACCCACCTGCAAAGCAAGCATGCGCCCCTAACAAAAAGGAGGGCAAGGGGTACAGTCACAAAGTGGCTCCATGGTGATCTTCTCTCCCTCATGAAGAACAGGGACAAATGCTTGGCTCGCTACAAGGTCTCCCTCTCCAGTACCGACCTACAGGAGTACTGTACAGACGAGTGAGAAACACTTGCAAAACAGTCATTCGCTCTGCTAAGAGTGAATATTGTCAATCTGCCCTACTCTCCTGTGCCAGAAACTCAAGGAGCTTTTGGCAGAACATCAAAAACCTGGTCGGTGGGTCCGCCAGAGCTCAGGTCTCTGACATGCACATTGGTGGGGTAAATTGCAATAACCCCCATATGATTGCCAATGCTTTCAACACCCTGTTCACTGATCTGCCGGCCCTCTCCTTCCTCTCCCATGTCTCCAAAACATGAGACACTACCCCAGTCGATGCAAGCCCTCGACACCCCTTGTGCCTCATGGTCATCTCCGTCCTGGAGACCGAGAAGCTTCTTGATGGTCTTCCCCCTCACACTGGTGCCGGGCATGACAGCCTTGAGCCTTACCTACTCAGACTTGGGGCCTCCATACTTGCCCGCCCTATCACCCACCTTTTTAACAGATCCCTTCGGACGGGTGTCATCCCTGACACTTGGAAGGTGGCCAAAGTCATCCCTGTTCACAAACAGGGTGACCCCAAGGACCTCAGGAACTATCGACCAATAGCGATACTGTCAGCGGTCAGTAAGCTTCTCGAAAGGGTGGTTGCCTCACAGGTCTCCCATTACCTGCAGACCTATGATGTACTCTCACCCTGCCCAACATGGATTCCGGAAAGGGCATAGTACTTCTACTGCCCTAGCGGTTGTCTCCTCTGAGATCAGATCTGCTGCTGATCAAGGCAAACTGACTGGAACCATCTTTGTGGACCTCTCAAAAGCCTTTGACCATGTTGACCACTCTCTCCTGAGCTCCTCTCTCTAGTCTCTGGGCTTCTCCTACCCCACCCTAGCCTGGTTCAGCAACTACCTCTCGGGCAGACAGCAGTACACCTCATTTAACAAGGCCCTGTCAAAGCCTGCCCCGGTCAACTGTGGGGTCCCTCATGGCTCTGTCCTTGGGCCCCTCCTCTTTTCCCTCTTTATTAATCAGCTGCCCTCTGCCCTGGGCCATGGGCACTCTACTCTGTACGCTGATGACTTAGTCATCCTGTTCAGCTCCCAGTATAGCTCTGACATCAACAACAAGCTCAATGCTGACTTCAACCTGATCCAATCATGGCTGGATGTCCACAAGCTTGCTATCAACTTGCAGAAAACCCAAACCATGCTCTTTGGCTCCACAGCCAAACTAAAAGCGGTCCCTTCCCCTCTAAGGATCTCATGTGCTGATGGATCCTTCCTACATGATGCTGAATCTGTCAAGTACCTGGGGGTGACTCTAGATCCACAACTGGACTGCACTCTGCACATTCACAATGTCTGCAAGGCCTCTAACAGTAAGATGGGCCTTGCGTATAGAGCAAAAAGTTGCCTCACCCCGCGGCACGCCTTGCCCACGCCTCCCACGCCTTGTCTCCCTTTGCCTCACCTCAAAAAAACAATCTCTCCAAATGGGATACGGCATAATAACATATGTCGCTGCACTCTCTGCCCCCTGTCTCACTCACCGCTGCCAGCTCTATTCTCAGTTGGAGTGGCTTCCCCCAGAAAAATACCGGTCCTTCGTCCTAGGCAACTTCATAGACAAGGTTATCAGAACTGCCACCCCTCCTGCCCTTGCAGCTACCCTCATTCCCTCTTCCTCCTCCTACCACCTTAGGTCCAGTGACTCCCATTTCCTTCTGGTTCCTAAAACACGCACTCAGATGGGTAACCGGGTCTTCACTACCCTTGCGCTAAGACTATGGAACTCCCTTCCAGCGAGCACTCGCTGCTCCACCTCCCATTCCTGTTTTAAGGCTTCCTCAAATCTGCCTTTCCCTGCCTCTGTACTTAAGGTACTCCTGCCACTTGCCCCACTGTTTCTTACTGCTCTATGGTGTTGGGTGTCCTGATCTTCCCCTCTGGTGAAACGTATAGGGGATCAATGAATCTGCTTGTAAGGATCCTTCCTTGCTCTTCTGGATCAAGTTGTGCTAGACCATCTGAGTGTTCCATTGGCCTCTCCTATCCTATCCCCTTTTTGTAATCTCTTTGATGTACTCTTCTACCCGTAGCCTCCAAATGCCGTGTTGTCTGCTATACTCAGCCGACGATCGGCCTCCTATGTACGATGTTATAATCTTCCTACCACAGGGTAGGTAAGGTCCTCTGGTGTTGCGGCATTTACCATGTTTATGTTTATGACTGATGCCCTTACTTGTACCTGCTCTTATTGTCTGCCTGTTGTACCTGAATGTATCCTTGTTATCATGTATATATCTCTGTAATCTCCTGGGTCGCACCTGAAAATAGGCACCTGGTTGTCTAGTGTGCTTACCTGGTAAACAAAAACAAATAAATAAATAAAGAGAACTCAGTCCTCATGAGGGAAAATGCTTTCTAATCTGGATTAGAGCTTGTATAGAATGGGATATCAAGTGTATTGGGGTTTTTGCCCTCAGAGATTTCAGATTGAGGGCAGTTGGAACTGCAGAGGGAAGCATTCCCATCTCCCTGGAGTTTCCCATGGAAGACCACAGAGAGGAGAGGCGCTACTTTTCCAGTATCATGAGACATCTAGCCTGAGAAGCTAAGTAATAATGTTTAAGACCTGGCATCACTAAACCGCCCTTCCCCTTTGGGCTGATAACATTGTTTTGTTGAAACGGGGATGGTAACCTCCTCACAGAAATTTAGAAATGGGATTTTGTCCAGAAGGATTCAGGAATGAGTACTGGGACAGTTTGAAAGAGGAATAATAATCTGGGAAAGAGGTTCATTTTAAATGTACTGACAGCCAATTAGTGATAGTGACAGCACCTTCTAGCAAACCAAGTCTGACTGCAGAGTAGATTAGAATGGGAGGTAGTTAGTTGCAAATAGTCTAGACAGGTCTGGGGTCACCTGTACTCCTAGGTAACATGTTTGGATACACTGACCCCAACTAAATGGAAAATGTGGGGACCAAGTGCCACTAATTCCACTAATTGCCCCAGATTTGGTATAACTCCTTTGTATCCAGGGAGTTTTCCAAGTTCCCCCAATGTGGTCAGTAATTCTGGAACACAGGTTGTCTATGTCAGAAAGGAACAACTGGAGTCATCAGCATGTAGTGATAGTTTAGGGACTTCTTGTCCAGTTGTGATTCCCCTGATGTTCTGGTTCTGACACTCTGTAATGGCTAAGGGCTCAGGGCTAATTGCAGAAAGCAAGGGGGACAGGGGATTCCCTTACCTTGTACCCCTCCCTAAGGGCAAATGACCAGAATTTATGTCATTTACTTCAACTGAGGCCTTGGGGTTGTCAGAGAGAGCAGAAACAACATGTAGAAATGTGAGGCTAAATTGAAAGGACTGCAGAGAATATTTTGGAGAATTCCAATTAACCTTGTAAGATGTTTTCTCTGTGTCCATGGAAATAGCAAGTTGAGGATTGGGGGAGGACTGTTGAGAAGAGAAGGTATTCATCGGCCTGCAGATGTTGTCCTATAAAAAAAACACGACCCTTGATGAAACCGGTCTGGTTCGGTTGTATAAGCAAGCAATAATACCCGACAGGGTGGGCGGTATTGGGCAATACCGGCCCGACACCACAGGTGGAGGGCCTTATAGCCCCTGGAAGGTCCGGTATTGCCCGTACTACCCACCCTGGAGGGTATAATTGCGCTTAGAAAATGGGTTATTTGTAAAATGTTTTATACAATAATTAAAAAGTGGTACAAATGTGCTTAAAAAAATAGAATAAATTATTAAAAATTGTTTTGTTGCAAAGTAGTCCCTGTAGTGGTATAGCTGTGTAGCTGGCAGCAGAGGGCGCTTTTGTTTTGCATGCCCTGATTTTATGTGCCTTTATCCCTGCTTGAGAGGTCATTGCCTTGTGTCCCTTTGGTTTTTTTGAGCAGATTTTAGTCTTGTGTGTCATTCTGTGGCTTTTTTTTTTTTAAGAGACTGAGGTGGGGTGAGACTGTCATCGGTAGCGCGGTTGGAAGAAAGCGTTTCAAGCAAAATTAAAGCTGCTGCGTGTCTTGTTATGTCAGGCGGGAAGCGCAAGTGAGTCGTCTGCGGAAGGACAGATGGAGATGTGAACGGGCAGCATTTACTGGCAAGAACAACAAATGTAAGCTTTTTAAAATATGCAAAGCATTCCTGACAGACTGCTCGAGTCAGGTAGTGAGATCATTTTACTGGCTTGGTTTGTGTGTGAATGACGACGGGTGACCAGCGACGGGGGGGGGGTGGGGGAAGGAAGGAGAGGGGCTCTGCTCAAGTAACTAAAGTAATTCAACTGTGTGCCAGGATTAAATGGTTAGGAGTTTAAAAAAAACAGTGTTCTGTGGACTACAATGCTTAAGAAACTGTCTTGGGGTGAGACTGTTACATCGCGTATTTCGGGGACAGCAACGCTCGCTAAGCGTGTAAAAAAAAAATGGTGGCGATTTTGAATTTGACAAGGATCTTTTGCCCAGTGAGTAAGCAGAGTGGGCAAAGGGATATGTTAGGTGGAGATGGGGTAAGGTTAGTGGCACTTTTTATTTGCTGGGCATCTATTGAAAGTTAATGTACCCCCCCCCCCCGGCAGGGGTACTAGCCAATCAGAGCCCATCAAATAAAAAGCCCATTTTCTAATAGATGAAATATAGGACTGGAGGCAGTTTGCTAGGACGCCTGGAAAGATTTTCATGTCCAAACAAAGCAAAGTAATTGGCCTGTGTATCTTACATTCCAGTGGGCCTTTGCCCACCTTTTGTAACACTGTGATTTGGGCCTGCTGCCATGATCTCAGGCATGCCTCCCCCTAAAGTACCTCATTGAATGTGTGTGTTAAAACTTCCAGTTCCTGCTGGGAGCAGTGTTTGTACCACTTTGCAGGCATGCCATTGGGGGCCAGGGACTGTGTGGTCCAGCACCTCCAGTATTCACATAAGTTTGTCAATTTCAGTTTTAATCTCTTCAGAGTTGGGACTCTGAGACCTTGGAAAAACTGCACTGGGTCTGGGGAACCATCACATTTATATATTTATTTAAATTTTGGTAACCGGGTAGGCCCACTGAGACCATGCCAGACCCTTTTTCAGGGGCGACCCAGAATTAGTTACATAAATTTATAGAACAAAATCAAGAATACCATCTCGTAACGTACAGTACAATCATTATAGACATATGGCACAAGTTAGGCATACAGCAAGCAGGCTAAGTACAGTTCACATCAACAAGTGAGGCAATACATATTACGCAAAAATACAACAACCTGAATTCAGATAAAGATCACAATAAGGATGCATCAGTCTGCAGAGAAACCAGTACGGCCATGTGAGTTCCCTCTACAATGTCCGCAGCATCTCAGCGGTAGCAGAAACATTGGTTCAGCTCCAAAGGTGAGTCTTTAGACCCTTCTTAAAGCCCCCAAGAGAGGTACATTCCTGGAGGCTACTAGGGAGATCATTCCAGATGGACAGGATGAAAACAGCGAAGGACCGGAGTCCTTGGTAGTATAAAAATTGACAAACTCATCCAGCATTACCCTAGGATCTCCGGATTTCTCACCTCTCTCCTCTGTGATTTATCTGCAGAACAGCTCTGCTAGATTCTTGTTTCCTGGGTTGCAGGCCAACAGATGCCCTGCCTTATTACCACTTTCATAATAATGCTGTCTTGTATAATCTGTGTATTTTTTTTAGTCTCTGTCTGCAGCACCTTATCTAAAGCCTCTTTCTCTGTCAAGCCATATTTTGACCTATTCATTTAACGTAATTTTAGTGCTGAGCTGCTAAGTCAAAAGATAGCATTTTCCAGGTTCAGGTATCACTGCACCCTTTGCAGTTCAAGTTGGGAGGCAAACTCAAGTCTCCCCTCTAATGGTGGTCTTAAGACAGTCCCATAGTGATTGAGTCAGCACTTCCTGATCATTATCTGCTGAAAAATGAGAACCCACCTCCCTCAGATGTGGGTTTTATAGGTAGAGTCATTTAAAAGGCTCACATTTAGGCACCATAGGGAAATGCGGGAGACAGGAGTTGTTTCTGATGTTAAAGTGTGGGGGGACATGATCAGCGATTGTGAAATTTTAATATAGCAGCTCTTTACAGTGTATAGTGATGTAGAACAAATTAGAAAGTGATCAGTCAGGGAATAAGCATTATATTGTGCCAAATAACAAGTGATATGCTTTTCCTGGGTTTTAGAAAGTGCCAGACAGCAGATAAACCACACTCACGGGCCAGTCTAGACAGAACACTTTCCGCCAGAGATTTCCCCGTTCCCCTTTGTCCCATGTTTTGGAGATTATGGAGCTGAAGTCCCCACCAATCAGATACAGATGGTTAGGGGATGCGACCATATCAAATGGTACTTTCTTCAACAATGTAATGCGCTCTGCCTGCATGTTTAGGGCATACACATTATAATAATAATAACAATAATAACAATCTTTATTTATAAAGCGCCTTTCCAAGAGAGCAAGGTGCTGAAAATAAAATCTAAAACCACATACGAAAAGAAAAAAACCTTTTAAACATTCTGTAAAATCAAAATTAAAATCAGATATTCCCATTAATGTAGTTTTCAACAGCAGCATAACATTAATTACTAAAATCTATCAGCTGGTACTGTTAGGAAAAGCTAACCTAAATAAATAAGTCTTGAGGGCGGACTTAAAGCTTTGGATGGTCAGGCACTCCCTCACCTGACGAGGCAGAGAATTCCACAGGGTAGGGTCTGCGTAAGCAAAGGAACGATCCCCAGATGTCTTCAAATGCACCCAGGGAATCTCTAGCAATCCCTCATTGGTGGATCGAAGCAGTCGTGAGGGGCAGTAGGGGCAAAGGAGATCTTTCAGGTAGCGGGGTCCTTGTTCATGTAGGGCTTTATAGGTCAACAAACAGACCTTGAAGGTGATCTGCCACTGTATAGGCAGCTAGTGCAGTCTGTGGAGCACAGGTGTAATCTGACTGGTCCTGTAAGTACCAGCCATAAGCCTGGCCACTGCATTCTGCACCAGCTGCAAGCGGCAGATATCAACCGCCGGCAGGTACAGGGCATTGCAGTAGTCAAGGCAGGTGGTCACAAAGGCGTGGACCAAGGTAGAAAGATCATCAGGGGGAACCAGGTGCTTCACCTGGGTATTATTCCTCAGATGAAAAAATGAGGTCTTGACAACAGCCGACACCTGAGATTTCATTCAAGTACATTCAAGAGGGTACAAGCAGTATCTTGGTATACACTGAAGCTGTACAAATCGACCCCCAGGGTCACATTCTGAGTTCAGTACTTTAAGGGAAACATTTTTCCTGATAAGAACAGCTGCACCCCTTCGATGAGGGTGTTCTTGCCATGTACAGGCGTAGCCATAGACCTCCCCCCATCCAAGGCCTTTGCAGTTTTTGATATTCTTTTGACTGAGGTATATTTCTTGGAGGAATGTCACTGCCACTCCCTCTCTGTTGAGGTCCTGCAAAATCCTGGCACATTTGATGGGGTTATTAATCCCACAAACACTGTATACCGCTGATTTGAAATCACCCATGATGATCGACCTGTGGTAGAATGAAAGGGCTCTGTTCCCAAGAACCTTGTCCATAATAACCAACTATAGCTTCTGCATTGTCACTGTATCTGCATAGCTGCTGCCCTGTAAAGATTACATTGATATGCTGCCATGGAACTGGCACAGGGTAGACAGTCACCATGAAAACAATACACAAACAGTAAAGGCTCAGAAAAAAAAACAGGAGCCTCACAACAGCCAAACAATGGAACTAGAAATGACTTCATGTTAGACAGAGTACACCTCACCTCTCACTTAGATGGCCAGGCAATGAAAAGCGATGATCACACTAGGCGAGTTCCTCCGGGCTAGGTCCAATACAAAGAAGACCCAAGCCTAGGGCCTGTCACCATGACCGCTACAGTATACTCTGACAAGCTGGACAGAAAGCAGGAAGTAGCATCACTTAATACACAGCCTAGGTCTGACTGACCTTAGGTTCGGTGGTCCTGGACCTCTCAGAGTTTATTTTAAATAAATAAGCAGTTATAGTTTTGGCAGAGTACATAAAAGAAAAAAGAGGAAACAGTTTCACAAAGGAGAGGACAGATTTATTTATTTATGTCTTTAATGAGTGGGCAAATAAACTGATCCAGAGGACCATTTTCAGTCGTGACCCGGGCCACCAGGGTGGCAAACACAACAAACATCAATACAATACAGAGTTACAATTAGAACAAAACAGGACTGCTAAATACACTTGGTATGAGGTCAAATTACATAGTACAGGTATTTTAGAGAAATCAGTACATACTGGTGTAGTGACATACATTAAGTGGCTATGCAATATAAAAGGCCTAACATGGCGATTATGGTAAAGTATTACATGTAATGTACATACAGTCACCAGGGAGCCATGAAAATACATACAGTTAAAACGAAGGTTCACTCTATCACCAGGAGGGGTTAGGCACAAGTCATAGGCAGAAATACAACTTAAGTTAAGTTGCAGAACCTGCTAACAGTTCAGAATAAAACAGGTAGTCATATCCAGATTGAACAGAGGAGCAGAGCAGTGCAAGAGGGTAGGGGCACTGGAGGTAGTGTGAGGGCACAAATAGGTGCTATGACAGGATCTGGGCCCTGGTACCACCTGGGGAACAGCTGCAGGTACAAGCAGCCTCGGCCAGGAGCCACGCCCTTAAGTTTGCCTTGAAAGACTGATGGGAGGGGGATGATCGAATGGACAAAGGAAGTTTATTCCAGAGGGAAGGGGCAGAGACAGAGAAAGCTTTACTACCCATGGCAGTAGTAGTGTGAGGGACTTCCAGTGGGGGAACGGAGGAGGCCCAGAAACTCTTTGAGACCACTTTGTCAGTGAGTCGGGAGATTAAGCCCCAGGCCTCCCCCTCCCCCCCAGGTCTGGACCCCCTCCCCACATCTCTAGAGAGGATTAGCAAACCAGTGATCTGGGAATGGGACCATATGCAGCAATCAAATTTGTTATAAGCCAGCAGTAAGGATCAAGCTAGAATTTGCTGATGTGGCTCGTGGTACTAGTACTACCCGCTGCATGCCCCAAGCATGTCACAGCACCTCCGTCTTCGTTTAATAATCAAGAAAGGCCAGAACAAAAGAGCACAGCCACTCCTTGAGGTCTTTAGGGGGAGCAGCCATGGCCTGGTATGCTCTAATACTGTTTAGGCTGAAGGTTTTGTCACACCCCTAGTAGTTCTTTAATAGGCTCACAATGAACTTTAACATGTCCCAAGTTTCATTTTTTTCTGGCACCTCATGAATCCAGATATTGAGTGGTGCTGATTTTCCAAGTCCTCGGGGGTTTTTTTTTTTTCTCTTTATCAAGCTATTTCCCGTGCAGGCTTAAAAGGGCCTCAGTGTGTAGGTTTGCCATTGCTGTATACTCAGTTACACAGGCTTGCAGAACCATGGTGCATATTTCAGCAGTGCAGAGATCTCTTCGGCCATCAGCAACAGTTGAATTGAGCCACTGGAGGGCTTTTCTGATGTCTTTAGTTTGGAGCAGAGTCTTTTCATGTTAATACTGAGTGCTTCTTTGTTGTCGTTGTGGTCCCTGTTGGGTGGCAACATAGTGGGAGGCCTTGAGAAGAAGCAGCTCTGTCTGTGACTACACTCTGTATTAGCCGTGTGCTGGGCTTAGAAAGGCGATCTTTAGGTTTCGGATGAGTGGTCATCAAGAACTTGTCAGTGTTCACCTCTTAGGATGGCACCAAATTGGATGAGGATTACAACACATTGTCAGTAGGGCAAGACAGAGTTGAAAGCTCAAGTGGTCATTAGGGTCGTGATGTCACCAGAAGTTGTAGGAGCAGACATTTGTGACCCTCCATAGAAGAGACAGGCAGATACCTGCATCATTGACATAGTGTGAGAGCAATCTTGCCCACATTTTGAGCTGATTATCACTTGCAAGCTAAAC
Source organism: Neoceratodus forsteri (assembly GCA_016271365.2). NCBI lineage: Eukaryota > Metazoa > Chordata > Ceratodontiformes > Ceratodontidae > Neoceratodus > Neoceratodus forsteri. The sequence goes on along the minus strand of CM057449.1, from coordinate 1,125,420,900 downwards.
TGCAGTTGTAGCCAGAGATACTGTATGTTCCAAGAATATTTAGATACATCTGGCTATGTCACTGGAAGTTCCTTTGAAATTAATGGGGATTTTCTGTGAAATCTCCAGCTATATCTAGATAAACTGGGACATATCTCTGGCTGCCACTGTGTAGTATATCTCATGGAAGGTGTTCTTTTTTTCCTGTGGACTGCTACTCCAGGTCACCATCTTGTATCTCCATGCTGTACTAACTAATCGTCTGGAAATAAATATGGTGCTTCATATTAATGCTAAATGTCTGCCTAAAAGGTGTTAAAGTTTCATCTCAACCATTCCTTAGTGTTACACTGTGATACTCCAAGCCATAGAAACCAGGGAGGGGCCTGTTATATTCTCTGTATGTCAGAAGGTTTTACAACTTCTACATCAACTAGACAGACCATCGTCACAGTTGCTTGTAGCATTTGACCCGAATATGTGATGGTAAACCAGCCAAACAGTGACCGTACAGCTGGTTTGTTAACTGTATTCTTCACTGTTACTCACTTGTAGGAAAGCGGCTGAAGTGTTCTGTAAAACCTCATTTCACTATGGGGTGGCATTGTTGGTGACTTCCATAGGGTGGTCCTCATGGCATGATCTGTAGGGTCTTAACCTATAGTACTGCTCATATGTTCACTAAGCACTGCGCTGTTGGTGTATTCTGTAGGAGAGATTCTGGTTTTGGCTTGATGATACTTAAGGGATTGAAGTCCTTTTGAACCTTATATGAGTACAGCCACCAGTGCCTGAGGGTGCTACTGCTGAATATTTAACCAAAAAGTGGGGCTTTATGGAGGAGTTAACCTCTTTGATGATAGGAAAGTTACTTACTAGTAACTCGTGGTCTTCTTGAGTATCTTCTCCACAATAACACGCTCAATTTGCCTTGGGTAAGCTTTTCAAGAATGGGGTGCACTTTGGAGAGATAATTTATCATTATTGTTTTAGTTCTTACTACCATTTAGGACTTTTTCTTGGTCATATTTATTGCAGGATCCTACATTTTCTTACTCAGTTTGCCCTCTGAATCTCCTGCTCAGTTAAAAAAAAAGGTACTGAGATGGTTGGAGCTGGAAACACTATATGTAGTAGTCCCATGCATGGTGCCTGCATCAGAGTAGCTGGGCCCAAAAGTTCTGGTCTCCCTGGGGGTCCTAGTGCCTCAGGCCTAATACCAAAGAGCTTGACTTTATGGAGGAAATCCTCGAAAAGATCTAGAGTTACTGGTTAGTAACTTTCCTTAGTCCTGTCTGACAGACATGATGGTATTTGAATGCAACTATAAACAAAGATATGTCTGAAAATCATTTATCATGGGAAACTGTAAAAAGGAGCTGTTCATACCAGTTCAAGGCTGTGCTGCTACAGTAGCTGTGTCCTGTAAAGTGGATTAAGCCTGAAATGACGCAACCGGGAAAGCAGCGGCAGCAAAGACTGCCTTGGTAGTTTTCTTGCTACACTACTGTAATGTGAAGCGTATTTAGGCGGCTGTGGCTCTTTATAGTGCTGTTTAGGCATAAAGTGGCAAACTTTTGAAAACTGCATTAGTCATCCTAATCCATAGCCCGTTTTGTTGTATTGTGCATATCTTGTTACAGTAACCTTTTAACAGTTCCGAGTAATTGATACTGAGCCAGATAAATAGGAAGCCCAGCCCAATTCACAGGAGTTCCTTGGTCTGCATGAATAAATGATACTGGAGAGAGAGAGTGTTATTTTCTGTATGGTGTTACTGCCCACAGGCACTGTAATTTTTTCATGATAATAACAATGTACACCATTAAAGACGAAAGTATTGTGATTAACAATGGGCCATGCAAGTTTTGCATATTTTATTGGAACTTTTAATGAGATGATGATGTGCACATAGGGCATAATAAGGTATGGCTGTGCACACAGCAGCAGTATGATTGTTGTTCCAAAATCTGGGTAGTCTGCAGGAGAACCCTATCTGGCATGCGGCCTTAAGGTATTTCAGAGTAAACCTTACCTGGCCTATGGCCTTAGAACATTTCAGGGTTATAAATTACATTTAGTGGTAGGGCCATATGAGCAAAGGGTAGCTGGGGATAAAAGGGGGTGGATATTGCAAGAGAGATTGTTGGTGGCTTCCCCCTCGGGGTTTATGTAGCATCCCACACCTTGGGTGTGCATTAAATTCTTGTATCTCACACTTCCCCATATTTTATTTTTTTATAATAATTGGTGAGCAATTTTTTTTCCCAACCTGACTTTTGTGACTGCCTGTGGCACACTGTCGCACACACACACAGTCTCCCTCCCTCCTTCTTGAAAATGAGCATTTTTATGTATTTTTTAATTAGTTATTTATTTTTGGAACTCACTGTTTGAAATGTCATTGTGGTTAGGTAGTGCTGCATGCAGTCAGCCACGGTTCCATTTCTAGTAGCAACAAGGTATCACCCGCAGCCGATTAGCAGCAGGATCAACCAGATAGAGATTTGTTTTTTAATTTAAATTCAGAATTAGCCAGATAGTTAAAAAAAAATTAAACTCTTTGAAGGAGAGACGAATGTTATGGCGGCTCCTCACTAACAGACCAGCTGTTCGCTAATGGACTGACAGAACTGCCATGTTAGTGGAAATATTCAGCCTGCCCACACAGAGAATGAGAGCCAATTAGGTAGTGCTCTTGGTTTTGACAGGCAGAGTGCGTGAATGCCGTAATAACCTGCGGGTTATTACGATAAAATATCAACTGTCTGAGCACATAGAAAAATTTGCTTGCCAGTTATTATAAGAGAGATTATTAGTCTAATGTTTAACGAGAATGGAAGCACTGTGCATGCACTTCTGTTCCTCCAGTGATGGCCAAGTAAGGATGCTGTATACAGTGTAGTGGTGGATACAGGGGGCAATCAAAAGTAAAATAAATGTACTTCCTCTTCATGTATTAAATTGCACAAAATGTCCTTGCACTCTGCACCTCAGTGTTTACGTCTAGTGTGTAACTAGCTGTGTATCTAATTCCCTGCATTGCTGTCTGTAGGGATGCACCCAGTGTTTGAACCATATTTTTTTGACTGCTGCAGCCCTCCTCTGATGTCAGATACAGGGGATTCTGGGATCTGAGGTTACAGAAAATGTCTGCTGGCTAGTCAGCAAAATCAACCTGATATACTGTAATCTACTATACTACAGTAAACAGCAAGAAACATTTTTTTTTTGCATGCAAAGTGCAAATTGGGACCAGTCCTAAACTTGGGTGTGGGACTCTTAGTGCTGACTGTTCCTCTGTAAGATATTTGAATAAAATAATCTTGTTTCCCTTTAGTCATCTTCTATCCCTGGAAAACAGTCCCAGTTGTGACAGTCAGTCCTCATAGTCCATGTTCTACAGGCCATGAACCAAGTTGGTCGCTGTCCTCTGTACCCGTCCCTCTCTGTCATGTCAACATCTTTCCTCAGACTGGGGAACAAGAACTACACACTGTACTGAAGGTGGATTAAGGGCACTATTTATTAATTCAATTTTGGAAACCGGGTGAGCCATCTAGAACCAGAGGTCCCTTTTTCAGGGGTGGCCCGGAATTAATTACAGGCAGTATATCTAGACAGTTGACTGATACAGTGTTAACTTAGTTACAGGCAGATATACAAACAGTAGACTGGTATTGTGCATACTGTACATTACGTGGTATTTGAGTACATTAATAGTTCTGATCTGCTGATGTGAAACGTACACGGCAAATATAGCTAACTGTAGGAACTAAAGATATTAATAAAATCCATGCAGTGCTACACAGAATAAGGCACAGGTAAACATTATGATGGGGAGATAGAATGGAGCAAGGAACAGCAGCTGAACACCTCCAAGAGCAACATGGTAAAAGGTCAAGGAGTTATGGTCATCATTCAGTGATAGCAGGAGCAGCAACAGCTTTCTGGTAGAAAGGTTTTCAACCCTTTTTTTTTTAAAAATCCCAAGGGAACATACTCCTTAGAGCTACTTAAGAAGTTTATTTTAATGTATGCCATGATTTTGGTTTGCCTAACTTGCTGCTGCCTTACACTGCTGCTCCCACCTAAAGGGGAACTCTCAGCTCCCCAGAAGAAAATAAGCTGGCCCTAGTGGTCCTAATTAAGAAAATCACAATTAAAGTTGAATGTTTGAGACACTTGTGTAAAGTATTAAGATTTATGTGATTGATCCTGTGACCCCCTTGGCAGCTGCCACTTACAGTGTCGTCCATGGCCAGCCCTCGGGTGATGCCCATGACAGCTAAGCGGCAGGGTACTCATTCGTGTAAGCGTAAGAGAAATGTTAAACACTTGCACAGTGCAATATCACACTTATAGTGCCGATACCGATCCGCCAAGGAGAGTGTTTTTGTGAATCCTTTTATGACAGTTCAATTCAGAATCTTCACAATATATTTAATTTAATTGGGTAACCTTCGTAATAGAGTTTTTAAGCTGTTTCACATCATAAAAAATGTTTTTCATCTTTCAGGATAACTTCTGCCTTACAGTGATATAATATGGGGTGGCACTAGAGAGCCGTCTTCGAGGCTGTTTTTTTTCCACCACAGGCTTCGCTTCATGGCACTGCAATTTGCTAACTAAATCAAATGATGCTTATAAAAAGAACTCTTTACTGAACGCTTACAGATTCCTGAAGTTATACAAAGTTGATTGATACCACTCTTGAGGACGGTGAGACTCAAGAATCATCCATCAGGTACATCAAAACAACCAGCGCAGCAGCATGACAAGGCTGGAGAAGCCATGAGCAGTGCAGCAGACAGTATTCCAGGCCCTGAAAGCCATGGACTACAAAATCGGGTGGATCCTGACAAAGTTAGGCTCACAATGCTATCATAAAGGAGTGACAGGGACCAAAAAAAAAAAAAAACCATGACCACCCAGGCACCAGTGATGACTCTGACCCAAGAAAACATGCAGCTGAAAGAGGAGTTGGATGCCCTCGAGAATGAGATCTGCTCTGGAAATCTCCATCTGGTGTTGGTCCCAAAAGTTGCCATGGGCTCAAACCTGCTGGAATTTTTGCAACAGTGGCTTCAGGAATTGTTGCAACTTTCAGAGGATTTTCCCTGGAACTCACTGCAAGGGCCTAGCCATGTGAATTTCCAAAGCAAGTAGCACTCCAAGCAGGTAAAGTAATGTATCTAACAGGCTGTTGTAGGTTTCTTCAGAAAAATATTTATTTTCATTAAGTTTCAAATACTCGAAGCCAAAGTAACAAAAGTGCTAGCTAATGGAAGGTCTGTGCCAGAACCAGAACTTTACCTGCTTTGGAAATTCATTTGGTTGGTCTGGCACACCCTGATGTTTGTGCCCCACCTGTACCAGGTTGCAGCACAGGCTCCATCTTTTGTTTGTCTGCCTAGCCATATGAATCCTTGGAAGTAGACCAACACCCCAATACTGCACACTGTACTGTTCCACACCTTTGGGTCCAGTATTCAGGGTGTGCATTTTTCTGTGGCCAGAGTAGCTTACCCACTGCTCATTAACAAATCCTATGTGAAGGTGTTCCCTGACTTCTTCCAAACGAGGGCTGGGAGAAAGAAGTTCAGTGCTGTGTACCAGCACCTCTCTAGGCCCTGGCATCCTCTGTTCATTCCCGTTGCCTGCCAGACTCTGCATAATGTATGGCTGTAAATACTGGCAGTTCTCAAACCCAAAGGATGCTGGTTGGGAGACTGACAAAAATTTGGTGGCATTTGCTGCCAGAGCCATTACTACATCGAGGGTAGAGGAGTCTGAATTCAAGGAGGACTGAGCAGTTCTATAGAGTCTCATAACTGACTGGTAGCTGTTTTCCTGAGAACCCTTCATTTTGTTAACTTCTACCTATTCAACTACTGCTTGGGAAAGGGGGACTTTCTTATTTAAAAAAACGGACTACAGCTGGACTTGAGGGGTAATTTATGGGGTACTGGGTGTTTTCTATGGACAGTATATGGGAGGTTGGTGTGCAGGCTGCCCAGTCCAGTGTGATTAGGCGTATAAGTGGTGATGCTACAGGCAAAATTCCTCTTCTTTCCTTTGTTTTATTAATAAGGACATCCACTTGCAAACTGAATGTTTGTCCATGAGAACTCATTTGCTTCTATGGCTCGTCGACACATAAAGTCATAATCCACTGCTTGTGACATCACACAATCCTGTGTTATGGGAACAGTTGTGGTAGACAGAGGTTTGCTACCTTAATGTATTCTTTCCCTGGTAAAATAGGATAAAGTATAATAATAAATGTAAAAGGAATAACTATCTTCCGAAGAAGAGAGGCAGAAGGAGCAGATGAGGTGTAAGGGGGCCCAGATTTAGTTTTCTCGGAAATGCCCCGAGTAATGAAAAAAACGAAGGAACAAGGATTACAGAAAATACTGGCTAACGCTTTATTTTTGTATTAGTTTTATGCTAAGCTCTGTCTAAAGCAATTAGCACCAGTGTAAAATGTAGCTAAATAATCAGCTCCTAATTGACTTATTTTAGTAATTAACACCTATTAAGCAGTAGTTTATTTTCAGAGATACATTAGAACATGAAGACAGTAAAATATATTTGTCAGGAAACACTTCCAGTTTAACACTACATAAAATGTAAGCTCAGTTCTGTCTAAATTTTATGCTTCTAAAAGTGTTCCCTGAGATATCAGTTGCTCTTCAAGAAATGTATACTTCAAATTTCGAAGCAGTTGTTTGGAAACTTAAATTTGACTTATGACTTCTTCACATGTATGCCAGAGTAACAGGTGCCGTAGCTCCAGTGTGAACATGTGAACTTTCAGAGGACGGTTGAAACCTTTTGGAGGAAACCAGAATAAATCAGAAGTTGACCTTTAATAAAGTCTGATTTTCTTGATTTTAGTTTGTTTTATACACAACCACAAGGTAATACAGCATATGTTTTTCAAAGAGGGTATTTGACCGTAATATGAGAATGTCAGAGATCGCAGTTGCTGCCTTTCAGAATACACTGTGTGGAATTATGCAAGGAGTACTTACACAAAGATGTGATAGAAAAATGCTAAATCTGAATGTCTGCATGTATCAGTGTAATGTGCATATTAATTAATGCAGTCAGCGCCTTAATATCTGGAGAATCACTTAACGGTTATAGGAAACCATTATAAATGGGTATTATGTACATGGTTACTGTATATAGTTTGTTTTTTATAGTTACAGTTTTTATATTTCTTTTTCATAGTTCTTATTTCAGCCCTTCCATTATGTCTATTTTTCTAATATACGTCAGAGTATTAAATAAGCCAAAAATAATTAGCAGTTTTGTGCGTGAAAGTGCTAATCAGCTGCCAAAATGCATAACAGATGGCACAGATTGATTAGCAAAATGAAAAAAATCTTGATTTTTAATGTGTTTTGCATATATAAATCTTAATAACAAAAAAATGTTTAGCAGTCTATTGCTATGCAGTTTAGAAAATGGTTAGCATTAACCTCCGATATGCATAGCATTTTGCTGTGCTATACCAAAAGATAAATTTTATTACTTTTTATTGTTGCTGAGTGTGCAACGTACTTTCCCCTTGCACAGTTTCCCGCTGTCTGGTAAAAGCTGGATTTACGTGGTCATGAGCCCTTAGCACAGAAGTCGTCTAGGGTCTCCACATAGCATTACCTCCCACTTCCTATATACACACACACCGTTGCACAATCACTCAGTACATGAATCCGTACACTCATTATTTTTGTTTTTTTTACAATTCATCAGTTGTAATATGTTTAAGCACTAAAGTGGGTTCGTTAATCTAACCCTAGGTGTATAATGAGGTACAAGGTTAAGCTGAATACTTCATACCCTCAAGGTTAAATTAACAAGTTGTCCCAATGGCTGGTGTGCCTTAATGCTATTATTCAGCTAAACTGTATCTGTATTCAGTTTGGGAATGGGCTTGGTTTAGTGAGGGCTGTCTTGGGGAAGAAAGATTGAGCTTCTCAAGGACAGCTCTCCTCCTTCAATGAGGGGAATGTTGCTTTCTACCACCTGGCTGAAACAAGGAGGTAGCAAAGCAGAAGCACTGACTGGGGGAGGGAACGTCACTAATGTACCAAACATCAATATGTGGGCTTGCACCATTGAGGGGAAAAAAGGGATAAAAAAAAAAAAAAACAGTATAGTGTAATGGTTAAGAGCACCGAGCTGCAGACCTAGAAAACTGAGTCTGAATCCCACAGCCACCCCTTGCATACTGTGTGACTATGAGTAAGTCACTTAACTTCCCTGTACTCCCAGGACGCACCTGGAAACAGTCCTCAGCATAGTGTGCCTTTCCTTTCCAAAAACGGTTTAACGAAAAAAAAAAAAACAAACTCAGCAGGCCCTGAACTACCAAACATGGTCCCCACCCACCACAGATGGTCCACCGTAAAGTGGTGGCGGTAATTTCCAGAGAACATAGGTGATAGGGCTGGTGAGGGGATCAACAGAACTGGATAAGCAAATGTGATGAAAGAGAAAAACTGTCATTGAGTAGATAAACCTGAATGAATATAAACTATAGAAAGTCAGGAGCCGGGGACTGACAGTATCGCCACAAGGACTCGCTTACTGCCTCCTGGGGCGACGGAAAAAACTTCTGGACCAACATGAAGGAAGTCTTTTGGAAGGATGTGAAATCAGCACAGAACCTAATCAACATACAGGGTACCCTTACCCAGGACCCCCTAACTTTAGCCAACGCCTTCAGTGAAGCGTTCTCGGACCTCTCTGGGACACTCCCCCCAGACTTCTTCGAGGAACCACCACACTCCAACACCTCTACTACTGATGCTCACTTTTAGTCTGCCCCCCCTTTTTACTTCAAGAAGCTTACCCCCTCACTAGTCAGAAAATACCTGCACAAAGTGCTTGGGAAATCGCAACGAAGCGCAGACACCCTGGACCTTAAACTTGTTGCACTCACTATTAAAGAAGTTCTCCTTCCTATAACTAAGATCCTGAACATGTCACTCTGCCAATCACAATTCCTGCAGCTGTGGAAATCGGCCATCGTGACTTCTGTGCATAAAAATGGTGACAGAGCATCGTTGTCAAACTACTGGCCCAGCTCAATTTTGCCACCGCTCTCCAAAGCACAAGAATGCATAGTGGCTGACCAGCTGGTCGAATACCTTGTAAAATACTCAATCCAGAGCCCACAGCAGCATGGCTTCCATAAAGGTCATAGTACCTCCACGGCACTACTGGAGCTCACTGGTTTAATTCACCGGTCTCTGGACTAAGGAACCCTAGCCGGGGCAGTATTCCTTGACCTCTCAAAGGCCTTTGAAACTGTCCACCACTCCCTCCTCCTAAACCAATTAACTCCATTGGCCTCTCTGCAAAATCAACTCTCTGGTTCAAAAGCTACCTAGGACAACGTACAGAAAGAGTGAATATCAACACTGTCCTCTCCAGCCATCTGCTTGTAAAATCTGGTGTCCCCCAAGGCTGCATATTGGGACCTCTCCTTTTCAGCATCTTTCTCAGCAATCTACCATGCCACTGCCCACAGCAGATGCTACTCTATGCAGATGATGCAGTAATCCTCTCAAGCTGCCCAGACCCTGAGAAACTTGAGGGCAATCTGCAACATAGCTTCAGGATTGTTGAGGAATGGTTCCAAAACCATAAACTTATCCTAAACAGCAAAAAAAAACAAAAAAAAACATGATGTTCTGCAGCACTCGGAACAAGTACAAGTCCCACGCTCTCAACATCAGTACCCAATCTGGAGCTCTGCTCGAACATACCCAGCACTTTAAATATCTTGGGGTCACACTTGACAGCAATCTGGCCTATGAGCAGCACATCAGCAATGTGTCTAGTACTGTCAGCTACAAAATCGGTCTCCTCCCCAGGCACAAGCACTGTCTCACTTTGGACGCCCTTAGACTAGCCATCAACAGCTCCATCCTTTCTGTCATAGGCTATGGCTTGGTTATCTATGGTGCTGCTAGCCACACTGCCCTCCACAAAATATTGGTTGCACTGAACAAGGCCTGCAGGCTGCTCACAGGAGCTGAACATCTCACCCATACCTGTGACCTCTATGCTCAAACGTGCTGGCTCCAACTCAGTGGGAGGCTACACTACCAAACCTGCTTGCTGGCCAAAAAGGCTCTACTTGGTATTCTTCCCCATGGCACACCAATCCTACTTCAGCCACACAGCAGCAACTCACAACGGACAAGAAGTGCCAGCACTCACCTCTTCAGTGTTCCTCGTCTTTGAACGATGCAGGGTTAATGCTCCTTTGCCTACAGAGCTCCCCTCTGATTTAATGTCCTCAGCCAGGACATCTCCATTCAACCTACTCTGGGCCCCTTCAAGAGACTGCTACACCAACATCTTTCCGCATCCTGCACCTGTGACTGCTTCCACTAGTCGCCCTGCCAGTTGACTCTGCCCTGCCTCTTAGTGGCTCCCTGCATTGGCATGGTCCCTCGCCACCTCTGCCCTCCCCACACTCCCTCCCTCCCCCACTACCCTGCCACATAGTGGCTCACTGCTCTGGCCTGGCCACCCACTGCCTCCAACCACCCCTCCACTGCTCCCACACCCTCTCCCTTGACAATGTCCATGACTGCTGCAACTCTCTTTCTTACCTCACCACCTCCCCCCACCCACTACCAATGTAACCCCTCTCTAACCTCCTTTTCCCTACCTCCTATTATTCTCTCCACTAACTATTCTCCCTACCTTCAACTGTTCTCTCTGCTAACTTATTTTATACGCAAACCGAGGGTATCTTACCCTCTATTGTTTTGTTTTGTGTGTACAAACCTGCTTGTATAAGCCACTGTAATTATTGTACATATCTTATACTCTCTGTTGTTTAAACCTCTGTAATACTGTCTTCCCTCCCACTGACACGGAACTTTTGTAAACGAGCTCCCAGCTCAAAGGTGTTTAATCCTAGTTCTTAATAAATAAAATAAATAATATACACCCCCATCATGAACATTGCCAACACAAGCATTTTCTTATTCACAGCAGAATTTGTCACTTGCTTTTGAAAAAAAATTTGATTTTCTTCAATTTGTTTTCTGCAACCTGTGCTGAAATTTCACATTTCTAAACACAAAAGTCCCTTCAAATGGCAGATAATCCATTCCATACATTTGAGATTAAGTACTACCCAATATCACGACTATCCCAAACTCCCTTTCAGAAATGAAAATGCTCGCATGTCCCTTAGATATAAGGGAGAGCATGTTTTTATCAGAATGGAGCCGCAACAAGTTAGTTTGCAATGAGGCAGGTGAATGGTAACTTTTGCTGGCTGCCTTGCAGTTTGATCAACACTCATGTAGTTGGTTAGACTGTAGACACCAAGTCCTCCTCTGCTGCAATTCCAGTCTAAGTCGAGTCTGACTTTGTTGCATCTCGCCTGGCCACCAGTCCCAGCCCAGTCATCAGGCCCCCACAAGGAGAGTCTCCTTCTCTGACCACCCCTACTGGGGCAGGGCATTGGCACACGGCACACCGCACACGACTGTCTTCGGCATCAATCCAGACCTGGACCATTCAGACCCAGTGAATGCTGGCCTTGCTGCCCCTCCCAGCTTCGTCGGCCAGTGCTAGTAGCGCAGCACTTGCTCCGCTGGCAAGGCTGTGTTCAACTGCGACTCCCGACCCTACTCCTACTGTGTACCGACTGACCTGCAAGTGAATCACTCCACTTCAGCGATCCTGACCACATTGACACGCGTTCGGGAAAAGTGTCATTGAGATCATAGTACGTCTTGGTGTCAGGCGAATGGCGCCATATCCTAAAAGTTACTGTGCACAAATGCAGTCAGTGCCACCCAATAACAGCTTTAACTGGCTTGCTTGAGACTCACATCAGTGAGGTGGTTAACCTCCCGCTTTGGAGATGCAACGGAGTGATGACTCACCAGTATCCAACCCAGGCAGCCCTGCAAAATAAAGGCAGTGCTGTGCACGCATGCACAGAGAAAAAAAGCACACAGAAAAGGGCCACAGGCAACAAGGACCTTAGGCACAGGCGTACTTTGCAGAAGAGTAAACCCAGCCCTGTGTCTAGTTCTAGGTTTTCAGAATATTCAATGTTATTCACTCAGTAGTATGGAACCAAGATCACAAATGCCCTGGAACTATGTAAACATTCAGTCGTAAATTGAGGTGAGGAAAATTACAAGGTAGGCTCAGTGCTAGTAAAGAAATACATAGTAACATGGGGAATGTTAGAAGAAAAAATATATAGGTTCATTGTGTTTGTCTGCTGTCGTCTAGGCAGCCGCTGCATTCAGTTTCCTGTGAAATACTTGCAGTCGTTGTTTAATGAGAAGTGCTACCAGTACCAGTTTACTGGTACTACGGTGAGAAAAATGAGCAGTGACAGAAACCTCTGTGAACCTGAGGGCAAGCAATCTGCTATATCCTCACAGGCATAATAGTTCTGCTGTGCGGTACTGTATGCTTCACATGACCCTTCCACTTTCCTCTGTGAAACAAATGATGTATTCAGAAATGTTATTCTTCATAAGGAACTGATCCAACCTGAGTCTAAAAGATTCAGAACTCCCGAATTGTACTATTTCCTTTATAAGATTGCTCCATGATTTGTGTGTGAAGCAATGCTTACTCACATTTGCTGTTCTCCCTTAATAGTGGGATATGCTGTCTACTTCTACTGCTCTGAACTAGTTGAGCTGAAGCATCCTTCAGACTGTGGCAAATTTATTTTAAAAAATGGCTCCTGTTAAATGCATTAAGGCACTGAGCCACTTAATAGACCCCGGTGACTGCACATCTACTGCTGTGTTCAGACCGCAGTGTAGATTCTCCAGGCTGTCACAAGTATGCAGATAAGAGAAACAGCGCTGACGGGGAGGAGGAGAGAAAGACACAGTAGTGCAGCGGGAGTGGGGGAGGAGGGGGAGAAGAAGGAAACGTATTGGTCCACTGAATGGAGACAGCAGAGTGATTGTACTTCAGCTTCAAATGTTCTGTTCTTCATTCGGAATCCAGCGAGCTCCCTTTTCTGTAATAGCAAGAGGGCTTGCAGAAGAGCTCCGCCCTGCAGCTGTAAAAAACTGAGTTTTTGTTTTAACTTGCTCCCTTGTTTTTCTTACTGCAAAGGTATGCCAGTTAAGCTAACATTTCCCATAGTAATTACAAGATTCCTAGAGGCTGCCTTTCAGATTCCATGTCAGAATTTGTGATAAAAGTCTCTGATCAGAATGTCATACAGTGCCACCCGACAGGATGAATAGCTCTAACCACAGTTTCTGCTTTAATATGTTGCAAGGGGGGGACATGATTGAGGTCTTCAAGTACCTCAAGGGAATAAATAGAGTAAACATGGAGGGGATCTTTAGACTAAAGCAGGGAGATATCACCAGAGGGCATGGTTTGAAGGTGGAAGGGTGAGGGGGCAAAAGAGGAGGAGGTTTTTCACTGAGAGGGTGGTGGACCCTTGGAATGCACTGCCTGGCGAGCTGGTTCAGAGATCCACAGTGGAGGGCTTCAAGAGAGTGTGGGACAGACACAGAAAGTGGATGTATCAGATGATGGCCTGTCCCAGGGGGGTGGGGATGGATGATAGGGGTTTCTGGAACACAAGGGGGGGAGGGCCTCGGCACCCACCTAGGGATCTGAGGTTCGAGCAGACTCGATAGACCATAAGGCCTAATCTGCTGGCAAATAGTATGTTAGTATATTGCAGGAGCTCAGTGTGATCCAATGGCAATTACTCTTGTTTGTCACATGGCAAACTGCGACATCTCACACACAGTGCTTGATCCTGGTGCGTGGCACTGTAACATATTTCTAGCAATGTTTTACTTATAATACTCTGTTATCTCCATTCATAAGATTTCGTTTCTGCTATCTGTCTTTTTCTTCCTGTTTAATATGTCGGCTGGAGTTATTCCACCAAGTCTCAGGTTCAAGGTATCTTTATTGATCAGCCTTAGGTTTTTACAGTTTCACACAAATGATACAGCATTTCAAAATAACATAAATATTGCAACTACAATACAAACTTAAATAATGATCTCTGGCTAAAAAAAAATGCATTATAAATACAAGTCTAAACACTAAGTATACAGGGGACAGTCTGAAGCTCGTTACCCCAGTATAATATGTTTCTCTTGTTTACTACTAAGACCGATATAAGGTGCTTTATCAAGAAGTAGATAGATCATGAGTTTGTAGGCCATTTGTAAATACCCAAGGGTATAAAACCACATAGAGATACAGTTTTAGATCTGGTTACCTATTTCCCCATACCCATGCAGTAATCTCAGAAATATGAGGAAGCGCACAGGATGGTGTATTGGCTCATGACTTGTCACAAACTTTTTTTTCAATTCTTTTGGTAACTAGGCAAGACCCACTAGGCACATGGCCTCTTTTTAGGGGTGACCCGGGAGCAGTGGGGAGGTTGTGACTTGCTTGGTGTCACACAGTATGCAAGTAGGAGTTGTGGGAATCAAACACAGATCTGCTGGATGTACTGTACCAAGCTAATTCACAGCTCGTTACTCTAACCTCTAAGCTGTACTAGTTAGTACAGTACATGAAGATGCTTTGCGAGAAAAGAGGGTATAACAATCCTTAGAGCTAAACAAGTACAAAATTGTATCTGCAGGATTCAGATAGATTTCCCCTAATAGGGCACCCAACCATTTCTGTCTGTTTGTTATACATACTGTAGGACAATATAAAACTACATTCATTGGATCCTATATTGCATTCAACCCACAATTAAAATAGGACGATTCTGCATTATTTCTTCTCTGAATGTACATAAGGTTATTTCCATTATATGTTTCTAGCCTAAACCTAGTAACTAAAGCCCTATCTTGTGGATCCTAGAGCATGTCCAGATAGAAAATTCTTTTTTATAAGAGAATTATAAGATTTTGTACCAAATATGTTGTCTATCTTTTGTTTGATATGTATTTCTAAATCTAATTTTTATTCTATTAATCATTTTTTGTCTAGGATCAATGTAACATTCAGAAAATAGTGAACCTAAACCAATGGGAATGAGCTAAGTTTGTATAAATTCCCATTTCAGGGAACTTAGAACCTGTACAGTAATAATCTGTCTGTTCTTCAGAATGCATGTGGGGGTAGAGGAACATTTTTATTTCGAACAGGGAGTTGAAGGCTTGCTGGGATAGTGCCCATGTTTTCTACTGCAACACCAAAGCTTAGCTAATACAGCTTAACATTTTACATCACTGATGCAGGACCCTACAACCTTTACAAACTCTGAGGCTTTGCCTTCATGACTGATACTGGAGATGTGGATTGTAAGGAGTTTTTATCACGTATTCTTTAGTCTGCCCAGAATCTTTTTGGAAGGAGTCCTGAAAGTATGTAGGGAGTTACGTGCCCTTTCATGTGTTCTAGACATCCCCTTCTCATAGTTTGTCATACAGTCACTCAGTCATCTCCCTCTTCGGTAACCTCATTGCAGTCATTCTGACAGCAACAAGACTACTCCAAAGATGATGGCGAACTACTGAAGTCCCTATAGTTGGGGAATGGCTTCAAGCAGTAGAGCACCTGGCCTCCATAGAAAGGATGTCATACTTGGCCTTAGATAAGATGGAAACCTACCAGAAAATCATGTCTTCTTACCTTTCTTCTTGAGTGGGATCCAACGCCCATAGATAGATGAATTAGAAACTGTGTCTGTGTCATATTCCTCTTATAATGCTCTGTTCATTAAATCTGTATGAATTGTAAAATTGTTGCTGTGTTATGTTACTACCTGATACTTGATGTTTTGTGTGTTTTCACTTTTGTTCTGTTTTATAAATCAAATTTAATAAACAGTTAAACATTAAAAAAAAAAAAAACTTTCCTGAATACTGTTGGTGCAGTGGAGAGGCCAAACAGTAGAGCTCAGTGCCAGAAATGTTATCCTTTTACACAAAAGCACAGAAATTGGCGATGTCACAAATAAATGGGGATATGTAGATTTGCATCCTGAAGTTCCATAGACCCCTCCACGGGTGCAGTGCTGCTATAAGGGATTGTAGCATTTCCATTTTGAAGAGTGCATTCTTGATCTTCTGTTGAGGGGTTTGAGATCCAGTAAAGTTCTGAAACCTTCTGTTTTCATGGGGATGAAGAAGAAGATGGCATAAAAGCCTAAGCCCCTTTGCTAGGCTGGAACCTGTTGGATAGCAGTGATGCTCTTGAAGTGATCTGTGGTGGCGTGTATCACTCTAACCTTGCTGGAATGTGAGATACTTGAGACTTCAGGAATACATCCCTGTTTGGTGGTTTTTGAAACTTGATGGAATAACCACTGGATGTAGTGACCAAAATCCACTTATGCGTTACTGCTACCCCCCTGAGTTAAGACCTTAGCTCTGTCCCAGCCATGCTTGAAACCATTAGTGGGTTTTGCACCAACCACCTCTGCCAGCAAGCTGTTCCACAGCTCAACCACTCCCTGTAAAATGAAACTTTCTCACATCTCTACTGAACCACCCCCCGCCCTTCTCAGCTTCCACTCATGTCCCTGTGTTTTTTTGATTTGCTGTTCCTGCTGAATAGTTTTTAACAGTTTATTCTGTTATTTCCTTTCAGGAACTTGAAAGTCTATGATATTGCCCTTTCTAGCCTCCAGTGAGTTCATGCTGATTGTCCAAAGTTGATCCTTGTAGGATCTGCCCTGATGACCCTGAATCATTTTGGTTACCCTGCAGTGCACCATCTCTAGCCTTTTTTTTATCTTTCCTTAGGCAGAACCTCTAGAACTGAACACAGTATACCAGATGGGGCCTCACCAGTGATCTATAGAGAGATAGTATAACCTCCTACCTACTGCTAGCAAAACCCCTCCTAATACATCCCTGTATCCTGCTTGCCTCGCTGTAAACCTTGTTACATTGGCTAGATTGTTTTAAGGAGTCAGTTATGACTCCCAGATCCCTTTCATCAGAAATAGTGCCCAGCTTAACCTATCCCAGCTGGTATTCCGTCCTGGGGTTCTTGTATCTTATGTGCATCACTTTTCCCTTTCTGGCATTGAATTTTAGCTGTCAAACCTTGGACCACCCTTCCGACCTATGTAACTCCCATATACCCTCCTCACTGTTCACCCAGCCTAGGAGCTTACTTAGTGTCATCTGCAAAGAGAAACATCATGCTCAGAATTCCTTCTCCTATGTTACTTATGAACTAGAACTAGGACTGACCCCTAGGGCACTCTACTTGTGACCTCCCTCTCCCCCAACTTTTGTTTAACACAGTCTTCTGCTGTCTCCCCCCAACCAACTACCCAAGATAATTAGGTCCTTTGCTGCACCTTTTGTAAATTCTCTAACTTCTACAATTATTTCTGTGTGACACTGAGTCAAATATCTTGCTGTACTCGAAGTAGAGTAAATCCACTGCTTGACCGTTATCCACTGTCTTAGTTACCCATTCTAAGAATACTATAAGGTTGGCCTGAGAAGACCGCCCCACCACAAACCCATGCCGTTTACTGTCCTGGAGTCTGTTTCACTCAAGGTAGTCCACTAGGTCCTTATTGACTAGTGTTTCCATCAGTTTACCCACACTGGAGGTAGGACTGATGGGCCTGTAGTTACCCAGTTGCTCCTTGTGCCCTCAATTGTTGAGCGAAACTATGTTTGCTACCCTCCAATCTTTTGGAACCACCCCTGACTGTATTTAGCTATTGAGTAGCCCTGCCAGAGGTTCAGCCAGTTCCAATGCCAGTTCCCTGAGCATCCTCAGGTGCATTCTATCCGGCACTGGAGCCTTTTGTATTTTCTGGACCGCAAGCCCCTTCCTGACCCTTTTTCTTATAAATACCATGTTGTATTCCATTTGTGGGATTTCCCTTCCAGCAGCCTTTATGCCACTTTACAGCAAAGGCCTGCTATCCTCCACTGTGACTACTGAGCAGAAATAATCATTAAGAAAGGCTGCCTTGTGCTTGTCCTCCTCTATTACCCCACCCCTCTGTCAGTCTTACAGTCCCCCCTCTCATTGTTCTTTTTCTCTAATGCATCTAGAAGATTGTTCCCTTGACCCCCTCTGCTGTATGCAGCTGTTTGTTTACTTTTGCTTTTTCACTGCCTTCTTTTCTCCATTCCTCATCCCTCTGCTTCACTTTGTGTGTGATGAAGGCCCTTTTTTGCCCTAACTGCCTCCTTGATCTTCTTAAAGAACCAGATTGGTCTCTCGTGCCTGTTTCTCTTGGTAACCATTTTCAAGCATGCCTTAACTTGCATCGAGAATGGCCCTGTTGATTACTTCCAGTTCTAACCCCTGGAATCCACTAATATTATTACTTCTTGCAGTGCTCCTTTAAGCCAGCACTGCCCCAGAGCCAAATGGAATGCTGTGCTAATGACGGAATCTTTAGCTCATGCATTCAATTCAAAAACTGTCCACTGTAACTGCCTACATTCTAACCTCAGATTTCTTCTCTCCACTGCAAAGTTTAGACACCCTGGAAATCTTGTGTCTATCAAGGGCGATTCCTGAAGTGAAGGAAGAAAATAAGTATTTTTGTTTAATTTTTCATTTACTGCCTCGTGTAATTGTTATTTTACCTTTTTACCTCATAGTTTAATTTAGCGTTATTTTTTCCGGCTCCTCGTGGTTCCTGTGAACCGAGAAGCAACCAATTCTTTTCTCTCCTGACTTGGAACCTTTTTTAAAGGATTCCGATTATATTTTCTGTGTTCTTCTGTAAAATGTATTGTTTTGAACCAACTTTTCTCAGTTCCCTGAGCTGTTTCTTGGTTCCAGATCCGACCAGAACCGATAGCTTTGTTTTTTCTCGGTTCCTGAACCAACCACAGATATTTAACTTGACTTTATTTTTGTTGGTTCCTGGTTCCTGTTTTCTTTAAAATGTCAGATAAACCTAAAAAGAAAACAGGACCTCCTGGTTTTAAAACTTGTTTGAAGTGCTCTGAAGTGTTTGCTAAGGCAGACAAACATGATTTATGTTTGTTCTGTCTTGGTCAACAGCATTTTTCTGCTGATTGTGAGATATGCAAGTCTTTCCCTGAAAAAACTGTGGAAAAACATAAGGAAAGGCTAAAATGAAAGTTGGAAGAGGGGTCCATGGGCTCTAACCAGTTCACCCCCTCTAAGCCCTTGGCTATTCCATCCAGAGCCTCAAAAACCACCCCTGAGATGGGTGAGGGCTCTGGCAAGAGAGGCAGTGAACTGGCCGACTCTCTGGTGCCTGCCAAAAAGCTGAAGAAGACAAAGCACACTGACACTCCAGCTGAGGGGTCCCTCAGGTGCCGGTACCTGCTCCTTCGCCTGCTGAGCTAACCCAGGCTCTGGCTTTACTAGAAGTGCTGCAGGGCTTACTACCCCCTATGCAGGCTGTGGCTACGCCGGTTGAAAAAAACCCTATTTTTGTACCTCCTTTACCTACTGACACAGTGGAATGTGAGGAGAATGATCAGACAGAGGAGGATACTGAACCTGAGGTCTCACCAGAACAAGACTTTGGCTCTCCTCCCAGACCCACAGAGGACTTTTCCTCCCATTTTTCCTTTGTCAGGAAGATGGTGGAAACCCTGGATCTGCAAACTGCAGAAGAGATCCAGGATGAGGAATAAGCCCAATATAGGGAGCTTATGGGGCTGACACCCACTAGAAGGCCTATGTATAAGTTTTTCAAGAAAGATGTCCTTGAAATTCTTAAGACTCCAAACACTGTCACACCCACTGATGAAAAGTGTGATTAAAAAATACCAGCTTGAGAGGTCAGGGTCTTAGTTTTTATTTACTCACCCTGACCACCAGGGGATTGTACAGTAGGCTTCCTGTCAAAAGGCAAAAAACTCCCTTGTCCTGTCACCCCCCCCCCCCGAGAAGGACTCAAGAAGGATAGATAGCATGGCTAAAAAAGGATACCTTTCGGCTTCCCTGGCAGTTCACCAAGCCAGCTACTGAGCCTATGCAGCTCTCTACCAGAATGCTCTTTGGCAGACCATTTGCTAACCCCTCCCTAACAGTTTTGGAGTTACTGGACACTGCTAGACTGGGCTTGAAGGCTTCCAAGCACCAGTTCCAAATGTCAGCTGATATAAACAGCTGCTCGATGGATGGCAGGTACCATAGCCTTGAGAAGACTTGCCTGGCTGAGAGCCATTAATGTCACCCAGGACACCCAGAGTAAGGCTATGGACTTCCCAGTCGAAGGTCACTCTCTCTTTGGTGCCCAGACTGAGGCATATATGAAGAAAGTAGATGAGTATAAAGCTATTTTCTGCAGCAATTCTACCAAGGAAAGAGCTTCTCCCTCCACTTCAACTCACGGAAGGGGAGGCAGGGGTAGGTCCTCTTTTAGGAGGCCTTTCTTTCAAGTGCAGGCTGTGCCCCAGCAGCAGTACCAGACACAGGAGGATGGTTTTTATAGAGCCAGATGCAGAAGGGGTTCCAGAAGAGGATCCCAATCTGCGCAACCCCAGCAACAAACAAAACAAAATCCCTGACTTTTCCCTCCAGGCTGCCTCTCCATCTCCAATAGGGGGCAGACTGACTCATTATTTTTAGGAATGGCTGAAAATCACCACAGACAGGTGGGTTCTGGAAATAGTGAGTCAGGGTCTGTCCCTTTGTTTCAAATCCCTTCCTCTTCCTCCAAGATCAAAGCAGTCACACCAGCTCCTTTCACAGAAAGAAAACTGCTAGGGCAGGAGATGCAGGCTTTACTTCTAGCAAGAGCAGTAGAACCTGTTCCCCCAGCCAAAAAGGGCAGGGGTTTTATTCAAAATATTACCTAACAAAAAAAAAAGAATGGAGAGTGGTGGCCTATACTAGACCTCAGACTACTAAACAGATACCTGGTAAAGCCCAGGTTCAAGATGGTCACATTGCCATGATTCTGCCAACCTTGCAAAAGGGAGACTGGTAGCCTCCTTAGACCTAAAGGATGTATATTTCCATATTCCCATAAGGGAGTCACACAGAAAATATCTGAGATTCAGATTTCCCTCAGGCCATTATCAGTTCTCAACACTTCCCTTCGGCCTCACCTCTGCACCAAGGGTCTTTACCAAGTACATGGCAAGACTAGGTGTTTCAGTTTTTCCCTACCTAGGCGATTGGTTAATCATGGGAAAGTCTCACCAACAGGTGACAGAGCACCTTCAGATAACCCAGGATCTGTTGCACTCCCTGGGATTCCTTCTCAGCATCAAGAAGTCAGTCCTGACTCCTGTGCAGGTACTACAGTTTATAGGTGCAGAACTAAACACCATACTGGGAAGGGCTCTCCTCCCACAGGAGAGGGCAGAAAGCATTCAGGTTTTGGCAAGCTCATTTGTCCTGGGCAAGCCAAAGACAGCAAGACAGTTTCTACAACTGTTAGGGCACATGGCTTCAGCAACAAGCAGTCACAGGTGCCAGGTTTCAGATGAGAGATGTCCAGTTCCACCTCTGGGCACATTGGCGCCAAAGGCGGGATTCTCTATCAAAACCCATACCAGTAATAAGGGTGTTACTGCAGGCACTCCAATGGTGGATGGAGCTGGAAATTTTGAGAGAAGGGGTTCCATTCTTGCAGGAGCCCCCTTCACTGGTTCTCACAACAGATGCTTCCCTGTTAGGGTGGGGTGCTCACTTGGGGGAGCACGCCATTCATGGCCCTTGGGAGAGTGCAGATTCCCTCTAGCATATAAGCCCTTCAGGCTTTCTCACACCTAATACATTGAAAGGTGATACAGGTCAGAACAGATAATACCACAACAATGTACTACATCAACAAACTGAGGGACAAGGTCTGCTCCACTCTGTACAGAGGCAATGAAGATATGGAGCCTTGCTCTCTAAACGCCTCCCTACAGTCGATCCATCTGCCTGGCTAGGTCAACACCCTGGCAGATGCCCTTGAGCAGGATAAACCAGGCCCATCACGAATGGACACTAAACAAGCAAGTGGTGAACATCATATTCAGGAGGTGGGGCGTTCCAGAGATGGACCTTTTTGCATCCCACCAAAACCACCACCTGCCTCTGTATTGTTGCAGGGCCCCTGCCAAGGGAACAGTTCCCTTGGATGCCCTGATTCTGGACTGGACAGGGAGGCATCTTTATGCCTTCCCTCCATTTCCCCTGATTCTTAGGGTGCTCATCAAGTTCAGATCACAGCCAGCTTCAGTGATTCTGGTAGCCCCAGACTGGGCCAGAGAGCCTTGGTACTCCCTCCTGCATTCTGTGTCGGTGACCAGACCGAGTCACCTCCCACAAAGGTACAACCTAGGGACCTCCTTTCAAGGGAGGGTCATGTACTCCAATCTCAGGTCTCTCAGACTCGAAGCATGGCTCTTGAGGACTTAGAATACGCAGGTTGGCAATTCTCTGAAGAGGCCCTGGAGGTCCTCGGAGGATATAGGAAACTTTCTACTAAGAAAACCTATGCCTGAAAATGGAAAAGGCTCTCTATGTGGTGTAAGGACAAGGGTGTAGACCCAGATCAAGCTGGCATACCAACTTTGCTGGACTATCTGACTCATCTTCATTCCCAAGGTCTGCAACATTCAACCCTGAAAGTGCACCTGACTTCTGTGTCAGCATACATTTCAGCTGGAAAGGACACCTCCTTAGCATCAAATCCTATCTTCAGGAGGTTCTTTAAGGGACTGTATCACCTGTTTCCCCCTCCCAGGGAACCAATGCCAGCTTGGGATCTGAACATCTGCATTGCTCAACTTATGCTTCTTCCCTTTGAGCCCATGGCCTCTCTAGATCTCAAGTTTGTTACTTGGAAGGTAGTCTTCTTGGTGGCAATTACTTCTGCTAGGAGGGTAAGTGAGCTCCAGGCCCTCTGTGTAGTAAAGGAATATGTTTCCTTCCATAGGGACAAGGTCGTTTTGAGAACTAATAGGAAGTTCCTCCCCAGAGTGGTTTCGTTCGGACTTCGACTTGAACCAGTCTGTTACCTTGCCAGTTTTCTTCACTGAGCACTGTAGCTCAGAGGAGCGTAGACTTCACAGCCTTGATGTAAAAACGGCTTTAAGTTACTGCATGACTCATACCAAGGACCCATAGGCAGGACAAACAACAGCTGTTTCTCACCTATGGGGAAGTGGGTAAGAGGACGCCTGCCTCAAAAAGAACTATCTCTCAATGGATAGTTCAGTGTATTCAGTTTTCCTACTCAAAAGCAGGTAAGGTACCCCCTGTTGGGCTTAAGGCCCATTCTGCAAGGGGCACAGCTGCCACTATTGCATCTACCCAGAGATGCCTTTGGTGGAAATCTGTAAAGCAGGTACCTGGAGGTCAGTCCACACCTTCACTAAGCATTATAGCCTGTACATCCAGTCCAGAAGTGATGCCAGGTTTGGCACAGCAGTCCTGCAGGGTCTTTTTCCTAAGTAGATTCTTTGTCCACCTCCTTGAGGTACTGCTGCATAGTCTGCAAGAAGTAATAGTATTAGTGGATTCCTGGGGTTAGAAGAAAAAATTACTCACCTGCAGTAATCTTGTTTCTTCCAACAGGATCCACTAATATTATTACTTCCCACCCTGCCTCCCCTGGCAGAATCAGTAAAAAAAAAATAAAAAAATCTCCAGTGCTGATTGTATGAACACTTGGAGTGGTATGCCATCTGTTGGCACTTTTTAGTAATGCTTTATAAATCAGTAGGTCGTTTTTTTCCTTAGGTGAATGTGACATTTAAAAAAGGGAAATTTTGTCTTTTTTCCTGTGATTTAAAGCTTACCAGTTGCCCCAGTTGGGGCCTTTTTTCTATTTCTATTCTAATTAGATGTTTATATGGCCTCTTTGCAGGCTTCTAAGAAATCTGAGGTTAGAATATAGGCAGTTACACTGGGCAGTTTTTGAACTGAATGCACAAGCTAAAGATTCCATCATTAGCATAACATTCCATTTGGCTCCGGGGCAGTGCTGCCTTAAAGGAGCACTGCAAGAAGTAATAATATCAGTGGATCCCATTAGAAGAAACAAGATTACTACAGGTGAGTAATTTTTTCTCCTCCTCCACCCTCCTGATTTTGTCCACTCCAGCCACCTTATCCTGGGCTAATTCACTTATCCAGTCAGTGTCTGCTCTTCTGTAATGCAAACCTCAGCCTTTACTGGTACCCAGGGCCAGTTCAAACCATATGGTGTTACGGTCATTGGATCCCAGTGGTTCTCCAGCCTGCACTTCACTTACTCTCTTTCGAGGATAGAAACCATGTAGTGTTATGGTTATTGGATCCCAGTATTTCCCAAACCTGCACTTTGCCTCCCATCTTTAGAGGATACAAATTATATGGTGTTATGGTCGGTGGACCCCAGTGATTCCCCAGCCTGCACTCCACCTATGAGGATACAACAAGATGAGCTTTTCTGACTGAACAGAAGTTCATCCAGCAGGTAGCATAATTTAAAGCTTGTGGGGAGGTCAGAAAAAATGTTAGAAAGTACAGTTTTATAGAGAGGGTGGTGGATAAATGGAATAGCCTACCCAGTGTAGTAGTCAACACATAAACCATCGCTGGGTTTAAAAATGGTAGGGATGGCCAGGGTTCATTTCAGATATTTATCAATGTGGGACGCTGATCCACTGAGTATAAAAAGTAAGGGTCAAATGAAAAAAATAAGCGGTCATATAGTTCAACCAAGCTCAGATTCATGAAACAGCAGTATAATACCACTATAAAGGTGAGCAGGTTGACCCCAAGGGAGACGAAAAGGAGGGTCTAAATTGAAAACTGGATAGCTGTTGTCCCAGTCCCCCATGCTGAAATGATCACTGGATGGCTAAAAAGAGGTTATTAACCAGGAGAATGTGAGGAGGGCCAAGGTGAGGTAGGGGTAGCGGGAGGAGTGATCTCAGCTCTAGTTAGGGTTTCAGGCCAGACTGGATGGACTTCAAGTAATTTTTTACCCTTACCTTTCTCTGTTTCTGTGTGCTTAGATGCCACCAAGCACAGTGTAGAATTTATCTGTCCCATTTTATAATGAAGATTATTTCACAGTTAAAAATCTAAAGTTTCAGCACAATTTATCAGGACACATCTATACAATCCATTGGGAATCCACTGATCAAAAAAGGCTTTGTAGTAACAGATAATCAGGTCATCAAGGCCATAGTGTTTTTTTTTTCTTTTTTAATAATAGTGTCACATAGCGTAATAACTGACCCTTTAAACTGAACATCTTGAAATATTGCCAAATATTCAATAAAAGCAGCTAGCGTACAAATTATTGCAGGGCCTTGAGAGAAATATGTTGATAGACCTGAAGAGGCAATACCTGCCTTGAAATCTATTCTATTCTCTAAATAGGAAATATAAGAATGCTGCAAATACTGTATGCCAGCGCTTTTCAAGCAATTGGCAAACTCTGCTTTCAGAGTTGCCACACAGAACAATAAATCACAGCAGGTTACAAACAGAAACATTTTTCAATCACATCGAAGAAAAAGCCAAGTGCGTCTATGAGGTATATCACATGGCACAATATTTTGCTTTCTAGTTTTTTGTCATTGCCCAGTGGGTCAAACTCAAGGGGTGCTGACTTTATTTTAGCTGGGGAGCTAAACTGTAAGTCAGGGGGTCTGGGGTGCTCATTACCAGTTTACAGAAGAAACTTTGGGAACTTCTGGGGTGGGGGCTAGAGTCCCACAGCCTCCTGTAATCAGCACCCATACTTCAGCCCATTTACAAGACTCTGAACCATTACCTACTTGAGCAGTTTTCATAGATACCTACTGCCTTTCCATTATATAGTAACCCCTCTCTGGGTGGTGATGATGGTGTGTATGTGTGAGAAATAGACACAGAGGATTGGGCACTATTGCTGTGCCCGTGGTGGGGGAACAGTGGCAGCATCTTCAGTCTGAGTGCCTCCACAGTTATTGTCTGTTTCTTATCCATCTCTATCCCTCCTCCCCCACCCCTCTCTCCCATAGGGGAGCTGCCCTAGAAGATGGACCTTTCCACCCACAACACAGCATCAATGATATTCACTGGCACATGACTGGACAGTGTCCTGCATCTCGCCAGCACCAGATTTTAACTCCCATCTGGAACCACATATTCTTGCTGTCAGAGCTGGGCCACTGGTGGGGGGAGCTGTTACTCAGTATTACTCGATAATTTAAAGATGGAAGAAGACATAAAGCCCATCATGACCATCTTCCCAACACCGGTGGGGCATATGTTACTTTATGCCCAATAATAGCTTATCCAAATTGTTCTTGAATTCATTAAAGTTTTGTAAATCTACCATATATTGAGGAAGTGAGTTCCAACGCATTGGGCCCTTACTGTAAAGTAGTATTCACGTTTGTTACTAGAAACTCTTGGTATCCTTGTTTGTTTGTTGTGGCATCTTAGATTTATTGGCTTATCCGCCATAATGATATTACAGTCCTTCATTAGGCCGTGGTCTCTTACTATATTGAATAGCATGAACATATCCCCTCTGTCTCTTCTAGTCTGTAAGTCATACAGACCCAGTTGTTGTTGCCTTTCCTTGTATGACAAGTTTTTGACCCTAGGGACCAGTTTGATGGCCCTTCTTTGCATATTTTCAATGATTTTTCTATCCTTACGAAAATATGGGGCCCAAAATGATACAGCATAATCAGTATATGGATGAATGTATGTACTGTATAAGGGGATGATACAATTTTCATTCCTGGTAATAAAATATCTTTTTATTGCTGTCCGTATGTAATTACCCATTTGGGCCATTTTTCTACACTAATCTCCGTTTGTTAACTGATTTGTATAACTATAATTCCTAAATCCCTCTCGGTTTTAGCTGATTTTATAATGATTCCATTCAATGTGTAACTTGTTATGGTATTTCTTACTCCGAGATGGATCACTGTACTCTCTTCCATATTAAAGACCATTTTATTCTCAGTTGCCCAAGTTTCAATGTGTGCTAGATCTTATAAAACATTTTGTTTCCTGACTGTATCCACTTCTGAATATATTTTTGTGTCATCTGCAAATTTGCTGACTTTATTATACACACCCCTTCTTGTAGGTTGCTTATATAAATACCAAAAAGAGCCGGTCCCAGGACCAACCCCTGAGGGACCCCACTACTCATGTTCACCTCACTTGATGTTATATCTGTTATTTTGACAGTCTGGGAGCGATCTTCTAACCATGACGCAATCCATTTAATGATATACTGGTTAAATCTAAGTTTAGACAATTTACAAACTATTGAATAATGATTTATCAAATCAAAAGCTTTTCTAAAGTCTAGATAAATGATGTCTACAGGGATATTTCTATCCAAACTTGTGCTGACCCCCTCATAAAAAGTTATAAGATTTGTCACACACTATCTTCCCTGACTGAAACCATGTTGTGTATGATCTTTCAGTCCTTTAGATTGTATCTCATTTTCGATCCTAAGTTTCAGTACTTTTTCGAACATTTTGCAAATGATGGACGTCAGGCTTATAGGCAGGTAATTTTTTGGTGATTTTTTTTGTCTCCTTTCTTGTAAATGGGTACTACTGTAGCTTGCCGCCAATATGCTGGGACATGAGCATTTAAGAAGGATTTATTAAAGATTATTGCTAGTGGAGATGTTATGAATTTAACTGTATTTTTAAGAAAAGCTGCATTTATCTGATCTGGACCTGATGCTGTGTTGTTTTTTTAAAGTTAGTATTGCTTTTTTCTGTTTCTTCAGGTTTAATATCTAAATATGGATCTGTGTGATACTTGAGCTTATTTAGGCATTTTTGATTGTCTTTCTCTGAGAATACTGACCCGAAATAAGTATTGAAAGCATTTGCAATTTGTTTTCTAGATTCTACTTCTGATCCATTCTCATATATACTTCCAATTGAATTATCTTTATCTTTGTTTGAATTTATATAGGAAAAGAAAGCCTTTGTATTTCCTTTGGTTACTGCCAATTAGAATTTGATTTTTTTTCTTTCATTTTTAATCATAGTTTTGGTTTTCTTTAACTCTAGCCTGTAGGCATGCAGGTTTTCAGTTGATTTTACTTTCTTAAATTTTCTAAATGCCCTCTCTTTCTTTTTAATTTGTTTAAGAATACTCTTTGTTAACCACAGGAGCAATTTCCTTTATTATTCCTATTTTTTTTTGGGGGGGGGGGGGATACGTATCAATTCTAGTTCATATATTATTTATTTTAATGCTGGCCAACTATGTTTGATGGCAGTCACTCTCCCCAAAGCAGGGGCTGTCTGAGATGGATAACTGGCACTACTGCTCACATTTGTGTGACAGTGGGGAGCACTGGACTGGGGAGGAGTTTAGTGGTAATCATAACTTGAGTGGCCAAACAGTGTTGCTGATTGCATTATTTTAAATGTACCAGCTATTAAAAGAAGGAGCAGAAAAGAACTTTTGAGGATTTCAGTGTCCATTGAAAAGCTAAATGGGGTTTTTATAGCTTAAATTTGTCTTGATATTGTACATCCTTGTGTTAAAACATGGATGGCAGATTTTATCTTCTAACATAAAGATTCAGTTTTAAACAAAAATGTGCTTGATTTACTGTCATTTCAATTCCTGTGCGACCTACAGTAAAACAGATCTGCCCATGCTCTAGACAGCTAATCTGATCTTTGTGTCACAATTGTGGGGATTAATGCAGGCAAAACAGTTTTGTAATAAAAGTGGGAAAAGGAGTTGTAACAGCAGTACTGTCAATGGAACAAGATTTAAATGAAGCATTCTTAAGACTAGAGCAACAGATACCTTAAGTTGCCACACGTTTGTATCCGTGACAAACTCGTCAAATCAAATGTCAGTGACAGCAAGACTAACAATTTGTTTCAATAGTTTTAGTGCTATAATACAGATAGAAAAGATTTTTTCAATAAAAGACTAATTTATTGTATTAACTTCTTATACGGTAATGGCAGTTAACGCAGGCTCCACCATGTTTAAATGTCCCTCGTGAGATCTAGAATGGAACATTTATTTATTTATTGAAATTTGTTAACCGGGTAGGCCTAATGAGACATGGTGTCCCTTTTTCAGGGACGACCTGGAGTTAATTACATTCTACATATAGAGACAGAAAAACAATAGACAAGACAAGAAATTGCACATTTTCATGTTAAGTTACGAGACTTCTAGTCATAAAAGAACATGTTGAGTCGGGTACAATCAATAACTTGCAAGTTTGTGAACAGTTCTAACCTGAGTAAGTTACCAACCTTGGGAGAGAGATTAAAGAGGGCAGATTTGGGAGGGGTAGTGGGGAAGTGCAGATGTTATCATTGGAAAACGTGGGTGCCCCCGTTTCAAGGTAGCCATCTCAGGTGAGGAGAGATGTGTACTGATATTGCTAATTATAATGTTTGTGGTGGGGTTAAGTGCACTAGATTTGAAGGCCCAGACTCTGGAGTAGGCCAAGAGGTCATGCTGACATACTGTGATGTAAGTCCCTGGCATCAGTTGCAACTGCACTTGCTAGAGACTAGCATGTGAGATTTCAGAGTAGCTTTGAAAGCATTCAAGGTAGTGCAGTTTGTCACTTCCGATGGTAGGCTGTCCTAAAGAGCTGGGGAAGAGTTAGCAAAGGACCGATTTCCTGCACATGATCTAGACCTTGGGATTTCTAGAGCAGTGCTTGTGGATGATTGAAGCTCCTGTTTGTGTATTTTGTACTGGAGTAGCCCATTAAGGCTGGGGGAAGCCGAGATTTTAACCATTTTAAAAGCAAGGCAAAGGGTAGGGTAGCCCAGCCTCACCTCCAATACAGGCCAGTTTAGTGAAGCAAGAACTCCACAGTGGTGGTCTCAGGGGTGAGAAGCTGCCACAAAGTGAGCAACTTTGTGATAGAGGACTCTGACTTTGGCAAGTTTGGTGCTTTTGGAGAGGTTGTAGAGGGGAACTCCATATAGTAGAATGGGAAGGAGGGTTCCTGTGGCAATTGCCAAACGAGCTTCGCTGCTTAGGTACCCACCTAATCTGTATAGTAGTCCGATTGTTTGATGGAGAGACTTGGATAACCTGTCTATGTGCAGTTTCAGGGTTTGCTCCTAGTCAGGATGCATGGCTTGATACTTTATGGATGTACAGACCTCCAACCTGCTGCCATTGGATGAGTATATATGAAGAAGATTGTTTCTTTCGGCACCCAGGTGTCTGGGGACAAATAGCATGGCCTTTGATTTTTTTTTCAGATTGAGGATCATTTTATCTATGAGCCATTTTTCTAGATTTCTGAAGTCAACATTGAGGTCGAGGTTTAGTTGGTTCATGTCCTTAGAGCTCCGGTATCTAATTGCATCATTTGCATATAGTTGGATATTGGGGTCCCCATCCCCCACACAGTGTTGAAACATATCATTTATAAAAATCGAGAACAGTAGGGGTCCCAAGATGGATCCTCGGGGAACACCTTGGTTGACCGGTTGTAACTTGGATGTAGTACCTTTCCATTTTACCAGCTGCTTCCATTCTCAAAGGTAGTGAAACCAAGTGCAGGTGAGTGTATCCAGTCTGAGATTACCAAGATTGTTGATAAGGAGATCATAGTCCATCAGGTTGAATGCTTTTGTTAGGTCTAGGAATAGTTCTCCTTTTACTAGACCTTGATCCATTGCCCTGAGTACTGCAGTTGAAAATCTGACAAGGGCTGTGTCGTTCCCGTGATTTTTTCTGAATGTATGCTGCTCATCCGAATGCAGGTGATGGAGTTACATATGATCCTGTATCTGGTTATACACCAGCTTATCCAATGTCTTTGCAAGCCTACTGAGTACTGATAGTGGTCGGTAGATTTCCACCAGATCCTTAGTACCTCCTTTATGGATGGGGACGACCATTGCCATTTTCTACTTTGTGGGGAACTGGCCGAGAAGAAGGGACTTGTTAAATAGATTCCTGAGTGGGGTAGTTATGAGTGGGGCAGCTAGTTTCAGGAACTTCAGTTTGTCAAAGACTGGGGATCCATCCAGTTTGAGTGAGGACTTCTTTCCGAGAGATTAGGCGGAAGTGGAATTGGGGACTGTGGTGAGTATCGGAATGTGAGGAGTTCGAGTTTCCCAGTCTGTGGTCTTTGTATTTGTCCAGATTAGTGAAAAAGTTGTTAAATGCATTAACTAACGCATCAGGTTCTGATACCAGTTGGCTATTAACTTGGATGCTCTGGAAAGCATCAGCTGAGCATCCTTTTAGGAGGTAATTGATTTGTTTCCAAAAGTTTTTGGGGTCAGACAGGTTTTTGGTTTGTAGGGACCTGATGTATAGCTGTTTGGCATTTTTGAGCTCTTTTTTTACAGTTGTTTCTCAGGATCCTGTACTTCAGTCAATCTGTATGTGCACCGGAGAGTTTGAATTGGCCCCATGCCTTATCCCTGAGATTCATCCATTTCCTTTGTTCTCAATCCAGCCAGTATGAGCATTTGCCACAAACTCTGCATTGTTTCAAGGGGTCATGTGTATTGAGAACACTAGAGAAGTTGCGGAGGAAGAAGCCCAGAGCTTGGTCAATGTTAGTGAGGTTGTTCCAGTGTATTTCACTTAAGTCATTGAGAAAGGCAGCCTGATCAAATCTGGAGAGGTTGCAGGCAATCAGGATCTTTGGGGGAGCATTAGAAGAGTTGCTTCTCCAGATGCAAATGATAGGAGAATGATTGCTGAGAGAGTCGGGTAATCAGCCGACCACTTTAATTCTATCCAGTCGGTTAACTAGTATCCAGTCGAGAAGTTTGTGATTTCCAGACTTGGGGTTCATCCTCATAGGTGTGCTAATTAAGTGGGCAAGTGCCACATCCATTATGGCCGACTTGTTTACTCTGCTGTTCAACCAATTAAGGTTAAAGACACCCATAAGTATTAGCTTGCCCACTGGGTTATTTGCCATGTAATTAGTGATGTGATCCAGTTCACTTTTTGCTGCCTTTGGTGGGTTATAGGCACACGCTATCATTTAGGATTTTGTCCCTCCAAACAGCAGTTTGACTAGAAGACACTCATAAGCCCTGTTATCTAGCCCAGGGGAACTTATATCAAGGGCATTTATGGAGTTCTTAACATATAGTCCCTCCCCACACCTTTGTCCTAGCCTTCCCTGGGATGTTGATTTCATGCTTGAGTATGAAGGGTTTAAGCCAGGTTTCCGTGATGCCAGTGTCTTCTGGGGAGTAGAGATCCACTCATGCTTCAAGTTCATGCATTTTTGGTCTTAAGTTGCATATATTCATCTGAACAATTTTTAGACCCTTCGTGAACTTCCAGATCAGGTCCGATGGGGAGGAGATCCTGCTGTTTGCTGGTCCATGGTTCATCTGAATGTCTCCTGAAAGGAGGAGTATAAGTTTTTTTTAGGAAGCTAGACAGGTTTGGAGTACTTATGCGTGGACATACTTGGATTCTCATTATGTAGTATATGAGTTTGTAGCAGTTCCCTTTTTCCTTGAGACCATTGTGAGTCAAAAGCACAGGGGAGTAAGCTGTTACTGAGTGATAGGATCTGAAAAACGATCGGTGCTCATGCAGTTTTCCATAAGCAGGTGCAGGGCATAATGAGAGACTTAAGTCCAGGACGACTAGGGAGATAAGGATAGCGGCTGGTGTGACATAACCCTTAGGGAGCATGTTTAAGAATAGGTGAGTCAGAGGGTAAATGTTATACTGAGTAATTAAACAGGCAAGATATCCCCTTTGATACGTAGATTGACCTATGCCTAGTTGTGAGACTTCAGACAGACAAATATTAGGGCAAGTAGGTCTGGGCTGCGCTTAAGGAGTACAGAAATTCCTAGAACGCGAACAGCACATACCCTAACAAGTTTCTCTCAATAATAAGAATACATACGCTACAGTTACTGCCGTGTACAATTAAGGAATACCCTGAATTAAATGTTCACAGGGATCAGCCACATATCCTTGACTAGTAACTAGCTAAGACAAGAGAGAAGGATGGCAGATTCCCTTAACATTACACTCCTAGAATCCTATTTTGCCCAAACCAAGTTAGTCACAACACAAGCAACAGGTGACCCAGCTCTATAAGATACTATGTTCTTCAGGCGCTTAGTTCGGTATTTAACAAAGCACAGTGAAGAAAAAAATATAACACTGTAAAGCACAGAGATCAGGTAAACGGATTTTAAAGGTGTCACCCTTTGAATTTACTCCACCTAAAGAAATTAGCCAAGATGCTGTACAAGCAGGACAGCATGCCTAACATATTAGCCTGCAGCCCTGGTAACCATAAGGTATGGAGAAGTCAAATTGTTACAATCTGCCTCTGTAGAACCCGCCTTCTCTCAGCAAACAGTCCGATCCAGCTCGGATCACAGTTACCTCCAATCCTAGCCCCACAGGGCAGAGCTGTAGCCTATTTAAAAATATGTGGAGGCAGGAGTGGGAAAAAAATTAAGTCAGGTTCAGCTCCTGACCCAGCTGGCACAGTACTTTGCAGAAATGAGCTCCAATGCACTCCGTTCAAGTTTACAGCAAGTAAAAGTCTCACTTCATCTCCGGTGAGCTGAAACACTCCCACAATGTCCTCACTGAGCTCCAATGATCTCTTAGCTGCAGTTTAAAAGAAATTCAGCCCTATTTAAGGGCTAGCAGGGCTCAGAGGGCTTGGCGCCTTTTTTTCAACTGCTGAAAATTTGAAAATCAAATCGGGTTCAGCTCCTGACCCAACTGGCACAGTACTTTGCACAAATGAGTTCCATTCAAGTTTGCAACAGGTAAAAGTCTTATTTCAGCTCTGGTGAGCTGATACACTCTCACTATGTCCTCACTGGGCTGCAGTGATCTCTTAGCTGTAGTTTAAAAGAAATTCAGCCCAACTAGAAAACTGGTGTTCCACCTCTGCTTTTATTAGTTCAAACTCCCTGGTTTTCATTTGGTTCTCTGTTGGTTAGATTGGTGTGCTCTCATCTCTTCAGTCGGGACTTGATTCCCATCAAGAAATTGGCCTTTTCAAAAGCAGTGTTGTCAGAGTCACATGATGCTCAGTAAGGAGTAGGATGTATTGTTGGTGAGCTCTGTCTTTCCACAGTAATTTTACCAAAATACCAGCATCTACATTGTATAATCTGCCAAAACCTGCTCGGCCACAGAGCTAAAGAGCTTGCAGACTGTTTTTTTTTTTTCAAGAATGGGTGCTGCCTTACCTCCTAGAAGCGCCGTACTGCAGACCTCGCTGGATCCCTCCCAGAAGTTGGAAACACAACGACCGTGCCGCAGTTCATCCCCGCAGCTTGATATTCCCGAGCCAGCCTCCACGTATATCTGTACCGAGCTTTCAGCAATCAAGGAGGCCTCGCTTAAATTGATAAAAGACGTAGCCAACATTAAACCAGCAATTACTTAACTCTCCTGCCGAGTGTCCGACTCAGAAGTCTGAGTTACCTCGCTGGAATGGGCCCATGAGAAGATGCAGCCTGAAGTTGTGGCACTTAAACGTACAGTTGCAAAACTAGAAGACTGCATAGACAACTTAGAAGGCAGGAACCCCCGGAATAATGTAGTATTGTTGGGCCTCCCCGAAGGCGAGGAAGGACAGAATACCATCCAGTTTCTCCAGCGATTCCTCAAAAAAACAGTTGGACAATCCCCTAATGGCACCAAGTATGTAATCGAAAGGGTACAACGGTCCCTTAGGCCCAAGTCTCCTTCCTCTGACCCTCTGAGACCAATTATATTTAAACTACTGAATTTCCTCGATAGGGAATATATCTTAAAGGAAGCCAGGAAGCTTGCTGCAATCCTTTGGGAGGGCAAAAGGTTAAGGATTGTTCAGGATTTGACTTTTAAAACCAGGCAAATGCGAGCTGCTTTTCGTCCGATTACTTCAAAGCTTTGGGCCGCAGGGATCCTCCATCGAATACTCTACCCAGCCAGGCTAGAAGTCACTCTAACTGAAGGGACTAAAAGATTTGATTCGTCCGAAGAGGCACTAAAGGCTCTGATGAAGGCACTTCCTGACCTATTTCAGAAGTGAACTGAATAAAGTACATCTTAAGGGGTACTTGATTGTTTTACTAACATTCATGTAAACTCGAACTTGGACTTCCACAAACTGGATTATTCTGGCTGTTCACTGTGTTTTCCTCTAATTTCAAACAGCTTACTACGGATGATTCCCCTTATCCCTGCTACATTTTCTGTTTTCTTGTTTTTATCTTTGTTTTTTTCTCATTTGTTATATGCACCATTATTATGTCAAGCAAACCACTCGACGAGTGAGCATTGAGGGCTCTGAGAACAGCACGGATGGTACGGTCCGGTTTGATTTATACTTATCCTCCGCTGTGGCAGGTTACACAGCATATTGACTGTACAAAATTTATCCTTTTGGTTGTTTTCTTTTCTAGATTAGCGGAACTCTTTTCCAACTGCTTTTGTTGAATTTTAGATCTCAAAGGAAAATTATTGTGGTGTTTGTGATTACTATTCAGTTAACGCTCAACCTTTCCGATATTTTATTTAAGGAAACACCAAAAGAGAGAGTTACATTGAGCACACCCTAGCAAGCTGGACTATGAGAACTTGGCTAGTCTTTTCTTTTCTGCATGTCCAGAATGTGTTTGTCAGAAGAAGTGTTCTCCTGTTCCTGGGGGGTAGGGGGTGCTACTCTCATTCCTTATAAAATAAATCTAGGAGGAATTTTGCCCGTATCCCCCCCCCCCCATGGTCTATTTAGTACCGCTGGAGCTGGGATCTACAGCCTTGAGTGTGCCTCACTGTGGAGGGTCTCTGCTCACCTCCCCCCTCGAGAGCATTGTGGACCATCACAGGAGGTGTGGGCTTAGGGCCTGGGGGAGTGTATTGTACATAGCTGCCGTGGCAACCTTATGGTTAAGGAGGGCATCTTAGTTGGGGCTCTTTTTTTTGGGGGGGGGGTAGCTGCAAGCAAGCACTTCATACCAAAGATCCTCTTTGTCCACCGTTTTCACCTTTTAGTAGTTATAGCCAATATACTTAAATTGCTTTCTTGGAATACTAAGGGGGGTAGGGATAATTTGAAGAAATATGTTATTCTCAACCATTTGAGTAGATACAATCCTTCCATCGTATTTCTACAAGAAACACATTTGCCACTGGATTTTGCCAAATACTTACAGAAGAATTGGGTGAGCCAGGCATTGGTATGAGCTTCAATTCTCGTAAAAAGGGTGTGTTTGGTGCTAAAAGGGTCCCTTTTACAGTTACACAGGTAGAATGCGACCCTGAAGGCCGATTTTATTTATTTTTTTTGTTCAGGGTAAACTAGGCAACCAATAGGTCCCGTTGGGTCCATGTATGGCCCCAATCAGGATTCTCCCCTCTTTTTTACCAAGTCGGCTTCCATTCTAGCTTCCCATGGCGATGTACCATCTTTTTTGGGGGGGGCGACTGGAACCTGGTCCAGGTTAACGACCTGGATAGAACTCACCGCACAGGCTGTGCGCCCTCCCCTGCCCAGAGAGCTTTGCAGGAGCTTATATCCACCTTAGGCTTAATAGACCCATGGAGACTTTCTTACCCCACAACTAGAGACTTCACCTTCTTTTCACCTATGCATAAGAGCTAATCACGCATAGATTTTTTTTTCTTATCAGTCAGCAGTTAGTCTCAGCTATGGTGGATTCCCAAATCCATGCCAAGGTGATCTCTGACCATGCACTGATATCGACTTACATAACTATTCCAGGCCCTTCCTTCAGACCTCATACTTGGTCTCTAATAATGTATTAAAAGATAACCAAATCTCTTCTCGTTTTAGCACACACCTTTCTAATTTGATTCAGGAAAACCTCAATTCTATTCCCAAAGTGGATAAGGTATGGGCTGCACACAAAGCCACTTGGCGTGGTGAACTTATTGGAATTGCTATGCTTTCAAAAAAAAAAGGAAGCCGTTTAACCTTAATCAGTGCCTGGGAAGGATCCGAACTCTGGAATCCAAGGGGATAGAAAAACTCCCGACTGATAAGATAATAGAGTTAGAGCACCTAAGAACCCAATATGCTAGCTAGCACCCTTATGGAAAAAGTAGAGAAGGTAGCCTCCAAGGTGAAAGCAACTTATATAGGCCAAGGGAGCAAAGCAGGTAAATATCTTGCATGGCAGTTAAAGCAGCATTCAGAGGCCAAGTGGATTCCTGCCATCAAGGATCCCCATACAGGCACCCTTGTCTCTGGCCCTCGAGAGATGCTTTTACATTTTAGAGAATTTTACCAAAATTTATATTCTCAACATCAAACTTCAGCTTCCCAACCACAGCAGACCTCAGCCTTTCTGCTCAACGCTCAACTTCCCAGATTGCAAAGCGAAGCCCAACAGCTTCTAGCTAACCCCATAGCGCAGGAAGAAATTGAGGTGGCTATCGATTCACTGCAGCCAGACAAAGCCCTTGGCCCCGATGGTTATCGGTGCCTTCTATAAAACCTTTAAAGCTCAGCTAGCTCCCCTGCTCCTCCAGTTGTCCACTTACTGGGATTCATACCCAGCAAGTGATCCCTCTCTGTTTGAAGCTAGGATCACGCTGCTTCGAAAGCCAGGGAAAACCCCCGCCCAGATTAGTAACTACAGACCAATCTCTTTGATAAACATTGACATCAAGCTCTATGCAAAAATCTTAGCCACTAGATTAGGTAAAGTCTGGGCCTCCTTAACAGGCTGGTTTTGTCGCTGGACGGATGCCTTCTGACCACTTTCGGAAATTGGGACGTCTGATTTCTGCATACAGGGATCCCCAGCTTCAAGCAGTGTTGGTGTCCTTGGATGCAGAAAAAGCCTTTGATAGGGTGGCCTGGCCCTTTTTCTTCTCAACACTCCCCTACTATGGTCTTCCACTATGCTTTTTTAACAGTATAGGTATTCTCTATCAGTGCCCCTCTGCGAGGTTTCTTTGCAACAACCACCTGTTGGATATTTTCTTTCTCAAAACTGGAACTAGACAAGGTTGCCCCCTGTCCCCCTATTTGTTTAATTTATACATTGAACCCTTGGTGAGGGTAATAATACAAGACAAAGCGATCAAGGGGATCAAAGTGGGGCCCCATGTGTGTAAACTTTTGCTATTCGCGGATGATATGCTGTTACACTTAGCAAATGGGGTGCACTCTCTTTCTCGAGCTTTGCTAATTATCTCAGAGTTTGGGGGAATATCCAGTTACATATTGAACAAAAATAAAACTGTGGTCTATCCTCTGTCAGTTCTGATAAATAAAAAGCAGATGGATGACTTAGGTCTTCAATGGGAAACCAAGTGCATACCCTTCTTAGGTTTAAAACTAACCAAGGAACTAGGCAAGCTAAAATAACTTAATTTAGATCCCCTCCTAAAAGATATTAAAGAAGACCTATCAAGACAGAAGAAACTCTCCATGTCCTTCTGGGGCAGAACCAATGTTATAAAAATGACAATCTTACCAAAGGTATTTTACACCTAAATAATCTGGCCATCTTCCTTCCTCAAACTTTCTTCAAAACGATACATAGGCTATGCTCTGATTTCATTTGGAATGGTACCCCCCCCCCCCAACGAGCCTATTGGAAACTCACCAGTCCAAGACATAAGGGAGGATTTGTTTTCCTACTATTTAGCCATACATGCGTACAGGTTTTTGCACTGGTTCCCTTCCCAATTTGAACTCTCCCCTATGCCCATATGGCTACAACTAGATTCGGAGCAAGCAAAGAAAGAGCGGATGTCCCTTCAGAGTCTTCTACACTGTCATTGGAAGATAGTCCCTTCACAATTTCAGGATTCACCTATCGGTGGTAGCATTAAGGCCTTCTACCAATTCTGTAAC
The DNA here is from genome assembly GCA_016271365.2 of Neoceratodus forsteri. Classification (NCBI taxonomy): domain Eukaryota; kingdom Metazoa; phylum Chordata; order Ceratodontiformes; family Ceratodontidae; genus Neoceratodus; species Neoceratodus forsteri. The sequence goes on along the minus strand of CM057449.1, from coordinate 1,125,382,175 downwards.
CGACACCAGCTTAGTGTAAAGAAAGGTATTTTCCAACCACTTTGTAACAACCCTAACCTAAGAATTGGCAACATTTCTATCAACCAAAAGGCATTACCACTACAATCCTCGATTAGCTTGAAACAGTTCTTGCAGGGATCTTCCTTGCCAGCACTGTCTCAGCTGCAGAGTAATTGGAATCTCCCCTTAAAACACAATTTCTACCTTGCACAAGTTTGTCATTACCTTCAGAGCTTCTTAGGGAAACCCCCTTGGGAGGACCGACTGGAATCCTTGCTTCCCCCCTTTTGAATGTAGCTAAAAAACAGCCAAGCTTGTCTCCAAGTTATACAAAGTACTAGTAAACAATTGGTGGCAGAACTTTACCCCAGTTGCTTACTACTGGAAGTCGGTTCTAGATAACTTACCCTCAGACTCCCAATGGCAGTCTATCTGGTTGGACAGTTTCAAGCTGATCAAACAGGACAGATTAAGGAATATTCATTTCAATATCCTTCTTGACTTATATTACACACCCTATAAACTACACAGGATTGGCAAACACCCTTCATCAGAATGTCCTGACTGTAGTGCCCCTTCAGCCTCACTTTATCATAAGCTATGGACCTGCCCTAATATTCACAATTTCTGGGAATTAGTTAATAGGTATATTTCGAAATTTCTACCTTTATCGGCTTACTTCACTTTAGAAGTCTGCCTTTTAGGATAATACTCAGAAGGTCCCTTAGTTTCCCTGGAAGTACAGATGGCTATTGTGTCTACGGTTACAAAACTCATAATTTTAAGGCATTAGAAGGATCCCTGGATCCCATCCATGCGAGAGAGGTGGTCAGAATTTCTTGTAGCACTAAACGAAGAATGGAGTGTGGCAAATGCCACACGTTCTTGGACTGGTTTCCATAAAAACTGGAAATCTTTTTAAAAAAATTAAAAAATGTATATGGATATTAACACTGTCCTGATGTTATTCCTACCCAAGTTTTGACTTTGTTATGGCCATGTTATGCAAAGGGGAAGGAGATGTAGCAGGTTGTTGATAGTGTAGTAGAGGACTGGTCTCTTGATTTCACTACAGGTTAATATGAGGAGTGCTTACGTGGGTCCTTCTCCTGCTTTAATGATGTTGGGGTGGGGGGGGGGTTGGGTTTTCTTTATTTTCATTTTATGTATGAGGTTATTGTTTTCCTCCTATTTCTGAGTCCTTGTTTATTATGTATCTCCCCCCCATGTAAGCAACATATCTTGTCACTGATCTGTTTGTTTGGAAAATGAAAATAAACTTAATTGCAGAAAAAAAAAAGGCAGTATTGTCCCGAGGTTTGTGCACAGAACTGTGAACTAGTTGATTCCAGATTCAGATCCCAGAGCCTTACCTTTCACATGACATCCTTCCTTTGTTTGGCTTTATACTATATTGGCTCAGGACAGCCAGCTCTGATGCAACATTTTATTCTCAGTACGGCCCTTCACCTGCCTAGTTTTGCACCGGGGTAGACTGCAGCCCCAGGAGGTCAGTGGTGAAATGGTCTATTTTTTAAACATTGGGTTCTGGCAGACAGATAGATTCAGCACCTCCGTGCCCATTATAAAATATCTGAATTTGCAGTGAGTGATCAACTGTAGCAAAGAATTTAGTTACAGTAGGTCAGTAAACCAATAAACCATTGAATTGTCTTTGTAAACTGGCATCTAATGAGTAGCGTGAATGCGTTATAATGATTCTCCGAATCACACCCCGTGGTACACAATGAAGTGGGCATTAATTCCCTAGTAACGCCCGCTTCATTGTGTAGTACTGAACTGTCCACATTGAAATCACCAAGTGCACATTTCAGGAACGCAGTTGTCACCTCCCACCCACCCGCCCCACAACCACAGTAGTATCTCACACTTCGTGTTGCTTAACTGCAACCCGAAATTCGCATTGTATACCTGAAGTGCGCATTTCGCATTGTGTTTCTTAAGTGCCCATTTGTTCCCAAGTTGTTTCTATGTTAATACAGGACAAAGGTAGCCTGAAGTTTGTATTTCTGCCACGCAATGTAGTAATTATTTTGTTTTGTTAGCTGTAAAATTGTTTTTCATGATCGGAATGTGTGTAGGATCAGCTAATGATAATCACATATCCCAGCATGCCAAGCACGTGCAAAGTAAGTTTCTTCGAATGTTGCATCTCAGTGACTGTTCATATTAAGAAAATGTAAACACACTTTGTAATGTTAATGTGCATTACTGTAGCACATACTTATATTTGTAGAAAAAAGTTTTTGTCAGCAATCACAATATTAAACAACGTGGCTTTGGTGAAAAGTACAGTTCCATGGTAAAAAGGAAAAAATATGAGTTGCAAAAACCATATTCTGTGTATTTGTTTCACACATACAGTACATGCTTTTTTGGAACATTTCAAGTGCTTGCCAGGTTTCAAGCGCAATAATGCACTCCAGAGTTGGGTTCTACTAGAGAATTAATGCCCAGTTGGAGACACCCGGCCTTTAGCCTTGTATCCCAACTCCCCCAGCTGGGCATTAATTCCCCCGTAGAATCCTCCTTTGTCGTGCATTAATACTTATGTGATCCATAGCTAGCAGGTTACTCTTTGGGTGATCAGCTGCATCAAAGGCATTAGTTAGGTCAGTAGACAATCAACTACAGACTTGTCTGTGAGCTAGCTCTAGTAGGTTGCTTACAGGTGCTGACAGGTTGATCAACTGCATCAAAGGCATTAGGCCAATAAACTGTAGACTTCTGTGATCTATAGCTAGTAGGTTACTTACAAGCTTGTTGCAGCAACTGTCCCATGTACAGGTCTTAAGTTTCTCATGATTCTCTCTATTTAATCCAATCCCTTTATAATTAAAACAAAAACTGAGATCATATTTACTCTTTGCCTTCTTTTTCCAAGGAAAAAGACCTAGAGGTCTATCAAGTCTGCTCGAATGTGCAGCTAGCACCCCTTATTCTGCAGCTGCCCCTCCCTTCCATCCTTCCCCTACATTGACCCCCCCTTGTCCTGTCCCATCCCCTTTTGAAGCAGTTCACTGTTCTACTGGATACCACTTCTGCAGATAACGCATTTCACCCAGCTACTACCCTCTCTGTAGAAAAGTGTCTCCTTATCTCCCTCCTGAACCTTCCTCCCTCCAGTCTCATATCATGGCCCCTGGTGTCCTTCCCTTCCCTTACTTTGAACAGCCCCTCTGTACTCATCTTGTTTATTCCTTTCATGTACTTAAAGGTTTCAGTCATGTCCCCCCGTCCCTCCTCTCCTCTTCTCCAGCATGTACATGTTCAATTCCCTCAGCCTCCTCTTGTATAAGTCCCTCAGCCCCTTGATCATCTTTGTCGCCCTATGCTGCACCCCCTCCAGTAACTTAATGTCCCTCTTCAGATATGGGCGCCAGTACTTCACACAGTACTCCAGGTGCGGTCTAACCAATGACCTATACAGTGGCAGAATCACCTCCTCCCTCCTTGAGGATATACCCCTTGCAATGCAACCCAGCATTTTGTTAGCCTGTGCTGAGTTGTTCATTGACCCTGTGATGAGCACTCCCAGATCCTTCTCCTCCTCTGTCTGGGCCAGCTGCACTCCCCCCAGCTGGTAACTCCTCTTTGAGTTCTTCATCCCAAAATGCAGCACCTTGCACTTTTTGGCATTAAACTCCAGTTGCCCGGTGTCTGACCAGGTTTCAAGCTTTGCCAGATCATCCTGCAACCCCTGCCATCCCCCTAGGTCATCCACCACCGCTCCTACCTTGCTATCATCAGCAAACAGACTGATCTTGCTCTTGATGTCCAATGATATGTCTGCAATGAATATCCCAAACAACACTGGTCCCAACACTGAGCCCTGTGGAATACCGCTCGTCACTACCCCTGGGTGTGAGCGCTCCCCATCCACCACCACCCTCTGTTGCCTTCCCCGAAGCCAGTTCCCTACCCATCTCACTAGCTTTGCACCTGCCCCTGTGCCTTCTAACCTACTTCACAGCCTTTCATGTGGCAGTGAGTCGAATGCCTTACTGAAGTCCAGATACAGGACATCCACTGCATGGCCCCTGTTCAGTTGCCTAGTTACCCATTCATTGAACTCCACCAGGTTGGTTTGGCAGGATCTGCCACGGATGAAGCCATGCTGTCTGCTGTCCTGTAGTAGTCCTTTGGCCTCTAGGAGGGCCACCAGCCTCTCCTTCAGGGTAGTCTCCATTAGCTCACCCACGATGGATGTGAGGCTCACTGGTCTGTAGTTCCCCAGTTCATCCTTGGGCCCACTCTTGTGGAGGGGCACCACTTGAGCCATCCTCCAGTCCTGAGGTACACACCCCGGGTGTAGTGAGGGTCTAGACAGATCCAGGACAAGGACGATATAAGTTGGGGGGGGTGCAGCCAGGAAGGCATTGTCATGTGGGGGGAAAGGGGTAGGGGGAGCTGTTCAGGGCAGTATGGGATGCTGGGGAATGTGGAATGCCCTCAGGGCTAACAGTTGCAGGTGGTCTCATGTGCCAGCAGGTTGCAGAGTCCAGATTTGAAATGGCTGATTTTGCTGGACCCAAAGAGTTCAGTAGGTAGGTCATTAAGCCATTTAGGGCCCCTGTAGGAAAGGGATTGTTGTGCGAGTGTGGTATGCTTAAAAGGCACTAGGAACACTCCTTTGGTAGCACGTCTGGTGTTCACAGTTGGTTGGGTGTAGTTGTATAGTCTGGAGGTGGACTCAGGCATAAGGCCAAGCAATGCTTTTTTCCCCCAAGTAGACAAGCCTAGTATTTGATTCTGTGATGGAGGGGAAGCCAACCAGTGTCCGAATACAAGGTGCATGTATGCGTTTGATAGTCAGCACCCAGGACCAGGCAGCAGGCCTTGTTGAGGAGGGTTATGATCCTCTTCAGGGCGGTGTCAGAGCCAGCACCATAGATCACCAGACCATAGTCAATGGTAGATAACACAGAGCTGCATGTAACCAGTTTAAGAGCCTCCAAGGGCATAGAGTGTCTGTCGGTAGAGAACTCCCAGTTTAGTGTTGGCTGTTTTGATGACGTGTTCAATATGTGTTGTGAAGGAGAGCGTGTCATCAAGGTATACTCCAAGATATTTGAAGGTGCTGACCTGCTCTAGCAGCTCACCTTTTTAACTTATGTGTAGGGGCCCATGCTTTTTCCTGTTTTTTGGCACCGTGAAGAGCATACACTTGTTTTTTTTGTAGTTGGGTAACAGTTTATGATGGGAGAACCAAGATTCTAGCCATTTAAAACTGGCCTGTAGGTCAGTGGTTATAGTGGTGATGTCCCTACCAGATGCAGAAATGACCACATCATCAGCATAAAGCACCATTTTTGCTGGGCAGGCAACAGGTAGTGAGTTTATTAATAGACCGAAGAAGAGTGGACCCAGTATGGAGCCTTGGGGGACTCCAAGGCTGACCTCCCTAGCTCAGGGAGGATGTTAGGGATCTTCACACATTGTGTTCTATGTGAGAGGTATCTTTTGAACCAGGTAACATAACAGTGCTAGATGAAAGGCCTATGGAGAGGAGACACTGTAGTTGGTGGTTAACGGTGTCGAATGCCCTGATGAGGTCAATGAATATAGATTCTACTGCCCTTCCATTATCCAGAGCCTCATAGATCTGTGTAATGTAGTCTATCAGGGCTGGTTGGGTGGAGTGGTGTTTACGGAAACTGTGGTGCTGCGTACTTGGCAGGTTGTATTTCTCTAAATGCTCAGTAAGTTGGTCAGATACTGCACATTCCAGGGCTTTGGAGAGGGGGGGTAAAATGGAGATGGGGCGATAATTAGAGAGGCAAACTTGGTCTCCACTTTTGTGGACCGGTGTGACGTGTGCTGCCTTCCACTTGTCTGGGAATACTTTCGTTCGTAGGGATGTGTTAAAGATTTTTGTAAGTGGTCCAGCTAGTTCATTTAGTGTTAGGGCTACTAGCTTTATGTCGATGGCGTCACTTCCCATCCTGGTCTTGCCCAGTACCCGCTTGACATACCGTTTGGTCTCAGCCTTGGAGAGGTGTCTGAAGTAGAAAGGCAGTGGGCCGTTGGGTGTAGTAGGGGGTGAGCTCAAGTTGGGCTGTCCAGACTGGGGGGAGGGGAGGGGAGGTATTCCTTGGGGAGCACAGCACTTAGGTCCGTGAAAGCACTATTAAATGCATTCGTAATGTCACTTGGATCCTGGAGTGTCCTCGATGGGGTAACTAGAAGATCAGAGTGTACCTTGGTGGTCCTGCCTGTAAGGGATTTCACTGAGTTCCAGAATTCCTTTCCATTTCCCCAACTCCTGTTTAGAAGGTCTTTGTAGTAGGAGGCCTTGACCTGCCTGATAAGTGTTGTGCATTTATTTCTGCCTGCTTTGTAGGCGGTGAGGCTGACCATATTCCCTGATGCTTTGGCCCTATGCCAGGGGTTGTCCCGGTGTCACATAAGGTCGATTAGGGTTCCAGAGAGCCAAGGGTTACTGACCCCTCTTTATTTTTTTTGAGTTGTGGGCAAAAATGTCAGGTGTTTGTAAAGACTGAGCAGAAGTAGTCTAGGGCTTGGTTACTATCTCTGGCGGTGTCGAGAGGTGACCAGTCAATTAACCTTAGGTGCTGTCGGAAATATTCCAGCAGACTGGGTCTTAGCATGCGAGTTCTGGTGTTCTGAGGTGAATGCTTTGTGAACTTATTGGACCAGATGCACATAAGTGTGTAGTGGTCACTTAGGGAGTCAAGTAGAACAGAGACCTTCGTGATATGGTTGGAGCAGGTGGATAGGAGCCAATCGATAAGTATACTCGAGCCGGTCCTATAATTTATCCTTGTGGCTTGTGTGACCAGCTGCGTGAGGTAGAGGCTAGATATTTTGTCTCCAGCTGCTGCTGCATCTTGGGATTGCCAGTTGAGATTGAAGTCTCCGACTACGAGCTGTTCCCAGTTTTGGCTGATAAGCCCTTGGTTACTAAAGAAGTGATCCAGTCAGGGTCCCAGTTTCCTAAGGGGTAGATATATTGTTGAGAGTACAAGGACTTTATTTTGTTGACCAATAGAGAGTTTAATACTGAGGATTTGTGCATCCTTGCTATGCAGACTGGCCAGTAGGACTTGACCCCTTATGTCAGATTTGATGTAGACCAGGCAGCCACCACCCCTCTTAGACAGCCTATCCTGCCTGAATATGGTAAAACTATCAAGGGCTATTGCAGTGTCAGGGATCTTGGGAGATAGCCACGTCTCGGTTAGGGCAATAACATCCGGTTTGATCGATTCCACCCATGCCTGGAATTGTGGAGCTTAGGCACGAGGCTTCCAATATTCAGGTATGCTGTCCTTAGATGGCCCAGCCTAGTGTTGTCTCCTGCTGGGGGATGTCCAGGGCCTGGGTTCGGGTGCACATTGCCAGACAGTATAAGCAATAGGAGGATCAGTTTTCTGAGGGATCGTGGTGAGAACAGCCAAGATAAGCAGGCTTGATTTTGCTTACGGTTCCTGAGGTGTTTGTTGGAAGCTGCAGAGGTCTGCCCATGCAGTAAGGCATCTATAGATACAGGACTAGGTACTAGTGGCAAGTACTGGTTCGAGGGGACCTTAAAGGCAGTTGCCAGGAGTTGGTCAGAGGAGGTACCCCTCAAGTTATTCAGGTGTTATGTATTAGGGGAGGTTTTGTAACCCTAGTCAGGGTAAGACTTCAGCCAGCAGATGAGAATTAGGATCAGTGTCCAGTGAATATGAGTCTGCATTCTAGGTAGAGAGTGCGTGCCTGTATATAGGCATTTGGTGGTTGAACTAAGCTAGTGGGGGAGTGGGCAGAATACAACGGTAGGGACAGGCACAGACCTTAGTAGATGGTACTAGGTTCAGTGGTTGCTGCCCTTTAAAAGGGAGGTGTATGGAACTCTATACTCTCTGTATGTGTTTGTGGGTGGGCGGGCCAAAATGTATTTAATTACAGGTGGGGGATGGGTGAAGATTTCGCCGAGCGAAAGGTTCAGTGCACTACAAGTCCAAGCAAAGTTTAAAAATGATCACTCATGCCCCTGTTCTACTTATTCAATCATTGTGTGGTGAGTTTTATGCATATGAATGAATGAACAGCACTGTGGCATGAGTAATCAAGCTGTTTAGAATGTGGGTTAGATGGCAGCCAGCTGAGTGAGTGAGTGTAGGGCTGTGCAGTCACCGTGGGGGAGGGGATGAGGCAGGAGGTGCCTTTATTTGGATGCCTTTCAGGAGTGAGGTGAAGGAAAGAGGTGCCACTGGACTCCAGGGAGTTACTGTAGAAGACACAGTATTTTTAGTTTTTACTGCCGAAAGGATGGGAGAGGAGAAGAGGGAAGGGAAGGGGCAGGGTATAAAATTTGTGAAAAAACTTACCTGCCCACTCGGCATGTAAGCAGTGAAAATACATGCCCAAGAACTGCACATGCTGCAGTATATTTTTCAAAGAATTTCACTTTTATCACTAATACAAGCATTTGCATTTCCTTCATCACTAGTAATAAACATATGAAGGTTACTGGAACCCTAAACTTTTCTAGTGGGCCTTTTTTTGCCATTTTTCCACCACAATGAAATGGTACCTTCAGGACTGTAATCGCTGAGCTGGGGTCTATTAAGAGACATAGACATTAAGTCATGAAGGGTATCTGAGCATATACCAACTCTCCAACCATTTTGTATCCTTCCTGTTAGAGAGACACCTCTTTCTGAAGCAGCAGTGTAAATGAGAATCAGGAGAACTATCTTAACAATAACCAGCACATTTTGCAACTGTTGTTCACGCATGTCTGTAAGAGTTGCTTTCTGTTACAATTTTAAGAAACCTTAAGTTCTCAACAGACAACAAATGTAGTACATGTTTTTTTTTTTCTTTTCAGTCTAGTCACTCCAGCAGCACCAAAGTTATGTCAACTTTGTGTTACTTAGATACTGTTTTATAGTGATCGGCAGCTGTTTGCATTTAGAAAATGGAAATACATTTTTCCTGGTGTCTGATTGGCTGAGACTCCTGGCAAGGAGATACATTAAGTACCAGTAGAGATGGTGGAAAAATACGAGTCCTATGCCAGGCTGCCTTTTTACAAAAAACAAAAATAAAAAATCACTATGCCCATTGAAATTTATAGATCCTCGTATCGCCATCTTGTTTCCTCGCTTAACGAGTGACAGCCCCCCCCCCACATATACACACACACACACACACTACAACAAGTGCTACAAAGGGACACTTTATCTTACTTTTAGTTTTAGCATACAACAGGAACAATACAAGGTCTAGTGCTAGCACATAGCATGCTTACCTTCAATGTTACTCTGTTATCGAGGCACAGGTCAGGAAGCATAGAATGACCAGAAAGAACTGGAAGGGGACAGGATCAGTTGTGTTCCAGGACAGTAGCTGCTGCTGTTGTTTTCACAGGGTTCTTGTGGATTTTACTTGGTAGGTTAGTTCTTTTCTTTCTTACTTCTAAGGGGCTAGCAGGGTATTGTTTTGGGTGCTGCTGGATGTTTGTAAACTGATTTGGTGGCTGTAAGTGGAGCTCATTTTGTGGATGTTTCACTGTGTAACAGGCTGCTTGGTAGAGGCCTATTTCTTCTGATTTAAAACCTATTTGGTGGGATTTGCTTGGGCCTGGTTCTTGGCTGCTGGGCTTGGAGGGGAGACACAGGGCTGATACACTCTCTTCGTAGTCAGGTGTCTGCCCAATACCCGCCTCCCCACCAGAATTCTGCGAATTTATAGGGGAACACCTGCCCTGCAATTGGAGGAAAAGGCTGCAGGTGCAGCTCATGTAGTTCTAGCCACTGGGGGTAGGATTTAAAGGCTGGGAGAGAGGAGCTTTGGGAGTTGTTCATTTCCCTTATAAGTTTAGTGTGTTGTGTTGTACTGCACCTAATAACAGGGTTACTGGTGTACAGTGGGACGGTCTCTAAGATTAGTGGGTGACCTGATTAGGCAGTAGGGGTATCTTGGACTAGGGGGGAACCTGGTGGCTCACCCAAGGAAACCTATTTGGAAGGGGATGGAACCACACATCATTAGGGCCGGCATCTTTGGGAGGGTGGTGGGTGCACAGGGTGTGGAGCAGCCATGATACTGGACTGGGCTTGAGTTCGGTGGTTGCCCAGTGTGCTACCAGCTAGCACAAGCTTAGGGAGGAGGTTGCAGGGATTAGGAGAAAGCTGGGGGGGTGGTTGTTGGGGAAGGGAGCAGGATTCTACGGGGTTGCACCAAGCACTGGGAGTGGGGCATAGGAAAGGAGTGCAGGAGAATACTAGGGGTCATAGGGAACCTGGCAGAGGGGGTCCAAAAGGACACTACCAAGGAAGCAGGCAGGTAACTGGGGGCCCTCACAAAGGGGGGACGGAGGGACAACATTCTCAGGGAAGTAGGCAGATGGCCAGGGCTGGACAGAAGGAAGCAAGGCGGGGAGGTGGATCAGACCTTACACTCAGTAACCGCTTCAATTCTCTTCTTCTGCTCAAGGATGAGGGGGGTGATGTAGCCACGACAGGGGTAGTTAGAGATGGAAAGGGAGTGGGAGGCAGGGGCCAGATAGCAGGAAGAACAGGGGGACCTGGAATGCAGGAGAATGGGGGAGCAGTGAATCAGAGCAGGAGGGGCAGGGGAAGAGGAGGAAAGCACAAGGAGAAGGACCAGTTGGGAGGAAAGGTAAAGGAGAAGGACCAGAAGTACAAGGAGGATTCAGTAAAGGAAGCTGAGGGTTTAGGCCAGGGGAGCACGACTAGCAAGGAGGAACTAAATGGAGACAGGAAGGAAGGGAGGATGAGCCAGGCCAGTTTAGCAGATGGGGGAGAAGGACCAGTTGCGAGCAGTGAGGGGGGAATTAGCAAGGAACAGAAGGATACTCAGGAGGAGGGGAGGGGTGGCCATGGTAAATAAGGAGGGGGTGGCATGTGGCACCCAGAAAGGGGGAGGAACACGGAGCCAGTTGGGTGGAGGGGCCTGTAGAAAGGCTGAGGGACATGGAAGGGGGGGGAAATGGAGGAAAAGGAGTGGTCAGAGTGCTCCTTCTGGGGGATTCTATGATCAGGGGTATCAAATGGGATAGGGAGGAAGAAGCCTGGCCAGTTAGAACAAGATGCTTCCCTAGACTAACGGTGCACAGGGCTAAGCACGAGGTATATCAGCTGGCAAAGGATTGTGGGGGTTCCCCAGACATACTGGTCCACCTGGGTACAAATGACATTGAGGGAAATAGCGAGCTAGAGATACAGGCAAGATTCAGGGAGCTCGCCAGGGTCTGTCATGACATAGGATGCACAGTTTCCTTCTCAGAAATCCTGCCAGTGCCAAGGGCTAGTGGGGAACACAAAAGGAAAATTAGGGAGATAAACCAGTGGCTCAGGGAGTGGTGTGAGGCCAGAGGGTATGGGTTGATGGGGATTGGGGAGACCTGGGAGGATAAGGAGCTGTATGCTAGAGATAGACTACATCTCAATTTGGAGGGGAGGGGAATCCTTAAGTTGAAAATAGAGGGGTTCATTGGTGAAAAGTGGGGTTTAAACTTGTGAGGGGTGGGATGGGAGAAAAGGCTGTCAAGGGGGTGCCAATAAAGGAGGGACTCTGTCTCCACCCCCCTGGGGACCAGGAGGATTGCAGGAAAAGGCCAACTGGCAAAGTGCAGACCAGGGAAAACAGAATCCCCATGGGAACACGAGCAGGGGAAATGGAACTATAGGGAAAGGGTGGAAGGTAGTCCTGCTAAATGCCAGGAGCTTGGGCAATAAAATGCCTGAGCTCCAGGCGATGCTAACTGAGGGAGCAGTGGATGTGGCAGTGGTCACTGAGACTTGGGCCACTGCAAGACATGATTGGGACCTGAACCTGGAGGGATACACTATGTTCAGGAAGGACAGGGGGAGGGAAGGGAGGAGGGTAGCAATGATAGTCAAAAACTGTATTGGCATAGGGGAGTAGAGGAGGCAGAGGGAACCGTGGAGGCAGAGGAACCGTGGAGGCGATTTGGGTCACCTTGATAACAAGGGGGGCAAGAGAGTAAAATAGGAGTGGTGTATAGACCCCTGCCCTGGCGGAGGAGCTGGAGGACAGTCTGGTGGCAGATGTTAGGAGACACTGCAGACTGGGCAGAGGACCGGTGGTGGTGTTGGGGGACTTAAACATACCAGGAACAGACTGGGAGACTATGACATCCTCTGTGACCAGGGAACAGAGGTTGTTGGATGTCTTTCAAGACACGTTCCTAACTCAGCAGGTTAGGGAACCAACCAGGGAGGCACGGGTACTGGATGTGGTCCTGGCAGACAGTGACCAGATTGGGGGCCTGGAGGTAAGGGACCCATTGGCGGGGAGTGACCATGCCACGGTCTGGTTCTGCCTGGACCTAGGAGGGGTAGAAGGCTGCACAAAGAGCGGAAGTAACCGACTTTAGGGGGCGGATTTTAAGAAATGGGAAGGATCCTTAAGGAGCATTATGGGATTGGGTCAGAGCGTGGACGCTGATAGTAGGTGGAAATCATCAGGAGGGGTGCAGGATGCTACCAGCACCTGTGCAAGAGTAAGACGAAAATGCGGTAGGGCCCAAAAACCCTGTTGCTGGACCAGGGAGGTTCAGGAGTTGGTGCGGGGAAAGAAAGCAGCCTATAAGCAATTCAAGTTCTCAAGGAGTGAAAGGGATCGAGGGGCGTACGAGCTGATGGCTAGAAGGGCCACTAGAGTGGTGAGGGCGGCTAAGGCAAGGAAGGAGCAGAACCTGGCCAGGGAAATTAGGAGAGGAACAAGGGTTCTTTAGATACATTGGGGAAAACAAAGGGTGAAGGGGCAGATTAGCAGGATTAAATCAGGGGAGAGATGGGCACAAGACCGGGGAGCAGGCTGAGTACTAAATGAGTACTTCACCTCAGTTTTCACCAGGAAAATGGGGGTGCTGCATCATACATGGGAGAGACAGAGATACTGAGGGAGGGGGACCCTACCGATTGGCAGGTCTGGGGAGAGGGAGGCATCACTGGCAGGTGGGGGAGGCTACAGGGAGAAGGGCACCGAAGTGGAAATCACACCAGAGAGGTGAGGGAAGCCCTCAGCTCCTAAGACGGAGAAAGCACTGGGCTGGATAAATTACATCCCAGAGTGCTGAAGGAACTTGCAGATGTCCTGGCAAAACCCTGGCAGAGCTTTTCACCATCTCTCTGAGGACAGGGTGGGTGCCCCAAGACTGGAAGGTGGCGATATAGTGCCTATCCACAAGGGGGATCAAGGGAGGTGGTAGGGAACTACAGGCCTGTCAGCCTGACCTCGTGGTGGGCAAGGTGATGGAGGGCATTGTCAGGGAGAGGCTAGGGGGGACCTGAATAAGTCAGTGCCTGGACGATAGACAGCATGGATTCATCCTGGGAAATCGTGTCAGACAAACCTGGTGGAGTTCTATGACTGGGTGACAAGTGCCTTGGACCTGCAGACCAGTGGATGTCCTCTTTCTAGACTTCAGCAAGGCATTTGACTCTGTTCCTCACGTGGGCCTGTTGGATAAGCTGGGAGAAATGGGGGTGGGGAACCAGATGATCAGATGGATAGGCAATTGGCTCCAGGACCGACCCAGAGGTCGTAGTTGGTGGATAGTCTCATCCCAAGGAGGGTCATTAGTGGGGTCCCACAGGATCAGTCCTGGGCCCCTTCTGTTCAACGCCTACGATATCTCACATAAGGACAGGAATCAGGAGTGAGATGAGTCTCTTTGCAGATGACTCGAAACTGGGGCGGTGGTGGATGGGGAGGAGGGGAGGGTGGCCCTACAGGGGGACCTGGAGGCTCTGGAAAGATGGTCTAGAAAGTGGAAGCTGAGGTTCAATGCAGGGAAATGCAAGGTACTCCACCTGGGGGCCAGAAACCCAGGCCAAGTGTACACCCTGGGGAAATGCTACAAGTCTCGATGGCTGAGAGGGACCTGGGGGTGGTGGTGGATGTCAAGATGAACAACTCTGAGACTTGTAGGAGGGCAGCAGCCAAGGCCAACAGGATGCTGGGATGCATCGCTAGGGCGATCACCTCCAGAAGGAGGGAAGTGATACTCCCTCTGTATAACTGCTTGGTGAGGCCGCACCTTGAGTACTGCGTGCAGTTTTGGAGGCCACACTTAAAGAGGGACATTAACCTCCTGGAGAGGGTCCAGAGGAGGGCAAACCAAATGATTTGGGGCTTGGGGACAGGACCTATGAGGAGAGCTCAAGAGCTAAATATGTACACATTGGAAGAGAGAAGGGACCGGGGGGACATGATAGAGGTCTTCAGGTACATGAAGAGGTTAATAGGGAGGAACAGTCGGGTAAGCTTCAAGGAAGGAGGAAGGGGCCACTAGAGGGCATGGGTGGAAGCTGGAGGGGGGAAGATTCAGGGGAGAAAGGAGGAGGTGCTACTTCACTGAGAGGGTGTGGAGCCATGGAGTGCACTGCCTGGGGGCTGGTGGAGGCAGAGACAGTGGAGGGGTTCAAGAGGGGGTGGGACAGGTACAGGGGAAGGGTTCTGGAAGCAAAATCCAATGCAGCAAGAATATCCGGAACTGGGAAGGGAGAAGCCAGAGAAGGCGAGGGGGACAGCAAGGTCAGCACCCAGGTTGGGGACTGACCAAACGAGCAGACACGAAAGACCGTTAGGCCTATTCTGCTGGCATTTTAGTATGTTAGACCAGGAGCCATTGTAAAATTCGCAGTGAGTGTTTTATGATTATTAACAACAGGAAAATAAAAAATAAAATTGTTCAGTATAACTATTAACAAAGGCAGTACAATCACAGAAAACAAATTCCTTCATCTGAGGATATCTAATTTCAAGTTTCAGTCTTGCGCTCTCTTGCTCTCTCTCTCTCTAGCAAAAGTATTGCTGCTCTTTTTATCAGTCTTTGTCTGGGAACTTGTTAAGAAGACACCCTGTTTTTCAGAAAATTTTCTTTTCAGTTTCCTTCCTTGCAAGTGCAGCAAAACAGTACATGGTGTCTCAGAACTGACCTCCTGTTGACAGCTCTGCAAAAGAGCTAGTATTGCATTCCAGGTTAACCCCGGCCCCCCCAAAACAGCAAAATAAAAAATAAAATTATTCAGTATATCTATTTACAAAGGCAGTACAATCAGAGAAAACAAAGTCCTTCGTCTGAGGATATCTCTAATTTCAAGTTTCAGTCTTGCTCGGTCTGTCGCTCTCTCTCCAGCAAAAGTATTGCTGCTCTTTTTATAAGTCTTTGTCTGGGAACTCGTTAAAAAGACATTCTGTTTTTCAAAACAGACACTCGGGGAGGGAGGAGTGTGAGCATTTAAATACAGGGAGGAAACTATAAAAATGAAATAGGCTGGCAATGCCTTACACTGAAAGTAAACTATATTAGCATTCTTTACTGGCAGTTCAGCAGTGGAGGGACTACTTTACTGCTAATTTCTTTTTTTCTATTTATTTTCTACCTTTTTTGGTAATTTTTTATGAACATCTTATTTTACCTGAAACCCGTATTTTAAGCACAATAATCCCCTCCAGGGTGGGTAGTATGGGCTATAACAGATCTTCCACGGGCTACAAGGCTCTCTGTCTGCAGCACCGGGCCCCATTGTGCCCCTGGGTGGTGTGGTATAAACCAGTATAACCCACCCTGTCAGGTAGTATTGCTTGCTTACTTGCTGATCTCCATATGTTTCACATTTCTCTCTGGATGTTTGCCAACACTGGACATTTACAGTGTTTGCTGCTAGCACAACTGTGTTCATAGTAAATGATTGAAAGTGAGTTGATGTTTACTGAAGTTTTTTTTATCTCATAAATTGTGGCTTGGCTTTTACTACCTTGTCAGCCCCTGACCTTTGTCTGCTAGATCCCTTAGTTAAATCAGTACTGTGGAACTGAGTGATGTCCTTATGTACACCAGCAAGTGCTAGTCAGTGAAGAATTTCATTGTCAGAGAGACCAGTTGGTCTCTGAGTTGTGATTTTCTACTCTTGCTATGAACTTTTTCAGTAGAGGACTCTTCCTGCTGAAAGCATGACATCAGTGCACAAAAGTAACAAAAGAACACTGTTAAACACCATTAGAAAGTTCAAGTAACATTACAAATTTTAAAGTGTTGTTATAAGAGGGGTAAAGAAAATCCTGCGACCTGATTGGCTGGCACCTATGTATTAGATATGCTTAATGCACATGTAAAACACGTGCTGGCAACAGCACACTAACAATATCAGTGCCTTTTTCCAAAATTCCTGAATGCCATTACAAACTGGGCTGCCACTTTACTCAATAAAAAAATTATCTAGGCCCTAAAAATAACACTCCTTCAAAATAAAAAAAATAAAAAAACAAATTGATTAATGTTCTTTTCCTTTTTTATATTCCCCTCCTAACACAGGTAGCATAGGAAGGACAGACTCAAAGGACCTTCAGTCTCCTTGTGCTGTCAAATTCAGTGTTTCTGTGTTACACACATGCACAAATTAAAAACATGACGTACAACCCACAGTTTTATTTTTGGAGCTCCTTTTCTGACCGTGGACCCCCCTCCCCCATCCTAACCTGCCTACCAGTGAAATCTTTGCTGCTTGCCCTATCATAGAGCAAACTGAATCTGACTTCACTGAGGCCTTCTGTTGTGTGTGTGTTTGTGTGGAGAGAGGTGAACATTCAGCCAATAGAGTTCTGCAGAAGTTTTAATACCTGCATTCCATAATAAACCAATATTCCATCTATTGAATGTGTGGATAGGCAGATGTTTAACAACTGGGGAGGGACTCATTTTTACTAGTTACTTTTAACAAAAGAAAATACCTGTGTTTGAAAGTTGGCTTTTGTTTGTTTTTTGTTGTGTTTTTTCATTTTTTCAGTTTACCCGTTTTATAAGTGCTAATGAGACACTTCGGAGACATGCATTATGCTACTCTAACTGCACTTCCAGGGTCCACTACAACTCTGGGTGTGCAGTTTGATCAGCTTGTCAAATGGACTTCAGAATTCTTTGGAATAATAGCAACTTGCTTGGTTGAAACAACATCAACTGGCCATTCATTAATTCCCAATAAATGCAGTTTTTTCACCAGCCTAACTTATTCTACCTAACAACAGCCTAACTACACAAAATTAAGACCTTTTTCTACATACACAAAAACAATTTTTTTTCTACTTTGTAAGCACAATAACCCACTTTGGGACATGCATTCCTTGAGAATTAATGCAGTCTTCTTCAAGGATATCTTTCGTCAGGCCACACCTATGGAACTATAGCCGCCATGTACTAGGACCACACGGAAACTGTTTGCAAGCAGTCCTCTAGGAGCCATCCACAGTGACATCCTACGTCTGCAATTCCCATAGAAATTTAAGCAGCCTCTTCCCTTCTCAGTTCTTTCCCACCATCGACCATACTTGCTGGACCTTCCACGGAGATGCCGCTGCTAAAGTCAACTGCTAGTTGGTGTTTTTCAGAATTTCTCTCCCTAGTGTACTGTCACTTTTTAAAAGTGATCATCATCATTGTGTATGTCATCTGAGGAACCTGCTGAGCTGTTTAGATACTGTGAATGCAATGAAAAGATTTATTTGTGTGGCCCACATTGTGTCTGCGCGTGCTGCTTCGGCGTGGCCCATAACATCAAGGCCTGGGAGCTTTGCCTTAAGTTTAATACAGTTGCCTGGCAATGCAGGAAGAACACTCTGGAAACCCACCTTCTAAAACAGCAGGTAGCCAGGATGGAGAAAGAGCTCCAGGAAAAGAACTCCACAACATCGCCGGCCCACTCTTCTGGCTCCCACACACATTGAAGTCTCAGGAGAAAACCACCAGGCAACATAAGCACAAGTACTGGGAGAGAGAAAGGAGCAAGAAGAAATCCTCCCCAGTACGTTTCTGGTCACCTCTCCAATCCAGCGTGACTGCCCCAGCACCATTGACCACCTTGGCAATGATGCCATTGGCTGCCCAGACCTCTGGATCTTCATGGTTGGGACAGGCTATGACTATCACCAGGCCTAGCATGGCTGGCAAAGGATCCTCGACGTCGGGTAGTGCCTTCCCCATCAACATCCCAGAGCATGCCTGTAGCACAGTCAAGTGCTGACATGCAGGCACTGCTTTCATCCTTTGCATACTCGCTGCAGCACTTGCTGCCTCCTCCTCCTGCCACAGCAGTGGAATCAGCAGGGCACCCCAGACAAGCCCCACCGCCAATGCCTGTTCGGTCTATGTACGTGCTCCCTTCCAGTATGTCGACGGCCTCTTCTGATCCTTCCTTGAGGCCTACAGAAGCCATTGGCAAGGATCAGAAAAATAAAACTGATCTCATAATACATGAGGAAGAGGAAGAATACGTGGAGAACTCTTATGGGAGGTCTAGCTCCACCATCTCCACAGGGAGTGAGGACTAGATTATGTACACTCCGAGTTCCCCCCATAAAGACCCTTCATGCATCTCCATGATGCAGCAACTCCAGTCTACCATGAGGTTCAAATTTGAGGAGAAAGACATCACTAAATGGAGTCTGGTAGAACTTTTAGAGCTACCTGATTCCCTACCTATTGTGATTTCTCCTCTGCCACCCTGACTGCCTGGCACAGGCCTAATATGACTCCTGCCATTCTTAGGAAGGCAGATAAGCTATACCAGGCCCCCTCAGGAAAGCCTTCTTTGCAGGCCAACCTGAGGCTGACTCAGTTATGATAAATGCAGCCCATGATAGGTCTAAAGTGCCTAAACATCTCAGTTCTCTCCCTCCTGACAGGGAGTCCAGGAGACTAGATGTCACGGGGAAGAGAACCTTGGCTTCTGCCACCTTGGGCCAGAGAACTGCACATTTTCAGGCCCACATGGTAAAATACCAGAATACCCTCTGGAGGAAGGCCCAAGCCCTACTAGAGGGTACTCCAAAGCAAGAGCTGCTTAAGACCTTCCAGGCAGGGGAAGATGTAGGAAATCTGTTGAGGTCTACTTAAGAAGGCACCCTTGGTTGAGGGTGGCAGAATTTGCCAGTGATGTGCAGCATTCCATCCTAAGTGCTCCATTTAGAGAATACAAACTATTTGGATCAGATGTTCGGGATATCCTCTCAAACCTACAGGCTTCAGGCAGGACTTTAAAATCAGTGCACTCCCTCTACCATACACAACCAAGAACTAGACAGAAGGTTCCCTTTCATCCAGCCAGCAACATATGCAATTAAGGAGCCAGACAACAAGGTAAAGGCAGGGGAGGATTAGCTCTACCTGCCCCAGGACCCACCTCAGGTGCCCATTCAAAGGCCCCTAGAGATGGAAGTGCTGCAGCGGCAGGATCTGCATCTGCATGACTCATTACTTGACCCTCACCCACCAGCACCTTTGGAGGTGGTAGTAGAGGGTCGTCTTTCCTTCCACCTGGACCAGTGAAGGACGGTCACATCAGATACTTGGGTCCTGCAGATAATAGAACAGGATAATGCTCTAGAGCTTCTGGAGCTACCTCAGGACCATCCCCAAGCCCCTTCGGCCTAGCCTCCAGAACATGCTGCTAGAGGAAGTATTGGCCCTTTTCCAGTGCTCCGAAACCACCTGCATCTCCAGTGAGATACTGAATAGTGTTGTTATGGGGGGGGACTAGTGCCATGCTCAGTTTGTTTGTTCCCTTAGGTGGATCCTGTACGGTCACATCGCCTTGTTTTCCTTTAGGGCTTCAAACCCCTGGCGGACTCTCCCATCCATAAATGGACTTGTGTCCACTCCCCACACCCCCGGTGCCTGTTAATGCATATCGATCCTTGTCCCCCTTCCACTGTGAAAACCGAGCAAAAGTATTAATTTAAGATTTCAGCATTTAATTAGTCTTCCTCTACCATAGGTTCCTTGTCAAGTATTACAGGGGATGTGACCTATAATAGGCTACTAAGTCAGGTGGGAAGGGAGCTCAGTGCCTTGAAGAATTTCCTCCATTAGCCAGCCATGCATACACAAAAAAGTGGCACAGTTAGCAAAGGCTACCAAGTACTACTGGGAGATAAGTACCCAGAGCTACAGAAAATACGAGAGAAGTGGGAGGGGGAGTTGGGAGTTGGGAGCACTAATCACAGAGGAGGTCTGAGAGGCTGCACTAGGGATACATTGGAAAATCATGGCCTCACCAGGCTGGGGAGAATTTAGACAGAAGTATGGTGTCCGGTTCTTTCATATGCCCACAATCACGTGCCACTTTCATGCAAGGAATACAAACTGTTGGAGAGAGTGCGGGCTCACACTTCCACATTCTTTGGACCTCCCCGGGCCTCCAACCATATGAGACAGGTACTTTGAATTATTTAAAGACTGTGGGACATCCCCATCCCATATACATTTGACATCTGGTGTTGGGGGTCCCAATGTCACGGTTAGGCAATCAAGCACAGCAACACTTTCTCCAAGCTCTTTGCACAGTGTCCATAAAAGGGATTACAGCCCTGAGGTTGCAGGCTGCATGATCTGTATGAAGCATGGATAAACATGGTTGATGAGCTTAACAGGATGGCAAGGCTGACAGCAACACTAAGACTTACCATGCAAAGACACATGGCACTGTGACAGAGATGGGAAGGACACAGACTGGGGGGCCTAAATGGGGAACCACATATAAGAGAAAGGGGAAATTGTTTAACCAGGAAAGGCACACTAAGCTGGAGCTTGCTTCCAGGTGCGACCTGGGAGCACAAGGAAGTTAAGTGACTTGCTCAGGGTTACACAGTATGCAAGTCGGGGCTAATGGGATTCAAACCCAGGTCTCCAGGTTTGCAGCTCAGTGCCCTTAACCACGATGCTATACTGCCTCTGAGCACTTAAATAGACAAGTTCTCAGACATAGCGAGTGAGACCCTGCTCCATACCGTGATATTCCTCACAATGGTCCATGAATAAAAATCCACTCAGTAGCAGAAATGGTCATTTCTGTTGATTTGGGTAAACTGCTTGTCCATTATATTGCTGTGTTATAGTTACTCTATAGTGAATGCTGTAAACTAGGCAGAGATTACTCCTAAACATCATTGGGTGGCTGTGAATGTCCTCTCAGTATTTTTATGTGTAACAGACACTTTATGTGCTGAGATAATGTGTACTCGGAAAGTACTAAAAGCAGTTTTAAAATGATTTTTACTTTGGGTTTTATTGCAGTGCTGTCACCAAATACAGAACATTGCACATTTTTTCTGCATCATAGGTCAGCCACTGGCAGCCTTTTTCTGTATATCTTGAAACGTTCTTTTTTTTTCTATTATCTGTTTATATTCCTCATTGGAACTGGCAGGCAGCTCCGGCCCTCCCTAGGAGGGTCTCGTCCTCCCGACCTGATCGTCCCCGCACAGCCAACCCCATAGTTCCCCTATGGATTGCCCCCCACGGTGGGGCCAGGGGAGGCGTCAACTCCCCCTCCCCAGAGCGTAATCCAGAAGTCGGGCAGCCCATGAGTAATGGATCGGGCCATCATGGAGCCAGCCAGCTCCCCGCTTTCTCTCCCACCCTATGTTGTGGCTGCCTTGTGAGAGGCACGCAATGCCACAGTTCTACGGCGCCTCCCACGCAAGGCCACCTCCCACCTGCACTACCCTCTTGCCTCCACCTGGGGACAGTGGGACCTATGGAGGATGATGAAATCCCTCCTGAGAGAGGAGAGCTTCCAAGTGGCTGCTCAATTCTGCCCCAGCCGACCACCAACAGCCCAGGCTTGTTCCCAAACCCAGGTCACTGGCTGGCGAGGTGTGGTGTCCAGCACCTCAACCCTTAGTGCCACTGGGCCGGCCTATCTTGAAACTTTATAACTTTTTTGCCTTAACTAGTTTTTTAGCACTGAAGTTGGTGACTGTTGTGGTCAGACTAGTGTCATAGTGACAAGAGAGATAGAGAGTGGGTAGAAAAGGGGGCAGAGCAGGCAGAGGCACTCAATGAGTACTTCTGTTCAGTGTTTACCAGGGAGAGGGACGGGCCTATGTCCCAGGGGGAAAGTTGGGGTGGGCACGGGGGAGTGGGGGTAACGGATAGGGAGATGCCAATGAGCAGGGTGTTAGAGTACCTTAGGTCCCTATGGGTGAATAAGGCACCAGGACTGGATGACATGCATCCAAGGGTCCTGAAGGAGTTGGCAGAGGTCCTGGTGGGACATCTGGCAGACTTGTTCAGCACCTCCCTAGGGACTGGGTATGTGCCCCAGGACTGGAGGATTACACATATGGTGTCCCTCCATAAGAGTGGGCCCAAGGACGAACTAGGTAACTACAGACCAGTCAGCCATACCTCCATCGTGGGGAAGCTAATGGAGACTATCCTTAAAGAGAGTTTGGTGATCTTTTTGGAGGAGAATGGTCTCCAGGACAGTAAGCAACATGGGTTTATCTCGGGCAGATCCTGCCAGACAAGCGTGGTTGACTTTTTTGACTGGGTAACAAGGGCACTTGATAATGGCCATGCAGTAGATGTCCTGTATCTGGACTTCAGCAAGGCCTCCGACTCTGTGCCACATGAAAGATTGACTAGTAAAATGAGAAACCGTGGATCAGGGGAGAAACTGGTAGGATGGGTTAGGAGCTGGCTGCAGGATAGATAGTAGAGGGTAGTTGTTGGAGGAGAACTTTCGACTCCCGGAGCTGTAACCAGTGGGTTCCCACAATGCTCGGTTGTAGGACCGGTGCTATTTAACATCTTCATTGCCGACATGTCAGATGGGATTAGGAGTAAGATTAGCCTTTGTGCAGACGACACAAAGATCAGGGAAATGTAGATAGTGTGGCGGGGGCAGGCACTCCAAGAGGATTTGCAAGACTTGAGCAGTGGTCAGGCATGTGGCAGCTGGGGTTCAATGCTAAGAAGTACAAAGTCATGCATTTGGGAGCCAGGAACCCTGGGAATTGCTACTAGCTGGGGGGAGTGCAGCTCTCCACTTCATTGGAGGAGAAGGATCTGAGAGTACTAATCACAGGGGACATGAATTACTCAGCACAGTGTAGGAAGGCAGCGGCCAAGGCTAATAAGATGCTGGGGTGCATTGCCAGGGGAATCACCTCTAGGAGAGAGGAAGTTATTCTGCCACTGTACAGGTTGCTGGTGAGAGCTCACTTGGAGTACTGTGTGCAATTCTGGTGACCTTATTTAAAGAAGGACATCAAACTGTTGGAGTCCAGCGCAGGGCAACAAAGATGATCCTTGGGCTGAGGGACAAACCATATGAGAAAAGATTGGAGGAGCTCAACATGTATTCCCTGGAGGACAGACGGGGGAAGAGGGGATATGACTGAGACCTTCAAATACTTAAAGGGCATGAATAAGATTAGTACTGAGAGCATGTTTAGATTAAAGGGAGGGGCACAAGGGGACACAGTCTGAAACTGGAGGGTGGAAGATCCAGGAGGGAAATGGGGAGGCACTACTTCACTGAAAGGGTGGCAGCGAGGTGGAACACACTGCCACAGGAGGGGATATCATTGAAATCTGTGGGCAGTTTTAAGAGGGGGTGGGACAGGGTCAAAGGTAAGGTCAGAACTGGGGAAGCTGGGAAGGGGGGGAGTCAGCAGAGGGGGGGCCAATAAATCAGATGGACGGGCAAGGGATGGGGACAGCTGCAGTAGATTAGACTGGGAGTTGTGCACTCCAGAAGACTTGATAGACCGTGTGGCTTGTATCTGCTGCCATTTTCGTATGTTCATACAGTATGTTCGTATTGTCTGGGGGAGGAGGTGGAACAGTCAGAAATTCTGCTGCTAGTGCTGTACTACTGTGGCTGCTGATGGATTGTCCGCTTTTGCTGCCTCCTTGTCAAGACATTTCTTTTTAAAGATTCGTAGTGATTATGTGAGTGGTTGTGGCAGCACAGTTAACAGCTCGTGAAACTAAGTGGCTTGCCGGTAGAGGGAAGCTTCGTAGGCTAGTAGTAAAGTTCTGCTAATTTGTTGTTGTCTTTCAACAGTAAACACTATTGTTTCCTGGCCGCATGCCTCAGAAGTCCTTAGAATAGCCTATTTATCCCAAATCCTTTAAAAGGGCTTTTCATTTTAAACTGATTTTCTTCTGCCTGCCTACCTACAGGCCCTCGGACCTTAAAAGGACTCACTAATCTCTGGGCCCTGAAAAGTGCTTTAATGCCTGCCTGCGTGCCCTAATAAGGCCTTGGCTCCCAAGCCCTAAAAAGAGCTATTTAATGAATTTTTTTTTTTTTTGCTTAATTTTCTTCCTGAAAAGGGTTTTCATGCCTGCCTCTGTGCCCTAAAAATGCCTTAGCCCACAATATTTAAATATGCAGGCAGTCAGTCAGGAAAAATACACTAAAGCCTTAGGTGCTACAGTGGGCAGGCACCAAGGAGCTGTAAGAGTCCTCAGACAAATGTGCCTGCCCCAGGGAATCTAAGGTGTAGGACTTCCTTATCTTGGAAAAAGGATGCCACTGGACACCAGGGATTTTTTTCCCAACCCAGGATGAGGTGAGGTGAGGTGAGGTGAGGTAGGGGGTGCCAAATCTCAGATCGGATCCATTAGTCGGATTTTGTACAATCCCATGCAAGGATCCTGCCTTGAATTTGATCTTGGATCAGAAAGTGCAAAATTCCAGCTGATCCACTGAGAAAATGCTTAGATTTAGAGATGTCTAATTTTTTAATTATATCCAAGCAACACTATCACCAACCAAAGAGCAGCTGTCACAGTGTTAATGACATTGCTGTAGCAATGTGCAGCACTGAAACTAGCAAGCAGTTCAAATCAAAGAGAATATGCTAAGCTTCATGCAGTCAGCTGAGTCAAAAGTTATTACTAAGTAAACTGATGTTGTATAAACCAAATATGCAATGGCCTGGCTCAAAATATGCAGTTTTCTTTTTTTGTTGTGCGGTAGGGCTTCCATAACTCACATGTGACTCTGCCACTCGTGAGTTACGGTCTTGCCCCCTCACACCTGAAGATCATGCATATTTCTAGGGACATGGATATGTTGTTCATCCACACTGTCTGGCAGGTTCCTTGCTGCTTTAAATCTTGCCGGAAGGTCTTCAAGCTGGCTCCTCCCACCCACCCGGGTGGTAAAACTCTCGGCTCCACCCCATGTCGCCAGATCTTCCTTACCGCTTGGAAGCTCAGGTTCCCTTCTTAACACTCTGCGTATAGACTGGATCCTAATTCTTTGGTTCACCCGAAACTAATTCTTAAGTTTTCAAAACTTCGGTCAAATTACTCCCTTGCGGCTGCGATGGACAAATCGACTCCCAGTTTTTGGCAGTGCCCATGTGGGCAGAAAATGTCCAGGATGGATCCACAGTCGTCGTCCACTGCTCGCCTAGATCACGACCCGCAGGCCTCATGAATATGCTGCTCGTTTTTGGCCATTCTGGAAGACCGCGCTGCCCGGTTACAGCTTGGGCACCCTGAGAAGCTCTATCCGCCGGTGAAGTCCAAGGAGGCCCATTGGGCAGTGTCCGTGGTGGCTGGCTCGGCTGAGCAACTCAAACAGATGATCGCCCTCGAGGAGGAGGCGGCCCAGGCCGCATCCTCATCTTCCTTGGTCGCAGCATTTATCCCGCTCTCTTTGGGATCCTCCTACACAGCTTCTTTTAAGGAGCTTTGCCAGTCCCTTTCCACAAAGGGAGAGGGGCCATCGGGACATTCTTCTTGGTCCAAAAAGAAGGACTCGAAAGGTAAGTCCCACCGTCGGCGTTCATGGAGCGGGAGAGTCCCCTTCCCCGGACAGTCGACACTCGACTTCGGTCGAGTTTGCAGCTAAGGCTGCTGGCTTCACAGTGTCCCCGTCAGGTCAGCCGGCCGAGACACCCATCGACACAGTCCAGATTTTTCTCGACCTGTCGGACGGGCTGTCGACTGGTGAAGCCGACAGTCCTTCTTCACCGGTTCCCCCGGTGGAGACTGAGGACTTGCCTGCGCCTCCCATGCCGGAGTCCTCGGTCAAGGCTTCCGAGCCGAGGGAAGAGCGGGTGTCCCCCGCCTCTTCCCAGACCTGCCCTCGGAAACACCGAGGGTCTCGGTCTCGGACCTCGTCTCGGTCCAGCCGATCTCACTGACATCGGCGGTCTCGGTCTCGGCACCGAAGTAAGCGTCGGCGCCGCTCGTCCTCGTCTTCCTCATCAGAAGAGGAGAGGCTTCAGGGCAAATTGAGTCGACGCTACGAGGACCTAATGTGGCAGCAGTTACTTCTGTCCGGGAACAAGCCGACGCTGTCGCCTTCCCCAGCCATCAAGTGACTGTCACCCAACCGGCTGAAACAACCCCTCGCTGTAGTCGAGGTGCCCAAGCCTGGGCCAGTTGTTTGGCCGAAACCAGCTGCCCCACCAATTGTGGTGGAACCTCCGCCTCCGCAACCGAAATCGAGGGCGCTGACAAAGGACTCTCGGTCGGGTCAGGGTCTGCCCCACAGGTTGTCGGTCACCCTCACTCCCGACCGTCCTCGGCGGGTGGAGGATGGCTCAGGCCCCAGGCAGTTCTTCGCGGACTCCTCGGAGTCCAACGATGACTCCTCCCTGTTTTCCAGGCCCCTTGACCTGGAGTCCTCTGGGGAGCAGTCGATGGACGAGAGCCCATCGTCCTTTATGGGTCTGCTTTGGCTCATCTCGGAGTCTACCAGGATGTAGCTCGAGCCCGTATCCAAGCGGGCCAAGTATCCCCTGACGGAGATACTGGACAGAGGATTAGCCAGAGCCTTTCCGGTGGCTGAAGCCATTGCTGGCCCAGCCTGAAAGCTTTGGCAGGCCGGCTTCTGGTCCTGCGCCCGCCAGGATGGCCTGAAGTATGCGGTCCCTACCGCTCATTGTCGGTTCTCAAACACCCCTCCGTGGAGGGGTTGGTCACCGATAGCATTTTCCGGCGTTCCGGGAATGCTAGGGATGTGGATAACCCCCCGACAAGGAGTCCAAAAGCTGGACTATGCCGGGCACAAGGTGTGCGCTGCGTCCTCCCTTGGCCTCCACCAGGCCAGCTCAGCCACGCTGATGGCACACTTCTCCCACGCCCTCATGGGCTCCCTGGATGAGGTGATCCCTCATCTCCCGGCCGACCTGCAAACCATGGTCAAGCAGGTACGGGACCAGGGAAGGGCGGTGGCAAAACAGCAACTCCAAACGGCTCTGGACATTGGAGACTCCTGTGCCAGATCAGTTGCGGCCGCAGTGGCCATGCGCCACAGAGCATGGCTGAGGATATCCACCTTCACGGCGGATACCCAGCCATAAACTGGCGGATGTCCCCTTCCTGGGGACTGACCTGTTCGGCCCTGGAGTGGAAGGCCACCTCCAGCGGATCGAAAAGTCCAGTGCTACTCCGGAATCGGTCACCTCCGCCCAGAAGGACAAGGGCCGTCGCCAACAACATAAGTCCTTTTGCCCTTCTGCACTAACGGCATGTCTGGCCCAACAGCACCAGCATCAGGGCCAGCAGGCTCGCACTTGGCACCCCAAAGCTAAGCCTGTGGCTTCCTCTAACAGGAAGCAGAGAGGAAAAGGCCCAGGAGGTCCCTCGGCTGGTCTCTCCTCCAAGCCTGCCCAGTGACGGGTTGAGGGGTGTCGCCCCCAGCCTCGTCACTCCCCCCATGGAGGGACGGCTCCACCACTTCCTTTCCGCCTGGTCCGCTATCACCACGGACCGCTGGATGTTGGAGGTGGTAGGAAAGGGCCGCCCCTGGAGTTTGAGCAGGCCCGCCCTTCCGAGCCGTCGCCTCGGGGCCTATGAGATCCGTAACCTCTCTGGTGGCTCACGAGCCTTCGCCCTGCTCCTCAAAGAGGTGATCAGAAGGTGGCGGATCCTCCACCAGACCGGGGTTTGTGTCCAGGTACTTCCTGGTCCCGAAACAGACGGGGGGCTGGTGCCCCATTCTAGACCTGCACAGGTTCCTAAGGTCTCGGACCTTCAGGATGGTCACTCTGGCTCAGATAATCCCATCCTTGGAACGAGGCATGTGGTTCTGTTCTCTGGACCTTCAGGACGCGTTCTTTCACGTCCCAATCCGTCCGCCCACCCAAGATTCCTTCCCTTCAGAGCAGAAGGATCCCTCTACGAGTTCCGGGCC
Organism: Neoceratodus forsteri; assembly: GCA_016271365.2. Lineage (NCBI taxonomy): Eukaryota > Metazoa > Chordata > Ceratodontiformes > Ceratodontidae > Neoceratodus > Neoceratodus forsteri. Next base: position 1,125,354,201 of record CM057449.1, on the reverse strand, counting down.
ATGCCCTTCGGCCTTTCCTTAGCTCCCAGGGTCTTCACCAAATGCATGGCAGTGGTGACAGCATTCCTGCGGCCCCAAAGGGTCCGGGTGTACCCCTACCTGGACGACTGGCTGATTGCAGCCTCCTCCAGAATGGAGGTGGAGTGGTCCAGAGATCTGGCCCTCCAGGTTTGCTCTCAGGTTGGCCTCCTCATCATCAACGAGGCCAAGCCAGAACTCGTGCCAAAGCAGATGATACAATTCATCAGGGCAGAGCTCGACTCTCTACAAGCCAGAGCACGGCTCCTGGCGGACAGGGCTGAGGTTATTTCCTCCTTTGCCCAGTCATTTCAGGTTGGGCAGTTGCGCCCTGCCCGTGACTTGCTGCACTTCCTGGGCCTCATGGCGGCCTGCACCTGCGTGGTCCGTTGGGCCCGTTGGTACATGCGTCCCCTTCAATGAGGGCTGGCCAGCCAATGGTCACAGCACTCCAATCCCTTGGATCAGATAGTGACAGTGACCCAGGGGATGTGGAACGCCTTCCAGTGGTGGACCGTTCCAGCACATCTGCAGGAGGGCATCCCATTCGACTGCCCCGAGCCGACGGTCTCTCTATCGACCGATGCCTCTCTGATGGGCTGGGGTGCCCATCTGGGGGAGCACAGAGCACACGGCCTCTGGTCCCCTCGGGAGTCCCGATGTCACATCAACCTGCTGGAGCTTCGAGCAGTTCATCTAGCCCTCACCGCCTTCGCTCCATTTATACGGGGTCAAGTGGTCCAGGTCCAGATGGACAATACCACGACCATGTACTACCTAAACCGCCAGGGCGGGACACACTCCATGCCTCTGTGCAGGGAAGCTCTCCGCATTTGGTCCCTTGTGCGCAGCCTGGAGGTGGATCTCCTTGCCATCCATGTGGCAGGAGCCTCCAACATTCTGGCCGATGCCCTAAGCCGGATAGGGGCTGCGTCCCACGAGTGGTCTCTCCTCCGGAGGTAGTACAAGATCTGTTCTCCCACTGGGGCATGCCTCAGGTGGACCTGTTGCCTCCAGGGAGAATGCGAAGCTGAGACTGTTTCATGCCCGCCCCCCCCTCAGCAGGGCTCGCTGCAGGGGGATGCCTTCTCGAGGCCGTGGACCCTGAGCCTCTTCTACGCCTTCCCCCATTTCCCTTGATCCACAAGGTGCTTCTCAAGACGAGGAGGGACAAGGCGCAGGTGATTCTGGTAGCCCCAGACTGGCCCTGCCAGTTCTGGTATCCAGATCTCCTCAGTCTCAGCTCCAGGCTCCCAAGGCGGCTTCCAGCCGCCCGGACCTGATCTCAGTCAGTCAGGGAAGGTATTCCATCCGGACCTTCAATCCCTGCACCTGGCGCCTGGTTCCTGAGTGGCTAGAGTTCCAGGCCTTGGGTCTTTCGACGAGGTCCTCAACGTTGTTGAGGCATCCCGTAAGTCGACCAGAAAATGCTACGCCTTCAAATGGAAGAGATTCTCCATTTGGTGTCAGAACAAGGGCCTGGACCCTTCCTCCTGTTCCTTGGCAAGCATTCTGGACTACCTGTGGTCCCTTTCTCAGCAAGGGCTTCAGTCGAGGCAACCCTTAAAATTGCACCTGGCAGCCATCTCTGCTTACCGAACGCGGGCGGGAAGCAGTCGATCGCGCAGGAGAAGGTGGTCGGGCGCTTTCTCAAAGGCCTTGATCACATATCCCCTCCGGTGCGAGAACCTCCACCTCTGTGGGATCTACTGCTGGTATTGGCTATGCTCATGGGCAAGCCATTCGAACCGATGCACAGGTGTGACATCTCTCACGTGTCATGGAAGACTGCCTTCTTGGTGGCTATCACGTCAGCCAGAAGGATGGGAGAGCTCCAGGTGCTTTCCATCAAGTCTCCTTATCTGGTCTTCCACAGGGACAAGGTTGTCCTGCACCCCAACCCGAAATTCCTTCTGAAGATGGTGTCGGAGTTTCATCTTAACCAGGTGTTGACTCTGCCGGTGTTCTACCCCAGTCACACCTCGGAGGTCGAATATAGGCTCCATACTTGGGACCCTAGAAGAGCGCTCGCCTACTATAAGGAGCGGACGGCTGAAGTTCGGGGAGAGGTTCGCCAGCTGTTTGTCACCTACGCTGAAGCCGCATCTGGCAGACCTGCAGCCAAGCAGACGATAGGCAGGTGGGTCACCTCCTGCATAGATCTCTGGTATAGGTTGGCTGGCATGGAGCCTCCCAGAGGGATAAGAGCTCATTCTACCTGCCATACCGCTGCATCAGTGGCTGCTTCCAGGGACGTCCCTATCCAGGAAATCTGCAGGGCTGCTACCTGGAAGTCAGCACACACCTTCATTACCCATTACCACATTGACCTTGAGTCACGCTGGGATGCTGGTTTTGGGGCCTCGGTTCTCCCAGTCATTATTCCCTAAGTAGGGGGTGTGCGCCTTGCCTCCCTCCTCCCGGAGAACTGCTAGGAGTCTGCCAGACAGTGTGGATGAACAACATATCCATGTCCCTAGAAATACAGGTTACTCACCTGTAACAGGAGTTCTAGGAATGATATATGTTGTTCATCCGCACAACCCCCCTGGCCTCCCCAGCTTCGACGCACAACCTGGCTTCCAGCGGGCTAGATCTGGCGTCATGGGGCGGAGCCAAGAGTTTTACCACCCCGGGTGGGTGGGAGAAGCCAGCTTGAAGACCTTCCGGCAAGATTTAAAGCGGCAAGGAACCTGCTAGACAGTGTGGATGAACAACATATACCATTCCTAGAACTCCTGTTAGAGGTGAGTAACCTGTATTTTGAGTCGGGCTATTGTGTAGCCACAATATATTGTACATGGATTCCATTATATTTATTTCTATTTAAATAGTAACTCTGAACCATATTTCTTGGCTCTGTATGAAAGGCATTATATTTAACCACAGTTAATTTTATTTGCCACTTGTTTGCCAACTCCCCTAGTACATTTTTTGTGATGAAAGTTATTTTATTCATAGGGCCTTTTCTCATGTCATGGTGTGGGCGGCTTATCAGCCCTGTCACTACTTCCGTCAACTGCCCACTACCTCCCCAGGACCGACATCACCTGAAATTCCTCCTCGGATTGCCCAACCCTCGAAGGCAGGGTCAGGCAAGGGAGCACCATCCTCCCGCCCAGCTAGTGAACACATCCAGAATGGGTGGGCTCGTCCCCTTTATGGTGCTGTAAGTTGCAGGCAGGGCTTCACAAAGCCCATGCCAGTTTTCCGTAAAATCCCTGATTTCGTGCCATGCCACACAAATCCCAGAATCCTCTGCAGCAGACATCAGAGCAGTAGGCAGCAGTGGGAGATTCAATAGCTTGCATTGTGTATTAGAGTTAGTGTTTGGTCTCTGTCTCCAGGGTCCCCACCAGACCAAGTGGGCAGGTAGCCGGGGGACTGGCAGTGCCTACCAGTCCCCTGTGAGCCGTGCTGTGCAATGCCAGGTCAATGAGGAACAAGACTGCAATTGTGGCAGACTTGATTTCCTCGGTTGACCTGGCTTGCATTATGAAGACCTAGTTAGGTGACAACGCCGGACCAGTATTAGAGCTGCTGCCCCCTCTGGGTTCTCCATAGTGCACTACCCGAGGAGGGAACACAGGGGAGGGGGTGTGGTCATCTGTTTTTGATCTGACTTGGGATTCACCATGCACCCAGTGGGACTGGCCAGGTCTTTTGACTGTGTGGCAGTGCGTGGGAGTCAAGGTGCGGGCTGCAGGATTTGCCCCATTTACCTTCCTCTGGGGTCAGGGGGGAGATTTTCTGCAGGAGGTCACGGACTTCGTAATCGGCGATATGTTGGAGTCCCCCAGATGTTTAATTCTGGGGGACTTCAATGCCTGGGTCAACGACGAATCTTCACAATTTGGGTATGACCTCCTCCAGTTGATGTCATCACTGGGCCTGACACAACTCATTACTCTGTGACCCATCACCACGGCCACATGCTTGACCTGATCTTCTCGCTGGGGCTTGAGATTGCCAACCTCAAGACTGATCAGGTCATTTGGTCTGATCACTACACGGTGAAGGTCCTGTTCGGGGGTCCCCTCGGAAGTTCCTTCCCTGCTGAGATGATCAGCTACCGCCCTTTAAGGGGATTGTCCCCAGAGGGACTCCTGGCAGTGGCTGACTCATCTAGTGTAGACGCTGCATGTGCGGTTGGCATGAACGAGGTGGTGGCTACCTATAATAGTGTGGTCTCTGAAGCACTTGACGCCATCGCACCAGTCCATATACAACTCGGATCCTCTCACTTGAGATCCCCTTAGTTTGATGGGAATCTCAAGGATATGAAGATCAAGGGTTGGAAGTTGGAGCGTTGCTGGCAGAAGACCCGCTCTGAAGGGGACAAACTGGCCTTGTGTGCTCTTTACCATGAGTACCAAGGGGCAGTCAACCGTAAGAAGGCAGAGTTCTTGTCCAGGAATATTGCCGCAGGGAAAAACGGACCATCTCAGCTCTTTCGGACTGTGGACAGATTGCTATGTCCGGTTTCAGCCAAAAAAAATGTTTTCAATCACATTGTATGAGGAATTTGCTCTGTTTTTCTCTGACAGTGTGTCCTCCATCTGGTCGGGGATTCTATCAGTGAGACAAGTCTTGTCTCACAGTCATCGACCTGGAAGGAGCAGAGGTACCTGCTCTGTCTGGGATGAGTTTAAAACGGTGGGGGTGGCTGAGGTCACTGAGGTGATCTCGAAGCTAAAGCACACTTATTGTGAACTGGACCTGGCCTCGACTCGTTTCTTAATGAGATGTGTCGGTACTGTAGGCTTGGTGTTGCTGGGATTGTCCGGTGTTTGATGTTGGAGGGAATCCTTCTGGATGCCTTGAAAGAGGCTCTGGTGAGACCCCTCCTGAAAAAGCCATCTCTCTACCCAGACGTCCTGCTGAATTACCGTCCGATCTCCAACCTGCCATTTCTGGGCACGGTTGTTGAGAAATGAGTGGTGCAACAGCTCGAAGAACACCTCATGTCCTTTGACATCTATGAGCCATTCCAGTCGGGTTTCAGGGCTAAGCTTAGCACCGAAATGGCATTAATCAGGGTGCATAATGACCTCCTCAGGGCTAGAGATAGAGGAGACAGGTCAATTTGTGTTCTCCTCGATCTCTCATTAGCATTTGATACTGTGGATCACATCATGGTGCTTGATTGCCTTCAAGAGTATTGTGGACTCTCCGGTACTGTCGTCAACTGGTTTGAGTCCTGTCTCTGGCAGAGAGCAACGGATGGTGGTGGGGAATTTCTCCTCCTCCCCGAGGTCCCTGTCATGTGGAGTACCTCAAGGTTCGATCTTGTCACTGATGTTATTCGCAGTATACATGCTGCCCCTGGGAGAGCTCACCAGACAATACAGTATGGGGTTTCATTGTTATGCAGATGATACCCAGCTGTATTTGTCTTTTGCCCTGGGAACACACAATGCCATGGAAGTGATTAACAACTGCCTGGCCAAGATCACTCACTGGATGTCCTCCAGCTGGTTGCGACTGAACCCAGACAGGATGGAGGTACTGGTGATAGAGCCGGGTTGTGGGCACGATGGGAGTGCCTCTGCAGTGGGTACAGGATTGTTTCTTGGATCCACATCATTGATGGCCTCCCCTAGGGTGCGGGATCTTGGTGTTGTTCTGGACAGCAGATTGACACTTGAAGCTCAGGTGTCATCTGTCGTCAGCAGTGGTTTTTACCACTTGAGGAACATCGCCAGGATTAAGCCCCTAGTTCCGCCTGAAGGCCTGCTCGAGGCTGGATTACTGCAATGCTCTTTATTTCGGGATCACTGGAGGGACCCTACACTTACTGCAGCTGATGCTGAATGCAGCAGCCAGGTTGCTGACAGGCCTGGGAAGGTCTAGTCATGTGACCCCAGTCCTGCCAGCTCTGCACTGGCTGCCTGTCAGGTGGAGGTTACTCTTCAAAGTGGGCTTGCTTTCCTACAAGGCCCTATATGGGCTGGGCTCTGATCATCTGTCTGATCTCCTAACACCTGCCTCCTCAGTCTGCTCTCTCAGCTCCTCGACCTGGGGCCTCCTTGATGTTCCCAGGATCAGGCTAAAAACATCAGGCAACCATGCTTTTAGTGTCGCTGGGCCGACCCTGTGGAACACTTTGCCAGCTGCCATCAGGGAGGCCCCAACAGTTGAGCTGTTTAAAATAGGGGCTAAAGGCCTACCTTTTCTGTTTGGTCTTCTTTGACGAAGATGGCTGACTTGTACTAATTTTATGAATTAAATTATTTATGCTGAAGATTTATGTATGTATGTATGTATTATTTTAAATTGTTACTGTGTTTTGTGTCTGTATTGACCCTACTTTTTATTGTAAGGCACCCAGAACCTCAGGGATTGGGCCCTGGATAGATAAAATTTGCCTTGCCTTTATATAAGCTCTGATCTTTTGTTGGCTGGTTCCACTGTCCTCCCAGTGCTAAGTACAGTCACAGAGGACTGTACCTAGCTCCTGGAGAAAAGCAGAACCAGAAAACATCTGATCAGAGATTATAAAAGGTCTAACATGCACTGCAGGCTATTGAACCTCGCATGGTTCCACTATGCCTCGGCGACAAATTTCTTGTCAACCGACGACACAGCAACAGCACAACAGTACCAATTGGTGTTGTACTGTCACTCGGGAACAAGTGTTTTCTGTGGGGGGCTCTCCCCCCTGCACCCCCCATACTTTAGATTGTTAACTCCAGTCGGAGTTAGTTCAGGGATGGGAGCAAACACCTCCCTACCACCAGTGTCAGGTAGCAGAGACCATCACAGTGACTGCCGACAGTGTCTCTGTGATGGTCTTTGCTGTAGAACTGACGGTGCGCGATCGGTATACGATCTCACACTGCTGCCTACTGCTCTGTCAGCTGCAAGGGATTCTGGGAATTGAAGTAACAGAAGATGTCAGCCTAGAAGTAAACAAAATTAGTCTGATACAATCTACTATACTTCAGTAAACAGTAAGTAAACCAAAATGTTTTTGCACACTAAGTACACATTGGGACCACCCCACAATTGAGTGTGGGGCCCTTGGTGCAGACTGTTCCCCTTTAAAGAAGGAAGAAGAACTGGGATGATGTTAGCTAGTCTAAAAATCTCTTCCCAATGAAGTAAAGCATATGGGATGACAAATTGCATGCTAGGATGCATAAGATGGTGCTGTGCCAGTTGCAGATACTGCCACTGTACCAGTCACTGGTTTGACCACCCTTGAAGTGCTGTGTACAGTTTTGGAGCCCATATCTGAGGATGGAATGAGATACGCTAGAAACCATAGAGTGACGTGCTTTGAGAATGGCCCAGGGACAGCAGGGTAGGTGCTGTGAGGAGAGGTTGGAGAGTCTCAATATACAGTATACTCGGGGGTTGGGGGGGCAGAAGGGAGAGGAGCTGTATGATAGGAACATTCAGATGCATTCATGGGGAACAACAGGATGAATGCCACAGAGCTTTTGAAAATAAGGAATGGTTCATCCACTAGGGGGCACAAAGCTGGAAGGGGAGGGCATTTAAAAAGGACGTCAGTAAGTGTTTTTTCACAGAACAGGTGGCGGATGGGTGGAATAATGTACCAAGTAATGTGGTCAGTAGTGGGACTGAAGCTGGGTTCTAAACATAATAGGACACCTTTAGGGGCATTATTATAATGTAATACATTATAGCGTGTCAAGACAGATTTTATGGCCTGGCCTTTTTCTGTCCTGATTCTTCTAATCTATGACTTCCTGTTTCACACCTCAGTCCTCTAACCACTATACTACACTGCCTGCCCAACCTCTTGCCAACAGTCGCACGCTAAAACCAACTTGATTGAAACAAATGAAACAGATGCCACCTCACCATACTCCCAGTCTGTGACTTTAAGGTTTCCTTCATTTGAGGCTTGTTTATTTAGTCTATCATAATTTTATTTAACACATTTTTAAGATTCCACTGTACAGGTTCCAGAGAGAAAATTCACATGTGATCCTTTTCCAAGTTTTTCCTGTACACTGGGGTCCTTTTTCAAAATTGTAAAGCTTTATTAAAACTGGTGGGAGACTAAAGACTTTTCCTCAGCTGGCTTATAAATTTCCGAGGCATCAAAGACATATACAGTACTTAAAAGCTATGTTAGAACTCTGTCCCTTCCTCCCAAAATTAAGATCAGCTTATTTAGTTATTTTATTACCTAGATGGTTTCCTCATGCTTTCTTCATTTTCATGCCATGTTTCCATGTTATAGCGTACTGAACTGAACCTGCCATTTTGCAATGTGCAGCAGACTGTTGCTGGGAAGCGGGTTCATTTTTGACATCTCAAAACTCAAGCAGAACTTAACCCAACTAAATCCTTCATGAAACAGCTAACTGTTCATTCCATTCTGTTTAAATAACGTAGAAACGAAGTGTGTAATTTGAAAGTCAAAGTATATAAGATCTAAACCATTAAGCAAATGTTAATGCTTTCTGTTGTTTTAACTCTCAGCCAGAAAAACAATAAAAGCCATTCTGTGTTGGACTATGCATCTTGTCTAGTTTCCAGCACTGCATATGGAGGCTATGTAGCATCTGCTTTTTTATACTTCCGTTTTGTTTTCTTTAAAACTATATAAGACAGTACTTATATACGTATATAAGACAATAAACTTGGCAGAATATTGTCTGGCATATTACTATATGGTGGACTGGAATGAGACAAATTACAGTTAGATCCTTCCATTTATTTATTTATTTGCTTTTGGTAACTGGGTAAGTGCAGTAGACAGAACTGCGTATTTTCAGGCACGACCCGGGAGAGTACAAATCAAGGAACAGGTAAAATCAAATACATATACAGTGTTGTACAATAGGAGATTCCAAACGGTTATACAGAGGTACAAGTTACACAGTACATAAAGGAGGTACATATCACACAGTATAATAGGAACCTTCCTCGGCTCAAAAATGGCCTGTACCTGCCAGTGCTAATGTGGTAATAACTCAGCCGACAGTCTCCCAATACCTATGCCTTTCCTCAGTTATCACTCCACTGAATATCACCTTCCCCGGGACCCCCCTTATTACCCTATTCCCCTTGTAACTAACAATGTCTCCTCATGGTTGAACACTCCTCCCCCTCCTCTGACAATGCCAGCTTTTGGCTGCCCCCCCCCCCCTTCTCTTTCTTTGAATCAAGCTTGTGTAATTAAGTACTAAATTGATGTGTAAAACCTCAGACTTGTTCTATTACTGGTTGTGTATATGATTCAATGTTCCTTTTACTATTAACTCTGTATTTTATACTGTTATGTCTGTTTTTAACAATTGACGTGGAACCTTTGAAAACGAGTCCTTGACTCAAAGGTATTAATCCCAAACTGAAATAAAAAATAAATAAAACAGACAAAAAGGCACAATTTACGGTTAATCATGTACAAAATATGACAGTGCTGTTGGTAAGTCAGCAAGGAGACAAATTTCCAGGCAGAGACAGGGAACAAAGCGTGTAGCAACTTACTCTTCCATAATGGCAGTACTAAATACCCAAGAAGAGAAACAATAAGACGTCTGCTAAGCTAAGCTATACCCCAGCTATGGTATCTAAAATAATAGTGCCTTCCCTTTCTGCCTAGATTATTAAAAATAGTCGCTTGGTGCTTGCATGCTTATCTTTTTGAAACCCAAGTAATGTCATAAGCACCGCCTGTCTAATTTGCTTGCATATCTTTATCCAGCCCACTATAGGCAGGAAGTCGGGTTTGAGCAATAATTGTTCAGTAGCTTTGCCAGCAACAGCAATAAAGATGCCATAGAGCACTGCACCAGAGGATCTGTGATCGCAGAATAGTGATCGCCGTTAGGGCGAATGAAAATCGCCAAAAAAAATATTTCGGCAATGCAGCCCCCGGCACACAACAAAGGGCACTGGGGTCTTGGATTTTAAATGTAAATGTGGGGGCTGTGCCCCTACCCCATAGGATTCTCAACTCAGGGGTGCATGTCAGGTGCAGACCCCCTCAAAACATTTTTGGGTCAGGCACAACAAAAGGCACCTGGACCTGAACCCAGCACCATTCAAGCACCAGCTCTGAACCCACCCACCACGCCACAGGAGCAGCTCAGCAGTTCACTGCGGTGCCACCCCTCACAATCCCTTCCTCTTGTCCCACCCCACGCACAGCATGCTCGCCCCCCGCCGCGTGCGTATACATGCAGCAACAGGATGTCACTATATTTGTGCACCTCCTCCCAAATCCGGTTGTCCTCCTTCCCTCATTGCTGTGGTGTAAGGTGCCGCGATTGAAACGTCGTTTCGGTAGGTGCTGAACTCACAGGATGCCTGCACCAGATTTTCTTTTTAGTGACAAAGGATATCTGCCTAATACCATATTGATCTCATTATGATGGGTTCCAGTCTGAAATGAACCCATTAAAGTGGCCACAATTTCTTTCCAAAAGGATGTAAAATATAGCATGCCCAGAAAATATGTGCGTGATTTGCTACCTATACACTGTTTCTCCAGTACGTACCTGAATAAGTCACATGATAGTTGTTTGGTAAAGACTGGAGTTCAAAGATATCTGGCAAGTACACTAGCTTCTGTCTTTATTCCCTCCATATTGTGCCCGCTGAGGAATGAAAAGCGTTATCCCAGATCTATTGCCATCCTAGGTCTGATGCCAAGATGGTGAATTTCCCCATTTTACTGTAATCCCCACTGTATTATCAGGTCCAGCTCCTAAAGTGTGCTGACTATTCTTGGGAACAGTTTTGTGGGGTTTGGGGTATTTAAAGTTTGGCAAAATATATAATTGGATACTGTTGAATGGGACTTGTAGAGTAGATCTCTGAGGCTCTGCCATAAAGACGTCTCAGTTGTTATAAAGCAAAAAAAAATATTTTGGGGCAAGTGGGCTATGTACAGTGCTTGTTGGAGTTGCTGGAAAGATAATACTTGTCTGTGCTCTAGCAACTGACATGCCCACTATACTAGTCCATTCCCATCTGATCCATTCCCATCTGGTAAACGCTGTAAGTACTCTGCCAGACACAAGTCTGGCATGTGTTCCTTTTTTTTTACTTTTCCGGTTAATTCTTATTTGTTTTTAAAAGATCAGTTTCCAGTTTCAAATACAAACACAGTAATACATAGGCCAGAAATAATTGTCATTAGGGAATCATGACAGCATTACCCAGAGATTCCATCATATGGAGGATTACCAAACTTATACAGCATATCATAAATGACCACGAAGGTCTTTATAGAAGGGGACCTGTTATTCATAGATATTCAAGCATAGAGTCACAGGCTGACGGTACACAGTCTGTGGGTTCCATTCTTCTGCCAGAATTATCACATAATGTTAAGCATAGCTCCAGCTCCTACCCCCACCAAGGGACTCGTTTAATAAAAGCGTTCTAAATGTAGGCAGCTAATCGGAGCAAAATTCCATATCAGATAATCTTATCTCACCCAGCTATTTTGATGACTTAAAGGGACACTGTCAGATTTCGGTAAATATTTTATTGTGTATGTAATCATGGAGCCTTTTGCCATCTCTAGGTCTACTAATGGCATACAAGTTCTATGATTAACATCAAATCTATATAAATGTATTTCTTTATTTTTTTTGTTAAAAAGTTAATTTGAAGTGACCTAAGCTTGTGCTCTGTTGGCTGATGCTCGCTTACGTCCACAGTTTAAATATGGTGCAGCTTTAGTCATTGTGTTAAACTGTGTTTGTCACTGACCATGGCAATGTTATTCTCTAAAAACATGCATTCTGTCCCATTGAATTTGATGACTATAAAGTGAATCTGTGACTCCAGGCATGTGGGCCAGTGTCAATGTGTACATTTGTCTAGGCTTGAAGGCCTGTGCTGTTGTCTCCACTAGTAGGCTGATCCATAGGTTCACCCAGCTCTGGGAGAAGAAACATTTCTTAATGTTACTCTTGAATTTACCACATTTGTGCTGCAGGGCGTGTCTCTGTGTCCTGCTAAAAGACACCAGATCAAACTCTTTAACCACTGAGTATGCAGAAAACCAAGATGTTGTCCCCTCACAGCTTCCTTTTCTCCGTTGTGGACATGTTAAGGGCCACCAACCTCTTTGCATAGCTTTTGCCCGTCATTCCTCTGATCATCTTGGTAGCCCATTGTTGTACCCTCTCTACTGCCTCAGTGTCCTTTTTGTGTTCAGCTCAGAAATAAATTCTGTACTCCAGATGGGGCCTGACAAGAAAGACTGCACAGTTTAAAAACACCGTTTTCTTTGTTAATTTGTGCTTCGATTTTAACATCCCACCTTGCTCATTGTAACTTTCAGCACTTCCCTTGTCAGCACATCTCAGGGACTAAGTCCATTTTAGACACAATCTTGTTCAGTGTTGGATCCGGGATGTTACAATGGGGGGTGGTATGCATACGCAATATGCAGTTTATTTTATGTTTTTTTATTCCTTTGATATTGCTCGTTGTTATCTTTTTCATTACATTTTGGATAGAAAATACAAATGTAATCTTTAGTTTTGAATGTATATTTTCTTACAATCAGTAAGTTAGACTTCTTCAACATGGTGAAATGCAGAAGCAACAAGTGAGTTACAAATGGGGGTGGATGCCCCCTTCGCCTCCCCTTAGATCCGCCACTGATCTTGTTGCGGGCAGTCAGCATTAACATTATGATCATCATTTGTTATTCATATTGCACCCTTCTCACAACCTAACTCTGGGCAGATCACATTCCATTACAGGAAAATCAACACTATGAATCACTAGAAGATACAGCACTAATTTGGGTAGATAACAGCTCTCAATAAAATAGAACACTTATAAAACCCCTTTAAAACATGTAACCATTCATTCTATGTGTTTACACAACTGAATGAGATAATATGAAATGATGCTCATGTAACTTGATTTGCTTTGTGACTTTCCGCTTCTCTATCCGTCAGATATGCCACCCTGTAGGGGTACGACGCAAGGAACCCTAGAGGAGGGTTCCCCCCTACAGGTGCCGGGAATGAATGCGTTAGCTAAAGGTAGGTTAGGAAGAAGCCCACGGGGAAGAGAGACGAGCCGCTGGACGAGGAGGGGTGGGTGGTGGGCAACGAAAAAGAATCCTGGCAAAGCCCAGGATATTGTGACCTTTTAAGCTCGATGGGGGAGTGACGTTGTTGCCCCGCCCATCGAACCTCGGGCTTAAAACCCTCCCAGAGTCATATGAACAGAACATGGTAGAGTATTCCATGGTTTCAGGGCCACCATTGTAAATAGGAGGTGCTTGCAGATCCTGTCCTGGCAAATGTAGTTGTAAGCAAACCTTGCCCTGAAGATCTCAAAAGATGGCACAGGGAGAGTGGTGCAACTTGCACCAGTATAGGAGGGTTCTAAGCATTATATATCAGAGGCAACACTTTGAATAACCCACTGTGTGGGTGCCCACCCAATGGGTGATGGGGGCTCAACCATCCACAAAGCTTACTTAAGCACATGCAGTGTTTTAAGGGCAGTCTGCAACATAGGATTACTAGGGAACTTGGCCATAGGAAAAGTGCTGCCTTCTGGCACTGAGCACCTGCAGGCATTCAGAAAAGTTGAAACTCATGAGCAGTATGCAGTCACTGAGAGCTGGGCAGAGACACACCTTTGTCTGCTGGCAGTTGGTTCCACCTCCTTCCGTGTTAACTTTAATAATTTGTTAGGCAGTTAAAAACATGACATATATATTCTTGAAATGGTTCCACACACATTTAGAAAGGTGAAAACTATGAGTTTTGATTTGCAGTGTGAGGCCAAATGTTGTAGTAACATGTTTTCCTTGCCATTTTTAAACAGTCCTTTTGAACTACAGAATGTGTGTACCTCATGAGATCTGTAAGAAATACAATGCCAGATGGTTGTGATTTGGTACTTGTTTAGCACGGTCAGGGGGCCAAACTGCATGTTTCTTGGTTTTCTTTACCACTATTCAGTTAATTTAAGACCAGCGGCAATTGTCTTGAAAACACTCCCTTCAAAATTAGACTTTGTCTGCAAAGCTTTTTTTGTTGTTGTCAGTGTAAATAAACTTAACTAAGTCTTGTTTCTAAAACAAATCTAGAAACAACTTTTCCATAAGAAAAAGTTACAGAAACCTCACTGCATGTCACTTGGCAGTGCTAGTACGGTTCAGGTGGTAGTACTCACAGTCCTGGGCCTCGGATGTTGTTATGCATAAGGAGGCCCATCAGGGGGTCAGTCCTGTGGCATGGAGGACTGCGGTGCTGAACACCTCACCTGCTGCCACGCCAACAACCCATGTTTGGGAACTAACACAGATTGCCAGGGGGAGAGGATTGAGCATCCAGACAGCTCTCCTCTCCTGGGGTGGGGTGGCGGGTCATCTCAGCACTTGGCTGTCACCAGGTAGCAGCCTGTGGGGTAGCACCACACTCGAAATGGTAAGGATTTTCTGAGAGGGTGCCACAGTTCTGTGACGTGTATACACCATGACGCTTACATGTTGCCACGACTGGGGAACAGGGCAAAAAATAGAAAAGGGGTTGGCGTGGGGTACATGAAGTCCCACTTGCCAGCCCTCCGTCCCATGCCACTGCCTTGCTCGCTGGACCTGCTACTGGATATGTATCTCCAGGTGGGGGGAGGATGGCCCTCCCTGCCCTCCCCCACTGTGGGGTCCCTGGGTCCGGTTGGGCAGGGTTAAGGTGGTCACCAGACAGGGAGGGCAGGGACAGGACTGAAAAGCTCACCCATGCTGACACATGGGTAAAAAGCTATATGGAAAAAATGAAGCCCATCAGCTCTCAGATCCTGGTCACATGGCTTCAGTGGTTTCCCAACAGATGGGCCCAGACCATGTCTGATGTCTGATTGGTGGAGATCTTTTACACATTTATTTGATAGAATTCTTCTGTGTACTCATACGGGCATTTCTTCAATCATCGATGTTCTAAACTTTAGGAAATGACACTTGGAACCAGACCCTGAATCTCTTGCTCCACATAGAAGCAATAGTTCTGGATCATACACAGAAAAGAGGAAAAGGAAATAGGAATCCTACTCCATTTTCTGTTTTGCTGTTCAGAAGTCCGAAGGATTCAAGCAGATTCTGCAGCTAGAGACCCTGAACCATTTGTGAACCATTTGAAGACCACATCTCTGGAAGGACGTAGACAGAGTGGAGGCAGTCCAGAGGAGGGCTACCAAAATGGTGCAGGGTCTGCATCTAATGCCCTTTGAGGAGAGACTAAATGACCTCAGTATGTACACCCTGGAACAGAGGAGGGAGAGGGGAGATATGACAGAGACCTTTAAATACCTCACGGGGGTAAATAAGATATAGGAGGGAAGTATTTTTCAGAAGAAAAGGTGCTTAAGAAACAAGGGGGCATGCCATGTAGCTGGAGGGGGGTTAGACTCAGGATAGATGCAAGGAAGTACATCTTCACAGAAAAGAGTGGTGGATTCCTGGAACAGCCTTCCAGCAGAGGTGGTGGGGGCAAAAACAGTGGTAGGATTAAAGAATGCATGGGATAAGCACAAAGGAATCATAGTGGAAAGGAAGGGGGGAGGGAGAAAGAGCTGTATATCTGGCACAGTATGATGTAATTGTGTTGATAGGGAGAAATATGCAGACTGGATGGGCCAAGTGGTCCTTAGTTGCCATAAAATTCTATGTTACTATGTGAAGCCATTTAGGTTTAAATGGAATCTATGAGGTCAGTTAATGTGCCAGTGGAGCAGATGTGTACCTTGACGAACTGACTTCCTGGTGACACCAAATATTTTTTTTGATTTACAATCAAGGGTCAACTTCTTCAATACCAGGTTCTCTCCTTCAAGCTTACATCAGTCCTGGTGGTGTTTACAAATTTTCCAGTACTACTGTGTGTGCCCTTTTCTGGTGCGAGGAACCTCATGAGTATCTGCATCTGGACCCCTCTTGGCCAGAGTGCTAACAGAAGAGTTGGTTCATTGGGTTGTTCAAAGGACCTTACAGGTCCTTCAGGAACATGATTCGATGTTAAATATGGAAACAGAAACATAGAGTGTGTCAGTAGAAAAGGACTACTTGGCCCACCCAGTCTGCCCAGATGGTCCCTGCCTATTCTGTTCCCGCAGGTGCTAACTGGTCTCCAGCGATCCTCCGTGCCCATTTCCTAATATTCTTCTATGTCTATCCAGTGTTCCACATTGCGTGAAAATATAGAGCGGTGATAAGGGGAGGAGCCCCATAGGGCGGGGTCACCAGGGGCATAGCTACCGGTGGTTGGAGTCAGTCGGAATGCAATAAAATGCATAAGAAACAAGAAATAAGAGTAATATGATGATCTGGAGGCCTCTGTAGTAGGTCTGAAATGCTGGAGACCACGCAATGATCTCTCCCCCCTCCCCCTACTCAGTAACACTTCATATACACTTAATTCTGATACTTCACGAGACTAAAGTTTCTAAAAACAAAATAAAAAGGTGTATTTTTTTTTTTTACTCAATAATTAGGCAAAGGAAGCTGCACTCAATAGTACTACAACTAGCACTTCTGAAGCCGACTGAACAATCTGAGAAATCCCTAAAGTGGCAGCAGACTAATGGGAGTTACCCAGCAGTTCGTAGCAGTTCCATTATAGGCTGCTGGACTGTCACTCCAGAGGCTTCCTCTCTATTGATCCACGGTTTGGCGCCTTAGCCTGGTCTGCTGACTTTCAAGAGTCTACCCGTGATCCCCAAACCTGCAGAGCTTTACTGCAGCTCATTAGATCTTGCCTGATGTGAGTGCACAAAAGTGTCAATGGCCTTGTGACCAGGCTTCTGTCAGCAGAATTACAATGCAATCAGCGCAGGTGCTACGAATTTAAAGGCAAAGAGTGGTGGCTGCACAATATGAGAGGTGGGTGCTTAGGATTGCGTGGCGGCCCGCCTCTCAATAGTAATGAATGGGGATCACTGCTATCTCATGCATGCTTGAAGCCCCCTGCTGTCTCTGCTTCCACCACTTCCACTGGCAGTTTATTCCAGGTGTCCACCACTCTTTCAGTGAAACAGTACTTCCTCACTTTCCTCCGACCCTTTCCCCCAGCTTTATCGTGTGCCCTCTGGTTCTGGTGCTCTCTTCCTCATTTGGAAGACACTCCCCTCGTGCACTCTCTTTACCCCCATGAGGTACTTGTAGGTCTCTATCACGTTCCCTCTAGCTCACCTATTTTCCAGGGTGTGGATAATGAGATCACTCAGCTTCACCTCATATAGCTTTTAATACAATCCCTACACTATTTTAGTTGCCCTCCTTTGGACTGCCTCCTCTCAGTGTCCTTCCTGAGGTGCAGCCTCCAGAACTGGACATAATACTCCAGGTGGGGTCTCACCAATGAGCGAAACACCACCTCACTCCTCCTGCTGGAGTTAACTCTTCCTATGCATCCCAGCATTTCACTGGCCTTACCCACTGCTTTACTGCACTGACTTGCCACTTTGAGGTCCTCAGATAAAATAACCACAAGGCTTCTTTCCTGCTTAGTGACTGACAGTACTTCCCCTGATCCTATACTCGGTTCTTAGGTTCTTGTGCCCTAGGTGCATGATTTTTCATTTTATGGCATTGAACCACATCTAGCATGCTCTTGACCACTCCTTGAGCTTCCCTAGATCCCAGCACATTCTTTCCAGCCCTTATTGTGTACCTTATTATAGATTTTTGTATCATCTTCAAAAAGGTATACCTTGCCTTCCAGTTCATCTGCAATGTCACTTATGAAGACATTGAAGAGGACTGGTCCCAGTACTGATCCCTGGTGCACCACGCTGGTCACTCTTCCATCATGAGGGTGAGTGCCATTAACCACCATCCTCTGTCACCTGTCCGTTAACCAGTTTCTAACCCAGTTCACCACTTTGGATCTCACCTGTAGGCTGCTTCATTTCTTAATGAGTCTCCTTTGCAGCACAGTGTGGAAGGTCTTGCTAAAGTCCACATAGGCCAAGTCCAATGCCCTCTCCTGGTCTATTTCCCTTTTCACCCAATCAAAGAACTCATATTTGTCTGGCTTGATCTCCCACCTGTGAATACATGCTGCCTTTTGTCTTGCATCCCACTGGGTTCAGGCGAGTTCCTATCAACCACCATAGTCTTGAAAAAACTTTGGGGTGAACCAGAACTGATCTAAGTTGAGTATTTTTATTCCAGCAGTAAAATGCTGGATATCCAGAGGGAGACTGACCGGTTCAGGGTCCAAAAAGTAGTTTCAAGCCACAGGTGCCTTACTGATAGTCTCATTAGGAATGGTCCTTTGGGCCAGTCTCCTGACACTTCCCCAGATTTTTTCTTCTTTCTCCCTGGTCTCCTACATCATGCGGTATCAAATCTGTCTGATTCCCAAACTCAGTATATCTGTTCCTGAAATGGTGGGAAAAACACCCTGGATTTTCTGAGGAGTTCCTCATAGTCAACCACAGCATAAGTAATCTTGTTGACCACTGGTGTCTGTTGAACCTGGACACAATTCTAGGTCAGATTCTGATTCAGGTGGTACAGCATTCACAAATATGTTATAGAGACGAGGATGGTGCTCCTAGCCCTCATTCATTTCTGGTTATAGTCAGTCAACGGTCAGTAAAGGTTTGGTTCAGGTATACAGGGTAAGTGGGCTACATACAAGATATCACAATCAAAACAAAGATGCTGACGAAGCATAATGAGTACTCCACTGGGCACATGTCTGTTGGAAGTCACAGCTCATCCTTGGTGAGGGAACTAACTGCACACGTTGATTGTCTCAGTTGCAAATAGGTTTGGGGTTCCAGAAATAGATCTCTTTGCAGCTTGGAACAGTGCTTACGGTACAAGATTCTCAGCCGGTACAGGTCTCTAGCTGCTGAGGCATGGGATGCTGTGTGCCTCCTCTGTGAGCTTTTTCAAAGGGTTTTCTGTTCCTTCAATTTTCTTTTAGTGGTGCCCATGAAGATTGGTCAGTTGTATATATGTTTTTTTTTTTTTTTAAGGCTCTGGTGTGGCCCAGAATGCTGTGGTTTCCTCTGATTTTGCCAGTGTAGCTGTTAAGGTACTATTTAGACTTCATTTACAACAGGACCTGCTAAATCAGAAATCAGAGTCTAGTGTTTTTCTCAAATGCATCTCAGCCACAACTGGCAGTTTGGCTCCTGAGTGGTGGAAGCTTCTCAGTTAAGGATAACAAGAGAGGATAGTGGACAGATTCTTGTCCTGTTAGTAAATCTTGATGTTCACAATGTACAGTATAATAGGGTCTGATCAACTTCAAGGATTGCAGTAAACAGTCAGGGATCCAGCCACAAAAAGCCTCACTGGCTCCAGTCTTAGATTTTTTCCAGTGAAGGCAAAGATCCCAATCTCCCAGTGGGATCTCCATGCAGTCCTTGACACACCTTGTTTACCATCTTTCAGACTTCTGTCACAGGTTCCAGAGATTTTTTTTTCTTTTCTCCAAACTTCCAGAAACAGACAGCTGAAAATAAGGAATTATCCCTGGTGTACCATCAGAGTAAGCAAGTGTTTCGCTGTGTGACCCCCTTAGGTCCCATGAGTGTTCCTTGTAAGTCAGTGGGTTAATCTTCCTTCCTTTTGTCCAGAGCCAGCCTGCAGAGGGAAAAGCAATCGCACGAGTCAGATTGTATGCAGAACTCTCAAGACGTACTTCTAATGAATGCAGTCTTTTCAGAATTCAGGTCATCTTTTTGTACTGTTTAGCACTGTAAAGAGTGACCAACAAGCTTCCAAGACCTCCTCTGCTAGAGGGGCCTGATTGTGCATGGAGATGACTTGGCTGAAGGCAAAGCTTCAGACACTAATATTGACTCAGCCACATGTAACCAGGGCTATACCAGCTGCCTGGACAGAGGGAGCAGAAGTAACAGTGTCTGACCTGTGCAAAGTAGCTACAGTACCTGGGCTTCTTTGCATATCTTTGTGAAACATTACAGATTGGACATGCAGAGTTCTGCAGAAGCTGTTTTTTGACCATAGAAATTGACAGCAGATAAGGACCACTAGGCCCACCCAGTCTGCCCGTAAACCCTTATTTTGTGGCCTCTGACCCTACTTGGTCAATGGCTTTCACCTCTCCTTCTCCACTTCCAGAGTTCCCTTATGTGCCTGTCCCATGCATGTTTAAATCTGTCCACTGTGTTTGCTCCCATCACCTCCTGTGGTAGACTATTCCATGCATGCACCACCCTTTCCATGAAGAAAAACTTCCTCACATTTCCACTTAACATGTCCCCTTCCAATCTCATATCATGTCCCATCATTCTTGTATTTCTCCTATATTGAAAGATGTCGCCCCCTTGCGCCTTGTTTATTCCTTTAAGGTACTTGAAGTTTTCGATCATATCTCCTTGCTCCCTTCGTTCCTCTAGTGAGTACATATTGAGGTATTTTAATCTCTCCTCATATGTTTTCTGGTGCAAGTCCTGTACCATTTTTATCGCCCTTCTCTGGGCTGCTTCTACTCTGTATATGTCCTTATGAAGATGCGTTCTCCAGAACTGCACACAGTACTCCAGATAAGGCCTCACCAGTGTTTTATACAGTGGAATCACCACCTCTCTCCTTCTGCTAGTGATGCTGCTGCCTATGCACACCAACATGCCACTGGCCCTCCCCGCAGCCTTTGTACTATGCTTTGACACCTGTAGGTCCTCAGAGATGATAACCCCCAGATCCCTTTCTTCCCTGGTGATCGTCAGCAACTCCCCCCGCCCTCATCCTGTAGCTCTCCCCAGGGTTTCTGTATCCTGGGTGCATTATTTAGCACTTTTTTGCATTGAACCTCAGTTGCCACACCTCAGATCATTTTTCCAGCTTCCCTAGGTCCCTTCCATAATGCACTATAGGCATTGGTGAAGAGATAAACAGATAAACATTGGAAGAATATTCTCCCCCTTCCGTTGGGTTTCTGGGCACTGCTTTTTAAATCCCAGCAGTAAAGAAATAGCCCACTGACAATGGGGAATGACACAGAAAGAAGAAATTCTAACAAAATTAACTTAATTTCTTTTTTGGTTAGTTTCAATGTTGTCATTGAAACCCTCCAGAGAGTTTCATCTTGAGAAATTATTCAAGTAAAGATTTTATGTCAGTTTTATGAATGTTTATTTCGACATTTGATGTTATTTGATTCAGGCACTAATATGTTTGACTTTTTGTTTGAACATATAGAGAGTCTCTTATATGAAGTTCTATTTGTTATAGCCTTACTATCTCAGCAGTTCATTGTGAAGCAGTTGTATGCGAAGACAGAGGCAGAATTTGACGAGCAGTCTCCATACTAAAGTACTTTACTCCTCTCTAGTCTCTTACAAGAATGAGAGCGAGCCTGAATTGCTGCAGTGATTGCTGCAGCCTCAAGGTAGGCCCATTGACGTCTTTATTTTTCAGAGAATGTGGTATGTTTAGATTTGATGATTGGGTCTTTGACAGCTCTGGAGGAATTACAACTGAGATTCCAAAGCTCATACCATCCAGCTTCATCCTGTGACCTACAAACAAGTAGAGGACCCCCTTAGTAAACTCGACATCAATAAAGGTAGTGGAACAGATGGCATTGACCCCATCTTCATCAAGCTAGGCTATTGTTGTCTAGCTGCACCAATCCTTCATATCCTTAATCTCTCCATCTCCTCAGCCATGGTCCCCTCCTGTTGCAGATCAGCTCATATCTTGCTCTTGTTCAAATCGGGTGACCTCTGCAAGCTAAGCAATTATACTAACATGCCAGCAGAATAGGCCTAACGGTCTTTCGAGTCTGCTCGATTGGTCAGCCCCCACCCTGAGTGCTGACCTTGCTGCCACCCTCACCTTCTCTGGCTTCTCCCTTCCCAGTTCCGGATATTCTTGCTGCACTGGATTTTGCTTCCAGAACCCTTCCCCTGTACCTGTCCCACCCCCTCTTGAACCCCTCCACCGTCTCTGCCTCCACCAGCCCCCTAGGCAGTGCATTCCATGGCTCCACCACCCTCTCAGAGAAGTAGCACCTCCTCCTTTCTCCCCTGAATCTTCCCCCCTCCAGCTTCCACCCATGCCCTCTAGTGGCCCCTCTTCCTTTCTTGAAGCACCTGACTGTTCCTTCCCTATTTACCCTCTTCATGTACCTGAAGACCTCTATCATGTCCCCCTGGTCCCTTCTCTCTTCCAATGTGTACATATTTAGCTCTTCGAGCCTCTCCTCATAGGTCCTGTCCCCCAAGCCCCAAATCATTTTGGTTGCCCTCCTCTGGACCCTCTCCAGGAGTTTAATATCCCTCTTTAAGTGTGGCCTCCAAAACTGCACGCAGTACTCAAGGTGTGGCCTCACCAAGCAGTTATACAGAGGGAGTATCACTTCCCTCCTTCTGGAGGTGATCCCCCTAGCGATGCGTCCCAGCATCCTGTTGGCCTTGGCTGCTGCCCTCCTACAAGTCTCCGAGTTGTTCATCTTGACATCCACCACCACCCCAGGTCCCTCTCAGCTATCGAGACTTGTAGCATTCTCCCAGGGTGTACACTTGGCCTGGGTTTCTGCCCCAGGTGGAGTACCTTGCATTTCCTGCACTGAACCTCAGCTTCCACTTTCTAGACCATCTTTCCAGAGCCTCCAGGTCCCCTGTAGGGCCACCCTCCCTCCTCCCCATCCACCACCGCCCCAGTTTTGAGTCATCCGCAAAGAGACTCATCTCACTCCTGATTCCTGTCCTTATGTCAGAGATGTGGCGTGAACAGGAGGGGCCCAAGGACTGATCCTGTGGGACCCACTAATGACCCTCCTTGGGATGAGACTATCCCGCCAGCTCGACCCTCTGGGTCCGGTCCTGGAGCCAATTGCCTATCCATCTGATCATCTGGTTCCCCACCCCCATTTCTCCCAGCTTATCCAACAGGCCCACATGAGGAACAGAGTCAAATGCCTTGCTGAAGTCTAGAAAGAGGACGTCCACTGGTCTACCCAGGTCCAAGGCACTCGTTACCCAGTCATAGAACTCCACAAGGTTTGTCTGACACGATTTCCCCGGGATGAATCCATGCTGTCTATCATCCAGGCACCCTGACTTTTCCAGGTCCCCCCCTAGCCTCTCCTTGACAATGCCCTCCATCACCGTTCCCACCACCGATGTCAGGCTGACAGGCCTGTAGTTCCCTGCCACCTCCCTTGATCCCCCCTTGTGGATAGGCACTATATGCGCCACCTTCCAGTCCTGGGGCACCCACCCTGTCCTCAGAGAGATGGTGAAAAGCTCCGCCAGGGGTTTCGCCAGGACATCCGCAAGTTCCTTCAGCACTCTGGGATGTAATTTATCCGGCCCCGGTGCTTTCTCCGTCTTAAGGGAGCTGAGGGCTTCCCTCACTCTCTCTGCTGTGATTTCCACTTCCGGTACCTCTTCTCCCTGCTTAGCCCTCCCCCCTCCTGCCAGCGATGCCTCCTCCTCTCCCCAGACCCACTGCTCGGTAAGGGTCTTCCCCTCCTCAGTATCTCTGTCTCCTCCCATGTATGATGCAGCACCCCCATTTTCCTTGGTGAAAACTGAGGTGAAGTACTCATTTAGTACCTCAGCCTGCTCCCCCGGGTCTTGTGCCCATCTCTCCCCTGATTTAATCCTGCTAATCTGCCCTTCACCCTTCGTTTTTCCCCAATGTATCTAAGAACCCCTTGTTCCCTCTCCTAATTTCCCGGCCAGGTTCTGTTCCTTCCTTGCCTTAGCCGCCCTCACCACCCTAGTGGCCCTTCTAGCCATCAGCTCATACTCCCCACGATCCCTTCCTCCTTGAGCACTTGAATTGCCTATAGGCTGCCTTCTTTCCCCGCACCACCTCCTGGACCTCTCTGGTCCACCAGCAGGGTTTCCGGGCCCTACCGCATTTTCATCTTACTCTTGCACAGGTGCTGGTAGCATCTTGCACCCCTCTTCTGATGATTTCCCACCTACTATCAGCGTCCATGTCTGACCCAATCACATCCAAATGCTCCTTAAGGATCCTTCCCATTTCCTTACAGTCCGTTCCCCCTGAAGTCAGTTACCTCCGTCTTTGTGCAGCCTTCTAGCCCTCTTAGGTCCAGGCAGAACCAGACCGTGGCATGGTCACTCCCCGCCAATGGGTCCCTTACCTCCAGGCCCCTAATCTGGTCACTGTCTGCCAGGACCACATCCAGTACCCGCACCTCCCTGGTCGGTTCCCCCGCCTGCTGAGGTAGGAACGTGTCTTGAAAGACATCCATCACCTCTGTTCCGTGGTCACAGAGGATGTCATAGTCTCCCAGTCTGTTCCTGGCATGTTTAAGTCCCCTAACACCACCACCATTCCTCTGCCCAGTCTGCAGTGTCTCCCAACATCTGCGACCAGACTCTCCTCCAGCTCCTCCGCCAGGGCAGGGGGTCTATACACCACTCCTATTTTTACTCTCTTGCCCCCCCCCTTGTTATCAAGGTGACCCAAATCGCTTCCACGGTTCCCTCCGCCTCCTCTACTCCCCCTATGCCAATGCATGACTATCATTGCTACCCCTCCTCCCCTTCCCTCCCCCCTGTCCTTCCTGAACATAGTGTAACCCTCCAGGTTCAGGTCCCAGTCGTGTCCTGCAGTGGCCCAGGTCTCAGTGACCGCTGCCACATCCACTGCTCCCTCAGTTAGCATTACCTGGAGCTCAGGCATTTTATTTCCCAAGCTTCTGGCATTTAGCAGGACTACCTTCCACCCTTTCCCTATACTTCCATTTCCCCTGCTCGTGTTCCCATGGGGATTCTGTTTTCCCCTGGTCTGCACTTTACCAGTCGGCCTTTTCCCGCAATCCTCCAGCTCCCCAGGGGGGTGGAGACAGAGTCCCTCCTTTATCGGCACCCCCTTGACAGCCTTTTCTCCCATCCCTCCCCCCTTCACAAGTTTAAACCCCACTTTTCACCAATGAACCCTCTATTTTCAACTTAAGGATTCCCTCCCTCCAAACTGAGATGGAGTCTATCTCAGCATACAGCCCTTATCCTCCCAGGTCTCCCCCCAATCCCCCATCAACCCATACCCTCTGGCCTCACACCACTCCCTGAGCCACTGGTTTATCTCCCTAATCTTCCTTTTGTGCTCCCCACTAGCCCTTGGCATTGGCAGGATTTCTGAGAAGGAAACTGTGCATCCTATGTCATGACAGACCCTGGAAAGCTCCCTGAATCTTGCCTGTATCTCTAGCTCGCTATTTCCCTCAATGTCATTTGTACCCAGGTGGACCAGTATGTCCGGGAAACCCCCACAGTCCTTTGCCAGCTGATATACCTCGTGCTTAGCCCTGTGCACCGTTAGTCCAGGGAAGTATTTTGTTCTAACTGGCCAGGCTTCTCCCTCCCTATCCCATTTGATACCCCTGATCATAGAATCCCCCAACAGGAGCACTCTGACCGCTCCTTTTCCTCCATTTCTCCCCCTTCCATGTCCCTCATCCTTTCTACCGGCCCCTCCACCCAGCCAGCTCCTTGTTCCTCCCCCTACCTGGGTGCCACATGCCACCCCCTCCTTATTTACCCTGGCCACCCCCCCCTCCAATCCTATGCCTGTCCTCCTCCTGAGTATCCTTCTGAACCTTGCTAACTCCCCCTTCACTGCTCGCAACTGGTCCTTCCCCCCATCTGCTAAACTAGTCTGGCTCATCCTCCCTTCCTTGCTGTCTCCATTTAGTCCCTCCTTGCTTGTCGTGCTCCCCTGGCCTAAACCCTCAGCTCCCTTTACTGAATCCTCCTTGTACTTCTGGTCCTTCTCCTTTACCTTTCCTCCCAACTGGTCCTTCTCCTTGCGCTTTCCTCCCTCTTCCCCTGCTCTGATTCACTGCTCCCCCATTTTCCTGCATTCCAGGTTCCCCTGTTCTTCCTGCTATCTGGCCCCTGCCTCCTGCCCCCACTCCCTTCCTGCCTCTAACCACCCCTGTCGTGGCTACATCACCCCCCTCATCCTCGAGCAGAAGAAGAGAATTGAAGCGGTTACTGAGTGTAAGGTCTGATCCACCTCCCCGCCTTGCTTCCTTCTGTCCAGCCCTGGCCATCTGCCTACTTCCCTGAGAATGTTGTCCCTCTGTCCCTCCTTTGTGAGGGTCCCCAGTTACCTGCCTGCTTCCTTGGTAGTGTCCTTTTGGACCCACTCTGCCAGTGTCCCTATGTGACCCCTGAGTATTCTCCTGCACTCCTTTCCCTATGCCGCCACCCCCAGTGCTTGGTGCAACCCCGTGGGAGATCCCTGCTCCCTTCCCCAACCATACCTCCCCTTCCCCAGCTGTCTCCTAATCCCGCAACCTCCTCCCTAAGCTGTGCCAGCTGGTAGCACACTGGGCAACCACCAAACTTCCAGGCCCAGTCCAGTATCATGGTTGCTCCACACCCTGTGCACCCCACCACCCTCCCAAAGATGCCGGCGCTAATGCCGTGTGGTTCCATCCACTTCCAAGTAGGTTTCCTTGGGTGAGCCACCAGGTTCCCCCCAGTCCAAGATACACCCCTACTGCCTAATCAGGTCACCCACTAATCTTAGATACAGTCCCACAGTACACCGGTAACCCTGATACTAGGTGCAGTGCAACACAGTAAACTTATAAGGGAAATGAACAACTCCCTGACCTCCTCTCTCCCAGCCTTTAAATCCAACCCCCAGCGGCTAGAACTACATGAGCTGCACCTGCAGCCTTTTCCTCCAGTTGCAGGGCAGGTGTTCCCCTGTAAATTAGCAGAACTCTGGGGAGGGCCCATCTCCATCCTCCCTGTCCTATCCAAACTGCTAGAGAAACTCATCCATCACCAGCTTAAAAACCATGTAGAAAAGTTCTCACTCCTCAACCCTGCCCATTCTGGGTTCAGACAAAAACACAGTACCACCTCCGCTTTAGCTAAAGTCACCAATGACTGGCTGACCGCACATGATTCCAAACAAGTCACAGGTGCTATATTCCTTGATCTCAGCAAGGCATTTGATACCATTGACCATAATCACATCCTTAGTGGTCTCAATAAACTAGGTGCAGCAGACACCACACTTCAGTGATTCTTGAGCTACCTTACAGGTAGAGTTCAGAAAACCAAAGCAAGCGGTCAGGTCTCCGACTTCCTCCCCATAAAATGAGGTGTCTCGCAAGGCTCCATTTTAGGCCCTATACTATTTTCTATTTATATTAACTTGCTAGATTCCAGTATCAGCAACTCCAAAATATATCTCATTGCAGACGATACCGTTATATATACTTCTAAGCCAACCTTATCCGAAGTACGTGATGTACTCCAAGCTGACTTCGCACAGCTAGAGCGCAGCCTAATCAACTCCAAGCTACTACTCAACATGAAAAAAAACAAGGTCCTTTATTTCGCACCTAGTAGCAATAGGCCCTCCCCACGGTACAGCATGTCACCTGTACCCATCATGACTATCCTAGATGAATCACTAGACGTGGTCGATCAATTCAAATATCTGGGCATTTGGATAGACAGAAAACTTTCTTTCAGTGCGCAAATTGACTACCTTTCTAGTAAGAAAGCAAGACTTGACTTTTTCTTCGGGAACAGAGCACTCTTTCCCCCTGACATTAGACGTAGACTAGTACAGGCCACATTCCTGCCACTCCTAGACTATGGTGACATCATCTACAACTGTGCCACTGCTTCCAACCTTCGCAAGCTCGGTATACTGTTCCATCGGGCTGTGCGCTTCATTACTAAAGCACCTTTTAGGATGCACCACTGTGACTTATATAAAGAAGTTGACTGGCAACCCCTCGCCACCTGGCAACTACTCTGTTTAGGTACCTGGACCCTCAAAAGTCTACTAAACAAATCACTGACCTATATCTCCTCATTTGTTAATATTTCCCATTGCTCCTACTACCTTAGGAAATCCACTTGCATCCTCCTCGACATACCCTGGATGTGTACCTCCCTCGGTAAGGGTGCCATTAGCTACGCCATCCCATCAGTGTGTAATCTCATCCAGATGTCACTCAGGCTCACCATCATTGTCTCTTTAGATTTCTTCAGAGCCCTGACCTACAAATTCTTCCTAGTAGTCTGTCACTGCCATAGGTCCTAGCACATCATGCCAGTCTTTTACCACTACTA
Organism: Neoceratodus forsteri; assembly: GCA_016271365.2. Taxonomy (NCBI): domain Eukaryota; kingdom Metazoa; phylum Chordata; order Ceratodontiformes; family Ceratodontidae; genus Neoceratodus; species Neoceratodus forsteri. The sequence continues at coordinate 1,125,326,145 of CM057449.1, read as the reverse complement.
TCAAGTGAGTACCCTCTGACTTCTTGTATCCTTCTCCCTAATCTTCCTGTCCACCCTGGCCCCTGTCCTCCCTAGTCTATTCCCACCCTTACGCCCAGGACTCTTTCTATACCCTCTATCCCTGATCCCTGCCAACTGTCTCCCTTGCTCTTTCATCCTCTCGCAACTTCTTGCACCTATCCCATGTCCCCTCAGTCAGACTCCTTCCTCGTCAGAAGTAGTTATGTATTTCTCCTTACCCCCTTCCTTCCTTCCTTCCTTCCTGCACTCTCAGCCATCTTGGGAAGCTGACAGCAATCATATAAGTGCTTACAGATACTATTTTGTTGTTCTCCCTCTCAGTATGAATTGTTTCCTGTATGCTTCACTATTGTCCTTCTTTTCATTGACCCTGTAAGTATTTCCTACCAATTATTGTTACCTTATGGTATGTCACTGCTGCTTACCTGGGCACCGGATTCTGATCTGTTTTATTATTGTTTTTACTGACCATATATGCACTTTTTTTCTACCAATTATTGTACCTTGTATGCTAACATACTAAAATGCCAGCAGAATACACCTAATTCTTTCTCAGGTCTGCTTGATTTTCAGCACCCACACTGAGGGCCGATTTTGGTGTCTTCCCCCCCCTCCCTTGGGTTATACTATCCTCAGTCCCAGTGCTATGTCATCACTTTTATTGTACACTGTTGTTTAACCTTGTCCTTACAGAACCTCCTTGAAAATGAGCGTGCTCAATTGAGTCTTCCTGCCCTTAAACTTAAATTTCACTGGAAGGGATTCCAAAGCTAACGGTCACTGAAATGGGAGGAGTCGGGGTTCTGTGATGATGATACAGCTTTGGAGGGTATGTCAGCCTCTATTAAGGGTTCATGATAGACCCATCAGTAAATGACTAGCTCAGTAACAACGTTGGAGCCAACACAAGACAAAATTACAAGTCTAATAGAATTTCTTCTTTTTCAGAAGAACAAGATGTGCTGTTTACCAGTAAGAAATTTCTGCTGAAGGAGGTTTCTGAATTTCATTTGAACCAATTCTTCGAGTTGCTAGTGTAATTTCCCAGGGCACATGATAGCCCTGTTGAAGAAAGGCTTCATTAACTGGATGTCAGGCATGCACAACTGCTCTCTCATCAGAGATTAAAGGAGTTTTGGGGCACCCATTCTCAGTTGTTAGTCGCCCATGCTGAGAAGCCACGTGCCCATCCTGCTGTCAAGCAGACCACTGCGCGATAGATTCTTTCATGTATTGAATGCTGTTATGATCTGTCCTCACACATGCCGCCTGTGTTGATCCATGCCCATTCTACCTGATATATAGTCACTTCTGCTGACAGTGCCAGGGGTATCCCAATCAGTAAGATTTCCCGGGCTGCCAGTTGGGCATCTGCACACACTTTCACAACCCATTGTAACTAGACCTCCAAGCTCACAGGGATGTTATGTTTCTGTCCTCTGTCATAAGTTCTGTCTTCAGTTGGGTTGTGGGTGTCAGCCCCTCCAGCCCAGGTACTGCTAGTAGCCTGCATAAATGGAACTACGTAAAAAGAATCCAAGTAGTTATGAGATAGTCACTCATCTGTAACTAGTGTTTTACTACTGGTAGTCCCTTCTCTGGCTACTAGTCCTTGTTGGTTACCTATAGGCATGGCCTGGTATGTAATGCAGTTTCTGTCTGAAGAGCTGAGGCATGGAAGGATGAGGGCCCAAGATGTAGGGGAGTAACTGAAACACTTAGGGTGTCATTGGTAAGAAAACTTATTTTCTTTTTGCTACCATGTCAGCAAACTGAAAAGAAACTTATTATTATTTTTTTTTAACCATGCGTTGCTTCACCACAAATACCGGCTACCCGCTTAGACTTTCAAAAACAATGAAAAGGTTCTGATTCATACAAATAAAAAACTGCTCAAGTACTTCCTGTGCATTCTTCCACGAGTTCTGATGTGGCAAGGTTTGCTTTGTAGTTGTAATAATATATGCTGATTCAGTAACAAGCATTTTTTTAGTTAGTACACATGCATAGTTGATTGTACTCCAGACAGCTGTGTATGTTGTAAAACTTTCCTAATTAGCATTTTACCTAAACACTTTCCAGATTGTTAGTAATCAGATTTCCTTTTGTTGTTGAGGGTACCACCTCTTTTATTTTTTTTTCTATTTTTTTGCCAGCTCTTCTACCTTTCAGGGCTGATCCTCCCTACCTTCTTCCACCACCTTGATAAACGGTGTACACTCAGGTCCCCTGTGGCTCCATGTAGAAGATTGGCAGTCGATTTTAGGCCTTAAATGAGTCAGGTTTTCACTTACTCCTTTTGTGATTATCATTTGCTCATGTTTCTGCTGATCCTCCTCACTCCCCTTCATTGACACTTAGGCAACCCCATAGAGATAGTATATATAACAACTAGAGGGGTCATCACGTGACACCTCCAATCATTTGCATAGTAACCACATAGAAAAAGTGTAGGCAGCTTGCATGTGTCGAGATGAAAACCCCGTTCTTCCACATAATGTCCCCTCTAATTTGCATATGGGCAACACCTTACCTCTTGTGACACCCAAGTGGTCTGTAGATGTTATGTATACCCTATTTGGTCATGTGATCCCTTCTCTGAGGCTGAGCAACACTGCCCAGTCTCTAAAGGCCCTTAGCAAAAGACCTGGTTCAAGGTGCAACATAGCTCTCAACTGTCCCACATTATGAGGTAAACTCCCTCCTTCTGTCCCTCAAAACCTTGCTGTCCCACATTGGGAAGGGGCTGTCTTCACATTCTGACCTGAGATTTTGAAGCAGTGATTCATTTTGATTTACACTGCTCAATGAACAACAAATTTCAGGAATGTGAAGCACTGGCTTTAACATTTTGAAAGTACTAGTTTTCACATTTTTCTATGATTTGATTATGTAGCCCACAGTTTTTCCTGGGTTTCCTACATTTTGAGGATCAGTGTCCCACATACTGGTGAGGAGGTGAAAGGTTGAGAGGTATCAGGCACAAACCCAGGTTTCTTGAAAGCAGTCACAATTTTTTGCTGCCCCAGTTGTGAGTCTTCTTGGCAAATTCCATTATCAACTGATGGGCAGTTTGTAACATGTTAATGCCCCCAGATATTCTGCTGTTTCTGTCAGAATAGGTTTCAGAACCTACTTATTGAGTTGTCTTTGAATTACAACAAATAAATGGTTCATTCATCCAAGACAACAGTAGTAAAACCTGAAGTGCACTATTGCTGATATCAGAATGTGTGGGAGAAAAATAATAACATCAATTAAAAGAAATAGGAAGACATGAGGTTTTGGAACTTCTTCTAGGGTTAAAGTTGAGTACGAGTAGTGGTCCAGATAGACTGTCCTCCGCAGTGTTGAGATATGCAGCAACTCACATAGCTGAACCCTTGGCATATCTGTTCAATTGGTCTTATTACTTTGGGGCATGTCCCTGAAGGTTGGAAGTCGGCCAGGGTGGTCCCCATTCATAAGGAGGGGGTACTCTGGCTGTCTGTCCAACTATAGGCCGATTTCTCTGTTGCCTGTGATCAGTAAAATGTTTGCAAAAGTTGCTCTCTAGACAGCTTATGGATCATCTGGAAGGAAATGGACTACTGGACCAGTATCAATCTGTTTTCCGAAAATTTCATGGGACCATGGAGGAGGTCTTGCATGAGATCGGTGTAGCTAAGAATGCCCAACGTTTTATAGGGGCAATTCTGACAGATCTCTCCAAGACCTTCAACACGGTCAGTCATCAACTGTTGCTGAAAGGCCTATGTGAGGCTGGGTTGCTCAGGGAGACTATAAAATGGTTTTGCTCGTACCTTTCCAATAGATGGCAGGTCATGACGGTTAATGGTTCGGAGTTGACCCCCCTTCTTGTCGAAAGAGGAGTTCCCCAGTGCTCTGTCCTGGGTTCCCTACTTTTTTTAGTATATTTGAAGGATCTTGGACAGCATGTGGGTGCCGCTCGGTACTATTTATTTGCCAATGACACTATCATTTACTTTTCTCATTCTTCAATGTTAAGTGTCCAAAACACACTGCAGGTGGGGTTTAATAATTTACAAACTTATTTTGCTAATTCCAGATTAAAATTAAATTTTTCAAAAACTAAATGTATGATCTTTGGGACTGCCTTAAAATTAAGAGGGGACCCGAAAATGGAAATTGTTGATGGGGCAAGTACTACTTTGAAATGTGTGGATAGTTATAAGTATTTAGGGTTTTAGTTGGACAGCTTGGGTTTAGGGAACACTCACGTAGATAAGCTTATCCAGTTTCGTAAGAGGGTGGGCTTTCTTTATAAGATACAAAAACTGCTTTGATCCAGAAACTCTGCATTTAATTATAAAGTCCGCATTTTCCCTTTAATAGATTATGGAGATACCCTGTATGACAGTGCTACCAGTGATAGGTTGTCTAGCTTGGATGTGTCAGTAAATAGGTTAGCCAGATTGGTGTTGAACTGTTCAAAATGTATGCATCATTGTGGGATGCATAACAAACTGGGATGGATACCTTTATGTGATAGAAGGGATCTATATAAATGGGTATTTGCTTATAAATGTGGATTAGGACATGTCCATTTATATTTGAGTAAAAAGTTAAGTTTTAGAAATATTGACCCCTCGTTGAGGAACTCTAGTGCAAGAGAAATGTTGGTCCCTTTGTACAAATCTAAATGTTCTCAGTCCTGTTTTAGTTACTATGTTCCAGTTTTCTGGAATAGTCTACATTGAAAAAGTCTTTATGGTCATTGGATAAGCCGTATAAATGTTTTAACTAATTGTGTCTGTTTATTTATTTTTGAATGCTTGTGTAAAGTATGTATGTATGAAAGATCACCATTGTAAATGAGTTTATGCTCAATGGTTTAAACATTGAAATAAACAAACAAATTATAAGGGCAAACAAAATTAACACAAAAACAACAAAAAGAAAAAAAACAAAAAAAAATTAACAGATCTTCCAAGAATCAGTCTTCACCATTCATTACTGGTGGGTTTGTGCCAGAGGTGCAAGGAACCTGCAGGAGCATACAGCTTTAAAATTTTAGAGCTAGGGGACTGACATCGGGAATGGCATCACTAATGAGGCAAACGCATGACACGGCACTCGCAGGTTGGCCAGTAACCAACACTGGCCCCTGCTCTCCTCAGTTCTGTTCTTCCTGCTGTCAAGATCGCTTTCCGTGGGAGCATTCACCATTTTTCTAGCTTTGCAGTTCTGTTAGTCACCGTTTGCTCGATGCCGTAACCCTACTCTTGACCTTCCTCCATTGCACTTCTCTTTCCTGTCCTTTTACAACACCAAGTTCTCTGTTTTTGTTGCTTTTTTGTTATTTCCTGTAGTCAGTCATGTCCAGGTCTCAAAGCCTAAGAAGTCAAAGAAAAAGACGGATAAGAAGATGGAGTTTCCCCCCTTGCGCCGGTGCCTCTGTGGGAGAAACATGTCCATCCAGGACTGACATGACGGTTGCTGGACCTGCCTTGGGGTGCAACACGATACGGACAACTGCGATGCCTGCTTCTCAGGGCTTCTCATGTCTGGGTCCCCTCCTAATGCTGCTTGTGGCACTAGGAGAGGAAAGGTTTCTGGATCTAGTGTCCCAGTGGGGATCTTCTGGACCTCATCCCCTGAGCAGTTGGATGACCCAGGGGATGGGAACTGGGATGAACCCAACTGGCTTCCGGGCTCTGACAATGAAGGAAGCCTTTCTGGGCCTAGTCCTAGGCCTCTGATGTCCTCGATGTCACCCCGTCTGCTTCCCAACCCAGTGCCAGCCTCGGTGCCAACCCTCTTCTGTCTCACGGCACTGCTTGTGGTGCCCGGGACAGCCCCAGTGCCAATTCCAGCGCTGAGAGAGGGGTCGGTGCTGGATGCGGCACTGGGTCGGGTTCTGGCACTGTCCCTGGCACAGGGTCAGACTCTGATGTCCTCCGCGGTGCCAATGGGGGTTCTGTTGCTGCTTGTGGTGCCAGCTGCCCCTCAGCTCAGGTTCCTGACGTTGGTTCTGTCTTTAGGCCTAGCCCAAGGGGCAGACCCCATTCCAGTGAGGTTTGGGCTGGTAGGACCTGGTTGACACCTCGCTCCATAACCAGGGATGCTGGTGACTCTGGCAGGAGTCACAGTGCTGACTCTGGTTCTCAGGCCTGCCCGGAACCATCTGGGCCTGTTGTAGGTGGGTGATAGGGGCCACGCTGAGGGACCTCTACAGCTCCAGTCTCCCTGCCTGAGGATTCCTCCCAAGGGCACCACCTAGACCACCCCTCTGCAGTTGGGTGTTACCAGGTGAACGAGTTGGTCAGGCCCTCCCCTCAGACAAGGTCCCCTGTATGCTCTTGCAGCTCAGGCAGAGGATCTGGCCTAGCCTGCTAAGACACTCCCCCTCCTCCTCTACCTACCTTTCCTGCCTTCCCAGGCATTTCAGGTCCTATGGGGCCATTGACCTGGTGCTAGTTCAGGGAATTGGTGAGTGTCTTCCCCACTTACCTTATGGTACTAGATCAGGCTGTTGTCCAGCCTGAGACTCCCAGTACCACTGCCTCCATGAATCCAGCTACTCCTCATCTTTGTCTTCCTGTTCTAAGGAAGAGGACTCTTGCCTTCATCTGTCCTCTGATGCTGAGTACCCTTGTTACCATCAGTCCCTTGCAGAGATGTTGAGAGAGCTGTGACTACCTCACTTTTCAGGCTGCAGTCCTGCTCATCTGAAGCTGTCTTCCTTGGGGAGTACAGTCATGACTACCCAGTCATACCTCCATGGCCTAGGCTATTTGCTGAGGTGTCTAGAGATGTCTGGCTCCATCCGTTTGCCCCCTCTCCAGCCCAGAGGGACACCCAGTGCAGTTATTGCACACACATTGGGTCTCCAGGATACATGCCATACCCCACTTCTCAGGATCAGCTCCTGGACATCCCCTCAGGACCTAGGAACCCAGTGCATGACCATCCCCCAGAGTTGGACTCTGCTGAGTTTGATGCCTGGAGTCAAAGAGTTTTCTTAGTTGTACGCACCATGTTGTGCATCTAGGCGCACCAAGCACATCAGGAGTCCTATGTCAGGCACCAGAGAGGGTCTCCCACAGAGGTAGAACATTAAAACCAACTAATTTGTTGAAAAGTTTTTGTCTTTCCTTGTACTGAGCGCAACTGTTTTTGTTTTTTGTTTTCTATGTCAGGCACCTGAGGGAGACACTGGGACAGTTCCTGGCATCCATGCCTGACTGTGTGAAAACCAGACAAGCCATACACCTTTCTGCACAGGGTCTGGAACTGACAAGACACCAGACAAGAGAATTCTACAACACCAATGAAGTAGCCTGCAGGTTGGTGGGAACTGCAGTCTGCAGTAGGTAAATGGCACCGTTGTCTCTCTCCAGGTTATCACCCTTGGCACGACATAGGGTGATAACCTCATGGTTCTAGGCAGCCCACTTCTTCTCCTGCAGGGCCAGACGTGAACTTGCGGGGTGCATTCCTGCTCCCAGGCCACGTGAGCCTTCACCTTCCCCTGACCAGCCTCGGACCTCACCAGACCCATAAAGGGCCCCCGCCTCTTTGTGTTTTTCCACCACAGGAAGCTGAGGGAACAGCCATTTCCCTCAGGGTGGCCAGCACCGCCCTTGTTGGTAAGCTTGACACTCTGACCCACCAGTAATGAATGGTGAAGATTGATTCTTGGAAGATATGAAAATTATGTACTTGACTTAATTCTTGATCTTCCAGAATATCTTCACCATTTATTACTGCAACCCGCCCACCATCCCCCTCAATGGGCAGGCTTCCGGACAGTTTTTCTTCCATTCCGTCTTCTCTTTCTCTTACCTTCTGCCTCCCTTGCTAGGTGCTCTAGTTAAAGAAAAAATGAGTGAGGCACATAGGGGGGTAAACATAATGGAGGAGTCTTTTACCTCTTTTGTGGCTCCTGTTTGTGGCTCAGAACAAAACAAAAAAATATCTATCGTATAAACTTTTTTTTCTGTCTCTCCTTTTGGCTCCAGTCCCTTCTCGTCGTACTTAAAAAAACCACGTAGAGAGTTGTGGAAGCTCCCTCTTCCTTTCCACTTTTAAATGGAAAAGGCATGTAGGAGAACAGGCATAGAAGAGGACCTGGAGACACATCCTGGAATTCCAGCCCAAACTCCTTCACTTGGTGCAGCTCTCCTTTTTCCCTTGCAGTACACCTTCTGCGCTTCCTTTCCAACCAGCCTGCTACATTTCTCTTACTTCCCTCTCTCTGGGGAATGTTTTAGTAAGGAAAGGGGAAGATTTGGTCAGAGAATCCTAGGATATCTTCGATTCTCTCAGTTGCTATTTGCCCTATATAGCAGTTACCCCCTCCTCCCATTTTGTTTTCTTTCCCTTTTCCTGATTACTCCATTAGCTTTCAGACTCCTAGGTGCCTTCTCTTCGGTGCGAGAACCTTGGCAAGTAGTGCATCTCATGGGCCCTGGCTCTTCTGATTACTGTGCTTCAGGGAAACAGTACTCTTTCAGTAAACTACATCCCATATTTTTGCATTTGTTACATGGCATCTTTGAGCCTCTGACCCCTCTGCAGTTCACATATCTGCAGGTGGAGAACCCCTGCTGGTAACACAGTTTGAGAGCTCGTAGCTCTACTACCATTCCTTTGTCTTTCAGGGAAGTGGAACCTTCCTCAGGAATTCATCCCATACTTTTGCTTGGCCATATGGGATTTTTGGGACCTTTGAATTCACTTGGAAGTCGTTTAATCTGCAAGGGAGCACGGGTAAATTTCCCTGCAGCTGCAAGCATGCCCACTCCTCTGAAAGCACTGCTGACCTACTGGGAGCTCGGGGTCACCACTACACACTCTCCCCCTTCCCTGTTCAGTTGTCCTGGTCATCTTTCAAACCACTACCTATGCCCTCCCTCTCAATCTCTTTCACTTCTCTGATAGCCAGGTTTTATTGCTTTGTTCTTTTTATATCCAATATCTTTTTTCTGTCCGTTGAGCAACCTTGCCCCATCCTTTCTTTTTTCTTACCCTTTGTTTCCTCTCCTGGCAAACAGAACTGAGGAGAGCAGGCATCAGTTACTGGCCAGCCCATCAGTGCCATGGCATGTGTCTGCCTAGTGGGTGGTGCCGTCCCTCGTGTCAGTCCTGTAGCTCTAAAATTATAAAGCTGTATGCTCCCGTGGGGTCCTGATACCTCTGGCACAGACCCACCAGTAATAAATGGTGAAGATATTCTGGAAGATCAAGAATTATGGTGAGTGCATGATTTTCATTTGTGTGGAGATGAGTACAGGTTGATCAGAATAATATAATAACCTTCACTGTTACATTCCTTGCACTGAACACTTCTCTGAGTATCACTGCTGGCATTGTCTTCTATGGTCAGTTATCGCTGTTGGGATATCAGGAGGTGTGTGGGGTAAAAGTCTAGTGTTGGAGGGGTTTTACCCTTACTATAGAACCTACAGTTCTAACATTATTCAGGTAAGAAAAACAGCACCCTGTTGGGAATCTGCATTCAAAATAATTCCATTGTGAAGCATTGCCTAAGTTGTCTGGCTACTAGTCAAACACCTACAATACAAAGTAATATTGCTAGGACCAGCAGACTATTTGGTAGTCCAATTTCAGAAAATCCCTCCTTTCTCCTCATAAAATGCCTATCAGATAGATGTTAACTTACTCAAAGTAGGAGTATCATAGACATTGTAATTTTAGCATAATTGGGTGGCAGGAATGTTTTTAAAGGAATACTGTCAGAGCCCCACAGACTGAAATTTGACTTTGTAAACTAATGTGGGAGTTAGTATTGGCTTTTAGACAACATTTAGTTCTGTCTGTTAAACCTCTCAGTGCAGATGGCTGTTGAGATAAAACGTAAAAGCATGCATCATTGGTGTGGTATGGTAGCACAAAACAATGAGTGACCTGTTTCATTGAGTGCACTCCTGTTATATAAACAATGTCAGTAACACATTGTAGCAGTACTGAACAAAAATTCCCAGCCCTCATCAAAAAGTCTTAAAAAGCAGCAATCATGTAAGCAATAAGACACGATGGGTGTGCATTAAGGTGTGATAACTGCACTCCTAGGGGCGTAGTTAGGCACAAGGCCGAAGGCTGAGTGCCAATCGTACCTAGGAGTGCGGTTATCACACCATAATGCTCAACCCCGGAGTGTCTTATTGCACTTATAAAATGGCCCTTTATTTTTAGAAGCTTTTTTTTTTTTCATTTTGAAACATATTTTTAAATAAATAAAAATGTACGTGAATCTGTGCTTTTAACATAAAATAGTCCTTCTGCCTATTGGTGCTAGATTGAAATAGTGTTACAGTGTGTGCCTCCCTGCCCACTTAAGCTTCATATTCCCCTGCCAGCCACTGCAATTCACAAATGCTGTTTTCCTCATTCTAAGTATGACACATAGCCTCCTTACTTTATTTCTTTCTTCTCACTCTGTAGACAAAACTAAAAGGAAGCCATAACAGAGGCTTCTCAGTTCCCTGGTGCTGCAAGCATGAGCATGGTTCAAAACTGTCACACTTACTGACAGCATCATGAACTGCTCGCTGTGTCCTAAAAGATAAAAAACAGGGTGAGACATTTACCACCTTTTCTCTTTGTTTATATAGTAAGAAACATAGACTTTGACAGCAGATAAGGACCGCTTGGCCCACCTAGTCTGCCCATTTCCCTACCTAGAGGATAAGCTGCAGATCCTATTTAACCAACAGCCTATTTCTTCCTAACCCCCCCCAAAATTGCCTTATGTCTGTCCCATGCATTCTTGAATTCTCTCACAGTTTTAGACCCCACAACCTCCTCAGGAAGGCTGTTCCATGCGACCACCACCCTCTCTGTGAAAAAATACTTCCTCACATTGCCCCTGAGCCGTCCCCTCTATCTTCAAATTGTGTCCCCTTGTTCTTGCACATCTCTTTTTCTGAAAGATGCTACCCTCTTGGACTTTATTGATTCCACTGAGGTATTTAAACATTTCTATCATGTCCCCTCTCCCTCCTTTCCTCAAGGGTATACATATTAAACTCCTTTAGTCTCTCCTCGTATGGCTTCTCTTACAGACCCTGCACCATTTTAGTTGCCCTCCTCTGAACTGCCTCCATCCTATGTCCTTGCGGAGATTGGGTCTCCAGAACTGGACACAGTACTCCAGATGGGGTCTCACCAACTGTCTGTACAGGGGGATAACAACTTCCTGTTTCCTGCTGGTGATGCCTCTCCCTATACATCCCAGTATCCCACCAGCCCTCCCTATCGCCTTCTCACATTGCTTGCCAACCTTAAGGTCATCTGATATGATTACCCCCAGGTCCCTTTCCATTTTTGTTGTTGTTACTACCTCCCCCCCATTGCGTAATCTTCCCCTGGGTTTTTGTTCCCCAGGTGCATTACTTTGCATTCTTTGCATTGAATCCAAGCTGCCATACTTCTGACCATTCCTCCAACCTTGCCAAGCCTCTCTCATCCTTTCCATGCCTCCTGTGTATCAACCCTGTTTCAGATCTTTGTGTCATCTGCAAAGAGGCATACTTTTCCTTCCAGTCCCTCTGCAATGTCACTTATAAAGACATTAAAAAGGACTGGACCCAGTACTGAACCCTGCAGTACCCCACTAGTGACCCCCTCTTTCTTCACTGTGGACTCCATTTACAATTACTTTCTGTGCCCTGTTGTTCAGCCAATGTTTTACCCAGGCTACCACACTGGGACCCACTCCCAGGCTGGTAAATTTGACTACTAATCTTTTGTGTCGGGCTGTGTCAAATGCCTTGCTAAAGTCTAGGTAGGCCATGTCCAGAGCCCCTCTCTTGTCTACTACTTTGGTCACCTAGTCAAAGAAATCAATTAGATTCATCTGACATGACCTTCCTGCTGTGAACCCATGCTGCCTTGGGTCCCGTGCCCCACTGGCCTCTAGGTACTGAACAGTTCTTTCCTTCAGAAGTGATTCCATCACTTTCCCTACCACAGAGGTCAAACTGACAGGTCTGTAGTTTCCTGCCTCTGTCTTGGTCCCATTTTTGTGAAGGGGAATTACATCAGCCTTCTTCCAGTCCTCAGGTACTTCTCTGCTTAATTCTTTTAGAATTCTGGGGTGAATTCTATCTGGCCCCATTGCTTTGTCCACCTTCAGTTTTAGGAGTTCTTTCAGAAACCTTTCTTCTGTGAAAGGACTGGGATCAACTCCCCCCTCTCCAGAGTGCTTCTGTTAATTGGATTAGGCACCTCCCCCACTTCCTCTTTTGTGAATACTGAACAGAATTATTCATTCAGTATCCCTGCTTTTTCACTGTCACTCTCTGCCCACCCACCATCCATTCTATTCAGCCTCAATATCCCTCCCTTTGTCTTTCTACACTCCCTGATATACCTATAAAAGGTTTTATCCCCCTTCTTAACCAAGTTGGCTATCTTCTCCTCAGTTTGTGCCTTTGCTATTCTGACTACCCTCCCTGCTTCCTTCTGCCTTAACTGGTACAGTTCTCTGTCCTGCTCCTACTGTGTTTCCTTATACTTCCTAAATGCTATCTTTTTCTCCCTAACCTTCAGCGCCACTTCTTTTGAGAACCATAGTGGCTTTTTCTTTCGTTTTGATTTATTTGCTTCACACAAAGGTTTATTGCCTCTGTGATGGCAGTTTTGATATGTCCCCATTGTTGCTCCACCCCTCCTTCTAGCCTGTTTGCTAGTGCTTTTCTAAGGCACTCTCCCATCTTGCCAAAGTCAGCCCTCCTGAAGTCCAGAACCCTCACTTTTTTATTATTGCTTACTTTCTTCATTCTGTGTTTTTTTTCTCTGTGTTTCCCCACATACAAGAAATGGACTGTATCATGGAATGTTTACCATGGAATACAGGGATTCAAAATTCTGCTCAGTTCTACTAGCAGAATGTTCTTCTACAAACATACTGTACACACAGACAGCAAAGGCCTGTTTTAGAGCCAGAGACTCGGTTATCTCACTGTCAGGGAAAGCAGAAGAGATTTCCCTGATGAGCAGGTAAAGATAGAAGGGGATTTTCACTGTTAGCAAAGAAATAGTTGCAATGAAATCTATAAACAATACATAATGTTTCTAATTTGTTTATGAGTGTAAGGAGAGTGTGATGATCTGGTAAACAACATTTAATGAATTTGTTTTATTTTATATTTAAAGTAGTTTTATTTTTAGGGCACAGTTGAAGGTTTCCATAGTGTAAAGGTAGCAGCCATGTTTGTGGTGGAAGATCACTTCTGGTTGTAGGGAGCTTGATGGAAGATAGCGCTGGTTGTAGGAGGACTGATTTGCTCATTGTGTGATGTGGTTTAGGACCAGGACGACTGTGCGTATATAGAGACTTAATGTATGGTCAGCTGATCTCTCTTGGCCAATGAGATTTCTAGATTTCTTCTTGCCATTTTATAAGCTACACTGTAATAAAGTCATGAAAAAGGTACACACAGTAGCTCTATGCCGATGACACAGTCATCTATTTAAAAAACCATGACCTTAAGCCGGCCCAGTGGCGTGGAGTGCCAAGGCATTGTGCCTTGCCTCCTCCCACACCACGACCTGTGTTCACGGTGTGAGTGCTGCTGCCGGGGGGAGAAGATCAAGCGTCCTGAGGACAGTTTCTTCCCCCGGAGGAGGACACTGAGGCTGGTGCACCTCTGACACCTAGCGGTGATTGGGTGTTGGAACGCCTGGGTCCCGTATGTTAGGGATGGGGGCAGAGTAATCGATCTGCATGCTGTGGGCAGAAGAGCATGCAGCTCGGCCATTGCCAATGCCAAAATGCTCTGCCTCGGGAAGGGGGGCAGGAGGGAGAAAAGCTGGAGGAGAAAATGTCCTAGGCATTTGGATGCATGCCGACCCACGCAGGCATCGCTCCCACGAAAGGCAGGCACCTCTCTAAACCAGGTCCATGTCGAGGGGGTTGAGGGATCCCTGCCGCCCCACCACGGGGGGCGTCATGGAGGATGACAGGAGGTGCACTGCGAGCGGGGAGCATGGTACTGGAGGGTCAGCGAGATGGAGGGTCGCCCAAAATGGGGATAAAGAAAGTACAAAAAAGAACATGACCTTGACAACCTTATCTCCACTCTCCAAAGTAACTTTAGGGTACTAGAAAGCTGGCTGTCCAACAACAAACTGGTCCTCAATTACAGAAAAATGAAGCCTATACTCTTCTCTAGATTCCCACAGAATCTGAAAAGTTCCACCCTTTTTCATTTGGAACGGCCAAGGACAAAACCTGGAAGAGGTGGAGACCTTCAGATACCTTGGTGTAACTATGGATGACATCTTATCTTTTGCCCCGACATTGACAGTCTGGTGGCCATAGTTAACAGAAGACTAGGTGCCCTGTACCATAACTGAAACAGTCTCACTGGTGATGCTAGACGCCTTACTGTGGCCAGCTCCATTCTGTCACTTACAGATTAATGGGCTCCCTGTCTATGCAGCTGCCTGTGACATGGTGCTAAACAAAGTAAAACTGATCTGTAATAAGATGTACTGCTTTGTACTTGGCGCAGATAATCGCACCCATAGTTGTACCATTTACACACTCACTAACTGGCTATTTTACCCAGCAGAATAAAGCTCCAGACCTGTTTTCTGGCCAAAAAGATGCTCCTGGGCCTAACACACCCATCTTTAACGAACTGCTTCTGCGCCATCTCCAGCTAGTACTTGGCCAGGAGTGCCATTAAGCCTCCTTTCCAGCAAACTCAGCTGAGCAAAGGGTCATTTGCTGTCATGACCCCTAGCTGGTTAAACAAACTGCCTGATACACTGCTGAATCTCCTCAAGTTTATTCAGTTTGAGAGATCTTTGCAATCCAGTGCAATTATAACCATTAAACTGTTCTGCTCGGTTGCTCTCTGTATGTAACCTGTGACTTTTTATACAATGATCTCATGTAATTTTGCTGTATTAAGTGCTTTGAGCTTGACTCGACTGCATTTCCTCTGCAACTGCATATTGCACTTGTAATGTTTTGTATGACTATGTATTTGACGTGGAACCTTTGTAAATGAGCACTTGTGCACAAAGGTTTTCAATAAAATAGTCATCTAAATGTGAGGGATCCTGTTTAAAAAGTAGCATTTTTTATTTCAGCAAATTTTGAAGAGTGGGGATTGTAATTTTGCTTGGGGAAATTATGGTTTGATCCTTTCCATTTCCCGACTGTGCAACAACTCCCCATGCATTGACATTTCATGATACAGTAGTCTGGAGAGCGATACAGTGTGCTGTATTGAAGTGAATGGTGATGCTTCTTAATCTGCTGTTGTTATACTTAAATGTGCTGTTTGTTCAAATCAAAGCCACTGTTCAACTAACAAGAGTCTTATTTAAGTGCGGATTTTCTTTTCAAACAAGCAACATTTTTTATTATGGAAAATCACCCGTCTCGGTGGTGCTAACTGGTGGAGCATCAAGAAGAAGACCCGGGTTCGAGACCCAAGCCCTACTCCCCTGCCCCAGGCCAGTGGGGTCTGGGACACAATGCAGAAGCATTGTGTGCCAACGTTTATTTTATTTATTGAGTTCTAGGATTACAAATACCTTTGAGCCAGGGCTCTTTTACAAAGGTTCCGCGTTAAAAGGTACAAAGTAGACAAAACATTATTGGCAGTACAATTAGATGTAGTAACAAACATATATTAAATACAAGGGACATATATTGAGGTAAACATTCAAGGAAGGGAGGAGAAAATGAGGTTAAAAAGAAGAGAGACGGGTAGACGGAGGAAAAAAGGTGGGGTTGAGAGGTGGGAAGCAGGTGAGATAGGAGAGGCAGAGAGGAGGACAAGGGGCGGGGGAGGGGGAAGGCAGCCTGCATGGCTTTGTCAGAGAAGACAAAGTAGAGTGCAGATATTGGGCATGTTAGGTCAACAAAGTGCTAGGAGGCTGAGGCTTTAGAGGTTGTATGCAGAGCAGCGGAGCCACGATATGGTGGACTGATTCACAGGTCCGGTGAGGCCACCCAGCGATACGTTCGAGGCTAGACGTTACAGTCACAGGTGCTGGTGGCAATGAGAGAGTGGTGGAGCCTGTTTTTGAAGGCCCCAAGTGAGGGGGCAGCAGTGATGTCACTAGAGAGTCCATTAAGCCAGTAGGTGGCCCGGTAGGCAAAGGTTCTTTGGCCTTGGGATGTGCGGCAGTAGGGTATTTGGAACTGCTGTGTTTTGGTTCCTCGGGTGCTCTGGCAGCTTTTCTTAGGATGTAGGAGGGAGGCAACACCAGGTGGGGCGAAGTCCATCTGTGATTTCATCGCCATGATGCAGGCTTGATATTTAATACGTTTGTCAAATTGAAGCCAGTTGGTTTGGGAGTAGAAGTCGCAGGTGTGAGTATAACGTTGAGTGCTGGTGATTAGCCTACAGGCCTTGTTGAGGGAGGTTATAACCCGTTTGAGTGCAGTAACCGTAGCTGAGCTGTAGAAGATGAGGCCGTAGTCAGTGGTGGCAACGATGGTGCTTTGGATGGCAGCAGCAAGGGCTGCAGTGGGAAGGTGTCTCCTGAGGCGGAACAGCAGGCCTAATCTGGAGTTTGCAGCTCTGGCAACATTGTTGATGTGGTCAGTGTAGGAGAGGTGTGGGTCAAGGGTGATCCCAAGGTATTTAAAAGCTTGGACTTGTTCTAGCAGATTGCCTTGGCTGGTCGATATGGAGAGATGGTGTAGTTTATGTTTGTTATGGGTGCTGCTGAAGATCATAGTCTTAGTTTTTTTCTGGTTGAGGATCAGTTTGTGTGTAGTGAACCAATTCTCAATAGTGTTGAAGCAATGTTGGAGGTTGCTTTGCAGGTGATTTGGGTCCTGGTGTGAGACTAGTAGTACAGCATCATGGACTTAAAGTATGATCTGTTGGGAGCAGGAGGGAGGCAGTGTATTTAGGAACAGACTGAAGAGGAGTGGTCCCAGGATGGATCCCTGAGGGACACCAGCGCAGACAGGTTTGGCATCAGAGAGCACATTCGCAATTTTTACACATTGAGTCCTATCAGCAAGGTAGCTTTTGAACCAAGGGATAGAAATGGGGGAGATCCCGGCTTTTTGAAGCTGGGCAAGAAGAAAGCGGTGGTGGACAGTATCGAAAGCCTTGGTGAGGTCGATAAAAATTGCGCCAGTGTGATGACCTTTGTCCAGGGAGCTGTGGATGGCCCCAATGACTTCAAGTAATGCGGAGGCTGTGCTATGGCCTTTCTGGAAATCATGTTGCCTGCAGAGGATGTTGTGCTTGTCCAGGTATTCAGTAAGCTGGTCCGATACAATGCGCGCCAGGGCCTTTGAGAGCGGGGGTAGGATAGAGATCAGACAGTAGGTCCCATGGTCAGTCTTGCCACCACTTTTGTGGATTGGGGTGACAATGACTGACTTCCAATTTTCTGGGAATTGGTTGAGTGAGAGGGAGAGGTTGAACATCTTGGTAAGGGGCCCCAGCAGCTCATCAAGGGTGAGAGCCAAGAGCTTGAGGTCAAGTGCGTCTTTGCTGGCTCTGGAATTGCCGATGGCTTTGGTGATGTACTTACAAACATCGTTCTTATGGACTGCTTTAAAGAAGAAGGAAGGGTGATTGGCAAGAGTTGAGGTGTTGGGGGTTTTGGGAGGATTGTCATCATTAAAGAAGTTTGGGGGAAGGACACTACTAAGACCAGTGAAGGCAATATTGAAAGTGTCAACGATGGTTTTGGGATCGAGAGTGGTATTCCCATTTAACTTTAGCATGGCTGGCGCTGATTTTGGTTCCTTTCCTGAGATTTCATTTAGGTTGTTCCAAAAGACTCTCCTGTTACTCCTGGAGTCGGTGAGCACTTTCTTATAGTAGTCAGACTTCTGGGACCTGATGGTTTTCATACAGTGGTTGCGTGCTCATTTATAGTTGTTGATGTCTCCTTGTTTCCTGGTGGATCTTGCCAGTTCCCAGAGGCAGTACCTGGACTTTAACTTTTTTAGAAGGTCTCCGGTTATCCATGGATTGCAGAGGTTTTTAATTTTGCGCTTCTTCAGGGGTGCAAATAGGTTACAGGCTTTATTGAAGATGAGGATGAAGTAGTCTAGGGCCAGGTTTGTATTTGATGCCTGGATGATAGGAGTCCAGTCTTGTTGGAGGAGATGGGCTTTGAGGTGGGTTAATTGGCCATGGAGGAGGACTCTACTGTAGGTGATTCGGGGGGGGGGTTGTAGAATTTGTTTGACCAGGTACAGCTGATAGGAGAGTGATCACTGAGTGAATCAGGGAGGACGGCAGAGTTAGAGATCCTTGAGGGGTGGCTGGTAAGAATCCAATCGAGCAGGGTGCTGGACCCTGTTTTATAGTTCATTCTGATTGGGGAGTCTAGCATCTGCGTTAGGTTGGCCGATAGGACAGAGTCTTTGAAAGTATCTGCCTCAGCCGAGAGGCAGTTAATGTTGAAGTCACCCAGCAGAATGGTTTCAGAGTCGGGGGGTTGTAGTCTGACAAGGTCCAGGATGGTGTTTAAGCCTGAGACCTGCTCCTTTGGAGGAATATAAACCGTAATGACTGTGAGTGCCTTGTTATGGGCCCCTAGTAGGATCCTGACAGGGAGAATCTGAGCAGGACAGGTCTCAGTGGCTGTTTCAGGTCGGTGGCCCAGAAATGTGTCTTTCAAGTACATGGCTCAACCTTCCTCTCTTTTAGATTTGCGGTCGAGCCTAAAGACATTGTATCCTGAGATAGCAATTGCCTGGTCGTGAACCAGGGGGGTGAGCCATGTTTCAACAACAGCCAGTATGTCCGGGTTATGTTGGCTGGCAAAGGCTTGCAGGGAGTCGATCTTGTGGAATAGGCTGCAGATATTTAGGCAGATGATGGAAAGAGAGCTGGACAAACTGTTTTTGGGCGAGACCTTACTAGCGTACGGGCCAGGGTTCGGGTGGACATTTCCTGATATCAGTAGGATCAGCAGCAGAAGCTTCAGGGAGCAGAGACATAGTTCCCTCAGTGAGAGTTTATGCTTTTTTCTGTGGCTGGGGCATGCCATGGTGTGGAATCTGTAGTTCAACTTGTGGGTACCAGGGTAAGCCAGTGTCGGCGACCAGCCTGTAAGCGGCAATATAATTGTAGGTGGCTGCCGCCTGTGGATCAGCCTGGGGATCCAAGTAGAGGTGCCATGGTAGCGATAATCAGAGCTCAGTTGGAAGGTTTGGAGGGCGGAGGGAAAACAGGTAGTGGGAGGGCAGAGGAGCGGGAGGAGGGATAGGAGGAGGATGGTAGTAGAAAGGAGGGGGAGCATGGCGTGCAGGGAGTGAAACACTGAAAATAATGACTTAGGGAGGTAGGTAAAGGGAAGAATAAAAGCTTTTAGTACTGTGGCTTAGTCAAGCAGAGTAGGTAGCAGTATCGGCCTCTAGGCCTTGGGGAAAGGGAGTTGAGCATCCAACTCTGACATTGCCTCCTGTGGTAGGAAGTGGTGCCAGCATTGATGTGGTAAGTTACAACACCATCTTGGTCATCACCCACCAGACAGATGACACAGCCAGGGCAGGGGGGGAAGGCTGCAACAAAAAGGGGAAAAACAGCAGAATGACAGAACATGTGTCCACTTACCCAGACACTGTGGGAAAACCTCCCAGAGCTGTCCTCTTTGTGGACACTTAGATTGCTCCTCAGCAGGCAGCAGTGGCCATGCAGTCTCTTGGGACCCTGCCAAGTGGGGACATGCCCTCAGAGTAACGGACGTGGAGAAGATTTGGGCAGGAGTGAGAGATAAGTAAGCAAGTGCTGGGGTCAGGAGGGCAGTATATGCATCTTATTGTTCAGCTCAGTGTTCAATAAAAAGTAAAAAAAAAAAAAAAAATTCTACACTGTGTTCAATAAATAGAAAAAATTATACAACACTGGACCACTAGGTATTGCTGGGTAATGGGGCTGGGGGGCATTACCTAGATGCCAGGGATGTGTTTTTTTCTGATGCGTATGTGGGGACCATGTGACCACCATGTGCGTAGCCATAGGTCCACAGAAGGGAGAGAGTGGAATGACTTTTGTGGCTTGTCACTATATGGAAAGAAGGGAGTTGGGAAGGGAGGAAACCTCTGGGTGTAATGCAAAGCTGTGCAGTAACATGGTCGCAACTACAGTCCAGCGTGTTAGTGGGTGAAACCCTGATCGCACTCTCAAACATCTAGTTCAGTGATTTGCATTGCAAATGTGTCATTGGAGGGACTCATCTCCTAGAGGACAGATGCTAAGCTTTGTGCATATCACTACCAGTTGTCAGTGCAGTGGGGCAACCACTTTTTCACCTTCACCCCTTGCGACTGTGAATGGGGCCCTTCTCTCTCTAGCAGCTCATATCCGCATGCTTGCCTGCTATTTGAAAAGCTCCAGAACTCATTCCAGTCTTGAAATATCTAATTGTTTAATGACAGACGTAATGCAAGTGTTCATAATGTCCATTTGTGAAGTGCGGGGACATTACTTATGTAACCCCTTGTTACCTGGGGTTACTAGAATCCCAGTAAGACCTAGTGGTAGGCAGGGAAGGCAGCTTGTGAAACTCCAGTTAAATGGGTTTCACACTGTCTCACTCTGTTCTCAGTCTCAGCTGAGACTGAGAGATGACATCACCATAGAACTGTCGCAGCTGCATAAGCCACATTGGAATCTGCAGCAGAGGGAGTGAGATAGAACGTTGGGAGTTTTCAAAGTCAGTTTTCTGTTTACCTCCTTGGGAGAAGGAATTCTCCTGTTTTGTTTTGAAGTGAGAAGGTCAGTGTTCAGTTTCAAGTGGTGAAGACCGCTGTCCAGGTCTCAGTGCCCCCCTCCCTCCGGGGGGGGGGGGAGAAAGTAAAGTATCCCCATGTGGATTCCAGGGGCAATCCCCTAATGTCTGCTAAAGGAAGAAAGCTGCCTTTTTTACAGTTTCTGTTTGGTCTTAAAAGTGGAAGAAGTTGTGCTTACGCCTGTGGGGCACCTACAAAAAGGGTGAGTGTTTTGCTCTAATTTGGGAGGGCAAACAATGTGTTTCTTCAGTTTGGAAAATGTGATAAGTATGGGATTTGGACTACTATTTGAGAGGCCTGTTGTACTAGGACAAACAAATGGAGTAGTGTCAAAATCTAAAAGTCTGTATGAATTCAAATAATGTTGTAGAGGGTGCTACAGTCCATTTCACCGTTTAATCTACAATTTGGAAGTTTTAGTTTCTCCAGAGAAATGGGGGTATGGGCTGTGGGAGCTGGACGGGCAACCCCCATCTTTGGTGTAAACCAGCTCCACCCCACGGATTTCTGCTGTGATTGCTACTTGCCTCATGCACCTGGCCAGTGATGAGGTAGGTACCCAGATGTGGGTCGCAAATTGGAAAATCTCTATAGGGGTCACAGACTCTTAAGTGGTGTGGGGAGCCACAACTTGGGAAAAGAATTCTCCTTGTTTGATGGGAGCCAGAAGAAAGTAAGAAGGAAATCTCTCTAGGGGTCGCAGACTCTAAGTGGTGTGGGGAGCCACAACAAGTAAAATGGGTTCATTCTTTAAATGGACCGTCAGTCAAGTGGCCGGCAGGGGAGCCGGGCCAGTTGGGCTGTGTATCCAAAGCGCATGCAAGTCCGGACTGTGTGCCTGGTGGGTTCAGAGCCTGAAATTAGTAGAAATGGGTTCATTCTTTAAGTGGACCGCCTGGTAGTCTCCAATCTGCATTATCAGTAACCGTAGCCCCTTGGGGGTCCATCTATGCTTTGTTGTGTTCAGCTAGTTATGAATAAAAGCCACACTGAAAAATCCCAATCCTGGTTCTGGACATTACAGTTATTGCTTCCTGTGTTCGGATTTACTTGGGTGCCCCTGTGCAGAGTAGCCAAACCTAGGTCCCCTTGTGCCAGGTAACCTCATCCTCCCCGAACCCAGGTCCCCACCAGGTATTGCTGCCAACGCCAACAGCATGCCACCTGTCGTTTAGTAAAAAGGCAGGGGTGAGGGGTTACACTTATAAGGTTCTCTACCTGGCAATGAGGAAACCAGGAACCTTTGTTGGCATAAGGCATTTCACAGGCTGTGCTTTCTGTTGGCCTGCTTTTTAATCAGGTTTCCAAATTACGGTGTATTCGCTGCTCAGTGACTTGGGCTCCGAAGGCCACACACACTCAAATTCCCTTTTTCTTTTATGCTTTGAGAATATATCTTGCTTCTTGCTTTCATAAGTTATTTTCCCATCACGTTGTAGTGCATTTAGATGCTTAGTCCAAACTAGTAACGTAAAGTCAGGACATTGCTACCTATCAACAACTGGAGATTTAAGAAGAGCCGTTAATAAATGTTGAACTAGATGCATGCTGTTTATTAGCAAATAATTATCTTATTGAAATATAGGGAGAATACTCTACTTTTTTATTTTTTTAATTAGTTTGTTTTTATGTAACTTGACGTAGGAGGTATACCAAAATGTTTTTTAATGAAACAGTACTAAACTCTGCACTGATGAAAACACTGTGTACTTGGAATTATTTTTGGTTGTGCATGGGTAACTGTTTTTTAAAGTATTTATTGATAAAGAAACATTGCAAAATACTATCTTTTTATGTGTGCTCTTTAAAAGGTGGGAGATACTGAATTAAAAAATGTTCAAAATTGCAACATAGGTAGTAAATGGCACTATGTAGGTGGATTAGATATTTGCCAAGGTGAAATGTCCACGGTCGAGTGAGAGATAAACTCTGTGCAGGGGTTGTGTCTAAAATGATTCAAACATTGAAAAGCTAGGCGTACTACTGCAGACCTGGAAAACAGTGGCAGAAGCCTTATGTCCTGGGGTAGGAGAATAAAATTGAAAAACTGCTTCTTTCACTGGATAAATATTTTTATTTTCCATAATACAGCCTTCCAAATCGTATTCCCTTATACACCCTCTCTCTGTTCCATTTGCTACACCTGGTAGTGAAATCGACACCAGTTTCCTTCAGCTAGTGTATATGGTGCTTATAAAACTTGTCTAGTAACTCCAGTTATTACCAGCTGAAGTGATAAGTGAGTTTTACATTTATGCCCAGTGGAAAAATTAACTTTTGTGACAAGCACTGCTCCCACATTCTTCATTTGACTTGTCTGGAGCATGAGGATGTCAATAATTCCCTGCCTCGACTGATGTTTTGCTCCATAAACTTTTGGGCACCGGATAAAAATCAGAGCTGTTTAAATCACATCTATTGGCTAACACTGGAGTTTTCAATAGTTGCACAGTTTTTTTCTGAGCGAGACAGAAAGCATACCTTGCTACAGCTTTGCTTGGCTCCACCATTGTGGAGATGCAGGTCTCAGGGTATTGTTCTGACACTAATGATGGATTATAATGAGATGCTATGTGTGGCTCAGGCAGCTGACCAGACTATAAATTGCTGACCGACACTGGCTGCCAACTCACTAACACAGAAGGCAGCCAAGTTCTGACACCCAGCTCATAAGACATGTCCACCCAACTCCCATATAAACTAAAAACTGAAACCGCGATTGTTGGCGCCAGTTGTAACATTATCCATTTGAATGCAAACATTTGGAAAGGGTGTTGAATCAGTTGTGCACAAGCTCTGTGTGGTTGTGTTGTGGTTGTTGCACTAAAAGTGCTTGTTAGGGGACACTTAGAATATCAAGAAAAATAACTTGCACTCATCATAGAAACTGACACTCCTTCACAATGCTTTGCACTGGGTTTGGGGTTTTAAAGTGTGCATGGATGTGGTTGGGAGAGAAATGTAGAAACCGAACCCATTTTGTCATTTATTTTCGCATTATAGCCTACTGAAGGATCCTACGTGATATTGTTTGCACACTGCCATGCTGTATGCTACAGTACTGTAATTATAAAATGGGTAAGAGAAACCAAGACCTGTTATTGGTCAGCAGTGATCACACGACCACGTGTTATTGCAGCATGACAGCATATTCCAGAAATACTTAACATTTTGAAAGTACTCAGTTTTTAAAATCAGAATCAAAGGAACTGTTTTGTAATTGCAATAAGGCACTTCAAGGTGTACATAATTGTAGGAATATGGCACTTCTGTGCATTGGGCACTCAGCATTGCCTCGTACCTCTGTCTTGGAAGTGTGCCATTAGTCCACAGTAATGCACACGCTGCCAAGTCTTACTGCCTGAATATACTCCTCCAATGTGCAGGTGGTTGTGATTCCATTATATGTTAAAGGTGGCTGGAAGCAGTGCAGGATATTCTGTTCATAATTGTTCACTTCCTGTTTTCTCTCTCTCCCCCCACGTGTATTCTGTCCTCTATCTCTTTTTGATATCTGTCCCCCTATTTAATGAGGAAAAAGGGGAGCACTCTAACATGCAAGCTAGTGGAGTGCAGCATGAAATGGCAATTCAGTAAATGAACAAAAAACAAACAAAAGTTGGGCTACACAGAACCGAAACAAAACAAAAACCCAATGTTAGGTGTACGTTTTAAAAACTATTTGGGCTGAAGCGTCTGACGACTGCTCACCTTCTCTCGGGGGGAGGGTGGGGATGCAACCCAGCGATTGCTGACCCCTGCGGAGGCCGGGGGCTTGGCAGTACGCGGGGTCCCACAATTCAACGGGGCATGGCGAATGTTGGCGTAAGCCTGACATTAGTGGCACACCACGTCCCTGGGGAGCAAATGGGAAAGAGCCCCGAGGCTGACTGGATGACGGTCACCAGCTCCCGCGAGACCCTGGGCAGTGCACAAACCACTGTAGCAGCACCCGGGGCAAGTATGGCGCTGGCTACCCTCCCAGTGCCTTCCCTCTCGGAGGAGGGGGACCCACTCAATGAAGGGTTACATCCGGGGGTTACCCGGGGGGCTGCAATATAGGGTGAAGAGGTGGCTGTACCAGGGCAGTGTGGCTAGGAGGGCACAGGAGAGTCTGAAGGAGATGCCGGCCCGGAGCTGGGGGAGCAAAAAAACAACTATTTGTTACATAAATAAAATAGTAGAAACATGCAAGCAGTATCAAAATCCACCATATAGCATGTACCAACCAATTCAATAAGTGGCTAAGCAAAAATCAACACACAGTCAGGATTACAAAAATACCCGGTGAATTTTATTCACAGAATGGTGTACGTACAAAAAGCAACTCAGCCAGATGCTGCCCTGGCACTTTGAGGCGGTGCTGCCTCTTCATCAGGGGTTGGGGAAAGCCACAAACGAGACAGACGATTGCTTTCTGGTACAGTAAATAAGGTATATTCTCATCAGTGTTTTCATTGCTTCTCTTTGGTTAACAGAAAGCAGCAAAATATAGAGCCTTTTGAGGTTTGGGTATCAAGAGGGAAGTCGCCGGTGGCTTTCATATGGCCCACAGTCATCCTGTTGTGCACTGCTTTACTACAGAGAGGCTTAGAAAATATAGAGAACATCTTTTTGGGTTTGCTAAAATAGAATGGTCCATTTCAGTGCAGGATGAGTCATCAGTTTCCTGAGGTCCCACTAAATCCCAAGCAAGACTAAGGCAGTGAGAAAAATGACATGCTACTATATAGACAAACATATAATAACATTAAGCTTTGTGGCAACTAAAAAAAGTCTCTTAATACATTGTTCAAGTTTTCCGAATGTCTGTTAGGTTATAAACCAGATGGCATGAGGGTAAAGTAGTCGCAGTTCATCGATGATGGGCTTGACAGCCTTTGATTTTTCCCCAAATGCAGAAGCTTTTTTATATTTACCAGGAAGATTAAAACAAGTGTTTCACTTTCTCTTGAACAAAGTTGTACTCCTAAAGATCTTTTTTTATTGATGGTTTTTTTTTTTTTTTACCATAACAGGCCAGCGTCTATATTTAAAAGAATTCACAAAGCACAAGTAGCTGCTTCACTTCTAAAACAAATGCTGTTTACAGAAGTCCCAGACTTCTAAAACATGCCTTCTTTAAAAAAAATATGACAAGTAAGCAGTAATACCCGACCAGGGGGGTTGTATTGGGCAATACCGGACCGCCCAGGGGTGTAATGAGGCCCGATGCCACAGGCAGAGGGCCTTATAGCCCTTGAAAGGTCTGGTATTGCCCAATACAGCCCACCCTGGAGGGTATTATTGTGCTTAGAAAATGGGTATTTGTGTAAATTTAAATTAAGTATTAGAATTATAAAGAAATCACTTTAAAAATGAGCAGCATGAATAGGAAAAAACAGTTTTCGATAAAGTAGTCCCTCCATTTGTGTGCTGTTACCCCCAACACACAAACACAGAGCCCTTCTTCTGTACTGATCCTCCCCACACATTCTCTTCTACTTCTCGTCCGTTTCCCCACCACCACCTGCAAAGCAATCATTTTCTTGTTAGTTCTACCCAACCCAGCAGACACCAAAGCAGCTTCATTTTATTCATTCATTCATTTTAGGCAGCTGATTACTGTACTCTCTTGCAGTCGCCACAGTGTGAGGGGGGTGCGAGAGCGCAAACTACTCTCCAAGAGTTCCACTGCCGAATTTGGCATGTTTCACTGTCTTTCTGCCCACCCCACCTGCAAGATTTAACAGCACCCATTTTAAAAAGGAACAAACATTGCAAAATGTTGCTACACACTGCAGCCTGCAGGACCTTGTCTGATTGTGTTATTTAATTTGTATCAGTAAGGCAATGTACATTAAAACCTGGAGCACTGAGCAATTTAAAACTGCTCCTGCCAAGGCAGTCGAACGTTTCAAGATGAACGGTCTTCTGATACTCTTCTCTGGAAACACCACCTCAGCTGTTTTGAGACCTCTTATTTACATCCATTCACCCCCCCCCCCCCCGTCTTTGAACATTTGCTAATATGACTCCTATGCTGTCCCTGGCTTGATCTTTCCTCTCGCTAAGCGAGCGGAAAAAAAATGGCAGCTGCTGTGTTTTGAAATCATATCTGGTACAAGGCTACCAGTTTATCATTGGGGCAAGGTAGTCTGGTACTTTTTATTTCCTGGGCGTCTACTGAAAGTTAATGTACCTCCCTGACATGGGTACCAGCTAATCAGAGCCCAGGAAATAAAAAGCCCATTTTCTAACCAGGGTTAATTGTTGAGCGCTTCAAGTACAAGTCCTGGGCTTCGCTAATGCTTCTCTTAATGGATAGAAATGTATTTTGTTTTGTCTCTGCACACTTAATCAGTTGCCTCAATGAATATCATTGTGTCTGTGGTACAGTCTGCTTTCTTTTCCTATTAAGGGTTACTCGATTGCCATTGGCAGCGGTGTGCAATGATGATGACATAAGATGCCACAATTCTGTTTGTTTAAAAAAAAAAAACAGAAGGATTACAAGTGGCAAAAGCGCCCACTTGCACAAGAAGCACAAATACAAATGGAGGTACAGTGCTGATGTAAGTGACTGCGCAAGCAGGCTTTCAGGTTTGCTTTGCTCTTGCCTGCATACAAGACAAACAGAAGGTTAATGGCTGGGTAAATACAATTATTCTGTACTTTGTGCACTGCTCATTCTGAGGAGATGCTTTAATGGTTCCCTCACTTAACTTTACTCTTTGTCTGCAGTTTTCAAAAGGGCGATTCAGGTCTGGTTCTCAGTGGGATGGGTTGAACACTGCTATAGTAATTTTGTCACCTAGTTGATGCACTCTGCAGAAAAAGTAAATTTGCAGTGGCAGATTAACATTGCACTAGTTTTTGAAGGAGTATATTTCCTTTTGTAAGTTAAAGAAATTCTGTTATCTGAAGTACCAGACTGGTAGATAGATGAGTTGTGAGACTTTTTTTTTTTTTAAGTATACCGCTTCTCGTTTAGCCATACCTACGGAACTGTATGTCGTCAGCATCAGGCTCACTCTGAACATTCTGCCAGCTGGGGCGCTACTCAGGTTGATGCACATCGACGAAGCCTGTATGACATGGGTGACACCCTCATTCCTCAGTTTTCTCTCCCGCCATCAACAGCTTGTTAGATCAGCAGAGAATTAGTGCCAAAACTCATTGATTTTAGCTGGGGGGTCCCGTTTTTTTGTTTTATTATGTATAAGTATTACTTTATGCTGCCATCAAAGCAACCTCTATTCTGTATCTGTCAGTGGAGCAAAGTTAAGGTTTACAGAGACAGGGCTCACGCTTTGTGTGTATTGTCTGGATCTCTCAAAAGATATAAAAATATTTGCCATTTGCTGAGGCTTTAACCAGGCCATCAGGAGACTTTGTTAAAAAGCTTTAGAGGTGTTCCTACAGCTAACTGAGGGTGCAAGACAGCCCGGTGGCATGGAGGGCTGAGGCGTTGGGCGCTTTACCTCGTGCCACCCTGGTGACCTGGGGTTGGGAATGGACTTGGGTTGCCCGGAGGCCAGCGGTGAGACGCAGGATTGAGCGTCCCTAGGACAGCTCTCCTTTGAGGAGGGGGTTAGTGTGGCATGGTGCTTGACTGCCACCCAGCGACGGCTGGATAGCAGCACATGCGAAGCCACCACATAAAAGGAAGGAGAACCCACGTTCAGGATGCTGGGGGCATCTCTGCGGAGGTGGAACTTGCACATCGCACCCATTGCATGTCCGTGGGCCCCAGGGCAAAAACAGGAGGAAAAACACCTCAGGCATCAGGTTAAAGCCTGCCCCTTCACAGGCCGCGCACCGGTGACCGGGCACACACCACAAGCCCTGTCTCAGAGGGCAGTGGTGTAAGGTAACGCCTGGAGAATCCGGGTGATGAGGCTGGGGGGGCAGTCGGAAGGGGGCTGCCAGGGAGACCAAGGAAATAAACAGAATATTGGGGGGTGGGGAGAAAATTGATGGTGCATCAGGTACAATGCCAGCCTCGATGCTAATCTCACTGTCATACGAACATATGAAAATGGCAACAGAACTAGGCCTTACAGTCTGTCAAGTCTGCTCAATTGGGCAGCTAGCCCCTCATCTCGCAGCTGCCCCACCCACTCCTCCCCTCCTTAGATTTACCCTGTCCCTCCCCCTCTTGAAACTGCCTACCATCTTACAGTCCACCAAATCCTGTGGTAGAGTGTTCTACTCGCCCACTACCCTTTCCATGAAGAACTGTCTCCTTACCTCCCTCCTGAATCTTCCTCCTTCCAGTCTGAGACTGTGCCCTCTTGTGTCCTTTCCTCTTCTTAACTGGAAAGGTCCCCTTTGTTCTAGTCTTGTTCATCTCTTTCAAGTACTTAAAGGTATCAATCATGTCACCCCCAATCCCTCCTCTCCTCCAATGAATACATATCTAGCTCTCTCAGCCTTTCCTTGTAGGGCTTGCCCTCCAATCCCTGGATCATCTTTGTCGCTGTACGCTGCACCCTCTCCAACAATCTGACATCCTTCCTCAGGTTTGAGCACCAGAACTGCACGCAGTACTCCAGGTACAGGGGAGGACAACCTCCCTACTTCTGGAGGAGATTCCCTTTGCTATGCACCCCAGCATCTTGTTGGCCTTCATTGCCACCTTCCTACACTGAGCAGAGTTGTTCATGCTCCCTGTTATAGGTACCCCTAGGCAAGGGTGTAGCCAGGCATTTCAGACTTGTACACCAACCTGCCGCACTGCTACCCCTTCCCCCACTGTTGTTCATGCCTGCCCCCTTGACTCGAGGCCAAGGTTTCTGGCTCCAATCAGATGATTCCCACACCAGACCTGCTGTCTGTCTGCACTGCTAGTGTGGTGCTCACTTCACACTGGTAAACACCACTGACTGCACCACAAGTCCAAGACTATGGCAGACATTTTTTTTTTCTGTCCCCGAGGTAGGCAGATTCACTCCACTTGCCACACCACATGAAGTCTTCATTCTTTTAGCTGGGTCTGAGTATGTTCTTCCATCTGCTGCTCCTCAGTTCCTCTACTACTTCTCTCGCTCCCAGTACAACTGAACTAATAGTATGGCTTCTGACTTTGCTCGGGCATTTAAGCTCGCCACCCCAGACTTGCCATACCCACTACCAGATGCCACAGCCAATCACTATGCAGGTGGACCATGCAGACCTGATTGAGACCTTCAGCTTCAAAGTTCGTGGTCCACTCTGCCCCCCCCCCCAACAAAGCTGAAAGAGAACAAAAAAAAAGCCTGCGAAGCCAAACAAAGGAATTTAAATGTAATGGACTAGAGAGGGAAGAGCAGTGCTGGCGAGCTTGTTTGCTAACCCCCCTGCTACTAAACTTGGTATGCCATGGCTTACTTGGTTTATCAGTAGTTACACCCATGCCCCTAGGTTCTTTTCCTCCACGGTGCTACCCAGTTGTACCCCTCCCTGCTGGTAGTCCCTCCCCTGGTTCTTTGCTCCGAAGTGCATTACCTTGCACTTCTTCGCATTGAAACCCAGCTGCCATGTTTCTGACCATTCCTGCTGTTTAGTTAGGTTGTCCTGTAGCCCCTTCCTTCCCTCAATGTTATCAAACACCCTCCTGGGTCAATATGTCGTATGCTCTACAGCGCACAACATGACCACGAGGTAGGAACAGCGCAGTAAGGAAAAGTGAGAGGGTGCAAAACCACGAAAGGAAGTATGCTCGGTAGTGCACCCTCTCACTCTTCCCAGTGCAGGATAAGAATCCTGCTTGGACAGGGGTCCGCCAAGCAGCTGCCATGGCTCGATGAGATGAGCCACTGGCAGCAAGGGAGGCAGGCAGTGCGTTTGGGACTAGGTTTCGATTCTCGGTCCCAGATGCATGGAATTTTTTCTGTTTTCACACTTTGTGCTATAGTAACTCTGAGCCCCCCCCCCCCAACAGAGTTAGTTATATTAGTTGGGGAGGTTCAGGGGACACAGCAAAACAAAGACTTATGCCGTAGGCAATATATTGCGCTGTATTGACAGCGCGGTATATTGCTGCGGCATAATGTCTTGCCCCGTGCCATCAACCACTGCCCCCATTTTGGTGTCATCTGCAAACAGACTGATCTAACTTTGGATCCCTTGTGAGATATCAGCTATGAAACACCCGAACAACACTGGCCCCAGCACTGATCCCACTACACCAGTTCTACTGCAACCTGTCGGTTGCTGCGGCAGTCTACAACGGTCAACAAGTCTCCACTGTGGATGTCAAAATCAAAAGATAAGTAATCAAAATCTACGTCTGTAGACAAAGAAGAGCATAGACACCAGGGAAAGCACAAGGATGTCCGATTGTCTGTTTCTTCTGCCTGTTTCAGATCTCCACTTCATTCTGGAGACAGTCAGTCTGCTACACAGTCCTAGGTGGCAGTTGCGGCCTCAGGTTTTGCCCCCCCCCCCCCACCACCACTATCTATGAGAGACTAGGGTCAGGGTTTGTCTCTGGCTCTACGCTATGGCCCATCAATGTCTGAGTCATCAACCACTAAATACAGGTTATACTACAGACTAGTTCTGCATTGTTTTTACAATTACTGCCATCCCTGCAATAGACAACCAGGACATCCCTGTTGCCACATGAACACAGCAAAAAGGGCTACACAGAGTGGTGGTGGGGCAACCTGTAAAAAAAATTCAAGGCTAAAAAAACAAAACTGGTGCCACTCACCAACAAAGGAAACAAGTGTTGGAATCTCTGGTAGATATAAAAAGTTTCCTTTATTTCAGCTTTATATGTCCGTAGAGCCTTGCACTTCTACTTGGACTGTGCTAAGGTCTGCAGGAGATCATCCCAGCTCTTTGTTTCTTTCACTTCCAAAATGGAGGGCGCCCCTGTTTCTAAGCAATGGCCTTCCATAGAAACATAGAGGTTGACTGCAGATATGGACCTCACGGCCCATCCAGTCTGCCCATTTCTTTTTCTACCTTATAAATGTGCCATTGGCCTTTGCTCTGTCAGTGGCCTATCTATTCGTACTCATCTGTATTGCTCCCTTATGCCTATCCCATGCCTGTTTGAAGCCCTGCACTGTATTCATAGCCACCACTTCCTGAGGTAGGTCGTTACATGCATCCACCACACTTTCTGTGAAAAAGAATTTCCTCACATTCCCCCTTAATCGGCCTCCCTCTAATCTCATGCTGTGTCCTCTTGTCCTGATATTTTTCTTATATTTAAACATGTTAGCCTCTTTCACCTTGTTATTGCCCTTAAGGTGTTTGAATGTTTCGATCATATCACCTCTCTCCCTCCTTTGCTCAAGGGTATACATATTGAGCTCCATTAATCTCTCCTAATATGTCTTCTGATGCAGTCCATGCACCATTTTGGTTGCCCTTCTCTGGACTGCCTCAATTTGGTTAATGTCCTTGTGAAGGTGTGGCCTTCAGTACTGCATGTAGTACTCCAGATGGGGCCTAACCAGTGTCTTGTAAAGAGGGATTATTACCTCCCTCTTCCGACTTGTGATACCCCTACTAATACACCCTAATATCCTCCTAGCATTACCTACTGCTTTAGAGGTCTGCTTGGATGATTTCAGGTCATCGGTGATGATGATGCCGAAGCCTTTTTCTTCCTTTGTGACTGCCAGCAACTCCCCTCCCAGTCTATAGGTGGCTTCAGGGTTTCTCTTCCCTATGTGCATGATCTTGCACTTCTTTGCATTAAATCCCAGTTGCCACTCTTCTGACCATTTTGCTAGTTTATCCAGCTCTCTTCTCATTCTGCCCACCCCATCCGGATCATCTACTCTGTTGCAGATCTTGATGTCATCTGCAAACAGACAAGCCTTACCCTCTAGTCCATCTGCAATGTCAGTAACGAAGATATTGAAGAGGACTGGCCCCAGGACTGATCCCTGAGGTAGCCCACTTGTGACTTGCATCTCTTCTGACTGTATACCATTTATCACCACTCTCTGTTTTCTGCCAGTCAACCAGTTTGCCACCCAGTTGACCAACTTCTGACCCACTCCGAGCCTACCCAGCTTATTTATCAATCTTCTATGTGGAACAGTGTCGAAAGCTTTGCTGAAGTCAAGGTAGGCGACATCAGCTGCTCCCCTTGGTCCACCACTCTGGTTACCCAGTCAAAGAAATCTATGAGATTAGTTTGACAGGACCTTCCTTTTGTAAACCCATGATGTCTTGGATCCTGTGCCCCTATGGATTCCAGGTGTTGCACTATCCTTTCCTTAAGGAGTGCCTCCATAATCTTGCCCACTACTGAGGTAAGACTGACTGGTCTGTAGTTCCCTGCCTCCTCCCTGCTACCACTCTTGTGGAGCGGGATCACATGAGCCCTTCTACATTCTTCTGGGACCTCTCCTGTGCTCAGAGACTCACTAAACAGTTCTGCTAATGGCTCTGCTAGTTCCACCCTTAGCTCCTTAAGTACCCTGGGATCTCAATCTCAATCAATCTCAATCTTTATTTATTTATTTAAGGCGCCTTTCTAAAAACCAAGGCGCCTGTATAATACTAAATAAAACAAATACAAATACAGTAAACAACAATATTAAAAATCATTATATGCTTTACTAAAGAGGTGAGTCTTTAAAGATTCTTTAAAACTATGGACAGTGGGGCTTTCCCGCACCTGACGAGGTAGAGAATTCCACAGGGTTGGGGCCATAAAACTAAATGGTCTTGCCCCTGAAGTTTTTAAACGAACCCTGGGAATCTCTAGCAATCCCTCGTCAGTGGATCGGAGAGAGCGGGAGGGACAGTAGGGATGAAGGAGATCTTTCAGGTAAACTGGTCCCTGATCATGTAGGGCCTTATAGTTCAGTAAACCGACCTTGAAGGTGATTCGCCAGCAAACTGGCAACCAGTGCAGACCACGGAGCACAGGCGTTATATGACTGGCCCTAGATGAGCCCGTCAACAGCCTGGCTGCCGCATTCTGCACTAGCTGCAGGTGGCGAATCTCAACCCCAGGAAGCCCTAGGTAGAGCGAGTTGCAGTAGTCAAGGCAGGAGGTAACAAAGGCGTGGACCAAAATAGGCAGATCGTCAGGGGGAACCAGATGTTTCACCTGGGCGATGTTCCTCAGATGGTAAAAAGAGGTTTTGACAACCGCTGACACCTGAGATTTAAATGTCAAGCGGTCATCAAATACAACGCCCAGATTCCGCACTTGGTCTGAGGTAATCAGCGGGATATCCCCGAGCCATAAACCCGAGGGTGATCCAACCAATAAACCCGCCTCCCGGCAATCCTGGCCCACAACCAACACCTCAGTTTTATCAGGGTTCAACCTCGCCAACTCACATTCATCCAGTCTGGATTTCCAGCAAGACAGTTATTAAAAGACCGAAAAAGGCAGCATCTTGACCGGGCGCCAAAGGACATGTACAGCTGAGTATCATCTGCATAGCAGTGAAAACTCAGACCATACCGCCTAATAATCGCTCCTAATGGCAGCATATATACTGCAAACAACATGGGTGCCAAAATGGAACCCTGCGGTACCCCACAGGATAGAGAGAATGATGCTGAGGAAAAAATCCCAGACACCACTCTGAGTCCTACCCTCGAGGTAAGACCGAAACCAACTGAGGACTGTACCAGACAGTCCACAGATAGACCGCAGGCGTTCCAATAGCACACCACGGTCTACAGTATCAAGTGCTGCAGAGAGATCAAGAAGGACCAGAATGGAACGAGATCTTCGATCTCTCGCTATTAGGAGGTCATTTTGCACCCGAATCAGAACGCCTCGGTACTATGTCTTTTCTAAATCCGGACTGAGAGAGTCGAGAGATTGTGGCTGGTCAAATGATCATCTAACTGCAAAGCAACCACCTTCTCAATAACTTTACCAACAAAGGGTAAGTTAGAGACAGGCCTGTAGTTTGCCAGGCAGTCCGGGTCCAAGGAGGATTTCTTAAGGAGGGTCTGAACCACCGCCTCCTTTAGAGGATTTGGAAAATTCCCCCTCTCCATGGACCTACAGACTATCTCAGCTAGGATGGGGCCGATTTTATCCACACACCCCACTAAGAGACGTGTGGGGCCCGGATCCAAACTACAGTTGGTCGGACGCAATAATTGTATGATCATCACAATTTCTTCAATTGTGGGAAGGCCGAAGTCAGACCACACAAACTGGGTGTCCGACATCTCCTGCCGACCATCACTACTCCCATTAGAGAGGGTTAGATGGATGTCCGATCTGATTGTGGCAACCTTATCTGAAAAGAATAGAGCAAACTCCTCACACCGTTCTTGAGAAAACGCTTTTCTGGGCTGCAGACAGATTGGATTGCACAATCTGTCCACAGTCCGGAATAGCTGAGCTGGTCTATTCTGTGCAGCAGCAATCTCTCTGGACAGGAATTCTGTCTTCTTACGAGAGATTGCTGATTGATAGATCACATAGTGATCCATCAAACTAAGATGTATGCCATCAGGTCTTATTGCCTTGTCCACCCTGAGCTTAGTGAGCTCTTGTAGGACCCTTTCTTTTGTGAAGGGAGTAGTGCTCACCTCCCTTCCCCCTGTGTCCATGGTGCCGAGCTGTGGGCCCTGCCCTACCTTCTCTTCAGTAAATACTGAGCAAAAGTATCTATTTAGGATAGATGCTTTTACAGGGTCCTCCTCCTTATATGCTCCCTTTTCTCCTTTGAGCTTAGCAACACCCCCTCTGGACTTTCTCCTTTCACTAATGTATCTATAGAAAGTCTTGTCACCTTCTTGGTTGGCATCCTGTATTTCGTTTTTGTTAATGGAAACATGTTAAGGAACTTCCTGGTCCTGTTCATGGCCACTTCACTCATATCATGGCCACTTCCACAGCTTGATTTCATACTGTGTCAACTGCTGACATATGTTGTGCTGCCACTTAGTATTCTATCCACACTTTCACTAAACACTACAGTCTGGACATCATCTGTCATAGATGATCCGGATTTGGCCTTACCTTTCTTTAAGGCCTCCTGTCTTAGGGTCATATTGATTCTTCCTGCCTCCCACGGTTCCTGCTGTACTGCTTCAGAATCATTCCATAGGCATATCTCAATCGAGGGAGATGTCCTTGAAGAAAATAGTTTAGTTACTAGCAGTAACAGTAGATCTTCAAGAGACTGTTCTCGATGGAGCCACAGCTCACTCTCAGACCTTCCCCTTCTCTAGTACACTCACATTTGCTGAAAATGTTGCCTGCTTTTGAATGCAGTGTTCTCTTCCTCTGCCCTATTTGTGCTAAATTATCCTGTTCCATCCCCTATCCTATGTACCTGGCTATTGTTCTGGTGTCCCTTTTCTTGCCGGTGTAATACATCCTCCAAGTTTTTTCTCTGGCCGGGAACTAAGAAAAGATGGGTCTGTCCACGTTATACGGGCAGCTCTATGGGTGGCCCCAGCTGGCATACATTTCTGAGTGGTCCTGAACATTGACAGCTTACAGTTTAGCAGGTGTGGCTCAAGGTAGAAGATTATCTCTAATACATATTGTTCTGGTAAGTAACTGAACTCAATCATGGCACAGTAAAGGGCACAGTGCAAGAATGATAGAACTTTGTACTAAATGTTGCACTAACTGCAAGCAGTATGCTGGTATCTCTCATTTTGGTAAAGGTGGCGAAAGGATATTTCCTGATTTACTGCAGTATACAGAGGACTTTCCTTTTCATAGCTACCTAATGATGCCATTTCATCTTCCTTCATTTAAAGAGCACAGCACTATTTTAGGTCATATTAGTAGATTTCAGTTCCTACAGAAATAAATGGTAAGGCCTTAATAATATATTCCTAGCAGAGCTAGGATATTACGATGGCCAGCTTTGTGCTGCATAACATCTCTGCACAGCTCAATACACTGTATCTCAGCTGATAAACAAGGGTAAAAAAAGCAAGGAGTCAGCTGGTACAGCACCATGATGGATTTGTTAACCAAGGAGTGTTCTACTGTAGTAATGAGCTATCATATGTTTTTATCATGGCAAATCCACCTTTACAACCTTTGTTCCGCTTATGCTTAACTGTTTGCCTCTGGAGAACAGCAGATCTGGATAGGGAGGGCTACTGAGAACCGTGAGTTGATTAAAATACCTGTGGAAAGATTATGTGAGAGAGTCTGTGGCGAGTAGGGGTGTCAGGGATATGAAAAGGGATCTAACTGGAGGGGTGGTTGGGGTTCTTGTAGCTGAAGTTCAATGCAGAAAAAACATACATTGTCATGCATATCGGTAAGAACGTGTTCAGTGGGTGGGGTGGCACTACCAGTAGGGGGTGTTGTGACACATTTGCAGCAATAGGCTGATGTTGCAGCTTTCTGTGGGTAGGGACAGAACAGATTGGATGGACCTCAGTCTTTTTCTGCTTGAAAGATTTCTGTGTGTCTGTTCCTATGTCTTATGAGGCGACAAACTGTGTGTCTATCTATATATTATACTGGCATGGTAGCGCCAGTATAGTTAGGATTGAGCAACAGGTTCTGTGTTAAACCACTAACTTTGCATATCAATAACTTTGGTGTCATTCATCGCAGTTGCCTGAAATTTGGCATGCATTGTCTAAGAGCAAGGTCTAAATATGTGGAAGGTTTTTTGATGGCAGCTTGTGTGGTTTCTGAGATCCGCACATGTCATTTTCCTTTAGATGTCTAATTTTTTTTCTATACTTATATTTTTGGATTTGCTGTCATGTACAGCCTACATGAAAGGAATTTTTTTTTTAATTTTTCAGGGTAGAAGCATGCTGTGCCAAAATAGTGCTTTTGAAAGGTTTCATGAGAAAATATGAAACAGTTCCAGGGTTATAAGGATTGAAAGTTAGCATGCTCAGTAGTTTTTAGGTTAACGTTCTGATACGACACAAATAAATTACATGTCACAGACCATTTTTTTTTTCCTACCACTTGCTTCTCATAACAGCAAAACCAAAAAAAAATGTTCTTGTCATGGCGGCCGCCATCTTGCCACCCTCCCCCGAACTTAAAAAACAGGAAAAATACATAAAAATTGTATAATTTTAAAAAAATGGACCTGAACTTGGCTGAAAGGAACCAGTTTAGCTAGATTCTGGTGTTAGTTTTAAAAAATAATTCCTAGAAATACCTTTCCTGGGCACCTCAAAATCCAGGGTGCCCAGCTTAGCGACAGGAGCCATTTTCCTGCATTCCCTGTATGAGAATAGCCACACACTTGAATAAGAAGCCGCAGCTGGAGTCATGCTGCCAGCTTCAGTTTAAGCAGTGAGCCGCTGATCCCCTGTTCTCGCTGCCTCTCTCTCTCCAGGGTTTTAAATAATTGATTAGCAGTTTTATTCTTGGGACAATACTAACTGTACAGAAAGCATTTATATAGGTTTTCTAGAAGTGTTATGTTTGCTAAACACAGTGAGGCAAGTGCTATGCATTTTCACAATGTTTTAGAACTTTTATGAGCAAAACGCTAATCAGTTTTTAGCATTAAATAAAACCCTGCTCTCCTGTATGGCTCTGTCTGTCTATTTGTTAAGCAGATTGGGGTGCCTATCCCTGGTGCCATGTTTTTCTCCGCGCAGGTCACCCGCTCCCCCTTTCCAGTGTCTACATACATACGGTGTATTATGTCAGCGAACCGTGGTGCCCACCCCTGGTACCAGTTCTCTTGACTCCCCTTCCCTCCAGGTTATCTGCCCCTCATTCCTACTATCTACATGGCAACACAGGAGTGCCCACCCCTGCTGTCGCTGAACAGTAGTCTGACACTGGGTGCCTAATCCCCAGTGTTGGAATGTCCACTGAATTAAATAAATTGTCCCTCAATATTTTTTTTTCACCCTTTAGAAAAGAAAACAGTCCCTCGTCGATCTGACCCACGCATCCCACCCCAACCTCCTACTCAGCACCCACCACTTCACATCCCCCCACACATTCTCACTTAGCTAAACTTGTCCAATGGCATAGATCTACTCTCTGACTGAAGACATATCTTGCTGCTAAAAGTGACGGCTGCCATATGAGAAAATCAGGCAAGTGCGGGTTACTGTATTTCTAGGGGGTTTGATCTTTGAATCATAATGTTGCCATTTTTACATATTTTAACCCCAGAGTTTCAACATGGCCTTTTTGGGATCCCACCTCATGACCAGTTGCAGTGGAATTGTGCAAATCTAGCCCGAAAGTCGAGTTCATGGTTGCTTTGCAAAATCACCTTTTGGGCAGGATTTCAAAATGTTCACTGCCTTTGTTCATGAGGTGGGGTCATAAGGAGGCTGTGTTGAAAATTTGCGGTCAAAATATGTAAAATGATAAAGTTGTGAGCACACATTGACATTTTTCTACACTCACTAATAACTTCGCTAATTTTAAATATTTTGAAACCAGATTTTCAACAAAGCAATTTTTTCACACCATCTCATGACTATGATAGCTGTCATTTTTCAAATCCTTGCCAAAATGTATTTTCACACCTGTGGCACGGAATGATGTTTGACGGGGATTTGAAAATGTTCACCTCGTGGGTTCACAAGGTGGGGTAATAAGAAGAAGGCTGTGCTGAAAATTTGGTGTACAGAAATAGTAAAATGACCAAGTTAGGACTGAACGTTGTAATGTTTCAACGTTTACTCATAACTTCGCTAATTTTAAATGTTTTGACTCCAAACATTCAAAATACCCTTTTTTTCACACCACCTCATAAATGTGACAGGTGTCACTTTTTAAATCCTGGGCAAGACGTGTTTTCGCTCTTCTAGTGTGAAATTACATTTCAACCAATATACTATAAATGCCATGCGACATGTGTATAAGGGGAGTCATAAAACAACTATCTTGAAAATTTGGGGTAAGAAAAAAAAAGGATATATATTTATCAGTTACAAAACACTTTGTTAATGCTATAGTTAGGGTCAAAGCGACAAAAGTTGAGAAATGAGACGTTAGGGTTTCCCTAACACCTCACCCTCCCAAACGAGGCAGGAGAGCAGGTGTGGGGTGTGCCTTGGGCTTCTCAAGCCTAACGCTCGTCCCATTCCATCTGTAAATAAGGTCAGATATGTAGACTTTATAAGAATGGGGTGAGCGCTAGGCTTGAGAAGCCCAAGGCACACCCCACACCTGCTATCCTTCCTGGTTTGGGAGGGTGAGGTGTTAGGGTTTCCCTAACACCTCATTTTCCAACTTTTGTAGCTTTGACCCTAACTGGAGCATTAACAAAGTTTTTTGCAACTTATTTCCTTACTTTTTCAGATAATATAATAGTATCCTTATTTTATTATGGGAGCACAGGGTCCTTCAGACCCTGCGCTCCCATCCCTCTGTAGATGTGTATATGTATGTAGCTGTGGAAACACAGGGCCCTCCTGGCCCTACACTTCCACTTATAAGACAACAATGACCACATTGTCAGCATAGCCATCTTATTACTCCACCTCATATACCCGATACAGAAAAGTTTCAAATCCCCACCAAAACGTAATTCTGCACAACTGCAACACCATTCCACACCACTGGTGTGAAAACACATTTTGGCCAGGGTTTGAAAAATGACAGCTGCCAGGATCTGAAAAATGACAGCTGTGACATACATGAAGTGGCGTAATAAGGCTATGTCAAAAATCTGAGGTAAAAATAGGGCGTAGCAAAATTGCAACGAATGGTCATAACTTTGGCATTTTATTCATATTTTGACCCCAGATTTTCTTTTTTCATCATAGAATAATTTTTATTGTTATATTCCAAAGGAAGGAACAAAGATATACAATTTGGCCAGGACACTGAACACTTGAGGCAAATAGTCCAAATAACATTCATCTTAAGGCATTGACAGAATGATGATTACATGTCTACTAATGTTAAACTTACAGTCATGCACATTCCTTGTACATTCTTAGCCTCAAACCTATAGTCAGTAACATAGCAACACAGTAGCTCCTATAAGGAGAAGGATAATGAGGCTAATACACTGTCAATGGCATAAGTAATGATCTAAATCTCTCAACTGGCAATAAAGAGAAGATATAGAGAGGCATAGTGACCAGAAGAGAAGAAACAAGCAGAGAGAGGACCATAGGTAAGCTCTGTAGACCAGAGTGAGCCAAGGGTAACCTTCGCCGGGTATACCTAGGATGGTGACAACCATGAGTTTAAATCCTGTGGGGTAAGATTCTAAATAGGGGGATTACATGAAGGAGGGAGCGAGACCCTACAAAGAGGGGAGTTAAGGTATGTCTTCCATGTGCCATTATATAGGGGGAGCAGCCCTGTATTGGCATAAGTGAACCTTTCAAAGATAGCGAGCCTGGCCAAAGCCGAATACCATGAGGAGATTGTGGAAGGTAAATCCAGCCTCCAGTTCAGTAGTAGGAGCCTTTTGGCCTCTAATAGGGCCACTAAAATCCACTCTCTGCTGATGTTAACTGGCCCAGGGAGGAGGGATCCCCAGAAGAAGCATGGGGTCAGAGGTCAATGGGTTGCCCCAGCACACTAGAACAATCCATTGCCACTGTAGACCAAAAAGGGATGAGGCTAGGGCATTGCCAGAGGAGATGAAGAATGTGGGCCGGGCTTTGCCGACACCTCCAGTACTCTGCGTGTGGAAGAACACCCCACGAGTGAAGAACAGCTGGGGGTGCGATACCAACGGAGAAGAATCTTAAGCTGGATTCGTTGGCTCCTGACATCTTTTTAGGCAGAGTGGGCTAGATTCAGACTTCAGGACCATGTTGCTAGTGTGATAGAATGGGTTAAGTCATTACTTCAGGCAATTCTGCAGGGTTCCATTTAATCTGGCTGTGCCTCCCACCAGGTATGGTAAAACTGCCCGGCTAACTCCTGAAAGGAGGGTTTTAAATGCAGGCTAGATAGCCAGTGCCATTTAGGGTCAGTGGGATATGTCAACTTAAGGGTTTGCACAGCACTACAAAGCTGCAGGTATCTCCAAAAGTCCTTGGCCTGGAGAGAGAGTAGCGAGTTTTTAACTGGTCAAACGATATGAGTTCAGAGGAGCCAGGTATGAATAAGTCCTGGACAGTACGAAACCCACTTCTTTCCCATGTCGGCCAGTAAAGGAGTTTCTTATCAACAGCCAGAAGTCGGTTCCTCCAGAGGCTAATGTACCTTACCGGGAGAAGCCGAGGCTCCTTTATTGTACTGGCTGCAGCCATGAGCTTAAACCATGCTTTCCTGGTCACAGCCATCACCGGAGTAAGCTTGTTGGGGGGGGGTGGAGAGGCATTCGTTATTAGAAGGCTGGTGGAGGTGCCCTGTATGATTTGGATTTCTAGCTGTACCCATAGGGTGGGTGAAGATAAGGATGGGGCGAACCATTGGTGGCCTGGGCCGACAGGTAGGACCAATGGTAGCCTTGCAGCCAAGGAAGTCACAGGCCCCCTTTGACCAGTGGGCCTGCAGTTTGTTACGGCTTCAGCGTGGCTTCTTGCCCTCCTGGAGAAAAAGAGAGATCAGTTTATCGAGGGAGTGAAACACTTCATCAGACTGTGTGATAGGGAGATTATTAAGCAGGTATGCTACTCTTGGTAGGAGAAGCATGCGAATCGCAGCTACTTTAACAAGGAGGGAAAGGTTGAGTCGACACCAGTGGTTCACCTCGACTGAAAATAGGGAGATTGAGGGGAGAAATTGTTAGATTCAAACTGTTTCCAGTCGAAGGGGATATTTATCCCCAGATAAGAGAGGCCTTGGGGAGCCCAGGCTAGCCCTGAGCCATGCAGACAATCTTTGGTACAGGCCGCATTTAGGGGGGTGAGACTTGTTTTCTTTTGATTAATTTGCAATTCGGACAACTGGGCAAAAGTCTGCAGGATCTCCAGAATTCTCGGAAGAGAGTCCTGAGGATGCGCCAACGTGAGGAGTAGGTTATTG
Organism: Neoceratodus forsteri; assembly: GCA_016271365.2. Lineage (NCBI taxonomy): Eukaryota > Metazoa > Chordata > Ceratodontiformes > Ceratodontidae > Neoceratodus > Neoceratodus forsteri. The sequence continues at coordinate 1,125,283,573 of CM057449.1, read as the reverse complement.
CCATAAGAAGCAGTCAGAAATGAGTGCTTCCCCACTGGTATACCCTTGATCTCCTCGGTGGCCAAGAAATTCCGAGTTAGCAGATCCAAAGCCACTAGGAAGAGCAAAGGGGAGAGGGGGCAGCCCTGCCACATGCCCCATTGTAGGAAAAAGGGGGGCTGATATTCTTGTTGGTGAGGATCCTGGCTAGCACCGCATTGTATAAGGTATGGATCCACTGAAGTATGGGCCGAAGCTATACAGCCGGAGAACCTCATGTAAATAGGGCCACTCTACGGAGTCGAAAGCTTTAGAAAAATCTACTACCATTGTTGCCATGGGGGTAGGAGAGTGCAGGGCCAGCCATTTAAGATTGAGGATCAGTCTATTATCCACCACCGCCCTGCCCTTGGTTAACCCTACTTGGGATGGGTGTATGAGAGAGGGAATTACCTCCACCATCCAATTAGCCAATATCTTGGCTGCAATCTTGGTATCCACTGAAATAAGAGATATCATCATAGGTATCATCATAGGTGTATACAAGAGAGTAGACTGAAAGTCCATAATGCTTGCCAGTTTAAGTATATTAAGGGTTTGGACAAAATTTGGTTGTGTCAGTCATTGCCAAATCTAGATTTAGTTTAAAGGGAGTCAATACTTGGACTATCCACCACTTTGGCTGGGAGATTATTCCAAATTGGAACAGATCTTGTACTGAACCAATTTTTCCTTCTTAGGGTATGCCACATACTCGTCAATAGTTGTTTGCTGTGTCTTCAGTTGCTAACTCTATATTCGGACTTAGCTAGGCCTAATCCCTAGTCCAAGGTCAGAATCCTTTAATACACTATAAATGAGACAGAGATCTCCTCTTAGTCTCCTATACTGAAGTATACACATTGAGAAGTTTTTACCTTTCCTCATAAGTCTTGCCCTCCATCCCCACAATGGCCCAGGTGAATCTGCACTGAACTCTCTCGATTTTTAAGATATCCTCTTTAATGAAAGGGAACCACACTTGGACACAGTATTCAAGGTGTGGCCTAACCAAGGTGGTATACAGCGGTAGTAGTACCTCCTTGGAGCGACTGGCTACATGTCTAAGAATACAGTTAAGGTTCTGATTTGCCCTGTTAGCTTGTGTGGTACAATGGGTTCTAAATTTTAAATCGGGAGTAACCAATATGCCGGAGTCTTTCTCTTGGGTGGTTTCATGTAAGGTTTCAGTCCCCAATTTGTATTGAAAATGCTGATTATGAGAGCTTAAGTGCATAATTTTACATTTAGCATTATTCAGGACAAGCTTGTTGGTACAAGACCAACTTGAGATTTTATCAAAAAAAACCTGGAGAGCAGCACTAGCATTTGTGTTATTTACTGTGGTGCTTATTCGACAATGGTCGGCAAATTTCAACATCTATATATTTGAGTTTTGAGTTGTAAGAGTGGAAACATATATATTGAAAAGACATGGACCTAAAACAGATCCCTGGGGAACACCACTGGAGACTGTTGCCCAATTTGAAAATTCACCATTTATGATAACTCTTTTGTTTCCTTCCTTCCAGCCAACTGGCAATCCAGTTTATAAGATTATTATTAAGTTTAAAAGCCCTTAGTGTATCAAGAAGCTTGAGATGTGGTAATTTATCAAAGGCTTTTGCAAAATCTAGAAACACCAAATCCACAGAGTTACCCTGTTCAATTTCACCTGTGATCTTGTCATAGAAGGTTAGTAAATTAATTAAACAAAATCTAGACTTGGTGAATCCGTGTTGAAGAAGGTCAGTTTGCTCACTTTGACACTAGTGGTCCAGGATAAGATTTTTAATAATATTTTCTAAAATTTTCCCAATTAGTAAAGTTAGGCTAATAGACCTATAATTTTCAGGGTTATTTTTTGGTCCTTTCTTATGAATGGGCACTACAGATGCTTTCTGGTCATGTGGGACTTCCCCAGAATCAGGTGAATGCTGAAAAATGTTAGTTAAAGGAAGGTAAATGGATTCCGCGAGTTGTTTTAATACCCTAGGATGAATTCCGTCTGGGCCTGGGAATTTATTTACATTGAATTGTGTTAACTTATCCAATACATCTTTAGGTTGAATGCTGAATTGTCCTGGTATAGAAGTCCCAGGTTTACCGTGTACATTTTTGGTAAACACTGTAGAAAAATATTGGTTCTATATATCCGCTGCCTCTTGGTTATTAGCTATGCTACCCGAATTAGTAGAAAAAGGGACCTATAGTGTTTGCCTTTCCCTTGACTTTGTTAACATGAGAAAAAAAGGCTTTTTTTATTATCTTTTACCCTTGTTGCCAACTGTAACTCAAGTTGAGATTTTGCTTTTCTGATTTTGGTTTTATATTCCACTCCTGCCCATCCTGTATCCCATATAGATATATTGTGTATATATACAGCAAGTATATATACAGTATGCATGTATATAAAGTATATGAATTATCTAATCAGTTAAGTTCTGGGTTTCTCATCGTCTGAGACCATTTGCAGCTGTAACTACAGTATACGCATGTTAAAGTCATGGTTAGAAAAAGTCCCAGTTAATAGCCTGTTTACCTTTTCTGGATTCTGCCATTTAAGCAACCCTCATGCTGCTCTCCAACATGACTGCTGCAGATCTTCTCAGTGTCAGTCTTCACCTTTCGTCACTGGTGGGTGATTGGCCGGAGACTAGCAGCACCCCGTGGGAGCCTTTTTTTTTCTCTCTCTCTTGTTTTGTAGGAGGGAGGAGCTGGTACTGTCAGCATTGCCCACAAAGCCGGTGTACTGCATGGTGCTTGTAGGTTGGCTAGAAATGTCCATTTGCTCCTCCTCCACCTCAGTTCTGCTTCTTCCTCCATCGAGACAGCACCTCGCCTGCAGCAACTTAAATTCTGCTACACCATTGTGGCCTAGTTCGTCGATGTTGACCTCAAAGCCTCAGAGTTGCTCCTTGGAGCCGTATTTTCCCAATACCTCTGAGCCGTTTCCCCACCACCACTTGACTCCGCCTCGGTTCTGCTATCTACTCGGTGCTGTTATTGAAGTTTACCAGGTAAGATCTTTCCTTTTCTTAGCTCTGTCGTGTCTTTTTGTTTTGAAGTTTTAGTTACCATTGGATCATGCCAGGTTCGGGGGTTAAGGAATGTTTGTCTAAAACGGGCCAGCCTTCTATGCGTCGGTGTCCTTGCAGCCAGAAATTTCTGTTACGGACCAGCATGATGTGTGCTTCTCCTACCTTTGACCCCAGCACGACATGGACACCTGCGATGCCTACTTCTCTATGGACCGCTGCGTTCTGGAGCACCACGTGTTGAAGATCAGCAGGGCTCCGCCGACTTTCAGGGGGGCAGCGTCACTGTCATCAGTCCAAGCATAGGACCCTTGGCCCTTCCTCCAGGTCCCTTCCCAGGCCTACACAGTCAGGTGAAGAGGAGGCCTCCTCATCTTCCAGCTTTGCCATGGAGGAGGTCTCTACCGCTGTGCTGGAGGTCTGGTCCAACCCCACTCGAGGCCGGACCAGGAGCATCGCCCTGGCAGTCACCTCTTCAGAGGTGCAGGCTCCCCTGTTGTCGGGGCCCATGGCTGCTGGACCCGGCGCAGGGTGTTCCTCAGCGCTGCCCCAGATCACGGAGCTGTTCGTGGCTCAGGTGATCGAGGCGGCGCCAGTCGGAGCTCTTCTGGATCACCTGCTCTCCGGAGCCAGATGATCTGGAGGCTGACCTGGCTGGCAGCCTGACTCCTTGGAGTCAGAGGGTTCTCCATGGCCTAGCACTCATACGCCTCCCCAGGTGCCTGTGGCTCCAGTGACTATGACAGGCACTGAACCCCCTGGGCCAATGGCGTCTCCAGGGGGGGTGTGCGGGTCTGCTGCCCTGTTGCTATGGGTGCGGTGGTCCGAGCTTTGGGGAAGGGGTCAGCTGCCATCTCCGGTGCCACCCCCTCCCTTAAGGCCAGGACCGAATCCCACTGTTCTGCGACTCTCCTCGGGGAGTCTGCGGAGTTGGGAGGTCCTTTGGCACAGGGTCCGAGGCAGAGGTCTTCCTCTGAGTTGGCGGGGGTTGAGGGGACAGGGCGAGGTGTTATGGCACTCCTCTGTGACCTTCTGGGACTTGGGGAGGAGCCACAGTGCTGAGCCCAAGTTCTCTTCCTCGTCTCATTCGAGGGAGTCCTTGTTGGGTGGGGCTGGGGACCGCCCTTCTAGATCCATGCGGCCTCTTTCCCCTCATAGGGAAGCTTCCCCCCTACAGTGCAAAGTCCCAGCCATTTTCTTTACTCCACAGGACAGTGACTCTGCAGATCAATGGATTCCCTGTTCTCCCAGGATCGCCTGATAGGTCTTCTAGCCCTGGCAGAGGTGCACCACAAACGGTGGCCAGTTCCCCCGTACCTTTGCATCCAGCTCCACTTCTCCCATGCCATGTTGGTCCGTCGGGACCTTTGACCTGGGAACAGTTCAGATCCCAGGCTGCGGACTTTGCCCAGTACTTTAATGCCATGGATGAACAGGTGTTTCAACTAGTTCCCCCTCCGCAGTCAGAATCTGACTCAGCAGGTTCGTCAGGCTCCTCGTCCACTTCCCCTGAGGAAGAGGAGCCATCTGTCGACTTGTCCTCTGACGCTGATCAAGCCCAGTATCAGCACTTCCTGGCAAGCTCTGCCTCATCCCACTTCAGGACTGACGCAATTGGACACCCCTGCCAGGCATAGATGTCTGGTCCGTGACTGACCAGATCCTGACTCTGCAGAGTTCGATCGTCTGGGGCGGAGAGTGTTCTTATCTGCACGGATGATACTTTCCATTGCTTCACTTCAGGCGCACCATGCTGCCTACAGCAGGAATCTGTGGGCAATGCTGGGCCAGGCACTGGCATTGCTGCCCGATTTGGAGGCTACCCAGCAAGCCATGGCCCTCTCTGCTATAGGTCAGGAGCAGGCAAGGCACCAGTCAAGGGCATCTTACAACACCAATGAAATTGCTTCACGACTTGCAGGGACAGCTATCTGTATTAGGTGGACGGCGTAGCTTCGCCTTTCACGGTTGTCGCCCTTGGCCCGGCATAAGGTAATGGCCTCCACCTTCCGGGGGACCCATCTTTTCTCCTGCAGGGTGAGACAAGAATTGCAGGGGTGCCTTCCTTCTCCCATGGGACTGGGGACCCTGCCTCGCCCTGACCAGTCCCAGGCCTAACAAGCCAGTGGAGGGTCCCCCCCTCCCTTGTCTTCCCCATGGGGTGCTGAGGGATGCTATTCTCTCAGGGAACTACTTGAGTCCCTTTCGGGGGGGCTCGGCACTCACCATCAGTGATGAATGGTGAAGATTGACACAGGAAGATATGAAAAGTGCATTGCCTACGTGATTCTTGATCTTCCTGTGTATCTTCACCATTCATCACTGAATCCCACCCACCTTCCCATCACAAGGCCTCAGTCCCTGGGCGATGCCCCCTATCTGCTCACCCTCCTCGGGATCTGGTTAGGTTCACCTTTTTTTCTTAGAGCCTTCCTTCTTCTAGGAGGCGACTGGAAAACCCCTTTGGGAGGATGGTGAGTAGGGCTTTCCTACTAGCCCAGTGGGGGGACTTTTGGTGGGCCCCTCCCCCTTTTCCTGAGTATGATCTCCATTGTCGGCCCACCCTATTGGGGTTCGCCGACTCTTCAGGTTCACTGGGATGATGGGGGATGGAGCTGAGTGGGACTCCCCTCCGCTCCTATTATTATTTCCCTTCCTCTTCCTGTCTCCTTCCCCTTTGAGAGGGAGACATTAATGAGTGGGATCCTCACTCCTCCTCCCTTCTGAACCCTGTGGGTTCTTCCTTGGAAGACGGAAATGGGGGGGATCCTCATCGATGGGTGGTTTCTACCCTCAGGGGCTAGGAGTGACCTTCTCCAACTTTTCCTACAGGATTCAGTAAAGCCGAGTTTCCCCTCGGAAACTGCCCCCGTGGTGGGCTGTCTGCCTCCCTGGAGGCACTCTTGGTCACAAGATCTGACTATCCTGTGCTGATGTTGGTCCCGCCTCTCCTTCCTTCTCCCCTTGTTTTTTCTTTCTCTTTCTCTCTCTCTCTCTTCTCCTTCCCTTTCCTACCCTTACTGACTGTCCAGGGACTGGGCCTTTCAGCCCATTCCCTTCCAGATCCTCCTCCTCGTCTGTCCTCCATTCGGCCTATTCCTTTTTCAGTTTATATCCTTTCCTTTTACTGTCCCTCAGGCTCTCTTGACCCACTCTCGTTTTTCTCTATCCTCTTTTTTCCTCTGTCTCTCCAGCATGCAGAACTGAGGTGGAGGAGGAGCCAACGGCCGTTTCTGGCCAACCAGCGAGCGCCATGCACTATGTCGGCCTCGTGGGCAGTGCCAACGGTGCTGGCTCCTCCCTCCTAGAAGAAAACCAAAAAAAGCTCCCACGGGGTGCTTGTCTCCGGCCAATCACCCACCAGTGATGAATGGTGAAGATACACAAGAAGCTCGAGAATTACAGTAGGTATGTAATTTTTATGTTTAGGCTGGTGTGGGAATCCTGTAGTCACACTTACCGCTGTTGCCACCACTCTCAGCCATACTTTTCCATGATCCTCCGTTTGATATCAGTGTGGGATTCCTGTGATCTCACTCACCGCCATTGCCATCTCTCACAATCGTACTTTTCCATGCCTGTCTATTTAAAATCCTACATGTTCTTAGAGTCCTGCTAACAGAAAATATTTTTTCTGGCCACACTCACTGCTAAATACATTCTTCAGATTTCCTCTAATTAGCAGCCCCTTGAAGTCACACTTGGAAATGTTTTAAACACAGGGTCTGCCACTCTAGTGCCTCCACTCATTCCCACAGCTGCACATAGCACCACCTACTGGATTATGTTAAATTGGCCCAGTAGTTTGCACACACACCTCTGAGGTCGGTAGATTTGTAGGTTCATCAGTTCTAGCCCCCTACGAGGAACCTGGACTAATACCCAAAACTAACACTGTAGTACAACATTAGAGGGGAGCTTCACTGTTGAGGTACTGTTCTTAGGGTAAGATTTTAAACCATGGTACCTTCTGTCCATCTTTGATGCATGTCCTGGTGGAAGTTAAAGATTTCATGGTACTTATTGTAAGAACATTGGATTTTCCCAGTTGTTCTGGCCAACCCCTGTCAGTAAAATAGGTCCATGTATACCACTTACCAGGATGCATGTGGAAAAATGCAGTCACAGCCAAGTGTACCTTTCCTTGTCATAAATTACAAATAAATACATTGATGAATAATAATAATAATAGGTTTATTTGTTGAGCGCCTTTCAAGTTTATCAAGGCGCTTTACATAAAATAGATAAAACGGTATAAAATAAAACAACTGTGTAAAAACAGATGCTCAGTAAAATCCAATATTCAGTATAATCAAATAGGATAGGCTTGGTGCCACAGGTAAGTTTTTAATGCCTGTTTAAAGCCCCTGACAGTCGTGCACTCCCGTAGCTGACGGGGTCGAGAATTCCAAAGGGCTGGGTCTGCGTATTACAAACGCACTCGGCCTCGAAGATTTTAAAATACCTGGAATCTCTAGCAACCCTTCATCAGCCGAGCGGAGGAGTTGCTCGGGGAGGTTGAGGGACAGAAGCTCTTTCAGGTAGTCCGGGCTGAGTCTGTGGAGGGCTTTATAAGTCAGTAATCTGACTCTGAAGGTGATCCACCACTGAATCGGCAGCCAGTGCATTTCACGCAGCACCGGTGTGATATGACACGTCCAGGGAGTCCCCGTCAACAACCAGGCTGCTGCGTTCTGCACCAGCTGCAGGTGGCAGATATCGGCCCCCCGGTAGCCCTGAATAAAGGGAGTTGCAGTAATCAAGGCACAAGATTACAAAGGCGTGGGTCAGTGTGGGAAGGTCACCGAATGGAACAAGGTGCTTGATCCTAGCGATGTTCCTCGGATGGTAAAAGGATGACTTGATGACACCTGAGATCGCAGTGTCAGCCCATAGTCAAGCATCACCCCTAGGTCCCGCACCTATTCAGAGGCAAGGAGCCGGAAGCCCCCCAGGAAAAGCCCTGTAGGCTGACCAGCCACCGACCCCCCATCCGGCGACCCGGATCCACAACCATCACCTCAGTCTTTCCCGAGTTCAACTTCAGCCAGCTGGAATTCATCCAATCTTGGATTTCAGCGAGACAGTTATTAAATACCGAGAGTGTACTATCCTGCTCAGGTGCAAAAGACTGGTAGAGCCGGGTATCATCAGCATAGCAGTGAAACCTCAGCCCATACCATCTTACAGGATCTCCGAGGAGCAGCATATACACCGTGAACAACATGGGGGACAGCACTGAGCCCTGACTGATCCCACATGACACAGAGAGAGAGAGGGTCAGAGGAATAGATCCCCTTCACCACCCTCTTGAGTTCTGCCAGTGAGGAAGGACTTAAACCACCTGAGGACTGTACCTGTCAGGCCACAGATGAACCTCAGGCGCTCGAGCAGTACCCCATGGTCCACGGTGTCAAAAGCTGAGGAGAGATCAAGGAGCACCAAGATGGAACGGCTTTTCCCAGCTCTCGCCCTCAGGAGATCATTGAGTACCCAAACCAGCGTAGCATCGGTGCGATCCATACTACTGCCCGATAAGGAATTGCCCGACATTAAATAGCCCGTCACTGACTGCCCGATTGAGCGTATTGCCTGACAAGAAACATACCGACACCTGTAATCCCGTTAGTCAGTTTTTCCCGACATTTATTAAACTGAAAATCTTGGCACTGCAGCCAGCAGAGCAGGACCCAAAGAAAAGTGTCAGCATGTCATCATTTTAAATAATAGTCTTCTACCATGGCACATTTTACTGTTGAACCATATATAACAAGATGTGCAGCATAAAAATGTTTTTTTATTTAGGCACAGTGGCCAGCATAGTTCGGAGAAGGGCACTGCTGACTTGCGAGATGCTCCTTATAATCGTGCAGTGCTCCTGGCTCAATTTATCAGCTACTGGTGAAAACTTTTCAACCTGCACCGATTCAGGATGAGAGTTGAATGGTGGTGGGGATCGTGGACCAGAGCAGGAGTCTTGCTTTGCACAGGGATGTTTTCTGCTCCAATACAGGATGCCTCTCCTAGTCCTGCTCCGATTGAAGCTGACTGGATCGAAAGTTATGCACTGACTAATTACACGCTTTGGGCACCACAGTGGGAACATCTGGCTGGGGGTGGAGCAGGATTTTACAGAGTGTGGTCTGCACGGACTGGAGATTTAAGTGCTCTTGTGGTGGGCTGTGCTCCTATTTGGGCTGGTGCACTGTAGTTAGCGGCTAGTGTCTCCTTCACCTGCGATGAGATTTATTACATTTTTGTTTTAAAGGAGGGATGAGGGCAACAATTCATTGTTTTAATCTAAAATGGCATTTCATCTAATCATTAATGGGTCTAATATGTGCTAAACCTTTGGCTGGATGCAGATGCAGAAAATGTCGGGACTTCGGCAGTTCGAGAAAATAGTGCTGTCGGTATTTTTGATGTTGGTCTGATGAAGTTGGGAAATTGGCTGCCGGGCAGTTCCATGTCAGGCAGTCATATCAGACCCGTCTCGGTACTGTGCCTCTTTCGAAAACTGGATTGGAAAGGTTCGTAGATGTTATGGATGGTCAAGTGGTTCTCCAGCTGTACAACCACTACCTTCTCAGTCACCTTCCCCAGAAAAGGGAGGTGAGAGATGAGTCTGTAGTTAGCAAGGCATTCTGGTTCCAGAGAAGATTTCTTTAGAAGGCGTGTCACCACCACCTTCTTCAGGGAGCTAGGAAACTCACCCGACTCAAGGGAGCACCAGACTATCCCTGCCAGGACCGGACTGATGATGTCACAACAACCCATAATCAGGGAAGTTGGGTCTGGATCCAAACTACAGCATGTAGGGCGCATACCCTGGACAATCCGCATGACATCCGCAAACTCCGGCCGGTCAAAGGTAGTCCAGGAAAAATAAGGGATAGTGGCCAAGCACCAGTCAGTAGCATCCCCCAAAGAGTGTGTCGAATGGATCTCCGCCCTGATGTCAACCACCTTATCCACAAAGAACCGAGCGAGCTCATCACACTCCAACTGTGAAAAGGCTGTTCCATGCAGCCACCACCCTTTTCTTGAAGAAATACTTCTTCACATTTCCCCTTGGTCTACCCCCTTCCAACTTCATAGAAACATAGACTTTGATAGCAGATAAGGACCACTCGGCCCACCTTGTCTGCCCATTTCCTTACCTATTGGATAAGCTGCAGATCCTAGTTAACCAATAGCCTACTCCTCCTACCCTCCACTATAATTGCCTTATGTTTGTCCCATGCCTTCTTGAATTCCCCCACTGTTTTTGACCCCACTACCTCCTCAGGAAGGCCGTTCCATGCATCCACCACCCTCTCCATGAAAAAAATACTTCCTCACGTTGCCCCTGAGCCATTCCCCCTTCTATCTTCAAATTGTGCCCCCTTGTTCTTCCACATCTCTTTTTCTGAAAGATGCTACCCTCTTGGACTTTGTTGATTCCCTTTATTTTATTTATTTATTTAGTCAATCTTGGATTACAAAGTACCTTTGAGCATCAAGCAGCTCATTTACAAAGGTTCAGCGCCAGTGGGAAGGGATTACAAACAGACATAGGAGGAACTAACAGACTGAGTAACTAAAATACATCATATACAACAATATACGTCATTAATAATACATCATAGATAGACAGCAATATTAAAGGAAGGAAGAAGTTAACATTCAAGATCAACTGTCTCGCTCTTTCCCAGTACCTCCCCTTAAAAGCATAAAAATTCCTTACCGGGCTCCGAGTCCACTGGTGGCAGAATGAATTTTTCTGTGCCCCCATTTAGGAAGGGAAGGGATTGTAATTTGGCTCAGTGGAACCGAGACGCACTGATCATTTCCACTTCTGTGTACCACTTCAGTCTGCGGACGCCCCTGATCCTTCCCCTGTGCTGCGTCATTTTCTGACATCACTATTTGTAGAACGCGGGGTGCGCTCCATATACTTTAATGGGGCTTTTTTTAAAAGTAAAATGTTGGTACTTTACATTGCCAGTAGGAACTAATCATGGGCACTGCTAAACTAACAAGTCCGTATTAGTTAAGGGGAAGGGGGGGACCACAGACTGAAGTGGTACGTGGAAGGGATCAGTGTGGCTCGGCTCCACGGAGCCAAATTACGATCCCTTCCCTTCCTAAATGGGGGCACAGAAAAATTTTAATTTTAGCCCCAGTGGACTCGGGGCCCAGTTAGGGTTTTTTATGCTTCTGGGAGGAGGTACTGAAAAAGTTGCTTTTTAATATGAATAAGGGAGGGTAGTAGAGTTTTAAGACCAAGGAAGAACTGGTAGCAACCAGAGGCTTTGTCAAAGTTGCATTTGAGGTAGGCAGGAAGTATGGCAGGGGAAAAAAAGAGGTGAGGGGAGAGGGAGCAAGGCATGGGAAAGGGTGGCAGCCAGTTGCCTAGTCAGTGCTAACAAGAGGTACCCTATTTATGCCCTTTAGATATTTGTAGGTTTCTAGCATATTTCCCCTCTCTCCCCTCTCCTTCAGAGTATACATATTGAGGTCTCCCAGTCTTTCCTCACATGATTTTTGGTTCAGGCCCTGCACCATCTTTGTTGCCCTTCACTGAACTGTCTCCACCATGTCTATGTCCTTAAGGTGATGCGGCCTCCAGAACTGGACAAAATACTCCAAACAAGGCCTCACCAATTATCTGTACAGTAGCATCACCACCTCTTTCCTTCTGCTGCTGCCACCTCTCCCTGTGCACCCCAGCATCCCACTGGCTCTCCCCACAGCCTTGGCACATTGTTTGGCCGCCTTTAGGTAATAATATATGATTACCCCCAAATCCCTTAATGGTTTCAAGCATGGTAAGGACAGAGTTAAAGGGGAAGTTGTTATGCTTTTTTTAAACAATGTTATCCATCCATGTGTTTTTGCAGTTAATGGGGTTCTATTTTTTTCTTTTCAAGTCAAATCTGGATAGAAAGAGAATAATATTTTCAGAATCGTAACACATGCTCAGATTGTTTTTACTGTCTTTGTCCAGGAAAGTCACACAGCTACAGCTTGTTTCTGGGTGTGTTTTGGGAGCACAGGGAGGATAAGTGATTTACTGTGGTTACACAATACACAAGTAGAGCATGTTGGAATCAAACTCCATTCTGCTGGATGAATGAAGCTTGTTCACAGCTCTTTGCTTTAACCTCTAGGTTGTACTGCCAGCTGTTAATCAAAAACTACACATTTCAAGGCTGGCCCTGTGATGCCAGGCCAGTAGGTAAGTAGCCACATTTGCATCTTGTAAACCTGAGTTCACACCCAAAATTCTAAGAGAAAAGGCTGTGAGAGGGGAACGGAATAAAACATAAGTTAGGGCTGTGGCAGCCCCAGAAATGTTCACTGACATGAACACAGCCAGGGTTTATAAATCCTGATACAGTATGGGGCCTCGATACCTGTTGGCACCACAGAGCCAGCCTTGAGATGTGTAGTTTTTAATGATCATCTGGCAGTATAGCCTAGAGGTTAAAGCAATCCTAAAGATGGAGTACTTTTACTAACAGTTTGAACAGTAAGGGAAATAACTCACTAGTTTCAATGCACATACAAAACAATTATTATAAATGTAGAAAGTGTTGTAGTAACACCTTAAAACACACTTAATAAAACAGACGAGTTCCTATTTAACCTACAGTCAATGGAGGGCCAAGATCATCGGTGACATCATTTCCTGTCAGGAGCCTAAAACGTATGGCTGCCCCGAACCCTTAATTACAGACTGATTTACATATGAATAACTGTGGACTGCAAAGACTCACAGATAAACACAATGGCTCACTCTAATTAGCTTTTTATGGTCTTTCAGACATTAAGAAACCCTGTTGATGACAGTTACCCTTTAAGGGCTTAATAGTTACTCAGGGGGTAGCAGTAGGGCATGAAGCAAAGGGAAGGGGAGGTCAGGGCAAAAACCCCATCTAGATAGCAGGTCTCAGGGTAAGATAGGGTAAAACAGAGCAGACTGAATAGGCTATGGTCCTTTTCTTCCAACATTGTCTATGTTTCTTTTTCTGTGCTTATTGTCGCCAGTAATGAGAGAAAATAACCACAGACAAGTGGGTACTAGAGGTAGTGGTACAGGGGTTTACCCTTCAGTTTGTAAAATTCCTAAGGTTCAACCAGATCAGAAAGCTTCCCTGCTCAAAGCCTTTCCTGTTCAAACTGCAGAGCAGAAAATCCTACTGGAATTGGCATTGAAAAAAACTACTGCAGCTAAATGCTGTGGAAAAGGTGCCTGTTTCATAGCTGGGGAATGTCCCACTTTCCAGATGTTCCTGAGTAGTCACCTGAAAAAGGAAAAGTTCAGAATGGTAACACTGCAGTCAGTAATCTCAACCCTGCAAAAAGGATATTGGCTGGGGCCTCTGGATCCAAAATATGTTTCATTTTCATATACCAGTAAGATCAAGCCACAGAAAATATCTGAGGTTCATACTAGGCCTTATACAATGCCACTTTTCTGCAGAACCTTTTGGACCAACTTCAGCTCCAAGAGTGTTCCCAAAATATCTGTTGGTTGTGGCTGTATACCTGAGAAGATAGGGCATTGTAGTGTTCACATATCTAGATGACTGGCTGATATGTGGACAAACAACAGAGAAAGCAGTGCAGTCAGTCAGAACTGTTCAGAAAACGCTGTTTAGATTGGGTTTTCTCCTAAACCTGAAAAATTCCCATCTAGAACCCATTTGATTCTGGAGTTCACATGTGCAGAATTGAACACAGTGAAAGAGAGGGCATATCTGCCTCAATAAAGGGCAGAAGCTCGTATTTACCATGCAGTCTCATTCCAAGTAGGACCAAGAAAGTCAGCCCAGAAATTCCTATTGTTTTACGATCATATGGCATTGACCACAGCGGTGGTACCTTAGGCAATGCTATAAATTAGTGATGTTCAGTACTGTATCCACCTAACAATGTACTGGCACGAAAGAACTGCACCTTTTGAGCAGCTAATTCCAGTCACTTAGTGTCTGGTACAAGTGCTAGATTGGTGGAAGGAAGTTAGCAGCCTCAGGGAGGGTATCCCCTTCCTTCAGCCCTCAGCAACAAGGATCCTAACAACAGATGCCTCCCTTCTGAAAGTGGGGGGGGGGGTCATCTGGGGGATCGCACTGTAGATGGAGTCTGGACTCAAAGGAATGCCAGGAGCACATAAACCTGTTAGAACTCAGGGTTGTGCTCCTGTCCATGAAGTCTTTCTCCTCCTTACTGCAGGATCAAACAGTCTTGATACAGACAGAAAATATAACCACAGTGTATTATTGTACATTCACAAGCAAGTGGGTACCAGATCCTCAAAACTCTGTACAGAGGCTATTGAGATGGAAACTAGTATATTCTCTAAATGCAGATATTTCTGCAATACATTTAGCAGGAAAGGACAATGTACTAGCATATTCACTTGGCACAATGGGCCTGGTGACCCATTGATTGTCCCCGGACCCGCAGGTTCTCAACTAAGTGTTTCAGAGATGGAAAGTTTTACTAGTGGATTTGTTTGCTTCTTGGGAGAACACAAGAAGCTTCCACATTTTTGCTGTCCCCTCCCACCCTCAATTGGGAAAAGCCCTTGAGAGGCTCTGTTCCTTTCATTGCGGGTCAAATTTCTCTATGCATTTCCTCCATTACCACTGTTCCAAAGCATCCTGCTGAAACTAAGGCGAGAGTCAGCAACAGTGATTCTGATAGTATCATACTGGGCCAGACAGGCGTGATACTCACTGCTCTTGAAAATAGCAGAGAACACTTATGATTCTGCCTCAGAGGCAGGATCTCCTCACTCGGTCTTAGGGCAGAGTGACTCACCCAGACCTCAGAATGCTTCATCTGACAGTATTGTTCATAAAGAACTGGAATACACTAGTATCAATCTCTCAACTGATTGTTTGAAGTTTTAAAGGTTGCCAGGACGCCTACAGCCAGAAAAACATACAGAAACATAGAAACATACAAGTTGACGGCAGATGATGATCGCAAAGCCCATCCAGTCTGACCATTTCTTTTTCTACCTTGTGAATGTGCCATCAGCCTTTGCTCTGTCAATGGCCTATCTTTTCATACTCATCTGTATTGCTCCCTTATGCCTATCCCATGCATGTTTGAAGCCCTGCACTGTATTCATATCCACCACTTCCTAAGGTAGGCTCTTCCACCACCCTTTCTGTGAAAAATAACTTCCTCACATTACCCCTTAATCGGCCTCCCTCTAATCTCATGCTGTGTCCTCTTGTCCTGCTGTTTTTCTTATATTGAAACATGTTAGACTCTTTCACCTTGTTAATGCCCTTAAGATGTTTGAATGTTTTGATCATATCACCTCTCTCCCTCCTTTGCTCTAGGGTATACATAATGTGCTCCGTTAATCTGTTCTTGCATGTTTTCTGATGCAGTCTCTCCACCATTTTGGTTGCCCTTCTCTGGACTGCCTCAATTTGGTTAATGTCCTTGTGAAGGTGTGGCCTCCAGTACGGCACATAGTACTCCAGATGGGGCCTAACCAGTGTCTTGCAAAGAGGGATTACCACCTCCCTCTTTCGACTTGTGATACCCCTATTAATACACCCCAACATCCCTCTATCCTTACCTACTGCTTTAGTGATCTGCTTGGATGATTTCAGGTCATCGGTGGTGATGACGCCCAAGTCTCTTTCTTTCCTTGTGACTGCCAGCAACTCCCCTCCCAGCCTATAGGTGGCTTCAGGGTTTCTCTTCCCTATGTGCATGATCTTGCACTTCTTTGTGTTAAACCCCAGTTGCCACTCTTTTGACCATTTTGCTAGCGTATCCAGATCTCTTCTCATTCTGCCCATCCCATCTGGATCATCTACTCTGTTCCAGATCTTGGTGTCATCTGCAAACAGACAAACATTACCCTCCAGTCCATCTGCAATGTCACTGATGAAGATATTGAAAAGTACTGGCCCAAGGACTGATCCCTGAGGTACCCCACTTGTGACTTGAATCTCTTCTGACTGTATACTGTTTACCATCACTCTCTGTTTTCTGCCTGTCAACCAGCTTGCTACCCAGTTGATCAACTTCTGACCCACCCTGAGCCTACCCAGCTTATTAATCAATCTTCTGTGTGGAACAGTATCGAAAGCTTTGCTGAAGTCAAGGTAGGCAATATCAACTGCTCCCCCTTGCTCCACCACTCTGGTTACCCAGTCAGAGAAATCTATGAGATTAGTTTGACAGGACCTTCCTTTTGTAAACCCATGCTGTCTTGGATCCTGTGCTCCTCTGGATTCCAGGCATTGCACTATCCTTTCCTTACAGGAGAAGACTCCTGTATATGTATGATTTGGATATGTCTGATGTATTTATTATACATTACATCAAGTACTGTACATATGTCAATAAGAGATCAGGCATTTCTTCTATTGTAACACATATCTAGAGTTTGAGGCTCTGACACAAGTTAGTAAAATGTCAAGCAAGCCTCCATTTACATGCAAATGAGTCACTTGTAATACAGCCCTTCCCATTCCTTGATATCACTGCAGCAACAGTGCAGAACAAAACATAAGGGTATCAATGTTGTCTAGTCTGATTTTAGTTTGTTTGCAATGGCCTAAGGCAGTTCTGTCATGCAGTTCACACAGGGAGTAGTACTTGTAGCCTTAATACTGATATGTAGAGCAAATAATACATCTAATAGTATTTCATTCACAGGAAACAAAAGCTGTTTCTTTGTACTGCGCATTTCTGTCTGTGAGACAGTTGTAACATGTTGTGGAAAGCAGTAGACTGAATCCGTCAATCAACCAACCAACCAATCAAGCAGTCAATTAGTCACTCTGTATTGAACCAGGTGAACACCCTTGAGAAGATTCATAATAAGGTGAGCCTAGGCAGTTTACCAAAGGATCACACATGACTGACTTATACACAACCCCTTTCGGCAGCCTGAAAGTGGAGAGCTAGATCATTTACTTTATAAAGTATATTTTACATTTCAAATGCTCCTTAAATCTGAGTTTCTGACTAGAAATACCAAGACACAGAATGCATATGACATGGGAGGAGTGAGCTAAGCAAATACAGAGCACTACAAACACTGAGACTGATTAGTTTCTTTACCTACAACAGCTGAGGTGTAGCATCTGATTTGTGAGGGACATCCTACTTCAGATGTTAACATTACAAAGTGTGGGGGGGGAGACTGCCACAGCTTATCCTTAGTACCTTGAAAGTGAAGTGCTGTAGCTCTCACATCACTGCTAATGATTTATAATGGGAATTGGGGCACTTTTAAAGTCATGGACCTGAGGGGCCATCACAGTTTCCAAGGAGGTTAGGGGAACTTCTTAAGGGTTAGAGAGTAAGGGACACTAGTAGGATTTGAACCAGAGTCCCCCAGTGCTTGTGCCTGTGCTTTAACTGCTAGATTACCCTTCTTCCATATGCTGCAGCTGATGCTTTCCTGGTAAGCTATTCCTTGTTATAGCTGAATTCTTTATTGCCTTATATCAGCCATCCAATCACTGACTGCCTAGTTACAAAGGGAAAGGGGCCTATTTGCAAGATTGTTTCTCACTGCTGCTGTCAATCAAAACAGAGAATGTTAACATACACACAACATAATACAACAGCTGTATAATACCACTTAAAACTCTTGTTGTACCCAGAGTCATTTATTGGTAAACTGTTTTTGCTAACAGAAACAGTAACACAACATATACAGGCACTTCCTTATATGAATACTGTATATACCTCAAATCAGTGCTGCATCACACTCACATGGTCCTAGTCCCTATTAGACCTGCACTTCAGAATGTGTACAACACTTAAAGGGTTCCTTCATTACTCAAGTGGGGAACCAAACATTGTGGGTTTGGTTTACTGGTGGAACTCCATTTAGTGCAGCACCATTATCTGTTGCTCTGATGACATTATCCTCCAGCAAGATTGATGGTAAAATGGAGGACAAACACATTGATAACTTTTGGGGGCTGTATATTTTTATTTATAATCTTGATCTGGACAGTAATAGGACTGCTGGCAACTGGAGGAGGTACACAACAGTTACACATAAGGAGTTGGGGAAAATATTGGTGTGGAACTATGGGAGACTTCCCCTTTAAGGAGTGCCTCCATAATTTTGCCCACTACTGAGGTAAGACTGACTCGTCTGTAGTTCCGTGCCTCCTCCCTGCTACCACTCTTGTGGAGCGGGATCACATGAGCCCTTCTCCAGTCTTCTGGGACCTCTCCTGTGCTCACTAAACAATTCTGATAATGGCTCTGCTAGTTCCACCCTTAGCTGCTTTAGGACCCTGGGATGTATGCAATCAGGTCCCATTGCCTTGTCCACCCTGAGCTTATAGAGCTCTTGTAGGACCCTTTCTTTTGTGAAGGGACTAGTGCACACCTCCCTCCCCCCTGTGTCCATGGTGCTGAGCTGTGGGCCCTGCCCTACCTTCTCTTCAGTAAATACTGAGCAGGAGTATCTATTTAGGATAGATGCTTTTACATGGTCCTCGTCCTCACATGCCCCCCTCTTATCCCCTTTCATCTTAGCAACACCCCCTCTGGACTTTTTCCTTTCACTAATGTATCTGTAGAAAGTCTTGTCACCTTCTTTTACTGTTTGTGTTAGTGTTTCCTTGGTTTGGGCCTTTGCCTGCCTTACTGCCTTTCCTGCTTCCCTTAGGGAAGTTTGGTATGTCTCCCTATCTTCATCCTGCTGTGCTCCCTTATATTTCCTGAAGGCCAGCCTTTTGGCTCTGACCTCTTCTGCTACTGTTTTTGAGAACCAGAGTGGTTTCCTTCTTCTTCTGCACTTCCTTTTCTCTCTAACACAATGGGATGTTGCCTCAAGTATTGCATCTTTAACAATCGCCCACTTTGCCTGTACCCCCCTCACCTGTATTTCTTTTTGCCAGGGCTAGCTTAACTCTATTGGCCATCTTATCAAAGTCAGCTCCTCTGAAGTCCCATATTTTTGCCTTGGAATGGGATGATTTAGTTCTAGTGGCCAAATTGAACCATATCATGTGATGGTCACTGGCCCCCAGGTGACCTTCTACCTGGAGATCTGTGATCCTTTCCCTGTTAGTCAGTACTAGATCTAGGATAGCCCTGTCTCTTGTGGGTTGTTGTACCAGTTGTTTGAGGCCCTCCCCCCCTGCAGGGAATCCACTATGAGTCTAGTTCTGGCAGATGTTCTTGCTGGTATTGACCAATCTGTATCTGGCATGTTGAAGTCTCCCATTATCAGTACCTCTCCTTTAGCTGTCATGTTTTGTATATCTTCTAACAGTAATGTGTACATCAAAGTAGAAAAGGTTTAATATTTGGTGTGCCTCACATCAAATATCAGCAATGTGTCTGCGGACTTGCCAGTGGGCCTGAATTACCTAATCCATTAATAGTCTCCAGGCCTGAGGCTTCCACCTTAAAAGTGCTCTCATGCTGTTTTAGCTTTTAAGTCAGCAGGCAAAAAAATAATTTTGCTTCACAGCCAGTGTTCATAAGTTTTTTCAAAGGTTTAAACCAGCTGTGTCCTCCTATAAGGGACCCAGTTCACCCATGGGATTTGAACCTGGTCTTGGCCTAAAGGAACTGCCATTTGAGCCAATGTTCTCGGCAGAGCTCAAATACCTGATTTTGAATACACGATTTCTGATAGCAATTATTACTTCTGCCAGAAGGGTTGGTGAATTATAGGCCCTGTCTACAGATCCAAATACCCTCAAATGAAGATAAAAATAGTACCTTAAAGAGCTAGTGTACTGCCTGAAACTAACATTAGTTTTTAAAAGCAGTCAAGCGTTACATTTTATGTCTTAGGTACTTTTTCTTTTCTGTTTGGTGAATTAGAAGATTGTTTGCCCGATGTTAGTAGGTGTGCTGTGTGGCACAGCACAATGCCTGGCAGCTGACATATCGAGCTCTGTTCTCCCCCCCCCCCCACACACACACACACACACAAAGTACATCATCAGCACTGTGACCTCATTGACTGTGGCATCACTGCTGCTTAGGAACAACCACTCAGTAGCTGCTAGGCCAGTCACCTGTGATGTCATAGTCTGTGAGATGCTGGTGATGTAGTACGGGGGAGTAGAGCTGTCAGCTACCAGGCTGAGAGCTATTCCACACATCCAGCACACTATTACCACACTGAAAACTTTCTAATGAGCAAAGGGGGAAAAAATACTTCAGAAATAAAAAGTTAGAGCTGGCTACTTCGTAAAATTGTTGTCATTTTCCTGTCTGTTGTGGTTCCACTCGCTCTTTAAGTCATCCAGTGGTATCATCTAAAAGTTTTTTTAACGTTACAGTGTATTACAGGACACTTTCTATTATGTGAAACAGGAAGTACAGACATATAGTTGTTATGTAAGTGCAATCACTGGTGTGTAATTTGTAATAACTCCGACAGTAAATGGCTGTGGGTTAGCATTTTTGAAACCACTCTCAGCCACAGTCATTACTGATAAGCTGCTTTTCCAAGGAAGCTGCTCCAGTACACTGTGTGAACAGTGACTCAAGATTTATGTATCCTCATAGCAACCTCTGAGCTTTTCACTAAGGTCAGGTAAAAAAAAAACATCAGATAACTTTTGACAAGTTTTTGTGCAGACATGCTGTTAATGGTAATGTAAATAACTTTGTCGCCAGCGCATGCTGATATGCCTCCACCTGCCACAGGGAGTAGTGGACAGCTCAGCTCTGCATATCTTTCCAAAAGCCTTAGTGACTCATTCTGTACCATGAACTCCTGTCTGTCTGATAATGTTTAACTGGGATCCTTGCAAAGCAGTCCGATTGCCTCAACAAAAGAGAGAGAACATGCTGTTACCCAAGTTTATAAGACTTCAGTAGGTAAGGAACTAGTACAGTAAGGAGGCAATTAAAAGATAAACCTGGGAACTGTTCACTACATCCATGTCTCATCATCAGCCTCCACAGGTTGAGCTTCAGTTGTTGCTTATCTGCTTTATTCAACGGTTAATATTTAAAATATTCAAAGCTGACTTTTATCTTGCATATGCATAACTGAATGCGGTTTTACTTAGCTCAAAACAAATGTATCAGGAAAGGAATTTGAGTGTATGTATTGCCTTTCATTCAGTTCAGTTTATTTGGGACCAGGAATAAACTCAATTGAGCAAGCTCATTTACAAGAAGGGCCTGGAAGGACTATGCAATACAAAAACAGATACCAATATACAGTACATGGTGATAAATATACAGCAAGTAATGAAGTGAGAGACAACAATATACATTGCAAGGGGAAAAAATATACAAAAGAAAAGGGGGCAGCAAGAAATACGATAGGCCAGGAAAAATACAAGCAGAAATAGACAAGCTGTGTATAAAAATGTTCTAGGGACGTGGCTGTGTTGTCCTATCCACACTACCTGGCAGTGTCCTTTCCCTTTAAGATGTGCCAGAAAGTCTTCAAGCTGACTCCTCCCACCCACCCAGGTGGCAACTCCCTCAGCTCCACCCCATGATGCCAGATCTTCCTTTCTGCTGGGAAGAAGCAGGTTCCCTCCTTACCACTCCCGCTTTGAGTAGGCCCTAGTGCTTAAATTCTTTGGAATTACTTCCAAACCAGCTCTTTCAGGTTTTTGTCTTCAGCTCAGTCTTCGATTCCAACCTCGATGGACAATAAGTTTCCTCCCGGGTTCCACCGGTGCCCTTGCAGGCAGATGTTGTCCAGGACTGACCCGCACACCACATGTGTCTGCTGCCTGGGGCACAACCACGATCCCCAGGCCTGCGACTTTTGCTGCTCGTTTCATCCGACCGTTATGGAGGATCATCTAGCCTGCCTAAAACTGGGCCGCCCAACACAACTGAACCCGCCAGTCAAACCCAAGGGTGCCCGTTGGGTGGTCTCTGCAGCTGTGGATCCGCCAAGCAACTTGCGCCTTTCGAAGAGGAGGTGGCCCAGGCCACGGCCCATTCTTCCTCCGCTTTAGCCTTTGTGCCACTTCAGCTGGGCTCGACCTTTACAGGCTCCTTCAAGGAATTGTGGCAGTCTCTGCCGACTTTCGGTCAGAGACCCACTGGCAAATGTAAATCTAAAAAAAGAGTCTAAGAAAGAAAATACTCATCACTGATCCCGAGATCGGGAGCGCTGTCAATCGAGGGCCTCCGATTCCCATGCTTCTCCAGATTTGACTTTGGTCAAATCCTCGGCCTTGGCCGCTGGCTCCATGGTAACCCTGTCGGGCTTGTCGGCTGAGACGCTGGTCAGAGTCCCAGCCAAGATTTTTCTCGAGCCAACCGACCAATTGTCAACCAAAGAGGCTGATACTTCCTTGTCTAGGACCCCGGTCCTGAAGCAGACCATTGGAGGGATTTATCAGTCCACAGACCCACCGCCTCTGGTCCTTGACTAAGGACCCCAGTCCTGATGCAGACCATTGGAGGGATTGATTAGTCCACTGGCCCGCCGCCTCTGGTCCCTGTCCCTGACCAGGAGGAGTCTTGACAGTTGCCAACTCCCTCCGAGCCCCGGCGGCCAAGGTCTCTGTCTTCTTCCCATGGGTCAAGTCGGTCATGTCGTCATCAGTGCGCCCGATCTCGGCACCGCGGGAAGCGGCGCCACTACTGTTCTTCTTCATCCTCGGGTGAGAAGTGGCTTTGGCACAAGTTGCGTCAACCCTATGAGGACTTGATGTGGCAACAGTTGGTGTTTACCAACACCAAACTGACCCCGGTTTCTACGCCGGCCATCACCTGGCTGTCACCCGAACAGCTGACGACAACTCCGCCAACGGAACCGATTAAAACGGTTCTGACTCTGCCAATTCCGGCTTCTCCACCGATTGGGGGTGGAACTACCGCCTAAACAGCTGACAGCTGGCGTTACAACTTAGGACTCTCAGCCCACCAAGAGGCTTCCCCATCGGCTGTCAGTCACTGTCACCCCTGACTGTCCATGGAGGGTGAGTGGGGACTTCAGTGGTAGACCGCCCTTTGACGACTCTTTGGAGTCTGAGGGTTCCTCCTTGCACTCCTGTCTGGTTGATGTGGAGTCTGTGGGGGATCTCTCGACAGACGAAGGTCCATCCTCTTTCATGGGCCTCCTCCTTCTGCTCTCCGAGTTGACGGGTATGAAGATGGAGCCCATCCAGAAATGGACTTGTTGCCCATTGACCAAGATCCTTGAATGGGGAGACTCTCTGATGGAGGCTTTCCCAGTGGCAGAGGCCATTCTTGGCCCTGCCCTGGAGTTCTGGCAACACCCCACTTCCTGCCCTGTGCCTTCAGCCCAGATGGCCCACAAGTGTGCGGTAAACACCGGATCCCTTCCAGCATTCACAGAGCACCCCTCAGCCAAACGGTTGGTGTCCGACTCTGTGTTCCAGTGCTCCAGCAACACCAGTGCTGTTGACGAGCTGATGATAAGGAGTCCAAGAAGTTGGACCATGAGGCTAAGAAGATCTATGCTGCCTCCACCAAGCGAGCTCGGCCCTCCTCTTGGCCCACTTCTATCATGCCCTGCTGGGCACCTTAGATGGAGTGCTTCCTCATCTGCCTGCAGACCTTCAGACCACGGTCAGATAGGTCTGGGACCTGGGCTGGGCTGTGGCCAAGCAACAGCTCCAGACTGCCATGGACACTGGAGACTCCTGTGCCTGCTTCTTGGTGGCCTCAGTGGCCATACACTGCAGGGCTTGGCCGAGGATATCGACCTTCACGGTGGACACTCAGCAAAAGCTGGCAGATGTCCCTTTCAAACAACATGAAGTCTTGCTGTATTCTGACATATGCAGTTAGGTCCTGCCTTTCAACTGGACCTAACTGCATATGTCAGAATACAGCAAGACTCCATTAGAAGAAACAACATTACTAAGGTGAGTCATTTTTTCTTCCTGGGCACTGACCTGTCTAGGGTTACCTCACATGCATTGAGAAGTCCAGTGCCACTATGGACTCTGTGACATCTGCCCAGAAGGACCCCAAGGGCTCCAAGCAGTATCAGAAATGGAAGCCCTTTTGGTCCATCTCCACTACGGTGACCAAGCCAACCCATTAACCGGCTGGCCCGTAGGCTCAGGTTGGTGACCTCAGCCCAAGTCAGTGGCCTTGGTTGTCCATAATCCAGGAGGGAGAGGCTTCCATGGCCTCTTAGCTGGGCCTGCCTCCAAGTCTGCCCAGTGACGGGATATGAGGTGCCTCCCTCATGCCCATCACACCACCCCTGTCCCCTCCTGTGGGGGGCCGGTTGCACTTCCTTTCTGACTGGTCCGCTGTCACCACGGACAGGTGGGTTCTAGAAGTGGTGGGTCAGGGTCTGCCTCTAGAGTTCGAGCAATACCCTCCTTGCCAAGCCTGCTCCCCATGGGAGGACTTGGTCTCCACAGACATGCTGTCAGCTCTCAGAGATTACATAGCTCAACTCCTCCGCAAGGAGGTCATGGTTCCCATCATGGATCCTCCAGAACACCCAGGGATTGTCTCCAGGTACTTCCTGGTGCCAAAGTGGACAGGGGACTGGCGCCCCATTCTAAATCTGCACGACCTGAACAAGTTCCTCAGGTCGCGCACCTTTAGGATAGTAACTCTGTCTCAGACCTTACCATCTCTAGACCAAAATATGTGGTTTTGCTCCCTGGATCTTCAGGACACGTTCTTTCACATCCCAACCTGTCCTTCTCACCAAAGGTTCCTCCGCGTCCGAGCCAAGGGAACCCTCTACGAGTTCCAGGCCATGCCTTTCGGCCTTTTTCTGAACCCCCAGGGTCTTCACCAAGTGCACAGCAGTGGTGGCAGCTTACCTGAGGCACCGAGGGATCCTGGTTTACCCCTACCTGAATGACTGGCTGATAGCAGGTCCCTCCAGGCAGGAGGTGGAGCGGTCCAGGGACCTGGCCTTTCAGACCCGCGTCGAAATTGGCCTCCTGGTCAACGAGGCCAAGTTGGAACTCATACCCTCACAGGTGATCAGCTTCATCGGGGTGGAGCTTGACTCTTGCAGAGCCAGAGCCTGGCTGCCAGGGGACAGGGCAGAGGCTCTCTCCTTCTTTGCCCGATCATTCCAGGTTGGGGAATTGCACCATGCCCAGGACTTCCTGTGCTTGCTGGGCTACATGGTAGCCTGCACCAACGTGGTCTGGTGGGCCCACTGGAGAGTGCACTTCCCACAGTGGGAGCTGGCCAGCCAGTGGTCTCCGCGCAAGGGTCACTTCAACCAGCTGGTCACTGTGACCCAGCGGATGTGGGACACCAGTGGTGGCTAGTCCCAGCACATTTGCAGGAAGGGATCCTGTTTGTCCGCCGAGAGCCGACGGTCATCCTGATGACCAGTGCCTCTCTCATTGGCTGGGGTGCCCACCTGGGGGAACACAGAGTCCATGGGCTTTGGATCCCTGAGGAGTCCCAATGCCACATCAACCTGCTGGAGCTCCGGGCAGTTTGGCTAGCGCTGACTGCATTCGTTCTGCACATTCAGAGTCAGGTGGTCCAAGTCCAGACCGATGCCACGACCATGTACTACCTCAACAAACAGGACGGGATGCACTCCCTGCCTTTGTGCAAGGAAGCTCTCCATGTCTGGACCCTCCTGTGCAGCCTGGAGGCAGATCTCCTAGCCATCCATGTGGCAGGAGCCTCTAATCAGCTGGCAGATGCCCTCAGCCGGGTGCGAGAGGTGTCTTACGAGTGGTCCCTCCACCTAGAGGTAGTTCACAGCCTGTTTTCCCAGTGGGGCACCCTTCAAGTGGACCTGTTTGCCTCCAGGAAGAACACAAAGCTGAGATTGTTTTGTGCCCAACCCCCTTAACAGGGAATGCTGCAGGGGGATGCCTTCTCGAGGCCCTGGATCCCAAGACTCTTATATGCCTTCCCACCGTTTCCCTTGATGCACAAGGTGCTGCTCAAGGCCAGGAGGGACAAGGCACAGGTGATCCTGGTGACCCCAGACTGGCAACACCAGTTCTGGTATCCCGATCTCCTCAGTCTCAGCAGCAGGCTCCCAAGACATCTTCCCCTATGCCCATACCTGCTTTCAATCAGTCAGGGGGAAGGTATTCCATCCTGACCTTCAGTTCCTGCAACTGAGTGGCTAGAGTTCCAGGCTTTTGGTCTCTACGAAGCTGTCTTCATCGTAGTGGAGGCTTCTCAGGCGTTGACCAGGAAGTGCTATGCCTTCAAATGAAATATATTCTCCATTTGGTGTCAGGGTAAGGGGATGGACCCTTTGTCCTGTCCAGTGACTAGCATCCTTGACTACCTTTGGTCCCTCTCAGTCGAGCCTTCGGTCAGTGACCCTTAAGGTGCACCTGGCAGCCATCTCTGCTTACCGAGCACATGCCGGTCAGCAGTCGGCGCATGAGAAGGTGGTCTGGCACTTTTTCAAGGGATTTCCCTCCGGTGTGTGAACCACCACCACCACTGTGGGACTTGTTACTGGTTTTATCAAAGCTCATGGGCAAGCCATTCGAACTGATGCACAGGTGTGAGATGTCTCACCTGTCATGGAAAATCCTTGTGGCTGTCACATCAGCCAGAAGGATCAGTGAGCTCCAGGTGCTTTCGGTGGAGTCTCCTTACCTGGTCTTCCACAGGGATAAGGTTGTCCTGTGCCCCAACTCGAAGTTCCTCCCGAAGGTTGTGTCAGAGTTTCACCTTAATCAGGTGATTAATCTCCTGGTGTACTTCACCAATCACACCTCGGAGGCCAAGCATAGCTCCAAACTTTGGACCTTCAGCGAGCGCTTGCCTACTACAAGTAGCGCACAGCTGGAGTTCAGGGAGATGTCTGGCAGCTATTTGTCACCTACGCTGAAGCCACACCTGGTAGACCGTCAGCTAAGCAGACAATTGGCAGATGGATTGGATCCTGCTTGATCTTTGCTATAGGTTGGTGGGTAGGGAGCCTCCCAGAGGGCAAAGGGCACATTCCACCCATCATACCGCTGCCTTAGTGGCTGCTTCCAGGGAAATCCCTATCCAGGAAATCTGCAGGGCTGCTACCTGGAGGTCAGCACACACCTTTATTTCCCATATCATATCAACCTTGAGTCACACTGGGATGCTGGTTTGGGGGCCTTAGTTCTTCAATCTCTGTTCCCTAAGTAGGGGGTGTGAGCCTTTCCTCCCTCCTCCCAGAGAACTGCTAGGAGTCTGCCAAAGAGTGTGGACTGACCAACATATCCACGTCCATAGAAAAACAGGTTACTCACCTGTAACAGTAGTTCTAGGAGTGGTATATGTTGTTCATCCTCACGGAACCACCTGACCTCCCCTGGCTTTGGCGCTCAACACTGCCTCCAGCGGGCAAGATTTGGTATCATGGGACGGAGTCAAGGGCATTATTTATAACCCAGGTGAGTGGGAGGAGCCAGCTTGAAGACTTTTCAGCACATCTTAAAGGGGAAAGGACACTGCCAGATAGTGTGGAGGAACAACATATACCACTCCTAGAACTATTGTTACAGGTGAGCAACCTGCTTCTGATGGTGCTCTAAAGCAATTACTGTACCCTAAAATGCTTTATCATTCAGGAGAGAGGGGAGAGTGTGTTCCTGCTGCTGCCAGCGAACATAGACATTTAAAGAGCACAAAAGAGGACTGGCCCGGTGGCGCTGAGGGTTGAGGCGCTGGATGCCACACCTCGCATCACACTGGCGACCCGGGTTCAGGAACGGACTTGGGGGGGCCCCCAGGGGTCAGAAGGGGAAGGAAGAGATCGAGCATCTAGAAGACTGCTCTCTCTCTCTTTTCCCCAGAGAGGACTCTGGGGATGCGTCGCGCAGAAGCAGCCTCTGGTGGCAGTCGGAAGATGGCCAGGATTGCAACGCCACTCAATAGCGAGGGGCGGAGCAGTGATGGGCAGCAGCACTCTGTACCCTGACGCCATGGTACGACCGAGCTCTGGGGGAAACAGTAAGTAGACCCCCGGAGGATAGGCGAAGGCACCACCTCCTGTTCCACACTCCCAACACTAGGCGCTCCGCTCCCTCTGCACCCAGTCACTCTGGCCAGCACTCTACACTGCCCTGGGAGGATAGGGCAGCCCTTCCCCGTGAGGGTTCAGATTGGGGGTTTCATCGGTCGGAGTGAGGAGAGCAGCCGTAGCGCCACAGCAGGAGGTAGAAAGCAGGCTTGGTGGATGCTGGAGAGAGTTCCTCTGGGTAGGGGTGAAGAAATAAAGTAAAAAAAAAAAAAGAGTACAAGACAGAGAGATTACAGAGGCTAAGCACAAGGATGTTAGGTGACTTGCTTAAGTTCACAGTAAGTATATATAGGGGATTTCACATGTGATGGCGTAAGATACCATTTTTCCTTCATGAGAGGTTATTGGTCTGTTGATAACTCACAAGTGGCGAAGCAAGGAGTGAGCTATCAGTAGACCAGTACTCTGAAATGAAGATAAAAAGGATATCTTAAGTCATCCCAATCGGAGGTTGGGAGGGTGCCACTAGACATCTGGGAAACAGAAAAACATTAAAGGGATGGCGATTGGAGGTTGGAGGGTGCCACTAGACACCAGCGAATGATTAATAAACTAAGGGGACAGCAGTTGGAGGGTGCCACTAGATACCAGGGAAAGATTAGTAAACTAAGGGGACGATGATCGGGAGGGTGGGGGTGCAACTAGACACCAGGGAGACAGCAGCTCACTGCTGTCACTGCAGCCCGCAGCACGAGTTCCAGCTGCGGCTACAGAAGTCAAGAAAAGTCCCACTGTTCTTATACAGAGAAAGCGGGTGAATGGCTCCTCTTGCTAAGCTGGGCACCCTGGATTTTGGGTGCCCAAAAAATGTATTTCTTGCAAAGTTTTTAAAAAACAAACACCAGAATCTAAACGGGGCCCATGTAGCTCGGTTCTGGCGTTTGTTTTACACACTAAATATGTCATCTGATTGTACTTTTACCGTTAGTAAGTTTAAAACAGTAAAAAGAAAATGGCGGCCACCTCAAGTGTTCTTTTCCCCCATGGCAAGTAAATCATGCAAATAACCATTTGTGGTGTGTTTTTTTTTTTAACCTTTCATGGTCTATATTTCTCTGCACGCAAACAGTAAATCATGACCTGTTAATACTTGCAAACTTTATCGATCAAACTGTTTGGCTTTTTGCACCAAACTTGAACGTTATCTTAAAAATCATTATCTTGCTCCAAGACGACCTGTGCTCCCTTGAGAACTGGTTTGTCAACAACAGATTGGTCCTTAACATGGATAAGACCAAGGCCATGGTGCTCGGTCCAAAATCCCTGGGACATGATATAAAACAACACTTACACATCACCTCCACATCAGGGGCTAGACTAGAGGTAGTTGAGTCTCTAAAATACCTCAGCCTCACCCTCAAGAACCATGTGGACCAAGTTACAAAAACCTTACATGGGAAACTAGGCACCCTCTACCGACTGAAAAACCAGCTGATACCGGAAGCCAGGGTCTCCATCAACACCAGCGTCCTCCTTCCGACAATCACCTCTGCGGCCCCAGTACTACAGGGAGTAGCAAGGACCGAGATGAACAGACTACAGGCCCTGTATAATAAGGTGGTTCGGTTCGCTGCCCAGCCAAACCCCAGAAATCACCACTGCGACACACAATCGCAACTGAATTGGCCCTCACTGGAAGCCCATCTCCAGTACCCTCTATTATGCCAAACCTTCAAATTAATTATCCAGTCCCCCCCCCCTTCCAGCCTATCTGGACTCATTGCGCAAAAGACCAACCCCCGAACCCTTCGCGCAATGGATCGCACTCTCCTAGCAGTCCCCTAGTAATCCCCCTTACTCTGGGGAAAGAACCAGGGCGGGAGGCAAGTCCTTTGCCCACACCGCACTCACCCTGTGGAACTCCCTCCCTCCTGGGGTGCAGGAAGCACCGTCAATCAAAAGCTTCCGCACCAGGCTCAAGGCTCACTTGTTCACAACCTCCAAATGCTGCTGCTAGGCTCCGGGGACCACCTTACAGTCATCCTAAGACCACAGTCCAACATTACTCCCTTGTGTAAACTGCACTCCTCTTAGTAAACAGCACGATGACAGTTGGCGCTCACCCTTCTCTGACATCCCTCGCGTCTAGTCACTTACTCCACCAACCCCAGTACCAACACAAATGTAGGCAGATCTCAGCATAAGTAACCAGTTGCCTGTATATTACCGTATAATCTGTATTATATTGTATAATTTGTCGTCTTTACTGTGTTATCAGGCCGATCTCAGCATATGTAACCAGCTGTCTGTACATTACTGTATAATCTGTATCATATTGTATAAATGTCATTTTCACTGTGTTATTTACCTTTGCCATGTAATCCTGGGTCGCCTCTGAAAAGGGACCTCCGGGGCCCAGTGGGCTTACCCGGTCAACAAAATTTAATAAATAATTCCAAAACTGTTTACTGTTTTTTCACCAAAACAGCCAAAGGCACACCCTTGGCACAGGCCCCATCATCCCTGAAAATTTCATGAAGAAATTCCATACCATCTAGGCTGTAGGTGAGAGCAAAAATACTCAATGTTAAGTAGATGGGGGGAAAAAGTTTTTTTTTTGTTTGTTTTTTTTTCACTTTTTTGACCCTCCGTATCTTAAAGCCGTACAAGGTGCTGTCACAAAACTGTTCACATCTTGAGACTCCGACAGGCTGATCATGCATGCTGAATTTTATGCTATTTTGTCAAATGATGACAAAGTTATTAAGGTGCTAAAAATTGGGTTTAACATTGAACTGCCAACCCAACCCTAACTATAAGGGTGCTACCAAGCCCTTTATGCAGTGCCAGTGAGGATAAATTCTATTTTCGACATCTGCCAGGTGGTCAGATCTACAGTGAGGATACTGCATTCATCCTCTCTGTAGATCCCCCATGCCAGAATTTATCCAAACTGTAGATCATCATTGGCTGGAGCAAGCAGCGTGAGCAGCACACTTTCACTTTCTCTGATCATCACAGCTGACTTGCACGCTCATCTCCTTTCAATGTGAAACTCTCTCTCACACTAAAAGGATCTCTCCCAGATTTTTAATCAATCTAAACATTAACAGCTGTATTTTTCTTTCAGACCACTTCCAGACCTCATTAGGACACCATCAGAAAACATGCCCACCCCCCACCTTACTGGCATCAACACTTTCCCTCTCACACTGGCACTGTCCTTCTCGCCCCAGCAGGCACCAACACGCCACTCTCTGGAGCACACAACATGCCACAAGCCTGGAGCACACACTGTTCCCCAGACACCTCTACAGCCTCCACTCGGCATCCCAGCATGCCACATTGGAGTTTCCTAGTGGTAGCTGTCTGAGCTGACTCACGAGGGTGGTGGTGCAATGACGCAGCATTCATAAGCATCATGAATGTTACAACACACACAGTCGCTCCACCAACTGCTCGGTCATCCAGAAAGAAAAAAACAAAACAAAAAAAAATGTAAAACAAAAATAAGTACTCTGGTAAAAAAATGGCATTACATAAATGGCACATGTGATGAGTCAGGCAGAAATATCGGCAATATCCTCCTCTCATGTAGTTTGACCTTTGACATCACTCATAGCTCCACCACTCATGATATCATAAGATCAAACTACTTGGGAAGGATATTGCCGATATTTCTGCCTAGCCCATCACATATTCCTTATATGTATGTATATGTGTATATATATATATATATAAGTAAGGAATACGCGACAGGGACCTGTGGAATATATGATTTTAGTAAGAGCTAGGTGATGTTGGGTAACCCCCTCTATCCATGCCTTTAGACGCCTGCTAAGGCATACTTCTGTCCCCCCTTTACTTGTCACTACCCCTCTTGGACCTTCTGACTCTCCTCTCCTGCCCCCCCCACCTACTGTATTTGTCCCCTAACTCTGCCACCTGTGCTCTTGGCCCCCATGCAGCCTTCTAGTCTATAAGATGATTAATCTTGTGCTCGCTAGCATGCTTTGTTTATTGCAGCCATGTAAGGTGCCCATTTACTGCTGTTTTTCTTCCCCCCGCCCCCAAAGCTAGATTCCATGTTATTGCTAGGTTAGGCGGGTCACCCCACTTATTTTCACCTGGATTCGACTGCCAATGTATTTTTATATGCACCTTGATTGTTTGCAATGCTCTTCATGTCTGTATGCCCTTCCCCCTATTTTGGGTCACACCTGGAAATGAACCTTGGCTCAGCATGCTTTTCCCCAGTAACCAAAATTTTAAATAAATAAATAAACTCCCCACAAGTGGCGTATGCCATGAGTGATGTGTCCAAGCTCAGACATCTCGAGTGGAAATATAATTATTTATTCCATAAGGTCCCTGTTGCACATTGCAAAGGGATATGCAACAGGGACCTGTGGAATAAATGATATTATGATATTCACTAAAGTTGTTTGACCCTAGGTAACCACACAAGTGGCATAAGCCAGGAGTGCAGTGCCCAAGGTCAAACAGCTCGAGTACGTAACTCGTGAGGTTACGCAGGGTCAAACAGCTCAAATGTAAATATAATCATTTACCCCACAAGGTCCCTGTTGCGCATTTCATTTATTTATTAATTTTTTTTATTTGCGGACGATTCTTTGGAGCAAAGGAGTATTTCAACCATGTTTCAGTTATTGCCGAGGAGCTAGGAGTGAGCGGTGGTTGTGGATGAAGTTTAAGAACAAAAGTTCATGAGGCACAACAAGTAGAAAGAAAAGAAAATGTACAATAGCAGCTGGCTGGGCTTTCTGGTGTGTGTTAATAAGGGTGCTGAAGATAGTTTGAGCGAGTGGAACGGGAGCAGTTTGGGGCACTCTGTGATGCGAGCAGGAGCAGTTTGGGACACACAGTTGCTGCGAGAGGGATAGTTTAGGACATGCTGGTGGCATATTTGCAGGTGGGGATTTTTCTAAAATGTGGACAATATGGAGTTGAAGGCTTGTTTTGCCTCTTTCTGCTGGTTCAATAGTTTTTGCATATGGCCGGTCGAGGGAGGATGCAGGCAGGCAAGGAGTGAAACCAGAGCAGCAAACAAAATGAAGTATAATATTTTATTTGGAAAAAGTGTTTTTATGTTTATATTTATTTATGTATTTGTTTACCTGGTGGGTGCACTAATCCAATGGACTGTTCTCAGGCATGACCCGGGCCATGAAGATGGCACAGACAATAGGTAACTACAGTTAGAAATATAGTACACAGAGCCGGCCCGGTGGTGCTGAGGCACTGGACGCCTTTACTCTACAATGCCGGCCACTCCATGTTCCTGTGGAACGCCATGGGCCGGGTTGGCAGGTGGAGAAGGATC
Organism: Neoceratodus forsteri; assembly: GCA_016271365.2. Lineage (NCBI taxonomy): Eukaryota > Metazoa > Chordata > Ceratodontiformes > Ceratodontidae > Neoceratodus > Neoceratodus forsteri. Next base: position 1,125,250,302 of record CM057449.1, on the reverse strand, counting down.
GAGCATCCCCAGGACTGCTCACCTTCTCCGGGAGGGAGATTGCAGGGCTCGGTGATTGCCTGCCACCTAGCGGAGGCTGGGAGGTGGCATGTCAGCACTGGAAACTGTGGGTGAGAGTTGCAGGCGTTACGGGTGCGATGGGGAAGTACGCATCATGTGGGCACCATTGCACGCCGCAACCTCGGGGACAAAGAACAGCTGAAAAATGGGAGAAGAGTCCTCTGCGTGGATGACGATGGTCCTCTGCAACAGCCGAAAAGACCTCCCCGAACACTGAATCCGGGTCCGTGGGTTGAGTTGCCCCCACCCCTGCCATGAAGGGTAAGTCGGGGGTCTAGGTGAGGGGGACGTCAGATGCAGGGCAGAGGACTCTAGAGAGGCAAAAATAAGAAACTGCAAAAAAAAAAAAATATTGTACACAGGTACAAAGGCACACGGTACAGTACCAGAGAAGTTTCAAGTGCAGGTATAAAATTACAGCACAGAGAAAAAACACAGCAGAGTTGTAAATACAGTAAGGTGTAAGCCACATTAAATATTTTTTCTGTAAAATGCATCCGGAGTGAAACAGAACATAAATGCAGTAAAGTGTAAAACACGGCAGAATAATTGTACCTTATATTTCATCACAGGTGCAACAGACATAGGGCACAGTCGTGGTAGCTAGACTGAGATGCCCAAAAACTCATGAAAACCTCAGGTTACAAGGATGGCGGGGGGCGGAGGGGGTCAACGGAGGGGGGGGGCAAGTACATGAGGTGGCAGTCATTAAGGCAGCTTTATAGTGGGATTTTAATTTGAAGTGGGACTCGGGAGTCAAGAGAGCAAAGAGAGGCAGGCAGACTGTTCCACAGTTTAGGGGTGACTAAGTTAAAGTCTTTGCTTCCCAGGCTGGTAGATATCTGAGGAACCTCCAAAGGTATGATGTTGGAGTTTTGAAGGTTGAGGGGGCAGTTTTTTTTAGTTTGAGCAGGAAGAAAAAGGGGGAACAGGTCTCTACCTCTGATGGCATTATCTATGGTGCAGCCAAGGAAGTAGTTGTGTCGAGCCCGTGGAGGTGGGGGTAGCCCAGGGACTGGTATAGGGAACAATTATGGGTGGAGTAGGGCACCATCAGTGCAGATCTACACATGTTATTATAAGTGGTAGTAAGCCTTGTGAGTAGTTGGAAGGAGGTTTGTGTATAGATGGGGGCACAATAATCCATAAGAGGAAGGAGATTTTCCTGTGCTATGGCAAGCCTGGCCTTCGTGGTCAGGTAGTGTTTTAGTCAGAAATACACCACCATGTTCTGGTTGATGCACTGCAAAGTGTTACTGATGTGTACAGAGAAGGTCAAGGTGGGATCAAGGGTGATGCCCAGGTATTTGAAGAAGGGTACATTTTCAAAGGGGGACACCTAGAGATAGCACGCTAAAGGCAGATGAAGTATTAGTCAGTTTGGAGATCTTAGGTTTGACCCTAGAAGCATGGCCTTTCTTTTGTTTGATTTTACCAGGAGTCTGTTTTCCAGGAACTAATTATGGGCAGCACCGTAGTTTAAAGTTAGTGTGGAAGAGAGACTAGGTAGTGATTTGTCACTGTGGAACAACACTAGGTCATCAGCATACAGGATGACATCGCAGTTGAGGCTGTCGGCTAGTAGGGAGTTTATGAGTAGAGAAAAAAGGAGCAGTCCCAGGATGGAGCCCTTGGAAACACCAGTGGTTACAGCCCTAGCCACGGGAGTGGCACCTCCAATGCTTACCATTTGGGGCTGGCCAGAAAGGTAGCCGATCCCATGGAGCAAACAAGGCCATTTAGGTTGCCCTGAAGCAAGTTGTGGTCTGCCAAATCAAAGGCTTTGGTCAGATCCACGAAGTCGGCACCCATGAGATTCCCTGTATCCATGTTAATGAAAACATGGTTTGTAAAGTGGGCCAGGGCAGATATAAGGAGCAAATGAAATGTGAAAGGAGCATAGCCACATTGGGAGAGTTAAAAGCAGTTAGTGAACGAGTGGGCGGGAGGGGAAACAACCTGTATAGGTTGCTGTAATTTTGGGGTAAAAAGTAAAATTCGAGCATGAGGTTTAAATTATAGTTCAGTAGCTGTTGCAAAATAATTGACTGAATTTCTGTGCGGAGGGTTTGTTCTACACTGCAGGCTTGCTGTGAGTTTGTAAAGCAGAATGAAAGTGAAACATAGTGCTGGAAGGCTGAGGGGGTGGACGCGTCATGATGGTATGTCTGATGTATACATAAATGTAGTAGGACAATGTCTACTTTGTACAGTACATGGATGATGACATGTTTAATATGTACATAAATGAAATTTATGTAAACAATAGGTAACAGGACTGTCTGAAAACAGGTTACCTACCCTTATGATATGTATTTCTTTTTCCTGTATAAAATAAAAATAAAAATATAAAAATAAATGGTTTTACTACTACTACTAGGTCAAGTAGCAACATTTATCACAGGTCGCTCTGTACCCCGAGCGGCGCCCTCGGATACGGCAGTGCCTTTCAGCTGTTTACCTGGCAGCCGCCACTACTGCCACAACCAAGGACTCCTAGCCGCCCTCCTGGTCCTGCTCCCTGGACTCTGACCCAAGATCGCACCGCACCCCAAGCGGCACCCTCGGATACAGCAGCACCTTTCGGTCGTTTATCTGTCCGCCGCCACTACCGCCGCAACCAAGGACTCCTAGCCGCCCTTCTGGTCCTGCTCCCTGGACTCTGACTCAAGATTGCACCGCACCCTGAGCGGCGCCCTCGGATACGGCGGTGTCTTTTGGCCATTTACCTGGCTGCCGCCACTACCGCCGCAACTAAGGATTCCTAGCCCCTCTCCTGGTCCTGCTTCCTGGACTCTGACCCAAGATCGCACCGCGCCCCGAGCAGCGCCCTCAGATACGGTGGCGCCTTTTGGCCATTTACCTGGCCGCAGCTACTACCGCCATAACCAAAGACTCCAAGTCGGCCTCCTGGTCCTGCTCCCTGGACTCTGACCCAAGGTACTACTGCTAAAACTTCTTTCTCCAGAGCTGAACGGCAGTGTCTTTCTGATTGGTGCGCCTTTTTCTGGTGACTGCCGATTGGCGCAGAGGGCAGCACAAGGCTTTCCGATTGCTGCGCTTCTCTGGACTGCTTTTTCCCTTGACTCATCTCAGTTTTCTATGTAACCTGTAATTTGGACTAAATTAGCTGTTTTCACTGTGATTGCTAGCTCCTTTAGTGTAGCTTTATAAAGTGGGTCTCAATATTGTAATTATTTTTACTGCACTTATACTGTGATAACGGCCAATACGGCACATTGAGCCTTGTTTTTTCTCTAAACTGCTGACTGCTTTACCCTCAACCCTTTCTACCTACCTCGCTCTTACTCATACTTTCTCACCACTCTGCTCTGACCACTGCACCTGTCCTGCACTGTATATTTTTCTTATTTTTCTTTTCCTTGACCCTGTTCTAAACTCCAACCCATCCCCACTGCATTTAGTCCGAAACCTAACTGTCTCACTGATGCTCCTACCCTTTGCCCCTATGAAACTCCACCCTACCTTACTCTGAATTGCTAATTTTTCTATCTTTTGTCTCTACCTAAGCGCCCCCACCCACCGCTGATGGTCTGCCACCAATCTCCGGCCCCTTGCAGTTTTCTTTTGTTTATCCCCCTATATCTTTCACTAATCATCCCTTTTTCTCCTCACAGATCACACCGGCCGAGAAGCCTCGGATATGGCGGCACCTTTCGCCGCTTACCTGGCACACTACCGGTCACGCGAAACCAAGGACTCCTAGCTGCCATCCTGGTCCTGCTCCCTGGACTCTGACCCAAGGTACTACCGCTAAAACTTCTTTCTCCAGAGCTGAACGGTGGCATCTTTCTGATTGGTGCGCCTTTTTCTGGTGACTGCCGATTGGCGCAGAGGGCAGCACAAGGCTCTCCGATTGGTGCGCCTCTCTGGACTGCTTTTTCCCTTGACTCCTGTACTCATCTCAGTTTTCTTCCCTCCACTCCACCCCCGCCAAGGCGTCCTTTTAAGTACTCTTCTTGTCCCTGCCCACCTTTTCTCTCTCCACCCCACTTGCTCTCTCACTCCTGCACGTCACCTTTGTGGCATACTCTGTGCAATATTATACCTACACTACTCTCCTTCTGTTAACCCAGGAACTTCCATTACTGTCTCCTCCTGTCTTTCTTCTTATACCGTACTAGCCCACCTACTCCTATAACGAAGCCTTAAAAATTAATTATATTAATGAAGTATCTAAAATTTTTATTTGTCCTGTGCCACTGGTGGTGCCTCACTGCTACCAATCTCGACCACTGACTGGTATTTATCCAGGCCTCCACTAGCAGTATAAAGGTACCCTTTTTTCTCTTCACCTGCAGTCCTCCCACAGCCCCTATAAAGACTTCCAACTCTTTTTGGGAATATAGTCTGGACTCTACTATTCCTTCTCTAACTGCCTACAGTTTTATTTTTCCCTCTTTTGGCTTGTATTTCTCCCTCCTCAGCCCTTTGCTGACACCCTCACCCTAATCCTCTCTACCAAACCCTGATACTAGTGACCACTCTCTGCTACATCTCTACCCCCTCTTCCTGCCTTAATTCTTCTTTACTCCTCCACTTTACCTGGGCTTCCAGCTTTGGGGCCTGGAAAATGAATAATCCATGGCTGCTGTTTTTCCTCATTGGCACCCTGCCTCTGATGCACCTATCATTCTTTGAGGTCCGTCTTGCAGAATCCTTTCTCCCTCACTATAAACACAATGACTTTGTATTTTTAAATCTTCTTGTGGGACCTGCTTTTCGTTGTGATCCCACTCCATTACTTCAGCTTCCTACGAGCTCATGCCTTATCACCTTTCCTGCACCGTAAGCTCTGGTACCTCCTCTTACTAGCCACTCTGCTATCTGGGGATATACAACCAAACTCTGGGCCTATAACTCCTGCAGCTGCAGCTATGCAAATGCCAAAGGCCTACTTATTACACACCATAAAATTAGGAGCCTCGAGCGGAATTTTGCTGAACTTGAATTGTAGACTGCACTCCATAAGAAAGATATAATATGCCTCACTGAAACTTGGCTGAAGCCATCCACCCCGGCTCTCTATGCTCACTCCCATCTTATAATCTCCAGAGAAATGACAGGCCCACTCCTAAACGGAGCGGTGGCACAGCATTATATTTCAAGTCTCACCCCCAACTCTCTCTCTCTCTCTTATAAGCTTGGCTCCCTTACACCACTGTGAGGCCCTTCATTTCCTCCTCACCCTAGGCACAAAGAAGCTGCACATTGTCTGTGCTTACAATCCCCCTACACGTGGCCTAAAAGGTCTGGATGAGCTTCTCGACCAAACCGCTTCTCTCTCAGGTAATGGGAAAGTTCTTTTACTGGGTAACATTAACATGAACTGGCTGGGAGGCTCATAAGTGACGGCCCTGAGTAAACTTCAAAGCTACAACCTCCATCAGCTTATCTCCTCACCTACAAGAACTGCTCCGCAATCAAATACTGGCACCTTGCTGGACTGGATTATGACAAGCCGCCCTGAGAACATTGTGGATGTATGCGTCCTTCCTGATGCCATCACTGACAAATCCCCCACTTTCTGCATCGGGGGTAAAGGTAGGCCTGAACTCATGAAGCCCCATTTCATTACCTTCCATAATTCTGTGAATTTTGACCCTCAGGCCTTCTTGCTTGATGTTGCGTGCACTGACTGGTCCTCTCTCTGCTGCTCATCGGATGCGCAGTCTGCCCTAGATATCTTCCTGACCACATTCCTGGCACTACAAGAAAACCACAGTCACCTCGTGACCAGATGTGTAAGAAATAGGCAGACCCGCTGGCTGAAAGCTGACCTTCTCTCTAAGTTACGTTTGAGGGAGAAGTGTTGGTTTCTGTATGAGAAATATGGTCTGCTAGAAGATTTTCATGCCTACAGGGAACTTAGAAATACATGTAAGAAAGAAATCAACCAAGCAAAAAGCTCCTACTATAAGGATCTTCTAACTGACTCCAAGGGAGACCCGAAAACTTTGGTCCCATATCAAACACTTCCTTGGCTCTAATCAGTCCGCCATGCCAATAACATGACTCTAAATGGCATCCACTGTAACCATCCCCTTACTATTGCAAACTTCTTTAACACGCAGTTTGCTGACCTCACTCAATACACCTCCACTTTCCCTCCCCCATCAAATCCTGATATACAAGTAAACCCCACCAGACCCACCTTCTACTTCAAATCTGTGCATAAGAAGGAGGTTCTCAGACTTCTATAAAACATCTCAGAGTATGCAGCCGTGGGGTCCGATAACTTGGAACCTAAGCTCCTAAAATTAGCTGCCCTACACATAACAGCCCCCCTAGCAAAGATTTTCACTCTCTCTCTCTCTCTCTCTGTCAAGGCTCTGTCCCTGACATCTGGAAAATAGCCAGAGTTACCCCTGTACTCAAAAAGAGTGACCTGCTTGACCCAACAAACTACAGACCTATTGCCATCCTATCTCCACTCAGCAAAATTCTTGAGAAACTGGTTGCCCTCCAAACTACTGACTTTCTTTTGAAAAATGTCCTCCTAACTGATGCTCAGCATGGTTTCCACAAGGAACACAGTACCACCACTGCCCTGCTCAAACTCACGTCTGACACCCTAGTGGCCATGGACTCTGGCTGGCTCACAGGGACCATTTTTATAGATACGGTATGACCAAGGCATTTGATTTTGTAGTACATTCCATCTTCATTGCCACTCTTGACTCTCTAGGTTTCTCATCAAACGTTACAAACTGGTTTAATAGCTATCTGACTGATAGGTTTCAATACATAAAATGCAACTCCACCCTCTCTCTGAGAAGGTTACCATCAATATTGGTGTTCCTCAAGGGTCTATCTTAGGTCCTCTGCTTTTCTCAACTTTTATAAACAGCATCACCTCCAATCTCCTTAATACTTCCACTCTATTATATGCAGATGACATTGTATTGTATACCAGTTCCAATAGTATAGGGAACATAAACTCTCGACTTTCTAGTGACTTTCAGCTTATCCAACAGTGGCTTGCAAATCACAAATTTATTCTAAACAACACTAATGCTCGAGCTATGCTATTTGGCTCTAAGCTCAAACGCAAACACTACCGGGCACACTTCAATGTCTCCTCCCTGGATGGCTCATCCGTCGGAGAGGTAAACTCCTTCAAAAATCTAGGGGTCACTCTTGACCCATCACTGAGTTTCGACCTCCATATTCAATCTACCTGTAAACATGTAAACTCTAAACTTGGTATCGCCTACCATATGAGCTATGTGCTCACCCCCTCAGCCAGGCTTGCTATTGCCCGTGGGATATTACTCCCCTCTCTCACCTATGGGGTTGCCACTTACATCTCTGCCAGCAACTCAAGTGGGATGTTACTTATAATAATATCTGCCGCTTCGCATCCTTCTCCCCCCCCGTTTAAACATCATTGTCTTCTCTACTCTGATTTGGGATGGCTGCCTCCCCAAGAGCTTAGGTATTATGCTCTTGGATCCATTACTGATAACACCATCAGATCCCGTTCACCTAAACCCCTCACCAGTCTCTTTCTCTACCAAAAAAACAACTATGTCTTGCGCTCTGCGGACCATGTACCTGTTCTTATTCCAATACATCACACTTCTAAAGATGGTCATGCTTTTGCCTGTCATGCACCCCTTTTCTGGAAAACACTCCCACTAACCTTACATCAAACCGCATCCCACATCTCCTTCAAAAGAGAATTACACCACTATCTCTTCTCCTCCTATGTCTGCTCCTGTTTCAAACCTCCCTAGCCCTCATTCCCTAATACAACCCCTCCCTCTACTTGTCCACTGGGGTCCACTCCAACAGGGAGCATTTCTCCTTCCAATTCTCACTACCTGACTTTCTCTTACTTTATTACTACTACTTGCTGTCTCAGAGCTCTATTTCCCCATTGTTTGTATACTGCTCAGTTCACGCTAAAACATGACCTGATTGCATTTGTTACATGTAAACCTAAATGATGTATTGTCTTGTCATTTTTTTACTGCTGTTAATTACTCAAACACTTACATGTCACTTGTATTATGTACAAAAAATGTTTCTCCTGAAGTTTTTTTTTTTATTATTTAGTTGTTTAACCAGGAGTAGCACATTAAGCTGAAAGCTTTTTTACAGGAGCAACCTGGGAGCACAGGGGAAGTTAAGTGACTTGCTCAGGGTCACACAGTATACAAGTGGAAGCTGTGGGATTCAAACCCAGGTGTGGTCTGCTGGATGTCACCAGATTTGCAGCTCAGAGCCTTAAACCACTGCGCTATAGTGCCTCGAAGTTTTGCCCTGAAGTTTGTCCCTGTACCCTCCCGGGTCGTGCCTGAAAATAGTCTTGTTGGCTAGTGCACCTAACCGGTAAACAAAAACTAAATAAAATAAAAATAAATTTATGTAATGGCTTTTGTGTCCACACCTATTGTGTGTGTGTGTATATATCTATGACATTGCCTGACTGAAGATATCATATTTATCTTCATGAGAGGTTAATGATATTATGATATCTCACAAGTAACGAATCTCGGAAACTGCACAAGATGCCATCACAAAACTTTACACATTTTGAGAACCTGCCAGCAAGCACATGCATGCCGAATTGTCGGCCATTTCATCCGAACACCACTTTACTAGTAAAACTTCACATGCCAAGTTGTGGGCTGTTTCGTTGACTACCACCAAAGTTGTTAAAGTGCCAAAATTAGGGTTTAACATTAAACACCTTACTCAACCCTAACTGTACTGGCATTACTGTGCCAGTATAATATATATGTATTCTTTGTCAAAAAAAAACTGCGTTAATGCGCCAGTTAGGGTTCAAGTTAACCCCACAAAAGTAGTGAAATGTAGTGTTATGGTTTAACTCCCACCCCCACCCCACCTCCAAAGCAGCAAAAGAAAAAATATTAGGGTTTTGAGTCTCTGAAGTTTTGGTGAATCAGTGTTGGGGTCTTCCTTGGGGTTGTCAACCCTAATGCTTCCCCCTCCCCCATCCCATTGCCTCCTGCCTGAAGCACAATGTACCACTCCAAGCCAGTGCCTCGTAGTGATACCCTTGTCAAAGGTACAGAAGTATGCCTCACTACATGTTACCAATATAATCTGCTGTAGCCTTCATGGGCCCTGTGTGAAGAAAGGAGATCATGTCTGATGCTGTTTGCTCAGGAAACAGTGTGAGCTTTAGGGCTGACAATTCATATTTACAGAGACATCATGGCCATGTTCTGTGTGAACAAGCAGGGTAGCCTTTCCTCCAGACTTTATGAGAGAAAGCTCTGGAAACATGTTCACTGGTGTCCAGTCTCACCACCTTGTTTGCAACCCATCTTGCTGTTGTGGACAGTGAGTTGGTGGATAGCCTAAACTGCCTGAGAAACATGTCCCACAAGTGGTCCCTACACCAAAAAGTTGTGTGTAATCTGTGTTGAACATTGGGAACCCTGCAGCAACCTATTTGGGTCCTGGGAGAACTGCAGGCTTCCTCTTTTCTTTGCCAGTCCTCCAGTTTGGGGCGCAATTCAGGACAAGGCCAGTTGCCCTGAAATGGACTGTCAGTTTCCTGAATGCCTTCCCGCCCTATCACCTGGTGCACAAAGTTTTCCTAAAGGCATGCCAAGAGAGGGCTTCACTGATTCTGAAAGCCCTGGCGTTGCCTTGCCTGCTGTGGTGTCAGGATTTGCATTGTCTCAGCACTGATTGTCAGATCAAACTCCAGCTAAGACTAGACATCTTCCATTGGTCCAAGAAGAGAATTCGGCACATGAACCTCAAGTCTCTGCATCTGATGGCATAGTTACTGTAAGACTGTAGTTTTCATCTATCGAAGAAAGTTCTAACAGTGTAGAGGCTCCTCATACATTCTCCACTTGATGGATCTATGCTTTTAAGTGAAAGTAGTTCTCGATATGCGAGGAACATAACCTGGCACCCTTGAAGTGCAGAACTGGTTTAATTCCTGGCTTTTTGTGAACTTTATCCACTATGAGTCTCCAGCTTCATTAAAGGTACATTTGGCTATCTTGGCCTAAAAGAGAAGGCAAGTTACCCGATCTTGGACTTCAGAGCATGTAGTCAATTATTTGTTTTTGTTTAAGAAACTTGATCATATCCCCCCCGCCCCTTTTTTTTAACAAGCCTGTCTGTTGCGGTACCTGAACCTGATGTTGACGTAGTCAAGCTCATTGGTGATACCCTTTAAGCATCTGTCAATGTGTGACCTTGGTTTCTTGTTCTGGAAAGTGACTTTTTAAGTGGTCATTGCTTCAGCCTGGCAAATTGGCAAGCTGCAAATCTCTTAATCAGTTTTTCCTATCTAATTTTCCAAAGGAACAAGATTAGGCTGTGCACCAGTAAGAAATGTTTACCTAGGATAATTTCTGAGTTTCATTTAAACCAGACTTTAATATTGCCAGTTTTCTTTCCCAGGCCCTATGCTAGCCCTGCTGAGGTGCGGCTGCATCAGCTTGATGTGAACAATACCTTCTTATTCTGCAGTTAGTCAGTGAAGGAGTTTCTGGGGACTACTACCCTGTTGTTCGTAACCCACACTGAATCGTCCCAATGTCATACTACTGTCATGCATGCCATCACCTGATGGATATATTCCTGTAGTGAAAATTGTTGATTTTGCCTTTTGTATTCAACCTGTAGGTATATGAGCCCAATCGACCCGACGTACAGTACAGTCACTTCTGTCACTGCTGCTGCCAAAGTCATCCCCATCAGTGAGATTTGTAAACCTGCCACCCAACATTGGCACACACTTCCGTGACACATTACAGCCTAGACCTCCAGACTTGCAGGGACACTGCTTTTGGGCCTTCCTTCCTAAAGTCTGTCTTCGAATCAGACTAAGCACTTAGGCCTGGCTACTGCCAGTAGTCTTCACATGTTTGTATAGAAGTCCAGGTAGTCGTAAGACAGAGTTTCTCACCAGTAACTGTTGTTTCGCTACTGAAATTCCAGTAATAGTCACACTAACCTGCTCAGACTCCCTGGCTCAAGGCTGTCAGTTGTTACCATTTGGGGAACTACTCATGTTTCCTTCAGTTTGAATTAAAAATGAGAGGCATGGAGGGGGAAGGCATGAGGTAAAGGTGAGGAACTGAAGCCATTGACATTGGGTTTTTCAAGGACTCCATACATGCTCAGATGTCTGCACAAGTAAGACTGTAGAAGGAATGCCAGTAGTGAAAAGAACAGTTGCACAAGAACTTACCATACTAGTAGATCTTCGAGAGAATCTCCTCTATTGGACCACACCTTTGGAACTGCAAGTTGTCAGTGTCAGGACCAGTCGGAAAATTTGATAGCCAGGGGCCGCCCACAATAACATCCAGCATCGCTGCCTTTATAACATGGGTAGCCCCAGCACTCCTTAGTTCCGTATGGGAGATAAACCTTAGAGGGCCTCTTACCATGAGGAATCAGCAGACCAAAACCAGTACCAAAGAAGGAAAGGCATAGCACTGGAAACGGAATGCATGGAATAAGGCCTTAGGCACAGCATTCATTTTATCCCTCAGAAAAAAGGTGGGGGGGGGTGCGCTACGGCCCACTGGAGGAAATTCTCTTGAAAATCTACTGCTATGGTAAGTTCTTATGTAACTGTTCCGTCTTCCTCGAGGATATGTCCTCCACTGGGCCACACCTTTGGAATGATTCCAAAGCAGTACATAGCAACCAGGGAAGATGGTGCAGTCTGGTATGTGGGCAGAACAGAAAGCCTTGCAGTTCCGCAAATCCAAAGCCAGCACGTCTATGAGAGATGATGTTCAGGCTGTAGTGCTTACTGAAAGTACGTACAGTGCTCCATGTGGCTGCAGCACATATGTTAGCAGCAGGGACATTCTGGAAGCAAGCAACAGACGTGGACAGCAGCAGGGACATTCTGGAAGCAAGCAACAGACGTGGACAGCAGCAGGGACATTCTGGAAGTAGGCAACAGAAGTGGCCATGCCCCTTGTGTAGTGACCATGAACAGCACTAGGAAGCTCTTACTGTACTTCCAGTAATAAAAAAATTATACAGTTAGTCATCCATTTGGACAGGCACTGTTTGGAAATAGAGGTCTCCTCTTTCCCAGTAACGAATGAAACAAAAAGCTGAGAAGTCATTCTGCAACACTGAGTGCAATTAACATGGTATCTCAGAGTTCTGTGTACATCAAGAGTATGCCAAGGACAAAGTTTCACTTATGAAATTCAAGTCCCAAGGGGGAACTGGATTACGTATAGGAGGTTTCATATGAAGGATATCCTCTCAGAAAAAAATATGGGACACTTCTCCTTGTGCAGCTATATGGGCCATTAGTAGGGGCATGACATTCTGATATGGCAGCCAAATGTACCTTTGTAGAGGAATACTGCAGACCTGTCTCAGTTAATAAAGCAAGTATTCCGAAACAGAATTCACAGGACATGTGGAAGGGTCATATTCTGAGACACGGTCCACAAAGTGAAACACTTTTATTTCAAGGAATAAGTATTTTGGTAGAAGGCTTTCTTGCCACAAGCAAGACATCAACAACCTTAGGTGACACCCCAAAATGTGCGATGGCTGTTTTCAGGAGCCATTCATGCAGATGTAGGGACCGTAGGTCTAGGGACCAGTAACCCCCAGTCCTGATACAACAGACACGAAGGCAGAGGAATGGGATGCTGCATTGCCAGATGTTGTAGGAGTGGAAACCATGTCTGGTGAGACCATAGAGGAGCTATGAGGATGAAAGTGGGACTCTCCACTTTTAGCTTGAGCAGAACCCTTTGTATAAGAGGAATGGGGGAAAAGGCATACAGCAATTTACCTTTACAAGAGAGGGACAGTGTGTCTTGCCCAAAAAGTTAAGGCCCTGATGCAAATGAGTAGAAATGTGGCAGCTTTGCATTGCGCAGAGTGAAAAAAAGGTCCAACTCTGGATGGCACCATCTTGTGAAGAGGTCATTTACCACAGAGATCAGCAGTTCACATTTGTGAATCAGTGACTGAGACCTGCTTAGGTTGTCTGCAAAGATGTTTTGGAGACCTGGGAGAAACACGACCAAGAGCAGAAGGCTGTGAGACATCGCCCAGTACTGCACTCTTATTGCTTCCCTGCATAGAGGGTAAGACTGAGTGCCCCCTTGTTTGTTTATGTAGTGCATGATGCTGACATTGTCTGGATTAACAGAGGACCGTGGCAGAGTTGGTTCTCAAGTGCCTGGAGGCTGTATAGGACAGCTTTCATTTCCAAGACATTTATCTGTAGTTCAGTTTCCTTTCTGTTCCAGGACCCTTGTGTCTGGAAGGAACCAAAATGAGCACCCGAGGTATTTTTGGTGAGTATCTGTACAGGAGCTGGTATCAAGAATGAAATTCCCTTGAGTAAGTTGTCGCAGTCCATCCACTATAGTAGTGCTCAATGAAGCAGGGATGTGACAAGAATCATTTGTTCTAACTCGCCCATCAGTTGATCCCATTGCACCCTGAGTGTCCAAAATTGTGGTATTCGCATATGGAGTCAAACAAATGACACTGTTACTATGGCAGCAGCCATCAGGCTCAGGAGTCGTATCACTGTCCTACCAGAGATGCAGTGGCTCCTGTGTATCAAGTGCACTTGAGCAATAAGGATGGCTGCCTTGTTCTGTGGCATGAAGGCACACCCCTTGCTCACGTCCAGCAGTACCCCAGTGTATTGCAAGCACTGGCACAGGGTCAGCACTGACTTTGGCACATTCACTGTTATCCCTAAGGCCTCGAACACATGCATCGTTCCGGAAAGAGTATGAAGAAGAACTTCCCTAGAATAGGCCTTCACGAGTCAATTGTCTAGATAAGGGAAGACATAAAGCCCTTCCATGTGAAGGGCTGTCACAGACACTGCTAAGTATTTGGTAAATATCTGCAGTATCGAGGATGAGCCAAAGGGCACCACTTGGAACTGATAGTGCCTGCCGTCCAGCATGAAGCTGAGGTATTGTCTGTGGCACTGTCTGTTCTTGATAAGAAGGTATAAATATTTCATATCCAGTAAACAGAGCCAATCACCTGTTTGCAAGAGGGCAATCAAGGCATGCAGTGACACAATTCAAAACTTTTTTGTATTCGATGTACAGATTGAGGTCTCTGAAGGTCCAGCACAGGATGTAAATCTCTGTCCTCTATGGAACTAGAAAGTGTCTGCAATAGAACCCTTCATTCCTGTTTTGTGGTGGAACAGGTTCGATAGCATGTTTTTGAAACAGTCAGGGTCTAGACTTCCTCTTGTAGAAGGGACAAGTGGTCCAGAAGGTAAGAGGAATGAGATGGAGGATAAACTGGAGGGGTTTCTATCAATTCCAGAGCATGCCCCCTTTTCTAATATTTCCAGGACCCATTTGTCTGTAGTGATCTCCCTCCACTGCCATAGATGCAGGAAGACCCCCCCCTCCCCATCCTACCCCGGAGACAAAAACTTGAGGTAGGGGAGACAGAAGATAGTCGTGCAGAACCAAGGATGGCAGAGCCACTGTGACCAGTTCCTTTGGATGCTCTAGGATCCAGTAAGTGTAGAGCAACAACTATTTAAGTTGCACAAGTATTGTAATTACTTTACAGTCGTATGCAGTACTAGTAGGGCTGAAGATAGGCACTGTAATTTTTATGTAGGAGTTTGCTACAAGCAAGTTCTTTTTGATTGACACTAATGCACAAGAAAACAAGTCTTCAGTGTGGAATGTGGCCAGAGTATCTTAGGTATATTATATAACATGCTTCAGAGATTTGAATGATGAATCATAAGGCAAATAGGCCTCTTTGTAAAATTGTGATTATTCAGTAAGTAAATCAGAGGAAAGCTACCACTATTGCCCTTTCTTAGCAGATTTTAATGAAGAACTGAATTTTACCTTTAAACCTGGATTTATTCTGACAGATTATTTTTAAATACTAATCTGCATATTCTTTGTCTTTCTGTAATCAATATTCATGGATGTGGTCCTGATGGGAATGGGACTTTTTAGAATTTAATGACATTAATTCTGGTGTGTCTCCTTAATCCATTGACTCACTGTTTAAACGACTGAAGAGGTTAACCATGATATAAACTACATCACTGCTGATGACATTTAGTTCCAGAATAATTTTCACCATCAAGAAACAAATTGGAGACAAACGCTGAATTTTCTAGGACACAGATCAGTAACAATTTAAGAACAACCAACTGTGGGAGGAACAGACAGTGCAGGGCCGCTGATATAGGAGTGAAGGGCTAGCCATCATAGCCTTGGAGATTTTCTACCTATTTCCCATGATGCTGTTGCATTGGTCCCTCCATAATGCCAGCCTGTGGATGGGGGGAAACAACTTTGCATGGTAACCCACAGGAAGGCCCCCATCTACCTACAGGAGGCACTAATGCAACAGATGGACAACACCCTCCCTTCCTCCTGGAGCCTGAGCTCACTCCCTTCGTAACTCTGCCAACCTGAGGTGGAAAGTCAGGACGTGATGGGTACCTGAGTCTCCCACATGGGCTACAAGTCTTTTTCTGCTGACAGCTTTCTGTTTTTCCTTGGGAGCACAACATGCTCCACTTCCGCCACCAAGTCAGGCACCTTTTCCATTTTTTTTCTCTCCTTTAAGACTGTTTTACAAGCACAGTGACACCCTACAATGGGTCTGGTTATGCAGAAATATGTGGACCTGTATTCTTGAAGGCATTTAGCCTGAGGCATCCATATATTTCAGTATGGTTGGACACCTCTGTGGGGTGTTATTGTTATTGCTTACATAGTATCATATGAAAGGACACCAAAGACTTGATGGCATAGTTGAAACCAGTGGTTTTCTGTTTGCTGTAAAAATCCTCTGAAAGGAAAATCAGTTAAATATAAAAAAATTATCGGATTTGGTCTAAAAAGTTTTGCATTTTGAAATTTGTTACTGTAACCACTCAACCAAAATGATTTGAAGAGCAAAATATATATATTTTTTTATTTATTTAGTTTTTGTTGATCGGGTAAGTGCACTAGACAAATCCTGCCTATTTTCAGGCATGACCCGGGGGAAGGGGATACAGATGAATGCCAACTGACCTTGAAACAGATTAAGCTGTTGGTGGCATTTTTAGTGAATGAGGGAAATTTGGCCAGGACACCAGGAAAATTCCCCTACTCTTTTTGATAAGTGCCATGGATCTTTAACATCCACCTGAACTACCACCAGTCCAGGCAGATGGGACCTCGGTTTAACGTCTCATCCGAAAGACGGCACCTCAGAAGTGCAGCACCCCTCTCATGCTGCACTACAGTGTCAGTACTGGGATATTAGCCCAAGTGCCAGATGTGGAAAGTGAACCCACAGCCCTCTGATCTCCCAGCTTCAGAGGCGAGTGTGCTACCTACTGAGCCACTGACACTATTGTCTCTCTTGTATCCCAGAAACCTCTCTTACCAGTTGTCATCTTTGTCTGCTTATGTAGTTTTGCACATCATGTGTTTTTACATTATTTACTTTTTTTAGTGCTGTCTGCTTACCTAGAAACAGAATTTGCTGGCAGGCTGTGCTGCCAGCACAACGGTAGCACTACCGCTTGCGACTCTGATGACCCAGGTTCGAAAGTGAACTTGGGGCATTGGAGGGTTGGTCAGAGTGTGAGGGATTGAGTGCCCGTGGGACTGCTCTTCTCCTCTGGGGGGGGTGGGTAAAGAGCCCAGAATGCGGCTAGGGAGAAGGCCAGTCTGGGATACCAGAAGGGCATGGAGGTTGATGCATTCCATGCAGAAACGTTCAACGTGTATCATGACGACATTGCATGTCTGCACCTCCTGGGGAGAAATTGAGAAATCTCCTGGTCAGCAGGATGACACTGGTCGCCCACAGGCTCCACACCTGGCTATCCAGACCCTGTCCAGCACAGCAGATCCTGTTCCTCAGCAAGGGTTGAGGAACCCCTTGGGGGGGCAGTCCTTGGGGGAAGATGTGGATGGGTATATCCTGGAGGACAGTGGGTGAAAGGGCTGGGGTGACCAGCAGAAGGGGATCGGTCAGACGGGGCCAAAAAAAGATTAAAAAAAAAAAATTTGCTGGCAGAAAAAGGCCTTTTTGTCCATCCTGTCTGCCCAGTTCTGCTTAACTAATATGGAGTATAAATGCCCTGGTGGCTCTTTATACATAGAAACATAGACTTTGATGGCAGATAAGGACTGCTTGGCCCACCCAGTCTGCCATTTCCCTACCTATTGGTTAAGCTGCAGATCCTAGTTAACCAACAGCCTACTTCCTCCTACCCCCCACTAGAATTGCCTTATGTCTGTTCCATGCATTCTTGAATTCCCCCCACTGTTTTTGACCCCACTACCTCCTCAGGAAGGCCGTTCCATGCATCCGCCACCCTCTCTGCAACAAAATGCTTCCTCATGTTGCCCATAAACCATACCCGCTCTGTCTTTAAATTGTGCCCCCTTGTTTTTGCACATCTCTTTTTCTGAAAGATGCTACCCTCTTGGACTTTGTTGATTCCCTTGAGGTACTTGAAAGTTTCTATCCTGTCCCCCCTCTCCCCCCTTTCCTCGGGGGTATGCATATTAAGCTCCTTCAGTCTCATTTCGTATGGCTTCTGGTGCAGACCCTGCACCATTTTAGTTGCCCTCCTCTGGACTGCATCCATCCAGTCTATGTCCTTGTGGAGATGGGGTCTCCAGAACTGCACGTAATACTACAGATGGAGTCTCACCAACTGTCTGTACAGAGGGATGACAGCTTCCTGTTTTCTACTGGTGATGCCTCTCCCTATGCATCCCAGTATCCCCCAGCCTTCCTTGCTGCCTCCTCACATTGCTTGCCTACCTTTAGATCATCTGATATGACTACCCCAGGTCCCTTTCCATTTTATTGTTAGTACACTTCGCATGTACCCCTTTCCCTGGGTTTTGTTTCCCAGGTGCATTACTTTGCACTTGTTTGCATTAAATCTAAGCTGCCATACTTTTGACCATTATTCCAACCTTGCCAAGTCTCTTCTCATCCTTTCCACCCCCCCTTGTGTATCAACCCTTTTGCAGATCTTTGTGTCATCTGCAAAGAGGCATACTTTTCCTTCCAAACCCTCTGCAATGTCACCCATAAAGAGAACCGGTCCCAGTACTGAACCCTGTGGTACCTCGTTAGTAACCCCCCTTTCTTCAGAGTGTTCCCACTTAGTTTGAACAGTTCTTCTCTCCCCTTTTGATACTGTTTTTACTAAGCGCATGTGTCTGTGCCACCCATGTTTGAATCTCTCCGTTTCTGCATAGACCACCTCTTTCAGCAGCCTCTTCTACCACCCTTTCCATGAAAAAAAAATTTCTGGTATCCCTCTTAAATTTGCCTTTCACTAGCTTCATGGAGTTACCTCTGGCATTTGTGTTCCTACTTTGTTTGAACAGTTCTCCACTATCCACCTTGTTTGCCATGTGGGGGTATTTGTATGTCTCAGTCACTTCCTCTCTTTCCCATCTTGTCTTCAGCATTTACATGTTTAGGTCTTTTATTCTTTCCTCGTAAGTCCTTCCCTGCTGTCTCTAGGTCATCTTGGTTACTCCTCTATGCACTGCCTCTACTCTGTTCTGTCCTTCTTCAAGTGCAGTCTCCAAAACTGTATGCAGTATTACAGGTGAAGATGAACCAATGACCTATACAGTAGTAGAAGCACCTCTCTTCTCCATAGAAACATATGGACCACTTGGCCAACCCAGTCTGCCCATTTTTCCCTGCTTATTCTGTCACCGCAGACCCTACCTGATCTCAGGATACCTCCCTCCCTCCCCACCATCACCTTCCTACAAAGCTTCCTTTGTGCCTATCCCATGCATGCTTGAAGCCTATCACTGTTTTAGCCCTCATCACCTCCACTGGAAGACTGTTCCAGGTATTCACCACTCTTTCAGTGAAGAAGAACTTCCTCACATCCCTCCTAAATTTCCCTCTTCCAGCTTCATTGCATGCCCCCTTCTTCTCATGCACCTTCTCCTCTGAAAAATACTCCCCTTGTGTACCTTATTCATCCCCTTCCCCATGAGATATTTGTAGGTCTCTATCATGTCTCCCCCTCTCTTCCAGGGTGTACATATTGAGATCATGCAGTCTCTCCTCATAGGGCTTTTGATGCAGCCCCTGCACCTTTTTAGTTGCAGCCCTCCAGCTGCTGATCCCCCCCATGCACTCCAGCATCATATTGCCTTTCCCACTGCTCTATTGTATTGCACTGTTGTCCTTATTACCTGACATTATTGCCCTACCTCGTCCTCTGTTTTCCTATCCACTACTACCCTTCTCCCCGCTCTGTACTCAAGTTTTTGCATTTCTCAACACAGTATGCATTACCTTGCACACATCTGCAATCTACCCAGATCCTTTTTTCATAATTTTGACTATCCCACTATCCATACAGCAACAGATCTTAGTATCATCAGAGAAGAGGTGTATTTTGCCCTGTATCCCTAACCCAGTGTTGTAGCTGAAAATGTTGAAGAGTACCGGTCCCATAACCAAACCCTGTGGAACACTACAAGTGACTACCTTGACCCTAGAGAATTCCCCATTGATTACCACACTCTGGGTTCTGCCACGTAGCCAGTTACCCACCCATCTTGTGAACTTGTCTCCCCCCCCCCCGGTCATGTATCTTCTTTACCAGCTGTCCAAGTGAAACAGACGAAGGGTTTTACTAAAGTAAAGGTACGGTATGTCTGCCACACCTGCCCCTTGTCAGCCACAGTCATCACCCTGTTGGAGAACTTGACCAGATTTGTCTAACTTGACCACCCACCTGTGAAACCATTCTGTCTTTTATCCCCAAGTCTGTTTGCCCCCTACTAAACTTACCATCCTTCCCTTATTATGGTCCCTAGCAGCGTACCCGCTATAAATGTTACACTGATATGTCTGTAGTTCCCAGTACACCCTTGCTCCTGTTCTTTTGCAGGGGAACTACATTTGCTGTCCTACAGTTCCTGGGTAATATCCCAGGCTTCAATGAGTTATTGAAGAATTCAGTAGCTTCACTAGGACCTGTGCTTTCTCCTTTAACATATGGGGATGCACCTTGTCCTGGCTCACAGGTGCCGTCAGTGTGCTTAAGGCCCCTTAAGACCCTTGTGATTGAGACTGAGTACTCCTTGACATCCTCCCCTCCTGCCCACTTTGCTCTGATGGCCCAGTCTTGCAAAGGCCCCTTCGCCTCTACTGTGAACACTAAACAATAATGTTTGCTTAGGGTGTCCACCTCTTTTGTCTTCTCATCCCTCCCACTCATTTCCGTTCTTTAATATGACAATTCCCTCCTTAGTTTATCACCTAACTCCTATGTAACAAAAGAAGGTTTTGTTTCCCTTCCTCATTGCCGCTGTCATTCTCCACTCTCTCTCTGCCTTAGTGTTCCTCACGGTCCTGCTGGCCTCCCTTATCCTGTTATGAAACTTTACCCCTATCCCCTCTCCCCTTCTCTTGGCTGGATTTGTATTTTTAAAATTACCCTTTTCTTTATGTTTACAACCCCCCTGCCTCCCTTGTGATCCACAATACTGCTTATTGTTGTATTATATTTTTTCCTATCTGTTCGCCTTGCCCAGTGCACATCTGGAAACATGTATACAGCTCAATGTCTTTCCTGACAAAATATTTTGAATAAAATAATTACTGTAAATGAATTTTGTACTTTCAAATTTGAAGGTTTAATGTTTTTAAACCAGCTTTTTATTTGTTATAGACACAGTGATGCTCAGTTTGGGGGCCATATAGGTGGTAGTGGGCCCCCAAGCTATAGAAATATTAATATTATAGAATTCAAAATCAAGCTGTTTTTAAGAGTCTGCCTCTCACATCATTTGTTAAATGCAGGGAGGTAAAGGTTCTTTAGATCTTTTTTGTTTTGTGTTTAAGGTTATTACCTACAGATGATGAGGCCCCAAAAGGTGCAAAACTAGTAGGTTGGGTCCTATATTACTGGCATCTAGTGATTTAGTGGCCTTAAAATTTGTCAAATGATGAACCCAGGCAAAACTCTAGTCAGAGAACTAACACCAAACTGTATTTTTGTGCTGAATGGAAACCATCTCAAACACAAAAAAGTAGATGATGATGAAGCCTAGTCCCCTGCCCTCAGAATTCACCTCTGTCCCCTAGTACACGAAAGTGTCATTCTGTATGAAATTGACAAATGTGCCCTCTGTAAATGTTTGAAAATATAAAAGGGGGAATTCTGCACGCCACACTGTAGTAATATTAAGCAACACTGGCTTTTATAACCACCCCATCAAAAAAATAACTTTTTCATGCAGCTTTTCTTTAATAACTGCTCAGTACAACTTCCCTTATGCAGTCTGCAAATATACAAATACATATGGAGTGTTGACTGTGGTAACAGTCACATACGTGAAATACAGTGCACACTTAGGTTTTAACTCTTGTCCTTGAGTTTTACCAGCTTGTAAAAAATACAGCCCTAAACCTTCTGTTGTGGAGCCCTGTTACAGGTTTCAGAGAGCAGTCACTCAGCAGGTCCTTCTGGGGTGTGTCTCGTGGAGCCAGCCAGTCAGTGATGCATAACACTCTGCTGTCTTGGAGTGCGGGCGCTAGAGTTGGTGGGTCAGCAGGCAGCCTGGCAAGCAGAGCTTCTCCATTCTACTCTTGTACCTGGCTGGGCATGCTAATTATGGGGCTAATATGTAGGACCACTGCTAGTCACTGAGCCACGTCATCTAATTAGTCAGCGGATAGTAGGAAGCAGCCATGAAACAGCTTATCAGCAGGAGGTGGTGGGTGCAAGAACCTTTAATTGTTTCAAACACAGCTGGGACTGAGTAAAAGTCATAATATTTACATGGGGGGAGCAGTAGGGCAAGGAGCAAAAACCCCAACTAGACAATAGGTCCTCATGTAGGATAAGGAAACACAGGGCAGACTAAATGAACCAGTGGTCTTTTTCTGCTGAAGTTTCTGTGTTCAAGCAATGCCACTGCAACATGGTAGGGGAGGTGAACAAGGTGGGGCTCGGCAATCTGGCTATGTATACGATGATAGGATGCAGAGTGGCCTCAGCCTTGGAGAAGTGCAGCAATATTGTTCAGCCCCACCCAGCCACATGCGACCCATTGTTATGGACATTGTTTCGTTAGAACAGACTTCACTTGTAGCATTTTTACGAGTGCACCAGCTACACACAGGAGATAATCATTAGGACTGAACTGTATCAGAGGATGTTCAGGCACATCAGCTTTCACATTTGCAGACCAGTTCACAGGATCGGATTTCTGGGGAGTGTGCTTACAGGGCAGTGGTGGTTTCCCAATGATACGGTATTCTCACAAAATGAAAAAGACTCCATAATAAGTTAAGAACATGATCTTACCCTTTTGTGTTTATTTAAACATTTGTGGTACATTCTATGCCTGAGGCAAGCAAGGGCACTAGAAAGTGAAGTCCGACTGAATTTCCAGAGGTTAGTCACAGCTTGGGCTGATTCATTCAGCTCTGCTCATCTTGTTCCATGAACCAAAAGGAAAAGATACATGATTTTGGGAAGTGTGTGAGTATATTGTGTAATGTGTATACACCCGAGGAGGACATGTTCATGAGGTCAGTTTGTGCCACTACAAGAAGGCAAATCTTTTTTCTTAGGATCCGCCACCTTGAAAATAGCAATTAAAAATGTATCCCCTGGTATGGAAATCGGGGGGGGGGATAAATTAATTCTTAATATTGGGGATCATAGAATCCCACCCCAGACAGAGGCTTCTCCAGTTCTGCCACCAGATCAAGTTTGGTGCAGGACCAGATTACATGCAGAAGGGAAGACCTTCACTCCTTCCCTGCTACCCCACCACCAACATACTTCAGTACACCCATCTCATACTTGGCCTGAATAGCAGGTATTTATTTATTTGTTCAGACAAGCACCTTTGGGAGTGAAGAATAGCTCATTTACAAAGGTTCCACGTCATAACAGGGCAAACTACAAAATACACAAGCAGAGGGGGTAAACCTGCAAAAAGCACTCCCTCAACCCTGATGTAGTAGTCCAATGAACCCCTGTAACATCCTATGCCAGTCTTCCAGAAGTACTGTATATTAGATTATAAATTTGCTTCCTAATGGGACAACAACAAATTGTAGTTTTCAGCTCCCAGCCTCCTGTGTAGATAGTATGTCCTGATTTGTTTTGTGCAGTTTTTAAATTTATTCAGTTTTGCTAGGAGGTAAACTGGGCTGCACAGCTCGTTTACAGCCACACCTGGGAGAGGAACAGCAAAGTACTAATTACATATAATAACATGTAACCCCCCTGCAAATGGGGGTTCCCAAAAGACTTCCAGGAGCTTGCTTGAATGCTCCAAGCCTGAATGGTGTTTGGCGTTTAAGCCATTTATCAGTGAGTGTTTTTAGAACCTCTGGTACTGTCTCTTTAAGAGCTGTCTGCTTGCAGACATAATTAGTTTGTATGGGGGACTGTGTGTTTCTTTGATTGAGTACCACTCGAGCTGCTGCTAATTCACTCCATTTTTGCAGTCACTAGGAGTGCAAAGGGAACCTATCTGAAAGATGTAACTGTTTGCCAGAAACCATTTAGAGTAATAATGAAATTACAGTTTGTCTAACCTGCTTTCTTTGCAGTCAGAACTGTGTCTGCCTAGTTCCCCATTCTGGTTTTGAACTGCTGAACTGGACCAATCAGTGTGGGGTAAGCTAGCTCTAAAATGGTGCCTTGGACGAATCAGAACTTGGACTCATAATCTGAGCCAGCCACAAGAGGATTGTATGGGCAGTGACTCTGGGAGATGTAGTTTAGACTTCGCACCTTTTGGACCAACAGGAGCAGTCTATTGTGAGTGACAGCCAATCCAGTCAAGAACTGGGAGGAACTCAAAGGAAGTGCCCGGTTTTGTCTGTTGGAGTTTCAGTTGAGCTCTGGCAGTGAAGAAGGAAGGAGCCCTGTGCTTTTCAGTGTGCAGTTGTAGTCGGAAACGTGTGTAAGGCCCAGAGTTCGGTCTGCAGCTTGTGTAACTGCTTGTTAGGACTGAATCCGTCCTGTGAAGAGAATCAAAGGATATCTGAAGAGTAGAAACCAGGCTCACCCTGTAGAAGACTGGAGAAATTGCTGAATTGCACTTCGGTCTGTCAGGAACTGAATCTGCTGTGTGTTCTCCGGTATTGTGCAGTAATTGCGATTGGGATAGAGAAGCAGCCTGCCTGGTATAGTACTTTCTGTTTTACCATATAAATGTGTGAAGAGGCTTGTGTACCTCAAGTGAATCCTGCTGCCATTAAAGGACTTTTGCCTGTTACTGTTCACCATATAAATGTGTGAGGAGGCTTGGTTAGCTCAAGTGAATCCTGCTGCCATTAAAGGACTTTTACCTGTTGCAGTTTGCCATATAAATGTGTGAGGAGTCTTGTGGAGCTCAAGAGTAGCCCTGCTGACATTGAAGGACCCTATCTTGTTTGGAGGTCGTGAGTACTAATTCAGGGTCGCTCCCTGTTGAATTGCCACATTGAATCAAATGGAATCACTGTACTGCTGACTGTTTAAACTAATTTTCTTTTCTCTGTGGGAAAGGGCCCTACCAGCTGCCACGGTTTGGACTAGCCACTAGGGCTTGGGTACCCAGGGACAGTAACTGGTAGGGATAGGCCTGTGCACAGAGCCATAGGTAGATGAGTAAAGTGATAAGCTAATTAACCTGATTTCCCCTGTCCTTGTTATATTCCCCTAAATAAATCAGAGCTGCTTGTTTCAGCAAAGTTATACTGCCTGAGGTATTTGTCTATGTTAAAGTATTGTACTGTGATTGTTGCATCTGTATCTTATTTTACAGGAGGTCCCAGTGCCTGAACCAGCCCTGAGGGTAAGTGTATACTGTGAAGGTAATTCTGATATATTGTGTGGGCCACTAGTGGGAAGAAGGAGGTTGCAGTGTCCCAGAGGGCTGTGACCAAGTAAGTTTAACTATTGCAAACCCTGACCTCTGGGTGGAGACACCCGCCATTGGATCCAGGCCCCTCAACCTGTTAGTGGCAAATCAGGCAGGGGTAGTAGCCCCTGGGATAGCGCCATCTAGGGGTTACAAACAAAAAAACAACAACAACAAAAAAAATGCAGATACAACCTTGAGACCGCATACAAACATTAACACAAAACTTGCACCTAACCGTTGTTTATGATAATGCTTGAACTGTTTGTGCCATTCAGGATTAATGTACTCACCATTTTTGATACTGGGTGAGTAAATTATAAGTTTGATGAGTAAAATTGCTTTAAACTTGGGGGAAACTGCTTCTTTTGAGGTATCTATGGTGCATTTCGTGTGTTGGAATAGGTAGGTATTGATACTCAGAATTTTTCTAAAGAGTATTTGCAAAATATTAGTGAGTAAAATAGGCTATTACATACCTTGTCTGGAGCACTGTAAGTGTGTGTGTTCTCTGATGCAGATAATTGCTCACTAACTTGAGACAGGCCATGACGTGGGCATTTATAATTGTAGAGGACTGTCCAGGTATTGCGCCTTCTCCATACTGCATCACTATATGATCCTTGTCCTCCTGCGACCCACTGTACTCCCTGTCCACTCTCCATTATTATCCCCCAGCAAAAGGAGTATAGTGCAGACCCCCACATGTGTATGTAGATATGTATGTATGTATGTATGCATGGCACACTAACATTTTTGGCTATATCATCCTGCTTCTTTGACTCACAGTAAACTCAGGTCTTAGCCTGCAGCTACATCATTTGTATCAGGGTTCCCCACTGTCTGAAAATATAGGGCGGTGGCAGTGGTGATCGGGTCAAAATGTGCGTTATTTTTGTGGACCTCCTATATACGCTGTACATGTGCATAAGCTGATTTTAAGAACAGTATAGTGTGCTGGTATCAAAACAGGGGTAGTAACGCAGTAAAGGATGTCAATAAAAGACAATTTTGGAGGATTTTGTAAAACTATCAGTCAGTAATGGATAGAAATATAGGGTGGTGGCAAAAAAATATAGAGCGGTGGTAAAAAAAAAATATATATATATATAGGGTGGTGGCCCAGCACACTAAAACAGTGAATGGGGAACACTGTGTATCATCACTGGGAAGCATTTAATGGACTAGGCCATCCAGCTGGGACCTACAGATGACCTTGTGTGGGTTTGGGAGCCTTTTGGTTTTGGGTTAAAGGCACCAAGCAAAGTTGGGAGACTGTTGTCATCAGTGTGACTATTTTGTGTCTCACAATTTGAAGTGGGATCTGTAGGAAACTATTCCCCATTGACACCACAGCAGAATATTGGTCCTGTCTTTTGTCCAGGTTTTAGTTATTGACTTGCAATGGCAGAGTGCTATCTTTAGGGTTCTTTCAGTAGCTTTTTTTTTTTTTCTGTTATGTTTTTATCTAGTGTATTTCCCTGTTTTTTTATCTGCCCCCTTCCCTGGGCACATGCTCGCGTGACGCAGTCCAAGGTTCCCTCCTTGCCGCCCCCTCCCACCTGCGCTGCCACCGGACCGCCACCCGGTGGCAGCAGAACTATAGGGTCAGGCGACAGCCACCAGGAGAGGAGAGCTGTCATTAGGCTGCTCAATCTTGTCCACCCTCCCCCCCCCGTGCCAGCACCCCGGCGACCTGAGGTCGTTCCTGAACCTGGGTCACCAGCATAGTGTAAGGTGTGGCATCCAGCACCTCAACCCTCAGTGCCACCGGATCGGCTTGGTTCTTTTCTTTTGTTTAGTGATGCCAGTAGTGTTCTCAGCATGGTAAGGGTTTTATCCACTACCCAGTTCAGCTCAGGGTGGGGGTCTTAGGCATCGAAGCCCTGATGTTGTTTTAAAAATGGGAATCAAGGGCTGGCCCAGTAGCTGGGTGGATTGATGCATGTGTGCCTCCCTGCTGCCATGCTGGTGACCCAGGTTCGGGAATGGATTCAGATTGTTCGGGGGCACTGCCAGGGAGGGAAGATTGAGTGTCCATAGGACAGCTCTCTTCCCTCACAGGGGGGGTACATGTGACTCAGCATTCGACTGCCACCTGGCGGAAGCTGGATGGTAGCATGGGTGAGTCCCATAACTAGAAGAATGGGGTGCATACAGCATGCTTGGAGCACTTCCTTGGAGGAGGAGTGCACTTGTGCCACATTGCATTTACACCATGCCTTGGGGAGAAAACCGGAGCCTGGGCTCCATGAAACCCTCCCCAGAAGCACCGGCAGCCCACCTGGTCTAGGAGAGACAGCCGAAGATGCAGGACAGCTGTGGTGTAATGGAACAGGGCTGATACAGTCACCCAGCCTGCTGCAAGGAGCCAGTAAGTGAAAATATGGAAAGCAAATAATGGGTATCTAGTAATAATGAAGGCTACTCTCCATCAGATGCAGCCAGCTCCTGATCTGCACAGAAAGTACCAAGTGACCACCAGTCCAACTGTGGCATCCTCCACTCCCTCAGCTTCACTCAGAATGTGATCAAAGGCACCACACTGCTACTGTTATAAGTTGTGCTAAGCTCCTACAATAACCATTGATTCCAGTAATCAACTGGCAACCATCCTTGCCAGCTCAGCAGGAAGTGGACTGGAAACAGCCAAGGAAGGCACCTAAGATGGAGCCAGAGGCATAAACAAAATTGGTAGACTCAAGGGTTTCACTTGGTTAATTAGCGGCTCAGGAAGGACTGTGAGAGGGATAAGGATACTCTAGCTGCATACGTGTGTATATCTTCAGGCAGCCTTGTTAAAAATATTGGCATTATATCAGGTTCTTGGGATACTATGCATACTTTGTGTATCGGCAGGTTACAGAATATATGTTATTGTTTACCAGTCTCTAAAAATGAAGATCAGGAAGCTGTCTATCAGTGGCTGTCAGGTTGCACCGAATGCACATTGATCTTCAGAAAACATAGCAGACAGTGGTGACAGCTAGTGGGGATATCACTCATGAAAAACTGGTGTTTCACGTTTGTAATACTATATCAGGTGATGACTGCAAGGCATTCACGAGTCCAACTGCCTCCCGATCTCAGAGGTACATAATCACATCTACCATATAATGGGAGTTATCCTCTGATAGTTCAGCAGCAATATTGGACACAGAATGAAATAAGTACTGTGAGTGACCAGTGTGATTCACCTTAGCGTCATACATATGGGTCTGTTTTTTCAGGCGATAGTATTTAATATATATCCAACTCCTTAGCTTTGCTGATATTCACAAGTCCCAGCAACAGGTTGGGACTGCTGTTGTTGTCAGTCTATCAATCAGTTCCTCTGCTCCATAGTACAGTGTGCTTTGTATAGCAGGACTACTGTACAGTGCAGACTGTTTAGCAAGACTGCTGCTACACAACACACATTGTACTAACTAAGCAGTGTAGAAGTTGTCCTGCTGTACAGTGCACACTGTAGTAGGGAGCAGAGGGACTGACAGCTACCGAGCAGCCCTTAAGAATTCTGTGGAATTCAGAAATTAATTTCAAAAAGCATTTTGGAAGTGGAATTGCCATTCCTCACAAAATCTGCACAGCTCCAGTCGATACAATTTTTTTTGTGTCGATAGACTGTATCAGTACTATTTTTTTGTACTGATAAACTGTATCGGTACTATTTTTGTATCAGTACTATTTTTTTGGTATCGAGAGACTGTATCAGTACTATTTTTTGTTTCAGTACTATTTTTGTTTGTGCCGATAGACTATCAATACTTTTTTTTTTTTTTGTAGTATAGGCTGTACTGATACTATTTTTTTGTATCAATAGACTGTATCGATACTGTTTTTTGGTATTGATACATAAAATTACATGATGGTTTAAAAAAAAAAACAACATTTTTTTAAATATAGTCTAACTTTTTCTGAATGTTAGTAATACAACACATTATTTAATTTGAAACTGTAGTTTTCAACTTCATTTTCATTCACCATATGCTCTTAGTCGTGTTGCAAACATTTCACTCTTCCCTTTAGCAATCCCTACTCTGCTTTCGCAGGTTTTGCCTGTGAAAATGTCATGAGGGAATAAATAGAATGGGTGATAACCATATTGCTAGAAATCAGTTTATGCAAAATAAGATGGCCTTTTATTATAACAAATAGTAAGATTTCATTTTCTGTTTGCTCGTGCATACCCATCTTCAGCTTTTTACTGACTCTCTGAGAGTCTGTGCCGCTGGCGTGTTGTACCCATCTATTAGTACTGGCTTGAGTCGGGTTTCTTTGATTTCTCTCATTTGGCGACTGCATCCCCATGGAGTGCAGTTGCTGTCTATTATGGTTAGTGAAGTGGGAGCCTGGGAGGTGAGATAAAGTGATGATGCGGATACTGAAATCGAAGCTGATAGCCCTACCTCAGTGCAGAGATAGTAGGCCTTAGACATCCATCAGTGTCAACATCAGGATTGGGCATGGTGTTATCGGTGCCATAACGACACTTGTGCTAAGCACTATTTTCACTCAGCTATGTTGTTTTCATGCAGTGGTGCACAGATATTTGCGGTACAGGCCATGACAAAACTTGTCCTTTCTACTATCTTTTTTACCATCATTTTTGTTGTGTTTTTAAATTTAATGTTACATACATAAAGGAAGTGCAATGGCATGACTCAAAATATGCAGTTTATCTTCAAGTGTGAAGGGGCAGGAACATAACTCAAAAGTGGCAGAGCCACAAGTGGGTTATAGAAGTCCTGCCCCCTCACAAATGATAATAAACTGTATATTTTAAGTCAGACCATTGCATATTCAGGTGTATGATTGCCTTCTATTGTTCTGACAACTGAAAGTGCTCCTATTTCCTTGTACTTACTCCTGCTAATGATTGCTACAACTGTCTTTTTCAGTTTCTGTAACTGATTTTATTATATCCTAACTGTATATATACTATTGTAATTTATACCACTTCTTCACTCGATTTACTTGTCACCACTGTTGATTTCTCCTGTACTGTACTGTTCTAACCAGGACCTCCTTGCAAATGAGCCTTGTTAAATGGAGCTTTTCCTGGTAAAATGAAATGAATAAGTAAATAAGAACTGCAGGCTTCAGTACTGCACAGGGCTATTGTGATGCCATCAGCATTGTACAGGATCCTTTCTGATTGGTTCAGCATTCCACTGTGATGTACCCAGCTTTGCTAGATATTAATTGTGACATACCCCTAAATGTAAGATATCATGATGTTTTGCTAAGTGGCTCTAAAAATATCAGTTTTATGTTGTGGCATTTCTCTCCACATCTGTTGTATAAATAGGGGATACACAATGACCTTACTCAAATATGCAGTTTATCTTCATGAGTGAGAGGGCAGGACCATGACTCACAAGTGGCAGAGCCACGAGTGAGTTACGACAGTCCTGTCCCTTCACAAATGGAGGTAAGTTAAATATATTATATGGTTGGCCCTGGTTCTGTGTAAAAATCAGCCCTGCTCAGAAACCTTGTTGTGCACATTCTAAACTGTTGTGCGCATTCCAAGGTGCTGTTGTGTGCATTCCGAGCAGTTGTTCAGCACAGTTGAAAGGTCATAACATTTTAAATTCCTCATTCACCCAGCACCTAGCTGATTACTAAGCACCCAGTGCCCAAGTTTGTACCTTTTAACTTGTAAAAGTCTATAAATCTAATTTCAATCATAAAACTTTTGTTTTATTGAGGGAGGTAACACTTCTGTGATTTCTGTGTACAAAACCATATACTATATAAAATAAACTATAAGCAACCACACACAACTCTGCATGGGTTTCCATCCTGGGGTTGAAATAACAGCATGGACTTCTCGAGCTTCGCTCTCGGGGTCCATATGCTACTTGTTGTGTATGGTTACTCATACATTATTCTCTGTATATTAAATAAGGTCATTGTGTATTTGATTTATACAACATCCGTTTATAAGTTATACATTTTAAATCAGCTGTTTGTGTAGAGTTAACTGTTTTTATGCAAAAGGTGTGGACGCAGAAGCCGTCGGATAAATCCAGTTATCTTCACAGCCGTTGAATAAATAAAATTTATCCGTATAGTAGCTATGTCACAATCACTCCTGAACTCATTTAGAATGTTCGGCCTCAGTAGCAGTATTACCCACATTCAAATGCAAATAACTTTAAAATGAAAAAAAGATAGCATGGTACTGTGAGCATGAAAGTTGTTCAGAACAAAATTATCTACAAAATGAGTGGTGTTTTATTTATTGATACCTTATAGATTTTTTTATAATTAGCAAAAAAGAACAGAAAATGCAATTTTTTTGTTCACCTTTTTGACAAACATATGCAAAAAAAGATAAGCAATCAAAAGCAAATGTCCCTGCACTGACAGAAAGCATCCCTATTGCATAAATAAAATATACAATGGCGAGCTGTCAGATAAATGATTTATCTACGCTTGTGCTGTTTGACCTTGGGCGTACGCCACTCGTGAGGTTACTCGAGGTCAAACAGCAATTGTGTAGATAAATCATTTATCTGACAGATCTCCATTGTATATCCCATATCTCTTTTGAATTCAGCAGCTAGCTTCAGAGCAGGAAAAGGCTACTGTGATGTCATCAACATTGTGAAAGCTGCTCTCTGACTGGTAAAGGACAGTCATTATGACATATCCAACGTCCAGATAAATGTTTATCTGGAGGTAATACAGTGAGATAAACAAATTTGTCGGGGCACATTTAACACTACTGGTGTGTAAATATCTATCTCTGTATCTATATACACACAGAGAACATACAGTATATAGTAGTAATGTAAACAGTGTTAAGATAACAGATCAGCAATTATACTCTGCTGCTTCGCTATAATACATTTTATATGCATGGTGAGATTGATCTCGTAAGGTTCCTTATAATTATTGAGTAGCTTTTCCACATTTAAATATTTTAATAAATTTAATTGCCATTTGTTTGATTCAAACTGTGGTAGTTTTGGGGCATTGCAACATTCTAAAATCAAAAGTTTTGTACACGCGGATGCAAGTGCTTACATATACTTGTGTTCTTTTGTAAATTTCAAAGAAAAATAATCATTAAATAGTAGCACATGAATATCATGGGGCATTTCTTTTCCCAACAACTTTTCCATGTCCTTTCTACTTTTTCCCACCAATCTTGCATCATGTTTTGCTTTCCTCATGCGTGCTGTTGTGTTACTGACTGTCCTCATCTGGGGGATCTTTACTCTTGCCACTTGAGCAAAGAGTGGGGCACCATGGAGGAGATAGCTTCTTAGAAGTCAGAAAAGTTACTTATCTCCGACTCTTGAGTTTATAGAGTATCTCCATAGAGCCAAACTCACCCATACAGTATCCCCCAGAGCTCACGGGAATTTACTGTGTAGTATGTGTATTATCTGGTCATTTTCTTCATAACAGTGTATGGGCTGTGTAGGCACACAGGATTATTCAACCTTTATTTACAAAGTCATTTTTTTTTTCCAATACACCACAGAACTAATAAGCCAGATACCCCCCCACCAAAAAAAAATAGGGGGACCCAAAGCACCAAGTTCAGCTCTACCAACTTACAATGAACATAATTACAATAAACTACTTGTTTTCTAAAAGAAACAGATATTGTACTCCAGCACTGCAATAAGCTTTGCAAACTTCTGTAAATTAAGCACAGCCATTGCAAACTTCTCAGTCTGAGAACTAAAAACACAGAGTGCTGCATCAGCATGTGAGCTTCCAGCCACCCCTGTTTGTGGATTGTGTTATTGGGGTTATTGCAGTACAAATCCAGACACAGCAAAATCTGCCAGTGTTTTTTAAACTTTATGCTTATTGTTTTAAAATGAATATATAATTAATGAGTCAAACATGGACCATACAGCAATGCACAAAGCACTGAGGGTGCCACTCCTCTTAGTGCATAGATTCTGGTCTGTCTGTCTAGTGTTATACATATATGACTTTGGGGAGAATAAACATTAAAAAATGTGATTATACTGTAACATTATCATGCTGCTTTCAGAGTCCATGAGCTGCATGGTTTGTGTCAGCATACAAAGTGTTCGTTAAAAGATCAGATACTTCTCCACCTCCCAAATGGAGGGCAGGTGAATGCCTCCCGGATCTCTCTTTTCTGCCAGTACTATATATAGTACATAGATTACAAATGGGATGAGCATCAGGCTAAACTTCCAACTAATATGGCACAGTAATAGACTAAGCCATCAAACATTTGAAGTGCAAAAATGTTTTAGCAGTACAGTTATAATCAACAACAGTGAAACTTTAACTGTTGGAAAAATATAGAATAATGCATGGGAAAGTGTGGTTTATAAGGATTTTATGCACACCCTCGGTGTGTGATGCCCCATAAACTTTTATCTGGGCATCACACACCGAGGGTGTGCATAAAATCCGAATGTCCACACTTTCCCATGTTTTATTTTTTTTTAGATTTACTAGTTTTTACTGGTTGATTCAGAGAATGAGAAACTAAATCTGTTTCTGTGGAGAACATTTGTTTCAGTTAAACATAACAGAGTAAACCAAGTGAAATAACAGTTTATAAGAAGATAACAAGAGCTGCAGTAGTTTTTTTTTCTAAACAGGGTATAACAAGTAGTTTAACAGAGTTGATCACATTTTAAACATTTTTTTTCTGAACTTCCCGCCCTGTTTTCCATTTCAGCTGAGACTCCCAAGCATTTTTTTCAGTAAGAAGTTTAAGCAGTTCACTGAAATGGAATGAAGAACTTTTTTGGAGTGGCGATTTTAGTGTATAAGAGTGTTTTCAGAAGTAGTTTTTTCCCCTCTTGGCTTTTTTGTGTCAGTTCTTCGAGAGGTGTTTTTCACACTGCCGGTATTCTGTGAGAGGCATAAGCAGACCGCCAGTGTAATGACACCTTATCAGAGAACATCTGAGAGAGACTCACAGCTGATTTGACTAACTGTGGTTTATGGAACTCCGTAATTCACAAGTGTGAATTATGGAGTTTGCGAGGGTCGGGCCTGCGGTAGTTTATTGACCCTAACCAGTAAATATAATGTCCATAACCAAGTGCTCTCCATCTTGCAGTAGGGGCATAGTAACAGTAGTCTTTATGTTCAAGTCTCTGATAAGTACAGTGGTGAGCTACCCCAGCAGATATTTAAATGATCCAGTCTCTGATTTTTAACAATAAAAGATTACCTTACCTGGGGATATGTAATTTACCCACCATATAGTCCAAAGGGTTTGAAAGATGACACACTGTTGTTCAGCTTAAGTGTCCTTATCTTCTGATAGAGAATCCTTCTGTTCCTCTCAACTTCTTTTCAGTGGGGTGTACTTTTGGGACCATTTCAGGGCATCAGCGAGGTGTTAAAAAAATGTACACCTTCCTCTGATGAACAGTTTGGAGCTGAGCGGGGGGACACCATTCCATGATCTGTCTCCGCAGCCCTTAGCATTGATCTAACCCCATCAAATATTTTATTCTTCTGCAGCAGCCATTTTGATCCATTAGTGAGGACTTGTACATGGTGTTTTCCAGTTTTTTTTGGACAGCTCTGCTATTGCAGCTGATTATTAACATTTTTTTTAATTTTTAAGACTATTTTTAAGTGCAGTAACACCTTCCAATGTGTCCAGTTGTGCAGTAATGTACAAACTACTTGATGTCTGCATATTTCAGCACAACTGGATGCCTTTCGTGTTGTTACTGATATATGGCCCTGGTACATGCAATGTATAGGGTCTATGGGCAGACTGGATGGGCCTAGCAGTCCTTATCTGCCGACAGTTTCTATGTTTCTATGGTACAGATGTTCATACTGGTAGTTTTGGGATGGTCAGCACTGTGCAGTGTATCATGCTGTGATCTACACCCTTATTCATGTCTTCCTGGCCTCAGCTGCCACCTTTCCTTGTGGGATCAACTGAAGTGGTGGGTGTAACACAGCAGGACCCTTGGGGCACATATGTGGCAGGGGGCAGTCCCACAGGGCTATCTATACTGGACTCTGCAAATGTGCCTGTACTACTCTCTGTGCAGGCTGCTACATGACACCCATATTTAAGAGAGTGGGGCCTCTTCCTGCATGCTGAACTCTGCTACCAGGACTATATGCTGTGCTGCGTTCTGTCAGGAAGGGTGTTGGCTAGCTTGCATGACCACCTTTTCTAGTCTGCTGGTTGTGTCCATGTAACACATACCTATAGGCTCCCACCCACCCCTGTTTGTGGATTATGTTATTGGGACTATTGCATTACAAATCCAGACACAGCATTAACTTTAAGTGCATATCCAAAAAAACGGTGCCACGTTTGACTCTCTTTTTTGAATTCAAGTGGATTTAAATGTAAGCTACCTGCATTATGGATGCAGTCACCGTTGTCAATAAGGGTACCAGTCATTTTGGATGCATTTGCCTTCTTTTTGGATAGCATAACTACTGTAGCTGTGAAATCGGTTTACATCCATGTTTGGGCTTTGTGAGTCATGCCCAACATTTTTTTTTATATGTAATAGCATGTGTTACAGGTGAAAAAAACATTTTTATCACAACTGTTTGAACAATGACCGGATTTATATACCGAATGTATTCACCACTGCTGTGGCATGTGTAAATATTTAATTTTATTTATTTATTGAAAATATCAGAATTGTTATCTTTGCGTATCGGCCTGGTGGTGCTGAGGGTTAGGACACTAGATGCCTCACCTTGCGCCACGCCGGCGACCCGGGTTCGGGAACCAGCCCAGGTCGTCGGGGCTCGGCAGGGGCAGGAAGGGATTGGGCATTCGGTGGACAGCTCTCCCTTCCTGGGGAGGGTGTAGGGCTATGCGTCACTCTTGAGCGGCCCCTGGCGGCAGTTGGGGGTAGCCAGGAATTGCGTCTCTGCCATATGGCACTGGTGGGCGGAGCTCGGTGGATGCTGGTCATCATTGCATGACTGAGCTCCGTGGACCGGGAACAAGAAAACGGAAAATTCCCCGGCACCCGACAGGCAAAGACCAGGACCAGTGGCCGGCCCCCACACCCAATGTCTGGCCTCGCATCCATCCCAGGTACTTCCTCTCCCCCCTGGTTACTCAACTACTCTACAGGCGCAGAGGGGTCGGTCCCGCCCGGTGACTCAGAGCTGGGGGTCGGCAGCGGAGGGGTGGTAAGGAGACGGGCCCTTACCTGGAGTTGAACCTGTTAGGCTTCAGGCGGGTGGGAACAGGCCGACCGAGTGTCCCAGCTGGAGAGAGTTCGGATGCTGGCGCAGAGGGGGCATAAAGAAAATGAAAAAAAAAAAATAAAATACCTTTGAGTCAGAGACTCCTTACAAAGGCTTCATGTCAGACCATACAGTAAAATACAGAGTAACAAAGTTTAAACATGGTGCATATAAATTGCAATTTAACAACAGTACAATGGCAAGCCATGGAAGTACTGGCAATAATAGTTGAATACAATAGGCAGGACAAGTAGGGTCCATTGTCATGGTGCTGCAGGGGGGAGGGGAAAGGGATCAGAGGCAGTCACAGGCAGAGTCTTGTACTATATGTATCCATGGGAGGGATTTGAACTGGCCAAGTATGGCTTCTGAAAGGATGGTTTTAGGGAGTGAGTTGAGCCAGAGGGGAGCCCGGTACCGGAAGTTTCTTTGCCCCATGGTGGTTTTGCAGAGGGGGACCCAGTAGAGGTAATTCTCTGATTGGCGGGTGTGCCTGGTTGTCAAGGGTGGTTGGAGCATAGGGGTGAGAGCGGGGGGGCATGAGGCCAGCAGTGATTTTTTTTTTTAAGCGACCATCAAAGTTTAGCCAGTTGGTGTCGGTGTAGAGCATGCAGGTGTGTGTGTGTGAGACTGTCACAGCCGATGGCCAGCCTGCAGGCCTATTGACCGCAACTCTGACTTTAAGGCATGTGTTATCAGCTGTACCATAGACTAATATGTATTTAATCAATGGAGCAGTCTAAGCATTCTGTCCTGTAGTCTAGGCATAAAATCCACCGAACCCAAACTTCTGGGAAAGATTAAAATTTGTATTATCACCACAAATAAATGCGCTAGTAGTACATCAAATTGTGAACACTGCTGTACCTCAGTTTGCACATTGAGTTCTGTATTAAAGGAACATAAATGCCAGTCAAAGCTTGCAACTCACAGCTGCACAAAGGTACTGTGTATATTAGTGCAGGGTTCTTTGTAGGCCAGTGGCAAATTCCAGATGGATTAATCAGTGACATTTCAAGACCCGTGTAGAGGAGCAGCTAAAATGGATCAGTTGAAAGGAATCTGGGAGGGAAATCCTTTACCGGATTGTGTTCCTTAACAGAATTCTGCAAGAGGGGAGTTCCTTTCCTTATTTTTAATGCTAAATGAAACAATTTTTTTTTCCTTTTCAACCATAATAATAGATGTCTCAGTTTAAGGATACATCCATTACTATACAAAAAAATTAAAAAAACAATCATACTGTTTTAGAGCGGGCCTTCTTGCAAGGTAAGATGAAAGCTAAACTTTTCTTGTAAATTATTATTACATGATCCCTGGAAGTTCTAACTTATTCAACCTCAGAATTTGTCTTTCCAAGTGAACAAGTGAGAAGCTGCCATACCAGTCAAAACGGAATGTGGAAACGAAAAATGGAATGTAAAGAAAAAAAGCTGTCAGTTCAGCAGACCTGTGACAACTTGCCTTGATTTAGAGAATTGCAAAGGTTATATGCTAGCAAAAAAAAAGCATTCTTACAAGTGGAGTGTTAGAATAAGTCCTAAAGCATTGTGAGACTGGCTGCGGTGCTAAACACAGACCAATCTAAACTGCACAGAAAATGAGTTATCTGCAGGCCTAAGTTAATTAAATCCTGAAGGGCCCCTTGGGTGGCTAGTATTGGATGGTGTGTTATTATTTGAGAGGGGAGAGAGACAGAGAGAGACCGTGGGTGTCACATTTCATATTTAACATATGTAACAGTAAATACGAGAGTTGGAGTCGAGTCTCTTGCCGCTGCCCAGTTTAACTCTTTCAAGTCCAGCACTGTAAGCATTCCTTCTGTGATGAAGA
This sequence comes from Neoceratodus forsteri, assembly GCA_016271365.2. Classification (NCBI taxonomy): domain Eukaryota; kingdom Metazoa; phylum Chordata; order Ceratodontiformes; family Ceratodontidae; genus Neoceratodus; species Neoceratodus forsteri. Next base: position 1,125,212,296 of record CM057449.1, on the reverse strand, counting down.
AAAACAAAGTCACATAAAACTGAGCCACATTTTGAACAGGAAATAGCATTACCCATGTGAAAAATACCACAATTTTTTTGTAACACAGTCGTAGCTTTTCTTGTTACAGAAGAGAAAGGGATCTTCAGCATCATCTTCAAGGATAGTGTTTTTCACTCATTAGCTGTCCTGAATGGCAACTGTGACTGTTACGAACAGCAATTTAAAGTGGAAAAGAAATTTCGGCTCATGAGTACTAGTGTGGCTAATAGGCATGTTGATCTATTTTGAAAGCCCTGCCTAGCAAAGATAGTGCAGACATTGTTACAAATGCGCTTTCCATACCATGACCAATAAAAATGATAATTTCTTACAGCTTTTTTCCTTCAGATTGGAGGTATTTTCTTTTGCACATATTTCATTATATGCCAGTCCAGTAGCTTGGTCTCACTGCATTGTAGAAGTTCCGGCTAGGAGTAATTGTGGAGGATGGGGGAAACCTAGGACAAAGATGGGGCATAAAAACACTATATTTTATAATGTATAGTAAACTATAATAATACCTGTATAAATACAGGAATGTACAGTCCTATGAGTCAGCACTAAACAGAATATGTGACTTAAACACTGGAACTTTATAAGCCTATAATCATTAAGTGCTTATCTCAGTCCTAGGTAAGAACCTTATACTGTAAAAATAAAATAAAACACAGGCAGACAACCCTATAATATAGGGCTGTACTGTACAAATTGGAACAAATCGGGTAGTCAAGTGGCCAGTAGCCACTAAAACAATTGATTTGGCTACCAGATTTTGAGAGTTACCTGCCAACTGGCTACCTGCTCACAAAGACATTTTTGAGCCCTTAAAAATGATGGCCACTAAAAATATTGACTTGGCTACTAGATTTTGAAAGCTAGTGGCCATAATGACCATCGTCGCACATGTTGATGTGTCCCTTCCTGACATTGCAGTGATCTGGGAGACAAAAATAAACCATTCAACCTTCAGTCTTGTGGTTTATACATGTCTCCACAGCCCCTTGATAGCATTATACCCTTATCATGTATGGTGGTGTACTCTGTTCTTTCATATTATACCTCATTTTATTAATGCTAGTTATTTAAAATTTGATGACTGCACTAGGCACACTGAACCACGACTATTTTCCAGGTGTCGACTGGGGGGAGGGGAACAACATGGGAGTGACACTGAACATTTAATAAATTACATCTGTGCAAATAAGAACAGTATAAAAATTGCATTTTGTGAAATCATGTAGCAAAAACAAAATGTAAAACTATACAGAGGCATGGCAGTACAAAAAAGAGAGTAGCCGGAAAAAAAGCTAGCTGTAGAAGCCAGAGAGGGGACAAATGAGCATCTGGAAGGGGGTTTAAGGGCCTGGATGAAGAGCTGAGGCATATAGGGAGAGGAAGGCTGTTCCAGACAGGTTGGAAACTGACAGAGAAGGCAGACAGACCTGTTGATGTCTTGTAGTAAGCATACCTCTCAACCTCTTGCCTCATGAATCAGGGACAAGGCTTAAAAAAATCAGGGACAAAGACCTCAAATCAGGGACACATCTTAAAAAGTAGTACTATTCATTCAGAAAGCTGATAGAATAAAGGGATTTGTGATAAGATGCATTTTCTGAAGAAGAACAAGTCTGCAACTTTAATGTTTGACATTATTTCGTGCTTTTAATCCCCACTGTTCTGTCACAAAAACACAAATTTTATGAGGGACAGAGGAAAATGTTAAGGCCAAATCAGGGACATCCCTGAAATCAGGGACAGTTGAGAGGTATGGTAGTAAGAGATGAAAAAAGAGCAAGCATCAGAGGAGTGGAGGGAAGAGGAGTAAAGAACGAGGAGGGGTGAAGAGCGGACAAAGAAGAAGGAAAGAATGGCAGCCAATATTTTGGGAAGAATGGGCAGTCGTAGAGACACAGTGAAGGGAGGGCAATGTTAAGGCAGAGGGAGCAGTGGTGGGTACGGGGTGGGGTGTTGACAGTAAAGAATTACATTTAAAAGGACTGGAAATGGAGGTCCAGTCTGGCCAGTACGGATCTGGGGCAACACTGTAAACCATGTCCACATAGTCCGACACTGTCAGGGTCACCTTAAGGAGGATATGTATGGCAAACTGTATTAATTAAATACCCATGTTCCTTTGCAGATGGTTATTTTCCTAAATGGATGTGAAGATTATGAAATTGATCAGCTACTGATAAAATACAACAGTTTTTTTTTTGACTCCGTGTCATTTTTAGTTTATACAGTAAATGACAGAATGACTGAGCATAGTCCTGTGTCAGCAGCAAGGATTTGTGGTACTGCACTAATTATCTACTGCTTGTTTGTCTGCAAGGTCTGTTGCAACTTTATTAATTGATCGAAACCACAGCACACTGGGGTGGCTTCATGAAATGTAGCACCTAGATTGGGGTTCTGGGAGAGTGCCTTACAGCAGGAGGTTTTGCCAAGTCTTTTGGGAGCTTCTGGAAACTCAGTGGGCCCTTCATATCCTCAGTGTCTGCTCAAGCCACTGGAGAGTCCCTCCGGATGTCCTGTGACGTGAGGACATTTGGGAAGCTGTGCTGGCTTGCCTGGCTGTTCAGCCAGCAGACAGGTCGTACTACTTTTTCTGTTCCTCCTCACTCAGTTGGTCAGGAGAGCTGATTGGCAGCTGGGAGCTTCTGGGACAGAGCCTTGTGGCTGGTGGACTGACTAAGGCATTTGGGAGCTTCTGGAAGCTCAGTGGTCACATGATCAGCTGTTTTATTGTACGAGAAAGTGCACTTCACAGAAGGCGGCTGGCTGTGGAGAATGGCAGGTTGCTGTCTGGTCACCTTCTGTCGTACCTGGTGTGGCGCCTTAAGAGTGTGACTTAAGAAAATTTGGATGCTGGGAGGGGGAGTGGGACTGGGTCGGGGGAGTATTGGTTTGTAGAACTGAAGTGCTAAATTTATGAGGAGATGGTGGCCAGCTGTGGAGGTAGTGGGAGTTTTTTTTTTTTTTAAATTAAAACATACATTGGCGGGTGCTGGGGAGGAGGAGGGTGGGATTGGAATTCTAGCAGTGGGTGGGGGATTGGGTGCTTTGTTTTTTAAAAGATTGGTCTGTGGGGAGGGTGCGGGGCTGTTTCTCTTATTTCCTGTTTTCTTTTTCCCCTAAAGGCACATGAATAATGGATACCCAATTCCGGAATATTTTGGGGCTCTGAATACGAATATTCGCCCGAATTTCCGGCATAACATATTCACCCACACATGCTATTTATCCATTACATGAATTAACATCTGCACCACAAATAGAAGACATAAGAAAAAAAAAGTTCAAACCAAAATTAGAATCAAATGAACATTTTTGTTTTTATTAAACAACGTTAGTGGTAGGGAACATTATGGAGAAGTTGATTAAATAGAGGATGGTAGAGTACCTGGAAGAGAATGGGTTACAAGATCCAAGGCAGCATAGGTTCGGGGGGGGTCATGCCAGACAAACCTAACTGAGTTCTTTGATTCGGTGACCAAAGTAGTGGCTCGGGGGCAGTGGATGTGGCCTACCTGGACTTCGTAAGGCCTTTGACATCATTCCACATAGGAGATTAATAAACAAACTGAGCAGTCTAGGGTTGGGGGGAAAGCTGGTAACATGGGTGCAAAATTGGGGTACAATCGGAAGAAGGGAAGGTGACAAATGGGGTACCACAGGGGTCTGTTCTGGGGACCTTTCTTCAATGTATTCATTAGTGACATCACAGAGGGTCTGGAAGGGGAAATATGCCTGTTTGCAGATGACACAAAGATCTGCATTAGGGCTGGCACACCAGAGAGGGTAGAAACTATGAGAAAGGACTTGAAAAGACTAGAAGAGTGGTCAAGGGTATGGCAGCTGGGATTCAATGCCAAAAATTGGAAAATTATGCATATGGGGTGCAAGAACCCCGAAGGCAACATACCAACTAGGGGGAGAGGAGGCTGCAGCATCTAATCGGGAAAAGGGACTTTGGGGGTCATCATAATGGATGATCTCAAGGTGCCAAGTCAGTGTGGTAGGGCAGTGGAGAAAGCAACTAGGATGCTGGATTGCATAGGTAGGGGTATTACAAGTAGAAAGAAGGATGTAATATTACCCCTGTATAGAGCGCTAGTTAGGCCTCATCTCAAGTACAGTGTCCAGTTTTGGAGGCTCCATCTCAGGAAGGATATTATACAGGTGGAGAGTGTGTAGAGAAGGGCTACTAGGATGGTCCAGGGCATGCATCAGAAAATCTATGAGGAGAGACTCAGGGAGTTGCATATGTACTCACTGGAGGTTAGAAGGGATAGGGGGGACATGATAGAGGCATTCAAATAAATCAAGGGGATTAACAGAGTGCAGGAGGGTAGCTTGCTATGGAAAAGGAGTTGCACATGGACAAGAGGACATGATATGAGGCTGGAAGGGGGGAGACTCAGAGGCAATGTGAGGAAGTATTTCTTCATGGAAGGAGTGGTGACACCCTGGAACAAGCTACCAGAGGAAGTGGTGGGTGTGGACACTGTTGTGGCATTAAAACATGATGGGATAGGCACAAGGGAATTGTGGAGACAGGAATGGGGGGGGAAGAAGAACCGCAGATCAAATAGGATCTGTAGTGGGGAAGTAAGAACTAATTGTACAACAGTACAAGGGCAGACTAGATAGACCAAGGGTTTTTTTTCTGCTGACATCTACTAAGTAACTATGTAACCATATAAAACTATCTAATCTAATCTAATAAAAACATAACATATATACAGTGAATTAACTAAATTAACATATTTACATTTTCACAACCAGAAAGTGTCATTGTCAAGCAGTTACTTTCGGTGTTACAGGAATAATTAATTTGAACAGTTAAGAAAAGTCAGAGACCTCCCTCGGGATACCCTTTCAAAGTCCAGCTTATATCAGGTTGGAATTATAGAAGTCATCTCAGCCTTTTTTAGTTTTTTTTTTTGTTTTTAAAGCTTAGAATGCTCAACTGGTTTCATGCTTCTGGTAATGAAATAGATACCTCTTGGTGGCAAAAGTAAATGTGGTTTAAAGCTCCCAAAAGAACCTGCACTTTCCTCAAAAGTATCGACCAATATAGTAGTTCACTCTTTCACCTGTGTTGGCTGTTAAGATTGCACTGCAGTCAGGCTTCTTTCTGCCATGCTACAGTTCTTTACCTGTTTGGATTAACTGGTAAAATGAATATGGTAGGATTTGCTGGTTAATCTGCAGCCAGGCTTCATTGCTGGTAATGAACTCCATTATTGGAGTTAATTACTATAGTAATAGTCCATTTCTGGTACTCTATTTTGGAACCAGAAAGTACTGAGAGCAATGCCCTTGATTTATTTCCAGATCTGGAACTAATTCCACAACCCTTTTTGGAAGGACGGTTTGAACTTCCTCAAACAGAAGGGCAAGATGTCACAGAAGGTATCGGTTTGATAATGGTGTGGTAACTGGAGGAGTAGTAAGGAGCTCTACGGCATGTCCATGCTGACCCACCTCTAGTACCCAAGTATCTGTAGCAATCTCCCTTCACTTTGGTAGAAAGAGGGAAATGCGGCCTCCCACCAGAGCTTCCTCAGGCAGTGAGGCCAGAGGAAGGGAGTCAGAAGGCACCGGGGCAGTGGGGTGATGGTAATGGTTTGACCTTTTGTAAGTCTGGCATGGGCACTCGGAGGCAGGTTTGTAGCTTGGGAAGTAGAAAGCTGAGATCTCTTAGAACCGTAACCGCTACCTGTCGAGTAACCATACCCTGGACTGGCATAGGGCCTGCAAAAAGAACACAACCCCTTCCCTGGGGCTAAGGATTCAAAGTATTAAGGGATCTAAGAGTCATTGTAAAAGTGTGCAAATCCCTGAAAGTATTCTCAACATCATTTCCAAACAACTGTTTTTCCCCTGAAAGGAGCATTCATCAGAGATTGTTGCACATCAGAGGAAAAACCAGTCAACCAAAGCCAAGAGTAGTGATGGAAGCAAATCCCAGAGGCAGCAGCCCTGGCTGCAGCATCAGAGCAGAGGCTGACCTAAGCAGGTGCTTACCAGTGTCCTGGCCATTAACTGTACTTTGTTGAGCAAGTATTTTGTCTGGCCCTCTGGCAGTTTTTCAGCCAGGGTGTCCATAGTTTTCCAAAGACAGTTCTGATATTTTAATCATATATACCTTAGTGATAGTTAGCAATTCTTAGGCCCAGGGAGCAGAAGCAAAAGTTCTCTTCCCCATCACATCCAGCTTCTTCGATTTCGTGTCAGGAGGAAGAAAGCTCATGTGTTTGGGAGCCTTGTATCTGTTATGAGCAGCCATGATTACCACAGAGTCTTTTTCAGGCTGTTTGAAGAATAATATGGCTTTGCAGTAGGGGCAGGATATTGTTTATCTGCCTTCCCTGGAACCGCTGGCAGTTGAGCAGGCCTGTGCCAGGTTGCCAAAGTAGCATCTTCACGGGCAGAATGCACAAGAGGAATAATCACAATAGGAGAGGCAGAAAATCTCCAAAAAGTCATAGAGATTTTTCTTGGAAGAATCCTCCTCTTCAGCTTGGAACCTCAATGTAGCCTCAACCTCTTTAAGGAAGGCCTGAAAAGAGGCATCTTCAGGGGAGATCCATGTGTGTTTTTCACACACTCCCAAGAGCAAGAGGATAGGATGGCGCTTGAGCCATCAACATTTATAACCTCTTCTTCCTTATTCATGGTCTCTTCCTTCTCCTCCTTACTCTGGATTATATTACAGTTTGTTGTCGACCGTCATTGGATGAGGTTTGATGGGACGACAAATGAGGAGGAGCCAATAACAAGAATCCTGTTGACAGCAGCCTTTCTGTTCCCGTCACGAGGCAGAGACAGAAATTTGGAAAGTTAACAATTCTTATTTACCTGCTGTGATTTCTTAGTTGCAGGAGTATGACATCCCCCACCCAACACTATGGACACAGCAAGGAATATAGTCTGCCCTGTATTACTGAACCCCCAGGGATTTGGGGAAATATCTGAACCATTCTGATCCTCCATGGGCTCTTCAAAAATGGAAACTGCTATAAACTCATAACTGATGTGATCTGTTAGTTACTGGGAGTATGAACTCCACTATGGACGCAGCAAGGAGGGTATTCGGCCCTGTATTACTGAACTCCCAAGGACTATGGGAAATACCTCAACAATACTGATCCTACGTGGGCTCTTCAAAAATGGAAACTGCTATAAACTCATGACAGGTATATGGCAACATTGTACGGCTGCCCACCTATAACCCCTGTGCTCCACTCCTGGGCAAAGCTCCTAATTACTTTATTGCTATCTGGAGATGTTGCGTTAAATCCCAGCCCTAGTATTGCAAATGTCAGGGTGTTCTCTCCTACTGTCCCCAGCTGGACTGATTTGAGGGATCTAAAAATTGCATATATGAATACAGTCTGAGACCTAAAATGCTTGAACTGGAAACTTGGACCCACCGTTATGCCCCCCGATATAACTGGCATCTCAGAATCATGGCTAAAACCAAGTACCCAGATGTTACTTTGAGAGGGTTCCTTCAGTAGGTTATCACTTATAGGACTGGCACCGCCTGGCATCGGGCTGCACGGCAGACTTTTCTAGCAATCCCTGACGGGGGACCGTCCATCCGATGTCACGTGACCGTCTGCATGACTGTATATAGTGGGTGGTCCCGACACCAGCCCTCCAGTTCTTTCCTGCCATCACCTCATGTCAGTCGCATTGCAGACTTCCATATAGCGATCGTCGTGAAAGTGTCTTGCGTTGGAATTTCCTTCGCTATAATTCTTTCCTTTTTCATCGTCTTCATTGATGTCTTCACCTAAGAAGAAGTGCTCATCCTGTGGCACGCAGATCCCACACAAGGATGGTCATCTTAAGTGTGTCCTCTGTTTAGGCCCAAACCATCCTGTCTCTTCCTGCCCGGAGTGCCAGACCTTCAACCAGGTCACTAAGAAAAGGAGACAGCAGGCTTTGGAGGCCCATCTCTTGAAAGTCCTCTGGGCTTCTCCAGAGAATAAGATGAACCATTTGAGAGAGTCCTCTGCAGATGAATCTTTTCCATCAAAGAAGCATAAGGAGAAGTCTAGGGAGCAGGAGTGCTCCGCAGACGACATGCGGCTCTTGACGAGCAAGGCCCAGCCGCCACCCAGAAAATCGGATGGTAAGTCTGGTAAGACTGTAGCGGATCAGTCGATTGTCGGCTCCCCCGATGACCGCACCACGCCAGCCAATAAGTCGACCCCCGGCTCCTCAGGGGACCGCACAGCAGCTGATAAGCCAGCTACCCAGCCTGTGGGGACCCACCCGGCACCCGTCGATAAGTTGGCCGGGGGCTTCCCCCCCACCCGATGCCACCTGCTAAGACGCCCATCCCTGATGGCCACACAGGTGTGGTTCCCCCGTCTGGGCCTAACGGCGCCTCACCCGACATCCAGTGGAACCAGGGGGAAAAGGCCCCTCTCCCTTCACCTGTGCCCTCCACCTCAGTGGCGGGTACCTCCGGTGAAGAAAGTGGAGAACCCCTCGACGTAGTCGGCTCCACGGGGTCAACTCCTCGCTCTTCTCTTGGGGTCAAAGGGAAGGACGCTTCTCCTCCTCGACTGGCAGGCCTTACTGTGGAGGCCCCTCCTCCTCCAGGTGGGATCCCTGTAGCGCCGACTCTGGCCAACATCCCACCAGAGGACCCAGCAAACCTTGTCCCTACGCTGGATGTCCCGACAACTGTTGCTCAACCAGGACCTAGTGATCAGCCCCAGCCCTTGGCTCCGACGCCAGATGTCCTGACGACGGTCCCTCAGCCAGGACCTATCGATCGGCCTCAGCCATTGGCCCCAATGCCAGATCTGGTCCTGCCGTCAGAGCCCCTTTGCCCAGTTCCGACACCAGATCCTTTTCCGGCACCAGATCAGGTGTTGGCAGTTCTGACGTCGGTGCCCCTGATGTGGGCTGTCCTGACACCAGACCCCCCAGCCTATATATACTATGGCGGGTCCGACATGGGTACCCTCGTCGCCAGACTGGACGATGGGGATTTACTCCAGACCCCGAACTGTCCCTCACTACCTGTTGGGGTTTCCTGGGGACCACTACCCAGCTGGCCCCCTCCAGACTGGAGTCACTGCGGACAGTTTTACCCTGGGTTCAATCCCTACTCTCTTTACCAGGGATTCCAGGGCTATCATTACCAACCCCCACTGGTAATACCGCCTCCTCCACCCCTCCCTCAGCCCCAACTTCCTCCACCTCCTCCAGTTGCACCGGACTTCAAGACCATGATTCAGTCTTGGTGGCAGGGTGCTTGGTCAGAGTTGATGTCGGATCTGGAGATGAGACTCCCTCTCCCAAGGTCTCCTAGGTCCTCTTCCCTGAGCAGTTCTTCTGTGGCTACGGTGCATGTCTCGGGGAAGACTCGTCAGGACATCTCACTTCCGGATATCCATCACTGTCCTGACACGGGGCAGCTGACAACAACAATGATGATGATGATGAGGGGCCAGTCAGTTCTGCGGAGGATGTCCTGGAGGAGCCTGAGGGCCCGTCAGGCAAGATTTCCCCAAAATCTCCACCAGAGGACCCTGCCTTTTCGGACCTTCTGAGGTCTATGAAGGATTTCTTTGACTGGGAGTCAGTGGATCAGGAGCCTATGAGACAGAGACTCACTGAGCATCTAGACTTAGAGTCTCTGGTCCCCATTCCTCCATGGATTGGACCTCATCAGGACCTCACCTTGACCATCTGGCAAATGCCTCATTCCCTCCTGGCTGTCCCCAAGAGGGCGGACAGACTTTATTGGGTGCCAAAGGATGCCCCATTTTTGAAAATGTACCCTAAGGCTGACTCTGTTGTCATTTCTGCTGCTCACGACCGCTCCGCCACACCCAAGCACATGAGCACCTCTCCTCCGGACAAAGAGTCGAGGCAGATGGACCAGTTCGGGAGAAAGATCTATTCGGCCACATGCGCCCTTCAGTCCCTTAACTATGTGGCCCATATGGTGTCTCATCAAAAAGCTACCTTGGCCAGGTTAGAGGCTCGGGTCCAGGTCATGGATCCCACAGCCTTAAAGGAGGAACTTGTCAAGGAACTTCGCCTCTCCAAGGTCACTTGTAGGTGTTTTATGGGCCACATACGACTTGGGTGGTTCTGATGGCACACCTCGGCAACTGCCATTGCCCTTAGATGGCACTCCTGGCTTCACCTTTCTGGACTTGCTAATGAGGTTCAGTCAGCGATTCAAGATGCCCCCTTCAGGGGCTCGGTACTCTTTGGTGGGGACACCAAGGACATTATCACTGACCTGCAGGACAGAGGTCTTGCCCTCAGGTCGGTGAGGTCCATGTACCGATTGGGCAGCCAACAATGGCAGCCCTCTCGGAAGAGGACCTGGAGGCAGAGAAAGCAAACCCTAGCACGTCACCAGGGAAAGTGTAAGGCCATGGGTACAGCCACCCCTCCTACCTCCAAGAACCAGAAACAGGAAGAGGGTCCTCCCCCTGAACGTTCAGCCACTTCCTGACTTCCCATCCCCACTGCCTCCTCAGTCTCCCGACAGGGAGCAGGTGGGGAAAGGTTTGCCCACCATGCACAGGAGTGGGGGGGCGATCACCTCCGACGAATGGGTCCTGCAGTTAGTGTCTGTTTGACACACAATATAGTTTCTAGACCTTCCTCTAGAAACTCCACCAAAAAGATCCTCCTATTCATGGGATCAGGCTCTTCTCATCCGAGAAGAGGTGAACAGTCTCTTGCTCAAGAAAGCAATAGAGCACGTTCCTCTCTGGCAAAGGGGGGACAGGGGTTTTACTCCCATTTTTTCCTGGTTCCAAAAAAGACGGGGGATTTCAGACCCATATTCAACTTAAGCAGCATAAACCAGTTTGTCGAGTACAAGAGATTTCGGATGCTGACCCTCCAGAGCCACCTTCCACTCCTCCTGGAGAACCATTGGTTGTGCACTCTGGACATCCAGGATGCTTACCTGCATATCCCCATCTTCCCCAGCCACCGCCGATTCCTGCGATTTCAGTTCCAGGGGGAACACTTCCAGTTCCGAGCACTCCCCTTTGACCTGTCCTCAGCACCCCGGGTGTTTTACCAAGTGCCTGGCAGTGGTTGCAGCCTTCTTACGCCGCAGGAGCATTGTAGTTTTCCCTTACCTGGACGACTGGCTGTTTTCAGCCCTGTCCAGGGACTCTTTACTAGAGGCTCTTTCTTTCACTTTGGACCTATTCAACAGGCTAGGGGTGACTGTAAATATTCCCAAGTCCTCTATGACCCCTGCCCAGAAACTTCAGTTGATTAGGGCAGTTTTGGATATGGTCCATTGCAGAGCCTTTCTCCCTCCAGACAGGGTGGAGACACTGATCTGTCAGGCTTCCAGAGTGGCTTCTTCCAGGAACATCCCGGCCTGGGAGATCCTGAGCCTTCTCGGCCTGATGGCTGCCTCCATCACCACGGTTCCCCTCGCGAGGCTCCACATGAGAGTCACTCAGTGGTCCTTGCGCGTGCAGTGGAATCAACTCCTGGATGACCTGGACCACCTGGTGCTGGTCTCCTCAGCGGTTCAGAAGGAATTGCTTTGGTGGAGGGATCCCTGCAGTCTTACTTTGGGTCTTCCCTTCAGGAAGCCAGCTCCCTCAACATCCCTGACCACGGACGCCTCAAACGTGGGATGGGGAGCACATCTAGGGGAGTACCAAGCCCAAGGACTGTGATCCAGCTTGGAGACTACGTTACATATCAACATTCTGGAGATGAGGGCTGTCCTGTATGCCTTCCAGACCCTCCTTCCCAAGGGATCACTGCTGGTTCAAATGGACAACATGTCGGTAGTTTGGTACCTCAACAAACAAGGAGGAACCTGCTCGTATCCCTTGTGCAGGGAGGCAATGCGGGTGTGGAACTGGGCGGCCCAGCACAATCTGGCCCTCATGGCCATGCATGTGCCAGGTGTTTTAAATGTCCTGGCAGACATTCTCAGCAGATCTCAGATCCTAGCTCACGAGTGGGAATTACATCAGGAAGTGGCGGAACCCATCTTCCTATGTCGGGGCATCCAGGAATCGACCTTTTCACCTCCAAATTCAACTCAAAACTTCCCAGTTTTTGCTCGCTCGTTCCAGGGCATGGTGCTTTCTGGCATGACGCGCTGTCTCTCTCTCTTGGACAGGGACATTTTTGTACGCCTTCCCTCCATTTCCCATTCTCCAGAGGGTCCTCCTCAAACTTCAAGCAGAGAGGGCAAAGATGATTCTCATCGCTCCTCTCTGGCTGAGACACATCCGGTTCCCGCTGCTGCAGCAGCTTTCCAGGGAACCACCATTTCCACTTCCAGTGACTCATGGCCTCCTGACTCAGGATTAAGGTCGACTGCTACATCCAGGGCTCAGGACTCTGCATCTTCATGCATGGCTCCTGCAGACATAGTGATCTCTCACTTTGGGGTCTCCTCCCCGGTTGCTCAGGTCCTCATCAAGGCCAGAAAACCCTCTACTCATTCCACTTATGCCATTAAGTGGAAATGGTTTTCCATCTGGGCGACCACCAAGGGTTGAAACCCCTTCTCATGTTCTGCCCCTCAAGTCATGGAATACCTCCTTCACCTGTCAGACTTTGGTCTTTCATATTCGTCTTTGAAGGTCCACCTTTCGGCTATTTCAGCGTACCATGAGCTAGTGGATGGTAAACCCATGGCTCAGTTGGAAGTCCCGAAAACCTTTTTGAAAGGGATTCTCCATCTGAAACTCCCCATCCACAGTCCAACTCCTCCTTGGGATTTGAACTTCGTTTTGGAAAAGCTCACCCTTCCTCCTTTTGAGCCAGCTATAAGCTGTGATTTGCGCTTCCTTTCCTGGAAGACGTTGTTCCTGGTTGCCATCACGTCAGCCCGGAGGATTTCGGAGCTTCACGCTCTGGTTTGTAAGGAGCCCTATCTGATTTTCCAGAGGGACCGGGTGGTCCTCAGAACAAATCCAAAGTTTCTTCCCAAGGTGGTGTAAGAAGCCATGCTGAACCAATCAGTAGAACTTCCTGTATACTATCCGTCCCCCTCTAACAGAGGTGAGGCGCTCCTCCATACCATGGACGTACATCGGATTCTTCGCTGTTACACTCACCGGACTAAAGAATTCTGTAGCTGTGATCAACTTTTTGTTTCTTTTGCCCCCAGATTGAAGGGCAAACCAGTTTCTAAGCATGGCCTTTCCAAATGGTTATTTGACTGCATTAGGTATTGTTACCAGAAGTATGAAAAACCTCTGCCGGGTACCATCAGAGGTCATTCTACTAGGGGCATGGCTGCTTCTGCTGCCTTTTTGCGAAATGTCTCTGCAGCTGACATCTGTGCCGCAGCCACTTGGAGTTCTGTCCATACCTTTACCAAACACTACAGTCTGGACATTACTTCTAGGCAGAGGGCTGGTTTCAGCCTAGCTGTGTTACAGGGCCTTCTGTCCTAGACTGGGTCCATTATGGATTCCAGTTTTTCTGTTGGTTATTTTTCCTCCTCCCTAGTTTCTCTCAGTCTCTCTTTGGAGGGACTGCTTGGGACTCTGTTCTATAAGTGATGCCCTACTGAAGGAACCCTTTCGAAGTAAGATAGTACAGTTAAATAGGAACTTACCTTAACAGTAGATCTTCGAGAGAGGTTCCTTCAGTAGGTCATATTTTTCCCTCCCTCCTTCCACTCATTTTATGTTTTAAAAGGTCTCCAAATCCTGTTCGCTCCTGCTGTCAGGCCTCTTCCTGGCTCTGGCGGGAGAACTGGAGGGTGGGCGTGGGGACCACCCACTATATATAGTCACGCTGACGTTGATCACGTGACGTCAGGTGGATGGTCCCCCATCAGGGATTGCTAGAAAAGTCTGCCATGCAGTCTGACGCCAGGTGGCGCCAGTCCTATAAGTGATGACCTACTGAAGGAACCTCTCTCGAAGACCTACTGTTACAGTAAGTTCCTACGTAACTGTACTTTCCTTGAGATTGAACTCCCAGGGCATGCCCCCATAAAGCGAAATAGGGCCAACGATTGCTATGCCAAATGGCTAAAGAGTGACCACCGGAAGGCCATACGACTTTATTTATTTATTTATTTAGTTAGTTTTTGTTGACCGGGTAAGTGCACTAGACAAATCCTGCCTATTTTCAGGCACGACCCGGGGGAGGGGGATACAGATCAATGCCAACTGACCTTGAACCAGATTAAGCTGTTGGTGGTATTTTTAGTGAATGAGGGAAATTTGGCCAGGACACCGGGGGAATTCCCCTACTCTTTTCGATAAGTGCCATGGGATCTTTAACATCCACCTGAACTACCACCAATCCAGGCAGATGGGACCTCGGTTTAACGTCTCATCTGAAAGACGGCACCTCAGAAATGCAGCACCCCTCTCATGCTGCACTACAGTGTCAGTACTGGGATATTAATCCAAGTGCCAGATGTGGGAACTGAACCCACAGCCCTTTGATCTCCCGGCCTCAGAGGCGAGTGTTCTACCTACTGAGCCAGTAACACTGACTTTGAGGCAAGGCCTGGGGCCAGTTTAAAGGGGACAGGAAATTTGTGCTAACAGACAGCCATCTGTAATGTTCTACTAAAGGAAATGATAAACTTGCCTTCAAATGAGCCACATTTAACTTTACTTTAATAAACACCAATGTGAAAAACTGTGTTTTCAATTGTTTTCTTTTTATGGACAACATTCTGCACAGTTCTCTTCATGGAACCAGTAATTTGGAGTGTTTACTATGTCACGGTTTGAACACAGAATACTAAACATGAGCTATTGTCCTATCAGAACCATGCTTAGAGTTCTTTCCTCAAACCGTGACATACTTAAAACTCCAAATCACTGGTTCCATACAGAGAACTACAACAAAGTGCTGCCCATAAAAACACAACAATACAAATTACCGTTTTTCCACATCACTTTTTATTCAGGTACAGTTACTGATGGATTATGTAGGCTTATGGATATCATTTCTATAAATGGGAACATTATTAACAGCTACCAATTAGAAATCATTTCCTGTCCTCTTTAAGAAATCTGGTCTATCACGATTGGCATACCTACTGGAACCTGAGAAATTCCTGCAACTCTAGTCTCAAAGGTGCCAAGAGGACTTACCTAAAGTCCCTCCAGACTAAAAATCTATCCAGTTCCAAAAATGTTTGGACTAAAATAAACTGTCTACTTAAAGGCCGGTCCAACATATCATCTTGTGAAATTATAGTTAACAGACGAGTCCTTTGAGACCCTCTACCCACTGCAGCAGAGTTAAACAAGTTATGTATGGATTTAGATTGATTTATGACCCCCTTAATGGACTGCTCCAATAGGCTGTCATTTTCTTGGCAGCTACTTCCCTTGGACCTTAACCTGAGTTCCATTTTACATTAGTGTTGAGGAAGGAAGTTCTGCAGCACCTTAGAGGTATAAAAGTGAAGGAAAATCTGGAGTTGATAACTTGAAGCCCAAATTCCTCAAAATTGCGGCTCCCATTATCGCCAACCCCTCAAACATCTTATCAGTAAATCTCTTCTCCTAGATACTGTCCCTGAAAAATAGAAAGTGGCACTGGTTGTTCCTATCCACAATGGTGGGCAGAAAGAAATGAGTGAAAACTACAGATTCTACTTCTCTGCACACTTGCTAAACTCCAGAAGAGGCTGTTGTGTGACCAACTCCAGGCCTAACTGGAGTACAGTCACTCCCTTACTAGTGTCCAGCATGGTTTTCTCAAGAACCATGGCATTGACACTGCACTGGTGCATGTGACCTCTGACATTCTCAATGTCATGGAGAACGGCATGGCTACCGGTGCAGTTTTTGTCAACCTTACCAAGTCATTTAACTTGGACAGCCATGACCTGCTGCTTTCCAAACTGAAGCCCATAGCTAAATTCTATCCAATAATCTATCAACAGTCCTCCCATTGCCCTCACTACTATTAACCCCTAGTTACCGTTTCATTATGGAAATGCTCCTCTTACTGTTTCTCTCTCTCTCATCTATTGTATACCTTGAGGATGATGCCATACCAGTCCATGCCCTACTGAACAATGCGACTTGTCAGCCTAGCCTCCCTATCACACTTCCAGTGGATGCCTATCTGTTCCTCAAATATGCATTACCGTTGCTTCACTATAATCCATGGGGTAACCCCCAAAAAGGGTCACAACCAGTCATGCATTTCTTATGCTCCATGCTCTGCTCTTGGATCTACAGTGCCCCCTTATACCTGTCCACTAAACTAGCACTCTGTGACAAGTTACTAAGCCATAGTCCAGATTGGACCATCTCTAAGCATTGGACCCCGAGCAAGAAGAAAAGCCCTCTGACTGTTCCTCCTCCTATCATCAAGCCCTCACTAAACTATTATTCTTTTTACTGATCTGTGCTGGTAATGTTGAAATTAATCCAGGACCCCAGAAACTTCACCTCCCCAGCAGACCTAGCCTCCATTAAAGGTCTAAGCTTCCTTCACATCAATGTATGCAGCCTCCTAAAAAAGATTTCATTAATACAGGCCTGGGTTGCCCACACCTTGCCAGACTTTCTGGTAATATCTGAGACATGGCTCAAACCTGCAACAAATGACAGGGAGATAATTCTACCCAACTATCAGTTATTCAGATCAGACCGCCTGTCAAGGGGCGGTGGAATAGCCATTTATGTAAAATCGAACATACCTGCGTCTTGCCTTAGTGCAACATCATTGCCTAAAGAATTCGAATGCTTATCCCTTAAAATAGCTCTCCCCAACATGGCAGCTTTTCAACTAGTTGGCTGCTATAGGCCCCTCTGCCGACCATAGCTCCTACTCCATCTGGGAAACATAATCAAATTGGGCCCTGAAGATACCATTATTTTAGGTGACCTGAATTTAAACTGGCTCTCCAAAACAGCTGCACCCCTAGTATCTTTTTGTGATACATATGGGTTTACTCAACTAATAGATGAACCAACAAGAATTAATTTAAAAAACAAAAGTAACAGCACCCTGCTTGACATTATACTGGTAAACAAACCCCATCTGTTCTCACACGCTGGAGTACTTTTCAGTGACATAAGTGATCACTGTCTTATAGCAGGGATAAGATCATCAGGCAAGCCAACTAACCCTGCAAAATTCCTCCCAAGAAAGTCTAAAAAAAAAAAAACCTTAATATCGAGGAATATCTCCACGATCTATGTCATTTTATACGCTGGCAAGAATTCTACCTTACAGGTTCTGTGGAAACAGCACTTCAGGTGTTAAACAGCATAATCATAGGTGCCCTCAATACTCATGCACCAATCACTAGTGTTAGAACAAAAGCAAATATTGCCGCTGGTTTCTGCTGACCTTAAATCTGCACTGCTTGAAGAGATAAGCTATGGAAAAGGGCAAGAAGGACCAAGGAACCAAATGACTGGCTGCTGTTCAGAAAAGCCAGAAATAGCTGCACCAAAAAGTGAGGGATGCCAAGGCTGCCTTCTATACAGCTGAACTTGATGCCTCTACCTCAACCCAGCCAGATTCTGGGGCACCATCAAGGGATTCTAGGGCAGGATTCTAGCACTTCTTTGCCATCCCAAGTGCACCTTAATAAAGTTGCTATCACTGACAAGCGTGAGGTTTTAGATGCATTCAACAATCATTTCACTACGGCTGGCCTTGCTTTTGACTCCTCTCCAGCTAATCTACTGCGATCACAACTTAAATTCCAGTCTACTGAGGGTCAGAAGGCTGATTCTTCATTCTCATTCAAGCCAATCTTACTGAAACAAGTAGAGGACCTATTGCTGCATCTAGACACTAAAAAAAGTGCAGGTGTAGACTCTCTGGACCCCTATTTTCTAAAAATTGCAATACATGCACTTGCAGTTCCCCTAACACACCTTTTTAATCTATCCTTATCCTCTGGTTCTATTCCTTCACTGTGGAAGACAGCACAAGTGTTTCCCCTCCTTAAATCAGGGGACCCCATGGACCTCAACAACTATAGCCCATATCCATCCTACCAGTGCTTTCCAAAATGCTAGAAAAATTTGTGAGCATCCAACTAAGAGACTACCTCGATGTCAATGATCTCCTAAACCCTGCTCAATCTGGGTTTAGGACCAGGCATAGCACCACTTCTGCACTAGCAAAAGTTACAAACGACTGGCAAACTGAGTTAGACAAAAAAAACAGCGTCTGTGCTGTATTTCTGGATCTAAGCAAAGCCTTCGATACAGTGGATCATGAGCTGCTAATCTCTTCACTGCACTCCATAGGCCTAGATACAACCTCTCTTAAGTGGTTCAGATGTTACCTCACTGATAGAGTGCAGCAGGTGAAAATGAAGCGACCTATCCTCATCAAAATCTCTCCTAAGAGGAGTACCTCAAGGATCTATCCTGGCCCTATCCTTTTGCCATTTACATCAACAACATTGATTCCAACCTCACAAAGCCAATGTTCACCTTTTGCAGATGACACTGTTTTATATGTCAGTAACCCCTCACCATCAAAGGCCTGTGAATTACTACAATCAGAGTTCTCCCTGTTGCAACACCAACTACTTGAAAAAAAACTCCTATTGAATGCTAAGAAGACAAAAGCTATGCTGTTCTCCACCAATATATATTCTACCACTCTCTCACCAAGCATTCTTCCCCAACTATCCACCATCCTTGGAGAAAGCCTTGACTATGTTGATAAATTCAAATATTTAGGGGTATGGATTGACAACAGACTTGATTACACTCAGCATATTGAGTAACTCCTGAAAAACTCCAACAGAGGCTCGGCCTTTCTTCAGAATCAAACATTATTTAACAGAGAGTCAAAACAGAGACTAATCCAGGCCTCATTTCTATCACTCATCGACTATGCAGATTTCCTGTATGGCCACTGTACTATTTCCTACTTAAGTAAACTGGATACCTTGTACCATAGAGCTCTAAGATTCATCACAGATCTTCCTTTCAACACTCATCATTGCTCTCTCTATGCTGCAGTTGGTTGGACATCCTTACACCTCAGGAGGAACAAAATGCTGCTTTATGGACTTACAAGCTCTGTCTAACAATCTTCCATCCTGTATTTCAGATTGCTTTACACTGGCTACAGCTAGGTCATATGCCCTAGAAGCAACAGCTTCATCACTTTGAAGATGCCAAAGCCTGTACCGCATGGGAGATCCGCACTCAGTTACTCTCTAGCATTTGCTTGGAATTCTCTGCAGAAGACCTAAAGTTGACCACCTTCATACCTATAGCATCCTTTAAAAGCTATACACAAGTCTCTTCCCGAGATATGCAACCGTTTCTTCACAAGGTCACTAGTCCAATCACACCCTGCCCCCCCCATTCTTTTTTCTCTTTTTCTATGCAGCTTTGCTGCACCATTGCCACAACATCTTCTGCAACTCCTTGCACTTACCTTTCCTATTCACCAATTACTAGTTGATTGAGTGCCTATCCAATTACATCCCACCAGACCCCCATGTCTTCTCTTTTCAGAGGTTACTTCAACAATCCCAACACTTTAC
Organism: Neoceratodus forsteri; assembly: GCA_016271365.2. Taxonomy (NCBI): domain Eukaryota; kingdom Metazoa; phylum Chordata; order Ceratodontiformes; family Ceratodontidae; genus Neoceratodus; species Neoceratodus forsteri. The sequence continues at coordinate 1,125,192,768 of CM057449.1, read as the reverse complement.
CACTTTTCAGTCAAAACTGTCTGATTTAGTCTGCTCTGGAGCCCGAAATCACTGGCTACCTTGCTTGTATATATGTTTATATTATTGCATCTGTTCATTTAGAAAGTTTTTTTTTTTTGTATATGTCTGTTATTGTACCTTCATGTTGTTTTACGACCTATCAGGTCCATCTTGTAAATGAGCTTTGCTCAATGATGTCCGCCTGAATAAATAAAGATTTTGATTGATTGATTGATTGAAGTTAATTGGGCTAGATCACCTCTCCTGACACTGGTTCTACAACTACTTGACCAGCTGGACACAAAGTGTAAAATGGCAAGGTGGTACATCAGATCTTATGGCAATAACTAATGATGTACCACAAGACTCTAGTCTTGGTCCCCTCCTATTTTCCCTATTCATAAATGACATGCCCCATAATTGTGGAGGGGCTGTGTTACAACTCTGTACAGAGGATGCTACAGTACAGTACAGCCTTGATTATCCGAACTTTGTGGGCGACATCCAATCATTTTGGATAGTTGGGAGTTCATTAAAGAGAGATTGCTGTGTTTATACCGTAGTGGGTCACGATCGTGATATTGATATATTTTTTTTTTTTAATGCAGTGTTGTGAGAAGTGCTTAGCTGCCTTAGTGCTTAAATGGCTACACTGTTTTCTTTAATTTCTTAGTTTTGTTTGAAGTAATCTGTGATGGCTTTTGTTTTTGTGTAGCCACTCTCAACTGCACTGCCTGTGAGCAGAGACTACAGAGCAGCAAAAGGTGCATTGGCGTGCACTCCTGCTGATTCTCAAGCCAGAGTAGGCACTTTGTGAAACACTCCTCTGCTTCACTGTGGGGTGCTAGCTGCACATTCGAGCAGACTTGATAGACCTCTAGGCCTTTATCTGCTGGCAAATTTCTTATGTTCGTACTGTGACTTGGTACAGAGGATAAATCTTCCTGATCATTGTTCTCATCCTCTTCAGTTTGTGCACTTTCTTGTGGGTTCTCTTCGGTTGTTATCGCTTCAAAGATCAGGTCATCGTCAATATGTTCATGCCCATCCTTATTGGTATCACCAACTACCCATTGGTTGATTTCCCACTCTGAAAGAAATGTTCAGCGTGAGTTTGCTCGCCAGTTCTGTGATGGCATCTGTGTCAGAGCGAGGCAGGTCATCGATGACTTCTTTAGGTTCGTTGTTGTTAGGGGTGTCAGAGGTGTCCAGTATACTAGGGGTATCAGGTGTAACAGTGGCAGTCATGTTTGCCTGCTTACTCAGAATGTCTGATTCTAGGGGCATGGATATTGTACACTCTCCACACCCTGGCAGTTCCACTGGAAGGGTGATGATTGACCAGAATGTTTGAAAGCTGAGCTCTTCCCACCAACTGGATGGATATATTCCCCGACTCTGCCCTGTGACATCAGATGTTTCTTTCCACTGGAAGTCCTTCACACTCCACTTAGAATTTTCTCTGCAGCACTGGCAAACCGTTATTTTGAAGTTTTCAAAGTCCTTATTTGATTCAGCAGTTTCCTTGACTCTGTCTTAGCTCTGCAATGGATTACAAGAAGCCAGGAGTTAAATTTTGTGCTCAGTCCTGCCAAAAAATACCGATCACCTATCTGCATGACACATATGTGTACTGTCTGGGTGGCCAACATGACTTGGCTGGATGCAGACTTTGTCTCTCCATGCTCCCTGCGTCCCTCAAGGAGAGGAAGCTCTGGCTCACAATGGGCTGGTCTTTGGAACGGAATCCGTAGGACCATTCAAAGTGTGGCAGAAAAGGCCTCAGCAGCTGCCGGGTCTACAGCTTAGCTTGTCACCCTTGAAGCAGATGTGACGGTGGCTGTGGTGGTCATCTCCTTAGCCTTGGTGCGGTTCCCAGCTGGGTAGCATTGGAAGGACCTTTACAGGCCAGATCCATGAATTGTGCTGCTCCCTCCAGACCATGGTGGAGATTCCTGTCCTCCATGGCTTCTGGATGAAGACGAAGCCTTCGCACCACCATCCCTGGTTGTGGGATGGGGAGAGATCTCTGTCCCTCTTTATTTATTTATTTATTTATTTATTTATTAAGCCTAGGATTACAAATACCTTTGAGCCTGGGCTCTTTTACAAAGGTTCCACGTCAGAGAAATACAAATTATGGGGAACATTAAGACAGACATTACAACAATGTGGACATTGCAAACAGAGTACAGATTAATACCATTCAAGGGCAGCATTGTAACAAGGCAGCCGGCAGCATTTGTCAGAGAAAATAGACAACAGATAAGAAGTGCCAGAGTCATAGGGAGAGGGAAGGGGGGGGAAGGAATGTAGGAAGGGTGGGGAGAGGGTGAAAAGTGCAGCACTGAGTATACCAAGATGTGAGGGTAGAATCCAGTGAGGAAGAGAGGGGGGACCACTAGAGCAGGAAGGGAAGTGGAGAAACAAGGTTAAGTTGGGCAGTCACAGGAGCTGTTGGTAGTGGGATAGTCCCGGAGCCTAGTTTTAAACATACCAATTGGTGGGGCTGAGGCCATTGAACCAGAGTGGCGCTCGATAAGCAAAAGAGCGTTGTCCCTGTGAAGTGTGACAGTGGGGGACTTTCAGTAGCTGTAGCGTGGATCTCCTAAGGCACCATTTGTTAATTCGTTGTTGTAACAGAGTTGAGACCACAGAAGGTGCAAGGCCAAGGTAGATTTTTTTCACCATGGAGCAGGTGAGAAACTTTATGTGGTTTGATAGTTGGAGCCAGCCGGTCTGAGTGTACAGGTCACATGTGTGGGTGAGACGGTGAGCACCAGTGATGAGCCGACATGCCTTATTTAAGGCAGTTGAGAGGTGTCTTAAGGGTTGTGGTTGTGACCGAGCCATAAATGTTGAGACCATAGTCTATTACAGAGATCACAGAGCTCAGGACTGCAACCTTCAAAGCTTCTGGCGTGAGGTGTGGTCTCTGTTTGTAGAGGAGACCAAGCTGTATATTAGCAGTTCTAGCTACATTATCTATATGAAGTCCATAGGAGAGATTAGGGTCAAGCTGTATCCCTAAGTATTTGAAGGACCCCATCTGATCTAGAGTGTTCCCCTGGGTGGTGGAGATAGCCAAGTGGTGTAGCTTGTGTGGGTTATGAGAGCTGCAGAAGAGCATAGATTTGGTTTTCTTGTCATTGAGGACCAGTTTATGATTAAGAAACCATGTCTCTACAGAACTGAACCCAAGTTTAAGGTTGTGTTGAAGAGTTGCAGGATCTTTGTGAGTGGAGAATACAACAGCATCATCGGCATATAGTATGATCTGCTCAGAGCATTGGTAAGGGAGGGAGTTTAAGAAAAGGCTAAAAAGGAGAGGGCCCAGTATGGATCCCTGTGGGACACCCGAGCGAACAGGCTGGGTGTCTGCGACCGGTTTTCTAAGTAGCTTTTAAACCAGAGAGAAGAGTCAGGTGATAGCCCGGCATTCAGTAGTTGATGAATTAGTAGTCCATGGTGTACTGTATCGAAGGCCGTGGAGAGGTCGATGAAAACGGCCTCTGTGAGAAGGCTGTTGTCAAGGGATTTGTGCAAAGCTCCAGTGAACTCAAGAAGGGCTGTGGTGGTGGTGCTGTGACCTTTCCGGAAGCCATGTTGTTGTGGACAAGGTATATTGTATTTATCCAAGTGGTTGGTAAGTTGATCAGCCACGATGCGCTCGAGTGCCTTAGAGAGTGGGGGCAGTATGGAGATAGGGCGATAATTTGAGTGATTCGTCTTATCCCCACTTTTATGGATGGGTGTCAGGGTGGCTGTTTTCCATAGGTCCAGGAATTTTCCACAGCTGAGAGAGAGGTTTAGGATTTTTGTTAATGGATGAATTACCTCATCGAGGGTGAGCAACAGAAGCTTAAGATCCAGGGTGTCGCTACTAGATCTAGATTTAGAGATAGCTGCAGTAATATAGCGGCAAGCTTCATTCAGCCTTACCTCCCTGAAGTAGAAGAGGGGATGGTTAGACTGAGGGGCTGTGGTATTTGGGGAGTAGGCCCTGTTTTTGAAAAAGTCATGGGGTAGAACAGCACTAAGGTCTGAAAAAAACGAGTTAAAGATGTTTGCGATCACCTTTGGGTCGAGGGTTGAGGATCCATCAACCATTAACATGGCCAGAGAGGTTTTTGGCTGCTTCCCTGTGACATCCTTGATATTGTCCCAGAAAGCACGACCATTTCCCCATGTATTGGTGAGAGCGTCTTTGTAATAGGTGGATTTCATTAGCCGTATGGCTTTTGTGCAGGCATTTCATGCTTGTTTGTAATTTTGGATGTCCGGTTGTTTGCCAGTGGCCCTGGCAACTGCCCAGAGGTGATCCCTTAGTTTCAGCTGTGAGAGAAGAGCCGCGGTGACCCATGGGTTAGAGAGAGATTTTGTTTTGCGCCTTTTAGCAGGGGCAAAGAGGTCACAGGCTTTGTTGAAAATTGAGATGAAGTGATCAAGAGCCAAGTTAACATCTGTTGCTTCATAGATGGCTAGCCAGTCTTGTGGAAGCAGGTATTGTTTGAGATGTGGAAGTTTTCCACGAGGAAGGACTCTGCTAGCGATACTTTTGGGAGGGGGCTTAAGGAATTTGTTAGACCATGCACACATGACTGGAGAGTGGTCACTGAGAGAGTCTGGGAGAACGGTCGTACAAGAAATCCTTGTGGGGTGAGTGATGAGGACCCAATCCAAGAGGGTACTGGTGCCAGTCTTGTAGTTAATCCTAGTAGGGGAGTTTACCATTTGCGTGAGATTAGCAGCTGAGATGGAGTCTTCATAGAGGCACTGGCGCTCGATGCTAACCAGTTTATGTTGAAATCCCTAGTAGAATAAGTTCAGCTTCAGGAGGATGAGAGTTGATAAAGTTTAGGGGCGTTGTTGAAGCCATGTTTAGGGTCCTTGGGCGGGATGTATATGGAGACAATAGTCAGGGCTTTATGGTTGGGACCTAGGATGATTTTTATTGGCAGAATCTGGGCCGAGGCAGAAAGTGATGGAGTTGCTACAGGGTGCCAAGAAAGGGAGTCTTTGATATAGATTGCGCAACCACCGCCTTTTTTGGATATCCGGTCCAGCCTGTTGACATTGTAGCCCTGTATTGTTACTGCTGAGTCAGGAACTTTAGGTGTCAGCCAAGTTTCCACCACTGCAAGGATGTCAGGGTTGTGTTGGCATATGAAGGCTTGGAGTGCATCCAGTTTTGGTAGTAGGCTGCAGATATTAATGGTTGCAAGGACAAGGGCACCTGGAGTTTGTGTGTGGCCTGAGCTTCTAGAGCCAGGATTGGGATGGACGCTGCCTGAGATGAGAAGGAGGAGGAGTAGGAGTTTTAAGGAGCAGCTCTTTGAAAGATAATTTTGATAGTTGTTTCCGGGAGTAGAGGTTGCAAGGTTCCAGGCGGTATCCCATATGGACTGCAAGGTGGTACAGTGTAGAGAGGTGGCCACACTTGTTGACAGTAGTGGTCGGGTTAAGTAACCAGGAATATCCAAACGGTGCACCAAGCACAAGTCTCGAGTGGAAGTGGAGAGTTCCCTTGGAGTAGCAGTGGAAACCAGAGTAGAGGGTGGTGGGGGTGGCTAGGACCAAGGAGAGAGAAGGGGGGGCAGGGCAAGGAGGAGGAGGAAAGGCGAGAGAAAGGCAGAGAGAACCCACATGGCTTACGTACTAGATAGAGTTAGAGATAGAGGTATAGCCCTCTAGTGGTGAGGGGATATAATCTGCTAATGGAAAAGTCACCCAGCGGAGGTTGAGCACCCTTCGTTCAAGGGGCAGATCAGAAGGTCAAGGACTCTTCGACCCTGTAGATGAGTCAGTCGACCTCTACTCTGGTCAACCAGCTGGCCAAGATTTTTCTCGACTTAGTTGATCCATTGTCGGACAGGGCTGAGGAATCCAGCAGGATGTGGCTTGATCGGTGTCCCCGGTCATCCCTCTTCAGGACAAGCCTCCAGCCGAGGTTGGGTCTTCCGCGCCCATGCTTTTGAATGTGGGCCTGCATGTAATTTATGGTCAACCACAGGATTACCCTGCCTGCTGTTGAGGTCTCGGTCAAGGTTACTGTCGAGCTGCTCTCGCTCTCGATCCTGCTCCACTGGGAAGCACTGCCATCGGTGCTCCTCATCCTCAGGTGAGGAGAGGCACTGCTGCAAAATGTGCTGGTGCTACGAGGAGTTCCTCTGACAGTAGCGGGCCATCACGTGGCATGGTAGAGCTCTACTCCAAGGTCCCATGCTCCCCTGGCACTCACCAGTGGTTACCTCACTGGGCCAGGTCCTGCAAGTGGTTTCAATACCCGCTTCTTCTCCGATCATGGTGGAACCAGCCCCCAGACAGCTGCTGACTGGTGCTCTGTCCAAGGATGCCAGTCATTCAGCCCCTGACTTGCCAGGCTGGATGTTGGTGAGGACCTCCCAAGGTGAGGAGTCCTGGAAGGCCCATGGTGACTTATAGCCGAAGGCTGTATTCAAAGAGTCCTCAGCCGACTCGGACCAAGAATCCATGGCCTCCTCTGGGCTTCACTTTTTAACAGGGAACCAACTGGTCCATGAGCCTTCCACCAACCAAGGGCCGGTGGTGTTCAGGTTGCTACTTCTCCTTCTATCTGAGTCCACTGGTATCCAATTAGAACCAGTCCAGAAGAGGGCTAAGTACCCTCTTATGGACTTCTTAGACCAGGACCCATCCCCAGGGGTTGCTTTAGCGGTAGCTGAGGCCATCTTGGGACTAGCCCTGAAGCTTTGGCAGCATCCAACATCCTGCCTGGCACCCTCGGCCCATATGGTCTGCAAGTATGTGGTCCCTACTGGCTCCAGTTCTCAGACCACCACTCCATGGAGTTGCTGGTTACTAACTCGGTGTTCCATAATTTTGGACACCAGGGGAACGTGGACAAGCTCTGGACAAGGAGTCCTGTAAAGTTGACCGCTCTGCTAAAAAGGTGTATGCTGCTGCTGCCTTGGGCCTTTGGCAGGCTAGCTATGCTGTTATGATGGCCAGTTATGGCCATGCCATGATGATAATGACTGACATTGTCCTCCCCCTCCTCCACCCAGAGCAGAGGGTGGCAGTGGAGCTCATCCAAGACCACGATCAGTCGTTGGCTAAACATCAATTTCAGACAGCCTTGGACATGGGTGACTCATGCCCCTCTGCAGTGGCAGTGGCTGTCTGTGTGCATCACAGGGCCTGGATGCACTTGTCCACCTTCACAGCGGACACCCAACAGAGGCTAGTGGATATCACCTTTCTGGGCACCGACCTCTTTGGCTCTGGGGTGGAAGGACATCTTACATGGATTAAGAAGTCCCAACGCCACCATGGACTCGGTGACTTCATCCCAGAAGGTCTCAAAGAAAAATCCAAAGAAGCCAGTCTTTCAATACTAGTCATTTCAGTCACAGTCTACCCGGCAGCAGCCCCAGCAGAGGCAGTTCCAGGCCTGGTGCCCCAGAAAGTCCGGGAACCAAGAGCTCAAAAAGGGGGAGGGAGTAGTAGTGGTGGTGTCCCTCCGGCAGTAACTGCCGGTGCCCCCACCAAGTCTTCCCAGTGACAAGTTAGGGGTATCATCCCTCCAGGTGTCCTGTCCCTGACCACTCTTGCTGTCAGAGGCATGATGCATCTCTTCTTGCCATATTGGTCCGCTATCACAGTGGGCAGAGGACTGTCTATCAGTTTCAAGGCTGCATTGCTCTACCACCTCTGCACACCTCGAGAGTGCGGGGTGTTTCAGGACACACTGTACACCTTCAGGGAGGACACTGCTCAGCTCCTTGCAAAAGGAGCCATAGCCCATGTCCCAGACATGCTGGCTGGTCAAGGTTACATGTCCAGGTACTTTCTGGTCCCGAAACAGATAGGAAAGGGGGGCTGGTGCCCCATACTGGATCTATACAATCTTAGCCAGTGTATATGGAAGTGAACATTCTGGATGGTCACTCTGAGTCAGATTATACCATCCCTGGAGCAGGGCATGTGATTCTGCTCCCAGGTCCTTCAGGATGCGTTCCTCCTCATCCCTGTCTGTAGGTCCCACCTCCGGAACCTACAATTCCAAGCAGATGGTGTCCTGTACCAATTCCAAGTCATGCCATTCGGCCTCTCCTCAGCTCGGAGGGTTTTCACCAAGTGCATGGCAGTGGTGGTGGCCCACCTACAGCATCTGGGAGTCAGGGTGTACCCCTACCTGGATGACTGGCTGTTTGCCGGTCTATCCAGAGGGACTATGGCGAGATCCACAGCCTGGCTCTCCAGACCTACAGAGTCTTGAACCTCTTGGTCAACCCTGACAAGTCTGAACTGGTACTAAAGCAGGTGATCAAGTTCATCAGGGTAGAACTGGACTTCCTGTGGGACAAGGACTGCATCCCAGCAGACCAGGCATTGGATCTTACCTCCTATGCCCGATCATTTCAGGTTGGGCTCTTGCTACCTGCCCGGGCTTTCCTGCAGCTGCTGGGGTACATGGCATCCTGTACCAGCGTGGTTCATTGGGCCTGCTGGTGGATGCGCCCCCTCCAGTAGGAGCTGGGCCATCAGTGGTCCCAGTGACTAGGACACCTGTATCAGCTGAACACAGTGACCCAGCCGATGTGGGATACCATCCAGTGGTGGCTGGTCTCAGAACATCTGGAGGAAGGAATCCCATTTGTCTGCCCAGAGCTGACCGTCATGCTGACAACAGATGCATCTCTGGTTGGGTGGGGAGTGCAGCTGGAGGACCACGCGACCCACAGGCTCTGGTCGCCTATGGAGTCCTGTCATCACATAAACCTGCTGGAGCTTCATGCAGTGTGGCTGGCCCTCTTGGAATTTGTTCCACTGATTAGTAGGGGTCAGGTCGTTCAAGTCCAGATGGACTATACAATAACCATGCTCTACCTGAACAGACAGAGTGGTATACACTCCCTTCCTTTGTGTCTGGAGGCACTCTGCACCTGGACCCTGTTACACAGCCTGGGCTCTGATGTCCTGGTGATTCACGTCGCAGGGGAGAACAGCCAGCTGGCAGACACTCTCAGCCAGATAGGAGAGATGCCGTATGAGTGGTCTTTGAATCAGGAGGTGGTAAACTACCTGTTTTCCCAGTGGGGCTCACCCTCAGTGGATCTGTTTGCCTCCTGGGAGAATGCCAAACTGAGGCTGTTTTGTGCCTGTCCCCCACAGTCTAGGATACTAATGGGGGAATGCCTGTGTGAGGCCCTGAACCTCAAGCCTCGTGTATGCCTTTCCTCCCTTCCCCTTGATCCACAGGATTCTGGTCAAGGTCAGGAAGGGCAAGACTCGGATGATCCAGATAGCTCCAGACTGGCCAAGGCAGTTCTGGTACCCAGATCTCCTCAGCCTCAGCAACAGTCCTCTCTGGTGGTTGCCTCTTTGCCCAGACCTGCTGGCCAGGCTTTGGGGAAATAGTTCTGCACTCAGACATTCAGTCATAGAAACATAGAAGTTGACGGCAGAAGGAGACCACTAGGTCCATCTAGTCTGCCCATTTAGACCTATTTTGACACCCTAGTTGCCCTTTGTAGTCAGGGCTCCCTTGTGTCTCTCCCATGCATTCTTGAATCCCCCCACAGTGTTGACCCCCACAACCTCTTAGGGCAGGCTACTACAGGCATCCACCACTCTTTCTGTGAAGAAAAACTTCCTGGTGTTGGTAGAGAACCTTCCTCCTTGCAGCCTGAGGTCATGTCCCCTGGTTCTGGAGCCCTTCTTGAAGTGAAAAAGTTCTTGTGCCTGTACCCTGTTAATGCCTTTTATGTATTCGAATGTTTCAATCATGTCCCCCCTCTGTCTTCTGTGCTCCAGGGAGTACATATTCAGTTCTCTGCACTGTAGTCACTGCACCTCTCGGCCTGATTCCTGAGCAGCTAGAGTTCTAGGCATTGGGTCTGTTCGAGGATGTCCTGCATGTTGTGGAGGCATCCAGAAAGGAGTCTACTCATAGGTGCTATGCCTTAAAATGAAAGATTTTCCATTTGGTGCCAGGACAAGGAACTTTATCCCCTTGCCTGCCTGGTGGCTAGCATCTTGGACTACCTCTGGTCCCTTTCTGAGCTGAGACTGTGAGTGACGACCCTTAAGGTGCACCTGGCTGCCATCTCTGCTTACCGGGCATGGGCCGGTATGCCGAAGTCCTAGGAGAATGTGGTTGGGCACTTTTTCAAGGGCCTTGACTACTCGTCCCTTCCAGTGCCTGATCCACCTACACCATGGGACTTATTGCTGGTCCAGACTATGCTTATCAACAAGCTGTTTGAGCCGATGCACAGATGTGAATTGTAACACCTGTCATGGAAGACAGCGTTCCTGGTAGGCAGCACATCTGCAGAAGGATTGGGGAGCTCCAGGCACTCTCGATGAACTCTCCCTATGTGGTCTTCCACAGGGACAAAGTCCTTCACCCCAGCACGAAGTTCCTCCCGAAGGTGGTATTAGAGTTTCACCTTAACCAGGTGATTAACTTACCGACAGGGTGGGACAAATCACTTTATGACTTGGTGGCCAGTTTGGCCACCATACCTCAAAATATGGTGGCCAAAATTTTTTTTAGGTGGCCAATTTTTTTTATACCTGCTGCAGATGATGGGACCAGCAGAGAAACACTGTGACCGGACTGATACCTGTTCAGTTGTAGTGAGTCAGTGACTGACCAGTTAAGGAAGGGTAGGGATCTCACACATTTGCAGACATTGATAATGAAATCATTACTAAAACACAGATTCAGAGTTGCTTTTTAAAATTATTATTCTGTTTATGAGGCACTGCCCCCACCCCACCCCTTTCCAGGACGGGCTCTTCATTTGCTCCCCTACCCCATTCTAGCCTGTGGTGGTCGGTGTGGATCGGATAGATCTGGTCCCATCCACATCTGATGCAAATGTGGCATTCTGGGATTTGCTAACAAACCTCAGTCTTCCAGATACCACCTTGCTCTTGTTTGCACCCTGCTTCTATAGCTACAGCAACGTTCTCCTCCTCCTCCTCCTCCTCCAGGGGCTTGCATTCAACACCCATCTTTTTATTTGCTGTGCCCCCTCCTGTTCTAGCAGTTTTTCTCTCTGCCTCCTCTTGTACTCTCCCTGAGAACTGAGCAGTTTACCTCAGCAGGTTCCGTCTTCTCACAAGGCATTTTTTTTTTTTTTATTCTTTTGGTAATGGTGTGTTTAAGCTGGGGTGGCCCGGGAGCACTGAGGAGGTTAAATGACATGCTCAGAGTCACATAGTATGCAAGTAAAGGTTGTGGGAATCAAATCCAGGTCTTCTGGATGTCCAAAGCTCATTTGCAGCTCATTACTCTAAGTGGGCCTAACCTCTATGCTGCACAGCCAGACAGTCCCCCGGCCCCCACCCGGAGTAACAATCAGTGCCTCCAAGTCTAGCTCTACAGTGGCTTATGCTCTGTGTCCCTCCCACCCTGGGAATGCTGCCTCTTATATGACTTCCCTTAGTTCTGTCTCAATTTTGTCTCGTCTTTGCAATAATTTATATTGTAGTCTGCTGTTTGTCCATACCCTCTTCCTACATTTCAGAAGACAATTAACATGACTACCACCATCACTCATTTTATTTTTTAAAGTTGAAAACATTTTAATCCTTACTGCTTTTGTTTTTTCACTGTCTTCTTGCCTCTGTAGCTGGGAAGTTGCAAGCACCACATATGAAGCACTGAAGGTAAACTTGCATCATGTCCCACCTGCCTTTAACTCCTCGACGACAGCTCCAATCCTGTCTCACACTCGCGCTCTCTCCCTCTCTCTCTCTCTCTTCTATGTCTGTCTGGCTTTTGCGGACTTGTGGAGTGGTGGGTGGACTGGCCTCCGCTCCTCCTCTGGTCTGCGACTTCAGCAACACCAGCACTCAAGCACCACAATCCACAACCGTGGTGGTCGGCGTCGGTCTGAATCAATCTCTGCCGGTCCGCTCGCTCCTCTGCTGTCTCCGGCCGGGCCCGCGCTCCTCAGTCACAACCCACAAACAATTTAAGTAAACACTGCTGCGGCTATCAGGATAAAAAAAAAATAGTGTACTTGATGGCGACGAATCCACTAGGGCCCTACTTGGATGCTCCCCCAGCCTCCCTGAAGAAACAATGTCGACTACTCCTCGAGTCTGTCAATGAGACAGATGACAATGAGCACGAGGTCCTCTCTCTGTCTGGACTGCCATGCGTGCCATGTCACTGAACCATGACATGACAGGCAGCCACCACCAATCAACACCTGGCATCCACCAACCCCATGGCCCAGTTGTCCCACCCCCATCCCAATGACCTGCAGTGCAGCTGCGTGCCTGCCAGCAAGCCAAGCAAGGTTGAGAGAGCACAGCCCAGGTCCAGGATACACAGCTAACTCAATGGGGAGGACTGTGGAGTTCCAGGACCGTGGGGTGGAATGAGCGCGGGGGGGGCCGGGGGTGTTCTGCTGCCAGTGCCAGTTGTTAACTGACAGTGACAGGAATGGATGCCGCTCAGGCCCCTCTGACCCACCTGGCCCGGGACAGTTGCCCCAGCTGTCCCCCCCTGTCGGTGGTCCTGTCTCGATCCCGCGCATGCGTGATTCCGGCAGCTCAGCTCAAAATTAATTGACAAGGCTGCTGAGCTACCATGCATGTGCGCCAAAGGTGCGGCTTACTACTCACCAGAATGACTAGTTCTTACAGAAATCTGGTGGCCAGAATGATTGGCCAGGTCGTATTTGGCGACCTGGCGACCCTGTTTGTCCCACACTGCTTACCGATATATTTTACCAACCCCTCTTTGGAGGCCAGTCACAGGCTCTATACCCTGGACCTGTGGAGAACGCTCTCCTGTTATGTGGAGCATATGGCTAGGATTCGGGATCAGGCTCGCCAGCTGTTTTTCACCTACCATGAGGCCGTACTTGGCAGACTGGCAGCAAAGCAGACAGTTGCAAGGTGGATCACATCCTGCATCAACCTCTGCTATAAGTTGTCTGGTTGGGAGCCTCCCAGTGGGATTAGGGCTCATTCCTCCAGAAATACTGCAGTCTCGGTGGCTGCTTCCTGGGATATCCCCATATAGGAAATCTGTAGGGCTGCTACCTGGAAGTCAGCACAAACCTTTTTTTCCCACTACCGCATCAACTTTGAGTCATGCAAGGATGTATGTCTTGGGACCTTGGTTCTCCAGTCTCTATTCTCCAAGTAGGGGTATGCACCTTGCCCCCTCCTTCCAGAGAACTGCTAGGAGTCTGCCAGCGTGTAGGTACTGTACCCTATCCACACGTCTAGAAGAATAGGTTACTCACCTGTACCCATAGTTCTAGAAGTTGTATATGGTTCACACCCACAGAATTCACCCAGCCTCCCCTGGCAAGTGGCACATGATCCTGCTTCTAGCATGCAAGATCTGATGTCATGAGGCACAGTCTGAGGATATAGCAGCCCAGGTGGTGGAAGGAGCTTAGCTTGCATACATTCTGGCCAATCCTCGCCCTTCCATTGGAACTTCTAAAGTGTGGCACCACTCTTAGAACTATGGTTACAGGTGAGTAACCTTTTCTTTAGGTCAAGCTTTAGCCACCGTCTCAGCTTGTACATTGCTCCACGCCTCAGCTGCCATATAAGAAACATCCTTAAGAGTGAGTGATTTGATGAATTCCTGCAGACTGATGTCATGTTTTTTTTCATCTAACACAGTTGTAATTTCTCTTAAATATATCCAGGATTCCTTGGTTACAAGGCTGTAATTTCGAGGTGGTGTTTGGAGGCAAAAACTTAGACCTGATTGTCCCATGCCTTGTTTTGTTTTTTTCCCGGATTACTTTGCTTTTAGTCCGTTCCTATGCCCCGCACTCCATCCCCAAGGACTTACCCTTCTGCCACTGGCATTCACTGTGGATTGCCCCCCAACGCAGGGCCACTGGAGGAGACACCGCACAAGTCCCTGAACAGTGCCACGGAGTTAGTACGGTGGCAGAGTGCCTCGACCAGTTGCATGGGGTTCGGTGGGGACGAATGTCCTGCCACAGACAGATGTTTTTCCTCCAGTTGTTGGGAGGCTTGATATGCAGTGACATAAGGGCGTAGACGTCCACATCTGGTGCACCTCCTGGAACCTGCCAGAATTGGGCTGTGACATCCCTGGCCTCTGCCAGGGGTCAGTCAAACACCGAGTACTACTCCACCCTCCCTTCCAGAGGAGGAGAGCAGTCCATCAGACGCTCAATCCTCCTCCCCCAGCCAACCCCCAACACCCTGAGATCGCTCTGGATCCCAGGTCACCAGCGTGGTGGCAGGTAAGGCATGGTGCCTCAGTCTTCTGCGCCACCGGGCTGGTTCATCCCTTGTTTTTATTACAGGCATCTTGGGATGTGCTGGCGAAAGACCAGCTGAGTGTAGAAAAGGTTTCAGAGCGGGTACGAAATCATTAGTGTACAAACTCACAAACAGAGTGACATTCATCCAGGCATTTCAATGTGAAGTGTACCGCACTGAGAGGTTATCCATGTTTACATGCTTAAAACACATCGGTTCCCTGGATTTGCCTATTAAAGGTGAAGACAGCTTGTAGCTGCCTGTGGCATTAGTGCAGCCTAGAATTATCACCCAGTCTTTAGCTTTTTTTAAATCCTGGTGCCTCTTTCTCTGTACCACCAACACTGGTTTTATCAGGCAAACAGCAACAGAACAACCCTGTTTCATTGGCGTTGTATAGCTGATCTATAGTGAGGGATTCATGAGCTGTCAGCAGTAGCAGCTGGTCTGTGAAAAGTGCTGCACTTTCCATCATACTCAATTTCTCACCACAGAAGCAGAATTGGTGGATGCTGTGTCTCCGCCTAAACCTATCCAACCAGCTATCGCTGGTAATGAAGGTGGACTCACAGCCCAGTTTTTGGTGGAAGTTCGTGGCTTTCTTTTTCAGAAGCAGCCCCGAGATTGGCATTCTTTTTTCTAATTCTTGGCAAAACCAAAGTAGATTGCAGAGTATTGGTTATTCTCATGGCATTGCTTCATGTTATTTCTTTTCTCTTTGCCACAGGTTCCCTCCATTGTCATTGCGAAAGATCACAGTTTCTCCTTAGCATCTTTTATGTCAGTAATGGTTGACTTTCTGATGCATTCTTAGCTGCTAATGCTATAGCACGCTCTCCGGCCTCCAGACGATCTATAATTCTGAGCTTCTTAGCCAAAGTATGAACGTTCCTTTTCCTTTTTCAGACGTTCTGTCAGCCATTCTATAAGCAGGTAAGCAACGTAATCTACCTATCAGCTGTTAACAGTTGCTTTTAATCTGTAGTAGGTGATTGACAGAAAATGAACTAAACAGCACCCTGAGTGACTAGTGGCAAAGTCGGGCAACACAGCGTTGGTTCATCATATAGGGATTTTCAGATAATGGGGGTTTGGTAAATTGGGATTGCACTGTATTTTGTGTAGATCTTATGCAGACATGGATAAACCGTAATCTGGAGAGTGACTTCCAACAACAAGAAAACTTGTTCCTGACAAACAGACTTGCCCTTAACATTAAAAAGACCAAAACTATGCTCTTTGAACACAGGAGGCTAGGTACTGAGAGACAGCACCTACTAAAGCTGTCCACTGCTGGTGGCACTCACCTCAATGTGGTGGAATCACTCAAACACATTGGGGTTGCACTTGACCAAAACTTAACTTTTGCACCACATGTGGCTGCTGCAGTCAAAACACTGCATCAGAAGTTTAGCCTCCTCTACAGGCTTTTCCCATATCTTTCTAGGGAAGCTCGCCTTGCCATTGCAAGCAGCACCTAATGCAAGTACTCTTTTATGGAGCCCCTGTCCTACAGTCCATTCAAGACTCCGAACTATGCAGGCTAAAAACACTCTATAATGGAGTTAGACGATTTGCAGCTGGTGCCCAATCCAGGGACCGCCACCGCGAAGTGTTTGTGGCTCTTGGTTAGCCCTCAGCTGATGCAAGACTGCAATATCCAATGTACTGTCTAACCTTCAAACTTGTGAAACTGACTACACCCCCTAGCCTTATGGGAATACTGAAGCTTAAGTAACATGCAAGGCTGCTGTGATTCACTGCTAGCCCATTACTTGAAATTCCTAGTGTACGGGTTAGCATCTGGTAGGAGATCCTTCTAATTTTTTGCCCCTTCTCTATGGAACTCACTACCCTGTGAGATTCTAAACTACCCCACTCTAGCACAGTTCGAAAAGAGGCTCAGAGCCTACACACTTGGAGTGAACCACAGCAAGTGCAACAATTGACTTGTTAAATCTTTGGCTAAAGTATTTCTCAGGGCTTAGCCTGGCTTACTGCTATTCTCCTGATGGAAACTGTGCATCTTCAGTTGCCTTGTTTCATGAACAATGCATTGCTGTAACTGTGATCCTGAAACTTGTTACTGAGTGTATGCTTCACAATGCTGTGATTGTAACTACCCCAATTTACCTTGTATCTATGATTATTCCTCTTGCTATTTATTTTCTTACAGTGGTTATTATCTAATGTCTCTGCTCTGCAAATATTGTGAATTATTCAGTTAACGTATGTAACTAATCTGGGTCGCCCCTGAAAAGGGGACTTGCATGTCTCAGTGGGCTTACCTGGTCATCAAAATTAAAATAAAGTCGATGACAGCACAGCTGAATGCAGTGACGGAAAAGGCATCGATGGTGGCAGCAGGTGCTGAAATAGCTCTGATATTGTTTGATACAATGCCTGTGCATCGATGGTGCCCAAAGGGGTCGTCGAGAGTTGAACTGTCAACGGAACAGGCTGTGAATCCCCATGCTGGAAGGGCGATCCAATGCCAGACCCCAACTTTGATATCTGAGATACAGTCGGGGTGGGTGTGGCAGGTCTTATAGCCAGAGCCTGAGACCCGTCTTTATCAGTAGATGTACCTGTCACAAACCCACTCAGCAGGTCAGGCCCTCAACTCCCAAAGTGCCAACCTCCGAGCGCAGTCTTGTGAACAGTTTAACAGAACAAGGTAACCCTCTTGTCTGTTTGTGAGTTCAGATCAACCTTTGGCCTCAAGTCTTGGAGGGATTCAAACTGTGAACCTCTTGCTAGCGTACCCAATGCATAGGCACAGATATTTCTTTCTTCGGGGGCCAGATATCTTTGCCTATGGGCACCTAACCAGGTATACAGAGATGAACCCATAAAAACTTTAATAAAGACCTCAGATTTAAAACTCTTCTCTTTTCAGTTTGGTACCGCCATTCAAGCTTATGCTTCATGCCTGCTATAACCATATATACTCTTCTTGCGAGTGAAGGAAAAATAAAGACGGACCAAGTAAGCTCTAAAAAGAGTTTTTACTAAAAATAGATAAAAAAAATGTCAAACACAAAATACAGAACTGCTATATCACAAGACTTACAAATCTCTTAAACAAAACAGATTTTAACTGCAATTCCTACTACAGTACTTAGTCTCTAAATACCTGCTTAAAGTGCTCACAGATGTGTCCTTGTCAGAGTCTAGATAAAAGTGTGTCTGAAGTAAAACAGAATATTCCTTAAGCAAACTGTATTTGCCAACCCCTTTTTGGGTGAGGTCACCTAGCTCCTCCTCTGTCAGAAAATATATATATATATATATATATATATATATATATAAAAATATATATTTAATAAAAAAAAAGATGTCTTTTTTTTTTTCAAGAATTGAATTCTGCAATCCTCAGCATGACTCATGTCCTTAAAATTACATTTCTTTGATCTCATGATAAGCTTCCCCCTTCCAGGACATGAAAGCATCTTTATTATTTCCTACTCATACATCACAACCCGCTTTTCTTCCTCTGGAAACGTCATAAAATGGATATGCTCAACTCAAGCTTCTTCCACCCTTTAATTAGCTTCAGGCCTTCCACATAACATCTGGTATCTAAAAACCTGTGTGTGGGTGATCTCACATGCTGTTTCAGCATTTTCTCATGGTTTTCATCTTTCAGCTGAAACCGGGGGGGGGGGGGTAAGGTCACTCCTAAAGCACCAGATTTTCAGCAGAGACAGTCAGTAATACATTTTATAAAAAAAAAATGATACAGCACTCAGAACTGGCTGTCCACGTCACAGTACCCATCTAATAGGTGAATGGGAAATGTCTGGAGAAGCTTCCTTTTCCTTCCAGCGCGTGTCCTTATCAGAATGGTGGTGTTGTTTTTTCTGCAGATTTTGAAGACTTACCCTTTTCTTCCAGTCAGTGATGGCCACTGTCGACTGCAAGGATCAACGGGCCGATGGAGAACTGGGAACAGAAATGGTAGACAGTGGTGAAGCCACCTTCACCACATCCTGTCTCTTTCCATTTCTTGTAGCTTTAGAAAAACCACTAAAGCCTTCTTGTGATGTCTCCTTATGGTTCAATGTGCTTACGCAACTGGATTGGATGAGATGAGATGATGCTTGTGTAACTTGATTTGCTTTGTGGCTTTCTGCCTCTCGATCTGTGGGATATACCACCTTGTAGGGGTATGATGCAAGGAACCCTAGAGGAGGGTTCCCCCCCACAGGTGCTGTGGAAATGAATGCTTCGGCTAAAGGTAGGTTAGGAAGAAGCCCACGGGTAAGAGGGACGAGCTGCTGGAGGAGGAGGAGGAGGGGTGGATGGTGGGCAACAAAAAACGAATCCTGGTGAGGCCCAGATGTTTGACCTTTTAAGCCCGCTGGGGGAGTGACGTTGTTGCTCCGCCCATCGAACCTCGGGCTTGAAGCCCTCCCATTCAGTGTGCTTATGCAACTGGAAGGGATGAGAAGAGATGATGCTTGTGTAACTTGATTTGCTTTGTGACTTTCCACCTCTCTGTCCGTGGGATATACCACCCTGTAGGGGTATGACGCAAGGAACCCTAGAGGAGGGTTCCCCCCTACAGCTGCCGCAGAAATGAATACATCGGATAAAGGTAGGTTAGGAATAAGCCCAAAAGAATACCCAAAGACGTCGAGCTCCGAAGAGGCGAGGATGATGAATGAATTCTGAGAGGATGATAAGGGCTGACGGAGAGAGGGGAAAGCTGATGCCACCATCCGCTCCATCCAACAGCGGAACCTAACTAACTAACCAAAGAAAGCACTAACTCGTTAACCCCCTATTGAAGTCCCCAAATGTATTTTTTGAGGATTTTGAAGCCCAAAAATAAAAGCAGTGCTTCAGCACTGACCCTGTATATTCAAAGATTTGCACCGATATCTAGCAGAAAAAGTGTTGGATAATGTTGAACAAAGCCACTCCAGAAATTCCTGACCCCAAGATTTTCTGGTCTGACACCCATGATTTGAAGCAGAGGGTCAAACTGACCCCCACTTTACTAGTGCTAATGCAAGCCCTGCTAACTCTAATATTTTGACCATTGGCATGGAGGAGAGAAAAAAAAACCCTTTGAGGAGGAAACCTCTGGGGGATCCAAGGCCTAGGTCACCTTCCCTCCAGGCTGACGATGTTTGATTTGAGGACTTATGTCAGTAAAGAGAATGGTTCATTAACGAGAGATATGAGTATGGAGGATGATGATGGGATAGGGAAAAAACTCCAAAGAGGAACAGATTAAAGAAGGAACATGAGGCAGAAGAGACCCAAGGAGGGTATGCTTGAGTAGTCGACAGGAGGGAGCAGATCCATTTATAAGTCAGAGGAAAGAGGGGTATCTAGATGTGCTCATGAGGCGACTGAGGATGATGCAGACTGGCTTGATTGAGCGATGCAAGTGAGCAGACACTGAGGCTGAAGAGGCATGCTTGATTATGCAACATGAACGGTTAGACCTAGTACGATTAGACCCGGAGGTTGTAGTCAATAAGGTAGCATAGGATTCAATTATAGGAATGCTCGAGTAAACAATGTAAATAGATGAACCTTGAGGTAAGGATGAGTGAATGATGACTGCAGTTGTGAACCCGATATATGCGGCAGGATGGCCATGGGTCGATGAGGTGACATAGGAGTCATGATAGGTACGCCCAAAAAAAACCATCGATTGCAGGCCTCGATTGGAGTGAATTCTTGATGGCCGGTACAGAACGTGAAGAGGAGGAGACAGGAATGAACTTGAAAATGAATTTGTACGAAGGTAGTAGGAGTAAGTAAGCTCCTCGAAAGGAGGTAGACTTCTAGGCCAAGAAGGTATGTCCAGAACCAGAGGGTATGCGAACCAGAGTGTACCCTCAGGACGAACAACTCAGTGTGAGCTATCGAGGTGCAAAATTGGACGATGTATGATGAGTGAAGCTAAGAGTGGAGTGAAGCCATGATGGCTAGGACAAGGAAGGTAAAATTAGGAAACAGATGAGGTACGATGATGGATTGAAGCCATAGAGGCTGGTGCGGGAAAGTGAGGTATCGAAGGACAAAGGACGGTAGGGAAGTCAATGTGGTAGCATAGGATGCCATGAGCGGAGATAATTCATGATGGCAGGGATGCCCAAAAGAATCATCGACTGCAGGCCAGACGGAGGCAGCCTGGCAGGAGAAGACTGGCATAAGACCCAATGAGATGTACTGTATACTTAATTGATCGTTGAGAGGAAGGAGATTCCGAGGCCAGCAAGGCATGCTCGTGGACGAGGAAGACTGATGATGAGCGCCACAGAGGTACAGTGGTTCAAGGACATACGGGATGAGAACTGCAGCATATCGAGTCAGATGAGGAGGACAGGGCCAGACAGAGTCAGCTAGAGATGGCCAAGCCCGAGTGAGCGATCTGAGCAAGTAGGCACTGGAAGCAAACTAGAAAAGGAGGAGGCAATGAAAGTGGAGTCAGGCTTATGGAAGGCAGCCACAGGCAGGGCCAGCAGAAACGGATGCAATAGGCAAGGGTGAATGGAGCCCAGACATGAAAGGATCTGCCAGAGCATAAAAGGTTGCAGAGGAGAAGAGGTGGGGGGGAGGGGCCCAACCCCCACGCAGTAGAATAGTAAACTGGTTATGATAGTGGCCGAGCCTAAAATTACAATCAGGACAATGCAGTTACGGCGACTAGGTCTGAAACTTACAGACAATACAGCCTTGAGGCTGAGGAAGATGCAGTTTGTTATAAACTTTTAATTTTTTGTGTTTGTTTGTCTGTTTGTATGTCAGACCAGACGAGTGCAAAATGATAAACAGCAGCTACCCGCTACCTGCCCCGAGGAACTGGAAACTATGGAACTTAAGCAGGACAGACACCAGAACAGTTTAGTCATATGACATCAGAAAGCTCTGCAAACATCCTTCACCTTTAGCAAAGCTGGACCAGCATTCACAGCACTCGATGACACCCTGCAAGAAGAGGTTGGAAAGTGGAAACACAGAATGAAGGAAGAAAGAGAAATTAATCTGAAAGAGATAGGGGTGATGAAGAGGCAAGGGACGGTAGGCAGGGACAACTGCAGAGAATAATCTTGCCGTGGAGTGAGATGCCACAAGATAAGAAAGATGAACCTGTATGTCAAATAGAGAAGTACCTCGATAACGACGTCCGAGGACATGGAGCAGAGCATCAGCAACACCGACGGTCGAAATGCAGGTGGACATTACAGGCAAGCTACCAGGTCGAGTGGAACTGGAAACATATGCCTCAGTAAAAAACATGGCCCTGCAGCCATACGCTCACCGACTGCAGAATTGTGGAATGAAGGCTGCAGATGCTCCTTATTGCACAGCTGTTTTGATTTATTTTTGTGTAGAGAGACATGCGACAGCGATGAGGAGTCGATATGAAGGCATGGCAGCCAAAGCGCCCAAACATGCGAGGCAGGCAGAGAAGGCAGGAGAGGCTAGGCAATGGAAAGGTTAACGAGGGAAGCCAGGAAGAGTCAAGGAGCAGGAGAGTAATATGGGGTGAAGCCGCAGAGGAGCAGTAGGAGCAGTGGCCCCAAATGGCAGGAGCAGCACAGGAGGCATTGGGGGGGTGTTATCCAGAATCGCCAGGTCGAGGGAAAAACAGAGGCACAGCGGAAGGCAGGAAGGAGAGGTGAGACAGGTATGGGACAAGGGGCGGAAGAACAATGCGGGGGGGAAACAGAAGCAGGAGACAGGACCAAGCTGCCGCCAGAACTAAAGAGGGAAAGAAACAAAAGAGCAGGGAAAGCGGGAGATACAGAGTAGGAGCAGCTATGCTCACAGAGGCAGACAATCCCCAGCAGGCAGGTAGGAGTCTTCAGGTCTGGGCTACAGTGCACAATCCTGCTGGACCATCATGAAAAGAAAGCAAGTAACACAGCAGGGTGAAAGGAGCCAAAATGTGGAGACAAGCGAACAGGCAGCTGGAGGCAGCTGCAGAGTCAGGGGAACAGCATAAATCCAGATAAGTGACTGAGAGCAGCGCCTCCGGCTGCAACGAAAACACGAATCCTGGCGAGGCCCAGGATGTGTGACCTTTTAAGCCCGCTGGGGGAGTGATATTGTTGCTCCACCCATTGAACCTCAGAGTTAAAGCCCTCCCATTGTTTGGTTAAAGCTCTGGCAAACTGAGCGGGTTTTAATGTCCTGGTTTTTACCAAGGCAAGGTATACAACCAGAGTGGTTGTCATCTTTCTAAAGCTGCATGTCACCACAGTGGTAATAACAGAACCGCGGTTCCTTGTCTTTCTGCTGAGACATAAAAGAAAGTTTAAAATAACAAACTTAAAGAAGTAGCAGTGTTAGCAAATACTGACAAAAGTTCAGCGATATTCTTCAGCAGTAGTGGACTGATGAGCGGTTGTCGGTGGGAGAAAGAACTGATGCATGCTGGAGACACACACATTATATGGACACCAACAAGGCATGTCGTTGTGGGCTGCACCTGCCTGCAAAAAGTTCCATGTGGTCCTGATGCCAACAAGTTACATTTCAGTGATGCAGCTGCATGGAGGGAGAGATCCTCAAAGAAGACGTATTACAATTTTATTGAAAAAATCAATAAAAAAAAATATTTTTTATAGGTGGCCAGCATTGATTAGTCAAATGAGGCTGTAACATCCATAGATATATATGATCCATGGTGGCATGTAAGTTATTGTAAAGACGGAAAAAAATATTTGCAGGAGCTTGCTCTCTTACAGGCTTGGTATCAGAAATGCACAGAAGAGAAGAGAAACACATGCACTCACCAATATATTTATTTAGTACTGCCCGCCATTGAAACAACAAAACATGCTGATGTTTCCAGGTGAGAAAGCCACATCGGTAAGTACGTATGTAAACTTTATTTTTCAAGCGCCTTTCAGATACCAAGGCGCTGTACAATAAAATAAACAAAGTAAATAATCAGAGTAGACATGCATTTAAAATTTTAAAAACCTTCAGAAAAAGTTTTGTAAAACAAATAAGTCTTGAGCTCAGATTTAAAACTCGAGACGGTCAGGCATTCTCTTATCCAATGAGGTAGAGAATTCCACAAGGTAAGGGGCAGCATAAGAAAAAGCACGTGCCCCAGATGTTTTTAACCGAACCCTGGGAATCTCCAGCAATCCCTCGTCGGAGGATCGGAGTGAGCGGGAGGGGCAGTAGAGAGTAAGGAGATCTTGCAGATACTAGGGTCCCTGTTCATGTAGGGCCTTATAGGTCAGTAACTCGACCTTAAAGGTGATCCGCCACTGTACTGGCAGCCAGTGCAGTTTGCGCAGCACAGGCGTATATCACTAGTCCTAGATGTCCCAGTCAAAAGCCTGGCTGCCGCGTTCTGCATTAGCTGCAAGTAACGGATAGCAACCCCTGGAAGCCCTAGGTAAAGGGCATTGCAGTAATCAAGGTGGGTGGTTATGACGCCATGGACCAATGTAGGAAGGTCAGCCGGAGGAACCAGGTGTTTCACCCGGGCGATATTCCTAAGATGATAAAAGGAAGCTTTGACAATGGCAGACATCTGCGATTTCAGGGTCAAGCCGTCATCAAACATAACGCCCAGGTTACGCACCTGGTCTGAGGTCATGAACTGGACATCATCAAGCCATAGGCCTGAGGGAAGCCCAGCCCTAAGACCCACCTCAGGGTGACCTGGGTCCACAACCAACACCTCAGTCTTATCCGGATTTAACCTTAGCCAGCTAGTGCTCATCCAATCTCTGATTTTGGCTAGACAGTTGTTAAGCACAGAGATCACATCATCCTGTCCAGGAGTAAAGGACATATACAGTGGGGTATCATCTGCATAGCAGTGAAAACCCAAACTGCATCACCTAATGATATCTTCTAATGGCAGCATGTACACTACAAACAGCATGGGTGCCAATATGAAGCCCTGCGGCACCCCACAGGGCAGGGAGAGGGTATCAGAGAAATAAATTCCAGTGACAACCCTCTGTGTCCTGCCCATAAGGAAATATTGAAACCAGCATAAGACTGTACCAGACAGTCCACAGAAAAGCCGCAGGCACTCCAAAAGCACACCATGGTCCACAGTGTCAAATGCTACCAAGAGATCAAGAAGGACTAGAATAGTACGAGCCTTTTGATCTCTCTCAATTAGGAGATCATTTAAAACCTGGACCAGGGCGGTCTCTGTGCTATGTCTTTTCCTAAACCCAGACTGGAGAACATCATAGACATTGCGGGTTGTAAGATGCTTATCCAGTTGCAACACAACCACCTTCTCAATAACCTTACCCACAAAGGGTAGATTAGAGACAGGTCTATAGTTAGCTAGACAGTCTGAATCCAAAGAGGATTTTTTAAGGAGTGGTCGAATGACCGGCTCCTTGAGGGGATCAGGAAAGACCCCCTGCTCCAAGGAATTCCAGACAGTTTCAGCAAGGATTGGGCAGATAACATCTACACAACCTACCAATAGTGGTGTAGGGCCCGGATCCAAACTACAGCTGGTTGGTCGCAGAGTCTGGACAATCCTCACAATGTCTGTGAATTCCGGCCGATAATGTCAAACCAGATAGCACGAGCGCTTGCCACCTCCCGCCAATCTCCACGATCCTTTATAGAGAGAGTTGGGCCGATACCCAACCTGATGCTGGCAGTCTTATCTGCGAAGAATCGAGCAAGCTCATCACACTTCTTTTGTGAAAAATCTCTTCCAGACTGAAGACAGACTGGATTGCACAGCATGCCCACAGTCCAGAAGAGCTGAGCCGGTCGATTCTGCGCAGCAGCAATCTCCCTGGACAGGAATTCTGCCTTCTTGCAGGTGAGTGCTGATTGATAGGCCTTATAGTGGTCCATCAACCTAAGCCTGTCAACATCCAGGCCAGATTTCCGCCAAGATCTCTCTAGCCTTCGCCCCACTCTTCTCAGCTCCTTCAAGGACCCATCAAACCAAGGGGTCCTCGGGCACAGAGTGAGTGGGCGAACACGAACAGGCGCAATTAAGTCCAGGGCATCACCCACCACCTTATTATAGGCAAGTACAAGATCCCCTTGACTCATGCATTCACTTGATAGACCTGATAGGTCCAGCACCGCCGATAGGCCCTCTGGGGTAACTCCCCTGAAAGGGCGATACTGGGCCATCTCCATAGGGGCAGGCCTATTCGGGGGCCTATTAAAGTAGTTGGCCCTGCATAACAAGAAACATATAGAAAAGTAGAAACTGACCATAGAAAGAGCCCCACAGTCCCATCCAGTCTGTACAGCCCTACCTGTAGTATGATGTGAATGTCGTGGTGATCACTCAGTTCCCCTCCCCTATGTCAGCCTGCCCTGCTATCCTCAGCAGTCCCATATGTCTGTCCATAACATAAACCACATCACTGTAAAAATAAAACTGATAATAACTGATAATAGTCTACGAATGCTGGTGTTGGAAGCTAAATCAGTGACTGGTTTCAAACATTTATGGGATAGACAAATGGGCTAGTCCTAAAGGGGAGAAGAGGGACAGACAGGGTAGGTGGGCACTGGGGTGCTGGAAAAACACAATACCTAGTAACTCCATTCAACATATGGTTGGACACCGAGTTAAGTAGGAAATGGGCAGACTAGATAGGCTAATGAGTCTTTATCTGCCATCAGAATCTGTGCATCTACAGTATGACAGAATCTACGATGTACTTATTTAATACCTACGGAGATGTTGTCTATATTTCTTTTGCAGAATTTTAGTGGTTAAGAGTATCAGTAGAGAAATACAAGGACACACCCTCTACAACTGGTGTTTTTATAGACTATCCTAGTAGCTTGATCCTATAAATAATTTCACCTTACTGCTTCAGGTCTGCTATAACCCTTTTTATTCAGTACATTAGTATTGTAGGGCAGGTAATAATTGTACATAGATTAAGATATGCTGCCCAGGTTGTAACCCCGCAGGAACATATACTGCCTAACCTACAGAAGTTTTCCTGCCTAGCCACGTATGTGGAGGACTGGTAAAAGTCACAGAGTGTCCCCAACACGTTGGATGCACACCATCAGGGTACTCTGCAGTATCCACAGTGAGGAACAGTGCCCTCACTGCACCTGATCCCTGGCCCACATGTGTGGCTTGGCAGGCAGGATGGTAGCCAGCCAGGGGGCATTGGCAGACATGCCCTTGATGCTCAAAGTATTCTCTTTGGCCCATAGAGCTGGTGAGGGGAGGTGTTAAGCTTCAGGGGCTGCTTTGGCAGCTATGCACTCCCTCTGCCTGGCCACAGTAGCTTTCTCCAGGACTGATTGTCCCTCTCTACCTCCTCCAGCCGTAGGAGCTTCCAGGGTAGACTGGGGACATCACTGGCACTGGGAGGTGTTCTTTTGTAAATGTTATATTTCCCAGTGTGAATAAGGCAGTCCGTAAGGAATGCCATATCTCAACATGCCCCAGCCCTGGGGAGGTGAGGACCTAAACTCCATGTAAACAGCAGGTCATTGGGTAGGATAGGGTAAAACAGAGCGGACTGGATGGACCAGTGGTCTTTTTCAGCCATCACTGTTTGTTTC
The DNA here is from genome assembly GCA_016271365.2 of Neoceratodus forsteri. Lineage (NCBI taxonomy): Eukaryota > Metazoa > Chordata > Ceratodontiformes > Ceratodontidae > Neoceratodus > Neoceratodus forsteri. Next base: position 1,125,165,978 of record CM057449.1, on the reverse strand, counting down.
TTTGTTCCCTGCGGAGGCAGGGATCCGCTTGCAGACTGGCACAGGCCTCTTATTGGATGCCCATGGTCTGGACTCGTTCCACCCACCCCTGTGCCCCTCTGCTCCAATGGGCAGCTCTGTACTTTTATTTAAATTATTTATTTGAATATTTGTGACAGAGAAAGACACACTGAGCCAAGGCTCATTTCCAAGTGCGATCCAGGGGAGGAAGAAAGGGGAGTACAGTGTTACAAAATGACAACAAATCATAAAAATATAGTAGCAAGAAGTGCAGTAACAGAGTAAAGAACAATTAAGTTATCATAACCAAGACAAATGAAGTAGCCATAATATTAGCTTACAGGACGGCGCACAATGTAGACAAGAGCTAAATAAAGTGCAAGGTGCTTGAGCAGTGCAGATGGGTCAAATATAGGCAGCTACGGTTCACCAGTAAGAGCCAGACATCTTGGGGTGGAGGGGCAAGAGCAGTTGGGGAGGTCAGATGTGGGGGGGGGGTTAGGTGGATGGTATGCTGGAACAGGTGTGAGCAAGGAGAAGTCGTAACTGGTATCTAAGGGCTGGAAGTGAGGGGAGAGGCAGAGGGAGAAAGGGAGCAAGCTCCAGAGGGAAGGGAAATAATAGGAGAAGATAGACTGTCCGGCAGAGGAGTGAGGGTGAGGGTGGGGAAGGGAGAAGGTGTGAGGGTCCCTGGAACAAAGGGAGTAGGAGGATGAGGGGATGCTGAAGAGGAGTGAGGATAGGTAAGAGGGAAGGGGAGGGGACCCAAACCAGTATTTTGAGATGAAGTGAGCATGGTGGGACTGGCAACATGAAGGGAGAGGGAGGTTGGAAAGGGAGGAGTGGAGGGAACAATGATGAGTACAAGAGGGTGAGTTGGTAGCAAGAATAGAGGCCATGGGTTGTGGATGCTGTCCAGTGAGGACGGGCATCGGGGGGGCGTAGGGATGTGGCTGAGATGCACTTATTTTGGGTATATTCCGGACATCTGTGTGGATCAGGCCCATAATTTTAGTTACTGCTGGTGCACATGACTTTAAAGTCCTGGCACCTGATTGACTTTACATAAAAAAGAATCCATATATAATATACAGTATGCCATAAGCTAAGAACCATAAAAGCAAAAGGAGAATATATGTTGATCTGCATTATTTGTACTTAGTCTGAAAACATCAAGTCATTGACACACACATCCCCAATCATAAGTGCCTATTGGGACTTTGTATATGACAAAAAATAAACTTAAAACATATGTTTAAGATTAGCTTCTTTTTACATTCTGTATCATCTGCCATTCATTTTTTATTTGTTTCTTTTCTCTCCAGCCTGGGTATCAACTTAGTCTTCTCACCTTTGGGCATGTAGCCAGTTTTTTGCCTCAGACCAATAAATAGTAGTGATGCTGGTTACAAAGTAAGCAGTAACCCACGACAGGGTGTGCTGTTACTGGGGATTAACGCACACCCGGGTGCATTGTGAGGCACAAGACCACAGGCCAAGTGTCCTCATAGCACCTGGGTGTGAGTTAATTCCTAGTAACAGCACACTTGCACTTATAATATGGGTTATTTTAAAACAACAGAAAAAATCAAGTGTTTTTTTGATGTTTAAACAGCAGCAAAGGTACTGTATCCTGCCACCTTGCAATAACAAATAATGCAGCCTGCATTGCTGTTATGCACATAGAAATGTTAAAGATACACAACTGACATGATCTGTGACATCTCTTGTGCATAACATTCACTGCTACACTTCCTACAATGTGCACAACCCCCACCCCACACACGCATACAACAACTGTGCCCTGACAGCACTCTACTATGCTGTGCTTGCCTCTCTGTCTCTCTAGCATATGGCAAGTGTTCAGAGGAGGACTTGTTTACTGGCACACAGACAGACAGAGGAGAGTGCAGCAATGTCTATCTGTCACACAGACCAACACTGCTGCATTCAGCTCCGTCTGTTCTCTGTCCCTCTCTCTCTCTCTCTCTCTCCCTCCCTGAATACACTGCTTACATGGTTTGCTAGCCACAGAACACAGCCTCGCTCGCTCTCTCTCTTTACATCGCAGCAATTTTACCTGCAGGGCACCCATACCGCAAAGACAGACTGACACTGCACATCACCTGACCATCGCTGTGCCTCTTTCTCCCTCTATCTCTTGCTGTCTCACACACCAGCAGTCGGGGACACAGATCGACCCCTGCGACCCACCCAACAGCGATGTCACGCACCGTCCCAGCGCTGTGTTATGAACCAGCTGAGTGGTTCCATTGCTGGAGGGATGCAGACCTACACTGTAGCACTCTGTACGAGAGAGAGAGAGAACTCAAATGTAATCAGAAGCATAAATAAGAGAGAGAGAGAGCAGTGCAGGAATTCAGCACCTCTCTCTCTCTCCCTGTACATGTCTCTCTCTTCGGTCTCTTGTGCTGGGATTACCTGATCACCAAGGAGGAGACAGTGTGTATGGCCGGGGTGGGCCACGGCAGGGACTCTGCCTACCAGACACCAAGGACTGCCCAACGTACTACTCATCCCAATCACAAAAAACTGACCGCTAACACCTCAAGAGGCTCATACAGACAGAGAGAGAGAGAGACACACACACAGACCTGTCCCAATGTTGCTGTGACTGTCTCTCTCGCTGCAGCTCACTCGGTCTCTCTCCCCATATGGAACAGGAGCACTTTGTGATGGACAGAAGGGAAGACATAAGCAGTGCCAGTTCTCTCTCTCTCTCGCGCTCTGTGCCTCTCGCTGTATCGCTCTCCCTCTCTCTCTCGCCCTGTGCCCATACCTCGGTGCACCACTCATTGCCTCTGTCTTCCGCTGTCTTTGGGGGGAGGTACACTCCACTGTACTACCTCTCTCTCTCTGTCCCAATACTTGAAGGACTCAGTGCGGTACCAACGGGGCCAAAACAACAGCTGCACCAAATGGGGATCATGGATCCACAGCCTGGGTGGTGGTGGGGCCGGTAAGGTCGCAATCACCTGTGGTTTGTGCTGCCTGGAGAAAGAGACACGCAGTATCTCCTCAGTCAGCTCCCAGTGGATTGTGCCATCGGTCCCCAGATATTGTGTCTTCTCCAGACTACGCAGCCGTGCCCTGTTTGCCAACCGTGCTCCATGTGCCACTCTTGGAAGACTCCTTGGTGCAGGCAGTTGCTGCATGGCTCGGTGTAACAGCACAGGGGTACAACTGCTTTGGGGGTGAACAAGTGCCAACAGAAAATGGGAGATGCACAGCTCCCAATGCTTGGTGAGCAGGCGGCAGGGCGACTGGGGCTTGGGGGGGCACCCTGACAAGCTCTGTGCTACAGCAAGTGCTCACTCTGTCTCCTCTGCTGCCACCGGGGGACAAGTGCTTCGAGAGCTGGAGAGCAGGTGACGGAAGGGCCACCCTGACAAGTTCTGTGCTGCAGCAACTGCTCACTCTCTCCACGGCGGGTGACTCTGTGATCCCCACAGTACCCAGACATTCACGGGCCGGGTAGGTGGGTAGGCATGTGGTGGTAGTTTAAATGCTGCAGAACACTGGAATGAGTAATACCTGTGTTTCCACTAATACCTGTCTCCCCCCAATAGTGACAGCCAGGACTTCCTTTGCCCTGCCTTCCCGACAGTCTCAGAGACAGAGAGAAAGAGAGAGATACCACAGTGCCGGAATTGTGCACTGCCGATCCCAATATAGCTCTCACTGTGTGTGTGTGTGTGTGTGTGTGTGTGTGTGCACGGGGAGAAGACCTCTGCGGGCAACAGTAGGAGTTCAGCGGGCGGGTGGGTGGTAGTCAGGTAGCGCCCGCGAGCTACAGAAATTTTGACTACCTGCTGGTGTCACTATGACTGGGGCAATTCGTTGACACTATAGGGAAAAATAGGAGATCCACAGGGCGGGTAGGTGGGTGGGAATCCATGTAGTGGTGTGGGGACAGTCACTTATATGATAACATGGGGTAGCATACTCTCCCTCTTGCTACTCAGTGTTAGCGGGAGAATTAAATGACTGCTGCTCATTGTTGCTCTGCCTAGACAGTAAACAAGTGCGGATTGTGAACAGTGATCGTGCCGCCAGGACTAATCACATCAACTGTGCCGATATTGCGGCTTAAAGCATGACCATGCATACGGAGTGGACCAATGGGTTTCCATGTTTTCAGCAACTCATGTTATGACTAAACATAGAGCAGCTGTTGAAAAGTAGCTGTAGTGTTTTTGGTTTCAGATGCTCTCAACTCAAGATAAACAGTTGTATATGACATGAAATACTGTCATGTTGTAAAATTAAAAGGAGATTTGTACAGCATCAGATTTATCCTGCCAGAAAATGCTTTTTATCTGTAAATTGTAGGAGGCAAGTGGTTATGAACCCAGTTTTACAGGAAAACAAAACATAAATTCTCCATCTGTTTGCAAAGATTGTTATGATGGATGATGTCTTGAAGTCCACAGATACTGAAGCAAGGTATCGCATTCTAACAGGTTCATGGAAGATCAAAGCATATTGTGTGACTAATGATAATGAAGACTTATACTGGCTTTTTAAACTTTGTTATATGATTGCATTTAGAAATGTACAAATGCTTCATCTCAGGCAGTGAAAAATCACTTAGGCATTCCATGGTTTCCTGCAACTTTGACAGATTACATAGCCCGCTCCAGGTCAGCAGGTACCTCTCTGTGGGAGCCAGCTGAGCTGTGAATGTATTATTTGCAATGTGTTTCTCTGATATCTGACATTATTTGTGTTTTACTGTTATATGGGTGTTTTTATAATGCATTTTTTTCTAGATTATATGCCCCATTGAGTGGGATTGATCCTTTATGCACATTAACACTTGGCAGCCTTTATGAGCCATTTCGGTACTCAGGGAGTGCTGCACTGGCTGTTTGTGTTTTCTGCTGTGTCCACAGTTCCTGTGGTATACTACTCCTGAGGGGAATACTGGCTGGTCAGCTGCATATGGTATTGGATACATTCAACCGGAAATGCTGCGGGCAGTGGGGACTGCGTACACCAAGCCTGAAAAACATTTGCAACATTTTGGCTCCCCACCTTGCTAGCAGCTCTGTGTTCTCAAAATAGCTTTGTTCCTAAGATATTCATATAGCAAAGTCTGCAGCCAAGCAGGTGTTTTTCCTTGCATTAAAATGCTGCCGAATGGTAAATGCAAATTTCCCCTTTGTGAACATTAATCTCTTGGAGACCAAAGGTCTAAGTGTAAATAAGAATTGAAGTAAAAAGAGATCCCAAAGGCGTGGAGGGTTGGAGCACTGGAAACCACACCTCCCACCACACCAGTTAGGGATGACTCAGGGTGCTGGATGTAGGCCGGGAAGGGAAGAGGATGGAGCGTTGGTTTGACTGCTCTCCTCTCCTCTCCTGGGGAGGGGGACTAGCCACACTGCTTCTACACTACCACTGTGTGGAGGTGTGGTGGCAGGGCAGTGAGTGCGACTCACAAGGGGACAGCCATCAGCAGACGCTGTAGTGCATGTGCACCTCCATGGGTAGGCATGCTCAGTGTCATTGCATGCAGCCTGTTCGGGAGGGACCAGAAAACAAGAATATTAGGAGCAGGCATATGACGCCCCGCTCCCTCAATCAAGACTCCTGGCTGCTTCTGGATATGAGTTCTGGGGTGGGGAAGATGGTCCTCCCTCCCCTGCTGTGCTGTGGGGTGTAATCTGTGTGGGATTCTGCAGTGGGTAGGTTCTGAGAGAGGTAGGAGACAGTAAGGAAGGTGGGAAGAGAGACTGCAGAGCCCCCTGCAATCTAGGGATAAAAAGCTGGGGGTGGTGGGAATTGGAATAAAAAAGTGCATATAACACAATCAAGGGAATGGGACAATACTAATGCTGTAGTAGGCAGCCCTTTAGCACAGTGGTAGCACTACTGCTCGTGACACCAGCAACCTTGGTTCTGGAATGAGCGTGGGCGATCAGAGGGCCAGGAGGGGAAGGAGAATTGAGCTTTCCCGAGATTGATGTCCTCCTGTATAGGGGGAGGGTTGCTGCCTCCACAACTGTGGTGCCACTGGGTGCCTACAAGTGGTGACGCACTGAAATGCTGAGTGGGCGTCAGCCAGGTTCAGGAACAGTATGTCACCATACATGCTTCTGTATCAGCCCTGTGGTTGATAGTGTCCAGAGGGCTGGGAGCAGAAACTTGAAAAATGAGCCCCAGCATGACAGACTATAAACCCCAGTGCATCCAGTCCCCCCACACCACCAGAGGCATCTCCTGATGAAGTAGGGATGGTAAATCCCATATGACTCCCCTGGGCGGTACACCATGGCTCATAGGAAGGAGCTGGCACTAGCTGGTAAGGTGTGTTGGGGAGTCGGTAATCTGCCACGGGATTTCATGAGGAAGGCTTCTGCTGGTATAATGAAGGGGACATAATGAAAAAGAAAAAAGAAAACTTGTAGTTGAGGAGTAATGTGTCCAGATTTGGAAGGATATTATTTATGAGTTGGGGCTTCAAGAGGAATTAATGTTACCTTCACTAGAGATAACTAGGCAGACAGAGAAGTTGAAGTACAATTATGGTAATTATGAACAATGTTATAGCTGGCCTGGTGGCGCTGAGGGTTGAGGTGCTGGATGCCACACCTCACGCCACGCTGGCGACCTGGGTTCGGGAACAGGCCTGGGCCATCGGGGTTGGCAGGGAGAGGATTGAGCGTCCAGAGGACTGCTCTCCTCTCCTCTCCTGGGGTGGGTTGTTGGGGGCTCCCGGTGCAGTTGTGGCCTCTGGTGGAGACCAGGGGCAGGCACAGATGTTGGGATGCAGAAAGTGGGTGGGCTGTCGGCAGGCTGCAGCGGCGTTAGCCACACAGGACACCCTTGCATGCCACATCCCAAGGGCAAAACTTCAAGGAAAAAACCCTGCCTCGGCAGTAGGTAACGGTGGGGATCATTGCCCAGTGCCGGGCCTTACCGATCCATGCTCCCAGTCACCCTCCTCCTCTCCGGTCGCTCCACTGGATTATAGATAGAGCACCAGAGGAGTTGGCAGTCCCACCCCAGGGGGCTCGGAGCCAGGGAGTCATGCGACCAGATGAGGCTGGGGGGTGAGGGCCCGAACCGGGGAGTGCAAGTGTCGGAGGGGCTTCAGACGGGCAGCAGAGCACCAGCTGAGAATCCCCACCGGAGAGAGTCTGCCAAGGTAGGAGAGAAACAAAGTCTACAAAAAAAAAAAAGAACAATGTTATATTTATAAAAGTGTGATTATTAAATGTACTAGATTACTGTTGAAAACAATTATGATGCTTTAACTTAAAGTGAAGGCACATAGCAAAAATGAAGATATGTGCGTGTGTGTATATATATATGAGAGAGAGAGAATATCTGATAGGCTGAACTTTTTTTTTTTTTCCCTTCTTCTTTGTTCCCCTTTTCCCCCTCGGCTCTGGTCTTTCTTGGGAGCACCAAGGAGTCATCCCCCTGCGGTCCGCTCCTACCTGGACAGTCCTCCATCACCCATGTAGCCTTGGATTACCCCTTGGGCGGGGATGAGGTGGGCCCCAACACCCCGACAATTCAGTAGCGTGGGTCGGGAGGGTGCCAGGAGGGCGGCTGCAAATCGGGGGCAAGCTCCGGTACTCCGTCTCCGCCAGAGCCATTTCCCCATTTTCTGGGAAGTGGCCGGTGCCCTGACGTCAAGGCATTGATTCCGACATCTGCCACTCCCCCACTCCTCCCTCTGCTCCTCAGTGCCTGCTGTGTCTCCGGCCTCTGCCAGAGAGCAGCCGAGCACCATACAGGGACCCTTGTCCCTCCCTGGGAGAGGAGAGTTGTCCTCTGGATGCTCAGTCGTCTCCCTCCCCTGCCGACCGCCAGCGGCTTGGGCTCGTTCCCAAACCCGGGTCAGTGGCGTCCAGCACCTCAACCCTCAGCACCACCGGGCCGGCCCCTGATAGGCTGAATGTTTGATATGTTACAGACAGATGAGTTCCATATTTCGATTTCTTTTTGTCAATTTCATTTTGTTTATGTTTAGGTTTGCTACATGGCGCGGTGTACTCCGTTTCTCTCTGTAATTCTTCAAGTGAGACACAAGGAGAGTGGTTGTACACGTATTAGGGACGAGATGTATTCAGGTGGTATTTATAGGATTGACTACCATGTTAGAAGTAGTCTGGCTGCAGACTAGGATGTGACGTGTACACTATTTAGATAAATGTGTGTAACATATTCACTGTGTGGATAAACAACATTTATATAATGGCTGTGGAGATGCATGGATTTGTATAATTTTTGTTTACCTCACCCCTATTGCATGCATATATATATATATATATATATATATATATATAACAAAAACTCAGTTAATGCATCAGTTAGGGTATCTATTGCAGTGACAAAAGTCAGGAAATTCGAACTTAGGGTTACCAACCCTACCACCCCACCTCCACACACCAACAGGTGTTGGGGTGAGCCTTGAGGTCATCAGCCCTAACTCTAACCCCATTCCATGTGTAAACAAGCTGATATGGTACACTGTAGGAGAATGGAGTGAGAGTTAGGGCCAATGACCCCAAGGCACATCCCGCCTGTTGGTGTGTGGAGGGTGGGGGTGGGGTAGTAGAGTTGGTAACCGTAAGTTTGAATTTCCTGACTTTTGTCGCTGTAATTGAAACCCTAACTGATGCATTAACAGAGTTTTTTGCAATGGATTCCCCTTCTTTTTGAGATAGTATAATAGTTTCCAATTCCTCCATAGATGCGCATATGTATGTAGGTGTGGAAACGCACGGTCCTCTGAGCAATGCATTTCCATGTGTCCAACAGTATTGACCCCGTTGTCAGCATAGCCATCTTATTACCCCACCTCATGTACCCTGGTACAGAGAGATTGTGAAATGCAAGGCAAAACGTAATTATGCACACTGCAACGCCAGTCTATGTCACAGAGTACAAAAACACATTTTGGATAGAATGTGAAACAGGACAGCTGTACTGTTCATGAGGTGGTGTGATAAAATGGCTATGCTGAAAATTTGGCAGCAAAATATTGAAAGTACCAAAGTTATGTGTGTGCCTAGAATAAATTCTATGGACGCACATAACTCGGGCATTTTTAGGAATTTTCTCACCAAATTTTCAGCATGGCCTTTTGGGGACCCCACCTCATGAACAGTGGCACTGTGATATTGTTAATATATTTCGAAAGTTGATTTCGCACAGCGACCACACCATTCTACACTTCAGGTGTGAAAACACATTTCGGGCAGGATATGAAAAATGGCAGCTGTACTGTTCATGAGGAGTTGTGAAAAAAGGCAGTGTTGAAAATCTGGAGTGAAAATATGAAAAATTGGCAAAGTTACGAGCATGTGTAGAAACTGCACAATGTACTCTTGTAACATGGTTGTTTTTTGGATTTTTTGCACCAGAGTTTCAACATGGGCCTTATAAAACCGCCTCTCTTGAACACTTGCACTGTCATTTCGTTAATCGGTCTCTGGGAACACTGGGAGTGGGCTTCCCAGTGTCCAGCCTTGGGGGACTACTGCCAACATGGGGATTGGGCACTCCATTGTCAGAAATGGTGTTTTCTTCTGCTGGGGACACTGGGAGTGGGCTCCCCAGTGTTCCACACTGGTGGGGGGTCCTTTAGTGCCAACATGGGGATTGGGCACCTCGATGTCAGCATAAAAATGTATTTTTACATTAATAATCATATTTTCAGTTCACAAAGTAGGATCTTACTTCATATCTCATCATACGAAGTAAGATCCAACTTCGTATTACGTGGATACGATGGGAGAATTCCAGGATGAATTAAACACCCATTTTACGGACATTTTTCAGGCACTACAGACCAGTGAGCCTTACATCCATCGTGGGTAAGCTAATGGAGACTATCCTGAAGGAGAGGCTGGTGGCCCTCCTAGAGGCCAAAGGACTACAGGACAGCAGACAGCATGGCTTCATACAGGGCAGATCCTGCCAAACTAACCTGGTGGAGTTCTATGACTGGGCAACTAGGCAACTGGACAGGGGCCATGCAGTGGATGTCCTGTATCTGGACTTCAGTAAGGCATTCAGCTCGGTGCCACATGGAAGGCAGGGAAGTAAGTTAGTAGGCACAGGGGCGGGTGCAAAGCTGGTGAGATAGGTAGGAAACTGGCTTCAGGGAAGGCAACAGAGGGTGGTGGTGGGTGGGGAACTCTTACACCCAAGGGTAGTGACGAGCGGTGTTCCACAGGGCTCGATGTTGGGACCAGTGTTGTTTGGGATATTCATTGCAGACATATCATGGGACATCAAGAGCAAGATCAGTTTGTTTGCTGAAGATGCCAAGGTAGGAGCGGTGGTGGATGACCTAGGGGGATGGCAGGGGTTGTAAGATGATCTGGCAAAGCTTGAAACCTGGTCGGACACCTGGCAACTGGGGTTTAATGCCAAAAAGTGCAAGGTGCTACATTTTGGGATGAAGAACCCAAAGAGGATTTACCAGCTGGGGGGAGTGCAGCTAGTCCAGAAAGAGGAGGAGAAGGATCTGGGGGTGCTCATTACAGGGTCAGTGAACAACTCGGCACAATGTAGGAAGGCAGCTGCAAAGGCCAACAAAATGCTGGGTTGTATTGCAAGGGGTATATCCTCGAGGAGGGAGGAGGTATTCTGCCACTGTATAGGTCATTAGTTAGATCACACCTGAGTACAAGGCAGTACTGGCGCCTATATCTTAAGAGGGACATTGGTTACTGGAGGGGTAGTGCACGCACAAAGATGATCAAGGGGCTGGGGACTTATCATATGAGAGGAGGATGAGGGAGTTGAACATGTAATCACTGGAGGAGAGGAGGGACGGGGGGACATGATTGAAACCTTTAAGTACATGAAAGGAATAAACAGGACAGGTACAGAGGAGCTGTTCAAAGTAAGGAAGGGGAGGGACACCAGGGGCCATGATATGAGACTGGAGGAAGGAAGGTTCAGGAGGGAGATGAGACACTTTTTTACAGAGAGGGTGGTGGCTGGGTGGACTGCGTTACCTGCAGAAGTGGTATCCAGTAGAACAGTGGACTGCTTCAAAAGGGGATGGGACAGGACAAGGGGGAGGGTTAATGAAGGGGAAGGGTGGAAGGGAGGGGCAACTGCAGAATAAGGGGTGCTAGCTGCACGTTCGAGCAGACTTGATAGACCTCTATGCCTTTATCTGCTGGCAAATTTCATATGTTCGTATGTTCGTAAACAGTAAAGTGCAAAATGCACCTAAGTGGTCCCAATAAGCAAGCTGCATGTGTTGGTTCCGCCCCAGGTTGTCATTTTGGGGTTTCCCCAAATTTTAATATTTCAGGCAAAACTGAAAACAAGATGGCCGCAATATGAAGTAGGAATTTCCACATACAAGGCTGGATTCCTACTTTGTTTCATACAGCTATCTTGAAGTGCTTACTGAGCGTGCTCAGAAATTTTTAATTTTTATTTTTAAATTGATGTAACTTTAAAACTGCTCATTATTTTTTCACCAGACTAGCAAAAGGCACATCTGTGGGGTAGACCCTTTCTGCCCTGAAAATTTCAGACCCCAAAACCAAACCCTCTGTGCTGTAGACAAGTTCAAAGAAAAATCCCAACAAAGACAATGAGCGAAAATATGTTTTTTTCACCTCTCCATAACTCAGAGACCGCACATCCAACTGAAATGTTACTTGACGCACCGAGCGATCTACCCCCACAGGATGGTGCATACCAAATTTTGTGCACATCTGTTAAACGGTTGCAAAGTTTTTAAAGTGTAAAAATTGGGATTTAACATTAAAGCTTTGCTTTAAAAAAAAGTTGGTCTGTTTTGCTTCAAGCAAACGTGTGCTGGTTTGGCCAGCATAGTTTTGGCCCTTTCAGGTTTCCATAGTGTAGTCTTTTCCTGTAAAGTGAGGTGTGGTTCCTGTGTTTTTTCCTTTAGTTTTTTTCTACAACAGCAGCATGGAAGAGAGCAGCTAAAATGGTTATTAAATAAATCTGGATACTTTTTGTTACACAGGTTAACTTTGGTTTCTATGTGTGGCTGTTTGGCAAGTGATATGGAGGCAGTAGTAAAAGTGGTCATTAGTGATTCGGGAGGATGACTTTGTTGCACAGCAATTTTTTTATACAGGTTAACTTTGATTTTCATGTGTGGCTGTTTGTTTGGTAGGTGATATGGATGCAGCAGCAAAAATGGTTGGTAGTGATGAGGGACTGACATTATTGCTCAGGGACACTTTTTCACACAGGTTAACTTTGATTTTCATGTGTGTCTGTTTGGCAAGTGATATGGACGCAGCCCCAAAAGTGTTTGGTAGTGATTCGAGGGGGAGCTGCTTCTTTTTTTGCAGGGGCTATAGCTGGAGAGGCTTTCAGAGCTGCAGTGTAGGTGGATAGTAGGTTGCTGTTTCATGAGTTATTCAGTGGATGTTACACATTAGTAGTGTGTACTAATGTGTATATATTGTGTCTATACTTGCAATAATTAATGAATAGGTTGTTAATTATTTTGCAGTAAGCTATATAGTTTCATAAATAGTGTTAATTACCATCCGATATGGGGAAATATCTGATGTTTTTTATAATGGGAAAAAGTCCCAACCTCGTAAAATATATAGATATATACATTTATACAGTAGGGGTGAGCAAATAACTCATTGAATAATAACATGTATTCTCACTGCAGTGGATTATTCTCACTGTAGTGAAATAAACCACTGTGGTGACTGAAATAAACCACTGTGGTGACATCACCACAGTGGATTATTTGGGGTCCTATTGTATAAATAGAATACATGATGGATGAGTGAGGAACGCTCCGCTACGCTCCACCACTTGTGATATTACTGGAGGTCACTCTGCACTCATGTAAATATTTCCCATATTCACACCCGCCCATCATACATCCTCTATATATAGATAGATATTTAGGGTTTAGGCTAAAGTGACAAAAGTAGGGAAATGTGGTTTTAGGGTTTCCAACCCTAAAATCCCAATGCCACCTCTAAAACAAATGAGGGGCAGAGTCTTCCTAGGGTTTGTCAACCCTAAAGCTCGCCCCATTCTATACTCTCCAGAAACATACACACCTAATTTGGGCCAAAAATATTTAAAACTAACAAAGTTACGAGGAAGCATAGCTAAATGTCAATAGATGTGCACAACTTGGCCACTTTAGAACATTTTTACCCCAAATGTTCAGCATACCATTCTTGTTACCCCGCCTCATGAACAAGTATGTTGAAAATTTTGAAGTCCCACTCAAAATGTGATTTTGCCAACCGATGGCAAAATTGCCTTTCAGGCAGGATTTGCAAAATGACACCCCCTTGTTTATGAGGAGGGGTCTCAAAAAGGGTCTGTTAAAAATTTGGTGTCAGAATATGCAAAAATGGCAAAGTTATGCACCAACATTGAAAATCCCATTTAAATACATTGATTTCCCATACGGAAAAGGATCTTTTTTCATGAGTCGTCATACGAAACAAGATCTTTTTTGTATGACGCTGATACGAAAAAAGAATTTCAGTGTTAAAAAAATACATTTTAAGGGCATTTCTTGAGCAGTAAAATGCAGAAGGCTGCTAAAGGGGCCCCAGTAAGCAAGCTGCATGTATTGGTTCCGCCCCAAAATGTTATTTTTGGGGTTTCCAGATTTGAATTTCTCAGGCAAAACTGAAAACAAGATGCCATATGAAAAAGATTTTTCCTCAAACGAAAAAGGATGTTGTCATATGAAAAAATAATTATTTTTTCTTTTTATACAGCTATTTTTTTGGTGCTTACTGAGCATGCTCAGAACCAAGTATTTAACATCTCAAAATTAAATAACTTTGAAGTGGATTCATATTTTTTCACCAAACAACCAAAAGGCACATATGTGGGTCAGCCCCTTTCTACCCTGTAAATTTCAGACCAAAATTCTAACCTGTCTGGGCGCTAGCCAAGTTGAAAGAAAACACATTGCAACCAATGGGAATAAATTACGAAAAATTCACTTTTTGCACTATTTGTATCTTGGAATCCACACATCCGACCAGAATGAAATGTCAAGAGATCTACCCGAGATTATCCGTGCACAATTTCGCGCAAATCCATTGAACAGTAGCAAAGTTATTAAAGTGCAGAAGTTGGGGTTTAACATTGAAGTGCCTGTATAACCCTAAATATAGGGGTGCCCCTATAAAAATAGTGGTACGGTAGTGCCATTATAGTTATGGTTGAGTAGCATGTTTAATGTTAAACCTCAAATTTTGCACTTTAATAACTTTGCAACCGATCAGTGGATTTGCACACAATTTGGTATGCACTGTCCTGTGGGGTAAATCTCATGATGTGGCAGTTGTCGTTGCAGTTGGATGTGTGGATTCTGAGATCCAGATAGTGTCAAAAAGTAAAAGGCCACCACTTTTTGCAGTTTTTTCCTCATCGCCTCGCGCCCAGACGGTGTGGAATTTTGGTGTAATTTTGTTTGGTGGTTGAAAGAACTTGGGTAACAGAACTGCCAGTGTTATTTTGGTGCAAAAATATTAAACTGTTGCAAAGTTATTACATTTTTAGGTTCTTAATATTTCCTATAGGAAGTTCATTTTTCAGGATAGAGGTAAAAATTTTGACAAAGGAATTGATTTTATAAATAAGGATTCAATCTTGCGAGACCCATTCTTTTTTCATGAGAATTAAATCCTTTTGTGAGCAAAAATTTATTTTTTTCGAGCTGCCATCTTGTTTTCAGTTTTTTGGAAAAATGTTCTTTTTCAAAAGCCACAAAAATGACATCCTAGAGTGACACCACCACACCTAGCTGGCTGATCAGGACCCCGTTTGGTGCAGTCTCCACTTCAAAGTGACAAATATACCCCTTATATGTGGTTTTTTTTTAATATAATGAATCCTTTTTCGTGACCAGATGATACAAAAAAAGAACCCTTTTTCGTATCACGAGTCACAGAAAAGTATCCCTTTTTGTCACTCAAGAATCCTTTATTGTCCCTTACATTGCCCTCCACAGAACTCTACAGTTTTTCCCCGGTGTCTAGTGTGCCCCCTCACCCTCCAGTACCCCTGCCTCTACATTTCCCTGATGTCTAGTGGCACACCCCAACCTCCAATCACTGTCCGGCTTCTTTTTTTTATTTATAATAATAATCCGACACTAGGATGCCCACTCACGGTGTCAGATGCCCCTCCCTGCCCATTGTTGTAATATTAATTGCCAATATCTGGGGGCCCAGTCCCCATGTCAGCATTCACAATTCCCCCCAGCAGTGTGGGACACTGGGGAGCCCACTCCTAGTGTCCCCAAATACTTCTAATATTTGATTTTATTCCTGAAAAAAAGAAAACTGTCCTGCAACATGTTTTATTTTTTTTTTACAACCTGAAACAAAGAAAATGGTCCCTCGTTGTCGCCAATGACCCTCTCCCCCATCCCGACCCTCCCGTTGAGCACCCACCCCTCCTACACACACCCTACCCTGTATTTACCACTGGAGGTCATCTGCTATCATCTTCTGCATACTGGGAGACATCTGCACTCTTCAAAGCCGAACCGCAAACTGAGAAATCAAGGTAAGTGCCATATAATGTATTTCAATGGCGTTTTGAACTTAGGTTCATAACTTTGGCAATTTTAGGTATTTTTTACCAGATTTTCAATATGGGACCCCACCTCATGAACACTGCCTCTGTCATTTCGTTAATTGGGCCCAGAAGGGGATTTCGCAGTTACTGTGCAAAATCACCTTTTGGGACCAATTAATGAAATGACAGTGCCAGTTTTCATGAGGTGGGGGTCCTGAAAACCCCCTGTTAAAAATTTGGTGAAAAAATTCTTAAAAATGGCTGAGTTACATGCATTTGTTGAAATTTTCCTATGCACGCATGTAACTTTGGTAATTCTCAATATTTTGATTCCAAATGTTCAATATAGAATTTTTTTCACACCACCTTATGAACAGTACAGCTGTCATTTTTCACGTCCTGTCCAAAACATGCTTATTATTTTTTTTTATTTAGTTTTTGTTGACTGGACAAGTGCACTAGACAAATCCTGCCTATTTTCAGGCACGACTTGGGAGTGGGGAATACAGATGAATGCCAACTGGCCTTGAACCAGATTAAGCTGTTGGTGGTATTTTTTGTGATGGTTTTCACACCTGTGGCACTGAATGGAGTTTTGGCATGGATTTGAACATTTTCACCTATGGGGTTTATGAGGTAGGGTCATAAAAGACTATATTAAAAATGTGGGGTCAAAATATGAAATAATGCCAAAGTTATGACAATTCATTGCAATTTCGCTACGCCCAGTTGTACCTTTGGAAATAATATTATTTTTTACCCCAGTTTTTCAACGTAACCTTCTTATTAACACACCTCATGTATGTCACAGCTGTTATTTTTCAAATCCTGGCCAAAATGTGTTTTCGCACCTGTGACGCGGAATGGCATTGTAGTTGCACAGAATTACGTTTGGCCGGGGATTCAAAAATTTTCTGTACCGTGTACATGAGGTGGGGTAATAAAATGGCTGTGCTGACAATTTGGTCATTGTTGTCCTGTAAATGGAAGCGCAGGGCCCAGAGGGCCCTGTGATTCCACAGCTACATACATATATGCGTCTATGGAGGGATGGGAGCGTAGGGTCCAAAGGACTCTGTGCTCCTACCGTAAAATAAGGTTACTATTATGCTATCTTAAAAAGTAAGGAAACAAGTTGCAAAAAACTTCGTTAATGCTTAGTTAAGGTCAAAGTGACAAAAGTTGGGAAATGAGGTGTTAGGGTTTCCTTAACACCCCACCCTCCCAAACCAGGCAGGAGAGCAGGTGTGGGGTGTGCCTTGGGCTTCTCAAGCCAAACGCTCACCCCATTCCATCTGTAAATAAGGTCAGATATGTAGACTTTATGATAATGGGGTGAGCGTTAGGATTGAGAAGCCCAAGGCACACCCCACACCTGTTCTCCTGCCTGATTTGGGAGGGTGCGGTGTTAGGGAAACACTAACGCCTCTTTTCCAACTTGTATCACTTTGAGCCTAACTATAGCATTAACAAAGATTTTTGCAACTGATATGCATATACATTATAGTGGCACAGTAGTGCCACTATAGTTATGGTTCAACAGTCACTTCTATGTTAAACCCTGAATTTTACACTTTAATACCGTTCAACCGATTTGCATGGCATTTTGCATGTGTTATCTGGGACTAATGGTCTATTGATGCACCATGTTTCATTCCAATCAGATGTGCAGTTGCGGAGATGCATAATGTCAAATAATTTGAAAATAAAATTTTTTATGCCAAATCATTGTCATGCTGTTTCTCCGAAATGGCTTGGGAGTTTGATCTAAAACTTCCAAGGTGTATGGGGTTTGTGTCACAGATGTGCCTTTTGAAGGTTTGTTGAAAAAATATTAGTCCATTCAAAAGTTATTAAAATTATACATTTCCCATTATCTCCTATGGGAAAAATTAGATGTGCCATGCGAAAGCACTATTTTGCTTTCACAAAAGCGGGTTTTGTTTTTGCAAATGCTCTAATTAGTGTTGTGCTTCAGCCATCTTGTTTTCAGTTAACGATATGTGAAAAATGATATAACTTAAAAAATACTGCCCCTTGGTAAAGACCAACTTTTGTGTTTATCTAATCGGGGCCTGAGGAACAAAATTCGGTGGTTAGTTTTTTTTAAATACTGCCCAGAAATATGTTTATTTTAATTGGCCCATTTTATTGTCACAAATGTGCGACACTACTGACGCAGATTGCGGCACTATTTTGCAAAACACCCACGGTAGTGCCGCAAACTGCGTCACTGTTTGACAAAACTACCAGGGTTGTGACACAAATTTGCGACACTACCTTTGTTAAACTCTCTCTTTCTTTGTCACTGCATTGCAAATAAACTAGGCTCATCAGCTGAGATTTTCAGGGTACAAAGGGCTTGCCCCCACAAATGTGCCTCTAAGTGGTTTGCTGGAAAAATTGACATCTATTCCGTACTTGTAAGATTTGGAAGTTTAGTTCTTTCCCATAGGATAATGTTGTAATGGCTGGGGCACCTTTCAGCAGTTATATCTCAAAATCGCTTTGAGATATGGACTCAATGCATTGGGCAGCTTAGCACAGGTGTATTAAGCTGCTATGCATGCTTCCAGGCCTTGTTTACAGCTGTGGGAAAATTTATGAATGAGGCTAAGGTAGCTGTGATACTGTGCCATTATGGACTACTGGGAGCACAGTGCCCAGAGGGCCCTGCACCCGCACACATAAATAAGGAAAGGATAACAGTATAGACTAATGGCAATGCAGGGCCTAGGGCCCTGCACTCCCAAAGGGAGATGGGAGTTAATTACAATATCTCTACACTTATGGGTAGATGGGAGCACAGGGCCCTGCACTCCCACATGGAACTGAAGGACAATTACAATATGCATGGATGGGAGCACAGGACCCTCACACTATGGAGTGATGGGAGCACAGGGCCCAGAGGGCCCTGCTCTCCCATAACGAACTGAGAAACAATTACAATGGACTGATGGGAGGCATGGCCTGGAGGGCCCTGTGCTCCATCAACCAAATAAGGGTAAGATTAGACTTTTTCTAAAAGTAAGGAAATTCATTGCAAAAAAAAAAAAGCTTTGTTAATGCATCAGCTAGGGTTCATATTAAAGCAATTAAAGTATGGAAATGTGGTGTTAGGTTTCCGAACCCTAACACCCCACCTCACTCCCCCACACACAACCCTACCACCCCACCTCCACACACCAACAGGTGTCAGGGTGTGCCTTGGGGTCGTCTGCCCCAATGCACACCCCATTCTCCTATACTGTACCATCTCGGCTTCCTTACACATGGAATTGGGTGAGGGTTACGACCAACACCCCAAGGCACACCCTGACACCTGTTGGTATGTGAAGGGTGGTGGTGGGGTGGTAGGGTTGTGTGTGGGGAGGTGAGGTGGCATGTTAGGATTGGGAACCCTAGCACCACATTTCTATTCTTTTGTTGCTTTAATATGAACCCTAATTGATGCATTAATGAAGTTTTTTACAATGAAAAAATATATACATATATATATATATATACACGTTTGTTAAAAGATAAAGCTCATGATTGACCCTGATGAAGTGGCATATTAAAGTCCTGAAAATGTTGGGTTTTGGAAGATGGACAAAAATGGTTTGACTTTTCCTACAAAATAAAAAACTTTTGAAAAAAATACACTTGATATTAACACTTAGGCTGCCGTCAGAACTAGAACATATAGGAATTTTGGACTGATATATCAGTCCACGGCCCTGCAAGGGTTAAAGATGTGTTTTACAGAGTGAGTGAGTCATTTCTCCAAAGTTTCTTACAGGTTATTAACCTGTCATTGCTTCCTCTTGGTTTTGGACAATGTGTCTTTTATGTTTACCGTCATCTTTAAAGAATAACTAATGTCACAAGAAAAACTTTAAAAAATATCAAGCCACAGTTCAGCTTATATTTCACCTGTGGTGGATCCTGTATACATTGAATTTGCAGTAGCCTGATGTAAAATATGCAATTCATCTTCACATGTGAGGGGGCAAGATCATAAATCACGAATAGCGGAGAGGGGACCAAGTTATAAAAGTCCTGCCCCTTCATTTAGTGATGATAAACTGTGTAACATGAGTCAGGCCATTTATACCACTTCAGTTTATTAGTTGTAACTTTTCAGTCTGTTGTTCGTGTAAAGTTTTAAAATTTTCCACTTCATTTGAGCTTCTGGTTTCAGTGCTGCGTAGGGTTGTGTAATGTCATTGTGATTGTGATATCTGCTTTCCGATTGGTACGGTAGTCCATTGTAATGTATCCAATGTTCAAGACAATGATTGTGAGATGCCTAACAGCAAAAAAATTTGGCTTTTTTGTAAGTTGGGTGCCAAGGTAACACATTTTGTCTTGCACAGTTTATTTTTACCCCTGTTGTGTCAACATGGGATACCCAGTGGTCTGACTCCAAATATACAGGCACAGAGAAGGGCTGCTTAGAGCCAACAAGCCCTCAACACACATGGAATCTTGAGTACTTTTATTTTATTTTGTGTGCAGTGTCAGTTCAGGTTGCCCCTGTCCTCTTAGGGCTTTCAAATGTCTTATGGTCTTGGGTCGGCCACTGTTTGACCAGTATAATGCAATGTATAGAGTAATAGGGACGAACGCCAGACAAAAAAGTTTTTGAATTCTGTACGAATTTTATTCAGCGTTTTTCTCGCACCAGAGTGATGGGCTACATTTCATGGCAGTGCCACTTCCTCAGGCCCACAGTGTTGTATTCTGTTAACATAAAGTAAAGTTTAGTGTCTATCTTTGATTTTCAAATCCTGGTAATTGTCCTGCTGTTATATATTCCTGTGGCACCACATCCATTATCCTACTTTATGCCATGAAATGAAAAAAAAAAGTTTTAATTTTAAATACAATGGGGTAAAAAACTACCCTATCAAATATTCTATAGTGTTAAAACAGGGTGACCTCAACTTAGACTGTCTTTCCAGTGCTTCCACTCCCCATAAAACGCTCTGCGACTCTCTCTTGGATTGACCCAGCTCATCAATGAAACCACATGCCCAAACAAGATCAACCCTACCAACAGCACTCTGCTGGACATTATCCTAGTTAGCAAACCTCATTTATTTAGTCATGCTGATGTTTTCTTCTCAGATATCAGTGATCACTGCTTCATTACCTGTGTAAGGTCAAATCATATTTCCCCATCGGCATCCAAATTCACTATAAAAAGGAGCTGACTCAACTTTGATCCTTGTACGTACATCACAGAATTAAGACACTCCTTAATGCTGGCAGGACTTTTATTTAGCAAAATCTGTGGCTACTGCTTATGACATCTTCCAAGACATTGTGTTAGGTGCCCTTAATAAGCATGCACCATTAGTGAAAGTCCGTGTTAGCAATTAATCTTGCCGATGGTTTTCGAATGAGCTGAAGGATGCCATGCGGAATAGGAATGTGCTGTGGAATAACAAGAACTTTGCCGGTGCAGTATTTTTGAACCTAAGTAAGGACTTTGACACAGTTGATCACAACCTGCTCCTCTCGTCCCTCCAGAATATTGGCTTGGATGCTCTATCCCTTAGATGGTTCGATAACTATCTCACAGGCCGTTCACAGCAAGTAAAGGCTGATGGTGAGGTCTTGCCTCTAAAACCCCTTCTGAGGGCGTACCACAAGGCTCCATTCTGGGTCCCCTGCTGTTCGCAATCTATATTAATAGAATCGATGCCACCATCAAAAAGGCCCAAATACATCTATTTGCGGACGGCACAGTGCTCTGTGTTAGTGGACCTTCCCCTGATGCGGCGTGTACAGTTCTTCAGGATGAATTCAATATGCTGCAGCTTCAGCTTCTAAAAGTTGCTCCTGAATGCCAAGGCAACAAAAGCAATGTTCTTCTCATCTTTCCCTAGCGCACCAAACCCGTCCACGGCTGGGACACTCCACTTTATTACTACCATCCTTGGTGAACAGCTGGAGTACATGACCAAATTCAAATATCTGGGGGTATGGCTGGACAATAGACTCTCCTTCCTGGGACATATAGAAGAACTGATAAAGAAACTCCGACAGAGACTTGGCCTCCTCTTTAGAATAAAAACCTCCTCCCCAGGGATGCTAAGATGAGGCTAGTCCAAACCACCTTTCTCTCATTGTTAGACTATGCTGACTTCCTTTACAGTCAGAGTTCTGCCGGTGCACTCACAAACTCGATACGCTCTACCACAGAGCTCTAAGGTTTATAACGGGTCTTCCCTAGCCCACCCACCATTGTTCTTTGTATATTTCAGTGGGTTGGACATCCCTTAACTTCAGATGACAGAGGAATGCAGCATTCTGGACCTACAAAATCATCTTAAACAAACTGCCCGACTACATCGCTGACTGTTTGCCGTTATGTACACTAAGTAAGTACGCTCTGAGAAGTGCCTCTTACATTTCGCTGAAGGTATTCAAGGCTAGATCTCGCTTTGGCTGGGCATCTTTTAGTCACGTGCTGCCTCAAATGTGGAATAAATTGCAAAAAACCCTGAAAATAAGTCACCCCATTAGCTTAGCAACATTCAAAACATTATATCTGCGTCTTAATAAGGAATCCTGTGGTTGCTCCCCCTGACTCTAGGGTCCCTCGTCTTTATGGCTGCTTCCGCCTCATGGTCTTACTTCTCATCTACTGCCTGGCCCCCTCACCCCCCAAAAAATGATCACTGTATCCTCCTCACTACCTCTACCCCTGAAATCTAGACCTGATACTGTACCTGCCAACCCCTACTTCCTGCCCCTGCTGTACTGTTCCTCTTAATAGATTATACCACACTACCCTGCATTTGTGACCCCTCGATCACCTTCCACTATCCCTTCCACATCTGTCCTCCTCCCCCTCCCTATCTCCCCCCCCCCGCACTTAGTTAATCTTCGTACCTTGTTCCTCGGGGGGTCCCGGGTGGAACATCTTATGTTATTGTCCCTTATTTGCAACACAGTTGTTTTGTACATGTCTGAACACTGTTTGCTTTGTACATATTGCCATATCTATCAAACTTTTTTTCCCCAAATGTGGAACATTGCCTCTCAAAATGTGGAACAAATGAGCAATATGTGGAACACTTGATCAAATCTTTACCTAGGATCCCCCATCCCCAACCACCCCACGCTACACTCCTTTTATAGGGTACCACAGTTGTGACATTTCCTGTGGCAGAGCAGGAAGGGGCGGATCAGTGGGGCCTCCACAAGGTGATCTCATTTACAGGGGCACTAGTAATTTAACTTGTTATAACAAGTTAAACAAAACACAATTAAACCATTACTTGCATTTTTCCTTTTTTTTCCTTCTAATTACTCTGACTAGGTTACAAACCCAGCAACTTATTTGGAATGGATTTCATTAACTGCAGGTACTGTGGAACAATTTTCAGAAGGACAGTCTTACAGGATTTAGGACACTGTCCTACATGCTGGGCCTTTGGAGATCTTAGGTCTCAGCTCCTGGCAGCATGGGCAGAGATTGCACGCCTCAAATTTCATATTGAAGAGGAAATACATTATAAGAACCACCCGCCATTTCCCCAGCATCCAACAGAAAAACCTCGAGCCGCAGAGGTAGTTGGTCCAGGAGGTTGGCAGGTGGTTAGGAGGAACAAATCAGGTGCCCCATCACTCTCTGCTCTCCAACACATTACCTCCAAAAACCATATAAACACTACAAACAGGTATCTGCCTCTATCTCCTGAAATCAAATAAAGGCAGAAGACACTGCAGCAGGACACTGTGGCACAGGAGCTAGCACAACAATACTCACCCAAATTAGGAACCAAACTAAACAAGCACAAAGGAAACTCAAAACTTCTGATCATAGGAGACTCCATGATTCGGGAGTTGATACCCATCTCCAGCCAAGGGTGATGGTCAGATGTCTCCCAGGTACATCAGCATGGAGAGACACTGACCGCATTGCTAAAATTGTTCACAAAGCAGGAGAAAACATTGATGTCCTAGTACACATAGGGACTAATGATCTCGCCAGCCGGTCAGTTGTGGAGACCAAGGAACACCTGACTAAGCTGGGTGACAAACTATCATCTATTTCATCGCATCTCCTTCTCTGAGATCCTGCCAGTCTGGGAGAAGGGGCAGATGGACAGAAGGTCAGAAGAAGGAGATAGGGGAGCTAAACACGTGGCTCAAGGACTGGTGCCAGGAAAAGGACACAGATTTGTGGGAACTGGCAACAGTTCTGGGAGCAAAGTTCTTTAAATTTGATGGACTGCATCTGACTAAAGAGGAGTCAGTGCATTGGGGCAAGAAGTTTGGCGTCTTTGCAGAATATTTAAACTAGCAAATGGGGAGAGGGGTGCAGCACCCACATCGTCAGAACAGGAAGAACACCCCTCCCCTCAGCTAGTGGTCAAACAGGAATTCAGCGTGTTTGCCGTTCATTTACATCACCAGGTAAGAAAAAGGTTTGTCTCCCCATACGATGCACTAGGATAATGCCAAACTTCACCCAACAACTAACACACCAAAATCTGGCCAATGGAAAATCATGTACACACTGCTCACAGCCTGGGAAATAAGATCCCAGACCTGCAGGCAATAATGTCAGAGCTAAACTGGACATAGTAGCAATTAGTGAGGCGTGGTTTACCAGTAACCACACTTGAGGACTTCAGTACCTGGCTATGTATTGTTCAGAAGAGACCGAGGTGCAAAAGGGGGAGGGTGGCCCTGTATGTTAATGAAAATATCAAAGCTACAGAAATTCAGAATACACATAAGGAGCCAGAAGAACTGTGGGTCACCCTGGAAACAGGAAATGGGACAGCCATAAGAACTGGGGTTGTCTACAGGCCCCCAGACCATAGGAGGACATAGACACATTACTGTTAGAAGATATACAAAACATGACAGCTAAAGGGAGGTTCTGATAATGGGAGACTTCAACATGCCAGATACAGATTGGTCAATACCAGCAGGAACATCTGCCAGAACTAGACTCATAGTGGATTCCTGCAAGGAGGGCCTCAAACAACTGGTACAGCAACCCACAAGAGACAGGGCTATCCTAGATCTAGTACTGACTAACAAAGAAGGGATCACAGATCTCCAGGTAGAAGGTCACCTGGGGGCCAGTGACCATCACATGGTATGGTTCAATTTGGCTACTACATCTAAATCAACCCATTCCAAGGCAAAAATATGGGACTTCAGAGGAGCTGACTTTGATAAGATGGCCAACAGAGTTAAGCTAGCCCTGGCAAAAAGAAACACAGGTGAGGAGGTACAGGCAAAGTGGGCAAGCATTAAGGATGCAATACTTGAAGCAACATCCCATTGTGTTAGACAGAAAAAGAAGTGCAAAAGAAGAAGAAAACCACTTTGGTTCTCAAATACAGTAGCAGAAAAGGTCAGAGCCAAAAGGCTGGCCTTCAGGAAATATAAGGAACACAGCGGGATGAAGATAGGGAGGCATACCAAACTGCCCTAAGGGAAGCAGGAAGGCAGTAAGGCAGGCAAAGTCCCAAACTGAGGAAACACTAGCACGAACAGTAAAGAAGGTGACAAGACTTTCTATAGATACATTAGTGAAAGGAGAAAGTCCAGAGGTATTGCTAAGCTTAGTGGAGAAAAGGGAGCATGTGAGGAGGAGGACCCTGTAAAGGCATCTATCCTAAATAGATACTTTTGCTCAGTATTTACTGAAGAGAAGGTAGGGCAGGGCCCACAGCTCAGCATCATGGACACAGGGGAGGAGGTGAGCACTACTCCCTTCACAAAAGAAAGGGTCCTACAAGGCTTGCTAAGCTCAGGGTGGATAAGGCAATGGGACCTGATGGCATACATCCCAGGGTACTTAAGGAGCTAAAGGAGGAACTAGCAGAGCCATTAGCAGAATTGTTTAGTGAGTCTCTGTGGCCAGGAGAGGTCCCAGAAGACTGGAGAGGGCTCATGTGATCCCGCTCCACAAGAGTGGTAGCAGGGAGGAGGCAGGGAACTACAGACCAGTCAGTCTTACCTCAGTAGTGGGCAAGATTATGGAGGCACTCCTTAAGGAAAGATAGTGCAACACCTGGAATCCATAGGGGCACAGGATCCAAGACAGCATGGGTTTACAAAAGGAAGGTCCTGTCAAACTAATCTCATAGATTTCTTTGACTGGGTAACCAAAGTGGTGGACCAAGGGGGAGCAGTTGATGTTGCCTACCTTGACTTCAGCAAAGCTTTTGACACTGTTCCACATAGAAGATTGATAAATAAGCTAGGTAGGCTTGGGGTGGGTCAGAAGTTGGTCAACTGGGTGGCAAACTGGTTGACTGGCAGAAAACAGAGAGTGGTGGTAAATGGTATACAGTCAGAAGAGATGCAAGTCACAAGTGGGTACCTCAGGGATCAGTCCTGGGGCCAGTCCTATTCAACATCTTCATTAGTGACCTGCAGAATGGACTAGAGGGTAAGGCTTGTCTGTTTGCAGATGACACCAAGATCTGCAACAGAGTAGATGATCCAGATGGGTGGGCAGAATGAGAAGAGATCTGGATAAACTAGCAAAATGGTCAGAAGAGTGGCAACTGGGATTTAATGCAAAGAAGTGCAAAATCATGCACATAGGAAGAGAAACCCTGAAGCCACTTATAGGCTGGGAGGAGTTGCTAGCAGTCACAGAAGAAAGAGACTTGGGCATCATCATCACTGATGACCTAAAATCATCAAACAGACCTCTAAAGCAGTAGGTAAGGCTAGTAGGGTGTTAGGGTGTATTAGTAGGGGTATCACAAGTCGTAAGAGGGAGGTAATCCCTCTGTACAAGACATTGGTTAGGCCCCATCTGGATTTCTGCAGCAGTATTGGAGGCCACACCTTCACAAGGACATTAACCAAATTGAGGCAGTCCAGAGAAGGGCAGCAAAATGGTGCAGGGACTGCATCAGAAGACATATGAGGACAGATTAACGGAGCTCAATATGATACCCTTGAGCAAAGGAGGAGAGAGGTGATATGATCGAGACATTTAAACACCTTAAGGGCATAAACAAGGTGAAAGAGTCTAACATGTTTAAATATAAGAAAAATAGCAGGACAAGAGGACACAGCATGAGATTAGAGGAGGCCGATTAAGGGGAATGTGAGAAATTCTTTTCACAGAAAGGGTGGTAGATGCATGGAATGGCTTACCACAAGAAGTGGTGGCTATGAATACAGTGCAGGGCTCCAAACAGGCATGGATAGGCATAAGGAGCAATACAAATGACTATGAATAGATAGGTCACTGACAGAGCAAAGGCCGATGGCACATTTATAAGGTAGAAAAAGAAATGGATGGGCCTTGCGGTCCTTATCTGCCATCAACTTCTATGTTTCTATGAGGCACAGAACACTGTTAAAATGTTTGCATTTATGTTCAGAAAGTCTGTTATTAATTGAATAATATATTTTTTGCATAATTTACTATAAATTCCTGCTTTAAAATGTTAATACTGAATGTGGAACAAGTCCTCATAATGTGGAACATGGAGCTTTTGTGAAGTAAAATGAGGAACATTCCTCATAATGTGGTACAGTTGAGAGGTATGCATATTGCATGATTGTAAATATTGTATTTTAACCTGCATATATCTGCATCTGTATTGACTATGCCTGTTACTTGTAAACCCCAGGTCCACCTTGAAAATGAGCTTTGCTCAATGGTGCCCGCCTGGTTAAATAAAGATTCTGATTGATTGATTGCTTGTTTGATTGAAAACAGTCTGAACAGAAACAGGCATAGAAACCACCTGATGCATTTATTTAGTGCTTTTTTTTCCATGCAAAAATGCCCTTGTGACATAGATAATATTTCAAGAATAAACAACCAATATGTGCTCTAGTTACTAAATAGTTGTGTCACTATGTTACCCTTTTAAATCGCCTGGATTTAAACACATAAGAGGACAGGGGCAACCTGAACTGACACGGTACACAGATTGTATTTGGGAGACTGCCAATAGGTTAAGTGGCCCTTTAGTTTTAGAAAACCTTGTTAAGGGTTTCGAGAATACTAATTCCATATACATTGTAGCTACCATTCTCCATACACCCCACCCCATCCAGACCCACCAAGTCCCCCTGATCTTTGCATCATTATTATTAGATAAATTTTGACCATAACAGATCAACATGCAACCAGGCACAAGCAGCGGGGGAACGGGCCCTTTCTCGGATACTAACAGAAGACCTGAAACAATGTATCTGACATATTATTTCATACCAGAAGAACAAGACCAAATTTCAGCAGCATACACACGGATCCTAAGAGAGTCCCTGAGGTCGCGAGGAAGCAGGCACCCTCCCCACCCCACCCCCCACCCCAATTTGACAGCATACACACAGATCCTAGAGAGGGTCCCTAGAGATCCCGAGGGGCAGCAGAAGCAAGGCACCCCTCCCTCCTCACCCAATTTCGGCAGGTATGTGCACAGCCCACGCCAATGAGCTCCTCTCTTCCTGCACAAAAGAACTTGGCTTGTTTGGAGTTGGCGCCATTTTTACTTTGTTACTTTAAATGTTACTGTCGGCGTATGTTTGGATATAGTTTTCTGCTCTAGCAATTTCATGTCCCAATGCAGAAATGCCGGATATATCAACTGTGCTTTTAAGGATTAATTTTATTCCCTAATGTAGAAATGCCTGCTGTTCCAACTGTGCTTTAAGGATTTTTCTCTACTGTGGCATGCCCTTAAATACAATTTAATTGTGCTGCTTCTTGGAACCCTGAAACCTCTCTACTCTTGCAGTCCCCTAAACTACAAATGAATTTCTACGGTTTTGAGAGCCCTAGACAAGACTGTGTCCTAGACTCTGCAGCTCAAACTGCCCCTAAGGTGCCCTTCAGATCTCTGCTGAGGTGCCCTTCAGGTCTCTGCTGTGCTGCAGCCCTGGCTCCTGAAAAACACCCAAGAGTAGCATATTTGATTAAAAAAAAAAAAACAGAAAACAAACAAAAAAAAAACTGTAATCCAACAAGTGTTTCTGCCCGGTTTCTATCTTAGAGCTGGAACAGCAGAAGACACCAAGAGAAAGGACTGCTGTGGGACTGAACTTCTCTGCTGGGACTATATTGCCCTCCTTCCCTCCCCCCACCCAAAGCTAGTTCTATTTTTATAGGCACAGGATTTGACTGACAACAGGAACTTCCTGATTAGGGGCAGGAAGTGAGTGATCACAGAACCACCAAGGACCCACCATCCTAGAAGGGCAAGAGTAGCTCTCCGGCCCCCTCTAGCTGCTGGAGGTCTGCCTCTGAACAAGCAAGTGGTCTACTGAGAAATATAGGATATTCTTGTCTCAGAACAGGACAATCAGGAGCTTAAAGGGCACACAGGCAGAAAGTAAGGAGAGAGAGAGAGAAAAAACAGATGAAAGAGTAAGGATTGCAAACAGTTAAGGGGTCAGAAATAAGACATGATTGGAGTGGTGCAGTGCAGTGGCTGTGGAGCAGCAGTCTTCCGGGAGATATTCTGGAGGATGCGGTGTTGTCCCATCTGCAGGCACCTTTCTGGGCTGAGGGAGGAGGTTGCTCATCTCCAGGCTGAGTTGGCCAGGATTTGTGGGACCTCCTCTTCCATCCAGGGACCACCAGTGCCACTGCCGTTGCCTCAGAGGTTGCCAAGAAAGAGGAGCGGTTGGACCACAGTGGGCTCAGGGAGGGGAGGGTGGTGGA
The DNA here is from genome assembly GCA_016271365.2 of Neoceratodus forsteri. NCBI lineage: Eukaryota > Metazoa > Chordata > Ceratodontiformes > Ceratodontidae > Neoceratodus > Neoceratodus forsteri. Next base: position 1,125,136,751 of record CM057449.1, on the reverse strand, counting down.
ACAGAGGCACATCCCTCCAGCTGTACCTCTCCACAATTCCTATGCCATTCTGGCAAAGTGTGGTTCCTCTATGGAGGCACCCACAGTGGAGACCAAGGAGGATGCTGGGAACCTCCACAAAGGAGACCCACAGGAGGGTGGCAGGGGACCCTGCAGGGGAAGGAAACAACTCCTGGTGGGGGACTCCATTGTTAGGAAGGTAGAACTGGGCAAGGAAGGGGAGAGGGAGGTAAGGTGCCTGCCTGGCGCCATGGCTTGGAGGGACAGGGAGGGAATCCTCAGGATTGCCGGAGCAGCTGCACAGGAGGGAGCTGGATGTCATTGTCCACCTAGGGACAAATGACCTGGCTAAGAAAGGGATTAGAAGTGCAGGAAGAGTTTGTGGAATTGGGGAGGGGCCTTAGTCAAGTAGCACGCATGGTAACCTTCTCGGAGGTGCTACCATCTATGGCATAGGAGGAGGCTAAGATTTCGTGCCATGGGATTCAATCAGTGGTTGAAAAACTGGTGTAGGCTCAGAGATTTGGCTTCATTGGGGACTGGGGTCCACCTGGAGTGATGCAAGCCTATACTGGCATGATGGGCTGCATCTGTCGGGAGGGAACCAGGATCCTAGGTGATAGGTTTAAATGCTTCATTGTCAAGCTTTTAAACTAGCCAAGGGGGGAGGCACTGGAAAGGAGCAGGAAAATCCTAGCCCTCCCCAAACAATCACGGTAGTAAGTGTGGCAAACACCAACATGGAGGTGTCGATAGGGAGAAGAGCAGGGGTAAATGGAGAAAGTGACAAAGGCAAGAAGGACAGGGATGGGGCAAAAGGGGTAAGGCCATCAGGAAATGGAGGGTAATGAGTACCAGTGCCGTAGTCTGGAGCAACAAGCTCCCTGAGCTGGTGGCCTTAATGGAAGAGGATGCCTGGATATCGTAGCAGTCACAGAAACATGGTACACAGAGAACCATGACTGGGATGTTAACATACCAGGGTACATAACCTACAGGAAAGACAGGCAGGGAGAGAGGGGAGAAGTAGCTCTCTATGTAAAGGAAGGGATAAAAGCAACTGAACAAAAGAGTAAACAGGGAGAGAGGAGGCACTGTGGGTCACCTTGGAGACTGGAAAGGGCACCACAATCCGCACAGGGGTTGTGTACAGACCCCATGTCAGGGAAAGAATGGACAAGGATATGATGGAAAGCATTCTTAGAATGGCAGAGAAAGGAGATACTGTTGATGGGAGACCTGAATATGCCAGATGTTAACTGGAGCACATTTGCTACAGCCACATCAAAGAGCAGGGCCATTCTTGGCCCTACAGGTGACAGGCATTAGACAGCAGTTTGGAACCCCACTCATTGAGGAGCAATCTTAGACCTCGTACTCTCAAGCAGGGGGCAGTGAGAGGATCTCAGATCTAGAAGTAGGTTGCCATCTGGGGACAAGTGACCATCAAACAGTGTGGTTCACGTTAAACTCGGCTACTGAAGTCAAGCCATACAAAAGTGAAGGTACTGGACTTTAGGAGGCTGGACTTTGCCAAGATGGGAGAGTGCCTCAGAAAAGCACTAGCAAACAGGCTAGAAGGAGGTGTGGAGCAACAATGGGGAATTATCAAACTGCCATCACAGAGGCAACAAGCCTTTGTGTGAAGCAAATAAACAAATCAAACGAAAGAAAAGCCACTATGGTTCTCAAGAGAGGTGGCTGTGAAAGTCAGGAAGAAAAAGATAGCATTCCGGAGTATAAGGAAACACAGAAGGAGCAGGACAGAGAGCTGTACCAGTTAAGGCAGAAAGAAGCAGGGAGGAAGTCAGAATAGCAAAGGCCCAAACTGAGGAAAGATAGCCAACTCAGTTAAGAAGGGGATAAAACCTTTTATAGGTACATCAGCGGCGTAGAAAGACAAAGGGAGGGATAGTGAGGCTGAATAGAATGAACAGTGGGTGGGCAGAGGGGACAGTGAAAAGCAGGAATACTGAGCAGAATATTTCTGCTCCAGTATTCCTAAAGAGGAGGGGAAGTGCCTAATCCAGTTAACAGAAGCACTCCTGATAGGGGGTCGATCCCAGTCCTTTCAAGAAGAAAGGGTTCTGCAAGAACTCCTAAAACTGAAAGTGGACAAACAATGGGTCCTGATGGAATTCACCCAGAATTCTAAAAAATTAAGGAAGGAACTAGTGAAACCACTGGCTACTCTTTTAATAAATCATGGGAGGATGGTGTGGTACCCGAGGACTGGAGGGAAGGCGGATGTGATTCCCCTTCACAAAAGTGGGACCAAGACAGAGGCAGAAACTACAGACCTGTCAGTCTGACCTCTGTGGTAGGGAAAGTGATGGAGTCACTTCTGAAGGAAAGAATAGTTGAGTACCTAGAGGTCAGTGGAGCACAGGATCCAAGGCAGCATGGGTTCACAGCGGGAAGGTCATGTCAGGCCAGATCTAATAGATTTCTTTGACTGGGTGACCAAAGTAGTAGACCAGGGAGGGGCTGTGGACATGGCCTACCTAGACTTTAGCAAGGCATTTGACACAGTCCCACACAAAGATTGATAGTCAAATTAACCAGCCTGGGAGTGGGTCCCAGGGTGGAGCCTAGGTAAAACATTGGCTGGACAACAGGACACAGAAGGTAATTGTAAATGGAGTCCACTCTGAGAAAGGCGGTTACTAGTGGGGTACCCCTTGAGGGTTCAGATTGGGTCCAGTCCTTTTAATGTCTTCATCAGTGACATTGCAGAGGACTGGAAGGAAAAGTATGCCTTTTGCAGATGACACAAAGATCTGCAACAGGGTTGGATACAAGGAGTGGGAAAGGATGAAAAGGGACTTGGCAAGGTTGGAGGAATGGTCAGGCGTATGGCAGCTAGGATTCAATGCAAAAGTGCAAAATAATGCACCTGGAAACAAGAACCCAGGGAAGAATACACAATGGTGGGAGGTAGTAACAACAACAAAACAGGAAAGGGACCTGGGGGTAATCATATCAGATGACCTTAAGGTTAGCAAAAACAATGTGAAGGCAGTAGAGGGCGGGGTATACTGGGATGTATAGGGAGAGGCATCAGCAGCAGAAAACAGGAAGTTGTTATCCCTCTGTACAGACAGTTGGTGAGACCCCATCTGGAATACTGTGTCCAGTTCTGGAGACCCCATCTCCATAAGGACATAGACAGGATAGAGGCAGTCCAGAGGAGGGCAACTAAAATGGTGCAGGGTCTGCAAGAGAGCCGTATGAGGAGAGACTAAAGGAGCTTAATATGTATACTCTTGAGGAAAGAAGGGAGGGGGACATGATAGAAACTTTCAAGTACCTCAAGGGAATCAACAAAGTCCAAGAGGGTAGCATCTTTCAGAAAAGAGAACTTGCAAGAACAAGGGACACAATTTAAAGATAGAAGGAGGGCGGTTCAGGGGCAATGTGAGGAAGTATTATTTCACAGAGGGTAGGATGCATGGAACAGCCTTCCTGAGGAAGTTATGGGGTCTAAAACTATGGGAGAATTCAAGAATGCATGGGACAGACATAAGGCAATTCTTGTGGGGGGCAGGAAGATATAGGCTGTTGGTTAACTAGGATCTGCGGCCTATCCTGTAGGTAGGGAAATGGGCAGACTAGATGGGCCTAGTGGTCCTTATCTGCCGTCAAAGTCTATGTTAGGCCATTGTGTCTCCAATTCAGAAAATGTATTTGAAATTGCAAAGTTTTGAATCACTTCTTTTTATGAAGCTATAACTAGTTCTGTTTGATTTCATGGCTCTTTTTTCAGTGCAGCAGAGGCCATATTGATGTCATCATGAATTGTTCCAGTTGCTTTCCCTTTGCTTAAGGATTTCTTTGTGACCTGTCTAGAGTGGAGATAAAATCAAGAAATGAAGATATGTAGAATAATGTTATGAGCTACCATACACAAGGGTGTGTTTTCATCGAGGGGGCTAAGATTACATCATTGGGACGGCAAGAGCAGTGGCATCTCATCATTGAGATGGAAACATATTTATTTTATTATTTATTGATTTATTGAATTTTGTTGACTGGGTAGGCCCACTGAGACTAGAAGTCCCTCCTTCAGGGAAGATACAGATTGCAACCAACTGAAATTGAACCAGATTAAGCTGTTGGTGGTATCCTTAGTGAATGGGGGAAATCTGGCCAAGTGGCCAGGACGCCATGGAAATTCTCCTACTCTTTTCAAGACGTGCCATGGGATCTTTAATGTCCACCTGAACAACCACTAGAACAGGCAGATGGGACCTCAGTTTAATGTCTCAACCAAAAGACAGCACCTCAGGAGTGCAGTATCCCCCTCATGATGCACTACAGTGTCAGTATTGGGATTTACCCGTTTCCTGTTGTGGGGCTAGAACCCACAACCTTTTGATCTTCCAGCCTCAGAGGTGAGTGTGCATACATTGCGTCTTGCATGATTACCCATATTTTATTTTATAGTGCAGTACATGTTTTTTTTTTCCTGTGCTCTGCCCACCTTGAAAAGAGAGATAACTATTTGCAATTTGTTTTAATATAGAAAACCAACCTTGCTCCCAGCTTTGAAATATCTACCCAGATATTTTTCAAAATAAGTACACAGTAGTTTTTACTTTCTAAAGATGTGTAATGATCTCCATTGGCTGCTCAGAACTGTTTCCTGTTTGTGAGTTACTGGTAGCAGCAACTTGCAAACAGGTAACAGTTCTGGGGAGATGGCACAAATCGTCAGCTCATTCAGAAGTAGAATTAACAAAAACTGTGTTTATTTTTACTGTCATTAGGTGGTGATTAGATTGCTACTTCAAAGATGCGTGCAGAGTGTCTTTTACACATTAAAACAAAATGAAATCACAAATGGAGAACTGGTGGGGTTGGTTTTCAGACACAGTGATTCAGCTCCAGGGAAAGGCATACAGATGAATTTAAAATGTAATTTTACTGCATGGCAGGTTTATTCTGAAAGTGTTTCTTGTAATTTGCTTATTTTTTACATTTATTTCTATAGTATTCTATTTGTTTTGTAGATTTTACTTTGTATTCGCAGGGTTTTATTTAACTCTAAAAATTGATTAGCGTTTTGCTCATAAAAGTGCTAAAACTTTGTGAAAATGAATAGCTCTTGCCGCAATGTGTTTAATAAACACAGCACTTCTAGAAAATCTATATAAATACTTTCTGTACAGTTAGTATCATCCCAAGAAAAAAAACTACTAATCAATTATTTAAAACCCTGATTTGTTCTGTTCTCTGCCCCCCCTCCCTCCCTTGGGATGCATCTGAAACAAGATCATGATGACTTTCCTGGTAAAACTTTTGAAATAAATGTTACCCTACTACAGTAAAATTCAAAATGGTACAGCAGTCAAAAATGTAAATATGACACATCTCACATTACACACGGCTGCTGTTTACTCTGCAGTGTGAAATAGTGAAAGAAAGAAAAAACACTGAAACTAAGCTATGGTAGAAACTGTGGGACACCAGCGACCTTTTTTTATGATCATGGCACCACTCCATACCCTAATTAGTTATGCACTGTAGCTTGGTTTAGACAGTAAGATAACCTTCTCTGTTGACTCACTGCTGGAAACATTAGTATAAAGGTTAGGGATTGTCAAAACAGCTATGTGACTTTTTTCTAGGTGCGTATAATCTCTGTAGATGTGCTTCAGGGATTTATAAATCATTGTAACTCTGAGATGAGAACAAGTAAATCCATAGCCATTGTAAGGTATATCCACATAGATACTGCAGGCACGACTTGTAATCTTAAGAAAGATAGCTAATCTTTGTCTCAAAACCTTCCCACACAATGGAAAAGGTCATCTTTCACAAAACATGTACTGTAAAATGCCTATATGCTGACATCTGCTATAGAGATCTGGAAACATTGAAAGGTTTATTCTGGTATCAAGTATTCTCTCTCTCTCTCTGTGTTGCTGTCTCTGTCTCAGATTAAACATCAATGACTGTCCTTTTTTCTTGGCCATAGCAATGTACTGTATATGCTGTATTGTAAACAGCATCAGTCTTTCACATACTTACTGACTTAGCAGTTGACAAACACTATTATATTGCCATCACTCTTTTTTTAATGAACAAACAATATTTTAGGTGTGTATATTTTGTGTGTGTGTGTGTTGTTGGACCACAATATTGCTGTTGTACTGTACACTAGTGATCTTCCAGGAATTCACCGTTGATTTCTGCTTATGGGTCTGGGCCAGAGTGCTGGCCATGGCTACTGGGCACAGCGCTTGTGCAGCCACACATCAGCCAATAACCCTTGCCGACTCCCTCACAAAGCTCAGTTCGTGCCGCCATCGAGTACTCACCATGGGAGCACAGCACCTCAGTTCGACTCATCACCGCTATTCTTGTTGTGTCACCGCTGTTTTAACTTCTTTCCGGTGTCTTTTCTGTTTATTTTTCTGCGATGCTCAAGTCCAATTATAAAAGGGGCGAAGTCACTGAAGAAAGTCAGACAGTTGCCCATTATGCGTTGTTGCCCCTATGAGAAACCTAGGCTCTTCTGGACCAGTATTGGACCTGGTCGGGCAGTCTTAAACCGGAGCACAACATGGATATGTGCAGTGCATACTTCTCTATGGACTGCTGTGCTCTGGAGAACTGTACTTTGAGCTCAGTCACCTGGGCTCCCTATGGAGGCAGACATCACACGCATGCCTCCAAGCTCATGTCAGTAGGCCTTTCCCCTGGCCTCTTCCTGGGACCTCTGGTTCCATGGAAGTATGGAATTTGCCTCAACCTTACCTAGCTGAGGTGTTGGAGACTCCGGTTGTTAGGTCTGATGGACATTCGACTCTTTCTGCATGGTTGACTTCAAACCTTCCACAGTTTGCCTGCCCTGAGCAGCAGAGGTCCCCAGTGGCAAGGCGGCAGCTTTACACTCAGTCTACACAGTTTGGAGGTTATCACCATCCATGGTATCACTAGCAGCACCAATGGATCCCAACACTGGTGTCATTCTTGACACTGAGGGAGGAGGGTGATGGTTCTGGGAGTGACTTAGAAGTTGGCACTGAGCATGGTGTTGAAGGCAGTGCCAGCTGCAGTGACAGGGACAACCCTGTTTGTGAAACTGACCCTGATCCTTAGCCCTTTGCTAGTCGCAGTGCCGACTTGGGGTCAAATGGTGGCCTGGAGGCAGAGTTTTCCCTGGAGCTGCTGGACATCACTGCCACCGGTCATCATGAGAAATCTGCAGAGCTCCATTTTCCTTACCTGGAGGTTTCCCCATTGCCACCAATCGAGTCACTTCTCTGATGAAGGAGCACACCTTTTGGGTGAATCTGCTAGGCCCTTCCCGCAGGTGAGGCTCCATATGCAGTTCAGCATGCCAGGCCAAGGTCTTCAATACCAGGAATCTCTCCCTGTCTAGGAGGGCCTCACTGATCTTGGTTCTTTCTGCCACCGTCGATCATCCTTGTCTGACCTGCTGAAGAAAAACAGTATTGCAATAGCCATTGCCATTTGTTAGTTTTAATTTTCTTTACATATAGGTTACATCTGTATGCCGCCAAAGGACCAAGAGTCTTTGTTCCATTATAGTATCTGCAGCTACAAGATTTACAGGGATGACACTTGCACTATTTGTGGGTGCCTTCTGGGCCTCTCTCATGATGTGAGGGACTGTGAGATTTGCCAGAGTTCCAGCGAGGTTACAAGGCAACACCGTCATAAGGCCTATGAGAACTTTTTTGGTTAAAAGGCATTGAAACTATGGTACAGGCTACTGGTTAAAGGCCTGCTTCTCCCTCGCTGTTGAATGAGAAATTGTCACTGAAGTCAAAAGACGAAGGTAAGAAGTCTTCGTCGTCATGGGCCTGCTCATCGTCCAGCCATAAGCATAAGGCTGCTTCACTGGTGAGGTCTGGGTTGCTATTAAAAACAGATATGACCTTGTCATCACATGCTCCGATGACTTCAACAAAAGTCCCCCAACCATCATTGAGACACCATGGTCAGGCTTGGCTCAGGCACAGCCGTACCTACAGTGAATGATATGTCACCGCTGTCATCGAGCTCCAGCTTCTTGGCGCAGGTACTCCCAAACTCTTTCTAGGGTGCCATCAGCTCCCAGGCTGTGTTGGCATAGTTTTCAGATATGCTTCAATGCCTGCTACTGTCACTGATGTAGACAGTAGCAGTTGACAAGGCTGCCTGTACCAGGGCCATAATCGACAGTTTCTACAGGCACGCCACAGATTCCTCCTTCTCAGCCATTACTAGAATCGCTGGTTCCCTCTGTGGCTCCCATCATTGTTTGTGATGACAATGATGAGGTTAAATATAATCCTGACCTTAGGGGTATTGAGGGGAATTTAGAAGAGGAATATGAGGGTGAGGTGTGGTTTGAAGAAGGGAACCTGCCTTCCAGCTCCACCCTCTCATCCTGCAGTTAGGACTCTGTGGTTTAAACAACCAGATCTCCCTCGAGGATCCCTCTTTCCAAGCCATGTTGCAGCAAATGCAGTCTACCATGGGCATTGCCATGGAGGAGGAAGTTTCCACTAAAAGGAATCTTACAGAAGTTTTGGAAGTTGCTTGTACACCTTCCTTTATAATTCCTCCTGTGTATCCTGCATTAGAGGATTCTACCTTTGCTGCATGGCATATGCCTAATACCCTGCCTGCAGTCCCAAGGAAGGCTGATCAACAGTACCCTTCTCTGGCTGCTAAGCTGTACTATGCTACTCAGTGTGACTCTGACACTGTGTTCATTATGGTTGCTCATGATGGCTCTAAAGCCCCTAAGCAGATGAGTACTATGTCTGCAGATAAAGAATCTAGAAGGCTAGATGTTATGGGCAAGCATACTTGAGCCTCTCCATCCTTGGGCCTGAGGATTGCAAATTACTGGGCCCATATGATAAAATATCAAAATAGCCTCTAGGAAGCTGCATACATTGTAGCCCAGGCTTTATCTGATGGCCCTTCCAAGACTGACTTGTTGAAAACACTGTCAGCTGGTGCTGAAGTTGGCAAACATTTGCTGTGTTCATCTTATGATGTGTCTGATGGGTGTTCCAGGGCTGCAATCTCTGATATCTGCATTAGACATTAGTGCTGGCTCAGAGTTGCTGTCTTTGTTACTGATGTGTAGCAGGCTGTTTTGAATGCCCTTTCAAAGGCTCCCAAACTTTTTGGATATGATGTTAAAGAAGTACTTTGTGACCTTCAGTCCTTTAAGATGACTTTAAAATCTGTTACATCCCTTTACCCCACACCAATAAGAGGGCATGGTAGGGGATCTTTTCATTGGCCTGCTGCTAGGGTAACTATACATACCATCAGCAAGGCCGTGGCAGAAGTGGTAGTCCTCTCCAGAGCTCCAGAGTCCCCTGTACTCCTGGTGCCCATGCCAGAGCACCCAAGGAAGTCCGTTCCAGTGGCCCTGCTGCCCCCGGTTCCATCTGACTCTCTTCTATCCCCCCCAATCTTTTGCCTCCAGGGGTGAGTGTAGGGGGAAGAATCTTCCTGCATTTAAAACAGTGGAGGGAGATCACTACAGACGAGTGGGTTCTGGAGATACTAACAAAGGGACATGCTTTGGAATTAACAGAAATCCCTCCAGATCAACCTCCATCCCCTTCATAATATTTTCTGGGCCATTTGAAAATCCAGACCCTATTTCAAAGATATGCTATCAAAGCAGTTCCTCCACAAGACAGGAACAAAATGTTCTATTCCATAGACTTCCTAGTTCCAAAATGGACAGAAGATCTACATCCTGTATTGGATCTCAGAGACCTCAGTCTGTACATAGAATACAAGAAATTTCAAATGGTGTCTCTGTAAGCTTTGATTTCCTTCTTACAAACAGGGGACTTGCTTTGCTCCTTGAACATGAAGGATAGATACCTCCCCATCAGGATCAGGAATTGCCACCGACAGTACCTCCACTTTATGCTGGAGAGCAGGCACTACCAGTTCAAAGTATTGCTCTTTGGCTTATCCTCTATGCCACAAGACTTTACCAGATGCTTGCCAGTGCTTGCAGCAGTCCTTTGCAGGGAAGGGCTTCATGTCATCCCTTATCGGGTTGATTGCTTCTCAAGGCCAATTGCAGGGAAGCTCACCTTTATACCCTTTCTTAAACAAGAAAGTTGTTCAGTACCTTAGGGGGGTCACTGTGAATGTGCCAGTCTGAGAATATGCCATGTCAGTACCTGCAGTACATTGGGGTAGTCCTGGACACAGTGAAGGGATGTGCCTTTCTGCCTTAGGACAGGCAGACACCCTGATTACTCAGGCACACTTGGTTTACAGGAGCCACTACGTCTCTACCAGGTCGATGTTACACCTCCTGGGTTTTGATGGCTGCTGCTGTAGTGACAGTGCAATTTGCTGAACTTCATATGAGAATCTCACAGTGGAACGCTCAGGGTTCGGTGGGATCAGCTGATGGATACGTTGGAACAAATCGTACTCATCAGGTCTCCTCTTTGCAGAACACATCTCTGTTGGATGGACCACAGCAACCTACTCAAGGGAGTTTCATTCCTTGTATTTGCTCCTTTGCAGATCCTCATCACGGATACCTTGGGCTCCAGTTGGAGTGATCATCTCGGCCCCTTCCAGGCACAAGGGTTCTAGACCAAGGTGAAGTCCAAATTGCACGTAAATGTCACAGAGATGAGAGCTGTCCCTTACAGCCTCCAAGTATTTCAGAATCATCTCTGCCCCAGTCCTGTGTTGATACAGATGGACAGTGTCCATGTCATGCACTGTATAAACAAACAAGGGATCACTCACTCTGTGGTACTGGGCAGTGTCTCATGACCTTCAGCTGTCATTCTTGTTTCTCTCAGGTCACCAGAACATCTTGGCACACAGGTTAAGCAGGTCTCAGTCCCTGATTCACGAATGGGATCTGTCAACCTCTGTGGTAAATGTCCTCTTTGCTGGATGGGTTGTACAGAGTTGAACCTTTTTGCGTCCCCACAGAACTTCCACATTTCTGCTCATTTTCTCCAGGGCCTGGAGTTGTTTGGCCAGATGCATTGTCTTTCTCTTTGGAAGGGAAATTCCTGTATGAATTCTTCCCATTCTCTAATTCAGAGAGTCCTGCTCAAGCTTTGAACGGAGAGTGCCACACTCATCCTCATAGCTCTTCTGTGAACTCCCCAGATATGGTTGCCACTCCTACATCTGCCTGTGGAGCATCCTGTTCCCTTACCTCTGTGTTGGGGTCTGTTGTCACAGGACAGGGGGCATCTGGTCCATCCAGACCTGAAGTCCCTGCACCTACTGTTTTTTAAATTTGATATACTTCATTGAATTTTTAGTTTTTAACAGGACAAAACAGATAACATCGTATGTCAGCTGTCTGATATGGACATTCTAACAAGACAGACCCCCGCCAAAACATATACCTATCATAGTCCCTGCAGAATGTCATTTGGTCTTAATGAGAGTACAGTTTGCATTCAGGATTTTACATTGTCCTATTTCATAGCAGCAAAATGTAAGTATTCACCTGTAATTAAACACAGTGATGACAACATTCCTATTCAGAGGCTAGCCCATCGGTGCAGTGGTAGCGCTACTGCCTGCAGCGCTGATGACCCATGTTCAGGAACGAATGCAGAGCATCAGAGGGTCAGTCGGGGGAGGTAGGATGAGCGCTCCTACGGACAGCTCTCCGCCAGGGGGAGGCATCCCGGCATAGTGACACCCAGTGAAGACTTGGTGCACCAGCCGGGACCACTAAACTACTGGGCAAAGATGACGGCGGACATCTGTAGGTGGGGTGCGGGAGCACGCACAACCCATGCTGACAAGAGAGGATTCAGAACACAATACTAGTGGTGAAATTACTGATGAGTGCTGGTGATAGGAAACTCAGTCTTGCGAAGAACAGACACAATAATCTATGGTACGGACAAGGCCAATCACGAAGTGAACTGCCAACCTAGAGTTAAGATTCAAGATATAAAAACTATCTTACCAAATGTTATGGATACTAACAAAGTCAAACTCTAGTATTGCACGTGGGCATGAACAATGTGGGAAGAGACCACGAAAATAAAATATTGTTGATGACTTTATGGAGTTAACCAACACAATAAGGCATGGGGGTGGAAAGGCAATGATATCTGGTATAATACCTGTGCTTAAGGGTCATCCAGAAAGAAATAAAATGATCCAGCAATAAATATCAGGTTGGAAAATAGATGCCAAAAGAAAGGAGTTGCCTTTATAAAATCTTGGGAAGCTTTCTTCCAAGAAAGGAATATGTATGCAGTGGATGGGCTCCATTGAAGTTCTAAGGGTACAAAAATGCTAGCAAACCTTATAAATGAGAAATTACCAGCTAGTCATTTAAACTAGCAGTGGAGAGGGGTGGGTCATTACCCAGAGAAGTAACACTTAGAAAAGCAAAACCAGTTAAATACAATGATAATGCAGTGGTAAAATGCTACTTAAGTAATGTTAAGAGTCTTAGAAATACGAAAGAGGAGTTGGAAACCATGTTATTACCTGATGAGGACATCAAAATGGCCTTTATTACAGAAACATGGTGGCATTCTGAGGACGATTGGGGAACATCAGTCCCCAGTTATTAGTTGTACAGACATGATATACATGGAAAAAAAAGGTGTGTGTGTGGGGGGGCCTTCATCCATAACAGAATAAAAACCATAGATATATCAGAAAAAATAAGGAAAGTCAACAGCAAGGTTGAGTCAATATGGATCAGGGTGGAATGCTCCAAAGGAAAACATATAATCTATGGTATAGGTTACCTAGTACAGATAATGACATCAACGAGGAAATAATGCAGGAAATAGAACCTGCCTGTGAGCTAGGACAAGTCATTTTTTAGGGGACCTAAACTTCTGTGATATTTGCTAGGAAACCCTCAGAGGAACCAAACCACAGAGTAAAGAATTCCTAAAAACTATAGAACATCTAGGACTAACACAACATGTGAAATCCCCAACCCGCATTGATAAAATCCTTGACACATCTACTGACTGCTGAAGAGTTAACAATCACTGATTGCATCATAGATTCTCCACTGGGAGCAAGTGACCATAATGGTATTCTGTTGTCAACTCATGAATTCTATTCGATGATGCAAGGATGCAGAGAGGTGTATAATTATAATACAGCAAACCATACCTAAATCCAAGAAGAACTAAGTGCAATTGACTTGGAAACAGAATTCAAAAATAAAACTACAGAAGACATGTGGAAAATCATTAAGTTGCTTGTCTTTACCATATGTGACAAACATAAAAAAAGACAAAAAAAATACAGTCGGCAAGGCATTAAACCAAAATGGCTTACAAAGAATTTGAAGAAATCAGAAAGAGAAAAAACATCTATAATTTATATAAGAAAGATAGGAAGGATTCAAATTGGCAAAGATATAAGGAAATTCAGAAAAAATGTAAAACACATGATGAAGAGGAATAAATAAAAAATGGAACAGGATCTAGCCAGTAATAGTTAAAAAAGACAATATGAGAAAATTTTATGACTATGTTAATTCACTGTGTAATTCAAACAGCTCAGTTAACATGATCATCACAAATAATTTCTCTATAGATGTACACAAACAAATGGCTGAGGTGTTTAATGTATATTTCTTTTCCATATTAACTCAAAAAATTAATTATAACGGGATTTCAAACATGAAGTTAACATCTAATATCAGTATCACAGAAGAAGTCATTATAAAAAAAATTACACAGTTAAAAAATACTCACTCAGGACCAGACATTTCTCCCAGACTTTTAAAACTCCTAACACCCTACATAGTCAAACCATTAAAATACCTATTTACACACTCATTCGAAAATAGCAGGGTACTGTCTTATTGGTTATTGTGCTTCAGTTATACTGATACTTAAAAAGGGATATAAGACATCATGTAACAATTATAGACCCATACTCTTAACAGGTAGGCTAGCTTTCTAAGGTGATCTGTCGAAACTTTCCCTGACATGAAACCAACTTGTTCCGCACTAATCAGCGAGCCCCATACATTGTTTAGTCTTGTGGATAGTATTTTAGCCACTGTTAAAGTCTAGGTTGATAGGTCTATAATTAACTAACCTTTGTGGAGTCTCTATCTGGTTTAGGTAATACAGTAAGTAAAGCTTCAGTATGGGAGGCATCTGATATCCCCTGTTCATACACATATTGGCAGGTGTCCACTAATACGGGGGCAATTACCAACAGCATGGCTTTACAGAAAATGGGTGCATAGCCATTTGAACCTGGTGCTTTATCCAGTTTGAGGGCCTTTATTGCAGCTCTTACTTCAGGCATCGATGTTGGACTGCTTAACATTTTGCTTTGGGTCTCAGATAGGTGAGGTAGTTGGACACTCTGCAGGAAGGCATCTGTGGCTTCATTGGTCGATGTGGACTTTTCACGGCTATATAGGGTTTGATAAAACTGGTAAAATTGCACCACTGTTTCTCTGGGTTTAATCAAAGTGTCCACTTGAGGCATAGATATGCTGTAAATAATCCTAGCCATTTCCTGTTGCCTGCAGCAGAGTGCCATCTGTCTGCCCACCTTCTCTCCCTGATCAAAATATTTTTTGTTAGACCGGCAAGTTACATGTTCTGCCTTTTTCTAAGTAATTCATTGTACTTGGCTCTAAGAGTGTTCAGTTTGACCCAAATTACCTCCTCTGTTTTGGATGACAGGGTTTTATATGGTTCTGATTTCAAATAAGAGGGGTTGGATTCCTGTGTTCTGTGCTTCTTCCTTTTGGAAGCTTTTCTTATAATCTCTTTTCTCAAACTGCATGTCTTGGCATCTCATAAGACATCTGCCTTTGGCATTGAGGTTTGGTTCTGGACAATAATATGTTTAATAAAGTGCTCCACTGTTTCTTTAGACTTTAGCAGTTGGTTATCCGCCAAAGTTTGTCTGCATCGCTGGCTATGCTGCAGTAGGACTGGGTGATGGTCTGAGATGGCCTTAGCTTCATGTTCACATGTGTGGATACCATGGGTATACTCCACCCCTACAAGAAAGAAATCTATTCTAGAAAAAGAGTTATTTGGTAAAGAATGGCAGGTATATTCCCTCTTGCTTGGGGTGGAGAACCCTCCTTGGATCCATCATGCCCAGAGTATCAGTCCCTATACCTACATGCATGGCTTCTGGAAACATAGCCATTGCACATTT
This sequence comes from Neoceratodus forsteri, assembly GCA_016271365.2. Lineage (NCBI taxonomy): Eukaryota > Metazoa > Chordata > Ceratodontiformes > Ceratodontidae > Neoceratodus > Neoceratodus forsteri. The sequence continues at coordinate 1,125,121,583 of CM057449.1, read as the reverse complement.
TGGGGGTGTCCCCTAAGGTTGCTGATGTCCTGCATGCAGCTAGGAAGCCTTCAACCAGGCATACGTATTCCTTGAAATGGAAGCAGTTCACGTTGTGGTCTGCTTCCTGGAATCTGGACCCTTTTAGATGTTCTGTGAATTCTTCTTTGGAATACTTGCTTTCCTTTTCTGATTCAGGTTTACAGTATTCCTCTATTAAGGTGCATTTGACTGCTATATCAGCATTCTCTGCCCCTACTGATGGCAGTATGGTTGCCCAACTGGAGTTGTCCTATACTTTGTTCTGAGGTATCCTGCATATGAAACCTCCTGTACATAATCCAGTCCCACATTGGGAGTTGAATTTCATACTTGAGAAATTGATGTTGGCTCCTTTTGAGCCTGCTGAGACCTGTGGCTTATGTTTCCTGTGGTGGAAAATGTAATTTTTAGTTGCCATCACTTCATCTTGTAGAATGTCTGAGCTTCAGACTTTTATCTCCTTATTTGATTTTTCAGAAGGACAGAGTCACTTTGCATACAAATCTTAAGTTTTTACTGAAGGGTGGTATCAGAATTTACACCTGTTGCAATGATACACCTTCCTGTTTATTATCCTGAGCATGCCAGCCAGGGTGCTGCATTGCTCCATACTCTTGATGTACATAGAACACTGACATACCGTGCTACTCGCACTAAGGGCATCAGGAGGACTTCCTCCCAGCTTTTTGTTTCATTCACCCCTGGGAAAAAGTCTGCCCCTGTGTCTAAACAATGCCTGTCCAAATGGCTGGCTAATTGTATTATGTTCTATTTTGGAAGTATGGTAAGAAACTTCCTGGTACTGTTCATGATCATTCCACACGAGGTATGGCCACATCTGATGCTTGTTTCAGAAAGGTCCCTGCTGCTGCCACATGGAGCATCATCCACACTTTCACTTTGCACTACAGTCTGGACATTGTCTCTCGTAAATGTGCTAGATTTGGGCTTGCTGTACTGCATGGCCTTCTGTCCTGATCACTTATCAGATTGTGCCATCCTTCTGGACTGCCTTGTACTGCTTGGGACTCATTCCAAAGGTGACCTAATGAAGGAGATATCCTTGATGAAGATAGAACAGTTACGTAAGAACTTACTGTAACAGTAGATCTTCAAGAGAATCTTCTCCATTAGGCAGTGCTGTACCCTCCCTCCTTCCCCTTTTAACTTTGAGGGTTATATCAGATACCGTGCCTAATGCCTTATTCCATGACTCATGTTTCCTGTCCCATGCCTCTCCGTGTTTGCCAGGTACTGGTTTAGTCTCCTGAGTCCTCATGATTAGAGGCCCTCTGAGGCTAATCTCTGGCAGAGAACTGAGGCTTGTTGGGGCTGCCCACATTATACGCTTGACACGTGTCCATTGTGAGTGTGAACCTGGGAGAGTAGGAACCTCTGGCTTTGTCCATTGCCTGTGAGGAGGTGTACATCGCTTTCACCAGGAACCTGAATGTCTCTGAGGTGAATGTTTCCAGGGCCCCATACAGAAATTGCCAGGGGACCCTGTCAAATGCCTTTTATGCATCGACGGGGGAGGGAGTTGTGTGTCTATCACCCCTACTGGCACTGTCGAGGGATGCTATCACGGAAGATATTTGAAGACTGTGGGTTTCTCTTGAGAGCACTTTGGTCTCTAAGAAGGGTGTAGGGTAAAGCAAGATGCAATCAAATAAAGCTTGCTCCCCCCACCAAACTGCTGTGAAGAAAAAGTCTAATTAGAAAGTATGACAGTTACATATTAATGTCCATGGATAAACATCTTGAGAAATTCCTATTGCCTTGGAATATTATTGGTGAGGGAAAGACAATGTGGTTAACATCATTCCAGTAAACAGTGTCCAGTGTTGCTAGAAGAAGAAAGTTGAAAGTTCACAGACAGAGCATTCTCCGTGGCAGTTTGGTTGTGCCGGCTGTTTACATACTAACCCATAAAGCACGCAGGAAGTGTATTTGTATCTCACAGGTGGGGTATAAAATCGGTGTAGTTCAGTCCAATGTGTAACCCCTAGGTGGCACTGTCCCAAGGGCTGCTACCCCTGCCTGCGTGACTAGGCACAGGTTGAGGGGCCTGAGTTCGGTGATCGGGTGCCTCTACCCGGAGGAATGGTTATGGGGTAACGTAACTGCTATTGGTATAGCCCTCCGGGATGCTATAACCCCTACCAATCCCTCTAGTGGCCTAAACAGTATAGCAGCAAATAAACAATCACACGTACCATATGCTAACACTTTTAAACCCACACTCTGTACATTTACCACCAGGGCTGGACAGGCTGGAAAGGCCCTGGAGACCCCGTATAAAATAAGTGCCATTATGCAACAGTTCAGTGGCAGTACAATACCCCCACCACGAAGGCGCATGTTATCCAGGTTAAATGCAAAAGCACAAATTCTGATTTATTCAGGGGCTTTGATGGGTGGGGCAATAATTTAGCAAGTGATTATTAATTCTGATTGATTTAGGTTGAGCACGCATGCACTAAGAGTCCCTCTATCACAGTCACACACTCTGGGTACCCAGTTGTTAATGTAGGCTAGCCTGACCTGTTGCCCGGGGTAGGCCAGTGTTGCAGCTGTTGTTGGGGCATTTAGGAAAGAAAGCAATTACATGCACATCAACCCAGAATTTGTATTCCAGAACCGGGTGGCTCAGTTCGTGATAATATACCCAAACAGGTAAATCAGATGACACAAAATGATTGCAGCTTTGTTACAGGGAGCTACCTTGTTTAGTACTCATGCTACCCAGACCAGGAGGTAGGACTGACAAGATGAAGACCTCTGGATGGTATTCTGGTTTGCCAGGGGAAGCAGGGCCCACGTGACTCACCAGGGTGGTCACTACCTGTTCGATGATGTTGAGCAGGGACCCGAATCCCCGAGCGGGTCTTGTGTCAGAAATGTCTCTGCAATGGGAGCGGCAGTCTAGGCTGAGATGGCAGGGCCCAGACCAGAGCTGGCAGTTCGGATTTAGTCTGTGCAAGTGCTGGAGCAGCTTCCAGCTAGCATAACACATTTGAAGGTGGGGAACCAAATCGCGACCCACACAGCACATTCAGCACACTTATAAGCAACACAACTCTTAGTCACTGTTCGGGTAAAGTCCGGTTGCAGTTTAGCAGAAGTTCTGTGCAAACCTCTCAATCTGTGACTCACTTCGGTACCTGGCAGGCCAATCACTTCTGGAGCAAGTCTTTAGTCCTAAATCAGGCAATGATCACTCTCTCTCTCTCTCTCTCTTCAGGCTTCAGATCTCAAACAAATGAATTAGATTTAAGTCCAACTTTCACATTCACAGGATTTCTCACTGGAAGATGTAACAGGCAGGCCAGCATAACCTTCGTGCCGATTCTCCCGTGTGCCTACGCAGGAGCAGTTGCTCGATGGCTCAAGCTGTTCACTCTCCAAACTCCAGCTCACAGCTGACTCTGTTGCAGGCAGTTGTGAGGATTCCTCTGAGATCCAAATGTTTGGTTGGCTGACGGAACTGTCTGTCACAGCAAGGGCCCCCCCTCCAGGTCCATTTAGGCACCAAACCTTAAAAACTACAATTCCTATAGATTTCAATCCCACAAGACCTCTGGGGACAGTCTCCATTTTAAGTCCCCTGAGGTTCGATTGATCCAACTTTGGCAGTCAAGAACCAAAATGGTGGCTCTTGTGCAAAACGTCCAAGCCGCAAGAGAAGACAGGTTAAACAAACTTCTATACTATTATTAATAAGGCAGATAAACAGTAAACGAACACAGTTCCTAACAGAGCTCCCTCTGCGCATATAGTGACTGCAGAATGGAGCAGAAATACCACTTGTCTGGCCGGTCACGAGCCCTAAACTACTCGGACCCAGCCCAGACTAATTTCTAACACAGCATAATGACTCTCTTAAAGAGACAGGCATGGAGGCTTTCTATAGCACTCTCATGCAGACACATACAGCTACTGCAGACACAGGACACTATCCTGACAGTGGGCATTAGGCAGCCCAGGAAGACATCTTAGTAAACCCCAATTTGTAGAGGGGGGTTGCACATGGATGAGTGGGGAGTAAGTCACAGTGCACGACTTTAGCTGTGGGGAGCCTGTGAGTCTCAGAGAGGGGTTGTGCAGGACCTGAGACACCTCCCCCCAATGTCTATACCAAAATAGCAGGGAAGGTATAAAATATGCAAGGCAATGATCCTGAGTGAGTTTATATGTTTAGATACCCTGCTTGTGCATTACTACCTCCAGGCTTGAATTACCATCTCTATACTGTTATCATTCCTTCATGGCCTACAGCCTTTGAGGAGGCATCCATGGCAGTATGGAGGTGTCCCTTCTTCAATCCGACCATCTTCAGGCACCTCCTCCTCATCAGTATCGTGCACCTACAGGGTCCACTAGTGAGGTACTTCACCCCTCCTCAGGGCTTGAAGTAGTGCAGTTCACTTTGGGTCCACAGCACCTCACGCGCATGACTGTCAGTCAGAGGCAGAGGCAGATTCCGCTCAGACGGATGTCCTTGGCAGGAAGACCTTCTCAGACCAGGCACATATGGGGACTTTTAACTGTTGACTATGGTTTCTGCTAAGCACACTCTTAGCTGCACTGCCGCAGAGCAAGACAGTCAAGCAGGCCACTGAACTTTCTGCTTAGGGCCTAGAGGTAGTTCTGCACTGTTCTAAGGCACGTTATGATGCCAACAAGATCGCCTCTAGATTAGCAGGAACTGCAGTCTGCATCAGGTGGATGACATGGCTTCTTCTCTCTTGACTGGAACCTTTGTCCCAGTGTAAGGTGCTTAACTTACACTTCCAGGAGGCTCATTTCTTCTCCCCTAGGGTTAGGCAGGACCTGTTGGAGAACCCTCTTTTGCCATAGAAGCCTCTGCCTGGCCCTGACCAATCTCGGGTCTTGCCAGACCTGTAAGGAGCCCCTGCCCTCAGGTGTTCTCCCCCTCGCAGAGGGCTGAGGATATCTGTTATCCTCAGGGTAAGTCAGCTCCTCCCTCAGAACAGAAGGGAATGCTTGGTATTCAGACCCATATGTGGGAATCAATGGTGAAGATTGATTCTTGGAAGATATGAAAGTTATATACGTACTGTAATTGTTGACCTTACAGGATATCTTTGCCATGTATTACCACACCCACCCACCATCCCTCAATGTGGCAGAACCAGGGCCTCTGGCAGCTCACCCTGACGGTGCTGGCTGGCCCCACTTAGAGCTAGGGCATCTCCCCGGTTGTACTCCCTAAGGAGTAGTTAAAGAAAAGGGGGAGGTTTGAAGCCCATTGCTGGGTACTCACTCCCACCAAAAATTGAAAACTGTAGTGAAAATCCCTTTTCAGGGCATTCATGCCAACCAAAAATAAAAAGAAGAACGGCAGTTCCCTTACTCCCTTTTCTTTTTTTCTTGTCCTCCTTCTCCCTGCCTGGGCTATATCCCCTTTTTAGGGTATATCTCTATTAGTTGCTAAATGCAACCTGTGCCTTTGGGCACTATCCAGTCTAGCTCCACTTGGCAGTTGCACTGTCTATGGAAAAGTGCTGTGCATTGGGATTGAATCAAGTATAGTAGCTCTTACACAGGATACAGCCTTGTTGTTGCAGGAGAAGCAGGTAATTTTCTCGGGTGTCTTTTTCTGTTTGACTGTGGCAGATTTTTTTTGATTTGCATGCCCGTATTCCCTTAGCCATCTGGTGTGTTAGCCCACTACCCTCAGGGGTGCCTACAGAAATGAACACATCTCAACTCCTTTGGACTGTTCAGTCCCACAACTCCACATGCACTCGAGATTTCCTTTTCTTCCCTGATGGGAGAAAAGAGGACTTCTAGGGACATGGATATGTTGTTCATCCACACTTATTGGCAGGTTCCTTGCCGCTTTAAATCTTGCCGGAAGGTCTTCAAGCTGGCTCCTCCCACCCACCCAGGTGGTAAAACTCTCGGCTCCGCCCCATGACGCCAGATCTTCCTTACCGCTTGGAAGCTCAGGTTCCCTCCTTAACGCTCTGCGATTAAGACTGGTTCCTAATTCTTTGAAAGTTCGAAATCAAAAGTTTTTTGCTAAAAAGACTTCGGTCTTCTTCTCCTCGCAGCTGCGATGGACAAATCGACTCCCGGTTTCCGGAGGTGCCCTTGCGGGCAGAAGATGTCTAGGACGGATCCGCACTCCACGTGCGTCTACTGCCTGGGCCTTGAGCACGACCCGCAGGCCTGCGACTTGTGCTCTTCTTTTTCGGCCTACGTCCTTGAAAACCGTGCTGCCCGATTACAACTAGGGCGCCCGAGAAGAAATTCCACGGTGAAATCTAAAGAGGCCGGTTGGCGGTGTCCATGGCCGGGCTCGGCCGGATCAGCTCGAGCAGATGATCGCCCCTCGAGAGAGGCGGCGACGGCCGCTTCTACCTCGGCTGCGGCATTTGTCCCGCTCTCTCTCGGTGCCTCGTACTTTGCTTCTTTTAAGGAGCTTTGTCTGACCCTCTCGACGAAAGGCGAGGGTCCAACTTCTTCGGGACCTTTTTCCAGGTCCAAAAAGAGCAAAAGTAAGTCTCTCCGTCGAAGCTCTTGGGAGCGGGAAAGATCCCCTTCCCCTTGTCGACAGTCGACTTTGGTCGACCCCTCAGCTTCGGCCACTGGCTTCACGGTGTCCCCGTCAGGTCAGTTGACCGAGACTCCCGACGACGCGGTTGAGATTTTTCTCGACCCGTTAGACGGGTTGTCAGCTGGAGAAGCTGAGAATCCCCTCTCCCCGGTTCCCCCGGTGAGAGTTGAGTATCCCGTCGGCTCGTCTGTGCCTCCGGTTCCGGAGCCTTGGTGGGATCGTCCGAGCTGAGGAGTGCGGTTCCGGCACTTCTCCTTGCCTTCCTCGGCCTGAGTAAAGGACTCTGGGGTCTCGGTCTGGACACATCCTCACGGTCCGAGCCGATCCCGCCGCCATAGGCGGTCTCGGTCGGCACCGCGATGGCGGTGCCGCCCGCTCTCCTCTTCCTCGGACGAGGGAAGCAGCAAATTGCGTCGAATGCGAAGAACTCATGTGTAGCAGCTCCTTTTGACCGGGAATAAGCCCGACTCAGTCGTCTTCCCGGCCATTAAGTGGCTGTCACCGGGCGGCGGAAACAACCCCTCGTTGTAGCCGAGGGCCTGTTCCCAGGCGGTTGTTCGGCCAATTCAGGCTGCCCCACCGATTCTGGTGGAACCTCCGCCTCCACAGCCATTAGTTGGGGTTCGAACAAAATTCTCGGTCTGCCTTGGGTTTGCCCCATAGGCTGTCTGTCACCCTCACTCCCGATAAACCTCAGCAGGTGGAGGGTGGCTCAGGCCGAGGCAGCTCTTTGAGGACTCTTCCGAGTCCGATGATGGTTCCTCCCTCTTCTCCAAGCGCATGGACTTGGGTCCTCGGGAGGGCAGTCAGTGGGCGAGTGGCCTTAGTCCTTCTTAGGGTGCTTGACTCATCTCGGGTCCACGGGATGAAGCCGAACCCGTTTCTAAGCGAAGGCCAGGTATCCCCTCACGGAGATTCTGGACCGGGGGAGTTCTCCCGGAGGCCTTTCAGGTGGCGAAGCCATAGTGGGTCCGGCCTTGGAACTTTGGCAGCGTCCTGCTTCCTGCCTTGTGCCTTGGCCAGGATGGCCAGGAAGTATCGGTCCCCCACGGTTCCCTGTCTGGTTTGGAACACCCTTGGCGGGGGTTGGTTACCATACAGCGTTTTCGCATGCCGGGCGCCAGGGATGTAGACAAACCTCCCGACAAGGAATCCAGAAATTGGATTATGCGGGTGAAAAGTCTCGCTGCGTCCTCTCTCGGCCTTCGTCAGGCCAGTTCGGCCGTCCTCATGGCACATTTTTCTCACGCCCTGTTGGGCTCCCTGGATGAGGTTGTCCCTCATCTTCCTGCGGATCTGCAGACTACGGTCAGGCAGGTGCGGGACCAGGGCAGGGCGGTGGCAAAACAGCAGCTCCAGACTGCGTTAGACATTGAGACTCATGTGCCAGGTCTGTGGCAGCCGCAGTGGCCATGTGTCGTCGGGCTTGGCTGAGGATATCCACCTTTACCTCGGATACCCATCACAAGTTCCCGGATGTTCCCTTTTTGGGGACTGACCTTTTCGGCCCTGGGGTGGAAGGTCACTTGCAGAGGATCGAGAAGTCCAGTCCTACCTTGGACTCGGTCTCTTCCGCTCAGAAGGACAAAGGCCGTAAGCCACAGCCTAAGCCCTTCCGTCCTTCTGCGCCCGCGGCGCGCCCGGCCCAGCAACGTCAGGGCCAGCAGGCTCGATCTTGGCATCCCAAACCCAAGCCGTCGGCTTCCTCCAACAGGAAGCAGGGAGGAAAAGGCCCAGGTGGTCCCTCGGCCGGTCCTTCCTCCAAGCCTGCCCAGTGACGGGCTGAGGGGTGTCACCCCTATCCCTGTCACCTCACACCTGGTTCCCCCCGTGGGGGGACGGCTCAGACACTTCCTTTCCGCCTGGTCCGCTGTTACCACGGACAGGTGGGTACTGGAGGTGGTGGGAAAAGGCCTGCCTCTGGAATTCGAGCAGGTCCCGCCCTTCAGAGCCGTCACACCTCGGGGGGCCTCGGGGTCCACAGCCTCACTGGTGGCTTGCCGAGCCGACATCGCTCTCCTCCTCCAAAAGGAGGTGATCACGGAGTTAGAGGACCCCCCTTCAGACCCGGGGTTCGTGTCCAGGTATTTCCTGGTTCCGAAACGGATGGTGGGCTGGCACCCCATTCTCGACCTACACGACCTGAACAAGTTCCTAAGGTCTCGAACCTTCAGGATGGTCACTCTGGCACAGATAATACCATCTCTGGAACACGGTGTGGTTCTGCTCTCTGGACCTACAGGACGCGTTCTTTCCGTCCCTATCCGTCCGTACGGAGATTCCTCCGCTTTCGGCGGAGGATCCCTCTTGAGTTCGAGCCATGCCCTTGGCTTATCTCCAGCTCCAGGGTCTTCACCAAATGCATGCAGTGGTGACAGCATTCCTCGGCGCGAGGGTCGGGTGTGCCCTTACCTGGACGATTGGCTGATAGCAGCCCCTCCAGGCAGGAGGTGGAGGCGGTCAGAGATCTGGCCCTCCAGGTTTGCTCTCTAGTTAGCCTTCTCATCAGCGAGGCCAAGTGGAACTCGAGCCGAAGCAGGTGATCCTGTTCATCGGGCAGAGCTCGACTCTCTTGAGACCAGAGCACGACTCCGGCAGACAGGGCCGAGGTTCTACCTCCTTTGCCCAATCATTTCTGGTTGGGCAATTGCATCTGCCGGGACTTCCCTGCGCCTCCTGGGTGTCATGGCGGCCTGTACCAGCGTGGTCCGTTGGGCTCACTGGCACATCGCCCCTTCAGTGGGGACTGGCCAGTGGTCTGGCGCTGCGATCCTTTGGACCAGCTAGTGATAGTGACCCAGGAGATGGAGCAGCTCTCAGTGGTGGACCGTTCCATTCCATTTGCGGGAGGGCATCCCGTTTGTCCACCCGAGCGGCGGTCTCTGATCGACTGATGCCTCTCTGATGGGTTGGGGTGCCCATCTGGGGAACACCGAGTGCGGCCTCTGGTCCCCGGAGTCCGATGCCACATCAACCTGCTGGAGCTCGGCGGTCCGCCTAGCTCTCACCGCCTTTGCTCCGTTTCTCCGGGGTCAAGTGGTCCGAGTCCAGGCGGACAATACCACGACCATGTACTACCCTAAACCGCCAGGGCGGGGCCGTGCTCCCTGCTTCTATGCAAGGAAGCTCTCCGCATTTGGTCTCGTGTGCAGCCTGAGGCGGATCTCCTAGCCATTCATGTGGCAGGAGCCTCCAACACCCTGGCCGATGCCCTGAGCTGGATAGGGGCTGCATCTCACGAGTGGTCTCTCCTGCCGGAGGTAGTACAAGATCTGTTCTCCCTCTGGGGCACACCTCAGGTGGACCTGTTTGCCTCCAGGGAGAACGCGAAGCTGAGGCTGTTTCATGCCCGCCCCCCTCAGCAGGGCTCGCTGCAGGGGGATGCCTTCTCGAGGCTGTGGACCCCGGGCCTCTTCTACGCCTTTCCCCCATTTCCCTTGATTCACAAGGTGCTTCTCAAGGCGAGGAGGGACAAGGCGCAGGTGATTCTGATAGCCCCAGACTGGCCCTGCCAGTTCTGGTACCCAGATCTCCTCAGCCTCAGCTCCAGGCTCCCGAGGCGGCTTCCAGCTCGCCCGGACCTGCTCTCAGTCAATCAGGGGAAGGTGTTCCATCCGGACCTTCAGTCCCTGCACCTGACGGCCTGGTTCCTGAGCGGCTAGAGTTCCAGGCCTTGGGTCTTTCCGACGAGGTCCTCAATGTTGTTGAGGCGTCCCGTAAGGAGTCGACCAGAAAATGCTACGCCTTTAAATGGACGAGATTCTCCATTTGGTGTCAGGGCAAGGGCTTGGACCCTTCCTCCTGTTCTGTGGCAAGCATTTTGGACTATTTATGGTCCCTTTCTAGTCAAGGGCTTAGGTCGACGACCCTAAAGGTGCACCTGGCAGCCATCTCTGCTTACCGGGCGCGGGCCGGGGAGCAGTCGGTGGCGCAGGATAAGGTGGTCGGGCGCTTTTTCATAGGCCTTGATCACATTTCCCCTCCGGTGCGAGAACCTCCACCTCCGTGGGATTTACTGCTGGTACTGGCAAAGCTCATGGGCAAGCCATTTGAACCAGTGCACAGGTGTGATCTCTCTCACCTGTCGTGGAAGACCGCCTTCTTGGTGGCTATCACGTCAGCCAGAAGGATGGGAGAGCTCCAGGCGCTTTGCATCAAGTCTCCTTACCTGGTCTTCCACAGGGACAAGGTTGTCCTGCACCCCACCGAAATTCCTTCCGAAGGTGGTGTCGGAGTTTCACCTTAACCAGGTGCTGACTCTGCCGGTGTTCTGCCCCAATCACACCTCGGAGGCCGAATACAGGCTCCATGCTTTGGACCCTAGAAGGCTCGCTTATTATAAGGGCGCCGCGGCTGAGAGTCGGGGAGAGGTTGCGCCAGCTGTTTGCACCTACGCTGAAGCGCACCTGGCAGACCTGCAGCCAAGCGGACGATAAGCAGGTGGGTCACCTCCTGCATAGATCTCTGCTATAAGTTGGCGGGCATGGAGCCTCCCAGAGGATAAACTCATTCTACCCGTCATACGGCTGCATCGGTGGCTGCTTCAGGGACGTCCTATCTAGAAATCTGCAGGGCTGCTACCTGGAAGTCAGCACACCTTTATTACCCATTATCACATCGACCTTGAGTCACGCCGGGATGCTGGTTTTGGGGCCTCGGTTCTCCAGTCTTTATTCCCTAAGTAGGGGTGTGCTTGCCTCCCTCCTCCCGGAGAACTGCTAGGAGTCTGCCAATAAGTGTGGATGAACAACATATCCATGTCCCTAGAAATACAGGTTACTCACCTGTAACAGGAGTTCTAAGAATGGTATATGTTGTTCATCACCGACTCCTCATTCTCCCAACCCGACGCACAACCTGAGCTTCCAGCAGGCCAGATCTGGCGTCATGGAGCGGAGTCGAGAGTTTTACCACCCGGGTGGGTGGGAGGAGCCAGCTTGAAGACCTTCCGGCAAGATTTAAAGCGGCAAGGAACCTGCCAATAAGTGTGGATGAACAACATATACCATTCCTAGAACTCCTGTTACAGGTGAGTAACCTGTATTTATTGTTGTTGTTGTTGTTGTAAAAGTTTATTCCTTGTATATTCAGGAAGGATAACCCTTTGAGTGATTAGACTCATTTTCAGTGGGGTCCAGTACAAACCATAAATATTTCAGCCTAGCCAGTCAGTCCTCTGTCTGTTAGCATGGGGTTTGTTTTTCCAGGAGTCTATGAAATTCATTCCATTTTTGGCACATTATGCCATCCCAATTGTAAGGGGGGACAGTTCTGAGAATCCCTCACTTGGCGTTCCTTGCCAGTGCCATATACTTCAGGGTTGCTGCCTTTAAGATTACTGCACATCTCCTGCCTGGCTACTGTTGTGAGGCTCTGGTTCCATACCCAACTCCCTCTTCGTGTCACCTAGTGTGCCCTGTCTCTCTGTCCAAAGGTTCGTAGTTTGGTTTTATTTTGATGTTTATTTGTACTCCTATATCCTTTCCCTATCCCTTTGAACTAAGAAGATTCTTACCTGTCTCATAGTTTGTTTGTTTTTTCACACTTTGTTTCTCTCCTAACAAACAGAATTGAGGTTAGTGAGGGAGCCAGCAGTGGTTACTGGCTGACATGCAGTACCACATGCCTGTGCCCAATGGTCATGCCTGACACCCTGAGAAAAGCTTTGATTCTACAGGGGTCCTAGGATGTCTGGCCAGGGCCCATAAGTGGTAATCAGTGTTGAAGATACTCTGGAAGAGCAACAGTTACGGCTAGTATGTAACTTTCATGTACACTGCATTCAGTAAGCTTTTGAGGCCACACTGATCCTTTTGTCAGGTGGCAGCGGAAGCAGATTGAGTTTTCTAATGTGCCAGTACAGTGACCAGGAGCACAGAATGAGTCAAACGCTGCCGTTAGCCAGCAACCGATGGCGGGTGTATTATTGAGCACAGCAAATCATTGTGCAAGAAAAGGCGAGTGGTCTGTGGCTTCTCGTGGTAATTATTGCAAATAATTTGCCCCAAGTGTTCTGTGACTTTTTGTTGGAATTATTGCGAACTACTTGTCTTGAGTGACAAACAGTATTACTGTGCAGTTTACAGTTTTGCCTGTAATAGGGTGTAGCAAATCTCTGCCCCATTACGGTGGAACGAGTCAGTTAGGCACCTTGGTCATTCTTCTGCTCTTGCTATTGGAATAAACAGGGATGGCAGCTCAGATACATCATGGATCTTAGGTTTTAATACAGTTGTCCATGTTATCCCCTACTTCCTTGTGTATTCTCAGTGTAAGTGTAGAAGTTGAATTGCTATCATCACTCACAGAAGAGGAAGGAATGTCCCAGAAATCCATTTCATAAGGCACTCCCCTTTCTGGGCTTTAAACTGTCTGCACTATGAATTGTAAAAAAAACTGAAATGAGACAGTGTAAATCCATCCCAAGTATTGTTTACAGAAATTCACCAGGCAGAATATAGTCTCTCAAAATCTCTTGAAATATTTGGTCACCTCTTACAGGTAGATTTTCAGATTAAGTTTGTAAACTGTGATGTCAGATATTGGTAAAGAACTTCCACTTCCTTTCCAGACTGGACACTGTCTGCAACTCCTTCTGCCGCTTTGCTGCAAACTGCACCCTCATACCCACCATTGATCCCTTTTATTCCTCCCTATCCTCACTTTGCCCTCATGTCACCATGCTTACTGTACCTCTTTCATTCCAAATACTGGCTTGGTTCCCTTCCCTCATACCTCTCCTCTCCCAACTGCTTTTTGTTCCCTCCATTCTAGGGACCATTGCATTTATGCTACTCATTCCCACTCCTCTGCTAGGCAATCTGCTTTCTCCTATCGACTATCCTCACTCTGGAAACAACTCCCCTACTCTTTCTGCCTGTCCCAGTCCCTGGTTCCCTCAGGCACCAGTTGAACCTCCAATCCCACCCGACCTGTTCCAGTTACCCTTCTTCCTGACACCTCCCCAGCCTGAACCTCAGCTGTTTTTGTTAAGTTATCTGGCTGAGTCCCTACTACCTGCCTTCTGGTTTCACTTCTTCACTACCCCTGTTTCTCCTCCATTACGAAGACAGGTAATAATAACTCGCCCTACAGGTCACTCACCTGTTGTCAGTATTGTCTTGGTCACGAGTATTGCTACCACTTTTACATCTGCAATTGTCTAGGTGCTTAGTATTGAACAGTGACTGCTGTACCTACAGTTTTTGTATGTATCTAATTTGTACCACTTTTTTTTCAAATGTTGTTGGATCGACTTGTTATTATGTATTGTACGCAATTATTCCACTGTTCCCCTGTACCAGGTCACACCTGGAAATGAGCTTTGGCTTATTACCAGTTTTCAAATAAATAGATAAAAACTATAGCTTATAGGCATGCGTGACAGTTCTCCAGAATTTCCATATGTTTGGGGGCATTAAATAGAATTTTATACTGTGGTAGACATTTGAAGGTTTAGATGAAGGAGAGTCAGTGTAGGGAATTGGTTGTTTTGAACCCAATAGTCAAATCATTGACTTGTGATCTATGATTAGCATACTGTAGATCTTTCCCTTTTACTGTAGATTTTGATGTGTATTTCTGAATTATGGTGCATTTTTCTCTTCATTGTAAGTATGTGCAGTGTGCTAAGTACATGACAATCCCAATTGTTCGAACATTCTGGGGAACACCAAAAACATTAAGGTAATTGCAAGTTCGTAAAATTGGTATCATAATATAAGTCAATGGGACTCAGGAGAATGAATGGGATTGAGCCACAGAGCAGAGATATAGTACCACAACAATGTTTTAGGTGCTTAAAGTGCTTTATTTTATTTTTTTCATTTTCCTTTTTTTTTCATGCTTTTAAGTGCACGTAAGTGCTTTATCGTTTTGCATTATTTTTATGTTTAAAAGTGCTCATATACAGCACTGTGCAGTACAGTACTTCAGTACTGTACAAATGGTATAGGCATGTCTGTGCAGGTTTAAAAAATCTGTAATTTTGCGTTGCCATTTTTTTATCATTGTTTTTCTTTATGGCTTTTGTGTGGAGCTGTCTTAGCAACAAGGTGTGCTGATAGTCACAGTCCGGTTGGTTCTCTAGCCAGGATAAACATGCTTCCTTTCCCTGTCTGCCCCCACATCTCCCCCCTCCCAAAGCCCCAGCTGTGCTGTCCAGAATCCAGATTGAGGGAAGGCTGCCACGTCCCTGGGTGGGGCCTGTAAGGGATTTGTCCATCACTCTGCCCCAGGCCTAATGTATTTGTTCCATGTTCCCCCCTCCCCTGATATAGCAGCCTGGGGTGTAATGCAAGCATGGTGCAGGTCATGCACCGCCCTCTCCCTGCCCGCTGAGTCGCTCCTGAGTGCACTACCACCTGTGGTCACCTGGGTTGCAGTCATGTATGGGAGCTTGCTGTTCTCCCTCCCCAGAGGAGTAGAGCATCCTCTGTGATGCTCAGTCTTCCTTCCCCAGTCAGCCACCAATGAACTGGGCTTGCTTCTGCACCCAGGTCGCAGGCATCGTAAGCAGTAGTGCTACCGCTGTGCTGTCGGGCCAGCTAAATTGTACCTTATTTAAAAACACATTTTACGATTGTTGACCTTCTTTAGAATTTGCCAATGATGTTGCACATCTGCTTCTTTTTTCATCATAAATATGAAACACCAGCTGTCCGCCATAGTGGTGTTATCACACAGAGACATCTGTTGCTGTGTTAGCTATACTTCCCTGTACTTTTCTTTTCTACTGTACTCTACTATGTTTAGCCCCGGGGATTGGACATCATACAAACTGAAGTGCCTTGCCTTGACCTGCTGCAGCTTCAAACCTCTCCTGAACATATTTTTTTTTTGGGGGTAATAAATATGAGCCCATCTAGGTACAATGCCTGTTTTCAGGGGTGACCCAAGAGCACTGGGGAGGTTAAGAGACGTGCTCAGGGTCACACAGTATGCAAGTGGAGGTTGTGGAAATCAAACCCAGGCCCGCTAGAGGTACCAGCCTCATTCACAGCTCATTACCCTAACCTCTGGGCTATACTGCCAGCCCCAGTAATGGGGGCACTAACCAGACATGATGCAATGGGAGAGACTGCAGCATCATCAGTGGCTGGACTGTTTGGGTGCTTTCCTAAAGTTCAGGAAAGATAGTGAGAGGAAACCAAGGACTATAAACACAACATATTTTATGAGGATTACACTATTACTAGCTTTAAATACAATTTGAGATCTGTGGGGTTTACAGTGTCCCTTTACATGCCAATTCAACATACAGGATCCAAGAACTGCACAATGAAGGGGCTTTACTGATTACAGCAACTCTTTACAAGATAGATAAAAGATAGATACATTTGTTATTTTTATACAGGAAATATTTATTTATTTAGTTAAACATCAGTTTAGAAACCTTTGAGCCAGAGGCTCATTTACAAAGGTACCTCATCACAAAGGTACCTCGTCAAATACATGTCATAAGGGTTGTTACACCCTGTTTACAAGGCAGTCCTGTGTTGAAAATCCTATCAGTTGCTGTATGATACATAAAAATGATCTTAATATACATTAATTGGTTCACGTAGTGACAGTACCAAGGACACACAGTTTCTCACTGGCACCTTAATATGATAATTATCATACACTTTTTATTGCCTCAAGTTACAAATAATGTGCTGTCGCAGATAGTAAGAAATTATCATTCGAATAACTGCCAAATTTACAATTTTCTCTAAAGTTACCACAGTAACCATCAGACAAAAGTCAAAAGTTCATGTACAAGATCAGAATTAATCCGATGAAACAGTGAGGTTCATTTTTGCTTATTACATTTTTTATCATATCTTCCCTCCTGCTGCTTCTCTACGTCCAAATACAACGTTAAATATGTATGAGGTCTTACCAAGATTAAAAAATTTTTTTATTGTAGAATTCAAATCAAGAAGGCCAGTGTTATGGTACAATAGGTGCAGCTTTCCCTGCATCTAAATGTCAAAAACACTGAGGAGACCCTTTTTTTAACACAGAGTTAATTAAGACGACTACACTAATTAAATCAGTAAATTTCTATGAGTGCTACAAATCAATTTTGGGGGGGAGGGAGAGAAAGGTCACCGGGCTGTTAGATTGTCCATATGATATTATGCTACAGTGTTTTGTGGTAGATTTAGCCTTCTATTGTTGCATCACTTTGGAAAATAAAATCTGTGGAATAGTTTCAGTGATCAAGCCATAACATTTTATTAGAAAGGGAAGCAGTATCACCCCAGAGGTTTTTTTTTGTTTGGCCCATCGGTACAGCAGCAGCAGTGATGCCCTTTGTGATGCCTTGTGACCTGGGTTTGAGCCTGGGCTGTTGGAAGGAATTCAGGAAGGGTGTTGAACATTCCAGAGAAGGCTTTGAGACATGCATCCCACTGAATATCTTTTTTTTTTCTCAAATTGTTTAACCAAGAGTAGCACACTAAGCTGAAAGCTTGTTTACAGGTACAACCTGGGAGCACAGGGAAGTTGTGACTTGCTCAGGATCACACAGTATGCAAGTGGGTGCTGTGGGATTCAAACCCAGGTCTCCAGATTTGCAGCTCAGAAGCCTTAAGCCACATCTGTCTCTTGAGTGACCACTGACGGCAGGGCGTCTGGGTAAGATTCAGTGACTTCATGGGGAGAGGTGTGTGTTCATGTCAGTGCATCAGGTTTTCTGGCACCTCAGTGCTGATGTGCACTTCCAGAGAGCAAGCGGCACAGGGGTAAGAAGGCCGTTGTTTGACAGATCTCCCCACCCCTCACTTTCAGTCTGGGACACACTGCTCATGCCGCTGGGGAACAGGCTTTTGTGCCTGTGCCGCTACAAATTAGCATCCATATGTCGGTGTTCCATCTGCTGTAGGCACTGAAGACAAGACAAAACAAAGGGAAATGGTGTTGTACTGTAGACCATGTCTGGGTGTGGTGTCCTGGAAGTGGCAGACAGCAGAGTCTTTACTGGAAGGGGGAACTGGTAGGCAAACTGAAGGATGTCTGGTTCCCTTATTTTTAATATAAACTAGCCACCTCTGTTGTAATTGCTGTGCCAGTGGCTCAGTAGGTAGCACATTCACCTCTGGGGCAGAACGATTGGATAGTCATGGGTTTTAGCCCCACGCCAGACACTTGGTGTAACATCCATAACTGTTACTGCCACGTTGCACTGGTGATGTGCCATCCTTCAGAGGAAATGTTAAGCCAGAGTCCTGTTTGTCTATTTCTGGTCATTGTCCAGGTGGAAGTAAAAGATCCCATGACACTTATTAAAGAAGAGTAGGGGAATTTTATTTAAAAAAATTAAACATTATACAAAAACTACAGTCAGTTCACAAAGAAAAAAAGAACATGCAGTAAAAGCGCAAAATAAAATTTAACAGGAAAAGAAACCACTAAGGAAATCAGAAGTCACAGTTACAAAATTCAACAAAAGGGAAAGCAAAATCTGCAAGTGAGAGAAACAAGAAAAAATTATCTCGTTACCTAGCATGCTGTGTACCTTTAGGTAAAGATTAAACAGTTTTTCCACTGATCCAAAATCTGGGACCTAGGGTACCTTTTTGTCCATTAAATAGACTGAATGTAGTGCAAAGGACACATTTTTTATAATTTCATTGTGAGAATTTTGTTTTTACTGAAAGAAACAGGTGCATCTAGATTAACAGATATAATATTTCAGAACTGCAAAAATGACCTGTAAAGTGTTCTCATAATAATTCAGCCAGGCTGCCAAAATAAGCCTAATACTAATTCATTGTAGGTGATGGAGTTGCATAGAGGCTTCTGCCAATCTTGATCTACAAATTTCCAACATGAAAATGTATAAGGGCAGGCAAAAACAAATGCAATTGAGTTTTGAGTATTGTGTGAGAAGTTGGTCTGGGACAATTTCTTTTAGTTTGCTGTTCATGCTTATGGGTACTATTTACCCCTAGTTGGTCTGGGACAATTTCTTTCAGTTCGCTATTTATGCCTATGGGTATTTTTCACACCCTGTTTGTCTGGGACAATTTCTTTCAGTTCACTGATTATACTTATGGGCATTTTTTACCCTCTGTTGGTCTGGGACAATTTCTTTCAGTTTGCTGTTTGTGCTTATGGGTATTTTTTTTTCCTCCGTTGATCTGGGACAATTTCTTTCAGTTCACTGATTATGCTAATGGGTATTTTTTAACCCCCAGTTGGTGTAGGACAATTTCTTAAAGTTCACTGATTGTGCTTTTGGGTAACTTTTACCCCCAGTTTCCCATGGTTGCTGAGCCACACCACATCCCAAGTGAACTTTGGAATCCTGGGGTTTGTCAGCTAGTTAAACCACAGATATACTGTGCGTTGGGCATGAGTGAAGACTGAGTTTCCGCTGAATGGCAGTGTCAATAATACAGCAATATATATTGCTTGCCTGGATGATGTCAAAGCTTGTGCTTGAGGCAGACTCCACTTTTTTATCTTTTAAGTATTTTTCATGTAGTCTGGTGTCTGACTGGTCTTTATGTATGTAAGTATTTATTTATTTAAAAATTGGTAACCGGGGCTGGGAATGAGGGTTGGCGCTGGACGCCACACTTCTCGTCATGCCGGCGACCCGGGTTTGGGAATGAGTCCAGGTTGCTGGGAGTCGGCAGGGGAGGGAGACGATCAAGCGTCCGGAGGACAGCGCTCCTCTCCTGGGAGGGAGAGAGGTCTTGTTCAGTACTCTGCTGCCCTCTGGCGGAAGCTGGAGACCCGGCAAGCGCTGACAGTGTAGAGAAGGGGCAGGGAGTGGCAGACAGTACCATACCTTGATGTCAGGGCACTAGCCACTCCCCAGAAACGGGGGAAAAATGCCCTTCAGCTCCAGCAGAGACGGAGCACCGGAGCTTGCCCTCTATTGCGGCCACCCTCCTGGCACCCGACCAACCGACTCTACAGACTGCTCGGGGTGTTGGGGCCCACCTCGTCCCTGCCTGGGGGGGTAATCTGAGGCTACATGGGCAATGGAGGATTACCAGGCAGGAGCGACCGCAGGTGGGGTGGACTCAGTACCCTGAGGGAGACTGGAGCGGGGAGAAAATAAATAGAAAATAATATAAAAAAAATTGGTAACCGGAGAGGCACACTGAGGCCCTGTCCACACTGCATAAGACCCCCATAACATTACAGAGGGTCCAAACCGTTACATAGCGGTTTGCTACGCCTATAATGTTACAGGAGATGTTTCCATAACTGTTAACAACGGTTACGAAGACGGTTCTGCCTCTGTAACGTTACCAACTGTAGTGTGGATGTGTGAGCGTGTAGCCCCAGCATTGCCCTCAGTGCAGCATGAACTGCATTGTGGGATAGGGTGCCAACCGTAATGGTCACCCATCACCCACAGTGTGGACCGGCTATAACAGTTCCGAACCATTATCATGATGGTTCATTGGTAGTGTGGATACACTGTAATGTTTACCGTCTGTAACAGCTTGAAACCGTTACAGGGTTTTGGTGGTGTAGTGTGGACAGGGCCTGAATCGAGGCTCGTTTCCAGGTGCGACTCTGGGAAAGGGAAAAGGGAGTACAGAATACAAAATTACAAACAAGCCATAAATGCAGGTTGCAGTGAAAAGTACAAAGTGCAGTAGCAGGGTACAAAAGAGGCAGGTAAAAAGACGGCATGACAAATATGTGGGAGCATACAGTTAGCTTCCAGGGCAGTGTACAATGTAAGCAAATGCTAAGTCAAGTGCACAGTACCTGTTGAGGAAAGTGACAGTGCATTGGTATTGCAGATGAGTCAAGAAAGCCAGATTCAGATTGCTGTTAAGAACCAAAATCAAGAGGAGGGGAGAATTGCGGGGGGTCAGGAGTGCTCTTAGGGAGGTACATAATGTGTTTTGTTTCTAGAATGCAGTATAAGGAATCGCCCATTCTGCTGCTAATGCGATCCAGTTTTTTTCCTCCAGGTTTCATAATTTCAACAATATTACTGTAAATACACTGTAATAAAAAATCTAGGGGTTTGTCATACCTATACCACCTTTCTCAACTGTTCAGTACGTTACTTCTCATTTCAGGGTGTTGAGACAACTCCCCCACAGGGCCTGGAAAAAGATACTGTGTATTCTTGCCTCATATGCCATTGGGGGGGGGGGGTGGTGTTATAACTCAGGTATAGACAGCTTGCAGTCAAACAGAATTTGATCCAAAAAACTTGCTTCAGTTTTGAGATCTGTTCATTCTTCCAAGATTGTATTTTATTTGTTGCATGTTGAAGGCGTGTCTCCCAGTTCTGTGGGGTTAGGTCACCCTACCCAAACATTAGACAAAGTATTTTAACATCAGTAGCTTTTATTGGGACTTGAGCTAGACTGCCTACTGGATTGATTATCTTACTACCCAGTACATAACCTACACTTTTGTGATAATTTATACAAGATAGAGATACAATTGAAAAATTAGATAGATTATCTGCCAGTGCAGTGCCAGAAGATTCGCCAGATACAAACAAGGCTACGTCACCTATGTATGTTAAAGTCTTTATGGGGGAACTCAGAATCCATAGATAAGCCTCTTATTCTAGTATCTTGTTCTGTATGTCTCAGGAAGGGGTCTAAGCAAAATACATATAGTAGTGGTCTTGAAGGGTAGTACTGTCTGACACCCTTACAGACCTGGATTGGTGCTCTCAACTAGCCATTTATATTTGGTTATAACCACTGCTGTTTTATAGGCCTGCAACCATTGGACAAAAAGTTCACTTATACTATATCTTCTTAAGCCAAAAACACGAATTTGTGGGACAGTCTATCAAAGGTTGTTTTCCTGATCCAAACTTAACACATATCCATTTAAACATCCTGAGTTCACTGGCCAGTCAGCACAGCGCTAGCACTACCACCCGCGACATCGGTGACCTGGGTTCGGGAATGAGCTTGGGTCATTGGGGGCCAGACGGGGGGAGGAGGATTGAGCATCCCAGAGGACACTCTCCTCTTCAGGGGTGGGAGAGTGCCATCTTCTGCCACAGTATTGCCACTTGGGTGAGCACAGGTGCCAGTGCGGATGGAAAGGCAGTGGCAGGAAGGAGATGTCGCTGATGCTGGCATCCAGATGCACACATCACGTCGGCAGTGTCACCTTGTTGTCCTTGCATGTGAAGTCTCTTGGGTATGGAGAAAAAGGAAAAATAGCCCTGGCACTTCCATGATGATGATGGCCTGCGAGAGGTCCCCTGGCTGCATCTGTCTTCAATTTGCGATGCTGGCCCAACAAAATGTGTAGGTTCGGGGGACTGCCCTCACCCTGACCCCACCTTGGGGGCGAAGTCAGAGCTCCATGGGGTAGGTGACTGTGACCCAGGAGGTGGGGGGGGGGTTGCTCTCGGGCCTGAGGGACATAGGAGGGGCCGGAGAGTTATTTGGCACAGAGTATATTTGACCTGGGCTGATTAATGTTGTGTGACTATAAGCAACCTGTTGGCCAGTATTTTTGCTGGAGTCTTCGAATCCAAGTTGAGTAAGCTTAAAAGTCTCCAGTTGCTCTCAAAACCTTTTTATGTAGAAAAATCAAAATAGCTGTAGACATGGAGTCAGGCAGCACTTTATGTTCTAAGACATAATAAAACAGGTGTACCGAGACTAGTGCTAAATGGCAATTGAAAAAACTTAAACAATTCTGGTATTAGACCATCCAGACCTGATGCTGTATTATTCTTTAAAGAGCTTATTGGTCTTTGGACTTCTTCAACAGCAGTAGGTGTAATTAGATCTAATTTGTCATTGTCCAACAATTCAGGTTGATTTAGTTGTTGGAAGAAGGAAAAGTCATGAGTTATGACTGCTGGGGTGCCAATCGTATTAGACAAAAAAACAGAAGCTACTTGTACTAAATTGGTGGGAGGGGAGGATGCTTTAGTAGCAGTCTTTAATGACTGCATAGTTCTATGTTCCACCCTATTCTGACACTCTTTAAAAGGATTGAATGTCTGTTTCTTATTTTGCGTTCCAAACCACATTTTTTGGTGATGGGATTGGGCTCTGCTATACTGTAGTTGTTTCATTTCATTTTTTACAGCTATCATCTGTGCACTATCGTCAGTATGTTCTGTTTCTGTTTTAGATATTAGTTTCTGTAACTGGACTCTAAGGTATACGTATTTCAAATAAACTTGGGCTTTCAACAGAGTAAGCCATTTATTTTGCAGGGTAGTATTCTGTAGTGAATCACTGTTCAGTCTTTGTGTATTTTTCTTTATCACTGTTTTTTTTTCCCCAAAATATGGAACATTGTGGGTCTGCATGATCTGAAAATTCCACTCACCACGTCTTTACTAATATAATTGCAACATTATGGAAGACAAAAATGTAATTAATTCTAATGGAATGAGATTCTCTGAAATAAGTATTACCACCTGTTTTATGTATTACCCTGAATGAATATTTAAGGCTTGCCGTGGCAATTACTTGATTTAAGGTGTTGGAGTCGCAAAACGGTTTTGCAGACTGCAGTCCTCTGTCAGCTTGTATTAAACAACACTTGAAATCCCAACCCCATATTAATATTTGTGATGTGTGGGTGTATGGCTGGATATCTTGAAATAATGCAAAATGTAAGGCTTTGCTTTGTTATCCATAGGCTATTTGCTGTAAGAGCTAATACGAGAAGGGTAAACCATAACACAGTCATCATCAAGAGTTATCTTAGGAGTGAGTTTTCCATCCCATCCTTTTTTGACACTGAGGTTTCAGACAGTGAATCCTCTTGGTCCGATGAAAGTTCTTTTAGGGAAGATGCGATAGAGGACGCCTCTGAATCATTGTCTTCTCTCTGTTTGTCTCCCCACTATCTTCATGGGGCTGTAGCACTGAATTTGTTCTCACTGAGATCACGTGCTGGTATTATACTGTTTACTCCTGTAGGAGCCTTTGTTTCTGTAGGCTTAGAATGCCTATTCCAGGGTTTCTTTCCTTCTTACTGGGTACAACCACAGTGTCATCCTCTGAGGGAGGGGACATTCCAGGGGAGGTGGGTTGAATTTCTCTGCTTGGGGGTTTCCTCTGCCTCCGTTACTGGTGGCTACACTTCAGAATTCACATGTTCCGCCTGTGGGGGAGTCACCCAACAACTCCTCAGCTTGTGGAGTATCCTGAACCATTGTGGTATGAGGCACAGAGATCCTGTGTTCAGTAATTGCCTCTGGGTGGGAAGGCTGCGGAGGGGTAACTGAATCCGCATTCAGATTGTCAGGCTTCTTTGCAGTTTTATTTTTCTGGAGCATCACAACGTGCTGTGCAGAAGCCTGCGCTGTCCCTTGTTGCTGGGCCTGAGTAACAGTCTGTCATGGGGCAAACTGTCATCTCTATTGTGTGACATCCACGGGCATAGAGCATAGGAGTGTCCTTGCCCTTCACATAAATTGCACCGGAATACATTTGTGCATCTCCTGGATGGATGCCTATATTCTAAGCAGTGGCTACACCTTAAGTTGTCACATGCATTACTTAAGTGGGCCCAGGAGCCGCACTTATGGCAACATTTTGGTTGGCCCTGTTGAAACCGTGTTCTACAATCTCTTCCCAGAAAGAAACTACTGGGGGTGTATTATACCAGCATTTGACATGTATAGTTTCACCCTCACCTTCCATCCCCCTGTCCATATCTGTTCAGAGTCTGTTACGGGTAGTGGTTTGCCTAGAACCTTAAAACACTGCTTCAGCCAAAATAGTGCATCTGATATATTGTCTCCTGTGTTTTTGAACAGAATGATTATTGCTCTAATGGCAGGTTTGATCAGGGGGATGACTATGAATGGAACCCAGTAAGGAACAACATTTAGATAACTACATTTTGTCCACAAGTGGTCTAGCCCTGTAAAAGTTTTAAAGCTCATGTTAAAGCTTGTGCCCCCACAGTGAGAGTCAGTGCATATATTTCCAACACAAACATTTTTAAAGAATCTTTCAATAATATTCTAGCAACATAGACACTATCTGGGGGTCTTCCAAGCCTCCTTTGCAAATCAGTCAGACAGCATTTTTTTCTGGGAACTGATTCACCTTTACTAGTAAGTAATCTGAAAATTTTAAGACTTGTCATGAAAGTTCTTGCTGAGGGTTAATAAATTAATCTGCTGCCAGTGTTCTTTTATCCTGTTGTCTCCAAATTGTTTGTTCTGAGTCAGAGACATGTTTGCTCTGTACAAGACCAGATGGCCCTGTTACTGGAAACTTTGTGTGTGTGTGTGTGGGGGGCAGTAAACATTCTTTATCTGAAGGCACCACATTGTCAGATGTCACAAAGTTCTCAGTGGCCTCCAGCTGTTCAGAAGTAGCATTTTGTATAGGGGAGACAATTTCTGTGGATGCAAGACCATTTATTTGCACATTATCAGGATTGTCAGATATTACAGTCTGGGTCTAGTCTTGCAGAGAGCTAACATCTGTGCTTTGGACTTTATCTGTTTTTTACCAAGTGCACGCTTCTCCACTCCACCATTTTTTTGATTTACTCTTTCTGTGTCCTCAGAACCCTTTTGCCCAGCTTCTTCCACTTTCCCTAACTCCCCAGATTTACTTGGTGTTCTGCTGGTGTCCGGTTGTCATTTGGGAAATCCTGGTTGTAGCACTGTACAGCAGGATCTGCAGGGTCCGGGGTCCAAATGTCATTTTTGTTTCTTCTCAAGCCTGCTTCTCTCAGTGCTTTTTCGAGAGACCACTGCATGTTTTTTCCCTGTTTCTTTCACTCAACAGCTGTTTTGTTATGGCACTCTGCCTAGGTCCCAGCATCTTCTTTCCTAAAGGTGTGTTTTCGACACCAGCTGTTCATGACAGAGCCTCATCTGTCAGAGGCTCCATTGGTACATTGTTGGCTTGGTTCTTTCACTGCTGTAGGCTGAATAGGTGATCCCTTTCATAGAGATATTAGCTTCCTCCTCGGCCAACATTTCCAGAAAATGCTGCCTCTTCTCCTCCATTGCAGACTTCAACTTGAGATTCTCCTAACAGAGAGCCTCATCAAGCAAGTCAGTTTCCATCAAATCAGAGGCTGATTTTGCATTCAGGGTGCTTTAGTAGCATCAGATACAATTCCTTCTTTGATTAGCACAGGCTGCTTGAGCTCTGAGATTATTGTGGCTGGGATGGTGCAGTCTGTCCTTCTCCGCCTCCTTCTGGGTTATCCATCTTGGCCAGATGGCCAAACTGAAAACAGCTCCCCCCTTGCAAAGAGCAGGAGAGCTGCCCCAGTGTCATGGCCAGCATTCTCCTGTCAGTAAAACAGGTACATGCAAACAAGCTATCACAGCTTAGTGTACCTTTCCTGGTGCCCCCAAAAAGAAAAATTACAAATATATATTTTAAGAAAAAATCAATCTGGAAATAGTAGCATCATTTACTGGAATATTATATTAGGAAGGTAGTTTCCCCCTTCACTCCTAGACTATCTAGAATTACGATCCCCATCTTATTAAATGCCCTCTGTTTGAAAAGAACTATCTAAACCCAAAGTCTCTTCTACTTCATTCTACTGTATTTATTATACTACTATATTTCAACTGGTGTTATTTAAAAGCATGCAGCCTGAGACTTAACGTTAGCTGGTGATGGGATTCATATCGTTTTAGTTTGGTACTGTTTGGTACAGTCTTGTACTTAGATCCCAAATGCAAATTTTTTACAGCGCACTTGCAAAAAGCCACCATTGGTGGCTTGGTTGATTCATTCCAACTTGAGGTGGGTGATGTTTCTGTTTTTATTTAGCTTGTGTTGTTTATATAATAAATATCTCCCCCTTTTGCCTTTCGAGTAACCAGAATTGTTTATATTGAATGTGGATTGGAACTTAGATTAAAGGATAGAAAAATTAGCTTATGGGCATCATTTATTGGACAAGATTAAGATGCTCAATCTTCCAAGGCCACAGACGTCCCTTTGAGTGATAGCATTTTTTTTTCTAGAATGCATAGCTACAGTATATACTGTAAGCTTCTGTTCATTGTCATTTCATTGAGTTGTTACAGTGGAGATGAGATGGGATACCCATTATTGTCAGAGGCTACAGAAAAGGGTTAGGGCACCGGAACATTAAAGTACACTTGTAACAGAAAAGCAGCCTTTTAGAAATGCAATCTTATTAGAAGAGTAGGTCCAGTTGATTATAAACAACCTAAGTATCTTCCAGAAAGTTTTCGTGTATCACTGGTGATTCTCCATCTTCTACTGCCACAGAATGGCTGTCTTCACTTATAAATATTGGTTTTAGTGCCTTCCAGTTGCTGACATCAGCTGGGCACCAGCCAAGAAGAATTTGTCAAGTAACTTCCTTTCTAAGTAAGTCATTAATGGTCACCTGTGCCAAACTCTTGTTACCAGGCTCTGCTCCAAATGGCAGTATTGAATTCCATCAGGTTTTCAAAGATATCAGAGACTTTGCTGAAATCTAGGTAGTTGATGTCTACAGCCCCCTCTTGGTCTACTACCTTTGTCATGGTACCCGGTTATAATAGCGCAAGAAAAGAGAGCGCTAGTCTGGATAGCGCTGCTACGGACAGTGAGAGGGGATTGACAGCGCTTGCAATAAGCACACCCCTGGTCGCTGTTTGTGGTGCTGGCAGCAGAATTCTGGAGGCCGGCCAAGCTGCTCCCATTGCGTGGAGGGCTGAGGCACGGCGCTGCTTGGCCAGGAGGCAGTGGAGACCAGGGTTCTAATCCTGGTCTCCCTCGATTTTACTGCTTTGGGACTTTAATTTGTTTACACGAGGCCATGAAAACAGTATTGCACGGCCCCACAATTTTCATCTCTCCCCAAGAACCACTCCTCATATAGTTAGGATCTAATAAGTACGGGGGCAGTGAAGGGGGCAGAGCCCCCCCCACAAAAAAAAGGGATGGCATTTTTACCGTGCGGTACTTGACCCCGCTATTCTGACTGGCTATGTTATGACCTGCGACCTCGTGCCTCACAATGCACACGGGGTGTTCATTAATCCCCAATAACCTCACACCCTGTCATGGGTTATTGCTTACTTAGTACATATCCAGACCACCACAGGTATCTGTCTGGAACTTTTTCTGGCTAGATTGTTTTTAAAACACACATTTTTTTTTATTCTGGAAGGCATATTCTAAAACAGCACAGTCTCACCATTCACAACTAGCTATTATATATTGTGGGGTAATTTACTCAGTTTTGAGTTTTTGTTGGTTAGGGCTGCAACTAATGCCACCAAAGTGCTATCATTTATGACCCCATTCGCACTGGGGCATTTGAAACGGTTCTCAGCGCTTGAACCGTTTCAGATGCGTGCTGGCCCGGATCGCGTTCGCACATAACCCGCTTGTAGATCAGAATTTTGGAAGCTTGCTCAAACCCTGATGAGACCTGGGCTTGTGCATGCTTCCAGAAATCCGTTTTAAAATTAAAGCGATTTACCTAGAGTGTGAACACGCCAGCTCGTATCCTTTAAATGCACTTCAAGCGAGCGCACAAAGCATCATGGTAAGCAGCTTTTCCATGCTGCTGAATTCGGTTCATAGTGGGCACAGATCTCTGCCGCAGTGTGAACGCTGTAAAATGCATTGCCTGATGCGGATCACAGGAAGGGGATTGCAGTATGAACGCTACAGCATGGTAAGTGCTAATCCACTTTTAAAAACATTTTGCGGAACTGTGCTGTAGTGTGACCGGGGCCTAAAATAATGCCTTTGTATGTTCTTAAAAGATTGATCAAAGCCAACATTTCTCACTTTAGGTAGTAGGGGATTCTTTGGCTTTTGAGCTGAAAAAGCAAAGACCAGTCTATACCATAATTACAGTAGATAAAATTGGAAAATGACAAACACATAACATATGTTTTAAAGTCTGTGTATGTTATTACTTGGCATTAATGTAATAGGGTTGAATGGACAAGTACAGCAGGAGGTCTCCTAAACCCTTCACAGTGATAAGTATAATAACCAAGTACGTTCCTTTTCAAATACCCCTGATACAGAAGTGTCCATGCAAAGGCGTTCAGCATTGTGTGGTGAGGTGTTTACAAGTGAAGTTTTATTATAAATAATAGCAGCAATTCTACTGTGTACATCACCTAGCTGTATCTAGATAGTGCAGCCTGAGTTACAACAGTGAATAAACTGTGAACGTAAATGTCTAACCTATGCACAATGGTGCTCATATTTTTGGGTGTTCAGGTAAGGTTAGGCTTTGGAGGGGGATAGGTTTTTCCCACACTGTTCTTCTGTCTCCAACTGGTCAAGCTGTTGGTAAATTATTCTACATCACAATATCACATTGCAGTCTGCACCTAGGCCAGTGATGCCCCTCATGTGCTTTCTCATCAGGGCACAGTAAGTGCAAGAACTAATTTTAAATACTGTAAATTTCCAAAATGTACAATAGGTTGTGCCAGACCAATACTATCAAATGTCAGTGAAACCAAGAGTAGGAGCCCATTTTAATCATATCGCAGTATTGAAATGAGGTGTCAGTGTCTTTATCTTGAATTATTGATCAAGCTCTCTGCCACTGTACCTAGTGTAGCAAATTCTTAGGAACACCAAAGCCCAACTATCCTTTTTTTTTTCATATAGCTTTCTTGCTTTCTGTTTGCTTCCTCTTGTCTGCTTCAGGCAATACCATTTCCCCCCATCCCCATTCTCCACTCCCCTACTGTCACACCAGCAGGGATCCACATGGTGAAGGGGCTTAGTGCACTGTCTCACTGTCATTGATGGCGACTGAGGTTCATAAGAATTTTTGCTCCATTCTTCCCCTTTTGCCCACCCTGCTCCCTGACGCCAGGCAGTGTCCCTTTAGACCTCGCATGCATGTACCATGCATGCACCTGTGGAGCAGACCAGCTCCCTGGACCCACTGCTGGGGTCGCTAGTGCAGGGGGAACCTGGCATCCGTCCCTCCCAGGCTGCAAATGCTGCTGTGCTACAGCGCCTCCTTAGCCTGCCCAGCTGGCTCCTGAGTCTGCTCCCAAACCCATCACCAGCTTACTAGCACAACCACCTTAACACTGGGCCATCAAGCAGTCAGCTGTCCTACTGAACTAAACATGACTTTTTAACCCTTAGACTGCCTACAGAATTAGAACGTATTGGAGTTCTGGACAGATACATTGGTCTGTGGCCCTCTAAGTGTTAGATATAAATTCAGTAAGGCTTTAAAAAGACATCACAGTACTATCACAGATCTAACTAAAGTAATAAAGGATTTGCAGCTAGTCATTCAAGAAGCCTGTACTCGGATGCTGTATTTGTAGACTTAACTAAAGACTGAATGGATGATAAAAATCTTACTTCTCAAATTGGCCAACATCAGTTTGGATAGTATCCCACTTGCCTGGATACATAGTTGTTTTTTTATTCTTTGGTAAGTGGGTAAGGCCCACTAGGCACAGTGCCTGATTTCAGGGGCAACCCAGGAGTGCTGGTGAGGTTCCTTGACTTGAACAGATTCGCACAGTGTGCATGTGGAGGTTGTGGGAACCAAACCCCCGTCTGCTGGAATGTGCCAAGCGCATTCGCAGCTTCTTACTCTAACCTCTAGGCTACACTGCCAGCAGTTATCTGGTTGATAGATATCAAGCAGTCTCACTTGCAGAAGCAGACTTGGATATACCCCCACCATCCAGAGGAGTACCATGAAAATCCATATTAGGAGCACTTTGGTTTGCTTTATATGTAAATGATTTGAATTTTGGCTTTAAAGATGTGTTGACCCTTGCAGGCTTGTTGGCACAGTAGTGGGGCTACTACTCACGATGCTGTGGATGCAGGTTTAGAATCAAAACTGAAATGCTGGGGGCTTGCCAGGAAGAGTA
This sequence comes from Neoceratodus forsteri, assembly GCA_016271365.2. Classification (NCBI taxonomy): domain Eukaryota; kingdom Metazoa; phylum Chordata; order Ceratodontiformes; family Ceratodontidae; genus Neoceratodus; species Neoceratodus forsteri. The sequence continues at coordinate 1,125,091,182 of CM057449.1, read as the reverse complement.
GACTCCAGCATACCAATAAATGCTCTTCTCCAGAGAGGGAGGGCAGTGAACTCCACCCTGCTCCCGCCACCTGGGTGTCCTCAGGTGGTGATGCAGCAGGAGTCACTCAGAGGGGGAGAGGGACGCCACCTGCCTTTGGCACTCAGGCGTGCATAGCATGTGTGCATGCCCTAATGGTCTTAGTGGCACTCTTTCAAGGGAAGGGAGAAAAAGTGGAGGAAAACCAGTCTGACTACACAGGATGATGGCTATCCCTGAAGGTCCCCACACCACCAACCAGGGTCAGGCACCCTCCACTGGATCTAGAACTCAGGGGTAAGGACAATCCCAAAGGTTCCACAGTGGGCAGTCATGGGAGATAGGAGGACAGAAGGCAAGTACCTGAAGAAGGTAGGTGGTGGAGCTGGAGGATCGGGATAGAAGGGAACAGATCGGTGAAAGGATGCTGAACACAAAATGGGAAAAAATATATCTCAACCCACCTATGTGCTGATGACGCCACACTTTACACTAGTAAAGCACTGATAACTGATGTACTGTTTGCCCTGAAAGGAAACTTTTAGATTATATCAAAAACAACCACTTGGCTCTAAATGTAGGAGAAAAAAAGACAAGTTGCGATGTTTGACTAGAAACATAGAAGCATAGAAGTTGACGGCAGATAAGGACTGCAAGGCCCATCCAGTCTGCCTGTTTCTTTTTTCTACATTATAAATGTGCCATCGGCCTTTGCTGTGTCAATGGCCCATCTATTCATACTCATCTGTATTGCTCCCTTATGCCTATCCCATGCCTGTTTGAAGCCCTGCACTGTGTTCATATCTACCACTTCCTGAGGTAGGCCGTTCCATGCATCCAGCACCCTTTCTGTGAAAAAGAACTTCTTCACATTACCCCTTAATCGGTCTCCCTCTAATTTCATGCTGTGTCCTCTTGTCCTGCTATTTTTCTTATATTGAAACATGTTAGACTCTTTAACCTTGTTAATGTCCTTAAGGTGTTTGAATGTTTCGATCATATCACCCTCTCTCTCTCCCTCCTTTGCTCTAGGGTATACATATTGAGCTCCGTTAATCTGTCCTCATATGTTTTTTGATGCAGTCCCTGCACCATTTTGGTTGCCCTTCTCTGGACTGCCTTAATTTGGTTAATGTCCTTGTGAAGGTGTGGCCTCCAGTACTGCACGCAGTACTCCAGATGGGTCCTAACCAGTGTCTTGTAAAGTGGGATTATTACCTCCCTCTTCTGACTTGTGATACCCCGACTAATACACCCTAACATCCCCCTAGCCTTACTTACTGCTCTAGTGGTCTGCTTGGATGATTTCGGGTCATCAGTGATGATGACGCCCAAGTCTGTTTTTTTCCCTTGTGACTGCCAGCAACTCCCCTCCCAGCCTATAGGTGGCTTCAGGGTTTCTCTTCCCTACGTGCATGATCTTGTACTTCTTTGCATTAAACCCCAGTTGCCAGTCTTCTGACCATTTTGCTAGTTTATCCAGATCTCTTCTCATTCTGCCCACCCCATCTGGATCATCTACTCTGTTGCAGATCTTGGTGTCATCTGCAAACAGACAAACCTTACCCTCCCAGTCCATCTGCAATGTCACTGATGAAGATACTGAGTGTTTTCTGCCCATCAACCAGTGTGCCACCCAGTTGACCAACGTCTGGCCCACCTCGAGCCTACCCAGCTTATTAATCAATCTTCTATGTGGACCAGTATCGAAAGCTTTGCTGAAGTCAAGGTAGGCGACATCAACTGCTCCCCCTTGGTCCACCACTCTGGTTACCCAGTCAAAGAAATCTATGAGATTAGTTTGACAGGACCTTCCTTTTGTAAACCCATGCTGTCTTGGATCCTGTGCTCCTCTGGTTCCAGGTGTTGCACTATCCTTTCCTTAAGAGTGCTTCCATAATCTTGCCCACTACTGAGGTAAGACTGACTGGTCTGTAGTTCTCTGCCTCCTCCCTGCTACCACTCTTGTGGAGCGGGATCACATGAGCCCCACTCCAGTCTTCTGGGACCTCTCCTGTGCTCAGAGACTCACTAAACAATTCTGATAATGGCTCTTCTAGTTCCACCCTTAGCTCCTTTAGTACCCTGGGATGTATGCCATCAGGTCCCATTGCCTTGTCCACCCTGAGCTTAGTGAGCTCTTGTAGGACCCTTTCTTTTGTGAAGGGACTAATGCTCACCTCCCTTCCCCTGTGTCCATGGTACTGGGCTGTGGGCCCTGCCCTACCTTCTCTTCAGTAAATACTGAGCAGCAGTATCTATTTAGGATAGATTCTTTTACATGGTCCTCCTCAAACACCCTCTTATCTCCTTTGATCTTAGCAATACCCCCTCTGGGCTTTCTCCTTTCACTAATGTATCTATAGAAAGTCTTGTCACCTTCTTTTACTGTCTGTGCTAGTGTTTCCTTGGTTTGGGCCTTTGCCTGCCTTACTGCCTTCCCTGCTTCCCTTAGGGAAGTTTGGTATGCCTCTCTATCTTCATCCTGCTGCGTTCCCTTATATTTCCTGAAGGCTAGCCTTTTTGGCTCTGACCTTTTCTGCTACTGTTTTGAGAACCAAAGTGGTTTCCTCTTCTTTTGCACTTTTTTCTCTCTAACACAATGGGAAGTTGCTTCAAGTATTGCATCCTTAATGCTTGCCCACTTTGCCTGCACCCCCTCACCTGTATTTCTTTTTGCCAGGGCTAGCTTAACTCTGTTGGCCATCTTATCAAAGTGAGCTCCTCTGAAGTCCCATTTTTTTGCCTTGGAATGGGATGATTTAGTTGTAGTTACCAAATTGAACCATACCATGTGATGGTCACTGGCCCCCAGGTGACCTTCTACCTGGAGATCTGTGATCCTTTCTCTGTTGGTCAGTACTAGATCTAGGATAGCCCTGTCTCTTGTGGGTTGTTGTACCAGTTGTTTGAGCCCTCCCCCTGCAGGGAATCCACCATGTGTCTAGTTCTGGCAGATGTTCCTGCTGGTGTTGACCAGTCTGTATCTGGCATGTTGAAGTCCCCCAGTATCAGAACCTCCCCTTTAGCTGTCATGGTTTGTATATCTTCTAACAGTAATGTGTCTACGTCCTCCCCTGGTCTGGGGGCCTGTAGACAACCCCAGTTCTTATGGCTGTCCCATTTCCTGTTTCCAGGGTGACCCACAGTTCTTCTGGCTCCATATGTGTATTCTGAATTTCTGTAGCTTGATATTTTCATTGACATACAGACCCTCCACCCCCTTTTTGCAACTTGGTCTTTTCTGAACAGTACATAGCCAGGCACTGAAGTCTCCAAAGTGTGGTTACTGGTAAACCACGTCTCGCTAATTGCTACTATGTCCAGTTTAGCCTCTGTCATTATTGCCTGCAGGTCTGGGATCTTGTTTCCCAGTCTGTGAGCATTTGTGTACATGATTTTCCATTGGCCAGATTTCGGTGTGTTAGTTGCTGGGTGAGGTCTGGCATTTCCCCTGTGCGTCGTATGAGGAGCTGGACCTTTTTCCTTACCTAGTGATGCAAAAGAACTGCAAACATGCTGAACTCCTGTTTGACCACTAGCTGAGGGGGGAGGGGTGTTCTTCCCATTCGACGTATGGGGTGCTGCACCCCCTCCCCATTTTCTAGTTTAAATGTTCTACAAAGACGTCAAACTGCTGCCCCAATGCACTGACCCCCTCCTTAGTAGGTTGCAGTCCATCAAATTTAAAGAACTTTCGCTCCCAGAACCGTTGCCAGTTCCCTACAAATTTGTGTCCTTTTTCCTGGCACCAGCCCTTAAGCCACATATTTAGCTCCCCATCTCCCCTTCGCTGACCCTCTGTCCATCTGCCTCCCTCTCCCAGACTGGCAGGATCTCAGAGAAGGAAATGCCAGACGAAATGGATGATAGTTTGTCACCCAGCCTGGTCAGGTGTTCCTTGGTTTCCATAACTGACAGGCTGGCGAGATCATTAGCGTACCAGGACGTCAATGTTTTCCCCTGCTTCCTGAACAGTTTTAGCAATGCGGTCAGAGTCTCTCCGCGCTGATGTACCAGGGAGACATCTGACCATTACCCCTGGCTGGAGATAGGTATCAACTCCCCGAATCATGGAGTCTCCTATGATCAGAAGTTTTTTGGATTTCCTTTTTGCATTTTTTGTTTTGGTTCCTGTTTTGGGTGAGTTTTGTTTGTGCTAGCTCCTGTGCTGCAGTGTCCTCTGCCCCTTTGTTTGATTTTGGAGATAGAGGCAGATACCTGTTTGTAGTTTTGACATGGTTTGTGGAGGTAATATGTTGGAGAGCACCGATTGATGGGGCACCCGATTTGCCCTTCCTAATCACCTGCCAACCCCCCGGACCAACTACCATCTGTGGTCGAGGTGCTTCTCTTGGATGTTGGGGAAATGATGGGTGGTTCTTATAATATATTTCCTCTTGTATATGAAATTTGAGGTGCACAATCTCTGCCCATGCTGCCTGGAGCTGAGTCTTACGATCTCCAATGGCCCAGCGTGTATGACAGTGTCCTATTCCTGTAAAACTGCCCTTCTGAAAAGTGTTCTGCAGTACCTGCAGTTAATGGTATCCATTCAAAATAATTTGCTGGGTTTATAACCTGGTCAGAGTAATTAGAAGGAAGAAAATGCAAGCAAAAGTTTGATTTTGTATTTTGTTTGTTTGTTTTTGTATAACTTGTTATAACAAGTTTAATTACTAGTGCCCCTGTAAATGAGGTCACCGTGTGGATACCACACTGATCCACCCCTTCCTGCTTTACCACAGGAAATGTCACGACTGTGCTATCCTATAAAAGGAGTGTAGTATGGGATGGTACGGGATGGGGGTGGGTGGCTGGACCCTTCCTCTGCTGAAAAAGAAGAACCACGGATGAAAGAAACAAGGAGGTAAGAGCAGAAACAATCAGTCAGCAACAAATGCAGTAACCCTGAAAGCTTATCCTAATGATAGACAAAACTTTAAAACCTGTAAAGCACCACCTGTAATAATTTCACAGAAGATATACCTGTCATAAACTCGCTCAGCCTTCTATTCCCAAAGTGCCAACCTCTGAGCATATGATTTGTGTACAGTGAACAGAACAAGGTAACCCTCTTATTTATTTATTTATTTAAGAGATTTACCAGGAAGGCATACTGAGTGGAGTACCACTCGATTCCAGATGCGCCCTGGGGGTAGGGGGTTACATGGGTGAGGTAGTATGACAAGAACAGTTCATTACATATGCAACAAGATTTTGCCAGACAGTGGTACACTAGTCTGTTTTGTGGGTTCAAGTCACCTTAGTCACAAGCTCTGGAGGGATTCAAACTGATAACCTCTTGTTAGCGTACCCAATTATCAGGCTCAGGTAATTCTGTCTTCGGGGGGCCAGATATCTTTGCCCACAGGCACCCAACCAGGTCTTTCAAATGAACCCTTAGAACTCTATCCATTTCCCAGTTTGGTATACAATAAGCTCATACACAGTGTTACATATAACCTTTAAAAGCTCCACTTAAAATAAAAAGAAATGTCAAGGCACTCCAGGCAGTTTCCGTTGTGTATCTTTACTTTAAAATATCAAAACAGAACAATAATTACAGAACAAATATATCCCAACACATATAGCCTTAAAACAAACAGGTAAAAGTGCAGTTTCTACAATACATACATTCAGACTGGTCTAATCTAATATATGCTTACTTTCTTTCAGTGCTTTGATGGTCTCTCTTCTCTCAGTCAGAAATATTGTCTTCTGTGTCTCTGTCAAGGTTCTGTCAGCAATTAAACACAGTTCCGAGCCAGCCTTCTCTGAGATCTCATAACTCCACCTTGGTATAACAACATCTATATTTTATCTCACAGGATGTCCAAATAAAATATTTAAAAAAAACATAATAGGTGACCTCACTGCCTTTTCTCCCTCATGTTAACCAGACCAAACCGGTTTGTGCTCTGCTACACATACATTTCAAAAGTTTCTTTGATCTAAGTCACTGTATTCAAAGCAAAAGTGTATTTGCCTCTTTAATTTCGTCTGGACCTTGGAATCTACACCTCAGAGGTCTCTCTGATGTAATTCAAGGCTTCCACGGGAATGTATATTGGACCTTCCAAATTTGTCTCGGTCCTCCCTGGCCCAGACATCAACCTCTTTTCAATGTCCATTCTGGCTTCTCTCTGACACCCCTCCCTCTCGCGTTCTTCCTGACAACTATTGCAAGTCAAAGGATTTTCCCTTAGGAAATTATGAATGGCTAATCTTATTTCCTGGGATGAAAGCAAATTGACAAGGTAATTGCACCCCAGATATCTTCAGTTTAGCTATGTCCTGTACTTTGAACTTATCCTTGGGGGGGGGTCTTGATGTGTCAGTTCCAGTAAGACAGTAGTTTCCTCAAACTGACCTTCCCATCACATATTTTATATGTAATAAAATTGTTACAGCACTCAGAGCTGGCTGTCTACGTCATAATATCCTGTAAGAAACACTTTGCTACAGAGAAAAATAAAGCAGTAACAGAAAATATACCTTACAAAAGACGAGCAGTAATCTGTTAGCACACACCTGTAACCCCTAGATGGAGCTATCCCAGGGGCTACTACCCCTGCCTGATTTGCCACTAACAGGTTGAGGGGCCTGGATCCAATGGCGGGTGCCTCCACCCAGAGGTCAGGGTTTGCAATAGTTAAACTTACTTGGTCACAGCCCTCTGGGACACTGCAACCCCCCTTTCTTCCCACTAGTGGCCCACACAATATATCAGAATTACCTTCACAGTATACACTTACCCCAGGGCTGGTTCAGGCATTGGGACCTCCTGTAAAATAAGATACAGTGCAACAATCACAGTACAATACTTTAACATAGACAAATACCTCAGGCAGTATAACTTTGCTGAAACAAGCAGCTCTGATTTATTTAGGGGGAATATAACAAGGACAGGGGGAAATCAGGTTAATTAGCTTATCACTTTACTCATCTACCTATGGTTCTGTGCACAGGCCTATCCCTACCAGTTACTGTCCCTGGGTACCCAAGCCCTAGTGGCTAGTCAAACCGTGGCAGCTGGTGAGGGCCCTTTCACCAGAAAAGAAAAATTAGCTAAACAGTCAGCAGTACAGTGATTCCATTTGGATTTAATGTGGCAATTAAACAGGAGCGACCCTGAATTAGTACTCACGACCTCCAAACAAGATAGGGTCCTTCAGTGTCAGCAAGGCTACTCTTGAGCTCCACAAGACTCCTCACACATTTATATGGCAAACAGGCAGGCTGCTTCTCTATCTCGATCGCAATTACTGCACAATACCCGGGAGAACACACAGCAGATTCAAGTCCTGACAGACTGAGTGCAATTTGGCAATTTCTCCAGTCTTCTACAGGGTGAGCCTGGTTTCTACTCTTCAGATATCCTTTGATTCTCTTCACAGGACGGATTCAGTCCTAACAAGCAGTTACACAAGCTGCAGACTGAACTCTGGACCTTACACATGTTTTTGACTAAAACTGTGCACTGAAGAGCACAGGGTTCCTTTCCCTTCACTGCCAGAGCTAAACTGAAACTCCAACAGACAAAACCGGCGCTTCCTTTGAGTTCCTCCCAGTTCTTGACTGGATTGGCTGTCACTCACATTAGACTGCTCCTGTTGGTCAAAAAGGCGCAAGTCTAAACTACATCTCCCAGAGTCACTGCCCATACAATCCTCTTGTGGCTGGCTCAGATTATGAGTCCAAGTTTGATCTGGTCTAAGGCACCATTTTAGAGCTAGCTTACCCCACACTGATTGGTCCAGTTCAGCAGTTCAAAACCAGAATGGGGAACTAGGCAGACACAGTTCTGACTGCAAAGAAAGCAGGTTAGACAAACTGTAATTTCATTATTACTCTAAATGGTTTCTGGCAAACAGTTACATCTTTCAGATAGGTTCCTTTGCACTCCTAGTGACTGCAAAATGGAGTGAATTGGCAGCAGCTCGGTGATACTCAATCAAAGAAACACACAGTCCCCATACAAACTAATTATGTCTGCAAGCAGACAGCTCTTAAAGAGACGGTACCAGAGGTTCTAAAAACACTCACTGATAAATGGCTTAAACGCCAAACACCATTCAGGCTTGGAGCATTCAAGCAAGCTCCTGGAAGTCTTTTGGGAACCCCCATTTGCAGGGGGGTTACACACCTGTAGGCACACCTTGTAATAATGCAGCAGAAAGTATACCCAGCAACAACAATTTGAATCAGAGAAAAATAAAGCAATAAAATATTAGCAGCAAACAGTAATAATCCCTGTGAGTACAAAATAAAAACAACAACACACAGTAAATCTGCCTAGCCAAAAGAAGTTTTAATCCTTTCCCATGCTCTGGTAAGGTTCTTTGCTCTGTCCTTTCGAGCAACCTAGAAGGAAAGAGCTCAGGTGAAGCTAGGTGACTTGGCCAGCAAACCTAGTCTTCCACCTCAGCACACAAGCTAAAAAGGATTCGGGACAATCTGTACTTTCAGACTTCTAATCAGTGCACCCTAACTAATGTGACTAGCTACAGATATTTTGGCCTTTAGCTAGATGCTGATATAAAACATGACATCTACAATATATAAACTCACTATTGAAAGAAACAAGGACCAACAATTGGTTTACTGTAGCAGTACTGTCAATGTCTACCACTAGAACTGAGAGCCCAAGAAGTCAATTCATTAATCATTCCACGTTCTGAGTATGGAGCTCACGTCTATGCAAATGTGCCTGATGGAGATTTGCTGTAATTTACAACAGGGTGGCTAGGTTTAAATTAAATGCCCCATGATATACCGATCACTAACTTTTATTATAGATTGGGATGGCTATGTCCTTAGGGAACAAGACTTCAGTTGATGCTTATTCTATTAATGCTGAAACGTGCCTGTTACATCAGGCAGGTCTGGGTTTGATTCCCACAGCCTCCACATGTGTTTTGTGACTTCTCTCAAAAAGGCAACATAGACCAGGCATTCACACTGCTGATGGCTGCATATATTCTGTGCTGAACATAACAAGTAATATTTGCAAAAATACCTTTGCTTACTCTGGTCCTTTTGCCTGAAATACCCTTCCATTACAAGTTAAGTGAGTCAGAGGTAAATTACCCTTCCAAAGTACCCTAAAGCCTTGGTTTGTGCATCAGTCAACTAAGCTACTACTCTGTTGTCACCCAATAAAAGAAAAGATTATTTATATTTAATTTAAATGCCAGAAATTTAGGGAACAAAATGGTGGACCTGGAAGCCATTATGGTGGAAGAGGGTCTTAACATTGTAGCTATAACAGAAATCTGGTGGTCAGAGCACCAATCCTGGGAAGTAGAAGTCCCGGGGTACAGATTTTTCAGAAGGGACAGGGCTGGCGGGGGGGGGGGGGTAGCATTGTACGTCAAGGAAGACATTAGTGTGATGGAGGGGCAGGAGGTACAGGGGGAGATGGAGGTCCTGTGGGTCACATTGAAAAAAAGGTTGGGGGCATCTTTAAGACTGGGTGTGATTTACAGGCCTCCAGCACAATAGGAGGAAGGGGACAGGTAGAGATGGTACAAGAAGTACAATGTACGACACTCAAGGGGGAGATCCTACTACTGGGGGACCTTAACCTCCCTGACGTGGACTGGGTAATACCAATGGCAACATCTGCCAGTAGCAGGAAGGTACTTGGAGCACTCCAGGGAGCTTTCCTGCAACAGCTGGTTAGGGAGCCCACTAGGGGGAATAACTTACTGGACGTGGTCCTCACCAACAGGGATAGTGTGGAAGAAGTGGAGGTGGGAGGGCTGCCTTGGTACGAGCAACCACAATACAGTGAGTTTCAGGATACAAAGGGGTAAGGAAGCAAATCGAATCAACTCGAAGGTTCTGGACTTCCAGCAAGCGGACTTTGCAAAAATGAGGGGGATTTTCAGGGAGGAAATTGAAGGTAAGAAGCTAATAGGGGGCATGGAGGAATTATGGAAATGCATTAAGGGAGGGATACTGAAAGCCACAGAGCTCTGCATCAAGAGGGTAGGAGGAAACAAAAGAAGGAGGCCACTCTGGCTTACCAGGGAGGTGGTGGGGGCAATTAGGTAAAGAAAGGTTGCTTTCAGAACATATAAGACCCAGAGGAGAGAGGACAGGGAGATTTACAGAGAGAAGCTGAATGTGGCAGGGCAAAAAATTAGGATAGCAAAAGCAGATATGTAAGAGAGAATTGCTAGGCAAGCCAAAAGGGGAGATAAAACTATTTTTAGGCATGTGGGGGAAAAGAGGAAGGCAAGGCAAGGGATAGTGAGGGGGAGGAGGGAGCACTGGTGGAAGGAGACTTTGAGAAGGCAGAGGTCCTGAATAGCTACTTTTGCTCAGTCTTTATGGTGGAAGGGAAGGGGAGGGGAAGGGACCCAAGTTAAAAAAGAGGGAAGGGGATGGCAAAGGAGTGGATCCCAGCCCATTGTAAGGACAGGCTAAAAGAAGTACTAGGACGGCTGAAGGTAGACAAGGCAATGGGGCTTGCATCCTAGGGTTCTCCGGAAACTGAGGGAGGAGCTTGTAGCACCTCTGGCGAGACTGTTTAACTTCTCTCTAGATACAGAATGGGTGCCAAGTGACTGGAAGAAGGCAGACGTGGTGCCACTGCATAAGGGGGGGCACAGCAGGGAGGAGACTGGAAACAGTCGCCCGCTCAGCCTCACCTCAGTGCTGTGGAAGGTAATGGAGGTGCTATTAAAGGAAAGAGTGGTGAATTACCTGTCAGACAATGGACTACTGGACGATAGGCAGCATGGCTTCCCAACTAGGAGGTCATGTCTGATGAACCTAACAGAGTTCTTTGATTGGGTGACGAAGGTGGTTGATCAGGGAGGGGCAGTGAACGTGGTATATGTAGACTTCAGGAAGGTCTTCCACTTTGTCCCTCACAGAAGACTGGTAAATAAGCTGGAAAGCACAGGGGTGGGACAAAAAATAACTAGGTGGGTAGAAAACTGGTTGAAGGACAGAAGCCAAAGGGTGGTGGTAAATGGGGTACATTCCAGGGAGATGGGGGTGATAAGTTGGGTGCCCCAGGGGTCGGTACTGGGACCCCTCCTTTTTAATATCTATATCGGTGATATAGCAAATGGGCTGGAGGGGAGGGTGTGCCTATTTGTAGACAATGTGATGATTTGCAGTAGGGTGGACACCACATGAGCGGTGGAGGCCATGAGGAAGGACCTGAAGATTCTGGAAGGGTGGTCGGAAATTTGGCAGCTGGAATTAAGTGACAAAAAGTGTGCAGTGATGCACGTGGGGCATAAGAACCTGCAAGCAGCTTACACTCGGGGGGGGGGGGGTTAATTAAGCCAACTGAGCAGGAGAGTGATCTGGGGATCTTAGTATCAAGCAACCTTAAGGTAGGTCATAAATGCAGCAAAGCGGTGGGAAAGGCAAATAGAATGTTGGTGTGCACTGGGAGGGGCATAACAAGCAGAAGGAGAGAGGTGCAGATGCCTCTTTATAAAGCCACGGTGAGGCTGCATCTGGATTACGGGGCCCAGTTCTGGAGACCACACCTATGCAAGGACGTAGATGGGATTGAGAAGCTGCAGAGAAAGGCAACCAGGATGGTGCACGGTATGCAGGGGAAGTCATATGAGGAGAGGTGGAGGGAATTGGATCTGTACCCATTAGAGACTAGAAGGGAGAGGGGGGACTTGATAGAGACATTAAAGTACAAAGGGTGGTGGTAAATGGGGTACATTCCAGGGAGTACTTTAGCAAGGCATTTGACACAGTCCCACACAAAAGATTAATAGTCAAATTAACCAGCCTGGGAGTGGGACCCAGGGTGGTAGCCTGGGTAAAACATTGGCTGGACAACAGGACACAGAAGGTAATTGTAAATGGAGTCCACTGAAGAAAGGGGGGTTACTAGTGGGGTACCACAGGGTTCAGTATTGGGTCCAGTCCTTTTTAATGTCTTCATCAGTGACATTGCAGAGGGACTGGAAGGAAAAGTATGCCTTTTTGCAGATGACACAAAGATCTGCAACAGGGTTGATACACAAGGAGGTGTGGAAAGGATGAAAAGGGACTTGGCAAGGGTGGAGGAATGGTCAGAAGTATGGCAGCTAGGATTCAATGCAAAGAAGTGCAAAATAATGCACCTGGGAAACAAGAACCCAGGGGAAGAATACACAATGGGTGGGGAGGTAGTAACAACAACAAAAGGAAAGGGACCTGGGGTAATCATATCAGATGACCTTAAGGTTAGCAAGCAATGTGAGAAGGCAGTAGGGAGGGCTGGGGGTATACTGGGATGTATAGGGAGGCATCATCAACAGAAAACAGGAAGTTGTTATCCTTCTGTACAGACAGTTGGTGAGACCCATCTGGAGTACTGTGTCCAGTTCTGGAGACCCCATCTCCGCAAGGACGTAGACAGGATAGAGGCAGTCCAGAGGAGGGCAACTAAAATGGTGCAGGGTCTGCAAGAGAAGCCGTATGAGGAGAGACTAAAGGAGCTTAATATGTATACCCTTGACGAAAGAAGGGAGGGGGACATGATAGAAACTTTTAAGTACCTCAGTGGAATCAACAAAGTCCAAGAGGGTAGCATCTTTCAGAAAAAGAGACTTGCAAGAACAAGGGGACACAATTTAAAGATAGAAGGCGGGCGGTTCATGGGCAATGTGAGGAAGTATTATTTCACAGAGAGGGTAGTGGATGCATGGAACAGCCTTCCTGAGGAGGTTGTGGGGTCTAAAACTGTGGGAGAATTCAAGAATGCATGGGACAGACATAAGGCAATTCTTGTGGGGGGTAGGAAGAAATAGGCTGTTGGTTAACTAGGATCTGCGGCCTATCCTTTAGGTAGGGAAGTGGGCAGACTAGATGGGCCTAGCGGTCCTTATCTGCCGTCAAAGTCTATGTTTCTATGAAGGGGATCCATAAGGTAAGGGAGGGGAGCTTATTTAAGAGGAAGGTGGGGGTTAAAACTAGAGGACATAGTTTAAGATTGGAGGGAGGAATATTTAGGGGCAACGTGAGGGGGTGTTACTTCACGGAGAGGGTGGTGAAGGCCTGGAATAAACTACCAGAGGAAGGTGGTGGGGGCAGAGATGGTGGAGGGATTCAAGAGGACATGGGACAAACATAAGGGGTTGGCAAGTGGGGGGATGGGAAGTTCCCGTGACATAGGTAATGAGTAGGGGCAGACTCAATGGGCCAGGGAGTCCTTTTCTGCACCAGATTCTATGATATTTAGTAAGCACAATATATCTATTATTATTGTACTCTCTTCTGTGTAATACTCCAGTATGTAGAACAGCCTGTGTATACCATTTATTATAATGTCTAATGTAAAAAAAAATCCATTGTAGAAAATCCTTGTAACTATAATTTTTTTGGATGCCAAAACCAAAAGTGATCTTTGAATGGAAGCCATTGTAAATGAGCTATTAACTCAATTAACCTATTTCTCCAAATAAACACATTTACTACTACTACTAATATATCAATACGTCTAATATACTACATACTCATTTTTTTATTCAGCATTCCTAAAAGAGAGATGGTTGTTGAAATGAAGTACTAAATATTTGAACTATTAGAGGGTTCCACTCTGTCCGTGACTATATGTCAAATGAAATAACACATGTGGTGCTGAAAATCTTAGGAAGTAGTTTTGCATGTAAAAATGCTAGCTTCAGTTTGGGCTTCCTGCCAACTCACTTCACATATGCCCTCATTTACCATTTTGTTCTATGTTGCTTATTAATACAGAATGTCACATAAGTTGAAAGTGCTGATGTTAAGGCATTAGTATTTAAATTTAAAAGGCAGGCCTCAAAAGGCTGTTAACCCTACTGTTGAAAGTTCACAGCTAGTCTAGGTCGACAGGGGGTGTTGGAAACTCTGTGGACTGCTACAGTATATAGTCCTGTGAAATGAAAATATACATGAGTAGAAGCTTTACAGTGAAATTTTCTTTGTTATTTTTCATTTTTAAAGAAGTGTTTATAGAGATTGTTGTCACTTGTTAAACTGTGCCTGACTGACAGTACTGGAGATTGAAGGACTCTGTTTACCCACCTGATAGATGCAGCACTGGTGGTCATAGTGCAAACCTCCACACTTTGTCCCATATACAGTTCTGCTACAGATAAACTTTCAACTGAGAAAGGATTTGCGGTCTGTGAATTAAGAGAGGGGGTGCTTCACCTATGTAGTTCCCAGCTCAGCTAGGATCCAAGATATATAACGCTACACCCTTACAGCATATATTAGAACGTTGTTTTCATTGAAAATCTAACCTTACCTAGTCTTGTTGTACCATCGATGTGACGTCACGATGTTGTTGTACCATCATGGGTACGTCACATTGATGGTACAACAGCTCTGCCCATGTTTGCGCATGTGCAAGTCATGCTTCATATTTGTCATTGAAACAGCCACGGCACTTCAGCGTAAGCACTGGAGGACTTCGTAATTTAAAAATAAGTGCTGTTTTGTTCTGATATTAGCCGGCACACATCGCAGAGCCCAACTATTATTAATTTAAAATGCGGACTCGGCGGAGTAAGGGAAATGTTGTCACCGGCACGGGCACTGCGTGAGGTGTTCCCCTACATCACATCACGACCTCGAAATAATCCACAAGTTATTTTTTGTTACTTTTGCCCATTCACTATAAAAGACAGTGTATGGGCAACAGTGATCAACAACAGTGCCGTTCACTTCTCGAGGTGTCATGCACCCCCAAACCTCTCAAGCTTCACTCTTGAGGTTTCAACGGTTGTCATGACAACCTCTCGAAGTGAATAACACTGTTGTTGTTCACTGTTGCCCATACACTATCCTCTATAATGCTACAAGTGAAAGGTGAGCAACAGGGTTAGGTCTAAAAATTCAAAACACAAACAACTTATGTTCTCTCATAAAAAAACATCTTTATTTTGCACACAGCTGTTGCATCCAACAATTGCACAAAACTTTGCCCCCTAACAAAGCCTTTTTGGTGAAGTGCTGGGGTTTTAGGTGGCTGGCCTTTGGGCTGGGGTAGGTCTCTTTTTTTTTTTTTTTTTTTTTTGTATTTTGCAGTTGTACACTTTTCATGGTTAGCATGGTTTCGTGCAATTATTGGATGCAAGAGCTGGGTGCAAAATAAAGATTTTTTTTATGAGAGAACACTCTGGAGCCTTTCTTATATGTTCTTCAAGCATTATTTGTTTGCTTTTTTGACCTAATCCTGTTGCTTACCTTTCGCTTGTAGCATTACAAGGGTGTAGTGACAGATGTGCTACAGCCCTGTCCCATTTCATAATGTGGCTAATGCTGCTCGTTGACCTTTTTCAGCTATAGCATTCTCCATGTGGAATAACCTTTCTGCCACCTCACTCCAGCATGAAATACATCTCCAAACCCATCTCTTCTTTTTATTTATTTATTTATTTATCGAAAAATAAGGTAACCAGGAAAGGCACACAGAGCCTAGGCTCGTTTCCAGGTGCGACCTGGGGAAAAAGGTGATTACAATACAACAGAGGGCGGAGACCATTCAAACATTCATAATAAAAGGCAAAATAACAAATCAAAAGTTAACACAAAATGAGTAACAACTGTGCAAAATAGCAGTAAGAAGGTAACATAAAATCAGTAAAGTTTGTCAGGAGGCAACCAATAAATCAGCTCATGGTTACAAACAGTTGATAAAAAATGTCAGAGAAGTAGTAAGAGTAATTGGTGTTAACCCCAGACCCACAGGGACTAGGTAGGTTGTGGCAGGCATAATTGAGATTTAGAATGGTAAGAGCAAGGTGTAGCAGGTGCTGCAAAGCAGGGAGGGACTGGGATGAGCAAGTGTGAGAAGAGAGCTGGTTCCAGTGGAAAAGAAAGCAGTAGGAAAAAGCTGATAGTCAAGAAGTAGTGCAGGGATGTGGAAGTGAGAAGGAGCAGGAGTCTCTGGCGCACAGGTGTAGGAGGATGGGCTGGCAGGGGATAGAAGGGAGGTGAGATAGGAGAGGAAGGTACCAAACCAGTACTGTAATTGGCAGTAAAAGTCAGACAGTGGGTCAAATGTCGAGCTGGAAGAGGAACGACAGATAGAGTAGGGCGAGATAGTAGCAAAGCGACAGAACGAGTTTATTAGGGTGTCAAGCCTGGTAAGGAACACAGCATGAACGATGCCATAGACTACGTCAGTGTAGTCAAATACTGGTAGGATCATTTTAGTGATTAGTTTGTGGCAAACGGGAAGGGAGAGGCAATCTTTATTCCTAAATACAGTCCCAAGCTTTGGGTGGACACTGGAGTAGATAGTGTTGATATCAAGGTAGCTGTGCAGCCAGACCCCTAAGTATTTAAAAGAGGATACTACCTCAAGTGGTAAGCCAGTGGGGGTGGTGAAAACAGGGGGAGTCTGGATCCTAGCCAGCTATTGACTCGAACCAAAAACCATGGAGATGTTTTTTTTTTAGTATTATCTCTGAGTTGGTTTACTTGAAACCAGCTCAGGACTTTGTTAAATCCATGCTAGAGAGAGGCTTGTATGTAAACAGTGAAGGATCCTGTTGTATGGATTATGGCATCATCTGCCTACATGTGTATGTGAGTATTAGTGCACGCAGAGGGGAGATCATTAATGAAAAGGGAGAAAAGTATAGGGCGGAGTATTGACCCTTGGGGGACCCCAGCAAGGATAGAGAGAGAGTGAGTGAGAGGACTTTACCTACTTCAACTGGCTGTTGCCAGTCAGAGAAGTAAGAGTGGAACCAGTTTACAGAAGTACGTGACAATCCAGCAGCGACAAGCTTGTCTAGGAGGAGAGAGTGGGACACAGAGTCAAGTGCCTTAGCCAAGTCAATAAAGATGGTGGCGGTAATATGACCCTGGTCCAACCCTGAGAGTATGGAATCTGTGACCCGCAGTAGGGAGGAGATGGTAGAGTGGTTCCTTCTGAAACCTGCTTAGAAGGGAGAAAGAGTGTTGGTGCTGGACAGGAACTCAGTATGTTTAGTGTAGACAATTGATTTCTGTAGTTTGGCAAGGGATGGGTGTAGGGATATTGGCCTGAAGTTGCCAGAGAGAGTTGGGTCACCTCCTTTTTGAAAGTGTAACACATTAGCTGCCTTCCAAGCCATCAGGATGGTGCATGAGTGGAAAGAAAGGTGTAAGAGGAGTGTGAGAGGAGCGATGATGGCAGGTGTGGAGATGTGAAGGAGCTTGGGGTGGAGTCCGTCAGGGCTAGGTTTGGAGCTGTTTAGGGACAATAGTGTCAATAGACCTCATGCAGGAAAATGGGAGGGAAACTAAAGCTTCCCAATAGCAGAGTGGGGGAAGGGTCAGATGGGGCAGGCAGAGGCTGATCTGGAAGAGCACAGGTGGTAAAGAATTTATTGAAGATCCCCGCAACAGAGGAGGGATCAGAAACAAAAGCACCATCTGCTGCCGGGGAGTGGGGTGGGGACTGGGATGGTGGGTCAAGAGAGAATTGATCACATGCCTAAATTTAGAAGGAAAGTTGCAACTGGCGTGGAGGTGGGTCTTAAAGTATGCAGCCTTTGCTGTACGGACTGCCTTTGTACATTAATTCCGGTGGGACCTGTATGTGTACCAGTCAGCCTGCGAAGGGATGGCTTTAAAGTTAGACCAAGCTTGATCATGGGCCTTGCACATGGCAATGAGGTTTGATGTAATCCAGGGGTGGTGCCTTCATTTAACCCTGGCTTTTTTTAGTGTGGCATGTTGATCCCATATCTGAGTAAGGATTCTAGTGAAGTGGCTAAGGGAAGAATTAATGTTTGTTTGGGAGAACACTGGAGACCAGTCAGCACTGATGAGATCTTGATGGAAGAAGGGCATTTGTATCAAGTATTCTGAGAGGATGGGGCCAGATGTATTTAGGAGATGAAAGGGGAAGATGCACTTTTCTGGTGCAGCAGGTCAGACAGTGATCACTGAGGGCATCTGGTAGGACACCAGAGGCGATGATGCGATGTGGGTGGGAGGAGACAACCCAATCAAAGAGGGAATGGTCGGATGAGTGTGGGTTGTAGCGGGTTGGTTCAGCTACTGATTAAGTGAGATTTAGGGCTTCAGTTGTTTGAGTGGAAGGTTTGGATGGGGGGGGGTCTCCTAGGAGGATAAGTTTATCAGAGGCAGCATGGAAAGAAATTGAGGTGATGCAGGTGCAAGCTTTGGAAAGGCATAGAGCTCAGCCACATAGAGTGGGAGAGAGGAGGGGAGAGAAAGTTTTGCAATAATAAGTTCATGAGAAGAGGGGAAGGGTTCATGTCGAGAAATGGAGCAGGAAAGGGATTGGCGAATGTAGAGAGCAACACCCCCACCACATTTACCACAGTCTTGTCTATAGAAGTGGAAGTCAGGAAGGGGGAGGAAGGAGTCTGGGATCCTGGAGGATAGCCAGGTTTCAGTGATGCATATGACATCAGAGGAATGCTGGGCTATCCATAGCTTTAGACAGTCAAGTTTGGGGAGGAGACTCCTGGCATTTAAGTGTACTATGCAGAGCCCATTAGGAAAAATAGGAGTGGAGGATTGAGAAGTAGGGCCAGGGTTGTGTTTAACATCCCCAGACAGTAGTAGAAGGAGGAGGAGGAGGAGTGGTTGTAGGAAGGGGCGTTTATGCCTTTTGGGGGAGTAAGGGGAAGGGGAGGAGAGATGGCAACAGCAAAGAAAGAACTCATGGTTGAGAAGAGGAGAAGACAGTAAGCCAGGATGAATTATGGGTTCCAAGGAAAAGAAATAAGGGATAGGGGTGGGAGGCGTGGGGAGAGATTGGGGGGTCAGAAGAGGTGAGCAAAGGGGTTTAGAATAGGGGAGATAGTAGAGGGTTGAAGAAAGATGCAGGAATGTGGGTTTGGGGGGGAGGAAGGAGAGGAGAGAACCAAATAGGAGAAAGTGGTGAGGCATTATGGGAAGGAGCAAGAGGGTGATCATTAAGGGGTAGAAGTGGGAGGTTTTGAGGTTGGGGTGGGGGATAGGAACAGATCACAGTGGGCAAAGGGAGGTTAAGTAGTTACCAGGAAAATGTGGTTGGAGGTAGGAAAGACCTACAGCAAGGAATTGACAGCTAGTAAAACAAACTACCAGAGTTAGGAGAGTAAGTAGTGAGAGGGGCAGTTGAGTCAGTCCTTCTCCCTCTGAGAGCAGGTAGTCAGGGTTTTATCTAGTTATTTGTTTTAATTCCTATATTCTTTCTACATCCCTTTGGGCTAGTTATTAGAAGTCCCAGCTTGTTTTTTCCCCACTTGTTGCTTCTCTCCTGGCAAACAGAACTGAGGTAGGTGAGGGAGCTGGCAGCGGTTATTGGCAGGCATGAGGCACCATAGCCTGTTGTGGTCATTGACCCACTACCCAAAGATTTCCTCCCATGGAGTTAGTGCCTCTGGCCCAAACCCAGCAGTGGTACTCAGTGGAGAAGATGTACTGGAAGATCACCAGATACTGTAAGTCTGTGACTCTTCTTGGTTTAAAGGGGAACTGCTAGCATTCCCCGGCAAAAACACGGGAGCTATAAGTCCCAGTTAGGTAAATTGCACTGCCACTGATTTTTAAAAATAACTTACAAAGCTGCTATTTACTGATGGTCTCAGCCATAGGGGACTCCTATGTGACAGTACAGTTATCAGAAAATCGCAAAAGATATATACAGTGCATGCTTGCGTTTTGGGCTCCGGTAGCACATTCCTCAGTCACTCAGTATTAGAGCCTGAAGCACAAACATGCGCTGTGTATCTTTCATATTTTCTGAGAACTGTACTGTCACATAGGAGTCCCCCGTGACTAAGCCCATCAGTAAATAGCAGCTTTGTAAGTTGTAGTCTGAGCCCATCATCAAAGGGCTTGCCGTGAGGGACTTTGCAATAGTAATGGCAGGTGGAGCGTTGCAGGATCAACCAGATAAATGATAAATAGCAGCTTTGCAAGTTATTTTAAAAAAATCATGCCAGTGAAATTTACCTACTTGGGATTTATAGGTCCCATGCTTTTGGAGCGGGAATGCTGACAGTTCCCCTTTAATATGTGCAATTTCGTATATTAAAAAATATATTTCTTGTTATATAGTCTCTTCGCTGTCCTGAAACATCAGAGCATTTATTCTGTGACGTGTTGAGACTAGATTGTCTAATAAAATAGGACTCATATTAGAACTTTAGGTAAGTTGCGTCATTCTTCCAAGACAGCTATGTATTTTTCCAAGACAGCTATGTATTTTGAGGTCAGCCTCCATCTTGAATTACAACCCTCCCGATTTTTTCTTTATTTTTCTGCGTAACTGTCAACCACAATGCTTGTCGGTGGACAACTTTTAAACTGAGTCAGAATATGAGATCAGGCCTCCAAAGTAACAGTTAACACATTATTCTTTGCAGCTCTTCACGTCACACTCCTTACTGTCACCTTCTCCAAACTGTTTACTATTCATGCTCCAAGCTTCATGTTATGAGCTCTAAACTGTTTCCTGTCAAGTTGATTAATTGAAGACTGTTATTCCTTTACTTGGGCCAGCATACATATTATACATAGACGGTACTGTACCCAAACTTTTAAGAATCACACAGGTCCCTTCATCAGGTGTTTTAGCTGTCAGAGGAGGCAGGGTTTTATACCTAAAGCTCTGTTGACATTTGCATCAAACTCCGTACTTTCACTTGTTCCAATATCTGTTCTGCCACTTGCTTTACATTTCTTTCACTCACTTGCTTTGAACTTCTTACTGTCATTTCCTCCAAACTGCATCACCCTTGAAATAGAAACAATCAAAGCAAAGGGCCCCACACTCAAGTGTGGGGCTGGTCCGAATGTGTACTTTGTGTGCAAAAACATTTTGGTTTACTTACTGTTTACTGTAGTGTAGTAGATTGTACCAGAATAATTGTGCTTACTTCTAGGCTGACATTTTCTGTTACTACAAATCCCAGAATCCTCTACAGCTGGCACCAGAGTAGTATGCAGTAGTGGGAGATTCAATAGCCTGCAGTGCATGTTGGAGTTTTTGTAATCTATGATCAGATGTCTTGCTTTATCTCCAGGGGCTAATTACAGTCCTCTGTGACTGCATTTAGCCAAGGGAGGACAACAGGACCAGCAAACAAAACATAAGCACTTATATACACACCTCACTAGCCATAGATACATACACATAGATGGCAGACACTGGCCCATAGTAAAGATGGAAGAAAATATGGCAAACATGTAAGAGATGATAATAAACAGTTTTATGCATGTATTAACACAAAGAGAAAAATTGGTTGGCCCACTAGTTACAGAAAATGGAAAAATTGAAAACAAAGAGTTGGCAGTTGCCTTTAATAAATTATTTTGCCCTGTCAGTGAGTAGAGGGTAGAGGGGACAAAACCTTTTACAGGTACATAAGTGAAAAAAGAAAGGCAAAGGGAGGGATAGTGAGACTGAAGGGGGAGGATGGAGGCCGCGTGGAGGATGACAACAGTAAAGCTGACATATTGAACAGGTATTTCTGCTCAGTCTTTACTGAGGAAGAGGAGGGTAATGGGTCTGAAGGGAGTACAAGGGGTGAGAATGGTGCAGAAATGGACACAAGTCCCTTTACATGGGAAAGGGTCCTGAAGGAACTGGAAGTAATAAGAGTTGATAAAGCAATGGGGCCAGATGGTGCACTCCAGGGTCCTTAAAGAACTAAGAGAGGTGGTGGCTGAACCTCTGGCTATCCTGTTTAGCCGATCACTGGAAACAGGGAGGTACCCAAAGACTGGAGGACAGCAGATGTAGCCCCTTATACAAAAGTGGGAACAAAGGAAGCGGGGAACTACACACCAGTCAGCCTCACCTCAGTAGTGGGGAAGATCATGGAAGCACTACTGAAGGAGAGATTGGTGGAACATCTAGTTGTCAATGGACTACAGGACCCAAGGCAGCATGGTTTCACCAGGGGAAGGTCATGTCAGACCAAACTCGTTGAATTTTTTGACTGGGTGACTAGGGAGGTGGATCAGGGGAGGGCAGTGGACATGGCCTATCTGGACTTCAGCAAGGCCTTTGACACTGTGCCACATAGAAGACTATTACACAAACTGGGGAATATGGGTGTGGGCAGGGCAGTGGTGGTGGGTAGGTAACTGGCTGGGCGGCAGGACACAGAGGGTGGTGGGAAATGGCTGTCACTCCACAGAGGAGAGTGACCAGTGGGGTGCCACAGGGATCAGTGCTGGGACGGTCCTATTCAACATCTTCATCAGTGACATGCTTGGGACCTAGAAGGCAGAATTTCACTGTTCGCTGATGACTCAAAGCTCTGTAACAGAGTAGACACATCAGAGGGTGTAGACAGAATGAGAAGGGACCTGCAGAAACTTGAAGAATGGTCAGGGATTTGGCAGTTGAAATTCAATGCAAAGAAGTGCAAGATAATGCATATGGGGCACAAAAACCCTGGCACAATATATCAGTTGGGGGCGGTGAGGATATAGCATGTACCTAGCAGGCAAGGGATCTTGGGGTTATCATCTCTGATGACCTCAAGGTAGGGAAACAGTGTGACAAGGCAGCAGGTAAAGCAAATAGGATGCTGGGATGCATAGGCAGTGGCATCACCAGCAGGAAAAGGGAGGTCATAATTCCACTATACAAGACACTAGTGAGGCCCCACCTGGAGTACAGTGTACAGTTCTGGAGACCTTACCTACGTGGAGACATAGACAGGGTAGAGAAGGTTCAGAGGAGGGCAACAAAGATGGTGCATGGATTGCATCACAAGTCCTATGAGGACAGGGTGAAGGAACTGAACATGTACTCCTGGAGGAGAGAGGGAGGAGAGGGGATATGATAGAGACATACAAGTATCTTACAGGGAGGAACAGGGTGCAGGAATACACTATTTTAAGCGAAAAGATGTTCCAGGACTAGAGGGCATGGGATGAAGTTGGAGGGAGGATGATTCAGAGGAAACGTGAGGAAGAATTTCTTCACAGAACGGGTGGTGGACAAGTGGAACACCCTGCCAGAGGAAGTGTTGGGGGCTGAAACAATCACGGGATTTAAGAATGCATGGGATACACATTAAGGAATTCTGGAGGTCAGGGGTAAGGGGCAACAGACTTCTAGGAAAACATAAACTGAACTTACAAGCTCAAATGGGCAGACTGGGTGGGCCATAGGCCCTTATCTGCTGACACTGTCTATGTATCTTCAAGGAGTATGGCTACAGTGAAGAACTGCAAGAACACACAGAAGTACCTAAAGAAATCAAAGTTAGTAAAGATGAGATGGTTCAAAAGTTGGCTAATCTAAAAACAAAAAGTCACTTGGACTGAAAGGGTTCTAAAAGAAATAGCAGTTCATATAAAGGGACCACTAACTGTAATAATAAATTACTCAATGTCATCAGTTACAGTACCAAGAGATTGGAAAATAATAAAGGAGCACCTGGAAGTTTGGATGAAAAACAATTTGGGGGACTGTGGTACCCATTATGGGTTTACCAGGAATAGGTTTTGCCAGACTAACTTAATACATTTCTTCAAACCAATTAGTAAGACACTAGATACAGGAAAGTCAACTAATGTTACATGCTTGGACTTGAGTAAGGTGTTCGATACAGAGCCACACAAATTACTCATTAATAATTGATCAAACTAAAAAATATCACAGCTATTTACAAAATGGATAAGATGTTAGTTACAAAATACACAGCAAAGATTAAAAATAAAAGTAGTAATGTCTAACTGGGGTAAAGAGACTAGCAGAGTCCCACAGGGATCAGTATTGGGCCCAGACTCTATAGTCATTATATTCAAGGTATGAATGAAGGTAGGAAGGGTTAAACAGCAAAATGTGCCGATGATATAAGAGTGGGTGTAATAACAACCTCAAAAAAGGATTGCCAAACAATGCAGAAAAATCTGGATATCTTTAGTTATCGGTCAACAGAATCTGGTGCTATTAACTGCAGTCCAGAGGAGTATGTTTTAACACACTGTGGAAGAAAGACTCCAAAACATAATTACATTTTCAGTGATTTCAAACTAAGGGACAGTAGTAAGGAACGAGATCTGGGGGTAATGGTAACAAGCGCCCTCAAATGGGAAGAACAAACAAACACAGCAGTCAATAAAGCAAGTCAACTTCTGGGCTGCATAAAACACAATATTATGAGCAGAAATAGTGTGTTGATGCCCTTGTAAAGGTTTCTTTTAGGCAACATTTGGAGTATGCCGTCCCAAGTTTGGAACTCATACACAAGAAAAGGAAATAACAGAAATAGAAAAGGTGCAGAGGCAGTTTACAAAAATGATTGGAGGGAAGGAGTTACAATGAAAGACTGGATTCTTGGAATATGTACACTTTGGAGAGAAGAAGGTATAGAAGGAACATTATGTCAGTATTCAGAGCCAGTAGTGACAAAGGACTTTCAGAGATATTATATTTAAAACCAAAGGAAAGCTGGTCCGTCGGCGCAGCGGTTGGATTTCCGCTTGCAACACCGGCGACCCGGTTCGGGAGCGGACTTGGGTCATTGGAGGGCTGGCCAGGGGGAGAAGGCTCGAGCGTTCCACGGCAGCTCGCCTTCTCTGGGGGAGGGTGGAGGCTACAGCCCGCAACTCGCGCGACCCCCAGCGGAAGGCTGGAGGTATGGCAAGCCCTGATTTGCAGGGAAGGTTGGCCACACGCATGCGCTGGATGTCGGGCGTGCGCCCAGATGTAAGGCACACCACATGTGGGAGGAAACTCTGAGGATAACAACCCTCCATCTCCGGGAAGGCGGGACACCAGGATTGTGCCCTTGATGTGCCTTCACCGACTCCGACCACTTTGCCCGGCAAACAAGTAGGCTCCCAGGTGTGAAGCCCCCACCTTGTTACCCGCCAGAGAGAGATACTCTCCTGACTCCATGGGCACGAGGGTGGTTCAAGGGCTGTGCGACTGGCAGAGGGATGACTCCCAGGTGCCCCCGAAGAGTCAGAGACTGGGGGCGTAAGGAGGAAGAAATAGAAAGTAAAAAAAAAAAAAAAGGAAGATATTTGGGAGTCAGATCACATCAATATAAATACAGTGGGGAACGTTTCAAAACAGATCATAGAAAGAACTGGTCTACACAAAGGACTATATCGGAATGGAATACATTGCCAGGGGAGATTGTAGAATGCAATACAGTAGTGTTTAAAAAAAAAATCTGGATAGGTTTATGGATTTAGAAAACACTCTGGAACAATTTTGGTGAGAACAGGTAGGCATTTTATAAGGGCTACAGCCTAATTTTGCCTGTAAATCTTAATTATGTAACTGTCCACCCATCCAGTCGGCCTACCCTACCCAACTATGCTGTACTGGCTCTAGTGATCATCCTGCCACTTAATTCCTGCCCCTCCCCTCTTCTTACTAATGAAATATGCCTGTCCCATCTGTGCTTGAAACTACTTACTGATTTGGTCTTTACCACTTCTTCCAGCAGCTCCTAAAAAAGTGCTTGCAAATGTGTTTCTTGACTCCCCCCCCCACACTAGTTTCAGGGAATTCCCCCCTCATCCCTGCATTTGAGCTCAAGGAGACGCATTCCTTGGTGTCCACCCTGTTTATCCTGTGCAGATACTTGTACATTTCTATGATGTCTTCCCTTTCCCGTTCTGTTCTTGAGGATATACATATCCATGTCCTGCAGCTTCTCCTCTCATTACTTGCCCCTTAGTCCCTGGATCATCTCGGTTGCTCTGCGCTGCTTCCACTTTGTCACAGTTGTTCCTCAGTTACAGACTGTAGTAACTTGCGCAGTACTGTAGATGTGGTCTTACCAATGAGATGTACAGCAGTAAGATCATCTCTTGACTTCTGCTGCTTATCACCTTCCCTATGCATCCCAATGCCTTATTTTCCTTGTCTGCAGCTCTGTTACAGTGTGTTGGGGATTTTAGTCTCTCTAATATTGTGTCCTTGGATCTTTTTCCTGCATGGTGCATTACAGCAGCAACACCACCATCTTGCACTGCTGTCTTAGGTTCTTTTTCCCAGTGTGCATCGCCTTACGTTTTTTGCATTGAAGCATAGCTGCCAGATCCTTGACTAATGCACCAACTTTCCCAGGTTCTCCCTGAGTTCCCTTATTCCTTCCTCCATGTCAACCCTTGCACATATCTTTATGTCCTCTAGGAAGAGGCAGACATCACCCTTAATGTCTTCCCCTTGTGTTGAAAATGAACACATTAAAAAGGATAGGGCCCAGCACCAATCTCTGCAGTACTCCACTTTATATCTCGCTTACTTCTGAGAACTCCCTACGATGCTTTATGTTCTACCCCTTTGCCGGTTTTCCACCGTCATGGAGCAATTTTTCCTTCTACTTTAAACCCCTGACCAGTCTTCAGTAGAGGACTGAATCAAAACCTTGCTAAAATCTAAGTACACTATTTATTGATTTATTTATTTAGTTTTTGTTGACCAGAAAAGGAGGGCTTTGCAATACTAGCTATTTTTTGTTTCCAGCCTCGTCCGGGGGGGGCGGGGTATACAGATGCAAGCTTACTGAAATTGAACCAGACTAAGCTGTTGGTGGTATTTTAGTGAAAGGGGGAACTTTGGCCAGGAAACCGGGGAAATTCCCCTACTATGTTTCAAGAAGTGCCATGGGATCTTTAACGTCTATCTGAACAGCCCTGAGAACAGGCAGACGGGACCTCGGTTTAATGTCTCGTCTGAAGGAAGCCCAGAAGGTGATTTCGCACATCTACAACATCATTCTGCGCCACAGGAGCGAAAACACATTATGGCCAGGATTTGAAAAATGTCAGTTGTTACATTCATGAGATGAAAGGGAAAAAAGGGCAGTGCTGAAAATTAGGGGTCAAAATATGTAAAATTACCAGAATTATGAGCGTGCATTGCAAAATCTTAATGTACATGCATAACTTTGCTATTTTTAAATATTTTGACCCCAGAATTACAACACAGTCTTCTTATGGCCCCAATTCACAGACGTAGGCAGTGAAAATGTTGAAGTACTGTCAGAAAGGTGATTTCACGAAGTAATTGTGAAATCACCTTTTGGGTCTGGTTTGCATAATTCAGCTGCTGTTGGTCATGAGGCAGGGTCCCAAAAAGGCCATGTTGGAAATTTGGGGTCAAGATATGCAACACTGACAAAGTTATATATCAAAGTGGAAAATCCCACTGAAATGCATTGAACCGCACTTAACTTAGTTTCTCATATTGCAGCCGCCGGTTCCAGCAGCAAGTCGTGTCTTCAGTTGGAGAGCGGATCGTCACCCCGGGACCTGTTCAGGTGAGTGAGGGGGTGTAGAAGGGGTGCTGGGTGGTGAGTGCTGAGTGGGAGGTCGGGGTGGCTGGGTCAGATCAGTGAAGGATCAGTTTCTTTTTTACAGGTTAAAACAAATTGAGGGATGCTTTTCTTTATTACAGCTAACAATGCGGGGATGGTGACTGGAGGGTGGGAGGACACTACTAGATACCAGGGAAACCTACAGTACATGAGGGGATGGCAGTTAGAGGGTGGGGGGTGCTACTAGACACCAGGGAAACCTACAATACGTGAAGGGATAGCATTTGGAGTGGGGTGCCACCAGACACTAGGAAAACCCACAATACATGAGGGGACGGCGGCTGGAGGATGGGGGATCCCACTAGACACCAGGGAAACCTACAGTACACAAGGTGACTGGGATCGGATGGTGGCGGTGCCACTAGACAACAGGGAAACCTACAGTACATGATGAGGGAACAGTGATCTGAGGGTTGGGATGCCACTAGACACCAGGGAAACGTACAGTACATATGGGGATGACGATCGGAGGGTGGGGGGGCACCACTAGACACCAGGGAAGCCTACAATACATGAGGGAACAGCTAAGTGCAGAATCTACCTAACTGGGTCCTGGTTGGCAAGATACATGTGTTGGTGTGTGTGCAGGATGTCATTTTTGTGGGTTCTGAATTATTTTTTTTTTTTTTTTTAAAAAACAGAAACACTATTCTGAAGATCTCGGACCAAACCGTCTGGGCCAAATGGTGACCACAAAAAAAACCCCAGCAAAAACTACTGATTTTTTTAAAAAACTTTTTTCACTATCCGGATCTTGGAATCTGCACATCTGACCGGGCTGAAACTTGGCATGTCAAGAGATCTACCCCAACCCCCAAGACTGTGCATGCAAAGTTTCGTGCAAATCCATTGAACAGTTATATTAATTGCTAAGTTTGAAGTTTAACATAGAAATCCCTGCTCAACCCTAACTATAGTAGTGCTACCGTGCCACTATAATACTGTATTATAGGGGGCATGTTGGTACCCCTGTAGTTAGGGTGGAATTGGCAGTTCAATGTTAAACCCAATTTTTTTGCACCTTAATAAGTTTGCAATCGTTTGACGAAATAACACAAAAATTGGTCTTCACTTTCAGGCAGTTAGAGTCTCAAGACGTGAACAGTTCTACGATTGTATCTTGTACAGTTTACGAAATACAGAGAGTCAAAAAAGTGAAAAAAAAACTTACTTTCCCCTCTACTTAACATTAGGTATTTTTGCTCTCACCTACAGCCTAGACCATATGGAATTTCTTTATGAATATTTCAGGGATGACTGGGCCTGTGCCAAGGGTGTGCCTTTGGATAGTTTGATAGGGAAAAAAGTTACAGTAGTTGAATTATTATGATTTTTGGGATAATGTTCAACTTTGATGGATAAAAAAAACTGTGAGCGATTTAAAAAAAAAAAAAAGCTCAAAAGTGTTAACAGGTCGTAATTTACTGTTTGTGTATAGAGAAAAACCTATCATGGAAGGTGAAAAAAATAAATCACGAGTGGTTATTTGCATGATTTACTTACCGTGGGGAGAGAAAAACACTGTAGATGGCTGCCATTTTCTTTTTACTGTTCTCACTTAGAAAGACCAAATGTACAATTAAATTATGTATTTAGAAAAACAAAAAACTCCTGAACCTAGCTAAATGGGACCTGTTCAGCTAGATTCTTATTTTTGTTAAAAAAAGTTGCCATAACTACATTTTCTGGGCACCCCAAAATGCAGGGTGCCCAGCTTAGCAAGAGGAGTTGTTCACCCGCATTCTCTATACGAGAACAGCAGGAACTTGACTTCTGCAGCTGTAGCTGGAACTCGTACTACAGGCTGCATGAGAGCAGTGAGACACCTTTTCCCAGATGTCCAGTGGCCCCCCACCTTTTCCGTCCCTTTCAGTATGTGATATTGCCCTGGTGTCTAGTGGCACCCCCTCCCCATCCTCTGATTGCTGTCCCCATAATTAATTGCTAATTCTCTGATGTCTAGCAGCACTCCTCACCATCTGATTGCCGTCCCTGTAATTAATTTATATTTCCCTGGTGTCTAGTGGCACCCCCCACCCTCCGATCACTGCCTCAATTTAAAATTAAGAAAATGGTCACTTGATGTGTTTTTTTTTAACCCGCAAAAACAATGGCCCTTCACCAATCAGACCCCATCCCAACCCCCACCTCACACTCAGCACCCACCACCCCACATACCCCTGTACACATCCTCACTCACCTGAACAGGTTACAGGGCGAAGTTCCACTCTCTGTTCGGAGACACGTCTTGCTGCTGGAACTGGCAACTGCAATATGAGAAACTAAGGTACTGTAAGTGCTGTTCAGCATATTTCAGTGGGGTTTTCAACTTTGATGCATAACTCAGCCATTTTTGCTATTTTGACACCAAATTTTCAACATGGCCTTTTGGGGACCCCACCTCATGAACAACGGGAGTGGAATTCTGCAAATTTTCCCTGAAAGATGATTTCACGGTCACTTGGCAAAATCACCTTTTGGGCGGGATTTGAACATTTTCACCACCCTTGTTCATGAGGTGGGATCATAAGAAGGCTATGTTGAAAATCTGGGGTCAAATATTAAAATAGCAAAAGTTATGCTAAACGCTGGAAATTTTTGATTTACGCCTGTCATAATCTTGGCAGGTAAATATTTTGACCCCAGATTTCAACATGACCATTTCTTACACCACCTCATGATTGTGACAGCTGTCTTTTCTCAAATCCTAGCCAAAATGTGTTTTCACACCTCTGGCGTGGAAGGACGTTGCAGTGGAACAGAATGATGTTTCGGTGGGGATTTGAAAATTCTCAGCATGGCATTCATGAGGTGGGGTAATAACAAGGCAATGCTGACAGACTGGTTGCTGTTTTGGCTGAAATGCAGGTGCAGGACCCAGAGGGCTCTGCTCTTCCATGGCAACATACATGTATGCATCTATGGAGGGATGAGAGTGCAGGGCTCCCACAAGCAAATGAGGATTTGATTATACTGTCTACTAAAGTAAGGACATTCTTTGCAAAAAACTGCATTAATGCACCAGTTAAGGTGACTGATCACCATAAAAGTAGAGAAATGAAGCGTTGGGTTTTCCCACCCCTGAAATATCAAAAAGAAAAAACTAAATTAGAGTTTTGGGTCTCTGGAGTCTTGGCAGATCAGTGTGGGAGTCTTACATGGGAGGTTTCAACCCTAATGCCCCCCCCTCCATGGGCTTCTGCATGAAGAAAGGATGCCCACCCCATTCTGTGAGCATGTAACTTCACATGATCTCCTTAGGGCCCACAGGGATGGGGTGAGCATTAGGGTTGATAACCCCCCAAAGGAAGACTCACCACTGATTCACAAGACTCTGGATACCAAACCTAATGTTTTTCCTTTTTAGGAAAAAACAGTTTTTTTTTTTTTTTGCTGTTTTTGTGATCACCTACAGGCCAGACAGTTTGGAATTTTGGTCTGAAATTTTCAGGGTAAAGAGAGTATGCCCCAGTGTGGGGCCTTTCATTCGTTTGGTGAAAAAATATTAATCCATTCCCAAGTTATAAATATATGAAATTTTGGTTCTGAGCATGCTCAGTAGGGTATCAAATGTCTTAAAGACCATACCGAGCATGCTCAGAACTGAAATTTCAAATCCTTACAACTTGGGAACATTTTTTCACCAAACCAGTTAGTCACATCTGTGGGCCAAACCCTTTCTATCCTGTACATTTCAGAACAAAATTCTGAACCGTCTGGGTGCTAGACGATGGCAAAAAAAAAAGCCAATTTTTTAACTTGTTTGGCTATCCAGATTTCAGAATCTGCACAGCTGACTAGCCAGAAACTTGGCACATCAAGATATCCCCCCCAACACCAAATGTGCACAATTTTGTGCAAATTCGTTGAACTGTTACGAAGATATTAAAGTGTAAAGTTTGAGGTTTAAAATAGAAACCCCTGTTCAGCCCCCATAATATTTTCACTACCGCACCACAATATTTATTTATGTATGTATGTATAAAAATATATATATATATATATATATGTACAGTGCTCCCTCTTTTATCCATATGTCCTAAGTGCTTGCAGATAAAAGAGGGTGAAGGTTAAAGGGGCAGATAACATTTCTAGAAAACGGGACAGGAGCTCACACTGGTGGTAAAGCAAGGGTGGCGGATAAAAGGGGAGCAGATAAAGGAGGGACCACTGTATTTTATATGTATACATATCTCAGGAGAATTTAAATCTGCACCTTGGTATGTGTTTGTTTGCCAGGGTAATATTTTGTAAGCATAAATGTTATAAAGTACGTCACATATTGCAAAATGGTTATACTTAAATGGAATAAAGGCTCAATTATGAGCTTTAGAGTGCCCTTTTGGAATTTTTCAGCCCTTTAAAATTGGTCCTCAGTTCAAGAAGTTTTGTAATACAGAGCTACATGCAGCTCTTTACAACCTGAGCATAAACAAGTTTTCTAGTGTAAGGGAACGTGAATGGGAAACGCTGATTAATCTTCCTGCATGTAAATTAAAAACAGATTTTACTTTCAGCAGCGTTTCATTTTCACCCATGCCTAACATAGTCATTTATGTACAAATTATTTTTTTATTCATTCAGTCAAAATTGTACTTATGTATTTTATCTGACATTGACTGGCAGTGGTTGGTTTTGTTTACTACAAGCAAAAATTTCCCGGTGCTGATAGCAAATGAGCTGCTTTCCCCAGACCTGCTATGGTTAAAATAGCAAATTCATTGACCAAGTCTAAAATCTTGGTAATGCTGAATGATTCGTATGTTGGGGTTGTGTTGCTGTTTTTTTTTTTTAATATTCTTTGGATCTTGTGAGATCTAAAATAAAGGTTTTATTTAAAGAGCAGCTAGCTACCTATTTGCTTTGGGACAAGAAACTCGCTGCAAGATGCAGCCTACCCTATGGTTTTGTAAAAGCATTAAAAAAAAAAAAAACACTTCTTGAACAATAAAGATGTATTAACATTTAATCTCACAATTCTAATGAGGAAGTTTTGCACCATTTTTGGAGTCCCCAACAGTAGCCCTACCCAGAAAGCGGTCTTCTGATGATGTAATGTGTAGAACTGAGCTAGAGAAATTGATATTAGGTGGATGGAAGAGTAAGGGCACCTATTCGTAGTACTTTTTTAAAATGTTTTATCATTGGACAGTAGTTACCGTAGTAATGCATTAATATACTACCTCAAGAAGTAAAAGTTGAACAGTTAAGTTATAATAAATACACTACAAACAGATCTTCTAAGAGGAATCTCCTCCGTAGAGCTACACCCATTGGTCTTAGAGTCAGAGGCACTGAGACGCCTGTACGCATGTACCCTACTATTAAATATGGTGATGTTGGTCCCAACTGTCTCAGTTCCTTTTTTCCTGCCATCAAGTACACAAATGTCATCTTTCTTTTACTGTTATCTCTGTCTCTCATAGTTTTTTTCCACAATGGTTTTTAACCTCCTTGGCAGACTTGGGTGACCATCAGCCCTGTCCCCATGCACAGAATTGTTCCTACCGCTCTCCTGGTCCAGAAGCATGGTCTTCCATGGTTTCCCCCTGCAGTGGGGTAGGGTGGGAAGGGGACTCCCCAGTAGACATATCTAGATCGGGTATCCAGTCAAAACTATGAAGGAGGAAACGCACAATCAAAAACCGTGATGACATTACAGCGTGTGTGGTTTCAGAGTTGGTTTATTTATATCAGTGCGGTTTTTGACCGCGCCCATTTTCTGGGGTCCATGCAGCACGTGTTTTGACCGCACCATTCTTCCTTCACAGTTTTGACCTGGACCCTCCAGTTCGGCTCTAGGACCAGAGCAGTGGGGCAGACCACCGAGATACAGGGAGGGCTTCAGAAAGTCCAGGCCCCCCAGAGTTTCCACTTTTCTCATCCCTCCTCTGTGCTGCGGCAAAAGTATGTGTGCATGGAAGAGGATTTGTCCTATGTCAGCGCAGCCCCCTCTCTTTGAGTCACTCATGCCTGCAGTACCACTGGGCCTCAACCTAGTGGCAGCCATGGACCAAGACGGATTGGTCACCCTCTTCAAGAGAGGAAAGCTGTTCCTGGGACGCTCGATCGTCCCCCCTCCCCTCAACAACCCCTGACAACCTATGCTCATTCCTGAACATGGGTCACTGGCGTGGCAGGAGGTAAGGCATACAACACCTAAACCCTTCACGCCACCAGGCCTGCCATTTTCTCTCATACTTTGCAGTACTTTCTTAGTGCCGATCATTCATTGCTATGCCAGACTCTGTGTTTCGGAAGTGTTGCTGTGGAGAAATTATTTTGAGGACAGACACGCATATGATCTGCCTTGACTGTTTGGGCCCATTCCGTGATGTCGGGAACTGTGAGGTATGTCAGGCCATTACTCACCGTACTGTACTTTGAAGGACTGGGCCCACTGGATGCATTCTGACAGATTGTGTCCCAGGCATTTGCAACAATAGAACCCCTAGCATTGGCTTATTCTTTCTGTTGTCAGTTTTTTTCTTTTTTTTTCCACTGTTTCTGTGCAGTTGTCCAAAAGCATAGAGGGTATGTCAAGGAGAGGAAGCAGCCATTCAGCTGCTCCAATATGTTCAAAATAGATAGGCCTAGCGCACGCTTTCTGAGAAAGGCTAGGTCCATGTAATTGGGAATAAACTTTTCATCTTGAGAGATACTTGCTTGGTAGGACCTGCTTTTCTTAGTTGTTTCCACTGCTTATAGGTTTGTGCTGTTATGGGCGTTAAGGAGGAAGGGCTTAGGGAATTACCGTCTGTGGAGAACAATATCTTCTTTATGTCATGTAAGTCATTAAGTTGGAATTCTATGGTCTTCCATGGGGACGTATATGAGGTCGTAAGCCATAATACTAGGGTTCTTAAGAATGCCGCTTGGGCATATAGAAGGAAGTCTGGGAGATTAAGTCTGCCTTGTTTGAGGGATAATTTAAGTATGGTTAGTCTAGACCTGGGATGTTTTTTCCCCCAAATGAAATTCTGAATCATTTTATTCCAGGATGTGAAGTAAAATTTGGAGGGAAAATAAGGAATAGTCTGGAGTGGGTAAAGAATTCATGGGAGGACATTGTTACGAATTGCTAGGATTTTTTGATATAAGGAGGTACAAATCGTGGACCATCTATTCAGGTCTGCTTGTCTCTGAACTGTGAGGGGTTCATAATTAGATAATTCTATGACTCCAGGGTCTAAGGGGAGGTGAACACCCAAGTATTTTATTTCAGTTGTCCTCCACTTAAAGGGAAAAGCCTTTTTAATCTGGGAAGGAGGAGGATAATTGAAGGTTAGTATCTCGGTTTTATTTATGTTTAATTTGAATTCTGTCAATTTCTCAAACTGGAAAGTATGATTTCATGACTAAAACATAGGACATGCTGACAACGTCCCAGGTGTTTTGTACGCCGAGGATAAAGTGGGGGTGCTGAAATGAGCTGAAGTCGGTCGCCGAATGATTTTATTTTCCTTGAGTTGAACGTCTGTTACTGGTGAGCTGGCGCTGTCTGTAAAAGTAAGGCTTCCCTTTACTGATCAAAAAAAAAAAAAAATTCCAATCTAACAACAACTGAGTAATTTGTAAGGTGAATGGCCGAGGATGCAGGTACTGAGCTGAAGACGATCGCCGGTTGCCAGAAAATATCTTTATTTATTTATATTTTTTTGAGTGGGGCATCTATTAGTAATATCAGGGGGAGCTGATCTACAATTATGTACCATTGATCAGTTTCTGCCTGAAGCACCGCACACATTGTCTTCTTGCTGCTGTAACTCAGAGTTAATGATGTCAGCATTTTAAAACAGAGCACGCACTGACTCACTACTGAAAACCAACTTGTGGAGTCGGTGGTGGTTTCAGTAATGCTAAGGAACGTACAAAATGCACTGGTAACATTCACAGAAAAAAAAAGACACACACAAGCCATTTTCCCATATTTCGTATTTTTTGAATAGTTTAAAACAGGAATA
Organism: Neoceratodus forsteri; assembly: GCA_016271365.2. Taxonomy (NCBI): domain Eukaryota; kingdom Metazoa; phylum Chordata; order Ceratodontiformes; family Ceratodontidae; genus Neoceratodus; species Neoceratodus forsteri. Next base: position 1,125,055,922 of record CM057449.1, on the reverse strand, counting down.
AATTGTTTCCTATCTTTAAGCTATGTCTGTATGCATACTAGACCACTTCCAGTGGGACCACCCCTCCTGATTCAGTTTGTTCTGGAGGATATGGCTGATTAGATATCCTGCTGGCCAAACTGCTGACCAGTTCTTTGTCTATGTGGCATAAGTCTGGATCTTACTTGAATCAGTCTACACTATTGATTCAAATACATATGGGTCATAGGACTGGAGACAGTAGGACCCCGTGGGACCTTTTCCTTTAGGGAGGGAGCCAACATCCGATATCAACCCCACCTGCATGCAGCACCTTTCGCGTGATGTTGAGCACCAGCCAATAATCTTCATTGACTGCGTAATGCACCGAAGTTCCATTCTTCCCACAGTCTGCATACCATGGAAGCAGCATCTCTTCAACATCGTCGAACTTCAAAGATTCTACTGCCACATCGCTGAAATTTTGCCTTTCATGCTCCTGCCTTTGTTTTATTAGTTTGCTGTTGATGTCTGAGTCCAAGAAGAAGAGTAAGGGGCACACACAAAAAAAAAGTTGTGTGCTAGTTTTCCTGTGGGTAAGCGATCTTCACGAAGGACTGATATCAGGTTCTCTGGTCTTGTCTTGGCCCTGATCATGAGATGGATTCTTACGATGCCCATTTTTCGATGGAACGCCACACTGTCAAAGTCCAGGTTGCCTGATTCCCACCTTCAAAAGCATGACAAGAAGCCGTTATGCCATGCCTAGGCTCTTAGGCCTTTCCCCTAGGCTTTTTCCCAGTGCTGCTGATAACATGGAAGTACAAGGTCCTCCCTGACCTTGCCGAACCATTGGAGGGCCTGGGGAATGGTTCTGGTAGACAACTGACTCCTGCTTGGTGGTCATCTGTTCACCCTCCTCATTCGCTTACCTTGGGCAGCAGAGTTCCCTTGTGGTGAGGACAAAGCTATATGTTCGCTCTACACTGGAGGGCTGCTTGGTGTTGAGGCCTGGTGCTGCCCTGGCTCCTGAAACTGCTTGCAGTGTCAGTGAGCAGGGCAATGCTAGCCATGATGGTGGGCCCCCTCCTGGTACCATTTGCAGTGCCAGGAAAGGGACCGGCACCAGAGCTAGGTGATGCCCAATTGTGGAGGTTGAGGTGTCACTCTCTGATTCTGGTAGCCCTCGTGACTCTGAGGAGGAGGGCAGTGCCAGGCCCCCTGATGGGCATGGCACCAGCTCTGGTATCAGTTCTGGACCTGGCATCAGGTGTGCTGCTGGTGATGATGCCGTCTGTAGCTCTGTCCCGTGTTCCTGTGCCCTCGGGCCAGTTTCCAACGCTGTCCACAGTGTCGGAGGTGGGGTCAGATCTGAGGGCAGTGCTGATCACAGGGCTGGAGGGAATCCTGTGATTGGGTTGTTTTGCAACCCAGAGTTCAGTGCCGGAGGCAGCACCATCCTGGGTTTGGCGACTGACTGGGTTGTGGAATTTTCCCGTGATCCCATGGCTGAGTCTGTCTCTGTTGAGGACCAGAGTTGCACAAAGGGAACTGAACAGCTACACTCTCCTCGATTAGGGATTTTCTGCTACGGGCACCATTGAGGTTGTCCCTCATCTGTAGATCAATTTTTTTTTGTGCAGGTTCAACATGCCGTCTTCTAGGGCAAGGTCTACTGAACAGTCCCACAGCCCTGGCATAGACTCTGGAGCCTCTGGTTCTTCTCACCCTCCCAGAATTATACCATCATTCCCTGGACTCCCAAGTATTATGGCTCCTCTTGGGCCCATCACCTGGGTGCAGGAAGCATAGCTGGTATGCTGTCTCAGTACCATACAACTACTGACCATGCCAGATCTTACTTCAAGAGGGCTCTTACAGTAGGCAACACCATAAGTACTGAATCACCAGGCACTAGGACCACATTGAAAACTTGTCTAGCAGTGTCTGACGGGGGACCGCCCACCCAACATCCTGTGACTGACGGCCCAATGGTATATAGTGGGCAGTCCCCCACATCCACCTCAGTTCTTTCCCGCCATCGACTTGCGCACATCGGACCTCACAGAATGCTGCAACAGTCGACCACCATTTTTCGATAAGTATATCTTTAGAATTTCTTTAGTTCCTCACAAAAATCAGTATTTTCGACATCAGATTACATGTCTTCTCCAACTCATTCCGAATCCCGCAAGAACAAGTGCGCCTGTGGCAAGCAGATACCAGATAACGACGGCCACACATCGTATCTTCTTTGCCTTGGGTCTGACCACAACACTGAGGACTGTGAGGTCTGCCAGAGTTTCAACCAGGCCAACGCGGAAACACCGTTAGTAAGTCCTGGAAGCCTATCTTTTGAAACAAAAATTGGCTTCAATGGAAAAGGAGCTGCAGCAGGTGTGGAGCACTTCTTCATCTCCCAGAGGCTCTTCTGGCTCCCACTTCTTCAAGCAGAAGCAGAACAAGCGAGACAAGGACAAGAACCAGGAGCGGGATCAGTCTCCCTCCAGGTCACGGCGCTCTTCGGAGGCCGCAGCCATCAAGCGGCCCTCTACCAGTAAGGGAGGTGCCCCATGGCCAAACCTGCTCCCTCCTCCTTTGGGGCAGCCTGTGGCCCCCCCCTGCCCAAGCTGGTCACAGTTTCAGTGGGGACCTCCATGGATTCAGAGGTTACTTCCACCCTAATCCCCTTCATTCCTACTCCAGGACGAGTGGTTCAGCTGGTAAGTCGCACGCCAGCTCCACTGACACCCACACAGCCCCGGCGCTCACGTCTGACCCCAACTTAAAGTTAGACACCAGTCCTACAGACCAGTGCCCACTGTTACTTCAGCCACAGCCATCTCAGGACCCTCCTTTGATGTCTACAGTGTGAACCTCACGGACTCCTCCCCACCCGATGCCGGAGGAGCAATCGTCCACTGGACCTGTCCTTCAGCCAGCATCGGACCAGCCTGTGTCTTACCCCCCCCTTGGACCTTCCAGCTGATCTGACTTTGATCTCTCCCTCCATCTGGACATTTTCCCCACATCACACTCTGTCAGGACCCATCGACCCACCTGGGCCAACGCCGGGCCTCCCTGTAGGTCCGCAGCTGGATCCCTCTCAGCCTGGACCCTCTGGCCCTGGCATGGGCCTCAGTCAGGTCTCTCAGTCCCACTGTCGTCGGGCCCTTATCCAGGCTACCCGATGCCAGGATACCCATCACCAGGCTATCCACCGTCAGGGTACCAAACTCCGGCTTACCAGTATATCCGGACGGCTCCTCAGCAAACACCAGTGGATTATGATGCTCTTTTTGATTCCTGGTGGATGAAAGCCAAGCAGCTGACATCAGAGTTGGATCAATGCCAGACAGACAGACACGGCTCGCACACCAGCCCATTTGACCTCCGTCTCCACGGTCCCTGTCTCCTATCAGGGCCTGTTCCCCATCTTCCGGACGCATGTTGGGTGCCGCCACATTGGAGGACTGGGGTCGCATACTGGCTACTCCTCAGAAAGAGGACCCCCATTGAAGGTCCTTATCCACCGACAGGAGCCCTTCGCTTGGCTGTGAGTCTGTCTCCTCCTCTTCTTCCTCAGGCTCTGAATCCCCTCTGCTGGAGGACCTCAAGCCCAAGGAGACTCTGAAGTCTCCCTGGAGAATCCATCCTTTACGGATATACTCCATAGAATCCAGGAGACTAATGGCTGGAGGACAGAGGAGCAGGACCCCCCCCCCAACACCAGAGGTTGGCTGAGTATCTTGACCTTCCAGAGCTGGCCCCCCCCCATCTCATTCCCCCAAGGACGGGGCCCCACAATGATTTAGCCTCCACTATATAACTGGGTGGAAACATTTTCCAGATAGAGGTCACCTGGGGGCCAGTGACCATCACATGGTATGGTTCAATTTGGCCACTAGAACAAACTCATCCCATTCCAAGGCAAAAATATGGGACTTCAGAGGAGCTGACTTTGATAAGATGGCCAACAGAGTTAAGCTAGCCCAGGCAAAAAGAAATACAGGTGAGGGGGTACAGGCAAAGTGGGCAAGCATTAAAGATGCAATACTTAAAGCAACATCCCATTGTGTTAATGAGAAAAGGAAGTGCAAAAGAAGAAGGAAACCACTTTGGTTCTCAAACACAGTAGCAGAAAGGTCAGAGTCAAAGGATGGTCTTCCAGGAAATATAAGGGAGCATGGCAGGATAAAGATAGGGAGGCATACCAACCTTCCTAGGGAAGCAGGAAGGCAGTAAGGCAGGCAAAGGCCCAAACCAGGAAACACTAGCACGAACAGTAAAAGATGGTGACAAGACTTTCTATTGATACATTAGTGAAAGGAGAAAGTCCAGAGAGGGTATTGCTAAGATCAGAGAGGATAAGGGGCCGTGTGAGGAGAGGACCATGTAAAAGCATCTATCCTAAATAGATACTTGTGCTCAGTATTTACCGAAGAGAAGGTAGGGCAGGGTCCACAGCTCTGCACCATGGACACAGGGGGGAGGGAGGTGTGCACTAGTCCCTTCACAAAAGAAAAGGTCCTACGAGAGCTCGATAAGCTCAGGGTGGACAAGGCAATGAGACCTGATGGCATACATCCCAGGGTACTAAAGGAGCTAGGGGTAGAACTAGCAGTGCCATTATCAGAACTGTTTAGTGAGTCTCTGAGTACAGGAGAGGTCCCTGAAGACTGGAGAAGGGCTCATGTGATCCTGCTGCACAAGAGTGGTAGCAGGGAGGAGGCAGGGAACTATAAACCAGTCAGTCTTACCTCAGTAGTGGGCAAGTTTATGGAAGCACTCCTTAAGGAAAGGAATAGTGCAACACCTGGAATCCACTGAAGCACAGGATCCAAGACAGCATGGGTTTACAACAGGAAGGTCCTGTCAAACTAACCGCGTAGATCTGTTTGACTGGGTAACCAGAGTGGTGGACCAAGGGGGAGCAGTTGATGTTGCCTACCTTGACTTCAGCAAAGCTTTCGATACTGTTCCACATAGAAGATTGATTAATAAGCTAGGTAGGCTTGGGGTGGGTCAGACATTGGTCAACTGGGTGGCAAACTGGTTGACAGGCAGAAAACAGAGAGTGTTGGTAAATGGTATACAGTCAGAAGAGATGCAAGTCACAAGTGGGGTACCTCAGGGATCAGTCCTGGGGCCAGTCCTCTTCAATATCTTCATCAGTGACATTGCAGATGGACTGGAGGGTATGGTTTGTTTGTTTGTTTGCAGATGACACCAAGATCTGCAACAGAGTAGATGATCCAGGTGGTGTGGGCAGAATGAGAAGACCTGGATAAACTAGCAAAATGGTCAGAAGAGTAGCAACTGGGGTTTAACGCAAAGAAGTGCAAGATTATGCACATAGGGAAGAGAAACCCTGAAGCCACCTATAGGCTGGGAGGGGAGATGCTGGCAGTCACAAGGGAAGAAAGAGACTTGGGCGTCATCATCACCGATGACCTGAAATCATCCAAGCAGACCTCTAAAGCAGTAGGTGAAGGCTAGAGGGATGCTGGGGTGTAATAATGGGGTATCACAAGTCGTAGAGGGTAATAATCCCACTTTACAAGACACTGGTTAGGTCCCATCTGGAGTACTATGCAGTACTGGTGGCCACACCTTCACAAGGACATTAACCAAATTGAGGCTGTCCAGAGAAGGGCAACCAAAATGGTGCAGGGACTGCATCAGAAAACATATGAGGACAGATTAACTGAACTCAGTACGTGTACCCTAGAGCAAAGGAGGGAGAGAGGTGATATGATTGAAACATTCAGACACCTTAAGGGCATTAACAAGGTGAAAGAGTCTAACATGTTTCAATATAAGAAAAATAGGACAAGAGGACACAGCATGAGATTAGAGGGAGGCCGATTATGGGGTAATGTGAGGAAGTTCTTTTTCACAGAAAGGGTGGTGGATGCATGGAACGACCTACCTGAGGAAGTGGTGGATATGAATACAGTGCAGGGTTTCAGACAGGCATGGGATAGGCATAAGGGAGCAATACAGATGAGTATGAATAGATAGGCCATTGACAGAGCAAAGGCTTATGGCACATTCATAAGGTAGAAAAAGAAATGGGCAGACTGGATGGGCCTTGCAGTCCTTATCTGCCGTCAACTTCTATGTTTCTATATGGCTACAACCATCGTCCATCGCAGCCGCTCCCAAATTGGCGGACAGATTGTACTCGCCCCAGAGGGGAAGAATCATCTGGTTAACCAGCCCAAAGCTGATTTGGTGGTTATTAATGTGTCTCATGACCGTTCAACAAAACCCAAGAATATGAGTGTCTCCCCTTCTGACAAGGAGTCATGTCAACTTGACCAGTACGGCCGCAAGGTTTACTCATCTTCACCCTTGTCTCTGAGGGCTCTTAATTATGTTACCCACATGGTCTGCTACCAAAAGACCATTCTTGGTCAACTAAAAGAAGAATCTGAGGTCTTGCCTGATTCTGCTGCCAAGATCAAAATTGAGCAGACGGTCAGGACAGCAGGGATTACCTGATGCCACACCTTAAGGGCGACTTACAACGCCGTTGACACTTCATCCAGAAGTACGGCGATGGCTGTATGTCAATGCAGACACTCCTGGTTGCGGGTATATGGTTTCTCCCAGGATGTTCAGTCGTCTATTCGGTGCTCTTCGGAGGGGACATCAAGGACATAATGACCGATCTGCAGGAATGAGGGAAGGCCCTTCGATTGGTGCACTCCTTCTATCACACCAATCCCAAGTCTCGGCCTCCCTTTCACCATCAGCAAAGGTGCCAGACAAGACAGCAACCTGTCAAACATCAGGGCAAACGTTGGGCACCCACTTCTGCCTCTACCCCCTCCCCCGCCATGTCGCAGAGAGTTTCCGGGGCAGCACACCCAAACCCTCTCTCCACCTCTTGACTCATGGCCCGGCCCCCTCCTCCACCCACAGTTCTGGGGGACCCAGTCAGGGGCAGATTTGCCAGTCACCTGTCCTTGTGGACTTGCAATCATGACAGATTCATGGGTTTTTCAGCTAGTAGCTTAAGGTCACACACTGGAGTTCATGGAGCAACCTTCAGAAAATCCTCCAGGTCACTCTTGTTACCTGCATGGTTACATTCCATTCATCAGAGAGGAGATTGTGGCTGTGTCGCAAAAATCCGCCATGGAGCCCATTCCTCAGGGCCAGATAGGAGGGGGATATTACTCCCACTTCTTCCTGGTTCCAAAAAAAGATGGGAGACCTTTGGTTGATCCTAGACCTCCGGACGCTTAACCTGCACATCGACTACATGAGGTTTCGCATGCTGACCCTACCGGAACTCTTGCCACTGCTCCTTCAGGGACACTGGCTCTGTGCACTTGATATGCAGGGTGCTTACTTGCATAGCTCTGTCTTACCTGCCCACCACTGCTTCCTCAGGTTTACTTTCCAGGGGGAGCATTTCCAATTCAAGACTCTCCCCTTTGGCCTTTCATTGGCACACAGGGTTTTTACCAAGTGCCTAGCAGTGGTTGGAGCAGCTTTACGTCATCAGGGCCACAATGTGTTCCCATACCTCAACGACTGGCTCCTGTTGGCCCCGTCAAGGGACCGCCTGGAGGCTTCTCTAGAAGATTCCATGGACCTGTTCCACAGGGTGGGAATCATGGTGAATTACCCCAAGTCTCCCCTTACTCCTTCCCAGCACCTCCAATTTATTGGGGTGGTACTGGATACAACCCAGGGTCAAACTTTCCTCCCCCTAGACAGGGAGGAAACGTTGCAGTGGTAAGCTCGGCATGTGGCCTCCAGCCGTTGGACAATGGCCAGAACAGTCCTCCACCTCCTGGGTCTCATGGCTGCTGCTATTCCCACAGTATCTCTGACCCGGCTCCACATGTGAGTCACGCAGTGAACACTGAGGTTATAGTGGGACCAGAAGTCGGGCAGCCTGGATCACAGGGTTCTGGTGTCCAATCCTGCACAAAAGGATCTCCTTTGGTGGCATGATCTGACAAATCTCTGCCGTGGGTCGCTTTTCAACCTCCCCCCTCCATTTCAGACCATGACAACAGATGAATCAGGTCAGGGCTAGGGAGCACATCTGGGAGATCGCAGAACCCAGGGATCTTGGTCTCAGCAGGAGCTCTTTTTACACGTCGGCGTGCTCAAGATGTATGCTGTATTGTATGCCCTTCAGCCTCATCTTCTCCGTTCAGGACCACTCCTAGTCCAGTCGGAGAACATGTGCGTGGTCTGGTACCTGAACAAACAGAGAGACACTCGGTTGTACCCCTATGCAGGGAAGCGATGTAAGTGTGGTACTGGACAATTCAGTACCAGATCCAGCTCATGGCAGTGCATATCCTGGGCATCCAGAGTGTCCTAGCGGACAGTCTCAGCCACACTCAGGCAAGGGCTCATGAGTGGGAACTGCGTCATTCGGTGGTAGAGGACATCTTCGACCTTTGAGGCTGACCAGATCTCAATCTGTTTGCCTCCCCACACAATGCAAAACTACCCAGTTTTTGCTTGTTCGTTCCTGGGCCTGGGGTTTTCTGGTGAGACGTGCTGTCTTTTTGCTGGGCAGGGAAGTTCTTGTGTGCCTTTCCTCCCTTCCTGCTACTGCAGAGGGTACTTCTCAAATTGCAAGCAGAGGAGGCTCACATGATTCTGATCACTCCATATTGGCCTCATCAACTGTGGTTCCCTCTGCTCCAGCAGTTAGCGGGGGAACCTCCGGTTCCTCTTCCCCTCTGCCAGGACCTCCTGACCAAGGATCAGGGCATGTTGGTCCATCCAGATCTCAAGTCACTTCACCTTCTTGCCTTCAGACATAGCTGTCTCACGCTTTGGGGTCTCTTCCAGAGTCACTGAAGTTCTTGTGGAGGCCAGAAACCCATGCACGAGGACCACCTACACTATGAAGTGGAAGAGATTTTCTCTCTGGGCAGCCTCCAAGGGCTGGGACCCTTTCTTGTGCTCTGCTCTTCGTGCCATGGAGAACCTATTACACCTCTCTGACCTAGGACTCAGCTATACTTCTCTGAAGGTCCATTTATCGACCTTGTCCACCTACCACATTCCGGTGGAAGGCAAAACCTTGGCTCAGTTGGTCATCTCCCGTACCTTTCTGAAAGGAATCCTCCATATGAAACCCCCGGTCAAGAACCCTGATCCCCCAGGAGATCTGAACTTTATTTTATTTATTTATTTATTTAGGGAATCAGAAATACCTTTGAGTCAAAGACTCCTTTACAAAGGTTCCACGTCACGTATAATGCTTACAGAGCTAAAACAAACAATTTGACAGAAAATAAAGTAATACAGGGAAATGTTACAGACTTAATCACATGGGTCTATGTCATATGCAATTAGGACAGAGTTCTCAATACAGGTAGTGCATACTAACAGTATAATGAGTGTTACAGGGTAAGGAAGTGAGGTAACTTTAATAGTCATAGAAGTCTAGCAAACCTAAGCTGGTGCAGAGGCGGTGGTTTGTAGGTGTTGGGGAGTTTACACCCTGAGAAGATGCCTAGAGGGAGTAGGGAGAGGCAGGCCAGAGGCCGTTGTCCAAGTTGTCAGGGCAGGGCCTGGAATTATTTACAGCTGCAGATGCTATGGCCCAAAGGGGTGTGAACCCAGGAGTGCCTTGAACTGTCCAATTCCTGTTCAAGACGGAGTGCTGGGTAGGGAGTTAAACCAAAAGGGTGCCCGTAGCAGAAGGATCTTTGGAATTGTGTTGTACGACAGGAGGGAATGGAGAGACGTAGAGAGTCAGAGTTACGTGTGTGCTGGGCTTTTTGGTCAATGGTGAGTAAGGGGTTAAGGGTTGCAGGGGCGAGCCCCAATGAGATTTTTTTAGCTAGGACACAAGTGTGGAATTTGATTCTATTGTCGAGGTCAAGCCAATTTGTATCCTGATATAATCTACAGGTGTGGGTAAGTCTATTGCACCCTAGTAAAAGCCGGCAGGCCCTATTTAAGACAAGTCTAAGGCTAGCCAGAGCTGAGGAGCTTGCCCCCCCAAAGGTAAGAAGTCCATAGTCAAGCAGGGGGAGAACAGAGGAGGAGATAGTGAGCTTAAGGGCCTCGTGGGTTAAACAATGTTTAAAGCGGTGCAATAGCCCTAGTCTAATGTTTAGCGCCTTCGACAGATGTCGAATATGCTCATGATAGGTCAGGCCAGGATCCAAGGTAATGCCCAGATATTTGAAGGAATGGGCGAATTCCAAGGGGGTCAGAGACCCCGATAGTATTTGAGGGAAACTACCTATCTTGGAATTTAACTGATGCGCGAAAAGCATGCATTTGTTTTTATAGTTAATGACAAGGCGTTTGAGGTGAGCCAGTTTTCACCGCTGTGAAAGAGGACTGAGAGAAAGGTGGAGCTGAGAGGGATCTGGGCTGGAGGAGAAAATGACAGCATCATCGTAGAGTAATAGATTGGAAGTGCAGGTAGCAGGGAGGGAGTTAGGAAATAGGCTGACGAGGAGGGGGCCCAGTATGGACCCTTGAGGTACACCTGAGAGTACAGAAGATTTGGAGGAGAGAGTATTGCCAATTTTTATTTGAAGAGTTCGATTAGAAAGATAGTTGGCAAACCAACCTACTGCCTCATTAGAGAGACCAAGATTGAGAAGGGAGGTGAGGAGTAGAGTATGGTGGATGGTATCGAAAGCCTTGGTGAGGTCGATGAAGATGGAACCAGTGATGTGGCCTTTATCCAGAGCTGTGTGAATGTGTGATGTTAGTTGGAGCAAGGCGTAGAAGTGCTGTGGCTCTGCGGAACCCATGTTGTTGGGTGCAGAGAAGGTCGTATTTGTTGGATGGTCAGTAAGTTGATCTGAGACTACTCTCTCTAAGGCCTTGGAGGTGGGAGAATGGATGATAGGCGGTAGTTATTTGGGTGACGGTTCCACCTTTGAATATGGGGAGTGATAGTGGCTGATTTCCAGATGGCGGGAATTTACCTAGTGAGAGAGAGAGGTTCAGTATGTGGGTGAGAGGAACAAGCACTTCTTTAAGGCGAGTCTGAGGATTCTGAGATCAAGTGAGTCAGCGTTGGAGGTGGCATAGCTAGGCGTGACAGGTAGGGTTCAGCAGCCGTGAGTCGAGATCCGTCAGTAGAAGGGGGGCACGTGGGTGTGGGGGGCTAGGAGCTAGGGGATCATGGAAGTTAGGGGAGAACGTGGCTGAGATTGGAGAAGGTGTCACAGAAGATGGCAGCGATAGTAGAGGGTCAGAAGAGGGACCCATTTGACAGGACCTGGGAAGATATAGGATTAGGGGCTTTCCCGCATATTTCCTTAATATTGTTCCAGAACTTCGGCCACTACCCATGGCGAAGTTAAGGCAATTTATAACATTGACTTTTGCCTTACGAATGGCCCAGGTGCACTTGTTGCGGGCGTTCGTAATTCTGTCTGTCATGGGGAGGCAGACTCAATGGAGAGATGCCATAATGAATCTCTGGTTCTCATTAGTGACTTGAGACTATCAGTGAGCCAGGGTACATGATACCCTTTCCCATTCTTTTGTGAAGGGTGCATAGAGGTCACATATGTTATAAAGACCGGGAAAATAGATCCAGTGCACTGTCGATGTTTCCGGAAGCGAGATGAAAGACCAGTCCATAGTCCTGAGATAGCTTGTAGTTGTGTCAGTTTGCCGGGCCCAGTTTACGTTGAATAATTATTTTAGGCGGATTTTGGGATTTTCCCGGACCATAAGCAGAGCACAGGGAGTGGTCGCTGAGGGCATCGGGAGGATGGACACCTTGGTGATCTTGGATGGGCGGTTAGAAGATGAGGTCCAGTTCGGAAGAAGACCCGGAGTGTGGATCCCGACGTGTGGGGGAGGTGAACAGTTGAGTAAGGTCTTGGGCTGTGGCGAGACAAGTATATGGGATGGCATCTTTACCAATTTATGTTAAAGTCACCGAGTACTAATAGTTCAGACCGGGATGGAAACGTGTTAAGGTATGACAGAAGTGCTTGGAAGGAATGTTTTTGGTCTTTTGGGGGGATGTACACTGTAGTTAGGTATATAGGATGTTGGGCTCTACTCAGGGACAGCTTGATGGTAAGAGCCTGGGAACCTGCCCCCAGCTGAGGGGTTTGGAGTAGGTGACCCTGTATTGTATCCCTGGTGTAGAGTGCACATCCACCCCCCCTTTTCCCAAGTCTATCTGCACGGTAGAGGGTAAAACCTGGTAGTGAGATGGTGGAGTCTGGGGTCTGAGGGGTGAGCCAGGTTTCCGTTAGGGCTATGACATCCGGTTGGTGCAACTGCACCCATCCCTGGAAGGAATCCCATTTTTTTAAGATGCTACAAATGTTGAGAGATGTGATGCGTAGCAGTCCCTGAGTAGTAAAGGGAGGGACTTCGCTCTTTTGCGGACCTGGGTTAGGATGTATGTTGCCAGACAATAGGAAGAGGAGCAGCAGGAATCTAAAAGGGGGGTGCCTGAAATACTTTCTCCTAGCATGGAGGGTTTTTCGAGTGTGGTATACACCGGGTGGGACCGTAGGAATGGGTAGCGCATGTGAGTTGAGGTATGCGCGTAATAACTGGCTACGGTCATGGATGTTTGAAGGAGTAATCCGTATAGGCGGCAGCAGTTGGACATCCCATGGGGGGGGGGTTGTTGTACTTCTGATAGCAAAACAGAATGCAGTTTGCTAACCACTTAGATAAACACCGTCTTGAAACTGCTGTGCCCTCCCTTTTGGGCATGAAGGAAACAAAAAGCTGATTTATCCTTGAAAAGCTCACCTTGCCTCCTTTTGAACCGGCCGTGAGTTGCGACCTGCGCTTCTTGTCTTGGAAAGTGCTATTTTTAGTTGCTATTACTTCCGCATGAAGGATTTCCAAGCTTCAGGCTCTGATGTAGAAGGAGCCTTATTTGATTTTCCACAGAGACCAGGTGGCTCTGCATATAAATCCTAAGTTTTTACCAAAGGTTGTTTCTGAATTTACCTTGAATCAGACTATACACTTTCCGGTGTATTATGAACGCTCTAATCAAGGGAGGTAATTCTGCACACTCTGGATGTGCACAGAATTTTGCGTTACTACACGAATCGGACAAGGTCAGTTCGAAAAACAAATCAGCTTTTTGTTTCCTTCGTGCCCAAAAGGGAGGGCACAGCAGTTTCAAGACGGTGTTTATCTAAGTGGTTAGCAAACTGCATTCTGTTTTGCTATCAGAAGTACAACAACCCCCGGGGAAGCTAAAGGGCATTCAACCAGAGGTATGGCTGCATTTACTGCTTGTTTCAGAAATGTTTCTACCGCAGATATTTGCACGGCAGCTACTTGGAGCTCTGTCCAAACCTAGACTAAGCACTACAGTCTGGATATTGCCTCTAGACACAGGGCAGGCATTGGGCTGGCCATCCTTCAAGGCCTCCTGTCTTAATTTCCTTGCCTACTGCAGACCTTTATCCTGCCTCCCGTGTTGAGTCTCTGCGTGACTTATACTGCTTGGGACTTCGTCTTTATGATGTTGCCTATTGCAAGAGCCCTCTCAAAGTGAGATAGTACAGTTACGTGGGAACTTTAACAAAACAGTAGATGTTCAAGAAAGGCTCCCCCTGCTGTTTCTCCTTGTTTCTCAGCCTCACTCGTGGCTCTATTTGCAGACGACACGAAACTCAACGGAAGAGTGGATAGTACAGAGGGAGTCAGACAGCTGCAGGAGGACCGTAAGAAGTTGGAAAGGTGTTTACAAATGTGGTGTTTAAACTTCAGTGCTAAGAAGTGTAAGGTGATGCACCTGGGTAGGGTCAACCTCAAGAAAGAATACTGACTAAACGGAGTCCAGCTGAGCTCTTCTGCTAAGGAACGTAATCTGGGAGTCACCATTAGGGATGACCTCAAGCAGCAAAGTCAGTGCAATAAGATTTACAGCAGGGCTAGCAGGGTGTTAGGATGCATTGGCAGGGGGATAGACAGCAGGGACAGGGAGGTGATACTACCACTTTACTGGTCCTTAGTGAGGCCTCATCTGGAGTACTGTGTACAGTTCTGGAGGCCTCAACTAAGAAAGGACATTGATAGATTGGACGTGGTCCAGAGAAGGGCAACAAAAATGATACATGGCCTTCAGGAAATCACCTATGAAGAGAGACTTGGGGCTCTGAAATTGTACTCTCTAGAGACTGGGGGGATATGACTGAGACCTTCAGGTTCCTTAAAGGCATCATCAAGGTGCCAGAAGCACAACTTTTTACCAGGAACATCAGTTCTACTACAAGAGGGCATGAGGGGAAATTGAAGGGTGGAGTGTTCAAGAGGGACATCAGAAAGTATTAATTCTCACAGGGGGTGGTGGAACCTCGTAATAGATTACCTCAAGTGTTAAGCACGGATGGGACAAGTATTGGGAACAAATAAATGGCACTGGCAAGGGCTAGGTTGGGTGTCTAGGAGGACAGAACACCAGTGCACAAAAGGTACCAGGATGCCTCACTTGGGCAGACTCGATGGACCACAGATCCCCTTCTGCTGTCATCTTCTGTGTTTCTGTGTTTCAGGAGCCCACTCCTTCTCCTGTTGTACCTGTCACAGGTCTCCGGCGGGAGAACTGAGGCAGACGCGGAGGACTGCCCACTATATACCATCAGACTGTCTGTCATGTCACATCGGGTGGGTGGTCCCCTGCCAAACACTGCTAGCTAAGTTTTCCGTGTGATCCTAGCACCTGGCAGCTTAGTCCTTATGGTGTTGCCTACTACAAGAGCCTCTCTGGAAGATCTACTGTTATGGTAAGTTCTTACGTAGCTGTATTTTCCTGCATAATCCCCAACTGCCACCTGCTTCCATGTGCAGCGCCTTCTTTCCATCCACTTTTTCCTCTGAAAGCACAGAATCATCCAAAATACAAAAGAACCCCAGAACAAATGCAATAGGGCAGGGTTATCGTGGAGGATATTAACCATACAGCCAAATTTTAAAGAAAACACAAATTGCACATACCCCAGTAATGTAAAGCATCATGGGAAGCATATGCAAATGCCCATGAATTAATTTGGACTGGCTCAACTTTAAGCAGTAATGTATGGTGCCAGAAGACCTCACAATACAATCAGCAAACGCCGAGAACAGCAGAAACAGACAGTGGCGTCATGCCCATAGGTCCTGGGGGGGCATGTGCCCCCCCCCCCCCAATATTGTGGTGCAATTTATAAAAAAAAAATCACTGATTTAGTATTTTATTATGTGGAGGGACAAAAAACAACAATGCAGTTTTCTGAAGTCTTTTGTGTGTGGGGTTAGGGGGTGGGGATTCTGAATTCAATTGGTCTGGGTCTGGGTCTGGGTCGCCGGCCACTTTCAAAAAATGCACTCAGCCTGTCTCTTGCCGTCTTCACGTCTTGCATTACTTGCTGGTGCCTGGCTGTAAAAGTAAATATAGAAGAGACACAGAGATATACAGTGATTGGTAATCCATGCTGACAATCAACATAAACTTACCAATCACTTCTCCTTTTTCTTCTGTAAGTTTTTTTTTTTTTTTTTGTGCAGCCACTGCCAGCCAACCAATCACTGCGAGGTGCGAAGAAATATCTTGTGTGGCAAACCGGTTTGTTTTTGAGCGCCATCTCAGTCGGACACACTGTCACACAGCAGACCGGTGAGAGACTCGGACAGAGAGAGAGAGAGCAGTGTTCCAGAAGACAAGTTTCTGGATTCGGAAAAAGTCTGCTGAGCAGCTGGCAGCAGCAGCAGCCAGCAGGGCAGCAGGCTAGCAGACGGACACACGCGGTAGCAGCCACCCAGACTGGTGAGGTGACCCAGCCAGGAAAGGAAAATCTCGGCTGTTTCAATTGCGTGTAAGGATTGGGAGTCAGGGAAAAAAACACTACAGCGACCCGGCAGGTGTCCCACGTCCAGTATGGACAGAGTCGGACTGAACAACATCTCTGATTGAGGGAGCCAACTCGGCCAAGTCTGAGCCACAGCAGTGCACAAATCGGCATAGCATGCCTAGCGAGGACCAGGGGGGCCACACAAGTTTGAAGTCTTTTAAGAATCGGACTAAGCTGGTAACACAGTACCCACCTGGCAAGTGACATGCCTGGGATTGTGAATAAAGATGCCATTGCAGGGTGATTTATCACAGTTCATTTTTAAATCTTGATCATGATGACATTCACATTAGTCTGAACTAAAAAGGTGGGAGAAAAAGAAAATTAATCTCAGCATACAGTATGGAGCAGACAGAGTCAATATTTGTAAGGTCAGATGGTAGCAGTTTCTTGCTTTAATTACATATTCAGTCCCTGAGAGAGAGAGAGAGAGAGAGAGAGAAATTTTGGAGACCTGGATAAGATAAATTACTGAAGAATTTTATATGGGGAGAGGGAACCTGTGGCTGGCTACAACAAGGTCAGACACACAGGTCAGTAGGAGGACTAGGCCTACCTTGGTTAAAAGGATACCAAATCATGGTTTTCATCCTACACTAATTGAGGTTTTGTTTCATGAGGAGTGGGATAAGGGAATTCCCGGCCTGGAGATTGTTAGAGGAAGCTGTAATGGGCACTAACAAGCTGATCAATGTATGACTTTTTCCTCCTGGACTAAATAACCACCCCTCCTTATTTGTTGCCTATCTGTAGACTTTATTCTGCATTTACCTTTGCTCCTGCCTCCTGTCCACTTAGCCCTGTTGAATTTTGATTTCCCACAACTGGCACAATGTCCCTTACCTGCTTTTCCTATGTTATCATGTTTTATATGTACTGGGAAGAACCAGCTAGGCTCTCATCGTGTGTTCGTTAGTGCTTCATGGGTTACACTTCCTTCCCCCTTGAATAGTTTAAAATTGTGCTGACTGGTACGTCCAGCTTCTGTCCTAATACACTGGCTCATCACCTGCGTAGAAGTAGGGCATCCTTCATGCAGATGCTGGCCAGGTTCGCCTGAGTAGGTTGGAGAGACTGGCCATTCATGCTGATGGAATGGTGGTATCAGCCGTGTTGGTATAGGGTCTGTTTATGTTGCTGCAGGGTGGGAACTGGAAAGCTGACTGTGTTTGTTTTGTGGGGGTCTTCCCAGGTATGGTGGGAGTTGAACACTTGGATATGGGGAGAGGAGACTGTCTGTGTTGTGGTGGAGGGTACTGATCGCATTGGTGCAGGTACTGTTTATGGGGAACAGGCTGTATTCATTTTAGGAAGCTGGCCATGTGGAATGGGAACTGGTCACTTGGATGGGGAGAGCTCACTGGCCATTGGTGCAGCAGAATGGTTGTGTTGGTGTGATGGTCGATACTGGCTGCACTGGTGCAGGGGCTGTTTGAGTTGCTGCAGGGGTGAGGAGCTGGTGGTGTTTTACTTGAGAGCTCAATGCTTGAAACGGTAGAACTCACTGGCCATGTAGGTGCAGGAGACTGACTGTGTTTGTGGGGTGGGGGGTACTGGCTGTATAGGTGCAGTCTAGGGAAATCAAATGTATGTGAAATTCACCAGTTAATACTCATCCACAACTTCAGACTGACTGAGTCATCTTGCTGTACGATCAGAGTGCTGTAATAGGTCCTTGATAGTAGCCATAGTCATTTTCGAATGTTGTACATGTTGTTGAGCTATTGCTGAGGACTCTTGATCCAAAAGGTTGTCTGTGGCAGGGCAAGGTAGGGATGGATGGCTGCCACAGCCTCAGCTTGCTGTCTGTGGTCTCTGAGGGGGGTTAGGCAGTTGTGGGACTGGTATATTTCATCATTCAATGTCCATATTTGTCTCAGCCCGGTGGTGCTGAGGGTTGATGCGCTGGATGCCACACCTGGCACCACGCCGGTGACCTGGGTTTGGGAACGAGCCCAGGCCACTGCGGGTCAACAGGGGAGAGAGAGAGTGAGAGGGAGAGGATCGAGCATCTGGAGGACTGCTCTCCTCTCTTGGGGAGGGATCCAGAGACAGCCCGGCACTGCAGCGGCCCCCAGTGGAGACCAGAGGCACTGCAATGCTCAGGGCTAGCACGCAGGGGGAAAGATGTCAGGTGGCTGCCTTCCGTACATGAGTGGGAGCATCCATATCACGGGCTGGGCGGCATTGCATGACCCATGTCTGGGGACCAAAAAAACAAGAAATAGCCCTGCATGCCGAGGAGGCGGCGAGGGCCTCAGGGATCTCCCTCACATCCCCAACACTGGACAAGCCACACCGGGAATCCACGGCCGACTTCCTGAGAGGGATGGACCCTCTAATCTCATAAAGATGCCGACATGGTAGGAGTGGCGGGCCCTGCCCCGGTGGGGGGGTGATCTGGGGCGCTAGGAAGTCCCTCAAAAGGAAGGGAGAACCAGAGTGGTGTGTCACGGTGGTGAGTAGCAGGGGTTAGAGTCGATTAGGCACCTCCGAGAGATGCCTCAGTGTGCAGGAGAAGAAACAACGTTTGAAAAAGAATGTCCTTATTTGCTTTATTGGTTGTATGGTACCTTGTTCTGTCACCCAGTGAGTTGCATTGCTGAGGAAAATACAAAAGGCCACTGTCCACAGACTAAACAAAGACAGAAAACAAATGCATCATTGCTCTACCATTATGATGGCATTTAGCATGTTTGGAACAGCTTCCTGGCCTGCTAAAAGTCACCAAAATGCACCATTTGACGGGTTTTTCAAAATTTTCCCGGGGGGGGGGCATGCCCCCGGACCCCACTAGAAAGGTTTGGATTTTTAGCCGCTCCAAAATTTCTGGTTGTATGACACCCCTGGACACAGACACGTGTTTTGTCCTCATTTGGACTCATCAGTGTGCCATATCATCCATATACCAGTCCTCAGCTTCTTAGTGCACCCTGTTCAAGAGATTCCTGACCTACGTGCTGTAGATACTAGACATAAATACTGTTGCCAAGTGCAGTACTCTGTCCATGCAACTGGGCCTCCTAGGAGATCTCAGCAGCAACCATAGCATCATCCCTCCCTGGCCAGGGCAGTTCAGAGATGTCTGTTTGCACTGCCTCCAGCCCCCTAGGGACATCTTCCAGAGGTAGTGTGCAGCCATGGGCTCTCCTGACACAATACATCACCCAACAATGGGGACTCAGGTCCTGCAGCCCCAGGACAGGACTTGTCGCCTGGTGTGTGACTGACTTCCCAATGCAGATTCTACACAGGCAGATACATTAGGGAGGGAGGTTTACTCCTCAACTCACACTTTGATGTGCATCTCGACACATCAGGCACACTTGGCAGTTTATAACAAGCGCCTGTGAGTGCGTCTAGGATAGCTCTTAGCTGCCATGCCACAAATGGAGTTAGTTTGATGAGCCATCTGCTTTCTTGCCAAGGGCCTGGGAGTTGGCATGCCACCAGACAAGGACATCTTATGATGCCAATGAGATGGCCTCCTGGCTGGTAGGAACCTGAGTCTGCTTTCAGCAGACAGCGTGGCTTCACCTTTCCTGACTGGCACCTCTTGCCCAGTGTAAGATACTGAACTCCCAATACCAGGGCACTCATTTTTTTCTTCTTCCAGAGAGTCAGACAGGAACTTTGGGGGGGGGGGTTCTACCTCCCGACTAACTCTGATCGTTCTCAGGCTTCACCAGGCCCACGAGGGGTCCCTGTCCTCAGGTGTTCTCTCCCATGCAGGGGGCTGAGGGTGACAACGCTCAGGGTGAGCCACCTGCTCCCCAATTGGGATGCTTGGTATTCAGACCCATATATGTGAATCAATGTTGAAGGTTGATTCAAGGAAGATATGAAAATTGTACTCACCGTAATTATTGATCTTACTGAATATCTTCACCATTGAGTCAGATGCCCAGCCTTCGTCCCCTACTAATGCTGTGAGCCAGGGCCTCTGGCAGCTCACCTTGTAGGCGCTGGCAGTCTCTACTGCCCTTTATCTTTCCTCTGCCATTGCCCTTATGGGTGGTGTCTCCAAAAGAGGTGCTGCGAATAACGTTGTAGGTGGTCCCACTACAAAGGCGGCTAGCCCAAACTCCAACACGGTTCCAAAATATAGTGCACTTGAGCACAGAAACCCACAGGCTGCAATGTTGTGAGGCAAAATGGTACATTTATTGGTTCACACAGATTCACAGTTTACCACTGCCTCTCATCCATTACCAGTTAACGTTTCATAAATGCAGTCTGCTACTCCTGCATACCACGTTAAATGGTAATGGATGAGAGGCAGTGATAAACTGTGAATGACTGTGTGAACCAATAAGCGTACCATTTTGCCTTACAGTACTGCAGTCTGTGGGTTTCTTTGCTCAAGTGCACTACATTTTGGAACTGCCTTATGGATGGTGACCTGTTGTTAGACAAAAAATGTTGGGCACCTTTGCCAGCCCTCAGAAAAACACACAAAGGGGTGGTTTTCCTGCTAACGCCCAAAAAAATAAAAAGAGAACCTTTTCTTTTTCCTTCATGGAGTGTGTGGTGGCTGCCTTCTCTCCATCTTTCTCCCTCAGTCTCCCATCTGGGAGTATATCCCCTGTAGGGTATATCCCTGCTAGTTGCAATATGCAGCATGTGCCTTGGGCATTGTCCAGTCTAACTCCACTGAGCCAGTGCTTTAGCCGTGGAGGGGTGCAATGCACCTGCTTGGATCAGTGTACTAGTCTTACACAGGGTACGTGCCTGTCATTGCAGGGAAAGGCAGGGCACATTCTTCTTATGTTCTAATTTTTTTTGATTGGTATCCCTTGTCTCTTTCTCTGCACTTTCGTGTTGCCCACTCTGCATGGAGCATACCAGAAGAGATATCCACATCCTGACTTACAGTGGTAGTTACAAAAATGTTGACCAGTACCACAGTATTTTTCAGCAACCGTGGAAAAAAATACCTTGGATTTACCGCATACCGCGGGGGGAAAAAACAAGTGTTATTCACATAGAATATATAGACTTTGACAGCAGATAAAGCCTGCTTATCCCACCCAGTCTGCCTGTTTCCCTTTCCTATTGGATAAGCTGCAGATCCTAATTAACCAACAGCCTACTTCCTCCTACCACCCCACCAGAATTGCCTTATGTCTGTCCAATGCATCCTTGAATTCCCCCACTGTTTTTGACCCCACAACCTCCTCAGGGAGGTAGTTCTATATGTCCACCACCCTCTCCATGAAAAAATACTTCCTCACGTTTCCCCTGAGCTGTGCCCCCTTGTTCTTGCAACTGTCTTTGCAAGAACCTTTACTGTGGTAGTGGTAAATCTGCAGTATTTTTTTTTTGTGGTTGCTAAAAAATACCATGGTACCGGTTAACTTTTTTGTAACTACCACTGTACCAGAACTGCTAGTTTTGCAACTCCTATGCTATTTTCGTTTCTCTGTCCTAGAGAATACAGGGTGTGAGTTTACTTTTGAGTCTACTCAACTTGTTTCATAACATACAGCTATTACCTTTTTGGAAGTCCAGGTGTCATTTTCTATTATTGGCACTTCTTGCCATCTCATTGGCACGTAAGTGCCAGTTGGGCTACCCCCCTCTGCTGTTCTTGCCAGAGCCATTTGCTCAGGGTTGCTGCTCTCCCTTACCTCTCACTACCTACTTTCTATCTGGCCAGTGGTAAGAAGCTCTGGCTCTTTTTAGACCCACTACCCTTGTGACACCTTGTAGACCCAACCCTTAGTCTCTAAGTTGGTAGTTAGGTTCTATTTGTTTATGTCCTGCATCCTTTTGCAGTGCAAGCCAGATAAGCGGGATGGCCACTTAAGTGGGACATCTGTTTGGGAATCGCTGTTCTTTAAATAATGTCTATTGCAGTTCTTTTTGTTTCGTGAGACAGTGATAATAAGCAGCTCTGCTTCAGAGGAATGATCAAGGCCGATCTTACCGGGCATGTCCCTGGATGTGAATCTCTTCTTCCCTGCTCTGCATTGTCTCCCTTCTGTATTTGTCCTGCGATTTGTCTGTGGATCTCCCTTCCCCCTCCGTCTTCTCTTTGCTGCCTGAAGAGACCTGCTTGAATATTAATGCAGGTATAAGACAGTTGTACCTCTTGTAGCTCAGTTCGGTAGTCAGAGTCAGTAATCCGAGAATGGGGAGGGTAGTCGGGTGGGCATGAAGACTTGGAAACTTATTGCCACAGCACACAAAACTGGAGCAGAGGAAAAGCTGATAGAGTCGCTGGTAAAATGTGATGGGACAGCTCACCAAAGTAACTAAGGCATTCAGGAGGGCAGTTGGGTGGGCATGAAGAATCAGAAACTTGCTGCCATGCACACACGATCAGCACGCGAAACAGGAGCAGAGCAAAAGCTTACAGAATTGCTGGTAAGATGTGATGGGGCAGCTCACCAAAGTAGCTGAGACATTCAGGAGGGTAGTTGGGTGGGCATGAAAAATCAGAAACTTACTGCAATGCACACACAATCAGCACATGAAACAGGAGCAAAGTGAAAGCTGATGGAGTTGCTGGTAAGACGTGATGCGTTGGCTCACAAGAGTAGCTAAGGCAATCGGGAGGGTAGTCTGGGCAGGAAGAATCATACAGCAAATGCAATATGTTAATATACAGTAGTACCGTACTGTATCTGACATCTATCAGACTGAAAAAAAGCTCACTTCTGATAGTTGGGACGGTCCCTCAGTCGGGACGAAAAGTTTGACACCAGGCTGTCCCGGTTAAATGTCTTCTACTGTACTACCCCTTTGGGCTAAAAAGTCCAAAGTCCTCTCTTTATTTCTCTCCACTTTGTTCTCTTCTGACTAGCAGAACCAAGTTGTGCAGTGGAGTCTGTAATGGTTATTGGCTGGTGCGTGTTACTAGATGGAGTGTTCTGCATGCAGGCAGTGCTGATATGCGACATCACCTCCCTTCCTAGAGGAAAAGGCTCCCATGGAGTCCTACTGCCCCCGTCACTATGACCCATATATGAATCAATAGTGAAGTTATTCAGGAAGATCAACAATTACGGTGAGTATGTAATTTTCATTTTCTGTTCTACCTTCACATAAGGCTGGGCACTGCTTTATGGAGGAGATTGATACTAAAAAAGATAGGAAGGTTGGCCCATTGGTGCAGTAGTAGTACTGCTGGTAACCCGAGTTCGGGAACAAGCACAGCTCATAAGGGGCCAGTCAGGGAACAAAGATTGAGCAGGAAGGGTTGGTTCTCCCACTACGACACTGCCACTTGGGTGACCGTAGGTGGCAGTTCAGTGGCAGTAGAGCTGGGGGAACATCGGTTGGGCTGCATCCCAGGGGCAGGGACCAAGGAAAAGAAACATCCTGTCTCGTGCAAGATGATCCCAGGCGCACTCAAGCTCTGACTCCTGGTGTTGTCTTCACCTCTTCCCACCTGGGAGCTCCTCCACATTCTACAATAGGCAGTAAGCTAGATATGGGGGTAGGGGAATAACCCTGTGGGCTAGTAAGGGGGAGATAATTTAAGTGGCAGAGATGTGTGGGGTGGGGCAAGGCAGCCTAGACACTGCTAAGGCATAAAATATAAATTATAAAAAATAATGCTTTTGCGCAATACAAATCAGCTGTTGGTAAAAGCAGTGCTGTATCTGCCGAGTGTTAGCATGACAGTGATCAGGGAAACAGTGCAGCGTAGTTGACATCAGATTAAAGGAACTCACTGAAATCCACAGGAGACTGTGATAAGGCACTGAACAGCTCTTTGATAAAAATGCAGAGGATATAAATTACTGAACCAGCATTTGACAATGCTGAATGTTTGCTTGCATATATGTGCTGTGCAGGTGTTTGGTACTGATAGTGTACGGATGCAGATGCTCTGCCCCAAGCGAAGACTCTGTCCAAGGGCCCTGAACTTCACTGCAGTGACGGATGTGAAGAATTTGTGGGGCTGTCTGGTGGGCTGTGGAAGCACAGGGCCATGTGGTCCCTGCAATTCCATGTGGCTGCAGATACAGATGCACAGAGCAAAGAGTACATCTGTCAGCCAATACACAATGCACTCTGCCACCCACAGGTGGTGAGGTGCAGGGCTGTATGCCAAGAGGACAGTTGTGTTCACTGAATAGTACCCAGTCCTATGCAGACAACCTTGCACCTTTAATTCCCTGGCTGGGGGGTGTCGCACAATAGCACCTTTCCCTCACCCCATCCAGCTGGGTCACTGAGGTCACCTCTGAACTTAGGTCACAGGGATGGGATCAAAAAGCATGGCCGCTAGGGTGAAGAATGGTACTGCACATAAAGGCTGTTAAACAATTATAATTTTTTCTTTTTCTTTTTTTTTTTTTTTTTTATACTCCTCTCTCCTCGCAGCTCTCCCCCTCTTCCCCCTTTCCCCCTCTTCGGGAGACACCTACAGCTTTTTTCAGCCCTCGCTCACCTACCTGGTGACCGGTGCAGTCCGTCCTCCAGGAAGCCGTGGTTGTACTCCCCAGGTGGGTATGGGGCGGAGGCTTTACAACCCGAGACATCTGTATTTCATCAGAGCGCTGTCTCCGGGCCTGGTAGGGGCATTGAAGGTCGGGGCCTGGTGCTCTGTCTACTGGGAGGCTGCATGTTTTTTTTCCCGTTTTTCTGTTGGCGTGCCATGTCCCCGGACGTCAAGGCACTGAAGCACCAACGTCTGGCACGTCGCCCCTTTGTTAAGCATCGGATTTGCTGACCTCGGGTCTCCACCCGGGGCCAGAAAAAGAGCCGAGCTCTGGTACCTCCCCCCCCCCCGGAGAGGATGAGCAGTCCCTAGGATGCTCAAGTCCTCTCCCCCGGCTGGCCCTCCAGCTCCCTGGGCTCGTTCCCAAACCTGGGTTGCTGGCGTCGCAAGCGGAAATCCAACCACTGCGCCGGCGGGCCGGCTTTCTTTTTTTTTTAATTTTCAAGATACTTGTTTTATGATTCGCCTCGTAAACTTGACACGTACCATTTATAGTATATTGCCCGAAATGTAATTTCACACCAGAGGTGCGAAAAGACATCTCGTCCAGGATTTTAAAAATGACATGACATGTTTATGAGGTGGTGTTGAAAATTTGCTATGTTAAAAGTTTGGAGTCAAAATATTGAAAATTAGCAAAGTTATGAGTGAATGTTGAAATACTATAATGTTCAGTCATAACCTGGGCATTTTACTGTATTTATTTGTTTACTTATTTATTTAATTTTGTTGACCATGTGAATGCACTGGTAACAAGTACCTTTTTTCAGGCATGACCTGGGTGCAGAAGCACAGACAAACAGGAAAACAAATTATAGTGAATACATACAAATTTACAACAAGTTGTAGGCAAACATGAGCACATATGGTGCTAATACTTGTAAATATACATTGTAATATACAATGTGATATACAATGTAATATACAAAAGTGCTTGTAATGTAATAAACAAAGGTAGAATTGAGGATAAAAAAGGGAGGAGGAAGATGGAGAAGGAGAAAGAAAAATGTGACCGAGATTGTTCGGTGGGTGCGATTAGCTGGTTAGTGTAAAGTGGGAGGTGATGACAAGGGGAGGTTATCGGAATTAAGAGCAGGCTTGGGCTGAGGAGTAGTGTGACTTTAGGAGCTTGGCAAATGCATATGGAGAGGAAAATGTTTTGACAGGAGGAGGCAGGGAGTTCCAAACTGAAGCTGCACGATAACTAAAAGAGCGCTGACCCAGATTTGTGCGAAACTTGGGTATTATTATGTTGCTTTTGGTTGCAGAGCAGACGGAAGGAAGGTTGATGAGAGAGATTTATCTACTGAGGTAGGCAGGTTTCCCAGTATGCATAGTTTTGTTTACTAGTGTTGCATAGCTACTGTAGATTGGATTTGATGCCAGGGGGGAAACAATTAAGGGATTTGAGATCTGTACAGTGCTGAACACTGGACCTGCAACCTAAGACAAATTTACATATTTTGTAGTATAGAGTGTGTTTTTGCTGTAGTATGGATTTACTGGCAGCATCAATTACAACCGATCCATAATCTTTTTTTTTTTTTTTTAACCTCATTGTTTCTCCTCCTGCGGCTTGGTCTGCCATCGTCCAGCTGCCAACCTCCGCACCCCAGCGACCCCCTGTCGGCTCACTCACCCGAGCTAGCACACATAGTGCCCTCGGTGGGGGACCCCCTAACCTCCAGCCGCTGTTCTTGGATCTAATATCTGGGTGTGATTACTTTGGGTCCACGGGGTGTGCCGCCATGACCGACCTCCATTTTCTGTCGTATTTTCTCCCTTAGGAGTACAGACGTGTAATGACGTCAAGGCACAGTGTGCCGGCGTCCGCCGTACTCCTCCCTCTGTATGCACCGCAACTGTAGAGTCCCCGATTGCCATCAGGGGCCGCTGCAGCACGGTGCGGGCCCCGTACCCTCCCCAGAGAGAGGAGAGCAGTCAGCAGACAATCAATCCTCTCCCTCCCCGGCCAACCCCTGATGACTGATGCTCTTTCCCGAACCCTGGTCGCCAGCATTGCACGAGGTGTGGTGTCCAGCACTTCAGTCCTCAGAGCTACCGGGCCGGCTACAACCGATCCATAATCTAATGATGGGACTAGGTTTGCCAGTGCAATATAGGTTCTTGCCTCAGGAGTTAAGAAATGTTGAACACGGTAGAGAGCACGTAGCTTCTGATGTAAGAGAGAGATGGTGTGTTGGAGGTGGGATTCAGAGGATAACGTAGGGTCAAGATGAACCCCGAGGAACTTGAAAGACAGTATCTTAGCTAGGAGTGTACCACTGCTGGTAAGGACACAGAAACTGGAGGATACCTTGTTTATTCTGTGCCTAGTCCCAGATAGCATGGACTGTGTCTTGGAAAGGTTAAGCACCACATTTTCCATTTCAAACCAGTTTTGAAGCCTGGCTAGGCAGGAACTGAGTGAAAGGTTAATGGAATTAATGTTGTTGTTATGTGTAAAGAGAACTGCATCATCCACATATAGAAGGGTCCATACAGGTTTGCAGATTGCGGACAAATTATTTATGAAACGGGTAAACAAGAGGGGGTCCAAGAATAGAACCTTGTGGTACGCCGCTTGTGATGTTAACTCCTGAAAGTGCGTTTCCAATCCTAACAACCTGAGTTCTGTTAGTCAAGTAGTCCGATAGCATCAAGCCGATTTATTAGTTGTACAACAGATTTTCAGCATAGCCTTCTTATTACCCCACCTCATGAACCCAGCAGGCGAACATTTTCAAATCCCCACCACAACATCATTCCATACCACAAGTACGAAAACGCATTTTGGTCAGGATTTGAAAACTGACAGCTGTCACGTTCGTGAGGTGATGTGAAAAAATGGCTATGTTGAAATTTTTGGGTCAAAATACAGTATTTAAAATTACCAAAGTTATGAGCGAGCGTAGAAAAATTTCAACATGTGCACATAACTTAGCCATATTTACATATTTTGACCCCAAATTTCCAACACAGTCTTCTTAAGATTCCCACCTCATAAACAATGGTGGTGAACATTTTCAAATCTCGTCTGAAAGGTGATTTTGCAACACAACTGCAAAATCACCATTTGTGCCTGATTTGCATAATTCCACTGACTGATCATGAACTGGGGTACCAAAAAGGCCATGTTGAAAATTTGGGGCCAAAATATGCAAAAGTGACAAAGTTATGCATCAAAGGTCAAAACCCCATTGAAATATATTGAACCGCACTCACCTTAATTTCTGATTTTGCAGTCTGCGGTTCCAGCAGCAAGACATACCTTTGTTCAGAGCATGGATCTTCACCTTAGGATCTGCTCAGGTGAATAAGGGTGTGTGGGGCAGTGACTGCTGAGTGGGAAGTCAGGATGGGGTGGCTGCTAGTGTGTGTTATGGGGCCAGATCAGTGAGGGACATTTTTCTAATTTACAGGTTAAAAAAAAAAACATTGAGGGATGGTTTTCTTTATTTCAGGAATATTTTGACACTGGGTTTGGGCACCCCGGTGTCTGGCTCATTGGGGAATGGGGATGGGTGACCTAGAGTGGAAGGGGCTTAAGAAGAGCGGATTGGGAAGGGCTGGGCGGGTGACCTCGAAGGGACCGAGAGAAAGAAGTGGGACGGGGTGGGACCCTAGGTAGGGAGGGAGGGAGGAGATCACTGAGGCTCCTGATGCTGCAAGCTGTCAGCTGCTTGCTGACCGGCTTCCTGAAAGGACTGAAGTCTTCGCTGATATGAGCAGCTTCCAGTCCCTTCAACTACATGAAGTTTCCTCCCAGCAAGCAGCGAATGGTGTCCTGACCACAGTGTGTGGTTGTTGGTCTAGACTACTGAGCCTCTTCCAGTCTGAGCTGCAATGTGCTCAACAGTGACACACCTCTGAAATGCCATTAAGTGTAAAAAAAAAAAAAGTTTCTTGTGCATACAAAAGCAAACATAAAAAGGGAATTGAACAAGCAAGAAAAGAAAATTCAAAAACAGCTTTATAAGGTACAGTGCTACCTGCCAGAATAAAGTGCTCTTACCACAGTTTCTGCCAGTGATATCTTACAGGACACTATGGCAGGGTTTTATTTAACTCTAAAAATTGATTAGTGTTTTGCTCATAAAAGTGCTACAACATTGTGAAAATGCATAGCACTTGCCTCACTGTGTTTAACAAACATAACACTTCTAGAAAACCTGTATAAATACTTTCTGTACAGTTAGTATTGTCCCAAGAAAAAAAAATGCTAGTCAATTATTTAAAACCCTGCTATGGGAATGCAATGTAATCTAACATACAAATGTAGAATTTATCTGCAGAAAATGACCAGTAGGACCATCCAGTCTGCCTAGTTTTTTTCTGCCTATTTCGACACCTTAGACCATATTTGGTCACCAGAGTCCCTTCCTCCTCACTTTAATTATGCCCATGTGCCTATCCCATGCATGCTTTAAGCTCCCCACTGTTTTCGTTCCCATCACTTTCTGGTAGACTGTTTCAGGTGTCCACCAGTATTTCTCTGAAAATGCATTTCTTCACATCCTTCTTAAATGCCCCCCAACAAGCTTCACTGTATGCCCCCATGTTCTGGTGTGTTTTTTCTCCATGTAAAGGGATTCCCCACCTGTGCCTTGTTCATCCCCGTGAGGTACTTATACGTGTTAATCCTGTCTCCTCCTGTCCTGTGCAACCCCAGCACCATTTTGGTAGCTCTCCTTGGGACCATTGCCACCCTGTCAGTGTCCTTACAGAGGTGCGGCCTCCAGAAATGGATACAGTACTCCAGTTGGGGACTCACTAGTGAGCAATACAGTGGCATACATTGGCAGCACCATCTGCTAGAACTCCCTCTGCCTGTGCACCCCAGCATTCCACTAGCCTTGCCTACTGCTTTGTCATACTGCCTTGCCACCTTGAGGTTATCAGATATGAATACCCCGAGGTCAATTTCTTGCATGGTGACTGTAAGTACCTCCCACCACCACCACCATCTTATACACAGCTACCAGGTTTCCCCATCCCATGTGCAAGACTTTGCACTTTTGGACATTGAAACCCGGCTGCCACACTCTGGACTCTCTTCTACTCCTCTAGTTTTTCCATATCCCTTTGCATTCTCTCTGCCCCTTCCTGTCAATAGCATTTACTCCAGTTTGTCACAGAGGAAACCATGACATCTTCAGACAGTAATAGATTGTTTCATCCTGGAGGGCAGTTTTATTTATTGAATGCAACGGTACTGCTGCCATTAGGCAGCTTTGCACATGAGCTGTATGGAAAGTTGAGAGAGGGGTGAGAGGAGATTAAGCACAGTGAGGTTAAGTGAGTTGCTTCAGATCACACAGTGAGTGAGTGGCAGTACAGGGATTAAAATCTGGGTCAAAAGGTTCACAGCTCTACACTCTAACCACTGAACTAAATTGCCTTCCTTAAACTCTTATTTGTAGATGACTATTATGATTACAGTGAGAAACATCTGCAAGGTGTGTACTAAGCTCCTAAAAGGTTATGTAGGTTCAGCTGTGATTAAGAAACCATTGTATCTGAAGCCAGCACTCTGCAGAATAGTCTTCCTTTTTTCTTCTCCTGTAACTTCATTAGCAGTAAAGTAAAATCCTGACCTTTACACATACTGGCCCAAATATTCAAACTGCGCCAGTTTGTGGCGCAAGCCTGTGCGCCGCTCAAAATAGTTGCGCAGGGGTGTGGCCAGGGCGATATTCATAGCGCAACTGCTTTGAATATCGCCTCCGGCCACCCCCACTGTGCATGGCGCAGTGGAACTGCGCCAGCGCAAGTGGTCAGAGTGGAGCATTGAGATGCGGTGGCGCAAGTTCCATTGCGCCATGCACAGCACCTTCGATATTCAAAGGGTGACATGCAAATGGGGCCATAATTTATGCAAAGCGCACGGGGGCCATTTGTATCTGATTACGGCGCCATTTGCATGCCATTAGCATGCAGGTGCGCCCGATCCCGAGGACTGCGCCTGGCATCCTGCCAGGCAGCAGCCGTGAGGACCGACACCCCCTGCAGCCCGATCGCGGGACATCCGTAAGGACAATGCATGTCTCCAATCCTGGTGGTCAGTGGACGCGATTAGCCGATCAGCGGGCATAACTGTACTCCCACCCCGGTAGCCGATCGCGGGCATAACTGTACTCCCCACCCCGAGTAGCCCAATCGACGGGCATACCTGTACTCCCCCACCTCAAGTAGCCCGATCGCGGGCATAACTGTACTCCCCACCCCTGAGTAGCCCGATCGCGGGCATAACTGTCTCCCCACCCCAGTAGCCCAATCACAGGCATAACTGTAACCTCCCCAGATGCCCGATCGTGGGCATCAGTAACCCCAAAAAGTCCAATATCCCTGGTGTTCCAGTGGACCGAACGGAGCCCGATCGCGGGCGGCATTCCTCAGCCCCCCAAGTCCGAAATCCCTGGTGATCTAGTGGACACCCCACCCCACCCGCCAACGGAGCCCCACCACCCCGCTCCTCAGCCGGCGGGCGGCAGCACCCCACCCACCTGCCGCCCCGCCGACTGACAGCTCGGTATGGCTGCACACCCATTGGTTCAGAGCATGAGCTAATGGGCGTGCAGCCCATACCATACTAGTCAGTCCAGATATGTGAATGAATAAGTCACATTTACCAGAAATTACTACTTGGAAAAGAATGAGAAAGTGACTGTGATGACGAGCAAATCCAAGACCAGATCTCTAGTTGAATAGTCTCCTACTGAGTCTGATTTTTACGCTTGTGTGGACCAAGTTCCACAGATGTTATACCATCATCAGATTTGTAAAAGAGCACTGTGGAAGCACATAACTGGACCGCTGTCTGATGATCTACCCCAGAGCTCCAGCATAGTTTCCAGTGATTCTGTTTATGTAGCCCTTCCCCTCTGTGGGCCACATAAACACACCCACTTCCTGGTGCACTACTTTTCCTTTCTGCAAGTGCAGACATGACGGCTGCCGTGTGCAACATGGTGGCGTAGACTTAAACTGTGCATGCACGAGTGTCGTGCATATGTATGTAACCCTCCACACTACCATTGGCTAGCTGGCACTCCCCTTAAAAGAACTACTGACAACTACATGGCATACAATTTTCTTTTGGCAGAAGTACACTCATGGTACCACCCCTAGCGTTGGAATGTATACCAGGCTCATTATCTAGAGGATGGGGGTTGGGGGTACATACTAAAATGGACCTTTTTATTT
Organism: Neoceratodus forsteri; assembly: GCA_016271365.2. NCBI lineage: Eukaryota > Metazoa > Chordata > Ceratodontiformes > Ceratodontidae > Neoceratodus > Neoceratodus forsteri. The sequence goes on along the minus strand of CM057449.1, from coordinate 1,125,024,461 downwards.
ATAGCCAGGTCCAGGAGAGAGGATTCTTGGCATATGCTAGACCTGAGTGCTGTGGCGCCCCAGTAATGTTCACACTAGAATCAATAAATAGAATGTCCAAAGCAGTAACTGGGATTTTGCAGTATGGCTTTATTTACAGATGTTACTTAAAGCAAGGGTGATTCCCCCAAATCTTTATCTTTGCAATATAGGCACACTCTCTTTTGCAGGACACTTTGCTACGCAGTACTGTTTTCCACAGAAAAAACTCTCTCTCTCTCTCTTCCAAAGTGTATATCTGTGGAATGTGCCACACACGTTAAACACCTGTTCACTGAAACTACAATATAAGTATGGAATCACACAAGGACAGTATGCCAGTTTGATGCTTGAATTGCAGTTTAAAGGAATTGTCATAGCAAACAAGGTGCATGTGTTAGCCATTGTTCTAAAATATGTCTAGTTGGCTATATATGGATAGTGGGACATAGACCTTCACACTATTAGATTTTGAGTATTGTGGTATTTGTGTCAGTTTTTATCATAGTATATTGAACCAGTGAAACAGCAGCTCAGGGGATCTTGGTGTGTACTACCATATAAGCAGTGGTGAAACAGCAGCTCAGAGATCTTGGTGTGTACTACCATATAAGCAGTACTGAGGTACAGTGGTGAAACAGCAGCTCAGGGGATCTTGGTGTGTACTACCATATAAGCAGTGCTGAGGTACAGTGGTGAAACAGCAGTTCAGGGGATCTTGGTGTGTACTACCATATAAGCAGTGCTGAAGTACAGTGGTGAAACAGCAGCTCAGGGGATCTTGGTGTGTACTACCATATAAGCAGTGCTGAGGTACAGTGGTGAAACAGCAGCTCAGAGATCTTGGTGTGTACTACCATATAAGCAGTGCTGAGGTACAGTGGTGAAACAGCAGCTCAGAGATCTTGGTGTGTACTACCATATAAGCAGTGCTGAAGTACAGTGGTGAAAGCAGCTCAGAGATCTTGGTGTGTATTACCATATAAGCAGTACTGAGGTACAGTACAGTAACTACAGCTGAAAAGTTGCTGAACTTCTGGAAACATTTCTGATTTCATGTGTTTACTAAGCTCTAATAATTGCTAAAATATTGCTACTGTAGGCCGGAGTCTTCAGTCAGCAAAAACTCATTTCCAACACAAATGAACTCTGCTTGGTGCCAGACACGGTTCAGTAAGCAATGGAGAAAGAGACTGATAACTGTCTAGTTTTAAATTCCGAACGGGGTTCCTTGGCTACACAAGCCACAGGATGAACGAGAAAAGTGTCATGGTCCCCTCTGCAGGGACAGTTCTGGACCTTTACTGAGTTTACCTGTTTCAGTGTGGGTCTGGAATTTTGACAGCCAGAGGTCATATTAATCTGTGTACTAAAGTGCCATACCATTGAGAAAATATACCAGTATTCATTGTGGGCTGTTATGAGCACTGAATGATTTGGCGTATGGGTAGAGGAGTTCTAGCTTTTGTATATACTGTATGCACTGGAAAAATCAGAAAGCCAGAAAGAGCTGTTCCTAATTATGTCTTTAGTGAACCATACAGCTGTCCGGTTTTATTATTTCTAAGGGAGTGTGACAGTTCTGTGGTCCATTGCTAGTAATAGAATTTGAGTGAGATAAATTCATAAAAAGGGAGAGATGATAAATTGAAATGAGGTTTTTAATAGAGTGCTAGCAGTCAGGGCGAGTGACTGACAAGCCAAAGGAGTGTTTCTGGCAGCACATATGCTCTGTCATGAGGCCGTCCTTGCTTTTGATTTTAAATAATTGCAGAAATACCACAAATAACTGCTGAAAGTAACCAGGAAACAGATCGGGGGTAACAAGCATCCCTTGCTTAGGAAATAAAGTATGTGCTGTAATTTCCATCATGCTTTATGATATGAGACTCAGCCTATTAATTGTTCCACTACTTAACCTAGAATATAACAGCTGCACCTAGTGAGAATGGAGTGTGTTATCGTCTGATGCCACATTGTTACCGCTAGAGTCAATCAAATAACAGAATAGCACAGAGGTAAGGAAGGACATTACTATGGCAATGGCAATTAACAAAAGTCAGAATCCTTGTACCTTTGTTGAACTACAAATAAGAGGATAAACTAAACTGTGTCAGTATTAGTTGTATGTGCTCTGAATGGTGAGCTGCAAGAACGGATTCTGATTGTTTTTGTATTTTGAGGGAACATAAATCATGTTGTCTGCATTGTAAAACTGGGCATGTGGGAAGTCTTATTTTATCACCCGATTGTTTGTTTTGTGTATTTGTTTTGAAATAGCCCTATTTCTTTCATATTTAGGGTCCCATATTAAGGTAGCATTTTCCCGCATAATAATATTTTTTTTCAACTGTTTAGCAATTCCAGAACTTGGTGACATGAGTTGAGCTAAAGACTGCAGTAAAGTGGGACACAGTGACGTAAGCTCAGCCAGTGTCACCATGGTCTGCTTCTCCAGCTCAGCTGATGCCACTGGGTGCTGCAGCTGCTAGCTAATTAAATAATGAATGGGGGGTGGCTGCATTAATGTGGGCCTTAAATAAAAAAAAAAAAATAGGATTATTTCAAAACGAACACTCGAAACAATACACTGAGGTGAGCAAACCGACTCCCCACATGCCTAATTTTACAGTTATATTAAACAATGTAGACATAATTGTTGGTTCCCTTTAAATAAATGCTCCGCATAATGCAGTCATTTTTATGCTATAAGTAATGACTTGAACAAAACATGATTCTTAAAACAAGAGCCAGGTGAGTTGATAGTATGACGATGTGCAGTGCATTAAACTGAACTTCCTTGCTCTCTTATTTTGCTATTGTAATTAATTGGATGATCTTAGTTTTTTATTACGTAGTCATAGTCTAGCAGGTTAATTGTGAGCAAGTCACGGACCCTTGTGGTGCTTCTGTCCATCCAGCTTCAAAAGTTGGTAAAAGCAGGACCCTATCAAAAAAGAGATATTGCATCTCAACTGGACTAACCTGGGTAAATAAATTAAAAATATAAATTCAGACACATCAGTAATTAGTGATAAGGACTAATGCTGAGTGTCTTTACTATTTCATGATTACCTGTTGAAGTGGTTAAGGTTGACCTAATTTTAAAGAGAAGTGGATGCCTCTGCAAAAACTTTGAAAATATATATTTAAATATGTTTTAGCTTTCGTGTCACAAGTTTCTCGCTCTAATAAATTCATATTGGATATTTGAAAAATAACATATTTAGATACCTATCAGCTTATTTCCTTCCCCTTTTATGATTTCTCAAAGCATGGAATTACTAAACATGAAGTTATGAGTTCTGCAGTTTTCATTATAGTACTTTGCAAATGGGTTAGGAGTAAAAAAAATGGTTAAAAGTTATGTATTTGGGCTAGATAGCAACCAAACATCTTGTAAAATAGTTTTTTTTTTCTTTCTTTTTTTGCAAAGTTTGTCAATCTACTGTAGTTTGATAATGATAATAATAGAATGCAGTTATGATGATATACCAAAACTGTGAAATCTTAACTCTAAGGCCCTGGACACACTACAGAACTGTTTTTGAAAACCGTTTTGAAAACCAGTTTAGCCAAACCAGTTCAGTGCAGCCACACTACTTAGTAACCATTTTTGATAACTGTTTAGTGTGGCCACACTGTTAGTGTTAAACCTGTTCTCCTTGTTACTATTTTGTGTCAAGTCCAACACACAGAAGTGTGCTTGCCTGGACACACTGCAGCTAGAACTGTTTTAGTTAAACCATTACATCTTAAAACACTTTTACTCCTGGACAGACCTGTAAGTAAAACCATGCTAGCTCCAAAACGTTTTTAAAACTGGTTTTAAGACTAGGTATCTAGCAGGGTCTAAGGCCCCATTCGCACTGGGACATTTGAAACAGTTCTCAGCGCTTGAACCGTTTCAAATGCGTGCTGGCCCGGATCGCATTTGCACATAACCCTCTTTTAGTTCGGAATTTTGGAAGTATGCTCAAACCCTGATGAGACCTGGGCTTGAGCACGCTTCCAGAAATCCGTTTTAGAAGTAAAGCGATTTACCTAGAGTGCGAACCTGCCAGCTCGTATCCATTTTAATGCACTTCAAGCAAGCGCGCAAAGCATCACAGTAAGCAGCTTTTCCATGCTGCTGAATTCGGTTTATAGTGGGCACGGATCTCTGCCTCAGTGTGAACGCTGTAAAATGCATTGCCTGATGCAGATCACAGGAAGGGGGTTGCAGTATGAATGCTACAGCACAGTAAGTGCTAATCCACTTTTAAAAACGGTTTGCAGAACCGTGCTGTAGTGCAAACGGGGGTCTAAAAACACTTTTGTTAAAACGTTTTAAGGGGCTTGCCATCTGTCTGCAAACAGTGCTAGAGGGATTTAAACCATTTTAAGTTCCCCAGTGTGTCCGGGGCCTTAGTTAAACTATTACAGCTTAAAATACTTTTACTCCTGGACAGACCTGTGAGTAAAACCATGCTAGCTCCAAAACATTTTTAAAAATGGTTTTAAGACTAGGTATCTAGCAGGGTTTAAAAACACTTTTGTTAAAATGTTCTAAGGGGCTTGTAGTCTGTCTGCAAACAGTGCTAAGGGGATTTAAACCGTTTTAAGGCACTTAAACCGTTTTAGGTTACCAGTGTGTCCAGGGCCAAAAAGAGTAATATGCTTGGAAAATAAACTATTGTGATAAAATGGAACACCAAATTCATTATATCAGTATAAAAAAAGTTATACAGATTATATTGTTTAAATTTCATTATAACAATAATGGAAACATAAGATATATATTGGATATTGGTGTAATAAAAAATGACAAACTACACACCATTAGACAGGTGTATTCCGTGTGTCTTGAAGGATGCATAGTATGACATGTAAATCACCAAATTCTGGGAGTTTGACTAAACATAGAAGTTGTGGGCAGATAAGGACCTCCTGGCCTACCTAGTCTGCCCTATTTTCCCTACACATAGACCCTACTCAGTCTCAGTCTTTAACCCCCTTACTTCTAAGATCCCTTTGTGTCTCCCTTGCATTTCTTAGATCCTGTAACCATTACTGCCATCACCACGTCTGCTAGAAGGCTGTTCCATGTGTGCACCACCCTCTCCATGAAGAATTATTTCCTCACATTTTCTCTGAGCCTCCCCCTTCCATCTTCATAGTGTGACCCCTTGTCCTCAAGCATCTTTTTCTTTGGAAAATGCCACCTTCCTGTATCTTGTTTTTGCCTGTGAGATATTTGAATGCTTCTATCATATCCCTCCTTTCCTCCAGGAAGTACACTTACTGTATAATTTGTAAGCCTTTCCTCTTAGGGTGTTTGATGCAGGCCCTGCACCATTTTGGTTGTCCTCCTTTGTACCGCCTCCACCCTATCTATGTCCTTTCAGAGATGGGGCCTCCAGAACTGGACACAGTGCTCGAGGTGTGGTGTCACCAGTGATCTATACAGGGTTATTATTAACTCTCTCTTTCTGCTGGTAATTCTCCTGCCTATACATATCAGCCTCCCACTAGCCCTCCCCACTACCTTATTTATTTATTTATTTTTTATTTATTTAAAATCTTGGATTACAATACCTTTGAGCTAGAAGCCCTTTTACAAAGGTTTCATGTCAGAGAAAAATAGCAGACATACAATTCAAAAAGAACTTCACAGGACAGAGTGGTATAATGCATTTAACAGGCTTTCAGGATCAGCCGGTGTTGAACTTAACAATTTAGACAGATAATTCAAATAACATACAGTAAAAACAAAATAGGTGTGTACATCATAACAGACAACAGTGAATCAGCCAAATGGTGACCTTGTCAGGTTGTAGGGTGGGTGAGAGGAGGAGGGGTGGATAAGAAGGCAAGGGGGCAAGAGGGGACAGGGTTAAGGAGGAGGTAGTGGGGGAGAGGGGGTACAGATGGGAACAAGGCAAGGGGGCAGGGTGATGGGGAAGGGGGAGATATGTTTCTTGAGGAAGGCAGACCTGCTGCTAAGTGCAGAGAGGGGTAGGCAGAGTTTACTTTTGCAACTGGGGAGTTTCCTGCTTAGCTCCTTCGGTCCCGTAGCTGCCATATGACGTCGGAACCATCCATTGCTGAACTCGACCCAAAATGGCAACTGGGAGAGAATGAGTTAGGGAGGGCAGCCACAGCTGCTAAGTGCAGTGAAATGTTGGCATAACTTACTCTTGAATGGGCCAAGTTTAGGATCGGCCAGGATGTCACATGGGAGGACATTTAGCCAGTTGGGGTGCAGTACACAAAGGACTGTTGTCCTTGAGAGGTACGACTGAGAGGGACCTGGTAGGACTGTCTAGTTGTGCCTCAAGTCTGGTGGGGGTTGGTCATTAGATTAAGGAGGTTCTGGATTGCCAGGGAGTGGTGGGGTTAAGCCTAGACAGGTTTTCTTAGCTAGGAGACAGATTTCATCCTACCCTTTAGGTGCAGCCAGTTAGTCAGAGTGTACAAGTTGCATGTATGGGTGAGTCGGTGTGCTCCTGTTATTAGCCTGTAGGCTTTGTTTAGTGCTGTGGTGAGCCTTTTAAGAGTAGTGTCAGATGCAGCACTATACACCACCAGGCCATAATCTATGATTGAGATAATGGAGTTATTCACTGTGAGACAAAGCGCCTCGGTGGTCATACACTGTCTGTTTGTCTGTATAGGAGGCCAATACTAGTATTAACTGCCTTTTCGACATGGTCCACATGGTTTGCGGAGGATAAGGAGCTGTCAAGGGTTACCCCTAGGTATTTGAATGTGTGCACCTGTTCAAGTGGGGTGTTGTGGCTGTTCAGTATAGTTAACTGATGAGATTTATGTTCGTTGTGTGGATTTGTGAATAGCATGACTTTCATCATCCCATACGTCGAATTGGAAGAACACCTCTCCCCCCTCAGCTAGTGGTCAAACAGGAGTTCAGCATGTTTGTAGTTCATTTACATCACCAGGTAAGGAAAAAGGTCCAGCTCCCCATACAACGCACAGGGGAAATGCCAGACCTCGCCCAACAACCAACACACCAAAATCTGGCCAAAGGAAAATCATGTACACAAATGCTCACAGACTGGGAAACAAGATCCCAGACCTGCAGGCAATAATGACAGAGGCTCGACTCTGGCAGCCTTGCAGGAACAGTGTTCATTGACCTCTCCAAGGCCTTTGACACTGTCTGTCATCCTCTTCTGCTCGACTCTCTCCACCAACTTGGCTTCTCTGGTGGTCCCATTTCCTGGTTCTCTAGCTACCTCTCTGCTAGATCCCAGCATGTCAAGATCATCAGCGGCTCCCTCTCCAGCACTCTTCCTGTTCGCTCAAGGGGGCCCTCAGGGCTCCATCCTGGGTCCAATACTTTTTAGTCTCTACCTCAACACCCACCCCAGCTCCTCTATGCCGACGATGCAGTCCTCGTTGCCTCACATCCCAATCCCACCTCCCTCCAATTATCCCTCCAGCAAGCTTACAACCAAGCCGAAAGGTGGTTTGGAGACCGCAGACTGGTCATTAATCTAAAGAAAACCAAATCAATGCTCTTCTCCCACCACCAAAATAAAGCTAAAAATACCCCACTCTTGATTATCCCCAGCACTCTGCACCCGCTAGAACAAGTGACCACATACAAGTACCTAGGCATCATGTTTGATACTGCCCTATCCTTCCACACCCACATTAATGCCCTGTCAGCTGCCATTAACTCTCAGATTGGCCTGCTATACCGGCACAGGGACTGCCTGCCTTAGGTTGCCCTCAGGCTGGCCATCACCTCCTCCGTCTTGTCCCTCGTGGACTATGGCTTGCCCATCTATGCTGCAGCTGACAACACTGCCCTCTCCAAAATCCAACTCTCCATCAATAAGGCCTGTAGGCTCCTGACCGATGCCCCCAGCCAAACTCACACCTGCCTTCTATATACTACCACCAATCTTCTCAACTTTGAGGAGCGACTGCTCTACCAGACCTGCCTTCTTGCTAAGAAATCTCTGCTAAGACTCTCCCCACCCCCCAGGGGTCTCCACCTCCCTACAGCAGCCATCTTCATCCGTCATCACCCGTAGCTCTGTTAAGGCCACTTTAAAGGTGCTCAGAACCAAGACCTCCCTTGCCCAGAAATCCTTCCTCTACCGAGCCCCCACCTGGTTCAACTTCCTCCCTAGCTGCATCTCCAACTTGCCAAAAATTGGCTCCTTTAAAACAGCCCTTCGGAACCATATCTTTAATACCCGCTGTTGTAGGTGCAACTAACCCCCTGTTGTAACCTGTGGTTCCGGCCCGCCTTGCCCCCTGGCTCGACAACGTCTACTGGACAGCCTCTCCCTCCCCCAGACCTACCCTTTCCCTACTAGATGTTTGGAAGGTGGCCAAGTTCGTCCCGGTCCTCAAACAGGGGAACCCGAAAAATCTTAACAATTATCGTCCAATTGCAATCCTGTCTATTATCAGCAAGGTACTAGAAAAGTTGGTAGCCTCCCAGCTCACCCACTACCTCCAGAGCTACGAGCTCCTCTCTCCAGCCCAACATGGGTTCAGGAAAGGGCACAGCACTTCCACTGCCCTTGCGGTGGTTACCTCTGCTGTCCGGCTTGGCACCGACCAAGGCAAACTTACTGGAGCCATCTTTGTAGACCTCTCAAAGCCTTTGACCCAGGTCGACCATTTGCTTCTCACGATCCACCCTTGGACCTTGGGCTTCTCCCCCCCGCCCTCGCCTGGTTCACAAACTACCTTTTGGATCGGCAGCAGTATACAAACTTTAACAAGGCCCTCTCAGACCCCGCTCCAGTGACTTGTGGTGTCCCCCAGGGCTTCATCCTCGGGCCCATCTTGTTTTCCCTTTTTATAAACTAGTTACCCTCGGCCTCTGCCTATGGGATCTCCACCCTGTATGCGGATGACCTCGTCATCCTGGCAAGCTCTCGGGACCAAAAGACCATAAATACCTGGTTAACCTCCGACTTTAACCGGGTCCAGTTCTGGCTCGAGGACCACAAGCTTTCCATTAACCTCAAGAAGACTCAGGTCATGCTCTTTGGCTCCTCTGCCAAGTTAAAAGCCTGCCCTGCTCCTCCAGCAATCCTAGGAGCTGATGGTTCCCCACTGCCTGTTACTAAAGTGGTTAAGTACCTGGGGGTTACTCTTGACTCTCAGCTGGATCTCACCCTGCACATCCCTAGCACCTGCAAAACTACAAATTGCAAGCTGGGCCTGGCCTACAGAGCAAAATCGTGCCTCACCCCAGCGGCTCGACTGGCCCTAGCCAGCGGGTCCTCCTACCCACACTCTGTTATGGTCTTGTATCCTTTGCACAAGTGCCAAAATCCAGTCTCTCAAAATGGGACAAAGCGTATAACAAAATATGCCGCTTTGCTCTCGCTGCTCCCTGCCTCCCTCATTGATGTGATCTTTACTCCCAGCTGGAGTGGCTCTCACTGGTGTCCCACCGTGCCTTCACCCTTGGCAACTTCTTAGACAACATCATCCGTACTGCTACCCTTTCTGCACTTGCCCTGTCCCTCACTCCTGCCGTTCCCCCCTACCACCTAAAATCCAGTGACCCTCAGGTCCTTGTGGTTCCTAAAACCCGCACTCGTATGAGTGACCAGGCCTTCCCTGCCTTCGCACCAAAGCTGTGGAACTCCCTGCCAGCCTGCACCTGCACCTCCCCATCACATTCCCACTTCAGAACCTCCCTATGTGGCTTCCTGAAATCAGATGCCACATGTCTCTGTGCCTGAATTGCTTCTTCTGGTACCTGCCTCTGGGTGGCCTTTCCGTGGCTAAAACCAGCACTTTGCCCCGCTGGACTCGCCTGTGTCTCCTGTCGTACCCTGCCGGGTGCTCTATTACCCTGTAGTGACTGGTCCTGGATGGTAATCTACCCGATTCTCTTCTTACCACCTGTTCTGACTTATCCTGCTGCCGTGTACCTTGGCATTCTTCAAGATCATTGGGAGTCTACCGTCACCTATTTTTCCTGTACTTGGCTGATGCCAACTTATGTAGTTATCCATGCTACCTCACAGTTGATTTACACTCATTGTGCTCGGTCAGATGTGATCTATGTACCTCAACTATTGTATTTTATTCGGATGTCTCTAAAGTGCCTCAATCTATGTACCCTATTCCTATGATTTATCATGTTGCCTGAACCTAATGTATGTTAACCCTATTTATATCTATATGCCTGATGTTCATGTATTGTTCCATTGTAACCCTCCCTGGTCGCGCCTGAAAATAGGCACTTGTCTGTCTAGTGCGCTCACCCGGTAAACAAAAGCAAATAAATAAATAGGTCCAAACAGGGATGTAACCCACTGTCTTCTCTGAGGACCTACTATATCCATGAGTGTAACTCATAATTTTGTAACATTATGTACAGTAACCTAAGTAACATACAAACTACTACATTATGTAACTTAAGTGTATCTATGTTAAAGGTTCCTTTTACTGCACTTGTAATGTTATCCTCTGTTTTAATCTGCACTGTAATAACTGTCTTGATGTCTGCCCCCCCATCGCGACGAGGTGCCTTTGTAAATGAGTCTCTGACTCAAAGGTTGCAAACCCGATTTGTAATGAATAAATGAAGGCTAAGCTGGACATAGTAGCCATTAGCGAAACATGGTTTACCAGTAACCACACTTGGGAGACTTCAGTACCTGGCTATGTACTGTTCAGAAGAGACCAAGGTGCAAAAAGGGGGGGTGGAGTGGACCTTTATGTCAATAAAAATATCAAAGCTACAGAAATTCAGAATACACATAAAGAGCCAGAAAAACTGTGGGTCACCCTGGAAACAGGAAATGGGACAGCCATACGAGCTGGGGTTATGTACCGGCCTCCAGACCAGGAGGAGGACATAGACACATTACTTTTAGAAGATATACAAAACATGACAGCTAAAGGGGAGATTCTGATAATGGGAGACTTCAACATGCCAGATACAGATTGGTCAATACCAGCAGGAACATCTGTCAGAACTAGACACATGGTGGATTCCCTGCAGGGGGAGGGCCTCAAAGAACTGGTACAACAATCCACAAGAGACAGGGCTATCCTAGATCTAGAACTGACTAACAGGGAAAGGATCTCAGCTCTCCAGGTAGAAGGTCACCTGGGGGCCAGTGACCATCACATGGTATGGTTCAATTTGGCCACTAGAACTAAAGCATCCCATTCCAAGGCAAAAATATGGGACTTCAGAGGAGCTGACTTTGATAAGATGGCCAACAGAGTTAAGCTAGCCCTGGCAAAAAGAAGTACAGGTGAGGGGTACAGGCAAAGTGGGCAAGCATTAAGGATGCAGTACTCGAAGCAACATCCCATTGTGTTAGAGAGAAAAGGAAGTGCAAGAGAAGAAGGAAACTACTTTGGTTCTCAAAAACAGTAGCAGAAAAGGTCAGAGCCAAAAGGCTGGCCTTCAGGAAATATAAGGGAACGCAGCAGGATGAAGATAGGGAGGCATACCAAACTTCCGTAAGGGAAGCAGGGAAGGCAGTAAGGCAGGCAAAGGCCCAAACTGAGGAAACACTAGCACAAACAGTAAAAGATGGTGACAATACTTTCTATAGGTACATTAGTGAAAGGAGAAAGTCCAGAGGGGGTATTGCTAAGATCAAAGGGGATAAGGGGGCATGTGAGGAAGATGACCATGTAAAAGCATCTATCCTAAATAGATACTTCTGCTTAGTATTTACTGAAGAGAATGTAGGGCAGGGCCCACAGCTCTGCACTATGGACACAGGGGGAGGGAGGTGTGCACTAGTCCCTTCACAAAAGAAAGGGTCCTACAAGAGCTCGATAAGCTCAGGGTGGACAAGGCAATGGGACCTGATGGCATACATCCCAGGGTACTAAAGGAGCTAAGGGTGGAACTAGCAGAGCCAGTATCATAACTGTTTAGTGAGTGTCTGAGCACATGAGAGGTTCCAGAAGACTGGAGAAGGGCTCATGTGATTCCGCTCCACAAGAGTGGTAGCAGGGAAGAGGCAGGGAACTACAGACCAGTCAGTCTTACTTCAGTAGTGGGCAAGATTATGGAGGCATTCCTTAAGGAAAGGATAGTGCAACACCTGGAATCCATAGAAGCACAGGATCCAAGACAGCATGGGTTTACAAAAGGACTGTCCTGTCAAACTAATCTCATAGATTTCTTTGACTGGGTAACCAGAGCGGTGGACCAAGGGGGAGCAGTTGATGTCGCCTACCTTGACTTCAGCAAAGCTTTGAATACTGTTCCACATAGAAGATTGATTAATAAGCTGGGTAGGCTCAGGGTGGGTCAGAAGTTGGTCAACTGGGTGGCAAACTAGTTGACGGACAGAAAACAGAGTGTTGGTAAATGGTATACAGTGAGATGAGATGCAAGTCACAAGTGGGGTACCTCAGGTATCAGTCCTGGGGCCAGTCATCTTCAGTATCTTCATCAGTGACATTGCAGATGGACTGGAGGGTAAGGTTTGTCTGTTTGCAGATGACACCAAGATCTGCAACAGAGTAGATAATCCAGATGGTGTGGGCAGAATGAGAAGAGATCTGGATAAACTAGCAAAATGGTCGGAAGAGTGGCAACTGGGGTTTATTGCAAAGAAGTGCAAGATCATGCACATAGGGAAGAGAAACCCTGAAGCCACCTATAGGCTGGGAGGGGAGTTGCTGGCAGTCACAAGGGAAGAAAGAGACTTGGGCATCATCATCACCGATGACCTGAAATCATCCAAGCAGACCACTAAAGCAGTAGGTAAGGCTAGGGGGATGTTGGGTTGTATTAGTAGGGGTATCACAAGTCAGAAGAGGGAGGTAATCATCTCTCTCTCTATAAGACACTGGTTAGGCCCCATCTGGAATATTGCTTGCAGTACTGGAGGCCACACCTTCACAAGGACATTAACCAAATTGAGGCTGTCCAGAGAAAGGCAACCAAAATGGTGCAGGGACTACATCAGAAAACATAGGAGGACAGATTTAACGAAGCTCAATATGTATACCCTAGAGCTAAGGAGGCAGAGAAACATATAATTTGACGGCAGATAGGGACCGTTTGGCCCACCTAGTCTGCCCATTTTCCTACCTAACGGATAAGCTGCAGATCCTAGTTAACCAACAGCCTACTTCCTCCTACCCCCCACTAGGACTGCCTTATGTCTGTCCCATACATTCTTGAATTCCCCCACTGTTCTTGACTCCATGACCTCCTCAGGAAGGCTGTTCCATGCATCCACAACCCTCTCCATGAAAAAATACTTCCTCACATTACCTCTCAGCCGTCCCCCCTCTATCTTCAAATTGTGCCATCTTGTTCTTGCACATCTCTTTTTCTGAAAGATACTACTACCCTCTTGGACTTTGTTGATTCCCTTGAGGTACTTTAAAGTTTCTGTCATGTCCTCCCTCTCCCTTCTTTCCTCAAGGGTATACATATTAAGCTCCTTTAGTCTTTCTTCATATGTTTTCTGGTGCAGACCCTGCACCATTTTGGCTGCCCTCCTCTGGACAGCCTCCACTCTGTCTATGTCTTTTCGAAGATGTGGTGTCTAGAACTGCACACAGTACTCCAGATGGGGTCTCACCAGCTGTCTCTACAGAGGGATATCAACTTCCTGTTTTCTAGTGTTGATGCCTCTCCCTATGCACCCAGTATCCCCCCAGCCTTCCTTACTGCCTTCTCACATTGCTTGCCCACCTTTAGGTTATCTGATATAATTATCCCCAGGTCCCTTTCCATTTTTACTGTTGTCAGTATCTCACCCCCCATTGTGTACTCTTCCCCTGGGTTTTTGTTTCCCAGGTGCATTACCTTGCACTTCTTTGCGTTGATTCTAAGCTGCCATACATTTGACTATTCCTGCAACCTTACCAACTCCCTTCTCATCCTTTCCACTCCATCTTTTGTATCAACCCTGTTGCAGATCTTTGTGTCGTCTGCAAAGAGACACACTTTTCCTTCCAGTTCTTCTGCAATGTCATTTATAAAGACATTAAAAAGGACCGGTCCCAGTACTGAACCCTGGGGTACCCCACTAGTAACCCTCCTTTCTTCACTGTGGACTCTGTTTACTACTACCCTTTGCATCCTTTTGTCTAGCCAATTTTTTTATCCAGGCTACCACCTTGTGACCCACTCCAAGGCTGGCTAACTTGTGCATTAATCTTTTGTGTGGGACTATATCAAATGCCTTGCTAAAATCTAGGTAGACCATGTCCAGAGCCCCTCCCTGGTCTACTACTTTGGTCACCCAGTCAAAGAAATCTACCTTCCCACTGTGAATCCATGCTGGCTTGGGTCCTGTGCCCCACTGGCCTCTAGGTACTCAACAGTTCTTTCCTTCAGAAGTGATTCCATCATTTTCCCTACCACTGAGGTCAAACTAAGTGGTCTGTAGATTGCTGCCTCTGTCCTGCTCCCACTTTTGTGAAGAGGAATCACATCTGCCCTCCTCAGGTACCACCCCATCCTCCCATGATTTGTTAAAGAGAGTAGTCAGCGGTGTCACTAGTTCTCCCCTTAGTGCTTTTAGAATTCTTGAGTGAATCCCATCAGGCCCCATTGCTTTGTCCACCTTCAATTTTACTAGTTCTTTCAGAACCCTTTCTTCTGCAAATGGACTGGTATTGACCCCCGTCTCCAGAGTGTTTCTCTTGTTTGGTTTAGGTACCTCCCCCTCCTCTTCCTTTGTGAATACTGAGCAGAAATATTCATTCAGTATCCCTGCTTTTTCACTGTCACCCTCTGCCCACATTCCTTCCCCTTTATTAAGCCTCAGTATCCCTCCCTTGGTCTTTCTTTGCTCCCTAATGTACCTATAAAAGGTCTTCTCCCCCTTCTTAACAGAGTTGGCTATCCTTTCCTCGATTTGGGCCTTTGCTATAATGACTGCCTTCCCTGCCTCTTTCTGCTTTAACTGATAGTTCTCTGTCCTGCTCCCTCTGTGTTTCCTTATATTTCCTGAATGCTACCCTTTTCTCTTTAACCTTCCCTGCCACCTCTTTTGAGAACCATAGCGTTTTTTTTTTTCCTTCGTTGTGTTTGTTGATTTGCTTCACATAAAGGCTTGTTGCCTGTGTGATGGCTGTTTTGATAACTCCTCATTGTTCCTCCACCCTCCTTCTTGCCTGTTTGCTAGTGCTTTTCTGAGGCACGCTCTCATTTTCCCAAAGTCAGCCATCCTAAAGTCCAATACTCTTGCTTTTGTATGGCTTGACTCTATGGCTGTGTTTATTGTGAACCACACTGTTTGATGGTCGCTTGTTCCCAGGTGGCTACCATTTCTAAATCTAGATTCTTTCTCCATCCCGTTTGAGAGTACCAGGTCTAAGATTGCTCCCTCCCAAGTGGGTTCCAATACTAGCTGTCTGAGGCATGCCCTTGTAGGGCATCAAGAATGACCCTACTCTTGGATGTGCCTGCAGCAAAGGTGCTCCAGTTAACATCTGCATATTCAGGTCCCCCATCAACAATATCTCCCCTTTTTCTGCCATTCTAAGGATGCCTTCTATCATTTCCTTGTCCATTACCTCCCCTTGAGATGGGGATCTGTATACAACCCCCATGCGGATTGTGGTGCCATTTCCCATCTCCAGTGTGACCCAGAGCACCTCATCTGCTCCCTGTTTACTTTTTAGTTCTGTTGCTTTGATCCCTTCCCTTACATAGAGAGCTACTCCTCCTCTTTTACCCTCCCTGTCCCTCCTGTAGATTGTGTGTCCTGGTATGTTGACATCCCAGTCATGTTTCTCTGTGTACCATGTTTCTGTGACTGCCACAAAATCCAGGCATCCCTCTTCCATCAAGTCCACTAGTTCAGGGACCTTGTTACACAGACTACGGGCATTGGTACTCATCACCCTCCAATTTTTGATGGCCTTACCCCTTTTAGCCCCATCCCTGTCCTTACTGCCTTTTTTTGTATTTACCTCCGTCATGCTCCCTAATGACTTCTCCACCTTGGTGTTTACCTCACTAATTACTGTGTTTTGTTGGGGGGAGGCTGGGATTTCCTTACTCCTTTTCAGTGCCTCCCCCCTTGGCTAGTTTAAATGCTTGCCAATGAAGCATTTAAACCTCTCACCTAGGATCCTGGTTCCCCCCAGGACAGATGCAGACCATCGCACCAGAATAGGGTTGCATCACTCCAGGTGGCTCCCCAGTCCCCAATGAAGCCAAAACCCTGAGCTCCACACCAGTTTTTCAACCATTCATTGAATTTCATGGTGAGGAGTACCCTAGCATCACCCTTGCCATAGACAGGCAGCACCTCCGAGAAGGTTACCGTATGCGCTACTTGTCTAAGGCCCCTCCCCAACTCTACAAACTCCTCTTGCACTGCTCTGATCCCATTCCTGGCCAGGTCATTTGTCCCTAGGTGGACAATGACATCCAGCTTCCTTCCTCATGAAGCTGCTCCCTAGATACTGAGGGATGTGCTTCCTGTCCCTCAAGCTGTGCCGCCAGGCAGGCACCTTACCTCCTCTCCCTTTCCTCCCCACTTCTACCCCCCCAAATGATTGAGTCCCCCACCAGGAGTTGTTTCCTTCCTCTGTGGGGTCCCATGCCACCCTCCTGTGGGTGTCCTTTGTAGAGGTTCCCAGCATCCTCCTTGCTCTCCACTGCAGGAGCCTCCATAGAGGAACCACTATCCACCAGAACAGTGTGTGAACTGTGGAGAGGTACAGCTGGAGGGATGCAACTCTGTTCCACCCCCCCGAGCCCGCCTTGGTCCAGCTGCTCCTCTTTCTTGACAACCTCTGAGGTAGCGGCAGTGGCCCTGGTGGTCCCTGGGGGGGGGGGAGGAAGTTTCATGAATCCTAGCCAGGTCAGCCTGGAGACGGGCAACTTCCTCCCTCAGACCAGAGAGGTGCCTGCAAATAGTGCAGCATCGCAATCTCCAGAATGTCTCCCGTAACACTGCCAATAGACAGCCATTGCACTGCACCACTCCCATCATGTCTTATTTTGTGTCCCTGCTCCTGTTTCTCTGTATGCTTACTCTCTCCTCTCCTTACAACTCTCGCCCTTCCTGTTTTGGGGAGCAGCTTCCTGTATTCTTCAGTAGCCTCCTCCTTCCTTGCTCAGAGTCAGACCACCAGCAGCTGGGGGGGGAGAGAGAAAGAGCTACTTTTTTCCTTTAGGGTTGACAAAACTAATGTTTCTCTCTGATCCTTCCCTTCCTACTACCAAACAGGAATTCCTATTGTCAGTCAAATCCAGTGGCTATAAAAGTAGAACTGGTTTAGGGTGGGATGGAGGGCAATTAGTAAGAAAAATGGTAGCATTTTTTAGTTGGCTGCTTTCTGCTCTACAAGTAAGATTTCTGTCTTCCAAAAGCTAGCAGCAGGAAGTTGTAATTGGAGTCACCTGCTTTTATACTGCCTAAGCCACCCCCCCAATTAAGCTGTCTCCTGTCCTACTGATTTAGCAAAGTTGATACAGTACCTTTCCCAGCACAGAACACACACTGACTTTCTTTTTTTTTAACCATAAATGAGACCTCTTCTACTTTTAATAAAGTATCTGTTTGCTTAATCTCAACAGGCACTGATTTCTGCTGAGATAGAAGTGTTAAATTGGTAAGAAAAATGGTAGTGTTTTTTAGTTAGCTGCTTTCTGCCCTTCAAGTAGAGAGGTGATATGATCGAAACATTCAAACACCTTAAGGGCATTAACAAGGTGAAAGAGTCCAACATGTTTCAGTATAAGAAATATAGCAGGACAAGAGGACACAGCATGAGATTAGAGGGAGGCCGATTAAGGGGTAATGTGAGGAAGTTCTTTTTCACAGAAAGGGTGGTGGGTGCATGGAACGGCCTACTTCAGGAAGTGGTGGCTATGAATACAGTGCAGGGCTTCAAACAGGCATGGGATAGGCATAAGGGAGCAATACAGATGAGTATGAATAGATAGGCCATTGGCAGAGCAAAGGCCGATGGCATATTCATAAGGCAGAAAAAGAAATGGGCAGACTGGATGAGCCTTGCAGTCTTTATCTGCCGGCAACTTCTATGTTTCTATCTTTTTATAATTCATAAGCAGTTTGTGCTTCAAGAACCAGGCCTCAGCAGCTGAGAAGTTATGCTGGAGTTGTGTCTCCAGAAGGTGCGGGTCAGGATTACTGGCAAAAATAATGGCATTGTCCACATAGAGGAGTATTCTGTCATTACTGACGTGGGGGAGGTTGTTTAGGAAAAGACTGAAGAGTAGGGAAGGCCTAATATCAAGCCTTGTGGGACACCTTTGTGCTCTTGCCAGCTATCCAAGAGGATTCTGTTTATTTTGATCTTTTGGGACCTGACACACAAGGTAGCTTTTGAACCACCCCACGGCTTCAGTTGATAGCCCGGTGTCAGAGTTTTCGTCAAGCAGTAAGGTGTGGCTGACCATGTCAGAGGCTTTAGTGAGGTCAATGTATGCGGCCCCCACTAGCAGACCATGGTCAAGAGACCTATGAATGTAGCCAGTTTACTCTAGCAATGCTGTGGTGGTACTGTGTGCCTTGCAAAAACCATGCTGCTGTGGGCATTGGATCTGGTACTTTTCAAGGTATTCAACTAGTTGGTCTGGTAAGTGTGCTCCAGAGCTTTTGGGGGGTAGGATTGACATAGGGCAATAGTTTGCATGGAGGGCCCGATCCCCACTTTATGGATTGGTGTTACCACAGTGGCTTTCCATTTTTGGGGGAATTGAGCACACCCTAGGGATAGGTTCAGTATTTTAGTCAGTGGGATTAATGCCTCATCTAGGGTAAGGGCAATGAGTTTGAGGTCAAGGGAGTCACTACTGTCTCTTGATTTTCTTAGCACGCTTTGCAGATATTTTCTGGCTTCAGCCTCGGAGATTATTTGGAAATAGAAGGGGGGAGGGCTGTAGTGGAGTCTGTGGTGGAGCCTTCTCTGCCTACACTATTTTTGTTGCTGGTTACATCAAAGAAATCGGGGGACGGGGCGGACTACACTGCTAAGGTCAGAGAAAGCACTGTTGAAAGTGTCAGCTGTTAACTTCGGGTTGTGGGTGATTTCTCCGTCGACAGCTAACATGGAGGATGAGATTTTGCTTGTTTCCCCGTCAGGTCTTTTAGGTTGCCCCAAAACTTTCTGCCATCTCCACAGGAGTTGGTGAGCTCATCCTTGAAATGGCAACTTTGTCACACTATTTAGCTACCGTCAGGTCATCAGAAATAATTACTCCCAGGTCCCTTTCCTGCTTTATGACTGTCAATACCTCTCCTTGCAGTTGGTATGTTGCCCCCCAGGTTTCTGTGCCCCATGTGCATGATTTTGCACTTTTTAGTGTTAAAACCCATCTGCCAAACCTGTTATGATTCTTCCAGCTTTTTTAGATTGTCCTTCATTCTTTCGATCCTCCGAACTCCCCAACCGGTGTGTCCACTCTTAGAGTTTTGTGTAATCTGCGAACAGGCATGTTTTCCCTTCCAGTCCTTCTGTAATCTCGATAATAAAGACATTGAAGAGGACAGGGACTAGTACTGATCCTTGTGGCACCCCACTGGTCACTTTGCCTGCTCCATGGTGGATGCCATTTACCACCACTCTCTGACTCCTATTGTCCAGCCAACTTTCTACCCATTTTACCACTTTAGGACCTACTCCTAGGCTCCACAGCTTGCTTATCAGTCTTCTTTGTGGAACGGTGTCAAGGGCCTTGGTGAAATCCAGGTTGGCTATTGCCACCGCTCCTCCCTGATCCTTTTCCCTGGTTACCCAGTTAAAGAACTTAGGTTTGTCTGGCAAGACCTCCCCTTTGTGAAACCATGTTGCCTCAGATCCTGTAGAGCATTGGTAACAAGGTATTCCCCAATCCTTTCCTTCAATAGTGATTTGCATCACCTTGCCCACCACCGACATCAGGCTGACCCCTTGTGGCCATCTATGCACCGGCGGCAGTGCACCTGTCATTAGGGCGCCACATTGATGGATTCATCACCCCCTCCCCAAAGACAGAATATTTAGAAGGGGGGACACAGCCCCCCGCAAAAAGAGGTGATGGCGACATCAAGACATGTCGCCCCAACGACCGGGTGCATTGCTGCTGGCACCCTACATAGGTGGAACCCAGGCTGACAGATCTGTAATTTCCCGCCTCTCCCCTATTTCCACTTTTGTGTAGTGGGACTACATCTGTCCTCCTCCAGCCCCCCAGTACCTCCCCTATTTCTAATGACAGGTTGAGTAGGGCTGTTAGCAGTGCAGCCAGCTCCTTCTTGAGTTCCCTCGGTATCCTGGGGTGCATCCCACCTGGTCCCATTGCCTTGTCTCCTGTTAATGTTGTTAGTTCCTTAAGGACTGTTTTCTTGTTAAAAGGACTAGTGTCCACTTCCATCCCTTAATGCCCTTGTCCTTTATCATTGGCTGTTACCTACTCCCTCCTCCGTAAACACTGAACAGAAGTATTTGTTCAATACGTCACTTGCCAACTGTACCCTTACCCAATCCTTGCACCATCTGATCGTGGTGCTTCTGCCCCTAAGGTCCCCTCTTACATGTGCACATGATGCCAGCACATGGTCTCCTCACATATGTGCCTCTCCTCCATTCCAGTGTGCCGTAAAAGTGCACAGACTTAACCTCTGACAGTGCCCAGATGGGCTGCTACCTTTGTATAGCTCCTAGTGCCTATGTTATGCTTTGTATTATTTGACCTGTTGAATGTTAACTTCTGTTCACTCTGTGTTGCCGAAACAGTACTTACGTTACTCATTCTGTTTTGTTATGTAACTGAATCAATATTGTCCAGCCTTTGTTAATCAGTTTTTAATACTGTCTTTGGCACGGTGTAATCAAATTGTTATTCTGACGAGGAACATTTGTAAATGAGCATTTCTGCTCAAAGGTGTATTTCCAAACTTTGAAATAAATAAATATGTCTGCTTTTTGGTGGTCCTCTTCCACACAGTCCCCTCCTTCCCTTTTCAGCTTTACTATCCCTCCCTTTGTCTTTCTCTTTTCGCTTATGTATATAAAAAATGTTTAATCCCTTTTTTCACTGATTTGGCAATCTTTTCTTCTGTTTGCACTTTTTCAATCCTACACTCCTAACTGCCTTCCCTGCCTCCCTTTGTTTCTCCTTGTAACTCTCCCTATCCCCTGCCTTTTTTTTTTGTACTTTCTAAATGTTTTTTTTTTTTTTGGCTATTTGTCACCGGGCATGGGTTTAGGACAGCACAGTTTCAGGCAGACCACAAATCAGGTGCATAAAAAAACACATGGTTGCGTTTATCATTTTATTTTCATCAAGTAAAATATACAGAAAGCAAAATGGTAAGTCAGACAACTGCTTAGCTTCAACAGTTTCTATGGCTTTTCTTCAGCCTAGCAAGAATCAAACAGTGTGAAAGCACACACACTACCAGGAGGTCTTCCACCTTCCTCAGTCAGTATCCAACTGACCACCCTATCTATCCTCTCTCGGCACTGAGGTAGGGCTTTTTATAAGCTCACTAGAGGTTGGAAAATTTTCCACTGCCTTTTGATCAAGCAGCAGACATAACATAAAACTAACCACTAGGAGCCACTGTTGCTCCATAGAGAGCAGTTTTTTGCCAGTCACCTGGAGCACCTTGCATAACTTGTTTACAACATTGTTAAAGGTCAGAAAATTCTGTACTCTCCTAAACTCTCCTGCAAGGTCAAATTACCGCATGCTGTCTGCTGTAAAGTATATCTTACAAGAGGGCTGCTAACATCTAGAAAAAGCAGACACAAACTTTTGTTATTCTTCTATTAAAACTGCCCTCTCATTTTGTAACTTGTACTCTCAGTTTTGTTTTAACCAGCCAAGCAGCAAGTTGGACATTATACAAAACATATGAGGTGCTTGGGGAAGGGGTTTCAGTCCATCCCAGGGGTGTCCAATATGACAGGGGTCACCCTGTCGCACATCTCCCACCCCCCCGCACAAGAGGGCAACTGTCCTACGGTTGTCCAAATCTCAACTAACGCCCTGGAAGGGTGTGGAGCTCCGGCCCATCCTCACCTGAAGCTTTGTCTCAGGGTCCCTTAAAAAAAAAATGTGTAAAGTATCCTGTTCATAACAATACAAATACTCTGAGGTATCTTAAATTATTCTGAAATTAGTCTCCCCATTAGTAGATTACAATATCATCACATACATTTAGGAGAAAGAACGACTAATGGCAGTTTTATGCCATCTACTGGCTTTCACTGGCCAGATACATTTAAACATTTGAAAGGCTGGACCATCCAGTACCCAGTAGAACTGTCTTCGGAGGGGAGAACTACTTTGCTCCGTCCCCACTTAGACATTTAAAGGTAGACTCATAAAATACCATGCTGTATGCCTAACAGCCTGTCCCTAACCTCTGGGTTTATGTATCAGATCTTATACACTACTTGGGGTGTTGGCTACCACCTACTCTCTTCTGTTCTTTGTGGGAGTCTTCCCCTCCTCCAAGGGTGCCATCTTCTGTTTTTCACCCTCTGGGTTACTCTTCCCGCATCAGTATCTGGTTGTTATCGGTCTGCTCTTACAACAGGTCTTATAGTATGCTGCCACCTGCCTGTACATGCCTGGCCAATAGAAATACAGAGTTAGTCTAGCCAAAACCTTCCCGTGGGTCACATGCCTTGAGTGACTGGAGTGCGCATCCTCCATCACTTTTCTATATGCCATGGGCACTACTACCTGGGCATCTACTTGCTTTGTCCGGGGGCTGGGTCTCATATGATGGAGAACATCCTAAGTTCATACCACCATAACCTGTCCCCCATGCTACCATTAACCTGTCTCCCATCCATGATTTTTACATATTCTGTTAACTGAGTAACTTCAGTATCCCCAACCTGCAACTTTCCCCAGTCAGCACAAGGAGAACAATCATTTTTCATAGGAGGAGGTTTAAAACCTGGTTCTCACCTGGTTAAACAATTGGAAAAAAAAACATGCAAAAGTCAATTCAGCCAAAATGGCTCCTTCCATATTGCTTGAAGTCTTCTCCCCCAATATCACATTGCCAGTCAAAGTCTTACCTGGAGTCTCCCCTTCTCATTCACCGTCCTCCACCAAGTAGCGGCCTGGAAATATGGGCAACAACAGTGTCTCCACAAATGTTGGTCGCAAATGCTCCATCGGGGGTCCTCCTCCAGAGCCCATGGATCCTGCTCCATCGAGTCATCCTCGACATCCTCTGAGTGGGACCTCTCGAGTAGCTCCTGGCATCTGCGCTCCACCTCTCTCCAGCATCGATCAGCCTCCAGCCATCTCCCACTCATCCAGTGAAGAAGCCATATCATGGTCTCCATTTGGCCATTGGGTCTGTCTCGTCCCATCCATGGTGCATCGCCCAGGTCACCATCTCCATCAGGTGCTGTTTTCCTCATCTCTGCTGGCACCATGCACCTCTGCCATCTATCCTCGGTACCAGGTCTGGTACCAACTGACTGAACTCCCCCTTGTTACCTCAGGTGTTCAGTCAGATCCCACTATGACACCATATGTCACCTGGCGTGGGATTAGGATAACACAATTTCAGGCAGACCACAAATCAGGTGCATAAAAAATGCATGGTTGTGTTTATCATTTTATGTTCATCAAGTAAAATATGCAGAAAGCAAAATGGTAAGTCAGACAACTGCTTAGCTTCTATAGTTTCTAAGGTTTTTCTTCAGCCTAGCAAGAATCAAACAGTGTGAAAGCACACACTATCAGGAGGTCTTCTACCTTCCTCAGTCAATATCCAACTGACCACCCTATCTGTCATAGAAACATAGACTTTGACGGCAGATAAGGACTGCTTGGCCCATCTATTCTGCCCATTTCCCTACCTACAGGATAGGCCGCAGATCCTAGTTAACCAACAGCCTATTTCTTCCTACCCCCCACAAGAATTGCCTTATGTCTGTCCCATGCATTCTTGAATTCTCCCACAGTTTTAGACCCCACAACCTCCTCAGGAAGGCTGTTCCATGCATCCACTACCCTCTCTGTGAAATAATACTTCCTCACATTGCCCCTGAACTGCGCCTCCTTCTATCTTTAAATTGTGTCCCCTTGTTCTTGCAAGTCTCTTTTTCTGAAAGATGCTACCCTCTTGGACTTTGTTGATTCCACTGAGGTACTTAAAAGTTTCTATCATGTCCCCTCTCCCTTCTTTCCTCAAGGGTATACATATTAAGCTCCTTTAGTCTCTCCTCATACGGCTTCTCTTGCAGACCCTGCACCATTTTAGTTGCCCTCCTCTGGACTACCTCTATCCTGTCTATGTTCTTGCGGAGAGAACTGGACACAGTACTCCAGATGGGGTCTCACCAACTGTCTGTACAGAGGGATAACAACTTCCTGTTTTCTGCTGCTGATGCCTCTCCCTGTACATCCCAGTATACCCCCAGCCCTCCCTACTGCTTTCTCACATTGCTTGCTAACCTTAATGTCATCTGATATGATTACCCCCAGGTCCCTTTCCTTTTTGTTGTTGTTACTACCTCCCACCCATTGTGTATTCTTCCCTGGGTTCTTGTTTCCCAGGTGCATTATTTTGCCTTCTTTTGCATTGACTCCTAGCTGCCATACTTCGACCATTCCTCCAACCTTGCCAAGTCCCTTTTCATCCTTTCCATGCCTCCTTGTGTATCAACCCTGTTGCAGATCTTTGTGTCATCTGCAAAAAAGCATACTTTTCCTTCCAGTCCCTCTGCAGTGTCATTGATGAAGACATTAAAAAGGACTGGACCCAATACTGAACCCTGCGGTACCCCACTAGTGACCCCTATTTCTTCCGAGTGGACTCCATTTACAATTACCTTCTGTGTCCTGTTGTGCAGCCAATGTTTTACCCAGGCTACCACCCTGGGACCCACTCCCAGACTGGTTAATCTGACTATTAATCTTTTGTGTGGGACTGTGTCAAATGCCTTGCTAAAGTCTAGGTAGGCCATGTCCACAGCCCCTCCCTGGTCTACTACTTTGGTCACCCAGTCAAAAGAAATTTATTAGATTCGTCTGACATGACCTTCCCGCTGTGAACCCATGCTGCCTTGGGTCCTGTGCTCCACTGGCTTCTAGGTACTCAACTATTCTTTCCTTCAGAAGTGACTCATCACTTTCCCTACCACAGAGGTCAGACTGACAGGTCTGTAGTTTCTGCCTCTGTCTTGGTCCCACTTTGTGAAGGGAATCACATCTGCCTTTCTCCAGTCCTCAGTACCACACCATCCTCCCATGATTTATTAAAAGAGTAGCCAGTGGTTTCACTAGTTCCTCCCTTAATTCTTTTAGAATTCTGGGGTGAATTCCATCAGGACCCATTGCTTTGTCCACCTTCAGTTTTAGGAGTTCTTGCAGAACCCTTTCTTCAGGAAAGGACTGGGATCGACCTCTATCAAGAGTGCTTCTGTTAATTGGATTAGGCACTTCCTCCTCTTTGTGAATACTGAGCAGAAATATTCATTCAGTGTCCCTGCTTTTCACTGTCCCCTCTGCCCACCCACCGCTCATTTCTATTCAGCCTCACTATCCCTCCCTTTGTCTTTTCTACGCTGCTGATGTACGATAAAGGTTTTACCCTTCTTAACTGAGTTGGCTATCTTTTCCTCAGTTTGGGCCTTTGCTATTCTGACTTCCCTCCCTGCTTCCTTCTGCCTTAACTGGTACAGCTCTCTGTCCTGCTCCTTCTGTGTTTTCTTATACTTCCGAATACTATTTTTCTTCCTGACTTTCACAGCCACCTCTTTGAGAACCACAGTGGCTTTTCTTTCATTTTGATTTGTTTATTTGCTTCATACAAAGGCTTGTTGCCTCTGTGATGGCAGTTTTGATGATTCCCCATTTTTGCTCCACACCTCCTTCTAGCCTGTTTGCTAGTGCTTTTCTGAGGCACTCTCCCATCTTGCCAAAGTCAACCCTCCAAAAGTCCAGTACCCTCACACTTGTATGGCTTGACTCTGTAGCTGAGTTTAACGTGAACCACACTGTTTGTTGGTCACTTGTCCCCAGATGGCAACCCACTTCTAGATCTGAGATCCTCTCACTGCCCCCGTTTGAGAGTACAAGGCCTAAGATTGCTCCCTCACGAGTGGGTTCCGAAACTAGCTGTCTAATGCCTGCCACCTGTAGGGTGTCAAGAATGGCCCTGCTCTTGGATGTGGCTGCAGCAAATGTGCTCCAGTTAACATCTGGCATATTCAGGTCTCCCATCAACAGTATCTCCCCTTTCTCTGCCATTCTAAGAATGCCTTCTATCATGTCCTCTCTCAGCACTGAGGTAGGACTTTTTATAAGCTCACTAGAAGTTGGAAAAACTTTCCACTGCCTTTTGATCAACAGCAGACATAACATAAAACTAGCCACTAGGGGCCACTGTTGCTCCATAGAGAACAGTTATTTGCCAGCCACCTGGAGCACATTACATAGCTTGTTTACATCATTATTAAAGGTCAGAACATTCTGTGCTCTCCTAAATTGTTCTGCACGGTCAAATTACCTCATGCTGTCTGCTGTAAAATACAGCTTAGAAGACGGCTGCTAACATCTAGAAAAAGCAGACACAAACTTTTGTTATTCTTCCATTAAAACTGCCCTCTCATTTTGTAACTTGTACTCTCAGTTTTGATAAAACCAGCCAAGCAGCAAGTTGAACATTATACAGAACATATAAGCTGCTTGGGGAAGGGGTTTCAGTCCATCCAAGGGGTGTCCACTATGACAGGGTCACCCTGTCGCACTGTTATTTTTTTCGCTACCTCTTTAGAAAACCATAGTGGTTTCATTTTTCTCTTGCCCTTGCTAACCTGCCTGACACAGAGATTTGTAGCTTTTTCAATGCTCTCTCTTGTTTTTGCCAACTGGGCCTTGACTCTCCCCAGTTTTTCTATCCCTGCTAGGGCATCCCTGAAGCATTCTTCCATTTTCTTAAAATTGGCCCTCCTGAAGTACATGACTCTCGTCCTCGTGTGATTTAATTCTGACCCATTTCTTGTATTAAACCATGCTGTACGGTGATCGCTGGTCCCCAGGTGGTCCCCCACTGTGATGTCAGCAGCACTGTCCCCGTTTGTCAGTACCCTGTCCATTAATGCCCCCTCACAAGTGGGTTCCATAACCAGTTGCCTGAGGAATGCCCCACGCAGGGAATCTAATATGTCCCTACACCTGGCTGTTGCCGCAGTGAGGATGCTCCAATCCATGTCTGGTAGATTGAAGTCTCGTACTAGCAATACCTCTCACTTGCAAGCCATCCTTTGGATTGCTTCCATTATTTCCTTATCTACCTCTTCCCCCTGTGCTGGAGATCTGTTGATCACGCCTGTGAGAATAGCAGCCCCTTTCCTTCTGTCTAGGGTGGCCCACAGTACCGCCTTTCCTCCCTGCTCCCCCCCTGTATTTCCATGACTTTTATGATGTCCCTTACATAAAGAGACACTCCTCCTCTTTTTCTACCTACCCTGTCCTTCCTGAACAGAGTATATTATGAAGGTTAGTGGGTAGACAGATGCAACAAACACAGGTAAAAGATGTAGAACACACTTTGCAGTATTTATTTTCCAAAATAAAATAATAAACATACCGAAGGGAAATAGATGATTAGTCCTTCAGTTCTGCAAAAACAGTGCACAATTCCCTCAGTGCACAACTTCCAGGCTTCGTTCCAGCCAAATAGATTCCTAGCACATGAAAACTAGCATTTACTATGAAGATGCTTCCTCCACAACAGTCAGGTCTCTACTGACTGACTCATCTGTTTTGCATCTCAGGAGGTAGGCTTTTATCCCTGCCTACCGATGATGTCAGCACCATGTGAGCTGTCTGACTCACAATTCTGTAAGTAAACACAGGCATGCAGACATCCTGAATAAACACATTTCTCTAAGTAAACACATGCAGGCTGACTCATCTGATCTTTACACACCTTTGCTTCACCTAAGAAAGAATGTTTTGGTTTTTTGCTTCTTGAAAACCCGAAGCAGTTCACTCAGAATAAAACACAGAGTGCAAGGCACTGTGTTTCAGTTCTTTCTCATTATTTGGTTCCTTGTGGTAAAGGCGAGTCAGAAAGACCGCCAACATACAGAGCGAGCAAACTTGAGGCCATAGTCAAAAGGGCGACAGATATTGTACTGACCATTGCAAATAGCGACGGTTGCTACAATACCTAACTAACCACACAGAAATAATTTTTTCATTGGAAGTCCCCTGCAGACTTCAACTTAAATAACCATCTCCGAGGGGGGTGCGGACCATGGGGCAAGTTACTGGATTTTTGCTACACAGGATGTAATGAGGTTTTGCACCACTCACTGTCTTGTAGAACACTATTATTGAGTCGCTCAAAAGTGCAGCGCTCAATGATCAGCGCTCTACATGGGTGCTACCTCATTACTTACATTCCCTCTGTGTCTACTTGCAGTACAGCACAGGAGAAGACAACTTACTGCCTCTTGTCTTACATATATGTTCCTTATACAATACTTGGGAGAGAATACAAGATTGAAAGTGTCCAGATTTCAGCCTGTAGCTAGAACAGTAAATTACAAGAACAGGACAGTGTAAAAGAAATGCAACACAAATTCAGACAGGGCTCTGGCCCTGTCACATATATCCTGGCATGGCCACTTCCCAGTTCTGGTTTTCATTGTACCAGGTTGCTGTGATGGTGACTATGTCCAGGTCTGCTTCTGCCATGGTAGCCTTTAGGTCTGCAGTCTTGTTGCTCATACTTCAGAGCATTTGCACACATGGGTGTCCAGATTGAGTTGTCACCACCCTTACCCCACCCCTTTTTTCCCTTTTACCCTCCCTTATTTCAGCCACTATATTTTTTAGTTTTAAGTATTTCTTCTACTCCCTGGATTTTATTTTTTGTTTCCTTTTGGAGTTTTACTTCCTCAGAATTCTCATTGTTGACCTCGTGAGCTTGTGGGGAGGACAGTTTTTGTCTCCCTGCCTCCCCCCTCGGTTAGTTTAAATGCTTGTTAATGTAGCATTTCAATCGTTCACTAAGGTCTGTGGTTCCCCACTGGATGGATACAGGCCATTGCCCTTGTACAGGCTCTTATCCCATCAGGTGGATCCCCAATGAAGCCGAAACTCTCCTCTCTGCACCATTCCTTCAACCATGCATTGAAGTCCCTGGTGCGGAGTTTCCTAACCTGCCCCTTGCCGTAGACAAGGCAGTACCTCACAAAAGATCACAGAGCATGCTACCTGACTAAGACCCCTCCCCAACTCTCTAAACTCTTCCTGCACTGTTCCTATCCCTGCCTTGTCCCTAGCCAGGTCATTTGTCCCCAGATAGACAGTGACATCTAGCTCTCCCTTCCTTACTACTGTCTTAGCGATCTTCAGGATCTGCTCGCCATCCCTCCAAGCTGTGCCTCCGGGGAGGCACTTAACCTCCCTCTATACCCCGCTACCTGTCCCCAAATCTGTTCCCCTGATGATGGAGTCCCCCAGCAGGATTTGCTTCCTCCTCCTTCTCTGGGGTCCTCAGCCATCCACCCACCCTTGGGAGTCTATTATGGAGGACCCGCTCATCCTCCCTGGTCACTACTTTGGTGTCACTGTGGGACCTTCCCATTATGCCAAAACAGCGAAGGAGCTCTGTAGGTGCACCGGATGGGGGATGTGGCTTTGTGCCACTGCCCTCACCCTCCCTGAGCCCACCGTAGTCCATCCGTTCCTCCTGCTAGGCAACCTTAAAGGTAGCGGCAGACTTGGTGGTCCCTGGATGGAGGAGGAGGTTCTCTGAATCCTAGTTAACTTGATCCAGAAACTAACAACCTCTACCCTCAGCCCAGAGAGGTGTCTGCAGATGGAGCAGCACCGCAGTATCCAGAAGGTCTTCCTGAATACTGCTGCTCCACAGTCACTGCATAGCACTA
Organism: Neoceratodus forsteri; assembly: GCA_016271365.2. Classification (NCBI taxonomy): domain Eukaryota; kingdom Metazoa; phylum Chordata; order Ceratodontiformes; family Ceratodontidae; genus Neoceratodus; species Neoceratodus forsteri. The sequence continues at coordinate 1,124,994,611 of CM057449.1, read as the reverse complement.
CTCCCAGCATCTTCCCCTTCTATGATGTTTGTCCTTGCTTTGCTCTTTAAAATGTCTTTTTTTCCCCCCTTTCCCTATGTAGGGTGTTATGTCTACTCTCAAGTTCTTGTGCCTTTTAGGGACTCCTGTGTTCCCTTTCTTAACTTTCAGCTGTGTGTTTTAGCTGTAGTTAGAACAGTAGACTTACCTCAATTGACAGTTCACACTCCAGTTCCTGCTGTTTTTCTGCACCTGGTTTACTCCTTCATTCACCTGAGGACTGGTGGACAGAGTCCCTGGCTGTCGGCTGTCTCCTGGGCTGTCTCCAGGGTGGACCTCTCCCATTGCTGTCGTTGGTGCGGGTCCCTAGTGCAAGGGCTACAAGCAGAGGGCTGCTTGGTGGCCTCTTCCTTTTGAGAAAGAAGGAGGTAGCCCAGTGGGCCAGCAGTTGCCCGCAGCTGGCTCCCTGGAGAGCAGGGGGTGCAGCTTCTTCAGTGATTGGCTCCAGCCTGGAGTCTTTGGAAGCTGCCTAGCTCTACCCTGCTTCTCCGGCTGGTTGCTCTGTTTTGCCATGGAGAGGGCTCCTTCTGCTGAAAATAGAGAGTCCCTCTCTCCCCTGAGGTGCTTTAGTGAGTTGGCACTCTGCAGGCAGGCTGCTGCCGAGGGGAGTTTAAACCCTTTCCTTGTTTCACTCGGGCAGTCACCCGCAACTGGCTCCCTGGAGAGCAGGGGGCATGACCTCTTCAGTGATTGGCTGCCGCCTGAGCCTTTGGAAACCACCTAGCTCTGCTCTGCTTCTTCTGCTGGTCGCTCTGTTTTGCTGGGGGGAATCTATTGCTATATTATGCCATGATTGTGTAATATTGATATAATACATATTGAGCAATGATAACTGTATAATATACAGTACTTCATAGTCTTATTATTGTTCATTACTCCTGTCAGCACTTCACAATAAGGCATGATGTAGGAATTAAAAGTTACTAAGATTTCTAAACATTCAGATCTTACTTCGAGAAGCAGCTCTTGCAGCAGGTTACACCATTAGGACTGAAGCCGGCAGGCGCCAGGACCCCACGAAATTTCTAGCTAAGTATTCAGCGGGAATCCGCCTCGACGCCGATCCCGCCCACGCAGGTGGTATAGTACATAAGGGGTGGTCCCCCATAATCCCCAGTTCTTTTCCCTTCCTATGCACTCGCCGCATCGCTTCTCAGTCTCTACCTAGCGCACGACGACTTAGAACTTCCAGAGTTTCTACACGACTAATGTCCTCTCCAATCCCTTCATTTGAGGGTCACCTTTCAAATTGTGCCTGTGGAAAACAGATCCCTTTCAAGGATCCTCATTCCTCCTGCGTGCGTTTCTTAGGCCCGGACCACAATACTGAGGCCTGCACCTTTCACCAGGGGTTCAACAGCCGCACCAGGATCCGCAGTCAGAAGGCACTTCAGGCTTACCTGCTAGAAGGAAAACTTAATAGGATGGACAAGGAACCTTCCTCCAGGGGCGAGTCTTCCTCCAAGGTCCACAAACACCGGGACAAGCACCGGGAGAAGGTAAGGTCCAGATCCCCGAACCGGGCCTCGGACTCGCGGAGCTCAGGCTCCACCCGATTGGACCGTGCTCTTCCTCCAGGGCTAGGTCTCAGCCCCCTCTGGTCAAGGTCCAGGCTTCCAGCGGTTCTTCGACTCTTCGGCCCATTAAGACCTCGGCTTCCTCTACTCCCTCTCGGGCCTCTTCAAATTCCTCTAAACGCCACAAGTCTTCCTCTTCCACCCGACGTCGAGACCCTGACTCCAGGTCGGTCTCCCAGCCCCCTAGGGGCCCGGATCCTCCACCCAGGAAGACGAAGGACCTGACATCCCTCAAGCGGACTGACGGACCCGGCGTCGGCACCCAACGCCGCCAGGGTAGCGCGGAGCCGAGAACATCGGCCAAGCACCAGATGCCAGCCAAGCGTTCACCAGACCCGAAGTCGTCGGCCAAGTGGCTGACATCAGCCTCACCGGAGCCGAAGACCGCCCCCCAGTCACCAGTTGACTCTGGTCACAGGGACTCCACAGAGGAGGACACCGCGTTGCCCGAAGACCAGGCGGGCGACACAGAGGATGCCGGGCTTCCGAGGGAACCTTCACCCACCCCGGACACACCCAAGGATCTGACGCCCAACCCCGGCGACAGACCACCGGCGCCAGGCCCATCGGGCATGAATATTCAAGAAGTAAAGGAACTCTTTACTTTCTGGTGGGACACCATCCGCAAAGACGTGGTCCCAGTGAAACCTCCCCCTCCTCCTACTCCTTCACCTCCCACGCCCCCTCCTCCACTACAGGGGCCAGCAGGATGACCACCAACCCCCAAGGAGCAGACTCCACCTCCTAGAGGTAGATCCCAGGATCGGAGAAGGCCTCCCTCATGATCTCCATCAGGGTCTCCCAGCCCCAAGCGACCCAGACGTCGGCGGTATACCTCATCCGGGGAGGACTCCAGATCGGATACCTCGGATTACTCCAGATCTCCTTCTCCACTCAGCATTTCATCACCTGACCCACATGACCTTCCCAGGTCTCCTCCGGATGACCCCTCTTTCTCTGAGATCATGAGACACATCCAGGACAATATGGGGTGGGATGCTAAAGAACTTGACCTCAAAAGACAGCGCCTTGCCTGTTATCTTCGGCAGAAAGACCCAAAGCCTGTGGTAGTGCCACCCTTGGTGGACATCTTCGCGGACGTCACCAAGGCTGCGTGGAAACGTCCGCATTCCACTCCTGCGATGCTGAAGAAAGCTGACCGCCTGTACAAGGCCCCGAGAGAGGACCAGTACTTGGCTCAACAACCTCTGGCAGACTCCCTGGTCATTATAGCCTCACATGACCGGTCCCAAAGACCGCAACACATGAGCACACAGCCACCGGACTAGGAATCCAAACAACTGGACGCTCTGAGGAGACGCATGTATGCGGCCGCTACATGCTCCATCAGGTCCCTGAACTACCTAACCCACATGGTACAGTTTCAGAACGCCCTGTGGGAACAGGGCCAGGACCTGGTCGATAAACTTCCGGATGGTGAGCAGAAGGCGGAGCTCCTAAACCTCCTCCGCACAGGGTCTGATGTGGGGACCCAGGTACTACGAGCCACATATGATTCTGTGGACTCGTCCGCCAGAGCTGCAGCTTCAGGCGCCTGTCTCTGGCGACACTCTTGGCTCCATGTCTCCGCCTTCACCCCGGACGTACAGAAGAACATTCTTGACATCCCCTGCAATGGCGAAGTACTTTTTGGTGAACCCTCGGAGAGGGTGATCACCAAACTTCAGGAAGGCAGTTAGGTCTGTACAGGCCATGTACAGACCCAGGCCTGGTTCCTTTCGTAGGAACCAGAGCCGTTTTTGCAGCCAGCAACAAAGACAGCAACCACATTCCGTCCAGCACCAAAGGGGCTCCTTTCAGCGAAAAGCCCAGGCTATGTCGTCCCCAGGCAGAGCCAACATTACACTAAACCAGCCCAGCCTGCAGGGACCAGTGCTGCCACAGCATGACTCCTTCCCGGCCTCCTCCCCTCCTCTGGATCAATGGGCACAAAAGGTCGGGGGTCGCATTGCTCGCCACTTTTCAGGGTGGCAGTCAATCACCACCGACCGGTGGGTTCTCCAATTGGTCAGGAAGGGCCATTTCATAGAATTTCTCGACCACCACCGGCAAGACCTCCCCTGCTTTCCTGTTACTCGGGTCAGCACGCCCTGCTTATATGGCAGAAGGTGCTCACGCTTCTGGAAAAAGAAGCGATAGAGCATGTTCCACGGAACCAGAAGGATGCAGGATATTATTCTCACTTCTTTCTGGTTCCCAAGAAAACAGGGGATCTCCGTCCGATCCTGGACCTCAGCGACCTCAACAAGTCGGTCCTGTACAAACGCTTCCGCAAGGTGACCCTTCCAGGTCTGAGTCCCATGCTCAAGCAGGACGCCCTTTCTAGCGTCTTTGGACATGCAGGATGCCTACCTGCATATACCCATCGTTCGAGCGCACAGGAAGTTTCTGCGCTTCGAGTTCCAGGGCCACCATTATCAGTTCCGAGCCCTCCCTTTCGGACTGTCATTGGTACCTCGGGTATTCACGAAGTGTATGGCAGTCGTAGCAGCAACTCTGAGGAGGCAAGGCCACTACGTGTTCTCCTACCTGGACGACTGGCTTCTCATGGCGCCCTCTCGGGAGGCCTTGATGTCCACCATTCACTATACTCAGTCTCTGCTCAAGACGCTGGGCATCTTGATCAATCAAGAGAAGTCTTGTCTGGTTCCGTCTCAGACTCTGCAGTTCATAGGTGCCGTTCTGGACACCGTCCAAGGGAAAGCTTTTCTTCCCCCAGGACAGAGCAGACACATCAGATCCCTCATCAGGGACATTTCAGCAAAGAAGACCGTTCCTGCCAGATTGGTCCTTTGCCTGCTTGGACACATGGCTGCGGCCATTGCAACAGTCCTGCTTGCTCATCTCCACATGCGGATCACCCAGTGAATGTTACGGGTCCAATGGGATCAAAAGCAAGACCATCTGCAGCTTCCAATCCGGATCATGAAGACTGTAATCCGGGATTGGCAATGGTGGCTAGATCTGAAGAATCTATCGGCAGGGGTCCCCTTTGTTGCCCTGTCTACGATTGTGACACTCTGCACAGATGCCTAAGGGCGCAGATGGGGAGTATACCTCAATGGTGTCCGGTCTCAGGGCTTATGGACAGCTCAAGAGACTCATCTCCACATAAACATCCTGGAAATGAGAGCAGTTCTTTATGCCCTGCAGGCCTTCCAGTCGGAGATTCCACCGGGTACTCATCTGTTACAAACAGACAATTCCGTGGTGATGTATTACCTCAACACACAAGGAGGAACCCATTCCTACCCGCTTTGCAGGGAGGCTATGAGAGTGTGGGATTGGGCTTTGCAACACGGCGCAAACCTCATTGCTGTTCATGTCCCAGGAGTGGACAACGTCATCGCAGACGGCCTGAGCCGCTCTCAGGCCAGAGTCCACGAGTGGGAACTACTCCAGGAGGTAGTAAGGGATCCGTTTCACAGATGGGGTACACCAGAGTTGGACCTTTTCACATCCCCATCCAATGCAAAACTGCCCAATTTTTGCTCGCTAGATCCAGGGCCTGGTGTTTTCTGGCGAGACGCGTTATCCCTCTCCTGGGCGGGCAGATTCCTCCATGCCTTCCCTGCTTTCCGTTGATTCTTCTGAAACTTCACAGAGAACAAGCAACGCTGATACTCATCGCGCTGTTCTGACCCAGGCAGATCTGGTTCCCTCTGCTACATCAACTATCCCGGGAACCTCTGGTGCCTCTGCCAATCAGTTCTCGCTTGTTGTCTCAGGAAGAGAGCTCCTTGGTCCATCCGGACCTTCATTCACTGAGCCTGCACGCTTGGCTCCTAGAGACATAGCCATTTTGCATCACGGGGTCTCGCATGAGGTAGCTGACGTTCTGGTGGCCGTCGAGAAAACCGGGCACTCATGCTACTTACGCCATGAAATGGCGCCATTTTTGCCTATGGGCTCAAGCGCGGGTTTTTTTTCCTCTAGACTGTCCAGAAAAGTCAGTCTTGGACTACCTCCTGTCTCTTTTTCAGACAGGCTTGGCCTACTCCTCGATCAAAGTACACCTTTGTGCCATATCAGCCTATCATTGTCCGATAGGCCAACGCACCATATCCCAGTTGGACACGGCCACGAACCTTCCTGAGAGGTATTCTCCACCTTAGACCTCTGATTAAGGATCCAATTCCGCCATGGGATCTACCCTTTATCCTGGAGCAGCTTACGCTGCCACCCTTTGAACTAGCCGCGGATTGCGAGCTACGTCGTGTCACTTGGAAGACGTTTTTAGTTGCCGTTACTTCGGCCAGAAGAATTTCTGAACTTCATGCACTCATGTGCAAAGAGCCTTATTTGTTTTTTTCACCAAGATAGGGTATCCCTACGGACTAATCCCAAATTTCTGCCTAAGGTGGTCTCAGGTCTCACCCTTAATCAAGACATCGACCTACCAGTGCACTTTCCCAACTATTCAAATCGAGGAGAGGCCCTGTTGCACACCCTGGATGTACATAGGTGTCTCCGATACTACCTGACCAGAACCAAACATCACCGAAAATCAGACCAGCTTTTTGTCTTCTTTGCCCACAGGATGCTGGGAGCTCCTGTTTCCAAACAGTCACTGTCCAGGTGGCTCATTCAGTGTATCACGTTCTGTTACCAGAAGCGTAACAAACCCTTACTGGGCGCAGTTAAGGGTCATTCCACAAGGGGGGGTGGCTACCTCCTTTGCGGCCCTTAAAAATGTGTCCACCTCAGCCATCTGCGCTGCAGCTACTTAGAGCTCTGTGCACACTTTCATCAGGCATTATAGCCTAGATATTGCATCGAGGCGAAGAGCAGGATTTGGTCTAGCAGTCCTTCAAGGACTTCTGTCCTAGGCTTTGGTTTCATTAAAAATTTCTACCTTCCCTCCTCCCAATGGTGTGGGATTTCCATGATCGCTTGGGAATCAGTCCTAATGGTGTAACCTGCTGCAAGAGCTTTTTCTCGAAGTAAGATAGTACAGTTACGTAAGAATTTACCATAACAGTCGATCTTCGAGAACAGCTCTTGCAGCAGGTACTTTCCCTCCCACCATCCCCACTGGAGGTAGATTCTAGTGTCAACATCCTTCTCCAAGGATCAGGTGTCTCAGCATCTCTCTGACTGCCATATGATGACGGATCCTCAGTCTCCTCTTCTGATGTCATCCAGCGGCCGGGAGTCTCCGTCGAGAGAACTGGGGATTATGGGGGACCGCTACCTTATGTACTATGCCTGACATCGGGGGCAGTCCCCGCTGAATACTGCTAGCTAGAAAATTTCTGTGGGGTCCTGGCGCCTGCCGGCTTTAGTCCTAATGGTGTAACCTGCTGCAAGAGCTGTTCTCGAAGATCTACTGTTACGGTAAGTTCTTACGTAACTGTACTTTCCTCCCTCATGCACTTGCTATCGTTTGTGTAACTTAAACCATTTTTTTGTTTTATTTATTTATTTTATTTGAGTTTTGGTAACCGGGTAAGTCCACTGAGACAATTACAGTCCCTTTTTCAGGGTCGACCCGGGGTTGCGAATCAACCACGAAGTCATAAGTGCAACAAGCAATGCAGTTCTCATATTACAAGGATGGCAATTAGAGTACATGTCAAGACAAAATGTTGCAAGTACACAAGCAACTGACAACAGATTTTACTAAAATATATAGTATAAAGAATAAACTATGCCCAGCTATACATACATACATACATACAGGTTTAAAGTTATCTCAAGGTTCTGGTAGCAAATATAATAAACTCAGTCTTCAGTGTTGTGGTTTATAAATATCATCAAAAGCCCTCAAAAGTTTTACACCTTTATTATTTACTGTTTGGTATAGTTTATTCCTTATATGATTACATTGTGAGACCAATTTATCGATACAAGTAAACGTGTAATGATATAGAAAAAGTCAGTGTTATTACAGCAACAAAGAATATACAACTTCCAAAATCAGTATCATGAAAACAAATCATAATAAGTTTTACACCATGGAAAACTAGAAAGGTCCGTCACTTCTATAGTGAACAGTATATAAGAAGTGGTACTTAAAATACGAAGACACTCTGAACAAAGAAGGGGACACAATAACTGAAATAGGAAGTGAAGCTGAAAAGAAAAAAAAACGGAAATCAAACTCTAAACAACAAAAAGGTCCACCTGGTGAAGTGGTAGAGTGCAACAAAGTGTAGGGGATCGTGTATTCTAGTTCATCCACTGATTTCTTTTGTTTACATACTTATAGTCTATAGTGACATGTGGCCCCCTGGTCTCTTCTTATAGCCCAGCCTGCTCACAGACATGCTGTGCTGACATTTTGTCCCTGGTGCAGTGTGTATTCTAAGACTGATAGAAACAAGATTACAAAGAGGTGAAAGGGACACTGAGATGGACAGAAAAGAATCACAAGTAACAAAACCACAAAAAAAGAAAGACCCCCAGTACAGGCACAGACATACACATGCATGTTTCTTGCCTTCGATGGAGGAATTACCCCTGGAATTTATGTTCTCCTGCAAATTTGTTGAGTATGATTGGTGTATATAGTATGAGCTTGATCCAGATTTACATCTGATGATATTAGTGATTGAATATTTTGATATTCTGTGACTATATTAATATATGACATCATAAATTTGATATAGTGAGAGTTTAGTGCATATTGATCTTAAAAACATCTCATTTTTTTTTAAATTCATATTTGTAAAAAAAGAGAGATGTGGTTTAAATTCATACTGAAATTCAAACATTATTTTAACTAAGTTTATATTACTTTATTGATATAATAAAATGTAGGTTTTAACATATTGCTATAATTATGCTATTATGCCAGTGTCATTTAGGTAATTGTTATATATGCAAGAGTCTTCAGGCAAAATTACAAGAAATTCAAAACACATAATTTTCAAGTATTGATTTACAATATATGAAAATAGTAGTAACTATACAAAATGTAATATACAGTACATATGAACATACAAATCTGCCAGCAGAAACCGGCCTCATGGTCTATCATGTCTGCTCGAATGTGCAGCTAGCACCCTTACATTGCAGCTGCCCCCCTCACAGTTACCCCCCACACACACACTCTGTTCTATCCCCTTTTAAAACTGCCCACCGTCTTACGGGATACCACCTCCTTGGGCAGAGGGTTCCATTTAAACACAAACCTCTCCGTGAAAAAAAGTCTCCTCATCTCTCTCCTATATTCCACCCCCAATCTGGGACCATGCCCTCTCGTGTCCCTCCCCCTCCTCAACTTAAAGTCCCCTTCTGTACTTGTCTTGTTTATCCCTTCAAGTATTTAAAGGTCTTGATCATACTCCCCCGATCCCTCCTCTCCTCCAGGGTGTACATATTTAACTCACTCAGCCTGTCCTCATAGGATTTATCCTCCAATCCCTGAATCATCCTAGCAGCCCTGCGCTGTACCCTGTCCAATAATCTGATATCCCTCTTCAGGAATGAACGCCAGTACTGTACGCAGTACTCCAAGTGTGGCCTGACTTGTGACCTGTACAGAGGCAGGATTACCTCCCTTCTTCCGGATTAGATTTCTCTCACAATACACCCCAGCATCTTGTTGGCTTTAGCTGCCACCTTGCTGCATTGAGTTGAATTGTTCATATTCCCCATTATAACCACCCCTAGATCTTTTTCTCCTCTGTGGTACCTAACTGAACCCCTCCCAACTGGTAGTTTCTCCCTGGGTTCCATGCTCCGCAGTGCAGAACCTTGCACGTCTTTGCATTGAAACCAACTGCCACATTTCTGACCACTCCAGTTTAGTCAGGTCTTCCTGTAGCCTCTGCCACCCTATGTCATCCACCACCGCCCCATCTTGGTATCATCAGCAAACAGACTGATCTTATTCCTGATGCCAAGTGAGATATGTGCTATGAATGTCCCAAACAGCACTGGGCCCAGTACTGAGCCATGTGGAACCCTGCTTGTCATAGCCCTTGGGGATGAGCGTTCCCCCCGGCACCACCGCCACCCGTTGCAGCCTCCCCTTCAGCCAGTTTACAATCCAGTTTACCATCTTTGTCCCCACCCCCACATATTCCAACTTTTCCCGCCAACCGCCCATGAGGCACAGAATCAGTGGCTTTGCTGAAGTCCAAATACAGGAGATCTACTACATGGCCCTTATCCAGTTTCGTCGTCACCCAGTCATAATACTCAACTAGGTTGGTCTGGCAGGATCTTCCTGAGACTAACCTATGTGGCTGACTGTCCTGGAGTCCACTGTCTTCCAAAAAGGTCACTAGCCTCTCTTTCGGGATTGTCTCCATTAGTTTTCCTACGATGGATGTGAGGCTTATTGGTCTGTAATTGCCTGGTTCATCCTTTGGGCCACTTTTGTGGATGGGCATCACATGAGCCATCTCCAATCTTGTGGCACGCATCCTGTGCCCAGGGAAGTATTGAACAGGTCCACCAGTGGCCCCACCAAGACCTCTGCTAGCTCTTTCAGCACCCTGGGGTGAATGCCATCTGACCCCGGTGCCTTATCCACCCTCAGTGCTTTCAGACCCTCCAGCACCCTGCCCTCTGTAATTACGTCATGTCACCCCTTCCCCCCTTGCCCACCTTCCTCATCCCCTGAGGTAGCTGCCCACCCCTCTCCTTCGTGAACACAGAATTAACATTTAGTGCTTCTGCCTGCTCCGCCCCTTTCTCCACCCACCCTGCATCCTTCCTAATCCTCACTATCTGGTCCTTACAGCACCTTCTCTCCCTTATGTACCTGAAGAAGTCCTTTTCCCCATCCTTGATGCACTGTGTCAGCCTCAGCTCTCTGGAAGCCTTGGCCACCCTGACTAGTCTGGTTACCTCCTTGGACTTCTTCAAATACATTTCCCTGTCCTTCCGGATTTCTTGAACCTCCTAAATGCTGCTTTTTTTGCCTTCACCCCTTTCAGTACCTTCCGATTCAACCAGCTTGGCTTCTTAGCCTGTCCTTTCTTGCTTTGTGTCCTGGTGCATGACCCCATAGCCTCCATGAGCCCTAATTTGATAATTTCCCATTTTTGGCTTGTATCCAAGCGTAGATAAATTCCTACCAGGTGTCTTTCCAAAATGTCCCCATCTTGTCAAAGTGGCATGTCTGAAGCCAATCACCTGGTTCCTTAACTTGCAGCAGCTTCGCTGGCAGCGTGAACTACACCCAGTGGTGGTCACTCCCCAGCCAGTGGGTCCTCCACCCCAGACTCCTGACAGTCTCCCTGCTAGACAGTACTAGGTCCAGAGTTTTATCCAACCGAGACGGCTCGATAACCATCTGTGTCAGGAAGCTATCCTGGAATGCTTCCAGGAGCACTTGCTCCCTTGCACTTGAGGTGGATGGGGCGCTCCTATCCTCTCCTGGTAGATTGAAGTCCCCCACGATCATGGTGTTTCCCTTACCGCAGACCCTCCTACTCTGCTCCGCTAACTCCCTGCCCAAGTCCTCTGCTTGAGCTGGTGGTCATGCACCACTCCATCCTCAGTGTCCTATTTTTGAATCCTGGAATTACAAGCAAAATGCCTCTGTTCTGCCCTCCTCCCCCTTCCCTTGCACCTTATCCCCTCCCTTACAAATCATACATTTTTCCCTTGCCCCTATCTTCTGTATATCACTATGCCCGGGATCATCAAGAAAGCCAGTCTTGGTATTTAGTCGCCCAAGTCTCCATGATGGCCGTAATGTCCTCTATCCCCACTGCCAAGAGAGGCTGTAACTCAGCTGTTTTGTTCCCCAAGCTTCTTGCATTTAGGGAGATAACCCTCCAACTAGTTCCCTTCTCTTCCTTAACCTGTTTCTCTCCATCCTTAACTCCCCCTTCAAATCTACCCTGGTACCATCCGTGCTAGCATGGGAGGTAAGCTCATTCATCTCCCCTCTCCAGTGGCCCTGCACCTGCTGCACCTCCGCCTCCCCAACACCCAGTTTAAATCCATCTTAGATGCTGTGTTCCCTCAGCCTCTGTTTCAAAATCCCTGTCACCTTACTCCAGAAGTGTAATCTATTATCTCTTGAATAGGTCACTGTCCTGAGCGTTACCCCAGCCTCCCACACAGCCCATACTCTTTGGTTCGACACCACGCTCCCAGCCAAGAGTTGAACACCTCTCTCCTTCCTTTCCTCGTCATGCTTGCCCTGGGTACTAGGAGCACTTCCAGGAAGGCCACTGATCTCTCCCCCCCACAACTTCCCCAGTTCCTTGAACTCTCCTACCAACTCCAACCGTGATACTCCCCCCAAGTGACTTTTTTTGTGCCCAAGTGCACCACCACATGCGGTTTCTCCCTTCCTCTCCTTGCATACTTAAGAATAGTCTGTCCCGCCCTACCCTCTGTCAATCCAGGTACTAATTCCACCCATATTCGACTATGCTGCTCCCCTTTACTTCCCCATCTGACCCCTTTAAGGATTGAGTCCCCCAGCACTAGAACTCCGCCCCCCTTCACATGCTATGCCACTCACCCCTGCTTACTGAACTATCCCTTCTGCTATGCCCCCAGCCTCTACCCTAGTCCTACTCTTTCCTATTCCCCCACCCCTCAAACCTCTCCCAGCATCAGCTACTTTCCCCACTTGCTGGGCCCATTCTTTCCTCCTGCTTCTACTGCCTTACCCCTCTCACCCTCCCCTTTACCCCATCCCTTTTTCCTTTACTACCCCTACCACTGTCTCCCTCTTCTGCCTGACTGTTGCCCCCTGGGCTTTCACTACACCCTTCTTCTCCTGCCCCCTCCCAGAGAGCCCTTCCCTTATCATCCACCATTGAAGCCAGCACTGCGAACCTATTACCCGACGCTGGACTTCTACTGTTTGCTTCTCCCCTCATGCTATTCCAAGGTTCCTCCTTACTGTTTCTAAAATTTTTTACCCTGTTCCCTATGCCCTTCCTTTCCACTGGTTCTGTACCCCTGGATCCCCAAGGAGGTGGCCTTCCTGTTCCATTGATCACATCCACTCCCCAATCCTTGCTAACTCCCTTCCTAGCCACTGTACCTCTGCCTCCAGTCCCCTCAGCCTGTGACAAATGGGCCCCCCCCCCAGCTTCCATAATGTGCCCATCCAGATAGCAGCACCTCAACCATTGCAACTCACTATTCTGCCCATCTTGGTTTGTCTGCGGTCCTGCTACCCCTGTACCAGTCTCCCCATCCCTTGCCGCCATCCCCTCCCCTGCAACCCCTATTGCCACCTTCACTGGCGTGCCACATTATTGTTCTATCAGCCTGTATTGCTTCCTTCAGCACCCCTTTCTACAGCCCACACACAAACCCTCCACTATTATGTACCAAGTTCTACTTTCCCCTTCTGATCATATAATACAGTCTATCTTGTAATTGCCTAAAGGAACAGTAGAACTATATAACCATTTGGTTATAAGATAAACAAGACCATAAAAGTCTGTCTTGCAATTACCTAAGGAAACACTAAAACTATAAAATCACTTGGTTACAAGAGAAACAGTAAACCATAAAAGTCACCTCACCCATCCCCCATACAATCCCCTCCCTTTTTATGTACCAAGTTCTACTTACCCCTTCTGATCACATAATATGGCCTATCCTGTAATTGTCCAAAGAAACTATAGTCTATAAAATCACTTGGTTATAAGATAAACAATAGAATATAAAAAGTCACCTTAAAAAGTCTGATTTCTTCCCCCCTGATAATCCCCTCCTGTGCCCAAAATAAATTCCTCCTAATTGTCTCTATAAAGCCACTTGGTTATAAGGTAAAACAAATGTCATGTCAAAAAGTCATTTTTTTCTCTGTTTCTCACCCTCCTATGTCCGATGTAAATTCCTCCCAGTGGTCAATCCGCTTTCTGTAAGAAACTCCCCTCCTCTTCCTCTTCTGGTGTTGGTCGCCTCCTCTGGGAGGAGCCCAGGGAGAATATTTAAATAATGGAGGAGGTGGGGGCGGGAGGGTGAGAATTAACCCTCTCTGTTTAAATCCTCCCTCGTTCTGGTAACTCAGCTGTTATTATTAAGTACATGAGACTGGATACTTCATTTTTGATGGAGTTATAGTTAAAGTTAATGATTGGATTGGGATGCTTAGGACAGTACAACACTAGTGGTATTCTGAAAAGTAGAACCACTGCATTTTTCTAGCTTTCAGGAAAGTTATGCATGAAAACAGGATTTTTATCCCACAGTTTATCTGATCCATCTGCTTTTTCCCTGCCAAGGTTAATAATCCACTGCTTGTAATATCATAAGACTTTCCACAGCAACAGACTATTCATCACAAGCAGAGGAGTATGACTTCGAGTCTGAAAAATATACAACAAAATTAAATGAACCATGAAGGAAAAAGATCCTGTTTCTGTGCATACAGTATATAGCAGAACCTGTACCCTAACAGGTTTTACTTATGAACAGGGTTAAAGATGAGGGGGCAGATTTTCAGCTCAGAGGACGCAGACTCATGGTTGGATTTTCTGCTGCATCAGCATCCTGCAACATGTGCAGAACCACAAGCCTCTTAATTTTAAAGGTGCTTGAGTTTCCATGATTAGCAGCAGCTTGAATCAAAAAAATGAATCGTGTCATATTTGATGAACTCCATGCCATAGTTGCTGCAAATCACAAAAGCAGTGCTGGAATATTTGACCACATAGTAGGTGGTCTAAAGTTCGGTCAAAGTTTTGGCAGAGATGTTTGATGCCGCAAGTCAGCTGCCCCCTTCTGAAAATCCTACCCTAGTTTTTTTCTGTCTCTCTCTGTATTTAGATAATAGATAATCCTCTACAGTGTGTGCTGCCATGCTGTGATATATGCATGTCTTGGGTATGTTGTGAGGCACGAGGCCGCAGGCTGAGTGCATTCAACCACCTAAGGCGTGAGTATATTAGAGCACAACTGCACACCCTGAAGTGGACTATCTAGCATATAAAATGTCAATAAGGTTCTGAGGGATGGAAAGAATTGCAGTCTTGTGGTTGTTGTGGAATAATGCATGGTCATTTGGTGTGTTTCATCCAATAAGGAGACTGGATTTTCACAGCTTTTTTCGTACCCATTTTATAAATAAGATATACATATATATAGATATATGTAAGGGATATGCAGGTGGGACTCGTGTGATACATGATTTATTTACACGAGTGCTGTTTGACCTTGGGTAACCTCACGAGTGGCGTAAGCCATGAGTGAGGTGTCCAAGGGCAAACGGCATGAGTGTAAATAAATCATGTATCACACAAGGTCCCCCCTGCGTATTTCATTTATGCAACAGGAGAGGAACTGTGATTGTTTTTTTTTACTTTGTTTTATTGCTTCCTATTTTTATTTTTTGGTGCAGTTTAGGGGTTTCTATTGTAAAATAGTGGCCTTGCGCTTCCTTACTGTCCTGGTTGCTTTAGGTTTTTATGGAAACATCGTCTGGCATACCCACTGATTGGTGGAGGGAACGGCTTTTGAAAATTGCCGAGACATGTGGCGGACCCGTGTAGCAAATGCAGCTACTGAGCGGAGCGAGTGCGGCTGTCGATGTTGGGACGTTTTGTGGAAAAAAATCATGCAGATGGGGCTGTATGGAGGCAGATGGTGCTTCAGTGGAGCTGGTAATTTGAAAATGTGCCCTCAGCGAGTGGGACCATCACCAGGAAGAGAGGAGCAGTGGGAGTGGCACTGGAGTGAATGGGAACATTGCTGATGATATAATGCTTATGAATGTACCAGGGACACTTAAAAGTTAGAAAGTAAAATGTCAGCCGGCCCAGTGGCACTGAGGCGCTGGATGCCGCACCTCTCGCCATGCCAGCAACCCATGTTCGTGAATGAGCACAGACCTCTGGGAGTCAGCAGGGGAGGGAGAGGATCGAGCGTTCAATGACAGCTCTCCTCTCCCGGGGAAGGGTGGGCATGCTGTCCCACTGCTTGGCTGCCCCCCCCCCCGGTGGAAGCTGGGAAGTAGTGCCAGAGTCATGGGGACTTGTAGCGTGCCATCATGGCGCGCACATGTGCTTCCATGCATGCGCGTTCACGGCCGTGAGGGAGGGACCTAGAAAAGCAGAAAATATCGTCTGCTGGCTCCATGAAAGCCACGCCCATGCCCGCTCTGGATATGTGTTCGGGAGGGGGGGAATGCCTGCCCCCTTCTGCCTCGCCACAGGGGGTAATCCATGGGAGATACAGGGCCTGGGGGGGGCTCCGAAGGGGGGGTGCAACAGCGGTTGGCTTGGGGAGTCTGAGGAGGAGAGAGAAATGCCAGCAGGGTGAAGGAGGATAAACACATAATGGAGAAAAAAAAAAGAAAGTAAAATGTTAGGAAGAAAGAGGTTTTTTTATTTTTTTCCTAGTAGTTTTTTTAAAGAGCATTGAAGCAGTTGGCAGTAGTGTGAGTGAACAGGTGGCAGCAAGCTGAGAGTGAGGTTCTGTTGTGTGCTCAATAAAAACTGATCAGGCATGTGGGAGAAAGCAAAAAAGTTGCCGCCATTTTTTACTGCTGAATCAGACAAAAGATGCGGGGGGGGGGGGGATCATGACATAGTCACTGTGTAGATAAATGGAGTGTGACATAGTCACTATGTGGATAAATACATTTATCCACACAGTGACTCAGACTAACAGATTTAACACACTCCATTTATCTGGACACCTGTTGTATAAATAGATGTATACCATGGCCCTACTGGAAATATATGTGATATTTTTCCCAAATGAAGTTTGACCTATGATGTCATGAGTGACAGCGTCACAAGTGATGTCATAGATAAAACTGAATGAGGGGAGACTATCACAGATCTTTCCAGTAGGGCCATGGCATATTCAGTTTATGAAATTCCTTTTGGTTTTAGCTGTGGTTTAATATTTGTTTTTGTGGTATTGTGCTTTTTTTCTTACTGTATTTTCAAATGGCCAGTAGTTGCTTGCTGGTCTTACTCAATGTGCATCTGATGGTTGGTACATGTGTGCGTCATCATGCTATATGGGGGCAAGAGCTTTGAGTCAGAGTGAGCAAGTGGGTATAGCAAGCAGGTTGTACTCAGGGTGCAGCCTACTGTGGAGCCCCAGCAGAGGAATGCTGTTGCCGGCATGACTTGTAGGAGAGCAATGGTTGGAGGCATGGGATCATCACCACTGCACTGGTATGTTATTTTAAGAAATGAGAAAAGTTGTGAATCAGTGTCATTTAATAACACTTACTGGTACTGAGAAGGCAACATTTGGTGTTGCGCTTTACTGTTGTTTACATAAAAATTCACAGACAGCCACAGAACCTTGCACTATGAGTTAGCATTTGAAAATTAAAACTGAAGAGTCAGAGCTGGTGCTAGTGTTGGCTGGGAATCAGTGAAAGTGTGCTGCTGAAGGGGACAAACCAGATCATAAAGCCAAGACACCAAGGGGCAATTGGCTTTATTATGATCTGGTTAGCCCTCCTCAAGGTTGTTTTTTTTTCCCCAAGTATAGTGGACTTGGCTGTCTTTGGATGGTTATTGTTCTTTTAATCACAATTGAGTATAAAGGAAAACGATAAACAGGGAAATAACTGCTAACCACTTCTTTGGGGAAAAGTCCCATCCATGTAGTGGGTGTTTGTATAGATAGATAGATTGACATTTTATTTATTTATTTTACTTAAACTTTGGTCACCGGATAAGGCATACTGAGCCTGGGCTCAGTTCCAGGTGCGACCCATGGAGCAGGTTAATAATAAAAAAATTTATGCAGTAGTAAAACACGTACAAGAAAGTGACAGTGCCTTAAAAAATGCAATGCACTACAGCAAGATACAGAGCTCAACTGTAAGATTATACAATACATATTTTAGAAATAAAGCTCAGTGTAATACAGCCAGATTCAAGGTCTTAATAGTTCGGTTTTACAGTCACGTCTGAGTAAAATACCATTTGGAAAAGCTTGAAAATAGAAAGGCAGAGTGTAGAGAAGTTTAAGTTTAGCTAGAGGTTGAAAGATTAGAGGCAGCAGCAAGGAGGAGTAGGCGCATGTCTGAGCAGGTGCTTGAACGCTGGGAGAGTGGAGGCTTGATGGAAGGACAGTGCTGTTTGGTTCCAGAAGGAAGGAAGACAGAAAGAGAAAGCAGACTGTCCTGCTGTAGAGTTAGAGTGAGGGAGGGAGAAAAATCGGGATGCTCTGGAGTGGAGCGGTAAGGGAAGGGACCGGCAGGAAATAAGAGGGAGGAAAGATAGGAGAGGAGGAGTCCAAACCAGAATTTGGCAATAAAGGCTTGGGAGTGGGTCTGGCAATGGTGGGAGAGGGGAGGAATAGAAAGAGATGAGTAGAGGGAGCAATGGTGAATGCAGAAAGGAGAGTTTGTGGCAAAAGGCATTTAGGATGGTGTCAGGTTTATAGAGGGAAGAGGCATGAACAGTGCCGGAGACGATGTCCCTGTAATCGAGTATGGGGAGGACGGTTAGATAGATACATACATACCTAGAATGATTCTTTGCAAAAAGCTTTGTTAATGCACCAGTTAGTGTTCCAGTTAACCCTCAAAGGTAGGGAAATGTGGCATTAGGGCTTCCAACTCTAACTTCCTACCTCCACTCCCCAAGTAGCAAAAGAAAAAAAAATTAGAGTTTTGGGTCTCCAGAGTCTTGGGGAATTAGTGGTGGGTTCGTCTTTGGAGTTGTCAACCCTAATGCTCTCCCCCTGCAGCCCATAGCCTCCTGTCCAAAACACAAGGTACAGCTCCAAACCAGTGCCTCATAGTGATACACTCTTCAAAGGTAGAGAATTATTTCTTACCACATGTTGCCAACACAATCTGTTGTAGCTTTCTTCACACACAGCCACGCGTGAAGAAAGGAGAACACGTCTGACATTGTTTGCTCAGGGAACAGGGTGGGCATTAGGGTTGACAACCCCAAAGAAGACCCCACCACTGAATCACCAAGACTTCAGAGACCCCAGATAATGTTTTTTCCTTTTGCTGCTTGGGATGCGGGGGTGTGAAGTTAAGGTTGGAAACCCAAATGTCAAATTTACCTACTTTTGTGGCATTAACTGGAATCCTAACTAGTGCATTAATGAAGTTTTTTGCAAAGAATTTCCTTTCTTTTTCAGGTACTGGAATTGTTTCATGCAGGGCCCTTTGGGCCCAGTGCCAAGGGAAGACGCCATCTGCCTAAGGAAGTGCAGGACCCTTGCAGGCTCTGCATTTCCACGCAGCAATGGATGTCAAGAGTTCATGGGGCTGTCTAGTGTGCTGCAAAGCGAGGGCCTTCTGGTCCCTGTGCTTCCGTGTGGCCACAGATACAGATACACAGGTTAAAGAGTCCATCAGTCAGGCAGTGCACAGGGCCCTCTGCCACCCATGAGTGCAGAGCTGCAGGGCCTTATGCCAAGAGGAGAGTTGCCTTCACTGTATGGTACCCGAGCTCATGCGGGCAACCCAGTAGCTTTCATTCCCTGACTGGGAGGGTGTTGCATAACAGTGCCATCCCCCCACCCTCACCCCATGTAGTTGGGTCACTGAGGTTGCCCCCAAACTCAGCTCACCAGCACAGGATCACATAGCATACTCACTGAGGTGAAGACTGGCACTACAAAGAAGGTTTCTTAATTATATATATATTTTTATATTGGTTTAGCATCATAACAGCACATCTTGTTATAGTAGAACTTTCAGAGGTCTATCAGTGTTGTGGCCCACGAGGGGACGCTTTAGTGGGTGCGTTCCTCAGGGCTTGCCAAATCCCATAGCCCGACGCCCGGGACAGTCACTTTTCAAGGTGGGACAAGCAGTCTCGCATGCACTGCTTGTCCCACAGGCTACCACAGCTGTTTTTTTTTTTCTTTTTCTACCTGTTCTCCCCCTTGCCAGCCACTAGATGTCGCTTGCTCCACCCATTCCCCATCCAGTCACATGATGTCCCGTAGTAATGGTCATGCTCCCATGCCCAATAATGTTATAACCGGGGGGCATGGCACTCAGATCGGGCGCAAGCGAGCAGGCAGACCGTAAGGGGCACAGGCTGCAGTGAGATCAGGCACAAGCTAACAGGAAGGTGAATCACGTGGAAGAGCCGCGATCGCCCTGACGAAGCCAGACTGACCGGCTAGGCAGCCTGTAGCTGAGGGAGACTGCCTGTCAGTCCTGGCAATTGGCTGTCACCCTTGTGGGCGGAGCTGGGAGCATCAGTAGCTCGGCGCGCGTTGGAGTAGGTGCCATTTCGCTACTTACACTTCCAGGGGATAGACGTTGTTTCTTTAGTTCCGTCATTCGTGCTTCGTGGTGGCATTCAACAGCATTTTGGCGCCTGGCTCTGAACGTATGTAAATATAAAATACCTTCTTTTTGGCTACCAGTACCCTGCCTGCACTGAAGAAAAGTAATATAAAAAAAAATAAAGCAGGACTGTGGGAACTTAATTAGGTTCTGAAGTCTGGGGGGAGGGGGAACGTGTGAGAGACTGAATCAGGAGGACGGAGAACTTAAGGAATAGATACCTCTGAAAGGCATCTTGAGGGGACAGTCTCTGTCTGTCTGTCTCACTCAGTATAATCTGCATTCTGCAAGATATAAAAAGGCAAAAAAGGGGTCTGTTAAAATGAAGGGAGAACTTGAAGTAGGTTGAATTCAGGGGGCTGTGTCTGACTGAGATTGTGTGTGGAGGACATAGGATAAACTCAGAACATTAAATCAGAAAGAAAAAACTGTAAAAAAAAAAAATACAGAGCATTCTGCTACTGATAGACACACTCAGAATGGCACCTGCTAAGGGTAGAGTAAATTCTGTGAAGTGAACAACAACTTGCTGAGAAGAGAGACTAAATTAAACAATTTAAATATTTTTTTTATTACAGAAAGCAAAAATATTATAAACCCTACCTTAGGCTGTCCCTGCCTTCCCTAAACCTAGCTAGCTACAGACTGTGGTGGAGTGTGGGCCTGGCTGTGAGTGAGGTGAGTTCAGACAGCCTGCCCTAAGAGCCACTGTCAGGGTACAGACAGTAACCTGGAAACAACAGTTGGACTAATTAAATCAAAGGATTTAAAGGGAAAAAAAAAGGATTATAATTGTACAGAAAGAAAAATGTAAACCAACCTAAACAACCTTACCTAACCTTGCTACAGAGTAGACTAGTGGTGGTGGAAGGAGGGTGTGTGTGGCTGTGACTCTGTGAGATCCACCGAACCCCTGCCCTGAGAGGGTAGAGGAACTTAGGCACAGCTGAGCACATAATAGAATAGAAACAAACTACAAAGGCAAAAAAAATATTTTTTGTGTTACTGAAAATTAAAAAAACTAGTTTACTTTAGTGGAGTCAAGACAGTGGTGGTGGAGGTGGTGGTGGTGCGTGTGTGTGTGTCTAGCCTGTGAGTGAGACCAAACCTCAGTCAGACCTGTCCTGGTGGTAGTAACAACAACAAAATGGAAAGGGACCTGGGGGTAATCATATCAGATGACCTTAAGGTTGGCAAGCAATGTGAGAAGGCGGTAGGGAGGGCTGGGGGGATACTGGGATGTATAGGGAGAGGTATCACCAGCAGAAAACAGGAAGTTGTTATCCCCCTGTACAGACAGTTGGCGAGACCCCATCTGGAGTACTGCGTCCAGTTCTGGAGACTCCATCTCCGCAAGTACATAGACAGGATGGAGGCAGTTCAGAGGAGGGCAACTAAAATGGTGCAGGGTCTGCAAGAGAAGCCATATGAGGAGAGACTAAAGGAGCTTAATATGTATACTCTTGAGGAAATGAGGGAGTGGGGGGACATGATAGAAATGTTTAAGTACCTCAGTGGAATCAACAAAGTCCAAGAGGGTAGCATCTTTCAGAAAAAGAGATGTGCAAGAACAAGGGGACACAATCTGAAGACAGAGGGGGGATGGCTCAGGGGCAATGTGAGGAAGTATTATTTCACAGAGAGGGTGGTGGACGCATGGAACAGCCTTCCTGAGGAGGTTGTGGTGTCTAAAACTGTGGGAGAATTCAAGAATGCATGAGACAGACAAAAGGCAATTTTTGTGGGGGGTAGGAAGAAATAGGCTGTTGGTTAAATAGGATCTGCAGCTTATCCTCTAGGTAGGGAAATGGGCAGACTAGGTGGGCCAAGCGGTCCTTATCTGCCGTCAAAGTCTATGTTTCCTGCCTTGAGACTAGCTAGGGTACTACTGGTACTGTACTGGTAGAGAGAGGGCTGGGCACAACTGAGGAGGTAGACTTAATAGAAATAAATTATACAAGCTAAAAGGGAAACTATCAAACTAAACCATTTATTGTTATTGTACTACTGCAACAGAAAAAAAATTCAACCTAAGTACTAGTACTTTGGTGATAGATGGGAAAAGCAAAACACTAACACTTATTGACTCGTCTTCTGTCAGTGCTAGCTACAGTGCTACAGCTGTTGCTGCCTGCTAGCTACTACTGTCTGTCTACTATACTATGGTGCCAAGTACAAGACAAGTACCACACTCATATTAAGTGTCTTACTGTATATATCTTCCACCCCCCAACTGTCTGTACAGGCCAGCCTCTTGAAGTGTTGTATGTAAACATTTAAGTACAACAGGTTAATTAACCAAGAAAGTGAACAACACTCACACAGATATCATAAAAATAATTTTGTGTACAATATTTCACACTAGCAAGTAAAATGCTTTGAAATAATAAGCAAAAGCAAACAACTCTACTTTCCCTCTGGACAGCTCTGGAACAAATAGTAAAGTGCCAGAACAGTCACAACAAAGCCTGGCTCTGCCGCTGCCCCAAGCCCTGGGCCCTAATCAGGAGGAAAACAACCAAAATAATCATTCTCAATCTGGGTCTCTGTTTTTAGACACAACAGCTAAGCAATCTGTGTCCCTGCCAGTTTCTGAAACAACGGAGAATGACAGCAGCAGGTCTAGTAGTATGTCAATGCCATCATCAAGCTCAACACAGCTAAAGCGAGCGTTAAGTTCAGATGAGGAAACAATAAGCTTTAGCACTGAGAAAAAATTTGACGTAGAAAAAAGGGCTCAAACGTTTCAACATCACTGGCTAAATCAGTTTACCTGGTTACGGTATGATGACCAAAAATGCGTCATGTACTGCTCAGTCTATGAGAAGTATCCCATTCTTGCGACTCCTGCTTATTCCAGAATATGTTTGCCACTGAGTCAGTGAGAGCCCATGAGAAATCAAATCCACATATAATTTGTGCAAACCAGCATCATCATGAAACTGGTCAACGTGCAGTTAATTTTAACATATCTGATACAGCAATATATCATGCATTTTCTCAGATGAAGGAAGCCACCAAAAATAAAATGAGGCGTTTATTTAACACAGCATATTCCTTGGCTAAATTGTATGTCCTTTCTCAGATATGGAGTGGGGTTGAACTCGGCAGGAATTACGCAAAAGGTAAACGGGCCAGAGATTTCTGTAACGCAGTATCATCTGTCATGTCTAAAACACAGATCCAGACTGTCAAAAATACAAAATTTGTTACCGTTCTTGCAGATGGTAGTACAGATGCAAGCACACTAGCATGGGAAAATGTTTTCCTTTGTTTTGCTGATGGCGTGGTAAATAAGATTACAACTGTGTTAATTAAAGCTGTATCTCTCTAACATTCTCATGCAGATGGAGTTTTTAAAGCAATAAGCTCTGCGCTGGAGTCTGTTGATCTTTCCTTTGCGGAACTTAACAATGTGAGCAAGCCAGGACCAGTTCTCATATCTGCCAACTTTGATGGTGCTAGTGTGATGATGGGCCATACAGGTGTCACCATAGCAAAAATCCGAGAACATGTCCCCACTGTAATACCCATGCATTGCGTAGCCCACAAACTGGTGTTAGCAGTTCTCGACGTCATGAAAAAAAAAATCCCTTTGTTCAAAAAGTAGAAGACACCCTGAAAGGAATTTTTACATTTTAGCACTACAGCCCCAAGAACCTTAAGGAACTGCAGGAAATAGTATATGTCATACACACTGAGTTGTCTCATTTCGGTGCAGTAAAGCAAGTTCATTGGCTTGCATCTAAGACATGTTCTGTTCGTGCTGTTCAAGTCAACCTGCCCACAGTAGTTCAGCATCTCGAAAATGTGTCAAACTCTGCTGGTGATGATGGGGCCAAAGCAAAGGCACTTCTAAGAGATGCACACTCAGTACAGTTTGGAAAATCACTGTTTATTCTTCAAGATTTTTTGCCAATATTGAAAAATCTATCACTGGAATTTCAAAAGGATGACCTGCTAATATTAGAAGTCTCCCAACTTGTCGATACATGCTTACTCCAGTTGACTGAGCTAAAAATAAGACCTGGAAAGTTTATGATATTTCTAAGCCAACACAATCCTGCAGAGAGATGCATGAACTACTGTATCTCATTTCAAAACGTGGCAGTGAGAACAAGATTGTTCCTTTCACATTCAAAGGGTACTGTCCAGAAGTAGATTTTACAACTGATAACACAGCTGCAGAGTTTAATAGATGCAGCAGTATCTTGCACTGTCCAGCATTTTCAGAATTTCTCGGAGGAACCTCTAAAATGGATCAGTTGTTTAGATTTCAAAAATTTTGATCTATCACAAGAAAAACTTGCACAATTTGGCACGACTGATTTAAGTAATTTGTTAGACTACTTTCACTACACTTTTTCTGAAGATCACGTTACCAGTATAAAAAGGGAGTATTCTGCATTCAAAGCAGTGCTTAAGTCTGCAGTTGATAAGCCATATCTGCAAGTGTATTCAGGACTACTGCGAGAGAGACTGGCCCAGCTTGCTCACATCCTTGACCTAATGGAAATATTACTGGTTATGAGTGTGTCTACAGCTAAATGCGAGAGAGTATTCCCCATTCAGAATCTTATAAAAACAAAAATAAGAACAAGTTTGGCTGATAACATACTCCAGTCACTTCTGCATATAGCAGTTGAAGGTCCTGCATTAGACAGCTTTGATCCAGATTAAGCTATAAACCACTGGCTACTGTCTGGTCCTGGCACATGCCACATTCATGGTCATGGTCATGCTAGTTCAACTACTAGTTCTGTTGATGCTGATTCACATGAAAATGTCCCTGAGGCTGTCACTAGTGTTGATGATGATGACAGTGAATATGATGCTCCGGCTGGAGCAAGCTCAGGCTTTCTACTGTAACTTTTCCTGATGATGATGCTGTACTGTCGGCTGCATGATGTTCTCACGGACTGTGCTGCTTGTGCCATGTGCTAATTCTGTCAGAATCCTCTCCATCCTGACAAAAGAAAATAAAAAAATAATTATTATTTCTCTTATTCGTTATCGTTGAGGTTTTCTGTATTTTCATACTTTCCACTAAAAATATGCCATTTTATACCTGGACTACCATCTCACGCTCCGGCACAACTACGTTTTGACAAGCCACTTATCTGTGAACAAGTACCTAATTTTAAAATTTGTCAAGCCCTAGTGTCCCTCAGCCACCAATCAGTGAGCATGCTAGCGATGACAGCAGTTTCAAAGAGAGCCACGGAGTTGAAAGAAATCTGCTGCTCCAGTGAGGTGCAGTTTTCTCATTGGAGCATCAGATGACAAGGCTCCGTTACATGTCTTTCCTGGTGAAACATTCCAATGAATATGGTGGGTCCTGCCACGCGCCGCACAATCCCCACAAAGCCGACATCGGGGATGCTCAGTCCCCATGTCAGCATGTCCCTCCCCCAGTTCAATTTGTTTACTGACTGGAGTGCCCAGTCCTCATCAGTCTCATGTTCCCCGTCCCACACACTTTCTTTGCCGACAGGGATGCCCAGTTCCCGTCTACATCATGTCCCACACACACACACACACACACACTGTGTTTCTTTGCTGACAGGGTGCCCAATCCCCATTGGCATCATGCCCCTCCAAAACTCGTGGCACACTGGGAGCCCACCCCAGTGTGCCCAAAATCTTTTTTTTAACCTGTAAATAAAGAAAACCTTCCCTGGAGTCCGTTTGTTTACCTGTAAAAAAAAAACTGCCCCCTCGCCGTCCCACACGCCCCCAACCCACCCACCCTCTACACTCCTCACCTGCCCACAACCCCCACACCCATATTTACCTCCAGAGGGCCAGCACTGCAATCTTCTGTGGAGCTGAAAACATGCCTGAACTCTTCAAAAGCCGTCCGGGAACTGAACAAAATGCGGTAAGCTTTATAATGGCAGGCAATGGGGGGTTTCAACTTAGGTGGATATTTCAGCCATTTTTGGGAATTTTGGTATCAGATTTTCAACATGGGGTTCTTGGGACCCCATTTCATGAACACATGCACTGTCATGTCGTTACTCGGTCCCGAAAGGTGATTTCGCGGTCACTACACAGAATCACCTTTTGAGACTGATTAACAAAACGACAGTGCCACTGTTCATGAGGTGGCATGCCAAGAAGCCCATGTTGTAAATTTGGTGAAACTGTTCCAAAAAATGACTGCGCTACGAGCATGTGTTGAGCAGTTTCCACGCACTCTTGTAACTGCGACAGTTTTTAATATTTTCATTTCAGATTTTCAACATTGCCATATTTCCACACCTCATGCACAGTACTGCTGTCATTTTTCACATCCTGCCCGCAATATGTTTTCGCACCTGTGGTGCACAGTGGCTTGGTCACTGTGGGAAATCAACTTTTGGGACAGATTAACAAAATCACAGTGCTCACTGTTCATGAGGGGAGGTCCCAAAATGCCTGTGTTGAAAATGCGGTTAAAATATCCCCAAAATAATTGTGTTACGGGCGTGCATTGCGCAGTTTCTACACACTATCGTGACTTCACAAATTTTTTATATTTTCACTCCAGATTTTTAACATTGCCATTTTTTTACACCTCCTCATGAGCAGTACTATTGTCATTTTTTATATCCTAATATACTAATTTGCCAGCAGAATAGGCCTAATGGTCTTTCGTGTCTGCTCGTTTGGTCAGCCCCCAACCTGGGAGCTGAACTTGCTGCCCCCTCGCCTCTCTGTCTTCTCCCTTCCCAGTCCTGGATATTCTCGCTGCACTGGATTTTGCTTCCAGAAACCTTCCCCTGTACCTGTCCCATCCCCTCTTGAACCCCTCCACCGTCTTTGCCTCCACCATCCCTCTGGGCAGCGCATTCCATGGCTCCACCACCTTCTAAGTGAAGTAGCACCTCCTCCTTTCTCCACTGAATATCCCCCTCCAGCTTCCACCCATGCCCTCTAGTTCCCCTTCTTCCTTCGAAGCACCCTGACTGCTTCTCCCCTATTTACCCCCTTCATGTACCTGAAGACCTTTATCATGTCCCCCCGGTTCCTTCTCTCTTCCATTGTATACATATTTAGCTCTTCGAGCCTCTCCCCATAGGTCCTGTCCCCCAAGCCACAAATCGTTTTGGTTGCCCTCCTCTGGACCCTCTCCAGGAGTTCAATATCCCTCTTTAAGTGTGGCCTCCAAAACTGCACACAGTACTCGAGGTGCGGCCTCACCAAGCAGTTATACAGAGAGAGTATCACTTCCCTCCTTCTGGAGGTGATCCCCCTAGCGATGCACCCCAGCATCCTGTTGGCCTTGGCCGTTGCCTTCCTACAAGTCTCCGAGTTGTTCATTTTGACATCCACCACCACCCACAGGTCCCTCTCAGCCATCGAGACGTAGCATTTCTCCCCCCCTCCCGGGTGTACACTTGGCCCGGGTTTCTGGCTACCAGGTGCAGTACCTTGCATTTCCCTGCATTGAACTGCAGCCTTCCACTTTCTAGGCCACCTTTCCAGAGCCTTCAGGTCCCCCTGTAGGGCCACCCTCCCCCTCCCCCTCCTCCCCGTCCACCATCACCCCCAGTTTTGAGTCATCCGCAAAGAGACTCATCTCACTGCAGATACCCATCCTTATGTCAGAAACATAGGCGTTGAACAGGAGGGGCCCAAGGACCAATCCCTGCGGGACCCCACTAATGACCCTCCTTGGGGATGAGATTATCCTGCCAACCACAACCCTCTGGGTCTGGTCCTGGAGCCAGTTGCCTATCCATCTGATCATCTGGTTCCCCATCCCCATTTCTCCCAGCTTATCCAACGGGACCCCATGAGGAACAGAGTCAAACACCTTGCTGAAGTCAAGAAAGAGGACGTCCACTAGTCTACCCAGGTCCAAGGCACTCATCACCCAGTCATAGAACTCCACAAGGTTTGTCCGACACGATTTCCCCGGGACAAATCCATGCTGTCTATTGTCCAGGCACCCCAACTTTTCCAGGTCCCCCCATAGCCTCTCCTTGACAATGAAATGCCTGAAATGTGTTTTCCCACCTGTGACGCCAAATGGCACAGTCATTGTGCAAATCACCTTTTGACTAACGAACTGATAGTGCCACTATTCATGAGGTGGGGGTCACAAAAAGCTCATGTTGAAGTTTGGAGTGAAAATACCAACAAACGCCCGGGGCGTTAGGGTTTGCAACCATAATACCCCACCCTGTAGAGACTGTCAGGCGTCAGGGGTGTAACTTGGGATCGTCGGCTGCAATGCCCATGCCATTCCACCCCCACCCTCACCCTGCAGCCAGTGACTTGCATCAAGGTGTGCCTTGGAGTCTTCAGCCCCAAAGTTCACCTCATTCTCCTGTACTGCACCCATCTCAGCATATTTCCTTATGGAATGTGGTGAGCATAAGGCCCGAAGACCCCAAGGCACACCGCAACACTTGTCAGTGTCTGCAGAGTAGGGTGAAGTGAAATGGCATGAGCATTATGGCCGACGACCCAAAGACACACCCCAACACCTGTCGGTCTCTGCAGGTTGGGGTGGGTTGTCTCAGTTCAATACTTCACTGCCATTCCTATTATGCGTCTCTCTAACTCCTGCACTACCAATGCCAATGCCAGCAAGACAACATTCTGCATTGACAAATGCTTGTTTATGTTGGCCCCAAATTTTCAAGATAATCATTTTATGACTCCCCCTTATAAACATGACATGTGGCATTTATAGTACTGTATAGCAGGAAATATTAGCTTTGTTTATTTTCGCTATATTAGCTTTACTTACAAAAGTGCTAAAATAAGTTAATCGCTAATATTACAGGGAGCATAGTGTTGTAACTGGACATGAAGCTGACACGCTAATTCAATCGGGCACGAAATAGTACTGCACCCTTCTCCGCACTAAATAAAGAGGGCGTTAAAATAAGCTGCTATATAGTATATTGTCCGAAGCATTAATTTATACCACAAGAGTGAAAACACGTTTCATCCAGGATTTTAAAAATTACATCTGTTTATGAGGTGGCGTTGAAAAATGGCTATGTTGAATGTTTGGAGTTAAAAATATTGAAAATTAGTGAAGTTATGAGTGAATATTGAAATAATGCACTGTTCTCTTATAACGTGAGCATTTTACTATATTTGTACACTAACTTTTCAGCATAGCCTTCTTATTACCCCTCCTCATAAACCTGGTAGATAAACATTTTCAGATCCCTGTCAAAGTGTCATTCCACACCACAAGTGCAAAAACACATTTTGGTCAGGATTTGAAAACTGACAGCTGTCAAATTCATGAGGTGGTGTGAAAAAATGACTATGTTGAAAATCTTGGTTCAAAATATTAAAAATTACCAAAGTTATGAGCCAGCATAGAAAAATTTCAATGTACGCTCATAATTCTGTCATTTTTACATATTTTTACCCCACATTTTCAACATGATCTTCTTATAACCCCACCTCATGAAGAAGGGCAGTGAAAGTTTTCAAACTTCACCTAAAAGGTAAATTCGCAAAGTGACCGCAAACTCACCTTTTGGGTCAGATTTGCATAATTCCACCACCATTGGTCATGAAGTGGAGTCCCAAAAAGACCATGTAGAAAATCTGGTGTACAAGTATTCAGAACTGACAAAGTTATAAATAAAAATTCAAAACTCCATTGAAATACTGTACATTAAACCACACTTGCCTGATTTCTCATATTGCAGTTACTGGTTCCAGCAGCAAGACATGTCTTCAATGGGAGAATAGATCTACGCCATGGGACATGCTTAGGTGAGTGAGGGTGTTTGGAGTGGTGAGTGCTGAGTGTGAGGTTGAGGTGGGGTGGGTGAGGGGTGTGTGTGTGTGGGTCAGATCAGCAAGGGACGGTTTTCTTTTTTACAGGGTTAAAACAAAATCATCAAGGAATGGTTTTCTTTATTTCAGGGGAAATTCTGACTGTGGGGATTGGATGCCTCAGTATCAGGCTACTGTTTGGTGGCACTGGGAGTGGGCACCCCGGTGCCGACATATAGTTAGTGGGAATGGGTGACCTGGGTGGGGGAGAAAGCAGCCGTGCCAGGGTGTCGGCACCCTGGTCCCACATAAGACAAATAATAAATAGACAGACATATAGATAGACACGACAGAGAGATAGAATAGAGGACCGCCAGCTCACTGTTTGAACTGAAGCTGGCAGCATGACTCCAGCTGCAGCTTCAGCATTCAAGAAGGTCCTGCTGTTCTCATACAAAGAGTATAGGTGAGTGGCTCCTCTCACTAAGCTGGACACCCTGGATTTTGGGGTGCTCACAAATCATATTAAAAAAACAAACACCAGAATCTAGCTAAACAGGTTCTGTCTAGCTTGGTTCAGGTTAAAAACAAGCACTAGAATCTAGCTAAATGTGTTCTGTCTAGCTTGGTTCAGGTTAGTTTTTTAAATTATGTATTTTTTATGTGGTTCAGGTGTTTTTTAAAATTACACATTATTTATGTGTTTTTCATGTTGTTTAGTTTGGGGCAAATGATGGCGGCCATCATGACAGAAAATTTTTTTGTTTGTGCTGGGGGAGCAAGTGGTGAGAAAACAAAAACAGTCTGCAATGTGGAATTTTATGTGTCGTATCAGAATGTTATCCAAAAGAAACTACTGATCATGCCCAGTACAGAAAAAAAAAAAAAAAACTTTACATCATTATAACTCTGGAAACATTTAAATATTTTTTCACAAAACCTTCAAAGGCACTAGCCTGGGACAGCATACTTCTACCCTGAAAATTTAGGGAACAATTTAACCAAAAACCCATGTTTAATATAGGAAAAAAAATTAAGACTTCTACAGGAAAATGACATATGCAGAGCTCAGAAACCGCATAAGCTGCTGTCATGAAACTTTCTACATGTGTAGATCTTGCCTACTAGACAATGTATGCAAAACTTCAACTTATTTCGTTAAACGCTACCAAAACTATTAAGGTACAAAGTTCGAGGTGTAACACAGAACCTGTTGCTCAACCCTAACAATACTGTCTCCTCCAAACATTCTTATCTGTACTGAACAAAGTCATTTACAAATTAACAAGGCATCAATAATTAATTTGCACAGCTGACATGCATTGATCTGATTAATTTGGCAATAGTGTTGTTCTCTTTGCAGAAAATGTTTATTTCATCCTTACATGCAGGTCATGGCTTGTTACCTACACATGATAAAAAGCTTTTTTAAAGTGTTGACTTCCAGAGCAGCTACTGATGTGCAGCCACAGAGTTGTTGCCATAGTGACCTAACCTTCTCTTATGTGAATGCAGGTGTGGCCTAAAATCTGAAATCCTAGCAAATCTGCAAAGAGCAGCTCTGCAAAGCCCTTATTTAAAACAAAGTGCTTGATATTCTGCCTCCGACTTGTAGCACTTGATCGTATGGTTAAATGTGCAGTATAGCTACATCTTTTGCTTACTGTGCTTCATTGTGTTGCGTACTGAGCAGTGAGGCATTCTGCTGCCTTTGTTCTTTTACGGTGATTCTGCTGTTTAGAAAATCAGACAAGTGTCTACATAAAAAGGTATAACATTTATCTAAAACATGTTATAACTGATAATTGTTCAGGTCCAATGTTAGTACCCAGTGACACATCTCTAGTCCTTGGATTCCAAATTCATCGTTCAAAAAGAAATTGCTGAGGATGCAGTTCAAGTGAAACATTTTTCCATATCTTTGTATGACATTAGTTTTCTCACTTGTTTTATGAGGACTTAAGAGAGCCGTAGACGGTTTTGTAGTATATCCTAAATATTGCAAATTACTACGGAAAACTTACTGGAGAACAACAGGCCAAAATAATGCAGCCATCGCTTCATAGATCAGGGCTTAAGTAGCCTGATCCCCCTGCAGTCACACTATACATTGCACTATTTAAATACCTTAACACTTGTAATTTTCAATAATCCTTCCGGTGCAGCCGTCATTTTGTAACATGCGGGGTACTCTGCAGCCGAGATCACGCTGCTAACACCGCGATATAATGACGCATCATTGCCCCTTCCTAGTTTCCTGTACGGTGCCCATATGTATGGAGATTTAATAATCTCCATATCTCCTAGTGGATGGGCACCATACAGGAAAGGGCAAAGGCGCATCATCGTATTGCGGTGTTAGCAAGATCTTGGCTGCCAAGTACCCGCATGTTACAAAATGCCAGCTGCACTGGGAGGATTGTCAAAAGTTACGAGTGTTAAGGTATTTAAATATTACAATGCATAGTGTGACTATTTTCTCTCATGTACAATTATTTCCAGAATAGAATACCCAGATATTTATTTACTTAGTGAATTATTTATTTATTAAGAATATTTGTAAAAGGTCATTTCTTGGACATGCAAGAGGCCCAGTTTCATACAGCCTCAGGCCCTATAGTACCTTGCCAAAAGACTGCAGTAAGCATGTGTCTTGTATCTGATCTAATGTTATGCATATCAATCAGTTTTATAACAACATCTTCATTGCTTTATCATACTGTTCCATTCTTTGCAGTTTCAGAATGATGCATGCATGTACAGTATTTTGTAGTGTTAAATAAAAAATATAGGTGTACCAGTTGTATTTTACAGTACCTGCCTGGTCCTCTTCATTTTTACCTTTAGCTCTCTCTTGACTCAGCAGCTGTGTTGTGTTTCCATGGTTGCCATATACAGTATATTGCAACTTTAATGGTACTCTGCATTGGCTTAGTCTATAGTTAGGTATGCATATTATTTCGTCATGATGAAATTATAAATATATTAATAATACTTGTACAAATCTTGCAAGATTCAAGAAGTCATTGCCTAAACTTACTTTCTTTCATTACCTGCCTCCCTCGCCACATCCTCCTGTACCTTTCGTTCAGGTTTACTGTCACTCCTACAGTTGACCCTCGGGACACTACTCCAGATCTGCTGAACCTTGGCACACCTGAAACCTTTTCTCCACTACATAGCATATTAGGCTTGGGTCACAGTTCCCAGCCTGTTTGGGCCAGGGATCCAGTTATCTAGGTCAGTGGATGTACCTGGGGATATTCACAGACTGTGAAGCAAACAAACAGGCTGCAGCATCACATGAGTGGGTTAGTGAGTTTTCCCTATTTTGTCCCCTCCAGAACCCTTGATTGTAGATTACCCACAATGTCAGTTCTGTGGGCTGTTGGACAGCAAATGTGCCATGATCACCCGCAGCATCAGTTCTGTCCCAGCTCCCACCATAGGAAGCTGTGGATCTGTGGCCTGACCTACTCCCTGCCCCTGAACTCTAGGCAAGTTGTCTCTGTAAAGCAACCTAGATTTCACCAGCTTGGTGCTTAGAGTTGAGATAGTTATGTATACCTGGTTCTCATGCAGGAAAGCAACACCAGGCTGGGTAGTTGAACGTCATTTAATCTAAAATGTATGTCTCGCAACATGCGAACCAAGTCAGCTGCTTTACTTGTAATATTAAAAGTTGTCAGATTCTACAAAAATTCCATCCCCTCAGATTCAAGACCTGATCCACAAAAAATCACTGGATAAGCACAAAGTGTTCTTATTTGGGCCATGCAGCTCCATACCCCTTGACCCCGCCACACTGCATCGAATGCACAGCACCTAGCTGACCCGGCTAAGCATGTGCAGAGAATCCATGCGAGGGCCAGGATCCATGGGGATAGTGGGGCTCACCCCAAACATCCTATCATATGCCAGCGTTGACTCCAGAGTGCATCCCTTTTTCTGCATGGCGCAAAAGATTGTGGGCTATGGCAGGCCTCCAGAGACTGCCATATCTTCCCACGAGGCACAAACTTGTTGTTAAAAAAAAAAAAAAAAGTGGCATTTTGTGCCACCCAGCCCTGAATGCCATATCAGAGGGCTGGGGCAACATGTGGAAGGGGGCCATTCTGGCCCTACTACATACTAGAAGGGAGAACAAATAAGAACTGCTGCAGGGGATCTGTCTGGCGTAGCATTTATGCCATTTGCACCACAGAAAGATTCATGTGGGTTGCTCAGATCACAATCCTACCCCTGCTGTCTCTCCTGACCAACTACTTTAAGACGTGGGAGGAGAAGGTTCAGGTGTAGAGGGACAGATGCACAAGGTACAGGTTGCTCTCTGTCACGGTGTGCTCTGAATGTGTGGGGGGGGGACACTCTGCAGCCGCTGACAGCCCTGCACACCTACAAATCACATCAGGACCCTTTATGACAGCGTGCACCTTTTGTTCTGCTTAGAAAAATATGAATCCAGTTTGTCATATAATATAGAGTTTTAATGTTACAAATAAATGAGCACCTGTTAGGGGTTTGCCCCACGGCCATCTACTTTACATTTTTTATGGACTCATGCATTATAAAATGGGTACAGTATTTACAAAACAGTAATGTACCAGCATGCAAGGATTTGTTTCAGCTCTCTCACTTTTATTACACTCATAAATGGGGTGCATTTTAATTACTCATTCTGGAATTACCAAATCATTTCCATTTATCTTTTTTTTTTTTTTATAAGAATTGCAGCACATTAGCTTAAACAAATATCTACCCACAGGGGATGTGGGTAGGCAATGGGTTATGGAATAGAATTGTTTACATTTGCGTCACTATTTTGAACCCAGCCTACTTGGCTAGTGGCAGAAATATGTTATCTAATGGCTGTCCACCCTGTATCCTATGTGAAATGAATTGTGATGATCTCTGTCCAATTCTTGGAGAGCAGCCGCCACATAAGAAAAAAAACCAAAAAAAAAAAACCATCAAAATTGTCACCCTAGTATGTAATTTCACATGAGAGGCCAATAACTGAATAGATATAGATTCCAAACTGCTTTAAAAAATGAGTAAAAAAAAATCCCAGCCTCTGATTGACTGAGCCCCTTACCAAGGGCTACATTTACGTGCCAACAGAGACCATACGAAAATAAGTCCCAGTGCCAACCTGCCTTAGGACAAACTGAATCGCTGTGCACCAAACACAGTTTAAAAAAATGAAATAGACATTTTGTTTGCTTGGTTAGCAAGTAAATGAGCTCCCTTCCCTAATTGCTGCCTCAATATTGACGTGCCACAGACCCTGCCATTTTTGCTAAAATTCTGCCCCTCTCACCACACATAAACCACTTTTTTTGTGAACTCTGCTGGCAGCACTGACATGTGCTTACCTTCACTGTGCTGCACACTAATGCTAGCTCTACCTTCTGGATGGCTTCCCCTCACTTCCCTGGACTCGACCCTGGCTCCCACTGTTCAGCAACAATAACAGAATCATTCATTCTTAGAAACTGACATTTGTAAACAAAAAAAAAAAAAAAGAGAGAAAGGGACCTTAGCACTGCCACTAGCCCTCTCCTCACTTCTTCACCATTACACCCAGTGTGACATCACAGCCACTTTGTCCAACCACACTCACTGTGTTCGCCAGGCTCTTGGAAGGACTGCCACAAAACAGTAAAACAAAAAAAATAAGTGCTCCTCACCACTATGTTACCAGGGGGGACAGAGCAGAAAACCAGACTAAAAAACACTCTCTAAAACAGAAGCACCCTGTATTGATAATTCTACCAGTGGAGAGACTACTTTACATGTAAACACTTTTAAATTCATTTTGATTAGTTTTTAAAAATGTTTTCACATTTTATGGAAAGTAAAAAACAAACAAAAAAAAATACTAAGCAGAGTAATACACTCCGGGGAGAGTAGTATGGGGTATACCTGCTTTTCAAGGGGGTTATAAGACCCTCCACCTGTAGGATCAGTTCTCATTATGCCCTT
Organism: Neoceratodus forsteri; assembly: GCA_016271365.2. Classification (NCBI taxonomy): domain Eukaryota; kingdom Metazoa; phylum Chordata; order Ceratodontiformes; family Ceratodontidae; genus Neoceratodus; species Neoceratodus forsteri. The sequence goes on along the minus strand of CM057449.1, from coordinate 1,124,959,079 downwards.
GGGTGGGTAGGCATAGCCCAGTACCTGCCACCCGTCCTGTCTTGTATTATTGCTTGCTTTTCGAATACTTGAGGTAGCCTTTCCATGACAGGATTATAATACCGTTCAGTGGTGGTGAAGTGTGACTAGAGGACTTAAGTGTCTGGCACTGTCAATCTGGCATCTTTCAGAAGCACTAAAAGTTATTTTTTTTAATAATCATTAATCACTTTCGCTGTGAATTTACTATTAAGAAATCCACATAATGTAAGTCACATAATTCCATCTTTGAGGAAAACTAAAGTCAAAATTTACAAAAAAACAAACAAATGTGCAGAGTATTTTGATTTGTAGGTGCACTTTTAATAAGTTTATTTATTTATTTAAGAGTTTAACCAGGCAGGCATACTGAGTGGAGAACCACACGTTTCCAGATGCGGCCTGGGGAAATAGGGGAAGGGGCATAAATGAGTAGATACATACATACATGTTCACATGATGCAGATAGTACATGATACAGATTTACACTAAAGAGAGCTAGGACAAGCATACATTACATTTTAATACACCGTGTTTACAATCGTAACATTAGGTACTTACATCACAGACAAAGTAAACAACCTGAGACAAGCACCAGCTAGATTGTGAGCCCTAATTAAGCAGTGCTTAGGTTACGAATTACCAGGTGGAGGGAACCAGAGGTCAGGAGGGCTTAAGCTTGTGTCGGCTGGGAGCAAGTGCATGTCGTGAGGAAGTGTGCAAGGAGGAATGGGTTGAGGAGGCTGTGGTTCGTGGAGTGGCGGATATCAGCAGGCAGGTCATTCCAGAGTTTTGGCAGTCGATATTTGAAAGCCGATTGTTCCATTGAGGTGCGCATGAGTGGGACTTGGAAGAGCCTGGAGTCAGAGTGTTTTAGTGAGTAAGCGGGGGGTTGAGCCATTAGGGTGGAGCCTAGGTAAGGTGGAAGGGTTTGGGTCGAATTTAGTAGCGACTCTGGTGCAGTGTATTTGTCTGTGGGCCATGAGTGAGGGTAGGGCCAGAGAGCTGTATAGGTCGCAGTGATGTGTCAATTTTGGGCACTCCAGGATGAAATGGCAGAAGGAGTGGAAGAGCGTGTCCAGGCTGGCCAGGTTTGACGGAGAGGCGGCGCCATAGACCACATCCCCGTAATCAGTTATCGGGAGTATCATTTTTTGAACAAGTTCCCGCTGGACCAGGGTGGACATACGGCCTTTGTTACGATATAGGGCACCGAGTTTGGGGTGTAACTTCTTATGTAGTGATTCGACGTGTGTGGAGAAGTCGAGGTATTGGTCGAGCCAGACACCCAGATATCTGAAGGAGGTGCAGGACACCAGGGGAGACTGGTCCAGGGTTAGGCATGAGGGGCGAGAAGCTAGGCGAGAAAGCCGTGGCTGAGAACCGAAGGTTAATGAGACTGTTTTTTTATCATTTAGGAATAGTTGGTTGGTTCGGAGCCAGTGTTGTACAGCATTGAAGTCCTACTGTAGTAGGTAGTGCACTGCTTCAGCGGAAGGGTCAGTGGTGTATAGCACGGTATCGTCTCCATACATTTGAATAGATGAGTGAGAGCAGGCCAGCGGGAGGTCATTTCGGAATACTGAGAATAGAATCGGGCCCAGGACTGATCCTTGGGGGACTTCCGTTGTGATAGGGAGGGGTTAGATATGTGGGGGCCAATTTTGACCGCTTGGTGTCTACCACTCAGATATGCCTGAAACCAGTTAGTGGCATGGTTAGAGAGGCCGGCAGCACTTAGTTTGTCTAGTAGCATTGTGTGGGAGACGATGTCAAAAGCCTTGGCCAGGTCCATGAATATGGCCGAGGTGATATGGCCTTTGTCCATTCCTGAGAGAATATCATTGGGGATTCTTAGTAGGGAGGTGATGGTAGAATGTGACTTACGGAACCCAGACTGGTAAGGGGTGAAAAAGGAGGAAGTGTCTAGGTATTGGGAAAGTTGAGCAAGGGCAAATTGTTCTTGTATTTTGGCCAGAACTGGAAGTAGGGAGATGGGAGGTAATTCCCGGTGAGGAGGTCCCCATAGGCAGGGGATGGCGGTTGCCTGCTTCATCCCGGTTGGGATTGGGCCATCGAGAAAGAGAGGTTGAACAAGTCAGCTAACGGAGTGGCTATGGCAGGGGCCAACAGATGTAGTAATCTGGCGTCCAAGCCAGAGGGGCATTTGCCCTTGTTAGGGTTTAGGGCGCTCAGTGCTTGAAACACTGCGGCCGGGGAAACAGGTCAGAAAGAGAATCTGTTAGGAGAGGTGGAATTCTGGGGTTTTGGTGAGGTAGATGGCTTATGTGGGACGTGCGGGAGACTATGTATGAGAGAGGCTGCACTGCTGGTGAAGAAGGTATTGAATGCAGTGGCTACTTCACCAGGGTCAGTGACAGCCGAGCCAAGAATTGATAGTGACAGGGTTGGTGGTTGCACAGGAGTGGAGAGGAGGGATTTGATGGCTTTCCAAAAGTTGGTCATGTGGTTAAGATTTGAGCTCAGTGCCGATGTGAAGTAGTTCTGTTTGGCTAGTTATATCAATTTAGTGCAGGAGTTCTGGAGGGGATCGATAATTTTGTAGGGATTCATGGGAGTTAGTTAATTTGTGTTTTTTGCAAGCCAGGTCCCTGGTGCAGTATTGGCTGATGATATCGGCGGAGACCCAGGGAAGGTGGGATCCCCTAACTCTAGTGCTTCTTAGCGGGGCATGATAGTCCCATACCTCTAGGAAGCTATTTTTGAAGTTTTCTAGTGCGACGTCAATGGATGGGGCCTGTAGAATGAAGAACCAGTCAACCAGAGCCAGGTCAAATAGGAGTGATGGTAAAGATAGTGATTTGAAAGATCTGGCTATAAGTGTCCTGGGGGAAGGGGGTTATGCACTTTTCTGACCATATATGTCATGTGATGATCACTTAGAGAGTCGGGGAGCAGGCCTGCGCCAATTGTCCTTTGTGGGTGTGAAGTCAGTGCCCAGTCCAGGAGGGAGCGGTTAAGCATTTTTAGGTTTAGCCTGGTAGGTTGGGAGATTTGTTGTGAGAGGTTCAAGGCGTTTACTTTGGAGTGGAGTTTGGCGCAGTCTTTGGCTAGCCAGTTGAAATTGAAGTCCCCAAGGACATAGAGCTCCCCTGCTGCGGCAGTAGACTTTAATTTGGCCAGATGGTCTAGGACACTGGGTATGGGGGTGCTAGGGGCGCAGTAGGATCCTGCTATAAACACAGGTGCAGAGTATGGGAGTGCAAGTTTTACAGTTAAGGACTCAATTTGTGGAGTGGGTGCAGGGATGTGGATCTGTGTGAACTGAAGCTTGGCAGCAATATACATGGCAATGCCTCCCCCCCCCCTTTTCTTTCCCTCACGGTCTTGCCTGATTCACGAGTATCCCAGTATGGCTACAATAGAGTCTGTATGAAGATGGTTTTAGCCAGGTCTCGGATAGTATAAGGATGTCTGGACGAAGTGACAGGGTAGAGTTGTAATTCTGGGACTTTATTAAGGATACTACATATGTTGAGGTGCAGTATTTTCAGGCCCTTAGGGAGAGCCGGGGGAGTTTGGGAGGGTAGGACCAGGGTTGGGTTCAATATCCCCAGCTAGTATAAGAAGCAAAGCTGTAAGGCGTATGCTATCGCAAAACCAGTCCTGCTTGGTACAAAATCAGTCTAGTGGGCCAGGTGTTGGCGTGTTGAAGTCAGCCAGTCCCGGGGCAAAAGAGGGGAGGAGAATGGAGGCTCCAAGTTCCCAATTAAGAGAGGGGCCTGTAGGAGTTTGTTGTGGAAGGGTGGTTGAGTGCAAAGGTGTGGGAGACATGATGGTGAAGTGTTGAAGGGGCTGTGGACATGGCCTACCTAGACTTTAGCAAGGCATTTGACACAGTCCCACACAAAAGATTAATATACAAGTTAGCCAGCCTGGGAGTGGGTCCCAAGATGATGACAGCCTGGGTAAAGAATTGGCTGGAGAATAGGACACAGAGAGAAATAGTAAATGGAGTCCACTCTGAAAAAAGGGGGGTTAGCAGTGGGGTACCACAGGGTTCAGTATTAGGACCGGTCCTCTTCAATGTCTTTATAAGCAACATTGCAGAGGGACTGGAAGAAAAGTATGTCTCTTTGCAGATGACACAAAGATCTGCAACAGAGTTGATGCACAGGTGGGGTGGAAAGGATGAGAAGGGACTTGGCAAGGTTAGAGGAATGGTCAAATGTATGGCAGCTTAGATTCAATGCTAAGAAGTGCAAGGTAATGCACCTGGGAAACAAAAACCCAGGGAAGAGTTCACAATGGGGGTGAGATACTAACAACAACAAAAATGGAAAGGGACCTGGGGTAGTCATATCAGATGACCTAAAGGTGGGCAAGCAATGTGAGAGGGCAGCAAGGAGGGCTGGGGATACTGGGATGCATAGGGAGAGCATCACCAGCAGAAAACAAGAAGTTATTATCCCTCTGTACAGACAGCTGGTGAGACCACATCTGGAGTACTGCGTGCAGTTCTGGAGACCAATCTCCATAAAGACATAGACAGGATGGAAGCTGTCAGAGGAGGCAACTAAAATGGTGCAGGGTCTGCACCGGAAGACATATGAAGTGAGACTTAAGGAGCTTAATATGTATAGCCTCGAGGAAAGGAGGAGGAGGGGGACATGATAGAAACTTTCAAGTACCTCAAGGAATCAACAAAGTCAAGAGGGTAGCATCTTTCAAAAAAGAGGTCTGCAGGAACAAGGGCACAATTTGAAGATAGAAGGGGGCTCAGAGGTAATTTAAGGAGTATTTTCTCAGAGAGGGTTGTGGATGCATGGAACAGCCTTCCAGAGGAGGTTGTGGAGTCAAAACAGTGGTGGAATTCAAGCATGCATGGGACAGTCATAAGGCAATTTTAGGGGGTGGGGGTAGGAAGAAGTAGGCTGCTGGTTAACTAGGATCTGCAGCTTATCCATCAGGTAGGGAAATGGGCAGACTGGGTGGGCCAAGCGGTCCTTATCTGCCGTCAAATTCTATGTTTCTATGTTTCTAAGTAAAAATGGTTGCCTTAGAGGGCGAGATGCTGGGGGGAGGGAGGCTATGGGAATGGCAAGAAATATTAGTGAGAGGACCAGGGGAGTCATTTCCTTATTTGTAGCGGCCACTAGTGGTGGTAGCAGATAACCTGCTAATGGAAGAGTGGGCTGGTTGGTTCCAACGCCTTGGCAGTCACGTGTTACTGCGTATAAATCTAAGAGCAGACCAAGGGTGGTGGTGGGGGCGGTGGGAGCCGGCAGCACAGTGCCGGCAGGGCCTAAACACCACGCTGTATGCTCAGTCAGGCTCTGCAGACAGAGCGCGGTCCAGTACCTTCTTTCCTTCCGCTGGGGGTCTCAATGTCGGTCGGTAGTCTGGGGAGGGCAGGCTGACCCTCGCGACCCTTGCAGTCCTCACTGGGAGGGCAGGCGACTCTGGGCTCTCACAGCCACCAGCTGTGGAAAAAGGAGAGAGTGGAGATATTTATTGTCTGTTGGGGAGGCGTAGCAAACAGATAAGCCTATTCTACCAGCAGGAGAACTGTAAAATCAGATCCGAATTGGTTTAATTAAGGCAGACAGTAAAAACACTGCTTAAAAATCACTTTGCTCAATGGAGTTTTCAATCAATCAATCAAAATCTTTATTTATTCAGGCGAGCATCATTGAGCATAGCTCATTTACAAGATGGACCTGATTGGTCATAACAATATAAAGGTACAATTTTTTACACAAATACAAGATATAGATTGAGTACAAAAACAAGAACATTATAAATGAACAAAAAGCAAGAATATTTACATATATACAAGGCAATGAGCCAAAGAAACTGGGTTATAATAAAAAGGAGTAAAATAAGACAGTAATGAGAGTTTAAAGCGAGGGAGGTGGGATTGTGGGAATAAGGTCAGGTATGAGTTGAGTGGGTGAAGGCTACAAAAACAAATTAAGGGTGGAAATGTGAGGAAAAAAGGGGTGTGGGAGAAAAAAGTGGGTTGTGGTAGGACTAGGCCTTGTGAAAACAGTTGCATGGCTCTGGAAAGAGACTAGTGTATAGCTTTTGAAGGATGTTAATGGAATGAGGGTATTCAACTTCAGGATCTTTGAAGAGAGTTCCAAATAAGTGCTAGAGAGTAGCTGATTGCAGACCTCCCATGCCGGGTACAGGTAATAGGTATCTTCAGCATGATGAGTTTGTTGTTCCTTAGGTCATATGGTCTGGATATGACCTGGGTAAAACAATCTGAAATGTAGGATGGTAATTTGTTTGTTAGAGCTTTGTAGATCCATAGAGCAGCATTTTTGTTTCTTCTATGATATAGGGATGTCCAGCCGACTGCAGTATAGAGAGAGCAATGGTGGGTGCTGAAAGGAAGGTCTGTAATGAATCTAAGAGCTCTATGATACAAGGTATCCAGCTTGTTGAAGTGGGAAAGGGAGCAGTGACTATACAGGAAATCAGCATAATCAATGAGGGATAGGAATGATGCCAGGATTAATCTTTGTTTAGAGTTTTGCTGGGGCTGACTATCTTACTGCAGTTTCAGGATTTCTTACTACAGCAAACTGCACGATGTGGTAAATGCAGGAATCTTTCTGGGCAAACAGAGCTCTGTTAAAATCGGTTTGCACAAAATGGAGTTTTACAGGGGCTGGCTATCTTAATGTCGTTTCAGTAACTCTTTCTAAAACAGTCTGCACGATGTAGTAAATGCAGGGATAGCTCTTTGGCAAGCAGAACTCTGCTTAAATCGGTTTGCACCATAGGAGTTTACAAGGGCTAAGCTTTCTTAAAGCAGGTTTCAGTATTTCTTGCTAAACAGACACATGATGTAGAAATTGCAGGAAATAATTAAGGCAACATCAATATTGTTACTAAAGCAGTCTGTTTGATGGGAAAAACTGGCAGTAAAGCTGGGCCAACTTAAAGGCAGCGGAGTTTAACTACGCAGTACTAACAGTTCGTTTTTCAAATTTGGCACCAAGAGCAGCGCAGCACAAACCAAACACACGCCGTATGCTCAGGCAGGCTCTGCAGACAGAGCACGGTCCCGTACCTTCTTTCCTTCGGCTGGATAGAGGGGGGGTCTCAGTGTCGGTCGGTAGTCTGGAGAGGGCAGGCTGACCCTCGTGACCCTTGCAGTCCTCACTGGGAGGGCAGGTGACTCAGGGCCCTCACGGCCACCAGCTTCTTTCCTTCGGCTCGGGGGGGGGCCTCAGTGTCGGTCAGTAGTCTGGGGGAGGGCAGGCTGACCTCGCGACCTGCAGTCCTCACTGGGAGGGCAGGCGACTCCGGGCCCTCGCGTCCACCAGCTTCTTTCCTTCAGCTCGGGGGTGTCTCAGTGTTGGTCGGTAGTCTGGGAAGAGCAGGCTGACCCTCGCGACCCTTACAGTCCTCACTGGGAGGGCAGGCGACTCCGGGCCCTCACGGCCACCAGCTCAGTCTTTCCTTTGTTTACCAAAAGGATTTTTTTTCTAAATTTGCTTGCTGGTTTTATGACGCCTTGGGGCTCTCAATCTTAGCATTTTTTTATGGCTCTTCTGGTTCCTACAGTGCCTTCTGTCCCACGTGACAGTGATGCATCCATGGCCATTAATTCAACAAGAGGTAGTAAAGCTGTGGTTTTAAGTTTATTCTTGTCCTGGGATCTCTAATGAAGGCTGCATTTCCAGATGGCAAACTCCCGAAGTACAACTGAATGGGCTACTCTGAAAAGAAATCGCTAGAGTCTTCACTATTTATAGCATGTGTGACCTTGGGTGATTTGTGTGCTTTTTTAATGGTCGTATGTAGTTTGATGAAACAAAAAGTTTTAAAAATAATACATTCACTGCTGCAGGCTAGACCTAGACACATACCTAGAAAACACAAAGTTTGGATTAGACAAAGTTATTTAGTTGAAGCCAGAATATCAGACTCCTAACAGTAGATTGCTGCCGCAGGAGTTATTATTATTCTCTGAATCAATGGTCCTGGACGTATCACTGTCACGTGGGACAGCAGGCATTGTAGGAATAAGAAAAACCACAAAAATACTAACACTGAGATCCCCAGGCATCATAAAACCAGCAGGCAAATGTAGAAAACAATGGGAAGGACTTACTAGGAGCACATCTACAAATAAAAACACTTAGCATAACATGTAATTTTTTACTTTAGTTTCCCTGTAACTTTGCTACTCCCTTTATTTGATACAGAAGTATTTGTTAGTTAGCTACAAATTTCACCATATAGTTTTTTTTCGCTAAAATATATTTCTGCCATTCATGTTTTCTTCATCAGCCTATTTTAAATTCCATCTGATATTTTTAGAACATCTTCTATAACCAATGTTATAATAAATTACTCAAGTCATTAAAGATGGCCACTACTTGCAGTTTTTACAACTCTCTTGCATTGAGGTTATCTTTTGACTACACATACTAGATTCCTGTTGTGGATGTATTAAATTTATGCTGCCACGTGCTTCTGACGGTAAACATCATAAAACCACAACAAGATATGTATTTTTTTCATGGCAGGCGTGGCACAAGAGTGGGAACATTTAAACACTTTAAAATGCCATATCTCTATCAATTAATAAAAACAAATGGAAACATAGAGAATACAGGTTGGGCAACCATACGCAACCAGCCTGCACTGACTCGGAGAGGTTCAGATTATAGCAGACCTCGAGGCCGAAGCTGTAATCTGAACCGCGAGGAGGCAGCACAGGCTGGTTGGGTATGGTTTTCCCAACCAATATTTTTTATACTGTATAGAGATAAAAAAATAATGTTTTTTTCTTAACTGTTTAAACTGTTTTGTCCCGTTCTCATCCATTCTGCCCTTGTCATGTCCTGTTTTCGGCCATTCTCCAGCTGTGATACATAAGTGACAGCTAATACGGAGAAATGGCTGCCTTTTTTTTCTTAAAAAAAACAAACCAATTAAGTTAATGTCCATAGAAAAGTTTAACTGTTTAAACTTTTGAGGAAAAACAGAGCAAACTGGCAGAGGTGAACATTATCGTGTTCTGCTTTCTGGTATCTGTTGGGAGCTTGTGCATTTTTTTTCCAGTGCTTCTTTCAATGCAAGTTAGAGATGGTCGCATGGACACTGTTTTCACCTGTGTAGAATGCTGTTGTACCACAGAAGGGTACAACTGTGTCCCATAACCTTCGCAATGTGGTACAACAATGTTCTGCTTAGGATGAAAATCCATGCAGAACATGCTTCGTTTATACACTATAAATGAATAGAAACATGAGTATATTTTAATGTATTTGCCTAAAATACAGTATTACTGAAAAAATTACATGTTGACTAATAAATACTGCTGCTTTGAAAAAAACCTGTATGTAATAAAATTATTTTACTTTGAAATCATGCAAAATACCCATCTTGATTTAAAGAAGAACACATGATGCCATCAGCAGTTCTCTTTTTTGGCATGGTGTTTGTTGAAGGTGTTACTGGGCAAAGACAGTAATGAAAATAGCAGGAAACATTGCTTTTGTAATGCTTCAGAACACTGCAGTTCTTTTCTGCAGAAAGAGATTGCAGTATTGTATATTAAATAGATGGCCATTGTTTTACTAGAGTTTACCTTGAAACTCTGATATAAAAAATATAATTGTGCAAATCCACATTTGGGGTGTCAGATTCCAAAACACGCACCGTGAAGCTACTCTTTGGACTCATTGTATTCACTTCAGTAATTGTGTTACAGCAATGTTCTCTGTTTTGATATCCAGCAGCAGGTTACCAGGCTGAAGCTGTGGTTAACCATTTGGTGGTGGTGTAATACTGTTTTTCAGTTGCGTGTTGAATGTTTCCCCTTTAGCAGCTTAGAAGCTCATTCACTTGCCAGGAGAATGTTTATGAAAAAAGTAATAATTGTGTAACCCCTAGGTGACGCGATCCCAAGGGCTACTACCCCTGCCTGCCTGCTTTGCTAGTAGCAGGTTAAGGGGCCTGAGCTCTGAAACAGGTGCCTCCACCCGGAGGTCAGGGTTGGTAGTGGTCAACCTAACCTGGGCACAGCCCTCCAGGACACTGTAACCCCCTTCTTTCCCCTCTAGTGGCCTGAGCACTGTACAATAATCACTTTCACAATACCCCTGGTACACCACACAAGTACCCACACTGTTTGCACTTACCACCAGGGCTGGTTCCTCTGGCTCGACCCTGGGAACCCCCTATAAAACAAGGTTAAGCACAGCAAATAGCAACAGTACAGTACTTTGAGCACAAACTGGAACCACAGTCAGATTACATGCAGAAAAAGTTAGATCGGATTTATTCAGGGGACTTGAACAAGGGAGGGGCAAAATCAGGTTAATTAGCTTAAAGGTTATATCAATCAAGCAGTTATGCGTGTGCTTTGAGTACCTCCACACAGTCCACCTCTGGGTACCCAGGTAGAGAAGAGATGGGCTAGCCATGACAGTTGCCCAGGGTTGCAGCTGGTTGGGGCCCTGTGATGGAAAACACAACATGCACAGTACACAGTATTTGTAATCCGGAGCCAAAGGACTCCGTTCATAAAGGAAACGAAACAACAAGACAATCAGATGACATACTCAGATTAAGCTGTTGTTGTAGGGAGCTACCCTGGTATTTACTCACAATACCCAAGACTGGACACAGGCTGGATGAAAATTGAGACTGCAGGTGGTTGATCTGGAATGCCAGGAGTAGCAGGGCCCACACAAGTCGCAGAGGCATCGTTCCTGTTCAAGCGTGGAGCAGGGGCTGATCCCCAGGCAGGTCTCTCGTTGATGGCTTCTCTGTGCAGTGGGTAGTCTGGCTGGGCCAGTCTGGCAAAGCCAGACCGCATGGAGACAAGTTCAGAAGCAGTCCGTTTTGGGCTGGATACAGCTTCCAGCAAGCAGAACACAGTTCACACAGTGGGGAACTAACTCACAACCCACTAGCAGCTCATAGCACATTTACATGTACAGGAATTCTACTGTACCAGGCAAAGCGCTCCCCGGGTACAAACGCAAAGTCTCTGCACACACCGGGAGCTTAGAGGTAGCTGGAACTCCTGACAGGCCAATTGCATTCAGCAAAAATATTTGTCCTTCTTCAGGTTGAGCCTGGCCCACTTCAGTAGCTTACTTTAGTCACACAAACTTGGATTTAGTCCAAAATAATTCTCTTCTCTCCCTCTCAGGAGCAGCAGGCAGACATGGAGGCCAAACTCTCAGCCTTTTCATAGTTCTTCCATGCGAATCCACTCAGTATTGCTCTCAGAATCACTTCAGCTCCTTCTTGCTTAGCTTCCAGCTTAGTTCTAACTGAAAACTGCAAGCAGCCCGGGACTTCCCCAAGATCCAAAAGCTTTGGTTGGCTGATTTGGTTGTCAGTCAAAGCAAGAGCTCCCCCTTCAGTTACAAAAAAGGGGCAAAAACTCATACCGCAGTTCCTATAGATTTTGAATTCAGACAGCTCCTGTAGTCTGGCTACATTTTAGGTCCCACCAGAACTGATTGGTCCAATTTGCAGTCCAGGACCAAGATAGTAGAGACAAACAAAACAGTCCTTGCTACAAAGAAAGCAGGTTAGACAAACTACATTATCATTCTAAATGGCTTTCAGCAAATAGTTACATCTTTCAACAGAGCTCCATCTCAGATTACTTATGCTGCAATCAAGCAGCTTTTAAAGAGACAGTGCACAGAGGCTATACAGGCTCTGGCAATCACATTTAAACTGCTAAAATGCAGGACACCAGCCTGGCAGTGAGCATTTAGGCAAGCTCAAGGGAGACTTTTTGGGAACCCCCATTTGTAGGGGGGGTTACAATTGCATTATCAAACAGACTGCTTTACTGAGGGAGATGAAAAAGTGACAACTTTGTCCCTTCTGAACAGGCAGCCCCAGTTTTATTGTATTCAGCATAGTATAGTAAAATTTTCATTTTTAAACAGGAACATACAATTAGGACTAAAGCCCTGTTTTCAGCATACTACCATCCAGCAATACATATTAAACTATAAAATTATAGACTAGCATTGTTGTAACATTAATTAAAAATTTCATATGTACACCTCAATACAAAGTGTTAAGGCAAACCATGTCAGCATACTGTAGAATACATTGCTTAATCATATAACTTAATTACAATTATGAAAGGATTTGGATATCTTTTTCAGGGGGACATGGAGGTTGACGATGTGTCTGCTTCTGGTATTGCAGGCTATAGCTACAGTTACTGTATTCAGAGGGACTCTTCTGCAGATTAGGGTTTCAGAGATGCTTCAGGTATGGGGTTCACTGCCCTATTAGCTGTGCTGCAGGTCTACAGTTGTTGTGGTCATATGCCATTTACTGCCATCCGTAACACTGCAAAATCATATGCAGTTCCCCTGCATGAGCAAAATGTGAATCTGAATTGTGCTGTTTAGGCAGGGTTCTAAGAATCAGTCATTTGTTTATTTGAGGAGGGATGTAGGCCCATTCCAGTGTGTGGGGTGGGTATTTAAAGTTGGTCAACAGTGTTAGCAGTTTTGAGCAGCAAATCATTGTACCATTCCAATACAAAACTATGGAAACTTTCCAAATTTTATAATCATGAGTAGTCCATGATTTTGCATGCTACGTTGAGAGGAAACGTTCATGGAAATTTGTCTTGTTCCTGGTTCTAAAAGGGTATATGTTTGAGCCAGCAGAGTGCCTCTCCGTACTAGTACACTACAGTGCTAGATCATCTTCTGAGAATCTAGAGTTTGGAACACCGCATGCAGTTCAGGGTGAAATCAGCACCTCTGACACAGCAGGTTTCCAGATTTGAGAACAACAGAAAGGATTGTTGATGGCAAAGCTGCTTCTGTCTGGCAGAAGAGAGAGAAAAGCAGTTCAATTGACTCCGGCCCACCATTGGAGTCCAGCATTGAAAGGGCACTAACTTTGAGGGTGCTCATGTTAGTACTTCGGCCTCACCATGGCCTGAGGGCATTAGTGCAAGAAATACAGATAAGTGAAAATAATCAAGGGAAGTAAAAAAGGGAGGAATATGAAAACAGAATCTTTTATAGTCTCCAGTAACATAGAATTTGCCAGCAGGTAAGGACCGCTTGGCCCACCTAGTCTGCCCATTTTTCCCTGCCTACAGTGTCACCACAGATCCTACTCGATCTCTGACTCATTTACCCTCCCTCCTTCCCTTTTCCTAAGATTCCATTATGCCTGTCCCATGCATTCTTGAACCCACCACTGTTTTCACCCCCACCACCTCCGCTGGAGGAGTGCTCCAGGAATCCGCCACTCTTTCTGTGAATAAGTACTTCCCCACATCTCCCCTGAATCTACCCCCTCCAGCTTCTTATCATGCCCCCTTGTCCTTGAGCACCCTTTTTTCTGAAAAATACTCCCCTCCTGTACCTTATTTATCCCCCGTGAGATATGTAAAGGTCTCTGACTGGTTGAACAGTGCAATCTGTTTTTCTGTGGAAGTGTTTATTGAAGGCAGCGTGCTCTAAAGCCTGTAACTGAACTGCCATACAAAAGATCAAAAGTTTACATTACAGTTCTGTGGATGCTATGCCTGCTGTTTTGAATAGTTCAGATAGCGACATAGCTATGCAATAGAAACTGGCTAGTGCTCTGTCAGAATCTTGTTTCCTGGTTGAAATGGATCAGATACCCTCAGACAGCCTGCACACACATTAATGCATTCACCGCACAGCCCTAGTTTGAATCCCACCTCGAACACTGGTTCACTGTATTTTCAGTCATCATTCTGAGTGGCTGGTGGATTTTTTACTCTCTTGTTTCTTCCCTTCCATCTTCCTCATGGTGCTATACCATGTTACTAAAGTCCCATTCTCCACAGGTTCCCCTGTGGTAGGAGGATGAACCCCACTTGGCCTGCTGCAGGGGTTTACTTTCCTACCCTCCCTGGCCAGGGAACCACTGCTACCAGAAGTCCCCCACCTCACCGTTCACCCAGTTGCCGGTATTCCAAGCTCACTCCTGAACTTGGGTCACCCAGCTCATAGCACAACATGCTATAGCTAAACCACGGCCCACCCATCAGTGGAATTGATTTAATGAATAAAGTGGATGGAGTCAGATGTTGGCAACTTTTTTCTGGTTTTAATGACAGCAAAATCTGAAACACAGGGTCTCTTTTTATGTGCACACCAAACATCTGAATGCAAGTTTAATTTCAAGTTAGCAGGAATATATAAATATTGAGATGATCGCTTCCAACAACCTGGATTCAGTTCACATCCATACTGTGGTAGTCATGCTGCTCATAGCTCAGTTGACAGACCTCATCAGGCTTGGCTTCTCCCACCGCCCACGGTGTCATCCTGTGGCTCCACTCCTGGTGATGTTAGATCTTTTTTCCTCTAGTAGTGACAGATCTCCTTCACAGCTCCTGCTACATGACAGGACTTCCTGATTTCAACCATTAACCTTTTGGTGACTTCTTCAATATTTCTCTTTAGATCTTCCTGGACTAAGTCTCCATTCTCCGTCACTCATTCACACTAGTGGGATAGTGCCAGAGGCGCTAGGACCAAGCGGGAGCCAAAATGTTTCAGAAGAGTCGGCGCCGAGACAGGACTATGCATGCGTGGCACCGCGAGACTAGCCTGCGCCTATGTAGGCTATCTCGACGTCAACCCTCCAACCACCTCAGTTCCTTTTCTCCCACCGTCGAGTGCACTTGGATGTCGATGTCGCTCATCTGACAGAGTCAAAGTTTTCGTCTACATGACAGCAGCTTTTAGCATTTAATTTAACATTTTAGTAGTAATTTCCTATTTTACGAACAAGAAAAGAAGATTATGAAGAAGAAAAAGATATTCTCACCTGCCATCATCGGAGTCGTCCTTAGACGGTAGCAGTGACAGTAGGAGGACTTCATTTGAAAGTTGTTATGGCAGAGGGGCTGTGTCCGGTCCGCTGCCCTTGATAAACGGGGGAAGGTCCAACTATGGACAGTCCTGTGCTCGGGGGGGGGGGGGACAGTCCACCGAAGCACGAATCTAGCAGTTCCAGGGATCCAACTCCGCTTAACCTCAAGCTCTTTTTCCCTCGTTGGGGGAAGAAGAATTGGTGCCACTCGAGGTTGCCTTCTGATACGTCTGCAGGAGGATTGTTCATCGGGAGGGGTGATTGGCCTGAACCGACTTTGGTGGGTTCCCCTTGGCCCCGCTCCTAAAGGCCGCATTCTCAACTCTGGACTCCATCTCTGTCCTCGTTGGAGCTCCGGTGAGCTGTTTCACCTCTGGGCCACTCCTGTGGAGCAGGGGGTTCAACTTCTTCCAGTTTTCTTAGCCTGTGTTCCTGATTTCGGGGCCTCGGAGCCGCTGGACCGGAGCTGGGTCAATTGGATCAGGATGAGCACAGCGCCCTCTTGGTGCCTTCGCCATCATGTCGACTCCTCGTGCCTACCCCCCCTGTCTTTTCCATGCAGGGGCCGGCATGGGCACCACCTTTTTCCTTTTCCCCTTCTTCTCAGGATTTTCCATTGGCATTTTCCACAGTGGTGTTTGTCCTGGCATTGTGCCCGACGCCATGGGTGACGCTGCAGGTTCCAGCGCCGTGGATCGGCGCCATGGTGGCTGCTGGTTTTGGCATTGGTGCCGTAGGCAGTACCACTGGTGTTTGGGTCGGTGTTGGTCGGCGCCAGGATGGTGCCTTTAAGGTACTGTGGCTTGTGCCTTGGTAGACGCTGCGGGTTGGTGCTGTGGTTGGCGCCATGGCTCTGCGCCATCATTCTGTGCAGTGCCGCAGGTGCTGTTGTTGCTATCATTGGTTGCCGGCACCGCTGGTGTCTTGTGGTGCAACGGGTGGTGCCAAGCACTGTGGGTGCTGTGGGTGGCGCCGAGCACCTTCCGGTGCTGCAGGTGGCACTGCAGGCACCACGGGTGCCTTGAGTTCCATGGGTGCTACTGGTGCCCTCGGGTGCCATTCTTGCCATGGGTTCCATGGGTGCCATTGCACCTTGGGTGCCATGGGTGTCGGGGTGACATCGGGTGCCATTGCTGCATGGGTGCCAGGGGTGCCTGCGGGTACCACCGTGGGTGCCCTCGGGTGTCACCCAAGTTGGCATAGGCACTGCTTGGTGCCTTCCTGTGCTACAAGTGATGCTGGTGACGCAGGGGTGCTAGTGGGTGCTGTCTGGCAGAACTAGCGACAAATTTCCCTTCTACAGACTTCTTCTCTGCAGAACTTGTGGCAGGATGCTTGCCGCAGAATGAAGTCCTGTTCTGCAGAAAATTTTTTTCCACACATCTTACTGAGTGGTGGCCTGCGTAGGATCTTGTGACATCCAGCGGTTTTCCACTGATGGAACTCTTCTGCACTGTTCTGCCAGCGGAATCTCTCATTCCACTCAGCACTTTCTCTGCTCCCTACGTGGTGCCAAGCTCCTCGACATCCTTCCTAGTGGCGGAGTCTCTAGTGGCTCTGACCTAGACCTCCCTTAGGGATCTTTCTGGGGTAGAAGTTCATCTAGATGAGTCTCTCCCTGTCCTTCTGGTCAGTGATACAATGGATGATTCATTTTATATACTATGGGGCATGCCTTCTCTATCATCCGACTCCGTGATGGAAGATCTTTTCAGCAGTTCCTCAGTGATGGGGTCCACTGTAGTATTTCAGACTGTATCTGTGGACCGTACACTTCTGCGTCTACACTCTTTCAGTCGTCAAGACAACTACACGCTGTGGAACATTCTAATTCAATGGTCGGTAGTCGCTCAGGCTCTTACACTCCTCTGATAGGGGTATATAGCCCCCTTGTGATATTGTTCCTTCGGTGGCTTCTTCGGCACAGGCCAGATGGAGGACATCTTCATCATTTCTGTATCAGGCAATCCTTGTGAAATAGCAGCCTGAAAGCCTTGTTAGGCTCGGACTAATGGTAAAAAAAAAAAAGAAAGAATGAAAATTTATAACAGCACAGGGCCTAGACGAAATTACCCAATACTACCCCTTTGGATCTGGTCAGGTTCCACCTCAGCCCCCGAGGCACTCGTCTCTAGAATACAGTAAAGAGTACCTGACTTCTTCTACCCCTAGGGGGAGTCCGATCCAGCGGCGGTATGGGTCATCTCTTTCTCCTAGACCTATGCGACTGCCCAGTCTTTTAATCCACATTGTTTTATCAGGCTTTCTTCTCTTGAGCAGAACCTCGCAGCAACAGAAGCGACTCTCCAGCGAATCGGAACTCAGGTTCCTACTTCCTTGCTTGCTTCAACTTAACAGACGACATACTCCTTTCTTGACCGAAGGTCAGGTAGGTCTTTTTTCTGAGGTGGCTTCTCAAATTATCACACCTTCGGTTCCTGCGCACCGGCTCCGTGCCAGTCGCTCACAAAGCTATCCTGTCTGAATGCATGACAGAGTTGTACTATTTGTTTTTCAGCAAACAAACTAGAGTCCTTTCCTGCTCCCTTTAGGGAGGCCGGAGTGAGTAGTGCCTCACCACATTGAGTCACTTCTGCCTCTATTCAGTTACTTTCAACAAATGGGTTAGCCCTAACTTGGTCCTGCTGCGTCCCTCCTCAATGCACATTTGCCTCAGAAATCCAGCCCCTGTTTTTTTCTGTTGGAATGTTTTTCCGCAGTGGACACGTCTTCCTGTACACTTTTCCTCTCTTCCCTGAGTTCAGAGACTACAACTACAGTTGTACACACAGGGGCAGGATAATTCCTTTTTGGAATATAAAGTGGGTAGGATCTGGTTCTACTAGACCACCACAAGAGGCTTCTAAGTCATGCTTTGGGTTTCCGTCAGTAAGGTTTCAGTGACTAAGTAAAAACCTTTCTCCTTGATGGGCTAACCCCACCTGGACCTTCTTGCTCACCCAGTAAGGGGTTCAAGTGCTCCTGGACCTGTTGCTTGCAGGTCAGCCATACCTGGTAGCGGGGATTTTCATCTGCGCTTTTCGGTCTACTCTGAACCAGTAGACTTTACCTCCGGCTTTTTCAGCTCCTGACATCCTTTACGTTAGATTAGTACATGTCTTTGACACTGTTAATTTTGGTCCTATACCAAATTGTGAGGTTGGGTTCTCTCCGCTCTCGTAGGGTGTTGCGACTTCCTGGCAGAGTTTCATTTTTGTGTCCATTGCAGTCATCTGCAAAGTGGTGAGTTACAACTCAAGCAGTTATCTTGTAAGCACTATATTCTAGATACTCTTTCCAAGGCAGCTCTTTTTATTAGCAGGACAGTCCTTGGCTGTCCTTTCTGAGTGAACCCTATCTCCTCCACGTACTCAGGGTTGTTGGTTTTAGCTCGGTACTCTCCCACTAGTGTGAATGAGTGATGGAGACTTAGTCCAGGAAGATATGGAAATTACGTACTTACTGTAATTATTGTTCTTCTTGGACAGTCTCCATCACTCTCATTCACACGCCCACGCACCATCCCCTGGGTTCACTCATTCTCTTTCCTGATTTTCATGATCCTGTGGTTCAGACTGTGAAGACATTGTTCTTTGACCCTTCTTGCAAGGGCCATCTGGGCCCTCTCAAGCCCAGAAACTCAGGTTAAGTTATTTTTATTAGTTATGCTGCACCTCCTCAGTCAAAAAGGTACTGAGGTGGTTGGAGGGTTGATGCCGAGATAGCCTACACAGGTGCGAGTTGGTCTCGCTGAGCCGCGCATGCGTGGTCCTGTCTCGGTGCCGACACTTCGGAAAAATGTTGGATTTTGCTTGGTCCTAGCACCTCCAGCGCTATCCCACTAGTGCGAATGAGTGATGGAGACTGTTCAAGAAGATCAATAATTACGGTAAGTAAGTAATTTCCATTTTTCAGCTGATGGTGAGCAGATCATCTTCTGGTTCCTGCTCTGTCAACGATTTCTATGATGGAATGCCAAAAAACAGGATGCATTTACTGCAGTTTGTGCATGCAGCAGATGTTTAGTACAGATGGTCATGACACATGTCTCCACTGCTTGGGGGCTGACCATGATGCTATACAATGCACGTCATTAAGCAATGCATACTTTCTCACTGGACAAATGCAGGGCATGTTTTCTTTTCAGTAAGCTTCAGGAAAGGAAGGACTGCATGGCAGCAGGTTCAGTGGCATAGTTGCAGGCCATGGAAAATGAAGAGGTGCAGGCAAGGGCCTCATCAGGTTGGGCTTGGTCCCCTTGGGGTTGGCAGTGAGTACACTTTTTCACAGTTGGCCAAAGTTTCAGAACATGTACCTTGCCATGCGACATTTTGATCAGAGCCCCAAGCTATGCCATCTCCTTCAATCATGGGACGGGTAATGTTACCACTCCTCACAATCGTTCAGCTCCTCTGACTCATCAAGTTTAGTTGAGTTTCCACCAGTCAAGGAGCCAGTTATTGCTTCATTAGGGACCCTGATGGAACCATCAGCATCAACTACTGTTGACCCTCTGGATGACCACCAGGTGAAAAATGTTTTCAAACTGGCTGACCAGCAGTTGGACCAGGATGAGGCTTTTTCCGTCTACAAGACCCTAGTACTGTTTGAACCCTCTCTGGCCGGGGAGTCGGGACAGACCAAGACCCTGGTTGACTTGACACCCATGCAGCCTACACCAGTGGTTGTTCCTCAAGTCATGATCAGTACCTCCCATGATGATAAAGGTGCCTCAGCAGGTGGCCTATACCACTTCACCACCGTCAGGGGTATGATCAACCTCATGGAGATACCTGGTCAAGGTCTCTATCCTACTGCAGTCAACATCATCCCTACATCAAGCTTTTCCTCCTGTTTGCATGGACGTTGATGGCATCAACTGCACAGGAAGTATGAGGACTTCTTGTGGCACCACTGGGCCCTGGCTGGCAAGGGCATGATCGACCCATGTTTCTAGTCACCTTAACCCCTTCTTTGATACTCATTCCAGTGCAGTTTGTGGGAGTGCTCCGTGGTTCTGCCTCTGCTGGTTTCAGCTCATCAATAAATCCTGGTTGAGCCCACACCTTTACAGCCATAGGAGCGGGCCTCTCCATGGACCCTTGGCTGCAGACCAGTTTGTTCAGCATCCTGTCACTCCATACAGTAGGGTGGTCCACACTCCCAAACACAGGCCCCAGCCCTTGTCTGGGGGCATTGACTCCAATTCAGAGGAGTTCTTCATGGCCGCCTCCTATCAAGGTTGGATGGATGTTGACTCTTCTTATAGGTCTACTTTGAGCAAGTCGACTTCCTTTGCTGCTCTCCTACAGCATGTGTCTGGTTTTCTGAATGCCCTTTTGGGGGAGGTCCAGAAGTGTGAGTCCTACCTCAGATACCCTAGGGATGCCATTCAGTGTGACCCAAGCCATCCTTGGCCCTGCAATCAGGATCTCTCTGAACCCTACATCCTGCCAGGCCCCCCCACCTTATGGACCACAAATATGTGATACCATAGAGGACTCATTGGGGTTTCCGAGAACCTTTCGGTGGATGAGCTGGTTTCAGAGTCTGCCTTTCATAAATTGAAGGTACAGGGAGATACAGACAAGCTACTGGGCAGAGACACAAGAAACAGTACTTCCTTGCTCAAAAGGTGTCTGTGGCGGCTACTGTGGCTATATGTCAGGCCAGCTGTGTAGCTCAGATGGCAAGTTGTGGTCATGTGCTTTTGATAAGCTCACCAGCACAATTTTGCTGCTCACAGCCGATAGCTGAACAGAGTCCAGGACCCTGCAGGACTTGGGACATTTGCTGTCCAAGCACCAGCTGCAGACAGCTCTGGATGTGGGTTACTCATATAACCATGCAGTGGCAACCTCACTGTCCGTGTGCAGGAGGGCCTGGCCGCATCTCTCGACCTCTACTCCAGAGACCCAGCACAAGCTGGGGTATGTGCCTTTTCAGAGCAGCTACCCCTTTGGCCCTGGGGTGGAGGATCACCACACCTGTATAGGAAAGTCCAGTGTCACCCTAGGCTAGATAACATCATCCCAGTAGGCTAAGCAGCCACCTAAGCCCCACAAGAGATCCTTTCAGTTCTCAAGCTATCAACCCCTGCAGCAGAGCCAGCATTTCCAGAACTCCCATCGAGCAAAGCCCAAGTCCTGTGGTCAGATACAGAAGATGTGTGTCTGGAAGCCAGGGTTAAAAAGTGGTGGGTTGCAAAACCATTCCCCATCCTGTACAATCCTTGCTGGAGCTTCTGGTCAGCGGTTGGCTCCTCCGCTTCCTTCCACAGTAGTCTGTGATTACGGCGGTGCCTATGTACCCTCTAGTTAGGCTCTACCTTACGGCTACCTCACTGTCAATCCTCTGGACAACGCCTTTGTTGGGCTGCTTGCATTTGTTAGCTGCACTGGTCTTCCAGTCCACTAAATTACAGTCAGAGCTAGCCAGTGCCTAACATATGATGATAACAGTTTGATATCTGTTAAGACAACTACCGAACTCTGCCTAACTATTCAAACTGCTGCTTTGAAACATGGCTGTATGTAACTATAATCATGTACTACTGCTGTTACTATAATTCTGTGTGCTTAACCATAGTGTAATTCCATCTTGCTGTTACTATGTGTTCAGTACGTTCTGTTTTCTTGTACTCTGACGCGGAGCCTTTGTAAATGAGTCCCTGACTCAAAGGTTGTAATCCTGAAGTATGTTAAATAAATAAATAAATTACACTGAACAAGTGGGTGCTGGAAGTGATGGGTTTAGGTCTATCTCTGGAGTTCAGTATTATCCCTCTATACTGACCCCTAGCACCGAGGCAGTCTGTGGTGCCCAGGGGTACCCTAACCGCACTGCAGAGTGATATTGCTCGGCTCCTGGAGCACAGTAGTATCGAGGTTGTCCCAGACATAGTGGCCGTGCAGGGATATGTATCTTGCTACTTTTGGTGCCGAAACAGATGGAGAGCGGGTGCCCCATCCTGGACCAGCTTGATCTGAACAAGTCCTTACAATGGTAAAAGTTTCATATGGTTACACTTCATCAGATTATACTGACTCTAGAGCCAGAGGCATGGTTTTGTTCCCTGGACCTCTAGGAACACCTTCTTTCACATCCTCCATGTGCCCTACAGGTGGTACCTCAGGTTCCACATAGAAGGGGTCTTGTACTAGTTCACGGCTAGATTGGGGATGGTGGTGCAGGAGAAAGATATTGGGCACTTTTTTAGTGGTCTGGATCACCTGTTCCCTGTGGTGCGAGTGCCTCCATCACCGTGGATCTTAGTGGTGGTGCTTGTTAAGCTTGTGGCTTAACCATTCAAGACTAGGTACAAGTGCGACATTTCGGTCTTTCGATGCTTATCTTTACAACGTTCCAATCACCAGACTGGCTGCTTTTGGTGACTCTGCCTTTTTGGTCCGTAGCCCATAACTTTGGAATGGTCTACCACTGGTAATTCAGGCATGTGATGGTCTAGAACTGTTTCAAAATGAACTAAAAATCTATGTATTCCATTTAGCTTTTAACACACTCTGACCATTTGTTCTTAATTATGCTCAAATGGTTGTACAGTGCCTTGGAAACTTTTTAAAGGCGCTTTAAAAAAATTGCAATTATTATTATTCACACTTGTCATGGAAGACCACATTCTGATCACTTGCATCTCAGCCAGATGGGTGAGTGAGCTTCAGGCGTGCTCAGTGAAGGTTTCCTATCTGGGTTTGCACATGGGCAAGGTCATCCTTTCCTCCCAAGTGAAGTTCCTGCCTGAGGTAATCTTGGAGTTTCACTTTATGGATGCATTGTATCTCCCAGTCTACTTTATGAAGACTACTTAGGATGTCACTCGAGCACGTCAAACTCTGAATCTGCACCAGGCACTCCTGTACTACAGTGAGCACATGGCAGGGGTTAACATCAAGGCTTGCCATCTGTTCATGAACTACACTGAAGCCGCTTCTGGCCGACCAGCAGCCGAACAGGGGATTGGCCAGTGGGTAACCTCCTGCATCGATCTGTGCCACAGAGTGACTAGTAGGGAGCCACTTAAGGGGTTGAAGGCTTATTCCATGAGGTATACTGCTGCCTATGTTGCTGCTGCCAGGTACATCTGGATTGAGGAGATCTGCAGGGCCGTTATCTGGTCCACTGCACATGCATTCATGTTCCACTACAGCATCAACATACTCGGTCAACGTGATGCTACATTTGGGGCATCAGTCCTCTTGTCTTTTTACCAAATAGTCGAGGTGCACACCTTGCTCAGTCCTCCTGGAAACTGCAAGGAGTACGCCATGAAGTGGATAGTAAACTGAATCCAGATTGGTAGAAACAGAGGCTACGTCCCTGTAACCATAGATCTTACTTCGAGAGGGCTCTTGCGGTAGGTAATTACATATAGGACTGACGCCGGCAGGCGGCAGGACCCTACGGAAAAATTTCTAGCTAGCGGTCCTGGCAGGGACTTCCCCGCGTCAGGTGACCGGCATCAGGGGCGTCGGTATAAAGTGGCGGTCCTGGCGCCCGCCTTCCAGTTCTTTCCTCGTTAGCTCGTGGCAGCTCGCTGGAAATGTCTGCTTCACAGTCTCTTCCTTCCGCTGCTTTTTACCAAAAACTTTATTTTTTAGACTAACATCAGTACTAATGTCAGTGTACATCGTCCCCTACACCCTCCGAGCTCAAGAATAAGTGCGATTCGTGCAGCATCCAACTACCACACAAGGACGGCCACTTCCTGTGCCTGTTCTGCCTAGGCCCCGATCATCCGGTCGAGAAGTGCCAGCATTGCCTCAGCTTTAACGCGGCTACCCGAAAAAGGCGGCAGCAATCCCTGGAAGCCCATATTCTAAAGAAGAAAATGAGCTCTATGGAGAAGGAACTTAAAAAACTGAGGCAGTTGTCCACTTCCCCCGAAGGCCATCGAAAGAAGAAGGACAAGGAGAGGCACTGGGACAAAGGCTCCTCCTCGTCTCCTTGAAGTCGGCTGGGATGCAGGTAACATCTCCTCCAGGGGGATCGCTCCTCGGCGGCCGCCTTGGAGGTTTCTGAAGCGGCGTCGGCTTGCCGTCTGGCCGAGCCTTTGCAGAGCGCCTCGGGCAGTTGGAGGCCTCCGCCCCTGGTTCGGCCGCAGGCTCGCGGCCCTACCATCATGGGCGACTCCCGGTAAGCTGGGCGTCGGCTCCTCACAGCGTCCGCCGGAGAGGCTGGTAAGGCGTCCGACCCTCCGGGGCGGCGACTTCTTCCCCACCGGACCAGGCCGACCCCTCCTCTCGACCTGTCTCCGGTGACGGCTCTCGTAAGTTGGATGTCGGCTCCTCCAGCGTCCGCCGAGAGCTCGCCTCTACACCTCACATCGGCTTGTCCAACGTCCGGCTGGCGAAGGAACGGCGGCGGACCCCCAACGTCCGTCGTTCCCGGTTCACCACAGCCTTCGCTGCCGTCTGGGGAACCAGAGCCCCCCCCTTCCTGAACCTGGGGACTTTTCCCCTCCGTCCCCGGGCAAAGCTGGGGTTCTTTTGCTTCCGTCAGTCTTTCCTCCATCTGGAACGCCGGACCTGATGTCGGCTCCCCGGACGTCGGCTCCAACGTCGGTACCTCCGGCGTCAGGGCCTCCGCCGTCGGCCCTGACATCGGCCTTACCGACTCAGGGAGATCGTCTGCTCCCATCGGGCCCTCCAGGCTCTCCACTACGGACCCGCCTGTGAGGTTCCCGGCCGGGCCGTCTGCTCAGGCAGCCCCCCCGGCTTCCGGGTATCCTCCATCTTATTCGGCGCGGTGTACCTGGGAGCGCGTATCTGGCACCACAGTACCTGGCGGACTTCCAGCTCCGCATGATACTCGACCACCGCAATACCCGGCGCGGGTTACCGCAGCCGAGTTTTGGATCGCTCCATATGAGTATAACCCGTATTCTTATCCCCCTCCTCCTCCTCCTCCGCCGCCGCCCTCGTGGCCGCCGGTGGACCTGCAGGAGACTCTGGCCTCCTGGTGGGCTGAGGTCAAGGCTCAGCTCACTAAAGAGGTCGAGAGCCGCCTTCCGATGATGGTGCCATCCCAGGTTCCCGTACACCCCAGGCGGCACACTCCCTCACCACCTCCGGACTCCAGGGTTCTTCCGTCTGGATCCAGAGAGGGGCAGGACACGCGTCCCCAGGGACTCCCCAGGGGGACCGTTCCTCCCACGGGTCAGGAAAGGGAGTCTTACTCTTCTTCATCCTCCTCTTCACTCTCGGACTCCTCGGACTCTTCCGACGGCTACTCCGAGAGAGATGACGAGCCTCGCTCTCCGTCGAAGCCCCGGCCAAGGATCCCTCCGAAGTCTCCTCCGGAGGATCCTTCTTTTATGGAGTTGCTTAAAAAAATCCAGGAGGGTCATCAGTGGCGCTCCTTGAAACCAGATCCTCAGCGTCTGAAGCTCGCTGAACATCTGGATCTGCCTGTGACAGCTCCTGCTTTAGTGCCACCCTGGATAGAGCCTCACGCTGACCTTGTTACCACGATATGGAAACAACTGTCGGCCTTAGCTCCACTTCCTAGGAAGTCGAACAGGCTATATCAGGCTCCAGAGGGTGTTGATTTCCTGGATTCTCACCCTCATACTGACTCGGTCGTGATTAGCGCCGCTCACGGCCAGTCGGTGAACCCAAAACATCTTAGCTCGTCACCTCCTGATAAGGAATCTCGCCTTCTGGACCAGTATGGGAGAAAGATTTATGCTTCCTCCACACTGGGGATTAGGGCCCTGAACTATGTCGGCCACATGGGGGACTACCAGAAGGCCATCCTTACTCAGGCGGAAGCCAAGCTGGACTCCTTGCCTGACTCCCAAGTCAAACAGGAGTTGGCTGATCTCGTCCGCTCTGCTCGTTTGGCCAGTCGACACATGCGACGCAGTGGACACTGCTGGGCGGAGCTCAGCTTTCGCCGTAGGCCTACGGCGTCATGCTTGGCTCCGTGTGTCAGGTCTGGTCCCGGAGGTGCAATCTGCTATCCAGGAAGCACCTTTCCAGGGGTCGGTGCTTTTCAGGGGTGATGTCAAGGACATCATTACCGATTTGCAAGAGAAGGGGACGGCTCTGAAGTCAGTTGATTCCATGTACCGTCCCCATCAGCAGCAGCATCATACCTTTCGCAGACAGAATCGTGGCGGCGAAACCCCAGGAAGGCGGGCCACAAGCGTCGAGCCTCCCACAGCTGCTAAGCCCCCCGCCCAAAAAGCAGCGGGTGCTTCAGTTGCAGGGCTGCCCCACACCACCTGACTCCTTTCCTCTCCCACTGCCTCCGGACTCCCCGGAGGAACCGGTAGGAGGGAGGTTTTCCCTACACCTTCCAGGATGGGAGAGGATAACCACGGCTTCTTGGGTGCTCCAGCTCATAGCAGAAGGACACTCCATAGAGTTTCTTCAGAAACCACCCCGCCTCCCCCCTCTGAAGTAGTCGTATTCATGGGAACATCTTCCTTTGGTCCAGGAGGAAATCTCGGATCTTCTGCTGAAGCAAGCGATAGAGCCCGTCCCCCTTCATCTTCAGGGGATGGGTTACTATTCCCATTTCTTCCTGGTCCCAGAGAAGACGGGCGATCTCAGACCGATTTTTAGATCTCAGTTCCCTGAATCTTTACGTAGAGTACAAAACGTTCAGGATGCTCTCTTTGCAGAGCCTTCTGCCCCTCCTCCGGCCGGGTCAATGGCTTTGTGCTCTGGATATGCAGGATGCTTATCTGCACATTCCCATTCGCCCATCTCATTGCAGATACCTTCGTTTTGCATTCCAGGAGGGGACCACTACCAGTTCAAGGCGCTCCAATTTGGTCTTTCCTCAGCCCCCCAAGTATTTACCAAATGCCTGGCAGTGGTGGCAGCCCACCTGCTTACCAAGGGAGTACAGGTTTTCCCTTACCTGGACGACTGGCTCCTGGCGGCCTCGTCAAGGGAGGAACTCCTGCGATTCCTCTCCCTTACCCAGCAGGTTTTTGCCTGCCTGGGTATTACCATCAACCATTCCAAGTCTCATCTGGACCCATCTCAGAGGCTATAGTTTATTGGGGCGATCCTCGATACGACCATGGGCAAGGCCTTCCTGCCTCCGGACAGGGTGGCCTCCCTTCAGACCCAGATAAGTTTGTTGTCTGACCGCAGGATGGTCTCGGCGAGGTCGGTCCTTCGCCTTCTCGGGCTCATGGCGGCTGCTATCCCCATGGTCCCTCGCGCTCGACTCCACATGAGAATCTTTCAGTGGACTCTACGCTCTCAGTGGGATCAGCTAGTGGACGACCTAGATCACTCAGTTCTGATCTCCTCGCCGATGATGCGAGACTTACAATGGTGGATGGTTCGAGAGAACCTGTTTTGGGGGGTTCCTTTCTTTCGTCCTCCCATGTCCCAGACCCTAACCACAGATGCCTCAGGTGAAGGTTGGGGAGCCCATGTAGGCTCTCATCAGACCCAGGGCTCCTGGTCCAGGCTAGAACAAGCTCTCCACATCAATGTGCTCGAGCTTCGGGCAGTGTTGTACACTCTCCAAGCCCTTCACCAATACATCATTCCCGGCCACCTTGCCGTCCAGACGGACAACATGTGCGTGGTGTGGTACATCAACAAGCAGGGAGGGACTCGGTCCCACCCTCTATGCAGGGAGGCAATGAGGGTTTGGGATTGGGCAACACAACACGACCTTCACCTCACGGCGATTCACGTTCCAGGAGTCTACAACACCCTGGCAGACAAGCTAAGTCGCTCTTCTGCTCTGACTCATGAGTGGGAACTGGACCAAGGGGTCCTAGACAGTATCTTCCAACTTTGGGGAGCACCACAGGTTGACCTGTTCGCATCCCCCCAAATGCAAAACTTCCCACCTTCTGCTCGCTCATTCCAGAGCGAGGCACTTTCTGGAGTGAAGCTTTGTCTCTAGACTGGAAGGACAGATTTGTCTATGCCTTTCCCCCAATTTCTCTTATCCCACAGGTCTTGCAGAACTAGCTTAAGAGAGCGAGAATGATTCTGATCGCTCCTTTCTGGCCCAGGCAAATCTGGTTCTCTCTTCTACAACAATATTCAGAGGATCCTCCTCTTCCTCTATCTCGATGTTTGTTGACCCAGGATCAGGGGACCCTGGTCCATCCAGGCCTCAAATCCCTTCAACTGCATGCATGGCTCCTGCAGACCTAGCCCAATCCCGTTTTGGAGTGTCTCCCAAAGTGGCGGAGATTTTGGTGGAGGCCAGAAAACCCTCCACCAGATCCACTTATGCCATGAAGTGGAAAAAATTCACTATTTGGGCCGCTTCCAAGAACGTGGAACCTTTCTCCAGTTCAGCGGGACTTCTGCTGGAGTATCTACGTCATCTGTTCGACCTGGGTCTCAGCCATTCCTCTTTGAAGGTACACATGGCGGCCATTTCGGCCTATCATGTTCCCTTCGCAGACAAGGCTTTTGCTCAACTGGAGGTCTCCAAGACCGTTCTCAGAAGGGTTCTCCATCTGAGGCCCCCCATCCGTACTCCTGCCCCCCTTGGGACTTGAATTTTGTTCTCGAGAAACTTACCCTTCCTCCCTTTGAACCTGCAGATTTGAAGTTTCTTTCATGGAAGACGCTCTTCTTGGTGGCCATTACTTGGCTCGAAGATCTCCGAGCTCCAGGCCCTGATGTGTAAAATCCCTACTTGATTTTCACAAGGAGCGAGGTGCTCTTCAGCCACGCATCCTAAGTTTTCCCAAAGCAGTAGCAGAGTCTAACTTTAAATCAGTCCATAGAGCTACCTGCCTTTTTTACGCAGTACTCTAATCAAGGGGAATATTTACTCCATACTATGGATGTTCACCAGATTCTGAGATACTACACCAACAGTATGAAGGATCTCAGAAAGACCGATCAGTTGTTCGTCTCTTTTGCTCACAAAAGGGAAGGCAATGCTGTTTCCAAGCAATGCCTGTCTAAGTGGTTGGCTCATTGCATCACTTTCTGTTATGACAAATACCACAAGACCCTCCCGGGTCAAGTCAGAACCCCATCACAAGAGGAGTAGCTGCCTCTGTGGCTTGTTTCAAGAATGTGTCTGCGGCAGACATATGCGCTACCCGCCCTGGACTTCCGTCCATACCTTCTGAAAACACTAAGTTTGGATATTGCCTCTAGCCGTAGAGCAGGCTTCGGGCTAGCTGTTTTGCAAGGCCTCCTATCTTGAGGCTTGCACGGCTAAGAACTACTTTTTGGAGTAGTTTTCCTCCTCCCGGTGCCTTTTCTTTGTTCCAGACTGCTTGGGATTCAGTGCTATATGTAATTACCTACTGCAAGAGCCCTCTCGAAGTAAGATAGTACAGTTACGTAAGAACTTACCGTAACAGTAGATCTTTGAGAGAGGCTCAGTAGGTCAATCTTCCCACCCTCCATCCCCTAGGCTTTTTCAGCTCCTTTTCCATTTAGGGAAATTTCCACTCCTCTCTCGTCCGGCCTCTTTCAGCCTGTGGCGGGAAAGAACTGGAAGGCGGGCGTCCAGGACCACCCCTTTATACCAACGTCCCCTGACGCCGGTCACCTGACGTGGGGCCGGTCCCTCGCCAGGGACTGCTAGCTAGAAATTTTTCCGTGGGGTCCTGCCGCCTGCCGGCATTAGTCCTATATATAATTACCTACTGCAAGAGCTTCTCTCGAAGATCTACTGTTACGGTAAGTTCTTACTTAACTGTACTTTCTGCTACTGGTATTCACTTCATATCCACATGACTCAATCAACATTTCCTGGTAAGTAGTGCTCAGAGACTTGCTTCCAGCATGCAATGTCTGATGTCACGAGGGGCAGAGCTGGAGGATGACACCACGGGTGGTAGGAGGAACCTAGCTTGAAGACATTCGGTGACTGAGCTACATCGAGCATGGCTGCCATAATGTGGGTATGAACTGATTACCAGCAGTAGAACTGTGGTTTCAGATAAGTAACCTCTGGATTTGCGTCCCTGTAATCAGATGAGTCGGCATCCTCACTCAGTTTTAATTTGGTTGTCACAGGGTGTGCAAGTGCTGTCTTTGTACAATTACTGGCTTTTTTTGAAGATTTTGTGAATTTGCACTTTGCAGGTTTTGGAGTTTAGTAAAGGGAGGCTTGACATTTTTATTTTGTGGTACCTGTGAGCAGTAGGTAATGCAATTTATTTCAACCGTTTGATTGTATAGGAAGGCTTATGGTACTGGGGTTTATGTGTCAGTTTTATAATCAGTGCTTGACACAAAGCTGAATTCCTGGGAGTGTGTAAAAGACATGGATGACTGGGTACCCTAGACAGAATGGATGTTTGCTAGATGTGGAGGGCAGGTTGGTAATGGCCAAAAAGGGACTGGACTTGTCTCAAGGTGCAGGAGGGTATAGCTTTTTCTACCAATAAATTTGTTTATGAAAAGTCTGCACAGCACATTTTCACACAAAGTACTTAAGAAAGATAAGATCTACAGGGATTCAACTACAGTGCCTCACCCCACTTCAGGGATTCAGCTTATGCAGACTCCAGCAGCGCCTTGTCACCCAGTCCTTGACTGAACTCCCAAAGCTGACTCTACTCAGACAGATGCTTTGAGCAGGATGGTGTTTTCCTCAGCTGGCACCATGATGTGTATTGCTGCAACGTCAGGCACACCTGGAAGCTTGTGTACGCAGCTAGAACAGCTCCTAGCTGCCATGCCTCATTCGGAGTTAGTAAGGCAAGTCATCTGCCTTTCCACCACGTGCCTTGGAGTTGGTGAGGCACCAGACAAGGGCATTATACGACACCAATGAGGTGACCTCCATCTGCATTTGGTGGATGATGTGGCTTTGTTTCTCTTGGCTGGCACCTGTGGCCAAAGATGGCTGAAGGTGCTTAAATCCCAGTTCCAGGGGGCTCACTTCTTCTTCTGTAGGGTCAGACGGAAGCTTTTGGAGCGCATTCCTTCTCATCTGTCTGACTCTGAGCAATCTTGGGTCTCGCCAGACCCATAATGAACTCCTGCCCTCAGGTGTTTGTCACACAGAGGGCTGAGAGTACTTGCTGCAAGGTGAGCTAGCTACTCCTTTCTTGGAAAGCTTGCTACTAGGACCCATGAGTATGGTGAAGGTTAATTCTTGAAAGATAAGAAATTTAAATACTTGCCATAATTGTTGATCTTCCAGTATATCGTCATCATTGATTCAGATGTCTGCCCATCATCCCCTGCTCAGCTGAGAGCTAGAACCTCGGGTAGCTCAACCTGTGGGCACTGACAGCAGACCTCCTTTTACCTCCTCTGCTGGCAGTCTCTGCTGTTTACAGAAACAAAAAAAGAAGGCTGGTCTCTCAGGTGCCACCCTTAAAAAAAAAAACCAAAAAAACAACCAATAACAAAAGGGCGCTTGAGTTACTTGTGGCCCCCCTACCAACCAAAAAAAACTTAGTAAGCAAAAATTACACATACACACACACTTGTATTTTGTTCCATGAAGTGTATAGGTGGCCCCTTTCCCTCCATTGTCCTTCCTCATTCTCCCTTCCCTCTAAGGTATATTGTCCCCAGTAGTTGCTCTATGCAACATGGTCCCTGGGCACCATCCAGTCTAGCTCCACTGAGCAGATGCTTTATCTGTGGAAAGGTGCTATGTACTTGCTTGAATCCATGTAGTACTGTGGCTTCACACACTGTAAATCCCTGCAGTTGCAGGGAGAAGCAAGGCATATTCTTCTTTTATGCTGTAATTTTTTATTCATATCCCGTCACTTCTCTCTGAGCTTTGGACTTCGCCCACTCTGTCTGAAGCATGCCAGAGGAGATAACCACATCTTGCCTCCCTAGGACTGCTAGTCCTGCAACCCCTGTGCTCTTCATCCCCCTTTTATCATATGTGCCATAGAGAAAAGAGGGCCATTGGTTTACTCATGAGCTTATTCAGGTTCTGTCTGGTAGCATGGAGTTATCACTTTTTGGGCCTTGTCCCTTTTCAGATTTGTGAGTCCCTTCAGGACTCTCTCCTCTGTGAATGGATTTCTGTCTACCTCAGTCCCAGTGCTCCTGTTGCTTTTATGTGGTCCCTCCCTTTCCCTCCCTGTGAAGGAGGGGACCGTAAAAGCAATAAGAGCACTGGGGTCCCAGAGTCAACTAAAAGAAAAATAAATATTCTCCCCCAAAAAAGAAATTGTCATCAAATGTTTAGAATGTAATGCCTATAGGTAACGTTCTTAAATAATTTTGTAGCTATTGTTAACCAAATATTTTCCACAATTTTTGAAACACACAGCACTCTAAATGAGAATGTGAGGGCTCCACCCAGCCTACCCCTGAATGTGCACTTCCTCCTTCTGCCAGCTCCCATGGTAATGGAGCAGCACAGTGGGGTTCCCACCTTCCCCACAAGGTGGAGGTAAGCACAGTACCTGCTAATTTACATCAAACTCCATTATTTGGCCTGCAGCAAAACCAGACTCAGGATATAAACAGAGGTCTTCAGCATTGCAAGTGGTGTCTCTCCCTGCTTCTTTTTAATGTATCAACATGACCCAACCTGAAGCTCCTGAGACTTACCAGTAATGTCACCCCTGCTCTAATCCAGCTCCAAGCCTGTCTCCTCTTCCCTTCCCCATATTTTTCCTTCTCTTTGTAAATAACTTTTTGACTACTAGCTCTCTTCCTTCTCGAACTTTGTTGCTGACCATCCACTGCTGTTTTGCCATTTACCACCCCTGACCTTCCTTCTGTCAGTCTGTCTTGTTATGTTTGAACATTCCTCACATTTCTCTATATATAACCTTACTATCTTATTAACCATTTCACTCCACATGTCGGTTCCGTGGTTTCTGCACTTATTATACATCTTACTGCCATTATCTGTATAATGCTTGCCGTTATTTTTTTTTTGTTTCTACCCATTGTATTTTTGTAGCACTGCTGTACTGTTCCTCTATTTGTATTATTGTACCCATGTTGCTGTTGTTCAACTGTTCTCTTTTTGTTGAACTCTCCCGGGTCGTGCCTGAAAATAGTCATTTTATGGCTAGTGCACCTACCCGGTTAACAAAAACTAAATAAACAAATAAAACATCATCAGAAAAGTATTTGGTTTGAACAATGACTAGCATTTCAGTCTGAATGCTTTAAACACAAGGACTGGCTGGAATTTTATTTTTTTATGTATAATTTTAGCCTGAATGCTTTTAACACAAGAACTGGCTGGATTTTTTTTTTTGTATATCATTTCAGCCTGAATGCTTTAAACACAAGGACTGGCAAGGATTTTATTTTTGTCTATAATTTTAACCTGAATGCTTTAAACACAAGGACTGGCTGGAATTTTATTTTTTTGTATATCATTTCTCTGAATCACGGGTGTAGGAAGATGTATTCTAAGTATCCATGATGTACGATATTTATTTAAGGGCAGCAACAACAAGCTGTGTACTGCTGCCTTTGTTCCATGAAAAACAGACCCATCTCATCCTTTCTGTAATTTCATTTGTGGAAGTCAAAACTAGAAGAGTTGTTCACTGAGGTTGTCTTTGCATCCCAGATACCTTACAACATTACAGGTACTGGGGTGATAGGTGGATGTCTAATGGAGCAGTGCATGGTAACTGTATTAACCAGTGCATGAGTGAGGGCAATAGCCTGTGCTGTGGTGTACAAATGTTTATCATGCCAGATGGGGCAACAGCCGTGGTCCTGGTGTGCGCATTTTTATTGTCTGGCTATACCCCTTGCCTGAATGCTTCAAACACAAAGACTGACTGGAATTTTATTTTTTGCTTTTGTTTTTGTGGCGAGTGTTCAGTGCTCCTGAAACTTTAGTTTGCAAACGTTACCGATTGCATGAACTCCCTTGAGACTGGAAAAGGTACACTTCAGTGCACTATTTTGGAAACAGTTTTGATAGGGTTGTACACGATG
Organism: Neoceratodus forsteri; assembly: GCA_016271365.2. NCBI lineage: Eukaryota > Metazoa > Chordata > Ceratodontiformes > Ceratodontidae > Neoceratodus > Neoceratodus forsteri. Next base: position 1,124,925,348 of record CM057449.1, on the reverse strand, counting down.
CTTGTGATCCATGTGTCATCCTCCGAGAAATGTATTCATTTGCTTTAATTACAAATTCTTGAAAATTAACAAAAGCAATTTTCAAATAGAGAAGCTGATGAAAATTTGAAATTTAGGTAGGTTCTGTTCACCACAAATCATCTGTGACATTTTTTTTATTTCATTTACCCAGCATAGCCCAGCTAAGTTGCAGCATCAGTTTTTTCAGTAGTGTCCTCAATTACCCTTTTTGTGTGACTGGAGGCACATGACGGACCAATGACTTGCATGAGGCTATACACTGAGTCAGTGTCTGTGGTTGGATTTGAACCTGCAATCTCCTTGCCGACAGTACTTTACTATAAACAGAACACTTTACCACCTTCCTTCCCAAGTCTATTCTAAAATGCCTGTTCTTTTATTTATTTCTCTGATGCTGTAGACATACTTGTTTATGAAGGAACAAATATTTACTTTGCTGTTTACCACTATCATCTAGTTTTAAAATCCAAAGTTAATGAGTGAGGAATCATATAATATTTCACAGAGCACTGGCAATTATTAATTATTATTTTTTAATTTTTTTTACATATACAGTTTAGGGTTGAAGAACTGCACAAAATTGGATCTTCCCTTCTCAAAAATCAGATCCCCCCCCCCCCACACACACACACCACAAGCTAACAACATAAAACACATGAGTTTATAGCAAACCCAGTAATGTCCTGCCGCGGTCCTCACAGAATCATATGGAGGCAGTTTTCTTTCTTTCACTGTAGCTCATGTGTAGAAGTCAAGTTCCTAAACTACACTAAAATCAAATTATAAAAGGCAAGGTTTGTGCTACCATGGAGCCTTAAAGCATGTGAAATATAAAATCAGATTATAACAGTCAAGGTTGGGGGTCATTACATATTATCTGGCAGAAAATAATTCAGTTAATAAATAGAAAATAAAATTCAGAAATGAAGACATTTGTGTGGGACATTCTTATGGTGGGGGTCAGAGGCAAAATCATATCTTACACATCACAAAAAGAAACTTTTGACAATTCAAACTTATCTGGAAAAACAATGTACAGAAGTCGAGTAAAAACGCAAGCGAGAAGGTGGTACTATGTTTTAAAAAGCAGGGAACTCTCATCTTCAGGATTTCTTAATGACTGAAGGCCCATAAAAAGCTAATTTATTTATTTAGCTTTTGTTGACCAGGTAAGTGCACTAGACAAATCCTGCCTATTTTCAGGCACGACCCGAGGAAGGGGGATACAGATGAATGCCAACTGACCTTAAACCAGATTAAGCTGTTGAGTGACCTATTGCGCTTACCTGTGAGTCTTAGCAGTCCAGAGTTATTTGTATGTAAATCAGCCTGTAATAAAGGGCTGGGGTAGCCATTGCTTTAGGCTTCTGACAGGCAATGATGTCACCGCAGTCTTGGCCCTGTTTTGACCACAGATAATCCAAAAGGTTAAATGGGAAGTTGTCTGTTTTGTTAAGTGTGTTTTAAAGTGTTATACGACACTGTCTACGTTTATAATAATTGTTTTGAATGTGCATTGAAACTAGTGAGTTATCCCCTTTACATTTCAAACTGTTAGTAAAAATAATCCAGTAGAATTCTGGCTTTGTTATGTTAGAAAATCCCATTCAGTCCAAAGTATTTCAATAAGAAACTGTTATACTTTTAACTTTATTAAAAAAAAGTAAAATACTCTTTTAATAACAACTTTCAGGTTATGCATGTTTTGGTCTCACTCACAGGCCACACACACACACACACCACCACCACCACTGTCTTGACTCCACTAAAGTAAGCTAGTTATTTTTCTTGTTCAGTAGCACAAAAATACTTTATTTTTTTGCCTTTGTAGTTTATTTCTATTCTGTTATGTGCTCAGCGGTGCCTAAGTTCCTCTACCCTCTCAGGGCAGGGGTTCGGTAGGTCTCAAAGGGTCACAGCCACACACACCCTCCTTCCACCACCACTGGTCTACTCTGTAGCAAGGTTAGGTAAGGTTGTTTAGGTTGGTTTATATTTTTCTTTCTGTACAATTATAATCCTTTTTTTCTCCTTTAAATCCTTTGATTTAATTAGCCCTCTGACTCAGTAACAGTTGTTTCAAACAACATGAAGTCTTGCTGTATTCTGACAATTGCAGTGACTCCCAACCTTTGAACTGCCCCGGAGAACTAAGGGTTAACTTTCCATGCAGGGCATGGGACGCTGAGCTCGAGCTCTGTTGAAATCTCTTGTCTGGAATGTTTTGAACTCAAGCTGTCAGATTCTTTACTCCACCTCACTGAACGGTCGCTCTGGAGATTTCTCCTTCAGCTCGGTTCGAAGTCAGTTAAAGTTTTCAGTTTTTCGTCGGTTTAACTGAAAAAAAGAGTTTCCGCATAGTCTATTCAGTCTCTGTCTGTGGTGCCATGAGTACTAGATAGGAATTGTTCTATTTTTCGGTGTGGAACTTGTAAAAGTGCGGTCGGTTCAGCTGAACCGACCATTTGATCGTGAATTTTGCTATATTTTGTGTGTGGTTACCGGTTCTTATCGGTTCTAAAAAAAAAACGTGTTTTAACCATTTTTTTCCAATACCCGTGACATGGTTAGGAACCGATAAGGGAGTCTTGCGTGGCGGTTACTGAAAAAGGGTAAGTTTGGTTAGGTTGGCCATGTCTGAGAAACCCAAGAAAAAAACGGGGCCCACTGGGTTTCAACACTGCAGTGAGTGTGGGGAGGTCTTTGCCAAGGCCGATCCCCGCACCACCTGTGTTTATTGTCTGGGGTTTGACCACCTCAATTCAGACTGCCAAATATGTAAAAATTTTCCCAAATCTACCCTTGAGAAGAGATTTGGTGGACTGAGGGAAAAGGAGGCTGAGAAGTCTGCTGACCCGGATGGCCAGCCTGGTTCGGTTTCGACCAAACCACAAGGAGTGCCCTCTGACCAGGGCGATACTTCTTCGGGCAAAAGGAGAGCCGATTCTGAGGAATCGGTTCCGACAAAAAGAAAGCGCAAAGATAAATCAACCGGTTCGGATCCAGAGGTTCATGTTCCGACCACCGAAGAGATAGCAAGGGCGATTCAGATTATGGAATCGCTCCGTCCGGTTCCGACCGATCCGACTTCTTCTGGCAGGGGTTCGGTTCAGTTGGTTCTCCCAGTTCAAGAGTATACCCTTGAAGATTTTTATGAACCGGAGTTTGAAGACGAAGGGGAATTTGAGGATTATGATGTAAGTGAAGGTCTGGATGTGCCTGTGGAACCGGACATCTCCCCAGACAGACCATCAGGTGTTTCCCCCCCTAGGCTTTCAGAGTCCCCTTCCCACTTTATGTTTTACAGAAAAGTGGCTGAAACCCTCCAGCTTCCTATGGAGGAGGCTGTGGAAGATCAAAAAATCTTAAAGTCTCCTAACACTATACCTCCTGTGGATAGAAGAATGGACAAGAGGTATACGCTTTCAGGCTCAGACACGGAGTTCTTATATCAACAATGCAACCATGTTGGGGTAGTGCAGGCTGCTGCCTGTGACAAGGCAAATATTCCCTTGGCTTCACACCCCCCTGACAAGGACTCCAGGAAGATTGATGCCATGGCAAAGAAGCAGTACATGGCATCTTCTTTGGGACTCAGGCAGGTGAATTACATGGCCTATACAGCCAGGTACCAGAAGTCCAGGTGGGACACTGTACTGGCACTGGCTAAACAGGCCTTCCGCCAGCTAGCCAAGGAGCTGGAGGCGGTGGCTGCAGATGGGATTGAGACATCTAAGGTTCAGTCTCATGCTGCTGTGGACTCTAATGATGTTTCATCAAGAGTCATGGCTACATCTGTGGCTCTTCGGAGGATGGCTTGGCTCAGATGTACTAGCCTCTCGCAGGACACCTAGGCTAAGGCTATGGATTTTCCTGTAGTGGGTAATTCTCTGTTTGGGGAGCAGACAGAGAATTACATGGGAGAAAATGGACGAGTACAGGACAACTTACAGGAGTGCTCCGGCCAAGGAAAGGCAGGCAACTCCTCAAAGACAGCAGTCTAGGGGCAGGGGCAGGCCTTTTCAAAGGCCTTTTTACCAAGCACAGGCCTCTTTTTTCCTTTTCGCAGAGGGGGTTCTTCAGAAGGAGAGGCAGAAGGGGGATGAGCAGGCCTGCATCCACCCCTCAGCCTAAAGTCCCTGCTAAGCAGACACCCTGATGGGTCTGCCCGGGTCGACTCTCCTATTCCAGTAGGGGGCAGGCTGGCTTACTTTGTCCGGGACTGGATGTCTATTACATCAGACAAGTGGGTCCTGGAAGTAGTAAGCCAGGGACTGGTTCTCAGCTTCAGAAAAGTTCCAAAGATGAGAGCCAGATCTTTCCACCTGCAAATCTTTCAGAAACCCTTGTCCTAGAGGCAGAGGTTTCTTCTCTCCTAGCTTTAAAAGCTATAGAGAGAGTACCTACCCTACACTGGGGCAAAGGACTGTACTCCAGGTACTTCCTGACCCCCAAAAAGACAGGGGAGTGGCGACCCATGCTGGACCTAAGATATCTGAACAAATATCTTTTAAAACCAACGTTCAAGATGATAACTCTGGGAATAATCCTTCCCTCTCTAAGGCCAGGGGACTGGCTAGCCTCCCTGGACCTCAAAGATGCCTACTTTCACATTCCCATCAGGTGCTCCCACAGAAAGTACCTCAGGTTCGAGTTGCCCTCAGGCCACTATCAGTTCAGAGCAATGCCCTTTAGCCTAACCTCAGCCCCAAGGGTTTTCACAAAGTGCCTGGCAGCAGTAGTTGCCTTTCTAAGAAGGCAAAATATTTCCATATTTCCTTATCTGGACGATTGGCTATTAGTGGGTCAGTCTCCAGACCAAGTCAAGTCTCACCTGCAAGTGACCCAGCAAGTGCTCACTTCCCTAGGATTTCTTCTCAACCTTCCCAAGTCAGTTCTCAAACCAGTCCAGCTCCTTACCTTTATAGGGGCAGAACTGGACACACTCAGAGCAAGAGCCTTTCTTTCTCTAGAAAGAGCAAGGGCTCTTATGGAACTAGCTTCTTCCTTCCACCTTCAGGTATCTCGACCAGCAAGGCATTTCCTCCAGCTCTTGGGCCACATGGCAGCTTCAACAGCAGTGGTCCAAGGGGCAAGATTCCAGATGAGGGATATTCAGTTCCACCTGGGAGCTTTTTGGTCTCAGAGAAAGGACTCCCTTACCAAACTGATTCCAGTGACTCTGACCTTGATCCAGGCCCTCCAGTGGTGGCAGGATCAGGACAATTTAAGGCAAGGTGTTCCTTTTGTTGCTCAGCCTTGTTCAGTGGTCCTTACCATGGATGCTTCTCTTCTGGGCTGGGGAGCCCACCTGGGGTCCCTTATTGCCCAGGGCCTGTGGTCCCCCCAAGAATCCCGTCTCCTCATCTAGAGCTCATGGCATTTTTTCTAGCTCTAAAAGCATTCTCACAGTCAGTTCAGAACAAGGTGGTTCAAGTCAGAACAGACAACACTACCACCATGTGGTACATCAACAAGCAGGGAGGCACTGGGTCCATGGCCTTGTGCACAGAAGCCATGAAGTTGTGGTCCCTGGCTTATTCCCTGCAAGCCTGTCTTGTAGCAGTTCACCTTCCAGGCAAGGACAATGTGCTAGCAGATGCACTGAGCAGGATTTCTCAGGGCCATCATGAATGGTCCCTGGACCCTCAGGTTTTGAAAGTGATTTTTTCAAGGTGGGGCACTCCAGAGATAGATCTCTTTGCAGCCCCAGACAATCACCAACTCCTTCTCTTTTGTTGCAGACCTCCAGTCTTGGCTCAGTCCCCCTGGACGCCCTGATTCTGAATTGGGAAGGGAAGTTTTTGTATGCCTTTCCCCCTTCCCACTCCTGTTCAAAGTTTTAGTCAAAATAAGGTCTCAACCTTGCAAGGTGATTCTGGTTGCTCCAGATTGGGCCAGGCAGCCCTGGTACCCCCTGTTGCTGTCCCTAGCAGTCCATCTTCCCCTGTCTCTTCCCAGGAATTACAACCTGTTAACATCCTCTCAGGAGAGGATTTGGTACCCCAATCTTCAGTCTCTCAATCTCAAGGCATGGCTCTTGAAGAGTTAGAGTTTGCAGATCTGCATCTTTCCCAAGGGGTTCTGGACATCCTCAAGGCTTCTCAGAAGCCCTCCACCAGAAAGACTTACAACTCCAAATGGAAAAAAATCAGCATTTGGTATTCTAAGAAGAATATTTCTCCAGACACTGCTGAATTGCCTACGGTTCTGGGTTATATGGTCCATCTTAATGGCCTAGGCCTCAGACCAGCTGCTATCAAGGTACACTTGTCAGCTGTTTCTGCATTTTTGTCTGTGGGGAAGCCTTCCTCACTATCTTCCCATCCTGTGTTCTGTAAATTTTTTTAAAGTATTGTTTCACATCAATCCCCCTTTTAGAGACCCTGCCCCAGCCTGGGATTTGAATGTTTGCATTGCTCAGCTTATGCAACCCCCCTTTGAGCATATGTCTTCAGCAGAGCTTAAGTACTTGACTTGGAAAACTGTGTTCTTGGTAGCCATTACCTCTGCCAGGCATATCAGTGAATTGCAAGCCTTGTCAGTGGAACCTGATTTTATCTCCTTTCATAGGGATAAAGTGGTCCTTAGAACCAATAGAAGGTTCTTGCCCAAAGTGGTTTCAGACTTCCATTTAAACCAGTCTATGTCTCTCCCTGTTTTCTTCACTGATCATTCTTCCACAGGAGAGAGGAGGCTACACAGTTTAGATGTCAAAAGAGCCCTTAGTTACTACATAGAGCGTACCAAAGGTCGCAGGTTTGCCTCCATCCAGTTGTTCCTCACTTATGGAGAAGTGGGAAAGGGCAAACCTGCCACCAAAAGATCTATTGCCAGGTGGATTGTGTCTTGTATACAATTCTGCTATGAAAAACTGGGAAAAACTCCACCCTCAGGCCTGAGGGCTCATTCTACAAGAGGTACAGCTGCTTCCCTGGCTGCGGCCAGGGATATCCCTCTCCTAGAAATTTGTCAAGCAGCCACCTGGAAAACAGTCCATATCTTTACCAAGCATTACTCTCTGGATATCCAGGCTAGGAGTGATGCTCGGTTTAGCACAGCAGTACTTCAGAGCCTATTCCCAAAGTAGGTTCTGTCCCTCCTCCTTGGAGGTACTGCTTGGTATTCAGGTGTCAGAATACAGCAAGACTTCATGTTGTTTGAAGAAAAATTACTCACCTTAGTAATTCTATTTCTTCTAATGGAGTCTTGCTGTATTCTTCCTCCTGCCTCCTCTCTCAGAACCTGTTTTTGGGAAGTGGGTGGGCAGGTGCAGGTGCACCGGAGTGTATTTGCTTGCACCCCCCTCCCTTTTTGTTTGGGTGCTTATTTATTATTGTTATTTTTAAGTGCATTGGGTTTAGTTTTTGGGTTTCCTGACTTGAGTCTTTCTTGGGAATCCAAAACTTTTGAGCCAGTTGACTAGTAGAATTTTTACAATTTCCACATAGAATTTTTAGTTTAGTTGGGCTCGTAAGAATCTGACGGTTTGAGTTCAAAACACTCCAGACAGAGACTTCAACCGAGCTCGAGCTCAGCGTTCCATGCCCTGCATGGAAAGTTAACCCTTAGTTCTCTGGGGCAGTTCAAAGGTTGGTAATCACTGCAATTATCAGAAAACAGCAAGACTCCATTAGAAGAAATATAATTACTAAGGTGAGTAATTTTTTCTTCCAGGTTACTGTCTGTACCTTGGCAGTGGCTGTTAGGACAGGCTGTCTGAACTCACCTCACCCACAGCCAGGCCCACACACCACACCACCCCCATCTACAGCCCTTCCACCACTGACTGTTGTTAGCTAGGTTTAGGGAAGGCAGGGACAGCCTAGGGTAGAGTTTATAATATGTTTTCTTTCTGTAATAAAAAAGTTTTAATACCTTAGTGCCTGTTATTATATATTGAATAATATATGGGTGTTTGTGCTTAACAAGAATTTTACACACAACCATGGTGTTGGATGCTACATAAACCCCTCGAGCCGAAACTCAAGGAGTTCTTTAAAGCATCCAACACGAAGGATGTGTGTAAAATTTGAGTTCTACACACAACCCTGTGTTGTAATTTATATAATTGCTAGGTATCATTTTTGAACACAACAGTTATATAAAGTAAAGATGTCCATGCTGGCTGCAGACTCAGGTCAGCATGTTCCGAGGTCGGAAGGGTGCTGAAGAACGCGAATCCTTTTTTTTTTTTTTTTTTCTTTTTTAAAGCAGCCCAGTTTAAAACCATTGTAGCCCAGTGATTTCTTTTTAACTTGCCGCAGAGTCCGAGTGGCGACAAAGTCTCCAACAGTGAGGAAAGGTGGCCAGTGCCATAGAAGGGACGAACTGCGGCTGGCGCATTTGCAGACCAGGGGAACACCAGCATGTGTTCTTATAACCAGGTTTTCCTTAGGGAAAAAATGCAACCCAATTATAAAAAAAATTAAATATAAGTAACTGTGTTACAACGCCCTCAGTGTAATGACCTCGTAACCTCTTGAGCTTTGTTCTCAAGGTTTATGGGCTATCATACATCAGGTGTGTAAAAAACTTCATAACACAGTCACCTGTGCATTTTTTTCTATGTAATTCCCAGGCCTAAGCAACATTTTGAGAACTGACGCATGTAATAATGTAACAGAAATCAGGAAAATCTATAAGAACATAGTATTATGTATGCTGCCACTTCAAAATCAATAAAAGTTTTAAGTAAAAAAAAATAGATAAAAGTCAGTGTTTGCAAGTGTAACCCCCCCTACAAATTGTGGTTTACTGTAATGTCTTCCTGGGCTCCCTAGTGCCCACTGTCAGGCTGGTGTCCTGTCTTCAGTAGTTCTACTTGTCTGCATGAGTGCCATAGCGTTCCTCTGGGTCTGTCTCTTTAAGAGCTTAGCTAAGCGGTGTTTAGAAATTAGTCTGGGCTGGGTCTGAGTAATTAAGGCTTGCGACTGGCCAGACAGTCTGTTATATTGCTCCATTCTGCAGTCGCTACTTGCGCAGTGGGAGCCCTCTTGGGAACTGTGATTATTTACTGTTTAATTGCTGTTATAGTAAAGATAGAGAAGTTTATCTAACCTGCTTTTATTGCAGCTTGAACATTTGGATGGGAGCCCCATGTTAGGTTCTGGTCTTCCAGTATTTGGACCAATCAAACCACTGGGGACCTAAAATGGAGACTGTGCCCAGGGATCTTGTGTGAAGGAATTCTGTAGTTTTAAGTGTTGGCACCCAAATGGATCTGGAAGTGGGAGCCCTTACTGTGAGTGATAGTTTTCTCAGCCGTCAGAACTTTTTGGATTACCAGGGAAATCCGCTAAACTGCCTGAAGCAGTGGATCAGAGTTGGAGGTTGAAGAGTGAACCGCTCAAGCTTTCCAGCAGCTGCTCCCAGAAGGAGCATAGGTGAATTGGCAGGAAGAGGCTTGCCAGCCTGACTGCCATGTTCTCCTGCCATTGAACTGCCCGTTGCAGAAGTCTGACCTTTCCGAGTGCTGGCTTAGATCTGCAGCAGAAGCAAGAAGAAGTTTGTTATTATGACTTGCGACTCGGACTGAAGACTTACTCCAGAGGCGATTGGCCTGTCTGATGATAGAATTAGCCTCGGATTGAAAGGTTTGCGCAGTGAAGCTGTAATTTGCAACTGGACTGTGCCCGAACTGTGGCTTAGCGAAATAAATTATTTAAATGTGCTGAATGTGTTTCATGGGTCGTGATTTGGTTCCTCACTGCAGAATCTTTTCACGCCAGCTGGCGGCTTCACCAGCAGAAAACCACAAACTTGTGTAGAACTGTTCATCCTGCCTGGGCCCTGCCACCTCAGCCTTGGCCGCTACTCCCACTTCAGAGACCATTTTGGCGAAAGACCCGCTTGGGGATTCGGCCCCCTGCTCAACACCATCGAACAGGTAGTGACCACCTGAAAGTGAGTCGTGTTGACTCTGCTTCCTCTAGACTTCCTGATCAACACCACGAGGTCTTCATCTCGCCTGTCCTGCAACCAGGTTCTGGTAGCATGAGTATAATCCAGGGTAGCTCCCTGCAACAACAGCCAAAAATCATTGTGGTGCCATCTAATTGTTTCTTTTTCTAGGTTAAAGCAATGGACTGAGCCATCTGGCTTGGATTACAAATAATTGGGTTGTGTGCATGTTTAAATGTTTTCTTTCCTAAGGGCCCCAACAACAGCTGCAGTGCTGGCCACCCTTGCCAACGCTTCAGGCTAGCCAGCGTGACATACTGGGTACCCAGGGTTGTGGAACTGTTTCAAAGGGACTTACAGTGCATGCTGATCAACCCTGATTTAAATCAGATTACTGATCATTCTGCTAGATTCGTGCCCCCCCCTTATTCACTTCCCCTAAATAAATCTGATTGTTTTCACGTTTAACCTGGCTAGTGTGCTTACTATTAGTTGGGTTACAGTGGTAATATTGTATTGTTGCATTGCTGATCTTATTTTCAAGGGGATTCCAGGGCAGTTGTAGCAGGTCGATCCCTGGTGTTAAGTGAAAGAGGCGTGAGCATATTATTACTGCTGTTTAGTGAAGGTGAATGTACCATTGTATTACTGTTCAGGCCACTAGAAGGGTTGGTGGGTGGTTATAGCGTCCCGGAGGGCTATACCAGAGCAGTTAAGCTACCCCAATACCATTCCTCCGGGTAGAGGCACCCGTTCACAGAACTCAGGCCCCTCAACCTGTGTATTGCCATATAGGCAGGGGTAGTAGCCCTTAGAATAGTGCTGCCTAGGGGGTTACCCATGATTATGGAATCACAAATTATGTGTGTCATATAAAATCAGATTATAAACATTGTTTGTGTGATTTTGGAACCAAAAAGTATGTGAAATATAAAATCAGTATAGTATCAGATCAAGTGTTGCAGTGGATGTGTATTGGCTTTACAGTCAAATGGTCAGAGGTTTGATTCCTGGAAACAGCAGATTTCTGTATCTCAGGCAGACTGGGTTGACCTTTTGTCCTTTTCTGTCGTCATTATGTATGTTTCTGTGAAAGCCAAGATTTGCGTGATTATGTAACCAGAAAGCATGTGAAATATAACATCAGATTATAAAAATTAGGGTTTCTGTAATTGTGGAATCAAAAAGTATATGAAATATAACATCTAAAAGTCATAGTTTGCAGAATTATGGAACAATTATGTTAAATATTGCTTGAAAGAACAGACATAATCTATTACTTCTGTGCATATTTAGCATAAACATTTTCATTCCATATGCAGTGTGCATATTGATGCAGTGTACCCCCACACATGTATGCACACATACTTGTGTTTTCATGGATATGCTGAGTCTATGTAAATTCAACTTTTCTTTAACCTAATTAAGGAAGTCTGGCGGAAAAAGTACTACTTGGCCATAAGCCTTGTTTGCTTCTGTTACAAATTTTCATTGGCTCCAGTCATTTCATTAAGGGCTTGGAAATACTGTGTGTGTGTGCAGAGTTTAGGAATGGATGATGCAGGATTGCACTGATCCTACACGTACTTAGTTAAGGATGACTGTTCACCTGCCCAAACACGAACATTTGTTGTCTGGTGCAGTGGCTATGGATTTGTCAAACCCCATTACCGGTGATTAAACTCAGGATCTCCAAAATCTATCCAGGTGCACGACTCACTGTGCCTGGATAAATAGCTTTGTGTCTGCACTAGGAGTGGAAGTAAGTGAGCAGGTGCAACTGACAGCAGACAGCTGGAGCAGTACTGTATCTTTGCTGCTATTGCTACTGCTGGAGTACCTGAAGGGATTTCAGAGGCTCTTGGTCCACTGCCTGCCTTGATCTTATTATGGCTTGCTCAGCTGATTTGGATTTTATGGCCAAACTGGATAGGCATTTGTTGCTAAAAAAACACACAAAAGACACTGTACTCAGTGCTGGAGGAGCGGAGCTGTCACTTTGGGCAGACACACACACAATATGGAGCTCAACTCTCTGATGTAAAATAAATCCAGGCTCACCACAGAGAGTTGCTTTCAGCACATGCAGATCCATAGGCTCAGTTATTGCTTTAGCTCAAAATCAATTGGTAAGTCGAACAGCAACATTTTGGTCCATGGTCAGATTGAGACACAAAGTGCATCCTTGATACTTTAACAAGTAAAAGTGCTTAGTGCTTATAAAGTTCTGCAGTCTCTCACCACTGCCCCAGCGCTTTGATTCCAAATGAATCTTCATCAGGGCCCTTTTGTTTTTGTTTATCAAGTAAGTGCACTAGGCTAACAGATGCCGATTTTCATACACAACCTAGAAGATTTACAGAACAGTACATAGTGCTGTAACATTACAGATGGGCAGTTAGAAGATGCCACAAGCATGTAAAAAGAGATGATCACACACAAAAATTGGGTATTAACAGAAGGTGGTGGTAAACGGTGCTCATTCTAACAAGGAGAGAGTGACCAGCAGGATGCCACAGAGCTCAGTACTAAGACTGATCCTCTTCATTGTCTTCATACGTGACATTGTGGATGAACTGAAAGGGAACATATGCCTTTTTGCAGATTACTAACACTACAATCTGTAATAGGGTTGATACTCCGGGGGGTGGAGAGACTATATAGAGACATTGGGAGACTCCAGTAGGAGTTAGGGGTATGGCAGCTGGGATTCAATGCCACGGAGTGCAGAATCATGCACCTAGGGCATGGAAACCCAGGAGCTGAGTATAGGAAGTGCAGAGAGGTACTGACAATAAAGTGGCAAGGCAATATGACAAGGAGTCAGTAAGGTCAGGGGGATGCTAGGATGCATAAGGAGTGGTATCACCAGCAGTAGGAGAGAAGTGGTGTTACCACTTTATTACTCACTGCTGAGACCCCACCTGGCCTGTTGCCTCCAGTTCTGACCGCACCTCAGAAAGGACATAGACCGGGTGGCGACAATCCAGAAGAGGGCTACTAAGATGGTACTCTGTGTGCACCATAAGCCCTGTGAGGAGAAGTTGAGGGATCAGTTGATTGCCATACCCTGCCTAAGGATTTTGACCCTTGAATTGTATTCTACATAATGTTTCTATAAGATGCTGGTACTAGATTATTTTATGTGGGTCCCGCACTGCCACTGTACTGCTGTGCACTTAACTTGTTTATACTATATTCACTCTGTGCACAATTTTTGCACAAAACTGCAAAGTATTACCAAAATGTGTTCACCTGTTTCTGTAAGTACTTGTAATCACTTAAACTATTGTACCTGTTTCCTTTGTACTGTGTTATTGTGCCATCTTCATGGCCAAGGTCCTTCCTGAAAACGGTCCCTTGGACCAGTGCACCCCCCCCCCCATTAACAAACAAACAAACAAAATAAATAAAATTGCGCACCCTAAAATAGAGGAGACATGATAGATTCCAAGTTCCCAAAAGGTAGCACTGGAAACAGACGGCAGGAGCCTCAGTGTACTGTATAAGTAAAACCAAATGAAGAAGCTGGCCTAACTGGCCGGGAATACTGACAACCAAAAAACTTTTGGTGAAGACAAAAACCTTTTTATTAAAATAAATACATACCAAGCAGTGGCATCTCCTTTCCATGTTAATTCATCATCAAAACCTGCGCTTCTTCATCAAGGTACCTTGACAAAACGAGGTTTTGCACAAAATGTTAGTGGAAGATGAGGAGGTGTTACTGTTTGGTATGTATTTATCTTAATAAAAATTCTTTATCTTCACCAAAGGTTTTTTTGGTTTTCAGCATTCCTGGCCAGTTAGCCCAGCTTCTCTGTTTGTTTGGGAGATGATAGAGACCTACAAGCACCTCACATGGGTGAACAAGGTACAGGAGGAGTCTCTTTCAAATGAAAAAGAGCACTAGGACCAGAAGAGATACGATGAAGTTGGGATCACTGAAAGTGAGTCGGACGCTTGGAACAGACTGCCAGCAGAAGGGATGGAGGTGAAAACAGGGGCTTCAAACATGCATGGGACAGACATAGATGAATCATAGTAAATAGATAGGGAGGAAGGAAGTTCATCGGAGACCAGTTAGACTCTGCAGAAGCAGACTAGGCAGGGACAGTGTGGGCAGGCTGGGTGGGCCAAGCAGTCGTTTTGTGCTGACAAATTCTATGTTTCAGTAAAAGTTAGAACATTGCAGAATAAACAGTTACTAAAGGCTAAAACAGGGCAGGATGAAACAAAAATCAGACAGTCCATACATAGCGCACACATCACTGAATCAGTAACATACATTGTTCCCAGGGATATACCCTGTTCAGGCCCAGTGACCCCCATCTCCCCCCAAGTCCAGCACCCGTCAGACTACCCCCACAGTTTCTGCTCCATGGCAGAGGCTCTCGGGGAGAGCGTTCCCCTGTGCCCCCCTGAGGCACTGCATCATGTGGACTAGAATGCAGTGCCAGCAGGCACTGGGATCCAGGGGAGTTCAGGAGCCCAGACTGTCACACAGATAGACATGGGAATTTCTTCCTTTGGTTTCTTCCCTCTTCTCCTGAATTGAGCACAGTGAAGGTGATCTCCTGCATGCACAATACACCCCTAAAGCAGGACCAAGCTCTCAGGCCCAGCCACAGGGGTCATCGTGGTGGCAGAACTCAACCCTCTCTGACCGAGGCAGACTGTCATGCAGCAGCTACCCTTTTCCGACCAAGGCAGACTGCCACGCAGCAGCTACCCCAGCCTGATTTACCTTCCGGCATGATAACTTGAGTTGCTCATGAATTTGGGTTGTATGTATGTCCGTGTGATGCGTTGTTCCTGGGCCATTGGGGTGGCCTCATTAGGTTTTGAAACATATGCACACCGTTGATACCCGCTACATACAGAGCATAAAGTACAGCGTATATGTCTGTATGTTGTTGGCTCAGCTCCGGGTTTCTGATCAAAGACAGGGAACTGGAAACTAAATCTTGTTTATTAGTATTGAACTTTAGTTAAAGCCAAAATGATAATCTTCATGGAATGTTGGATAGCAAATAGCGCTACCTAATTGACTACTGTACTGGTCGTTGTGCCCTAAGAAATGGCTATTATAGTTCACTGGTTCTTCCAGAAAGAGAGACAAAAACGACAGCGCATGTAGCAGATAATTAAAAAAAAAAAAATTTTTTTGTTTTTTTAATTCTAACAGTATGAATCCAGTAGTGATGCCATATGAAAACTGTATCATCTCCATTCTGAGATGTTGCCTCAAAGATTAGAATGGTGTTGTGGAATCAGAACTCCATTCAAATGTTGCTTTGTGGTGATGCTTGCTCACATGTTCTAACATCAGATTGGTTTTCTCCGCTGAAAACAGTCACCTTGAAACCCTCTCCAAGTCCATTGGCTAAGTCCTTTCTATACTTTATTTATAAAAAAAATTCCTTTAATTTTTTTCTGTTTAGTTCTTGATTATTTGCATTACTTAGAGAGGTTATTTATCTGACTTTTGATGTTTTAGTGGTTTTGTCTGGTTCCCCATTTGTTCCCTAGAACTGGAGAAATGTCATTTTGTGGTTCCCACTTTAATGCACTAACAGTTATTTCTGTTAAAAATATAGAAATAACTTCTTATTTTACAATCCTCACTTACTATAACGGCTTAAGAATGTTGTGTAAGGAACCGGCAATACTGTTGGCAGTTTTCAGTCAATTAGTATGACACAAAAGCTTAAGAAAAGGACAGGGCCGACAGGATTTAAGAATTGCGAATCGTGTCACTAGATCTGGACGAGGGCAGCTTTAATTGTTTGGGCCCCTGAAAACACAAAAGAAGAGGACAAATCTCAGGGAGTCACAGCCTGCTGCTGAGTCACCTAACAACTCTCCTAAAAGAAAAATGGAGGGAAGTCCCTTGAGGGTGGAAAGCACGCATCTTTACATCTCCTCAAAGTAAATCTAAGATGACAGAAAAGCATCAGTCACTGATCAAAGAGACAGATAAAACTGCTACGCCATCATCCAGTTCAGAGAAAGAGCACAGGGTGCCCAATAGGTGGAATCCTGCTGCAAAGGATGGCAAAAAGAAAAAAGCTACAAGTGCTCTGGTGCCATCAATACCAGCTAAGGAAAAAAAAAAGAAAAGCATCTGACTGCTCCTCCCCCGGAAAGGGACCAGGAGCCAGCAGGAGAAGAAAGAGTTATGCCCGCAGCATTTTTTACAAAAACGTGTCAGTTCTTTCAGGCATTCCAGGCCATGGGTAACCTTATTACTGTTCTTGTCCCCCTCCCCAGCCTCAGTTATTCTTTGAACTTGTGCTGGAGGAGGAAAAGGAGGTGGAAGATGAACCGATTGACCATGAAGTATCCCTTGAACAGGATTTTGATTCCCCACCAAAACTGAATGAGGATTTTTTCCCCAAATTCCACTTTTGTATGGCATGTAGTTGCCACTCTGGATATCCCTTCCACTGAGACAGAGGAATAGGGTATTGAAGAGGTGGAATTTATGAACATGCTGAAACTAATCTAATCTAAAAGGCTTATGGTATCCATTCAAAAATCCCTCAAAAAAGCCACTAGCAAGGTTTTGGAATATCCAAACCCGGCTCCTGGCACTGAGAAAAAAGTGGAAAAGAAATATCAAGTAGAGAAGCAGGAGGTAGAATTCTTATGTTCCTACCCTGATCATGAGGAAGCTGTCCCTAGTTTCTATGCATTCTGAAAAGGATTCCAGCCAACCCAGTGGCATGGAGGGCTGAGGCGCTGAGTGTCTTACTCCTGCCACACCAGCAACTTGGGTTCGGGAATGGACTTGGGTCATTTGCGGGCTGGCCAGGGGAGGGAGGATCAGGTGACTCAAGGGTAGCTCTCCTCCCTCGGGGAGGGCAGTTGTGTGACCTGCTGCTTGTCTGCCATCTGGAGGTGCCCAGATGGTAGCACAGTCTGGGCACACAAGTAGACAAGTCAGTCATGGGCATTCGAGGACGTCTTCATGGAGGTGGAGCTTTTCTGTCATGCCATTGCACATGTGTGGCATAGGGGGAAACAAATGGAGTAAAAACCCCTCTGGCCGCAGGATGACATCTGGGCCATTGTAGGCCCTGCAGCCGTGACAGGGCATCCCGCCATAAGTCCTGCATGCGGGGGATGTCAGGTGAGAAGTTAAGTCCCAGGGAAGTCGGGTGAGAGGGCTGGGGGAGGGGACCGGATGGAAGGGGGCAGGCCAGAGGTGACAGGGGTATAAAATACCGATGAAGAAAGGAAAAGGATTTCAGAAAGCTGGATTATATGGCAAGGAAGGTGTTACACTTCAGCCACCCTACTGTTAAGATAGGCTGTTCGTATAATATTCCAGGGTGGCATGATACAGACCGCCTAGGGCTTAAAGAGGCCCGACGCCACAGGCGGAGGGCCTTATAGCCCTGGAAGGTCCGGTATTTTCAATAATGCCCACCCTGGAGGGTATTATTGCGCTTAGAAAATGTTCATCTTAGTAAATTTAAATTAAGTGGCAAATTAAGACAGGAATTAAGTTTCAAAAATAATATAAGTACTAGAACAAATGTTTAGTGAAGAAATAGTGCAGATGTTTAATGGGTGTTCCAGATGCTGTTGCTCCTTCCCACAGAGCTGTTCTAATCTGTTGAAACCCAGTCTGCTGCCAGCACACTTCACACACACACACACACACTGCCACTTTGGGAAGAAATGTGTTCTCCTTTAATGAATGTCTGTTTTTTTTTTTTTTGTAGCCCTCAGATGTGTCAGTTAAGCGCGTGTCCGTGAGTCTAAGGGATAATGAGGTACAGCCCCAAGGTTCCTTCCTCATTTCTTTTTAATTTTTATGAGGAGCTGGACTAAGTGTGGGGAGATTGTGGTATGAGGGAGTCGATTTCTGGTAGCTTTTAAAAGACGCTTCCTACGATAAATTGAAATGGGAGACGGCTTCATTTTTGTTTTGGTTTGCTGCCGTACTGCAACCATGCGGTCGGGAGAGTGGTGCCACTGCAAAAGAATGCGGCTCTGTGAAGTTTGTATTTCCTCACTCTTCCCGACCAGAAATTATGCAGACTGTGGACTATTTTTTTGTGTTGGCAGTGCAGTGAGATAAGGAGTGTGTGTTGGGGGTTGGGATGGGCAGTAGCTCTCGCTAAGCGAGAGAAAAACATGGCGGCTGTTTGAAATTTCACTGGGTGCTTTTATCCAATGAAAAAAACAGGCTGGGCACCAGTATAGGAGGGTACCTGGTGAAGTGGCACTTCGACTGGTACTTATTTTTACCTGGGCATTTATTGAAAAATAAATGCCCAGGTTGGAGATGCTTTTGGCCAATGAGAATGGAGAATCCATTCTTACCATTTTCTAAATGGCATATACTCCACAGTACCAAAAAGCCCTTTGGAGTAACTTAAGAGCCCTAAGTAAAAAGACAGGAGGTAAAACTGTCAGTGATCTAACAGAAACTACAAAAGAAGAACTGGAAGCCACCAAATATCAGTTTCACATGGCTTTGGGTGCAAGTGTCACAGCCTCAAGGGTATTAGCACATGCAGTAGCTCTGAGAAGGTTTGCCCAGCTCAGTCAACCATCCTGTCAGAGGACGCAACAACAAAGGTTATGGACTTCCCATTTGTGAACCCTCCCTCTTTGGGGATAAAACAGAAGCCTACATGAAAAAGGTTGGTGAACAAAAAACAACTTATAAGAATTTGACCCAGAAGGACAGAGCTTCTACTTCCTTCAGGCCATATGGAAGTAGAGGAAGGGACAGGGCTTACGATCAAAAGCCTTAATCATACTATGACTACCTATAACAGGAAGATCCTGCCGTTCTTGAGGACCAACCTTTTCTTCAATCTGTTGTGGCAGTTCTTCTATTTCTTAGCCTAATCTATCCTTTGCAATTTCTAGTCCATAAGGTTGGCCTCCTATGGTCACCCCCTTCCCATTCTTGGCTATGCTATAGTGTCCTTTTTGGTATTCCTTTTCCCTCTCAGGTCCTCGTGCAGGGAGGTTTTTGTTGTGACCTCCAAGCTGATGTAAAACAACAGGCTGTGTTCCTCGTTGTTGGATTTAGTATGCAATGGCACTATGTCGTAAAATACCTTGATGTATATAACATATATATGAAATCTGTAAATGTTGAAAATACCATAGCACTAGGTGTTTTTGATATAGGTAAAAAGTACTAGGTGACTGTATTACAGAAATTAAGCTATGGGGGTAGAGATACAGAAACCCCCGCTGTCGTGTTGTTAAATGCATGTGTAACCCCTAGATGGCGCTATCCCAGGGGCTACTACCCCTGCCTGATTTGCCACTAACAGGTTGAGGGGCCTGGATCCAATGGCGGGTGCCTCCACCCAGAGGTCAGGGTTTGCAATAGTTAAACTAACTTGGTCACAGCCCTCTGGGACACTGCAACTCTTCTTCCCACTAGTGGCCCACACAATATATCAGAATTACCTTCACAGTATACACTTACCCCCAGGTCTGGTTCCGCACTGGGACCTCCCTGTGAAATGAGATACAGTGCAACAATCACAGTACAGTACTTTAACATAGACAAATACCTCAGGCAGTATAACTTTGCTGAAACAAGCAGCTCTGATTTATTTAGGGGATAATAAGGACAGGGGGAAATCAGGTTAATTAGCTTATCACTCTAATAATTCATTTATGGCTCTGTGTACAGGCCTATCCCTATCAGTTACTGTCCCTAAGTTTCAAGCTCAGTGGCTGGGTCCAAACTGCGGGTAGCTGGTAGGGGCCCTTTCACAGAGAAAGGGAGAATTAAACAGTCAGCAGTACAGTAATTCCATTTGGATTTAATGTGGCAATTCAACAGGGAGCGACCTTGAATTAGTACTACGACCTCCAAATAAGATAGGGTCCTTCAATGTCAGCAGGGCTCACTTGAGGTGCACAAACCTCTTCACACATCCATATAAAAGAAAGCACTATACCAGGCAGGCTGCATCTGTATCCCGATCGCAATTACTGCACAATACCCGAGAACACACAGCAGATTCAGTTCCTGACAGACCGAGTGTACTTTCAGCAATTCCTCCAGTCTTCTACAGGGTGAGCCTGGTTTCTACTCTTCAGAGATCCTTTGATTCTTTTCACAGGACGGATTCAGTCCTAACAAGCTGCAGACCGGAACTCTGGGCCTTACACACGCTTTTTGACTAAAACTGCACACTGAAAAGCACAGGCTCCTTCCTTCTTCACTGCCAAAGCTCAACCTAAACTCCAACCGACAAAACCGGCACTTCCTTTGAGTTCCTCCCAGTTCTTGACTGGATTGGCTGTCACTCACAATAGACTGCTGCTGTTGGTCCAAAAGGCACTGAAGTCTAAACTCATCTCCCAGAGTCACTGCCCATACAATCCTCTTGTGGCTGGCTCAGATTATGAGTCCAAGTTCTGATTCGTCCAAGACACCATTTTAGAGCTAGCTTACCCCACACTGATTGGTCCAGTTCAGCAGTTCAAAACTAGAATGGGAACTAGCAGACACAGTTCTGACTGCAAAGAAAGCAGGTTAGACAAACTGTAATTTCATTATTACTCTAAATAATTTCTGGCAAACAGTTACATCTTTCAGATAGGTTCCTTTGCACTCCTAGTGACTGCAAAATGAAGTGAATTGGCAGCAGCTCAAGTGGTACTCAGAGAAGCACACAGTCCCCCATACAAACTAATTATGTCTGCAAGCAGACAGCTCTTAAAGAGACAGTACCAGAGGCTCTAAAAACACTCACTGATAAATGGCTTAAATGCCAAACACCATTCAGGCTTGGAGCATTCAAGCAAGCTCCTGGAAGTCTTTTGGGAACCCCCATTTGCAGGGGGGTTACACATGTAAATTGCAGATTGTTTGAGAGCCCTCTTGGTACCATGCATTCCTGCTATAAACTGAGCCAGTCTGAACTGTCATGGTGATTTACATATACAACCCATGATCAAAACAAAATGGTTATGTTAAATGCACGCTGAAAATAGAAAATAGAGTTAAAAATCTACGTTTCAACCTTAGGTCTTCTTCAGGAAATATCTAAAAGAGATAAAAAAAAACAAAGTTGCTTTGCATTACTGATGTATGTGTGATGTTGTGTTTCTTTGAAACTTGGCTTTATTGCCAACGCCCTTTGGAGTAACCCTTGCTTCAGTGCTTCTGCACTGAAGTTCTTTGTCTTTCGCTTGTTCTTTTTTTTTGTGTGTTTATTTTTATTTAAGCCCTCACCACCCAAGCAAACAAGGCCCACATAGGGGAAGCTGAATCTCAACTGAAATGTTAGGTCAGTAGGTGCTAAGTGCAAAGGAAGGACATTCGTAGTCTGTTGCTGCAAACTGATGTATTGAAGAAGGGTTATGCCATTGCTGAAGATTATCTCTTGTATTTTGAATAAACATTACACAGAGAATGAGTGTTGAACCTGAAGTTCTGTGTCTGGTCCATCTGTTATCCCACAACCCCTCTGCACTACCCACCTCAAAGGCGTGTCCCAAGAGGCATAGACAGGAGAGGTTCACGGCAGAAGTAAGCACAAGTTCCTAAACCACATGAAAAACAAAATTCCTGACTCTCTGAAGGCTACCAGGATAGAACCCCTACCAGTGAGTGGCCACCTGTCTCATAACTTTCAGGAGTGGAGAACCCTTGCCACAGACAAGTGGATGCTGGAAATAGTAAATCAGGGTTTAACCCTTCAGTTTAGAGGCTACCTAAAACCAATTAGCCCAAAGGCTTTTCCTCTTCATAAACCTGAAGTAAAAAATTATGTTAGAGCTGAAGGTAAAGAAACTGCTAAAGGTAAAGGCTGTAGAAAAGGACTCTCCTTCACAGTGGGGAAGAGGCCTCTTCTCAAGGCACTTTCTTACAAGAAAGAAAACACGGGATTGGTGGCATGTTCTGGATTTAAGATTCCTTAACAGGCACATAAAAAAGGAAGCATTCAAAATGGTAACATTGGGAACAGTTATACCATCGCTGCAGAAAGGGAAGTGGCTGGGATCACTGGCCTCCTTCACCTGCAACCCCCAGTTAGGACACCTGCTCCCCCCAAGGCACCTTAATATATGCTTGGCACAACTAGTACATGCCCCCCTCGATCCCGTGGCCTCTGTGGACTTCAGATTTGTGACATGGAAAACACTCTTCCTCATAGCCATAACCTCTGCCAGAAGAGTCCGTGAGCTCCAAGTCCTGTACACAGAGCCTAAGTACATCATCATGCACAGGGACAAATCTGTCCTGAGGACAAGCAGGAAATTCCTCTCTAAAGTGGGGTCAGAATTTTACCTTAACCAAACAGTCACTCTACCTTTGCTTTTTCCATCCCATTCAAGTTCAGGTGAACAAAGATTGCCCTGTTTGGTTGTCAAGAGAGCACTCAGCTATTGTCGTGACAGCAAAAAGAATGAATGGGAACTAAATATAGAAAGTATATGAAATAGAAGCTGTATTGTGCCTAAATACAAAAGTGTTTCCCTTTTTAGGGCTGCAGTGGGTGTAGCCCTGCAGACTTCTTGCTGTGAGAAAGAGACTCCCACATTCTTTGTGACCCAACAACATGTTGAGTTTCAATGCAGTTGCCTCCACATCTGTGAACACTTCACTTGCTGTCTTGATAAGCAGTTGCACTGCACTATTTGAAATTCTCTTACTGCCCCCCCCCCCATCCAGTACCGTGCATGCATGGTTAGTTGTGCCTTTTTTTTAAATATATTTATTGGTTTCTGCCCTGACCTCCTCTCAGCACCACCACCCCACTCCCCCCAGAAACATAACAGTGGCACTGGGGTGCCCAATCCTCAGTGCCGGAATCCTCGTAGTGTCCTGATCAACTGTCCTCCCCTGGCCCACTACCACTCATGAACGGTTATTTTTGCCTCTTTTTTTTTGTAAATATATTTTTCCTCCCCCAATGTGACCCTCCTTTCAGCATCCATCACCGCACAACCCCACCAAGAAATGCAACAGTGGCACTGGGGGGTCCAATCCTCAGTGCAGGAATCCTCGACTGTCCTGATCTACTGATTCCCCGGCTCCACTACTACATGCGTGGTGTTTTTGCCTTTTATATCGCTCTTCCCCACCCGACTCTCCCTCTCAGTGCCCACAACCCTACTCCCCCCACAGAAATAGTGGCACTGGGGTGCCAGTCCCAGTGCAGGAATTCTCATTTGTTTTTAAACCTGGAAAAAAAGGCTATCAGTCTTTTGTGGCTGTTGTACTCCCACTCACCTGACCCTCCCACTCAGTACCCACCACCCCGCACTCCCCACCCTTACTTATCCATCAGAGGTCCAAGTTGTAATCCTCTCTGTTCTGCAGATACGCCTTCACTTTTTAGTGCTGGACCACTTAACTGAGGGAATCAGGTATGCGGTTCAATGGGGTTTTGAACTTAGTAGCATAACTTGGCCATTTTTCAATATTTTTGCCGCAAATTTTCAACATATCCATTTTGGGACACCACCTTATGAACAATGTACATGATATTAGGTAAATCTGACCTGAAAGGTGATTTTGCGGTCCCTGCATGAAATTACCTTTAGGGCAGGAGTTGAACATTTTCTCTGCCCTTGTTCATAAGGTGGGGTCATAAGAAGACTATGTTGAAAATTTGTTGTAAAAATATTAAAAAACAACTATGTTATTAGCCTACATTAAATTTTGCAAACACAGGCTCGTAACTTTGGTAATTTTCGATATTTTTACCCCGAATTTACAACATAGCCATATGTTTATAGCACCTCATGAATGTGACAGCTCTCATTTTTCAAATCCTGGCCTAAATGTTTTTTCACATCCCAAAAGGTGATTTTGCGGTCCCTGTGCGAAATCACCTTTCGGACAGAGTCAAAAGTTTTCTCTGCCCTTGTTCATGAGGTGGGATCATACGAAGACTATTTTAGGGTCTTGTGTAAAATATTTAAAAAACAAAGTTATGAGCCTACGTTGAATTTTGCAAAAGCATGCTCGTAACTTTGGTAATTTTCAATATTTTTACCCTGAATTTATGACATAGCCATTTCTTTTTTGTTGGTACTTTTTTCCCCTGGCCACCAGTCTGCTTACCTCACACTTCCAGGCATCCTCCTGAGGTTTCTGGCCACCGTCCCAAGGACCCTCGGCTCCATATTCAGGCCCGCGGCATACCCCCATGGCTTGCCCCCCACAGCGGGGAGGTGGAGAGTTCCCCTCGCACTCTCATATCAGGACCAGATCTAGTAGAGCCGCGCACCCTTGGCACCAAGCGAGTCCCCTGCAGAGATGGCCATCAAGCCGCCGCGACTGGTCCTCATATTTCTCCCATTTTTCTCCCCCTTGGACATCAATGACGCCAAGGGACAGGAGTGCGCACGCTACCGCACGCACCCCTTCTCAGCATCTGCCACAGCACATCCCCAGTTTGCCTGCCTGCCGCCGCCTCAGCCACCGCTAGAGGCCATATGCCACTGTGTCCCACTCCCTCCCCATGCAAGGAGAGCAGTCCTATGGATGCTCGATCCTTCTCCTCCCTGCCGACCCCAACAACCCAGGCTCGCTCCTCAACCGGGTCACCAGCATGGTGCGGAGTGTGGCGTCCAGCGCCTTAACCCTCAGTGCCACTGGGCCGGCATGACATAGCCATTTCTTTACCGCACCTCATGAATGTGACAGCTGTTATTTTTCAACTCCAGTCCAAAATGTGTTTTTGCGTCTCGAAAGTTGATTTTGTAGTCCATACGCAAAATCACCTTTCAGGTAGTAGGAGCATTTGCTCCACCCTTCTTCATTAAGCAGGGTCATAACAAGGCTATGTTGAAAATCTGGTGTACAAATATTACAAAGCAACAAATTTATGAGCCTACGTTACATTTTGCTAATACAGGCTCAGAACTTTTGGTATTTTTCAATATATGTACCCCAAATCATCCCATGTAGCCCAATCGGCTCTGGCCAGAATTTGTTTTGTCTGTAGCTCTTTATGGCCTCTTAAAATGTATTCCAAGATCAGCAGGTGATTGGAATCCTATCCTTGTGAAAGAATGCACTGCCTCCAGAAATGAACTTCACTTATATCTAATGTTGTTGCTGTGTCTTGGCCATAAAGATATGTTTTCATAATGATTGGACACCACACACTCTTCTAGCTTACTGTAATAATCCATACCTTGTACCCAGATGGTATTTGTTGTTGAAGGAAAACTGCACAGCAAAAAGAGCCCTCCCCTGCCTATAGTTAACCCCCCCATTTAGCAATTTAAGCCTACACTGTAATTTTTTTCAGCATCTTAAATATGCAGTAAAGCACACCATTGTATGTAATTATGGGTAAATTAAAACATAACAGAAAAAAAGAGCTGCTTTAAATTTAACAATTCTGTTTTTAGAGAAAGTTAATAAAAACAAATACAGTAGTCCCTATCTGTAGGTTTTATGTAATTCCCCCAGACATTCACATCTGAGCCAACACAGATAGACAGTTGAGGTGATTTAAGTTTTTTAAAACAGTAAAATCCCATTAGTTCAGCTTGCGTTGTGGTCTTTGGTGACAGTTTTGTTACTGACAAGTCCTGCAGTTGGTTGTTGGCATCGGTGAGTGTGAGATGGAGAAGTTAGCGGGAGTAGGAACAGGACTTTTTTTAAAATAAGTCTGACCTGGAGCTGGAAGTTGGGAGCTCCTGGTTGTGTTGTTTAATGGAGTTGTGTGCGGGAGCCACACACTTGGAGCCATGAGAGGTTTTGCCCTGTTACAGGTATTGCGCAAGTGCAGTGTGATGGTGGGACTCTGGAGCTGTTGGGAATTTCAAGCAGTAACAGGGGAGACTGTAGTGATGTACTGATGTAGGCTGGGACCTTGAAAGAAGGAGTGTAATTATAGGCAGATAATTAAACTCTTGTTCTTCTGTTTCAGATATCTTTATTTTCGTACCTGTTTAATAAAATACTTTATTTCAGCTGTGTAATATCTGTCTGAAACGTCTGTTGTAAAGGCTGGCCAAGAACATCTCATGGGCAGTCCTTTGCATCCCTCACTTACTGTGTGCTAATGTGTCTTGCTGACCAATGGCTGAGTTGGTAGGGCAACATTAGCATAGCGCGAGCCAGGGAGGCACGAGACTGCCCACTCCATGGCACTGGGCAGCCTTTATAACCAGAACGTAATGGCATACTGTAGATAAAGAAGCTGAAGTAAAGTATTTTAAAGCATTGAAACAAAATTACCGTAGCGGATTAAAATGATATGGGGAGTTACCTATCAGCAGGGGCGGGCTGGTTATTATGCATAGTTGTCCTTTATAAAATGGGTAGGCTAAATCAAGCAATTTGATTGGCTAGTTACCCATGCATGAAATATGTTCCATGCATGGGTTAAAAAAAAGGTCAGAGAAGCAGAACCACATTTCCAAATGAAATCAGGAGCGTTAGAATGTTGCCATGTAAAATGCCACCATCTTCTATTCACTCGCTAACGCTCCGTTTATTTCATTTTAACTTATCAACATTTGAACAGCTGTGTGCATTTTGAATAGAATGCAGTTTACAAATTCCCACTAAAGATTGTTGTTACTGTCCATTAAACCCCGCCACAAATCTCTTTCCGGCAGTCAGAGTCAGCCTCTGTGAAGCAGCGCTATTTCACGTCTTGTACGGCAGTCAGACCCTGTTGCCCTCTAGTCTGTTCTTCTGCTGCTTGCTCCCAGGTAGTTTCCTGTGGCAATTGCTCTTTTCTACTGTGTGGATCTCTTAATCAGATGAATCGAAATGCCCCTGCAAATGTAGAGAAAGGCTCGGTCAACAATGGAGGGGGAGTGACCGCATGAGAGCAGCACAAACATACAACTGCTGGCGGGAGGTACATGGACTGGGGATAGCGTACTTCAGTCGGCTTCAGCAGGCATGTTTACAAAAAAAAAAAAATACATGCTTCAGCACTCGTTTGCAGACTGTGCACACTACAATTATAGCAAACTGGAGTCACATAGATGCAAATCTAAGTATGTTTCAGCACTTATTTGCAGCACAGACTGCACAGTACACATAACCTGGAGTCAGAAATGCAAATCTGCTCATGAATAATATAACTCAGTGTCTGCGGAAGGACTATTTTATCTTACATTAGCATCTTAAAAGTCTTTTTTTCCACATGCAAGCAAGATTTTTCTACCTGTAAAAATAAAAATAAATATAGGTACCCATTTATAAGCGCAATAAGACACTCCAGGTGTGTGCATGGAACATATTTTACTGCACCTAGGGGCTAAAGGCACTCGGCCAAGGTCTTGTGCCTTATTATGCCGCTGGCCGTGCGGTAAAATATGTTCCATGCACACCCTGTCGTGTCTTATTGCTTACTTAATATATTATTCAGTGATCTATTCTTTGTAGTTCTTGAACTACAAACCTAATTACACCAATTTAGTAGACTTCTTTTGACTTTGTTCACACTAGTTTGTCACTCAAGATTAAACCACTGAGTTATCTGGGAGTGTTTTGATTGGACTATGTACATTGTAACTAGACTAGAATAAGTCTAGCTGAGGAGAAAAAGGACTGCAGAAAAAAGGATAGGAAATGGGTGGCTTTAGAAGCAATTGGGCATACCAGTTGTATTCCATCAAACAACTGCATGTTATGAGAAAGACTGATCTCAGTGTGCTGCTATTCTTTTTTATATCTCCCATTATGCCTCTTCTTAACAAGCGTCTCATAGATAAAATATGTTATATATTCAAAAAAAGGTTGCTTTTAGAGTTTTATGCAGCAAGCGGTTATGTCCACCTGTTGTCCTTATGCACTTTTTTTTTTTACTGTTTAAGGATTATTGTTCTGTTCAGTGTGTGTGAGCTGATTGTGGTGAAGACTGAGTAGTGACATGTCAAACAGAATTCAGCACCAGTTGAATCTTTTTTCTCTTCAACACACACACACACACACATATCGATGATGCTTTGTGCTGGGTTTGAGGCTTTTGATTATATTTGAGTTTGCAGAACTCACACAGATTGAATTGGAAACTGTCTGCCATCTTGTATCATTTATGCATCCTGCAGTACATATTGCTGTTCTTTCTTATCAGTATTTAAACTACTTCGCCTCTTTCACTTACAGCAAAATAAAAAGAGTGCAAATGTATCTGCTTTCAGCCAGCTGAAGCAAAAGTAAATGCCCATCCTTATGCTATTCACCTTGTGGTAAAGAGACATTGTTAGTAGCTGGAGAGTAGATTTGTGAGACAAATCTGCTTTAGGCTTTTTGGATGTTGTCTGCAGTTGGGAGCTGCTTTTACCATTGCCACATTTAATCCCTTCTTGAAGCTGCTACTTTTTCTTGTGTATAACCCAGCTGTAGTGTGGTCTGCATAGTGACTTTAATTTTTCCAATTAATTTTTCTGGTGATGTCCTTAAGTGGCTTTAAAGCTATCTGTATAGGAGAAAGCATAGAACTGTCATCAGTAACCAGATCGGTTGATTTTGGGCCCTTTCCTCCTTTCCATTTTTTTAAATGACTTATCAAACTGTTGTCCATCTGAAGATACACTGTTCTATGCAGACAATGCCATTATTTTTAAGGGTAGAAAAAAACCTGGGCGCTATCAACCAAATTGTCCAAAAGGTTTGGAAAAATCTTCAGGACTGGTTAATTTCTCACAAAATGGTCCTTAATATAAAATTAAAAACCACAACAGCCTATGATTTCTGAGTCTAACAATAAGCAAAATAATATTGATTTCATTATCAAGGCAGTGGGTGGAGATGTCACTGAGGTCGTTAAGGAATTTCATTATCTAGGTATTGTTTTGGACAGCGCTCTGTCATTTGACAAGCACATTGACTAGCTCATCAAGACTTGGTTCACTGTACGTGGTGCAGCAGTTTTTGCTGCCTGAATCCGGGATGTTGCTAGCAGCCAGTTTTGTGATCTCACAGCTTGACTATGGAATAGTGTGTTATTTTTAGCCCCAGAGCGCTGTCCAGAATAAGTACCTTATATAATACCATTTGCAGATTCATTATTGGTTCACCATTACCACTCATCACTGTACACTGCATGATGCTGAAGGCCTTCTTTCATTTGATGATAGAGTCAAATTAAAAGTGGCTACTTTTTTACGCAAGGTAAAATCTGAAAAAATTACCCCTTCCATTATTTTACTTTTTTCGTCAGCCATTTCTGTTAAGAAATATAGTAGCAGTGTCAGTGGCTCAGCAAGTTGTACATTTGCCTCTGAGGCCAGAAGATCAAAAGGTTGTGGGTTCTAGACCCATACCAGGCACTTGGGTAAATCCCAATACTAACACTGTAGTGCATCATGAGGGGGATGCTGCATTCCTGAAGTGCTGTCTTTTGTGTGAGACATTAAACCGAGGTCCTGTCTACCTGTTCTGGTGGTTGTTCAGGTGGATGTTAAAGATCTCGTGGCACTTCTCGAAAAAGAGTAGGGGTATTTCCTCGGTGTCCTGGCCAAATTTCCCCTATTCACTAAAAATGCCATCAACAGCTTAATCTGGTTCAATTTCAGTTGGTGACCATCTGTATCCCCACCCCCGGGTTGCCCATGAAAAAGGGACTTATAATCTCAGTGGGCCTGCCCAATCAACAAAATTCAATAAATAAGAAATAAGAACACCAGATCCCAGGAGGAATTTCGGTCTCATGTCCCATTTGAAAGGGCAACCAAGGGCCAGAGGGCTTTAGGGCACTTCACTGCTAGTTTGTATAACAGTCTGCCTCATTCCATTAAAGAGGACAGGAAATTATTTCTAACTGGCAGCTGTTTATATTCCTATTTTCAGAAATTATAGTCATACCGTGGCATCCCCTGGATGAAACCCACTTTTAAAGTACTCTGCAGTATGCTGCAGCAGACCTACTGAATAAAGCAATGTAATTTCAAAGGCAATTAGTCCCTTTTGTCATGCAGGAAACTGTCGCATTCACTTCATCCTGGCAGTGTCACATTTTCCTGAATGACAAAAGGGTCTAATTGCCATTGAAAATACATTCCTTTACTCAGTAGGTGTGCTGCAGCATACTGCAGAGTGCTTTAAAAGTGGGTTTTATCCTGGGGAACGCCACTGTACCTCTAAATGATATCTGTTTAACTGTACATGAATAAAAAGTGATGTGAAAAACAATTTTGCTTTGTTTTGCTTTTATGGGCAGCATTCTTTTACAGTTGTCTTCATATAATCAGTGATCTGGAATTTTAACTATGTTACAGTTTATGTACCGGACTCTAAGCATGGTTCTGATAAGTCAACAGCTTGTGCTTAGCATTCTGTACACAAACCTTGACACAGTAAAAATGTCAAAGTACTGGTTCCGTGAAGAGAACTGTGCAGAATATTGTCCATAAAAAGAAAACAATTAAAAACATATGTTTCTAGGGACATGGATATGGTTCACTTATCTGCATGATGGCAGTTCTTCTGTCGTGTGGATAAGTAAACCATATCCACATCCCTAGAAAAATAGGTTCTAGGGACATGGATATGTTGTCCATCCACACAGTCTGGCAGGTTCCTTGCCGCTTTAAATCTTGCCGGAAGGTCTTCAAGCTGGCTCCTCTCACCCACCCGGGTGGTAAAACTCACGGCTCCACCCCATGACGCCAAATCTTCCTTACCGCTTGGAAGCTCAGGTTCCTTCCTTAATGCTCTGCGTATAGACTGGATCCTAACTCTTCGGTTCACCCAAAAATAATTTTAAAATTCTCAAGACTTCGATCAAATTCTTCCCTCGTGGCTGCGATGGACCGTCGACTCTGGTTTTCGGCAGTGCCCATGCAGGGAAGATGTCCAGGACGGATCCGCACTCCACGTGCGTGTACTGCCTTGGCCTTGACCTGCAGGCCTGCGAGTTGTGTAGATCTTTCTCGGCCAACATCCTTGAAGACCGCGCTGCCCGGCTACAACTTGGGCGCCCCGAGAAACGTTATCCGCTGGTGAAGTCCAAGGAGGCCCGTTGGGTGGTGTCCGTGGTGGCTGGCTCGGTTGAGCAACTCGAGCAGATGATCGCCCTTGAGGAGGAGGCGGTCCACACTGCATCCTCATCTTCCTCGGTTGCGGCATTTATTCCGCTCTCTCTGGGATCCTCCTACACAGCTTCTTTTAAGGAGCTTTGCCAGTCCCTCTCCATGAAGGGAGAGGGGCCATCGGGACACTCTTCTCGGTCAAAAAAGAAGGACTCGAAGGGAAAGTCCCACTGTTGACATTTGTGGGAGCGGGAGAGGTCCACTCCCCTGGACAGTCGACACTCTACTTCGGTCGAGGTTGCGGCTAAGGCTGCTGGCTTCACGGTGTCCCCATCAGGTCAGCCAGCCGAGACACCCGTCGACGCGGTCGAGATTTCTGTCGACTGGTGAAGCCGACAACCCTTCATCACCGGTTCTCCCGGTGGAAACCGAGGACTTGCCTGCGCCTCCTGCGCCAGAGTCCCTGGTCAAGGTTCCCGAGCCGAGGGAGGAGCGGGTGTCCCCCGCTCCCTCCCAGACCCACCCTCGGAAACATCGAGGGTCTCGGTCTTGGACCTTGTCTTGGTCCAGCCGATCCTGCTGACATCGGCAGTCTCGCTCGGCACGAGGTAAGCGGTGGCACCGCTGGCTCCAGTCTTCCTCCTCGAAGAGGAGGAAGCTTCAGCGCAAATTGCGTCGGCGCTCACGAGGACTTAATGTGGCAGCAGCTCATTTTGTCCGGGGTAAAGCCGACACAAATCGCCTTCCTAGCCATTAAGTGGCTGTCACCCGAGCGAAACAACCCCTCGCGGTGGTCGGGGTGCCCGGTCTGGTTGTTCGCGAAACCAGCTGCCCCACCAATTGTGGTGGAACCTCGGCCTCCACAACTGAAATCGGGGGCTCCGACCTAGGACTCTCGGTTGGGTCAGGGTCTGCCCCACCGGTTGTCGGTCACCCTCACTCCCGACCATCCTCGGCAGGTGGAGGATGGCTCAGGCCCCAGACAGCTCTTTGCAGACTCCTCGGAGTCTGACGACGACTCCTCCCTGTTTTCCAGGCCCCTTGACCTGGAGTCCCCCGGGGGGCAGTCGATGGACGAGAGTCCATCATCGTTCATAGGTCTGCTTCGGCTCATCTCGGAGTCCACCGGGATGCAGCTCAAGCCCGTATCCAAGTGGGCCAAGTATCCCCTCATGGAGATACTGGACCATGGGGATTCTCCCACAGAGGCCTTTCCGGTGGCTGAAGCCATTGTTGGCCCAGCCTTGGAGCTTTGGCAGTGGCCGGCTTCCTGTCCTGCGCCTTTGGCCAGGATGGCCAGGAAGTGTGCGGTCCCGACCGACTCTTTGTCCGGTTTTTCGGAACACTCCTCTGCGGAGGGGTTGGTCACAGATAGCGTTTTCCAGCACTCCGGGAACACTAGGGATGTGGATAAGCCCCCCGACAAGGAGTCCAAAAAGCTGGACTATGCCGGGCGCAAGGTGTACGCTGTGTCCTCCCTCGGCCTCTGTCAGGCCAGCTTGGCCGTACTGATGGTGCACTTCTCCCATGCTCTCATGGGCTCCCTGGATGAGGTGATCCCTCATCTCCCAGCCGACCTGCAGACTACAGTCAAGCAGGTGCGGGATCAGGGAATTGCAGTGGTGAAACAGTAGCTCCAAATGGCTCTAGACATTGAAGACTCCTGTGCCCGATCAGTAGCGGCCGCAGTGGCCATGCGCCGCAGAGCCTGGCTGAGGATATCCACCTTTACGGCGGATACCCAGCACAAATTGGCAGATGTCCCCTTCTTGGGGACCGACCTGTTCGGCCCTGGAGTGGAAGGCCACCTCCAGAGGATCAAAAAGTCCAACAATACCCTGGACTCGGTCACCTCTGCTCAGAAGGACAAGGGCCGTCATCAGCAACATAAGTCCTTTTGACCTTCTGCCCCTGCGGCACGTCCGGCCCAGCAACACCAGCATCAGGGCCAGCAGGCTCGCGCGCTTGGCACCCCAAAGCCATGCCTGCGGCTTCCTCCAACAGGAAGCAGGGAGGAAAAGGCCCAGGAAGTCCTTCGGCTGGTCCTTCCTCCAAGACTGCCCAGTGACGGGTTGAGGGGTGTCCCCCCAGCCTCGTCGCTGCCCCCTGGGTTCCCCCCGTGGGGGGACGGCTCCACCACTTCCTTTCCCCCTGGTCCGCTATCACCACGGACCGCTGGGTGTTGTGGTAGTAGGAAAGGGTCTGCCTGTGAGTTGAGCAGGCCCGCCCTTCGAGCCGTCGCCCCTGACTGAGTCCGCAGCCTCCCTGTGGCTCGATGAAGGCCAACATTGCCCTTGCTCCTCGAAAAGGAGGTGATCAGGAAGGTGGCGGATCCTCCACCAATCCCTGGGTTTGTGTCCAGGTATTTCCTGGTCCCGTAACGGATGGGGGGCTGGCATCCCATTCTAGACCTGCACGACCTGAATAGGTTCCTAAGGTCTTGAACCTTCAGGATGGTCACTCTGGCTCAGATCATTCCATCCTTGGAACGAGGCATGTGGTTCTGTTCTCTGGACCTCTAGGACGTGTTCTTCCACGTCCCAATCCGTCCGTCCCACCAGAGATTCCCCTGCTTCAGGGCAGAGGGGTCTCTCTACGAGTTCCGGGCCATGCCCTT
The DNA here is from genome assembly GCA_016271365.2 of Neoceratodus forsteri. Classification (NCBI taxonomy): domain Eukaryota; kingdom Metazoa; phylum Chordata; order Ceratodontiformes; family Ceratodontidae; genus Neoceratodus; species Neoceratodus forsteri. The sequence continues at coordinate 1,124,891,849 of CM057449.1, read as the reverse complement.
TGGCCTCTCTCTAGCTCCCAGGGTCTTCACCAAATGCATGGCAGTGGTGACAGCATTCCTGCGGCACTGAAGGGGCCGGGTATACCCCTACCTGGATGACTGGCTGATTGCGGCCTCCTCCAGAATGGAGGTGGCGCGGTCCAGGGATCTGGCCCCCCCAGGTTTGCTCTCACAGTTGGCCTCCTTATCAAGTGAGGCAAGGTTGGAACTCGTGCCAAAGCAGGTGATACAATTCATCGGGGCAGAGCTCGACTCTGTGCGAGCCAGAGCACGGCTCCCGGCGGACAGGACCGAGGTTCTTTCCTCCTTTGCCCAGTCATTTCAGGTTGGGCAGTTGCGCCCTGCCCGGGACTTCCTGTGTCTCCTGGGCCTCATGGTGGCCTGCACCAGCGTGGTCCATTGGGCCCGTTGGCACATGTGTCCCCTACAGTGGGGACTGGCCAGCCAATGGTCACAGCGCTCCGATCCTTTGGATCAGCTAGTGACAGTGACCCAGGAGATGTGGAACACTCTCCAGTGGTGGACCATTCCAGCTCATCTGCAGGAGGGCATCCCGTTTTTCCTCCCCAAGCCGATGGTCTCTCTATCGACCGATGCCTCTCTGATGGGTTGGGGTGCCCATCTGGGGGAGCACAGAGCACACGGTCTCTGGTCCCCTTGGGAGTCCTGATGCCACATCAACGTGCTGGAGCTGCGAGCGGTTCGTCTAGCCCTCACCGCCTTCACTCCGTTTGTACGGGGTCAAGTGGTCCAGGTCCAGACGGACAATACCACGACCATGTACTACCTAAACCGCCAGGGCGGGACGCGCTTCATGCCTCTGTGCAGGGAAGCTCTCCGCATTTGGTCCCTCGTGCACAGCCTGGAGGCGGATCTCCTTGCCGTCCATGTGGCAGGAGCCTCCAACATTCTGGCCGATGCCCTAAGCCGGATAGGAGCTGCATCCCACGAGTGGTCTGTCCTGCCGGAGGTAGTACAAGATCTGTTCTCCCACTGGGGCATGCCTCAGGTGGACCTGTTTGCCTACAGGGAGAATGCGAAGCTGAGACTGTTTCATGCCCGCCCCCCTCAGCAGGGCTCGCTGCAGGGGGATGCCTTCTCGAGGCCGTGGACCCCGGGCTTCTTCTATGCCTTTCCTCCATTTCCCTTGATCCACAAGGTGCTTCTCAAGGCGAGGAGGGACAAGGCGCAGGTGATTCTGGTAGCCCCAGACTGGCCCCACCAGTTCTGGTATCCAGATCTCCTCAGTCTCAGTTCCAGGCTCCCGAGGCGGCTTCCAGCCTGCCCGGACCTGATCTCAGTCAATCAGGGGAAGGTATTCCATCCGGACCTTCAATCCCTTCACCTGATGGCCTGGTTCTTGAGTGGCTAGAGTTCCAGGCCTTGGGTCTTTCTGACGAGGTCCTCAACGTCGTTGAGGCGTTCCGTAAGGAGTCTACCAGAAAATGCTACTCCTTTAAATGAAGAGATTCTCCATTTGGTGTCTGGGCAAGGGCCTGGACCCTTCCTCCTGCTCCTTGGCAAGCATTCTGGACTACCTGTGGTCCCTTTCTCAGCAAGGGCTTCGGTCGATGACCCTTAAGGTGCACCTGGCAGCCATCTCGGCTTACCGGGCACGGGCCGGAAAGCAGTTGGTGGCGCAGGAGAAGGTGGTCGGGTGCTTTTTCAAAGGCCTTGATCACATATCCCCTCCGGTGCGAGAACCTCCACTTCCGTGAGATCTACTGCTGGTATTGGCTAAGCTCATTGGCAAGCCATTCGAACCGATGTACAAGTGTGACATCTCTCACCTGTCATGGAAGACTGCCTTCTTGGTGGCTATCACGTCAGCCAGAAGGATGGGAGAGCTCCAGGCGCTTTCCATCGAGTCTCCTTATCTGGTCTTCCACAGGGACAAGGTTGTCCTGCACCCCACCGAAATTCTTCCGAAGGTGGTGTCAGAATTTCACCTTAACCAGGTGTTGACTCTGCGGTGTTCTACGCAATCACACCTCGGAGGCCGAATATAGGCTCCATACTTTGGACCCTAGAAGCGCGCTCGCTTATTACAAGGAGCGGATGGCTGAAGCTTGGGGAGGGGTTCGCCAGCTGTTTGTCACCTACGCTGAAGCCGCATCTGGCAGACCTGCAGCCAAGCAGACGATAGGCAGGTGGGTCACCTCCTGCATAGATCTCTGCTATAGGTTGGCGGGCATGGAGCCTCCCAGAGGGATAAGAGCTCATTCTACCCGCCATACCGCTGCATCGGTAGCTGCTTCCAGGGACGTCCCTATCCAGGAAATCTGCAGGGCTGCTACCTGGAAGTCAGTGCACACCTTCATTACCCACTACCACATCGACCTTGAGTCATGCCGGGATGCTGGTTTTGGGGCCTCAGTTCTCCAGTCATTATTCCCTAAGTAGGGGGTGTGTGCCTTGCCTCCCTCCTCCCGGAGAACTGCTAGGAGTCTGCCAGACAGTGTGGATGAACAACATATCCACTTCCCTAGAAATACAGGTTACTCACCTGTAACAGGAGTTCTAGGAATGGTTATGTTGTTCATCTACAATCTAATCTCCCGGCTTCAGCGCACAACCTGACTTCCAGTGGGCTAGATCTGGCGTCATGGGGTGGAGCCGAGAGTTTTACCACCCGGGTGGGTGGGAGGAGCCAGCTTGAAGACCTTCCGGCAAGATTTAAAGCAGCAAGGAACCTGCCAGACAGTGTGGATGAACAAAATATACCATTCCTAGAACTCCTGTTACAGGTGAGTAACCTGTATTTGCTCACCTGTAATCATAGATCTTATTCAAGGATCTCTGTTTCATCAGACCACACCTATGGAACTTTAGCTGCCAGGCAGTAGGACCACACTGAAACCTTTTGCAAGCAGTCCACTAGGGTGCTCCCACGACAACGTCCTACTTAGGCACTTCCCATATAAATGTGGGCTGCCCCTTCCCTCCTCAGTTGTTTTTGCACCATCAACCATACTCACCAGACCCTCCACGGAGACGCTGTTGCTATGGTCGACTGCTACTTAGCCATTTTTGAAATTTCTCTCCCTAGTTCGCTATCACTTTTAAAAGTGATCGTGATTGTGTATGTCATCTAAAGAACCCGCTAAACTCTTTAAATGCTGTAAATGTGGTGAAAAGATTTATTTGGGTGACCTGCATGGTGTCTGTATTACTGCCTCAGTACAGTCCATAACGTTAAGGCCTGTGAACTCTGCCTTAAGTTTAACACACAACTATCCAGCGACGCAGAAGAAACTTCCTGGAAATGCACCTTTTAAAATAGCAGGTAGCCAAGATGGAGAAAGTGCTCCTGGAAAAGAGCTTCACACATCGCCGGCTCACTCCTCGAACTCTCAATTGTCAGTGTCCCAGGACAAAGGCAACACAAGCACATACACCGGGAGAGAGAAAGGAGTGAGGAGAAATCCTCCCCAGTACATTTTCGGTTGCCCCTGTAACCCAGCCTGACTGCTACTGCGCTGTTGACCACATCGGTGACAATGCCACCGGCTGCCCAGATCTCTGATCCCTCCTGGTCGGGCCAGGCTACGAGTACCACCAGACGTAACATGGCTAACAAAGGGCGGTCGACGTCAGGGACATCAGCTTCCCTGTTGACATCATAGAACATGCAGGCAGTGATTTTGTCCTTCGCAGAAATGCTACAGCACCTGTTGCCTCCTGCCCCTGCTGCAGGAGTGGCATCGACAGGGTACCACATGCAAGCACCACCACTGACACCTCTGTGGTCAGTGCACCCCATGCCTTCTTAGCCATCAACGACCTCTTCTGTCCCGTCTTTGAGGCCTACAGAAGTTGTTGATGAGGAACGGGAATATAAACCCGACTGAAGAGAAGGAAGAAGACTATGTGGAGAGCACTTATAAGAGGTTTAGCTGTACCATATCCATGGGGAGTGAGGACTCTGTTGTATATACTCCCCCAAAGACCCTTCATTCATCTCCATGATGGTGCAGCTCCAGACTGGGTTTGAATCAGAGGAGAAAAACATCACCAAAAGGAATTTGGTGAAATTTTTAGAACTACCTGATTCCCCACCTGTTGCAATTCCTCCTCTATTGCCTACCCTAGAGGATGCCACCCTGGCTGCCTGGCATAGGCCTAATATGGTTTCTGCCATTTCTAGAAGACAGGCAAGTTGCATCAGACCCCCTCTGAGAGGCCATTTTTTGCAAGCCAACCAAATGCTGATTCGGTTGTGATAAATCCAGCCTGTGATAGGTCTAAAGTGCCTAAACACCTCAGTTCTCTCCCTCCTGTCAGGGAATCCAGGAGGTTAGATGTCCTGGGGAAGAGGATCTTTGCTTCTGCCACCTTCAGCTTAAGAATTGCAAACTACCAGGCCCATATGGTTAAGTACCAAAATACCCTTTGGAGAAAGGCCAAAGCTCCAGCCCAAGCCCTCCTAGAGGGTACTCCAAAGCACAACCTGTTAAAGGCCCTCCAGGCAGGGCAGATGTGGGTAAGCATCTGTTAAGGACTACTTAGAGCAGCAGCCTCTGGTGTCTGCTTAAGGTGACACTCTTGGTTGACGGTGGTAGTATTTGCTAATAATGTGCAGCAATCCATCTTAAATGTCCCATTCAGAGGATACAGACTGTTTAGGGCAGATGTTCAGGATATCCTCTTGAACCTACAGGCCTTGGGCAGTGGTAGAGGTTGTGGGATGACAGATGGACACTTGCACCGTTGTAGTTCTCAACATTTTTAATTTATTGATATATTTACAGAACAAAAATAAAACGGACTTGTACCGTTAAATAAACAAATGAAGGAAACGAAATAAAGGCTTAACTTCAGCAAATCAATAATTCTAACATACAGCACTAGAAGGCACTAGGCTAAAGGGTGTTTCACCTCCAACACCCTCTTCGATTCTGACCTGCAATCACTCCCGGGCTGGACTCTAGAATTGGTCCACGCAGCTGTCAATCATACAAGTATTGTGATTATATATTTTATTTTCCCCTATTAGCTCCTTTTCACAATTGCAAAAATTCATATATATACAGCACCTTATATACATAGATACAGTACATTGGTATATTATTTTAAACACTGGATCCAGTTTTCTATTGGAGAGTCATTCTGTAAGTCCCTCCTCCAACTATGCTCCGCATAAATGTAATAGAAATGAGACCGGACAGATCTTAGAACAGTTGTGAGAAGGAGACTACAGCAGAAGGCTTTGCTTGCTATGATAGGCACTGACAAAATTACTGACTTAAACGAGTGTCTGCTAAAAGAATTTTATTTTCCAAAAGTACCCAGCGGTAGCGGTTTGTATTCACTGGGGCACAGTGTTTTCTCGGCTGTTTTTAAAAGCGGAATAGAAACGCTACGGCTTTGTGCAGCTCCTAGGGGCTCCTCAGTGAAGCAAGAGAAAACTGCACCGACCAGAGTATTTAGCAGGCACCCTACTACTATAATTCATAATATTTTATCCCTTACGAGACATTCTAATATCCTCTTTCTCCAGTAAACAGTGCATTCTGTAGTTTGCACTCTTAAGCATTCCCCCTTTTAACTGCCTCTTTCCGGCAGCGGTTTACAACTGCTGCGATCCTGCTCATCTTCGAGAGGAAATAACCAGATTATTAATAAGCGAGGATTCACAGCATACATAAAACAATAACACTGCCTCAAACGTCCTGATCTCTTGCATTTTCATGCTATTTGAAATAATTGCAGAGAGAAAAGCTACATTTTCTTAAAGTAGAAAAACAAAATGCTGCAAGCAGAGGTATACAAAACCTCTTCAACAGAATACCATTACTATCTCCTTTCTTCTTTCTTTTAGCACAAGACAGACTAAAACAAGTTACTAATTAACTCATCTGTTTTCTGGTTTATTACTTCTGTTCGATATGAACAACTAAGCTTATACTTAGACTCAGTCTAGCTAACAGGTTGCTGCTGGGGGGGGGGGATAATGAACAAACAAACAGACCGTTTTACATGGGTGGCCAGTCCATGTAAGACATACATACATAAAAGACAATTACATGAACTACATCGTGACACAAAAGGACTCCCTTCAGCAGACCTGTCTAATCACTGAGCAGGCCTTCCACAGGCAAGACTTTAAAGTAAGTACACTCTCTCTAACATGCGCAACCAAGAAGTAGGCAGAGGGTGCACTTTCATCCAGCCAGTAACAGACACCATTCAGGAGCCAGACATCAAAGCAAAAGCAGAGCAAGATTAGCTCTGCCTGCCCCAGAACCCACCCCAGGTGCTCATTCAGATGCCCCTAGAGGTGGAGGTGCAGCTGCAGGATCTGCCTCCGCATGACTCATTCCTGGACTCCCATCCACCAGGACTTTCTGAGATGGTAGTAGGGGGTCGCATTTCCCTCCACCTGGACCAGTGGAGGAATGTCACGTCAAATGCATGGGTCCTGCAAGTAATAGAACAGAGCCATGCTTAAGAACTTTTGGAGCTACCTCCAGATTTATCCACCAGTCTCTTCTGTTTATCCTCCAGAACACACACACAGTGCTGCTAGAGGAGATACATACCCTAATGCGAAAGAGAGCCATAGAACCCGTTCCTTGGGAACAAAGGAACAGGGAGTTCTATTCTCACTACTTACTAGTCACCAAATGTACAAGGGACCCGAGGCCCATTCCGGGCTTAAGAAATCTGAATTTCTTTATTCAGTGCCAGAAGCTCAAAATGGTCACTCTACAAGGTCTGCTACCACAACTGCAACAAGGGTACTGGATATGTTCACTAGACATGCAGGACACTTACCCACATATCAAAATTGGTACCCCTCACGGGAAATGCCTCAGGTTGTTCTTCCTGGGGGAACATTACCAGTTCAGGGTATTGCCCTTTGGCTCATCATCTGCATCATGGGTATTTACTAAATGCTTAGCTGTAGTGGCAGCAGCCCTCAGGAGGGAGAGACTGTATGTATTCCCCTATTTGTACAACTGCCTGCTCAAAGCTCAGTCCAAAGAGCAGCTTTACCAGACTCTAACATGCACCAGGCAGTTTTTCAGTGCCCCAGGAATCACAGTCAGTGTGCTGAAATCAGTCTTGATCCCTTGTCAACGCCTGCAGTACATAGGGGCAATCCTGGATACAGCAAAAGGCTTAGCCTTCCTGCCTCAGGACAGGGCTGAATGCTTGATTGAGCAGGCCCAGATGGTATCTCACAACAGGTATGTCACAGCCAGGGCATTCCTGAGACTGTTGGACCTGATGGCAGCCGCCATTGTTACTGTGCCACTGGCAAGACTGCATATGCAGATTATCCAGTGGGCCTTAAGAGTCCAATGGGTCCAGTGCACCAAAGATCTAAAACAGAAGGTTCTAGTAACATCTTCTGTCTGAAAGGTGCTTTGGTGGTGGATGGAACGCAACCATTTGCTGCAGGGAATTCCTTTCCTGATCCCCTCCCCTCACCAGATCCTTAAGACAGGTGCCTCTGGGATGGCTGGTGGGCTCATCTGGGTCCTCGTCAGACACAGGGCCTATGGATGACAGTGGAGTGTACCTGCCACATAAGCATCCTACAAATGAGGGCTGTTCTGTATGGTCTACAGGCCTTCCAGACTTTCTCTGTGCCTGGGACATCTGCTGGTGCAAATAGAGAACATCAGCGTGGTGTACTACATAAACAAGCAAGGGTGAATGCACTTCTATCCCTTATGCAGGGAAACAATGAGGGTTTGGTATTGGGCTCTGGAACATGGTCTAGAACTATCAGCAGTTCATTATTTCAGGCATCCAAAATGTTTTCACAGACAGGATAAGCAGGTCTCAGTCCAGAATGGCATGAGTGGGAGCTGCTGACCTCAATGCAGCAAGACCTGTTCGACAGGTTGGGTTGTCCAGAGTTGGACCTTTTTGCCTCCCCGCTCTACGCAAAACTGCTGCTTTTCTGCTTGCTCATTCCAGGGCCTGGAGTTTTCTGGTGAGATGCGTTGTCCCTCTCTTGGAAGGGGAGGTTCCTTTATACCTTCCCTCTAATCCAGAGGGTGTTAATCAAGCTCCAAATGGAGGGAGCCATTCAAATACTCATTGCTCCCCTTTGGCCTCATTAGATCTGGTTCCCCTTACTGCAGCAGTTGGCAGTGGAACCACCAGTACCTCTGCCTCTGTGCAAGGCTTACTGTCTCAGGAACAGGGAACCCTGGTTCATCCGTGCTTAAGGTCACTCCATTTATGGCTCCTGAAGACCCAGCCCTCGCCAGCTTTGGGGTGTCTCAAAAGTTGGCTGATGTTCTGGTGGCCACCAGCAAACCTTCCACCAGAGCAACTTACTCCATGAAGTGGAAGCGGTTTGCTTTGTGGGTCCAGTAAACTGGGTTCTAGAGTATTTGCTGTCCTTATCAGATGCAAGATTGCAGTACTCATCTATTAAAGTGCACTTGGCTGCTATTTCAATGTTTCATGTGCTTATTGATGGTCATACAGTTGCTCAGCTGGAGGTGGCCCACACGTTTCCTAGAGGCATTCTGCACTTTAAGCCTCCTGTCCGCAATCCAGTCCCTGCTTGGGATCTGAATTTTGTGATAGAAAAACTTACATTGGCTCCTTTTAAGCCAGCTGCAACTTGCAGCCTATGCTTTCTGACTTGGAAAGTGTGATTTTTAGTTGCTATTACTTCTGCTCCAAGAATTTCTGAGCTACAGGCTCTAATGTGTGAGCCTTCTTATTTTATTTATTTATGTAAACGTTTTACCAGGAAAGCGTACTGATCAGGCTACTGCTTGATTCCAGATGTGTCCTGGGGAGACAGGAATAGGGATAGCAACATCATAAATATAATAAACAATATTATACAGTGACCAGAATCAATTACAGGGTACATAGAACATTGGCAAGAACAATAAAATGAGTTGTACACAGAGGCAGAAGCACGAGTCACATAACATGTGCAATTACATAGCAGTAGAATAAATCAGATAAATACAGGAAGATCTGGACATAGCCTACTGGAATAGTGTAGGCTATCCCAGAGTATTAGAGCTAGTAAGGACACAGGGGCAAGTGGCGGAGAAGTGTGCTTTGAGAAGGGAGTTGAGGTGCCAGCCAGGGAAGGCATTTTGAATGGTCATAAGGAGGGAATTCCATAGTTTGGGCAGGTGATATCTGAGGGCTGACTGGACTGCCTTGGTGGTCATTTGAGGAACAGACAGTAAACGAGAGTCATTTTTCCTGAGGGGGTACACCAGGGAGCAGGGGCTGATAGAACAGAGGTGAGGTATGGGTGGAGGGACTGGGCCCAGAATTTAGCTGTAAGACTAGCACAGTGCAAGTGCCGCCAGTCTTGAAGCGATGGGAGGTCGAGTAACCGGTAGAGGGCGCAGTGATGAGTGGAGGAAGGACAGTTGAGGGCAAAACAACAGAAAGAATGAAAGATGGTGTCCAGTCTGGCTAAAGTGGACTTTGGGGTGGCACTGTAGACTACATCCCCCATAGTCGAAGACAGGGAGTTTCATTTTCTGCACAGTTGCACGGTGGGTGGGCAGAGGGATGCATCCACGATTGCAGTACAAGGCACCCAGCTTAGGATGAAGCTTTTTGTGGACTGCATCGATATGCACAGAGAAACTGAGATGCTGGTCTAGCCATACCCCAAGATCTCTGAAGGAGGAGCAATCCTCCAGTGCAGTCCAATCAAGGGTGTAGATGGAGGAGGAGGAGGGAGCTGAGAAGGTCTCTGCCTAGTGCCAAAGGTAATGGAGACAGTTTTCCTTGGCATTGAGAACGAGCTGATTTGAGCGAAACCATAGCCGAATGTTTTTGAAGTCCTGCTGCAGTCTAGTTGCAACAACAGTGGGCGAGGGGCCAGACGTATACAGTACTGTATCGTCTGCATACATGTGGATGGATGTGCATGGGCAGGTGGTGGGTAGGTCGTTCAAGAAGATGGAGAACAGTAGCGGGCCAAGGACCAAGCCTTGGGGTTCACCAGAGGTAACAGGGAGGGGGGAGGAGGAGGAGGTGGAGTTGCCAGTTCTAACAGATTGGGATCTGCCAACCAGGTATGAGTGAAACCAGCTGGTGGCTGTGCTAGAGAGACCTGCGAGAGAGAGAGCTTAGAAAGGAGGAGGGGTTGAGAGACAGTGTCGAAGGCTTTTTCCAGGTTGACAAAAATGGCAGAGGTAATGTGGCCCTTATCCATACCTGTATAGGTGGAGTCAGTGAGCCTAAGAAGAGAAGAGGTGGTGGAGTGGGCCTCCTAAACCCAGACTGGTAAGGTGTGCAAAAGGATGAGGAGTCTAGAAAAGTGGAGAGCTGTGAGAGGACAAGGTTTTCTTGGAGTTCAGCCAAGATAGGAAGGAGGGAGATAGGGCAGTAGTTGCTGGAAGCTGAGGAGTCCCCGCCTTTAGGGAGAGGGAGGATGGTGGCATGCTTCCATTCAGAAGGGATAGAGGCAAGAGAGAAGGAGAGGTTGTAGAGTGATGCCAGAGGAATGGTGATGGCCGGGGCTGACAGGTAGAGCATTTTAGAGTTGAGACCAGTGGGACACTTGCCTTTTGCAGGATTCAGGGCTAGCAGGGCATTGTAGACTTCAGCTGGGGAGATCTGTCGGAAGGTGAAGGATGGGGCAGTGGAAGGGTCAAGGACAGGGTATGCTGAAGGGGGGTGGGTGAGGTGGGGAGAATGGACAGCAGTGCCGACATGCGGCTTGTGAAGACGGTGTTGAATTCAGTGGCCACTGCGTGGGGTTGGTGACAGAGGAGTCATCAACATTTAGGACCGGGGAGGGGCAGTGAGGGAGGGGAGAATAAAGATGTAACCACCTTCCAGAATTTAGCGGGGTGGATTAATTTGACGCAGAAGGAGTCTTTAATGAAACTGGCGTTTGCCCGGCAGATTTGCCTTGTGCAGGTGTTACATAGGGCCCTGTATCTTTGATGATCCTCAGGTGAGCCTGAGAACTTAAGACTTCCATGCCCAATCCCGTGCTCTGAGAAGGGCCATGAGGTCCACTGAAATCCATGGCAGGTGTGCTCCCCGCACCCAGGCTTGTCTGAGTGCGGAGTTGATGGAGGTGGCCTAGGGGATGAAGGACCAGTCCGTGTTTGCCAGGTCGTGCAGGAGTGATGCAGGGTCTACGGATTTATAGGATCTGATCAGTAGAGTCTTGGGGTGCGGTGCCTTGGGTCTAAATATTTTCCTCACTGAGTAGATCATGTGATGATCACTTAGTGAGTCTGGTAAGAGGCCAGAGGCGAGAGTTCAATGAATGTGAGAGGTAAGGGACCAGTCCAGAAGAGTGTGGTTCCTGGATTTGGGGTTTAAATGTGTGGGCTCAGTGATCTGTTGTGATAGGTTGAGTGCTGTCATCTGGTTGCATAATTTTGCGCTAGTGCTGGAAAGCCAGTTTTGGTTAAAATCACCAAGAATGTGAAGCTCAGCCCGGAGGCTAAGGATGACAGGACACCAGGTGACTCATGATGGAGGGCAAGGTGGAGTCTGGTGAGCAATAAGAACCGGTAATAAATATTGGGCGAGTTTGAGGGAGGGTCAAGTTTGATTAGTAAGGCGTCGATGGTTTATGTGGGCACAGGTAGTGGGACTGGGTAAACTGGAGCGAGACAGTGATGTACATGGCTAGTTCACCTCCTCTTTCCTTACCAGGCCGGTCATGTCAAAGAAGAGTATAGCCAGGGATTGAGAATTCAGCATCAGTAATGTGGGGTTTCAACCATGTCTCAGAAATGATCGTTATGTCAGGTTTAAGGGAAAGAACAATAAGTTGCAGGAGGGTTAATTTGTGGAGGAGATTGTGTATGTTGAAATGGGCTAGTTTTAGGCCCCTTGGGAGTTGGAGAGGTGGGGCGGGGTTTGGGCCGGGTGTAAGGTTTGGTCCAGGGTTTGGCTCGATGTCGCCGGATAGGAGGAGCAGTAACAATATTAGAATCTTGGCTTTGGGCAGTGCCCTTGTAGGCTTACAGTGTGGTTTAGGTGCCAAGAAAGTGTCTTTGTGTACCAGTCCTAAGTTTTTGTCCAAGGTGGTGCCTGAGTTTACTTCAAATCAAATCATTCATCTGCCAATTTATCTTGATGAGCATGCCAATCCAGGGGAAGCATTGCTTCATACTTCAGATGTATATAGAATATTCAGGTCCTATATACACTCTACGAAGGACTGCAGAAAGTCCTTGCAGCTTTTTGTTTCATTCGCCCCTGGGAAAGAATGCGTTCCTGTTTCTAAACAGTGCCTGTCCAGATGGCTGGCTAACTGTATTACTTTCTGTTACAAGAAGTATGGTAAGGAACTTTCTGGGGTTGTTTCTGTCCATTCCACTAGAGGCATGGCCACTTCTTTTACTTGTTGCAAAAATGTGTCTGCTGCTGCTGCTGAGATTTCAGCAGCTGCCACCTGGAATACTGTCCACACCTTCACTAAACATTACAGTCTGGATATTGCCTCAAGGAAAAGGGCAGATTTTGGCCTTAGCTGTCCTTCAAGGCCTGTAGGCTCCAGCTGCCCAGACTGTTTCTCTGTCAGTACTGCTTGGTACTCTTTCCATAATTGTGGCCTGATGAAAGATATCCTTGAAGAAGATAGAACAGTTACGTACTCACTGTAACAGTAGATCTTCGAGAGAATCTCTTTCACAAGGCCATGCTGTCCCACCCTCCGTCCCCCTCAGACATAGAGCTCCATAACTCCTGTCTCTTTCTCCAGGATGGGCTACCAGCTATTACTAGCCTCACCTGGTAGCTGGAACCATAAGCTCTCTCCTGGTTCCCTAGAGTGAGGTCCTCTGAGTGTGATCTCCATTGGGGAACTGAGGAGGGATGGGGCCACCCATGTTTAGATGGGAAGTGCCGATGTAGGACCTTGTCATGGGAAGCCCCTAGTGGACTGTTTCCAGAAAGTCTCCATGTGGTCCTAGTGCCTGGCACCTATAGTTCAATAGGTGTGGCCTAATGAAAGAAATTCTCTTGAAGATTTACTGTTATGGTGAGTATGTAACTGTTCTTTCTAGGAGTGATATATGGTTCACATGCACACCACTCTCCCTGCCTCCCCAGGCAAGTGGCACATGGATCCCTGCTTCCAGCGTGCAGGATCTGATGTCACAGGGTGGAGCTGTGGGACATACCACCTAGGTGGTGGGAGGAGCTCTGCTTAAAGATGTTCCAGTGAATCAGCTCTTAAGGAAGAACTGCTGTCGTGTGGATGTGCACCATATACCGCTCCTAGAAATATGGCTACAGGGGAGTAACCTATTTTTTTCACACCAGTGTTTATTTAGGTGTAGTGAAATATGGAAATATGGTTTAGTGGTATGAATTTCATTTCTATTAACAGAAACATTAACTGCTGCCATTTAGCACATCATTCCTGTCCCCTTCAAAGAAAGCCCATCAGTTAATGTTCATTGATCTTCTTTTCACAATCTGTTAAATTAAGCTCATTGTACTTGTTATTAATTATGTATGTTTTTTGTAATGTTGGTCGCATTTGAAAAGGGGCCGTTTGCTGCTCGTATGTTAATCAGGATAATGAATAAACAGAACATAATCTTTGGCACATTTCCTTATCATTGACTTGTTGAATAATCAACTACTTGTAGTGCCTGAGCTGAAAAATAGTATAGAATTTACAAAGTACTGTTCATTCAAGGGATCTCAAAGTGCCATACCAGCAATTTAATTACATAGTATGGCACATCTCATTTCCAGTGGGATCCTGCTTCTGTATAGGACAGCTGAACACTTCTCATTACTGTAGGTATTTTAATTAAGACTGAGCAAAACTTGTATTTTGACTTGAACTTGTAGGTCTGGTATAATTTTAAATGTAAGGCAGTTGCTCTTGTTAACTGTTTTAGTTTAAGAAAATATGACTGGGTGCCTGAACAGAGATTAAAAGCGCTTCAGACTTTTTTAAGGGGTGATGTTTTATACCTTTGTTTTCTTGTATAGAGAAATAATTAGAGCTGCTGTTGTCTGGAATGTCCTGGGCTTATTTGTCACTCGCCCTCCCTCACCGATGTTACAGAGCAAGCACCTAGTGCATGAGTAGCTCAGACAGGTCAGCGTAAAGGTTCTCTGCGAGTGTCTGTCCCCTCCTCCAGAAGTGTTTTGCATGACAAAAGAGCCACAGTCCCTTCTCACATAAAATATTTTTTAATATTTTAAGGGAATAGAACTGCGGTACTAAGCATTGTTTTAATGACTGCTGCTTTTCATTCATTCTGTCAGAGACCATAGACTGAAATTGCTTCAAGACAGAAGAAAATATACGTGGTTGGTCTGAAAAGATCTGTGGTGAACCACTGACTTCAAAATATGCCCCCTCCACCAAACAAAATAATTATACATGATTTGCTTCTTTTAAGCATATAACAATAGTTACAAGTGTTATGCAAACATAATGACTGCTTCCTTTTTCCTGGGGCCTGGTATCCTTTTTTGTCCCTTAGTATCTGCTGCCTCAGTGCTGATTGAGAATGATGCAGCATCCTACCTCAGCCACAACAGCAGTGGGCAGCAGCCTCCTCCAAGGCCCAGCCAAGTCCTTGATGAGTAAAGCCATTCCGTTAATTGCCTGCCCACACCCCATAGGCCAGTGAGCAAAAAACTCAGGGCCCCTCCCAAGTACAGACTCCAGCATAGCAGCACACTGCCAGAAATCCAGTTAAAGCAGCCACCTGTTGCTTTTGATATATATCGAGAGAGAGACAGAGAGAGAGAGAGAGAAAGAATATGCTAGAAAAGGGTTGTGTACAATGCAATTATTTATTTATTTAATTTTGTTGATTGGGTAAGCCCACTGAGACTAGAAGTCCCTTTTTCAGGGGTGAACCGGGGGCAGGGATACAGATGGTAACCAAATGAAATTGAACCCAATTAAGCTGTTGGTGGTATTTTTAGAGAATGAGTGAAATTTGGCCAGGACACCGGGGAAATTCCCCTACTCTGAAAATGTTATTGCTACCACCAGGGATTAGAGAAGGAGAAGTAATGTGGACTAGAACCTTGTTGCAGGGTTTTATCACTAGTTGGCAGGAGACACCAGTGAAAGTTTTGCCGAAAATGAAAATACCCGACTTTCTGAAACCTTCATTGAAGAAATTGTATATGTGGCAAGTCTCTAAACCAATGTTACTTCAAAAGCCCAGAAAACAATTATATGAAGATATTTTATACACAATAGGTCCTTAGATTCCGGAGTTTAAATTTTGTACACCAGGCCACATACCGTTGGCTTTTTCACAACTTACTAACCCCTGTATCCCAGTTCGTATGTGGGATAGTTTATGGTTGTGTATGTATGGGCGACTGAACGTTAGGGGGAATCTGAAACACAAGGCAATTGAAGAACGGGGTTGCCCCTATATTAAATGTACAGCTTTAGAAGAAACATAGACACATTTCCTGTTAGAATGTGAATTCTCCAAACCGCTTTGGTCCTTTTTATCATGGAGATGGAAACTACCGTGGTTGGCCTGGATGACTTGTGTACAATTGGTATTGGGACAATATAGTGGTAGGCTGTTGACCTATGACAGTAGTACTTTGAGAGTTTTCTTTGCCTGTTTGAAATTTTATCTATGGCAGGCACGTAGTCGATACTGTATGTCATACAGCAGCAAAGGATGACTTATTTAGCAAGTGGGAAGCTTGTGGAAGCAGCATGTTTAGAGGTAGATAGCAAAGACATGAAAATATTTTCAGCACAGTTATTGTGTGTAAAGTGGAAAGGATTGCAGCATGTGTTAAAATAACAATTTATAAACTGTGCCTTCTAGGTTGTTATGTTAACAGATGACGGTGTTATTTCAGGCAGTATAATTAATTTTGTGATGCTGTTCTAGTTTAAATGGGCTATGTATGTACCTTCAGTAGTATGATGCAGTCAGTTGGGTGTTACATTTTGTTTGTTCAGATATTTGGTATGTGGGGCAGCAGGAAACAAAAAGGAGAATTGACCACACTCCTTATGTTTTAATTCTAGTTATTATTTATTTTCCTTTTTAAAGTTTCTTTTCCTTTCATTATTATTTATGCTGTACATGTACTTTTGTTTTGGAATGTGTGGTACTGACTTCCTGGTCCCTTTTCTAGGACAGGTGTCAGTAAGGTTTTTTCTCTTTGGGTCTCTTTTATTTCCTCATGGTGACTGTTTCTTTTGTATTGATGTTCCAATGCATTGTTTTGATTTTATGATGTTTGTATTGAGTTTTTCAATTAAAAATGCCCCTACTCTTTTTGAGAAGTGCCATGAGATCATTAACGTCCACCTGAACAACCACCAGAACAGGCAGATGGGACCTCGGTTTAATGTCTCATCCGAAAGACAGCACCTCAGGAGTGCAGCATCCCCCTCGTGATGCACTACAGTGTCAGTATTGGGATTTACCCCTAGTGCCTGGTGTGGGACTAGAACCCACAACCTTTGGATCTTCTGGCCTCAGAGGCGAGTGTGCAACCTGCTGAGCCACTGACACTGCAATTTCATTGAGGGGGCTAATGGGCTCATAAAACCACAAGCCTGAGGGGCGAGTGGCCTTTATTAAGCTCATTGGCCCCTAAGGTGGTGTTATTTCACGAGTATACAGGCCTTTTCTAGCTTTTGTTTTATATAATGCATTAGGTTGGACACTGTTTGCTGTGTCTACCAGTTTTCTATAGTATATGTATTTTCCACAGTGCAGTGATATGAAGGTAGTGTTTTTTGGTATTGTAAAGCTTTTCGTAGTGTAGTGGTAGTATATTCCTAGTCATTTGCCTTAGTGCAATAAGGACTTCCAAATGAGCTCTGCACTCACGTGCCAAATGAATCCATTGAGTTACCAACCTCTCTTTAAGTTGAAATCATAGTTTTTATATTGAGGTGCACAGATTCACATATTACGTGCTGCTCCTTCAATTTTCATTCACAACCACATTAAAAGCACTATAATCCCATACATCTGTGGTCGAAGTGCTGCGATATAGTGCTTGTTGGTGGATGCACTTTTAATGTGGTTGTGAATGAAAATTGAAGGAGCAGCACGTGATATGTGAATCTGTGCACCTTAATAAAAAACCTGTATTTCAACTTAAAGAGAGAGGTTGCTGACTCAATGGATTCATTTGGCACGCGAATGCAGAGCTCATTTGGAAGTTTTTGACTGTAGTTTGGGGCTAGCAACCCCTCGCTCTGATTTATTGAGCACACGTCTCAGGAGGTTTAGACTTAGTGTAATAAGGGTCTGCCTATTTTGTCCCGTCACTATTTCCATAGTGCAGGGGCTTTCTACAAAAGGAGGCATGGCTCTGGCAGTCTTCCCCTGAGAGATGACAGACGTTCAGACAGTATGTGTGTGGCTGTCTGTCTTGGGAGCAGCATGCAGTTAGCAGCATTGTGGTGGTCTGGAGGATTGCATAGGCATACTTTTTGCTCGCAAGCAGACAGGAGCGGCTGCATGTATGTTCAGGACAGTTTGTAGGGTAGGGGCAAAGCACACACTGGGAGTGGACCAGCAGCAGCATAGAGGACCTTGGAAGTAGACATTTGAGGACAGTATGCTTTGGTGAGTTGGGTGGGAGGGAGGAGGATGTTGGGTGGTTTTGTCTGTAGTGCAAGGTGGCTTTTTGCAGGTAGCATCGGGGTTAGGGTGGCTGTTACATTTATGATTTAGAGGCTTGTTACATGTGTTATTAAGGGGCTTGTTATATGTGTTATTGGAGTGCTTTGTAGTGTGTTGGTATTAATGTGTTATTAAGGTGTTAACACATTAATACAGTGTAATTAGCTAATTTGTGTCATAATACGCTAATTGACTACTATGATATATAGGGAAATACATTGTGACCTTTTTAATGGAGACAAGGGCCCAGTCATGCAAAATATATATACTATATATATATACAGTATGTACACACACACACACACACACACACAAAATATAGTTGTTCACACACAGCGGCTTTAAAATGGCATCAACAAATCCTGCAGTTTTACCAAACAAGCTGAAGCATACACATGTACAATTGTGTAACGATCACCCCAGTAGTACTTCTCCTGCTTATTTACAGAAACAAAAAGTATAATTAGGGTCATTTTATAGTTTACACTTTTCAGTTCTAGTTCTGTGTAATTTGTTTTTGAAACAGTATAATTTGAAGTATATATTGGTATGCTAAGATACACCTGACACAGACTTGTACCAAAGGACAATATAAAATTGGCAATGAGCCCATTTCCTAAAATACACAGTTCTGTGATTTGGGTAAGTATGCTGCTGTTATTTGAAGAAGATGCTGGGGCGTAATGGCACAAATGGCGTATTTATCAAATGCTGCATATTCTGGAGATACAGTAAACTCATTCTTGTTCATTACAGGTGTAATGCTGTTTCTTGTGCTGATGGAGCTATTTCTTGAAACAACTAATGCCACAATACTTGGCACACAGTCCCAGACTATGCTGTAAAATTTTAGGGAAATTATTCAAATAATATTTTACAGCTATTCAAACTTTCCCCCCTTTTTATTACTGGAATTGCACCATTTTTGGTGATAGGCAGTCTGTGTCAAAATGGTTGCATGTGTGTTTTGATAGACAATTATTGCATTGATTTTGTGGCGTCCCCCAGGATGAAACCCACTTTTAAAGCACTCTGCAGTATGCTGCAGCAGACTACTGAATAAAGCAATGTAATGTCAATGGCAATTAGTCCCTTTTGTTATGCAGGAAACGGTGGCATTTACTTCATCCTGGCATTATCACATTTTTCTGAATGACAAAAGGGACTAATTGCCATTGAAATTACATTGCTTTATTCAGTAAATCTGCTGCAGCATTCTGCAGAGTGCTGCAAAATGTTGCAGAATTGGGTTTCATCCTGGGGGACACCACTGCATATATGTATATATGCATATGTGTGTGTATATTTGTGTGTATATATATATATATATATATATAGAGAGAGAGAGAGAGAGAGAGAGAAAGAGATAGGTAAATGTGGTGCATGTGAAAATATATCATGGGAGGGAGGTAATTAGTTTTAGTTATTTATTTATTGGATTTTGGTAATTGGGTAGGCTCACTGAGTCAAGCTGTCCCTTTTTCAGGAGCAACCTAAAATTAATTACATAATATATACTGAAGGAATACATAAAGATGATAAAAACAGTGTGCCAGCCCGGTGGTGCTGAGGATTGAGGCGCTGGACACCACACCTTGCGCTTCACTGGTGGCCCGGGTTCAGTAACAAACCTGGGATGCTGGGGATCAACTGGGGGGGGGGGAGAGCTGGATTGAGTCGCCGATCGGCAACTCTCCACTACTGGGGTGGGTTGGGCACCGTGCAGACTAACGGATGGTGTCGGGAGGGGAGGGCGCCGTTAGGCGATTGGTGGAAGCCGTGTCTCACCATGGCTTACCACCTGGACTCCAGTCCTGTTCGCCAGCCTCCTCAGGGGGTGGATATGGGACAAAACATAGCTACTTCCACAAAAACCCTTCCCCACTGCTGTGCAGTGTGATCCCCGATAGGGGGAGAAGGAGCCCCAGAAATGCAATACGTCGCCACTGAGACCTAGCCGGTAGTGGACATAAAAATTTGATAAAAAAAAAAAAAAACAGTACATAAGTAAATGACAAAATACAGAGCAGACAATGGATATACATAAGGCCGATAGATAGAGGATACAGATAAGTAGTGGCACTTGGTTCCACAGAACTTGGGCACTATTCAGTGACAAGTACAGTGAGTCAGAATTAACAGATATGCTAGCTAAAGCAGGCACAGGGTTTGTTAACAAATAGATACTCCTTCATGGCTGATTAGAAGGATGTAAAGGTTAGGCATTCCATGGGCTTGGTGCAGTGGTCACAAAGGATCACTGACCAGCAGCAGAGAGTGCCTTCATCATGGTGCAAGTTTCAGTCCAGCGGAGCATGTGGCCTTCTGAAGGGTTTGAAGATCAATGCCAGCCAGATTTTTAGGGGGGAGTTTAAAGGAGTTTGTGTGCTACAGTATAGAAAGCACAGGAAGATGAAGCCTGTCCTCCACGGGGGCCAGTTTAGTGTGGAAAGTGCCTTGCAGTGATGTTCCTGACTGCTGATCCCAGCAGCAAAATGTACTTCACGAAGGTAGGTAAACCTCTTTTTTGAAAGTTCTGTTTCTTTTGAGGGTTGATTCATGTGGAGCCCCATAGGTGATAGTCGGAAGAAGGACACTGTGGGCGATCAAGTACCTGGCCTGTATAGTAAAGTAAGGGTACAGCCTATACAGCAGGCCCAGTTTTTGCTTCAGGGTTTTAACCACTACTTCGACATGAGGCCTGAGTGAAAATTCTTGGTCTTCCTGGATACCCAGATACTTTACCATAGCCATTGTATCTATATGTGCACAACCAGGATTCAGGTGAGGCAAAATGCACCTGTTGGCCAGATTGAACCCTAGACCAGTTGGTGTGAGATCTATACAGAACCACATCATCATCATATAACAGTATTTTTGAGTTACCATCGTTATTGGGCACGTCATTGCTGAACAATAAAAATAAAATAGGGCCAGAATTGCACCCTGAGAAACATCATTGGTGGCTGCCCCCTTCCCCCCCTATTTAACAAGTCGCAGGCGCCCTAAGAAGTAATTGTGGAACCAACTACACTACAGGTGTTCAAAGCCAAGGCCATTTAATTTGTCCACCAGATGGTCATGATTAACAAGGTCAGACGCCTTGGTAAGGTCCACAAAGACTGCTCCCATGGCCTGCCCAGCATTCATAGCAGTGAACAGGTCAGATGTGAGACGTACGTGGGTTTTATCAGCATCATGCTGTTTTCATGCTGGACTTCAGTTAAGACAGAATGTAGCATAGGGTAGGATTGTATCTGACTTGTGGATCCGTCTTTCTTGTATTTTAACAATAGTGCACAACAATGAAATAAGCCAGTAGTTTTCAACTACTGTAGCTCTTCAGTTCCTCCTTTATGCACTGGAACAACTTTACTCCTATGAAACACCTGACAGTCTGTGGGTCATCAATGGACTTTTTGTTTTGTATACTAACAATTATGTGATTTTCAGCCTGTACACTGATGCTATGGTGTGTTGGTTCCTTATTTGAGATGTATTGTGTGAATACAGTCTAAGCTGTATTTTGTAAAATACTATAAATAAAAAGTTTAAAAAAAAAACATGAGTAGTGTTCCACATACTTGTTAGGTCACACTGAAGTAGGGGTGTATTGAAAAGATCAGCTATAGATACGGCAAAGACTGGGGCACTTAGTCTAAAGAGCCTGGGTTCCAGGTTGTTGTGTCCAACCAAACTGTCAGCTTTTATGCATTGTAAAAGAGCCAATACCTCCTTCTTTGCGACCAGTTTAAAGTGAAACTCAGGGCAAGGGCAGAGGAGCAAGGTGGAGGACTGCTGAGAAGGGGTTGTCAGGGTGGACTTGAAGCTGTCTAACTCTGTGAAGAACTTGTTGAAGGCTTCAGGGGCCACGTGGTCACTGAGAATTTTGTCTGTGGTAAGGATGTCGCCTGGAGGGGGCCCAGTTCTCCCTCTGACAAGGCAGTTGACTTGTGACCAGAACCTCTTGGGCTCATGTACAGTAGGTTGTAGTTCTGGGATTATGAGCTAATTTGCCTCCCAAGATGGTAGATTGCCCTATAGCATGCGTACCTGTCATTTCTTAAATACAATATATTAGGATGATCTGTGTTTTTTATCTTTACATCGCATTTGTGATTTTTCTGGATTTTGCCTTCACGTGCTTTGTCCTACTGTGTTTTAGATAGTGTAGTACGCAGGATCTGCTTTTGCTTCCCCCCCTACTGTGTTTTCTGTAGTGTAGGGTCCTCTGATAAAAGGAAGCACGTCTGCAACAGTCCAGCCTTTGGTTCGGGTTTATGATGACACTCAGGAGCAGTGTGCAGTCTGATGTGGCGTGAAGTGTGTCGTCATAAGTGGTGGTTGAGAGCAGCATGGAGTCTGGGATCAGGAACTATGGGATGTCTTGCTGTGTAGTGGCGTGTCATGGAGGGCTCACATGTGAGAGAGCTGCTGCATCAGAAGACATGGCTGTTACGTGAGTGAGGCTAGAGAGAGGTATTGGGTTAGTGGGTGATGGGAATTTTAGGCTAGGGCAATTTCTGCAGGTAGATCTTCTGGATTTCTGCTGGTATTTAGGGGCTCTATGTGTGAGAGATTGTGAGAGGGGATCTATGGTCATAAATAGGACTACATTTGTACTAATTGGATAAATACTTCAGCTTGAAATGGCAGCTGCTTCTGAATTTCTGCTTAGAACTATATGTTAAATTTAGTTACCCACTTTAAAGGCAGCATGTTTAATGCATGCATTACATCTAAACTGAGGGACTTGATCAAAATTAAAAAAATGGCTCTACCCCAGGCCCGGTAACTATTGATTCGTTTTTGTGGATACCTATAAAAGAATGTGGAATTGGTCAGTGTAAAGGCAATAAGGAGGAAGTCCACAGTTGGTATGCTTGTTTTGTCCGTCAGGGCGATTAGTAGCCAGTTCTGTGTGCAAACCTGATAGAACAAAAAATGCATTCTCCCAAGGAGAGGATTTTCCTGATTTTGAGAAGGGGGTCATAGGCAGTGGGTCACACTTGATTCTGTCTCTAGAGATTCACAGTAATGTATACTGAATGGCCAAAGGTGCTTACTCACATTCCAGCCTTAGCATAAGCTGCTTAGACCCCCTTCAGCTATTGCTTGCATGTGGGTGAGAGGCATCCTTCTTCAGGCAGCCTGAAATAGAAAGTGCTGTCCAGACAGTGCACTCCAATGAGATTTCCCACTGAACTGATCCAACTACAAATTAACCATGTGGATAAACCTTCACTTAAGAGAATTGTAGGCATACAGTACAGACGGGCAGCATATCTGTCTGAGATTTGTCTGCAGATCATCTGCATTGTTAACCATTTGTCTTCTGGCAGGTTAGCAATTCTGGATTTTCAGTGATGTCGCTGTTCCACTTCGTACAGTTATTGTGGTGTGTGTGTGTGTTGGGGGGGGGGGATAAATAGGGGGATTCACTTTTTCATATTCAACATATCCGTATAGTTTTCCATTCAGGGACTTCTTCAGTTATTCCTTATAAACAAATAATTATATAGAACATTTCAAATAGTGTTTTGCTTCCAGGGCCTACTTTTTAAAAGCAGTTTAACCCAGAATGGTACAGCAGAGATGCAGTATCTCATTTTCCGTGAGGTCCTGTTTTACCCATTTTTACAGCTGGGTGGACAGAAGCACTGAGAGGTTACGTGACTTGCTCAGGGTCACACTGTGCATAGGTAGCTCTGGTAGGATTTAAACATGGGTCTCATCATTCCCAACTGTGTTCTAGCCATGAAATAAGCACCACTGATAAGTTTAATCTAGAAATGCAGAGACCTAGATACATGCTGGGTGCCCTGTATGAGCTAAACCATTGCATGCCCTGTGCTTTTGTGCTGATGTTGGACTAATGTGTTATATTCAGTGAAATTTCATATAAGCTGGATAGCACAAAACATCTTTTCCTGTGGCACTCCCTGTTGTCGATGGGAAGTACTTACAGTTACTCTAAAAAAGGCACTAGGCAGATAAAGATACAGACCAAATGCAGCAAAGTATGATATAAGTAGAGAATCACACACCCTTGTTCTTTTTAATAAAATTTGGCAGTGGCAGACTCACCCAGAGCTTCAGAGAATCTGTAAATGAGAAAAACCAGGCTTGTCAATGTAAACTCTTTTTGACAGACACAATAACATTTAGAGAGTCAGCCTGTAAAAATAAATAGCCCTGCTTGCTAGATTTACTCAAATAGGGAGAAAACCAAGAAAAATTGTGAAGATTGGCTGTGTGCCAGTAAATAGGGTATATCTTCAGTGTTTTTAAATCTATAGAGGATACCCCAAAGTCCTAACAAATATTTAATCTTCTTCAAGGGGATATCTCTTTCATCAGGCCACACCTATGGAACTTGTAGCCGCCAAGCACTAGGACTACATGGAAACATTTGCAAGCAGTCCGCCAGGGGCTGCCCACAATGACATCAGTCATTGGCTACTACATAAACATGGGCGGCCCCTTCCTTCCTCAGTTCTTTTTCACCGTTGACCATACTTGTTGGACCGTGTGCGGAAACGCCATTGCAGTAGCTGCCCCTTTATTTTATTTCCTCCATAGTTAAGGAATTACTTTCATAAGTGATTTTCGACAGCATGTATGTTATCGAAGGAACTGTCAAAACTGTTCCATTACTTTGAATGCAGTGAAACGATTTACACCAGTATTTCGCACAGCGTCTCCATATGTTGCCTCGGCCTGGACCACAATGTGCAAGCCTTCCCGATTTGTAAACTGTTTAACACAGCCATCTGGTAATGTCAAAAAGGTGCTTTGGAGAAGCACCTTTTAAAACAGAAGGTGGCCCGCATGCAGAGGGAGCTTCAGCAAAGAGTTCTGCCGTGTTGCTGACCCACTTCTCCGGGTCCAGGTCATCAAAATCTCAGGACAAATCATCCGGGACTCATAAGCAGAAACATCGGGAGAAGGAAAGAGAGGAAAAAACCTCTCCGGCATGCTCAAGGTCACCCCCCTTCACACTAAGGATCGTACTAAGGATTTATGAGAGCTAGAAGGCCAAAGCCCATAAGTGCTCACATTCTAACCTAATAATATGTCGTGGACTTAGCAGTTAATAGATATTTGTCCAATTGTTTCTTAAATTGTGTTTTGTCTTTACTAATAATAACATGTAAGGGTAAATTATTCCATGTCTTAATTACCCTTAAAGTGAAGAAATATTTCCTCCTAATGTAATTATATGACTGTCTGGTCAATTGAAGTGGATGTCCTCTAGTATTGTGAACAGAATCCTTAAAATACAAACCCAAATCAACCATTAGTTCTGGATCCTGAATTATATCATACAGAAATAAAAGGTCACCACATAACCTGCGGGTTTCAAGTGAAAACAAGTTACATTCCTGAAGCCTGTCATTGTAAGACAGACGATACATACCATTTAGGTGCTTAGTAAATCTGCATTGGACACTCTCTAACTGAATTATAATAGTTTTTTTTATAGGGGCACCACAACTGAGACACATATTCAAGGTGAAGCCTAACATATGATCGAAAGAATGGCAACAAAACTTCAGGGTCTCTTGTAGAAATATTTCTTTTAATTGACCACACCACTTTATTAGCTTTCTTAACAAAGTTATTAATATGATTAGAGAAATCCATAGTATTAGAAACATTTATACCTAAATCTCTTTCATCAGCTGTTATATTGAGTTGATGTGGACCTAGTCTATAAATTCTGTGTTGATTTGTACTACCTAAATGCATCACCTTGCATTTGGGAAAATTTAAAGCCATGCCCCACTTTCCTACCCATTCGTAGATAGTATCCAGATCTCTCTGAATTTTATCTGAATTTTCTGTACTGTCACAAGGACCTCCAATCTTTATATCATCTGTGTACTTAATAGATGAAGATATACAATTTGAAGTTAAATCTGAAATAAAGGCCTGAAATAATCCAGGACCCAACACCGAGCCCTGGGGTACTCCACTGGTCACACTGCCTACATCAGATAAGCTCCCATTTATACGTACTTTTTGTGTACGGTTAGATAACCAGTTTGTGATCCAGATAATAATGTTCATATTCATTTTTAATTTTTGTAACTTAATTTGTAAGGCCCAGTGTGGCATGGCATCAAAGGCCTTACTAAAATCCAAGAAAATAACATCACAGGGTATATATATGTTTGTCTATAAGTGAACCGATATATTCATAAAAAAATCATCAGATTAGACTGGCAGCCTCTACATTTTATGAAACCATGCTGTTCTTTATCTGAATTAAGTAATATTGTATTTAATGAACCTCTAAGTAAACTTTCTAAAATTTTGCAAATGGTAGAGGTGAGACTGATAGGACGATAATTCAAACTATCTGTTTTTAAACCTTTTTTATGTATTGGAACAACAATGGCTGTTTTCCATAGATCAGGGACAAAACCCTGTGACAAGCAAGATTCAAATAATAATTTAAGGGGTATTACCAAATAATCCTTTAGTAAAAAAAAGCAGTTGCCCAGGTATATTATCCGGTCCCATACATGTTTTACCTTTTTGTAATTTTAATTTATTTAGAGTATCTATAGATGAAAAAGTATTAATATCTACGCTGGTATTTTGAAATTGAGATACAGATTTATAAGATGTGTAATTTTTACAAAAAAACGTTATTGAAAATCTCTGCCATTTCTTTAGAGTTTTGAACAATATGGTCTTCCTCTATAATAGGGCCCACCATACATTTTGTTTTTTTTAAGAATTAATGTAAGAAAAAAATAGCTTACTATTTGTTTTTTTGCATTTTTTGCTAATTCCAGTTCCCAGTGTCTCTTAGAGCTCCTAATGGCGGATTTACAACGTTTTTGTGTCTTAATATAGCTAGACCAGTTACTCACAGTTTTAGACTTAAGATAGGTGGCATATCTGACATTTTTCTGTTTTACCAATTTCTTAACTGATTTAGTCAGCTATTTAGGTTTAAATTTACCCTTTGTATGTTTTATTTTATAATATAAATTCCTCCTTTAAGAAAACTAGTATGTTATATAAGAATTGCCAATAGTCCTGAAGTGATCTATCTTTGAATTCTTTGTGCCAATTAATGAAAGACAAGTATTGTTCCATTTCAATTACATTTGCTCTTTCATACATATAAATGAGAACTTCACCCAGGTACGACCTCTACAGCACTGTCGACCGCTCTGGAGGCAACATCACCCACATCTCCTACCATCGACCTAACTGCCAAGTTGGGGCAGGCCATAGGCGCCACCAGATCTAGTATGGCTGGTGTGTCACCATCTACATCAGGGGTCATGCCTCCTCCATCAACTTCTGCCGGCACATCCATCGACCACATGGGTGCCAACGTCTAGTCAGTGCTATCGTCCTTCTTGGACATGCTCCGGTGCCTGTTGCCTCCTCCGCCTGTACCAGGAGGCCCACTGACAGGGCCTGCATTTCACACTCCCTTGATGACTCATCCTAACGCTGTTTTTCAGCCACCTCCTTGATTGCCATCGGCTTCACCAGCGCGCTCCCTCCAACCCGTCGACCAGACCGACAATGACTTTGAGTATAATCCTGATCTTATGCTGCAGGATGATGAGGAGGAAGCTGAACACTATGTGGAAAGTCTTTATGAAAGAACTGGTTCCACTGTCTCTACCTGTAGTGAGGACTCAGTGGTTTACACCCCATTGTACCCTCCAGAGGACCCCTCCATCATTACCATCATGCAGCAGTTACAGGCTGCCATGGGGTTTGATTTGAGTGGTGTGCATCAAGGCTCTGTACATGGCCCACTTCTATTCTCAATTTTCCTAACTGACCTTCCATCTGCATGCTCCTCGTCCCTTATCCATATGTATGCAGCTGACACTGTCCTGTTCACCTCTGGCCCCTCTCCCTCTGACTACCAGACTACAGCTTGACTTCAAGAATGTTCAGCGCTGCCTAAGCTCTGATCAACTCTTTCTCCATGCCAAGAAGACAGTCTCCATGACCTTTGGCACTAGGCAGAGACTCTCTTGGCTGCCCTCTCTCCCCTCCTTCCACGCCCTTGACGGGACTACATTAGAGGACTCCACCTCTTTCAAATACCTAGGTGTCTGGCTTGACCACCACCTTACCTTCTCTGAACATATTGACGCTATACTGAAAAAACTGCGCCTCAAGCTCAGCGCCCTTTACAGGAACCAGAGTGCACTTCCACTACCAGTTAGGTGTGATATTGTACAGAAAATGATACTCCCCATCTTCCACTATGGCGACGTAGTCTACAGTGCTGCTCCCAAGTCTTCCCTCGCCAGACCGGACTCCTTCTTTAATGCTTTCTGTCATTTTACCCTCGACTCCCCCTCTTGCACTCATCATTGCACCATATTTCGCTCTCTTGCTCTACCTTCCCTTGAGTGCAGGTGCCTTTCCCACTGCGTTAAGTTCACTTCCAAATTCTGGTTTGAGTCCCTGCCCTCCTACCTCTTCTCCCTGCTCTGTGCCCCCTCTCCCAACACCCTCCCTCTTAGATCCTCTGACTCTCATTATCCCTTATTGCCACACCTCCATTGGTCAAGAAGCCTTCTACTGTCACTTACCCAAACTATGAAATTTGTTTCCTCCACCAATTCAGCTTTCCTTGTCCCCTTTCTCCCTCTCCCTATGCAATTTCTTGCCCCTAACTGCATCTGCTCCTAGCCCCTTCCCCTCTTTCCAACTCCCCCCTCCTGCTTCTCTCTCCCTTTTCATTAGTCATCTACCTCCCTGTCTTCCCCTCTCTCCTTCCTCTTCCCCTCTCTTACTGTCTCCTCAGTTTTCCTGTCTGATTCCCCACCTTGCAGGTTTTCTGCATCCTGAGGAGGTTCCCTGGACCTGCCCCCCCCGCCTTTCTCCAGGATTTCATTAGCACTTACTAACACTGTATTTCCAACTCCCTCTGCACTTCTGTGTGTTTATCACACCCACTGTTCTCCTGGTCCTCTGCCCAGGGTGGTACCATGTCAGTTCTGCCTAGTGGTTTATTCACCTCAGCCCCTGGCATATGTGTATATAGCATTGCAATCTACTACTCTGTTCTGTAAATTGTGTTCCTATATTGTTTTAGTTTGTAAGAATGTTTACATTATGTTTAAAAGCTATCCCAACCTTTGTACCCCCCTCCCCAGGACACTTCTGGAAATGAGCTGTTCCTCAGCTCATGTTGTCTTTCCTGGTGAAACATTTTGTAAATAAATTTAAAAAAAAAAATTTGGAGGAGCAGGATACCACCAAGAAAAACACACAGATTTCTTGGAGTTAGCTGATGCTCCTCTTATAGTGATACCACCCCTCGTCCCTGCCATGGAGGATGGCACCTTTGCTGCCTGGCATAGGTTGAATGTAGTTCCTGCCATACCAAGAAAGGCAGACAAGATGTATATGGCTCCCTGTGGGAAACTCTTCTTTGCTGGCCAAGCTGAGACAGACTCTGTAGTGATCAGTGCTGCCCATGATAGATCAAGGGCACCAAACACCTCAGCTCCCTCCTCCTGATAAAGAGTCCAGAAGGTTGGATGTGCTACTTATATGTCGGAGAACTTTTGCCTCAGCCTCTCTGGGCCTCAGAATTGCTAACTACCAGCTTCATATGGTCAGGTACCAGAATACATTGTGGAGAAAGGTCAAAACAGCTGCTCAAGCCTTGCCAGAGGGTACACCAAAAAAGGATTTTCTCAAAGCTCTCACAGCTGGGGCTGATGTAGGAAAACACCTACTTTGTACAGCATATGATAGCTCTGATGCGCTCGACCGGAGCTGCTGCCTCAGAAATATGCCTAAGGAAGTACTCCTGGATTAGGCTGGCAGGGTTTGTGAGTGATGTACAACACTCCATTCTCAGTGCCCCCTTTAGAGGATACAATTATTTGGATCAGATGTTCAGGATATCCTCTATAACCTCCAGGCCTCAGGTAGGACCCTGATGTCCATACACTCCCTCTATTATGCCCAACCAAGGGGTGGACAAAGAATACCTTTCCATCCGGCTGGTGCTAGACTCCGTCCTGCCACCAGACAACAAGGTAATGGCAACAGAGCAGGAGCCTTGCCCATCCCAAGAATCACTCCAGGTACACACTCAAAAGCC
Organism: Neoceratodus forsteri; assembly: GCA_016271365.2. Lineage (NCBI taxonomy): Eukaryota > Metazoa > Chordata > Ceratodontiformes > Ceratodontidae > Neoceratodus > Neoceratodus forsteri. The sequence goes on along the minus strand of CM057449.1, from coordinate 1,124,862,155 downwards.
CCTAGAGGTGGTGGTGCAGCGGAAGCCACCATATCTGCCTTTGCCTCTGCCTGACTCCTTGTACACCCCTCAACCATCATTACATTCAAGGGGGGTTGTTGGGGGTCATCTTTCTCCACTTAAATCAGTGGAAGGAGCTGAGAACAGATGCCTGGGTCCTGGATATCATAGCACAAGGTCATGCTCTGGAACATTTCTCTGCTTCTGTAGGAAATTCATACTTTGCTCCAGAAGAGTGCTACAGAACCTGTGCCCTTGGAACAGAGAAACACAGGGTTCTACTCTCGGTACTTCCTGGTCCCAAAATGGACAGGAGACCTGTGGCCTATTCTAGATCTCAGGGACACAAGCATTTTTATTATAGAGTACAAAAAGTTCAGAATGGTCACCCTCCAGGGCCTGCTTCCACTACTACAAACAGGGGATTAGATCTCTTCCCTCAACATGAAGGATGCCTACCTTCATATCAAAATTCACAAACCTATGAAAAATATTTGAGGTTCCTGTTTGACTATAGGGGCATGTCAGCACTAAGACAAGTAGCACTGCCCCAACATGGATCTTGGAAGTGCAGGGAACAGCGCCCCCAGACCTAATAGCATTGGGAGCCCCCAGCGAGATATTCAGCTGGCACCATGCAGATGAGCCCATTCGGCATGCAAAGCACTAAGGGGCCTTATGCATGCCTATTGTGGGCGGATTTGCATGAGTAGTGGCAGTAGGTTTGCACTCCTCCTGAAGCTGCCCTCACCCACTCTGATCACCCATCCCTGTAAAACATAAAGCAGGCCGTGGTGTCCAGTGGTCCCCCCCCAACCATCTGATCCCTAGCCCCATGCAGAGGAAAGCAGTCCCTGGTGTCTAGTGGTCCTCCCCACCCTCAGATCCGTAGCCCCAGTAGACAGAAAACCTTCTATGGTGTCCAGTGGCACCCCCACACCATCTGATCACTCGCCACAGTTAGATACAAGAAGTCCCTGGCATCTAGCGCCCCCCACCACACCGGGTACACCCCACCCTTTACCATAATCTCCGGTACCGTGTCATACGATGACCGGTGCAGCCCTCCTCTCACCACTTTGGCTGGCTACCATATGCAATTGCAGGGAGTGTGCATCCTGCACATGGTAAAAGAAGTGCACATGCTGTCTACTGTAGACAGTACATGCGCTTCCTTTGCAGTATGCAGGACACACTCTCCCTGTCATTGCATGTGGCAGCCGGCCGAGTTCGTGAGAGGAGGGCTGTGTCAGTCGCCATATGGGCTCTCCACGGGGTTGGGGATTATGGTAAAGGAGGACTGGCAGGTTGGTGTACCTAGTGCAAGCGGTATAGTGGGGCCAGTAGATGCCAGGGGCTTCTTGTACATAACTGCAGTGAGCGATCAGACACCAGAGAAGGTTTGTTATCTACTAGGGCCAGGGATTGGAGGGTGATGGTGGACCACTAGATACCAGAGACTTCTTTCTTCTGTATGTGACTGGGGATTTGAGGTTGGGGGGGGGGCACTGGACACCAGGGAAACGTTGTTTTAACAGGGCTGGGGGACCACCAGACACCAAGGGCACATTTAATTTTAATGGGGATGGGGATTGGAGGGCAGGGAGTTGCTGAATCAATAACGTTTACTTAATTTGAAAAAAAAAGTCACCAGAGACTGCTTTCTACTGCACATGGCCAGGGATCGGAGGGTTGGGGTTATCCACTAGACACCAGGGACACATTTATTTGTAATGGGGCCTGGGATCAGAGGACTGGGAGGTTCACTGGACACCAGGGACACATTTAATTTTAATGTGGTGGGAATCAGAGGGTGGGGGGACCATTAGACACCAGGGAACAATGCATTTGTACTGAGAACAGGGATGGATCAGAGGAGGGGGGAACCACTGGACACCAGGGAAACATTTAATTTTAATGACACAGGTATCGGAGGGTACCAGTAGGCACCAGGGAGCAGGTGTGCTCCCCCAATTGCCAATGTGGTTGTTGGATGCAGTGACTCCGCCGGGCCACTAGGGTTGCCCAGAGTAAGTTGGGCTTCTTCGCGGGTAATTGCACAGTACAAGGTGGCCTGCGGTATTCCTTTTGCATAGTGCTAATGGGCTGAATATTGTGCTGTACCCATATTCATGTCCATGCCCCTCCCTTTGCACACCAATCCTTGCGTGTGTGCCCTAATCTGTTTAGTGTGCACTCCTGATGCCTTTTAACGGCTGCTCTGGGAACACTTCACCACCTCCAGTACTTGCGACTTTTTTGTATACCACCTCCCTTGATCACACCTGAACATCCTTTTCGCAATTGCTGCCATACAATAAACTTCTGCTATTCTAGTCCACCTGTTTGCCCCACCTACTCTCCCCCCCACCCTCACCAACACTAGCACTTCTTGCCCCCCGTCCCTTCCTTTAACCAACTGGCACTTCTTACTCCATTTACGCCTAGACAATGGCCTCTAGCTTGCCTACTCCTATCAGGTTTCCCCCTACTGCCTACTCCACTTTGCCTCTCCATATATTCTACCTAGCTCTGCTTAGTCCTCAGTCTCAGCTAGTCTCTTCTCGTGTACCACTGGTTGTTTAACTTTACCTCTATCTTTTCTTGTGTAATCATGTTTAATTCAAGTTCCCCCTGTATATTTTTACCATCTGTGTATTTTTCAGTATAATTTTGAAACAATGTTCACCCTGTTTTGTTGTCTAGCATCATGTTTTACGTGGAACCTTTGTAAATAAGCTGTTCTTGCTCAAAGGTGTTAATCCGAGAGTTAATAAATAAAATATTGTGCACAGATGCAAACCTCAGGCAAATGGGGGGGCAGTCTCTTTGCCCACCGGGCCAACTTTTGAATATTGGGCCCATGGACCCTAGAGTGGCTTATTCTATTTTAAAATTTTTAATTTTAATCATATGATTTATTACCTGTTATCTGGATGTATTGTTCATGTGGAAAATTAAATAAAAATATGTAAAAAAAGCTATTGCTGTGCCAATGAGTCCCTGCTTGGGATGAACATTATTTTGTAAGTAATTCTTGTTGACAAGCTTGAAGCTCACAGAAAAGGAAGTCGCAGTAAGTTTGATAGAATTTCTCTTTGTCTTCCCACTTTGCTGTTGAGTAGGCTGCTCCACTACTGTTATTCACTGTAAAATGGCAAGCTGTCAGAAGGAAACTGAGACCTGCAGTCAGTACACTGAATCATCCTACTGTACTGCTAGGCCAGCTCGGAGGTGCAACTGCAGTTAAACATTGGGTGCTAGATATTCAAAATATGTGCAGTTTGATTGTTCAAGACAATTTCAAACCCCCCTTTTTGTTAGCAGATGGACGAAAGCCTAGATTTTCTAGAGGTATTACTAGACTTTACAAAATTTAGGAATTCTGTTAATAACTCTGGACAGCCATTTTCCTGGCAAAGTTTAAAATCATTTCATGGTTTACAAGGGCAACCAAACTGCATATGTAGATTTTTGAATACAGTATATGTCCTCCACAGAAGAGTCCTTGTGTTGCTAGTCAGAATTAAAAATAAATGTGTAGAGTCCATAGTGTTTCTCTTTTTTTATGGGTGTAATGCAGTAAGAAAAGAAAATGAGATGGCAGAAGCGGAACCAAGGTGTACTGCTTTTGGCATCCGTGATTTGGTTCCGTTGAGTGGAATCACATCACCAAACCTAGCATGCAGCAGATCACTGTTCTTCCACACACTCTCTCTCTCTCCCTCCCATTCCCTCTTCCTCCCCTCTGCCGCCCACTTCCACCAAACGGGGACTCCGTCTTTGTTTGTTTTCTTTAAAACCAAAAATCCCATTTCCCCTCACCAGTCCCAGCTCTTGCTACTAGCCTCTCTCTCTCTCTGGCTCCATGTGACCGGCTCCTGCCATCAAGGGAAGGATTCACTTGTGCTCTGTGCCCATCCTAACCAGTGGTGCAACTAATTATCTGACTGCATGTGCCTCAAGTTAGAGTGCCTGAAATGTCTGCATCTTTCTATTCAGAAGCAGTTCCTGAAACCTCTTTTCTCTTGCACCAGAGGCAAAGCCTGAAACCTCTAAATGTGTCTGTCCAGTTGTAGTGCCTGAAACTTCTGTATCTGTTGATCCAGAGGTAGTGCCTGAAACTTCTAAATCTATCTGTCCAGATGCAGTGCCTGAAACTTCTAAATCTATCTGTCCCGATGCAGTGCCTGAAATCTCTGCATCTGTTGGTACGGATGCAGTGCCTGAAACTTCTAAATCTGTCTGTCCAGATGCAGTGTCTGAAACCAGTGTATCTGTTGGTCCAGAGACCGTGCCTGAAACCTCTAAATCTGTCAGTCCAGATGCAGTTAGATGCTACTGTGTTTAAGCAGATCCAGTATATTACACCAGAACTGCTCTTTTACCTGTTTTTCCTGGTCTGTTTGTGTTTTACTGTGAGTATTCAACATACCTAACAACTGTAATCAGATATTCAGCAACCTTTGACTCATATGCAGACCTCTATATGGGAAAATATGATAGTCATCCCAATATTGGTTCTAGATGCAGACTATTATAAGCCATTTGGAAAAAAAAACCCTTTGTTTAGCCACAGCCTCTTATGTTTTAGTGGCTCCATAGTAACATACTGTAAGGCAATAAGAAGAGAAAATGAGCTGGACGTGGTACCGATGCATAACTGCTTTTGGTATCTGCTAATCCACTGAATAGATCTGCATCATCAAACTCAGTGTGCAGCAAATTGCTGCAGTTAACTCCCCCCCCCCCCCCAAACCAGTACTACATATCGTGGACACCATCTTTTCTTTTTTTTTTTAAAGTTTCGGAAGAAAAGTTTGACTGTAGTCAAACCGAGCACTGCAGTGCTTTTATAGTAGCCAACAGTACAAAAAATTAAAGCATACACAAGCAGTATCTATATTTTTTGGCATAAAGCATCCATCATGTGCTCAGAGGCGCCACTTCCCTCCTGTGCGATCCCTCATATAAGCATTCACTAAGCAACAAACTCCCTATCATATTGCATAACATAATGGACCTGTCAAAGCAACTTTTAAAGATATACTGCAAGAGAAGTAAGAAATCCAGTTGCATGCAGCTTCTGAAGTGAAATTTTATTAATTTCTAAAAATGTGATCTTTCTGATTCTGGTAAATGTCCAGAAAGGGCAGAGGAGTACAGAATTAGGGGACAGGGCAGTGTGAAAAAGTATATTTATTGGCAGAGAGGTGAGCTAGATGTTTAGAAGGAGACCAAGGGGCAAACGTTCCCTGCTTATGGAGAAGAGAAGAAAAAGAAACTGTGTTAGAAATGGGGGCCATGTATGGTTGCACAAAATGGTAGCCCTTTAGTTGCTTTGGGGTCCTTTTTTTTTTTGCCATTTGCCTGGATGGCTCTCCTTCGGCCGGGCGCCCCAGCCCCATCACCCCAATCTCCGCTGGGAATTACTTCCAGCTCCTCCCCCCCCCCAGTGGGGTCAGCGGGGGTCCCCAGTCCCCGCCAAGGACCAGATCCAGTTCAGGCTGACGAGCCCAGCTAGTTGGGTGTGGGATCTGGCACCATCCTGCCGCCAGCATTTTCCTTCTTCTGGCCCCCCTGGGAGGTGTGGCATGCAGGTACGTCTAGTTACATGCCACTTGCTCCTATGTAACATGCGCCAACGTCTGCCACACCTCCCAATCTTCTGGCCCAGGCTGCCTTTCCCCCAGCTTCTACCAGGGGCCAGGCGAGCAGCGGGCTCTGCCCTGCCGCCTCCTCCCCCTGGAGGAGAGCAGTCCTACGGACCCTCGATCCTCCTCCCCCCAGCCGGCCATCTGACACCCAGATTCGCTTGTGAACCTGGGTTCTCGAGCATTAGTGCTACCGCTGTGCCAGTGGGCCAGCTCGCTTTGGGGTTCTTCCATGAAGACTAAAGTCTATAGCCAGGGTGGTTAAAGCAGCAGTACTGGATAATCAGGAAGTTATTATCAAAATTCTGCTTTTTGGCTGGAAGCATTCAGCCATAGTTCCAATTTCCATATCTGTAAATATTTTTTTTTCTAGGTGTCTGTTTTATTAGATATTTAAAATTTATTTCCATTTTTTCGGAACCATAGTAAATATTGCTGCTGCCTAATTGTCAGCTGATCTCCCCCCTCACATTGCATTACGTCTTTTGTTTACTTCTGTGGGACCCAGTGCTGTGCATCCCCACTGTCTCTGTGTAGTACTCTTGAGCCATGCACATGTGCGGTTGGCAGCAAAGGTTCCAGTTCAACATGGTGGGTGGAAGAAATGCAAACAAGAACAAAGAAAAAGGGAGCAAATTAAGGGTGATAGTACAATGAAAATAAGAGAGATATCAGGTAAGCGCTCAACAGAGCACAGGGAGCAAACTGTTGCAAAAGATCCGATTTTCATCTAGTACTGCTGCTTTAAAGATGACATACAGATTCAATTTTTGCCGTATTAGTCCTTGTAAGAACGGATCCAGAAGCAAATGGTTTGATACCTTTTATTGGACTAACATAGATGTTACAAAAAGAACAAAGTGCTTAGTAAAGATTCCGAGGAAGGACTTTGTTAGTCCAAAAGCTTAAGCACTTTGTTCTTTTTGTAACGTCTGTGTTGGTCCAGTAAAAGGCATCAAACCATTTGCTTCTGGATCAGCTGCTTTAAAGTCAGTACCGCTGTAACTGCTAGCTAAGTTTCCTTTATGTGACTGTGAAAGTCTCTCCTTGGTGAAGTGGCTTAATACTGACATTTCATACTAGTGCTAGAAGTATACACAACAGTTTTGCAAAGGAGTCCATTTAGTATTGAAACAGTGATACCTGTCAATTATAGAGATTATATGTAGCTGGACTGTTGATATTGTACTGATTCAGCTTGTTGGTTTTCAGTAACAACATGTGGACCAGGGCACCAAGGAGGGTGCACCATATTCTTCATGCTCCTCTACTACTGCTGTGGTGGGGTTCTGGTTCAGGTAGAGGTCACGAAGACGGGATGAGCTGGAGTTGTGGTTGGGTTGAGGACTCTGTTCTGGGCCAAGCTGTTAGAGGTCACATTGCTGTCCTCATTGCCTGACAATGGACAGGGAGAACCAGGACCACAGTCGACTCCCCCAGCATAATAAGAGGGGACAGTGCACTAAGCACAGTTGCAATCTCCTCAGTTCCCCACCTCAAGTGAGGGGTGACAGAACAGCAGAGCTTTGTCTCAGTGGTAATCTGCACTGGTCCTCTTCAACTGAGGGGAACAGAACAACAGAGCCATGGCTTAGTGGTGAGGGGAACAGAACAACAGAGCCATGGCTTAGTGGTGAGGGGAACAGAACAACAGAGCCAGGACTTAGTGTTGATGGGGACAGAACAACAGAGCCAGGACTTGGCAGCGATTGCCTCACGTCCACCTTGAGTGAGGGAACAGAGCAATGGCTCTGCAGCAATCTCCTTGGGTCCCCTCAAGTATGGGAGGACAGAACAACTGAACTGCTACTCAGCGGAGATCTCCACTGGTCCCCCTCAAGTGAGGAGGGACAGGACAACAGAGCCACAGCTCAGTGGCAATCTCCTTGAGTCCCTTTCAAGTGAAGTGGACTGTACAACACAGCTCTGGCTCGGTGGTAATCTCCATTGGTCCCCCTTAAGTGAAGGAGACAGAACAACAGAACCATGGCTCAGTGGTGATGGGGATAGAACAACAGCACTGCAGTTCCACTGTGATTACCTCAAGTCCCCCTCAAGTGGGGGGGGGGTAGCAGAGTCACATTGTGGAGGCAATCTTCTTGGATCTTCTGCAAGTGAAGAGGGGTGCAGATTAACACAGCCACAGCATGGTGGCAATTTAATTTCATTACTTCTACATTCAGTTAATTTCAGTCACATTATACAGTATCAGTAGTTTTGAATTAGCAGCCATTGTGGCTGTGACCAGAATTTATTTTTAAATTCCATATATCTTTGAATACAAGACGCAACTTGTACTGCAGTTTCAGAGCAAGAATTGCAGTTTGTAAATGAGGTCAGGCTCATTACGAAGAAGGCTTTTATTAACTCATGTGGAAAGAAATGCTGAATAACCCATTGATACATGCATCCAATGATGGGAACATTTAGGACATTGTGAGGATTATTGTGTGTAGCTCCACAGATGTAGCATGGAATATCGCATTAAGAGTGACTTACAGAGACCGATACAGTCAGTAGTTGGCAGTGGAAGAGCAAGAATGCACAGCGGCTGCAAACCCTATGGCACTATCTGAGGAGACCATTGATGACTGGGTTACATTCTTTCCATTTGAAAAGCCATATGGTCTCGATTCAGGGGTGGCTTTTATTTACATGTTTTGCAGAATTGTGGTTTACAGTTAATTGTGTGCCTACTACTTGAGGGTTACTGCAGTTTGAAAATATATTATATTTTTCTCTTCTGTTATTCCATTTGTCCTCCTGTCCTTCACACTAATGATCAAGCTCAAAAAAGCTGCGACCTTCCAGTCACTGGGAAGGTAGGAGAATAGCTGTCCTGCCAGTCGATACTGATGCCACTCCTTCATTGCTCAACAGGGAGAGCATTAGTGCCAGGCATCCCATGCCCTTGCTCCTTCCATCCCTTCCTCCCTAGGAGCCAAGATGTTTTTCCTCTGTGATGAGTTCATTCCCCAGGTGACCCCAGTGCAGTGTTCTGGGGCTTACACATGAATCTGCATCTCCTATACCACTGGATCAACCCCAGAGCATTGCTCCTTGGAACAGTTGCCTTTCAAGTGTAGAGCAGTGCACTCTGTATTTCTGAGTCCTCCCATCCCACAATAGCCAGCCTATACCTATACTATGTACGGAGTGATTAACATAAGCACAATGTTTGCTGACTACTGTACCTTTAAAACCTTTATTTCATAGTTTGCACAGCCTGGCAGTACCTTTGGATGTTACTGTAAGTACTGGTACTAGATATGAAAAGCGGCAGCTCCACTTTCAGCTGTTCATAGCTACCATTTTGTTGGCAAACACTAGTAATCATTCAGTCTTTTGACTAAAACATTTGTCTTTGTCACTAGAGGTTCTTAAATTGACCACAAAAAAAACACGGTATTGTTATGTTGATTTGGCATCGAAAGAATTGGTTGCCAATTATTTTTTCATTTGGGGGCAGGTGGCTACCTAGTGGAAAAAACAGGCCTAGAGCTCTCCCAGTGATATTATATTCCATTAATAGCTCCATTAATGTTGACACTGGACGTATTTTGAGTTTGTAAAATATCTAAAAGGCATATCTGTAACAACCAAGGCATACTGTTTTCTTCAGTTAAGATTTGCATTTTGCTGTGTCCACTCTCCGCTTTTCTGCTAAAATAGTTAAGTTCTGCACACATGCAAAGAAAAGACCATATTCAACATGTTATCCTTTTGTAGTCAAAGTCTGTGAGTACCCTGGCCAAGGTAACCAATAGCCACACATAAACTGGCCAAAAGGTAGTAATGAACTGAATCTGTAGTCTCCCTATCAGTCCCAGAACCTCCTCCTTCTCTTCAGCTGCCACTTGGGACCCTGTCCTGTTGGTGACACTGACAGGAGCAACCTGTTTCCTGCAATGCCTTGTGATGACAGACACTGTTCAAGGTTTGATGGCAACAGAAGGAAGGTCTATTGGTAGTAGCATACTTTTTTATTGGGTGCTACTAATGCAGCCATGAATGCAAACCTAGAACAGAATCAGTTAGCCTAGAAACAGAAGAGAACAGTGTCCTCCAGTCAGCATCACCACTGCAGATGGGGTCCTGAGCAGTAACTGAAGATAAGTAGGGGGCCCTGGGCCCTTGGGTTTATACCTCCCATTTTTCCTAGATGAGGCCCAAGTTCTTATCCTATCCAACGAGCCACCATGGTTCCCTGAAGCACCTGTCCACTGATGCTCTGCTCCCTGCTGTCCGCAGATTCCACCCCCCCAATCTTATTTCCTGGTGGGGAGCCATCCCTAATGCCACAGAGAATGATACCTAATATCCAGCAATCTGGAAGGGGAAAGGAGGGGCTTCATGGAAATTTGTCAACTTCCAGAGCAATCGTTTTTTGGAGCTGGGGGTGGAAATAGTGTCAGCTGCCCAATCAAAGCCCAGATTTTCTTGTGTATGCTGTCGACCACACTGGAGAAATTCTGGTGCCAGCTGCTCTGACCACACTTCCAGTGCACATCCATGCTCCTTTTGGACCCCTAAGATGGAGAGCATCTTGTGGGATGCTACTTCCACCTTTTGTGGCCCTGTGCGTTATTCCTGTTGGCAGGCCAGCCTGCAAGACAATAGCTGATGATTTTTTTATGAAGTCTTCTTTTCAGATCCAGAGGAAGAGTGAAGAGGGTGTATAAAATTGTCTAGCCCCTTTGACAGTACCAAGGATTTTGGAAGCAGTAAAGCAAGAATTTTCTTGCTAGTTACAGTAGGAAAGATTCAGGGAATTATTAAAAAATTGTTAAAGGCAGGGAATATTGAACATTTGAAAATCTGGTAAAACATATAATTTAGGTTGGAATTACAGATAGAGCTATTTCCAGGTAAGCACCTATTTGTTAAGACAGATCAACAATGGAAAGAAAAGAAAAGCACATCAGTTTCATACAGTATTTATAGACATCCACAAAGCGTATGATTTCCACACTGTATAACACTCTACAGTAGTGGTAGCATTCTGGCTAATAAGCTTGGGTGTGAGTCCATACTTAAAGGGAACAGACAAGGTGAACCCCAAGCCCCTTACATCAAGGAAAACAGGCAAAGGGGAATATAGAAATATTTGTCCATTTTTGATGATTTACTTTCTCCTTCTGATTTTAAGAATTGATTCTCATCCCTGCTCATGTAGAGTATGTTTATGCAAATGCACAAAACTGGTAGCATCATGTGATGCTAGCATCCACGGCATTGGAACTGATAGAATGGAAGCAATAGAGTTGGTGACAAACAGAATCAGTTGTGCACACTGCTGGAGATAGTGTCAGGAGTTGCTCCCTCGCTTGTCATGAGGGTTGTTGTATCTGGCAAAATGTTAAAAATAAGATCGCAGTCCTACATAATAGTATGGAAGAATAGAAGATACCACAGCATTATCAGGAAAAAAAACTGGCTGCAGATGCCCTGTGTGTTTGAGACTTAATTTAGATGTGGGTAATTCTGAGACTGATCTGCAGATGGTAGTACTACCATTTACTTGAAAATACTACCAGGATGAAGAAGTTAGTAGTAAACATAGCTGTTTTAAAAGTTATCTGGATCCCTGCTTCATCATCATACTACTACAGTGTGTGTCAGTGTTAGCTTTCCAAATCAGAAGGGATAGGTGTCCAAGTGAAGGGGCAAAGAGAATTTAGTAAAATTACTCATGGGTAACAAATGGAAATGGAGTTGGGTTCATAGTTGTCATATTACAAAATCAGGATTCTGGTTGGGAGTTGATTTTCAAAGTTGCAACTAAATTTTGTAAAACTGGTTATATGAAAACAGTTTGATAAAAGATATCCTGGAAAATTCTGGAAAGACTGCAGTAAGGAGAAAGCTCACAAACCACATATTGTATGTGATGCTATAATACGCTTTATAAAATGGGCATCCCAAAAAAATCATCTCAGTGGTCAAAACATATCATGTGACAGTGCATTAAATCTCTTTAAATGCACAGTCATCCTGGTCCTACACCACATCCCACAATGAGTAAATCAGTCCTCTTACAACCAGAATTGTGTGTTTCCCACCTTTTCTCTTTGTTTATGAAGTATAATTGCCTATTTTCTTTTTCCTGTTTTTTTTATTCTGTTTTTCCCCACATTCAAGATATGGAATGTTTATCATGGAATGTTTACCATGAAATACGTGGATCCACAATTCTGCTGAGTTCCACTGGCAGAATGTTCCTCTCCTAACATACTGTACACACATACACACAAAACAAAGGCCTCTTCTAGAGCCAGAGTCTCAATTATTTCACTATCAGGGCAAGCAGAAGAGATTTCTCTGATGAGCAGGTAAAGACAGAAGGGGCATTTTTCATTGTCAGCAAAGGAACAGTTGTAATGAAAACTATAGACAATACTCAATGTTTCTAATTTATTTGTGTGTGTAAGGAGAGTGTGACGATCTGGGAAACAACTTTTAATTAATTTGGTTTAGTTTTTATTAAAGGTTGTTTTATTTTTTATGGTGCAGTTGAAGTTTTTTTACAGTGTAAAAGTAGCAGCCATGTTTGTGATGGAAGATTAATTCTGGTTGTAGGGGAATTGATGGAAAATAGTTACATAGGCAGAGGAAGACCCAAACTGCTCAAATATATCCCTGATGTATGTAAAAGCATGTACATTTGAATCATATATGGGTGTTTTCAGGTAAAATCTATCACCTTCCACCAAAAACACACACACCTCTCCTCTCAACCGGAGTTACTTCCCATTTAAGAAAAAAAAATCACACAACAGCACTCTGAGGTGTGGGTTGGGGTGGGGGTGCGGGGTTCCTGCATCACTACCAGCAACAAACTAAAACATGTACTGATACCAGCAAAGGACAATCGTTGTCCAGCAGTAAATACAATGACATCATCATTGACATTTGCAGCGGGCAAAAGGACTATTTTGTCATAAATGCACACAAGTAAATCTATTGTTTCTACATATAAACATGCTTTTCCCAACTATAAAAAAAAAAAAGAGCCCATTTATAAGCACAATAAGACACTCCAGGGGTGTGCATGGAACAGATTTTACCTCGCTTCCAGTGGCTGAAGGTACCTCACTACACCCCTGGGTGTGCGGTAAAATCTGTTCCATGCATATCATGTTGTGTCGTATTGCTTACTTGAACATTTTGTTAGGAGTTGCTGGAGGGTATAGTCAACACTTTGTTAAAAATCTTGATTCATATGATCGTCTGAGCAATATAGATTGCAGTAAATGACTTATGTGTAAAATATTGTGTTTCCATTCAGTGTAATCCTTACAGTATGTTAATGGGAATGCTTGCCAGTTTTCCCAGTATAATATGCCCATATTCATGCATCACTTGTTAGTCCAAACATCACAGTTTTTTTGGTTTTTTTTTAAACCTTATTTTTTCATTTTGCAATAGAGCTTACAAAAGAAAACATTCCTTGATTCCAGGTATAGGAATTGTTACAAGATATGTCACATTAGGTAATACAGATCCCATCTTTCTTAATTACAACATTGGGAGGACAAATACATCCATTAAAAGTATATCGAAGTTTACCAAAAATAGGCTACATGCAACAGGACCATGGACAACCCTACCGAAAATGATTTTACTAAAGTTCAGAGAGGTGTTCGTCAGAAGACATGGCCCAGGAGTCCATGAAAATAAAAAGATAGTGGAAACAGTTCCCTTTTATGAAATGAATAGAGATGCCCCTCGGTTATGTTCTCAGACAATCCCCAACAATATATTTAAACTTAGGCTATACCTTGTAAGCAAAATAGCAACAAAAGCCCCAGAGATTTATTATAAAGTTCAGAATTCCCCTCCCTCCCCAAATCTAGCACGAGGTGGTAGAGCTGCCCCCAGCAAGGCTGTATATATTAATAATATAGTGCTTGCAGTTAGAGTGTCCAACAATTGTGTTGGTATCTCCACTGATAAACTGATTTAGGATAAGCAAGAGAAGATTCTTGAAACATTTTTAAGTCGTCTCAAATATTTTTAAACTGTAATGAGAACTTCCCCGCATTTATCAAAATTCTCTAGTATACATCAACCAGGAACAGATCTTTACTGACCAACCCTTAAGTGTAAGCCCAAGAGTTCCAGCTTATTTAAAGTTCACCTTCATCAGCGTCTGAGTCTGAGTGTCCAGACTTTGCAAAGTCCACTCAAATCATCTCCAGCCTACAGCCTGCGTCTGCTGGATCATTATACAAATATGTTCTCCCAGCGTAGATGATCTTCAGCCTCGCCGGCATCTGTAAGGCATGGTTGATCCTGAGCTCTCTGAGGCCTGCATGAACAGCGTCAAACCCACAGTGCCTCATTCTTGTGGAGTAGCTTAAGTCAGGGAAGCAATGCACCACAGAGCCGTCAGGAAGAGTAAGTGCCCCCGATGATTTAGCTTTCTGTAAAATCATATCCCTCATATGCACTCCTGTGGTTACCACTAGTACAGTTCTGGGAAGCTCAGGATTGTTAGGATTTCTTCTCTGTTTGATCTGATAGGCCCAAGTGATCTGATAGTCCATGCTCATTTTTAAGATATCTTGAAGGAACTGGTGCATGTAGTTCACCAGATTGGTTCCTTCGACTCCTTCAGGTATGCCCAAAAATTGGAGGTTAGAAGCACAAGCTCCATTATCAAGGTATTCCAGCCTGGAAAGAAGAAGTTTATTTTCTTTTAATACTCCATCAGTCACTATTGCTGCTTTTATGATCACAGAGTTAAGAGCTGTATTGTTTGTTTTCTGAGCTGTGGCCTTAGTTTCAACATTTGTCAATCTGGTGTTATAGCTATCTAGTTTTTTTTATGTCCAGTTGTTGTACTTCCTGAAGGATGGCTTGTACCATGGTCTCCAGATGCCCGGGTTTCACGGACAGTTTTAAGCTATTCGGAGCTCCACTGGAGGACAGCGTGGGGCCTTTCCCTTGGCGCGAATCTTTATGAGTGTCAGTTTAGTTCTTCCCATCGTTAGATCGGCTTGAACTTGCTCCACAAGAGGCGTTAACACTGCTGTACTTGAAATAAAGGTTTGGTTCGGGGTGAAAAATAATAAAACTAAAGATTTTTCACTTTTATTGCTATTAAGGTCTGGAGCAGCGTGAGAGGTGTCTATTCCTGTCGGCTGCAAACCACGCCCCCCCCCAGACACACACACACACACACACATCACATGTTTTTAATCATAATGAGCCCAGATCACACAGATATGTCTGTTTGTCAGAATCAGGTCTAATTAGGTGTGTATAAAAGATTTTTATCGTTTTGAGGTTGCAGGCCAAAAAGGTGGACGTTACAATTTTTCTAAGCACATTTTCTACCCAGCCAACTTTTCTAGTCAGGATCTTTCTTTCTGAATGCTTAGCAAAAAGAGGAGGGGGAGGAAGAATGGTGAGCCAGAGAGTAATTTAATAGCATTAGATAATTAACACTGTCTCTTATTAAAGCTTCAAATAGCTGTTTAAAAAAATCAGTAGGGGCAATTTTAGTGCTGTAATTTCACTTTAACAAGAAGACTATTCAAGCCTTGAAGGAATGCCTAGTTTTAGAATACTTAGCGAGTAAGCAATGCAGTTGAATTTCGTAGGTGTCAGATTATTATAGGTGATTTTCATGTAAAATCCTAAATTACAGTGACCTGGCTGTTTGTTCTCGGGTAATCCCTCCTGCTAAAAGCAGCTGTCTGTTTACATTTCCTGGTGATAGCGTAACTTCTTAATTTCAAAAACCCAGATATACTTATAAATTGTCTTTGAGTTTGCTTGGAAGAAAGCTTTTTTCTTCCTTTAACAAAGATGACATGCAGCCGTATTTGCCATTACCTTTAAGAGTGTAACATTTTAATCTGGTGATGTGAATAGTTTCAGTAATAATGTGCATCATTTTGAAGTTACTTGATGGCAGGCTTTTTGCTTTCCCAATGCACTAAAGTATCATACCATCCAGAGTGGGTGCTGTTCGGATAACTAAAATCACCTCTCATGTTGCAGCCAGAGACATTGTGGCTTACATTCTAAGGGCAGCTGAGCATTCCAACCTGTCAGGTTTGTGTATTCATGACACCCACTCTGCTGGGCCGGGTTCAATGTTCTAGGGAAGGGGTTATTCCTTAGGGGAAAGAGAAGCGTTTGAAAACGGTGTAATTTTCCTTTTGGAAACACAGATCTTTAACAGTTAGATGTGCATACAGTACAAAGCACAGAGTGCTGGCAAATACTGGGACAGTTAGGGTGCTGTAACAGAATTACAGCTCGCAGCATGTGGTTTGGGGTGTGGACTGGTGAATCAAAACACTAGCGAATTTGTCTGCTGCTTCTGCTGTGCTCGGAAACTGAGGTTGCATCCAAGGCTTGCCAACCAAACAGTGGATTTGAAAATACACTTCAGAACATTACAGGCTCCTGCAGCTCCAGGTCCGAGAGTCACTCCTTGCATACTGCCCTGTGTACAGTATTCATAGCTGGCACTGGCAGGGTAATGCAAATGGGTGTCATGTGTGAGTACCTGTATTCCGTACCAGCAGTAACTATGTGGAAGCAAGGTATCTAGGCAGAACATAGTGTTTGGGGGGCACTGTAGTAATGGTAACAATACAGTATTAAACAAACAACTAAAGTGCTAGAAGGGAAATTGATAGTTACAAATCAGATATGTCTTTTTTGAGGGGACAGAATGGTTTGAAATAATTACTGAAGAACACACAGAAGCATAAATCCCTTAGAATCGCAATGTGTGGCTATCTTGTCTTCTGGCCAGCTACAGTATAGATTGAGATAAAATCAGTAGTCAAGAGGTTGGGTCTCCCACTTTCACACGCTTTTTGTGTTTGCATGTCACCTGGAGGATCAGATCAGTGTGTTGGGCTTACAACACTTCGAATGTATGGATTTGAAATCAAAGTGGCAGGTGGGAGGGTCCTGTCATGCAAAGGACTTGCTTTGAGGAGTGAATGGTGTCTTGGTACTTGTGACTTGCCTCGTAGCACTGGAGCCATAATTTACCTGTCAGTGGAAGAGCCAGTAGTAGGTGCCGTCATGAGAGCATTAGGGTGTTGTAGGATTTGGGGGGGGGGGGGAGTTTGAAAACAAGGCAGAGGGGGACTTCTATCTGGAAAGTAGCATCGAAAAGAAAGCATGTTGTCAGTAGATAACAAGTGAGCCATTGTGGAGATTTTAACTCTTTAAGATTCAATCCCATCTATAGTATGTAGAAGAGACAGTGTATCTCTTACGTGGCAGGAGCGTGTTTCAAGTCAAGAGAAAATTACACAGGATGTTGGTTTACACTGTTTTTTGACAATTTATTTTGCTTCCTATCAAATTACGTTTGTGCAGAGTGCAGAAAACCTATATTGTGCAAGCGCTGCTGGCATAATGGGTGCACAAAACTGCATATTACAGTTCTCAGACTAGAATCAGAAGCTCCCAGAAAAAGACATTGGCATTTATAACTGTCTCTGGTGAGTGTCTGCATTCAGGGATATCTCGGACATCCTTACTTTTTTTCTTTTGATGTGGTACTAACTATTTTGTTGTACACAGTATTTTTGTGTAAAGCCTTCTCCAAAGTTCATTAGACTTTTTTAAGTCAACTTTTTTTTTTTAAATGTATGGTTTTATAGACTTAGACTCAATTTCCACTGATCTTAACAATCACATCACAGGTTTCCTCTGAGATGTTTGGGTGCAATGGATGCACAGAATAATGATTTATGCTAATTGGACAACTTGATAATACAAAACAAGGAATGTTACTTGTAGGTCAGAAGCCCCTCCTTTGGCACAGCAACAGAGAATGTTTCTAGTTTGTGAGTAACATGTTTGTGTATTAACTGGGAAACAGGAAAAGGGCTTTTATGTGCAGTGATCACTGAAGTGCTATACCTGGTTAAACAAAAAAAAAAAAAAAAAAGTTACACATGAGAGTTTATTTCATGAACTAAAGGACGGTATTACAGTAAATGTACTTTAATGAGTAAATAGTTGACTGGATGGTAGCAGACAGGGCAGGAATAAATGGCAGCCTTTCTGAATGTAATTAAGTAAAAAATTGGGTGCCACAAGGCTCAGTGTTGGGCCCCACTCATTTTGATATTCAGTATTTGTAGGTGACCTGAGGTAGTTGTGGGTAGCTAAGTTTCTAAATCTGCAGATGATACCAAAATACGGTAGTAAGTTCACAGGAGAATATAAATTAGCTTAATAATCAGTGTTGAAATTACACTTTATGAGCTTTAGGAGCTAGGTGGGGGGGGACTATGAGGGTCCTCTCTTAAAATTGAGCCCACCCCCCTTCCCATTGTAAGTCAATGGCAGTGCTGCCTGAGCTACTGGGGCTCACTTTTAAGATAGGGGCCAAGCCCTAGCAAGCCTCCCTGTAATTTCAACACTGTTCATAATGACCTGAAAATTAGAGAAGTCGGCAAATGAATAGTAAAATTGAGTTTGGTGTTGAATACAATTTACAAAGCAGAAATGCATTGAATAAAGTAGGATAAAATCCTTTCCATTTATGTCAGTGTACATGCCAGTTGTGATTGTCTGCATTGCCGTTCCATTATACACGTCTGATATACAACAGATAAACAACTTGGGTACCACCAGCAACTTTCTGGAATAAAAATTAGATTTGAAAAAAAAAAAAAAGATAGATGAGTGAAGCAAACAATATAATAATCTCTGTGTATGGATCCTAGGTTAGGCCTCACTTACAGTGTCCAGTCCTGGTTACCATACTATAAAGGAGATACTGATTTGCTAGA
Organism: Neoceratodus forsteri; assembly: GCA_016271365.2. Classification (NCBI taxonomy): domain Eukaryota; kingdom Metazoa; phylum Chordata; order Ceratodontiformes; family Ceratodontidae; genus Neoceratodus; species Neoceratodus forsteri. Next base: position 1,124,843,719 of record CM057449.1, on the reverse strand, counting down.
AAGAGTTCACAGAAGAACAGCACAAACAGTTGAAGACATGGAAGATTTAACCTCTGTGGACACAGTCTGGCCTGGGATTGTTCTTAATGGAAGCACAACCAGACTTTTTATTTATGTATTGAAATGTTTCACCAGGAGGGCACACTGAACAACAAGTTGCTCGTCTCACGCTGCGACCTGGGGGGGAGGGGTTACATAGGGTTGTGAAGGATGATCAGTTACAATAGTATGTGGGTAGTACAAACAACACAGCATTGTAAGATTGTGCAACAGTTGGAACACAAGATATTGTACAATAAACAGTAGTGGAACATTGGGTAAATTACAATACATGTCCAAAATCATACAAAAGAACATATAAACGTACAAAACAGTAATAATGCAACAGAACCATTTATAGTGCATGAGTGTACCAGGAGATTAAGAGCCTGTAGCTTCTAAATATTTCAAATCAGAGAAGATTACAGTGGAAGACATGTAGGCAGCTAAGGGAGAAAGGTTTAGAAATATCTCAGTGGGTTAAATGTATTTTTTTTCTTTTCAACGTTTTCTTCATAAGTACAGTAACTGACAGTGTTTCTGTTCTGAGTTGGAAATGTTAAGATCTTAGTTATCTCATATTGTGTCAACAGGAGGAATGCTTCCTGAACTTAGAGGCTCCCATCACAAGAGTGTGTGGCTATGACACACCTTTCCCTCACATCTTTGAGCCATTCTACATACCAGACAAATGGAAGTGCTTTGATGCTGTTCGGAAGATGATTAATTTCTGAAAAAAAAACAGGTGAGAAGACAGTGTGTGTGGTTTCCATGCTATGGGTTTTTATTTAGGCAGCTATTTTGGTCACTGATGAAAAATCTAACCATCCAAAAGAAAAGTCCAGATGGCCAAAAGTGTCTTTAGGGTTTTTATTTTGCGCCCCCTGGTACCCCACACCTGCAGGTCCCATAGTGCTCCCCACTGCCCACTGGAGTCCCCCATCACTGCAGATCACTGAGAGGCTCTTCAGGTCCTCTGACATCCAAATGTTCTGATGTGTCACTGGTGAGCATGCCTTGCTATGACCCTACCATTTGGGGGGGGTTGCATTCCGAGATATGGTGGCATGGACAAGGACAAGAGTACCATTACCTGTTATGCTGATGTGGGCAGTTTTCACATTTACTTATGCTCTTCCTTATCCTGTCTGCCTCGAGGGTGCACGCCATGATGTCGTGGGGAAGGGGAGTACAGCAGCATACGGTAACCCATACCACCAAGTGCACCACGGCCCCAACACCACTGGTGCTGCTTCTAGAGCATTATCCTGCCCATCCCACCCTTGGGAGGGAAGCGGCCTCTTGGATGTCCGATTGTCCTCCTGCTGTTGCAGGCTTGGAGATCAAACCCAGTCTGCCAGGGTGCAAAGCAGGTTTACCACTGTTTGTTGCCATATAGTTGCATTCTAATTTTTTAGATTGCTCTTTTTTTTTTTTAGTTTTAAAAAATAATTATACAGACTCTTTTACAGGTTGGCATACTGGTGCCATAGTGGCTAATAGCCAGAGATCTAAGTTGTCAATATCAGATTTCAGCTGGAGTTTGGTCACACTTTCAGTAGTCATATAGAGTTTGTGTGTATACTCCTTTTTCTTTCTTAAATCTGAATACTAAATGATCTTCTTCGGGGTATCTCAGTCATCAGGTCACACTGTAGGAACGTCACCGTTGGTGAAGCAGTATCCATGTGGAAGATTTTCAGCAGTACAGCTGGGGCAACCCATGCCGACATCATCTGCTCTCATCTGCCAATGTCACCAACCCTATAAAGGCATGAGCGGCCCCACTCAGTTCTTTCCCACCATTGACTCATTCGCCTGGGTCTCTGCAGACGTTCTGACACAGTTTTGTGCCTTTTTTCACCTACTGCCTTTTTATACTTAAACTGTTTTAGAATCTCCTTTTCTAAAGAGATTTCTTGAGTTTGTTTTTGTTGAGAATTAATCCTTCAAAGTACATCAGAGAAAAAAGGAAGGCAAGGGAGGGATTGTGAGACTGAAAAGGGAGGATGGGGGTAGTGTGGAGGATGACCACCAGAAATCGGATATGCTGAACAAATATTTCTGTTCAGTTTCCACTATAGAGTCGGTAGGAAATGGGTCAGCAATAAGTGATAAGGGCAGGAAGGGCACGGAAATGGACACATGTCCCTTTCCAAAGGAGAGGTTCCTCAGGGAACTGGTGGCAATAAGAGTTGATAAGGCTATGGGACCAGATGGGATGCACCCCAGGATACTGAAAGAACTAAGAGAAGAGTTGGCAGAACCTCTGACTATCCTGTTTAACCTGCCATTGGAAATGGGGAGGTACCCAAGGACTGGAGGAGAGCTGATGTGGTCTCGCTATTCAAAAGTGTAAACAAGGAGGAAGCGGAGAACTAAAGACCAGTCAGCCTGACCTCAGTAGTGGGAAAAGTCATGGAAACACTATTAAAAGAAAGAAAGAATAGTGGAACACCTGGTTGTCAATGGTCTACAGACACCAGGCAGCATGGCTTTATGGGAGGGAGGTTGTGCCAGATTAACCTCATTGAGTTCTTCGACTGGGTAACCAGGGAGGTGGATTGGGGAGGGGCTGTGAATGTGGTCTACCTGGATTTCAGCAAGGCCTTTGACACTGTGCCACGTAGAAGGCTGTTAAACAAGCTGGGGAGCATGGGGGTGGGAAAGAAGGTAGTGAAGTGGGTGGAGAATTGGCTGAATAATAGGACCCAGAGGGTAGTGGTAAATGGCATTCACTCTGCAGAGGGTAAAGTGAGCAGTGGAGTACCACAGGGATTAGTGCTGGGTCCAGTCGTCTTCAGTGTTTTTATCAGTGATAGGGCAGAGTGTCTAGAAGGGAAAATTTGTCTGTTCATTGACGACACTAAACTCTGCAACAGGGTGGACACACTAGGGTGAGTGGATAGAATGAGGGGAGATCTAAGGAAGCTGGAGGATTGGGGAAGGGATTGGCAGCTATGTTTCAACCCCAAAAAGTGCAAGATAGTGCACATACGGCACAAAAACCCCAGAGCTACATATCAACTGGGGGAGGGGATAGCATGCTCCAAGCAAGAAAGAGACCTTGGGGTGATCATCTTCAGTGACCTCAAGGTACCTAGGCAGTGTGACAAGGCGTCAGGAAAGGCAAACAGGATGCTGGGATGCATAGGAAGGGTAATCACCAGCAGAAAAAGGGAGGTCATAATTCTACTACACAAGACATTAGTGAGGCCGCACCTCAAATACTGTGTCCAGTTCTGGAGGCCTCATCTGTGTAAGGACATAGATAGAGTGGGGGGCGGTTCAGAGGAGGGCAACCAGAATGGTGCAGGGACTGCGTTGCAAGCCTTATGAGGATAGGCTGAAGGAATTCAATATGTACTCCATGGAGGAGAGGATGGAGAGGGGGGGATATGATTGAGACATTTAAGTACCTCACAGGGAAGAATAAAGTGCAGGAGAATACTGTATTCCAAAGAAAAAGATGCTCGAGGACGAGGGGACACAAGATGAAACTGGAGGGAGGGCGGTTTAGAGGGAGCGTGAGGAAGTACTTCTTCACAGAGAGGGTGGTGGACAAATGGAGCAGCCTGCCAGCTGAGGTGGTAGGGGCAGAAATGATTACAGGTTTTAAACATGTTTGGGATAGGCATAGAGGATTGCTGGTAGTTGAGAGGGGGTACAACCTAATGCCAGCAGTGCATGATAGAGCGCAATTGTTAGTGGTAATAGGGCAGATTTGGTGGACCGAAGGCCCTTGTCTGCCGACAGTTTCTATGTTTCAATTTCTCTGTTCCATCACTGCTGCTGTGGAAAGAAGATTGTCTCTACAGAAAAACACTCTTTCTCTCAGTCTGCTGTCTTGGACCTGACCAGGAAGTCTCTGACTGTGAGCTCTGCCAGAAGTTTAACCAAACAACCCTCTGGCAACACAAAAAGGCACTTCGAAATGTTCTCATGGAGCAACAGGTAGCCAGTTCTGGGTAGGGGTCCTTCGGGGTCCCTGCTTCCCAGTCGCCAACAGGGTCGTCGAGCTCCCAGACTACCAAGGCCGAGAAAAGTCTTTGGGAAAAGTCATAAAAGACTGCAATCGGACCGCCTCCCCAGTGACGGTCCTACTCCCGCGCCTTCCTCCTCGACCGGGTCACTTCATCTGCTGCAGCTGCATCAAACACAAATCTGCTGTCCAGGTCTCTGTCCCTACCAGACCCATACTGACAGCGCCTCCGCCCAATGTCCAGGGCAGCTAGTCATCGACCGGATCGTTGACCCCTTCAGGATTGTCGACAGCCCTCCCGCCTAGGCCTGACACTTCCCCAGGCCCTTGGCCACAGGATATGGGTTCCATGAAGCTCGGGCCTCTTTGACATGTTGTCGCCCCCGCGCCTGCTCGAACTCCCCCACCCCAGTCGACACAGTCTTCTACTGTCATCGACCTTAACAAAGTTTTGACTGAATTCACTTCTGTGATAGTCCACCAGTTGGGTGCATATAGGCCTACATCCCCTGTGCTGTCAACAGTTCTGTCGTTGTCAATGCTGACTCAGCCTTTGCAGGCTGCTCCCCTGTGGGCTGTCATCAGCACCTCGGTCATTGGACCTAGAATTAGAACAGGTCAATGTCAAGGAGGAGTACCATCCTGATCTGATTCTTCCGGATGAAGAGGAGGAAGAACCCCTCTCCTCAGACAGATCCACAGCTACCTCAGTGTGAAGACTCTGTCAAACATACCTATAGGACTCCTCCAAAGGACCCTACCTTCTTCAGTGTTCTTAAGCAGTTGTCCTCTGCCATGGGCTTTCATACTGAGGAGGAGGCTGTCACCAGAAAGGATCTGGTGGATTTCCTGGAGGTCCCTGAATCTCCTGTCAAGATCATTCCTCCTATTTTGCCTGCTTTGAGGAATGCTGCTAGTGCAGCCTGGCACAGGCCTGATATGGTGCCAGCTCTGCCCCGCAGGGCTGATAAACTTTACCATGCCCCTCAAGTTTTCACTCATTATGTTGCCCAGCGTGAAACAGATTCAGCAGTCATAAAGGCAGTTCATGATAGAGCTAAGGTTCTCAAGCAACTTAGCTCGGATCCATGACGGGAGTCTGACAAAAATTTTGTTGAACGCCCCGTCAGCGACACTGGCAGGTCGATCGCATTTTGCAGTCAGCTGCTGGTTCGCACTTTGTTCTCTTGTTTTCTTCGGGGGGCTTTGCCCCGGAACCCTCCACAAAGGGGCTGCACCCCTCATTTAAGGATTCTCAGCTCAGTCGGAGCTGATTGGGGGGTGCAGGACCCCCAGACGAACAGCGCTGGTTCCAGCGGGTCTCGCCTGCAGCTTGTCGCCTGTAGTCGCTGTGGGGACCTCACAGAAATGTCGCTGTCGGGGTAACCACCTTAGCCCCCCGGACAAAGAGTCACGAGAATTGATCTCTGGGGCAAGAGGGTTGATGCCTCCTCCTCCCTTTGGCTGAGAATTGCCAGTTACGTTTCCCATATGGTGAAGTTCCAGAATGCCGGCTGGAAGAAGAGCAAAGCAGCTGTCCAGTACCTTACAGATAGTACCCAGAAGTAGGAAGTTCTAAAATGCCTACAAACCGCTGAGGATGTTAGCAAGCACTTCTTGTGGGCCCTCTGTGATATTTCAGATACTGTTGCCCGGTCTGCTGCCACAGGCATTTGGCTCCATAGGCACTCTTGGCTCAGGGTCTCTGACTTCGCTGCGGATGTACAGCAGAAGGTGCTGAATTCCCCCTTCGATGGCTCAAAACTATTTGGAACAGATGTCCAGAACATCATTAATGATTTGCTGGTACCTGATAGGGCTGTCAAATCCATCCATTCACTCTGTCATACGTAACCCAAGAGCAGACAGTACCCTCACTTTCTTAAGGGGCCCAACAGGCTGGGAGCAGCCCCTTAGCCCCAAGGCAAATGCAGAGCTTCCGCCGCCTTGCCCACCCACTCTGCTGTTTGAACCGTGGCCTAGATGTGATGGGTCAGCCCCAGCAGCTGAATCTGCCTCTGCTTGACTCCTTGCCAGAACCCCCTCTTCCGGTCCCTGACCAGGAGATGGTGGTCAGAGGTCGGTTCTCCCTCCATCTCAATCAGTGGAGAACCATCACGTCAGATGCCTGGATTCTTCAAGTCATAGAAAGGGGTCATGCTCTGGAGCTCATCGAGCAACCTCCAGAGACTCACCCTCTGCCTACCCCCCGGCCCACCTGTCTGTTCTTCGGGAGGAAGTACAGTCCTTTCTGCATGAAGAGGCCATCAAGCCAGTGCCCAGGTACCAGAGAAACAAAGGGTTTTTTCCAGGCTCTTCCTGTTTCCCAAGAAGACCGGAGATCTGAGGCCCATCTTAGACCTCAATCTGTATGTCCAGTACAAAAAGTTCTGGATGATAACTTTGTCAGGTCTCATGCCCCTTCTCGAGCAGGGCAACTGGCTGTTTTCTCTGGACATGCAGGATGCTTACCTACACATTTCAGTATTTCCTTCTCACAGGAGGTTTATCTGGTTTCTTTTCCAGGGCGAGCATTACCAATTCAAAGTGCTGCCCTTTGGCTTATCTTCTGCGCCCTAAGGACCTCATCCAGGGAGCAGCTCCTGTGGACTCTGGAGAGGACTCTTCAGTTATTTCTCTCCCTGGGCATTACATTTAGTTTGCCCAAGTCGGTTCTGGTCCCATCTCAAAGTCTGCAGTACACAGGAGCAGTCCTAGTCTCGGTGCAGGGAAAGGCCTTCCTCACTCAGACCAGGGTGGAATGGCTTATTGCCTAGGCTCAAGAATTTGCCCAGAACCATTATATCCCTGCCTAGCGGTGTTGAGGTTAGTGGCAGCAGCCATTCCCACTGTTCCACTGGCCAGGCTCCACATGCACATCCTCCAGTGGACTCTCAGAATACAATGGGACCAGTGCACGGATGAACTAGACCAGTTAGTGTTGGTCTCCTCCCCAGTCCGTCACGTGCTTCAATGGTGGATGGATCCCCTGAACCTCCTGCAAGGGGTCCCATTCCAGATCTCCTCCCCTCAGAAAATCCTCACCATGAATGTTTCGTGTTGGGCTTGTGGGGATCATCTGGGTCCCTTTCAAGTTCAGGGCTCTTGGTGCAGATTGAAACCTCCCTGCATATCAATGTTTAGGAGATTCGGGTGGTTCTGTATGCCACGCAGGCCTTCCAGAACCATCTTCTTCCAGGTTAGCTGTTGATTCATTCCGATAACCTCAGTGTTGTGTATTACATCAACAAGCAGAGGGGAACACATTTTTATCCCCTGTGCAGGGAAGCCATGAGGGTGTGGTACTGGGCATTAGACCACGGTCTAACTCTCCCAGTAGTTCATGTCCCAGGAGTGCTAAACACTCTGGTGGACAGCCTCAGCCAGACACAGTACAGCATGCATGAATGGGAACTTCTCTCATCCATCGTAGAAGATCTATTCAACAGATGGGGTCGTCCAGAGCTGGACCTTTTTGCGTCCCCACTCAGTGCACACTGCCCAGTTTTTGCTTGCTCGATCCAGGGTCTGGAATTTTCTGGCAAGACGCATTGTCCCTTTCCTAGAGCGGAAGGTTCCCTTATGTCTTTTCCTCTGATTCAGAGGGTGCTAATCAAACTGCAGATGGAGGGGGCCAGCATGATCCTGGTAGCTATATTCTGGCCATGTCAAATATGGTTTCTAGGGGTGTGGATATGGTGTTCTGTCCACACATCTGGCAGTGTCCTTTCCCCTTTAAGGCTTGCCGGAACATCTTCAAGCTGACTCCTGCCACCCACCTGGGTGGTAACTCCCTTGGCACCGCCCCATGACGGCCCATCTTCCTTTCCACTGGAAGAAGAAGGTGCCCTCCTTACTGCACTCACGTTGAAGAGGCCTGTTGCTTTATTTATTCTACTTTCAATAAAAAATTTTGTCTTCAGGCATTCTACTTCTTGCCACCAAAATGGACAATGCAAAATCTGCTCCGTGGTTCTGGAAATGCGGTTGCGGACGGAAGATGTCCCGAACGGATCTGCACGCCTTGTGCATATACTGCCTGGGCCACGAGCACATTTCCCAGGCTTGCAGCCTTTGCTGCACTTTCCATCCTTCCACCTTGGAGGATCGCTTAGCCCTCGTGCTCCATGGACGTCTGGATGATCGGGACCTGCCCGTAAAATCCAAGGACACCCGCTGGGTGGTCTCCACAGCCATAGGGTCCACCAAACAACTCGCGGCATTTTAGGAGGCCACGGCACAGGCCGCAGTTCAGGCTTCCTCGACTTCATCTTTTTGCTGCTCTCCTTGGGTGCCTCCCTTACTGGGGCACTTAAGGAATTGTGCCAGGCTCTTCCTACCTTTGGGCAAGGTCCATCGGGCACTAAATCTAAAAAAAAGAGAGAGAGAGAAAGAGACCAAGAAATGGTCTCATCGTGGGATCGGGAGAACTCTTGGGCCTCTGATTCCCGCGCTTCTCCAGAGTTGCCAACTGCCATCAGTGCTTTTGCTCTGGCCACTGACCCCATGGTCTCCCCATCAGGCCAGTTGGCTGAGACTCAGGTTGATGCCTCTGAGATCTTTCTCAAACCGATGGACCCGCTGTCTGCTCAGGACTCTGGTCCTACTGCTTTCTTAGCAAGGGACAGGCCACTGTTCTGCCCCCTCTCGACCCAGAGTACCCAGACCAAGAGGACCTCGGCTTTCAGCAGCCCTCTCTGAGACATGCCGTCGGTTCCCCCGGCAGTCAAGGTCAAGGTTCTGCTCTTGGAGCCCCGACTCAGGCAGCCCATGTCGATCCTGATACCTGCGCACTCAGGCAAGCTCCTATTCCTCCTACTTGTTGGGTGAGGAGAGGCACCGACACAAGTTGCGTCAGCGCTTCAAGGTTCTCATGTGGCAGCAGCTTTGGTTTACCCAGGTGAAGGTAAATAGGATCTGCAGCTTATCCTCTAGGTAGGGAAATGGGCAGACTAGGTGGGCCAAGCGGTCCTTATCTGCTGTCAAAGTCTGTGTTTCTATGAAGCTGGTCCCGGCGCCCAACCTGGCTCTTCCTTGGCTTCTACTACCGTAGCAGCAGTGGACCAGCCTCTCCACTGATTCCGGTGGAGCTGCCTCCTAAGCAGCCGACGTTCAACGCTCCAATTAAGGACGCTCATCCAGGCAAGGGTTTACCCCATCAAGCTATCAGTCACCGTCACCTCAGACTGACCTTGCAAGATTAGCGGGGACTCAGGCGGTTGACCGTTCTTCCACGATTCTTCGGAATCGGAGGGGTCCTCCTTACACTCTTGACCAGTGGATGTGGAGTCGGCAGGGGACCTCTCGATGGATCAAGAGCCCACATCTTTCATGGGCCTTCTCCGTCTTATTTCTGAATCTACCGGTCTTCAGTTGGAGCCCATTCAGAAGCAGGAATGGTACCGGCTGACAGAGATCCTCAACCGGGGCGACTCTTCCTTGGAAGCCTTCCCAGTTCATGATGCAATCCTCGGTCTTGCCCTGGAACTGTGGCAGCACCCGGCTTCCTGCCCTGCGCCATCAGCCCAGATGGCCGCAAGTATGCGGTGTCCCTACTGGTTCCTTGTCGGGATTCACGGAACACCCCTCGGCTGAGGGTCTTGTGGTTGACTCCGTGCTTCAGCGCATCAGCAACATACATAGATACATAGACAGTGTCGGCAGATAAGGGCCTATGGCCCACCTAGTCTGCCCATTTGAGCTTGTAAGTTCAGTTTGTTTTCCTAGAAGTCTATTTCCCCTTACCCCTGACCTCTAGAATTCCTTTATGGGGGACATTGACACCCCCCTCTCCGATAAGGAGTCCCAAGAAATTGGACCATATGGCCAAGAAGGTGTATGCTGCCTCCTCCTTCGGCAAGTGAGTTTGGCCCTCCTAATGGCCCATTTTACGCACGCTTCGATGGGTTCTCTGGACAAAGTGATTCCCCATCTCCCTGCAGACTACCATCAAACAGATCAGGGACCAAAGCCAAGCGGTAGCAAAACAGCAGTTCCAGACTGCCATGGACCGTGATGATTCTTGTATCTGGTCTGTAGCGGTGGCAGTTGCCATGTGCCACTGGGCTTTGCTGCCCATCTCCACCTTTACGGCTGACACTGCACAAGTTGGCAGACATTCCCTTCTTGGGTACTGACTTTGTTCAGGCCCGGCATGGAAGGGCACCTCACCCAAACAGAGAAATCCAACGCCACCTTGGACTCAGTGACTTCTGCCCAGAAGGACCCAAAGGGCTCTAAACCTCAAAAGAAGAGACCTTTTTGGCCCACCTCTGCCCCAGCAGCCAAACCTGCCCATTCCCCGGCTGGATAGTGTCACAAATGAACTCAGCAGGTCAGGCCCTCTGCTCCAAAAGTGCAAACCTCTGAGCGCAGTCTTGTGAACAGTGTAACAGACAAGGTAACCATCTTGTCTGTTTTTGTGAGTTCAGATCAACCTTTGGTCTCAAGTTCTGGAGGGATTCAAACTGTGAACCTCTTGCTAGCGTACCCAATGTACAGGCTCAGATTTTTCTGTCTTCGGGGGGCCAGATATCTTTGCCTACGAGCACCTAACTGGGTATACAGAGATGAACCCTTAAAAACTTTAAAGACCTCAGATTTAAAACAGTTGTCTTTCCAGTTTGGTACCACCATTCAAGCTTATGTTCAGTATCTGCAATGACCATATATTTTTCTTACAACTAAAAAGAAGTCAAAGACAGACCAAGTAAGTTCTAAAAAGAATTTTACTAAAATAGTTAAAAATATGTAAAACGCAAAATACAGAACTCTTACAGTCCTTGTTCATTCTTATAACTTGTATTGTTATCCCGGGTCGCCCCTGAAAAAGGGACCTTTGGGGCTCAGTGGGCCTACCCGGTCACCAAAATTTAATAAATAAATATCCCCAGACATACAAATCTTTTAAAAGAAACGAGGTTTAAACAGTGCAAATTCCTACGTACAGTACTTAGATTTGAAATCTTTCTAAATACTTGTTTACAAGTGCTCCAAAGATCTTTCCTCAGTCAGAGTCTAGGTAAAAGTGTGTTAAGTAAAACAGAGTATTCCTTAAACAACTGTATTGGCCAGCCCTTTTTTGTGTGAGGTCAGCTAGCTCCTCCTCTGTCAGATTATGTGTAAAAAAAAAAAATGTATATATATATATCTTATACAAAAGTATCACATTCTGCAACTTCAGCATAATTCGTGTCCTTCAAATGACACTTCTTTTGATCTCATAATAAACTTCTTCCTTCCAGGACGTGAAAGCATCTTTATGATTTCGCACTTCTATGTAATAACCTGGGTTTTCCCTCCAACGTCATAAAATGGGTATGTTATAGCAACTATGGTTGTAATTAACTCAGACAGACAGGATCCTTAATTAAGGCCTTACATGTAACACATGGTCTCTAAAAACTGAGTGTGTGTGAACTCACATGCTGTCAGCATTTTTCTTATGGCTTGCATCTTTCAGCTAAAATCTGGGGGGGGGGGGATGAGCGAGGTCATTCTGAGAGCACCAGATTTTTCAGCAGAGACAGTCAGTAATACATTTTATATTAAAAAAAATGATACAGCACTCAGAGCTGGCTGTCTACGTCACAGATAACAACAGGCTTGGCTTCCCTGGCCAATCGGTCATCAGGATGCCAGGAGGTAGAGGTCCTGATGGCCCCTCCACCAGTTCCTGCTTCATTTCCAAACCTGCCCAGTGTTGGGATGAGGGGTACCTCCCCCATAGCCATCCTGAGCCCCCTGGGTCTACCCGTGGGGGGCCGGCTCCGCCACTTCCTTCCTGCCTGATCCGCTGTCACCACAGACAGGTGGTTGCTCAAGGTGATCAACCAGGGTCTGCCTCTGGAGTTCTAGGCATACCCGCCCTGCCGAGCCTGCGCCCCATGGGAGGGCATAGTGTCTGTCAACATCCTGTCAGCCCTTAGGGACGACATTGCCCAGCTCCTCCATAAGGAGGTCATGGCTCCTGTCTCAGACCTTCCAGAACACCCAGCGTTTGTTTCCAGTTACTTCCTAGTGCCAAAATGGACCAGAGGCTGCTGCCCCATCTTAGATCTGCACGACTTGTACAAGTTCATCAGGCTGCACACCTTCAGGATGTTCACTCTGTCTCAGATCTTTCCGTCTCTCAAGCAGAACTTGTGGTTCTGCTCTCTGGATCTTCAGGACATGTTCTTTCACATCCCAGTCCATCCGTCCCACCCACGGTTCCGCTCGGAGGGGCTCCTCTATGAATTCCAGGCCATGCCATTCGGCCTGTCCTTGGCCCCCAGGGTCTTCACCAAGTGCATTGTAGTGGTGGCAGCCTACCTGAGGCACCGAGGAGTCTGGGTATACCCCTGCCTAGATGACTGGTTGATCTTAGGTCACACCAGGCAGGAGGTGGAGCGGTCCAGAGACCTGGCCTTCCACACCTGCATTTCTCTTGGCCTCCTGGTCAGTGAGGCCAAGTCGGAACTTGTGCCCTCACAGGTGATCAGCTTCATCGGGGTGGAGCTTGACTCCTGCAGAGCTAGAGCTTGACTCCCTGCAGACAGACAGAGACTCTCCCCCCCTTTGCCCGATCATTTCGAGTTGGGCAGTTGCACCCCGCTTGGGACTTCCTGCCATGTATCCTTGCGCCTCTTGGGATACATGGCAGCCTGCACCAGCATGGTCCATTGGGCTCACTGGAGAATGTGCTGTCTGCAGTGGGAGCTGGCATGCCAATGGTCTTGGCACAAGGGCCACTTCAACCAGCCGGTCACTGTGATCCAGCTAATGTGGGATACCCTCCAGTGGTGGCTGGTCCCAGAAGATCTGCAGGAAGGTATCCCATTTGTCTGCCCAGAGCCAATGGTCATCCCGACGACCGACGCCTCTCCCATGGGCTGGAGTGCCCACCTGGGGAGCACAGAGTCCACAGGCTCTGGACCCCCGAGGAGTGCCGGTGCCACATCAGCCTGCTGGAGCTTTGGGCAGTTTGGATGGAGCTGACTGCTTTTGCTCCACACATTCGAGGTCAGATGGTCCAGGTCCAGACAGACTGGACAACACCACGGCCATGTACTACCTCCACAAGCAGGGTGGGATGTACTCCCTTCCTCTGTGCAGGTAGGCTCTCCACGTATGGACCCTCGTGCGCAGCCTGGAGGCCGATCTCCTGGCCATCCATGTGGCCGGTGTCTCCAACCAACTGGCGGATGCTCTCAGCCATGTGGGTGAGGCGTCTCACGAGTGGTCTCTCCACCCAGAGGTAGTACGCAGTCTGTTCTCCCAGTGGAGCACCCCTCTGGTGGACCTGTTTGCTTCAAGGGAGAACACAAAGCTGAGTCTGTTTTGTGCCCACCCCCTCTCAGAAGGGAATGCTGCAGGGGGATGCCTTCTTGAGGCCCTGTACCCTATGCCTTCCCTCCGTTTCTCTTGATCCTCCAGGTGAGGAGGGACAAGGCATGGGTGATCCTGATGGCTTCGGACTGGCTATGCCAGTTCTAGTACCCTGATCCCCTCAGCAGCAGGCTCCCAAGACATCTCCACCCAGACCTGCTCTCCATTAATCAGGAGAACGTACTCCATCCGGACCTTCAATCCCTGTGCCTGACAGCCTGGTTCCTGAGTGTCTACAGTTCCAGGCTTTGTGTCTCTCCGAAGATGTCCTGGCTATGCCCTCAAATGGAAGAGGTTCTCCATAAGGTGCCAGGGCAAGAGGCTCAACCCCTTATCTTGTCCGGTGGCTAGCATTCTCGACTACCTTTGGTCCCCCTCGAAGTCAGGCCTTTGGTCAACGACCCTTAAGGTGCACCTGGTAGCCATCTCTGCCTACAGATCAGCAGTTGGTAGTGTAGGACAAGGTGGTGTGGTGCTTTCTTAAAGGCCTTGACCACATTTCCCCTCCGGTGCGTAAACCACCACCACCTTGGGTCTTGGTCGTGGTGTTGGCAAAGTTCATCGGCACGTCATTCGAACCAGTGCACAGGTGTGAAATGTCTCACCTGTGATGGAAGACCGCCTTCCTGGTGGTTGTCATGTCAGCCAGAAGAATCGGTGAGATCGAGGCACTCTCAGTGGTGTCTCCTTACCTGGTCTTCCACAGGGACAAGGTTGTCCTTCGCCCCAGCCTGAAGATCCTCCCGAAGGTCGTGTCTGATTTTCACCTTAACCAGGTGATCAATCTCCCGGTGTACTTCACCAGTCACAGTTTGGAGGCCGAGCACAGGCGCCATACTTTGGACCTGTGGTGAGCGCTGGCCTATTATAAGGAGCGCATGGCTGGAGTTCGGGGAGAGGTTCGCCAGCTATTTGTCACCTACGCTGAAGCCACACCTGGCTGACCGGCAGCTAAGCAGACAATTGTATCCTGCATCAACCTCTGCCGTAGGTTGGCGGGTAGGGAGCCTCCCATAGGACTAAGGGCTCATTCCACCCATCATACCGCTGCCTCGGTGGCTGCTTCCAAGGATGTCTCTGTCCAGGAAATCTGCAGGGCTGCTACCTGGATGTCAGCACTTGCCTTCATTCCCCATTACCGCATCGACCTTGAGTCACACTGGGATGCTGGTTTTGGGGCCTCAGTTCTCCAATCTCCATTTCCCATTTAGGGGGTGTGCACCTTGCCCCCTCCTCCCAGAGAACTGCTAGGAGTCTGCCAGACGTATGGATAGAATACCATATCCACGTCTCTAGAAAAACAGTTACTCACCTGTAACAGCAGTTCTTGGATTGGTATATGGTGTTCATCCACACTGACCCACCTGACTTCCCCTAGCAAGTGACTCACCGGTCTTGCTTCCAGCAGGTAAGATCTGATGTCACAGGGCGGTGCCGACAGAGTTATCACCCGGGTGGATGGGAGGAGCCAGTTTGAAGACATTCCAGCAAGCCATAAGGGGAAAGGACACTGCTGGACGTGTAGATGAACGCCATATACCACTCCTAGAACTACTGTTACAGATGAGTAACCTGTTTTTCCATTATTACAGCAGCTAGCGGAGGAACCTCTGGTCCTTCTCCCTCTATACAGGAACCTGCTGATCCAGGCACAAGGGACCCTGGTTCATCTCAGCCTCAAGTCCCTCCATCTGCAAGCTTAGTTCCTGAGAATGTAGCCATTGCAAGATTTGGGGTTTCCAGTCGGGTAGTGGATGTTCTAATGGCTGCTTGGAAGCCCTCCACTCGAACTACCTATGCCATGAAGTGGAAGAGGTTTGCCATCTTGGCTGGAAACATAATCTGGACCCTTTCACTTGTCCGGTGAACCAGATTCTGGATTACCTGTTATCACTGTCGGACTCAAGTCTCCAGTACTCCTCCCTCAAGGTGCACCTTTCACTATATTGGCCCTTCATGAGCCAGTGGGCGAACACACCATAGCTCAGCTGGGTGTTTCCCATACTTTTTTGAGGGGCATCCTGCAGCTGAAACCCCCAATCTGTTCCCCTGTCCCAGCCTGGGATTTGAATTTTGTTTTGGAGAAATTGACAGTTTCCTTTTGATCCAGCTGCAACTTGCGAGCTACGTTTTCTTTCCTGGAAAGCATTATTTTTGGTTGCTGTTACTTCTGCTCAAAAGATTTCTGAGCTTCAGGTCCTCTGGTGTGAGGAGCTTTATTTTATATTTCACAAGGTAGGGTCTTTGTGCACAAACCCTAAGTTTCTCCCTAAGGTGGTATCTGAGTTTAATCTCAACCAATCTGTCATACTTCCTGTTCATTTTCCTGAGCGTGCCAATCCAGGGGAAGCACTGTTTCATAAATTAGATGTGCACAGAACTTTGAAATATCACCTGCTCCGAAACAAGGAATGCAGAAAGTCGAAGTAGTTGTTTCTTTTGCCCCAGGAAGAGAGGGCGTTCAGGTTTCTAAACAGTGTTTATCTAAATGGTTAGCAAATCACATTGTGTTCTGCTACAACAAATATGGCAAAGAGTTGCCTGGAGTAGTAAAAGCTCATTCCACAAGAGGCATCTACCTCTGTGGCCTGTTTTCATGGGGTCTAGGCTGATGACATTTGCGTGGCTGCCACCTGGAGTATTGTCCATACTTTCACCAAGCACTACTCTCTGGACATTGCCTTAAGAGCCTGTGCAGGATTTGGCAGGGCTGTGCTGCAGGGCCTCCTGTCTTAAGTTTATGGTTGGCCTTCCTCCCAGGCTGTCTGTTGTCACTTGTAACTGCTTGGGACATGTTCCTATGGTGTGACCTGATGACTGAGATACCCCCGAAGAAGATAGAATAGTTACGTAAAAACTTACTGTAACATTAGACCATCAAAGTGATCTCAGTCATCAGGTCTGTCTTCCCTCCCACCATTCCTCTTCTTGGGGCTGTGTACAGGAACTGGCTATCTGGTGTATCCAGCCTTTCTTATAGGCCTGGGCATCTCTCTCTCTCTCTCTCTCTCTCTCTCTCTCTCTCTCTCTCTCTCTCTCCCCCCTAGGTCATCCATAGCTAGAGCTTATGCTCTCTTTGTCTCTGGGGGAAAGAACTGAGGAGGGAGCGGGGCCGCTCATGCCTTTATAGGTTGGTGACGTCGGCATGGACAGCCCCAGTTGTACTGCTGAAAATCCTCTGTGTAGATCCTGTTTCACTGATGGTGAAGTTCATACGGTGTGACCTGATGACTGAGATTTCCCTCAAAGATCTACTGTTATGGTAAGTTCTTACGTAACAGTTCTTTATGTTGAAAGTTGATGGATGTTTGATCTATGCTTTGTAGACAAGCTGTTCAGAGCACATTACGGTTATTAAAAACATAGGTACAATACAAAAACAGTTGTACAACAGCCGCAGACTGATATATCAGTCCAGAATTCCTATACGTTCTAATTCTGTCGACAACCTAAGGGCTAAGTCTTCAAAAAACGTTTCTGAACAGATACATAAGTACCCACTGTCCAACAGGGATTTGAGTTCCACAAACAAGGAGCAGCTGGCACAATGCTGTATCCCAGCTGCCTTCAGTAAATAAGTGGGAGTTTTTTTAACAATCTAATTAGGGAGGGCCTGCAGAAACAAATAAGTGGGTGGTTTGTTTAAAAAAAAAAAACTATGATCAACCTGCATAAATAAAACAGAGTGTTTCTTTAAAAACCTAAATAGGGTACGTCTGCAGAAACCCAAAAGTGCTGGAGGTTGGTGTTACACCCCAACTAAGGTAGCCCTGTATTTGAAGGAAAGTGATAGGTTTGGTGTTGTATCTTATTTAGGGTAGGACTTCAGTCACAGGGGGGCTGGTTTCAACCTAGTTAGGGTATCCCTGCATGCACAGATAACAATGCATTACCTGTTCCCTAACCAGTTTTCACCAACTAATTACCTAACAAACAGGTACCTAGTCTATGATAATAGTAGGGTACAGGGGAAATTGACAGCAAACACGTAGGAAAAG
Organism: Neoceratodus forsteri; assembly: GCA_016271365.2. NCBI lineage: Eukaryota > Metazoa > Chordata > Ceratodontiformes > Ceratodontidae > Neoceratodus > Neoceratodus forsteri. The sequence goes on along the minus strand of CM057449.1, from coordinate 1,124,826,331 downwards.
ATAGGAGGAGAAAGGTAGCTAGGATAAGAGAAGCAGGAAAAACCCTATTTTGGATAAGTCGGTAAGGGAGAACAGAGGAAGGCAGAATGATGGGATAAGAGCAGGAAGGGGATAGCAGGATACCTATACAAAGTAAGCCACTATGTGAGGGCAACAGTAGGAAAAGCTGAACATGGGACTGGTACGGTGCAATGGATGCAGAGCTGCATTCATTTGGGATATTTTCTGCAGAGTGAGGTGCTGTCCCATCTGCACTCACCTCTCTGGGATGTGGGCACAGATAGCTGGACTCCTCAGTTCTTTTCCCAGTGTCAACAGTATTCATCAGACCTGCTGTGGAAACTACCTGCAGGAGGTGGTGGTGGTAGGGGATCACTTCTCCCTTCAGGTAACACAATGGAGGGAGATCACTACAGACAAGTGGGTTCTGGAGATAATTGCAATAGGATATGCTTTGGAGTTATTAGCAACTCCCCCAGAGCACACTCCGTCTCTTTTAACTTATCCCTAGGGACATCTATCCCTGATGAAAGAGTAGGTACAAGCTTTGCTAACCAAACATGCTATAGAACCTGTACCTTCACACCAGAAAGGCAAAGGATTCTACTTCAGATACTTCCTGGTCCCCAAATCGACAGGAGATCTTAGACCTGTGCTAGACCTGAGAGACCTAAACTTCTACATAGAATACAAGAAGTTTCACATGGTTGCCCTGCAAAATATGATTCCCATTTTGCAAACAGGGGACTGGATTTGCTCCCTGCACATAAAGGATGCATACCATATTAAGATCAGACAGCATCACAGAAAGTACTAGGGATTTGTCCAGGAAGGGGAACACTTCCAGTTCAGAGTATTGCCAAGTTCAGAGTACTGTGCCTCAGGTCTTTACCAGATGCTTGGTGGTGGTGACAGCAGCCCTTCGCAGGGAAGGTCTGTATGTCTTCTCATGCCTGGATGATTGACTACTGAAAGCCAGGCCCAGGAGCCTACTCTTAACACACCCCGTCTCGAACAAGGCAATTGTTTGAAGACCAGGGGGTTACAGTGAACGTAGTAAAGTTAGTATTAACCCCTTGCCAGAGGCTGCAGTATATAGGTGCAGTCATGGACACAGAAGAGGGCAAAGTATTTCTGCCCCTAGACAGGGCAGAATGTCTCATGACTCGAGCACAACTGGTGCACAGCTGACATTACATCCCAGCCAGAGCTTTCCTTTGTCTCCTGGGACTCATGACAGTGATCATTGTGACTGTGCCACTGGTACATCTTCATATGAGGAAACCTCAGTGGATGCTCAGGGTCCAGTGGGATCAGTTGTCAGACGAACTAGACCAAATGGTTCTTGTCATGTCCCTCTTTGTGGAGTGTTGTTATGGTGGATGGATTGTGTAAAATGAAGGACATTCTATTCCTTGTAGCAGCTCCTATACAGATCCTCTCCGTGAATGCCTCGGGCTCTGGCTGGCCTGCTCATCTGTGCCCTTACCAGACACGGGTCATGGACCAAGGTAGAGGCCGAGCTACACATACGTGTTCTGGAAATGCGGGCTGTCCTGTACAGCCTCCAAGCCTTTCAGAATCGTCTCTGCCCTGGTCTTGTGCTATTCCAGAAGGCAGCATCACTGTGTTGCATTATGTCAGCAAACAAGGAGGCAAAAGCCGGGCCAGTGGCGCAGAGGGCTGAGGCGCTGGATGCCTTGCCTCACACTGTGCTAGCAACCCACGTTTGGGAGCGAGCGTGGGCTGCTGGAGGTCAGCGGGGGGGAGGGTGTGGAGCTGAATCGAGCTGTCAAGAGGCAGCTCTCCTCTCTGCTGGGAGGGATGTGAGTTACTCTCTGCTCTTGGCTGCCTCGCAGTGGAGGTTAGGGGGCAGCACAGGCCGAGAAGGAGCAGCACCAGGCTGGGAGGAGGAAGGCCACATTGGCAGATTAGAACACAGCGCACCTCCACGCGCATGTGTGTCTGCATCTGGGGCCCTGGGCATAAGGGGAAGAAAACGGAAAATACTGTCCCTCCCCTGACAGGATGACAGTCAGCCCTTCAAAGGCTCCTACCAGTGACCGGTCACCCACCATAAGAACATGGCAGTGGAAGGTAAGTCCTGGGTCTCTGGGGGCCAGGAAGGGGGTGACCAGAATTGGGTCAGGAGGAAGAGGAGGGGTGAGGCGCACAAACTTAAGATGAAAAAACAAACAAACAAGGAGCCACTTATTTCAGTCAGTGGTTTATAAATGGGACTTGCTGTCCTCCATGGTAAATGCCTCTTTACATGACAGGATCATCCAGAGCTAGACCTTTATGCATGCCCACACAACACAAAACAGACACATTTCTGCTCACTCACTTCAAGGGCCTGGAGTTTTTTGGCAAGATTCATTGTTCTTCTCCTGAAAAGTGAAAGTCCTATGTGCATTTCCCCCTAATACAGAGGGTTCTGCTCATGCTGCAGGTGGAGAGTGCTACTCTCATACTCATTGCTATGCTGGATATGGTTTCTACTCCTTCAACATCTGGCAGTGGAGCCTCTTGCCCCTCTATCTCTATGTCAGGGTCTATTGTCATAGGGCAAGGGGTCCGTGGTCCATCTGGACCTGAAGTCCATACACCTGCATGCATACCTCCTGAAAACATAGCCGTTGCCCATTTTGGGGTATCCCCTAAGGTTGCTGATGTTCTGCTTGCAGCTAAGAGAGCTTTGTACTAGACATGCTTATTACCTGAAATGGAAGCATTTCACTTTGTGGTCTGCTTCCCAGAATACGGACCCTTCCGCCTGTCCTGCTAATGCTGTGTTGGAATACTTGTTTTCCCTGACTGACTCTGGAGTGCAGTATTCCTCTGTTGAGGTGCATTTGGCTGCTGTATCAGCTTTCCATGCCCTCTATTCATGGTCGTATGGTTACCCAGTTAGAGGTGGCCCATATATTTCTGAGAGGTATTCTTCATATGAAACCTTCAATCAATAATCCAGTCCCACCTTGGGACTTGAATTTTATTCTTGAGTAATTGATGTTAGCTTCTTTTGAGCCAGCCACAAGTTGTGGCTTATGTTTCCTGTCATGGAAAATTTTATTTTTAGTTGCAATGATCTCTACTCAGAGGATTTTCAAGCTTCAGGCTTTAATGTGTGAGCCTCCTTATCTGATTTTTCACAAACGCAAAGTCTTTTTGCATGTGAATCCCAAATTTCTACCGAAGGTGGTGTCTCAATTTACACTTAATCAAATGATGCACCTTCCTGTATATTATCCAGAGCATGCCAACCAGGGTTAGGTGCTGCTCCATACTTTGAATGCACATAGAATACTAAGATGCTTTGCTGATCGCAGCAAGGACTGCAGAAAGTCCTTTCAACTTTTTTGTTTCATTCACCCCTGGGAAGGAGGGTGCTTCTGTGTCTAAATAATGCCTGTCCAAATGATTGGCACCTTGTATTATGTTCTGTTATAGGAAGTCCGGTAAGGAACTTCCTGATGTAGTTCATGGTCACTCCACAAGGGGTATGGCCACTTTGGTTGCTTATTTCAAAACTGTCCCTGCTGCAGATATATGTGCTGGAGCCTTATGGAGCACTGTTCACACTTTCGCTAAACATTACATTCTAGACATCGTCTCTTGTAGATGTGCTGGTTTGGGGTTTGCTGTACTGCAAGGCCTCCTGTCCTGATTACTTATCCGACTGTACCATCCTCCCTGCTACTTTGTACTGTCTAGGAGTTGTTCCAAGGTGTGGCCGAATGGAGGAGATATCCTCGATGAAGATAGAACAGTAACGTAAGAACTTACCGTAACAGTAGATCTTCGAGAGACTCTCCTCCATTAGGCTATGCCATACCCTCCATCCTTCCCCTTTTTGATTTCAGTGAGGGTAATATCAGATGCTGTGCCTTAAGCCATACTCCATCCATCCTGTCTCCAGCCCCATGCCTCTCCTTGCATGCCTGGTGCTGGTTTCATCATCTGATTTCTCATGACTGGAGGTCCTCTGAGACTAATCTCTGGTTGGGAACTGAGAAGTGATGGGGCTGCCCACATTATATATGCAAAGACACTGCACTTCAGTGTAGGCAGCCCCAGCTAGGAAAATGTTTCTAAGTGGTCCCGATGCAGACAGCGTATAATACCAAAGGTGTGGCCTAATGGAGGAGATTCTCTCGAAGATCTACTGTTACAGTAAGGTCTTACGTAACTGTTCTTTCAGGGGAACTTCAGGGAGCTGGGGAGGAGCCTCAAGCAGATAGCACACATGGTGGCATTCTTCAAGAGCTGTAAGAGAGAGGTGGCAGTCAAGGGAACCGCGCACCAGGACCTTGAACAGTTGGCTGAAGGCATGGTTCATGGAGGATGGCTTGGCTATACTGGGACTGAGAACCAACCTGTGAAGATAAGGCCTGTGTAAGAAAGATGGCCTGCAACCTTCAGGGAAGAGGACTGCAGTGCTCAGTGTGAGGGTTAGATGCTACTTAGATGAGCATTTGAACTAGCTGGGAAGAGGTGGAGAAACCAAGGGAGGCAGCACGTGCCACCCCCAGATAGTAGAAAGACAGAGGGTGAGATCCCAAGGGATGACACTACCCCAAGGGCAGCATCACAGGGAGTCAGACAGAGTCAAGGGGAAAAAGGGTAAGGGACACAATTGGAAAAGAGGAGCTAAGTATATCAGAAGGTAAAAGGAACAGGGTAAGCAAATTGGGTAGGTCAGAAGGAACAGCAGGTAATAATAGGAACAAGCAGGGCCAGAAGGCACAGGGCATTGGGCGGAAGTGAGAAGGTGTGGAGAGCAATGTGTGGTAACGCTAGGCACCTCAGAAACAAAATTTGTGACGTGGGGGCTATTGTGGTAGAGGCTTACCTGGATCTAGTGGGCATCACAGAGATTTGGTGCACCATGACTGGGGCATGGCCATACCATGCTGCTCACTGTTTAGGAGAGAAGGGGCAGGGAAAAAGGGAGAAGGGTGGCACTGTACGTGAGGGAGGGCATAAAAGCCACAAGTGCAGGTGCATCAAGGTGAGGAGGGTCTAGAGGTGCTGTGGGTCATCCCGGAGATGAACTGTGAGACTGTTTTCTGGATGGGCAGTTGTTTACAGACACCAGCACAAGGGGAGGAGATTGACATGTCTCCTGGGGGGTCCATAATCAGGATGGCAGGGAAGGGGAGGTGCTGTTAGTAGGAGATTTCAGTTTTCTGGGTGTGGCATGGAACTCAACAGCTGCAGGTTCAGCAAGGAGCAGTGCCATCCTAGATTTCGTACAGGGAGCTTTTCTCAAACGGCTTGTAAAAAATCTGTTGGGGCAGTTTAGTGTTGGACGTACACACAAACAGGGTCAGCATTGCAAACATCACAGTGGGAAGTCCCCTGGGTACCAGTGATTACCATAGAGTGTGCTGCAATATAAGGAAAAGAGCTGAGGTGAGCCACGTGAAGACAAGGTTCTGGATTTCAGGAGAGCGGATTTCAAAGAAATGGGAGACTGCCTCAGAAAATTCCATTGGGTGGGATAGCCAGGGAGGGGTGGAGGCACAGTGGAAGGGAATGAGGGAGGAAATCATTAGGTCAGTGAGACTCTGTGTACAAGAGGTGAAGAAAAGCAGGAGGAAACGGACCGTTATTGTTGTCCATGGAGGTGGCAAAGGCAGTGAAAGGAAAAGGGAAGCATTCAAAAGGTACTGTATAAACAAATTCAAAGGGAAGAGGACAGGGAAGTTTACCAAGCCAGGCAAAAGGAAGCAGGAAAGGTTGTTAGGAGATCTAACACATAGCGGAGGAAAGGACTGCAAGGGAAGTGGGGAAGGGGATAAGATTTTTTTACAGATAAGTTAGCAAGAACAGAAAAGCTAGAGGTGAGATAGTGAGGATAAGAAGGGAGCAGTGGGGAGACTATGCGAAAGGAGACCAAATAAAAGCTGACTTTTTGAACAGGTACTTTTGCTCAGTCTTCACAGTAGAGGAAAGGGGGGATGGGCCAGCACAGAGAAGTAAGAACTGAGGTGGGGAGGAATTGGATGCAAGACTATTTTCAGAGGAAGGAGTACTGAAAGGACTTGCAGCCCTGAAAGTGGATAAGGTTGTAACAGGATAATAAATACAAAACAAAATAACAGTAATTTATTGGTGATGCTAAAACAGCGGGTATTAATTCCCTAGTAATGCCCGCTGTTGCAGTACCTTTACAAACCACCTTCAAATAGCCATGAGGCACAATAAAATAAAGTTTCGAGAGCATGCTTAGTAAGAGTCAGACAGAGACAGACACAGATACACAGTGAGACACTCAATCCCTGTCTCTGATATGGGGTCAAGTGAAAATTCAGCCAAAGTGTTCTCTGTGCTGTTGCCCCTGGGTTAGTTCTCACTCACTGATTCAGTGAAAAATAGAGAATGGAGTGACAGTAAGCGTGTGTCTTCTATCCGACTCACCCACCCGACAGACCTTGCAGAAACTGTGAAAAAAATACCACCACATTTGTCAAGCCATCGGGGTAGCATGTATCTGTCTGATAACCACATTCAGTTGGTACATTTCCCAGCTTAGTTCCATCCCACCTACCCACCCGATGGACCCCGCGGAATCTGGCAGTCAGTGTTCCTACCTCCAATCTTCGCTTTTGCCTGCTGGTAAGCCGAAACATACATTCACACCTGAAATGCAGGACTCTGGCTTTTGCTGCAGAAGTATAGCCTTTAACGCAGGATACTGAAAGCAGTGTTATTTCACTCTTTCTTATATACATATTTACCCAGAATGCAGCACTGTGCACCACTAAAATGCACTGTGTGAACGAAGTATATCCAGTAGAATATTGATTTATAGAGCTAGGCACAGAGTTATTGTCCCTCAGAGTGTTAAAATTTGCGGTATAAAATTAAACCTGGTTGTTGTCACAAGTCACAATATAAATGAATGTCGAGTGTGTACGGTGAACGCACACAGCTACTGAAGTAGCACTTCTGAAACGGCAGTTTAAAACAGGAATGTAATTTTCTCCTAATTTTAATATGTACCACATTTCAAGGCAAACATTCAGAACCATTACTTACCTTGCACCTTAGGCATGTTACATGCGCATTGTCACTCGAAAGGAGGTTTCTACTAGGGAATCAATGCATGGTTGGGTGATTGGTGCACTCGGCCTTCGGCCTCATGCACCAACCCCCAAAACCATGCATTAGGGAAAGGAAACATTGTTTAACCAGAGTAGTACCTAAGCTGAAGTTTGTTTCAAGATGTGACCTGGGGAACACAAGGAAGTTAAGTGACTTGCTGAGGATCACACCATATGCACCGAGGTGGCTGTGGGATTAAAACCCAGGTCTCCAGATCTGCAGCTTAGAGCCTTAACCCACTGCGCTGTACTGCCTCCTAATTTCCTAGCAGAAGCCTCCTTTCTCGTGGCTTAATGCTTACTTATGGGACTGGATGGGATACATCCCAGGGTACTGAGGGAGTTCAGGGAAGTACTAACTGCTCCACTGACAGTCTTGTTCAAAAGTTTCCTGGAAACCGGAGTGGTTCTGGAGGACTGGAGAAGGACTGATGTGGTCCCTCTTCATAAGAGCTCAGCAGGGAGGAATCTAGCAACTATAGGCCAGTCGGCCTAACTTCAGTGGTGTGGAATCTGATGGAAACCCTACTGAAAGAGAGACTGGTTAATTACCTAGAAGCCAGTAGGCTGCAGGACCAGAGGCAGCACAGGTTCATGGGAGGAAGGTCATACTAAACTTACCTGACAGATTTCTTTGACTGAGTACGAGGGAAATAGACCAGCAGAGGGCAGTGGGTGTAGCCTATCCAGACTTTAGCAAGGCCTTCGACACTGTGACACGTAGAAGGCTGATTAGGAAGCTAACCAATTCATAGGTAGGGGCCAAATGGTAAATAGGGTTTGCAGCTGGCTAACGGATAGGAGGTGGAGAGTAGTGGTAAATGGTACACACTCTTAAGGAATGGGCGGTGACCAGCAGGGTACAACAGGGTTCAGTGTTGGAACCAGTCCCTTTCAATATCTTTGTAGGGGACATTGCAGAGGAACTTGAGTGAAAGGTCTGTCATTTTGCAGGTGACACCAAGATCTGCAAGAATGCGGACACACAGGAGGGAGTGGAAACAATGCACAGGGATCTGTGAAATCTAGAGGAGTGATCGAAAGCGTGGCAGTTGAGCTTCAGTGCCAGAACATGCAAAATCATGCACCTAGGGCATGGGAGCCCCTGTGCTGAGTATAGGATGGGGGGTGTTGGTAGTCACTGGGCAGGAAAGGGACCTAGGGGTTATTATTTCAGAAGACGTCAAGGTGGCAGCGCAATGTGACAAGACTGTGGGAAGGACTAGGGTGATGTTGGGTACATAGTGATGGGCATCACCTGGAGGAGGGAGGTGGTGCTGCCGCTGTACCGCTCTCTGGTATGCCCTCACCTGGAATACTGTGTCCAGTTCTGGAGGCCACACCTCAGGAAAGACATATGGTAAAAGCTGTCCAAAGAAGGGCAACCAAAGTGAAACAAAGGTTGCAAGGGAAGCCCTATGAGGAGAGACTGAGGGATCTCAGTATGTACACTTTGTAGAACTGGAGAGCAGGGGAGGTGACATGATCAAGACCTCCAGGTACCTCACAGGGGTGAACAGAGTGCAGGGAGGAAGCCTCTTGTAAAAGATGAGCTTTAAAAACTAAGGGTCATGCAATTAAATTGGAAGAGTGAAATTTCAGGAAGGATGTAAAGAAATACTTCTTCACACACAGGGTGGCAGAAGCATAAAACCGATTGCCAGTCGAAGTTGTGGAGGCTAGAACGGTGGAAGGCTTTAAGTATGCATGATATAGGCACAGGGGCATATTACAAAAACAGTGAGAGGGGGAGGGTCCTCAGAGGTCAGTTAGGATCTTGGAGATCCAATAGGCAAGGAACCCATGGATATATTGGGTGGGCCTAGCAGTGTTTTTCTGTCAACAGTTTTCTATGTTTCTAGTAATGTTTTCCTAGGGATGATGAACAGCTCTGAAAAGGGACGAGACCTGGCAGACATCTCAGGCAGCAGCAACTCACAGAATAGTAACACACAGAACTGATAATCTTTAAGCCACAGGCCAGGGGCACCCAAGTTCCCCACGGTGCTCTGTCTGTCACAGGCACTTTCAGGATGCCCTTTTCACAGCCACCATGTGGGGTGTGACGTCACTTGCTTTAGTCAATGCTGCCACCAACCTTGCCAAATTCCCTTTCTCAGGGATTTATAATTTAACCTGTCTTTGATTTCCAATATTGAGGATGAGTGTCTCCTTTGGAAGCTGTTCAATCCTGTTAACACCTGTCCAAGTTGTTTCAAATGAATGGCACTTTCTTAGAGGTAGGATAACAGTATGAAAATGCTTAAAGGGTCAGACTGAGCGTAAGGCGGTTCTGTAACATAGCAGATGATCCAGATACAACATACAGTACATATTTAAACAGTGTTGCAGATCTTTTCCAGGCAATTTTTCACTTTAGCTTGTCTGTTCTGTTGTTGCCAGTGTGATGGTGGCTCACCTCATAGTGCCCGCTCACCTGGTGGTTGGGAGTGGTGGTCAGGTAGTCCATCTGTGCCATACTGGGGCCATCAGGTAATGTGTACCTGTACACAGAGAAGCCCGGCATTGATTCTTTTAGTTCACAGGGGACAGGGCAACAAATTAACTAAATAGTGTAGTGCCACACAATTTCACTGATAGATTATTGGTGACTAAACAAGGATCATGATGCAGGATTGTACCATTTGGGTAGCTGGATTTCAGCAATGCTCTGAACTGTTTTACAGTATCACAGAAGCACGAGCAAGAACCAGACAGCCCACATGAATGCCCTTGTTAGTTAAGTGAAAACATTTGTTGTTCTTCTAAAAGCTAATTATGTACTAGTAGATCCAACTAGATAACAAAATAGCTGATGTGGAACCTTTGCAAATTAGCAAGTTGTGCTCAAATGATGTTACCGATTATTTCGATAAATAGATAAAAATAGCATACAGTATTCCCTACGGGCCAGCCAGCATCAGCTGTTTCAGTCTAATCTGAGTTTTTAAAAAAGGCAGTGTTGCATCTTTCCCCGTAAAATGCCACAAACAAAAATCATTAGTTCCTCCTTCCCCCAAAACTCCTGCTCTGCCCCTGAACATTGAGCTTTATCATCATCTGATGGACTTAACAGCTGGATTTTGCGGGCTGAATATGAGGGATATTTATTTTTTAGTGTTCAGCTGTCGGGTAAGATTAGATTTAGTGGTGTTTGATAGAAGTGAGCTGGGGAATGGGAACAGTTTGTCTGCACTTCACAGCCTCAGGCATTAAATCATAGGAAGAGACCCATATGTTAGTGGCATGTGCACGGTTTAGGTATATTTGTTTTTTAGGCTTCAAGCCAGCAGTACCTTTAATTAATGTCAAATGGTTTTTCTTTATAAAGGTCGAAGGGCAGGAATGGGGCTATGGAACCTTACAGCATCATCCCAGTTTATTTGAGCAGTCTGCAGTGCCCAAGGCATTTTAGCATGTCATGTTAAATGAAACAGAGAATCCCAGCAAATTTCCAATAGAAGTGACTCTGTTTTTGTTGTTGTTTCTTTCAGTCACATGGGAGGATGTTCAACTTGGCCGACTTTAGGAAGCACAGGAGCATTAGAGAAAATTGTGATGGATGGGTCATTCCTGCATAAATGGTTTCAGCTATGTTTCTACATTTCCTCCAGAAGAACTGTGTGTAAATGTTTTATCGAGTCTTTAAAATGCAATTTCTTTACTACATAAAGCGAACAATGTTGTAAACAGTGGGTGTCATTTACTGCAATAAAATGTATACCATTACTCCAGTGACTTTGTTTTTTTTGTTTTTGTTTTTTTTCCCTCAGTAAGTTCTCAAACTCCTTTGCTGTGAAGCACCTGAGAAGTTCAAGAACACGATAAAGTCTTATTTATGTTTTCCGTATTTCTAACTAAATGTATGAATACATTTTGCAGGCTGTCAGCCTTGAATTCTAAAATAAAGGACTGACGACTGTAAGTGTGTTGGCATGTCTGGTATGCTTTTGGCATTGCTGTTCAATGCAGTGATTACATAAATGGTTCTGCACAATGCCCAAATTCCATTGAGGATGTTTAGAGTTTTTGCTTCCAGTCATTTTATAAAATTTCTCTGCTGGTTTATTTATTTAGTTTTTGTTTACCTGGTAAGCACACTAGACAGTTCTTCATGTTTTCAGGTACGACCTGGGAGATTAGAAACAGGATGGTAATACAGTACAATGATACAGTGCAATGATAGCCACAAAAAGGTGCTGAGACTGTGGAGAGTAATGACAGTGGCATGGTACAGAATATACAGTGCAGTAACATGAGAATAGGAGTGAAATTGTGCAGAAACAGTACATTCAGGGTGTCGGTGGATACTCACTGATCTTGGCCTTGAATATCCACTGACCAACTGAATGTACTGTTTCTGCATACTTTCACCCCTTAACTCCTCCCGAGTTAAAAACATTTGCAATCATGGCTGGACTGTTGCAGTTAACAACATTAATGTTATCAGGGGAGAAGTTCCAGTGTGACCCCGATTGCTTGTTGCATTTCTGGAAGTGGTGTGGGTTTCCAGCTGTGGAGTCGAGAAGCTTTCTGCACTTTCATTGTATTTATTGAGCAGGCTAGCCTTTTTACAGTCTTCCCTGAGCATCCAATATTTTACCCAGTCCGAGGCAGCCCTAGAAACTTAAATCAATCAAGTTTATTTTATATTGGAAAAGTACAGTATGTGAGCAAAAATGTCCATTTTCACAAACGTCTACCAACTTTAAATTGTGCCCAGCATTTGTCCCTGACTATTGATAAGAGAGCACTGTTTAGCCATTTAGTTACTGATCCTCAATCCTTCTCACAGTGTGAGGAACATATTTGTCCTGAATGCCAGTAAACAGAGGGTTAAAGTGTGACACTGCAAAGCTGGCATCAGTAGTGCCCCACAGGCAGAACCACTTAGTTGGTGGAGAGTTCTTGCATAAACAGGGCAGGTTCAGATTTTGAAAACTCCCCAAAACTTATTAGCTTTGGGGGAGCTTTATAAGATTAGATCTCCAACACACAGAGTAATGGAATATTCTGACTAATGACATCAGGCAACCAGAGCAGATAATACTGCCCACTCTGCAGGTGACTATCCAATCTATAAGACTAGCACTGTTACTATTATTTGAAAGCCTGGTACCTTCTGATATAATCTGGGTAAGATTGAGTTTACAGGGACATATAGTAGTTCACCATTTTTATTTTTATGGCTAAGCCAGTTGATATGGATGTCCCCAAAGAGAATGCATTCATTGTTTTTTAGTAGAGCGCCCACAAAGCCAACTAGGGAGGAGAATTAATTACAGATGCTATACATTGAGGACTGTTCTGTCAACCATCCTCTAAATTAATGTGACCCGATTTGTGTGGGACTGATTCATAGATAATTTAAAAATGATATTGGATAAAGTGTAGAGTGCAAAAAAAAAATACATACATATATATATATATATATATAGAGAGAGAGAGAGAGATGTATATAATAATTAATAAACTTTAATATAGAACCTTTCGAATATCAAGTCGCTGCACAGATAGATAAAATTCAGAAAATACAATAAATACCAATAAAATCAAAGAAATTCAGGATAAGCTTTACCCCATAAAATGGTCTTCAATGCCTGCTTAAAGCACCCCACTGTCCTGCACTCCCATAACTGATGGGGCAGAGAATTCCAGAGGGTAGGGGCAACAAACCCAAAGGCACAGGCCCCAGGTGACTTTAGACTAACCCTCGGAATCTCCAGCAACCCCTCATCAGCCGAGCGGAGCTGTCGCAAAGGGGTGTAAGGAACCAGGAGCTCTTTCAAGTAGTCGGGACCCTGTCCGTGTAGGGCTTTATAAGTTAATAAACCTACCTTAAAGGTGATCCGCCACTGAACAGGCAGCCAGTGCAGATCGCGCAGCACTGGGGTAATGTGAGATCTCCTGGGTACCTCAGTCAATAAATGTGCAGCAGCGTTCTGCACTAGCTGCAGGTGGCGGATGTCAACCCCAGGAAGCCCCAGGTAAAGGGAGTTGCAGTAGTCAAGGCGCGAGGTCACAAAGGCGTGGACCAAAACAGGCAGGTTGCTGGTCGGAATGAGATGCTTGATCCTAGCAATGTTCCTAAGATGGTAAAAGGCCAGCTTGATGACTGCCGACACCTGATGATGAAGGGTCAGCCCATCGTTAAGCAGCACTCCCCGGTCACGCACCCGCTCAGAGGTAAGGATCTGAGCCCCCGGACTAAACCAGAGGGGAGATCAGTCCTCGACCCCTGTGTCCTGCGACCCGGGTCCACCACCAAAACCTCAGTCTTTCCTGCGTTCAATTTTAAACCATTAGAACTCATCCAGTCTTGGATTTCCACAAGGCAGCAGTTCAGTACCGAGATAGCACTAACCTGGTCGGGGGCAAAAGACAGGTAGAGCTGGGTATCGTCAGCATAGCAGTGAAACCTCAACCCATACCGTCTTACAATGTCTCCGAGGGGCAGCATGTACACTGCAAATAATATAGGAGACAGCACCGAGCCCTGGGGTACACCACAAGGCAGAGAGAAAAACTCGGAAAAAAATATTCCCGAGGCAACTCTCTGAGTTCTACCAGCGAGGAAAGATGTAAGCCATCTGAGTACTGTCCCCGAAAGCCCACAGATTGACTTCAGGTGCTCAAGCAGAACCCCATGATCCACAGTGTCAAAAGCTGATGACAAATCAAGGAGTACCAAGATGGAACAGTTTCTCCAATCTCTCGCCATCAGGAGATCACTGAGCACCCGAACCAGAGCAGTCTCAGTACTATGCCTCTTACGAAACCCCGATTGGAGAGGTTCATATAAATTATGAATGGTTAAATGGTTCTCCAGTTGAGTTGCCACAACTTTCTCGATAACCTTTCCCACAAAAGGAAGGTTCGAGATAGGTCTGTAGTTTGCTAGATTCTGTGGGTCCAAAGAAGCTTTCTTCAGGAGGGTTGTCACCACTGCCTCCTTCAGGGAGCTAAGGAACTCGCCCCATTCCAAAGGGCACTGGACAATCCAAGCTAAGACCGGGCCAATGATGTCACTACAACCCAAAATCAGGGAAGTAGGGCCCGGATTTAAACTACAGCATGTGGGATGCATCCCCTGGACAAACCTCATAATATCAATGAACTCCAGCAGATTAAAGGTACTACAGGAAACACCGGGCTCTGTGACCGAGCACTGACCAACAGTATCCCCCATAGAGCGAGGCTGACAGAACTCCTGCCTGATGTTGGCCACCTTATTCGCAAAGAATCGAACGATCTCATCACACTCTATTTGTGAAAAAGCTTGATGGAACTGCAGACAGGCTGGGTTGCACAACCTGTCCACAGTTCGGAAGAGTTGAGCCAGTCGGTTTCATGCAACAGCGATTTCCCTGGACAGGAATTCTGCCTTCTTATGAGAAATCTCTGCTTGATAGAGTTTATAATGCTCTAACAACATGAGGTGGTCAGCATCCAAGGTAGACCTCCGCCAATGACGTTCTAATCTACGCCCCAACCTCCGTAACTCCCTCAGAGACGCATCAAACCATGGGGCCCCGGGGCGAATCGGAAGGGGGCGAACGTGGACAGGAGCAATCAGATCAAGAGCTGAGGAAATTGCCCTGTTATAGTCCATGACTAATAGCTCGGGATCTGTGCTGATCTCACCAAACAGCGAGAGGTCAATCACCGCCGCCAGGTCTTCAGGGACTACATCCCGCAAAGGGCGATAACTGACCATCTCCACAGGGGCCGACCTACCCAGGGGGCAGAAAATTTAACCGAACGGTGTAATGATCGGACCAACTGACAGGTTCCACCACCAAGTCGGAGGCCTCGATCCCCAGGAGGAAGACCCTATCAAGAGAGTGACCACCATTGTGAGTAACTGAGGAAACAACCTGTGTAAAGCCCAGTGATGTCATCACCTGGAGGAATTGTAGTCCAAAAAGTGAGGATTCATCGTCGACCCAAGCATTGAAGTCGCCCAGAACCATCAGTCTGGCCGACTCCAATGCCATGTCGGCGGCGAAGCCTGCTACTTCCTGCAGGAACAGCTTCTCATCACCTGGTGAACAGTAAATGAGTGCTATCCTGCACCCCACACCAGTTACCACAGTACACTCAAATGATGTGGCCTCCTCCACTGGTACCCCAGTTAGGCCCAATTCGGTCTTGAAACAGACCGCAACCCACCCCCCCGCCACAATCCAATCTTGGGCAATGTATAACCGAGTAGCCGGAGGGAATAGCTGCCTCTAAAATTAGGGCAGCATTCCCATCTAACCAGATCTCAGTAATGCAAACCAGATCCGCTGTTCCAACAAAATCTGCAATGAGAGCAATTTTGTTCCTAATGGCTCTGGCATTGCATAACAGCACCCGAGTTGGACGATGTTGGTGAGCCGTCCCAGCTACTTGTCCTCCCAAAGAGGAGGTGCCCTTGGGTATGGGGACCAGACAAGGATCACCACATTCCAGGCACCATTTCACCCCAGGGCATCTTGTGGTCATAACCACCTCAATGGGAGAGCGCCACTTATTCGACCTCCACTGTCCGTGCCCACCCCTGCCCCCTGTATACATACATACATATATATATATATATCTCATTAAAGTATTTAGGGTGAGAAATAAACTACCCAAACCCAAGTTAAGCGCTACAGATAAGTATTACTGAAGGAGTACCCAGTTAAGATACACTATATACAGTACCAGATATGTAAAACTACATTTACTGGCATAGTTCTGTTTTTTCAAGCTGGAAGATAATCATGTCCTGAGACACAGGTGTGTGGGTGTATTTTAATAAATATGCTTCAGTTTTAAAGAGTAGAACTATGCCCTGGCACTATGAGTTATTATATGACTCTACATCTATGACAGTGGGGACGAGAGAGTTCTCCACATCAGGACCTTCAACTTATGGCTGAAGGAATTGTGCAGAGAGGAGGGGTTCCCCTACAGTGAGGGTGGTGACCCACTTGGCAGCCTGAGGGCCCATACAGGGGTGATGGGTTGCATCCATTCAGGAGCAGAATCGCAATCCTCAGTGGACAGTTTAAATGTTACTTTGAAACCAAGAGGGGTGATGAAAGAAATCAGGGAGGTGCAAACTGCCCTCCCCCCCCCAACACAGGCTGAAGTAGAAAGTAGGGAGATCCTGAGGGAGAGGAACCACCCAGATGGAAAGTAATAAAGAAAGTAGGGTGATGGTCATGAAGAGGGAGGGGAACAGAAACATTAAAAAGAGAGGGGAGAAGGAGGGGGGCACAAAGGAAGAAGAGGGAGTAACAAGCAGAGTACTAACAAAATCTGGAAGGCAATGTGTATGAATGCTAGAAGTCTAAGAAATAAGATTCGAGAGCTAGAGGCCATCATGGCAGAGACTGACCTGGATAGAGTGACCATTACTGAGTCATGGTGCACTGAAAACCATGACTGGGACATGGCCATACCAGGCTACCCTCTGTTCAGGTATAACAGTGTGGGGTGGGAAGGAAAGTAGGGTGTGGTGGTGTGTGAGAAGGAAAGCATAACAGCGACAGAGGTACAAGGAATTCAAGGTGAGGCAGAGGTACTGTGGGTCATCCTGGAGTCAGGGAATGGAGCCACTATTCACACTGGCATGATCTACAGACCTGTAGCACAGGGGTAGGAGATAAGGCACTGTGGAAGCCATTGGCAAACTGGCAGCAAAGGGGGAGGTTCTGTTGGTGGGGGACTTCAGTCTGATGGATGTAGATTGGAGCCTCCCAGCTGCAGCTTCAGACAGAAGCAGGGACATCATGGACTCCCTGCAGGGGGGCATATCACGGGTAACTAGTCAGTGAACCTACTTGTGATGGGGCAGTACTGTATCTTATACTCACTAACAGGGACAGTGTTGAAGACATCAAAGTAGGAGGCCACCTGGTGACTAGTGACACCACACGGTGTGGCTCATTGTAAGGACGGCCATGTAATTGAGCCACGCACAGGCAAGGGTCCTAGACTTGAGAAGGGCATATTATTTAAAGATGGGTGAATTCCTGCCGGATGACCTGGCAGGGAGGGATGACTTGGGGGGGGGGGGGAGTGGCAGAGGAACTGTGTGCCAAGCTAAAAGGGTTCATTGTGAAGGCAACAAATCTCAGCCTCAAGCAAGTGAGCAGAAGCAAGAAGAAAAAGAAACCACTATGATCCTCAAAAGATGTGGCAGAAAAAGTAAAGGCTGAAAGGATTGCATTCATGAGATACAAGGAGACACAGAGGAAGGAGGATAGGGAGATGTATCAGGGCAAGCAGGGAAAGCAATAAGGAACACAAAGGAACAAACCAAAAAGAGAATAGCCCAGGCATTATCAAAAGGGGACAGGACATTTTTTAGGTATGTAAGTGAGAAGAGGAAGACCAAGGGAAGGATTGTAAGGTTAAAAGTGGGGGGTGGACTATACAGAAGAGGACCAGGAAAAGGCAGACATCTTGAACAAATACTTCCGCTCAGTGTTCACTGGGGAAGGGAAGAGACTGCAAAAAATTAATAGGAGCCTGGGGTGGGGGGGTAGACACTAGTCCTTTTTCAGAGGAGAGAGCACAGGCACTCTACTCTGAAAGTGCACAAAGTAATGGGGCCAGATGGGGTGCATCCAAGGGGGTTGAGGGAACTCAGGGAAGTACTGGTTGCATCTCTGACAGTCCTGTTTAACATAACAGTGGATACTGGAGTGGTTCCGGAGGACTGGAGGATGACAGATGTAGTCCCATATCACCAAAGTTGTAGCAGAGAAGAGGCTTATAGGCCAGTCAGCCTAACGTCAGTTGAGGGGAAAATTAATGGAAACACTGCTGAAAGAAAGGATTGTGGAATATCTTGAATCCAGTGTGTTACAGCACCCAATGCAGCATGGATTCACAGGGGGGAGGTCATGTCAGACAAATCTGATAGATTTCTTTGACTGGGTAACCAAGGATTTAGATCAGGGATGAGCGGTGCATGTGGCTTACCTGGATTTCAGTAAGGCTTTCACACAATTCTACATAGGAGACTAGTGAATAAGATGGGTAGCTTAGAGGCTGAGTGAAAAGATGGTAAACTGTGTAAGAAATTGGTTAGGGGATAGGCTACAGAGGGTGATAGTAAGCAGAGCTTGCTGCAAGAAAGGGAGGGTGACTAGCGGGGTACCTCGGGGATCTGTGCTTAGACCAGTCCTCTTCAGTGTGTTAATAAGTGACATTGCAGAGGAGCTGGAAGAGAATGTCTGCCTTTTTGCAGATGACACCAAGATCTGCAACAGTGTGGACACTTCGGGAGGGGAGGGGTGAGCAGAGACCTGAGAAAACTTGATGAATGGTCAAGGGTATGGCAGATGGGTTTCATTGTAAAAAACTGCAAAATAATGCACTTGTGAAACAGAAATGCAGTGGCAGAGTACTTGGATGGAGTGATATTAACAACAGTCAAGCAGCAAACAGTCCTAGAGGTAGTCCTATCTGATGACCTAAATGTGGCCAGGCAGTGTGACAGGGCTGCTGAGAGGACTATTGGGGTGAATAGGAAGGGTATCACCAGCAGAAAGAGGGAGGTAGCGTTGGCCCATTACAGATCACTGGTTAGACCCCACCTTGAGTACTATATCCAGTTCTAGAGACCACATTTCTGGAAGGATATAGAGTGGAGGCGGCCCAGAAGAGGGGAACTAAAATGGTGCTGGGTCTGCATCACAATCCCTATGAGGAGAGACTAAAGGACCTCGACATGTATACCCTTGAAGAGAGGAGGGATATGATAAGAGACCTTCAAATATCTCACGGGGTAAATAAGGAGGGAAGTATTTTTCAGAAAAAAGGTGCTCCAGATCAAAAGGACATGATATGAAGCTGGAAAGGGGTAGATTAAGGAGAGATGTGAGGAAGTTCTTCACAGAAAGAGGTGGTGGATTCCTGGAACAGCCTTCAAGCAGAGGACGTGGGTTAAAAGCAGTAGTGGATTTCAAGAATGCATGGGATTGGCACAAGGGAATCATAGTGAAAAAGGGGATGGGTGAAAGAGCTATAGATCAAGTAGGGTCTGCAATGAGAATATAGGTTGGCAAAGATGGACAGGCTGGTGGGCCAAGTGGCCCTTATCTGCCATCAGATTTTATGTTTCTTTGTTTCTCTACATCCGGGGGGGGCGGGGCGCAAAGTTTTAGGTGCTTAACACTTTCATACATGGCATTTTAAGAGACATGCAAAGTAAAGATTGGTGTTTGTGGAAACAAAAACATTTCCACAAACATTGGTCTTTACTTCAGTTGCCTGGCTTATGTGCTCCCTGATACAAACCATGTATGTCTCTTTAAAGGGCATGTATAAATATTGTGTTCAATACCTGGAGCCCTGCACCTTGTTGAAGAGTCATGTAATGACTCAAAACACCAGGGCATAGTGCTATGCTCCCAATGTGATCTGTGCTTGTGATAAATAACTTTATAATGGAATCAGACCCTGCCGTGAGTTTTTACCATATTCTACATGGACTGCTACCTATGTCTCCCAGCCTGCAACTGAATGTTTTGTCCCAGAAGAGTGCACACAGCAAAACAGTGAGCTCAAGGGTCCAGTGCACTTCAAAGGACAGTACTTAGCGGCACTCACAGTGACACCTGGTTGGGGAAAGAAAATGGCTGGGATACAGACTATTCCAAAGGGACAAGCCTGAAAGGAAACAAGTGGGGTGGCTTCCTTTGTAAGGGAAAAGTCACTCTGGAGGATAAGGAGGACATCTGATTTTCTAATTTTAAACTGGCTCTGAAGCAGCATTGATTTTGCAAAGACTGTAGTACAACCACGGCCCTCATCAAGTTGACAAATGACATTAAGTCTTTCATGGACCCAGGAAATTGACTGGGTGTGTTTATCCTGTATTAAAGCATCTGACCTGGTTGAATTACCACTTACTGTACGTTATCAAATTGTCTGAGCTAGGTGTAGCTCCCCAAGTTAACATGTTTACTGTCTTTCCAATAGGCCCCTAGCTGTCATGTTCTGTCAAACTGCATTTACTTGTGCACCTATTTGGCTTGGCGTACCACAAGGCTGATCCTTGGGCCATTGCTCTTCTCCCTTGTTATTAATAACCTCCCTCTGGAAACCAGTGATCTTCTAGGGTATCTCTTGCAGCAGGTAATGCTCTTGGGTCCTCGCCAGAGGGCGTGCCTGTGCACGGCAGCTTCTCATCAGCAGTGTTTGCCTAGGGGCCGCCCACACAAATGACCTCATCAGTTGAGCGACTATAAAGGTGTGGGTGGCCTCAGGCATCCTCAGTTCTTTTTCCCACTGCCTTCAGCTTGCTGCATGCAGTGGATTTGTCTCTCCGTGTAATCGAAGCTTCATCGATGAGAAATCGAACTGGGATCGGATTTTCACCATTCCCTTCATCATCGACGATACAGATGTCAGAAGACAAACCAGAATCTCCAGCCCTATTTCGGAAGTGTCACGGTAGGAAGATATACCATTTTGACAATCATTTGGTTTGTGTTAGGTGTCTGGGGCCCTCGCACAGCACCCTCACTTGAAGTCATTGCCAGGCTTTCAACCAGACGTCGATGACTACAAGAAATAGAGAACTACCTTATGGAGCAGAAGAATGCTCTTCTGGAGAAGGGTGCTTGCTCTAAATACCCTTCATTGACGAACCCTCACAGACACTCTTCAAAGCATAAATCTAAAGACAAAGAGAAATCCTCTTTGTCTTCGTCGAGTAGGCGCTTGTCGATGGCCACTTTTACCAGTGACCCACCGTCGACAATCCTCTCTAGACTGTCGTCTTCTTCGACGACTTCACCAACCCTGTCATTGATGATGCTTTCTGACGCCTTATCTTTGATGTCAACGACACCATGTGCAACATCTTTGGACTCTCCATCGACAGTGACCTATCCCTCTATGGGTCTCTCCAGTACGTCGACAAGACCTATGTTTAGGCAATCTCCTTCATCGCCATTCCAGTCGCCGTTGACGGCAACTTCAGGCTATGTCATAAAGGAGAACGGTTTCTCCTTAACGATTATTCATAAACATCCTCCTTCCCAGGTGGCTACCCATTGGGGTCAAGCAGATCTCTCTAGAGGACCTGATGTTTATACCCCAGGCTCTAGACCACTTGCTGTACCCCACCCTACTCCATTGATAATTTCCTTAACCTCCCAGAAGCAGCAAATGTCCACTGCTTCAACGACCTCGTCCATCGACTTGGCCACCATCATTCAAATGGTGATACAAGTAATGCAGGGCCACCAACCACCTCCTCCCAGTAAAAGGTCCCGGGCAACTCGCTCTCCCTTCCCGCAAGCATTTTCATGAGGACAGGGACCCTTCTCCAGGAACTTCCTCCCAGTCCTTAGAGGAGGATTACTATCCTGATTATGAGGAAGAACTACAAGATTACTTTGACCCAGAAGAAGGTTCTCGCCATCCTTCTATGGCCTCAACCATTTCCTCTCTGGATGAGGATGCTGCCGGACAGACCACAGCCTCTCTTCGAGATGACCCTTCCTTCCATGACATGATGGCCCAGATACAAAAGGCCATGGTATTTGCAACTACCGAACAGGATAAGCAAAAAAGGGACATGGCTGACTGCCTGGTGCTCCTGGAGGAGCCGGCGGTCATTGTCCCGCCCTTAATTCAGACGTACCAGCATGCTGTTCTGGCAGCATGGCATCAACCCTCTGCTGTACCGGCAATATCTAGGCAGGCTACCCAATTGTACCAATCATCAGTTGACCACCCTTTCTTTTCAGTGAAGCATGGAGCAGATTCGGTGGTCATTAACGCTGCTCATGATCGGACCAGGCGTCCCAGACATATGAGCTCTTTGTCTCCTGATAAAGAATCCTGATGTTTGGACTATATAGGAAAAAAGGTCTACCAAGCTGGTACCATGAACTTAAGAATCCTTAACTATGTGGGTCACATGATCAAATACCAGCGCACTCTATGGTCCTGTGCTACAGATGTGGTCAACAAGCTGCCTCCTTCCCAGGAAAAAGAACAGCTCTTCGCCACCATATCTACCGGTAATTCCATCTCCCAATATCTGTTACGTTCTGGCTATGATGATGTGGACACCTCAGCCCGAACTTCGGCCATGGGAATCCCCCTCAGACGACATGCCTGACTTAGGGTTTCAGGATTCACTCTGGATATACAACATAAAATCCTGAATGTCCCTTTCAATGGCACAAAACTCTTTGGCTCAGAAATCCAGACCCTTCCGGACGACCTCCAAACCTCGGGTAGGACACTAAGAACTGTCCATGGCATGTACCATTCCTCGCAACAGTCAGGACAGTACCGTTCCCAGTCATCCTTTCAATTTTAATGCCCTGTTAAACAAAGGGGTGGCTACAAACAATCTGCTTGTGGAAGACAACCGTCTCAATTCACATCCAGAACCACTACTCCCACCTCAAAAGGCTCCTAGTCCAACCCTCCTGGAGGGTCCGTTCCGCCTCCCACTCTCTGACTTGACAGCTCTTTGCCCCAGCTTCCTCTTGCCAGCCTCGGAAGCTGTGGGTAGTCGCTTGGCCCTCCACCCACAGGCCTGGCACAACATCACTACAGACGAATGAGTTCTTTAAATAATCCAGACGGGGCACACTCTGGAATTTACATCAATACCCCCCCAATTCGGTTTTGTATCCAGAAGAACATTTACCCATTCTCAGGGAGTAACTAAATGCCCTGATTCAAAAATGAGCTGTTACACCTGTTCCCCTATCAGAACAACACAAGGGGTATTACTCCCATTTTTTTCTAGTACCCAAGCGTACAGGGACCTGCGTCCCATTTTGGAGTGGAGACATCTGAATCTATTCATTTAGTATAAGAGGTTCTGGATGGTCACGCTGGCCTACATCCTCCCCATCCTGAAACAAGGGGACTGGCTCTGCACCCTGGACATGGAGGATGCTTACTTGCATATCCCCATCCATCCTGCTCACCACCAGTTCCTCAGAGTTCACCTATTAGGACATTACCAGTTTCAGGCTCTCCCCTTTAGGCTGTCCTCTGCCCCAAGAGTCTTTACCAAATGTCTAGAAGTGGTTGGTGGCCGCACTACAGAGGGAAGAGCACTTCGTCTTCCCATATCTAGATGACTGGATTATCAAAGCACTCTCCAAAGGTGCCCTCCTGTCATCCCTGCAGGTCACACTTCAGCTAGTCCAGTCTCTAGGGATAACCGTAAACTGGCCAAAATCCAATCCAATTCCTACCCAGAAACTCCAATACATAGGAGCCGTATTGGACTTGGGCCTAGACAAGCCTTCCTCCTGGATGACAGACAAACAAGACTTTTGTCCCTCACCTCCCAGTTTCAGGAGGCATGACAGTAATCAGCCAGACAACTACTTTGCCTCTTGGGACACATGGCGGCAGCCATTCCCACAGTTCCTCAGGCAAGACTTCACATGAGACCCGCGCACTGGACACTGCACAAACCGTAGCAACAGAAAATGGTGACTTTTGACACCCTTATAGATGTCACTCCTGCCCTTCGCGATGCCCTAGAGTGGTGGATTCTCTGTGACCACCTCAATCCAGGGATCCCCTTCCAATCTTCTCCCCCAACACAAATCCTAACTACAGACGTTTCCAGTCATGGATGGGGAGCCCATCTTGTCCCCTACTTGACCCAAGGTCAATGGGACCCTATCACGGCGTATCTACATATCAATCTTCTGGAGATGAGGGCCGTTCGGCGTGCCCTTCTGGCTTTTCACTCTTACCTCATACCAGGCCCCCTCCTGGTCCAGACAGACAACACCTCAGTGATGTACTACCTCAACAAACAAGGAGGGACCAGATCCCTAAGTCTCTGTGAGGAAACTGCTTGAGTATGGGACACGGCCCTATAACTGAATCTCACACTGACAGCCGTCCATCAACCAGAGCATCACAATGCTTTAACAGACTCCCTCAGTTGCCACTCTTGGAATCATGAGTGGACCCTGCATCACAACATCCTACACGCAATCTTTCAGGCTTGGGGTACTCCAAGGATAGATCTCTTCACCTCCCCGGAGAACCATCGCCCCCGCCCCATATACTTATTTCATTATCCTGAACAAAAAGGGACGATTTACAGATGCCCTGTCCTGAAACTGGACAGGACTATTCTTATATGCTTCCCCCTGTACCCCTCATTCAAAGGACCTTGCTGAAATTACAGCTAGAACCAGCCACAGTGATCCTCATTGCACCACTCTGGCCTCGTCAAATTTGGTTTCTCTTACTGCAACAACTGGCAGAGACTGATCCGATTTCACTGCCCCTCCACCTGGATCTGTTGATCGAACACCAAGGAACCCTGCTCCACCCCAATCTGAGGTCTCTGCAACTTCATGCTTGGCTCCTGAGGACACTTTCGTAGCTCGCCTGAGTGTCTCCTCAGTGGTGGATATACTGCTGGCATCCCACAAACCGTCCACCAGACAGAACTATACTTCCAAATGGACACGATTTGCCTTTTGAGCAAAATCCAAATCCTTGGACCCTTTCTTGTACCCTTTAACAGACATCCTCGACTACCTATCCTCTCTCACCTCTACAGGCTTGAGCCAATCCTCCATTAAAGTCCACCTTGCTTCCATATCTGCCTTCCATGAACCTTTGGAAGATAAACTACTCTCTCAACACCATCTAGCAAAAATTTTTTTAAGGGATATGTTACACCTCAAACCCCCTATTAAAAGGTCTATTCCTCCATGGGACCTGAACTTTGTACTTGAGAAATTGACCCTTGCTCCCTTTCAGCTAGTGGCTTCCTGGTACCTCTGTTTTCTAGCTTGGAAGACACTCTTTTTAGTAGTCATTACTTCAGCTCAGCGTATTTGAGTGGCAAGTGCAAATATGTAGAGAATCATACCTGGTTTTCCACAAGGACAGAGACTCCCTAAGCACCAACCCATCCTTCTTGCCGAAGTTGGTTTCAGAGTATACTCTAAACCAGTCAATCTAATTACCTGCCTACTTTCCTGAGTACAACAATCCAGGGGAGTCCCTGCTGCACACCCTGGATGTCCACCGCATTGTCCAGTACTACACATCATCCACCAAGTCTTCCAGATGGATATCCCAACTTTTTGTGTCTTTTGCCCGATCCAGGAAGGGCCTCCCTGTTACTAAACAAACCCTCTCTAACTGACTAGCTCACTGTATAACATTCTGTTAAAACAAGTACAATAAATCACTACCTGGAGCTGTCCACGTACACTCCACCAGAGCTATGGCTGCTACAGCAGCTTGCTTTAAAGGGGTTTCTATCACAGACATCTGCAATGCTGCTGCATGGTCCACAATACATACCTTAATGAAGCATTATAACCTGGACATTGCCTGTAGACTCCAGACCACTTTCGGACGTGCTGTGTTGCAGGGTCTCCAGTCCTAAGGTTTCCACCCTTCATTTCCTTACTGCTTGGGAATCACCCCAAGAGTATTACCTGCTGCAAGAGATGCCCTTGAAGAAGATAGTACAGTTGTGTACTTACCATAATAGTAGATCTTCAAGAGGTTCTCTTGCGGCAGGTACAATCCCTTCCTCTCTCTGTCCCCCTCCTTCTCTAGAAGAGCAACCTTATCCGCCCCCCCCAAAAAAAATAGAGAGTACCTAGTTGCACCTCAGTTTCCCTCAGTTCTCTCTCGGCAAGCTGGAGCGGGCAGGGAACTGAGGATGCCTGGGGCCCCCCACACTTTTATAGTCGCTCAGTTGATGAGGTCATTTGTGTGGGCGGCCCCTAGGCAAACACTGCTGATGAGAAGCTGCCGTGCACAGAAGCATCCTCTGGTGAGGACCCAAGAGTATTACTTGCTGCAGGAAATCCTCCCGAAGATCTACTGTTACGGTAAGTACGCAACTGTACTTTATCCACCGTAATATTCCCCGATGATCTTGCCCTTGTCCATAGCTCCAAAAATATTGATTCCATTAACTCTGGGTTAAGCACTGACTTTCATCTAATGCAGTCTCGGCTTATTAAAAACAGATTGGTACTGAATTCGAAGAAGACTTAAAGGGGACAGGAAATTTGTGCTAACTGGCAGGAAATTTGAGCTAACTGGCAGTAGTATATGAAGTTGTTATTGGCTGGCAGTATAGCCTAGGCCCTAGAGGTTATAGGAATGAGGTGTGAACGAGCTTGGTACATCCAGCAGACTAGACCTGAGTTTGATTCTCATAACCTCCACCTGCATACTGTGTGGCTCTGAGCAAGTCACTTACCTGCCCAGTGCTCCCAGGTCACCCCTGAAAACAGCCACTTGTGCTTAGTGGGCCTTACTCTGTTACCAAAGACTAAAATAAAAAAAATGATATGCATGCCCCTAAATTATCCATATTTAACTGTACCTGAATAAAAAGTGATACGAAAAACTGTATTTTACATTGTTTTGTTTTTATGGACAGCATTCTGTTACAATTCTTTTTATGGAACCAGTAATTTGGAGTTTCTACTATGTCATGGTTTGTGTACAGAATGTTAATTATGAGCTGTTGACCTATCAGAACTATGCTTAGAATTCTGTGCACAAACCGCGACAAAGTTAAAACTCCAAAGTACTGATTCCATGAAGAGAACTGTAACAGAATGCTGCTCAACAAAACAATGCAAAATAAATGTTTTTTGTATCACTTTTTATTTGGGTTCACTTAAATATATATTATTTAGGGGAATGCGTATCATTTCTGAGTACAGGAATTTTATAAACAGCTACCAATTAGAAATGATTTCCTGTCCTCTTTAAGTCATGCTTTTTGGTTTTCCTGCAAAAATCAGATCATGCCCTGGAAATCTGACTGTATCCTGTCTGCTGGCTTCCTTCTGGAGGGTGTATCCTCCTTCAAGTACATTGTCACCCTCGATCCATCCCTTGACTTTTCCTCCCATAACACTGCTATCTGCAAGGCTGTGGACTCTAAATTGGGCATGACTTTCAGAGCCAAACTCATTCTCTCTCCTGATGTTCGCTTTGCCGTTGATAGAGGTGTTCTTCTCCCTAGCCTAAATTCCGGCACCCTTGCTTTCATGAGCTCCCCTAAATTTGTAATGTTCAGATACATAGAAATATAGAAGTTGACAGCAGATAAGGACCGCAAGGCTTGCAATACCCCTACTAATACACCCCAACATCCCTCTAGCCTTACCTACTGCTTTAGCGGTCTGTTTGGATAATTTCAGGTCATCTGTGATGATGATGCCCAAGTCTCTCTCTTCCCTTGTGGTTGCCAGCAACTCCCCTGCCAACCTATAGGTGGCTTCAGGGTTTCTCTTCCCTGTGTGCATGATCTTGCACTTCTTTGTGTTAAACCCCATTTGCCACTCTTCCGACCATTTTGCCAGTTTATCCAGATCTCTTCTCATTCTACCCACACCATCTGGATCATCTACTCTGTTGCAGATCTTGGTGTCATCTGCAAACAGACAAACATTACCCTCCAGTCCATCTGCAATGTCATTGATGAAGATATTGAAGAGGACAGGCCCCAGGACTGATCCCTGAGGTACCCCACTTGTGACTTGCATCTCTTCTGACTGTATACCGTTTACCACCACTCTGCTTTCTGCCCCCCCAACCAGTTTGCTACCCAGTTGACCAACTTCTGATCCACCCCGAGCCTACCCAGCTTATTAATCAATCTTCTATGTGGAACAGTATTGAAAGCTTTGCTGAAGTCAAGGTAGGCAACATCAACTGCTCCCCCTTGGTCCACCACTCTGGTTACCCAGTCAAATAAATCTATGAGTTTAGTTTGACAGGGCCTTCCTGTTGTAAACTCTTGCCATCTTGGATCCTGCGCTCCTATGGATTTCAGGTGTTGCACTGTTCTTTCCTTAAGGAGTGCCTCCATAATCTTGCCTACTACTGAGGTAAGACTGACTGGTCTGTAGTTCTGTGCCTCCTCCCTGCTACCACTCTTGTGGAGCGGGATCACAAGAACCCTTTTCCAGTCTTCTGAGACCTCTCCTGTGCTCAGAGACTCACTAAATATTTCTGCTAATGGCTCTGCAAGTTCCTCCCCTAGCTCCTTTAGTACCCTGGGATGTATGCCATCAGGTTCCATTGCCTTGTCCACCATGAGCTTAGTGAGTTCTTGTAGGACCCTTTCTTTTGTGAAGGAACTAGTGCACACCTTCCTCCCCCCCTTTGTCCATGGTGCTGATCTGTGGGCCCTGCCCTACCTTCTCTTCAGTAAATACTGAGTTGAAGTATCTATTTAGGATAGATGCTTTTCCTTGGTCCTCCTCCTCCTCACACTCCCCCTTATCCCTTTTGATCTTAGCAATACCCCCTCTGGACTTTCTCCTTTCACTAAGGTGTCTATAGAAAGTCTTGTCACCTTCTTTTACTGTTCGTGCTAGTGTTTCCTCAGTTTGGGCCTTTGCCTGCCTTACTGCCTTCCCTGCTTCCCTTAGGGAAGTTTGGTATGTCTCCCTATCTTCGTCCTGCTGCGTTCCCTTATATTTTCTAAAGGCCAGCCTTTTGGCACTGACCTTTTCTGCTGCTGTTTTTGAGAACCAAAGTGGTTTCCTTCTTCTTTTGCTCTTGCTTTTCTCTCGAACAGAATGGGATGTTGCTTCAAGTATTGCATCCTTAATGCTTGCCCACTTTGCCCATACCCCCTCACCTGTATTTCTTCTTGCCAGGGCTAGCTTAACTCTGTTGGCCATCTTATCAAAGTCAGCTCCTCTGAAGTCCCATATTTTTGCCTTGGAATGGGATGATTTAGTTGTAGTGACCAAATTGAACCATACCATGTGATGGTCACTGGCCCCCAGGTGACCTTCTACCTAGAGATCTGTGATCCTTTCCCCGTTAATCAGTACTAGATGTAGGATAGCCCTAGATGGGATGTCACGTGCTGTACAACAGTATCTGTCCTTTTGCTGCAACATCTAACTGACTCACCCACTTCTATGACCTGTATGCCAACTTAGGCTGGCTTTCCCCCACTAATGATCATTTGTTTGTTGTAGGGGGTTTCATTGACATCACCATCCAGAATAATACCCCCCCACACACACACACACACACACACATCGCTGCTTTCATTTGGCGCTCTTTCCAGAGCTACTCTCTGAGGTCTACTGATGAGCCCCTAGCCTGGTCCTAATGGGTCAACCCTGATTTGTGATCAGGACGTTTCCACCTTTGTGGCCTAGGGCCTGGAACTCCTTTCTCTTGTCTATCCATTGTGCCTCCTTCCATTTTCTTTTCACAAGGGCAAAATGGAGTGACCTGCGGACTACCTCAGCTTGCAGTTGCACTTGACTCTTTTGGCACCCAGCCAGCTGCCGACTGAGACCAGGACGCCCGCCTGCAGCTCCTTGGAAGGTACGGCAACAGCGCAGCCAATCAGAACACGGGTGCTTCCAGCAAACCCGCTCCGATTGGCCAGGACTTTTTCCCCTGCTTTTGCCACCTGGCGCTTTTTACAAATAGATTTAGCTGCAACTAAGCAAAATTCAAGTGTCTAATAGAAGGATTTCAACTGTATTAGCTGGATTGTAATTTCTACTACTGTTTTAAAGCACTTACAGCTCTTCTGATTCCTTGCTCCTGCACCCCCACCCCCATCCAAGCACTCTGCCTCAGCGCTGAAAAGTCTCACTCGCCTTTGTCTTGCTAAATTGCTCAGTCTAAACCTGTCATGCCTCTACGCTATTTAACCCCTGCTATTTTTCTTCTCTCCAGCTCAGATTCAATGCAAAGTACAACAAGGTAATGCACCTGGGAAACAAAAACCCAGGGGAAGAATACACAATGGGGGGTGAGATACTGACAACAGTAAAAATGGAAAGGGACCTGGGGGTAATTATATCAGATGACCTAAAGGTGGGCAAGCAATGTGAGAAGGCGGTAAGGAAGGCTGGGGGGATACTGGGATGCATAGGGAGAGAGGCATCAATAGTAGAAAACAGGAAGTTGTTATCCCTCTGTACACAGTTGGTGAGACCCCATCTGGAGTACTGTGTGCAGTTCTAGAGACCACATCTCCACAAAGACGTAGACAGAGTGGAGGCTGTCCAGAGGAGGGAAACCAAAATGGTGCAAGGTCTGCACCAGAAGACATATGAAGAAAGACTAAAGGAGCTTAATATGTATACCCTTGAGGAAAGAAGGAGAGAGGGACATGATAGAAACTTTCAAGTACCTCAAGGGAATAAAAGTCTAAAAGGTAGCATCTTTCAGAAAGAGATGTGCAAGAATAAGGGGCACAATTTGAAGATAGAGGGGCGTCTCAGAGGTAATGTGAGGAAGTATTTTTTCCGGAGAGGGTTGTGGATGCATGGAACAGCCTCTCTGAGGAGGTTGTGGAGTCAAGAACAGTGGGGGAATTCAAGAATGCATGGGACAGACATAAGGCAGTCCTAGTAGGGGGTAGGAGGAAGTAAGCTGTTGGTTAACTAGGATCTGCAGCTTATCTGTTAGGTAGGAAAATGGGCAGACTAGGTGGGCAAATGGTCCTTATCTGCCGTCAAATTCTGTGTTTCTATGTTCCTCCAGCTGCCTGCCCTTGAACATGGCTGCTTCATCTCCCCCACGGTCAGACGGCTCCCAGCCAGCCGCCGACCGAGACCAGGACGCCCGCCTGCAGCTCCTTGGAAGGTACAGCGACAGCGCAGCCAATCGGAACATGGGCACTTCCAGCAAACCCGCTCCGATTGGCCAGGACCTTTTCCCCTGCTTTTGCCGCTTGGCGCTTTTTACAAATAGATTTAGCTGCAACTAAGCAAATTTTTTTTTTTTTGGCTAGTTTTCCATTAGCAGGTTATACAGATCTGCCACTAGAGGGACCTTGTTCTTTCATTTAAAATAGTCTACCCTCTTAAAGTCACAGTTGCTTTACTTGCTATATACCTTCCTCGTACTGCCTCCCTACTAAGTCCCATTTTGCCAGCATTTTCTCTTTTCACTACCTCTCCCTGCCTGTTTCTTTTTTTTTTTTTTCTCTTCCTACACCAGCTACAAGTTCCCTCCCCCACCTGCTCCTTCCCCTTCTCTCCCTCCTTGTCTTTCCTCCCTTGTTCTTTCTCCCAGGCCCCTACCACCCCAACCCCGTACCCACTATCTACTTAATCAATACCAGCAGTACCTTGGGAACGCTCCACTTCCCGAGCAGTCCTTCCCATGGGCCTCCACTAGGAAATATCTAGCTGCTTCTTAACACCACTAAGACTGGTCTTAATGCCAGCCTATCCCTACTGTACCACATTGCATATCATCGGGGCTGTCATATGGACTCTACCTACTGCCCATACGCTAAAAGGAAACACAAATTATCACTACTGGACCTGCGCCTCTGTTCAGTGAAGCTCCTCCTACTTCTCCTACTGATCTTGGGCAATGTCCATCCGAACCCTGGCCCGAGTTGTTCAAGCCTTCTGAAAAAAGGCAGGAGCCCTCACCATCGCAACCATTAACATCTGCAGCCTGTTACCAAAGCTTGATGCACTCCAAGCCTTTATCAGCCAACATAATCCTGATATCCTTCCTGTAGTTGAAACATGGCTGACACCAAAAGTTTCTGATCTGGCAATTACCTTACAGGGCTACAGTGTTTTCAGACTGGACCGTGTCTCTAAAAGGGTAGGGGGCTGTGCCATCTACATTGAGGATAATCTTCTGGGGCACCTTGTTCCAACCCCCGTCCCTGCCTCCTCGGCCCAGCTTCTACCCATTAAAGTTCTAGGTCCCAACCAAAAAGCCCTCACCATCGCCTCTGTATATACAGTATTTCACCTCGAGATCAAGATCTTGGCATCAAAGAAGTTCTTAACCTCGTCAGCTTCCTGCCTCCTGGATCTGAACACATTCTGCTTGGTGATTTCAATATAAACTGGCTCGCATCTGATGTCTACACTCATAAGGATGCCCTTGCAGCTGCCAACCTCTCACAATTGGTCACCACACCAACTCAGATAAATTACAACACTGGCACCAGTACCCTGCTGGACTGGATTCTCACCAATCACCCTACCAGGATCTCTCGTACCTCCATTCTCCCAGACTCAGTGACCACTCCCCGGTTATATGTGAATGGTCTAATAAATTTCTGAAGCCACCCCCTATAATCATTACCAGCAGAGTCCTCCCCCATGGTCAACTTAATAATCATCTCAGACAGTACCTATCCTTGCAAGACTGGATACCCATCTACAAGGCAACGGATGTTAACCTTGCCCTTGGCTAATTCATCACTACCTTCAATAAGGCCTGTGACCTCTTCGTTCCTTTAAAAAAAAGGGAAAACACAAGCTCTCTGTAACCCTTGGATAACTGTGGAACTCCTTTCCCAGCTGAAATCTAGAGACCACCTGTGGGCAGTGGCTAAAGCCACAGGCAATCTAACATCCAAAAATACAAACATGCCTGTAATGCCTGCACAAAAGCCATTCGTCTCACGAAAAGCTCATATTATAAGCACGTCCTCACCAACTTGTGGGGAAATGGTCATGCTTTCTGGGACAATATCAAGGACATTACTGGGAAACAATCAAAGTCCCGTCCGGTCATGTTAACTGTTGAAGGGTCCACTACCCTTGATCCCATGGTCATTGCAAATATCTTTAACATGGCTTTTGCTGACCTCACTACTGTTCTACCACCTCATTTCTTCACAGTCAGTCACCCCCCCCAACACACCCTGCACTCTGTCAAACCACCCTCATTTTTACTTCAGGGAGATTAAGATGAATGAAGCTCGCCGCCACATCGCCTCAGCCATCTCCACTTCCAGAATCAGCAGTGACAACCTGGACCTTAAGCTGCTATCACTTACACTTGACGAGGTCCTCAGTCCCCTAACTAAAATTCTTAACCTCTCTCTCCACACCAGTACATTCCCTGAAATATAGAAAACTGTCACTGTGACCCCGGTCCACAAAACTGGGGATAAGACCTACCACTCTTAACTACTGCCCAATCTCCATATTGCCACCACTATCCAAGGCCCTAGAGCATATTGTTGCGGACCAGCTCACTGATTATTTGGACAAATATAATATTCTGTGCACACAACAGCACGGTTTTAGAAAAGGGTATAGTACCACCACTGCCCTGCTTGAATTTACCAGTGCAGTGCATAGTTTCCTTGATAAAGGACTTCTTACAGGGGCTGTGTTGATCGACTTCTCGAAGGCATTTGACACGGTCCATCATTGGCTGCTGTATGACCAACTACTTCTGCAGACCTTGCACTGGACTCAGCCCGCTGGTTCAGAAGCTACTTTGACAACTGCTCTCAGAGTAAAAATTGCCAGTGCTATCTCGGACACCTTGCCTGTCCATCCTGGAGTACCTCAGGGGTCCATACTGGGCCCTCTCCTTTTCATCCTCTTTTTAAACGCCCTATCACAATCCTGCTCAGAACAAATCATCCTGTATGTGGATGATGCTGTTGTCTTTTCTACACACAAGGACCTTTGACCACTACAACACAGCCTCCAACTCGGATTCAGTGCCGTTGAAACATGGTTCTCCAATCATAAACTAGTCCTCAATCACAACAAAACCAAGTCATTGCTATTCTGCAGTTCACATAACCGTTACAGGCAACACCCCCTTGCCATCTCCACCAAGCAGGGGACTGTCCTCGAACAAGTTTACTCTTTCAGTTACCTAGGGATTCTGCTTGACCCCAATCTCTCCTATACGGCTCACATTGACAGCGTGGCTAAAGCTGCCAGCACACATCTTGGATTACTCTACAAGCACAGGCAGCACCTCACCCCAGAGGCCCTGAAGATTGCCGTCCAGAGCTCTGTGGTGTCAGTTATTGATTATGGTCTCATTATCTATGGCTCCGCCACGACGTCCGCCCTCTGACTTATAACAACTGCTCTTAACAAAGCATGCCAACTCACAACTGATGCCCACCGCCTCACCCACACCTGTGCCCTTTATGAACAATCCGGATGGTTCCAACTCTCCAACCGTATAAAGTATCTCACATGTGCTGTGGCGGGAAAAATCAACCTTGGCCACACACCCCCTGGTGTTACTGCCTTGTTACATCAAAACACCAACTGACAGAACACCAGGAGCTCGACAACCCAGATTCTGTAAGTTCCTCGCTGTCGAACTACGCAGGGCCAATGCTGCTTCGCCTATAGGGCTCCTCTATGGATGAATGGTCTCAGCCACACCATCTCCTCTGCCTCAACACTAGGTCTATTCAAAACCAGGCTCCCTGCCCATCTCATTGCCTCTAGCTCCTGTAACTGCCTCTCCTAGATGATGACCTTCACAGCTCTAATCCTAACTTATATACTGCTTAACCCCAGGTCCCCCAGTCCCCTTCCCCCCAGCTCCTGAGGCGCCACTTCAAATCTCAGGTCTTCATACCACCTCGTTAGTCTCTCCTTGCCCCATTACAGCACTTAGTCCCCCCACCCTGCCCCCTTTTCTTCTATCACTCCTTCTCATTTACTTTTCGACAAATGCCTCCAGCTGCCTCTTCATCCTCCCCCTCTCCTCTCATCCCTGTTTCTCTGCTACCCCCGGGTGCCTGACCCTACCCATTCCTTGTGGGCACATGCGTCCTAGCTGTGTTCACCATTTTACCATAGCTGTCTCTGTTAACTACCTACACTTCTCCTCCTCCTCTACACCTTACTCTTCCTATAATTGACCCCTTTCAGTAGCACTGTTGTACATGAATTGTTTACTGTTATTTCACTGTTGCTTCCTTGTTGTTTGTTATTTCTGACGTAGAACCTTTGTTAAAAGAGACTTGGCTCAAAGGTACTTGTAATCCTAGAATAAATAAATAAAATAAAAATAAATATACCTACCTATCTTGCCTTACTTTGTCTTATACCAGTTTAAGTTTATGGATGGTTTGCTTTGTAATGTTTCACCTTTACGTTTACTCTCTGTATTTATGTAATCTGATGCCCATGATGCAAGGTTATGTTTTTGGTTACTTGTACACCTGTAAATTTGTTTCTTTCACTGTAATTCTCCCAGGTTGTTTCTAAATATAGGCATTATATATCTAGTGTACTTACCCAGTCAACAAACTAATATAAATAAATATAAATCAGATGAGCAAGCAATGCCACAGAGTCCGTCTGGATCAAGCTAGGGGAAAAGGTGTGGAATGGAGTCACCCTGAAGATGTGTTACACGGCCCCCAAGTAGCTCAGTGGAACATAATGCCTAGCTGGTGAGGGAAGTTATGAGAGCAGCCATATCAGATGCAGTAGTGATCCTTATATGCACCAATCTTTCAATTATAGGCTGCCATTTAGGAGGCCTAATGGCAGGGCTGATAAAAAGTTCCCGTCCTCTCTGACGGAGCAAAGGCTGATGGCACATTTATAAGGTAGAAAAAGAAATGGGCAGACTGGATGGGCCTTGTGGTCCTTATCTGCCGTCAACTTCTGTGTTTTAAGGACTGCTTCCTAGAGCAACATGCTAGAGAACTGGGTTTGAGAGCAACCCTTGATCTTGTTATCAGCAGTGGGGATTATATCATTTTTATTTATTTACACTTTGGTAACCAGGTAGAGCCCACTGGGACAAAGCCCATTTACAAGATCACGCCGGACATGTACAAAACAGTACATACAATAATCAGGAACTGGTGCAAGGCAAAGATTGCAAGCGAGAAATCGCCTCTAGATAGTAATGCTACAGCTCCCTAGCACCTTGCCTTACACTAAAGCTTTATCAGGGGATGTCCATTTGTACCGTAACTGTCTGGTCAGTGAGTGATAAACTGCAGTTGTTTGACAATAAATCTCTTTGCGTGAATTTCTTTCTGAGTTGCAGTCCTCCCTACAAGTTAGCGTACCTATTTTGTGTTTGGTATTCAGTTGCCTTAGATCGTACTTCAAGAGGGTTCTTCAGTAGGCCATTACATATAGGGCTGTTGCCACCTGGCGTCGGGCCTCACGGCAGACTTTTCTAGCAATCCTTGAAGGGGGATCGCCCACCCAACGTCACATGACCAACATCAGCGTGGCTGTATATAGTGGGCGGTCCCCAGGCCCACCCTCCAGTTGTTTCCCACCGTCGCCTTATGTCAGTCACATAGTAGACTTCCAGTAGCGATCGTCTTGTTAGTTCTTGCGTCGGATTTCTTTGACCTTATTTTCCTTAATTCTTGTTTATGTCTTCTCCTAAGAAGAAGTGCTCATCCTGTGGCCTGCAGATCCCTCATAAGGACGGTCATCTGAAGTGCGTTATCTGTCTGGGCCCAGACCATCCTGTCTTCTCCTGCTCAGAGTGCCAGACATTTAATCAGGCCACCAAAAAGAGGAGACAGCAAGCTTTGGAGGCCCACCTTTTAAAAGTCTGCCTCGCTTCATTAGAGGAGCAAATGGACCGCATCAGAGAGTCCTCTTCCGAAAAATCTTCTCCCTCCAAGAAGCACCATAAGGAGAAATCTCGAGTGCGAGACCGCTCCACCGACCAACCTGAGGCCTCATGGTCCTCGACAAGCAAGGCTGCCTCTCAGCCGCCACCTAAGAAGACTTCAGACGGTAAGTCTGAAAAATATTCCACAGCCGCTGGCTCCTCCAACAGCAACACCGCTACAGCAGCTAAGTCAGCCCCCAGCCTCTCCGGGGACCGCCGGCCGCCAGTAAGACAGCTCCCCAGCCTCCGGGGACCTGCCCGGCACCAGCCGATAAGTCGACCGGGGGCTCCTCCCCCACCTGCCCGGCTCCATCTGGTAAGACATCCATCTCTGACAGCTTCTCAGGCATGGTTCTCCCGTCGGGGCCTAATGGCGCCTCACCCAACATCCAGAAAGCCTCTCTCCCCCTCCTCCTTCGTCTATACCCTCCCTTTCTCAGGCGGGTACCTCAGGCGAAGATAGTGCAGGACCTCTTGACGTCATAGACCATTCCTCGGGGTCAGTCCTGTGCTCCCCTGATGGGGAAGGAGGCTTCTGCTCAGCCGTCTGGCCTTACAGTGAAGGCCCCTCCTCCTCCAGGTGGGATCCCTTCAGACCCGATGAATATTCCGGTCCCGATCCCACCGTCGGATCCGGCGTTACCAATTCCAATGCCGAAACCTCCGATGACTCTCCCTCAGCCCAGTAGTCTGTCCCAGCCTCCGACACCAGACTCGGTCCTGCAAGTCATCCGGCCCCGACGCCAGCCCCTCTGACGCTGGATTGGGCGGTGCCGATCCTGACATCGGTCCTCCTGATGTTGGCTATTCCGACGCCGGACCCCCCCCCCCACCGTTTTACACTACAGCGGGTCCAACGTGGGTCCCTCTTCCATCAGACCTGACCACGGGGATTTATACTAGACCCCGGACAGTCCCTCATTACCCCCTTGGGTACCCTGGGGACCATTTCCCGACTGGTCCTCCTCCTGAGTGGAGTTCCTTTGAACAGTATTACCCTGGTTATAATCCCTACCTCCATTTTCAGGGTTACCAGGGGTATCATTACCCACCCCCACCGGTAATGCCTCCTCCTTCACCTCCCCCTAGGCTTCTACCACCTCCATCACCCCCTCCACCTCCTCTGGCTATGCCAGACTTCAAGACCTTAATCCTGTCTTGGTGACAGGGGGTGCACTCGGAGTTGGTGTCAGACCTGGACACAGGACTCCCACTTCCATGCTTTCCCAGGTCCACGTCCCTGAGGAGCTCTTCTCCGTCCATGGTACACATCTCTGAGATGGCACGTCAGGACATTACCCTTCTGGACATTCATAATCTTCATGATGAGGGGGCAGACAATGATGATGAGGATCTCGACAAGTCGGCGGAGGATGCCTTGGAGGAGCCCTAGGGTCTGAAAGGCAAGGTTTCCCCCAAGTCCCACCCCAGAGAACCCTGCCTTCTTGGATCTTCTGAGGTCCATGAAAAATTTCTTCGACTGGGAGTCAGAGGAACAAGACTCCATGAGACAGAGACTAGCCGAGCATTTGGACTTGAGTCTCTGTCTCTGGTCCCCATTCCTCCCTGGATCAGACCTCACCAGGACCTCACCTCTACGGTCTAGCAGATGCCTCATTCTCTCCCGGCTGTCCACAAGAGGGTGAACAGGATATACCGGGTGCCGAGGGAAGCTTCTATTTTTAAGACTCATCCCAAAGCAGACTCTGTCATTTTTTCAGCTGCTCATGATCGCTCCGCTGCACCCAAGCACATGAGCACCTCTCCTCCACACAAAGAGTCGAGGCAGATGGACCAGTTCGGCAGAAAAGTTTATGCTTCGGCCTCATGTGCGCTCAGATCCCTCAACTATGTGGCCCACATGGTATCACACCAAGAGGTTACCCTAGCCAGGTTAGAGGCCCGAGTCCAGTCGATGGAACCCTCGAGCCTCAAAGAGGAGCTTGTCAAGGATCTTCGCCTCTCTCGCTTCTCCTGTAGGCATGCTTTGTGGGCTACATACGACTCCATCATCTCTGTAGCTCGCACCTCGGCAACTGCCGTCATCTTAAGATGACATTCCTGGCTTCACATCTCTGTCCTTGCCAACGAGGTACAGTCAGCGATTCAGGATGACCCCTTCCGGGGCTCGGTGCTTTTTGGTGGGGACACCAAAGATGATATTACTGATCTTCAGGACAGAGGCCTCACCCTCAGATCAGTGAGGTCCATGTACTGATCAGGCACTCAACAGCAGCAGCAGCAGCCCTTTCGGAAAAGGACCTGGAGGCACAGAAAGCAGGCCCGGCTCGACGCCAGGGCAAACGCATGTCCATGGGATCTGCCACTCCTCCGGCCTCCAAAAACTAGAGACGTGCAGGAGGTCCTCCCCCAAACGTCCTTCCACTTCCTGACTCCCTATCCCCACTAACTCCTCAGTCTCTCAACGAGGAGCAGGTGGAGGGGGAAGGTCACCCGCTATCTACAGGAATGGAAGGCAATAACCTCCGACACATGGGTCCTGCAAGTGGTGTCCGTCGGACACACTATAGAGTTTCTGGAAATTCCTCCAGAATCTCTGCCAAAAAGGTGGTCTTACTCCAGGGATCAGGCTCTTCTCATTCGAGAAAATGTTCAAAGCCTCCTGCTGAAGGAAGTGATAGAGAGTGTTCCCCTCCAGCAAAGGGCAGGGGGTTTTACTCCCACTTTTTCCTGGTTCCAAAAAAGACGGGAGACTTCAGACCCATTCTCAACTTGAGCAACCTCAATCAGTTTACCGAGTACAAAAAGTTCTGGATGCTGACGCTCAAGTCTTCTTCCACTCCTT
Source organism: Neoceratodus forsteri (assembly GCA_016271365.2). Taxonomy (NCBI): domain Eukaryota; kingdom Metazoa; phylum Chordata; order Ceratodontiformes; family Ceratodontidae; genus Neoceratodus; species Neoceratodus forsteri. The sequence goes on along the minus strand of CM057449.1, from coordinate 1,124,787,043 downwards.
TTGGAGAATAATTGGTTGTGAGCTCTGGACATGCTGGATGCTTACCTGCACATCCCAGTCTTCCCCAGCCACCGCCGTTTCCTGCGGTTTCAATTCCAAGGGGAGCACTTCCAGTTTCAGGTGCTCCCTTTTGGTCTGTCCTTGGGACCATGGGTGTTTACCAAGTGCCTGGCGGTGGTGGCAGCCTCTTTATGCCGCCAGGGTATTGCAGTTTTCCCTTACCTGGACGATTGGCTGTTTTCAGCCCCATCCAGGGACTCTTTACTGGAGACTCTCTCATTCACCCTGGACCTCTTTGGCAGACTGGGGATTACAGTCAGTATTCCCAAGTCATCCATGACCCCATCCCAGAGACTACAGTTTATTGGGGCAGTTTTGGATATGGTCCAATGCAGAGTCTTTCTTCCTCCAGACAAGGTGGTGACCCTGATCCTTCTGGCTTCATCCATGACCATTTCGGCCCGGGAGATCCTCCACCATCTTGGCCTGATGGCAGCTTCCATCACTACTGCTCCCCTGGCAAGGCTCTACATGAGATTTACTCAGTGGTCTTTGCATGTGCAGTGGGACCAACTCCTGGGTGACCTGGACTATCTGGTACTGGTGTCCTCAGCAGTTCAGGTGGAGGGACCCCTGCAACCTTTCCTTAGGTCTCCCTTTCAGGAGCCCAACTTCTTTAGCATCCCTAACTACAGACACATTGAACATGGGATGGGGAGCACATCTAGGGGAGCACCATGCTCAAGGACTGTGGTCCGGCTTGGAAGCATCTTTACACATCAACATTCTGGAGATGAGGGCAGTCTTGTGTGCTTTACAGGCCTTTCAGACCCTCCCTCCCAAGGGATCACTGCTGGTCCAAACGGACAATATGTCTGTAGTCTGGTACCTCAACAAACAAGGAAGAACTCACTTGTACCCCCTGTGCAGGGAGGCAATGTGGGTGTGGAACTGGCCCTAGTGGCTGTGCATGTTCCAGGCATTCAGAATGTCCTGGTGGACAGTCTCAGCAGGTCTTGGACCCTAACTCATGAATGGGAATTAAATCAGGAAGTGGCAGAATCTCTTTTCCAAAGATGGGGGCGTCCGGAAATAGACCTTTTTGCCTCCCAATACAATGCAGAACTTCCCAGTTTTTGCTTGCTCATTTCAAGGCATGGTGTTTTCTGGCATGACACACTGTCTCTCTCCTGGACAGGGAAATTTTTGTATGCCTTCCCTCCATTTCCCATTCTCTAGAGGGTCCTTCTCAAGCTTCAGGCAGAGAAGGCAAGGATGATGCTTATCGCCCCTCTCTGACGGAGACAAATTTGGTTCCCGTTGCTACAACAGCTATCGAAGGAACCACCGGTTCCACTTCCAGTGACCCACGAACTCTTGACTGAGGATCAAGGTCGCCTTGTTCATCCGGGGCTCAGGACCCTGCATCTTCACGCATGGCTCCTGCTGACCTAGCAATTTCTCACTTTGGGGACTCCTCTCGAGTAGCTCAGGTTCTTTTAAAGACTAGAAAACCCTCCACTCATTCCACTTATGCCATGAAGTGGAAACGTTTTTCCATCTGGGAGACTTCCAAGAAGTGGAACCCTTTTTCTTGTTCTGCCCAAGTCATGGAATATCTCCTTCATCTGTCAGACTCAGGTTTGTCATATTCTTCCTTGAAGGTCCACCTTTCAGCAATTTCGGCGTGACCTGGTGGATGGTAAACCGTTGCTCAGTTGGAGGTCTCAAAAACCTTTCTGAAAGGGATCTTCCATCTGAACCCCCCCCCATCCGCAGCCCAACCCCACCTTGGGATTTGAACTTTGTGTTGGAGAAGCTCACTCTTCCCCCATTTGAACCGGCCATGAGCTGTGATTTGCACTTCCTTTCCTGGAAGACGTTATTTTTAGTTGCCATTACATCAGCTCGAAGGATTTCGGAGTTGCACACTCTAGTTTGTAAAGTGCCTTAACTTATTTTCCACAAGGACTGGGTGGTCCTCAGGACAAATCCTAAGTTTTTACCCAAGGTGGTGTCAGAAGCCACACTGAACCAATCAACAGAGCTTCCAGTTTACTTTCTGTCCCCTTCAAACAGAGGTGAGGCACTCCTGCACACCATGGACGTCCAACAGATCCTTCGGTGCTACACACACCGAACCAAGGATTTTCATAGCTGCGATCAGCTTTTTGTTTCTTTTGCCCCCAGGTTGAAGGGCAAAGCAGTTTTGAAGTAGTGCCTTTCCAAATGGTTAGGCAACTGTATCCGGTATTCTTACCAAAAGTACGAAAAACCTCTGCTGGGTCCCATCAGAGGTCAGTCTACTAGGGGCATGGCTGCTTCCGCGGCCTTTTTGCGGAACGTCTCTGCAGCTGATTTCTATGCCGCAGTTACTTGGAGTTCTGTCCACACTTTTACTAAACACTACAGTCTGGACATTGCTTCTAGGCGGAGGGCTGGCTTCGGCCTAGCTGTCTTGTAGAGCCTTCTGTCCTAGCCTGGGTCCATTCTGGTTTACAGTTTCTGTTGGAGTTATTTTCTCCTCCTCCTCCTCTCTTGTTTCTCTCGGTCTCTATTTGGAGGGACTGCTTCGGACTCAGTTCTATATGTAATGATCTACTAAAGGAACCCTCTCGAAGTAAGATAGTACAGTTACGTAGGAACTTACCGTAACAGTGGATCTTACTTCAAGAGGGTTCCTGCAGTAGGTTTTCACATATAGGACTGTGCCCCGTGGCATCAGGTTCCAACGGCAAACTTGTAGCTAGCAATCATCAACGGAGACCAACCCCCCCGATGTCAGGTGACGCGACATCAGCCCGACTATAAAAGGGGGCGGTCCCGCACCCGGCCTCCAGTTCTTTCCCGCCGTCACTCAGTTCGTTTGACAGACGTGGTAGAACAGTGATCAGTCACCCGCTTAGTATTTAACATTTTTTGTCTTATTCCTCTATTTTTTCACGAATTTTTCGATCACGTGTATGTCTTCTCATCTCAAAAAGAAGTGCACTAAGTGCAGAGTCCAAATCCTGCACAGGGACGACCACTTCCGCTGCCTCCTCTGCCTGGGGCCTAAGCATAACTCGGCTGAGTGTGCCATTTTCCAGGGGTTCAACCAAGCCACGCGAATCCGACGAAAGCGGACCCTCGAGGCCTGCCTTCTCACCCAGTGGCCAGCTTCCATGGAAAAGGAGCTCCAGGAGCTTAGGGAGTGGTTGTCGTGTCCGGCCCCAGAAAATTGAAAGAAAAAGAAGGATAAGGAGAAGTGCCGGGAGAGAAGCCTGTCGCCGCAAGGGAGACCTTCCACTTCTAAAACCGTGAGTACCAGCACTCCATCCGCTTCTGCGGGCCAGACACCTTCTCCCCCTGCTGCCGAGGTGTGTGGGCAGATCGGGGTTGCCTCTCTTGAGGTTTCTATCAGTTCTCACACTCGTAGCACCGCTGATAAGTTGCCCTCTGGCCTTGCCGTTGGGCGCCTGGCCCAGACCGATAAGCCTGACCGCGATCTTTCCGCAGCCAGCCTGGTCACGACTGGTAAGCCGGACGACGGATCCTCTGTCGACTGCACAGATGCATCTACTCTCCTGTCGGGCTCCCTTGAGGACCCCGACGCTGGGATGAATGTGCTCGTGGGGGACACTTCATCCCTGCCGGTCTCTCTCCCCAGGGATTCACCACCCTTTCTTGACCTTTCCCTTCCACCGGGATCGTTGTCGGACCTGTCGTTGGGGTTTCTTCCAGAGCTCCCCCCTTTGCCTGGTGTCTTTCCACCTATGGATTCCCACCCTCCCAGGGATTTGTCGCCGGACCGGGATCTTTTAGGCATGGAGCCCCCTCCTTTGGGACCTTCGGGTACTACGCCTGATCCCTTGCCGCTGCCCAGTGGCCCTTGCACACCTCCCCCAGCAGGGCAGTCCTCTCCCCCTGTGAGACCCTCTGGTGGTTCTCTGGGGCCAGACCCCCATGTTCCGCCACCAGGCGGCCCTCCGCTGGACCCTTCTTATACGACGCCGGGCACAGTGCCTCCAACGTTGGGACACCCGATGCCAGAATAACCGCCTCTGGGATTCCCAATGCTGGGATACCCAACACCTGGATATCTGATGCCTGGATATCCCTTGTGCTTGCCAGGATACCAATACCCCTTCTGGCATCATCCTACTTACCAGCCCTTGGCCAGGTATCCCGGGTATCAGCCTCCTCCCCTCCTTTTCCTCCACTACCACCGCCTGATCGTGAATCTATCCCGGCATGCTGGCAGGATGCTAGGACTCAACTCCTAACTGAACTTAGACAGTCCCAGCCGATCAGCGGAATCCCTCTACCTAGAGCATCACCTCCCCCTCCAGTTCCTGTGGGACATGCTGCGGGTTCTCTGCCAGTGGGAGACACCGGGATGGACCCTTCCCAGTGGCTCGGAGCCCTCGGATTCGGACGAGGATTCTAATATCGACCACTCTGAACCTTGTTCACTGGTCAGAATTCATCCCAAAGAATCCCCAAAATTCCCACCCCCCCGGAGGATCCTTCTTTTGGGGATCTATTGAGAACCATTCAAACAGCGGGGGGGCTGGCCATCCAAAGAAATAGATCCTCAGCAAAAAAGGCTGGCTGAACATTTGGACTTGTCTACCACAGACCCTCTACCCATCCCCCCCTTGTATGGGTCCGCACGAGGATCTAGTTACGACAATCTGGCAGCAACCCTCTTCCATACCGGCTGTTTCCAGGAAGGTTGACAGAACCTACTTCCCCCCAGAAGGGATCTCTCACCTCACCACTCACCCTAAAGCCGACTCCATGGTCATCACGGCCGCGCATGACTGCTAGGCTCAGCCTAAGCACTTGAGTTCCTCCCCACCAGACAAGGACTCAAGACAGCTTCACCAATTCAGTAGAAAGATCTATTTGTCCACCTTCTGCGCCATCCGGTCATTGAATTACGTATCCCATATGGTGGCCTTTCAGAAGTCCTCTCTCACAGAACTGGAGAGGGACCTTCAGGACATCCCTAATGAAAATCTCAGGGCGAAACTGCTGGACAAGGTTCACATGAGTAAATCTTCCTGCCGTCATGCCCTCTGGGCCACTTATGATTCTGTGGACTCCGTGGCCCAGGCTGCGGCCTTGGGAGTCTGCCTTCAGTGCCTAGAATGGCTGCACCTCTCATGCTTGGCACAGGATATTCAGTCATGCCTCTTGGATGCACCTTTCAGGGGTTCCGTCCTCTTTGGCAGTGACATGAAAGACATCATTACAGGGCTGCAGGAGACTGGCAGGTCTCTCAGAGACATGCGCTCTATGTATCGGACAGGTCAAAAGAAGCAGCCCTTTCATCGCCAGAGAAGATGGAACAAGAATCAGCACAAGTGTCAAGGTAAGAGGCGCCCCACTGGATCTGGAGCCCAAGCTTCTCAGGCTAAGTTCGCCAAAGCAGCTCCAGGATCTAAAGCTCCGCTCCCTTTGGCATCCCGACTCGATTCTCATCCTTGGAGGAACCGGTAGGAGGGAGGTTCGGCCTCCACCTGGAAGGGTGAAAGTCCGTCACCGCAGTCGTATGGGTACTTCAGCTCATACAAAGAGGTTACTCCATCGAGTTCCTGGAGATCCCACCTCCAAACCCTTTGGGAAGGCCCTTTTACCCATCAGATCAGATCCCCATTGTACACCAGGAAATCCAGGCCCTGCTATGAAAAGCGGCCATAGAACCTGTCCCTCAAAATCAACTAGGAAGGGGATTCTACTTCCATTTCTTCCTAATTCCAAAAAAGATGGGGGATCTGCAACCTATACTGGATCTCAGCACGCTCAACCTCTATGTGGAGTACAAGAAGTTCTGCATGCTGACTCTTCAGGGATGCCTTCCTTTGCTCCAGTCAAACACATGGCTGTGCTCCCTGGATATTCAAGATGCTTACCTTCATATCGCCATCCTTCCGGACCACCGCCACTTCCTTTGATTCTCCTTCCAGGAGAAAATACTAATTCTCCGTAGAGTATGCACAAGGATGTGGTGCTAGGAAACTCACCAGATATGACTACCAAAGGTTCCCTGCACACACAAATCCATATAAAACGCCTCAATTATTTTTGCAAAAGTATTTATTACATTTAAATGTAATAAATACTTTTACTAAACTAATGGAGACATTCATTTGGTTTGTGTGTAGGAACCTACTGGTAGTCCTTCCAGGAGAACCATTTCCAATTCAAGGCACTTCCCTTTGGCCTGTTTTCAGCACCCCAGGTTTTCACCAAGTGCCTTGCAGTGGTAGCAGCCTTTCTCCACCGCAGGGGCATATATGTGTTCCCATACCTGGACGACTGGCTCTTTTCAGCCCCATCTCCGGCCAGCCTGAAGGAGTCACTCTGCTTCAGTCTGGATCTGTTTGTCCAGCTGGGCATCTCAGTCAGTCTCCCTAAGTCGCAGCTAGTACCCTCTCAGTTCCTCCAATTTATTAGAGTGGTACTGGATACAGTCCAGAGCAAGGCCTTCTTGCTGCTGAATCGAGCCGAGACCTTGACTTCTCATGCCACTTTGATGGTCAAAGCTTGATGGACCCCAGCACGCTCAGTGCTCCATCTTTTGGGTCTTATGGAAGCAGCCATTCCTACCATCCCCCTGGCCAGACTGTACATGAGGGTTACCCAGTGGTCTCTTTGAGTCCAGTGGGCTCAACAAGTGGACGACATGAACCAGCTGGTCATGATCTCCAACAGCCTTCAGAAAGACCTCCTCTGGTGGTAGGACCTCACCAACTTGTTTGTGGGAGCTCCCTTCCACTCTCAGACTCCCTCCCAGACTGTCACATTGGATGCCTCCGATATGGGTTGGGGAGCCCATTTGGGGGATCACAGAACTTAAGGTTCGTGGTCTCCTCAGGAGCAACACCTTCACATCAACATCCTGGAGACCAGAGCAGTCCTCTATGCTCTCCAAGCTTTCCATTCGTTACTCCTCCCGGGAACACTTTTGGTCCAGACAGACAACATGGCGACTGTCTGGTACCTCAACAAGCAGGGAGGTACCCGGTTGTACCCTCTTTGCAGGGAAGCAATGAGAGTATGGTATTGGGCTCTTCAGCACGGCCTGTTTCTGACGGCAGTCCACGTTCCAGGCGTACACAACACCCTGGCAGTCTCAGACAATCAGTGGCCAGGGCTCATGAGCGGGAACTAAAGCAGGAGGTAGTCAAAGACCTGTTACTTCAGTGGGGTTGGCCAGACCTAGATCTCTTCGCCTCCTCATTCAATGCAAAACTACCCAGCTTTGGCTCGCTCGTTCCCAGGCATGATGCTTTTTGGTGAGATGCACTGTCTCTCTCTCTTGGAGAGAAGGTTTCTATACACATTTCCTCCCTTTTCTCTCATTCAGAAGGTTCTGTTGAAACTCCAGACAGAGGGGGCCCACTTGATTTTGATTGCCCCCTGTGGCCCCGGCAGATTTGGTTCCCACTGTTACAACAACTAGTGCTAGAACTGCCAGTCCTTCTGCCACTGTCTCACGACCTTCTGTCTCAGGAGCAGGGCATCCTGGTACATCCGAGTCTTCTGTCTCTCCGTCTTCATGCGTGGCACCTGTGGACATAGCGGTTTCTCACTATGGAGTCTCCTCTCAGGTTGCTAAGGTCCTGATGGAAGCCAGAAGACCCTCCACCAGATCCACCTACGCCATGAAGAGGAAGAGATTTTCTATCTGGGCCACAGCCAAACGCTTGGACCTTTTTTCTTGCTCAGCTTCCCAGGTGTTAAGAGTACCTCAAACATCTTTCTGAGTTGGGCCTTAGTTACTCCTCCATTAAGGTCCATCTTTCTGCGGTGTCGGCCTACCACCTTCCGGTGGACCGTAGAACCATAGCATAGCTAGAGGTTTCTAGAAGGGTATCCTTCACATCAAACCTGCAGTCCAGAACCCTTGTCCTGCCTGGGATCTTAATTTGATGTTGGAGGAACTTACTTTGCCCCCTTTTGAACCGGCAGCAAGTTGCGATATGTGTTTCCTGTCCTGGAAGACGCTGTTTTTGGATGCAGTTACTTCAGCTCAAAGGGTTTCAGAGCTTCAGGCCTTTGTTTGCAGAGAGCCTTATTTGATTTTCCACAAGGACCGGGTGGTCCTAAGGACTAATCAGTCCTTTCTTCCGAAAGTGGTTTCGGAGATGACTCTTAGCAGAGTCTTGAACTGCCGGTCTATTGTCCTCAGGCAAGGCAAGGCAAAGTTTATTTAAAAGACGCCCAATCCCGGAGGCTCTGGGTGCCATACAAAAATACTAGTAAAACAGCAGAAAAAAGCAAAACAAAACATCACAAAATTATTTAAGCTAAAAATAAAATAAATAACTCCACAAATAATCTCAATTCTACTACAATTTGTAATTTATCCAATAAATTCCAATGGGGGATTATCTTTTGCACATCTTGGACGTGCATCAGATTTTGAGGTACTATACCTCCCAGATTAAGAAGGTTCGAAAGTCAAACCAACTCGTTGTGGCCTTTGCCTCCCAGTGCCAGGGCAAGGCCATCTCTAAGCAGACTATTTCTAGGTGGCTGGCTAACTATTCATTACACTTACCAGAAGTACAGGAAAACCCTTCTGGGGGCAGTTAAAGGCCACTCCACTAGACGCATGGCCAGTTCTTCTGCCTTTTTCAGGAATGTGTCCACTGCAGAGATTTGCGCAGCAGCCTATTGGTCTTCCGTCCACACCTTCACTAAGCATTACAGTCTGGACATTGCCTTTAGGCGTAGAGCTGGATCTTCCTGGACATAAAGTCTCCACCACTCATTCACATTAATGGGATCTACGCCGGAGGTGCTAGGACCCAGCAGGAGCAAACATTTTGAGAGGGTCAGCTCCAGAGATGGAGCCACAAGAAAGCGGCACCGTGAGCCATGGCTCATGCAGTAAAGACTACCCTCGGCGTCAACCCTCCAACCGCCTCAGATCCTTTTTTCCCCGCCGTCAAGTGCGCTTAAGTGACGACATCGCTCGCCTGCCAGGAGTCAAACTTCAAACTACCAGCATAGTTTTCAGTTTATTGTTTTGTAATTTATCTTCGAAAGTACCGAGTAGATTTTAATTAAATTTATTGATTAACAAAGAAGGCTTCAGCCCTCAATTGACAGAGTCGACCATGAGCGGGTCATGTGACGGTAGGGAGACTGGGTCCGGTCCGCCGCCCTCGCCGGAGGGTGGGTCTGGCAATGGATGGTCCATTGCTCAGGGAGATGGGTGGTCCCCCCGAAAGCATAAAAGGAAGCGGTCCCATTCACGGCACCATTACGACCTCGAGTTCTTCTTCGGCGCTCAAGTCAGAGAGAGAGAGAAGGTATCACTCGAGGTCACCTTCTGGTATGTCTGCGCATTGACGGTCGGTCATTGGGGCTAGGCACCGGTCTTCTCCCCTCTTGGAGTCACCGGTTTCTGCCTCCAGTACCCAACCTCTTCGACATCGGAGCCCGTCCCCCCCCATTGGATGAGCCTCCGATGAGCAGTTTCACCAGTGGGCTGCTCTTATGGAGCAATGGGCTTGGAGGTTGGTCGAGCTGCCTGGCCCAGTCACTCCGGGGCCTTCAGGCCACTTGAGGAACCGGGTGGGGTGGTTGGACGTTCCTAGTTGCTCGGTGCCTTCTTCGGTGCCATCGACTCCGTGCTTATGTGTTTTCCCCTCTCACATGGCTGCGGCGCAGGGGTCCACACAGATGCCTCTATCTCCTGTTAATTTTCCTTCTTTTCCTTCAAATCACAGTTTTCGGAACCTTGGTAAACTCGTGGAGCCTTCTGCGGTGCCAGGAACTCTGTCAGCGCCGTCTGTGGCATTGGGGGCCCTGTCGGCACCATCCGCGGTGCCGAGGGCTCTGTTGGCGCCATGTGCTGGGCTGTTTCCGATGGTACTGACTTCCTTGGGTTCGGTGCCATGTTCTTCATCAGCGCCGATGCTTGGTGCGGCACCATCTAGCCTCCAGGGCTTTTCGACTCCGATTCTTTCCTCTTCTAATTTCCATTCTGATTTTCACTCCTTTCTTGTTCATACAGTCCCCCCTGGACTGTCAGGAGATGATTTTGAGCCTGACCCGGATCTTCATCTGGGTGATGTTGTTGAAGGAGCAAGAGTTAATCTTACTGCAGAGCCTGTGGTCAAAGACCTTTCCTTTAAGTCTCTGCTGAAAAATTTAAATTCCACTCTTTCTCTCCAGACTACAGAAATCGATCCTGGGAAGCTTTTAAGACTCCAGTACCTACATGTCCCGGAGATCCCTATGGATTTAACTCCTCCCGTACAGCCATCTTTTGAGACCCTTTCTCAGATGGTATGGAACAATCCTGCTCTCATCCCTTCCGTGGCTAAGTCCATAGATAGGAAATACGCTGCTCCCAAGGATCGACCCATATTGGCCTCACAAGCTTTTGCTGATCCCATTGTAGTCTTAGCAGAGAATGACAAGGCCATCCTCCCTCAGGTATCCTCAGCCCGGCCTATCAATAAAGAATCTTGTAAGATAGACACCTTAGGTAAGCGAGTCTTTTCTGCCTCCACCCTGGGTATGTGTATTGCCAGCTACCAGGGCTATTTTTCTCAATATGAGTATGTCCTTTGGCATTCACTCAAGTAAATGGTAAAAGCTCTGCCTGAGTCGGAAACTAATTCAGAGCTACTTCACACCATAACCAGGGGTATCGAGTCCAGTGACCAACAGGTTAAAGCTGCAATGGACGATTTCGATACTGCTTCTTGAGCATCGGCGGCGGGCATTTGTACCCGTCGCCACTCCTGGCTATGTACTTCAGGCTTCACGAATGATGCCCAGCAGCAGATCATGGCCTTACCCTTTGACTGTATGTATCTGTTCAGACCCCAGGTGGAACAAGCTCTGGAAGCCACACAGAAGACTAGGTCAGTCATTAAGATAGCTCGACCCGCACCCTCTTGGGGGGTTGCCAATTAGCGTCGATTTCATAACCGTCAGTCCTTTCGGGGCAAAGGCAGGGGGCTTTAACAAAAGCTACACCCCACAGCCACAAAAGAAAATGCAGCAGAAGGCACAGGCCCCCAAAGCACCCAGTGCCACCTTCTGAGTTTTCGGCCCAGGTCCCACCTCAACTGCCCAAGGGGGACTCTTCCTTAGCAGTGGGAGGACATCTGACTCAGTTCTATGACCGGAGGAAGTCTATAACATCAGACAAATGGGTCCTCCAGATAATCCTTGATGAGTATTCACTCAATCTTTCAGAACCCTTCCCCCGGATCATCCCTCAAACGACAGCCCAGGCTGTCGGCAGTACAGTCAGACCTTGTTCCTTCCGAGGTGCAAGGCCTTCTGAACAACAGGGCAGTAGAAGTAGTTCCACCAGAGCAACGAAACACAGGTTTCTACTCCCATTACTTTCTAGTTCAGAAGAAAACTGGAGGTATGCGTCCCATTCTGGATCTCAGAAAGTTAAACAAATTCCTTCACAAGGAAAAGTTCAAGATGATATCTCTAGGTACCCTTCTACCTTTGATTCGTCAACATGATTGGCTAGCCTTTCTGGACATGCAGGATGCCTACCAACACATTCTTATACCCCCAAAGCACCACAAATACCTGAGGTTTGTAGCGTTGGGTCAACATTATCAGTTCAGAGTCCTGCCCTTTGGGCTATCCTCGGCGCCGCACATTTTTACAAAGTGTTGTGCAATTCTCGCAGCACATCTCAGGAAAATCAGAATTCAAGTGTTTCCTTACCTGAACGACTGGCTTCTAGCAAGCCCTTCCAGGCAGGGAACTCTGGACGCCGTAGCGAAAGCGTCAGACTTCCTCACATCCATGGGTGTTCTGCTAAATCGCAACAAATCGTAGTTGCAGCCCTCCCAGAAACTCCTTTTCATAGGAACTCTTCTGGATACAACCTGTACGAAAGCTTTTCTTCCAGAGGACAGAAGGAGCGATATCCTACAGATGGCCCGATACATCAGAGATAACAGCTCAGTTCGAGCTATCTCGAAGCAGCGGATGCTGGGTCTCATGGCATCCTCGGTGTTCACTGTACCTCTAGCTCGTCTCCACATGAGAACCTCTCAGCGGATGCTCAGTACTCAGTGGTCCCCAACCACTCACCCTTAGTCCTTTCCCATCATGGTGACAGAACCTCTAAAATGGTCACTCACCTGGTGGTCGCAGGAGAACAACCTTCTGGAAGAGTATCCCTTTGCTTCTCTGGATCATCAGATCTCCATTACCACCGACACGTCCCTGTTGGGAGTGGGAAGCTCACTGCCAGAAGCTACACACCTAGGGTACATGGACTCAGGATGAGTCCCAGCTCCACATAAATGTCCTGGAAATGAGAACCATCCTCTATGCAGTCTGGGCCTTGAAGGAAATGCTGTGTTGCAAGAACATTCTCCTTCAAACGGACAACAAAGCAGTGATGTATTACATCAACAAACAGGGCAATGCACACTCTTTACCCATTATGCAGGGAAGCTATGAGAGTGTGGGAATGGTGCCTGGAACACCAGATCTTACTTTGAGAGGGCTCTTGCAGTAGGTAATTACATATAGGACTGACGCCGGCAGGCAGCAGGACCCCACGGAAAAATTTCTAGCTAGCAGTCCCTGGCGAGGGACTGCCCCCACGTCAGGTGACCGGCGTCAGGAGACATCTGTATAAAGGGGCAGTCCCGGACGCCTGCCTTCCAGTTCTTTCCTGCCATTAGCCCGTGCAGCGCCTCGCGGAAAAGTTTGTGCTTCGTCAGCCCTACCTTTGTCGTTTTTTTACCGAAAAATTATTTATTTTTCGACTAACGTCAGTACTAGTGTCGGTATATGTCGTCCCCTACACCCTCCGAGCACAAGAATAAGTGTGATTCGTGCGGCGCCCAACTACCGCACAAGGACAGCCACTCTCTGTACCTGTTCTGCCTAGGCCCCGATCACCCGGTCAAGAAGTGCCAGCACTGCCTCAGTTTTAACGCGGCTACCCGGAAAAGGCGGCAGCAATCCCTGGAAGCCCATATTCTAAAGAAGAAAATGAGTTCTATGGAGAAGGAGCTCAAAAAACTGAGGCAGGCGTCCACTTCCCCCGAAGGACATCGGAAGAAGGAGAAGCACCGGGACAAGGGCTCCTCCACCGCATCTCCCTCGGGAGTCGCTGGGACGCAGGTAACATCCCCTCCAGGGGATCGCTCCTTGACAGCTGCCTCGGAGGTTTCTGAGGGGGCGTCGGCCCACCTGTCTGGCTCGTGCTTGGGCCTTGCGGACGCCTCCGGGCAGTTGGAGGCCTGCGCCCCTGGTTCGACCGCAGGCTCGCAGCCTACCACTGTGGGCGACTCCGGTAAGCCGGGCGTCGGCTCCTCTGATGTCCGCCTGGTGAGGGCTGGTAAGACGTCCGACCCTCTGGGGCAACATGCGGCCTCCTCTCCACCGGACCAGGCCAATCACTCTACTCGGGCCTGCCTCCGGTGACAGCTCTCATAAGTCGGACATTGGCTCCTCCGGCGCCCGCCGAGAGCTCGCCTCTAAGCCTCACGTCGGCTCGTCCGACATCCAGCCGGCAAAGGAACCGACGACGGACCTCCCAACGTCCGGTTCCCCGCAGCCTTTGCTGCCGTCTGGGGAACCAGAGTCTCCCCAACCTGACCCCGGGGACTTTTCTCCTCCGTCCCCGGGCGAAGCGGGGGATCTTTTGCCTCAGTCAGTCCTTCCTCCACCTGGTGCGCTGGACCTGACGTCGGCTCCCCGGACGCCGGCTCCGACGCTGGCCCCTCCGATGTCGGTACCTCTGGCGCCTGGGCTCATCCACTGGCCCTGGACGCCAGCCTTACCGACTCCAGGAGATATTCTGCTCCCATCGGGCTCTCCACTATGGACCGCCCATGAGGTCTCCGGCAGCCCCCCCCCAGCTCCCGGGTATCCTCCGTCTTATTTGACGCCGGTGTACCCGGGAACGCAGTATCCGGCACCACAGTACCCGACCCAGGCTTCCCGACACCGCAGTACTCGATGCCAGGCTACCCACAGCTGGGTTTTGGATATGCTCCATACGGTTATAACCCGTATCCTTATCCCCCACCACCTCCTCCACCGCCCTCGCGGCTGCCGGTGGACCTGCAGGAGACTCTGGCCTCCTGGTGGGCTGAGGCCAAGGCTCAGCTCACCAAAGACGTCGAGAGCCGCCTTCCGGCGACGATGCTGTCTCAGGTTCCCGTACGCCCGAGGCGTCACACTCCATCACCACCTCCGGACTCCAGGGTTCTTCCATCTGGATCCAGAGAGGGCAGGACACGCTCGGGACTTCCTAAGGGGTCCGCTCTCCCCGGTCGGGAAAGGAGTCTCTTCTTCATCCTCCTCCTTGCTCTCGGTCTCTCGACTCTTCCGACAGCTGCTCCAAGGAGATGACCAGCCTCGCTCTCCATCGAGGCCCCGCCAGGACTCCTCTGAAGTCTCTCCGAGGATCCTTCTTTACGGAGTTGCTTAGGAAAATCCAGGAGGTTCATCAGTGGCACTCCCTGGAACCAGATCCTCAGTGTCTGAAACTCGCTGAACATCTGGATCTGCCCGTGACAGCTCCTTACCTTGGTGCCACCCTAGATAGAGCCTCACGCCCGACATTGTTACCACAATATGGAAGCAGCTGTCGCGCTTAGTCCACTTCCCAGAAGTCGAACCGCTATATCAGGCTCCAGAGGGTGTTGATTTCCTGGATTCTCACCCTCGTGCCGACTCGGTCGTGATTAGCACCGCTCACAGCCGGTCGGCGAATCCTAAACATCTTAGCTCGTCATCTCCTCATCAGGAATCTCGCCTTCTGGACCAGTATGGAAGAAAGATTTACGCTTCCTCCACGCTGGGGACCAGGGCTCTGAACTATGTCAGCCACATGGGGGACTACCAGAAGGCCATTCTGACTCAGGCGGAAGCCAAACTGGTCTCCTTGCCTGACTCCCAAGTCAAGCAGGAGTTGGCTGATCTCGTCCGCTCTGCTCGTTCAGCCAGTCGACACATGCTACGCGCGACATACGATGCAGTGGACACTGCGGGCGGAGCTCACGCTGGCCTACGAAGGCCATGCTTATTCACTAGGTTCGGTTTGGTCCCGGAGGCAATCTGTTATCCAGGAAGCACCCTTCCAGGGGTCAGTGTTTTCAGGGTGATGTCAAGGACATCATTACTGATTTAAGAAGAGAAGGGACGGCTCTGAAGTCAGTTGATTCCATGTACCGTCCCCATCAGCAGCAGTGCCGTCCCTTTCATGAGCGGAATCGGCCAAGCGAAACCCCAGGAAGGCGGCCACAAAACGCCGGGCCCGCAGCTGCCAAGCCCCCCAAAAAGCAGCAGGTGCTTCGGCTGCGGCGCTGCCCCACACCACCTGACTCCTTTCCTCTCCCACTGCCTCCGGACTCCCCGGAGGAACCGGTAGGAGGGAGGTTTTCCCTCCACCTTCCGGGATGGGAGAGGATAACCACAGATTCTTGGGTGCTTCAGCTCATAGCAGAAGGACACTCCATAGAGTTTCTTCAGAAACCACCCTGCCACCCCCATCTGAAGTCGTCGATTCATGGGAACATCTTCCTTTGGTCCAGGAGGAAATCTCGTCTCTTCTGCTGAAGCAAGCGATAGAGCCTGTCCCCCTTCATCTTCAGGGGACAGGTTACTATTCCCGTTTCTTCCTGGTCCCAAAGAAGACAGGAGATCTCAGACCAATTTTAGATCTCAGTTCCCTGAATCTTTACGTAGAGTACAAAACATTCAGGATGCTCTCTTTGCAGAGCCTTCTGCCCCTCCTCTGGCAGGGTCAATGGCATTGTGCTCTGGATATGCAGGATGCTTATCTGCACATTCCCATTCATTCATCTCATCGCAAATACCTTCGTTTTTCATTCCAGGGGGATCACTACCAGTACAAGGCGCTCCCGTTTGGTCTGTCCTCGGCCCCCCAAGTATTTAGCAAATGCCTGGCAGTAATGGCAGCCCACCTGTGTACCGAGGGAGTGTAGGTTTTCCTTACCTGACGACTGGCTCCTGGCGGCCTCATCCAGGGAGGAACTCCTGCGTTTCCTCTCCCTTACCCAGCAGGTTTTTGCCTGCCTGGCTATTACCATCAACCATTCCAAGTCTCATCTGGACCCATCCTAGAGGCTACAGTTTATTGGGGCGATCCTTGATACGATCATGGGCAAGGCCTTCCTGCCTCCGGACAGGACGACCACCCTTCAGACTCAAATAAGTCTGTTGTCCAACCGCAGGATGGTCTCTGCAAGGTCGGTCCTTCGCCTCCTCGGGCTCATGGTGGCTGCTATCCCGATGGTACCTCACGCTCGACTGCACATGAGGATCTCTCAGTGGACTCTACGCTCTCAGTGGGAACAGCTAGTGGACGTCCTAGATCACGCAGTTCTGATCTCCTCGACAATGATGAGACTTGCAGTGGTGGATGGTTCGAGAGAACCTGTTTCGAGGAGTTCCTTTCTTTCATCCTCCGCCCTACCAGACTCTAACCACAGACGCCTCAGGCAAACATTGGGGAGCCTATCTAGGCCCTCATCGGACCCAGGGCTCCTGGTCCAAGCTAGAACAAGCTCTCCACATCAATGTGCTCGAGCTTTGGGCAGTGTTGTACGCTTTCCAAGCCCTTCACCAATACATCCTTCCTGGCCACCTAGCCGTCCAGACGGACAACATGTGCGTGGTGTGGTATATCAACAAGCAGGGAGGGACTCGGTCCTACCCTCTATGCAGGGAGGCAATGAGGGTTTGGGATTGGGCAACACAACACGCACCTTCACCTCACGGCACCACATGCCCGGAGTCAACAACACCCTGGCAGACAAGCTAAGTTGCTCTCTGCTCTGACTCACAGAGGGAACTGGACCAAGGGGTCCTAGACAGTATCTTCCAACTTTGGGGAACACCACAGGTCGACCTGTTCGCATCCCCCCTAAACGCAAAACTTCCCATCTTCTGCTCGCTCGTTCCAGAGCGAGGCGCTTTTTGGAGCAATGCTCTGTCTCTAGACTGGAAGGACATATTCGTCTATGCCTTTCCCCCAATTCCACTTATCCCACGAGTCTTGCAGAAACTAGCTTCAGAAGGAGCGCGAATGATTCTGATCGCTCCTTTCTGGCCCAGGCAAGTCTGGTTCTCTCCTACAACAATATTCAGAGGATCCTCCTCTTCCTCTTCCTCTATCTCGAGGTTTGTTGACCCAGGATCAGGGGACCCTGGTCCATCCAGGCCTCAGATCCCTTCAACTGCATGCATGGCTCCTGCAGACCTAGCCCAATCCCGTTTTGGAGTGTCTCCCAAAGTGTCGGAGATTTTAGTGGAGGCCAGAAAACCCTCCACCAGATCCACTTATGTCATGAAGTAGAAAAGATTCACTATTTGGGCCGCTTCCAAGAACGTGGAACCTTTCTCCTGTTCAGCAGGGCCCTCTGCTGGAGTATCTACGTCATCTGTTTGACCTGGTTCTCAGCCATTCCTCTCTGAAGATACACATGGCGGCCATTTCGGCCTATCATGTTTCCTTCGCAGACAAGGCTTTTGCTCAACTGGAGGTCTCCAAGACCTTTCTCAGAGGGGTCCTCCATCTGAGGCCCCCCATCCGTACTCCTGCTCCCCCTTGGGACTTGAACTTTGTTCTCGAGAAACTTACTCTTCCTCCCTTTGAACATGCAGCTTCTGTGGATTTGAAGTTCCTTTCGTGGAAGACACTCTTCTTGGTGGCCATTACTTCGGCTCGAAGAATCTCCGAGCTCCAGGCCCTGATGTGTAAAATCCTCTACTTGATTTTTCACAGGGAACGAGTTGCTCTTCACACAAATCCTAAGTTTCTACCTAAAGTAGTAGCAGAGTCTACCTTAAATCAGTCCATAGAGTTACTTGCTTTTTTTACGCAGTACTCTAATCAAGGGGAGTATTTACTCCATACTATGGATGTTCACCGGATTCTGAGATACTACACCAACAGGACAAAGGATCTCAGAAAGACTGATCAGTTGTTCGTCTCTTTTGCTCACAAAAGGGAAGGCAATGCTGTTTTCAAGCAACGCCTGTCTAAGTGGTTGGCTCATTGCATCACTTTCTGTTATGACAAGTACAACAAGACCCTCCTGGGTCAAGTCAGAGGCCACGCCACAAGAGGAATAGCTGCCTCTGCGGCTTGTTTCAAGAATGTGTCTGCGGCAGACATATGCGCTGCCGCCACCTGGACTTCAGTCCATATCTTCACGAAACACTACAATTTGGATGTTGCCTCACGCCGTAGAGCAGGCTTCGGGCTGGCTGTTTTGCAAGGCCTCCTATCTTGAGACTTGCACAACCAGTACTACCTTTGGAGTAGATTTCCTCCTCCCGTGCCTCTCTTTGTTCCAGACTGCTTGGGATTCAGTCCTATATGTAATTACCTGCAAAGAGCCCTCTCAGTAAAAGATAGTACAGTTCGCAAGAATTCACCGTAACAGTAGATCTTCGAGAGAGGCTCTTGCAGTAGGTAATACCTTCCCACCCTCCATCCCCCTAGGCTTTTTCAGCTCCTTTTCCATTGAGGGAAATATCCACTCCTCTCTCTTCTGGCTTCTTCTGGCCTGTGGCAGGAAAGAACTGGAAGGCGGGTGTCCGGGACCGCCCCTTTATACCGACGTCTCCTGACGCTGGTCACCTGACGTGGGGGCGGTCCCTCTCCAGGGACTGCTAGCTAGAAATTTTTCTGTGGGGTCCTGCCGCCTGCTGGCATCAGTCCTATATCTAATTACCTACTGCAAGAGCCTCTCTTTAAGATCTACTGTTAGGGTAAGTTCTTACGTAACTGTACTGCTCTAATCTACGCGGTTTACCTACCAGGCATGCAGAATGAACTGGCAGACCATCTGAGCAGAACGGAGACAGATCCTCAAGAGGGGTCTCTCGACTCAACCGTCGCTTAGTCACTCTTCAAAGAGTGGGGAACTCCAGACCTGGACCTTTTTGCCTCCCCACTCAATGCAAAACTGCCTCTTTTCTGCTCCAGAAATCCAGGACCTGGCATTTTCTGTCAGGATGCGTTCAGGCTGCAGTGGAGAACACGCTTTCTATACGCCTTTCCTCCTCTTCCTCTAATTCAGAGGGTGCTTCTCAGATTTAAGTCTCAGGGAGACAGAATGATTCTCATTGCTCCCTTCTGGCCTTGACAGATATGGTTCCCGCTGCTGAACAGTCTGTCGGCAACCCTCCCAAAGGCATTTCCCCTTCAGACGAACCTTTCTGACCCAGAGGCCTGTGGTCCATCCCAATCTGAAGGCGCTTCACTTTCATTCTTGGCTCTTGAGGAGATAGAGGTGAATAGGTTCAATGTTTCCCATAGGGTTTCAGATATTCTCTTGGCTGCGCGTAAACCAGCCACTAGAAAAACCTACACAGCCAAATGGAAGCGTTTCTCTCTCTGGTGTGCAAAATCGTCTTCAAACCCTTTTTCCTGCTCACCAAATAGTCTTCGAGTACCTTCTGGACCTCTCAAATTCAGGTCTGCAGTACTCTACTGTCAAAGTTAATCTCTGTGCCATTTCAGCTTATCATGAGCTGGTACATTCCTTGTCTCTGGCTCAGTTGCCTGTAGTTAAGAGGTTTCTTAGGGGCATTCTGCATACCAGACATCCTATCAGACATCCAGTCGCAGCCTGGGACATTAACCTTATGCTAGACATGCTCACTTGGAAACCTTTTGAGCCTCTAGCTACCTGTGAGTTGAAGTTCCTCACTTGGAAAATGGCCTTCCTGCTGCCCATCACTTCGGCCCATAGAGTTTCTGAAATACATGCTCTGGTCACAGACACCTCTCCGTACACTGTATTCCACAAAGACAAAGTAGTTCTTAGGGCTCTTTCTTCCCAAGGTTGTCTTAGAATTTAATTTAAACCAACCTTTAGTCCTACCTACCTATTTTGCTAACTTCCAGAATGAAGGGGAACGTACCCTACATTCTTTGGATGTTAAGAGAGCACTGCGATTCTATCCGGCTAGAACAAAAGAAATTTGCAAGGCTCAACAACTGTTTGTTTCCTTCAGCGAGACCCGGCTGGGTCAACCTGTCACTATTAGGTGCATTTCAGCGTGGCTGGTAGCATGCCTCCGTCACTGCTATTCTATGGCACAGGTTAAGCTAGAAGGCAGAGCATACGCTCATTCTACTAGAGCAGTTGTGGCATCTCTGGCAGAAATCCGCAACGTGCCCATTGCAGACATTTGCAATGCGGCTACATGGAGCTCAGTGCATACTTTAGTTAAGCACTATGCTTTAGATGTCCATGCCAGATATCTGTCATTTGGTAGGACTATTATTAACATACTTTTGTCACCCGTCTCGGGGGTTTGTTAGCTCGGTACTCTCCCATTAGTATGAATGAGTGGTGGAGACTTTATGTCCAGGAAGATATGGAAATTATATACCTACCATAATTCTTGATCTTCTTGGATGAAGTCTTCACCACTCATTCACATGCTAACCCGCCATCCCCCGAGCTCACGTCTCTGTTTTTGGTCTTCACTCCCTCAATTGTTGGGCTGTGAAAACTCTATTGTTGACCCTTCTTACACGGGTCATTCGGACTATCTTATGTCCGATTTTGTTAGGTTAGACCTCTAGGTTAGTTATGCTGCACCTCCTCGGAAAAAAAGGTACTGAGGCGGTTGGAGGGTCAACACTGGGGTAGTCTTTACTGCACGAGCCATGGCTCGTGGTGCCACTTCCTTGCTGCTCCATCTCTGGCGCCGACCCTCTCAAAGTTTGCTCCCGCTGGGTCCTAGTGCGTCTGGCATAGATCCCATTAATTTGAATGAGTGGTGGAGACTTCATCCGAGAAGATCAAGAATTATGGTAGGTAAGTAATTTCCATTTTCGGCCTTGCAGTCTTGCAAGGTCTTCTGTCTTAAGGCAGACCCTTAGTTGGCAGACATTTTTCCTCCTCCCGGAACCTCATCTCCGACTCCTTCTCTTTTCTTAGACTGCTTGGAATTCAGTCCTATATGTGAAGACCTACTGCAGGAACCCTCTCGAAGTAAGATGTAGCAGTTACGTAAGAACTTACCGTAACAGTAGATCTTCGAGAGAGGTTCCTGCAGTAGGTCTCGTTTCCCACCCACCTTCCCCCAGCTCCTGGATATTTTCATTTTTTATTATGTCTAGCCCTCGGGTCTAACCAGGCCACAGGGTCTCAGGAATTGTTACTCCTTCGGACGCGGGACTGCCCCCTTTTATAATCGGACTGAAGTCGCATCACCTGACATCGGGAGGGCGTTCCCCACTGATGATTGCTAGCTACAAGTTTGCTGTTGGAACCTGATGCCAGGGGGCGCAGTCCTACTGTATATGTGAAGACCTACTGCGGGAACCTCTCTCGAAGATCTACTGTTATGGTAAGTGCTTACATAACTACTATATCTTTGAAAGAGGTTCCTTCAGTAGGTCATATTCTTCCCTCCCTCCTTCCCTTCATTTTATTTCTTACACAGGGACTCCAAATCTTGTTTGCTCCTGCTGTCAGGCATCTTCCTGGCTCCGGCAGGAGACCTGAGGGCAGGCGTGGGGACCGCCCATTATATACAGCCACGCTGACGTCGGCCACGTAACGTTGGGTGGGTGGTCCCCCTTCAGGGACTGCTAGAAAAGTCTGCCATGCAGCCCAACGCCAGGTGGATAGTCTTATATGTAATGATCTACTGAAGGAACCTCTCTCGAAGATCGACTGTTACGGTAAGTTCCTTCGTAACTGTACTTTATCTGTTGCGCCAAGGAGTCCACTTTTTGGCACTTTCCTCATTACCACTTATAGGGCTACATTCTACACATGGTGGGGGGTTACTCCTCTTGCTGCACTAGGAGCACCTTGTAAATGGAGTTTGTCCCAATGGTGTATATCATCCTTTCCTGACAAAATATTTACTACTACTAGAGGAGAAAATTGACCTGGGGATTATAATGGATAAGGGAACAAAGTATGACAAGTAACTGGCAGATTAGGGCAGCAGCATGGTAACTGTAGATGCCACTAAATGTGATGCTAAAGTTGCAAGACAACTACTGTAGCTGATAAAACCATTTATAAGAAGTTGCATCACATACCTACTAACTAAATGAAATTGATAGCGGGAACTGCTATTAAAAAAATTCCTACAAACTTATTTCTCCACAAGTCAAAAGATTCCTTCAGATGGACATCCCAGTGTAGCCTGCAACAGTACATTTTACCTGAAATCCATAAATGCCTACAGAAACCACCTAGAACGCCCATAATCTCTGAAAATGACTCCTGCATAGAGCTACTTTCAAGATTCATGGACTCCTTCCTACAACCTTCTGCTACCATCCTATATTAAGGACACATTTGATGTCCTTTAGCTTGTTAAAAATATGCAGTTTGAAGGTGATTGGATGTTGGCACAACCAGATGTACTGTAGTGTCATTCTGCACTGATATTCCCCATGTGAAGGACTTTCTGTCCAAAACCAGCTCCTTAGTTTTGACAAGAAAGTTGCTACACTAGCCAAGGACATGCTCCTTGAATTTTCTGAACTAGTTTTGAATTGCAGTACATTTACCCTTCTCCAGAAACACTACTGAAAAATAAAAGGGATTGCAATGGGGGTAGATTTTGCACCTTCATTTTCTAACCTTTATATGGGTAAATAGGAGAAGGAAGTTTTATAAATCATTCACTAACCCTTTTTTCTTGGCCTGGACCTTTGGAAAAGGTTTACTGATGACATTTTCATTGTGTGTTGGGGAAATGAAATTAAACTTATGGGCAGCGTTTCCACCTTCATTTTCTAACCTTTATATGGGTAAATAGGAGAAGGAAGTTTTTTGAATCATTCACTAGCCCTTTTTTCTTGGCCTGGACCTTTGGAAAAAGTTTATTGATGACATTTTCATTGTGTGTTGGGGAAATGAAATTAAACTTATGGGCAGCGTTTCCACCTTCATTTTCTAACCTTTATATGGGTAAATAGGAGAAGGAAGTTTTTTGAATCATTCACTAACCCTTTTTTCTTGGCCCGGACCTTTGGAAAAGGTTTATTGATGACAGTTTCATTGTGTGTTGGGGAAATGAAATTAAACTTATGAGCAGTGTTTTTTCTTTTATAGAAAGAATCGGTCCTAATTTTATGTTTAAATTAATTAGCAGCAAAGAAAAATCTAGTATTTAGATTTAGAACTTATTGTCCAGAAGGATGGTGCAGCGGCTACTAACCTTTATTGCAAACGAACCAATCAGAATACCTTGCTGTATGCCTGTAGCTGCCATCTTTACCACACAATTAAGAATATACCCAAGGGTCAGTTTATAATGTTGAAAAAGAATTGTAGCACTGAAGCTAGGCACAATGAAAGGGCCACTGGACTTACTACTAGGTTTGCAAATGGTACAGTGTAGCAATAACTGCTAAAGCAAAATGGGCTGTGGATGCTGTATCTAGGGAGGATTTACTAGTGAGTAGAAGAGAACAGAATGAGGTACTGTTAGATGAAAGACTTTAATTTGTCACCACATACAGTACACCTACTTCAAAAGTCAGGGAGATCCTTCTGAAAAATTGGCAAATATAATACAACCAACTCTGGACAAACTTGTGAAGGAGCCAACAAGTATGTTCTTTACAAGGCCTAAAAGTGTCTGGCACATGAGCAGTCACAGCTGTGGTTGTTGTAGAGTGTGCAACATCATGATGAAAACAAATTTGTTTGTTAATCCCAAAAGTGGTAAAATGCAAGTGAAAATAACTTCATCAACACTGAGGATGTTATTACTTTCTGATCTGCACATGTGGGGCATTCTATGTAGGCTGTATACAGAGAAAATTGAAAGTGAGGACTGGGGAACACCTCCGGTCTATAATGAAATAAACATTTGGAATATGCAATGGCAAGACACTTGTGCAGTATCTGAAATGCAAATGAACACAGTACATGCAATATGCATCGAAAAAGGACAGCCTAGTCCCTAGGGAAGTGAATTTGAAAATAAATTAAAATGGAAATCATTCTGGATGTATACTTTGGGTGCTCTTAATTGCCCAGTTCAAAATGACAATTTTGTCCGTGCCTCCCTTCTACTATGATTTAGTGATGCAGTATGCTACAGTCTGGAATGTTGTGCTCCATCTTTTTGTCATGTGTACTAATAATTGTGCTGATATTTATGCATTTTACAGGTTCAAATGTTATTCTCCTTTTATTTCACTGTCTTCAGTGCTGTTTTATCTAGCCTTTTCTTATTCCTCATCTCTCATCCCTCAGTATCTTTCTTTTCTTCTATTTCCCTTGTCTTCCCTGGTAACATCCCTTCCCCGCTACCAGTTCCTTTTCTGCCTCTCCTTGCACTACCCCAACTCCTTCCCTTTCATTGTATACCTGCATTATCCTCGCATCATTTAGTCAATGATGACAAATTAAGTCTGGTCTAAATAAGACTGTGATGTTTTTCTTGTGCTACAAAAATTAATATACTTGTTTGACGGCAAGTTCTGGCATGTCCCCAGTGCACTTGGGGTTGAGCATTTCCCCAACTCTGGGGGACCCCAGAAAATAATCTTTAGTTTACGGAATTTTTTAACTGACTTTATATTTGCACATGCCATGTTGCTTAAGTAGTTCTGTTCTGCTCCATAGGGGTGTTCACCAGAGCTGTGCAGAATGGGAAAATTCAGAATCTGTAGAATTTTGGTGAAATTTCATGAAATCTTTTAAATGTCAGCCACCGTTCAGGCTAGGGCTCTGATATTTGCCTTATATTTTCTTTTGGTCTTTGTTCCCTAATGTAACAAATATCATGACAATCAGCTAGATAGTTTCAAAATTGTAGGTGCTCAAATGTTGTCATTTTATTGATTGTGCAAAATTTCATGAACATTTTTATCTGCATATACCTTAACTGAATATTGGGTCAGGAATCTTAAATCTGGCATTATTTCTTGATGATAGGTGTTCTAACAATGTGCCAGATTTTATCACTATATGATGCATCATCTCAAAGTTATAATAATAATATTAATAACATTTATTTAATTATGCGCCTTTCAAATTTTCAAGGCGCTGTACAAAAAGCATAAAACACCAGCATCAATGAATACAATAAAACAGAACAACAAATATAACGGATAAAAAGCCAATTACAGTATAACAGGGAAAGCCTTATCCCATAAAAAGGACTTTAAGGCCCTTTTAAAACTGTCCACCGTTGTACTTTCTCAGAGCGGACGGGGTAGAAAATTCCAGAGGGAAGGAGCCGCGAAACCAAAGGCACGGGCTCCAGAGGACTTCAAATTTACCCTCAGAATCTCCAGCAACCTCTCGTCAGCTGAGCGAAGCTGTCTCAAAGGGGTGTAGGGCACCAGAAGCTCTTTCAAGTAGTCAGGACCAAACCTGTGTAGGACTTTGTAGGTCAAAAGACCCACTTTGAAGGTGATCCGCCACTGTATTGGCAGCCAGTGCAGAGTGTGCAGCACTGGGGTAATATGAGATCTTCTTGAAGCCCCAGTCAACAAACGTGCTGCTGCATTCTCCACTAGCTGCAAGCGGTGGATATCAACCCCAGCAAGCCCTAGGTACGGGGAGTTACAGTAATCAAGATGAGATGTCACAAAAGCATGGACCAAAACCGGCAAATCGCAAGGTGGAACCAGGTGCCTAATCCTGGCGATGTTTCTAAGATGAAAAAATGCAGTCTTGACAACTGCAGACACCTGATAACGGAGGGTCAGACTAGTGTCAAGCTCCACACCCACGTTACGCACCCGTTCAGAGGTGGGGATCTGGTCCCCCCTTAGAATTATTCCAGAGGGGGACCCCACCCCCAGACCCTCAACCCTGCAGCCGGGGTCCACCACCATAACCTCAGTCTTTCCCGGATTCAACTTTAAACCACTGGTATTCATCCAGTCTTGGATATCTACGAGGCAGTTATTCAACGCCGAGACAGCACTAACCTGGTCAGGTGCAAAAGACAGGTAGAACTGGGTATCATCAGCATAGCAGTGAAACCTCAGCTCATACCATCTTACAATGTCTCCGAGGGGTAGCATGTATACTGATAACATGGGGAAGCATCAACCCGTGGTACCTCTCGCAAGGCAGAGAGAAAGCCCTGGAGGAATGTAATCCTGAGACCACTTCATGCTTTCCCTCGAGGTAAGATGAAACCATCTGAGGACCATACCTGAAAGTCCACAAATGGACCTCAGACGTTTGAGCAAACCCCATGATCCACAGTATCAAAAGCTGATGACAGATCAAGGAGAACCAGAATAGAGCGGTGTCTCTGATCTCTCGCCATCAGGAGATCATTGAGCACCCGAACCAGAGCAGTCTCGGTGCTATGCCTTTTACGAAAACCAGACTGGAGAGGTTTGTATAAACTATGGATGGTCAAATGGTTATCCAATTGAGCCACCACAACTTTTTCAATAACCTTCCCCACAAAAGGGAGGTTAGAGATCGGGCAGTAGTTTGCTAGGTCATCCGGGTCCAAGGAAGCTTTCTTCAGAAGAGGAGTCACCACCCCTTCCTTCAGAGAGCTAGGGAAAACTCCCGTCTGTAAAGAGCACCGGATAATCTGAGCAAAGACCGGGCTGATAGACTCACTACATCCCATAATCAGGGAAGTAGGACCCGGATCCAAACTACAGCATGTTGGGCGCATCTCACGGACAATCCTCATAGTGTCTACGAAATCCGGTAGATTAAAGGAACTCCAGGAAATTCCGGGCTCCGCGACAAAACACTGATCGACTGCAACAACCTGAGAGTGGGGTCGGGGACACTGCCTCTGAATGTCTTCCACCTTATTCGCAAAGAATCGCGCGATCTCCTCGCAGTCATTCTGCATAAAAACTCGACGGATCTGCTGACAGACTGGGTTGCACAGTCTGTCGACAGTTCTGAAGAGCTGAGCTGGTCGATTCTGAGCGACAGAAATTTCCCTGGACAGGAATTCTGCCTTCTTATGGGAAATTTCTGTTTGAAAGAGCTTATAATGCTCTAGCAAAATAAGATGGTCGGCCTCAGAGGCAGTCTTCCTCCAACGACACTCCAACCTATGCCCCAGCCTCCACAACCCTCTCAGCGCCTCATCGAACCAAGGGGCAACGGGACGGCGTGGGAGGGGGCGAACACAGGTTGGTGCAATCTGATCAAGAGCAGCCGAGATGGTCTCATTATAGACCACCACTAGCTGCTTAGGATCAGAGCACAAATCGTCAAACAATGAGAGGTCAAAAACCGCCATCAGGTCTTCAGGGACAACGTCCTGCAATGGGCGGTACGTGACCAACTCCACAGGGGCCGACCTGCCCAGGGGGGCCCAAAATTGAACCCAACAGAGTAATGATCAGACCAACCGACTGTTTCCACCACCAAATCGGACGCCTCAATCCCCAGGAGGAAAACCAGATCAAGAGAGTGACCACCTTTTTGGGTAGCTGTGGAAACAACCTGTGTGAAGCCCAGTGATGTCATCACCTGGAGGAAATGTTGACCAAAAAGCGAAGATTCGTCGTCAACCCACGCATTGAAATCACCCAGCACCATCAATCTGGGCAATTCCAAGGCCATGTTGGTGGCAAAATCTACTATTTCCTGCATTTTTCCTGCTATTTCCTATTATACAGCATGTGCTCAAAATCTGTCATTTTTATTTTTTTCAGGAAATTTCATGAACAAAATTTTATCTGCATGTAACTCGGGCACCTTTGGAGCTAGACAAGTGTAAATTAGTACAGATAACCTCTTTACAATATATGGGGAACCCTTATTAACTGAAATCAAGCAGATTACAACCTTGTTGTGCCAACGTTATGGCATCACTCTGTTGTTAATCCTTCTTGAGTATGGCATATCAATGGTATAACAAAATGGAATGCTCACAACAATCGATGTTCTAACAAAACGGAATGCTCACAACAACCAACGTTCCGTAAAGTAATTCAGTCCACTGTTACACAATCTTGGTAGCCCATATACTATAAAATATAATGTATGGTCTTTGGTTAACAACAGTGCTGAAAACACTTCTTGAGGCTGCCATGACATCTGAAAACCTCTCGGCTGTGCTCTCAAGGTTTACAATGAAGTCATGGCAACCTCTCAAAGTGTTTACAGCGTGGTTATTAACCAAAGACCATACATTATCCTCTGTGTCATGCTTAAACAATGATCTAAATATGTAGAGAATTAGATGATACTTCTAAGTTACATGGGTTTAAAATGTTACTATGTAAATATTTGCAAAACTTTGTGAAAACTGTCAAAAATGTGGATGTTCGTAACTTCTCTGCTCTTGCATGCATAGAGTTAACATTTGACATGCATATCCATAGTCAGTGTATCCTGGTGTCTAACACAACTGAATAAATTGATTAAGCAGTTTTAATTTTGCAGAAGAAGAAAAATGATTAGTAACATTTCTCATGTATTTATGATAGCATATACTGTAGATGAAGCAGCAGATTTTTTTTTTTTGTGGAATTTAATATTAACAATGCACATATCACTATTTCATTTGATAAGCTGAGCTGAGCTTTTTGTAGTCCTACTGTTCCTGTCTGGGTGACTCCCCCCCCCCTTCTCTTTTGGCATAGCCAGATTGACTCAGTAGAATTGCTGATCCCACTGATATCCACTTTGTTCTTTACAGTGACAAACTCATTTAAAACGTGAGTCACCTACTCCTTTTCCTATCAACCTACCCTGTTGAAATAGCAAGAATTCTTTCATCCTGCTGCCCAAGACATGGTGAAACTGCACATCTGACTCCAGAACCTGGTGACCCCCTGGGTTACCTGCCTCTTATACCCCTATCCTTTAAATAGAATCCCTAGATAAGGCTGAGTGAAATAAGAAAATTCCAGTTTTATGGAATTTTTCATGAAATTCTACAATTTTCACAAAGACTCATGTGATTTGACGTAAAGTACAGATGTTATTTTGCAATTTCTCGCAGCAAGCAAGTAATAAAATTGGCACACACAAACCTGCCAAATGTAATGGTATTGTATTCCCTAGTTTTAAAGTTTCAGGGATTTATAAATTTGTAGTTTACATTCTTGCAAAATTAAATTTTTAAATATGAAGGTTTGACTACTTTTAATTCAGTCCCATTTAAAGTTGCAAATATGAACTTTTTTTCAGAAATGGCCATGTGATATAGCAGTTTAAATGTTTCAACTCTGGTTAAATTTGGATATGTAGTTTTAAAATTACAGGGGACAAACCGGAAAAAAAATTTTGCCA
Organism: Neoceratodus forsteri; assembly: GCA_016271365.2. NCBI lineage: Eukaryota > Metazoa > Chordata > Ceratodontiformes > Ceratodontidae > Neoceratodus > Neoceratodus forsteri. The sequence continues at coordinate 1,124,757,818 of CM057449.1, read as the reverse complement.
ACATGTTTAGCAGGCTGTAATTCAGTCCCATTTAAAGTTAGAAATCTGAAACTACATGCATATACAAATGTAGTGATAACCTGTATATCTGTCATTTTTTGTAACATTTCAATGAGTACTATCACAATTATACTAAAATTACAGAAATCCAAATTTTGGAAAACTATTTGGCTACCTATAACTCAGCTTCTATTGAAGGTTGAGACTTAAAACATGGTGCATGTACACATTTTATGTTGTTAGTCTTTGGTAACTGGGTAAGGCCCACTAAGCACAAGTGCCTGTTTTCAGGGGCGACCTGGGTGCACTGGGCGGTTAAATGACTTGCTCAGAGTCACACAGTATACAAGTGGAGGTTGTGAGAATCAAACCAAGGCCTGGTCTGCTGGATGTACCACACTCATTACTCTAACCTCTATACTATACTGCCAGCCAGTGCCTCTCTAAATCCTGATATTGTGGAGAAATTTGGATACAAAATGTTAAAATTATCTCAAAATAACTGAAACTTTAAATTTTGATTAAATGTTTGGCCACCCATAACTCTGCCCCCTTTCAATCTACAACTTTAATATGTGGTACACTCTTGTAAGCCATGGGGTACTGTTTACGTGCCACACTTGGTGTTATTTGGACATGTGCTTTTAAAATTATAATGAAATAACGGAAATTTAAAATTGTGCGAAATTTTCACGAAAATCACGTGGAATTCCACGGAATTGGAATGGTCATTCCGCGGACGGAATTTTATAATCCGCACAGCTCTAGTGTTCACCTCTGAACAAGAGCTGGCAGCCTTGAGACATAAGGTCTGTGGACACCTTCCTGTGTCCCTGTGACTACCACAATTATGTTCACTGCTTTGCTAGTAATTTGTTCTTGTTTGTTTGCACAATAAAGAGTTTGATACTGCTACTTTAAGTGCTTGTTTTCCTCTTTTGGGTGTGTGCTGCCTCTCCTACCCTTTTATTTTTTTTTTTTTACTGTCAGTCTTTCTTAGAGCTGCTCCCTTATTATATTTTTTTTTCGATAATCCAGGCCCTCACTTGTGCAGGTTTTTTTTTTTTGTAAATGTGTTTTTATTCAAAAAAAATATGTGCAAAACACACATAACAGTCAGCAATGTCAGTACAGAGCTATCGTTACTTGCATGCAACAACAGTTCATCTCTTGTTGTATACCTAAGTTCCCTTCACTCTTCAGCTCAGTATTGAGGAGGTCTGGGAGCTGGTATACAACCCTCACCCTGTAAACCATTGCTGCTTTAGGAAAATTCCTAGGTTGGGTTGGTCAGATGGGGATTCTGTCTCTTCCCTGTTTATTTCCTCTAAGCATCTAGCACTTAAGGCACGAAGGTTGGATCATGTTACATGACATACAATATCCTGGTGTTCCATCATTACATGAATGTCTCCAACCTGGCGTTAAGGCTAACTGTGATGCATCCATGGTGTGCATTTTGTTGACAGTGTCTCTCGATGCACCGATATCTGGTACCATGGTAATGAGCCACTTTCTGATGCTTACTTTATGAGCTGCCACCAGCATGCTCTCCAAAAAATATTTTGTATGTCTGCCTTTAACATTTCTGGAGTAGTGGAACAAAAGATAAAGGACATGGCCCACTTGAACCACTATGTGGAAAACTGCAGCTATCTCTTTTTCTAGCTGTGCCATGAAAGTGGCTAATAATGGACAAGCCCACAAAATATGTGTCTGTGACTGTGGTTTCTCCACATCCCCTTCAACAGGCGACGCTTCCCCCATCCCAAATCTGGCCATGAAAACAGGGGGTCTGAAAATATCATATGACCAGCTTCCATGTAAAGTCACACCAGATATGAGATGAGGTAACCTGCACAGCTTCTGCACATCCCCACTTCCAAGATGTTGGGGTTGGCTCCTGGCCTATTTCCTCTCCCCATTTGGCTGCTATGTACAGAGTATTGTGGGATTGTTTCCTAGATGACCTTGTAAATAATAGACATAAGATGCTTGGGGATGGCATATTGATATAGGCAACTAAGGCGGTTGCCACCAAGGGGATCCTGGTGCTGTCCAGAACCGTAATTGGTTGGGTCTCAAAATGGTGTACCTGGATATATTTAAAAAAAAATCTACAATCTTCTTTGAGGATATCTCTTGTATCAGGCCACATCTATAGAACTATAGCCACCAGGCGCTAGGACCACATGGAAATTTTTTGGCTAGCATTCTACTAGGGGCTGCCTACAATGACGTTCTATGTCAACCTCCTCTATATAAACATGGCAGCTTCACACCCTGCTCAGTTCTTTTTCCACTGTCGACCATACGTACCGGACTCCACGGAGATACTGCCACTGCAGTCAACTGCTAATCTTCAATTTTCATTTTCTTTTCTCACCCTAGCAGTTAGTCATTGTTGTCTCGCATGTCAAGCGAAAAGACACCACTAAACTCTTCCATTACTGCAAGTGTGGTGGAAAAATCAATTCCAACGACAACGACATCTGTGTCCGCTGTCTCAGAGAACCCCAAAACAATAAGACCTGCGAGATCTGCCTGAAATTCAATCAAGCCACCCAGTGGCGTCATCAGAAATCTTTGTAGACTTTCCTGCTTGAACAGAAGGTAGCCAGAATGGAGTGAGAGCTTCAGGCGGGGAAGCTCCACCCTGTCACTGGCCCATTTCTCGGGCTGTCAGTCCTCTAAGGCCCTGGAAAGGTCTTCAGGCAAGCACAAGCACTGGGAGAGGGAATGGAACAGGGATAAGTCCCCCCCGAGTACACTCCCGGTCGCCGCTACCCTTGGTGCTGACCATGGTAGCATCGTTGACCAATTCAGCGGTAATGCCTCCTGCCGCTCAGGCCTTTGTACCCTCAAGGCCAACTTTGGCAGTGAGTTTCTCCAGACCTCCCATGACCTGTGAAGGCCCATTAATGTCGGGGGCTGCTGTCTCTCCAGTTAACATTGCAGGCCCTGCCACTCAGACCTCAGGATCTTCCAGGTTGACTGGCAGCAAGCTCCACTGGACCTCCCATGGCCGGCGATGACCCATGGACGTAGTCCTTGTTGATGTCATAAGGCATTCACTCTGTCAACATTCAGACTTCAACCATCCCCACTGACATTGCAAGGTGCTCCTGAGGTGCAGGCCATGGTTGACGTTCAGATGGTGATCTTATCTGTGTCAATCTTCACCATTCATCACTAGTAGGTACAGTGCTGGAGTTAGGACCCCGGGGGAGACTTTTTTTTTTCATCATGGGTGGAGTCGACACAGAGCCAGCACCGCCTTCGAGGCTGACGTTCCACGTGGCGCTCAAGGGTTGGTCGTTAGCTGCTGTGGACTCCACCCCAGCCCCAGTACTTTCTCTCCCGCTGTCGAGTGTGGTACCTCGTGTGTGAGACTATGAGTTTTTTGTGGCCTAGTCCATTGATCCTGCGTTCCATTTACAGTTGCCTCGGTTCTGCTTGCCTGCTCGACGTCACTTCAAGTACCGGTAAGATCTTTCCTTTTATTAAGCAGTGTCGAGTACTGTTTCTAGTTTATTTTTTCCGTTTGGTCATGTCTTGTCCGGCGGGCAAGAAGATGTCTAAAGTGGGGCGGCCCCCTATGTGTCGGTGCCCCTGTGGCCGCCTCTACTCTGTGACAGACCAGCATGACCACTGCCTTTCCTGCCTCGACCCCGACCACGATATGGATAACTGTGACATTTGCTTCCTGATGGACTGCCATGTTGTTGAGAACCACGTGTTGAAGGTCGGACGTTCGCCGCCGACTTTCGGAGGCCGAATGCGCAGTCACCGGGCCAAGACGAGAATTCTCAGCCCTTCCTCCGGGTCCCCTCCCAGTCCTATATGGCCCATGGAGGAGGGAACCCCCGCCTCTTTTAGCCTTGTCATGGCGGGGGTTTCTTCCACAATGCAGGAGGCCCAGGCTGGCCCCGTTTGGGGTCAGTCGGGAGGCACCGTATCGGCAGTCACCTCTTCGGTGGTGAAGACTCCCACAGTGTCATGTTCCGGGTCCTTCAGGGCCGGGCCGGCACCATCCTCGGTGCCATCTCACAGTGCCACTCTTGGCCCCAGCACCATTCACGGCACCATGGGCTTTGAGTGCGGCATCGGGCCTTCTCTTGGTGCTGCCCGTCAATTCTGATGCTGCTCGCGGCATCTGAGTTCTCAGTGGTGCTGGTGGTGGTGTTTTGGAAGTTTCTGGGCCTGGTTCTGGTCAGCGCCGGGGCTTGAGCCAGCACTGGCCCTGTCCTTGGCACTGCTCGCGGTGCTGGGGATGGGACAGGTGCTGTGGTCAGGGCCAGCCCTGCCTTTGGCATCGCTCGCAGTGCCAAGTGTTATGCAGCACCACATTCGGGGCCGCGCCTGACTTCAGTGCTGCTCGCGGTGCAGGGGTGGGTGTAGCCGGTCGGCGGTGCGCGTTTGGTTTGGTGGCTGGCGGCACCGGGGAGCATGGGGCCACGCCGGAACCGTGCCCAATTCCGTTGCTGTTTGCAGCGCCGGGTTGGGTGTTGGCACTGGGCGTGGGGCTGTGCTTCCCTCTGGTGCCGTTGGCAGTGCCGAATCTCAGGGTACCCCACTTTGGAGTCCAGGAACTGGAGGGGCTCGGGGAGTTGTCTGGCACTGCACCTCGGAGCCTGCCTCTTCAGAGGCAGACTCTGCGTCTGATCCAGACTGGCTCCCAGGTTCTTCAGAATCTTCGGACCCCTCTGTTTCCAGCACCTCAGCCCCCACTCAGCTTCTCTCTGGGGGTTAATTGTCGCCAGTGGACCTTATGGTCAGGGGGTCTGACCAGCCAGCGGTGGTCCCTGTGACTACTGCTGTGCAACCTGGGGTCGCTGGCACTGCTGTTCCTCCAGTTGGGTGACCCCCCCGCCTCCTTGATGTGTTTGGACAGCCCAAGTTTGGGACAGCCCGGGGCACACCAGGAGGGGGAGGCTACGGTTCCCTGGGTGGACTCCTCGGAGTCTGCCTGGAGTTGGCAGCTACCTAGGCTGGTGGCTACGAGGATGAGATCCCTCTCTGATTCTGAAGGGTTGAGAGGTAGAGGTGTGGTGCGGCGCGCCTTCCCCAGAGCCCAGCCGGGTTCTGTGAGGAGTCGAAGCGCGGGCCCTCGCCTTTCCCTGGAGGAGTCCCCAAGAGGGACTTTAACTTCTGAGGTCAGGGGCCGTCCTTCTGGACTCGCATGGTCCTGGTTACCTCAGGGGATTTCTTCCTTTGGGCACAGCTCTGACCATTCCGACCCAGTTGAACGGCTTTTTGCTGTGGCGGCCTTCGGGTCCCCCTCCCTGCGAAGGGTTTCCCGTTGGCCCCCTGACCTGACAGAGACTGTTCTCCTGGTGCCAGGAGCCTGTACCCTGAGCCTCTGTCTCCATCCCCAGTAGTCCCCGGTATTCCCGGTCCTCGCAGACCTCTCACCTGGGAACAGTTCAGAGGTTCTGCTGCACATTTTCCCACCTATCTCCATGCCCTGGACCAGCAGGTGTTTCACCACGCTTCTGTGCAGCCAGATCCTGAACCTGGGAGCTCGTCTTCATCCTCTTCTCCTTCTATGGAGGGAGAGGAACCTTCGATCCACATTTCCCCAGCATCTGATCTGTTCTCCTATCAGCGCTTCCTTGTGAGGATGTTAGATGAGCTTCATCTTACCCCTGTCCCAGTCAGCAATCCCGAGCATGTGACATGCACCTTCTTAGGCGAGTACAGTGCGGCCCACCTGGTGGCTCCTGCCTGGCCTATTCCTTTTCAAGATGCGTCACATCGACTCTGGCTTCGTCCCTTCTCCACCATTCCAGCCCCAAGGGACCTACACCAATGGTATTGCGCTCCCCCTGGATCTCCAGGTTCTCTGCCTCATCCCCTTTGGGCTTGACCTCCCTGGTCACCCCCTCTGGGCCTCGCACCCCTTACCGTGACCGCCCCCTGGACTCGGACTCTTCGGATTTCGACTTCTGGGGGAGATGTGTGTTCTTCTCAGCACGGATCTCTCTGTCTATCGCAGCACATCAGGCCCACTTTGCAGCCTACAACAGGTTCTTGTGGTCTAGGCTAGGTCAGCTCCTAGCCTCAGTGCCTGACTCAGAGGAAACCAGGCAAGCCATTGCCCTCTCTGCGCAGGGCCTGGAGCTAGCAAGGCACCAAGCAAGGGCATCGTATGATGCCAATGAGGTGGCATCCAGAGTGGTAGGGACAGCGATCTGCCTTCGTCAGATGGCATGGCTTCGCCTGTCCCGGTTATCACCCCTGGCCCGGCGTAGGGTGATTTACTCCACATACCGGAGAACCCATCTTTGCTCCCGAAGGGTGAGACGGAGGCTCTCGGGGAACCCTCCTTCCCCCACTGGGGGATCCCCGTCTCACCCAGACCAGTCCCAGGCCTGTAAGGGTTCTCCCCTTTGATGTCTCACCCACTGGAGGCTAAGGGACCTAGTCCCTTAGGGTACTTCAGTGCCCCTTTCGGGGGGCTCGGTACTCGCCCACTAGTGATGAATGATGAAGATTGACACAGAGAAGATATGAAAATTACGCATCTACCGTAATTCTTGATCTTTCTGTGTATCTTCACCATTCATCACTAAATCCACCCTTCTTCCCGCTATGGGCCTCAGTCTGGACTCTCCTCCTCCTACCTGTGTGTCTTCTTCTTCTGCTCTCCTCCCTGGCGATTAGGGCGGAGGAGATTGTGGAGACACAGGATGAACCTTTGGGGTTTATGAGATTTTGGGTGAGGGGTTCCCTTCTCTCCCTTTTCTGGGAGTTTGTAGCCAAGGGGCCCCATCCTCTCTCTCCCCTCTTACTCAAATGTCTGTTATTTAGAGTCTCATATTTTGAGCTCTTTCCCCTTTATGCCTTTGGCTGTTTTAAGTTTCTCATTTTGGGAGGGAGATGGGAGAGCCTGAGACACACCCTCAGCCTGCACCTTCTATTTTCTGGCCTTCTAGACCTAGGCTGCTTGCACCTCTTGCTTGCCTCCTGCAGCTGAGCTCTGTAGTCCAAGGCTGTACTATAGTCTTCTAAATATGTCAGAGTGCATTTCGCTCCTGGGGGTGTGCTACTCTTTCCCCACCTCCTTACCTCTCCTCCCTTTCCTCCTCCTCCTTCTCCTTTGAGAGATTGGGGCCCCTTCTCCCCAATTTCCTGTTTTAATCTCCCTAATCTAGCTCTGGCACTGTACCCATTAGTGATGAATGGTGAAGATACACAGAAAGATCAAGAATTACGGTAGGTACATAATTTTCATTTCTCTTCTTTTGTGGAGATTATACAGTGCCTTCTCTCTCCTCCTTTTACATCAAGCATGGTGACGGGACTTCCCAGAACAGCTCCTGTGCCAACACCTTCCCAGTCAGTGCACCCCACACACTTCAGGGTGTCAACAGTTCCATCTCTATGGCCCACAAAGCCCATTGACAAGGATTAGGAATATGTTCCTAACTTCATCCCACAAGAGGAGGAAGACATGGAGGGGAGTCCTTCGGACAGGTACCCATCTTTCCCAGGAGTGAGGACTTTACCCTGTATACTCCAAGGTCGCCTCCTGAAGACTCCACCTTCATCTCTTTGATGAAGCAGCTGCAAACTATGGGGTTTGATGCTGAGGAGCAAGATGTTACCAGGAGAAATGTGTGAGAGTTTTTAGACCTACCAGATTCTCCACCTCTTATCATTCTCCTTCAGTTGGTGCACTTCAGGATGCCAACATAGCCACCTGGCACAGACCAAGCTTGATCACTACCATGCCTAGAAAGGCAGACAGACTGTACCAGGCCCCCTCAGGAAAGCTGTTTTTTGCAGGCCAACCTGAGGCTGATTCAGTTGTGATTAAAGCAGTCCATGATAGGACTAAGAGGCCTAAGCATCTCAGTTCTCTCCCCCAGATAAGGAGTTGAGAAAACTGGACCTCGTGAGAAAGAGAACTATTGCCTCTGCCACACTGGGCCTCAGAATAGCTAATTAACAGGCCCATATGGTCAGGTACAAGAATGCCCTCTGGAGGAAGATTAAAGCAGCAACACAAGCTCTTCCAGAGGGTCCCCAGAAGCAGGAGATGCTCAAGGCCCTCCAGACTGAGGCTGACATGGGTGAACACCTCCTAAGGACTACTTATGACACTTTGGATGCCCTAGCCAGAGCAGCTGTGACTGGCATCTGAATCAGAAGGCATTTCTGGTTGAGGGTGTCAGGATTTGCTAGTGATATCCAGCAATCCATTTGAAATGCCCCTTTCAGAGGATACAAGCTCTTTGGGGCAGGTGTGCAGGACATCCTCTCTGATCTGCAAGCCTCAGGAAGGACTCTTAGGTTAGTTCACTTGTTCTACCACACACAACCAAGAAATAGGCAGAGGGTGCCCTTTCACAAGGACACCCACGAACCTCGATCAGGGGCCAGGTAACATGGCAAAAGCAGAGCAGCCTTGCTGGCCCCAACCTCCTCCACAGGTGCTAAACCTAAGGGCCCTAGAGGAGGGGTGGCTGTGGACGCTGGATCTGCCTAAGCATGGCTCCTTACTAGACCCCCCATTACAAAATCTGGAGGTGGTGGTAGGTGGTCACCTTTCCCTCCACCTGGACCAGTGGAGAGAGGTTACAACAGATGCTTGAGTCCTGCAGTTAATAGAGCAGAGATACACTTTAGAACTTCTGAAGTCACTTCCAGACTTTCCTCAACTTTCCTTCAGATCATGTTCCAGTGCTACTGGAGGAAGTCTGCACTCTGCATTAGAGGACCATAGAAACAGTTCCCTGCGAACAAAGAAACAGGGTTCTATTCTCATTTCTTTGTCGTCTCCAGCTCCACAGGGGACTTAAGGCCTATTTTGGATCTGAGGGATCTGAATTTCTGTGTTCAGTACAAGAAGTTCAGAATGGCAAAAAGGGGACTGGATATGCTCCCTGGACATGCAGGATGCTTCTTTGCATATCAGGGTTTGTACACCCCACAGGAAGTAGCTCAGATTCCTGTTTCATGGGAACACTACCAGCTCAGGGTATTGTCCTTAGACTTGTCATCTCTGCCACAGGTATTACCAAATGCTTGGCAGTGGTAGCAGCAGCCCTCAGGATGCAGGAACTATGTATCTTCCCCTGTCTAGATGACTGGTTGCTCAAAGCTCAGTTCAAGGACCAAGGGAAAAACTGTCTTACACCTAGCACCTACCAGACAGCTGTTCAACACCCTGAGGATCATGGTCAATCTGTCCAAGTCAGTCATGACCCCTTGTCAGTGTTTGCAGTACATAGGGGCATTACTGGACACGTCTCAGGACTCAGCTTTCCTACTGCAGGACAGGGTGGAGTATCTCATGGCCCTGGCCCAGCTTCTTCACAACAGCAGGTGTGTCATAGCCAGGACATTCCTGAGGCTGTTGGGCCTAATGGCAGCGGCCATTGTCACGGTACCCCTGGCCAGGCTGCAGATGAAGATCCTTCAGTGGGCAGTAAGAGTCTTATGGGATCAACACACTGACGATCCACAAGAGAAAATTACTTACCATAGTAATGTTATTTTTTCCAAGGGATTCTTCAGCATGTATTGACAGGTGCAGTATGCCACCTGGGTTAAGCTGCCTCGGAGAGGTGGAGTCAGTGTAAATGAGAATTACATTGGTCAGTCAGACTAGAGAGAAAGGAGAGTGCTGCCTGCAGTCAGCCTGAAAAACCTCAGAACTGTTTTGAAGCTGAAAAAGAGCAAAAACTGCCCAACAGGGGCAAAACACTGTTGACAAAAATAACGGACAATTTCAAACCGCTATTGGGAAACAAATCAACAAGAAAACAGTAAAACTAAGCAAATTTGGCTGAACACCATAACAGAGCCATCCCCAGACTGGTTTCGAAGGGGAGGATGGGTTGGAGTGTCAGTAATGCTGAAGAATCCCTTGGAAGAAATAACATTACTATGGTGAGTAATTTTTTCTTCTCACCCCAGGAATTCTTCAGCATGTATTGACAGGTGCAGACTACAAAGCAGTACCATTGGGAAGTGGGCACAGAAACCTACTTAGGAAAAAGGCTCTGCCATATTTGGTATTAGTTCTGGACTGCACATCCAAGCAGTAATGCTTTGTGAATGTGTGAACCATTTTCCAAGTAGCTGCTTTGCAAACTTCTAGCAAAGGAACGTCACTCTTGAGGCTGCCACAGAGGCAGTGGTGCCCCTAGTAGAGTGGGCTCTGAGCCCGAGAGGGGGTTGCTTATCAGCTCTGCTGTAACAGAACTGGATACAAGAGACAATCCAGTGGGAAATGGATCCCTTTGTCACTGGTTTCCCTCTACCCACTTCACCACAGGTGAGAAAGAGCTGAGTGTGTGAGTCTCTGAACTGCTTAGTAAGGTTTAAGTAATAAAACAGGGCTCTCGTAACATCCAGGCTATGCAGCTTGTGTTTGCCTGGAGTGGACTTGTCTGTGAAAAGAACTGTCAAGGAAATAGCTGGTTAAGGTGGAAGTCAGAGATCACCTTGGGCAGAAATTTCTTATTCATCCTAAGGACTGCTTTGTCCTTGTGGGGAATAATGTAATTAGGATCTGTACAAAGAGCCTGCAACTCCGAAATCCGTCTGGCGGAGGTAATGGCAGCTAGAAAAACAGTCTTCCAGGTAATAAACTTGAGATCAGCAGTAGCCATGGGGTCAAAATGAGGCTCCATGAGCTTGGCTGTACAGATGTTCAAGTCCCAAAGGGGAACAGGTTCCCTCAGAGGGGCTGGAGGTGCAACAGCCCTTTGAAAAACTTTCTGAAAATAGACTGTGAGATGACAGATTTCTCTTTTCCAGTGGAATGATAGGCCGAAATGCCCACTAGATATACTCTTAAGGATGAAGCTTTTAGGCCTTCCGCCTGAAGGTGTATTAGATAATCAAACAATATAGGAGGAGGAGAAGCCTGCAAGGGCTCTATGTCCTTATCCTTCCACCACAGTGAGAACCTCATCCACTTGGAAGCATAACTTTTCCTAGTGCTAGGTTTTTCAGCCATTCACAGAATTTTTAGAACCTGCTCAGAGTAATAGGATTCAGGAAATTCTAGCTCCTCAAGAACCAGGCTTTGAGGTGAAGAGACTGGATGTTGGGAAATGCAATTCCTGTCTGAGGAAGAGTCTTGAGACTGTGGGATGGGGCAGTTTGCTGGGCTTCCTCACTCACAAGGCAAGGAGCAGGGAGTACCAAGATTGTCTCATCCAATCCGGAGCCACCAGAATCATGGTGGCTGGCTGAGCCCTGAGCTTGAGAAGGACCCTGTAAATCAGAGGAAAGTGGAGGAAAAGCATAGAGGAACCTCTCTGTCCAGTCCTGGCTCAGAGCATCCACTGGGATGGTCTTCAGTGCTGGGGGCCTATAGTAGTACTGCGGTAACTGGTGGTTGAGGCTGGACGCGAATAGGTCCAGATCTGAAACCCCCCACCTTCTGAAAACTGGCTAGGACCTGTTTGTTGAGGGTCCACTCATGGTGGCTCTAAATGATGCAGCTTAGCACATCCACCAGAGTGTTGTCCTTGCCTGGAAGATGGATAGCTGACAGGGACATGTCCCGGGAGTAGGCCAGAGATCAAATCCCACTTGCCTCTGTGCAGAGTTTGGTTGATCTTGTGCCCCCCTGAGCTGTTTTGCATGTTCCAGGTGTCCAAAACATCCTGGCAGACAAACTAAGCTGGTTGCAGTGTCGAGTGCACGAGTGGGATCTGCCGACCTCAGTAGAAAAAGACCTGTTCAACAGGTGGGGTCGCCCATAGTTGGACCTTTTTGCATGCACACTCAACGCAAAACTGCCTTTCTGCTTGCTCGCTCCAGGGCCTGGAGTTTTCTGGTGAGACACATTGTCCCTCTCTTGGAAAGGGAGATTCTAGGATCGTGGATATGTTGTTCATTCACATTGTTTGGCATGTTCCCTTCCACTTTAAATCTTGCCGGAAGTCTTCAAGCTGGCTCCTCCCACCCACCCAGGTGGTATATACCTCGGCTCTGCCCCATGATGCCAGATCTTCCTTTCCGCTGGAAGATTCAGGTTGCTTCCATCGTGCTCACACATTTTGTAGGCCCTGGCTCAAAAACCTTCGGTTATTCCGAAAATCCGTCTTGTTCGCATTAGCGACCATGAATTTGTTTCTTCATTTATGGAAGACAAGTCTTCCTGATTTCATTAAGTTCTGCGGCCAGAAGATGACACGCACCGATTCCCACACCGCGTGCAGCTATTGTCTCGGTGTCAACCATGACACCTCGAAATGTGATTTGTGTCTCATTTTCCACCCTAACATCCTCGACGACCATCTCGCACACCTGAAGTTGGGTAGGCCAGAGAAACGGAACCCTCCGGTGAAATCCAAGGAGACTTGGTGGGCGGTTTCCACGGCTGCGGGATCTGCCGAGCAAATGAAACGCATGCAAGCATTCAAACAGGAAGCGGCTTGGGCTGCAGAAACTACTTGGAGCTTCTTCATTCCACTCAACCTGGGCTCCACCTTCTTGGGTTCCTTCCGAGAGTTGTGCCAGTCTCTTCCGACCAAGGGAGAGGGTCCTGCGGGCACGCAGTCCTCTCGATCCCATAAGCGGGAGAAGGATCCAGGATTGTCTTCATCCCGACGGAGATGATCTTGGGAGCGGGAGAGATTTCGGTCCCAGAATCATGCGGTCTCGACTTCGGTCGATATTGCTTCTTGGGCCGCTTGCTTTTCGGCTTTGCCATCTGGTCAGTCAACTGAACTGTCAATCGACGATGTAGAAATCATCATCGATCCGATTGATCCTTATCGCCAACTCCGGTCGATGATTCTCTTGATCAAACTCCAATTCTGACTTTCCCTGACGAGGAGACCCAGCCTGCTGGGACCCATTGAGGAAGTGGTCCCCGACCTTGGGAAATCACCAGTCTCGCTGGTGTCTCCTGAGCGACCGAATTGGCCTGTCCGATCTCGATCGCGGTATCTGACCCCCTCAACTGAAAGGCAGAGGAAGAGCCATAAATGCTTTAAAAAGAGGCAATGCCATCTGTCGTCCTCATCCTCCTCGGATGAGGAGAGGCTCCGGCAGAAACTCCGGCGGCGCTACGAGGACCTCGTGGCAGCAGTTGATTTTGACCAGGCACAAGCCGACTCCAGCTTCCACCCTGGCCATTACTTGGCTTTCGCCTCTTAGGCTGAAGCCAAATCCTTCGGAGCCGATCAAGTCGGTTCCTCCACCCGCAGAACCAGCGAAACCTCCAGCTTGGCCTAAAATGGTCTTCACTGATCATGGTGGAACCACCGCCAAAGCAGCCTGTGGGAGGGTCTCCTTCCAAGGAAGATAGGCCAGACACTGGGCTCCCCCGGCGTTTGTCAGTCACGGTCACCCCAGACTGCCCTTGGCGGGTCGAAGGTGACCTAGGCGGTCGACAATTATATCCGGATTCCTCAGATTTGGATGTCACTGGCCTGCATTCTCATCCCAGGGATGACGAATCAGTCGTTGGATTAGAGTTGGAAGAAGTCCCTCGTCTTTTCAGGGCATTCTTCGCCTCATCTCTAAGTCCACAAGGATGCCCCTGAAGCCAATCCAGAAAAAGGTGGACTACCCTGTCACGGACATCCAGAAGAAAGGGGATACACCAATGGAGGCATTTCCTGTGACCTGGCCTTAGAACTCTGGCAGTGCCCTGCCTCTTGTCCAGCTCCATCCGCCCTCATGGCCCGCAAATATGCGGTGCCCATGGGGTCCCTTGCCGGGTTCACAGAGCACCCATTGTCCGAGAGCCTGGTGACTACCTCTGTGTTCAGGCGTACTGGCAGTTCTGCTGATACTGACCGACTGACCTGATAGAGTCCAAGCTTTTGGACCATTCAGCCAGGAAGGTCTATGCGGCTTCTTCCTTGGGCCTTCATCAGGCAAGTTTGGCCATCATCTTGGCACACTTGTCCCATGCCCTTTTAGGGTCTTTGGATGAAGTCCTCCCACATCTCCTCCCAGACATGCAGACCATGGTCACGCAGGTCCGGGATCAGGGCCGCAGACAGCCCTGGACATTAAGGATTCTTATGCCCATTCGATGGCAGCTGCAGTTGCCTCTCGTCGCAGGGCTTGGCCAAGTCTTTCCTCCTTCCCACCAGATATTCAGCACAAACTAGCTGACATGCCCTTCCTAGAGACTGACCTGTTCAGCCCAGGAGTGGCTGGTCACCTTCAGTGCATTGAGCAGTCCAATGCCACCTTGGACGCTACTTCTGCCAAGGGTTCTTCGGGCAAGAACTAGCAGAAGAAAAAGAAGAAGCCTTTTCGCCATTCTTCCCCTGCGGCTCAGCAGTCCTCTTTCCAAAGGGGACAGCAGCAGGCTCAAGCTTGGTGCCCCCGGCCTAAGCCCGGGCCCTCGCAGGCCTGTAAAGGAGGAGGTTCCGGTCCTGGATCCTCCTCCTCCTCCAAGCCTGCTCAGTGATGGGGCGGGGGCTGCTGACCCCTCTCCCGTCAGTCCAGCTCTGGGTCATCCCATGGGGGGCCGGCTGCGCTACTTCCTTTCCGCCTGGTCCACTGTCACCTGGTCCATTGTCACCTCAGACAGGTGGGTTCTCAAAGTGGTCGGTCAGGGACTGCTTCTGGAATTCGAGCAGTACCCTCCAAGCCGAGCCATCGCCCCTCGGGAGGAAAGAGTATCTGCTCAGACTCAGTCGGCTGTCTGAGATGACATCGCTCAGCTCCTCCTCAAGGAGGCAGTAGATCTAGTGGCAGATCCTCCAGCAGACCCAAGCTTTGTCTCCAGGTACTTCCTGGTGCCCAAGTGGATTGGGTTCTGGCGCCCCATTCTAGATCTGCACAACCTGAATTAATATCTCGGGTCACGCTCCTTTCGGATGGTCACTCTGTCCCTGATTATACTATCCTTGGAGCAAAACATGTGGTTCTGTTCACCGAATCTGTAGGACGCATTCTATCACATCCCAATTCATCCGTCCCATCAGCGGTTCTTCTGCTTCAGGGTCAAAGGGACCCTGTACGAGTTCCGAGCCATGCCGTTCGGCCTGTCATCAGCCCCATGGTTCTTCACCAAATGCATTGCAGTGGCGACGGCCCATCTCAGGCATCCGGGGGTCAGGATTTATCCTTACCTTGATGATTGGCTCCTAGCAGGTTCCACCCAATAAGAGGTTTGTTTGTTGTTTGTTTGTTTAAAATTTATTTTTATACAGGTTTATCTGTTGGGAAATTAATCCCCATTTTCAACAAATACCTGTGTTATCATTACAAAACATCAAGCATAACAAATACACACAATACCAAAACAAAACTTAATAACAATTACAACCAACATTTAAATAATTAAACAATTCAAGCTTAAAAATGTGCAAATCAGAAATTTCAATAATTTCGCAAGACAAGCCATTCCATGACCTAGCTACACTATTCTGTAAAACCATATCCGCCATGCGATTTAAATTTTGAATTGTAGGCAATTTTCTTATTTATCTCCTAAACATATCTAAGTATTTAGTGTCTGAATTCAAACAAATCAAGTATCTTAAGGAATGCATATTTGAATGTATCAAACCATGACATATCATGAGCCACACAAATTCTCTTCGAGCTGATGGATATAACCATCCAAGTTCGTGATAAACTATACAATGATGAACTCGAGATTTGTTATTCAGTATATAATTCCCCAATCTATAATAAATCTGATCCAACTTTAATAAAGATTTTTTATGAGAATGTTTATATAGTGGAAGACCATATTCTAATACAGGTAACAACAGTTGTTTTATCAACTTAGACTTTATAACAGTGTCAGTGGCTCAGTAGGTAGCACACTCGCCTCTGAGGCTGGGAGATCGGAGGGCTGTGGGTTCAGTTCCCACATCTGGCACTTGGGTTAATATCCCAGTACTGACACTGTAGTGCAGCATGAGAGGGGTGCTGCACTTCTGAGGTGCCGTCTTTCAGATGAGATGTTAAACCGAGGTCCCATCTGCCTGGATTGGTGGTAGTTCAGGTGGATGTTAATGATCCCATGGCACTTATCGAAAAAAGAGTAGGGGAATTTCCCCGGTGTCCTGGCCAAATTTCCCTCATTCACTAAAAATACCACCAACAGCTTAATCTGGTTCAAGGTCAGTTGACATTCATCTGTATCCCCCTCCCCCGGGTCGTGCCTGAAAATAGGCAGGATTTGTCTAGTGCACTTACCCGGTCAACAAAAGCTAAATAAATAAAAAATAAAATAAATAAATAAATAACCTTATTCAAACATCCTGATACCCTTCTTAATACTCCCAATCTTTGATTTACTTTTTTAATTTGTGATGTTATGTGTTCAGAAAAAGAAAAACGATAATCCACCATAACTCCTAAATATTTATAGGTATTAACCTCTTGAACACATGTACCATCCAAAAAACTAATCTTCAAATCAGTAAAATTCTTAATTCGAGGTCCCACAGAAAATGTCATACTCTGAGTTTTCCCAGAACTTATTAAAAGACCAGAATCCCTTATCCAAGACTCAATATTAGTAAAGTCTGTCTGAAGTTGCTGTCTCAGATCTCCTGGATCAGTAGCAGATGCTACCAAAACTATATCATCTGCATAGAGTCTAACATCAGTATAGGCCACGTAATCAGGAAGATTATTGATATAAATATTAAATAACACAGGGCCCAAAATTGAGCCCTGAGGTACACCTCGATATAAATCCAGGAGATCCGAGACAGCAACACCGCAAACCACCCTCTGTTTACGATTCGTTAAATAAGATCTAAACCACTGCAAGGAATTATTATTTATCCCCATCGTTTGTAGTCTTAGCAAAAGTGTTTCATGATGTACCAAATCAAATGCTTTACTAAGGTCCACAAACACTGCCCCAGTATGATTACCCTTGTTCAAAGATGTTGACACCAAGTTACTAAATTCAAGTAAGGCAGTGTTTGTGGACCTACCCTTTCTAAATCTGTGTTGACAATTAGTCAATAACCCTAAAGAGGTGGAGAGGTCCAGGGACCTGGCCCTCCAGACCTGCTCCCAACTCGCCCTCCTGATCATCAAGGCCAAGTCAGAACTCGTGCCTTCTCAGGTGATGGCTTCATCGGGGCAGAACTTGACTCTTGTCAAGCCAGAGCTCGGCTTCCGGCGGATAGGGTGGAGGTTCTCTCCTCCTTTGCCCAATCATTTCTGGTTGGGCAATTGTGCCCTGCCCGGGAATTTCTGCGCCTTCTGGGTTACATGGTGATGTGCACCTCAGTGGTCCATTGGGCTTAGTTGCACGTGCACCCCCTCCAGTGGGAGCTGGCCACCCAGTGGACTCCGCACCACGGTCATTTCAACCAGCTGATCACTGTAACCCAGAAGATGTGGGATGCTCTACACTGGTGGACCCCCCCCAGACCAGTTGCAGGAAGGGATCCCATTTGTCTGCCTTGAGCCGACAGTCGTCCTTACCACCGATGCCTCTCTCATGAGCTGGGGAGCCCACATGGAGGACAAAAGGGCCCACGGGCTCTGGACTCCCAAGGAGTCCTGATGCCACATCAACCTATTGGAGCTCAAAGTAATCAGACTGGCACTGTCAGCTTTGGCTCCTCAGCTCCGGGGTCAAGTGGTTCAAGTCCAGACGGACAACACCACGACCATGTACTACCTCAACAAACAGAGCGGCATGCACTCCCGTCTGCTGTGCCGGGAGGTGCTCTGTATCTGGACCCTTGTGAGCTGATTGGAGGCAGATCTCCTAGCCATCCATGTGGCAGGAGCCTCAAACCATCTGGCGGATGCTCTCAGCCACAGAGGCAAGACATCCCAAGAGTAGTCTCTCCATCCAGAGGTAGCTTACAGCCTGTTCTCCCACTGGGGCAAACCGACGGTGGACCTGTTTGCCTCCAGGGACAACACCAAGCTGAGGCTGTTCCATGCCCACCCCCCTCAGCAGGGCTCACTGCAGGGGGATGCCTTCTCGAGGCCATGGACCCCAGGCCTCCTTTATGCCCTCCCTCCATTTCCCTTGATCCAGAAGGTGCTCAAGGTGAGGAGGGACAAGGCAAAGGTGATCCTGGTAGCCCCAGACTGGCTGAACCAGTTCTGGTATCCAGATCTCCTCAGCCTCAGCTACAGGCCCCCGGAGCGGCTTCCAGCATGCCCGGACCTGATATCTCTCAATCAGGGGAAGGTATTCCATCTGGACCTTCAATCCCTGCACCTCACAGCCTGGTACCTGAGCGGCTAGAGTTCCAGGCTTTGGGACTTTCTAAAGATGTCTACACCGTGGTGGAGGCATCCAGAAAGGAATCGACCAGGAAATGTTACGCCTTCAAATGGAAAAGGTTTTCCATTTGGTGTCAGGGCAAGGGCCTGGTCCCTTTGTCCTGTCCAGTGGCTAAAATTCTCGACTACCTTTGGTCTCTCACCAAAGGGGGTCTACAGTCATCGACCCTTAGGGTGCACCTGGCAGCCATCTCTGCTTACCGGGTGTGGGCCGGTCAGTCAACGTTGGCGCAGGAGACAGTGGTCGGGCACTTTTTCAAAGGCCTGGATCACATATCCCCTCCGTTGCATGAACCTCCACCTCCGTGGGATCTTCTGCTGATACTGGAAAAGCTCATGGGCAAGCCATTCGAACCAATGCACAACTGTGCTTTGTCACACTTGTCGTGGAAGATGGCCTTCCTGGTGGCTATCACGTCTGCCAGAAGGATAGGGGAGCTCCAGGTGCTTTCTGTGGACTCCCCTTTTCTGGTCTTCCACAGGGACAAGGTTGTCCTATGCCCCCACCCAAAATTCCTTCCGAAGGTGGTGTCAGAGTTTCATCTTAACCAGGTGTTAACTCTGCCAGTTTACTACCCCAACTACACCTCGGACACCGAGTACAGGCTCCATACTTTGGACCTGAGATGTGCTCTCTCCTATTATAAGGAGAAGACTGCAGAAATTCAGGGAGAAGTTCGCCAGCTTTTTGTCACCTTTGATAAAGCCGCTTCTGACAGACCTGCAGCAAAGCGGACTGTTGCAAGATGGATTACATCATGCATATGTCTGTGTTACGAGTTGGCGGGCAAGGAGCCTCCCAGAGGAATAAGAGCTCATTCTACCCACCATACCGCTGCATCGATGGCTGATTCCAGGACATCCCTATCCAAGAAATCTGGCAGTCTGCTGCCTGGAAATCAGCAGACACCTTCATTACCCACTACCACATCGACCTTGAGTCACTCCGGGGTGCTGGTTTTGGTGCCTCAGTTCTCCAGTCTCTGTTCCCTAAGTAGGGGGTGTGCGCCTTGCCTCCCTCCCTCCTCCCAGAGAACTGCTAGGAGTCTGCCAAACAGTGTGGATGAACAACATATCCACGATCCTAGAAAAACAGGTTACTCACCTGTAACAGTAGTTCTAGGAGTGGTATATGTTGTTCATCTACACGGACCCACCCGACCTCCCCGGCTGTGGACACACAAAACCTGGCTTCAAGCGGACTAAGATCTGGCATCATGGGCGGAGCCTGTACCACCCAGGTGGGTGGGAGGAGCCAGCTTGAAGACTTCCAGCAAAATTTAAAGTGGAAGGGGACATGCCAAACAGTGTGGATGAACAACATATACCACTCCTAAAACTACTATTACAGGTGAGTAACCTGTTTTTCCTTTACACCTTCCCTCCCTTTCCTCTGATTCAAAGGATGCTTATCAAGCTTCAGACGGAGGGAGCTACCCTCATTCTGGTGGCTCCCTACTGGCCTCACCAGATATGGTTTCCCTTGCTGCGACATTTAGCAGCAGAACCTCCAGTACCCTTGTCCCTGTGCAAGGGCTTGCTGAGGGGCCCCCTGGTCTATCTGTACCTCAAGTCACTCCATCTCCATGCCTGACTCCTGAAAGCATAGCCATTGCAAGATTTGGGGTGTCCTCAAAGGTGGCTGATGTCCTGGTGGCTGCCAGAAAATCTTTCACCAGGGCCACTTACTCCATGAAGTGGAAGCAGCTTGCTTTATGGGCCACTTCCCATCACTTGGTTCCCTTCACTTTTCCCAGTGAATCACGTTCTAGAGTGTTTATTGTCCTTGTCAGATGCAGCACTCCAATACTCTTCTATCACAGTGCACTTGGCTGCTATTTCAACCTTCCACGTGCCTATAGATGGATGTACAGTGGCACAGCTGGATGTAGCCTGTACGTTTTTGAGAGGCATCCTGCATTTGAAGCCTCCAGTTTGCAATCCAGTCCTGGCCTGGGACCTGAATTTTATGTTGAAGAAACTCGCGACTTGTGGCTTATGCTTCCTTTCCTGGAAAGCATTATTTTTAATTGCTGTTTCTTCCACTCAAAGGATTTCTGAGCTTCAGGCTCTGATGTGTGAGCCTGTTTATTTTCCATAAAGACAGGGTGTCTTTACATACCAACCCTAAATTCCTTCCTAAGGTAGTGTCAGAGTTTACTTTGAATCAAACTGTCCAAGTACCAGTTTATTTTCCTGAGTGTGCCAATCCAGAGGAAGCATTTCTCCATACGTTGGATGTACATAGATAATATGTTCATGGTATGAAGGACTGCAGGAAGTCCTCACAGCTTTTTGTTTCTTTCACCCCTGGGAAAGAGAGCATACCAGTTTCTAAACAGTGCCTGTCCAAATGGTTGGCCCATTATATTACTTTTTGTTACAGGAAGTACGGTAAGGAACTTCCTGCTGTTTTTCATGGCCATTTAGCCAGAGGAATGGCCACTTCGGTTGTCTGTTTCAGGAATGTTTTAGCTGCAGAAATTTGTGCTGTTGCAACCTGGAGAACTGTCCACACTTTTACTAAATACTACAGGACATTGCCGCTAGAAGAGGGACAAGCTTCAGCATGACTGTGCTTCAAGCCCTCCTTTCTTAGGCCTATAGCCTCCAGCCACCGAGACTGTCTCTCTGTCAGTACTGCTTGGGACTCATTCCATAGGTGTGGCCTGATGCAAGAGGTATCCTCGAAGAAAATAGAACAGTTATGTGCTTACAGTAACAGTAGATCTTCAAGAGAATCTCTTGCATCAGGCCATGCTGTCTCCCCTTAGACACAGTACTTCTTCGCTCCTGTCTCTCTCTCTTTCCAGGACTGTTGACCTGCTGTTTTTAACCTCAGCTGGTTGCGGAAACTTTATCTCTCTTTCGTTTCCCCAGGAGAAGGTCCTTTGAGTATGATCTCTGGCAGGGAACTGAGGAGAACACGAGGTCGCCCACTTTGATGTAGAGGAGGACATCGATGGACGTCATCGTGGGGGGTCCTAGTAGATCGCTAGCTAAAAAGTTTCCTTGTGGTCCTAGCGCCTGGCAGCTAGTTCCATAGATGTGACCTGATGCAAGAGATTCTCTCAAAGATCTACTGTTAAGGTAAGTACGTAACTGTTCTTTCCAAGCCAAACTGGGTCCGGAGCTGTTCAGATGACACAGGATCATAGGGCCTGAGCAGAATTGTGCCAGTTAAATCAGGTTAGGTTTCCACCATCAGCGAAATGTAAGGCTGTTATTATCCAGTGCAAAGCTTGGCAAATGAACAATTGTACAGACCCAGATCAGGGCCAGTTTTAAATTCAGAAAAGTCACCAGCTCTTGCACACCTCCCCCACCTGGTCCATCCATAGATTTTGTGTATTACGGACCTGGGCTACTGGTAGCTGCCCAAATAAGTACTGCATCATCTCTCAAAATGGGAGCAAGGAGGGCCCAATTTCTATCCATTGTGGTCCGGCACCTGCCATATGCTGCTGAAATAAAATAGTTGTGCGGCTGCATAATACATTTCAGAGTCTGGGAGGGCCATCTGTCCCCATGCCTAAGGAAGCAATGGGGTGCAGAAATGGGCTCCCTGTCTCTTTCCTGCCCAGCTCAATCTGGATATGGCCACCTGCCATGTCCTTTAGTCATGCTGTCTAATAGGAACTGGTTGGTACATTTTGAAATATAGGAAGTGTGGTAACTATTATCCCCACCGTGTCTATTCTGCGTATCAAGCTAAATGGAAGCCCCTGCCAACCCTAGAGATCTGTTGTGAGTTGGCCTGATAAAGGGCCAGTGTTGACCTCGTATAGGAGGTCCAATCGTAATGGCAACTTAATACCAAGGTAATTAAGTTCTTTTAGATCCCATTTAAAAGGAAATTGCAGTTTCTAGACCCTGGATGTATAGGGAGTAGGACCTCCATCTTGGTGGTATTTAGTTTATAGGCTGAGACTTTACAGAAAGCATCTTGGTTCCAGAACACCTCCATTAATGTGGTATCCAGGTCCACCTTGTATAACAGTATGTCATCGGCATATAATGCAATGCAGTAGTTCAGGCCTCCTATATCAATACCACTAATATTCTTGGTCTCCCTGATCACTTGTTCCAATGGCTCAATGTAAGTGTCAAACAGCAGTGGGGATGGGGGCAACCCTGTTGGGTGCTTCTTCCATATGAGAAAGACAGGGAGACATGTCCATTGACTTTCTCAAATGCCTTGGGGGGTGGAGTAAACCCACTGGAGGAGGGTGGTAAACTCTCCTGCAAGTCCAAATTTCTCAAGGGTGGCAAACGGGGCCATACCACCCTATCGAATACCTTTTCAACATCGAGACTGGCCAACTGGAAGGGGTGAAGTGGGTGTGTAACTGATGGAGAAGGTATAAGGTCTGGTGAGTGTTGTGGCTTGTTTGTCGGGTTCTCGCAAAACCCGTCTAATCTAGGTGGATTAAACTCAGGAGCAGGGTTCCAGCCACTGGGCTAAGATGGCCATTAACAATTTGTAGTCTGTATTTAAGACCTATTAGCAGTCTGTATGAGGAGTATCCTGAGGGTTTTTTCCATGGTTTGAGAATAACTGAAATCGTGGCATACTGTCATGTGCACGGGATATCTCCCCCCTCCATCACCTCACAGCAGACTCTGGCAAGGTGGGGTAGTAGCAGGGCATGTTGAGACTTCTAAAATTCCATGATGTACCCGTCAGGCTCTGGGGCTTTTTGGGTATATATCTGACGTAGTACCTGCTCCGGATCCTGGCTATGTATTGGCCTGATCAGATTGGCTGTCTGCTTTCGAGTCAGCTGTGGTAACCTTAGGAGGTGGAGGAAAACATCTGTAGACTTCATTTCTGGAGTATGGAGGGCAGCAGAGTAAGAATGAAATGCCTCCGCTATGTTCCTGTCCTGTGAAGGAGGCAGAAAGTAGAAGGGTTCCTCAGTTGTGCTACCGTTGCTCTGTTTTTTTGTTCTCATACTTGGTGAGCTAATACTCTGGTGGCTCAAGACCCCACCCTGTAGTATTTAGTTATTTATTTTATTGTTTATTTTTTTCTCTCTCCCATCCTGGCTGGCCCGCCTTCCCGTCTGCTCTCCCATCCCTGTCACCCCAGCTTCTCCCAGGACTTACCTCTCATGTAGGTCCCCAAGGTTTGCCGTCCATGGCAGGGGGAGGGGAGTCCCTCAGCCCCCTCAGAACTGGATCCAGCCTCCTGGAGGCACCCCGGTTGCCATGTGTGGGGCCTGCAGAAGCCGGCGGTCATCCTGCACTACCAGGCTTTTTGCCTGTTTTCTTCCCCCAGGAGATGTGATGTGCCCTTACGTCAAGGCGCAAGAGCCAACATCTGCCACCCCTTCCCCATATCTGTAGCTTGGGCTGTGTCTGTCCTGACCTCTGCCAGGGGTTAGTTGAGCGCTGAACTCTTGCCCACCCTCCCCACCAGAGGAGGAGAGTTGTCCTGCAGATGCTCAATCCTCCGAACCCAGGTCGTCGGCATTGCAAGTAATAGCGCTACTTCTGCATTGGTTGGCAGGTGTACAGTACCTTATAGTATTTATGTGTTAAAAGCATTAGTGCCTGTTCTGTTTTTTCAAGTCAGATAATGTCATTTTCGCACTTGGTTTGGTCCAACTAAGAGAAGACCGACCTGTTCCCCTGCATAGGAGCAGATTGCAAGACATAGAGTATCCTGTAGGTCAGACAGCCTCTGTTGCCTCTCTCTCTGTTTTCTAGCACTGTATTCTATAATATATCCCCTAGAAGGCATTTAGGGAATCGATGGACTGGGCAGAGTGGGAGAATGGTGACGAGTGGGCAGATAGGGATAGTTGGGACAAGGAGACGCCCTGGGGCGAAATGGAGTCAGGAGAGGGGTCCTCCTTGCCTGATTTCCATACCCAAGGGCTCCACAGACTGTGGGCAGGTACTGCGATCCTCTCCAAAAACTCATCCAACTCGAACGGTGTTATGTAATGCCAGGTCGATTAGGAACAAGACTGCTATCATTGCAGATCTTGTTGCAACATCTGACCTGGCATGTATTACCGAGACTTGGCTGGACGAAAATGCAGGTCCTATCTTAGACTCTGCAGCTCCAGCTGGGTTCTCGGTAGTGCACCGTCCGAGATTGGATCATAGGGGCGGGGGAGTGGCCATCTTTTTTAGACCAGAGCTGAGTCTTGTGGAGGTGCCAGTGGGGAACACCAGATCTTTTGAGTGTATCCTGGCAGCAGGTGCAGAGCTCAGGATTCTCCTCATTTACCGTCCACCCGGTGATGGTGGTGAATTCCTGAAGGAGTTCGCGGACTTCATCGTCGACATGGCACTGGAGTCGCCTAGATGGCTAATTCTGGGTGATTTTAATGCCTTGGTCGACTGGGAACTCTGCGACTTTGGAAAGAACCTCCTCCAACTTATGTCTATGTTGGGCCTGTCGCAGGTAGTTACCTCTGCTACCCATATAGGTGGACACTCATTGGACCTGGTGTTCCTACTGGATTTGGATGTCTTGCATTTGGAGGTGGAACCAAATGCATGGACAGACCATCACACCATAAGATTCAGTTTTGGGGCTCCCCCTAATAGGCCTATCCCTACGGAGATGGTCCAGTATCGCCCTTTAAGGGGAGTAAATCCAGAAGGCCTAATGGCAGTACTCGACCTATCGGGTATTTTGGATGAGAGCATGGATCCAGGGACATGGTTGTTGCCTATAACAAGGCGGTGACCGGGCCCTGGATCGAATTGCTCCTTAGCTGGTTCGCTACTATCAGCACCCAAAGACTCCCTGGTTTGATGAGTCTTTGAAGGAGCTGAGGAGAGGGGCTAAGGCTAGAGAGAGCATGGCGGAAATCCTACCTGGATGCCAACAAACTTAGATTGATGGATCATCATGTTATCTATCAATCAGCAATATCCCGTAAGAAGTCAGAATTCCTGTCCAGGAGATTGTTGCTGCAAGAAATCGATCGGCTCATTTTTCGGACTGTTGACAGATTGTGCAATCCACTCTGTCTACAGTCCGAAGAGATTTTTCACAAATAAAGTGTGATGAGCTTGCTCGATTTTTTGCTGATAAGATTGCCGCATTAGGGCGGATCTCAGCCGTGTTCAATCTATAAGGGCTTGCAGTGATCGTGAGGAAGCAAACACCTGTGTCACCTGGTCTGACTTTGGTAGGCTGGAATTCATGGACATTATGAGGATTGTCCAGACTGTACGTCCAACTAGCTGTAGTTTGATCCGGCCCTACGCCACTTTTACTAGGTTGCGAGATATTATCTGCCTGATCATTGCTGAAATCGTCTGGAAGTCCTTGAAGCAGGGATCTTTCCTGAAACCCTAAAGGAGGCGGTCGTTCACCACCCTAAAAACCTTCACTGAATCCGGACTGCCCAGCTAACTACAGACCTATCTCTAACCTCCCATTCTTGGTAAGGTTATTGAAAAGGTAGTTGCACTGCAACTGGATGACCATCTTACAAATCATAATGTCTATGATACTCTTCAATCAGGATTCAGGAAAAGACATAGTACTGAGACTGCTCTTGTCCAGGTTCTAAATGATCTCCTGATAGCGAGGGATCAAAAGGCTTGTACTATTCTAGTCCTTCTTGATCTCTCCGCGGCCTTCGACACTGTGGACCATGGTGTGCTTTTGGAACGCCTGCAGCTCCATTGTGGACTGTCTGGTACAGTCCTAAAATGGTTTCAATCTTTTCTCACAGGGCGGAGACGTAGGGTCATCACTGGAATTTATTCCTCTGATGCCGTCTCCCTGCCTTGTGGGGTCCCGCAGGGTTCCATTTTGGCACCCATGTTGTTCGCTGTCTATATGCTGCCATTAGGAGACATTATTAGGCATTATGGCTTGGGTTTTCACTGCTATGCAGATGACACCCAGCTATATTTGTCCTTTAGTCCCGGGCAAGTAGATGCGGTCTCTAGACTTAACAACTGTCTATCTGAGATCAGTGATTGGATGAGTGCCAGCTGGCTAAGGTTAAACCCGGATAAGACTGAGGTGTTGGTGGTGAACTCAGGTCGTCGAGAGGTGGGCTGTAGGGCTGGTCTTCCTTCAGGCATATGGATTGATGGAGCCCAGCTCTCGACCTCAGACCGGGTGCGTAACCTGGGTGTTATCATTGATGATAGTTTGACGCTAAAATTTCAGGTGTCATCTGCCGTCAAATCCTCTTTTTACCATCTGAGAAATATCGCTCAGGTGAAACACCTTGTTCCTCCGGCTGACCTCCCGACATTAGTCCACGCCTTTGTTACTTCTTGCCTTGATTACTGCAATGCCCTGTACCTAGGGTTGCTGGGGGTTGATATCCGCCGCTTGCAGCTGGTGCAGAAACGCTGCAGCCAGGCTTTGTGAGGGACATCAGTGGGAATCATATTTATGCCTGTGCTCATAAACTGCACTGGCTGCCCGGTTCAGTGACGGATCACCTTTAAGGTCTGTTTACTGACCTATAAAGCCCTACGCGAACAGGGACCGCAATATCTGCAAGATCTACTTGTTCCCTACCGTCCCTCCCGCTCACTCAGATCCACTGACGAGGGATTGCTAGAGGTTCCCAGGGTTCGTTTAAAAACATCTGGGGCACGAGCATTTTCTTATGCTGCCCTGACCCTGTGGAATTCTCTACCTCGTCGGATACGGAGCTGCCTGACCGTCGAAAGCTTTAAATCAGAGTTAAAAACATATTTATTCCAAAAGGCCTATGGGGAGTAGTTATTGTACTGACATGAAATTGGAACTGTATTTTATTGTTGTTTATTATGTTGCATGTATGTCTTATGTATTTAATTACTGTACAGCGCTTTGACTTTGAAAAGCGCTTAAGAAATAAATTTTTACTTACTTTACTTACTTACTAGAACCATATTCATAGAGTCCTATAGGGTAGCCTGCAAGTGGGCCTCCCCAGAGCTAAGCCAATTGATTTGGGGTATTTTCTCTGACAGAAATTGCCTGAATTCTTCTGTGAACAAGTGGTAGGCATTTAGATACCACTGCATCCTGGGGATCTCATTTTCCTAGCATAGATAAGACAGGAGCAGAGCATGATCAGAGAGAAGAATATCCCCAACCTTACAGTCAGAGATACGTGTGAGGGATTCCTGCTAGTTGTAGCAGTAATCTATACCCATGTATATGGTATGCATGTAGAGTAATATGTATAGTGTCTGGTCTGTGGATGGAGATTACACCATTGATTTATGGGAGCCATGCTGTACATACCTTATGATCTGCCAGTTGCCAGGGTGGTCTAGGTTTGGCAATATTCCAGATAGACGACTGAACATTATTGAAATGCCCCCCCGAGTAGCAGCACCCCACGATTATTTTCCAGGATAAGATCTAAGAGCTTTCTGACTGTGGCATTATTGGACCCCAAGGGGACATAGATGTTGGCCAAAGTGACCTCCATCTGATACAAATGCCATGGACTATTGCTAGGCATCCCTCACTATATTTGATCACATTAACTTCCTGAAAGGGGGTATTATGGAGTATCAGAAAAGCCACTCTCCATCTTTCACCATTAGTCATCTCAGAGGTATAAACCAATCTATACCCAGATTTACTCAGTTTCCTGTGCTCAGTCACATCCAGGTAGGTCTGCTGCAGTGCACCAAATAAGGGCATTCCTTTCTGATTCTAGAGAGCACCTTGGACCGTTTCATTGAGTTGTTCAAGCAGCTTAAATTCAGAGAATACCATAGTACATCCCACTCATCAAACAATAAAAGACTAGTGTTATCCCTTGACCACCCACTCCCCAGGATACCACTTTTATGCTCTGTACAGTGAGAATCAATGTTACGCTTACGCAGTTTTGTAATGGGAACGGGTCAACTTGGCTGTCACACTTCCAGGAAGGAACCAGCTCAGCTGCCACAACTGAGAAAGGTATGGTGCTAGCGTGGTGTGTATGATAGTGCAAACTGTAAACCAAAGAAACCAACAAAGCTAGGAGAGAGAGCTGTACTGTCTTCCTTATCTGGTAAGCGGCAGATAGGACCTTCAAGGAGGGACTCTGCCTTGAGCCCTTTGCCTGCAGGAAAACCCCTCAGCAAGGAAATGTCCCACCCCAGAAGGGGGGCCCCTATAGCACTGAGGCAGTGGTTGGGAGTTGATGTCAGCAGGTCGAGCATAGCTAGCCACTACCCACACCTCAACCCCCTGTATCTTGCATTTTACCAGAGTAGTCAAAAATATGCCACACACACATGGGAGAACAGCTTATAAACAACATGCCATTGGGCAGTAAAGCCAGTCCGAGCAACCCATTCAGGTAGCAGTCACTAGTCCAGTGTCACCCCTTTTGGCTCTGTAGTGTCCAGCATGTCTGAAGCTCAAAGTTAAAGGAAGAAACGCCAGATGCTGAACTAATCTGTTGGCTGTTGGTGGGGCCAGTGTGACAAAAAACAGCCTGGGTCCCGAGTAGCTGCCTGAAAAGAATGTACTCAGCCAACCAAAGCACCAAAGCTAGGAGAGAAACCCCCTGAAATGAACAATCTGTAGGTTACGGACCCCCCAGAGTCAGTGAGAGGAGTGTTCCTGTGGCAGTGTGGCTCATTTGCAGAAAGTCACTCCTAATGACGTGAATGTCTCAATGAAAATCCAGTGTCCTCTTCAAGCGAGAAGGGCCGGGCCACTGTAACTCATTGGCTCAAATCAAAAGGAAATGTCCTGCCAGCAGGAATCCCTCAGTCAAGAGGTCCCAGGGTGAACAGTCTGCACCTGAGGTCTCACCTGCCCCCTTGCCCAGGCACCCCCTGGTCCATTCCTTAAACAGAGGTTCACTCATCCATATCCCCACTTACGCACAAACATAAAAATAACCAGATCTCCACTGTACTCCAGGGGAAAAATATCAGTCCATACAAAGCTCAATTCATAATCTTTATTCAGTGCCCATTGATAACACATTAAAAGTCAACAGTGGACCAATAAACATCAATCAAGTAGAGAGAGAATAACCCAAGTGTTTTGCTGTTGTGGCTTCATCAGGGGGCAAAGAAAAGACTGCATGTCATTCACACATTTAAATATAGTCCCGATTATGACATCATAATTTAAAAGCACCAATCATGTAACACCTTTTCCCAAACCAATAAAATCCTCTCCTATAGCCTGTTTCATTAACTGCGATTGACCTAATTTCAAGGGTCAAGTCCCAGTTAGCCTGGTGATCCACAGGTATAAAACATGGCATATTATCTCGAGATATCCAAAGAGACAGTACCTAGAAGGGAATAAGCAAAGTAATTGTATTTAAATACATTGTTCAAAAATGCTATTAAATGACAATTTACAAACTGTGGGGCTGTTAAGTACTATCTTAAGCATACTTCTGTGGATCCTATTATAAATGGGGGAGGGGGGCTGGGGAGGGAGGAAGGAAGGAGAAGGGAAATGTGGGGTTGGGTTGGAAAATAAAGGAATGGATACGGGTATAAGGTAAGGGGAAAGGAGGGATGTGTATAAAAGAGGGTGGGGGAAGGGGTATGGAGAAGGGGAGGAGAAAAGAGGGGAAGGGGAGTTAGGAATGGGTGGGGTGTGGGATGGGAAGAGGGAGGGGAACAAAAGGGGTGTTGAGAGGATATATGGGTGTTGGTTGTAGAAACTACATAAAAAAACAAACACTCTCAAAAGATAAACTATGGGGGTGGGATATTCAGACTGCGCCAGGCTGGGGCGCAAGCCTGGGCACAGCACAACTGGGATGCACCAGGGCGTGATCTGGGTGATATTCAACTGTGCTGCGCCATGGCTCAGCACCGTTAAGTATGGCACCGTGGCTGCCCCCATTGCTCATGGCGCAGTGGCACCGCGCCAGCGCAAGTGGCAAGAGAGGAGCAGGGGGATGCGCCAGCGCAAGTGCATTTGTGCTAGGTGTAAGAACTGTGATATTCAGCAGTGGGTATGCAAATGGAGCTATTATGCATACAAGGTGCAAATGGGGCCATTTGCATGTCATTATGGCCTCATTTGCATGCATGTGCGCTGATCCCTGGTGACTTGCACCTGGTGCCCTGCCAGGCTGCAGCTGTTAGGGACTGATGCCCTCTGCCTCTCAGCAGCAAAATGCCCGATCATGGGCATTGTAGAAATATTCTTATCCCTGGTGGTCCAGTGGACCTGCTCCCTAGACCGATCGTGGGTGTAGATAAATTCATTCCATCCCTGATGGTCCAGTGGACCGAATCCAGCCCGATCGCGGGCTTTGTGATTTAACAATCGCTGGTGGTCAGCAGTACACCCCTCACCGCCCACTCAGTTCCTGCCACCCGCTCCCCCCGTCAGTGGCGGGCAGCAGCTCCCACCCGCAAGCCACCCGTGACTGGCAGCATACGGTATGGCTGTATGCTCATTGGTCTAGCATGGGCCAATGGGCGTGCCGAACCGTGCTGGCCAACACAGTCCCGATATGTGAATGGAAGTCATTCACATATCAGACCTGTGTAGTACAGTACGATCTGTATGCTCATTGGCCCACGCTGTGGACTAATGAGCCGACAGCCATACTGTACGCTGTCAGTCGGCGGCCACCACCGGGCGGCTTATGGGTGGGGAGCTGCCGCTGATGGGGGGGCGGTGGCAGGACTGAGTGGGCGGGTGGGGAGGGGTACACTGACCACCAGGATTGTTAAATTTACAAGCCCATGATTGGATTTGGGAGTGGGTCCACTGGACCACCAGGGATAAACTGAATTTAACAATGCCCGCGATCAGGCTGCAGAGCAGGTCCACTGGACCACCAGGGATTATGTTTGTTTATTTTATCCCGCGATGGGGGGCGGGCACGACGCCCGGCCTGTGTCTGGGGAGGTCGGGTGGCCACCCACAGCAGGCGGCTGCCGTGTTGCACCCAGCAATACGGTGACCGGCCTGTGGGTGTCCCCCGACTTGTTCCTCTTTTTATCGGGCACAACTTTGCACCCCCCTGTGCAGCGCAAGGCAGGTTTGTGCCTGCATATGTGCCGCACATCCCGGGCTAAATATCAGGATGTGCTGCATATGCATGGGCACGCCCCCTGCACTTGCGCTGCACACATTACTGGTGCACCCCGGTGCATTGGGATTTGCGCAGAGCAACATCCCCCTTTGAATATCGCGCCGGGGCGCATCAGTGGGTTGTGCATGGCGCACCACTGTTGTGCCATGCGCAACCCCTTTGAATATCCGGCCCTGGATTTGCAACATCTATAAATACATAGTGGATCATAAAATTGGTATTTCAGAATCTTCTATCCTTAAGGAAGGGCTTCAAATCTCAAAATTCATTTAGTCCCTTGGGCTGATTGTCTTAAATTTAAAGATCCAATAGCTCTCTCTTTTCGATAATTGGTATAACTTGTTACCTCCCTTTCTAGCTGCTTTCACATGCTCCAGCTCCATGAATTTCATATGTTTGGGGTCACTATGATGTGTCTCCAAAAAATGCCTACCCCAGGAGTATCAATTTTCCCATTTACAATAGATGTGACATGTTCTTGTATCCTTTCTTTCAGAGTTCTAGCAGTTCTACCTACATAACACAGATTACATGTACACCGTAACACATAAATTACAAAACTGATTGAACATGATATGAATTCCATGATAACACACTCCGTGGGCAAGTTCCTGCACTGAAATTTCTTTTCCTGAATTTCGTACTGGCAGACATTGTATCTTTTGCACTGAAAAAACCTTTGGGTTTTATTTATTTTTATTTATGACTTTGATAACCGGGTAGGTACACTGATCCCAGGGACTGTTTTCAGGCATGACCTGGGCCATGACAATAGCACAGGAGGCAAAGAAAGCAAAATACAATAGAGCAATCAAATGCAATATACAATAGAGCATTAAGGACATAGGGTTAGTACAATGATAACAAAGTCATACAAGAGAAATACAACAATGGACCACAGCAACATTAGGTACAGGAAGTTTGATACACAGGCAAATATACATAGAACAGTGAAGTAGCTAAAAATTCAAAGTGTCTAGTAGCCAGGGCAGACTAGAGAGGAGGGAACTGGAAGATGGAAGCTACCCAGTGAAGCACCAGCAGCATGACTCAACAAGGAGCCGGCCTTTTTTTTTTTTTTTTTTTAACCAGGAGAGAGACACTAAGCTGAAGCTTGTTTACAGGTGCAACCTGGGAGCAGAAGGAAGTTAAGTGACTTGCTTAGGGTCACACAGTATGCAAGTGGGGGCTGTGGGATTCAAACCCAGGTCTCCAGGTTTACAGCTCAAAGTCTTAAACCACTGCGCTATACTGCCTCCTGCCAGGGGGTCTTTGAGGCGGGATTTGAACAGGCAGTTGGTATTCAGGGAGTGAAACCTGACTGGCAGTTTATTCCATAGCGAGGGGGCTGCAGTGGACAGGGCCCTCCCTTCCATGTTGGAGGATACCCCAGGAATATGGAGGGGAGGAGGTAGTATTTGAGCGGAGGCAGCAGCTTAGGGTTCTGACTCTGAAAAGGGCTGCGAGAGGGGACTCTTGGTTGGTTTGGACAGCTTTATCAACCAAACAGCAAAGGAGTCACCCAGTGACTGGTAAAGGTCACAGTGGAGGGTGGAAAAAAGGGCCAGTAAGGCAAAGCGACAGGCACTGTTGTGGGCAATGGAGAGTTTGGCAGTGAGTAAAGAGGATGACCTGGCGTAGATGGTGGAACAGTAATCAAGTATGGGGAGTAGGTTTCCCTGGACAATGGCAAGCCGAGCCTCTGGGGTGAGATAGTGCCTGAATCTGTATGCTGCACCCAGCTTTTGGTGTATACTGAGTTAATGTGCTCAGAGAGGAAGAGGGAGGGGTCTAGAGTGACACCAAGATACTTGAAGGTATCAACATTTTTGAGCACCTGGCCTTCAGGGGAGATTATGTTGGGAGAGGAGGGGTTATTGTTGGAGCCAACCTGTTTTATTGCTTCTTGGCACACAGAACTATGTACCAGCTTATCTCTCAAACTTTGTGCTTTTCTAAATGTAACCCTTGGGCTCTCACCTATCATTATCCCTGCTGTGGCATTGCTATGTAAAATGTGCCAGTTTACTAAGTTTCCTAAGTTTTGTTTTTGGAAAAAAGAAGGCAGAGGCCCTTCATGATTTTTCCCCACACAATGTGGGCTACTATATATGGTTTGGATTAGTAGTAAGACAGATGTCCAGATATTTCTTAAATGTTTCAAAATTACTGAGGTCGACAAATTCTTG
Source organism: Neoceratodus forsteri (assembly GCA_016271365.2). Lineage (NCBI taxonomy): Eukaryota > Metazoa > Chordata > Ceratodontiformes > Ceratodontidae > Neoceratodus > Neoceratodus forsteri. Next base: position 1,124,724,400 of record CM057449.1, on the reverse strand, counting down.
CCAGAGTGAGTTCCATAGTCTAGATCCCCAAGTTGTTAGAAAATTATTTATTTTATTGGACTTTGCCTTTTTTTATTGTGTGACCTAAGTACCCTTGTGGAAGTAGAAAAGGTGAGTCCACATTTTGTCATAAGTTCTGGAGATTGTAAGACCTTGTAAAGAAACAAAATATCCCTCCTGCATCGTCTCTTCTGGAGAGTGTGTAGTCCTGTGATTTGGAGTCTCTCAGAGTAAGGTCTGTGGGACATACCAGACACCATTCTTGTGGCACGTCTCTGAACACACTCCAGTTGTATTATGTTGCCCTTTAAATATGGATTCCAGAGAGACAAGCCGTAGTCCAAACTGGGTCTTATGTGTGATCTATATAGGGGAATTAGACATTGCTCTGTTCTGGTGACAAAAGAGCATTTGATTTGATTTGATTGAGGAGGGAATTAGCCATCCTAGTGATTTTTTGACAGAGATTGTGGGTTGTGAATCTGTTGTTAATAAGGATACCCAGGTCCCTTTCAGTAGTAGATGCCTTTAGTGGTATGTTGTTTATTCTATATATGTTTTGGGGATTTTTTGAACCAAAGTGAAGAATGATACATTTATCAATGTTAAATTCCAATCCCTTGCTCAGGGCCCATTGTTCAAGTAAGCAATAATACCCGAGAGGGTGGGTGGTATTGGGCAAAACCGGACCGCCTGTGTCGTAATGAGGCCCAACGCCACAGGCGGAGGGCCTTATAACCCCTGGGCGGTCCGGTATTGCCCATACCGCCCACCGAGGGTATTATTGCGCTTAGAAATGGGCACTGTAAAAAAAAAAAAGAAAACAAATTAATTAAAAATTACTTTTTAGAACGTTTTGAAATGAAATAGTTCCTCCGCCTGCTTTACAAGGATGGTCTGAATAGTTAGAAAGTTGGTAGATTGCAGCAGATTCTTTCATTTGTTTTTTGGGTTGAACAGCCCCCCACACACACACACATATATAACAATTGTTTTATTTACTGTACACTTGCTTTGTTTTATGTTGAGAGGCTGTTTTTGTCTTGCTAATGTTTTTTTTCAGACAGGTCAGAGGTTGCGTGGGGTAGATTAGAGGTTGCGATCGTGACACAGAAGCGCGGCGTGGGAGAGTAAGCTGGTGTTGTCGGGAGCCAGTTGTTTTATTTTTTTTTATACATTCTTGGTCCTCGGTGCTTTTTATGTAGAGCGGGACTGTGAAGGGGAGCGTCTGTTTTACCCACTGGTACTGTGAAGGGGCGCATGTATGTTAGCCGGAGTCAGCGAGCGGGCGACCAACCGACCGGAGCAGCAGGAGCCAGAATGTTGACAGTTGTGGGAATGAGCGAGAGTACTGCCAATTGTGGGAATGTAAGTCCCTTAATATTCAGCGTACACAGTATCAGGGATTGCAGGGCATGGGGAAAGATCAGTGGTGGCAGTGTTTTAGAGGTGAGAAGTACTGTAGATTTTAAATGTTTTCTTTTTTGAAGACACGTTGCAACCGGCAGGAGGAGGGACGAGCGAGAGTGTTATCGGGTGACCGAGCTTTTCTTGTAGCTGTGTGGGGAATTAGGGGCATGGGGCAAGCTGCATATTCTTTATTTAGAGAACAAGACGTTCAAAACAGACGTTAAAGAATTAATGTAGCTAGCAGGCAGTTGTTTCAGTCAGGAAGGAGTGTATCGGGAGAAGTGATGGTGGTTGGGCTCTCTCGCTAAGCGAAGGAAAAAAATGGTGGCGTTTTACATTTTAAATGAGTTGTTGCAGCCAATTATGTAGCAGGGTGGGCACTACAATACTATTGGGTGAAGGGGCACTGTAGACTGGTACTTTTTGTTTCCTGTGCATCTATTGAAAGTTAATGTACCCCCATGGCAAGGGTACTAGCCAATCAGATGCCAGGAAATAAAAAGCCTATTTTCTAACGGTATTTAGATCTGAAACAAGGTTTGATAAATGTGCATCGGTATCTACCTGTCCCCCAAGTTTTGAATTGTCTGCGAATTTGACTAGCCAGTTCTGGGAGCTGATTTACATGTCACTAATATATAAATTAAACAGGATGGGTCCCAGGACAGAGCCCTGAGGTACTACACTACTAACCGGGCATTGGTTGGACAGGGAACTGTTTATATTCACCCTTTGGTTCTGTTGGTTAACCATGGTTTTATCCAGCTGGTGAGGCAACGTGAAAAGCTGAAAGCTTCCAATTTGGCTACCAGTTTCCCATGTGGGAACTTGTCGAAAGCCTTGCTGAAGTCTAGTAATATGACATTGGATGAGATGTTATTATCTAGGCTGATACTTATGTTGTTGTAAAAGGAAACCAGATTGGAAGTGCAGGAGTGCCCTGTTTCGAAACCGTGTTGTGATATGTGGCAGTATAGCCTAGAGGTTAGAGGAACAAGGTGTGAACAAGCTTGATACATCCAGCAGACCAGATCTGAGTTTGATTCTCACAACCTCCACTTGCATACTGTGTGACTCTGAGCAAGTCACTTAACCGCCCAGTGCTCCCAGGTCGCCCCTGAAAACCGGCACTTGTGCCTAGTGGGCCTTACCCGGTTACCAAAGACTAAAATAAAAAATAAAAATATGTCAGCTAGGTTTAGTGTGTCCATTTCTTTTTCTATAAATGTTTTAATAATTTTTTCCATGATTTTGCAAACTACGGAGGTGAGGCTTATAGGATGATAGTTCTGGACATTGTATTTATTACCCTTTTTAAAAATGGAGGGGTCAACTGAAGCTGTTAGCCAATCTGTAGGAATCTGACTAGTTGCAAGTGATTTGTTGAAAATAATATTCAAGGGTGTTAGTAAGGCATTGGAAGTTTCTAGAAGGAATCTTGGAGTGATATTGTCGGGGCCAGGGCTAGATGATTTTTTAGGGTACATAGAGCTCAGAGAATCACAGTGTCAGTAATGAAATATTTAATGGTATTATTATTTGGGTGGAAGTCAGTGGATGTGGGAGCATTTTAGGTGAAAATACAGAAGCAAAATAGGTGTTATATATATTAGCTGTATCTATGTCTGAGTTGACAATTTTATTGTCATGGATGAGTGGTCCAACCTTCCTAGTGTTCCCTTTTTTACTATTAAGATATGAATATAGAGTTTTGTAGGAATCTTTGGTGTGGGCTATTCTAAATTTGAGTTTTGCTTTGGCTAAATTTATTGTGTGTTTAAGGGATAGTAGAATGGCTTTGTATTTTGAATAAATGAATTCTTTGTTGAGTAAGCTCTTGTTTTTCCAGATCATGTTCCCAATCTGTCCAGCCAGATTATTATACTCTGTAGAGAAAGTGACATGTCCACAACTATCTGTGTTCTCCCCTTGTCTGTCTCTTTTCGTGAGTAGCTGATCCCTATCTTTGCTTCTCACCTCAAGATATGCCTTCTCCAGCAGATCTTCCCTGTATCCTCCGTCTAAAAATCTTTTAGTAAGTTCCTTAGATTGTTCATCATAATCATCCAGTTCCGAGCAATGTCTCTTTATCCTAAGGAACTGTCCATAAGGAATTGAATTTTAGAGGGTGAGAACTGTCATATCTAAGGAAGCTATTTGTAGATGTTTCTTTTCTGTAACTCTTGGTAATAATCCCCACTTTCGATATCTCACTCCAAAACAAGGTCCAGAAAGTTCATTGTAACCAGGTGTCCCCAGTGCCCTTCAAATAGGATTGAAGATTTTGGACACACTGTTTGAAAAAATCCAAGAAGGCATGTAAGTGGTCTTTTAATGACCCCACCCCTGAAACAATAAGTGTGCCGGGGGTCTTCTAAGTTCTTATGAATTTTTGGGAGAATGTAAAATGTAGGGACAACTGGTGATGCACAACAGAGATTGAAATTCCTGTTCAGTTATTTGCCCACTCTGTAAACCCTCCCGTAATAGTTCTCACATTTCTCTCTTAGGAGATACCCTCGGATTAAGTGGCAATTTCCTGTAGCTTTCTCTGTCATCCAGCAATCACATATCTACAGTTCTATAATGTTCTCTATTCATAACAACAAGATTGCCCTGTTTATCTGCTGGTTTGATCACGATCTCTGTATTATTTGAGAGGGAATTCAATGCTTGTACCTCTTGTGGTTTCAGATTTCTTGTGTTATTTGTGTTCTTCTCTATTAGCTCAGTCACCTCTTTAGTTGCTATTCTTTCAAAAGTCTACAGGGCACTGTACACTGTTGGGCAAAAATCTAATTGCTTTTTAAAGCACTGTTTTCTAGCTATTTCAAGTTCCCATAATTTATCCTAATTAGTAATTTCAAGGTTTTTTTGTTGTTCATAAGCTCTTCCAAAATGGTCCTGAGGGAGGCAGTAGTGCAGTGGTTTAAGGCTCTGAGCTGCAAACCTGGAGACCTAGGTTTGAATCCCACAGCCCCCACTTGCATACTGTGTGACCCTGAGCAAGTCACTTAACTTCCCTGTGCTCCCAGGTCACACCTGTAAACAAGCTTTCAGCTTAGTGTGTCTCTCCTGGTTAAACAATTGGGGGGGGGAAAAAAGGTATCCAAGTTATTATCAATGGCTAGATTAGTAATGTCTGCAGTCTTCCTATATGTACCAAACTTCATGCTAACCCCAGTAATACTCAGTTATTCATAACTTCTGCAGTGTCCGTTTAAGACTGAACTGCCCAGACAGATGGAATGCTATGCAAATGGTGGAATCTTTGCATGTGCTATTTTTCAAATGCTGCCTTGAACTAACTGCCTAGTTCTAAACCCTCAGATTTCATTCTCCATCTGTCAAGACCAGAAGCTCGGAGATCCTGTCCTCATCTACTTGTCCTGACATGACAAAACTTATAAAACTATGTAAGTATTATTCATCCTTTTTCTTTTGCTGCCTTTAGCTTGTGTTTTTGTTTTACTAAACTGTTGTTTTAGTGTTAAAGTAATTCTTTCTCGGTTTCACACAGTGCAGTTTAACCGGTGGGGAACCGGGGCTTTTCTTAGAGATTTTCAGAGTTCCCTGACTAAGAAACCCCTTAGTTTTATTTGAAATTTAAGTTTTATATTTAAATTGTGAACTGCTAATCCCAGTTCTTGAACTGCTAACTCTGGTTTGTTTTTGAGTTCTGTTCCTAGTTCTGAAAGGTTTTTTCCGGTTCAGAAACTGACTGCAAGCACTAAATAAGACTTTAAAATCCTCCTTATTTAGCAGTTACTGATTTTATTCATTTTCATCATTCAAAATGTCAGAAAAAAAAAGAAGAACGCTGAACCCGGTTTCAAACCTTGAACTGATTGTGGTGAGATTTTTGCCAAAACAGACAAGCAAAATCTTTGTGTTGTCTGTTTGAGTTTTGAACATTTAAAAACCAACTGTGATATTTGTAAAACTTTTCCAGAAAAAACAGTGAAAAAGCACCTTGAAAGGCTCAAGAAAAAGATGTCTGTTTCCGAGGGTCCCTCGTGTTCTGACCAGCCAACACCCTCTGTTACTGTGGCTAAAACCACTTTGATTTCAACATCTGTAACTGCCACCTCTGAGACGGGTACCTAAGCAGTTCCAAAGAGGCTTGCTGAGTCGGCTGACTCTCCGGTTCCCTCAAAAAAATCTAAAAAGACAAAACACACAGAATCCCCTGCTGAGAAGCAATTGGGGACGTCTGTGCCTGCAGTAAAAATGACAAGTGCAGATGTGATTGCACAGGCCTTTCGTGTTATCCAGGCTTTACAAGGGCTTACTTCTCCTTTGCCTCGGACTTCAGCCAGACTGGCTGTTCCTCTCAGTCTTCTCTTTATGAGGAAGAAGAGTATCTGGATATTGATGTGGAGGAGAAAGGGAACCCCACTGAACCGGAGGTTTCCCCTGAACAAGAATTTGGCTCTCCTTCAAGGGCATCAGAGGATTTTTCCTTTCACTTTACCTTTGTAAGAAGGATAGTGGATGCATTAGACATTCCCACAAGTGAAGTTGAGGATGAAGAAGTTGAATATATGAAACTGATGGGGTTAACACCCACTAAAAAGCTTCTTCTTCCCATTAACAAATTCTTTAAAAAAGATGCCCTGAATATACTGCAGACACCAAATACTGCTCCACCTCTGAGTAAGAGGTTGGATAAAAAGTATCAGTTAGAAAGGCAGGGTGCTGAATTTTTGTTCTCTCACCCTGACCACCAGGGGGTGTTGCAAGTGGCAGCCTGTGACAAGGCAAGGGTTCCACGAACCTCCCATTCTCCAGGCAAGGACTCAAGGAAAATTGACAGCATGGCCAAAAATGGTTATCTTTCGGCCTCTTTGGCTATCAAGCAGGCCAGCTTCCAGGCCTATGTCGCACAATACCAGAAATCTCTCTGGCAATCATACCTTGCTATGTCAGATAAGGTGCAGTCTCTTATTTCAGCTGACCTAGCTGAAACAGCTAGATTTGGTCTGGAAGCAGCCAAATATCAATTTCAAATGTCCGCTGATTCAAATGACACAGCTGCCAGGTGGATGGCGAATATTGTGGCTCAGAGAAGGTTTGCTTGGTTAAGAGCCACAGACCTTACCCAGGATATACAGACCAAGGCACTAGATTTCCCATTAGAGGAAAATGCCCTCTTTTGGCAAATGACAGAGGCTTACATGAAAAAGGTGGATGAGCATAAGGCCACCTACAGAAGCAACTCTGCAAAAGAGAAAGCTTCCACATCCACTAGATTCTTTGGAAGGGGAGGCAGGGGTTGATCCTTTCAAATCAGGCCCTTTTTCCAGGCCATGGCTATGACCCCATACTAGCAGTACCCACAGCAGGGATACTTCAGAGGTACGGGCAGAAGGGGTTCCAGGTGTGGTATCCAGTCCCAAGCTCAGCCCCAAGCAAAGCAGGCATCCTGATGTGTCTGTACAGGCCACCTCCCTACTGCCTGTAGGAGGCAGACTGGCTCATTTTTCACACCTCTGGGAAAACATCACAGACAAGTGGGTCCTGGAAGTAGTGAGTCAGGGACTGTTTCTAACCTTCAAATTCCTTCCACCCTTAAGACCTCGGGTTTTTAAGCCATCCTCAAATATATAGAGAAAACTCCTGGAAACAGGTTCAAAAACTGCTTCAGTCTCAAGCAGTGGAACCAGTGCCAGCCAACTTAAAGGGAAAGGGATTTTATTTCAGATACTTTCTTACCACAAAGAAAAGTGGGGAGTGGCGGCCCATCTTAGACCTCAGAGTCTTAAACAGATACCTAACAAAACCAAAGTTAAAAATGGTAACTTTGGCACTGATCTTGCCAACCCTCCAAAAAGGAGACTGACTGGCCACACTGGACCTACAAGATGCCTATTTCCACATCCCAGTAGGGGAGTCTCACAGAAAATACCTCAGTTTCAGACTCCCTTTAGGTCACTATCAATTCTGAACCCTGCCATTCGGTCTCACTTCAGCACCAAGGGTGTTCACAAAGTGCTTGGCAGTGGTACTGGCACACCTCCGAAAGCAGGGTGTCGCAGTCTTTCCATACGTAGACGACTGGCTGGTTGGTAGGAAAATCACCTCATCACATCAGGGATCAGCTGCAACTCACTCAGGAGCTCTTGGAGTCCCTAGGATTCCTGATAAATCTAAAAAAGTTGGTCCTTCAGCCTGCTGAGGTATTGCAGTTCATAGGAGCCAAGTTAAATACCCTGCAGGGCATACCTGCCCCTGGATAGGGTAAGAAGCATCCAGCAGGTAGCAGGCTCATTCATCCTCAACAAATCAAAAACTGCAAGACAATTTCTTCAGCTCTTGGGCCACATGGCAACTGCCACTGGCACAGTACTGGGATCCGGATTCCAGATGAGAGGCATCCAGTTTCACCTCAGAGCTCACTGGTGCCAGAAAAGAGAACCTCTTTCAAAATTGATTCCAGTAACAGGAACTTTGTTACATGCTCTTGAATGGTGGAAAGAGGAAAGCAACCTGAGAGAAGGGGTTCCTTTCCAACAGGAGCCTCCCTCAGTAATTCTCACAACGAATGCATCACTCCTGGGGTGGGGTGCCCATCTGGGAGATCACACTACCCAAGGCGCATGGTCAAGTGCAGAGTCAGTCTTGCACATAAACCTGCTGGAGCTCAGAGCAGTATCGCTTGCACTGAAGGCCTTCACACCCCTGCTACAGGGAAAGGTGGTACAGATCAGAACAGACAATAACACCACCATGTACTACATAAACAAGCAGGTAGGGACAAGGCCAGATCCTCTTTGTACAGAAACTATGAAAATATGGAGTCTGGCATACTCATTGAGAGCTTCCCTACAGGCCATTCATTTGCCTGGCAAGGACAGTACCTTGGCAGATACTTTGCGTTGGATCAACCAGACCCATCACGAATGGACTCTGAACAGGCAAGTGGTTTTCAGGAGGTGGGGCACTCCAGAGGTAGACTTGTTCACATCTCACCAGAACCACTACCTGACAAAATATTGTTGCAGACCACCAGAGCGGGGAGCAGTCCCCTTGGATGCTCTAATTCTGGATTGGTCTGGGAAACACCTGTATGCTTTTCTTCCCTTCCCCTTGGTATACAGGGTTTTGCTGAATCTCAGGTCCCAGTTAGCATCCATGATCTTGATAGCTCCAGATTGGCCCAGACAGCCATGGTACTCTCTTCTGCTCTCCATGTCTGTAGCCAAACCGATACACCTTCCCAGGAGGCACAACCTGTTAACCTCCAATCAGGGGAGGCTCCTGTACCTGAATCTCAAATCTCTCAGGCTCAAGGCTTGTCTCTTGAGCACCTAGAATATGCAGGCCTAAACCTTTCTGAAGGTGTCCTGGACAGTTTGAGGAGTTACAGGAAGCCCTCCACTAAGAAAACCTATGCAAAATGGAAAAGGTTTTCTATTTGGTGTTCCACCCAGAATATTGTGCCAACACAGGCTGGGGTACCAGCCAGGCTCAATTATCTTACTTAGTTGCATTCTTTGGGCCTTCAGCCCAGTACCCTGAAGGTACATTTGGCTGCAGCATCTGCTTACATTTCAGCCAGGCATAGAATTTCTCTAGCCTCAGACTGTGTCTTTAAGAGGTTCTCTAAGGGCCTTTCCCATTTGCACCCCCCTCACAGGGAACCAGTGCCAGCATGGGACCTTAATGTGTGTATAGCCAAACTCATGGGGTCCGCTTTTGAGCCCATTTCTTCAGCTCATCTAAAATATGTCACATGGAAAACAGTTTTCCTGGTGGCAGTGACTTCAGCTAGAAGGATCAGCGAGCTCCAGGCTCTTTACATAGATCAGGACTACACCTCCTTACACAAGGACAGAGTGGTCCTGAGAACAAACAGGAAATTTCTCCCTAAAGTGGTTTCTGATTTCCACTTGAACCAAACCATTACCATACCTATCTTTTTTACTGAGCACTCCACTTCTGGTGAAAGGAGACTCCGTAGTTTGGATGTTAAGAGAGCTCTTAGTTACTACATGTCAGCCACTAAGGACCATAGGCAGGACAGAAAACAGCTGTTCCTGACTTATGAGGATGTGGGAAAGGGTAACTCAGCATCTAAAAGATCCATTTCTTGCTGGATAGTGCATTGCATCCAGTTTTGCTACTCTAAAGTGGGAAGGGAACCCCCAACAGGGTTGAGGGCCCATTCCACAGGGGGCACAGCTGCTACCTTAGTAGCTGCCAGAAATGTTCCATTAGTGGACATCTGTAAAGCAACTACCTGGAAAACAGTACACACCTTTACAAAGTATTACAGTTTGGACATCCTGTCCAGGTTGATGTCAGGTCTGGCACAGCAGTCCTGCAGAGTCTGTTTCCTAAGTAGGTTCTGTGCCCACCTCCATAGGTACTGCTTCATAGTCTACAGAAGTTATGAATACCTGAGTATTACTGGGTCTAGAAGAAAAAATTGCTTGTCATAGTAATCTTGTTTTTTCCTAGTGATACTCAGGTATTCATAACTTCCCACCCTGCCTCCCCTTCAAGAACCAGTAGCCTCTGCATTCCTGGGAATGTTTTTCTGACCTAATATATAGGTGCCACAATCAGGCACTATTGTTTGTAAATTGGGTCCTTGTTTTTCTTCTCCTTCAGGTGATTTCTGACATTCAGGGGTGTTGTTGCATTTTATGACCCCAGTTTGGGGGGTTTTGTCCTCCTCTTGGGGGCTTTTGGGTGTTGTTTTATTAATCATTATAATTCCAATCATTACGGTTTTTGTGGTTTAGAACCAGGGCAGTTAGTTCAAGGCAGCTTTTGAAAAATAGCACGTGCAAAGATTGAATCATTTGCATAGCATTCAATCTCTCTAGTCAGTTCAGTCTTAAAGGGACACTGCAGAAGTTATGAATACCTGAGTATCAATGGGAAGGAACATGATTACTATGGTAAGTAATGTTTTCTTCTCTAGTCCTTCTTGAAATTGTCATAAGTCCAAATCTTCAGGGACATTACTCTCTGTGTCTCTTCCCATATTTTCCTCAGTGACTTCACTTGGCACTTTATTACCAAAAAAGCACCTTAACTTGATCCTTCTTAAGAAGTTGTATAAGTCCACGTTAATTTCAAAGTCACTGATCCTCGGAACTGGCACAAAATTAAGCCCCTCCTGTTGCAAAGAAATTTCTTCTTCTGAGAGGGCTGTGCTGGATATGTTAATTATTTGTAGGTTGTTGCCCTTTTCTCTCTCACTTTCCAGACTGTTCCTTCTCGTTTTCTGCCCCCTGTCTTTCCTCTTCTTGTCCTTCTTTTCTTGGTCTGTCACTTGAGACCTTGTTCTGCTTGTCTAAAAAATGTTTGCCACGTGATTGATTGACTGAGACAGTGGTAACCGGTTTTATTCTTGTTTCAGCCACTACATGTGCATTAGAGTCAGTCTCCTTCTGGATATTTTTTGAAATATCAAACCTCACTCTTGACCGCCCCCTACTTTTGGAGCAGGAACATGAACGTGAGTGTCTCCGATTGTCTGGGGTCCAGGAGAAAACCTGATCATTATCATAGTCATTTTGATCCCTTTTTAACTTTGCCTGTTTTCTCACAGTCAGAGCTTGTTCATATTTGCTCACCTTGTGCTGTAGGACTTTGCCAAGCTTATTAAAATCAGGATACCTTGTAAATTTAACTGTTTCCCTTTTTGCAACTTCAGTGTTTCAGGGGTGGTGTTGCATTTTATGACTCCCCAAACTAGTTGGGCCAAGTGGTCCTTATCTGCTGTCAAATTCTATGTTTCTTCCTGTATTATCAACTTGGTGAACCCTGCGTAGCATTGTATTGCCAGTTCCATGCATGCATCCCTGTTGTTAAAATTTTGAAGTCCACAAGAGGGAGCTTTTGTTACTCTTAGTCCCCTCAGTATTTGATCTCTCTTAAGATAGTTTCCAATTTAATAATATTGTATGTGATATTTAACTCGTGGATCAACAGTCTCATTATTCAAAAAGGCTGTTTTAATGTACCCGAATGTTGTACTTTGTGATTCATTAACAGTACCATTTAGTTTTTGGTTTGCTTTAACACATCTAGTCCGTAGTGGCTGACTAGCAAGCACAAAGAAACCAGCACCAGGTTTGCAGGTAAAAAAAAGCAAAAAAATACTTTATTCCACAAAATGCACAAACATGTGCTTAAAGAGGCAGTGTGTGAAAAAAAATACATGCAGAGAGTGCAGTGCTGCCCTTAGACTGATTTTTTTGTGCTTGCTAGTCTTTTAATTTTGTCTTGGCACAGTTTATAGAGTGGAGCTGCATTTACTGTTAGGAGAACCTGTAATGTCTGAGCAGACTCCAGACAAAAACTGTTACCACCGTCGCTATCGGCTGCTGCTCTTGAGCCTGTTTGCATTCTAAATGCTTCCAAGACTAAGCTTAAAAATTCAGTAAGAATTCAAAAAATGTGGCGACTTCTGGTTCTGGTTTTGATTGGGATGTAGCACGCTGCAGTGAGCTTCAGACCCAAACCTTATTTAACTCACTCCTGCCTAGTATCCAACGCTACCAATCTTACTAAAACAGTTGTCAAGAAACTTACACTACTTGAGGGGCAGGAGGAGGCGAGCGCCGGTGACCATCAGTACTTTGGAACCCGACAAGCAATTACCTCCAGAGGCAAGCAGGCCAAAACAAATAGATATAGCAGCTCCTTCATCAACCGTGGCCCAACCATCCAGTACGGCAATAATGGATGAACATTGAGCCTTCTGCTCTAAGGTGCAGGAGTTTAAACAAGATCTGAAAGCTGACCTGGTCAAAATAGAAACCGAGGTCTAGTCTCTGGAAGCCCAAGCAAGTTCTACTGACACCAAGGTGGATTGTCTAGAACGGCTCATGACCCACGCACTCCAGGAATGCCAGCAATTGCAGGACAAATGCAAAGATCTCTAAACTAGATCTTGCCACAACAACATGCGCATTTATGGAATCCTGAAAATTCTGAAGGCCAGGACATGGGGGCTTTAGTGAAGGGCCTACTATGGGATTTGCTGCAACTGGACCCAGGCTACCCCACTGATATAGAGAGGGCCCACCAGGTGCTTCAATCTAAACCTCAACAGCCTACGGACCAAACACGCTAAGTAATAATCAAATTCCTGAGCTACAGTACAAAACAAGACCTTCTTCTTTGTGCCTGGAGGATGAAACAGATCACCTGCCTTAATACCCGATTATACTTCAATAATGACTACTCTCATGGGGTTATGGCCAGAAGAAGAGCCTATTTGCCAATTCTCTGAGCTCTCTATTCTAACCAGCTCAAATTCCAGAACCCCCACCCAGCCCGCCTTGTGATTATGTTTCTGGATGGCCCTCAGACTTTCTCCACTCTGGAGTAAGCAGCCAAAGTCATCCACACTAAAGAAGTTGAGGTCTCCCTTCCCCAGAGACAGCAAGTCTGCTCTGAAGCCACTGCCTTGAGAGGCAACCTTTGGTCCTCAGCAGCTGCCCGGTAAGATCACCAGAGACAGGGCCTAGCCACCATTGAAGAAGTCTGGCAGTTGTTTCAGACCTTTGCTAGGCCCTTTTCGCTCTGATCATGAGTGGGAGAATTTTCTTTGTGCAGACGCCTCGTGGCGTGTTTAGGAAAACCGACTGCCTTGTTTCACTGCTCAGCTCCGGAGATCGTTAGGCCTGGTTTTCCTGTGAGTCTCTGTGCCATGCTACCACTGGAGACAGTATTTTTTAATCCCCCATTGAGATAAACTATCGGACTCTGAATCAGCTAACCTCTGCTTTTCATCTCCGCTGTTTAGGGGACACTAGTTACTGTAAGTTAAGTGTTACCGGATAATGGGCTAAGGTTTAGTAGCTTAGCCCCTCCAGTTGTTTATCCATAGTATTTTATAGAGTAGATAAGAGATCGGTTGCCCCTCATATATTCAAGATTTCACTCCACTGAACTCCAACAGATAATCTGATCACAGGGTGGAGGCCATTGGATCTTATCTGGGACCCCTGAGACACAGGTTCCACTGTGTTGCTCTTCCACTCTCAGGTTTGGACGGGGACGTATGCAGGGAGCAAGCCATTGGCCTGGTGTCTAACTGTAACCTCCCCCCACCAGCCCCCCTTGTTCAACTAGCAGGGCAGCTCCTCTCACACATGGCACCACTGAGAGGGGTGGGAGTAGTCACTATGAAATACATTTCTAATGACCCATACTTCTACTTCTACTTCGGAGCCTGCCATCCTCAGACAGGCAAACCAAGTGTGGAAACTACCTGGCTCACACCTGGGGGGACCATTTAGCATGGCCATCAACCTGGGTCCCTGGGAGAAAACATTTGCTCAGCATTATGCTAGGTTTGTACTTCTGGACAGGGGCACCCAAGTAAATCCAGACACTGGAAGCAATAACTGTAATGTCCAGACCAGGTTGGGATTCTAGAGTGTGGCTTTTATTCACATTACAGAGAATAAACAAAGCAAAGATGGACCCCCACAGGGCTACTTCCACTGGAATTGCAGATTACTGAGGTACAGAACACACACAGACAGCGAACCCTCAGGTTCTGAATGAATCTGGGCACACACGGCCTGAACTGGAACACTTCTCTTCTTTCTCTTGACTTGGCACCCCAGCCAGTACTAGGACACTTTTCCATATTGCATGGAGGTTGCTGGTGGCTCCCTAAACCACCCATGAGCACATTCCGGATCACAGGGAAATCCAAAATCCCACATCTGGATGCTTTCCTCGGGCATTGGCCAAGTGCCGTGAGAGAAAACAAAGGTGCCCAAACTGAACCCGGAGAGGTAAACCTGGTTACTCCAGATGGGAGGGTCTCCCACCTTTTGCACCCAAATCTATACACGGCCATTCATCTGGTTACAACACCTTTCTTTGAAACACTCTTGTAGATGCTCTCTTTAAATGTTTTGCACATTTAACATTCTACTTTTCACACTACGGTGGTGTCCTGACTTTAAAAGTTCTGTATGTGGCTATGTCTTAACTTTAGACCCCCACTGTTGCAGATGCTTTTAAAACGTACACAGTCTAAAAGTTTTGTACTTGGCAAGTCTCCCTAGACACCACAGTAGGCAGACACTTTACTTAAAACACAGTCTTGGTGAAGAGTCCCTTTGTCAGAGAAAAACTCACCACGGGAATGCAGGTGCCTCAGGGCTTTTTCCACAAAATGTCTCTGGTACACAAATAACTCTAGGCAGCTTCACCCTTTCCAGGCTGGACCAGAGGATTGCCCCTGACTCCTGGAATCCCCCCCATTCCTCCGGGGATGGGGCACTGGAAAACCTTCCAGGAACGGTCTCTACCACTTCACAACGGGTCTTCTGTGCTCTTCTTCAGGGTGAGAACACACAACCCTTCTCCTGAGGTAGCTCCCTTTCAGAGCTGAGTCTGAGGAGCTACCTTCTGCAGCACTCCTCCTCTCTCTCCAACTCTGAACTAATCTCCCAACATTCTACTGCTAACCCCTGCAGCTAGCATTCCATTGTGGCTTATGCTGCTGCGAGAATTCTAAGGTGACATCATCACTCTGGCTCAGCTGAAACTGAAAACAGTGTGTGACAGTATGAAACCCATTTAACTGGCATCTCACAAACTGCCTCTCTCTGCCTGTCACTGATTCTAAGTGGGATTCTAGTAACCCCTGGGGAACAAGGGGGTTACATAACATTTCTGTATATTCGCCCCAGTACACCCGACTAGCTGTGAGTCTCCGGCAGCTCCTCGCCTATGGGCCGCTTGGCTGCTTGCTGACTCCTATTCTGGGGGATTCAATTCAGGGAGTGTCTGCAGGGCTTCCCCCAGTGGGATGGGGGGATGTTAACTTTACAAAACTCATTGGACTGATGGCAGGCAGACCTGGACTATATTAAAAGTATGCCATCTGCCGATTGGTCCTGAGCCCATTGCCCCCCCCAAGAACCTGGGAAGACCTGGCAATAAATTGCCTTACCTCTCTGGACCGACTCTTCTTCCATGGGCGGGGTGACCTGAAGCTTGACAGTACGATCACCGGCTCCACTCCTACATACCCTCGCATAGGCTCAGACTCCCGATGAGGGAAATGGGGTGGCTACGCTCCCTCAAGGCAGTGACCCTCCTCTACGTTTCCCCTAAAGGTCCCTTGACGATAGAACCCCTGAGACCCAGTCCTGAGGGGGGGAAACATTCTCTCCCTCTTCTACAAGGTCCTTTGCCTGTTTTAATAATGAGCATTTGCTGCCCCCCACTGGTCGAGTTTGGCAATTACCTAGATATAGATTCAAGGCTTTAAAAGGGCATGCAGAAAACTGTTCGGTGAGGAGACTCCATCACACTGTAAGGTACTGTGATTTGTTTTGAAGTCCCCTTTCCTCCAGTGACCTTGATTAAATCGGACACTGTAGGGTGTGTGGCTGTACTCTTAGTACTGAGACTCTGAGACCTGGTTAGCTATGGTGATGATGCCCCCTTGCTCCTGAAGAGGAGGATGCTTCACTCATTACCCCTGGATCTGGGTTGATATGAAGAATGGCCACGAGACTTCCCCTGGTGGGAGGGGGATATTTGCTGAATGAGACCTAGTGGGCAATGAATACGTGAACAGGTGGGCGGCCCTCTCACTTAGCAAAATATATGTCAGTGTCAGTGGCTCAGTAGGTAGCACACTCGCTTCTGATGCCGGGAGATCGGAGGGCTGTGGGCTCAGTTCCCACATCTGACACTTGGGTTAATATCCCAGTACTGACACTGTAGTGCAGCATGAGAGGGGTGCTGCGCCCTGAGGTGCCGTCTTTCGGATGAGACGTTAAACCGAGGTCCCATCTGCCTGGATTGGTGGTAGTTCAGGTGGATGTTAAAGATCCCATGGCACTTCTCGAAAAGAGTAGGGGAATTTTTTATTCGAAAATAGACCATACATCAGCAAATATAAAACAGAAAAACATTAGTAAATAAACAAAAGAAAACAAACTTAGTGAACAGAAATTAGAACTCATAAGGACCTTCTAAACATTTAGAAAGAAAAATCATAACAAAAAAAAATCAGTCATAATCGGTCTAAAAGGGAAAAAAGGGGTAGGGGAACAAAAGACCTGCAACATAACAAATTACAAAATCCAAGTAATATATTTCCAATAACTAAGAAATAATTGATCGTCTAAGGTACGATGCTCAAAACTTTTTTGCTTTCCCAAAGCTAGTTCAATACGACTAAGTATAATACTATTTGGAAGAAGGGTGTGTTGTAAGGAGAACTGACATCTGGCTTGCCATAAGTGATATTTAACACATGCAAAAATCACAGTCAATGTACTAGGATGATACCTCCCTAGAAAATCTGAATAATCCCCCAGAATCAAACTCTGGTAGGAAATGTGTCTCATAACACTCCAACCCCACCTAATGGCCAAATCCGACCAAAAGGAAATAATATAAGGACATAGCAGAAATAAATGTTCTAATGTTTCAATCTGTTCCACACAACCCGTCCTAAGACATACTCTGTCAGCAATAGGTTTATGTTTTAAATTGCCCCGGACCCCTAACTTCCCATGACAGCAAAGCCATTGAACATCCTACATATGAGGTGGTACCCTGCGATCCAGTAAAAGACGAAGGGCCTGTGAAAGTTTAGTAGGGACACAAAAGGGGAAATCTACTTGAACGTAGAAAACATTACCCATAATTTCCAAATAAAAATCTTTTCGAGGAACCTCATGCAATTGTGCCTTGCCTAATTTCCATTCCCTCAGTTTTTGAACTGCTGAATCTGCATAGGATGGAGTCGCAGCAGCCATATTCCATTTAGGAATACCTCCACCTTCCCAATGTAACAAAAATGAAGAAAATAAAAGCTGAGTCCAAGCCGACTATGGGTGGTCTCGAGGTTGGACTATTTTTTGGAAAGAGGCTATCATAAAAAGGGAGTGGAAAAACACTATAGGGTTTATCATCCCTAAACCCCCTTGACTAATTTTCAAATAAGTAAAAGCACGTTTTATCAGGTTTAACCGGCTGCCCCACACCATTTGAAAAAAACAACTATATAACCTAGTTTCCAAAGAAATGGGTACCGAAAACCGAACACACATGTAAAAAAATAGGTAATAAGAATTTCTTAATAATTAACACCCGTTCCTTTTTAGAAAATCCCCAAGATTTCCATTGTTGTACTTTCCGTTCTCCAATAACGAGACACTTTTCCCAGTTAAAAAAGGCTAAATCCCCTTTACCAAAATGGAGACCTAAAATGGTAAGTGAATCAGAGACTAAAATACCCCCAATATCAGTAAGTAATGGAGCTCCCCAATTGCCAAACATTTACATTTCCTGTAATTCAGCTTGGTGCCATTAAGAGCAGAGAAACGGGTAACCACATGTAGTGCCTCTAATCCTGAAGGGACATCTACCACCAATAAACATATATCATCTGCATATGCCGAAATTTTTTGGGCAGGCATGGTAATTGAAGGAGATAAACACTGAATGGACCTATTTTTTTCAATCTCCCGTAAAAGGGGGTCCAATACAGATGCATACAGTAAAGGGCTGATCGGACTGCCGAACCCCTTGATTTAACTGAATTTCTGTACCTAAATAATTATTAATAAGCGGGCAAGAACCGGCCTTGGAGTATAACGTGTTAAGAAATTGGATAAAGGGCCGAGGCATCCCATATCGACCTAACACTTGAAAAAGAAAAGCATGAGACACGGAATCAAAAGCTTTTGCTTGATCCAGAGCCAGAACAAAACCTGATAACTTTTTTTGGGCCCCAAATTCACACACATCCCTAAGGAGTTTCAAATGTTGTTGAATCGAACGGTGGGGGACAGAACATGTCTGTGCTGGATGAAGCACCCCTTGAGCCACCACTTGAAGCCGTTTACACAGTACAGTGGAGAGAATTTTGTAATTGGTATTCAGGAGACTAATTGGTCTCCAATTACCAAAATCCGAAACATCTCCTGCTTCATGAATGAAAGTTAAAATGGCCAAATTAAACTTCGAATTACCGAAACCAAATTGAAGAATATCATTATAGACTACAGCCAGTATGACACACATGTCGTCCTGAAAAACTTTATACAATTCATTCGTTAGACCATCCATTCCAGGCGAAACCCCGGTATGAAGGGAGCTAATGACTGCCTGCACCTCCAGGGGGGTAATGGGCCCTTGTAATAGATCTGCATCTGCTTGGGAAACAGCAGGGACTGGAAAATGCAAAACATCATCCCAAGAAGCAGTTGGAATAAATCCAGTACCAAACTGTGAGGAAACCTGACGTTCAGCAATTTCCAGCATTCCTGCCAAAGAAGTTTTCAGCTGTCCTGAGGAATCCCGAAGCCCTGTCATAAGCTTCCTCTCAATCTTATGTTTGCATGCCATGTATGGGTCCTGAAAAGGTTGCTGATGAGTACCAAACTTCAGTTCGGCATGAATCGAAGCAGCCCTCTGGTATTGATACTGAAGCATATTTCTCCTTGAATCCTCATCTGAGACTGGACATCCGAATCCCGAGACTGAGGATGAGATTGCAATTTATAATATTGATTCCTAAAATCCAAGTATTGTAAATATTCTAAAGAACTTTTCCGTTTGCCATAAGCAATAAAAAAATCCTTGACTGCTAACTTGGTATCTGTCCACCAAGTAATCCAATCAGTGAAAAACACAGCCACCGATTTCCTAAGGATCATAAAACTCTTTAGCTACCAAAAACTGCCTCAGACAATAAGAGGGAATTCAACTTCCATCTACTGGAAAGGCAGGAAAAAGGTAGGAATTTGATGTAAACTGAGCTTACCAAATAAAAACCTGTGGTCCGAAAAATCACAAGGTAGTACTAAACAAACCAAAGGGACTAAATACTGGGAAAATAAAGGTAATCAATCCTAGTTTGAAAGGAAGCCCTTCTGTAAGTGAAACCATTCGATGTATGTAATCCTCTGAAAGCATCTTTCAACTTTGCCACCGCTACCGTCTGTGAGAGAGCATGAGCATCACAATATGTTTTCTGCTGAATATCATTTTTAAGACGAATATCCAAACTACAATTCATATCCCCACCCCAGACCACATGCTTGGAGGTGAATAAATATGGTTTAATTTGATGAAATAAAGCAATTCGAGATGTCTTCGTTTGTGGAGCATAGGTATTTATCAATCTGAAACTAAAACCCCGGAATAAGCAGTCCAAAATTAAAGCCCTTCCTGGCTGAACATCCACCAACCTTGTGATGCGAACAGAGGGGTGCGAAAAAAGAATACCCACCCCATCTGCAGCATCTTCCCCAAATGACCAAAAGGAAGGGCCATCCCACCGGAGTCTTTTAACCTGAGTCACCTCAAGCAGAGAAGACAAATGTGTCTCCTGAAGAAAGGTGACATCTACTTTCAAATCCCTACACTGCTGTAAGCAAAGTAAGCTTCTTTTATAGGTCTTTATGCTACAGCAGTTAAGAGATACTATGTTTAAACAGGCCATGAAAACAAAAAGGTGGAAATTCAGGGTTTATCCTGCTTCCGCATTTTCCCTTTTTCTTTTTAACATCCAATAAATCCGTACCCCCCTCATCCTCTATCTCCATGGTAGAAGTCCCATCAGACTTCAGCAGCTCAGGGCGACCTCACCCTCGAGGTCAGATAACACCGAAGAATTTGAGTAGGGCAGACCCCCCCCAACTCAACCGTGCAACTGCTGGCTTGAGTAACCCTCCGAGGAGCTTGGAAAGGAGTGTCCGAAGAAGGTACCACTAAAGGGTCCCCTACAGGGGGTTGCAAAACAGAGGGCTCAGAACGTTGTGAAGGGGGGGGGGGTCTGAAACCTGTTGTGGAACCAGAGGTATGGATTGGTCTGCGGTATCCTCCACTATACTTCTGTCTGAAACAAGGACCTTAGGAACCTGCACCCGACCCTGACTGGCAGCAGGATTTGACTCCCTACACTGAGAAGGGGCCGGATGAGGCTGACATCTACCCTGAGCCTGGGATATCAATTCTTCTTTATTGAGACCCCCCTGTCTATTCTGGCCTGCCCATGGGCATTGATGATAGGCGTGGCCAGACTCATCACACAGATTACATTTGAACACATTTCTACAAACTTCACTATCATGATCAAAATCCCCACAGAGCATGCATTTGACTTTATCACATGCACTGCTTAAATGTCATCGGCTACCACAACGATAGCAAGCTTTGGGCTGTCCTGGATAGAAGCAAACTCCCCGGTCTTTGCCCAAGAAAAAGCTATTTGGAACATGCAGGACTTCATTATTTATCACATGTAATTTAACTTTAAAATGCCAGGCCCCAGTCCAAATCCCTTCAGTGTCAAGGATTGGCTCAGGAGGGCCTAGAACCATGCATTTGTGTTCCAACCAATACAAAATATCTCCCACATTCACCCCCTCATTTCTAAACATAACATTAATAGTTTTAAATAGCGGTTTAGTGATGGGAATAGCCCAGAAGGGTAGCCATAGTGGCAAAGACTTACAGCCCTCATATTTTTGCCAGAATTTATCTAGGCCAGCCACTTGTTTGAAACTAATATCAAACGTATCCTCCCTCCCGAATATTAATCAAAGCATAAATATCCACAGGCAAAAACTGCATCGAGTCCAACAATAATTTCCTTGCCACATAAAGTCTGTCCAGGTGTTCAGGTAAACCGCCCCTATATCGCAAACGGACCGCATTCCGTCTCGGGGCTTGTTCTAATTTATTCTGTTTGAAGAGATCCGAGAAACGAGGACCCTTCCTTGTCTCCTGGCCTCCCGGCAACTGCACAGATGAGCTCCGCAGTGGATTATCTGCCCCAGCACCCAAAACAATGTCTGACCGAGAAATCCCATCCGAAGCAGAGGGCTGTACTATTTCAGACTGATTTTGCAAAAGAGGAGACTCACCAGCCTGCATAGTCATTCGGGGAGGACCCGATTCTAATGGGGGAAAACGTCAGCCAGGTAGGATCCGGCAACCACCTACCGTCTGGCTGTTGAATCCACCCAGTCTGCGATAAGGCCATATCCTCGGACCAATCTGTTGCAGAACCCGTAGCCACACTCGCACCTCCATTGCGTCTGTCTTTAGCAACCGACTCAACCACTTCCTCAGCCACTGGCGCTGCCCTCGCGATATCGGATGGTTCCTCCTGAACAGTATTCCGTAATGTTTCCGGCGGCAGACTTTGCTCTAAATCAGCGCCAACATCCATCCCAGGGGTAGCCAAAGCAGCAACAGTATCCCCAGGCAATACTCCAGGTAACGATTCAATATTTCCAGTAAGACTCTCGTTTGCACGCTCAACAGCCTGCAAGTCTCCAGTAAATGACTCAGTAGTAAGCTCCGTAGCAGGCCGCGCCTGCACCACAGCCTCATGAAAATCCATGGGCAGAGCCTCTGCCTGCACGTCCTCCTCCATGACGATCCTCGCACAGACTGCGAGTAGGGGAATTTCCCCGGTGTCCTGGCCAAACTTCTCTCATTCACTAAAAAAAGTACCACCAACAGCTTAATCTGGTTCAAGGTCAGTTAGCATTCATCTGTATTCCCCTCCCCCAGGTCGTGCCTGAAAATAGGCAGGATTTGTCTAGTGCATTTACCCGGTCAGCAAAAAAACTAAAAAAAAAAAATCTTAGGCCAACCAGGTTCGCACTTGGACCTAGCAGAGAGATCTGCACGGCTGATGTTCCCCTGCCCCCCCCCTCGGAAGATGGAGAGGTCTGGTAATAACATCACCAAACCTCTTTGAGGAGGTCTGTGATCCCAGGAACTGTGGCCCCCAACTTGACAGTTTGGACCCAGGCTCTGTGCCTCTAAATCTTCATTCAGATGTGGACCTAGAAGGTAATGGAGGAGGGCTCAGTACCAGTGAGATGGTGGCCTCACCGTCCAGCATACTGGCGAGCCCCTCTGAGGTGGGGTTCCTGAGGTAGCATCCCAAGGGGGACAATTCTTTATCTCACCAGGTCTTGCACAGGGTCTTTTAACATACATTGGCTGCTCCCTAGGGGCCAAACCTAGTAATGGCAAAGCCATATCTTCACTGTTGGAAAGGCAATGCAGAAAGATGTTTTGTGGGCAAATCTATACATGCTATACTGCACTGTCCAGAGCTTGGAATTACCGCGTCACCAGAGGTCCATCTTATAGGGGGCAGAATGGGCAGTGTGGATGTGGTCCCAGTCCCATGGCTCTGAGATGTGGATATTTGCAGAGGAGCCACACCACCCACAGGGGAGAGGATTCTTCTATCCACTTGTCACCTATGAGCCCTAAATCTCTCTTGAAGTGGTCACTTAGGTGGAGCTGGGGTGGTGGGCGTGCAGTTGGTGGAGACCATGGGACCTGAGCCCTCTCTAATTATTTGGGCAGATTACTTCACGTAGATCATCTCTTGACTGCTCTCCCTCAGTAGGGTGGTAGGTATAAATATCCCCAGGGAGAGGGCCCATACTGTTTTACCTGGCTCCCACCTAACTAATCTATGGTGGAAATGGGAGCCACCTAGTTGCCCCCCCAATACATTTAACAAGCTCAAGGGGCGACACTCCACCTTTCAACTCACAAAAGAGCCTCAGGAGATGTTGTACCCACCACACTAGGGACCGTCTTATCCAAGCCTCTGGCCATGATGGGGGGAGAAAAGATATGAACTCTTCTATGACCACAAGAATGCGCCAGCCTGGCACACCAGCAGTCAGTTGCTGGAGCTGGGGTATCTCAGCTATGGGGAAGGGAGAGGACCCCCCCCCCCGCCAAGCACCAAACCAGGGCTTCCCAGCAGCAGCATGGTCTTTGCCTCCTGCTCAGCCTCCTCAGGCCCCAAGTTCATCCATAGATACCTGGACGAGAAATGGGTCCTCAGAGCCCATTAGATTGCAGTCCCTCCAGAAATGACTCGACGTACGGTAGAGGACAGGTGAGGATCAGTGATCTGAACCTCCCTTCTCTACTAGGTAACAGAATTTGCTACGAGGACCCACAGCCGAGGCTGTGGCTTAACCACCAAGGGATAAGTCAGCTATCCCTGTACAAGAGAGTTCTTTCTCCTTGCCTAGGAAGTCTCCCATAGCTCCTTCCCCTTCTTTTAAGTGGATATCAGGGAGTATTATGGGATTTTTTTGTCAGTTCTCAGATTAAAGGTTGTGCCCAGTTGGCACTTTGGTTGTTATATATGTTTTTACTTGCTGTTATCAATACATCTTTTTTCCACAGCTACACTACCTACATATAAGCTCGAATGATTACTTTCCTCTAATCCTCTTTTACCTATACCATCTCTTTCTCTTATCGAACCAACTTTCGCAACCCTATACCAACTGTATCTCAGTCTTCTCACAAGACCCACTACACACCCCTCTTGCAACCACTGTTCCTCCACCAGCTCTTTAACAGGCCAATCAACACTTTCTAAGGGGGGGCAGGGGTTTGGCTCCCCTTACACCTCGACCCACCTTTACAAATTATTTATGGCTAAGTTCTCTAACGTGATATTGTTTAATATCAGTGGCTTACATAGCCACAATAAACGATACCGACTGCTTCAGCAACTCAAAAAAGATTGTCCAGAAGTGGTACTCCTCCAGGAGACACACCTACTGTATCTGCCGTAGAACATGATAAATTCACCATGCTGGGATACCACACAGTTATAGCCTCATCCCACCCTTCGGGTAGAAGATACGGAGCAGCCAACCTTATAACGGATATCATTTGTACTTGAAGACCAGAAGACAGACCATGAAGGCCACTTTGCCATAGCCACAGGCTTACTGTATAATAATCCTGTCGCCTTAGTGTCTGTGTACTTCCCACCGAGCGTCCAAAAAGTTGTCGCTCAACATTTTTTTAATGCCCTGTTACCGATCATTAAAGGCCAGCTCATTCTGGGAGGCGATCTGAATGTTACACTTTCACCTGAGTTGGATGCCTCAGACACTTCGGCTCATCACACAACCCCGTTTCAGAAATATTTAAGGTAAACATTGACACACTTGGGGGTAATAGACTTATGGAGACATTTTTCCCCCACCTTTAAACAGTTCTCCCACTACACCCCCCATATGGAGACAGCATCTCACTTAGATTATATATTTACCATTGCAGAACATTTAGACATGGTCCAGGATATTTTTCATAGCACTCCCTTTTATCTGACCACACCGGTCTCTGCGGTGCTTGACTTAGGTAAACCATCTCGAACCAATTTGTGACGGTTTAACCTAATGCACCTCAAGGACCCTGAATTCAGAGGGATGGTCCAAGAAGCAAGCAACTGCATCCATTTGGAAAATTCAAATCTAGACATCTTGCCATCTATCCTCTGGGACACACTTAAGGTGGTTTTATGGGGGGGGGAGATTGTATCCTACACGTCCTGGAAAAAACGGGAAAGGGATAACAAAATGAATTCTCTTCAGGAGGAAATGTACACCCTCCAAAGTTTTCTTCTCCAGGGGGACCAATCAAATAAGGCCCAATTACAGATGGTAAAGCAAGTGCTTCGGAAGCTCTATGACCAAAGAATAGAACAGCAACTTCAATACCTCTGGCATTCTTATTATGAGGAAGGTCCCAGAGGAACTTGAAACCTGGCCCACTGGATTCGAAACCATAAAGCACAAGCGCACATTACTTATATGCACGACCCAACATTGGGCACCATTCTGACTAACCCAAGTGAAAACAGAAAGGTAATGGTGGCTTATTACCAGCATCTTTACACAGCGGACACTCGAGCCCTGGAGACTAGTATAGATGTGTACCTCAAACGCAATCCAATGCCCCGCCTAAATGAGACACAAGCAAATAGTCTCCTGGCCCCGATCATAGCCTTGGAGCTTGCTGTGGTTCTCCCTGAAGCCAAGACTAAAAAAGCACTAGGACCAGACGGTTACCTGGTGGAATTCTACCAGGCCTTCTGGGAACTCCTTATACCCCATTTTCTGTCTACGTTTAGGGTAGTTCAGGAATGCGATCCTCCACCCCCTATCGTGGAAATATGCCACCCTGACAGTCCTTCTAAAATGACAAAAAGACCCTTGTCACCCTGCCTCATATAGTCCCATTTCCATGCTAAACATGGACTGTAAAATCTATATGTCCATAATGGCAAGACATCTTGAACCCCGCCTCCTTCTTTTAATTAACCCAGACCAGGTGGGATTTATCCATTGACGTCAGGCGCATGATAGCATCCGCTGAAACCTTTTGCTCATTGACCTCGCGACCACGAGATAGATCCCCCTGGCACTGCTCAGTTTAGATGCTGAGAAGGCATTCGACAGGGTGGCTTGGCCATTCCTGTGGAGGGCCCTATTTCTCTTTAGACTACCCCAGCATTTAATACAAAACCTTCAAGAAATATGCAGCCCCAGCCCAAAGCTATCTCTAAGTAAATGGCTCCCTTTCACAACCATTCCCCTTGTCAAGAGGCACTCGGCAGGGCTGTCCCCTCTCTCCAATTTTGTTTGCCCTCTACCTAGAACCCCTAGTAGAAGCCATACGTCGTGACCCCCAAGTGGAGGGCCTCCCCATTGGGGGGATGACAATATAAAATCTCTCTCTTCGCAGACAATGTGCTGCTCATATTAGCTTCCCTCGAACAATCAATCCCAGCAATATGGAAGCACCTACAGGAATCTGGTTCTCTAGCAGGCTACAAACTTAACACTACCAAAACAGAAGTCCTCCTATACAGTTACAACCCATTCTCCACACTGAAGTGAGCCTATCCTTTTAAATGGCATAAGCAAGCCATCTGATACCTAGGCATCAAACTTACCAAAAACCTTGATTATCTCGATCTTCTCAATTACGAGCCCCTGACCCAGCTAATTATGGCTGCTCTCTCTAAATTGACCAGTCTGACCCTTGGCCTCTTTCATAGAATAGAGATAATTTGATTAAATATTTTGCCACACATACTATATTTTCTTCAAACACTCCCCCTCATGCCAGATAAGCTATATTTCAAAACCTGGGATAAAGCTATTTCTTGCATTCATTTGGCAGGGCAACCCCCCATGAATACTGCAGCTGCTCAGAGATAAAGGAGGGGTTAACCTCCCTAATTTCTGTGGGTATGTAATGGCAACGCATCTACGTATTTTCTGTTTGTAGGCTAACCCCCATTATCAGTCGTACTGGAAACAAATAGAATTCACATTTTATGATATCACACACCTGGCCCAATATATATTTGGGTACCCCCTGGTCTGCATCCCAGTTGACAAGTTTCACAGATACATGGCTGAAATGTACAGATGCTGGCTCTTTGTTAGGAGCCATTATCTTACTCCCACGGACCTACTATATATCAGGGCGTTAGCTCATGACCAAGACTTTCCTCCTAATAAACTAGATAAGGCCCTGCAGAAATGGCATCAATCTGGTCTTACCTATGTGTTCCAACTCATTTCCCCATCTGGGATCCTAGCCTTTGTATCTCTCCAGGCCTCCTACCATCTCCCACAATCAGCTTTTCATAAATATATGCAAATTCGTTCATATCTTCGCTCTAAGGAAGAAGCATTAGCCCATATTGCTGAAAACCCCCCACTGCTGGTCCAGCTTCTTAAATCACACATAATAGGAGACACCATCCTGCACTTAATTAGCAACCTATACAAAGCCCTCCAAGCTACCACAACAATCTCCTCGTAGTCTATCCTCTCCTGATGGAACTTAGAACTGAATGCTGCCCTCAGTCTTGAACAATGACACAAATTTAGCCCACCAGTATTCAGAATTACAGCGGCTCTATACTGGAGAGAATATGCCTGGAAGTGTTGGTTGAGGTACTTCCGTGCTCAAGCACTGATAGCTAAGTTTACCGGACCCCAGATGGCTAGCTGCTGGCGACTCTGTGCAGCCTCCTGGCAGACCACACCCACATAATGGTAACATGCCCACTTCTCCAAATGCTCTGGCAGGGAGTCATCCATGAACTCGAAGCTATCTTCGACTGCGGAGGCATGATAACCACCACATTCATTTTAACAGCTATTCCACCACCCCACTCGAAGACCCCGCTCCCTACCAAAAACTTAATCAACCTCCTCCTGCTCAGAGCTGAGAAGGACATAACCTGTTTGTGGCGATCAGACAGGGTCCCAACATCTGAAATGTGGAGAGCTCTCACTTATGACATTTACACCCTTGAGAGAATATTAGCATGGGCCAGTAACCATGTCTCCTCATTCGACAATAAATGGAGAAGGTGGGTCCTATACCAACTCGACAGCTACTCAGATTTTGTGCCATAGGGTGGGTTGCATTCCCTCCAACCCCCCCATTTAATCTCCCTCCCCCTCCTTTCCTATTCTCCCTTTCCTTCTTTCTACACTCTAGCAGTGGAACAGCTGTGGAAGCCCGCCCCTAGAGAATCCCGCCACTGTCAGATATTAATATACCTTTCTGGGTGAGCAGGAATCTCCTCCTGCTCTCTTCTGTGCTTTTCTTCCCTCCTTTTTTTTTATATTTTTCCTATGTAAGTTTCCTCTTTTTTTTTTTTCCTAATCCACAAACCATTTCGTAATGATGTCCTCCATTTACCTGACTCGGGTCATGGCCTGGCTCATATGTTAGCAAAAACAATAGGTGGATAGATTTACATATATGGCAATTTTTTAAATGGCAAGATCAATCTAGACCAACCACCCTTGAAACTTATATGTCTGGCCCCACCTTTGTAAGGAGGTGGTCTATGAGCAACTACCAGGACTTTGGATCGATCCAGTAAAGAAAGACGGGTATCTATGCTTCCAACGCGATTATATCTCCTCCGAGATCCCATCAGGCAATCAGGCTATACCTTGGCCAAAATGACTCTATGTGTTTATGAACTGCATTGCTCCATAATGAGTCAATGTAAAGGTGATGTGGCTCTGTACCTTAAATGTACCTTCTCTGTACTTGACTTAAAATCTTAATAAAAATTACTGTTATAAAGGAAATAAATAAATAAACATAATAGCTGTGGTGACAAACATCAACTCTCCAAATTGTCCAGGTCTCCCAGCTGCTTTACAGTTCTTGTGAACTCTCTGTGTCATCTTGTAGAAAATGAATCCCCTGCTCCAAATCCAGGTGTGACTATGCCCAAAATAACAACTACGAAACCAATGAATAATCCAAGTCAGCCTTTCTAGGTTTGTCGGTCACGCTCAGTAGGATAGGAGGGGTACAGTAAGATGGGGGTAGCTACCCCCCAGAGAACAGTGTACAATAACCAGATATCTGCTGCATATACATATATGCATATACCCTCATGCCCATGTCGCCCTTATCCAGGAAGAGATCCAAGTACTTCTGCGAAAACAGGCCATAGGACCTGTCCCACCAGCACATCGGGGGAAGGGTTATTTTACTCACATGTCTTCCTGGTTCCAAAGAGAACCAGAGATCTGCGTCCCATCCTAGACCTCAGCCACCTGAACCAGTTCATAGAATACAAACTGTTCAGGATGGTCACTCTTCCTGGCCTTTTCCCTTGCTTTATCAGAGGGATTGGCTATGTTCTCTGGACATGCAGGATGCTTATCTTCACATCTTGATCTTCCCACCCCACAGAAGGTTTCTTCGCTTCTGCTCCCAAGGAAATCACTACCAGTTTCGGGCTCAGATGTTCAGCCTGATCTTGGCCCCACAGGTCTTTACAAAGTGCCTAGCAGTAGTGGCAGTGGCCTTAAGGAGGGAAGGCCATTATGTGTTCCCTTTCCTAGAGGACTGGCTTCTGACAGCTCCCACCAAGGAGTGGTTGCTCAGAACCATGGAGTCCACTTTCACTCTGTTTTGGGATCTGGGGATAACTCTCAGCCTCCCCAAATCCTCTCCTTGGCCAAATCAGAGACTTCAGTACATTGGGGCAATCTTGGACACCACTTAAGACAAAGCTTTTCTTCCCCCAGTCAGGGCAGAACACCTTCAGGCACAAGCTCAGCTGGTCTCATCGTCTCACCAGGTTCTAGCCAGAGCATTTCTAAGGTTGCTGGGACAAATGGCGGTAGCCATTGCAACGGTTCCCATGGCTCACCTGCACATGAGGGTAGCCCACTGGAACCTTCTGATCCAATGAGATCAGCGCACAGACGATTTGGAACTACCAGTGTCGGTATCCAACTTGGTGCAACAGACTTTGATGTGGTGGATGAATCCTTCCAATCCCTCCAAGGGGGTCCACTTCCGGTTGGAGTCGCCTCGACAGATCCTGACCATGGACATGTCAGGCCAGGGCTGGGGCACCCATCTGGCAGACCACTGGAACAGCATCTTCACATCATTGTTTTGGAGATGTGAGCAATCCTGTATGCTCTGCAGGCCTTTCAGACAAACCTACTCCTAGACCCTGTTTTGATCCAGATGGAGAATATGTCCATGGTCTTTTACATAAACAAGCAGGAGTGCACCCATACTTACCCCTCTGCAGAGAGGCCAAGAGAGTTTGGTTTTGGGCCATAGAGCATCACCTGGACTTGACTGCTGTGCATGTTCCAGGCATCCAAAACACCTTGGCTGACAGCCTAAGCCATTCCTGGTCCAAGGCACATGAGTGGGAACTGCTTCCCTCAGTGATCAAAGATCTCTTCAACAGGTGGGACTACCTTGAATTGGACCTCTTCGTGTCCCCGTCCAATGTAAAACTGGCCAGTTTTTGCTTGGTAGATCCAGGGCCTGGTGTTTTCTGGTGAGACGCATTGTCCCTCTCTTGGACAGGGAGGTTTCTGTATACCTTCCCTCTCTTCCAATTACTGCAGAGGGTACTTCTCAAGTTGCAGTCTGAAGGGGCAGATATGATCCTAATAGCCCCTTACTGGCCATGATAGATATGGTTTCCATGCCTTCAGCAATTAGTGGTGGAGCCTCTGATCTCCCTGCCTCTGTGCTCCAATCTACTCTTCCAGGAGCAGGGCACTCTGATCCACTCAGACCTCAAGTCTTTGTGCCTTCATGCATGGCTCCTGCAGACTTAGCACTTGCCTGATTTGGGGTGTCTCCTTGGGTGGCAGACATTCTAGTGGTACCCAGGAAACCTTCCACTAGAGCCACTTATGCTATGAAGTGGAAGTGGTTCTGCATGTGGGCCACTGCTCATCCCTTAGATCCCTTTACCTGTCTGGAGAATCTCATTTTAGAGTAACTCCTTTCCCTATCAGACTCAGGCTTGAGTTACTCATCGATTAAGGTGCACTTATCCGCCATCTCTGCATATCATGCACCTATAGAAGGGAAGACTTTTGCCCAGCTTGACCTCTCTTGCACTTTCTTGCGGGGCATACTGCATCTGAAACCTCCCATCACAGCTTACTTTGCATCCCTTTGAGCCTGTTGCAAGCTTCGAGCTATGCTTTCTGTCGTGGAAAGAGTCATTTTTAGTTGCTATTACTTCTGCTCGAAGGATTTCCGAGCTTCAGGCTCTGATGTGTAAAGAGCCTTATTTAGTTTTCCACAAGGACAGGGTGTCCTTGAGGACCTACCCTAAGTTTCTTCATAAGGTGGTGTCTGAGTTTACTCTGAATCAAGACATCCATCTACCTGTGTATTACCCAGAGTATTCGAATCAAGGAGAGGCCTTACTGCATACTCTGGATGTTCACCGAGTTCTTCGCTATTACTTAGACCGCACCTGAGCCATTAGAAAATCTGATTAGTCATTTGTTTTATTCACCCCAGGAAGCAAGGGGCTCCTGTTTCAAAACAATGTTTGTCCAAATGGTTAGTTAATTACATTGTTTATTGTTACCGCAAATATGCCCAGTTAAAGGAGATAGGAAATGATTTTTTCATAATTAACTGCCCTTCCATCTTCCTTTCCATGCCAGTTATGTATTCTGATATGCTTTGATGATTTCTTTGATAAACAAATAATCCAGTTGTGGGGTGCCCTCAGATCTGCATAGAGTTCCACTCTCCTCACCAGCTACTGCTCTTGATTTTCATATTTCTAAGATATTCTATGCCGTCAGAAACTCCCATTCCATGCTATTCATCTGAGTGGCCTGGAATGGGTGTTTCTGATGCCAGAGAATGTTCAGGCAGCAAGAAAATAAAGAGCAGCAACTTCTGAGGAGAGAGAAATTCAGGGTAGTTACAAAGGCAACAAAATTAGATTATTTCATGTAACCAAAAAGGGCAAAAACATATCAGAATACTAGGTAGCCAATAGAACAATTATAGGGCATCTAGAGGTATAAAAACGGTTTCCTATCATCTTTAAAGGCCATTCTACCAGGGGCATATCTGCTTTGTTTGCCTCCTTCAGAAATGTGTCCATCACTGACATTTGTACAGCAGCCACCTGGAGTTCTGGCCACACTTTCATCTGGCATTACAGTCTGGACATTGCTTCTAGACACAGAGCAGGTTTTGGACTTGCAGTCCTACAGGGTCTGCTCTCTTGAGAGCCTTATGCTGATTTCTGCCTCCACCCAGCTGACCGGGGTCAGTCCTTTCACTGCTTGGGACTCATTCCTAATGGAGTTACCTGCTGCAAGAGCCCCCTCGAAGTGAGTACAGTTATGTAAGAACTTACCGTAACAGTAGATCTTCAAGAGGAGCTCTTGCAGCAAGTGCTGCTTTTTCTCCCTCCTTTCCCCTGGTAACTGCTTCTCCATCTCTGTTACCTCTCTTTCCTCGGTGTAGAGGAACTACCTTGGTTCACCAGTTTCTGTATATGCTGGGGTCTCCAGCGGAAGAACTGAAGATGAGCTGGGGGAACTACCCCTTTTATACCATAGGCGGACGTCAGGGATAGGCCGACATCCGGAGGCAGTCCCCCACTATATACTGCTAGCTAGAAATTTTCTGTGGGGTCCTGGCACCTGCCGGCTTCAGTCCTAAAGGTGTTATGTGCTGCAAGAGCTCCTCTTGAAGATCTACTGTTATGGTAAGTTTTTGCGTAACTGTATTATTCTTGCTCCGGAGGGCTCTCATAAGGGGAGCATACACTGTGCACTTGGATTGGAAGGAGGTCGGGTAGTCATTATCCATAAAGGTGCAGATGTCTTGAAATCTGACATTCTTGATCCTCCATCCCCTGGTTATAATTTCCTGCTTGTCAATATAGTGGAGAAACTTGGCCACTATTGAATGGGGCCGAGCAACTGGGGCCATGGGTTTTGGTCGGTATGCACAGTGGGTCCACTCAATCTCCAAAGTCCTGTCCAGTGGAAATTGGAGTGCTGTATGGATAAACATTTGTAGGAAGGAAGAAATATCCTGGTCCTTGACCATCTCAGGAAGTCCGTAGAAGCACAGGTTATTTCACCGATTGCGACTTTCCAAATCTTCAGGCTTGTCTTCCAAGCGCTGTACTGCAGTGTGAAGGTGCGGAATCACCATTTCCACTGTATCCACCTGGAGGTCAGTGAGCGCCAGCTGCTCCTCATAGTCATCAGCCCCTTGCTCTAGTTTTGAGACATCAATCCACAATGCTGCTGTTGTGTTGTGGACCTCTTTCTGAAATCCTGCAGCTCAGCAATCAGAAGATCAAGCTTTCTGTGAAGGTGATCTGTTGGAGGGGATTTTGCCTTTTTTTTTTGTTTGTTTTTTGAGCCATCTGTGATGGCCTGAGCAGTAGGAGGTAACCAAGGCCTGCAAATATTCACTGTCCAAGCCTGCAGCCCCCAATTCCTCGGCATCCTCCCTTCTGAGCCCAAATCTTTTTTTTGGCCACACTGCATTGTCTCTCCACAGTGTCCCTATGTAGTATTGTTGTCTTTTGCCAGAAGTAACTAGCTTATATGGAGGTTTTAATGGTGGAGTGGCTACTTCTCGGCTCCTCAGTCTGCCCTCTTGAGGATGACGTCACTGGATGTCCCCCTTGTGCAAAGTTGTGCAACATAGATGGCCAGTGGTATTCCAGTCTGTTTGTAAGACTAAGCCGATAAAGCCCCTGAAGTTGTACTGCCCCCGATGCACAAAACATACAGTCGCTCACATGAAGAGCCGATGCCAGCAGAAAGTAATGAGAGATGCATACTAAATAACAACTGCTGCTCTTGAGGCTGTAAACAAAAAGTAAATCAACTGCAAAGTAGCTACAAAAAGGATAAAGTTTATTTAGGAACCAGGAGAATGAAGGCTCTAACCCCAGCAATTTTTTTCAAACACAACACTTCATCAGTGGGCTGGGCCTCTGCAAGCACTGTTTAAATACAACACATTTAAAGTGGTATCAGATTCTATAAACAGTGCAGTCAAACACTGATGTTATAACAACAATTTCAAACGCAATGTAAAAAAAAAAAACTGGAGGGTGACCAAAAAATGAATGCTGGAAGCCTAAAGAAAAAAGAAGGTAGGGTTCAAAGAGTGCCCCACTGTGAGAGAGGTAGAGAGAAAGGAAGAAATGGTGAATGCCTCAAAGAACAACAACGTGTAGAGAATGTGAAGCTTATACCAGCACAAGCCTCGATACTTGGTGGAAGGTGGTGAAAAAGCCTAATGAGTCCTCATCCTTTTTCCTGTTTCATGCAATAGCATAACTCCCATACCTTTCTTCCAGCTAAACTAGATGGCAAATATTGGCACTGGGCAGGCAAAAGCCTTACTTATCTCTTTCAATTAATTGTAGACAGAGTGATCATTCCCTTTTAAGAATTAAAAGACACGCTTTACAGACCTCCGATAATTATTGTTATTTAAAAGTGAGACACTTTCTTATCAATCATTCATCATCGTTTGTGGAAGAACTTCTCAATGCCCAAAGCACTGTATGAATTTTTGCGAAGGACCCTTATGGTAGATACTCCCCCTCATCTTATCACAACTGTTTGAGGCCCTTCAGCAACTCCTACATACAAGTATATACTCAATAAAAGAGAAATGGACTACAGAATTGCAGATTTAGATTACTGAGTAGAAGTAGCAGAAGGTGCTACAAGAAGCACTCCATGTTTTGGACACAGTACACATGGAGAGTAGAAGCAGAGCTACATCATTAGTAGGTTCTTTGCCTCTCTTCCCACCCACAACCACTGATTTGGGTAGACACAGGAACACTTTCAGGATACCTCCCCAATTAGATAACTACAGAAGCTGTGTGGGAGAGAGAAAGGTGTGGTACCAGACTGACCAGGGAGACCATGGGAATATGAGGTTCGGACAACTTGGAAGCAAGACTGACACAATTTTGAAGGGAAAATTAAGGTAAAATTTACTAAACTGTTCTGCCAACTTACAGACACAGCATACATTAGAAACAGTTGCAGTTAGCAATAACAGCACATGCTTTTGCAAATAACTTTTGAATTGAATAAATATCTTGAGCATTAATACACCTCACTTTATATTCTCACAGGTCTGTACCTGCTATCACTGAAGACTGTAGGTTATTCCACAACCCACCAGCCCTCCAGTTACTTTAATACCAACCCAGCACTAGGCCACCCCTTGGACCTCAATCGCTGGCACATTCAGTTTATTTGCCTTAAGGGCATGCAGAGACTACTAGGCCTATACTCACCTCAGTCATTCCACTAACCCCTTATCACCAGATACCCTTCCTTGGTCTCTAGCACATAAATGCTCTACTTAACTCTATATTGCTTATATACTCTGTTCACTTATACTCTATGCATTTCACAATAGCATCCACTTTTCATAACTAACAATTATTTTATGGTATTCACAATATATTCTCCCACCTCATTCTCTGAATTCAGTCTTTCAATTGCTGGACAGTAGTCCTCAGAGTAATAGGTATTCCAGAATTCAATATAGCAGATGAGTGTCCCTTTTGAACTAGTCCCACACGGAAATAAAAATGACAGTACAACTTTCCTTAAATTTCTGGAAAATGCTGGCAACTCAGACCTTCTGGAGATGGTAGTGGGTCTGATGCTGTTGATCCTCAAAGATGACCTGCTTGCTTGAAGCAGATGTGAAATTGCTGGATGCAGCTGAAGACGCTGGACAAAAAACTGGTACTCAGATCAGCAGTTTATTCTGTCCCTGCTCTCACTTTACTGCCATACTATCCCTAACACTGGGATGCAGGTTATCCCCTATAGTCTACAATACTTAACTGAGGGCTGGTCCCTCAGGTCCTAACTACAGGTAGGTCTCAGGCTGAACTCTTTCTGGATGGGACTGGTCCTTTTAGGTCTGTCTCCCTGCTCAATCTCCCTGAAAATGAGCTGTGCAGCTCCATTTGTACCCCCTGAACACTCCATTCCTACCACATCCTGGTCACTGAGTGAACAGGACCATGCTCAGTCCTCAGCACCATTCAGCTTTGAGTCTGCACTGGAATCCTGCAGCACGATGAGCCACAGTGGAATCCCAAGTTTGAATTCTCAACTGCCTTTCTGAAAATTCCAAGCCTAATCTGCTCTGTTAAATTAGATTCAGTAGTTTCGTACAATGAATAAAACACAATAAAAGTACCTCAGAATAAAATATTTTTATTTTAGTCTTTGGTAACCAGGTAAGACCCACTAGACATAAGTGCCTGTTTTCAGGGGCGGCCTGGGAGCACTGGATGAGCAAAATAAAATATAATCACCTTCACACCTTCTCCATGAGAAAGTTCACATTTCTGGCTTCCTTCAGTATTTCTTATTAACAAATCTGGTTAAGGGATCATTAAGTTGCTTAAAGTTTAAGTTTTCCACCTTGTGGAAATATAACAGCTTGCTGTTTAACTGTCACACTAAACAAGGATAAGATTTCCACTTAAATTGAGCAATTTTCCTTTAATTAAAGCACTTTCCTTTTGTCTGGAGCGCAAACTAAATATTAATTTGAGGTCTGAGACTCCTTCCAGGGGCTATCCCAAGGCCTTCAGTAACCACTCCTGCCCAAGAGCACTCACCATCTCCT
Source organism: Neoceratodus forsteri (assembly GCA_016271365.2). NCBI lineage: Eukaryota > Metazoa > Chordata > Ceratodontiformes > Ceratodontidae > Neoceratodus > Neoceratodus forsteri. Next base: position 1,124,688,184 of record CM057449.1, on the reverse strand, counting down.
GACTCCTCCAGCCTCCCTGCCTGCCAGCATGGCTTCTGGGCTTTAGATTCTCCTCCCAGTCTACTCCACCTTAACAAGTCAGCGACCCCTCCTTCCTGAACTTTTTAACAGATAAAACTATTTTTACCAGATAGCCCCCCCCCATTTCAAAGTATAAGTATTCCAAGTTTGGTTTAATTGCAATGCCTGGTGGTGGGGGAGGGGTAATTACAAGAATCATCTTGTCTTTCATTGTCCACTTGGGAACAGAGGTAGGAGGTTGTTCAGGAACGAGGTTTGGTTTTATCTCCTGTTTTAACTGAAATATTTGAATAGTTTTGTACTTGAAATTAGTTCTGTGTGTTAAAAATTACTACTTTGAGTTAGAACTGTTACTTGGGCTGTGATATTGTAACTATTGGGGCTTGTGTGCTGGGTGTGGGAACACTTATTTGGCAGTGATAATTAGAGTGAAATTTAAATGTGATGTTTGCCTGGTGGTAGAGCCCTCCCACTCACCCACCCTGTTTTGTAGGCTTTCATAAATAGTGAAAAGCCACTGGAGGTTGGGATTGAAGGGCTGTGCATTTCTATTTGTGACTGAAATTTGAAGCAGCAGGAACTGGTGGGCCTTTGACATCATACGGTACCTGATGTCTGCATACACACACTGTTAGTGGGACTGGACACACACTGGACTGTATGTTTGTGAGACTTAGGAACTTTATTGGTGGGGTTGAAATTGGTTTAGAATAACTGCAGTCAGTATAGAGAGTATTCCAGGGAGAAGGACTGAGAAAAGTTGTGCCTTATGAACAGAGGGGACAAACAGGGTGGCCACATTCCACCATGGCAGGCATCTTCAGAAGGGTTGTAGAATGCACAGGCTGTGGGATAGCAATAATTCTCAATTGAGCCTGGAGAGAGGGGGCTGCCCTCTGTAGATAGCTATCTTGTATCAGGGTGAAGTATATTGGTTAAGGAGTAAGCTGGGGAGTTGGGGGTGTCCAGGATAGGGGTGTAGATATGGGCGGCAGAAGGGTGGGGCGAGGAAGAGGCTGGGGCAGCGCTCAAAGATTACAGGACGTTATATTTACAGCAAGCAGGAGGGATATTATGGACAGAGGACCCTTAGGGATGTTGATGCTAAGGGAAAATGTACAGGGTAAACATTCCGAATATAAAGAGAGTGGAGGGGGAAGAGTCAGGAGGGGCTGTTGTGGGGAAGCCTAGAAGAGCAGACAGTGAGAAGGAGGGCTGTTGTGGGAAGCCTAAAAGAGCTGACTGTGGGAAGGGGCTCCTAAGGAGAACAGGGCAAGAGGGAGGAAGAGGGCAGTTTAGAGGGGCAGTGGGAAACTCAGGTTACTTGATGGAGGTTGGCATAGAGTGTTACAATAAATTTGAGCTACTAAGCAACCTAGAGGGGGAGGAAGGGGTTGGTGGAAATGAGGAAACTGATACAGAGGCGGGGGGAGGGAGTCAGATAGCCATAGGGCATCACAGACCGGCAATGGAAAGGATAGAAATAGTTCCAGAGGGAGAACGGGAAACATAAATGTTAAGCAGATGGGGGAGATGCAACATAATGCAGACATGAGGGAGGAGAGCATGACTGGAGAGAAACTGGGAGACAAGGAGGCGGGGAGGGCCCCTCTTCAGCAGAGGGTCTGTACCAAGGATGGGGCCCTAGGTAAGGGGACCCACAGAGGGCTTCTGGAGGTGAGGATACTATTACAAGGGGAGGATGGCGGTGTGGGGAGAAGACCATCAGGGCCAGGATAAATGGTTCGGATAAGAGAGGGTTAAAGGGGACACCTATTCGGGGGTCTGAGTTAGTGGGCAAAATAACAAGGGAGGCAGAAAGGGGAGGGTGACAAGGGGGTCTTTAATAAGGCAGGAAGACTCCCATGGAATTGAGATCATGAATAAAGGGGAGGATGGGGGGTTGAGAGCGCATAGTGGAGCTAACCATAAGGATGATGGCGGTGTTAAGGTTCTGTTATTGGGAGACTCGATGATTAGGGGTATCCAGTGGGAGGGTCAGGGGGGTGGATGCCATAGCCAGGTGAAGGTAGTGAGCATCTCTGGGTTGACAGTGCACAGAGCAAAGTTCATGGTGTATGAACTGGTTAGGGATTGTGGAGGGAAACCGGATTTCCTGGTGCATTTGGGAACCAACGATCTAGAGGGAAATAGCGTTTTGGAAATCCAAGCAAGGTTCCAAGAACTTGCCAGAGTCTGTCGGGATAATGGATGCAACATATCCTTTTCGGAGATACTGCCAGTACCAAAGGCCTCAGTGAAGAAAAAAATGAAGATCACAGAGGTTAATGACTGGCTCAGGAAGTGGGGTGAAGAGAGTGGGTTGGGGGTGTTAGGTAACTGGAAAGGAGTCTGGGAGGTTAAGGGACTGTATGCCAAGGACAGGCTTCATCTTGCCCTGTTAGGGAAGGAAGTCCTTAAACAGGGGTGGCTGACTACATTCAAGAAAGGTGGGGTCCAAACTTGTGAGGAGGGAGGGATAAGGAGGGGCTGACCAAAGCCCTCTCCTCCAGAAGGGAGTAGCCTTCAAACCCAAGGGAGGAGGGGAAAGACTGGGGAGGAGGTTTCAGGAGGAGCAGAGGGAGGATGGGTATAAGGAACCTGGGTGGGGTTCGACAAAGGGATCAGGGTTAAGGGGTGGGGGGTGTGTTAGTAAATGCCAGGAGCTTGGGAAACAAGTTGCCAGAGTTCCAGGCCATGCTGTTCGGGGGTGGATGTGGCGACAGTCACGGAAACGTGGGCCAACAAAAACCACGACTGGGACCTAAATGTGCGGGGGTACACTATGCTTAGGAAGGATAGAAAGGAGGGCAGAGGGGGTGGAATGGCTATGTTCATTAGCGATGACATAGAAATTGCTAGGGTAGAAGAGGCAGAGGGAAACGTGGAGGCCTTATGGGTCGCCTTACGAACCCCAGTAGGAGGTAAGGTCAAACTGGGTGTAGAATATAGGCCCCCCGGGATGGGTGATGTTCTGGAGGATGGTTTGCTGGTCAACATCATTGCCCAGTGTGGACCAAAGGGGGAAGGAGTGGTGTTGATGGAGGAGCTTAATATGCCAGGTACCAACTGGGGAACCATGTCCTCTAAGGTGGCCAAGGAGCAGAGGCTGCTGGACAGCTTCCAGGATATGTTCTTAACACAGCATGTGATGGAGCCCTCAAGGAAGGGGCATGTCCTGGACGTGGTTCTGGCAGATGGGAATCTAGTAAGGGACCTGGTTGTAGAGGATCCCTGACTGGGAGAGACCACAATACTGTCTGGTTTCAAATAAGCATGGGGAGGGGAGAGATCTAGGACACTGGCAGTGGACTTCAGGGCGAGACTTTGTGGGCATGGGAAATATTCTCAAGGATCACTTGAAGGGGATTATATCAATGACAAATGTGGAAAAGAGATGGGAGGTCATAAAACGGGGACTTCATGAGGCAGTCAGGACCTGCGCTAAGGTGAAACGTAAGGGAGCAAGGTCACATAAACCATGCTGGTGGTCCAGTGAGGTTCAGGTAGCGGTCAGAGAAAAGGAAGCGGCCTACTAAAAATATAAAACAACAAGAGGGGATAGGGAAAAGGAAATGTACCATCTTGCATCTAGAAAAGTCACCCGGATGGTGAGGGGGGGCAAAGCCCAGTAAAGAGCAATGGCTAGCACAGGGGATACATGGAGGGGAAAAGGGGTTCTTCCGGTACATAGGGGAGCGGAGAAAAACTAAGGGCCATCTCGGCAGATTGAGCTCAGAAGGACGGTGGGTGGAAGAGGCGAGGGACCCGGCAGAGGTATTAAATGAGTACTTCGCCTCTGTGTTCACTAGGGAGGGGGATGGGATATCTACAAAGCAAGGCATGATGGGGATAGAAGCAGTAATGAGTGGGATCAGGGGAGCAACAGAAATGTAGCAAGAGGGAGGGAGAGGTACCCCAGGAGTGTCACATCAGGATAAGGATAAAAAGGCCAGTAAGGTGGAGGGGACGGATGATGCTATCTCCACCAAAAGGGTGTGGTTAGCCCTCAAGGCCCTAAAGAAAGATAAATCTCCTGGACCGGATGGCATTCATCTGAGAGTACTATGGGAATTGGCGGACATACTGGCTGCACCCCTGGCGGAGCTCTTCAAGAGGTCGCTTGAGACAGGGAGGGTACCTAGGGATTGGTGAGAGGCACATGTGGTACCAATCCATAAAGGGGAGTTGAGGGAAGTACCAGATAACTATACACCCATCAGTTTGACCTCGGTGGTGGGAAAATTAATGGAGAGTATACTAAAGGAACGATTGGGGGTGTACTTGGAGGAGGTGGGAGGTCTGGATAGTCAGCAACATGGGTTTTTGCCAGGTAGATCATGTCAAACCAATCTTGTGGAGTTCTATGAATGGGTAACATCAGAACTGGACAGGGGAAAGCCTGTGGATGTATTATTCTTGGACTTCAGCAAGGCATTTGACTCTGTCCCCCACAATGGTCTGGTGGAGAAACCGACGGGATTGGGAGTAGGCCCTTTGATGGTCAGATGGATTGAAAACTGGCTAGCTGGATGCACCCAGAGAGTAGTGGTCAGTGGGGAGCTCTCGAACTCTAGAGAGGTCAGTAGTGGGGTACCGCAGGGCTCGGTCCTGGGTCCGATCCTGTTTAATGCACACATATCGGACATCAGGGAGGGTATAGGGTGGGAAATGAGTCTCTTCGCTGATGACTCCAAGATGGGAGCAGTAGTTGAGGGGGAAGAGGGGAGGTTGGCCCTGCAAGGGGACCTGGACACCCTGGAAAGCTGGGCTCACACATGGAAATTAAATTTCAATATCACCAAGTGCAAGGTGTTACATCTTGGGTGGGGAAACCCTAAACACAGGTACACCCTGGGAGGGAAGGCGCTGGAGGCCTCAACAGGGGAAAAAGACCTAGGTGTCATGGTGGATGCATGTATGAATAACTCTGAGCAGTGCAGGAGAACGGCTAGCAAGACAAACAGAATGTTGGGATGCATCGTAAGGGGGATCACCTCTAGGAGCAGGGAAGTGATTCTGCTGCTGTACAATGGACTGGTTAGACCACACCTTGAGTACTATGTACAGTACTGGAGACCACACTTGAAGAGGGACATACAGCTCCTGGAGAGGGTACAGAGGAGGGCAACTAAGATGATACGAGGACTAGGGGATTTGACGTATGAGGACAGACTTGAGGAGCTCTGCCTGTTTTCATTGGAGGAGAGGAGAGAGGGGACATGATTGAGGTCTTCAAGTACCTCAAGGGAATAAATAGGGTAAACATGAAGGGGATCTTTAGACTAAAGCAGGGAGGTATCACCAGAGGGCATGGTTTGAAGTTGGAAGGTGGAAGGGTGAGGGGGGGAAGAGGAAGAGGTTTTTCACTGAGAGAGTGGTGGAGCCTTGGAATGCGCTGCCTGGCGAGCTGGTTCAGAGATCCACAGTGGAGGGCTTCAAGAGAAGGTGGGACAGACACAGAAAGCAGATGTATCAGATGATGGCCTGGCCCAGGGGGGTGGGGATGGATGATAGGGGTTTCTGGAACACGGGGGAGGGCCTCTGCACCCAACTAGGGATCTGAGGTTCAAGCAGACTCGATAGACCGTAAGGCCTAATCTGCTGGCAATTAGTATTAGTATGTTAGTAAAATGGCCTGGTGGTGTCTTTTAGAAAAAAAAAAGGTGCACATTTTCACTTTTTAAATTATGCTGACTCATTATAAGTATCACTGTACTTTTAAACAGCTCTGCTTTTTAAAACTAAGCATATATGTGGCATACAATGCATATGTATGTGTAGAAAAAAACTGAGTACTAGTCTTCTGAAGCTTTACTTTATTAGTTTAATCACTTTTGAGCCTATTTATATTAAATGTTTTTTGCCTGGGTGATTCTTCAGTCTAGCAGCCTGCTTTGCTGCTTAACATGGTGCCTGGATCACTTTATATGTATTGGGAATCCATCCCCATTTACACTGTGTGCCCCTTTTATTTAATTCATGTTTTAATAGTTGGCAGTCCCTATATCAATAACCTGGTGCTTGCCACCTGCCAACTAATATGTTTATTTAAAATGTCTGGTCTCCTGCCATCAGAACAATGCTCTTACTCTCCGCACCTCTCCACACTCTGAACCGCTCTGGCAGGCCTTAGCCTCCTCCACAACCGAGGTCGCATTTCACTCTAGCTGCTCCTCAGCTGTTAACAGGAGATTCCCCTTTAGCATGTAAGCACTATTGCTATGGAGCTGTGACTCGGCTATCCACTGCTCCTTCACTTTCTCTCTCTCTCTCTTTGCGCCACACAGCTGCTGCTCTGCAAACAAATTAAAGTCTGCAGCTGCTGGGGAAACAAATTATTTAAACACATGTGCAGTATTTAAAATATTACCTTTGCTCCTTCCTTCCTTCCCAGGCTGACCCCACATTTAGTACTGGACCACCAGGGCTTAGTAACATTTAACAGGGCAACTAACAACTAGCGAGGGCAGCCAAACTATAACCCTTGACTACAGAAGTTGCTGCACCCACTATTTCTTACATAGGGTGACAAGCAATATTTTTGTAATTGCAGATTAATGCATACAGATTGTATGGGGTGTAGGCAGTCTTTCCCCCCTCAACTTGCACCTACTGGCTTAAATACTAATATGTTCATGACCTTTTATTTATTTATTTATTTATTTTTTAACACAGTGTCTGACCTCGCACTATGGCAAAATCCCTACAGTTCTGGACCTCCCACCAGGTGATCCCCTAGAAATAAAGCTACCCAATTACTTTCTTGTGGAACAGTTGTTCCACACGACTGTTACACTAGGGCTTATGCTGCAACCCCTGTACCATTTTAGTTGCTGTCCATTGGACAGCCCCTACCCTGTCTATTTCCTTCCCGAGATGTGGTCTCCAGAACTAGATGCAGTACTCCAGGTGGGGTCTCATCAGTGATTGCTGTTGCTGGCCTTGCTTGTAGAGCAGAAAGCAGCTAACTAAAAGAAGCTACATTTTCTTGTTAATTTAACACTTATATCTCAGCAGGAGTCAGTGTCTAATGAGATTAAGCAAGACAGATACTTTATTAGAAGTAGAAGGGGTCTTCTTTAGGGTAAAGAAAAGAAAGAAAGTCGGCGTGTGTTCTGTGCTGTGAAGGGTACTGTATCAACTTACTTTGCTAAACCAGTAGAAGGAGAGAGAGCTTAATTGGGGGGGGGTGGCTTAGACACTATAAAAGCAGGTGACTCAAATTACAACTTTCCTGTTGCTAGCCTTTTTTCTTACTAATTGCCCTCCATCCCACCCACCCTAAGCCAGTTCTACTTTTATAGCCACTGGATTTGACTGTCAACAGGAACTTCCTGTTTGGCAGTAGGAAGAGAAGGATCATAGAGAAACACTGGTTTTGTCAACCCTAAAGGAAAAAAGTAGCTCACTCCCCCCCCCCCCCAGCTGGTGGTGGTCTGACACTGAGCAAAGAAGAAGGAGGCTACTGAAGAATATTTGGAAGTTGCTGTCCCAGAACAGGAAGGGTGAGAGTTGTAAGGAGAGGATAGAGTAAGCATACAGAGAAACAGGAGAGGAGACACAAAATAAGACATGATAGGAGTGGTGCACTGCAATGGCTATGGGGCAGCAGTGTTCCGGGAGACATTCTGGAGGCTGTGATGCTGCCCTATTTGCAGGCACCTCTCTGGTCTGAGGGAGGAGGTTGCCCATCTCCAGGCTGACCTGGCTAGGATTCATGAAACCTCTTCCCCCACCCAGGGACCACCAGGGCCAATGCCACTACCTCAGAGGTTGCCAAGAAAGAGGAGAGGCTGGACCAGGGTGGGCTCAGGGAGGGAGAGTGGTGGAACAGAGTTACATCCCTCCAGCTGTACTTCTCCACAATTCATTCACTCTTCTGGTGGATAGTGGTTCCTCTATGGAGGCACCTGCAGTGGAGACCAAGGAGGATGCTGGGAACCTTCACAAAGGAGACCCACAGGAGGGTGGCATGGGATCCCACAGGGGAAGAAAACAGCTCCTGGTGGGGGACTCAATCATTAGGGGGTAGAAATGGGGAGGAAGGGGAGAGGGAGGTAAGGTGCCTGCCTGGCGCCACGGCTTGAGGGACAGGAGCGAACCTCAGGATCGTGGGAGCAGCTGCACGAGGGAGGAGGGAGCTGGATGTCATTGTCCACCTAGGGACAAATGACCTGGCTAGAAATGGGATCAGAGCAGTGCAAGAGGAGTTTGCTAGAGTTTGGGAGGGCCTTAGACAAGCCATCGAGCATTGCTTCGGAGGTGCTGCCTGTCTCCGGCAAGGGTGATGCTAGGGTACTGCTTACCAGGGAATTCAATAAATGGTTGAAAAACTGGTGTGCAGCTCAGGGTTTTGGCTTCATTGGGGATTAGGGAGCCACCTGGAGGGATGCAGACCTATACTGGTGCGATGGTCTGCATCTGTCCAGGGGGGAACCAGGATCCTAGGTGAGAGGTTTAAATGCTTCATTGGCAAGCATTTAAACTAGCCAAGGGAGGAGGCACTGAAAAAGGGCAGGGAAATCCCAGCCTCCCCCCACAAAACACGGTAATTAGTGAGCTAAACACCAAGGTAGAGAAGTCATTAGGGAGAAGGACAGAGGTAAATGTAAAAAAAGACAAAGGCAGTAAGGACAGGAATGGGGCTAAAAGGAGTAAGGGCATCAAAAAGTGGAGGGTGATGAGTACCATAGCTCATAGTCTGTGTAACAAGCTCCCTGAACTAGTGGCCTTGATGGAAGAGGGTTGCCTGGATATTGTGGCAGTCACAGAAACATGGTACACAGAGAACCATGACTGGGATGTCAACATACCAGGATACACAATCTACAGGAGGGACAGGGAGGGTAAAAGAGGAGGAGGATTAGCTCTCTATGTAAAGGAAGGGATCAAAGCAACAGAACTAAAGAGTAAAAAGGGAGCAGATGAGGCACTCTGGGTCACCCTGGAGACAGGAAATGGCACCACAATCCGCATGGGGTTGCATACAGACCCCCATCTCGGGGAGGGAATGGACAAGGAAATGATACAAGGTTTCCTTAGAATGGCAGAAAAAGGGGAGATATTGTTGATGGGGACCTGAATATGCCAGATGTTAAGTGGCGCACCTATGCTGCAGGCACATCCAAGAGCCTGGTCATTCTTGATGCCCTACAGGGGGCATGCCTCAGACAGCTAGTATTGGAACCCACTCGGGAGGGAGCAATCTTAGACCTGGTACTCTCAAATGGGGATGGAGAAAGAACCTCAGATTTAGAAGTGGGTAGCCATCTGGGATCAAGTGACCACCAAACAGTGTGGTTCACGATAAACACAGCCATACAATCAAGCCATACAAAAGCAAGAGTGTTGTACTTTAGGAGGGCTGACTTTGGGAAAATGAGAGAGTGCCTCAGAAAAGCACTAGCAAACAGGCAAGAAAGAGGGGTGGAGGAACAATGGGGAGTAATCAAAACAGCCATCACAGAGGCAACAAGCCTTTGTGTAAAGCAAATCAACAAAACACAACGAAGGGAAAAACCGCTATGGTTCTCAAAAGAGGTGGCAGGGAAGGTTAAGGAGAAAAGGATAGCATTCAGGAAATATAAGGAAACACAGAAGAAGCAGGACAGAGAACTTTATCAGTTAAAGTAGAAAGAGGCTGGGAAGGCAGTCAGAATAGCAAAGGCCCAAACCGAGGAAAGGATAGCCAACTCTGTTAAGAAGAGGGATAAGACCTTTTATAGGTACATTAGGGAGTGAAGAAAGACCAAAGGAGGGATACTGAGGCTTAATAAAGGGGAGGAAATGTGGGTAGAGGGTGACAGTGAAAAAGCAGGGATACTGAACAAATATTTCTGCTCAGTATTCACAAAGGAAGAGGGGGGGTACCTAAACCAAACAATAGAAACACTCTGAAGACGGGGGTCTATACCAGTCCATTTACAGAAGAAAGGGTTCTGAAAGAACTAATAAAATTGAAGGTGGACAGAGCAATGGGGCCTGATGGGATTCACCCAAGAATTCTAAAGGAACTAAGGGTAGAGCTAGTGACACCGCTGACTACTCTTTTTAACAAATCATGGGAGGATGGGGTGGTACCTGAGGACTGGAGGAGGGCAGATGTGATTCCTCTTCACAAAAGTGGGCGCAGGAGAGAGGCAGAAAACTACAGACCACTTAGTTTGACCTCAGTGGTAGGGAAAATGATGGAATCACTTCTGAAGGAAAGAATTGTTGAGTACCTAGAGGCCAGTGGGGCACAGGACCCAAGGCAGCATGGATTCTCGATGGGAAGGTCTTGTCAGACGAATCTAATAGATTTCTTTGACTGGGTGACCAAAGTAGTAGACCAGGGAGGGGCTGTGGACATGGCCTACCTAGATTTTAGCAAGACATTTGATACAGTCCCACACAAAAGATTAATACACAAGTTAGCCAGCCTTGGAGTGGGTCCCAAGGTGGTAGCCTGGATAAACAATTGGCTAGACAACAGGACGCAAAGGGTAGTAGTAAATGGAGTCCACAGTGAAGAAAGGAGGGTTACTAGTGGAGTACTGCAGTGTTCAGTACTAGGACCGGTCCCTTTTAATGTCTTTATAAGTGACATTGCAGAGGAACTGGAAGGAAAAGTATGTCTCTTTGCAGACGACACAAAGATCTGCAACAGGGTTGATACACAAGATGGAGTGAAAAGGATGTGAAGGGACTTGGCAAGGCTGGAGGAATGGTCAGATGTATGGCAGCTCAGATTCAATGCAAAGAAGTGCAAGGTAATGCACCTGGGAAACAAAAACCCAGGGGAAGAGTACACAATGGGGAGTGAGATACTGACAACAGTAAAAATGGAAAGGGACCTGGGAGTAGTTATATCAGATGACCTAAAGGTGGGCAAGCAATGTGAGAAGGCAGTAAGGAAGGCTGGGGGATACTGGGATGCATAGGGAGAGGCATCAATAGTAGAAAACAGGAAGTTGTTATCCTCTGTACAGACAGTTGGTGAGACCCCATCTGGAGTACTGTGTGCAGTTCTGGAGACCCCATCTCCGCAAAGACATAGACAGAGTGGAGGCTGTCCGGGGAGGGCAACCAAAATGGTGCAGGGTCTGCACCAGAAGATATACAAAGAAAGACTAAAGGAGCTTAACATGTATACCCTTGAAGAAAGAAGGGAGAGAGGGGACATGATAGAAACTTTCAAGTACCTCAAGGGAATCAACAAAGTCCAAGAGGGTAGCATCTTCCAGAAAAAGAGATGTGCAAGAACAAGGGGGCACAATTTGAAGATAGAGGGGGACGGCTCAGAGGTAATGTGAGGAAGTATTTTTTCACAGAGAGGGTTGTGGATGCATGGAACAGCCTCCCTGAGGAGGTCGTGGAGTCAAGAACAGTGGGGGAATTCAAGAATGCATGGGACAGGCATAAGGCAGTCCTAGTGGGGGTTAGGAGGAAGTAAGCTGTTGGTTAACTAGGATCTGCAGCTTATCTGTTAGGTAGGAAAATGGGCAGACTAGGTGGGCCAAGCGGTCCTTATCTGTCATCACATTCTATGTTTCTATGTAACACAGTATCTGACCTCGCACCATGACAAAATCCCTACAGTTCTGGACCTCCCACCAGGTGATCCCCTAGAAATAAAGCTACCCAATTACTTTCTTGTGGAACAGTTGTTCCACACAACTGTTACACTAGGGCTTATGCTGCAACCCCTGTACCATTTTGGTTGCTGTCCACTGGACAGCCCCTACCCTGTCTATTTCCTTCCCAAGATGTGGTCTCCAGAACTAGATGCAGTACTCCAGGTGGGGTCTCATCAGTGATTGATACAGTGGTAACACCAGCTCTCTTCTGCTGGTGATACCTCTCCCTGTCCACCACAGCATCCTGCTGGCCCTGCCTACTGCCTTGTCGCACCACCCCACCACCTTGAGGTCATCAGATATGATAACCCCAAGGTCCCTTTCCTGTTTTGTGACCATCAGTACTGCTCACCCATTATATACACTGCTCCTGAGTTTCTGTGCCCTAGGTGCATGATTTTGCACTTTTTTGCATTGAAACCCAGCTGCTATGACCTTGACCACTCCTTAAGTTTTCTCAGCTCCCTACTCATTCTCTGTACCCCTTCTGGACTACCTACCTCATTGCAGATCTTAATGTCACTTGCAAAGAGGCATACCTTCTCTTCTAGCTCTTCTGCAGTGTCGCTTATGAAGACATTGAAGAGGACTTGTCCCAGCACTGAGCCCTGAGGTACCCTGCTGGTCACTCTCCCCTCATTAGAGTGAATGCCATTTACTACCACTCTCTGTTGCCTACCCATCAACCAGTTCTGTACCCAGTTTACCATCTTGGGTCTTACACCCAAACTGCCCAGATTCCTTATGAGTCTCATATGCGGTATGATGTCGAAGGCATTGGTGAAGTCTAAGTAGACCACTTCCCTGGTCACCCAGTCAAAGGAGTCAGTCAGGTTAATCTGATATGACCCCGCTCCCCCCTTGTGAATCCATGCTATCTCAGATCATGTAACCTGCTGGATTCAAGATACTCCACTAGCCTTTCTTTCAGTAGTGTTTCCTTTACTTCCCACCACTGACATTAGACTAACCGGCCTACAGTTACCAGTTTCCTCCCTGCTGCCACTTTTATGAAGTGGGACTACCGCTGCCCTTTTTCCAGTGAGTTGTTGAATAGGGCTGTCAGAGGTGCAGCCAGCATCTCTCTGAGCTCCATCAGTACCCTTGGATGCACCCCTTCTAGCCCCATAGACTTATCCACTTTCAGATTTGCAAGTTCTCTCATGACACTTCTCTGTGAACTGACTTGTGTCCACCTCCCTCCACCCAGTGTTACTGCTGCTTCTATGAGTTCTGTCCCCCTCTCCCTCCACTGTGAAGATTGAGCAGAAGTATCTGTTCAAGATATCTGTTTCTTCCTGATCCTGTTCTGCGCAATCTCCCCTGCCCTTCTTAACTTCACAGTCCCTCTTCTTGTCTTCCTCTTTTCACTTATGTATCCTGAAAAGGTCTTGTCCCCTTTAGCTACCCCTTTGGCTATCCTTTCCTCCATTTGTGCCTTTGCACCCTGCACCACTTTCCCTGCTTTCCTCTGCTTCTCCTGGTACAGCTCCCTGTCCTCTGCGCTCCGTGTCTCTTTGTACCTCCTGAATGCCCAATCTTTAACCTTTATCTTCATAGCCACTTCCTTCAAGGATCATAGTTGTCTCTTTTTCCTCCTGTTTTTGCTCACTTCTTTGTCACAGAGGTTTGTTGCTTCACTATGCCATCCCTTAATTTGGCCCACTGTTCCTCCATCCCACCCAGGAAATCCCCTCCTGTTAGGTAATCTCTGAGGCATTCACCAATTTTTGTAAAATCTGTCCAGCTGAAGTCCAGGACCCTTGTCCTTGTGCAGTTTGTCTCTGCTGCCATCCTTCTGTTAAACCGCACTGTACAGTGATTGCTGGTCCCCAGGTGGCATCCCTCATTGATGTCTGCAATGCTGTCCCTGTTTTTGAGCATCAGGTCCAGTATTGCCCCATCCTGAGTGGGCTTCCTGACTAGTTGCCTGAGAAATGTCCTCTGCAGGGAGTCTAGGATGGCCCTGCTTCTAGCTGAGGCCATGGCTGGTATGCTGCAATCTACATATGGCAGATTGAAGTTCTCCACAAGCAGCATCTTCCTTCCCATTTGCTGATGGCTTCCCCCAATGTCTTATCCAGTTCTTCTCATTGTGTTTGAGGGCTGTATATCAACCAAGTGCAAATACTGGCACCTGTCTTCAGGGCAACCCACAGCACCTCCAATCCATCCTTTGCCCCTAGATTCCCTTGCTTGTCAGTCACTCTGGTACCCTCCCTCATATACAGCACAACCCTTCCACCCTCCCTTTCCTTCCTGAAGTGAGTGTAGCCTGGTATAACCATGTCCCAGTCATGATTCTCTGTGCACCACAACTCAGTAGCGGCCACAAGCTTGAGGTCTGCCTCCACCATGCTGGCCTCCAGGGCTGGAATTTTATTACCATGACTTCTTGCATTGGCACACATGGCTCCCAACATCTTGGTGCCACTTTGTCTGCAACCCCCTCTTCCTGCCTTTGTTGAAACTTTCTCCACCTCCCCCCCCCAGTACCCTCTTCATGCCTTGCCATCTCATAAGATACTGTACATAAGATATACAACAGGTTCATGTAGTGTTAGCCATTTTTGACCTGCACCATTATACTAACAGTTGAATGCGACATAATGTGCAGTGTTCATCTAGTACATGTTTAAAGTGGTTCATTGAGTTACATTATACTACAGTTGTTGGTAATGAATTCCACTGTGTAACCACCCTCTTTGAAAACCAGCTTCTCCTCAAGTTTCTTTTGTAATTTTCACCTCTTAGCTGGAATTGGTGACCTCTGTTTGTTGTTAAATCTGATCTCCTGTTTAATCCCACACATTCCTAGAGGTCTGTTTCCCTAAATGCTCTATAGACCAAACACATGTTGCCTTTGTATCTTCTATACTGAAGTGAATACAGTCCCACTTCCTGCAATCTTTGTTCATATGGCTTGTCCCTCATCCCATACACCATTTTAGTCACCTGTCTCTGGATGCCCTCAAGCCTCCTAACATCATTCCTAAGATGAGGCATCCAGAAACTACTCCCATACTCCAAGTGAGGATGCACCAGAGAGGGCATACAAAGGCACCACCTCTTCCTTGGCTCTACTGTTTATATTCCTCCTAATAGATGCCAAGATACCGTAGTCTTTTTCATCACACTGGTGCAATGATTTGAAAAAGCCATGTCGCTGGTGATCTGTATTCATAGGTCCTTCTCAGAGTCAGTTGTTTGGATAGTGTATCCATTTATATTATAGTTAAATCTATGATTTTTTTTGCCTAAATTCATATTTGTGCATTCATTCATATTGAACCTTAACTTTTTTCACCTCTGCACTCCTAGCCAGGGCATCAATGTTAGCCTGGAATGATTTAGCATTGTTTTCATTTAGTACTAATGCCCCAATTTTAATATCATTGGCAGATCCAAGCCTTGGAGGTGAATGTTAGGGAAGCTATAAGAATATTAAATAGGGTAGGTCCCAGCACTGATCTCAGTGGGACCCTGCTTGATACCGTAGCCCAACCTGACAAGTGTCCTTTAATACACACACATGGTTTCCTTTTTTCTAGCCAAGCTATGATCCAGAGGATGATACAACTATCCAAACTGATTTCCCTTAGGGTGTTTATAACTCTTGATAGAAATATAGAAACATAGAATTTGACGGCAGATAAGGACCGCTTGGCCCACCTAGTCTGCTCATTTCCCTATCCAATGGATAAGCTGCAGATCCTAGTTAACCAACAGCCTACTTCCTCCTAATCCCCACTAGAATTGACTTATGTCTGTCCCATGCATTCTTGAATTCCCCCTCTGTTTTTTGACTCCATGATCTCCTTAGGAAGGCCATTCCATGCATCCACAACCCTCTCTGTGAAAAAAATACTTCCTCACATTACCTCTGAGCCGTCCCCCCTCTATCTTCAAATTGTGCCCCCTTGTTCTTGCACATCTCTTTTTCTGGAAGATGCTACCTTCTTGGACTTTGTTGATTCCCTTGAGGTACTTGAACGTTTCTATCATGTCCCCCCTCTCCTTCCTTTCCTTGAGGGTATACAAACGCTCCTTTAGTCTCTCTTTGTATGTCTTCTGGTGCAGACCCTCTGGATAGCCTCCAACCTGTCTATGTCCTTGCAGAGATGGGGTCTCCAGAACTGCACGTGCTACTCTGGATGGGGTCTCACCAACTGTTTGTACAGAAGAATAAAAACTTCCGGTTTTCTACTGGTAATGCTTCTCCCTATGCATCCCAGTATCCCCTAGTCCTCCTTACTGCCTTTTCACATTGCTTTCCCACCTTTACGTCTTCTGATATAACTACCCCAGGTCCTTTTCCATTTTTGTTGTTGTTAGTATCTCACCCCCCCCGCCACTTGTGTACTCTTCCTCTGGGTTTTTGTTTCCCAGGTGCATTACTTTGCACTTCTTTGTGTTGAATCTAAGCTGCCATACATTTGACCATTCCTCCAAACTTGCCGAGTCATTTCTCATCCTTTCCACTCCACCTTGTGTACCAACCCTGGTGCAGATCTTTGTGTCATCTGCAAAGAGTCATAATTTTCCTTCTAGTCCCTCCGAAATGTCACTTATAAAGACATTAAAGAGGACTGGTCTCAGTACTGAACCCTGCGGTACCCCGCTAGTACCCCCCTTTTTTTTAGAGTGGACTACATTTACTATTACCTTCTGCGTCCTGTTGTCCAGCCAATTTTTTACCCAGGCTACCACCTTGGGACACACTTCAAGACTGGCTAACTTGTATATTAATCTTTTGCGTGGGACTGTGTCAAATGCTTTGCTAAAGTCTAGGTAGACCATATTCACAGCCCCTCCATGATCTACTACTTTGGTCACCCAGTCAAAGAAATATATTAGATTCATCTTCCCACTGTGAATCCATGCTGCCTTGTATCCGGTGCCCCGCTGGCCTCTAGGTACTCAACAATTCTTCCCTTCAGAAGTGATTCCATCATTTTCCCTACCCTTGAGGTCAAACTAACTGGTATTTAGTTTTCTGCCTCTACCCTGCTCCCACTTTTGTGAAGTGGAACCACATCTGCCCTTCTCCAGTCCTCAGGTACCACCCCATCCTCCCATGATTTGTTAAAGAGGGTAGTCAGTGGTGTCACTAGTTCTACCCTTAGTTCTTTTAGAATTCTGGTGTGAATCCCATCAGGCCCCATTGCTTTGTCCACCTTCAGTTTTAAGAGTTTTTTCAGAGCCCTTCCTTCCGTGAATGGACTGGTATCGACCCCCCATCCAGAGTGTTTCTATTGTTTGGTTTAGGTACTTCCCCCTCCTCTTCGTTTGTGAATACTGAGCAGAAGTATTCGTTCAGTATCCCTGCTTTTTCACTGTCACCCTCTGCCCACATTCCCTCCCCTGTATTAAGCCTCAGTATCCCTCCCTTGGTCTTTCTTTGCTTCCTAATGTACCTATAAAAGGTTTTATCCCCCTTCTTAATAGAGTTGGCTATCTTTTTCTCAGTTTGGACCTTTGCTATTCTGACTGCCTTCCCTGCCTCCTTCTGCTTTAACTGATATAGTTCTCTGTCCTGCTCCTTCTGTGTTTCTTTATAGTTCCTGAATGCTATCCTTAACCTTCCCTGCCACCTCTTTTGAGAGCCATAGTGGCTTATTCCTTCATTTTGTTTTGTTGTTTTGCTTTATACAAAGGCTTGTTGCCTCTGTGATGGCAGTTTAGGTTTTTCTCCATTGCTCTTCCACCCCTTCTTCTTGCCTGTTTGCTAGTGCTTTTCTGAGGCACTCTCCCATTTTGCCAAAGTCAGCCCTCCTAAAGTTCAACACTCTTGCTTTTGTATGGCTTGACTCCACAGATGTGTTTATTGTGAACCACACTGTTTGGTGGTCCCTTGTTCCCAGATGGCTACCCATTTCTAAATCTAAGATCCTGTCTTCATTCCCTTTTGCGAGTACCAGGTCTAAGATTGCTCCATCCTGAATGGGTTCTAACACTACCTGTCTGAGGCATGCCACCTATAGGGCATTGAGAATGACCCTGCTCTTGGATGTGGCTACAGTAAAGGTGCTCCAGTTAACATCTGGCATATTCAGGTCCCCCATCAAAAATTCTCTCTCCTTTTTCTGCCATTCTGAGGATTCCTTCTGTCATTTCCTTGTCCATTGCCTCCCCCTGAGAAGGGGGTCTGTAAACAGCCCCTTTGCAGACTGTGGTGCCATTTCCTGTCTCCAGGGTGACCCACAGTGCCTCCTCCCTTCCCTGTTTACCTTTTAGTTCTGTTACTTTGATTTCTTCCCTTATGTAGAGAGCTCCTCCTCTTCCTCCTCTTTTACCCTCCCTGTCCCTCTTGTAGATTATGTACCCTGGTATGTTGACATCCCAGTCATGGTTCTCTGTGTAAAATATTTCTGTGACTGCCATGGTATCCAGGCATCCCTCTTCTATCAAGGCCACTAGTTCAGGGAGCTTGTTACCCAGACTATGGGCATTGGTACATATTGCCCTCCATTTTTTGATGGCCTTACCCCTTTTAGGCCCAACCCTTTCCTTACTGCCTTTTTCTGGATTTACCTCTCTCCTACTCCCTATCGACTTCTCTACCATTGTGTCTACTTCGCTAACTACCCTGTTTTGTGTGTGGGGGGGCCTGGGATTTTCCTGCTTCCCTTCAGTGCCTTCTCCCTTGGCTAGTTTAAATGTTTGCTTATGAAGCATTTAAACCTGCCACCTAGGATACTGGTTTCCCTACCAAACAGATGCAGACCATCATGCCATCTCCAATGAAGCTAAATCCCTGAACTCCGCACCAGTTTTTCAACCAGTCATTGAATCCCATGATGCGGAGTACCCTAGCCTCACCCATGCCATAGACAGGTAGCACTTCCAAGAATGTTACCGTGCATGCTGCTTGGCTAAGGCCCTTCCCCAACTCCACAAACTCTTGCTGCACTGCTCTGATCCCATTCTCAGCCAAGTCATTTGTCCCTAGGTGGACAATGACATCCAGCTCCCTCCCCTGTGCAGCCACTGCCACAATCATGAGGATTTGCTTCCTGTCTCTCTAAGCCATGGTGCCCAGCAGGCACCTTACTTCCCTCTTTCCTCCCCCAGTTCTCCCCCTAATGATTGAGTCTCCCACCAAGAGTTATTTCCTTCCCCTGTGGGGTCCCATGACACCTTTCTGTGGGTCTCCTTTGTGGAGGTCCTCAGCATCCTCCTTGGTGTCCACTGTGGGTACCTCCATAGAGGAACCACACTCCATCAGAATGGCAAATAAATTGTGGAGAGGCACAACTGGAGGGATGCACCTCTGTTCCACTGCCCTCACCTTCCCGGAGCCCACCGTGGTCCAACCACTCCTCTTTCTTGGCAAGCTCTGAGGCAGTGGTGGTGGCCTGGGTGGTCCCTGGGTGGGGGAGGAGGTTTCTCGAATCCTCACCAGGTCAGCATGGAGATGAGCAACCTCCTCCCTCTGACCAGAGAGGCGCCTGCAAATAGGGCAGCAACGCAGCCTCCAGAACATCTCCCAGAAGACTGCCACTCCACAGCCAGTGCATTGCACCACTTCCCACATGTCTGTCTCCCTTCCTGTTTAAGATATTTTTGTTCTTTTTTTTATAGTGTGTGCAAGCGTGTGAGTGTCTTTACCCCTATTCAGTGTGCTGTGCCTTTAAGGATATGAGCAGGTGTATGTCCTTTGCACTTTTGGGAAAGTGATGTCAGAACCCTTTATATAAAAGGAAATGATGCACTTGGGGTGGGTGGGGTGGGGCAGGAGGGTGGGTGGGACTAAGCCCGTGCCTCCAGAAATAATCAGCTACAACTCTGACTCACCACCCCGGTGAGTGCCTTCCTTCCTTTCAGACACCTATTTCACAGAGTTTAAGTAACCTGTCTAGTCTCAAATGACTGCAAATATTCTCCCAGCTAGATTTCCTCCTTGGCAAATAAAAGTTACACTAAGAAAAGTCAACCCCAAAAAAAGAGAACCAAAACACTGACTCCTACTTACTTACACAGGCCCCAAAATTAAGAATTCAATCCAGTGTACTCTATTCAATCATCTCCTTGCTTTAAGGAAGCTGGTAGCTGCTTTCTCTCTCTCTCTCTTTCTCTCTCAGCTACAACAAACAGAGTCCGCAAACAGTGTCAAATGCCTTTTTAACATCTATGTAAAGTATATCCACTGGTATGTTTTTATTTAGGGCTTTATTTACAGGATTGAACAAATATAGTAGATTGGTTAGGCAAGACCTTCACTTTGTGAACCCATGTTGTTATACTGTATGTCAGTTTGACCACTATCTTGGACATGCTGTTCTATTTTATCTTTAATAAAAGACTCAAAAATCTTGCCCAAAATATTTGTCAGGCTGATGAGTCTGTAGTTCGAGCAAGTTGGTTTGGGTCCCTTTTTATGTATTGGAATATTATGGGCAACTGTCCAGTCCTCTGGCAATATTCCTTCTTGTATGGATTTTTGGAAAATAGTCTGAATGGGTTTACATAGTACTGTAGCTAATTCTTTCAAAACCTTCTGGTGGATATCATCTGGGACCTAGCTTAATTAATTTTTTCTTGACCATTTCTGGTGTTATTGTTATAGTACAGTGTGTGTTTCCAGGAATATTGTCTGTTAGTAGGTCCCCCTTGTGATAAACACTCTGAAAGTAACTGTTTGCCATAAGCTTGCAGTCTGTTATCACCGTGTCCCCCTGTATGAGTGGTCCTGTTATTATTGTTTTGTCCCAAACTACTGACATAGTTGTAAAATGCCTTTTTGTTGTTGAACACTTTAACTAATTTTTGCTCCATTTCCTTTTTGGATATTTTAATTTCCTTTTTTAGATTTCTGATTTTTTTCCTTTAGTTTCCCCTGTGTACTCCTATACCTCTTTCTTAGCTTTCTTGTATGCCTGATTTGTTGTCTTGATTAATTTGTGTATTTTAGTGTTAAACCATGCTGGGATCGTCCCATTGTGATTATATTTTATAATAGTGGGTATATTTGTCTTTGCTAGTTCGTGGGGGAATTTTTTAAGTTCTTCCCACATTTGAGGTACCCCTAAGCCCTAACATTTCTTTACCCAGTCCCATTGTAGTGTTTGGTTCCTTAGCATGTTGTAGTCTGCTGTATCGTATCTCCTTATTTTTGTGACACCCTGTTAAATACCATCCTAATTTTTGTTTGAAATTTGACCATATTATGATCACTACCCAGCAAAGGTTCTCTGGCCTTGCAGTTAGCTACCATATCCTCCATATTGCTGATCACTAGATACAATATATTATTGTCTCTTGTGCTATCCCCCATGTGATAATTTGTAGTTAGTGCATCATAGGCCCTGTCCACACTACACAGAAAACTCCCCCCTGTAGCATTACAGAGGTTCCAAACCATTACCGCAATGGTTTGCATTTACACCTGTAACGTTACAGGAGGAATTTTTGTAACCGTTGTTGAAATCACTTATGAGGTGGTTTCAACAACGGTTACGAAAACGGTTCTGCCTCTGTAACATTACCAGCTGTAGTGTGGACACGTGAGCGTGTAGTCCCAGCATTGCCCTCAGTGCAGCACAAACTGCATTGTGGGATATCTACTGGTTCTGAATTATTTGCTGCTTGTTCTTTGCAAAACTGTGGGCCTATTTCCTTCCATCCCTGTGTGGATGGCCACTGTTACTTGTATTTTTTGCTTCCACAACTATCTCTGCGAGGATATCTACTGGTTCTGTATTATTTGCTGCTTGTTTTTTGTAAAACCATATGTTGTACTCTCCCAGGTCATGCTTGAAAATAGGCAGGGTTTTTGCCTAATGCACCTACCTGGTCAACAAAAACTAATAAATAAATAAATAAGGTGCAGACCGTAACGGTCACCCGTCATCCACAATGTGTACTGGCTATAACAGTTCCGAACCGTTATCATGATGGTTCACTGGCAGTGTTTACACATTGTAACATTTACCATCTGTAACGGTTTGAAACCGTTACAGGGTTTTAGTGGTGTAGTGTGGACAGTGCCTAATACATCTAGAAACTCTGCTTCATCTGGTGAAGAAGAGGTCCATGATCTCCAATCATTTCCCGGATAATTAAAATCACCCAGGAGCAATAATCTTTTTTCAGAGTCTAACTTGCCAAGTTGTTTATTAAAATCAGTGGTCCTAACAATTGTTAGGGATGGGGTCTTTAACAGACTACCACAGTAATCCGTTTCTCTGATGTGGTATTAGATGTACAATGAGTTGTTCACAATAGAGTTCAGGGGTAGTTTGTACTTCATATGCTTTAATGTTGTTTCGGACATACAAAGCTACCCCTTTCCCCCATTTCTGTCCTTCCTGTCCCTTCTGAATAGTTGGTAACCCTTTATATTTGTCCCCCACGTATCTTTCTTCCACCATGTCTCTGTAACTGAACATAATGCAATATTTTCTTGCTTTAAAATGTACTCCAGTTCCTCTTTTTTGTGTCTTAGGCTCCTTGCATTTACTAAAAGAGCCTACCAGTTCTGAGAGTTCTTTAGCTTCTTTGGGGTTTTACTGCATATATGGTCCCTTCCTTTCTGCTGTTTGCCTCCCTGCCCCCCCTTCAGCTTAAATTCTGTCAATGTTTTGCGTTGATTCTATCTGCTAGTACCTTAGCACTTAGTTTATTCAGATGGTGACCATCTTGGACATACAGCCTATAACTGTTGTCAGATCCTTGCTAGTGTTCCAAAAAACTTAAATTCTCCCTGGTACACCACCTTCGCAACCACCCATTTAATCTTTTTAGTTCATTTACTTTGTGCATACCTGCTTGTGGAACAGGGAAGATCGCAAATATTATCAGGGAACACCCCCCTTTTTTTTAGCTCTACCCCACCATCTCAAAGTCCCTTTGAATGAAGGCACCAACATCATTTCTTCCAATATGCAAGCACACTAGTGCTATTCTCCAAAGATCCAGGGAGAAGTTTTTTGACATCTGCAATCCCTGCCCCTGGGAGACAGGAGAGCATAACTTGTTCTTTCCTATTTTTGCAGATTTCCCTACCTGTTGTCCATAGTAAGGAGTCATCAATTATAACTATATCTTTCTTTTGTTCTATAGGCTGCTCAGTACAACTGTTGTCATCCGCTCATTGCTTGTGACTGTGATATCTGCCTATATTTTGATTGCTTTGGTTGCCCTCACTCATGGTATCTGTCCTAGTTACAACTGGGGGAGGAGGGGCAGGGACGTTTTTGTTCTCATTGGGAGTTTGAGCTAAAGCTAAAGGTATTTGACTTGTATTAATACCTGGTTTAACCGTATCTTTGCCATTTGTACTGGTTATTCCCACTTTTTGGTTACAATGATTTGGGGGTTGTTGAAATCCTGAATTTTTACCCTGTGTTTGATCTCCATTGGTTTCCATGTCTAGGATACTATATCTGTTAGTTAACTGTAATTGAGTGTTTATGTCCTGCCTACATTTCTGAGGGCCTTTTGGGATATGACACCACTCATCCTCTTAAGGGGTGCCAGGATCCGAATCTTTTGTCCTTTCCTTCTTTTTATCACTCGGGCCCTTGTTTATCACTTTACTAGGTTGTACCTTTAAATTTTCCATTAACAGGCTCCTAGTGTTACGGATACATTTTTCAGTGTCATCTGTCCCAGCCTGGACTTTTAGTTGGTCCTGCAGGACCCTTATTTTATCTTTTAGCACATTAATATACATGCATTTTATACATGCCTGACTCCCCATTTGTTCCATTTTTCCTCTCATGCCCCATATGTTACACAAATTCCATGTGATAATGTCTCCCTCACCCTCAATATTGTCTCCTGTTTGGCAGCCTACCTCAGCATGTTGGTCCTTTTCCCCTTTTCCCACTTCCTGGGCTTGCTGATACTCACCATTGAGGGGAGGGATATAGTGCCGAGACTGGACATAGCATGTCCACCCCTTCCAGTCCCCTCGCTACAGCCAAGGTCCAAATCCTCTGCAACCAAGCTTTTTCCTGCCCTTAAAAGGACAAACAACAGCTCCTGGACCAGAGTAAAGTTAATAAATCCACCAAAAAGTGCAGCCTAGCTTCCCCAAATAAACAGACACGCTTATCGGTGTCACATGACAAACAGTCCCCTCAGGACTTCATCCAATATTTCTAAAAGTTAAAAAGCTCAGTGCATTTACCTCTCTGACAATCAATAATATTAGACTGGTGCCGGCCCGGTGGCATAAAAGGCTGAGGCGCTGGACACCTTACCTCACGCCATACTGGTGACCTGTGTTGGGGTATGAGCATGGGCCACTGGAAGCCAGTGTGGGGAGGGCGTGGAGCTGGTAGGAGTGGCTGAAAGGCAGCTCTCCTCTATGGGGTGGTGGGGTTGTATCCCTCAGCCATGGTCTGCCTCCTGGTGGAGACCAAACTGCAGTACAAGCCAGAGGGGCGCAACGGTGCTAGGTCAATGGGTGGGTGGAAGGGGCTGTTGTTGGGGCTGTAGAGTGCATGCACGCCTCCACACGCATGTGTCTCTACTCCTAGGGCCCCAGGTAAAGGGGAGAAAATGGAGGAGAAAAACACCTGGTAGGCAGGATGACGCCCAACCCTCTGCAGGCACCGGGCATAAGATAAGCCCCAGTAATTCCGGGTGTTGGAGCTGGGGGGGGGGGGGCTGATTGGGCTGAATGGGGCTTGCTGGTGGCATAAATAGTGATAGGTTAAAAAAAATAATAATACTAGACTGGTACAAAGAGTGGTGGCACTATTCAGCTCACTGCCCTAAATAAAAAGGCGTACACTGGTGATGCTTGTTTTTGTAGTGCTGAGACCAGAAGTAGCGTGTCCGCCTGCATTCAGTCCCTTCGCTACAGCCAAGGTCCAAATCCTTTGCAACCAAACTTTGTCCTGCCCTTAATAGGACAAGCAACAGCCCTGGACCACACTAAAGTTAATAAATCCACCAGAAAGTGCAGCCTAGCTTCCCGAAATAAACGGATATGCTTATTGGTGTCACGTGATGAACAGTCCCCTCAGGACTTCCTCCAGTGCTTCTAAAGATTAAAAGAGCTCAGTGCAATTACCTCCCAGTCCATAATACTGGACTGGTACAAAGCATGGCAGCACTATTCAGCTTACTGCCCTAAATAAAAAGACGTGCACTGGTGTTGCTCGTTTTTGTAGTGCCGAGACTTAAAGTAGCGTGTCAGCCCACTTCCAGTCCCCTTGCTAACACCTCAACACCTTCCTTTCTGCTTCTTCTGTTCTTGTGCCCCTTGCCCCTACTTTGCTTCTACTTCCTTTAACTTTGTGCCCTGGAGGAGTTTCCTCCCATCGGGTCCTCTCTTCCTGTTGCTCAATCTGTGAGGTTGCAGTTTATGCCTCCCCTTGGCTTACCACCCCCTCCTTGGCTAGGTTAAATGTTCATCAAAGTATTATCTAAACCTTCCACTGAGGACTGCAGGCCCCTTGACAGATGGATACAGGCTGTCACCTCTGTTTAGACCCCCATCCTTCCAAGTCAACACCCAGTCCCAAATGAAGCCGAACCCCTCCAGTGCTCAAAATAAGGAGGCACCAAGTGCTGATTAGCGCTACTACTGTTTCATTCAGCATCTGCTTCTGTAGCTCAGTTAGAAACAGATGTGCTGCTTAGGGTGCCGATCAGTGCGAGAATGTGAAGGAGTGGAAATGGCACTGTCAGTCAGCACGATCGGCGAGTAGTCAAGAGAGGGAGTGGTGGGACAGCGCCGTCAATCAAACAGAGCTGCTCAGTGATTGAGCAAGGGAGTGGGAGGAGTGGTTAGAGGCGCTGTCAAGCATAGAGCAGGGGTGTAGCTGTTGCATAAGCTGGAATCAAGTCCGAAAACAGATGAGTGCACTGAGCAAGCCGAGAAGCTGGAGAGTGATCGTGGGAATAGTAAGTAAAACCACTGGAGGGCAGGGTGAAGGAGCGAGGGAGGATTCATTTTCTGGAACCATGTAGACTGTTGGCTTACAAAAAATCCCAGGGGTGGGGGGCTGCCAGGCAGAGACTACATGTAAAGTTGAGAACATATGGCTGGCACAGTGGCGGGGTTGTGCTACCACCTAAGCCACACTAACTCCCGGTTAATACTACAGCCTGTAAAGTGTACGCGCAACCCTGTGTTGGAGGCTTGTCCCTTTCAAAAAGATTGATGCAGCATCTGTGTCCCAGGCATACTGAGCGCTCCTAACTGGACCACAAAGGAGGTGACAAGCTGGCTTGTTAGTT
Organism: Neoceratodus forsteri; assembly: GCA_016271365.2. Lineage (NCBI taxonomy): Eukaryota > Metazoa > Chordata > Ceratodontiformes > Ceratodontidae > Neoceratodus > Neoceratodus forsteri. Next base: position 1,124,662,343 of record CM057449.1, on the reverse strand, counting down.
GAAGGTCTGTGTGCAGTGTTATATGCAAATCCCCAAATTGAACTGCTGCAGTATAATATAGCATGGGCTTCAGCAAGTTTCTTGTTTAGTGAGTTGTCCTGATCAGAGGCGTAGCATGGTTGGCATGGGCCCTGGTACAAGGAACAAAGATGGGCCCCCCATGAAAGGAATGAAGATGGGCCCCCATGAAAGGAAGGAATGAATGGGCCCCACACGAAAGGAATGAAGATGCCCCTCCCCCAGTGAATGGTTAAAAATGGGTAAACTTTCAGTAATTTAATGAAGTGGCCTTTTCCCTGCTTTTAACTAAGTATTTTTATTATTCATCAAACTCTTATAGTTCCACTACCAGTTTCTGTTGCTGCTTATTAGCTTATCAAAGCAGCCAGCAGTGAGAGAGAGAGAGAGATGATTCTGGTCTGGTCGGATCACCTGCCATGTCTCTGGATTTATTATTATTTTTTTTTTTATTTAATCATGAAACTAACAGGAGGACCACCACTGCCAGATAGATTAGCTTATGTTGCTTATTTGCAGCTCAAAGCAGACAACTGCCTGACTGCAGTGGGTGCAGCACTTTCTTACTGCTGTGTCTGACTGTGACGGTTAAGTTTGAACGTGAGGAATAACCTTTTTTTTATTTTAACATTCAGTCTTTAAATATAAAACAGGTATATGTATTATTTTTTTAATAAAACTTCCTTTCACCTCAGTGTCTCTCTCTCGCCACCCAAATCTTGATAATCTTCAGTCCAGACTCCTCTCCATATCCGATTCCTCCCTCCCCAGCAAGTCCCTTTATTATTCAGTCAGCTTAGCTCCGTCTGGGCTGACGTAGACACTGACCCAGTCAGTCACCTGTCTCTGTGACAAAAACATTACTTAGAGCTTAGTTATCAGTCTGCTCTGGCTGCTGGCCTGGCCCAGAAGTCCCCTCTCTCACTCTGACTGTCTCTTAGTTGTTTTTTTAACTATTTTTATTCCATCCTCCTGACTGCTCCTCTTAATCTGTATAAATAAAGTTTCTTTTTATCAGTTCTCCTACCCTGGACCCTCTGTTATTATCCTCCCTCTCCAGACGTTACAGTCCCTTTTGCTTCTCCTCTGAGTGACTCCTGACAGCACACTAGCACAGCACAGCACAGCACAGCGAGAGCGAGCAGACTGTTGTGTGAACTTGTAATGTATCCTACTTGTACTCTACTTGCTTTTGATTCTGCTGTCTCCTCCTCCTAATTCTAATTTCAAATTTTTTCAGTTCCTTTCCTTGTTCTCCCAGCAACCCAACCACTTGCTGGCTGGGCCCCCCCAAGCAGCAGAGGCCCGAAAAAGACCGACCCGTCGTCACCCACCCACCACCATTCACACACACTCAGTCTCACACAGCAGTGAGTGAGGAAATATGGCTAGGCTACACGCACGGTGTACCACTGTCTGACATTTCTAGTCAGCTTTTTCACTTGTTTTCAGCCAGCTGGAGAGCGCACAAAAACCACCCTGAGGCGACCCCGAGTCCCCAACACACCCGCCCTGGGCCGGGCAGCAGCATCACTGCTGCACGAGAGGATGACAAGACGAGAGACACTAGTCAGTTGTTGCCAACTCCTCCACACTCCAGTCCGGCGATTATGGGAAGACAGAGAATGGAGAGACTCACAGTCACAGTGACAGTGACCAGACACAGTCACAATCACAAGGCTGGCTGCAAATGGCGGATTGCGGTAGCTCATCGGATTCAAATGGGAAGAGAGGTGAAGCAGCTGCTGACAGACATGATGATGTCTCCCTGACTCCCTCTCCTCTCTCTCCGCCTCCAACATTGTCCTCGCCAAAACCGATTGGTCACCATATTCGATAGGCAGCAGCACTACTTCTCTGACTGCTGCCTAATCTGTCAATCATCATGACATCACTGATTGCCGCCTAATCTGTCAATCATCATGACAGATAGGCAGCTTGGGCTCTGGTGGTCCGTCATCCACTCCTCTACCTACTCCCTCAGATCGCTTGGCTCCTGCCCCCATTCTCTTCAGTCGGCACCGCACGGCTACTCTCCAATGCATTCCCGAGTTACCTGGCCCCACGTTGTGTACATCAGCAACATCTAGACAGTCACATGGGGTCATAGGGGCACAGCATTTATTTACTACATTCTGCAGCTGGCCCGTGACCGTGTGAGTGCCGCCAGTCGTAAGCGATTTTTTTTTTTAAATGCAGCAGCAGGCTGGTAAGTTAGTAATCAGGCCCCTCTTAGTTCTGGGCCCCAGTGCACCACCTGCACACTCCAGTCCTATGCCCCTGGTCCTGATAGAGTCCATTGACTTAGCAGCAGTTCTCCACTCATGGTTACTGGCAAGGTTGCAGTTTGAGTGGTGGCAGTGTTTGTAAACTAGAGCCAGCCGTTTTTCAGTTTTCAAAAATGGCCTGTACTTATTTGCTGAATCAGCAAAATAAATGTTTTTTTTTTCTCAAAACTGTGTTCACAAACAATTGTCGCTAAGTGAGTTTTGTACACAAGACTTTTGGTGCAAAGTGTTTTTTTTTTTTTTTACTTGAAAGTGTCAAGAAGTAACGAGTTTTGCATGTCATACTGAACAGTTTTATTTGTTGCAAGAATGGAGTCCGTCTCAGAATCATGTATGTACTTATTGAAGACTGCATGCAATGGGATCCCACTCGGATCCTCAGTAGGGGGGACGAAATTTACAATTTAAATAAAGAAGGCAGCAGCTTGTGTTCTCCAATTCACTCTTGGATGCTGCAAGAACATAAGGAATTATAAAAAAAAAACATGCAGAGAATCAATGTAAAAATCTTTTTCCACTGCTGATGACAGGCATGTCGGATCCCCTTGCCAATGACCAGTCAGCTTTTACATAAGTATCGATTAAGCTGTGTGTTATTTTAAAAACAAAACGTTATCATGATGCTCTGTATGGGGAACTATGTATTGTCACCTGACTCGCCCATCCAGGTCAGGAATATTGTCATGTGCTCACTGTATTTTTGAGAGGGGACATGGAGAACTTGCCATTTGAGATGTGCCCAGAGATCCTTGAGAGGGTATTTGGGTGCTCAAGAGCTGAGAGAACAAACTCTGATCACTCGACGGCCTGTTGTATTGGCCAATCAGGTGCCAATTCAGCTGGCTAAGAGGAGTAATATATGGGGAATTTTTAGCTGCCCGTGATGCTTGTTTTTTCATGTTTTGAACCCCCCCAAACACCTTGCACTCAGAGTACATATCAAAAAAATGACACAACACAACTGTTTTAATATTCTTTAATGAATGAGAGTCGATTCTTCTTGCGAAGTCCATAATCTTCTCAGCAGCATTTCTGAGTAACTTCCTTTGCTCGCTTGTCTTCTTCTGCATATTCTGTTCTTTGTCTGGCCTGAATCTGGTCTTCTGCTTTCTCTTCTCTCTTCCTGGTACTCTACTCTTGCTGTGCCTACTGTACTTCACTGTTTATCCCTGTCAAAACAAGACATATTCATGCCCTTTAACTTTTTCTTCATTTTTAGGCAATAGCTCCTGGTCAACCTGAGTAGCTCCTGGTTGACCAAAAATTGTCGATGACCAGGCGCTATCCTTGGCTTCTCATTGCCAAAACCTTATTTCTACCCCTACCCTCCTCCCTGCACCATTCTTTCTTTCTGGGGGGAGCAGGTTTCCTAGCCTATCACAGGGGTCAACACAGTGTTGGATGTAATGCTGTCCCTACAGTATCTGGGGCTGGGAAGCACAGCCATCAGCTGCCTCATCTTCTAGCCTGGTCACACACTCCAGGTGCCTGGGTCCCCTCCTAAAACCAGGTCAACATTGCAGCAGTGCATTGTTAACAGAGGGCTCCCAGATGTAGAAATAAACAATAACACACAATAGAGTGTACGTTAAGATATAGTGCTGCATAACCTGGGTGTGTAGTGAGGATTTGTAACAAATAAACAACTGTGATCATGTTAAATAAATGAAAAATTAAGTAAGTAAGCCAGCCTAGTGTTACAGAGGGCTGGGGCAATGGTACCTCACCTACTGCCACGCTGGTGACCCGGGTTCAGGAATGGACTTGGGTCGCTGGGGGTGGGCCGAGGGGGAGAGCATTGAGCATCTTGGGGACTGCTCTCCTCTCCTGGGGAGGGTGGCAAGGCATCTTGGCCTTTGACTGCCACAGGGTGGAGGTCCGGTGGTAGTGCAAGTTGCAAGCAACTCGGTGGGAGGGGTCACTCTGATGAAGCTCAATAGAACGAAGCACCAGGGCACCTACTGTGTAGCTAATGTTTTAGCTCCAATGCACCACATCTGGTTTTACACATCAATTTTGAAAATGAATACTTGATTTGTTATATTGGCAAGAAGTCATGGTGTACTTCCTTGTGTGCATCCGTGCCTTGCTTTTCATGCAGTTCTGTAATGCCTGAGTGCCTCCACATGCATGCGCTTACATGCGGCCATGATTAGGGGGAGGTGGTAGTAAAACAGAACTAGACATCCGTGGCTACGTGAAACAATGTGTATCTCCCCTGATCTGCACCACCACCCAGATCCTTTGGGTCCCTCTGGATATGTGACTGTGGGGGCGGGGGAGGAGAGTAAACCCCCTCTCTAGCCCCAACACGGGGGGAAGGTGTGGGGGAATCGGTTCCAGGTAGGTTTGGCAGAGTTAAATGCCGGCTAGGGGAAGGAAGTGACAGGACTGATGAGCTGCCCATCAGGGTAAAAAGCTGAATGAAGGAAAAAATAAAGGGGTTTAAAGGGTTTGAGTTGCATGCTACAGGGGTGGGAGGGCACAGAGCCAAAGGCTGAGTGTCCATTCACTGCTGGGAAGTGCATATCAGACCCTTTAAACCACAATCTAAAGTGTTTTTTTGCACTTGTAAAATTTCCTAAATGGTTTGTGGCCTCTGTGTAAATAGCAGATTTTATAAATAAGCAAGCGCAATTGAATCAGTACAACAGAACAATGTACAATTTTATGTTTTAGTGTTATGAGTCATTAAGTTGTACATTGTGGTCCATTTGAGAGCAAGCTGGTATGCGAGTGTACTGATTTCTAACACAGGTGGCTAATAGTGAGGTTTTTTAGTGAGTATATCATACAGTAGGTTAAACTATTGTTAGTTGATATGTTTTGGCTAGTGAGGTTTCTTGGTTCTTTCATGCCATTTTATAAGCCACACAGTCAGGTGACATGTTTCAGCCAATAAAAGCCCCCCCCCTTTTTTTTTTACACATTATAAATCTTAATATCATGTCTAAGCCCCCCCATCCTTACAGAATCAATACTACTGTCAGGTACACTTTGAGCCTCATTTGTACAGTGCAAGTAGAACTTACTAGTCAGCAAGGCACCAGCAACAGGGGTAAGAAGCATTTAAGACATAATGTATTTTCAAATGTATTGGACTTAAAACATCTTATAAAGCTGGCTCAATGGTGCTGCGGGTTGAGGCGCAGGATGCGACACTTCGCACCATGCCGACGACCTGAGTTCAAGACCGAGCTCGAGGTGCCGGGGGTCACCTGGGGAGGAGGAGGAGGTTTGGGCATCTAGCAACAGCTCACCTTCTCTGGTGAGGGGAGGTCTTAAGGCTTCAGCAACAGTATGCCTGCATGCAGTGGCTGGGAGACATTGAGCCATCAGTCTTCCACTGTGGCGGACATCAGAGTGGTGCACACAGAAGGGTGCACGCCTCCCCTGGATGTCTTTGTAACCCATGCTTGCTGATGGGGGGTAGGGCAATAACCATGCAGAACAAAGGAAAAGCCTTGGCTCCTAGACAGACAACGTTGACCCAGCACCATGCTCTCCTGGGTCCCAGTGCCTACTAATCTTCACCTCCACCCTCAGGTAATTGAATTCATGTACAGGAGCGCCAAGGAGCTGACGCGGTCCTGCATGGGGTGGGGGCAGCGAAAGCTGGGGGTTTGCCTGAGGATGTGTCATGCGTGGGTCAGAGGTCCTGGGGTTCCCAAGGCAGGGAGGATCTCAGACAGGGCAAGAACAGCTGGGGGACTGAGGGAGTTCCACAAGCCGGTGACCAGGACGGAAAAGAAATTAAAAACAAACAAACAAACATCTTCTAATCCTGTCATTTTGTATAACCAGGTTGGGGGGTAGGGAGAAGGATATCCATAGGCATATATATTAATATTAACTGGAATTTCAATTTAAGAAAGTTTAACAAAGTCATACATTAGCAATGCAACACAAACAAATGTTCCTTTCCTTGAAACATTTCTTATGCAAAACTTTGTTTGGGAACGGCATTCCTTGTCATTGCAGGTAAACACTATAAATTGGGAACCGATAACAAGGAAATCAAGCAGACACAATAATGTGGCAGGACCTAAAACTTTGGATTAATAGGAACATCCTCAGTTTGTTTTGTACATAGTGTTATCAAAGCAGTTGTGTGCCTTTTGCACATTAAAGCAGTGTCAGTGGCTCAGTAGTTAGCACACTCGCCTCTGAGGCCGGGGAGATCAGAGGGCTGTGGGTTCAGTTCCCACATCTGGCACTTGGGTTAATATCCCAGTACTGACACTGTAGTGCAGCATGAGAAGGGTGCTGCACTTCTGAGGTGCCGTCTTTCGGATGAGACGTTAAACCGAGGTCCCATCTGCCTGGCTTGGTGGTAGTTGAGGTGGATGTTAAAGATCCTATGGCACCTATTGAAAAGAGTAGGGGAATTTCCCCGGTGTCCTGGCCAAATTTCCCTCAGTCACTAAAAAAATACCACCAACAGCTTAATCTGGTTTAAGGTCAGTTGGCATTCATCTGTATCCCCCTCCCCTGGGTCGTGCCTGAAAATAGGCAGGATTTGTCTAGTGCACTTACTCAGTCAACAAAAAATAAATAAATAAAAGTAACTTTTTACTCAGTTACATTGTATTGCTGTGTCATCTGTGATGGTTGCTTGGCTTTTTTGTTTTCAGCACTCTGTTTTATTTTTTGAGTTGCACTGCAAATGAGTGAGTGACCATTATTGCTTCCAGTTACTGTATAAACTGGGTTGGACCAGTGGAGCAGCAGCAGCACAGCACGGGGGCTGAGTGTATCACAGTGGAGATGCTTTTGGCTCCCATGGAGGCAGGGCAGGCCACCCAGTACCCAACACAACTGACTGGCCAATCACAGAGCAATATTAGTGTCACATGTGCGGAATGTTGTTCACCCATATTCTCAGCCAGAGGAATGCTGCAGCCCAGGGATGGGGAAACAAGGAAGCTCCAGGGACTGAGGAACAGAGAATCAAAAACTGCATACCGTTTCCTGTTTCTGTTAAGCTGTACCTAACTGCCTTTTGGGCACCCTCAATCTACCTTTACAAACATCAACTTACCAAGGCATGGCACAATGCTTCCAAGCAAGCTTGTGCACATCAATAAGCTTTAGTCAGCTCTTGTGTTTTTTCATAAGTTGCTGCTCAGTAGAATGGTGTGGGTGGTAGGCCCTTGGCACTCTTCAGCTGGATATCTTTATTATCCTGAATGGATGTTTAAGTTATTAAATAAAAATACACCTTTTTACAATGCTCTGTGTGGTTCAGTCGTTCTACTTTCATTCCCGCTAAGTTGTTCTCTAGTAAGCCGAGAAATTTAACTGATGATTTCACAGTTGGAAGTTCTTGGTTTTACTTGAAATCTAAAGTATGAAAATTAGTAACATGTAGTAAACTCAGTATAGTGTATGCTAGAATGTTGTATTCCCAAAAAATCCATCATTTACTACTCTTGTTGTACCATCGATGTGACATCACGATGTTGTACCATTGTGAGTACGTCACAACGATGGTACAACAGCTCTGATTACGTTTGCGCATGCACAAGTTGCGGTTCATAGGCGTTTATAAAATGGCCACAGCAGTACAGCGAAGGCACAGGAGGAAGTTCTAATTTAACAGTAAGTGCTGTTTTTTTTAAATCTTTGCTGGCTCACAGCAGGACACCAGTATTTCTTTTCAAATATAAAAATTAAAAGTATCGTTGTGGACCTGGAATGAGCGGAGTGTTTTCATGGACACAGGTGGGGGGAGGGGGCCTGACAGCACGACACGACCGTGGGAGAAGTTACAAGCTGTTTTTTTTTTTTTTACTTTTGCCCATACACTGCTACAAGATATTGGATGGTGACGTGTAACTTAACAACACTGTTGTCCACTTCGAGGTTTCGTGACAACCAAAACCTCTCAAGCTTTGCTCTCGAGGTTTAAATGGTTGTCATGACAACCTCTCGAAGTGAACAACAATGTTGTTGTTCACTGTTGCCCATCCATTATCTTCTATTTTTCACATATCTGAATCCATGAACAGTGATAGAGTAAAACTGTATATTGAACTGTGTGTAATTCGCAGTGCTGTCCAATTCTCATATATGTGCAGTACACTCCTTAAATGTTTGGCTCTGTGAAATAAATGTATGGCCATTTACAAATAAAATATTAGGCATGCTCTATAATGTCTTACATTTTTGTGATGTATATACTATTCCATTTTCAATGAGTATGTTATAAGTAAAGTGGATAGTCTGACTAATATTGTAAACTTGTAAAAGGAATAATAAGCAGGTAAAACAAAACAACAAAATAAATTTATCAATTGACTTGAGGTTGCCTGGAAGTAGCTGTACTGTTTTTTTTTAAAGAATATTGTAACCAAGGTGCACAACCAAAGAAGAGACATAATCGTGTGATTAGTCAAATGCTGGGAAGAATCAGAACCATTCAAGTCCCCAAATTATTAGCCCTGTGTTATCATCTTGTGACTTAAGACTAACCTCCTTTTATTCAGACGAGGAAGTAATTTTAGCCAAACTTTAAAATAACACATGTCTGAAGAAGTCTCTAAAATTCTATATAATTTTATATAATTGAATGTAGCTATTTTATCATACTACAATTTACTGTTTCACTCTTTATGCCTACAATTTTGATATTCGTCATGGATCAGATGGTTTATTTCAGTGAAAGCTAACCCACATTTGCCAGTTGTAGGTTATGATTATCTTATTCTGAAAAAAAATATGAAATTCATTTTTTACATGACAGTTCATCTTAAAAGAAATTCAAAGGCAGCTCAAGACCAGACAGAACCAGGTGAATCAAAACAAAGGAATTAGTAGACTATGTTGAATGTTAACTCTGCTTCCCCTTTGGAAGTGTGCACATTACAGCACAGCAGAGCACCCTCCCGAAATGGCCCTCTGCTTGAAGCTTTTTGATCCGATAGGAACAGAAGTTAGTTCAGCAGGGACTTATCAGCTAGTACTATCAAAATAATGCATCAGAACTGAGTGAGGAGCCTGATATATTCTCTATGCATTCTGTGAGCAATGAATGTCAGCTGGGTTGAAGGAAGAAATGGAGTGATTTACTTAAAGATAGGCAATTTCAGATGAACTGAATACTTAGCATTTTATTATGTAACAGTAGTTGCCCCCCCCCCAAAAAAAAACACACAGATGCCAAGGGTTATATGTTAGCATGCTTTACCAAAAACCACAACAAAGTGGCAGCTATGATCACATCTAGGACATGCAGTAGTAAAGAAATATACATTACCCAGCATATAGTACTTATTTCATATTTGCTTGTGAAGTGGAAGGGAGAGAGGACAGACGTGATAGGCCCAGAGTCCCACCTGACTTTAAAGTACTATTACATTTAAATAGAAATATAGAGAGAACACTGTACTGTAATTCAGAAATAAGCCAGGACATATACCTATCTCAAATTTATGTGGTCCATGTCATGTAGCATTGATCATATTTTTTATCATTTTTCTTACTCCTCAGAGGTACAGTAAAGTGGATAGTCTGACAAACAACAACACATATCTGGTTTTTCTGGGTAGTGGTCTGGGAGGAAGATCAGGGTCGAAAACTTAACTGTTGGCCTGTTGTGATTCAATAATCTTGAACTGCTTAAATCTGAGCTAAGAAGCAGGCAATCCCAAGTATGTGTATAAGTATGTATATATGTATTCATTGCAGAAAACTGCATTAATGCCCCAAGTTAGTGTTCAACTTAAAGGGTCATTGTCAACTCCTTTAGGCCTCAGATTGTTCCAAGTTAAAACAAGCATTTGCCAATGCCAAATGTTTGCTTATTGGCATTGGTAGAGTAGGAGTTAGAGAGATGCATAATAGGAATGGCAGTGAAGTATTGAACTGAAGTCAACCCCACCAGCACCCTGCAGAGACTGACAGGCATTGGGGTGTGCCTTTGGGTCATCGGGCATAACGCCCACGCCATTTCACCACACCCTACCCTACCCTGCAGACACCAACAAGTGTCAGGGCCTTATGCTCACCCCATTCCATAAGGAAATACAGTGAGCTGGTGCCTCCTAAAGCACTACCCACTGACCCACCCATGGTGGTGCTAGGCTTATAGTGGCTTTACTTGTCTCATGGTCTGTCTGAACCAATCAGCCAACTTTTTCACCCCTCCCTGTTTCTTCCCTTGGTTCAGTTCATTCCCCCCCTACTGGGCTTTCAAGTTCCTCACCTGCACCCTAGGTACCCTCTCATAAGCACTTAACCCCTCCCCCTCATCAATAGTATTTCCAGGGCTCCCACCCTCTTCTAAAGTTGCTCCATTACAATAACACACTCACCCCCCCAGCCTCATCTCCCTTCGGTGGCTTCCTTACTAACTGCTCTCTGTTTGGTTCCCAATCACTCCCTCTTTCTCTTGCTTTCTTCCCACATCTAGTTACTCCTGCATTCTGTAACATCTCTCTCCCTCCTAACACCCCCTCTCTCTTGCCTTCTTCCCCACATCTAGTTACTCCTGCAGTCTGTAACATCCCCCCGCTGTCCCTCCCCTCACACACCATGCTCCTGCTTACCCTTGGTCTACTCCCCCTTCTCTTCTCCTGCACCTCCCTCCCTCCCTCCCTCCACCCTTCCCATACTCCCCACTGCCTCTTGTCATCTTCTGCCCCCAATCCACCCTACCACATCCCCCTTCCTCTCCTTTTCCCACTGCCCATGGATCCCTGGGGCTTCAATACTACCCCCCTCCTGCCTCCACGCCACTCTACTGAACCCTTCCCCCTACCCCAATCATGTCATTTTCCTCCCCTTCTGCATATGAGCTATAGCTTTTACAGCTTACCCTCTCTCACTCCTTCCCTATTTTTATCGCTGGCATCTACTGCTGCCCTGGCTCATCCCCTTTGTGTATTACTGATATCCTTTCCTCCAGCTTGTCTCGTACCTCCACTGGGGAAACCCTTATACTAAGCGACTTCAGCCTAAACCAGTTTTGACCTAAATCAATAACCACCTCTCTGACAGGTGAACTGTCCACTCAGGAGTCCCACAAGGGTCCATCCTTGGCCCATTTCTGTTCAGTATCTTCCTGAATAGCCTACCAAGCTCTTGTCAGGATCATCTACTGCTCTACACTGATGATGCAGTAATCTTCTCCAGCAATCAAGAGCCCAAGCTCTTGGAAAATCAACTTCAGCAAAGCTTTGCAAATGTGGAAGACTGGTTCAGCAAACACAAGCTCATCCTCAACTATAAAAAGACTAAGGTCATGCTTTTCAGAGACCAGCACAACAAATCCAGATCTCACCCCTTAACTATCAAAGATTATGTGGGCTACTCTCTGGAGCAGGTACAGCACTTTAAACACCTTGGGATCACCATGGACAGTGCACTGACCTCCCAGCATATTGCAAATGTAGCCAAAGCTGTCAACATCTGTATTGGGCTTCTCCACAGGCACAAACAGAGCCTGACTTCAGACGTGTTAAAGCTAGCCATCCAAAGCTCTGTGATATCCATAATTGATTATGGGTTAGCCATCTATGGCTCTGCCACTGAAACAGCTCTCCAGCATATCTCCACTTCCCTAAACAAGGCCTGTAGTCTCCTGGCAGGCGATGCTCAGCTCATGCATTCCTGGGACCTTTACTCTAAGACAAGCTAGCTCCAGCTGAAAGACAGGATCAAGTAATAAGTCAGATCTTCCAGGTACCACGCTGCTGCACTACTCGGGGACAAAGATCCTTTGCCTACCACACCTTTTTTTTTTACAGGTAAAAAAAATGAAAAGGGACTGTTTCCTTTATTTACAGGTAACAAAAAATGATTTGGGGCACACTGGGGTGGGCTCCCTGTGTGCCACGAGTTTGGGGGGGACATGATGCCGATGGGGATTGGGCACCCCTGTCAGCAAAGAAAGTGTGTGTGGGGGGGGGGAGGAACATGATCCAGATGAGGATTGGGCACCCCCGTAGGCAAACAAAGTGAACTGGGGGGGCATGACAACACAGGGATTTGGCATACCCGATGTTGGCTTTGTGGGGATTATGTGGCAGGCGTCAGGAGCCATGATATTTACTGGAATGTTTCACCAGGAAAGGCATGTAACGGAGCCTTGTCATCTGATGCTCCAGTGAGAAAACTGTACCTCATTGGAGAAGCAGATTTCTTTCAACTCCGTGGCTCTCTTTGAAACTGCTGTCATTGCTAGCATGCTCACTAATTGGTGGCTGAGGGACACACCTACTAAAGCATTTCCTGCATTCACCAACACTGACACATCTCCGAATGTGCTAGTACCACAAGATGTTGCTTGCGGACGTGCAAGACAACATAATAAACTGGCTCTCCCTCTCCCACTGCAAGACCGCTGTGATATTATCTCCATGAATCTGACCCAACTAATAAATGAACCAACTCACCTAAACCCCAAACCCCTCAATTACGGCCTCATTGACTGGGTCCTCACATCTCAACCTAACCGCATCATCATGATTGGCATCCTACCAGATGCCTTAAGTGACCATCATCTTACCTTCTACATCTGCAAGATTCACCAAGATAAAGCCCCCCCCCCAAATTCTGATTATATGCTCATTCAAATCTCTTGACCTCACTCCCCTGCACAGTGACCTAAGCCGCACCGACTGGTCCCCTATCTCCTCGGCCTCCTCCATTGACTCCACTCTAAATTACTTCAAAACCCAAGATTCTTATACTTCTTCCAGACCCTGCCAATATACCCACTACAATCAGACTTAAAAAAATGGAATAGTATGATATCTGGATTTATATGGCAAGGGAAAAAAACAAGAATAAAATATAAAACCTTACAACTACCTAAAAATAAAGTGGGTCTTGCCTTACCTAACTTAGAACAATATGCACAGGCAGCAGTAACCTAGCATATATTACAGTGGTTAGATGAAGGATTAAATCCGCACTGGAAAGAGATAGAGAGAGGAATTCAATTGGAGGGAATAGAGAAATATTTATTTGGCCAAACAATACCAAAAGTAACCATGAAAAAAGAGATCAGATTTAAACAAACCAGACAATTACTGACTATTTGGAGATCAATAATTAAAAAAACTAAAGACCCTAAAATGTACTTAATACAAACAATTTCAGCAGATCCCAGATTCGAATCAACCAAACAGGATTATAATTTTACAAGATGGCACCAACAGGGCCTTACCAGATATTATCAACTATACAAACAAAGGGACTTTTGCCAATTCCAGACACTAAAAGAGAAGTACCATTTAGAGAAACAAGATTTTTTTTCCATTTCTCCAGATAAGACATTATTGTAAGAACCAATTAACGAAAAACTGGGACCCAAGAGAGATACATCCACGTATGAGAATAATAATTAATACAATAGAAATAGCAATACCAGAACATATAATATCTAAAACATACCATGCTTTAATTAACAACCAGAAAGAGACCAAGATGCACTCCCAACAACGGTGACAAGAAGAACTGGACATAAAACTGGAGGAAGAGAATTGGAAAGGGATTTATATAACAGTACACAGAATTACAAGATCTCCAACTTGGAGAGAATTCGGCTGGAAATGTCTGATAAGATTTTTTAGAACCCCACAAATGGTTGGGAAATATGACCCTCAAATGGGAACAACATGTTGGAGAGGGTGTGGGGAACCAGTAGCTAACCATAAACATATATTTTGGAGCTGCCCAATTTTGGAAGCATTTTGGAGGTGGGGCATTAGGAGAATTATTCCCTGAATTGGGGATTTTGACACCAGAAACAGCACTTATTTTAAATTTCAATAGTGAAGTAGGCAGAGGTCAACACAAGGCTCTTGCTAGATGTATTACTCATGGCTGCTAATAAAGCAATAACGAGGAAATGACTACAGAAAGACCCACCTACCTCTAGAGAATGAGAAGATCTAACCTATCAAATATACAGAATGGAACTTATGACAGTGCAGATTAATTTAAAAATCCAGAGATGTACAGCCTTTTAGACTAAATGGTGGCTCTGGATCTCTGGGCATAGACTGGACCTGATACCATAAGGGAAGATATCCAAGAACAGACCTGGGATTACCACAAGGGAAACTATGAAATAAATTCTAAATGTATTACTGAGAACAGCTATTGTAAGAAAAATTCCTAAGTGTAATAAGAAAGACATATTTGCATAGACCCTATGGAAAATATGTATGAATAAACAATGTGTACTGTAACTCTCCAGAAAATCATGAAACAATAAAAAAAAAAATATATATATATATATATCCACTCCAGGCACTGGATCCGAACCTGGGTCACTGGCTTCAGGGTCAATAGCGCATACCGCCACGCTGCATGGCCAGCTCGGCAGTGCTAGCCCAACCATCATGTTATATCCTGTTCAGCGAGTGTAGCTCCCTGCTACACTCACTCAACAGGATATAAAGCCTTGCTTCACCACTCACTCTAGATTCACCAGTCGCTCGTACTGAGTCGCTCAATAATAGACGTTCATATAGGGTGCTACCGTATGTACTCTCGTCTCCCCTCATACTCAACCCCCTTTACCTGTCCTCAAAGTGGGAGATTCCTCCATTTCTGATCTCCTCTCAGTTGCCTCTGAGTTTAACTCCTTCTTTACCACCAGTGCTTCCTCTCTGCTCTCCTCCCGCTACCCTCCCTTTCCGGCCTCATACCCCTGCTTGTCCTCACGGCAGCCATCCTCTTCTATCCCCCTAATCTCCTTCTCTTCTGTGTCCTCCCCACCAGTCTCTGCACCCTACTTGCCCTCAACCCATCCAAGGGTAAGAGTCCAGATGGCCTGGATAGCAAGCTCCTCTGTGTATCTGCCCCTGCTATTTCCTTTGGCTTACCTCCTAAGCCTTTCCTTTTCCTGTTCCTCCGTTCTTGCTGACTGGAAGTCAGCCACTGTTATTCCTCTCCAAAAAGATGGTGACCCATCTGCTACTAGTAACTACTGCCCTATTTCCATCCTCTCTCTCTTATTCAAGTTACAGGAACATATTGCCTTATCCCAACTCTCTCTCTTCTTGGACTCCTCTTCCTTCTTCACCCCCTACCAGTCTGACTTCTAGAAGAACCACTCCACAACTACGTCCCTCCTCAGGCTCACTGACTCTGTCCTCAATGGTATGGACCACAGCCTCCTCACCTCCACCATTTTTGCCGATCTATCCAAGGTGTTCGACACTGCCTCCCACTCCCTACTACTGTCCAAACTCCCGGCTGCTGGTCTTTCTGAAGTGGCCATCAGCTGGTTCCGTTCCTACCTCATATGCAGGTCCCAAGCTGTCAAAATTGATGATGCCCTCTCCCCTCTCTTACTTATAACCACTTGGGTCCTGCAAGGTTCTGTGCTAAGCCCGTTATTATTCTCCAGCTTCCTCAATGACCTCCCCTCCATCTGCTCATCTGCATCCATCCACATATATGTGGATGACATGGTTCTTTTTACTTCGGGCCCCTCCACAGCTGATGTGGTGCACAGACTATGTCTCAACTTCAGTCAAGTTCAGCTCTGGCTATGCTCTAACCAGCTATTCCTCAATACCAAGAAGACCATTTCCATGTCCTTTTGCACAAGGCACAGACTCTCTAGGTTTTCCTCCCTTCCCTCCTTCCACACCCTTGATGGCTCTCCTCTGGAGGATGTCACCACCTTTAGGTATTTAGGTATTGGGCTTGACCAACAACTAAACTTCTCTGGTCATGTGGATGCTATTGTTAAAAAACTACACCCCAAGTTTGGTGCCCTGCACAGAAACTTTGACTGCATCCCACTGCTGGCCCACCATGCTATCATCCAGAAAATGGTCCTCCCAATCTTTGACTATGCTTATGTAGTCTACAGTACTGCCCCAGGTGCTACTCTTACCAGACTAGACACTCTATTCCACTCTTTCTGCCACTACATTCTCAACTGTCCCCCTCATTGCTGCTCTTTGTATCAGTTTCTCTCCTTTCTCTCTCTTGAGGACAGGCATCATGTCCACCGCATCAAATTTGTGAGCAAATTCTGGTTTGACTCTCTTCCCTCCTATCTTTCTGCCTCTTTCTCTCATCCCTTCCCCCACTCTCATGCCCTCAGAAGCTCCAATGATTGGACCCTTGTAGTCCTGCTATCTCCACAACCATCGGCCAAGCTCCTTTCAGCCACTGTTTCCTTAAAAAGCTGGAATTCCCTCCCTCAGCATGTTGTGCCCCTTTCCCTTGGGCCCTCTCCAGTCTCCTCAGAGGCCTCACTTTCCTCTCCTGCAATTGCTCCTAATTGCTCACCCCTTCTCAAGTACTCCCTGCCCTCCTCCCTCCTGTTCCTCCTCTGACTATACGATTTCAAGTGGTATATCATTGTTTTTTAAGCACTTGAGCTCCGACCGCTCTGCATTTAATGGCTAGCTGTAACTGTATTTTTACTCTAGTTATCATGTCTTATTGTACCTATCTCATTGTATCTTGCACATGAGCTCTGTTTCTGCTCTGTATTGTACTGCCAACTTGTAACTGTATTTTTGCTCTCGCGCTATCTTGCCGTATGTTATACCATTTCCCCCTCCCCAGGACTCATCTGGAAAAGAGCTGACTGCTCTGTATGCCTTTCCCAGTGAAAATTTTAAATAAATAAATACTACTGTATAAACATCCTTGCCAATATAAACATAATCTCCCTGAATTTATTTTCTTGCTCCTTCTGGGCTCCCTTTTGTTGCTTTGTCTTCCTCACTCATCTTTTGGGTGTTGTTAATCACATGGAAAGAAAAACAGACTAATAAAATACATACAATGTTTATCTAAACTACAGTGCTGTCCACTAGGATTTAGGGTAATATTATGGTTTTGCTGGGATATCTTGCAGGATACTGCAGAAACTCAATGTAATCCAATGGTAATTACTCCAATTTGTCATGCAGGGATATCTCAGCACCTTACATAAGCAGCATCTACCTCCATGCAAATGACAGCTTTATTTGGATGTATTCTTGCTTTTTCTGTCCTTTATGAGATATGTGTTCTATATTCCATCACATATAATGGTACCGATAGGGTGGAAAGAGTCCAGAGGAGAGCGACCAAAACCGAGAAAGGAAATACTTACCAGTAGAAAAAAAGCTCTATAGCTTTTGCCTCATTAGGCCTGCAGTAACTTTCTACAGCATAGACTTTATGTTCACTGGCTCTACAATAATATATTTTCATTACAGACCTCCACCCACATAATCTAATAACTTAGATGTGATCATTTTAATTAAAGGGACACTGTCAACCCCCTTAGGCCTCAAAATGTCCCTAGTTTGAAAAAAAAAAATTAAAACACATTTTATGATTGTTGACATTTTGTAAAATTGTTATTAATACTGCTCAGTTTAATTCCAATTTGTTTTTTCTTTTAAAGAGTGGAAAACAGACTGCCTACCATACTGGTGTTACCACACAAAACATGAGAAAACTGGAGGATTTGTTTGAAATTTGGCAAGTAAGATTTAATGTAAAGAAATGCAGAATAATGCACATTGGGCACAAAAATCCTCAGGCACGTACACACTGGGGGAGAACAAGTTATGATAACGGAACAGAAGTGGGATCTGGGGATTATCATTTCAGATGACCTAAAGGTGGCTAACCAGTGCCTTAAAATGGTAGGTAAGGCAACTTGCATGCTGACGTGCATAGGGAAGGGTGTAACAAGCAGGAGGAGGGAGGTGGTAATGCCCCTCTACAAGTCCTTGGTGAGACCCCACCTTGAATATGGGGTCCAGTTCTGGAGATCTCACCTATATAATGATATCGATAGGGTGGAAAGAGTCCAGAGGAGAGCGACCAAAATTGTGCATGGCATGCAATGGAAGCCCTATGAGGGGAGGCATGAAGACCTTGATCTGAATCCCCTGGAAATTAGAAGGGAGAGGGGGCACATGATTGAGACATTTAAATATTTGAGGGGGGTTAACAAGGTGAGGGAAGGGAGCATCTTTTGTAGGAAAACCAGTCCAAAAACTAAAGGGCACAATTTGAAGTTAGAGGGAGGAAAGTTCAGAGGAAATGGGAGAGGGTACTACTTCATGGAGAGGGTGGTGGTCCCTGGAACAGACTACCCACAGAGGTGGTGGGTGTCAAAACGGTAGGTGAATTTAAGAGGGCATGGGATAAACACATGGGAATAACCAAAAGGGGGAGTGGGAGGAACCTGGAAAAAAAATAAGGACTAGAGTCTCAATTGTGGGGTGGGTGGGGGAACCAGAGAGTGGAAGCAAATGGTTGGGTCTAGGGTTACCTATGGGTCTGGGTTTAATGGGCAGACTGGATAGGCCTGCAGACCCTTTTCTGCCATCTGATTTCTATGTTTGTTTACAGTCCTTGATTAGTCCCTACTGTATCTTTCTTGGACACAAGAACACCCCGAACACAATCTAGCCACTCATTATTCAGTAGGAGGAGAGGAAACTATTGCATCATGAGTAGCTCCACTATTTGGGCTTATTCCTAATATTTAGAAAGCTTGCAATAAAAATAGATCAAGGATTTCAAGCAAAACACAGTTTGGTACTGTATAACTAGACTACTAGAATACATTTCAGTTTTACTAAGAAAGGCAGCAAATAAAACAACCAGCAACATAAACACATTTTAGAGATGGTAAGTAATCATAAAATGTGGTGTTTCAACTAAAAATAATATGAAGCAAAAAATGTTGACAGTGTCCCTTTAAAAGGTATTAACATTGAAATTAACACAAACATCCAAATTAAAAGGACGCTTACAGTAAGACACTGCTGTACTACTCAGACATTTTCTGCCTAAATCATTGCTTTTATCTTCATAACCTACTTGACTTTTAACCCAGCAATATTTCTAGAAAATGTCTTCTGTTTTATTATAAATTCTAATGACTTTATAACAAAAGAAAATAGTAAAGTAAATGGGCCTTGCAGCTCAGTTGAGAAGAAGCTGAGTTACAGCTCAAATGTGTGAGCTGCATACAACACGTGGTTGACCGTGTAACCAAACAATGCCACAAGCTGGTCAATCACATTTTTATTTAATTGTTTTCATTATTGTATTTTGCATACCAGGTAAGCCTCATTTAGGTGGAACACAGATTCTTTCAAGAGTTTCAAGAGGGTCCTGGGGAAAAATAAATTATCTACATTCAAATTACATGTCCACAAATGACACCATGACTGTCATCACATGGAAGGACTCATAGAAATGCTAGAGAATAAAAACCCAATAGTCCACAAAAAGAGTTTAAACTATTTTACAAATGTTTCTTACCCTGGTGAACCAGGAACCTCCAAGTGATAAATTAGCACTGTAATCTCACCCACCCCACAAACCTAGCACATCTGCAACTAAACTCTACTTCCCCCAATACAGTTCAAAGTTGTGCACAACTTGAAATTGCATGCACCTGTACCCCACATCCCTGTACTAATTTACTGAGCTAAACAACCCTCAGTTTACACAGTACTCTCTGTATGTAAGAATCTCACCAATATTTTACGCTGTATCTATACATTATATATCCTGTATATTTATGCACAGAGATATTTAAATATAACTTCAGTTCTCTCTAAGGCATTTAAAATAACCAGTTTCGGATTTTAAGCTTCCTCTGCCAGGCCTGATGAGCTACAAGACTGGTTGGTTTCACAGATATTATGTACAGTAACAGAGCCACTCTGGCCACACCAACCAATCAAACAAAAAAAAAAATCACTGTCACAGCTACAGCGTTAGCACTTGATGTTAGAAGTAGAGGATTATGACCTCATATCAAGAATGAGCACCAACAGCCAATAAACTCGATGAGTGCAGCATGTGTGGACATATTATTTTTCATGTAACTGTGTGCAGGTATTAAATTGAATGTCAGAGAAATGAAAATGTTTTATAGTGTGTCATTGAATTCTACTGATGGCAGCTGTGATTTTTCTTCGCTGGTGACTGGAATCCCCCTTTAAAGAAGTAGCACAGCCAAATTTTGCAGAAACATATGTTGTGCAGAGTGTTTTTTTATGTGCGCGTAGTCCTGGCGTGTCCTTCTCTTTGTTTTCTAAAAGATTTTTCTAAATTGGTCTGCTACTTACCTAGCGGGTCATAATGTCGCACACTTAATAGTGTATGACATTATGGCTAAACGGGTACAGCGTAGTCTATAATCGCTAATGGTGCAATACCACATACTGCTGTATGCGGTATTGCACCAGTAGTGCCTTCCCAGACAAAGGATATGACCTCTGCTGGAAGTGGGTTCTGCTGAGCAGCTGTCGTGGCTCACAGGACTGAGCCACAGCAGCAGGAACCCAGGTGCTGCATCTTGGACCAGGTTTGATTCCCAGTCCCAGAATCTTTTATTTTTTATTTATTTGTGTGCTCTCGGTGTTGAACCCTCCCTGGAGCTGAGAATCTTTAGGGGAGGTTTGTGGAGGATACAGCCCCCTTGTAATGGGGTGGGGGGGTGCAGCCCCCCACAGAAAAAAGACATGCCTCATGGCAGAAATCGTGCTGTATTGTGACATTATGACCCTGTGCCTGCTAGTTATATGGTAGTTTTATGGCCCCTGGGGCTTTCCATCTAATCCAGATTTATTGCTGTTCTTTTTTCTACAATGCCTCCTGTCCCATGTGACAGTGATGCATCTGGGATCACTGATTCAGCAAATACTAGAGGTAGGAGCCTGATGTTCTGGCCTCCACTAAATAGCTCCAATTCTGTGTTTTTGTTTTCTATGTGTGTGTCAGGTGTAACCAGCAGGAGTAAATATTTTGCTTTTAAACATT
Source organism: Neoceratodus forsteri (assembly GCA_016271365.2). Lineage (NCBI taxonomy): Eukaryota > Metazoa > Chordata > Ceratodontiformes > Ceratodontidae > Neoceratodus > Neoceratodus forsteri. The sequence continues at coordinate 1,124,641,272 of CM057449.1, read as the reverse complement.
TTCATCAAACTACACATTGCCATAAAAAGCACTCAAATCACCACAGATCATCAGTGCTATAATTAGTAAAGATTCTAGCTGTTTTCTTGTAGAATAACCCACCCAATTAGGCCTCAAGTATGTGCTAAACTGTAAACTGTAAACGTAGCTATTTGTGCTCACTGGATATGGAAAGTTACTTAATATCACAGCTCTGCTGTTGTAAATTGACTAAACCAGTGCTTGCTGAATCCATGGTCCTGGATACATCTCTATCACAAGGGACAGGAACATTGTAGGATGCAACAAAAATGTGTCTTTACCTGCCTGATAGCTATAAGATAGTAATCTTGTTAACTCTGAGCAGTGTATTTTACCCAGTGTGATAATGATCAGCTGCCTTCATAGGTGACCGTTTGTATCCTTATATGTGTAGTTATTGTGTCTTTTATAGTTACAAGTGCTTTCTTGAGTTCTTTATTTGAGAGAACTTTAAAGTAAAGCTGAGAATTTCAGGCACCCAAAGGTTTTGACCACATGCTCATAGCTATGAGACACAATAACTGTATATATAAGAATATTGAACATTATGTTACAGACTTGTTTTACTTTTCTAGAAATCATTTTTTTTGTGTGTTATTTCTTTATGCTCCCAAAGCCCTTGGCCGACCACTCCTTTGGGTGACCTAGGGCCCCATTGCCGGTATCAAGTGAAATTGAGTGACTCAAGTTTGAGTGACTGTATGTATGGCGATTATGGAAAGAGAGCAACTGTGGAAATGGCATGGGTAGAAGGGCTAGAACGGCAACTGCATGATACAGCGCTGATAGGAGGGACATCACAAGAAGCAGGATATGGGAGGTAGTTTGGGGAGGCAGTGCCGAGCTGGCTATGTGGGCTTGTGGAGGCAGCATATGCCTCCGGTGTGGAAAGACCTGGGTTTGATCCCGGGTTGGTGCGCTACTGTTTTTGGGTGGAGAATGGTTTGGGTGTTATTATTTTTGTCGGAGTTGGTCCCTACTCCACTGTCAGCCCCCCCTCAAAGTTGATTATTTTTAGATGGGGGGAGCGGGGGCACAGACCCCCACATAGGACGTAGGACAATGTATATTGGTATGGGCACTGATGTTGTAATCGGCATAGTGCAGGTTGCCATTTGTGTTTTTGACACTGTGCACTCGCCCATAGGTGCGGTGCTGTTTTGCATTTGCTGTTATGATGTGGAACCCCCGCTGCCAGTCCCTGTCACCATCCTGCTGCCCTCATGACTGCCGTGGCTTGGATGACCCAATGTATCCCTTCACCCAGGGGGCCCCCCTCCCAGTGCAGGGAACTGGGAGAGGAGACTTGCCCAAAGGCTTTCTTCAATGGTGGACACATAGTGAGGGGTTGGTGCAGACACTTCCAAGCATCATAGTGAGGAGAGACCAGCAGCCATCATCTGGTCAGCTGAGCAGCTGTGTTTTTATTGCTTTCCTCCCTATCCACCCCAAGTATTGGTCCAACTACAGTGGCGTTCGGTTGTGGAGCATTTGGTGATGTGTCAAGGCTAACGCTGCCATGAACACCAGCCACAAGCCATCACCATTAGCTGCCTAACAAGCAGTTTCAGGACTGTCCCACCCTCCTGGGAGGGAAGCATCTGTAGGACACTCATAACTCCCTGCCTGCCAAACTCCACTCCTGATGTCTGAACTCAAGGCATGAACCCAGGTCACCAGCATGCCGAGCAAACATCCATCACTTGGCGCCATGGAGCCAGTGTAGGAAACTATTTATTTATTTACACTTTCCTTTTTATCCCCCCCATTCCAGTCCTTCAGACCTCTGATCATCCCTATGGGTCCCTCCCACATAGTCTGCCCCCTAGAGTGCCAGGATTACTCCTTACCCCTCCTGTCTTACTCCTTCTCTTTGGAGTGCCTGCACAACAGGGTCTGTCCTGTGGGTAGGTGAGCCGAGGTGGATCAGTCGTCATCTTGGCCCGAGAGGGGGTATGTTTCCATTTTCTCCCATTAGTTCCTCCTTCCCCTAAGGGCATGGCACATAGGATGAATGTCCAGTCCTGTGGCATGCTGACGCATGCCGCAGTAAAGTGCCCACAACGTCCTCCCTCCCCCGACTCAAGAGCCGCCAGCCTGACAAATGGTAAGCTTTCCACCGCACCGTGCATCGGTGTGTTGATACCCCAGGATCTCACCCTGAGGAGGAAAGCATCCATTGGGATGCTCAATCCTCCTCCCCCTCTGACCCCCGGTGACCCGAGTCTGTTCCCGAAGCGGGTCTTGATTATTCAATCTTGGTGTGGCGTCAAGTGCCTCAACCCTCACTTCCACTGGGCCGGCAGGAAATTATTTTTTTAATTAAACATATTTTATTAATTTTTAAAAAAGGATACACAAGCAGATGAATTACCCTTTATATTTCTGTTCAGCTCATTAGTAACTCATATCCTTTAAACCATCACTATATAGCTACTTCAAAATAGATCAATGATATCAAGACCCCCACATTTCAGTTGGCGTATTGTCTTTGACTGTATGTACTGCAAAGATGCATCTGATCCTTAAACAGCAGTTAAATCTTATTGTACCAATTTATGTTATACATGTTTTTAGCCTGCACTGCTGAGTGCTCTTAAATTATTTTCTGCACATTGTAAGATGTAAGTTATTATATTGCATATTTTTGCAGCGATAAATAGTGTTACCAACTGTAGCTACTTTGTACTGTGGCTCTAGGCTGCATTTGAAAAAGTTGTGTCAGTGTGCCATCCCATTAAACAAAATGAATGAATGAATGAATGAATAACAATGCCTCAATCTATTGCATTTTGTTCCTTATTTTGATATCTCATTCAGTTCAACTTTGGTGTACATGGGGAAGTTATGTATCACAGCTCATTTTAGTATTTGAATTAGCTTCTAAAAATATTTGCATTGGTGCCGATCTCTTAATATTCAGATTCACTTTTTCCCACATACTTGGTATCGTTCTCTCGAAGTGCAATATTTTAGTTATTTCTTTGTGCCATTCTTTATAGCCTGGGATTTCAGAATCCAGTCAATATCACAGTTGTTTCTGCTAATGTCATGCTTCTTGGTGACAAAATATACCTTCTGATTATCATTTTCATTTTTCTATTCCCATCCCAGTCATACACAAAGCCATTATGAAACTGTTCATTCGAGCTAGCGTATGGTCCAGATATTGTTTAATTTGTTGCCAAAATGGCTTTATTTTCTTATAGTTCCATAAAATCTGCTTTAGGCCTTCTTCTTTGTCTCATCTAGTATATATGTTTGTATTTAGTATGCCCATCTTTATGAAAGACATCCTTTTTTGAATGCAATTTTTCCTGCCTGCACTTTTTAACTGGATCTTATCCTTGACATCTGAAGTTGTTACATGAATCTATTTTGATTTCTAGCATTGTTAAAATAATCCAAATATGTCAGTGTTTCTCTTGTTTAAATCTGCTTAGTATGCATCACTGTATCTCTTGTAACTTACAAATTGATATCATATGTAGATTTACTTGTTATTTGTCTGAATACTCCTTGTAATTAACTCTTGGTCACCCCTGAAAAAGGACCTCTGTGGTTTCAGTGGGCCCATTTGGTTAACAAAATTACATAAATAAAGTCATAAATAAAATTAAATCCTAAACATCTTTACTGGAGTATAGTACAGTACGTTTTGCATTTATACTGCCTCAGTTTATAAGAGCTGAATTTAATATATTTATGCACCAACACCCAGATCTGTTCCCATGCAATCTCAGCAATTGAAACATGCAACTGATCAGCTCATCTAGATCCAGCCCCAGTTTCAATTGAATATCAGTTATGGGGGCATGAAAGCACCCCTATAGTTACGGTTGAGAGGTTCTATGTTAAATCCCTAACTTTACAGCTTTGGCAGCATTTAACAAAATTAGCTGATATTTTGCTTATGTTGTCTAGAAGGTGAGATCTAAATATTTGGAAACTTTCATTATGGCAGCTTGTACGGTTTCTGAGATCTGCATATGTCATTTTCCTGTAGACGTCTAATTTTTTCCCTATACGTAACATGGGATTTGGGTTTGCTGTCATGTACAGCCTACATGGAATGGAATTGTTTTCTGAAATATTTAGGGTAGAACCATGCTGTGTCAAGGTAGTGCCTTTGGAAGGTTTTGGGAAAAATTATTAAAACAGTTCCAGAGTTATAAGGATTTAAAGTTGTTTTTTTCTGTTCTGAACATGCTCAGTAGGGTTTTGGGGATAATGTTCTGATGCAACACCAAACATTCTATGTTACAAGTCTATTTTTGGTTTCTCACTTGCCTCTCACAGCACCATTTTTTTTATTTCTGCTGTGAGAGCCACCATCTTGTTTTTATCCCCCAAATGAAAACTCATGGGAAATACAAAAAAAAATGCTGTAATTTAAAAAAAAAAAACCACCAGAAATGACCCATTTAGCTAGATAGCAAAGATTTTTTTTAAATAATGGCCAGAAATACTTTTTTTGGGAACCCCAAAATCTAGGATGCCCAGATTAGTGAGAAGAGTTGTTTACCCACTCTCTGAGAACAACAGGAATTTTATTGAATGCTGAAGCTGCAGCTGGAAGTCTCTCAGTCTGTCTGTCTGTCTGTCTGTCTGTCTATCTATCTATCTCTTTCCTTAAATATATTTTAAGTGAACTGGGGTGCCCACCTCCAGCACTGCTTCTTTTTCCCCCTCCAGGTCACCCGCCCCCTATTTCCAAATGTTGTCTTTTTTATTTATAAAATGAGTGGACTAGAGTGCCTACTCCCGGTACCACTTCTCTTGACCCTCAACTCTCAAGTGTCCTGATTTTTTCAGAACATCCAATTTTCATCCTGACATCCTGATGCCTTGATCTCTCTGCTGGAGATCTCATACTTTCACATGTTTGCCCCCATGTAAAATCTTTTTGCTTGCTAAAACAGATTAATGTTGTTGTGAAGATGGCAAACCCCTTTGCATGCTTCAGTCTTTTTTTGGTTTTAACTTGTAATTTTATTATGAGCAGAGATTTATAAAGTCCAATACTTTCAACATACAGAAATTGTTACAATATAATGGAGCTATGTTATATCCTGGACTTATAAAAGAAATTTAAAACATTTAAAGAAATGTGGAACCTTCAAGTCTGTGTATTAAGTATGTTCTAGTCCCATTAATCCGTCTTTCATTTTTTCCTTTACAGGTTGATCCATTTCATATTATTTCCTGTTCCTCTGACAAGTCCTGTAATATTAACTTTCAGAACCTAGGTCCATTTAAGGAAAAGCAAATTATCATCAACAAGGCTTTAAGTTTCAAAAGATATTCATAACTGTACTATCATTCCATTTTATTGCTCTATTTTTCAAAAATTAGTAGATAACCATAAAGTAAGTATAATTAAAAAAAGAACAACAATAACCATAACAATAAAACTCAGTTTTTTTGTGTCAGTTTTGGATGTCTGTGTCTCTAATATTTGATGTTTAGTGTTGTACAATTGTGGCATGAAATAACCAATAATATTTTTTAGATGCAAGAGCTCTGCATTTCATTGAGGTCTAAAGTTACTAAAGTTATTTATGTTTATTTATTTATTTATTTATTTAGATTTGGATTAAATACCTTTGAGCCAGAGGCTCATTTACAAAGGTTCCAAGTCAGTTCAACAGATTACAGAGACAAGATACAAAGTCAAGAACATTATACAGACATGGTTACAAAACACAACAGTATGATTAGTTACTAAGGTGCAAGCAGAAAGAGCAAGGGATAACAATGACTACACTGTGTAAGTGTGGAATTACTCTTAAGCGGACTTGCGGTCAGCAAACCTGTCCCAGAGTAGAACTTTACAGTAGAGATTGTTGCTGCCAAGGAGACTTTGTCAAGTAGAGCATGAGGAGGAAAGTATAGGTGGGGGAAGAAGGGAGAGAGCAAGGCAAAGGTATATTCCCTGTATTTCTTATCTCATTACATCAGAAACTATTCCACCACAACCATATTCTCCTTCTCTTCTATACAAATTAAATAAGGTAACCATCTTGCATTAATTTATCAGTCTGAAGTCTCAGCTTAGCTGTAATTGCTTCTGTATTCTTCATATTCTGTATATTATTTCTCCATTGTTTTAGGGTGGGTACTTTTGGAGTGAGCCAATTCTGAGTTACTGCCTTAAGGGCTGCTATGATAAAAAATGTAAAATATATATCTTTCAGCTACTGAATTCACACTTTCTGGGGAAGACCCAGTATCAGATTTGGGAATGTTAAATCAGGAGTGCATTTCAGTATTTGCTTAATCATGTCTCCTATTTGTTCTCAGAAAGGCTGGACTATGGGACAGCTCCAGAATAAATGATAATGAGTTCCTAAACTATCACAGCTTCTCCAACATAAATCAGATGTATATGTACCTTAATGCTTAGAAATAACTGGGGTAATGAAGAAATCTCCACAAACTTTCCACCTAAATTCCTGCCAGCTGCTTGAAGCTGTAGTTTTATGAACATTCTTCCATATTTCTGCCCAATTGTGTTCCTCCAAAGATTGGCCCAATTCCTCCTCCCATCTTTCCTGTTTTTTTTGTATAGCCAATGTTCCTGTCCCTTCTTGTAGCAACTTGTAAATCTGAGTACTCAGCTGTCTGGTATCTGAAAAAAAGACCCTTTGTGTGAATAAGAGCTATACCAGGTGCTGGTCCACATGGTAAAGCAGTAACCCCAGGCCCTGTGTTTCTATAGTGCTTACATTGTAAAACTCTAAAAAAAGCCCTTTTTAGGCAGGTCAGATTCCCTCTGGAGAGTCAGGAAATCTGTAAGGACTTCCCCCCACAACAGCTGTTGCACATTTTTTAAGTCTAGTCTTTCCCATCTATCAAAACATGACTCTGGTTGTCCTGTGGGGAAATCTGAAAGATATTTCATTGGAATAAACTGCCAAACAGGGGTTGGAAGTTCCCATTTGTGCCTTGCTTTAAGCCATATAGTTAAAGTATGTGTAGTCCAGACATTATGAACATCTTTTAAGTCTCGAGGAAGCACTACCCAGGGAAGATATCTAAGGGGATCTTTGGATGTGCCTTTGCTTCTAGAGCACACCAACTCCCCTGCTATACTGAGGTCACAATCTTAACCACTATGAGCATCTGGGCCACAAGATAGTAATTTGGCAGGTTTGGAAGCCCCCATCCTCCCTCTTTTTTACTTTCCACCAGTACCAACCATTTAATTCTGGGCCTTTTTCCCACCCATATAAAACTGGATAGTTTCTTTTTGAGATTTTCCCAGTCCTTGGATGGGATTATTATTGGGAGAGTTGAAAAAAGGAATAAACAGCTAGGTAAAATATTCATTTTGCATGCATCTATTCAGTCGGAGAAGGGCCTATTAAGGTCTGAATATATTTGAGTAAATAAAGAGGTATAATTGTAATGATACCGTTTAGACAAATTTTTTGGTATCCAGATTCTGAGATACCTCACCTTGTCCCCAACCCATCGAAAAGGCACTTTGGCTTTCTGCTCCATGGATAAGGAACCATTTATTAACATAATTTCTGTTTTATCCATATTAATTTTGAAACCTAAATTTTTTTCATATTTGTTTAACAAATGAAGGAAATGGGGAAGGGACTTTTCCGGGTTTTCCATAAAAAGCAATGTATCATTGGCATATAGTAAGATTTTGCAAACATGTTCCCCCACTCTGATATCTTATATAAATTTAGACTCCCTAACCACTGCTGTTGTGCCTCGTTGTATTGTAAATGCCTCCAATGGTACTGTTGACTTCAACACTTGCTGCTGGAGTTTCATAACATAAAGATATCCACTGTAAAAAATGATCTTCCATCTCATAATGCTCTAACACTGTTTTTAGATAGTCCCAGTTTAGATGGTCGAATGCCTTTTAAGCGTCTAAAAATATTGCCAGTTGGGCCATATCTGAATGTGACCTATAGGTCATTACATGTAATAATTTTCTGATGTCTGTTAATTGTCTATTAGGAATGAAACTGGTTTGTTCCCCATGAATCAAATGTTTTATATGCTTCTACAATCTTAAAGACAGTATTTTAGTAAGAATTTTTAGGACTTGATTCAATAGAGAGATCGGCCTGTAAGCCTCACAAATGTTTTTGGATTTGGCGGGCTTTGGCAATACTGTTACTAAAACTTCCTTCCAAAATTGTGGGATTTTCTTTTCCCCCTGGCAATTATTAAAGACTTTGGCCAGTATGGGAGCTACAGTATGGATCATTTGCTTATAAAATTCAGAACAGAACCCGTCAGGGCTGGGGGATTTCCCAGTAGGGAGTGATTTTATTACCATTGCCACCTCTTGATCTGTGATGGGAGCATTGAGCCCCTTTGCTGCTTCTGGAGGTAGTTTAGGTAATTTTGAAGTATTCAGAAAGTGTTTAGATTGTTGTATTACTTCCCCTACCTCTTTGTCCTCCTTGTATAGTCTAAGATAAAATTCTTTAAACTGATGGGCTATATCTTTTGGTTTCGTCCATGAATGATTCGGGTTTTATCTATTATCTGTGAGACTAGTTGGTTGGATTGTGCCTTCCACAGTCTAAAAACCCCTTAATCTCAATGCCCTTCCTCCTGTATCTTGGTATTTTTGGTTTATGAAACATAATAGTCCTTCTGCCTTCTCTGTTTCAATTTTGTCAAGTTTCTTCCTGACTGATCTCATTTCTTTTAAACTAGTCTTTGAGTTAAGTGTTTTTTTTTATAACTGTCTTCCAGTTCTGTTCATTTTTTCAGTAATCTATTATATGTAAGACATTTCGTCTTCTTCTTTGCTGTGGCATCATTTATAATTTCTCCTCTTAATACAACTTTAATAGCCTCCCAAGTAGATAGGATAGAGCAGTTTTGTTGCATGTTTATAGTATGCAACTCTTGCATTTGCTCTTTGAGTTTAGCTACAAAAGTTTTATCGTTTTATAGGTAGGTAGAAATGTATTGTTCGACAATAATGTCTTTACAATTAAAAAACAAACATAAGTAGTCATACAATCAGATATCATACATACTTCTCACAAATCTCACTTGTAGTTGTGCAAATAATTTAAAATAATTGTACAAAGCTTTAACTAGTCCTCACATACAAGAGGTGTTATTTATCATACATCTCAATCCTATACTTTTATCATAATTTAATTGCTATTAGGTATCAACTTAATCTCTTCAAAATTCCAACCTTATTTGAGTTAAAAAGAAAATAGAAGGATCTGATCAGAAGGAAGACTGAGGGTTGTCAAAACAGGTCTCAGCCAATATTTTGTTTGGTTGTTATATTGTGGACAATATAAAACAATATGTTTCAAGTCATCTTTGACAATATAATTGCAATTACAATATGCAGTTTTAACCTCGTTTCTCCTTTGTCTTAACATAATTTAATTCACTGGATATAATTCCATTCTGAATCTTGTTATATTTCTTCTTTCATTCCAATACACTAATAATGTCAAATATTCTGCTAACCCTCTATTAGTTTTCATTTTGTTATACCATCTAAAGTTAACTAAATGTGATGTTTTAATATGGTCCTCTGACTATTCTGTATCTAATAACCTTGTCTTAATTTGCATTTTTATCTCTTCTAAAGATCTAATATACATTTTGTACAATATCTCACCCAACCCTATAGGGAGCACAACCTTTTTAATGGTTGTTATAGTCAGTGGTATAAATCCCCTTTGATTAGATTGTATTTCCTCTTCCAAACATGCTCATGGTAAACGATGAAGAGGCAGAAGAAATAATTTCAAAATAAACATTATTCTTCTTTCCAGGATTTGATTCCTCAGTGATATTTGCCCAAATTCTTGCCTTAAAACTTCAGCTGGTACAGATTGTGGAATTCTCAATAAATATCTGCATGTCTGGTTAATAACTGTTTCCAGAGTTTTCACTTTTTCTATCTCCCATATTTCAGAGGCGTAGAGCATACTTGTCTTTATCTTAGCATTCAAAGTTCTCAACATGCCTTCTACTGACCTCTGTCCATAGTTGAAGCTGAACCACTTAAATGCTTTTGTTGCAATATTTAATTTTTTTGTTTGATTTATTATTTGTTGCTTCCATCTATAATTCTGAGAAAATACCACACCCAGATGTTCGTAACTACTAACTGTTTTAACTTTATTCCATCTAAAAAATAGTTGGTAAAGATTTAGTACAGGCACCAAATACAATCGTATTGGTTTTTTCTCTATTAATTTGCAATCTGTTAATTTTACATAGTTCTGAAAAATATGACCATTTTCATTGCAGTCCAAGTTTTGAAGTAGATAACAGGACTATATCATCCGCATATGCAAGACAAGAAACTTTATTGTTCAATATGGCTGGAGAATAAAATTCTGGATTATCCAAATCTATCAAAATCGAATTTATATAAAGATTGAATAATAAAAGAGCAAGAAGGCATCCTTGTCTCACTCCTAAATTTGTTTTTATTTGTGAAGTTAAATTTCAATTCTGATCATACCTCACTTTTAGCCATGTATTTTGGTGTAATGTACTTATGAGTCTCAAGGGGGTTGGGTCAATATTGTATACCTGTAATTTGTCCCACAATATAACTTGACTTATTGAATCAAACGCTGTTTTTAAATCCCCAAAACAACAATATAATTTTGTCTTTTTCAAGGTGACATTTCCACAGACGGTGACTTAAAACATAATGTTGAACTGTGGATTGAGCTGCTCTAAATCCATTTTGTGTTTCTGCCAATAAATTATCTTCCTCTGTCAAGTGTTGTAGATGATGCAGAATTATCCGTGAGAAAATTTTCTGTGATGAATCCAGGAGACTTATTGGCCTGTACATAGCTGGGTTATTTATATCACTCTTTTAAAAATTGGATAGCTTATACTTCCTGACCAAGTTTTTGGAAATATGTCAGATTGACTGCCAAAATTAAATATTGCATACAGGACCGGTACCCACCATTCATTAAAGGATCTAAACATTTCCGACAAAATTTTGCCTGGGCCTGGTGCTTTATTTAATAATGTTTTTCCCATAGCTTCAGTTATTTCCTCTTTTGTAATAAAAAATGGTTGGGGAAATATCTGTAAGGGATAGTATATTATTTTATCTCTGTGTTGTTCTTCTTCATCGAAATACAAATTCACAAAGTGCTCTTCCCACTTACCTGGTGTAATTGTGGCTATAACTTCATTGGTATAATGTCCAAAACCTCTAGATACTAATAACCAAAATTGTTTTATATCTTTTTTAACTATAGTTTCCCTAAGTTTTTCCACATTTTTTGATGATATTTTCTTTTTTCAATAATGATCTATAGTTAATCCTTCCACTATTCAAAGCCTTTTAGTTAATGATATTAGGATTATTTCTATATGTATGTACTAGTCTATTTAGTTTCCTCTTTTTCATCTTACATGTGTTATTAAACCATGTTGTTTTAACCTGTCTTTCTGTTTTCCTATAAAAAAGTGGAGCCAAATAAAATACCACAAGCTTCCACAACTCAGTCAAATTTGAATTATTCATAGTTTCTAGTACTTTGGATTTTAAGTCTATCATATAATGAGAATTTAGTATTTCTCCAAATGTATTAATTATAGATCCCTGCCACTGCACTCGGTGAGAGTTCACTATTATAATTTGTGCTTGTTCTTCATTTCCTGTTATTTTGTGTCTCATCATCTCGGTATTCCATACAGTATATATAGGTAAATGTGAAGATTCTGGACTGGATAACATAGTTAAATTTTCACATATCTCTGCTGCTTCCATATTTACCCAGACTAAGTCTATGACCGATGATCCATTTTGGCCTACATATGTAAATTCTCCTTCTGAGTGCCCCTCCCAGTTCCTCCGTTTATCAGACTAAAATTATGTTCTTCCATTATCTGACATATTAATTTCCCTCTTTTGTTCACTATTTTATCCCTAGACTTCCTTTCATAGCATAGTCTATGGTTTATTATACTCATACCCTGTACGCCAACTGATAAAGTAGTTGGTATATGTGCATTATAGTCTTCCAAAATTATTATGGGCTCATTCTCATATTTATCTACCAATGATACCATTTGTTCCCTAAATGAAATCCAAAAATTACTGGTCAGGGATTTACCATTTGGGAGTAGATAAGCATTTAATATAATTATTTTTTCCCTCTTTTATCTAATTCTAAAATTTGTGTTTCTTTTAACATGGTTTCCAATTGGACGACTGAAATATTTAATGATGTCTTAAAATAAGTGATCAGTCCAATACTAGGCCTGCCATTTTTTTCCTTTTTAGACGCTGGTACACTATAACCTGTGAAATCTGGGAGTATTGGGCAGGTATCATCCAAAACCCAAGTTTCCTGTAAATATATTGGCTCAGATATTCAGACTGCACTGGGCAGTGGCACAGGTTGTGTCGGGGCCAGGACTAGGTGATATTCAACTGTGATGTGCCATGGCACAGCACCGTTGAATGTGGCAAGGTCGGTGCACAAACTGCGCATGGTGCAGTGACACTGTGCCAGTGCAAGCCACAGATAGGGAGCACGGGGATGTGCCAGCACAAATGCAGTTACGCTAGGTGCAGCACCTGTGATATTCAGCCAGGGGCATGTAAATAAGGCCATAATATATGCAAGGTACAAATGGGGCCATTTGCACATCATTATGGCCCCATTTTCATGCCTTGTGCAGGGCAGCCTGGTGACTTGCACCTGGCATGCTGCATAGCATGACGTGGGTAGTGGGGATCCTGGGGCATCCCCCACCCTGTAGCCACGATCACGCAGTATATGTTAAGAAATATATCCCTGGTAGTTTAGTGGCCCCTCCATGTCTTTGAATCCCAAGAAATAAATGCCATGACCATCCCTGGTGGTCGAGTCCCCAATCAATGTCAGTATGACTGTCCCTAGAGGTCTATTGGCCCCCCCGCCTGTTGCTGTGATCAAGCTAAAACCCTGTAACGAAATGCCATGGTGATCCAGTGGCATCCCCCACCTCTTCCATCCACAGAGAGCCCCTTCCCCACCCCACTCCCCCATCATTGGCGGGTGGCAGTATCCTGCCTGCATACCGCCTGGCCACCCGCTGAATGACAGGTGCAGTATGGGCTGTAAGCCCATTGGTCGCCAGTGTGGACCAATGGGCTTGCAGAGCATACTGTACTAGATAGTCCCACATCTATGAATGAAGTCATTCACAGATTTGGGACTGTCTAGTACAGTATGTTTGCTAAGGACTGATTATTACAGTCAAGTAGTACACAATTTGTGTATTCCTGTGTGTTTGGTCTTATCACATAAAATTCCTCAGAAGCACATTTGTTCAGTTGTAACAATTGTGTAACCAATTCTACTAATTTTAGGTGGGTTTCCTCAAATAGCCTCTCAATGGCATATATTTCAATTAGATATTCTCCTTTACCACATACTTTTCCCCTTTCAGTGTCAAATTCGGTGTCTATTTTAATATTAGCCACAGATGGGTCAGAGACCTTTCGTACCTTTTGAATACCTCGATCTGAGTTTGGACTTAGACCCCCAGTCTTCCCTCTTGGTACTGTATTTCCTTCCTTCATTCTATCTCCTTCTATCTTTATTTCTGTAGCTTCGTTGATGGATGCATTTTTGTCAATCATCTCTGTTAGTACCGTCTTACTTTGGTTTGTATAATTTCTTTGTCCACTTGTTCTTGCATCACTCTTTTCATTGGTTGATTTCTCCTTCTTCCTAGCTTTATATCTTTGATTCTTTTTCTGTATTTTTTCCCCATTACCTTTCCCTTCTTTCACAATCATTGCATGTATAATTTATTTAGAAAAGGGGGTGGGAGATTTACCTGAATTGCTTTATTAATACCTTGTATTGAATCCTGTTTTTCACAAACATTCTGATATGTTTTTGAAGGTGTTTTTTTTATATTGCTTTGTTTTAAATCATTCAGTAGGCTTTGGTTGTAAAACACATTTGTTCTAAGTGCATTGATTCCTTCCTTCAATACCCACAAATTCTCCAGTATAAGCACAATTGCAAAATAGGGATCCTGTATAGACTCAAGGACTTGCTTAGACAAAGTCGATGATTCTATACATCTCCTGTTTTTAAAATTCTCTTTTTTGATGTTGTGTCTGTTTTCCGTTTCATCTACATACTCTTCTTTACTGAAGATTGGGGTACAAGCAGTCAACCTTCTTGTGTGACTTGTGGCTGAAAAGGAAGAGGAAAGGGAAGAATGGGCAGTCTCTTCCTTATTATTACATATTGCTTGTTTATCAACCAATTGATTTAAGCCAAGGATAGTGTAATTCAGGTCTTTCATTACCTGGGCCACACTTTTGTGTCAAGAACCCATTTTTGTTTTCGCTTTTTGTTCTTGTATAAGAGATCACTTCTGTCATTTATAGTTACACCAGCTATTTCTGGGATGCTTCTCCCTCTGCATTTAACAATGTTGATGAATTGCAGTCCTGATATGTCTCATTAAGAGGTACTATAGATTCTTTGAAATAGCTAGAACACTGTGATGAAGAGCCCCAACCATAGCTGTAGCTGTTACAGAGCTTAAATTCATTTACATTTTCCAAGCTATTTGAATCAATTAAAATTAGTAATTTGTAGTTGTTTTTCACCATCACTCTGTTCTTCCCCTTCCCCTTTACCTTATAGTTGTATAATAGTTTCCTTCATTTTATTTTTTAATTTCTTTCCTCTATTTTTATTGATCTCTGTTCTTATTTTGCCTTTACTGGGCAGACAAATCAACCCACTCCTTGTATTTACCCTCCTATGACTATTGCTGTACTTACTTTTTGTTTTGGTTAGCAATCAATAATCAAAGAAACCAAACTTTCAAAGAAATCCAATCAATTAAAGGGTGCAATATAGTACAAAACTGAGAATAAACACCTTTTGTCATTCAGTTATCAATCGGTTAACTAGACATCTATTAACTAGTCAAGCAACCATAAAATCCGAAATTTATCCATTACCAATTTAATAAATAAAATGGGTAAATATTCTTCCACTCTTTAAAATATTTGATCCACCACTAGTCAATAATTATATATTAAAAGAAAAAGAAGAGTAAAGGAGTATGTTATCCATTAAAGAGCAATATAACAAACCATGAGTTTCCAATACACTCAGGAATAGCTTGTTCCAGCACCAGTGAATTGGAATTGCCTGTTAATGACTATTAATGAGTTAATTAGTTAATGAGTCTCTAAAAGTCTCTGGAATTTCACTTACAGGAGAAGCTTATTCCATAGGCTGTTTCTCAGTTCTGTTCTATTCTGTAAGTAAAAAAAAAAGCAGTCAACAATCAGTAGCACCTGTTTTTATGTTTGCTTGCATGTATGTGCAAGAAACATAGTGCCATCATCCGAGTTTTCGGAAGTATGTCACCCCCTCTTCCAATTCAGTCAGTGTGTTGGCAGGCGCGGCCGCAGTTCTCCAATGCCTGCTGGAGCTGTTTATGACAGCTCCAAAATGCAGTGGAGTACAGTTGAAAGGGGGAGCTATGCTTCAGTGAGCAGCGAAAAGATATCGCCTGCTCATGCGTGCTTCCCCTACACACACACACACATACACACACATATGCATACTGCGTGCTGACCCCCCATGCACACACTGTACAGCTGGGGGTGCCCAATCCCCCATCGGCTGTGCTGCGCCCCACCAAAAGCCTTCTACATGCCCACGCTGGTGCCCACCCCAGCACTTGGCAACTCATCATATAGCCGACAGGGTTGCCCAATCCCCGTTGGCTCCACTGTCCTCCCCCCCAGAGTACAGGGTGCCACGCTGGGAGCCCACCCCAGCGTGACAACTGATACTATGGCTGACAGGGGTGCCCAATCCCCCGTCGGCTCATGCCCCCCCCAACCAGCCATCCTTGTGCCATGCTGGGAGCCCACCCCAGTGTAGCAAAGCGTCCCGTATCGTCATTTAAAAACAACAACCTGGAAATAAAAACTGTCCCTCAGCTTCTCCCTGCCCCCACAACCTGCACCCACCCACTGCACACCCTGCCTCCCACCCCACCCCATACTTACCTTTGGACCACCGTGCGTGGCGATCTTGAGTGGACTGGGAACATGTCTGCACTCTTCAAAGCCGACCGCGAACTGAGGAAATGCAGGTAAGCTGTATAGTGGGATAGATAAGGTTTTTCAACTTTGTTGCATATCTCAGGCATTTTGGGATTTTTGCACCAAATTTTCAACATGGGGTTTTGGGACCCCTTCTCATGAGTGATGTCACTGTCATGGCGTTATTCGGGCGAAGGGTGATTTCATGATCACTGCGTGAAATCACCTTTGGGACTGATTAATGAAATGACACTGCCAGTGTTCATAAGGTGGGCTCTCAAAAGCCTATTTTGGTGGTGGGAAAAATCAAAAATTATTGTTTTACTGAGGCATTAGCAGTTCCCACGCAGGCTCGTAAGTTCGTGAATTTTCAATATTTTTACTCAGATTTCAACATTGCCATTTTACCACACCTTCTTATGAGCAGTACAGCTGTCATTTTACATCTCACCCAAAATGAGTTTCGCCATATGGCACAATGGCGCAGTCGATTGTGCGACATTAATGTCTGGAGGACAAATTAAGAAAATCAGAGTGACACTGTTCATGAGCAGAGGTCTTAAAATGGCTATCTTGAAAATTTGGTGAAAAAATCCTAAAATGACTGTTTTATGAGCCTCGTTATGCAGTTCCTAGCCTGCCTTCGTAAGTTTCGCAATTTTCAATATTTTCAATCCAGATTTTCAACATTGCCATTTTATTACACTTCCTTATGAACAGTACAGCTGCCATTTTCACATCTCACCCAAAATGTGTTTTCGCACATGTGGCGCACAATGGTGCAGTCGGTGTGCAGCAATGTTTGGGACAGATTAAGAAAATCACAGTTACACTGTTCATGAGCAGAGTCTTAAAATGACTATGTTGAAAATTTGGTGACAAAAGTCCATAAAATGACTGTGTTACGAGTCAGCATTGTGCAGTTTCCATGCACCCTCGTAAGTTCATGACTTTGTAATATTTTCAGTCCAGATTTTCACCAGTGGCATTTTTCCACGCTTCCTTATGAACAGTACAGCTGTCATTTTCCAGAACATGGCCGAAATGTGTTTTCACACTTTCAGCACAGAGATGCGTGGTCGCTGTGGGAAATCATTGTTCGGGACAGATAAAGAAAATCACAGTGACACAGTTCATGATCGGAGGTCCCAAAATGCCTGTGTTGACAATCTGCTGCAAAAATTCCCCAAACTAATTACATTACGGTTGTGCGTTGCACAGTTTCTATGCACGCTCGTGACTTCACCAGTTTTTTTAATATTTTTACTGCAGATTCGCAACATTGCCATTTTTTACACCTCACCATGAACAGTACAGCTATCATTTTTTACATTCTGCTCAGAATGTTTTTGCACCTGTGGTGCTAAATGCCGTAGTCACTGTGCATAAGCAGCTTTCGGCTAACAAACTGATATTGCCACTGTTCATGAGGTGGGGTCACAAAAAAACTATGTTGAAAATTTGGAATGAAAATACCAACGAATGCCTGAGGTATTAGGGTTTCCAACCATAACGCCCAACCCTGTAGAGAATGACAGGCATCAGGGATGTGACTTGGGATTCTTGCCTGTAATGCTCATACCATTCCACACCCTGCAGCCAGTGAGAGGCATCGAGGTATGCCTTGGCCTCTTTGGCCCCAAAGTTCACCCCATTCTCCTATACCATACCCATCTCACTGTGCTTCCAGATGGAATGGGGTGTGCATAAGGGCCAAAGACCCCAAGGCACACCGTGAAATAATTGTCAGTGTCTGCAGGGTGGGGTGTGGTGAAATGGCATGGCCGTTATGCCTGACGACCCAGAAACACACCCCAATGCCTGTCACTCTCTGCAGGGTGGTGGTGGGGTTGGCTTTAGTTCAGTACTTCACTGCAATTCCTGTTACGCAGCTCTGTAACTTCTACACTACCACTGCCAATGCCAGCAAGCAAACATTCGGCATTGACAAATGCTTGTTCTATATGCTCTGCCCATTTGTTCCATAATCCAAATTCCAAATAAACTGGGCAGTAAGCTGGAAAGTACTGTGATTTCTCTCCTCTTGTTGATGGACAGAAGGTTCCAAAATGTCACTAAAATAAACTGTATAATATCCACTTTTTAGTTCTTCTACTTGGTATAAATAACAAATAGCATCTCCAGTTCTGTTTAGTAAAGATTTTGGTGCAGAGCAGCCCTGTAGATGGATTCAGTACAACCAAAAGAAAAGGATACAAGTAACATCAAATAGTCTCACAAACTAAAATGCAATCTGCAACTTACTATTTCCTAATCTATCACATTCATACTAAACACTTGCAGGTAGGACATAGACACTTACTTTTGGTAATATACCTAGTCGCAATACAAGAAATGATAAAGTGATCATAGCTCCTTAGTGAATCCTCAAGTTCTCTGAACCCTTGACCCCTCAAACCAGCTGACTTTCTGGTCATACTGAACTGCTCTTCAACTGCTTCAACAGACAGATTTAACTGAGCAGAAAAATAAAAAGAGCAGGACTAACTTTTTACACGACCACAAACTTGACCTAGACACAACGTCTCAAGCAGGTGAGAGATCCATTAACAGCAGAGCTCTATTCACTGTGGGGATGTGGCGTTTGATGTAAATAGAGATAGGTCACATGACCTCATTAGCATATGGAGCAAAAATCAAATCCTGTACTTTTAATTATTTTGTTTTTCTATCCTGCTATCCTTAATATAATAAAAATGTGTAATGCAATATAAAACACAGAATACAAAAGTTAAAAGCAGTACAACCACAATTAAAACATAAAAACAAAACAGAACAAAGTTCAGTGAATTGGTAGGTCTGTTTTTTCCTATTCACGCTCTCCTTCTACTCTCTTTTAAAACTTCAGTAAGCCAGGAATTTGTGCAAAAAAATTGATTTAATAATGCAGTGCCGTGCTTGCTAGTAACCGTTTTTGGTTGTTCTAAATAATCTAAGTATCCTGTTCCCAGAGCAATGTAAGCCTTTCCGAAGGGCTGTTGCTTGTAGCAAGGTCCCGGTCGACACCAATGCCACAATGATGAACTGTCCTCCACCTGCAACAAAGCAACACAAACACATTGGGAGACTCTACAAATCGGGGGTTTGCAGTAAGATAGTCTGGTAAGAAAACAAACATAGAGGCAGTGGTGGCATGCCTGTAGTAAAATAACAATATGCAATGTCTCCCTACTCCTTCTACCTTCCTCCACAAGACACAGGGTGATTAGCAAACCCTCCTGATACTAAATGTTGCTTTTCCAGCTGTAGTTCAACATAGAGCTTCTATCACTTGGCCAATTCTTCCAGCTCCATTCACTCAGCCTCCAGACTAACTTTCTGTCTTATTGACCAAAATGCACAGCTACTAACAGTGGGGCATGGTCAGACAATATGAAATTATGTAGGCTGGATTTTACAATCTTATACATAAATTGTTGTTGAGTGTAAAACATGTCTTATCTGGAGTAAACTCCCCATGCCACTGAATAGAATGTAAAATCTTTCTCCCTCCGATGTAGTTTCCATCAGATATCCTACAATCCTAGCTGCTCTATAAAACTACATAAAATTCTGGTGGCTTTTTCATTGGTGGTCATAGTTTCTGTGGATCTATCCAAATTTGGGATTATTACTGTATTGCTATCTTTCCACAACATTATCTGGCCAGGTGGTAGTTCAGCCATTTTATGAAAGATGTTGGATAGGAAGAGCTCTGTATTAATATTTGGTGCATAAATGTTTATTACATGTATCCATTCTCCTCTAAAGTCACCAGAAATCCTTAAATATTTACCCTCCATCACCTCCTCAACTGACAGAACCTGCAGTGGGGTACCTCTTCTGATTAATGTAGGAACGTCAGCATGCTGGGAGTTCAGTGAAGAGGCAGCTTCTACCCAGTAGACCCAGCTCCTACGGAGCTTCAGGTGTTCCAACTTAGTGAGCTGTGTTTCCTGTAAAAATATAATGCCCACCCCCCCAACCTGTCCAACTCTTCCAGCAAGAGAGTTCTTTTAACTGAGGAATGTATACTTTTGAGATTATAAGAAATTATATTTATTATTTCCATATTGAGTTATCCTGTTTATGTCTTCCTCATACCACATTCCTATAAAGTCTTCTGAATTTTTTTGTTTCAAATTGAAAAAACAGCAAGTATAGAACAATAAACACAAAACAGAACAACAGACAACTTTAACAAGTAAATTCAGTAACCTTTTAACCTGAGAATTAGAAAAAATGTCTCCCCCCCACTTCCAAGGCAATCATCTGTTGTTTGCAATTACTGCAGCGGACTAAATTTAAATATTTCCCACCAAGAGCTAGAGGAAAAAGGGTCTAGCAAGTCATGTGCCCGGCAAGGAGATATGACCCACCAGATACCGTAGTGCTTATGCTGTTCCCGCCACCGCCAATGTTGGCCTAGTTACAAACCACTAAGAAGAAAGTTCACTGTATTAACCCTGCGATCCATCCTGCCCTTTCAGGTAGTGGACTGTATGCAGTTTACCAGAATGTTCTTAAAAGGAAAAAGTTTTCATTGGAGTGTTGTCCACTAACTTTATATGGTAATCCCCCCAACTAATATTAACCCATTTCAATCACCCCCTCACCCTCTGTATATGTCCTACCTTTAAACCCCATGTACTATTTTATGTTGCAAATACCCCTGCAGATATAACTTTTATGGTAATAGTTAGGCTTTAGCATAGTAGCTGAAATGAGTCCCCCATCTGCCGAGCAACTATTAATTAAGGGGTGACAATCAGGGATTCCCTCGTTAGGAATTCAAACCAAAGAACCAGGAGCATCTGTACATGGGACAAAGGGAGAGCTACAAAAAGAGTCCCCCCCCCCCAAAGCCGTGCTCCATCCCAAAAAAACAATAAAGGCTTAACTCTTTAGCCATGAATATGCCCTCACTTATTAAATGTTCTCCCCTTCATGACTAAGGCATTCGCCCCAACAAAACCAATGCTCACACTGATAAAATACTCAATAATGTCCACTTAAATGTCCAGCCTGGGTCTCATGCTGCAGCTTGCGAGTCAGTGGCATTGCTAGATGCAGCTCCTGCATGAGTGCATTGTGGGCCTTTCTTTTCCTTCTGCTGCAAAAGCTTATTTAGGTCAGAAGCAAGAGATTTAGGGAAAGTTCCTCTCGGATTTCTTCTAAAACATCTTTTGATGCGATCATCCAAGTCTCCTGCACCAGCTTCTGTTCTAGGGTTTCCATCTCAAAATCAGGAACTGTTATGTCCCATTCCCAGAGGAATGGTGCTGCCTCCATCAGCAATGCAAAGATCTTCAAGCTGTTTTCCAAATAAAATTTGAGCCACGCAGGAAAATTTAACTGGGCTCTAATACCCTTTTTTCTCTTATTTCTTTCATTATTGCATGGATTTGCTGTCTTTCAGCCTGTAGCGTGGGTGAAAAGTCATGATCAAAAAGATTGTGGTTGATTGAAATTTGAGTTTCTTGTGCTTCCAGGCCTCCTGTAGAATTTGATCCTTTGCTTGATAGTAGACCATGCGCACCACCCATGATCTTGGTTGTGCATTTGGTGTTGTGGGACGTGGTCCCAATGAACGGTGTGCCCGGTCCATCTCTGACTGTATATCTGATAGCAAGGAGAGAGTTCTTTTCAGCAAGTGTTGCATAAAATCTATGGCTGAGGGGAAACCCTCCTCCACTCCATCCGGAACACCATGCACTCTGAAGTTATTGTGCTAAGTACAATTTTCCAGATCTTCCATGCATCTTTCTATCTTGTTGTAGCAGGTATAAAGCCCCTTGGCCTGTAGTTTCTTGCACTTTGTCCACTGATGAGACCTTGGCAGTGTTGTCTGAAACCTTTCTGTCCAGCTGCCTGATGTTCTGCTAAAAATCAGTTATTGGGGACTCTAGTTTTTGCACCGAAGTATTTTATATGAAGTTTTTCTTGTTTTTCTAGGCTGATATTCCTCTGCCATGGTGAGAGCAGATGGAGATTCTGAAGTAGAGCAGGTGCACTGCAAGGATGCAGCAAACTCCTATAGGTCTGAGTCCAATGTTAATTGCTTCATTTTTACAGCCGATGGTCCAGATCTAGAAGATTGTCCGCGATTCTGCTTCTTAGCCATCTGGAGTTTTGATCTAGGGTGAGTTCTCCTAAATTTGTATTATATTCAAGGAGGATTAAGTTAGATTATTAATACTGGACCATGGAGCTCAAGGCTTGAGCTGCTTACATGGTAGTGATGTCACTGAAAGTCATCGTATGCTTCAGTCTTGTATATGAGACATGCACAGCATCATAAGGGCTGAGTGTGAAATGAAAAATTATCAAACTTGATGTTTTCATTATTAGTAATGTTTTACTTGAGCTGTGGTACTGTGTGTTTTCAGAAGGTTGGTCAGTGGACTACACACCAAGTTCAGCAATAAATTTGTGCTGGAAGGTTACTCAGTGTTTCAGAATTCTAACAAGGAAACAGAGAGAAGCAGTCATGTGAAAACCTGATTTCAAAACATATAGACTAGTGTATGGTTTTCCATACACAACAATGCCATTCTTATATCAAATGGTTACCATGATGACAAAGACCTCAAGAGAGAGTGATGCTCGAGAGGTCCCTTTGCCATCATGATAGTCAGGAGGTGTAAGACAAGCAGTGTTGTGTATTTGGGCTACCATACACTATTTATATAGTGTATGGTAAAAAAAAAGCCGTGATCGCTTACTTTTTGTGTTTGATTCAATCAGTCTTCACACTGTGCCACCCGTACTTCACCACCAGCCAGCTCTTGCATGTGGCACTTTAACCGCCCGCTCTCCTATGAACAGTGCTGATGGGGTCACTTGCATTGTGACGTAGACACTAACGCAGAACAAAAAGTCCTTCTGCGTTAGTATACACGTCACTACTGCAGCAGAATGACTTTTTCAGGTGTATGGATCTCCATACACAACCTCATTCCATGATACACTAGTACAGTATAGGAAACCCAGAGCAGGCCCTGGATTCGTGGTGCCAAGCCCAAACCACAGTGTTACCCAAGCTGGGGAAAGATGCCTAATTCTGTAGCTTGTATAGGCCCATCTGTTTGTTACTGGTTGATGTGAAAATATTTATCTCAGTATTGGCAGGAATGTTGCAAAGATTTGTACAGGGACTGGTTGGGCCTGATCAGGCAGGTTTCATAAAAGGCAGACTCCTGCAAGACAACATCCAAAGGATTCTCAGTATATTCTCATCCCAGCAAAAGTCACAACATAAACAACTGGTCTTGTCTCTAGATGCTGAAAAGGCATTTGACATGGTCCAGATTTTAAAGGGGTCCTGCAGGTGATGGTCTTTGGACCGGGTTTCCGGAATTGTATACAAGTGTTGTACAGGGACCCGGAGGCGGTGGTGAAAGTAAATGTGGTGAATTCTGCATGATTTCCATTGTCACGAGGCATGAGACAAGGTTGCCCCCTGTTCCCACTGATGTTTGCTTTGTGCATTGAACCCCCTCACAGTTAAAGTGCAAGACATGGACAGTATCAAGGGAGTGGAAGTAGCAGGAGAATAGCATAACATTTATTTGTATGCTGATGATGCCCTGCTGTTCCTGTGAGAACCAGTTACATCTGTCCCAGCCCTACTTAACTTTTTACAAGAATATGGCGAGGTCTTGGGCTATAAGGTGAACTACTATACATCGGAAGCAATTCAGGTCAGCGGGAATTTCACTCAGGCAGATAAGGCACAGTTACCATTTGCCTGGGCAAATAACAATACCATCCACTATTTGGGTGTTCATATAACCCCGAACCTAGGTGACCTATTTGAGTTAAATTATGGGAAGTTATTATCTGATGTGATTGCTGATTTGAAGCACCGGACCTTGCTCCCCTTCTTGTTGGGCAGGTTGAGGATAGTTAAAATGAATGTCCTGCCCAGATGTTTATTTCTTTTTCAAACTCTGGCAGTAAGAATTCTGGGCATCTTTTTGAAACAGTTGGATAAGCAATTACAGACTTTTTTCTGGGGGGTTGTTAAGAGACCCAGGGTGAGCCATAGAAAACTGGTTCTACCCAGGGTGAAGGGGTGCCTGAGTCTCCCTGATTTCCAATTATACTAAGTTGTGGCACAAACTCCATATTTGATCACATGGGCTAAATAGAGAGTGGAGTTCTGGTGGTATTGCATGGAGGTGGGGGGGAGGGGATTGCCGCTTCCTCTATACGCGCTACTCACCACAAAAATTACCCCTTGACTGAAACAGAAAATAACTAATAGAGATGGGTCCTACATGCCCTATATATTTTACATAGAATCAGAGTTCTGATGGGCACTCAAAATGAAATGGGCCCCTTTACTTTAGTCATAGGGGACTTGGAATTTGCACCTGGGTACACTGACGGAGGCTTTCGCTGATGGAATGCAAAAGCTCTGACCAGTTATGAACAACTGTTGGAGGGTGATCACTGTGTCTCCTTTCAATTTTTAAGTGCCAAATACCAATTAACCAGACAGGGTTTTTATTGGTTTCTGCAGGTGAGAAGCTACTTGCTGGAGGCTGGTAGGAACCATTCAATTAGAAGGGACATATCTGTTTGGGAGGATTTCTTAACACTGGTCGGTTATTCTTGAGGACAGAACTAGATATATTTGTATGATGTATACTTTACTTCTGGGAGCCCATAAGGCTAACTTACTTCATCTTAGAGACAGGTGACAGGAGGAGATGGGGGTTCCCATCTCTGAAGAACAGTAGAAAGAGGGCCTGCAGGGTTGGAGAGTGTCTTCGTCTCAGAAATGGAGGGAGTTCCATTGGAAGATTGTTACAAGATTCTGTGTCCTCACTG
Organism: Neoceratodus forsteri; assembly: GCA_016271365.2. Classification (NCBI taxonomy): domain Eukaryota; kingdom Metazoa; phylum Chordata; order Ceratodontiformes; family Ceratodontidae; genus Neoceratodus; species Neoceratodus forsteri. Next base: position 1,124,616,332 of record CM057449.1, on the reverse strand, counting down.
TCACCAAGCATTTTGGAACAACATCCACAGAGAAAAATGTTGGTGTAATTGTGGGGCAGTGGGAACACACTACTACACTTTGTGGTCATGCCTGGAACTGGCAAATTTCTGGTCCCAGATTCATCGGGAGCTGTCTGGGATCTGACGGATAGCTATATCTGACACATTTTATTACTATTTATTTGGGGCAGGGTGCCTGGAATTCCACTGGGTAAAGGTAGGAAGATTTTCCAGTGCATGATCTTATCGGCCCTGAAACCCTCACATCCCACTGGCTTAATCCAGAGGTGTCTGGGCTGGCAGAATGGCAGGAAAGGGTGACTCAAATTTTCAATATGGAGCAGTTTACGTGAAGCTTCATCTAACTGAAGAAAAATTCCTGGACAATTGGAGGGGCTGACTACAGTACACAAGTCAGACGAATAAAGAATAAGTGGTTCAGTAATTAAACCCCATGTCTGGGGAGAGGGGGGAGGGATTTCTCCTGGCCTGGTTGAAGGGGCTGGGTTTCTGATGGTTTCAATGGAAGGAATGTCTCCAGCAGCACACATGGCACCGAGTGATAGTTAACACCTGTTAAAGTTGTATTTTACCTTTAAGGGTTTCTCTTTTTTTATCTCCTTTATGTTTCTTATTTTTCTGTACAATTTGCACAGTTGAGGCTTGTCTTTTCTTAGCCTTATTTCTTTATTTATTCATTTATATTATATGGTTGCCTGCCTCCATTTCATGGAATCTGCAGCTGAATCACTGACTAAAGATGCACTGTTTGAACTATGGGAAGTAATGCTTTACATTAAGTTTGGAACACTAACGAAGTATTTCTACCTCTGTTTTTTCCTTTTAGGATTCATATTATGGACTGGGGTACAGTATAATATTATTCAGGGTTGTAGAGAGACAGGGGTATGAGCTCTTTTTTCCCTCCCTGGATGGACACATAATAGTCTGACAGACTGATTAATTTATTTTAAGGTTGCTCAGAGGGATAGCCTAAAGCATTATCAAGTTATCAGGGTACTAATTGCAAGTATGTATTCCTTGTTTAACTGGCCACTGCAATTGTGCTTATGTCATTGTTAGCCAATTGTTATGTCTTGGCTGCATCTTAGCTGCAGTTTGTACATGGAATGTATTTTACTGTGGCATGAAATAAAACTGAGTTTCAAAAAAAAAAAAATACCTTAAATGCCCAGAGAATGGCCCCTTAATTGCCACATCTCTCTTCCACCCCATCTATGTTGTCCACCTCTACTGACTTATCCCTGACCAGCTTTTTCAGTCTATTAGCATGTGTCCTTCTAAAATCAAGGACTTCAGCTCTAAATTGTGGTTTACCAGACCCAAGGGCCAGTTCAAACCAAACAGTGTTATGGTCACTGTTCCCTAATGATTCCCCTACTCCCACGGCTCCTACCACCCCGAGTTGGTGAGCATCACATCGAGAACTGCAGTCTGCCTGGTGGGCTCCTTAACTAACTGTACCAGCGGACAGTCCTGGAATGCATCCAACAAGACCTGGTGTCTGGTGCTTCTGGCCACGGGAACATCCCAATTGATATCCAGCAGGTTCAGATCACCCACCACCACTACTTCCCCCCTTAGCTGTCCCTCTTTCCAGTTCTTTCCTGAGCTCTCTGTCCCTTGACTACCTTGTCCAGTTGGTCTATAGATCACCCTCCCGTGTAGTTTCTTGCTTGAGACTGCCATGGGTTGCACCCACAGCGACTCAGTCTCCCCAATATTACCCCGATGTACCCATCTTCTGTCTCCTCTATACCCTCCTTAACATACAGGGCTACTCCTCCCCCTCTACCTGTTCCTCTAATCCTCATGAACATTATGTACCCAGGGACTGTCAGTTCCCAGTCATTATTCTCTGAAGTGCATACTTCTGTTATGGCTACAACATCCACCACAACATCTGCCATCAGTGCCTGGAGCTCACTGCTTTTATTATCTAGGCTTCTGGGCATTAAGGTATCCCCCTTCCATCTGACTCCTGATCCTGCTTTGCTGCTACTGTTGTGCTGCACATTTGTTTTATTCCCTTGTTTTTTGTGTTTCCCCTCTCCGAAGTCCCTTCACCTAGTCCAGTATGGGCCACAACTTTCTTTGTACCTGCTACTCTGCTACAAGCCCCAGATGTGGGGGAGTACTAGCTAGGATACCCTTCCTCTCCCCTGCCATTGAAGTTCCCTTAGATCCAGTCTTCTCCACAGTGTGTTTAAATGTCTGATATAGACATCAAACTTTTGCCCCAGCACACAGGTCCCCTCTCTCTTCAGGTGAAGTCCATCACGTGCAGTACTTTGAGAGACTGATTGGCAAGTTCAGGCCATGCTTCCCCCAAGAGCTTCTGAAAGTGGGTTCAGTTTTGGGTCAGCACCTGTATAAAATTTCCCTTGTGGGAATTGCTCCCAGTGTGGCCATACTCATAAACTAACAGAAATGTCTAATAAGTTTTGAAACAAAATGTTGAAATGAGACAGAGAGTTACCTGTGCTTCAACATCTATAGTTTACACGTTAAAATGTCCTTGTGACCTGATGTATATTGGAAACACATCCAGGATGTTAGGGACACATATCTCTGAGCACAGATGTTCTGCCAGAAGGGTACCCAGTTAGAATAGTGCTACACAAATAGCACCAGTCTACAGAGTGCTAGTTCATGTACCGCTAGCACAGACAGTGAGAGGGGATATACAGTGCTTTCAGTAAGCACTCCCCTGGTCGCTGTCCATGGTGCTCACGGGACACAAGGGCACCAGGATTCAGCAGGCTGGTGAAGCTGCTCCTGTGGTGTGGAGTGCTGGGCCAATGAGCTGCTCTGCCAGTGGCATTAGAGACCAGGGTTCTAATCCTGGTCTCCAACTTTCTAGTGCACTCGGGACTTAGTATTTTTTAAATGGGCCATGGAAACAGTATTCCACAGCTCCACGAATTTTAACTTTCCTGTGACCCCAGTGAGAATCCTTCACCCTGTGATCCACCCCTCGGAGTGAGAATCCTTCAGCCGGGGTGCGGAAACAGAACTACCCCAAAACAAATCAGCTGCTATTATTGCCGCATGGTTCTTGACCACGTTATTATTGTTGGTGCTGTTCTGACCTAGTGCCTATAAGAAGAGGTGATGAAAAGTCTAGCATTGCTAGAGATTTCAACCAGAGGATGCATCCTGTTACATCCCTTAGAATCTTTGGGATAGAAGAGGTAGACATGCTAAAAAGAGGGGGGAAATTGGGAGCTCCATCATGTGGAAAAGGAAACCTATTGGATTAACAGATTTGGTACATTCCACAATATAGGACTTAATGAAGAAATTGATTGGGCACCAGTTCTGTAGATTAACTTTCATAATGAGCTGCTGTTTCATCCCTTTGGTCAATCACTATCAAAGTTAGCCTCTACCCTGCCCATTGCTGCAGTTATGTGCTTCTCCCCCTTCCCCTCCATTCCCCCTCTCCCCCATCATCTCCACTGTTTTTTAGCCTGTGCCTTTCACGATGACCTTGCCCCTTCCCCTTTTGTTTTGGCCATTCTGTTTTTATTTTCATTATGTTCCATTCATTTTTATTCTTTTTCTTATGGTATGGTCTCCATGGATTTATGCTTTAGTGGCCCTGGCCACTTTATGAGGAGACCCATCTTTTAGAGCCTAACCACAGCACCCAATGTTGTCAGGCAATTCACTTTTCCACTATTCCATACATGATTAATGGATGGTACTGTTGATATTCGAAGGAATGGACATAGCATACTACAAAGGAATTACAGTATATTAAAGGGATAAATAAGGTGGATAAGGAGAGTATCTTTAAGCTGAGTAGCAACCATAACATGAGGAGGCACAGTGTTAAGATGGAGGGGAGGTTTAGGAGGGCGATCATGAAGCACTTCTTCACAGAGAGGGTGGCGGACACTTGGAATGTGTTACCAGAAGAGGTGGTCTCATTGAACACTGTGGGCAGCTTCAAGAGAGGGTGGGATAGGCATGGGGGAAGGTAAGGATCATGGATAGGAAGGATAGGAGGAGTGGGAAGGGGGTGCAGGGACAGTAGCTCAAACTGTGAACCCAGCAATATGAGCAGACTAGATAGACCAAATGGCCTTCTTCTGCCGGCTTCTTTGTATGTTTGCATGTATGTTTGTAAGTTCAAGCCTTATTTCCTTGCTGGAGGGTTACCTTGTTTTGTGCAAGGCATGCAGAATGAACACCTCGGGCCCAATTTTCAAAGGGCCGAGGGACTAAGTCCTGTGCTGCAGTCCACCAGTGTGGAACAAATCTCTCCACTAGTGGACACTCATGTTTTCAGCCTGTGCTCTGCATGTGCAGCAGGTGCAGCTGTGGAGGATGATACACCTGGTCTAACAAGGCATAACATTTTGGCAGAGCTGTGCCAAAAATGGCAGGAAGATGCCATAAATTGTGGAGCCAGCATAAAATGGCTCCTTCTTTGAAAATCCAATGCATGCAGAAAAAAACTGTTCCTCCCAAGTGAAGACACACTTGCACCGCTTTCTCTTGCACGTGCATCAAATCTTGGAGGATTTAAAAATCCAGCCCCTGTTGTTCAGCAAGGTGAGCTAGTGATGTCAGCACATTACTAGCACCTGCACATCACCATGGTGCTGTGGCCCTGCCTCTGTATGGAGCTTTAAAAGAAAGAGCACGGAGACACCAGGCAGCTACTGCTGTTTGAGGTTTGTCAGGGAAGCTCTCCTTCCTGAGTGATTTAATCAGAGTCCCCACTAGTAGATTTATTTAGAACTATGAACTGGTGAGTTACAAATTTGAATAATTTTTTTTTTTAGCTTGTTAAAGTATGTAATGAACTTTGCTTTTAAGCAGTATGTTTATAAATGCTGTATGTTTTTCATTTATATGATCACGAACTTTATAAATCTGTAATTCTATGTAGCAAAATATTGTTTGTTGTTTCATTTCATTTTTTAATTTTTTTTTATACTTGTAAATCTGATGAGCAAAATTGCCCATTTTGACAGATGACAGGTTACAATAATACAAAAAACAAATACAAGACAGAAATAACTTCTATAGTACAAAATACAAATAACATATAATTTTTACAGTTACATAAAATTTGTGGTCAACAAGTACATTTAGAGTTACTGAAAAGCCATCGCTTGAGGTGAGATTTATAACAGCGAACAGTCTTACAAACAGACAGGTCAACTGGCACAGTATTAAAAAATAGAGGTGACCAGCGACAGATTCACTAATGAAGTAAATCTGATATTAAATAAACTTGCTTGATGGTTTGCAGTTTTTGAACTTTGATGTTTCCATGTCCATGAGCAAACCATGCAGACAGGAAAAGGAAGTTGGGCAGCTTGTTGTTGCAATACTTCTAAAATTGTTAAAATCCAATTTGTGTGAGCTGACCTACAGTACATTATGGAGAACATCAGTTGTATTTATTTTAATATTATTTCATGTCTTAACTTCAGCTGTATGTCTATTGGAGTATATCTGTAAGGTGCCCTGAGCCTCTGGGGTAGAGTGTTGGGAAAATAAAATTGCCTTGTTTTGCCTTTCGTTCCTAGTCATGCCTAGAATAAAGTCTTTATGTGGAATGATTTAGATCAAGTGGACATCCTTTTTGGACCAATGGTGGCCTGCCCTTAAACCTGAGATAATATAGAGAATAATCGCTAGTCACCTATTGGTAACAAGCTGGTTACTGTAGTGAGAGGTTGCCTTGGTGACTGCAGTGACCTCGAGAGGTTCGGTCGCCAATGGCAACCTCAAGACGCATTAACCGAGCTTGAGGCAGCACTGAGGGTGTAAGTGAACTAATTCTCCTGGAGAAATGCATGAAAGCAGGTCCAAAACACAAAGGACTTGGCTGTTGGACAGACAGAGGAGACTGTGCTGTGTTTAGTAGACCACAGACAGAGACACACTACAGAGAATGGCTAGCATAACGAAAGCTCCAACAAAACTCTTCATTATGGCAAAGCCATGCACAGTAGTGGGCTTGTGAATGCCATGGTAGACTCTCTTATCCTACTCATTGTTCAGTTTGCATGTCACATAACAAATCCTGGTCAGAGTCAAAATGGCTACTAATGCATTCATTCAATAAGGGACATGTAACTGTGTGGCTTGGATTGTAATTAATTTGTTGTATTGTAGTGATGTAATAATCCTGCATTTACAATAACACAACAAGAACAAATAAACCTTACACAAGTTAATAAAGATGCAACTGTTGTCGGCTCTTCACTCACACACACACACACACACACACACACACACACACACACATAGAAGTCTGTGTTTGCGTTGGTGACATGAGGGTCTCCATGAGCTCTTGAGGCTATGCATACATGCATATAAGATGAAATGGGATCTTTCAAGCGTTTTGTGTTTTCAGCACAATTTTCCTCTTAACCACTAGGTACTGTGTAAAAGAAGATAGTGCATTGTGATCAGGATAGTGCACAGGAAGCAGCAGTAGTCAACCATTGCTGTGTGGTGGTGGAGGGGGGTGATGAGCTTTGGTGGACCATGTCTGCGCTATAAGAAGGCCTGGCTCTTTGTGGGACAAAATAAGTTTATCTTTCAGATGGGGATAGGTAACAACCTAAGGGCTTATCAATGATTGTGTATGATCTGTCACCACTACGAGCTGCATTATGAAAGTGCAGCATTGTATTTTGGAAAAAGCTTTAATAAAATTAAAAATAATAGCTTAATTTTGTGAACTTGTGCTGAAGCAAGCTTTGTTTGATGATGTGTTTTTCTCCCATTTAATTCCAAAGCAATCATTTTCACACTAATCTATTTTCCTCTGTGTTAGAGTTGAGCGAGCACTTTAATGTTAAACCTCAGCTTTTGCACCTTAATAACTCTGCCTCCATTCAACCAATTTTCTTGAAATTTGGAACACAGAGTTGGTGCCAGGACCTCAGGATTTTGAAAAGGCTGTGGCAATTAGTTTACCAAGGCAAAGCTACATAGAAGTAAAAATGTAAACATATACATACTGTGAGTTAAGACCTTTTGTTGCTCATTTATAACTAAAGCAATAGGAGGATTGCAAACCTGAAACTTGCAGGTTTGATAGAGTTGATGAAGGGTCACATGAGGACCCAAAGCACTGGAGTTTAGTGCCACTCATGCGTGGAGCTCTGACAAAATAAATTTTGAATATCTTTTCAGCTTACTACTGAGTTTCCATTAACTTTTTATGTTTGTTTGCACGCATGTGCAAGAAACATAGTGCCATCATACGAGTTTTCTAGAGGTGTGTCAGCCTCTTCCAATTCAGTCAGTGTGTTTGTAGGCGCAGTCGCAGTGCGCCAGTCACTGCTGAAGCTGTCTATGACAGCAGGAAAATGCAGTGGCATACAATTGAAAGGGAGAGCTCTGCTTCAGTGAGCAGAGCTCTCCCTCCCCCCTCACACACTGCATAGTATGCATATTGGTTGCTGATCGCCCCCCATGCACACACAGTGTGGCCGCAGAGTGCTCAATCCCCATCGGCTCCGCCCCCAACAACAGCTGTCCAGGTGCCATGCTGGGAGCCCACCCCAGCGTGGCAAGAACTGTCATAGCCAACGGGGGTGCCCAATCCCTCATCGGCTCCATGGCTGCATGCCCCCCCCAAAAAGCTTTCTATGTGCCACGCTGGGAGCCCACCCCAGCGTGGCAAAGCATGTTATGGCTGATGGGGGTGCCCGATCCCCAGTGGCTCCAGCCCCCCCAAACAGCCTTTCCAGCTGCCGTGCCAGGAGCCCACCCCAGCGTGGCAAGCGTCCTGTGCAGTCTAAAAACCTGTAAGAAGAAACCTTCCTCTAGTCTCCCTGCCCCCACAACCCGCACCCACCCTGCGCACCCTGCCTCCCCACTCCCCTCACCCCATACTTACCTAGGGAGCTCGGCGTAATGATCATCGGTGGACCGGGAACACATCTGCACTCTTCAAAGCCAACCATGAACTGAGGAAATGCCGGTAAGCTGTATAATGGAATAAATAGGGTTTTTTCAACTTTGCTGCACATCTCAGGCATTTTTGGGAATTTTGGGCCTAAATTTTCAACGTGGGTTTTTTGGGACCCCTCCTCATGAATTCTTGCACTGTCATGGCGTTAATCGGGCACGAAGGGTGATTTCGCAGTCACTGCATGAAATCACCTTTGGGACCCATTAATGAAATGACACTGCCAGTGTTCATAAGGTGGGCTCTCCAAAAGCCTGTATGTTGAAAATTTTAAAAAATTCCTAAAAATGACTGTTTTATGGCGGCGTTACGCAGTTCTACGCACGCCATAAGTTCGTGAATTTCAATATTTTCACTCCAGATTTTCAACTTTGCCATTTTACCACACCTACTTATGAGCAGTACAGTGGTCATTTTCTACATCTCACCCAAAACGCAGCTACTTCTATGACAAGTGTGCTGCAAATGGTGCAGTCGGTATGTAAATCAATGTACAGGACACATTAAGAAAATCGCAGTGACACTGTTCATGAGTAGAGGTCTTATAATGGCTATGTTGAAAATTTGGTGAAAAAATTCCTAAAAATGACTGTTTTACGAGCGTGCATTGCGCAGTTCCTACGCACTATCGTAAGTTCAATTTTCAATATTTTCACTCCAGATTTTCAGCATTGCCATTTTGCCACACCTCCTTATGACCAGTACAGCTGTCATTTTTCACATCTCACCCAAAACGTGTTTCCACCCATGTAGTGCACAATGGCGCATTCGGTGTGCAAAATCATCGTATGGGACACATAAAGAAAATCACAGTGACACTGGTCATGAGCAGAGGTGCTAAAATGGCTATGTTGAAAATTTGGTGAAAAACTTCCCCAAAATGACTGTTTTAGGAGCGCACGTTGCGCAGTTCCTACGCACGTTAGCAAGTCTGCGAATTTGTAATATTTGCACACCAGATTTTGAACAGTGCCCTTTTACCGCACTTCCTTATGAGCAGTACAGCTACCATTTTTCACATCTCGCCCAAAATGTGTTTCTGCACATGTAGTGCACAATGGTACAGTCGGTGTGTGAAAACAATGTTTGGGACAGATTAAGAAAATCACAATGACACTGGTCATGAGCAGAGGTCTTAAAATGGCTATGTTGAAAATTTGGTGACAAAACTCCATAAAATGACTGTGTTACGAGTGAACATTGCACAGTTTCCATGCACCCTCGTAAGTTCATGAATTTGTAATATTTTCAGTCCAGATTTTCACCAGTGGCATTTTTCCACACCTCCTTAGGAACAGTACAGCTGTCATTTTCCACAACATGGCCAAAATGTGTTTTCACACTTTCAGCGCAGAAATACGTGGTCGCTGTGGGAAATCATTGTTCGGGACAGATAAAGAAAATCACACTGACACTGTTCATGATCGGAGGTCCCAAAATGCCTGTGTTAACAATCTGCTGTAAAAAAATCCCCAAACTAGTTACATTACGGTTGTGCGTTGCACAGTTTCTACGCACGCTTGTGACTTCACCAGTTTTTTTAAGATTTTCACAGCAGATTTTCAACATTGCCATTTTTTACACCTCCCCATGAACAGTACTGCTGTAATTTTTCACATCCTGTTCGGAATGTGTTTTTGCACCTGTGGTGCCAAATTCCGTAGTCGCTGTGCAAAAGCAGTTTTCGGCTAACAAACTGATATTGCCACTGTTCATGAGGTGGGGGTCAAAAAAAAAACATGTTGAAAATTTGGAGTGAAAATACCAACGAATGCCTGAGGCGTTAGGGTTTCCGACCATAACGCCCCACCCTGTAGAGAATGACAGGCATCAGGGGTGTGACTTGCGATTCTTGTCTGTAATGCTCATACCATTCTACCCCCACCCACACCCTGCAGCCAGTGAGAGGCATCAAGGCGTGCCTTGGACTCTTCGGCCCCAAAGTTCACCCCATTCTCCTATACTGCACCCATCTCACCATATTTCCTGATGGAATGGGGTGTGCATAAGGGCCAAAGACCCCAAGGCACAGTGACACTTGTCAGTGTCTGCAGGGTAGGGTGTGGTGAAATGGCGTGGCCGTTATGCCTGATGACCCAAAGGCACACCCCAATGCCTGTCACTCTCTGCAGGGTGGTGGTGGGGTTGGCTTCAGTTCAATACTTCACTGCCATTCCTATTACACAGCTCTGTAACTTCTACACTACCACTGCCAATGCCAGCAAGCAAACATTCGGCATTGACAAATGCTTGTTTCTTCCTGGAGTGCAGCTTTTCATGTGTGCCGTGTTTATAGAGTTTGCCCCATTGTGTGTGCTTTTGTGCTTTTCATGTCTCCAAATTTAGTAGCTTTTGTCATATGTACCAAAAACGGTCCCATCTTGTGCATGTGCAGTTAAAAAAAACAAGTATTCAAAAGATAATTGATTTTTTACAAACACATTTTGGTATGTGTTCATATCATGAAGCATTTGTTTACATAATAAAAAGGTATGCATTCATATGCAGGTATGCACAGTTGTTGTCCTAGATAGCATGTGCATGCTTTTAAAATTTTGAAGGAATATGCTTTGAATCCTTTTTACAGATTTGTTAGTTTTATTTAGAGAAATCAGAAATTGTTGACATTTACGTGATAAGAACACATAAATATTAAAACTATATGTTTGCATTTTGAAAAATGTGTTGGTATAAATTTTTTGTACTATAGATTGTAGGAAACCATTTAAGGTGAGTGCTTTTGTGTGTTTTGTAGGGTTGTTGCCATTTGTTATTGAGAAATAACATTTTGTGGAAAACTTTGTGATATGAATGCATATTGTAGTAATATGTTTGTAGTAAGAAAAATCGTTCATATGCTAATGGTTTTGGTGCTTGTGTGATAAGCCATATGAACATTTTTAAGCATCTGATACCTGTTTTTTTGAGAGTAATATTTGTACAGTAATTATCATATACATCCTCACCCCATATGATGCAAACAACTACACATATTGTAGGTTTACGCATCATTCACCACTGAAGTGCAAAATCATGTACCTGGGGCATAGAAACACAGGGCAATATATCAACTGGGAGGAGTGGAATTAAGCAATAAGGTATGACCAGGAGTTAGAGTAACAGTCTGTTAATCACCCCTAGGGGTGTAGTGTGGCACAAGGCGCAGCCGAGTGCCATATTGCCCCTAGGGGGTGATTAACTGACTGTTAATCTAACTCCTGGGAGTGCCTTATTGCTATTATAAAAATGTTTTCCAAAAGAAAAGTGTTAAAAGTATCCTTTATGAATATTTTCCTCATTTAGAGGGAGATTTTTAATAAACTAGTTCTTCCACCAGCAGTTTAAGAATCCTGGTTCAAATTCAGAATGCATCATTCCACACATTTAGCTGTGCTAGAGGATGGAATGCTGACAGGAAGAATCCATGTGCCATGGTGATCAGGCTGTACATGTCAGTATAACATGGATTAATGTAAGGCTGTTGGAATCCTAACAGCTAATCAGATTGCAGCATTTCTGAGAGCCTTTTTATAATTAGCAGTTGTGAAGCAGGAAAGGGTCCTGTGGGTATTCATTTAAAATGACTTGAAGGTAGCTAAACAATGTGGCAAGGCAGTGGGGAAGGCTAATAGGATACTGGGCAGCATAAACAGGGGAATCACCAGCAGAAGAAAGGATGTAGTGATACCCCTGTATAGGTCACTGGTGATACCACACCTTAAGTACTATGTCCAGTTCTAGAGGCCCAACTCTGAAAGAACATTGACAGGGTGGAGACAGTACAAAGGACAGCAATCAAAATGGTGCAGGGCCTGCATCAAAAGTCCTATGAAGAAAGGCTAAAGGAGCTGAATGTGTACTCCTTAGAGGAAAGCAGGGAAAGGGGAATGTGATAGAAACATATAAATACCTTATAGTTAAAAACAGGGTACAGGAAGGTAGCATTTTTCAAAGAAAAAGATGCTCAAGGACAAGGGGTCACACTATGAAGGTGGAAGGGGGAGACTCAGAGGAAATGTAAGAAAGTACTTCTTCACAGAAAGGGTGGTGGATGCATGGAACAGCCTCTCATCAGAGGCAGTGGAGGCTAAAATGGTTATAGGATTCAAGACTGCATGGGATAGATACAAGGGGATGTTGGAAGTAAAGCAGGGGGTCTGAAGATTGAGTAAGGGTTTGCAGTGTAGCTGTTGGTAGGGAACAATAGGGCAGACTAAATGGGTCATGAGGTCTTTATCTGCCAACATCTTCTATGTTTCTATGTTTCAGTGAAAATTACCACAGTTATCACAAAGACTGATTATCTTGATCAGGAAATCTTTCTACCTGATCTTAACGTTGCAAAAAAAACTAGACTATTTTCATCAACTGCTACACAAAATGGTTTACGTATAGTCGGTTGCTACACATCGGAGTTCACTTGAAAGTGCTTGTACAGCTGCTTTAAACATGATTACCTGCAAAATGTTACACATCAGTTTCCTTCTGCTACTCAACTTATGTTTTTTTTTAAGTTTGCAATTGCTTCACAAGCATTTTTTAACAAAAGTTTCCCTGAACATGACACCCCTACATGGGTGCCATGGAAAAAGGATTGGGCAGAGCACAAGGGGACAGTGTACAAGGATCAAGAGAGGCTTACAGGAATGTTGAGCAGGAAGGAAGAGGATGATTGGGCAACTGGGATACAAAGGAAGAGAAAGCTCAGACAGAGACCAATATAATGGGGAGAAAGAACAAAAACTGTGTAACTGGGTACACTGAATTGTAAACGGGGGGAGGGGGGCTGCGTAGGCATCCATGCTGTAGCTAGGGAAGTGGGAAAAAGTATTACAGAACATTTGCAATCTATATATTATTGTTACTTGAAAGGACACCACTGAAAACGAGCTTATGATCAATGGTTCTGCTTTCATCTTCCTTTAATAAACAAAATAACAACATTTTTATACTGGTACTGGTATTCTAAACAAAAAAGGGACAGAAACTCTGCCTTTTATCCCTTTCTCAAACTCATTACAACATCAACAAAATCTCAAAAATTGAATAAAGCCTGAGAATTTATTACAAGACAGTACAGAACAATGGGCCTGTCAGCCACACCCACTTCATGCTGCACAATACAAGAAGGCGGACTGCCAGCCCTCAAATATATAACTCATATAGCATAATGGATTACAGGATGACTTCCCTTTATAATTCTTATATGAGCTTTAAGAAGATTAGGACCCAAACAACCTAACCGCACTACCAAGCTTGCTACTCCCAGCCAAAATCACAAATACCCTAACAGCCAGCTCAGCTTGACATGTCCTCACTAACCAACACCCAAGATAATGCTTCTACTCTGAACCGCTCTCTCAGTTTGCCACTCTACCCCATACCCAAGCTAGACCTTACTGGCATCCAACAACTCTGGTTTACATACATACATTGCACTGCAGTATCTAAGTCAATTTTAAAGCACTACTGACATCAATAAAACTTTAAAAAACATAATTTTTACACAATTTAGTACCAATATTTGATATATTTTATGCATTTAGTTTCCCATTTTATTAGAAGCATGGGTATTAACTTGAAAAACAGTATTATTGTCTTCTAGACTTCATGTCTTGTAGCTACTTATGTATGTACTTATGGGGTGGGATATTCAAAGGAGTTGCGCATGGCACAACAGGGTTGTGCCATGCACAGTCCACCAGTGTGCCCCGGCACGATATTCAAATGGACGGGTTGCACTACACAACCCCCGATGCACCGAGGCACGCCTGCAATGTATGTGGCGCAAGTGTGGAGGACGTGCCTATGCATATGTGGCACATCCCGATATTCAGCCAGGATGTGTGGTGCACTTGAAGGCACAATCCCACCTTGAGCTGCTCAGGGGGGGTGCAATGTTGTGCCTGTTCAAACAGGGAACAAGTCAGGGACATCCATAGGTGGGCAGCTGTATTGCTGGGTGCAACACAGCAGCCGCCTGCCATGGGTGGCCACCCGACCTCCCAAAACATTGCCCCATGTCCCCTGCCAGGGAGCATTGTGCCCCCTGCCCCATCGCCCAATTGGGGGCATCAGTAATGGACCTCCCTGGTGGTCCATTGGACCGCTATCCCCTACCCAATCATGGGCATGTATTAATAATATCCCTGGTGGTCCAGTGGACCGCTATCCCCTGCCTGATCATGGGCATGTAGTAACATAATCCCTGGTGAGGGAGAGGTAGCGAGCAGTGTGCCCCAGGGGTCAGTGCTGGGGTCGATCTTCTTCAATGTCTATATTGGGGACATTGTCAAGAGGCTGAATGGGAAGGTATGCCTATTTGCGGAGGACATGAAGGTATGTAATAGAGTGGATATGCTGGTAGTTAGGACCTTAAAAAGCTGGAGCAATGGTCTGGAGCATGGAAGCTGGGATTTAATGCAAAAAAGTGCATGATCATGCACATAGGGCACAAGAACCTTAGGGCAACTTACAAACTAGGAGGGGACATACTAACAGTCACAAAGCAGGAAAGAGACCAGGATGTTTTCATCTTGGATGACCTAAAAGAGGCTAGGTAGTGTGACATGGCGGCGGGGAAGGCTAGCTGCTTCGGGCCAGGAACAGCATGGGACATGACATCATGGATGGAAATAAAGCGGCAAAAACACCACCGCCCACAATGCCACTGGCACAACAGAACACGGAGAGTAACAGTGCAAGGATGCATACTGCAGGATGAAACACCGACTGCCGAAATGAAGGCGGCAAACACACCACTGCCTGTAATGCCGCTGGCACAACAGAATGTAGGTAGAAACAGTGCCCGACTGCCAATATAAAAGTGGCAAACACACCACTGCCTGCAATTCTACTGGCACACCTCAAGGCAGGATGCAACAGTGCTGGGAAGAACACCGCAGGCAAAAACACTGGCTGCTGCACACATGAAGACACCGGCACAGCAGTGGGCACCAATGCCCACACAGAACACATTGGAACAAGATGAGGGAGGACAACAGGGGTAAGGCACAACTGGTGTGTGCAGAGCACAGCCCCCCCCCAGTGTGTGCCACCCGGCACGGATGCCTATATGGGGAATGTCCCCATACAGCCAAGGATGAGGTGGCCACTAGGCAATGAAGCAGTGGTTATGTAATGGTGGACCTCTGCTGACAGCAAGACCGCAGTGCCACAAAGTTGCCTCTGCATCATGTGGGGAGCTGGAAAGAGGTGTACACTCTGCACCATACAAAATAGTGCAAGGTGGCAGTGCATGGATGTGACCATCAAGGCAAATGGCCATAGGCATGGAGGAATGGTGGAATGGCACAGGTGGCCAGTCACAGAGCTGTGCCATGCACCCCTGCAACAGAGAGAATGTTGAGGACACACCCTGCTCAGCTGCAAATACACAGTGAGGAGGGTGCCACTAGTACATGGGACGCCACAGGGTGGGGTCTTGGGGATGGTGTCATCCATGAGGCCAACACAGCCTGTGTGCACCCCAGTCCCCCCCGGACAATGTACAGTACCCACCCACAAACTGGGGATGTGAAGGCACAGCCTGGCACCCACAGATGCAACACCGCGTTGTACACAGCAGAGTGGTGTTCATTGCCCACACACAAGCCTACATGGCTATGCCAGTTCTGTGGCCACAGAACGTATGCATGCCCCTGACACATGTCCGGTGCAGTACGGTACAGACAGGGGCAGCCACGCAGTAGGGGCATGGTCGACTGCCACAGACACAGCAGTGGTGTATGGGGACATGGCAAGGTGTCTAGATGGTGCGACTATACAATGCAGTGGATATGCATGGCACCCTGTCGTCAAGGCACAGGTCAGGAAGCATAGGAAAACCAGGAGCAGTTGTAGAATTCACCAAAAAATATTTATTTACAGTAGCAGTAACATAATGAAATTGTTCAGTATAACTATTTACAAAGGCAAAATAAAATAGATTTTTCCTTCAGTCTCTATGTCCCTTTTTTCTTCTTCAGCAGTTGCAGCCTAGCTCCTTTATAAGTCCTTTTAACCCCATTCTTAGCAAGCATCCTGTTTTTGTAACTATCAGGCAGGAGCCGCTAGAACACATTGTCCTTTAACTGAGGCCCTTTTTTTTTCACAGCTCTTGCAAAAGGCTCAAAGATTTGCACTAAGTTAACCTTTAGTTTCCAATAGCTTTTTGCAGTCATCTCAAACCACAATTATATACATTTAAACAGTAACACTATATATTTTCTAAACAAAAGGGATCCCGATAGCAGTTTTATTTCCATACAGTGATTGTCACGTATTTTTTATATTAACTGATATACAAGGGAGGAAAAATAGACAGCAAGAGAAAACTGAGAGACAGCGAGAGGCAAAGAATTGCGAAACTGTTCGTGGTGATCAAGTCCGTGGTCTCACAGGAAAATTTGGTGTGCAACCAGACAGAGAAGAGACAGAAAAGGACCAATCCTTTCATTTAAACACTTTCTCCATAACAACTGGGACAGGGTCCTAGTCTATCCTGTCACACACCCCACCTGTGCAACAGGGCCTGTGTATGCACACACGACAGCACAGGTAGAGGGGGCCACGGCAGATACTATGGGGAGGGCACTGTGTGACCATGTGACCATGCCCAGCCACGATGCACAAGGGTGCTCCCATTGGGTACATAACATGTTGCAACCGTGGCCATGGCAGACCAGGGGTATTGGGCTGTGGGCAGACACTGCAGCCTACAAATGCACACATATACCGCACAGCCACTGACTGACATAGCAATGTGATGGGCAAGGACCATGCAAGATGTGAGCACACATGGACAGACATGGGCCACATGACAACTGCGGGGGTGGTGTAGTTGCCATGACCGTTGCCAACAAGCCTAGTTCACAGGGACACAGTGTGACTGGTGAATACCCCTGTGGCCTACGCCAGGAAGCAATGATCACCAAACATGGAAACAGCATGCAAACAGTGTTTATTCACATGAGCACAGCAACAATATACACACAGTACCCCCCCAGCAGACCACAAGCACAATCAACATGCAACCACAGTGTGCACAGCACACACCCACCACCAGTGCATGATAAGGCAGTGCACAGGACAGGTGACCGCCATACCATATCACCACAGGAAGGCTTAAACATACATGCGTTCCTCATGTGGCACACACCCCTGGGATGGTGCACTGTCCCTGGACAAGGCTCGAACATGGCACCACTGTAGCAAACACACACACACCAGCAGTGGCAGTGTTCCCCACCAGTGAGGACACCCCAACCACCCCACAGTGGCTGACGTGAAGACACCCTCACCATCCGATGCATCTCCCCATCACAGGCAACACATATTCCCCACAACAGCAGATGCATCCCCCCATCAGAGGCAACGCTTACTCCCCACCACAGCAGATGCATCCACCCCATTGGAGGCAACACGTAATCCCCACAATGGCAGATGCATCCCCCCCCCCATCAGGGGCAAGACAACATCCCCCGTGGCACATGTGCAGTACCTCCCCCCCAGCTGTTGCACAGTACCCCACCACCCCAACCCATTTGCACACACACACACCCCACACTGGTGTGATCCTGTACCACATAGCACAGGTGTCTGGCAGTCACAGGCACACACAACAGCATGGTGCCATGGATGCAGTCGCTGGGCATCTGCAATTGGTACAGTGGTGGGAGCGTCGTGGTTGTCGGCCATGCTAACAGGCATGTGTATGGTCACACTTGCAACTGGAAGTTGTGTGCGATGCCACAGAGATAGTCATAGGTGTTCTGGTTGTTGTACTCCCCAACTATCTGCTGGATGTGGTCCACCGCATCCTTGTACCACTTACGAGGTGGTGGTGCATAGCTCTCAATGATACATTGTTCTATCTTCATCTCATTGAGCCTCTGCTCTACCTTCAGGGCATCGATAAACTTCCACAGGCTAGGGTGGCATGCACCTATGAGGGTGCTGAAGGCACAGTGCCATCCCTCCACAGAATTACTGGTGTGGGCAGTGTCAGTTCTGCTTGCATTATAACAACTTCACAGGTCCACAGGGAACACAGGATGACTGCAGACACCACCACCACAGATTGGCTGCCCTACCCACATGTCCTCGAAGTAGTCAAAAATTGGGGCCAGAAGCTCATCATGTGTGACAAAGAACTCGTGCAACCTGAACACCTCGAAAACAGTGGACACCTCCCCTGGAGGGACGAAGGCAAGGGCAGGCAGCAGGCACACATGGAGTGCAAAGTCCTTATCCTCTGTATAGCATTGCATGGCCTCTGGAACCTCCTGAACCTTCCTCCACAGGGCCTGGCACACATGGAAGAAGCAGTTGTGCTGTCTGGCATCCGGGAAGACTGTGGCAAAGGACTTGATTGCGGCCTGCTCAAAGTCTGTGACTGTCACTGATGGCTTGAGGCCAGCACACAGCTTCTTCACTGCAGTGAACACCCTTGTGTATGTCACCCCTGTCTCGTTTGGTAGCAGGATGTACATAGTGGGTACAGCAGTGCAGTATTGCACCCCATGGTCGGTATACAGCTGCGCAAATTGTGGTGGTGCAGTCTTAAAGGTGCCATCTGTGTACCATGTTGTACACTGTGACAGGAGCTGCAGGTTCTTGTCAGTGGTGTAGATCAGTATCCGGAAGGCACCACCACTGTCATGGAGCAGGAAGTGGGCACTGTTGTGTGTCATTCTGTACACCTCCAGGGTAGTGAGGTCCTCTAGTGTTGCTGGCAGGGGTGGTGGCTGGCATATGGCTGTCTACCAACGGCGGGCACTTCTTTTCAGGAGGTGTATGCTGGGCATCCTTCCACACATGGTGGTAGATATGGTGCTGCTGCATGCTGCCACCACCTGGTGTGGTGTCTCCATCATCTGTGCTGCCCTCTGTTTGATGTCTGTGACAGCCTCATGGATGCCTGTGGCCCCACAATTTGGAACATGGTTGTGGCTGTGCACAACCCTGACAACCTTATCTCCTGCTGTGTGGATGCAGCCATGTCATTTCCCCCTGTAATAGTCTGCACACTTCCAATATGTCTTTTTGGCCAGGCTCCGCTTCTTATAATAGAGGAAGCCCTCATGCTGCAGTAGGGTCTTCTCCTTTTGGCTCATCACGTATGTCAGCGGTATGGTTGTGTACACTGTTTTCACATCTCACACACAGTAGTGCTCCTGTGCACAGCTCTCCCATGAACCTCAGTTCCCTATATGTGATGTGCTGCTCTATGGGCCCACTGCTTGGTGTGGGATGCACCGCACCTGACCTGGCCAGCCCCCGCCCTGCACACAGGTGTGCCCTATTTTCACTATAATCCTGCATTGTGGCCATATCCCAGTCCTATGTGTGTCATAGTGTCTGTGGGTTTGGGTCAGGTACACACAGCGCACATCCCCTGCTTGTGCCGCTCCAGGCACATTCTCCTTGGTGTGTGCAGCGGTGCTACCCCTGTGTGGTCCTCCACCTTTGTGGCTGTGTGTGGGACTTCAGTCAGTGCAGGTGTCCTGTCCTGGTCCTTTCACCACTTGCCCTTGACCCATTCCCCCTCTCCCCATGTCCTGTACCCCCTCTTCTATGGCCGGGTCACCCGTGTGGCTCTGTAGCGGTGTTGTGGCCATCCCACCTCTGTGCCTCTTGTGAGACCCCTACCTGTAAGCCCTGTGCTGTGGTCTCCTGCAGCTGTGGTCCTCCTTCTTGGGGGCCATCCATTTCCCTGTGTGCCTTGTGCATCCTGCATGTCCCTCTGTGCAGCGTGTGCCTCCCCTACCTTGGGTCCTGTGCTGTTCCATGTGTGGTCATCTGCCGGTGTTCCGTTCTGTGTGTCAGGGATGTGCGACCTTGTTTGTGCTTTCCACCCTGCTGGTCATTTCCTGGTTTGGGCAGTGCTGGTACCTTCTCACTGAACAGTGCCTTGAGCATGCTTTCATTGTATCTGCTGTGTTGCCCTGCATGGCTTTGAGATTGGCGACATTTTCGCTGGAAGCGTTGTTGTGTCCGACATGATGTTTTTGTTTGCGGTGTTACTTCCACATTGTTCTTTCCGTGGTGTTTCCTCCACAATATTCCTTACCTGAAGCAGCTAGCTGGATGCTTGGATGCATAGAGAGCGGTATCACAGGTAGATGGAGGGAGGTCATTTTACCCTTGTATAAGAAACTATCAAGACCACATTTGGAGTACTACATCGAGTTCTGGAGGCCTCATCTGAGAAAGGACATAGACAGGGTGGAGACAGTGCAGAGGACAGCCAACTAAAATGGTGCACGGCCTGAAGGAGAAGACCTATGAGGAAAAACTAAAAGAATTAAATATGTATTCCCTGGAGGCAAGGGGGGGGGACATGATAGAGACATACAAATACCTCACTGGTATAAACAGCGTACAGGAAGGGAGCATCTTCCAAAGTAAGAGATGTTCCAAAACAAGGGGGCACTGTATGAAGTTGGTGTGGGGATGGCTTAGGGGTGACATGAGAAAGTTTTTTTCACATAAAGGGTGGTGGGCACTTGGAATAGCCTCCCAGAGCAGGTGGTAATGGCTAAAAAAGTCACAGGATTTGAGAAGGAGTGGGACAGACACAAGGGTATCCTGGAGGTAAGGAATGGATGCTATGGAGTTCAGTTTAGGCATCAGACCTCATAATACCTAGGGCAAAATAGGGCAGACTGGGTGGATCAAGAGGTCCTTATCTGCTATCAACTTCTATGTATCTACAGTACTTGTCTACACAAGACATCACAATTATCAGCTTGTGACATCACAATTACAGTATTTCCAGTGCACTGTAATGTTACAACCAAGGCATTGTGATGTCAGGGGTAGACAATGAAATCAAAGCAAATTTATTTATTTAAATTTCGGATAACACCTTTGAGAACAAGCTCATTTCATAGGTTCCACATCAGATGAACAATACATATTAGAAAATTATGAGATGGAGAACAAACTAAACAAGGAATTATATAAGACATTACAAGAGTGTATAACTACAGAAGCTCCAATACATGTGGCATTGTACAATGTATGTGTGACAGAGGTCTCCCCCCCCCTTTTATTCAAATGTAGTATCCACCTTTCAGGTTTTATTTTATTTAGGGATAATCTGGAATGTATACCCCTTTTCATGTGTAGTCTTATTCAGTGTGCTGTTATATATCTCGTTTTTTGGGCTGGCCACCCATTTTGTATGTTCCTCTGTCCTGTGCCTTGTCTTGTCTCCCCTTCATATGTACACTCCAGATCCCCTTTAACTAAAACAAACCTCTAAAGGTTCATGAAATTAAATATGCAGTGTGTTACCAAAAAGTTAATAAAGATCTAGTTGTTTTTTTTAAGTTTAATTTCTATTAGCCTTGTATTATGAGATGTGTAGACTTTTCTGTACATAAAACACGGCTTCTGTTGCCTAATAGCCTCAGTGCTGGGCTCTAGCGCTGAACCTTCTTTTATCTGTTAAAAAGGAACTTTGTACAGCGGATTTACGATGGTATTGTCCTCTCAGAAAATTAAAATTGCTGTTCCTTCCCGCTAGTAGTTTTTTCGTCCACATTTATAAACGCCCCAGACGGATGGCATGTCGGAAAGTAAATTAGCGATAGTGCGGATGCCATGAAATTACCGCACGGATGCTCGCACTATCGCAAAGGAAATTCATAGTCGGAAAGGGGCTCTGTGTAAAAATAGACAGACCGGATGATATGCCTTGTAATTATGGTTAGAATCTGGACCAAAATATATGATTTTGGAAGCTCTTATACTGCTTCAGGAGAGGCGGACCCTCCGTTTCCCTTCTAGATGTGTTGAAACATCTTACAAAGTGAATATAATGTTTTTTCAAACAGCTGAAAGGTTATAATTTCTTTATAAAAGTATTAGTATGAATAAATAAAATGTGTTAACACTTTTGTTTCCTCAAAGTTATAACCTGCTAATATTAGGGGTGGAGTTAATGTGTCACATGATTATAAAGACTATAAATACTGTCTTCTTCTGAAACCAGTCAGTAAGAATAAGGGTGTCGAACTGGTAACACCCTGACTTGAGTTAGCTGTTCCTAGCTCTGGTACTCAAACCTACCATGTTGTAAATATATTTTCTTTTGGTCGTTTTCAAGTACGCTGTAGAATAAATTTTTGCTTCTTTGCTGCTAAATCTTGTCTGAGTGCCTTGTCTTTATCCCACACCAGCTCACAGTATGCTGTGGTTCATATCTGATTAAAACCTGGAATTCAAAGGGTCATATTAGAGGGGGTGGGGTCTTATGAAATGACCCTTTATTTATTTATTGTTGACCAGTGCACTAGACAAATCCCGCCTATTTTCAGGCACAACCGGAGGTGGGGTGAGGGAGAATGCAGATGAATGCCAACTGACCTTGAACCAGATTTAGGCTGTTGGTGGTATTTTTTTCAGTGAATGAGGGAAATTTGGCCAGGACACTGGGGAAATTCCCCTACTCTTTTCGATAAGTGTCTTTGGGTCTTTAACATCCACCTGAACTACCACCAATCCAGGCAGATGGGGCCTCGGTTTAACGTCTCATCCAAATGACAGCACCTCAGAAGCGCAGAACCCATCTCATGCTGCATTACAGTGTCAGTACTGGGATACTAACCCAAGTGCCAAATGTGGGAACTGAACCCACAGACCTCTGATCTCCCAGCCTCAGAGGCGAGTGTGCTACCTACTCAGCCACTGACACTGACAGGAAACTTTACAGGAAAATGAGAACAGACTCTGCCTAATATCTAATAATCAACAAGGTAAGGGATGGTATCAGCCCAGGGGTCTTGTCAGAGGTGAGAAGGTATGGGACAAAGCATTTTAAAGTGAGCAAGGGGGCTCAGGAGATATAACGGGGGGGATGGGGGAAGCCATAGAGGGGTGATGGGAAAGAGTGGAAGGGATCAAGGGGAAATGTGAAGGAGAATGATTAGCAACTTAGAACAGTTATTTACACGTTGAGAACAGTTATGCATAAGGTTAGAATAAGGGCTGGTCAAAAGAAGCAAGGTTATTAGAAGCAGTCACAACTGGCATCAGCAACTAGCTGTTGCTTAGGTTTAACCTCGAAGGAGCCCAAGGTGGATGCTGAAGTGATGGCATGGTGCAGCAAATTCATCCATAACGGGGCACGGTAGGCAAAGGACCTTTGTCTCAGAGAGGTGCGACAGTGGGGAATATTAAAAATCTGGCTAGTAGAGCTTCTGGTGCAACAACGGTTGATAGTGGGGGTAATAAGCTTTTGCACTCCTGGGGGCATTTTGCCTAAGCTTACTTTTTTGGACAGTAAACATGATTGGTACATGAGTCTACCTTTGAATTGGAGCCAGTTAGCCTGAGCGTACATGTCACAGGTATGAGACAGATGTGCTGAGATGGTAAGGAGTCAGCATGCTTTGTTGTGTGCAACTATGAACAGTTGTTTCAGTAGCTGATCCATAGATTGGTAAGCCATAATCAATAAGCGAGACAAGAGAGCTTTGAATGGCCAGGCTCAGAGCCTCTTGGGTCAAACATTGCTTATGCCCATAAAGTAGCCCAATACTGGTGCTAACAGCCTTTACAATGTTGTCAATGTGATAGGCATAGGTCATCGTACTGTCAATAGTAATCCCCAAATATTTTTTATTTTGTTTTGTGTTTCTATTTATCCTTCTCTTTGGCAGAGCGGCCCTCACAATCTCTGGCCGCCGGTGCCCGAACCCCTGAAGCCTGTCGTACACACGGGTCACACATATCCGCACACACAGGGCCAGCCTTTCATCACTCCACACCCTGATTAAGTGCCCCTCTCAGCTCCAGGGATGCAGGGCATGGCCATTAGCCACGAAGATTGCCCCTTGCAATTTTCCACCATGTTGTTCTTCCTTTGGGAGCCGGATGTGCAGTGGTGTCAGAGTAGTGAGTGCTGATGCCTGCCATGCCCCCCCCCATGCTATGTCCACCACTGTAGTGCGGCTGGCCTCTGCCAGGCACCGAAACAGAGCGGTACGTGTCCCCAACCCACCCCAGAGGAAAGAAAGTAGTTGTTGGATGCTCGATCCTTCCTCTCCTGTGCAAACCCCTGGTGGCCCAAGTCTGTTCCCGAACCCAGGTCGCTGGTGTGGCACAAGGTGTGGCATCCAGTGCCTCAACCCTCAGCGCCACCAGGCTGGTTAATCCCCAGACATTTAAAGAGCTGAACTAGCTCCAGGGGAGAGCCCTTTTCGATGGTGATAGAAAGAGGGTAAGTTCTGTACCTTTTTTGGTAGTGGGAGAACAGCATAGTTTTAGTCTTGTAATTCATAACTAACTTGTGCTTATGGAACCATCTTTCTACGACTACAAAATTACTCTGTAGCCTGGTTTCAAGAACCTTAGGGTCTGGATCACTGGTAAACAAGAAAGTCATCAGCAGCATATAAAAGGATGTGATCCTGATAGGAGTAAGGAAGGTTGTTAAGGAAAATGCTAAATAAAAGAGGGCCCAAGATGGACCCTTGAGGAACTCCAGATAGGACAGGTCTGCTATCCGAGAAGGTGTTACCAATCTTCACCTGCTGTGTACGGTTATGCAGGTAACTTTCAAACCAGGCTATGCTGTCACAAGCTATTCCAATGATGGTAAGCTGTTCAACCAGGAGGGCATGATTCACTGTGTCGAAAGCTTTGGTAAATCAATGAAAGCAGCACCGACCAGGTGTCCTTGATCTAAGAGTGGTGAATAAAGCATGAGAACTCCAGAAGGGTGATAGTGGTACTGTGACCATTTCTGAACCCGTGTTGTTGCGGGTATTGTAGCTGATATTTTTCTAAGTATTTCTGAAGTCTACTATGGAACAGTGAGCTTGGTTTCAAGTTAGTGCCTATGCTTTTAAAGCAAAAAAAAGGAAGCTAAATACAAAAACAATATGAAATATAAGTGAATGTGTTTAAATGCTGTTGCTTTTCTGAGGCATTGGCAACATTTAACAGTACAACTGAGAAACGTAGAAGGAACAATACTAAACCGAATTCTGTGCTGTAATCTATTGCAATGCTCAAAGCCGCAAAGACCTTTTGATTGCACTTGTAGATCTTAAAATACAGACACAGTCCTATGCTTACTTTAGAACTACATCATAAATGCAGTAGCTATCTTCGACCACCCCAGCAACTGGCACTGTTCTTTTTTACACTCCAATTGTAATCTCCCATGTCCTTTACCTTTATATAGTGCATGCAAGATGCACTACTTGTATTCTCCCTTTAACATCTGTAAGAAGAAGAAATGATGCAGGTGGACTGTATACCCAATCAACCCAAACCAATCACAAACACAGCAGTATTAGGTAAAGGGATAATGTACTGTATACCATCTTCAACCTAAAGTACTTAGGTCCATGACCCTTAGTTTCCCATCAACGATTTTTAATCCATCAAGAATATCCAATTACTATAAATGCATAACATTCTTATAAATTAAATTCCTAGCAACATTTTGTTTGGGCATCAACTCCAGCCTAATGTAAGTTTCTTGTTATATACTACACAACCTGGTCTGCTGTATATTGTGATTTTTTTTTTCCAGCACAGCTGGCTGTTTTTTTTTTTAACTCCGTATTTATGCTCCTACTCGCCTCCCTTCTCCACTCTCTCTCCAGCATCCTACTACCCACAGGCCCACTTCCATGAGATCTGCCCCTAGGCACCCGGCGCCACACATAATCTTACCCTGATGCCCGGGTAGGAGGGAGAATGCCTTTACCTCCTCAAACCAGCACACCTGAAGCTGTGGGTCGGTGCAGCGGAGTCTGTTCGATAAGCCAGGAGACCTGCCAGCGAGGTGCCATCATCTAGGAGAAGCCGAGGTTGTTTTCCAGTTTCTTTTTCCCCGATGCAGCATGCAATGAGGGGCTATGAGCCTAAGTACGCTGAGGCGTGCCTCTTTGCTCCTTCTCTGCCGAGCATTCACCTAGTTGCGCAGCTGCTCCTTTACCTACCACGCTATCCACCTAGGCTCCCTAGGTGGTAGCGTCTGCGGTGGGAGCCTGCTGTGATTCCCCCGGAGAAGGAGAACTGCTCGGCGCCCATCCTTCTCCGCCTGCCGACCTCCTGGTGACCCGAAGCTCGCCCCGAACCCGGGTCGCCGATGTGGTGCAAGGTGTGGCATCTAGCGCCTCAACCCTCAGTGCCACCGGGCCGGCCTACACAGCTGGCTGTTTGAAAGAGACCCTCCCTTTCAATCGTCTGTTTCCAACCCCCTTCTCATCAGGTCTTGCCGCCAGTGATACAGGTTTTCTCGTTATCACAGTAAAGTCCCAAGGGATCCCCACTACCTGTCTGGTCTCCTCTTTGTTTACCAGGTTGCTCTTTTCTGGTTATTCTGAACTGGGTGCAGAGGGATGGTATCACCCATCTTGACTGATTGCTCTGTGTACAAAGTGACGTCATCTTCAGGTGTGCACTGGAAAGTGGAAACACCCTTTCCTCTACATTAGAAAACACTGTTCCCATTTTTTCACTCAGCCTCAAAACGTGACAGCATCGCAAATGAGTGGGCGATGACAGGTTGGTGGAGCGGAAACAGCTATAACAGGTGTTGTACACCACTGAGTCTAGCTGAACCGAGATGACACGGTCGGCACTGTGGGACCTCTGAGATGAAAAGTATTTTTGAAAGAAGTGCTATTGGAGTCGGGCTGTGGGATTTTCTTTCTTGTAGCAGGGGTTGGGTTGGGGGTGCAAGTATGTTCCATTCAGATGGGAAATGCTGATATAGGTACAGGGGAGCTGGAAGAGCCTTTCTTTTTAGCAGTGCCTTAAAATTATATAAGGCTTGATGATAACTAGACATGATAGATTATTATGAATTTTCAATTTATGCCTTAAAATCTTGCCGAGAAAAGTGGAAAATAACCTTCTCTATGTGCCTCAAAGGAAAAATGAGTGAGAGTTGAGAAGTATGCATATGTCAGTTCGGGCCCTGGTTGCTAGCTTGAAAAAAGGGCACGGGGGGGGGAGTAAGGAAGCGGACAGGATCCAGGCAGAAGCCTCATTTAGTCCTTTGGCCTTACTTTTATTCAATAAAATATGTAAGGAATACAATAATCTATAGTTGGATATGCAGCAATTGCACTGGAGTTCCTTGTGCATGCGCAAGTCACCACGTATGCGCAGAGAACACCAGTGGCCATCTTGGACATGGCAGGTAGTGCCGTGTTCCACTGGTGACTGGTGGACAAAATAGTGTGGTGGACACGCAGTGATTGCTGTCCACCTCCACTATTTAAAAGTCCATCTGGTATCTGGTAAGCTCCCTTTTACTCTACTGTGCTTGCAAAATGTCTGTAGGGCTATGTCCACTGCAGCCGTAAAAAGTACTAGGGATTCCTTCTTTCACACTTATATGTTGGCCACTCAAACTACAGATCACCTGTCTACCACAATATTCTTTCCACAGTATACACATTTTTTTTTATGGTTTTGTGACTGCTAACTCTCACGAAATCTAATTTGCCTATACTTAGAACATTGATTTTCGATACTGAGCAAGCATGAAAGCCGAACACATTTTTGCAATGTCTCAAAAACGGTGACAGGAAAAACTAATTAACAAAGATTCATCCTTGGGCCAGCATCTGTCAAACCTGAAAATTTCAGATTTCAAATTCCAACCATTTGCGATGTATTGCTGAGCAAACAAAAGTTTTTTTCATTTTGATGAATCTATGTAATTTCAACCTTCTGGGATATTGCACCCACTGAACTGATCATTACTGAATTTGCAAGCTCCATTGAACCTTGCACCAACTCCATGCATGCCACGTTTCAAGCAAATCAGTTAAATGATAGCCAAGCTATTTCGTTTTATTTTTTAAAGATCTGTTTGGTCTATGGGCAGAAGTCTGCCCATTTTCATGGAAGGCCAGGAGACTACAGTGCAAAAATTGGGGATTAACATTGTGCAAAATACCATATAAGCCAATAGCTAAGTTTTTAAGTTATTTCTGAAAAGTTTGAAGGAATGGTCCCCTGTGGAATACAAGGTTACATTTATTGAGAGAGAAGATTATTCCATTGTTTGTGGTGACCTTGCACCAGTTTGAGAGGTAATTCCTGATCCATGACAGAGGCATATGAGTCAAACCCATGCCCTGTAGCTTTATAAGAAGAAGGTCACATTCACAGAACCAAAGGACTTGGTGAGAACTGTGAAGATGACTCCAGCAAGGTGTCCTTCACGAAAGGCAGTTGCAAGGTCATTCATTACTTTAAGCAGGGCATTGCTAGTTTGTATCCCTTTTCTCCCCGCAATCTGAGCCAATCTCTCTTAGCCATAGCTGTATTTGTTCATTTGTGTTTACTTCTGTTTATTTAATTTCAGACATACAGTATTACTGTATGTAGCTCCTTCCCCATTCAATAAATACAGTACTGCTTCTTTTTTGTACATATTGCTTTTTCTGCCTGTCTGTCTTGGGCAGACTGTGTCCATTCCATCCCTGCCACCCCTTCCACTGGCTACCATCTCCCCTGTTACTCACTTTGATCCAGAGACTCCCATGGATTCCATCCCCTGTGGTGGGGCCAGGAAGGGGAGGGATGTCCTCCCCCCACCCAGAGAATACATCCAGCATGGATCAGTGGTTCAGCCAGCAGCGCAGGTCAGGGTGGGCGGGTGGAACATCTTGGAGGCCGAGTCTGACTTTTCTACTTTTCTTCCCCAGAACCCCTGCCACTATGGTGCATGAATGTGTGCATGTGGAGGCACGCACATGCCATGGAACTGTGGTCTCTCCCTTTGTGCCATTCAGATGCTGGTGCTATCCCAAGCCTCCACCTGGGGCAGCCAGTGGCTGACTCAGCATGCCTCCCCACCATAGTAGAAAAAGAGCAGTCCTACAGACACTTGATTCTCTCCCCATCAGCTGACTCCCAGCAGCCCAAGCTCTTTCACAAACTCTTGTCACCAGCATAGCAGGAGGTAAGGCAGATAGTGCCTCAGCCCTCCATGCCACCAAGTTGATTTATGCAGCTTCATTTTTAATATTCATTATGTTTATTATTTCACACTTATAACAAAGGAACAGTGGCTCTTTTTAGACACAGGAAAACATTGTAGATTTTCTGGGATTGCATAGCTGTTCATTAAGGCCCCATCCACAGTAGGACTTTTAAATTATTTTAACTTTACGAGCATACAAACATACGAAAATGCCAGCAAATACCGGCCATACAGTCTATCGAGTCTGCTCGAGTGTGCAGCTCCCAGTCTAATCTACTGCAGCTACCCCCCCAGCCCTTGCCCATCCATCTGATTTATCACCCCCTTCTGCCGAGTCCCCCTCCCTAGCGTCCCCCCAGTTTTGACCTTACCTTTGACCCTGTCCCACCCCCCTTAAAACTGCCCAACAGATTTCAGTGATAGCACCTCTTCTGGTAGTACATTCCACCTGGCTACCACCCTTTCTGTGAAGTAGTGCCTCCTAATTTCAGTTCTGAATCTTCCACCTTCCAGTTTCAGACTGTGTCCCCCCCCAATCTAAACATGCCCTCAGTACTAACCCTATTCATGCCCTTTCAGTATCTGAAGATCTCAGTCATATCCCCTCTCTCCCTTCTATCCTCTAGGGAATACATGTTGAGCTCCCCCAGTCCTTCCTCATATGGTTTTTCCCCCAGCCCGAGGATCATCTTTGTCATCCTGCACTGGACCCTGTCCAGTAGTTTGATGTCCTTCCTTAAACAGGGGCACCAGAATTGCACACAATACTCCAAGTGAGGTTTCACCAGCAACCCGTACAGCGGCAGAATGACTTCCTCTCTCCTAGAGGTGATTCCCCTGGCAATGCACCCCAGCATCTTATTAGCCTTGGCCACCACCATCCTACACAGCACTGAGTGATTCATATCTCCCTGTGACTAGTACCCCAGATCCTTGTTCTCCACTGAAGTGGTTAACTGAAATCCTCCTAGCCAATAGCAGTTCCCAGGGTTCCTGGCTCACAAGTGCATGACTTTGCACTTCTTAGCATTGAACCCAAGCTGCCATGTGTCTAACCAGTACTCAAGTCTTGCCAAATCCTCTTGGAGTACTTGCCCCTCTTCCACAATATCCACCTCCGCATCAGTCTTTGTGTCTTCTGTAAAAAGGCTGATCTTACTCCTAATCCCATCCAGTATGTCAGCAATGAAGATGTTAAATAGCACTGGTCCTAGTACCAAGCCTTGTGGGACCCATTGGTTACAACTCTGGGAGTCGATAATTCTCACCCTGCACCTACCCTCGTCTGTTCTGCAGCCAGTTCCTAACCCATCCAACTAGTTTCCCCCCTGCTCCAAGGTTTCTCAGCTTACTAGTCAACCTTCCACTTGGCACCAAGTTGAAAGGCCTTGCTGAAGTCCAGCTACAGGACATCCACCACATGGCCCCTATTGAGTGCTCTTGTCAGCCAGTCAAAAAAGTCAACCAGATTTGTCTGGCAGGATCTACCTGAGATAACCCCATGTTTAATATCATCCTGGAGACCATTCTCCAGAAAGATCACCAACCTCTCTTTAAGGGTAGTCTCCATTAGCTTCCCCACGATGGAGGTAAGGCTGACTGGTCTGTAGTTACCTGGTTCGTCCTTGGGCCCACTCTTATGGAGGGGACCCACATGTGCAGTCCTGCAGTCCTGGGGCACTCATCCAGTCCCCAGGCAGGTGTTGAACAAGTCTGCCAGAGGTCCCACCACGACCTCCACCAACTCCTTCAGGACCCTTGGATGCACACTGTCCGGCCCTGGCACCTTATCCATCTGCAGGGACCTAAGGTCCTCCAACACTCTGCTCACTGGGATCTCCCCATCCATTACTCCTGCCCCCTCCCCCGTGCCCACCCTGCCTTCCCTCTGGGGCATAGGCCCATCCCTCTCCCTGGTAAACACTGAACAGAAGTACTCATTGAGTGCTTCTGCCTGCTCTGCCCCCTTTTCTGCCCACCCTCCATCTTTTTTGATCCTAACAATCTGATCTTTACAGCTTCTCTTCTCCCTTATGTACCAGTTCATGCAGGTTGTGTGTGGGTGATGATGTGCGATATGGCTGCCACCACACATTCAGTCACTTCACTACCAGTCTAGCATTGCTTGTAAAGCGCTTTGGATGTATGAAAAGCGCTATATAAATGCTGATTCTTCTTCTTCTAAAGAAATCATTTTCCTCTTCTCTGATTCCCAGTGCCAGCCTTAACTCCCTTGATGGCTCGGCTGCCCTGACTACTCTGTTCATCTCCCCGGATTTCCTCACATACTCTTCCTTGTCCTCCTCTCTTTTGGATCTCTTATAGCTTCTGAAGGCAGCTCTTTTCTCCCTCACCCTCTCTACTACCTCCCTGCTCAACCAGATCATTGTTTTGGACCTGGCCTTCTTACTTTGGATCTTTGCACATGAGTTAGTGTCCTCTGCCACACCCAGCTTGATGATGGCCCATTTTTGGTCGGCATCCACGTCTGGGTGGATATTGGCAACATGCCCTTCCAGTATGCCTCCCAGGAGTCTGCTCTTTTGAAGTCCACTACATTTGTCTTGGTTCTGGCCGCCTCCTTACATAGATTGAGGGAGAACCACACTATGCGGTGGTCGCTTCCTGCCAGGGCGTCTTCCAGCCCTACGTCCTGGGCATGCTCCCCATCTGTCAACACAAGGTCCAGTATGTTTCCCTCCCTGGTTGACTCCATTACTCTCTGTGTCAGGAAGCCATCCTGGAAGGCCTCCAGGAGGACCTGTTCCCTGGCATTCGTGGTAGCTCGGGTGCTCCAGTCTACCCCTGGCAGATTGAAATCCCCTGCTATCACAGTATTGCCTTTACCACTAAACCTCCTTATTTGCTCCCCTAACTCCCTGTCAATTTCCTCATTTTGAAAGGGTGGCCTGTACACTACCCCCAATCTAACCTTCCTGCCTTTTGATTTCTGGAGCTGTACCCATAAGGATTCAGCTCTGTCCTCCTCCCCTTCCTCCCTGTTGCACAATATCCCTTCCCTTACATAAATAGCCACCCCCCCTTCCTTTTTTCTCTGCCCCTATGGTACAGTCTGTACCCAGAGATCACTAGGTCTCAGTCCTGGTATTGGGTAGCCCATGTCTCAGTGATTGCTGCTATACCCATCTCTCCTTCTGTCATCAGTGCCTGCAACTCTACTGCCTTGTTTCCCAGGCTCCTTGCATTTAAGGAAACCACCCTCCATCATGACCCCTGTCCCTCCTCACCCTTCCCTTCCCCTCTCCTCTGCTGCCTCCCATTTTTGGATTCCCCTCCTTCCCCTCCTGACTAGTTTGAGGGGAAGGCCTAACAGACACCCTCACCTGGTGGCATTGTTGCCAACCCTTCTCCCCCCCTTACTTAGTTAAATTGATTCTGGATGCTATGTACTCCCCCAGCTTTTGCTTCAGGACCCCTGAGCCTTTCTTACTGAAATGCAGCCTATCTGGTGCATACAGATCCTTGTTCTCCCACGTCTTATTCCCCACCAGTCCGTTCCCCATGGTCTCACACCATTTCCCCAGTCATTCGTTTAACTCCATAATTCTTTGTTTGCTGGCTGTACTTGCTCTAGGTACCCGGGAGAATCTCAGGGAAAGCAACTGAATGTTCCTCCTTATTGCATATCCTTCCCGCTTCTCTGAACCTCTTCTGCACCTCTTTGACCCGACTCACCTCCAGGTCATTTGTACCCAGGTACACTACAATGTGAGGTTTCTCCCCATCCCTTCCCACACTCTTAGTAAAAAGCTGCCCCACTGTTCCTGCCATCATGCCTGGCATACATTCCACTCATATGTGGCTTTTCCTGGTGCCCTTGCCACCCCATCTTACACCCTTCAGTATCAAGTCCCCCAGAATGACGACCCTCCCTCCCTCCTTTTTTCTGCTCTCCATCTTGGTCCTTCCCATTCTTCTGCTCACAGTCCCGATTCCCCTCACCTCTTTCCTTGCCTGTGCTCCCCCATTGCCTCACTTGATCCCTGCTTTACCCTTCCCTTCATCCCCACCCCAACCCCTACTACTACTGCCTGGACTAACTCCTTCCCCCCACACCATCCCCACCTTCCTCCTCCTCACCCTTACTTTCTCTTAACCCCCCCTTGCCAGTGCTACCTCCTGCACACTGACCTTGCTGCCTGTCATCCTGCTAGTTCCTTCCTCTGCCGCTACTACTACCCTTTTCCCTTACCTTCTCTATGACCCCCCCCCCGATCCTTCAGGCTAGCCAGCACTGAGAACCTGTTCCTAGACTGCCTCCCCTTGTTGCAAGTCTCTCCTGATGCTGTGCCCTGTGACTGCATTCCATGCTTTGTTGCTGATCCCATTCTCTCCCTGTTCTTAACCGCCCTTCACTTATCTGACTCTGTTCCCATTGGCTTCTGAGTAGATGCTGACCCGGCCCCCTTTAGCCTCCTTCCTTGTTTTGCTCTCTGTTCACCAGCTGCAGCATCCAGGGGAGCCCCCGCTGGCCCCTTGGCCCAGATGTGCCCTCCGACCCTGCCCACCCCCTCTACTTAGCTTCCTTCTCAGCCATATAGCCTCCTTCCTAAGTTGCCCAAGCTGCTTGCACACCATTCATCCCCCTACTCTCCACACAATCCCCAAGCAGATGACTGACCCACAGCTATTGCAACTTACCACCCTCCCTGCATCCCTTCTTATACTGCTGCCACCAAAAATCCACTACCTTCCTGCCTCTCCCCATGACTGCTGTCTGCCCCTGTTCCTAGGGTCCCTCCATCCTACCTGTTATCCTTGTTTAGTATGTCCTACTCTTAGTTCCCACAGTT
This sequence comes from Neoceratodus forsteri, assembly GCA_016271365.2. Classification (NCBI taxonomy): domain Eukaryota; kingdom Metazoa; phylum Chordata; order Ceratodontiformes; family Ceratodontidae; genus Neoceratodus; species Neoceratodus forsteri. The sequence continues at coordinate 1,124,582,575 of CM057449.1, read as the reverse complement.
GGGTAATGCAGGTAGCACAGGCACTGACAGCTGAAAATTTGCTAGTGCTGGCAAACTCTGTAAGTGAATTAACTGATCCTCTGACCCAGTAACAATATACCCAAATCTCACAAAACTCTAAGTAGAGCAAAAAAGTGCAAATAAATTAACTGGCTTTTGTACTAAATCAGCGGATACTATACACCAATTAAGATACATTTATTGATCACTTGGCTAATGTGCTCCCCAACCCCTGCCTCATCCAGGCTCCACCTGTCACCAATTAACTTCAGCTATAAAAGTTGAGTTGGACAAATTTGGCAGGATGAAGGGAGTGAACATATTATACACAGAACAACAAGGAAACAGGAGCACAGTGAAGTTCTTTGCTGCATTTTTGTATAACAGCAGCCCCTTTGCTAAGTCAGCAGGCTTTGTTGAAACGGTTTAAAAGGTTTGCATTCAGATTTTAGCACAGCAAAAACAGTTCTCAATCTCTGCTCTAAAAATATGTTCTAACACTGCTCAGAGGTAGATTAGAGCACAGTAGTAGAGCAACATGGTTAGTGCCTGGGAACTTGTACAGGCAAGCACAGTTTCAAAGGACAGTCTGAATGCTCCAACATCTGTGCTTAAACTCAGTAAGTAAAATGTATTTTTAAAACCTTTCTAAGTCAAGCAATTAGTGTAGACAGGGTCTTACTTTTATATATTTCTTAGCTAAGCTTGGCCAAGCTGGAAACACCTGGTGACCAGCTGCAGTACCTTAATATGCAGGTTAATGGGAATGGTCCTTTACCCTCTACTGCCACTCCATATAAAGTAATAAGAAAGCACATTTTCATGCTGAAGCCACCAATCCCAAGCTCATAGAGTGGGATCGGTATCAGTATTTTTAGTGAGGAAACATGCTCTCTTATTACTTTATTGCAACATTATTCAATTATGTCACATGGACAGTCCCCATAGCTGAGGCCATCCTGTGCATTTTGAGTGACTGATGTAGGAGAACCTAAAAAGTATAGGTACTATCAATGGCCAGTGGCAGACGATGGGATTAACCAGATTTAAAAAAAAAAAGGATTTTCTGGTAAAATTATTGATGAAATAAATATTTCTCATTGTTATTATCTCAATCAGGACCTCTAGGTCCCTGACTGTTAGAAACGGCAGTCTGAAAGTTCCTCTTCAAGATCAGACTTAAAGGGGCAGCCAGAGAATCAATGTTAGACAGTGTGGCCCACAGTGTAGTCTAAGAAGGGTGCATTAATGACCATTTTGGGCTCTATGAGACATATAGTAGCTCCCTGCACACACTGGAAAAACGAATGACAGAAGTCTGAAACAGTCAGTAGTCGGGGGAAGTGTTCTATCTAGCATTCCTCCCCCATATGTAAGTGCTTTGTATTTACACATCAGCTAGTGACAGTGCAGTCTAAGCAAAAGACAAAAACACACATACTGTCATCAGGTAAAGAGCTACACAGACCCAAAAATACAGCACTCATACAAGGGTTTATTTAGGTGCCAAAAAATCAACAAACTAACTTGTGCTCAGTGATAGGCCATAGATCACCAGATGCCATTGTACATTCAGAAATGCTTTATCAAGTGTCTCTAAAAGCAACATAGTATTGTGCTGTCTGTGGGACTGTGCTGAATACAACTTAGTTTGCTTATTTTTTTGGTGTATGATGTAAATAAACCTTTATATGGGTGCTATTATATTCTTAGGTCTTTGTAGGACTTTATGTGATACAAGCAGATAATGTTATTTTTTTTGTTTTGCTTATAGTGAGTTTTGAGCCTTGCACTGCCCACCCTGGCCCAGGTATTCAAAAGGGTTGCACCATGCGCAACAGAGATGCGCCAGCGCAAGTCCAAAAATGCGCCATTCTGCGATATTCAGCGGGAAGCAGCTGCGCTCCCAAATCACAATTCGCAAGAGCACAATGGTAATGAATGCATGCGCAACTGAAGGGGGAGGAACCATGAATAAATGACGCAGTGCAATATTCAATAGCATGCGCCCTGAGCAATGAGGAGCAAGCAGAAGTTGCGCGATAGCAGACATGATCCAAAATAAAAAGTAACAAGAGAGAGGTGCAAGAATGCTATAGGGAAGCCAGAGGTGGGAGCAAGGTGACAGCCACAGAAGAGAGGGAAGCAGTGAGTGGGGCTGGAAAAGAGCAGGGCAGGGCACACCTGGGAACATAGGGTAACAGGACAGGAGTGGGGAGCCTGTGTCATACTGGACCGAGGGCAGTGGCAGTGGGCAGGACAGTCAAAGCTTGGAGGTGTTCTTGGTGCAGGGGGAGTAGCAAAGGACAGCGGGGGGAACAGGATTACAGCTGCCGAGGGGGGGGACACAAGCCAGGGACATGGCCAGTGCCACCATTCAGATGGAGGTGGTATATGAGCGGTGTGAGAAGGCAGGCAGCAGAGGGACGCAGCCGTGGATGGGCCCGTTGGCGGTATGCCACCAACAGGCTGTACCGAGCCTGCATCAGCTTTGAGCACTACAGTGACACCGAGATTGTGGGCCGGTACCACCTGAACTGGGTGATACTGAGGTGGCTCTGTGAGCTGTGCAGTGATGAGATGCAGGCACCCACACGGCAGAGCCATGCTCTGTCAGTGGAGAGTAAGGTAACAGCTGTCATGTGCCTGCTCACCATGGACACCTTCCAGAGACCAACAGAGCACACAACAGGCATAACCCAGTCGGCCGCGTCATGCTTACTCACACAATTTCTCAGTGCACTGCTGCCACATGCTGTGGAGTACATCCATTTCCCCAGCACACCAGAGGAGCGCACAGCATACATACAAGAGTTACAGAGGGTAGCACGTATGCCTGGTGTGCTCAGGGCCATTGACTGCACTCATGTGGCTATCTGCACGCCACCTGGCCCAGAAGGTGCTGCGTACATCAACCAGAAGGGCTATGCCAGCATCAACTGCCAGGTGGTGTGCGATGCTAGGGGGCGCATAACCAATGTCTGTGCCATGCACCCTGGGGGAGCACATGATGCCTTCATCTGGCACCAGTCTGCACTGTTCCACAGGTTCGAGAGTGGGGACATCCCCACTGGCCACCTAGTGGGTGAGTATGCAAATCACGCAGAAAGACATGGATCTTGGGAGGGGCATAGTCAGAGGTGATATGGGTACTGGCCTAGATGGCCCATGGCAGGGTGACGCTGATCACCAAACTAATGTCCACCCTCTACACACAGGTGACAGTGGCTATCCACTCCGTCCCTGGCTGCTCACACCATACCGGCAGCCCGCGACCCCATTGCAGCAACGGTGCAATGAGGCACATGCCACCACATGCAGTGTCATAGAGCGGGTCGTTGGGATGCTGAAGGTACATTTCTGTTGCCTGGACAGTCAGGCAGTGCCCTACAGTACAGCCCCTCGAAGGCCTGCAGGCTATTCCTGGCCTATTGCATCCTGCACAACATGGCCAATGACTGTGGGATAACTGTAGAGGTCAAAGAGGGGGACAGCGATGGGGACGATGAGGACTCTGGTGCTGATAGAGATGGGCAGCCCCCTCTTGGTTAAAGGGACCCCCCAAATGATCCGGATGTCACAGCTGCACCGGGACACCATCACAGAGGAGCACTTCAACCAACCCAGGTAAGTCATGGGGCCATGTGCAGCCACCAATGGCAAGGGCACAACCCACAAACATGCATTTACAAACCCCAGGGGTGCATGGCGTAAAGGGTATTGGCTGAGCGTGGAACTGCACATGCCGTCAGGGATGGGCAAGGCCTAACACGGCATGCAGTCACGTGCACACACACCCCCCCCAGAAGACATGCATAAAGGGTAGGAGGCACGCCGACCCCAACAGCCACCCCTAGCCACACACACGTCCACAGACCACCACACCCAGTGCCCATCATTGTGCGTGTTTCAGACGCTGGGCACCATTGCACACTGGTGGACAGCACAATGCAGGCATCATCATGCACCCGCCACAGTGGCCAGCAGCCGGGAGGGTGTGCACATGGACTGTGTATGTGTGTGCAGGGCTAGGTACACCACCCATGCATTGCACGTTGAACAACACATTGCACACAGGGCTGCGTCAGACAGTAGCCATGGTGGGAGATAGGTCAGTCATGTGGCACAGTGCCACGGCCACCACAGATGCGTGGGTGGCCCCGCCAAGACCTGCCAGCCGTGATAGGCTGACCATTGGCCTCATGGGGTGGCACCTATGGTCCTCCAGGGGTGCCGCTGCGGGAATGCGACCGTTCTCGAGCAGGGGTCTGCAGCTCACTGAACATGCCTGCACCAGGCGTGCTTGGGTTGCCCACAGCTGATCCCAGTGTCGACATGGAGGGTGTCACATGACACCGGAAATGGGGGCTGGACATGGCACTGCGCGGTGTCTGCGGTGCATGGGCAAATAACTGTGTGCCCATTGTGCCATGACAGCTGTGAATGCCTGTGTCTGCCTGTCAGTGGTGGCAGTCACATCCTCCCGCAGCTGGTCCATCCCTGCCAGGAGCAGACTGGTGTCCCTGCTGCACCGCTCCTCTGCCTGGCGCAGGACCGCACTGAGTGCAGGCACAACTGCTGATCCACTGATTCATGGAATATGCGGGTGTGCTCATCTAAGAGGTCATCCACCTGATCGGCATGCTGTCCCTCATGGTGTTCGCGGCCGTGCTGGGCAGCACCCCTTGAGGTTGGGAGCATGGCAGCCACCTTATCTTTAATCCTCCTCCTGTCCATGCCCACCTTCTTTTTGCACTCCTGCACGGACCGCTGGTGGCTGCCATGCTGGTTGACGGCACGCGCCACCTCACTCATTGCCGCAGCATGGGCTTGTGGTATTCCCCGCTGTCCACTGAGCAGCGGTTCCTGGTTAAGATAGGCCTCAAACAGGGCATCTGATTCTGCCTTGGTGAAGTTGGGCCTCCTCCATCTCCCACGTCTCTGTTCCTTCTCCTCCTCCACCTCACGTTCGGTCATCATTGATCCTGTGGGAATGACAGGTGTAACCTCTAAATGTGCAGTCCCATGCATGTCCCACACACCACAGTTCACACTGGCAAACAGCATGCAACTCACCACAATAGACTGCAATATCAGACTATGGCCTCTGCAGCCCCATGTCACATTTATATAGTGCAACGCATGCAAATGAGGAGAGGCTCAATTTTAAGTGGATGCTAATGCAGTAGCTGCGCCATTGAATTGCTGATGAGCTGATTTGCATATGCCAGCTGAATATTGCACTGTTGCACCTTGCGCAATTGTGTTGAACGTGCTCAGGCAAGGGCGCAACTCTGTGACGTGCGCAGTAGACACTGAACGGTGCATGCCCGGGGTGCTGACGCTGACGCCTGCCCCGCTGCTGACGTGATGAGCACAGGAGGTGGTGCAGGGCACGTCCACTATTGTGCCAGTGGTGCTAGTGCACTGTTCACATGTATAGAGCTCTTGCACTGGGGCGCCGTAGGCGCCGTGGTGCCAGAGCGCAGTAGGCCACTACAGAAAGTGCCACACAGGCACCCTACTGCGCTACACGTGGTGAGTACCAATTGGGCTGTGGTGGTCTGTGTGTGAGGGACCCCTGACCCTGTGCCAACCTTTTCCCCCTAGGCACCATGTGTCCGCATGGGTTTACCTATGTCATGCTGTTTGGTGACAACGCAATGGGGAATGGCAGTGCAGTACTGCGCAGCATCCGCACGTGGCGGACTTGGCTATAGAGTGCCATTTTGATACTCAATGGTGGAAAGATGGCATGGAGATGGGCACCAATCTGGAGCCAGGTTGAACTGGCTAACCTCGTGTCCCTGGTTGAGCCCCATGCTGGGGCTCTCTTTGGGGAGGCACCCCTGGACAGGGCTAGGAGTGCTGTGTGGGAGGAGGTGGCAGTGGCCCTGGAGGGGGCGACAGGGATCCAACGCACAGTGGAACAGTGGAGGCACTGGTATGGGGGACCTCCAGCGGAGGGGCCCACCTGCGGGCACGTGCCAGGAGGGGTGCGGTTCCATGGCCAGGTAGGTGCCCCATCCATACACTGGTTATGTCCATACAGGTATTGTGGTGGGCATGTGTCCAGCACATGGGGGTGGTCCATCCAGTGTGGGCCGGTGGTGGTGGTGGTGGTGGTGTCGGGGTGGGGGCAGATGGGTTTGGCTGTGTGGGATCGCACACACCTGGGGTGGGGGCCTTTGCTACCGGATTGTACTGATGTTCCTCTCTCCATGTTTGCACCCTAGGCCCTGAGGAGTGCTGATATGCCAGGGAGGGGTGGCTGCAGCATGAGGCATGTCCAGATACCAGAGGACCCATACCAGCCCAGCGCTGGGACCAGCCTGATGATGGTGAGTGCCTTACATCCAGGATTTTCTGTGCATGCTGTGTAGCAGGGCGGGCGGCGGGGCATGGCCACCATCCATTGACACCACTGCCATGCATGCAACATAGTACAGTCAGCACTGTCCAGTGGCACTGCATGTCTGGGAGTGCATCATTGGTGGTCCATGCATGCACTGGGTACATGGCTGTGCCACTGCCTACGCACCGCAAAGCCATGTCACTGTACAGCCATGGTGATGCTGTGCGGGACTTGTGCAATGAGTGTATGCAGTGGTCCACATGGCTGTGTGCACCTCGGTGGACAGGTCTTGTGGACATGATCACTGTGGGTGGTCGCACACCATCACAGGGGCGTGTCCCATGGTTGTATGCCATGCACAATGGGTGGGCTGCAGGGGGCTGTGCATTCACGCCTATTGACTCTGCTCCCTTGTCCTAGGTGGACAGAGGATGGTCCATTTGGAGCGGGCACTGCAGGAGCTGCTACAGGTGGCCAGGGCCTCTCTGGCCATCCTAGAAAGGATGGATCGCCATGGTGTGAGGCGTCGACGTGGCAGGAGGCACCATAGAAGCAGGAAGTGGGGCTCCCGCTGAAGATGGACCACACTTACAGCTTGGGAAAGCCCCATGGACCCACCCTCACACCCCTCCTTCCCTCTCCCATTTGTTCACCCCTGTCCCTTACCCACCTCCACCCAGTTTGTGTCCCTCACCCCTTACACATGTTTATATTTGTACATAGTTTTGTTACTACTTTTGTAATACATGTGTTTAGTTATGCCTACTGGGGTGGTCTCTGATTTGCAGCGTGCTAATGGTGCTCAGCTGCAGTGGTGTGCATGGTGTCGGGGGTGGTGCTATCATGGGTGTGTGTGTGTGTGTCCATAGGGGAGGCAAGTTTGGTGCGGGCATAGCTTTCAGTCACTGTCTGTGGTTTGTGTGTTGTTCCCTGTGCACTGGATGACTGTGTGCAGTGGTACATGGTGCATGCGCTGTCTCCATGGCGCACCTGTCAGACCATCCATGGCCTGTGCAGCTGCCACCCTTGCATGTCTGTGATCTGCACAGTCTGCTGGCATGTCAGTGGTGGCTGCTCATGCTGGACTGCCACTGTACCCAGCGCGATGCCAGGTTGACTCCTGTCATTGGTGTGGTGCACATCTGCCTCAGGTGGCACTGTTGCTTCCGCTGTTGTTGTCCCACCTCGATGCTGTCACCTGTGCCTGTTGCAAGGGATGTGCTCCACTGTCTGTCACTTGTGCTCCAGCTGCATGCTGGTGGTGTACAGTGTCGTGGTGCCTGCACAGGGTTTCTGGCACACTTCTGCAGTGGAGGGGTTCTGGCCATGTGTACATGGCAGCCGTGGTCACATGCCGAGGGCTTGGTTGACCCGCTACTGTGTCCCTGTGTTGGTGTGCCCTTGGGTATGGGTGATTGTTTGTCTGTGCACTGTGTTGCATCCTGTGTGGCGCATGCTTCCATGCAACACTGTGGGTGTCTGCACTGGCTGTTGTGGCCAGTGCTGGGATGGGGTGTGCCCTTGGGAGGGTGTGCATGGTGCTGTGACACTGGTGGTGGGTTCCAGGGCATGCCCTGTCACGTGTGTGGTACCTCATGTGCCAATGCATGATCGGCCTCACAGCTTTACCTTGGGGGGGACGTGCATGGCGGCACTGTGTTTGCAGCCGTTGCTTCGCTGTCTGCTGCTGCTTCCTGCTGTTGGGTGCTCATGGTGGGGCTGCCTTGCATGGTTCTGTGGTGCACAGGGTTGTATTGTCACAGTGGGGGTGGTGGCATGCTTGGGGTGTCCTGCACTGTTGGGCACTACTGGGCAGGGTGTATGGGGATCATGGTGCAGGGTTTGCTCTGCATTGGCGGGTTGGTGTGGCATGGGCTGGATGGGCATCCATGTGTGACGGTCCAAGCTTGCAAAGGGGTGTGCTGGTGCACCGTGCCACAGCGATGGGTTTCTTGCTGGTGTCCCTGGGCCATTGGTTCTTCCTGCTTTCCTCCAGTTGTGCAGTGCATGGGGTCTGGGGGGGTGATGTCTTGTTCTGCTGAGTGCTCCTCTGTCCATCCCTACCATGGGTGGTGGGCCCCTGCATCCTGTCCCTGCGCATCCCTGGTTGTGCTGTTGTGCTGCTGCCCTGCTCCACTGAGCATCCCTGGTTATGTTATTGTGCATCACACCTGCTCCACTGCGCATCCCTGGTTGTGCCATCGCGCAGTTGGTGTGATATTCAGTCATGTGCCGCAGGTGCATCTTGACCTGTGCAGTGTTTGAATATCGCGCGTGTTGCGCATGGGTGCACTGGACTTGCGCCTGCTCCTGCTGTTGCACACTTTTGTGGCGCAGTTTGAATATCTGGGCCTCTGTATTTTATTAGAAACATAGACGATGACGGATGTAAAAGACCAAAGGTCCAGCTAGTCTTTGACAGTTTTTTTTGTTTTTTTTGGACAGTGCAGGCTACATTTTCAATACCTCATCAACCCCTCACCATTCATATGATATACACAGCAAGAGCAGTCTCTGTTGTGTACATAATCAGTTTGTTAAGCAGCAGGAGTTTGGTATTACAGCAGTCAGTGTTTGGGAGCACAACAGGTACTGTAAAATAAAAAAAGAAAAAACATGATCTTTGGATCTCAGACTTTATATTTTCTTCAAAGAACACTGAGGAAATAGACCCATGCATAAAGATCACTGGAAATTGAAAATGTATTTTATTTGTACTGGTAGCGTGTACTAGTAACAAGAACTCTGTCTATATTGAAGCAAAGTTCTTTAGACTTAGCATGGGACTGTGATAATTATGCAATAAAACATGACAGGGTGTGTGTTGTGTTGGGATAATGGCACACCTTGGGTGTGTTGTAAGGCACAAGGCATCACCAAGAGACTTCAGACACCTGAGAAGTACAATTATCCTCCACAAAGCACACCCTGGAATATCTTACTGTGATTATAAAATGGGTCCAAGATTTAGGGGCGGGGCGTGTGTGTGTAAAAGCATTTTAATGATTATGTTTTAAACATTCATTCAGCTCTACAAAATAGTCCCAGTACATCCCAGCATTTGATGCCACCTTTGTTCCAAATAAAATGCACAGCTAAATATAGTTTTTCAAATTAGCCCTCAAAGCCTCTGTTTCCCCCCAAATTAAGCCAATTTACCTGTTTCTCAACTGTCCTCCTTCTAGACATTATTTCCTCCCTTTTCCCTACCTTGATTCTGTTCTGTCTTTCCTATTATAGGTTGAGGGAGTGCTCCTAACCAATCGGAACTCTCCTTTCCTCTGCGTGTGAGAAACTTTTTCTGTGAACAGTTTCTCAAGCGCAGCTGCCCAGGAAATGGACATGTTAGGATATATTTTTTTTTTTTAAATTAATGTATTATTGATTGAGCTTGATCAATAATATATTAGTACTGCCACCGAGACCGCTTATGATTGTAAAAGTGACCCCACTTACATCATTAGGGTATCAGAACTGCTCACCTTTGGTTCACTGTTCTCATATCCTAAGAAGACATGTGAGACCTCTTGGTGGTATTAACATACACACTCAATTGGTGGAATCCTTACTATAGATGGATGTAAGCAGGTGTGGGTAGTGACAACAATTACACGTTGTTTTCAGGAAACACACACTGGTTCTTGTGTGTGAATTTTATTTACAAAAAAGAAAAGTAAATTCAGAAGTAAGAAAACAAATATCCAACAGTTCAAATCTTAACTTCAGCACTTAAATACACCCTAAGTGCTGCCACAGAGTGATACTGGCTATAACATCAGCACGACCACCATCTTCTGTGCTCCAAACCTATCTCACTACCTGGTTAAACCCAAGCTCTTTTATATCTGGGGTGAATGACATCACTGGTCAGCTGATACCCCCCTAACACTAATACATTATATTTCCTATGCTAATGCAATAAGTAGGGCATCAACATGGACCATTAATAATGCTTCTAATTTATCCAATAAGATTTCAAACATATATGCTTATAGGTAAGAGAGATAAAAGAAAATGGTTAAAATACTTAAGGGTCACTTAATAATCCTAGGCTCTTACCTCTAATAGTGACATCATATGGTGCTGTGTACTATAATAATTTGTCCAGTAGGGGGCTGCGGGTCCTTAGGAGCATCATTCTGCATCAGCAAATGCTTGGGGCATACAGGTCTGTCCACCTATATTTTATATATATATATGTACCTATGTGGCAAAGGCAGTCTGTAAAGCAAAGTCTACCGGAGAGCAGCAGTATTTATTTATGCTGCTCGGTTGCAGAACAGGTAGCAATGTTGCAAAAATGAACAATTAGAGTAAACTTAAAAGTTCAGTCAGGAAGCCGACTGTACATCTGGGCATTCAGGAAATTATGGGCTACCCTTAGTATTATGGGGCGCCTGTAACCTTTATGCTAGCACCCGGATTTGGTCTTTTTAATTCTACCACCTGTAATACTATAAGTTGTAGTATACAACTTGTTTTTATGGGCAAGTCGCAAATGTGCATAGCTGCACTAGGTGGCTGTACAGAAATGCCACACAGTACAAGGGACTGCGAGTAGATATGTCACCACTGAGGGCTGACATAGGTCGCACCATGCATACAGAAGCCCTTAGTGAGAGCACTGCTCAAACATATAGCTTTTCCTGAGCATAATACAGGTTTATGGACAGGTAGGAAATGTGTAGTCTTGGTAATGTGCACTAATTACAATAACAGGAGGGATCAGTAATGTTTGCAGTACAGGATTCAGGTGTCCCTGCATCCTTCCAAATGGGGTATACTTCTACAGTCTTGTCCTACTTACTAACAGGTACTTGTTATTCATTATAAACATAGTTTTGTTTTACACGGGCTGCTTCAGTTACAGCCCTATAACCACATTGAGGTGCATATTGCTACGGCTGTACTGTTTCAATCTCTGAGGACTAATAAGCCTCAAGGCAGTCACCACCATGGACCAAAGCAGAAATTAGCAGGGCAGTAAAGCAGGAGGATACCACAACAGGAGGCCACACCATCCTGGCAGAAAAGTGAAGAAATTAATCAAGAGAGACTTGGAGAAAGAGAGAGAGGTACTACTGCAGTAGACTTTTGGAGAACAGGGATGAGTAAAGAAAAGGGTTCAGTGATGCTGGGAGGGGAGCTACAAACTGTCACAGTGGAATCTCTGCTCAGTTCTACTGGCAGAATTTTCACACCCACACAACAGAAGGCCTAAGATAGAACCAGGGCTTCTGTTGTGTCTGTAGCATCTGTAGCAGGTAAACTGCAGAGATTTCCTGGTAAGCGGGTAAGGATAAGAGGGGAATTTTTTTCATGGTCAGCAAAGAGACACAGAAATTAAAACTGTAAGTACTGTGGTACTTCATTTTTAAACTTATGTATGTGAGTGTAAGAATAGGAGCATGAAGGAAAATAACATTTATCTTTTTTTTTTTATTTAAAGCATTTTTATTAGTTGAAGGTATTAAGTGAGTAAAGGTGGCAGCCATGTTTGTGATGGCAGTCAAGGATGTATGGTTAGTACTGATTTTATTGTGAAGAGTCTGGTGGAACTTTATCTAGCTCTGTTATGCTGAGATAACAGCACGGGTAAATATGGCCCTCAACCAATCAGGTTTCACAATTTTTAGAACTCATTTTATAACGTGCCTTTTTTTTAAAGATCTTTCTTACTCGATCTCTCAAAAGCACAATATTTTGATTATGTAATTTTAGTCATTAGTCTAGTTATTTTTACCCCAACAGAGAGGAAGCAGTACTAAGAATAAAATGAATTTGGGCTATTTTTACACAAAATGTTGTGGTCTTGAGAGTTCAGAGCAGAGATGGACATGACAAAACACAATTTAATGTAACTGTTCAATATTATTTTAAATAAAACATATTTTATGATAAATACACCTCAGCAGTAAAAATAACACAAACATTTTTTATTGTCTATTGAGCTTTAAAAACCAAAGGTCGCATTTCTACAGAATTTAACATGAGGACATGCACTAAATATCCAACATTAATAAAATACCGTACTATATAAGCAGGCTGAATGAGCTAGTCATTTTATGTGCTTGGTGATTTTATTTTAATATCCATTAAACATTTCCATCATATCACCTCAATCTACCTGAGTTCCTGTACTACAGTATTATCCCTTGTAGTTTTATATAATTGGAATGCATGTTAATATTCTCTGTAAATCTCTTGAGGGATACCTGCCTGCAATAATCGCATCTAGACAGGAATACTGTGCATCAGCCTGAGGTAAGTATTTGTGTGAAGCAATGACCCAAGCATCAGTTGCAAAGGTGCAGGGCCAAAGATGCAGATGAAAAATGTGGAATGTATAGTTATGAAGTGGCACAAGTCTGTGACATATTTTCCTCCCAAAGGGAAACTATACAGGCTGACATGCTTCAGGGTGTTCCAGTCATGTGGCCCTGTGTAAGAAAATGCTTGTCTGCCCTTTTAGTTTTTTTTGTTGGTACAATGCTTGGAGTAGGCTTAAAAATGGTAAGAGGCATCATCATATCTACAGTACACGTGTACAAAAGCTCTAGTGCCATTTTCATTTTCAGTGCCTGGGTTTCTATGCATGAGGTATATTTATTTTGCCAAAAAGTGCAAAATAATGCACCTAGGGAACTGAAACCCCTGTGCTGAGTATAGGATGGGAAGGAGGAATTAACAGCCGCTAGACAGGAAAGGGACCTCAGGTTATACTATCTGAGGACCTCAAGGTGGCAGGGCAGTGTAACAAGGCAGTGGATAGGGCTGGTGGGATGCTGGGTTGCATAGGGAAGGGTATCTCCAGCAGGAGGGAAGGAGCTGGTGCTGCCTTTACATTGCTTTCTGGTATGGCCACACCTTGAGTACTGTGTTCAGTTTTGGAGACCACACCTCAGAAAGGAAACAGACAGGGTAGAGGTGGTTCAGAAGAGGGAAACTAAAATGGTGCATGGGTTGCATGAAAAGCCCTATGAGGAGAGACTGAGGGATCTCAACATGTACACCTTGGAAGAGAGGAGAGAGAGAAGAGAGAGGATATATATGATAGAGACCAACAAGTATCTCAAAGGAGTTGAAAGGGTACAGATGGGGAGTCTCTTCAAAATAATAACAAGCACCAGGACCAGGGGCATGCAGTGAAGCTGGGGGGAGGAGGGTTCAGGAGTAATGTGAGGAAATATTTCTTCACTGAAAAGGTGGTAGATGCCTTTACTAGATGACCAACAGAAGTGGTAGAGACTAACATAGAAGTTGTTGGCAGAGAAGGACCTATTGACCCACTTAAGTCTGCCCTATTTTCCCTACTTACTATGCCACCGCAGACCCTACTCTGTCTCTGGTCCTTTCTCCCCTTGCTTTTTTCTAAGGTCCCCTTGTGTGTATCCATTACATGCTTGAATCCTGTTACCATTTTAGCACCCACCACTTCTGCTGGGAGGCTGTTCCAGGCATCCACCACCCTTTCTGTGAAGAAGTATTTCCTCGCATTAGTCTTGAACCCCCCCCCAGCTTCATAGCGTGATTCCTTGTCCTTGAACTTCTTTTTCGATGTAAAATGCTACCTTCTTGTACCTTGTTAATACCTGTGAGGTATTTGAACATTTATAGCACGCCCTCCCTTTCCCCTCTAGAGAGAACATATTTAATTCCTTGAGTTTTTCCTCATAGGACTTTTCGTGCAGGCTCTGCTCCATTTTGGATGCCATCTTCTGTACCGCCTCCACCTTATCTCTATCTTTCAGGAGATGGGGCCTCCAGAACTGGACACAGTACTCGACATGAGACCTACCCATCAATCTATACAGAGGTGACACCATCTCCTCTTTCTGCTGGTGATACCCTTCCCTATGCATCCGAGCATCCTGCTAGCTTTTCCTACAACTTTATCACACTGCTTTGCTACCATCCGGTCATCAGAAATGATTACCCTCTGGTCCCTTTCCTCTTCTGTGGTTGCCAATACCTCCCCTCCCAACTGGTACATTGCCCTAGGTATATGTGCCCCAAGTGCATAATTTTGCACCTTTTTGCATTGAAACCCAGTTGCCAAACCCATGACTAGTCTTCCAGTTTTTGCAGATCGACTCTCATTCTCCCCCCATGTGTCCACTCTGTTGCAGATTTTTGTGTCATCTATGAACAGGCTTATTTTCCCTTCCTGACCTTCTGCAGTGTTGCTATTAAAGTCATTGAAGAGAACTGGGCCTAGTACTGACCTCTGTGGTAGTCTGCTGGTCACCTTACTTTCTTCAGAGTGAATACTGTTTACCACCACCCTATGACTCCTCTTGCTTGGCCAACTTTGTACCCATTTTACTACTTTTGAATCTACTCCTAGGTTGTCCAGCTTGCTTACCAGTCTTCTGCGTGGAACAGTGTTGAAGGCTTTACAGAAATCCAGGTAGGCCACATACACCGCTCTTCTTTGATCCACTTCCCTGGTCACCCAGTCAAAGAACTCGATCAGGTTGGTCTGTGAAACCATGCTGCCTTGGATCCTGTGACTCACTGGTCACAAGGTATTCCCAAATCCTTTCCTTCAGTAGTGATTCCATTATATTACCTACAACCAAAGTCAGGCTGACAGGTCTGTAATTTCCTGCCTCTTCCCTATTACCACTTTTGTGAAGTGGGACCACATCAGCCCTCCTCCAGTCCCCCGGAACTTCCCCCATATCTAGTGATTGGTTGAACAGAGCTGTCAGAGATGTAGCAAATCACCTCCTTGAGCTCTCTCAGTATCTTAGGGTGTACCATGTCAGGCCCCATTACCTTGTCCACTGTTAGTTGTGCTAGTTCCTTGAGGACTCCCTCCTCTGTAAAAGGACTAGTGTCCACCTCCTTTCCTTTAATACCCTTGTCTCTTATTTGCAGCCCATCACCTACCCCTTCCTCCTTAAATACTGAACAAAAATATTTGTTCAACGTGTCTGGGGTTTTTTTTTTTGGTCCTCTTCCACATAAACCCTTCTTTCTCCTTCTAGCCTTACCATCCCTCCTTTGGTCTTCCTCTTTTTACCTATATACCTAAAGAATGTTTTATCCCCCATTTTTACTGACTTGGCAATATTCTCCTCTGCTTGTGCATTTGTGCTCCTAACTGCTTTCCCTGCCTCCCTTTGTTTCTCCTGATATCTCTCCCTAGAACAGTGAGGGGCTTCAAACCTTCATGGTATAGACATAGAGGTATATTAGAGAGGAAGCAGGGAGTTTGGAGGGTTGATGGAGATGTGATAGCGTCTGCTGAGAGAGACAAGGCAGGAAACATCTGGGCAGACTGCTTGGCCCAAGCAGTCATTTTCTGCCATGAAGTTCTGTTGCCAAATGTGACCAATGCATGTGATCATACAAAGCAAAGTCATGTATTCTTAATGAACTCAGAAGACTACATCTACACAATTTATTCTTTATTTATTGAAGGACGTTTTATGGACAGTCACATCCATATATAGATAATATCCCCAAAGTTGATAATTAGCAAGATCAGTTCTCAAACTGTCCTTTTTCTGGACTCCAGTGATATGCAGGTCTTTCATGTACAAAGTAAACTAGTCTTGGCACTTGCCTTCCTTATAATTAGATCAATGTTTTAACCATATTTAGATCACTGTATAACTATAACCCAAGGTACTTAAAAAGATTCACCAGGAGGAGGAAGCTGCCATCCAGTGATGATATATCAACGCTTTTAAACTGGTCCAACCACATGCTAAACAACTTTGGATGTGATCTGTTTGCATTTGAAACCAGTTGAATGACAATGCCAGTAGTCAAGTTTTATACTGTATTTACAGAAATTAAGTATTATTCTGCATTCTGGAGAAAGAACTGGAAGGGGACAGGATCAGTTGTGTTCCAGGACAGTAGCTGCTGCTGTTGTTTTCACAGGGTTCTTGTGGATTTTATTTGGTAGGTTAGTTATTTTCTTTCTTTCTTCTAAGGGGCTAGCAGGGTAGTGTTTTGGGTGATGCTGGATGTTTGTAAACTGATTTGGTGGCTGTAAGTGGAGCTCATTTTGTGGATGTTTCACTGTGTAACAGGCTGCGCTGGTAGAGGCCTATTTCTTCTGCTTTAAAACCTATTTGGTGGGATTTGCTTGGGCCTGGTTCTTTGGCTGCTGGGCTTGGAGGGGAGACACAGGGCTGATACACTCTCTCCGAGTCAGGTGTCTGCCCAAGACCCGCCCTCCCCACCCCTTCCTCCCCAGAAATCGGATTTATAGGGAACACCTGCCTGCAATTGAGGAAAAGGCTGCAGGTGCAGCTCATGTAGTTCTAGCCACTGGGGGTAGGATTTAAAGGCTGGGAGAGAGGAGCTTTGGGAGTTGTTCATTTCCCTTATAAGTTTAATGTGTTGTACTGCACCTAGTAACAGGTTACTGGTGTACAGTGGACTGTCTCTAAGATTAGTGGGTGACCTGATTAGGCAGTAGGGGTATCTTGGACTAGGGGCGAACCTGGTGGCTCACCCAAGGAAACCTATTTGGAAGGGGATGGAACCACACATCATTAGGGCCGGCATCTTTGGGAGGGTGGTGGGGTGCACAGGGTGTGGAGCAGCCATGATACTGGACTGGGCTTGGAAGTTCGGTGGTTGCCCAGTGTGCTACCAGCTAGCATAGCTTAGGGAGGAGGTTGCGGGGATTAGGAGAAAGCTGGGGAAGGGGGTGGTATGGTTAGGAAGGGCTGGGAATCTCCACAGGGTTGCAACAAGCACTGGGGTGGGGGCATAGGGAATGGAGCGCAGGAGAATACTCAGGGTCACAAAGGGAACCTGGCAGAGGGGTACAAAGGACACTACCAAGGAAGCAGGCAGGTAACTGGGGGCCCTCACAAAGGGGGACGGAGGGACAACATTCTCAGGAAGTAGGCAGATGGCCAGGGCTGGACAGAAGGAAGCAAGGCGGGAGGTGGATCAGACCTCTCAGTAACCGCTTCAATTCTCTTCTTGCTCAAGGATGAGGGGATGATGTAGCCATGACAGGGGTAGTTAGAGGTGGAAAGGGAGGGAGTGGGAGGCAGAAGGCAGGGCCAGACAGCAGGAAGAACAGGGGGACCTGGAATGCAGGAGAATGGGGAGCAGTGAATCAGAGCAGGAGGGGCAGGGGAGGAGGAGGAAAGCGCAAGGAGAAGGACCAGTTGGGAGGAAAGTAAGGGAGAAGGACAGTACAAGGAGGATTCAGTAAAGGGAGCTGAGGGTTTAGGCCAGGGGAGCACGACTAGCAAGGAGGAACTAAATGGAGACAGGAAGGAAGGGAGGATGAGCCAGGCTAGTTTAGCAGATGGGGGAGAAGGACCAGTTGCGAGCAGTGAGGGGGGAATTAGCAAGGAACAGAAGGATACTCAGGAGGAAGAGAGGCATAGGATTGGAGGGGAGGGGTGGCCATGGTAAATAAGGAGGGGGTGGCATGTGGCACCCAGAAAGGGGGAGGAACACGGAGCCAGCTGGATGGAGGAGCCTGTAGAAAGGATGAGGGACATGGAAGGGGGGAATGGAGGAAAAGGAGTGGTCAGAGTGCTCCTGCTGGGGGATTCTATGATCAGGGGTATCAAATGGGATAGGGAGGGAGAAGCCTGGCCAGTTAGAACAAGATGCTTCCCTGGACTAATGGTGCACAGGGCTAAGCACGAGGTATATCAGCTGGCAAAGGATTGTGGGGGTTCCCCAGACATACTGGTCCACCTGGGTACAAATGACATTGAGGGAAATAGCGAGCTAGAGATACAGGCAAGATTCAGGGAGCTCGCCAGGGTCTGTCATGACATAGGATGCACAGTTTCCTTCTCAGAAATCCTGCCAGTGCCAAGGGCTAGTGGGGACCACAAAAGGAAAATTAGGGAGATAAACCAGTGGCTCAGGGAGTGGTGTGAGGCCAGAGGGTATGGGTTGATGGGGGATTGGGGGGAGACCTGGGAGGATAAGGAGCTGTATGCTAGAGATAGACTACATCTCAATTTGGAGGAGGGAATCCTTGTTGAAAATAGAGGGTTCATTGGTGAAAAGTGGGGTTTAAACTTGTGAAGGGGTGGATGGGAGAAAAGGCTGTCAAGGGGGTGCCGATAAAGGAGGGACTCTGTCTCCACCCCCCTGGGGACCAGGAGGATTGCAGGAAAAGGCCAACTGGCAAAGTGCAGACCAGGGGAAAACAGAATCCCCATGGGAACACGAGCAGGGGAAATGGAACTATAGGGAAAGGGTGGAAGGTAGTCCTGCTAAATGCCAGGAGCTTGGGCAATAAAATGCCTGAGCTCCAGGCGATGCTAACTGAGGAAGCAGTGGATGTGGCAGCGGTCACTGAGACTTGGGCCACTGCAAGACATGACTGGGACCTGAACCTGGAGGGATACACTATGTTCAGGAAGGACAGGGGAGGAAGGAGGAGGGGTAGCAATGATAGTCATAAACTGCATTGGCATAGGGGGAGTAGAGGAGGCGGAGGGAACCGTGGAGGCAATTTGGGTCACCTTGATAACAAAGGGGGGCAAGAGAGTAAAAATAGGAGTGGTGTATAGACCCCCTGCCCTGGCGGAGGAGCTGGAGGACAGTCTGGTGGCAGATGTTGGGAGACACTGCAGACTGGGCAGAGGAATGGTGGTGGTGTTGGGGGACTTAAACATGCCAGGAACAGACTGGGAGACTATGACATCCTCTGTGACCAGGAACAGAGGTTGTTGGATGTCTTTCAAGACGCCTCCTAACTCAGCAGGTGAGGGAACCGACCAGGAGGCACGGGTACTGGATGTGGTCCTGGCAGACAGTGACCAGATTGGGGTCTGGAGGTAAGTGACCCATTGGCGGGAGTGACCATGCCACGGTCTGGTTCTGCCTGGACCTAGGAGGGGTAGAAGGCTGCACAAAGACGGAAGTAACCGACTTCAGGAGGGCGGATTTTAAGGAAATGGGAAGGATCCTTAAGGAGCATTTGGATGGGATTGGGTCAGACATGGATGCTGATAGTAGGTGGGAAATCATCAGGAGAGGGGTGCAGGATGCTACCAGCACCTGTGCAAGAGTAAGACGAAAATGCGGTAGGGCCCAAAAACCCTGTTGGTGGACCAGGGAGGTCCAGGAGGTGGTGCAGGGAAAGAAGCAGCCTATAAGCAATTCAAGTGCTCAAGGAGTGAAAGGATCGAGGGAGTACGAGCTGATGGCTGAAGGACCACTAGAGTGGTGAGGGTGGCTAAGGCAAGGAAGGAGCAGAACCTGGCCAGGGAATTAGGAGGGGAACAAGGGTTCTTTAGATACATTGGGGAAAAATGAAGGGTGAAGGGCAGATTAGCAGGATTAAATCAGGGAGAGATGGGCACAAGACCGGGGAGCAGGCTGAGGTACTAAATGAGTACTTCACCTCAGTTTTCACCAGGGAAAATGGGGGTGCTGCATCATACATGGAGGAGACAGAGATACTGAGGAGGGGGGGACCCTTACCAATCGGCAGGTCTGGGGAGAGGGGGAGGCATCACTGGCAGGTGGGTGGGGGAGGCTCAAGCAGGGAGAAGGGTACCAGAAGTGGAAATCACAGCAGAGAGAGTGAGGAGGCCCTTAGCTCCCTTAAGACGGAGAAAGCACCAGGGCGGATAAATTACATCCCAGAGTGCTGAAGGAACTTGCAGATGTCCTGGCAAAACCCCTGGCAGAGCTTTTCACCATCTCTGAGGACAGGGGGTGCCCCAAGACTGGAAGTTGGCATATAGTGCCTATCCACAAGGGGGAATCAAGGGAGGTGGCAGGGAACTACAGGCCTGTCAGCCTGACATCGGTGGTGGGCAAGGTGATGGAGGGCATTGTCAAGGAGAGGCTAGGGGGGGACCTGGATAAGTCAGGGTGCCTGGACGATAGACAGCATGGATTCATCCCGGGGAAATCGTGTCAGACAAACCTGGTGGAGTTCTATGACTGGGTGACAAGTGCCCTGGACCTGGGTAGACCAGTGGATGTCCTCTTTTCAGACTTCAGCAAGGCATTTGACTCTGTTCCTCACGTGGGTCTGTTGGATAAGCTGGGAGAAATGGGGTGGGGAACCAGATGATCAGAAGGATAGGCAATTGGCTCCAGGACCGGACCCAGAGGGTCGTGGTTGGTGGGATAGTCTCATCCCCAAGGAGGTCATTAGTGGGGTCCCACAGGGTCAGTCATGGGCCCCTTTCTGTTCACGCATCTCGTATCTGACATAAGGACAGGAATCAGGAGTGAGATGAGTCTCTTTGCAGATGACTCAAAACTGGGGGCGGTGGTGGATGGGGAGGAGGGGAGGGTGGCCCTACAGGGGGACCTGGAGGCTCTGGAAAGATGGTCTAGAAAGTGGAAGCTGAGGTTCAATGCAGGGAAATGCAAGGTACTCCACCTGGGGGCCAGAAATCCAGGCCAAGTGTACACCTGGGGAAATGCTACAAGTCTCGATGGCTGAGAGGGACCTGGGGGTGGTGGTGGATGTCAAGATGAACAACTCTGAGACTTGTAGGAGGGCAGCAGCCAAGGCCAACAGGATGCTGGGATGCATCGCTAGGGGGATCACCTCCAGAAGGAGGGAAGTGATACTCCTCTGTATAAGTAACTGCTTGGTGAGGCCAGCACCTTGAGTACTGCGTGCAGTTGGAGGCCACACTTAAAGCGGACATTAACCTCCTGGAGAGGGTCCAGAGGAGGGCAACCAAATGATTTGGGGCTTGGGGGACAGGACCTATGAGGAGAGGCTCGAAGAGCTAAATATGTACACATTGGAAGAGAGAAGGACCGGGGACATGATAGAGGTCTTTAGGTACATGAAGAGGATAAATAGGGGAGGAACAGTCGGGTAGCCAAGGAAGGAGGAAGGGGCCACTAGAGGGCATGGGTGGAAGCTGGAGGGGGGAAGATTCAGGGGAGAAAGGAGGAGGTGCTACTTCACTGAGAGGGTGGTGGAGCCATGGAATGCACTGCCTAGGGGGCTAGTGGAGGCAGAGACAGTGGAGGGGTTCAAGAGGGGGTGGGACAGGTACAGGGGAAGGGTTCTGGAAGCAAAATCCAATGCAGCAAGAATATCCGGAACTGGGAAGGGAGAAGCCAGAGAAGGCGAGAGGGACAGCAAGGTCAGCACCCAGGCTGGGGACTGACCAAACGAGGAGACACGAAAGACCGTTAGGCCTATTCTGCTGGCATTTTAGTATGTTAGTATGCATTCTAGATTGCAGGTCCAGTGAAGGTAATCTGTGTAGTACATACACTAGGAGATTGGAAAGCAGGATATACATAATTTTTGTACGGTATGTCTCTTATATGTTGACATTCAGGGCATGTGAGCCACTATAGAACTTTACTTAAACCAGTCCTTAAAGCAACAGTGCAACAGAAAGGAAATTTGTGGGATCTTGTGATCACTTCTAAATAATGGCTGCATTTTACATACGTTTTTAGCACTTTATGATTTAAAAGGTTAAATACCCACATAAAAAATATAGATGGTAGCCATGTACAGTAGCAGTGAACATGCAGATAAATAACACTCAACTAAAATTGCATTTCAAGCTGTGCACTGCTAGTTTAGTAATCAGAAAACTAAGTACTCAGCTCTTTTAAATATATTGAAATCTAAGCACTAATTGAACAATTTTAAATCGTTCTCATAAAGTTGAGCTCAGGTTAATAAACACAAATCAGAGTTTTTTTATGAAGAATTTGTAGTGATTTTTTTTAGTACTCATGAACTGCACTGAACTGACAGTTCTGGAGATTAAAGCAATGTTTTATCCACGTATCAGTTATGACACAGGTGGCTGCAGTGAAAGCTTCCTAAACAGACTCGCCAATGTGACTTAACACTGTCATGGAGGGATCAGCATGTACGTGATAGGGTAATTCAGATACCTTTCCCATACAATTTCTTGGCCTCTAATGTGAGACTGCTATCAAGGGTACCAGTTAGCACCAGCTTTGATGGTGGTTAATGTGATGTAGATATCCACCCACTGTGAACTGGACTGAGACCCATCACAACATATTTTATATAGGCCACTGACCAGCCATCAGATGATAATGACATTTGGCTAATGAGTCAGAATCTGCCAATCAACTTTGAGGGAAAACTTGTGATGCCCGATTTTGAAGAGTTGGGTGACATTTCTGGTCTTGTTGGCCAGTTTGTTGGGGTTTGTTATTGGATGTAACATGTACCTATTCATATATGCCTAATACACTGGATTACATAGATCTAATTGAGCCCTTCTCTGATTTTTTAATTTATTCATACCATCTTTATTTAATGTTCTGTTGCTGTGGTAGCTTGTGGAAGGTATAGTGCTGTGATTTTGTCTGTCACTGTTTGAGGGGCTTTCTAGATAACTAATTTCTACTTGTTTTTTAAAAAATGTTACTTGTTTAAAAATGCATTTTAGATAAGCATATTTTGTTTGCAGTTGTCAGTGGCTAGACAGCAGATGTCCTAGTATTGTGTTCTCATTCTATGACAGAATCAGAAATAGCAGCCCTCTGAGTGCACTGGGTTCACTCAGCCCACTGAGTTCCATAATATTAAGAATAATGCTCTAGAATACTGAGTGCCTTTGTCAAATTGGAAATA
Organism: Neoceratodus forsteri; assembly: GCA_016271365.2. NCBI lineage: Eukaryota > Metazoa > Chordata > Ceratodontiformes > Ceratodontidae > Neoceratodus > Neoceratodus forsteri. The sequence continues at coordinate 1,124,559,656 of CM057449.1, read as the reverse complement.
AAGATTTACTTGAAATTTGCTTTTAGGATTTGGATGAGGAAATATTTTTTCCCCAATTAGTTTTTTTAATTAAAATTAGTTAAAATACATTCTTACATATATAATTTTAATAGTTACAATACCATTTTATGCAGTACATTGACAAATAACATTTATCTTCTAATGATTCTTATCAAATACTTACTCTAGATTAACAAATTCCCATAGATATTAACTAACTGACATTCTGTATTACACTGATATAGAAATGATGCCAGTTTAGTGTTAGTCTTTTATGTGAACAAACTGAAAACAAACATAACAGAATAGAAGTTCAATAAGAAAGACAGAAAAAAAGAAGCAAGTATAACACTTCTATTTTGTTACGTTAATTATGCTTCACTTTTCATTAATTGCAAAAGGAGTAGGAGAGAGTACAGTGAAGTGCAATTGATAGAAACCCAGAGTGGTTGCATGTGACAATAAATACTTAAGTGACAATTTTAATCTGAGTCTGATTTCAAATACTCAAGTACAGGTCTATATCAATCAGTTAATTAATCAATCAATCTTTATTTAAACAGGTGGAGCACCACTGAGAAAATAAAAACAGATTTACAAGGTGGGCCTGGGAAGGTTCACAAATTATACAAAGATACAATTATACAAAACAGATAATCATGGCAGAGCACAAGGACTTTACACGATACATAATATATGGGTAGGTTAAACTACAGTGAATACATTTTTAACAATGAGCACTGTAATGAGTTTCAACAGTGCATGCATAATGAGTTCTAATTCAAACAATGGTCAAGGCTATCAAAAGGAAATTGCAGGGACTAGCCCCAGCAAAGTGGAAATCCCGTAGATAAAGAGAGGAGCATACAATAGAAAGGCTGTAGGTAAGGAGGCGGAGAGGATGAGGTAAAGTAGGAAGAGAGAAGAGTTAGGCATAGCGAATGCAAAAGTGTACTGAAGGAAGTTTTGGATAGAGAAAAAAACACATGTAAAGAGCAATGGGAGAGCTTATGTGTAGCAGATACAGTCGTCCTACAAGGATATGACCTTTAGACATAAATTTATAAATAATTCCCCATTTTTAATAGAAATGACCTCCATGTTCAACGATACCATGAAATAATTTTTCTAATCTTGGGGCCTCATATATAGAAACATAAAAATATAGACTTTGATGGCAGATAAGGACCACTTGACCCTCCCAGTCTGCCCTTTTCTCCCTGCTTATTGGATAAGCTGCAGATCCTAGTTAACTAACAGCCTACTTTCTCCTACCCCCCACTAGAATTGCCTTATGTCTGTCCCATGCATTCTTGAATTCCCCCACTGTTTTTGACCCCACAACCTCCTCAGGAAGGCCATTCCATGTGTCCACCCCCCTCTCCAAGGAAGAAAAATACTTCCACATGTTGCCCTTGGGCCATCCCCCCATCTTCAGATTGTGCCCCCCTGTTCTTGCACATAGCTTTTTTCTGAAAGATGGTACCATCTTGGACTTTGTTGATTCCCTTGAGGTACTTGAAAATCATGTCCCCCCTTCTCCCTCCTTTCCTTGAGGGTATACATATTAAACTCCTTTAGTCTCTCTTTGTATGACTTATGGTGCAGGCCCTGCACCATTTGAGTTGCCCTCCTCTGGACTGTCTCCATCCTGTCTATGTCCTTGCAGAGATGGGGTCTCCAGACCTGAATGCAATACTCCAGATGGGGCCTCACCAACTGTCTGTACAGAGGGATAACAACTTCTCTTGTTTTCTACTGGTGATGCTGCTCCCTATGCATCCCAGTATGTCCCCAGCCCTCCTTACTGCCTTCTCACATTGCTTGCCTACCTTTAGGTCATCTGATATGACTACCCCCAGGTCCCTTTCCATTTTTGTTGTTGTCAGTACCTCCCAGCATTGTGTACTCTTCCCCTGGGTTTTTGTTTCCCAGGTGCATTACTTTGCACTTCTTTGCATTGAATCTTAGTTGCCATACTTTTGACCATTCCTCCAATCTTGCCAAGTCCCTTCTCATCCTTTCCACACCTCCACGTGTATCAACCCTGCTGCAGATCTTTGTGTTATCAGCAAAGAGGCATACTTTTCCTTCCTGCCCCTCTGCATTTTCACCTATAAAGACATTAAAGAGGACCAGTCCCTGTACTGAACCCTGCAAAACCCTGCTCGTAACCCCCCTTTCTTCAGCGTGGACTACGTTTACTATTACCCTCTGTGTCCTGTTGTCCAGACAATTTTTTACCCAGGCTACCACCCTGGGACCCACTCCAAGGTTGGCTAACTTGTTTATCAATATTTTGTGTGGGACTGTATCAGTTGCCTTGCTAAAGTCTAAGTAGGCCATGTCCACAGCCCCTCCCTGGTCTACTACTTTGGTCACCCAGTCAAAGAAATCTGTTACATTTGTCTGACATGACCTTCCCACTGTGAATTCATGCTGCCTTGGGTCCTGCACCCTGCTGGTCTCTAGGTACTCAACAATTATTTCTTTCAGAAGTGATTCAATCATTTTCCCTACCACTGTGGTCAAACTAATAGGTCTGTAGTTTCCTGCTTCTGCCTTGCTCCCATTTTTTTGAAGGGGAATCACATCTTCCCACCTCCAGTCCTCAGGCACCACACCATCCTCCCATGATTTGTTAAAAAGTGTATCAGCTGTGTCACTTGTTCTCCCCTAAGTTCTTTTACAATTCCGGGGTGAATCCCATCAGGCCTCATTGCTTTGTCCACCTTCAATTTTAGGAGTTCTTTCAGGACCCTTTCTTCTGTGAATGGACCGGTATCAATTCCCCCTATCCAGAGTGCTTCTATTGTTTGGTTTAGGTACCTCCCCCTCCTCTTCTTTTGGGAATACTGAGCAGAAGTATTTGTTCAGTATCCCTGCTTTTTCACTGTCCCCCTCTGTCCCCTTCCCCTTTATTAAGCCTCATTATCCCTCTCTCCCTTGGTCTTTCTTCACTCCCTAATGTACTTATAAAAGGTTTTATCCCCCTTCTTAACTGAGTTGGCTATCCTTTCCTCGGTTTGGGCCTTTGCTATTCTGATTGCTTTCCCTGATTTCTTCTGCTTTAACTGGTACAGTTTTCTGTCCTGCTCCTTCTGTGTTTCCTTATACTTCCTGAATGCTATCTTTTTCTTGCTAACATTCCCTGCCACCTCTTTTGAGAATCATAGCTTTTTTTTTTACTTTGTTATGTTTTCTTTATTTACGTCACACAAAGGCTTGTTGCCTCTGTGATGGCACTTTTGATTTTTCCCCATTGTTCTTCTACCCCTCCTTCTTGCCCATTTGTTAGTGCTTTTCTGAGGCACTCTCCCATTTTGCCAAAATCAGCCCTCCTAGAGTCCAATACCACTTGCTATCGTATGGCTTGACTCTGTGGCTGTGTTTATAGTGAACCACACTGTTTGGTGGGTCGCTTGTTCCCAGATGGCTACCCACTTCTAAATCTGAGATCCTCTCTCCATTCCCATTCGAGAGTACCAGGTCTAAGACGGCTCCCTCCCAAGTGGGTTCCAACACTAGCTGTCTGATGCATGACCCCTGTAGGGCACCGAGAATGACCCTGCTCTTTGATGTGGCTGCAGCTAAGGTACTCCAGTTAACATCTGGCATATTCAGGTCCTTAATCAACAATAGCTCCCCTTTTTCTGCCATTCTGAGGATGCCTTCTATCATTTCTTGTCCATTTCCTCCCCCTGAGATGGGGGTCTGTATACAACCCCGTGTGAATTGTGGTGCCATTCCCTGTCCCCAGGGTGGCCCACAGAGCCTCCTCTCCTCTCTGTTTGCCCTTTAGTTCCATTGCTTTCAACTCTTCCCTTACATATAGAGCTACCCCTCCTCCTCTTTTACCCTCCCTGTCCCTCCTGTAGATTGTGTACTCTGGCATGTTGACATTCCAGTCATGGTTCTCTGTGTACCATGTTTCTATGACTGTCACAATATTCAGGCATCCCCTTTCCATCAAGGCCACTAGTTCAATAATCTTGTTACCCAGACTACAGGCACTGGTACTTATTGTCCTCCATTTTTTGATGGCCTCATCCCTTTTAGCCTTATCCCTGTCCTTACTGCCTTTGCCGTTTTCTCCATTTACCCCTGTCCTGCTCCCTATTGACTTCTCTATCTTGGTGTTTACCTTGCTAACTACCCTGTTTTGGGGGGGGGGCTGGGATTTCCCTGCTCCTTTTTAGTGCCTCCCCCTTGGCTAGTTTAAATGCTTGCCAATGAAGCATTTAAACCTATAATCTAAGATCCTGGTTCCCCTCTCAGAAAGATGCAGACCATCACATCAGTAAAAGCCTTTATCCCTCCAGGTGAACCCTCAGTCCCCAATGAAGCCAAAACCTTGAGCTCTGCACCAGTTTTTCAGCTTTTCATTGAATCCCATGGTACGGAGTACCCTAGCCTCACCCATGCTGTAGACAGGCAGCACCTCTTCGAAGGTTACCATGCATGCGTCTTTTCTAAGGCTTCTCCCCATCTCCACAGACTCCTCCTGAACTGCACTGATCCCATTTTCAGCCAGGTCATTTGTCCCTAGGTGGACAATAATGTCCAGCACCCTCTCTTGTGCAGCTGCTCCCATGATCCTGAGGATTCGCTTTCTGTCCCTCCAAGCCATGGTGCCAGGCAAGCACCTTACCTCCCTCTCCCCTCCCTCCCCAGTTCTTATTTCTATTCTTCTAGTAATGGTGCCCTTTCCTATATCCAGTCCTTTACTATTATGTTTTAACAGTAGCGCCTATTAATGGTAGAGTATATTTTATTAAAATGACCTATAAAATATGTTTCAGTATTCATTTTGTTTTGAATTATTTCCATCTCTTTAAGGCAGTCTATTATTTTATCCCACAGAAGTTTAATTCTGTGGTATGACCAAAACATATGTGGAATGTCGTCCTTCTCAGCACTACACTTATGCCAGCTGTCATTTTGCCTGAAGCCCATTTTGAATAAGTGGCTGGGGGTATAATAGAGGTTGTGTAATGTTTTACACTGGACCATTTTTAGATTTACACTACAGAATACCTTTACAGAGAAATTCCAAATCTTCATCCTGTTGAAACCATAATCTTATACACTCTGTGGAGCTTCCACAGACATTTCCAATAAGCATGTTATAGAAGGTTGAGGTTTTTGGTTTAGTTAGACTAGTAATAGTAAACTTTATTTATATAGTACCCAATCCCAGGAGCTCTGAGTGCTGTATAAAAATCCCAAGACATTATGAAAGATAAAAACATTTCAAAATATACAACCACAAATAAAATTATATATAATTCAGTACTAATCAGTAGGTGAATTTCTGGCTTGCAGATTAAACCGTGCCACAAGTCTCATGAAAGGGTAAGGATTTCAGGCCCCTCTTAAAAGCATCTAATGAGGAAGCATGTCTCAACACCCTGGGAAGCCTATGCCAAAGGGAAGGACTTGCAGATGAAAAATTCCTGTCACTGGAGGAGTTCAGCTTCATCCTAGGAATGGATAGGAGGCCCACCTCACAGAATTAGAAGGGCAAGAGCCCTGATAAGGAGTCAGTAGGTCACACAGGTAGCCAGGACCGAGTCCATACAGGGCTCTATAGGTCAGTAAGCTGACTGCGAAGATGATATGCCACTTCACTAGCAGCCAGTGCAGTTCACCCAAGACGGGGGATTATATGATATGACCTTGGAAGGCCTGTTAACAACTGGGCTGCTGCATTCTGCACTAGCTGCAGACATCGTAGGACACCTCCACTCACCACGAGGTATAAAGTGTTGGAGGATTCAAATCTGGAGAAGAAAAATGCATGTATTAGTGAGGGCAAGTCCTTTTCAGTGGGAATCAGGGTTTTAATCTGGGTAATGTTCCTGAGTTGATAAAAGCCATTCCAGACTACAGCTGATACCTGAGACTCGCGTGTCAGCATCTTATCCAGAATGACCCCCAGAGTCTTAACCTTAGTTGATGCCACCAACCTAGAGGAACCTAGTCATAAGCCAGTACCCCTCATCTGTGGTCCCTACACCCCATTTCCAACCAGGTACAATCACTAGTACCTGTGTCTTGTCTGGAGTGAGTCATAACCAGCTTGATGACATCCAGTCCTGGATCCCAGCCAGACATGAATTTATTACCTTGACAACACCAGGTGTCCCTGGCATGAAATACAGATACAGCTGGATATCATCAGCATAGCAGTGAAAAACCAGACTGTATCATCTAATGATCACTCCCTGGGGCAGAAAATACACTGCAAACAACATGGGGTACAGGATCGACCCCTGGGGCACTCCACAGAGCGGGGGCATCTGGAGTGAGAAGAAACTCCCATCACCACCCTCTGCATCCTGTCTCCAATGTAGGACTCGGACCAGGAGATGACAATGCTGGTGACCCACAGTACTCCCTTAGATGATCCAACAACAATCCAAGAGAGATCAAAGAGCATGAGGAATACCTGCTCTCCTCATTCTCTGGTCCTGAGAAGATTATTCTGCACCCTGACAAACGCCATTTCAGTACTGTACTTTGACCTAAACCTGGACTGAAGAAGGTCATAGCTATCAAAGGCCATGAGGAGTGCACCTCAAGCTGAAGAGCCGCCATCTTCTTTATAACCTTACACAGAATGGGAAGGTTAGATATCTGTTTATAATTCACCAAATAGTCTGCATCCAAAGATGTCTTTTTCAAATGAGATCTCACCAAAACTGCTTTCAGTGCCCTTGGAAAGACCCCCTCTGAGTGGAAACACTGGATCAGGTCAGTGGACACTGGGCCCAAAAACCCCATGCACCCTATTATAAGGTGAGTCAGGCCTGGGTAAATCTCAGAACAGGTGGGCCACAGCTTTGAGACCACCCCACGAACTTCTTCATCAAAAATTATCTAAACTTGCTCCCAAAAACCAACTAACTACAAGAAAATTATTTATAGTTGTGTTTGCCCCATCAAGGGGTTCTGATATGTCATAAATCCTTTCTAAACAATTCTTTAGTATTTCATAGAACCTAAAGTCCTGATGAAGTAAATCATATTTTGTACTGAGCTTAATGAATGATTTGTATTCCTATGAGCTTCCAATTGTCCTTAACAAGAACTAAATTGTTATTAGTTAAGTTAGCATTTTTTCCATAAAGGTTGATGAAATGCCAGGTAAATTCGTGTCCATTAAAGCATTCTGCTGGGATATTTGCCTCACTGAGTCTGATACAATCTTATTCTTAAGTGCTTTTTATAGCTGTGGGTGTAGCCCAGCAGACATTTTGCATTCAGAAAAGGGCTGATTCATTTTTGCTACCAAACAACATGATATCATGTTAAAAATAGATTCCTCCACTGAAGCCTCATTACTACACTGCCTGTGTGTGTATAGGAAGCTGTAGAGCACTATTTTTCCTCTGGCTTGAGGAGTTAATTGAGCCCACAGAAAGTTAACTCATTATCTACTAGCAGTCATTTGGTGTCAGATTAGAAATGGATAGTACAGATGTCATAGAAAGCTATTGGAAGTAGAATGGGTTAAACATTTCTGGAGCTTTCTGCATAACAAATAAGCTCTGTTGTGCTCTCAGCCCCTATGAGCATCTCATTAAGCCATTTGACACCACCATCCTAAGAGCAGTCATTCTGCTACCTTGCAGGACATTCTGTAGCAAAGAGTCCCAGTGATGCCTATTTTCAAATAATACACCAACTTCCTTTTCTCAGGCAGGCAGTTCTGGGCTACTGTTTATATTCAACGGAATGTTCTTCACCTGCAATTTGTGACTATAGGTGTTTACAACTGAATGATAGTAACCACATTTGCTTCATTTGCAAATAGGTAGGTATGTGTGTGTCTAATTTTTGTTTGACTTAGGTTACACATAGAATCTGATCAGTTCATAACATGTTTGTATTGTGATTAAATGAACTGATAAATGGGGGCTTTGGTTTCTTTTACAAATTCATTTTTCCTGACCATGGATATACTAAAACAAAAATTTCTCAACAAAATGTTTAAAAATAAGGAGTTTAGCAGTAATTTAGTTGATGTGGCATAAAGAGACGCTCCCTGGAAAATGATCTGGTTTGGGGGGCTGCCACAAGCAGAATGGGACTTCATGGATGGGGGGCTCATGGAAGCAGAAAAGGCATGATGGCATTAAAAGCTTAGTGGTGTGAATATAGCGGCACCAATATCTGAGCATGACTTTGGTAGAGGACTAAGTGTGACTTGGGGTTGGGGGATCATCAGGAATTGAGTGAGTCTTGGTATTTTTAGCGTAATGGTTTTCTGAAACTTCAACCTTCAATGGGTTAGACTCTGCATCCATCTGTACAGTATGTCACTAAGCCACATGCAGTGGGGTATGGGTAAAAACCAGATCACCAGACCTGGACCAGAGCTGCAAAATCTGGACTTGGGACAGCTGCAGATATTGCTGATCCACTCACTCCAGATGATCTGGTCTGGCTTTTACCTATTTGATCTGGTGCTGACAGTTCTGTTTTCAACCATGCCAAGGAAGGGTTGAAAAATAGACCTCCAGGAGTGGACCAGATATATGAAAGTCAGACTGAACAGTGCAGCCAGGGTGACTGGACCAGCAGTATTTGTTCAAGATGCACCCAGTATGGCCAGTTTGGATTTTTATAGAACTGCTGTGGTTCAGGTCTGTCAGTCCAATTTTTAATCAATCTATCTTTATTTTATACTGAAAGGTAAGTGAGCAAAAATGCCAGTATACACTAGCCAGGTGGCACTTCAGGTTGAGGCACTGGATGCCACACCTTGTGCCATGCTGGTGACCCATGTTCAGGAATGACCTCAGGCCACTGGGGGTTGGCAGGGGCAGGAGAGGATTGAGCATCCATAGGACTGCTGTCCTCTCCTGGGGGCAGGGGGATACAGTCTGCTGCTACTTTGGTGACCTGTGTCAGTAGATGGGGGTAGCACATTGTGGAGACCGAAATAAGGGGGTATGGGAGCTTTGGGGAATGTCCTGTGGTTGGGTGTGGGAGTGTGCTCGTCACTCATGGATGCTATTGCACATTGAAGCTCCTGGGGACCAAGAAAAACACAAAAAGCCCTGACACCCAGGTAGGCAAAGGCCTGCCTATCCAACTCACCCATGCTCAAAGTTGAACTCTGTCATCCAGTCTTTGAGTCTGATCTTTCCGCGGCAGCAACTGGGCCCTTCAGATAGAGCACCAGCAGGAGTTACTGTGGCCTTTACCCGGGGGGGCTGAGAGCTGAGTGGTCTGTTGCTGTGGAACAACCAGTATGTTGTTGGAGGTGAGGAGTGGGAGGTCTCAGACCAAGCAGGACCATGGGTTGGACTCAGGCAGTGCTGGAGGGAGACCTAAGGGACCAGTGATAGGAGGAGTAAAAAATAAATATACAAAAAAGAAAAGAAAATGCCCATTTACACAAACATCCAGTTAAGCATAAAAACAGAACAGAACACCAGGTCAAACAATTACTTAGTAAAATACAGTATAAACAGGTCTAACATAAACAGGTCTAATACAGAGATCTTGAGGGATATACAGAAGAAAGGGGAAGCAAATAAATAACAGTGACAAATTAACAGCATGGGATATAGTTAGAGGTACAATTCAGGAACATGAACAGTTAGGTGATGCGTCGAAAAGAAGTGCAAGTCCTGCAGCACCCAGATCCTGTATGCGGATGAGCATTCCCGCTGTGTGATCTATCTAGGCCTCAAACACCAGGTCAAGGACTGTGCACCCTGCCAGTCCTTCAATCAGGCCACACAGATTAGGCACCAGAAAAAGCTTGAAGCCCACTTGCTGGAGAAGTACCTAGCTTTGATGGAAAAGGAGCTGCAGAATCTGTAGGAAAAATCTTCTTCTTCAATGCCAGAACCCAAAAAGAAGAAAAAGGACAAGGAGAGGCACCAAGACCAGGATAGGTCTCCATCCACTTGGTGGCAACCATTGGGCACCACCGACACCAGAGGAGCCTCCACTTTGGTAAGTACCCCTACTGCCAGGTCTTCTACCACTCTGGTGGATCAAACCACGGCCTCCCTCCCTGCTTTACTCACAGTGCAGTTGGGGCTCTTCTTGGATGACAGAACCTCTATTGTGCTCCTTAGCCCCATATCTTCTTCAGAGTCTATCACCAGCAGCCAGATTGATAAGTCGTTCCCGGCCCCACCAAGGAGCGCATGGTCACAGCCGATAAGCTGGACTCCAGCTCTGCTGTCATCTGCATGACCCAGGCTGATAAATTGGATGTTAGCTCTTCTGACGTCTGCATGGATGTGGCTGATAAATCGCTCCCCAGTTCCTCTGGAGACTGCATAGCTAAGACTCTCCTGTCGGGGTCATAGGATACCCCAGATGTCAAGTTGAGCCAGCTGCTGGACACGCAACAGTCTTTAGAAGGTTTCTCACTCCCACTGACCCTCCCACTGACCCAACCAGACCCTATGGGCTTGCCTGAAGATCAAGAGCCAGAGGTGAGCACTAATCTGGTGGTTGCCCCTCCTTCACTGGGTCAGTCTCTTTCTGGTTCACCCACTGGGCCTACTGTTAATCCCTTTCAGGGACCTACTGTCGGGACCTCCTCAACCAAAGCCCTTGGACTCTGGCTCCCCAGACAATGATGGATCTTCTGTTGGGTTCTACTCATACCCCGATGCCAAGTGACCCTTTGCTGGGTCAGGGTATGTCTGGCATTCTGGCCATTCCTCAAACACTGGACAGTCTTCCATCAGGCCCCCAGGTGCAGAATCTTCTGGTGCCTGACTTTCCAGTGCCTGATCCAGTGCCAGCCTCTTTGAATGTCCCTATGGGGTCAACACCTGGTCCTTCTGGACCTCCTTCTGGGCCTTCAGCTCTGCCTCCAGCTGGACCTATGGGCAATGTTACAGGCTATCCACCCCCACAATACCCAATGAACCCTTTGCCAATTTATCCAGTGCCTGGTCATCAACCCCATCATGTACTGTGGTACCAGATGCTGAGTTATGTCTAATCAAGGGTATGCTCATTCTGGCTTTCCCTACTCCTATGGGGCTCATGGATACCCTCAATATCAGATGCCAGGCTATCCATTATACCAGTTTCCTCCTTCACCTCCTCCTTCTCCTCAGCCTCTGCCTCCACAGCAGCCTCAGGCTGATATCCAGGCAGTGTTCAGTGTTTCAGACCCTAATTCAGTAGGCCAGGACTCAACTAGCCTCAGAGCCTGACCATCGGAAACCAGTGGCAGTCTCTACTACCACCTCCTTTCCGACCCCTAGATCAGACTCTCTTGTGGATTACCACCTTTCCGGAGAAGGCTCCTCTAGACACCATGTCAAATAAAACTCAGGACACTCTTCTAAAAAGGGTTCAGACCCCCAGCAGGCACTTTCTGGACTCTGACTCATCTTCCAGCTCTGGTATACATACACCTATAGAGCCTCAGCCCAAGGAGTCCCTAAATTCCCTCCAGAGGATCATTCCTTTCCAGAACTCCTCATAACTATACAAAACTATACAAAATGCCTGTGATTGGGCTATCCAGGAACAGGATCCAAAGTGGAAAAAGCTTGCAGAGCATCTAGACATGACTGACACAGCTCCTATGCCCATACTGCCTTGGACTAGGCCCCATGAAGACCCGACGTCCACTATCTGGCAACAGTCTTCCTCTATACTGGCTGTTTTAAAAAAGGTAGACAGGATGTACCACCCCCAGATGGGGTCACACACCTTACTGGCCATCCTAATGCAGACTCAGTTGTTATCATGGCTGCCCACAACTGGTCCTCTAAACCTTAACATTTGAGCATGTCTCCTCCTGATAAGGAGTCTAAGCAGCTGGATCATTTTGGTCACAAGGTCCATTCCTCCTCCACTTGCGCCCTCGGGTCCCTTAATTATGTTGCTCATATGGTTTCCTACCAGACATCTTCCCTGGCCTCACTTGAGTCCAAGCTGGAAGCTATCCAGGACCAGGAGCTTAAGGCCAAGATTGCCAAGACAGTGAGAATGGCTAAAATCTCCTGTCGTCATGCCCTCCGGGCCACTCATGACACAGTAGATTCAATTGCTCGTACCACAGCCACTGCTATCTGCATTAGGTGACATTCATGGCCAAGAATTGCTGGCCTGAAACAAGACATCCAGACCTTGATCCTGGATATCCATTTCAGGGGATCCATTTTATTCTGAAGATGTTATCACTGAATTGCAGAACTGTGGTAAATCCATCTGCGATGCCCACTTTATGTACCGAGGGGGTTACATAGGCAAATAGCCTTTTCATTGGCAGCAGAGACACCAGACCAAAGAGGCCCCTGCCATATGCCAGGCCAAATGCTGGTATCCAGCATCAGGAACCCCTATTCCCATGCTAAGTCCCAGAAGCTCCCCAGAGGAGCTGCCGGCTCTCCCCCTTCAGCCTCCTGACTTGTAGGGGACCCCCACCTCCTCAAGATCCTCTAGGGGAACCAGTGGCGGGGGGGAGATTTGCCATCCACCTTCTGGGGTCACAGGACATAACCACAGACTCTTGGGTCCTTTAGTTAATAGCAAGTGGTCACACCATAGAGTTCCTAGACAGGCCTCCGGACAACCCCCCAGGCCTCTCCCATTATCCTCCAAGGCACCTGTCTCTGATAGGGGATAAGACCCAGGCTCTTCTGCAAAAGTCAGCCATAAAGCCCATTGTTTCAGCACAGGTAGGAAGAGGGTACTACTTCCATTTCTTCTTAGTGCCCAAAATGATGGGCAACCAAAGACCCATCTTGGAACTTAGCATGCTCAACCTGTACATTGAGTACAAGAGGTTCTGCATGCTCACCATCCTGGGACTTATATCACTGCTTCAGTTTACCTTCTAGGGTGAACATTATCAGTTCACGGCTCTCTGTTTTGGCCTATCCTCGGCATCTCAGGTTTTAACCAAGTGCCTAGCAGTGGTGGCTGTGGCCTTATGCCACAGAGGGATCTAACTGTGCCTGTATCTGGATGACTGACTTCTGTCAGCCCCATCACAGAGCAGTCTGAGGGAGTCCCTCTCCTTCACCTTTTCCAGACTTGGAATAACAGTCAACTAACCCAAGTCCCACCTCTCCCCTTCCAGCACCTACAGTTCATTTGGGGTGGTGCTGGATATGGTCCAGGGTAGGGCCTTCCTCTCACTGGATAGAGTGGAGACCCTGCAGGAACAGGCCAGATTAGTGATCAGCTCACACTTGACTACAGCCCGGTCGATCCTCTGTCTTCTTGGGCTGATGGTAGCTGCAATCCCTACAGTTCCTCTAGCCAGACTGCATATGAGGCTGACCCAATGAACTCTTCATGTCCAGAGGGATCAGTGATTGGACAACCTGGACCACAGGGTTCTACTTTCCAGGTACATGAAGAAGGATCTTCTTTGGTGGCAGGAGTTGTCCAATCTCTCCACGGGGGTTCCCCTTTCAACCCCCTGCTCCTACCATGACCCTTAGAATGGATGCTTCATGTCAGAGTTGGGGAGCCCACCTAGGAGACCATCAGACCCAGGGAACATGGTTTCAGCTGGAAGCATCGCTACACATCAGTGTGTTAGAAATGAGGGCAGTTCTGTGTGGCCTCCAGGCCTTCCAGCCTGTTCTATGTCTGGGGACACTCCTAGTTCAGACTGACAATCTGTCTGTGGTCTGCTACCAGAAGACACAGGGAGATACTCGCTTGTACCCTCTATGCTCGGAGGTGATGCGAGTGTGGTACTGGGCAGTCCAGCATGACCTCCGCCTGACTGCTGTCCATGTGCCGGGTGTCAGCAATATCTTGGCTGACAGTCTCAGCCACACCACTGTCAGGGCTCATGAGTGGGAGCTAAATCTAGAGGTGGTCGAAAGCTTATTCAACTTGTAGAGTTGGCCAGATATAGACCTCTTCGTCTCCCCATCCAATGCAAAACTACACAATTTTTGCTCACTCATTTCTGGGTGTGGTGTTTTCTGGTGGGATTCGCTGTCTCTTTGCTGGACAGGGAGGTTCTTATATGTCTTTCCTCCCTTCCCAGTGCTTCAGAGGGTTCTCCTAAATCTACAGGCAGAAGGGGCTCGCATGATTCTAACAGACCCTCTTTGACTTCATCAGATTTGGTTCCCTCTGCTTCAACAGCTATCGATGGATTGATGGAACCCCCAGTAGCTCTGTCTCTCTGCCATGTTCTTCTGATTCAGGAGCAGGGCAGACTGGTGCATCCAGGCCTCAGATCCCTCCACCTGCATGAGTGGCACCTGTGGACATATGTGGAATAACTTGCATTGTTATTACTTTTTTTTTTTTACAAAAATTGTCAACTACGCAGATGCATTTGTGAAAAATGAATTATAGTAGTGAGACTTTTTGAAATGTTAATTGACTTACTATACTCATGCTTGTCTACCCACTTACTCAGTCTCCTACTTATTTCTGTCCTTCTACTACCTAATTCCTGTTGCTTCATATCAAGGTGTTGTTGATTTTCATATTGTGTGTGCCTGGGATGGAGCAGCAATAAAACATAAACTATGCAATACCTTCAATAACATACCTACCCTAGTTTACTTTTACCTAATGCCCATTTTTAGGCCTTGTACAGTAAGATCTTCCTTCAAGATAACAACATGTAATGAAATGTGTAAGATTTACACTTGTACACTTCCCTTATAAGTTTACTGTGTAGTACTGCACCTAGTAACAGGGGTATCCGCTTACTGTGGGACTGTATCTAGGATTAGTGGGTGACCTGATTAGTGGGGAGGGGTGTATCTTGGACTAATGGGGAACCTGATGGCTCACCCAAGGAAACCTACTTTAAGGGGGATGGGACTGCACATCATCAGGGCCAGCATTTTTGGGAGGATGGTGGGGTGCACAGGGTGTGGGGCAGCCATGATACTGGACTGGGCTTGGAAGTTCGTTGGTTGCCCAGTGTGCTACCAGCTGGCACAGCTTAGGGAGGAGGAGGTTGAGGGGGTTAGGAGACAGCTGAGAGGAGGGGGGTATTGTTGGGGAATAGGACAGGGGCTCTCCCACGGGGTTGCAACAAGCACTAGGGGTGGGGGCATAGGGAAAGGAGTACAGGAGAGTTCTCTGGGGTCACATAAGGACCCTGACAGAAGGGCTCAAAAGGAGGACACTACCAAGGAAGCAGGCAGGTATCTGAGGACCACCACAGAGGGGAGCCAAAGGGAGGACATTCTCAGAGAAGCAGGCAGATGGCTGGGGCTGGACAGAAGGAAGCAAGGTGGGGAGGTGGATCGGACCTTAAGCTCAGTAACCGCTTCAGTTCTCTTCTTCTGCTTGAGGATGAGGGGGGGATGTAGCCATGACAGGGGCGGTAAGAGATGGAAAGGGAGTGGGGGGGCAGGAGGAGGGAGCCAGATAGCAGAATGAATGGGGAGGAACTTGGAATGCAGGAAAACAGGGGGAGCAGGGGATCAGAGCAGGAGGTGGAGGGGGTAGAGGGAGGAAAGCGCAAGAAGAAGAACCAGAAGTACAAGGAGGATACAGTAAAGGGAGCTGAGGGTTTAGGTCAGGGGGGCATGACAGACAAGGAGGGGCTGAATGGAGACGGGAAGGAAGGAAGGAAGGGAGGGAGGATGAGCCAGGCTAGTTTAGCAGATGGGGGGGAAGGACCAGTTATGAGCAGTGACAGAGGGGTAGAGGGGTACAGAAGGATACTCGGGAGGAGAGGCATAGGATCAGAGGGGAGGGGTGGCCAGGGCAAATATGGAGGGGGCGGCAGGTGGCACCCAGAAAGGGTGAGCAGCAAGGAGCCGACTGGGGAGATCGGCCAGTAGAAAGAATGAGGGACAGGGAAGGGGGGTAAATGGAGGAAAAGCAGTGGTCAGAATGTTCCTGTTGGGTGATTCCATGATCAGGGGTATCAAATGGGATAGGGAGGGGGAAGTCTGCCTGGTTAGAACAAAATGCTTCCCTGGACTAACAGTGCACAGGGCCAAGCATGAGGTATATCATAGAAACATAGAATTTGACGGCAGATAAGGACCGCTTGGCCCACCTAGTCTGCCCATTTCCCTACCTAATGGATAAGCTGCAGATCCTAGTTAACCAACCGCCTACTTCCTCCTACCCCCCTCTAGAATTGCCTTATGTCTGTCCCATGCATTCTTGAATTCCCCACTGTTTTTGACTCTAGACCTCCTCAGTAAGGCTGTTCCATGTATCCACAACCCTCTCTGTGAAGAAATACTTCAGACATTGCCTCTGGAGTCCGTCCTCTATCTTCAAATTGTCCTCCCTTGTTTTGCACATCTCTTTTCTGAAAGATGCTACCCTATTGGACTTTGTTGATTCCCTTGAGGTATTTGAAAGTTTCTGTCATGTCCCCCTCTCCTCCTTTCCTCGAGGCTATACATCTTTAGTTCCTTTAGTCTTTCTTCATATGTCTTCTGATGCAGACCCTGCATCATTTTGTTCCCTCCTCTCTGGACAGCCTCCACCCTGTCTATGTCTTTGCGGAGATGGGGTCTCCAGAACTGTACACAGTACTCCAGATGTGGTCTTACCAACTCTCTTGTACAGAGGGCCAACAACTTCCTGTTTTCTACTGGTGATGCCTCTCCCTATGCATCCCAATATCCCCCCAGCCCTCCTTACAGCCTTCTCACAATGCTGGCCCACCTTTAGGTCATCTGATATGACTACCCCCAGGTCCCTTTCCATTTTTGTTGTTGTCAGTATCTCACCCCCCATTGTGTACTCTTCCCCTGAGTTTTTGTTTCCCATGTGCATTACTTTGCACTTCTTTGCATTGAATCTAAGCTCCATCATTTGACCATTCCTCCAACCTTGCCAAGTCCTTTTCATCCTTTCCACCCCACCTTGTGTATCAACCCTGTTGCAGATCTTTGTGTCGTCTGCAAAGAGACATACTTTTCCTTCCAGTCCCTCTGCAATGTCATATAAAGACATTAAAAGGACTGGCCCTAGTACTGAACTCTGCATGGTACCCTACTAGTAACCCTCCTTTCTTCAATGTGGACTCCATTTACTATTACCCACTGTGTCCTGTTGTCCAACCAGTGTTTTACCAGGCTACCACCCTGGGACCCATTCCCAGGCTGGCTAATTTGTTTATTAATCTTTTGTGTGGGACTGTGTCAAATGCCTTGATAAGTTTAGGTAGGCCATGTCCACAGCTCCTCCCTGATCTACTGCTTTGGCCACCCAGTCAAAGAAATCAATTAGATTTGTCTGACATGACCTTCCCGCTGTGAATCCATGCTGCCTTGGGTCATGTGCCCCACTGGCCTCTAGATACTCAACAATTCTTTCCTTCAGAAGTGATTCCATCATTTTCCCTACCACTGAGGTCAAACTGACAGGTCTGTAGTTTTCTGCCTGTGTCTTGCTCCCACTTTTGTGAAGTGGAATCACATCCACCCTCCTCCAGTCCTCGGGTACCACACCATCCTCCCATGATTTATTTAAAAGGGTAGTCAGTGGTGGTACTAGTTCTTCCCTTAGTTCTTTTAGAATTCTGGGGTGAATCCCATCAGACCCCATTGCTTTATCCACCTTCAGTTTTAAGAGTTCTTTTAGAACCCTTTCTTTTGTGAAAGGACTAATATCACCCCCTATCCATAGTGCTTCTATTGACAGAATTAGGTATTTCCTCCTGCTTTTTCACTGTGAATACTGATCAGAAGTATTCGTTTAGTATCCCTGCTTTTTCACTGTTGCGCTCTGCCCAACCACCTTCCTCTTTGTTCAGCCTCAGTATCCCTGCCTTAGTCTTTCTTTGCTCCCTAATGTACCTATAAAAGGTTTTATCCCCTTCTTAACCAAACTTGCTATCTTTTCCTCGGTTTGGGCCTTTGCTATTCTGACTGCCTTACCCACTTCCTTCCATTTTAACTGGTACAGTTCTCTGTCCTGCTCCTTCTGTGTTTCCTTATACTTCTTGAATGCTATCTTTTTCTTCCTTACCTTCCCCGCCACTTCTTTTGAGAATCATAGTGTTTTTTTCTTTTGTTTTGATTTGTTTATTTGCTTCACACAAAGGCTTGTTGTCTCTGTGATGACGGTTTTGATGTTTCCCCATTGTTGCTCCACCCCACATTCTTGCCTGTTTGCCAGTGCTTTTCTGAGGCACTCTCCCATTTTGACAGAATCAGCCCTCCTGAAGTCCAGTACCTTCACTTTTGTGTGGCTTGACTCTTACAGTTAAGTTTGTCATGAACCACACAGTTTGGTCGCTTGTTCCCAGATGGCTACCCACTTCAAGATCAGAGATCCTCTCTCCGTCCCCATTTGAGAGTACCAGGTCTAAGATTGCTGTCTCCTGAGTGGGTTCCAAAACTAGCTGTCTGAGGCATGCCCTCTGTAGGGCATCAAGATTGGCCCTGCTCTTGGATGTGGCTGCAGCAAAGGTGCTCCAGTCAACATCTGGCATATTCAGGTCCCCCATCAGCAATATCTCCCCTTTCTCTGCCATCCCAAGGATGCCTTCTATCATTTCCTTGTCCATTTCCTCCCCGAGATGGGGTTCTGTATACAACCCTGTGCAGATTGTGGAGCCATTTCCAGTCTCCAGGGTGACCCACAGTACCTCCTCTCCTCCCTGTTTACCCTTTAGCTCTGTTGCTTTGATCCCTTCCCTTACATAGAGATCTACTTCTCCTCTTCTTCCCTTCCTGTCCCTCCTGTAGATTGCGTACCCTGGTATGTTGACATCCCAGTCATGGTTCTCTGTGTGCCATGTTTCTGTGACTGTCACAATATCCAGGCATCCCTCTTCCATCAAAGCCACCATTTCAGGGAGCTTTTTACCTAGACTACGGGCATTGGTACTCATTACCTTCCATTTTTTTTATGGCTTTATTTCTTTTGGCCCCATCCCTGTCCCTACTGCCTTTGTCGTTTTCTCCATTTACCCCCCTTCTCCCTATCGACTGCTGTATCGTATTTATTTATTTATTTGCTTTTGTTTACCGGGTAAGGCACACTAGACAGCCAAGTGTCTATTTTCAGGTATGACCTGGGAGGGTTACAAGCTAGATGCATACAAGAACGGTGAGGAAGTCAAATTAACATGCAGTGAGATAACAGGCAATAACAAAATTTGACATCCAGAAAAATAACAAGCTTAACAGGGTTTGAGTAGGTAGCTAATAGCATTAGAGATGATTTAGCACATGATAAATACAGTGCAGTACATACTTGGTGATTTCGGCAGAGAACAGCAAAAATACATAAAACAGGTTCGGTCAAATGCAAACAGAAGTAAGTGCCAGCAAATAAGGTGGGGGCACGGGGGGGGCTATGCTGAGGAACAAACAGGGGGGAGGGGAACAGAGGGCCAGGTGACCTCTTAGGGAAGAAGGACAGGGAGTAAGTCTGGTGCAAGGATATCATTTAATAGTTACTTGACCAGTTGACAGGAGGGTAAGTGCAGTGGACGCAGAGGGCGTAGAGACCCCCCCCGCATACCAGGTGCCAGTGCGCTACGAGGTACAGGGACATGTGGTGGATCCCTTCAGGAAGTTCCAAAGGGAGGTTGTAAAGCCAGGATGGGAGGAGGAGGACCGAGTAAGGGCAGGGAGCGAGTTCCATATTTTTGGGGCATTGGTGGTGAACGCCTGATCACCCGCAAGGGTGTGGGTTCTAGGAACTGGGTGGTCCAGCATCGCCTTCAACCTAAGATGGTAGGATGGGGTGTCAGGGTTGAAGGGAAGGGCGAGGGCAGCAGGGGTGGCCAATCTGATGATGTTGTCGATGAAGTTCTCAAGTATGAAGGTGTGGTGCTTCTCAGGAAGGAGCCACTCTAGGCATGTGTAGAGGTCACAGCGGTGCATGAGGGGAGGGGCAGAAAGCGCAAAGCGGCAGATGTTGTTGTAGGCTGTGTCCCATTTCAAAAGGCTGGATTTAGGCACAGGAGCAACGGTTACTAGCCCATAGCAGAGTGAAGGGAGGAGGACCCCCCTGGCTAGGGCCACACAAGCAGCCGGAGTTGAGCAGTTTTTGGCTCTGTAGGCAAGACCAAGCTTACTGTTCGTTGCCTTGCAGACATTCCGGATGTGTAGGGTAAGATCCAACTGTGGGTTTAGAGTGATGCCCAGGTACTTGACAGCAGCCACCATCTGCAGGGGAGAGCCATCAGCCCCGTAGATTTGTAGGGGAGCAGGGCAGGATTTTGTTTTGTTCAGGGAAGCAAAAAGCATGGCTTGGGTTTTCTTGAGATTGATGGTAAGCCTGTGTTCCATCAGCCAGGATTGGATCCTCTTGAAGATGGAATTTAATTGGGAATTTATGGTGGCAATGTCCTGGGCACTGGCCAAGATGACAAGGTCATCCGCATACAGAGTGGTATGCCCATGGGTGGTGACGGACAGCAGTTTGTTAATGAAAAGGAAGAGGAGGGCAGGGCCAAGGACAGAACCTTGAGGGACCCCACAGTGGACAGATGCGGGGTTGGAAAGGGTCCGATTAAAGTTTCTGTACTGTTGCCTACCAGTGAGGTAGTTGAGGAACCAAGCATGGGCAGGGGGTGAGAGTCCAAGGGAAAGAAGAGTGGAGCTGAGGAGGGAGTGATCGACCCTGTCAAACACTTTGGAGAGATCCACAAAGATAGCTCCGGTAAGGTTGCCTTGTTCAGCTGCAGTTCTGATCAGCGAGGTGACTACAGTGAGGGCGGAAGCTGTGTTGTGCCCCTTCCTAAACCCATGCTGAGCCGGAGAGAGGAGGTTGTGGTTCTGTATACACTGGGTTAGCTGAGAGGCCACAACTTTCTCCAGAATCTTGGAGGTAGCAGACAGAATGGCGATGGTTCGATAGTTCAGGAGATCTTTGGGGTTTCCTTGCTTTAGAACAGGGGCAACCTTGGCTACTTTCCAGATGTCTGGGATGATTCCAATGGTGAGGGAGGAATTGAAGATATGCGTTATGAGCCTCGCAAGGAGGTGGGCCCCTAGCCTGAACAGTTTTGGTTCGAGGCTTTTGTGCCCTGCCCCACTATGAGGGGAGAGGCTGGGCAGCTTCTGGGTCTCTTTTACTGACACCTGTTGTAGGTAGAAGGGGGTCAAGAGTTGGGTCCGAGTGGAGGGGTGCTAGGGGACTTGGGGCAGTGGACAGGGAAGGAGGGCAGACAGTTCGGAAAAACATGGCATTAAAGGCATTTGAAATTGTATGTGGATTATTGCAACTGACCCTGTCAATGAGCAAGTCAGTGACTTGCACTCTGGTGGAGCCCCCAACTGCACTTCTGATGTTCTGCCAGAAACTCCTCGGATTGCTGGCAGAGGAGAGCAAGGCAGATTGGCAGAACTCGCTTTTAGCTGAGCGGATGGCTTTTTTACAGGAGTTTCTGAGGCGTCTGTAAGCTAGGAGATTATTGTTACTTTGGGAGGCCTTGTAGGTCTCCCAGCATTTGTCCCTGAGTTTCATAAGGGAGAATAGGCCCCTGTGTAGCCATTTGGTAACGGCGACCCTCACCGCCCTTCTAGTGAGGGGGGCATGTTTGTTCTGCATGGGGATAAACTTAATTAAGAATACTTCCAGGGCTTGAGCCGGGTCCTTTGAGGCAGTGACCCCAGACCAGTCAACTAGTCTGAGGTCAGAGAGGAAGTCATGTCTGTTAAATTTTGAGTAATCCCTCATCTGGATCACTTTACTGAGAATTTTAGTCTGAGAGATGCCCCATGTGCAATAGATAGGTGAGTGCTCAGAGATGGCATCTGGGAGAATGCCTGAGGATGTGATCCTGTTGGGTCTGTTGGTCAGGATCCAGTCAATTAGCGGCCCTTTGTCACCCCGGGAGGAGAGCCTTGTGGGTTCAGAGATAATTTGGCTTAGGGCAAGGCCTGAAAGCAGCGGTTCATATAATTTGCAATTGGAACCCAACCAGTTAAGGTTGAAATCACCTATAATGAGGATTTCACTGGGACCCACTTTATCACTAATACTGTGAAGAAGTGAGGAGAGTCCAGGCAGACCGCCCTTAGGGGGGTTGTAGGAACAGATCAGGTGAATTTTCTTTGTGAGCCCAAGCAGGAGAAGGGCATGCAGGAACTCACTTGAAGGGGAGGTGGTTGGTGAGTGATCAATGGTAGACACATTTAGGTGCACTTTATAATAGAGTAGCACCCCACCACCTCGTTTGTTCTCCACCCAATCACATCTGATATGGCTGTACCCCAGGAGGGTGCACATTGCATCAGACATACGTGGCTTCAGCCATGTTTCTGACATACCCATGATATCCGGCTTGTAGTGGGCAACCCAGGCAGTAAGCTCTGCTAGGTTGGGTAAGAGGCTACAAACATTTAGGTGGACAATTTTAGCCCTTGGAGGACAGCACGGGGGGGACTTGAGGGAGGGCAGGGGGCAACCTGGTTAGGTATGGTGGCTGCACCTCTGGAGTGCCCGGGGAACAGCCATGATGACGGGGAGGTGAAAAGAACTGTCAGAACGGACTGCCGGGGGCAGCTAGAGGAAAACAGGGAACAGATCAAAGGCCAGGATAATTCAAAAGAAATGGATACCAGAAGGAGTGACAGTGACTAGGGTGGCACAACCACCCCCTGGTGACAGTACAAGGAGCTGTAAGGAGCGGCAGCAGAAACAGTAAAAAAGTGATTGTGAAACAGCAGAGTTACAAGCCAGAAGGCAGATAAGAGGGAGTTGAATAAGCTGGGCTATAAGTGCGGCCACTAGTGGTAAGATAAAATAACCTGCAAATGAAAAACAGGGGTGATAGGTAATTTTCAGCCTCATGTGACTACCACCAGCCTATTTAAGGGAGAGCTGACCAAGGGTTGTGGTGGGGGCGGTGGGGAGCCGAACATGCAGCGTTTAGTGGGGCTAGAGCTACTGTGCCGAAGAAAAATACACAGCACCTGCTTCTCAGTTAAAGCACCAACTGATTTTAGCCAGGATAGTTCATTTTTAAGCTGTGTGCGCCACGGGGGAAATTTAAAATTAAAAGGTGCCAAAGAGTGATGGGCAGTCTTGTTGATACAGCAGACTTGCAGGGCTGGGCTATTTACCTGGGCAGATTCAGCAGATCCTTCGTTGGCTGTGGGGGAGGGCTGTGCAAGCCCTCGCAACCTCCGCTCCTTAGGGGTCTGGGGTCTGTGGAGGGAACAAAGGAAGAGTTATACTAGGAGGGCAGGGGGAGGAGAGGTGAACAGAACAAAGGACGGAACACGAGTTGCGATAGGTAGCTACTCAGCGCAGTAACGCTGCTACCAGGCTATCAGAACAGGCTTAATGGATCATAAATATAGTTTAAAACTAAGTTCACTGCCCCAAAAGACATTAAAAAAAACTAGATTCACTACCCAGAAAGAATTGCTGCAGCAGGGCAAACTTTAAACAATCAGGAAATATCACTTTTGGCAGAGCTGCATCTGGTAGCAGTTGACTATAGATTTACACAGTATCACAGTAACATGTAGAATTAAAGGGGAGTAGCACTAAAGGAGACAGGCAAAAGTGAACAAAAACACTGCAAGGTACTTAAAAAAATCAGGTAAAAGCAGACTATCTTCACTACTGCTCCGAAGGAAAAAGCACAGCACCTGCTTCTCAGTTAAGGCGCCAACTGATTTTAGCCAGGATAGTTAGTTTTTAAGCTGTGTGCACCACGGAAAAAATTTAAAATCAAAAGGTGCCAAAGAGCGATGGGCAGTCTTGTTGATATGGCAGACTTGCAGGGCTGGGCTGTTTACCTGGGCAGATTCAGCTGATCCTTCGTTGGCTGTGGGGGAGGGCTGTGCGAGCCCTCGCGACCTCCGCTCCTCGGGGGTCTGGGGTCTGGGCAGATTCAGCAGATCCTTCGTTGGCTGTGGGGGAGGGCTGTGTGAGTCCTCACGATCTCTGTTCCTCAGGGGCCTGGAGTCTGGGCAGATTCAGCGGATCCTCCGTTGGCTGTGCGGGAGGGCTGTGTGAGCCCTCGCGACCTCCGCTCCTCAGGGGTCTGGGCAGATTCAGCAGATCCTTTGTTAGCTGTGGGGAAGGGCTGTGCAAGCCCTCATGACCTCTGCTCCTCGGGGATCTGGGGATCTTGATGTTTACCTCACTAATTACCCTGATTTTTTTGGGGGGGGCTAGGAGTTCTCTTCTCCTCTTCAATGCCTTCCCCCTTAGCTAGTTTAAATGCTTGCCACTGAAGCATTTAAACTTAATCACCTAGGATCCTGGTTCCCCTCCAGGATAGATGCAGACCATCGCGCCTGTATAGGCCTGCATCCCTCCAGGTGGAGCCCCAGTCCCCAATGAAGCCAAATCCCTGAGTTCCGCACCAGCTTTTCAACCAGCTGGCAAAGGATTGTGGGGGTTCTCCAGACATATTGTCCACCTGGGTACCAATGACATTGAGGGAAATAGCGAGCTAGAGATACAGGCAAGGTTCAAGGAGCTTGCCAGGGTCTGTCATGACATAGGATGCGCAATTTCATTCTCAGAAATCCTGCCGGTGCCAAGGGCTAGTGGGGAACATAAAAGGAAGATTAAGGAGATTAATCTGTGGCTCAGGGAGTGGTGTGGGGCCAGAGGGTATGGGTTGATGTGGGACTGGGGGAGACCTGGGAGGATAAGGGACTGTATGCCAGAGATAGGCTCCATCTCAATTTGGGGGAAGGGAAATCCTTAAGTTGAAAATGGAGGGGTTCATTGGTGAAAGGTGGGGTTTAACCTTGTGAAGGGGGAGGAATGGGAGAAAAGGGTGTTGAGCTGGGGTCCGATAAAGGAGGGACTCTGTCTCACTTCGGGAGCTGGAGGAATGTGGGAAAAGGCCAACTGGTAAGGTGCAGACCAGGGGAAGACGGAATCCCCATGGGAAAATGAGCAGGGGAAATGGAAGTATAGGGAAAGGGTGGAAGATAGTCCTGCTAAATGCCAGGAGCTTGGGCAATAAAATGCCTGAGCTCCAGGTGATGCTGACTGAGGGAGAGGTGGATGTGGCAGCGGTCACCGAGACCTGGGCCACCGCAGGGCAGGACTGGGACCTGAACCTGGAAGGTTACACCATGCTCAGGAAGGACGGGGAGGGAAGGGGAGGAGGGGTAGCAATTATAGTCCAAAACTGCATTGGCATAGGAGGAGTAAAGGAGGCAAAAGGAACTCTGGAGGCAATTTGGGTCACCTTGATAACAAGGGGAGGCAAGAGGGTAAAAATAGAAGTGGTGTCTAGGCCCCCTGCACTGGTGGAGGAGCTGGAGAAGAGCCTGGCGGCAGATGTTGGGAGACACTGCAGAATGGGAAGGGCAAGGGTGGTGGTGTTGGGGGACTTAAACATGTCAGGAACAGACTGGGAGACTATCACATACTCGGTGGCCAGAGAACAGAGGTTTTTGGATGTCTTTCAGGACTCATTCCTAACTCAGCAGGTGGGGGAACTGACCAAGGAGGCTGGGGTACTGGATGTGGTCCTGGCAGACAGTGACCAGATTGGGGTCTGGAGGTAAGGGACCCATTGGTGGGGACCGACCATGCCATAGTCTGGTTCTGCCTGGACTTAGGAGGAGTAGAAGGCTGCACAAAGATGGATGTTACCAACTTCAGGGGGGCAGATTTCAAGAAAATGAGAAGGATCCTTAAGGAGCATTTGGATGGGGTTGGGCAAGACATGGAAGCTGACAGTAGGTGGGAAATCTTCAGAAGGGGGGGGTGCAGGAGGCTGCCAGCACCTGTGCAAGAGAAAAGACAAAAATGCTGTAGGTCCCGAAAACCCTGCTGGTGGACCAGGGAGGTTCAGGAGGTGGTGAGGGGAAAGAAGGTGGCCTATAGGCAATTCAAGTGCTTAAGGAGTGAAAGGGATTGAGTGGAGTATGAGCTGATGGCCAGAAGGGCCACTAGGGGTGGTGAGGGTGGCTAAGGCAAGGAAGGAGCAGAACCTGGCCAGGGAAATTAGGAGAGGGAACAAGGGGTTCTTTAGATACGTTGGGGAAAAATGAAGGGTGAAAGGGCAGATTAGCAGGATTAAAACAGGGGAGAGATGGGTACAAAACCTGGGGGAGTAGGCTGAGGTATTAAATGAGTACTTCACCTCAGTTTTCACCAAGGAAAATGGGAGGGGGGGCTGCATCATACATGGGAGGAGATGGTGAAACTGAGGAGGGGAGACCCTTAGTGATCAGCGGGTCTGGGGAGAGGGGGGGCATCACTGCAGGAGTGGGGAAGGCTAAGCAGGAGGACAAGGTAGCGGAGGGGGAAATCATGGCAGAGAGAGTGAGGGAAGTCCTCAGGTCCCTTAAGATGGAGAAAGCACCGGGGCCAGATAAATTACATCCCAGAGTGCTGAAGGAACTGGCGGATGTCCTGGTGAAACCCCTGGTGGAGCTTTTCAGCATCTCTTTGAGGACAGGGTGGGTGCCCCAGGACTGGAAGGTGGCGCATATAGTGCCTATCCACAAGGGGGGGTCAAGGGAGGTGGCAGGGAACTACAGGCCCATCAGTTTGACATCGGTGGTGGGCAAGGTGATGGAGGGCATTGTCAAGGAGAGGCTAGGGGAGGACCTGGAAAAGTTGGGGTGCCTGGACAATAGACAGCATGGATTCATCCCAGGGAAACTGTGTCAGACAAACCTTGTGGAGTTCTATGACTGGGTGACGAGTGCCTTGGACCTGGGTAGACCATTGGACATCCTCTTTCTTGACTTCAGCAAGGTGTTTGACTCTGTTCCTCATGGGGGCCTGTTCGATAAGCTGGGAGAAATGGGGGTGGGGAACCAGATGATCAGATGGATAAGCAATTGGATCCAGGACTGGTTGGTGGGATAGTCTCATCCCCAAGGAGGGTCATTAGTGGAGTCCCACAGGGATCGGTCCTTGGGACCCTCCTGTTCAATGTCTACATCCCTGACATAAAGACTGGTATCAGAAGTGAGATGAGTCTCTTTGTGGATGACTCAAAACTGGGGGTGGTGGTGGACGGGGAGGAGGGGAGGGTGGCCCTACAGGGGGACCTGAAGGCTCTGGAAAGGTGGTCTAGAAAGTGGAAGCTGAGGTTCAATGCAGGGAAATGCAAGTTACAGCACCTGGGAGCCAGCAACCTGGGCCAAGTGTACACCCTGGAGGGGGGGATGCTACAAGTCTCGATGGCTGAGAGGGACCTGGGGTGGTGGTGGATGTCAAGATAAACAACTCAGAGACTTGTAGGAGGGCAGTGGCCAAGGCCAACAGGATGCTGGGATGCACCTCTAGGGAGATCACCTCCAGAAGAAGGGAAGTGATACCCCCTCTGTATAACTGCTGAGTGAGGCCGCACCTCGAGTACTGCATGCAGTTTTGGAGGCCACACTTAAAGAGGGACATTGAACTCCTGGAGAGGATCCAGAGGAGGGCAACCAAAATAATTTGGGGTTTGGGGGACAGGTCCTATGGGGAGAGGCTCGAAGAGCTAAATATGTACACACTGGAAGAGAGAAGGGACTGGGGGACATGATAGAGGTTTTCAGGTACATGAAGGGGGTAAATAGAGGAGGAGCAGTCAGAGTGCTTCAAAGGGAAGAGGAGAGGCAACTAGATGGCATGGGTGGAAGCTGGAGGGGGGAATTCAGGGGAGAAAGGAGGAGGTGCTACTTCACTTAGAGGATGGTGGAGCCATGGAATGCACTGCCCTGGGGGCTGGTGGAGGCAGAGATAGTGGAAGGGTTCAAGAGGGGGTGGGACAGGTACAGGGGAAGGGTTCTGGAAGCAAAATCCAGTGCAGCGAGAATATCCATGACTGGGAAGGGAGAAGCCAGAGAGGGCGAGGGGGGACAGCAAGGTCAGCTCCCAGGGTGGGGGCTAACCAAACGAGCAGACACAAAAGACCATTAGGCCTATTCTGCTGGCAATTTAGTATGTTAATATTTACATTAACATTTGGATATGTGCACTTTTATATTATATTAATTATGTGTGTGTGTGTACTGTGTGTGTGTGTGTGTGTGTGTGTGTGTGTGTGTGTACTGTATAGCAATCTCTAAAAAAAATCAAACACATCAAATGTCTTTCTAAACATGTCTCGACATTGTGTTTGTCTTCCACCTTGTCACAACATATAGTTGTCTCAGCAGTGTTTGCAATTAAGGTACAGTACCTTCATGTACATGATGGCCCAGTTCTGTTGAGTTGATTGCTATAACAATACATAGAATATAATGTGAAACATATAGGTAACTGTAATACAGACGGTGACATTATTTTTGTATCTGCCCTTTCTCAGTGTACCATACTTTGATTCAGTTAGTATATGCAACAGCAATTCATGTTTATGTTTAAGCCCATGAAACACCTTTATCTAGTTAATGCATTTACAGCTGTAGTGGCTCTGCCAGATCTTGTTTAGCTTTGGCGAAGATTAAACTAAAGCCATCAATGCTTTGTTGGTAATATCTTTTTCTATTATCATTCACTCTGGAAATTTTTTGTTACACTGTCTAACTGAAGCCATTTTGCAAATTGTTGAACTGTGCACCCTAAATAATACAAATAAAGATCAGGTAACTTAAGGCCTCCCTTGTCCTCTCCCTAAGTTAGTTTGTAAAAAGCTATTATGTTTTTCTTATGTGTCCACAGAAATTTACCAAGTATACTTTGAATTTAATTAAACCATTGCTTTGTTATATGAATTTAATTAAATCATTGCTTTGTTATATAGCAGGGCAGCATTAAGAACAGGGATATTGCTCTTGGGAGTATTTCCTTCCTTCCTTCCTCCCTGAAATTGCTAATTTCCAAATGGATCCTGAGCGAAGGGGACATAAGGACAGTGCAGCAACAGGTTGCAACAATTGGTTACACAAATAAAAAAAAAAGAGAAAAAACAAGTTAAACAATATAGTAGCAGCAAATTAGCAATATGAGATAGGTAGTGCATTAGAGGAGCAGCAAGTAATGTAAGCACAAATTAGGACACAGTCGAAGTATGACAAGGCACTGCTAGGTGTAGAGTTAAAGTGCAGATGGCAGAAATTTGAAGAGTGAAAAGAAGGGATGTTGGCACTTCATTCAGGAGGGATGGTTGGGGAACTGGGGGGCAGGAGGAGTGAATTAAGGCAGGGGCAGTGGGGTGCAGCATTGCAAGGCAGCAAAGTATAGCACTGGATGAGAGACAACTGCTGGAATGAGTAATGAATTCGTGGAGTAGTCATGTGAGTAAATGGGACGATGGAGCAGTATGAATGGTAGTGGGAAGAGATTCCCATAGTTTGGGGAAGCAGAAAGAGAAGACCGCTTAGCCAACAATGGATTTTACCGAGGGTAGGGTAAGACAGCAATGGCCAGAGCTATGAAGGGAGTAGGAGATAGAAGTGTGTCAATGTGTGTGGGGGGAGGGGGTGGGATTGAGGAGGGAGGAGAGTTAAGGGGAAACGTACTCAAGCTTATGTATAGCTTCCATGCACCCCCATAAATTCAGTTGTGGTTTGTTCCTTCTTTCTGTATCAGTCTGTTTTTTTGGTTTTTTTTTAAATCTGAAAGGTTTTCTTTAGAAGTTATTGATATTGATTTACTGAATTTCACTCCCAGATAATCCAAGTTAGATTTAACCCTATATATTTCAAAATGTGTTATTGTGTCTTTTGAGCATGTATTATTTAGGGACAGAAATGATGTTTTGTCTTTCTTTAGTTTACAACCTGAGAATAAACTAAACTTCTCTGTGACTTCTGGTATACTTTGTACAGAGGTTTCCAGTTCAGATGTGCATAGTAAAATATTATCAGTGTAAAAGGAGCGTAAGTACGACTTGCTATGTATCCCCATACCTTTGATACTGTCTAACTTCCAGTCTTCTGATGAGGGTATCTGTTGTTAAGCTGAATAATAAAG
Organism: Neoceratodus forsteri; assembly: GCA_016271365.2. Classification (NCBI taxonomy): domain Eukaryota; kingdom Metazoa; phylum Chordata; order Ceratodontiformes; family Ceratodontidae; genus Neoceratodus; species Neoceratodus forsteri. Next base: position 1,124,529,899 of record CM057449.1, on the reverse strand, counting down.
GGAACAGTGGACAGCTTTTTGGGGTCCCTTTACCTAGACTAAATTATGCTGGTAATACGCCATTTGTAATAACAAGATGTAATATCCTTGTACAGAATGTTCACCCAGTCACAAACGTTATTAGGGAATCCATATGGCTCTAGCATTTTTGATGTGTTTCCAGGACAACCAATCAAATGTTTTTTTTGGCATCCAGTGCTAATAGGCCTATTGGTTTGTCAGATTTGTTTGGCAGAATTAATTAAATGGAACACTTTTATCCTATTATCAGCAGCTAGTCTGGATTTAATGAATCCCATTTGTTGTGGTCCAGTTAAAAATGATATTAACTTTTGTAACCTGCCAACTATAATTTTTGCTAGTATCTTAACTCTCTGTATTAATTAATGACATTAGCCTATAGTTCTTCATATCTCTTTGAGCTTTATCTGTCTTATGTATTAAAGTGATAATATTCTGTGTTATTGTTTTTGGAAGTCTCCCCAGAACAAATGCTTCACTGTATACTTTGTGCAGTAATGGAGAAATTTCTTTGATAAAGGCATACTAAAAATCAACTGTGTGTCCATCTGAGCCTGGGGTTTTATTTTTATTTCAGGCTGTGGATGGAACCACCTATTTAAGTCATTGTTATTTCTTTCCCTAACATTTGTAAAAAAAAACTCCTCTGGAACTTTTGTAGTGTCAAAATCTTTCAGACGTTCCATCACAGATAAATTGGTGGTGTATATGTTTTCTCTATATAGTTCCTTCTAAAATTCAATGAAGGCTTGATTACATTTTTTAAGCCCTGCAAAGGGTTGATCAGAGAAAGGTTTCTTGATCATAGTTACACCTATTTGTTTACTGTTCAGCTTTAAACAAGATGGAAGATCTGGAGGCTGTCATGGTACAGTCAGACCTGGACATTGTGGCCATCACTGAAACCTGGTGTAATGATAACCATGACTGGGAGATGGTCATACCTGGCTACAACATATTCAGAAGAGACAGAGCAGGCAGGAAGGGAGGAGGAGTGGCACTGTATGTGAAAAATGACATAAGGGCCACACAGATCCAGGAGGAACAAAATGGGGGAGAGATACTGTGGGTTAAGCTGGAAAGGAAAATGGGGCCAGCCATCCAGACAGGTGTGGTCTAAGACCACCAGCCCAGGAGGAAGAAACAGATAGGGAGTTGATGCTAGCCATCCAAAGGATGGCAGACAAGGGTGAGGTAGTACTGGTTGGAGACTTCAATATACCAGACGTGGACTGGAGCATCCCAGCAGCAGCATCAACTAGAGCAGATTTATCCTGACTCTTCAGGGTGCCTTCCTCAAGCAACTGGTCATGGAACCAACTCGGCAGAAGGCACATGCTGACCTTAGCGCCACAAACAGGGACAGTGTGATGGGGGTAACAGTGGGGGAGCACCTGGGTAACAGTGACCACCAGTCATTGTGGTTTGAAATCACAGAAAGAGCAGAACCAAACCACACAAAACACGATCCTGGATTTTAGGGGGCAGACTTTGGGAAATGGGGAGATGCTTGAAAGAGGCATTAAGGGGAATGGGACAGGAATCAGGATTGAGGAACAGTGGGCAGTATTTAAAATGGGGATTATAAGAACAACAGAATTATGCATTAAGCAGGTTAGCAAGAGGAAAAGAAAGAGGAGACCATTATGGTTTTCCAAAGAGGTAGCAAAGAAAGTGAAAGCCAAAAAGACTGCATTCAGGCAATACAAAAGACACAGGCAGAAGAGGATAGAGAGAAGTACCAGGAGAAACAAGGAGGCAGGGAAGTCAGTAAGGGAAGCCAAAGCTCAGACAGAAGAACACATTGCAAAATCAGTGGTTAAAGGGGACAAAACCTTTACAGGTACATAAGTGAAAAAGAAGGACAAAGGAGGGATAGTGAGACTGAAGGGAGGATGGGAGCAAGTGGAGGATGACAACAGTAAAGCTGACATATTGAATAGGTATTTCTGCTCAGTCTTTACTAAGGAAGAGGGGGTAATGGGTCTGAAGGGAGTACAAGGTGAGAATGGTGCAGAAATGGACACAAGTCCCTTTACACGAGAAAGGGTCCTGAAGGAACTGGAAGTAATAAGAGCTGATAAAGCAATGGGGCCAGATGGGGTGCACCCTAGGTCCTTAAAGAACTAAGAGAGGTGGTGGCTGAACTCTGGCTATCCTGTTCAGCCAATCACTGGAAACAGGGAGGTACCCAAAGACTGGAGGACAGCAGATGTAGTCCCTTATACAAAAGTGGGAACAAAGAGGAAGCAGGGAACTACAGACCAGTCAGCCTCACCTCGGTAGTGGGAAAGATCATGGAAGCACTACTGAAGGAGAGATTGGTGGAACATCTGGTTGTCAATGGACTACAGGACCCAAGGCAGCATGGTTTCACCAGGGGGAGTCATGTCAGACCAACCTCATTGAATTTTTGACTGGGTGACTAGGAGGTGGATCAGGAGGGCAGTGGACATGGCCTATCTGGACTTCAGCAAGGCCTTTGACACTGTGCCACATAGAAGACTATTACACAAACTGGGAATATGGGTGTGGGCAGGACAGTAGTGTGGTGGGTAGGTAACTGGCTGGGTGGCAGGACACAGAGGGTGGTGGTAAATGGCTGTCACTCCACAGAGGAAGAGTGACCAGTGGGGTACCACAGGGATCAGTGCTGGGACCGGTCCTATTCAACATCTTCATCAGTGACATTGCACAGGATATGAAGGCAGAATTTCACTGTTCGCTGATGACACAAAGCTCTGTAACAGAGTAGACACACCAGAGGGTGTAGACAGAATGAGAAAGGACCTGCAGAAACTTGAAGAATGGTCAAGGGTTTGGCAGTTGAAATTCAATGCAAAGAAGTGCAAGATAATGCATATGGGCACTAAAACCCTGGCACAATATATCAGTTGGGGGTGAGGATATAGCATGCACCAAGCAGGAAAGGGATCTTGGGGTTGTCATCTCTGATGACCTCAAGGTAGGGAAACAGTGTGACAAGGCATCAGGTAAAGCAAATAGGATGCTGGGATGTATAGGCAGGGGCATCACCAGCAGGAAAAGGAGGTCATAATTCCGCTATACAAGACACTAGTGAGGCCCCACCTGGAGTACAGTGTACAGTTCTGGAGACCATACCTACGTATGACATAGACAGGGTAGAGAAGGTTCAGAGGAGGGCAACAAAGATGGTGCATGGGTTGCATCACAAGTCCTATGAAGACAGGTTGAAGGAACTGAACATGTACTCCTGGAGGAGAGGAGGGAGAGATATGATAGAGACATACAAGTATCTTACAGGGAGGAACAGGGTGCAGGAAAACACTATTTTTAGCGAAAAAGATGTTTCAGGACTAGAGGGCATGGGATGAAGTTGGAGGGAGACGATTCAGAGGAAACATGAGAAAGAATTTCTTCACAGAACGGGTGGTGGACAAGTGAACACCCTGCCAGAGGAAGTGGTGGGGGCTGAAACAATCACGGGATTTAAGAATGCATGGGATAGACATAAAGGAATTCTAGAGGTCAGGGGTAAGGGGAAATAGACTTCTAGGAAAACAAACTGAACTTACAAGCTCAAATGGGCAGACTAGGTGGGCCATAGGCCCTTATCTGCCGACACTGTCTATGTATCTATGTAAACAAATTGCCAATATTTTTAATTCTTTGGATGCACAATCGATACTGATTAGCTTAGATTTTTGGATATTAAATTCAGCTTCACCCCTTATTTTATTCATCATATTCTGTCTTTAGTTTAGATCACTATTCCCAGGCATATGCCATAGCTACACCAATGCGTTTTTCTTCCGCTAGCTTTATTGTTTGTAATAATTCTGCTGATTTCCTTATTCTTTCCTTCTTAAGGGTCAAAGTCAAATTAATCAAGTATCCTCTGAGCCAACATTGTCAACATTCCCATAAGGAGGCCCAGCATGTGTCTTCTGTTTTGTAGTCTATAAGGAATTCAGCTATTTTTTTTCTTTAGATTTGTTTTTAGATCTTCACTAGAGTAAATAATCATAAAACTTCCATCTTTTTATTATTCTTTGGTAACTGGTTAAGGCCCACAAGGCACAATGCCTGTTTTGGGGGATGACCTGTTAATTGACTTGGTCAGAGTCACACAGTATGCAAGTGGTGGTTGTACGAATCATACTCGGGTCTGCTGAATGTACCAAGCTCATTCACAGCTTGTTAATCTAACCGCTAGGCTATACCAAGTAGACCAACATTTCTCAAATGTGGCCACTGGGAGGTTTCTGTGCAGCCACAGAGCAGCAGAGCAGTTTTCTGTGCTTATTTTGCTTCACCTGTACACTGCAGTAAAAGTACCGTAAGCAATTCTCGTGACATGGAAAGGAGTTGCTCTATCCTCACTGAAGAACTGTGTGTTTTGAGCTGAGTCAGCTGTCTCTCCTCACTATTCTGTCTCCCAACGAATGAGTGTGGGCTCAGGAGAGGGAAAGGAGCAGTTCTGTTCTCAGTGAAGAATTGGGTGTTGGTGCGTATTCATCTGTCTCCCCTCACTACTTTCTCTCCCTGCTATGTATGCTGTTTTCAATTAAAAAAAAAAAAAAACAGTAAGTGTGAGATCAGGAGAGGGAAAGGGGATGCTGTACTTATTTTATGTTGACTGCTGAATCGGGGTTTGAATTGGTTGTTTGGAGTTGAGTCTGTCAGAAGCTGCTCTCTCACTTTGATGATTTAGCAAAATCTCCTGTCCTCGTCTCTCTGATTGGGAATCGAGGCTTGAATCGGGTGTTTAGAGTTTTCTCTGGAATTTTATTTTGGGATCATGCTCAGCTGAATCTACTTCTATTGGCAGATAAGACATGGGAAGGGGGGAGGATTAGCCTCACTTACCCAGGCTATTCAGGGTTATTCATTGCCATTCAGGGCCACTTAACACTACCTGGTTGACTTTGCTACAGACAATGGGAAGTCATTTAGCACCTGGCAGCTGTCCGTCCTGCCCTGCTTTCACTGTTTTGCACAAGTTCTTCATCCTTTGAATAGACTGTGTGCATTGAACAGCAATACTAGAATTACCATAAGCTTCCATTAAATGTTTCTGTTAGTTTGTATGGGGAGTAAATGGTAAGCAGCCACCAGCAAATCTTGATCACCGCACTTTGCAGCCACCAGATTTTCTGACCTGAGAACCACTGGTCTAGAGGTTTGAGTATATAGAGGCATGCAGATTACCTAATAACTTTTGCAACTGGATGAAAATTCTGCCATATCTTGGAGTTCATTCACTACTGCCCACTTCTTTAATGTTTGATACTGGTGTATGGTCTGAAATTACTTGTGTACATACAGTATCTAAACCTCTGCAGTTCTGTAAAACATGTCTTTAGGTACACAGATGCTGTCAGTCCTGGAAACTGATTGATGGCATTGTGACCAAAATGTATATTCTTTTGTTCTGGGATTCATTGTTCTCCAACTATCAATTAGGCTAATTTCTTTTTTTTTCCGTTAAGTGCTTCAAATCTTTATTTGATTTAGCCAGACTAGGTCTAAGTGTAGATCTATCAAATAGTGGATTTAGGGGTCAATTCATGTCTCCTACAATAATAGATGAACTTTCCTCTTTTTTCCAATACTGTATCTGATTACAAATATTATGGTCAGTAGAGGTAGGCCTGTCTATGTTTATTAAAGCTATACATTCCCCTCTTAACTGGCCATGGATTATTATGTAGTGCTCACAATTATCTTCCACCATAGTGCAGATTTTAAAATCGACCCCCTTTTTTAGTGAAAAATTGAGCCCTGGCTTTATTTGAACTATTACCTTAAAGGGACCTGGGGTAATCATTTCTGATGACCTGAAGGTAGCCAAGCAGTGTGATAAGGCAGTGGGAAAGGCTAGCAGGATGCTTGAGTGCATAGGGAAGGGTATCACCAGTAGGAAGAAGGAGGTACTATTACCCCCGTATAAATCACTGGTAAGACCCCTACCTCAAGTACTGTGTCCAGTTCTGGAGGCCTCACATCCAGAAGGACATTGATAAGGTGGAAGCAGTACAAAAGAGGTCTACCACAATGGTGCAGGGACTGCATCAAAAGCCCTACAAAGTGAGACTCGAGGAACTGAATATGTACTCTCTGGAGGAGAGGAGGAAATGGGGGGATATGATAGAAACATTCAAATACTTAACAGGTATTAGTAAGGTACAGGAAGATAACATTTTCTTTAGAAAAAAAAGCTTGAGGACAAGGGGTCATGCCATGAAACTGGAGGGGGGAGACTCGGAGGAGATGTGAGGAAATACTTCTTCATGGAAAGGGTGGTTGATGCCTGGAAAAGCCTCCTAGTGGAGGTGGTGGGTGCCAAAATGATGATGGGATCCAAGCATGCATGGGAGAGATACAAGAGGACCTTGGTAGTAAGGCAAGGGGAGGAGATGGCCGGAGATTGAGTAGGGTCTGTGGTGGCACAGTAGGCAGAAAAAACTGGGCAGACTAGGTGGGTCAAGAGGTCCTTATCTCCTGTCAACTTTTTTTTCCTTTTTCTATTATGTTTTTATCTGGAGTTTTTCCCAATTTTTGTCTGCCCCTTCCCTGGGCATGTACATGTACATGTGGAGGCATGAACACACCGCATTCCCTGGCAGCCTCCTGACTTGCTCCCCCCTCCCTCCTGTACTGCCACTGGACCTCCACCCAGTGGCAGTGGAACTACAGGAGGATGACAACCATGATAGGAGAGGAGAGCTACTGTTAGGCTGCTTAATCCTGCTCTGTCCCTCTCCCCTGTGCCAGTACCCTGATGGCCTAAGTTCATTGTGAACCCAGGTCTCCGGCATGGCACAAGGTGTGGCATCCAGTGCCTAAACCCTCAGCGCCACTGGGCTGGCCCAGCTTCCATGTTTCCATGTTTCTACCTTCCCTGTCTATTTGACCAACCCACACGCTTCTCATGAGATCTGCAGGATCCTTCTTAAGGTGCATTTCTTGTAAGATGGCAAGAGAAGCGTCCAGTACTTTTTAGGTGCCTCAATCCAGAATATCTCTTAGGTTTAGGATTCAGACCCCATACATTTGATATATAAATTGCAAATTCCTTTGAAATTGACACCAGAAAATACATCTGTCTATAAAAAAAATTAATTTTCCTTCTTCCTTTACTAGCTGTAGCACATTGTACTTTCATTATAATAGAAGGGAGAGAAGAAGGGGAAAAAAACTGATTGGAAAACAATCACTCACTGTGGAATATCACATGTTCATTAGTGAAAGACTGCATGGAATATCACTTTGTTCACAAGATGTACTCACATTTTCCCCATCCTGGAGCAAGGATCCAAATCTAGGATGTGATGTTATCATCTGCAAAATGCGCCAATTTACTCCCCTTATGGGTTCTCAGATGACAACAATAAACAGGATGGCTACCCCCAGAACCCTGTTCACAAGATGTACTCAAAATTTTCCCCATCCTTGAGCAAGGATCCAAATATAGGGAGTGATGTTATCATCTGCAATATGTACCAATTTACTCCCCTTATAGGTTCTCAAATGACAATAAACAGGATGACTCCCCCCCCCCGAACCCCTATTGTAATTACCATCACTGCAACTAATTTTTATTTTAATTTCTAAAGCTAAATAAAATTAGTAATATATGGCTAAAGAGTGCAGTTGTGTAATTTGAACTATTAGAGCAACCCTTACTTATTTTGAACCATAAGATTTAACTACAGGCTAAAAAGTACTTCAGTTCTATAACAGTGTGTATCAATAATAATGAAGGGTTCAAATTACTTACTTTATGCTTTGAGATATTGTAAACATTAGATTATTCATCTGCACCAAATGCAACAGACTCAAGTCTGTATGTCTAGCTTACTTTAAAGGAAAACTACACCCTCATATCTTCTAAATGTTGTTTGCTTCCATGTCAATAGAGAACTCTTTTCATGTAGCTGTTAAGGATATATGCAAATGCTTTAGTCTGTTTTCACAGTTCATACTAGGCCCTGTTACTGTCTTTGGAGGCTCCATTTCGTGATTGTTGAAACCTCATTGTCCCTGAGAGCTGCATTAGCATATGAGAACATGATGCGTAATCATACTTTAAACTCCCCTGTATGCCTGTCTGCTTAGTTAGTCTTGAAAGAAACAAGCTGCAAGAAGGTGTGAAATACCACATTCACCTTCGGTGAGCTTTGCAAATTATCTGAGTTATAATGCAGTTTTTGTCCCTTTAAACTTCATTCAGTTTGAGTTTCCAGAGAGTTTTTGCAGGGTATTTGTTCCTTCAGCATAGAGATACATGATATAATTGGGTGATTTGATATCATGTTCTCATATGCTAATGGACAATGAGATTTTAACAACCATGAAATGGAGACTCCAAGGGAAGTCACAGGGACTACTATGAGCAGTGAAAACAAATTAAACCTAACAAATATAGCTCTAACAGCTACAGGAAAGGAGTTGTCTGTTGACATGGAAACAAATAACATTTAAATGATATGAGGTTATAGTTTTCCTTTAAGAACATTTATGAGGTTGGTTACCATAGTGCAATGTATTTCAGTAAAAACTACATTGAACAAACAAAGATAGTTTCTGTCACTATCTAATATTTTCCAAACTGACCTTATTGCTATTACAGCAGATTTCAGCTTCTAGTAAACACATATATCTTATAATGGAATTAGTAGAAGATATACATGTACCATACAAAGCAGACCTTCTCAATTTGGCTATTCATTGTACAGTAAGATAAAAACCTATATTCAAACAGATTAAAGCATTATTGACTGAGTGGAATTAGTCAGAATGTCCAGATACATAAAAGAAAGAGTCTCTCACTAATGTCCTTATGAGTACTTGTCCAGCTCCCTTTTGAGCTCTGTCCTTGAGTCTGTTCCAAGGTATTAACAATATATACAGATTATTATGGTAGTTTCAATGTACTTAACATTTCCTACTTGAAAATACTTACTGAATACTTACTGTTTTCCTCTATGCACCATATTGTAAACAAAGCATGTAAACTTTGACACTTGAACTCACACTGACTTAGTACATGCTCATTATTTGCCTTGGAGTGTGGTGGCTCAAGTACAGCATGTGGATCTGACCTTTTTGAATTACCAACTGAAAGGCAACAGAGTTGAAAAACAAAATGGCTGCTACTGAAATTATTTTGTTAACTTCATCTCTTTTAGTAGTGGCCTTGTTCAGCCAAGCTGCTTGATTTTTTTTTAAATTTATTTATTTATCGAGTAGTCAGAATTACAACCTTTGAGCTAAACACTCTTTTATAAAGGATCCTCATCAGGACATGGGCAGGGGAGCACAAACAAGTGCAGGTGAGACAGTAGCAGCCAGAAGACATTGTCAGAATCAACAAATAATAACACACAGTAATCACTATAGGATAAAATAAGGCAAAGCATAACAAAATCATAGCATTAGTACCAGTAGGGTCAAGTGTGGCAATAGCAACATTCTGAAGGGGAGATAGAATTCCGAAGCTCGGACTTAAAGGGACCGAGGCAAGTGAGGCTTGTGGCGGAGAGAAGGAACTCATTTAACCAGGCGGGAGCCCTGACCACAAAGGCTCATCTCCCTAGGGCAGTTCTTCTGAATGAGACTGCTTGGGCTTGTTTAGTGACACTTCTTGTAGCATGTTCGGTAGGTGCCGGGTGCAATAAAGCTTGTAGGGAGGGAGGTGCAAATCCTAAGAGAGCTTTCATCCCTAAAAGGTAGGAGTGGAGCGTAATGTGATCCATGAGAGGAAGTCATGTAGTCCTAATGTATAGGTCGCACGTATGTGTTAGGCAATCTGCACCTAAGACAAATCTACTGGCTTTATTGAGGGTTGTGTGGACTCTGAGTAGGCTTGTATCAGAGGCTGTGCCACATATCACGTTTCCATAGACCAGGATGGGTAGTACTGTACCTGTAACCACCAGAAACCTGGCCTCAGGTGTGAGGCAGAATCTGAGCCTATAAAGGGCCCCTAGTTTCCTGTTGACTGCAGTGGTGATATTACGGATGTGCTCATCGACTGAGAGGGACTCGTTTATTATGATTCCAAGATACCGTAATGATGACACCTGTTCCAAGGTGGTGTTAGTGTTACAGGTAATTGAGAGGGGTGCAGCAGATCTCCTCTTTTGGTGCCCAGCAATGAGCATTACCTTGATTTTCTTTGCTGTTAAGCACTAGCATGCTATTGTTGAACCAGTCCTATCGGAGGTCAAAGCTGTACTGCAACTCCCTAGTGAGAGCACCTTGGTTGGTGTTTTGAGAGAAAATGACCATGTCATTTGCATATAGCAGGATCATAGAAATGGGGCAGGCATAAGGGAGATTGTTCACAAAGATGCTGAACAGGAGCAGACCCAATACAGAACCCTAGGGGCCCCCTACTGTGACATTGCAGGAGTAAGAGATAGCGCTGCTGATTTTTACTTTCTGAGATCACCTGGACAGGTAGCTAGAAAACCAACCGACCATTGCGGGGGACAGCCCTAGGCAACTTAACTTGTAGAGCAGCAGCTGATGGTCCACAAGGTCGAAGGCCTTGGTCAGGTCTGTAAAGATTGACCTGACCCAGTGGCCCTGGTCAAGAGCCTTATCTACATAGCCAGAGAAGTCAATTAGTGCGGTATTATTATAAGGTTGTATTTATGCAGATGGTCCATAACTTGATCGGCAATGATTCTTTCCAGTGCTTTAGAGAATGGGGATAAGATTGAAATAGGTCTGTAGTTGGATACTAGAGACTGATCGCCTCCTTTATGCATGGGTGTGACCAGATCGGTTTTCCAAATAGAGGGGACAGTGGACAGGCGGAGGGACAAGTTGAGCAGCTTAGTGATGGGAATGATGACCTCAGGTAGGGTGATAGATATTAGTTTCATGTCAATACCATTGCCTCCAATCCTTGTATTTCCCAGGACTCTTGTGAGGTATTTTCTTGTTTCCTTGATGGTTACCTGACGAAAGTAAAAGGTTGGACAGGTCCTGGTGCTGGTAGGGGTGGGCGAGTGGTCTGTGGTTGGTTTAGAAGCCGATCTAGGGGGGAGGACTGCACTATAGTCCGTGAAGGCCTTGTTAAAGATATCGGCCATTGCGGCTTCATCGAGGATGACCTCGTCATTGTGAAGAAGCATGGATGGTGGGGATCATCACTGGTTCCGATGAGGTTCTTAAGTGAGGCCCAGAATTTCTTCTTATCCCCCCAGTATTGTGACTGCTTGTTCTTGTGATATGTGGCCTTGGCCTGATGGATTACCCAAGTGTATTTGTTTCAGGCCACTTCATAGTTTTGGGCATCTGTTGGAGTCCCTGTTGCCCAGGCTCAGTGCCAGAAGAGATCCCGTTGCCGCATTATGTCGATGAAATGAAGGGTGACCCAGTCCATGCTACCTCCTTTGATCATCTTCTTGTGGCATGGGGCAAACCTGTCTGTTGCTGTGTTGCAGTGACTGATGAAGAGCTGTAGGGCAGTGTTAACTGAGCAGCATGAGTCAAGGAAGCTCCAGTCTATCCCTTTAAGGTGATTCCTGAAGTCATCCATAGAGCTGTTTTTAATTACTCTGTTCCTCATCATTCTTGGGAGGCTTGGCCTATTTAGTTGACCACTCACATTGGACTGGTGAGTGGTCGCTGAGGGTGTCAGGGAGTACCTTTACATCCATTTGCCATTCAGAGTGCTTTTGCCCATATGGTAGTTTGTTCAGGGGCAGCTCTTGACCATCTGCATTAGGTAGAGTCCCAAGACTAAGTCTCTGTGTGCGGTACTGGAGCTGGCAAACCAGTTAGAGTTAAAATCTCCCAGAATGATGGTTTACTTGTTCTGGCTTGCTAGGGTGTAGTAGCTAGAGAAGGCTTCTAACCCCACCTGCTGCCATCCTGCTGGGATATAGATTACCATCATAATTAGGCCTTTGTGCCCCTTACCTATCAAGATTTTTATAGCTAGGCATTCACAGTCCTTGCTGGTATCAGTCAGTTGAACTGCATGGCATTGCAGGTACCTGTGAGTGTAGATTAAGCACCCACCATCTCTTTTCCTGGAGAGGTCCATCCTGTATAAGTTGCACGCTGGTAAGGAGACTACCGAGTCGGATGTATGTGCAGAGAGCCACGTCTCAGTCAATGCAAAGACATCAGGCTGATTTTGGGCCACCCAAGACTCAAACTGAGTAAGCTTGGCTAGGAGGCTACCAATGTTCGTAGCCATAATCTTCAGTTGCCCAGAGTGTGCATGGGTCTGGGTATGGGTTGTCTAGGGGCCTGGGTTAGTGTGGATGTTTCCCGACATCAGTAATAGTATAAGGATGAGTTTTCTACAAATTTTCGGGAAGTGATGCCTTGATTTTGACCTCTGCAAATTCTGGGAGAAGCTCTTAGTAGGCGGTGTGCCAACTGATGAGGCCAGGAACTAGCCATATGGCTGGGATAGAGGACCACTTGTTAGACAAGGGCCAGGAAGGATGCTGCAGGGAGCAAGCAGGGGGGAGCACTGTCCTGCAGCTCTCTCACTGTGCTGGCTTTACAATTTGTGGGATAGGATAGCCAGGGCAGTGGGAGGGGGCCGGGTGTTTTTGAGCCAGGACACCCACCAAGAGTAGGAGCAATTGTAATGAGATCCCTCACGGTATGAGATTTGTGCTCTGCAGATTAATTTTGTGTCGTAAAAGCTCATTCAGTATCCTCTCACATATCTACTTACAAGCATTTGTAGATACCCCTTTCCATTCTCTTTAAACATACATTGGGATAAGATTCATACTCCTCATAAGTGTGAATTATTTACCTCACATCAGTATTATGTGCAGCTACAAGCACATATCTGACTATGCTTAGGTTGATTTGTTCTGGATCCCCTCGGAGATGCCCCTTTGCCCACCAGTCTTCAGGTTACTTTAAATAGAGGTTTTGCAAATATTTCTCTTAACAAAAACATAATAGCAATTTCAGGGCACAAACCTAGACATGTTGTCACCATCCTAGTTTTGCATTCACCCACCATACCATGAAGAAATTAGCCCATTTTCCATATTTTAAATACAGAGATGTTTATTTCAAACAAAACTAGGCACTGTCAATCCAGATGCTGAGGGGATGGGTTAGGGTAGCCCTTCCTCATCAAGATGGGACAAGTAATGCTGGTCTCTGGCTCCTCCTACAACGTTGATGGGGCCAATGGGATTATCATTTTGCTAAATTTGACTAAAAATACCCATTATGTTTGACCCTAGCAGAACTACACTGTATGTTTTGCACACATTTTCAATCTCTAATAGTAAGCGAGGGGAGAAGGAGAAAAACTAGCTTGGTGACCCACACAAACCAACACTTCAGGCTATACAATTAAACAACAATACATAGAACAAATTGTAAGGTAAGTTATATCTGGATATAAGGCTTTTGTGATTCTGCAAAACCAAAATCAAAATCAGTTAACAGGTTTGAGAAATCCGTTCTAAGTCCCTTTTTTGCTGCCTCAAATCTGTTATATTCTTTGAGCCCTGATGGAGACCAAATTCTTAGCAATGCTGGAAATATTAGGCTGTACTTAATACCAGTATGCCCAATTACAAGACACATGGCGCAACTTGTGGGCGTATGTGAATTGCGCCATGTGGCACTACGCCAGTACCCTGCACCGTAAGACAGTCAGGGTCTCCGGCACCTACGTCCCATAACCTGCAGCAGGCGTAGGCTAGTGCCATAAGCATGGCACAATGGCCCTGCATGCTGCAAGTTGCAGCCTGCTGTAAACTGCCCCCTAGATCTCCCCCCCACCCTGGAACACCACCGCATGCACAGGTGGCATTGGGGGGCTGGCCAGGTGGCACTGGTGTTTGTTGGGGCACATTGCTTATCGGATCCCAGGGGTCCCTGACATTCGGGGGTGGAGGGCATGAATGTGTTCATGGAGGCATGGGGAGCACTGTAGTACCTTTGCTGTGGAGTGCGGAGTGGGCATCCATTGATTGGCATGGACGGATGCCCCTTAGACCATCTCCATGATTGGTCTAACTCCGCTGTGCTATTGTGGCTCTTAGAATAATGTAAGTGGGTTATGGCAGCTGCCCTTATGGAATAGGGGCACAGTTGTTGCTGTAACCCACCCTTGTACCTTGTTGTTGTGGGTTATGGGTGTAGTGGGTGGCGTAACCCACATTTGGCTCAACCCGCATACGGCATTGCGTAAGGCACTTTTTGGAATAGCAAATGGCGTAAAGCATGGTGCAAGTTGTGATTTATGCCATGGGGTTTGGTGTAACTTGGATTGCACCATACGTAAGCCATCTTGGAATTGGGCCCAGTGTCTCTTAACTTTCTTTTTAATGGTAAGAATGTGTCTCTTTTTTATTTCAGGTGGTAAGTCATTAAACACTTTAATCCTACAGCATTTTAAGTCAATGAAATGCTTGACTGTTAAGGTCCTTTGTACATGAATGTTTTTGTTTTGGAAGTGAAACAATTTCAATAGCAGGGATCTAGTCTTTCACTTGGCCCAGGCTGTGGTTTGAAGGATCTATGAGCTCTCTCAGTGAGGTACCCATGGTTGTCAGGAGGTGGTCCTGCTAAGAAAATCAACAGTTTATTTGTAAACAAAATTGGGTCACTCCCCTCAATTCCTTTCTTTATACCAAAAATTCTTAAATTGTTTCATCTGTTTCTGTTGTTTAAGACTTCAAACATTTTACGTATATATGTGGGTTTTGATATCCTGTTCTCTTGACCTCCATGACCTCCCATGGGGAGAAGGTTTATAAGTTGGAAACAATGCAGACATATAATGCTATGAATTGCTCTAATCTTCCTGGGTGATTAAAATTACATAGCCATTTTTTTCTAATGTGAGACTGTGATCTAAAGATTTATTAACCATGGGGTTTAAGATAATGGGTATGCCTGTGGGCAAATGTTAAATATGTGCTATTGACAGATCATTTTAATTGTATTTTAATTATTATATGTGTCTTATCACTGTTTAAATATGTACTCCTGTGTATTGTTATAGTATAAATTTGTCATAAACACATATGACCAGCCTCCCTGAGGAAGTGCGCAGGTGCGAAACTGGTCGGGACTACCAGTAAGTCTTGTTCTTTCTCCTGGTGATGGTGTTGGAAGCTGTATATGGAACAGGAATAAAGCTTTGAAGTTGCATTCCAATTTTTGGTGTCGGTGCCAATTTCTTCGACATTGAGGTACTGCATATTAACTGTGCATGACAGTGAGCAGGGCACCTTTCTACCTTTAGAGAGCCAGCAGTAGCCTGGTGGAAAGGCAGGAAGGCACTTCATGGGTTTGGGATGAGTTTCAGCTAGTTTTGATGGAAGAGGTTCTTGGTGTGATCTCAAGTTTGCACCCTATCTGCTGTGTGTGGGACCCTGGGCTTTAATGTTTGGTGGTGGGTTGCTGCGAAGCCTTGGGTCTTATTATTGCTACTTTCATCCAGAGTTCACTTTTGGAGGTGTCTTTTTCTGATGCCCTTAAAAAGGCAGTAGTGAGACCACTTCTGAAGAAGCAATTATTGGACCAGGTGGTGCTGGTGAATTACAGACCTGTTTTGAACCTGAAAGGGTGATGGTGTTGCAGCTTGGGGCCTTTCTGGTAGAAATTAGGCATGTAGAACCCATTTGAATTGAGGTTCTGGTCTCACCACAGCACTAGTACTGCAGCTAGTAAAGTGTTTAATGACCTGTTCCTAGTGAGAGATGGGTGGAGCTATCGATACTTATTCTCCTTGATCTCTCATCAGCATTCGACACTGTGGATCATGGGGTATTAACAGAACACCTTGCAGAATATGGAGGACTCACCAAAACAATAATGTAGTGGTTTGTGTTCTTCCTTACTGGCAGATTACAGAAGCTTGTGATGGGTACTTTCTCATCACAGCCGAAATTGATCAGCTGTGGGGTTCTGCAGGGGTCAGTTCTGTCCCCCATGTTATTTGTGATGTATATGCAACCTTTGGAATGGGCCATTAGCTGCTATGGTTTGAGTTTTCACTGCTAGGCAGACGATACTCCGCTATACTTGTCTTTGACAAGCAGAAAGCAGTCTCGGTGTAGAAGCAATGCCTTCAGGAGATTGCAGATTGGATGGCTTCTAGCTGGCTGACCTTGAATCCAACCAAAATGGAGTTGTTACTAGTGGAACAAGGACCTCATGGCATTTATTTATTTCAAAGGTTTTACCAGGAAAGACTTACTGAGCTGGTAACAACTTGTTCCCAGATGTGTTCTGGAGGAAAGGGAAGAGAAGAAAAGATAACTGTCACAAATTACAAAATACAAAATACATAGAATGGAATAAGTATGTCAAAATTAAACAGGACAATCATGCCTAAAATAAACTGACAGTAAGTAAGATACCATTCAATAAATTGTGGAACTAAACAAAAGAACAGTTAAATAGATATCAACTTAACTAAATAAGAAATTGGGGAATGACTGAACTAGGCAAGTAAGGAAG
The DNA here is from genome assembly GCA_016271365.2 of Neoceratodus forsteri. NCBI lineage: Eukaryota > Metazoa > Chordata > Ceratodontiformes > Ceratodontidae > Neoceratodus > Neoceratodus forsteri. The sequence goes on along the minus strand of CM057449.1, from coordinate 1,124,513,414 downwards.
GCTGAAGGACAGTGAAATAAGTAAATTATAGTTAAGAAGTAAACCCAGATCAAAAGCAACTGCAGGAGTGAGTAGAGAACTCATGGAGGAGAGTTTTGAGAGCAGAGCAAACAGAAGGGGGACGAGAACCCCAAAGTTTGGGGAAATGAAATCAGAAAGCAACTTGGCCAGCAGTAGATTTCATTTGAGCGAGAGCAAAAGAGCAAGAGCAAGCATTACAAAGAGAGGAAGAGGATGAAGAGTGGAAGGAGAGATGTTAGATAAGAGAGAAGAGAGCAAAACCATAATTTAGAGATAAAGGAGACACAGGGGGTGAAGCACCTGGCATCAAGAAAGGGGAGGGAGAAGGAAGAATACAATGTACAGTGATGAGTATGCATGGGTTTATCAAGGGCAAAGTGACAGAAGGAGTGAAGGATAGGATCCAGTCTAGCTAAAGTAAACTTTGGAGCAGCACTACAAACAAAGCTTCCATAGTCAAAAATGGTTAAAATCATCTTAGTGAGGATTTCTGTGCAAGCAGGAAGCGGAATGCTTCTCTTAGTTCTGTAATGTGCCCCAAGCTTGAGATGAAGCTTCTTGTGAATAGCATCCACATGTACAGAAAAATCTAGGTGGTGATCTAAACAGACCTAACCAAGGATACTTGAAAGAGGAGGCACCTTCAATTGGTACATCATGAAGGGTATGAAAGGATGGAAGAGGAAGGACTCCAGCAAATCTCTGTCTGGTACTAAAAGTCATAGAGACTGTTTTCTTACCATTGAGGGATAACTGATTAACTCAGAACCAGTGCTGGATGTTGTTAAAGTCCAGTTGGAGTTATGAGATCAGGGGGAAAGGAGCCAGAGGAAAAAAGAACCGTATCATCTGCATACATATGTATTGACACAGAGGAGCAGACCTTGGGGAGGTCATTTAAAAAATTAGAGAAAAGAACTGTACCCAAGACAGACCCTTGGGGGACACCTGAGCTGACAGGGAGTGGGGGCAAAAGGGTGTCTCCAATACAGACAGCTTGCAACCTGCCCTCAGGGTAGGAACAGAACCATTCAATTGCAGAAACTGAGAGTCCAGCTGCCATAAGCTTGTCCAGAAGAATAGAATGGACTACAGTATCGAAAACTTTGGCTACATCGACGAAAATAGCTGAATTGATAAGGCCCTGATCCATAGCAGAGAGTATAGCATTGGTGAGCTGAAGGAGAGAGGTGATAGTAGAATGAGACTTCCTAAAGCTAGACTGGAAAAAGAGTGAAGAAGGAGACTGAGTTGAGAAAATGGGAAAGTTGGGAAAGAAGAAGGTGTTCCTGGAGCTTAGCTAAGCTAAAGTGGGAAGGAGACAGATAAGTTGGAAATTTACCAGGGGAAGAGAGATCACCCCCCTTTGGGAAGGGGAATGACAGTAGTTAACTTCCAAGAGTTAGGTATACAGGGTAAAGAGAAAGAGAGGTTAAGGAGATAGGAAATATGAAGGGCAGTTGCATAAGCAGAGAGAAATACTGTAGTAGTCTAGGGTCAAGACCATCAGGACTCCCACCCTTGTGAGGATTAAGAGTCAAAAGGGCCTTAAGAGCAGCAGCAGCAGCAGGGGCAATGGGTGAGAAAAAAAAGAGGAGGGGACAGAGAAAGAGTTTTAGGGATAGAGCGAGAGGGAAAAGAAGGAGAGAGTGAGAAAGAGAAAAAGCAAAGGAGGAGAGGAGTGAATGGGTACAAGAAGTGAAAAAGGAAGTGAAAGAAATGGCAACTGCAGCAGGATCAGAGATAGTAGTAGTATCGCCCGTCTTGAGAACAGCTACAAGGGACTGAGTTAGAAAAGAGAAAAGTGAATGAATGACCTTCCAGAACTTAGAGGGGATGATTAAGGTAGTTCTGGAGCCTGGATGTGAAGTATTTGGACTTTTTATTTATTTATTTGGGAAATGTTTCACCAGGAAAGACAACATGAGCTGTAAACAGCTCGTTTCCAGACGAGTCCGGGGGGGTTACAAGAATTGGGAGAACAGGCAAACTCATAGCAATAACAGAGCAGTACAAGCACAATTCCTAAAACAAAACAGTGTAGAACAATTACAGAGCAGAAATAACCCAGACCAACTGACCATGGTAAACAAAACCATGTTTGGATATAACATACATTTCAACAACCCAAGAACCAGTAGGGTAAAGGTTAGAGGATGGATATCATATTTGAAATGCTAGAAGTAGTAGGCTGAGCACACAATTTGAAGTGCTATTGTATACCCAAGGGAGGCCAGTTATAAGACAGGTGGGGAAGTATACAGACGAGGGGTAGAAGGTGGAGGATGGAAGAGGGAGAGAGAGGGACAGTCAAGATCTAACCCCTTCTGGATGCTGAGAACCCTGCAAGGGGGATAGGACCAGCAGAAAGATAGAGGAGAGAAAGAGAGCGGGGAGGTAGATAAGAGAGGGCGGAGGAACAGAAAGGAAGGGGAGGAGAGAGATATGGAAGTAGGGAGGTGGGCGGGCGATGGATTTGAAAATGACAAATAGCTTTAGTACAAGTATTGTGAAGGAACGGATAATTTGAAAGGTCAGAAGTGGAGCCAGAGGATTTATAAGACCTCTAGGCAAGGTCATACATATGGTAACAAGCTAGTAACTCAGCTGAGATTGTTGGGAGGCATGAACCTCTGACTCTGGTTCTTCTTAGTGGATCATGATGATCCCAGACAGACAGAAATTTAGAAGTGAAAAATTTGAGGGCATCATTCATGTTACCAGCTGTAGAAAAAAAGGAGCATTCGATGGCTAACAGAACAGCATGAAAGTGGGACAGGTCCAGTGATCTGAAAGACTAGATCTGAATGAGATTGGGGGGAACTTTTGGATGGTGAATTTTGCACACAGTAGACCATATTGTGGCCATTGAGGGCATCGGGTAGAATGTTAGCATCCACCATATGATGGGGATGGGAGGACAGGATCAAGTCCAAGAGGGAATGATTTTGAGATTTGAAATTATAGTGACTAGGGACAGAAATCATCTGAGTTAATAGGAGGGACTTCATATTAAGGGAAAATTTATGAAGAGTGGGGGAGAGACAATTTTAATTAAAATCACCTAGTGTAAGTAATTCACCAGAGGAGGTCTGGGAGGCGATGGAGATGAAGAACTCCCTTACTAAGGTGGAGACGTACCAGAGCAGCAATATACACCAACAGTAAATACAGGTGTAGAGAAGGGGAGCGAGAGTTTAAAGGGAAGGTCCCCTCAGCCCTTTATTCTGTTTACCTGTGTAGTGTGTAGGCATGAACAATGATTGTAACTATTGCACACTCCTAATTTTATGAGGATTTAAATTTAAATGAAGGTACTTAAGTCTGGTGTAAAAAAACTTGCTTGGCTCCATTGCAAAGGTCATGCCCTGACTCATGTAAGGCATCATGGAATTTTATGATGTCTTGGTGCTAAAGCCTGCAGTAGGTATACTGTATTACTCAATGCTGTTGCTGTCCTGTGCAGTTCCTATGTTCTTGTCTTGTGCTGGCCATGAAACTGTTCAAAGCACAGTAAATGTCATGCTGTTTTCTATAGTTTAAAGTGTATCTTAGGTAGAAAAAACTAGCTTTTATTGAATATAGGGACTTCACAAGACATGTAACAGAACTGACAAAGTATACAGTACCTTCTGCTGAATTGTGTAAGCACGTATCAACTCCCACAATGCCTTGCATAAGTGGGATCATGACCTTTGCAAGGGAGAAAAACAGGTTTTCACACCAGGGTAAAACAGAGTGAAGCAACTGTGTTTATATTTAAATTAGGATGCAAAAAGGGTGATGCAAGAGAGGGAATTATTGTTCATTCCTACAAACTTTACAGGTAAACAGAAAATAGGTTGAGGGAACTTTCTCTTTAAGAAGAAGCATCTCATAGGCAGAGGGAATAATGATGGAGTGCACAGGCTCAAACTAAATGTTTGAGGAGAGGTAGATGGCCACTCCCATCACCCTCTTAGCTTGATCCTGTCGAGTGATGGAGAAACCTGAGATAGCATTAGAAAAATCAGGGACCTTAGGGGAGAGACAGGATTCCAAGACAACCAATACATCAGGCTTAAAGCTAACCAAAAGTGACTGTAATGGGTCAGTTTTAGGGAGAAGGGATGGCAGCTAGGTGGGCAGCTGTCAGGGTTCCTTCCCTGAATGGTGTGCCCCCAGTAGCTATGGATAGAGTGAAGAATATGGGAGTCGTTGTGTACTCGGATTTGACACTGGAACATCATGTGTCTGCTATGGTCCTCATTGGATTTTTTCAGTTAAGGAATATCTCCCAGATCAAGCCCTATTTAGGGCCTGAGAGCCTGGTGACCTTTGTTCATACCTTTATGACTTCAAGACTAGACTATCGTAACACTCTTTACCTATGGCTACAATGGAGGTTGGTGCATTGCCTGCAGCTGGTGCAGAATTCAACAGCCAGGATGATCTCCATATCTTCCTACTCCAACCATATAACACCTGTGCTGTGACAGCTACACTGACTTCCAGTTAGGTGGAGCGCCACCTTCAAGATATTGTTGTTAACTTACAAAGCCCTGCATGGATTGGGGCCTGACTACCTTAGAGACCTTTTAGCATGGTATGCTCATGATGGACCACTGAGGGCAGGTTTTCGGTCATCCTGAAGCTTGTTCAAAGATATCAGAACAGAGAGAGAGAGAGAGACAGAGAGAGACAGAGAGAGCGCCTTTGCAGTAGCAGTTCCTTGTCTATTGAACTCCTTGCCATTCCAATTGAGGAGTTCAACCTTGGTGGAGAGTTTTAAAAGATGACCGAAAACTCATTTATTTAGATAAATGTTTGATTTAAATGAGATGAATTAATACATGCCTGGTGTTTTAGGTTAGTTATTAATGTATAAATTTATATTGTTGTTTTTATATGTATTTATTGCAAATGTCCTGAATACTGTGAAGTGCTCTGAGCTGTATGGATGGGGTGCTCTATAAAAATAAATACCTTACAGCACCTTACCTTACCGCACCGTTGTATGTGTAGGGGTTTTACGTGGTCAGTAGCAATGCCACAGTAGCCTTTTACCACTTTCAAAAACTGCTGAACATACTGTACCACTGTAGCCTGGCTGAGAGATGGTTTCCTAATTTTCACAGGCACAGTGGTGAGTTCAACATGCTCACGCTCTCCACTGACTGTTGCACAGTGGGGCACCTTGAATATGGACCCTGCCCCCATCTGAATGCAATCAGCTTGATAAACATGGTGCTGTCCACCATTTAAAAATAATATTGGTTCAGATAAACCTTGGTTTGATAAGGACTGTACTAAAATAAGGAAAGTTGGGAAATTAAGGCAGAAATTTTCAACTCCCACAGTCTTTTGTGCACTGAAAATTTTTTAAAAAGAATATAAGAAGCTACTAGTTTCTAAAGAAAGACTGTATAAATTAGATCTGTGGTCACAATTGCAAAATTCTATTTGGACGAAGGATACAAAACTATTTTGGACACTTGTTGCTTTTGGATGTGATGAGAAGAATGTGAGACATAACCTATATGGTTTCATACCTGGAAACACATGGGTCCAATATTTTGAGAGTGTCTATAATAGTAATTTGAGTGTTGAGAATGTTGAAGACTGTGATTTATTGTTAGATAATAAGTTTTATTGTCCTTTAGTTTTTTCAATATTGGAAGTTAGATTAGCCATCTTAAATCAAAAAAGGAATAAGGCAGCTGGCCATGACGAGCTTTCAGTGGACATTTTCCTCCATAATCCTGGAGAGTGGGCTAAGCTTCTGATTTTAATTTTCAATACTATAAGCCAATGCTTGTTATTACCGGATGGTTGGAACCAAGGAATAATTATATCTCTATTAAAAAAGGGAGGTAAACAAGACCCTAGGAATTATAGACCAATTACACTTCTGCCGATTGTACAAAAAATTTATGCCAGATTAATTTTAAATAGATTAGAGAGTTGGATAGCTGAGAATAAATTAATATCCAAATGACAATGCGGTTTTCAAAAACAGTGTGGTACTTTGGATTTAATTTTTATCCTGAATTATGTCATAGATATTTATTTGGAAGTTAAGAGAACTACATTATATCTATGTTTTGTTGACATAAAAGCTGCGTTTGAGTCCATTAATAAAGCTACTTTATGGGATATCTTGACGAAAATGCATATTGATCCGTACTTACTGGGTATTTTAAAAATGTTGCATCATAATGCTACTGCAAGGATAAGTTATACCAGGGATGGAGCTCTTTCTGATCAGATAAAAATCTCTAATGGTGTAAAACAAGGGTGTCTGTTCGCTCCAACTTTATTTAATTTATTTATTGAATATTTGTTTTCTGGACTAAAGAATGTTGACACTTTTGCGCCCAAGGTTGAAAATGAAGATATAAAGTTGTTATTGTATGCAGATGATGCTAGTTTTTTATCAAGAACACCATTAGGCCTGAAAAGAGGCATTACTAGTATAATATCATCCTTAAAAGAGTTGGATTTAGAATTGAATACTAGGAAGACCAAGATTATGGTATTAGGTAGAACATATGACAAGAGAAAAGCATGGAATATTAATGGTATTAACCTTGATGTAGTCCAGGCATATAAATATTTAGGAGTAACATTTGAGAAAAATCATTCCTAGTCTGCTCATTTGAGGGAAATCAAAAATAATTCCTACAAAACTACAAGTGCCATTTTAGCATTTGCAAACAAATTTGCTGGAAATAGTTTTAAATCTTTGTTTTTGCATCAAAAGTTGATAATAATCTGCCAATTGTAATATGGCGGGGGAATTTGGGGGATCTCCCTTGATAAATATGATAATATTGAAGCTGCTCAGAATAGATTTTTTAAACTTATATTGAACTTGCTGAGGGATTGTCCGTCTGCCTTTTTACGCTTAGAATATGGTATATTACCCCTAATTAAAGCAATTAAATTCTGGGGTAAAATTCAAGGCATGAATGAGGAAAGGTTGCCTAAACTTTGTTGGAATGATTTTATTAATCGTCTACAAACCCAAAATGTTAAGAATGTTTAGTTTTCAAGATTGAATGATAAAGTTAAAGCTGCAGGTCCAGAAGGCCTCATTTACCCAACTGTGTAATATAACATTACAAAATATATAGAAAATGCCATGACAAGATTAAAAGATATAGCTATTGCTAAGGATCTTGAATTAATACATGACATTGATAAATTTGGTGTTTATTCATCACTCAAACAACAGTGGGGTATGGAGTCCTATCTTATGTTCTGTGAAAAGGCTTCGCATAGAAACATCCTATGTAAACTGAGAATGGATATGTTAGGCTTAGATACAACTTCCATCAAACAAAATTATGTTATGACTAAGAAATGTGATTGTAACAATAAGTCACGCCCTAGAATGCTTCATGTTATGTATAAGTGTCATAACTGGGAGAAAGAGAAAAAGAGATGGCTGTTTCCACTTTTTGTAGCAGTAATTCCCGGGACTACCTTTGTTACTCAGAAAGAAATTTTAAAATGAGAGAAAGTGAATGTAATGTTTGGTATCGCAAAATTTTTATTAGCATGTGGAATTTAGATTTCTTAAGTTATGTATATGCATTAGTGATAATCATGTAACATTAGAAGTAATGTTACAAATCTTTCAGATTTTATACATTTGTGTATGTTAATAAACTTGAACTTGGTGCTGTTCATGTTAACCTTATGAATATTGGGGCCACAGCCTTTTTCTGTCCTTGCCTTTTATGTTTCTGTGCTAATGATTGTTTTATCCACTACCAATCCACAGAGAAAATCAGTCCGTCTCAAATCAGAGGTCGTTTTCTTAGTTGAGTATCAGTTAAGTATCAATGTGATTCAGCTAACTGATTTGCATGTTTCAGCAGCACAGAATTAGCTGTCAGTGGTCTTATAAATTGAAATGATTGTGATTTTTTAGGGTATCATAGTATAAGTTTAGATAAGGAAAGCAACAGCATTTCACCCCTGCTATCTCCTCTAACTCCACTATCTGGCTTCCTAATCTACGTATGCCCACAGAGATCAGTCACACCAGTAGACCCTGGAGTCAGTTGAAAAACTAATTATGATTGACTTACCACACATTATGACCGATTTTTTTAAACTAGTTTGAAATTTCTGACTTCAACTAACTGAAGAAAATCCAACCAATTTTTTCAACTTTCACCATCGTTAAATTTTAATATGTAGTAGTTTGTCATACTTTTTAAACTTTGTATCTTTTTTTATTAAAATTTCAACTATAAAAGTTAATAATATGTATGGAAAAGCCCCCCCCCTTTGAAATCAATGGGGCACTAGTACACACAGTCTTTGCCTTCTGACATCACAAAACGGTTCTGCATGTGCCTATGTGGGGATGTGTTTTTGGGTTAAAATCAGGAAGCAGCTCCATTTTTAGTATTTGGGATTTAGCAGCTTTATAACTTTATAAATGGGCAGAAACAAAAGGAATTATTTATGCCTTTCAACTCTGGGGCAGGTGAGGTATTGCATATGTTGGAGGGAGCAGCAACTAGGCAGCAGCAGCTAAGAAACTGGCAGCTCTTTAAAATATAAATACAAAGTGCAGTGAAACAAATCTACACACAGTAAGGACCCACTAAAGCACAATAACCAGTCAAAACAACAAAAAAATATACAAAGCCCCTGAAAGTAACAAGTTGAAGCAGGGCAGTAAAACAGTATATGGTATAGAAAAATAAGCAGCACGAATACTAGTTACTTAGAAAAAGAATTGTAAGTCTAAAATACAGTATAGGTAGGGCCTCTTAACCGCCCTACAGAAGCTAGAAGGTACCCTTTTGCAAATAACAATAATAATATCAGTATTTATTGAGCACCTTTCAATTATCAAGGCGCTTCACAAAATGTAAAAACAGTTAATTAAAACAGTATCAAAATCAAGACAAATCAGGAAAAGCCTTGTTCCACAAAAACGTTTTTAGTGCCTGCTTAAAGCTCCCCACGGTCCTGCACTCCCGTAGCTGACAGGGCAAAGAATTCCAGAGAGTAGGGGCCGCAAACAGAGCTAACCATTAATATATGTTACTTTACTAGTAGTTGTAGGATCTGTGACACTAAAAACTGGTTGAGGGAGGAACCCTAGAAATACCTCCTGTATGGTATACCAGAACTGAGATGTATCCAAAGTTTACATTTAAAGCTAAAAACAACTCATGCATATTAAAAAAACATTTTCTGACACAGTTTCTGAACTTATTTTGACTTTCAGCATGTACACTAATGTGTTTTGTGAAAATTTTATTCATCTTTCTGTGAGGATTTTAATATTTAGTCTATCCAATTCCTACAGTGGCAAACAACAAACACGTTATCCATTGAACCTGACCAACTATGCTCCATGCTCCAGCCTCCTATGGGTCCGGGAACTCACCAAACGATCACCTGCACCTGGCCTGCTCCACGACATTGTGGGGAGTCTGACTTATTCACAATGCCACCAAAGTCAGAGATAGAGCCCTGCCGGGCTGTCAGCAGTAGATCGATAATCAATCGCCTTGGCTTTTCAAGTTCAGTCCTCTGGGCCTCACAGCCTCCAAGCCCTCAACAAGCCATATAAGCCAGCCCAGCATGCAGCAGACACAGACTGAGTAGTCTGTGGGAGACCATCCTCCTCCTTCTTATTGCCCAGTGTCCAGCCCTAGCAGGCCTTGCATACACATCCCATACAGTACCTTGTTCACTGTAGTAGCCTGTTGCCCATTTGGTTAGGTGTCGGGTGATGATTCAATCGGTGGAATTGGGTGGCTCCAATAGTTCAGGCTGCCGCTGTTGCTGTACTCAGTGGAGGTCCTTTTGGGAGCTGTGTGCTCCCTCCTCCCAACCCACATGTCGGTCCCCAGCCCAGACTTATGTCCCCACTCCAGTACTATGTGCAGTGGAACTAGTGCACCTACCACCCCTCCTATTCACCAACTCTGAAGACCTGAATGAGACTGAGTAAGAGTTGCCCGACAGGCACTGCTGACTGGGTCATGGGCTGATCCCGACCACGACCAGACCACTGACTTGCTGCCTTCACACAATTGCTGCCTGGCTTTACTAGAGGATTGACTGGGACCTGCACAGCCACACACTAGTCTCTCTCTGGGCACCAGACACGTCAGGACAGTGGACAAAGTTATCTTATTTTTAAAGTAAAGGCCTAAACACCAAACATCATCACTGCAGAAAAAACGCTGCTTGCTTCAGTGCCCACACACCAACACAGAAGCCTCCTCTCCTGATAGTCTCCTCTCCTACCTAAGCACGCTGTCCCCACCACCCCGTGCAGCCAGTCACAGACACTCTCAAGCTCCTGGCTCCTCCTTCTATCTCTCCTAATTGGTGGATGCTTCGTGTCCAGGAGCCAGGGGTGCATTTTATTGGCTGTAAGGCGACGTGCCGGCGGTTGAGAACCATTGGATATTCATGGCCCCGCTGGTCTCCCTCCCCTCCGAAAGAAAAAAAAAGAGAAAACACATTGCAGTGCACCACAGAAATAAACCTGGATGGGTCACAGAATCATCAACTGCAGTGGATTTCAACTCCACTATTTTATGACTTCAGTCCAATGCAGTTGCAGCTGATTGTAACTGCACTGAATTGCAACTGACTATTTCAACTGCCGATGACTGCTCCGGGGTCTACACACCAGTCTTTCTAACCCCCCCCCCATATGTAGTAAGGCCACTGGCCAAGCAATGTTCTCATACAGACTTCTAAATCTTTGGAAAAATCATCCAGCTTAGGTATGTGCGACTTCTTTGAGAAACACACTCACTCACAGCTCAGCTCAGGCTACTGGTCTGCCCAACCTGCCACAGTTGCTTGTCAGTCCTGGTACACACATCTGTGATGTCCAGGCTTGACTACTGTAATACTGTCTATATGCTGCATGTTCACCCATTATGTAATCTTGCTCTGTATTTTAATTATGTACAGTATGTTGTGTTTTTTGTATTTATGTTTGTAATGATCTTTTTAATTATTGAACAAATAAAATGAATACTACTACAGTAATGCACTCTACTCCCACGCAAACCAGCAGTGCCTCAGTGGTAGCCGAAGGGGTGCAAGCACAACAAGGTGGCTAACCCCAAGCATGTCAGAAGATCCACTGAATGCTGCACTCATAGCATAGAAAGCACTGTCCAGGTGTAGATAAGTGCTACTTCATGATAAACTTTTATTTAAGTGCTGCCACACCCATGTTGGGACCACTCACCCCAGTGCTTCACCATAAAGGCTTCATCAGGGGGCAGAGACTATCAGTATAACACATACATCATTAACAGGTGCATCATTAATTCATTTATTACAATTAAAAACAGGAGCAAAATCAATATTTAAAAATACAACACCAGTGCTGATGTTAATAATTGGATATCAAAAAGTAAAAACATGTCCTGAGTTACCACAAGCTAGACTGGGTGCATAGCAATCGAAATTAAATTCCAACCTTCCTATCAAATTTGAGATTCAAATTGTAGATCCTGATTACTGCCTAACTGGGTGACAGCATTGTGTTCTTCTGTAGTTAAGTTGACATAACAAGGAACAAAAGGGGTGATAGCGAGTTGTAAAAAGACACATTCATCTGCCCTCTGAAATGTATGTACAACTGGATTCATGTGAGGAATAAACATGATCATGCATTTATGTCCAGCTGTTCAGATATGAGATGTGATCTCTTTTACTGCCGTGAATATGATATCGTTAGAGACGTGTTTTTTTGTTCATGTCTGTTCAGTTTGTCACACCTGATGATTTTAACTTATGTATGTATTTAATTTGGTCTGACCATCACACCATAGGGTTCAGTTTTGGGGCTCCCCCCAAATGGACCTACCCCTTTGGAGATGGTCCAGTACCACCCTTTAAGGGGAGTTACCCCAGATGGTCTATTGGCAGTGCTGGACCTATCGGGATTGCTGGGTGAAAGCACAAGTCCAGGGGACCTTGTACTAGCCTCTAATAAGGCAGTGGAAGATGCCCTGGACTTGATTACTCCTGTTCATGTTCGACCACTCACTCTTCGCCCAAGGTCCCCTTAGTATGATGGGTCCTTGAAGGAGTTGAGACGGAGTGGTCGAAGACTGGAGAGAGCATGGCGGAAGTCTGGCCTGGATGCTGACAGGCTTAGATCGATGTAGCATTATAATGGCTATCAATCAGAAATCACCCATAAGAAGGCAGAGTTCCTGTCCAGGGAGATTTCTGCTGCGCAGAACCGACCGGCTCAACTCTTTCGTACTGTTGACAGATTGTGCAATCCAATCTGTCTACAGTCCGGAAGAGCTTTTTCACAAATTAAGTGTGATGAGCTAGCTCATTTTTTTGCTGATAAGGTTGCCAGCATCAGGTCTGGAATTGGCCCGGCTCTCCCCATGAGGGGTTGTGGAGGTTGATGGGAGGTAGTGAGCACCCAGTCTGTCTGGACGGATTTTAGCCGATCGGAATTCATGGACATTGTGAAGATTGTCCAGACTTTGCACCCAATATGCTGTAGTTTGGATCTGGGCCCTACCTCCCTGTTGGTGGGATGTGTAGTTGTTATCTGCCCAATCCTAGCTGAAATTGTATGGAGATCCTTGTAGATAGAAACCTTTCCAGATCCCTTAATGAAGGCAGTCATTTGACCACTCCTTAAAAACCCTCCTTGGATCCCATCGATCCAGCTAACTACCGACCTGTCTCTAACCTTCCCTTTGTGGGGAAGGTTATTGAGAAGGTGGTTGTTTTGCAACTGGACAATCACTTGGTAACTCACAATGTCTATGAAGCTCTCCAGTCTGGCTTTAGAAAGAGGCATAGCATGGAAACTACCCTTGTTCGGGTATTAAATGACCTCCTGATGGTGAGAGATCGAAAGGTTCATACAATCTTGGTCCTTCTTGACCTCTCAGCAGCTTTTGACACTGTGGACCATGAGGTGCTTTTGGAGACCCTGCAGTTCCTTTGTGGACTGTCAGGTACAGTCCTCAGATGGTTTCAATCCTTCCTTGTAGGCAGATCTCAGAGGGTGGTCACTGGAATTTATTCCTCTGATGACCGCCCCGTCTTGTGGGGTGCTGCAGGGCTCCATATTGGCACCCATGTTGTTTGCAGTGTATATGCTGCCTTTAGGAGACATCATCAGGCAATACGGCTTGAGTTTTCACTGCTATGCAGATGATACTCAGCTGTATATGTCCTTTGTGCCTGGACAGGTTGATGCGATATCTGTGCTAAATAGTTGCCTCTCTGAGATTAAAGACTGGATGAGCTTGAGTTGGTTAAGACTGAATCCAGATAAGACTGAGGTGCTGGTCATGGAACTGGGCTGCCCGGGGGTGGGTGTTGGTGCTGGGCACATGTTGGGCCTTTGGCTTGATGGTGTCCAGCTCACCACCTCAGATTGGGTGTGTAACTTGGGCTTTGTTTTTGATGATGGCTTGACCTTGAAGTCTCAGCTCATTTTACCATCTGAGGAACATTGCCCGGGGTGAAATACCTGATTCCCCCGGGTGACCTTCCAACATTGGTCCACGCCTTCATTACTACCCTCTTGACTACTGCAATGCCCTCTACCTAGGGCTATCTGGAGTTGATATCCGCCGTTTGCAGCTGATGCAGAACGCTGCGGCCAGGCTGTTGACTGGTACCTCTAGGTCCAGTCACATTATGCCTGTCCTGCGTGAACTGCACTGGCTGCCAGTTCAGTGGTGGATCACCTATAAGGTAGGCTTGCTTACTTTTAAAGCCCTACATGAACTGGGACCCTACTATCTTAAAGTTCTCCTGACACCCTACTCCCCCAATCGCCCTCTCCTATACACGAAGAGGGATTGCTAGAGATTCCCATGGTTCGTCTTAAAACATCTGGGAGCTCATGCTTTTTCATTTGCAGTACTGACCCTGTGGAATTCTCTGTCTTGTCAGTTAAGAGAATGCCTGACCATCAGTAATTTTAAATTTATGCTAAAAACATATTTATTTACTTTGGCCTTCCCGGATTAATTGAATTGATTTTAAAAAGTTATTATATTCCCTGGTTTTATATTCTATTTATGTTTGTACAGTGCCTTGGTTTTGAAAGGGCTATAAAAATAAAGACTTATTGATTGATTGATTGATTAATGGCTCTGTTGTTACCAGCACTTTAGCTTCTCGACAAAGCATGCAAGTGTGAAACGTTGAAGCATTTTTCTGGCAGTGGCACTGCCGTATGTTGGGCACTATCTTGCAAAAATAAAAGTTTGCATACTGGCATTTTCTGACTCCTGAGTGCATTTTTTTTATTTTGTCCTTCTGTAATGCACTCTATCTTGAGGTCAGTGGAGGTACCCTATGATGCTTGCAGCTGGTGCAGAATGCAGTGGCCTGACTGCTGACTAGCCTTTCAAGGTATAGTAATATGACCCTTGTCCTGTGTGAATTGCACTGGCTGCCTATGAAGTGGCATGTTGCCTTCAAGGCTGGTTTACTGTCATACAAGACCCTACATAAGCTGGGCCTGAGCTACCTGGTGGAACATTTAAATCCTCTCCAGTACTTGCACCCCCTCTGCTCTTCTGAGGTGGGTATCCTGTCGGTCCCCAGGGCGTGGCTTAGATCCACAGGAGATTGCTCTTCTGAAGTTGCTGGCCTTTTTCTCTTGAACACTCTTCCCAGGACACTGAGGAAGGCCCCTTTAGTGGAAGCCTTTAAAAGGGGGCTAAAGGCATACCTCCTCAGGCAGACTTTTGGGGACCTGTGAAGGGGTCCCTTTAATCATCTGTGATCACCTATGTTGCTGCTGATTTATTTTATTGTATTTATCATATTAATTATATTGTATTTTTTAAATCTGTTTATGGTTTTATTTGATATACTTTAACTGTAGTACTATCAATTGTTTTGTGAATGATGTTTTGATGACCACTGTTATACTTTGTACGGTGCCCTCAGCCTCCGGGAAGGGGCGCCTATGAAACACATCTACTACTACTGATGGTAACTCCTGCCCTCTCTGCTCTTATTCTTATAGTCCTTCTAGTGACATCCCCTGATGCTTAGTATTACAGTACTATAGTTTGGTTCAAATTTTGCTTTGTTTTTGTCTAGTCTGGTTTAGTATTTTTATGAGTGGATTTCCTAAAAAAATGAATTTTAAATGTATTTTGCTGTTCTAAAAACTTTGCGTGACATCCTCTCTGTACCTCATCCCCCAGGATGCATCTGGAAGCAAACTGGCTGCATCTCAGCATGCCTTTTCTGAGGAAAATATTTTAAATAAATACATTTAAAGAGCTAGTGCTCCATTCTTTAAAGTTAGGTGAATAGGAATCTATTATGTACCAATCTGTTACACTAAGGGAAAGAGCTGAATCTGGTTTTAAAATAAGCACTACAACCTTTTTTTCCCCCTGTATTCTATTTTTCCTCCTGGGGTCATGACAAGGGAGGCTCCCTTCTGCTGGCTGCCAGCTCCCCCACTGTCCATTGTTGCCCCAGGATCCTAGCAGTGAGGGCACCCCCAAAGTTTACCCCTGTGGTGGGATCAGAAGTGGGAGGTCCATTCCCCCCCAAAGCTCATAATCCACTTTTCTCACTCCAGGTGGCTCTGGTGACATGGTGGTTGGTGGTGTGGCTAGTGGGCATCGGTATCCAGTGAACACAGCGACCACAATTGAGCACTTACAAAAAGGGTGACTCAATCATGGCGCCTGTGTTCTGGGCTACCTGGCAGGGCAGTGACCGGATACAAGGGTAGGTGCATACAACAACAGGATGTCGTTATATATACACATGCGGGGGGGGGAGGGACCATGCTGTGTGACAGGCGGAAGGGGAGGGAGGGTATGTGAGGTGTAGTGTGGTGGTTGGCTGCTGAGCTGGCTGTGTGGCATGGTGGATAGGTGGCAGGCTGAGGTTGGGAGGCTGGCAGGTTTGGTTCTGGGGTGCGATCGCTTTTTGCGTTGGGTCGGGTTTTCTTTCTTTTTTTTTTTTTTAGTTTAACCCCCCGACATGCACCCTTCTGGAGCTGAAAATCATTATAGGGGGAGTGGGGGGCACAGCCCCCCACATAACATAGAAAACCGGTCATCGGTTTCATAGTCGCTGCGAGTGTACATCACTGTAATTCATTTTCTGCAATGTACACTCACCCAAATGGTGATTGCCCCTCTGTGATCGCTGTTTTCACATGGAACTATGGGTGTCGTACACCCTTGCTGTGTCTGTCCTTTTTCCTCCAATGTTTTCTTCCTTAATTCTCCCTGGGGCCTCAACAAACTCAGTCATGCACACACATAGATGCATGTGTACATGCTGGAACCCCGCTCCACCCACCCTGGCCTAGTGCTTCTCCCATCTGTGTGGCATTACCACTGAGCCTCCACTCGGTGGCAGACAAGCACTGGGAAGACCAGCCTCCCCAATTCAGGACAGGGAGGGCTGCCTACCGGCCATTTGATCCTGCTCCCAGCTCTCTTCCCCCCCCCTTGGCATCCTGAGCTGATTTCTGAACTTGGGTCACTGGCATGGGAGAGGTAAGACACTAAGCGCCTCAGCCCTCTGCTACTGGGCCAGCACTACAATTTTTTTATTTTGCAGTTACATTTTTATTAAAATTTCAAATTGATACAACACAGCCAGAACAAAAATTAATGACGTCCCATAAGCAACAGTTACTGCAGTGATGAAACACATGCAGAGAAAAAAAAAATAGAAAAAAGGACCAACGCAAACAAATCAGGGACGTTTGAAGATTATATACATTTGAAATTGCATGTTATAACCTCTGAACCTGAACGGCTAGCTACTAACCAAAGGGCAAAAGTTTTGTTAATATACCAGTCATGTACCTTTATTATAGGAGAGGTAACTGCTCCAGAACTGAAGTGCCCTCTCTTGTCTCCAACTAGTGAAAGAAAAGGAGCCAGAACCTTTTGCATTTTCCATCATGTGATGGAGCTTGGCTGTCAGCCATTCCATTTCCAATAGATTTTTCCCATTTTTGAGCCACGTAGCAACTGTGTGAAGCTTTGCCTGCAGCCACACTTGTGTCATTGCTTTGGTGGCTGACACAGTCAAGATGGGAAATGGGTGCAGTTTTGCCTTCCCTTTCATAACCCCTGGGATGAGATCCCATATAAGAGATTTTGTGTCTTCTAAGGTTGGAAGCTCCAGTATGCTACATGTCTTCTGGGTTATCTCCTCCCAGTAAGTTTTGAATATTGGGCAACTCAAAAAAACATGTTCATGTTGTGCTGTTTGACTGCACTGCCTCCAACAGGAACTTATGTGGTGGTGCTGTACCAAGGTATGATAGTGGGAGTTATAAAGTATCTGGTCAACACCTTCCATCTGTGCTCCCTTCATGTTGGGGAGGCAGAGGTCTTAACTATCCCACTTCATCTATCACATTCAACCTTGTCTAGACCTACAGTGTGCCTGCTTCCTTTTCCCATTTACTTTGGATTTTCACCCTAAAGACTGTGCTAAGAGGCTTGCAGAGTTGATAGAGGTTTGAAATGAAATGCTTAAGCTCTGTTACTTCATTCAGTTCCCCGATAAAAGCCTGCAGGGCCCCAAATTCTTCTGCTAGCTGCCATTTTCTGGGTTCCATAAATATGTAGTTTAGGTCCTGCAAGCAACAATATAAATCTGTATGCGAGAGGCCATACTCCTGTTGGATCTGACCACACGATTTAGGGTTCCCACTGCCTAGTAGCTGCCCCAGTCTTCTCAAACCATTCTCTTCCCCCTTTTTATATGTGGGATCTATCTTACCTAGTTCAAAGTCTAGTCCTTCCCTGATAGAGGTGTATACATAGTACTGCAACTTGCCATTCCTAAGAATTATGACTTTGTCCAGGCATTCATTAACACCTTGGTCCATGGGTTTGTGATGAGGTTCATGGCTCCAGAAAGGATTTAAGGCCTACTTTTCTTGAGATCTGTCTCCTTCCAACCTAACCCATTCTGGCACCTTTTTCCTCATAGGGTGTGGGGCCAGATGCTGAGTCTGGCTGTCTCTGAAGTAACTTTGTAAACATGGAAGCCCCAGGCCACCTTTATCTTTATCTTACATCAAAAGTGCCCATTTCAGTCTAGGGCAAGAATTGTTTCAGATGAATTTGGCCCAGTCTTTCCTTATTCTTTTCCAGGTGTTCCTGGGAAGTGGGACAGGAAGGTAGGAAAACATCAATAAGAATCGAGGTAAAATATTCATATGAATGGTTTCCACCCTCCCTGTCACTGACAGGGAAAGCTCTCCAGCTGTTTGATATCTTTCTCCATTTCTGCCAGTAGAGGAATATAATTGCCTCTTATAGGGCTTGTCTGCAGTTCAGTACGTTGGATCCCCAGATATCTAAGCTGATGCTGGACCCACTTCAGCTTACATTTTCCCCACCAGTGGTCTGACACTGTCCCACTTAGAAGCATGATCTCAGACTTACCAGCATTCATGTGAAATCTGAGGCCTCCCCAAAGTAATTAAGAATAGCCAGCCATTTTTGTAATGAATGTTCAGGATCCCACAAAGAAGTTGAGTATTATCTGTGTAAAGCACCACCACTACTACCTCCTCCCCCAACTCAGATGCTCTGCAGTTGTGGTACACTGCTGCCAAAGGCTCTATGCTGAGCAAAAAGCAGGGGAGAGAAGGGGCAGCCCCATCTCGTATCTCTGCTGATAATGTATTTGTTCTGAGAAAAGCCCATTTGCTTTTACTCTTGCCGATGGACTACCATATAGCGCCCCCACCCATTTACATAAATCTTCCCCTAGACTGAAAGCAGACAAGGTTTGCTGAAAAAATTCCTAATTCAGGCGATCAAATGCATTCATGACATCAATTGCCAATGATGCTGTGATTTCCCTACTCCCTTCCAGAGCTAATATGACATTAAGTAATTTTGTTGGGTATGAACCCCATCTGGTTAGGATGCACTATTGACCTTACAAATTTTTGAAGCCTGTTTGCTAAAACCTCTGCATATATTTTTGCATCCTAATTAATTAGTGATATGGGCTGATAGGAACTACTTAAGTTGAGCAGTTTCTCTGCTTTCAGGAGAACTGAGACATTTGCCTCCTGGTAGGATGGCGGGACCTCCCCTGTAGAGATGCTGTGAAGTTTTAATTCCGAAAACCACTCTTACATAACGTGGCTAGCTGACACATCATCTCCCATCAGGGATGCTGCAGCCTCTCAAAACCTGTCCCAACTTGTGACCACTGCCACTAGAATCAGCCAGAAGACTGGTAGTGCCACCCTCCTTGATCTTGTGCTCATCAGTGCACGCCACAAAGCAACCCAGGTCAGAGTACTACCCAATGCCCTGAGTGACCACTCCCTGGTGCTTTGTCACTGGTCGTATATTGTTAGAAAGCCCACCCCAAAACTATCCTACAACACCGCCTCAAACCTGGCAAACTTCGGTCCCTTAGACAGTGTCTCTTATCTAGTGACTGGTCCCCCATCAAAACCACACTGAACATTGACTCTGCCCTTGACCACTTCATTGACACCTTCAACTCTGCCTGCAACCAGTATGCACCCCTAAGCAAAAAGATAGTTAAAGGAGTTGACACACCTTGGAGGTCACAAGTCCTGCTGGACCAGATGCGTGAACGTGACACTGTATGGCACATTGCTCTGGATATGGGTAATCTGCTGATAGGCAGCGCTACCAAGACATGCGTAATAAATGTACTTGGAATATTCATAAGGCAAAAGCTGAGTATTACCAAACCTTGCTCACTGCCTAATGGGGCTCAGGGCGTAAGTTCTGGGACTCCCTCAAAGAGCTCAGTGGCAAAGCCTCCACTGCACCTCCCTCCCAACTCAGGGCCAATGGGTCTATCACCACAGATCCTGCCCTGATTGCAAATATGTATAATGCCTCCTTCTCCGACCTTAGTAGTGTTCTCCCCCAATTTCTTCTCCCCCACCCCCCAGCACCACCTTGCTCTCTCTCCACCCCCCGTTCCGCTTTAAAGCAATATCTCAGCATGAAGCTGCCCCCTTTTACTTAAGGCCCTCAGCAAATCACGTTTCAGCAGCTACACACTGGATCTTAAACTGCTTAGGCTCACCTTTAACAAAGTCCCCCCACCATGCCTTCTGAACCGCTCCCTATCTCTGGGTCCGTTCCTCTAAATGGAAATCTGCCCTCATCACACCCATCCTTAAAAGTGGTGACGTCTCTCTGCCTGGGAACTACTGCCCCATCTCAATCCTGCCTCCCCTCTCCAAAACCTTGGAGAAGATTGTGGCCACCTAGCTTATGCACTACCTTTCCAAATATAGCCTCCTGTGTCCTGAGCAGCATGGCTTCCGCCATAACCACAGTACCACCACAGCCTTTTGGAGTTTACAAATGCCCTCCACACATCTCTTGAGACTGGCAACACTGTTGATGCTGTTTTTATAGACCTTTCCAAGGCATTTGATATGGTGCATCACACACTACTCTTGGATTCCCTCACACAAATGGGTCTGTCTCCAGAGACGACTGGCTGGTTTGCCAGCTATCTGTCGAGAGAACCCAGACAGTCAGGCTTGCCCAAACCCTGTTCTCCCCTCTCCAAGTCAGGTCAGGCATCCCACAGGGCTCTATTCTCTGCCCTCTACTTTTCTCCCTGTTCCTCAGCTCCCTGCCCGAGGATTGCTCTGGGAAACTACTCCTGTATGCGGACAATGCCGTCCTCTACAGCTCCCACACTGATCCCACATCCCTCCATTCTGCACTCCAGAAATCTTTCACTGAAGCTGAATCCTGTTTCATTCAACATAGGCTGGTCTTAAATAAAAAACAAAACAAAATCCATGGTGTTTGCACACTCCCATAACAAGAGCATAAGACAACCCCTGCTCATATTGAACTCTCTAAATGACCCCCCTTGAGCAGGTTACCTCGTTCAAATACCTAGATATCACCCTAGACTCTGGGTTCACCTACCATGACCACATCTGAAAACTGAGCACCGCTGTCAGTGTGTGTACTGGCTTAATTCACTGGTACAAGCACTGCCTCCCACCAGATGCCCTCCACCTAACTGTCTTGGCATCAATACTATCACTCATAGACTATGGAATCATTATCTATGGGGCAACCGACAACATGCACCTAAACAAAATTAGGCTGGCCCTTAATAAGGCCTGTAGACTAGCTACTGGTTGCACCAGATTCACACATACCTGCACCCTTTATGCCTCAACCAACTGGCTAAACTTTGATGGGAGGCTCAAATATCAGACCTGCCTCTTTGCTAAAAAAATAACAGCAGGGCTACTTCCACCTGCTCTCACCCCCCTACTCCAGGCACCATTGTCCACCCACCTCACTCGGCAGTCAGCGACAACCCACTTCCAGGGTATCTCGCTGCAAGACCACCCTCGGGTCAAAGAACTTTTAGGTACCTGGCCCTAGCTGGCTTAACTCACTCCCAAACTCCCCTCCTCACAGAACCCAAACTTGGCTGTTCAAGTCCCAGCTAAGAGACCTAATCTCTCATGACTCAGTCTGTGACTGTCCTTGATTTCTAGCCCTACCCACCCCCCCATGACTATGGACTTAACTCTGGTCCAGCCACCCCAGGGCATGTCTATATTTGACAATGGACACCTCAGTCCAGCCTAGGCCTGCAAATAACCACCAGGGCATGGCTGGTGCCACCACCCTGCAGTGTATGTTTCTGTTACATAGAAACATAGAATTTGACAGCAGATAAGGACCGCTTAGCCCACCCAGTCTGCCCATTTCCCTACCTAATGGATAAGCTGCAGATCCTAGTTAACCAGCAGCCTACTTCTTCCTACCCCCACCCCCTAGAATTGCCTAATGAATGTCCCATGCATGCTTGAATTCCACCACTGTTTTTGACTCCACAACCTCCTCCGGAAGGCCGTTCCATGCATCCACAACCCTCTCTGTGAAAAAATACTTCCTTAAATTACCTCTGAGCCGCCCCTCCTCTATCTTCAAATTGTGCCCCCTTGTCCTTGCACACCTCTTTTTTTGAAAGATGCTACCCTCTTGGACTTTGTTGAGTCCCTTGAGGTACTTGAAAGTTTCTATCATGTCCCCTCTCCTCCTTTCCTCGAGGCTATACATATAAGGTCCTTAAGTCTCTCTTCATATGTCTTCTGGTGCAGACCCTGCACCATTTTAGTGCCCTCTCTGACAGCTTCCATCCTGTCTATGTCTTTATGGAGACTGGGTCTCCAGAACTGTATGCAGTACTCCAGATGGGGTCTCACCAGCTGTCTGTACAGAGGGATAATAACTTCCTGTTTTCTACTGGTGATGCCTCTCCCTGTGCATCCCAGTATACCCCCAGTCCTCCTTGCTGCCCTCTCACATTGCTTGCCCACCTTTAGGTCATCTGATATGACTACCCCCAGGTCCCTTTCTATTTTTGTTGTTGTTAGTATCTCACCCCCAACTGTGTACTCTTCTCCTGGGTTTTTGTTTCCCAGGTGCATTACCTTGCACTTCTTAGCATTGAATCTAAGGTGCCATACATTTGACCATTCCTCTAATCTTGCCAAGTCCCTTCTCATCCTTTCCACCTCACCTTGTACATCAACTCTGTTGCAGATCTTTGTGTCATCTGCAAAGAGACATACTTTTCCTTCCCATCCCTCTGCAATGTTGCTTATAAAGACATTGGAGAGGATGGTCCTAATACTGAACCTTGTGGTACCCCACTAGTAACCCCCTTTCTTCAGAGGACTCATTTACTATTACTCTCTGTGTCCTATTCTCCAGCCACCCTTTACCCAGGCTGTCATCTTGGGACCCACTCCCAGGCTGGCTAACTTGTATATTAATCTTTGTGTGGGACTGTGTCAAATGCCTTGCTTAAAGTCTAGGTAGGCCATGTCCACAGCCCCTCCCTGGTCTACTACTTTAGTCACCCAGTCAAAGAAATCTATCAGATTCATCTAGCATGACCTTCCCACTGTGAATCCATGCTGTCTTGGGTCCTGTGCCCCTCTGGCCTCTAGATACTCGACAATTCTTTCCTTCAGAAGTGATTCCATCATTTTCCCTATCACTGAAAATGATGGAATCACTTCTGAAGGAAAAAATACCTGCTGCTGTCTGTACTATGCACCTATGCTTGGCAACACTCTATCTTTGTATAACCAGCTGCTTTACTGTGTTATCTGTAACCATTTCTGTAACTATTGTGTCTAATTGTTGCTATTGTCCCTGTTCTCAATGACATGGAACCTTTGTAAAGGAGTCTTTGACTCAAAGGTATGTTATCCGATATCTTCAATAAATAAAAATAAACAGGTGAAGTTAAGGCAAAGTTGCCAAATTCACCTCCACAGATCATTTTGGGAAGTTTTTCTATTTAATAGTAAAGTTGCCATTGGTAATATCACCTTGCGACTTCACCTGTAACTTCTTCTTGGGGTACACAAAGGCAAAGTTGGGTCAAAATGACTTCCACCAACTACTTCTTTTGGGTTTTTTAGGCATAACTTGGTCAAATTTTGTCAAATTTTTCTGAAGCTGGGTATGGTTGTAGTCCAGGAGGAGGTGCATATTTGGTGCATTGTTGATGATTATTGGACTTAAACTGTAGATTTGGCTCCGTGGTCAAGTTGGGAGGTGATTTTGGGGTGTTGTGCACACCCCATGAAATTTTCCAGCTGTATTATGTGTTACTATTGTAGTACACATTGAAGCACTTCTTTGGATATATAGATTGTCCCATAACTCCAAAGACTGGTGGAGTTAGTTTGATAGAGTTGCAGTGTTATCCTATGGGACATTAGGGTTAGGGTTAGTATGGTCACCTGCAAGCTGTGCAATAAACATGTGCCCCAGGGCAAGCAGAGGACCCACATGGGTACTGGTGGCCAGAGGACCCATCTCATGGCAAATCTTCAGGCTGAGAAGGAAGAAAAGCAGAAGGAAGTGTTGAATGGGGTGGTGGAGGTGGTGGTTCATCCATGCCAGTAGCAGTTCATGGAGGGCATAAGCGAAGTGTCACAGTAGGACGGCAAGCACACCCTGTGGATGCTGCAGCACCCTCTGTAGAAGTTCTTGCTCCTTATGAGCTAGTATCATTATGCACTCTCACCTGCTGCAGAAATGTTCCTATACTTGCTGCAGTTTATTGGCTGCATTTTCACCCCTACCACTGCTCCTTGTACATCCGTTTCCACCACAGCTTAATATGTCACTGCTACATCCTTTTTTGATTACTTGTTTTACCCATGGCTGCTACAGTGATTTACCTTGATTGTCCATGACTTTTCCTATGTCCTCAGACTGTATCAACTCCTTATATTTAATTTGCTGACTTTTGGCATGTATTTCTGTATATCATATTGTACTTGTAACATGTTTCTCCCTTTGACCCTTTCCTGGGTCGCACCTGTAAATGAGCCCTGGCTCAGTGTGCATTTCCTGGTTACCAAATTTTTAAACAAATAAATCACCAGCAGCACCCACACTGCCACCAGTTTTTTTTTTACACAAACAATACACAACAGGGATTTCAGGGACTAAGGGGAATACGTAAGACACAGCAACTCAGGTAATTATAGTGACGTTACTGTGTACACAAAAACATGCTAACTTCACTCAATAAACAAAAATGAAATCAATATAGTCAAACTACAGTGACAAAAATAATTCAGTAAAACACACCTAACTGTTGTGCAGAACTAAAATTACAAGCCAAAGAAAACAGGAAAAAAATTCACACAAAACACTGACTACAACAGCACTAGTATTACTAAGACAGAAAAAAGGCAGCCTAACCTGCCTTTTTAAGTTGCTTGCACAAGAAACATTTTGCTGCAGAGAATGGCATTTCAGAGGCGTGTCACTGACTATCCCAGTGCAGGTCAAGCTGTGTTGGGTTCGTCCTTGACAAACCAATGATCATGCAAGCTAAGTATGACAGTGGTTCACAGTTTATGGGTAGAAACTTTGTGTAGTTGAAACAAATGAAGCACTCCAATGAGAGAGCACTTCATCCATTTCATTTGCATAACGCCGTCTCGCCTTCCCTCCGTCACTCATTTTCTTTGCTGTCGTGAGATAATCTGTCCTGTCAGTCATTGCTTGTTTAACAGAAATGAAATATACTGAAACAACCAGATTACAAAGTTAAAACTTATGAAACAGCTATGCAATTCCAGTAACTAAATACAATCCAAGCCATTGCTAGCCTCGAGTTGCACTGGTACACCTATCTCCAGCTGTTGTAACTAAATAGCCCTTCCATTTTTTTTGTGTTCCAGGCCATTTCAGATGCACGCTTGAGCTCATCCCCCCCACCTCTATCGAATGTCTCTCTGTGTACACTTGAGCGTCGCAATGGCCCCTGGCTAAAATTATTGATTACCAGTCCTAGAGGAACCAACCACAAGCAGCAGATTCAGAAAGAAATCGCTGCAAGACACATTCTGCTGCTGTGTCTTACTTCTCGACTGTAGCAATAAGTTATGGTGACTGACTCTTCCCTCCCAAATCAACCTGCTTGTTTTCCTTCCCTTACAGTTCAGGCATGCTTTGAGTTTACACGCTGCTGATTGAAGTAACAAAATGCAGAAAACTACTTCTGGCTGCCTGCGAAAACAAATTATAACATGGGGAAAGAGCAATGTCAAACTAGATTGACTGAGTGGCTGGAACACTGAAAACAGAAAGGCTATTTAGTTATGTACAGCGGTGCCCAAAAAATAGATCTGACTGTCCACAGAGAGCAACAGAGAGAATAGAGAGAAAGAACAGCAGATGACATGTGCAGAGCAGTTGTCCTACTGTATGTCAGTCTGTTTCTCTGTGTGCCTCTTTTGACTGAGTCTGTGGGCCAACTGTCGGCATCAGGGTGCACTGGTACTGTACAGAGCAGAACAACTCTGTGGTTAAACAGTGACAGGGAGATCAGCAATTCAGCTGGAGCTTTTGTGTACTCTTCTTCCTGTGTTCACATCTGCAGTTCAAGTGTGGCATGTGTGTAGTCGTGTATGTGTGTCACTCTCTCTGTACAGTGTCTGATGGTGTCTGCTCATGGCAGTGCATTCCAGTGAATGACGGAGAGAAAGACATACAGAACAGGTCACAGTGACAGGCAAGTGGATATAATGTGACCGTAACAGTAGCAATTCATACCAAAGTTGCAGTCAACTGTGTGCTGTCTCTAACTATGTCTCTGTCACTCCCTGGCCAGTGTTACCTCTGTGTAGTGGAGTTTCCCTTTCATTCCATTCCTCATTATACCACAGTGCCATCAAGGAACAGTTGTGTGCGTGGGCGCGCGTGTGTGTGGTCTCCATCAGTAGAACATGTATGACTGCTTTTTATGTGTCAGACATGTCACAGATCAGTTATGTATCTGTTGCAGCAGCTTTTCATTTACAAATTTTATCAAAATACAAGCAAGCAACGTTCGGCACTGACAAATGCTTGTTTGTTCTGTAAGTTGCTGCAGCTAAGTTCCACTTCCCCAACAGTACTGCTTCACTATACAATACAGAAAACAAAACTGCAGCTTTAAACTAGCTAAATTACAAACAAATACCACAAATAATTGGTGATCTAGAGGCACAGGACATGGTAGATATTTAATGGAGTGATTTTTGGGAAAAAACTGCCTATTTTAAATGCTTTCCAAAAGTTTTTAGTCACAAAGATACAGTGCACATTTAACACCAACTGCCTCTTCCTCACATTGCACTGAATTCAGCCTACACATGGCAATACAGCTCATTGCAGCACCATGTGATCTCTAAGCCCATAGATTCTTGCAAACTTTGCCTTGGAGCCAAGGTTTGCAGGCGAAGTTCGCAATTTTTGTCATTTGCAAAGTTCTTCTTTAAGACGAATTAGAACTTTGCCTTAAAGGAGAATTTCGTGAATTGGGTAAAATTCGTGAATTTCTCAACAAAGCCACATTTTTCTAACTTTTCCTACCTCTACTTCCCTGTCTCCTTGACCACAGCGAAGACCTACTGTAAATCTGGAACAAAAGTGCCAGCAAAGATTTTATAAAATTCCAGGACAAACCTATCTGGGCCTGGTGGCTTCTCAGAGGAGGGAGCTTTTATTACTATCAAGAACTTGTCTTTGCTTATTGGGGCATTTAAAAGTTCCCTTTGATCTTCTGCTATTTGGGGCAAATCAGCCATGGCCAGAAATCTTTGGACCACCTCCCAGTACCCTACTCCCCCTGTCAGCCTTGTATGGGGATGTGTAAAAATTGCAGAATTCGGGCTGCTAATTCACTGAGGAAATGTGCTTGTCAGCTTTCTGCTTGTGTAACCTGAAGACCAGCAATCTGGTGGCCCTATTGCCATATCATAATGGGAGCTATGCATTAATGTGTGGATGAGCACACACTATTCTCATATCCCCGGTCTGTCTAGCTACACACCCAGGGACAGGCGCAGGGTGTGTGGTATGCACAAACACACACACACACACCATCTGCACATGGCTCACAACATCTGTACATGGCCCTACCCACCTCCATCGTGCAGCTGTGCTGGGGGCAGTGGATCTCCTGCTTAGCACAAGAAGGGGATTCTGAAACAGCATGGGATTGGTGTTTTGTATTGTATGGGTGAGTGCCTGAATGGCTGTCCCAGCACTCCTTGTCAGCCCGGTGGGCTGGGGCAGCATGGTGGAGGGATTTCCTGTCCCACCACAGCTGGTGGGTGTCATGGGGGGCACACACAGGATATGGTAGGGTCACCACTGTTGTGTCCTGTGTCCCCCCTGCTTAATACTCTGCACCTTCATGAATGGCGCCAAGTGCAGGCATGTCTCCAGACATACCCCCAGACTGGCTGAGTGCATAGCTGTGTGACTGGCCAGGGGATTGGGTGTGGAAGGGACACACATCCCTTCTGTGCATGCAGCAGGGGATGTACAGGACCTCCAATGTACTGCTCAGGAATATAGGGTTGCCTATGCGCCATGGATTCACGGCATGTAGGTGACCCACACCTTTATGTATAGGCCCTGATATTGCTGATTTAAAATACCTTAACTGGGTCTCCACCCTACATAATAAGATCTTATTTCACTGATACTTGGCTTCCTGTAACTTGGTGGAAGTATTTGGGTCCTGCACCCTCTGATGTTCTCTTTCTCAGTTGGCAATTTCCTCCATG
Organism: Neoceratodus forsteri; assembly: GCA_016271365.2. Taxonomy (NCBI): domain Eukaryota; kingdom Metazoa; phylum Chordata; order Ceratodontiformes; family Ceratodontidae; genus Neoceratodus; species Neoceratodus forsteri. The sequence goes on along the minus strand of CM057449.1, from coordinate 1,124,485,264 downwards.
AGCTTAGCTTGACTGACCCTGGCTTGTTTCTTTTGGTGAGAGGAATGTGAAATGAAGTGATCCTCTAACACTGCTTTGAGTCCATCCCAAATGCATGTTTGAGGGGAGTTCTTTATTTAGCCTCAGGTATTCTTGAATGTGTATGGTTATAATGAACCATCAGGTTTTCATCATTCAGAAACCCTGGGTTGAACCTCCAGAAGGCACCCTTTTGCACTTCCCCCATCTTTAAGCGAATCACAGTTGGGGCATAGTTGGAGATAGCTGTCCTAGCAGTTTTGAGGGTCCTAGGTGATCTATCCAAGTGCAGATCTTCCACTACATTCCAGTCCTCCTCCAACTAAAAGCTGTCCCCCTTAAAGAGAAGATAGTTTAAACACGGTGCGGTAGAATGCAGGCTCTGCCAGTGTGGGACTATAAACATTTGTTATGTGGAAAAGTTGGGATCCAGCTTTCATTGTAACAAGAGCTAATCTGCCCTCATTACCTGAGAATACAGAAAGTGATTAGGGACATGTAATATGTAGAAGAGATTGTATGCATTACAGTCATGGTGGGTAAAAGGCCCACAAAAGCTAGTCCAGCTAGAAGGATGCAGTGTCTTCTGAGAGTGACACAGCATCAGTTGTAATCTGCCAGCAATACTATCTGAAGACAAATGACCCCTCTCAGTGTCCAGCTCAGTCCTGTTGGGCAGGGTAGATTCATACAGTTCCACAAAAACAAGTGAGCTGGTGCTTCACAGTGTAAGTGTGAAGGTACTACTGCTGGGGCTGGCAAACTCCACAAAAACACTCTGAGGCAGGGATGTAGTGCACATTAGAGGAATGTTGATACTAAAGAAGATATCAGTTGCTGAGAAATGTATTAAGCTAATACAGTTCTAGGCAGGCAGGGGGACTGATCAGGCTCATTTAGCACGCTAGGGCCACTAGGGAGATGGAACCAATTGCTGCATGCACACAGCTCAACAGTTAAGTATATAGTCAAACAAAAAAGTATAAAAGTCGGTACCTCGTGCTTTGTTGTTTCAGGCCCTTATATACCTTCTTGAGATTGTGTGGATATCTTCTGACAGTCCAGATCTGCAAGTGCCTGCCTTGCTCTTGCCTTTACCAATGATTGTTCATGCCATCTACTGCATGTCCCTCATGTAGACCTCTTCTGGGAGTTCTGGTATCTTGATGTCATGCATCTGGAGCATTTTGGTCACTTGCAGAAGTGAATCATACACTTTGATCTCCAAGTCCTCTTGCACCACTAGCTTCACTGGGTACCTCATTTGAGCTGTGACCTATTTTCTCCTCAGCTGCTTGGATTGCCAAGACTTGCTTTCAGTTTTTGAGCATATATGGTTGGTAGTCCTGATCAATGTAGACACATTTTCAGTTAAGGCACAAATCCATCTTGGCTGGACTTTTGGTTACGTCATGGTCTGGTTAGCAGTCTGAACCATGAGCTCTCCCTGCTAACTACAGAAAATACCCCTGAACCATGAGCTCTCCCTGCTAACTACAGAAAATACCCCTGAACCATGAGCTCTCCCTGCTAACTACAGAAAATACCTGTATCAGAGGTTGAATTTCATAAAATCTCCTATCTACAGACTTGTAAGGGGTTGCAGTGGACATGGCTAAATGGTTAAGTTTTATTTTAAGTGCTACTTAACTACATTGTAGTTATAGTGTAACTACACTGTAACTGCATTGCAATTGCAATGAAGTTGCATGCAACAAACGTAACTATATAGTGTAATTACCCTGTTGCATGAAATTAATGATTAGTTACATTGAGACAGACTCTTAAAAAAAGTGTAACTGGCTAAACATACCCGAAATAAGTTTCAAATTTTAGCAGAGGATGGCAACGGAACTGAGAGTGGGCAGTCAGACGCGGAATTCCTCATAATGTCAGGCAAGGCCTCATGACCGGACAACAGACAACATTCCAAACAAAACAGGCAGGCTGCACATAAAATTAAATTGGAAAGTCATTCAGAACAAAATAAAGGACTCCCTCAATGGTATCAGATCCTTTATAGCTTCATTGCAGCAAAGGATCTCTGAGGCTGACCACCAGATCTTAGAAAACACCACCAGACTGGATAATCTTGAGACGGCATTCATAACCCTGGCAGACAAGCAACTACAGATTACACAGCACCAGGAGGAAGCTGCGAAAAGTGCCTGGCAAAAGATATTTAAGAATCTATGGGATTGCTGAGGATGATGGAGGTCAAGACATGGTAACGTTCCTAGACCAGCTTCTTCGCACTACCCTGGAGCTGGCACCGGAGTTTCCTATCGATATAGAGCTGGCACACAGAGCTTTGGGTTAGAAGCCTGCTTTGAACATCCATCCCTGCTCCATAATAATACGCTTTTAAAATTTTTCCATTAAGGACACAATCTTGCAAAAGGCATGGGCAAACCAAAAACTGTTTTATGGCACCACTTGTGTCTTCATGGACGATGAATATACCCCACTACGAAAAGATTATGGAGGGAGTATATTTTGTTTTTCCCATATCTCTGTTCCAAAAAACTAAAATTTAAAACTCCATACCCTGCAAAACTTATAGTGCCATTTCTGACAGGGCAGCTGATCTATGAATTGGCCATGGAGGAATGCAAGGACTTATAGAACAGGAGGATTATTCCTGCACAAAGCTCTGACAGAGAAAACCAAATGGATCCTAAACCACCGAGATCACAATTTCGTCCTGTTTCCTGCCAGCAGTCACAGATCACGGATTCCTTGCTTTCTCCTATTTTAAAATGCTTACAACAGTACAGCAGCTCAGCTGCATCCACGTGAAGATGGCAGACTGAGGATCCTTCCTATTTTGAGCAGGTTAGTGGGGTGAGGGTTTGGTAAACCACCATGGGGATGAGGAGAGGGGAGCACTGGATTTGTTAGGGGGCCCAGTACTGAAGCCAGAAGAACTAGCGGTCTAGATTATCAGGGTAGCTGAGGATTCATGAGGCCAGTGACAGGATGGGCCCTGCTGCTCTGCTCCCGGGGAACTGGGTTCAGGAGTTGCAACACCCTTCCACTGCACTCTGCCATAGCAGCTTATTTAACCATGTTATAACAAAGCTTAACAGTTCACTTGAGCAGATAGATTGCATATAGCCTGGTTTTCCCTTTTTCGTTTATCACTTCTGGCCTATTGCCGCTCCCGGTTGCCACACTAGTCAAGTGAGTCCCCAACCCCCGGACCCCTTGGCTGGATGCCTGCTTCACTGTTCTGTTAACTGTACCACGAGGAGCCTGTGGGAAATGAACATTTGTGATCCTGCTCTTTCCCATAGCATATCTCTTTATCAGTACTGACCCTCTTCTAGTCCCCTGCTTTTGACATTGTCTCACTGGGGACCTCCTGGAACCCTATCTTGTTTAGGGGTCTTGAGAGTTACTGCTCAGACTTCCCAGGAAGTACATTTAGACTTATTCAACATCTGTTCACTGACTGGCTCAATATGGGTGCTCTGATGGACCATTTGTGATGCAGTCAGTTCAACTCATTATGTACTGTGAAGATGCTTCTCTTTACACATAATGGAGACTGTAAACATTGTTACCTGTCTAGGCTGTCTTAATACCATCTATGCCTAGTTGACAATAATTGCAATGGTTCATATTTCCGGGACCCTACTGCCCGTTCCTGGCCTCCCCTCTTTCGCCTTAATATTGTTAAATGCGTTATTGTTACAGATGCCTGTTCCCTTACCAGACTGGCTGTTTAGATGGTTACCTTTGTAAATCCTGTTTCTTAGTGGTGGTGGTGGGGATTAAGACTTGAGTAACTTATGAGCAGCTAGTCCCCATCAGCCTCGGGCAGTAGAGATATCCACCTTTTTCAGTTAGGCTGGCTATCTGGGTCATTATTCACCAGAGTGGCATCACCATGTGGTTTTGTGTATAGAAAGCTGGGCTTAATTTAGCTTATACTTTTTTGTTGTTGTTGTTAGATGAGACCATAGAGCATTTAAGATGCTGCATAAGATGATGGCCCTTTGCTGCTATTTTTTTAAATTTATTTTATTATTATTTGAGTAATAATCCGCTATTCTGATTACCCTTAATTAACATCATTTTGTGGAGCTTAAATTTAATTGCTATTTAGAGGGAGCAGCATGCATTTACCTTGTGTAAGCTGTGCTCCTTCAAGCTGAAATTTTCACCCACCCCCTCCCCCACCTCCTCCACTTATTAAATACTCCTTTACTCCACCCTATGCCCTATCTTACTGGCCTCTGGTGATAAAGGGGCGGGGCACATCACTGTGGGCAGTCCTAGAGCCTGCACTCTGCTGTGTTTACTGCCTCGGTCCTGCTTCTGGAAAATATCAGATTCTATTACATCATCATGCAGCTCCCACTCTACCTGAGAGTCCTACTGACTCCTGTCTGTTGCGGCATTGCCCTGGAATATGTCACCCAGCTAACTGCTGCTCCTCTGGGCTTTTCTGCAGACATGAGGGATGTTACCTTCTTCAATCTGCTACCACTCCCCAGGCGACTCAATTGCCATATTGAGCACTCTTGCCCAAAACTGGTTCTCCACCTGACTAGGTCTTACAGCACATCTAAATGCATCTCCAAAACTAGGACTATCCTCAGCTTCTTGATAGCTGCTACCTGGATCATTGTCCTCTCCTTATCTTTGGCAGGTGATGTGAAAACTAACCCTGGCCTAGTGGCCACAGGGCTCCCTCGCTGTTCAGTCGGTTCTTCCCCGGGCCCCTTTCCAGAGGATTAAAGATTGGCCAACTTAATATAAGAAGCTTGGTGGCTAGTTATGCAGAACCTGTAGCTTGGACCACCACTCAAGGACCTGCTCTGCTTGCAATTTCTGAATCCTGGCTTAAGTCTTCTCTTCCCGACTCTCTGTGTGCTCTCCCTGGATACAACTTGTTCCGGGCTGATCGGCCCGCATCAAAAAGAGGTGGCAGTCTGGCACTACTTTACAAGTCTCATCTAAACCTAACCTTACTACCATGCCTCTCATTTGTGTCCTGTGAGGTATTTCATGCATTGCTTCTGTTGGGTGACTCCAAAAACCTGCACATTGTTTGCACCTACATGCCTCCAGTTTCCTGCAAACATGGGCTTGAGGAATTCCTGGCTTTTCTCTCTCTGGGCCACCAATAACAATGAAGTGATTTGTCTAGGTGACTTCAATCAGAATTGGCTCGGCCCAAACCTCCTTGTCCTTGACTCTAATATAAGCAAGGCCAACCTAACCCAGCTAGTCTTGGTGCCTACGAGACATTCCAGCAATGGTAATAGACACACCCTCCTTGACTGGGTACTTACCAACAGGTTGGATAGAATCTCTTCAGTGACTGTGCTACTGGACTCCATTAGCTATCATTCACCTGTCACCTACCCAAAATCATCACCATGTCTGACTTGTCTGCCTTTGACACCTCAGCTTTTCTAAGGGATCTTCAGCATGTCGACTGGTCCCCCATATTCGTGATAAATAACATTGACTTGGCTGTGGAATACTTTACCAACTCTCTGCACTCCTTGCAGTCCAAGCACATTCCTTCCATCAGACACAGGGTATGGGGCCTGCCTACCAAATGGTTCATTAGCCCTCTTCTATGTATGCTTAAAGCATGGGACAAACTCTGGACCAGATGGAAAAGCTTCTCCCTTCTCTTCATCGCATATTTCTCCCCTTCGTAACTCTTGTAAGAAAGCACTACGGACTGCCAAAAGCAACTGCTATACAAACCTTCTTCACACCACCTCTAGTAACCTGAAAAGGTACTGGGCATAAATTAACCACATAATGGGACGCACCATGTCCCAAACCCCCCATGACTTTCTAATAAATAACGTCTCCTGTAACAACCCTAATACCATTGCTAATGCTTTCAATTCACTCTTTACCGCCCTCCCTAGCTTTGATGCTGGAGGTTCCCCCGCCACACCTCCCCCCCCCAACCTCCCCCGTCCCATCCTTCCCTGATTCTCCAACCAGTCTCCAGGCTGGATATCCTATGAGCTCTTAACACGATGTCGTCCCAAGGCAGCACAGGCCCTGATGGAATAGAACCCAGAATTTTCAAATTAGGTGCATCTCTTCTTGCCACCCCCGTCATGCAATTGTTCGGCCTTTCCATTAGCTCGGGTACATAGAAACATAGAAACATAGAATTTGACGGCAGATAAGGACCGCTTGGCCCACCCAGTCTGCCCATTTCCCTACCTACTGGATAAGCTGCAGATCCTAGTTAACCAGCAGCCTACTTTTCTACCCCAACCCCCCAGAATTGCCTTATGACTATCCCATGCATGCTTGAATTCCACCACTGATTTTGACTCCACAACCTCCTCCGGAAGGCCATTCCATGCATCCAAAACCCTCTCTGTGAAAAAAATACTTCCTTAAATTACCTCTGAGCCGCCCCTCTATCTTCAAATTGTGCCCCCTTGTTCTTGCACACCCCTTTTTTTGAAAGATGCTACCCTCTTGGACTTTGTTGATTCCCTTGAGGTACTTGAAAGTTTCTATCATGTCCCCCTCTCCTCCTTTCCTCGAGGCTATACATATAAGCTCCTTAAGTCTCTCTTCATATGTCCTCCGTGCAGACCCTGCACCATTTTAGTTGCTCTCTCTGGACAGCTTCCATCCTGTCTATGTCTTTGCGGAGATTGGGTCTCCAGAACTGCACACAGTACTCCAGATGGGGTCTCACCAGCTGTCTGTACAGAGGGATAATAACTTCCTGTTTTCTACTGGTGATGCCTCTCCTATGCATCCCAGTATCCCCCAGCCCTCCTTGCTGCCTTCTACATTGCTTGCCCACCTTTAGGTCATCTGATATGACTACCCCAGGTCCCTTTCCATTTTGTTGTTGTTAGTATCTCACCCCCATTGTGTACTCTTCCTGGGTTTTTGTTTCCCAGGTGCATTACCTTGCACTTCTTAGCATTGAATCTAAGCTGCCATACATTTGACCATTCCTCTAACCTTGCCAAGTCCCTTCTCATCCTTTCCACCCCCACCTGTGATCAACTCTGTTGCAGATCTTAGTGTCATCTGCAAAGAGACATTTTTCCTTCCAGTCCTTCTGCAATGTCGCTATAAAGACATTGAAGAGGACTGGTCCTACATTGAACCTCGCGGTACCCCGCTAGTAACCTCCTTTCTTCTGAGTGGACTCCATTTACTATTACTCTCTGTTTCCTATTCTCCAGCCAATTCTTTTACCCAGGCTGTCATCTTGGGACCCACTCCCAGGCTGGCTAACTTATATATTAATCTTTTGTGTGGGACTGTGTCAAATGCCTTGCTAAAGTCTAGGTAGGCCATGTCCACAGCCCCTCCCTGATCTACTACTTTGGTCACCCAGTCAAAGAAATCTATCAGATTCGTCTGGCATGACCTTCCCTGCTAGAATCCATGCTGCCTAGGGTCTTGTGCCCTCTGGCCTCTAGATACTCGACAATTCTTTCCTTTATAGTGATTCCATCATTTTCCTATCACTGAGGTTAAACTAACAGGTCTATAGTTTCCTGCTTCTGCCTTGCTCCCACTTTTGTGAAGGGGAATCACATCTGCCCTCCTCCAGTCCTCGGGTACCACCCCATCCTCCCATGATTTGTTAAAGAGGGTAGTCAGTGGTGTCACTAGTTCTACCCTTAGTTCTTTTAGAATTCTGGGATGAATCCCATCAGGCCTCATTGCTTTGTCCACCTTCAGTTTTAAGAGTTCTTTCAGAACCCTTTCTTCTGTAAATGGGTTGGTATCAACTTCTGTATCCCGAGTGTTACTACTGTTTGTTTTATGTATCTCCTCTTCCTTTGTAAATACTGAGCAAAATATTTGTTTAGTATCTCTGCCTTTTCACATTCTCCCTCTGCCCACCCTCCCTCCCTTTATTAAGCCTCACTATCCCTCCTTGGTCTTCCTTTGTTCCCTGATGTACCTTATAAAGGTTTTATTCTTCTTAACTGAGTTGGCTATCTTTCCTCAGTTTGGGCCTTTGCTGTTCTGACTGCCTTCCCAGCCTCCCTTTTGCTTTAACTGATACAGTTCTCTGTCCTGCTCCTGCTGCGATTCCTTGTACTTCCTGAATGCTTTCTTTCTCTTGAACCTTCACTGCCACTTCCTTTGAGAACCATAGTGGTTTCTTACATCGTCTTGTTTTGTTTATTTGTTTCACACAAAGGCTCGTTACCTCTGTGATGGCAGTTTTTATTATTCCCATTGTTCTTCCACCCTCCTTCCCACCCATTTGCTAGTGCATTCCTTAGGCACTCACCCATTTTGGCAAAGTCAGCCCTCCTAAAGTCCAGTACTTTTGTCTTTGTATGGCTTGACTCTATTGCTGTGTTTATTAGAACCATACTGTTCGATGGTCGCTAGTTCCCAGATGGCTACCCACTTCTACATCTGTGATCCTCTCTCCATCTCCATTTGAGAGTATCAAGTCTATATTGCTCCCTCTCGAGTGGGCTCCAGTACTAGTTGTCTAAGGCATGCCCCCTGTAGGGCATCTAGAATAACTGCACTCTTCGAAGTGGCAGCTGCAACTGCGCTCCAGTTAACATCTGGCATATTCAGATCACCCATCAGCAATATCTCCCCTTTTTCTGCCATTCTAAGTATACTTTCTATCATTTCCTTGTCCATTTCCTCCCCCTGAGAAGGGGGTCTGTATACAACCCCTGTGCGGATTGTGGTGCCATTGCCTGTCTCCAAATTTACCCACAGTGCTTCTTCTCCTCCCTGTTTACCCTTTTGTTCTGTTGCTTTTATTCCTTCCCTTATGTAAAGAACTACCCTCCCTCTTTTACCCTCCCTGTCCCTCCTGTAGATAGTGTATCCTGGATATGTTTACGTCCCAGTCATGGTTTTGTGTGTACCATGTTTCTGTGACTGCCACGATATCCAGATGTTCCTCCTCCATCAAGGCCACTAATTCAGGAAGCTTGTTACCTAGACTACGGGCATTGGTACTCATTGCTCTCCATTTTTTGATGGCCTTACCTTCTGTTGCAGCATCCCCCACTGACCGTTCTACCTTGGTCTTTTTCTCATTTAGTACCCTGTTTTGTAGGGAGAGGCTGGGATTTTTCTGCTGCTTGTCAGTGCCCCTCTCCTGGAAAAATGCCAGAGTTATCCCAATCTTCAAAAAGGGTGATCCAAAAAACCTAACAAACTACCATCCTATTGTGTTCCTGCCAACCCTCAGTAAACTCCTGGAGAAGCTTATCCATTGCCAGGTATCTGACTTCATTGCCAACTTTAACCTACACTCTCCTGCTCAGCATGGCTTTAGGCCAAACCACAGCACCGTGACGGCCCTAGTGCAACTCACCAGTGACATCAATTCTGCTATGGACCAAGGCCAGCTTACTGGTGCCGTTTTTATTGACATGTCAAAGGTGTTTGACTCTGTTAACCACAACCTGCTCCTGCATCAACTAGGCTCTATTGGCGCCTCCCAATCCACACTTGCCTGGTTTTCTAGCTATTTGTGAAGCCGCTCCCAGTCTGTCTCCTGTCATAAAGTTCTCTCTGTCCCTGCCTTGCTTCATTCGGGCATCCCACAAGGTTGCATACTTGGGCCCCTGCTCTTTTCTTTGTCAGTAACCTACCTTCTGTGCCCTCCCACAGTCTCTCCTTATTCTATGCCGATGACTTGGTTCTCTATGTCTCCCTGAGTTGTATTCATGAAATTAACTCCCACCTCTCCTCTGATCTTCATCGTATCCAAATTTGGCTTGCATCCCATCACCTGGTGCTAAATGCTACCAAGACCCAGGCTATGCTCTTTGGGTCACAAAAGAAATCTGTCACTTCAACTCCATCTCTCCAGGTTTCCTGTCTTGATGGCTCCTTTGTGGAAGTAACTCAGTCCTTCAAATACCTAGGGGTCACGGTGGATCCATCTCTTAACTTCTCTCTGCATGTAAAAGCTGTCTGCAAATCAGTCAATGCTAAAACTGGACTGGGTTACAGAGTCCGTCAGTTCCTGACCCCTGCCACCAGAATCTTTGTTGCCCAAGGCTTTCGCCTCCCTGGACTCTGCTATGCTCTGCCTGTCTTTGCTATGGCACAGGCAAACATCTTGCAAATGTTGGACGTTGCCTACAATGTCTGTAGATCTTCGCTATCTGCTCCTTATCTTAAGCGCTGCTGTACTCTCTACTCTGACCTCTACTGGTTGTCTCCTTCCTCCCGCTGGGCTTATTCACTAGGTTGTCTGACTGACAACATTATTAATTTTTCTATACCCTCCACACTCACTGCTATGCTCACCCCCGTTGACTGCCCTCGTTCCCAGTTTTCTCTCTCTCCCAAAATGCTCTACCAGGATGGGTGAATTTGCCTTCTCCTTCTATGCCCCCAAATTTTGGAAAACTCTCCCACTTGATCTTACGCACTCCAAATCCCATCCCACTTTCAAGAAAGGCCTCTCAAATTACCTCACCTCCCTTAACATGTGCAAATGTCCCTAGCTTCATAAGTCATGCAAATCTGCCATTGTCCTGCACTTAGGGTTCTCTGTGGCCTCTTGATTCCTCTCTTCCCCACTCTTCCTCAGCTGCAGTTATGCACTATGTTCCCTGTCTCTGCCTGGGAATTGTCTCTTTGCTGACTTACCATCAGCACGGTCATGTTTTGTACATTATTAACCCTAAATTGTGCCTTTTTGCCTGTTTTATTCCTATTATAACGTGTGATATGTACCTCCTCTATGTACTATGTAACTTACACCTCTGTATAACTGTTTGGAACTCCTATTGTACAACACTGTATATGTATTTGCCTGTTCCTTGATTTGTACTCTCCCGGGTCTAGCCTGAAAATAGACAATTCTATCTAGTGCACTTACCCGGTTACCAAAAGCAAATAAATACATAAATATATTTGACAAGGGTGATGCACAGAGGCAAGGAACTGGGAGAAACTAAGGGAGGAAGAGGAAAAGAAGGGGGAAAAAAATGAAAAAAAGAGGAACCATCACTAAAAAGGAGGAAAAACATACTGTAAATAAGTCTGCAAAGCAAGGGTGCTGTGACATTCAAATATCTCTGTATGTCTGCAAAATATGTTATAATGGCACTGTTGATTTTCTTGCAGCATCCTCTGTTTGATGTTGTGTGTTTTCAGCTTCATTTTCTTCCTGGAATGGGGAGTTCGCTTAGAATGGCTGCAGAGCACATCTATGGCATTGCCATGGACTTTTTACTATCTTTTTTTGTCAGCTGCATATTTTTCAGTAGGGATGATTTCGTCCCACAGGAAGCACAAATCATTTATGAAGTTGGCTTAACCTCCTGCCCAGAACATGGCGTGTTATGCTGGCACCTTGTTCTCAGGCCTTATAGTAGTAGTAGAAGTAGTAGAGTTTATTTATTTTGGGTGCCTTTCCACGTAGGCTCAGGGCGGCCTTACAAAATACAAACAAACAGCATTAGCAAAAACTCGTACTACAAATACATAAAAATCCATAAATACCACCCTTAAAATTCTATATAAACTAATTCCCATGCTGTCTAGCGGTTTTAAAGTATGTTCCTCAGGCCCCAAAGACCTGTTGAAAGAGGAATGTCTTTCATTAGTAGGCAGGAAACATGCCTCATGGCCCTGTATAATTCATATATCAGACCTCATTTAGATTATGGTGCTGCATTTTTGGCACCCTATCTCACTAAAAACAAGATGCTCATCGAGGGAGTGCAGAGAAAGACTACCAAACTTATCCCAAGATTAAAAAATCTATCTTATAGAGAAAGATGTAGGCAATTAAAATTGTATGATCTTGAGCCAAGGTATAATAGAGGGGATCTGCTGTTACTATATAAAATACTTCAAGATGAGCAACTGATGCATGTAAGTGGGATTAGATGTGTAACAAAACCAAATACACTTAGATGCAATACACGCCAACTATATGTTCAAAGAGCTATAGGTAACAAAACGAAATACTTTTATTCCATCAGAGCTACTGGAATAAACTGCCACAATCTATAGTGATCTCTGGTAGCTTTGAACAATTTAAGAATAAATTAGATAAATATATTACGGGTACCTAATTATATTCCCACTAGGTGTGGGAGGTAGACTCAATGGGTCTTTGGCCTTCTTCTACCTTGAAAAAAAAACATGTAAACCATGTAAAAGCCTCTAGGGAAGGCGCCTCCCAGAAGTACCCCAGCAACGAATTCTACAGGACCTCAAATGCCCGGTCCCCGGAAGATTTCAACCAGGCCCTAGGGACCTTCAGGAGAGCCTCCCCTGCCGATCTAAGAGAATGACTCTGGGTACAGGGATACAGAAGCTCCTTCAAGGGGAAGGAAACATTGCAGGGGTCACTCGCACTGTGAAAGCCCATGAAAAGATATTGCAAATGAGGTATTGAGCTTACCTGTAGGTGTCGGGAGTCCTGAGATATGAATACCTTACACATCTGTAAATCAAAACAGGGCAATAGCCATTTTAAAACAGAAAGTGATGTCACTGAGGGGTGAGCTGCATGTTGTTAACTACAGTTTGTCTCTCAGTGACATCACTTTGGTCTCAAGAGTCAATGAAATGGTTGCTGCCTTGTTTTGATTTACAGATGATTTTGGTATTTATATCTCAGGACTCCTGACACCTACAGGTACGCCCAATACCTCATTTGAAAGATATATTTATGGGTTTTCACAATTTGAGTGATTCCTGCAATGTTTACTTCCCCTTTCAGGTAGCCCGGACCCAACCCGTGTAAGGCCTTATAGTTCAAAAGACCTACTTTAAAGGTGATATACCAGTGCACTGGCAGCCAATGCAGTTTTTTTTTTAACCAGGAGAGAGACACTAAGCTGAAAGCTTGTTTACAGGTGCAACCTAGGAGCACAAGGAAGTTAAGTGACTTGCTCAGGGTCACACAGTATGCAAGCGGGGACTATGAGTTCAAACCCAGGTCTCCAGGTTTGCAGTTCAGAGCCTTAAATCACTGCACTATACTGCCTCAGTTGGCACAGCACCGATGTAATATGACTGAACCTTGAGTGTCCAGTCAGCAACTGGACTGCCACATTCTGCAAAAGCTGCAGGCGCTGCATTGCACCTCCTCTGAACCTGAGATAGAGTGTGTTACAATAGTCAAGCCTCGAGGTGATGAATGCATGCACCAGCATGGCTAGTTCATCAGGGGGAATAAGGGATTTAATTTGGGTGATGTTCCAGAGATGGTAGAAACTGGTCTGGACAACAGCCAGCACCTGTGCTTCAAGTTTCAGCTCATTGTTCAGAACAACGCTCACATTTTTCACCTGAGGGGAGGCCTCCAGTTTGGTCGGGCCAATAAAAAGCCCCAGCCTATCCCCAGAGGCCTGCACTCCCCTGCTTCGACTTGGCTCAACATCCAGCACTTCAGTCTTCCCCAGGTTAATTCCCAGCCAGATTGATGATGTCCAAGCCCGGATCTCTGCCAAACAATTATTCAGCACGTTGACCACATCAGATCTCCTGGGTGTGAAGGACAGGTAGAGCTGAGTATCATCAGCATAGCAATGAAAATTCAGCTCATACTGCCTTATGACATCACCCAGGGGCAGCATATACAATGTGAACAACATGGGGGAGAGGACAGAGCTTTGGGGTACTCCACAGGGCAGAGCCATTGGGCCTGAGGAGTAATTCCCCAGTACCACCCTCTGAGACCTGCCCCAGAGAAAGGACTCAAACCAGCTAATGACCTCGTCGGTGAATCCTACATATTTTCTCAGCCTGTTGAACAACACCCCATGTTCCATAGTGTCAAATGCTGATGAGAGATCAAGGAGAACAAGAATTGATTGCTCGCCTCTATCTCTCGCCCTGCGCAGGTCATTCAACACCTGAACCAGTGTGGTCTCCATGCTGTGCACAGCCCTAAATCTAGACTAAAACAGTTCATAGATCTGGAAGTCTGTGAGGTGACTCTCAAGCTGTTCCATGACCACCTTCTCAAGAACCTTCCCTAAAAAGGGGAGGTTGGAGATAGGCCAGTAATTTGCTAAGATGTCAGGGTCCAGAGATGTTTTTTTCAGCAGAAGCTTAACCAGAGTCTGTTTAAAGGACTCTGGAAAGACTCCCACCACAAGGGAATTCTCAACAATCTTGGCAAAAACTGGAACCAGGACCCCGACGTGACTAACAAGTAGTCACATCAGTCCTGGGTCAAGGTCATCAAACATTGGTTTAAGCCCTGAGATCACCCCACAGATCTCCACTGTCATCTCCAGCCAGAACTCTCCCCAAGGCAACTGAACGCATCTGCCCAACTGAGGTCCACCACTGTTGGAGAATGGTATTCTGCTTGGAGAAATCCCAGCCCTAATGGAGGACACTCTGTTTGAGAAGAACCAAGTGAACTAATCACACTTGTGATCTGAAAAAGCTCTCACAGGTTCCAGACAGACCAGGTGTAATAGCCTGTCTACAACCTGAAAGAGCTTAGCCAGTCGATTCTTCACAGCTGCCTTCATCCTAGACATAAAAGCTACCTTTTTTTGGGTGCTTGCATTCTGATTGCTCATCGTAATCAGCAATCAGAACCAGCCTGTCCTCCTGGGACCTGGTTTTCTTCCAGCTCCTCTCTAACCTCCTCCTCCTGGTTAGATTGAGAATCTGTCCCACCAATTTTGTGGAAGTCACCTTGTACATAGTTCACTGTTCTATTTGGACCTGGACACATGCCCCTCTGTTTTTTTCACCCATGCTTATATCCCACCTTGGGTTTGTGCAGACGGGACCGACATTTAGGTACACTACATGGTTAGTTATACAAACCTCAATCTTTTCTTATTTTTTGTGTTTTATAAGCCTAAACAAGAAGAACATGCAGATGTGGCCATGTAACCAGTGTGTTTTTTTGTCATTTCTTCTTCTGTAGGGATTAGTATGGAGCAGGAGTGTTTTTTTTTTTTTTTGAGATTGCTTTCTCCTTGTCTGGCTGGCTACATTGGATCCTACAGGACAGCAGGATGGGAGAGTGGAACTTGATGGTTACTTTTCCTTCTCTCTGGGTATTTTTCAGTGGTCTGGGTGTATCTCCTTCCTTCTGGTGGTGGCGGTTGCCCTCATATGGGACATGATGTCATCCATACCTGTAAAAATTTTTTCGCAGAACATTAGTGGGCTGCATAACCCCAATAAACATATCAGATTTATGAAATATTTTAGGAAAAACCCAACAGAAGTTTGTTTTATCCAAGAGACACACCTATCAGCCCCAGAACATTTGAAATTAAAGTGCAGCAACCGTTACAATGTCTATGCATCCCCCCATCCCACTGGTAAGAAAAGAAGTACAGCTATCATTATTCCAACTACTACCCAATTTGGAGTCCGTGACTCTAACATTGATGCACAGGGCCATTTTGTGATCCTACATGGTTTTCTGTATGCCAATGAGGTTATTTTGGTAACTCTTTATTTACTGCCAAACTCCCCAGTCCCAGTCGTTAAGGTAAGGCCTTTTGTGGCAAACTATTAGACTTGCTCCAAGGGCAATTGATCATGGGGAGGGGATTTTAATTTGCTATTCTCTTTGTATCAGATACAACTAACCCTTATAAACATAGGGTGTCTACTACTATGCAATATTTTCGTAGTAATTTTGAACATCTGGGAATTGTGAATTTTTGGCGCTGCTCATTTCCCAAATAGCAGGCATATATACTTTACTCTGGTGACACAACAGTTTTTCCCAGCTTCTGGCTCCTCCACATTTCTAACGTAACAGACTATCACTCAACTCACATCCCTCTCACGGGAAACCCAGCACTTCTAGCTTTTCTCCTCCATCCTTGCATCCGCTCCCCTCCTCCCTAGCGCACTAATGTTCCTTCTTCCTCTCCATGATATCTTCATGAAGGTACTAGGCTCCATTTAGTAGAGCTAGCCTTGGTTTATCATCTCCTCTCTCCTATGAGACCTCATTACGAATTGTACCTGTGTGATCCTATGTTACACTTAAGTTGGCCTGTATCGACCTTTACCTGTATTATGTTGCTGCTTCTGAGTCTCTGCAATTGTGTCTATGTATTGTATTGTTTTTTTTGGTCCAGAACCACTTTGAAAATGAGCATGCTCAATGGTGTTGATGCCTGGTTAAATAAAGTTTGATTTATTGCTTGCTTGATTGATTATTTATTTGTCATTTGCAAACATTTTGATCTGGTTCTAGTTATGTCCTATGGCCCACAGCTATTGTCGAATCACCATTCTCTGTTGCTAAAAATAGACTTAGGCAAAGTAAGGCAGTAAACATTCTGGCACCTGAATACCTCTTTACTGAAAGATAAAGATTTTATAACTCTGATACAAACCTGTATTTCCCAAATTATTCAGGACAACTTCACTCAACACATAACAGCAGCACTGTTGTGGGACATGGTCAGAACTGTAATCCATGATAATAATATTGCATATGCCACTAGGAAAACAAGCATTTGTCAATGCTGAATGTTGTCTTGCTGGCATTGGCATTGGTAGTGCAGGAGTTAGAGAGATGCATAATAAGAATGGCAGTGAAGTATTGAACTGATGCCAACCCCACCCCGGCCCTGCAGAGACTGAAAGGCACTGGGGTGTGCCTTTGGGTCATCAGCCATAATGCTCATGGCATTTCACCTCACCTCACCCCACCCTGCAGATACAAAGTGTCGCAGTGTGCCTTGGGTCTTAGGGCCTTATGCTTACCCCATTCCATAAGGAAACACACTGAGATGGGTGCAGTATAGGAGACTCGGGTGAGCCTTGGGGCCAAAGAGTCCAAGGTGGGGGTGGAATGGCGTGAGCATTACAGCCGGCAATCCCAAGTCACACCCCTGATGCCTGTCAGTCTCTACAGGGTGAGGCATTACAGTTGGAAACCCTAACACCCCAGGCGTTTGTTGGTATTTTCACTCCAAATTTTCAACATGGGCTTTTTGTGACACCACCTCATGAACAGTGGCACTATCAGACCGTTAGCTGAAAGGTGATTTTGCACAGCAACTGCGCCATTTGTTGCCACAGGTGTGAAAACACATTTCAGGCAGGATGTGGAAAATGACAGCTGTACTGTTCATGAGGAGGTGTAAAAAAATGGTAATGTTGAAAATCTGGAGTGAAAATATAAAAAAATTGAAGTCACGAGCGTGCGTAGAAACTGCACAATGCATGCCTGTAACACAATTATTTGGGGAATTTTTTTAACCAGATTTTTAACATAGGCATTTTGGGACCTCTGCTCATGAACAGTGGCACTGTGAGTTTGTTAATCTGTCCCAAACGTTGATTTCCCACAGCGACCACACCATTGTGTGCCAGATGTGTGAAAACACATTTTGGGCAGGATGTGAAAAATGACACCTGTATTATTCATAAGGAGGTGTGAAAAAATTGGCAGTGCTGAAAATCTCCAATGAAAATATAAAAAATTCTCAAAGTTACAAGCATGTGTGGGAACTGCGCAACGCACACTTGTAACACAGTCATTTTTTGGAATTTTTTCACCAAATTTTCAATATATGCATTTTGGGATCTCTGCTCATGAACAGTGACACACTGATTTTGTTAATCTGTCCCAAACATTGATTTCCAACAGCAGCTGCACCATTGTGCACCAGATGTACGAAAACACATTTTTGGCAGAATGTGAAAAATGGCAGCTGTACTGTTCATAAGGGGGTGTGAAAAAAATGGCAATGTTGAAAATCTGGAGTGAAAATATTAAACATTCTTGCAGTTACGAGCGTCCGTGGAAACTGTGCAATGCAAGCTTGTAACACAGTAATTTTTTGGAATTTGTTTCACCAAATTTGCAACATAGGCTTTTTGGGAGCCCACCTCATGAACAGTGGCACTGTCATTTCGTTAATTGGTCCTGAAAAGTGATTCCGTGCAGTGACCGTAAAATGACCTTTTGGGATGGAATAATGAAATGACAGTGACTGTATTCATGAGGTGGGGTCCCAAGAACCCCATGTTTACATTTTGGGACCAAAACTCCCAAAAATGGCTGAGACGTCAACCTAAAATTGAACCCCTGCCCCCCATTCAGTGTCATTATAGGATTTACTGTCATTTCTTCAGTTTGCGGCCGGTTTTTGAAGAGTTCAGATGTGTTCCCGGTGCACTGAAGATCGCTGCTCCCAACCTCTGGAGGTAAGTATGGGTGAGGGGGAGTGTGGGGAGGTAGGATGCACAGAGGGAGGGTGCGGGTTGAAGGAGGGGGCTGGCGGCAACGATGAGGAACCATTTTCTTTTTTTTCAGGGTAAATAAAAAAAAATGTGGGCCCATTTCCTGTTTATACAGGGAAACTTTGGATTTTGGCACATTGGGCTGGCCTCCCAGTGTGACACAGTACTGTGGATCAATGCTGACCCAGGGATTGGGCACCCTGAGGTCAGAGGATATGTGGGGGGGGTGCATCCAACACTGGGAGTGAGCATCCCGGTGTCAGTAACAACACAGCAGGTTTTGGCACACTGGGGTGGGCTCCCAGTGTGCCACATTAAAGGATGGTTGGGGGATTAAGCACCTCGATGTCGCCAGGTGGGGGTCCACCAGCGCGATCGGATCATGCTTAGAATACAAGTGCCTTCAGGCACTGAATACTCGCAACCTGTATGGAGCTTAGGCTGTGGCCTGCTCCACAGGGCTGGAAGAAATGTTTGTGCCAGAGACAGTGGGAGGTGGAGGAGGCAGGCGAGGAAAGTGCCTGTTTGCACCTTTCAGGCAGGGACTGGTGGGGTGGCAAGGTGGAGACACAATGCAAACAGCTGTTTGCTCTCCTGCCACTGCCACCACGTTTATTGAAATGTTTCATCAGGAAAGGCACGTATGAGTGATGTCATCTATGCTGCTGCATGACGAGATTGTCTCTGATTGCTGCAGCATGTTTGTTTCAAGTTGGTGGCACTTTGCATAAACTTGTGTCAGCACTAGCATGCTTACTAATTGGAGAATGAGGGATTCACCTTCTAAAGTGTGCCCTGCATTCGACAATGCTGAAACACTTCTGCATTTCTCATACTACCCCAATATGTTTTTTGCACACGCGCAAGACAACATAAAAAAGAATTTAGACAACAAATATGAAGCTCTTTTACACCAACTGCAATCTTATCAACTACTCTATACTAGGGAGTATACAGTGATCCAGGCAAAAATATGGGAGACCCAACAAGAAATATAAAAACTCATGGACTTTAAAGTACAACAAGCATTGCTGTACTTAAAACAAACCGGCTGTGAGGGAGGTGCTAGGGGTGAAAGAATTCAGGTCTGCAAACTACGGGCTCGAAAACAATACACTACCATACTTAAATTGAAAGAACCTGTGTCAAAATTAATCACTCATAACAGCGAGGGAATTCATCTTATTTTTAAATTAAATGTATCGGTGTCAGTGGCTCAGCAGGTTGCACACTCAGCTCTGAGCTGGAAGATCGAAAGGTTGTGGGTTCTAGCTCTACACCAGGCACTTGGGGTAAATCCCAGTACTGGCACTGTAGTGCATCATGAGGGGGATGCTGCACTCCTGAGGTTCTGTTTTTTGGATAAGACATTAAACAGAGGTCCTGTCTGCCTGTTTTGGTGGTTGCTCAGGTGGATGTAAAGATCCCATGACACTTCTCAAAAAGAGTAGGGGAATTTTTTTATTGTGAAGTGGACTTCATTACAAAGAAATACACAGATCCATTTGAACAGAAAAAAATCCCTCATAAATCTGATCTTAAACCATACGAATACTTGAAATACAAACAAAGTTTATGAAAAAAGGAAAAAAACATGAGAGTCAATCAGCATAACCATTCATTGCAGTTGATTCATAAATGTCTTACTTTTTCTAAGGGAAATTGACCTTCATCCAATTGGTAAGTTTTCTGCATAGATTTTTTGATATTGGAGAGAAGCTCTAGGTGGGACACCATTCTTTGTTGCAGGACCTACATACAGTGGGTCCGCCAAATTAAGTAATGTAAGGTGACAAAAAACGCATATATAGTGTCTGTGATACTTAACCCAAGCTCCATCTTTCGGCCCATATAACAATACAGGGTAAGACAAGGAGGCAAAAATAGGTGCCTTCCATTATTTAGCTATGTGGGACCTGAACTCTTTAGAGTAGGGACAGTCTATGAAAAGTTGATGTTGTGTTTCTAGAGTCTGTATACAAGAATGCCTGGGACAATACCTGACAGTTGTTTGTTATTTCCTTTAACACTGAGTCTACCATAATTTCCAAGCCAAGTAAAGTCCCACATAAAAGGAGGTATTCTGGGATTACTCAATTGCTGAATTATTTCTTTAATCTGAGTGGTAGGACACTGTGGGAATTCTACCAGGGTTTGACATTCAAATTGCAGAATCATGTTATAAACAGATTTCCTATCCTTAGCCTGGGGCTGGGAGAAAGAAAGACCCCATTTAATGGCACACTTTAAACTGTCTGACCCATATTCGGGAACTCTAGTGTGTTTGCCTATTGCACATGGTTTCCCTGCTACCCAGTGCACTAAGTTGGGTTGCAACCATTGGTTAACAAAAGGTTTCCATAATATGTCCCCTGGTTTTAAGGCAGCACCAATATTGTAAGATAAAAAAATACTAAGCTAGAATGCTACAGGGTGCATCATATTCAGACCCTTCTCTATAATAGACTGGTATGTACATTCTCTTTTAACTGGGTTCAATCTGGACCCCCAAAGTGCCTGAAAAAATACACTGTATAGTCTAGTTAGAAAACTCTGAGGAGGGGAGAAGACATAGCATAAATACAGAAAAAATGGGACCAATAAGGTTTTGATGAGTACCACTCTCCATTTTTTGAAGAGATGCTGACCTTTCCACCCATTTACCAAGCAATTGGCCCTAGCCATCTCCCAATTAACAGAGGTTAGATCCTCTGGCCTGAATTCAATACCCAGAATAGTAATGGGGGACGATGAAACAACTATACCTGCTATCTGACCAGATGTGGGCAGTGGCATTAAGCCCAGAGTGACACCCTTACTCTTTTTCAGGTTGACCTTTGACCCTGATATAGCAGAAAATGATTGCAGGGAATCTACCAATGCTGATTCTGAAAAGGACGGGGCATGAGTCAGGACCAAATCATCTGCATAGGCTAAGTTTTTATGATGGGCAAATCAGATGAAACCATAACCCCTTGAATTCTACTATTAGAACTGATTAGGCAGATTAAAATGTCCACACCAAAAACATACAGCAGGGAACTAAGGGGACATCCCTGTCTTACCCCACTACCGATTTTAAGTTTCCTACTGTACCAGCCTTTAACATTAGGTATGATAAGGGCACTATCTTACATACACCGTAACTAAGTGACACATTTTGCAGGAAACCCAAAGGCTAATAGGGTGGAAAACAAGAATTTATGTGATAACCTGTCAAAGACTTTTTCCAGATCCAGGCTGATCACAAAACCTTGCATGTTTCCCTAAGCTGCTTGAAAAAATAATTCCCATAAGACTATTAGATTGTCCTGTTGTTTTCTACCTGGAACATGTTTGAGGAATACTAATCAGTGAATCTGAAATTGCCAAAAGTCTAGTTAATAAGATCTTACTCAAGATTTTGAGGTCTGTATTAAGCAGACTAAGATGTCTCTAATTGCTTATGTCAGACCTTGTCCCTTTTTTATGTAGGAGAACTAGAACTGCCTCCTTCATGGAAGCAGCATAATTACCAGAATTTAGAATGTAATTAAAAAGAATTGAAAGAACTGGGGAAAGTTCTGAGCTAAACCACTTATATAAGCCCGACCCCAGGCCATCTGACCCTGGGGTCATTCCAGAGGATAAATGAGTGATTGCCCTACTAACCTCATCAGCAGATATTTCCCTAATTAATTCCTCAGTATACTCTTCTGAGACCTGGGGTAAACCAAGAGACTGTAAAATTTCTGTTGCATTCAATTACTGTGTGTTTTTTCGTAAAAGATTCTCTGCATGGTTTTCCACCACCTGTAATATTTGGGAAGGGGTGCTAACCTTCTGACCTGTGGGTGTCTGTAACTCTGAAATAACCCTATTATCAGTCCTGGAGTTACATTCCCTGTAAGGGTCCAAAGAACCTTTCTGAACCTGCGTACCAAAATTGAAGTTCCTGGTCCAGAGATTTGGCTGGATCATACTGTAAATCCACCATTTGTTTCTTGATGTTTGAAATTTGGGGGCTGAAATCATAATGTGAGGATTCTGCTTGTGAAATTAATTTTTGTAGCTGATGTATTAACCGTAAATATTGGATGTATTCTTTATTAGCTTTATAGTTGGCCTCATTTTGAAAGAAGACCTGCCAAGAGGATTTGGTGTTCTCCTACCACTTTGATATAGTGTCATAAAGTTCTACCACAGAAAGTCTAGCTTTCCATTCCTTCCGCCATGAATTCTGAAGTTTAGGATCACTCAGGACTGATTCATTCAGTCTCCATTTTGTTTTTTTACAACGTGGTGCTAACTCCCAAGAAATGTTAAGCCTTATAGCCATATGGTCAGAAAACTCACAGGGCAGAATTTGGGCATCGAAGATGTTTAAAACTGCAGAAACAAATATGAAATAAATTCTGGTTTTCAGAGTGCCTCTGAAATATGTGAAACCTCCTGAAGGGTGAACTTTTCGGTCGGCATCCCTCAGACCTGCCGTATTAATAATCTGTTGCAAAGCTATAGAGTCACAAAATAATGTTTCTGTCCGTAGCCCTCTATCAGACTATTTTAGTCCACAGTTGAAATCCCCTAACCAGGGGGTATGAAGGAAGAGCTGTATCTCTTTAAATAAAGAAACCACCCGTTGTGCTTTAGTTTGTGGTGCGTAGGTGGCTATTACCCGAAATCTTTCTGTATGAAAGGAAATATCTAGGAGAAGGGCCCTACCAGGGTGTGTATCAACTAACTTTAGATTAGGGTTTCTAAATAGCATGCCTATGCAGTCACAAGTGTCCGATCCAATTGACCAAAATGAGGGTCCTACATGCCAGGCTTTGGATGCTTGTTGCAGCTCATACTGAGACTTCAGTCAGGTGTCCTGTAAGCATAAAATATCAGTATGTTCCTGCTGTAAGGCATGCATAACTCCCCTTATTTTATGGTCCCCTTTAATGCTTTTAACATTCAAAGTTGAAATGGTTAAATAATGCATGGTAAGGGAAAGAGGTCTCAGCTAATAATCACTTATACTTTGGTCTCATGCTAGGGAGTCTTAGAGGCACGTCTTTGCCTTGTTCTTTTGGCTATGGAGTCCTCCCTCCACCTTCCTCAGTGTCTGTATTGGAGGTGATGGGTGAGGTATCTGTTCCCTCGTCATCTAAATCTTTCTGTACCCTGTCAGTATGTAGTGCAGCGTACTTGTTCCCGGCTTTCCATGAATGTAATCCTGAATCATATAAGGGACCCACCTCCTCAGCATGTTTATTAACTGTTTTATCCAAACGGTTTCTTTTCTTCCATGTTACCAATTTAAAAGGTCTTTCAGTTCCCACTGAGTGGGAAGGAGGAGGGGCCATGACTGATGGGTTAGTATTTCCATCCTGGGTTTACAGGGGAAGGGGAGAATGAACTGGGGCAGTATCATCATGTATATCTGGGTCTGGGCTCATAGGTTCCCTAAGAACAACTACTGTTGGTTGGGAATCAGGATTTTCTGATGCAATGTGAGATTGTACTATAGGGGGTATAGATGCAGTATCCTGTGGCCTCAGGGTTTCCTGGGCAGCCCTTAGATTCTGTTCTGCTACTCTCCTGGCCTGCTGTTGTTGGGCCAAATTAATTAATGCTTCATGGGAGGGACAGTCCTCTCAATTATGAGACCCAAGGACATCTCCCATACGCATGGCCTGTTTGCTCACAAAGATTACATTTGAAGAAATTCAAGCATGATGATGCTATATGACCAAATTCTAGGCAGTGGTTACAGCATGAAGTGTCAAATGCTGAGCTAAGATGAGCTTGGGAACTGCATTTAAAGCAAGAATGTGGCTGACCAATATAAAAAAAATGGAGCCCTGATCTTTACCCCCCAAAAAAGAAGCTGGCCAAATGTACAGGGCCTGAATTTAGGAGTACAACTTAACCCTCACGCTCCAACTCCCATCCCAAATTTGCTTACTGTCCAAGTTTAGGGTGGGCTTACCCAGGACTTCGCACCTTTGGCGTAGCCAAAACAAAATGTCCTCCATGTTTACCCCTTCATTCTTAAACATGATTGTGATATTCTTAACCAGAGGTTTTGTCAGAGATATAACGTGGAATGGAATCCAAGCTGGGGTGTCTTTTAGTGCCTGGTATTGGGCCCAAAAACAATCTAAATTGGAGATGCTCTTGAAACTAATGTCAAAGCTAGAGTTTTCCAAACTTATGAAGGCAAAGATCTCAGAAGAAAGAAACTTCATAGAGTTTTTCAACAAGACTCTAGCAATATGAAGTCTGTTGGGGTATGGTCCAAACCACCTTTATGTAACAACCTCACAGTGTTGCATCTAGGGGCAGGCTCACCTTTGTTGGACAACAGGTCTGATAACTTAAACATGGGATCTAACCTGGTTTGACCTTGTTCATCCTGTTGTTAATCTGCAGGGGGCTCAGCCAACAAAGGTTCCCTCCATTAGTCGTTACTTGGGATGTATTATTGTGCTGTGCTGAAGGGGCCTGAGGTACAGTTGGAATCAGATTTACCACTTCAGTAGGCTCAGTATTATTTAACAGAGGTACAAAATCAATAACAGCATCATCATTATTATCCACAGTAAAATCAGAATTAATAGTATTATTACCCCGGGATATGGTGGAGCTCAGTGCAGGTCCTTTGTTTGTTGGTGGCCACAGAGGTCGAAGTGCTAGCAGTCATCCTTTAGCAAGAGGGGTCCTGAAGATCTGTAGTCCAATGTCTGAGGGAGTCCTGGATCCAGCATGCATCCTCCAAGGCATGGATTGATGACCAATTACGTTCATCGACAGCAGAGTTCCTTGGTAAATCCTGCTTTTCCAGACCGGGGGAGCAGCTGTTGTACACTGAGCACTCCAGCCGCACTGCGATTGATCAGTAGGAAAGGAACAAATGCTATATGCATGAGCCGTCAAGCCCTTTCTCAATTTAGTGGTAGAATGAGTGTCCTTATTCTCGTGGGTCGGTTTGCCTGGGCCTAATCTAATTTTCGGCCCCCTTGCTTCTCTTGGTCCTGCTATCAATGCTGAATGGAGCAGCTTTGGACACACGGTGGGAAGTACCATTTTCACTGCCAACTGCTTTCATTGAACTCATTGTCAAGTCCAAGACACATTCCTCCAGCGTGTCAGTGGTCTGTAATGTGGGAGCATCATCCCCATGCTGACTCATTAAGTTACTATCAAACTGATTCGTGGGGCTGTCAGAAGCCTGCTGTTCCAAAAAGGTGAGTTCGGCTTCCAATTCTTTAACCTTTAACAAGTGCTTCTTCTGTTGCTCTTGTAAATGCTGTAACTTAGCCAAACTTGGATTAGGTTTGGCCTGAACTGTTACTGGGTCAGAAGTACTTAAAACACTGTCCTTAGATTCTATAAATGTCACCTCTTCTCTAATGTCCTAAGTGGGAAATATCCCATCCTGAACAAGCTCATCTTCTGAGAAATCAGCAGCAATCACAGCCAGTTCAACGGCCTTTTGAGTAGCGAGGGTAGGGGAGGAGGCCTTCTTACCTGCCTCTGCAAAGTCCATTACATCCACCGGCTCCTCCATAGTGGCTATCTTGGGAAAGATGGCCAAGGGTTCTCCCTACTGTCAGAGTAGGGATTATTTCCCAGGTGTCCTGGCCAAATTTCCCCCACTCTCTAAAAATACCACTAAAGGCTTAATCTGGTTCAATTTCAGTTGGTTCCCATCTGTACCCTCCCCCCGGCCGCCCCTGAAAAAGGGACTTCTAGTCTCAGTGGGCCTATGTGGTCAACAAAATTCAATAAAATAAATAAAATACATACAAATTATTATCAGACTTTGTACTTCAAGAGCTTGGTGGCAGGAACCGAGGGCAGACTTTGATGTCTATCACACCAGCAACTCCCTTGCCTAACAGAAAATCAACAGGCCTTCTTAGAGGTCCCAATCCAGGAAGATGATGTGGTCTATCAAATTAAAGAAGCTAAATCTCAAAAATGCCCTGGTCTGGATGGTTTCATGGCCGAATGGTACAAAACATTTCTAGACTTACTACTTCCCCAAATGCTTCAGATCTTTCACTCAGTGTCGGAGGGTGAAGTCCCACCCCCCTCATGATCATATGTGGTAATCGTGGGCCTTTCTAAACCAGGTAAAGACAACATAGACTCAACCTCATACTGGCCTATTTCCATATTAAATGCCAATTATAAATTTTATACGGCCATATGGGCAAAGAGATTGGAACAAATCATGCCTTCTATTATAGATGTGCACCAAGCGCAGTATAGTGTGGTGGTTTAAGGCTCTCAGATGCAAATCTGGAGACCTGGGTTTGAATCCCACAGCCCCCACTTGCATACTGTGTGACCCTGAGCAAGTCACTTGGCCTCCCTTTGCTCCCAGGTCGCACCTGTAAACAAGCTTTTAGCTTAGTGTGCTACCCCTGGTTAAACAATTGGGGGAGAAAAAAAAAAGCGGCTTTATCAGAAAATGACACACCATGGACTATATTCAATGCACTCTGCTATTAGTTGAATATATTCAAACTAGGAAGATCCCAATGGCTCTTGTTAGCCAAGATGCCGAAAAGGCATTCAACAGGGTGTCCTGGGATTTTCTTTGGGACGCCCTGTTGACCTTTAATTTCCCTGAGCAATTTATGACATGGTTAAAATGTATTATGCACACCCTCAGGCTTATATAAAGGTTAATGGATCATTGTTCTAGTGAGGGTGCTGACTATCGAGCAGACACGAAAGACCATAAGGTCTATTCTGCTGGCATTTTAGTACATTAGTATTGTCTCCACCCATCTCATCACATGGGGCACCCATCAGGGTTACCCATTATCCCTTTTACTCTTTGTGTTATACATGGAACCCCAAGCTACAGCCTTGAGAATCACACCCCAAATAGAGGGAATCCTGTTGGGACAAACAGTGTACAAGATGTCACATTATGTGGATGATGTCCTTTTAATGGTATTGTCTCCAGAGGAATCTGTTCCAGTGGCCTGGAAGGTGCTATTAGACTATGAACTCCTTGCAGGATTTAAACTGAACCCCTATAAAACCGAAATCCTTTTATTGAATTACAGACCCACTAGTGCTATTAAGCAAGCACTTCCAATAAAATGGTACCATACTAAAATCAAATTCTTAGGGATATACATTCCCCAGGATATTCAAAATTTAGAATTAATAAACTATAAACCATTGACTTTAAAAATCCAGGAAGATTTAGTGAAATGGGTCAGGATTCCCTTTTCCTTTTTCCAATCAGTGGAAATCATTCGAATGGGCATCCTACCCCGACTCTTATATCTTTTTCAGCCTATTCCAACCTACCTGGCTAGATACTGTTTTAACTGCTAGCAGAAAATTATTTCTAGCTTTTTGTTGGGGAAGGGGGACATAAGCCCTGCATATACTTTTTACTATTACAAAATTCTCTGGCGCAAGGTGGGATTAACCTACTGAATCTTGATTTACAGTATATGCCAGAGTGGCATTTTTTTTTTTTATTTCTTTTTCCCTCCAGTCGCATCGCCATGGAACCGCTGTCAGGCAGCCTAGTCCTTTGTCCTGCTCTGCCTGAAACCTCCCCGATCCGAACCTCCATTCTCCTCCCCTTTCCCGTAGCCAGCACCCCCAGTTTGACCCACCCGGGGTGGGTCACCCCCTCTTCTTAGGTGCACTTACTAGTCAGACTCTGGCAACAGTGTAGGGCTGGGGATGGAGGACCTGGAAGGTCAGTCGGGGTTGACCCGGCGTGGAGCATGGGGGACAGGTGCCGTCGCTTGCCCATGGCGCCGTTGGTGTCCTTGTTCTGTACGCTTCCCCCTCCTACTCCCTCCTTGCGTGGTGCACATTGATGCCCTGGCGCATGGCAACCCTGCTGGCGTCGTCCACTCTAGATACGTGCTTGCCTTGGCTTGCTGTAGTACCTCCGGTCTCCACCGGGGGCTACCAGCACGCCGGGACAACCCACCCCATTCTACCTGGGGAGGAGAGCACCACAAGGGCACTCATCCTCAACCCTCCCTGGCTGACCCCTGGTGGCCCGAGCTCATTCCCGAACCTGGGTCGCCGACTTGGTGTGAGGTGTGGCATCCAGCGCCTCAACCCTCAGCACCACCGGGCCGGCTCTAGAGTGGCATTTTTATGCACTGTCTTTAAGTGACTTACCCCACATTATGCAGCTCCCTGGAAAAGCATATAGTTCTCTTGTAATGATTTATATGATCTGGATCTGATTCTATTTGCTACGCAGGAGAGGATTCCACCATTGAGCTACTTTGACACCTTAATGGCACACGCCCTTAAAATCTGGTATCAGCTATGGTATCACCCTAAATTAACACGTATGTTTTACTATCGCAGACTGCTGGCAGCAGATACAGAGTTTCTTCTGGCACAATATAGACCTATCCTTTAACTGTTAGAGGCAGTTAGGTCTCAAATATATACATCAGTTTTTAGATATTAGTGTGGTCCCATTTGAAACATTACAAACTAAATACGGTCTTGCTGGCTGGAAACGCTACAGGTATCTTCAAGTTAAGACATAGATCTTACATAAACAAAAATAATATACTATGCTCCCTGACCTACTACTATTAGGTATGATATTAGATTCACAAAGTGATAGACCTTGGGAACATCTCATTGACCACACTTATAACACCCTTCAGGACTATTTGGATGATTTCCACTCAATCCATTTTGGGCAATTGGAACAAAGATCTTACCTCCACAGTTGCCTATGACTTTTGGTTGAAATTTGCAATCACGATGGTAAAAATCATGGTCTTCACTTATTGGAGAGAATATGCCTGGAAATGCCGATATTGTTATTTTCGTACCCCAGCAGCCATCATGAAGTATATGCCTCAGTGCCAAGGGGACCGTTGGAGAGGCTGTGGACATGCGCTGGTGGATCATGGCCATGTGTTTTGGTCCTGACCTATCATCTTCCATACTGGAACTCCATTTCTGCTGAGCTCGATGAATTGATAAGGGAACCTATTGCCCTGATGGCTGAATTGGCCTTGCTATTGATACTTGCAAGGGGTTGGCATTATTTGATTAAATTTTTGCTATTTACTTTTCTGTTGGTGGTGAAAAAGGCGATAATGAAATGTTGGATGACCCCTGTGGTCTCCATGGTGTTAGAATGGTGACAAATAAGTTTGGACATGTATTATTTAGAGAGACTCAAGAGCGGAGATGCATGATAAGCTTGACTGCTTTAATGGCTGTTGGCAGCACTGGGTCTGGTATGTAGCTTCTAAAGATGCAGAATTTGTCCTTTAACTATTTTTTTCAGGTGTCAATGGCAATGGGTTCCTGCCACTGGGTGGGGGGTCTCCCCAGAGCAAATATTCTCTGTTAGGATTTTTTCTGGCCACTTGTGCTCTTTCTTACACATGGCAAAAGCTTAATTCTTGTTGCTTTGAAAACAATTGTTGTTAGAAGTTAATATATCTTATAACTGCCACTGTAATATGTATACCTTGATATTGCTGACCATTGTATCCTTTATGTGCTTCATGTAATAAAAATGATGTCTTCAGCTCTGTCAGTGAGCTCTCTCTCTCGCTCTCTCTCTCCTGCATAGATGCAGAGTATGGCCCATTCTGCTTGCCTCATCCCTGATCTCTGTGACAGTTACTTCAACTGCCACGGTGTGCTGCTATAATTTTCAGAAGTCTCTGTGGTTGTCTGACACATTAGCATCAATTCTCTGGAGCATTTTGCAAATTGTTGCAGAGCTGGATTTACCAAAGGCCAATTCTGTAGCTAAACTGGCATCCTCCTTATCCACCTTGGAGCCGACTGTGCAGTCTGATGATTGTGAGGGTAAGTTGCTCATGTTCCTTTTCCTGCCTGTTGCTCTGCGCTGTTTCCTCAGCTGAGATCCCCATTTTGATGGAGAGTTCTTTGGCCCCACGTTGCCTTTCTGTTTTCTAGCTAGTTTTAGGGGATTTGAAGACTTCTATGGTCAGATGGATGGTGATTCTTTTGGTGGGTGTGACAAAACTCAATAGGGAACTGCCATGCCAAGCACCGCTGGAATCGGAACTCTCAGTTAAAACCTTTAAATCTGTACTTTTAAAACACTTACCATCCTTGGCTTTTCCCGTTTTCTGATCAGTATCACCATAAAATTAAAGTTACGACCTTACTTCTGCCCTCTATCATGATGTGACAGGAGGGAACCAGGAAGTCTTCAGTTCTGTTCTGTATGGGGTAAATGAGACCCATTATAACAGGGCTTCAAGCTTTTGTGGGACATGTCATGGGGCTAAACAATACTTCTGAGCTGGCCCAGTCGTGTGGAGGGCTGAGGCATTGCATCTTACCCCCTGCCACACTAGCGACCCATGTTCGGTGATGAGCACGGGTCGTTTGTGGGGGGGGGGTGCTGGGTGAGGACTGAGCAGCCATCAGGCAGCTCTCCTCTCCCAGACTGGGGAGGTTGGCTCTCTTAGCCTTTGACTGCCACAGTGTGGAGGTGTAGTGGTGGTGCGGGTGTCAGAGCAGGGCTAGGCAGTAGGCCAAGGGTGGGAGGAGTGGAGTTGTCTCAGGCTAAGGCATGCATGCATGCCTCTACCCACACGACCGACCTTGTCTGTGACTCTGGGGAATAAGGGGAGACATTGGTGGAAAAATTAGAGATTGGGGCTTAATGAAGCCCCCCAGCTGGTGTTAGCAGTCCAACCAGGGGCTCAGAGGACCAAGGAGTCGGAAAGCTCGGGACGGTCATGGTGCCGAGAGGGATAGCCTGATACAGCCACCCAGCCTGCCAGAGGAGCATAAAGGAAAGGAATAAAAAAAGAAACAATACTGTTGAGAAGGTACTGTAAGGAGTAATTTAGGTAATTAAACTGATCATGGCTATGACAAAGTAAAATGCTTTACTCAGCATATTAATCTGGTGTACAGAGAAAGTACTTATAAGGCAAGTCTATCTTCAGATGCACAGTAGAATAGAATACAATACAGTAATTAGGGTTTTTTTTCATTCTAGAGAGCATATTTGTGTGTGTGACTAAAATCCATGACCAGGCTGTAAGACAAAGACCATGGAGTGTAATGTTATTTTGCATGTACTGTTGCAAAATAAATGTTTACCAATGCCGCGACCAGATAAACAGAACCATCTGCCCATTGATTGTATGCTCCAGTGTAGTTTGTATAGTAACAACAACACAGTGGGGACTGAATCATTGGTAGGATGCCATTGTTAGCCCTGTCTTCTACAACGATAACAGTTACAGCTGATTCATGCAGATATGCCAAATGCTAAAGCAAGTTTTCTTGAAAGTCATGCAAAACAGACTTGTTGTTTGACAGGGCCCATGAGAATTCCTGAGACTTCAGCAATAACCTGTACCAGTGAACAGTGTGCCACTTTTTAAAATTAGTATGACTGATTTAGTGCTAGTGGACAGTGAGACTCTAGTAAATATGCTGTTTTGCAACCAATTTTAATTTCCATGTAAAGCATCTATTACAAGTTGCAAATGACTGGAGCTATTTTGGGGTGCCCACTTGAAACAGCAGTGCGTGATAGCGATGAAAATGTTTACCCATACTTTTTTATTCTATTTTTGCCTATTATCTCCTGTTTTGTTATGACGCTAGATCAAGGGGCATGCAATGAAGCTAAAGGGGGGAAATTTTGAAGAGATGTGTTGAAATACTTCTTCACAGAAAGGGTGGTGGATGACGGCAACAGCCTACCAAAGGAGGTAGTTGGGGTAAAGACTGTGGGGAGCTTCAAGCATGTGTGGGATAGAGACAGGGGCATAATTAGGTAGCGGAATGAGGGAGTGTCTCCTATGACCAACTGGGGTCAGTGGTGGTGGAACAGGCAAGGGGGCAGACTAGATGGTTCTAAAGGTCCTTTTCTGCTTAGAAAATCTACAGTATGCTTCTGTGTTTGTATTGAACCCTTCTTTCCCCATTTTGATTCTGCTTTAGTACTTTCTTTCACATGTGAAATAATAAAAGGAGCACTCCTTTTATTATAGCTTGGTTCAGGATTTCATCAGTATTTGCAACTTTTTTGCACACCTATTGTCCAATGATATTAACGAGCAGTGTCTGTAGCATGCTAGGTCATTTTAGTCACAACAGACTTGATGTTAAACATTAGGTGTTCAAAAACAACAAAGAATATTGACAAAAACCTGGCCTTAGCCATATTAAAAGGAGTGCTCCTTTTATTATTTCAGCTGTAAAAAATAAGTGGTAAAGCGGACTCAAAATGTGGAAAAAAAAGGGTATCATGCAAGTCAGGAAATAAGGGGCAATCTAAAATAGCAAAAATGTATTGGTCACAATTTTGCTGCTGTCATGCACTGCTGCTTTAAGCTTGATTTGTCAATTACTGTATGTAGAGGATAAAAAAGTAATATTTCTAGAAGCTCCTTGTCGGACAACTTTCCCACATTTCTCCATGACCTCCACACTCATGCTGTACTACTGTAACTAGCCCCTTCCCTTACTGCCTCTACCCCTTCTTACCTGTTTTCTGCTTCCCCTTTATCTTCTTTATCATGCTCCATACCCACTACCTGTACCCCTCCTGGGCTGCTGTTTACATTACTGGAAATATAGTCATGATATTCCTGTATAATTGTGAATATTTTTTTCCTTCCTTCCTTCCTTCCTTCCTTCCTATGCTCAATGCGTTGTACAGTAAGTAAGTAAAGTTTATTTAAAAAATGCTTTTCCAGAGATCAAAGTGCTTTACAAAGAACAAAAAACAAACACTGCACCAATTTAAGATGAATAAAATACAGAGTCTTATTCCCAAAATGATAATTTAACCAGGATCATCAAGTGTCAGAGAGAACAAATATGTTTTCGGGGCCTTTTTAAAGGTCATCACAGAGGAAATGCGTCACAGATAGTGTGGTTAAGAGTTCCACAGCCAAAAGTGGCTACAAAGACTCTGTCCCTCCAGTAATGTTAGTGTGAACCCATGGAACATTTAGAAGGTTCTACCCATTGGAGAGGGTACTCCAGAGCATATGGGGACAGGAGGTCTCCAACACAGTCAGGACCCTCCCCATGCAGGATCATGTATACCATTAAGCAAATGTTGATGGTGATGTGCCACTGAACTGGGAGCCATTACAGTTTGCACAGCATATACTTGAAAGAGCTTGTACCAGATATCAGCCTGGCCACAGCATTTGCCACCTGCTGAAGGGTGACACACCCAACAGCCCTAAATAAAGAGCATTGCCGTTGTCAAGGCCAGCAGTAACCAAGACATATACCACAGTTACCAAGTCTTCTTATTGGAGACAGGGATTAAACTGGGCGATATTTTTTGGATGGAAGAACCCACAGTGAATTACTACTGATAAACAGAACACAGTGTCAGCTTATCATCCCCTATGATACCCTTAGGGTTTTAGCCCTGCCCGCAGCTTAGGGGGTGGGACCACCTAGGGATGGAAGGGAGTCCCATTCTTCTTCATTGCCACCTTCTGAGGTCCTGTTTCTTGCTTTGCTGTTCCCGGATTGAGGCTCAGTTAGTTGGTAGCTGTCCAGTCACTCAGGCCACATAGATCCTGATTTATCATAGCTATCGAGTCTCCTCAGTCCAGGGCTAAGGAGGGTTACACTGGGGTACATCTGCATAGCAATAAAACCCTAGACTGTACAGTTTCACAATCTTCCATAGAGGCAACATGTACTCTACAAATCACACTGGGGATAAGATTGAGCTCTGCTGAAAGTCATAGTACACAGCAAATATCTTAGGAAAAAATGTCCCCATTGTCATCCTCTGTATTAGTTATTTACACTTGTTCCTTAATTCCCCAAAATGTGAATATTATCTGTACCTTAATTTTTGTTAGCACTGTGCTAATTATGTTTTGCTGTACACTGTGCTCCTTGTATCTCCTCCACCCTCCAAGGTCACACCTGGAAACCAGCTTTAGCCATGTGTTCCTTTCACAGCCAACACATTGTAAATAAATAGGTTAGTGCATTGTCAGTAGCTCAGTAAGTTGAATGATCATCTTTGAGCCTGGACAAACAGAATCCTGTGGGTTATAGTCCCACACTAGGAACTTGGGCTAATTCCCACTAAAGATTTTGTAGTGCAGCACTAGGGGATGTAGCACTGTTGGGGTGCTACCATTTGAATGAAAAGACAAAGAACCTCGGCGCAAATGCACTGAGGCAAGGGTTATCCAAAAAGGGCATTGACATCAAAGCCAGGTTTTAGAAAGATACAAAATCACATATACCACCACAGTGCACAGCATCATAGGATATATATGCAAATTACCATAAATATGTAGGCTGTTTTTTCTTTAAGCAGAAATACATGGTGTCAAAGGGCCTCTCCCATAATCTGGAATGTCTGAGAACAGAAGACAGACATGCGTTTTGTCCTACTGAAGACTTGAGTCCAGAGTAGGATGAAACACATCTCTGTATCTTCTGTAACTCTGGCTTGTGATTGCAGGAGAGGGTCCACATGTAGTATAATATGGTATAATTATTTATTTATTTATTAAATTTTGGTGATTGGGTAAGCCCACTGAGCCCCGGAGGTCCCTTTTTCAGGGGCAACCCGGGATTACATAGCATTAGAGAATAAACAGTGTGACAATGTCAACTCAAATTACAGGTAACACTAGCAACATACAGTCATAGTGGCAATTCAGGAACGTAACAGTGCATTTGGAGTAAATAGGGTGAGCCACAGTGATGATAAGTAGTACTTATCTTAGCAGTTACACACTAGAGGAAGGATAGGACCTGGAAAGTCATTTATCAGTGGGGTACTCTCAGGAGCTGATGCAACGGCAAGTACTGGCTGCCACCATGTGGGCCTTAAGCCTAGTGCAGAAACTTTTAATAGAAGGTGCTTCCTGCACCCTGGGAGGGAGTAGGTTCCACAGGGTGGGAGCAGTGTGTGTGTGAAAGACTTGCCGCCCACCTTGGTTCTTACCCTGGGGACATCTAGGAGAGTTCGGTCTGTTGTGCGGAGGATCCAGGGACCGGTCTTTAGAGCAATGAGTCCAGAGAGACTGGGGGGAGTTGGGCCAATTGGCTTGTAAGCTAGGCATGGCAGAGGGTACTGGAGGCGAGTGTTCAGTGAGGACCAGTTTTGTAGGGATAGGGAGTCACAGTGGTGATCCTTGGGGTTGGCCTGGAAGGCGAAGTGAGCCACCTTATTATACAGTACCTGAAGTCTGTTCCTCTCCAGCTTCATCAATCCGTGCATGACTGGGGTGGCATATTTGAGTGTCAGGAGGAGGGCACTGGTGGTGATGGAGATCCTGGCTTCGGGTACCAACTGGTCTTTCAGTCAGTAGAGGGTGCCTAGTTTCCCATGTATGGTTTTGGTGACTTGGTCCACGTGGTTCTTCAGGGTGAGACCCTGATCTAGGGTAAGGCCAAGGTATTTTAGGGAGGGCACTACTTCTAGGCAGTTACCAGACGCGGAGGTAAGATGTAGGTGTTGTTTTCTATCTTGAAAGAGGGATCTAGGACCAAACAACATTGCCTTAGTTTTGTCCATGCTGAGGACCATTCTGTTCTCAATGAGCCAATTCTCAAGGGACCAGAGGTCATCTTAGAGTAAGGGACTGAGGTCTCCCAGACTGGCAGTGGATCGGTAGATGATGGCATCGTCCACATACTGGACAACAAAGCTCCCTCCACAGTGGTCAATTAATTCATTAGTGAACAGGGAGAAGAGGAGTGGGCGGAGTATCAACCCTTGTGGCACCTCCTCTTTTGGTGGAAATGGCTCCGATATGGCATCCTTCCACTTTACCCTCTGTGTGCGGCCGGTTAAGTAACTTTTGAACCACTTTAGAGCATGGCAGTCAAGGCCTATGTTGCACAGCTTAGCTAGTAGCAAATTGTGTTTAACCAGGTTGAAGGCCTTGGATAGGTCTATGAAGACCGCACCAGTAGGGGTTCCCTTGTCCAGATCTCAGAGAATGTCTGTTGCGAATTTGGTCAGAGCAGTATCAGTCCCATGCCTGGTCCTGAAACCATGCTGGGAGGGTGCCAGAAGTTTATGAACCTCCAAGTAGTCTTGGAGTTGTCCATAGATCAGCCTTTCCTGGATATTTGACAGGATGTAGAGCAGGAAATTTGGCCTGTAGTTGCCAATAGACTCCCGGCGGCTGCCCTTGTAGATTGGGACCACATGGGCCTGTTTCCACTGCTTGGGGACTGCACCCTCCTTCAAAGAGTGGTTAATAAGCCAGTTCAGGGGTCTTGCCAGGGCCAGGGCCCCATCCTTCAGCAGCCTGTGGTAAATCCCATTGAGTCCCTGGAGCCTGTGGTTTTTACAGTCTTTAGTAGTGAGAGAACCTCTTTTGGCTTGACCAGCCTTAGATGAAAGGATGGGTGGTCAAGGTTAGGGGGTACCTGCATGCTAGAGTCTGTGTTGAGAGGAGGTAGGCCAGCCTTGTATGAGTCCGGGTTAGTGAAGTGATGGTTTAATGAGGTGGCGATTTGGGGATCCTCATTTTGCAGTTGTCCATTGACCTCGATGGGACCGGGTTTGGACTGGCCATTCACCTTTAACAAATCATTAATGTGTGCCCAAAAAAGTCTAGGGTTCCCTAGATTATTTTTCTGAAAACGTGTGACATACTCCCTTTTGGCAGTTTTTATGGCCAGTTTGCTGTTGTTCCTGAAAATTTTGTAATTCACGAAGTCAGCAGGTAGGGAGGAGTGCTTGAACTTTTTCCAAGCCTTGTCATGGTTAATCATCAGGGCCTTTAGTGGAGGGGTAATCCATTTGTAGCAGCTATCCTTGGCACTGAGTTTTTTCATAGGGGCAAACATGTTAGCTGCCATGTTAAATGACCCCTGGAAGAAAGCAGCTGCACCATCCAGAGTGGGAAGGAGTTTGATCGGACTCCAGTCTAGGCTGCTAAGGTAGCCAATTAATTGTTCGGGTGAGTAGTGGGTGTAATCCTGCATGGCCAGGATTCTCGGTTGAACCCTGGGCGCCCTGTTCTTCCAGATACAGAAGATAGGGGAGTGGTCACTCAGAGCATCAGCCAGGGTACCAGCTGTCTGAATGTTGTAGGGGTTAGTCACCAGAGCACAGCCAAGGGTGGAGTGATTCCCTGTTATGTGTTTCAGTCTAGTGGGTTCGGAGATTACCTAAACAAGATTTGCTTCTTGTATCAGGCCTATGAGAGACTGGTTTGCATCCTGGGCCCAGTTCAGGTTGAAGTCTCCCAGGATGAGGAGTTCAGAGGGGACGTCATTGGCTATGTCCTTTAAGATTGCCTCCAGGGATTGGAGGGCATTCATAGGAGAGTGGTATACACACCCAATGGTGAGGTGCTTACAGAGACCAAGGGTGATGCATATGAAGATTGATTCTCTGTCACTGCAGGTTGACCTCAGCTGAGTTCAGGGTATCTTTTACATAGATAAGTACCCTTCCCCCTCTTTTATTGGCCCTGACTTTCCGGTACTGCTGCCAAATCCCCATTCGTCCCTCTACTGAAAATCCCCGTTCATCCCTGCAGCTTGGTGTGTGATTCCAATTAATCGGGGGAGGTCTGCCCAACTCAGTGAGGTTAGCTAGTGCCTCAACCCCAAGGTGCTCCACTTTGTGAGGTGTCTGTGGCAGGGGGTAACGACCAACAAGAGCCGCTCACTCCTCCCCTGAAGAAAAGTTTAAGTCTAACCGCTGGTGCTTGATCACAGCCTTTTGTCCAGGCTGCTTGGAATAATGCATGCATGATAGCATGTCATGCTAGGATAATGCCAACCCTGGGGAGGTTGGGCATGAGGCTGCAGGCCGAGTGCATCCAATGTCCCAGACATGGCATTATCCCAGCATGACACACACACCCTGGAGTGCATTATTCCTATTACACAATGGCTCGTTTTAAAAAAAAAAAGTTAGGAAAGTTATTAAAACCTTTATTTAAGCTACATTTTTCTGTTATTTTTTGAAAGGATAGGTGTACTTATAGAAATAAATAGTGGATATTATTTATATTGTCCAATAGGTGGAGCTTTTGTTTTGGGTGTGACTGTGCCTTGCATTCCACCTTCCTTACTACTTGTTTTGCTACCCCCCCCCCATTTGTATGTTTTACTGTCTGGTCACATAGAAGAAGATGTTAAATTTAGATTTTAATAAAGTGACTAGGTTGTTACCAGTCATCAGTGTCACTAGTTTAAGCTATTCCAGCAGCGGTTGGCATTGCGGAAGGGGTGAAATGTACAGTACACTGCATGTACTCCTTTTTTTTTTTTTTTACAGAGGGTAGTTTGCTTCGCTTAGTTTTGTTTTAAGATATGCCACCTGTATTGGGAGAACAGCAGTGAGGCTTAAAATGGATTTTAGTATGGAGCTGGGGCAAGGTGGCAGTTTGTTTCCGGTTTCTTGGACAGTACTCGGGTCGCTCAGTGTTTTTTTTTTTGGGCTAAATCAAGGATGAAATACTGGGCAAAACTGAATTATGTGTAGCAGCTTTGTAAGAAGTGTTATTTTGATACTTTCATTCATAACTTGAAGCCGTAGCAGTCGGGTGTCCGTCCCACTGCTATATGTAACATTTTTTTTTTGTATTTTAAATCTCGCACGTTGAGTAGTCTACCTCATCTTATTCGGTTATTCTGAGCTGCATTGTGCTTCTTGTTTTCCCAGAACAGTCGTTTTGTATCGGGAGAGAAATACAAAAGGACTGTAAGGTAAAACTACTAGTTTTCTTTGTGAGTAGCACCTGTTGCCATGAGTGTGTTGATGGTGAGCGGGGAGCGTACATCGTTAGCGGGCACCACTAAATCTTATTGGAGGGATGGCTGGGTTCTGGGGAGTGATTTTTTTAAGATTTAATGTGGTCATAGGTTTGGTGGGACTAGATCCATGCTGTTATGCCAGGATGACATCATGGGTCCAGTCCCACCTTGACCAATTAGAGCCCGAGATTCTTTCTTGCTATTGTATAGTATCTATGTAACTCTCACCACTAAAGTGGGGGCTTACGTTTTGGCTCCACAGAGCTCAGCCTAGCTTGTAACAAACCTATTGTGTTATAATAATAATAAAACTTTATTTTTATGGCACCTTTCAAAAACCAAGGCACCTTAAAATTTATTAAAACATATGGTACACAACACTTAACACATAAATATCATAAAGCAAAAAATACAAGTAAATTAAATCCATCAGTTATCAAAATGCTTGTTGCCAAAGTTATGTTTTTAATGCTTGTTTAAAGCCCTCCACAGTTGTGCACTCCCATAACTGACTGGGTAGAGAATTCCGAAGGGATGGGGCCACATGCATGTTGCTCCCTCCAACCTCAGGGATCTGGACTGCTGTGTGGGGACCACAGTAGGAGCAGGAGAGGGAAGGTATCTTTGGCAGAACAAAAAGAATACCTCAGGAACATACATCAGTTGCAGTTGCAGCAGCAACTGTAAACAAGTACAGTGCAATGGGGAGGAGTGGGGTTATGAAAAACTTACTTGATGACAAAAATAGTACCACTAGCTTTTTAGAAACACAGTAAGCATAATAAAGATAATGTGATAGTTTTCTCACTATCCTAAGCAATGCTGTGATTATCTTGTGAATATAAAGTACTTGGCCTTTGGTCCAGTACTTTATTCAAGTGACAATTACATTATTGCCTCTTATAGTTAGCCAAGTAGCATATTATCACTTAAGTAACATGCAAAGTGTTGGATTGACTGCCTAATGACTGTCAATCACCACACAATACATTATGAGGTATATAGGTAATCTCAGCATTCTGGAATGCCTTATTCTACTGTCAGTTGGGACTTTATGGTAAATGCACTTGACCTCGTCATTGAATTTGTCCAACCTTGATAAAGTAGCCAAAAAAAAAAATAACGGGTTTGCATTCTGAATAAACTGATGCTACTGCTTAACTCACTACCTCCAATAGCTCCCTATGAAGTGCGAACTATCCATTGTGTATCTGACACAAAATGGCTGCCCTGGAGGTAATGAGTTAAAAGGACAATAGCTCATACAGGAAATGCAAAGAAAAGAAATGCAAGCCATACAGACTTCAAAAAATATGCTCTAATATATTTATTAAAGACTAGTCCTACATGGCAAACCCCAGCTAAGGTAATCAATTGTGACATTCTGTATGTTGCTTAGATAGCACTATACAAATTGGTAGTATTGAACAGTGTTTTCTTATCCTCCTTGCTGAAGGTGCAGTATGTACCGAAGAGCTAGGGTTTTGTCATGTAATCTTTTTCAGTAATATATACACTTGAGTGCATTTTTGGGACCCTGTAGTTTTTTTGTGCTGCTTTTTCTGTGTTTCCTTGATGAAGCAATCAGCATGTTCTAAGGATCATTTGCTATTTTAAAACCTTAATTTGCTGCATGCAGTTTTTAGTGGTTTGCAATGTATTCTGTTTATATCTGATGTCTGTGTCCACTGCTCAGGTATGGTTTTAGAGGAGTCCGTGAGACAGTTAGATGTTGTGGAGAAAGCAGTTTTAGTGATTATTTTTTAATGTTTTTAGCCTTTGCAATGCATTTTCCCTTGTTTATAATGTGTTTTGCGGCTTTTTTGTTTTCTTTGTTATTTCTGTCATATTCGTTGATGTGGTTTTGCCTTTTGGTTTTGCAATGGATTTGTGCATTGTTGTACATGGAGGTGGAGTGGGTGGGCTTATTTCATAGAGGTGAGGTAGGGGTTGTAATGCAATTGGCTGTTGTGGCAATGTCATTTGCGTAATGCTCATTGCCCTCTGTATTATTGTTCAGGTAACATGAGCATTTGTCTGCTCCATTATCTTTCAAGTAACATGTCTTCAGAGCATTTATACATGTAGAATGCCCACATGAGACCAGATCCCATCCAATGAAAAGGCAGAATTGGCCAGACTCTATTTGATAAAGAGGGATAACCCTGACTACATGCCCAGTTACCACTTGGCACACATGATGTGTTATCTCAATTTCTGCAAGTTTGGCATGCATTGAGCATCCATCTATTACCTTGCAGAATATATCAAAGGACAGGGAATCTGAATGCAAATATAGCATCTGGTTGTAGTAATGTGACAAATATTATTTTCTTGTAACCTCCCATGGGTAGAACTTACCTGGTTTGCCTCCCAGCCATCTGGTCTCACCAATCCTGGTTCTTGGTGGCTCTTTTATTGATCCTGCTGGCTCCTGGGCACCTGTTTTGCTGTGGGGGACCGGAGGAGTCTCGTGTAAAAAAAAACAACAAAAAACTTAAAGCTTCCAGTTTTATGTTACAGCAAAGCTAGCACTGAGAAAGCCAGTGAAGCACTGCACAGCTCTGTGTGTGCATGTTTGAGCTGGTTCCTGCTTGAACATGCAAGCTGGCAGATCTTCTCGTATGTCCTGTTAGTGTTGTGGCGCTTAATGTTAAAGCCACTCAGGCACTCAGCAGATGTCTCCTTTGTGTGTTCTGACCCCTGGGACCCTAAAAATATAAGTGGGGGGTTGGAGACATGCTGGGAGGTGGTAACAGAAATGAAACTATGCAAAATGTGTTTTTAAGCATTGTATCTTTAAGAGCAGCCGAGGCTGCACTGAGTAAATAAAGTCTGCCTCTTGTCTAGGGGGACAACATTACAGCGCTAGTGACAGGCGAGGGAGACTTTGCCATGCCCCACTCTGCCATTGGATAATAGGATAGAGGGACAGCTATTGGATTGTGGGGGCCGTTAATGTTTAAGTTTTACAGTTTGTATGCAAGAAAACATTAAAGTGGGCACTGTTGATTTGAACTGGAGTACCAGAATATGTAGCAGCCATCTTTGTTGGCTTTGACCTGCACTGCAGCCTATGAGAAAGCCAGGAACCCAAAAGACTACAAAAAGGAGACTTCTGGGAAAAAGTAAAAACTATGCATTGGTGCTTTTTCCCTCAGCCAATCTAGCATCAAATGAATGTTCTGCATATTGATTAAGAGGATTGACAGCCTGATTAACAAACTGGGACACTGATCTAATCCCTGAGTCCTGGTGGGCAGATCCAGCTAGGGCAGTTGTCTGGGAGCTTTGAGAGTGAGAGGAGGCTCTGTGGTGATCTCTGATAAAAAATTAGAGGCCTACCTGGGGCTTTCCCAGCCAACAGTTTAGGGAAAGCCTGACTAATTTTCCATATCTGGAAAGCCAGTGAGAAGACAAAAACTGTTTTTAATTCCAAAACTGAGTACTTAGAACTTGAAGCTGAGTGACTGATTCCTACTGCAACCTAATAGGCTATCCAGAGATTGTGCTTCTGTTGAATTTTGTGCAACAGCTGCCAGCCTGCAGTGTGGGTAAAGCCCTCTAAACCCTGAGTTCCTGAGCAGCAGGAAAAGGTGACCAGACAGAGGACGGTCTGTGGAATTGGGCAGGTAGTGTCACAGCCAGGCACTACCCATCATCTCCCCCTCAGGGCTGGATACCTGGACAGGTGGAGTGAGGCATGTGGCCCTGGTCCCCAGCACTGGTCTGTCCAGCCCAGTGAAAACACAGAAGAGAAGGTGATAAGTTGCTGTGAGAGACCGACCCAGCTGCAGCCCAAGCCAAGAGTCCTGCATTTCTGCAAAGAGCCCCTGAAAGCTGCCAGAGTTCTTACAGCTGCAGATTGGAGCACTGTTCCTCTTTCAGCTGAACAGTCGCATTGAATGGTATCTCCAGGACTGTAAGTAAAGTCGAAGTTTTGCTCTCACCTGGGGTTTGTAAATAGTTTGTCAACAAGCTACTGTTTTTATTTAAAAAGTGCACCAATGCTGGCCAACTAGCTACACCTTTTCAGGCCTGCACTGTACAACATCTGGGTACCTAGCCAGGACTTTGGGGGGGGCACCACTGGTACCAGTGGGGAGGTGGGCTGTATTATTTGTGCATGCTGTTGTGGGGTGGGCATTGTTTAATGTTATTGTTGCTGTTAATGCTTTTACAATTAAAATCAAATGTTTTGAATCATTATTTATTCTGTATCTCTTTATCCCCTACCCCTGTGGTTAATAAATCATTTACTTTTACTATTCTTAGTCATGAGCATATTATTAGTGATTAGTCAATAATTGCATGTATAGTGAAGTACTGCATTTATTCATTGTGCTCCATGTGTGGGGTGACTGCAAGGGGAGGTGGGTAGGTACAGCAACACAGGGGATTGTACCAGACAGGCAGCTGGTCCACCATATTTTAGCTCTGGGTGGAGGCACCACACTAACTAACTTTACTTTCTATCCCAAACAGAGCCCAGGTCCCTCAACTTTGCTTGAGCCTGCAAGGCAGGGGTAATAACTGAAAGTTACACTGTGACACGATTACATCTTGGAGGCACCCCTGGGAGCTCATGTTTACCAGTTGGGCCCCACAAGGAAGCCATTGCTCATGAGGACAGTGTTCTAGCCCCTAGATCCTGAATTTGTGGTAGTACTGTATATTGGCTCCTCACAAATTATTAACCAGTGTGAGGGTGAGGAGCTGCACCCTCAAAAAGCCATTCTGCTCCTGGGAGTCCCCCCGGGACAGACATGGAGAAGATACAAGAAGCTCTGTTAGTGATCATTGCCTTGGTCCAGTTGCTGTCCAAGGTCAGATAATGGACTCTGCCAGTAAGACATTAAATGGAGGAAGTATAGCGCAGTGGTTTAAGGCTCTGAGCTGCAAATCTGGAGACCTGGGTTTGAATCCCACAGCCCCCACTTGCATGTACTGTGTGACCCTGAGCAAGTCACTTAACTTTCCCTGTGCTCCCAGGTTGCACCTGTAAAAAAGCTTTCAGCTTAGTGTGTCTTTCCTGGTTAAACAAATGGGGAAAAAAAAACTGTGCTCATTGAGTGCTAAAACGCTCTTGCTGCCAC
Organism: Neoceratodus forsteri; assembly: GCA_016271365.2. Classification (NCBI taxonomy): domain Eukaryota; kingdom Metazoa; phylum Chordata; order Ceratodontiformes; family Ceratodontidae; genus Neoceratodus; species Neoceratodus forsteri. Next base: position 1,124,441,246 of record CM057449.1, on the reverse strand, counting down.
TAGAGTGCCTGATACACTGACCCCAGAAGATTCCAATGTGGCATGGGATATAGTGAAGCAGGGCAGTGCAATGCCCAAATGTGAAGCCTCGCCCAAGCTTGAGGGTTTCAAAGACAAATTTAGCAAATGGTTGCAGGAACAAGAGAAATCTATAGAGGAGGTTCAAAAAGAGTTTGGCACTCCAGGGAGTGTCTCACCTCAGACCCCATGGGGGAGGACCCACCTATGTACCATCAGTTGTCCTAGACTTATATTGCAAACTGCAAATGTTTTCTGGAGTAGAGCCTACTCCATCAGGTGAAGATGACTTAGAGACCTGGATAGACTATGCTGCTCCCCTGGTGCAGGACTGGCAGTGCTCGGAAGCTGAAGAATGGAAACACCTTGGAGAAAGCCTCCGAGGGCCTACTTTGGGCACTGTTCATTTCTTGAGGGCCACAGACCCAAATGCTACAACCCAGGAGTATCTGACTACTCTTTAAATGTGTTTGGGAACACTGAATCTGGTGAGAACCTTATGTGGAAATATAGGGCCACTAAACAATGGAAGGGAGACTCCTTATCGGCCTATTTAACTCACCTGGAGAGGGTGCTTCAAAATGTTTTCAGGAAATGAGGCATGGTCTCAAATGAGCAAAACCGCATCAGGCTGGATCAAGTACTTAAGTCTGCATGGCACTCCAGTTTGTTATTGCTCAAATTGAGGCTACAAGAAAGAAAGGATAGCCCTCCCTCCTACAGCATGCTGATAAAGGAAGTCCAAGAAGCGGAAGGTGAAGAGGAATCTTGGGATCTCTATGTTGGCACCACAGCTGCAACTCCCATTGGTGAGAGAGGTCTTACCAGTGATAGTCGTGAAATCCAAGAACTCCTTAAAGAACTCATAGAGCTGAGAGCCAGCTTGTCTAGTATGGAGACCGCCAGTATGAGAAGTGACGCTCACTGCTGCCAGTCTGGTGTAACCCCCAACAAGAACCCATCTGTAATGGATGCTGTTGTCTGGACACCTAGCTCTGTAGCCACTAGTGAACTCTAGAACCAGGTGAGGGAGCTAAGGGCCTTGGTAAATGAACTGAAGAAGTGTAACCCTCAGCAGGTTGTGTGCAGAAAGGAGGGAAATAGTAATTGAGGATCTGTACCTGTCAGAGAATCCAAAGGAAGCTTTCAGAAGGGCAAAAGTCCTGATGGAAATTATCAGATGGGCCACCAAGACCACGGCCTAATGGCCGGGGCATTTTCTGTTATCAGTGTGGAGAGGACAGCAACATCAAGCGAGAGTGCTGATCCCCAGAAGATCTACATAAAGTGAAAGTAAACTGCTCGAATGGCTGCAGCAGCAAAGAAACTTCAGTGACTCCCCAGTTAATAAGACAGTGATGAAGTATTCAGTTAAAGCATCTAAAACTGCACCATTTGACGTTGACAAACTTATTAGACTCTCCACTGAAACTACAGTTACTACTGAAGGAGTGCCTGTGTGAACTGTCCTGGACAGTGGTTCCCAAGTAACGATTATGTTTAACAAGATTTGTTCAGAGTCACAATGGCTGCTAATGCATTAATGTGATAAAAAATTTATTTATTTCAAAGGTTTTACAAGAAAAGACATACTGATCTAGTAACAGCTCATTTTCAGATGTGTTCTGGGGAAAGGGAAGAGGAAAAGATAATAGATACAAAAATACAGAATATAAAGTTCATTGAAATGAAATAAATGTAACAAAGATAAAGAGGACAATTATGTCTAAGGATAAATTGACAAAAGTATGTTACCAAGCAATACATTGTGATGTAAAATCTTTCACTGGTCAGGCTGCCTTCTCTTTCTGCTTTCCTAAACTTTAGAACTGTCTCCCCCAACCATTCATTCCACCTCTTCCAAATGCTCTCTCTCCTCACTGCTCCATGATTACACTGCTACCTCCTGTGCCTGTCCTTGAGTCATAGCCCTTCCGCACCCCTCAGTTTACCCCCTTTCCTCTTTCTCCATGACCACACCACTTCCTCATGTGGCTTCCCTTGAGTCACAGCCCTTCCATGCTCCTCAGTTTACCATCTTCCCCTCTTTCTTCTCCTCCTTGCCCATCCACCCACCTCACCAACCCTTCTCCCTCCCTCACTTGTCTGCACTTTTCCTTCTTCCCCCCATCTGCACACCTTCATGTGATCACACAAGAGTGGTAACAGGGAGGAGGCAAGGAACTACAGACCAGTCAGTCTTACATCAGTAATGGGTAAGATTATGGAGGTATTCCTTAAGGAAAGGATAGTGCAACACCTGGAATCCATAGGAGCACAGTATCAAAGACAGCATGGGTTTACAACAGGAAGGTCCTGTCAAACTAATCTCATAGATTTCTTTGACTGGGTAACGAGAGTGGTGGACCAAGGGAGAGCAGTTGATGTTGCCTACCTTGACTTCAGCAAAGCTTTTGACACTGTTCCACATAGAAGATTGATTAATAAGCTGGGTAGGCTTGGGGTGGGTCAAGTTGGTCAACTGGGTGGCAAACTGATTTGGTGGGGAGAAAACAGAGAGTGGTGGTAAATGTGCTACAGTCAGAAGAAGATGCAGTCACAAGTGGGTTACCTCAGGATCAGTTCTGGGGCTAGTCTCTTCAATATCTTCATCAGTGACATTGCATATGGACTGGAGGGTAAGGTTTGTCTGTTTGCAGATGACACCAAGATCTGCAACAGAGTAGATGATCCAGATGGTGTGGGCAGAATGAAAAGAGATCAGGATAAACTGGCAAAATGGTCGGAAGAGTGGCAAATGGGGTTTAATGCAAAGAAGTGCAAGATCATGTGCATAGGGAGGAGAAACCCTGAAGCCACCTATAGGTTGGGAGGGGGAGTTGCTGGCAATCACAAGGGAAGAAAGAGACTTGAGCATCATCATCACAGATGACCTGAAATCATCCAAGCAGACCACTAAAGCAGTAGGTAAAGCTAGAGGGATGTTGGGGTGTATTAGTAGGGGTATTGCAAGTCGTAAGAGGGAGGTAATAATCCCTCTTTAGAAGACACTGGTTAGGCCCCATCTGGAGTACTGCGTGCAGTACTACAGGCCGCACCTGCACAAGGACATTAACAAAATGGAGGCAGTCCAGAGAAGGCAACCAAAATGGTGCAGGGACTACATCAGAAAACATATGAGGACAGATTAACGTAGCTCAATATGTATACCCTAGAGCAAAGGAGGGAGAGAGATGATATAATCAAAACATTCAAATATCTTAAGGGCATTAACAAGGTGAAAGAGTCTAACATGCTTCAATATAAGAAAAATAGCAGGACAAGAGGACACAGCATGAGATTAGAAGGAGGCCGATTAAGGGGTAATGTGAGGAAGTTCTTTTTCACAGAAAGGGTGGTGGATGCATGGAATGGCCTACCTCAGGAAGTGGTGGATATGAATACAGTGCAGGGCTTCAAATAGGAATGGAATAGGCATAAGGGAGCAATACAGATGAGTATGAATGAATAGGCCATTGGCAGAGTATGGGCCTATGGCACATTCATAAGGTAGAAATAATGGGCAGACTGGCTGGGCCTTGCAGTCCTTATCTGCCATCAACTTCACCTTAGGAGATCCACGCTACAGCTATTGAAAGTCCCCCACTGTCACACTTCACAGGGACAACGCTCTTTTGCTTATCGAGTGCCACTCTGGTTCAATGGCCTCAGCCCAACCATCTTCTCTGCCCCAACTATTGGTATGTTTAAAACTAGGCTCCGGGACTATCTCACTACCAACAGCTCCTGTGACTGCCCAACTTAACCTTGTTTCTCCACTTCCCTTTCTGCTCTAGTTGTCCCCCCCTCCCCTCCTCACTGGATTCTACCTCACATCTTGGTATACCCAATGCTGCACTTTCACCCTCTTGCCACCCTTCCTACATTCCTTCTCCACACCCCACCCTCTTCCTCTCCCTATGACTCTGGCACTTCTTATCTGTTGTCTATTTTCTCTGACAAATGCCGCTGGTTGCCTTGTTAGAATGCTACCCTTGAACTGTATTAATCTGTTGTACTCTGTTTGCAATGTCCACATTGTTGTAATGCCTGTCTTGATGTTCCCCATAATTTGTATTTCTCTGACGTGGAACCTTTGTAAAAGAGCCATGGCTCAAAGGTATTTGTAATCCTAGACTTGATAAATAAATAAACTTCTATTTTTCTGTAGAAATCAGGGTATTTTGACTCAAGAAACGATAATGGACATGCGCGAATGCATATGCATATTCCTGAATATATGCGCATTCGCGTATACCCTATAATTGCCTTGAGTTTAATACTCTGATTTCATCATTTTGCCTCCTTGTTTCATGGTGGCTTGCACTTTCCCAAGTTCAGCTTTCTTAATACTTGTAAAAAATCTGTTTAGCTGAACTCGGATGTGCTGAACCATGAACGAGCCTTCTGGCACTTCACTGCCATTTAGAGATGAGACCATGCATTCAGAGTGGATTGGGGTTTCACTTAGGAGGTGGTGGTGACACTGGGGGATTGGGCACCCCAGTGTCAGTTTTATGTTTGTGGGGGTTGGGTGCTGAGAGGGTGGGTCAGGTGGGGGGCAGTTACAGGGGTGCCAGTAACAGACATCGATGGATGGTTTTCCTTGTTACAGCTGGCGTCTGCAACAGTGGGGCTATTCCTGGATGTTTCAAATTCCTCAGCAGACTGTCATGACAGATCAGCTCGCTGGGCAGCATAGATCATAGGGAACAGCCAATCAATGACTGGGTCAGCTTTTTCTTTTCAAATACAGGACATTACCCCCCTGCAAGTTAAAACTCTGTCATGATCAGCCTGGCTGATGATTGGTGTGGCTCTGACTTGCCCCATAAGCACTGCTCTGCACTGGATGGACAGTGTCACACCCCTTAAAAGGTACTATCATAGGAAGATGTTTGCTGTGCGCGCACTGGCATGGAGAACATAAAAAGGAGTGCACAGTACAAATCAGTGGCCACATAGGATTGTTGTTTAAGGAGGTTAAATGTCAGATACAGCAAGCTGGGGAGACATGCCTAATGATTATCAATAAATTTATGGCGATCAGGTCCACTCCTCTGGAGCTAATACTGAAGTGCAATTGCAGCAAAGGACATGGTTAGATATTTCTTGAAATTTCTGTGATATCTCTAGAGAAATTCCCTGCATGCCTTCAGTACAACTGAGGGCCACCAGAGATAATCTATTTTGGAAATACTGCAAAATATAATGGAAATATCTGACCATGTCTATTGCTGCAATTGCAATATATTATGTTTAAAGTGGCAGTGCATGACAGTGGTGAAAACTTTGACCTATACTTTTCTATTCTATTCTTTTTTAGATTGCCCCTTAGATCCTGACATGTATGAAACCCTTCTTTCTACAGTTTAAGTCTGGTTTAGTACTTTTCTCCACATGTTAATAATAAAAGGAATGCTCCTTTTAATATGGTTTGGACCAGGTTTTCATCACTATTCTCGGCTGTTTTCGTACATCAGTTGTTTAAGATCACTTCTGTTGTGGCTAAAATGAACTACAGTATTATGCAGCTGGCAGTACTCTCTGACATTATGGAACAGTAGATGTTCAAAAACAACTGCAAATACTGATGAAAACCTAGTCTGAGCTGAACCTAAGATGTTCAGTATGGATGTTTTGTCTATGAATATGCTATTGTATATATTTTATCTGTAATGATAAAGATAGTGTATGAGTTTGAGGTTTTGTAATGAGCTATGGTCAATCAAATAAATATAGAATAACGTATTGGCAACCATACACAACAAGGACTGTGTTTCCATCTTGGGTTTGCGATGACATCAAAGGGACTGCGAGAAGCGAAGTTTGTGAGGTTCTGATGTCAATCATGGGGACCTCAAGAGCAAAGCAGGAGAGGTCCCAATATCATCTGAACCCCGAGATGGGAACGCAGTCCTTGTTGTGTATTGTTGACCATACATTATTTTATATAGTTTATGGTTTAAATTAAAACTGTTGTAGGAATGATCAGTTTTGTTAGAATATGCCCAGCCACAAGCTTGCCACCCCATGCCTGCTCACTGCATTAGTAAACTGATACAACAATGTTTAAAAGTGAAACAGGTTGCTTTTTATTTTTTTTAACTTACCTTAGTTAAATGTTTTGAGAGACTCAGTAACAGGGCAATGGGTTAATGGAGCCCAGCATCAAACCCTGCTGTAAAGGCTGGTTTTAAATAGCAGTTATCAATTCTGTTATTCAATTTAAAATCATGGGAGGGGTCATAACAAGGCTATGTTGATAATTTGGGGTAAATGAATGTGACAGCTGTAATTTTTAAACTCCTGCCCAAAATGTTTCTTGTCCCCAAAGTTGATTTCACAGTCCCTGTGTGAAATCACCTTTCTGACAGGAGTTGAACATTTGATCTGCCCTTCTTCATGAGGAAGGGTCACAACAAAGCTATGTTGAAAATTTGGTGTACAAATATTACAAAACAATACATTTATGAGGCTACGTTACATTTTGCTAATGCAGGCTTGTAATTTGGGTAATTTTCAATATTTGTACCCCAGATTCCTCAGCTGCTGACCTATTGGCTCTGGCCAGACTTTGTTTTAACTTACCTTAGCTAAACTGGTGTTTATTCTGTGACAGCTGCTGTATGCTTTACGAAGCAACTCCATCCAGCCATGGTGGACATATTGCCCATCCCACAAAAATCAAACAATCCACTCAGAGCAATTGCATTTCTGGAAGTGGCAGAACATGTCAGTGGATTGAGGCACTGTTTCCTTACCCTCCTCCATCTCAGAGGGATCTGCCTTTCAAACTCACAACCACTTGCACCACTGCCATCTCCATCAGTTAGTGCTTCAACTCACAGCTGTGCTGTCGTTGCATGGCAGTTCAAAGCTGAAAAGTTGTTGTGGGCTATCTCTGTGACATTAGAATGATATCACATTAAGTTTTCATGACCTTTGAACTGTACCACAACTACACTCGATTACTACCACTCCTACTACCACTAAAATATTGAAGGAAGATGTTAATAATACCCTCACAAAATAGTTATTCTCCATCTTCAAGTTCATTTGTGACTCATTCTCTGCAAATTATGTTGTTCATCCTTCAACTGCGAGCAGTAATGTCAGTCTCAGAGAGTGCACCCACAAGGGAACTCATGTCTGGATATTAAAAAACAGGCAGGCCTGGAATGTTGCATGATGGCAGTACACACAGTACTGGGCAGGCCAAACATAATAGGTTCATAGATGGATATGTGAGCTCAGTAAGCTGTAAGGCCTTTTGTAGAACTCGCCACCCATGTATGTCATGGGTGGAAATCATATTTTTTTATTTCTCATATATGTATCTAGTCTATTTTTAAAAATTGGCAAGTTTTTGCTATTGACTACATGCTGGAGGAGCGTATTCTACATTGTAATTACCCTTTGAGTGAAGAACTTACTCCTTTTAGTTGTTATATTTTTTCACCTTTTATTTTATAAATATTGCTTCAAGTTGATTTAGTACTTTCATATCTTGTGATCCCTATTATTTCACTTATATAATTATCTCTTATAGCCTTATATGTTAGGCAGCGGTCTCCTCTAATTTGTCTATATCTAGTAGAGAACAATTTGAACTTTGTCAATCTATCAGTATAATTAAGGTGTTGGAATGGTTTAATTTTTCTTGTGATCTTTCTCGTGTTGTAATGGTTTAATTTTTCTTGTGATCTTTCTCTGTACACCGTCTATCAATGTTTTGCTTTTTACAGTATTAGGTACACTAAATTGAGAGCAGTACTCCAAGTGGGGGCACACCAAACTAGTATAGTGTGGCACAATTACTTCAGTGTCTCTGCTTTTTATATTGCCTAGTATAGATTCAATGATTTCATTACATTTTTTTAACTATTACAGAGCCATTTCTGTCAAACGATAGATTGTCGGTGATCATTACTCCCAGACTTGATAGTGGCAGCAAACCTTTCTCAGATGGTTAGCTCCCCAACCAGGACAAACTATTAAACGGGTACCAGCACCCTTCTGGATTGGATCATAACAAGCCATCCCACCAGGATCACAAACACCACTGTCCTCCCTGACACACTTAGTGACCACTCCCCCACACACGGCGGCCCCCCAGCTGAAATGTGTGCCTCTGCCTCTAGCATGCCCACCAACAGATCCACAGGATTTATTGCCGAACTCCCATATCTTATTCTTTGACACTCTGAGCAGCTGCAGCCTGATTCTAACATATGCTACCGCACTTGGGGATAATTATCGTCTTTCACCCCAAAAAATATTTGGCCCCTCGTCCATCCAACACCTCCCTCTGCCCCAACCTCCAGGACCCTCCCAGTTATGCCCCTGCTACTATATTCCTCCTCTTGCACTTAGTACAATGGCAGCTTTTCTCCTCCATATGTCACGCATTTTGGGGCAAAAATCGCTTTGTCACCTTTCGTATGGTCCTCCGCCCTCCCAATCCCTCACTGTGCTCTAACAATTGGGTCCTATTCACTTGTGCCCCTATTCCCCACCTCTCCCTACATTATGCGCATGATATCTTCTATCTGGCATGCCTACCCTCTCCCTAACATTTTGCACTACAAAATGCACAGTTTTTGGGCTTGGATCCAGCACAAGTTCATTATCCATGACTCCTTGTACTTCTATGTTCAATGTATATTACCTGTAAATGTGCATTTTTACTATAATAGCAGCTATTTTTACTGTTTGTACTATTGTAACTTGTCTTTCTGTATTATTACTGTAGGACCGCAGGTCCACCTTGTAAATGAGCTTGCTCAATGGTGCCCGCCTGGATAAATAAAGATATTGATTGATTGATCTGCTACTGGTCCAATAAATTCATCAAGCCCTCCCCCAAAACCATTACTAGCCAAGTTCTATCTAGAGGCAAGCTACCTCATCTCAAAACCTTCGTCAACAGGATTGGTCCCCAATTCTCACTGCAATCAATGTGAACACTGCACTGGAACACTTCATCAGGATCTTCAACCAAGCATGCAACATATTTGCACCCCTCAAGAAGCGCAAGGCCAAAGCCCTATGTAACCCCTGGCTCACTGGAGACCTACTTAGACAACTAAAAGCTCGAGACCACCTTTGGGAGATTGCCAGAAACACCGGGAGACAAGTTGATATTGCTAACTATAAACATGCACGAAATGACTGCACCAAATATGCACCAGGTTGCTCCTGTAAAAAAAAAAGCTTTCAGCTTAGTGTGCTACTCCTGGTTAAACAACTAAATAAATGCAAAAAAAAATATATCTGGGATATGAAGGCCACCTATTTCCATAATGCTCTCACTAACTCATGGGGCAACGGTAGGGACTTCTGGAATAACATTAAAGAAGTCACCGGGAAGCAATCTAAATCACCTCCGTCAGTACTCAGCATAAACGGTGAAACTACACTTGACCAGGAACTCATTGCTGATACATTCAATGACAACTTCACGGACCTCAGTGCTGTACTCCCACAGGGTTTTTTCGATGAGGTGGTTCCCCTTAACCCCCCCAGCCACCTCCAGCCACCCTCCCTTCTACTTTAAAGCAGTAAAAATGCATCAAGTCCACAACTACATTACCAAAGCCATCTGCAACTCCAGAGCCAGCAGTGACTCCCTCGACCTCAAACTGCTATCACTCACACTTGAAGAAGTACTCCGACCACTGACCAGGATTTTCAACCTCTCCCTCAACCTCAGCCAGTTCCCTGACTTATGGAAATCTGCCACAGTAACCCCAATTCATAAAAGTGGTGACAAAAAAGCTACTGATAATTACCGTCCAATTTCCATCCTACCTCCACTCTCCAAGGCCCTAGAACAGATTGTGTCAGACCAGCTCACCGACTTCCTAGACAATCACAACATCCTGTGCAAGGAGCAACATGGCTTTAGAAAAGGTCATAGCACCTCCACGGTGCTACTTGAATTCACTAGTGCAATCCATCACTCACTCGATAATAGTCATCTTACTGGGTCCACATTCATCGACTTAACTAAAGCCTTTGATACCGTCAACCACAATTTCCTACTTGCCCAGCTTTGACTAGCAGGGCTGTCACCTAACTCGGTGAACTGGTTCAAAAGCTACTTAGACAACCGCTCCCAAAGAGTGAGAATTGCTGGCACACTCTCAGACCAAAGACCATTCTGGTCCGGTGTCCCACAGGGCTCAATCTTGAGCCCCTCCTTTTCAGCCTTTTTCTGAACTCACTGCCAGAATTCTACCCTGAACAGATCCTACTCTACGTGGATGATGCTGTCATCCTGGCATCCCACCATGATCCAGTCCATCTACAAGGTAACCTCCAACAGGCCTTCTCTGCAGTCGAAAACTGGTTCACAAAACACAGACCATGATCTTCTGCAGCTCCCAAAACAAATACAAACAATATCAGCTCTCCATTAAAACCAAGCAAGGAATCACCCTAGAACAAGTTCATACCTTCAGATACCTCAGCCTCACCCTCGACTGTAATCTCTCCTATGTCCCACACATCAATAACATGGCAAAAGTAGCCAACACCAGGATGGGCCTACTATTCCAGCATAGGAAACATCTAACCCCAGAAGCTCTGTCCATAGCTGTCCAGAGCTCCATCATCAGCATCATTGACTACGGTCTCATTATCTATGGATCTGCCACAACCTCATCTCTCAGGCATGTTTCAACTTCCCTCAATCAAGCCTGCCAACTCGTTACTGGTTCCCACCGTCTCACCCACACCTGCGACCTCTACTCCAAAACAGGCTGGCTGCAACTGAACAACCGAATCAAATACCAAACCTGCATCACTGCTAAGAAAATCATTATGGGAAAGGCACCACCAGGAGTCAGCACCCTCCTCAAACCCAAAATCACCAACTGCAACACCAGGAGCTCTAAACCCCAAATCCTTCAAATCCCCCACTGCCGCACGTCCCAAGGCCAAAGGTTGTTTGCATACAGGGCTCCGAGTTGGCTGAATGAGCTCTCTAGTGACACCTCATCCACAGCAATGCATGGAGCATTCAAAAAGAAGCTCCGCCACTGCATAACTGGCACCTCCACCTGTGCTTGCACCCCATAACATCTTCATTCCCTATGCTGCTTCTGACCTTATAGGTGTCAGTTTCTGCCCTCTCTTCTTGCACTTATCTGTCCAATGCAACTTCTAATACACTTGCCCTGTGTCTGTCCTGACAAGGCCCCTCGGCTGCCTCATCCTGACCCTCTACGCCTATGCCTTCCCCTACCCTCAGCCCTCTCCCCTTCTTGCCCTCTTCCTCTTATTGTTTCTTGAGTTACTCATCATTCAGTCTGATTTTGTCAAGCAAAGTTACTGTCTAAAACCAGGTACCTGTAACTGTTTTATGTTTTAGTGTCTGTTACCCTATAACCAGCATGACGTGGAACCATTGTAAAAGAGCCTTGGCTCAAAGGTACTTTGTAATCCTAGACACAAATAAATAAATAAATAAATAAAATTTATAGTCAAGTTGAGGATTTTTTCTTCCAAAGTGCATAACCCTGCGTTTGTTTTCATTAAACTTCATTTTGTTTTCCTTTGCCCAATCTGATAAATGATCAAGTTGTTTTTGTAACTGTCTACGGTCAGATTCTGACCTTACAAGTCTCCCAACCTTACAGTCATCAACATACTTGTTTATCCATGTGTTATCTGTAACTGTCATAGTGGACACCATAATATTAAACAAAGTGGGACCAAATACTGATCCCTGAGGGACACCACTCATTACGTTTTCCCAGTCTGATGTGTCCCTTTACAGATACTCTCTGCTGACAATCTTTAAGCCATGACTGTACCCAAACAATGATATTAGGATGCAGCTTTATTCTTTGTAAGTGCTGTAAGAGTATTCGGTGGGACACTTTATTGAAAGTTTTGGCAAAATCCAAGATGACATCGACAGATATACCTTTATCCACTGTGGCACTAACTGGTTCAAAGAACTGTATTAGATTAATAAGACAAGATCTGCCAGATACAAAGCAATGCTGAGTTGTGTCAACTGACCCTGTACCATTGGTATGCTCTATTATGTGTCTCTGTAGCAGTCTCTCCATTATTTTACCTATAATGGAGGTAAGGCTTATTGGTTGAGAATTACTTTGATCTGCTCTGCTACCTCCTTTGTGAATTGGAGAGACCACAGCCTCTCTCCATTGTTGTATAGTTTTACCTTCTTTTATGGAGGTATTAAATAAGAAGGTAAGCAGTCCCACAATTTCATTATTTAGTTCCTGCAAGAATCTGGGGGCAATGCCATCAGGCGCAGCTAAACAGTTGGGTTTGAGTGTTTTTATTATTTGTTCCATCTCACTAATATTGAAGGTTGGGATGTTATCCACATTTTTGGTACCTGTGTGGTTGAATGGTTATTTTGAGTCGTGTACACTTAAAACATAGTCACTTAATTCACATGCTATCCCTTTCTCATTGGTTATGATTCCGTTAATAGTTACTAGTGGTCCAATGACCTGATGTCTGCCCTTTAATGATCTGATATAATTATAAACTTGTTTTTTGTTATCCTTAACTTTGGATACTAAATTGACTTCTAGTCTACTTTTAGCCTTTTTTTTATTATGCATTTAGTTATTTTTATGCACTGCTTGATTTTAGACCAAGTGCTAGGTGAATGATTCTTTTTATATTTTTGATAGTCTTTTTTCCTTTGTAATTGTTTTCTAATGGAGTTATTCCACCACGGTGAAACTAGTCGGTTGTTGTTATATTTAATCCAATAAGGTACCCATTTGTCTATACAGTACCTAAATTGTTGGTTTATACATGCCCACGTATTTTCTAAATGTAGGTTATCTAGTTCTTCTTGCCAATTCCATTTTGATAAATATGCTTTTATTTTGTCAAATTCAGCTTTGTTAAAATCCTTTATTTTGGTTTTGCCTCTTGTATGATTTTGGACAAACTTGTAATCAAATTTTACCATACAATGATCATTATCTCCAAGAAGGGACAGCATGTTAATATTCTGAATCTTCTCTTCTATATTAGACAATGCTAAGTCTGAAATATATTTTTCTCTTGTTGGTTTTATAATTAATTGATCCAGGTTTTGTTGAATGGTGATGTCTAAAAATGTATTCTCTACCGATGTTTTACCATTAAGTGTATTCCAGTTAATTGTGGGAAGTTGGAATCTCCCATGAGTATACATTCTCCTGTTATATTTATTTCTTTTATTTCCAGTAAATGTTTATCATTCTCATCAGCTGTTAAATTTGGTGAGCAGTAGACTACACTTGTAGTTAAGTCAGTTTCTTGCAGTTTAATCTGAGTCAATTGTTTGCCATGATGATGTGGAAATTAAATGGACAGCACAACAAAAATACTATGGAGTTGGAGATACAGGAAAGTCACAGCAAGGACAAAGGCAGCAGTTCACATGCAAAAGGGAAGTTAGCATATTGCCATGATGGCCAAAAAAGGCAGCCATGCATTAGGGTTAAAAAAAAGTTTCAATATTTCAGTTTCAGTCAGTGTATGTAAGAAAACAAGCAGGAGTGATGATGTATTAGTAAGTGAGTAAGCATTTATTTTTAATGTATTAACAATTGATGTTGATGATGTGATGACCTCCAAAACAGTTGTCCTAAAACTAAAAAGTTGTATTCACTACTTTTCCTCCTCTTCTTCCCCACTTTACCAAGCTTCCAGTTTCTGTTGCTAGAACTGTTCTGAGTCCACACATTGGCTGAAATGTCTTTTGTGCTGTCCGATTTCAGTAAGGCCTCTGACACCATTCCACACAGGAGACTAGTAAGCAAGCTGTGTGGCTTAGTGGTGGTTAACAACATGATATAGGCAGTTCTAGTGGGGGTAGGAGGAAGTACTGTAGGTTGTTGGTTAACTAGGATCTGCAGCTCATCCAGTAGATAAGGAAATGGGCAGACTGAGTGGGCCAAGAGGTCCTTATCTGCCATCAAAGTCTATGTTTCTATGTAAACTGAGTAAGAAATTAGTTAGAGGATAGGTTACAGAGAGTAGTGGTAAACAGAATTCACTCTGAGGAAGGAAGGGTGACCTGTGGAGTACCTCAAGGTTTAGTGTTGGGACTGGTCCTCTTTAATGTCTTCATAAGTAACATTGCAGAGGAGCTGGAAGTGAAGGTCTACCTCTTTGCAGATGACTCCAAGATCAGCAACAGGGCTGACGCTCGGGGGGGGGATGAGAAGAGATCTGAGAAAACTAATGGATTGGTCAAGGGTATGGCAGCTGGGTTTTAATGCAAGAAATGTGCAAAATAATGCACTTGGAACACAGAAACCCAAAGGTAGAGTACAAAATGGGTGGAGTGTTTATTGACAATGACCAAGCAGGAAAGAGACCTGGGGTAATCATACTGGATGACCTAAAGGTGGCCAAGCAGCGTGACAAGGAAATCAGGAGGGCTGGTGGGATACTGGAGTCCACAGGAAGGGGTATCACCAGCAGAATGAGGAATATAGTGTTGTCCCTGTACAGATTGCCAGGAAGACCCCACCTTGAGTACTGTGTCCACTTGTGGAGACCATGGGCTTGATTTTCAAAGAGCCCTTAGAGCATCACAAGTTGCATCACTCTAGGGCTGCAGTGAACTCCGGGTGTGTCAGGGACCCTGTGCCCAATTTTATAATGGGGGGGTCCCTGCACCAAAACCCAGGAGTTGCTATAGCTGCAGGCTAGTACCAAACATTCAGCACACCTGAGGGAATTGCCACAGGGATCTGGTCCCCCAACCTGTGCATCACTAGAAGGGGCCACGAGGGTTGTAGGGAGTGGTTCTGCATGTAAGGAGGGGGTCAGGGGCAGAAGGGACATAGGGGATGCCCTTTGTGGGTTGAATGGCTGGCAGTATTTGAATTAGTAAGATTACTGTAATCAGAGGGGGGGTGCCAGAGAGCTGTGCTCTATTGTGCATCTATTGCAGAGGAGGAACTCAGAGGAGCAGGTGCAGCAGGGCTGCTAGAGACATTTGTATATTTAAAAACAGTATGACATGGCTGCCTGAGTCTAGCAGTCTGTATTTACTGGTGTTTTGAGCCCACTGGCATCCTTTTCCTGGCTGTTAATTTCTTTTTTAGAGCACCTTCCATGGAGTGTTGAGAAAGCTGAAAACTGAAAGCCAAAATCCAGTCCGATGTTGGAGACGATATAGTGCTGCAGAGTTGCATCAAAGCTGCTGTGGAGACATTGCAGAGTTTGTACCTGGAGAACATAGAGTTGGAGCCTGGAGTTCGGTTGTTGTTCAGTTTTGCCTTGCAGGAGTGGAAGGAGCATCAGATGTGACTTGCTGCAGAGCGGCTGAACTCATCAAACTCACTGAACTTACCGTGCACATCCCAGTGCTATCTTTAGTGAAACCGGACCTTACTGTTTTTAGAAAACGTGGTCAGTAACTGAAGAAGAGGTATAGATTAGCCCTGTTATTGTCTGTTGTTAAAACTATATGGTATAATAGGAGAAAGATTTTGCTGAAAAAGATCTATCATAGTTTTGATTTTATTGAAGTAGTTGTTAACTACAATGTTCTTCTTGCTTTCTGGTGACCTAGTAATTGAATGATAGTGATTCTATATAGAACTTAGTATTTAATCCTTTTAAAACATTAGCTATTTCTGATCTCAAGTTTAAATCCAGGATAGTGCTAGGTCAGCCAATCAGTGAACAGCCTCAGGCCACGTGGTTTCCCTTAGCAAGCCAAAGTGCACATGTGTGGCGTTCTTCCACAGATCCACACCTGATCCACCATCGGTGAACTGAGCCCTGGGCCATCTATGCGTTAATTACTAAGGAACAAAAACACTGAAAATGCAGTGCATTAACTTGTTCGGCTCAGCACCTGCTCTGAAAACAAATCAATACCGTATGTCCCTACTTATAGCAGAGTAACGGGTAGTAGTGTGGCATTGTGTATCTACTAAATTTGACGAACGGCTGTCCGACAACTGTGCAAGCCCACGAAGTGCAGGAAGCTTTGGTATTCAGTATGGAGCTGTGCACTAGACCAAAAATGATCCAAAAGTAAGCTGCTGAGCTAAATGAGCTATTTTCTCTCTTCCTAGATTTAAATAAATCTATCAGAGAGCAGTGTTAATGTTTTATTCAAGGTTTATAAAAAAATTTTTTCATATACCTTCATAAATATTTAACATTTATTTATTATTTTAGTCTTTGGTAACCGGGTAAGGCCCACTAGGCACATGTGCCTGTTTTCCAGGGTGACCTGGGAGCACTGAGTAGTCAAGTGACTTGCTCAGAGTCACACAGTATGCAAGCGGAGGTTGCGAGAATCAAACAAAGGTCTGGTCTGCTGGATGTACCAAGCTCGTTCCCAGCTCATTACTCTAACCTCTAGGCTATACTGCCAGCCCACATACCTACATACTTCAGCAGGAATAGTGCTTAGGGTTACCTGTAGGTATAAAGCTAAGCAATGCAAAGTTAAATAAACACATTTTATACTGAAATTAATTTGAAATACTGACCGCAACTATATGCTGTTATTCGATCCGACCCGCTGTAGTTGGTTTTAGAGTTTTTAACAGAGACTAATGCATTTTAAACACATTTTTTAAGCATTTTAATAGTATTTTATAGCAGTTACCCACCCTATGTGTCTTGTATACTGTCAGCAAAATGCTTTGTTTCCTACTCATCCCTATTTTTGTTTTTCTTCTAGAGCTGGTGAAACAGAAGCTTTCTGTTCTCTTAGGCCTCTTATTTCCATCTTAGGAGGAGTGATCCCTGAGCCTTGGTCTAGTCTCAGGAGTCCCAGTGCAGGCCTTTTGCAAGTGATCTCAGAGTGGCCTCAACTGAACTGTCCTATACAAACCTATACCTAACTACTAAGGAACTGCATTTAATAACTAACTAACATGGACTGCACTAGGGTTCTAGAACTTACAGTTTTTTTGAGATTATATAGTGGCTTAAAGACAGCTACTAAGAATTAAGTACTGAGTAACTGTCCTGCATTTGGTGGACCAGTGGTTTTTAGGTAGCCAATTTATATCTTCTGTGTGCTAATGTATTGTTCACTGTCTATAGTGTACACTGTGCACCTGTCTGATAAGTACCATTTCTTTCTCCTTTGAGTGTGAACCTTTTGATTTAGTGTGTAAGTTTGCCTTGGTTTGTAATAACAAAATGAGAACCAGAAGCAAAAATACATGTCTTCACCAACCATTGCAAACTACCCATAAAAGCAAGGGTCGAAGAAAAAAGGCAAAAGGTAAAACAGTGGGAAATAAAAACAATAATCCCCCCCCATCAGCCAAAGGTAAACCCAAAAGCAAGGGGACAAGGGATGATTCTTTAGTTAAAGCTCAAGGTCAAACATTAATCACTAAGCACTTACAGTAGTGAACATAATTGATAATCCGGTGAAGCTCACTTCAACTCCAAAACTCTCTGCTTCAATTAATATCTCAGTAAAGGATAAGTTGGTTATATTCATTAATGCAGGGGAAAAAGGAAGGTAAACTCCATGAAAAACCTTCCAATTCCATCATGATGGATGCAGAACAGTTATCTGTTGGTGATAGTATAGTTGAAGCTACTCTAACATCTTCCCCAGTTGAACATACTCCTAGCCTTTGCTTCAGCCCAGAAATGTCAGTAATCCCAGAAACTGCTCCACAGGAAGTAAAGACTGCCCAGTCCCCCCTGAACCTTAATATGTGGCTTATCCTACTTTGAGTCCAGTAACGGGACAAAGGAACCATTATGATTTGAAATTAAGGACATAAGAACTGTTTTGGATAAAACAATCACAGGTTTAAAAGCAATTGCTGATAAGAAAAAATGTTTAGGGGAGTCAGCTGGGCAACAAATTTTGCAGTCACACCTCATGGCCCAGGAATTGGTTAATGATTTAAAAAATCCCAACCTACAGTACAGTGTTGATCACACAAAAGTTTTATCAGTACTGAGGTATACCTTGCTGTTACTGAGGCAGGATCACTTTACAGCCAATGCAATTTGAACTTGAGTGCCTCAGTGGTACCTCAAGGTACCTCAAACTTTTAGATAATCACCACTGTAGCTAACATAATAATAATGGAGTAACTAATTATGCTAAAAATAACTTAGAGGAGAAGTAGCAATTAATGCAGCCAGATCTGGGGACATCTTGATGCTTAAAAAAGAAACACAGAGGAAAATAGAGAAAGAGATTCTTCTTTCTCTCTCTCTCTCTCTCTCGCTCTCTGTAGCCCATGATCTGATTGAGTTAGAAACTGCTGTGGCAGTTGGGGGAAATGGTCCCTTGCACACTAGATGAGCCTCTGAACAATCCCATGACACCTTTGTCAGTGGCAACAACACTTACCACACCTAAAAAAATAAATAATAATAAAAATAAAAATAAAAAAATAGGAAAATTAACAAACAGGCAAATAAAATCAAGAAGAATGGGACAAAGTGTCATAAAAAAATCACAACATCAAAAAAACGTAAAGGGGAAAAAGTCCTGGGACTTCTTCTGCCTCTAAGGCTCCGGCTACCCTACCAGCTGAGCCAGTTATCAATACGTCTGGTGATCCACCAATGCAGATCCCTTATACCCAGTTACCTAACAAAGACAGTGATATAAACCAAAGACAAGAAAATGATATTGACACTGACAAACTGGTAGAAAAACAGGCCATAATCCTTTTAAGAGGAGTTGACTGGGATTACATTGAGAATACTCCTGTCTTAATGAAGTGGGTCAACTTATTTATACTGAGATCTTGGGGCTGGAGTTACTTCCGGATGACATTGTTGACGCTTTTAGGGTAACTGATTTAAGCTCTGATGAGGTGATTCTCCTGATTCTTAAAAATGAGAGAGTAGCCCAATATGTCTAGAGGAACTCTAGCTATTTAGAAAATAATTTTATATCTAATGATCTTCCTATGTCTACCTCAATATTAATTGATCATGGTTTATTAACAAAAACATCTCTTCTTTGACTCACGCTTATTCCCTACAAGATATAATTGATTCAGAGTATCGGCTGAACTTCGTGCCTGAGATTATACTTTCCATTTTTGTTGTGTCACATTTAAACAGAGTCACCTGCTAATCTTAAAAGCATGATTGTTCACCTCATCAGTAACTTCCTTGGCTTAGAATTTTATGAAGATGACATAGTTTCTGTACAGAGATCCTTCAGAAACTCTATGGATGGTGAACAGATTGATTGGGTTCTGACTAGCAGACAACTGGTAGATAATATCCTTGATGTGTGCTCCAAACTTGACAGACTAGGTATTCTAATTACTGATCTAAATGCTGTCCTAGTAAGGGGCTTAGTAGGACAGCACAATTCTGCTATTAACCAAGCTGTGCAGACTGAAATAATATATGATCTTGAGACCTCTAACAGGTACCAGGTCCTCTCTGAAGAAAAAAATTGATTGACTATTTTTGATAAAAGTATGGAACAAACTATATTGATTGATGAGGAAAATTGTAGCAGATTAAACATTAGCACCAATCTTTTTTTTTGAATCACACAAAGGTAATTATTCTGTTATTTCATGGAAAATCACTGGCCTTAAAGCAAAATTTGTGGACACAGAATTTATGTCCTTCCTTAATAGAATGGGTATTCTTTCATTTCAGGAATCATGGCATGGTGAGGAGCAGATTCAACATATTCTGCTTAATGGTTATATGCTAATCCAGACTCCTGCTTTAAAAACCAATAGAAAGGGCAGACTAATAAGCAGACTAGTAACCTATATCAGAGTTTTAGATAAGATAAAAATCATAAAAACTATAGCTAAGCAATATTTTATAGTAAATGTGATAACCATCTGTGAAGATACTATTATCTTAGGTATATCTATATGTATAAATATTCTGGTGGAAATTAAGACCCTAGCTAAGGGTATCACATATAATGACATGCTAATGGGGGTTAATATTAGATATTGCAAAACACACAAGAAAGATGCAAAATGAACAAATCCTATGGGATTTAAATATTCCACAGAAGGTGACTATAGATAACAAAAATACTAATAAGCACAAACAGTTTGAAACCTTGATGGAAACCTTGCAACTTATTGTTTTAAATGGGAGACTTCCCTCTGACTCAGTGGGGAAGTCGACTCACATTAGCATAAGGGGTTCAACTATTATTGACTATTTACTTGTTTCTATACACGTATTCCATAAGTACACAGATGTTAAAGTGATAGAAAAAACTGAGAGTGATCACCACCCATTGGTCACATTTAGGAAATACAAATATGATAGTGTCTCTCTTCTAGATGAGCAAATGGAAATTAGAAATAGTAGGATTAAATGGGCTCAACTAAATAATACACAGGCACATCTAATAAGTGAGAACTTTATAAATCATATCTCGGATAGTGTATTTCAAGAACTGGATCCAGCTTGAATTTATGATTCTCTGATCACGCAGTATAATTTTTGTGAGAAACAACATAATAAAAAACCAAAAATTTTTAATAAGGGGAACGCTAACACAAAAGTATGTGACAACTGGTTTCACAAATACTGCAGGAATGAAAAGAGAAAGTTAGCTAGCTAAATTAAATCTAAAGAACCTAAATAGTTGTAGGAAATTATATAAAGTACATGTTAACAATCAACAGATTATTCATGAGGAGGAACTTTGGAACTTAATGTTACATGCTATTGAGGAAAAAAATTATAAAAAGTACTGGTCACTAGTAGCCATGGGTACAAATAACTATAAAAGTCAACATGACATTTACATAGCACCAGATATTTGGATTAAACACTAGCCATCTGTATTCTATAACAATTCTATTACTGAACATACATATAATCTGGAAATAGTGATTCCTTTACATGGTTTACACATACCGAAGTTAAAATAGCTATAGAAGGTTTTAAGAGCAATAAAGCTCCAGGCACTGACAAAATGCCTATTGACTTGAAACTTTTTAACATCGACTGGTGGGTAGCTGTACTAGTCTCTTTTTTAACAAATCTGTAATGTATGCCTATATTCCGGATTCATGGCTGGGTAGTCATGTTTTCCCCATACATAAAAAAAGTTCACATGAAGACCCATCAAATTATAGACCTGTTAGCGTATTGGACATAATCTCTAAAATCTTTGTAAAAGTCTTGCTGAATAGGTTAACAGACTGGTTAGACCATACAAAAATATTATCTGACCTACAGGCTGGGTTCAGAAAAGATTCTGGTACTGTGACTCAAATATTCTTACTAAATCATCTAATCAAAAAATACACTAAAATAAAGAAGCAGTATATTTTAGTTGTGTATGTTGAGTTTATGTCAGCTTTCAATACCATTTTGCATTCACTGCTGTAGGAAAAATGTCCAATTTAGGCATTGAACAAGATCTTATAATGCTCATTAAAAGACTGTATACAAATACTTGGGCTCAAATTAAATACACTAAATCCGGTTTATTAACAAATAAAATCAGTACTAATATCAGAGTCAGACAGGATGCATGCTTGCTCTGACTCTGTTTAATATTTACATTAATGATATATTTACTGCTCTAGATAATTCTTTATTTCATCTGGCCAAAATAAACAATAAATCTATCTTGGTTCTTGCTTATGCAGATGATCTTGCAATAATTTCCACTAGCAGATTGGGTTTTCAGAGATCACTGAAAAAATTGGATTCACTAAGCAAAATTCATAACCTTAAGCCAAATCCAAACAAAACAAAAATCATGGTATACGGAGATAAAAAGAAGTATAGATCACTTACATTGGCGGGAAACAAACTGGAATTTATTAGAGAGTTTTCATAGCTAGGTGTACTATTTTCAGATAATGGCAAATGGAATAAACACATTACATTGACCTGTCAAAAGCTTCAAAAATCAGTAAAATTATTACAAAAGTTTAAAATATTGTATGGGGGCATAACCGTGGATCCTATGATCAAAACCATCAGTGCAAAAATTATGTCACAAGCAGCCTATGCAATAGAAGCTTTAGGAACTGAAAAGCTGAATAAAATAGGCATAATTTTTATTTAAACATACAAATAGTTATTAAGAGTTCCTCCCAGCACATCTAATGTGCTGGTTAGAACTATAATTGGACAGATTAGTTTTGGACACCTAGCCCAAGAATGCATAGTCGCCTACTGGATAAAACTACAGTCCAAAGAAAAGGAGACTTTACTGGCAAATAGCCTGAAGGAAAAAAATGCATTATTTGCATATATCCAGACTGGTTGGTTACTATTGTGTATCACTTATTAAAACTCCATAATCTCTATTATTTAAAACAATGGAGAGATCAAAAGATATCAATAAGTATTACTTGTACTAAATACATCAAGAAAAAACGTCCACCATTGTGCTAAGGAATGGGACCTAGAGAACATTAAACAACTGAAAGTCTCCAGGTGGTTTGTGAAAAATACTGTCGAGCATTCACTGAAATATTTTCTTGTAGCCATCCAGATTCCTCAACATAGATACTTGCTTGCTCAATATAGGTTTCAGGTCTTTCCAAGTAACGTACTTGTGGTCAGATATAAGAAGTCATGTCATCGATCGATATTATGTTATTGTTCCTTAAAAGAAGTAGAGGACCTGGAACATGTCATTCTGAGATATCCTTGGTATATTAAATCTACTGAAAAGTACTTAAATATGATAATTGGATTTATATTTATACCATCCAGATTTCTCTTGGATTTAATTTTTAAGTAAAGTGTCAGTGGCTCAGCAGGTAGCACACTCGCCTCTGAGGCTGGGAGATCAGAAGGCTGTGGGTTCTATCTCCACACCAGGCACTTTGGGTTAATATCCCAAAAACTGACACTGTAGTGCAGCATGAGAGGGGTGCTGCACTCCCGAGGTGCCGTCTTTCGGATGAGATGTTAAACCGAGGTCCCATCTGCCTGTTCTGGTGGTAGTTCAGGTGGATGTTAAAGATCCCATGACACTTCTCAAAAAGAGTAAGGGAATTTCCCCAGTGCCCTGGCCAAATTTCCCCTCATTCACTAAAAAAATACTACCAACAGCTTAATCTGGTTCAAGGTCAGTTGGCATTCATCTGTATCCCCCTTCCCTGGGTCGTGCCTGAAAATAGGCAGGATTTGTCTAGTGCACTTACCTGGTCAACAAAAACTAAATAAATAAAATAAAGTCTGAAAATATTAATGTTCTAAATAAACTCGCACTTTTTTTTTGACAGAAATAACAAACAAGAACCAGGTGAATAGCGCATTTTAGTGATGCAGAATGGTTAGAATAATTTTGGATTGTATACTAAGTTATTACAACAGCTGCTAGCAGCATTTATATGCCTCTGCTGAAATGTTAGCTATGTACCAGCATAAAGTAGGACACTAGAAATATGGCTGGCAATTATTAGTCAACAATTGGCACGCCTGTCGAATTTACTATAAATAAGCTCTAGCCAGAGCTGATATGGCCACAGCGAGCTTGTATGAGTGCTGGTGGTGGTGAACAAGTGCCACCGATTATGTGTGAATGCCATACGCAAGATGGCGGTGCCGACAGAACTATATATGCATTGTAGTTGCACATGCATAGTTCTTTAGAATGGCATATGCCATTTCCAAGATGGTGTCACCGGCAAAACTGTGCATGTACATCACTGAATGTGGAAGTGCTGGAATATCGATGAAATAGTGCGGCCGTGGTGGACTGGTACTGACCGTTTTGCACTTTTGGAAGGATCATTCCAAAAGTCCAAAATGGAAGCGCTCCAGGGCCTGATCCTGTAGCTCATTTTTATGAGCTGTTTACAAAATGGCTGCAGGCTCCGCCTATGCAGCCGTAAAAATGAACCTGTCTATGCAATATGTTATGCAAGCAATAATACCCAACAGGGTGGGCGGTATTGTGCAATACCAGAATGCCCAGGGGTGTAATGAGGCCCGATGCTGCAGGCAGAGGGCCTTATAGCCCCTGCAAGATCTGGTATTGCCCATACCTCCCAACCTGGAAGGTATAATTGCGCTTAGAAAATGGGCAAAAGTTAACATTTTTTTTAGTAGTAAAAATATTTGAATACAATGAACATAAAATCTTAAAAATACATTACTAAGAAAGTTTTATGTAAAGTAATTCCTGCCTGTCAGTTGCTTTTCTCTGTTTGTCAGTAGAGGGCACTGCTATAGGAGGCCAGTGCTCCTGGCAATATTGCCAGGAATGTCTCTATCTTCTCCGGTGATCACGCGGGCCGGGGGTATGAGTTGAGAATGGCAGAGCAGGGAAGGAGCCTCATTAAGGTATCTGATTCAGATTAAAAATAAAGTTTTTTCTGTTTGTTCTACAAACAGGAATGCAGTCAGTTGAGAGCGGAGAAGCAAGTGGGACTGTCTCGCAGTGACGCTTAGCATGCGACGTGCTAGCGCTTGGTTAGTACTTCAAACTGAAGGGGGAAAAAAACATTTTTTTTTGTGCCTGAGAGTAGTGCTTAGTGCCCGATGTGCTATCGCTAACACCTTAAAGTGCAAACCTCTTGTGTGTCAGAAGAAAATAATTACGGAGTTGGGGGGGCGGGAGCCTCAGTAAGTGAGAGGAAGAAATGGCGGCTAGTTGCTTTGAACATTCGGGGTGCCCATGGATACCCTCAGTAATGGGGCACCCAGAATTTTCACTTGTTTCTATGCGGCGTCTATCAATAGTTAATGTACCCCCATGTGTAGGCTCTCAGCCAATGAGAGTAACCCTAGTATCTAGCCCATTTTCTAAACATATATACATATGATGCTAATTTAAACTTGTGTTGCTAATGTAAATCTGGTCTTGTATTTTTGTATTTGTCTTTCTATGATACCATATTTTTGTAATGTCAATTTTTTTAAGCTGATCAATAAAACTAAACTGAAACTGAATTAGCAGCCATTACATCCCAAATACATACCAACTATTACCACTAGTTAGAGAAACTTTACACAGTTTCCATGCACTATATGCATGTGTAAGCCAATTGTTAGTGGGAATATATCACCATCCTGCACTATCTTGTCTCCCTCATGTCCTCTAGGGAACCCCTCATACCCTGTCTTCCCATGGCCCCTCCTGGCAAGTACTGTCACCATCCTCCCACATGGACTCAGGGCTCTTAGACCACTTCCTGGCTGGTCTAAGTGGAGCCCCTTACTGATGCATGATGGAGCTTGCAAAATGGGGAAAAAAGGGGATGTTACAGCCCCGCCATGGTGCAAGCTCCCTTGTGACTTGGTGCACCCTGCTTTATGTTGTAAGGCTGGCACAGTGTCAGTTTGGCACAGCGGCTCCCCTTTTCATTGCAGTCTGCATTCAAAAATTGGGAGTGCTGCATCTTTTGTTGCAAGGTGCCACTTGCACCACTTATGTTTGACACAGGCACCTTGTGTCCAACTCAGGGCTTTGAAAATCAAGGCCCACGTCTCAGAAAGATCATAGACAGAATGGAGGCAGTCCAGAGGAGGGCAGCTAAAATGGTGGAGGGTCTGCATTAAAAGTCATATGAAGAGAGGCTCAAGGACCTCAATACGTACACCCTGGAACAATGGAGGGAGAAGTGGGATATGAAAGAGACTTTTAAATACCTCATGGGGGTAAATAAGGTGCAGAAGGGAAGTATGTTTTGGAAATAAAGGTGCTGTAGAACAGGGAGACATGCTATGAAGCTGGATGGGGGTAAATTCAGAAGAGATGTAAGGAAGTACTTCTTCACAGAAACAGTGTTGGATTCCTGGAACAGCCTAACAGTATAGGTGGTGTGGGTGAAAACAATGGTTGGGTTCAAAAATGCCTTGGATATGTACAAGGGAACCATAGAGGTAAGGTAGAGGATGTAGGAGAAAGAGCTGTAGATCAAGTAGGGTTCGCTGCGAGAATGAAGGTAGGAAAAAATGGGCAGAATGGGTGGGCCAAGTGGCCCTTCTCTGCCATCAGATTCTATGTTTCTATGTTCTGTGTCTCTGTGTTCTATGTTTCTATGTTTCTATGTTTATATGTTCTATTTCTCTGTGTTCTATGTTTCTATGTTTATATGTTCTATGTCTCTGTGTTCTGCGTTTCTATGTCAGCTTGAAGTCATCCATACAGTGATGCCCAGCATCAGTTTCCCTCATCTTCAGTCATGTTAGTAAGTATATTGATTGAAGAACCATTGGGGATAGTCATGGTCATCACTTTGCACTTGCCTGTATTCTTGCAATTTGCCAGCTGACCACTAGACTCCACAGGCTAAAGGGCTTATGGAGGCACACACATGCGCTGCTCTGTTTCTGAACAGCCCTGCCTGGTAACTTTTAATCAACCCTGTAGACAAAAATATATATTTATAGCATTTAAAAACTCTGACACCAAGTTACACAAAGCATCTCAACTAGTTGTGACTAAGGACATTGCGACATTAGTATAAGAATATCTTAAGTCATGGTGGAACCTGATGGTGGGCTCTACTGTATTTATTTTGAAAAAAGTGAGTTACTTATTATTAATGGCACTTAGTGGAGTTCTGTAGTCTGCCACAATACTACCAAAAGCAACGAGACTTGCTCAGAGTACACACTGATACAAGGGCAGCTTAGGTAATAGATGACAGTTTCTTCTATGACTGTCCACATTATCTGCTGTCCTTTCCAGAAATGCAGCAGATCTGCACCTAAACAAAGGCCTGCCTTGCATATAAAGTACTCATGTAGCATACTACTTAAAGTGGTCTTCACCCTGCTGGACAGTTGTTACATTTGCCCCCCTGTGCTGGCTATATCCCTGGACTATTTGCAACTGGAGATAGATTTCTCATTACACCTCAGAGAAACTTAAGTTGGTTTATTAGGCTGCTGTAACCCTTCTAGCAGTTCCTCTAGTTCCTGGATAACCTTTCCTTTTTCACTTATTAATGTGTCTTTTTCTGTTTCTGTGGTATCTTACCACTCAGTGACACAATCCAATGTGATGTACTTGCATTTCTGTGTGTCCAATCCATCGGGAAGAATCTATTCCATTTTGCTCTTGAAATATGGCTTAAGCAGTGATGGCAGTACATTGTGCTCCATTACGAACCTGACATTCATTTTCAGGGTTGTTCTTTTATCAGACAAAGCAGCACGTAAAAAGAAGAAATGGAGTTCAGCTGTTGGAGGATGAGGAGTGTTTGTTAAGCACTTTTATGGTGTCTCAGTTAGCTTAAAAAAATAATGTCAATGAGTTAGTCATAGCACCATTACCATTTAACAGCTGCTTTACATTTTTTGTGGCTGAGATCTGTATATTTGGAGCAATGGCTTCATCCTGTGTCTTCAAGCCTGGAGAGTGATGGAGTTCACAGTGACTCCGGCCCATCATTCACTCCAATGGCAATGTCTTCAGTTCCCCTAGTAGCTAACCTGAATGTTGATGGTACTGAATTACATGGGGGAGGTAAGCCCTGCTCCAGAAATCTGATAGTGGTATTCCCTCATGGCAGTCTTACCTGAAACTGGAACAAACACTGGAAAGCCAATCTTCCACCATTGAGGCACAAGCAATACTTGCCTCCATGGAAAAAAATGGACTTGAGAAATTTAGATAACTAAAGTTCTAAATATAGTGCATATAAAGGGTTAAGTGGTTTATGTGTAAGGAAATTTAAAATTAAAAAAATGTTAAATATGCACTGAAACTAACTAAAGTGTTTTAGTTGGAAAATGGTAACTGCTTACATAACAAATTAATAAATTGGATTTGTCTGTGTTTGCTGTAACATATTCTAGAGTTAAAGTAAATGTTTGAACAAACGGACTTGAGAAAATTAGATGACTTAAGTTCTAAATATAGTGCATATAAAAGGTTAAGTGGTTTCTGTGTAAGGGAAGTTTAAAATTAAAAAAATGTTAAGTATGCACTGAAACTAACTAAAGTGTTTTAGTTGTAAAAGGGTAACTGCTTACATAGCAAATTAATGGATTGGATTTGTCTGTTTTTGCTGCAACATATTGTAGAGTTAAAGTAAATGTCTGAATTATGTTTTCTTCCTCCTGAGGTATTGGACTAGTTAATCCTATTTGTTTTTTCTTTTATTTGAATCCAGTTTTATTATAAACTGGAATCATTAAAGATGGATGTATGAAATAATTGTATATAACAACTATATTTAAAACCCTATAAATAAAAAGTAAAATAAATACAGTAAGTGATGGCAGATGACTGACAAATGCAAAATGAGGTAGGGGCTCACTGAAATGAGACAAAACATGAGTTGTGTTTACATAACTGTACATGAGTGGCAACTGTGGGTGCCACATTGATGACACTGACATATTAGGGCCCAGTGCCCATATTGAAAATATGAAAGAATATGAGGAAATACTCAGAAGAGTTTAGCAAATCATCCCACCACATTTATGCAAAATTCTGGAAGAAGTTTGTGACCTAAGGGACTTTGGAACTGATGAATTATGAAGATAAGAAATGGAGACTGCTTCCTTCCACATCAGTGACAGTTATGCATGTGAGCCATTACAGGCGTCCTGAAACTAAAGACAGCTTATAAAGATGTGACCGTGACTGAGTGATCTTCCTTTTCATCCTTGTCCTCAGTCCAGTAAAATATTTGAAGATGTGGTGCTGGAAAGATGTAGGTTTCTGTCTCAGTATCACCTGCATCATCAACATTAGTACCGGCCACAGCCTCATCAGTATTGTTATGCTTCCCTTACTAATCAGTACTACTTATGTCAGAGGTGTCACTGTCATGTGATGAGCCACCAACCTTGCTTCCACCTCAGCAGCAACTTGGAATTTTCATATATGATGCATGCTACAGTATGACTTCCTTCCACTTCAAGTCAAAATTGCTAAGCATACCCCAGTTGCTCACTGACAACCTCCATTAACATCTTCCTGTCCTGAATGTGTCAGTCTTGCATTCTACAGCACTAGCCTTGGGCAGCTCAAGTCTAGAACCCTGCTGTCTCCCGTTAAGGATTCCTGGCTCATCCCCACACAGAACTGCCCCAAGAACTAGTGCATGCATCTTAGGCACTGAGGATAACTGCTGTGTTGGGGAGACAGTTAGAACAGCAGGTAAAGCATTCAGCAGTTCCAGAGGTGGGCAGATCAGTGCATGGGGGACATATTACCATTCATCTATCCTGGCATTCACCTATGGCTGCCCATGGTGCTATCCTGTAGGCAAGGTGGCAGATGTCATAGGGTCATTCATATCTTCAAGACCATCACCATTTCACAAAAGGAGATTCTCATACAGTGGATGGACCAACTCCATGCACTGGAGTCTGTGCACAAATGCTTCCCTGCAATGTTCTAGGCCCTACTAGTCCAGGGTGGGGGAGTTGGGATCAGGACTCAATCTAGGGTCTCCCACGGGGAGGTGTGTTGCACCGTAAACTGCAAAAAAGGAAGTGGCAAAGCCAAAAATTGTGGTTAAACAGGGACAAAACACTACAGGTGCAAGGGCTTACACAGATGCATAAACACATGTATTCAGCCCAAGCTGCTAGTACAAGGATGAGTACAATAATCCATCATAAAGTTTATAAAATGTCTTGAATCAAACAAGTAATCTGATTAGTCAAAACTGGTCACATGACCGTAACAGGTAGCCACCCAAATACCAGTCTGAAGATGTACACTTGTGTTGAAATTCATCATGTCCTGATGTGGGAACAAATGATAATCCCTTCCAATGGACTTTCTGCTGTTCTAAAGTCAGATCTGTCTTTGATATATTTATTATTTCCTTTGTTGTTTCTTTTCCCTTGCTCAGCAGCGTGTTGCCATCTCTTTCTTACATGCCTTGATATCCTCTTCTTGACTTTCATTTATATTAGGTTTATTAGGTAAGTGAGGACAAAACGAGGCTATAAAGCCTATCTTGATTGTCCTCCACATTTGTGGGAAATTGCACTTTGTTGTAGTTTTTGGAAAGCCAAAGATCTACACCCTTTTTAAAGGATTCAAAGGTATTATAGTCTACTAGCTCTTGTGGTAGCTGATTCCAGAGCCTTCGTGTTCTTACCAAGAAGAAATGAAGCCTCCTGTTTGTTTTTGCTTTACACACCATTAGTTGTTGATTGTGAAGTCTATGTGTTATTTTTCTTTGTGTTTTAACAATACCACATTTGTCCATCAGAGAGGGCGATTTGAGAATTGTATGTAAGAACAGAAGATCACCTCTGGAGCGCCTAAACTCCAGTGAATGTAGGCCTGTTTTTTGAAGC
Organism: Neoceratodus forsteri; assembly: GCA_016271365.2. Classification (NCBI taxonomy): domain Eukaryota; kingdom Metazoa; phylum Chordata; order Ceratodontiformes; family Ceratodontidae; genus Neoceratodus; species Neoceratodus forsteri. Next base: position 1,124,411,027 of record CM057449.1, on the reverse strand, counting down.
CTCTCTGGATATGGTAGTGATGCTAAATGGGGCACCATTTTTGTTGCAGTTCTGTCAATCCCCTCTATTACTTGAATGTCCCTGACCATGTATGGACTTCACACTGGTGACCCATAATCTATATATGGTGTGATGTATGCTTTAAACAATGGGATAATACATTCCTCTGTCTTAGATATAAATGTACAGTTAATGTGCCTAAGTAGTGAATTAGTGGTTTTAGCTACATGATTACAGTGATTGGAGGAGGATAATTTGTCATCTATCAGGATACCCAAGTCTCTTTCATATATTGAAGATTTAATGATAATATTGTATAGTGTATAAGTTTGTTTGGGATTACTGTAACCTAAGTGGAGAACAGAACATTTGTCTGTATTGAATGTCATTTTGTTTTTCTGTGCCCAATGCTCTAATACTGAGAGGCCGTTTACTAATAAATCCATATTATAGTCGGAATCCACCCTACCACCTAATTTTGTATCATCTGCAAATTTTGACAGTATGTTCCTGGAGTTAATCTGCATGTCTGAGATGAAAATAATGAATAGTACTGGGCCCAGAACTGATCCCTGTGGCACACAACTGGTCACACCCATATTACTGGAATAGGCACCATTGATCCTAACATGCTGGGTCCTGTTGGTTAACCAGCAGTTGATCCATTTTATTATGTTACAAGAAAAACCTAGGTCTGATAGCTTAGCTAGGAGAATGTTGTGAGTAACCTTATCAAATGCTTTGCTATAATCCAAGAATATGACATCTTTGGGAATCTTATTGTCTAGTTCTTGGTTGACAATGTTGTAAAAGGCTATTAAACTGGTAGTGCAAGAAAAGCCTTGCTTGAACCCATGTTGTGAGTGGTCAATAATGCCTAGAGTTTGCATTTCTGCCTCTAATATGCCTTTAATAATTTTTTCTATTACTTTACATGGGATGGAAGTATGCTAGTTTCTCTTTTCTTTGATTCACCTCCTCTCTCTCTGTAACAAACAACTGATTTGTTACTTTGTTGAGGTGGTGGACTGACTGAGGATACTTAGCTATTGCCAGAAAATCTCTAAACTGATGAGCTTCATAAAAACAGGTGTTGGTGGTGTTGGGGGGATACTGGCAGCTGGATTGGATACCTATTGCCAGTAATGAAAAACAACTAATTTTTGGGACCAGAAGGGAAGATGAATACAGGTTGGTGGGACTGAGAACCTAACACCATACATTTTAATAAAAATGGCTGATTGGGAGGACCAGTCAGTTAACCTGAACAGCTGGGTCAGGTGGATCGCTCCTCAAAACTGTTGACATAAACTATTTGGAATCATGAAAGCAGCTCATGTCAACAGCTTTAAGAGACAATAATGGAAAAATACCATTGTTGTCAAAACATCCTGTGAATAGAATGTATTTTCTTTCTTAAATAGTTTAACAACTAAACATTTTTCACTGAAGTTACCTATCAAAGGCACTTTCTGGGTCAAACTGTGGCAAACCCAAACATTTCAGTTTTTCAGCTGTCAACCATTTGTGATCTACAGCAGTGAAAAAAAAAACAACTTCTTAATTTGGATATTTGTATTTATGCAATAGGGGTGTTAAAAAAAGCCATAGAATAAATGCGTGTAAACTCACAGGCGTTGGATAAATATTATTTATCCACACAGTAGACACATCATAAAAAGTTATTTAAACAGTAAACACGTCACAATAGTCTTAATGACCGGACTACTTTCCAAGCAAAGAATGACACAGAATACACGTTCCCTCAGACGCACACCAGCAGCCTCAGAGTGTATGGCTCGCATCAGTTAAAGCAGAGTAACTGTCATTGAGTTCAGCATACTACATTTCCATGTATTTAAACAAAGGGCAGTAGTGTCAGGGTCCCATAAAAAACATATATCATGGTACAGTTCTGAAAAAAGAAAAGAAAAAGCAAGAAAATGACTAACGCAGACAACAGTTTCAGCATAGAGATGGATGACATTCTAACACAGATCGAAAATTACGCTGAACCACTAGTTGAACCAGAAGAAGCTGTTCAAGCTCCCCAAGCATCACCTAACAGACAGCTACCAGCCGCAGATGCATCTCTGTCGACCACAGACATAACAGCAATAGACGACTACATACTAAAGGCAAGAAACCACAACACAGCAAAAAAACTGAAATGGACATTCAAATGTTTAGTCATTACCTACGAGAGAAATTCAACATAACAGTACTTCTCCATCAGTTGCAACCAGAGGAACTAGACCGATTAATTTGTCATTTTTTCATGAACTGTCAAAAAAGGAATGGCACACCCTATGAGCCTCTAACCCTGAGATCCATACTACAAAGTTTGGAGAGACATCTTAAACTAAAAATGTACCCCGAGTCTTTATCAACATCCCTAAAGTTCCAAAAGAGCAGGGCTGTATTGCAAAGCAGACAAAAAAAATCTTAAAGGGGAAGGCAAAGGCAACAAAGAGAAAGCAGCTGACGAGTTAACTGACTGTATGATAGACAAATTGTATGCCTGCAATCATCTAGGTCCTGAAAGCACAGAATCTCTATTGAACACCATGTGGCTGATAGTCACACTCTATTTTGGCATAAGAGGGAACACCAAAACCAGGAACCTTAAATGGGGAGACATAGAATTAAAAGAAGAAGAAAAAAAATCAAAAACGCATAGAATTTAACAAGGAACGACAAAGACAAGAACTGGTGCCAACCCCAAAAATACTAGGACACTAAAGCCCAGAGCATACCAGACTGAGGACCCACGAAGATGCCCAGTAGCAAACTACACCCTACGCCAAAGTCAGTGACCTGCAAAAGCACTGCATCCAGATGCCCCATTTTTCCTCTTAAATACAAATGCCAAGCCTAACTACTCAACTACATGGTACAAGAGTCAACCAGTGGGTTCCATAGTCAAAACCATGGTGTCAAAATCAGGAATAAAATCCGACAAGCGACTTACTAACTATTCTGTCAGAAAACACCTCATTCAGAAGTTAACTGACAGTGGACTGGCACCCACAGACATAATCCAGGTATCTGGACACAAGTAACTGCATTCCTTAAATGACTATGCCAAACTGAGTGAAAAAAGCAACACCAAATCTCCAGTATATTAAGCTGCTCTCAGATTCCATCAACATCTCAACCAGTGCAAAAAACAACTACTTGCAGCAGCCTACCACAAACCTGGAGTGATGTAAAGGGAGCTTGTTTCAACAGGCCAACCATCAATGCTTCAAAAATAACATTCAACATTGTGCAAGGTAACAAAGCAAACCTACATGTAAAATAAAACACTACAGCATCTTTGTTCAGCTGAATGTATTTAGAAAGGCAATAATAGTTCAGCATAAGCGCAGTAAAAAAACACTAGAAATGAAAAGAAATCTACTACAGCACCCCCCCCCCCACACACACACAAGCTGTTTAAAACTGTAGGATAAAACAGTGTAAGAAATCTAGTTAAAAGCAAAAAAGAACAAAATGAAACTTCCTCTACCTTTGACTATTTTTGCTTGTAGCAATAAAATTGACAAAGACATGCAAGCAACAGTAAATGCATATAATAATAATAGATGTTTTTTTGCACCCAAAACAGGTAACAGGAATGACAATCTTAAACAAAGAAGACCACAAGTCATAACTTCTGACTTGGATTCTGATTGAGAAGCAAATAAAAAGTAAAACACCTGCAGAAGACAAGAAATATGCCTGAATGCGCATAAAGAAAGTACTCTTCATACAGTTCCTCAGACTCTATAAACTTTGCCCAAGTTCAATCTTAAGAATAATAGAATGGCTTTTGTTGCTCTAACTAATGAGTGCATAGCAAGGATAGAAAGTAAATATGTTTAACAGTTACCCTCCCAACTGTGTACCTGAGTGAAATGTGTACCATTGAATAAAGATTTTATAAACTCACTCTGATTCCTAACGTGTTGTCCAGTAAATCCTTGGAGTCCGAGTAGCAAAATGAAGGAAAAAAAAAAACAGCTGTGTCACTAAATCCATGAGAAGTAAAAAAAAAAAAAATGAAAGTAATCCAAATAGGAGAACGCCGACCTGAAGCACCTCTCCAAGCAAGACTACACGACGCCTTCCAGCTCCCCACGCCGAAGATCACACGCCACTGCAGGGTTACTCCATAAGCCGGATCCTCCACAATGTCCCAGAGGTCCTTGAATCAAGAAAAAGGCCGCTTCCAGTGTCCTCCAGCGCTAGATGCAAGTACCCGATGTTCACTCCACGGCGACCCCCCATCAACTGCTAAAGAAACTGCCATCAGCCTAAGTCACGCCCACAACCAGAAAGCAGCCTGTGAGAGGAGATGAGGGTGGTAACAGCCAATAGGAGAGCGCACAGGTACAAAGCCAATCGCCATGATGCTACCGACCCCAGCATCCAATCAGACCTTACAACTACCAGCCCATTCACAAACTTTAACAAGAAAAATGATTAAAAGGCAGAAGAGCAATGGCAATATACAAAGAGTACCACCAAAATAACCTTTTCTTCCACAAAACCACCAGGACAATATAACATAAAAAAAAATCAGCATGTTGTGCCCCATTGCATAAACTGAATACTTGATGGTCTGGCTGTTGAATACCCTTTTTATCTTGACTCATGCAAACTGCCCTCGGGGAACACCACTCGTGGCATCGCTACGCTCAGCCACTTGTGAGGTCACCAGAAGTCAATCAGCACTGGGCAAGATAAATAGTGTATTCAACTACAGACCATCAAGTATCCCTTATGTATACCACAGGAGTGCAAATACATTTTGCAAATAAAAAGTGTTATCCTAGCTCAGTACATAGCCACCAGTAAGATAACATTTGGAATACCTGTTATTTTACCAGCAACTATGTTATTTTATCACTTGCCATATTACACAGTGAAGTAGGTATACATAAGATATCCCATGAGGTAGCTCAAAATATGATTATGTGGTGTGCAATATTGGTGCTACTGTTGTCTAGCCCTCATGGCTTCCCTTCACTTAACCACTTGTGCAAGAGCACAATAGCACCAACAGTCTACACCAAATAAACATATTTTGAGCTACCTCATGGGATATTCACCCAGCAACCTACCAACATTGGTCCGTGCCTTTGTGACCTCACACCTGGATTACTGTATCTCCCTGTACCTATGGTTGCCAAGGGTGGACATCTGCTGGCTGCAGCTAGTTGAGAATGTGGCAGCCAGGTTACTGACTGGGTTCTCTCAATCTAGTCATATTACATCTGTGCTGCATGAGCTGCATTGGCTACCAGTTTGGTGAAGGATCACCTTCAAGGTCAGTTTGCTAACCTATAAAGCCGTACACAGACAGGGGCCGTATTACTTTCAAGAGCTTCTGCGCCACTACTGCCCTTCTTGACCACTCCACTCCACCAACAAGGGATTGTTAGAGATTCCCAGGGTTCAGCTGAAGACATCTGGTGCTCGAGCTTTTGCTTATGTAGCCCTTACCCTGTGGAATTTTCTACCTCATCAGGTTCAGGAGTGCCTGATGGTAGAGAGCTTTAAAGCCACACTGAAAGCCTATTTATTTAATCAGGCTTCTTTGTAATGGAGATACGGGGATTTTAGCTGTGATTATCTACATTTTAACTAATTATTTATGGTTTCTATTTTAACTGTTGTAAAGCGCTTTGATATGTATGACTTGCGCTACATAAATAAAGATTAATATTATTTATTTTCAACCTTCTAGAACCCATTGATCAGATCAGGATCCAGAGATCATGAGCCTCAGAACGTGCATACCAAATTTCAGATGATTCTGTCCAGAGATGACCACATTATTAAGGTGCAAAAATAAGGGTTTAACACATAAATGCATTTGTAACCCTAATTATTGGTGCTCTACCATGCTTCACTCTCATGCCAGCGATATCACAGCACCCACTGAGTGAGTGAACCAACTTGTTCTTCACACTTTGGTAATGTTATTCTCTGTGTCTTTGATTTCTACTGTTGGCTTTGGTGCTGCGTTAGACATTTATGATGTCATCAGCATTCTTAAAGCTGCTTTCTGGTTCAGTGCTCTCTTGTGATGATACTAACCTTCAAGATAATAATTGTGACAACGTCTACAAGAAGATATCATGACACCTTGAGGTTAACTACGAAGATATCACTGCTTATCTTGTCATTTTTATCTCCGCTGGCTCACAGTGAAGGTTTGTCTGTTTGTTTGTTGAATTTTGTTGACCCAGTAAGCCCACTGGGCCTAGAAGTCCCTTTTTCAGGGGCGACCGGGGGAGGAGGGGGGATACAGATGGTAAGCAACTGAATTTGAACCAGATTAAGCTGTTGGTGGTATTTTTTTTTAGTGAATGAGGGAAATTTGGCCAGGACACCGGGGAAATTCCCTTACTCTTTTCGATAAGTGCCATGGGATCTTTAACATCCTCCTGAACTACCACCAATCCAGGCAGATGGGACCTCGGTTTAACGTCTCATCCGAAAGACGGTACCTCAGAAGTGCAGCACCCCTTTCATGCTGCACTACAGTGTCAGTATTGGGATATTAACCCAAGTGCCGGATGTGGGAACTGAACCCACAGCCCTCTGATCTCCCGGCCTCAGAGGCAAGTGTGCTACCTACTGAGCCACTGACACTGTTAAGGTGCAGTACTAATATCCAGGGTAATATCATACAGTATATGTGATGTCTTTACTGATATGTAGGATCTCTGTGTTGCAAGATGCTACCATATCACTGAAGGTGCAGTACTTTTATTTATTTATTTATTTAAGAGTGTTACCAGGAAGGCATGCTGAGCAGACTACTGCTCGATCCCAGATGTGTCCTGGGGGGTGGGAGGAGAGGGAGAATACAAAACAATTGATATACAGGACATAGTACAAATCAGGTAACACATACAGTACTAGGGTACAGTGCATTACAGTAGGTCGAGTTCAATGCACAAGGCAAGCAGAGATCAGGTACAATGCATATACACGATAAATAGATAAATATACAATAAGTATATAAGAGATAGACCCTGTGTAGTCAGAACATAGGCGCATGTGCAGATGGAGAAGAAGGTGTGTTTGGAGGAGAAAACTGGGGTCAAGAGTGAGGGGCATGCCGAATACATGTGGGTAGTGAGTTCCACAGTTTAGGCATGCGGTAACTGAAGGCTACCTGACCTACAATAGCGTATCTATGTGGAACAGACAAGACACTGGAGTCATTGTTTCTGAGTGACTACGCTGGAAGGTTAGAGGCTGTTAGGGCAGAGGCGAGGTAAGGGGGCAGGGACTGGGTCCAGAACTTGGCCGTGATCCTGGCGCAGTGGGACTGCCTATGGTCATTTAGTGAGGGGAGGTTCAGTGTGTAGTAAGGATGCAATGATGGGTGAAGTACAAACAGTCAAGTTCAAAGCAACAGAAGAAGTGGAAGAGGGGGTCCAGTCTGGCTGAGGCAGACTTGGGAATGGCACTGTAGACTCCATCCCCATAGTCAAAAATAGGGAGAATCATTTTCTGCACAATTGCCCAATGAGCAGGCAGCAGGATGCAGCCACGGTTGTGGTATAAGGCACCTTGCCTGGGGTACAGCCTCTTGTGGATGGATTCAATATATGCAGAAAAGTCGAGGTGCTGGTCAAGCCAGACCCCAGGATATCTAAAGGAGGTGCAGGCCTCCAGAGTTATCCTGTCCAGGGTGTGGAAGATGGGGGTGGAAGGGAGCTGCGAAAGTCTCTGCCTAGTGCCAAAGGTCGTAGATACAGTTTTCTTGGTTTAAAAAAATAGCTGACTGGAGCAAAACCAGTGCTGAACATTGTCGAAGTCCTGCAGAAGTCTGGTCGCCACATCAGAGGATGAGGGGCCTGATGTATACAGAACAGTGTTGTCTGCATACATATGGATGGATGTGTGTGGGCAAGCAGAGGGCAGGTCATTGAGGAAAATGGAGAACAAGAGTGGGCCCAGAATCGAGCCTTGGTGTACACCAGTTGTAACAGGGAGGGAGGCTGAGGTGACAGTACTAATTCTGACAGATTGGGACTTGCCTTCTATGTAGGAGTGGAACCAACTGGTGGCCAAGCCGGAGAGCCCTGCGAGAGTGAGCTTGGACAGGAGGAGTGAGTGGGAGATGGTGTCAAACATCTTTGCCAGGTCAACAAAAATGGCTGAGGTAATGTATCCTACATCCATACCAGTTAGGATGGAATCGGTGAGCCCTAGGAGGGAAGTGGTGGTTGAGTGGGTTTTCCTAAAACCAGATTGGAACAGAGTGAAGAAGGCAGGGGAGTCGAGAAAGGAGGAGAGCTGTAAGAGAACTAAGTGTTCTTGGAGTTCTGACAGGATGGGGAGGAGGAAAATAGGGCAGTAGATACCTGGGATGGAGGAGTCACCTCCCTTTGGGAAGGGGGGTGACAGTGGCATGTTTTCACTCAGATGGAACAACAGTGAGGGAGAAGGATAGGCTGAAGAGTGAGGTCAAGGGGCTGGCTATGGCAGGAGCCAATAGGTAGAGCATTTTGGAGTCCATGACAACGGGACTTTTACCCTTTGAAGGATTGAGGGTAAGCAGAACTTTGAGTGCTTCTGTTGGGGTGACCTGACGGAAGAAGAAAGAGTGGGCTGGAGGGGGGGGGGCATGGGCGGAAGATGTAGGTGGGTGTATGCTGGGCAATATTGGGGGAGGACAGAGGTGAAGAGGAGCAATTTGTGAAATAGGAGTTAATTCTGCATCCACTGCAAGGGGGTCCGTGACTGTGAAGCCGCCCAAATTTAAGACAGGGGTGCGGGGCTGTGAAGAGCAATTTTATCACTTTCCAGAATTTAGCATGGTGGTTTAAGTTAGTTTGGAAAGTGGCTTTGAAATAGTTTGCTTTAGCCAGGTGGATTTGCCTTGTGCTGGCATTTCAAAGTGTGCAATACTGTTGGAGGTCCACTGGTGTGCTGGAAGCCTTGAAGGACTTCCAAGCCTGATCCCTGGCCCTAAGGAAGGCCAGGATATCGGATGAGATCCAAGGCAGGTGGACACCCCTCACTCAGGCCCATCTGAGAGGGGCATAGTGATCCCAGAGAGCAACGAACTTCACTTTGTGCTGTTTTCAACACATCATCAGTTCAAGTTTTTCAACACTTAGGGTCTGATACTTTAATTGCCTGCACCAACTTGCACACTTGCAGAGTGGTAGAGACGTGGGTTTTGGTGTACAGAAGTCCCGCTCCATACATAAAATGACCTCTGTGCATCCTTAGCTCTGCCTGTTGTCCCCCTCCACACCCAGTCCCAAGCCACATGTGAGTCTATGTGGGTGGGTCAGGGGGCTGGTGTTGGCAAGTGCAGCATCCCTGAATAAAAATCTCTACAAGGCAGAAGACCAGCATAGAAACATAGACAATAATGGCAGAAAAAGACCATTGGGCCATCCAGTCTTCCCATAAAACCCTAACAAACCCAGGACCAATTGTCCATACGGGGTTCTGACCCACAATATCTCCCCGTGCTCCCTGTCCAACCACTACCATCCTCAGCAACCACCAAACCCTTCACTTTGTCCCAGCTGTGTCTGAAACCATTGATATTTCTGGCACCCACCCCATCAGCTGGCAGAATTTTGCCTCAACCACCCTATCGATAAAAGAAAACTTTCTTTTTTTTTTTTTTTTTACTTTCTGTTGATGCTCCACTCCCTGCCCCCTGCACTTTGTTTCCTTGGGAGCCACCTACGGCATATGTCTCTTGCTCCCTCTTACCTGGAGCCTGTGGTAGTCCCCCCATGTAGCCTTAGTTTGCCCCCAGGTGGGGATGAGGTAGGGCCTGTACACGCTAAATATCTTTCTTCTGTTGAGGCACTGGTCCAGGACAGGCAGGGGAGCTGTGGATCTGCTCCTGTGTGCTCTGTCTCCCCAGAGTGCAGGGAGCCACTTTTCATATTCTGAACATGATGTGTGCCCCTGATGTCAAGGCATGACTGCCGATGTCCATCACACCTTCCCCTCCTCTATGTGGCTGTGCACTTGCTGTAACCCAGGCCTCCGCCTTGGGCCAGTCAAATGCTGAGCCTCAGCCCCCCTCCATCCCCGGAGAAGGTGAGCGGTCCCCTGGATGCTCAGCCTCCTCCTCCCAGCCAGCCCTCTGATGCCACGGGCTCATTTCCAAACCCAGGTCACCGGCATCGTGAGAGGTAGCACTACTGCTATGCTGCCGGGCCGGCAAGTAAAACTTTCTTACCTCCCTCTTGAATCCCTGAGTTTCCACTCATGCCCCTGTGTTATTGATACACTATTTATGCTAAATACTTTAGTTTCTTGTAGTTTACCTTAATCATTCCTTTCAGGAACTTGAAGATCCCTATCATATTTCCCCGCTCTTGTCTGGCCTCCAGTGAGTACATGTTCAGATCCTTGAGCCAATCCTCATAAGATATGCCCCGCTGGCCCTGAATCATTTTGGTCACCCTACTACGTTGCACTGTCTCCAGCCTGTCCTTATCTTTCTCTAGATGAAGACTCTAGAATGGGGCACAGTACTCCAGGTGGGGTTTCACCAGTGATCTGTACAAAGGTAGTAATTCCTCCTTCCTTCTGCCATCAGTACCTCTCCCTGTACACCCCAGCAATTTGTTTACCTTACTGAGGCCTTGTTACACTGGCTTGATTGTTTTAGTGAGTCACTGATGATGATCGGTAGAACTCTTTTCCAGAGTTCATGCCCAACTTTACCTCCTGTCCAATACTGTGTTCTGGGGTTCTTGTTCCCTAGGTGCATTTCCTTGTGCTTTTTAGCAATGAATTTCAACTGGCAAACCTTTGATCATCTCTCTAGTCTTTGCAAGTCTCATTGCATCTCCCTAAGCCCCATCTCACTGTCTACTGTACCACAGAGCTTAGTGTCATCTGTGAAGAGGCACATCTTGCCCTAGATTCCTTCTCTGATGTCACTGATGAACACATTGAAAAGGACTGAACCCAGGACTGATCCTCGTGGCACCCCACTGGTGACCTCCCTCCCTCTCTTCTGATTTGACCCCATTAACCACAACCTTCTGCTGTCTCACTTCCAACCAGTTTCTCACCCATCTAACTGTGTCCTTCACTGCACCCAGATCCTCTAGCTTCTTCAGCAACCTTCCGTAAGTCAAAAGTCTTGCTGAAATTGAAGTACAGTAAATCCAGAGTGTGGCCCTTATCCACTACCCTCCTTACCCGGTCAAAGAATACTACCAGGTTGGTCTAACTAGACCTCCCTGCCACAGACCCATGCTGTTTACTATCCTGGAGTCCACTGCTCTCCAGGTAGTCCACAAGGTCCTCCTTGACTAGTGTCTCCATCAGTTTACCCACAATAGAGGTAAAACTGACAGGTCTCTAGTTACCCAGTTGCTTTTTGTCTCCTGTCATGGAGCAGGATTATGTCTACTACCCTCCAGTCTTTTGGGAACTACCCCATCTGAACTAAGCTATTGAATAACCCTAACAAGGGTTCAGTTAGTTCTGTTGTCAGTTCCTTGAACACCTTTAGATGCATTCCATCTGGTCCCAGGTTGTAATCTATTTTTAGGGTTGCTACCCCATTCTGAGCCCTTTCTCTTGTAGATACTTCCTGCCCCATCTCAGTGGTCCCCCTGACAGTCGCTTTAATGCCACTCTCTTGCACAAGCCCTCTGTCTTCCCTTGTGAATACAGAGCAGAAGTAGTAGTTAAAAAAGGCTGCTTTCTGCCCATCCTCCTCAATTACATTACCTCACTCTGTTAGTCTAACAATTCTTCATCCCTTTTTCCCCTAATGTATTGAAAGAACTGTTGTTCCTCTCCCTTGAGCTCCTCCACAATACACAGCTCTCTGTCTGCCTTTGCTTCCCTGTCCACCCTCTTGGTTTCTCTTGTTTTCATTTGGTACTCTCTCCATTCTTCCTTCCCTTGTTTTTCCTTGTAGCTTGTGAAGGCCTTTATTTTGGCTCTTTCTGCTTCCCCGACCTTTCCAGCAAGCCATATTGGTCACTTGTGCCTGTTTCTTTTGATCACCATTCTCATGCAAGACTTTGTTGCCTTGAGAATGGCCTCCTTGATTGCCTTCTATCTTTCCTCTCCATGCTGTCCATCCTGACTAACGTGTCCCAGACCAGCTCCCTTATCCAGTTGAAGTTTGCCCTTCTGAAATCTAGGACTTCAGTCTTTTATGAGGGCTTACTTGTTCCAAGGGCCAGGTCAAACTGTATAAAGTTATGGTCACTAAACCCTAGTGGCTCCTCTACCCTCACTTCTCCTACTACTTCCAACCTGGTGAGCACCACCTTGAGAATGGTAGCCTGCCTAGGGGTTCCTAAAGCAGCTGCAGCAGATGTTCCTGCATTGTATCCAGCTGAGCCTGACTTCTGGAGCTCCTAGACACTGGAATTACCCAATCAGTATCTAACAGGTTTAGATTTCCCACCACCACCTCCCCCTTCGCCACCTCTGGCGATTTAGATACTTATTTTCGCTGACCGTCATCCCACCGATCGATATCCCATGTCCACATTCCCATTTTGGCTCTTCCCGTCTCTTAAAATTCACACATAGCAATTTCCCTTATAGCTTGTTCCCAACCGCGTTGTAATATTTCCAGTCAAACATAAAATAATTACTGTTCAGCAACAAATAAATGACCTCTAAAAAAATTGTGTGGAATTGTGTGGATAGATTCTGGCGATCAAGTATAAAAGGACACTGTCCTATCCCCTTCATGAAGTTGCCAGGACCAATGCAAGGGGAAGGGGTGTTAAATCTTCTAATCCATGGCCAAGTCCAAGCAAGAGAGCAAACACAAGCTAGTTATACATATATGGGATCAAAAGTGCTTTACTTTCACCTCCCTATGGCAGCTCCCAGGAACCTCTGTGACGTGTGCTGCAGTTGTCTTATTTATTTAGTTATTTTTTTCAAAAGCTTTACCAAGAAAAGTAACACACAGAGCTGGCAGCATCAAGGGGAAAGCCTGAGATGATCCCAAACACCTTTGTTCCAAGACAGGTTTTAAGTTTACACAAAGTACCCAGGGGCTCCTGCTGTTGGAAAACCAGCTGACCACAAACTAACCTATACCTTCTTCTGCAGAGGTTCAGTTTTGGCCAGATGACTCCCGATACCCTAGCGCCAGTCCTGCTAACACAGTCACCATTGATCTATAATTCGCCATCTCCCTGGGACAGGCGCCAATTCTGGCCTATTTTTGTCAGTTTAGTACATCATTCCAGCTACAGACTATCAGGAATTGGGAGGGTTAGGGCTAGGATCAGCACCAGTTACCTTTAAATGTATGAGCACTACATTTGTTTTAACTTTCCAATATGCACCTGGATCTCTCTATCATCTTGGCAAGTATGTAAGCAAAATAAAATAAAATGAATAACTTAAATGGGTCCAGTATGCATCCAGATTGCTTCATCATCTTGGCAAGTATGTATGTGAATATGAATTTTCTTTGTTCTTTTTTTTTGCAGTACTCAGTAATAGGCAGCGGGAAATTTCCGGTTCGGGATTTACTATTTGCGGGATTGTGAAATGTCAGCATTTCGGTCTTGGGATTTTGGTCTGCAGAAAAACGGGCAGCGAGAATTAATACGGATACCCCTCTGGCAAGGTAACATTTATGTGTTAACCGAGGCTGGGAAATAACAAGTACCAGTGCCAGCCTGCCCTTGCACTGAAAATATCAATGTGTCCAATTGTATTCAGCTGTCATGATTTTCCTTACTTAGCAAGATTTTATATTGTACCCTCACTCGGCTCACCACTTCAAAAAAAAACAAAAAACTCCATAAAGCTATATGTGTTTATTCAGGTTTAATCTTTTTTACCTCTCAGCTCACTGTTGAAACAATCAGTCAGTCATTTTCATCATTTTTGATTGCACTTGCTCTGTGATTACTGACCGCACTGTCTCTGCTCTTCCCGATCATGCTACGTATCCTGTGACACTGACAAAGGCCACTTGATCAATCCAGTAAGAACTAGGGAGGACAAGAGATGATGCGGAAATGTAAAATGTCATGGCCATCAGTCACATTGCCTTCCAAGTAACATGTGAGGGAGTGGGGGTGTAACCAGAAAAAAACACTGTACTAAGTGCAGCAAGTGCCTTAGGAAGCCAACCAGAGGAAACATTGTAATAATACCAGCATTCTGTACTGGCAATTGTGCCAATTCAAGGATGCTTTTTAATAAACATGCTTAAAGCCACAAATTTATATATTTTAAATATTTTTTTTAGTTTTTCATACCTTTCAATTAAAGTGTAATATTGTAACTCATTTTCTAAGCACAATAATATCCTCCATGGAGGGCAATATGGGCTATATCGAACCTTCACGGGCTATAAGGCCCTTCGCCTGAGGTGTCAGGACTCATTATGCCTCTGAGCAATCCATTATAGCCCAAATGCCCACTCCATCTAGTATTAAACTAGTTTGGACAACAATGGCATAGTGCATTCTTAGTTCATTTAGCCCAGCTCAGAGCATTCCATCTAGAATGATCAAATCCACTACAAAGCAGGCATCTTCCTGAAGGTTTAGTATGTTTGGCCTCAGTAGTAGCACAAAGCATATTCAAATGTGAATAACTTTAAAATCAAAAATAATAGTATAAGCTGTGAGCACAAAATTTGTTCAGCACAAAAATATCTACAAAATGAGTGGTATTTGCTTTAGGGATACCTTTAACATTTTTTTATAATCAGTAAAAAATGGAAAAAAAATAAATTTTTCACTTTAGCGACAAAAAATTATATTAAAATTTATTACTCGTGGCTTCTCCACTTATGAGATATTACAATGTTATTAGCCTCTGATGTATATGATATCTTTTTTTTTTGTAAACAAAGTTTAATAAGGTACAATACATACATGTAATATGATGATACAGAGCATACCCTGGCACAATGACAATCATCTTCCACAGTGCTTACAGTACATGCAGATCATAGGTCTATCACAAGCTAATAATCATATCTTATCCATATGCTAATAGGGAACTGAGAATGACTTATGGTTGTCTCACCCCAAGGGTATCATAGTGGGTTGGCTAGCAAGATCACAAAGAGGGTTTAATTATTGCTTGTGTACCTTACTTGCTACATTTAAAATGGTATCTGTTTGTTTTCTATAACCAGCAACATTGGGTGCCAGGTGTGCTGAAACAAATTGTCATTCCTAGCAGCCTTAAAATAGTTTTTTTCCAACTTCATACATAAAGCAGGTTGTTCAGTCAATGTGCTAGTGTGGGAGGTGAGGCACTGAGCCAATTTTGTGCTACAGTTTTTCTGGCATTGACCAAGGCCAGGTTCCACAATTGCTGGGTGTGATCCCCCTACCTTCCTGTAGTCAGCTCATAATCTAGCCCCAACTGTTTCATCAATTGATGGATTTGTGACTAGAACGGGTCAAACTTAGGTTATATTAATGCCATGCTGAGGAAATCTCCTCAATGTATCTGACATTTAGGGCATTGAGTATCTTTAGAGTTATTGTACTTGTGCAATTTTTGAGGGTTGGGTACGTTCTATAGAGATAGCAAAGTTGAATTCTACATAGTTTATTGGATTTGGAACACACAATGTGAATGGTTTATGGCAAGTCGCCAATATTCATCAGTAAGTGGAGTGCCTAGGTCACATTCTTGAAGCTCTTTTGCCTTAATCTTTGGCTCTGGATCAGCACCAATAAAGAGCTTATATAGGGCTGTCAAGGGTCTGGAATTAGGCTGTGGCCTAAAAAAGATTTGTTCAGTGGGTGATGATTCCAGGATCACATGTAACAGGAAATTTATTATCCTTAGGTAAGCAAAGAAATCACCTTTTTGCAATGTAAACTCATCACTAATATCATTGAATGCTTTTAAAACTCCATTTGAATATAATTGATCTACTTTTACAATCCCTTTCCTGTGCCATCTAAGCAGGGCCTGGTGTAGTTGTACATTATACCCTTTCATGAACTTTACCACTGAAGTCCAATTTGCTTGTGGTGATACTTTCCCTACATGCCCAATAAATCTGTGCACACCTACCCAGAGCCGCAGCAGTTACCTGGTGTAAGGGTTACCTCTAGACTTTGTTGGTGCCCCATATAGTGCAGGCAAAAAGCAAGCAGACACAAGATCTCCATCACAAAATTCACTCTTCATGATCTACCAGTCGGGCGGTGAAACATTGCCATTAAATGCCAGCATTGCTAACTGAGAGGCCCAGTAATAAATTTTCATATTGGGGAATGCCAAGCCCCCTTTCTTTGGAGGTAGTTGCAGAATGGACCTAGAGATGCATGCTGTTTTGCCCTCCACGTGAATTTATGCATGATACTGTTTAGGGATTTAAAAAGATTTTCTGGAACAAGTATAAGCACTTAGGCAAAGTATTCATTTTGATGGTATTGATTCTGCCTATTATACTTATAGGTAGTCTAGACCATCTCTCACAGACCTGTCACACTAAAACCATAAGTTTATAATAATTATCTTGTAAAAGTTTATGTCTGTCAGTAGATATATGTTTGCCCAAGTATTTAAGGGAGGCAACTACCCTCATGCCCCAGGGATTGTTCTTGAGGGCAGCAACTGAGCTTTTGTTCACTAGCATAATTTCACTTTTTGCCCAGTTAATTTTATGGCTTGACAGTTTGCTGTAGTCTCCCAGAATTTGATGTAATCTGTGCAGGCCTTCCTCAGAGTTTTGTAGATGGATCAGAAGGTCATTAGAAAACAGATCTTGTATTGGGTACCATTGGCAGAGTGACCTACCAAGTTGGGATCCACCCCAATGGTAGTGGCCAGGGGTTCAAGTGTTAATACATATAAAAGTGGAGATAGGGTGCATCCCTGTCTAGTTCTATGGGTCAGATCAAATGATGCAGACAGATTTCCATTAACCATTATCTGTGCTGTGAGTTTGTGGTACAGAGCCGAGATCCACTTAAGCATATTCTCCCCTACCTCAAAGTGTTTTAAAGTTGTAAACATATATCTGCACTCCACTTGGTCAAAGGCCTTTTCTGCATCTAATGCCACTACAGCTGCTCCCTTTCCCAGCTTCGAATTACCCCATCTCCAGATTATATTAATTGCTTTCCTAACATTATGTTTCCCTTGACGTGATTGTACAAAACCTGCTTGATCAAGGTGTATTATTTTGGGCAATATCTTTTCTATTCTTGCCACCAAGATTCTGTCACAAATTTTGTAGTCTGCTGAGAGGAGGGAGATATGCCTATATGACCCACA
Source organism: Neoceratodus forsteri (assembly GCA_016271365.2). Classification (NCBI taxonomy): domain Eukaryota; kingdom Metazoa; phylum Chordata; order Ceratodontiformes; family Ceratodontidae; genus Neoceratodus; species Neoceratodus forsteri. The sequence goes on along the minus strand of CM057449.1, from coordinate 1,124,393,780 downwards.
AAGTGTGAGGTCTTTCCCAGGCTTGGGCAGGACTGTTATAGTAGCTGGCTGAGTGGAAGGGGGCAGAGCTCCCATTGCAAAGCTCTCTTCTACTATGTCCTTCAAGAGTTCCCCCAGGTCCTCCCTGAAAATTTTGTAGAAATCTATGAGGATTCCATCTGGCCTTGGAGCCTTCCCCCCTTTTAGGTGCTGTATACTCTTCACTGTCTCTTCCCAACCTATACCTTCTTCTAGCATCTGCTGATCAGGTTTGTCAATTTTTAACACTGGAGCATTTGACAAAAAGTTCCCCAACTCAGCTTTAGATGGGTACACTTGAGATGTATAGAAGACTTGATTGTATTCCTTAAAGCTCTCCCCTACATCCCTATCTTTGTACTGCAATTCCTACCCAAGCACTCTGAATTTGGACTATATTTTTAATACTCGCTTTGTTTTAGCTGCCAGGCAAGCCATTTCCCTCCAGTATCTCCTTTGAAGTAGTTAAATGCTTGATTTAGCAACTTAGTACACTCTATTTTTTCACTCCCCAGCTGATTAAATTCCCATTTTAGTTTTTGGAGATGTTGGTATTGAGCAGAAGTGGGATTCTGCATGTGCAGCTTCTCTGCCTGGGATATCTGCTGCTCCAAGACTGACAGAGTTTCAGCCTCCCATCTCCTAATATGATTTGTGTTAGGATATGATAGTTCCCCTTAGTACTGCCTTCAGTGCCTCAAACCTGACAGAGGCCTCTGTAGTCCCTCTCAGATTGCTCACCAGAAACTGCTGCATCTGGTCCTTACTGCATAGGATAAAATCCTGTTTTTTGTTTTTTTTAATAGTAGTGGATCCAGTTTCCAAGTTCTGGCCAATTTAAGAGACCTGCAACCATGCAGATTCAAGAGTACTGGAATGTGATCTAGTTTGGTAATAGATTCATGTGTAATAGCCTGAATAGATGTAATCAGGGAACGCAAAATCAGAGCTCTATTGAGTCTTGCATAGTTTGCTGCAGATTGGGAGTAATATGTGTACTCCCTTCCCCTAGGATTGACATACTTCCAAGAATCTATTAAATTATAATAACCTGTCAGATTTCTAAGGGACCTACCATTTTTAGACTCGGGGAACACCAGTCTTGAAGATTTGTTCAGAACAGTGTCCGCTACATAATTACAATCCCCACACAAAATCCATGGTCCCTTAAAATCTTTCATTTAGATTTTTAATCTATTCTAAAATTCAGGACATTCTACGTTAGTCCCATAGACCGACCCTATGGCAAGCTTTTGGCCTGTATTAAGGAGCATCTGAGCCAAAGCAAATCTACCCCTGATCTGCATATGGGAAGCGAAGGGAAGGGAACATTGTTTAACCAGGAGTAGAACACTAAGCCGAAGCTTGTTTCCTGATGCAATCTGGGAGCACAAGGAAGTTAAGTGACTTGTAGAATCACACAATATGCACCTAGGTGGCTGTGGGATTCAAACCCAAGTCTCCAGATCTGCAGCTCAGAGCCTTAACCCACTGCACTATACTGCCTCCATATGCTTTAGTCACTGTGCCTGGGAAGCGAGGTCTCACCCAAATGGCAACCCCCCTTGCTTTGGAGGAGAAATATGACCCAATCCACCACCCCCAGTTTTTTGGTATAAAGCTTCCTTCTTTCTCAGCCATATGTATATCTTGCAAACATAGAATACATGTTTTCATGCCCTTAATTTTGGACAATACTCTCTTTTTACATGTGACTTCATCCCATTGACATTCCAGGTTTTAATCCTAAGTGTACTCTCATCCATTTTCATTTAGCTGTAGATATAACTGAGTGATATTTCCATGGAATAATATATTGTTGTGTACCTTGAGGCTCATTGTGCCTTATTTTCTTTTAACACATTTAACCCTTGCAGGGCCACTGACTGATATATCAGTCCAGAATTCAAACATGTTCTAATTCTGTTGGCAGTCTAAGGGTTAACAAAAGATTTCAGTGAACTAGGAACCCCCACCCCAACCCCTTAACAGCTGCAACTCGTAGAAGGGAAACCCCACATGTCTTGTTCAGACATTTTGTGATCTGTTACCTCCTGTCCTTACAGAACTCCCAGAGCAACAGGCTCAGATGGCACAATTAACCCATAAAACCCCTTCATATCCCCCACCCAACCCTCCCAGACTTCCCAGAGCAACAGGCTCAGATAGCACAATTAACCCCTAAAACCCCTTCATATCCTCCACCCCAACCCTCCCCAGACTACCCAGTATAACACATCCAACAGTTTCATCACAAGAACTCCCCACCCCATCATATGAGGAGCAACTAGCTCAACTATTACAATTACTATTGTGACCATTCCTAGAGTGAATGGGACCCCTCCATTGAGCATCGTAAAGATGCAGCTTCCCTCTTATACCTTGGCAGACAAGGCATGAGGGGGCCTTTTGGTACTAATATGTGAAGATTAAACTGCAAGATATTAAACCAATAGCATTTTTGTGAAGTGCACAAGTGTGCTAAGGAGGTTGTTCCCCATCTCCTTAAGCAGAGTATTCCAGGGAGTCATCATCCTCCCAGCAGATTCTGTACTGAAGTACAAGTGTGACCACCATTAACTAGGTTACTAAAAATGTTAAATCTCCCTGCTTCCAGAGCAACCCTTTTAAGTGCCAAAGCTTGTCCTGGTGGCTGTCTGCAACATTGTGAACAGATGCCCCTGTCCCCATAATAGGGTTAAGCTGGCTTCCTTAATTGTAGCACATATAAAGCCTTTATATTTCCATTGTGGGTCCCCATTATTGACCATATAAAGCCCACTTAGGAAAAATGTTTTCTAGATATAGGTATATCACCCACACAGGGAGCATGTTGCAGTACACAGCGCAGTGAATGTTGTTATAACACTGCTAGATTTCTTTTACATAGGTTATTGTCCAAAAGTCTGTATCAGCATTGCAGGTAATAGTCCATTAACCTTCCTTCTCTCTGCTATTACCTGCAGTCCAAGTCGTAGTTGGAGAGACAGACAGTGGTGGGGCTCAAGCCTGATATCCCGCCAATCACTGTAATCACTCTAGTCCGCTTGGTGTTAAAACCTAATGTTAGGCTACTGATCCCTGAACCCCACCTCTTATACTTGACTCATTACCAGTGTCACTTCAAATCCTAGAGGCATAAAAGTTAGGCTATTCCAGTTATACGTACCCGACTGTCAGCCTCACAGGACAGGGCAACTCTATTCGGGACACAAAGCCGAGCATGCATTGTATATACAGTACATCTCAGTTGAAAACATCTGTATATTAGTCTTGTAACAGTACGGTGGGAGTTGTGTAGTAATTGGTGACTTACACAGTCTCCAGTAACCCCCTTGAGACAGTAATTACTTTTAATTTCTCATCATTGTCGCATCCTCATTTTCAAAGGGACTCAGGTGACATGTTAGCTGCAGTACTTAAGATGGTTATTAGTGATGATCAAGTAAGCAAATGGGATCAGCCTGCTGCAGTTGGACAGATGTATAACAGATCCCTCCAGTTCAACAACATTGGGTAGATGCTCTGCAGCAGGCTTGCTAACCATCAAGCTGAAAAACCACATAGCAGGACAGGACACATCGTGAACCAGCAGGGTCTCCCACTTTGCTTCTTAGAGAGTGAGCTGTACAGTGTCTCCTTGGGACCATATGGAACACAGCTGATTAATAATGGGGTTTCCCACATGCTGAGGTAAGAGGAGCAGCTGTAAAGATACCATTCCCTTGTTCATTATCTCTAGCCCTGAGGTTTACAACCCCAAGCAGACACACAGTCATTAAGTATGTATGAAATATTTAAGTCTTCAATTGATACCAGGGGTTCATTTGCTTTGGTCTGGGTTCAAATTACACTGTGCAGTAGAAACTTTCACATACATCTGTTCTATTTCCAGCCTAGAGGAGAGTTCTCCAGTTTTGGAGCATGAAGACAGTTTAGCAATCCCGCACCACCTGTAACCCCTTTCTTGCATTAAAGAAAAGGAAAATGAAACGCTGGTCTCAGAATACTTTGTTTATTTTACAATAGCTATCATTGTCATGTACAGTCAAGATCCAGAGATCACGTTCAGTTTGATTACCTGTCACTTATTTACAAGTGGCTGATATTTTGCAATCCATTCATTTAGCGAGTGGGCCTGGTGGTTCTAGTCTGCTATCTACCTCCCATTGCAGACTCCATTGTGTGGACAAAGTGTTTGGCTTCCATGGATTAATTAAACATTTTTGCTGGCTGTCCTGGGCCCACAATCCTCAGTTTTGCTGGATAAATCAATCCAAACTCCCAACTAAATCTGTGGAGTTTAGCTTTTACTCCAGAGAAAATGTTTGTCTTTTAATTTGCAAGTCCCGGCTGAAGTCCTAGAAGATAAAAACTTTATTGCCATCCCAGTGGAATGGTCCATGCTTCCAGGTGGCACAAAACTCTAGTTCTTTTTCTGGGTAGTGCAAGAATTTCAGCAAGTAGTGTTGAGGTCTGTCCCTTGGTTTAGGTTTGGGATCTGTACAGTAAGCCCTCTGCAGCATGTAGTTAGCGGCTTCTAGCCATGCCCAGTTTGGTGGCTAGTAGCTGTTGAATCAGTTTGTCACCTTCCTTTCCTACCGCTCATTCTGGTAATCCTATCAGCCTAATATTCTGTCTGCTTTGATTCTTCTGGTCATCCAGTATATGACTCAAAAATTCCATCTTCTCAAGTAATCTGGATTGGCCCCTTGAAATATCAGTTACCATGTCCTTCAGCTCTCCAATCCATTTTTCTGCCTCATTCAGCCTATTACCATGGGTGGCCATTGTCTCTGCTAGTCCAGTTACCACTCCTTGGAGATGAGTTAACTGTGTAGTGATATTTGCAAACCCTGTCTTCATTTCCTGTTGTAAGTTCACAATAAGAGATGTTAGGGACTGTTCTCATCCATTCAGCCCCCTCTCCTTGCTTTTGCTTGATTCCGCCACCATGCTTTGAGCCCTTGTCCTCATGTCTGGCACAGAACTTTGAGAATGAATTACAGGCTCAAAGTTTAATGTAGACTGCTGCTTTTCACATCTGGCTACTGCCATGAACCTCTGTTAATGAATAAATAAACTTCTGTGCTTTTTACAAAACTTTAAATAATATTCTGCAGTTGAAAGAATTTGTGCCAGTCAGACTGAAACTAACAGTTGACCGCCATTACTAGATGCTTGGCCACACATCCATGCCTATGCTATCTTCAGTCAGGCCATGTTATATCTCCTATAGATACACAAAATATAAATATCTATTTAACTTGTGTCAAACCTTACTATAGTTTAAATGTTAACAGCAAATCTCAATATTCTAGAACTTAGTGGATTACTGCTTCAGATGTTCTGTTAGAACCAATCCTGATCATAAAGACAACCACACAAAAGGCACACACACAGACTGCCAAACTATGTAAATAACATTAAATCTATGCTATAAGTGATTCCCTACAAAAGACATGTGGTGACTATCCTGCTCCCAACAGACATTAAACACACAAATCTGACACCTACAGTAGGCAGCAATTCCCTCCTTTTCAATCCACCAACTGTACACGAGAACAAATATTTAAAATTAGAAAAAAAATATGAATACTTTTCACTTAGCTATGGGAGCTCCACACAAACACAGCCACACTGGTGCTGCCAGCATTCTTAATTCATTTAGCAATCTCAGCAGAGGGAGCAGAGGCTATGCACCCCCTCTTCCAAGCCACAATGATGTCCTTAGGACCTGACTGGCTCTGCTCCACCAATCTCTAGCCCAAGAAGCATCCATGGTGGGCTGGGGTAGTACCAAAACCAACTGGCGACTTTAGAACATATTGATACATTCCAGTGGAGATACAGCAGTCTTTCAAGGACCATCAACCATCATATCTCATCATCCCTGCTCCACACAGAGTCAAGAACCACTGGCAGCTGAGAAAAGGCATCTGATTGGATGCCCATAGTGTGGACCAGCTCTGGCACCTGACCTCCCCCTACTCTTCCATGCAGATCCACACTAGCAAAGAGCAGTGGGCAGAGGCTGTGGATGCTGTCCAGTGCAGATGTGCATTGGGGTGTGGAGTGCCACTGCTGGGATATGTTTGATATAAATGTATCCCAGACCACTTTGTGTATTGGGCCCTTGATCAGCTCAAGAGCAACTTTTAAGAAATATTTTTGTTATACAACTGCAGTTCTCTTACATGTGCAACAAAAATTAATTTGCAATGTTTAGACAACAGCTTTTGCAAGGCTTTATGTAGGATCCAGCAACAACTATACAAGTTGTGAAATGCTAGAGCAACTCATTGGCATGACAGTGTAATGTAATTTATGCTGTACACTTCCACTACTCAGGGCTAGCTCTGCCACTTGACATTGAAGCCAAAATTGTATTTTTTCTTAAATGACAATTTTTAAAACTGATTGGCACTGTCATATACTGAATAAAATAAGTTCTGCTTACAATATGGTACAAAGAAAACATTTTGGGGTGAAGATAATGGTACACAAAAATAAAAAAAAAAAACAAAGCTAGCTCTTCTACTATTACATATAGAATAAATGATGGGTAAGTGTGGTATGCAAAGACTAAAACTAAAGCCACGTGCCCAAGATGTGTGTATTTATTATTCGTTAATAAGGTGTTGATTGGTTGGTAATTCTTTAATTGGTGGTTTGATTACTTATTTTAATGTATTAACTGGAGTTCTATGCGAGTTTTTTTCTCCATGGTATTTAACTTTTATTGATAAAGTTTACAGCTTTAATTGGGAGGCATACAGCTTTAGTCAGTGAGGTATACAGGGAAATACAACAGAATGTATTATATGGAGTAACATTGCCATCCATGTATCATATATATATATATATATATATGATATCTAATTTGTGGCTATGATATAATTTTTATCTTCATTAGTGGTCAGTGACCTCTTGATGCTCATGATTGGCAAAGCCACGAGTGAAGGTTAAGAGATCACTGACCAGGAATGAAGATAAAAACTATATCTGAGAGCCACCTACAGTATCAGATGTCCAGTTTATGCAACCTATTTTAAAGCTTTTGCAGAAACGGTGGCTGCTGCTCTGTTCAGCAGATCATGAGGCACAACGCTCAGTGTAGGTACAGAGTGACATATCCCACTAGCAAGATGAACACAATGACACACCCTTCTAGAAAGATTACAAAATGTATCTAGTTTGCTAGGGATCTGTGCCTTTGGCAGAATTTTTATCTTTGTGAAAAAGTGCTGTATTGTGGATACAATATGTTTATCCAATAGGCATGGTCTGGCTTGGCCAGGATAAAAGGATCTTATGACCAACTTGCAAAATAGTACTACTAGCTTGCAAAGCTGGGTATATAACAGTAGAATACTAAACCAACCAGAGAGCAGCTTTAACAAGGTTGATGACATCACAATAGTACTGCGGAGCACAACTGCCAGCATTTGTGAGATGTTTTGTAGACTGAGCTGCTTTCTACTTTGCATCTGTTTTGCTTGTAATGACTTGTGCTGCACTGATTGTATTGCTTTGTAATGTATCCATTTGCTTCTCTTGTGCTGAGCCATTAATAAGAAGGGAACAGTTTACATGTACTTTTTCCTTTTTGTAACTTTTGATCCTTTCTGTTATAAAACCACCTAAACACCTGTTGTACAAATCAAATATGAAACGGGCAAGAGTGGGATAGTAGAAAAATCTTCATTCGCCATACCTGACCTTTTCTGACCTCACTCATGGCTTTGCCACTTGTGAGGTTAAGAGGTCAAGTATAGCTTGTGAAGGGGTCTGGTACAAAATCCTGACTCATAATTGATCGACATACAAAATACTGACTTCAAAATCCCTACACCATTGTAATCCTGCTTCTGAAATTGACAACTCTGAAATAGCAGATGATCAAAATCCTTTCACAGTGCGAGTCAGAAGCACTTTTATACAGTATTTGAGGTGCCTGTTTTCTGTGATGAAATAATAAACACCCCTCCCAATAGGGGCTGTGCAGCTATGCAAAGTAGCATAATGAACCACTTAATTCACCAAGATAAACCTGACATAGCAATGGATATATGCAACTGAGGAGTCTGTACTGGATTTATGCTTTCAAAGGCATGTTAACATTTCCAAACACTGGAGTGAGCACTGGATAAACATATGGATGTACAAAGAATTGGAGGGCTAGCATGAATCACACAGTAGCTAAAAAAAAATATCAGATATTTATTTCAGTTTTCCAGATTCTAAATTATTTTTTCACCTAGCTCCTTTAAAGCAACCTTCTAACACCAAGCAGTTGGCCAAGCACCACATGCATTTTATGTTGCAAGAAATCTTAAATACATCGACCAATAATAATCAAAACTAGATAGGAATTGTGTTTACTGTGTAGCTTATTAAAGGAACAGCAACTTACTTTTAATATGGGGGTATGAAGCTAAATATATGAACACTTAGATTTATTTTATTTAGTTTTTGTTGACCGGGTAAGTGCACTAGACAAATCCTGCCTATTTTCAGGCACGACCCAGGGGAGGGGGATACAGATGAATGCCAACTGACCTTGAACCAGATTAAGCTGTTGGTAGTATTTTTAGTGAATGAGAGAAATTTGGCCAGGACACCAGGGAAATTTTAGATGCGGGACGCATCTGGTACCTCCTACCCTAGTTGGGACTAAACATCGGACCCCTGTTGCCTGGCAAGAATTCCTCAGTTCTGTTCTGTTCAGAGGGATGTTGTGGTAGAATAAGTAAATCTGCAGCATCTCGTCCTCTACCTTACTGTAACAGGGCAATGATTTTACAGTTTTTTTAAAGGCCAGTTCCAGCCGATGAAGCATACAGTGAGTAACAACTATCAAAGGTCGTACTTCACAAAGACGTGCTGCGACTCCTGTTCTGCTGCCCTGCAGAACCGCTGCCCCGTCTGCTGTAAAGCCAACTAGTTTTGTTAGAAACTCTTCACAAGTTATTTCAAGTACTGCAGAGCACTCACTTACAAAACTTTCATATATATTTTCAGCATTTGGCTTCTCAAGTCTAACCATAATTAGAAAGGCTGTTTTTATAACACCTTTGTATGCATGATGGATATAAATTATAAGTTGTTCTGCAATGGAGGTATCAGTTGCTTCATCACATAGAACAGAACAGATTGAGGAATTCGTGGCCTCATTCATAATTTTAAGTCGTTCATATTCTGCAGTGGCAGCACAAAATCTCCTGCAGTACTTGTCATTGACATAGGTGCTTCCTGTCTACAGACCCTTCATTTGGTCCAGTTTACTCATCCAAACAAAATCTGTGAATGGACGAGACTGCTTGGCAATTGCATGACTGTTCCTCATTAGAATAGTAAGCCTGTTAATCTGAGCATTGTTTAAACTCTGTAGAGCTCTACCAGCCTCACTACAGGAGGGATCAGTAGCTGCAGCTTTAAGTTTGCTTGCAGCTCTCTCATGCCCCCTGCTTGTATGGTGTGATTTTAAAGAGTACACTTTAAATGTTCCACAACCGTTACAAAAGGGGACTCTTTATCTGTAGCATCACACACTTGACACATTGTACAGAACATAAGGTTTTTCTCTGCATCATACCTAACCCATGGAAAGTTAGTTTGCCAAGCAGTCTTAAATGTCCTGCACCTGACATTTTTTTCATAAGCTTGATCACTTTCCAACTTCTCTTCATTTGTTTTATTTTTTTTGCAGGAGGGGGCTCAACATTTGAAAGAAAACGCTACATGATGTATTCCGCGGTGTGCAATAAAACCTTTTTCAAAGCAAACTGGCTCTGTGTTTTATTTTCAATGTCGTTGTTTCTTTTTTTTTCCCGCAAAGGTTGGATAGCTGCAAGGTCCCTATATATGTGTGCCAGTCCCCGACATTGACCACAGACTGCTACACTAGTGACCAGAGGGTACGACAGTAGAAATTAGTAAATACAGAATTTTTTTTTCACAAAGGTTGGACAGCTGCAAGGTCCCTAAATGTGTGCTAGTCCCCGATTTTGACCACAGACTGCTACAGTAGTAGTGACCAGAGAGTATGACAGTAGAAATTAGGAAATACAGACTTTTTTTATTTTTTTTTCACGAAGACTAGATAGCTGCAAGGTCCCTATATATGTGTGCCAGTCCCCGACTTTGACCACAGACTGCTACACTAGTGACCAGAGGGTACGACAGTAGAAATTAGTAAATACAGAATTTTTTTTCACAAAGGTTGGATAGCTGCAAGGTCCCTAAATATGTGTGCCAGTCCCCGACTTTGACCACAGACTGCTACACTAGTGACCAGAGGGTACGACAGTAGAAATTAGTAAATACAGACATTTTTTTTCACAAAGGTTGGATAGCTGCAAGGTCTGTAAATGTTTGCCAGTCCCCTACTTTGACCACAGACTGCTACATTAGTGACCAGAGAGAATGACAGTAGAAATTAGGAAATACAGATTTTATTTTTTTCACAAAGACTGGATAGCTGCAAGGTCCCTAAATGTGTGCCAGTCCCCGACTTTGACCACAGACTGCTACACTAGGGACCAGATGGTACGACAGTAGAAATTAGGACTGATTTGTAATGTTTCACAAAGCTTTGATAGCAAAAGACCCTCACTGTGTGCCAGCCCCCGACTTTCCACACAGACTGCTACACACTCAGAGAGTATGTTAGTAGAAATTAGAAAAAGGGACTGATTTTTTTTTTTTATTTTTCACAAAGGTTAGGACAGCTGCAAAGCCCCCTGAGCTGTGTGCCAGCCCCTGACTTTCCACACAGACACTAGACACTGACTCACTGACGAATGGAAAAGTTCTTTTTTTTTTTTTCACAAGGATGGACAGACACAGCAAAAGCAATAATTTCCCACTGCCACAGTTCGCCACAGACTTATTTCTTTAATTTGACTCAGTACTGCTAAGATTTTTAATTAATAACATAAACTTGCCACTTTTGCATATTTTCTACACAGGGGGTAGGAAAAGCTGAAGACAGCCAAATGCAAGTAGCCGTTTTATTTTCTACTGAAATAGAACAAGCACTACAGTCAACTAGCAAGTTTCATCTCCCCCACGATGTCTTCTCCAACTGCTGAGTTGTTTATATTTGCTCAGACGCTAAAGCCACTTTTTGCATATTTTCTACACGGGGATAGGAAAGCTGTAGACAGCAAAATGCAAGTAGCCGTTTTATTTTCTACTGAAATAGAACAAGCACTACAGTCTGCAAGTTTCACCCCCCCGCATGATGTCTGCTCCAACTGCTGAGTTGTTTATATTTGCTCAGACACTAAAATAAATTTTCTCTTTTTTTGATATTGGTCGGACAGACCAACCGATCAGAGTATTTCAACACACCACAGCATTCTGACAGATCGCAACCTCAACCTCTCCTATCAAAAACAGTGGCACATCTGAGCTGGTGTGGGAAAGGGACAGTACTTACATGCTGCATTCAGTCACCTCCATTGGCTGTCCCACCACGCCCATCAGAACTGTGCCCATCAATTGGCTCCCGCTGTTCCCGCCGTAACTGTTGCCACCGTCCCAGCATGTCATCAGGTGACTTGTAAGTGGGAGCCCTTGAACCATCATGTGGTTTTGAGTGTCAAGTCCTGCAGGGCTCCCACTTGCATGCTACACCGTGCTCTGTTCCTCAGTGTGGTGTGCACGAGCGGATGCTATGCGTGCATGCACGTGCCTTCACTGACTCTTAAAGGTACAGTGACCGAAACGAGGCAAGCAACTTGAAATGTTTGCTGGCCAATCGGGCCAGCAACCTAAGATTGCCTAATGGCCTGATTAGATTTTTGGTGACCTCGGGCCACCGGGCCACCGCTAAAGTCGACCCCTGGAAAACTACAGAACAAAACTCCTACCACAATACATTTAGATCTTTTTTTATCTAACATATTACCTCTGTAAGTGCCTTTAAATTAGAAAGATCTTTGTTTCCTAAGAGCCTGAAAAGATATGTTCCATCTCAGATACACTGATACATTTTCAACTCCATTTCCACACCCACTTGATGAGTCATCTAGCTCCTTCTTTAAGAATATAAAATTACAAACATGATTTCCTACCAGGAGGTATTTTAAATAATGTGAACATCAGCAAAAACCCATTTCCCAAATTATGAGTCTTTGATCAGCTATTTCCTTTGAGGTTTACAACCCTGCAGTCTGTCACCCAGGTGTGAGATAGCCAACAGGAATGAGCTAAATGACATCCTTTCCTGATGTAATAAAATTTGTATTTAAGTTCTAACTTCAAAAGCAGCAGCAGGTGATGAGGGCCATAAACTGTCTCTCTAGAAGGATGTTCCAATTAACTGTTTCCTTCTGGTCTGTTTAATTACATACTGGTTTTCAGCTACTGGCACTTAAAGTTACAGGCCAAATTCTTCACACTCTGAAATGTCATACACAGACCATGTATTTATAATACCAATATCATCCAATAATCATAACCAGCTGGCTAAGCATCACAATGGTGACTACTACTACTTAAGTGGGCAAATAAAAATGGCTGCCAACTGATATGCCAATGTTCCAAATGATTGGTGATCCCAGTTCTGGACATTTCAAAGATAGTCAGCACTTTCTGTTAGTCATGCATGGAACATATTTGCTGCATGGCTACTGATCAATTAAAATCTAGAACTGGCACTGATCATTTTATAAATAAGTAATTAGGTTTGGTTGACCACCCCAACTCTAAGTCTTCTCTGTGGTAAACATAAATCAAGTAAACTAATCTTTCACTCATAAGATTAAGACCAGATGCTTGTTCCTTTCAGTAAGTTGCATACCAGAACACATCTAAGGCAGAAGGAATTTTTTTAATCAGTGAATGAACTATTGCCAATAATATAGTTCAGGGCAGAGGGAAGGGGAGAACACCACTGTGTTAAATGGAGATAACCTTATGTGTTTGTGTTTTTGTTTTAACTTTGGAAGCAGACAGTCTAGGTATCCTGTCATGTGTTTTCTAGCTACTCTCGCTAATCACAGAAGGACTGCATAGAATTTCTATGCAGTCCTACAAATGTGGAATCCTTCAATGGGATAATAAAAATTGCAATGGATCACTGTATAACCACATGGAGTAAAGGGACAAAAACAAGAAAATGTTCTGTCTATATGCATGGGATATCCCAGAACTGGTGAGGGGAAATTGCATTTATTACTATTATTATTATTATTATTTAAATGTTAACTGGGAAGGCCCACTGAGCTGTGATATCTTGTTTCTAGGTGCACCCTGGGGCGAGTTACATTGATCTGTTTTACTAACAGGGGTCATGCTGGCCAGTACACAGAGGAAGACCCATCTCTTATAAACAGTGCCATAGGATATTTAGCTTCATTTGGATATTTACCAGAGATGGATAAATGGGACCTCAGTTTAACATCTCACTGCAAGAACAGCACCTCAAAAGCTCTACACCTATCTACCAGTGCAGCATTACAGTGTTAGTACTGGGTACTAGCCTAAGTTCCTAGTGTGGCACTAGAACCCATGACCAACCAATCTTCCCATCCTAGAGGTAAGTGGGCAACCTACTGAGCAACTGAGATTGCAAACATAAAGGGGTAAACACACCATGAACAATAGGGCCACATGCAAACGGGCAATAAAAAAATGTAAAAAGGGCAATAGGATGGCAGCAAAGTAATTTGAGACTGTCAGAGCAAGTGACATTAAAGATAATACAATAATAAAAACAATTTGTTAGTTATATCAGAGGAGAGATGACAGTTAAGGAAACAATAGGACTGCTAAGGGCAAAATCTGTGGAGGAGAACTATCAGATGATGCCTTGGCAGGACAAAAGTGAAGCGAATATCTCACCTAGGTATTTACTAAAGAGATGTTGGAACAATTTTCATATCTACTGTAGATAAGACATGCAAGGGATTAGCAGAGGATGTTTGCAGCACAAAATATACTGCTAGCTTAGTTGCTGTATAATGAGGCAAGCTGAATGTGAACAAATTGTAATGACCAGATGACTTACCTGTGAGGGATCTCATGTAGATAAGGGATATACTAGTGGGTAGTCTGGCAATGATGTTCCAGAAGCCACTGGAAACTGATGAAGTGCCTACAGACTTTAAGAAGACACATGAGATTCCCTTGCTTAAAAGAAAAGTAGCAGTGACCCAGGTAACTATAGGCCAGTGGACCTGGGCTTGAATGTTGAAAATTACTGGAGATTATTATTAAATATCAAATTATGAAACATCTGGTCATAGTCCAACTGTTAAATGAGAATCAATATTTATTCACTAAGGGACAATCATACCCTTTTTTGAGGAAGTAACACAAGAACTCTTCTGGGAGTAAAGGGTTAAAGTCAGAAAGCCTTGAAGCTCCTTTTGGAGATGCAGGAAAACTGACACTGTGAGGTACAGAGTAGTTCAAGGTTAGACAGCTTGGGGGCAGGAGACTGGGAGAGCTATCTGATGATACATGGCTAACCATTAATATAATAAAGATTGCTTCAGATTCTAATCAACCCGTGTGCCTGCTTAATGCTAAACAAGGCATGATATCAGGAGTGGTTTTGGAATATTTATGAAAGAAAGAAAAGAGAAGCAACAAAGAAGGAGACTTCTTATGCCAGAGGACCTGACAAACATCACAGTGATGAACAGTTCAAGTGACTGCAGCTTTTGATGGGCAGAGTTAGCAGTCACTGCAATCTGTTGAAATGGAGTGAATCAGACCACCACCAGAGATCAGGTTTGTGGGCATTTTAAAAGAGACATGGATGCACTTCAAGCAGCATTTTGACCTTTTTTTGTTTGCTTGCATGCATGTGCAAGCAACATAGTGCGATGATCCAAAATGCAATGCCGTACAGTTGAAAGGGAGAGCACCATTTGAGTGAGCAGTGCTCCCCTTCCCCACACACACACATGCACGCATATTGCATGCTCATGCGCTCCTCCCCCCCACGCGCACTGTATGGCCGGCGGGGATGCCCAATCCCGTCGGCTTCACGGCCCCCCCAATACAAGCTTTCCAGTTGCCATGCTGGGAGCCCACCCCAGCGTGGCAAAAATTGTTATTGCTGACAGGGGTGCCCAGTCCCCCGTCGGCTCCAGGCCCCCCAAAACAGCCTTCCAGCTGCCACGCTGGGTGCCACCCCAGCTTGGCAAATATCCCGTGTCGTCTTGAAAAAGAAACTGTAAACAAGAAATGATCCCTCGTAGTCTCCCTGCCCCCACCTGCACCCACCCACTGCGCACCCTGCCTCCCCACACTCCCTACTTACCTCTGGAGTCTGGCCCGACGATCTTCGGTGGACCGGGAATATGTCTGCACTCTTCAAAGCCGACTGTGAACTAAGGAAATGCCAGTAAGCTGTACAATGTAATAAATAGGGTTTTTCAACTTTGATGCATATCTCAGGCATTTTTTTAATTTTAGCACCAAATTTTTAACATGGGGTTTTTGGGACCCCTCTACATGAATTCTTGAACTGTCATGGCATTAATCAGGCCCAAAGGGTGATTTCGCAGTCACTGCGCAAAATCACCTTTTGGAACCAATTAAGGAAATGACAGTGCCAGTGTTCATAAGGTGGGCTCTCAAAAAGTCTATTTTGCAAATTTGGTGAAAAAAATCCTAAAAATGACTGTTTTATTTAGCGTGTTATGCGCAGTTCCCACGCACGTCAGAAGTTCGCAAATTTTTAATATTTGCACTCTGGATTTTCAACATTGCCATTTTACCACACCTCCTTATGAGCAGTCATTACAGCTGTCATTTTTCACATCTCACCCAAAATGTGTCCGTGCATGTAGCAAACGATGGCACAGTCAGTGTGCGCAATCAATGTTTGGGACAGATTAAGAAAATCACAGTGACACTGTTCATGAGCAGAGGTCTTAAAATGGCTATGTTGAAAATTTGGTGAAAAAATTCCCCAAAATGACTGTTTTAGGAGCACACGTTACGCAGTTCCTACGCACACTTGCAAGTTTTCACATTTTTTATATTTGCACACTAGATTTTCAACATTGCCATTTTAAAGGAGGCAGTATAGCACAGTGGTCTAAGGCTCTGAGCTGCAAATTTGGTGACATCCAGCAGACCAGACCTGGGTATGAATCCCACAGCTTCCACTTGCATACTGTGTGACCTGAGCAAGTCACTTGACCTCCTTGTGCTCCCAGGTCGCTCCTGTAAAAAAGCTTTCAGCTTAGTGTGCTATACCTGGTTAAACAACTAAAATTAAAAATTAATTACCACACTTCCTTATGAGCAGTACAGCTGCCATTTTTCACATCTTGCCCAACATGTATTTCTGCACATGTAGTGCACAATGGTACAGTCGGTGTGCTCAAGCAAAGTTTGGGACAGATTAAGAAAATCACAGTGACACTGGTCATGAGCAGAGGTCTTAAAATGGCTATATTGAAAATTTGGTGACAAAAGTCCATAAAATGATTGTGTTATGAGTGAGCATTGTGCAGTTTCCACGCACCCTTGTAAGTTCATGAATTTGTAATATTTTCAGTTCAGATTTTCACCAGTGGCAATTTTCCACACTTCCTTATGAACAGTACAGCAGTCATTTTTCACAACATGGCCGAAATTTGTTTTCACACTTTCAGCACAGAAATGCGTGGTCGCTGTGGGAAATCATTGTTTGGGACAGATAAAGAAAATTACAGTGACACTGTTCATGACCGTAGGTTCCAAAATGCCTGTGTTGACAATCTGCTGTGAAAAATCCCCAAACTAATTACGTTATGGGTGCGTGTTGCACAGTTTCTACACACACAGGTAACTTCACCAGTTTTTTTTATATTTTCACTGCAGATTTTCAACATTGCCATTTTTTACACCTCCCCATGAACAGTACAGCTGTTATTTTTCACATTCTGTTCGGAATGTGTTTTTGCACCTGTGGTGACAAATACCGTAGTCGCTGTGCAAAAGCAGCTTGCGGCTAACAAACTGATATTGCCACTGTTCATGAGGTGAGGGTCACAAAAAAAACATGTTGAAAATGTGGAGTGAAAATACCAACGAATGCCTGAGGCATTGGGGTTTCCGACCATAACGCCCCACCCTGTAGAGAATGACAGGCATCAGGGCTGTGACTTGGGATTGTCGCCTGCAGTGCTTATACCATTCCACCCCCACTCACACCCTGCAGCCACTGAGAGGCATCGAGGTGTGCCTTGGACTCTTCGGCCCCAAAGTTCACCCCATTCTCCTATACTGCACCCATCTCACCATATTTCCTGGTGGAATGGGGTGAACATAAGGGCCACAAACCCCAAGGCACACCGTGACACTTGCAGTGTCTGTAGGGTAGGGTGTGGTGAAATGATGTGGCTGTTATGCCTGATGACCCAAAGGCACACCCCAGTGCCTGTCACTATCTGCAGGATGGTGATGGGGTTGGCTTCAGTTCAATACTTCACTGCATTCCTATTATGCGGCTCTGTAACTCCTACACTATCAATGCCAATGCCAGCAAGCAAACATTCGGCATCGACAAATGCTTGTTTTTAGAAGCTATTGGTACAGATGAAAAAGAGGGTTCACTAAAAGTAGCATTGTTGCTGACAATTGCAGGCTCAGAAGCTTTAAATACATATAATGCCTTTCAATTGTCAGATGCAGACAAGAAGGACTATGAAAAGTTATACAACAGTTTGAAGCATACTGTGTGCCAAGAAATGAGACTTTTTAGAGTGATGTTTTTAGATCCCAAATGCAAAAAGAACAATAACCCATTGAAGAATTTGTTACTGATTTGAGACTAAAAGTACTTGCACCATCTCTGATGAAAGACCAGGTAGTGATGAGATGTGCAGATCCAAAAGTCAAAGAAAGAGTGCTAAGAGACAGTGACTTAACCCTGGAAAAAGCAATTGAGATCTGTCAGGCTGCCGAATAAACTCGCATGTAAATGGAAGTCCTCAGTGGAGAAAAGGACACAAAGAACATCCTGGAGGTTGCTATTGTGCAAACTGCTGAAAGCAGATCCCACAGGTCGCCTGCAAGTTATACTCAGGAAGATGTTCGACAAGATATAGGACGAGAGAGGCATTATCAAAAAAGGCTGTCAGTAAAACCTGCCGCAATTGTGGGAAACAACATGCCTATGGAAATTGTCCTGCATATGGCAAACAGTGTACCACTTTGCAAGATGTTGCAGAGAAAATCAGTGCAAGCACTTACAGAAACTGCAGACTCAGACAGCAAAGAAGAGCTCTTCATATGAGCCCTGGATAAGCAAGGCATCTCACAAAACATGAAATGGACAATTCAACTAAATACCAACAGCTTGAAGGTACAATACATGATTGATATTGGTGTTGAAATATTGAAGGGGGCAGAGCAGCAAGATGGCTGCACTACTGCTCCGCTCTGGCTACACTCTCTGCTTATCTCTGTTTTTACTCATTTGAAAGTCTTAACAAAGTTTCTGTGAATGAAACTTATATTATTTTAACTTATAGCCCCTGAGTAAGTGCTCTTCTTAGAGTTTAAAAGTTAAAAGCATTTTTATGCTGACAAGTGCTTGCATCGGCTGACCATTGGTTTCTGGCATTCTAAAATTTAAATGCTCTTTGTCTAAATGGTGGGGCTTTTACTTGAATTGTCAACAGAGATTTCAAGCTGCCGATATACTGCATTCTTGTTTGGATGCTAGATGAAATGGATGTTAGAAAATGCCCACTAACCTGTTGGGTCGGGAAAGTGAAGATGCTGGCCATTCAAGTTGCAAATCTTAGTGGTGTCTGCCCTATTGTCAAAGGATTGGTGGCACTTTCAGTACCTTAAGGCATAATTAACTAAAAACAAGATATGCTAACGTTGCCTGGGACAAGGGGGTCCAAATCCAAAGAGTATAATATAATGCTACGCTTAGTGGAGTGTTTTGCTGTCTTTTGGTTTTTACAGCTTAATAGTTCTTAATGGAAGGCCGAGAGCCCAAACATGGAGTACCAGAGACTGCTCAGGAAGATTACAGACCTGCAAAATTTGATAGTGGCAGCTTTTAGAGACCTATGAGGGGCTCCAGACACCAAATATAGAGAACTGTGGTAGATTTCATTTAAGTTTTCTGATGCCTTGGACTCCTAGACCAGGAAAAAGGAGAAAAGAGATAAGTTTTATCCTGTAAAGGTGCTGATTTGGCAACCTGCAGTAACTGGCTACAGGACAAGTTCCCTCTCTAAAGGTACTCTTTTAATTTTTTGTCCACTTATGGGTGTTAAACTATGCCTTCAGCTGAATTAACAAAGCAACACAATTGATGGTATATTGCCCTAGAAACCTTTTAAAAAAAATGTCAACTTTGCTTTATACCAGAGGAAATATGACGGCTTTTCTCAAAAACTTGTGTAGAAAATTTATAAAGTGGTATACACTTGGACTCCTAGGACTCCTGGTTATGGAGCTGATCAGTGGTGGTGAATGGAAAAGATTTGGCCTCAAGGATTATATAAACATTTTTGATATACCGAGCACCAAATTAGGACTTCTGGTTATGGAGTAGATTGCTATTGTGAATGGTAAAAGCATGGTATAAAACATTTAAACCTGAGATTTATGGGCCAAATGAAAAGATTAGTCTGACTTTGATAGTGTACAGGAAACCCCCTCCCACAACTAAGTTTAGGAATGCTGATTTAGTGACCTTGTGAGGTTACTGAAATTGGATATCTGCTTACATTTTTCCTTTTTTGTAATATGTTGGACTCCTGAAGTAGCCTGGGCTTTCAACTGACATATTAATTTACAGACTCTCGAACGTATGCAGTTTTGAATGTTCATCTTATAATGAATGTATAATGGAGCAGCCACTTTGTCTATTAGAATTTTAGCCTCAATGATTCGTGTAAAGTATGTATAACTGGCATAAAATGCAGTTTTACGTGCAAATGTCTTTTTGCTTATTTTTAACTTTGCGCGTTTTTCAAATGTTTGGAGCCACTACTAATAGCTCTTTTAGGGAAAAGGGGCTAAGATTGCTAATTTTTATTTAAGACAGTTTAATTATAGCCTGATTAAGACAGTTTAATCACAGTTTGATTAGAGTATCTTTAATGGTAACTCAAAATTTAAGTACTGAGGTTACTGAGGCTAAGTGAAATTAAATGCTAGTAGCTGTGTTTCAGCTTTAATATTTGTTGGATGAAACTCTCTGGATGCTAATATTATTATTGTGGCACTCTTAAAAAAATGGCCCCGGTGGTCCAGGACTGGGGTGTAGTGTGATTCAAAGATAAGGCCTTTAGCCGATACTGAAGCGAGGATTTGCATAGGATAAAAAGACCTGTTGGGAGGATTTGAACCTGGTGACAGGGGCCAATATTTGATCCTAGGATGCTTAACAGATGAGAGTTAATGCCTTAAATTGGGATTATTTAGTGGAGCATGGGATAGCAAGTGCTATGGGGTGCTCCTACAAACCCCTAACGGTGAGCTCTAACTGGTGACACAAGTGGGATCACTGTGGCTCTAACAGCCGAGGCTTATTGAGTCCCTTAGGAGATAATAATCAATGCAGAAATCCCATCCCTAGGTTGTGTGCTGTGACCTAGGGGACTTGACCCCTCCACTTTCATGAGAGTCTCAAGGACTATTAAATAAATATTTTCAAGTAACTTGAAAGAGAACTATGATCAGAGAATTACCATGGATATAGAAACAATGTATTATTAGGTACGTAATAGATAAATAATTCAGAAAGAGGGACGTATACAAGTAGATAATCTGAGCTTCCACCATAAATCAAAGAATAGCGTTTTACATTTATAAATGTATAGTACCCTCCTACTTACAGTTTATAGTATGAATAGTGGTGCTAAAATTAAGCATATGTGGAATGTAATTTATGACTGCAGAAACTTATAGCTGCTTAATGATGTTACTAAGTAATAACTTTATGCAACTGTATGCAATTTGTATTTGTATTCTTATAAAATGTATATATTGTTACTCTTTTTTTAGAATATTGTAATGGCTTTCTAGCTGAACAATAAACTTGACTTGATTGATACTGGAGCACAAATAAATGTGATCAAAGGCAAAAGAGGCAGCTTCCCGTGAACAATACCTCCATGCAATTCCAAAACATCCAAATTACAAGAGTGGGGCTACTTGGTTAACTAAGAAAAATGCAGACCTGACTGCTAAGTCAAGTTAAAAAGCATTTTATTACAAAAGTTAAAATTCAAAGAACAGCAGCACCCCTACACATGTGACACTGATGTTTTGCATCACTCAGACACTTTTTCAAGGTGTAGCTATCAATATTATGTGCACACTTATAAAGGGGTCCCTTAAAGAGAGAGCATACATTCCAATAAAGTGCATAAGTGCACATTATTAAAGAGGCCACAGAGGTGGCCAGATTCATTCAAAAGCATTATTAATCCACAATGCAACTTACTGATATGTAAATAAATATATATATTTTTATTTATTTATTTAGTTTTTGTTGACCGGGTAAGTGCACTAGACAAATCCTGCCTATTTTCAGGCACGACCCGGGGGAGGGGGATACAGATGAATGCCAACTGACCTTCAACCAGATTAAGCTGTTGGTGGTATTTTTAGTGAATGAGGGAAATTTGGCCAGGACACCGGGGAAATTCCCCTACTCTTTTCGAGAAGTGCCATGGGATCTTTAACATCCACCTGAACTACCACCAATCCAGGCAGATGGGACCTCGGTTTAACGTCTCACAGTAGCACACCTACAACTCATAATACATATTTACAAAGAAAGTACTCCCTCAAATAAATAAATCAATATTCAGTAATAATAATCAGATGTGTTTGAATTTTGTTACAGAGTTCACCCCCTAAAGCTATAAGGTCAGAGAGATTTTACTCAACAATTGTAATCTTTTAAGCTTAGAAGCCAGTTTGGAAGCAGAAGTCAAAAATCCCCCACATGGTGTATAAAAGAGGACAGAACATTGCTAACCTGATCACAAGGAGCCTTTACACTGCACCAGAAGAAGAAAAACAACTGAGAATATCAAGTGGAACTTTCCAATGTGGTAACTGTTCCTTCTGTGTATATTTATATACAGGTACCGTCTTTGAACATCCTATTTCAGGGAAACAATATATGAGTAGACACTTTATAAACTTATTAAACATACAATTTTTATTGTATCATAAGTCAAACAAAAATATTCAATGTAAGTATAATTAAATTGAAAAAAGTTTCAAGGGTTCTTGCAAGAGTACAATAAAAGACAAACATGATCTGTACAAGGTATACTAGTATAACAACAATCTCAGACAAGTTAGTATTTACAGATTAATTAATGGAGGTAGTAATTCTGTTAGTTCCTTCCATGAACCACCACCTGTATCTTTATCAACCAAAGTCTTCAATAATGTAACCCAGTTTTTCAGATAGTAGGGTATCTTTAAATGTGTACCACCATTCATTTTTAACTTTCGGATTGGGGGGAGGGAGCATTCCAATTTTTTTAAATTACTCTTTTTAAAGCTAGAGCATCTAGACTGATTACCTTCTCTTGTGATTGAATAATCTCTAGTGAGTCATATAGATTTAAGAGAAGTATGATAGGTGAGCATAGGATATTTATTCCTAAAATATTTGAGAGTTCTTTTGCTAAATCTTGCCACCAAGTTTTGATAACTGAACAATTCCAAAAATGATGTGCTACTGTTCCTTCAGCTGTACATCCATGCCAACAATTTGATGGATACTGTGGGTCAATTTTGGCTATAATACTAGGTGTAATATATGCACCATTTAAGATATTATGTTGAATACTTCTGTTTTTTTGCATAAATAATTTTAGTATTAGCTGCTATTCTAATTGCTCTCCATTGATTTATTTGTAAGGCAACACCTAAGTCTTTCTCCCGCTTTATATATTGCTTTGTTTTTAAGTATTTTTGTGGTTTGATAATTTGATTATAAAATAGGAATAATCTTTTATCTTTTGCTAAGATAATTGTTCTTTCTTCATTTCCCATTTCCTAAGAAGATTGCCCACTTTGATCCTATTTTTTAAACAAATTTTCTTAAAGTGTAGTAAAAGATTTAAGTATGAAATATAGTTTTGAATATTCTGATTTCTGAATAGGTCTCTGAATTGAATATACTGTATGTAATGCATTTATAATTACTGGTCACAATTTTTTAACATTGTAAAATCGAGTTGTAATTTGCCGTTATAACTACCTCAGCTAGTTATAACGGCAAACACGCGCCACCTCTGTCTAGACTGGTCAGCAATTTTTTCCATAGGCTGAACCAGTTATAATTGGCAAACACGTGCCACTTCAATCAAACTAGAGCCACATCCTGATTGGCTCTCTGCTTCTCATGGGTGGGCTAAACATATAACAAACATGGCGGCTCCTCGTCCCACTTACCGAGGAGCTGCCACAGATCAGCCGTCACACTGGAGATCGTCTTTTCTTGCACAACCTCTTCTTTTCTTTCAAAACCTCTTATCTGGTTGATCCTGCTGTCCGTAACATGTACAGCCCGAGAAATGCCTCCGAAACAGAGCACCACGCTGAACGTTTCAAGCGCTTAACAGAGGTAAGCGCTGTTGCAGCAAGTAAAACAAAATCAACCAAAGCACAAAGAAAACTTGTAAAAAGGAAAAGATGCCTAACAAACAATCTCATTTTCTAATAAAGATGCTGTGTGTGTGTGTGTGTGTGACAGTTGTGTGTGTGTCTGTGTGTCAGTGAATCACAGACAAGCAGCATCAATCTGGGAAAAAATTGCTGACCAGCAATTATAAAATAGTAATAGGCAGATGATATGAGTAATTTTACACAACTGTGTGGATGTTTGAATAAACCCCTCGGGCTTCACCCTCGGGGTTTATGGGGCATCCCACAGGGTGTGTGTAAAATTCTCATAATAACCACCTGCCTATACATTATTCTCAATAAAAAGATCCCATTGATTCATATCTTGTTTCTGTAGTGTATGTCGTATTTTGCGTAATTGATGTCTGAGGTGATGGGTATAACTACAGGTGTATGTAGCCATGGAATCATATGAGATATTACATTTTTCTTTGATATAGAGCTACCGTAGCATATAATATAACAATTTGAAGTCTTTCAATAATTTGTAATTCTCAAAGAATAATAGATCTTGAATTTGAAAGTTGGAAATGTTCCTTCTAATAATTTCCTGCATAATAAGAGCATCTTCTTGTGGTGAATCAAACCAGCTCTATAATAGAGCTTATGTTTGTGCATATAGGTAACTAGATGGGTCTGGGCACCCGAGCCCCCCCAACTGGTAAAATAAGTAAAGACCATGCAATTCTTGGTTTGCCTCCTCGCCATAAAAACTTTGAAAAAATTATTTTTATGTCATCAAATCATTTGGCATTGGGAATGCCAAATAAAGATTGTGGAACACAAATTAAGTAAGGAAGGACCATCATTTTAATAGCCTGAATACGACCCCATAATAATAGGGATAGATTATTCCAGAGTTGTAATTTACCCCTAATCTTTTCTTTTGTCCTCTGATAATTCTGTTTAATTGTTTCTTCCTGGACATTATTAAAGTTTTTAAGTAAGGTAAATTCTTATTCAATTTTCCCCTTCAATAAGGGTAAAATCACAGATTTTTGCT
This sequence comes from Neoceratodus forsteri, assembly GCA_016271365.2. Lineage (NCBI taxonomy): Eukaryota > Metazoa > Chordata > Ceratodontiformes > Ceratodontidae > Neoceratodus > Neoceratodus forsteri. Next base: position 1,124,369,119 of record CM057449.1, on the reverse strand, counting down.
GATTTAACTGATATCCAGTGAAAGAGGAAAAATAATCTATAATTTTCAATAATGTTGTTATTGATTTTTTTTAAGTCTGTAAAAATTATGAGAATGTCATCGGTATACAAACTAAGTTTATGCTCCACCTTATCAATAATCAGGCCCTGAATTTGTTTAGAATTTCTAATATTATTCAATAATGGTTCAAGACACAAAATGAAAATTAAAGGGGAAAGGGGGGCAACCCTGCCTCACTCCGGCATCCATATTAAGTTCTGACATTAATTTACTGTTAATCAGGATATCAATTGTGGGGTTACTGTAAAGATTGTTAATAATTTTTAATACATTTGAATACATTTGGAGGGAGGTTCCATTTTTCCAAAATATAAAATATGTAAGTTCTGTTAACTAAATCAAAAGCCTTAGAGGTATCTAGGGCTAAAGAATAATAAGGGTCATTACAAGTTTGAGCATATTCAAAGCATAATTGGATTTTTTTGACTATGGTGGATGCTGTCCTACCTTTTATGAAGCCTTTCTGGTCTAGGTGGATGCAGAGGGCAAATCCTCGAGTAGTCTAGATGCTACAATTTTGGCGATAATTTTGTAGTCACAATTCAAAAGAACAATTAGTCTGTAACTACTTGGGAGATGTTTTGGCTTGCCCTCTTTATGGATCAAAATAACCTTTGCTTGCATCATTGATGGAAGGACCTGCCCCCCCCATCCACCCATTCCTGAAGTAACCTCAGTAACCATGGAGCTAATACCTCTGAAAAGCTTTGTAGAATTTATTAGTAAATCCATCTGTACCAGGGGCCTTGTTATTGGGGAGGTTCTGAATTGCTTGTTTAACTTCCTCTCAAGTAATTTGTTTCACTGGATGACTGAATGATTTGATTTCACTATTTTGTATAAAGGTATCCATTAAATCAGAATCATTTATGGGAATTTTCTTGTAGTTGTTAATACAACGAACTGACATAATGGATGCAATATCCAACCAGTCCATTTTTATATAGTTATGGGCATTTCTTAAACCAGTAATGACATTAGCCTCTTTCCTTTTTTAAACAAGTGAGCTAACATTTTCCCTATTTTGTCCCCATGTAAATATTTAACATTTTTAACTTTCTGAATGTTCCTTTCGCATTCATTGTTTATGAGCTCTTGCCACTTTAATCTGTAATCCTGCCATTCCTGCACATATTTCTGATAATCTTCTAAAATTATTTTATTTATTATTTTTTATTTACAATATACTGTATGTTTCACCAGGAAAGACAACATGAGCTGACGGACAGCTCATATCCAGAAGCATCCTGGGGGGGAGGGGGGTACAATGGTTGGGGGAGGAACATATAGCAAAATAAAATGATACTGGTGCAAATTCTTTACATAACAGAGTAGTAGACTACAGCACTATAACACAAGGGCCTGAGGCCAAGGTAGCAGTAACAATTTGTTGAAGAACTTATATGGTGCAACAAAGGTCAAAAGACCAGGAGGCCAGTGGGTGTAGAAAACAAAGAAACAGAGAAGTGCCTAGTGTTGGAAGCAGGGTTTTGGTAAGTGTTAATGAAAGACCAGAGGGAGGGGAGAATAGGGGAGGGGAGAGGGGAAAGGGTGCCAGGTCCAGAACACACTTCAGGATGCTAGGAAACCCTGCAAGGAGGGTGGGACCAGACAGGAAAAATTTGGAGGGAAAAGAAGAGGGGGTGGAAAAAATAGAGGGAGGGGGAGTCAGGGGATGCTAACTAGAAGTAAAGGAGAGTGTAGAACCAGGGGGGCAAAAGGGGACAGAAATCACAGTTCTGGTAGGGTAACTAGGAGTGCTAAGTGATTTTATTTTAAGCAATAGAGGAGAGTTATGCATTTGACAGGGGTGAGAAATAAGTGGATCAGCACCTGTTCAGGGGATAGAGCACTGTTGGAGTGTATTGCAGGGTTTAAGAACATGGACTAGGGAAAAGCAAAAGCTTTAGGGATGGATAGGAGGAAGGGCAGAATGAGTAAGGAATCAATGAGGGGGAACCAAGTTTAAGGGGTGATATGTAAGGGTGCAGGGGAGTTGATGAGGGGAAACAAAGTTTGAGGGGTTATAGGTAAGGGGTAGAAGGGGAGCTGGTAGTAGACAAATGTGAAAGAGGATGCACAGAGTTAGAGAGAGGGAAGAAAGGGAGGAGGACTGTCAGAAAGAAGGATACTGTGGCTTATGGAGAGAGTGGGGACTGTCAGAAGGACGGAGTGGTGGTGAAAGGGGGCTAGGAGCACATGCAGTTAAGGGAGTAGAAGTTGCGTAGTGCTAGGCAGAGGGATGATGGGGAGGAAGAAAGTCAGATCAGAAGAGGAAGTGAGTTCCAGAGTTTAGGGAAGCAGCAGGAGAAAGCTTCCTGACCTGTGGAAGTGTGGTGACAGGAGATAGCAAGAGTATGAGAGTCAGAGGATCTAAGATGGCAGGAGGTGGGGGGGAGCAGAGAGAGAGAGGAGTAGAGGTAAGAGAGGAGGGATCCAAACCAGAATTTGGAAGTGAACTTAGCACAGTGGAAGAGGCACCTGCACGCCCGGGATGGCAGCACTAGAGAGTGGTATAGGATGCAATGATGAGTGTTGGGGGGGAGTCAAGGGCAAAGCAACAGAAAGCATTGAAGAAGGAATCCAGTCTGGCAAGGGAAGATTTAGGAGCAGCACTGTAGACTACATCACCATAGTCGAAAATGGAGAATATCATTTTTTGAACAAGATGATGCCAAACTGGTAGTGGCAGTGAACTCTGGTTTCTGTTAAGGGCGCTGAGCTTGGGGTGCAATTTTTGCAGGATAGCATCAATATGATCAGAAAAGTTAAAATGTTGGTCCAGTCAGACATCCAGATATTTAAAAGAGGTGGAGTCTGTGATACTTGGACAGCTGGTTCTGATTACGCTATGATTTTTGTAATATAAAAATGTAATGTGATTGTCTGTCATGAGAAATCCTGTGGTCCTGGGATGACCCCCCAGGTATCACTTAAAATAACAGGATATATGTTAACCTGAAAGTCAGGAGATAATTAAAGACCAGAGAGACATAACTAAGGGTCTCCTGTTTATCTGACTTAATTGTAGCTGATCAGCTGCAAGGAGAGATCGTAAACCTTTATGACATTTCAGAGGAGTTGTGATTTATGACCTCCTGCCTTTTGAAATGGGGAAATAGGAACTGCTCAAAGATCAAAGAGGGGATGTGATTTAAAGAGAGTTATATTGGGAGGTGAGTTTTTGCTGATATCACCTTATTTATACTATACCTCCTGATTAGGACATCCTGTTTGTATAATTTTTATATTTTAAAAGGAGGAACTAGATGGCATCATAGAAGGGGTGGGGACCCAGGGTTTAAACTATATTCTGTATTTCCACTTATTAACATTCTTGTTTGGACTCTCTGAAGCAACAACATCTACTTCAAGCACTGTTAGAAGATATACATTAGATAGACAAGTCTAATTGTCTGGTGGTAGGAATTTGCACTTTTTTAAACCTTGTTCTTTTAAGTGATTGTATGCATTGTGATGTATTGTTCTGTATTTACATTTTACATTTTTATCTATTGTAAAGTAAACTTCTATTTTAAAGAGACTGCTTGGTGTGCCTTTGGAAATTATTTCTTTGATGAGTGAAGCATATATGGTTAAAGTTGACACTGTGCATAGCTTAATGGTAATACCAAACCTGGGAAAAGGCAGAATGTATCTGAAGTCTTTCATAGAGTTTTTAAGGATTCATTTTGTACACCTGGGTAGGTGCCTGTAGGAGAATGATATCTGGCATCCCCCGAAGAGTAGAATTATCTGAGCCTGTACATTGGGTACACTAGCAAGAGGTTCACAGTTTGAATCCCTCCAGAACTTGAGACCAAAGGTAATTTGGACCCATAAAACAGACAGGAGGGTTATCCTGTTCTGTTAACTGTTCACAGTACTGCACTCGGAGGTTGGCACTGTGGGAGCAGAGGGCTGACCTGCTAAGTGGGGTTGTGACAGAGTCCTCTAAAGTTGTCCCATCAAGGGTGTGGAAGGAGGGGGGAGAGAGGGCAGCTGAGAGAGACTCTGCTTAGTGCCAAAGGTCTTGGAGACTTTCTTCTTGGCATTGAGAAAGAGTTGATGAGAACTTAGCCAGTGCTGAACATTATTGAAGTTAAGTTGAAGTCTGGTAGTCACATCAGAGGATGAGTGGCCTGAGGTGAACAAAACTGTGTTGTCAACATACATATGGATCAGGGATGAGAAGCAGACTGGTGGAAGGTCATTTAGAAAAATAGAGAATAGGAGTGGGCCAAGAACAGAGCCTTGAGGCACACCAATAGAGATTTGTAATGGTGGGGACATAGAGTCTGCAAATCTTTTTTTATCGCAACTGATATTTCTCCTTCCCCCGACAGCCCCCTTCTACTTGAGCCCCCAGCTCCATCCCCCAGAATTACTGGGGCTTACCTTATGCCTGGCCTGGGAGCAGTGCCTGCGGGGAGTCTGGCGTCATCCTGCCGCCAGGGATTTTTCCATTTTTGTCCCCCCTTTTTCTGTCCGTGCACCGTACAATGGGTGCAGCAGCCATCTCCACCTCTGTAGAGGCAGCCAAGCACCCTGGGCATGGGTGAATCTCCTGGCTGTGCTATCCGCAGCACAGACCCCCCACCCCAAGGAAGGAGAGCTATAATGCTCAATCCTTACCTCTCCGCTGACCCCCAAGTGACCCAAGTCTGTTCTCAAACCCAGGTTGCCAGCATGGTGTGAGGTGTGGCATCCAGCACCTCAAACGTCAATGCCACAGGGCCGGCCCGAGTCTGCAATTCTGACAGATTGATATCTACCTACCAGGTAGGATCTGAACCAATCGCAGGCAGGCTGTGACAGGCCAGCTGTTAAGAGAGTTTTGAGAAGGAGGGAGTGGGAGACAATGTCAGAAGCCTTGGCAAGGTTGACAAGGATGGCAGACATAATGTTGCCTTTATTCTTGGTGGAATGGATAGAGTCCATGAGTCTGAGTAGGGAGGTGGTTGTGGAGTGGTTCTTCCAGAACCCAGACTAGAAGGCAGTGAAGAAAGAGGAGTCATCTAGAAAGGAAGAGAGCTGGGAGAGAATGAGATGTTCCTGTAGTTTTGTCAGGGTGGGTAGCAGTGAGATTGGGCGATAGTTTCCTGGGGAGGAAAGATCACCACCTTTAGGAAGGGGGAGGCCAGTAGCATGTTTCCAGACAGCAGGGATAGATGAAGTATGGAAAGACAAGTTGAGTAGGTTAGCAAGTGGGTGGGAAACAGTATGAGCAGATAGGTAAAGCAGCTTAGGGATGAGGCCATTGGGAGAGGTTCCCTTTGAAAGGTTGAGAGAGATGAGAGCCTTTAAGGTGTTGTTTGAAGTGATTGGTGAAAAGGAAAAGCTCAAGGGTAATTGCTAGTGCTCGGAAGGGACAGTGGGGGTGGGGCAATGGGGAGGGTGGAGGGAGGCTAGCAGGGTGGAGGTGCAGGAAGTGAAGTAAGAATTAAATTATGCTTCTACCAAGGGATGATCGGCTGTGAGCTGGCAGTTAATTTTAAGCAAAGGAGGTGGAGGTGGAGCTTGGGATGAGAAAAGTGTGTGTACTCCTTTCCAAAATTTTTAGGGATTATTTATATTAGTGTTAAAGGTGGACCAGAAATATTCAGATTTGGCCTGCTGGATGGCTTTTGTGCAGGCATTTCTGAGGGTACAGTAGTTAGATAGGTCCCCAGGGAGCTTGGTGGATTTGAGAGTTTTCCAAGCTAAATCACATGCTTGCTGAAAGGTCAGGAGCTTGGGGTGACCCAAGGAAGGTGGTTACCATGAACTCTGACTTGCTTCAGGGGAGCATATTTGTTCCAGATAGAGAGAAAGTTGTCTCTGAAATATGCAAGAGCAAGATCTCTAGATTTAGCAGAGGCTATAGGGGTCCAGTCACTGAGGGTTAGGTCTTGAAGTAGTGGGGCAAGGTTGAAGGTTTTATAGGATCAGATGGTTAGCAGTTTGGAGGGGGCCTTAGGTCAATGGATTTTTCTGACTAAGTAGATCATATGATGATCATTAAGAGCATCAGGCTGCAGGCCAGACTGGACTACCTTGTGTGGGTGTGAGGTGAGTGCCCAGTCCAGGAGAGTGTGGTTGTGGGATCTGTGGTTGAGGCGTGTAGATTCCAAGATAAGTTGTTACAAGCTAAGGGCAGTTACATCTGAGTGAGCTTTGCATAGGGAGGGAGATAACCAATCTAGATCAAGGTCACCTATGAGGTAGAGCTCGCCTGAGGTGGTGAGGGATGCAATGTTGGTGATTAGTTCAGTGCCTACAGTGTAGTGTAGACCAGGGTAGCAGTACACACCTGTAATGAAAATAGAGACTGTGAATGGTACAGATATCCTTAGGATGAGGGCTTCATATGTCTTGGGGACAGGTCAGTAGAATAGTTATGGTTTGAAGAGAGGTGGAGGAGTAGATAGCAACACCTTACCCCTGCTAGTTTGGTCCTAGTGGGTGACAGCATAACCAGGGATTGTGTTGGCTGCATCAGGGAGAAGTTGGTTCTGAAGCTGAGGACATTTGGAATGACAATTAATAAAGCACAATGGATAGCTGGTTATGAAATAGGGCACAGCAGGTTGTGGGTCATGGGACATCAGACTGGATGGAAACCACGAGCAGGGATTCCTCACAGGTCAGTATTGGGACACCTACTGTTGAATATTTTTATTGATAATATGGAGTCAGGTGTAGAAATTGATGAAGTAGGGAAACTTTGCTCTACGAATTAATACATGAATTTAGCGCAATTCGCAGATCAATTTGTGGCCACAAATTAAAAAGTTTATTTATTCATTTATTTGCTTTCGTTGACCGGGTAGGTGCACTAGGCAAAAATCCTGCCTATTTTCAGGCACGACCCGGGAGAATACAGTTTACAATAGTACAGTAAGACAACACAGAGTACAAAATCACAATAATATAGCAAAGAGAAGAGAACATGCGTAAAAAAAAGTTCCACCAGTGAAGTGTAAAGTTCTGCCCACAAAGTGCAGAATTTCACCCATGAATGATGGAATTTCACCACAAACAGCAGAAATTCACCATTTGCTGGCAAAATTTCTGCCATTTGTGGTGAAGTTTCACACTTCACGATGAAATTTTGCCCCAAAAAATGGCAAAGTCAGGTAGGCAGTTTTTTAGCCTAGGAGCAAAACTTCATGGATTGCTCTGTGGAGATAAATTTCCTGACTTCACCAGAACTTTGCCAACAAATTTAAACTTCGCTGCATCTCTAGTCAAGTGTCTCAAGCTCATGCAATTGTCCAAGGCTGTGTTTGGGTGTTGATGTGAGAAATGACTGCCATTATACATTAAGTCACTTCACTACCAGTCTGGCACTGATTGCAAGGTGCTTTAGGATACAATGTATATGAAAAGTGCTATATAAATGCTGATTCTTCTTCTTCTATGATGAATGTGTAGACAGTATAAGTATGTTTTACATGGAAAAGGGAAGGCCAAGTGTGTATATTATTTCAGTTTTTACACTTTTTTTTTAGAAAATGGATATGTAGAATTCTTGTTTCTGGTTGGCTAATGCCACCAGCTAGCTGGCCCAGTATCAGTCAAGAGAAACCAGGAAATAATGAGTCCCATACTCTGGCTGCCTGATTACATTCTCATATCACTGTGCACATAAAATTTTCAATTTTAAAATGCCACCATTTTTGTATCTTGCTAAGTGAGCTGACTTCCCCCTGATACAGCGACAGAGTGAGCACCCCCCCACTGCACCTCAGCTGCACTGTTATCTGTAATCTGAGTACCACAGACAAACTGATCCACTTTTAACTTGACTTCTGTTCAACTGTACCATCACAGCCATTCTTTCATCGCTACAGTCACGCAGTATCAACCTGCTCAGCATCTGTGCTCATAAACCACTTGCTTTCCCATACTGTACAGAACTGTTATTCTACTGGCTACCATTGTTTCTTTCATTTACCAGAGCAACCTCTTCCCCAGGTTGTTGCTAATCTCCCCCTTCTCCTGCTGACAGTTTTGTTTCATATGGCAGTCGAAAACATAATTTCAAACCCAATCTGCACACAAATACTTTTTTTAACAGAACCACCATGGCCATTTTTTCATCTTCACACTGGTGAGGTATTAACCTGGTCAGCACATGGCTCTTTTCTGCACTCATAAAGCACTTGTTTTCCCTGAATTAACTGTTATTCTGTAACAAATTATTTAAAAAAAAAATAACCTTAGTGCTACCGCTACTCTTCTCTGTTGTTTCTTCCGTGTCTGGCATTTTCTTCCTGCAGACTCTGTGGCAGCAAAAAACAGTTTTAGAATAGACAGTCACTTTAATGATAGCAGCATTAAAGCACTGTCACCACTCACTCATAAAGATACATCTTCAGCATCTTCAGACTGCAGTTAAGAAAATTTCAAACCGATTGGCACACAGGGAGAGATGACAGACAGCAAAATAGAAATCTACACCAAAGCAGTTCTCCACAAAACCTCAGTAGGACTGCTGTTGGGGGGACATCACATTCACCAGAGTAGCCATAAAAACCAAAAACAATAAGCAACAAAACCTACAAAACAGAAAAGTGCTATTGCCAGTGCCAGCAGAAAGGGACTACTTCATGCAAACCATTTTTTTGGTTTCTTATTAACTTTTCACAACTATGTTAATGTTTTTTTTTTTATTTTGTGGGTGCAATGATTGCCTCCCGGGTGGACAGTATTGGGCTGCACTGGACCTTCCAGGGATTACAAGGCACTCTTCCTGCAGCACTGGGCCTCATTATGTCCCTGGGTGCTCTGGTATAGCCCAATACTGCCCATCCTGTCAGGTATTATAGCTTACTTATAGAACTGGATAAAAAGTCAGGGGAAATATTTTCAACTCATTAAGGGCAGTAAAACTACAATATGGGGCATATCCTATGCTTATGGGGGGGGTAGAGTTAAGAGTACTGTGTGGAAACATTTTTTTCTCTAAATAAGATTTAGCAATCAAGAAATAATTTTTTTCTTAATTGAAATATATACTGTGAAATGGTTGTTGAGAGCATTATATATTCTGCCTGGTAATTCTTGTTATCTGCATAACAATATGTGGGATGACATGGACACTCACACCTCAAAAAGAATGAGTATATTTCCAGAAATTGATTTTCTCCTATTAGGACACTTGAACATTCAAATTGACCTGTTTGACAGCCTTGGTAATGATTTGATGCTGGAAGATATTAGAGCACCCCAAGTACTTCTGCCTTGCTCTTCCATGGATCAAACTGTTAACAAAAGTGGATTTAAAATGATAGACTACCTTAAAAATAATCATTAATATTGTTAAATGGAAGGATAGACTCAGATCACACTGATACTTTGTTTTAGTTCTCTTCAAATGGTTTATCTCTAATTGATTATACTGAATTTACAATATTATCTCTTGGGAAATATACCAAGCTTAAAATAAACTGTAGGGTAGAAAAAGATCATTCTTAACTTGGGGAACATGATATTGAGCAAGCCAGATGCAGACAGAAACTATGGCAACTTGGAACATTTTTGATGTGCTCAGGCTAAAGTCGTATAGACAAACACAAAATACAAGGAAATGATGGTTAGCTGAATCTGAATTGCCAGAGGCCAAAGAAGTATCTATTGAAAGTTACAAAGACTGTGAAAAAATCCCCATCCCATGAAAACTTCTGTTGGCTAAACAAAGAAAGTAAAAGGTATAAAGACTTTCTAGAAAATAAAGTAACTCTTTCAAACTAAATTATAGATCGGTTTCCTTTGTCTAGAAATTCCAAGAATAAAGTTTTTTTTCTGGTCTCTCATAGCTAAGGGAGTGAATAATTTTCCAAATCAATTAACCTCCCATATTGAATCTAATGAATTGGAAAATTTACTATAGGCTTTTTTGTGATTACTTAGAGGAAGTTCATTTGACTGACATCAGAAAAGATATCTCACTGCAAATTTCCCAAGAGAGTGTGGCCAATGTAATTATTATTAAAAATTAAAATACCAGGGCCTTATTGCATAGCAGCTGATATTTTCAGGTTAAATGTTACATTATGGAGGAAACTATTCACTGATCTGACTAAAAATGCATCGACCCAAATTATACACTGGAACATTGGTTGGGCAGTATTATAATCCCAATTCATAACAAGCATTTGTCAGTGCCAGATGTTCACCACTGGTATAGAAGCCCTGGGATACTGGATGCATTGTGGTGCACTGTGTTGGTTATGTATTACCAAAGTTAGGAGCTTGCATTTGTAAATTGGAATGCAGGCTCATAACCTTGTTGTTTTAATATTTTTGCCTAAAAATGGTCAACATTGCCTTCTTATGACCCCACCTCATGAAAAAGTGCAGAAAATATTTTCAACTCCTGTCTGAAAGATGATTTCACACAGGGATTTCAGAATCACCTGTCGTGAAGCAAAAATACATTTTGGGCAGGATTTGAAAAATGACAAGTATCACAATCATGAGGTGCTGTGAAGAAATGGTTATGCTGAAAATCTGGCGTAAAAATATTGAAAATGACCAAAATTACAAGCCTGCATTCACAAAATTAAACACAGGCTCATAACTTGGTTGTTTTTTGATATTTTGACACTACATTTTCAACATAACCTTCTTATGACCCCACCTCACAAACAAGGTCCCAGAAAATTCTGAACTTTTGCCCAAAAGGTGATTTCACACAGGGACTGTGAAATCAACTTTCAGGATGTAAAAAAACGTTTTTGCCAGGATTTGAAAAATGACAGTTGTCACATTCATGAGGTGCTTTAAAGAAATGGCTATTTTGTAAATTTGTGATAAAAATATTCAAAATTATCAAAGTTACTAGCCTGTGTTTGCAGAATTCAATGTAGGCTCATAACATAGTTGTTTTTTTAATATTTTTACACCAAAGTTTCAAACATGGCATTCTTATGATCCCACCTCATGAACAAGAGCAGAGAAAATGTTCAACTGCTGCCAGAAAGGTGATTTCATGCAGGGACCACAAAATCACCTTTCAGAATGTAAAAACAGATTTTTGCCAGGATTTGAAAAATGACAGTTGTCACATTCATGAGGTGCTGTAAAGAAATGGCTATGTTGTAAATTTGTGGTAAAATATTGAAAATTACGAGTTAATTTAGTTTTTTTATCCTCCCATAACTCTTCCAGTTTATATGAATGAACCAAAAAATAATTTTCAACAAGGAAATTTTATTTCTGAAAAGTGTCCTTGATACTTGTTTGTCTAAAAAGGACTGGGGTAATAGGGTACAGGAGCCTCAGAGAAATAAATATCTACTCACCATGCATGGGATTGAACATACCCCTGATGAAACACAACAATCTTTAATGCATCTGGTTTGTTACACATTCTTTTTTTTTTTTTTTTTTTACTCACCATGCTTGGGATTGAACATACCCCTGATGAAACGCAGCAATCTTTAATGCATCTGGTTTGTTACACATTCAAAAACTACATTGGGTGAAGTTGGGCTTTAGAGGAGTGAAATGGGTTCAAAGAGAAATTGGCATTATGAATCAAGGTCGAATAACTCTGGAAATGAGAGACAATGTCTTATATAGCTGGCTTTTGAAAGAAGCCCACAGGTTAGATGAATTATGCATCTTATTGTGTGAATGGCCTTATTTTAGTGAACAAGGGGCTATCAAGAAATTATCTACAACTGGTGATTTTAACAGAAACAAACATTGTCATGGTATAACTGCACAGAAAAAAATGTAAGATATTCCTGATGCAACTGTTATAAATGTTTTCACACAAAATAGATTTCAATGTCTAGCTAACATATACAATTGACTAAATCCTTCTGAGGAAAGCAACAATGTATTATGTTAATTTAATCCATGGAATAATGGGGTTACAAAAAATGATGGTTTATGCCAGCCAAATAATGTAATTGCAGATGATATTCAGACAGCATAATTTCTTGGAATATCACTGTTTTTATAAGAATATAGTGGACAGTCAAGTAAAAACATTTCCTATTACAGCATGATATTATCTGCCTACAGGAGACGTGGGCATTAGATGAACTAAGTTTAGAAGGGTATACTAGCTATTCATCGATTGCAAGTAAATGCCTAAAAATGGGGAGACCACAGGGAGGTATCACAGCATTTATAAAAGTCAGACATGATATTAATATATTAATTGTACCCTTAATATCCCCCTATTTTATATGCGTTATCCTGAACTGATATACAGATATGGTGTTATTAGTGAATTGTTATATTCCACCTATTAACTCAAATTACTATTCTAATGGTGTATGGCAAGACTTTGTGAATGTTACTGAGGATGCATTAGGGAAAATCCCAATATGGGTATAATTTTATTGGGTGATTTTAATGCCCGAATTGATTATCTCAGACCTAGCAGTGACCCTGATTTTATAATAGTCCAGAAACCTATAGATAATGTATTAAATATCCATGGTAGAAATGTTTTCAATTTGTTAGAGATATTTGGTCTAATAGTCCTTAATGGTACCTTGGAAGGAGAAAATTGTAATTATTATATCTTTACTACAAGAACTAGAGCTAGTACATTTGGTTTTATCTGCATCTTCCCATGGCAACTAGTATTATGCAAATGTTTTGATATAATTCTAAGACCAGAGAGTGACCGTTACCCTGTTAGGCTCCACCTACACAAAAATAATAAGGTATTGAAAATGGGTGAAAGAAAGCTGACTCACTCACCAAGTATTAAATTAAGAAATCATAAAAGAGTCATGATATCTAATACACTAAAAGATAAGATAAAATAAAATGTTCTTAATTTGGAGGGGCAATTAAACCGTAATCTAACAATCCAACAATTACAAGCGAATGAGATATTTAACAGGGTGTATAAAATTTGTCAAGAAACAATTCCATTAATTTATGCACCATATAAAAATCTGAGTTCAGCTCAGTCCTGTTTTGATAATAATTACAAAAAATATGCATCCTATTTATCCAAATTTGTAAGGGAAGTAAAAAACATCCCCTCCACAGAAGGCTACATGAACAGTAATAGACTCAAAAAGGAATATAAGAAATTTTTGAAAGGTAAACAATATGTATTCCAGATGAAGAAATGGAAAAAAATGTTAAATGTAATAAAGTCAAGGGGCGACAAACAATTCTGGCAATTAGTTGCCAAAGGAGTGGGAGGCTATAATCCTAATATTGATGCTTATGTTACCCCACTAAACTGGATTGCTTATTTTGAAAAAAAATCTTTAGCTTAGAAAGAGAACAGGTTGGAAATATCTTTTCAAAAAATGAGTCTTGTCTTTTCCCCCAACAAATATTACACTCTTGGAAACTGAAACAGCAATATTGAGTATGAAGTCAAACAGGGCACCTGGCCCTGATAAGATACCTGCTGGTATCTATAAAATTGAAATTATTTGGTGGAGTAGCTTATTGGCTATCTTATTTTATACAATGATTATGAAAAAAAATATATTCCTGAAAGTTGGAAAGGCAATATTATTATACCACTGCACAAAAAGGAAAGTTTATCATCCCCAGAAAAGTATAGCCTGATCAGCCTAATGGACTGTTTGAGTAAGATTTTCACTAAAACCATTTTACATAGATTAAATATTTGGTTAGAGGAAACAGGGTACTTGAATAAATTCCAAGATGGCTTCAGAAAAGGTTTTTCCACTATAGACCAGATTTTTATTTTACATTATATTATAGAAAAATATTATATTAGAAAAAAGATTCCAGTATATATTGTATTCATTGATTTTAAAAGTGCCTTTGACAAAATCAGTATAAATCTATTATGGGAAAAAGTATATAATTTGCATATGCATCCCACTATACTAAGGATTATAATAAACCTCTACACTGGAAACTGGACTAAGATTAGGTATCATCTTCAGAGTAACCTTATAAAATCTTTTAGGATGAATTTAGGGGTAAAACAGGGCTGTATTCTGGCGCCATTATTATTTAATTTATTTCTACATGGCTTATTAGAGTACTTTACAAAAGAAACCTCACACTCACCAGCTGTCAAGGGTATCGCTATTCCACTGTTGTTATATGCAGATGACTTAGCCCTGATTTCTATTTCACCTGTAGGCTTAAAGAAATATCTATAAACTTTATACAAACATTGTGTGCAAAACCAGCTTGTGATTAATATTTCCAAAACAAAAATTTTAATTTTTGGTAAACGGATAACCAAGACATCCTGGAAAATTGATAACAGTGTTCTTGAAGTTGTAAAATCATTTTGTTATTTGGGATATCATTTCTCTTCCAATATGAAAATTAATACACAGTTAGCTTTTATTGACAAAAAGTTGACTCAGTCTAGAAATGCCATGTTGAGATTCAATGCACAGTTTGTGGGGGTTCACAGTTCTTCCAGTGCTGAGCGCGACTGAAGCAAAGATGACTCCTATTGCTGTATATGGTGTTGAGGTGTGGTACACTAGGAAATGTGAGCCTTATAGAAAGACATTTCTCTTACTTATACAGCATTGTCTTACAAGTTTCTGAAAGTATAGCAGTTAGTATCTATAGTAAGAGCTGAGTTAGGAAGAATCCAGATAAATTATCTAGTAAAAGCTGCTAAAGTCTCTTACTGGGTCAAACTGTTAGCCCAGGATGACTCTAAATTAACTAGTGTGGTTCTAAAAGAGAAGATTGACTGGTATGATAAGAGATGTGTCTCTATTTGGTTAACTGATCTCCTGGATACTCTAAAAAGATCAGACTCTACTCATTTGTGGAAGGACTCACTAAAGGGTGTAAAAGTCTCACTGGACTATTCTAAAGTTGTAAAAAATAAAATAAAGCTTGTCTCAATTGTTGAGGACATGAACAAGGTCAGGTCTTCAAAATTACATAAGTAGTTTTCTCAGAATAAAATAAATCACATATTGGAACCATATTTATTAATCTTAAATGATAAAAAAGGAGAGACAAATCTTCATGAAGTTTTGACTGGAATTATACCCCTCTAAATATTTAAATTATGTTTATTCAAAGTCACATGCCCAAAGTGAAGTTTTATATTGTGACTGTGGGCTAGGGGAATTTGAGTCACTCATTCATATTATTTTATACTGTCCTAAATATAAACATATCTCTGATCATATAATGTTACAGTATACTCTCTGTAATAATATGACTAAGGAAGAAGTACTGAGATTATGAATGCATCCTTAAACTATGGAATCTGCTAGGGAGATGATTATTCCATTAAGACGGATATTTCAGATGCTTACAAATAAGGACAAATTACCTAACTAACTTAATATTTGTAAAGGCCTCTTTGTAAATCAGGAAGGGGAGATGATGATCTGAATGTTTTTTTTTTAAATTATTGTTAATGATGCATTATGTATATCAATTTGTAACTGTAAGGTTTTAACATTTTGTAAAGGCTTAACAAGTCAATCAGTAAACTAATTTTGAAGTTGAACTTGTTGTTTTTTGATATATTTACACTAAGTTTTCAACATAACATTCTTATGTCCCCACCTCATGAACAAGGACACTGAAAATTCTGAACTCCTGCCTGAAAGGTGATTTCACACAGGGACTGCGAAATCACCTTTTGGGATGTAAAAACACATTTTTGCCAGGATTTGAAAAATGAGGTGCTATAAAGAAATGGCTGTGGTGTAAATTTGTGGTAACAATATTGAAAATTACCAAAGTTACAACCTGCATTCACAGAATTCAATGTAGGCTCATAACATTGTTGTTTTTTAGTATTTTTACACCAGATTTTCAATATAGCCTCCTTATAATACCACCTCATGAAGAAGGGCACAGAAAAGTTTGAACTCCTGCCCAAAAGGTGATTTCATGAAGGGACTGCAAAATCACCTTTCAGGATGTAAAAACGCAGCTTGACAGGATTTGAAAAATGACAGCTTTCATATTCATGAGGTGCTGTAAAGAAATGGCTATGTTGTAAATTTGGGGTAAAATATTGAAAATTACCAAAGTTATAGGCCTGTGTTTGCAAAATTCAATGTAGGTTCATAACTTTGTTGTTTTTTAGTATTTGTATGCCAAATTTGCAACATAGCCTTCTTATGACCGTACTTCATGAATCAAGGTAGAGACATTTTTCAGCTGCTGCCCAAAAGGTGATTTCACACAGGGACTGCAAAATCACCCTTTGGGACAGATTTTCCTAATGTCACTGCAATTGTTCATGAGGTGAGGGTTCCAAAAAAGGCATGTTCAAAATTTGGAGCAAAAAATATGCACAAATGGCAATGTTTAGCCACTAAGTTCAAGACTCCATTGAAATACATTGAACCGCATACCTGTCTATTCAGTTGGCAGTCCAGCTTTGAAAAGTGAAGCTGTATCTGTGGTCCACAGAAGATTACAGCATTAGACCCCCAGTGGGTAAATGAGTAAGTGCGTGGGGGTGTGTGGTGGGCACTGAATGGGAGGGTCAGGTGGGGGGTAGTAATGGCTGCAACAGACATTGATGGATGGTTTTCTTTTTACAGGGTTTCTTGAACAAAAAAAACTACAAGGAAAGGTTTTCTTTATTTCAGCTTATGACACTGGGGGATTGGGCACTCCCAGTGTCACTGTTATGTTTGGGGGGGTGCTGAGAGGGAGGATTGGGTGGGCGGGATTATAAAAAACAAGCAAACAAAAGAATTCTGAGTGGGGGAGATGTGACCATGCATTGGGAGTGGTGCTGTCATGGACTGCGGGGGTTTCACCTGTGAGGTGGAGACACTGGGGGGATTGGGCACCCTCAGTGTCAGTGTTATGCTTTTGGGGGTGCTGAGAGGGAGGGTTCAGTGTGGATGATAGTCATGAGGCTGCCAGCAACAAACATTAATGGATGGCTTCCTCTTACAGTTGGCAGACATTCCAGTTATCCCAGGCTGACCATGACGGATCAGCTTTGTTTGCTGGGTGGCATACATCAAAGGGAAAAGCTGACTCATGATTGGGTTGGCTGTTTCTTTCCAAGTTCATGCCATCTCCACCCAGCAAGCCAAAACTCCATCATGATCAGTCTCGCTGATGACTGGTGTGCCACTGACCTGCTCCTAAAACACTGCTCTGCATTGGATGGACAGTGTCACACCCATCAAAAAGCAATATTATAGTAATATGTTCACTGTGCACACATGTGCATGGTGAACATAAAAAAAAGATGTCATTACCAATCAAGTGATGTATGGACCTTTTAGTATTATTAATTATTACCACAAAAATATTATCCAAAAATGTACTAGTACATCTGGAGACTTGAATAAACAACTATCGTATTAACTATACTGCAAAAATATTATCCAAAACAGTACTTGTACCTAAGGAGAATTGAATAAACAACTTTTGCCCTTTTAGTAAATTTCAGGCAGGGTTTACACATGGACATAACCAAGTGTAGTATTGTTTCATTGTATAATCTCTATGAGAACTATGTAAAAATCTACAAACAGAAAGTTTTCATTTCTTTCATACAGTAGATTTAAGAGACACTTTTGACTCTCTATCTAGATCATTCCTCTGGGAAATAAATGCAGACTTGTATATTGATCAAAATTTAACTATCATGATAATGAGACTGTACTCCCATATATGGACTAAGGTCCATTATGACAACAGAGGTGGCTATACTGTATGTTTTGAGTCCAACAGAGGAGTAAAGCAGAAATGCAATCTAGCCACACTATTGTTTCATATTCATATTGATGGTATTTTGGAGAAACTGGATTAGGATAACATGTACTGTTCAAAGATTGTTTAACAAATCTTGACCTAGGTTATAATGATGACTTCTCTCTCCTTTCTCTTGCAACTATGGGATCACAGAAGAAACTAGTCATTATTGACCAAATACATAACAAATTCAAGCAACAAATGGATATTAATAAAAGTCAAATATTAATTCTTAGTGAGAATAATACTAAATTTACCTGGAAAATAAATAATACCCCAGTTCAAGCTGTCAATGAATATGTTTATCAAGGTGTTAAGTTCAGCAGTAATGGGAAATGGAGGAAACATAGAGTATGACAGATCTTACCACGAAGGTTAAAAAAAATCTGCCCTATGGAATTGTCCTCTCCTTCAGACTTTCTGCATTCAACTCACAGGGGGTCCTCCAAACTAGTTTTGGAGACAGTTTGCAGTTGGCAGAATGAACCGTCTTTTTCTGGACACTCCAATAGAATTGTGTGTCCCAAACATGGGGAAACTACAGTTGTAGCCAAAGACATGGTCAGATATTTCCAGATATTTTGCATACATTCTAAAGTGATTCTCTTTGCTGTCTCTGCTGTGGAAATGCAGAAAGTGGGAGATTTCTCTAGAAATATCACAGGAATTTCAGGAAACATCTAACCATGTCTGTAGTTGTGACCATAATGTATGCCAATTTATTTATGTATTTATTTATTGAACTGTTTCACCAGAAAGGCACACGGAACAACAAGTTGCTCATCTCCTGGTGTGACCTGGGGGTAGGGGAACATGGGATTTGAGTACAGAAAATTGGTACAAAAAGCTCCAAAACTCCAAATATACAAATGAGTGCATACAACGATGATGCATGAGGACTACAAAGTGAACAATGACTGAATAGAAGTTAACAGTTTTTTTTAACTAAAAAACAAGGGGATTGACTACTCAAATAGTTACCGAATGCAAAGTACAACAGTTGATGCAAGCAGTTAGAAAGCACGTAGACAGTGAAGGTAAACAATGACAGACTGGAGACAAATAGTTGAGCCAAGACAAGCTAGTAAGCAGAGTGCAGTCAGTGCAAATTATTATGTTACAACAATAGTGCAATTAAACTAAGCTACACATGCTTTGGGGAGTTAATGACTGACACAGATAGATGAGGAGTGAAAGAGTGGGGGGGAGAGGGAGTGGCAAGGAAGGTAGAAGGAAGAGAGAGGCATAGCATGGATCTGACCCCTCCAGGATGCTGAGAACCCTGCCAGAAGATGATGCAGGCAATGGTAAAGGAGAGCATGCAGGAAAAAAAAGAAGAGGGAGCAATGAGGAGAAAGAAAGAAGGGTTGGTAGGGAGAAATAGGAAACAGGTGGAGGAGACAAGGTTAGAGAGGGAGAGAGGAGAGGGGAGGGTGAAATAAAACAGTAGTGGAATTTTTGGGGAAGGTTAAGGTGGATTATAGCAGGAGCAGCTATGAGAGAGATAGTTGTGTAGGGCAGATCCAAGGGAAGCTTCAGAAGAGGAGCAGCATATTTGTGGGGGGGGGGGAGAGTTCCAGGCTTTAGGGAATCTATAGGAGAAAGTCGACTGTCCAATGAGTGTGGATGAACAGTGGACTGCCAGAGTTTGAGTATCAGAAGATCTGAGATATAGGGAAGGTATGGGAGGGGCTGAGAGAGAAAAGGTGAGGTAGGAAGGGAGTTCCCCCAACCAGAATTTGGAGGTGAGTTTGGCACAATGTGAGAAGTGCCTGTTATTTAGTGGGGGAAAGGACAGGGCATGATAGAGCTCACAATGATGGGTCTGGGAGGGGGCAACAAGAGCAAAGCAACAGAAGGAGTTAAAGAGGGTGTCCAATCTGGCCAGGGTGGACTTGGGAGCAGCACCATAAACTACGTCACAGTAGTTAAAATTAGGGAGGATCATCTTCTGGACAAGTTCACGCCTGGCTGCAGGAGGGATGCTACTACAATTCCTGTATAAGGCACCAAGCTTGGGGTGCAGTTTTTTCAGGATGGCATCAACATGTCCAGAAAAGTTAAGGTGTTGGTCTAACCAGACCCCAAGGTATCTAAAGGTGGTGGTGTCCTCTAAGATTGTCCCATCCAGGGTGTGGAAGGAGGGCAGGCCGGGGAGCCTTGAGAGTCTCTGCCTGGTGCCAAAGGTCATAGAAACTGTCTTTTTAGCATTGAGGAAGAGCTGATGGGAGGCAAATTGCAGCTGAACCTGTTGGAAGTCATGCTGTAGAGTGGTTTTAACATCAGCTGGGGATTTGTCAGAGGTATATAGGACAGTGTCATCAGCGTACATGTGGATGGAGAAGGAGGGGGAACAGACAGAAGGGAGGTCATTTTGGAAACTGGAGAAAAGTATGGGGCCAAGCACTGAGCCCTGATGGACTCCGGTGATGATGGGGGGGGAATGGAATCTTAGACCTTGACAGATTGGGTTCTGCCTGTGAGATAGGACTGAAACCAAGTTTTTGAGGGTGTGGACAAGCCAGCTGTTGTGAGGGAGTCAAGGAGGAGGAGGGCATGTGAGGTAGTGTCAAAGGCCTTGGCTAGGTTGACAAAGATGGCTGAGGTGATGAGGCCATTGTCCATCCCGATAAGGATGGATTCAGTGAGTCTGAGTAGGGAGGTGGTAGTGGAGTGTTTTTTTCCTAAAACCAGATTGGAACGGAGTGAAGAAGGAGGCGTCAATTAGAAAGGAGGTAAGCTGGGAGAGGACCAAGTGTTCTTGTAGTTTTGCAAGTGTTGGGAGGAGTGAGATAGGATGAAAATTACCGGGAGAAGTAGGATCGCCACTCTTAGGGAGGGAGAGGACCACTATGTGTTTCCATGATGGAGGGACAGTTGAGGATGGAAAAGAGAAGTTGAGAATTAGTGAGAGAGGAAAGATTATGGCTGGGGCTGAGAGGTATAAGAACTTTGGATCAATATTGTCAGGTAAGGAGCCTTTAGAAGGGTTGAGTGAGAGCAGGGTGGCTAGTGTTTCATCGGGGGAGACTGTTGTGAAGGAGAAGGGGAGGGGAGGGTGGTGTCGGGTTATGAGTACCTAAGCAGGGGTGGGTGGGTGGAGGGAGGGAGGGAGGAAGGGAGGACTTCAGGAGAGCCAAGGCACAGGAGGTGTAATAGGAGTTAAATTCTCTATTCACTAGGCAAGGGTCTGAGACAAGGGAGTTGTTTATATTTAATATAGGAGGGGGTGGGTGAGAAGAAGGAGAGAAGAGTGTTTGGACCACTTTCCAGAATTTAGATGGGGTGTTGATATTTGTGAGGAATGCTGATTGAAAGTACTCAGACTTGTCTGTATGATAGTTGCCAAAAAATCTATAACAAATCATGGTTTTTGACAAGATTACTACTATACAGCATTGGCAGGAGAATATGTTGACAGTGTATGAAATGGAGAAAAACTAACTGCAATGTTGAGCCATCTGGTGCCCATATTTGACTCTGTATGGGCCAGATGGGTCCAGTATATGCTGGACCGGAGAACAGACTTTGTGGGCTGATTCTGAACTATAGTAATTTGTGATAACATAATTTACTGAGTTATCTATATTGCCTTGTCTTGTAATTTGATTGAGGATCAAATTTGGGCACTTAATGTTTGTTCTCTGATGTATGTTTGATGTATTCTATTTGTCTGCATCATAAAAGTTTGAATAATGAGAAATTTAGCAAAACAAATCTGTCCTAGGCATTATGAAACTTAATAACCAAATTAGAGCAGCCCTGTGAGGGCTGCATTAACAGCTAGCCATGCAAAGTCTAATGCTGTTGTGCTGTATGCTGCTGAAGTCTGTGGCTTTGCTAATTTATTTAATAATGACAAGACTCTAAATTAATTTTACAGAGACAGAGCTTTGTTGAATCTTTCTATGTCACATCTGCAGGCTTAGTAATGGTAGAGCTAGATGCATTGATATTATTTCATTAGCAAACTTAGTGTATAATCAATTATTGGATGACTCTTCCAAGTGTGAGACACAATCATTTACCACTAATGTGCATCACAGAAAAGAAAAATCTTTTGTTCAGAGGATGCCCCACTGACTGGATTAATTATATTTGACTGGGATCGGCTTTCTCTGTATAACTGTAAGCACTAAATACAGGTCTTTCATAGAAGGAATACTAAATTCAGTCAATTGCATTCCAGAATTAAGCTAATGCATTAATTTGAATCATACTTGAACTGGTAAAGAAATCCAAGGGACATGAGAATATATACTTCTTTCCATTTTTAAATTTTTAAAAAGTAAAGTTTGGAAAAATAGAATTACAGAATAATAGTTTACTATATGACTGTAACTCAGGAGCTATCACACAATTATTACATATTATAGTCACCTGTAAATGATATATGGACATGAAAGGAAGACATTTAGGGAAAATTATTGCAGATGTTTATAAATCTCGTATGGATTTGCTTAGGTGTTTATTTAGACTTAATTATACTGTAGCACAGAACTTGCAATCTTTGTAGCTCATCTTTGTAACTCATCTAAACAGAATACTCGCGATAAGGGAGGAAAAGCATTACATGTTAAAGCTCTTCTTCCATTTTCCCTTCATGAAATAAAGAATAATACATGGGGTGGTGTGTTTAACAGGAATTTTACACACTAACGAAGTGTTGGATGCTACATAAACCCCGTGAGCAATGCCCACCGCATGTTTTATGTTATGTAATTGCTGGGGAATGTTTTTTCATCACAGCAATTATATAAAATATAAATACATCACTGTTTAGCTGCGGTCCAGTCAGGATGAAGCTTGGTTCACGGAGAAGTGGCTGTTGAAAATGTTTTGGTTTCTTAAATGGTTTAATCAAGGAGTAAACATTTAATCGAGGAGTGAAAAAAACTCCAGTGATGAGAGGTGAATCTTTTTTTTCAAAATGTACTTACTGCTGACTGCAAGTTTCGGTGAAGTGTCAGATTCTGGCACTGAGGAAGGGAAGACCGGTGGCTGGCACATGTGGACCAAGGGAAACCTGGCACATGTTCACCATTATAACCTGCAGGTTATAATGATAAATTATAACTGGATTTCTCTTTGGGAAAAAATACTAGCCCGTTATTATAGATCTACTACACCTTAAATGATACATTATATTTGGAAATATTTCTGACAACTGAACCTTATTGAAGCTGTCGAGGATATTCACTCTGCACCAGACATAGAAAGTATACACACAATTATCATATTTCCAGTCAAGGCAGAGTTCAACTTGAGTAGTTAACATTTTTAGATATTTGGGAGTATGCATAGACCCTTGCTTGACTTCTGATTTACATAAAAGCATGCAACAACAAAACAAAACCAAAAACTAGGGCAACTGTATAGAATGAATACACTTTTGACACAAGAATCTAGAATACTTACTGCACAACATAACCTGTTACCACTTATGGAATGTGGAGATATGACTGATACTGCGCCTAGAACTATTTTTGATGAAAAGAAAATTCTTTACAATAAAATAGCTAAATTTGTTCTTCCTAAAGGGGACAGAACTTAAGACTGCACAAACTTTATAGGTCTTGTAGGACCTTTACTCACTGAAGATTAGAAGGGAGAGGGTGATTGAGATGATCAAATAT
Organism: Neoceratodus forsteri; assembly: GCA_016271365.2. NCBI lineage: Eukaryota > Metazoa > Chordata > Ceratodontiformes > Ceratodontidae > Neoceratodus > Neoceratodus forsteri. The sequence continues at coordinate 1,124,345,753 of CM057449.1, read as the reverse complement.
GTGAAAAGGATCAACAGGGCTGCAGAAGGGAGCCTCTTCAAGAGGAAGAGTACAAATAGAACAAGGGGTCACAGTCTGGGGTTGGAGGGAGGAAGATTCATGGGCAATATAAGGGCACATTATTTCACTGAAAGGGTGATGGAGCCCTAGAACTGACTGCTGGAGGAAGTCGTGGGAACTGAAACAGTGTGTGGGGGTTCAAGAGGGCGTGGGACAGATACAGTGGTTTGGTAGGAGAAAAGAGGAGGGTGGGGCAAGGCAGAGTGGGCATGTGAACGGGGGGATGGGCAGACTCGATGGGCCACTGGCATCCTTTTCTGCCGACAGATTTCTATGATTCTATGATTCTAGATCTGAACTGACATTTTCCCAAACATAAAGCCAGTTAACTTCGGCCAAATTTGTTTTTAAAGTTTTAAATAGAAACAGACCTCTATGTATGGCTAAATGACAGAACTGTACTGAACACAATTTTAATGCACAGTCTGCCAGCCAAAATTTCTGGCAATTACCACACATGCATACCAGTGTGGGTGAGACTCAGTAATCAATTGGTTACTGTGCAGCCTCTCTGTGGAACTCCAGTCCTTCTTCTCTAAGAGTTTTACCAACTATTGATACTTTTACTGCTTTACTGAAAGGTTGTTTTGTTAAACTGAATGAATGCACATCTTTGGCACCAGTGCATTTACCTAGAGATTAAACTAAACTATGCTGTAAAATTAAAACTGTGTTCATCGCTTAAGTCACTATTGTTATCCTTTTGTATGTAACATAGAAACATAGAAGTTGATGGCAAATAAGGACTGCAAGGCCCATTCAGTCTGCCCATTTCTTGAATGTGCCATTGGTCTTTTCTCTGTCAATGGCCTATCTATTCATACTCATCTGTATTGCTCCTTTATGCCTATCCCACATCTGTTTGAAGCCCTGCACTATATTCATATCCACCACTTCCTGAGGTAGGCCATTCCATGCATCCACCACCCTTTCTGTGAAAAAGAACTTTCTCACACTACCCCTTAATCAGCCTCCCTCTAATCTCATGCTGTGTCCTCTTGTCCTATTATTTTTCTTATATTGAAACATGTTAGACTCTTTCACCTTGTTAATGACCTTAAGGTGTTTGAATGTTTCGATCATATCACCTCTATCCCTCCTTTGCGCGAGGGTATACATATTGAGCTCTGTTAAATCTGTTCTCATGTGTTTTCTGATGCAGTCCCTGCATCATTTTGGTTGCCTTTCTCTGGACTGCCTTAGTTTGGTTAATGTCCTTGTGAAGGTGTGGCCTCCAGTACTGCATGCAGTACTCCAGATGGGGCCTAACCAGTGTCTCATAAAGAGGAATTATTACCTCCCTCTTCTGACTTGTGACACCCTTACTAATACACCCCAACATCCCCCTAGCCTTACCTACTGCTTTAGTGGTCTGCTTGGATGATTTCAGGTCATTGGTGATGATGATGCCCAAGTCTGTTTCTTCCCTTGTGACTGCCAGCAACTCCCCTCCCAGCCTATAGGTGGCTTCAGGGTTTCTCTTCCCTATGTGCATGATCTTGCCACTCTTCCGACCATTTTGCTAGTTTATCCAGGTCTCTTCTCATTCTGCCCACCCCATCTGGATCAACTACTCTGTTGCAGATCTTGGTGTCATCTGCAAACAGACAAACCTTACTCTCCAGTCCATCTGCAATGTCACTGATGAAGATATTGAAGAGGACTGGCCCCAGGACTGATCCCTGAGGTACCCCACTTGTGACTTGCATCTCTTCTGACTGTATACCATTTACCACCACTCTCTGCTTTCTGTCTGTCAACCAGTTTGCCACCCAGTTGACCAATTTCTGACCCACCCTGAGCCTACCCAGCTTGTTAATCAATCTTCTATGTGGAACAGTATTGAACGCTTTGCTGAAGTCAAGGCAGGCGACATCAGCTGCTCCCCCTTGGTCCACCACACTGGTTACCCAGTCAAAGAAATCTATGAGATTAGTTTGACAGGACCGTCCTTTTGTAAACCCATGTTGTCTTGGATCCTGTGCTCCTATGGATTCCAGGTGTTGCACTATCCTTTCTTTAAGGAGTGCCTCCATAATCTTGCCCACTACTGAGGTAAGACTGACTGGTCTGTAGTTCCCTGCCTCCTCCCTGCTACAACTCTTGTGGAGCGAGATCACATGAGCCCTTCTCCAGTCTTCTGGGACCTCTCCTGTGCTCAGAGACTCACTGAACAGTTCTGATAATGGCTCTGCTAGTTCCACCCTTAGCTCCTTTAGTACCCTGGGATGTACGCCATCAGGTCCCATTGCCTTGTCCACCCTGAGTTTATCGGGCTCTTGTAGGACCCTTCCTTTTGTGAAGGGACTAGTGCACACCTCCCTCCCCCCTATATCCATGGTGCTGAGCTGTGGGTCCTGCCCTACCTTCTCTTCAGTAAATACTGAGCAAAAGTATCTATTTAGGATAGATGCTTTTACATGGTCCTGCTCCTCACATGCCCCCGTATCCCCTTTGATTGTTGCAGGGCCCAGAAAGCTACAGAGACATCCACAAGCTGTATACCCCCTCAGGTACGTTGGTATTTGGCGCCTTTGGACATTCTGAATTTTCAGAGCCAACACTCCAACGAGGATCTCAGCCTCACTGACTTCTTCCTGCTGGTCTCCATTTTACGTTGTTTCATTAGAGACGTTTATCAGCACTGCTGACCCTGGGAGACTATCCTTTTTTGTTATGCAAGAATTTCATTTTTTCTTTTTGTGTCTACTTTCTCATTTGCAAATTATACTACATAACCACTAGAGGGCTACAACAACTGTCTTTTCTGTTAAAGAAAAAACACATATTTTCTACTTCCTCTTCTGCTTTAGTGGACCTGGGATACCTCTCTTTCTGAGGACCATCCCCAGGGTTTTTCTTCCTGTTTCTTAGGCCGAACCATGCTCATCCACTAAGGCTGCAAGACTTGAATGCCTGCCCCCACTTCCATTCTGTACTGGTGGAGCAGGGCCAGAAACAGAAACGAAAGTTACAGACCAATCTTGCCACACCGGATTGCAGCCTTGAACCACCTCACTGGCTCGGCTGCAAAGAGTTGCTCCACAGGTGTGTTCAGCGCCAAAACCGCCTCTCAGCCAACAAAAGGATTTTGAACATATGACACCTGATCGCTGATTGGTCTAGGCTTCTAGTGGCTTTTACTGCCGGCTGTTGTGGTGTTTAGATCTACCATGGGAAATTACAGCTGGTTCCTCGATGTGTCACTAGCTTTACTAGCGCTCAGCTCAATTCTTCGGAACCCTCATCCCTCCCTAAAGTGGAATGACCCTTGTGCTTCTCCCTGTCCTGTGTCCAACAGCTCCTTTCAGGTAGCCATTCTGGACTGTTGGGCTTCTCAGCTGTCTCGGCCAGGGAGTGGACATCTCCCAAGCTGCCTCAGCAGATTACTCCCCCATCCAGACTTGAGACTTCCTACTCATGGCAAATTTCTGCCAGGACACTAGTGGCTGCAACACTAGGCCAGTATAACACCAGGAGTGTGTACAGGCCTATCCATCAACACCACCTCCCCTATCGCCCCAAAAATAGTGTTTACAAATTACAGTTCGCTGCCTTTAAAAGAATCCTGCTTCTTTTACTATTGTGCTCAGGCAATGTCGAACTCAACCCAGGACCATTAGACACCCTTGCTTCTCCATCAGACCTGGCAGGTATCAAAGGAATGTCTTTTATGCATCTTAATGCCTGTAGTTTGCTGAAAATGTTCACCCTTATCCAGGCTTGGGTGAGCCACGCCCTACCTGACATCCTAGTGATCACTGAGACCTGGCTTAGGCCAGCCACCCCAGACAATGAAATCAATATCCCAAATTATTTACTCTTCAGAGTGGATAGGCAATTAAGAGGAGGTGGGGTGGCAATTTATGTAAGGGACAAATACTCAGCCGCATGCATAGATGCATCATCCTCCCCCAGTGCTTGACCCTAAAGATTGAACTTTCTCCTTCCAGTGCACTCTGTGTAATAGGCTGCTACAGGCCCCCTTCTACCGGGCCGCATCTCCTGTCTCACCTCAGTTCCATACTGGGGCTCAGTTCCTTGGAAACCATTATTCTTGGCGACCTGAACTACGATTGGCTATCAACTGCATCAGCTCCCTTGAAATCCTATTGTGACACTCTAGGGCTGGTGCAACTCATTGGCAAGCCTACTCGCCCAAATAAAAAGGACCTTAACAACAGCTCCCTCTTAGATGTAATTTTGGTTAGCAAGCCACACCTGTTCTGTCATGTCGGAACATTTTTCTCAGACATTAGCGATCATTGTATAATCACCACCACAGTAGCGTAGCAAATTCCCAGAGGGCCTGGGTGCAAGGTGATGTTACAGGGCCCCTCCCCAGTTTTGAATAAAAATCAAAATTTTGATTTGGGCCCCTCAAACCTCATGGGCCCAGGTGCCACTGCACCCCCCTGCACCCTTGTAGCTATGCCCCTGCACCACCATTAAATCCGTGCACAACCCACAGTTTGTGGCAAAGTTCTCTATTAAGAGGTGCAAACTCAACTTTGATTTGTTTGCTTATGTCTATGACTTGAAACATTCACCGTGATGGCAGGAATTCTTCCTAGCCAAAATGGTTAACAGGACATATACTATTTTTTAAGATATTTTAAGTAAGGCTTTAAATAAGCATGCACCCTTGGTTAAGGTGCAGGTCAGAAGCAGCACCTGCCGTTGGTTCTCACCTGAGCTCAAAGCTTCCCTGTTAGAAAGGGATACTTTATGGAAAAAAGTCAGAAGAAACAAGAACGACTTGGATTGGTGTCTTTTTAAGAGAGCATGTAACAAGTGCACCAAGTTGATCAGAGCAGCCAAGGCCACCTACTATCGTTCGGAGCTAGCCTCTGCCTCAAGAAATCCTTCAAAGCTCTGGAAAACATTAAAAGACATGTCTGGACGTGCACCTGGTAATTCCATTCCAGCAGAAATTAAGTCTGGTGGCAGCATTATCTCTAACCAATTGGAGATATTGGAAGCCCTCAATAACCATTTTGCAATGGCAGGGCTAGCATTTGATACTTCTCCTGCCAATGACCTCCACACAGCTCAGGGCCCACCAACCCATGAGTCTCCCTCTACCGAGGAGGCCTTCTCCTCCTGCCTGTCTCTCTAAAAAGGTGGAAGACCTACTGCTGCAACTGGACACCAGGAAGGGAGCAAGCTCCAACTTCATAGAGCCATACTATCTGAAATGTGCCTACCATGTGCTTGTGGTGCCAATCACCCACCTATTCAACATGTCACTTTCCCAGGGTAGCCTCTCCCCCTCAATGGAAAATAGCCCATGTCATCCCTCTATTAAAAGCAGGTGACCCTGCGATCTAAATAATTACAGACCGATCGCCCTCCTCCCCATCCTGTCTAAATTACTAGAAAAAATAGTGTGTGGCCAGCTAGGGATATACTTAGAATCCAGAAGCCTATTAAACCCGGTTCAGTCTGGATTCAGAGCAAAGCACAGCACCGTAACAGCCCTAGCTAAGGTGACCAATGATTGGCTCCTAGACCTTGACAACAGGAAGCATGTCTGTGCCATTTTCTTGGATCTTAGTAAGGCATTCGACACAGTCAGTCACAGCCTGCTTCTTTCCTCCCTAAGCACCTTAGGCCTGGACCATAAATCTATGTGCTGGTTTGCAGACTACCTTGGAGAACGGAAACAGCAGGTTAAAGCTGAAGGTGATCTTTCTCCATTAAAATCTATGCTGAGGGGCATGCCCCAGGGCTCTATCCTTGGTCCCCTCCTCTTTGCAGTCTACATTAACAACATCAATGACCCCATCAAAAAAGCCAACATCCACTTATTCGCGGATGACACTGTACTGTACTTGAGTTGTCCCACGCTGGAAGCAGCCTGTGAAGACTTCCAAGCTGAATTTAATCTTCTACAATACCAGCTCATAAACAAAAAGCTTTTGCTCAATGCGTAAAAGACAAAAGCCATGCTCTTCTCTCCTCCTTGCATGCGGCAATTCCTGCTAGGGGGAGAGCTATCCCACAAATTACCACTGTTCTTGGAGAAGCACTACAGTATGTAGCTAAATTCAAATATCTAGGAGTTTGGCTCTATCATAAACTTTCCTTCGCCGACCATCTTGAAGAACTACAGAAGAAACTAAGGCAAATATTAGGACTATTCTACAGAATTAACCACCTGCTCACAAAGGAGGCCAAGATTCAACTGGTTCAAGCTACCTTCCTATCTTTAATAGATTCCGTGGACCTGCTGTACAGCCACTGCACTGCCTCTGCACTGGCTAAGTTGGACACCCTCTACCACAGAGCTATCAGGTTCATTACTGGCCTTCCACTTTCCACACACCACTGCTCCCTGTACTCATCGTTAGGCTGGACTTCCCTTCACTATAGAAGGATTAGAAATGCCGCCCTATGGGCCTTCAGAGTGGTGACCAACAAGCTCCCCTCATATGTCTCAGATTGTATTCCCCAAAGTGTGTTAGGCACCTATGCTCTAAGGAGCTATTCCCTAATTTCCCTCCAAGTTCCAAGGGTCAAAACTCATTTCGGCAAAGCTGCTCTAAGCTTCTCTTTACCCACATTGTGGAATGGTTTACAAAGGAACTTGAAGCTGAGCTGCCCTGTTAGCCTGAATATCTTCAAGGCGCTCTACGATCGCTACATGAAAGCACCTTGCAAATGTTTTCCTCACTGCTAGCCCACTAATTCTGCAACTCCCCCTTTCCATCCTGACGCTCACCATGTTTCTACCCCTGGCTCTCACTCTTTCCCTATTAACTCTTCCTGCTGCACCCACCCTTCCCTGTCCACTCCAGCCTGGCTAAAGTCCCACCCCATCCATAGTAGTGTCCCAATTATCTACCCCTCCTCCATCATTATCATAATAAACAAGTACACGACAGCCATCGTCACTTTTTCTGTGGTTTTAGCTCAATTTTTCCCCCAGTCATCGGTAATATATCCCTCCTCTTCTTTACCTCTCTAACCTGCCACCCCATACATGGCCTCTTTCTCCTATATGTGTAGCTGCCGGCTGCCTCACTCAAAAGATCTCTGCTTATAACCCCTGTATGCCTATGGTTGATTATACATCTGCTGACTTCTTCAATTGTAAAACAATGCTGTTTTTTTTTTATTTATTTCAACCTTATACTGTACTGTATACACTGTAACAATCAATCAATCACTTTATTTAACCAGGCATGTACATACTTTTTCCTTCCTTGTATATTATTGCTTTTTGTATACCTGCTTCTGTACTGTACTTTGATGTATTCATGACCAGGTCCACCTTGCAAATGAGCCTTGCTCAATGGTGCCCGCCTGGATAAATAAAGATTTTGATTGATTGATTGATAGCAATACCCTCTCTGGACTTTCTCCTTTCACTAATGGATCTATAGAAAGTCTTGTCACCTTCTTTTACTGTTTGTGCTAGTGTTTCCTTGGTTTGGGCCTTTGCCTGCCTTACTGCCTTCCCTGCTTCCCTTAGGGAAGTTTGGTATGCCTCCCTATCTTCATCCTGCTACGTTCCCTTATATTTCCTGAAGGCCAGCCTTTTGGCTCTGACCTTTTCTGTTACTGTTTTTGAGAACCAAAGTGGTTTCCTTCTTCTTTTGCACTTCCTTTTCTCTCTAACACAATGGGATATTGCTTCAAGTATTGCATCCTTAATGCTTGCCCACTTTGCCTGTACCCTTCACCTGTATTTCATTTTGACAGGGCTAGTTTAACTCTGTTGGCCATCTTATCAAAGTCAGCTCCTCTGAAGTCCCATATTTTTGCCTTGGAATGGGATAATTTAGTTCTCGTGGCCAAATTGAACCATACCATGTGATGGTCACTGGCCCCCAGGTGACCTTCTACCTGGAGATCCGAGATCCTTTCCCTGTTAGTCAGTACTAGATCTAAGATAGCCCTGTCTCTCGTGGGTTGTTGTATCAGTTGTAACAGACTGCTTTGACTTTAGCCTACAATAAAGTTGACTTGATTGGTTGATCTAAGGGTTTCCATTTTTTTTATGTAACATTGAATGTTGCAGCTGCCTGGATAGCAGTAGATGAACACAATGGACCCTTGGGAAAGATTTTCAGAAGGATCCACCCAGGATCCTCCAGCTGCTGTTTTTAAGCAAACTGTCTGACCAGCTGTTAACTGGTCTGACATCTCCAAATTTCACTTCCAAAAAATGATACAGATTGCATTTGCATCATTATTTTTATCACGGTTCATGACTTTTTGTCACAAATGAACCCATCTTTTCAGACTAGCATCCAGAGGAACTGGACACTCTCTTACCAATGTAAACTCAAGTACAGTATGTGTTTGCATCTACGGATGATTATTTTAAAAATCTGATGCTTGGTATGTTTTTCATCTTGCATTTTCTACAGTTCTGTTAGTACAATGCTGTCCACCAGGATCAAGCACTATTATTGCCTTTTTGTTGAGACATCATGCAGAACACTATATGCTAGTCTCTTTTTCTCCTCCCTTGGGGCCTGGGGTCTTGCTCTCTGTTCCTCTTTCTTAGCCAAATAGTGGCTTGCTAATGTTCCCACTTATCTCTCTGCTCTCCTTAACACTACCATCCCCTCATCCTACTCAGTCTGTTCATCCTCTGCTTGTTCCTTTCAAAGCCCTCACAGTAAATCTGTAGCAAGCCAGTGTGCATTCTTTATCTACCTTCCAAGATTGTGGAACAGCCTCCCCTTCCCCGTCCGTATCTTTTCCCAATGTGCACTCTCTTAAGCCACTCTCACTGATAAAACTTCTCAAAAGAATGTACCTGCAGCTAGGCTTCTTCCTCTTCCCTCCACATTGCAACTCATGCCCTATCAACAGCCTGGCTAATTTACCTATTTTTACCTTTTACTCTGTTGAAGAGCTTACAACTCAGTGTACTCTGTGATTTGAGTTTTATGCCGCTATGGTCCTGTACAAATAAGTTGCCATATGTTGGTGACACACTACCTTAGCTCCCATCCCGTCTATCCCATAACCAATGTAGGTGTACACTTTGTACATTTTTTCTTTCTCTGAAATTCACTCCTTGTATTGTGATTTTATTGTTAATGTTCATACACCTCCTTGTTGTCACTTTGTTATTGCGGTTTCACTCCCAGCTGTATCTCCTCCCTCAGGTTGCACCTGGAAATGCTCACAAGCTTAGTGTGCCTATCCCAATCACCACATTTTAACTGAATGACTGACTAACTAAATATTACAAGAACCAATGCAATCCAGTGGCAATTACTCTAGTTAGTCATGCAGTAAACTGAGAAATCTCACACAGGGTTGCTGACCTTGGTGGATGGCACTGTATATGATAAAAAAATTGTTAATGTCACCAGGATTTAATCTTCTGAAGCTGTGTGGGGGCCCTGGTAGCTAACGTCAACCATTCTTAACAAACTTAAGCCTTGCAGGCTCAGCACCATTCAAAATAGCAGTGTGGACGACCTCAGTCTATCATTTTCATGAGGCTAAGTCTGTGAAGTGCATGCCAAAACAAAGAACTATTCTTCACATTTCTTTCCACATGTTTTTCACGGCAGATAAACACCCATGAGGTTGGTGAGTTTGTTAAAATTAGAGAGCATTTTTTTCACATACAAAAATATCCCAATAACCAGTAACAATGTAGTCATATAAAATTAGAGGCAAAAAACTCAATTTATTGCATCAGTTAGGGTTGTTCCACATTGACAAAAGTGAGGAAATTCGGTGTTAGGGTTGAAAACCCCACTTGAACCCCCCAGCGATTACCTCAACAGCATTGGGGCGCATCAGTCATCTGCGCCCAACTCTCACCCCATCACGTGTGTAAAGAAGCAGAGGTATAGAAGAATGGGTGAGACTTAGGACCAAAGACCCCAATGTGCACCCCAATGCCGGGTTGGGGGCGGGCTGGGGTCCAAGGTGGGTTTTCAAACCCTAACACTGAATTTCCTCACTTTATCACTGTGGAACAACCCTAACTGATGCATTAAATGGATTTTTTTGCTTCTAATGTCCCTTCATTTTGAGAATGATATTGAGAAATAGTGAATGGGACAGAGGAGCGTCAGCCTTCAGCCCCACGCCCCACTACATGATGTCTTGTGACATAGTAACAGGAACAGCAACACAAACAGAAGCACTAACAGTGGCGCACATGGTAATGCAAGTGTGAATGAGAACAGAAAGGGTATCGCACACGGTGGCGTAGACGGGAACGGTCCGCCACGTGATGTCTTGTCACATAGTAACATGGTGCCTGCAAACACAAATGGTAATGGGCATGGTGACGCAAATCAAAACAGAAAGAGAAACTGTACTGTAGACAGAAATGGTAAAAAATAGCAGAAATGCAAGCGCAAATGAAAACGCAAAGGATAATTCACATGGTGGTGTAGACGTGAACGGTAAGTGAAACGGGTATGGAACTGCAAGCGGAAAGAGCAACGGTAACAGTAATGGAAGTGCACAGGCTGGTTTTCTCCAAAAACTTCATAGAGAAAGACAGTGAGTACAAAGAATGTATGCATAATAATGGGTCTCGGAGCAGAAAATGAGGAGTTGGAATACTAAAATGCTTATACCTCAGGAACCGTATGACATAGAAAACAAATTTAAGTCATATGATTTATGACTTTCCTGGCTAGATTTGTACTTAGCCCCAAGTGGGGGGCTAAGAATTTTTCCAACGAAAAGTCCGTATCTCACACCGTTTTGAGATACGGGCCCTGAAAGGCGTGTCGAACGCTGTAATGTTATCCTATGGGGAAAAAAGAGAAGTTCAGAGTGCCATAACTTTGGCTTCCTGTAATATTTTTTCACTAAACCACTAAAAGGCACATCTGTGGGATGTTGGCTGTCTTCCCTCCAAATTTCAGCCCAAAAGGCCAAACCGTTATTTTGCAGCAGGGCGCCAAAGGATTGCTGCAATACGTCGGACGCCGTAATGTTATCCTATTGGAAAAAGCGTCAACTTTGGAGTGACGTAACTTTGCTGCCATGTAATATTTTTTCAACAAAACACTGAAAGGCACGTCTGTGAGATGCGGCTGCGTTTCCTCCAAATTTCAGCCCAAAACACCAAACTGTTCTTTTGCAGTGGGGTGCCAAAGAATTGCTGTCATTTTCCCACAGCCTAGAAAAGTACTGTCGCAATTTGCGAAAGCTTTCGCAAATTCATTCCACAGTGTCGCAAGTGCGAAAAGTACTTTGTGAAAGTACTTTTTCCAGAAATGTGAAAAACATATTTCTGGGGTGTTTTACCCCAAAATAAAGACATGGCTAGCATCCTCAGGGTCCGACTAGGTGAATACAAATATAATTAGGTTGCTAGAGGGTCCCAAATTGAAATGCCAAGCATTTTTCTGATCACCAACTGAAAACAAAATGGCGGATTTGCGACAGTAAAAGGGCCATTTGCGAAAGTAAAAACTGCATTTACGACACCATCGAACTTTTTGTTAACTTTTCCCATTGACTTATAATGGGAAATTGTTTTTTGAATAACTTTTGAACCGTTTAATATTTTTTCATAAAATCTTTGAAAGGCACATCGGGGACCCCGACCGCATGTTCCCTGAAGATTTTGGACTGGTCGTGCAAACCGTGCGACCGTAGAATTCCATAAAAAATCATAAACGCATGCGCAGATCATGCTTAATAACTCCACAGCCGTATATCCGACCGGTATGAAACTTGGCACATCCCAAGGTATATGAGTCTTGATCATGTATTCCAAATTTCAGGCAAATCCATCAAACAGTTGCAAAGTTATTAAGGTGCAAAAGTTTGGGTTTAACATGTAAATGGCTCCTCAACCCTAACTATGGTAGCACTACTGTGCTACCATAATGTATTACGTTTACATTTTAGTAGGCAAAAAATAAAAATTAATTCCTGGCTTTATATACAGTAGGGACTTGTTAAATGCAATGTATTGCCAGGGCTGATTTATGCAACACCTCATCCCAGATGCGGGACTCAAGAGAGGAGAGAGCAGGGGGAGAGAGGATTCATACCAGGAGCAAGGAATCCCCTCTCCTGAGTTTTTTTACACCTCCAGACTACACAGTTGCAAGAGCACTCTGTAGAACAGAAAATGGAGAATGGAGCTGAGCTAGGGAGCTCGTTTCAGGGCTAGAGCAGCCACCAACCAGGAGCAAGTCTGTGCCTCCCCCAGCCCTCGCTGAGGGACCAGTCAGGTCATGCCCCAAATAGCCCTTTTGTTTGCCAGGGTTAATTTAAGCAACAGCTCATGCCAAATGCGGGACTCAATGGAGAAGAGAGCAGGGGGAGAGATTTTCATGCCAGGAGCTAGGAATCCCCCCCATATTATTTTACACCTCCAGACCACACAGCAGCAAGAGTGTTCCATAGAATAGAGAACAGAGCTGAGCTTGGGAGCTCTCTGCAGGGCTGGAGCAGCCATCAGTCAGGAGCAAGGCTGCGCCCCTAGCCCTCACTGAGGGATCAATCAAGTTGGACCCCTGATAGCCCTCTTCCTGTTCTTCTTCTATTTAGCTGCACATCCACCAAATGCCCCCCCCCATGAAGGACCAACATGCTAAGGATGCCGGAGTCTGACCACTGGAGTCAGCCCAATGAGGCAGCTGGTAGCTGGACATTGCAGCTTATCAAGCCGGCAGGGGAGCAACAAAGGAGAAAGACAGGAGGAAGCATTATGTCAGGATAGTTTACCCTACATCAGAGGTAAACTTCCTGCTTAAACTCCTGTAACTGCATACATATTGTAAGGGAGCGAGTAGGATCAGGGACATGCAATAAGAAGGGTCCTAAGGTAGGAGTAAGGAGAGGGGTAAAAAAAGGGTGGTGGTCAGTTAGGGTCCAGCAACAGTTTGGGGATAGGTGAAACACACTATCTTGGGTAGGAGTAAATAAGGGTTTAAGGAGACAAAAACAAAAACAGGCAGGCTAGAGGTGAGTTAGAGCCAAACAATAGTTTAGGCAAGGGGTAGAAAAGGTCTAAAGGAGGCAAAACAGAAAAACAGGCAAGGCAGGACATAGTTATGCTGGGAGGGTGCAGTGCAGTGGTTGTAGGGCAGCAGTCTTCAAAGAGACTTTCTGTAGACTGCAGTGCTGCCCCATCTGCATGCACCTCTCTGGGCTGAGGAGGGAGGTTGCTAGACTCCAGGCTGAATTGACTAGGATTTGGGGTGTCTCTGTCCCCACCAGGGACTGCCAAGTCTGCCGCTATGACCTCAAAGGATGCCAAGGATGAGGAGCAGCTGGACTATAGTGGGCATGGGAAATGGGATAGTGGTGGGTCAGAGGCACATCTCCCACATGATGCCACTATAAAATCCCTACACCACTTTGGCAGGGTGGGACTGTACCATGGAAGCACCCACAGTAGTGACCAAGGAGGATGTAGGGGTCCTCCATAGTGGGGACTGCAAGGTGGGTTGTAGAGGATCCCGGAGGAGGAGGAAGTAACTCCTTGTTGGGGACTTAGTTGTTAGGGAGATGGATTTGGGGACAGGAAGGGAGAGGGATAGAGATAGAGGTTAGGTGCCTACCTGGCACCACTGCTCAGAGGGATGGGGATCAGATCCTGAGGATAACTAGGGAAGCAGGACGGGAGGGAGAACTGGATGTCATGGTCCACCTCAGTACCAATGAACTGGCCAGGGATGAGGCTAAGATAGTACAGGAAGAGTTCAGTGAGTTGGGAAGGGATCTTACGCAGGTAGCACCATCAGTGGCCTTTTTTGAGGTGCTACCTGTCTACAACAGGGGTAAGGATAGGATACGCAGTACCAGGAGCTTCAACACATGGTTGAAGAATGGGGCTGAGAGGAGGGGTTCAGCTACATTAGGGATGGGGGTCCCACCAAGAGGGATAGAGGCCTATACACAGGAGATGGCCTGCATCCATCCTGGAGGGGAACCATAGTCCTCAATGAACGGTTTAAATTTACACTGACAGGCATTTAAACTAGCTGAAGTGGGTGGCGGAAGGAAATGGGGAGACAAAAACTGTCCCCCCCCAAACTGAAGTAGGCAGTAGGAAGAGACCTAAGGGAAAGAAATCCCCAAGGGTACCCAACAAAAAAAGGAAACAAAGTGGTAAAGTGAAAAAAGGTGGGACTGAGAGCAGAGGGGGTAAGGAGAGAAGGCAAAAGAGGACAGGGGATAATGACAAACAGGGTGGTAGCACATTCTGGAAGGCCATGTGTAAAAATGCTCAAAGTCTGAGAAACAAAATTCTGGATCTAGAGGCCATCAAGGCAGAGGCTGACCTGGACATTGTCGCTATTATCAAGTCATGGTGCAATGAGATCCATGACTGGGATACAACCATACCAGGTCACACTCTGTTCAGAAAGGACATGGTGAGAAAGAAAGAGAGGAGGGGAGTGGCTCTTTATGTGAGGGATAGCATAAAGGCTACTGAGATACATGGAAATCAGAAAGGGGAGGAGGTACTGTTGGTCACCCTAGAAACAGGGAAGGAAGTCGCTGTTCACACTGGCGTGATCTACAGACCTGCAACACAGGGGTGGGGGGTGTAGAAGTTGGATAAGGTTCTAGTGGAAGCCATCCAAAAGATGGCAAACAATGGAGAGGTGCTGCTGGTGGGGGATTTCAGCCTGCTGGATTTTGCATCCCAGTTGCAGCTTTAGTTAGAAACAGAGACATGCTGGACCCCCTGCACAGGTCATGAGGGGCAGTACTGGACCTTGTACTCATCAATGGGAACAATGTTGCAGATGTCACAGTGGGGAGGGGGGGCACCTGGAGACGAGTGTTCACTGTACAGTGTGGTTCAATGTAAGTACTGTGGCAATAACGAACCACACAAAGGCGAGGGTCCTGGACTTCAGAAGAGCTGATTTTAAAAAGATGGGGGGCATGCCTCAGGGATGCCCTGGCAGGAGGAGGACTGGGGGTGGTGGAGAAACAGTGGGCACATCTAAAAGGAGGGATAGAAAAAGCAACAGACCTCTGCATCAGACAAGTAAGCAAAAGCAGAAGGAAAAAGAGACCACTATGGTTCTCAAAAGATGTTGCCAGGAAGGTACGGGCAAAAAAGTTAGCATTCAGGAGGTATAAAGAGACATAGACAGAAGAAGATAGAGAGGTGCATCAGGAGAAACAGAAGGAAGTAGGGAAAGTAATTAGGAGTGCAAAGGTGCAGATGAAGGAGAAAATTTCCCAGGCAGTGCAGAAAGGGGATAAGGTATTTTTCAGGTATGTGAGCGAAACACCCCTTCTGTCTGCCGGCTGCCTTTCTCTCTGCACTGCCCGCTGTTCACCAGACTGAAGCTTCACCCTTGACACGGGTGCGTCTGCTGCTTCAAGAAGCCAGGCGGACCCCTTCTGTCTGCCGGCTGCCTTCCTCACTGCACTGCCCACTGTTCACCAGACCGAAGGTACGCTGCAGAAACTTGACTGTCCAGAACCATCGACTCTGCCTGCTGACGGGCTGCTGCAGTTCTTTAATTCTTTGCTACTGCTGTTTCCTCTCAGGACCTTAAGCTAATGTTATATTCTGGTTGTGGTACTTGTTAAATCTCTCCAAATTATCTTGTAAATCCTAACTTAAACGCGAACCTAAGCTTGTTTACAGCAATTTTGCACTGTAAGGGTAGTTTGAAGTGCAAGTTCATTTAGGCTGCAGGTTTGTAGATTGTAAAATCTTTTGTTTTAAGGTCCAGTGGTAGCTACCCTGGATCAGAAAGTAAGTTTAAAGTGATACAGTTTTTCTGTTTAGACCAGATTCCATTTGGGTCACAGTTGTAAGCTTTGCCCTGCAAATAATTCAATTTCTCTTTCACTTTCTGTCCTTCTGTCTCCTTGCTGCTTGAATTTTACGCCTACCCCCCATCCCACCTCCAGCCTTTATTAAATACTCCCCTCCCCTCAGCACAACCCCTAGCAATGTTCATATCCTTCCCTCTAATATTGCAACTCCTCTTAAAGATACAGAGTGCAGCTATTAGGCCTAACACTTGTTCTGTCTTGCCTTTAAAGACATTTTCCTATTTTCACCACCTGCTTTCCTATCAGCATTGTTTAGTTCCTGCTCTGCTATCTATTGTCCAAACGCCTTCAACTACTGCAAGCTGCTGACGAGAGGAGGGGAGGTGTGGGTGACCTACACCGAGGTCCCCCCAAGCATGCTAGTTGTGGTGATCTGTTCCTTTTGGGGCCCTACCATACGGGGTGTCCTGGTTTGCCCCTTTTACAGGTTTCCAGGAGCCCTGGTTTGCTCCTTTTCTAGGTCTCCAGTTGCCTATAATCTGTGGGGGTGGTTACTACTGTCCTTACCATGGAAGAACTGGAAGCCACCTCTCGTATGTTCAGGAGGGGGCGGCAGGTCGGTTTTACGACACTAATAATTATGATACTGGCCCTGGGGCTAGTCCTCCTTTATTGTGCTACCTCAACTCCTAGCCTATTTATTGACCCAGGGTTGTGGCCCTCCTCCCATGATGATACTGATTTCTCCTTTTACAACCAACTTGTAACTAAGGTAATGCACTACGGTACTGTCCTTAGCCTTGACACTAGATGCCTTATGTATATGCGGTCAGGGTGAAGAAAGTCCAAAAGCATGCACAGGCCTGGAGGTGGGCAGCTCGTGAATTGTTCCTCCCTGGCTAGCCTACTCTCACTTCTCATGGCTGGAGATATTGAGCTCAATCCTGGGCCATCTAAGCTGATCTCTAATATTCCCTCCACCTGGAATGGGAATAAGGGACTAAAAATAGTGCATATGAATATTAGGAGCTTGCTTCCTAACCGAGATGATCTCCTAGCGTGGACTGAGCTATACAAGCCAGACATCCTAGGGATAACTGAGACTTGGCTCAAACCCTCGATTCCTGACTCTGCCTGCTTCCTAACAGGATATGAGTTCATTCGTCTAGACAGGACTCGGGGTAGGAAGGGGGGTGGCACCCTCATCTACTACAGATCCCATCTGAAAATCTCCCTGGTGGCACAGAGTAAACCTGATCATCCACCTTGTGAGTTTCTTCATGTGCTCCTGCTGCTGGGTGATGCTAAGAAGCTGCACTTGGTGTGCGCCTATAACCCCCCTGGGGGTCTGACAGGACTCACTTACCTCTTAGATGCAGTTAGGCCCAGTATAGGTGACAATGAACTCATTATTATGGGTGGTATCAACATGAACTGGGAGTGTGGCAATATTAGGAAATGCGAATCACAACTTGCCTGCCTATCCCTTAACCAACTAATCCATGACTCGACGAGACGGGCAGCCAATGGTTCCTCAAGTTCCCTGCTGGACTGGATTCTGACCAACCGGCCGGAGAGGATTGCCTCATCAGGCACGCTATCAGACTCCATATCTGACCACTCCCCGGTATACTGTGTCTGGAAAATCCCTTCCCCTAGAATTCCACACAAAATCATTCAAGTCAGAAAATACTCCAGTTTTGACCCTGAGGCTTTCCTGGCCAATCTAGGATGTACTGACTGGACCAGGGTGCTTGAAGCCTCTGACCCCTCAGTGGCAGCCTCCTGCTTCATACATTCCTTTGGTGTTCTCCAAGATAGACAAGCCCCCAGGGTCACCCGGAGGGTGAGGAGAACAGCCACCTTCTGGCTGAATGGTGACTTACTTGCCCAGATGCGGGAAAGAGACAAATGCTGGGCAAGTACTAAGGGTTCCAGAGATCCTGCTAATCTCCTGAGATATCGGCAACTCAGGAATCGGTGTAAAAAAGCCATTAGGGCTGCCAAAAGTAACTTCTGTAAATCAGCACTACTTAGCTCTGTCAGAGATCCTAGGAGGTTCTGGAGGAACATTAAATCCCTCGTCAGTGGGCCCTCTCACTCGGGTGTCGTGGACATGATTATTGATGGAGTCTGGTGCAATAATCCCACACTATAGCGACCACCTCAATCTCCACTTCTCAGGCCTTTGGCCCTCACCTCTCGTTTCCACGACCGATGGGGGTCGCTACAACATATCCCTCCGATGCAGAGTGAACATCCTTCTCGGAGTATTTAATCTTAAGGCCGCGTGTCTGTCCTTGATGTTCGGAACCGCTTGGCTGCCCCTCTCCCAGCACTCCAGTGCAGGGCCTGACAACCTTGAGCCCAGGCTTCTCAAGCTGGGAGCAGCTTACATTGCCCCTCTGATTGCCCATATCTTTAACCTATCCCTTAGCTCTGGGATAATCCCTGACATCTGGAAGGAGGCAAGGACAGTCCCTGTTTTGAAGCAGGGAAATCCCAAACTCCCTGACAACTATCGCCCTATTGCTATTCTCCCATCCCTTGGTAAACTCCTGGAAAAGGTTGTGGCGGAGCAACTCTCGAGCACGTGGATACCCATGAGCTGCTTTCTGGGACCCAACATGGTTTCGGAAGGGTCATAGTACCACTACTGCCCTGATTACTGTAACCTCTAGTATTAGATCCGCCATGGATCAGGGCAAACTGTCAGGTGCTATATTTATTGACTTGTCAAAAGCTTTTGACCTTGTCAACCATGACCTACTGGGGAGCAGCTCAGGGCTCTCGGTTCTCTCCGCATGCCATGAGTTGGATGATGGGCCACCTAGCGGGTAGAAAGCAGCGCACCTGCTTTAACAAGGTCCTCTCGGAGCCTAGGGCTGTGACCATGGGAGTTCCCAGGGATCGGTACTTGGACCTCTCCTATTCTCACTTTTATTAATCAACTCCCAGGTGACCTCTGGGTGCCAAGTCACGCTTTATGCAGATGACCTTGTGCTAGTGGCCCATGCTCGTAATGCTGCTGACCTTAACCAGTGCCTATCTGAAGACTTCAGCAGAGTCTCGGCCTGGATTACCAACCATAGACTGGTATTGAATCTAACAAAACTCAGGCCATGCTCTTTGGTTCCATGGCCAAGTTAAAACCCCATCAGCTATGCTCAAAATAGCTTGTGATGGAGGCCCCTGTTGCCAACAGCGAGCTCAGTTAAATATCTTGGGGTCACCTCGACCCACAACTTGACATGGGAAGCCATATCCAAAACATCTGCAGAACCACCAGATGTAAGCTTGGCCTTGCCTACAGGGGCCAAATACAACCTGACTCCGGGAGCGAGGCTGGCACTTACGAGGGGAGTGCTTCTCCCCTCCCTTAGTTATGGATACCACCTATATGCCAGGTCACCTCAAATCCATCTTAATCGGTGGAACACAGCATATAATGATATCTGTTGGTTTGCACTTGCTGCTCCCAAACTCACCCACCGATGTGAGCTCTATGACAAACTCAGCTGGCTCCCCCCCTGCGGAATTCCTGAACCTTGGTGTAGGAAACTTCACCAGGAAAGTGCTCGCCACGGGCATACCGTCGGGACTAGCGCATCTCCTCCCAAAACTGGATGCCATCCCCTACCAGCTCAGGTCACAGACCGCCGAGTTGCTTAAAGTTCCCCCTACTCGGACCATTATGGGGGATCGTGACTTTGCCGCTTTTGTGCCTAGGCTCTGGAACTCCATTCTGGACTCTGTTCACTCTGCCCTTCCCATGGGACCTTTCGCTCCTCCCTGTGGTCCCACCTAAAACAAACGACAAGATGTGACTGCTCCTAGTCTCTGTAATGTAATACTCTGCAGTCCACTATTGTCCACTCTGAGTCCATGATTGTCTATGAAATATGTATTCAGTGATTCTAATGTCTATCTATGTCCTGTAACAATTTGTACTATGTGTGTCAGTATCTCTGCCCTTATACAAGCGTTGTTATAACTGTTTTTTACTGTATCATGCTGTTTCTCCAATGTTGCCATGTATGTATACTGTATGTTTTGTGCTCTCCCGGGTCGTTTCTGAAAATAGGCATACTACTTGTCTAGTGTACTTACCCAGTAAACAAAAGCTAAATAAATAAATAAAAAGAGAAAGACCAAGGGAGGGATAGTAAGGATTACGAAGAAAGAAAGAGTGTGTGTGGAGGGGGACAAGGAAAAAGCAGACATCTTGAACAAGTACTCTTGTTCAGTGTTCACAGAGGACGGGGAAGGAGAGGGACTACAGATAAGGGCCAGGAGCATTGAAGGAAGGGAGGTAGACACTAGTCCATTTACAGAGCAGAGGGTTCTGAGGGAACTCACAAATCTGAAAGTGGACAAGGCAATGGGGCCAGATGGGGTGCTTCCCAGAATATTGAGGGAGCTCGGGGAGGTGCTGGCTGCACCTCTGACAGCCCTGTTCAACCACTCACTGGAGACTGCAGTGGTTCCAGAGGACTGGAAGAGGGCAGATGTAGCCCCACTTCACAAAAGTGGAAGCAAAGAGGATGCTGGCAACTGCAGGCCAGTCAGCCTGACTTCGATAGTGGGTAAACTAATGGAATCACTACTGAAGGGGAGGATTGTGGAATATCTAGAATCCAGTGGCCTTCAGGATCTGAGGCAGCATGGATTCACTGGGGGGAGATCATGTCAAACAAATCTAATTGCTTTCTTTGACTGGGTGACCAAAGGATTGGATCAGGGTGGAGCAGTGGATGTGGCCTATCTAGATTTCAGTAAAGCATTCTACACTGTTCCACATTGGAGGCTCATAAACAAGCTAGAAGCCTAGGAGTGGGTCCTAAGGTGGCAAACTGGGTGAGAAATTGGTTGAGGGACAGGAAACAGAGGGTGGGAGTAAACGGAGTTCACTCAGGGGAAGAAGGGTGACAAGTGGGGTGCCACAGAGATCAGTACTGGGATTGGTACTCTTTAATGTCTTTATTTGTAACATTGCAAAGAGGCTAGAAGGGAAGGTATGCCTCTGTGCAGATGACACTAAAATCTGTAATAGGGTAAAGACTCCAGGAGGGTGAAAAAATGAATAGTGATCTAGGAAAGTTAGAGCAGTGGTCAGGGGTGTGGCAACTAGGTTTCAATGCAAAGAAGTACAACATCATGCACTTGGGGCACAGAAACCCAGAGACTGAGTTCAAAACCAGGGAAGGGGGTAGTATTAACTACCACCAAACAGGAAAGGGACCTGGGAGTAATCAAATCTGATGACCTAAAGGTGGCCAGACAGTGCAACAAGGCAGTGGAGAGAGCTAGTGGGATGCTAGGGTGCATAGGGAGGGGTATCAACAGCACAAAGAGAGAGGTGGTGTTACTACTGTATAGATCACTGGTGAGACCTCACCTAGAGTACTATGTTCAGTTCTGGAGACCACATCTTTGGAAGGACATAGACAGAGTAGAGGCGATCCAGAGGAAGGCAACTAAAATGTCTCAGGGCCTGCATCACAAGTCATATGAGGAGAGACTGAAGAACCTCAATATGTACACCCTGGAGAAATGGGAGAAGAGGGGGGGGATATGATAGAAACATACAAATACCTCACAGGTAGTAGTAGCAAAACTTTTAGTTTTATACAGGAAGAAAACATGTCATTTGGATTTTATCAATCCAGTTTGCAAGACAGACCTGTACAATATGTAAGTTCCACAAAAAAAAAAAAAATACAAAAATGTAAGGATTACAAATTGACTTAAGACATAAATAAGGTATGTTAAAAGACAAACAGGGAGCAAACCATAATGGAAGGAAGGAAGTACAGCAGTATCACAAGAATGATCTCAAACATGTACAGGTGTGTACACAACAGTTTCTTAATACCCCTAACAAATTTCCTGTGATTTAATTCAGCCCACACAGAAGGTGTAAGTGTGTTCTAGTGTAAGGCTGTCTGGGATTTTACAGTTTTATCTCCAAATTTGTTGGTTCTTCTATCCTGATAGATTTTATTTTGATGTACAGTCCTAGCCAAACACTTTCTAGTGTCTGAAACATTTGAGAACAGCAGCTTAGAGATGTTGTGATTGGAATGATGCACTTTATATCTTAGGTATGAATAAAGTTCAAGAGGGGAAGCATTTTTCAGAAACAAAAGATGCTCAAGTACAAGGGAACGTACTATGAAACTGGAGGGAGGGAGACTTGGGAGATGTGGGGAAGTATTCTTCACAGAAAGAGTGGTGGATGCCTGGAACTGCCTTCTAGCGAAGGCTGTGGGGCAAAACAGCAATGGGCTTCAGGAATACATAGGCTAGGCATAAGGGAACCTTAGAGGTAGGGAAAGGGGGGAGGTAAAGCTGGATATCAACTTGGGCCCTGAGGTGTTATAGTAGGTGGGGAAAATTGACAGACTAGGTGGGCCAAGCAGTCCTTATCTGCCATCAGTATTGATCTTTCTGTGTTTCTGTGTATTTCAAAGAATGCTATAGCAAGTTATATACTGGTAGTTCAGGGACTATATGCTATAATTTGCAGCCGTAAAGCACTTGATAGCAAAACTCCGACACAGACCAATGTATTATAACCTGTATTATAAAAGGAAGCATGTTAGTTGGATATGCTCTTCTTATGCTGTAAATGGCATGTTAGCTGACCATTGAGCTAATCTCCTTGTCTTATAGAAAGTGTCATGGGATCTGTTACAACCAATAGACAGACCCAAGGACGTTGATTTTATGTCTAATTTGAAGTACTGTACCTACTGTACAACAAAACGCCTCACTCAAAGTATTGCACTGCATTTTGACCACTGGAGGTTAGCCTAAGTCCATGGTGTGTGACTTCTGGAAAGAGTCATCAAATATTTTCAGTTTCACAGTGGCACAGTATCATTCAGATATGATCATGCAGCAGTCTTTATAGATCTGATGCTTCTAATACGTCATTCTTAGTGAATCAAATGATAAGCGACTACAACTAATAGAATGATCAGTCCAGTCTACCTCTGCTTCCAACCCTTAATTTTTATGAGCAGGTCGACTTAACAAATAGATGTCCAGCCAATGGAAGAGCAGTTACATCCAAACTAGAATACCCAACCTTGGATCAAACAAATGGTCTCACAACTAGAAGGCAGCTTTGCTGATTACTATTCCCAACAGCTGGTTCCTGCTATTGAGCTGAGAAACAAGATCCCCATGCAAGCAGATGGTTAGACCTGCAACTCAGTAGTGTATACAAAGATGATTTCTAGTGCCTGTTGCCTGCTCTCTGTTTTTTTAGAGTTTTTAGCTTGTTGCCAGACTGTAAATCATTATAAAATATATCTGGTTTTTAGCAGAAGGCTTTGATGTTCTAGCAAGAACTAAGTGGTGAAATGCACACATGTTCCTCTTATACCATAATTAGACCTTGTCTTTTCTAGTGTCTGTAAGTAGTTGTTGTTGATGTTGGACCCCATGAAATGCAGTCTTTTGCTCTACGACAGTCTTTGTGGCCAAACATTTTAAAAAAAGTTTACTTCCCTTTCACTAAAAGCAGCAAGCTAACATTAAGGTTTTTGGGCCTCACTGAACAGCGGGTTTAGTTTTCCGATTTGGTCAAGTTCAAGGAACCATCAGTAACATAAAATATTGCATTTGGGAGTCAACAGATGATACTGTATATCTCTAAGCAGTATGAGATCTAGAAGATTTTCTACCAAGGGAAAAAACTAAAGTAACAAGCATTTGTCAATGCTGAATGTTTGCTTGCTGGCATTGGCATTGGTAGTGTAGGAGTTAGAGAGCTGCATAATAGGAATGGCAGTGAAGTATTGAACTGAAGCCAACCCCACCACCATCCTGCAGAGACTGACAGGCATTAGGGTGTGCCTTCGGGTCGTCAGGCATAATGGCCACGCCATTTCACCACACCCTTCCCTGCAGACACTGACAAGTGTCACAGTGTGCCTTGGGTGTCTTTGGCTCTTATGCTCACCCCATTCCATCAGGAAATACGGTGAGATGGGTACTGTATAGGAGAGTGGGGTGAACTTTGGGGCTGAAGAGTCCAAGGCACACCTCGATGCCTCTCACTGGCTGCAGGGTGTGGAATGGTATGAGCATTACAGGCAAGAATCCTAAGTCACCCCCCGATGCCTCTCAATCTCTACAGGCTAGGGCATTATGGTCGGAAACCCTGATGCCTCAGGCGTTCGTTGGCATTTTCACTCCAAATTTTCAACATGGTTTTTTTGTGACCCCCACCTTATGAATAGTGGCAATATCAGTTTGTTAGCTGAAAGATTATTTCGCACAGCGACTACACCATTTGGCACCACAGGTGCAAAAACACATTTCGAACAGGATGTGAAAAATGACTGCTGTACTGTTCATGGGGAGGTGCAAAAAATGGTAATGTTGAAATTCTGCAGTGAATATATGAAATAAACTGGTGGTCACGAGCGTGCATAGAAAATGCGCAACGCACACCCGTAATGCAATTAGTTTGGGAATTTTTTACAGCAGATTGTCAACACAGGGATTTTGTAACCTCTGCTCATGAACAGTGTCACTGTGATTTTCTTAATCTGTCCTGAACAGTGATTTCCCACAGCGACCACGCATTTCTGCGCTGGAAGTGTGAAAAAAATTTCGGCCATGGTGGGAAAAATGACAGCTATACTGTTCATAAGGAAGTGTGGAAAAATGCCAGTGGTGAAAATCTGGACTGAAAATATTAGAAATCCATAAAGTTATGAGGGTGCGTGGAAACTGCGCAATGGTCGCTCCTAACACAGTCATTTTATGGACGTATTTCACCAAATTTTTAACATAGCCATTTTAACACCTCTGCTCATGAACAGTGTCACTGTGATTTTCTTAATCTGTCCCAAACATTGATTTTGCACACTGACTGCGCCATTGTACGCTACATGGGTGGAAACACATTTTGGCCGAAATGTGAAAAATGACAGCTGTACTGCTCATAAGGAAGTGTGGTAAAATGGCATTATTGAAAATCTGGAGTGAAAATATTGAAAATTCGCGAACTTACGAGCGTGCGTAGGAACAGCACAACGCATGTTCGTAAAACAGTCATTTTGGGGAATTTTTTCACCAAATTTTCAACATGGGTTTTTGGGGGCCTACCTCATGAATAATGACACTGTCGTTTCATAAATTGGTCCTGAAAGGTGGTTCCGCGCAATGAGCACAAAATCACCTTTTGGGGCCGATTAATGCCATGACAGTGACAGAATTCATGAGGTGGGGTCCCAATAACCCCATGTTGAAAATTTGGTGAAAACATTCTCCAAAATGCCCAAGATATGCACTAAAGTTGATAAAACCCTATTTATTACATTATACAGAAGAAGAAGAAGAATCAACATTTATATAGTGCTTTTCATACATCCCAAAGTGCTTTACAAGCAATGCTAGACTGGTAGTGAAGTGACTGAATGTGTGGTGGCAGCCATATCGCACATCATCACCCACACACAGCCTGAATAATTGCATGAACCAGTTTATGGGAAGGGGAATGTTGGCCAGGACACCGGGAATGTTCCCTACTCTTTGCAAAGAGTGCCCTGGGTTCTTTTACTTCCACCTGGACACCCACCAGGACAACACCAGGATGGGCAGAAGGGACCTCGGTTTAACGTCTCATCCGAAGGACGGTACACCCCAGCACTACAGCACCCCCCAATACTGCACTCAGATGCCAGCGATTTTTAGGTGCAAGTCCAATCCCGGTGTGGGACGTGAACCCACGACCTTCTGGTCCAGAGGCAGATATGCTACCAACTGGGCCAGGCTGACCCCATACAGCTTACCAGCATTTCCTCAGTTCACGGTCAGCTTTGAAGAGCGCAGACGTGTTCCCGGTCCACCGAAGTTCATCGTGCTGAGCTCCGGAGGTAAGTAAGTGGGGTGAGGGAGGGGGTGGAGGCAGGGTGTGAGGTGGGCGCGGGGTGGGGGGGAGATTAGGTCAGGACAGTCAGTGAGGGAAGATTTTTTCTTTCAGGTGTCTTTTTTTTTTTTTTTTTAACTTAGACGACACGGGACTTGTGCATGCTGGGGTGGGCTCCCAGCGTGGCAGCTGGAAGGCTGTTTGAGGGGGCCGTGGAGCCAATGGGGGAGTGGGCACCCCCATTGCCCATATGATCTGTTGCCATGCTGCGGTGGGCTCCCAGCGTGGCACCCTGTAGTCTCTTGGGGGGGCAGTGGAGCCGACGGGGGATTTGGCACCCCCTGGCCATACGATCTGTTGCCATGCTGGGGTGGGCTCCCAGTGTGGCATCTAGAACTCTGTTGTGGGGGAAGCGCAGCACAGCTGATGGGGGATTGGGCACCCCCGTCGGCTATACAGTGTGTGTGTGTGGGGGGAAGCACGAGCACGCAGTATGCGTGTGTGTGTGTGTGGGGGGAGCGCGCATGAGCACGCGATATCTTATCACTGCTCACTGAAGCATAGCTCTCCCTTTCAACTGTATGCCCACTCCATTTTCAACTGCTGTCATAGACAGCTGTAGCATTCATTGGAGAACTGCAGCCGTGCCTGCAAACACACTGAATTGGAAGACAGGTGCCACACCTCCGAAAACTTGGATGATGGCACTATGTTTCTTGCATGTGCATGCAAGCAAACATAAAAAGTGGTATCCAGCTGCTGTTATGGTAATGTCTGACTTCTCATTATAGCCTGCAGAATATGAGCTTCTAACAAAATGTTGCTTTATTGTTGCTTCTCATTTCATTATGGCAGCTGATCTAATTGGCTCTGGGTGTGTGATTTCATTTCTGACATGTGCTGCATTGTAACTAGACGCAGAAGAAATTTGTAACACCTCATAGGCTGAATATTACTAATTACAGTGGGTGTATGGGGCTTATAAAGGCATGCTTCTTTATAGAACAAGCATTTGTAAATGCCAAATGTTGATTGCGTTGGTCCGTTGAGCTCGCTCACTGCACCAGTGTCACTTGCTTGTTCTGTTTCTCCTGGTGCTGCAGGCTGCTCTTTTGTGCTGGGCTCCTGCCTGCATTGGCATGTTTTTCTGCCCACAAACAAATCTACAGCTGTCCCAACAGAGCTCCGTTGAGGTGGGTCACTCCCCCTCTCTCACTCGCTCATTCTGTTTCTGCTGCCACTGCAGGCTGCCCTTTTGTACTGGCCTCCTGGCTCTGTTGGCGGCTTTTTCTGCCCACAAAGAAATCTGCAGCAGTCTGGACACAGATCCGTTGAGCTAGTTCACTCCTCCTCTCTCACTCGCTCATTCCGTTTCTGCCGGTGCTGTAGGCTGGCCTTTTGTACTGGGCTCTTGCCTGAGTTGCTGCCTTTTTCTGCCCACAAAGAAATCAGCAGGAGTCACGATAGAGCTCTGTTGAGCTCACTCACTCCCCCTCTCTCACACGCTCGTTGTGTTTCTCTAGGCGCTGCAGGCTGCCCTTTTGTACTGGGGTTCTACCTGCGTTGGCACCTTTTGCTGCCCACAAAGAAATCTGCAGTTGTCCCGACAGAGCTCCATTGATGTCGCTCACTCTGCCTGTCTCACTCGTTCATTCTGTTTCTCCTGATGCTGCAGGCTGCCGTTTTATAGTGGGCTCCTGCCTCTGTTGGTGCCTTTTTCTGCCCACAAAGAAATCTGCAGCAGTTCTGACAGAGCTCCGTTGAGCTCGCTCACTCCCCCTCTCTCACTCACTCACTCACTCATTCTGTTTCTGTCGGTGATGCAGGCTTCCCTTTTGTACTGGGCTCCTGCCTGCATTGCTGCCTTCTTCTGGCCACAAAGAGATCTGCAGCAGTCATGATAGAGCTCCGTTGAGCTCGCTCGCTCACCCCCTCTCTCACTCGTTCATTCTGTTTCTTCCACCACTGCAGGCTGCCCTTTTGTACTGGGCCCCTGTGTGCATTGCTGCCTTTTTCTGCCCACAAAGAAATCTGCAGCAGTCCCAAGAGAGCTCCACTGAGCTCACTCACTCCCCCTCCCTCACTCTCTCGTTCTGTGTCTCCCGCTGTTGCAGGCTGCTCTTTTGTAGTGGGTTCCTGCCTGCATTGGCAACTTTTTCTGCCCACAAAGACATCTACGGCAGTCCCGACACAGCTCCGTTGAGGTCGCTCACTCCCCCTCTCTCACTCGCTCATTCCGTTTCTGCCAACGCTGCAGGCTGGCCTTTTGTACTGGGCTCCTTCCTGCATTGCCGCCTTTTCCTGCCTACAAAGAAATCTGCAACAGTCACGATAGACCTCCATTGAGCTTGTTCACTCCCCCTCTCTCACTCGTTCATTCTGTTTCTCCCCATGCTGCAGGCTGCCCTTTTGTACTGGGCTCCTGCCTCTGTTGGCATCTTTTTCTGCCCACAAAGAAATCTGCAGCAGTCCTGACAGAGCTCCGTTAGCCTCACTCACTCCCCCTGTCTCACTCACTCATTCTGTTTCTGCCAGTGCTACAGGCTGCCCTTCTGTACTGGGCTCCTACCTGCATTGCCGCCCTTTTCTGCCCACAAAGAAATCTGCAGCAGTCGCGATAGAGCTCTGTTGAGCTTGCTCACTCCCCCCTCTCAGTCGCTCGTTCTGTTTTTCCCACTGCTGCACGCTGCCCTTTTGAACTGGGCCCCTGCGTGCATTGCTGCCTTTTCCTGCCCACAAAGAAATCTGCAGCAGTCCCAACAGAGCTTCATTGAGCTCACTCACTCCCCCTCCCTCACTCGCTCATTCTGTGTCTCCCGGCACTGCAGGCTGTCCTTTTGTTCTGGGCTCCTGCCTGCGTTGGCGCCTTTTCCTGCCCACAAAGAAATCTGCAGCAGTCCCGACAGAGCTCAGTTGAGCTTGGTCACTCCTCCCCTCTATCAATCGCATGATCCTAATCTGTCCCAAACACTGATTTCTGACAGCGACTGCGGTATTCTGCGCTGGAAGTGCGAAACACATTTCGACCAGGATGAAAATGACAGCTGTACTGTTCATAAGGAGGTGTGAACAAATGCCAGTGTTGAAAATCTGGCATGAAAATATTACTAATTTGCAAACTTACAAGGTGCGTGGAAACTGCACAACACACACTCGCAATACAGTCATTTTATGGAGTTTCATCACAAAATTTTCAACATAGGCATTTAAGGACCTCTGCTCATGAACAGTGTCAATGTGATTTTCTTAATGTGTCCCGAACACTGATTTCCCACAGCGACCGCACTATTATGCACTGGAAGAGCGAAAACACATTTCAGCCAGGATGTGAAAAGTGACAGCTGCACTTTTCATAAGGAGGTGTAGAAAAATGGCAATGTTGAAAATCTGGAGTGAAAATATTGCAAAGTTGAGAAGGTATGAACGTGTGTGAAAATTGCGCAATGCACATTTGTAACACACTCATTTTATGGACTTTCATCACCAAATTTTCAACATAGGCATTTTAGGACCTCTGCTAATGAACAGTGTCACTGTCATTTTCATAATGTGTCCCGAACATGGATTTCCCACAGCGATGTGCTATTCTGCGCAGGAACTGCGAAAACACATTTTGGCTAGGATGTGAGAAATGACAGCTGTATTGTTCATAAGAAGGTGCCAAAGAATGGCAATTTTGAAAATCTGGGGTGAAAATATTATTAATTCGCGGAGTTACGAGCATGCGTGCAAACTGCACAACGCACAATTGTAACACAGTCATTTTTTGGAGTATCGTCACCAAATTTTCAACATAGACATTTTAGGAAATCTGCTCATGAAGAGTGTCACTGTCATTTTCTTATTGTGTCACGAACACTGATTTCCCACAGCGACCATGCTATTCTGGGCCAGAAGTGCGAAAACACATTTCGGCCAGGATGTGGAAAATGACAGCTGTACTATTCACAAGGAGGTCTGAAAAAATGCCAGTGTTGAAAATCTGGCATGAAAATATTACAAATTTGCAAAGTTATGAGCGTGCATTGTCCTGTTGCTACTTTTTTGGATTTTTCCCACCAAATTTGCAACATAGGCTTTTTGAGAGCCCACCTCATGAACATTGGCACTGTCGTTTCATTAATCGGTCCAGGAAGGAGATTCTGTGCAGTGACCAAGAAATCACCTTTTAGGGCAGAATAACACCATGACAGTGTCAGAATTCATGAGGAGGGGTCCCAAAAACCCCATGTTGAAAATTTGGTGCCAAAATTCCAAAAAATGCCTGAGATATGCATCAAAGTTATAAAAACCCTATTTATTCCATTATATAGCTTACCTGCATTTCCTTATTTCTCGGTCGGCTTTGAAGAGTGCAGATGTATTCCCGGTCCACCGAAGATGGTTGCGCCAGACTCCAGAGGTAAGTATGGGGTGAGAGTGTGTGTGGGGAGGCAGGGTGCACAGTGGGTGGGTGCAGATTGTGGGAGAGGGGCAGGGAGACCGCCGAGGGACCTTTTCCTTTTTCCATAGGAAAAAAAAAATTGTGGGACCGTTTTTGTTTTTACAGAGGCATGTGGCATGCTGGGTGGGCTCCCAGCGTGCCAACGGAGTTTTTATTAGGGGGGCAGCTGTAGCCGACAGAGATTGGGCACCCCATTGGCACACAACAAAAGCGGGGGGTGACATTATCCTGACAGGATTGGGCAACCCCGTCGACACACAACAAAAGTGGGGGTTACATAATGCCGGATGGGGTGGGCTCTCTGTAAGCAACATCAGCCTTTGGGGCACTGAAGCCAACAGGGATTGGGGCCCCCGTCAACAAACAAACACGGTGGGGGGGCACATGCTGCTGAGGGGGATTGGGCATCCCCTCGGTGGGGGGGGGTTAATATTGTTTGTGAACACACTGGCAAGCCACCACTATGTTCACAAACAGTATCACTGTAACAAGGTTCCGTCCAGCAATGATGGGTCACTTCCTCATTTCAGCTAATGGCTTATGCTGCAATGATGAGGCAGCCCCTGACTGCAGTGGCTGAAACCTTACAAGGTTGTGGCACGCTGGCTGAACTAGTGTCAGCAGCAGCGTGCCATGGCATTGGGGAAAGCGGGCCAAGCCTTTAAAGGCTGTGGGGGCATTGGCCACAACAGTGCTGCGCCTCCACAACCTGCTTCTGGAAAGCTGCCGCAATATGTTTCTTGCACATGCGTGCAATCAACATAAAAATGACAGCTTGAACAGCACTTTGTAATGCAGCAACTGAATTTGAAAGTGCAGCTGCTGTTAAGTAAGGGTGTACATAATGACAGGAACATACCACTTCAAATTCTTATGCCAGCAGGTACAGTTCAAATGAAAACCTAAATCACAGTGTATGGGCCTGAAAACTATGATTACAGTGGTAAAGAGATTTAGATGTAAGCCTAAAAGGCCCTTCCAAGATTACCTCCCCACTACTCGGTGGTTGTTGCCAAGATTCTGGACCTATCCATTTATTCATCTAGTAGTGTTTTGAAGGGTTTTCATGCCTGAAGCACTAACAAACTTTTGAGGTAACAGAAACACAGTATTTGATGGTGGGTGAGCACTGTTGGCCCATCCTGTCTGCCCATTTCTCTGTACCTACACTACAACTGTAGACCGTGCCCAATCTACAGCTCTTTCTCCATCCCCCCTTCCTTTCCACTGTGATTCCCTTGTGCTTATCCCATGCACTCCTGAACCCAGTCACTGTTTTTGTCCCAACCAACTCCACTGGAAGGCTGTCCCAGGAATCCACCACTCTATATGTGAAGGAGTACTTCCTCACATCTCTCCTGAATCTACCCTCCTCCAGCTTCATAGCATATCTCCTTGTTCTTGCACACCTCTTCTTGTGAAAAATGCTTCCCTCCTGTACCTTATTTAACAGTGTGAGATATTTAAAGGTCTCTATCATATCCCCCCTCTATCTTCTCTCTTTCAGTGTGTACATATTGAGGTCCTTCAGTCTCTCCTTGTAGGGCAGTTGATGCAAACCCTGCAGCATTTTAGTTGCCCTCTTCTGGACTGCCTCTACTCTGTCTACGTCCTTCTGGAGATGTGATCTCCAGAATGACACAGTACTCTGTGTGGGGTCTTACAAGCGATCTGTACAGAGGCTACATCATCTCCCTCTTTTTGCTGGTGATACCCTCCCTGCGCAAACCAGCAATGCTTTAGCCCTCCCTACTGCCTTGTTACACTGCCAAGCCACCTTTAGGTCATCGTATATAATTACCTCCAGGTCACTCTCCTGCTTGGTGGTCATCAATACCACTCCACCCAATTTGTATTCCGCCCCTGGGTTTCTGCGCCCTAAGTGAATTATTTTGAACTTTTTCATATTGAAGCCAAGCTGCCATGCCCTTGCTCACTGCTCTAGTTTTCTCAGGTCTCAGCTCATCCTTTCCACCCCCCTGGAATCTCCACCCTATTGGAGATTTTGGTATCATCTGCAAAGAGACAGTCCTTCCCTTCTAGCTGTACTACAATGTCACTTATAAAGACAACAAAGAAGACCAAACCCAGCAATGATCCCTTAATTACCCCACTGGTCACCCTCTCTTCCTTGGAGTGAATTCCATTTATACCACCCTCTGTCGACCTATCCGGTAACCAATTTCTTATCCAATTTAAAACCTTTTGACCCACTCCTAAGCTAGCCAGCTTGCTTATTAGTGTCCTATGGAGTCCAAGTAGGGTCTCTGGTGACACTATAGGTACGAAATTTAGGGCAGACTAGGTGGGCCAAGTGGTTCTTATCTGCTGACAACTTCTATGTTTCTATGTGGAATGATGTTGAAAGCCTTACAAAATTCTAGGTAGGCCATGTCCACTGCTCCACCCTGATCTAGTTCCTTGGTCACCCAGTCAAAGAAATCTCAGCATGACCTCCCCTCTGTGAAACCATGCTGCCTTGAATCTTGGAACCCACTGGATTCAAGATATTCTACAATCTCTTCCTTCAGCAGTGATTCTATTAACTTGCTCACCACCGATGTCAGGCTGACTGGCCTATAATTGCCGGTCTCCTCACTGCTACCACTTTTGTGTAGTGGCACTACATCCGCCCTCCTCCAGTCCTCTGGAACCACTCCTGTTTCCAGTGAGCTGTTAAACAGAACTGTCAGAAGTGCAGCCAGTATTTTCTTGAGCTCCCATATTACCCTTGGATGCACCCCATCTGGCCCCATTGCTTTGTCCACCTTCAAACTAGCAAGTCCCTTCAGGACTCTTGCCTCGAAAAAAGGACTAATATCTACCTCCCTGCCTCCCTCCAAAGCTTCTGTTACTTTTTTGTGGCCTCCTCACCTTCTCGTTCCTCAGTGAACACTGAAAAAAGTATTTGTTCAGGATGTCTGCTTTTTCCTGGTCCCTCTCTGCACAGTCTTCCCCTCTCCATTTTAACCTTACTATCTCACCCCTGGTCATCACCTTAGAATCCCACCACGGTCTTCTTCTTTTCACTTATATACCTGAAAAATGTCTTGTCCCTGTTCGTTGCCTACTGGGTTATTCTCTCTTCAGTTTGCATCTTTGCACTGCTTACTGCTTTCCCTGCTTTCCTCTGTTTCCCCGGATACATCTCCCTATCCTCTCTCTCTGCACCTCTCATACCTTCTGAATGCTACCCTTTTTGCCTTTACCTTTTCAGCCACCTCTTTTGAGAACCATAGTGATCTAATTTTCATCTTGCTTTTGCTCACCTGTTTGATGCAGAGGTTTGTTACCTTTACTATGCTCCCTTTTATCTTCACCCACTGTTCCTTTATGCTACCCAGGCCACCCACTCCCACCAGATTATCCTTGAGGCATTCACCCAGCTTTATCAAATCTGCCCTACTGAAGTCCAGAACCCTCGCCCTGTGTGTTTCGATTCCACAGTTGTCCTTATATTGAACCACACTGTACTGTGATCACTGGTCCCCAAGTGGCCTCCCACGTTGACGTCTGCAACACTATCCTTTTTAATGAGTACCAGGTCCAGTGGGTTCACTGACTAGTTGCCTGAGCAACGACTCCTCCAGAAAGACCTGGATAGAGATGGGTGAAGTCCCTAAAATTTGCTATGCAAAATAATTTGGGAATTATGTGAATTTCCTGGAGCGCAATTTGCAAATTCGTGTAGGCATATTGACCGGAAAGTGTGGAATTTTACCCGTGAAATTTCACACTTCCAAACAAAACCTTTCCTGCTGTTTAGTGGGCGCCCCCCCACACCAATTGCTGGCCCTAATTAATAAAATATATATATCCCTGATGTCTAGTGGTCCTCCCCATGCTGATCGGTGGCCCCAGTTTAATAAAAAATATATATGTTTAACTAAAATCCATTCCCTGGTGTCTAGTGGTCCCCCCTCCCCCGCCGATCACCAGGCCTAGTTTAAAAAATATATATTTATTTATAAAATCCCTGGTGTCTAGTGGACCCCCTCCACACAGTCAGGGAGTGCCCCTCCATCAAATTCAATTACCACCCCTCTCCCCCCCCACTCAGACCCAAAGTGGGCGACCAGCACAACCTTCCACTCTCTACAACGGCTGGCTGCTGGACTGACCTGGCTGGAATGAATGAGCATGTGCTTGTACAAACACACTCTCATTCATTCACCATGTGGCCACAATCCAACTCATTCATTAAGCTTTCTTTGTGGGTGCAGACCTGAATGTAGTGCTGCCGGCACTAGAACAGCCCTCTGCTCTTGTCTGTGCCCACAAAGAAAGCTCAATGAATGAGCTGGATTTTCCTGAATGAATGAGCACCTGCTTGTACAAACAGGCGCTCATTCATTCCAGCCAGGTCAGTCAGGCATCTAGCCCTGGTGGAGAGTGGAGAGCTGTGCTGGTCACCTGCTGGGGTCTGGTTGGGGGGGAAGAAGGATGGTGACTGAATTTAATGGAGGAGCACTTTCTGACTAGGTGGGGGTCCACTAGACACCAGGGATTTTATTAATAAATACATATTTTTTAAACTGGGGATGGTGAACGGTGGGGGGGGGGGCACTAGAACCAGGGATTTTAGTTACTTTTACAAACATATATATATTTATTTAAACTGGGGCTGGCGATCAGTGGGGGTTGGGACCACTAGACACCAAGGATAGATTGGGGATGGTGTTGGGGGGATTCCCCATTTGTAACCTCTACTTGCTTTGTTTTTTTTAAGTGCAATTTGCACTTAAAAACCCCAAAGGAAAAGTCACAAATGATGAATTCTGGGTAATTTGAAAATTTTTCGTGAAGTGCTGTGAGGAGGCGAATTTGGTGACTTTGCCACATATCCACCTGTGGAGTAAAACTTTGCTGCGTCTCTAGTCCAGGACGTTTCTAGTTTAAGCCACTGCTGAGAGGCTCCAATCTACATCTGGCAAGATGAAGTCCCCTACCAGAACCACCTCCCCATTTTCTGCTATCTTGACAGTGGCTTCCACCAGTACCTTATCTAATTCCTCTCCTTGTACTCGGGGTCTGTAGGTCACTCCAGGGGAAATAGTGGCTACATTCCTCATCTTTAGGGTGACATACAGTACCTCTGCCTCCGCCCCGTATTATTTGTATCTCTGTCAGTTTTATGCTTTTCCTCACACAAGGCACCACACCCACTCCTTTCCTTCCCATCCTGTCTTTCCTGACCAAAGTGTAGCTTGGTATGGTTATGTCCCAGTCATGGTTTTCAGTGCACCACAACTAGGTAACGGCTACAATATGCAGGCTGGCCTCTGCCATGATGGCCTCTAGGTCCAGAATCTTATTTCTCAGACTTCTAGCATTTGCACACATGGCCTTTCAGATTTTGTTTCCGCTCTGCTTGTTGCCCCCCTTTTCTTTTTGCCCTCCTTCCTTCCCACCTCTCTTTTTTGTGCTCCTGTTATTTTCCCCTTTATCTCTATGACCCTGCTTCCTTTATTAATTTACACCCTGGTGGATTCCTCTCCCCTTGAATTCTCTTTACTTTCTACTTCAGCCTGTGGGGTGCAGTTTCTGACTCCCCGATTCCTTACTCCACCACCCTTTGGCTAGTTTAAATGTTAATTGAAGTAACATTTAAACTATCCACTGAGGACCGTGGTTCTCCTCCCGGATGGATGCAGGCCATCACCCCTGAATAGACCCTTATCCTCTCTGGTGGGTCCCCAGTCCCTAATGCAGCTGAACCTTTCCTCTTTGCACCATTTCTTCAGCCATGAGTTGAAGCTCCTGGTTCCGAGATCCCTCTCCTGCCCCCTGTCACAGACTGGCAGCCCCTCAGCGACAGCCACTGAGCGAGCTACCAAAGACCCCTTCCCAGCTCCCTAAACTCCCCCTGCACTGTCTCAGCCCCATCCTTAAACATATCATTAGTTCCCAGGTAGACAGAGACATCTAGCTCTCCATTTTATTATGGACATGATGTTATTTATTACTGTGGTTTTAAATGCTGTATGTGAAATTTTGTAAAGGCGCCCTGAGCTTAGGAAGGGCGCCTTAAAAAAATAAATTTTACTTACTTACTTACTCCTGTCCAACTGTTCTAGCGATCCTCAGGATCTGCTTCCCATCCCTCTGGGCTGAGGTGCTGGGTAGGCACCTAACCTGCCTTTCCCTCCTTTCCTATTCCCAAATCTATATCCCCTCACAATCAAGTCCCCCACCAGAAGTTGCTTCCTCCTCCTCTGTGGTTTTGTACCACCCTACTCGGGGTCTCCACTATGGAAGGTCCCCACATCCTCCCTGGTTACTACCACAGGTGCCTCCTCCTGGCAGTTCTGTCCCTTCAGAGTCATGTCAGAATTACATAGAGGTACCTTAAGAGGAGTGTGCCTCTGTCCCACTACCCCCACCCTTCCAGAGCCCACCATAGTCCAGTTGTTCCTCCTCCCTGGCATCCTCTGAGTTAATGGTGGCAGAATTGGTAGCCACTTGGTGGAGGAACAGGTCCCTCAAATCCTAGTCAACTCAGCCTAGAGTCTAGTGACCTCCTCCTTCAACCCAGAGAAGTGTGTATAGATGGGGAAGCACCACAATCTTCAGAAGGCCTCCCTGAAAACTGCTGCCCCAGAGCCATTGCACTGCTCAATTCCCAGCCTTCACAACTTGGGTTCTCCCAGTGTTACCTGAAAATACTTTAGCAACCTTACCCCTGATAGAGTGTTTCTAGTCTTCCCCTTTTTTTTGTTTATATTTGTGTTCCCCCATACCTTGTTTAAATCTTTATATACTCCTACCCCTAGATTGGTGTTGCTCCTATTCGCAGTTTTGGCCTACCTTTGACCTTTTGCCTTCTCCAGCAGTGAGTGTTACACAGGAGTGAACAGGTGCCTTGCCTTAGTCACCTGGTAGAGTCTCCCACTTCTCTGCTTCCTTCTGCTGATGCCTGCCAATGCCTACGACACCAGTCACCTGTTCCACTCCTTCGCTATTCCACTCACTCACTGGACACGATTGTGTGGGACACGTTCTCAGTGGCTGCTTTTATGCAGAACCTGCTCCCTTCCTGGTGGCACGCTATTGGCTGTGAGAGGTCATTTATCCACTAGCTGAGGCCCCAGGCCAGACAGTTAGCACCCTTCCCCCAAACTACAGGGCTAAACACAGTTCTTATAATATGGCCCCTAAATGTGGGCTCTTCCGGCTGGTCTCAAATTTACCCTTCACTCAATAATAAGTATTCTAAGTACTCCAATTCAAACCAGTTTCACCACAACTTACCCTACCTATGTTTTCTCCAAAAAAACACATAGCTTTCTTGTCCCTCACATGGGAAGTGCAGGCAGACTCTGCCTAATACTTAACGTAGGTTGTTCCAAAGTTTGATCACATTTTGTGTGTAGAAAGATCCCCATTTGTCAGTTTTATATAGCCCCCTGAGAGCTGTCTGTTGTCCCCTCCAGAGTAATGATCACAGTTTTTGTATTCTAAACCCATTCTGCACACAGCAGATCGTACATACTAACATGCCAGCGGAGTAGGCCTAATGGTCTATTGAGTCTGCTCAAAAATCAGCACCTGGTCAGGACACCATTGCTGCCTTCCCCGCCACCCCCATTCCCCATCAGAGTTACACCTACAGATCTGGCATTGCTCAGTTTTACCTTCCCCTTATACCTATTCTAGCCCCTCTTGAATCCCTCCACTGTACTAACAGCAACCAGTTCCATAGGCAGTGCGTTCCAAGGGTTCAGCACCCTCTCACTATAGTAGTGTCTCTTAGCTTCCCCCTGAGCCTCCCGCCAACCAGCCTCTTGGAGTGCCCCCGGTGGCCCCCTCCTCCTTCAGCTGGAACACCCTATTTAGGCTGACTCTATTTACTCCGTTTAGATATTTAAAGACCTCGATCATATCCCCTCTGCCCCTTCTCTCCTCCAGGGAGTACAAGTTGAGCTCCTCAAGTCTCTCCTCATAGGATATTTCCCCCAAACCTTGTATCATCCTGGTCACCATCCTCTGGCCCTCTCCAGAAGTGCAATGTCCTTTTTCAAGTATGGCTTCCAAAACTGCACGCAGTACTCTTGGTGTGGTCTAACCAGGCAGTTGTACAGAGGGAGAAACACCTCCCATCTCCTCAAGGTTATCCCCTGGTGATGCACCCAAGCATTTTTTTTGCTTTAGCCACAGCCCTCCTACACTGCTCAGAGTTATTCATTTTGGCATCCACAACCACCCATCCTTTTCCCCTCCCAAAACCTGCAGTTTCTCCCTAACCAAAAAGTACTCATGAGCTGGGTTCCAAAGCCCCAAGTGGAGAACACTGCATTTCTTGGCATTAAACTGCAGTTTCCAGGTGTGTGACCACCTCTTCTGAGTCCCCAGGTCCCCCTGTAGGGCACCTCTACCCTCCTCCCCATCCACCACTGCCCCCAGCTTCAAGCCATTGCAAAAAGGCTAATTTCACTCCTGATACCATCCCTGATGTTTGAGATGTAAGCATTAAACAGGAGTGGACCCAGCACTGACCTTTGTGGGACCCGCTAATGACCTTCCTAGGCGATGACACCCCCCCGACCACTACCCTCTGAAACTGCCCAGTTAGCCAGTTTCCTATCCACCTTAACATCCTTTTCTCCACCCCTTTCCCCCCAGCTTGTCCAGCAGCCCAGGGTGTGGCACTGAATCAAACACCTTGCTGAAGTCTAGAAAGAGGACATCCACGAACCTGTCCTGGTCCAGCATCTCTGTCATCCAATTGTAGAACTCCTCAAGGCTAGTCTGAGATGAGCTGCCCTGAACAAAGCCATGTTGGTAATCATCCAGATGACCCCATGTCTCCAGAAACACCTCCAGGTTCTCCTTCAAGATGGCCTCCATCATCTTGCCTACCACCGATGTCATGCTGACAGATCTATAGTTAGCTGGCTCCTCCAGTGAGTCTTTTGTGGATAGACACAACATGAGCCATCCTCCAATCCTGAGGCACCCACCCCATCTGAAGGGAGAAGTTAAAAAGGGCCACCAGAGGTCCAGCAAGGACATCCGCCATCTCCTTTAGCAACCTGAGATGAAGGCCATCCAGACTCGGTGCCTTATCCGTTTTCAGGGACTTAAGGGCTTCCCTCACCCTACCAACAGGAATCTCAATGTCCATGACCTCTCCCCTTCCTCATTCCTAGTCCTCCTCCCCCATAAAGTGTTGACCCTCCCTCGTCTCTAGTGAAGACAGAAGCAAAGTATTCATTAAGTACCTCTGCCTGGTCCCTGGCCTCCTCAGTGCACCCACGCCCTGACCTCAGTCAGCTAATCTGCCCCGTCACCTTCCTTCTTTCCCTGATATACCTAAAGAACCCTTTTTCCATGCTTCTGATCCCCTCTGCCAACCTCTGTTCTGTCCTTGCTGTGGCCAATCTTACCACCCTGGTTACCTTTTTGGATATCATATCTTACTCCCTCCTGTCCACGACCCCACGTGAGTGCTTGTATCTTTTATAAGCTGCTCTTTTCTCCCTCACCACCTCCTGGACCTCTCTGGTTCATCAGCTCGGCTTTCTGGCTCTATTAAACTTATGTTGGATCTTCATGCAGGCTTTGGTAGCTTCCAGAAGCCCTCTTTTAATAATTTACCACCTGCTGTCTGTGTCCACGTCTGGTCTAATCCCCTCCAAATACCCTTTGAGGATCCCCTCCATACCCTTAACGTCCACTCCCTGAAAGTCAACCACCACCATTTAGTGCAATATTCCCCTCCCCCCAGGTCTAGGGAAAACCAAACCATGGCATGATCACTCCCCACCAGTGGGTCCCCTACCACTAGGTTCCTAACCAGATTGTAATCCAACAGGATCACATCCAGGATACAAACATCCCTTGTCGGGTCAGCCACCAGTTGGGAAAGGAATACATCCTGAAAGATGTCCAGCAGGTACTGCTCCCTAGTCAGTG
Organism: Neoceratodus forsteri; assembly: GCA_016271365.2. NCBI lineage: Eukaryota > Metazoa > Chordata > Ceratodontiformes > Ceratodontidae > Neoceratodus > Neoceratodus forsteri. Next base: position 1,124,305,737 of record CM057449.1, on the reverse strand, counting down.
GGATGCCATAGTTCCCTAATCAACCCATGGCATGTTAAGGTCACCCAGTGCTACAGTTCTACCCCCCCGACCACAGAGGTCTCTGAAATTTGCCACCAGCTCATGCTCGAGTTCTTCAGCATGCATAGGCAGCCTATAAACTACCCCCAGATTTACCCTCTTACCCCCAGGTGCCTGCAAGGTGACCCATAATGCCTCTATGTTTCTCTGTGCCCCCTCCACCCTGCATGTATCGATGACATTCTTAAGATAAGTGCTACCCCACCTCCCCTGTCCATAGCCCTGTCCTTCTTGAAAACAGTGTACAGTAGCAGGCACAGACACTGCCACCTATTTCCAGAAATTTCTGTGATATTTCCAGAAATATCTCCTGCTTTCTGCACTTCCACGGTAGGGGCAGCAGAGAGAAACTTTTCAGAAATTTCATGAAATATCTGGAAATAGCTGGCAATGTCTGTGGCTACCACTGTACCCCATCAGGTTTAGGTCTCAATCATGCCGAGAAGTGGCCCAAGCGTCAGTGAAGGCCTCCACATCCACATCCTCTTCAGTTAGCATCTCCTGAAGCTTGGGCGTCTTGTTTCCCGTTCTCCTGGTTTTAATCAGGACCACCCTCCATCACTGCCCCTGCCCCCGCCCTCGCCCATTCCCCCAACCTGAGACCCCCTAGTTAACAGCATGCTCCTGCTCCCTTGTGCACAGTCGAGTGCCCTGGTTTGGCACCCCCTCCCTTCTGTTTGGGGAGTAGGCTAAGTCCTCCCTTGATGTGCCTGTGAGCAGCAGCCTCAAGCCTCAGCCCTACCCCTCACAAGTTTAAACCCCACCTAGCTTGATGAGCTCGGTCAGTTTTAGTTTAAACCTCCTTCCCCCAAAATTTAAGTGGCGCCTATCCCTAGCATATAGCCCTTTGTCCTCCCAAGTTGCACCCCAGTCCCCCACTAACCCATACCCCTTAGTCACACACCATGCTCTGAGCCACTCATTAACCTCCCTGATTTTCTGTTTGTTTCCCACGCAAGCTCTGGGGACTGGGAGGACCTCCAAGAAAGAGACCGTGCACCCCACAGCATGACGCACCCTGGCTAGCTCCTAGAACTTTGCTTGTATCTCCTCCACACTATTTCCCTGTATGTCATTAGTGGCTAGGTGCACTAATATGTTAGGGGATCCTCCACATTCCTTCACCAAAGCATAGACCAAGTGCTTGGCCTTGTGCATAGGCAAGCCAGATATACTTTTGACCCTGATAGCACAGCCTTGCTCCTCACTCCTCTGTTCCCACTTAATACTCCTGATCATGGAGTCCCCCAGCAGGAGCAGTTTAATCTTCTCCTTCCCCTTGAGCCTACCTCCTTCCTCTGCCACACCCCCCTCACTCCCACTACCTTTCCATTTTCTCTGGCCACACCAACAATTCGATTGCCAACAGCTGTCTTTACCCACCTGTTCCAACTATTTCTCCTGTTTGACCGTTCTTCTCCTAGCTCCCCCCATCCCACCTCACCACTCTGGTCAGTTCCACAAGCACTCCCATTAACCTGTGGCCCCTCCTGACCTTCAGGGGCTCTTTTTCTATCTCCCTTGTCCTTTTTTCTGCTCTCCCAGACACTTAATCCCTGCTGGTCCCTTTCTCCCGGGATCCGTGCTCCCTCCCTCCCATCCCTTCGTTCTCCTTCCTGACACTCCCTACTCCCAGCTACCCTTCCTGTGCTATCCCTGGCTCTTCTTTTAGTCCCGGTGTCCATGCCCCCAACCTCCCACTCGCTTTCATCCTCCTCCTTCTCCTTCCGCCCACTGCTGGCTGTGCCCCCAGCATCTTCTGAGCCCCCCCCCCATGGTGTCCACCAGTGGCAAGTACCTATTTGAGATTGGGATTCCCCCAGCAGGTTGCTTACCAGTGATTCCTTCCTGTGAGGTAAGCTCCCTTGCTGTGGTCCTTGGATGCCCTTTTGCCCATATGCTGATGTAACCCCCAGGTGGCGCTATCCCAAGGGCTACTACCCCTGCCTGCTGGGCTAGTAGCAGGTTAAGGGGCCTGGGTAATGAAACGGGTGCTTACACCCAGAGGTCAGGGCTGTTAGTGGTCAAGCTAACCTGGGCACAGCCCTCTGGGACACTGTAACCCCCTTCTTTCCCTTCTAGTGGCCTGAACAATATACAATAATTACTTTCACAATGACCCTTAATCACTAGGCAATTACTCACACTATTTGCACTTTCCACCAGGGCTGGTCCCTCTAGCTCAGGAGTTCTCACACTTTGTCATAGTGAGCCTCCCCCAAGCCTTGGAAAAGATCTTGAGCCTCCCCCTAATATAGAAATAATTTTGGGCCTCCCCATACTTAGAACAACTATCATACTTTGCACATTACAGGAAGAATATAATGAAGTGCACATGAGTAGTTGAGTTTATTCTCATTTTATTGAACTTATTTTTCTCTTTCTCTATACTGTACTGAAACTAACTAGCACAGCTTCAATTAACTCTTACAAAGTGCTAAGCTCAGCTAAAATAAAAGATGCCTGTAACTGTCATTAAGCCTCTTCTTATCCTCATGTGTGCCATGTGCATCCTTTGGTAAGACATAATTGCTTTGTTCATATTAACTACTTATTGCTTGCACTTTCATTTATATTACGATACAATTCCGCTATTCTGCTCCTGACTTATATCTGCTACCTTGCTGCAGCAACCAAAATCCTGCTATCCCTTCCCCTCCTACTCCTGGCTTTGTCTATGTATACACTTCGCTGATCACACTGTCAAACCATTCCTACCTTCCTTATCCATTTTATTCTGTTGTTTGTCCCATCTGCCAAAATGTACATATTGCAAACATCAGTTACCATGTTTCAATTATCAGTACGCTATCTATAAGTCGCTTCCCTGTGTTACATTATCTGATTACCACCTGCGGTCATCCTATGTGGTATCCTTTGTATGTACTGTATATCTTGCCTGTATTATGTGATGCTTGCATTTATGTATATATTGTTTATTACCTATTTATGTATGTATGTTGTGTAAGTCTATATGTCACAGGACCTCCTTGTGAATGAGCTTGCTCAATGGAGTTTTCCTGCAATAAACTTGAAACTTGAACTTGAAACTATAACCCCCCTCCCCAGGTCAGCCTACTTGCTCCACACTTCTGACTTTTGGACTCTATTTACCCCTTGTTGCAATACCTCCATGAGTCAGATTGCTTTCTTTGTCAGTTTTACCCTGCTCTTAAACAACTTCTCAGGGACCATTTTGCTCCCTCCTGCTCTTGCTCCTAGTATCTCTCTGCTTAGCCTTTGTATTTGTGCTTTTCTGCAGCCAGTATAATGGGTCAGTTGTTACCTTGTTCCTATTCATTTGCATTATTTTGAATTTTGTTTTGCACAGTTTCCAAGAATTGTATTTTCCCCATGTCATACCAGGAAACAAGTGTTTGTTGAGCGTGTCTTTCCTGGTAACCATTTTGTACATAAATTTGCATGCCATTATTCGCTTTCACTTTGCTGCATCCTTTCACACGAAGTATCCAGAACTTGACATTAAAATATAGTACATTTTAAGGCTTGCTTGAGCCTCCCCTGGAACAGGTTGGGGCCTCCCCTTGGAGACTGGCCTCACCATTTGATAAACCCTGCTCTAGCTTGACCCTGGGGACTCCCTGTAAAACAAGGTTAAGCACAGCAAATAGCAACAGTACAATACTTTTGGCACAAACTGGAACCATGGTCAGGTTAAATGCAAACAAAGTTAAACCTGATTTATTCAGGGAACTTGAACAAGGGAGGGGCGTAATCAGGTTGATTTGCTATATTAATCAGACAGTTATGCATGCAGTTCAGATTCCCTACACAGTCACATACCCTGGGCACCAAGGTAGGAAAACGGTGGGCTAGCCAGGAACATTGCAGCTGGTTGTGGCCCTGTGATGGAAGAAAGCAACATGCACAACACACACTATTTGTAATCTGGAGCCCTGAGGGCTCAGTTCATGAAAGAAAAGGCAACAAGACAACCAGATGACAACACTTTTAGATTTAGCTGTTGTTGCAGGGAGCTAACCTGATGTTTACTCACGATACCCAGTTCTGGACACAGGCCAGAAAAAATCGAGACTGCAGACTGTTGACCTGGAGTGCCTGGAGTAGCAGGGCCCACACGAATCTCCGAGGCGTCATTTCTGTTCAAGGCGTTGAGCAGGGGGCTGATCCCCAGGCCGGTCTCTCGTCGATGACTTTCTCTGCGTAGCAGATATTCTGGCTGGGCCAGTGTATCTGGGTGCAGGCAAATGGAAATGGATACGGATTCAGTGTGTGGAGCTGGATACAGCCTCCAGTAAAGCAAAACACAGTTCAGACACACAGTGGGGAACCAAATCACGACCCACTATAAGCACACAGCACATTCACATGTAAAGAAATTCCACTGTACCAGGTGACTGGCTCTGTGGTTGCAAGTACAGAGTCTCTGCAGAATCCGGGAGTTCCGAGGTAGCTGGAAGTCCTGACAGGCTGATTGCATTCAGCAAATCCTCGGTCTTCTTCAGGTTAAAGCCTGGTCACAATTCAGTGGCTTAATTCGCTCTCCAAATTCGGATTCAGTCCGAAAAAAGCACAAGTTCCCTCTCAGGGACAGCAGGCAGGCACACAGGCCAAACTCAGGCTTTTCCACAGTTCCCCTATGGAGTGCTGCTCGAACTATCTCGAGCTGTTACTTCTTCACTTCCCAACTCAGATCTAACTGAAACTGCAAGCAGTGTGGGACTTTCTCCAAGATCCTAAAGGTTCAGTTGGCTGATCTTTCTGTCTGTCACAACAAGGGCTCCCCCTCCAGGTTATTTTAGGTGCCAAAAGCCCAAAACTTCAATTCCTACAAGTTTTGGCCCCACCAAGTCCCTGTAGGCAGGCTCCATTTTAGAGTCCCAAATGTACTGATTGGCCCATTCTGACAGTCCAGGACCAAGGTGATGGAAACAAACAGAACTGTCCATACTGCAAAGATGGCAGGTTAGCACAAACTACAATATTATTACTACTCTAACAAATGATCAGCAAACAAGTACATCTTCTAACAGAGCTCCCTCTTAGATTAATTATGACTGCAATCCAGGCAGCTCTTAAAGAGACAGTACACAGAGGCTATACAGGTACTCTTTGGCAATACGTTTAAACTGCTAAAATGCAGGACACCAGCCTGGCAGTGAGCATTTAAGCAAGCTCAAGGAAGACTTTTTGGGAACCCCCATTTGTAGGGGGGTTACACCCTTCCCTGTCTAGAGAAAACTTGGCATCCACATCAAGTCTGTAACATCACAATATCAAAAATGCAATAGAAATGAGACATATATATCATTAGCTCGTTACATCACTATACCTTTCAATTTACTTCGCAGTACTACATCCATATTGACAATACTTATGCATGTTTCATACAGGTAATGCTGATTCCACTATGATTAACACAATAGTAACATCACAATACTGTTTCAGGTAATAACTTTCTGTACATTAAACAATGTAGGAGGGGGCCCTTCCCTATCAGCTAACTTGGGGCTGGATGGGGAAGGGGCACCATACTGAGAAGGAAGAACAATCAACCTGGAATTGGCCATTAAGCTCAGTTTGGGTAGTGAGCTCTCAGAAATATAAACACCTTTGTGAACCACATTGAGAGGCAAATCCACTGGCCTCCTGGGAGAATCATAACTGAAGCGCAATACTGGCTTGACAGCTTGTCCAGTCTTTCTGGGGGGAACAGCCACAGTCTCTGTACTTCCAGCACTAACTTTGAAGCTTTTCTCATTCGTGAGGGGTGCCTCTGCATGGATGGGAATGTCCAAACTGGGAGCACTATCAGCTCCTTTTTCTGTAGGCTCTGTTTCTACAACACTCTGCTCATTTAGATAAGGTTCTGGCACAATTAGGCTTTGTGGCACTGAAGGATGGCTGTCAGCACTCTCATACTGTTGTTCAAGTTTTGGTGACTGGAGAGACTCAGACCATCAGCCCCTTCTTTGGGCAAGTCACACAGTTCCATTAAATACAGGGGGTCTTGACAACTTTGGAGTTATTCTCTGGGCGTTCCTTGTACATTGGTAGATTATCCAATTTTCTAACTACTACATGAGGAAGATGGTGCCACCTATCAGCAATTTTGTGCTTGCCATGAAATTCTAAATTGCGTAACAACACATGGTCTCCGGGCCGTAGCTCTTGAGCCCTTACTTTCTTATCATGCCTTTCTTTGTTGGTGAGATTTCTCTTGGTAGCCATTGTCTGGACCAGTTGATATGCATGGTTCAATTGAGCTTTCAGTTACTGTACATACTGCAGGTAGTTTTTGGCTCAGATCCCGTCTGGAGAGACCTCAAAGCAGACATCAACTGGCAGTTTGGCCTCCCTCCCGAGCATGAGGCGGTAGGGGGAGAAACCAGTAGCATAATTTTTGGTGCAATTGTATGCGAGTACCAAGGTGCTAATTTGCTGGCTCCACTTATGCTTGTCTTTTGGATGGAGGGTGCCCAGCAGGTCTAGAAGGGTGCGGTTAAAATGTTCTGGTTGAGGGTCCCCCTCCGGGTGATAAGGGGTAGTTCTTGACTTCCGCATCCCCCACAGAGAGAGAGAGAGAGAGCATTTCTTTGATTAGCCTACTTTCAAAGTCTCTGCCTTGGTCAGAGGGGTTCCGCTGGGGGGCACCATAGTGGATGAAGAATTGTTCCACTAGCACCTTGGCCATGGTAGAGGCTTTTTGATCTTTAGTTGGAAAAGCTTGTGCATACCATGTGAAATGATCTGTAACCACTAACACATTGCCAATATTACGTTGATCAGGTTCTAAACACAAAAAATCTAGCAGACCAGTTCCATGGGGCACTAGTAGTGATATTGACAAGGGGGGCAGCCCTGTGAGGCAGGGCTTTTCTTTAGAGGCAATGACTACAGGTCTTTACATGGTGCTCAACATCGGCCCCCATCTTGGGCCAGTAGAACTGAGATCGTACCAGGCTGAGAGTCTTGCCAATACCGAGGTGTCCCATGTGATTGTGGAGGGACCACAGTACCAAGTGTTTAAAGGCCATGGGCAGAACCAATTGTTGCTTGTCTACTTGACCACTATAATCCACTGTCTCTCTGTACAGCAACTGATTGAGTAACTTCAACCTGGGGCCTTCTTTAAACAATAGGGCAGTTCGCAAGTCAGGGGAACGCAACTTAGACACATCTTTCCCCACATGCAGGGCATCAAGTGCTGGTTGAATCATAGGATCTTGGAATTGAGCCCACTGAATACTGTCATTGTCAAGTTGAGTTAGTGCACTAATATCTAGAGCAGAGAAATGGCAATAGGCAGCTGGTATGCAGGTATCTGGAGGGCCCAAGCAATCTACTAGACAGTCCGCTGTGCCTGCAGACATCTGTTCATCTCTGTCAAAGCTTTGGCGCAATGCTTGGATGTCAGGTTCAGACAACTTAACCCAATCACTCTTGGAAGTAGGCCTTCATGACAGGGCATCAGCATCATTATGGTTCAGTCCCAGTCTGTCTTTGACAGCATAATCATAGGTTGATAAGGCAGAGAGCCACCTGTGCCCAGTGGCGTCTAACTTAACTGAAGTCTGTACATAGGTCAACGGGTTATTGTCAGTCTTCACCAATATCTTTGTCCCATAGAGGTACTCATGAAACTAATCAATGATGGCCCATTTTAGGGCAAGGAACTCCAGCCTGTGCACAGGATAGTTTCGCTCCAACGGGGTCAGACTCCTGCTGGCGAAGCTGACTGGTCTCAAACCATCCTCATGGTCTCAATACAGCACAGATCCTAGGCCCTGCAGACTAGCATCCATATGCAGCACATAGGGCTTGGTAGGGTAAACATAGGGGAGGATGGGGCTGCGGGTGAGCTGGTATATGACTTCATGGAAGGCTGCTTCACATTCGTGTGTCCAGCAGGGCTCAAAATGTTCACCTGTGAAGAAGTACACTTTCTCTGGTTCTTTGACAGTCCCTTTCTTGTATTTACGGTTGGTAGGGGGTAACCCTGGGTAAAATTCAAGAGCGGGCGAATCACCTTTGAATAGTCTTTTATGAACCTGTGGTAGTAGCCACAGAACCCCAGAAAACATTGTAGTTCTTTCAAGTTATAGGGCTGTGGCCAAGTAGTCAGTGACTCAACCTTTCTGGGATCGGTCTCTATTTCTTCTGCAGATACTATGTGCCCCACATACTTCACAGAGGTTTGAAAGAACTGGCACTTGTCGATGGACAGCTTGCAGTCGAAGTCTTCCAATCAGTCCAGCACTTTAAACAGTCGGGTCTCATGCTCCTCTAATGTGCGTCTGAACACAATGATATCATCTAGGTACACTAGACATTCCAGCAAGTTCATATCTCTGACTGCACATTCCATCAGTCACTGAAAGGTGGCCAGGGCACCCTAAATCCCCTGTGGCATTCTTAGGAATTCGTAGAACCCCAAAGGACAGATGAAGGTTGCTTTCGCATGGTCCTCTGGGGCCATCTGAATCTGGTAATATCTGCTGCAAAGATCCAATACTGAGAACCATTTGTTCCCATTCAAGCATTCCAGGGCATCTTGTATACAGGGCATGGTGCATTGATCTGGGACAGTCTGCTGGTTCAGGGTTTGATAATCAACACACATCCTCACCGACCCATTCTTCTTACACACAACCACAATGGGAGAGGCATATGGGCTCCTTGATTCCTGTATCATGCCAGCAGTGAGCATTTCCTGCAGGTGTCTCCTCACATCATCTGTGTCCACTGGGGTGAGGCATCGGGATCTCTCTCGAAATGGCCGGTCATCATGCAGGCATATATGATGCTCTGCACCCTGGACACACTCCACGTCCCATTCCTTTAACAAAAACACTTGGTCTGTCTGGGCGAGTTTCTTGCTAATCCTAGCCTTCAATTTAGCTAGCAGTGAGGAATTAACAAAGTCAAATAAGTCTGGGGTCACTCTCTCCTTTTGGCCAGAGTACTTGTTATTGGGTAATACTGCAGTTTCTGTGCAGTGTACTGTAGCTAGAGTGCACCCTCTGTTCACCCGGACCTCCCGATCTGACACATTTCGAATCTGGACCATCAGTCGTGAGCATAAGCATGGGCACAGGCAGACAAGATGCTGGGTTTAACCAATAATCCTTCTGGCAACTTTCCATCACCTGGTGCATTCAACATTAATATTTTGTTCTTTATGTTTTTCTTTAGGCGGACTTCTTCATGGATTGTGTGCTGGGCATTGGGGGCCAGTACCAAGGAGTCAGGTTCCTTTTTCCACACTATCTCCACTGGCTCATCTGGGTCCTCTTCATTGGGTTTCTGTTGTAAGTCATATACCCTTTTTACTAAGGCTGTAATTCTTAGGGCCCATCCAGTCAGTTGCCCTTGTTTTTCATGGCAGAGTTGTGCTAGTCTCCCAAACATGTGGGTGTTTGTTGCAATTAACAGGGGAACCTCACCATACAGACTGGTGGGGGGACACACTAGGGCCAGTGTCTCTACTTGCTCCTGTATACCAGTTACAGTTGCAGGAAAAGACAACCAGAGGCAGATATATCCTGGGTAGGGATAAGACTTGTCGCTCAGCCCCCACACATGTAGTCCTTCTAAGGATTGTAATGGCACATCAGATAAGTGTTTTTCATACCAGTACTTAAATACAATGGTCACTTGTGACCCACTGTCAAGCACAGTCCGAGTAGGAATACCATTCTCAGCCACAGTAGTCTTCATTGAAGGGCCCACTATTTTGGACCAGTCTGGAGGGACAACAGCAGGGGTCTGAACAGATGATTTAGCCACAGAGGAGTTTGAGTTTGGATGGCCGAAGCCTTGCAGTCATTTCATGCACCCCTTGACCACTGACTCATTTTCTGAAGCTCTCCTTGAAGCCGGTTCACCACTTTCTCTAAGTCCTTCTGAGACCGGCATTCCCTCTTTATATCACCATCCTTGCCGCAACTGTGGCAGCTGTGACAAATGACAGGCTCTCAGGGCATCCTTGGGGAAAACATAGTAGGGGATGCTGGAACATCGATGGGAGATTGTGATCTGACTTCTGCTGGTAATGTACAATGTCTCAAAAGTTCCTTTAGGGTGGCAGTCAATTCCTTCAGCTCAACCGAGAAGCCACCCTCAGTACAGATGCCTGAGGGTGCACCCCCACCTCCATAACAGTCACGTCCCGATAGGGGCAAGGGTCTCTGTCAGCAGGGGATACCTCAGCGAATGCACCCGGTTGTACTTTTCTGACTTCCTTCAGCAACTCCTCCCCCCACCATTTAGCCCACAGTGGGACACCCATAGTGGTCTCCATTTCAGGAGGGCCTTCCGGTGCCATGATCACTTGGGCTGCACTCACCCCATAATTATAATCTTCCTCTTCACCTTCTACCTCCCAGAGTTCTTTTATCAAGTCACAGTAGTCAGGTGGGTTATATCTCCTATCCTGGAGTCTTAACTGGATGATCTGCAGTTTAGAATGCTTGGCATGTTGCAATATGTGCCCCAATCTCACATGGTTCAGATCATTGGCGGCTACCCCACCTTTCTGGTAAGCTTTCTGCAGAGCTCTTTCTAGGTGAGTAACATGCACAGACAAACTTTCCCCCTTCCGTTGTTTGGTACCTTGAAATTTCCACATCAAAGTCTCCCCTGACTCAGTGCTCCCAAAATTGCCTTCAAGTACAGATAGGGACTTCTGAGCAGATGCATCAGATTTTGTGGACCTCAAAAATGTAATGGCTTCAAGGGCGGGGACCCTCAAACTTTCTATGATTCTTTTCTGCTTCTCAGCCTCCACACACTGCCACTCGGGTACCAAGGGGGCAACATAATCAATCTAGATCTCCCAGTCATCCTCCCCTTGGGGGGTGGGGTGGGTGCCCTAGAAGATTCTCAGCCTTCGGTAGAAGTCATGATGAATGGCGGGTACAGATATAGAGGCCAGCATTGGCATGGGCACAGAAGGTGGGGCAGTAACAGGTGCTGGAGTGGGAGGAGGTGTTGGGGAAGGAACACCCCCAGGTGGCAGTAATAGTTTCTTAAAGTACTCTATGGTTTTCCCTTCCTCCAGCAACAACTTAGCAAATATCTCCTCAAAAGTCTCAGATAATGGTGGGAGCTCATCCTCCCCAGGGTCTTTACTGCCTTTTTTTATCACTCTACAGGCAGCTAGAACCCCTTCTGAGGCAATAGTCAGTGGCCCTTTAGAGCTGTCCACGAGGTCACTACACTCTACCAAGGTTATGAAAGTTTGGGCGATCAAATCAGCCTGACAACCCACCACCACAGTTTTTTTTTTAAATATTCAGCTTTGGAGAGTGCTTCCTTTACAGTGTCCTTACTGGTACCCAGGGGAATATCCAGTATAAGCAGAGCATTTTGGGGGTCGATCTCCTGCCCAGTACACCACCCCACTAACTGGTGTACAGCCATTTCCACTGGGGTAGCCATTAATATTTAACAATAATTCATAATTTTTGGCCACTAGAAGGCACCAAATCCCAGTGGTGAGCCTCCAAGATGTAACTCCCAGGTGATGCTATCCCAAGGGCTACTACCCCAGCCTGCTGGGCTAGTAGCAGGTTAAGGTGCCTGGCTAATGAAACGGGTGCCTCCACCCAGAGGTCAGGGTTGTTAGTGGTCAAGCTAACCTGGGCACAGCCCTCCGGGACACTGTAACCACCCTCTTTCCCTTCTAGTGGCCTGAACAATATGCAATAATTACTTTCACAATGACCCTTATTCACCAGGCAATTACCCACAATGTTTGCACTTACCACCAGGGCTGGTTCCTCTAGTTTGACCCTGGGGACCCTGTAAAACAAGGTTAAGCACAGCAAATAGCAACAGTACAATACTTTTGGCACAAACTGGAACCACAGTCAGGTTAAATGCAAACAAAGTTAAATCTGATTTATTCAGGGGACTTGAACAAAGGAGGGGCGTAATCAGGTTGATTTGCTTAAAAGCTATATTAATCACAGTTATACATGCAGTTCAGAGTCCCTACACAGTCACATGCTTTGGGTACCCAGGTAGGAAAATGGTGGGCTAGCCAGGAACATTGCAGCTGGTTGTGGCCCTGTGATGGAAGAAAGCAACCTGCACAACACACATTATTTCTAATCCAGAGCCAGAGGGCTCAGTTCGTGAAAGAAAAGGAAACAAGACAATCAGATGACAACACTTTTAGATTTAGCTGTTGTTGCAGGGAGCTACCCTGATGTTTACTCACGATACCCCATACTGGACATAGGCAGGACCAAATCTAGACTGCAGGCTGTTGAGCTGGAGTGCCCGGAGAAGCAGGGCCCGCACGAATCACCAAGGCATCATTTCTGTTCAAGGCGTTGAGCAGGAGGCTGATCCCCAGGCCAGTCTCTCGTCGATGACTTTCTCAGCGTAGCAGGTATTCTGGCTGGGCCAGTGTAGCAGGGCTCAGGCAAACGGAAATGGATACAGATTCAGTCCGTGGAGCTGGATACAGCCTCTAGCAAGCAAAACACAGTTCAGACACACAGTGGGGAACCAAATCATGACCCACTATAAGCACACAGCACATTCACATGTAAGGAAATTCCACTGTACCAGGCAAATGGCTCTCTGGTCGCAAGTACAGAGTCTCTGCACAATCCAGGAGTTCAGAGGTAGCTGGAAGTCCTGACAGGCCAATCGCTTTCAACAAATCCTCGGTCTTCTTCAGGTTAAAGCCTGGTCGCAATTCAGTGGCTTAATTCGCTCTCCAAATTTGGATTCAGTCCGAAAAAAGCACAGGTTCCCTCTCAGGGACAGCAGGCAGGCATGCAGGCCAAACTCAGGCCTTTCCACAGTTCTCCAACGCGAATCCACTATGGATTGCTGCTTGAACTATCTCGAGCTGTTACTTCTTCACTTCCCAACTCAGATCTAACTGAAACTGCAAGCAGTGTGGGACTTTCCCCAAGATCCAAAATGTTCGGTTGGCTGATCTGTCTGTCAGTCACAACAAGGGCTCCTCCTCCAGGTTATTTTAGGCACCCAAAGCCCAAAACTACAATTCCTACAAGATTTGGCCTCACCAAGTCCCTGTAGGCAGGCTCCATTTTAGAGTCCCAAATGTGCAGATTGGCCATTTCTGACAGTCTAGGACCAAGATGATGGAAACAAATAGAACTGTCCATGCTGCAAAGAAGGCAGGTTAGAACAAACTGCAATATTATTACTACTCTAACAAATGATCAGCAAACAAGTACGTCTTCTAACAGAGCTCCCTCTCAGATTAATTATGACTGCAATCCAGGCAGCTCTTAAAGAGTCAGTACACAGAGGCTATACAGGCGCTCTCCGGCAATACATTTAAACTGCTAAAATGTAGGACACCAGCCTGGCAGTGAGCATTTAAGCAAGCTCAAGGAAGACTTTTTGGGAACCCCCATTTGTAGGGGGGTTACACTGATAGCCCCCTCTCTGTGCCATCCCTCACCCTCCTCCCTGTCCAGTCTCTTTGATCCCTCCCCCCAGGGATGGTAAGACATAGCATGAGTTCTGTTGGCCCCCTCCATCCTCTTGCACTCACATCTGAAGGCACCCTCCTCCCCCAACTGTCTGTAGGTGTGTGCCTCCCATCACCCCCAAACTCATGCCCTTCACCCACCTACCAGTTCATACCTGAGCCTGCGCAACTCAGCCTCCAAACCCATTAACCTGACACATTCAGGACAGTGCCTTAGTCTCCACAGTGTACTCATGGCCATTGCAGCTCCATAGTCACTGCAACCCACCAGCCTGCTTCCTCTCCACCCTGTAACTGGAGTCCCCTCCATCCAGTATTGACCCTGCACAGACCAGCTGTCCCTGTCAGCTGCCCCATGATGTGCATCCCTCCCCCATACCAATTTCCCCTAGCATGTCTCCAACTAGGTACAGCTACGTTGCCCTGGTCTCCACAAGGGTATCAACTATTACCCAGTGACTCCCCTGCTGCAGGAAGCAGATTGGACCAAAACAGATCAATCCAAAGCAATACAATATCTAGCTAGCTCCAAATATGTCATCTAACTACAATTTAAGCAAATGTTAAGCTTGTAGACAGTTTGCCCAGAATTCAGCCCAGGTTCACCTCAAAACCAAAGCAGCTGAAGACCACTCTAAGGAGAGCAATATGATTTCAGACTAGCCAGCTCAGTTGGCCCTGAATTAGGCGAGAGTATCCCCCAGCCCAAAGCAGTTCCCTTGATCAGTCGAAATTTATCTCTACAGAGTGCAGTGCAAATCCCATCATGGCAAAAACAAATAGCAACAGATTAGACATTAAGCCAGTTCAGGACAGATTTCAGCAGGTATCTTCAAACGTAGTCATAAAAGAACAAGGCCAGCTCTCCAGTGTGCTCTGTCCAGTTTACGTTTCAAGTGATTTGCCCTATTGTGAAAAGTGCAGTACAGTCGTCTTGGGCCAATCCACTAGGCTACCCCCACCAGCATTTAATAGAGGATGGGAGGGTGGGTGAGAAAATCCTTTCCTGCAGTCAGCTCTGAGTTGTGGCTGGGCTGTTCATCTTTAAGCCTGGCCGTAACTCAAATTGGTGCTGTTGGCTCCGATTGACTGGAGCCTTCCTCTTCAACTCCTGTCACTGCTGATGTGGATATGCAGCTCCTCCCAGATCACTCCCAATTGCGGCCTCCTTGTGCTCCCCCGGTGGCCACTGATACGGCCACCTGATTGTCCCTCTGCATTGCAGGTGCCACCGATGTGGTGAGAAACCACCTCCTTCTCCTGCAGTCAACTTTCAGTTGCAGCAGGGCTGTTTGGCTTTTTAAGCCTGGCCTCAAACTCATACTTGGCGCCATCCACCCCGATTGGCTGGGGCCTTCCTCTTGAGCTGCCGATGCGACCAATTACAGCTCCTATCACTGCCGATGTGGCCGTACAGCTCCTCCCAGATCACTGCTGATTGCAGCCTCCTTGTGCTCCCCTGGTGGCCACCGATGTGGCTGCCTGACTGTCCCTCTGCACTGCAGGTGCTGCTGATGCAGTGAGAAACCACCTCCTTTTCCTGCAGTCAGCTCCCCATGAGTAGTTTGCACATAGTTTGTATGACAGAATAAGGTCACCTCTAATACACCTCCCTCCAAGGCTACATAATCCAATTATTTCAGTCTTGCATTGTAATCCTTGTCCCTGAGTCTGTAGATAGCTATTATCAATTTTATACTGTATAAAACTTTTCCTGACTGGTGATCTCTCTCCCCATAGGTATGGAGACCACAACCGGGAGCAGTAGTCAAAATGAAGTGTTGCCAGTGACTGGTATGTTGGAAAGATAACTTTCCTATGCTCCTTTTGATAAAACCCAGAATGTTTAATGTTTTTGCTCTGTGTATAGTTGTTCATAAAGGCAGGAAATGTTTCACTTACTCTTTCCATTTATACTGTATGCCAGTGTGAATTATGTGCAAGGTTGATTTGGGGGCTCAAATAGCATATTTAAGAGAGCCCTATGAGTCAGTATAGACATGCAGTAAAGGCACAGGAGAGGCATGAAGAGCTACTGCTAGCAGAACATGTCCATTTCTGGTTTTTTTTTAATTAATTGACCCAGAATAGTCCAGATAAGATAAACACCTCATTTTCAGGGAGAAACTCCTATTAGTGAACTAAAGCACTGGGAGATTAAATAATTTGCTTAGCGGCTCACACAATAAGTAAGTGACTTTGGTGTGATTTTAATCCCTCCGCTACTTCACAGTCCTGTGCTACAACCACTGCTCCTCTTCCCAGGCTTAATACTGGCTCACCTCCATACCCTCCTATCTCTCTACTCTCCTTACCCCTTCCAGCCTGTTATCATACTCCCTCCGCTCATGTAACACTCACTCTTTCCACATCCCTCACTGAAAAACCTCTGCTTTTCTCTTCCCCTTTTATGCTCTCTGAAATATTATTATCATCTGTTATCCATCTAGTTTCATAACTCATATCCTCACAATACAAGGTGCTGTAGGAAGCATATGCAAATCAACACAAAATAATTTAGAATGGTTTTGCTTTAATTGCATAACTCTTTCATGGTGATTTACATATATTTCCCTCGATGCTTTGTATTATGGGGATATGTATCATTTTACATTTCTTTGAAACCTGACTTTATTGCCAATGCCCTTTCTGGGTAACCTTTGTCTGAGTGATTTTGTGCTGATGTTCTTGGTCTTTTGTTTTATGACTGCCTTGAAACAGACTTACATAACATCTTCAGAATGTAAGTGCTGTCATGTTCCTTGACTTTTTATTGTATGTTTGTAATTCTGTGTCAGATGCAACTGAAAAAGGGTATTTTCCCAGTCCACCTTCTGGGTAAAATAAAAGTGAAATAAAATGATTTTCCTCTCTCTCTCTCTCCTTATTTGTCTCTCATCCTCACTGTCTTCTCTTAAACGAATCCTGTTGCTCATCTCTTCCTACCCTGCTCCTGCAGCTAGCCACTCACACTTGTTCTGGTTGCTGTATTACCTTCCCCTTCTCACGACTATACCCTACATACTGTTGCCCTATTTGGATAATGTATTACCATTTACAATGTAACTTTTTTGTGCAGATTTGTACCACTATAATACTTTAATGTTTTCACCACTTAAATGAATAAATGATTTATAATAATTAACACAGTACATTGTACCTTGTGCCGTCTGATATTCTGTGTACACTGCACTTGTCACTTTTTGCCATCAGCAACAATTGCATCATTCTGTTACTGTAAGTCATTTTAATATTTTTTTTAATTATTTGGTAACCAGGTAAGGCCCACTAAGCAGAAATGACTCTTTTCAGGACAACCTATCTTATCTGTCGTATCTTACAGGGAGGAACAGGGTGCAGGAATACATTATTTTTAAGCGAAAAAGATGTTCCAGGACTACAGGGCATGGAATGAAGTTGGAGGGAGGACGATTCAGAGGAAAAATGAGAAAGAATTTCTTCACAGAATGGGTTTTGGACAAGTGGAACACCCTGCCAGAGGAAGTGCTGGGGGCTGAAACAATCACGGGATTTAAGAATGCACGGGATAGACATAAAGCAATTCTGGAGGTCAGGGGTAAGGGGCAACAGACTTCTAGAAAAACATAAACTGAACTTAAAAGCTCAAATGGGCAGACTGGGTGGGCCATAGACCCTTATCTGCCAACACTGTCTATGTATCTATGTAACCTGGGGGCACTTAGGAGGTTAAGTGACTTGCTCAGAGTCACACAGTATGCAAGTAGAGGTTGTGGCAATCAAGCCCAGGTCTGCTGGGTGTACCTGCTGGATGATAAGTAGCTTCATTTTTTACTGTAGCACTGCTTCGGCTGCACTATGTAATACTTTTTGGTTGTTTGTTGTTCCACTTTTTGCCATTGTAATTTCTTTCAAGTTTGTAAATGTTGTACCTTGTGTTGTCTGATATTCTGTATGAAAGAGACAAAGTAACAGTACATATAAATATATTTTACATTGCCCAGGAACTTTATTTGGTATTGTAAAATTGCATTTGTCACTTTTTGTTTAGTGTATTGTTTACCACATTGTAACCCATCTCCGAAATTGTACCTGGAAATGAGTGCCTGCTCAGTGTTCCTGTCTTGGTCAACAGCTTTTAAATAAATAACTCAACAACCATTAAGATACACTCCCTCCATAAATAACATTTGGGAACACTTGACAACATTCAAGTTCAGTGTGGTATCTAGACAGTGGCAATTATAGAATATGTGGCTCATGAATTCTCTGCTGATTAAAATATTTACACCCAGGAAAGATACACTAAGACATGCTGCATACTGTATATAATCTTGTTTACAGGTCTGTCCTTGTTAAGATCAAGTGGCACCAGCATAAATGCATAAGTTACACATTCTTATCACAAAATGGATTTGGCAGTTGCAATTCTGTATGAGAATGGAGCCAATATTCAAAACAAATATATTCCACTTGCTCAAAAAAAAAAAATTGAAAAAATTTGGACATGCAGTGGCAGTGTGTGGAAGTGTGTGACTGAGGTTTCTAAGGGCAGAGAAGTGAGCCCCCTCCTTGCTATACAGGGGAGAGGGCCTCATCATTTCCTTGTTTGCTTGATTGTGCATGTCATGTTGGATGTGGATAGTCATCTGCTGGGGGACTGTAGCCACTGAACCCCCAAAGAAAGTATTTCCCTATAAAATGTTAGATGGTGTGTGAGACCACCTAGTTGCCTAATGGAAAGCAGCATGGTGTACCACACTAGGGAGCTAGGTTCAAGTCTGAAGCACTGACTGAATCACAACATGTGTCAGAAAGGCCATCTGAGATGCCTCCTGCTCAGTGAGGGTGGGGGACCCTTGCTACTATATGACTGCTCCCTGGTGGCCCAGGGGGAGTTATCATGTGGACAAGAATAGGGGCAGGGATCATGTGGGCAGGAATACCCAGTTTCAAACATGGGGGGGTGAATCCCACAACCAATGTGCTGCAGGTGACGAAGGACACGTTGGCATCATACTGTACATTCAGTCCTGTGGCAAAGAATGTGTTGGGTGGGTTTGGTCCCAGCCCACTTCTAACTGGGCAGAGGTCTCTTATATGGGGCTGTGCAACAGGTTGGATACAGAGGAATAAATCAATAACTAAAAACAGTGATGGCATACAGGTGAATGGTGCAGTAATTCTTTCTTCACCCAGTTACTGCACATGGACATTTGGATCCCTTGCTCTGCAATGTCCTGGAACATTCCAGTTGTTTTTCTTTCCGGATGCTTAGCTGGCCCCACCAACCTAAAGGAGTAAATCTAGGACACTATATAAATGGACAGATGATATTGTAGGTATCTGGAGCAGAAGCAAATAAACTCATGCAAATGTCACGATTGTCAGGCACTGCCTAACAGGTGATAAAATCACTAACAAAAATGCTGGTAATGTAAATATGCGTGACACCAAAGGTCCTATCTGGAAAAAAAACCCTGATATAATGGTCCTGACTGAAATCTAGTGGGTCCTGGTATACCTATGGGGTAGATCCCTAGAAGGCTTTAGCGCTGTATTTAAAGGTAGGATTAATAAGAGAGGAGGTGGCATGGCTATATATGTCAGCAAGCGCCTCATTTATCAGGCACTTGAAAATAATAAAACTAACAAGACAAAATCAATATAGATTAGACTAAATATTCTGTCCAGAAATATTATTACTGGAAACTGCAAGAGTATATATTCCCCCTGGTAGTACAAATGAAGTCTTCCAAGATTACCTGGAAGAAATAAGATGCAATAATGAAAAGTGTGATTGTATTGTAGTAGGCAGCTTTAACCTCCCAGACATACATTGGCCAACCGTGCCATAACCGCTAGATGCCTGCCCAATGGAAACCCGCTGACAGTGGCGGACCAGGAACCCCCTCTGCAGTGCTGCCCTAGCCCACCAGGCTGATGGAGAGGGCTGGGACAGCCAGTTGGACACATGCCCATGAAGTCAGAAAAGTTGGGTCTTGTGCCTTCCCAGGATCCCCTGCATACGTGCAACAGGGTATACACTGTGATACTTAGGACAGACATCCTACTGGATGCCCTCCTGTGCCCCATGATTCACCCCCATGCAGCTGTGATCCACCCTCATTCAGCTGCATCCTGGGGGTTGGGGCTGTAGACAGGTGCCCTGTGAGTGCTCACAGTTGTGAATACCATGTGCCCTGCACCAGTCTGGGGCAGTGCAGTTATGTGGGTGTTATATGTGCATTTCATGCATATGAATTGCACCTTACTGAATAGGCCCCAGTGTTCAGATTAAGACTTTTCTCAGTGTAATCCTGCAATGTAGTATTACCTTTTCCCTTCTGCTATCAATACCCTTCCCGATAATTCCAGCATCCTACTTGCTTTGCTATACAGGTATGCCTTGTTGCACTGACTCAGTTGTTTGAGGGAGCCACTGATGATAATTTCAAAGTCCCGCTCTTCTGCCATAGCACTCCACCCACTCAGTACTCTGTTCCGGGGTTCTTGTTTCCTAAGTGCATTACCTTGCAATTTTTTGGGTGTTAAATTTCTACTGCCAAACCTTAGATCACCCCTCTAGCTTTTGTAAGTCACTCTGCATTTCCATGATTCCCTTGTCGATATTCACCACCTACAGGCCTTAGTGTCATCTGTGAAGAGACACTACCTGCCCTGAATTCCCTCACCAATGCAACTGATTAACATTTTGAAGAGGACCGGACCCAGAAGAGATCGATATTGTACCGTGCTTGTGACCTCCATCTCTTCTAATTTGACCTGGTTGACTATAGCTTTCTGCTGCCTCCCCTTTAGCCAGTTACCTACACAGTTTAATATGACCTTTGCTGTATCCAGATCCTCCATGTTCTTCAACAAGTGTCTGTGATGCACCGAGTCGAAAGCCTTGCTGAAGTCAAAGTAGATAAAATCCAGAGCACGGCTCCTATCTAATTTTCTCATTACCCAGTCAAAGAAAAATAATAGATTTGTTTGACAAGACCTACCTGTCGTAATATAGTGCTGCTTACTATCCTGGAGACTGTTGCTGTGCAAGTAATATGTGCAACCTAATAATAGCACTTGGAAAACAACATGTCTCCTTTGCTGTTTATCTCCCTCATGGTTATGTTTGACACACGTGCTTGTCTTTCACAAACTGCACATTATCATTAGAAAGAGAGACATGAGGTCACTCATGGTTAGCTATATGGATGCCCATAAACAGCCATACATACAGTACAGTACATGCCATCTAACAGACACCCCGACTATTGGGCATTCACAGTAATTCATATATATATCATCAGACACATAGAAACGTAGAAGTTGACAGCACATAAGGACCGCAAGGCCCATTCAGTCTGCCCATTTCTTTTTCTACCTAATGAATGTGCCATCTGCCTTTGCTCTGTCAATGGCCTATCTGTTCATACTCATCTGTATTGCTCCCTTATGCCTATCCCATGCCTGTTTGAAGCACTGCACTGTATTCATATCCACCACTTCCTGAGGTAGGCCGTTCCATGCATCCACCACCCTTTCTGTGAAAAAGAACTTCCTCACATTACTCCTTAATCGGCTTCCATCTAATTTTATGCTGTGTCCTCTTGTCCTGCTATTTTTCTTATATTGAAACATGTTAGACTCCTTCACCTTGTTAATGCCCTTAAGGTGTTTGAATGTTTTGATCCTATCACCTGTCTCCCTCCTTTGCTCTAGGGTATACATATTGAGCTCCATTAATCTGTCCTCATATGTTTTCTGATGCAGTCCCTGCACCATTTTGGTGGCCCTTCTCTGAACTGCCTCAGTTTGGTTAATGTCCTTGTAAAGGTGTGGCCTCCAGTACTGTATGCAGTACTCCAGATGGGGCCTAACGAGTGTCTTATAAAGAGGGATTATTACCTCCCTCTTCTGACTTGTGATACCCCTACTAATACACCCTAACATCCCCCTAGCCTTACCTACTGCTTTAGTGGTCTGCTTGGATGATTTCAGGTCATCGGTGATGATGATGCCCAAGTATCTTTCTTCCCTCGTGACTGCCAGCAACTCCCCTCCCAGCCTATAGGTGGCTTCAGGGTTTCTCTTCCCTATGTGCATGATCTTGCACTTTTTTGCGTTAAACCCCAGTTGCCACTCTTCCGACCATTTTGCTAGTTTTTCCAGATCTCTTCTCATTCTGCCCACCCCATCTGGATCATCTACTCTGTTGCAGATCTTGGTGCCATCTGAAAACAGACAAACCTTACCCTCCAGTCCATCTGCAATGTCACTGTTGAAGATATTGAAGAGGACTGGCCCCAGGACTGATCCCTGAGGTACCCCACTTGCGACTTACATCTCTTCTGATGGTATACCACTTCCCACCACTCTCTGTTTTCTGCCCATCAACCAGTTTTCCACCCAGTTGACCAACTTCTGACCCACCCTGAGCCTATCTAGCTTATTAATCAATCTTCTATGTGGAACAGTATCAAAAGCTTTGTTGAAGTCAAGGTAGGCGACATCAACTGCTCCCCCTTGGTCCACCTCTCTGGTTACCCAGTCAAAGACATCTATGAGATTAGTTTGACAGAACCTTCTTTTTGTAAACCCATGCTGTCTTGGATTCTGTGTTCCCATGGATTCCAGGTGTTGCACTATTCTTTCCTTAAGGAGTGCCTCCATAATCTTGCCCACTACTGAGGTAAGACTGACTGGGCTGTAGTTCCTTGCCTCCTCCCTGCTACCACTCTTGTGGAGCGGGATCATATGATCCCTTCTCCAGTCTTCCAGAACCTCTCCTGTGCTCAGAGACTCACTAAACAGTTCTGATAATGGCTCTGCAAGTTCCACTCTTAGGTCCTTTAGTACCTTGGGATGAATGTCATCAGGTCCCATTGCCTTGTCCATCCTGAGCTTATTGAGCTCTTGTGGGACCCTTTCTTTTGTGAAGGGACTAGTGCACACCTCCCTCCCCCCGTGTCCATGGTGCTGAGCTGTGGGCCCTGCCCTACCTTCTCTTCTGTAAATAATGAGCAGCAGTATTTATTTAGGATAGAAGATTTTACATGGTCCTCCTCCTCACATCCCCCTTATCCCCTTTGATCTTAGCAATACCCCCTCTGGACTTTCTCCTTTCACTAATGTATCTATAGAAAGTCTAGTCACCTTCTTTTATTGTTTGTGCTAGTGTTTCCTTGGTTTGGGCCTTTGCCTGCCTTACTGCCTTCCCTGCTTCCCTTAGGGAAGTTTGCTATGCCTCCCTATCTTCATCCTGCTGCGTTCCCTTATATTTCCTGTAAGCCAGCCTTTTGGCTCTGAACCTTTTTGCTACTGTTTTTGAGAACCAAAGTGGTTTCCTTCTTCTTTGCTCTTCTTTCTCTCTAACACAATGGGATGTTGCTTCAAGTATTGCATCCTTAATGCTTGCCCGCTTTGCCTGTACCCCCTCACCTGTATTTCTTTTGCCAGGGTTAGCTTAACTCTGTTGGCCATCTTATCAAAGTCAGCTCCTCTGAAGTCCCATATTTTTGCCTTGGAGTGGGGTGATTTAGTTCTAGTGGCCAAATTGAACCATATCATGTGATGGTCACTGGCCCCCAGGTGACCTTCTATCTGGAGATCTGTGCCAAATATCTGGTGCAAGCTCCATAAAAAGAGACCACATGATTGCCCCAAATTAGTGTAAGTGGGTGTGAAGAGCCATGCATGGAGATGTGGGTGTACCTGTCCACACAGGTAACCATCATCCAGTACCAGTGGTACTTCCTTCTGACCTCACCACATAAGGTGTGGTCGGGACAAGACATAACACTGTATGATCTTGTGCACTTAAGCCCTAGGTGTGCCGACGATATGGCACATGGGGCTTGTGGTAATCTAATGGGATTTTCTATCCTGTTCGGCAATTACAACAAGTTAGACCAGATTTTTTTGGTCTAATTTGTGGCAGTCCTGGGGTCTCTTTTTATAGAGCTTGCACCAGATATTTGGCACAAGCTGTATTAAATTGTGGAAACTGTTGCAACTGTGTCCGAGATTGTAAAATCAGGTGCAGTTGTGACAAAGGGTTTCGCACACTGCCAGAACCTAAGTGTCATGGTGCAGGGCTGTATGCAAGCTCTGCACCATGCTTTGAAAATTCTGCCCACTGTGTGCATATACAGGTACATTATTCCTCAGACAGGAATTCATACTGCCTTAGACACAATTATGGACAAATATGTGAACACACACCCTCAGAATGTTATCACTCTCTTGGCCATATCCACAAAACACAGAGACATACTCCCGAATTGTGCCTATGTGAAGTTCTGTGATGTGTGCGTCATATACACCAATATACACCACACACCTGCATCCATCCACAGTAACAGTGGACATTGTATCTTCAAGTGTAAGTGGGTGTGGAGATGTGGATGTACCTGTACACACAGATAACCATCATCGGTACTTCCTACGGACCTCACCATATAAGGTGTGGTCAGGACAAGACATAACACTGCATGATCTTGTGCACTGTTGATACCACTGGCATGTACACAGTGGCAGTCAGCAGAAGTAGAAAAGGTTCAGTAACCAGAACAGGGAGAGAATATCACCCCAACACGGCAAAAAGGATCTTAGAAAGCTAATAGGTGAGTACAGAATATGTGTAGCATTCATTACTGATGGGACAGACAACTCAGTATTAATGCCAAACTATATCCATCACAGAAAACAGACCCATGGATGAGAACATAGATGGCACATCAGACAAGTAGGTCATTATAAAATGAAACACAGTGCCTGCAGTGGATGACTCAACAGTTGCAGAGTGAAAAAACAGTGAGGGTATGCACTCTCCCTCACATCCATGTGCTACATGCATCATGACTGACTATTATTTTGTCAACAGCTAAAGACTGCACCACAGTTGGGCTCGTGCTTTCAAATGATTGCCACATTACCAACACAGTCTATTTGATCACTGCCAAGTCAATCACCTTCACAAGTGTTGTGCAACCACAATTAACCTGCTACATGCCATTATTGCCAAGCTATGATAATCAACCATGCATAGTGATTACAAATCTGCATGAACAAACACATGGCACTGAACCATCCATGACAGTCAAACCAACACATGTGCACACTGGACACCAATGGCATACATGCATTCTATCTAGAGATACAGATGCTGGAGCAGCAATGAATGAAATTATAAAGTAGTGAAGTGCATGAATTCTGACTACTGCATGCTGCAGTGGATGGAATGCATAATGATATGGGTGTCCACATAATGATATGGGTGCCCACAGATGCTGATTGAGAATAGCCTAATAAAGTCAGTTCATACATACCCATCTGAGAACAACATGTCAGTACACACAACGCGCATGCACTTGCATTATTCAGTTGCACCCGGGGGGGCATACACATACACCACACATATGCAATGGGCATGTATGATACATGATATACATGGCTATGTACAGACATGTTAATTCTTATATGTTCACCAGTATGGCACGGATCACTGCAAGGGCACAATTCACGCCATGCATATACAGTAAATTATGTAAAGTACAAAACCTCAAATCCTATTATGCCTTTCCCTACTGGCAACATAGGATTTTGCTAATCTGGCTATATAGGAGACTTGGGATGGAACATTGTCATGGACAAAATTGCCATCATCTTAATGTCTGTCAAGTTAGTCACCATTCTCATGTGATGATACTCTCTTATGCAGTACAGTGTTATGCAATCTACTTGAGTTGGGGAATGACAGATATGGTGTAATCGAAAGATCTATACTTGATTATCTCATATGCTGGCTGTTGGTGCATAACACAAACTGATACATGGCATTTACACAATCTAAACTGTATAGGGAAGAAAGTACTGTATGACAGCATTCATGTTACTTTTTCAAAATTTATTACCTTATACAGTCAGTGCGTCTATATATCCAAACATTTTATTTTCATGTGCACATATGTGAATTCCATTTGCACAGTTTTTTTTTTTGTATGATCTATTTTTCTGCCCCATGCTCGCTGGTCCTCCACTCCTTCAGGCTCTGCCAAGTTTGCCCTGACCTCTTCTGTCCTTGCCTGGCCCTCCTGTGGTCCCCAGATCACAGCCAACCCACGGGATTTCCCGGTGTATCCTTTCACTGGGAGGGTCCCTCTCCTCTGAGAGGGAAGGCACCTGGGGGGAGGATAGCCCCAGCACATCCTTCTAGGGCCCGGAGATGCTGCTGGGGAATAGGAGGCACTGGGAAGGTGCTGGAGGCCCTTAGGAACAGAGAGTCATCATCCAGAGGTCAGGGAGCAATTTTCCTGGCTTTCTGTTGGGGGCAGCGCAGTGACATCATGGCATACTCCGATGTCCTCTCCTCCTCCAGTTAGTATTGGGCCGTGTGTCCTGTGATACTCCCAGCCTCTGCTAGGAGTCAGTAGGTGCTGGACCAGTCCCCTACCTTCCCCCCGGAGAAGAAGATCTGTCCCTGGGACACTCAATCCTTCTCCCCCCAGCTGGCCCTCCAGTGACCTGGGCTCGTTCCTGAACCTGGGTCACTGGTGTCACAAGCAGATATCCAACTGCTGTGCCGGCGGGCCGGCCCAGTTTTATTTTTAATATATTAATCTGTAACACATGGATTAACCATTTAACAGAAGCCTAAAATTGGCTATGATACTTCATTTTTAATACAAATTACAAAAAAAAAAGGATGTTATGTGATTGACTCAAAATATGCAATTTATA
Organism: Neoceratodus forsteri; assembly: GCA_016271365.2. NCBI lineage: Eukaryota > Metazoa > Chordata > Ceratodontiformes > Ceratodontidae > Neoceratodus > Neoceratodus forsteri. Next base: position 1,124,279,486 of record CM057449.1, on the reverse strand, counting down.
TACACATTAGAATGGTATAGAACATAAGTTATTAATTGTAATGTTACAATTATGACCGTCATACTCCAGTACAAATGGTTTTACTTAAATTTTAGGAGTCTGATTTATGTACTATGAACTATGTATTGCTTGTTATTTTATCCTTTGCTATTCACATCTAAAGTGATACACACAAATGTGTTTCACTGCATTAACTAAAACAACTGTATTACATTTCCATCTTCTGCACTGTAATGCTAGATTCTATAATTAACGCTTATACATTAGGTCATTTGAAGCCCTTTCACATTTTTGATGTTAAAATAAAATTGGAAACTCAGCAGTGAAAATTCTTACTGAAATCAATGTGCCGTCAACACACCTCATTAAAATTTTGTGCATTGTAGAGATTGCTGTATTGTCACATAACTGCTATTTCCACATTTCCTGTGAATATTAGTTGAAGAACAGCAACCCCATCTCTCTCAAAAGCTGTCATAAGGTGCTTTAGTTGCAAACCTGAAGCTTCACACTTCTTTGCCATTAGTGCAGTAATTATTTTATCCCTTACCAAGTGTTCAAAGGTTATGAGATTTTCTGCCCTTGCTATGCACCAATGCAGATGTTTTATAGCTGAATCAAAATCAAAAGTCTGTTTTATGAAATTCAGGTTGTGATTATGTCAAACAGCAGTTGTGATCATTTTTGAAGGGACACACAGCCATCTAGTGCATTGTGTGCCTCATAGAACCCACCAGCAATCTCAAATGTACAGATTACTCTGAGAATATGATTTCAGGTTAGGGTACAGTTCTTTTAGTATGGGCAATGTGTCAAGGAAGTCTACTGTGTAAGACTGAAATTCTTCAAACATGCCTTCTCTAATAACTGCTCACAGAAGATGTAAAACATCAAAAGCTTTACAATTGTGTCTAGTCATTAATACTGGTTTGGGTTAATCTTTCAGAAATTGAAGTTCAGTTGTGCTTACACAACTGGATGAGATGTATGCTTGTATGACTTTGATACATTGTGGCTGTTTACCTCTCTATCCATGGGATATACCACCCTATAGGGGTACGACACAAGGAATCCTAGAGGGGGGGTTCCCCCCCATAGGTGCCACAGGAAACATTCCCTTGGCTAAAGATAGCTTAGGAAGAAAGCCATGGAAAAGAGAGATGAGCCCCTGTAGGAGGAGGAGGAGGGGTGGATGGTGGGGCAATGAGAAATGAATCCTGGAACAGTCCAGGAGGTGTGGCCTTTTAATGCCTGATGGGGGGTGACTTTGTTGCTTTGCCCTTTGAAACTCAGGCTTAAAGCCTTCCCATTCAATTGTGCTTATGCAGTTGGATGAGATGTATCCTTGTGTGACTTTGATACATTGTGGCTGTTTGCCTCTCTATCCGTGGAATATACCACCCCATAGGAATATGATGCAAGGAACCCTAGAGGAGGGTCCCCCCCATAGGTGCCATTGGAATTATTCCCCTGGTTAAAGGTAGCTTAGGAAGAAACCCCAAAAGAATACTTAAAAGGGTGTTGAGCATTGAAGAGGTGAGAAATCAGACTATATCGAGACCAGAAAGTAAGCAGAGGGACCGAGATGGGAAGGACAGGAGAAGAACGAGATACAATGAGGACAAAGAAAGAAATGAAAGTTGACAAGATGCAGAAGGGTGGACTTCCTAAGGAAAGAGGGAACAGCCAGGGCCACCATCTGACTTCATCCAACAGCGGAACCTAACTACAGAAACATACTAAAACACTAACCCTGTCTAATATTATGACCATTGGCATTGAGGAGAGGAGAAACCCCCTTGGAAGAGGAAACCTCTGAGGATCCAAGGCCTAGGTCGCCTTCCCTCCAGGCTGAAGAATGTTTTGATTAGTGATGGCTCAATTTCAGCAATTTAAAACCGAGATCGAAAAGGAGGAAATGTCCAATTTAGAGGAAGCTCTTGCTCTTTCCTTCTAAATGGACAGCTGTCGAGGGATGCGAGCAATGTCTCTGCAACTAGACGCCCAAAAGCAAGAGAGGATGTACAATGATGGAAAGAAGCCTTGAAGGCCTGAATGGGTTACGGTGAGGAATGAAACAGATGATGTACGATTATGAAATGAGGCCAAGAAGGCCAGTATGATTAAGGTGAAATATGATGAGGAAGATGAATGATGATGGAGTGAAGCCGTGGAAGCTGGTATGTTTAAGGTGAGGTATGAAATGAATGATGTACGATGATGGAGAGAAGCTTGCCAGCCCCAAGTAAATGGGCAATAGACATGAAGGCACATCTCTCAGTGGACAGCAGGTCAAGTCAAGGTAGCTTGGACTCGAGAGGGTTATGCTCGAGTAGTCGATGTGAAGGAGTAGGCCCACATAGAGGCTGGATGAGCAAGGGATACCCAGATGTGGTCATGAGTAGACTGATGGTGATAACCACAGGAATGCAGCAGTTTGATGAGGTAGCATGAGACCCAATGAGAGGAATGCTTGATTAATCAATGTGAATGAGTAGACCCTGAGGTCGGACTGAGCGAAGGAGAACCAGACTCATGTAATGAGGAAGCTGCGTGTCATTGGTAACTATGGGAGATCAGACATAGACACCGGGACACCAGAAAGACTAGGCTAAGAGGAGGATATGAATAGGGAAGGTGATATCAGGATAGGGAAAACCCCAGAAGAAGCAGAGGCCAGAGAAGGAGAGGAACAGAGGGCAGAGGTATAGGAGGGTGAGTGCCTATGAAGCGGAAGCACATTCAGGACGAATGAAGAAAATGCAGATGGTGCAACCAAGGCTGGAGGGGGCAGATGAGTGAGGCAGGAGAACCAGGCAGAGAGTGAGGTGAAAACTCAGACTGCAAATCCAAAAGTAATGATGGGAACTATTCAGGTGGAAGCAGTGCAGAAAAGTCCCCCAAGCAGGGCAAACAGAGACAGTGCTTCGGGGCGAAACTGAGAAGTATAGGAGACGACAAACACAGACAATACCAGAGGGGAGGACCTGAGGTAAATCACTAGGAATAGGCATACCTTTTAACTTCTATGCATGTCACAGAGCACTATGAGGGCACACAAAGTGCTCTTGCTCTGCATAGGAATACTGACACTCCTACCAAATGTACGGCCAGGTCAGGACACACAAACTAATGCATCAGTGAACTGAGTAGAAGAAACATTCCTGAACATGAACCAGAAGGATTTTTTCTTTAATTTTGCTGTCCTTCATTCAAGATTCAAGACATTTCATCTCCTGCCTCACTCTGTCAAATTGTTGTGTAGGGCATCTTGCTGACAGGAAGGCACTCATCACAGCAGTGGGTCAAAGCTTTTAGCTGATTGTTTCATGAGGGCACAGAGATGCTGCTCTATTTGCAGACAACTCTCTGCCCTGAGGGAGGAAGTTGCCCATCTTCAGGCCATACTGAACAGTAGTAAGGGAACCTTCCCCCAGGCCACACTGGACAGTAGGAAGGGAACCTCCCCCATCCAGGGAGCACCAGAGCTACCACCACTACGTCAAAGGTTGTGAAGAAAGCACAGCAGTTGGACCACAGTGGGCTCAGGGAGGGTGAGGATGGTGGAACAGAGGCACACCCAGTCAGTTGTTCCACTCCACAATCCATACACCATTCTGGGGGAGCATAGCTCCCCTATGGATGCACCCACAGAGGAGGCTAAGGAGGCTGAGGACAACTGTCACAAAGGAGGCCCACAGGAAGGAGGCAGAAGACACTACAGGGCAAGAAAGCAGCTCCTGGTGGGGGACTCAATTATTAGGGGGATAGAACTGGGGGGAGCAGGGAAAACTGAAGTAAGGTGCCTGCCTGATGCCATGGCTTGGAGGGACAGGAAGCGCATCCTCAGGATCAAGAGAACAGCTGCACGGGAGTCTGAGCTGGATGTCATTGTCCACTTAGGGACAAATGACTTGGCTCATCATGAGATTAGAGCAGTGCAGGAGGACTTTGTAGAGTTGGGGAGGGGCCTAAGACAAGTAGCACACACAGTATCCTTCTCAGAGGTGCTGCCTGTCAATGGCATGGGTGAGGCGAGTGTACATTGCACCATGCAGTTTAATGAATGGTTGAAAAAATGATGTGGAGCACAGGTGTTTGGCTTCATTTGGGACCTATGGTTCCACCTGAAGGGACACCAGCCTATACTGGCAGGATGGTCTGCATCTGTCTAGGAAGGGAACAAGTCTTTTGAGCAATCAGTTTAAATGCTTCATTGGCAAGTTTTTAAACTAGTCAAGGGGGGGAGGCACTGATAAGCAGCAGGAAAATCCCAGCCTCCCCCTACAAAACAGGGTACTAAATGAGAAAAAGACCGAGGTAGAAAGGTCAGTGGGGATGCTGCAACAGAAGGTAAAGCCATAAAAAAATGGAGAGCAATGAGTACCAATGCCCGTAGTCTGGGTAACAAGCTTCCTGAATTAGTGGTCTTGATGGAGGAGGAACATCTGGATATTGTGGCAGTCACAGAAACATGGTACACACAAAACCATGACTGGAACGTAAACATACCAAGATACACTATCTACAGGAGGGATAGGAAGGGTAAAAGAGGAGAAGGAGTAGCTCTTTACATAAGGGAAGGAATCAAAGCAACAGAACAAAAGAGTAAACAGGGAGGAGAAGAAGCACTGTGGGTACGTTTGGAGACAGGCAATGGCACCACAATCCGCACAGGGGTTGTATACAGACACCCTTCTCAGGGGGAGGAAATGGACAAGGAAATGATAGAAAGTATGCTTAGAATGGCAAAAAAGGGGAGATATTGCTGATGGGTGATCTGAATATGCCAGATGTTAACTGGAGTGCAGTTGCAGCAGCCACTTCGAAGAGTGGGGTTATTCTAGATGCTCTACAGGGGGCATGCCTTAGACAACTAGTATTGGAGCCCACTTGAGAGGGAGCAGTCTTAGACCTGGTTCTGTCAAATGGAGATGGAGAGAGGATCACAGATATAGAAGTGGGTAGCCATCTGGGAGCTAGCGACCATCGAACAGTATGGTTCACAATAAACACAGTAATAGAGTCAAGCCATACAAAAGCAAAAGTACTGGACTTTAGGAGGGCTGACTTTGCTAAAATGGGTGAGTGCCTAGGAATGCACTAGCAAATCAGTCAGGAAGGAGGGTGGAAGAACAATGGGGAATAATAAAAATTGCCATCACAGAGGTAACAAGCCTTTGTGTGAAGCAAATAAACAAAACAAAATGATGTAAGAAACCACTATGATTCTCAAAGGAAGTGGCAGTGAAGGTTCAAGAGAAAAAGAAAGCATTCAGGAAGTACAAGGAATCACAGAAGGAGCAGGACAGAGAACTGTATCAGTTAAAGCAAAAGGAAGCTGGGAAGGCAGTCAGAACAGCAAAGACCCAAACTGAGGAAAAGATAGCCAACTCAGTTAAGAAGGGGGATAAAACCTTTTATAGGTACATCAGGGAGTGAAGGAAGACCAAAGGAGGGATAGTGAGGCTTAATAAAGGGAAGGGAGGGTGGGCAGAGGGTGACTGTGAAAAGGCAGAGATACTAAACAAATATTTTGCTCAGTATTTACAAATGAAGAGGGGAGGTACCTAAAACAAACAGTAGAAACACTCTGGATACAGAAGTTGATACCAGCCCATTTACAGAAGAAAGGGTTCTGAAAGAACTCTTAAAACTGAAGGTGGACAAAGCAATGGGACCTGATGGGATTCATCCCAGAATTCTAAAAGAACTAAGGGTAGAACTAGTGACACCACTGACTACCCTCTTTAACAAATCATGGGAGGATGGGGTGGTACCCGAGGACTGGAGGAGGGTAGATGTGATCCCCCTTCACAAAAGTGGGAGCAAGACAGAAGCAGAAAACTACAGACCTGTTAGTTTAACCTCAGTGATAGGGAAAATGATGGAATCACTTCTGAAGGAAAGAATTGTTGAGTATCTAGAGGCCAGAGGGGCACAGGACCCAAGGCAGCATGGATTCACAGCGGGAAGGTCATGCCAGATGAATCTGATAGATTTCTTTGACTGCGTGACCAAAGTAGTAGATCAGGGAGGGGCTGTGGACATGGCCTACCTAGACTTTAGCAAGGCATTTGACACAGTCCCACACAAAAGATTAATATACAAGTTAGCCAGCCTGGGAGTGGGTCCCAAGATGACAGCCTGGATAAAGAATTGGCTGGAGAATAGGACACAGAGAGTAATAGTAAATGGAGTCCACTCTGAAGAAAGGGGGTTACTAGTGGGGGTACCGTGAGGGTTCAGATGGACTAGTCCTCTCAATGTCTGTATAGGCGACATTGCAGAGGACTGGAAGGAAAATATGTCTCTTTGCAGATGACACAAAGATCTGCAACAGAGTTGATGCACAAGGTGGGGTGGAAAGGATGAGAAGGGACTTGGCAAGGTTAGAGGAATGGTCAAATTTAAGGCAGCTTAGATTCAGTGCAAAGAAGTGCAAGGTAATGCACCTGGGAAACAAAAACCCAGGGGAAGAGTACACAATGGGGGGTGAGATACTAACAACAACAAAAATGGAAAGGGACCTGGGGGTAGTCATATCAGATGACCTAAAGGTGGGCAAGCGATGTGATAGGGCAGCAAGGAGGGCTGGGGGGATACTGGGATGCATAGGGAGAGGCATCACCAGTAGAAAACAGGAAGTTATTATCCCTCTGTACAGACAGCTGATGAGACCCCATCTGGCGTACTGTGTGCAGTTCTGGAGACCCAATCTCTGCAAAGACATAGACAGGATGGAAGGTGTCCAGAGGAGGGCAACTAAAATGGTGCAGGGTCTGCACCAGAAGACATATGAAGAGAGACTTAAGGAGCTTAATATGTATAGCCTCAAGGAAGGGGGACATGATAGAAACTTTCAAGTACCTCACGGAATCAACAAAGTCCAAGAGGGTAGCATCTTCAAAAAGAGAGGTGCAAGAATAAGGGCACAATTTGAAGATAGCGGGGGTGGCTCAGAGGTAATTTAAGGAAGTATTTTTCACAGAGAGGGTTGTGGATGCATGGAACGGCCTTCCAGAGGAGGTTGTGGGGTCAAAAACAGTGGTGGAATTCAAGCATGCATGGGACAGTCATAAGGCAATTCTACGGGGTGGGGGTAGGAAGAAGTAGGCTGCTGGTTAACTAGGATCTGCAGCTTATCCATTAGGTAGGGAAATGGGCAGACTGGGTGGGCCAAGCGGTCCTTATCTGCCGTCAAATTCTATGTTTCTATGTTTCTTAAGAACAAAAGGTCGGGAAGTCAAATGTGGATCTGAGACCTGCTCTGCCCACACAGAATGTGCTGCCCGCACTGGGAAAGCGATGATTCCAGAAAAGTCAGATTTCAGACAGTAACCATTCATAACCCTCTACTTTCGAAAGCAAAGCAAAAAAAAAAAAAATATGCACAAGGACCAATTAGGCTCTAGACTATTTAGATTATACACAGTGTACAGGCTTTCAGTTATGTGTACCCCATCCCATGCCACCTACCTTTGGGGATGATAGGATAGGTGCTGGGAAGGGCCGTGAGAAACTGTCACATAGTAAAAGAGCCAAGAGGCAGTCTCAGATGTCTGTAGGGAGGGACAGACCGAGGAACCCTCTATGATGGCTGCAGGGAGGGATGGGCTTCTTGCTGCACAATAACGAGAGTCCTCCCTCTTCCTTAATCACTGAAGCTTTCTGCATGGCTGCAGTTCAAGGCATATCTTTGTATAATGGAAAAAACATGAAGGGGATGGTAAGTCCAGCTTATAATTGGTGTGCAGCTGTGTATAAAAAGAGATTAGAGAACTCTGACAACTGCCCATCCAAAACAAGAAACTAGTTAGGTGTCCCTGTATAAAACTTTAGGGATTTAGAGTACAGTGTGCTCACCTTCCAAACACAAACATCTGGCATACAGCGGTGTGCTCTCATTGGTACTGCCCACTAGAACAAGAGCTGAATTGGACCACAGGTTGGCGGTTTGTGAAACTGATGAGAGACCGGGCGAGTTTCTGTCTCGGAGTTCAGTTAATAATCCGGAGTGGAATGACTGGTGCCAAAGACTGGTCAAAAGAAAACCATGAGAGACTTCTGGTGACATCACGAAGCTGATGGCAGCCTAACTGCGGGAGCTCCCGACCTCAGGGACCTGAAAACCCTCCAAACTCTACTAAAAATCAAAACAATACTTCAAAAATGCAGGGGGGGGGGTGAAGTAAAACCAGATGACAAGGGTACTAAAAATCGCCATAGAGGACATAAAAGAAAAAAAGAGACGTTGATGCTGGATTGACCCAAGAACCTGTGGCCCACAGCAGATCCCTTTCACCAGTCAGCTGTCAGGCCGCAGATTATGACATGGATGGGGAGAATGAGCAAGTAACTCACTCCCGCTTTGAGACCTTATTGTGGGAAATTAAAGCATACAGAACAGAGACCAAAGAGGAGTTTAAAGATAGACAGTAGAGACTAACTAAAATGGAGACTCAAATTGATGGTATGGAAGAACAGGTCTCTGAGGTGGAAGACGGGTCACACAAACTGACTGGCCTGGTGGATGTTACTAAATCAAACAGCTGAGCTACAGGCTAAATGCCTTGACCTGGAGGGCAGGTCAAGACATGAAAACTTGAGACTTTATGGGCTGCCAGAAGATGTAAAAACCTCCCCAGTAAAAGCCTTTATAGAAAACCTTCTTAAAGATACTTTGGAACTGCCCCCTACTTATCAGCTTTCTATTGAGCGAGCGCATCAGTCACTGGTACCCAAACCTCAAGATACAAAGGCAAGACTGCCCTCAATTAAGCAATAAGGCACTCCCGGGGGTGTGTTATGGTGGGATAATGGCCCATCTTGGGGTAGGTTGAAGCACGAGGCATGGCCGAGAGCTTCCACGAGAAGGGCCGTTAATACCATCTTACCACCAAGTCTGCCTGACTGAATTATGAAATGGGTCATTTTTAGTAAATTTGATGCATTTTTAAACATAATACTTTCAGCTGGGCCTTTGTGCTAGGATAAAGGCCCAGCTGAAAGCAGCTCTCAGCCAATCAGAATTCAGCATTCTTTCTACCCATTTCATAATAGTATTTAAAGTTAGCTCATACAAAAACAAAGAAGATCTTTTGAAAAGAGCCTGGGCCAAGGATTTCTCATACCTCACTGCCAAATTAAGTCTAGACCTTGATTATCCACCTATTATCCAGCAGCAAAGACAGGATTGTGCTCCTTTACTTCGAATGCTGAAGGATAAAGGGATTAGGTTTAAGACTCCCTTCCCTGCCACACTATGAGTATTTTGGACAGAGGGACCTAAGGTGCGCGAGTCATTCCATGAAGCCTGCATTGCTGTCAGAGAAAAAGACCTCCCAATGCCATCTCCTGGAGACCAGAGAAATCTCAAGCACATAGAACGGAACCAAGGCTGGCAGGCGGTGTTCCCATGGAAGGGTATGGGAGGGAGCACATTGACGCCTGCAGAGGCCCTCCATCACCTCCAGGATCTGTTGCAGAAAAAAGGTTGCACTACATGCTCTCCCAAATCAACACCGAATTGCTGAGCAACTTTAGGTACTGTTTCTGAGGTTAATTTGGTCAGCCTATGGTTCAGGTTCCTGAATCCGGAATCATTTACTAGGCAAGATCGATTTGGGGGGTTTACACAAGCCCCAAGTGTATAGTGGCTTTGACTGTAAGAATTAATCAAACACTACTAAATGGCCACCAGAATCAGCAACTTCGGAGGGCAGGCATCGGAAGCTGCGTAACCTTTAACTTTTATTTCAATTTTCATCTTTATAACACTGGATCTCCCCACATGCGTAGCGGAAGTCTGGGACCCATGAAGTTATTGAAAAGTGCTCAGTTTTTTTCTTGTTTTCTTTTAATTTCTGGAAAAGCCATGTAAGATCCATGGAGTCTGCCAAATAGAACGCTCTCAAAGTATTGAAACCACTAGAAGAGAACTATGTGGACTGCAGGCAGACTGAAGACTTTTATTATTCAGTAGATTTGCACTTGCTTTGGCATAGGTCTCGAATGTAGACACTGTGCCTTAAACAAAGTAAGAATTGATTAGGTACTCAGGAGCAGATGGAAGGGAAGCCCTCTCCATGTCTGACTTCTCTCCAATTACCGCTAGGGACATAATACTTTAGGGGTATTTTCTTTATTGTTTAAATGATAACTGACACAATTATGATTATCATTATTATAAGGCAGCAAATTAGGAATATTTGGGTCCACTTAATTACCATTGCCTACAAAATATTGGTCTCAAAATGGAGGTCTTGGGGTTGGGAGATGAAGTAACTTCTCAATCCTAGCTTCCAGCTTGGTGACAATCAGGTGCTTTCTTGCACCCAACCACAAGAGCCAAAGTCATATCAGGCTCTGGAGGAGAATTCTCCCCTGTAGAGAGATACAGATTTCTCTTTCTCACTGCCCCATAGCCCTCCTGACAGTGGGACAGAATTAGAGATCACTTTTTACTATTGATCTCCTACCTTGGAGGTACAAATGTTACAGTTAAACTGGTTAGCCATGTTGGCTTGTTTGATGTTTCTTAGTATGTTTAGCCCATTAGATACCAGTTCTTTTTTTGGTAGCCCATGACATGGGCATCGGTGATTGGGCACCTACAATAACGGTGACCCAATCCCTGATGCATGTAATTGGGGCTAGTAGGAGTAGGATGGCGGATGGGGGTCGGCGAATATAGCGATAGGATGCCACTATATGCACAGCAGGAGGAGCATGCACAGTGAGGGGCAGGAGGGATTGTGAGGAGTGGTGCCACAGTGGGTTGGCGGAGCTGGCCCTGTGGTGTGGTAGGTGGGTAGGCGGTGTTGGTGGGCAGGGTGCTGGAGTTCGGTCCAGGCGTTGGCACATTTTGTTGCACCTGGCCTGATTTTTTTAATGGTTTTGTACCCCCCTGACATGTACCCCCCTGGAGTTGTGAATTCTTAAGTAGGAAAATGTGTGGGGTGAAGCCCCCCATAGGGGGGTGCGGGGGGCAGAGCGCTCTGCATAAACCATTAAAAAAGGAAGTCCCTGGTGCTGTTTTATTGTGCGCTGGGAGTCAGAGTGCCAAGGCACTGGCTTCACGATAATGGCGATTGCCTTTAGGCGTTTGCTATTATCACATAAACCCTTTTTTTCACAGACAATTCAGGTGATAATGGAACTTTTTTGTTTACGTAGACTGGATGAATTTAAATGTCAGAGGGCAATGAATACAAAATGTTGATAACAGGATACACTATCTGTTCCTATAATGTGAATGGATTAGCAAATCCTATAAAGTGTAGTAAAATATTATCTTTATTCAGGAAATCAGGGTTGGACATCTCCCTGCACAGGGGCACAAAAAATTGCAGTGTTTTGGGTTTACCCATGCAATTACCTCCTCCTATAAGAGGGAGAGATGTAGAGCTGCAGAAGTGTTTATTTCTTCTAAGCACCCGTTCAAATTACAAGATAATCTGGTGGATAGGGAAGGATGTTATGCTTTAGTCAAGCGTAGATTAAACGGTATCCTGGTCACCATTGCCCCAGTGTATTTCCCCCCAGGTTCACCCTATACGATGTACCTCAAGTTTTTTCTGAAGCTGGCCCAGTGAGGGGAGGGACATATAATTTGTGGAGGTGACCTCAATTTATTGTTCGACCCTAGGGTGGATACCACTTCACAGACACCTAGGCATGAACACAAAGTGGCATGACAGGTTACCAAATTGTTAAAGGAACTGGGATATATAGATAACTGGTAATATGTAAATGGCACCTCCAGGAATTATAGCTTTTACTCAGCTGCACATTCCATCTACTCGGGAATAGACTACCTACTGACCCCTCAAGAATCAACTGTAGAGTGACAGGGGCATGGATGGGGGATTTCACTTTGTCAGACCATGCCTTGATATTCATTAGGGTGAATGTGTTTTTTTTCTGGAAAAACACCTTCTGGAGATTAAACAGTTCCCTGCTGAGGGACCCAGAAATGGTGCAGGAGATCCAGGACTTGATCAAAATGGCAGCGGGAGACAATGATACTCCAGAGATTAGTCCAGCCATACTTACCCTGTGTATTCTCTATGTAACCCCCAGATCGCATCTGGAAACGATCGGCCCCCACTCAGTATGCTTGCCTGGTTAATCTCTTAAATAAATAAATAAATAAATAGGACACCCATAAGGTCCTTCTGAGGGGTAAATTCATTAAAATATCAGTCCAGAAAAAGAAACCGAGGGAGACAAGTGAGACAACAGGCCCTTATTCAACAGATAGGCTCCCTGGAAGATAGACTAAAACTAAAGTTTGATAAACAACAATCTAAAAATTTAATAGCTTTTAAAAAACAATTCAGCTCCATATTAGACTATAATGTAGAGCAAAAACGTATGTACCTGCGTCAAAGCTATTATGATAGGGGCCCTAGAGCATTGCACCTTCTAGTGGGATGACTACGGGCCCAGAGAGCTAGAGCCTCCATTACTACCATAAAGATGCCTTGGGAACCTCAACCCTTTAGAACAATAAATGATATATCCCAAGCACTTAAAAAGTATTATGCTGAACTATACATGGCACCCCCTCCCTCTGGATCAAGAGATAAATACTTTTTCACACTCATTATACCTCCCCGTATTAGATGAGCACCAGAAGACATCATTAATGGCTCCTGTGATGGGGACAGAGATAATGGCACAGACAGGGAGTCTGAAGACAGGGAAGTGCCCGGGTTCTGATGGTCTCTCTGCAGAAGTCTATAAAACCCTTAGAACAGAACTTACTCCCCTGTTATAGAGAGTTTTTTCCTATGTATTAAGCCCCAGGGGTGTGCCACCACCCTTGTGGTCTCAATTTATTATTTCAGTTGTTCCGAAGTTGCATAAGGATCCAACCAGCGGCACCTCCTAAAGGTCAATTTCAGTTCTGAATATAGATAATAAAATACTAATGTCAATCTTTGCCACACATCTCCAGCAAATGATTCCAAAGCTGATGTATATGGATTAGGTAGGATTCATACCAGGAAGACAGGCACAGGATAACATCCGCCATATGGCATACATTATAGAACATATTCAAAAGCAAAAAATTCCGACCCTGCTTTTCAGTCTTGATGCTGAGAAGGCCTTTGATAAGGTCTCATGGGCCCTCCTTAGAAGGGTCCTTGCAGGCTTTGGATTTCCCACTTCCTTTATTTCTTTATTGAAATTGTATGGGGAACCCCAGGGATTTGTTAGGGCCAACGGTCACATCTCTGACAGCTTTATTTTAAAACATGGAACCCGTCAGGGATGTCCCCTTTCTTCTCTCCTGTTTGCATTATATATCAAACCCCTGGCGCAAAGTAACTGTTAATATCGAGATATTGAGGGTATGCAGTTTGCAAACTCGGAGCATAACATTTTTTTATGTAACCCCCTTGCAAATGGGGGTTCCTAGAAATGTCAGTCTGGGTTTACCTTAGGCCGGTTTGTTCTGTCCTTCTCCTGCTGTCTCTCGGGCTTCTACTGACTTGGCTTCTAACTTTTCTGGCTTTCCAGGTCCTGTTTGCCCTCGTGTGTACCCCAGCTTGCAGTCAAATGAAAATCCAGCCCCTCAGGGCTTAAACTGCTGACCGCGAGCTCCAGCTGAAAAAGTACTGCCTCCAGGGCAGCGGGAGTCACGTTGGTGCGCAAAGCACCTTTGATGTGGAGCCACTTGTTTTGCGGTCGCCTTGGGGACTGTGCCATGGGTCCTGAGATTCCTTCCACCTATTTGGGACCTGGTGACCAGGGACAGCCTGCTGGGGGACGGCTCAGATGGGAATTAAAGGAGTTCTGACCAGGGCTTATTTGAGTATGCCTGTGCAATGCCCTGGTCATCTGAATGATGCATAACAGTGCATCTGGCTGCCTCCAGGGTAGCTAAGGTCAGCTCCAGCCAAAAAGTAAAGAATTAAAATGTTTTACATAATGTAACTGTTGCTGCTTGTTGGGAATATACTGTGCATGTGGGGAAAAGTGCTTAAAGTTAAAATGAGTACTGTTTCCCTGGCAATTCCAGTATCTGGGACTCTGTGTGTCAGCCTGTCAGCTGCTGCAAGGGGAGCTTGCATAAGTGCAGTAGTGACAGGAAAAGTAAAAGAGCCATGTTTTTCATCTGTGCAGCGACTGCAAGTACAGCATTTAAGCTATAGAACTGTGGGGCAAATAATTACTTCTTTCTGGCTGCACCAGGACATTATTGAGCACTGTATCTAATCTGCTATAAGGGACAGTGGGTTAAGCCGACATTGCCAGCAGTACAGCCAATTGGAATTGCAGCAATAGATAGCCAGGACTTGTGGGACATTCACTGCATCTCATGGGTAAGCACTTAAGTGCTTATAGGGGCTAACAGGGACATTATTTTAGGCACAAATTCCACAACCCAATTGTGCCTTGAATGTTCTGATTGACAGGTCCTTCAGCAACTTGGAGACATGTCACCCCATCCCTGCTACCAATCAGGAGTCGAGCTAGGCGCTCTATAAAGAGACAATGTTGCCAGTTTGTCTGGAGATTCTGAGATGCAGAGCTGAGAGAGAGAGAGCAGCAGAGCAGGCTCCAGCCTGCTGGGAGCCCCACATGGGAGAGGGGCTCAGGCTCCAGCCATGCCATCAGGCCTGGGACACTTAATTCAAGTCCTTTCAGTCTTCAGGGAGCATTTGTTATTTTCTTCAGTTAATAGTTAACTAGTTACAGTAATTGTGCTTTCTGCAACAACTAGTCTGGAGGTTGCCAGTACTTTCCTCCAGAGGATAGCCTTCCCTCCCACATTGGGGAAAGATGTGGACTGAAGATCAGATGTCCAGCAGTGGTGAGAGCACTGACCAGACCAGATGACATCATGGAGTGGTGAGAGCACTGCCCAAGTACCTCAGTTGTGAGAGAGCTGAAGAAGTCTTCAGGATGCCTTCGATTGCGGATGAGACCCGTGGAGGACCTGAGTGAGTACCCTCGTACCCCCAGGTGCGAGGGAGAATCTAAGCAAGTAATCTTGGGGGCTCCATGCCCCATTAAGAAATGTGTGTTGGTAAGTGTGAAGTATTGAAGTCATCAGTCTGAGCTACTAACCCCATAAGAGACAGCCTTGTTCAAGTAATGGATGCATCTTGTCTGTGGCCCAAATGGCTAAGTTGCACATGCAGCACGATGCTGGGCTTAATGAATCATATAAATGTGTAGCTGTGGGTTAGAGTCCTGCTATCATAGAGCTGTCTGCCAAGATGCACTTGCCACTTCATGAGACAGAAGGCCGTAGAGCATATTAATGGCTAAGATGCCTTAAAGAGAATGTACCTGTGTCCGCACAGAATTTCGTCTAAGAGCGCTTGGTATAAGTGTTAAATCGCTAGACGTGCTGGATAGGACTCTGCTTGTGGATAATGTTCTTGGTATATAGAATGTACTGGATGTGACTGCCTGTGACTAAAGTATGGGATGCTTGATAAAAGTGTCATTGCCAACTTACTCTTGATGGATGCTTTTTGGTATATAAAGTACTGGATGAGACCGTGTTTAAACTGCGTTTAGGATGCTTGACAGAAGCTTCACTCTCATTGTATTGGATGGGACTCTCAAGTATTGTGCTGAATGTTCTGGATGTAAGATCCACATAGTTCGTTCTGGAATGTTTAGAAGTCTGCGAGTGCAGGGCAATCCCTGATTTGTCTGCTAAAGCGCAGGGCAATCCCTGCTGTGGTTGTAAATAGTAATTTGCTGCTTTACAAAAATTTGGTTCCAAGTTGCCCCCACCCTCAAATTAATAGCCAGCCACCTCGACCAGCTGCAACTCCATCAGGCCTGCAACATCTTGGACTGTGGTATCTGTTTAACCAGTATGGTATGAGATTGCAGGGTTTCTGCTGTATCTGGGACTGGTACCAGTGTGGGTAAAATGAATAATTATGTTTAACATCTGATTTATCAGCAGCTAGATAGCCAGGGCTCTGATTGTCTTAAGTCGAATGGTAAAATGTGATTTACATCTGCCTGTTAATATGTAGCCACCGAGCTGGAGGGTTTGCCAGCAAAAATCTAAATAACATCTGTACATGTGTAAATATGGTAAGATATCCTCTACTCCTCCTATTTCCCTTTCCTAGTTCCTTTATTACCCCCAAAATAAATATCTTGTTGTTGTTGTTGTTTGAAATCCTGTGTGAGCATATTATTAGAGAGAGCCTTTAATTCAAAATGCTAAAATATGGGGAACTGTGTATTGGGGCATGTCTGGGAAAGGTAACTGGTCACCATGGGTGGTGTAGCAGCTCAGGGGGCTACACCCAGTACCATCTCACCCACGTAAAGCACCCTGAGTGGAGGCACTGCGCAAAGGTTTTTAAAAAATGTTATAAGTTAGCGAACCCAGCCCCCTTAGCCTATGTCCAGGGTAGTAGGCAGGAGTGTAACACTGGGGGGGTGGCGCCGCCCAAGGGGTTACATTTATATGCTTATGATTATGATGTGTTGGTGTACCTGACAGACCCTGACAATTCCCTCCCTTCCCTCTTTGAACAATTGCAAGTTTTCTCATATGTGTCATGTTATACATTAAATACTCAAAAAACAGAGATTTTACAATTTAATTAGAACCCACTAGCACAGTTTTATACCACATTTCCAATGAAATGGGAACTAACCTCACTTAAATATCTAGGAATTAAAATAACCACTGAATACTCTCAGTTGTTTCCATCAAATTATTCTCCCTTGATATCACAATTGAAAACTGATATGCATCGTTGGCATCTCCTGCCATTGTCTCTGTACCAACGAGTACAGGCAGTGAAGCTGAATGCATTGCCTAGTAAGTCCCATGCCTGGTGCCTAAAGCAGAACTATTGAAATGGCAGTCAATGTTTTTATCATTTACCTGGCAATATAAAAGACCCAGAATACGTAAGCAACTATTGAGTTTTCCAAAGGAGCAAAGTGGTCTGGCCTTTCCTAGTCTCCCTGACTATTGGGTAGCAGCACAGATGAAACTGGCGCTACTGTGGGGCAACACAGGTTATGGGGCCCACTGGAAGACAGTGGACCTACACAGACCTCTGCCTGTGCCTTTGCCTGCAGCTTTATTCTCCCCATCCCATTTGAAATTGGTATGGGAATTCCTTCCTCCAGAAACCAAGGCAATATTGGATGGATGGCATAGAGGTATGTCCTCTAAACAGATTAATTTACATTTTTGGAAATACAAATGGTGTGTGGGGAATCCTCAGTTTCCCCCAGGAGAGATGGACCCCTGGTATAAAGCCCAGATCAACAAAGGTTTCTGTGCCCCTTGGCAACTAATGCAAAAGGCTGTAATAATTCCCCTTATACAAGCTCAACAAGCACTTGGATGGGGGGAGGATGGTAGGATTAGGTATATGCAAATGATTGACTATATTCTTAAGCACCAGTGGATAATTGCCGTACAGCCCCAGTTACAAGAAGACCATTTACCTTTTTTTTCTCAATTTGGCCTTCTAACAATGGGGAAAGAGCTGTCTCGCAATTATATAAAATGCTTATATCAGTTCAGACATATCAAGCTGAGGTCCTCAAGGGGAAGTGGGAAAGAGAACAGGGCAGGGTGTAGACAGCCAGGCACTGGCAGTAGATCTAGAGATAAACATGGAGCACCACTTTGTCCCCTCTATGGAGGGAGTACACATGGAAACTCAAACCCAGATTTTTTCTGGTCCCCACGTTCCTTGCTAAGTGGCCCCCTGGGGGTTTCTCAAAGTGTTGGAGAAACTGTGGCCAGGAACAAGCTACCCAAACACATATCTTTATTCACTGCCCTAACATGGCTACATTTTGGATTTCATTAATCCACCATATTCAGTCTTTGTTTGGCCTCACAGAACAGATAACCCTAGAACAGCTACTTTTAAATATTGCCCCTCTTTCTCTTAAAGGGAACAAAGCATTATATCTGTGGGACATCCTGCTAGTAGCTGCTTATAAGACAATCACGAGGAGATGGCTGCAGCCAGATGCTCCATCACTTCTGGAATGGGAACAGATTATCACCTCTATACAAGAGATGAAAAAAATTACCTTTGATCTGATACAAAGGTCTGCTCTGTTCCTGAACAAATGGACAAGATGGGAACTATATCAAACAAACATACAGTGAATGTGAATAAATGTGTCTAAGAATCTGTGATGAGGGACATAGTGTGATTAGACAGATTGCATTAGGTCATAGACTCATACCAGTCTAACATAGAAGGGTTATTTGGTACATGGTAGAGACTGGACTGCTGATCTGTGCTATTCTCCATGGATGGGGCAGACAGTTCGGATCCTGGAATTTAATTTCCCAAGCTCCAACCTGAGTGCAATGATATTTTATTTTCTTTGATAAAGAATCTTTTTAATCCAAAAAAGGGCAACATGTTGCTCAGTTGTATATTAGATTGTTTAGATTTATACTACAGCAATTATATGAAATATCAGATTGTCCATATACAAGATGTAACTCAAGATTCTGTAATGTCAGATGTATGACATGTATAAATGCTTCAAAATAAAACTGAGAAAACCACGAGTCCAGCACCTGTACCCCTCGGGTTCCAGAAAGCCAAGAACCTAGAGGAGTTCTGGCCAGAAAGAACCAGGAGCAGCAGGGACATTATGCCAAGAACATTCTGGGAGGGGCTTAGAGGGGAGATGGAAATTGGGGAATGGCATACAATCAACAATGTATGGGGGAAACGGAGCGAGGAAGAGGAGCGGGAGAACAAATGAGCTGAAAATAGCCTATGATAGGAGAGACAAGAGAAGTAACTGAACAGGGGAAGGGGGGGCAGTACACAGCTGCGGGAGGAGGAAGGGAAGGAGAAAGGGACCAGGGAACAGAGGCATGACAGTTGAAGTCCAGAGAAGAAGGAGAATGAGTGAGGCAGGGATGGTGGAAATGCCTACACAACAGTGCGGTGAACAAGAAGAAGACAGGAGAGCAGACCTGCAGCCAGAGGTATGGTAGAAATGATGCAATAGCCTGGAGTGAGGAGGGCAGCACCTCTGGCTGCAACAAGAAATGAACCCTGGAACAGTCCAGGAGGAGTGGCTTTTAAGGCCTGACGGAGGAGTGACATTATTGCTCTGCCCATTTAACCTCAGGCTTAAAGACTTCCCATAATTGTGCCAAACCCTCTGACAATGACAATGCATTCACTGGTTTTCCTCTGTAACACAATGCATTGTCAAATAATGTTAGATTAGTAATGCGTGACACATAAGGCGTTATTGCAATACTTGGCATCCCATATACATTGAGACTTTTGTCCAGCAGCACAGCATGAAATTTGAAAAATGAAAGCACAGTATACACCTATAGTTCCTGTAGTCTCTAAGTCAAAGATAACAGAATTTTCATGTTTGGCACATGTCACTGATTTGTATTTTGGTTCTGGTGTACAGTTTGGTATTTTCTCAACAATGTTGGCTTTTGTACTGGACAAACCACTGCTACTTTGGTATGTAAGGCCCTCTTTTACCTGTAACAGTGACAGATGTTTACCTCTTTTTTCTTTCAGCTCCACTCCTCTACGCTTAAATTCTCTAGTACTTTCTAATCTCTTTCTTTTCATTGCCATTTTTTGCATTGCAGAACTCGTAAGCCATAAAACTTGCTAGGTAACAAAGAAACATTTACTAATTCCTTATTTATGTATCCATGTCCAACATTTATTTAGGCAGTGGTTGCAGCCAATCTAAATGCAAAGCTCTCAGAACGACTATAGTGCCTATTGTTTGGATCTTTGTTCATTAATTTTGGTTGAACCATGAGGTGCCAATCTATTAGGAGTTTGCACATGACTTTCAAGCAGATTTGTGAGATCCAGTTTCAAGGCTTCATCTGTAAGCGTTCTACCCTTTGGTAATGATTTGTATGTATTGTTCTCATTATCTTCTGAAAATCCACACCAGGCACCACTATTCTCATGATTACCATAAATGCGAGGCACAATAATCCTCAAGCTAGATGCCAGACTTGTTACATTTCCCTTGTTCTGTGCCAACACATATGCATAATACTTTCTAAGATGGTTTATTATTTTGAGGTCATTTCTTACTATTTTATTTTTATGTGGGAGATTATACTAACTGTTAAAGATTTTTTGCAGGGTTTACGTCACTCCATTTTGCCACATTACTGTCATATTCCTTTTTTCGGTGTGTGATTGTTGTGTTATCATCCATAACTATTGTCTTTACAGCATGTTTGCAGTCTCTTGTTTTTTTAATACTTTAGCTGCTACACTGGCTTTCTTAGCTTTACTGCTTCCATCCCAGTTTCATCTGCAATCATGGCCAGAGGGTGCTCTCTTCCCTTTTCTGCAATTTCACAATACCTGCATATTATATTCTATATCCATAACCTATGACTGATCCTCAGAGAGCTACAAATAAAGTAATTTTTGATGATCAGATGGCAGTATAGTCTAGAGGTTAAAGCAAAGAGCTGTGAACAAGCTTGGTTCATCTAGCAGAATGGGTTTTGATTTCAAGATGTCTACTGGAATATTTTATAACCCACAGCAAGTCACCTAACCTCCCTGTGCTCCCAAAACACACATGAGAACAAGTTGTATCTCAGTGTGCCTTTCCTGGACAAAGACAGTAAAAACAATCTGAGCATTTGTTGTGATTCTGCAAATATTATTCTCGTTCCATCCAGATTTGACTTGAAAAGAAAAAGTAGGACAATTACTTGTTTATTAATTGCAGAAACACATAGATGGACAACAATGTTAAAACATGCATAACTTGAAATGTGTTATTAAAAGAGTATTTTACTTCTTTTGATAAAGTTAAAAATATAACAGTTTCTTACTGAAATATGTTGTGCATGCAAAACAGTTATTATAAGTGTTGTAATAACACCTTAAACACACTTAATAAAACAGACAACTTCCTATTTAACCTATTGTATTATCTGCAGTCAAAGCAGGGCCAAGCCAGCAGTGACATCATTGCAGGTTGGAAGCCTAAAACACATGGTTACCCACAGCCCTTAATTACAGGCTGATTTACATATGAATAACTCTGAACTGCTGAAGAGTACAGGTAAGCACAATAGTGCACTCAAAATAGCTTTTTATGGTCTTTCAGACATTAAGAAATCCTGAAGATGAAAATTCCCCTTTAATTTAGCTAGGCAAGCTCACAAATCAGTGAGCAGCAGTTGTTGAATACCCTTCACCCCAGTGACCCCAGATTCATGGATAGAAATCACACTATGGGGCACAGAGTGAAGGATAGGTAGCAGTGACAATTTCAAATGACATGCCTGTCCTGACACAGTGTCAGAATAAGTTGTTACATTGAGCAGCAGTGTATGTGGGGAGGGGGAGGGAGGTGAAGGGTAGGAGATAGCTTGGAGAAGAGATGTCCACTGGTGCAACCCTGGCTACCTCTGGTGGGCCAGAGTTTTTTTTTTTTAATTTTTGTATTTCTTGAATACAAATGCTACAGTGGTGCAAAATACTTGGTATTTACTGACTGATTCCAGGAAGAATGTCGCAACTTAGAGACGTATGCGAGTTGTGACATTTGCTGCTGTGCCGGGGATCCTGCACCATATTCTAAGAGTGGCAGGGTCCTGGAACTTACAACGTGTGACTTGCAACATGTGTAGGCTAACGCCACTGGCATGGCATAATAGCCCCGCATGTCACAAGTCGCAGCCGACTGCAGACTGCCCCCCGGAACCCCCCCTGCCCGGAATATCATGGCACACACCAGGGGGCATGGGGAGCTGGATAGGTGGCACAGGAGTCCAGGAGGCACAGTGGAGAACAGAGCCCTAGGGGTCCCTGACATTCAGGGGTGGGGACATGATCATGTCCTTGGGGGCATGGGGAGCACAGTGGGACCTTTGTCATGGTGCTGTGGAGTGGGCATCCATCAGATGGCATGATGGATGCCCCTTAGAGCATCTCTGAGATGTTCTAAGACGGCTCCACCAGTGCGGCTCTTGGAATTGTGGATGTGGGTTACAGCAGTAGCCCTTCTAGAAAAGGGCGCAGTTGCTGCCGTAACCCACTCTTGCGCAATGTTATTGTGAGTTGTGGTGTAGTGAATGGTGTATCCCAAGCTACCCATACACTTATCTTTATTCACTGCCCAAACATGGCTACATTTTGGACTTCATTAATCCACTATATTTAGTCCTTGTTTGGCCTCACAGAACAGATAACCCAAGAACAGCTACTTTTAAATATTGTCCTCTTTCTCTTAAAGGGAATGAAGCATTATATCTGTGGGACATCCTGCTAGTAGCTGCTTATAAGACTATCATGAGGAGATAGCTGCAACCAGACCATCTGTCATTTCTGGAATGGAAGCAGATTATCACCTCTATACAAGAAATGGAAAAAAATTACCTTTGATCTGATACAAAGGTCTGCTCTGTTCCTGAATAAATGGACAAGATGGGAACTATATCAAACAAACATACAGTGAACGTGAATAAATGTGTGTCTAAGAATCTGTAATGAGGGACATAGTGTGATTAGATGGATTGCATTAGCTGATAGACTCATACCAGTCTATCATAGAAGGGTTATTTGGTACATGGTAGGGACTGGACTGCTGATCTGTGCTACTCCCCATGGATGGGGCAGGCAGTTTGGGTCCTGGAATTTAATTTCCCAAGCTCCAACCTGAGTGCAATGATATTTTATTTTCTTTGATAAAGAATCTTTTTAATCCAAAAAAGGACAACATGTTGTTCAGTTGTATATTAGATTGTTTAGATTTATACTACAGCAATTATATGAAATATCAGATTGTCCAATTACAATATGTAACTCAAGATGTTGTAATGTCAGATGTATGACATGTATAAATGCTTCAAAATAAAACTGAGAAAACCACAAGTCCAGTACCTGTACCCCTCGGGTTCTGGGAAGCCAAGAACCTAGAGGAGATCTGGCCAGAAAGAACCAGTAGCAGCAGGGACATCATGCAAAGAACATTCTGGGAGGTGCACAGAGGGGAGATGGAAGCTGGGGAATGGCATACAATTGACAAGGTATGGGGGAAATGGAGCAAGGAAGAGGAGTGGGAAAACAAATGAGCTGAAAAAACCTATGATAGGAGAGCAAGAGAAGGAATTGAATGGGGGAGGGCAGCATACAGCTGTGGGAGGAAGATGGGAAAGAGAAAGGGACCAGGGAACAGACGCATGACAGTTGAGGTCTGGAGAAGAGGGAGAATGAGTGAGGCAGGGACTGTGGAAATGCCTGCAGAACAGTGCGGCAAACAAGAAGAAGACAGATGAGGGGACCTGCGGCCGGAGGCATGGTAGAAACGATGCAATAGCCAAGAGCGCGTAGGGCGTCACCTCCAGCTGCAACAAGAAATGAATCCTGGAACAGTCCAGGAGGAGTGGCCTTTTAAGGCCTGATGGGGGAGTGATGTTATTGCTCCATCCACCGAACCTCAGGCTTAAAGGTTTTCCATAATTGTGCCAGACCCTCTGACAATGACAGTGCATTCACCGGTTTTCCTCTGTAACCCAATGCATTGTCAAATAATGTTAGATTAGTAATGTGTGACACATATGGTGTTATTGGAGTGCTTGGCATCACATATACATAAAGAGACGTTTGCCCAGCAGCACAGCATGAAATTTAACAAATGCAAGCACAGTATTCCCCTGTAGTTCCTGTAGTCTCTATGTCAATAACAGAATGTTCATGTTTGGCACATGTCACTGATTTGTATTTTGGTTCTGGTGTACAGTTTGGTATTTTCTCAACAATGTTGGCTTTTGTACTGGACAAATCACTGCTACTTTGGTATGTAAGGCCCTGTTTTACCTATGACAGTGACACATGTTTACCTCTTTTTTCTCTCAGCTTCACTCTTCTATGCTTAAATTCTCTAGTACTTTCTAATCTCTTTCTTTTCATTGCCATTTTTTGCATTGCAGAACTCGTAAGCCATAAAACTTGCTAGGTAACAAAGAAACATTTACTAATTCCTTATTTATGTATCCATGTCCAACATTTATTTGGGCAGTGGTTGCAGCCAATCTAAATGCAAAGCTCTCAGAATGACTATAGTGCCTATTGTTTGGGTCTTTGTTCATTCATTTTGGTTGAACCATGAGGTGCCAATCTATTAGGAATTTGCACATGACTTTCAAGCAGATTTGTGAAATCCAGTTTCAAGGCTTCATCTGTAAGCGTTCTACCCTTTGGTAATGATTTGTATGTATTGTTCTCGTTATCTTCTGAAAATCCACACCAGCCACCACAATTCTCATGATTACCATAAATGCGAGGCACAATAATCCTCAAGCTAGATTCCAGACTTCTTACATTTCCCTTGTTCTGTGCCAACACATATGCATAACACTTTTTAAAATGGTTTATTATTTTGAGTTTATTTGGTAATATTTTTTGCTTATGTGAGAGATTATACAAACTGTTAAAGATTTTTTGCAGGGTTTACATCACTCCATTTTGCCACATCACCGTCATATTCCTTTTCTTGATGTGCAATTGTTGTTGTTTATCATCCATAACTGTTGTCTTTACAGCATGTTTACAGTCTCTTGCCTTTTTAATACTTCAGCAGCTACACTGGCTTTCATAGCTTTACTGCTTCCATCCCAGTTTCATCTACAATCATGGCCAGAGGGTGCTCTCTTCCCCCTTTCTGCAATTTCACAATACCTGCATATTGTACTTCTATATCCATAACCTATGAGTGATCCTCGGACAGCAACAAATAAAGTAATTTTTGATGGTCAGCTGGCAGTATAGCCTAGAGGTTAAAGCAAAGAGCTGTGAATAAGCTTAGTTCATCCAGCAGAATGGGTTTTGATTTCAACATGCTCTACTTGTATATTTTATGACCCACAGCAAGTCACTTAACCTCTTTGTGCTCCCAAAACACATCTAAGAACAAGTTGTATCTCAGTGTGTCTTTCCTGGACAAAGACAGTAAAAACAATCTGATAATTTGTTGTGATTCTGCAAATATTATTCTCGTTCCATCCAGATTTGACTTGAAAAGAAAAAGTAGGACAATTACTTGTTTATGAATTGCAAAAATACATAGATGGACAACAGTGTTAAAACATACATAACTTGAAATGTTGTATTAAAAGAGTATTTTACTGCTTATGATAAAGTTAAAAATATAACAGTTTCTTACTGAAATACCATGTGCATACAAAACAATTACTATAAGTGTTGTAATAACACCTTAAACACACTTAATAAAACAGACAACTTCCTATTTAAAGGGACACTGTGAGTTTTGCCCCTCCATTCTGAGTAAAGTGTGAGCCTTGTGTCTCTAGGCACATAGTTAAATAACATTTGCAGTACAGTGCTTCTGTAGATTACAAAAGCCACCAGTTTACATCATTTTTTTAAATGTTGTCATATTTCTCTTTATACAGTAAGTGTCCCATCTGAAATAAGGCACTCACCGGAATCATCTGTTCACCGAGGACTCACGTCTGCCACCAAGCGCTCTCCTGATATAGATTTTTTTGTAAACATAGTGTATAAATTAGTTTGTTCAAAAGCTATCCTAATAATGAATTAGTCCTGGAATGTTAAAGTTAAAACTGAACAGTAGTATTGCCACAAAATCCTTTTGAAAAGTGCCTCCGAAATTGCATGCATGCGCAAAGAGCAACTGGAGCAACATCTCACGCATGTGCAAGAGCGTGTCAGTCTTGTGCATGTACGTGATTTCGGAAGCAATTTTTGAAAGGATTTTGTGGCAATACTACTGCTCGTTTTTAACTCTAACATGCCAGGACTGTTTCCTTATTAGGATAGCTTTTGAACAAACTAATTTATACACTATGGCCCAGATATTCAAAAGGGCTGCACCATGCATGATAGGGTTGCTCTAGTGCAAGTCCAAAAATGCACCATTCTGCGATATTCAGCAGGAGGCAGATGCACCCCCCCAAATCATGCTGAGCAAGAGCACAATGATAATGAATGTATGCACAACTGAAGGAGGAGGAACCATGCATAAATGGTGCAGTGCGATATTCAACAACATGTGCCATGCGCAATAGGGGAGCAAGCGGAGGTTGCCCAATAGTGGAAATGAGCCAAAATAAAAAAGAAACAAGGGGAGAGGCAGAAGAATGCTACAGGGAAGGCACATGAGGCTGAACTCTAGCCAGACAAACTGGGCAGAAGGGACACACAGGGCAGGACAGGAAAAGGGCACCCTGGACACACAGGCACAGGGAAGGTGTGGGGAGCCACAGCCAGTGCAGAAGGGGGAAGTGCCACACAGCACAGAGGCCACCACAGGAAGGTGTTCCCGGTGCAGGGGAAGTATGGGGGAAACACAGAAACAGCTGTTGGGGGGAACTCAAGCCAGAGACATGGCCAGTGCCACCATCCAGATGGAGGCAGTAATGAGGGGGGTGAGAAGGCAGGCAGCAGGGAGGCGTGGCAGTGGAAGGGCCCGTCGGCAGTATGCCACCAACAGGCACTACCGAGCTCGCACCAGCTTCAAGCTGTACAGCGATACTGAGATCGTGGGCCAGTACCACCTGAATCGGGCAATTCTGAGGTGGTTCTGTGAGCTGTGCAGTGATGTGATGCAGGCACCCACACGACGGAGCCATGCTCTGTCAGTGGAGATGAAAGTGACAGCTTGCATGTGCTTGCTCACCATTGGTACCTTCCAGAGACCAACAGGGGACACCACAGGCATAACCCAATCAGCCGCATCATGCCACCTCACCCAATTCCTCAGCATACTGCTGCCTCAAGCTGTGGAGTACATCCATTTCCCCAGCACACTGGCGGAGCGCACAGCAGATATACAGGAGTTCCACAGGGTAGCACATATGCCTGGCATGCTGGGGCAATAGACTGCACCCATGTGGCCATCTGCACACCACCTGGTCCTGAGGGGGCTGCATACATCAATCATAAGAGCTATGCTAGCATCAACTGCCAGGTGGTGTGTGATGCTAGGGCGCGCATAATCAATGTCTGTGTCACGCACCCTGGGGGAGCACATGATGCCTTCATCTGGCACCAGTTGGTACTGTGCCACAGATTCAAGAGTGGGGACATCCCCACTGGCCACTTAGTGGGTGAGTATGCAAACCACATGAACAAACATAGAGCTTGGGAGGGGCATGGTCACAGGTGACATGGGTAGTAGCCTACATGGCCCAAGACAGGGAGATGCTGATCACCAAACTAACTTCCACTCTCTACACACAGATGACAATGGATACCCACTCTGTCCCTGGCTGCTTACACCATACCGGTGGCCCGTGACCCCATCGCAGCAACGCTACAATGAGACACATGCCACCACATGCAGTGTCATCAAGTGGGTGTTCGGGATGCTGAAGGCATGTTTCCGTTGTCTGGACACCTCCGGCGGTGCCCTACAGTACAGCCCCTCAAAGGCCTGTGGGCTATTCCTGGCCTGTTGCATCCTGCACAACATGGCCAATGATTGTGGGATAGCCATACAGGTCAAAGAAGGGGACAGCGATGGGGATGATGAGGACACCGGTGATGATGCTGATGGGCAGCCCCTCCTTGGGTGACAGGACCCCCGACTGCTCCGGCTGGCACAGCTGCACCAGGACACCATCACAGAGGAGCACTTCAGCTAACCCAGGTAAGTCATGGGGCCATGTGCAACCACCAGTGGCAAAGGCACAACCCACAAACATGCATGGACACACACCAGGGGTACATGCCATCAAGGGAAGTGGCCAAGCATGGAACTGCACACACCAACAGGGATGGGTGAGGTCTAACACGGCATGCAGTCACACACACACACACACACACACACACACACACACACCATGCACAAAGGGTAGGAGGCATGCCGACCCAGACTGCCACCCCTAGCCACACACATGTCCACAGAACACCACGCCCACTGCCTGTCATTGTGCATGTGTCAGACACTGGGAACCATTGCAGAGTGGCGTACAGCACAAAGCAGGCATCATCATGCACATGCAACAGTGGACAGCAGCCGGGAGGGTGTGCAGATGGAATATGTGTGTGCGTGCAGGGCCGGGTACCCCACCCATGCATTGCCCGCTGAACGACACAATGCACACAGGGCAGCATCAGACAGTAGCCATGCTGGGATACAGGTCAGTCATGCACCACAGTGCCACGGCCACCACAGATGTGTGGGTGGCCCCGCTGAGAACCGCCAGCAGTGACAGGCTGACCACTGGCCTCATGGGGTGGCACTGATGGTCCCCCAGGGGTTTCACTGTGTGAACATGACCGTGCTCGCACAGGGGTCTGCAGCACACTGAACATGCCTGTGCCAGGCGTGCTCGGGATGCCCACAGCTGAACCCAGTGTTGATAAGGATGGTGTCGCACAACGCCGGGAATGGGGGGTGGACATTACACTGTGTGGTGTCTGCGATGCATGGGCAAATAACTGTGTGCCTATTGTGGCCATGACAGCTGTGAATGCCTGTGTCTGCCTGTCAATGGCAGCGGTCACATCCTCCTGCAATTGGTCCATCCCTGACAGGAGCAGAGCGGTGTCTCTGCAGTGCCATCTCCTCTGCCTGGTGCAGAGCCGCACTCAGTGCATCCACTGCCATCACAGGCTGCATCTGCTGATTGACTGATGCTCCAGTATGCGGGTGTGCTTATCTAAAAGGTCATCTGCCTGATCGGCATGCTGTCCCTCAGGGTGTTCACGGCCCTGATGCTCATCACCCCTTGAGGGTGGGCACTGCACACCAGGGCCAGGCCTGGGCATGTCCACAGGTGGTGCACTGATGCCACTCCCTGACACTGTACCCTCATGGCCATTGGCCAACTGCTGATGCTGCCCCTCCAGCTGCTGCTCTTCAGGGCTCAATGGTGCCACTGCAGTGGCTGCAACAGTCCCACTGTCCTGGACACACACCAGTGCTGCCCCACTGGTGCAGACAGGCACAGGCTGGGACTGTGATGACATGCAGGCCTCCACAGTGGCACCACCCACAGTCATGGCCACGATGTTACCTGCTGTGTGGCCATCCTGTGGCACACACGTGTCACTGCCCATGACATTAGCTCCATCATCATCGGTGACAGATCCGGCACCAGCCTGAGTCTCAGCATTCTGGCATCCATGAACGCTGGCATGCTGGGACACGGGCAGGGCCTCCTTCGCACCTGCTCCACCAACATCAGTCCGGATGTCCAGGTGGGCCCACAGTCACCCTGACCCCCGTATTCCTGTGGAGGTGGATGGGCCCTCCTCCATCTCCATGTTACTGGCCTCGGTGGAGAAGCCCTCCACCGCTGACCCATGCAGATGCTCAGGAGCCATAAGGGAAAAAAAGTAGCATTACTACATGTGATCTACCCTGTCCCCCCCAATAGACAGACCATGACCTACCATGCAGTGATGGGCTACCACCTATCTGGAATCCACCACCCGGAACACCCTCAATGGCACAAAGCTGCATGCTGCCAGCAACCCGCTCTTCCTGTGGGGTCAGGCGTTGCACCTCCGGCTGTCCCCCACTGGTCACAGACTGTGCTGCCCTGATGGCAGCCACCTTCTCTTTAATCCTCCGCCTGTCCATGCCTATCTTCTTTTTGCACTCCTGCACGGAGCACTGCTGGCTGCCATGCAGGTTTACAGCACGTGCCACCTCCTCCCATGCAGCAGCATGGGCCTGTGGTGTTCCCTGGAATCCACTGAGAAGTGGCTCCTGGTCGAGGTAGGCCTCAAACAGGGCACCTGTCTTAGCCTTTGTAAAATTTGGCCTCCTCTTCCTCCCACGACTCTGTCCCTCTTCCTCCACCATATGCTCGGTCATGATTCATCCTGTGAGAATGACAGGTGCTATCTGTAACTGTGCAGTCCCATGCATGTCCCAAACACCACAGTCCACACTCCCAAACAGCATGCAACTCACTGCAATAGACTGCAGTAACCGACTATGGCCAGTGTAGCCCAATGTTGCATTTTTATAGTGCAACCCATGCAAATGAGGTGAGGTGCATCTTTAAGTGGATGCAAATGCAGTGACTGCGCCATTGAATGGCTGATTAGATGATTTGCATATGCCGGCTGAATATTGCGCTGTTGCACTTTGCGCAATTGTGTTGAACGTGCTGAGCCAAGGGTGCAGTTCTGCGACATGCGCAATACACACCTAACTGCGCATGCCCGGGTTGATGACTCAGGCACCTGCCGTGCTGCTGATGTGCTGTGCATGGGAGGCAATGCAGGGCACGGCCACCATTGTGGCAGTGGTGCTGCAGCGCTGTTCACCTATATGGCACTGTGGCACTGGGGCATCGTAGGTGCACTGGGGCAACAGCGCTGTAGGCCGCTACAGGAGGTGGCACACAGGCACCCAATCATGCTACACGCATTGGGTTCCAGTCGCACTGTGGCTGTCTGTGTCTCAGAGACCCTTGACCCTGTGCCTGACCTTTGCCCCCTAGGCACCATGCATCAGGCATGGGTGCACAACTATCGCGCTGTTCGGTGACAGCACGATAGGGAATGGCAGTGCTGTACTGCGCAGCATCTGCTTGTGGCAGGACTGCACTACAGAGTGCCATTTTGCTTGAATCAGGCAGCAGAGATGGCGCAGAGGTGTGCTGTGGTTTGGAACCAGATAGAGCTAGCCAACCTGGTGGCAATTGTTGAGCCCCATGCTGGGGCTTTGTTTGGAGAGGTACCCCTGGACAGGGCCAGGAGTGCAGTCTGGCAAGAGGTGGCCGATGCCCTGGAGGAGGCCACTGGTATGGGGTGGATGGTGGAGCAGTGCCACCACCATTATGGGGACCTGAGGCGCAGGGACCCAGACCTGCTTGCCCACCTGTGGACATGTGCCAGGAGGGGCATGGTGCCATGGCCAGGTAGGTGCAACATCGATACACTTTTATCGTCCATATGGGTATCACGGTTGCTTGTGTCCGGCACATGGGGGGGCTGTCCAGTGTTGGCTGTGGCGGTGGTATCTGGGTGTGGGGTGGATGGGTATGGCTGTGTGGGATTGCACACACATGGGGGCAGGAGGACTTTGCTACCAGATTGTACTGATGTTCCTCTCTCCATGTTTGTACCTTAGGGCCAGAAGAACGTCGGCACGACAGGGAGAGGAGGCGCCGCATGGTGGAGCAGAGGGACAGGATGGGTGATGGTGGTCTGCAGTGCATGGACCAGCCTGCTGATAGTGAGTGCCTTACATCCATGATTACTATTGCATGCTGAATAACTGGAACGGGCAGTGGGGCATGGCCTCCATCCATTGACACCACTGCCATGCACGCAGCTTGCTACAGTCAGCACTGTCCAATGGCACTGCATGTCTGGGAGTGTGTCATTGGTGGTCCATGCATGCATCAGGCACATGGCTGTGGCACTGCCTTCACACCGCATAGCCAAGTCACTGTACGGCCATGGTGGTGCTGTGCAGGACATGGGTGGTGGGTGTGTGCAGTGGTCCACATGGCTGTGGCTGCCTGGGTGGGCAGGTCTTGTGGACACGGTCACTGTGGGTGGTCACACACCATCACAGGGGCATGTCACATGGCTGTATGCCATGCACAATGGGTGGGCTGCAGGGGGATGGGCAGTCACACCTATTGACTCTGCTCCCTCGTCCTAGGTGGCCGGCGACTGCTGCAGATCCAGCAGGATATTCAAGAGCGAGGACCGGGGTGGCCATTGATGTCCCCATGCCCTGACCACCACCTTCCCCCCTTGACCCACCTTCACACCCCTTCTTCCCTCTCCCATATGTTCACCCCTGCCCCTTACCCACCCCACCTGTTATGTGGCCCTTACCCCCTTGTATATAATTGTAAATAGTCTTTCTTGAAATCTTTTCAATATATATATTTTGTTATAATAACTGTGGTGGTCTCTGATTTGCAGCAGGCTACAGGTGCTCAGCTACAGTGGTGTGCATGGCGTCAGGGTGGTGCACGCATGGGCATGTGTGTGTGTGTGTGTGTGTGTGTGTGTGTGTGCGCGCCCGCGCAGAGGTGAACCACCTATGGTGTGGGCAGGGGGATCAGTCACTGTCTGTGGTTTGTGTGTTGTACTCTGTGCACTGGATGCCTGTGTGCAGTGGTCCACAGGGCCTGCACTGTGTGCACGGCACCCCTGTCAGACCGTCCATGGCCTGTGCAGCTGACACCCTTGCATGTCTGTGATATGCACAGTCTGCTGGCATGTCAGTGGTGGCTGTCCATGCTGGATAACAGCTGTACCCGGCACAATGCCAGGTTGCTTGCCATCACCAGTATGGTGCACGTCTGCCTCCGGTGGCACTGTGGCCTCCACTGTTGTTGTCCCCTATCCATGCTGTTGCTTGTGTCTGTTGCAGGGGATGTACTCCAGTGTCTGTCACTTGTGCTGTGGCAGCATGCTGGTGGCATACAGCTTCATGGTGCCTGCGCAGGGTGGCTGGCACACCTGTCAATGTAGGGGTGCTGGCCATGTGTACATGTCAGCTGTGGCCACATGCCAATGGCTTGGTTGAACCACTACTGTGTCCCTGTGTTGGTGTGCCCTTGGGTATGGGTGGGTGTTTGTCCATGCACTGTGTTGCATCCTGTGTGGTGCATACCTCCATGCTACACTGTGCATGTCTGTGCTGGCTGTTGTGGCCAGTGCTGGAATGGGATGTGTCCTTGGGAGGGTGTACAGGGTGCTGTACCACTGGAGGTGGGGTCTGGGGCATGCACTGTCGCATGTGGGGTACCTTGTGTGCTGACGCATGGTCGGTCTCTCAGCTGTACCTTGGGGGTATGTGCAGGGTGGCACTGTGTATGCATCTGTTGCATCACTGTCTGCTGCCGCCCACTGCAGGGTGCCCATGGTGGGGCTGCCTTGCATGGCTCCATGGCACACAGAGTTGCATTGTCACAGTGGGGGTGGTGGCATGCATGGGATGTCCTGCACTGTTGGGCTCTACTCCTGGGCAGGGTGTATGGGGATCATGGTGCAGGGTGTGCTCTGCACTGGTGGGATGGTGTGGTATGGGGTGGTCTGCCCTTCTTGTGTGCTGGTCACAACTTGCCAGGGGGTGTGCTGGGGCACCATGGCCCGGCTGTGGGTTGGTTGCTGGTATCCATGGGCCAGTGGTTATTTCAGCTCTCCACCAGTTGTGCAGTGCATGGGCTGTGGGGATGATGTCTGTTCTGCTGTGTGTTCCTCTGCCCATCTGTGGCATGGGTGCTGGGCCCCTGCATCCCTGGTTGTGCTGTTGCAATGCTGCCCTGCTGCTGGGAGCATCCCTGATTGCGCTATGGTGCATCTGGACTGCTCAGCTGAACATCCCTTGTTGCTCTTTGGTGCATCAGATATGCTCAGCTTCACCTCCCTGGTTGCACTATGGTGCAGGTGGTGTGATATTCAGTCATCTGCCATAGGCGCATCTTGGCCTGTGCAGTTTTTGAATATCACGCTTCTTGAGCATGGGCGCAGTGAACTTGCACTTGCTCCTGCTGTTGCGCACCTTTTGGGTGCAGTTTGAATATCTGGGCCTATGTTTACAAAAAAATCCATATCGGGAGAGCGCTTGGTGGCAGACGTAAGTCCTGGGTGAACAGATGCTTCCGGTGAGTGCCGTATTTCAGACGGGACACTTATAAAGAGAGATATGATAACATTTTAAAAATGAGGTAAACTGGTGGCTTTTGTAATCTACAGGAGCACAGTACTGCAAATGTTATTTAACTATGTGCCAAGAGGCACAAGGCCCAGAGCGAGGAGGGCGTAACCTCCGGCTGCAACAAGAAACTGATCCTGGAATAGTCCAGGAGGAGTGGCCTTTTAAGGCCAGATGGGAGAGTGATGTTATTGCTCCACCCATTGAACCTCAGGCTTAAAGGCTTCCCATAATTGTGCCAGACCCTCTGACAATGACAATGCATTCACTGGTTTTCCTCTGTAACCCAATGCATTGTCAAATAATGTTAGAGTAGTAGTGTTCGACACATATGTTGTTATTTGAGTACTTGGCATCACATACTGTATACATCGAGAGGCTTTTGTCCAGCAGCACAGCATGAAATTTGACAAATGCAAGCACAGTATTTACCTGTAGTTCCTGTAGTCTCTAAGTCAAAGATTACAAAATGTTCATGTTTGGCACATGTCACTGATTTGTATTTTGGTTCTGGTGTACAGTTTGGTATTTCCTCAACAATGTTGGCTTTTGTACTGGACAAACCACTGCTACTTTGGTATGCAAGAACCTCTTTTACCTGTAACAGTGACACATGTTTACCTCTTTTTCTTTCAGTTCCACTCTTCCATGCTTAAATTCTCTAGTACTTTCTAATCTCTTTCTTTTCATTGCCATTTTTTGCATTGCAGAACTCATAGCCATAAAACTTGCTAGGTAACAAAGAAAAATTTACTAAAGCCTTAGTTATGTATCCATGTCCAACATTTATTTAGGCAGTGGTTGCAGCCAATCTAAATGCAAAGCTCTCAGAATGACTATAGTGCCTATTGTTCGGGTCTTTGTTCATTCATTTTGGTTGAACCATGAGGTGCCAATCTATTGGGAATTTGCACATGACTTTCAAGCAGATTTGTAAGATCCAGTTTCAAGGCTTCATCTGTAAGCGTTCTACCCTTTGGTAATGATTTGTATGTATTGTTCTCATTATCTTTTGAAAATCCACACCAGCCACCACAATTCTCATGATTACCATAAATGTGAGGCACAATAATCCTCAAGCTAGATTCCAGACTTGTTACATTTCCCTTGTTCTGTGCCAAGACATATGCATAATGTTACAACCCCACTCAGCAGGTCAGGCCCTCTTCTCCCACAGTGCCAACCTCCAAGTGCAGTATTATGAAGAATTAACAGAACAGGGTAACCCTCCTGTCTGTTTTGTGGGTTCAAATCAAACTTAGATCTCAAGTTCTGGAGGGATTCAAACTGTGAACCTCTTGCTAGTGTACCCAATGTACAGGCTCAGATAATTCTGCTCTTCAGAGGGGCCAGATATCTTTTGCCTAGTGCACCTATACAGGTAAAAAAATGAACCCTTAAAAACTCTATGAAAGACTGTAGGAAAAATTCTTACCTTTTCCCAAATTGATAAACCAGTAAGCTTTTGCACAGTGTCAACTTTAACCATATATGCTTCACTTGTCAAGAAAAAGAATTTCAAAGGCACACCACGTAGTCTCTAAAGTAGAGGTTTACTTAAAAATAGATTAAAAAAATGTAAAATGTAAACACAGAACAATACATATCACAAAAACATACAATCCCTTAAAAGAACAAGGGTTAAAAAAAGTGCAAAATTCCTACCACCAGACAATTAGACTTACATATCTAATGTATCTCTTCTAATAGTGCTGATAGATAGATGTTGTTGTCAAGAGAGTCCAAACATGTGTTTCTCTACAGGTCACTCACAACATAATTAACAAACTGTCCTGAACCTGCCTTCTACATGATGTCACCCAGCTCCTCCTCTGTTTATTAAAAATTATGCAATCAGGATGTCTTGTGTCAGGAGGTAAATTAATAGGTGACGTCAGCAAAAGAAAAGTGTTTCTCCATATGACTTCCCAATTAAGTCTGTCATTTTCCAAGTTCTTTCTTTCATCCATGAGCAGCTTCCTCTCTCAAGGACATCAAAGGACCTTTTATGACTTCACACCACAGTGTCATAACCTGTATCCTTCCTCTAAACGCCATAAAAGTTTGATTTCTAGCTTGGCAGCTGGCAGCTACTATTGAGCTAGATAAACAGGAGATCTTTAATTTAGGTCTCTTCTAGCCTGTAATTATCTCCTGACTTTTATCTTTTAGCTGAAACAGCATGTCTCATGAGAGACACTCAATACCACAATTTTATATTACAAAAATCATAGTGTAATCAGAACGAGCTGTCCAAGCATCACACATAACTA
This sequence comes from Neoceratodus forsteri, assembly GCA_016271365.2. NCBI lineage: Eukaryota > Metazoa > Chordata > Ceratodontiformes > Ceratodontidae > Neoceratodus > Neoceratodus forsteri. The sequence goes on along the minus strand of CM057449.1, from coordinate 1,124,243,568 downwards.
ACTTCTAAAATGGTTTATTATTTTGAGTTTATTTGTTAATATTTTTTGTTTATGTGAGAGATTATACAAACTGTTAAAGATTTTTTGCAGGGTTTACGTCACTCCATTTTGCCACATCACCATCATATTCCTTTTTTCAATGTGTGATTGTTGTGTTATCATCCATAACTACTGTCTTTACAGCATGTTTACAGTCTCGTTTTTTTAATAGTTTGGCAGCTACACTGGCTTTCATAGCTTTACTGCTTCCATCCTAGTTTCATCTGCAATCATGGCCAGAGGGTGCTCTCTTCCCCCTTTCTGCAATTTCACAGTACCTGCATATTGTACTTCTACATCCATAACCTATGAGTGATCCTCAGCGAGCAACAAATAAAGTAATTTTTGATGATCAGCTGGCAGTATAGCCTAGAGGTTAAAGCAAAGAGCTGTGAACAAGCTTGGTTCATCCAGCAGAATGGGTTTTGATTTCAACATGCTCTACTGGCATATTTTATGACCCACAGCAAGTCACTTAACCTCTCTGTGCTCCCAAAACACACCTGAGAACAAGTTGTATCTCAGTGTGCCTTTCCTGGATAAAGACACTAAAAACAATGTGAGCATTTGTTGTGATTCTGCAAATATTATTCTCTTTCCATCCAGATTTGACTTGAAAAGAAAAAGTAGGACAACTACTCGTTTATTTATTGCAAACATGCATAGATGGGCAACAGTGTTAAAACATGCATAACTTGAAATGTGTTATTAAAATAGTATTTTACTTCTTTTGATAAGGTTAAAGATGTAACAATTTCTTCCTGAAATACTTTGTGCATACAAAACAATTATTACAAGTGCTGTAATGACACCTTAAACACACCTAATAAAACAGACAACTTCCTAGTTAACCTATTGGATTATCTGTAGTCAAAGCAGGGCCAAGTCTGCAGTGACATCATTGCTGGTTGGAAGACTAACACACATGGCTACCCACAGCCCTTAATTACAGGCTGATTTACATATGAATAACTCTGGACTGCTAAAACTTACAGATAAGCAAAATATCTCACTCAAAATAGTTTTTTATGGTCTTTCAGACATTAAAAAATCCTGAAGATGAGAATTCCCTTTTCATTTAGCTAGGCATGCTCACAAATCAGTGAGCAGCAGTTGTTGAATACCCCTCACCCCAGTGACCCCAGATTCATGGTTAGAAATCACACTTTGGGGCATTGATTGGAGGCTAGGGAGCAGAGACAATTTCAAATGACATGCCAGTCCTCACACCTCTCAACCTCCTGCCTCATAAATCAGGGACAAGGCTTAAAAAAATCAGGGGCAAAGGACCAAAATCAGGGACACATCTTTCAAAATTGATGATATCTACTCAGGAACCTGGTAGAATAAGGGGCTCAGTGTAAAATGCATTTTCTAAGGAAGAACAAATCTGTAACTTTAATGTTTGACATTATTTTGCGCTTAAAACCCCTACTGTTTGGTCACTGAAACACAATTTTTAGGAGGGACAAAGTAAAATTTTGAGGTAAAATCAGGGAGAGTTGAGAAGTATGCTGGTCCTGACACAGTGTCAGAATAAGTTATTACATTGAGCAGCAGTGTGTGTGTGTGGGGGGGGGTGAAGAGCAGGAGATAACTTGGAGAAGGGATGTCCACTGGTGTAGCCCTGGCTACCTCTGGTGGGTCAGAGTTTTTTTTTTATTTTTGTATTTCTTGAATACAAATACTACAGTGGTGCAAAATACGTGGTGTTTGGGAGCTGACTCCAGGAAGAATTTTGCAACTCAGGCGTATGCGAGTTGCGAAATTTGACGCTACGCCAGGGACTCTGCACCATATTCTAAGACCAGCAGGGTCCTGGCACTTATGATGTATGACTTGCAACATGCATAGGCTAATGGCGTAATAGCCCTTTATGTCGCAGTCCACTGCAGACTGCCCCCAGGAGCCCCCCCCTCCCCAGAACACCACAGCATGCACCAGGGGGCATGGGGGGAGCTGGACAGGTGGCACATGAGTCTGGGTGCACAGTGGAGAACAGACCCTTGGGGGTCCCCAACATTCGGGGGTGGTGGGGCATGGTCATGTCTGTGGGGGCACGGGGAGCACAGTGGGACCTTTGCCATGGCACTGCAGTGTGGGCATCCATTGTATTGGCACTGATGGATGCCCCTTAGAGCATCTCTGAGATGCTCTAAGATTGCTCCACCAGTGCGGCTCCTGGAATTGCCAATGTGGGTTATGGCAGTCACCCTTCTGGAACAGGGTGCAGTTGCTGCTATAACCCACCCTTGCATCATGTCATTGTAGGTTGCGGTGTAGTGGGTGGTGTATTCCACGGTTGGCATAGTCCGCAGCTGACATGGCTCAAGGCACCTTTTGGAATAGGGACTGGCATAACACATGGTGCAAGTCGTGGTTTACAACGTGGGGTTTGGCGTAACTCAGCTTGCACAGGTGTATGCCATCCTGGAACCGGGCCCTTGGTCCTGAGTAGAGTACCTCACTATTCCTGGTATTTGGGAATTAATATTCATTAATCACACTTCCCTTTTGAAGCTACTGTGTATGACCATGATTTTTTTTCATTCCAAACTTTTTCAGACTAGCAAATCATCTTTTACTTCAATTTCATTCTATGCTGAAATGATTTTATTTGTATGTATTGATTTTCACAGCAATTGATTTGGTGTGATAAAAAATTATTTTTATACAGGAAACAAACATTGGAGGTAAAAACCTCTATTTTCAATAAGAATGCCCTGTTTCTCATGTTACACATGACAATACAAACATTCAATTACACAATAACATTAAAACATTAAAAGTGTCATAATGCAATGTAAAAATAGAGTACCATGCATGTGTCAAAGTAGTAGTGAGAAAATGGGATGTCATGCTAAAAATCTTTAAAGAGCTACTGACGCCTCAAAGTAAACTTTAACAAACATAATAATTAGGTACAATTCTGCTTGCATTCCATTTATATTTTATACATTTCTCCTCCCCATTCTTTATTACTAAGGAAATGTGTATGAATATATGATCATTATCTCTTAGAGTTTGTTTTGAGTTCATCTGCCTCTAAAGCATATTCCCTACTCCAAGTCATAATCCACTGTTGTGACATCACAGTCTGTAGCCATGGGAGTAACTGTGAGGTCACAAGTAGTACTCTATGACTTCAGGTAGGAGAAAACAGCAGGAATAGATTACCTCTTCAGGAGCAGAAATCCTGTTTTCATACAAATGACCTTAGTAATAAATAATGGGGAGGAGAAATACACAACTAATGGGAAATACAAACTGGACAGTTTCGAAATATAATGTTTGTTAAAGTTCACCTGAATGTGTCACTGGCTCTTTAACCATGCAACTACTTGTAACTCCTATGCAGTTGTACATTCAGTCCAGTAGTTTATAGGAAAATTCAGTAACTGGCATTTTAGTACAGAATTCTCACTATGACATAAACAGTACCAGCGAAACCTAGAATCCCAATATATGAATCATGAAAACACTCTTTGTTAGAAATGTTTGGGATATTCAGAAAGACTATTTTCCCAAAAACCTATGGCTTAGGAAACTAACATATAGTCTTATCCTAAGTAATTAAAAAACAGAAACTCCAGTGCTTCTGAATTGTACTCTGTCAATGTACTGTAGTGTGTATATACTTGCTTATGCATATAGTTCAATCAGAACACATCAATCTTTCATTTCCAAAATAGTATGTAACAAAACTTAATTTTTACACAGTTTTAAGCAAAAAAGTATTTAACTGAAAAGCTCAAAACCAAAATATTTTCATTCAGCTCTTCAGAAACTGATGATATGATGTGCTTGTTATTACAGAGATTGTTTATAAGGACATCATTTTAAATTATAGTGGGTCTGGTGGTCCCACCCCCACCCGATCAATCAGTCAATCAAAATCTTTATTTAACCAGGTGATCACCATTGAGCAGAGCTCCTTTTCAAGGTGGACCTGGGTGAACACCAATATATGATAACAGGGTAATGCACAGAAATAACGATACACAGGCATGATCGAAAACAAGCATGGACAATACATTGTAAGGAAATACAGGATAAGTGCCACAATGGTTTTCAGATAAGAAACTGGGCTAACAATAGTAATACAGATTAGGTCAGCAACATTGAAAAGATGGGGAGACAGGAGCCATGGAGAAGAGACAGGGGAACCTGAAGCACCATGAAGAAGAAATGGGCCCTGGAGCACAGATAGGGAGATGGAATGGGGCAGTGGGGCAGGGAGGAGATGGAGGGTGAGTAGATTGGAGGCCAATGGGGGGAAATATGAACCAGGGGTGCAGAGGTATGCGAGGAACCTGATGAAGGGGTTTAGACAGGGGGTGCAGGGGAGGAAAGAGTGGGTATACTACTGGGACAAGAGCAGTGGGTAAATGAAAGTAGGCGAGAAGAAAGGATGAAGGGTAAGGGAGAGGGCCAGGTAAAGGCTGGGAAGCAAAAAAAAAAGACTGGGGGGTGAAGAGATGGAGAGAAGCCTGCCTGAAGTACACAGTTATGTTTCCCTGATGTCTAGTGGTCCCACCCCCACCCAATAATCACCCAAAATACACACTTATGTTTCCATGGTGTCTAGTGGTCCCACCCCCATTTATGTTTCCATGGTGTCTAGTGGTCCCACCTCCCAAAAACGATGCCCACCTGAAGTAAACAGTTATGTTTCCCTGGTGTCTAGTGGTCCCACCCCCTGACCAGATGCCTACCCAAAGCATATAGTTATGTTTCTCTGGTGTCTGGTGGTCCCACCCCCCACCCGATGCTCATCTGAAGTACACAGTTATGTTTCCCTTGTGTCTAGTGGTCCCACCCCCACCTGATGCCCACCTAAAGTACACAGTTATGTTTCTCTGGTGTCTAGTGGTCCCACACCCCACCTGTTACCACCTGAAGTAACATAGAAGTTTCCCTGGTGTCTGTAGTGCCCCCCCACCTGATACCAGCTCAAAGTACAAAGTTATGTTTCCCTTGTGTCTAGTAAGTCCCACCCCCACCCGATGCCCATCCAAAATACACAGTTATGTTTCCCTGATGTATAGTGGTCCCACCCCCCACACAATGTCCGTCCCTGTAATGGGGAAAGCACGCCGTGCAACCCACCCTATAAATAAGCAGCATGCTCACTGCTTCTGTTGGATGGTGGCTGGCTGAGGTGGTGTGCGGAGGGCTGTGTTGCTTGTTGTTGATTCGCTGTGGCACTGACACTCAGCTAAGGGAGACTGAGGGGTGGGATGTCGGTGCCACGGATGGGAGTGGGGCACACTAACCACCAACATGGGTCTGGCTGTGGGGGGGCCTAAATCGCAATGTTCAGGGATGTGGATAGGGCTGTGTTGTTGGGGGACGGCTTACTTTCAGAGGACATACCGGATAACAGTGATGAAATGGTGATCTCTGGTGGGAGGGGACGTGACAAAACATGGTGGGCTTTCAGATATTGGGTGGGGGTGGGACTGCTAGACACCAGGAAACATAACTGTATATTTCGGTGGGCATCCAGTGTGGGGGGGGTGGGACTGCTAGACACCAGGGAAATATATCTGTCTACTTCAGGCTGGAGTTGGGTGGGGGACACCAGGAAAACATAACTATGTAGTTTGGGCGAGCATCGGGTAGGGGGTGGGACTGTTAGGCACCACTTAAACATAACTGTCTTCTTTGGGTGGGGGAGTGGGATCACTAGACACCAGGGAAACTAACTGTGTACTTTTGGGTGGGCATCAGGGAGGGGGAGGTCTGCTAGATACCAGGAAAACACAACTGTCTACTTTGGGCAGGCAACGGATGGGGTGGGACTGCTAGACACCAGGGAAACATAACTGTGTACTTTGGGTGGGCATTGGGTGGGGGTTGGGGCCACTAGACACCAGAGAAACATAACTGTGTGCTTTGTGGGGACATCGAGTAAAGGGTGGGACCACTAGACACCAGGGAAACATAAATGTATGTTTTGGGTGGGCATCAGGTGGGGAGTGGGACTGCTAGACACCAGGGAAACATCTATGTGTTCTTTGGGGAGCATCAGGTGGGGTAAGGGACCACTACACATCAGGTACTACTGTGCTGGGTTGAGGGGGCTACAGCACTACCTCTGCCAATCACTAGGGTTGTGCGGATTATGGCAAGGTCTAGGTCAGTGGTATATATTTAGGAAAAAAAGGAAAACCTGACAATAAAACTATAAACTTAATTGGGCACCATATGTAGTAGTATGGAGATGTGCCTAAAGAGAGAGTGAAAATGAGAGGTCATAGGTACTATAAACGGAATGGAATAGACTGACAGAATACTATTTGTATAAAATAAATACAATTATTTGATTAACAGCCCTACAGACTGGTGAATATTTAAGCAATAAGGCACGACAGGGTGTGTGTTGTTGTGTATTATACAATGGGGTATGAAAATCCCTGAAACCTCATTGGCCAAAACACATCACATGACTGTGATAAATCCTCCAGTATACCCACTTTAAAAGTGTGATATCACTATAAAAACAAAAAAACAAGTTGGACATTGTTTAATAGCAATATACTATGGCAGGGAGTGAGTATATGGGTGGATTTACCACTTCTGGTGTGGTTAAGTCACTCGGCTGCGCCTCGTCACTGAACCACACCAGGCATGGTAAATCCACCAATATACCCACTCCCTGTCATGGTATATTGATTAAATAACGTCACTCCTGGGGTGGGTTGAAGCACGAGACAAAGCCGAGTGCTTTCACCACCCCAGAAGTGACGTTATTACTCAATAACACACACCCTGGAGTGCCTTATTGCTATTATACAATGGCTTGTTTGCTAATAAAAGAAGAAAAATATGAAAAAAAAAAAATTTTAAGCATTTTACACTTGATTTTGTGTGTGAAAGTATATCATTTAAAAAAAAAAGTCCAGAATACTATCCAGCACTAGGTGGTGCGGCAGACTGAATGATCTGTCAGTTGTCTGTGTGCTGTGCCCTGCCTTGTGTGATCTTTATTGTGTGTCTCCCCCCTCACCGTGACACAGTCTTGGCACTGAAAGGCAGAATGAAAAGCTGATTGCTTTAACACTGTAGGGTTTTCTTTTAGTTTGTGTGTGTTTTTTTTAATTTAAGTAGGAAACGGTGCTTTGTGAGTGGGTGGCTGGTTGAGCACGAGCGTCCCTCTACTGCCATATACAAACCACGGAGCTGGAGATAAAAGCATTAGAGGTACAATTTATTGCTTTACAAAGTTGCAGCCAGTGGAGAAATACATTTTCAGTTCAGTGGCAGTTTTTTCTGGTTACGGCCGAGTGGGCACGTGCGCACAGTGAATGGCTTTAGCTGCAGTGGGAGCCATAGGCTGCGGTGCTTGGGAGAAACCCTTTTTTTTTTAAATAAATGTGGGCTCTTTATTTACTTGTGGAGCAATGGATTAGGATGAGAAATAGGAACAGAATGGACGGGGGATGGAGTAGGTGTGTCTGTGTGTGTTTGGGAAGGGGAGGCGCATATTAGGATGAATTGGTGTGTGTGTGTGTGTGTGTGTGTGTGTGGAGGTAAATCCGTTAAGGGTAATGTTTGGTCGTGTTGGCATTAAGTGGCAGTTGTTTTGCTGTCTGCCCTCAATACAGTGATGTTATCGTGTAATAACATCACTGTGTCTAGGACTCAATAGCCAATCAGCGTCTTTGATTTTTTCTTGCCATTGTATAATTACATTTACAAAATACACAACAAAATTATAATAGAAACGGCTCTGTAAACTTACACTGGATGAGGAGAACTGACTAGAATAACCATGAGACATTTAGAGTGGAAGTAGCTTCAGCGCTACAGGTGTGCATGGGAGCTGCACAGTAACAACACCAGGGAATGTCTTTAAAGGTACCACAATTAGATGCTATATGTCATGAAGGGGCAACAAAATATTGACATCTTAGTCTCCTGCTATTTTGACAATCCAAGAATTAAACCAATTATTACTTTGCAAAAAAGATGAAGGGGAATGCAAGAGTCACAAAAAATTTCTCAATCTGTTTATGAGACGTTTGTTATGCTCTCACAAATTGGATTATGACTTAAAGGGGAAAACTCATGTACAAACAGGTGACAGTATTGTCACTAAGAGAAATCTATCCCAGATAAGTTATTGGCCAAACCTGGAACTCTTTTAGGGCCAGAAATATAATACATTTAAACCCCTCCATTTACAGCTGCAGGAATCCATTTCTTAAATCACTAGCACAGGAAATGACATCACAGAATGTTAAACACAGGGCTGCCAGTGATTTCCTGATCCCCATGACTCTGCATTATTTTAAATAACATGCGCAGATGGCATTTTCAGGGACCAGCAGGTCTGCGACCTTGCACATTTGTAAAGCACTTTTTCACAAACATAAAGTTTAGACCATTTTTAGAAATGTTTCAAAGTGCCAGTGCCACTAGTTTTCAAAACCTTTTATGGTTCTGTTGCTTTGCATACTATTTTATGACATCCCCAATTTAATGGAAAGCTTTGTGCCTGTGAGGTTTGCAAAATTTCTTTCTGTTAATATTATTCTAAATCACTGTTGTGGCAGTGCCATTTTACATATTTGTAAGCAAGGATGCACTTTTGTATAATTTGTTGTGTTGGCATTGCTTTGTGCAGTTTAAGGCAGTGTGGTCTAAGGGCTAGAGCACTGGCTTAGGAACTGGGAAATCACAGGTTCAAATGTTGGCAGTGCCAAATGTTCACTGTGTGACTTTGAGCATGTCACATAACTTCTCAGTGCTCAAGCCAATCTGAGTAAATGGGTAGATGCAGCACTGGAACTAAGTAAGTAATAATATCCAATAGGGTGGGCGTTATTGGGATATAACGGACCACCCAGGGGCATAATGAGACCCAAGGGTATTATTACACTTAGATAACGAGATTGTAATAGAAGTTTTTATAAAATAATGATTTAAAGTTTAAAAAAGTGGAAATTGTTACTAAAAATGCAAAGAAATGCCTGGTTATGTAAAATAGTCCATGTTGTACCACTAGAGGGTGCTTAATCCCCGTTTATGTGTTTCAATTATGTGGCTACATATGGTTTCATTTGTGAGATAGTCGGGAGCGAGATGCTGTGGTGTAGAACAGGAATGCCAGTGTCTTCTGTGACATGGAACTCAGATGATGACCTACAGAGATAGAAAGAAGGTACTTCAATTTTGTTTGGAAACGGAGGAGTGGGAGTTTCATTCAAGTTGTTGCTGGTGGTCGATTAGTGGTGCTGGGTAGCGGCAGTTGTGAGAGGGTCCGAGCTTTTTGGCCTTGTGAGCGCCGGAATGAGGAGCGGTTTAGTAGGGGCAAAAGAACAAGATAAATAATTTCACTTTTTTCTGTATATTACTAGTGAGTGGTTTCAAGCTTGGTTGTGTGTGGGTGTTGATAGTCAAACATATCGGATATCGGTGTGTGGGGACAGGCATATCACGAGGTGATGGGTAGTACAGGGGGAACTTGTTAATCAGTGGGCCGTTGTTAAGAAATAACAGCCCGGGTGGCAGGCTGTTTCAGCCAATGAGGAAGCGAGTTTGACTTTAGCCATTATCTAAGAGGTTATAATTGAACTGGGCAAGCCTGGTTAAGTAAGTTGTAAAATAACAGTTTTATGATGATGTGTGACAGGGTACATGGCTGGTATGTGAACATTCAATAGACCCTTTTTAACGTTCAAAAATAAAAAGCTTTTATTTGAAAAGTGTCACCTTATGATCAAGGAAATAAGCTTTCTTCAATCAAATCAAACAAAATGGCATGTTTTGTTTTTTCCAGTCATACAGTAATTGCATGATTTTGCCTCACAAAACTTTCCAATTTGTCTTTCCAGCATGAAATCTACAGCAGCCCCCTTCTCCCTGAGGTCGTGTCCTTTTCAGTCCCCTGGCTCTTCCTGGTGCAGACACTAAGTTATTAGGTGGCTCTGTTCAGCTTAGCAATTAGCCCAACCCCTTAGAAAATATCCCCAAATTCACATCTGCAGGGAACAAGGGAGCAATCCGTGTCCCATCTGTGAGATGCCTGCTATGCTGGTTCGCACTGTTTGCAAGGCGTTTCCCTGACAGGACTGATGAGTTATGTATCTGCTGTGAGTTCCAGTGGCTGTCCTGCCCGGCTAAGTCATATCTGTGTGTGGGATGTTTGCTAAACTATGGGAGGGGGATTGTACAACCTACCTCATGTAGCCGTTCTAAATTCTGTTGCATAATTATTTGCATTAATGCCATTTTCCATGATTTGTAGTGCCTACCAACACTACAAACGTGCACAATTTGTCATCACCAGACAAAAAGTATGCAAAACAGAATTGCCACAGCAATAGATACAAAACAACAATAGAAAAAGTATGCGAAATAGCACATGCTTCATATATAGTACACAAAATAGCACCGTTTAGCAAATACACTGCACCTTAGTAAAGAGGGCACTAGGGTGCTGAAACCCAGATTGGGGAATATATAGGCAAAGATTTTAATTTAAACTGATTAGGGGGCAGCAGGGATCACAGTACCCTTAGTCACCTGGTGGAGGAGGCTGAACCACCCCCCCATCAGGGGGAGAAGGATGGGGATTCAGATAAGAGGCAGAGGGATGGGGGTAGGTGAGTAGGATTGGGAATGGGCAGTGCAGGCAGATGAGGGTGGGGGTGAGGACTTGAGATATGGTGGAATGTAATGTCTCTGAATGTAAGGAGCCTAGGCAGCAAAATGGTTGAGTTGCAGTCACTAATAGCCAAGGGAGAGGTGGGCATGGCAACCATTCCAGAGACATGGGCCACACTGGATCATGGCTGGGACTTTTCCAGCTAAAAGCTAAATAGGAGGGACAGAGGGATGGAAGATGAGAGTGCGTGGCTATGTATGTGAGGGAAGGGATAACCTGTACTAGGGAGGAGGAGGCAAATGGAAGATCAGAGGTGCTGTGGGTACAGGTACGATACACAAAAGGTAGAAAGCTTAGGATAGCAGTGGACTACAAGCCACCAAACCAGGATGAGGAATTAAACAAGTAATTGGGGTCCAAAACTGTGGAGGTTGCTAGCAGGGGGAAGTAGTGATAATGGAGGACTTTGATCTGCCTAAGGTGGATTGGAAGTTCCCAGTTACCACCTGTACCAGTAATAAGAAGCTGCTGGATGCATTTCAGAGTGGGTTCCTGATATTATGAGTCTTGGAGCCCACCAGAAATAGGGCCATATTGAATGTGGTCCTGTCTAACGATGCACATGTCCAAGAAGTAAAAGTGGAGGCACCATGTGCAGGAAGCACCTGCCACACTGTGTGGTTCTACCTGTCCGTGGACAAAGAGAAGATTACAAAATGAACAAAGGTTCTAGACTTCAAGAGGGCAGACTACAGTAGGATGGAAGAGATTCTGGGAGGACACCTTATGAGGATCAGGAAGGGGATAGAGGTGGACCAGAAATGGGCCATAATCAAGGAGGGGCTTTTGGCAGCCACTAATGTATGTGCCAAGCTCAAGAGCAAAAAATCCAAAGCCAACAGCCCAGCTGGTATGATAGGGAGGTAGCCCAGGTGGTAAAGTGTAAGAAGTCAGCCTTCAGAAAGTATAAGCACACCCAGAAAGATGAAGACAGAGAGGAGTACTGTACCAAGGCAAGGGAGGCAGGCAGAACAGTCCAGACCAAGACAGAGCTGAAGCTGGTAGAAGGGGTGAAAACAGGGGAGAAGGCTTTCTTCCAGTATGCAAGAGAGAAGAGGGGCATGAATGATGGGATAGTCTGACTAAGAAGTGAGAGTGGGTGGTTGGATGGAAGTGCAGAGAAAGCAGAGGTACTTAAAAGCACCTCGGGGGGGATTAGAGGTGGGTGGGGACACAGACAGGAAGACTGAAGCTAACAGGGTGAGAAAAAGCTTGAAGAGCAGCATCCTAGTAGCTGCCTGCCCAATCCCATTTGATTCCTTACCTTATCCATAGCGAGCTGCTGAAGTTTGGCATAAATAGTCCATGTGTGCTAAAAGTTATATCCCTCGTAATGTGGTAAATCTGTAGGCTGTCAAAAAAAAGACTGACTTCCCAGTCCAAGAAACACACCCCCACATTGGCCTATGCAGCCCTGTTTTGTGATGTCACAAAATGAAGGCTCCGTGAGCACACTCCATTTAGTTCTAGGGGGCCAGTATTTTCAAATATATTTATACTCTTTAGTGCTGGGATTTTATTATATCAAAGCAATCGATCACCGAATTAGGTCCCTAACCTAACTAACCTAGTCTAATGGACATTAGACAGGAATAGAAACTAGCCTACCATCCCCTTTGCCTAGCATGCAAGCTTCAGTTTAATAAGGCTCCTCCCAGCCTGAAAGATCTGCTACCAATCAAACCAAGCAGGCAGCCCCTCATATCTTCCAACCAACCCCAGCTATTAGTCCCACAAAGACTGCTGCAGGTGATAGGTCATTTGTCTCTGCCATGCCATCCTTATGGAATGTCCTCCCAAACAGTCTAAAAGAATGCTCATCTCTAGAAAGGCCTGAAAGCTCACCTACTTGAGCTAAATATCTGCTACTGTTATCACTGATAAGTTTCCATCTGAGCCTCATTACGACTCCACCTGGCCTTAATAGTCTCTGTGATTAAATATCATGTGAACTTATTCGTGTGTAACTCACAATTTTGTCACTGTATGTAAAACATTTACTTTGTAATAGTGCATGTATAGCGTGAACAAATATCTTTGTAACGGTCAGCCATTTCCATGTAATTAACCCCAGGTCACCCCTGAAAAAGGGACTCCTTAATCTCAGTGGGTCCACCCAGTTAACAAAATTTAAATTAAATAAATAATTACATTTTTGCCAGAGCCCAAGGAAGAGGTTAACATGACTTGGAGTTATTGCTGCTCCGATAGCAGTCCCTTGTAACTGCAGAAAAAGTTTACCTCCAGATTCAAAGAAGTTATTGTAGAAAAGAAACTCTATCTCTTCCAGGATTAAATTTATGGGGATATTCTCACTTTGGGTGTGATCTTTCAGAAACTGCGAGCATGCGTGGATGCCTTGATCATGTTGTATACTAGTGTACAAAGCTTCCATGTCAATGCTTACCTATAAGCAGTTCGAGTTCCACCTGAAGTCCTGGAATTTATCCAGGACATCCATGGTGTCCCTCAAATAAGAGCCTATGTAGGGCAGATGGTTTAAAAATAAAGTCAATAAACTGATTGAGATTCTCCATCATGGAACCCATCTCTGAAACAACAGGAGAACCCTGGGGGCATTTAAGTCTCTTGTGAATCTTGGGCAGTACATAGAACGTGCGTGTTACAGATACTGTACATCGTTCCATAGACATTTAAATTCATCAACTGTAATAAATTCATTTGTCCTCCCTCATTCTGGTAGAGTAAGCAGTTCCTTTCTGTATTCAACAGATGGGTCCCCCTGTAGTTTTTTTATAATTAGACCTGTCATCCAGTAGGTTATGGACACATTTAATATAGCCTTCTGTGTCCATGACCACTGTATTGCCCCCTTTGTCTGCCGGTTTAATTGTAATACAATCCATACTGGACAACTGTTTTATAGCCGTCCTCTCATTTACAGTTAAGTTATGAAAAGCGGAAGGGGTGTATTTTTAAAATACGGTCTGTTTCTCTAAGGGCTACAGTTTAAAAACTTCTAATTAGGGTGTTTGTAGTGTTAGGACAGAATTGTGATGGGAATTTAAATAAAATTATGTTCATATTTATTTATTTGTGACTTTGGTTACCAGGTAGGTACACTGATCCAAAGGACCATTTTGAGGCATGACCCGGGCCACAAGAGAGGCACAGCAATGACAAGGAATACATATATACGTACATATTTACAATGAATATGGTCGGTACAGTACATGAAATACTGGTTGAAATGAAAAATAAACAATTTTACAAATGCAAACTTAATATGAGTTGACTACACAGCAATGAATAATAAATAAAAAATACAATACATACAAACATGATAATTATCAATTATACAATGCATGATATATAATTTACAAGGAGTACAGTTGGTGCAGTATATGAAAGGTTGGTTGAAAATCAATTTAACAAATGCAACTTAAATAGAGTTGATAGGTTCATAGAAACAGAAAACCAACTAGACAACGGTCAAAGGCATAGGTAGAAAGAATAAGGTGGCAGTAAGCGGTTACCCACAATACTGCAACTTGACCACCCTATTGGCCTGGCAACCACTGAAGCATAGACGCAGAGGAGAGTAAAGGCACAAGTGCAGCAGAAAAATGAGAGAAAGGAGAGGTACAGCAGATGGGGGGGGGGGCTACCTGGGCAACACGTTACAGCGCAATTCCCTAAGGAGCCAGTTTTGAAACTGGATTTGACAGTGAGGTGAGAGGAGGCTGATTTGAGATGAGGGTAGATTGTTCCACAGGATGGGGGCTGCGACAGATAAAGCTTTACTACCCACACTAGTAGCAGCCCTAGGAACTTCAAGGGGGGGAGCAGTTAAGGAATGAAGAGTCCTAGAAGAATGTTTAATCTTGAGGAGGGAGGACAGAGAGGACACGTCCCCAGTCCTGAGGGTGCTGTCGACAATGCAACCAAGGGAAAAGTCAGAGCAGCTTCTGAGCGGTAGCCAGCTGAGGGACCCATAGAGGTCATAGTGGTGGGTAGAGAATGGGGCAAGTAGGGCAAATCGGCAGATGTTGTATACAGATGTGAGTCGGGCTTGGAGGGCAGTGGATACATGTGAGTATATGAGAGCACAGTAGTCAAGGATGGGGAGGAGATTTCCTACAGCGATAGCCAGGCGGGCCTCCTTAGACAAGTACTGTTTGATACGATAGGCCAACCCAAGTTTCTGATTCACTCTGCAAGCAGCAAGGTTAATGTTTTCAGCAAAGGAGAGGGAAGGGTCCAGTGTTACCCCCAAGTATTGAAAGTAGGGGACATTCTTGAGGGCAGGGCAATCTGGAGAATAAACATGCAGGGAGGAGTTTGTCTTGTGTGCCTTGGCAAGGTAGAGTTTGGACCCAAACAGCATTACCTTTGTTTTTTTTTCTTTCACCAACAGCAAATTGGACGTGAACCACCTGTGGGCAGAGCAGTAGTTATGTGTGAGGATGGAGGACATATAAGGGAGAGATTTTTCACTATGAAACAGGACAAGATTGTCTGCACAGAGGAGGGAGTTGCAGGTAAGGCTGTAGGAGGGGAGGGTATTTATAAAGATAGAAAAGAGAAGGGGTCCTAGAATGGAGCCCTGGGGAACACCTGTAGTGACTGATAGGGCAGGGAATATGGTGGAGCCAATGTGCACAGTTTGGGAGCAGTCAGAGAGGTAGCTCCGAAACCAGTTTGTGGTGTCAGGGGAGCAGCCAAGCAGGGGTCATTTGGACAGAAGGAGGGCATGGTTTACCATATCAAATGCCTTGGACAGGTCGACGAAAATAGCACTGGTGGCATTTCTGTGGTCCATGATTGAAAGGGCATGGTCAGTGAATAGAGCAAGGGCTGTTGTGGTGCTGTGTTTTTTGTGAAAACTATGCTGCTTGGTGCACAGCAGGTTGTATTTCCTGAGATGTTCACACAATTGGTAATGGATGACCTTCTCGAGAAACTTACTAAGGTGAGGGAGAATTGATATGGGTCGATAGTTGTCAGAGGAGAGAGGGTTTCTAGCTTTAAAAATGGGTACCATGTTAACTGATTTCAAGGGGTTGAGGAGGAGGAAAGGGCCAGGTTGAAAATAAAAGTGAGTGGTTTAGAGATAGCAAGGGAGACAAGCTTTAGCATGTCAGGGGAGAGGCTGTCTGAGCTAGGACTGCCATGGTTAGGGAGAGTCCTTAGGAGCTTAGAGGCTTTTTTGGAGAAATAGCCTTAAAGTAGAAAGAAGGGAGGGTGGTGGTGCTAGGAATGCAGAGAGGGGATGGTGATGTGGTGCATACCCCTGAGTAAGTTACTAAATTTGCAGGAAGCTTACTAAGAGGACAGAGAGATCAATAAATTTCATGTTGAATGCCTGGGCAACCTCAGTGGGCTTGGTTAGCTGCCCAGAAGATGCATCTAGTTTAATGGTGGTGTTGTGTGGGCAAGGGTTGAGAAAGGAGCTAATGGAGTCCCAGGATTTTCTAGGGTTACTGAGACTCTCCTTCTGAAGGTTGAAATAGTAGTTCCATTTCAAGGATCTAGTCATGTGCTTGCATTGATTGCATAGTTGCCAATATTTGTTCCAAAGGCCAATGGAGGGAGACAATTTATGGGCAGTCCACTTACAGTTTCTGGCTTTCATGAGGGCTAGTAGGTCTGTGGTTAACCATCAGGGCTCCCGCCTCTAACGCTCTGTGTTATATTTTGGAAATGACGGTCCTGGATTGTAAGGAGGGCACTGGTGAAGAAAGCAATGGCTGAGCATATGTCTGTGATGGTGTAGTGGTCCTGCCAGTTTATGGCCTTAATATCATCTTGGAAGAGGGAGGTGTCAGGGCAATTGAAATTGTGGAAAGAGAGGTACTTTTTTGGGTGGGGCGAGAAGTCTTGGTGGACCATACGGCATAAGTAGGGGAGTGGTCGCTAATGGAGTTGGCAAAGGTTCTTGCCTGAAATACCCTGTCGTCCTGGTTTGTTATCACCCAGTTGAGTAGAGTGCTGATAGAGGTGCGAAGGTTTAGATGAGTGGGAAGGGCGATGGCTTGCACCAAGTTGTGTTGTTTCATTAGGTTGGCGTGATCAGGTGCTTGGGCACCTAGCCAGTTAAGCAATAAGTCATGACCAGGGTTAGATTAACAGTCTGTTAATCACCCCATGGGGTGTAATGTGACATGAGGCATAGCTGAGTGCCATATTACCCCTAGGGGGTGATTAACTGACTGTTAATCTAACTCCTGGGAGTGCCTTATTGCTATTATAAAAAATTATTCCAAAAGAAAAGTGTTAAAAGTATACTTTTTGAATGTTTTCTTCATTTAGAGGGAGATTTAAGAATGCTGGTTCAGAATCAGAATGTGGCATTTCAGTCATTCAGCAGTGCTAGAGGATTGAATGCTGAAAGGAAGAATCCATGTTTCATGGTGATCAGGCTGTACATGACAGTATAAAATGGATTAATGTAAGGCTGTTGGAATCCTAACAGCCAATCAGATTGCAGCATCTCTGAGACCCTTTTAGAGTTCGTCATGCGCTCAGGCACAGACAAACTCCTTGACATGAGAGGTGCTATACAGGGGTGTGAGGGGGGTGCACCCAATGGAGAGCTCCATAGCAAGTGGCAGGCCAATGGGTCGGCAGGCTGGGGATGATTCGGTTTTTGATGTTGGGGCAGAGTTGGCCAACTTTTTAAAGGACAGAGCCACACCAATAGTGATGTGGCTTAGTCCTTGGATGTGTAAAGCCCTGCATTACATTGACTTCCTGGTTGTGCATTCACACTGCAAACCAACACACTTTCAAAAAAGCAACCCGAGTGCACGGACCAAAAAACTTTGTGACAAAGAAGCATAAGTGGCACGGCTTACCATGTCTTCAACTTTTATTCTGGTCACAGTAAAAACTTTTCACACAGCAACATGCGAGGTGCGGCGACAATACCGGGCGGAATAAATAAATAAAAACTTTTAATATCGCAAACAATGCATCTCACTCCATTGACCGGGACAGCCGAGCAGACCAGTCCACATGCGTGATGACGCACGGGAAATCAGCTGACGTTTCGGCAATAGCCTTCCTCAGAGCTCTTCTTTGTCACAAAGTTTTTCGGTCTGTGCACTCGGGTTACTTTTTTGAAAGCGTGTTGGTTTGCAATGTTATCTCTGTGTCCGAAGTAGCACCTGGTCAAACTGTTCTCAGTTGGAGAGAACTTGAGCACCTTGAAGTCTCGTTTGTTTCATTGTGCATTCACACTGCCATAGTGCTTACAGTGTGAATACACTGAGCCTGTCCACTGCTCCTGTCTTGTGTTCCCATTCGAGCCCCATAGCAAGTGGCAGGCCAATGGATTGGCAGGCCGGGGATGATTCAGTTTCTGTTGTTGGGGAAGGGTTGGCCAACTTTTCAAAGGACAGAGCCACAACAATAGAGGTGCATCTCAGTCCTTTGATGTGTAAAGCCCTGCATTACATTGACTTCCTGGCTATGCATTCACACTGCCATAGCACTTATAGTGTGAACGCGCTGAGCCTGCCCACTGCTCCTGTCTTGTGGTCCCGTTTGAGCCCCACGCCAGCAAATCCCTCCCTCCCACTTCCTCCAAATGCTGCTATCCTCCCCACACCCACTTTCTGTTGGAGGCCCCCCCACTAGCAAATCCCTTCCTCCCACTTTCTCCCACTGCTGCTATGCTCCCCACACCCACGTTCTGTTGGAAGCCCCTCACCAGCAAATCACTCCCTCTCGCTTCCTCCCACTGCTGCTGTCCTCCCCACACCCATGTTCTGTTCGAGCCCACACACACACACAGCAAATCCCTCCCTCTCCCTCCCACTGCTGCTGCTGTCCTCCTCGCACCCTCCGTTCCCCATCCCCTTGGACACTGGGGAGCACACTCCCAGTGTCCAGAAATGCTCACATCCTTTCCCTGTATAAAAAAAAAAAAAAAAGAAAACCACCCAGTGTCTTTATTTCTTTAAACCTGAAATAAAAAAATGGTCCATCGGTGTCTCCCCATCCCCCCTCCCTAACACTCCCACTGCGCACCCACCTCCCCATACCCCCTTACCCATACTTACCTCCGGAGGTCGGGAGCAACAATCTTCTGTGGACTGGGAACACGTCTACACTCTTCAAAGCCAACTGGCAAAGTGAAGATTTCAATGTAAACCATATAATGGGAATCAATGGGGGGGGGGGTTCAACCTAGGTTGATATCTCAGCCATTTTTAGGAATTTTGACCCCAAATTTTCAACATGGGGTTCTTGGGTCCCCATCTCCTGAACACTGTCACTGTCATTTGGTTACTCAGTCCCGAAGGGGCAGTTCACGGTTGCTGTGTGGAATCACATTTTGGGATTGATTAATAAAAGGACAGTGCAACCGGTCATGAAGTGGGATCCCAGAAAGCCCATGTTGCAAATTTGGTGAAAAAATTCCAAAAGATGACTGTTATGAGCGTACGTTGAGCAGTTTCTATGCACGCTCCTAACTTTGCCAGTTTTTAATATTTTCACTCCAGATTTTCAACATTGCTGCCATTTCACTCCTCCTTATGAACAGTATAGCTGTCATTTTTCATATCCTGCCTGAAACATGTTTTTGCACCTGTGACACAGAATGGCATGGTGGCTCTGTGAAATCACTTTTTGGGATGAGTGAACAAAATGACACTGGCACTTTATGTGAGGTGGGGTCATAAGAATGCTATACTGAAAATCTGGTGTGAAAATATTAACAAACAACAAAGTTACGAGCATGCACTTAAATTAACAAATGCAGGCTCACACCTTTGGTACTTTTCAATATTTTGACCCCAAATTTTCATCATGACCATCTCTTAACTGCACCTCATGAATGTGACAGCTGTCATTTTCCAGACCCTGGGCAAAATGTTTTTTTTTTGCATTCCGAAAGGTGATTTCGCAGGCCCTGCGTGAAAGTACCATTCAGACAGGAGTTGAAATTGTACTCTTCCTTTCTTCATGAGGTGGCATAATAAGACAGCTGTGTTGTAAACGTGGTGTAAAAATATTAAAAACAATGAAGTTATGAACCAGTGTTGAAATCTGCCAACACTGGCTCGTAACCCCACCCCCCAAATGGCACCAGTGCACATGATGAACTTTCAGCATCGACAAATGCTTGTTATAATTGAGATTGTAATCACCAAAGAGAATGGTGTCCCTGGGAGGGGAGAGAGACCCGTAGCCAGTCAGGAGATTTTAAAGACCCTCTACGCCCCCAGAGGGAGGGTTATAACAGCACCCCAAATATAGTTTCTTTTAAGTTAACTTTCAAGTTGTCAAAAGTGTTAAATTCATTTTCCATTCTATTCACTTCATTTGATTCAAAATAATTCCCCTCTTCTTCTAATAGTGTTACTAAGGCAGTGATGTTTTCTGCATCTAAATCAGTTACTTCTGCAGTATATTTTAACATTCAGCATGAAAGAGTCTGCACTCACTTCTAATTCACTTAAACCTATCAGTAATTCAACCATCCCTGCATCAACACTTTCTTCCCCCACCCCACCCCCAAATTGTAATCAACATCTCTCCCCATGGTGGACTGTCTTTTGCTGGTGTGAAATTCACAGTCTTATTTTCCTAAAGAGTTTTAAAAAGTCCACCTGTGTAGAAAACTATTTGTCCATGTGACTGGAGCAAAGTTTAAACCTCTCTGCAGTAGTTTAATTTGATTTTCAGACAATATTACCTTTGATAGACTAACTACTTTCAATGTTTCTTGATGCTGCTCTTGAGCGGTCTGTGTTGACCTCCCCTTTCTGCCCCTCCTGATTTTCTTTCTTTTTTTGCCATTTTTTCTGTTTTTCAGCAGACTTTGATTCTGTCCCACTAATAGTGTTAGGGTAGTCCTGCCAGACTAACCAGATTGATTTTCTTGACTGGGTAAGCAGGACAGTGGACAGAGGCCAAGCAGTGGACATCCTGTATATGGATTTCAGTAAGGCCTTTGTCGATGTCCCACACAGGAGATTAATCGGGAAGCTGAAGGACCTGCAGGTAGGGGGACAACTAGTTATGTGGGTTAGAAACTGACTGCAGGACAGAAGTCAGAGTTAGTAGTCAGGGGCTTCTTGGAGGCTAGGCCAGTCACTAACGGGGTCTCACAGTGCTCGGTGCTCAGTCTGGTATTGTTCAACGTCTTCATCAGTGATATTATAGATGAGATATAAGGTAAAATAAGCATGTTTGCAGACAACACAAAGGTCTGTGGGAAAATAGACGTGGATGAGGGGAGACAGGACCTTAGGGAGTACCTTGCTAAGCTAGGGAAATGGTCTGGTATTTGGCAGCTGGGATTCAATGCCAAAAAGTGTAAGGTAATGCACTTGGGGGCAAAGAATCCAGAAACCAAAATGCTGGCTGGGTGGCAGTGACCTGAAGCAATCAGCAAACTGCAGGAAAACAGCAGCTAAAGTGAAGTGGATGCTGGACTACATAGCCAGGGGTATAGCCAGCAGGAAAGTGGAGGTCATTCTGTCACTCTGCAGATCCTTATTTTGGTCGCATCTGGAGTACAATGTGCAGTATTGGTGCCCTTACCTAAAGAAGGATGTCAGTCTGATGGAGCCAGTCCAGAAAAGGGCAACCAAAATTATCCTTGATCTCAACATGTACTCCCTGAAGGATGGAAGGGAGAGAGGTGATGTGATCGAAAACTTCAGGTACCTTAAAGGTTTCAACAGGTTGAACTCTGAAGGTCTCTTCAATCTTATCAGGAACAGGATCACTAGTGGGCACTGCTTCAAGCTGGTGGGGGAAGATTCAACAGAGAACTGAGGAGGCACTTTTTCACAGAGAGGGTGGTAGCTAAGTGGAATGAATTGATGGAGGAAGTAGTCTCCCTGAAGACAGTGGACAGCTTCAAGAGAGGTTATGACAGAGTGAAGGGGAAAGTTGCATGTAGGGGAGGGGATGAGGGAGGGACATCGGCATGGAGACAGTAATAGATAATGGGGAGTTGGGTGGATCCCTCAGTAGACACTGAAGGGTCTGCAAATTCAAGCAGACATGATCAAGGCCATTTTTTGCTGTCTGAGTCATATTTTTACGTGTAATATGCATAATGGCACTGGTACAAAATTGATTGGGAACAGTACTTACAGAAAGAAAGTTTGCAATTCACACAGACATAAAACAGTTCACTAAATCAGCAGACGTTACCCACAATGACATTAAGAGTTGTAGGAATCTGGAAATCTTCAAGAGGAATTACTGGCAGCCCTGTGTTTTACCACTATGTTCCCCTTCTATTATGCCATTTCCGGTGCCAGTTATTTATACAATTAATGCCTGAAACTGTAAAGAAAGGGGGAGCCACATGTGTTAAATTTCTGGCTCTAAAACATTGCAAGTTTGGCCAATAGCTTATTTGGAATAGATTTCCCTTGGCAACGATACTGTCACCTTTCTTTGTACAAGTGTTATCCATTAAGCAGGGGAAAAGCTGAAGGATGAGATGATACATGAGACACTAAGATTTTTTTTCATGCAGATATACTCAGTAATAAAGAATTGGAGAGCCTGAGAAACTATTTGAAATAAAAGATAACTTGTGGCTAAATATTACAACTTTAATAGTTGTCCCAGAGTTAATAAAACTATTTTAATTAGTTCCCATATTTAACCACAGGCCCCTGCACAAATTTGTCCTTCATCCTCACTTTCTTGTGGTGATGGCAGTGCAACCCATTCTACATACTGTAGGATTGACTTGAGCAAGCTGGCCTGTAACTTTTGAATACCAGGCCTTGCATCTTTAAGAAATCACTATTAGGGTACTACTGAGGCTAAATAAAAAGACTGACTACTATTTGAGCTCAACGAGAATAGATATACAGTATATGAAGAGACTCTCAAAAGGTTTTGACATGGATGAATATTTATGCTATGACCATTTCTACATCTAACCAATTGTGTCTGAGGAACTCTGCTGCTACTTTCTAAAGATGCAGTCATCTGTGAGAAAAACATCCCGAGTTATAGTAAAAAATTGCCCCAAATCTGACTCCTGTCTTTTTTTTTGTCACAGTTACGTCATTTTTATTGTGAAATGCAGACATAGTTAGACTATTTATTAGCAGATCTAACAACCTGGTTGGATTTTCCTTTTGAAAATAGTGTCAGATGGATCTTGGATGGATCTCTTTAAAAATCCTGCCCATGGTATACACGACGGACTGTCTCAGAATATGCTATTTATCTTCATAAGTGAGGGGGCAGAACCATAACTCACAAGTAAGCCACAAGTGAGTTATGAAAGTCCTGCCCCCTCACAAGTGCTGATCAATGTCATATTATGAGTGAGGCCATGTGTGTCCCATTCATACATACAGTAGAAATATAGAATTTGCCAGCAGAAAAGGATTGCTTGGCCCACACAATCTGCCTAGACTGTAATTGCTCTCCAGCGACTCTTCCTCCTCTGTGCTTATTTACAGTATTAATAAACCCTTATGTCTGTTCCACTTATGCTTGAAACTCCTCACTGTTTGTACCTCCACCACTTCTGCTAGTAGTCTGTTCCAACTATCTACCACCCTTTCAGTAAAGTAATATTTCCTCATACCCCCCTTAAACTCCCCGCTCTACCTTCATTGCATGCCCCCGGTCCTGGTGCTTGTTCTCATTTGAAAGAGGCTCCCCTTCTGCACCCTGTTCACCCTGTGAGGTACTTGTATGTCTCTATCATGTCAACTCTCACTCTGCTCTCTTTCATGGTGTGTATCTTGGGATCATCCAGTGTCTCCTCGTAGGGCTTCTTGTGCAACCCCTGCACCATTTTAGTTGCCCTCCTCTGGACTACCTCCATTTTGTCTATGTCCATTCTGAGGTGCAGTCTCCCAAACTGGATACAGTACTCCAGGTGGGTCTCACCAGTGAGTGATACAGTGGCAACACTACCCCTCCCTATGCACCCCAAAATGCCATTAGTCCTACCCACTGCTTTATCACACTGCCCTACTACCTTTTATTTATTTATTTTATTTAGTTTTTGTTTACTGGGTAGGTGCGCTAGCCAAACAGGTGACTATTTTCAGGCACGACCCAGGAACCTTGAAGTCATACGTTATAACCTCAAGGTTGCTTTCCTGCTTAATGGTTGTCAGTACTTCCCCCAATCCTATACTCAGCTCCTGGGTTCCTATGCCCTAGGTACCTGATTTTGCACTTTTTGGCATTGAACCCCACTTGCCATGCTCTTTACCACTCCTCGAGTTTTCCAAGATCTCCTCACATTCTCTCCACCTCCTCTTGAGTGTCTATTCTATTGCAGATTTTGGTATTATCTATAAAAAGGCATACATTCCTTTCCAGTTCTTCTGCAATGTCACTTATGAAGATATTGAAAAGGACTGGCCTCAGTACCGAGCCCTGTGGCACACCACTGGTCACTCTCCCAACATTAGAATGAATGCCGTTAACCTCCACCCCTGTCACCTATCCATTAAACAGTTTCAAATTCAGTTTATCACTTTGGATCCCACCCTGAGACTGCTCAATTTCTTTATCAGACTTCTGTGGGTGTAGTGTCGAAGGCCTTGGTAACGTCCAGATTGTCCTCATTCACGGCCTTCCCCCATACTATTTTCCTGGTCATCCAGTCAAAGAAATCAGTCAGATTTATCTGGCATGACCTCCCCCTGTGAATTTATGCTGCCAGTGGTCTTGCAGCTCATTGGATTCAAGAAACTCTGCCAGTCTTTCCTTTAGCAGGGTTTCCATTCATTTTCCCACCACTGAAGTAAGACTGACCAGCCCCTCACTGTGAACCTCCTAACTGCTTCTGCTCTTACAATGTGTAGAGGGACAATGTCTGCTGTTCTCCAGTCCTCTGGAACCATGTCTGTTTCCAATGAACTGTTGAAGAAGGCTGTCAGTGGGGCAGCTAACACCTCTATGAGCCACCTCTATGAGCTCCTTTAGTACCCTTAGGTGTATCCCATCTGGTTCTGCTGCTTTGTCCACCTTCAGAGCTAAAAATAGACTTGTGTCCACTTCTACCCCTCTAATTATACTACCCCCTAGTGGTCTGCCCCAACTCCCTCCACTTTGAAAATTGAGCAGGAGTACCTACTCAGGAAGGCAGCTTTTTCTTGGTCCTCTTCTGTGCAGCCTCCCTCTTCTGGTCTAGTAATACTCACAATCCCTTCCCTTGCTTTCTTCTTCTCTTTTATGTATCTGAGGAAAGTCTTACCCTCTTTAGTGACCCCACTGACTATCCTTTCCTCTGTCTGCACCTTTGTTCCCCTCACCACCTTTTCTGCTTCCCTCTGTTTTACTTGGTGTACCTCCCTGTCCTCCTCCCTCTATGTTTCCTTATACCTCCTTAATGTCAGCCTTTTTTCATTCACCACCTTGGCCACTTCCTTAGAAAACCATAATGGTCTCTTTTCTTTCTGCTTTTTCTCACTTCCTTCACACAAAGTCTGGTTGCCTTAATTATGCCCTCCCTTATTGTTCCCCAGTGTGCCTCTGCCCCTCTGTGGCAATCCTCCCCACAAGGCAGTTCCAGAGGAGATCTCCCATCTTTCAAAAATCTGCCCTCCTATTGTCCAGGACCATCATCCTTGTATAGTTTGTGTCTGCCCCATCTTTATGTTAAACCACACTGCACAGTGATCATTGATACCTAGGGGACTGCCCTCTGAGATGATCTGAAATGCTGTCCCTGTTTGTAAGCACCAGGTCCAGCAGTGCCCCATCCCTATTGGGTTCTTTGACTACCTGCCTGAGAAAGCCCCTTGTAGGGAGTAAAGGATGACCCTGCTCCTTATTGAAGCTGCAGTTGGAAGGCTCCACTCCAAGTCTAGCAGACTGAAGACACTGACTTGTAGCACTTCCCCTTACTTTCCATTCTGATGGTGGCTTCCCCTAGTGCCTTATCCAAATCCTCTCCCTTTGCTGGAGGTCTGCCCACTACCACAGTATGGCTAGTGGCTCCAGAGCCTGTATCTAGGATGACCCACAGCACTTCCAGCACTTCTTTTTCCTACAGGTGCCCCTGTACCTCTGTGGCCATGATTCCCTCCCTCACATACAGTACAACCCCTCATCCTTGCCCTATCTCTCTCTTCTGAACAGAGAGTAGCCAGTTATGACCATTTCCTAGTCATGGTGCTAGTGCACCATGACTCCATTATGGCCACCAAATCCAGGCTAGCCTCTTCCATGATGGCTCTCAGGTCTGGAATTTTGTTTCCAGTACCCTGTGCACTGGGGTACATGGTGCTCCATACCCCTACTCCCTCCCTGCCTCCTTCCCTGCTTCTCCCTTTCCTGCTCCCTGAAGCTCCCCAACCTACTTCTTCTCTTTGTACCATCTCCATTCTGTCTGCTTTAATCTTTTACTGTAGCTTACCCGATTTATACCCCCTTTTCCCTCTGTTTTGTCCCCATACCTCTCTTCTTGTGACCCTGCCCTAGGCGAGTTTACTCCACTTGGGCCCTGTCTCACTGATGCTCCATCCTCCAGGGGCCAATTGTTGTCTCCTTTGGTTTTACAGCCTCCCCCTGGCTAATTTAAATGCTCATCCCAATAGCATTTAAACCTCCCACCAAGGACTGAGGCCCCTTTCCTGGAAGGAAATAGGCTGTTTCTCTTATAGAGGTGCATATCCTCCCAGGCTGGCCCCCAGTCCCCCATGTAGCCAAAGCCCTCCTCCATTCACCATGCCTTCAACCAGTTGTTAAATGCCCTGGTGCAGAGCACCCTTGCCTCTCCTTGGCCTACATGGGTAACACCTTGACAAAAGCCACCATGTGTGCCACCTGCTTGAGTTCTCTCTTCAGCTCCCTGAAGTTACCAAGCACTACCCCTCCTTGTCCTTTGCCAGGTCATTTTTCCACATGTGGACTACAATATTAGCTCCTTCCATATCCTTCTGCCCTGGCTGTCCTCTGGATACACTCTTCATCTCTCTAAGCCAAAGCACCTCTCAGCCACTTCACCTCCTTCTCCCTTCCTCCCCCTGCTCTGAAGTCTATCTTTCTAACAACAGAGTACCCCACCAGCAGTTGCATCCTCCTTGGCTTGGGGCCTCTTCCTCACTCCTTGGTGCCACCGCTTCTGAGGATTCCCGCTTCTTCCCTTCCCACTGCGATAGTGCCTCCTCTCGGCTGCTCATCCCACCAATATTTCATAGGAATTCTGCAGTGGTAAAGGCTGAGGAGCGTGCACCTTTCCTGCCACCACCATCCTCCTGGAGCAAACCGTGGTCCACCTGCTCTGCCTAGGCATCCTCTGAGGGAGTGGTGGCAGATTTGTTTGACCCTGGGTGGGGTAGAAAGTCCTCTGTACCCTTGTAAGTTTGGTTCAGAGTCCAGGAACCTCTGCCCACAACCAGAGAGATACGTACAAATGGGGCAGCGACTCTGTTTCTAGGAGGTGTCCTGAAGGACTACAGCACAACCATTGCACTACACCTCTCCCATGATCTTTCCTCTGTACCCTTCTGTTTCCATTCTACTCCTTTTGTACTCCTACCTCACCCTCTTGTAACTCCACCCTAGACAGAGTGTTTCTTGTTTTCCCTTTTCCAACCCTCCTACCTGTACCTACCTTATCCTGGGTGTTTACTGCTCCATACCCTCTTGTAGTATGGCTACAATCTGTATCTACCTTTCCGCTAGCTGGTTCACCACTGGACAGGGCCAGGTCCAGTAAAGCCCTCTTCCTAGTGGGTTCCATGACACCCTGGGGCAGGAAATTTCTCTCCTTCTGTTTTCAAGAGAATACATGTTGAGACCCCTGAGCCTCTCCTCATAGGTGCTGCCTTGCTGTCCCTGGATCATCTTGGTTGCTGTTCTCTGGACCGTTTCTAGCAAACTGACATCCTTCTTAAGATGAGGGCAGCAACACTGTACACTCTACTCTAGGTGCAGTCTCACCAGAGACATATACAGAGGCAGAATGACCTCCATCTTCATGCTGGTATTTCCCTTAACTATGCAGCCCAGCATCCAGTTTACTCTGGCTGCAGCTTTCCTGCAGTGTTACGAGTGTTTTAGGACACTCATGATAATTACACCCAGGTCCTTTTCTTCCTCTGACCTGTTTTATTTCATACCACCCAACCAGTATTTGGTCCCTGGATTTTTTGACCCTATGTGCACAACTGTACACTTTTTAGCATTGAACACAAGTTGCCAAATACCAGACCACTTCTCTAGCCTAGCCAGGTCTTCCTTGAGTTCCTGTCTCCCCTCCTTCATGTCCACCCTTCCACAGAGCTTTGTGTCGTCTGTGAACAGGCAGATATTAAACTTGATCTCATCTGTGATGTCACTTATGAATATGTTAAACAACCCCAGACCAAGCAAAGAGCCCTGTGGGACCCCACTGGTCACAGGCCTAGCTACTGAGAATTCACTCTGACTTTTTGACTTCTGTTTCACAGCCAACATCTGACTCATCAAACAAGCTTAGCCCTCCCTTCCTAGGGCTTCTAACTTCCCAACCAGTCTCCTATGAGGTACAGAGCCAAAGGCCTTGCTGAAGTCCAGATACAGGACATTAACTGTTTGAACCTTGTCCACTGTCCTGGTGATCCAATCAAAGAAGTCAATTAGGTTAGTATGGCAGGACTTCCCCAACACAAATCCATGCTATCTCATATCCTGGAGCCCATTATCTTCCAGAAAGCTCACCAATCTGTCTTTCAGGATGGTCTTCTTCAGCTTGCCCACTATTGAGGTTAGGTGTACTGTCCTATAGTTCCCTGGTTCATCCTTTGGCCCACTCTTGTGGAAAGGCATCATGTGTGCAGTTCTCCAATCCTGGGGCATGATCCCTGACTCCAGAGAGGTGTTAAACATATCTGCCAGGGGATCGGCCAGAGCCTCCTCCAGTTCCCTTAGGACTATTGGGTGATGCCATCTGGCTCTGGGGATTTATCCACCTTCAGAGCCCTTAGGCCCAAGTTCCCCATTAGCTTGAATGATGCCATGCCTCCTGGTTCCCACCCCCTCTTCCCTTGTGGCAGTGATCTGTCCTTCCTTCTTGTGAAGACTGAACAGATATACTTGTTCAGTACCTCAGCTTTCAATTCACTACCCTCTGCCAAACCTCCCTTTTTTAAAATATGATTATCTGATCCTTTGTATTCCTTTTCTCCCTTATATATTGGAAAAGGCCTTCTCCCCTGTTTTTACCCATGTGCTAGATGCACTTCCCTTGTAGCTTTTGCCTCCCTAACTGCTCTGTTTGCCTTCCTTGATTTAGTGGAGTAATCCACCCAATCCTCCTCCTTCTGAGTACATTTGTACTTCCAGAAGGCAGCCCTCCTGTCACCTACAGCTTTTGCCACCTCCTTGCTGAAACAGCTGGGCTTTCTGGCCTTAGTCTTCTTGTGATTTTGGTGCACTCACTAGTGGCCTCTAACATTCCCTCCTTAATTATTGCCAAGTTCAGTTCCACATCCATCTCCCTTCTGATCCCAGCAAGGTATCCTACTAGAATTTCTCCCATCCTACTAAAGTCAGCCCTCTTAAAGCTCAGAACTCTTGTCCCGGTCCTGACCATTCCCCTGCCCATGTCCAGGTGGAACCACACTGTGTGGTGGTCACTACCTGCAAGTGGCACTTCCAAATGTGCAGTACATCCTGAACATGTTCACCACTGGACTTGGCCAGGTCCAGTACAGCCCTCTTCCTAGTGTGTTCCATGACACCCTGGGGAAGGAAACTTCCCTGAAATGCATCCAGCAGTACTTGCTTCTTAGTGCAGCAGGTAGCTAGGATTTTCCAGTCCACCTCATGTACACTTAAATCCCCCATTATTACTACCTCCCCTTACTGGCCATTTCCATGATTTTGAGATGCTAATACCCTGTCCAGCTCCTTCTCCTGGGATGGTGGCCTCTAGACCACCACCATCCACAGTTTCTTCCCCCTTGTGGATTGCACCATACAAGCAATGCTTCAGTCTAATCCTCCTCCTCTTTCTGTCTGGTACATGTTATCCCCTCTTTCACATACAGGTCCTCTCTTCCCCTCGCATCCCCCTATCCTTTCTATACAATTTAATCCTGGGAGCTACAAGGTCCCAGTCATGGTTTTGTGTAGACCATGTCTCTGTGATGGCTGTTATGTCCACTTCTCCTTTGACCATCAGTGACTGCAGCTCTGCTATCTTGTTTCCCTGGCTTCTGAAGTTCAGAGACACCACCCTGTACCATGACTCGAGACCTCCCTTGCTTCTGACCTGCCTTCACTGCCCTTTCCTCCTTCATTTGCCCTTCTCTAACTTCACCCTTCTTATCTAGCTCCTCCTGATGATGTCCTGATTGGGGGGGGCTATAGGCCTCCTCCACCAGGTTACTAAGGGTGCTGTGCACCCTGCTGCCTCTACCCATGTCAGTTTAAAATTGAGGTTGTTCCCCATGAATTTCTCCAGTTTGCCCTTCAGGACCCTTGTACACTTCCTACTCAGATGAATCCTGTCTGGTGCATATAGGTCCTTGTTATCTCAGGTCCCTCCCCAGCCACTAACATGCCCGTACACCTCCTTTCTGCACCACTACCTAAGCCCCACTTTAAATTCTTCTGTTCTTATCTTCCTTACTGTACTAGCCCTCAGCACTGGAAGCACCTCTGAGAAGGCTACCATCCTCTCTGCCTCGCTGCACATTCTGCACACCTCTCTGAACCTCTGTTGTACCTCCCTCACTTCACATCCTGTGAGGACTCATTGGCTGACACCATAACTCAGGAGCCCCCAGCTTGAACTGTCACAAAAGAGCTGTTTAGGAAAGACTTAAACAAAGAAATGCAACTGTGGGTCTTTGAAAGACATATGCATTTTATGAAAGAATTTCAAAGTCTATGATCACTTATTTTGTAACCTCTTGTGGATAATATTGTTGCCTGCCGAAGGGCATGGTAGGATGATTGCTGGACCTACATAAACTGAAATACAGGTGCAAATGTTTTTCTTCAAGAGTATAAATGATGCAGAAGCAAAAAACTCATCATGATGTTGGTCTTGTTATGACTGGTGAGGAAATGCACTTCTTTGTGAATGTGTTTTATTGTTGGATGAATTTATTCAACTTACAAAAAGAAGTACAAGTTTAAACTTTCCAAGTGGGAACCACACCGTTCCTTAAATATGGTTTGACAGGTGAAGTAATCCTCATTAATATAAAACAAGCCTTCAACTACTGACCAAGATCACAAAACAACCAATGGATGTCAAAGTGGGCTACGTTACCCAAGTTTAAGATCAGCTACATGGCTTTCAGAATACAAACTATGGATTCTTCAGCTAACTGAAGATATTCTAGAAGCTAAAGAGTTTTCAAAGCACTGAAAGAAACTGAATAAAACTGAATTTAACAGATACTCTGGAAGTGATGATACAAGAGACTGACAGTTTGGGGGTTGCATGTATACCACTACAGAGATGGATGAATAAACCACTTGTCATAGTTCACAGATCAAGAATTAAGGGCACTTTTAAACATTAAGTAATAGATTTAAGTAACAGTTTGATCCATGAGTCATTTTTATATATGATTTATGATCTTTCACTGAGTTTTTTGTATAGAAAATCTCAATAGTAAAAAACTTCAAGATCTTGAATTTTGAACATGGCCCCTGTGACTTGATAGATAGTCAGTGGTGCAACAGCACAAAATTTATTCATTAATTAAAAGGTTTAACCAGGAAGGCATGCTGAGCAGACTACTGCTCAATTCCACATGTGCCCTGGGGGAAGGGGGAGAGGGAATACAGACATATTTTACATGTTCAGACACTTTCAAGATAATCATACAGGGTTAATATACAGGAAAAAAAAACATACAATGTAAAGTGCATTTCTACAGGCAGTTGTACAAGTCAAATGATGGTAAGATATAGCTACAGGTTATATTACAGTGGTGAGGCCTTGACCAGAGAGATGCAGGAAGCAGTACATAGTAAGGGCCACCTGTATTTCAGGTGATCTTGCATACCTAGTCAAGAGCTCGCATGGGAGCATGAGCAGGTGGGGTGGAAGTGTTTTTTGAGAAGGGAGTTGAGGAACTGACAGGGGGAGATGTGCCAAATGTCTGAGGGGAGTGAATTCCAGAGATTAGGCATGCGATAAGAGAATGCTGCCTGGCCCATTGAGGTTGACGTGTGGAATGGACAGTTGACGTGAGTCATTTTTTCTTGGTGTGTAGCCCTGGAAGAAAGGGTCTGAAAGGGCAGAGGTGATGTATGGAGGGAGGGAGGGACTGCATGCAGTATTTGGCCATGAGACTGGCACTGTGAGAGTGTTGCTGGTTATGCAATGAGGGGAGGGCTAGATTGCGATAAAGAACACAGTGATGCATGTTTGGAGGGCAGTCAAGGGCAAAGTGACAGAAGGAATGGAAAAGAGGTCCAGTCTGGCTAGGGTGGACTTAGGGGCAGCACTGTAGACTATGTATCTGTAGTCAAAGATGGGGAGAATCATCCCCTTCACAATTGCATGGTGAGCCAGCAGTGGGATGCATCCACGATTATGATACAATGCGCCTAGCTTGGGGTGGAGCTTTTTGTGGATGGCATCAATATGTGCAGAGAAGTCAAGGTGCTGGTCAACCCAGACCCCAATATATCTGCAGGAGGTGCAAGTCTCAAGAGTAGTCCCATCCAGGGTGTAGATGGAGGGGATGGAGGGAAGCCTTGAAAGTCTCTGCCTTGTGCTGAACGGCATAGAGACAGTTTTCTTGGCATTGAGAAATGCTGATTTGCGCGAAACCAATGCTCAACAGCATCGAAGTCCTGCTGGAGTCTGGTCACTACATCAGAGGTCAAGGAGCCGGATGTGTACAGCACTGTATCATCCGCATACATGTGAATGAATGTGTGAGGACAGACAGAGGGCAGGTCATTGAGGAAGATGGAGAACAGAAGCGGATCAAGGACAGAGCCTTACGGTGCACCAGAGGCAACAGGGAGGGCAGCAGAGGTGATGTTGCCAGTTCTGATTGATTGGGATCTGCCTTTCAGGTAGGAATGAAACCAGCTGGTGGCCATGCTTGAGAACCCTGCAAGAGAGAGCTTAGATAGAAGTGAGTGGGAGACAGTGTCGAAGGCTTTAGCCAGGTCGACAAAAATGGCTGAGGTAATATGGCTTCTATCCATACCAGTGAGGATAGAATCAGTGAGTCTTAGGATGGAGGTGGTGATGGAGTGGGACTTCCTGAAGCCAGACTGGAAATACAAACAGATCACTTCTCTCAGTGCAGTTTATCCCCTGCAAGGCATATTTTTAAATCAAAGATGGAAATGAGAAAGGAAAAGTGTGGCTTACTGGGAATTGAACCTCAGACACCTGGTATGCCATTCCAGTGCTCTAACCATTAAGCTATAGGCTCACATGGTCAGCTGACTTCAGGTCTTTCCTTAAAGCCACATATTCCTTTCTCAAGTGTGTTGTGTAATCCTGCAACATAGGAACATATCAGAAATACAAACAGACCACTTCTCTCAGTGCGGTTTAGCCCCTGCAAGGCATACTTTTTGAAAAATGAAGCCATGAAGCCAGACTGGTAAGGTGTGAAAGAGGAGAAGTAATCAAGATAGGTGGACAGTTGTGAGAGGACCAGGTGTTCTTGGATTTTAGCCAAGATAGGTAGGAGGGAAATCGGGTGGTAATTACCTGGGGCAGAGGGGTCTCCACCTTTAGGAAGTGGGATGACTGCGGTGTGCTTCCACTTGGTGGTGATAGCAGCTAGAGAGAATGAGAGGTTATAGAGTGATGCCAGGGGGCCAGTGATGGCTGAAGCTGACAAGTATAACAATGACCTCATGGCTATCAAAATAATGTTTTAACGTATACAGATAGCTATATCTGACCTCAAAAAAAATCTGTGGGTACTATTAAAAAGTGACTGACCTATCATTGGTGACAGGTCAGGCTCACAGAGAAACAGGAATTGCTTTAGTTGAAGACTATTTAAAGTTGAGGAAACTAGAGTCATACTAAACAAACTGTTTGGCTTTGATGGAAAATTTATCTGGAGAAGTTAGAGTAACATATAGATTTTTGGACTGCTTGAGCAGATTAAAGGGCACAATGTTTTTTGTTTGTTTTTTATTTTGCAAAATATCCTACCAGGTCTCTTAAACCACTGACAAGGATTGCCATTAGAGATTGAAATGGCACATCATATGTTACCACCCTAGCCCAAACAAGGCACAAAGCCATTGCTAATTGTTATCAACTGTTTAAGATTTTCAGTGAAGGAGGATATACTGTACTTCATCTCATCAGGGAAAGAAAAACTTCAACATTCAAGGATGAAAGAATTTACATTTCTCTGGATTACTCTGCTTAATTTGTGACAAAATACGAAGCCTTTAATGTATTTGATGTGCTTTACAAACAGTTGGGACAAAATACCAGGTTGAATATCCAGGGTATAAATGATTCAGAAAAACATGGCATTTTACAGTTTTAATAGTCCAGGCACAACTTACCTTTTATACATGGGCACTGGCCAAGTCTTGCCCATAACAGCCTGCCTGATAGTGCACGAGATAATACCAATCATAAACAAGCACCATTGATGATGGAGTCTATTTATGGTGCCAAAGATACACTCACAATCCGAGAACATGAAACACTCTTATGGTATGTAGAATGCTCCCTAATTGCCTATGATATATTTTTCAGCTCAATTAAACTCTGTTACCTGGTCAAAACCTAAAAAGAAGAATAGAACAAAAAACTTGGCTGAATGACAGTGGTGCTTGATACATCGGGCCTGATTTTCAAAAACCCTGAGAATGCCATAAGCCCCTGGTGCACCAAACAGATGGTGCAGGGGGCTTGCAGCATTCTCTCAGGCTGATCAGGATTTTCAGCCCTGAGCAACAAAGGCTGTAGGTTAGAACAGCTGCCCCTGATCTAACTTGTGCCATTTGGGGGACCCTTTTTATGGGGCTTGCACCAAATCTTTGGTGCAAGTTACTGTATAGTGTGGAAACTGTTGCAACTGCACCCAGTGTACTAAAAATGGGTGCATTTGCATCAACGGAGTTTGGTGCAGTTGTGCCAAACCACGGGGTTGATGCAAAGCTTGTCACAAGCCCTGCAACAGCCTTTGAAAATGTAGCCCATCATCTCCAAACTGAACGAAGAGAAGCAGAAGTCGTAGAAGCCAGAACTCATGAACCCCTCTCTCAATACGCATGCATTTGATCCATTAGCCACTCATAACTCTGGCTCATTGAAAAAAAAAAAACCTACCCCAATGGAGCCTTTCTTTGAGTTATAGTGACACATATGACAATTCAAAACACTGCATACTAAGATAATCTGCGCAGTAGATGTAAACATTCTGCTTTGGTCCTTTCATATGCAACTTTATGAGCTACTGTATGGTTTACATATTTTTAAAAATTAAGATGGTTCATGCCACTGAGTCCAATATTTTCTTTTCAATAAAACCTTCTATAGTTGTTACGTAGAAATCAAGTCAGACTGATAAATATCTGTCGATGACCAATAGTATTTCTGGCATAATATAGTATAATAGATGATAAAAATAATTTGATATGATATGCAATTATGGCCCAACTTTTACAAAGTTATGAGTTGCTAAACTTTGCAATAGAACTCATTAATGTTGTAAATTGGTTTATTCAGTTGGCATTGGCTGTTCCAATAGGGTGATATGGGCATGCATAAAATAAACTAACGTACTATAGTACATACCTCTTGCAGTAGAAAATATGCTCAAGCTAGGTGACAGCATAGTGGTATGTTTTATTTACAGGTTATATTAATAAAATAGAATACCCTTTGGGCCAGATATTCAAAGGTTAGCCCCTGGCAGTGAATAGCACTGCCCGGCATGCAAACCTAGCCCGGAGCAAAATGCCAGCCATATTCAAAACGAATAGCCCAGGGCAAACCCCGCTGAATATAGCAAGCAAAGGAAACTGGGCAAACAGGCCCAGAAGTGCAGTGCAAAAAAAGCCCAGGAATAACACAGCACTGAATATAGCACACAAAACAGCACTGAATATAACACCAGGCAGGCAGTGCAAACACACAATGGAACACAGTGCAGAGACAGCCTGACCCTGGGACACATGCAAGGCAACACATGCTGGAATGAGGTATCAGGAGCACACCACAGTGCCCACCCATGAGGATGCCACACAACCACGGGAAAGTCCAGCAACAACCCAGACCCATGTGGAGAACACCAGCAACAGTACAAAGCATGTGGAACCCCAGCACCTAAGAATGACACAGGACATCGTAAATGTCATTAACCAGTGTAATAAAACAATAATGAACAGGAAAGCAAATGGAAACACAACAGCAAATATAACACAGAACATAACGATTAACAAACCCCAGAGTACAAAATGCCCCACCCACCACTGAACAACCCTCCCCACAACACTGAAACAGAAGTAGAAAATACCTCCCAACCCCCCCAACACACAACCCCAAATGCCCACCACAGGATAAAATTGGCAACATCAGTAGCAGGGAAAGGCACACAAAGGTAAACATAAGGATGACAACAGATGGAGGGACGGGAAGACACAGGCCAAGGGTGCAAAGTGGAGGAGGACGCACACAGGGACAGAAGACAATGGGCAAGGAAGGGAGAATCAAGTCCAGTGAGGGGGATGGTGAGGGCTGACTTGAAAACAACAGTGGAGATAACTATGTGTCCGCAGGAGCAGGGAGACGAGCCTCCAGGATGTTCGCCACCCTCCTGGTCTCAGTAATTATGATGACCTGCTGCTCGATCTGTGTCTGCTGCTGCCTCACAATCCTGTGGAGAAGCTCCTCCATTCCTTCGGTCTCCTCGGGATGCATTGCCCACAGTGATGCCCGTAGTGGCCCTACAAGAGGAAGGGTGAGACCATGAGGACGGTACACCACACAGGAGGCAACCAGCAGCCAACCCTTGCCATACAAAGATGGACAGCATGTCCCAATGGGCTATCCCTGGCGGTGTTGAGTTCTGCAGTGGTATGACAACATGGCAGTGTCCCACAATGCAGCACAGGGCAACACAGGCACCAACACAGAACCCAACACGGATGATGACAGCGATCCTGACAGCACCGGGGGACATATGACACCACCCACCATGATACAGCACACCACTAGACACGGCAGACACACAGCTGGAAACCCTGTGAGTTGGGTGCAAGGGACACGCAAGGACATGCACAAGGGCATACACACGTTGGGACATGCTGCCCAGCCACACATGGAAATGCACAGCAATGCAGAGCGCAGAACAAACAACAACGACATGCATGCAGGAGCATCAATGAACCATGACAGTGTCCTGGCAATGACCAACACAGGCCAGGGGACAACAGTCAGCCAGGGCACAGACACTGTCACTGAAGGGCCTTCACATGCCGCCAGGCAATACCACTGAAAGCATATCACCCAATGGAGACATGGTACATGTCAGTGTCCCCAGCCCACATAACAGGCCCCCCCCACACAGTGAGGACCACCTCCACAGCCACGGTCAACATTGGCAGGGAACGATGCACATAATGTAATAGCACAGTGATATCCATACCCTGCAACTAAACAGCAACACAGTGACCTCGCAATGAGACACACATGGATGGACGCACAATGCGTACGGCACAGTGCCAGTATGTAGCACAGTGTGACAGGCAGTGCTACACAGCAGGTGTCCAGAAGGGTGAGAGGTAAGTCTGCAAGGCATGCTCCGTATTGTCCCGCATGCACAGCAAGCAACCACCACCTGTGCAATTGTGAACGTCCTGTGGGTTGTGGTATGGATGCACCACAGAGGTGGGAAGGTCATCCATCAGCATGGTGTCCCCACGGAACACCCGCCACCCAAGCAAGCAACACCATCTGCCACATGCACAGCACTGCAATGTGACCGCCCCCCCCAGGCAAGGCTGATAGCACCCAGCTGTGGTGTGAAACACACCTGTATCGCACACCACACTGCTACACCACACCGGCCCAGTGACCTTTGCAGACAAGTGAGTGGCTGGACACCCAGATGTGATGCACAGTGTCATGAAAGTGTACACATCACAGAACAATGTAACAGGTACTCACGCAACATGCCACCTCTATCAGTGCTGCTCTGCTGCGCACGCTGTGGGAGTGATGGGGCCCTCATGCTGTCTCGTCTCCGCTCCTGTGTCCTGGGCTGAGTTGCACCTGCGGGCATGGGCTGCTCGATCCGCTCTACAGTGGACAAATGTGAAAGTGCTGTTAGAGCATGACACAACATACACATCGTGAAACACAGCAAGACGCACATGCAACCCTAAACTCAATGCACCCCACCCTCCACCCACCGCAATGGTCACCGCATGCACCGTGCCCCTATGGGGAATACATATGCCACTGTGCCTGTACACAGTGTGCAACAGCACGGTGCACCGTTGTGCACAGCTGTGCACACAGAGACATGCCCACACATCCACACCCAGAGCACACACCCCCACCACCACCCCGCTGCACACCCACACCCACACACCCACTCACCCACGGCCAACCCCCACACCACCACCCCCTCTGCACAACCACACCCACACCCACACGCACACAAAGCATTACATATATGCACACTCCACATGCAACACCACTCACCTGGCACAGGCACAGTGCCATCACGCACCATGCGCCTGTATCGCTCTAGCTGCTGCCTCTGCCTGCACCTCAGGTCCGTGTACTGGTGGTGGCACTTCTCAGCATTGCGGGGTATGCTGGTATGCTCACTGAGCTTCCTAGCCACCATCTTCCACACTTGTATTCGTGGAAGGTCCCCCTCCCTCACTTCCCCAAACAGCCTCCTGTGGCGTTTCATCACCAGCTGAACCAGGTTTGTGGACTCTACATCCCCCCAGCACCTGTCCCTGTGCACAACTACACGCTGTCTTGCACATCCAGACGTGGCACTGTACTGTTGTTGGACACAAACACCCTGCCCTACCAGGAATGCACCTCAGCAATCCCTGCAGCGCCGCGCTATCACATGACGTAGCGCGGCGCTACCCGGAAGCAACCACACTGCACATGCGCGACCCCAGCATGGCCCTGAGGTTGTGTTCCATGCATGCGTATAGCGCCGCGCTATGCTGTCCAGCGCGGCACTACATCGCGCTATGACTGGGTGATAGCGCGGACATGGGGGCCTCGCGAGCATGCGTGTTGGCCGCGCTAAGGCACATAGCGCTGCGCTATCTGGTTAGCGTGGCGCTGCAACACCAATAGCCCTGCGCTGCCATTTGCACAGCCCGGCTGTGCTAGCACGGGGCAAATCGGGGCCATATTCAAACAGGGTATGCAAATGAGGGTACTTGTGCATGCATGGGGCAAACTGTGATTAGCATATCATTATGCGCTCATTTGCATGACTCACACGCTTGATTGCCTGGATGGACTATAAAAGGGAGTGCGGTGCACCGCCGGTGTTGTGTTGTGGTACTGCAGCCTGATAAGGAATCTAAGCATGAACAACATACTGGTGTACAGATGCAACAGGAGGAAGAGCAGCGTGAGGCAGGTGTGTATGACTGCTGTAGGACACTATTGAATGTCAATATCCCAGAACAGGTTCAGCATGGACAGGAGCACAGAGATGCAGTCTCTGATGAATGGTCTGACCCAAGTTGGACCACAGGCAAGCACTGTGCTGGGTGATGGTGCACATCCCTAGACGTCTGCAACCAAACGTACAGTGCACTGTGCACAATCCCCTGCAGGGGTGTGTCCTGCAACAGTTGCCCACTGACATGACTCCCTGGATGTGTGGCAAGACAGGCCATGGCACCCATGCAGGATGTATGCAGTGTCCCAGAACTGTGCTGGCCCATGCACCATGTGGTAATTGCATTGGGTCCTGACATTGTCTACGTACTAGTGCACTTGTCCACACAACCACTGTAGTGAACACAAGGGGCACAGTACAGTGCAAGGTGGTTAGGGTAGGGGTAGTGCACATGTGTGTACAGGGCTCGCTGTACAGACACGGGACGCACAGTGACTCTGGTGGCATGTGCACCGTACATGCACATGCAGCACTCCCATATGTCCATGTGGCCTGAGGCACTGGAGAGGGGGGGCATTGTGATGTCTATGTAATGCAATGCAGTACCGACACGGCTGATGACACATGTCCCCTATTGACTATCCCATAGGTTTGGCAGCACGCCAGGAGCATATACGTGCACACAAGTTCTCGCAGGAGGAGTTAAACACCCTTGTGCATGCCATGAAGGAGAGGGAGCAGGTGCTCCACACACACAGGGCCACTGATGCAGTGGTGCGCCAAGCCTGGGAGGAGGTGACTGCGGCTGTGAATGCCATAAGGGGACGTGGCAGGACAACCGAAGCTGTGCAGAAGAGATGGAATGACCTCCTGCGACGTGCAAAGGAGGAGGAGGCCCAGCGACTGAGGGACAGGATGAGAACCGGTGGTGGACCACCTGAACACCAGCAGCAGGTGGAGGAGCCACACATGGCTGTGGTGGCATCGACCCTCAGGACGGTGGCAGTCGCAGGTGTGCTGGGTGGTGGGTGTGAGATGCCTCTTGCACTGCCAAGGACAGGTCAGTATTTGCATGTGTATACCCTATGTTGTGTTGCCATGGGTGCACGGCCATGCTGTGGGTGTCCTGCACAGGGTGCACAGTGGCCTGCCTAACAGCTGCCTGGTATGGGCATGGCCACTGTGGGTTTGGTGGGTGCATGGGGTCACGGGCCTGTGTGAAGGGGGTACGTGTCCTGGGGTGTGCATGGAGTAGTGGTGGTAGTGGTGGTGGTGGTGTTTGCGCACAGTGGCTATGTACGGGTGACCGACCCTGTCCCTATTGTCTCCACAGCAGTGACTGCCAGGCCTGCAGGACAACAGGGGCTGACAAGGATGTGCAGACAGGTCCCAACGGTAGTGGAGGTGGACGATGGGGAATGACCTTCAACATCCGGGCATGGTGCAACAGATGGCCGCACAGATGCCATGCATGTGTGGCACACACATTGCCAAGGGCAGCTACTGACTTGGGAGGGGTCAGTAGGGGTATTGGGATACACTGGATACCAGGATGCAGCACAGTCGGAGGAGGGTGGTGGAGGGGACGTTCTACTGTTCACCGTCACCAGTGGTGAGAACACTGATGTGTCTGACTTGGCGCAACACCTGGCTGTGCCTGTGCATGGGGATGCAGGGAAGGGGCTGCCAGCAGGCTGTGGGACGGGTGCCAGTGGTGCATGCAGCATCACCGGTGTGGCTGTACCTGTGTACACGGTGGTGGGCAGTGTAGGGAATAGCGCAGAACCACAGGGTGTGCAGGGTACAACGCGAATTGGTGTCCATGCCCATACCGTTCCACAGACCACCACCTGTAGTCGCCAGCAGCAGGACATGCCTGCCACGTGCCAGGATCCAGTTGCTCCTGTGCAGCAGGCACCTCTGCCAGCTACAGCTCAGGGTAATGTGCCCCTGGGACAGGATGCCCATGATGCCCGCCCACTCCTGCAGGCTGCTCTCACCTCCCAGCAGGGGGCGTGTGTGGACCTTCGTGGCATGCGGAGGGAGATGTGCCATGAGCTTGCGCAGATCAGGGAGGCCATCACAGTGGGCTTTGCCCGTGCTGAGCAGTGGGCGGAGGACAGGATGGGCTGCCTGGTGGTGCCATCGAGTATGGGTTTGCTGGTCTGTCGGCTGCGGTGGTTGACATAGGGAATGTCCTGCGTCGGGTGCATGGGGTTCACCAGCATGGGATGCTTGGCCGTGGTGCAGACGGCACAGGTGCACACAGGTGGGCAGGCCGTGGATGCAGGGCTTCCAGTGGCTCCAGCTCAACAGCATCACACACCCCATCCGTGACCCAGCACTGCCGTGGCCGTCCACCCACCCTGTCAGGCTCCACCGTCCCCTGGGGCACAGGAGACCTACTCTTCCTGCCTCGCCTTTCACATCAGCATTGTCCTCTGCACAGAGCACACCAGGGTCTGTGTCCCACAGTAGTGGCACACGTCGCATGTGTGGTGGGAGGCGTCACTGATGGCCACGCTGACTATGTGGCACAGCGCACTCATCACCCCACATTTGCCACATAGGCACACCCACATGCACGTTCACACATGCACACACCTCCACTGCCACGGTTGCATCACTTACCCTCACAGCACACACATATCCCCACCAACACCACACCATTTGTGTCCGCCCCCTACTGCGTTGCACAACCCTCGAACTCACAACACATGCACACATGTTGTCAGATCCACTGTGTAGGTTTACTGTTGGTATTGTTATTGT
Source organism: Neoceratodus forsteri (assembly GCA_016271365.2). Lineage (NCBI taxonomy): Eukaryota > Metazoa > Chordata > Ceratodontiformes > Ceratodontidae > Neoceratodus > Neoceratodus forsteri. Next base: position 1,124,201,598 of record CM057449.1, on the reverse strand, counting down.
CACTCATGTGTGTCCATGTGCACATTAAAGTCATTATTAATTGTACCTTTACAAGTTGTTGTGCAGTCTGTACTTACCCTGTTGTCTGTTGCAGTGTCCTGATGATGTTGTCCCTGTGCTGTATGGCCCTGCATGCCGTGTGAGGGTCCCTTCTCTCAAGGTGCTCCACTATCCCCCTGACCGCTGGCTCTGGCTCACTGTCAGACTGTCCCTCAGGTTCAGGTGCCTGTATCCCACAGTTCATTGCCATGTTGTGCAGCATACAACAGGCTAGGAAGATACGGCATACCTTCTGAGGTGTATACTGTAGGGCACCACCTGATGTATCTAGGCATCAGAATCGCATCTTCAGGATGCCAAACACCCTCTCTATGATGTTCCTTGTGCTGGCATGTGCCTCGTTGTACATCTCCTCATCCACTGTAGCCGGTCTGAGTACTGGTGTCAGCAGCCAGGGTCGCAGGGGATAGGCACTGTCCCCTGTCAAAGGATGTATACCTGTTAGTGACAGTCTGTTGGATGCTGTTCTGCACCCCTGTGTAGCCCTCCCACACCCCTTTCCTGGCCTGCAATGCCTGCCCCCATGCATGCTGATGTGTGTATGCCTTGTATGCTACTACTCACCGATTAGTTGACCACTGGTTATCCTGCCCTCCTCGAATGCTTGGCATAGCTGGGACTGGTGCCAGATGAATGCGTCGTGGGCACTGCTGGGGTACTGTGCATACACATTGGTGATGCGCCCAGCCGCATCACACACCACCTGGCAGTTGATGGAGTGGTACCCCTTCCTGTTAACGTACACATCACTGCCATCACTAGGTGGTGCACGGATGGGGACATGGGTGCAGTCAATGGCACCCAGTACAGATGGTAGGTGCGCAACCCGATGGAACCACTGCATTGTTTCTCTGTGCTCTGCTGCTGTGCTGGGGAATACTATGAACTCCCCAGCATGTGGCAGGAAAGCCTCTAGGAACTGGGTCAGGAGGCATGAGGTGGCAGACTGCGATACCCCGATGGTGTCCCCCGTTGGTCTTTGGAACGTCCCTGTGGCGAGGAAGCACATCGCTTCTGTCACCTTCTCCTCCACTGTCATGGCATGGCTTCGTCTGGTGTTTGAGTGCAGCTACTCATGCAGGAGTTCACAGAGCTTCCTCAACATTCCCCTGTTCATCCTGTACCGGCCAATGATGTGGTCATCAGGCAGTGTCTCGAAGGAGACCCTGGGCCGGTACCACCTGTTTGCAGCATACCGTTTCCTTGGCCTGTGTTGTGGCCCATGTTGTGCCAGCTCCCTCTTCTCCTCCTCCTCCTCCTCCAGTACAGCTGCCATCAATGGCAGCATCACTGCTACAGGCACTGCACACATTCCCACTTCCTGTTCTGGTCTCTCCTCCTCTGTGTTTTGCCCTGGGTTTAGACCAGCCTTTTATAGGTGATAAGTAGCGCAGCACTATGTGTTGCGCTATGTGTCCTAGCGCTGCGCTGGGCCTTTGAATATCCCTTTGCGCGGACCTCATGGGCCACCCCCCTTCCTGTTGCCCCTTGCATACATTAGTGCTTTGCCCCGTGCTACTGCTGTTAGCACACACTATATGGTCCTTTGAATATGGTGGCTCTGCGCTATTCCTGCACTATTCCAGCGCTATTGCTTTGCGCACCACCCTATGCTTTGAATATCTGGGCCTTTATGTGTTATAGTATGTGCAACGTCACATTTACCTTGATAAGACTGTTACTTTGCTACTACTTACGTGAATCCTATATTTCAGTATCTACACTGTTGGAATCTTACTAAAATACAAGGAACCAAATTATTTAAAAAGAGAACCCACTGTAATGGAATACTTGTGAGCTAGGGTGGCCTCAATGCGTCTCCTCTGAACTGTCCATACAAGATTCTGTTTAGAAAGGTCACAGTGTCTGTCTTGGCTAGTTACATATTATTCTCTCAAATCAATGGATCTGAATAAGTGTCACTCAACAGATTGCATAAAGTAGCGTGTGGAGTTAGCGTTATTTATATACTGTATAATAGCTTTGAGGCTGCTTGTAATAACAAAGTGCCACTGTGATGTTGTTTACAGGAAAATCTGGAAATGCTGGGGAGATAGTCCAGGGTCTGACAGCTTGGCTTCAATGCCAAGAAATGCAAAGTTATGTATATTGGAGCCAAGAATCCCAGGACAGAGTACTATCTGGGTGGAGTCTGAGTATCTGCATCAGAGGAGGAGAAGGACCTGGGAGTGATGATCACTAGTGACCTGAAGCACTCCACGCAATGCTAGAAAGCAGCAGCAAAGGCAAAACAAGATTCTGGGATGCATATCTAGGGGGATCAGTAGTAGGAGAGTGGAGGTTATAATGGCCTTGTACAGATCACTGGTAAGGCTGCATCTTGAGTATGGAGTTCAGTACTGGTGTCCACACCTCAAAAAGGACATTAACTTGCTGGAGAAGGTCAAGAGGAGAGCAACAAAGATGATAGCCAGTCAGCAGGGGACAGCATGTGAGGAGAGGTTAAGGGAACTGAACATGTACTCCCTGGAAGACAGGAGAGAGAGAGGGGACATGATTGGGACCTTCAAGTACTTGAAAGGGATAAATAAGGTTGATGAGATCTCTTTAAGCTGAGTGGCAACCATAAAACGAGGGGGCACAGTCTTAAGCTGGAGGATGGGAGGTTTAGGAGGGAGATCTGGAAGCACATCTTCAAAGAGAAGGTGGTGGACACTTGGAATGCACTGCCAGAAGAGGTGATCTTGTTGAAGACAGTGGGCAGCTTTAAAAAAGGTTGGGATAGGCATAGGGGGAAGGTAAGGATCATGGGTAGGGAGGGTGGAAGGAGTGGGGAAGGAGGGAGGGCAGGAACATTAGCTCAAGCTGTGGATCCTGCAATATGAGCAGAATTGATGGACTATATGGCCGCCTTCTGCTAGCTTCTTTGTATGTTTGTATGTAATAGCAATGCAGATCTAGGTTCAAGCTTCTGCTAGTATGTAAGGAATTCAAGTTCAAGTACAAATGTTTTTATTTGGTCGACATTTAAGTCATTGCAAAATTTACATACGGAGATAGAAAAAAATTTACATTTACAATTATACAGTTTACTAAAAAGGAGAACATCTCTCATATTACACAACTTTTATGATTCTATGAGTAGCATTTCCTGTCATTGAGTTCACATCCATCTTTCACTAGACAGTTTAGAAACAGATTATAACGTGAGATTTCAATGTGCAAACATGAGTTTACCAGATATATGGATTATATTAGTTCCCCTAGAAATCATGAGACTGAAGATCCATTTCAGATTTTGTATCATGTCCAAGATAATAAAAGTCTATTTGTGGATTCATCAATATCCATAAGATTTCATCTTTCGTTAATGAGCTTGATTGAAAATACAGTGCAATAAATTTGTTTCTCATCACTTGTTATTTAGGGCAATAAGGTAAACCATGTGGCAAAGTTTCCAGTTCATTTTGACCACAGTCACAATGTATATCATTATGCTGTTATCTTTCTTTAGAAAATATGTAGTTTAACAATTTTGATGGGTACAATACCACTCAGTCTTTTTTGTTCCTTAGATGTAAAAGGTATGGTTCCAGCTTATGGTTAATTTTGTTTTTTTTGCATACCAGTTATTAATTTTAGAGATCTTATTTTTATCATGTCACCTTCATAAGATATGAGTTTGTCTATCTATAATTATTGCTGTGTAGCACTTTGGAATTGCAGTGCCCTGCAAGGAATCATCCCATAAGTGGCTTCGTTTTAAAAGTTTAAGTGTTTCTACAATCTGCTCTAACCATGGTGATGATAAACCTTTATTTAACCATAATAGTTTTTCTTGCATACATATTCTTACTAATCTTTTTGAATCTAGGTTAGTACGTCTTATCCAGTAAGCTAACTTTGCTGCAAGAGCCAGAGATTTTGTCTGGACCCTGCCTGTTTCTGCTCTTGCTTTTTGAGAAGGGAAAAGATCTTGGGAGTTGTAATAAAAATCTATACAACTGTGTAAATGTTTTTTTGAGAACATCTGTTGCTTTTTTGTACCAGATCTCAGCAGCATATACTGTAATTCAATAGGGGTAATTTTCATTGTCATTGCCCATAAAGTGGGTAGAATGGAATATCTCCAAAATTTAGCATCAGATCTGAATAATGCATTTTTACTTCATTGTAACCTATTCATAATATATTCAATATGTTTAGTTTTTTTGTTATTTGAAGATATGTAGTATCCTAGGTATCGATAACTTGATACCCGTTCAAGAGGGTTCTTATTTATATGCTAAGTGTGTTTTGAAATATGTTTACCCATTACTAGAATTTGCTTTTTTTTAATATTAATAGTCAGTTTGTTTGTTTTGCAATATTGTTCCAACAATTGTAATTGTTTCTCTAAGCTAATGGTGGCATAGAAATGATACTAAATCATCTGCTTATATTAATGTTGGTACCAGGATACCACGACTGAGGGAGAATGTGCAGGTTCAGTTAGAACTATACCGGGCAAATCATTAATAAATAAGATAATTTGTAAAAAAGAGATTCTAGCCATATTGGTCCTTGGAAGACAGGAGATGATGGAAGATTTGATACCTTTTATTGGACCAACAAGTGTCTGGACAAAGATGGAATTATACACAAGCTTCCGGGGTCTCACAGGTCCCTTCTTCAGGTGAATAGCAAAACTGAGCAACATAAGTAGTATTTATATCCACTGTGGAGCAATTTATATATATATAAAAAAAGAAAACAGCAGGAAGTGAAGTATGAAAGTGATAAAAGAGGACTAGAGATAAAAGTCTATATACTGTAAGTAGCAGAGTAAAACAAATGTATGAGAAGAAGGGGAGGGGGGACCTGTTTGAACTGAAAGCCTGTGTAAGATTTTCTGCTAAGTCACACCTCACTGTCATCCAGTTTTTCAGAGTACAAATTCATAATCAAACATAGAATTATGTGGTTCATATTGAGGTCATATAATTTGTTCTACAGTAGCGTTCTACATTATGTAAGGAATTTCAGCCAACAAACAATAACTTGTAAAACTGGACACACTGCTAGATACTTATATGCTTCTAGCTCTATTTACTCCACTAGATCTTCTCTTGGACCTAAACTAAGACTCCCTAAGTTTAATACATCCCTTGGTCAAAAATGTTTTTTATACCATGCCATAAAATCCTGGAATTCCTTACCTAACTCAGCTTTACAAATGCAATCTGATTCTCTTCTGAAACTGCACTTAAGAAATGTTGTTTAACATGTTCCATCTGCAAATGTTCAAGCTAATTCACTGTATGTTATTAACATGTATATTATTATGTATGTTATGGAGCTGTCTATTTTTATACTTATTATTGTTGCTGTGTTGCTATTATGTATCATCCATGCATGTTATGTACATGTGTATAAGTCTTTAGCTCACCTTTGAAAATGGGCATTTATGCCCTTGTATTCTTACCTACTATAGTTAATGCATTTTAGATAAAAAATAAAATATTTTTAACACACAAACTACACTCACAATCTGGATACCTGGTTTTACAATATATTACATATTTATGCATATGTATATATAAAGGATATGTGGGGGCGACTGTGTGATAACCATTTATCTGGTACAGTTGCCAGTGACCTCAAGTAACCTCATGAGTGGAAAAGCCATGAGTGATATTTACGAGAGGTCACTGGCAACTGTACCAGATAAATGAGTTGTCACACAGTCATCCCCCGCATATTCCATTTATGCAACAGGCTTTTCTTGGGTTTGATCCACTTTGTTGAAAACTGAGATGTTGACTGTTAGTGCAGTATAGTGCATGCTATGTTAGCAAGGTAGCCATTGAATAACATGTATTGGGCTATCACACACATTGTGCTATACTGTACTAATGGTGAATTTGTGCTATTGTGCAGACTGCACAGACCATGCTAACGGTCAACTTTTGCATGACTGTGACATAGTAACTGTGTACATAAATAAATTTTTACAATAGAGGTGAACGATAAATGGGTGTGATAAAAATATGTATCTTCACTGTGGTGACATCACCACAAGAGATATTTCATGTCGTGACATCACAACTGGATATATAAATGTACTCATGACATCACCACTATGAGTGATATTTCACTGCTGCCTGCAGCCAACTCAGTTACCATGGCAAAACATTCTCAGATGTTTCCTATACTCTGACTCACTCCCAACCCATTGCTGTGATACTCTCAGCTTGACTGCAGCCAGAATTCTAAAGCAGACAGCTTCACAAAACAGTTTTTTTCTCACTGCTGCCTGCAGCCAACTCAATTACCATGGCAAAACATTCTCAGGTGTTTCCTATACTCTGTCTCACTCCCAACCCATTGCTGTGATACTCAGCTTGACTACAGCCAGAATTCTAAAGCACACGGCTTCACAAAACAATTTGTTTCTCATTGCTGCCTGCAGCTAACTCAATTACCACAGCAAAATATCATCACCTGTTCAACATCATTCTATCTCACTCCCAGCCCATTACTGTGATGCTCTTAGCTTGACTGCAGCCAGAATTCTAAAGCACACAGCTTCATAAAACAGTTTCTTTCTCACTGCTGCCTGAAGCTAACTTACTTAGCATTGCAAAACACACTCAGCTTTTCCCACAGAGTTTGTAACACTGCCAGCCCATTCAGAAAATCTCACACACAGAAACAGCAACAGAGCACAAAAAAGTATAACAAAACTTCTGAAACTTGTACCCCTTTTGTATAAATAGAACACATGATGTGCAGATCATGTGCTATGGAAAATATCTTCACTCCTGCATCATGAGCTCTGGATACTCTCACTCATGCCTTCGCACTCATGAATATCCAGAGTTTGACTCTGCAGGAGTGAAGATATTTTCCATATCACACTCCTGACCATCATGTATTCTCTATTTATGTACACAGTGACTCAGATAAATGGATTTATCACACTGTTTTTATGCAGATGCATGTTGTATATCTATCTATATATATATATATATATATATATATATATATATATATATATATATATATTATGGTAGCACGTAGTGCTACCATAGTTAAGGTTGAGGAGCCATTTCTATGTTAAACCCAAAATTTTGCACCTTAATAACTTTGCAACCATGTAATGGATTTGCCTGAAATTTGGAATACATGATCAAGAACCATAGGCCTTGGGATCTGCCAAGTTTTGTACTGCTCGGATATACGACTCGGAGTTATTAAGCATGATCTGTGCACACGCTACGCTTTTCTGAATTCTATGGTCGCGCCTACAGGTCGTGACGTCTATGTTAATCGGGTCCAAATCTTCAGGAGCATGTGCCAGGGTCCCCGATGCCTTTCAAAGATTTCGTGAAAAAATATTAAACTGTTCAAAAGTTATTCAAAAAACAGTTTCCCATTATAATTCAATGGGAAAAGTTAACAAAAAGTTCGACAGTGTCGCAAATGCACTTTTTAGTTTCGCAAATGGCCCTGTTAGTGTCGCAAATCTGCCATCTTGTTTTCAGTTGGTGATCAGAAAAATGGTTGGCATTTAAAATCGAGACCCTCTAGCAACCTAATTATTTTTGTATTCACCTAGTCGGGCCCTGAGGATGCTAGCCATGTCTTTATTTTGGGGTAAAACACCCCAGAAATATGTTTTTCAAATTTCTGGAAAAAGTAGTGTCGCAAAGTAGTGTCGCCTTGCAGTAACGTAATTTTTGCCAAATCTATGACACTACTTTGCTACTCTGTCCAAAATAACAGTCAATTCTTTGGCACTCGCTGCAAAAGAACGGTTGGGAGTTTTAGGCTGAAATTTGAGGGAACGAGAAGACATCTCACAGATGTGCCTTTCAGTGTTGTATTGAAAAAATATTACATGGCGGCAAAGTTACGGCACTCCAAAGTTGACAGTTTTTCCCATAGGATAACATTACGGCGCCTGACGCATTATAGAAATCCTTTGGATCCCTGCTGCAAAATAACGGTTTGGTCTTTTTTCCTGAAATTTGAAGGGAAGACAGCCAACAGCTCACAGATGTGCCTTTCAGTGGTTTGGTGAAAAAATATAACAGGGAGGCAAAGTTATGGCACTCCAAACTTCTCTTTTTTCCCATAGGATAACATTACGGCATTCGCCACGCCTTTCAGGGCCCGTATCTCGAAAATGGTGCGAGATATGGACTTTTCGTTGGAAAACTTCTTAGCCCCCTAGTGGGGGCTAAGTACAAAACTAGCCAGGACAGTCATAAATCATATGACTTTTAAATTTTTTTTCTACATCATACGGTTTCTGAGATATAACTTATTTAGTATTCCAAGTCCTCATTTTCTGCTCCGATACCCATTATTATGCATACATTCTTTGTACTCACTGTCTTTCTCTATTCAGCTTTTGGGGAAAACCAGCCTGTGCGCTTACATTACTGTTACCATTGCCCTTTCCACTTGCAGTTCCATGCCGTTTAATTTACCGTTGACGTCTGTGCTACCATCACGTTAAGGCTATTCTTTATGTGTTCATTTTGCGCTATGCTTTGTTACTTTTTTGCCATTTGTGTGTACCGTACTGTTTCGCTTTCTGTTTCACTTTACGTCACCATGCCGATTGCCATTTCCATTTACAGGCAGCATGTTACTGTGACAAGACATCACGTGGCACACCGTTCCCGCCATACGTGTTAGTTACCCTTTCTGTTCTCATTCGCACCCGTTACCTTATTCGCCACTGTTAGCGCTTCTGTTTGCATTGCTGTTCCTGTTACTATGCCACAAGACATCATGTGGTGGGAGTGTGGGGCCCTTTGGGCCCCGGCGCTCCACTCACGATATGTGCCGGGGGCGCGTGGCCCATGTGCGTTATCCTTTGCGTTTACATTTGCTCTTGCGTTTCTGTTATTTTTTGCCATTTGTGTCTACAGTACTGTTTCTCTTTCTGTTTCACTTTGCATCACCATGCCCATTGACATTTCCATTTACAGGCACCGTGTTACTATGTGATAACACATCACATGGCAGACCGTTCCCGTCTATGCCACCGTGTGCATTACCCTTTCTGTTCTCATTCGCGCTTGTGTTACCATGTGTGCCACTGTTAGCATTTCTGTTTGCATTGCTGCTCCTGTTACTATGCCACAAGACATCATGTGATAGGTCCTCGGGGCCCAAAGGGCCGTGACCCCACCGCTGCATTACATTCACTATTTCTCATTATCATTCTCAAAAGAAGGAAATTAGAGGCAAAAACTCCGTTAATGCATTAGTTAGGGTTGTTCCACAGCGACAAAAGTGAGGAAATTGCTGTTAGGTTGAAAACCCTAACTCTGAATCACCCCCCAGCACCACACACATACACACAGACACACACAGACACACACACACACACACACACACACACACACACACACACACATTCAAGTATGGGGAGGACCAAGTCAACACAACCAATGACAGACATCCAGCAGCAGGTGACAGAAATAACAAACAATTGTCTAAATGTACTACGAGACATCCCCACCCACCTGACCAGGTACTGCATGCTCAGTGGAGATCAACAGCAAAACTGAGGCCATGTACACCAAACGTACACATCCCTGATTGCAGCTGCACACAACGCACTCACTTAGTAGTTGATGGCCTTACCTACCGATGCCCCACACCAGACCACACCACATGTGGTGGGCCACCTGAGCAATAGAGTTCAGCAAAACCAAGGAGTTGTACAGGAATAATATCTCTGATTATAACAAGGGTTTGAGAAATGCAGCTTTCTAATTGACTAAACATTGTAACAGCCTTATGTTTAGTTTTTATTAACATACATGTAGAGCGTAACCATATGATGAACATGGTTTAATGTTGTTTAAAAAACAGTTTTATTATGATAGCAATAAGCCACTCCCAGGTATTATGTTAATGGTCAGTTTATCACTGTCTAGTGACATGTGGCACTCGGCTATGCCTCATTCAACATTAAACCACTACACGGTGATTAACAGACCATTTAACATAACTGTTGGTCATGCCTTATTGCTTAATTGTCTTTATGAGTAGATACTATCCCTCTGCTAGGCACTGCAGCAGCTTTGCAACACAGTGTCCCACCCAGTTACACCATACACTGTCTAGTTACTGGAGAATGGCTGTGAATATGAACTCATGAAGATGAACAGTGTAACTTGATCATTACAGTCATCGAAACCCTAGTGCTTATAACTGACAGAGTCAGTGATAGAGGATAACCCCTGCTGTCCTAGTACATTACCCCATTGTGAGTGAAATCAATACTAAAAGACATTCTGTTTATATCTACACCATACCTACTTGATTCCTGTTGTACCACAATTAACATAGTTATCACTTTGATAGCATCAGTGACAGAAGTGTGGCAACCCAAACAGTAGTCATACAGCCTGAGTATGAAACAACTGTTAAAAAATTACACTGTGTCCATAAGTGGCATAGATCACTCATTGCAACAATAGTAAATGTATTACTATTTGAATAAGTTAGTCATCACAGATGCAATGAGATTGTCTTAATCAGGTACAACATACTCCAGAAAGTGCTTCACAGGAAAATCTATCCTGTATACATCTCCGATACAGGTACATCATTGTTGGCTCAGTAGTGCTATGATATTTAGAAGTTGCTTGGCCTGATCAATGCAATTACAATGTTTCTTACAAAGAATACTTACTGCATCTTTAGTATTGAAACACACTGAAGGTCTATGTACGTACATCAGCAGTACACCTTCATCAGTAAGAATGCATGTGATACTGGCAGTATACGAATTTCACAGCGTTGAACAGGCAATGCTTTTCCATACGTTTACATCAGCCTCCTTATGTTGAGTAAACCATTGCAGTAAATGTACTACTATGTAAATCACCTACTAAATGGATCACTACTTTTATCTTGAGCATGCTAGTGTCTTGTAGTTAATTTATGTGCTTCTCTTAATTAATGTATACTCACTAGTGTTAAAACCTTTCTACAACTGTCATCATGCACCTTCAGCATTTATGTTGAATAACGGCACAGTACCAGTTGTGGTGTGGTGTGGGGCATCGGTAGGTAAGGCCATGCAACTACTAAGTGTGGTATGTTGTGTGCAGCTGCAATCAGGGATGTGTACGTTTGGTGTACATGGCCTCAGTTTTGCTGTTGATCTCCACTGAGCATGCAGTACCTGGTCAGGTGGGTGGGGATGTCTCGTAGTACATTTAGACAATTGTTTGTTATTTCTGTCACCTGCTGCTGGATGTCTGTCATTGGTTGTGTTGACTTGGTCCTCCCCATACTTGAATGTTGTGTGTGTGTCTGTGTGTGTGTGGTGCTGGGGGGTGAGTTCGGAGTTAGGGTTTTCAACCCTAACAGCGAATTCCTCACTTTGTCGCTGGAACAACCCTAACTAATGCATTAAACTGAGTTTTTGCCTCTAATATATACACACACACACACACACACACACACACACACACACACACACACATATATTATATTATTTTTTCATTTAGATAGATAAATGTGATGTTAGGTGACATAGTATGACTGTGATGTGCTGTTCCTCCACATTACACAGACATTGGGTGTGTAATGGGGTCATCAGGCCCAACTCTCACCCCATCCCATGTGTAAGCAATCTGACATGCTACAGTATTGAAGAATGGGGTGAGAGTTAGGTCTGATGACCCTATGGCACAACCCAATGTCTGTTGGTGTGTGGAGGGTGGGATGGTGGTGGAAGGGTGGTGGTGTGGTAGCCCTAATATCACATTTCCATACTTTTGTTGCTGTGCTATCAACCCTAACTGGTGCATTAAAAAGGTTGTAATCATGACTTCGAGACCTCTATGCATGCTTAGGCCACCCAAAGATGGACTAAGCTACTGGCATCGTAAAATCTGTATCTCGAATCATTTTTGAGATACAGGCACTGCAGTGTTATCCTATGGGAAATTCCTCAGCTACAGAATGCTGTAACAATGGGCCTGTTGAATGTTTTGGGACCAAACCACCAACAGACACATCTGTGGGACCAGGGTTTGCCACCCTGCAAATGTCAGCCCAAAAGCACAATCCACCTTGGCACAATGAAGTGACAAAGAAAACAACACATAGGACAATGTTTTCAAGCATTGTTTTCATGACACCACTATACCTCATAATGAAATGTTTTTACGCACAAAAAAATGTTTTTGCTAAAGTTTCCACAGTGCACGTATAAATTTTCCCATAGGCTAAAATGGGACATGAAAACTTGCATAACTTTTGAACAGATTAAAATTTTTTCACCAAATCTTCAAAAGGCACCACTTTAACCCAGGCCACATATATACATGCACATTTGAATCCAAACAGATGCATCTTTCAGTCTGTTAAGCCTAACCAAAAAATGCACAAAAGTTGAGGATTTTTCACATTTTTTGACACTCTGCAGTTCTGCAACTGTACATCCAACCAAAATGAAACTTTCCATATCCAGAGATCTATGGTTTGGCGCCATGCATGCAAAATGTTAGGCAAATCAGACAAATGGTTGCAAAGTTATTAAAGTACAAACTTTGGGGTTTAACATAGAAGTGGCCCACCAACCCAAACTATAGCTACAATATCATTTTATTTAAATGTTTGACAATTACTTTTTAATTCTTTATTGTATATTTATAGACTGCATTTGTTTTGTGCACTAGACAAACTGAAGTTTCCATTTATTATAATATTGTAATACTGAGTGGACATACCAACATAGAAACTCCTTAAAACCACCATAGCAATTTTGTGTTAGACAGGAACTCTACTTGACTGATTGGTACATTTGCCTTTTAGTTTTCTTTCTTTCTTTCTTTCTTTCTTTCTTTCTTTCTTTCTTTCTTTCTTTCTACTATACCATAGAATTATCAACAAATTTAACAACATAGTTAGTTTTTCTAATTTAGGACCATCAATATAGTTAGTACGGTAGTTTTATTTTTGTCTCCTTACAGTATTCTTTGTGGTACATATAGTATTATACCATTTCTAGGTTAATGATACCAAGTTTTATAGTTTAGTTAATGTATATACAGATTCTACTGCTTTTATTAGTTATTAGGAAATGTAGAAGCTCATCACTTGGGGTTTTGCTGTTTTCCCTGTTTGTGTATATTTAAGGTGTCAAACTATATTCTATATCATGTTTTCTACTGATAGAATATAAGTCAGCTTAAGGCAGCATCATGGAATGTCAAGGGCCTTGGCTTACATATTAAAAGGAAAAAGGCCTTTCTCATCACAGAATGCCTAGACAGACATTATCCTCAGGGGAAACAGAAAAGCTTCTAAGAACATGGGTGTGAAAGGTAAATTACAGCTTATTTAATAGTAAAATCTCAGGGGTTTCCATTCTTATCAGAAAATACTTAATTTTGCTCTAATTGTTCATACAGAAGACAAATAAGATAGATTGCAATTTCTAAAAATATGTATTAACTCATATGAGTTCCTTAGTGGTAATATATATGCTCCAAATGGAGAGGCTTCTGATTGTTTCCTTATATAGAATCACAACTTGATAAACATTAATACAGATTAATTTAAGGAAGGAACTTCAGTATTTCATTAGATCTGCATCTTGATAGATTACATATTTACCTTGTAAAACCATTGTCAGACTAAGCTGGTAATCTCATGGATAAAGGGTACGATCAACTAGATGCCTGGTGACTGGTTAATCAATTCAAAAGAGATAATTCTTTTTACTCTGCCTCACATGACATATACAGTCATTTAGATTACACATTGTAGGTTATTTTTGCTGTAAAAATATTTTTGCTTTATTTACTGGTGAGTACTTGACTGTGAAAATATTTTCACAGTGAAATTTCAAGTTAATTGCACCATCACATATGTCTTAAAAGGTGCACTTGCCACAATGACACTGACTTTCATGTCTCCATCTGAGCTCCTATCACCCTATACTTAAATAACTGAATTCCAAGTAATAAAACATGAAAACAATCATGAAATAAAAGTAATAACAGTACTGTAAATGTCAACGTATCTTGTATCTCACTGCTAACATATCTTTTGTATGTCTTGGCACTCAGGGACAGACTCCATTTAGGGAAACCCTTTTTTTTTTTTATACTCCTTACCCACACCTGGCCGGTCTCTCCTTTGGGCCCCCACATGAACTCCCCACCACGGCTATTCTCTGAATCCTACCACCCCATATCACAGCCAACCCCAAGTAACCCCAGTGTATCTCTTCACTGGGCGGGTCTCTTACCTCTGTAGGAGAATGGCCCTGGCAGCCAACCAATGATCCTGGGGTGCTGCTAGGATGGCATATGGAGGTCCGGGAGCCTGTTGGTGAGGGTTCTGGGGGGCAGTCACCCGATCGGCCTGGCACCACTTTCCACTTTGCTCCCCTGGGAAGCAACATGCCACTAACATCTAGGCATACGCCGACATCCGTCACTCCCCTTAGTGTATTGTGACCGACATCCTGCTGTACTCCCAGCCTCTGCCAGGAGTCAGCAGGTGCCGATCCATGTATCCACCCTCAGCCCTGAGAAGGTGAGCCGTCATCAGACTCTCATTTCCTTCTCCTCCGTCTGGCCCTCCAGAAACCCGAGTCCATTCCTGAACCTGGGTCACTGGCGTTGCAAGCGGAAATCTAACTGCTGCGCCGGCAGGCCGGCCCCGGGAAACCTTTTAACCTCTGCTAAGTGCCTGGGCATAAATTAGACAACCCCATGAAAATGTTTTCAATGAGGCAAGATTTTTAAACACAAACAAACCTGAACCACTACTGAGCCCAAAGTGACACTGAAACAGAGGAGCCATCTTGCTCCCTGGTTGGTGTGATGGCATGTCATCAGCGTGATCGGCAAGTCCAGGTGCTCAGGGGTACAGACCCCTGTATACAGCAGCTGACACAATAAAAAAACAAACTTTTACTGACTGTAATTTAAAAACAGCCATAAGCTGATACAGCCAAGAACACTAAGACATGTATACACTTGTGTGCAGCAGCTGTAAGGGTTACCAGTCTCTCCCTATCTCACCCTACTGTAACTCATTTTAATTTACCCTACTGCTAAAATTACCCAAGTGATTACAGAGTCCTCTCTCTAATGGTTGCAGCTTGCATATAGGCTGCTGGATACAACTGATCAGCTGAAATGTCTCAGCGTGAAATTAATTTTGCACCAATGTGTCAGATGTGGCTCAACTGTAAAATAAAACTGACATAAAAATGGCTAGTTTTGTAGTACTTACAGTAGGCACTGGGTCAGAACAGCACCGACAACAATAGTGCAGAAATAATAGTGCCAATTTTGTTTTTGCATAGGGTTTTGCCCCCTGCCCCCCCAAACTGAAAGATTCTCACTCTGAGGGGGGGGGACAGTGGATCATGGGGAAAGTTAAAATTTGTGGGGCCATGGAATACTGTTTCCATGGCCCCATGTAAAAAAAACCAAAGTCCCAATATGTGTAAAATGTTGTAGAGACCAGGATTAGAATCCTGGTCTCCACTGCTGCTGGCCGAGCTGCTCTATGCACCAGCCCTCCATGCCACGGGAGCAGTTCAGCCAGCCTCCTGGATCCTGGAGCACTTGTGTCTGTCCAGCACCATGAACAATGACAAGGGGAGTACTTACTGAAAGTGCTGTATAGCCCCTTTCGCTGTCCGTGCTAGCACTACATGAACTAGCACACTGTAGACTGGCACTATTCAAGTAGCGCTATTCTAACTGGACACCCTTATGGCATATTGCATAAACTGCATAGTGTAAATTGGATACCAGAATTAGTTCTATTACCGTGTTAGGTTATGCATCACTCATAGTTAATTCATTGCTCTATATGTCCAAATTTATTTATTACTCCTAGAAGATTAAATATTTTGACAGTAGGCTAAACAAAAAACTAAATTGTTGTAAAAATTAAAATATCTTGGGGGTGCTGTGGAGTACGCAGCTGTACTGTCAGTCTTTTTTTTGAGCTCCGTTTTGCTATGATTTAAATCTAAATAATATTTCTTTTCATGGTTCAAGTAACATTTTTCGGCATGCACAGTATAGCAGATACCTCAGTGCCAAAAATGAGCCCGAAAAAACAGCCCTATCTCTCTTCCTCAAGGCTAGACTCCTACTTTCCCAGCCAGGGAGCCAGCACCTCAGGAAAACCTGTAGGCCCAGCTACTGCCTCGTCACCATAGCTAAAACAACAACTTCCTCTCCTAACTAAGCTACAGGAGACCGGCAATGAGATGAATAAAAGATTGGCTGCAATGGAGAAAAAATTCTCCAACTTGGAACAAAGGCTTGCCGATAACTCCTCAGCGATAATTGACCTTACCTCCTCATCAGAACGACAAGCAGAAGTTTCTACGGGCCTAATCAGGTATCTTACCTTTCTCTGATCCAAAGTTGAGACCTTTGAGAATGGCCCCCGCCAGAGGAATGTGTACACTGTGGGTTCCCCCCTTGTAGGGCGAGCCACTCAGAACTCTTGGCTACATTAGACTGGATGATCTTTGAGGACTTACACCTACTAGTCAGAGACATGGGAATCTCCATTTCGCAGGCCTTCACCATTCCTCTATGCATGGCAGGTAGGGGAAATTCCTTTCATCCTCTAAAAGTGATTATGTCCCTATCTACACTGGAAGGTAGAATCCCACTATTACAGGAGGCCAGAAAAAAGGGGGACATTGTCTGGGAGGGAAGTCACCTTGGCTTCTTTCTGGATCTGTCATCCCAGACATAGGACAGGAAAAAGAAATTGCAAGAGATTAAGAAGGTGTTCCTGGCAAAAGGGGTGAAGTCCCAAATGCTTTTCCCTGCGTGGCTTCACGTTGTCTGCCAGCAGAAAATGCACATATTTACTGATCCTAATGTGGCATCTACCTTTGTAGTCATTGGTTTCCTGCATGGAAACCAGGACCTTGGATCGAGAATTGGACAGGGAGTCAGATGGGCTGTAGTGGGACTGCTATTGTTGGATGACTCCCCGGATTGTTGTGCTCCTAGGATTCTGATTGTGCTGAGTGCTTCAGTACCAACAAGTGCAGTGGGCAGACAGGGGACCAGAGCTGATATCTGTTTATTTGTTAATACTTGAGCTGATTTTTCCCTTAGTTCTCGCCTGCTAATTACTCTACATTTTACTGTTGGACTCTATGTCTTCTGACGTGCTGACGCATGTCGCTCAGTTTGTGGACTACATAAAATTCCTTATAAATATTGCACTCCCTACACGGCTGCCTTCAGGAAGTCTTTGTGTGTAGGGTTAAATCATAACTTAACCAAGCTCAGACAATCTGTAGATAGTACAGCCTGTGTTCAATGGTATTGATCTTCCCCCATCTT
This sequence comes from Neoceratodus forsteri, assembly GCA_016271365.2. Classification (NCBI taxonomy): domain Eukaryota; kingdom Metazoa; phylum Chordata; order Ceratodontiformes; family Ceratodontidae; genus Neoceratodus; species Neoceratodus forsteri. Next base: position 1,124,184,208 of record CM057449.1, on the reverse strand, counting down.
TAATGTTACCTACTAAAAGGGTGAGAGCTCAGCATATTGTTTTATATGAAGACCTGTCGTGAGAGTAAAATGTCCTATGATCTTATTGCCCTTAACTTAATACTTCTTCTTAGACTTAGAGTTAGAGATCACAGGTCTGAGACGACACTTATGAGAGTAATCTGCTTTTTGTATTTCTGTACAGTCCTTGTGTAATCTCCCGCTTGTGTTTGTAATATGTATGTAACTGCGTCATGTTGCCTATTTTTATGATGAAAATTACAAATAAAGTTTAAATTAAAATATCTTGAATGATGCCCTGGGAGACATACTGTACAAAGCATTTATCAGACAAGTACTATGAAAACATAGACTTTAATGATTAAGGACAACTTGGCAAGTCAGTCTTACTTCCGGTAGTAGACAAGATTATGGAGGCACTCCTAAGGAAAGGATAGTGCAACACCTGGAATCCATAGGAGCACAGGATCCAAGACAGCATGGGTTTACAAAGGAAGGTCCTGTCAAAGTAATCTCATAGATTTCTTTGACTGGGTAACCAGAGTGGTGGACCAAGGTGGAGCAGTTGATGTCGCCTACCTTGACTTCTGCAAAGCTTTCGATACTGTTCCACATAGAAGATTGATTAATAAGCTGGGTAGGCTCAGGGTGGGTCAGAAGTTTGGTCAACTGGGTGGCAAACTAGTTGACAGGCAGAAAACAGAGAGTGGTGATAAATGGTATAGTCAGAAGAGATGCAAGTCACAAGCGGGGTACCTCAGGGATCAGTCCTGGGGCCAGTCCTCTTCAATATCTTCATCAGTGACTTTGTAGATGGACTGGAGGGTAAGGTTTGTCTGTTTGCAGATGACACCAAGATCTGCAACAGAGTAGATGGTCCAGATGGGGTGGGCAGAATGAGAAGAGATCTGGATAAACTAGCAAAATGGTCAGAAGAGTGGCAACTGGGGTTTAATGCAAAGAAGTGCAAAATCATGCACATAGGGAAGAGAAACCCTGAAGCCACCTATCGGCTGGAAGGGGAGTTGCTGCCAGTCACAAGGGAAGAAAGAGACGTGGGCATCATTATCACCAATAACCTGAAATCATCCAAGCAGACCACTAAAGCAGTAAGTAAGGCTGGGGGATGTTGGGGTGTATTGGTAGGGGTATCACAAGTCAGAAGACGAGGGAGGTAATAATCCCTTTTTACAAGACACTGGTTAGGTCCCATCTGGAGTACTGTGTTCAGTACTGGAGGCCACACCTTCACAAGGACATTAACCAAATTAAGGCAGTCCAGAGAAGGGCAACCAAAATGGTGCAGGGACTGCAGCAGAAAACATATGAGGACAGATTAACTGAACTCAATATGTATACCCTAGAGCAAAGGAGGGAGAGAGGTGATATGATTGAAACATTCAAACACCTTAAGGGCATTAACAAGGTGAAAGAGTCTAACATGTTTCAATATAAAAAAAATAGCAGGACAAGAGGACACAGCATGAGATTAGAGGGAGGCCGATTAAGGGGTAATGTGAGGAAGCTCTTTTTCACAGAAAGGGTGGTGGATGCATGGAACAGCCTACCTCAGGAAGTGGTGGATATGAATACAGTGCAGGGCTTCAGACAGGCATGGAACAGGCATAAGGGAGCAATACAGATGAGTATGAATAGATAGGCCATTGACAGAGCAAAGGCTGATGGCACATTTATAAGGTAGAAAAAGAAATGGGCAGACTGGATGGGCCTTGCGGTCCTTATCTGCCATCAACTTTAGTGTTTCTATGTTTCCACCTGGTTTGCCCATTTCCCTACAGTACCTATTGGATAAGCTGCAGATCCTAGTTAACCAATAATCTGCTTCCTCCTACCCCCCCGCTATAATTGCCTTATGTCTATCCCATGCATTCTTGAATTCCCCCACTGTTTTTGACCTGACGACCTCCTCAGGAAGGCTGTTCCATGCATCTACCACCCCCTCCATGAAAAAATACTTCCTCACGTTGCCCCTGAGCTGTCCCCCCTCTATCTTCAAATTGTGCCTCCTTGTTCTTCTTATTCTTTTTCTTATTAGCTTATCTGCATCAAGAAGAAAAATAAGAAATAAAGGAGCAGGATGTTAAGAAAGATTCCTTAAGCAATTAAAAGAATTCTATAAAAGCTATCCAAGAAGTGAACATGTCTTACTGAGACAAATGATTAAATCTGTATATAAACTAAACTCTCTCCTTAGTCTAACAGCAAAATATGCACTCTATTAAATATCCACATTTCTGGGAAGTGAGAAAAAAAGCAAAAACACTAAATATAGGCTCAGACGTAAGCAGAACCTACAGTAAATGTCATACAGAGGATTAAAGATGAAACCAATAAAGTTGTCACAGCTGTAGGAGATATTAATGACTGCTTCCATGACTGTTTATTTACTAGTTTAAGTAAGAGACCAGAAACAAAAAAAAAAAAATACTCATATCGCTACAAGAAATTATTTAGCAATGAAACAACTTCCCCCCAACCAAAATTTCTAGACCTGACAGGTTTCTGGGAGAGTTTTATTCCTTTCTTAAGGAAGAGATACATGGTAAACTACTTAAAGTACTTCAAGAAACACGTAGTAATACCAGATCTTTTCTGAACTCAATGACAAATGCCCTTATTACTTTAATACCTGACACTGTTGCATCATCTTTTAACTTCTTTTTATCTCCTGTGTCCCTTCCCTCCTTTCCTCCCACTACTCCTCCATTCCCTCTCATTCTTCTCCTGGTCCTCAACTTCCCTCCATCCCTCACCACACCCTCCCCTTCTGCTTCTCCCCCACTGCTTCCCTCAAATCCCTTTTGGTTCTAAATCCTCAAAGTTTGGAGCCCTGATGGTTTTGACACCAAACTCCTCTCTCTCTCTCTGTTCCTGCTATTGCTGCCCCCTGAACCTACCTTCTAAACCTCTCCTTCACTCTTGCATCAGTCCCTGACACATGGAAGTGGTTAAGGTCATCCTCTTCCCAAAGGGGATGACCCTCCTCCCCTGATAACTACTGTCCTATCTTTTTCCTCCCTGCTCTTGCTAAAGTCCTGGAACACCTTGTTCTTCCCCAACTTCTCCCTTTCCTTGATTCCAGTTCTTCACCTCCTACCAGTCTGGTTTTAGGAAGTCCCATTCCACCTCCACCTCCCTCTTGCATCTCACCAACTCCATCCTACCTGGTATGAATCAGGGCTTGGTCAAATCAGCTATTTTTGTCAACCTGACCAAAGCCTTCAACACTGTTGCCCATACTATCCTTCTAGACTAATAAAAAACAGCGGGGCTCTCTGCTTACTCAGTTGAGTGGTTCTCCTGTCTTTAGTGCAGGTCTCAAGCTGTTTGTAGTGGTGATGCCTTATCCTCCCACTTTCTATCTGTACTGGTGGTCCCCAAGGATCCATCCGTGGCCCTATTTTATTCTCCATGTCCCTGCATGGTCTTCTCTCTACCTGTCCTCTCCATCTATTCATACATATGCAGATGACACAGTCTTCTATGGAACTGGATTCTCTTGCTCTGTCCTCATGGCCCAGCTCAAACTGGACTTTAGCAACATCCAGCACTGGTTCCTGCCTAATTAGCTATCCCTCAATGCCAAGAAAATGGTCTCCAGGACATTTGGTACAACGCAGAGTCTAGCTAGGCTAATCCTTCTCCCCTCATTCCATATAATTTGTGTTGCAGTTGAGGATGTTTCCTCCATTAAATACCTTGGAGTTTAGCTGGATCATCTCCCTAATTTCTCTATCCATGTAGATGCCATCCACCAAATGCTTCACTCCAAACTGAATGTGTGCTATAGGAATAAAGTGAATATCTTCCTGCCCACAGAGAGATCGTCTCAAAGATGATTCTTCCTATCTTTCACTGTGGTGACATTGTTTGCATTGCTGCTCCCAAATCCTCCCTAGCCAGCCTGGTCCCACTATTTCACTCCTTCTGTCACCTTGCCCCTGATTGTCCCCCTAGACCTCACCACTGCTCCCTTTTCTCCTCCCTCTTCTTTCCCTCCCTGGATGCCAGGTGCCTTGCTTATTATGTTACTTTCATCTCCAAATTCTGGCTTGGTCCCTCCCCCATACCTATCCTCCCTCATCAATTCTCCCCCCACCTCCTACTCCCTTCAAAGCTCTGGCCATCACTCTCTTAAGTTTCCCTCTGTAAATCCTCTGCTGGCTAAGCTGCCTTCTCCTTCCACTTCCCCAGATTATGGCTCTCTTGTCCTGTTACCACTCATACTTCTTCCTCTCACTCACTCAAATTTCACCTCTATGAATTCACTTATTCCTACAATTGTCTCTGATACTGTTCTATATTTTGGTGCCCTACAATTCTCTCTGCCGCTGCCTCTGCTCCTGCCCTAATTAACTTCCCCATGCCCCCTCAGTATCCTTCATCCTTCCCTGCAGAATGAAGCACCAACGGCACTTCATTCATCTTCAAATTTCTATCATCTGCACTTTAATACTGTACCTAACAATGCTTTGTTCATACGCCAGTTGTGTTCCAGTTTGCACTTATATTACTTGTTGCTCTTCCAAATCTCTGCCTAGCTCATCTTGATCATTTTGTTGCTATTTAATTGTTTAACTTATATTTTTGGTTTGTGTAACTGACTGTTGTAACTTATTGCTTTACTCTTCTCATTTCCCACCTCCTCCAGGATGCATCTGGAAACAAGCTGTTTCAGCTTAGGATGTCTTTCCTGGTAAATCTTTTGAAATAATTCAGTAAATAAGTACATAAATACATGCATACACACACATGCGTACATAAATAAATCAATGCATGCTCTTAAAACCCCCATCTTGAATGCTCTAACTACAGGCCTATTTCACTTCTTAATGTCAACTATAAAATACTGGCAACAATACTTTCAAATAGAATGCAGTATGTGACACTTGTAATGGACTAGTTTGCCCCAGGGCATATTGTCTGTCGAATCAGGCATCCATTACATCATTTTAATAAAAAAAAAATTTCAGTCAAAAGCAGGAGCAAGCAGGAAACCAAATGGAAAACAGACAATGAAGATACATGTACTGTACAACAACAAACATGAAGCAGTAGACAGTCATTGCTGTACTATGGATTACAGCTCTTTTATGAGAAGGTGCTTTTTGCAAAGAACAGGTTTTTAGACTTTATTGAAAACCCAAAAAGCAATAATAATGTAAAGCAAACTAAATAAAAAAAATCCTATGTGCGTTATGCGCTGCACTGTCTATTTTACTCATGCTGCTGCTCCTGTTGAGACAGGTATTCCACTATGAGGGTCTGTTTCTTAGGTTGAATTGTGTACCTTTTCCAACATACCTCCATAGTCGCCTAACAGAGTCTCTTTGTTTTTTATTAGGTTTGAGATAGTGGATTTGGGAATGGAGAGATGAGTGCTTAAGTCCCTAATGCTGAGTTTTGGCATTTTCTCCATGGATTTTATAATTTCTACTTTTTGAGCTAAAGTTAAACATATGCGCTTACCAGTCAGCATCTTGTAGGCAAAGCAGAGTTGTAAATAAGTGCAGAACAGCACAGCAGCACAGCATGGACAACATGAAATGAAAAGAATGCATGTACTATAATGCTGTAATCTGCTTAAATAGAGTGCAATTAGTGCAAATTAGTGCTTGCTTAGGCTGGTTTTGTTAACAGCATATCGGGAGAGCATTCAATTGCACACTGCTGCTTTATAATTAACACATTACAAAGGTGTGAATGACTGATAAGTGCTGTTAGTGTGCACTCTGGCAGCCACTACATGCAGAGTTACAAGTCCACCTAAACTGTAATTAATAACACTGCGGACATAGAATTTGGCATTTGGCAGCGGTGAAATGTACAGTAGAAATGAATGGTTAAACTGCATCCATTGCAGTTGGTGCATGCTGGACATATTATCACTGAGAAATTATTGGTCAAAATCAAACAGGGTTTCTAATGAGCTAATAAGCTGATATGATAGCCAAATTATTTACCATATTTGGAATTCTAACTTGTCCACTTAAGCCTAATATAACATAATCACTGGATGCAATCATAGAAACATAGAAAGTGATGGCAGAAGGGGACCATATGGCCCATCTAGTCTGCCCTTAAGCCTACTTCCCTCCCTTAACTGCTATTCAGTGTTATGGTGCCCTTATACCTACTTCATGCATTTTTGAAGGTTCCCACTGTTTTTGCTTCCACCACTCCCTGTGGAAGGCTGTTGCATGCAGTAGTCACCCTCTCAGCAAAGAAGAATTTGCTTGTGTTGCCCCTAAATCTTCCTCCTTAAGTTTCATGTCATGCCCCCTTGTTCTTGTTTGACTCTTGAACCTGAACAGGTCCTGAACCTGCACCTTGTTTATTCCTTTGAACAACTTAAAAGTCTCAGTCATGCCACCACTTTCCCTTCGCTGCTCCAGGGAATACATGTTCAGGTCACTCAGACGTTTGTCATATGTTTTATTGTGTAGTTCTTGTATAATTTTTGAGCTCTCCTGTGCACTGTTTCCAATCTGTTGATATCATTTTTAAGGTGTGGTCTCCATATCTAAACTCTGTACTCCAGATGCGGCCTCACCAGGGATCTATAGAGTGGGTGGATGACCTCTCTTTTTCCACTGGCATTCTCCCAGTCAAGGCTTTTGATTCCCTATAATGGGATTATCGCCAGCTACTACAAATCAAATATAGATTTGGATTTCACTTTTGTCAATGGGCTAAAATACTATATAATCAACCTAAAGTTAGAATACTAATAAATGGCCTAACCTTGGTGGATTTGCATATACTGAGAGGGGCTATGCAACTAGCTACTCTCATTCCCTGACCGCCTTTATTTTGTTTTCTTTTGTTACATCTATGTTGGTTCAATAAAAGGTATCAAACCATTTGTTTCTGGATCGCCTTTATTTTAGTAATGGAGACATTAATTAGAACTATTTGGGGCTCAGATCTTATAAAAGTAGTGAAAATATACAAGCTAGAATCCAGCTGAATTTTTTATTCTTTTAATTTTAGCATGTTTATCATTTTTGTCTATTGTATTATGACTTGAGACATTCTGTAAATGAAACTTTGAATCTTATGAAATCCATCCTGTAAGATTTTTCAATGTACATAAATAACTAAATAAAGTTCTAGAATATGCAGATGATATTTTATGGAACTTTAGCAAACTGAACCATTCTCTACCTCACCTGGTATCTCTTCTCAATAACTTTTCTAAATTTCCAGGCCTAAAAATTAACTGGAATAAATCTAAAATTATGTCTCAATGCACAAAACTTAAACCTCAGAACTTCTTGTTGCAAGACAGTAAAATATGATGGTTACATTGGATGAACTCTACTCTGACACCAAATTACTTGTAGCAATGTCTTTTTTGTTCTGTTTCAAAAATGCATACTTCAAGGGGGAATGTTTCGTGGGAAACCCACTTCCTTAACCCCTCATGTTTCACCTAAATAAATCATATAACAATAATTACTACCATGTATTTCATATCCTTTTTGTTCAAAAAAACATATTTGACTATCACCTGTCAAGATTCCATCACCCACATCCCTCTTACCCATTATGGGCCACATCCCAATATCATGACTTTTGTCATCACCCATAATATAATTCCCTAGTTTCATACTATATCTTATAATACCAATTATCTGTGAGTTTGTACATTTTATCCCGTCAATATCAAGTTTCTCACCAATTCAATGGTAAGCCTTCTTCTTTTCAGTTTGCTTGGCAGCGCTGTCATATCTGATCTTTGGTCCTTTTGGATGACCCAATCGATGAAGGAACTGACCTCAGTTAGAGGAAGGGCAACCTGTACCACCACACATGCATGAATTATTTAAGCAAGACAGTAAAATGAAATGGTATAACACAGAAATTACCAGCTAGGCATTATACTTGCCCTGTACTTAACAGATATAGTCAGAATTACCATTGAGGCTCTTATTGCTAATATTATATTATATTTTACAAGAAGAGGAAATGTAACCTTTCCAGCGGGAGTAAGATAAATAATATCAAAGAGATTGTAGCTCACACATTTCTATATATGTTGAAAAATCACCCTGTTTTTATCTCAGATATCAGGCTTTAAAAACATTAACAATGAAATACAAAGTTTTATCTGTGCTGGAAAGTCTCCAAGATTTAGTCTGCATAAATTAAGAACCCTCATAAATATGGAGGGTTCAGTTTAGCACATTTTCAAAGATACCATTTATCCTTTATGATAAAGCAAATTACATATTGGTTATCCAAGACTGACTCAGAAAAAAAGGGAAAGGGAAAAGAGAAATTGTTTACTCTGAATTGAAGCTTGTTTCCAGGTACGATCTGGGAGCACAAGGTAGTTAAGTGACTTGCTTAGTGTCACACAGTATGCAAGTGGGGGCTGATGGAGTTCAAACCCAGGTCTCCAGGTTCGCAGTTCAGTGCCCTTAACCACTACCCTATACTGCCTCCTATAAAAAAAAAAACTTTGAATGAAATTAAAACAAATTCAGTGTTACCCAAGTTCCTTATTGAGTTTTATATTTAGGCTATCCAAAGCTAAACTTAAGACCAAGGCCCTGCGTTTTCCATAATTCAGCAGCCACGAGATTGTCACAGAACATAATGTAAGCCATGGAATAGTTTTCTGCTATTTACATTTATTTAATATTTATTTATTTCAAAATATGTAACCAGGAAAAACACACTGCGCCAAGGCTTGTTTCCAAGTGTGACCTAGGGGAGAGGGAACAGAAAAAAAAAAAAAAAACAGAAGTACAATATGCAATAACAATGCATTGGCACAAATATTGGTAAGAACAATAGGAGAAAATAGAGCAGTCACAGTACAGGGTGAAATACCTATATACATGTGCAAATAAAACAGCAACAAGGCACAGCATGCAAAAAGACAAAACAGTTTCAGATGAGAGGGCTCTTAGCAGATGCATGTCTACCACCATGGGGGAAAGAAGTACAGAAGTTGTGAGGAAATGAGACCAGCAAATGGGTAGGTGAGACCAAGACAGAGGCCTGAAACATGGATGGTAGGTGTTCCAAACTGGGAGGGGGGGGCATCAGGAGGATGGGTAAAAGGAGCAGGTGGGGGGGGGGAGTTTTAATTGATGCCTGAAGGAGCCAGGGGAGGTGGAGAGACAGAGAGAGACAGAGAGAGGTGGAGAAGGTTCCACAGTGTGGGAATTCAATAGGAGAAGGCAGATTGTCCAGATGAGGAGCAGGGGTGAGGAGTGGTGAAAACGCAATGATCCCTGGAACAGAGGGAGCATGAGGCAGAGGGGACAGGAGTGATGAGAGGTAAGAGATATGGGAACCAAACCAGTATTTGGATATGAATAAGGTACAATGAGACTGGCAATGTGAGGTTAGGGGTGGATGGATAGGAAGGAGTAAAGGGAGCCGTGTTGAGTATGGGAGGATTGTAGCAAAGCAGCAAAAGGCATTACAGAGAGTGAGCAATTTGGCAAAAGAAGCAGAGGTGGTAGTGTCATAGATCGCATCCACATAGAGCACCATTTTAGTAACAAGATCCTTTCAGAACTGTGAAGATGATGAACATCATATACTTAGACTTTGCAAAAGCATTTGACAAAGTATCTCATAAAAAACTTATAGAACACCCATATAAGATCAAGTTGGATAACAGCATTATAAACTGGATAATATCATGGCTGGAAGACAGGACACAGAGAGTTGTGATTAGGGGTTTTTGCTCAGAGTGGGGAGAGGAGACCAGCGCAGTTCCGCAGGGCTCAGTTCTGGGTCCCACATTGTTTAACATCTTGGTTAGTATTCTGCAGATGACAAGCAATGCATGGTTAACTAAATATGCAGATGATTGCAAATTAGGAGCCTTAGTTCAATCTCCTCTAGATGGGCAAAAACTTCAGGAAAACCTGGACAAAATGCAGTTCAATATTTCCAAATGCAAAGTAATGCATTTTGGGGCTAGGAATCTTATTCATAGATATTACATAGAAAATCAGGATATAGAAGTCACTACTGAAGAAAGAGACCTGGGAATAGTTATGACAAATAAATTAACAACAGATGTACATACAAATATAACTTAACAAATGTCAGAAAATATTGGGATGTATATGATCTAATATAAAGAGTTGGGAATCTAAAATTATGATACCCCTATACACAGAAACATAGAAACATAGACTTTGATGGCAGATAAGGACCTCTTGGCCCACCTAGTCTGCCCATTTCCCTACCTAGAGGATAAGCTGCAGATCCTATTTAACCAACAGCCTATTTCTTTCTACCCCCCACAAAAATTTCTTTATGTCTGTCCCATGCATTCTTGAATTCTCCCACAGTTTTAGACCCCCACAGCCTCCTCAGGAAGTCTGTTCCATGCATCCACCATCCTCTCTGTGAAAAAATACTTCCACACATTGCCCCTGAGCTGTCCCCCCTCTGTCTTCAGATTGTGTCCCCTTGTTCTTGCGCATCTCTTTTTCTGAAAGATGCTACCCTCTTGGACTTTGTTGATTCCACTGAGGTACTTAAGCGTTCTATCATGTCCCCTCCTCCTTTCCTCAAAGGTATACATAAGCTCCTTTGTCTCTCCTCATATGGCTTCTCTTGCAGACCCTGCACCATTTTAGTTGCCCTCCTCTGAACTACCTCCATCCTGTCTATGCCCTTGGGAGATGGGGTCTCCAGAACTGGACGCAGTACTCAGATGGGGTCTCACCAACTGTCTGTACAGGGGATAACAACTTCCTGTTTTCTGCTGGTGATACCTCTCCTATATATCCCAGTATCCCCCAGCCCTCCCACCGCCTTCTCACTTGCTTGCCAACCTTAAGGTCATCTGATATGATTACCCCCAGGTCCTGTTCCATTTTGTTGTTGTTACTACCTCCCCCGATTGTGTAATCTTCCCCTGGTTTTCAGCTTCCCAGGTGCATTACTTTGTACTTTTTGCATTGAATCAAGCTGCCATACTTCTGACCATTCCTCCAACCTTGTCAAGTCCCTTCTCATCCTTTCCCACTCCTTGTGTAACAACCCTGTTGCAGATCTTTGTGTCATCTGCAAAGAGGCATACTTTTCCTTCCAGTCCCTCTGCAATGTCATTTATAAAGACATTAAAAAGGACTGGACCCAGTACTGAACCATGCGGTACCCCAGTAGTAACCCCTCTTTCTTCAGAGTGGACTCCATTTACAATTACCTTCTGTGTCCTGTTGTTCAGCCAATGTTTTACCCAGGCTACCACCCTGGGACCCACTCCCAGGCTGGTTAGTTTGACTACTAATCTTGTGTGTGGGACTGTGTCAAATGCCTTGCTAAAGTCTAAGTAGGCCATGTCCACAGCCCCTCCCTGGTCTACTACTTTGGTCACCCAGTCAAAGAAATCAATTAGATTTGTCTGACATGACCTTCCAGCTGGGAACCCATGCTGCCTTGGGTCCTGTGCCCCACTGGCCTCTAGATACTCAACAATTCTTTCCTTCAGAAGTGATTCCATCACTTTCCCTACCACAGAGGTCAAACTGACTGGTCTATAGTTTCCTGCCTCTGTCTTGGTCCCACTTTTGTGAAGGGGAATCACATCCACCTTCTTCCAGTCCTCAGTACCACACCATCCTCCCATGATTTGTTAAAAAGGGTAGTCAGTCATGTCACTAGTTCTCTGCTTAATTCTTTTAGAATTCTGGGGTGAATTCCATCTGGCCCCATTTCTTTGTCCACCTTCAGTTTTAGGAGTTCTTTCAGAACCCTTTCTTCTGTGAAAGGACTGGGATTGACCCCCGAGTGCTTCTGTTAATTGGATTAGCACCCCCACTACCTCTTTTTGTGAATACTGAACAGAAGTATTCATTCAGTATCCCTGCTTTTCACTGTCACTCTCTGCCCACCCACCCATCCATTCTATTCTGCCTCACTATCCCTCCCTTTGTCTTTCTCGCTCCCTGATATACCTATAAAGGTTTTATTCCCCTTCTTAACTGAGTTAGCTATCTTTTCCTCAGTTTGTGCCTTTGCTATTCTGACTACCCTCCCTGCTTCCTTCTGCCTTAACTGGTACAGTTCTCTGTCCTGCTCATTCTGTGTTTTCTTATACTTCCTAAATGCTATATTTTCTTCCTAACTTCACTGCCACCTCTTTTGAGAACCATAGTGGCTTTTCTTTCATTTTGATTTGTTTATTTGCTTCACACAAGGTTTGTTGCCTCTGTGATGGCAGTTTTGATATTTCCCCATTGTTGCTTCACCCTCCTTCTAGCCTGTTTGCTAGTGCTTTTCTAAGGCACTCTCCCATCTTGCCAAAGTCAGCTCTCCTGAAGTCCAGAACCCTCACTTTTGTATGGCTTGACTCTGTAGCTGAGTTTATTATGAACCACACTGTTTGGTGGTCACTTGTTCCCAAATGGCTACCCACTTCTAGATCTGAGATCCTCTCACTGTCCCCATTTGAGAGTACAAGGTCTAAGATTGCTCCCTCACAAGTGGGTTCCAAAACTAGCTGTCTGAGGCATGCCACCTGAAGGGCATCAAGAATGGCCCTGCTTTTGGATGTGACTGCCGCAAAGGTACTCCAGTTAACATCTGGCATATTAAGGTCACCCATCAACAGTATCTCCCCTTTCTCTGCCATCCTAGGTATGCCTTCTATCATATCTTTGTCCATTCCCTCCCCCTGACATGGGGGTCTATATACAACCCCTGTGCGGATTGTGGTGCTGTTTCCAGTCTCTAAGGTGACCCACAGTGCCTCCTCTCCTCCCTGTTTACTCTTTTGTTTGGTTGCTTTTATCCCTTCCCTTACATAGAGAGCTACTCCCCCCTCTTCTGTCCTCCCTGTCTCTTCTGTAGGTTGTGTACCCTGGTATGTTAACATCCCAGTCATGGTTCTCTGTGTACCATGTTTCTGTCACTGCTACGATCTCCAGGCATCCCTCTTCCATCAAGGCCACCAGTTCAGGGAGCTTGTTGCCCTGACTACAGGCATTGGTACTCATTACTCTCCATTTCTTGATGGCCTTACCCCTTTTACCCCATCCCCGTCCTTACTGCATTTGTCACTCTCTCCATTTACCCTTGCGCTTCTCCCAATTGACATCTCTATGTTGGTGTCTACCTCACTTAGTACCCTGATATTTTTGGGGGGCTAGGATTTTCCTGCTCCCTTCCAGTGCCTCCCCCCCTTGGCTAGTTTAAATGCTTGTCAATGAAGTATTTAAACCTATTGCCTAGGATCCTGGTTCCCCTCCTGGACAGATGCAGACCATTATGCCAGTATAGGCCTGCATCCCTCCAGGTAGACCCCCAGTCCCCAATGAAGCCAAATCCCTGAGCTCTGCACCAGTTTTTCAACCACTGATAGAATCCCATAGTGTGGAGCACCCTAGCCTCACCCATGCCATAGACAGGCAGCACCTCCGAGAAGGTTACCGTGTGTGCTATTTGTTTAAGGCCCCTCCCCATCTCTACAAATGCTTCTTGCACTGCTGTGATCCCTTTCTTAGCCAGCTCATTTGTCCCTAGGTGGACAATGACATCCAGCTCCCTTCCCTGTGCAGCTGTTCTGCGATCCTGAGGATTCGCTCCCTGTCCCTCCAAGCCATGGTGCCAGGCAGGCACCTTACCTTCTTCTCCCCTTCCTCCCCCAGTTCTACCTTCCTAACAATGGAGTCCCCCACCAGGAGTTGTTTCCTTCCCCTGTGGGGTCCCATGCAACCCTCCTGTGGGTCTTCTTTGTGGAGGTTCCCAGCATCCTCCTTGGTCTCCACTGTGGGTGCCTCCATAGAGGAACCACACTTTTCCAGAATGGCATAGAAATTCTGGAGAGGTACAACTAGAGGGATGTGCCTCTGTTCCACCACCCTCAGCCTCCCTGAGCCCACTGTGGTGCAATCATTCCTCTTTCTTGGCAATCTCTGAGGCAACAGCAGTGACCCTGGTGGTCCCTGGGTGGGAGAGGAGTTCCCACAAATCCTGGCCAACTCAGCCTGGAGATAAGCAACCTCCTCCCTCAGCTCAGAGAGGTGCCTGCAGATGGGACAACACTGCATCCTCCAGAACATCTCCCGGAAGACTGCTGCTCCATGGTCACTGCACTGCACTGCACCACTCCCAACATGACTTTTTTCTGGCCCCCCCAACTGTTATTTGGAATACTTACTCTTTCTTCTGTTTGTTTATTTCTTTTTTTTCTTCTTTCCCTACTTACTTAATGTCTCTGCACCCTTTTAGCTCCAGATCTTCCTGTTCTGAGACAAGAAGTTCCTATATTTCTCAGTAGTCTCTTTACTTGCTCAGAGTCAGACTTCCAGCAGTTGGGGGGGATGGAGAGCTACTCTTGCCCTTCTAGGAAGGTGAGTCTTTTGTGGCTCTGTGATCATTCACTTCCTGCTCCCAAACAGGAAGTTCCTGTTGTCAGTTAAATCCTGTGCCTATAAAAGTAGAACTGGTTTAGGGTGAGGGGGTGGAGGGGAGGGAAGGAGGGCAATATTGCCCCAGTAGAGAAGTTTTAGTTATACCAGTAGCTCCTTCCTCGTGGTGTTCTGTCTGTTCTCTGGCAGAAGCTATCTAGGGCAGTGTTTATATCTGGTCTTAAGCTGGCTCCTTCTAGCTAAGCCACTCCTCCTACTTTGCAAATCTTTCTACACTTAGTTAATTTCACAGATAACAATTCCCTTCTGACACCTGTGACAAGCACCTAGATAAGTACACAGATAGATAACAATTTACTTCAACTACCTCTGACAAACACACTAGCTCCTTTTTTTTGTTCTTTACCCTAAATTGAAGGTCCCAGTACAAGAGATCTAGGGCTGGATATTTAAACTGCACCATTCTGAGGTGCAAGCCCTTGCGCTGCGCAAAATAGTTGCGCGAGGGTGTCTCGGTGATATTCAAAGGAGTGTGCTATTTAGCAACCTCGAATATCACCCCCAGCTTACAGCCACTGTGCATGGCACAGTGGAACTTGCACCACCGCAAGTGGTCAGAGTGGAGCATTCAACTTGCGGTGGCGCAAGTACCATTGCGCCATGCGCAAATTTCCGATATTCAAAAGGTGACATGCAAATGAGGCCATAATTCATGTAAGGTGTGGGGGGGCCATTTGCATCTGTTTATGGCCCCATTTGCATGCCATTAGCATGCAGATGTGCCAATCCCTGAGGACTTGCACCTGGCGCCCTGCCAGGCAGCAGCCATTGGGGACCAACGCCCCCTGCATCCTGATCGCGGGCAAAATAGTAAATAATCCCCCAACCCCCCCACTGGCCCGACCGCGGGCAAAATAGTAAATAATCCCCCACCCCCACTGGGCGATCGCGGGCAAAATAGTAAATAATCCCCCACTGGCCCGATCGCGGGCAAAAGCATTAATCTCCCCTCCCCGACTGGCACGATCGCACGGGCAGCAAAGTGTCCCCAAACTTATCCCTGGTGGTCCAGTGGACGATAAGCTCGATTGTAGGCTGCATAGATGAAATAACCCCGAACTTATCCCTGGTGGTCAGTGGACGATGGCATCGATCGCGGGCTGCATAGATGTAAAATAACCTCCCCACCCCAAGACCATATCCTGGTGATCTAGTGTCCCCACCCCAGACCCGTGAAGCCCACCACCCCGGCCTCCCCGCAGCTGGCGGGTGGCAGCATCCCACCCACCTGCTGCCCGTTACACCTGTCTGATCTGACTGCCCAGTAGGTGTGACATGCCCATTGGTGCAGAGCAAGAGCCAATGGGCAGTACTATACTGTACAAGACAGTCCAGATTTGTGAATGAATTCATTCACAAATCTGGACTGCTCATGGAAGGGGCTGCACACCCATTGGCTCTGCTCTGCACCAATGGGCGGCAGCCCTACCAGGCAGTCAGTCGGCGGGCGGCGGGCGGCAGGCGGGTGGATGCTGCCACCCACCGCCGATGGGGAGCGGGTGGTGGGGCTTCGTGGGTGGGTGGGGTGAGGGGACACTAGATCACCAGGGATATGGTCTTGGAGGGGTTATTTTACATCTATGCAACCCATGATTGGGCTTATCGGTCCACTGGACCACCAGGGATAAGTTCGGGGGGGTTATTTTACATCTATGCAGCCCGCGATCGGGCTTATCGGTCCACTGGACCACCAGGGATAAATTCGGGGGGGTTATTTTACATCTATGCAGCCCGCAATCAGGCTTATCGGTCCACTGGACCCCAAGGGATAAGTTCAGGGGGGTTATTTTACATCTATGCAGCCCGCGATCGGGCTTATCAGTCCACTGAACCACCAGGGATATGTTGGGGGGGACACTCTGCTGCCCACGATCGGGCCAGTGGAGGGGCGGGGGGATTTCTTGCACTCTTGCCTACGATCGGGCTGCAGGGGGCACAGGGACTGGGGTTGGAGCTAGGTGGCAGCTGCTGTGTTGCGCCTGCAACAGCAGCTCACCTGTGGGTGGCCCCTGACTAAGCCTTTTTTTGTCTCAAAGTCCTGCAGGCGCAGGTTTTGGGTTGCGCCTGCACAACTCTGCACAGCCCGGCTGAATATCGGGCTGTGCAGTTTATGCATGGTTCCTCCCCCTCCAGTTCAGCATGCATTCATTTGCATTGTGCTGTTGCTCAGCATGTTTTCTGTGTCGCAACTGCCTCCTGCTGAATATCACAGAATGGAGCAAGTTTGGACTTGCACAGGTGCAACCCTATTGCGCATGGTGCAACTCTTTTGAATATCTGGCCCCTAGCTCTTAGTCCCAGTAGAGAAGTTTTAGTTATACCAGTAACTCCTTCCTCCTGGTGTTCTGTCTGTTCTCTGGCAGAAGCTATCCAGGGCAGTGTTTATATCTGGTATTAACCTGGCTCCTTCTAGTTAAGCCACTCCCCCTACTTTGCAAATCTTTCTACACTTAGTTAATTTCACAGATAACAATTCCCTTCTGACACCTGTGACAAGCACCTAGATAAGTACACAGATAACACAGATAACAGGTAACAATTTACTTCAACTACCTCTGACAAACACACTAACTCCTTTTTTTTACCCTAAATTGAAGGTCCCAGTGCAAGAGATCTAGTTCTTAGTCCTAGTAGAGAAGTTTTGGGTATAGCAGTAGCTCCTTCCTCCTGGTATTCTGTTTGTTCACAGCTTTGGTAAGACCACATATGGAATACTGTTCCCAGTTTACAGCAGCAAGTATCGCTAAAGAAAAGAAACTAAAAGAGGGAGTTCAAAGAAAACTAAATAAAAAAATAAGAGGTCTACAAGACCTGTCATATAACAACAGATTAAAATTGTTAGGCCTATACTTAGCAGAATATAGACAACTTAGAGGTGACTTGTGTCTTATATTTAGAGCTATATATGATGAGTGCTTAATGGAAAGCATTGGTATCAGAAGACGGCAAGAAATAAATAAAAGAACAAGATCTCATGGATTTAGATTAGATGGTGAAATTAGCAAAACGAAGAAGAGATGTGATTTTTTTACATAAAGGATTATTCAAAACTGGAACATATTACCACCATATGTAGTTGGAAGTAGCAATATCAAGGAATTTAAAAACAGATTAGATCAATATATGGGGGAAAAATACATGTACCACCCATAGGAGTAACGAGTGATGAGTTCATAAAGGACAAATTGTTCACAGAACTCGTATTTGACTATGAAACTGTGAAGATAGACAGTCCCTATTGCAATACAAGGCACCAAGCTAAGGGTGGAGTTCTGCATGGATGGCATCAATGTGGCTGAAAAATCCAGTTTACTGTCAAGCCACACACCAAGGTACTTAAAGAACTGCACCACTTCAAGAGGGGCGCTATCCAATGTACTGAAAACAGAGAGGGCTGAGAGTCTGGCCAGTTTCTGGCTGGTGCCAAAAATCATGGGTGCAGTTTTTTTTAGTGTTGACCCAGAGTGGTTGGATTGGAACCAATGCAGAACAACATTGAAGTCCTGCTGAAACACGTTCTCCCCAGCTTCGGTAGAGTGATTGGAGATGAAGATGACTGTGTCATCTGCAAGCTTGTGAATATGTGAGTTGACACAGTCAATAGTATTTCACGGTTTACATAAATTGTGCACTCGTTTTCTGCCATATACATAAACTTAGAATATTATTCCATAGTTTACATAAATTGTGGAAAAGTTTTCTGCCATTTACATAAACTGCAGAATATTATTCTGTAGTTTACATAAATCATGGACTAGTGGTCCACCAGTTATGTAAACTGCAGAATATTATTAATGAACGAGGGAGGTCAGCGGCTCAACTTCTTTGACGGAGCCAGAAAACAGCAAGTCCAGTGTAAAAGAAACTCCAGCTGCATGTCTACCAAAGTAAATGCCAATGCTAGGATACTTTAAAACTTAATACTTTATTAAAGTGCAGAAAGTAGTAGCACCCCCCCCCACAAGGAGGTGTCAATGTTTTGCACTACACAAACACTTTGTTTACATAAATCATGGAATAGTTTCCCACTGTTTACATAAACTGGAGAATAATATTCTGCAGTTTACATTAACTGTGGAAGAGATTTTTACAGTTTACACTGAAGAGTCAATATAAACAGTGAAAAACAAATATGCAGATTGCATCAACTCTTCAGAGTAAAATGAGGAAAACCATTCTGTCGATAATATAAACAGTGGAAAAAATTCTGAAAAGCATTTTGGAACAGCCCCTGCCCACTAATTTGACTGCTAGTACTTCACCTTAAAAACCAAAACAGGAAAATCCCTCCCCTGCCCAGTTCAGCCCCACTACACTCAATGCTCCGCCCTGAGAGCATTCTGGAGTCTCCTTATTTGAAGTAGGAATATTATTATCAGGTCCCATGCTCTGCAGCAATCCTCATCCTTCTAATTTCACTGCTGGGCCTGAATTCCTGTATTTGTGTCTCAGAAGTGTTTTGTATGCAGCTACACAAGACACCACTGGAGTGAGAAACTGGCATTTTGGCCTGTCTGTGAAACTAAATGGACAACAATAACTGTGCAGTGTGGGTGTTAATAAAAAATATTACTACTTCAAACAAGGTGACCCTGGGAGCTATCAGGATGGGGTGGAGACAGTGATGAGGCTGAGACTGATGTTTTTCTTTACTTTCTAATACTGCATGTGTAAGAACTCAAGAGTTAACTGGCAACCTATCATGGTTTGTGGGTCTCCACCTCAAAGGATTTTTCCCCTACTTGGATGCAGGGGATGGAGGTCCCTGTCTGTTACCAAAGCACCCAACTGCCACCACAGAACTTAAAAAAGAAATAAGAAAATAATGCCAAAGAAGTTCTATGACAACAGGTGGACTTGCCATAGAACTTAGACCCAAACTATCACAGAGAAATCAAGACCTTGCTTCAGATCCACCCCTCTATGGCTGCAACTACTTCTATATGTAAAAACATTAATAAAATGTTAGCAATATAGATATTCTCACTTGATTTCCTCCTGTTATGGCACAAGCCTATATCCCAATTTTAAAACTCACCTTTTAAAGGAGGAATATGGGCCAAACTAGGAATTGAAACTCTAGCAGATATCTGGGACTTTAGCACAAACACTACAATGACATTCATGTACTGTACTTCTGTACAAGATATGGTATTAGAAAAGATCAGTATTGGAAACCTCTTCAACTGCATCATGCCCTGAGTTCCATTTTAGAATCAGAGGTTACAAAGACTGTGCTTCTTTGATCTCTAAATTCTGGCTTAGATTTCTCCTGCCTCACCTTAGCTCATTCCTCACTTATCCATCCTCCCCCACTTACTCCGTTCAAAACCATGACACTTGCTAACCCTCCATCACATGCACTAAGTCATCTGTAGCTCAAGCTGCATTTACCTTTAGATTCTCCAGACATTGGTTTAGGTGGAAGCACTTTACTTTAAAGGAGCCAATTTAGGCAATCCACTCTGTATAAGAGGAGCCACGGTAGAAATGTTATACAGTACTTAGGACCAAACCATGAGGTTTCACCTTGACATGTGGTAGTTTGGCTTGTTCACATTATAACTGTAATATGAAGACTTATAGAATCCCTCTTCCGTGTAGATAAAAGTAAGAAAATACCCAATTTAGGTAGAAAGAAATGTTAACTTCTCAGACTTACCATGAGAGAGGGGGTGCGCTGGACTCCGTTTGTTTGTTGCTAGCACCCATCATCAGAAATGTATTTGAACTTTATGAATAAAACAAAGGTAGAGAGTGCTAGTTTTGGAATCTGTTTAGAGTTTTGGGCTTAGAACTCCTATAGCATGCTCCACCAAGGAGAAACATCTGGGCATCCTTCTGGACAGTGAGCTGACCCTGAAGGCTCAGGTATCAGTGGTAGTTCAGAATGAATATTACCATTCTCAAAATATTGCCTGGATAAAATCTCTTGTCTCTTCTGATGATCTGGCCACACTAATATGTGCGTTTGTTACCTCGAGACTCAATTACTGTAACACGATCTGCCTTGGGGTCAAGCGGGGTATGCTGCTGTGTCTGCAGCTGCTGCAGAATGCTGCAGCATGGCTATTGATGGGCCATCCAAATTTCTGACATATTTTGCCAGTGCTGCACTAAGTGCACTGGCTACTGGTGTGCTGGCATGTCTCCTTTAAAATAGGTCTGTTGACCTATAAGGCCCTGCACAGGCTGGGTCTGGATTACCTGGTGGAGCTCCTATATCTCTACAATCCAAGATGCTGTCTCCAGTTAATGGGGGAGGGCTTTCTGGAGGTACCCAGGGCCAGACTGAAATCTTCCGGGGATTGGTCTTTTGAAGTGGTGATGTCAGTCTTCTGGAATTCATTACTTGGGTACCTGAGGGAGGCCACCTCTGTAGAAATATTTAAAAGAGAACTGAAAATGTTCTTGTTTTGACAAGCCTTTGGGGATTAATAGTGATAGTTATTGTCATGAGCTAGCCAACTGCCAATCATTATTTGCAATATATATTTTTGTTACATATTGTTTTATGGGAGTTCTGTGTATACCCATGCCAGTGTTAATTCAAGGCATAGGGAAAAGCCTAGTTTTTTTGAAAGGGGTGATTTTTTGACTCAAATGCCACCTGACTATCAGGAAGGGAAATTTTCATTCCCAGGTTCTTTTAACAGAGATGTGCCAGAAGCCATTTACCTGCCATAACCATGCACTACAGAAGCAGATTGTTTTGATCTCAGGAACTATTATAAGTATGTAATAACTGGTCAGCAATTTCTCTCAGTGTACTGACCAGGTTGATATTTTCCATAACAACCGGCTGGTTGTTATGACATTCATGAGCCATGCCAGTCAAACTATGCTGCTGCCTCATTGGCCAACCTTCTGTATGTGGGCGGGGCCAAACAGTCTCACAAACTGCTGGAGAAAAATTGCTGGTCTGTTATTATAAAAAATAAAAGATGGGGAGGGTGTTTCATATGAGAATTTAATGCATACCCTCATTGTGGGATGCTTTGATAAACCCCCAGGGTTTATGTAGCATCCCACAACTCTGGTGTGCATTACATAGAAACATAGAATTTGATGGCAGATAAGGACCGCTTGGCCCACCCAGTCTGCCCATTTCCCTACCTAATGGATAAGCTGCAGATCCTAGTTAACCAGCAGCCTACTTCTTCCTACCCCCACCCCCTAGAATTGTCTTATGACTGTCCCATGCATGCTTGAATTCCACCACTGCTCTTGACTCCACAACCTCCTCTGGAAGGCTGTTGCACACATCCACAACCCTCTCTGTGAAAAAATACTTCCTTAAATTACCTCTGAGCCACCCCCATCTTCAAATTGTGCCCCCTTGTTCTTGCACACCTCTTGTTTTGAAAGATGCTACCCTCTTGGACTTTGTTGATTCCCTTGAGGTACTTGAAAGTTTCTATCATGTCCCCCCTCCCTCCTTTCCTCGAGGCTATACATATTAAGCTCCTTAAGTCTCTCTTCATATGTCTTCCGGTACAGACCCTGCACCATTTTAGTTGCCCTCCTCTGGACAGCTTCCATCCCGTCTATGTCTTTGCGGAGATTGGGTCTCCAGAACTGCATGCAGTACTCCAGATGGGGTCTGACCAGCTGTCTGTATAGAGGGATAATAACTTCCTGTTTTCTACTGGTGATGCCTCTCCCTATGCATCCCAGTATCCCTCCCAGCCCTCCTTGCTGCCCTCTCACATTGCTTGCCCACCTTTAGGTCATCTGATATGATTACCCCAGGTCCCTTTCCATTTTTGTTGTTGTTAGTATCTCACTCCCCATTGTGTACTCTTCCCCTGGGTTTTTGTTTCCCAGGTGCATTACCTTGCACTTCTTAGCATTGAATCTAAGCTGCCATACATTTGACCATTCCTCTAACCTTGCCAAGTCCCTTCTCATCCTTTCCACCCCACCTTGTGCATCAACTCTGTTGCAGATCTTTGTGTCATGTGCAAAGAGACATACTTTTCCTTCCAGTCCCTCTGCCAGCCGGCCCTGCCCTCAAGCACCCAGTGACCGTACGGGCTCCAAGCCGCTAGCGGGTGGGCGGTGACCGCTCAGCCAAAAAGGGAACCAGGAGGCCGGGAGAGACAGCCAGAAAGCCGGCCCTGCCCTTGAGCACCCAGTGACCATAGGGGCTCTAAGCCGCCAGCGGGCGGGCAGCGACCGCTCAGCTGAAAAGGGAACCAGGAGGCCGGGAGAGACAGCCAGAAAGCCGGCCCTGCCCTCGAGCACCCAGTGACCGTAGGGGCTCCGAGCCGCCAGTGAGCGGGCGGTGACCGCTCAGCCAAAAAGGGAACCAGGAGGCCGGGAGAGACAGCCAGAAAGCCAGCCCTGCCCTCGAGCACCCAGTGACCATAGGGGCTCCGAGCCACCAGCGGGCGGGTGGCGACCGCTCAGCCAAAAGGGAACCAGGAGGCCGGGAGAGACAGCCAGAAAGGTACGGGAGAGCTGCATCCAATCAGAAGGTGACCGCTAGCTGAGCCTTGCTTCCGATTGGTGCGCCTTCCCCATTGACTTTTGCTTTGCTTGCACCTCCAAAACTGGCCGGGATTACTACTCTTTTAATGTAAAATTCTCCCAAAAAGAGCTGTTTTTGCCTTTTTGTTACTGTTTAAAATTTTAAAATGTCTTCTTGCTTACTGTTTTTGTGATTACAGTCCTTTGGTGGGACTTGTGCTGGGCTAGACGCAAAGGCGCCGAACCTCCCCCAGTCTTTGTTGTGCAAATATTTTTAGCACCATTTGCAGAATCTCTTGATTGCTGCAATCTAGTGCTTTTTCTGACTGCCCTCTCCTCTGTCTCCTCCTTTCCAGCCGGCCCTGCCCTCGAGCACCCAGTGACCGAAGGGGCTCCGAGCCGCCAGCGGGCGGGCGGTGACCGCTCAGCCGAAAAGGGAACCAGGAGGCCAGGAGAGACAGCCAGAAAGGTACGGGAAAGCCGCAAAATTTTTCCGCCCCTCTCCCCCCCGGGTGTTTCTTTTATACACACTTTCCCTCCGAATCTCCTATCTCCGCCCATAGCTAACTCCTAGCCAATACCCGAGCTCCACTACTCACATTACCTTTAGTATTTTAACCCCTAACTACCTTCCACTATGTTGCTGTTCCTCTTAATGCTGCTCTGCCTCTCACCTACCTCATATCCTGAGGATGAGACCACAGCAGCCCATGCCCTGGTGATTAAGGCGGCTATTCGAGCTGGCCCCCCTCTATTATCCCCAGTGGATGTCTTTCAATTCCTCAAGTGTACATTACCGCTTCTGCATTATAATCCTTGGGGTATCCCACAAAAAGGCTCACAACCAGTTCTGTACTTCATATGCCCCCTGCTCCATTCTTGGCACTACAATGCCCCCCATACCTGTCCATTAAGCTGGTGTTTTATGGCAATTTTTATAACCATACAGCAGGCTCAGCGTCCTCTAAACACTGGATCCCAAGCAAGAAGAAAAAATACTCTGGCTATTCCCTCCTTCCATCACTTGAAGCCCTCATTAAATTAATTTTCTTTCTGCTGATTTGTGTTGGCACTGTTGAAATCAATCCTGGACCCACAGAAAGCTCTATCTCCCCAGCAGATTTAGCCTCCATGAAAGGCCTAAGTTTTCTCCATATCAACGTCTGCAGCCTCTTAAAAAAGTTTTCACTAATACAGGCCTGGGTTGCACACACCTTACCTGACTTTCTGTTAATCTCTGAAACATGGCTCAAACCTGCAACAAATGACAGAGAAATAAATCTTTCTAACTATCAGCTCTTCAGATCTGACCATCCATCCAGGGCCGGTGGGGTGGCCATTTATGTTAAAGCAAATATCTCTGCATCCTGCCTCAATATTACATCACAGCCGAAGGAATTCGAATGCTTATCCCTTAAAATATCTCTTCCCAATATGTCATCTTTTCAATTGATTGGCTGCTATAGGCTCCCCTCAGCAGGCCTTAAACTCCTATCCCACCTGGGAACTATAATTAAATTAGGCCCAGAAGACACCATTATTTTAGGCAACCTGAATTTAAATTGGCTAGCCAATGCATCTGCACCCCTAGTATCCTTTTGTGACACTCATGGATTCACTCAATTAATTAAAGAACCGACAAGGATTAACCCAAAAAGCAAAAGTAACAGCACTCTGCTGGACATTATGTTGGTTAATAAGCCTCATCTGTATTCTCACGCTGGAGTGCTACTCAGTGATATAAGCGATCACTGTCCCATAGCTGGTATAAGATCATCAATCAAGCCATCCAACCATGCAAAATTTCTCCCAAGAAGGTCTAAAAAGAACCTTAATATCATAGGATATCTCCATGATCTGTGTCACACCACACGCTGGCAAGAATTCTACCTCACAGCTTCCATGGAGACAGCTCTACAGGTCTTAAATGATATTATCATAAGTGCCCTCAATACACATGCACCTCTCACCAGTGTCAGAACCAAGATCAAATCTTGTCGCTGGTTCTCTGCTGATCTTAAATCCGCACTGCTTGCAAGACATAAGCTCTGGAAAAGGGCAAGAAAGACCAAGGATCCAAATGATTGGCTTCAATTCAGAAAAGCCAGAAATTCCTGCACAAAAAAAAGTGAGAAATGCCAAGGCTGCCTTCTACACAGCTGAACTGGATGCCTCCTACCATAACCCTTCCAGATTCTGGGGGACCATAAAGGGGATCCTAGGACAAGATTCTACCCTGTCTTACCACCCAAACTGCACCTAAATAATGTGGATATCACTGACAAGCAAGAAATCTTGAATGCCTTCAATAATCACTTCACTACAGCCAGCCTAGCTATGACTCCTCTCAGCAATCTAATGGGTCACAATTAAACTTCCAGTCTACTGAGGGACAAAAGGCTGCTTCCACATTTTCCTTTAAGCCAATACTATTAAAACAAGTAGAAGACCTACTGCTCCATCTGGATACAACTAAAAATGCAGGTGCAGACTCTCTGGACCCCTATTTTCTAATAGTTGCATTGCACGCCTTAGCAGCCCCCCTAACTCACCTTTTCAATTTGACCCTAGCCACTGGATCTATTCCTTCAATATGGAAGACAGCTCAAGTGTTTCCCCTACTTAAGGCAGGTGATCCCATGGACCTCAACAACTATATACCCATATCCATCTTACCAGTATTGTCCAAAATGCTTGAAAAATTAGTGAGCATCCAATTAAGTGCCTACTTTGATACCAATAATCTCCTTAATCCAGCTCAATCTGGGTTTAGATCCATGCACAGCACCATCTCTGCCTTAGCAATAGTTACAAATGATTGGCAGACTGACTTAGACAAAAAGAATAATATCTGTGCTGTATTTCTGGATTTAAGCAAAGCCTTTGATACTGGGAACCATGAACTACTAATCTCCTCTCTGCATTCCTTAGGCCTCGACTCAATCTCTCTTAATTGGTTCAGATGCTACCTCTCCGGTAGAACACAGCAGGTAAAAAATGAAGGTGACCTATCTACCTCAAAACCACTCCTAAGAGGTGTACCACAAGGTTCCATCTTGGGCCCTATCCTCTTTGCCATTTACATCAATAACATTGGCTCCAATCTCACCAAATCTAATATTCACCTTTTTGCAGATGATACTGTCCTATATGTCAGTAATCCTATACCAACAAAGGCCTGTGAACTTTTACAATCTGAGTTCTCTCTGCTGCAGCACAAATTACTAGAAAAGAAGCTCCTATTAAATGCCAAGAAAACGAAAAGCTATGTTCTTCTCCACCAAGACCTTCTCTTCCACTCTCACCAAACACCCTTCCCCAATTATCTACCATCCTTGGTGAAAGTCTGGAATATGTGGATAAATTTAAATATCTTGGGGTTTGGATTGACAACAGACTTGACTACACTAGCCACATTGAAGAGCTCCTGAAAAACTCAGACAGAGACTTGGCCTATTCTACAGGATCAAACATTATCTAACCAGAGATTCTAAACAAAGATTAATCCTGGCATCATTCCTATCCCTCATTGATTATGCTGACTTCCTATATGGTCACTGCTCCCTTTCCCACTTAAATAAATTGGAAACCTTGTATCATAGAGCTCTTAGATTCATTACAGACCTTCCTTCCAGTACCCACCATTGCTCTCTCTATAATGCAGTCGGTTGGACATCCCTACATCATAGAAGAAATAAAAATGCTGCTTTATGGATCTACAAAGCTCTGACAAATAAACTACCATCCTACATTTCAGATGGTTTTACTCAGGTTATATCCAGGCCATATGCCCTAAGGAATAATAGACTCATCACGCTGAAGATACCTATTACCTGTACCCGGTTTGGGAGGGCTGCAATCAGCTACTCTCTAGCACTTATCTGGAACTCTCTGCAAAAGACCACAAGTTGAATACCTTCATTCCAATAGCATCCTTCAAAAGCTGTACACTAGTCTCTTTCCAGAGCCATGCAACTGCTTTCACAAGGCCTAATCCTTTCATACCCCTTTTTCCCTACCCCTTTTTGCACTTCCCCTTAATTTGTTTTCTAGCTTTCTCCCACCTATTTCTTACCAGACTTTCCCCAAATCCCATCACCCTCCTTTAATCTTTCAGTCCTGTTTGTTTTTTCTTCTTTTATTATAACCCAGACTCATTGGCTCACTGCCTTGTATATATGGGAATATTTTTTGCACCTGTTCATTTATAAAGTCTTTGTTTTTGTATTCAATCTGCATCTTGTATTTGTGTAAACTTGTACCTTTATATTGATATGACCAATCAGGTCCATCTTGTAAATGAGCTATGCTCAATGATGCTCGCCTGAATAAATAAAGGTTTTGATTGATTGATTGATTGATTGAATGTCGCTTGTAAAGACATTGAAGAGGACCGGTCCTAATACTGAACCCTGCGGTACCCCACTAGTAACCCCTCTTTCTTCAGAGTGGACTCCATTTACTATTACTCTCTGTGTCCTATTCTCCAGCCAATTCTTTACCCAGGCTGTCATCTTGGGACCCACTCCCAGGCTGGCTAACTTGTATATTAATCTTTTGTGTGGGACTGTGTCAAATGCCTTGCTAAAGTCTAGGTAGGCCATGTCCACAGCCCCTCCCTGATCTACTACTTTGGTCACCCAGTCAAAGAAATCTATCAGACTCATCTGGCATGACCCTCCCACTGTGAATCCATGCTGCCTTGGGTCCTGTGCCCCTCTGGCCTCTAGATACTCGACAATTCTTTCCTTCAGAAGTGAGTCCATCATTTTCCCTATCACTGAGGTTAAACTAACAGGTCTGTAGTTTTCTGCTTCTGCCTTGCTCCCACTTTTGTGAAGGGGAATCACATCTGCCCTCCTCCAGTCCTCGGGTACCACCCCATCCTCCCATGATTTGTTAAAGAGGGTAGTCAGTGGTGTCACTAGTTCTACCTTAGTTCTTTAGAATTCTGGGATGAATCCCATCAGGCCCCATTGCTTTGTCCACATTCAGTTTTAAGAGTTCTTTCAGAACCCTTTCTTCTGTAAATGGGCTGGTATCAACTTCTGTATCCAGAGTGTTTCTACTGTTTGTTTTAGTTACCTCCCCTCTTCATTTGTAAATACTGAGCAAAATAAAGTTTAGTATCTTTGCCTTTTCACAGTCACCCTCTGCCCACCCTCCCTCCCCTTTATTAAGCCTCACTATCCCTCCCTTGGTCTTCCTTCGCTCCCTGATGTACCTATAAAAGGTTGTATCCCCCTTCTTAACTGAGTTGGCTATCTTTTCCTCGGTTTGAGCCTTTGCTGTTCTGGCTGCCTTCCCAGCTTCCTTTTGCTTTAACTGATACAGTTCTCTGTCCTGCTCCTTCTGTGATTCCTTGTATTTCCTGAATGCTTTCTTTTTCTCTTGAACCTTCACTGCCACTTCCTTTGAGAACCATAGTGGTTTCTTACATTGTTTCATTTTGTTTATTTGCTTCACACAAAGGCTTGTTACCTCTGTGATGGCAGTTTTTACTATTCCCCCATTGTTCTTCCACCCCTCCTTCCTGTCCATTTGCTACTGCATTCCTTAGGCACTCACCCATTTTGGCAAAGTCAGCCCTCCTAAAGTTCAGTACTTTTGCCTTTGTATGGCTTGACTCTATTGCATATCAAACCCTTCCCCATCCGTTATTCTCTATATCACATGCTATGAGGCCCTGAATGTTTTTGCCAGGAAATACCTTCCTAACAGGCCTGTGTGAGGTACTATAAAAAAAGGCACACATCCTTCTAGCAGTACTATGTGAAATTCTAACATGACTGTGAATTAGCTAACAGGATGCTGTATTGATACATCAAAGTTTTAACAGTGACTGTCCTGTTACTAGTTAATTATGGAGGCAGACTTTATGTTGAAGCTGGGTGACATCACCAGGTGGCCAAGAAATTGTGAGTCACTGGTGGGGCAATAAACTGGTTTCCTCATGACTGGAATATTGCTGACTCTATAATTCAGAAAAGATAGTTAAACCCTCAGCACAGTCACTCAGTGCCATTCTGGTTTTGAACTTCCTCCTGACACAACAGACCAGTTGTCAAGCTGCTATACAGAAAAAGGACTTTAAACATGTTCATCTTTAAGGCAGAGATGTAGTTAAACAGTTTTAAGGTGTTTATACTTTCCCATTCGTTTCTTATGCTGTAACCTAAATTAATATATGTTCCCTTTCACTTGTAACTGCATTTATTTAATTATTTTAGTCAAGACGCTTGTTTTTCTAAAGAATTCTGCCTGCGTGAGATTCCTTATATTGTATGTGTGACTGTATTAGTTTGGCGCCACTACCCTGAAGAGGTCATACTTACTTGGGCATTACTCCTGTGTGTAGTAGCCATTAAAATGGTTCATATTTGGCCACAAGACTTGATACTGGTATTGTGCCCTGATCCAAAGTATAGAGGGATACTCTTGAACCTCATGGCAAGTGGTCTGTTGTAAACCCAGCGAACACTCTGGGCAGACACAAGGAGGCTACCTCTGTTCCCCCCCATCATGGATTGCACTTAGGGTGGGCACTGTGAGCTCAGTGATCTGACCCTCACAAGTGGGTTCATGACTGATCTGGTGTGCAATGTTGGGATCTGATAGATTTGGTTGCATTGTGATTTGAGAGATTGGTTGCCACAGGCATAACAGTTGGGCTCGATTCCAAGTCCAGTGTATCAGATTGTTAACTGAAAATAGTCCACACACAATCAAGGCAGAGATTTTAAAGATATATATAATTTGGTTATAGTCTCAAGTTCCCTACCTGTTTTTTTTTCTTGGGTGCAAGCTAGTGTAGCAGTAGTTAAAAAGATGACTTCCATCTACAGTGAATACACTGCAGAATACCTGAAGCAGTTGTACCAGGACAGAAGAGTCCAGTACGAGGGGCAAGCCAAAAAGCACCTCATGGAGGCTGTTGTGATGGTCAATGAGCTAGCATCTGCCCAGGACCTTGAGTCACAGCTGGTGACTGGAGGGGACCAGATCTTGGGTGTGGGGGTGCCAAGGGACATCACAGTGTCCAGTCCCAGGGAGGAGGACAGTGAGACCAGAGAGAGAACCCAGAGCCACAGCAGCAGGGGAAGGTCATTACAATGCTGGAGCCAGAAGGGATCAGGCTGCAGCTAGAGTCGAGGAGACTGGAGTTGGAATCCAAGCAGAGGAAGTTCCAGGTGGAGCTGGAGATGCAGGAAAAATAAAACCAGTGTTGGAGAGAGGCCGATGAAAGAGAAAGGCAGTGTCAGAGAGAGGCTGAGAGAGAGGAAAGAGAGTGCCAGAGAGAATTTGAGCTGCAGAAGTTAAAACTCCAATGACCAGCACCAGAGGAGGTAAGTGGCAGGGGTGAACCTGTACCTCCAGGACTGGGGTACAAGTTAAATTCTAAATGTGCGACTGTAGAAGTTTTATTACAAATATGTGACAAATGTTAAATGCCTAGAAGGGTCACCAAATAGCAACCAAATTGAAAAGGGTTGCTAGGGGATCTGGCAGAATTAGGGAGAGTACTAGAGTTACATTGCAGTCTACAGGGATTATGAACTGGGCTATAGCATGGCCTGTAGGGTGAAGGCCAAATCAGGTTTTTGTGCCACTACCCTGAAGATGGCATACTTACTTGGGCCTTCCTCCTGTGTGTAATAGCCACAAAAATGGTTTATATTTGGCCACAACACTCAAGTCTAATATTGTGCCTTGATACAAAGTATAGAGGGATACTCTGGAACCTCGTGGCAAGTGTTCTGTTGTAAACCCAGCGAACACTCTGGGTGGACATGAGGCAGGTATCCCTGTTCCCCCCTCCCTGTCATGGATTGCACTTAGGGGTGGGCACTGTAAGTTCAGTGATCTGACTCTCACGAGTAAGTTCGTGACAGTTATTGTTACTGTTTGTTAGAGTAAAGGGAACAGATTATGCATTAGATTATTTGTTATATGTATTATGTGCATGGATGTTAGGTGTATAAATTGATATTATGATGTTTATGATGTTTATATCTTGTAAGGGCACCCTGAGCTTTTGGGGAATGGCACCTTAAATAAATAAAATATACTACTACTGCTTTGATTACCTGTACATTATCTAGATAGATAGATATTTTATTTATAAAGCATCCAATTCCATGGACTCTGGGTGCTATACAAAACAGTTCAAAAACAGAATACACATAAGCAGCAATTTATCATAAACTTAAAATTCTTCCATTCCATTTAAAATTATTTTATTTATTTATTTATTTATTATTTATTAAATTTTGGTAACCAGATAGGACCACTGGGCCCCGGAGGTCCCTTTTTCAGGGCGACCCAGAGTTAGTTACATGGAGCTGAGCAGATACAATCAGATAGTGCAGGGTAGGGCATTGCATACAGGAAGTTCAATGACAGAATGCAATTTTCATAACAGCAGTGGATCCAGCTAGGCTTATTGCAATACATTAAGAGGTATAGACACATAGTACACAAAGCACAGTAGACCAAACAAGCATTATAAGCAAGCAGTGCAACTAACTAAGCTGCCACAACCATATGGAACATAGTCAGTAAAGGGTAGAACATAAGGTAAGGTTAGCATATGAGAGGTTGTAGAAGTGCAGTTAGGTAGTACAGCATCGTATACAAGTAATTCAGTATAGGGCGTTGGGTAAGGGGTTACATTGGTAGAGACCCGGTTTCATACACAAACTCAACTGTGGCAGCTTAATGGCAGCTAGGGCAAGGTAGAGATTTTTTTTTTTTGTAGCTCAACTATAGGGGGCGGGTTTAGCTATCCTTCAGGACAGGAGCAGGAGCTGTGGTTTAGGAGGTGAGCGCATAGTCATGTCTGAAAAGTCACTAGGAAGGGGGCTTCCTGGAGTTCATAGGGGAGCTTATTCCCCAGTGTAGGGGCTATGTGGGCAAAGCATTTACTGCCTGCTGCAGATCTGGTCCTGGGTACTTCTAATAGTGGTTTGCCTGACATGTGGAGAGGCCTGCAGGACCCCTTTGGGGCAAGTAACCCGGTGAACCCTGCAGGATGATCGTCGGAGAGAAGCTTATAGGTCCAGCTTAACAGGGGGTACTGGAGCCTGAGATTCAGGGTGGGCCATTTGAGTGAGGTGAGGGCCTTGCAATGATGGATCCTAGGATGGGCATTTGTGGTGAATCATGCAATTTTGTGATACAAGGTCTGCAGTCTGCCTGGCTCAAGTTTTGCAATCCCGAGTAGGGTTGGGGCTGCGTAAGTGAGAGTAGGTAGGAGGATACTCTGGGTGATTGCCAGTTGTGTCTCAGGTATTATGTTGGTGCTTAGATGGTAGAGCAGCCCGAGCTTTTGGTGGATGTTTTTTGTCACCAGATCCACATGAGGCTTTAGGGTGAGTCCCTGGTCTAGAGTATGACCCAGGTATCTGAGGGATTGTAGCACCTTGATTGTGGAGCCAGACGTAGTGGCCAATAGCAGAAGATGCGCCCGGAAGGGACCCAAGGATTTTGGGCCAAACAGGAGTGCTTTGGTCTTGCTTGGGTTAAGGACCAGGCGATTCTCGATCAGCCAAGTTCCTGCCTGGATGAGGTCAAACTGCAGCAGGGGTTCAAGATCGTCCAGGTGTGACTCTGTTCTGTAGAGTACAGCATCATCAGCATACTGCACCACGGAACTGCTGCCACAGTGGTGACGGAGGTCTTTTTATGAACAGAAAGAACAAGAGTGGGCCCAGGATGTATCCTTGAGGTACCCCCTTATTTAAAGGTAGAGGGTTGGAGGTTGCACCTCTCCATTTGACCTGCTGGGAGGGGCCGGTCAGGTAGTTGTGAAACCAGTTCAGAGAGTGTTGATCCAGTTCAAGTGTACTCAGCTTAGCTAGTAAGAGTGGGTGGTCTACCAGGTTGAAGGCCTTGGTCAGATCTATGAAGACTGCCTCCGTGGGGGAGCCCTTATCCAAGGCTGCCAGGACATCAGTGGTGAATCTGATGAGGGCTGTATTAGTACCATGCTTTTGTCGGAAGCCATGTTGTGTCGGGGCCAGGAGCCGGTTTGCTTCAAGGTAATCCCTTAGTTGGCCATACACAAGTCGCTCCTGGATCTTTGCAAGGTGGCAAAGGATAGAGATGGGTCGTTAATGGCCAATTGTATCTCTAGATCCACCCTTGTGGATTGGGACCACATGGGCCTGCTTCCAGGTTTTGACAGACTGCCCCTTCCTTCAGTGATCTGTTAATTAATAGGGTGACAAGTAAGGCTATGGAGGGGGCAGCAGCCTTGAGCAGCTGGGGGTCCAGCTCATCAGGTCCTGGTGAACCCATGGGTTTTAAAGACTGCAGAAGGGTTAAGACTTCTTTGATGCGCATGGTCCTAAGGTGGAAGTGGTGGGTCTGTGGGTTCTGCATTTCAGTGACTGGGAGACCCTGGTTATGGTGTTGGTGGCTGTTTCTGAGCATGCCTAGGTCTGTGAATAAGTTGTTGAATGCAGCAGTGGCCTCACCTCTGTCGGTTAAGGTTTGCCCATTGCAGGTTATATTGCCCTGCTGAAGCTTACTTGTGCCTTTTAACATGGAATTAATCCTCGTCCAAAAGGATTTGGGGTCTGACAAGGTATCTCACTGAAGGGTTTTGAAGAACTCCCTTTTGGCAGATTTCGATACTTTCTTGCACTGGTTCCACAGGGACCTATAATCGGCAAGGTTTGCGGGGGTTGCGGAGTGCCTGGCCTTTTTCCAGGCTTTGTCTCTGGTAAGCATTAGGGATTTTAGCTCACATGATATCCATCTATGACATTGATCTTTCGCCCATCGCTTTCTTACCGGGGCGTGGAGATTTGCCACTGCAGTGAAAGTGTGCTGGAAGTACTGGGCAGCATCGTCGATACGGCCCAGTATCCTTAGTGACACCCAGTCTGCGTTTCTCAGTGAGCTCTGGAAGGCCTCAGTGGAGAAGAGAGAGAAGTTCCTGGCAGCTATGAACCTAGAAAGAATCCTAGGGGACCTGTTCTTCCAGATGCAGAAAGTGGGGGAGTGAGCACTCAGGGAATCAGACACCATGCTTGCTGCTTGGATGTTTGCCGGGTTAGAGACTAGGATCCAATCAAGGGTGGAGTGGTTGCCGGTCTTTAGGTTTTGCCTGGTGAACTCGGTTACGACCCATGTCAGGTTTGCTTCAAGGAGTGAGGCCCTGTGGGCTTGCTCAGTGGTAGTGTCCCACCTCAGGTTGTAGTCCCCTAGGACCAGAAGCTCAGTGTGTGTGAGGCTTCTACTAGGGAGCGTGCTAAGAGTTGAAGGGCAGTGTTGCCACCAGCGGGGGTTATATATACTGTACATCCTATGGTTAGGTGTTTTGCGTGGCCCAGTATGATTTTGATGAGGAGGGATTTGTGCCCAGAGGAGCTTGTCAGGTCGATAGAGGATTGGGAGGCCTCCAGCGAGGAGCTCACATAAATTAGGACACCCCCTCCTTTTTTCCCCTCTCTGTCCTTATGGAAGGTGTGGTAGTTAGCTAGCTCTACTTCATGGGGAAGGATATGGGGCTTCATCCAGGATTCAGAGATGGCAAGCACATCTGGCCTGTACATTTCCACCCAGGATTGGACCTCATGCATCTTGGGTCTCAAACTACAGATGTTCATGTGAGCAACCCTCAAGCCTCTAGCATGAAGTCATGTTGGGTCCCTGGGGAACCCCAGGGATGAGTTAGCGAGTTGAGGCCCAGGGTTGGGCTGGATATTGCCTGAGCACATTAGTAGTACAAGCACAATGAGGTGGAGGACCCCCTGCAGGATGCGGGGAGACAGTTTTGTTCACTTTATGGTTGCTCCTGCGGAGATGTGGTAGCAGGCTGTCCTGCACATGAGACCATGTAACTGGATCAGGGCTTCTGGTGTTGTAATTGCAGGGCATATTGTCAAGTGCGGGTGGTGATGTCCCTGAGTACCTCTGTGGAGATAAGGGTCACGATTGTCATGCATTTTTGTATTCACCCAAGCTAACACCGCAATGAACAGGAGAACCAGGACATGGATCCTAACAAGGGCAAGGCTTTTGTAGT
Source organism: Neoceratodus forsteri (assembly GCA_016271365.2). Lineage (NCBI taxonomy): Eukaryota > Metazoa > Chordata > Ceratodontiformes > Ceratodontidae > Neoceratodus > Neoceratodus forsteri. The sequence goes on along the minus strand of CM057449.1, from coordinate 1,124,149,267 downwards.
GCCCCGTGCCCCACTGGTTCCCGTGTTGTGGCTGAGCATCTCCAGACTGGAGCTTTGAGCTCAGGGCCATCAGCCCCATGGTAGGTGTGAGAGCGCGAGAGTTGACAACTTGCAGTGGTATCTGTCCTCAAGTGGAGTGTGCCCTAGTAGTGGTGTCAGTATAACCTTAGTAGCTTTGTGGCTGGGACACAGGAGTGAGTGAGTGAGTAAGTTTAATTCCACTCGCTCCTAGTGTTAGACAAAAGAAACAAATTGGGTTCCGACCCTTGAGGATCATTAAAAGCCTGCTGGAACAGATATGTCTTTAGTTGTCTTTCAAAAGCTTCCACTGAGGAGGCCTCCCTAAGATAGCCAGGAAGGGAGTTCCACAGAGTAGGCACCACCACCGAAAATGTCCTATGCCCAGAATGCCACAGCCTCACTCTGGGAACTCCAAGGAGGCCTCCCCCGGCAGAAAGGAGTGCCCAGGGCAGATGATAGGGGGCAAGAAGATCTTGCAGATAGACAGTTCCCCATTCACGTAGGGTCTTGTAGGTCAGGAGCCCTACCTTTAAGACAATCCTTCACCTGACTGGCAGCCAGTGCAGTCCATGGAGGACTGGGGTGATATGATCACCACGTCTCAGCCCAGTCAGTAATCTTGTCACTGCATTCTGCACCAGCTGCAGCCTATGGAGGTTGCCTCCAGATAACCCTACGTACAGGGCATTGCAATAGTCTAACCTGGAAGTGACGAATGCATGTACCAGTGCGGTCAGATCCTCCGGCGGGATCAGGGTTCAGATTTGTGCAATGTTCCTAAGATGATAAAATCCACTCCTGATGATGGCCGATACCTGAGCATCAAGCGTCAAACCATTGTCTAGGAACACACACAAATCATTCACCTGTCTAGATGGAGTAAGGGGAACACCCCTAACACAAGGCCAGGAGGTAACCCCTCACAACACCCTCCACCACGATGAACTGGATTCACAACAAGTATTTCTGTCTTGTCTGGATTAAGTTTAAACCAGTTTTGAATCATCTAAGCCTGGATCTCATCAAGGCAGCTGTTGAATACAGAGGCCAACACCCGGTATTGGGCACACAGGATGGGTACAGCTGGATATCATCTGCATAGCACTGAAAACCTAGCCCGTACCACCTGATAATGTCCCCCAGTGGCAGCATGTACGCCGTGAACAAGGGCAACAAGACTGAACCTTGCAGTACCCCACAGCACAGAGGATTCGGGCCGGATGAGGCTAATCCCATCATCACCCTCTGAACTCTGCCTGTCAGGTATGACCTGAACCAGTTGATGACATTACTGGACAGGCTACACCAAAGCCACAGACGATCAAGCAGCACCCCATGGTCCATGGTGTCAAACACTTCAGAGAGGTTCAGGAGGACCAAGATGGTCTGGTCTCTCCTGTCCCTTGCCATCAGGAGGTCAGTAATCACCCTCACCAGGGTGGTCTCTGAACAATGCCCCACATGAAACCCAGACTGGAAAGGCTCATAGGTGGAGGAAGAAACAAGATGTCTCTCAAGCTGCATGGCCACCACTTTTTCAATAACATTCCCTAAAAATGGGATGTTTGAGTATGGCCTGTAATTGCTGAGGCAGTCCGGGTCCCAGGAGGGTTCCTTCAAAAGGGGTCTAACCAAGGCCTCTTTTAAGGCCATTGGGAAAACCCACTCCTCAAGGAACTTCAGACAACCCCAGCAATCACAGGCCCAACCAGGTCCAAACATCCGACCAAAAGTCGGGTCGGACCTGGGTCCAGATCACACTGGGTTGGCCACAGATTCAAGATTATTTTCACCACCTCATCCACCCCAACTAGCTCAAACACATGCCAGGCAGGAGGAGTACATCAACACACTCCAGGCCGGACCATACATCCTCTTCTAGAGGTACTCATAGAGACCTCATCCCTGATAGAGGACACTTTGTCGGCAAAGAATACAGACAGCTCCTCACACCTTGTGCTTGAACCTACTCCCGCAACACAGAGACAGGCAGGATGTAATAGCCCGTCCACTGAGCAAAAAAGCTGAGCCAGTCTGTTCTTTCCCGCAGCAATCTCCCTAGACAGATATCCCACCTCCTTACAGGAGCTTGCCCTCTGATAGTTGGTATAATGTAACCTCAGGGTCAATCTGTCCTCCAGCAGGCCAGATGTCCTCCAGCACCTCTCTAACATCTGCCTCTCAGTCTTTAAACTCTGGAGATCCTCATCAAACCAAGGAGGTCTCCAGCGAGTAGACAAGGGACGGACACGAATGGGTCCTATGGAATTGAAGGCTGCAGTGACGGCACCATTATAGGCTATCACTGCCTCCTCTGCTCCAGTCACACAAGCCACCCCAACACTCGATAGGTCCAGTGCTGCCAATAGTCCCGTCTGGGAAATTCCTCTTTGAGCAGAACCATCTAGGGGGATATCACCAAGTGTGAACCTCGCGGTGCTATGATCTGACCAAACTGCAGGATCAACACTGAGGTCGGTCACATCTAAACCTAATGAGAAAACCAAATCCAATGTGTGGTCACCTGAGTGCGTAGCTGTTGTTACTTTTTGTGACAGGCCCAGGGCCCCCATGCCTCCTAAGAGATCGCTCCCAAAACCCGAGAGCCTGCCGTCAACACAGGCATTGAAGTCCCCCTGAATTAACCACCTGGGAGACTCCAGCACCAGGCCAGTGATGAACTCTTCAACTTCAACAGCAAAATCCTCATGCACCCCAGGGGGATGATAAAGCACAAGGACCCTAAAACCTGCCCCCGCACCCCCTTGGGTGGCCACACACTTGAACGATTGAATATGACCTCCAAGCTATTCCCAAGGCCCTACACCTCCTGTAGACCATAGCTGGAAGTTCAGGAAGCTCAAAGGGATGGAGGTAGTCCCTTGAGTAACTGCGCCTTACAGTTCCCTGTCCCAGACACATTTCACACAGATAACAATTAAAACAACCCCTTAAACTAACTCAATTAAACAATTTAAAACCACACCTCCCACAATTAAAACAACCCTTAAACTAACATAATTATACATAAAATAACAAACAAAAACATAAAAACTTAACCTAAATTAACAAGTCTTGCCACACTTCAGATGAAAAAATATCAGCTATGGGAAACCTCACTTCCCTAGTCCATGTGCAAAAGTTCCCCTAAAGCCCAACACTCTCACTGCCCAAAAACTCTGTGATCATAAAGTTTTACTTTTCATCAAGAATGGTTTAACTCATGGCACTCTCATTGCCAGTCCAGTCAATCCAAGGCCTCACCAAAGAAGAGATGGATGAAAACTCCAGTTATAATGATTTCCTTTAACCAATGCCATTGGCACTCTCACTGCCAGTTCGGTTAACTCCCAACCATATAACGAAGATATACAGGCAGAAATCCTTCTTCATACAATCCCAATCCAACCTGAAACACTGGGAGACAGTTTCCATGCAACTATATTCCAGGCTCACCAGTCTAGCATGCATTCCAGCCTCGCTGCTGCCAATACGTGAAGGCTCCCTCCCAGATCCCAGACCTCTCCCCGGACCCCACCACTGCCACAGCCACCCACTGGCAACCAGGCATCAGAACAGAAGCACCACAGTGCAGCCACCCCACCCCCAGCAGAAACACTACCGCACACCACCAGGTCAAGGCCAGACACCCGGAAGGAGAGCACCCTGTCAGTTTGCAGCAACCAGTCAGACCTCCTCAATGCTTCATGATGCTCCACCACATTCCTCCTCTCGGCACAGAATACTCCTCCAAGTGTCTCACAGGTCCCGATAGAAAACCTCCATCCACCTTCTACCAGTCTTCACACTCCTTAGGTTGGCTGAGAAACATATAAAACTCATGCAGAACTTCCAGTGCACAGTTTCAGAAAGATTTAGATTTGTAGCTGAAGAACGCTAATTACAGTTCTTAGTGCCAGGCAGCAAGATAAATAAAACAAATGAAACCAAATAAAAAAATAATACTAAAATGATAAAATACTAATATAACAAATATTCTTGCTACTCTCGATGGTCAGCTCAGCATAGCCACCATCTTGCTTGGTTACATAGATACATAGATACATAGACAGTGTCGGCAGATAAGGGCCTATGGCGCACCCAGTCTGCCCATTTGAGCTTGTAAGTTCAGTTTATGTTTTCCTAGAAGTCTGTTGCCCCTTACCCCTGACCTCCAGAATTCCTTTATGTCTATCCCATGCATTCTTAAATCCTGTGATTGTTTCAGCCCCCACCACTTCCTCTGGCAGGGTGTTCCACTTGTCCACCACCCGCTCTCTGAAGAAATTCTTCCTCACGTTTCCTCTGAATCATCCTCCCTCCAACTTCATCCCATGCCCTCTAGTCCTGGAACATCTTGTTCACTTAAAAATAGTGTATTCCTGCACCCTGTTCCTCCCTGTAAAATACTTGCATGTCTCTATCATACCCCCCTCACTCCCTCCTCTCCTCCAGGGAGTACATGTTCAGTTCCTTCAACTTGTCCTCATATGACTTGTGATGCAATCCATGCACCACCTTTGTTGCCCTCCTCTGAACCTTCTCTACCCTGTCTATGTCCTCACGTAGGTAAGGTCTCCAGAACTGTACACTGTACTCCAGGTGGGGCCTCACTAGTGTCTTGTATAGTGGAATTATGACCTCCCTTTTCCTGCTGGTGATGCCCCTGCCTATGCATCCCAGCATCCTATTTGCTTTACCTGCTGCCTTGTCACACTGTTTCCCTACCTTGAGGTCATCAGAGATGATAACCCCAAGATCCCTTTCCTGCTTGGTGCATGCTATATCCTCACCCCCAACTGATATATTGTGCCAGGGTTTTTGTGCCCCATATGCATCATCTTGCACTTCTTTGCATTGAATTTCAACTGCCAAACCCCTGACCATTCTTCAAGTTTCTGCAGGTCCCTTCTCATTCTTTCTACACCCTCTGGTGTGTCTACTCTGTTACAGAGCTTTGTGTCATCAGCGAACAGTGAAATTCTGCCTTCTAGGTCCTGCACAATGTCACTGATGAAGATGTTGAATAGGACCGGTCCCAGCACTGATCCTGGGCACCCCACTGGTCACTCTTCCCTCTGTGGAGTGATAGCCATTTACCACCACCCTCTGTGTCCTGCCGCCCAGCCAGTTACCTACCCACCACACTACTGTCCTGCCCACACCCATATTCCCCAGTTTGTGTAATAGTCTTCCATGTGGCACAGTGCCAAAGGCCTTGCTGAAGTCCAGATAGGCCATGTCCACTGCCCTCCCCTGATCCACCTCCTTAGTCACCCAGTCAAAAAATTCAACCAGGTTGGTCTGACATGACCTCCCCCTGGTGAAACCATGCTGCCTTGGGTCCTGTAGTCCATTGACACCAGATGTTCCACCAATCTCTCCTTCAGTAGTGCTTCCATGATCTTCCCCACTACCGAGGTGAGACTGACTGGTCTGTAGTTCCCCTTCCTCTTTGTTCCCACTTTTGTATAAGGGGACTACATCTGCTATCCTCCAGTCTTTGGGTACCTCCCTTTTTCAGTGATCAGCTAAACAGGATAGCCAGAGGTTCAGCCACCACTCTCTTAGTTCTTTAAGGACCCTGGGGTACACCCCATCTGGCCCCATTGCTTTATCAACTCTTATTACTTCCAGTTCCTTCAGGACCCTTTCTCGTGTAAAGGGACTTGTGTCCATTTCTGCACCATTCTCACCCCTTGTACTCCCTTCAGACCCATTACCCTCCTCTTCCTCAGTAAAGACTGAGAAGAAATACCTGTTCAATATGTCAGCTTTACTGTTGTCATCCTCCACGCGGCCCCCATCCTCCCCCTTCAGTCTCACTATCCCTCCCTTTGCCTTTCTTTTTTCACTTACAGTATGTACCTGTAAAAGGTTTTGTCCCCTCTACCCACTGATTTTGCAATGTGTTCTTCTGTCTGAGCTTTGGCTTCCCTTACTGACCTCCCTGCCTCCCTTTGCTTCTCCTGGTACTTCTCCCTATCCCCTTCTGTCTGTGTCTTTTGTATTGCCTGAATGCAATCTTTTTGGCTTTCACTTTCTTTGCTACCTCTTTGGAAAACCATAATGGTCTCCTCTTCCTTTTCCTTTTGCTAACCTGCTTAATGCATAATTCTGTTGTTCTTGTAATCCCCATTTTAAATACCCACTGTTCCTCAACCCCTGATTCCTGTCCCATTCCCCTTAATGCCTCTTTCAAGTATTTCCCCATTTTCCCAAAGTCTGCCCCCCTAAAATCCAGGATACGTGTTTTTGTGTGGTTTGGTTCTGCTCTTTCTGTGATTTCAAACCACAATGACTGGTGGTCACTGTTCCCCAGGTGCTCCCCCACTATTACCCCCATCACACTGTCCCTGTTTGTGAGCACAAGGTCCAGTATTGCCTTCTGCCGAGTTGGTTCCATGACCAGTTGCTTGAGGAAGGCACCCTGAAGGGAGTCCAGGATAAATCTGCTCCTAGTTGATGCTGCTGCTGGGATGCTCCAGTCCACGTCTGGAATATTGAAATCTCCAACCAGTACTACCTCACCCTTGTCTGCCATCCTTTGGATGGCTAGCATCAGCTCCCTATCTGTTTCTTCCTCCTGGGCTGGTGGTCTATAGACCACACCTGTGCGGATGGCTGGCCCCATTTTCCTTTCCAGCTTAACCCACAGTATCTCTCCCCATTTTGTTCCTCCTGGATCTCTGTGGCCCTTATGTCATTTTTCACATACAGTGCCACTCCTCCTCCCTTCCTGCCTGCCCTGTCTCTTCTGAAAATGTTGTAGCCAGGTATGGCCATCTCCCAGTCATGGTTATCATTACACCAGGTTTCAGTGATGGCCACAATGTCCAGGTCTGACTGCACCATGACAGCCTCCAGATCTTCCATCTTGTTGCTAAGGATCCTGGCATTTGCACACATGGCTTTCCATGATTTGACCTCCCTAGACTGTTTTGCTGTTCTACTCCAGCCCCTTCCTTGGTTGTCCCTTATCCCTGGTTCTCCTTGCTGTCTGTCCTTCTGCTGAATTTTGCCCCTTTTTTGCCTATCCACCTCTTGGGCGCTAATCTCCATCTTTTGCACACTGCTTTGTAGAGATAGTCACTCCTCTGGTTCACTGGTTCCACTGCTAGCTGTGGGGGATGAGCAAGTAGGTACCCTCCTTGCTGGCCTGCCACCCCCCTTTGCTAGTTTAAATGCTTGTCAATGTAGCATTTAAACTTATCATTGAGTGCTTGGATTCTCCTCCAGGATGGATGCAGACCGTCAGGCTTGAACAAACTTCCATCCCTCCAGGTGGGTCCCCAGTCACCAATGAATCCAAACCCTTCCTCACAGCACCAGTTCTTCAACCATGAGTTAAAGTTCCTGGTGCATGCACCCCTATGCTCTCCCTTGCCTCTCGTAGGTAGTACTTCTGAGAAAGTGACAGAAGTAGCTAGATGCTTGAGACCCCTCCCCAATTTCCTAAACTCTTCCTGAACTTCCTTTGGCTCCCCATTTGCCAGGTCATTAGTACCTAGGTGGATAATGACATCTAGCTCACCCTCCCATCTTGCCTTCCCAGTGATCCCCAGGATCTTACTTCCATCCCTCCATGCCGTGGCACCTGGTAGGCACCTCACCTCCCTGTCCTCCCCCTCCTGTGTTCCTAGCTGGATCCCTCTTATGATGGAGTCCCCCACCAGGATTCGCTTCCTCCTCCTCTGGGGTCCACTGCTTTCCCTGCTGAGGTCACCTCCTTGGCTAACCTTCACATCCTTTCCTTCCACTTCTCTGGGTACCTCTATTTGGTTGTCCCCATTTGCCAGTGTGGCATATGAGTTCTTGAGTGGAACAGGATCTGGGATGTGCCTCTGCCTGACCACTCTAACCCTCCCTGAGCCCACTGTCATCCAAGTGCTCCTCATTCTCTGCATCCTTTGAGGCAGTTGCATTGGACTGGGTGATCTCTGGATAGAGGCGATGGTACTCCTGACCCAGTTTACTTCTGCTCTGAGTCTGGCTACCTCATCCCGCAGTCCAGAGAGATGCATGCAGATAGGGCAGCACCTCAGTGTCCTGAAGGTCTGCCTGAATATGGCTGCCCCAGAGCCACTGCATTGCACCACTCCCCACATTATACTGCAATTATACTGCTATTCCACTACTCGTCTGCTACTGAAGCTCTCCTAGTTACCTTTTTATTAATTTACTGTCCTAAAAATCCTGCCACTGATCCTCATATACTTTTCTTTTTAAAAAAAGAAAATTAAGCAAGAAATAAATAAATGAATCCAAACACTTATTGTGCTGAGGGTGGGCTTCTTCACCCTTATGCCCCTCCTACTCCACACCCCTTCCTATATCCTGTGTTTAGCTCCTGTCAATCAGATTTAACAGGGCATATAATTAAGAGTTGGGGGAAGGGGGGTAAAAATTTGCAGCAATTAAAGACAGCAAAGAAATACACCACCACTACGTTATAAATTTTCAACAGCCCAAAAACAATTCTAAGTAAAGACAACAAAGAAAGTACAGTGTCACTAAAAGCCCACAATCTAAGTTTAAAAGAAAAATAGCAATTACCAGTTACTGTAAAGCACTGAATTGAATATGTTTCCTTCTACTTCTGGCTTCTTCTGAGAAAATAAAACTCACTTGCTACCTCAACTCTGACTAAGTCCCACCTCCAGTTATCACGTAGCTGAGGTCAGAGGCCAGACAATTAACACCCCTCTCCCAAACTACAGGGAAAGTCAGACAAGCCAAGACTAAATTTGCAGCAATTAAAGACAGCAAAGACATACACCACCACTACGTTTTACATTTTCAACAGCCCGAAAACAATTCTAAGTAAAGACAACAAAGAAAGTACAGTGTCACTAAAAGCCCACAATTTAAGTTTAAAAGAAAAATAGCAATTACCAGTTGCTGTAAAGCACTGAACTGAATATGTTTCCTTCCCCTTCTGGCTTCTTCCTTGGTTCATGAGTGGGTTCACTGATTGACCATACTTTGTTTCCTGTTCTAGGTGGAAGCACTTTATTTTAAAGGAATCAGTTTAGGCAATGTACCCTAATTGCCCACAGATAGAGACACCACTGTGCAGTTTAGGCAATGTACTGTAAGTATCCATAAATATAGACACCACAGTGTATATATAAAATAGCCAATGGTAATGTGCAATGTAAAAACATGGAGTTGTAAAAAAGTATTACTATCTATGAGACATACTAAACAAACTGACATTGTGCTAAGCTATTTTTAATATACAGTAAAAATAAAATATTTCTTATTTAGTAACTAATTATTACTTTCTCAGTCCTGAAACTGCAATCTCCCAAATGTTGCAGTACTTTTCCATAACATTTTTGTTCAACATCAGATCTGCTAGAGAAGAAATACATAATATTCATAAATGGAACTTATAGGAAGAATGCTACAGTAACTTGATTTGATCATTGAGGCCTGGCCATTGAAATGCCTCCAACTGGTAGATCCAGTATACTTGCTTCTTTGTCAGGGTCTTCTCTATATAACCTCCACTAGGCCCTACAGTTACTCTTTCAATGCCAATGAACTTTGCCACATATTCCTCTCCCCATCCATATCCTGTACTGTACATGTGCTGCTTGCAGTGGCGGAGCTGGGGGGGGCTGGGGGGTGTGGTCACCCCTCCTAGCTGCCCCAGTGTGAGTAGTGGCGCCCCACCACCATCTTTATTCACTGTTTAGTGCCCATTGTGGAGCCCATGATTGACTGAATGGCACCCCCTGGCTCCCAAATGCTCCTAAACCTGGCTCCACTTCTGGCTGCTTGGGCATACCTCCTGTTTTTTGTTCAGTGGCATGCGCATGTTCCTCAGTGCTTTCCTTAAATTTTCTTTTACTATGATTAACATAAAAGGCTCCACATAACCACATGGTAACATATGCAAGATTAGTGGTGTTGAAACATCTTTTTTGGTTAAGTTAGCAAGACTAGTGCTGACCAACAATGCCTATAATTTCATGGGCATCTGGTACACAGTTCAGTGGCACAACAATGGGGCAACTTTTGCCCCAAGCTATGCCAACTTGGCTGTGGTTAAGTGGGAAGAAGATAGCATACATTCATACATGCATTCTAATGTCAACCCCTTCCTCAACAAAATTGAGATATGGCAACACAATTTCATTTTGGTGTGGTCTGGTACACTGGATGAACTATTTGACTTTGTAAAGTATTTGGAAACAAGGGTACTATTTTTCAGATTTGCTGTCATGTGGAGTTATGAGAAAATAAAATTCCTAGACTTAGTATAAGGTCAGAGGCAATAGATGAGGTCTGTGCCTCCCTTTTTTGCAAACCTATGGATCACAGTAACATCTTAGTAGTGCATAGTTGCCACCCAAGGCACATGACTGTAAATATTCCCAAAGATTGTTTCCTTAGGCTTAAACACAACTGCAGTGCAATAATATCCTATATATATTTTTATTTATTTAGCTTTTGTTAACCGGGTAAGTGCACTAGCCATAAAATGACTAGTTTCAGGCACGACCCGGGAGAGTACAGACATGCAGAAACTTAACAGGATAACAAATATAAGTGCTTTACATACAATGAGTTAAAGTGGATACAATATATCAGAGACATACAGAGTAAACCATTCATAAGTTCATAGGTGCCTACTTATGCAATGAATAGAGAGGACCTTGGACAATAAATTATCAGTTGACATATATGAACAGAACAAGGTACACAAAACAGGTAATACAAAAGGAAGAAATAACCACTGAGAGCAGGGGGTGTCATTAAGGAAAAGGTCAGTAAGTGAGGAAGAGGGGAGCAAGCCATGAAATTAGATTATATGAGTGTGTGTAAGTGTTAGGGACATGCCTGCAGTGCAAGATTGTATATGGGCAGGGAAAGGGAGCCGGGACAGGCTGAGACAGTAAGAGGGTTATATAGAGGTGAGGAAATACTATTGTATGGCCAGAGACATCAGTCATTAGGTAGGGTGAAAGCAGGAACAGGTATCAGCAATCAGCAGATTCCAGCGCAGTTTTCTCTTAAAGTATGTGTGGGAGCTAGAAAGTGTAATGTCGAGGGGAAGGGAATTCCACAGCTGTGGAGCTGCATGCTCAAATGCAACAGTTCCTTTCCTAGTGCGGCACCTCGGCAAATTCAGAGAGGATTTATCAGCTGATTGTAGACCACGGAGTGTGTCCTGAGGAACAAGCATAGCTGCAAGACACCTAGGGGTTTTATTTTGAATTATCGAATCAATAAGAGAGCCAAGGTAGTATTTCCTACTAGCTAATGGAGAGAGCCAACCAAGATCATTATAAAGCTGACAGTGGTGTTTAAGCCGAGGAGCAGAAAAGACATAGCGACATATGTTGTCATACGTAATATCCCATCTGAGTAGATCAGTTTTATGAGCAGCCCCAAATAAGGGAGCCCCGTAGGTTAGGGTGGGGAGCAGAATCACCCTTGCAATGGCCATTTTAGCCGATGGCATGAGCATATAACTAGTCTTATATGCAACACCCAGTTTGGAGTTGACAGCTCTGCAAACAGACTGTACATGAAGATTAAGATCAAGAGTTTGATCTAGCAGGATGCTCAGGTACTTGAAAGAGGTCACACATTCCAGTAATTGACCGTCTAAGTCCTACACTGTCAGTGCTGTTGTGCAAGCCCAGAGCTTTGGGGCCGATCCAAGCACCATGGCTTTAGTTTTGCTAGTGCTGACAGCCAGTTTGTGGTCGTATAGCCAGTTTTGGATATTGTTAAAGTCAGAGGAATGGGTTGTGTTGATAGTGTCTATATTAGAAGGACTTGTATAGATGACAAAATCAACAGCATACAGAATAGCAGAGCAGGATTTTAGAGCAGCTCCAATGTTATTTATATAAAGAGAGACTAGGAAGGGCCCTAGGATGGAGCCCTGAGGTACACCAACGTTAATGGTGGTACTGTTGGATAGAGAGGAATTAAATTTCACCACTTGAGTTCTGTTTGTCAGGTAGCTTTCATACCAGTCAACAACAGAGGAGGAGAAATGCAGGTGTCGAAGCGAGGAGAGAAGCAAAGTGTGATCAACAAGGTCAAAAGCCTTTGTGCGGTCAATAAAGACAGCCCCAGTCAGATTGCCAGTATCCATTTTTGAAAGAGTGTCTGTGGTGAATTTAAGGAGTGCAGTCGTTGTGCTATGTCCTTTCCTGAAGCCATTGTGGGTATCTGAGAGCAGGATGTGCTTAAGTAGATAATCAGTTGTCTGAGTTGCGACAATTTTCTCCAGGATTTTGCTCAGTATCGAGAGTATGGCAATTGGTCTGTAGTTCATGACAACCTTAGGATCCCCCTTTTTAAGTATAGGTGTGATCCGAGCAGCTTTCCAGAGGTCAGGGACCACTCCACCTGAAAGTGATAACGTTTAAATTTTGGCCAGCGGTAATGCAATAAAGGGAGTTGCAAGTTTCAAGAGGCAGGGTTCAAGGGAGTCTGAGCCAGAGCTGGTATGATCAGAGATGGACCTCAGGAGCTTCAGGACTTCCTTTCTAGACACAGCCTTAAAATAGAATGGAGGAGTATAAAGAGGCACAGGGGACAACACTTCCAACTTATCCAGACAGGTTCCTGATGAGGAGTGGGAGGACACTGCAGTGGGATCGAAGAAAGAGGTATATTGGGAGCGATCAGAGAAATGCAGATTGAAAGAATTAGCTATGGTTTGTGAGTCATTGCAATGCACATCATTTATCAGCATATCACCAGGGGTAGTTGACTGTGAGGATCCTAGGAAGGATTTGATGTGTGACCAGAATTTTCTGGGACCATTGGCTGAGTTAATCAGTAGGTCTTTGCAGTACTTGCTCTTAGCAGCTCTCACTTGTCTTTTACATGAATTCTGTAGCATACGGTAAGCATTGAAATCTGTTTGCTGGCCTGATGTTTTGTAGCCCTTCCAGAGTTCATCACTAAGGTGCAAACTTTTGAGTAAGTCTTTGTTTAGCCATCTTATATGGAACATTCCAGTGGTTTGAAAAAATGTTTACAAGATAGGGGATATGAGGAACAGGTTATGAAAATGACAAAATTGGAAGTGGATAATACAGATAGGGGATCTCTGTTAGCACCAGAGGCAACCACCAAGGGGAGGCATGTGAGAAGATACATTTTTTGACAACCTTTTCTTTCGATGCAAAGATACTGCAGGGCATACTGGTAAAAAATTGAGAGATACTAAGTGGCAAACCACAACTTAGGGAATGTGCAAAACAACCCCCTTGCTTTGTGTACAAATGGGCAAGGAACTTACAAGATTAGCTAGTCCATAATAGACAACTAGCAATCAAAAAGTCTACAAGAATGCCACCTTTACTGAAAGTCTGTAGAAAATGTGGCCATTGTAGGTACTGTAGCATAGTTGAAAATACATCTAACTTTCTCAGCCCTAAGAATGGTAGGCAGATGGACATAAATATGCTCATTAATTGCAACAACACTAATGTTTATTATATAGCCATGTGTACATGAGGTGTGTTTTATGTAGGCCGCTTTAAAAGAAAATTTAAGGAAAGAATTAGGGAACATGTGTGTGCCACTGAACAAATAAACAGGAGGTATGCCCTAGCAGCACATGTAGAGGATATGGGTGGGGAGAGGAGCACTTGTCAGAGTTCACTAGCATTGAAAGAGTAAGTGTGGGGACTAGGGGAGGTGATATTGAGAAGGTTCTGGAAAAAAAGAGAGACATACACTGGATCTACCAGTTAGGGGCACTCCAGTGGCCAGGCCTCAATGATCAAATGGAATTAGCACCCCTCTTATAGATTATGGGCCAGATTCTAGAAGGGTTATGCCTGGCGTAACAGCAGTTGCGCCAAGCAGATGGTGCATGTAGCAACTTACGCCAGCAGTTGCAACATGTGCGATTCAAGGCCACTTGTGCCAAACAGCTGTTATGCCGCATAAACCCCCTGCGACATGGCGCTAGGGGGTTTACGGCAGCAGTTGTGCCCCATTCTAGAAGGGCAGCCACAAAGTGCCCACATTGGGATTCTACAAGAACCCCCGGAGGAGATCCAGCAATGTAAGTTATACCAGCATTTAGTTGGTATAACTTACAGATGCCCTCGGGGGTCCTGTAGACCCGTCGGCTGTCCAGTGGACAGTACACTGTTTCCCTCCCCCCATGCCCAGCACACCTCAGCGGGGTCCCACAGGGCTACCCATACCCCCCAGACCCCTGAAACAGCCATTGGCAGAATCCCCAAAGGGTGGTGCTGCCATCCCCCCCCGTGCCCCAAACCACTAGTCCCCGCCACATATGCAGCAATAAGCCAGCCCTGGTAGTCTAGTGGCCACCTCAACTGTAATATAATACAAAAAGAGAGCCCCATATCCCTGGTAGTCTAGTGCCCCCCGAACTGTAAATTAATGAAAAAGAATCCCCGTTTCCCTGGTAGTCTAGTGACCCCCCACCTCCCCACCCAGCCGTGCCAGCCCACCCAGCACCCCCCTCCTGCCCCCAGCCAGTGACTGGCACAGCCCACCTCTCACCTCCATGGCCAGCGACTGACTGAGTGCAGTATTAGCGCTACTGCACAGACACACGCAGAAATTAACTAGACTACCAGGGCAGGTAACGTGCCACATTTGTGGCGGGTGACCAGGGGGTTGGGGGACAGGTGGGGGGTGCACTTGCGACCTGCGGCAGTGAGTTGCAACATGCTGGCTAAGTACACCATCTGTGCGGCGTACCCAGTTGCATGTCGCAAGTCATAGGTCTTTGTTGAGGATACCCTGCCCCTTCTAGAATAGGGCACAGGGTCATTGTCACAGTTGCGGGTGGTGCAAGATGTGTTCGGTGACAACTTGCACCACCCTTCTAGAACTGGGGCCTATGATTATATATATTTGATTTGTTCTCTTGCAAATATGAAGTTAATGGAAAAATGATGTGGAAAAAAGCTGTGACATTTGTGCTTTGAGAGATGTTAACAATTTACTAAATAGCACATATTTTGTTATTACTGTATATTAAAAATAGCTTAGCATGATGTAAGTTTGTTCCATGTGTCTCACGGCAGTAATGCTTTTTCACATCTGTATGTTTTTAAATTACACATTACCAATAGCTATTTAATAAATGCACTCCGGTGAATATATGTGTGGGTAATTATGGCACTCTCTTAACAGTGACCACTATAAAAGATGACCAGTAGAGGGGGCCCACATTCCTAGTCAGGGAGAGGAGGCATGAAATGTTTAAGGCCTCCGTGGGCTCACCATCTTTTGATTACTAGCTCTTTGTTCCTGTTTTTCATGCAATAAATCATAATTTGCAGAATAGCATCCGAGTCTGAATGCTGAGCTGTTTGGACTTGGAAGACTATATATAAGAGTAGCCACTGTATGCAGTTCAAAATTGGGACCAAACAATGGTATTTCAACTTGATGTCGGATGATATGGCTTGTTCACAATAAAGCTGTAACATGAAAACTAAGAGAACCCCTATCCATGGAGATGAAAGTAAAAAAAATAGCCAATTAAGACAAAAAGAAATGTTATCTTCTCAGATTTTACTGTGTGTGTGTGTGTGTGTGTGTGTGTGTGTGTGTGTTGTGCGCCACTGGACTCTGTGTGTTTGTTTGCTACTTGCCACAAAACCAGCAGTACCACAAAACCAGTAGCATCCCTCATCAGAAATGTGATTTGAACTTTGCGAACAAAACATGGGTAGAGCATGAACATTTTGGAAGCTGTCCAAACTTTGATCTAGCCTCCTCTGTGTTGTTCGTTCTGCCTCCACTCCCTTATCCCTAAAAACCCTCCTTCCTGACTACATGGTTCACTCTTAACTTCTCCTAACCTCTGCTAGTCCAACTATACTCACTAATGACGCACCCTTCACTGTGCACTTTATTGTTTTGCCTTCATAACTGTGTACATTTGTTTACTCTGCATCTTCTATTTTCCCTGTTTATTTAATATGAGTAATATGCACCTATATATGGGATAAAGTAGCCTGTGTTTCCATCAAGGGGTTTAGATACCATCGAATGGACCTCGAGAGCAAAGTTTGAGAGGTCTATGATGGTACCTAAAGCCTGAGATGGAAACACAGGGTGAGTTGTCTGTTTATTTTTATAGTATATGGTTCTCCCAGATTTAAAAAACAGTAATTTTTCTGATGGTTTTAACTGTAACAAGGTTTCATACCTTGTCTTTGCGGTCCCCATTGTTGTGAGCAGCACTGTGTGCTGCAAAGTCCGCTGGTGTGGTGTGGTCCCATTCCAGTTCTGACAGTTTAAAGATTCGGGTCAGCATTTCTTTAAAAAAAATGCTAAATTATTACAGTTTGCTAACACGGAGCTGACTATGGCAGTCCATGTCCAAACCACCCCCATAAACTGCTCGCTAACTGGCACTGCCATGTGTGTTTGAATTTTTCCTTTCAGAGCTACCTTTGATCCAATCATGTGGTGGACAGCACAGGGATGATGAATATTTATTAGGGACTGCTAAATATTTATTATAGAACATGTGCAATCACTTTTAGAATGTGCACAACAACTTTTAGAATGGACACAACAACTTATAGAATATGCACAATGAGATTTTAGCAGCCATTGATTTTAATACACAATGTGCCCTCACAACATACTATATATTTTTTCATTATATGTTAATAGTATTCTACACCTCTGTATTGAAAATCTGTTGCTCTTTGAATTCTTACTCACTGCTCCCCTTTCCCCAAGGACATAGCTGGAAATGCGCTGGCTACAGCTCAGTATATCATGGCTGGTAAAACTTTTGAACTAACTAACTAACTAACTAAGACTGATAATTCAACATGGGGCCTACTGTACCCATAATTCTAAAAACTGCAAGT
The DNA here is from genome assembly GCA_016271365.2 of Neoceratodus forsteri. Classification (NCBI taxonomy): domain Eukaryota; kingdom Metazoa; phylum Chordata; order Ceratodontiformes; family Ceratodontidae; genus Neoceratodus; species Neoceratodus forsteri. Next base: position 1,124,132,384 of record CM057449.1, on the reverse strand, counting down.
GGGAGGGGAGGTTACAGATAGAATTTACAAAAGTAAACTACAAACCAGATAGATTTCATAGATAAAACAAAAAAGTCCGTGGGAGAAGGACTTAAACTGTATAACTGAGAATACTAACTGAGAGACAGGAAATGGCACCACAATCTGCATGGGGGTTGTGTACAGACCCCCATCTCAGGGGGAAGAAATGGACAAGGAAATGATAGAAGGCATCCTTAAAATGGCAGAAAAAGGGGAGATATTGTTGATGGGGGACCTGAATATGCCAGATGTTAACTGGAGTACCTTTGCTGCAGGCACATCCAAGAGCAGGATCATTCTTGATGCCCTACAGGGGGCATGCCTCAGACAGCTAGTGTTGGAACCCACTCAGGGGGGAGCAATCTTAGACCTGGTACTCTCAATTGGGGACGGAGAAAGGATCTCAGATTTAGAAGTGGGCAGCCATCTGGGAACAAGTGACCACCAAACAGTGTGGTTCACAATAAACACAGCCATAGAGTCAAGCCATACAAAAACAAGAGTATTGGACTTTAGGAAGGCTGAATTTGGGAAAATGAGAGAGTGCCTTAGAAAAGCACTAGAAAATGGGCAAGAAGGAGGGGTAGAGGAACAATGAGGAATAATCAAAACAGCCATCGCAGAGGCAACAAGCCTTTGTGTGAAGCAAATCAATAAAACAAAATGAAGGTAAAAAACACTATGGTTCTCAAAAGAGGTGGCAGGCATGGTTAAGGAGAAAAGGATAGCATTCAGGAAATATAAGGAAACACAGAAGGAACAGGACAGAGAACTTTATCAGTTAAAGCAGAAGGAGGCAGGGAAGGCAGTCAGACTAGCAAAGGCACAAACTGAGGAAAAGATAGCCAACTCTGTTAAGAAGGGGATAAAACCTTTTATAGGTACATTAGGGAGTGAAGAAAGACCAAGGGAGGGATACAGAGACTTAATAAAGGGGAGGAAATGTGGGCAGTGGGTGACAGTGAAAAAGCAGGGATACTGAACGAATATTTCTGCTCAGTATTCACAGTAGATGAGGAGGGGGAGGTGTCTAAACTGAACAAGGGAGAACTCTGATTAGGGGGGTCGATACCAGTCCATTTACAGAAGAAAGGGTTTTGAAAGAACTCTTGAAACTGAGGATGGACAAACAATGGGGCCTGATGGGATTCACCCAAGAATACTAAAAGAACTAAGGGGAGAATTAGTAACACCACTGACTACTCTCTTTAACAAATCATGGGAGGATGGAGTGGTACCTGAGGACTGGAGGAGGGCAAATGTGATTCCACTTCACAAAAGTGGGAGCAGGGCAGAGGCAGGAAACTACAGACCAGTTAGTTTGACTTCAGTGGTAGGGAAAATGATGGAATCACTTCTGAACAAAAGAATTGTTGAGTACCTTGAGGCCAGTGGGGCACAGGACCCAAAGCAGCATGGTTTCACAGCAGGAAGGTCATGTCAGATGAACCTAATAGATTTCTTTGACTGGGTGACCAAAGTAGTAGACCAGGGAGGGGCTGTGGATATGGCCTACCTAGATTTTAGCAAGGCATTCAACACAGTCTCACACAAAAGATTAATATACAAGTTAGCCAGCCTTGGAGTGGGTCCCAAGGTGGTAGTCTGGCTAAAAAACTGGCTGGACAACAGGACACAAAGGGTAATAGCAAACGGAGTCCACAGTGAAGAAAGGAGGATAACTAGTGGGGTACCGCATGGTTCGGTACTGGGACCGGTCCTCTTTAATATCTTTATAAGTGACATTGGAGAGCACCTGGAAGGAAAGGTGCGCTTTTTTGCAGATGACACAAAGATCTGCAACAGGGTTGATACACAAGTTGGGGCGGAAAGAATGAAAAGGGACTTGGCAAGGTTGGAGGAATGGTCAAATACATGGCAGCTCAGATTCAATGCAAAGAAGTGCAAGGTAATGCACCTGGGAAACAAAAAGCCAGGGGAAGAGTACACAGTGGGGGTGAGTTAATAACAACAACAAAAATTGAAAGAGACCTGGGAGTAATTATATCAGATGACCTAAACATGGGCAAGCAATGTGAGAAGGCAGTAAGGAGGGCTGGGGGGATACTGGGATGCATAGGGAGAGGCATCAACAGTAGAAAACAGAAAGTTGTTATCCCTCTCTACAGACAGTTAGTGAAACCCCATCTGGAGTATTGCATGCAATTCTGGAAACCTCATCTCCGCAAAGACATAGAGAGAGTGGAGTCTGTTCAGAGGAGGGCAACCAAAATGGTGCAAGGTCTGCACCAGAAGACATATGAGGAGAGACTAAAGCAGCTTAATACGTATACCCTTGAGGAAAGGAGGGAGGGGAGGACATGATAGAAACTTTAACGTATCTCAAGGGAATTAACAAGGTACATGAGGGTAGTATCTTTCAGAAGAAGAGATGCGCAAGAACAAGGGGGCACAATTTGAAGATAGAGGGGGGATGGCTCAGAGGTAATGTTAGAAATTATTTTTCACAGAGAGAATTGTGGATGCATGGAACAGCCTTCCTGAGGAGGTTGTGGAGTCAGGAACAGTGGGAGAATTCAAGACTGCATTGGACAGGCATAAGGCAATTCTAGTGGGGGGGCAGGAGGAAGTAAGCTGTTGAATAACTAGAATCTGCAGCTTATCCATCAGGTAGGGAAATGGGCAGACTGGGTGGGCCAATCGGTCCTTATCTGCCATCAAATTCTATGTTTCTGTGAGATGCATTGTGATCAAATGCATTTAGATGTTGTACAGAAACACAAGGTAGGCTTCTGTTATAAAATTCTATACTAATGGTATCACACTGCAGCAATATTGGAATGGATGGGATTTCAAAAATGGTTCATGTTGGAGATGTGGGAGTCATCCTGCATCACTAGCGCATAGCTTAGGGGATTGTCCTGAAGTAAAAGACATCAAACAGAGGGAAATTGACAACTTCTCAGATGTTACTGGCCAGATACTACTAGCAGTTCCTAAAATTTTTATTCTGAGAGGCATATCTCTAGTATAAAACATACTAAATTATTGGTGGTAGCTGCAGCACTAGGCCTAAAAATAATATTGCTAGCTAAATGGAGGTCTCCCATCCCTCCATCATTTGAAGAATGGCTAGAATACATGGAAAGGACAGCTGCAAATGAACATATGCATTATGTAGCCCTTAACAAAATAGTGTGAATTACTGAAATGTGGTAAGTTAGTGCTTATTAGCAGCCTGCTGGTGCCCACCATTGTCCCTTTACTTACTTTTTTTTAAAATTCTGTTTATGCACCTGGCTCTCCGAGGCATCCTTCAGAGGTGCCAACACAATCCTACCCCTTCTACTCCCCACCGTGGCCATCCACACCAGTTCACCCTTCCTTCAAGGGACTTCCCAGCACTCTGGATCACCCCCCCCAGAACAGGGCCCGCCCTTCCTCGGTGGCACTATCTGGAATTAGAGAGTCCATCCCTCTAGGAAGTCTGCCATGGATCCCTGATGTGGTCTGGCCCAGCAATGGGGATGAGAGGGAGATCCCTGGGGCCCTTGTCATCTCCTCATTGAGCTGTTTATTTTTTTTATTTTTGTTGTTGCTGTCCCTCATGGAGCCCGGCCAGCGAGGCAAGGCAGTGTAATGCCATGGCTCCACCTCCCCATACATACGCCATGCCACTATGATTGGGGACCTCCAGCCAGCCACCAGAGGTCACTCCAAGAGCGAGCGCACCCCAAGCCCTCCAAAGGGAAGAGAGAGCGGTTCACCTGGATGCTCGATCTCTTCCTTCCCCTGCTGACCCATGGCGGTCCAGGCTAGTTCCCGAACCCGGGTCACTGGTGTGGCGTAAGGTGTGGCGTCCAGCGCCTCAACCCTCAGTGCCACTGAGCCGGCCTCTCCTTACTTAATTTATATTTATGAACTCTTAATGGTTATTTGGGCAGGTATATATAACGTATTTTTAAAGATAAATATAGATTGAACATTATCTCCCTATTTGTTCTCACATGCTGATTTTCTGGATTAATTAACGTATGCAATGATATTACTAAGTACTTATGTCATATAAAACAGAGTTGTATACATCACAATTTGGATTTAATATGTATTATAACAATTGTATTTTTCTTTTCTTCGTAGTCTTTTAAACAACAAAGCCAATAAAATGTTTAAAGCAATAAAGAGACTACTGCACCACAGTGAGTTGTTCCATTGATGGGGATGCTGCTCAGAAACTAGAACAAAAGTCATTTTGCTATGAAAGATGATTTTCTAGTCCTGCAACCTAAAGAAACAGAAGCTACCACAGGAGACTTCAGACCCTGAGTCTGTCTGTACAAATAACTATAAGCATTCCTCTATTTAAAGACATTTCTTTAGAACGGTCTTGGGTGAGTGTACAAAAAGGTTGTTGAGTAAATATGGGTTAATGGGTAATTGTCTAAATAATACAATGTAATATGAAAATAATACAATATAATGTTCATATTGTGCTTAAGGCTTATTAGTAGATAGACTGCTGTATATACATTTGTTTCTATGTTCAAATTATTGCTTGTAGACATACATGGGTACATTCAAAAGGATTTTACATGGACACAAGGGCACACTGCCCCTGTGTCTACATCTTCCTGATTGTGTCTGGCAAACCCTGCTGCTATTTTCAAAATATGTATTTGTTTGAAACAAAAAGTCACGCTCTGCTGTAAAAAATTGTCACAGATGAGATCTGCATCTCTTTTTGCTGCATTTGCGTCTTTTATTGGATGAGAGATTCAGACATAGATCATCTAATAGCTGATCTAAATGTTTGGACAGATTTTCCTTTTGAAAATAGTGTCTGGCAGATCTCGGAGAGAACCTTTTGAAAATTCTGCCCATAGTTTTAATTTTGTCTCAGTTTCTTCAATTCCATTTTCTCTTCATCCCATGTATCAGCTTTGTGCTTGTCCCATACCCCCAACTCCTCAGCATTATCTTCCTTGTGGAAGTGATTGTGAGTATGTTTACTTTTTGATTTTTTTTTCTATAGAGGTGTTTATGTTCCTTGGCAGGGTTGGGTGACCATTTCAGCCTTGTCCTCACCAGATGCAGCTGTCCCATATCTTCTCTAGTGTTGGGGACCATTATCCCCCATGGATTGACCCCATGGCAAGGCTAGGAAGGAAGGGCCATCCTTCCCCCCCCCCCGGGACACTAATCCAGATTGTCCCCATACCAGAGAGATTGGGCGGGCCACCAGCCTGATGGACAGGGCTTCATATAGCATGTCCTCCATTTTTCCTCTTGTTTTCTTCCCTTGGACTCAACGGATGTGCAATGAGTACTTTGCAGGAGCTTCTCCTTCGTGGAGATGTCCCAGGTGCTCTGAATGCTGGCCCTTCCCCTCTAAGTGACTCACATGAGCCAGCACCTGGATTCCTCCAGATGGCAGCCAAGCTGCAAGTCATGGAATTCCCCCTCCTGGAGGGAAGAGAGCAGTCCTACAGATGCTTTGTCTTCCTCTCCCGGGCAACCCCTGAGTGACCAGTGTCCATTCTCGAACACGAGTTGCTGGTGTGGAAAGAGGTAAGGTGCCCACATCGCCTCAGCCCTCTTTACCACTGGGCCAGCTTTTTTGATTTCTTTTAATTTCTCTGTGTCCTTTCATGTGCAGCAGCAAAATTTCCTTTCTTATATATTTATATTTTTTATATTCCATTGAAACAGATATCAGTTTGGTGTATTCCTCTATAGAAAATGCTCTTTACATAAGTGCTTATCTTAAAATGATATGATCTACACATTTACTTTTCTCCTGCATATCTTGGCTCAAGAAAAGAATTCTCTTTTTCAATGTCACCCTCTTTATTGATCTCTGGACTTTATTGTAAGATTAGACTCCACTGATCTTGCTTTTTGAATTTAATATGCATTTATGTATTTAAAATATTTATGCCTCCTTATCACACATTGAACTATTTAATCCATTATCTGCAATTTCACTATAACTTGTACCGAGTGCATACCTTTCACCTTTGGTGCTCCTTGTTTCCATTGTTTTTAACCACACTGCTGTTGTACTAAGTATATCACTTTAATTGTATTATATTAAAATATTCTGCTGCTGTTCTGCTGACATGCCCCCTGATAAAGGCCTAGAGCAGGTTAAAGTACTAGGTCTATGGTTGGCAATCTCTTTACTTTGTGCCTTAACAAAATGGTATTTTGCAGTTACTGCAATTTTTTCAGTATTTTTTTGTTTGGCTCTCACTTTTAAGTGCGACACTTTACTTCTCTGTCATTGTTTGGGCTAGCTGCTTGTGTCTGCATAAGCTGCTTTCCCAGGACCTTCTGTTTCACTTTGTTTGGAGTGATATGTTGACTAAACTGCTGCATTCAATAGATGGAAAAGAAGGGATACCCTCATGTTAACTTCATGTGAAACTATGGGGAAGCTTCCTCATCTTGATAATATTAGAGTTGTCCAGTCATCTACCAAGTAATATAAAACGCACAGTGCACTGAAACAGTAATTGTGAACATTAAGCAAGCAAGACATTTGCATTACATGTTTAGGTTTGTAGATGTCTTTTGGTGGAAATCGTCAGCTATAACATTAAGGATGAATTTTAAAACATTTTTTAGTGTACAACTTTAAAATATAAAACTCTTTCAGGATGCTCCATGTCCTCCAATACTGTATATGTTCCTTTTAAATATTAAATCACTGCCAAAATTACAGTTTAGTGGTGAGCATGTTCTCTCACCACACAGAGGGCTGAGATTACATCCCAAGCCCAGACTTCCAGTTAGACCTGTGGAGGGTTTCAGTACAGTCTGCGTGTAACACCCTATGGAGGAAGTGTGAAATTTGCTACTGTAGGACTGCCCCCTGGTTGCCCAGAGGGTGGGAGACATACAGCACACAGTTCTTTCTCCTCATTCCCTGACACTATATGGGATGTTGGTTGATACAGAGGCAATCAACATCCTGATTTGAAGATTTCCATCATGTGTTGGTTTACGAGTGAGTGTCACTTCTGCCTCCTAGATGAGCTGAATATTTTTCACACACATTTGCATGAGAGGGCCATCATGGAGGTAATGTATGTCAATGAGACAAAAAGGCTGCTTGGAACTTAAGGGGAGTGGGTCCCAGGCAGAAGGAGTCCACAAGGAAGGAGGGTGGTTGGAGGTAAAATGGAGAAAAAAGGGGAAAAGAATGAAGGAATAAGTAACCATTTCATGTTCACAAATGCTAGACATGTGCAAATTATGTATTCCATTTGTAATTCAACAGAAAATGACCACTTTGTACTCAAAATTAGCAGGAAAATTATCTTTCCACCTGCAAGGACTTGATGGCCTTTGCTCTCAACCATAGCATGTTATTTGTGGGAAATGGTAGGCCTTGAAAGTATATTTTGTCTACTGCATCTGCTGTGAATATCCAGCCCATAGAATAAAGGGGTCCTGATGTGTCATGGGTTGCACCATGTTTTACAGTAAGAGTCACAAAAACAGACAAACATATCAGTTCAGCATCATAGGGAACAGCGGGACACTACAATACCTTAACTGGTTTCATGCTACATGCTTCTTCTGGGGGAGCTGAGTGCAAGTCAGTGTAGAGCTTATGAAAGCAACATTTAAAGACACAATCCATTATATAGATAAAAAAGTGTGTAATGCAAAATAAGTGCATAGAAGTGCACTATACAGTACATACAGTAATAATCTAGACAACAAAGGAAGATACAAGTTAAAGCATTAGCTGATGGATATTAGTTTACACATACTAGTCATCTGGGCTACTAACTAACATAAACCATCTCGCTCCTGAAAGAATCGGTATACACCCAGAAAACACCATGGTTATAGAACAATTGCCAAAAGCGTATAATTGTTGGGCTACTAACAAGCAAATATTTTACTCTCTGATCCAATCCCTTTTAAAGGTGCAGTTGCTATGACCATGTGAGTTCTGTAGGATTATCTATCAAGAGAAGAAGGCAACTCCATTAACATCTTGAATACGTGTACTTACATAACTTATCAGAAATTAAAAGGCTATTTTTCGAGGAAAGGTACCATGTCAAACCTGTCATTAGGCCATGGGCCAATTAAAGCCTCAACAGTGAAAATCCAAAAGGATTACCTTTTGAGAAGTGCCAAATTCAGGTCACCACTCTGTGGTCCAATGGAGACGTTTTCAATATCACAAATATAAAATGATGTGGCCCTCCCAAATTCCTCAACCTGATAACATGCTGTGACAGTGCACTAGTACTGTCCTCTTTAGATATACTCCTGAGATGTTCCCCATTTTCATCTTTAGAGGCCTCATCATCTTCCCAGCATAGAATGTGCCACAATTGTCAGTGTCAGTGGCTCAGTAGGTAGCACACTCGCCTCTGAGGCCGGGAGATCAGAGGGCTGTGGGTTCAGTTCCCACATCTGGCACTTGGGTTAATATCCCAGTACTGACACTGTAGTGCAGCATGAGAGGGGTGCTGCACTTCTGAGGTGCCGTCTTTCGGATGAGATGTTAAACTGAGGTCCCATCTCCCTGGATTGGTGGTAGTTCAGGTAGATATTAAAGATCCCATGGCACTTATCGAAAAGAGTAGGGGAATTTCACCAGTGTCCTGGCCAAATTTCCCTCATTCACTAAAAAATACCACCAACAGCTTAATCTGGTTCAAGGTCAGTAAGCATTCATCTGTATCCCCTTCCCCCAGGTCATGCCTGAAAATAGGCAAAACCTGTCTAGTGCACTTACCTGGTCAACAAAAACTAAATAAATAAATTCACAAGTGACCAAATAAACTGCGCAGGGTGTGACACAGTTTATAAAGGCTCTAATTGTAAATACTTGGAAGGAATTCACAGAAGTGAACATCTTGGTTTTAGGGCTTGATGAACAAAGTTTGCAATTATCACATATATGTCTACCAGATGGTAGAGGGGGAGCCAGTTCAGCCTATTTTGGTGCTCCTTGGGTTGCAGGATGTGAACCAAACTATCTCTGATGTTGGTTCCTTTTTTAAATACCATCCTAGGTGGCAACACTGTCACCTCCTTCAGACACCTGTCTAATTTGGAATATATGCCAGTTTTCCCAGATGATATCTAGGACCAGTCCTGATTGTCTAGAATAGGTTGTGATAACATTAAGTCATTGTTCCCCCAGTTCCTGTTGTTGCTGCCTGTTAACAAGTTTGACCTATTTTAGCCAACTGAAAAGTTGGAGGCATCCTCAACCACTGGCCTGCTGCATCCACAGGTGTAAACCTTTTCTCTAAGTTCTTGACTTCTGACTGCAAAATGACCATCATCACTGCAGTTACAGCTAATCCTCAAAAACTGAGATTTGGAAGGAATTATAATATTATCAATTGTGTAGTGGTGTTGGTAGCAATGGTAGCTAGAGGAAAGCAAAAAAGTATTGCATTCTGTACATTTTCTAAACAGATCCCATTTTCAAAGTGCCATCTGAGGACCAGCAATATTGCATGGCTGCAAAACTGTATTCACTTCAGATGTAAGGGATTTAGGGTCTATATTTGGTTGTACTAGTGAGATTACTAAGACTCTTACTATCTGAGGATGCATCTCTCTGCTTAGACTTTAGTCTGTAATCTGTGGAACTTGTGTTCTTGCAAGGTTAAGAGAGTTATAATGGCATCACTGTTGGTGTAAGACTACATGTGTTAAAATGTAAAATCCTCAATAAAGTATCAATTAAAAAAAAATAATCAGATGGAAAGAACAATATGTAGAATGCATAAACAAAAGGAAGACAGATAATTTTCAACAGGTTTAATTTTTGTAACTCTCTCCAAGGCATATGCAGCCATTATAAAGCATAAACCCTATGAAAAACATCATGGGTATGCAAATACTTCATAAATCTCACCAGGCACTGCATTCTGCAAGCCTTGCCACTGCTTGGACCTCATTACAGCAAATTGTGTGCACCCTAAATGTAATAATCACTAAAATCTGCACAAAGTGGCTGGCCAAAGGCACAACAGCAGCACTATCACTTGCTATGCCAGCAACCTGGTATTAGAATGAGCTTGGGTCACTGGGGATCCACTTGAGGAGGAAAGATCGAATACCCAAGGGACAGCTCTCCTTCTTTGGGGAGGGGGACATAGTGTTCTGCTGTTTGTCTGCCACCTGGCAGTGACCAGGAGACAGCACAGTGGGATCACACCAAAGGGGCTGCTGCATGTATGTGTACCACCATGCATGTGTATGTGCATCATGGCATGCTGACACCGCTGGGGAGAAAACCAGGAAATGGAGGAAATAGCCCTGGACTGCCATTTCACCAAAACTCCCTGCAGGTCCATGTAGTACTGAATACCAGGCCACCCACCACTATTAAAGTCCTGGATAAGTGGTACAGAATCAATATGTCCATGAGAAGGTTGGTGATTGGGGGGGGGGGTACTGACCGGCGAGTTGGGAATGATAAAAAAATTTACTAAAAATCAGCAAAAAGAGTATGTATGACTCCAAGAAGTGCTGCAAGCTGTGCATGCCACCTAAAAACTAAATATTTGCACCAAGCATGAAAGTTCAATATTCACAAAAGTTTCACTTGAGCAAATATTTTGCCTACCTGCAAACTCACGCTAGTTAAAATTTATGGCTGGTGCAGACCATCTAGCTAATGTTGCAGACTGTGATTACTTTACAATGATGCAGATACTTAGGTAGAACCTCCAGCATCAGTTCTGGTTAATTCCCATGAGCATTTTAACAGTTGTATAGTAATTGCCTAAAGGCTGTTGTCAAATTATGGTGTTCTCCTCTTGTATACAGTTGATGTAACTTCCTTTAATGACACTGCAAATAAGTGTGTGCAAATGCGCAATGCTCTAAGGAAAAGGATGTCTGTGGTGCGTCCTGCCAAGAAAATAAAAACAGTTATAACTGCACACAGCCTTTCAATACAAGACTGTTTCCCACTTTAGAGTATTTTTCAGGATCAGCTCTGAGATGGCCAGGCAGAAGAAAAATACAGTACATCAAAGATACCTGCATACCAAAACAATCCAGTTTCTTAAGAAGAAGAAATAATGAGCCAGAATGCTTGCAGTCCAGTTTGTTGTTCATAGGTTGCTGATGTATAAAGCTGAAACCGCAGACAGACAGCAGTGGGAAGATGACAAGATTCCTAGTCTGCCACTAATCTCACCATTTACCTGAAGTCTTTTATCACAATGATGTCTAGGGCCTAACCTTTACTACAATCTACTTTGTGTTTACGCTGTGAATTATACCACACATCTGAGGCATGCAATTAAGCAATGACCAGTGCTGTATTCTGAAGGGGTGAGGGGGAACAGAGAGAAAGAGATGAACAGAGCACATCAGTATCTACAGTAGGCTATTTTTTTCTGATTTAGCTTTAAATAAAATTAAAGATAAGCATCCTTGCTAAAATTTGCTCCATGTTTCGATATGCTCCATTTATTATGCAATGTGTTTTTTTTTGTTTAGAACTGATTTATACAAGATAACCTGACATGCAATATCTCATTTTCAGTGGGGGTCCTGCGTCTACCCAATGTTACTGCTGGGAGGACTGAAGCCCAGGGAAGGTTCAGTGACTTGATAAGGCTCATGGGACTTTTTACTGACATCTCCATCACTGGACTTCAATGGACAATTAAATCCTATGATTTATCATTACTGAATCTCCTGTTATGCTGACTCACGTTGTCAGTGCTATTTCCTAAATATATAACTACCACTGTACTTTATACAGTTTTTGTGTATTGTTCTCAAAAGATTTTGAGATAGTCTGTGTCACATGGGCAGTTCTGTGTTTGGTGAGACCAACGTACTGTACAAATGGTAATCTACAAAGAGACAAAATCCCACCAACTTCAACTGGACTGATTAGATGCACGCATTCTCATAGGTCAAATCATGCAAACAGGTAGCCCACCAATCTTGGGTAGCTAGTTAGATCATTTTACCCCTTCCTGTCTGGTTTCCACTAATCCCACTCCACCACCACTTTCTTCTTTTGCCTCACCAACTCAGTCCTTAAAGGAATGAACTGAGGCCACATCACTGCTGCCATTTTTATTGACCTGGCAAAGGTGTTCAACACAGTCTCTCACCCTCTACTTCTGTCCAGACTTGCCTCTGTGGGTCTAACTGCCCCAGTGGTCAGCTGGTTCCACCTCTTCCTCATTTGGAGGTCACAGTCAGTTTCTATTAGTGGCATCATATCCCCTCCTCTACCCATTGAGTCTGGTGTCCCACATAGATCTGTCCTTGGCCTGATCCTTTTCTATATATTTTTGAATGACCTTCCCAAGGTGTATACATCATCCTACTTTCAACAGTATGCTGATGACACAATCCTTTTTGCCTCTGGATCCTCAGCTCCAATATGATTTCTGTAGTGTTCAGGACTGATTCTGGGATAACTAGCTGTCCCTTCACACAACAAAGACAACCTCTATGACTTTTGGCTCTCAGCAGTGTCTTGTCACCATCAAACGTCCCTCCTGTCTTCATGATCCTTGAAGGAACCAAGATTAAGATTGTCCCCTCCATTAAGCACCTTGGAGTTTGGCTTTACAGCCACCCTGACTTTTAACCAACATTGATGCAACCCACTCCAAGCTCCTCCTTAAGTTAGGAGCACTCTACAGGAATAAAGCCTGTATCAACCCCCATGTCTTCAAAATGATCCTCCCTGCCTTTGACTTCAGTGATGTGGTTTAAAGTGCTGCCCACAATTCCACTCTGGCTAGACTGGATCCCCTATTCCACTCCTGCCATTTTGCTCTTAACTGCCCTACACAAACTCATCACTGTTCCCTGTACTCCACCCTCTCCTTCCCTTGGTGGTCACCGCTTCTCTCACTGCACTTCCCTCATTGCCAAGTACTGGTTTGGCTCATTCCCCTGCTACCTCTCCTCCCTCCTTTCCTGCTCCCCCTCCTCCTACTCCTTCTGCTCTGCTGATGCCTGCTCCTTCTCCATTGCTCAAACCAAGACCTCTGCTGAGCAGTCTGCTTTCACTTATAGGCTCCTTCATCTCTGGTCCTCCCTGTCATTCTCCATTTGTTCTGCCTCCACTCCTGCTGCTCTGAAGGCTCTTCTTCATATGCACATCACTCACACCCGTACCTGCCTGTGATTTTCTCCCTTGCTCCCCTCAGACCTACATTGATCTGCAATAATGTATATTAATTTGTTATGTGGTTCATACTGTCCCTGTTGCACTAGTCTGATCCCAAGGTCACATTATTTGAAGCTGCACTGATCACCGTAAATAATGTATACTGTAATCTGTATTTATGCAAGAATATTCATTGCTATTCTGTGTCTACTTTTATTCTGAGTGCTGATTGTCATTGTGTAGTAGAACTGTACTGTGCTGTGCCTTGTAACCCCTCTCACCAGGACCCTCTGGAAACAAGCTACCTTGGCTCAGTAGACCTGTCCTGCTAAAACTCTTTCAAAAAATAAACAAACACTCCCATAAAATAGTTTTCCTTTTAAGACTTGTGACATGCAAAACTCAAAGCTTTTTTTTCTTATGCTTATGCATATGCATACCAAAAAGCTTGTACAGTAATGTTTAACCATTGGTGATCCCAACTTAAACTAACATACAGTACTCATATTGTTCCAGCACATGCTTAAATGTCATTGCTTGAAGACACATTTGGTACTGTACATGTCTGCTCAGGGTATCCTTGTATTGCACAGGCTTGCATATTACACACAACTTATATTGTCCTTCCCAACAATATTTGCTTTATTTCAGCTATTGTAAATATTAAAGATAGCTACAGTTGTGCAGCAAGAAAAGATATCTGTTCCAAGACCTTAGACTTTAAAACAGCAGTGCAACAAAAACAGTTTATTTTTTATTTCCAAAAAAGCTAGTTTCAACTAGAATTAATAAACATATTAGGATACTGGACAGATCTACTTTTCTAGGTACCTACTGTACTGTGCTGCACACCACACTTTTTATTTTCTCAGTCCTAACTCTTACTAGGTTTACAATAATATTTCTAAGCCAAATGTGATATTTTCTTCTTCAGAAAAAACTAAACTAGAGCATTTATAAACTACTCAGATTTTGGTGGAACTAGAACATTTTACCACTAAAAAGAAAAAAAAAACCTGGAAGGTGCCTAGAATATTTTGGAGTGAAGGAAAAGTAGGGTCAGATTTTTTGCCCACGTTGCTTGCACTGCTGCATTAATGTATGGCTTCAACACTTACAATACAGTCTGTGTAAGTTCTGTAGTTATAAATAAAACATTGGTAAGCAGCCTAATTGCCCCAGCATTCCTACCATTGCTTCGGTGCTAGGACTCTCAGCATCATATTGATTTTTGGATTCTGTGTTATTTCTAGGTGCCAACAGCATACCTGTTATCAGCTATTGTGGCCATGCATACTCTTTTGTGCATTTAGTCAAGTTTAAGGTTACATGCATTATGAGTGATTTGACTGCATGATGTCATTCATGATGTCAGTGATAGGGCTTTTAGGTCTAGGCATAGGGTTTCTGACTTACACAAGCATGGGTTTGGTCCCCTATATTCCAAGTTTTTTCTTTCTCACTTCACCTTTTGTTGCACAAGAGAATTTGTTAGATGTCATGGCTGATATAGTGACGTGAATGGTTTCAGAAGAGCTAAACTGCAGACTTTCAGATGACTGAAGTTTGTTCTACTGTATCTTGTAGTCAAATAAACGAGTCCTGGCTGTGGCTTGTCTAGGTTTGAATACAATTCAAGTCACCTGTTTTGCATATTGTGACATAACCTCACCACAATACAAACTGCAACTCACTTACCTGCAGCTCAGTGGCACACTGAATATGTGTTGTTAGCAGGCAAAAGATCAGTGGTTTGAATCCTGGCAGGGCCTCAACAATTTTTTTATAAGATGGAAACTCATCTGAATGGGGATTCATGGTGGTGCAGAACTGGAATAGTAAATTATAGGAGAAGTAAATTTGACCCAGAACAATTTTATGAGGGTAAACCACTTGCTGCTATTAGATCCCCAGTCATCTCTTTTACATTTGGTGACATAACTTCTACATCATAGGAACTGCAACTCCCTTACCATCAGCTCAGTGGCATACTGAATGTGTGTTTTCTTTGTAGGCAAGAGATCAGCATTTCAAATCCTAAAAGGAATATAAACACTTTTTTTGTAAGATGGAAATTCACTCGAGTGGCAATTCATGGTGGTGTGGAGTTGCAACAGAAAATTATATGAAGTAAATTTAGCTAAAATAACAGTTTGTGAAGGTAAATTGGCTGCTGGGATTAGATGCCCAGTCACCTGTTTTGTAGGTTGTGACAACCTGTACCTCATAGGAAATACAACTCTCTTAACTGCAACCCCATGGCACACTGAATGTGTGTTGATTAACATGCAAAGAATCAGTGGTTTAAATCCAGGTAGACATACAGCAGTTTGAATCCTGGCAGGGACTTAAGCACTTTTATAAACTTTTTTGTAAGATGGAAACTCAGTTGAGTAATGATTCATGGTGGCATGGAATGGAATAGTAAATTATATGAGATGTAAATTTAGCTAAAAACAACAATTTGTGACGGTAAATTGCCTGCTGAGATTAGATCCCCAGTCACCTGTTTTGCAGGTGTGATATAATCTCTGTATCACAAGAACTGCAACTCACCTACCTGCAGTTCAGTGACACACTAAAAGTGTGCCTGCTTAACAGGCAATGGATTAGTGGGTCAAATCTGAGCAGGACTAAAGCATTTTAATTTTTTTAGAAAAATGAAAACTCACTTAAATAGCAATTCAAGGTGGTGTGGAGAGGAATAGTAAATGATATGAGAAGTAAATTTAACTAAGAACAACTATTTGTGAAGGTGAATTGTCTGCTGGGTTAGGTCCATAGTTACTTGTTTTGCAGGTTGTGACATAACTGCTATACCATAGGTAAGGCCGTATTATTTTTACAGTTAGCATGGATTTCATGGTTTCCATGAAATGTACCCAGTGCCGTGAAACTCTCCAATTACATGCAGGTGTCTTTTTCTCCCTTTTCCAGTATTTCTTTGGCTCTTCCTCCCTCCTGGTTATTAGTTCTTCATATGTGACCTCCCCAGTGCTGTAGTGTGGCTCTGTAAATCATTTAGAATGCCAAAAATAAAACAAGCTGTGCAGATCAGGACCCAAACTGAGCCTACATTAGTGAAACAAATGGATTAGCTGGAGTTCTTTTAAATGCTTTTGAAATCCCTTCAGCATTAATTTTAAATATGAATACCATTAAAATAAAAAATACTCAAATGTAGTACATAAATTCCATTTTGGTTTCTATATCATTTATTAAAAAAACATACAGCACAGTACTTAAATAAATCTCCTTCGGATTCCCACAGTCCTAACAACAGGCAATACTGTTACAGTAAAAAAAGATTAGCGCCATTTAGAGATTGTTGCTACTGGGGCAGAGACACCTGACTTAAAAAAGAGACCGCATAGTATGAATTATTGAAACATGATGTATTGAGACACGGATTAATGGGAGCCACCTGTATGTTGAATAAAGCTAACAAACTGAGTTGTTTAGAGGCTATGCAAGGCTGCCTGGTGGGCTAAAGACTGGCTGACTGATGCAGTGAGCCATTTCTGCCGTATTGTGCCATGAAAAAAGTGATTTTCACTATGGACGTACTGTGAAATGAGCCATTTTTCACCATGAAAAAAATTACAGCCCTAACCATAAGAAATGTGACCTACTTATCTGCAGCTAAGTGGTACACTGAATGTTTGTTTGCTTAACAGGCACAGTATCAGTGGTTTAAATTTAGGTAGACATAGTTTGAATTCTGGCTGTGACTTAATTTTTCAACTCTTTTTGTAAGATGAAAACTCAGTGGAGTAGTGATTCATGGTGGTGTGGAGTGGAATAGTATATTATACTGAGGTTTTCACTCTGCTAAAGAAGGAGTGGACAACAGACCACAAGAGCATTAAAACTGACGTTTAACAAATGAAGAAAGCAATAGATATTTGTTGCTCCTGACATTACAGAGGGCAACATCTCCCATTAAGCAATAGATATTTGCTTCAGGACTTGGGAGCGCTGGAGCTGTTGACTGTTGCTATGAGACCTAGCAGTGCTGACTGAGGGTAGTTGTCCTGGTGAGCCCTAGGTGTTATATCCTAACTGACGGAGTCTTGAAGTTTAAATATTATTTAAATCTAGGCAGGATTGCCTGTGTTTTTTTGTAAAGAAACCTCAGACTGATTTTATTATGGTTTTCATTTAGTTTTAGTGCAATACATTGCTACTGAGAGGTCATGTGACCATGGAATGAACTTCTGGGTCCCAGAGCATAAAACACACCACTCGGTGAGCATGACATACTGAGGTTGTCACTCTGCTAAAGAAGGGTGGACAACAGACCACAATAGCCTGAAAACTGTGATATTTAAACAAACAGAAAAGGCAATAGATATTTGCTGCTCCCAAGATTACAGAGGGTAACATCTCCTGTTAAGCAATAGATATTTGCTTTAGGACTAAGGCAGCAATTGAGCTGTTAACTGTTGCTATATGACCTAGCAGTGCTGACTGGGAGTAGTTGTCCTGGTGAACCCCAGGTGCAACACCCTAACTGACAGAGTCTTGTAGTTTAAATATTGTTTTTAACCTAGGCAGGATTGCCTGTGTTTTTAGGTAAAGAAACCTTGTGCTGATTTTATTATTGTTTTCATTTAGTTTTAGCACAATATGTTGTTACTGAGAGGTCATGTGACCATGGAATGAACTTCCAGGTCCCAGAGCATAAAACACACCACTCGTGAAGTGGGGTGAATGCACAAGGAGATGTGTGTAGAGACAAGAACACATGTCTGCCATGTTCACTGGGTCAGATGGGGCAGAAAGTCTAGGTATCTTGCTAAAGTAATCTGTGTCAGAATTATTAAGGTTGGTAGACTGCTCTTTGCAAGTGTTTGTAAACTGCTCCTGTAGATAAAAGAATCTATAATGAATTGACACACAAGATTATAATGGCTTATACAAACATTCCCCTAAGTCAATACAGTAAGTGCTAAGCAAACCACTGCTGTCAAGTAATTTTCCATCGATTAAAAAAAATCTTCATTGCTTGTTTTAAACTGAAGTATTAAAACTCTGTCAGTTGACCTTAAAAACTGTGGACACTAGGTGCTACTGAAAAGCAATTTCCTACTGAGACTATGGTCTGTTACTAGTGAAAACATTTGTTAATAAACTGTAGCATTAAAAGTGTGTGACTCATTGCTAAATCCGAGGATGCTTCTCACATAATCTGTTTTTGTAAGCAACATGGAAATGACAGACAGTGGCAGTATGGTGAAAATAGATGACATACTAGCCTTATTAGAGCAGGAAGGATCGATAAGAAAATGACTCCTCTGTAAAATGTTTTCTCCTAAAACAGGAACAAAGAAGGTTTCAGAGTATGTATGTAACACATGTGAGCTATTAGGCACTATACAGAAGGAAAATGGAAAACTGAAGAATGAGATTCATCAAATGAATGAAATTGCTAATATACAGGAGTTTTTGAACTCAATTAAAAAAAGAAAATCCTATGTTAGAAAAATCTAAAAAGAAAAGAACTAGAAAATACCTCAGGCCCTAGTAGCATAACAGAAAATGACCAAATCTTAAAAAAAGTTAGAGATGATACAGGGGGAAATGTATATGATTGGACACAAGTCACTGTTAGAAGGAAAATAAAGCCAAGAAACCCTACCTCAAAAGAATACCATTCAATCTTAACACACAATAGATTTTACTCACTTCAAAATGAGACATGCACAGCCCCGAAGAGATAGTGACAGAGAGTACTTGGAAAGATTAATTAATGGAATTCAATAATTAAATACTGTGACAGTCATACATGCAGGGACGACAAAACACAAGTGTCTCCTGTCTCCCAGGAGCACATATACATGACATCTCAACCAGTATGAATAAACTAAAACTATCAAATCCACTATTATTTTGCATGTGGAGAAAAATGATGTTGGAAAGGAACATGAAAAAGATATTTGCGCTAATCTCCTGGAGCTTGGAAACAACCTAAAAAGTGAAGGTCACAAGGTGGCCATATCAGGCATTTTGCCTGTTCCTAGGGCACAGCAAGAAAAAAATTCACAATTCAAAGAATCAATATTATATTAACTAAATGCTTAGGAAAAAATCAGACATTCATAGCTAACTGGGATAAGTTTCACAACAGAATTGAATTATACTCAAAAGATGAACTACACTTGAGTAAAAAGGGGGCAAGATCCTTGCTGAAAACCTAAAACAATACTTAAATAAATTTGGTTTAAACTAGTTGGGGGGGACACAGTCAGTGGTCACTAAACAGAAGCAAATAAAAATAAACAAAGGTCAGCAGAAAGGAATCTCACATGAATTAAATGTTCTATCACTTAATGCAAGAAGTATGAATAACAAGCTTGATGAACTGTGGGCCCTTATTTGTAATTATCCCAGTGACATAACCATCATTATGGAGATGTGGTGGACAGAGGAAATGGAACATTGGGGCATTAACCTTGAGGGCTACACCCTGTATAAGAGCACTAGGGCTCACAAAAGAGGAAGAGGTGTAGCCATATATATTTAAAAAAATATTAACTCCACAGACATTACTCATATGATAAAAACTAACAGTAGCACTGAGACTATCTGGGTGAAAATTTGTGGAGGTTGTTCTAGCTCCATAATTGTAGATAACATATATAGACCACTGGGTAGTACAATAGAAACCACTAAAAATATAATGAATGAAGTTGAAAGAGCAGGGGAGCTAGGAGACCTGGTAATTATGGGAGACATAAATATGAATGAGATCAACTGGACTGCCACTGGAAAATTTTTTTAGAGATCTGTAACAGAAACTGAGACAGTGTGTAAGAGAACCAACAAGAGGGCAATACATCCTGGATGTTGTCCTTGGTTCAAAAAACATTACTATTAAAAACTGTGATATAGGACCTCCTTTAGGGAATAGTGACCACAGGTCCATGGAATTCCAAGCTGAATATGAATTTCTGGTCAAAATGGATGTACAGAGATTTACCTATACAATAAATCTGATACCACAAAAATAAAAAGTAAGCTAAGAAACATTGATTGGGAGAACGTTCTGGAAAGCTGAACAGCTACAGAAATGTGGCAGATTATAAAAATAATCATATTGCAAACTAGCAGTGAATGTATCCCAAGGCTAAACAAGCATTTGTCAATGCTGAATGTTTGCTTGCTGGCATTGGCATTGGTAGTGTAGAAGTTACAGAGCTGCATAATAGCAGTGGCAGCGAAGTATTGAACTGAAGCCAACCCCACCGCCACCCTGCAGAGAGTGACAAGCATTGGGGTGTGCCTTTGGGTTATCCAGGCACTGACCATGCCATTTCACCACCCTACCCTGCAGACACTGATAAATGTCTCAGTGCGGGTCTTTGACCTTATTGCACCCCATTCCATCAGGAAATATGGTGAGATGGGTGCGTGAAGTTTGGGCCCACCTTGAAGCCTCTCACCAGTTGCAGGGGTGTGGGTGGGGTGGAATGGTATGAGCATTACAGGCAGAATCCCAAGTCACACCCCTGATGCCTGTCATTCTTTACAGGGTGGGCGTTATGGTCAGGCCCTCTTTGCGCCTCAGGCATTCGTTGGTATTTTCACTCCAAATTTTCAACACGGTTTTTTGTGACCCCCACCTCATGAACAGTGACAATATCAGTTTGTTAGCCGAAAACTGCTTTTGCACAGCTACTACGGCATTTAGCACCACAGGTGCAAATACACATTCCGAACAGGATGTGAAAAATGACAGCGGTACTGTTCATGGGGAGGTGTAAAAAATGGCAATGTTGAAAATCTGCTGAGAAAATATTAAAAAACTGGTGAAGTCATGAGCGTGCGTAGAAACTGTGCAATGCACACCCGTAATGCAACTAGTTTGGGGATTTTTTTACAGCAGATTGTTAACACAGGCATTTTGGGACCTCCGATCATGAACAGTGTCAGTGTGATTTTCTTTATCTGTCCTGAACAATGATTTCCCACAGCAACCAAACATTTCTGCACTGAAAGTGTGAAAACACATTTTGGCCATGTTGTGGAAAATGACAGCTGAACTGTTCATAAGGAGGTGTGGAAAAATGCCACTGGTGAAAATCTGGACTGAAAATATTACAAATTCATGATCTTACGAGGGTGCGTGGAAACTGCTCAATGCTCACTCATAACACAGTCATTTTATGGAGTTTTATCACCAAATTTTCAACATAGCCATTTTAAGACCTCTGCTCATGACCAGTGTCACTGTGATTTTCTTAATCTGTCCCAAACATTGTTTTCACACACCGACTGTACCATTATGCGCTACATGCGGAAACACATTTTGGGTGAGATGTGAAAAATGGTAGCTGTACTGCTCATAAGAAGTGAAGTAAAATGGCACTGTTAAAAAATCTAGTGTCAAATACAAATCGCAAACTTGCCAGTGTGCGTAGGAACTCTGTAACTTAGCTCCTAAAACAGTCATGATTTTGGGAATTTTCACCAAATTTTCAACATAGCCATTTTAACACCTCTGCTCATGACCAGTGTCACTGTGATTTTCTTAATGTGTCCCATACATTGATTTTGCACACCCGGCCTACGCCATTGTACGCTACACTTGGCTGAAAACACATTGTAGGTGAGATGTGAAAAATGACAGCTGTACTGCTCATAAGGGGTGTAGTAAAATGGCAGTGTTGAAAATCTGGAGGAAATATTGAAATTCACGAACTACAGTGTTGTAGGAACTCTGCAATGCACGCTCATAAAACAGTCATTTTAGAATTTTTCACAAAATTTTCAACATAGCCATTTTAAGACCTCTGCTTCATGAACAGTGTCACTGTGATTTTCTTAATGTGTCTCATACATTGATTTTGCACACCAGACTACGCCATTATGCGCTACATGAAGTGAAACACGTTTTGGGCGAGATGTGAAAAATGACAGCTATACTGCTCATAAGGAAGTGTGGTAAAATGGCAATGTTGAAAATCTGGAGTGAAAATATTGAAAATTTGTGAACCTACGAGCGTGCGTAGGAACTGCACAATGCACTCTCGTAAAACAGTAATTTTTAGGACTTTTTCCACCAAATTTTCAAAATTGGTTTTTTGAGAGCCCACCTTATGAACACTGGCAGTGTCGTTTCGTTAATCAGCCCTGAAAGGTGATTTCATGCAGTGATTGCGAAATCACCCTTCGGGCCTGATTAACGCCATGACAGTGACAGCATTCATGAGAAGGGGTCCCAAAAACTCCATGATGACAATTTGGTGCAAAGATTCCAAAAAATGCCCAAGATATGCAGCAAAGTTGAAAAAACCCTATCTATTACATTATACAGCTTACCGGCATTTCCTCAGTTCGTGGTCGGCTTTGAAGAGTGCAGATGAGTTCCCGGTCCACTGAAGATTGTCGTGCCGGACTCAGGAGGTAAGTATGGGGTGAGGGGTGTGGGGAGGCAGGGTGTGCAGTGCGTGGGTGTGGGTGGGCTGGGAGAATGCTGAGGGAATGTTTTCTTTTACAGGTTTTTTTTTAAGGAAGGCGATGGGGGGCGTTTGCCACGTTGGGGTGGGCTCCCAGTGTGGCGCTAGAAAGGCTGTTTGGGGGGCTGGATCTGACGGGTGATTGGGCACCCGTTGTATCTGGACATGTGCCACGCTGGGGTGGGCTCCCAGCGTGGCACCTCAAGCTTTTTGGGGGCGAGCGTGGAGCCAGCAGGAGCGATTGGGCACCCCTGTCGGGCTATACAGTATGTGCGTGGGGCGCGCGTGAGCACGTAATATGTGTGCATGCGTGTTGAGGGGGGGAGCTCTGCTCACTGAAGCGGAGCTCTCCCTTTCAACTGTATGCCACTGCATTTTCAACTGCTGTCATAGACAGCTGGAGCAGCGATTGGAGCACTGTGACCGCGCCTGCAAACACACTGACTGAATTGGAAGAGGCTGACACACCTCTGGAAAACTCGGATGATGGCACTATGTTTCTTGCACATGCATGCAAGCAAACATAAAAAGAAGAAAAATAATTCTAAAAGACCAAAATGGCTGAATAAAAGACTTAAAAGATTACTAAACAGAAAAAATAAATTGTTTAGACGACATTTGTTACAAAGTTCATTCACATCCTTAGAAGCATTTTGGAAGATTCAGAGGACATGCAAGAGGGAAATAAAAAAGCAAAAAAGGAAACAGATCATAAGGGAAGGGATCATTGTTTAACCAGGAGAAGCACACTAAGCTGAAACTTGTTTCCAGATGCAACCTGAGAGCACAAGGAAGTTAAGTGACTTGCTCAGGATCACACAATATGCACCTAGGCGGCTGTGGGATTCAAACCCAGGTCTCCAGATCTGCAGCTCAGAGCCTTAGCCCACTGTGCTATACTGCCTCCCTAAACTAGCACATATGGCAAAAAAGGAAAATTATGAGTTTTATGCTAATATTAACTCTGAAGTAATGCCAAAATAAAGTGCGGCCTCTTACACGTAACAATGACATAGTTAAAGACAATGAAGCTATGTCTGTTTTATTTAATAATTATTTTTGTGAGAAACATAAAAACATAGAGGTTGATGGCAGATAAGGACCGCAAGGCCCATCCAGTCTGCCCATTTCTTTTTCTACCTTATAAATGTGCCATCGGCCTTTGCTTTGTCAGTGGCCTATATATTCATAGTCATCTGTATTGCTCCCTTATGCCTATCCCATGCCTGTTTGAAGCCCTGCACTGTATTCATAGCCACCACTTCCTGAGGTAGGCCGTTCCATGCATCCGCCACTCTTTCTGTGAAAAAAAATTCCTCACAGTCCCCCTTAATCGGACGCCCTCTAATCTCATTCTGTGTCCTCTTGTCCTGCTATTTTTCTTTTATTTAAACATGTTAGACTCTTTCACCTTGTTAATGCCCTTAAGGTGTTTGAATGTTTCGATCATATCACCTCTCTCCCTTCTTTGCTCAAGGGTATACATATTGAGCTCCATTAATCTGTCCTCATATGTCTTCTGATGCAGTCCCTGCACCATTTTGGTTGCCCTTCTCTGGACTGCCTCAATTTGGTTAATGTCCTTGTGAAGTTGTGGCCTCCAGTACTGCATGCAGTACTCCAAATGGGGCCTAACCAATGTCTTGTAAAGAGGGATTTTTACCTCCCTCTTACGACTTGTGATACCCCTACTAATACACCCTAACATCCCCTTAGCCTTACCTACTGCTTTAGAGGTCTGCTTGGAGATTTCAGGTCATTGGTTATGATGATGCCCAAGTCTCTTTCTTCCTTTGTGACTGCCAGCAACTCCCCTCCCAGTCTATACAGTACGTGGCTTCAGGGTTTCTCTTCCCTATGTGCATGATCTTGCACTTCTTTGCATTAAATCCCAGTTGCCACTCTTCTGACCATTTTGCTAGTTTATCCAGAACTCTTCTTATTCTGCCCCACCCCATCTGGATCATCTACTCTGTTGCAGATCTTGGTGTCATCTGCAAACAGACAAGCCTTACCCTCTAGTCCATCTGCAATGTCACTAATGAAGATATTGAAGAGGACTGGCCCCAGGACTGATCCCTGAAGTACCCCACTTGTGATTTGCATCTCTTCTGACTGTATACCATTTACCACCACTTTCTGTTTTCTGCCCGTCAACCAGTTTGCCACCCAGTTGACCAACTTCTGACCCACCCTGAGCCTACCCAGCTTATTTATCAATCTTCTATGTGGAACAGTGTCTAAAGCTTTGCTGAAGTCAAGGTAGGCGACATCAACTGCTCTCCCTTGGTCCACCACTCTGGTTACCCAGTCAAAGAAATCTATGAGATTAGTTTGACAGGACCTTCTTTTTGTAAACCCATGCTGTCTTGGATCCTGTGCCCCTATGTATTCCAGGTGTTGCACTATCATTTCCTTAAAGTGCCTCCATAATCTTGCCCACTACTGAGGTAAGACTGACTGGTCTGTAGTTCCCTGCCTCCTCCCTGCTACCACTGTTGTGGGCGGGATCACATAACCCTTCTCCAGTCTTCTGGGACCTCTCCTGTGCTCAGAGACTCACTAAACAGTTCTGCTAATGGCTCTGCTAGTTCCACCCTTAGCTCCTTAAGTACCCTGGGATGTATGCCATCAGGTCCCATTGCCTTGTCCATCCTGAGCTTAGCGAGCTCTTGTAGGACCCTTTCTTTTGTGAAGGGAGTAGTGCTCACCTCTCTCCCCCCTGTGTCCATGGTGAGGTCTATGGATGATGCACAAAGTCAATAAAAAACTAGCTAATGACCATAGGAGTTTAATAAATATTACTACAGCAGAAATCCAAACAAAATTAAAAAACTAAAAACTAACTCTTTACCAGGACCCGACAAAATATCAACCCACATGCAGCAGATCATGTCTGAATTCCTAATTCTGCCTCTGTAATTTCTGTTTGAGTATCATTAAATTCAGGAAAAATTCCAATAGACTGGAAATTGGCACACGTTGTTCCAATCCACAAAAAAGGTTCGACAGGACTGGTGAAAAATTATAGACCAGTAAGTTTGAAGTCTGTGGTGTAAAAGATGCTGGAAAGCATTATTATTTATTTATTTATTTAAGCGTTTAACCAGGAAGGCATACTGAGCAGGCTACTTCTTGATTCCAGATGCGTCCTGGGGAAGGGGGTAGAGCGTAAACAGTTGAAAGGTAAGCAGAATACAAAGTATAATACATCATTCATAAAACATAATAGGGACAGACACAACCTGATGAGGATCTGATACAGAGACAAGAATAGCATGAGGGAGCAGATGTTACAGACTCGAAACAGGCACAGTTTAAATGCATTTCATGAGATATATTAGGATAGGTAAGTGCCAATATATGTTCATAGAATGTGCAGCCAAGGCTGCCACAATTGTGGTAAGTTATAGGGCCTAGACACATCAGCAGGTAGGGGAGTAGAGAGCGAGGAGCATGGAGTTGAGATGCGGGGAGGAAGAGAAGTGATGAATGTTTGCAGGGAGGGAGTTCCACAACCTAGGCATGCGGTAGCTAAAGGTTACCTGGCCCATGGCAGAGGATCTATGTGGGACAAATAAGGTCTGTGAGTCATTATTTCTGAGTGAATATGCTGGGGTGCTAGGGATGGCTATGGCAGAGGTGAGGTGGGGGGGAGCAGCTGGGACCAGTACTTGGCTGAGATCTTGGTACAGTGGGACTGCCTACAGTTATCTAGGGATGTAAGGTTCATAGATTGGTAAAGGGCACAATGATGGATGAAGTAAGGGCTGTTCAGTACAAAGCAACAGAAGGAGTGGAAGAGGGGGTCCAGTCTGGCTAGGGTGGACCAGGGAACAGCACTGTAGACAACGTCCCCATGGTCAAAGACAGGGAGGATCATTTTCTGCACAATGGCCTTACAGGCAGAGACTGGGATACTGGCATGGTTACGGTAAAGTGCGCCAAGCCTGGGGTGCAGCTTCTTGAGTATGGAGCCAAAATGTGCAGAAAAGTTGAGGTTCTGATCAAGCCAGACTCTGAAATACCTGAAGAAGGTACAGGCCTCAAGGGGCATCCTGTCTAGAGTGTGGAATGTGATAGGTGAGAGGAGCCTCGATAGTTTCTGTCTTGCCCCAACGGTGACTGAGATCATTTTCTTGGCATTGAGGGAGAGGTGATTAGAGTGAAGCCAGAGCTGTACCTTGGCAAAGTCCGATTGCAATCTGGTCATTACCTCAGTGACCAAGGGGCCAGATGTATACAGTACAGTATCATCCGCATACATGTGAATGGAAATGTGTGGGCAGGTGGATGGCAGGTCATTTAGAAAGTTGGAAAACAGGAGTGGGCCAAGGTCTGAGCCTTGCGGTACCCCGAGGTAACAGGGAGGGGAGCCGAGGTGGCAAGAACTGACTCTGACAGATTGGGACCTGCCTACAAGGTATGAGTGGAAACAACTGGAAGCCCAGCTAGACAGCCCAGCACTGGTGAGTTTGGACAAGAGGAGTGGATTGGAGACAGTGTCAAATGCCTTGGCCAGGTCGATGAAAATGGTGGCTGTGTAGTGGCCAGCATCCATACCAGTGAGGATGGAGTCGGTGAGTCTGAGAAGGGAGGTGGTGGTGGAGTGGGATTTCCTAAATCCAGCCTGGAAGGGGGTAAAGAAGGAGGAAGAGTCAAGAAAGGGTGACAGATGCAAGAGAACTAGACACTCTTGGAGTGTAGCCAGGATGGGTAGGAGGGAAATGGGTCAGTAATTGCTTGGGTTAGAGGTATCCCCTCCCTTATGAAGAGGGATAATGGCGGCATGTTTCCATTCAGAGGGGACTTCAGCAAGGGAGAAGGATAGGTTGAATAGGGTGTCCAGGGGTTTGGCTATGGCGGGAGCCAAAAGGTGGAGCATTTTGGAGTCCATCCCGGTTGGGCATTTACCCTTATTAGGATTAAGGGTGATCAATGCATTATATACCTCATTCTGGGTGATGTGCTGAAAAGAGAATGAGTGGGTTGTGGATGTGGCTAGGATAGGGAAGGTAGAACTGAGTTGCTGTGCTAAGCTAGGTGAGGACAGGAGAGTAGCATGGCAATTTGTGAAGTGAGAGTTAAACTGTGAGGCCACCACTGGGGGGTCACTTATGGTGACCCCACCTACCTGTAGAGTGGGGTTGGGGGGCTGCGAAAGTGTGCTGAGAAGCGATTTTACCACTTTCCAGAATTTGGCTGGTTGATGCAAGGTGGAATTGAATGAGACATTGAATAGTTGACTTTTGCTAAGTGGATTTTCCTAGTACATGTATTGCGTAATGCACGATAAATCTGAAGGTCAGCTGGTGATCTCGAAGTCTTAAAGGATTTCCAGGCTTTATCCCTGTTCCAGAGGAGGGCCGGATTTGAGTTGAGATCTAAGGGAGGTGTGCAGCTCTGACTCTGGTTCTCCAAAGTGGGGCGTAGATGTCCCAAATGGCAGAGAACTTGGACTTGAAGAACTCCAGGGCCACATCAATGGAGGTGGATTGGCTGATGAATGACCAATCAGAGTTGGCCAGGTCATCAAATAAAGAGGCATGGTCCAGGGTCTTATAAGATCTAGTCATTAGGATTCTGGGGGGGGGGTGCTTTAGGCCTGTGGATTTTTCTTACCATATAGATGCCATGGTGGTCATTTAAGGTGTCTGGTAGGAGGCCAGAAGCTAGTATCCTGTGTGGGTGTGAGGTCAGGGACCAGTCCAGAAGTGTGTGATTCATTGTTTTATGATTTAACTGAGTGGGTTCAGAGATTTGCTGAGCTAGGTTTAGGACAGTCACCTTGTTGCGAAGCTTGGAGTTAGCCTCAGTGAGCCAGTTCTGGTTAAAGTCTCCAAATATATGGAGCTCACCTCCAGAAGCCAGTGAGTTTAGAGTGGCTAGGTGATCTAGTATAGCAGGTGGATTGGAGTCAGGTGCACAGTAGGTGCCTGCAATGAAAATCGGTACTGAGTGGGGAAGGGAGAGTTTTACAATAAGTGCATCAATGGACTCCGAGGGAAGAGCCAAGGCGACCTGGGAGAACTGGATTGTAGAGGTAATGTAAATGGCTAAGCCACCCCACTTTTTAGTGCCCTTACGATCATGTCGGATGAGTGTATAGCCAGGTATAGAAAATTCCATGTCAGGGTTATGGGACTTCAGCCAGGCTTCAGAGATAATCAGTATATCTGGTTTGAGAGACATGGCGAGGGGCTGAAGCAGAGATATTTTACATAGGATGCTGCATATATTTAGGTGGATCATTTTTAGGTCTGATGGTAGCTGGATTGTCAAAGGGGGGCTTGGGGTGTGGTGGTAGGCAGGTCCAGGGTTTTGCTCAATGTCACCTGTTAGGAGTAGTAATATTGTGATCAGGAGTTTGGTGTTGTGTGCAGCCCAGAATAACTTATGGGAGGTGGTATAAGGCTTACTGATACCAGCTGGAGGCCCTCAAGGATGGGGCAGTAGGGCTAGCTGGCTAATTTGGAAGGTGGGTGGCAGTACAGTGGGACCAACTGATATTGTGTGGAACTGACAACCAGGGAATGCTTCAGCCTTGGTGATGGAGGTATAATTGTTAGGAGGCAAACTGAGGCAAGGTGCCTGACTATCCATCGACATAGGGTAGGAAGACTTGGGGTGGGACACCTGTGGGATAAGGATAAGGATTGAAGTTAAGAATAAAGTTTGCATTGTGGAGAGGCAAGAATGTGAGGGAAATTGGGATTTTGTTTTCTCTCTCTTTAAGTGTAGTGGCCACTAGAGGTTGTAAGGAATAATCTGCATATGGGAAACTAGGCTGATAGGTTTTGAATGGCCATGTGACTTCACTAATATATAGAATAGTTTGCCTACGGGGGTGGTGGGAGTGGTGGGGTAGCTGACGCAAAGCGTCAGTGGAGGTTTCCTCACTGCTGAACTGCGCTGCCTTGGAGCAGGTGATCCGTACCTGCTTGCTATGCTGTGTGGCGGGGGGGGCAACTCTTTCACTCAGGGGAGGGCTTGATTCGATATGCCCTCACGACCTCCAACAGACAAAGATGGGCTAACCCCCTTTTTAGAGAATAGTGACAGTAACCAACATGGATTCAAGAAAGGTAAGAGCTGTACCACTAATTTACTCTGTTTCTAAGTTAGTCAAGCTCTGAATAATAACATCCCATGTGATGTGGTATACCTCAATTTTGCAAAGGCTTTCAACTTTACTCCTCACTGGGCTATTATCAAAAATTAGAGAATGCTGGGATTGATATTACCATTGTTAACTGGATTGCAGAATGGTTGGCTGAGAGGCGTCAGAGGGTGGTGATCATTGGACATCTCTCTGGGGTGGGGGAGGTGACCAGTGGAGTCCCTCATGGATCAGTGCTGGGACCAGTTCGGTTTCAAATATTCATTGTGGATCTAACAGAAAATTTGACTTGCTGGTATACAAAATATGCAGATAACATTAAGATAGGAGGGCCCTTTACAACAAAAGCTGAGACTGAATCAGTGCAATAAGAATTAAACACTATAGCTAGTTGGACAAATAAATGGGAAATTAAATTAAATATGAGTAAGTGCAGAGTGATGCATTTGAGGAAAGGAAACTTTATGCATAAATACATACTATTTGGGTCTTCACTGGAGGTACAAGCCAATGAAAACGATCCGGGAATACAAATTTCAAATGATTTAGCTACCACTAGTCAAACTACTGAGGCTATAGCTAAAGCAAACAGAGAGATTTGGTCAATCAAAATGAAAATTTTACCTCGAGATAGTAAAGTGCTGATTTCCATTTTATAGGTCATATGTGTGCCCACAACTCAAATATGTATCCCAATTGTGGAACCCATTCAAAAAAGGTGAAATAAACACATTAGAAAAAGTTCAGAGGAAATTTACAGAAATTAATAATGGACTAGAAGGCAAAGAGTACTGTGATCAGTTACACACACTAGATCTTATGTCCTTAGAAACTCGATGCATATGAGGTGATCTCCTCTTTATGTATGACATCATGCAATACCCCTTTCTTCTGGCTGAATTAGAAATCCAGTTCAAATCTGAAGAGAGGGAGACTAGAGGATGTCCATTTCAGATCAAGGGAACAAGATTTAGATATGAAAAAATAAAGTACTTCTATACATCCCAAGTGTTCAATCCATGGAACTCTCTACCAGTAGGGGTTGTAGCAAGCAAATCTAAGATAGAGTTTAAAGTAAGTAGACAGATACACACAATCTGGTGGTGTTTTGAAACATATTTATTGAAATTTCTATAGGACCACATATTGGCAATTGCCTTTAAGCTCATTATAGTGCTTAGTCTGAACCTTAGTATAATATGAGAAGTAAATTCTGCTAAGAACAAGAATTTAAGAAGAGAAATTGCCTGTTTTACTGGTGTGACATAACCTCTACATCATAGGAATTGCATTTCACTCCTGCAGCTCAGTGGCACACAGAATGTTGTTTGGCAGTCACAGGGTCACTGGCTCAAATCTGAGCAGGGACTTAAGCATTTTTTTCACTTTTTTGTCAGATTGAAATTTACTTGAGTGGCGATTAATGGCATTATTGAGTTGGAATAGTAAATTATATGAGAAGTAAATTTAGCTAAGAACAACAATTTTTGAAGGTAAATTGTCTGCATTAATTAGATCCCCAGTCTCCTGTTTTGCAGGATATGACATAACCTAACAGCACAGGAACTGCAGCTCACTGGCACACTGAATGTGAGTGCTTGCTTAGGAAACAAATTAGATCAGAAATTGTAGTGAGAAAGAAATATTGTGACCTACTGGGAATTGACCCCAGTCCCCCAGAATACAATCCCAGTGCTCTAAACACTGAGCTGTAGGCTCACATGGTTGGCCTGTCACTTCCCAGACACACTTCCCTTCTTTGGTATTGCAAACCCTGCAACTAGGAACAACTGAGATGACAATTAGATATTTTTGACTCCAGGAAGACTCAGGCCAACAATGTGAGCCCATAGCTCAATGGTTAGAGCACCAGGGTGGTATTTTGCTGGCCTGGGTTCAATTCCAGTATGTCACAATATTTCTTTCTTACTACAATTTGTGATCTAAATTGCTTAGCAGTGGTTAATAGTGTACCAAAAACATTTAATTGTCATCTTTTAGCAAGCAAAGAATTAGTGGTTTAAATACAGGTAGACACAGTTCAAATCCAGGCAGGAAATTAATATTTGTTTCAAGTTTTTTAAGATGGAAACTCACTTGAATGGTGATTCATGGTGGTGTTGAGTTGGAATCGTAAATTATATGAGAAGTACATTTAGCTATAAACAACAATTTGTGAAGGTGTATTGCCTGCTGGGATTAGATCCCCAGTCACCTGTTTAGATTATTTTGCAGATTGTGACATACCTCTACACTATAGGAACTGCAACTCACCTGCAGCTCAGTGGCACAATGAGCATATATTTGCTTTAGGAGGCAAAGTATCAGTAGTTCAAATCCTGTCAGGAACTTAAACATTTTTTCTTCAAATTTGTTTGCAAGATGGAAACTCAGTTTAGTGGTGATTCATGGTTATGTGCAATGGAATAGTAAATTATACGAGAAGTAAATTTGGCCAAGAACAACCATTTATGAATATTAATTGCTTGCTGGGATTAGATCATCATTTGACTGTTTTGCAGGTTATGACTTAACATCTGCATCACCGGAACTGCAATTTCCTTATCTGCAGCTCAGTGGCACACTGAATGTGTGTTTGCTAAAACAGCAAAGGACTAAATATTTGAATCCAGGCACAGTATACCATATTTTTAATATGTAGTTATTTCACACTCTTCAGACCTTATTTGGCACCTTTAGTACCATTGGTATTTTAATTTGCTTCGGCTGCTTCTACTGTACCCTCTAAATACTGATGCACTGGCAGTCAAACTTCCATGTATACCAGGCTCACACTTTTCCTAGGCTGAAACCTTTTCCCGATTGCTGTTTTGCTATTCTCAGTGCTAAATAGAGTCCAAAGAAAAAAAAAAGAAAAGAGACAAAAGTGAGGTGAAAGTGCACACATGCAAACAATGATAAGCAGTGTGCTGGTCAACAGAGCTTTTGACCAATGAAGACCTCCCATTTAAAAGCTTAGCTGACTAGTGCCCCATGGACACCTTCAGTGTGTGCATACCTTAACCTCACGTCAGTCTTTGCCTTGCACTCTATTTATCACTATCTGAGACATTAAAAAGCAACATTTTACTGAGTGTGTGTTTCTAGCTGAGCTGTGAAGCAGATCCCTGGGGCCTGGTGGTAGAGTAGTGATGGGAGCTGAGGAGTGCGTTGGTCAGTGGATTCCACTCAAGCTGGTCTCTGTGTCTGAACTAGCTGCTTTGCAGCTCCGAGCACCAGCTTTGCATTAAAAAAAAGAAAGAAAACATTAAATGCGCAACTGTTTTGCTACAGGAGGGTTTACTGATTGCACTGTGTTTCAGGCTGAGCTGTGAAGACCCCTTAATGCCTGGAGGTAGAGTAAGGGGAGGGGAGGGACTGAGAGCCTGGACAGTGGTTAGCAGTCAAATGGTTGTTGACTGGAAGCCTGGCAGTACCCACTACTAGTTGGAATTTTGTTTTTTCAATAAAAAACTTTTTGCTACCAGAAACTGCCCTGTGTTTCAGGATGAGCTTTGTAGAGGCCTCTGATGTGATGTGATATGAGTGAGAGCCTGGAATAGGTAGCAGACAATGCTCATTGGTAGCATTGCAGTGCCAGTGACTCAGTAGGTAGCACAGTCGCCTCTGAGGCTGGGAGATCAGAAAGCTGTGGGTTCAGTTTCCACATCTGGCACTTGGGTTAATATCGCAGGACTGACACTGTAGTGCAGCATGAGAGGGGTACTGCACTTCTGAGGTGCCATCTTTCAGATGAGATGTTAAAACAAGGTCCCATCTGCCTGGATTGGTGGTAGTTCAGGTGGTTGTTAAAGATCCCATGGCACTTATCGAAAAGAGAAGGGTAATTTCCCCAGTGTCCTGGCCAAATTTCCCTCATTTACTAAAAATACCACCAACAGCTTAATCTGGTTCAAGATCAGTTGGCATTTATCTGTATCCCCTTCCCCCGGGTCGTGCCTGAAAATAGGCAGGATTTGTCTAGTGCACTTACCTGGTCAACAAAAGCTAAATACAAATAAAAAAATAAAATGTCAGTACCCACTGTTTGTTTGAATTTGTTCCTTGCAGAAGCAAAATAAAAACATGTTTTTTCTATTTCATAAATAAAGTACACTTCAAGTTCACTAGAAGTGCAGCATCTGTGTGTGTCAGACTCAATTTTGCCTGCCTTATAGAGTAAAGGGAGTTAAAGTTGCTATAGGAAAGTATGCAGTGACAAGATGGTTATACCCATTGAGCTAATGACAGGGGACAACTCAGTAAATGAAAGTTTTCTTTTCTTCCTAAGTGTACATCTTTGTATGACAGGAACTCTTTGTCTACATAAGGAATACTGTTTTGAACCTATGGCCTGGAAACTAATTTTTTGTTTGGTTGAAAAACGAGTCCAATTTCCATG
Organism: Neoceratodus forsteri; assembly: GCA_016271365.2. NCBI lineage: Eukaryota > Metazoa > Chordata > Ceratodontiformes > Ceratodontidae > Neoceratodus > Neoceratodus forsteri. The sequence goes on along the minus strand of CM057449.1, from coordinate 1,124,098,278 downwards.
ACATTCATCTTGAAGTATCAATGCCACAAAGTTACAGCAAAAAGCAATGCAAAACACTTCTTATGTGTCTTCATCTTTGAACACTAGCATTACTGCTTCCCCCATTTGCAGTTATGACAGAACACAGACCAGTTTGGTACAAGCAGTCCTGAAGTGAACTTACCAAACCAGTCCATAAGTAAAGAACAATTCATGGCAGAGGGGGGATTATGGTATGCTATGTTAACATACAGTACCAACTGGAGATTTGGAGTCCCAAGGCTGAAGAAAGGTACAGTACATTGGCAAACATAATACACCAATGGAATTGCCTTATTCCACTTATACAATGTTTAGTAATGTTACTTGCCTAGCACTGTAGCAGTGTTATAATTTGGTGCTGCATCCTTAAATGGGCAATTTTAAGTCATGAGCATAAATCTGATGTGCAGCAGAGATGACGTTGCAGCTTGACTGCTTCACTAGTTGGGTGCCATTGCAGTGAGTGGGTTATGATTATTACATGGTTATAGTTGGTCGTTTTGCTCTAAATAGCTGTTCCTGAGCTTTAACATTCTATACTTCCCATGTGATCTGTGAGGCTGAGCTGGAAGCCTGACCTGTGCTTCCTGTATTTTCCTTGTGATCTGAATCTGACCTGGAAGCTGTTGATTTGATGCCATGTGATCTAGCCCAGGAGGATGATGATGAGGTGGTAGCAGAGAATGTGACACTCCTGTGTGTTTGCTGCTGCATTCTAGATATATAAGTGAATATTTTAATAGCTTGTAAAGCAAATGTTTTATACAGCATGTTTTGCTGATTGTTTAGTGCTGTATGTATATATACAGTGTATATTTCTGCTGTTGTGTAGAATCATAGTTTTGGAATATATTTAGTGTTTTCATTAGGGTTTAAGATTGTCCTGTGTGAGCAGCCTTTTTGAGATTGGATTTTGAACATGAAGTATATTTTTCAGAGTTATTCGATACATTTCTTTTGTGGTTTATGATTCTTGAGAAATGTTGCCATGGGGGGGGTGGGGTGGAAATATTTATCATTTTTTATTTGCATGATATCCTTTTGATGCTGCTGGGTTATTTGATTTGCATTTAGACTTTTTTGACCCTGAGGTTATGTAATTAACATATTGACCTTTTTTGACCCCAACAGATTGTGCTCTCAATTAATGCACTCCTACCATGTTCTGGAAGCAGGGGCACAAGCTAATTTAATGCAGTACCATGTGACTGGGTCTTGACAAATGAGGAGCCAGAATTGACCAGACCCCATTTTATATTCCATAATAATGACCTCTGTGTTTATTTCTCAAAAGCTGTTTGCTGGCTTTTCTTTCTATCTCACAAGTAATTTATGGCCAGAAACAACCTTTGTACAGTTACAATGGCTGGAGCAGGTAGCAGTAGAGTGTAAGTGCAAAGTGCATATCTCTTGAGGGCCAGGCTTTCTCTATATGATGACATGTTCAGGAAAGAGGTTTTTAATAATGCTTCCGGAAAAAATGTTTTGGGTTTAATGAAAACATTTCTGTACCAACAGAAGACCAGTCCCAAACCTTGTTTTTATGAGCGTAGGCCAATATTAACAACAGATGGGAAATTTTCACATGTGGTTTTCTGAAATCACTACCTTGCATAATAAATGCAGGCCTAATAAATTTTAAAACCTGCAGTGCAAGTTAATAAGGTTTGAAAGCATGTCTTGATCCATGTTTTTAGACTTCGACTAATCATCAAATTAGCATACAGTACTGTTATTTTGAATGTGTCTGCAACAAGTCTGTACAATATTAGCGTAATCATCACCCAATAATGTCCATCTGGAGTAAAAGGAGGCTGAGGCAATGAATGCTGGCTTTCACTGGATGGTGACACATGTGTTGCAGGTCTTTAATTCAAGTTTAAAAAGCTTATGGGCTCTCCGCTATCATATGTTTTTAAATATCTTAGCTATTTATTTGATGGAAACATTTTAGTGGGACATTATCATGAAAGAATGTCTTCCATATTATTATCTAACTGACCTAGGAATTCAAGGTGGTAGTAACACTCATTAGGTAGTACCCATACCTTCCATTCAGTAAGTTGTGTGCACATCTTCCAGCGTCATGGCATGGAGGTTATACCAAGTACATAGACTGTAGTTCAGCATGAGGAAGAGGGTGATAAGGCACTGTTGCTCTACTCAAAAAGGGGGAAGGGATAACACTGTCATCCTGCTCAGCTGTGTCTTTCAAAGTAATAGATACCAGATGAATACATGCAGTGTTTGTGGTTGCTGCTGTTGAGCATATTCTGGCTGCAACATTTGTCTTTGCACACCAGGTATATAACCCAGTTCTGTATGTTTCTGGTAAGATGCACAACTATTAGAATTATTTTTTTAGACTAAACTGAAACTTCCTTTTCCTGTCTCTGGTTCTTACCTCATCACAATATTGTACTGTAACACAGTAATTTAAGATTGAAAGGGAATCTAGATCCATCTTGTCTACCTCGCTTGCTTCATAATCAGAGATAAAATAAGTATGCTGTACAAATACATACTAACTCCTAAGAATTCCCTAGTCACTCTACTACTTATGGTATGTGGTGATTTACTTTGCAAGCAGAAATGTGTACAGACTTACCATAAAGGCCTATCCTGTCTTCATGTCCATTGTCTCTGCTGGTAGGCTGTTCCACAGATTCTCCACAGTCAGATAAAACCTACCTCCTAATGTTGTTTCTGAATTTATTACCCCTGAGATTTAGGGCATGTCCCTGTATCCTGTTGCAAGATACCAGACTGAACAACTCTTGCTATTTGATTTTGTGAAAGACTAAGATCATGTCCCCTCTAAACCTCCTTTTCTGTAGGGGAACACGTAAAGGGCCTCCAGCCTCTCCTCATGACTTTCCCCCATATTCCTGATCATTTTGGTGGCTCTGCATTGCACCGTCTCAACTGCCTCTGTGTCCCTTTTGTATTGAGAAGACTAGAACTGCACACAATACTCCAGGTGGGGCCTGACAAGTGCCTTGTAAGGTGGGAGGATGACTTCCCCTGTTCTGCTGGTCACTTCCCCTTTGATGTAACCCATCATTTTGCTAGCCTTCTTGACAGAAGTTGCATGCTGCTTGTCCTACTTCAGCCCCCCTTCTATTATGAACCTGAGGTCCTTTTCTGTATCAGTTGTAGCAAGTGGAGCTCCACACTGCTAACAGGTCCAGCCTCTGTTTTTCTCACCTTGCATTTGGCTACACTGAATCTGTGGCTCTAGGATTTGAACCAATTATCCAACTTATTCAGGCCCTCCTGAAGTTAGTCTTAATCCTCAGGTGAGTGCACCACTCCGACCAACTTAGTATCAGCCACCAACCAAAGCAGTCTGCTGGAGATCCCAGCTTCCAGATCATTGATGAAGACACTGAATAGCAATGGTCCCAGCACTGGTCCTTGAGGGATACCACTGAACACTCCTCTCCATTCAAAACAGTGCCCATCCACCACCTTCTGCATCCATTCTCCCAGAGAGTTTATAGTAGTAGTAGTAACGTAGAAACATAGAATTTGACGGCAGATAAGGACCGCTTGGCCCACCCAGTCTGCCCATTTCCCTACCTAATGGATAAGCTGCAGATCCTAGTTAACCAGCAGCCTCCTTCTTTCTACCCCCAGCCCCTAGAATTGCCTTATGGCTGTCCCATGCATACTTGAATTCAACCACTGTTTTTGACTCCACAACCTCCTCCAGAAGGCCGTTCATGCATCCACAACCCTCTCTGTGAAAAATACTTCCTTACATTACCTCTAAGCGCCCCCCTCTCTATCTTCAAATTGTGCCCCTTGTTCTTGCACACTCTTTTTTTGAAAGATTCTACCCTCTTGGACTGTTGGATCCCTTGAGGTACTTGAGCGTTTCTATCATGTCCCCCTCTCCTCCTTTCCTCGAGGCTATACATATTAAGCTCCTTTAGTCTCTCTTCATATGTCTTCGGTGCAGACCCTGCACCATTTTAGTGCCCTCCTCTGGACAGCTTCCATCTTGTCTATGTCCTTGGAGACTGGGTCTCCAGAACTGCACACAGTACTCCAGATGGGGTCTCACCAGCTGTCTGTACAGAGGGATAACAACTTCCTGTTTTCTACTGGTGATGCCTCTCCCTATGTATCCCAGTATCTCCCCCAGCCCTTCTTATTGCCCTCTCACTTTGCTTGCCCACCTTTAAGTCATCTGATATGACTACCCCCAGGTCCCTTTTCTGTTGTTGTTAGCATCTCACCCCCCATTGTGTACTCTTCCCCTGGGTTTTTGTTTCCCAGGTGCATTACCTTGCACTTCTTAGCATTAAATCTAAGCTGCCATACATTTGACTATTCCTCTAACCTTGCCAAGTCCCTTCTCATCCTTTCCACCCACCTTGTGCATCAACTCTGTTGCAGATCTTTGTGTCATCTGCAAAGAGACATACTTTTCCTTCCAGTCCCTCTGCAATGTCACTTTAAAGACATTGAAGAGGACATTCATATACTGAACCTGGCACCCACTAGTAACCCCCTTTAGTAGTGGACTCCATTTACTATTACCCTCTGTGTCCTATTCTCCAGCCAATTCTTTACCCAGGCTATCATCTTGGGACCCACTCCCAGGCTGGCTAACTTGTATATTAATCTTTTGTGTGTGACTGAGTCAAATGCCTTGCTAAAGTCTAGGTGAGCCATGTCCACACCCCTCCCTGATCTACTACTTTGGCCACCCAGTCAAAAAATCTATTAGATTCGTCTGGCTTGACCTTCCTGCTGTGAATCCATGCTGCCTTGGGTCCTGTGCCCCTCTGGCCTCTAGGTACTCGACAATTCTTTCCTTCAAGTGATTCCATCATTTCCCTATCACTGAGGTTAAACTAACTGGTCTGTAGTTTCCGCTTCTGCCCTGCTCCCACTTTTGTGAAGGGAATCACATCTGCCCTCCTCCAGTCCTCAGGTACCACCCCATCCTCCCATGATTTGTTAAAGAGGGTAGTCAGTGGTGTCACTAGTTCTACCCTTAGTTCTTTTAGAATTCTGGGATGAATCCCATCAGGCCCCATTGCTTTGTCCACCTTCAGTTTTAAGTTCTTTCAGAACTCTTTCTTCTGTAAATGGCTGGTATCAACTTCTGTATCCAGAGTGTTTCTATTGTTTGTTTTAGGTACCTCCCCCTCTTCATTTGTAAATACTGAGCAAAAATATTTGTTTAGTATCTCTGCCTTTTCACAGTCACCCTCTGCCCACCCTCTCCCCTTTATTAAGCCTCACTATCCCTCCCTTAGTCTTCCTTCACTCCCTGATGTACCTAAAAAAGATTGCATCCCTCTTCTTAACTGAGTTGGCTATCTTTTCCTCAGTTTGGGCTGTTGCTGTTCTGACTGCCTTCCTAGCTTCCTTTTGCTTTAACTGATACAATTCTCTGTCCTGCTTCTTCTGTGATTCCTTGTACTTTCTGAATGCTTTCTTCTTCTCTTGAACCTTCACTGCCACCTCCTTTGACAACCATAGTGGTTTCTTACATAGTTTTGTTTTGTTTATTTGCTTCACACAAAGGCTTGTTACCTCTGTGATGGCAGTTTTTATTATTCCCCATTGTTCTTCCACCCTCCTTCCTACCCATTTGCTAGTGCATTCCTTAGGCACTCACCCATTTAGCAAAGTCAGCCCTCCTGAAGTCCAGTACTTTTGCCTTTGTGAAGCTGACTCTATTGCTGTGTTGTTGTGAACCCACACTGTTCGATGATCACTAGTTCCCAGATGGCTACCACTTCTACATCTGTGATCCTCTCCATCTCCATTTGAGAGGGCCAGGTCTAGATTGCTCCCTCTGAGTGGGTTCCAATACTAGTTGTCTAAGGCATGCCCTGTAGGGCATCTAGAATAACCCACTCTTAGAAATGGCTGCTGCAACTGTACTCCAGTTAACATCTGGCATATTCAGATCACCCATCAGCAATATCTCCCTTTATCTGCCATTCTAAGTATACTTTCTATCATTTCCTGTCCATTTCCTCCCCTGAGAGGGTCTGTATCTAACCTGTGTGGATTGTGGTGCCATTGCTTGCCTCCAAATTGACCCGCAGTGCTTCTTCTCCTCCCTGTTTACCCTTTTGTTCTGTTGCTTTGATTTCTTCTCTTATGTAGAGAGCTACTCCTCCTCCTCTTTCACACTCCCTGTCCCTCCTGTAGATAGTGTATCCTGGTATGTTTACGTCCCAGTCATGGTTCTGTGTGTACCATGTTTCTGTGACTGCCACGATATCCAGATGTTCCTCCTCCATCAAGGCCACTAATTCAGGAAGCTTTTTTTATTTATTTTGGTTGCTCTTCCCTGTAGGTTCAGGGAGCCCTTACAAAGTATAAAATGGACAATCAGCATAAGTATATAAAAAAGACTTATAGAACAGATAAATAAATATAACAATAAATAAAACTCATTAAAAAACTCCTATCAATCAAACCTCAAATTGCTTGTCACATTAAATATATTTCTCAGACCCCAAAGCCCTGTTGGAAGAGGAAAGATTTTAAACTCCTTTTAAATATTTCCATGGAGGCAGCCTCCCAGAGGTACCCGGGAAGAGAGGTCCATAGGACCGGGGCAGCCACTTCAAATGCCCGATCTCCGGATGATTTTAGCCTTGCTCAGGGGACCTCCAGGAGGGCTTCTCCAGCTGATTAGAGAGAGTGACCCAGGGTGTAGGGATGCAGAAGCTCCTTCAGGTAACTTGGACACAGCTTGTGTAGGGCCTTATAGGTCAACAGACCTATTTTAAAGGAGGTGCACCAGTGAACTGACAGCCAGTGCAGTTCACACAGCACTGGTATAATATGACTAGACCTTGGAAGACCCGTCAATAGTTGAGCCGTAGCATTCTGCAGCAGCTGCAGGCACCGTATCACAAACCCCCTGACCCCGAGGTAGAGTATGTTACAGTAGTCGAGCCTCCCAGTGACAAATGCATGTACTAGTGTGGCAAGATCACTTGGGGGGTGGGGATAAGGGATCTAATTCAGGTAATATGATAAAGATGGTAAAAACCAATTTCGACAGCAGCCTACATCTGAGTATCAAGTTTCAGCTCGCTGTCCAGAACAATGCTCAAATTCCTCACCTTAAGGAAGACCTCTAGTTTAGTCAGACAACTAAAGAGCCTTAAACTTTCCCCATGGGCCCCCACTCCCCCCTTCAACCCAGCTCAACCACCAATAATTCAGTCTTCCCAGGGTTGAGTCCCAGCCAGTTTGGCGATGTCCATGTCAAAGTTTGTCTCATCTGTACTGCACTGATTTACTTGCTCAGAAGCTTGTCACACACCACAGTATCAAAGGCCTTGCTGAGGTCCAGATAGATCATGTACATGACCCTGCTCCTGTCTACAGTAATAAAGGCCCTTCTACTGTTGCTAATCTACCATTATTTGATACATGTGGCATATACACTGAGTGACAAATGCCAAGTACTCATAAAAAAAGGAACTGTAAGCTAGATGCATAGTGCCATGTACTGGGGGATGGCTCTGACATACCAGACACTCGTGTTCATACCCTAAGCTTGAAATGTTACAATCAGAGGCTGGCAGAGAGGGTTCCAGTTTTCCCTGGATGCTATTCTCCTGGTCAGGGGGCACATTGGGCTGTGCCAAGCTGTTCCACTAGCATCTCCTGGTGGTGACTTGGTAATAGAGACATAGGATTTGCCGGCAGATAAGGATCACTTGGCCCACCTAGTCTGCCCATTTCTCTACTTAATGGATAGGCTACAGATCCTAGTTAACCAACAGCCTACTTCCTCCTACCCCCCACTAGAATTGCCTTATGTCTGTCCCACGCATTCTTGAATTCCCCACTGTTTTTGACTCCACTACCTCCTCAGGAAGGCTGTTCCATGTATCCACAACCCACTCCATGAAAAATTACTTCCTCACATTACCTCCGAGCTGTCTCCCCTCTATCTTCAAATTGTGCCCCCTTGTTCTTGCACATCTCTTTTTCTGAAAGTTGCTACCCTCTTGGACTCTGTTGATTCCCATGATGTACTTGAAAGTTTCAATCCTATCCCCGCTCTCCCTCCTCTCCTCGAGGGTATACATATTAAGCTCCTTTAATCTCTCTTCATATGTCTTCTGGTGCAGACTCTGCACCATTTTAGTTGTCCTCCTCTGGACAGCCTCCATCCTGTCTATGTCCTTGCGGAGATGGGGTCTCCAGAACTGGACGCAGTACTCCAGATGGGGTCTCACCAACTGTCTGTACAGAGGGATAAAATATTCATGTTTTTTACTGGTGATGCCTCTCCCTATGCATCCCAGTATCCCACCAGCTCTCCTTACTGCCGTCTCACATTGCTTACCCACCTTAAGGTCTTCTGATATGACTACCCCCGGGTCCCTTTCTATTTTTGTTGTTGTTAGTATTTCACCCCCCATTGTGTACTCTTCCCCTGGGTTTTTGTTTCCCAGGTGCATTACTTTGCACTTCTTTACACTGAATCCAAGCTGCCATACATTTGACCATTCCTCCAACCTTGCCAAGTCCCTTTGCATCCTTTCCACCCCAACTTCTGTATCAACCCTGTTGCAGATCTTTGTGTCATCTGCAAAGAGACATACTTTTCCTTCTAGTCCCTCTGCAATGTCACTTATAAAGACATTAGAGGACTGGTCTCAGTACTGAACCCTGTGGTACCCCACTAGTAACCACCTTTCTTCAGAGTGAACTCCATTTACTATTACCCTCTGTATCCTGTTGTCCAGCCATTTTTTTACCTAGGCTACCACTTTGGGACCAACTCCAAGACTGGCTAACTTGTATATTAATCTTTTATGTGGAACTGTGTCAAATGCCTTGCTAAAGTCTAGGTAGGCAATGTCCACGGCCCCTCCCTGGTCTACTGCATTGGTCCCCTAGTCAAAGAAATCTATTAGCTTCATCTGACATGACTTTTCTGCTGTGAATCCACGATGCCTTGGGTCCTGTACCCCACTGGCCTCTAGGAACTCAACAATTCTTTCCTTTAGAAGTGATTCTGTCATTTTCCCTACCACTGAGGTCAAACTAACAGGTCTGTAGTTTCCTGCCTCTGTCTTGCTCCCTCTTTTGTGAAGGGGAATCACGTCTGCCCTCTTCCAGTCCTCTGGCACCACACCATCCTCCCTTGATTTGTTAAAAAGGGTAGTCAGTGGTGTCACTAGTTCTACCCTTAGTTCTTTTAGAATTCTTGGGTGAATCCCATCAGGTCCCATTGCTTTGTCTGCCTTCATTTTTAAGAGTTCTTTCAGAACCCTTTCTTCTGTGAATGGACTGGTATCTACCTCCCTATCCAGAGTGCTTCTATTCTTTGATTTAGGTACCTCACCCTTCTCTTCTTTTGTGAATACTGAGCAGAAGTATCCATTCAGTATCCCTGCTTTTTCACTGTCACCCTCTGCCCACCCTTCCTTTCCTTTATTAAGCCTCACTATCCCTTCCTTGGTCTTTCTACGCTCCCTAATGTACCTATAAAAGGTTTTATCCCCTTTCTTAACTGCGTTGGCTATCTTTTCCTCAGCTTGGGCCTTTGCTATTCTGAATGCCTTCCCCACTTCCTTCTGCTTTAACTTTTACAGTTTTCTGTCCTGCTCCCTCTGTGTTTCCTTATACTTCTTTAATGCTACCTTTTTCTCCTTAACCTTCCCCGCCACCTCTTTTGAGAACCATAGTGTTTTTTCCTTAATTTTGATTTGTTGATTTGCTTCACACAAAGGCTTGTTGCCTCTGTGATGGCTGTTTTGATTTTTCCCCATTGTTCCTCCACCCCTTCTTCTTGCCCGTTTGCTAGCGCTTGTCTGAGGCACTCTCCCATTTTCCCGAAGTCAGCCCTCCTAAAGTCCCACACTCTTGCTTTTGTATGGCTTGACTGTATGGTTATGTTTATCGTGAACCACACTGTTTGGTGGTCACTTGTTCCCATATGGCTACCCACTTCTATGTCTGAGATCCTTTCTCCATCCCCATTTGACAGTACCAGGTCTAAGATTGTTCCTTCCTGAGTGGGTTCCCCCACATAGAAACATAGAAGTTAATGGCAGATAAGGACCGCAAGGCCCATCCAGTCTGCTAATTTATTTTTCTGCCTTATAAATGTGCCATTGGCCTTTGCTCTGTCAATGGCCTATCTGGTCATACTCATCTGTATTTCTCCCTTATGCCTATCCCATGCCTGTTTGAAGCCCTGCACTGTATTATGGATGCAAAGGGACTTGTCAAGGGTGGAGGAATGGTCAAATGTATGGCACCACTTTCTGAGGTAGGCCATTCCGTGCATCCACCACCCTTTCTGTGAAAAAGAACTTCCTCACATTACCCCTTAATTGGCCTCCATCTAATCTCATGCTGTGTGCTCTTGTCCTGCTATTTTTCTTATATTGAAACATGTTAGACTCTTTCACCTTGTTAATGCCCTTAAGGTGTTTGAATGTTTTGATCATATCACCTCTCCCTCCTTTGCTGTAGGGTATACATATTGAGCTCCGTTAATCTGTCCTCATATGTTTTCTGATGCAGTCCCTGCACCATTTTGGTTGCCCTTCTCTGGGCTGCCTCAATTTGGTTAATGTCCTTGTGAAGGTGTGGCCTCCAGTACTGCACGCAGTACTCCAGATGGGGCCTAATCAATGTCTTGTAAAGAGGGATTATTACCTCCCTCTTCTGACTTGTGATGCCTCTACTATTACACCCCAACATCCCCCTAGCCTTACCTACTGCTTTTGTGGTCTGCTTGGATGATCTCAGGTCATCTGCAATGCTGATGCTGAAATCTCTTTCTTCCCTTGTGACTGGCAGCAACTCCCCTCCCAGCCTATAGGTGGCTTCAGGGTTTCTCTTCCCTATGTGCATGATCTTGCACTTCTTTGCATTAAACCCCAGTTGCCACTCTTCCGACCATTTTGCTAGTTTATCCAGATCTCTTCTCATTCTGCCCACCCCATCTGGATCATCTACTCTGTTGTAGATCTTGGTGTCATCTGCAAACAGACAAACCTTACCCTCCAGTCCATCTACAGTGTCACTGGTAGAAGATATTGAAGGACTGGCCCCAGGACTTAATCCCTGGTACCCCATTTGTGACTTGCATCTCTTCTGACTGTATACCGCTTACCACCATTCTCTGTTTTCTGCCCACCAACCAATTTGCCACCCAGTTGACCAACTTCTGAGCCACCCTGAGCCTACCTAGCTTATTAATCAATCTTCTATGTGGAACAGTATCGAAAGCTTTGCTGAAGTCAAGGTGGGTGACATCAACTGCTCCCCCTTGGTCCACCACTCTGGTTACACAGTCCAAGAAATCTATGAGATTAGTTTGACAGGACTTTCCTTTTGTAAACCCATGCTGTCTTGGATCCTGTGCTCCTATGGATTCCAGGTGTTGCACTATCCTTTCCTTAAGGAGTGCCTCCATAATCTTGCCACTACTGAGATAAGACTGACTGGTCTGTAGTTCCCTGCCTCCTCCCTGCTACCACTGTTGTGGAGCGGGATCACATGAGCCCTTCTCCAGTCTTCTGGGACCTCTTCTGTGCTCAGAGACTCACTAAATAGTTCTGATAATGGTGCTGCTAGTTCCACCCTTAGCTCCTTTAGCACCCTGTGATGTATACCATCAGGTTCCATTGCCTTGTCCACCCTGAGCTTATCAAGCTCTTGTAGGACCCTTCCTTTTGTGAAGAGACTAGTGCACACCTCCCTTCCCCCCCTTGTCCATGGTGCTGAGCTGTGGGCCCTGCTCTACCTTCTCTTCAGTAAATACTGAGCAGAAGTATCTATTTAGGATAGTTGCTTTTACATGGTCTTCCTCGCCACATGCCCCCCTTATCTCCTTTGATCTTAGCAATACCCCCTCTGGACTTTCTTCTTTCACTAATGTATCTATAGAAAGTCTTGTCATCTTCTTTTACTGTTAGTGCTAGTGTTTCCTTGGTTTGGGCCTTTGCCTGCCTTACTGTCTTCCCTGCTTCTCTTAGGGAAGTTTGGTATGCCTCCCTATCTTCATCCTGCTGTGTTCCCTTATATTTCCTGAAGGCCAGCCGTTTGGCTCTGACCTTTTCTGCTACTGTTTTTGAGAACCAAAGTGGTTTCCTTCTTCTTTTGCACTTCCTTTTCTTTCTAACACAATGGGATGTTGCTTCAAGTATTGCATCCTTAATGCTTGCCCACTTTACCTGTACCCCCTCACCTGTATTTCTTTTTGCCAGGGCTAGCTTAACTCTGTTGGCCATGTTATCAAAATCAGCTCCTCTGTATTTTTGCCTTGCAATGGGATGATTTGGTTCTAGTGGCCAAATTAAACCATACCATGTGATGGTCACTGGCCCCCAGGTGACCTTCTACCTGGAGATCTGTGACCCTTTCCCTGTTAGTCAGTACTAGATCTAGGATAGCTCTGTCTCTTGTGGGTTGTTGTACCAGTTGTTTGAGGCCCTCCCCCTGCAGGGAATTCACCATTGTCTAGTTCTAGCAGATGATCCTGCTGGTATTGACCAATCTGTATCTGGCATGTTGAAGTCTCCCATTATCAGAACCTCCCCTTTAGCTGTCATGTTTTGTATATCTTCTAACAGTAATGTGTCTATGTCCTCCCCCTGGTCTGGGGGCCTGTAGACAACCCCAGTTCTTATGGCTACCCCATTTCCTGTTTCCAGGGTGACCCACAGTTCTTCTGGCTCCTTATGTGTATTTAGAATTTCTGTAGCATTGATATTTTCATTGACATACAGGGCCACTCCACCCCCCCTCCTTTTTGCAACTCTGTCTCTTCTGAACAGTACATACTGTAGCCAGGTACTGAAGTCTCCCAAGTGTGGTTACTGGTAAACCACGTCTCGCTAATTGTTAGTATGTCCAGTTTAGCCTCTGTCATTATTGCCTGCAGGTCTGGGATCTTGTTTCCCAGACTGTGAGCATTTGTGTACATGATTTTCCATTGGCCAGATTTCGGTGTGTTAGTTGTTGGGTGAGGTCTGGTGTTTCCCCTGTGCATCATATGGGAAGCTGGAACTTTTTCTTACCTGGTGATGCAAATGAACTGCAAACATGCTGAACTCCTGTTTGACCACTAGCTGTGGGGGAAGGGGTCTTTTTCCCATTCAACGTATGGGGTGCTGCACCTCTCTCCCCATATGCTAGTTTAAATATTCTGCAAAGACATCAAACTTCTGCCCCAATGCACTGACTCCCTCCTAAGTCAGATGCAGGCCATCAAATTTAAAGAACTTTTGCTCCCAAAACTGTTGCCAGTTCCCTAAAAAATGTGTGTCCTTTTTCCTAGCACCAGCCCTAGAGTCACATGTTTAGCTTCCCTATCTATCCTTCTCTGACCTTCTATCCATCTGCCCCCTCTCCCAGACTGGCAGGATCTCACAGAAGGAAATGCCAGATGAAATCGATGACAGTTTGTCACCCAGCCTGGTCAGGTGTTCCTTGGTCTCCACAACTGACCGGCTGGCGAGATCATTAGTCCCTATGTGTACCAGGACGTCAATGTTTTCTCCTGTTTCCTGAACAATTTTATCAATGCGGTCAGTGTCTCTCCACTCTGATGTACCTGGAAGACATCTGACCATTACCCCGAGCTGAAAATAGGTATCAACTCCCTAAATCATGCAGTCTGCTATGATCAGAAGTTTTTTTGATTTCCTTTTTGCTTTTTTTTGTTTGTTCTTTTGGTTCCTCTTTTGGGCGAGTTTTGTTGTGCTAGCTCCTGTGCTGCAGTGTCCTGCTCTGCAGTGTCCTCTGCCCCTTTGTTTGATTTCAGAGACAGAGGCAGATACCTGTTTGTAGTTTTTATATGGTTTGTGGAGCTGGCCCAGTGGTGCAGAGGGTTGAGGCACTGGATGCCACACCTCATGCCACCCAGGTGACCCAGGTTTGGTAATGAGCCTGGTTCATCGGAGGTCGGCCGGGTGGGGAGAGGACTAAAGCTTGCAGCCAACTGGTGACCCTCAACCTCGGGGATAGGGGCAGCAGGTACCCTGAATCTTGGCTGCCCTCTGGTGGAGGTCAGAGAAACGGCGCCTCTCTGAGGACGTTCAGCATATGCTTTCGGGGGAGGGAGGAGAGGACCCCATCTGGAGCTGTGGTACATATGTGCACCTCCAAGTGCATGCGTTACCACTTCAAGGGGTCTCGGGAAGTAGGGTCCATGGGAGAAAATGGAGGAAACAGTGGGGCTCCACCAAGGATGATACCTCCGGACTGACTCTGGGGATCTGCCGGGGTGTGCATGGTGCTACAAGCCCCCAAAAGACCCTGAGTCCAGTAGGTTGGTGGACGATGTTGGAGGACCCACCACAGGAGGATAAAGATAGTAAAAAAAAAAAAAAAGTGGTTTGTGGCGGTATTATGTTGGAGAGCACCAAGTGATGGGGCACCCAATTTGCCCCTCCTAACCACCTGCCAACCTCCTGGACCAACTACCCTCTGTGGCTGAGGTGCTTCTGTTGGATGTTGGGGAAATGGCGGGTGGTTCTTTTAGTATATTTCCTGTTGAATATGCAATTTGAGGCATGCAATCTCTGCCCATGCTGCCTCAAGCTGAGCCCTTAGATCTCCAATGGCCCAGCATGTAGGACAGTGTCTTAAATCCTGTAAAACTGCCCTTCTGAAAAGTGTTCCGCAGTACCTGCATTTAATGATATCCAGTCCAGATACGTTTCTGGGTTTACAACCTAGTCAGAGTAATTAGAAGGAAGAAAATGAAAGCAAAGGTTTGATTTTGTGTTTTGCTTATTTTTGTATAACTTGTTATAACAAGTTAAATTACTAGTGCTCCTGTAAATGAGGTCACCGGGTGGATACCCCACTGATCTACCCCTTCCTGCTTTGCCACAGGAAATGTCACGACTGTGCTACCATATAAAAGGAGTGTAGTGTGGGGTGGTTGGGGATGGCGGTGGGTGGCTGGGCCCTTCCCCTGCTGAAAAAGAAGAACGACAAATGAAAGAAACAAGGAGGTAAGAGCAGAAACAATCAGCCAGCAATGAATGCAGTAGCCCTGAAAGCTTATCCTAATGATAGATAAAACTGCAAAACATGTAAAGCACCACCTGTAATAATTTCACAGAAGATATACCCTGTAAGAAACACTTCACTACAGAGAAAAATAAAGCAGTAACAGAAGATATACCTCACAAAAGACAATTTGAATCAGCAGATTACAGCAGTTATCTGTTAGCACACACTTGTAGGCACACCCTGTAATAATGCGGCAGAAGGTATACCCAGCAACAACAATTTGAATCAAAGAAAAATAAAGTAATAAAATGTTAGCAACAAACAGTAACAATCCCTGTGAGTACAAAATAAAAATAACAACACAGTAAATCTGCCTAGCCAAAAGAAGCCTTAATCCTTTCCCTTGCTCTGGTAAGGTTCTTTGCTCTGTCCTTTCAAGCAACCTAGAAGCAAAGAGCTCAGGTGAAGCTAGGTGCCTTGCCCAGCAAGCCTAGTCTTCCACCTCTAACTATCTGAGCAATGCTCCCTGTAGGGCATTGAGAATAACCCTGCTTTTTGATGTGGCTGCAGCCAGGGTGGTTTAATTATTGGCAGCCTGGGTAACTAAATGCTGTTGCACATCCCCTCAGGGAGGAAGGCAAGCATCAGAAAGCAGGCAATCTATAGATAGCACCCTTCTCCTCCATATACTGTTATATGGAGCTCCTGTTCTGGCCTTATCAAAGGAAGCTGAATTAAACAAAGCTAGATAAATTTCCCATGGAATAGGCAGATTTGTAGCCGGAGTGGATGACAGGGAGCAACACTGTACTGTGCGCTCATCCTTGGCTAGCCTTCCCTGGAAGATAGGCTAAACTGCTCTATCCTTGACCTTACATACAAAATACTAACTGGATCCCTACCTAACCTCACTGGTCTAGTGAAAATAAAAACACCCACCAGAAATCTTCACTCCTCTGAGCTGTCTCTTCTGGATGCTCCCAAAACCAGGTCCTTACTCGGCCAACGATTTTTCTCTAACAAGGCCACCCCAGCTGTGGAATGTACTTCTGGTTCCCCTACAACAATGTACTTCTCTTGGGACATTTAAAAACCTCCTCAAAAGCCACCTTCCCCTGAAACATCCTGAACATGTACGTCATGTTCTGAACTTGCCTACCATGTTTACCAAATTCCATACATATTGACTTGTAAAATTCTACATTGTATCTATATCTACTTGCTGCAATTATTTCATACTGTCCTGCAAAATACCACACTGTAATTAACTAAAATTGTGTTGTTCTATGTATGTATCTCCTGCTGCATCTCTCTACCATTGCAATGTAATTGTAATTGAATGTTGTCTTTTATGTAACAAATCCTGAGTCACCCCTGAAAAAGGGATACTAGTCTCAGTAGGCTTACATGGTTAACAAAATTCAAATAAATAAAAACAAACCCCAGTGTACGGCTTTATAACAGCAGGCACTCTTAGACCCCACTAGACCTGACTGCTTACCTCTTCACTGGGCAAGACTTTCTTCAAGGAGCACTGATCCCTGAAAGATCCACCAAACAGGCCATGTAGGATAGCAGAAGGTAAGAGTTAAGATGGTGTGGGAGATGGCCACAGGCAGAGGTGAGCAGCACTGCTGACATGGGGGAGAATTAGAAAATAAAAGAATGGCGATTGATTTTCTGGAATCATATTTTGGCAATATATGTAGTACAGTGTACAAAAAAAGAAATTAACGTTCTTCAAGGTGCTTAAATGCACATTAATATCTACAAATGTCATATTTGTCAAGTTATTATTTAATTTTATTTATTTATTTGAAAATTGGTAACTGGGAGAGGCACACTGAGCTGAGGTTAATTTCCAGGTGCAACCTGGGGGAAGGGTACAGGAGATACAGTAATACAATACAGTCTACAACACACGGTACAAAGTAAAGTACTTACAAAGTGCAAGAATAAACACATTTATAAGTGCAAAAAAACAAACAAAAAATAAGCAGCAAGACACAGCAAGCAGAAATAATATAACACCAGAGAGACCTGTGAGGGGGAGGTTCATAGGTCCATAGGGCATGTACAAGTTCAGAAAGCTGTGAAGCCTTTTAAAAATTATCAAGTTGGAGTCACGTGATGCAGCCAGCCAAGTAGCAGCTCCCACTGAGCGCTCCAGCTAATTCTGCTCCAAATACTCTTTAAATTAAGATCACCACAAGTTTTTGTGTTTAATCTTATTAAAATCCTGAAGAGAGGCGGCACAGCGACTTTCTGATTTAAAAGGCGAGCCTTTTCAGCGCAGAAATGGATGCAGAAATGCGGACGGCACTACCCCGCCACATGCCATCAGCAACTTTCAAGAAGGCCAGCAAAAAGAACAAATCTCAGCCTGCTACTACCACATGAGCCATGATAGTACAAGCTGATCAAAATTTACTTACTGTGGATCGTTTCTTGGCTGAATTTCATCTTTTTTGGGAGGAGCTCCTTTCTCTTACTGCTGAGCTTAAAACCATGGCCAGGACCCTGGGTGACCAGAAGAACGGGAGACAATGAGGCCCTAATTATTTCAGTACAGAGGAAAGTAGAATGATTAAATCCAGAAATAGTAGTGACTAAACACTGTATAGTCAAGCTCGAGGCAAAAGTAGAATACTTAGAGGGAAGAAGTTGGAGGAACAATTCAGTCATTATAGGCCTACCTGAAAATGAAGAGGGCTCGGATCTGGTGCTCTTTACCCAGAAGCTTATAACTAAAATCACAGGCCCTTCACCATTCAGGCCTACTTATGCTATCGAGCATTCTCACCGCGCTTTACACTCTATGCCTCCTCCGGGTGCACTGCCTCATACATTGCCATTCAGATTTCTCAACTATCAGAAAAAGCAGCACTTCTTAACTAAAGTGAGAGAATTGCAGGAGGTTACATGGGAAGGAGTGAAACTATGAGTGGCGCAAGACATACCCCTCACAGTGCATCAGAGAAGGGCCTCCTTTCATCCCATAGTGTCTAAACTAATAGCAGCAGCATCAAATTCAGAATGGGCTACCCTGCAAGGTTCCAAGTGTTCACAGCAGGCAACTGGACCAACTACAAGGACCTGAACATTGCAGAGGATGTCCTGAAGGAGGCTTTCCCAGAGCTCTTTAAAAATTGCTGAAGGATGCCACATCTCAAGATGGCTTCAAAACTCAGGTCTGCTGTTATGTTGCTATCTTACTGTCTAAAGACTAATCTCCTCTTCCCATGGAAGACCATCATGGCCTTGGTCCAAACACACTAGAGGATAATCTCCTTCCCCTCCTGGCCTAGAGTCATTCGGTCTTTCTTGTGAATCTGCTAAGTTGCATCTATCTTTGCATTGGAGCAACAAGATTGTCAGCGACCTGCTTTAGTTGAACTGTGAATTACCCCTTTTGTTGGTTTTGGAAGAGAGCCTATTTATGGGAATATTTATCTGTGTTTTGTCATTAGTCCTGCATTTCGGGACATTTGCAGCCATACAACAAACTTGCTAAGCACATATAGCTCAGATCTGAGCATTACTACCACACATGGAGGAACACCACACTATGCCTGGCCCGCTCTGTCTTCATCGCTCCCACTTCATTTGAAAGGGCTACATAGGAAATGGACATTCTTGTTACCTTGAGTGTGATCCCATGCTTTGGAAACTTTACTTCCCAGAGTGTTATTTGGAATTGGGCTTGTTTCATGCTGCTTAGCAGCTTCAGTTATGTTTCCCAGATCTGCTTTAAGATATATGGAATTCACATTAAGTTACTGTTTAGTGAGGATGTTTATAACCAGTATTTCTCTTTTAATGCATGCTAATTGTATTACTGCTTGAGTTTATTCATATTATATTGGGATAACTTCGATTTGTGTTTCATTGGCAAACAGTCCCCTACCAATTTTATGGACATATTAATCCCGATTCTACTAGAAAGTTTCTCAAAAGGAGCACAGTTTACTTTCACCTATTGGGGGGGGAGGGGAAGGTTACTGCAGAAAGGTTTACATCATGTACCATAAGCTATTACTGTTGGTGGGTGGAGGGTTTGTAGTTATTACAGTATTGTTACTAAATATTTTCTTTGCAGGTTCATTCAGAGTGGGGGCATTCAGGGTTTGTCTTTTTTCCGTGTTCTATTGCACTACTGATTTTTAAGCCTAAGGGCCAGTAATCTACTTGCCTCTTCTCCCTGATCAATATACAATGCTCAGGTTCTTAAGATACAGTAGCGGACTCAGCCTTTTCCCTTAATAGTTCACTGTACTGGTCTCTAAATCCTACCAATTTATGTCTATTCTATAAGGTATTTGTAATCCTAGAACAAATAAATAAAATAAAATACATTCTCCTCTGTAGTGTTACGTGAGAGATATCTAATATTCATCAGGTGAAGCTACCTCTGGCTGGAAGCTGCAATACTGAACATAGGATTTGCAAGAAAGCGAGTTGTGCTCACAACAGAAGGAGGTGAACCTTACAATTGTCTTTGGTTTGTAGCAGATATTCTGCAGGTGGAGGCTACTTCTAACTGAAAGATGAAATAAGGAACTTCGAATTATCAGGAAAAGACAGTCTTTCAAGCAACAGAGGGAGGTGGATCTAGCTTTACTTTTGTTACAGTTCTTAAGATTTTCAGTGCAGGAAGAGTTTAAAGCACAGCTGACTTATTTTGGGGCTGACTGCTTTCAGAGCACAAACCACCAGGCTGTTTTGGGGCTGGGGAGGTTTACCTGTGTCTGACTTGGATGTCTGGATTTTTCTCTGTTTGATTAGCAGGGTATTTTCTCTGTCAAATTGTTGTGTAGGGCATCTTGCTGACAGGAAGGCACTCATCGCAGTGGTGGGTCAGAGCTTTTAGCTGACTGTTTTGTGAGGGCACAGATTAGGCCCAACCCCTGCCCACCCCTCACCCCACCCACCCCTGGAAATAGTTCCTTTATACCTGGGGTTCTGACATCATTTCCTCAAGAGTGCAAGGTGCATATCACTGTCATATCCTCTCTAGCACACTGCACTGACAATATAAGCATACACATTGTATAATATATATATTTCTATATAACAAACCAATCACACACACACACACACACACACACACAAAAAGTAGATAAACATGTGGGGAGTAGTGCAATGTAATGGCTGTGGGGCAGCAGTCTTCGGAGTCTTTCTGGAGGCTGAGATGCTGCCCTATTTGCAGACAACTCTCTGCCCTGAGGGAGGAAGTTGCCCATCTTCAGGCCACACTGGACAGTAATAAGGGAACCTTTTCCCAGGCCACACTGGACAGTAGGAAGGGAACCTCCCCCATCCAGGGAGCACCAGAGCCACCACCACTACCTCAGAGGTTGCGAAGAAAGCACAGCAGTTGGACCACAGTGGGCTCAGGAAGGGCGAGGATGGTGGAACAGAGGCACATCCAGTCAGTTGTTCCACTTCACAATCCATACACCATTCTGGGGGAGCATAGCTCCCCTATGGATGCACCTGCAGCGGAGACTAAGGAGGCTGAGGACAACTATCACAAGGGAGGCCCACAGGAAGGAGGCAGAGGACACCATAAGGAAAGGAAGCAGCTTCTGGTGGGGGACTCAATTATTAGGGGGATAGAACTGGGGGGAGCAGGGAAAACTGAAGTAAGGTGCCTGCCTGGTGCCATGGCTTGGAGGGACAGGAAGTGCATCCTCAGGATCACGAGAACAGCTGCACAGGAGTCTGAGCTGGACATCATTGTCCACCTAGGGACAAATGACTTGGCTCATCATGAGATCAGAGCAGTGCAGGAGGACTTTGTAGAGTTGGGGAGGGGCCTAAGACAAGTAGCACACACAGTATCCTTCTCAGAGGTGCTGCCTGTCAATGGCATGGGTGAGGCGAGGGTACTTTGCACTATGCAGTTTAATGAATGGTTGAAAAAATGGTGTGGAGCACAGGGGCTTGGCTTCATTTGGGATTGGGGTTCCACCTGGAGGAACACCAGCCTATACTGGCAGGATGGTCTGCATCTGCCCAGGAAGGGAACAAGTCTTTTGAGCAATTGGTTTAAATGCTTCATTGGCAAGCTTTTAAACTAGTCGGGGGGGCACTGATAAGCAGCAGGAAAATCCCAGCCTCTCCCTACAAAACAGGGTACTAAATGAGAAAAAGACCGAGGTAGAAAGGTCAGTGGGGGATGCTGCAACAGAAGGTAAAGCCATCAAAAAATGGAAAGCAATGAGTACCAATGCCCGTAGTCTGAGTAACGAGCTTCCTGAATTAGTGGCCTTGATGGAGGAGGAACATCTGGATATCATGGCAGTCACAGAAACATGGTATACACAGAACCATGACTGGGATGTAAACATACCAGGATACAATATCTACAGGAGGGACAGGGAGGGTAAAAGAGGAGGAGGAGTAGCTCTTTACATAAGGGAAGGAATCAAAGCAACAGAACAAAAGGGTAAACAGGGAGGAGAAGAAGCACTGTGGGTCAATTTGGAGACCGGCAATGGCACCACAATCCGCACAGGGGTTGTATACAGACCCCCTCTCTCAGGGGGAGGAAATGGACAAGGAAATGATAGAAAGTATACTTAGAATGGCAGAAAAAGGGGAGATATTGCTGATGGGTGATCTGAATATGCCAGATGTTAACTGGAGTGCAGTTGCAGCAGCCACTCAAGAGTGGGTTATTCTAGATGCCCTCACAGGGGCATGCCTTAGACAACTAGTATTGGAGCCCACTCAAGAGGGAGCAGTCTTAGACCTGGTTCTCTCAAATGGAGATGGAGAGGATCACAGATGTAGGAGTGGGTAGCCATCTGGGAACTAGCGACCACTCGAACAGTATGGTTCACAATAAACACAGCAATAGAGTCAAGCTATACAAAGGCAAAAGTACTGACTTTAGGAGGGCTGACTTTGCCAAAATGAGTGAGTGCCTAGGGAATGCACTAGCAAATGGGCAGGAAGGAGGGTGGAAGAACAATGGGGAATAATAAAACTGCCATCACAGAGATAAAAGCTCTTTGTGAAGCAAATAAACAAAATGAAACGATGTAAGAAACCACTATGGTTCTCAAAGGAAGTGGCAGTGAAGGTTCAAGAGAAAAAGAAAGCATTCAGGAAGTACAAGGAATCACAGAAGGAGCAGGACAGAGAACTGTATCAGTTAAAGCAAAAGGAAGCTGGGAAGGCAGTCAGAACAGCAAAGGCCCAAACCAAGGAAAAGATAGCCAACTCAGTTAAGAAAGGGATAAAACCTTTTATAGGTACATCAGGGAGCGAAGGAAGACCAAGGGAGGGATAGTGAGGCTTAATAAAAGGGGAGGGTGGGCAGAGAGTGACTGTGAAAGGCAGAGATACTAAACAAATAGTTTTGCTCAGTATTTACAAATAAAGAGGGGGGTACCTAAAACAAACAGTAGAAACACTCTGGATACAGAAGTTGATACCAGCCCATTTACAGAAGAAAGGGTTCTGAAAGAACTCTAAAACTGAAGGTGGACAAAGCAATGGGGCCTGATGGGATTCATCCCAGAATTCTAAAGAACTAAGGGTAGAACTAGTGACACCACTGACTACCCTCTTTAACAAATCATGGGAGGATGGAGTGGTACCCGAGGACTGGAGGAGGGCAGATGTGATTCCCCTTCACAAAAATGGGAGCAAGGCAGAAGCAGGAAACTACAGACCTGTTAGTTTAACCTCAGTGATAGGGAAAACGATGGAATCACTTCTGAAGGAAAGATTTGTTGAGTATCTAGAGGCCAGAGGGGCACAGAACCCAAGGCAGCATGGATTCACAGCAGGAAGGTCATGCCAGATGAATCTGATGGATTTCTTTGACTGGGTGACCAAAGTAGTAGATCAGGGAGGGGCTGTGGACATGGCCTACCTAGACTTTAGCAAGGCATTTGACACAGTCCCACACAAAAGATTAATTTACAAGTTAGCCAGCCTGGGAGAGGGTCCCAAGATGACAGCCTGGGTAAAGAATTGGCTGGAGAATAGGACACAGAGAGTAATAGTAAATGGAGTCCACTCTGAAGAAAGGGGGTTACTAGTGGGTACAATGCAGGTTCAGTATTAGACTGGTCCTCTTCAATGTCTTTATGTTTACATTGCAGAGAGACTGGAAGGAAAGTATGTCTCTTTGCAGATGACACAAAGATCTGCAACAGAGTAGATGCACAAGGTGGGGTGGAAAGGATGAGAAGGAACTTGGCAAGGTTAGAGGAATGGTCAAATGTATGGAAGCTTAGATTCAGTGCTAAGAAGTGCAGGTAATGCACCTGGGAAACAAAACCCAGGGAAGAATACACAATGGGGGTGAGATACTGACAACAACAAAATGGAAAGGGACCTGGGGTAGTCATATCAGATGACCTAAAGGTGGGCAAGCAATGTGAGAGGGCAGCAAGGAGGGCTGGGGGATACTGGGATGCACAGGAAAGGCATCACCAGTACAAAACAGGAAGTTATTATCCCTCTGTACAGACAGCTGGTGAGACCCCATCTGGAGTACTGCGTGCAGTTCTGGAGACCCAATCTCCTCAAAGACATAGACAGGATGGAAGCTGTCCAGAGGGGGGCAACTAAAATGGTGCAGGGTCTGCACCGGAAGACATATGAAGAGAGACTTAAAGAGCTTAATATGTATAACCTCGAGGAAAGGAGGGAGAGGGGGGACATGATAGAAACTTTCAAGTACCTCAAGGGAATCAACAAAGTCCAAGAGGGTAGCATCTTTCAAAAAAAGAGGTGTGCAAGAACAAGGGGGCACAATTTGAAGATGGGGAGCTGCTCAGAGGTAATTTAAGGAAGTATTTTTTCACAGAGAGGGTTGTTGATGCATGGAACGGCCTTCTGGAGGAGGTTGTGGAGTCAAAAACAGTGGTGGAATTCAAGCATGCATGGGACAGTCATAAGGCAATTCTAGGGGTTGGGGGTAGGAAGAAGTAGGCTGCTGGTTAACTAGGATCTGCAGCTTATCCATTAGGTAGGGAAATGGGCAGACTGGGTGGGCCAAGCGGTCCTTATCTGCCGTCAAATTCTATGTTTCTATGTTTACTACATGTATATGGTACTGGAATCAGGGTTGTTTTGGGGGACAGGGCTGCTTTGGATTGGGTTAGTTTGGGTGGATAGGGATGGTTGAGGGCTGTTGGTATCACTGAGTTAGGGGATTCCATTTGTTTTGTTATGAACCAGGCCATTCGGATACCAACAGGGCACATTTAGGCATAGGAGATGGCAAGTAATAGGAAAATAATCACATGGAATATTAGAGAGGCTCGCAATAAAATAAAAAGATACCAAGTATTAAAGCACATCTAACTTCTTAAAGGGGACATCTCGTTTTTACAGGAGACACATTTATTGGACTCTGAAGCCAATTTATTCAGGAGACAATATGTGGGGCAAGTCTATACCACAGGGAACAGCACACAGAGCAGGGGGGTAGCCATTATGTTATCTAGACACATCTCCTTCGTATGTGAACAATGCATACAAGACCCAAATGGCCGTTACATACCTCTGAAAGGTCTCCTTGACTGGTCTGAGGTTATGTTAGGGAGCTTGTATGGACCTAATGCAAATACCCCTGCCTTCTTTATAGAGCTTCTGACCACCCTTGCACCCCTTACCACACTTCCTATTATCCTAGGTGGAGACTGGAACTTGCCATTCTCCCCGGATTTAGATAAATCTGATAAGAGACGTAGTGACCTATCCCCAGTGCAGAGGTCAATTTGGGACCTGCTTGCTCACATGGGTTTATAATAATAATAATAAAACTTTATTTTTATTGCACCTTTCCAAAACCAAGGCGCCTAACAGAGTTTAAAAACATCACATATCACAGATATCTCTCACGTAACACTACAGTGGAGAATGTATTTTATTTTATTTATTTGTTCTAGGATTACAAATACCTTATAGAATAGACATAAATTGGTAGGATTTAGAGACCAGTACAGTGAACTATTAAGAGAAAAGGCTGAGTCTGCTATCTTAAGAACCTGAGCATTGTATATTTATCAGGGAGAAGAGGCAAGTAGATTACTGGCCCTTAGGCTTAAAAATCAAGAGGCTTACAGAATTATTAAAGGTGTACATTCTTTATCAGATGATTCTGTTAAGTCCCAAAGATATAACCAAGGAATTTGCATCATACTATCAAGGTCTTTATAGCCCAATGCAACATCTCCCTGATAGGTTTACAGTAGATGCATATCTCAATGCCGTACCCCTACCATATTTACTGTAGTAGAACAGCAAAAAGCAAGTCTGATAACCCCTTTAGGTGACACCGAAATACAGGCCATCATTAACTCCCTACCATTGGATAAAGCCCTGGGACCTGACGGGTTCTCCCCCAACTTTTTCAAGGTTTTTACTAAGCAGTTAACTCCCTGTCTGTCTAAACTATTCAATTTGATGCTGGAATCAGAGTCTGTCGACAAAAATTTATTAGAAGCCATAATCATAGTCATTCATAAACCTGGGAAGGATGCAGAGAAGGTTACCAGTTATAGACCTATATCATTGTTTTTTTTTTTGTTTGTTTGTTTTTTTAGCTTTTGTTGACCGGGTAAGTGCACTAGACAAATCCTGCCTATTTTCAGGCACGACCCGGGGGAGGGGGATACAGGTGAATGCCAACTGACCTTGAACCAGATTAAGCTGTTGGTGGTATTTTTAGTGAATGAGGGAAATTTGGCCAGGACACCGGGGAAGTTCCCCTACTCTTTTCGATAAGTGCCATGGGATCTTTAACAACCACCTGAACTACCACCAATTCAGACAGATGGGACCTCGGTTTAACGTCTCATCCGAAAGACAGACTATAGTTAAACTATAGTATTAAAATTCTAGCTAAATTACTTGCTTACAGATTGGCTAGAGTCCTACCCTCCGTAATTCAACATGAACAAGTGGGCTTTATGGTGGGTAGAACTTTATCAGAACACCTGCGCAAACTAGCCCATATTTTCCCTGTGTCCAGGGACTCTGCCACTCCAGCTGGCCTACTGTCCCTGGACACAGAAAAAGCATTCAATGGAGTAGACTGGCAATTTTTATTGTGCACAATTTTGGTTTTCCCCTGCTATTTGTCAAATGGATTACCTCCCTATATAAAAACTCATGTGCCCGTCTGTATTGTAATGGAGTGTTTTCAGCCACTTTTTTTCAACACTGGGCACCAGACAGGGATGCCAACTGTCGCCACTCCTGTTCAATATCTATTTAGAACCCCTGCTAACCAAATTAAGAGTAAACCCTAAAATACAAGGTATACTTACAGGATCCTAAGAACTTAAATTATCAGCCTATGCATACGATATTTTATTGCACTTAACCCATCCTAAGGAATCATTCCCAACAGTCTTAGAAACTATCAAGGAATATAGTCTGTTCTCCAACTACAAAATTAACTTAGACAAAACTGTAGTATTTCCCCTGAATAATAAATTAATAAGGCACAATGTTATGCATCTCGGGCTTCAGTGGAGTCCACAGAGCCTGCACTATTTGGGTATCACCCTATCCAGAAGCAAATCTAAAGTGACAAGGCTTAACTTAGACGCTGTCCTCCAAGTCATCCAGCAGGACCTTACCAGGTGGAAAAGCCTCCCAATCTCACTCTGGGGGCATAACAATTTAGTTAAAATGAATATATTACTGAGACTTTTTTACCCTCTTAACATGTTGAACTCTTGGCTGCCTTTAAAATGGTTCAAAAAGTTCACTCCAGTATCACTGAATCCATTTGGTTAAGTAACCCCCCCAAGAAGAGCCTACCATGAAATGACTGCCCTCAAAGACTGAGGGGGATTTAGACTGTCACATTTCAGACTCTATTATTGGGCTAGTCAAGCATGTAAATACTTGTGGTGGCTTACCAAATCGGCAATTTGAACTCCCTTCCATACGTCCCCTTATGGTTAAAATTGGAAAAAGAACTGATCTCATTAGCAGGTATCTCCCCAAAAGCCCTTTCACATATTACACTGAAGTACCTTCCCCACAGTTTAACTTGCACCTCTATAGAAATGTCGGTTAGGATACATGCACAATTATGCTCCTTTCTAAAGTATAAACATAAAGGAGACATAAAGGAGACATAGCCGAGCCTCTTCTAGGGAATCCTAACTTTAAAACTGGAGGCAAAACTATTTTAGCCCAGTGGATTCCTCAACTCCAAGGGGCTAAGATTAAAGACCTTTTATCAGAAGGAGTCTGTCATCCTGTAGAAGTTATCCTGGGAAAGTATAATGTAAATCGTGGTCAAGTATTCAGTCTATCAATTGAGATGCCTGCTAATCCAGAAAAAGGACCTAGCAACCTGGGAGACACTACTGGAGACTTTTTTGAATCCCTTTCACTCATCATGAGTTTGCCCCATGAAATTTCCAAAAGATACAGTTCTTTATTTGATAGAGCTTTTGCAGCTCTCGATTGTGCGCTCAAATATTGGTCAGCACACTTCCCTAATCTTGATGGTACATGGGGTAGAACCTGGCACTACAGTTATAGATATGACACTCAAGATAGGCTGAGACTAATGCAATTTCAGTTTCTGAATAACATGTATTAGACCCCCAGTTAAACTATTTAAGGTAGGCAGAATTCCCCCCTCTACTTGTACCAGGTGCCATCAGTAAGATGGAACCGTACTACATATTGTTTGGGATTGCCCACTAATCAAAACCCTATGGTAATCTCTTAGGAGTAAAGCAGACCACTTACTTGGTATAGCTGATCTCTTCACCCCTGAGGTGTGTTTGGTTGGAAACTTTGCAGGTATTGTGGTCTGTCAATTCAGATATTACATGGCAGTGGTATCTTTATTCCTTAAGAAACCGGTGCTATGCCACTGGCTGGATGTGCACCCAATTACCTATGCAGAATGGTTGCAAGAATTGCTTTTCAATTTAAGGGCCGAGCAATTCAAAGCCAGCCTGCGGGGTTCCCCTACTAGATATAAGAAGATCTGGGAGAGAATGCATACCTTATACTTGATTCAATCTGGGTCCAAGTTGCCTTGAGAGTATGTCATGCACCATTGTTGGTGTTGTTCCCCTTTGCTTCCATAGCACTTTCTCTCAACATTCCCTTAGTTTGGTTAGTGTCATTGTCACATGATACCAAAGTGGGTGGGTTGGGGGGTGGTTCAATGGAGGAAGGGGGTGGTGGGGGCCTTGGGATAGGGGAAGGGGGGACATGAAACTATGTTTTTACCAAATAATTTTTTTATGTGCTATTGACTAATTGTTTCATGTCAGATGTAATTCTGTAAAATCAATAACGTTTTTTAAAAAAATTGTCCTTTTACTATGGAAGGGATGGTACTAAAGAGATAAAGAGCACTGGAGCCTGGATATAGGCTAAGAGAGAAACCATAAGGTGGTCTGACACATGCTATTAGGTGCTCCTAGCAGGGGAAGTGTCAGGGAGGGGGTAACAGATGCAGGTGGGGGAGGACAGGAGTTTCAGCTGGTGCCTGAGGGAGCCAGGGGAGGTGGCAAGATGGATGGAGGAAGGAAACAGGTTCCAGAGTGAGGGAGGGTAATAAGAAAAAGCTGATTGCCCAGCAGAGGAGTGGGGATGGGGATTGGAGAAAGTACGATAATGCTTGGAGTGGAGGGGACAGTAGACAGGGTGGATTGGAGGGAGAAGTAAGGAAAGATATGAGTGAAGGGACCTAAACCAGGATTTTGAGATGAGGAATGCACAGTGTGACTGGCAACATGAGGGTAGGGAGAGGATGGATAGAGAGTAATAGAGGGAGCAGTGATGAGTATGGGGAAGGGGTATTTGGCAGCAAAGGGGCAACAGGCATTGCAGAGGTTGTCCAGTCTAGAAAACTACAGTACAAGTCACATTAAATTGTTCATCCAGCTCACTGGTTTAACATTTTTCAGTGAGTTGCTTAATGTGTGCACTGCAATGAATTAGTAAATGTTTCCTAATAGTTTGTCTGTAGCTGATATTCAGTTTCAGCTTACTTTGCAGCTCTCTGGACACTTTTACCAATGCAGTACAACACATTAAGCAACCCATAAAAAATACTGAACCACTGAGCTGGAGCCCCATTTCGCTACTGCAGTGTGCAGAACAGCATGATTGATATGTCATCCTACCCAATCCCAAGAAGAAGCTGTCACCCAGTTCCAGCCAATAACGATCCTGCATTCACATTGAAAACCCTGCCCCCACTGCCATGTTGTTTTCCCCACTTCAGAGGAGTCCA
Source organism: Neoceratodus forsteri (assembly GCA_016271365.2). Lineage (NCBI taxonomy): Eukaryota > Metazoa > Chordata > Ceratodontiformes > Ceratodontidae > Neoceratodus > Neoceratodus forsteri. The sequence goes on along the minus strand of CM057449.1, from coordinate 1,124,069,021 downwards.
CTCACTGCCATTTTTTTCATTCAATTAAACATATTCCATTTTTATCCTCCAAAATGCTACCATTTCTGGCTCCACTGTTTGCAATTGTTTATCAGTGCTGTGATTGTACCACGCAAAAGTTGAACATTAGCTCAGTATGCACGGTAGTGCCAATACATGTAATATTATGTATGGCTATTGCACTGTCAACTTTTGCACAATTACCACTGTACTCTAGTAACTGAATAAAACTGCTGCTGTTTGCTATATTCAGGACAAGAAATAAAGAAAGTGAGGGAAAAAAAACACAAGGTACAAACTGGTACTGGAATTCAGTTTTCCAAAATAAAATGACAAATACTGTACAGTACTGTACAAACTGGATTCGGCAGAGTTGGGGACATTCAAACATTGAATGCCAGTAACTACTGCACTGCAAGTGCATTTGAAAATGCATTGTATGAACATTGGATGGGAGCTGAAGGGAATTTACAGTGGTTTAAAATGCGCTGTATGTGGATTGCATGTGAGTTGATGATTAATTGAAACAAAGTTTGTGTTTTAAACATTTAGAATTGCCACTGCATTGTCAGCACAAAAAAATAATGAAAGAGCAGTGAGTTGGAGGAACAGTTTAATGTGCCTTGTACTGTAAGTGGAGGGGTGGTACCACAGACCACATCTGCACAGTCAAAGGCCAGGAGCACCAGTTTGGTTACAGGATCCCAGTGGACTTGCAGAGACAAACAGTCCTTGTTGTGATAAAAGGCACCAAGACTGGGGCAGAGCTTAGCATGGATGGCATCGACATGGGCTGAGAAGTCAAGCTTCATGTCAAGCCATACACCAAGGTGCTTTAAGGACTGAACCGCTTCGAGGGTGGTGCCATCCAGGGTGTAGACCTGCACCAATACTTGATAAAAAGCCTCTTAATAATCCAGTCAGCAGTGTAATAAACAAAAACCGAAGGATACTTCATTTTTCATTGGAGCTCATTCCTGAGCTGAGATACAGTTTTAAAGGATTTAAAACTACTGCACCCTTGCCAGACTGACTGTGATAATTCTAAACAGGATTAGAAAATAGGTTGGGAAAATACTTCTTTCTGATTGGTTAATGGTATTATAATGCCACACATTTGAGTAACAACACTGCCCCCCCCCCCAAAAAAAAAGACCTGGTACCAGCCTTGCCCTTACCAAGGTATTCATGTGCTTTTTTTTAGAATGCTTATTTTAAAATTAATTATTTTCCTTAGCTTCTGTTAAAATCAAGAACTTGACATTCTGTACCTTATCAATTGACACTGGCAGCCACTTCTCATCAGTCGGCCTATCTTTCTTTTCTTCTTGCCCCATAACTGTACAGTACAGCCAGAGATCACCAAAGAGCACCAAACCATTTCTTCTTACTCCTTTCAGAGATGCTCACAGTTACTCTCCTTTTAAACCCAAACAAGCCACCTAGTGCAACTCTCACAGCTGCTTGTCACCATCCTAATTAAGTGTAATCTATGAATTATTTTTTGCATTATCATCCAACATTTCATAAATTTCCTGTAATTGTGTGATTTTCTAATTTGCTATGCAGTACCCAGAGCTTTATAGAATGGGTGCCTTGCAAATAAATTGCCTTGCCTCACCAGCACAGCTGTCCCCATTTGCTTTTGGCCCCTAAGGTACACAGTAGGGCAGAAATGACAGCACCACTTATTCTGGCTCCCTTAAAGAGAGACTAACAAACCTACACCCTATAATAACACAGACACCCCTAGTTACACTCTCCAGTAGAAGGACTATTTAACAGACAGCTGTATAGATTTAACTGTTTTAAAACTTAAAAGAGAAGCCTGTATCTTTATTTGTTATTTTGCTGAGAACTGAACCAATTTTCTAAGTGCTATAAAATACTCTAAGACTGGCAGTGTTAGGGTGTAACTGTACTCCTAGGGGCTGTAAATCCCTCTACCTGCAACGTTGGGCTTCACTGTGCCCCTGGGCATGTGGGTGTAGCTCAACACTGCCTATCTTGTTGAATTCTGTCACTTCTTTGGGTGGTACTGCAGTGCTGAGGATCAGGCGCACATTGTAGGGCTATCCTGACACATCAACAGTCTACTTTGTGGATACGGTGTGCATAATTGGGGTCCTCGGGGAGAAGCTTGTTAAAACCTACAGGGAGTTTCCATCCTTATTGTCTTGATAAACCTATAAACAAGTAATGAAAAAACTTTACTGACTATATATGTAAATTAAAAATACAACAGCAAACATTTACAGGCTGTCAGAGACAAAATGCTACAAGTAATGGGGACCCCCTGTTAACACATATGGCTGCTTTTAAAAGTAATGTTTTGCAGATCGTGGAGTCAAAGTTACCCAGAATCTATAAATTTGCACTGTGGTGGAAGGATGCCGTGAAATGCTTTTTTCAAGGGCCCTTCTCTTATCCTTCAGGTACCCAGATCTGAAACCCCCATGCTCCTTCAAAGAAGGCTAATCTGTTGCTCATTTGAAAAGTCCTCTGCATTTTCATGACATGAATGAGTTAAATGCCAATTTCTTCACATGTGTAATATTAAATAAGAGTTTGGAGTTACCACTTGTGACTCCGGCAACCCACTTTCCAGACTTGGCGGAGTTGTGTGTGTGTGTGAGTAGGTGGGGGTGGGGGCAGGGATTGTGCTTTCCAGAGGACACTTTCCTCCTCCAAGTGGGTTAAAATCCTATCTCCACTGCTTGAGCACTATGTGGGGTGTCCAGATGATGCATGTTCAGTGGGGACAGCAGTGGGAGAGAGATGTAGGTGGCCTTGTAGCATACATCCTAGTTACATGCCCAGTTGTGCTTTCATAGCCCAGCATCTTATGGGGCAGGTAAGTGAAGTTCTTTGGTGTCCAGATACCGTCACAGGGCTGGATGATTACCTGGCTGAGGGCAGCCAAGATGGAGGATGAAAAAGAAATCATGAAAAAAAAAGTGATTGGAGATGGTCATGTTTGAGACAGTTAGTAATTATTACTGTGACTGTGATGAGCTAGATGTGCGATTGCAATTCTTATGGTATATACATGTACGGTGTGATGCTGTAATCAGCCTGTTGAAGGTAAATTGTAACAAGATGATATACTGTGTAGATTCTCGCAGTAAACTGCACATTCTGTTCACAACAAACAAGTACTTTTATAAACTTATTATTTTCCCCCCAGTTTTCCTGTAATTCCCACTGTCCCCATATCAACAGTTGGAGCTGTAAAGGCTACACTTTTCCTCTGCTTGGGAGGGTGAGTTAGCAGGTGCCTTCACAGCAAATAATAATGCTGATCCTTGGTTGGCTGGCATGGTGTGCATAGATGTTAGGTGGCTCATGCCCTCCCTCCCTCCTTGCCCCAGTCTTTCTTTCTTTCTTTCTTTCTTTCTTTCTTTCTTTCTTTCTTTCTTTCTTCCTTCCTTCCTTCCTTCCTTCCTTCCTTCCTTCCTTCTCCGTCCCATCCCTCCCTCTCACCCTACCAACCTCCCTCCCTCTCTCCCCTATACCTCCCTCCCTTCTTCCTCAGGAGCTGAGTGCTTCACCTTGCTAACACATTCATTCCCTAATCAACTGCAGCATGGGATTTCAATGGTTCACACATGCTGCTGCTGCTGTCACTGGGCCATACAACAAACATCTGCTTTGTAAAATGGCACAACATATATATGCTTTGTAAGTTTCCAGTCATGCAAATAACTATAGAAAATAAGTTCTGACTGAGACTGGCACCACTGTGAATAAGCTCTGGAATACACAGCTTTTGATTTATCATCATTGGAAAATGAGTTTCATTGTTTAAGGCCTAACATAAGCTTCACAAAAACCACACAGCAAAGCAGTTGAAACAAATATTGCTGATTTTCATTGCATTTGTATTTAAAGAGCTAATCTGCCATTTTATTTCGAGTTACATTACAGTGGGAGTTTGTTGTAATTTTGCACATTTTTCAGAATGCAAACCTACCCCCTTCTTTAGGTAGCTAACATTTTTTTGAAGGTTTGTAAAGACAAACTGTGAAGCAACATTCTTTTATCTTTACCCTGGGGTTGCCACACATTTACTTTTGTGTTGGCATGAATGTGCCAATGATGTCTTGAACATAAAAGACAGCACAGTATGACTCTGGGTAAATGAAATTTATTTTCACTGAATACTTTGCAATCAAAATAACTGGAAAGCTATATATTTTTTAAGACTCAGATGATGAATGTGGGGTTAGGGGGTGCTAGAAAACAATTAGTTTTGGGTTTTGTTGAAGTTAATTGGAATGCATGTGCAGTCTTGCAGTTGAAGCACAGAACAATGAATCAGCAGACTCAGGTGTGAATCCCTCCACTGCTGTATGATTCATACTTAACTCTCCTACATAGTTCTGCCCTCTCATCCAGTGTGCAGGTCCTATAACAGACCTTAAAGGGAAACGTCCATCTAGGATTAAAATATTCAATATTGTTACCAATAGAAATCTACTTTACTTAAGCCATTGACCGAACCCGTAACACTTTAAGGGCCAGAATTATAAACCATTCAGTTGCCCTTCCCTTTATAGCTGCAGGCATCCATTTTCTATATCACAGGCACAGGAAATGACATCATATCAGGGGAAAACACATACAGACGATAAACATTTTAACCAGGAGAGGCACACTAAGCCAGAGCTTGAGTCCAGGTGTGACCTGAGAGCACAAGAATGTTAAGTTACTTGTGCAGGATCACAAATGCAAGTGGGGAACTATGGGATTCAAACCAAGGTCTCCAGGTTTGCAACTCAGAGCCTTAAACCACTGTGCTATACTGCTTCCTTATAGGAAAGAGGAAATGAAATAAAAAAATGTTTTTACCCAGACCATGGAGATGTGAACTTGTCTCGAATCTTGAAGGGGTTGCTATAAACAAAAGTGTGCTGCCAGTGCCAACAGTTTCCAAACTCCTTTGGGGTTCCATTGCTTTGTACAATGTTCTGTGACATTTCAGTTTAGTAAAATAGTTAGTGCTTGTGTGATTTGCAGACTATTCTGCTACTGTGGTAATACTATAAATCATTTTTATTCCTGCATCAGTATATGTTAGCACTGAAGTAGCTGTGTTTTAATTTTTTTCTTGGCATCATGTTTTGCCATTTGCAGGAGTGTAACTTAATGGCTAGAGTACAAGCTTGGGCCCAGGAGATGAGAGTTTCAAACATTAGTAAAGTCAAATACTAACTGTGTGACCTTGAGTAAGTCACATAACCCCCTAGTGCTCCTGTCCACCTAGCAGCAGAAAAAAATAGCAGCAGAACCCCACTGGAAATGAAGTGGCACATCTCAGCTGGATTACCCTGGGTAAATAAGTTGTAAAAAAGTAATTGTTTTGTGTTGGTGTACGATAGGATAAATGACAGCCAGTAGAGGACCCTTCTGAACATAGGTGCCAGAACCTATGTGTGGGGGGGACACACCCCATTTTTGCCCATGAGCATTCAAAGTGCCCCTTCAATGCATGCAGTGTCAGAAGGGAAGCAATCACTGTCCTTTATTACTACAGTACCCCCCACACACATACATGCTCACTTTTCCCCATGTTCCAGTACTACTCCTTCTGAAGGTTGCAAAATAAAAAAAAAAATCTTCATTTGAACACCATCCAGAAATAGGTTTCCTTTCACCAAAGTAAAAGACAAAAAAGCACCAGTTTTTTTTCATGTCATGATTCCAACTGTTTCACTCTGTCTTTCCAGCAGGAAATCTCCAGTAGCCCACTTCTACTTGAGATAAAACCTTTTCACTTCCCTGATGCTCCTGGGTGCAATCACTAAATTATTAAGTGACTGGTTGTAACAGCTCATCAAGAGGCCTAACTCTTCTTTTCCTCCTACCTTGAAGGAGACAGTATAACACAGTGGTTTAAGGCTCTGAGCTTCAAACCTAGAGACCTGGGTTTGAGTCCCACAGTCCCCACTTACAAAACTGTGTGACCCTGAGCAAGTCACTTAACTTTCTTGTGTTCTCAGGTCATACCTGGAATCAAGCTTCAGCTTAGTGTGCCTTTCTTGGTTAACTCATTCAGGACTAGATACACCTGTAGGTGGCATCTGAAAGCATAGCCACTCAGGACAATAATGCCTGTAGACATATGCTGCTGACTTTCACTCATGCCTAGAAACATCTAAGGAAGTCAGCAGTTTTTACCTAAATATTAAACAAACTGAATTGCTTAGAATTGATTGCATAGCACTGTTAGAAAGGTAATTTTGTGCTGAACAATTTTGCTGCTGATACTTTATGTCTATCATGTATACTTTAGGAGTTATTCACATTTGTTTAAGGTATGGTGTAAATGGCTGACATTTGTCTCTCAAGCCTCACCGAAGCACCTTGAATAAATTGAAATGATGGGTCAAGTGATGCAGGCAACCTGGTAGCAGCAGAGACCCAGAGCTCCCATCCATTTCCTGCCATCATTGCCTTCTAACTACTGATTCTGCCCCTTCTCAGCCACAAATAACCAGAAAATCAAGGAGAGACTATCTTCAGCACTTGATATCAATGCTATTTGCATCACTATCAGAGCTTTTCTCTCCGCAATGGGTGCTGATATGAGGCTGGCCCAGCTGAAGCACATGCCGCCTCCCTCACCCGAGAAAATGCCCAAGAAGTCTAAGACTCAGGTGAGGTCATCGGGCAAAGGTGATGCAGCAATCACACAGCCGATCCCCCTCATGGAGGATTGATTCTTTTTTTTTTTTTACAGTTATTCACTTTCTCCTACCTGGTGTCCCAGTCGGCTACCCCGTCCATGCATCTCTCTGGTTCCAGCCACCGTCCGGAACCCTGGCTTGCTTAGGATCCTTCACCGGTAATCTCCCGCGGTGTGCACCCCCGTGGCGGGGTGGTAGGAGTCCCCCTACACTCACCACCAAGACCGGATTCAGCTCCGGCGATGTCCCTGAAGCCAGGGCACCCATCAAATGGCCATTAAGCTGCCATGACCTGGGATGCCAGCATTTTCCATTTTCTCCCCCAGAGAGAGGGGGACGTGCAATGATGCCCATGGGGGGAGTGCGCACGCATCCGCATGTACTCCCTCTGGCGCCTGCCCTCTTACTCACCCCTTACATGCAGTGGTGGTGTACCACCCTCCAGCCTCCAATAGGAGCCAGCTATGTACCGACACTTGAAACCCTCCTCCCCAGGAGAGGGAGAGCAGTCCGACGGATGCTCAATCCCTTTCCTACCCAGCCAACCCCACAGCAGCCCAAGTCCGTTCCCGAACCCAGGTCACCGGCGTAGCACAAGGTGTGGCGTCCAGCGCCTCAACCCTCCATGCCACATGGAGGATCGATTCTTACAGGAGTTGCTCCCATTTTGAAAGACCTTCACCAAGATCTCTTCAGAATTAAAATCTATCAGTGGGGACATGGCCGACCTCACCAGAAGTATGGGAGATGAGGAGGCCCTTTCGTTTTCCCTGGAAAAGTGGAAAGATAAAGTGGATCTGTAATTAGTACATTCTCGTTATCTAGTACAAACACTTCAGCTGAAAACTGAAGACCTTGAGGGTAGAAGCGGTCAGAATAATATCCTAATCTTGGGCTTACCAGAAATGGAGGAAGGCCCTAACACCGTGGTATTTGTTCAGAAGCTGCTCCAGAAGATAGTGGGTCCCTCCCCGCTTAGCACAAATTAGCACGTTGAGAGAGCCCATTGGTCGCTTAGACCCCAGCCGCAACCTGGTTTGCCTCCCTGACCTATTATTGTAAAGTTCTTAAGTTATGTTGAGAAACAGCATGTTATAACAAAAGGCAGAGAGCTGCAATCCATTACATGGGAGGGCACAAAGCTTAGAATCACTCAAGACTTGCCATACGAAATTCATCAAAAACGCATGGCCTTCCACCCCACCGTCAGCAAGCTAATTGCAGCTGGTATACCCTTTAAGATGCTCTATCTGGCAAAGCTACAAGTTTCCATCTCCGGGAGCTGGTCTTCATATGAATCACCTATACAAGCTACGGCTGATTTGGCGAACAAGCTACCTGATCTTTTTAAGCATGGCTGACTACATTCTTCCAAATAACAGGTTTACAGTGCTGGATGCTAACCCTCCCATTCTTAAACATTAAGTAGAAGGGTTGTTTTTCTCTTTTTTGATACCTGTTTGGAGTTTTTCCTTCTTGGGTCTGAAAGGCCTTTCACATGGCTTGGTTTGGTACGACCTGGACATGGTCGCTGAGGGTAGTCACGAGTTACCAGGACCTTCGCTGTGAGGAGGAACTTTACTTTCAGGAAGTGCTTCAGGGGTCAGATTTAGGCTTGTACCGTCCCTTTGTCCTGGCAGCCTTTTCCTCCCCCTGGCATTTCCATGCTCCGGTAAGGCCGATTTCCAGACTACCACAGACTGAACTTTCATATGTACAGTATATAACTAGCTTGTTTCTCATTTTCTTTCCTGTTTACCTGTGGTGTGATTTGTTTATTGTTACCACCTGTTGTCATTGGGCTGATGCTCATCTCAGCAATTTGACCAAGAAAAGAGGGGGGGGTTGACAAGTTTTAACTGGTTTGAATTAAGTAGAGTGATTCAACAGGGCCTAATATTCTTTCAGGGAAGAGGGCTTGCTAAACACTGACTATGGCTTTTCCTGAAAGTACACCTGTAGCAATGTTTAATAGGGGGATCACTCCAATTCAACCCCTAAATCCCAGACAGACCAGTCGAGATTGCATATAAGGATTCACTCCTATCTTGTACTTTCACCGGTCGAATGGTACTGGCTGATTACAGGCAGTAATGGGGGGCTCAAGTCTGTGCAGGCTTGTGGAAGCTGCATAGTGTTCCAGTCAAGGAGGGATCAGCTCCTTAACACTTCCTCTGAGTTTTCTTTACTGGGCTTTGGCTTTTCTGGCAAACCTTAAGGAGGATAACAAGAAAGGCAAAAAGTGCTCCCACATTTATTTGTTACCTCCAGGTTTTGCCCCGGTTGAGGAGTGGGCTGGAGCTGTACGGGGTGGGACCTACATCTCTATTTTGGGATCTTGATTCAAAGCAGGGTCCTTTGTACATCGTTGCTGGGGTAAGGAGGGAGTAGGGAGGGTGGCTTGATTCCTACCATTAGATTATTTACCTTTCTGGGGGGTTAGGGCTCAAGATCCCAGCCTGGGTAGGTGGGGGGGACTCTCATCAGAGGGAAGGGTTCTGTTACGTTACGGTATTTGGGGGGAGGACTTTAGTTGGCAGGGAGGGGAGTGGGATGGAGTGTGCCCTAGGGATTTTAGAACTTCACTGGTTGGTAAAGGATGTTTACTTATATTGTATGTACCAAATGGCGAATATCACAGTTAAAATTATAACATGGAATATTAGGGGAGTTAGAGATCCCGCGAAAATATTTCAGGTCTTAAAACACTGTGCCCTGCTCAATGCTGGTATTATTCTGTTACAGGAAACACATTTATTGGAAATTGAAGCCACATGGTTACGTCGACAAGGAGTATCACAAGTTTTCTCATCTGGGGACTCATCTTTGAGTAGAGGGTAGCAATTTTAATTATGCACAGTATTTCCTTTCAGGCCAAATCATCTATGGTGGACCCAAATGGCAGATTTATACTGGTTAAGGGCACTCTCTTGGGCAAAGAGGTCATCCTGGGTTCCCTATATGGACCGGTGGGAGGTGATCCCGCCTTTCTCAAGGGCCTAGCTAACAGACTCGCCTCGTTCTTGCCCACCCCTCTAATCTTGGGAGGGGACTGGAATATTCCACCAACACAGGATTTGGGTAGATCTCACCTAACATTAAAACTCCCTTCGCCATCTCAAAGGGCTCTGGGTGATCTTATGGAACTACTCGGACTCTGTGTTCCATGGCGTACCCTTAACTCTTCCTACAGGCTTTTCTCCTTTTACTCGACAATCCACCAGTCATGGTCCAGACTGGATTACATTTTAATTAATCTTCTCCTCCTAAAAGGCCTATGCCAAATAGGAATAGAACCAATAGTTCTGTCTGATCACTCAGTGGCCTGGGTGATTCTAGCCCTAGATCCTATTAGCTAGAGAGATACAACATGGCAATTAAACGCCCAGTTACTAAAAGATAGATCCATCATCTCTAAGGTACAATCCCTTATTCAATCCTTCACTGACTTTAACAAAGGCTCTGTACAGAGAGAGGATCTGCTATGGTGTGCTCTCAAGTGCTATCTCAGATGGGAATTTATTAAGATAGCTTCCAACAGGAAAAGACAGAGGGAGACAGAGGCTCTATCTCTTATTGCTCAAATTAGGGCAGCAGAGCTCTCCCTCTCCCCATCTACTTCCCCTGACTCTCTGGAAGCTCTACTATCCCTCAGAAATAAATATGCAGACTGGCTATGGGAAAAGATGGAATACACCATTTTAAAAACTAAATCTCACTATGTGGATCAAGAAGAGAAGTCGAGTAGGCTCCCGGCCCCAAGATTGCGCAAGCTGGGAAGTTCCAGGCTAATCCCTTCCATCAAGGTCCAAGATGGCAATACCAAAACTGCTTCCCATGATATAACCAAGGTTTCTGAGAACTTTTACCATTCCCTATATGGCAAACACCTCCTCCCAACATCCTCTCAAGAAATTGAAGCCTATTTAGACTCCCTAGAGTTACCTTCATTCTTAGATCATCAACGGTCCTCCTTATCATCCCCATTATCTCTGTCAGAAGTGGAGGAAGCAATTAAAGACCTAGTCTTGGACAAGGCACCCAGACCTGATGGCTTCCCCTCCAACTTCTATAAAACCTTCTCTAAAGAATTAGGCCCCCCTCTTGCTTAGGCTTTACAGATACATGCTATGTGCTGGCCCCTATAAGAAGGTCTGCCAGCAGCTCAAAAGTCCTCAGTGCGAGATCGCAATCAGGGGTAGAGGGAGCAGCAGATGGAGTCCGGGCTCTCTCCCCCTGTGACGGAGATACTGTGCGGCTGAATTCCTTTTTCAGTGGGGGTGTGACACGCTTCCTCACTGCACCGGAGACTGGAGAAGAACTTTCTTGGGCTGGCCAGGGGCTAGGGAGCATGGCAATCTGTGCGCCCTCCTCCAGTCACACAAAGGAACAATAAAAAGGGCACCAAGGAGTTTGAAATTACGGGAGTGCTGGCCCCTATAAGAAGGGCTGCCAGCAGCTCAAGAGTCCTCAGTGCGAGATCGTAATCGGGGGTAGAATGAGCAGCAGACAAAAAAATTCCCCACCCTCCTGTCCTGCACCACCGCCTTTACTTAAATAGGCTCTAGAGACAACCTAGCCCATCCAGACTGCAACAGTTGATCAATGTTTGGAGAGACTTAAAGGGGTACAGCCGAGCTCTCAGTGCACATAGAACACAGGATTAGCCTGTAGGTACTAGAGCTAGATTAGAGGTGAGCCAGATATTATGTCATAGGGTGCTGTCTCTTACCATACCTGACTTATGTTTAAGACTGGGATATAAATGTACTGTTATCCCATCTACCACTGTCTTAGCCTACACAGTCCCCAGAATCTGTCTTAATCCTGAGTTACTCTTAAAAGTAGGGAAAAGAGTGTGAGGGCTATGACACTGCAGGGCTGTGATGTTATTGTATTTGGGTCCATCTCGACTGCCAGTTCACCTAGGCTGTTTAGGTCCTTGCAAAGCCCATACAGTCCCCAGAATCTGTCTGCACTTGGCCTACTTGCTCAGAAAAAGGGTTCTAGTGTATACATCATTGCACTGTGTTTTATTACTATACTGCCTGCTCCACCCTCTCTGTGTTTTAGCCTAGCCAGGTCACCTAGGCTGTTTCGGTCTTTAGCAAAGCCAACACAGTCCCCAGAATCTGCCCTTACTTGATTTACTTGCTCAGAAAAGAGGGTTCCATCTACATCATCATACTGTGTCTTACAGTCCCCAGAATCTGTCTGTACTTGAGTTACTTGCTTAGATATGAGGGTTCTACTTATATCACTGAACTGTGTCTTGTTACTATATTGTCACTGCACCCTGTCTCTCTGTACTTTTTTAGACTAGCCTTTGCACTCTCCAGGACTGGCTCTCTACCTACCTTGATTGCCAAATTATCTTGTCTACCTCTGCCTCAGATTAGACCCAGGGACAGCCTGTACAACCCAGGTGTCTGCTAGTCCCAATTACCTTACAAAGCCTCGGAGAAGGCTCACAGGGAACCACTGAGCCAGGCTACCGCTGGCTTCAGACAAATGTGGTGGATGACGATGGGACATCAAAAGAGGGGGTGGGGCTGGATTCTGCCGGGAGCCCTATATGTACTGGCAATTGCTGTAACTGATAACATCGCTATAGGTCAGGGTGCCCATCACACCAGTGGAGGTGGTCCAGATAAGGGTCACTTTATCCTGTGGTATTACCACCCTTGTTTTAAGACCAACCTGATGACCATTTACATACTGGAAGAAAGAGACTTCTTTACGGATGCAGTAATGTACATTAGGGCCCATAAGAGTGAAAAACACACCATCCTTCTGCAAGCCAGTGTAAAGACAATCCTCCTGGGCCTACTGCTTCTTATGGGAGGTGACATAGAGCCAAACTCTGGCCCTCCAGGGACCTGCATCCCCCAACTAACACCTAGCATTCTGGATTGGGCCAAAGCTAGGGGGCTGAGGGTAGCTCATATGAATATAAACAGCCTGAGACCCAAGATGCATGAACTAGAGGCATGGACCAGCCTCTACTCCCCTGACATTCTCTGCATCTCTGAAACCTGGCTAAAGCCGTATGTCCTCCCTCATGAGGTTGAACTGCAAGGCTACCAAACTTTTAGGAAGGATAGGAAGGGGAAGAAATGCAGGGGAGTCCTGATATATGTCAGGTCCCAATTTAATGCAACCAGGGTCTCTACTGCGGATCTTGAAGGTGATGGGTGTGAAGTATTATTTGTCAAAATCCTTATCGGGGACCACAAGCCACTCCTGGTGGGGTGCACCTATCACACCCCAAGCCATGGAAGTCTTAAGAACACTGACAAACACCACACCCACCCTGCCCAGCTATGAAAAATAATACTTGGAGACTTCAACCTAAACTGGGGGAAAAGCTTGCCGGGAAGGTCAAAAGCAGCCTCATGGGAGCAAATCTCACACAGCTGATGCATGAGCACACACGCATCAACCATAAGACTGGGAACCATACCACACTAGACTGGATACTAATGTCTAATCCAGAAAGGGCCAAAATGGTAGGAACGAGCGCTGATTCACTCAGTGACCACTCACCTACCTTTCTGGTGTGGAGGAACAATTTCCCCAAGCAACCACCCAGAACCTTCTGGACCCGAAATTACTCGGCTCTGAATGAAGGCTCCTTTCTTCAAGCCCTGTCTGAAGTGGACTGGGCCCAGGACCTTAACACCACCTCTATAGACAAAGCCCTTGAAGGCTTTACCAGACACTTTATGTCGGTTGCCAACAAGCATGTGCCCAGGAAGAAAATCAGGGTCAAAGGGCAGGACGCTAGGTGGCTCAACCCTGATCTCAAGAGGAGACTGAAGGACAGAGACAGACTATGGGGGAATTACAAGCACTCTAACCTATGTCAGGACTGGGTGCGATATCGTGAAGCCAGAAACAGCTGCAATCGGGAAGTCAAAAATGCAAAAAAGAATTACCTGCATGTTCTGCAATCCAAGGTTCTGGCTGACCCAAAGAAGTTCTGGGGGCACATAAACACTCTGCTCAAGGGGAGCAAGAGTAAGGTGACTGGGCAAATAACAGCAAACGGGACACAACTCTCTACCCCCAAAGGCACAGCCAATGCCTTCAACAACTTCTTTCTGGACCTACAGAGGTTCAGAACTGGCAATCCCAGGAATGACCCTGGGAGCCCAGGACTCCAAGGGGACCCCCCCAGGGGGACCAAGCAAACCCGGAGGCCCCACACCAAGGCCCCGAATTCCACCTTAAGCTGGTAATGGCAGGGGAGGTCCTTAAACTGCTTAGAGGCCTGAAACCAGGTGGGGCAGTAGGGCACGATAACCTGGAACCCAAGCTGCGGAAAATAGGAGCCCCTGCTATAGCAGGACCTATAGCCCAGCTATTTAACAGGTCCATGACAGAAGGGAAAATACCTGGTCTGTGGAAGGTTAGACTGGTGACCCCAGTCCTGAAAGGTGGGCCGCATGGAGACGTGGAAGATTTCAGACCTATCTCCATTCTTAGTACTCTAAGCAAGCTGCTGGAGAAAGTGATCTACCAACACGTGAACCACTACCTGGAAATGCATAACCTGCAGGCTGATCAGCAGCATGGCTTTAGGAAAAAACATGGGACTGAAACAGCCCTAATAAGCTTTACCACTGACGTGTATGAAGACCTAGACCAGAACAAAATGCTTGGGGCAGTCTTCATTGCCTCACCAAGGCATTTGATCTAGTTGACCACCAGCTTCTTCTAGAATGGCTAAGAGGGTTGGGACTGGATGCAACAGCTCAGCAATGGTTCACAGACTACCTCAGCAGCAGGATACAAATTATCCGATGGGATGGAACTACATCAGATGAGCACCCAGTACCCGCAGGTGCCCCACAGGGGTCAATCTTAGGCCCCCTGCTATTTTCCCTGTTCACAAATAACCTCCCCCAGCACTGTGGAGGGGCTAAAGTCACGCTATATGCTGATGACGCAGTGTTCTACAGGACAGGTAAGGACATGGGGTTCCTAAATAGGGAACTGAACCAGGATTTTGCAGCCCTCGAAACCTGGTGTCGGAACAGCAGGTTAGTATTGAATAGGAAAAAAGACGAAAGCCATGTGCTTTGGCCTGAAAAGGCTGGGCCAAAAGAGATCCAACTACCTATCACTCTCCACCAGGGATGGAGTAGGGATTGAAGTAGTGGACAGCATGAAATACTGGGGCATGTACCTCGACCAGGAGGTCTCTTTCAAGAAGCACATGGACCACCTCACAAAGGCAGTTAATCAAAAACTGGGCCTTCTCTATAGGCTTAACCCCTTTCTAACCAGGGAAACTAGGTTGGCAATAGGGAACGGGACAATTCTCCCCACCCTCTTCTATGGAGCAACCTTGCTCCAGTCACTGAGGGCCACAGAAAGACAGCAACTGAGCACACTCTACCACAGGGTCAGCGGTTTCACCGCCAGGGCTGATAAAATGGAACGCCATTGCAAGGTGCTCCAGGCCTTAGAATGGCCATCCTTGGAGGCAAGATTAACATAACCCTCCCTATGCATGGCCTTCAAGCTGCAGCAACCCGGGGCCCCTCCCGGGCTGTGGGACCTGCTCATCCCCAAGACAAGGAGACGAGAGCTCAGATCCACTGACCGTACACTGCTAGAAATCCCCAGGGTTAGGTCATCCCTAGGTCAATGGTCATCCAGGGTTGCCCTCCTCCAAACTCTGGAATGAGCTCTCTAGAGAGTTGCAAGACAGTCCCACCGCTGAGGGGTTCAAAAAGGGGCTAAAAGCACACCTTGGGAAGGGGCCTCAGTGCTGCTGCTGCTGCCCCATTTTGGACCATGGCTCATGTGAAAATTCTGTTGGAGAAAATCATGGAGCCCAAAATGCAAGCCAAAGCATGGAAAATAATGCAACATAATGAGACACTTTTCAAGGAGATGCAAGGTGCAATGAATAAGAAGGATGCAGCTACAGTGTGCAACAAAACAGGAACAAATGGAAAGTGGTTAAGCTGAACTTTTTTGAAGAACTAATGACATCAAAGAGATCCTGGACTCCCTGCAGAGGGCATTGCTCAGGCAATTAGTCAGTGAACCCACTCAAGATGGGGAAATACTGGATCTGATACTTTCTAACAGGGACAATGTTGTCGACATCAAGGTAGAAAGCCATCTGGGAACCAATGATCATTGTACAGTATGGTTCAACATAAGAACAGCTGTGGCATCCGACCACACAATGGTCTGGTTACTGGACTTCAGAAGGGATGATTTATTAAGATGGTTAAATGCCTCAGGAATGACCTACCAGGAGGAGAGAATAGGAAGGGGTTGGAGGAGAAGTGGACCAAAATAAAAGAGCATTGTGAAGGCAACAAACCACTGTGTCAAGCAGGTAAACAAAAGTAAAAGAAAGAGGAGATCGCTATGGTTCTCAAAAGAGGTAGAAGAAAAAGTAAAGGATAAAAATGTAGCATTCTGAAGATATAAGAAGACCTAGAGAGAGAGAGAGAGAGAGAGAGAGAGAGGAGGACAGGGAAGTGTACCTGGGGAAACAGAGGGTGGCAGGAAAAGCAGTAAGGAGTGCAAAGGCACAAATTGAGGAAAGAATAGCCCAGGGAGTATCAAATAAAGCAGTAAGGAGCGCAAAGGCACAAACTGAGGAAATAATAGCTCGGAGAATATCAAAAGGGGACACAACCTTTTTTTAGGTATGTCAGCAAGAAAAGAAAAATAAAGGGAGGGATTGTACAGTTAAACAAGGAGGGGGATCAAGAAAAGGCAAACATCTTGAACAAACACTTCTGCTCAGTTTTCACAGTAGAAAGAGAGAGGGAGGGGCCTCAAAAAGGTGCCAGAAGCATTGATGGGAGGGAAATGGATACCAGTCCATTTTCTGAGGTGAAAGTCTGGAAAGCACTAGGTAACCTGAAGGTGGACAAAGCTATGTGCTCAGATGGAGTACATTCAAGGGTGCTGAGAGAGCTCAGGAAGGTATTGGCTGCACCTCTGACAGGTCTGTTTAACAGATCACTGGACACCAGCATGGTCCTGGTGGACTGGAGAAGGGCAGAGGTAGTCCTACTTCACAAAAGTGGTAGCAGGAAGGAGACAAGAAACTTTAGGTTTGTCAGCCTGACATTGGTGGTGGGCAAGCTAATGGAAACACTGCTAAAGGATAGGATTGTGGAATATCTGATGTCCAACTAATAACAAGAGCCAAGGCAGCATGGTTTTACGGGGGAAGGCCATGCCAAACAAATCTGATACATTTCTTTGACGGGGTGACCAAGGAGATGAATCAGGGAGGGGCAGAGGACATGGCCTACCTGGACTAACAAGTTGGGAAACTTAAGGGTAGGTATTAGGGTGGTAACCAGGGTTAAAAAAAAAATATTAGGGGACAGGACACAGAGGGCAGTGGTAAATGGAGTTCACTCTGAGGAAGGGAAGGTGACCAGTGGGGTGCCTCAGGGATCAGTGTTGGGACCAGTCATCTTCAATGCCTTTATAAGTGACATGGTGGAGAAACTGGAGTGAAACGTTTGCCTCTTTGCAGATGACATGAAGATCTGCAACAGAGTGGACACTCTGGGGGTGGTTGTAGAAAGGATGAGTAGGGATCTGAAAAGACTGGAAGAGTGGTCAAGGGCATGGCAGCTGGGTTTATAATGCAAAAAAATGCAAAATAATGCACTTGGGCCATAAAAAACCAGGAGCAGAGTACAAAATGGGTGGAGTGATATTGACAAAGAACAAGCAGGAAAGACATCTAGTAGTAATCATTTCAGATGATCTAAAGGTGGGCAGGCAGTGTGACAAGGCAACCAATAGGGCAAATGGGATGCAGAGGTACATAGGAAGGGGCATTGTCAGCAGGAAGATGGAGGTGGTGCTGCTCCTATACAGATTGCTGGTAAGACCTCACCTTGAGTGCTATGTCCAGTTTTGGAGGTCATATCTCAGGAAGGACATAGACAGAGTGGAGGTGGTCCAAAGGAGGGGGTACAGGATCTGCATCAAAAGCCTTATGAAGAGAGACAAAAGGAGCTAAATATGTATACTCTGGATGAGAGAAGTGAGAGAAGGTATATGACAGAGACCATTAATTACCTACCAGGGGTTAATATGGTACAGGACGGGGTATTTTTCAGAGACAAAGGAGCTATAGAATAAGGGGGTCATGCTATGAATCTGGAGGGGGTAAATTCAGGAGGGATGTAAGGAAATACTTCTTCACAGAAGGGGTGGTGGATACCTAGAACAGCCTTTCAGCAGAGGTAGTGGGGTGAAAACAGTGATGGGGTTAAAAAATGCCAGGGATAGGCACAATGGAATCATATGGGAAGGGAAAAAGAGGAAGAGATGGCGTCATTGTTCAAGTAAAGGTCTGCAGCAAAAAAAAATAAAGGTTAAAAAGATATGGGCAGACTATGTTGGCCTGGCAGCCCTTATTTGCCATCACATTCCATGTTCTATGTTTCTATGTTTCTAGATTATAAAGTCAGGGAATCCTAAGCTTCTGCTGAATAAAGCTGTGCAAGAGTCATCATCCTCATCCTCATCCTCCTCAAGCTCATCTTCTTCTTAAGATGAGCAAGCAGTAGGTATGCTTTGTTGTTCACAAAAAAATTGTATGTCAGTTATGAAATAATCATTCCTGTAGGGACAATAAATAATAAGCACTATACAGAGAAACATTTTTTTTTGCGTCTGCCAAAATCGTCCAGACTGAGAATATCATGCAGAGATAGCATCAACTTTCTGCTCAATGCAGGAGACATAGTGAAGGCATACAAGGTAATAATACTTAACGTATGTTATGAAGATATTAATTAGTGATACAGCAATGTAATGATTTAGGAAATGTGTTCCTGTGTAGATAGTCAATGTGTCACGATCACTGGCTACATTATTTAAGAGTATATTAACCCCCCTCCCCATATCATGTCTTTGGCTGCAAGTGTCACGTGGGTCATGTTGTATTACAATGCACTGGTCAGATGTGCTACCAGCTAATGATGAACACCCTGTTAATCTAACACAAGTTCATCAGTTACTGTTACAGAAACAAAAAAAAAGGCCTATTAAAAAATTGTTACATGTCCAATTTGTATATTGTCCTTATTTAATTGAGTTTTTTTTATTCTTGATGAATTACTTTTCTAACAACTTTTTCAGTAAGCAGACTGTGATAGTCTATTCGTCTTTCGAGACATTCACCAGTTGTATAGCAAGTAATGGTGGCAAAAAGAAGTAATATGTCATGGTGATCAGGTTGCGAATGGTAGTTTTAAACACGTACAGTATGTAAGGGTGTTTCAGTGCTGAAATGCAATTAGACTATAGGATTTCAAACACCCATTTTGTTTGAATTTTCAGGATAGGGAACCAAATATATTGTGATGTACTGTAATGTATCAGTACTTACTGTATATTTGTTTTGTTTTTTATTTCTTTGTTCTGAAAGCAACTCAATTACCAAACCAAACAGCATGTAGTTGTTTAGCTGCCATCCATTCTGTGATTGTCCAGCAAAATCAAAAACAGGACACTATTATTCACTTCCTCCATACAATGAATCAACTATTGTCAACAATAACAATAATTTGATTCAAGGAGGACTTGCACGCTGACAGTCTCCAGCAAGACAAGAAACCCTGCCAAAGTGGAGAACCTGAAGCACAGGTCACAGATGCGGAATGCGTACCACCTGCAGAAAATGAATATGTTTTTTATGTTTTGTTTGTTTTACTCCTGTGTGTCACTGCTGAAATTAAGATAGTTTGCTTAAGCATTACTTTTTGTTCTTTTTGTATGACGTAAAACAGATTTGAACATTTTTATACTTTTTTCTGTGTGAATTAACACCTTGTTGTATACATGTTTTGGTGTTGTTTATATTTTATATGTTGCATGAAGTAACATTCAATTTCTGATCTAAACATTACAGTGTAAAGCAACACTTGTGACTGCATGCATTTATTACTTTTATTTAATGTTGTTTTGTTTAATATTACTGTAGTTGTTATGAATCAATATACACAGATACATAGATACTGACAGCAGATAAGGGCCTTTGGCTCACCTAGTCTGCCCTACTGCGCATGTAATTTTGCCTCTTCAAGCTTTTCTTGAATTGGGTTGTCCCCTCCCCAGCTGCTAGGATCCCCCGATGCCTATAGCATGCATTCTTGAATCCCAGAATCATTTCAACCCCCCCCACCTCCTCTAGCAGGGTATTCCACTGTCCACCACCCTTTCAGTGAAGAAATACTTCCTCACATTACCTCTGAACCAACCTCCCTCCCTCTCTCCCTCCCTATCGCCCTCCCTCCCATCCATTTCAGCCCATGACCCCTAGTCCAGGAACATCACTTTCTCTGAAAAATAATGTTTTTCTATACCTTGTTCCTCCCTGTGAGGTACTTGTATGTCTCTGTCATATCGCCCTCTCCCTCCTCTGATCCACGGAGTACATATTTAAGTCCTTCAGCCTGTCTTTGTAGGACTTTTGATGCAAATGTTGTACCATCTTGGTTGCCCTCCTCTGAACTGTCTCCACCCTGTCTATATCCTTACATAGGTAAGGCTTCCAGAAATGGACACTGCACTCCAGGTGTGGCCTCACTAATGTTTTGTACAGTGGAATTATGACCTCCCTTTTCCTGCTGGTGATGCCACTGTCTCTGCATCCCAGCATCCTATTTGCTTTACCTGCCATCTTGTTGCACTGACTCCCAACATTTAGGTAATCAGAGAGGACAACCCCTAAGTCTCTTTCTGCATGGAGCATGTTATATCCTCCCCCCCAGCTGATATGTTGTTCCAGGGTTTTTGTGCCCCATGGGCCCTATTCATGATGGCTACATGGCCTTACGCATGGTGCATAAGACCTGCGGGTAAGCAGCCCCTGCACAGCATGTACGACTCATGTAAAAGACTGTGCACAGAGCCACCATGTGAACATGCATGCCATAGTGGATATGCAGCCACGCAGGGGTGTTCCTGCATACACTGTATGCGTGGGACCCCGAACGCACATGCACAATGCATGTTGTATCAGAAAGGCATGTCAGGTCCCCACGTACAAGATATGCATTCTGGAGGCAGCCATAAACAGCCTGCACATCACACACATGGCAGGAATGGCCAGCGAAGCGAGCCGGGGGGTGCTTGGGAATGCTCGCTGCAGCACCACACACCAGCCATACATGCAGTGATGCAAGGCATGTCATCAGCGGCCACACAAATTCCCACCACCTGCAATGTGAGACTGCCACACATGTGTCAACATGGGCTATACAGCCTGCTCCAGCATGGCATGTATGCCATCCAACAGGCACCACCAAAACTGGATGCACAGTACAGCATACCATGGTGAACAGGCAGGCACACATGTGAAGCATGTAACATGGCCCGGTCATGGAATCATGCAGAACACAGAGCCACAGAGCCACACAAACACACACACACCATGTCAGGGTGAAGAACGAGACACACACATAGCTGGATACAAACACTTTTACTGGTACCCAACATAGAGTCCACACAAGGCATTACACAGCAAAAGTGAAAGGGAGGGTCATCAGCCACACTTACGGTCATCTGCCTCATCAGTCTGAGTCCTCCTCCACAGACACCTCTGGGCTGGTAGACGGAGTGAGCTCAAGGGGTGTGTGGAGTCCGTGAATGCACGCTCCTTGGGCACAATCCACCTGAAAGGTCCATGGTAGCACTGAAATGACAAGAGCAGACAAAAGGGACCAATGTCAGTGATTCAGTAACCTGCAACAGCCCCAAAATCAGCATTGCCACACACTCACACACAGCCAAGGGCCACCTACCTTGAAGGGTGCATGGATGGCCCCAAAGTAACCCTGGTTGTCCCTATATATGTAATCTTTGGTGCTGCTCCATAGCTCAAACCTCCCTGAGTTGTCATGCAGAGGTATCGCCTCGGGGTCACCACCCATGCCAGACCAGGCCTGCCCACCTCCCGGTGCTTGAGGACCATCACTGCCTTCCGGCTCTGGGTTCCCTGCAATGAAACACATTGAAAATGATTATCAGTCATGCCTGATAACCTGTGAACAAGGTGACCACAATTGAGCGCCTACAAAAATGATGACTCAATTACAGCGCCTATGTTCAGGGATACCTGGCAGGGTGGTGACCGGATATCGGGGTGGCCGATGTATGGCAATGGGAAATATGCATGTATACATGCGCCAGAGGGGAGAGGCAGGGGAGGGAAGGTATGTTGAAGGGGGTGTGGCAGACAGCTGCTGAGCTGGTCTGCTAGCATGGTGGGAAGGGTGGTTGGTTGGGAGGTGCAGGGTTTGGGTCCAGTGCGGCATGTTTTTTTTGTGCCGGGCAGCCGCTTTACATTTTCTAAGTCACCCCCAACATACGTCCCTCTGGAGTTGAGAATCCATTAGTGGGGGGGGTGCAGGGGGCTAAGCCCCAGCATTAAAAAAAAATCCCCTAGGTCTCGGGTGCACTCTTGCTCCTTGCCACGAGTGTGCATCGCCGAAATTCATTTTCAGTGATGTACACTCACCCTAATGGCGATCGCTATTCCACAGTTGCCATTATGACATAGAACCATCATGCCCACGCCACAGGCCCGAACCCACCTGATATACACACGCAAGACACACGGCCATGAGTACCGGCTGCAGAACCCACTTGTCTCTTCTCAGTTACCTCCCACAATTCTCCTGCTGGCATCCGATCCTGGTAGGTGGATTCTGCCACTCGATACAGATGTCGTGGCAGGGCGAGCCTGCCACAAACCTCCCCAGCCAGCATGGGTGGAGCTGCTGCTGCCTTTGTAGCCACAGCTATAATGGCAAGCTGTGGCAGGCATGCCCACACCACGTGGGCATGCCACACCCTAAAAAGCACATGTGACACACCACACAACATGCATGGCACACACATGTGGACGTGCAACACCATGGTGTGAATGCAAAAAGTGATGCACATATTGTCATTGAGTTGTGCACAGGGGCAGTACTACATATGGTCCTATTTGAGGAGGCCATTGCTGAGTGCTGTGGCAGACTGATGTGCCATCATAGGGCATTCAGACCATGACTTGTTGCCCAGACGCTGCACCCCACCAACATCCTACAGCAGTACTGGGTTTACCACGGCATGCTACATGTACATCTGTGGCCTGGTGGAGGATGCAATCTGACTGACCACCGAGTGCTCCATGGCCATGTACATGGAGACAAAGGTGCTGTGTGCCCTGCAGTACTATGCCACGGGTACCTTCCAGAGGGTGGCAGGTGACGTAACAGGGGTGAGTCAGTTGTCTGTGCCACAGGCGCTGCATCAGGTGATCAATGCCCTGGTCAGGTACCAGGAGAGGCACATCATGTTCCCCACAGACAATGCAGGGCTCAGGGCCATCAAGGGTGCATTCCTGGAGCAGTATGGCATGCTGAACATGGTGGGTGTGATTGACTGCATGAATGTGCCCATCCTCACCCCATCCACCAATGAGGAGGCTAACAGGAACCATAAGGGGTACCACAGCATCAACTGTCAGGTCATCTGTGATGCCACAGGCATTCTGACTGATGTCCTGTCATGGTACCTGGGGTCATGCTATGACTCACACATCTACGAGAACAGCAGTCTGAGACACCAGTTGGACTGGCAACAAGAGGGCTAAGGCTGGCTGTTGGGTGAGGCCCCATTACTTTGCGCAGATATGTTGGCTATACATGTGCCCCAGCACCACTAATGGCTCTGTTTCACCCCACTTACACAGGTGACAGTGGGTGCCCTATAATGACAACACTCCTGACACCATACCTGTCTCCACGGCACCCTGCTGAAGAGGCTTACAATGCAGCACATATACGGGTATACGGCATTGTGGAATGCACCATAGGGTTGCTGAAGATGTGTTTCTGATGGCTGGACCACATGGGTGGCACAAAGATACCTGCACTGGGGGATGGCGTGCAGAGTGTTCACTGCCTGTGCCAAGCTGCACAACATCTGCATGCGCCACAAGGTGCCGGAGCCCCCTGATGTACACCCAGAGGAGGATGGTGAGGAACCACCGCAGCAACCCCATGGATCAGCGCCACCTGGGGAGGGTATCACAGTGTCGCCAAGGGGCAAACAAGCAGCAGGATGCATGATAGGACAGGCTATGTACCATTGCGTAGTCCATGGCACACTCAGCAGGTAAGGCAGAGCGCATGCTGGCAGTGATGAGTGTGCCAGAGTGAGCCAGCATGTGCATGGTGTGCATGCTACCATGTGGCCACAGACACGTCTTGCCAGCAGCATGCAGCTGGCACATGCAGTCCGCCATGCGCAGTGTATGTGTGTGGTGTGCTGCGGGCCACACTGAGTGCACAACACTTTGTGCAATGCATACCACTGTGTGCATGCTGCATGGTGGGTGTGTGGAGATGTGTGCCACGGTATTGTGCGGTGCGGGCCTGTGGCGCAGGCACCCAGTGCCCTTACCAGGTGGTGCTGGTCCATGGGGTGGCATTCCCAACTGGCATGTGTGCTGTGGTGGCAGTGTGTGGTGGTGTTTCATGGCGGTCATGTGCATGTGTGTCATCTGCACCACCTCACTGTGTCGCTGCGCTTGGTGGGTGCCCACTGTGTCTGTGCACTCTTCCATCCACTGTCATGTGGTATGCCATGCCTGCCAGCTGTGCAGCCCCCCTGTGGTGCCTGTACATGGTGCAAATGCCATGTCACTGTGCTTGTTCTGGATTCTGGCCCACTGCCACCCACCGTGGGTTGGGGCACTGTCTGGCACTGTCACGCCTTGCCTGTGGTTCCACGGGTATGGGGTCAGGTGCACTGGCCAATGCCATGGGCACAGCTGTGGCAAGCTCAGGTCTGTCCACTCTGTTACAGAGTTTTGTGTCATCAGCAAACAGAGGAATTCTCCTTTTTATGTTATCTGTAATGTCACTGATAAAGATGTTGAAGAGGATCGGACCCAGTGCTGATCTCTGTGGCACTCCACTGGTCATCCTTCTCTCTGTGGAGTGACAGCCATTTACCACCACCCACTGTGTCCTGCCATCCAGCCAATTCCCCACCCACCACACTACTGTCCTACCCATACCCATATTGTCCAGCTTGTTTAACAGCCTCCTATGGGGCACAGTGTCAAAGGCCTTACTGAAGTACAGATAGGCCACATCCACTGCCCCCTCGAATCCTCCTCCCTTTTCAACCAGCTAAAAAGTTAAATGAGGTTAGGCTGGCATGACCTCCCCCAGTAAAATCATGCTGCCATGGGTCCTGTAGACTGTTGGCCACTAGGTGTTCCACTAATCTCTCCTTCAGTAGTGCTTCCATAATCTTTCCCACTACTGAGGTGAGGCTGGCCAGTCTGTAGTTTCCATCTTCTTCTCTGTTCCTGCTCTTGTGTAAGGGGACTACATCAGCTATTCTCCAGTCTTTAGGGACCTCACCTGTTTCCAGTGATTGGCTAAACAGGGTCATCAAAGGTTCAGCCACCACATCTCTGAGCTCCTTCAGCACCCTGGGGTGCATCCATCCAGGCCCATGGCTTTATTGACTCTTATTCCTTCCAGTTCCTTTAGGACCCTGTCCCATGGAAAGGGACTTGTATTCATTTCTGTACCCTTCTCCCCCTTTGTACTCCCTTCTGGCCCGCTACCCCCCTCTACTGTAAAGACTGAGCAGAAATATCTGTTCAGTACATCTGCTTTACTGTTGTCATCCTCAGAACTACTCTCACATTCACCCTTTAGCCTCATGATCCCTCTCTTTGCCTTCCCCATTTCACTTATGTATCTGTAAAAGGTTTTGTCTCCTCTAACCACTTTTTTTCGCAATGCACTTCTCTGTCTGAGCTTTGGCTTCCCTTATTGCCCTTCCTGCTTCCCTTTGCTTCTCCTGGTTCCTCTCCCTATCCCCTTCTGCCTGTGTCCTTTTGTAGTGCTTGAATGCAATCCTTTTGGCTTTCACTTTTTCTGCTACTTCCTTGGAATACCATAAGGGTTTCCTCTTCCTTTTCTCCTTGCTAACCTGCTTAACACATACTTGTGTTGCCCTTGCTATCCCTGTTTTAAATACTGCCCAATGTTCCTCCACCCCAAGGCAGTATTGCACAGTGGTTTAAGCCTTTAAGCTGCAAATCTGAGACGTGGGTTTGAACTCCACAGCCCCACGTGCATACTGTGTGACCCTGATTAAGCTTACCTAACTTCCCTGTGCTCCCAAGTCAAGACTTGCAAACAAGCTTTCAGCTTAGTGCTACTTCTGTCAATTGTTGGAAAAAAATAATTTGCTCGCCATCCCAGCTAGTGCTTCTTCCAAGCATTTCCCCATTCTTCTAAAATCTGCCCTCCTAAAATCTAAGATACTTGTAGTGTGGCAGGGATCTGCCAATTCAGTTATTTTGAACCACAGTGTCCGGTGGTCACTGTTCCCCAGGTGCTCCCCCACTGTCACCCCCATCACACTGTCCCTGTTTGTAAGCACCAGGTCTAGAATTGCCTCCTGCCGAATTGGTTCCATGACAATTGTTTAAGGAAGGCTCCCTGAAGGGAGTCAAGGATAAATCTGCTCCTGGCTGCTGCTGCTGGGAGGCTTCAGTCCACGTCTGGCATGGTGAAGTCTCCAAACAACACCACCTCCCCCTTGTCCACCACTCTTTGGATGGTAAGCAACAATTCTCTGTCTCTTCCACCTGGGTTGGTGATCTATAGACTTCTACTGTGCAGATGGTTGCCTCTGTTTTTCTTTCAAGCTTAATCCACGGTATCTCCCCCACTCCTTGTTTCCCTTGGATCTCTGTGGCCTTAAAGTTATCTTTCACATACAGTGCCACTCCCCCCTTCCTGCCCTTCCTGTCTCTCCTGAATACATTATAGCTGGGTATGGCCATCTCCCAGTCATGGTTATCATTACACCAGGTCCCTGTGATAGCCACAATGTCCAGGTCTGACTGTGCCATAGCTGCCTCCAGGTCCTCCATCTTGTTGCTAAGGCTCCTGGCATGGGCACACATGGCTCTCCATGGCGTAACTTTACTCTCCTGTTTTGTTGTTCTACTTTCCTCTCCTTCCTGGGGTATCTTTTTGCCTGGCCCATCCTGCCTTCTGCCCTTCTGTTGTATTCTACCCTCTGACTGTTTATCCCCTCCTTGGGTACCTGTGTCCCTTCTATTCTTCCCCTTCTCCATCTTTTGCACTTTGTATTGCTGTGATATCCCCCTTTCCTGGTCCCCTGTTCCTTTGCTAGCTTCTGGTGGTGGACAATCAACTTCCCTTTTTGCTGGCCTGCCACCCCCACTTGGCTAGTTTACATGCTTACCAATGTAGCTTTTAAACTTTTCATTGAGGATCTGGGTTCTTCCCCAGGATGAATACAGGTCATCAGGCTTGAATAAGCACCCATCCCTCAAGGTGAATCCCCAGTCATCAATGAATCCTAACCCTTCCTTGCTGCACCAGTTCTTCAACCATGTATTAAAGTTTCTGGTGCGGGTCCCCCTACGCTCGCCCATGCCTCTCACAGGTATCACTTCCAAAAAAGTGATGGAAGTAGCTACTTGCTTAAGATCCCTCCCCAGTCTTCTAAACTCCTCCTGAATTGCTTTAGATTCCCCGTTCACCAGGTTATTAGTTCCTAGGTGGATAATGACATCCATCTGTCCCTCCCATCCCACCTTTTTCTTTTGTACATATGTATATAAGCTATAAATCTCTAACATATAGATATCTAAATAATATGAAACTTATTTTTTTTTTCTATTTGGCCTGGTGGCACTGAGGGTTGAGGCGCTGGATGCCACACATTGTGCCACGCCGGCGACCCGGGTTCGGGAACGGACTCAGGTCATTGGGGGCTGGAGAGGGGAAGGTGGAATGAGCATCCCAACAGATGCTGTCCTCCTGGGGTGGGTTCCTGGAGTGCCTACAAGCACCTGATGCACCTATGCCTGTGGAAGCATGGGCATTGGGGCACAGGTGGCTCTCCGGAGTCAAGGTGGGGAGGATGTCGTGGGCACTTGACAATGGTGTGCATCAGTGCACTATGTGTCTGGACATTTGTTCTGCATGCAGACATCCTCACTGGGATCAGGGAGAAAAAAGGGAGAAAAATGGAAAAAAAACCCTCATCTGTCCTAGATGACGACTGATCCATGCCTCCCAGTTACCTACCCACGGGCAGACCCCGCTGTGCTGGCGCTCCTATGAGGGTTGAGGAAGGGGACAATGGAGAAGCCTGGCACTCTAGGGGCAGACTCCATGACGGTGGTCTGAGGGGTTGACCGGTCCAAAGGAGTGGACGGAGAGGGCAGACAGGCAGGCTAAAAAGAAAGTATATAAAAAAAAATGTTTTTTTCTTGGTTGCAATAAATATGCTTTCATACTGAAAACATTCCTATATGTCTTTAAAAGAAAAATTAGTAAGTGTAAGTGTAACAACTCCAACTTACCACTTGACTGTTTTGGGGTCCTTGGGGTCTCCACTATATACTCCTCCTGAGGGGGCCGGCCTGGGTTCACTAATGGGTATGCTACACTGGAGTGGTATGGCACTGTGTCTTCACCTGGGGTAGTGGTATAAGGTACCTGGCAGATGAAAGACAAGGTTACCATACCCCAGGAATAAGTATTTGTTCCCTCACACACACAGAGATGTTTTCACACACAGTAATAATACACACCCAGCAATAACCATAACCCAGTATTTTACAGTAAACTAACCTCAATCAGAGACTGTTTAGCAGCCCATTTGTGTCTGAATACCAGTGGAAACTTTGTCCAGAGGACATCCAGGGTGACTACTAGCCTGCCAAGGCATGCTGGACTGAGGAAAGGCCAGAAGAGGCAAAGACAATGAAAGGCCTTAGAGGCAGAGATGACAAAGGCCCAACAGGTGACGATGATGAATGGCTATCCACTCAGACAGAAGGCATCACAACTCCTTTCATGACAGAAAGAGCATGACCCAAAACAGGTACAATTCCCAAAACAAAGGGTACACCTCCTACAGAGGAGGGGGGACCACCTTTAGAGGGAGATTTTCTTGCCAGAGAGGTAGGTCTACCAGGAGATCCAGTCAATGACTACATCAGGACGCCACAACCGCAAGACACCCTAATCCTGCCACTCAAAGCATGTACCCCACCAATAGGGGGGAGGCTTCAACAGTTCAGTCAAACATGGGGAGGAACAACCTCAGGCAGATGGGTAAATGAAGTGGTGACCCAAGTGTATGCAATAGAATTCTTCCACACACCACACAAAAACAGATTAGTAGTATCACCAGTGTCAAAGAAAAGATGCCCAACAAGACAAATTCAGAACACTTTGGAAACATTGCTTGCAACAAATGCCATACAAAGAGTACCACAGGATGAGCTCGGCAAGGGAATATACTCAATCTTCTTCCTGGTTCCAAAGAAAACAGGGGACTTCTGACCAGTCCTAGATCTCAAATACATAAACTAATTCATAACCACAAAAAGATAAAAAATTGAGACCATAAAATCAACAATCAGGTCAATCGGGGGGGAGACTTCCTCACTTCCATAGACCTCAAAGACACTTACCTCCACATCCCCATGCGTCCGGCACACAGAAAGTACCTAAGATTCCAAATCCTGGGGCAACATTACCAATACAAGACACTCCCATTCAGTCTAGCATCAGCTCCAAGAGTGTTCACAAAGGTTTCAGTGTTCCTAGCGGCAATGCTCAGAGAGGAGGGAGTACACATCATTCCCTACCTCGACGATTGGCTCATCAGGACAAGATCCTACCAAGAATCACAGAAACCTCAAGAATGGCACAGGTGCTGGAGGAGCACGGCTGGGTGATAAATACAGAGAAGAGTTGCCTAACCCTGTGTCAATGCATAGAGCACCTACGGGCAAGGATGGACACATGAGCAGGCCTAGTGAAGCCAACACAAATGCGAATGGACAACATCACAAGACTGACAAATCAGTTGCTAAGCACCAATGTGTCAAACATGGTCCAAGTCTCCCAACCACTGGGATGCATGTTGTCATGCATTGACCTCATCCTCTGGGCAAGATGGAACATGAGACCTCTGCAAATGTTACTACAGTACGGGTCTCCATCACAAGAAAACATGCAACAAAAGATAAAGATGACAGACTGAGTCAGGACATCACTGCAGTGGTGGACAAACCTACAACTTTGTCCAAGGGACATCCCCTGGAGATTTCACACGAGGCCACCATCGAAACAGATGCCAGCCTTTGGAGATGGGAGGTATCCATGGGCTACAGATCAGCCCAGGGTCAATGGTCAATCAGAGAGAGAAAAATGTCAATCAGTGTACTGGCACCGAAAGCGGTATACAATGCATTGATAGCCTTCCGCACACAAATTACACAGAAGTCCATACTGATACAGTTGGACAACAGAGCGACAGTGGCATATATTACCAAACAAGGGGGCACCAAGAGTTTGGCTCTCCAATGGGAAACAAATTCCATTATGGAATGGACACAACAGAATCTCAGACGCATCACAGCCATTCACCTAGCAGGCAAGCTGAATATGACAGCAGACTAGCTAAATCGCGAACAGATAAACCCTGGGGAGTGGCAGCTTCACCCACAAGTATTCCAAGCAAAACAGACAAAATGGGTCACAGTAACCATGGATCTTATGGTGACCAGCAAGAACTCTCATTCTCACAAGTTCTACTCCCAGTTCAAGGAAAAACTATCAATGGGGGTGGATCCGCTGTCAATCCCATGGACCCAGGATTACGCATATGTGTTTTCCCCACTACCTCTGATAACACAGGTGGTATCAAAGATCCAGCAGTCATGGAGAATCACAATATTCATAACTCCCTGCTGGCTGAGGAGGTCATGGTTTGCAACAGTCATAGCCATGGACATGGACAGAATGACCCTGCCAACACGCCCCGGCATACTGATTCAAGGATCAGTCGCTCATCACAATCCGGACAACCTCAGACTCACGGTCTGGCTCCTGAAAGGGAGAGACTGCTAAAAGCAGGTTACCATGACACAGTTATAGACACCATGATACAATCATGTCGAAGTTCCACCACTCCGACCTATTCCAGACAATGGTCAATATTTACATCTTACGTAGTTTGAGGAACATTCGCCTCCAATCGCCTTCAGTATCAGACATACTGATGTATTTACAACAGGGCCTGGACAAAGGTCTAGCAGCCACAACACTGAAAGTACAAGCAGCGGCAATGGGGCAGTGACTGGTCCTGTAGAAGGGGTCTGCTCAGGATCACACCTAGACATTACCCATTTCCTCAAGGCAGCAGGCAACCAGCCAGCCGCCGGTGCAGCACTGGAGCTACCGCTTGCAGTGCCAGTGTCCTGGGTTTGGGAATGGACTCTGGTGGTTGGAGGGTCAGCCGGGGGCGGAGGAGGACTGAGCACCCAGAGGCTGCTCTCTTTCTCTGGAGGGGGGTTGAGTTGCTTGTCCCGCTGCTCTACCACCACCTGGGTGACCACAGGTGGAGATGCAATGGGCTAGCATGAAGAAGGGAGAGAGGATGCCAGCCGAGAGCCTGAGCATCTGCATGCCACTGCGTGCTCCACCCCTAGGCTCTCTGAGAGTTCTGACATCTGGAGGAGCCTAGAAAAACTAGAAAAAGGACCCTGTCATGGAGGATGGAGACGGAACCCGACTGCCTCAGACCAACCCATAACCAGACTCCCGATGGATGCCGCAGATGAACCTCCTAACACACACTAATGGACTGGAGGGGGTAAAGGGGTCCCCCCTCCCCACCCGGGGGGGGCAGACCAAGGCAGCATGGAGGTAGGTCTGAGTGTCACCATGGGAGGTACCCGGGGAGGGACTAGGGGACCACAGTCTAGGGCTCCCTGAGGAAGTTCCACCATGGCAGAGAGGCGGGGCAAAAAAAAAAAAGGCAGCAGGCAACCTGCATCCCAGAATCAAGGTGACCGTACCCCCATGGGATCTCACTTTGGTACTAAACGCTTTAACAGAGACACCATTCAAACCAATCTCAGACACTGAACTGTACTGGTTAGGCCTAAAAACAGCATTACTAGTGGTAGTGTGCTCTGCCCGCAGAGTCGGGGAGTTGATAGCACTGTCCTGCAAAGAGCCGTTCACTACATTCATGGAACAAGGAGCCATACTAGTGTCACTGGTGTCAGCGTGGCTCAGTTGGTAGCATATCCGCCTCTGGACCAGAAGGTCATGGGTTCTCATCCCACACTGGGATTAGACTTACACCTAAAAATCACTGGCATCTGAGTGCAGTATTGGGGATGCTGTACTGCTGGAGTATGCCATTCTTCAGATGAGGCATTAAACCAAGGTCCCTTCTGCCCATCCTGGTGTTGTCCTGGTGGGTGTCCAGGTGGAAGTAAAAGAACCCAGGGCACTCTTTGCAAAGAGCAGGAAACATTCCCGGTGTCCTGGCCGACATTCCCCTTCCCATAAACCAGTTCATGCAATTATCCAGGCTGTGTGTGAGTGATGATGTGTGATATGGCCGCCACCACACATTCAGTCACTTCACTATCAGTCTAGCATTGCTTGTAAAGTGCTTTGGGATACTGTGTATGAAAAGTGCTATATAAATGCTGATTCTTCTTCTTCATCTACTAAGAATGGTCCCTTCCTTCATCTTGAAGGTCAACACCACATTCCATACAGATCAGACCATTGAGCTCCTGACATTTTTTGAGGAGACGGCAAACAAGCGGGCCAGAGCCCTTCACAAATTGGATGTCAAGAGAACACTCCAAACACACACAGAGAGGACAGCACCACTCAGTCACTCAGAAAGATTATTTGTCATATCATCAGGACACAGGAAGGGTTTTCCAGCGGCAAAGAGCACTATCGCTACCTGGATAAAGAAAGCCATAACTGAAGCATACAAGGCAAGACACAAGGTACCGCCCATGGGAATAAAGGCACACTCAACTAGGGCAGTAGTGACATCCTGGACTGAGAGAAATATGGCTACAGCACAGAAAATATGTGCAGCCGCAACCTGGTCCATGATACACACTTTCACCAGGCATTACAGACTGGACACAGAATGTCTGCAGAACAATACTTTTAGACTCAAAGTGCTGTTAACAGCCACCTGGGGCAGCTCCCCCCCACCCTAATTAAGAGGTACTGCTTTTTGCAGACCCTATGGTGAAGAAGTGGAAGTGCCATGGATATACAGACAACACATGGTAGTTTACTCACCTGGTAAAGGTGATTGTGTTACTGTATATCCATGGCACTCCGGCCCACCTGGGGCAGCAGAGTACAGACAACACATGCTTATGAATAATATAATGACTCACATGCTTACTATACAGTATATAGAGAAGTGCAGCACTGTAAACTAGTCAAGTGAATAAACATAGGTGGTTGGAACTCATGGTAGCCTCATAGACTGTCTGTGCAGAGAGAATAACACATTTCTTTCACAGCTCTGGAAGTATCTAAACTGCATAGTAGAAGGCTACAGAAGGGGCTTGGAAGAGGGTTGATAATTTGATCCTAAGTCACATGTGCATCAGCAGCCTATCAGGTGTATATAACCCTATGGTGAAGAAGTGGGAGTGCTGTGGATATACAGTAACACAACCACCTTTACCAGGTGAGTAAACTACCATTTACTAAGCACAGTAAGACACTCTGGGGTGTGTTGAAATAAATGCACTCCTGGAAGGATGGCACTTGAGCCTTACTATGCCCCATGCCATGTATTTATCTCAGTACAATACATACCCCACTGTGACTTACTGCTTACATACAAGATATATAGTAAAATATTTGCATACTTGTGTGCAGGGTTTTGTATGTTGGCAATTGTGTGAATTGTTGTCTACATTTATGTTGCTATATGTGTATTTGTGTCTAGCTATATCATATGCAGATTGTGCAAGCACTTTATGTGTAAACACTTGTTTATACAGTGTGTTTCAAATGTCTTTTAATTTTTGTTTATAGAAGCAGTGCATGTTACAGTGAATATTTTACCTTATGCAAGCACTTTGTGTGTAAACACTTGTTTATACAGTATGTTTCAAATATTTTGTAAGTTTTGTTTACAGGAGCAGTGCATATTACACTGAATATTTTATCTTATGCACATTTATTCTATTTTATTTTGTCCCTTACCTCCCTTGTTGTAAAATACAAATTTTCCCCACACTGAGTCTGCTTTAGCACTTTTTGCTTATATTTAAAATAATTAAGAGTGCTCCTTTTAATGTGGTTATCATAGTCTCACAGTTTCACCATTATTTTCAGCTGTTTTTGAACAGTCAATGTCCCATAAAGTCAGTGTGCAGCGTCTATTGCATGTTCATCTGTTTTAATCACAAGAAAAGTGACTTTGATCAATGGGGTGAAAACCTGTGGAAAGCCATATTAAAAGGAACACTCCCTTCATAATTTCAAATGTAACAAGAAAACGCTAAAGCAGACTCAAAATGGGAAAAGGGTGTCTTACAAGACAAGAGATAATGGGACAGTCTAAAATAGAATACGAAATATACTTCAAAACTATCACTGTTTACATGCAGTGCTGTTTTAAAGCATTATGATTTAGGTTCTGCAAATGATTATGCTAGTTAATGTGCATAGAGAGGCAGCTGAGTAATGGCTGAGGGGAGAATCGCTGCATGCTGAGTCACTGGGAATATCACCTAGAGCAGGAAATCTGTAATGCTAGTTTTTACCTGGAGTAGGTAGGCCACCATTGCCTTACCATAAGTACAAACTCCATTTTTCTTTCCAGTCCAACTTGTTTTGCAATAGTATTGGTGTACTGCTTTGTCTGCCACTGCTTGTTTTTCTATAGTGCTACGAGCCCAAAGGTGACAAGGAGCCAGCAAAAGCATGGAGCAGGAAGCCCCATGTGGGGTTATCAGCAGAGAAAGCAGCACACGGAGGTGGAGAAGTTTGGAAGGTTGGGAAGTCAGAAGATCTCCTGGGTATTTGTGTACTGTGGTCGGGGTGTGAACCCAGTAAACCCAGTAAAGCATGCAAATAACTCCTCCACAGAGCAGTAAGTAGATTTATCAATTTGGTGATAAACCTCTCTGAAATCTGAAATCATTATGGAATATTGAGGATGTGCACAAACTTAGCCTATCTAGCCTTCCAGCATGTTAAGATGATACTTTAGCACGCAGTACTTAGTATTTTAGTTACTGTTTTGACTTTATTTTTGTGAGAGTTGCTTTATATTTAAAAAAATAGCACTGATGGATATAACATATAAAGAATAGGAAACTGTTAAACATACATTTAAAGGGAAGTATTTATTTGCACACTCTCAACTTCTTGTCTTAGTCCTTCATTTAATAAATAGCCCCTGCATAGGCCAACAACAGCTTAGAAGGGATGCAGAGTGCAGTGGGCTGGACATTGAAGAAATCAAATTAAAGGAAGACAGCTTTTTGAAACCAAACTAACCCCAAATAAAAATAAACTACAGCCCATCGCAGGCAAGAAACTGAATAAATACGGACGGATGACACCGGATACTTGCAAGTGGAAAACTGAGGTGGAAATTTGCGGTCTAACTGAGAAATAACAGAGATAACCTTGACTTCAACTGACTGCAGTTACAGTATATTTATTTATTTGAAAAAGTTCCACCGGGAAAGTCATACAGAACAGCAATGGCTCATTTCCAGATGCATCCTGGGGAAAAAGGAAACCGGGATACATTTAGAATATGAAGTATGATAAACAAAAAGATAAAAACACAAAAACCATACACAAGACAAAAATTAAAACATGAAGGGCAATAAACAAAATCAAATTGCAGCTAATAAACAATTATAATGAAATACACAAAGTCAGTATTGATAAGAACAACATATATTCACTGCATGATAAAGGATGAAAACTTTGATACTCAGGGGCAGAACCACCCAACTGAGTAAACAACATGAAGCCCACTTACCCTGTACATGGGGAACAGTCTATCTAAGGAGGTGGAGAAAATGAAGGGGAGAGTGATAGAATAAAAAGGGAAAAGGAAAAACATAGGGAAGAAGGTAAGGGATTAGGTGGGGGAGAAAGTGAAGAATTAAGAGAAACGAGTAACAGGGAAAGGCATGTGTTCAAGAGCAGGAGCAGGAAGGGGAAATGCGGTTACAGAGAAGATAGGATAGTGAGTTAGAGGATGGGGCAGAGTAGATATTTAAAGGGGGGAGTTCCAGATATTTGGGAAATGGTAGAAAAAGGCAGCCAGTCCTGAAGTTGAAGTACGGGCAGGGAGGGCAAAAGTTCTATAAGGGGAGTTATGGAGGCTGTAGGTGGGAGAAGTGGGGTAGAGAAGAGGGCGTTTAGTTATGGTGGAAGGGAGCCAAGCCAGAACTTTCCAACTAATGAAGCACAATGAGCAAGGCATCTATCCCCACGAGGAGGGAAGGTGAGAGCAGAGTAAAGGTTACAGTGATGTGTATGTGGGGGACAGTTTAGGGCAAAGTGACAGAAGGAGTTGAAAAGGGTGTCCAATCTGGAGAGGGTGAACTTAGGAGCAACACTGTAAATTATGTCTCCAAAGTCAGAGATTATGAGGATCATCTTCTGGGCGATCTCACAGTGGTCTTAAAGGGGGATGCAGCCAAAATGTTTGTAGAGAGCAACAAGTTTGGCATGTAGTTTGTTTTGTGGATAGCATCCACATAACCAGCAAAATCTAGGTTCTGGTCTAGCCAGAGCCCAAGATATTTAAAACTGGAGACATCCTGCAAAGGGGAACCCCTCAAGGGTGTGAAAGGTAGGGAGGGCAATAAGACTGGCTAGCCTCTGTCAGATGCCAAAAGTCATGGAGACCATCTTTTTGTCATTGAGGGACAGTTGATTTGTGCGAAATCAGCTCTGGACAGTATTGAAAGCCAACTGGAGGCTTGTCACCACATCAGAGGTGGAAGCACAAGAGTGCACAAGACAGAATCATCCATGTACATGTGGATATCAGCTGCTGTTGAGCAGGCAGCAGGTAAGTCACTCAGAAAAATGGAGAAAAGAATTGGCCCAAGAACCAAGCCTTTAGGGACACCAGTGTTGATGGGTAGGGAGGGAGATGTAGTTACCAATCCTGACTGATTGGGACCTACCCATGAGGTAGGAAGGTAGGAATGAAGCCAGTTCATGGCTGACTCTGGGAGACCAGCCACTGCAAGCTTACTGAGGAGAAGAAAGTGGGAAACTGTGTCAAAAGCTTTGGCCTAGTTGACAAAGATGGCAGAGGTGATACAGCCTTGATCTGCGATACGAAGTTTGAGCACTTTTTTATATATTAAACAGAACTTGCTATGAACAGTAAGTGTTTTTCATTCTTTACAATTCAAAAGCATTTAGTGCTTATCTGATCTTGTGCATTAGCTTGGATTGTTGAAATCAACCCCCCACAGCCTTGATCCATGCCAGAAAGAATGGAGTCAGTGAGCTGAAGCAGGGAGGTCATAGTGGAGTGGCTTTATGGAAACCAGACTAGAAAGGGGTGAAGAAGGAAGAGGATTCAAGGAAAGAGGAAAGCTGAGTCAGAACAAGGTGCTCTTGCAGTTTTGCAAGGATTGGGAGAAGGGAAATTGGGTGGTAATTACTTGGGTTTGAAGAGGGAGAGGGACAACTGTTGCAATCTTCCAGGTGTCAGGGACAGAATCAAGTGTAAAGGAGAGATTCAGAAGGTAAGTGAGTGGGAGAACAATGGCATGAGCCACAAGGTGCAGGAGCTTTGGGTCAAGCTCATCTGGACTTTTACCCTCTTACGGATTAAGGGCCAGGAGCTTTTAGGGTATCAGCAGGGAGACTGGAGAGAAGGAGACACTGAGGAAAGAAAGAGGGTGCTGAAGGGGCTGGAGGAGAAGGAGCTGTGGGGGCAAGAGACACAAGAAGGGCCAAAGCACAGGTGGTGAAGAAAATGTTGAATTCACTGGCAATAGAGGGGGATCAGAAATAGTGATGTCACCAATCTTTAGGACTGGGGAGGAGGTTGGGAAGCCTGACTATTACTGAGTGAAATCCTGTACTGAAATGTATTTATATACATATTTTACATTTATACAGCTATAAATTAATAGTGCCAAGAGCAAATATCAGATATCAGTAATACTTGCAATCTATAAATTTGCAGTTTGCACAGGTGTCACTTTAAATTATTTGTATCTGTATATTTTTAGAATATTTTTGATATTAGGACACCAGGGATACCAGTGAACACAGTCTTTTACTGCTGGTAAAAGGAACATATTTTATCTATAGTAACATGGTATTGATGTATTGATATACTGATGCATTGATGCTGATAGTCACTGATTAAGATTGATCAGACAGGACTTTATTTTACAGGAACACACTCAAATTAATTCACACACCCAAACATACCTAGTAAGTTTGTTACATTAGTACAACATTCTTATAATATTCCCATAACAATTTGAAATTATTGGATATGCATATTGAGACTAGGATTGAGAAAAACTTTTAGCAAAATAGGAGTGAATGGAATACATGGGGAAGGGAAGGAGAGGGAAGGGGGAGAGGGAGTTCCTCTAACTTAAATTATCAAGGTAAACAGACCAATCTGAATTTATCTAGGCCAAAAACACTTAAGCAACTAGCTTTACAAACTTAAAACAAAATCCAAAAAGCACTAGGTTTTCTAAAAAAGGGAAGAAAAAGGGCATTCAGAGAAAGAAAAATAGATTAACATCCACCCCATCTCACCAACTGAGTTTATGAAGTCAGAACCAAGAAAAGAGACAGGAAAAGAAGGAGGAAAGGAAGATGAGAGAAACTACACAGATGAAGAGTGTCGCAATCAATACAGAAAGGAAATCCCCCTATTAACAGCCCAATTATGAAGATGGGCTTTGCAGAAGTACTTGAAAACCTGGAAATAACAAATAGAACAGCAG
The DNA here is from genome assembly GCA_016271365.2 of Neoceratodus forsteri. Taxonomy (NCBI): domain Eukaryota; kingdom Metazoa; phylum Chordata; order Ceratodontiformes; family Ceratodontidae; genus Neoceratodus; species Neoceratodus forsteri. The sequence goes on along the minus strand of CM057449.1, from coordinate 1,124,030,429 downwards.
GGGACATCAGGGAATCTATTAGAACAATGTGGAAAGATAATTCAAATATAGAAATAAATTACTCACAAAGCACTAGGGAGAGGAGATCATAGAAGAGGCAGATGAATTTTCGATGTTGGAAAATAGTGAATATACCCAACAGATGAGCCCAGAAGCTTTGTGTACCCCCAGTCTAGAAACGTTGGCAAAATACACTGCCCTTGCCATGTGAGACCCATATACAGCCTATTAAATGATATTTGAACAGCTAATCAACATGAAACAAGAAATTATGTTTATCAAAGGGATCTGTATTGAAAACAGGAAGATATTGGACAGTTATATAAAAAAAGAAGAAAGGGCAGAGGTTATATGCCCAAATGAAGGTTACCAGTTGCCCCAGGAATTGCCTAAAAATAAAAATAGCTAACATAAAATGGTAATAGAGACCTCACTTTTAGAATGCGAAGAAGGAAACGATCTAAATCATAACATACAAATGGAAGAATATTGAGACATTCAAATAAATAATGATAAAATGTGGAACACAAGGGAAATGGACATCTCCAGTAAAGACATGGAATTAATAATGATGCCACATATTGACAATAGATATGACAGTATTAGTGAGGAATTTAAGAATGGGAACCCTATCTTATGGAAAGAGGTGAACAACAGGGGAAATGAGGGGTGGAAAAAGTGGAAGGGAAAATGAAGAACTGAACACCCCAGAAACACAAAACAAGACTGGAAAACTGTTGTAAATGGAGACAACAGAAATAAGGGATAAGCAAGAGAGGAAGGGAAAAGACTCTAGAAAGAAAATAAACAGAATCAAAAAGGGGAAACCAGAGGATAAGACAAAGGAAGGAAATATTGACTGTAGAAATATAAAAACTGGGAGAAATAATAAGAAAAATGAGAGGACCCAAGTGAGGAAAAATGAAACAGCAAAACATTAGGGAAGACTAGGGAAAAACATCCAGATAGGACATAATGAAACCCAGAGAGAAAGCTTGGTAGGAAAAACATCTAGTAAAATAATAAATATCACAGAAATGACCATAAATAGTGAAAAACACAAGAAGAAGAATTCACACATTAAGCCAAAGACACAACATAAAGGGGATGAACCCATGGAGGGTTTCCAAAATTATTTAAGAAAAACCAGGAATACAGATTATGCATTACCCTTGTATAAGGTAGGGATGTTGCTGAATAAGACCAAAGACACAGTTAGTGCAGCTGTTATGGACTTATTTGCCACAGGTGTGGAGGGAAATAGGGAAATGTTAAAGTACCTGAGTATCACCAGACCAATGGCAAATGCAGAATTGGTGATAGTAATATCGAATCAATTCTACATATTAAAAGCCATTGAAAATCAAAGGAAAAATTTAAAGAGCACAGGAATTGAGATGGAGAAAATTGTTACTCTTTCCTCTCTATTCCCGAAATACTAAAAAAATGAGAGGAGATGCTGGAATATGGAAAGGCAAAGAATATTCTTGATTTTTGGGTTGAACAATGTTAACAATGTGTCTGAGAAAAATAGAATATACCAGGTGGGAGAGTTTTTACAAAGCACTTTAAAGATCCCATATTTAAGAGCTACACTGAGTAAGGCATAATGTTAGGAAAAAGATGGACAAATCACAATATAGATGCAAGATGAAACAATATCAGTTCTTGTTTTCTAGGGCACAGGAGCTAGATTGCTTAGGAATACACATTTGTGATGATAATGCTGTGAGAAACCTGGTCAATAATATTGTAAGCTCTGCATCATGGACATTCCTAGTAGAAACAGCAAACAGATATTCAATCCTAGAAAATGTTCAGAGGGCATGACTTGGGCCAGATAATGACTCTAAAAATAGTGACAAACTACCAAAAGCTCCATTGAATGATGATGAGACAAATAATTTTAATCTACTATTGTGGAATGTATCTGGACTTAAAGACAAATTATCAGACCCTGATTTTATTAAATATACAGGATTATTTGAATGTGTGTGTCTACAAGAGACATGGATAAGCACAGAAATTAACTTCAGTGGATATGAACCTTATTATAAGCTTGCCAAAAAAAAAAAAATTAGGAGAAATAAGGAGGTGGGGGGGGGGGTCTACTGATATCATGGAGAATTAGAGATGGAGTTCGTACAAAGGGAATACAGACTGAGAATGAAAATATTATGGGAATGAAAATAATGGAAAATAAACAAGAAACAATTATTATAAACATATACATATCACCAAATTAAAATAAAGAAGGTACATCAAATATCATAGTATCATTAGAGAACATAGTAGCCCAATGCTCAGTTGATACATCTAGCCCCAGAATTGTGGCCACTGGAGACTTCAACGTAAGAATAGGACATTATATTGAGCCCCCAGAAGAGATAGCAGACGTTTTAGCAGAAGGAAATAACACGTTATTTTCCAGAAAATCACAACAAAAAAAAAACATGAATGAGAAAGGCAGGATAGGCAGGGACTACCTGGATAACAATAACCTCCTAAATACAGCACAATCAGGATTTAGATCAAGGCATAGCACCATTTCGGCCCTAGCCAAAGTAACCAACGACTGGCAGATTGCTATGGATAAGAAGAACAGTACCTGTGCTGTGTTCCTGGATTTGAGCAAAGCATTTGACACAGTGGATCATGAATCATTAATCACCTCCTTGGCTCACTAGGGTTGGATTCCCTTCACTCAATTGGTTCAAGTGCTATCTATCAGATAGGTCACAACTGGTAAAAATGAAACTACCTATCCACCTTAAAACCACTGTTAAGAGGTGTACCGCAAGGGTCTATTCTTGGCCCCATCCTCTTGCCATCTATATTAATAATATTGATGCTAACCTCACTCAATCCAACATCCATCTGTTTGCTGATGATACTGTATTATATGTTAGCAATCCTTCATTATCTAAAGCCTGTGAACTGCTACAATCTGAATTTTCCATCCTACAACACAACCTACTGGATAAAAAACTACTTCTAAATGCCAAAAAAAACAAAAGCTATGTTCTTTACCTCAAAGAGTTGCTCTGCCACTACCCCACCATCCACCACCCTACAACTAACCACCTTACTTGGAGAGAAGCTGGAATTCGTTGATAACTTCAAATACCTTGGAGTCTGGATTGATAACAAGCTTGACTATTCTGTCCATGCTGAGGAGCTACTAAAGAAACTGAGACAAAGGCTTGGTTTATTTTTTAGAATAAAGCACTACCTCAACAGAGACTCCAAAAAAAGATTAATCCAGGCTTCATTCCTATCCCTCATTGACTATGCTGACTTTCTGTACGGACATTGTCCACTCCCCCCCCCTCTTAAATAAACTGGACACCCTATACCACAGGTCCATCAGATTCATTACTGACCTTCCCTTCAGCACCCACCATTGCTCCCTTTATAAGGCAGTTAACTGGACATCATTACAACACAGAAGAAATAGGAATGCTGCAATTTGGATATTCAAAGCCTTATCAGGCAAGCTACCTACCTATATCTCAGACTGTTTTACTCAAATTACTTCTAGGCCATACAACCTAAGGATCAGCAAAACTATCATTCTTAAGGTTCCCAATGTCTGCACCCAGTTTGGGAGGGCTGCTATCAGCTACTCACTAGCAATTGTTTGGAATTCACTCCAAAAAACCATGAAGCTAAATAACCTCCTACCCTTAATATCCTTCAAAAGATTATTCACCACCCTATTCCCAGAACTCTGCAACTGTTTCCACAAGGCCTAAACCCCAGCCCTACCTACCCCCTTTTTTCGTGTTCCTATATGCTGATAAAACTCCCATTTCCAGTCCCAAGATTCACCCTCAAAATGCCTGCTAGGTCCTATAATCTACATATTACTCCTGATGTGCCCATTGCCTTCTGTCTCACAGATTAAAAGTTTTAATGTGCCTTGTACATATGTATATTGTTATATATTAGCACTTATGTCATTGTATTACTGTTTATGTTACCCCTGTCATTGTATTACTGTTTATGCTACCCTTGTCAATGTAATAACACTTGCACTTCTTGACCACTCAGGTCCATCTTGTAAATGAGCTATGCTCAATGATGTTCGCCTGATTAAATAAAGATTTTTTTTGATTGATATTATGTGAAGCCCTAGATAACAGGAATTTACTTTTACTGAATGGAAGATTACCCTCAGACAATCAAGGAAATTTCACATAAATAAGCACTAATGGGTCATCGATAATTGACCTTTTCTGGGTCAGTAGGAATATACTTTCAGACACCCTAGATATGAAGGTGGGAAACAAGGCTGATAGCCCCCCACTGGCCTTTGGAAATAAACAACAAACCTTAAAAAAAGTTATGAGGTTAAAACAAATACCACACATTTGTATAGAAACAAAAAGCATATTAACTAGGAAAAAAATAAATAGTAAACAACTAATGGTGGTTATTTAACAAAGAGGTTTGAAAGAAAAACTGAGACTCTGGGATATATACACAAGAATGTACAATCTTTAAAGATGTTTGAAAATATTATAAACAATTTTGCCGAAATTAGTAAAAATATACAAAAAAGGAGGGGAAAATGATTTAATGGAGAGTGCAAAACAGCAAAAAAGGAATGAAATGAACAATTAAGACAAGTAAGAAGGCAGCCATCTAAGGAAAATAAGAAATTATTGAACACATTAAGGAAGGACTAAACTAGGATTATAAAAGCACAATGGGAAAAACACAGATCAAACATATGGAAGGAATTTGTAAAGGAAGTATGGGACAAAAATAACAAAAAAATTCTGGAGCTTGGTGTCCAAAGGTTTAGGAGAATACGCAAACGATCTAGACATCTACATAGAACCTAAAGAATGGGTTAACCATTTTAAAGAGTTATTTTTGACCCCCAAATCTGCTTCAATAAGGACTACTTATCAAAAAAAAAGAATGGCATCCTATAAATAATGAGTTTATCCAAGAAGAAATTGAGATCAATCTTGGGTTTCTCTAGTCAGGAAGCACCAGGCTCAGATGAAGTACCCACTGATATTTTTAAGAATTTAATAGAAATCTGGCCCCCCTGTTTACACACAGTTTATGAACATATAAATACAACTGGGGAAATGCCAAAGACATGATCAGAGAGCATCATTATCCCCATATTTTAAAAAGGGGAAAAACAAACCCAGCTTGCTACAGACCCATAAGTCTGATTGACAACACCCAGAAAATTAATACTAGAGTTATAAATGATAAACTACTTATCTGGATAAAGGAAAATAACATAATAGATGAAGCCCAAGCTGGGTTTATGCCAAAACACTCTACCATAAACCAATGTTTTGTCCTAGCACATTTGGCACACAAATATACAGTAATTAGGAAACAAAAGCTTTTTTTGCATATTCACGGACCTAAAGGTGGCTTTTGACAGTATCCATAAGAGTTTTCTCTGGGTTACACTAGAGAAAACAGGAAAAAAAAAATCTTAAACATTTTACATACTCTGTATAATAATAACACATCATAAATTAAATATAACACAAGAGGTGACAAAAGCTCTAAATTTAAAATAAACAGGGGAGTTAAGCAGTGTTGTGTCCTCTCCCCTATCCTGTTTAATCTCGTTTTAATCCTATCATGTGCAAACTTTACAGTACAAAATATAATTTGCCCAGAATTGGTGAAAAAGGTTGCCCTTATTTGGCATATGCTGATGATGTAGTACCGATTTCCACCAGTTACTCTAGGAATTAAAAATATATTTCAAAAATTCCAAGAGGAATGTGCAAAAGTCAAGTTACAAATAAACTATAATAAAACTAAATGTATGGATTTTTTGAGATACAAATAAAGGGAACTATAAACTTAGAACTAATAATACAAAAATAGAAACAGTAACTAATTTCTGTTATCTTGGGATCACATTTACGAACAATTTGACATGGAATATACATGGAAGGAAGATAGAAATAAAACCCAAAAAGTCCATTCAGGCAATCATGAGCTTTGCATACAGATATGGGGAACACTCCATAAAAGAATGCATTAGACTAATGGATGCCAAAATTAAGAGCCAAACATTATATGGAGCAGAAATATGGGGAGTAGAATACAAGGCTTCAATGGAAAGAACAATAAATAAGTACTCTGAGAAATTGTTAGGCCTCCCACAAAGAGCTTCATCCTTGCTTGTGAGAGCTGAATTGGGACAACTTCCCCTGGAATGCTTTATACAGGAAAGAATGATCAGCTATTGGCTTAAAGCTTATGCCATGAAAGAAAATAGATTACCTAATATGTGCATAGGAGAAACCATAAAAAAACCTGGACCTTGAGACAATATTTCCAAGTATGCAGGTAATAGAAAAAGTTATGAAACTACATGGAATGTTACAATGTTTATCTGCAATTTACACTAAAAGTACAAGGAGGTTCAAGATTTAGCAAAAGACAGGTTGCGTTCAGCTTTCAAGCAGAGTTAAGTATACGCAAGCGATATGAGTTTAGTAAATGGTTAACACAAAATAAAAGAGACATCAGATTTGAAACTTATCTGCATATTTTAAAACACCCACAGTGAAGGAAACTATTTACAAAATTCAGTTTTGAATATTATGATAGCAATCGATTAAGATATACGTATAATAAAAATCCAATAAGAGCAATTTGCAAATGTCAAAAGGGGAAGGATGATATACAGTAGTACAGTACATTTATTAATTCTATGCCCACTGTATAATGAGCTGAGACAAACATTACTGGGGAAAATTGTGGCTAGATTAGAATTTGAACTGCATCATTTAGCCACTCACCTTCTTAAATCTACATCACTGGAGGTTTTGGAAGCTGTAATTTCATTTATAAAGATCATTGAAAGGAAAAAAATTGCACATCAAGAATGAAATATAAGAGGTATAGAATATCTTGTATAGATACCCGATGGTAATTGCGATTTTTTGTGATGTACTCTACAATTACCTAGGTATGACTTTAGGGAAAATTCTGTTTAACAGAAAGCAAATGTCCTGTTTGAAGAATAATAGTATTTATTATATTTAATGAGTTAGGACTATTTATGTATAGAGTGAGGAAATACACTGTTGCTGCTAAACTATGTCTTAAGACTGATAATCAGAACATATATTGATAATTGTAAAATATTGTGTATGTGATTCTATTTTATTTCTCATTGACAAAGACACAACTTGTCGATCAATAAACAAACTTGAACTTGATGTTTATGTTACCAGAATATTTTAGGCAAACTGTGCAACCTAAATCCAAACCCAAGCCTTTCTACTCCTACTCTTACCTCAAATCTAAATCTGAACCAGTAGCTGTTCAGCTGCGCCCTGTACTGTAACATAGTGGGAAATCTGAGTTTGGGAATATACTCAGATCATGGGCTATGGTACAGGCTAAGCATGTCACAGAGGTAATGTGCTCAGTTTTTGGAGCAAGGGTACAGAGTGTGTCACTTTAAAAATATGTGGCAAAACAAATGGCAATTAATTAAAGAAAAATGTATGTCAAAAGAAGGTGAAGTTGTTTGTCAATAAAAATCAATTTGTATTAATTCAGGGATTCTATCACTATGGGTAGCTTCAGCCAGTTCATTTGACTGAGCCAAAATGTAATGGACTTCATTCAAACATTTAAAGGGACATTGTCAACCTGCTTTTCATCATATTATTTTTAGTTAAAACCTTACATTTTATGATTGCTTACCTTCTCTAACATTCATTGATTTTGCTATTTGTTTTGTTTGGCTGGGCATGCTGTGGGCTGCTCTGGCAGTATAGAGCTTTGTTTGTTTGTTTAAACTGTCTGCCTCTTGTTTAAACTACCCATTTGCTCATTTCATTTGTTGCTTTATCCCCCTTAGCTCAGTGTTTATTCTCCTAAATCCTGTTTGATCAATCTGTTAGTTGAGGACACTGAATTGAAGAGCGATACCGGGGCGGCTATTGGGACAACCTTGTAGTGTACACTGGAGTCGTCTTGCTTCAGCCCAGTTACCGCCCCTGTATTTTCGGTTTGCCGGGCCTGCTATATTGTTTTTTCTGTCAGACTCTGCTGGATTGTCATTGTTGGTGCTTTTGTGTTCAAACCCTCTGTATTGGATCCTGTAGATGTCTGCACTTCTACCTGATGAAAAATTTTGGGAGTGAGTCTAGGGACGGAGAGCCATAGAGGAGGAAATTTATCGGCATACCAAGAGACGATCTTGGATTATTGGCAGCAACTTTTGTGAACATCTGCAGTCTGGAGATTTAGATCATTGGGCTGGTGGTAGATGAGGATTAGCTTAATTTGGTTAAGGGTGCTGATGGTCCTGATCCTGTGGTTGGGGTTGACGGTGGGTGTGCGGCTATGTGGGGGTTCTGGCCTTACCTTGCCAGGTTCAGAAGTTTGGGCTACTAGCCCCTAGGGATTCTCCATGGAGCATACTGGTTGGTGGGCCTGGGCAGGGACCCATAGTAGTGGCTGTAGGCTTTACAGTACAGGCTCCTAGTCCCATTTTGATTTCTCAGTGCCCTGCTTCTGTTACTGAAGAGGATTTCTTTGGATTCCTTCCTCCTTCAAACCACGGTCAGACCTTTCAGTATTACTTATTCTGAAGGCAGTGATATTGCCCTGCTCCCTTTTAACTCTGGGCAGTGAGAGTGTCTGGGGATTGTAAAGTTTATTAGTTATAATTTTGTCTGGTATCTTAAGCCATCATTTCAGTGAGAGTGTTTTGGGGGCTGGATAAACCATTCAGCTATCAATATCCATTTGGCCAGGAAGTGAGAGTCCCTGGAGGTTTTTGGACTCCACTGGTTGCGAGAAGTCCATCCGGGACTGGAAAAACTTGATTTCTCCTGTACTTTTTAATTTTTGATTTATATCTGGTACTTTTGGTTATTAGTTGCAGTTTTAAGGACTTCTTAGTTATTCTTAGGTCTGGCCTTTTGCACCATCCAATCTGTTGCTCTGGACTCAATGACTGTGATGCTATATTTTATTTTAAATAATTGGTTTTATTACTGTATATGGGTTTTATTGAGGTGGGGCTTTGGAGTACCATCCTGTTGATTATGTATTTTGAGTTTTAGTTGATGATTATTTAATTATTGGTGTTTTTGATTGATGTGTATAAATATGCGATGGAGGCCTGCCTCCATGGTCGTGCGCTATTCATCCTCCATCCTTCATGCCCTCCACCCTTTCATCCCCCCCACTGCAGTTTGCAACCTACCAGCACTATAGAGTGCTGGGTATAGTCCGCCGAGGGAAGGGGGGTTGGGGCTATGGACAATGGAGAGTGAGCGAGCGGAGCCACCACATTGGGGTAGTGAAGTCCAGAAGATGCCCTGGGGCAAAATGGAACCTGGATCGTGGGTCTCCATGTCTGGTGGTTTCCATACCCAAGGGTACCACTAGTATTGGTGGGCAGGTAGTTCTGGTGGCCCTGGAAGTCCATCCAACTCAAGTGGTGTTATGCAATGCCAGGTCCATTAAAAACAAGTCTGCAATTATTGCAGACCTTGTTGGTACAGCAGACCTGGCATGCATCACCGAGACCTGGCTGGATGAAACTCGGGCCCTATATTGGAGGCAGCAACTCCTTTCAGGTACTCGTTGGGGGGGGTTGAGGTCTGTTTCAAGACTGAACTGGGCCTCATGAATGTACCAGTTGAGGAGGCTGGGTTATTTGAGTGTACTGTAGTAGCAGGTGTAGGTTGTAGGATTGCTCTCATTTACCATCCACCTGGGGATCAGAAGCATTTCCTTCAGGAAGTAATGGATTTCATGATTGACATGGCGTTTGAGTCACCCAGGCTGATGGTCCTGGGTGACTTCAATGCCTGGATCGATGATGAACTCTTGCAATTTGGACAAAACTTTCTCCAGTTGAAGACATCTCTGGGCCTCATACAGATGGTTACCATTGCTACTCACAAACACAGTCACTCTCTTGACCTAGTCCTCCTCCTGGGGATTGAAGCCTTCGACTTGGGGGTGGAACCTGTCTGATGGCCCGATCACTGCACCGTGGGTTTCAGTTTTCATGCTCCCCTTCGTAGGCCTACCTCTGCGGAGATGGTCAGGTACCACCCTTTATGAGATATAAGTTCTGAAAGCCTGGCAGTGGTGCTTGACCTATCGGATCTTCCAGTGGCAAACAGTGACCCACAGGCTTTAGTCATGGCCTATAATAGGGCCATTTCTATGGCCCCGCATGTCATTGCTTCTGTCTGTGTTCATCCCCTCTCCCTTCACCCTCTGTCCCCTTGGTTTGATGGGACCTTGAGGGAGATGTGGCGATTAGGATGAAGGTTAGAGCGTTGCTGGTGGAAATCCGCCCTGGATGCTGACCACCTTAGACTGATGGACCATTATCAAGTCTGTAAATCTGCAATCACCCATAAGAAGGCAGAGTTCCTGTCTGGGGAGATTGCGGTTGCTCATAACGGACTAGCTCAGCTCTTTTGAACTGTAGACAGACTGTGCAACCCTGCCTGCCTGCAGACTTGAAGAGCCTTTTCACAAGTATAGTGTGATGAGCTTGCTTGATTCTTTGCAACTAAGGTGGCTGACATCAGGGCAGAGCTCCAACTAGCACACTCTATGGGTGATGCTTTGGACTGGTGCTTGGTCGCTGCTCCTCAATTTTTCTGGAGTACCTTAGACCAGCCGGAATTCATGAATATCATGTGGATTGTCCAGGGTATGCACCCTATGTGCTGTAGTTTGTATTCGGGACCGACAATCCTGATTATGGGTTGTAGTGACATCATTGGCCCGGTCCTAGCATGGATAGTTTGGTGCTCCTTGGAGACAAGTACATTTCTTAGCTCTCTGAAGGAGGTGGTGGTGACACCCATCCTGAAGAAAGCTTCTCTGGACTCAGAATGTCTTGCTAACTACAGACTAATCTCAAATCTTCCCTTTATAGGGCAGATGATTGAGAAAGTAGTGGCCCTACAGCTGGAGAACCATTTGACCATCCATGACATCTATGAACCTCTCCAATCCAGTTTTCAAAAGAGGCATAGTACAGAGACAGCACCGGTTCGGGTGCTCAATTATTTCCTGATGGCAAAGGATTAGAAGAACTGTTCCATCTTGGTTCTTCTAGATCTCTCATCAGCATTTGACACCGTGGATCCTAAAGGTCCTTCTCGACTGCCTGAGATTTATCTGTGGCTTGCCAGGTACAGTCTTCAGGTGGTTTACATCTTTCCTCACGGGCAGAACTCAGAGGGTGCTGTCAGGGATTCATTCTTCTGACCCAGTCTCTCTGTCATGTGGGGTTCCTTAGGGTTCGGTGTTGTCCCCCATGTTATTCGCAGTGTGTATGCTTCCACTCGGAGATATTTTAAGAAGGTCTGGGCTGAGGTTTCACTGTTATGCTGATGATACCCAGCTCTACCTTTCTTTTGCACCTGACCAGGATAGAACTCTCTCAATATTTAACAACTACCTCGCTGAAGTCCAGGATTGAATGAATTTGAGCTGGTTGAGGTTGAACTCAGAAAAGACTGAGGTGTTGGTTGTGGACCCGGGCAACTGGATAGAGTGGCTGGGGGCAGGTTCGCCCTCAGGACTTTTCCTTGGGGGCCTACCACTCCCTACCTCTGAATAGGTGTGAAACCTGGGGGTGATTTTTGATGAAGGGCTGACACTGCGATTGCAGGTGTTGGCAGTCGGCAAATCCTCTTTTTACCATCTGAGGAACATCTCCAGGGTGGTTCCGAGTGTTAATATCACAGTACAAAATATCGCAGGACAAAATATCACAGTCAAAACATTACATAACAAAATAAAGTGTGGTAAAAACATCGCAGGACAGAACAGTGCAGGGAACAGGCAGTATAAGACGCAAGGTGGCAAAATAGCACAGGACACTGGAGGGTTCATTGGGGGGGCTTAACTTTGCACAGCTGCCCCTTGGCCACTTTGCTGTGCCATGCATCACAGTCCTAAATTGGGGGGGCCTAACTTAGCAAAGAGAGTATGAAGTTACCCCCCCAGTGCAGGACTGTGATGCACGGCACTGCAAAGTGACCAAGAGGCAGCTATGCAAAGTTAGCCCCCCCAAAGAACCCTCCAGTGTCCTGTGCTCTTTTGCCACCTTGCAGTTTGTACTGCCTGCTCCCTGCACTGTTCTGTCCTGTGATATTTTTACCACAATTTTTTTTTTTTGCAAAGTTTTGACCATGATATTTTGTCCTGCAAAATTTTTTCCACGATATTAACACACAGAACCCTCCAGGGTTAAGCACCTTGTTCCGTTCAGTGACCTCCCTACTTTGGTCCATGCATTTGTGTCCTTGCGCCTAGATTACTGCAACCCCCCTTTACCTAGGGCTACCTGGGGTGCATATCCACTGCCTGCAGCTGGTGCAGAATGCTGCAGCCTGGTTATTGACAGGGACTCCCCGGTCTTATCTCATCTCTCCGGTGCTGTGTGAACTGCACTGGCTGCCAGTACAGTGGCGGATCACCTTTAAAGTCGGACTTCTGACTTATAAAGCCTTACACAGACTGGGTCCAGACTATCTGAAAGAGCTTCTGATTCCTTACTGCCCTGGGTGATTGCTCCGATCGGCTGATGAGGGGTTGCTAGAGATTCCAAGGGTTTCTTTAAAATCTTCTGAGGCCCATGCATTTATGTATGCAGATCCAGCCATTTGGAATTCTCTACCCCGTTGGTTATGGGAGTGCACAACCATGGAGGATTTAAACAGGTCCTAAAAACATATTTGTGACTTCAAGCCTACTTCATATAATTTTATTCTGTTCTTATCTGAATTTTATTCGTATTCTTAGGAATCTGTATTTATTGTCCATTGTGTTGTTTTAACTTGTTATGCACCTTGGTTTTTTGAAAGGCACAATATAAATAAAGTATTATTATTTGTCTGTCTCCTTGTTTAGAAGAACTGAAATGCATGCTAATGTACATTAATAAATAACTTTGTTTTGTTTACAATCCTAGATCTGTTCTTACTGCATACTTCCAGATCATTACAACACCCCCAAATGTGCAGTCACTCATGAGGCAGTAGTCTCCTAAACTCCCACTGCATCATGAGGGGCTAGATTGTGTTGTGGGTGTTCCGAAGTCCAGGAAAGATGCAGTTGCAGCTGATCGAGGAATGTAAACAAACCTGTGCTTGTGTGGTAACACCAGTATGGTGGGCAGTCTGTTTATTACTTTTTTAAAGAAAAAAAAAGAGTCAGAATCAAACTACCAGCTACATCAGCAATATTTACAGAATGTAGGCAATCATAAAATGTGTTTTTTTAAACTAAGGGCACTTTGAGATCTAAGGGGGTTGACAGTGTCCCTTTAATGTTGGATTCATTTGCACCCTTTCCAGTTTGAAAAATTGCCATGGCCTATTGTCTTTCAGATTTGGAATGTGCACATTATATATCTTTTCAGACACATGAACATAATTTGTCTAGGTCTGCATCTGAAAAGATCCACCTGTGCCACCAGCAGCTATTTGCAATTGCTCTGGGAGGTTTGTGACAGTTGCCATGATTTGTGGCAGCTTGAGTAAAAATAAAGACACAGAATAGTTATGTTGCTGCAAGTGCTAGCATTTCAGACATAATTGTGTCTCATCAGGTGTCACAGTTAAACCACTTGAATGATGGTCTAACAGTCTATCCTGAAGGCATCTTTGACAATAGGACTGGCAGATCCATGATGGATTTGCTTTAGAAATGCTGCTCTATGTGTTAAGTTCTTGTCGGTGATCATAGTTTCCATACAGAAAATGCTTTGGCATCAGCAGGGCTGCTGCTCATGACAATGATGACCTGGGTTCAGGAACAAGCCCGGTACATGGGGCCAGCCTGGGGGAGGAGGGTCTAGTATCCTGCAGGATGTCCCCCCCCAGTGAGAGAGGAAGGGTTGCAGGCTCTGCTGCAATATAACCAGCTGGGTAACCACAGGTAGTGGTGCAGTCAAAGTGAAGGGAGGGTGCCAATTGTGTTGCACTGTGAGCATGCTTAGCAAGCACGCTCTAACCCACAAGAGACGGCGCTATCCTAGATCTAGTACTGACTAACAGGGAAATGATCACAAATCTCCAGGTAGAAGGTCACCTGGGGGGTCAGTGACCATCACATGGTATGGTTTAATTTGGCCACTAGAACTAAATCATCCCATTCCAAGGCAAAAATATGGCACTTCAGAGGAGCTGACTTTGATAAGATGGTCAACAGAGTTAAGCTAGCCCTGGCAAAAGGAAATACAGGTGAGGGGGTACAGGCAAAATGGGCAAGCATTAAGGATGCAATACTTGAAGCAACACCCCATTGTGTTGGAGAGAAAAGAAGTGCAAAAGAAGAAGGAAACCACTTTGGCTCTCAAAAACAGTAGCAGCTAACATTTTTCAAGTCAAACTTCCTCTGGCTGGAAGCTGCAATACTGAACATAGGATTTGCAAGAAAGCGAGTTGTGCTCACAACAGAGGGAGGTGAACCTTACAATTGTCTTTGGTTTGGAGCAGATATTCTGCAGGTGGAGGCTACTTCTAACTGAAAGGTGAAATAAGGAACAGTCTTTGTTACAATTCTTAAGATTGTCAGTGCAGAAAGAATTTAAACCTTGGGCTAAGAATTTGTCATAAATCCTGAAATAAGTGCAGGTACAGGTTATGTATTTGACCCAGACAAGTGCCCTAGGGGGTGGAATCTGTTTTTTGTGTTTATCTGTGTATGCCTTAAAATGAAATTCCACACTTTAGCAGGAAGTGCTTACATCATAGCTACTTATCAGCCAATAGCTTTGGTAACAGACCTGAGAACAATTGTATTATAAGCAAGTGTTTTATAGCAAACTCATGAGAACAGCTAACATTTTTCAAGTCAAACTACCTCTGGCTGGAAGCTGCAATACTGAACATAGGATTTACAAGAAACGAGTTGTGCTCACAACAGAGGGAGGTGAACCTTACAATTGTCTTTGGTTTGGAGCAGATATTCTGCAGGTGGAGACTACTTCTAACTGAAAGGTGAAAGAAGGAACTTAGAATTATCAGTAAAAGACAGTCTTTGTTACAATTCTTAAGATTTTCAGTGCAGGAAGAGTTTAAAGCACAGCTGCCTTATTTTGGGGCTGACTGCTTTCAGAGCACAAACCACCAGGCTGTTTTGGGGCTGGGGAGGTTTACCTGTGTCTGACTTGGATGTCTGGATTTTTTTCTGTTTGATTAACAGGGTATTTTCTCTGTCAAATTGTTGTGTAGGATATCTTGCTGACAGGAAGGCACTCATCGCAGCGGTGGGTCAGAGCTCTTAGCTGATTGTTTTGTGAGGGCACAGTTTAGGCCCAACCCCTTCCCACCCCTCACCCCACCCACTCCTGGAAACAGTTCCTTTATACCTG
This sequence comes from Neoceratodus forsteri, assembly GCA_016271365.2. Classification (NCBI taxonomy): domain Eukaryota; kingdom Metazoa; phylum Chordata; order Ceratodontiformes; family Ceratodontidae; genus Neoceratodus; species Neoceratodus forsteri. The sequence goes on along the minus strand of CM057449.1, from coordinate 1,124,015,050 downwards.
GGCTTGACAACATTTCCTCAAGAGTGCAAGGTGCATATCACTGTCATATCCTCTCTAGCACACTGCACTGACAATATAAGCATACACTATTGTATAATATATATATATATATATATATATATATATATATATATATATATATATATTTCTATATAACAAACCAATCACACACACAAACACACACACAAAAAAGTAGATAAACATGTGGGAGTAGTGCATGTAATGGCTGTGGGGCAGCAGTCTTCCGGGAGTCTTTCTGGAGGCTGAGATGCTGCCTATTTGCAGACAACTCTCTGCCCTGAGGGAGGAAGTTGTCTGCCTTCAGGCCACACTGGACAGTAGTAAGGAACCTTCCCAGGCCACACTGGATGGTAGGAAGGAACCTCCCCATCCAGGGAGCACCAGAGCCACCACCACTACCTCAGAGGTTGCGAAGTAAGCACAGCAGTTGGACCACAGTGGCTCAGAAAGGGTGAGGATGGTAGAACAGAGGCACACCCAGTCAGTTGTTCCACTCCACAATCCATATTGTCATTCTGGGGAGCAGGCTCCCCCATGGATGCACCCGCAGAAGAGACTAAGGAGGCTGAGGACAACTATCACAAGGGAGGCCCACAGGAAGGAGGCAGAGGACACCACAAGGAAAGGAAGCAGCTCCTGGTGGGGACTCAATTATTAGGGGGATAGAACTGGGGAGCAGGGAAAACTGAAGTAAGGTGCCTGCCTGGTGCCATGGCTTGGAGGGAGAGGAAGCGCATCCTCAGGATCATGAGAACAGCTATACAGGAGTCTGAGTTGGATGTCATTGTCCACCTAGGGACAAATGACTTGGCTCAACATGAGATTAGAGCAGTGCAGAAGGACTTTGTAGAACTGGGGAGGGGCCTAAGACAAGTAGCACACACAGTATCCTTCTCAGAGGTGCTGCCTATCAATGGCATGAGTGAGGCGAGGGTACTTTGCAACATGCAGTTTAATGAATGGTTGAAAAAATGGTGTGGAGAACAGGGGTTTGGCTTCACTGGGACTGGGGTTCCACCTGGAGGGACACCAGCCTATACTGGCAGGATGGTCTGCATCTGTCCAGGAAGGGAACAAGTCTTTTGAGCAATCGGCTTAAATGCTTTATTGGCAAGCTTTTAAACTAGTCAAGGGGGGAGGCACTGATAAGCAGCAGGAAAATCCCAGCCTCCCTACAAAACAGGGTACTAAATGAGAAAAGACCGGTAGAAAGGTCAGTGGGGATGCTGCAAAGAAGGTAAAGCCATCAAAAATGGAGAGCAATGAGTACCAATGCCCGTAGTCTGAGTAACAAGCTTCCTGAATTAGTGGCCTTGATGGAGGAGGAACATCTGGATATCATGGCAGTCACAGAAACATGGTACCACAAAACCATGACTGGGACGAAACATACCAGGATACACTATTTACAGGAGGGACAGGGGGTAAAAGAGGAGGAGGAGTAGCTTTTACATAAGGGAAGGAATCAAAGCAACAGAACAAAAGGGAAAACAGGGAGGAGAAGAAGCACTGTGGTAAATTTGGAGACCAGCAATGGAACCACAATCCGCAATAGGGTTAGAGTACAGACTTTCTCAGGGGAGGAAATGGACAAGGAAATGATAGAAAGTATACTTAGAATGGCAGAAAAGGGAGATATTGCTGATGGGTGATCTGAATATGCTAGATGTTAACTGGAGTGCAGTTGCAGCAGCCACTTCAATAGTGGGGTTATTCTAGATGCCCTACAGGGGCATGCCTTAGACAACTAGTATTGGAGCCCACTCGAGAGGGAGCAATCTTAGACCTGGTTCTCTCAAATGGAGATGAAGAGAGGATCACAGATGTTGAAGTGGGTAGCCATCTGGGAACTAGCGACCATCGAACAGTATGGTTCACAATAAACACAGCAATAGAGTCAAGTCATACAAAGGCAAAAGTACTGGACTTTAGGAGGGCTGACTTTGCCAAATGGGTAAATGCCTCAGGAATGCACTAGCAAATGGGCAGGAAGGAGGGTGGAAGAACAATGGGGAATAATAAAACTGCCATCACAGAGGTAACAAGCCTTGTGAAGCAATAAACAAAATGAAATGATGTAAGAAACCACTATGTGTCTCAAAGGAAGTGGCAGTGAAGGTTCAAGAGAAAAGAAAGCATTCAGGAAGTACAAGGAATCACAGAAGGAGCAGGACAGAGAACTGTATCAGTTAAAGCAAAAGGAAGCTGGAAGGCAGTCAGAACAGCAAAGGCCCAAACTGAGGAAAAGATAGCCAACTCGGTTAAGAAGGGGACAAACCTTTATAGGTACATCAGGAGCAAAGGAAGATCAAGGAGGGATAGTGAGGCTTAATAAAGGGAGGGAGGGTGGGCAGATGTTGACTGGAGAAAGGCAGAGATACTAAACAAATATTTTTGCTCAGTATTTACAAAGGAAGAGGGGAGGTACCTAAAACAAACAGTAGAAACACTCTGGATACAGAAGTTGATACCAGCCCATTTACAGAAGAAAGGTGCTGAAAAGAACTCTTAAAACTGAAGGTGAACAAAGCAATGGGGCCTAATGGGATTCATCCCAGAATTCTAAAAGAACTAAGGGTAGAACTAGTGACACCACTGACTACCCTCTTTAACAAATCATGGGAGGATGGGGTGGTATCGAGGACAGGAGGAGGCAGATATGATTCCCTTCACAAAAGTGGGAGGCAGAAGCAGGAAACTACAGACCTGCTAGTTTAACCTCAGTGGTAGGGAAATGATGGAATCACTCTGAAGGAAAGAATTGTTGATTATCTAGAGGCAGAGGGCACAGGACCCAAGGCAGCATGGATTCACAGCGGAAGGTCATGCCAGATGAATCTGATAGATTTCTTTGACTGGGTGACCAAAGTAGTAGATCAGGGAGGGCTGTGGACATGGTCTACCTAGACTTTAGCAAGGCATTTGACACAGTCCCACACAAAAGATTAATATACAAGTTAGCCAGCCTGGGAGTGGGTCCCAAGATGACAGCCTGGGTAAAGAATTGGCTGGAGAATAGGACACAGAGAGTAATAGTAAATGGAGTCCACTCTGAAGAAAGGGGGGTTACTAGTGGGGTACCGCATGGTTCAGTATTAGGACCAGTCCTCTTCAATGTCTTTATAGCTGACATTGCAGAGGGACTGGAAGGAAAAGTATGTCTCTTTGCAGATGACACAAAGATCTGCAACAGAGTTGATGCACAAGGTGGGGTGGAAAGGATGAGAAGGGACTTGGCAAGGTTAGAGGAATGGTCAAACATATGGCAGCTTAGATTCAATGCTAAGAAGTGCAAGGTAATGCACCTGGGAAACAAAAACCCAGGGAAAGAGTACACAATGGGGATGAGATACTAACAACAACAAAAATGGAAAGAGACCTGGGAGTAGTCATATCAGATGACCTAAAGGTGGGCAAGCAATGTGAGAGGGCAGCAAGGAGGGTTGGGGATACTGGGATGCATAGGAGAGGCATCACCAGTAGAAAATAACAGGAAGTTATTATCCCTCTGTACAGACAGCTGGTCAGACCCCATCTGAGGCTTCGTGCAGTTCTGGAGACCCAATCTCCGCAAAGACATAGACAGGATGGAAGCTGTCCAGAGGAGGGAAACTAAATGGTGCAGGGTCTGTACCAGAAGACATATGAAGAGAGACTTAGGAGCTTAATATGTATAGCCTCGAGGAAAGGAGGGGGGCATGATAGAAACTTTCAAGTACCTCAAGGAATCAACAAAGTCCAAGAGGTAGCATCTTTCAAAACAAGAGGTGTGCAAGAACAAGGGCACAATTTGAAGATAGGGAGACGCTCAGAGGTAATTTAAGGAAGTATTTTTCACAGAGAGGGTTGTGGATGCATGGAACGGCCTTCGGAGGAGGTTGTGGAGTCAAAATCAGTGGTGGAATTCAAGCATGCATGGGACAGTCATAAGGCAATTTAGGGGTGGGGGTAGAAGAAGCAGGCTGCTGGTTAACTAGGATCTGCAGCTTATCCATTAGGTAGGGAAATGGGCAGACTGGGTGGGCCAAGCGGTCCTTATCTCCATCAAATTCTATGTTTCTATGTTTCTATGTTTCAGAAAAGGTCAGAGCCAAAAGGCTGGCATTCAGGAAATATAAGGGAACGCAGCAGGATGAAGATAGCGGTAGGGGAGGCATACCAAACTTCCCTAAGGGAAGCAGGGAAGGCAGTAAGGCAGGCAAAGGCCCAAACTGAGGAAACACTAGCACAAACAGTAAAAGAAGGTGAGAAGACTTTGTATAGATACCTTAGTGAAAGGAGAAAGTCCAGAGGGGGTATTGCTACGATCAAAGGGGGATAAAGGGGCATGTGAGGAGGAGGACCATGTAAAAGCATCTATCCTAAATAGATACTTTTGCCCAGTATTTACTGAAGAGAAGGTAGGGCAGGGCCCACAGCTCAGCACCATGCACACAGGGGGAGTAAGGTGTGCACTAGTTCCTTCACAAAAGAAAGGGTCCTACAAGAGCTCGATAAGATCTGGGTGGACAAGGCAATAGGACCTGATGGCATACATCCCAAGGTACTAAATGAGCTAAGGGTGAAACTAGCACAGCCATTATCATACACCAGGAATTTTAAGGGACCACACCTTGCTACAGTTGGTTCAACCAGATATGTTAATTATGCCAAAATCAGTACCCTCCTCATGTTTTACGGAAATGCTTAGTATTTTAAAATGTCCAAGGCATTACTTTGAGATGAGGTGGAAGCAATCTAATCTTGCCACACCTTTGGTGGAGATGTTAGTTTGTCCAGTATTTCCTTTGCACGTAAAGGTTATCTTAATTTTTTCCAGACACAGTTGACAACACTAACACATATTGCTTCACCTAGCTCTGAGGGAATATGTGTCTATAGCTAATACAGTGTCCACAATGTATTTTTGATCCATTTCCTGGACAACACGCTGTTGTCAGCTCTCCCTTCTTACTGTAGTACCTTAAAGTGGCCAGTGTACCCTTTTCTGTATTTCCTTTAGCGTTTAATTTTGCAGTAGTGACTCCTTTACTGGAGAAACCATCATTAGTATCATTAGACCTCTCAATATTGCTGCCCCATTCACCGATGACCACATTTATTTTTCTCAGAAAGGTGCTTGAAGAATTGAGACAATTCACTTGATCATTTACTTGGAAATGTTCTATATAAAACGTATCAGTCTGGCTTTAGTTTAGAAAAGCCATTCTGTATATTGTATATGCTATTTTTCAGTTTGTTTACCCAGGATAACCCAGCTGAAACACAAATATCTCATTTTCAGTGGTATCACGGAAACACAGGAAAAATGAAATACAGAAATTTCTGGCAGGAAAAGGCCCATCAGCCCATTGTGTCTGCCTAGTCCTATCTATTAAATGTGAATGTGAGTGCTTTAGTGGCTATTTATTCATCCTGTCCCACCTTCTCTTATAATAATGTCTGTACCAAGCCCATGCATCTGTCCACTCATGTTTGAGTCGCCCTACTGTTTCTGCACAGACCACCTCATTTTGTGGCTTATTTCACCCATCCACCACCCTTTCCATGGAAAAGTACTTCCTGTAATCCCTGTTAAATATGTGTCACCCCCCCCCAGCTTCATGGAATCACCCGTGGTGCATGTATTCCCTCTCAGCTTCAGCAGTTCACTGATATCCCCCTTGTTTATGCAATGGAGGTGTTTGCATATCTCAGTCATGTTCCCAGTCTCCCTTCTTGCCCCCGGTGAGTACTGTACATGATTAGTTCTTTCATGCTCCCCTTTTCAGTCATTTCCTGATACCCCAGTATACAGCTGATTCCCCTTCGCTACACCAGGTCCACTCTGTCCCTGTCCTTCTTCAAATGTTGTCTACAAAACTACATGCAATGCTCCAGGTGAAAGTGAACTAAGGACCTATACAGTGACAAAATCACCTCTCTTTGGCTGGTGATTCTACTTCCTATGCACCACAACATTTGCCCTTTCCACTACTGTGTGGCATTGTGCTGATGTCCTCAGACTGTTTAAAATTATCACCCCCAGCTTCCTCTCTTCTATTATACTTTTCACTACTGCTTTTTCAGCCAGGTGGACAGAAGCAATGAAAGGTTACATTTGTTGCTCAGGGTCACACAGCAAATTAGGAGCTCTGGTGGGATTTTATTTGCAAATGTTGACCTGGGTCTTTAAGTTTCCAATCCTTTGCTCTAGCTATTAGATCACAGCACTTGTTTTATAATTCCTTGGTAGTGGCTAAAAAACAAGGCATCATGGCTCTGAATACTTTTGCTTTGGAGCAAAGCTACTTTGTAACATACAAACAAGGCTTTATGTGCTGAATATGTACTTAGGACTCCATTTACCACATCCAAAGCCTCAGTTCGTATAGCACAAAGCAGTTTGTGCATCAGTGCACAGGAAAGCCTGCAAATGAAAAGCAGAGCAATGCATATATGACACAATTTGTTTTGGTGTAGTTGGGGGACAAACTGTGTTTTGGCTGTAGCAATGCTAGGAAGGAGCTGATAACTACTTGGACTGGTAGCCCATGACATGGGCGTTGGCAATTGAGCACTTGCAATAATGGCAACTCAATCGCGACGCATGTCATGGGGGCTATTGATGAGGTAGGGTGACCAGATGGGGTAGATTGGCCCATATAACGATGGGATGTCGCTACATGTACGCATACAGCGGGGGTGGGGTGGGAGCGAGCATGCTCAGCAAGGGCTAGGAGGGGTTTTGAGGGGTGGTGCCATGGACAGCAGCTGAGCTGGCTCCATGGTGTGTTGGGTGGGTCTGCATGGTTGGGTGGTGGCGCTGGTGCATTTGTAATTTATTTTTAAATGTTTTGCACTCCCCTGACATGCACCCCTCTGGAGTTGAGATCCTTAGTAGGGTGTGTGGAGGTGAAGACCCCATGGAGGCGTGGTGCTACAGCTCCCCGGATGAAACATTAAATGCAAGTCCCTGGTGCCATTTGTTGTGTGCTGGGGAGCCAGAGCTCCAAAATTAATTTTTCAGTGCTCTGACTTTGCAATGGATGCGGGGCAGCAGTTTGGATGAACATATTGTGGAAGCCAGGAGGGTATCCAACCTGTCATAGGCTGAAGAGTCTCAAGGAAGAAGTGCTGTGGCTCAGGATGGAGTTGGAGAGGATGGGGAAGGGGGGAGAGAATCTAGGGCAGGAGGGAATCCCCCAGGGAGTATCATGAAGATACAACGTGGGAGGTATGTCGGAGGTCATGGAGTCAAGAACAGTGGGGGAATTCAAGAATGCATGGGACAGACATAAGGCAGTCCTAGTGGGGGGTAGGAGGAAGTAAGCTGTTGGTTAACTAGGATCTGCAGCTTATCTGTTAGATAGGAAAATGGGCAGACTAGGTGGGCCAAGTGGTCCTTATCTGCCATCACATTCTATGTTTTTATGTTTCTATTGTGGAAGGGGGTGGAGAGGGGGGTGTAGGAGCAAAATAAACAAGGAGCCTAGCACTGGAGGGAAAACTCAAGTCAGGAGGTAGGAACAAAGGCACAGCAATGCAGAGGGGCAGGTAATAAGTTTGTGGTGCTGGCGACATTGGTGGAGGAAGAGGGGGTGCAGGATAGCCAGGAGAGGGCAGCAGAGGGAAAGGGATAGAAATGCACAAGGGACAGTCGCCAGCCTAAGGGGGGGTGGAAGGGGTGAAGGGGCACAGCTGGAGGGACAGTCAAAGGGAGCAGGGATCCGGGGGAGCGGAGCAAGGTGGATAGAGAAGACATCAAGGGCATAGCAGCTGTGGCAGTGGAGAATACTGATGGGGGAATGGCAACAGGGACAGACGGGGGAATTGAGTGCAGGAGGAAGAGTCAGGCAGAAGACAAACAGTGACAAGGATAGATGGGGGAGTTCTGTGCTAGAGGAGGAGTCAGACAGGAGAGAAATGGAGGAGGGGAAGCATGCAAATGGAAATATGGGGAATACTAGTACGAAGGGATTCAATACTAAGGGGGGCAAGGTGGGGTAGGAAGGGGGGAAAGACATAGTCATATATGGGTGGAGGCCATGCCAGGGATGACAGCTGAAAGAGTGGGACAATCAGTCCTAAAATATGCTAGAAGGGGAAGGGACAGACCTTATTTAATTCTACATCTGGGGACAAACAACCTGGCTGATAGTACAGTAAAGATAGTCCAAAAGAGGTTTGAGGAACTGGGAACTTAATGTGAGTGGGGTAGATCAGTAACTTTTTCTGAGGTATTACCAGTGCCTAACGTGAGCAGGGCTAGAAAACAAAGGATCAAGGGATTTAATGAATGGTTAGGCAAATGGTGCCATACCAAAGTGTATGGGTAGTGGCAGGGTGGGGAAAGACCTGGGAGGACAGTAGTCTATATGCTAGGGATAGACTTCACCTACTTCAAGGACCAGCCACATTACACCTGTGCTGTGCAGACTGCAGTGGCTGCCAGTTCAGTGGCGGATCACCTATAAGGTAAGCTTGCTTACCTTTAAAGCCCTACATGAACACGGATCTGACTACATGAAATATCTCCTGACTCCCTACTCCCCCACTCGTCCTCTCCAATCCACCAACGAGGGATTGCTAGAGATTCCCAGGGTTAGTTTAAAAACTTCTGGTACACATGCTTTTTCATTTGTAGCACCACCCTGTGGAATTCTCTACCTTGTCGGTTAAGAGAATGCTTGACCGTCAGTAGTTTTAAATCAAAGTTAAAAACATATTTATTTACATTAGCCTTCCCAGTTTGTTCTTAATTTATATAATAATTTTATTTAGTTTTTATATCTGTGTATTTAAAGTGTACAGCGCCTTGGTTTTTGAAAGGCGCTATAAAAATAAAGTTTTGATTCATTGATAAGTGAAGAGGGCAAGAAGGTGCTGAAACAGAAGCTTGGGGAGTATATTAAGGTAGCTGGACATTTAAACTAGGAGAGGGGAGGTGGCAGGTGGATGGAGGGCATACAGTGGCTACGAGATGGGGAGCAGAGCAAGCTTACCCCCCAGAACAAGGGCAATGAACTAGGTAGAAACAATAGTGGGAGAATTCAAGAATGCATGGGACAGACATAAGGCAATTCTTGTGGGGGGCAGGAAGATATAGGCTGTTGGTTAAATAGGATCTGCGGCCTATCCTGTAGGTAGGGAAATGGGCAGACTAGATGGGCCTAGCGGTCCTTATCTGCCGTCAAAGTCTATGTTTCTATGATGCTAGAAGTGGAGAGTAGAGAGATGGGGAGGGATGGTAAAGGGATGGAAGGTGGTCACCATGAATGCTAGAAGCCGAAGGATAAAATGAATGACTTACAGGCCCTCATGGTGGAGAGGGAGGTGGACATGGTACCCATCATGGAAACATGGGCCACCCAATACCATGACTAAAACCTGGCAGTTCCAGGCTACAGAATATTCCACAGGGATAGGGAAAACAGGAGAGGGAGGAGTGGCATTATACATGAAATGAGTTAGGGAGGAGGGGGAGGAGGGAGAAGCACAGTCATTAAGGCTGCTAATCCAGGATTCCAGGAATAGGACTCTCCAGATGGGAGTGGTGTACAGGCCACCCTCCCAGACAGAGGAGTTGGCCAGGGAACTTGCAAGGCAGATTAGAAGGCATGCAGGAAGGGGAGTGTGGTGGTTGTGGGGGACTTCAACCTGCTGGGGTAGATTGGGGAACCCCAACCACCAGCAGTAAAAGGGAACAGGTACTGCTGGATGACTTTCAGGAAAGCTTCCTGACACAGGTGGTCAGTGAACCAACTGGGGTGGGGAGAACATCCTCGACCTATTGCTCACAAACGAGGAGCTTGTGAGGGATTTCAAGGTGGATGAACCACTAGCAGAGAGTGACCATGACTCAGTATGGTTCAGGTTGATTATGGGGAAAGAGGGGGTGACATCCAACACAAGGGTGCTGGATTTCAGGAGGGTGGATTTTGCAAAGATGGGAGCAGTAATGAGTGAATACCTGGCCAGGATCCAGCCTAGTATGGATACAGACCAGAGATGGGAGCTCATTAAGAAGGGGATACTAGAGGCTACCAGTTCCTGTAGCAGGACTCGGAGTAAAAAGGCCAGGGCAAAAAGACCAAGCTGGATAAGCAGGGCTTTTTTGGAAAAGGTGAGGAGAAAAAGTGTGGTCTTTAGGAGATACAGGGAATTGGGGGGGGGTGGGGGGAGACTGGGAGGAGTACCTGCAGGAGGCAAGGGAGGTGACAAGGGCATTAAGAACATCAAATGCCACCAAAGAGCTTAGGCTGGCATAAGGCATTAAGGAGGGGGAGAAGAGCTTCTTCAGGTACATCAGGGAGAAAAGGAGCTGTAAAGAACAGAGAATAAGGACTAAGAAGGACGGGCAATGGGTAGAAAAGGGGTGAGAAAAGCCAGAAGCACTCAATGACTACTTCTGCTCGGTATTACAAAGAGAGAGGGAGTGCTACCCAAGGGGGTGGGGTGGGGGGCAACAAAGGCTGGGGAGGAGTTACAGATGGGGTGATACAGAAGGTAGAGTTGGATGGCTTGAGAGTGCTGAGGGTGGACAAGGCATCAGGACCAGATGGTATTCACTCCAGGGTACTGAAGGAGTTAGCAGAGATACTGGTGGGGCCCTTGGCAGGCCTATTCAATGCCTCACTAAATTCGGATGTGTACCCAAAGATTGGAGGTTGGCTCACATGTTTTCCCTGCAAAAGAATAGCCCCAGAGATGAACCAGGGAACTATAGACCAGTGAGCCTCATGTTCATCGTCGGGAAGCGAATGAAAATGATCCTGAAGGAGAAGCTGCTGTACCTGCTGGAGTTCAATGGGCTGCAGGACAGTAGACAGCATGGCTTTGTCACAGACAGATCCATCCAAACCAACCTGGTAGATTACTATGACTGAGTAACTAGACAGATGGACAAGGGCCATGCAGTGGATGTCCTGTACCTGGACTTCAGCAAGGCATTCGATTCGGTGTCGCATGGGAGACTTGGAATAAAACTTGAAAGCACGGGGGGGAGCAAAAATGGTGAGATGGGTGACAAACTTGCTGCAGGGAAGGCAGCAGAGGGTGGTGGTGGTGAAAGGGGAACTCTCATCCCCAAGGGCAGTAATGAGCAGGGTTCCACAGGGCTCAGTGCTGGGACCAGTGTTATTTGGAATATTTATTGCAGACCATGGGCATCAAGAACAGGATCAGCCTGTTTGCCAATGACACCAAGATAGGGGCAGTAGTGGATGACATAGAGGGGTGGCAGAGTTTTCAGGAAGATCTGAAAAAGCTGGAGACCTGGTCAGACACTTGGCAGCTGGGGTTCAATGCCAAAAAGTGGAAGGTACTGCATTTTGGGGCAAAAAAAAAAAACAAGGAGAAATTACTAACTGGGGGGAGTGCAGCTGGCAGAGACTGAGGAGGAGAAGGATCTGGGGGTGGTCATCATGGGATCAATGAACAACTCAGCACAGTGTAGGAAGGCAGCAGCAAGGGCCAGCAAAATGCTGGGTTGCATCGTAAGGGGAATAACATCGAGGAGTGGGGAGGTGATTCAGCTGCTTTATAGATCATTAGTTAGACCTCATCTTGAATACTGCATGCAGTATGATGCCATACCTGAAAAGAGACATTAAATTACTGAAAGGGGTACAGTGCAGAGCCACTAAGATGATCCAGGGACTGGGGGACTTACCATATAAGAGGAGGCTAAAGGAGTTGAACATGTACTCGCTGGAGGAGAGTAGGGACAGAGAGGATATGATTGAGGCATTCAAGTACATGAGAGGGATAAACAAGACTGGTAAGGAGGGGCTAGTCAGGGTAAGGGTGGGGAGGGACACTCGAGGCCATGACATGAGATTGAAGGGGGGAAGGTTCAGGAGGGAAATGAGGAGACACTTTTTTACAGAAAGGGTGGTGGCAGGGTGGAATGCATTACCAGCAGAGGTGGTAGCCTGTAAAACAGTAGGCTGCTTCAAAAGGGTCTGGGAGGGTAAAGGAAGGGGGGTGAGGAGGGAGGGGTAGCTGCAGAATAGGGTTGCTAGCTGCAAAATTGAGCAGACTCGATAGACCAAATGGCCTTTTTCTGGTGGAAAATTTCGTATGTTCGTGCAATTGTATAGCGTTAACTGACTGATTGTGTAGTGCAGGTTAATGCTTGGTAAAAATATTTTTTTAACAGGCACAACTAGCACAGACCACAAAAAACACTGTACCAGAACCCTGTAAAAGCCAGTTATGATGTGGTGAACCAAGGGGACATATGACAATTTGTAATGGAGCTCTTGGTTTACTGTTGATGGAGAGCTGATTACTTTGATTTGAAACTTGTACAGCCAGTGGACCTTAATATAATACCATACTCAGGGCCGTTGCCAGGATTTTCACAAGGGGGGGTTCTTTTTATGCAGTCTGAGACTTTAAAAAAAAAAGCTTTGGGTCTTAGGGCTGCCAGTACCCCAGAAGCCATGGGATCCTAGAATTGCTCTGTGGTGCATTTTGTGGCTTATTTTGAAGCTAAAGAAGTCATATCTGAGATCTCCTACACCCCTTGCTCTAAACAAAATTATTATCTATCTGGCTGCAGGTTGAATACATATATGTATTCAGTACCGGAGGGCAGCAAGGTGCTGTTAATGTAATATACCTAAGACATTGTCTTAGATATATTATGTTATGAGTTTTAATATCTGCAGCTGTATCTACTGGTGTGTAGAGAAGGGGTCTGGGGGCTACCTGGCACCAGAAGCTTGGGGTACTAGATGCTCTGTGGCTAATTCTGTGTATTATTTTAAACCAGAATAACTCATCTGTGAGCTCCCCTCCACTTCCTGCTCTAAGGACAATTATTACTATCTGGGTGGCTCAGATTGTGTGCGTGCATGTGTGTGTAAGTATTTATAAAATGGGAAGCAAAGTAAATAAATCCAGCATTCTGATTATATAAAACACATCACATGACCATGCGTATATCAGAGCGTGACCGCACACCTGCACTTTTACCCCCTTCAAAAACAATTTTGCCATTTTATAAGATAGATAACCCCCTCTAGGATGTGCGGTCATGCTCTGATATACACATGCCTTGGGTGGTCGACACACTCAGCCTGCGGTCTCATGCATAACAACACACCAAGGCATGCGTATATCAGAGCATGACCGCACACCTTAGAGTAGGTTATCTATTACATATGTAGATATATATATATATATATATATATAGAGAGAGAGAGAGAGAGAGAGAGAAAGCAAATGCTAATGCACTGAACCTCAGTGCAGAGTCTGCAGCTGGTTTTGGCTAGGTATTGTACACTACTAACTTACTGCAGTGCTGGCTTGCTACTAGGGCAGGGGTCTGGATCTGATAGGCCCCAGAAACTGTGGCTATGGTATGTTCAGTGGAGCACTTTTGTGGCTTATTTTAAGTCTAAATAACTCATATCTGAACTCCCTCTACCCCTTGCTGTAACTCCCACCATCCACAACTCAATATACCATTTAAGTAATTGAGTCAGTGCAACATGGCCTATAGCAAGGCTAGCAGGATGCTGGGATGTATTGGTAGGGGTACTGATAGCAGAAGAAAGGAGGTAATACTTCCCCTCTACAGATCCCTGGTGAGGCCTCACCTAGAGTACTGTGCCCAATTCTGGAGTCCTCACCTCAGAAAGGATAAGGATAGGCTGGAGACAGTGCAGCGCAAAGTAACTAAAATGATTCAGGGAGAGCAGGGCAAATCCTATGAGGAGCACTTCAAGGCACTAAATATGTACTCATTGGAGACCAGAAGGGAGAGAGGAGATATGACAGAGATCTTCAAGTTCCTGAAATGAATTAAAGTGAACTGCAGGGTACTATTCAGCCTGAGTACCAATTCGCAGTCACATGGACACGAATGGAAATTAACAGGTGGTAGGGTCAGAAGATGTGAGGAAGTACTATTTTATGGAAAAGGTGGTGGAACTTTGGAACAGTCTGTCAGCTGAAATGGTGGGTGTAAAAACAGTCAGAGGATTCAAGCAGAGCTGGGACATAATGAAGGAAATAGTGGTTACTGGGGGCAACAGAACCAAGGAGGAGAATATAGAGAGGATGGGGAGAGTTAGTACCCTGGAGAAATTGTAGGTTCCAGGGATTATAGAGAACTTGGGCAGACTGGATGGACCTCTGGTCTTTTTCTGCCATCATTGTCTATATTTCTATTCTATGCATCCTGCTTGTAAAAAAATCTGTAACATAATTCTTAGTTCAATGTTGAGTACTACAATTGTTGCCCCCACTCAGGGGTGTTGGCAGGCATACACACTGTACTCAGCAGAGTACAGAAAAAAAATCAGGCAGGGGCAACAAATTGGTAGGGGCAACAAAAACAGGAAAGCAAGAACTCCCAACTCCTATCGGTTCCACACAGGTCCACTGCCACTGGCCAGGCTGCCTTCACATTCTGCATGCCCAGATTGTGGAACTCCATTCCTGAGGGTATTCAGCACTTCACCTCCCCTCAGCCCCTTAACACCCTCCTTAAGGTACACTTCACCCCTACCTGCACATGTACCTGAGTATAATATATAAAAATACCAGAACTAGGGCCTAGCTTCTACTTGTACTGTGATTATTGTACTTCTGAGTATGGGCTGTCTAGCACACTCTTATTACTAATTGTGTGCTGTACTGTATCTGTATCTATACTACTGTATTGCTGTTGCTTATTGTGCACTTTAACTTGTATCCCTTACCCCAACCCCCAGGACGCATCTGGAATCGAGTGGTAGTCTGCTCAGTACACTTTCCTGGTAAAACTTTTTAATAAATAAATAAATAAATAAATTGTGAGTCACTCTGTGTCGCGCTGAGCCCTTTTGCCTTTGTTGTTCGCCATGGGGCACTGATGCCACCAGCAAAATACACAAACAAGAGCAACTTACCAGGCAGGCAGAAAACAAAGGAAGGAGGATTACAGGAAGAAACTGATTTCCTGAAGTCAGACATGGCAAATGGGGGGCAGGCCTATTATTGGTGTGACATGACAACGCATATTCTGGTTTATGTTTACATAATGGGGGCAACAGTGCATCTGTTTTGAGTACATGTTTAAAATTCCTGGCTACACCCCTGCCCCTACTCCATTCTCCAGTGTGGTAGGTATGACAAAGGGAGTGAGGGGAAAAGTAATTTGACAGTGGCGGGGATTTCCAGTGCACAGTTACCATCTCTTAAATGCCTACCCCCAACCCCACCCCACCTTGCTTCCAAAAGTACAGTGGGTATATTCAAAACACTGAACTGTAGCAATAAATGTCGTTCTTCTGGCACATGTGGTCATCTGGCGAAAACACATCACAACTTATTTGATTTAACGGCATCTGGCACAGATGACACAGACAAAAGTGGAACTGAATGACAATGAAAATGGGACCACAGTGAAGACCTCTCTGAACAGCACAATTAGTTAGGTGGCAGTGTAGATCCCAGCCAGACCCTTCCAAACACTTACAATGCCTTTCCACTGTGGCACCCCTTTTGCTTTTCTTATGAAAAGTTAAAACAGGCATATGAAACAAGACAACTTTGCTTTTTGTATAAAGGGGGATTTAAATAATGTATTTCTAAATTCTCAGCCCGCCCACCCAAAAAGCTCCCTTGGCCAACTGCACAGCCTATCCCTTGATATACAGTTGTTATGGAACACATCTTCAGCAATAGTGGCCAGCAAAATTTACCTGCCGGTGACTGATAATATCATAAGTCGAGGTCCTCTACTTCTTTTTTGCTCTCCTGGTGACGTCACCTCTGAGCCTGCCACCATGCTCCATCTTCCTCCAGTGCTAGCTAACAGCATGAATTGTAGGCAGCGGCTGTGCTGTATTGAGGTCACATTCAAGATGCTGATGTGAGCTCCAACTGGCCAGCCAGTCATGGGGGAGGGTGCGGAGAAAGACTCCCAAAGCAGCTCCAATCATCTTACTGGTACTGAGGGAGCTGATTGGCAGCAGATGGGGGGAGGGGGCACATGCAGAGAAAAAGTGCTGGGGTTCATCAGGTGTGCATTAGCACTCTGTAACAGTGAAAAAATAAACAGAAATGATGAAAAATGTTTACAAATAATGAAAAATAAAGGGGGAGTTTCAAAAGAGGGGTTCTTTCGAACAAGATGAACCCCCCCGGCAACGGCTATGATACTTATGTGTTGGACCTTGAACAAGCACATTACAAAAGACATGCTGCCTCCCTAAGCACAGTAGTACATTTATTGAACTGTGACAAAAGGTGTGCCGCATCCTCACGTTTCGCCCTTCTCATGTGGCTCTGGATTGCTGTGTTGTAGTATGCAGCCCCCAGCCTCCATCCACCTTGTAGAGTAATGTGCGTTGATAATGACATGAAGATGGCAGGTAAGGATATACTGTAGTAAGCATACAGTAAGTAGGTGTTAGGGCCTCGCATGTTGAATAGTCATTACAATTTTACAGTATGCACCAATATTGCAATTCTGCACTTCAGCGCTAATGGGTTTGTGCCTTGCAAAATGATTAGCTTATACAGCATGAAGAGGAACTTAGGGTGAGTGGCCAGCACTGTGATTTGAGTTCTCACATGGTTTAATGCTTTGCTCTGCACGACATTCACAGGGAACACAACGGACTCAACACAAGACCCGTTTTCAGGAGGCTAATGAGCCCCACTGAGGAAAACGAGAATGGGGGCTGGCATGGAAGAAGGAGAAGGAATGCTTACTGATTAAATAGTACACCCTCTCCACCCACCCACCCCATGGAAATAGTGTTCCACCTTTGGTCCCCATTGTGAACTTATCACAGTACATTCTCATGGCAGCAGAGGAAAGCGTATTGAGCAAGGGGTTGTCTTTCTATCTCCCACAGCGGACATTGACTTTTTTTCTGTGTGGCGACTTACATAAATTTGCATGAAACCTGACTTTTAGATGTGTTTTCACAGAAAAGGATAGTCAATGCAATGTGGAGGGAATGCCTGTGCCTGAGAATGTTTCTACCTTCAAACCCAGTTTACAGTTTTGCCCCCCCTCTTATAATCCCATAGTGGCTACTTTCGTCAAAAAAATGTGAATTAGACTTGAAAATATTGAGAGGGGGAAAATGTAGAACTAACTCCATTGAACTGTAGCAGTGCAGAAATGAAAGCTATACAGCAGATTGCCATTGATAAGGAGATCATGATTAAGCCCTCTGATAAAGGCAGGGCTATTGTAATTATGAACACTGCTGATTATGTTAGCACAAATAGAATGCCAGATCTCTGATGTAATGCTTTATGTTAGAATTAACAGCACGTGCATTCTGGAGTATAAAAAGCAGGTAGATAATGTTCTAAATAGGGTGTGTGTCTGGGGATACATTACTGACACCACGTACAGAACTCTAACTGTAGCCCACCCTGTTACGCCTGTAATTTATGCCCTCCCCAAGATTGGTAAGGGACTCCAGAACCCTCTGGGAAGTCCCATTTTTTTGGGGCAGGGTGGCTTACAGAACCGCTTTCCCTTTTTGTTGACCAACATTTGCAACCTTTGGTCAGAAATCTGTGTTCATACATGAGGGATTCTACAGAGGTAATTAACATCATGGAGAACTAAGATATGAACCCCGAGTGTTTTTTTGCCACTCTTGATGTTACCTCCTTGTACACTGTGATCCCTCATGATGAAGGCTTGAGTGCCATGGGGAATTTCCTAGATTTAGGAGATGAGGTAGACTTGCAGATTGAAGTGCCTACTGTGTTTCTTTTGGAACTTGCAGAAAATGTACTAACTGAAAATGTATTCTTGTCCAAAACAAATTGTATCTAAAGGTCAGTGGTACTACAATGGGGCCACCATGGCCCACGGGTTTGCCATCTTGTTTGTTGTCAAGGCAGATGGCTTAGATGGAGTTGAAGCCAGATTCCTTAAGATCGGTGCAGATATATTAGCACCAATAGTAGCATATCTTTTAAATTGGAGTCTAACTAGTTCAATAGTCCCTAATGTATGGAAAATGGGAAAGGTAATCCCAATTTATAAGGGAGGGGATAGTAGTGTGCCATCTAATTATAGACCAATTACGATACTTCCAATATTATCAAAAATATTGCAATGTAGTGTTCTTTCTCAAATTAGTCATTACATGGAATTGAATGACATTTTTTCAGACAAACAACATGGGTTTAGAATGGGTGATCCATGGGCACCACCCTACTTCATTTCCATAATCAAGCAGTAACTTCACCTGATCTTGGAAAGGCCACTGGGGCGGTGTTCGTGGACCTTAGTAAAGCTTTTGATTTGGTTCAGCATAGAAAATAGTTGGAAAGACTTTGGTTGGTAGGGATAGAGGAATGACCATTAACATGGATGGCATCATATTTGGCAAATCGTAGACAGTATGTCATCAATGGAGACTCTGTATCGAGCCTTGAGGAAATAAATCATGGTGTTCCTCAGGGATCGATACCCGGCCCATTGATGTTCAATGTCTATGTAAGTGAACTTGTGCAAACAATAAAATATGGGGAAATTAGAATATACATGGATGATAAGGTTTTGTTGGTTTCTGCAGATAATATGGGAATTGTAGCACAACAGTTGCAGAGAGATTTAATTTTACTGTAAAATTGGATGGGTGACTCTGGCCTTTTACTTAATGCAAGGAAAACTCAGTGTATGAAGTTTAGTCTAGGGCATAAGTTGAAAATACAACCACAATTACATATCCATTTAACAAATGGTGTACAAATTGAGGAAGTAAAAGGTTATAGGTATTTGGGTATGCATATAGATTCTGGTATGACATTTGAAAATCATGTTGATATGCAGATAGAAAAAGTCAATCAAAGACTGGTGCCCTTAGACGATTAACAAATGTATTGCCTAAGTTAGCTAGAGAGAAACTTGTTAAGCAAATGCTAATACTGGTACTTGAATATGGTGCACTGATTTATATGAATGCCTCTCAGAAAGTGTTAAAAAAAGTTAATCAAACAGTCTATAGATTAGGTAAATTTATTGTTAAGGGTGAATATAAAATGCATCATTGTAAGTTATATGATAAATTAAATTGGTTGCATCCTGAGGCTCAAAGAAATTATGCATGGTTAATTAATTGTTATAGGATCATACATTCAAAAAGTATTCATCCTTTAGCTAAATATGTTAAATTACAGTACTTGGATAGCCAAAGTTTTTGTACAAGAAATGCAGAAAATAGGATTCCAATACTCAAATATTGTAGTAATATAGGGGAAATTAAATTACAAAATAGATTTGCTTCATCGTGGAATAAATTGCCAAAATACCTACAAAATATAGTTAGCTTGTCTAGTTTTAAAAGTAAATTATTTGAGTATTTGCAGAGTGAATGTGTATGTTATGGATAATGCTATTTATTTTTGTTATGTTTGTAATGTATGTGTATTTGAATGTTTATTTGTGAAACTATTTCACAGGACTTGATTGTAAACAGTGTTTTTTGCACTAATCAAATGTTCCTGTATAAAAATAAAGTTTTAAACAAACAAACAAACAAATGGGAGATTGATCATTTCTACAGCGCCGTCACAAATCCATATTTTCATTTTCTGGATTTGTGCTGGTGCTTTATTGATGACATTCTGATCATCAGGAGGGGTGCCATGGAAGATTTTTGTTCTTTTGTTGGGTGGATGGAAAGCACTAGCAGCTGTCTCCAGTTTAAGTACACCATCCATCAAAGTGAAATAACTTATCTGGATCTCAAAATCTACTGTAATGACCAAGAGGATGTCTGCATCATGCTTTTCCAGAAGTCCACTGACTGTAACAGTTTACGTAGGTATGAGAGTTGCCACCAACCCCATGTGAGGTTTAATATACCAAAGGGATAACCTGTGCATGCCTTACAAAACTGTAAATAGCAGAAAGAATATCAGGTGAAGTGAAATACACAAATTAAATGCTTCAAGGAGCGGGGATATGGCAACCACAGTATTATGACTGCAGTGGAAACATTTGAAGGCATGTCAAGGGCAGACACCCTAGTTTATGCTCATCACAAAAAATATTCCAAACAAATATTCCCCTTTGTCACCACATACTGTAAAAGAGCTGACAAAATTAAAGAGGTCATTGTTGGTAATTGATCTATTCTACAATTGGAACTGAAATTGCAAAATGTATTCAGGGAGGGCCCAGAGGTAGTTTTCAGATGATGCAAAAATATTAAAGACATGGTGGTCAGCAATATCATATCTGGACCTGAAACGGTCAGAGCCAACTTTTTGACCCCTTCCCCCAAGGAACTCACAGATGTGGAAGATGCATTTATTGTAGATATATACAGCCCTGTAAGTTCTTTCTCCACCTAGAACTAAGAAACAGATAGTTTCACAGGCATCAAGTTGGTGACAGTGGAACCGAGGGGTGGGGTGGGGTGGGGACATTGAGAAATTGGTATGGAGGAGAGAAGGTTTTGGATTTTTGAATTTGGAGCAATAAAAGTAGAAGGTCTAAATGATAGTATAGACCTGTCAGCATTTAAAAAAAATTTAGATGTACCCGCTGAGTCTATTAGTGGAAATGAGCCTAAAAATATGAATTTTACCGGTTATGGAGTTTGACATTATCACCATGCTGGGATTACCTAATGTACAAGTATGTGCCTGGATTGGACCACACTGCAGTTTGCCGTACAGTCATTTGTAAATGTTTGGGAGGTGTACTTGAAAGTTATAAGTGTTTTCCTATTCTGCTCAAAACATAGAAACATAGACTTTGATGGCAGATAAGGACTGCTTGGCCCACCTAGTCTGCCCATTTCCCTACCTAGAGGATAAGCTGCAGATCCTAGTTAACCAACAGTCTATTTCTTCCTACCCCCCACAAAAATTGCCTTATGTCTGTCCCATGCATTCTTGAATTTTCCCACAGTTTTAGACCTCACAACCTCCTCAGGAAGGTTGTTCCATGCATCCACCACCCTCTCTGTGAAAAAATACTTCCTCACATTGCCCCTGAGACATCCCCCCTCTATCTTCAAATTGTGTCCCTTGTTCTTGCACATCTCTTTTTATGAAACATGCTACCCTCTTGGACTTTGTTGATTCCACTGAGGTACTAAAACATTTCTATCATGTCCCCCCTCTCCCTCCTTTCCTCAAGGGTATACATATTAAGCTCCTTTAGCCTCTCCTCATATGGCTTCTCTTGTAGACCCTGCACCATTTTAGTTGCCCTCCTCTGAACTGCCTCCATCCTGTCTGTGTCTTTGCAGCGATGGGGTCTCCAGAACAGGATGCAGTACTCCAGATGGGGTCTCACCAACTGTCTATATAGGGGGATAACAACTTCCTCTTTTCTGCAGGTGATGCCTCTCCCTATACATCCCAGTATCACCCCAGCCCTCCCTACTGCCTTCTCATATTGCTTGCCAACCTTAAGGTCATCTGATATGATTACCCCAGGTCCCTTTCCAATTTTATTACTACTACCCCTTCCCCCCATTGTGTAATCTTTCCCTGGGTTTTTGTTTGCCAGGTGCATTACTTTGCACTTCTTTGCATTGAATCAAGCTGCCATACTTCTGACCATTCCTCCAACCTTGCCAAGTCCCTTCTCATCATTTCCACGCCTCCTTGTGTATCAACCCTGTTGCAGATCTTTGTGTCATCTGCAAAGAGGCATACTTTTCCTTCCAGTCCCTCTGCAATGTCACTTATAAAGACATTAAAAAGGACTGAACCCTGCGGCACCCCACTAGTAACCCCTCTTTCTTCAGAGTGGACTCCATTTACAATTACCTGTTCAGCCAGTGTTTTACCCAGGCTACCACCCTGGGACCCACTCCAAGGCTGGTTAATTTGACTACTAATCTTTTGTGTGGGACTGTGTTAAATGCCTTACTAAAGTCTAGGTAGGCCATGTCCACAGCCCCTCCCTGGTCTACTACTTTTGTCACCCAGTCAAAGAAATCAATTAGATTCATCTGACATGACCTTCCCGCAGTGAATCCATGCTGCGTTGGGTCCTGTACCCCACTGGCCTCTAGGTACTCAACAATTCTTTCCTTCAAAAGTGATTCCATCACTTTCCCTACCACAGAGGTCAAACTGACAGGTATGTAGTATCCTGCCTCTGTCTTGCTCCCACTTTTGTGAAGGGGAATCACATCAGCCTTCTTCCAGTCCTCAGGTACCACACTATCCTCCCATCCTCCCATGATTTGTTATAAAGGGTAGTCAGTGGTGTCACTAGTTCTCTGCTTAATTCTTTTAGAATTCTAGGATGAATTCCATCTGGCCCCATTGCTTTGTCCATCTTCAGTTTTAGGAGTTCTTTCAGAACCTTTTCTTCTGTGAAAGGACTGGGATCGACGCCCCCTCTCCAGAGTGCTTCTGATAATTGGATTAGGCATCTCCCCCACTTCCTCTTTTGTGAATACTGAACAGAAGTATTCATTCAGTATCCCTGCTTTTTCACTGTCACTCTCTGCCCATCCACCATCCATTCTATTCAGCCTCACTATCCCTCCCTTTGTCTTTCTATGCTCCCTGATATACCTATAAAAGGTTTTATCCCCCTTCTTAACCGAGCTGGCTATCTTTTCCTCAGTTTGTGCCTTTGTTATTCTGACTACCCTCCCTGCTTCCTTCTGCCTTAACTGGTACAGTTCTCTGTCCTGCTCCTTCTGTGTTTCCTTATACTTCCTAAATGCTATTTTTTCTCCCCAATCTTCACTGCCACTTCTTTTGAGAACCATAGTGGCTTTTTCTTTCATTTTGATTTGTTTATTTGCTTCACACAAAGGCTTGTTGCCTCTGTGCTGGCAGTTTTGATATTTCCCCATTGTTGCTCCACCCCTCCTCCTAGCCTGTTTGCTAGTGCTTTTCTAAGGCACTCTCCCATTTTGCCAAAGTCAGCCCTCCTGAAGTCCAGAACCCTCACTTTTGTATGGCTTGACTCTGTAGCTGAGTTTATCGTGAACCACACTGTTTGGTGGTCACTTGTTCCCAAATGGCTACCCACTTCTAGATCTGAGATCCTCTCACTGTCCCCATTTGAGAGTACGAGGTCTAAGATTACTCCCTCACGAGTAGGTTCCAACACTAGCTGTCTGAAACATGCCACCTGAAGGGCATCAAGAATGGCCCTGCTCTTGGATGTTGCTGCAGCAAAGGTGCTCCAGTTAACATCTGGCATATTAAGGTCCCCCATCAGCAATATCTCCCCTTTCTCTGCCATCCTAAGTATACCTTTATCATATCCTTGTCCATTCCTTCCCCCTGACATGGGGGTCTGTGTACAACCCCTGTGTGGATTGTGGTGCCATTTCCAGTCTCTAAGGTGACTCACAGTGCTTCCTCTCCTCCCTGTTTACTCTTTTGTTCAGTTGCTTTTATCCCTTCCCTTACATAGAGAGCTACTCCTCCCCCTCTTCTGCCCTCCCTGTCTCTCCTGTAGGTTGTGTACCCTGGTATGTTAACATGCCAGTCATGGTTCTCTGTGTACCATGTTTCTGTGACTGCTACGATATCCAGGCATCCCTCTTCCATCAAGGCCACCAGTTCAGGGAGCTTGTTGACCAGACTATGAGCGTTGGTACTCATTACCCTCCATTTCTTGATGGCCTTCCCCTTTTTTGCCCCATCCCTGTCCTTATTGCATTTGTCACTTTCTCCATTTACCCCAGTGCTTCTCCCTATTGACATCTCTATGTTGGTGTCTACCTCACTTAGTACCACAATTTTTTGGGGGGGCTAGGATTTCCCTGCTCCTTTCCAGTGTCTCCCCCCTTGGCTAGTTTAAATGCTTGCCAATGAAGTATTTATACCTATCACCTAGGATCCTGGTTCCTCTCCTGGACAGATGCAGACCATCACACCATTGTAGGCCTGCATCTGTCTAGGTGGACCCCCAGTCCCCAATGAAGCCAAATCCCTGAGCTCTGCACCAGTTTTTCAACCACTGATTGAATCCCATGGTGTGGAGCACCCTAGCCTCATCCGTGCCATAGACAGGCAGCACCTCTGAGAAGGTTACCGTGTGTGCTGTTTGTCTAAGGCCCTTCCCCATCTCCACAAATGCTTCTTGCACTGCTCTGATCCTTTTCTTAGCCAGGTCATTTGTCCCTAGATGGACAATGACATTCAGCTCCCCTCCCTGTGCAGCTGCTCCTGTGATCCTGAGATTCACTCCCTGTCCCTCAAGCCATGGTGCCAGGCAGGCACCTTACCTCCCTCTCCCTTCCTCCCCAGTTCTACCTTCCTAACAATGAGGTCCCCACCAGAGTTGTTTCCTTCCCCTGTGGGGTCCCATGCCACCCTCCTGTGGGTCTCCTTTGTGGAGGTTCCCAGCATCCTCCTTGGTTTCCACTGTGGGTGCCTCCATAGAGGAACCACACTTTTCCAGAACAGCATAGAAATTGTGGAGAGGTACAAATGGAGGGATGCACCTCTGTTCAACCACCCTCACCCGCCCTGAGCCCACTGTGGTCCAACCACTCCTCTTTCCTGGCAACCTCTGAGGCAACAGCAGTCCCTGGGTGGGAGAGGAGGTCCCACCAATCCTGGCCAACTCAGCCTGGAGATGAGCAACCTCCTCCCTCAGCCCAGAGAGGTGCCTGCAGATAGGACAATACTGCATCCTCCAAAACGTCTCCCTGAAGACTGCTGCTCCACAGCCACTGCACTGCACCACTCCCATCATGTCTTTTTTCGGGCCCTCTAACTGTTGTTTGGAATACTTACTCTTTCCTTTGTTTGTTTATTTTCTTTTTTTTCTTTGTTTTATTCCCCTACTTACTTACTGCCTCTGTGCCCTTTTAGCTCCTGATCTTCCTGTTCTAAGACAATAAGTTCCTATATTTCTCAGTAGTCTCCTTACTTGCTCAGAATCAGACCTCCAGTAGCTGGGGGATGGAGAGCTGCTCTTGCCCTTCTAGGATGGTGAGTATTTGGTGGCTCTGTGATCACTCACTTCCTGCTCCCAAACAGGAAGTTCCAGTTTTCAGTTAAATCCTGTGCCTATAAAAGTAGAACTGGTTTAGGGTGGGGTGGGGCTGGAGGGGAGGGAAGGAGGGAAATATAGACCAAGTAGAGAAGTTTTAGTTATACCAGTAGCTCCTTCCTCCTGGTGTTCTGTCTGTTCTCTGGCTGAAGCTATCTAGGGCAGTGCTTACATCTGGTTTTAACCTGGCTCCTAGCTAAGCCACTCCCCCTACTTTGCAAATCTTTCTACACTTAGTTAATTTCACAGATAACAATTCCCTTCTGACACCTGTGATAAGCTCCTAGATAAGTACATAGATAACACAGATAACAGATAACAATTTACTTCAACTACCTCTGACAAACACACTCTTTTTTTTTTACCCTAAATTGAAGGTCCCAGTACAAGATTTCTTGTTCTTAGTCCCAGTAGAGAAGTTTTAGTTATACCAGTAGCTCCTTCCTCCTGCTGTTCTGTCTGTTCTCATAAGTTCAATAAGGTTTTAGTCTGGTGGCAGTTTAGCCGGCACCTAGAGAGAGATTGATTGTCAGCAGACAACAAGGGTGTTTGTCCATGACTAATTTTAAAACAATGAGACTTTTAAAGCAACCACCTCCATGAAATAGGGGTTTCTGATTGGTGGGGTATTTATGATTTTCCCCTGTCACCATTGTAAATTTTGGGCATGTTTGTTACTGAGTTTAGATCACTCTGAGGAAGCTTGGCAGATGGCCAAGTGAAACGTTAGTGTTTCAGCAGCTTTGTCGCACTACCTTTATGCTGGAACTATGTTGCATGTGTATTTTTCACTACCCTCATTAAAAGAACTTTGCAACTATCTTTGGATTGAGTCCTAGTGGTTTCTGCTGCTACGGGTGCTAATTAAATTGTGCTTGTGGATGCTATAGATAGGGATCATTTTTCTTCAGCTAATATTTATGCTGCTTTTAATATGCAATTACTAATTACTATATTGCAAAAAAAGCAGTGGGATTTTTTTTTCTAATTGCCCACTACTTACTGCGAAGTTAAAAATTTGTATAAAACAAACTTTGGGGGTAGGGGTCTGCTTTTACAATTAAAAAAAAAATCACATTCAAATGCAGTACTAAACCCATAAAAAATACATTTCTGTAATACAGTTATAACAATTTGGATTCCTTTTATCTATTTAGATTTTGTTTTAGAAAAGTTAGCAATGGTAAATGATGTTAAATGCAAAA
Source organism: Neoceratodus forsteri (assembly GCA_016271365.2). Taxonomy (NCBI): domain Eukaryota; kingdom Metazoa; phylum Chordata; order Ceratodontiformes; family Ceratodontidae; genus Neoceratodus; species Neoceratodus forsteri. Next base: position 1,123,988,872 of record CM057449.1, on the reverse strand, counting down.
GAACTGGAACCCTTAACAGTTAACAGCTTGTCTGACTCCCAACCCGTGACCAGCCTCTGGATGTCTTTCTTCTTCTTGTGAAGATGGAGCTCCTTCCCTGACATTATGTATTATCTGTATTTTGATAAGTAGTGATCATGATTCACTTCAGTGTTCCAGATTGAAATCCTGGTTGCCTTCAGTGACACTGGTCATGAAATCCTTTTGGATCGCATAAAGCTGTTTTCTTAGGCAAAGTGTTACAGTACATTGTCACAACCATTTTCAATGATAGGATGTACTCTAGTTAAAGTTTGGAGTTTCAGTGTCTCTTATGGATAGTGTTTGTTGTGATAACCACTTAACTTGGCTTTAGGTTCTCTATTAGTTTTTAATAATAGATGTTCATTTTGGAATAGCCCATGGTTTAGTTTCCAGATTTCAGTTTCTGCTGATGACATGCATATCTATTAATATTTTGACTTATTCAATTGTTATGCTGTTTCTTTACTGTCATTCTGTCTGTTTCAGATTAATAACAGGCTTATTCCCAGTTTTCTGCAGTAAAATTGAGCCATGACTGAAGTCATACTATTTGGGAAGCCAAGTGTTATTAATAAGATAGATGTGTGAGTGACTAAGTTGGAGCAATCTTTTTTAAACTGATGTGGTTTATAAGGGGATATTGACTTTGATTTTATACTAAAGTTCACACTAATGTTTTCATAGGCAGTTGACAGTGGGGTCCCTCTAGATTGCTCCCATTCTGCCTAGTGGTTGTACCCATGTGGTTTCCTTTCAGGGTGACTGCATCTAAGTTTGAAGCTCTGTTTCCTTTTAAAATTCACAGCATAATCTGTTAAATAATTCCACACCCTCACTACCCATGTGTAAAAGTGTTTTCTTTTATCAGTCCTAAAAGGTGAGTGATACAATTGTTTAGGCAGTGGGGAGAGCTAGTGGGATGTCAGGGTGCATAGTGAGGGATATCGCCAGCAGAAAGAGAGAGGTGGTGATACCACTGTATAGATCACTGGTCAGACTTCACTTAGAGTACTGTGTCCAGTTCTGGTGACCACATCTCTGGAAGGGTACAAACAGAGTAGAGGCAGTCCAGAGTAGGGCAACTAAAATGGTGTAGGGTCTGCATCAAAAGCCCTATGAAGAGAGACTATAGGACCTCAATATGTACACCCTGGAGGAAAGGAGGGAGAGGAGGGATATGATAGAGACTTTCAAATTCCTCACGGGTATAAATAAGGTTCAACAGGGAGGCATTTTTCTGAAGAAGAAGATACTGCAGAACAAGGGGCCATGCTATGAAGCTGGAGGGGGGGTTGACTAAGGGGAGATATGAGGAAGTACTTCTTCACAAAAAGAGTGATGGATGCTTGGAACAGCCTCCCAGCAGAGGTGGCTGGGGGCCAAAAACTGTAACAGGATTCCAGAATGCATGGAATAGGCATAAGGGAACCTTAGTGGAAAGGAAAGAGGGGGAAAGCTAGAGATCAAATAGGGTCTGCGGTGTTACAATCAGTCAATCAATCGTTTATTTTTAAAAAGTGCAATTCCAATATGATCAAAGAGCTTGTACAAATAAATAATCCATAAAAACAGTAATAAAATACAGACAGATTACAGTTAAAATTCTTAAATTATTAAGACAGTAACCAGTTAGTCAAAATCAGAAAAAGCCATTCCAAACAAATGAGTTTTTGAGAGCAGATATAAAGCTCTTGATGGTCAGGCACTCTCTAACCCAATGAGGTAGAGCGTTCCACATGGGGGGGGGCCATTAAAGCAAAAGAACAGGCTCTGAGGTCTTAAGTCAAACACTGGGAACCTTTAGCAATTCCTCTTTGGAGGAGCAGAGTGAGCGATAGGGGCAAAGAAGCTTTTGCAAGTACCAAGGTCCCTGTCTGGGTAGGGCATTATAGGTCAGTAGCCCAATCTTGAAGGTGATCCACCACTGTACCAGCAGTCAGTGCAGGCTGCGAAGCACAGGCATGCCATGACAAGATCTTGATAAGCCAGTCAACAGCCTGGCTGATGCATTCTGCACCAGCTGCAAGCAGTGGATATCAACCCCCAGTAGCCCTAGGTACAGGCATTGCTGAAGTCAAGGTGGGAGGTCACAAAGGCATGGACCAAAGTTGGAAGGTCGGTGCGCAGGACCAGGTGTTTAATCCATGTGAGGTTCCTCAGATGGTAAAAAGAGGTCCTGACAACAGCAGACACCTGTGACTTAAGCATCAAACCACTGTCAAGAACAACACCCAGATTTCACACCCAGTCTGAGGTCAGCAGCTGGTTTCCTCCAAGCCGGAGCCTGGATGGTTGTTCAGCTTACAGTCCCACACCCTGATAACCTAGGTCCACCACCAACATCTCAGTGTTATCTAGGTTCAAGTTGGCACTCATCCAATCCTGGATCTCGGAGAGGTAGCTATTAAACACCGAGGCAGCCCTTCCCTGCTTGGGCACAAAGGACATGTATAGCTTAGTATCATCTGCATGACAGTGAAAACTCAGCCCATACCACCTTATAATGTCTTCCAATGGCAGCATATACACTGCAAACAACATGGGTGATAGAAAGGAGCCCTGCAGAATGCCGCAGGACAGGGGGAGAGGGGCCAAGGAGTAAATTCCCAACACCATTCTCTGAGTTCTACCTGTGAGAAAAGATTGAAACCACCTGAGGACTGTGCCTAGCAATCCACATATCAACTGCAGGTGCTCCAGTAGTACCCCATGGTCCACAGTGTCAAATGCTGCAGAGAGATCCAAGAGGACCAAGACCGAACAACCCCTCTGATCCCACGCTATTAGGAGATCATTACGTACCTGAACCAGTGCCGTCTCAGTACTATGCCTCTTCCTGAATCCAGTGCAAATTGCTGTCATAGGAATCAGGGGACCCACAGACTCCGTAGCATACCAAATATTGTTCCTGGTTAAGCGAGCCACCATGTTACAGTAGGTTGGGTAAAATGGACAGACTATGTGGGCCAAGTGGTTCTTATCTGCCATCAAATTCCATGTTTCTATATTTCTATATTATTATGGACCTCTGTTCTTTTATTTGCATTTTAAATTAAATATTAAGGCAGTCTCTTAGTGCTTGGTCACCACAAATATCAAACATCATCAGTGAATCCCTCTTATGTGCTTCCTCTCCAGGCTTACCATATCCAGCTCCTCCAGCAGTCTCTCATCATAAAACATCCCATTGATACCTCTGAACATCCTGGTTGTCCTCCTCTGAACCCTCTCTATACTTTCCAAATCCTTCCTTGGGCATGATGCCCAGAACTGCAAACAACAGCCCAGGTAATGGCTTATTTATTGATTTAGATTTTGTTGACTGGGTAGGTGCGCTAGACAAAAGCAATTGCCTAATTTTAGGCATGACCCAGGAGGGTTACAGACAAAGTGAAAAACAAAAATTACATGCAAATAGTGCACAAATTACACTGGTTCAGAGACATCAAACAAGGTAACAACAGAAAACTACAGCAATATGAAACACATTGAGCAGTACAAGGGGTATAAGAAAGCAACCAAAAAAGAGACTTAACAGATCATGAATCCAGCAATACAGAGCATCAGGTACATGAGCATTTATCAATGACTACCATAGATCTGTCCAGGGGACCCAGAACACTCTCAGTCCTGCAGGAAAAATGTTGATTAATGCATCCTGAAATTTGGTTTGCTTTAGCCACTGTGGTATCCTCCTGGCTCCAGAGGGGAGACTGACCTGGCACAAATTGCTGTTTTCAGAATCAGGGGACACACAGACTCCTTAGCATACCAAATATTGTTTCTGGTTAAGCGAGCCACCAAATCCCACAAGTGTGAATGAATTATCCCTCCAGCAGTTGATGCCTTGTGCACCACAAGCTGACCAGGTGCCATGATGCCAGACTTTGTGAAGCCTGTCAGACTAGTAAAGCTGTGACACAGTAAGAATACCAATGATACTGCAATGTAGACCAGGTCTGAAGAATACCTTACCCAATAGTGTGTGTTTGTGGATCCAAGTGTAAAAGGAAAAGAAGGGGTCGTGTAGCCCAAAGTACAGTATGTGTGGTGGGCACAACCTTCAACAAAGGGCTCCGAGGGTCCTGACTTACAGTATGTCTGGGGTCAGGGCAGAACCTGAGGTACAGTGGCAATATGGAGAGTGACCAGAGACTGGTTTCCCAACTGTAATTACTTACATGTCAGAAAAAAGATTGACCACCGCTTAATCCACTATATCCGGGTGATGCAGTCCATTAGAGGGAAGATCTGAGCTGTATTTGCCCCAAAACTAAGACAGTGGGGTGTGAAGTGACTGTGAGTGTTGTTTTAGGGGGACCCTTTGACAAGTGTACACCCTTACCCCAAGAAACAGATTGTTTCCCCGAGCCATGCCCCTGTTGCTAGCACCTATTGGAGCCAGAGGTGCTGAGTACTAGACAGGGTATCCTGTGAACACGGTGACTGTGATTGAGCGACTGCAAAAAGGGTGACTCAGTCATGGCGCCTGTGTTCTGGGCTACCTGGCAGGGTAGCGACAGGATACCAGGGTGGGTGAATACGGTGACAGGATGTGGATACATATATACATGTGCACGGTGGGGGGGAGCATGCCACACAATGGGTGGATATGTGGGATGTAGTGGGGTGGTTGGCTGCCAAGCTGGCTGTGTGGCATAGTGGGTAAGGTGGCAAACTGGGGTTGGGAGGGTGCCGGACTTGGTTCTGGGGTGGGATCGCTTTTTGTGTTAGGACCGTTTCAAATTTTTCAATATTTTCACTCCTCCCGATATACACCCACTGGAGTTAAGAATCATTAATTAGAGGAGCAGCCCCCCACGATAACATGTAAACCATCGCTGGTTTTGTAGTCGCTATGAGTGTACATAGCCGTTATTTATTTTCAGCAATGTACAGTCACCCAAACGGTGATTGCCATTATGACATGGAACCCTAGACTGCTATATCCTTCTAAGAAGAAGGTTACATGTGACTAAAAAGTGGAATTGATAATTCTGTCTATAGTCCAGTGTTTTTTGAAAACAATGTTTGCAGTTTAGCTGTGTTGTCATGTTTAACTTTCAGATCTGTCCTGAATGTTGAGCGGACTTGCCTACATTTAGATGAGACTGAAATACTTAAGTTTGACTAATTAGTGAATAATATATGGAGTATGCATTCTAATTGTAATCCAGATAATATGGGATCTACCCAGCCAGATAATGACCAGGTATAGTATGTGAAGTACATGGCCTAATGCTTTGCAGTCAGTAGTACCAAGAACTGATTGTGGGAATAACAGTATGCACACTGTTGATTATTAAAGAAATGTTTTTGTTGTGTTACCAAGTTTTTAGATATATCTGTATATATATTGTATATATCAATTGCAATGAACTACGTTAATGCATCAGTTAAGCTTTAAACACAAAATATAACGAGCTCTGGCCAGAGCCGCTATGGCTACAGCCGCGATAGCAGGTGGAACATGGCTTGTCTGCCATGTCCATGATGGTGGCCAGAGTTCTCTGCACATGTGTGACAAGTTGCGCATGTGCACTACCCACTAGCAGCATGGCGGCACAGTTCGCAGTGTCCAAGATGGCCACTGGAGTCCAGTGTGTATGCGTAAGTCGCCACGCATGCACAGAGAACTCCGGTGGCCAACTTGGAAATGGCAGACTGTGCCACTGTACCACTGGAGTTCAGTATGCATCTTGGACACAGCAGACAGCGCTGTGTTCCATCAGTACCGACGGACAAAATAGTGCGATGAACATTCAGTGATTGCCATTCATCTCCACTATTTAATAAGTCTGTTCGGTATCCAGAAAGCTCCCTTTTCTCTTCTGTGCTTGCAAGACGTCTGCAGGGCTAGTCCCACTGCAGCCGTAAAAAGTAGGGAGATGTGATGTTAGGGCAAAATGTTCCCTGAACCTTAGTGAATATATGAAATTACATTTCTTAGGATTCGAATGATTATGCAAATGCAGTGTTGGTATCCAAGTTGGCCACAAGAATGGTGACAAGGCGCTGGTGTCAAACTACAGGCCAATATCTATCCTCTCCACACTATCCAAAGCTTTGGAAAAAATCACAGCAAGTCAACTCACAGAATACCTCAAAAAGTACAATTTGCTCTGCCCAAACCAACATGGCTTCAGGCAAAAACACAGTACCACCACGGCACTGCTGGAATACACTGACTATGCACACAAGGCGCTGGATGATGGCAAATTGGTGGGGTCCGTCTTCATTGACCTCACCAAAACCTTCGACACCATCAACCACTCTCTACTAGTACTCCAGCTCCAAAGATTGGGTGTGGCACCAAACGCTGTGAATTGGTTCAATGACTACCTAACACACAGGAGCCAGTGAGTCAAAATCGGGCAGACGTTATCCAGCTCCAGAGATGTACACCTAGGAGTCCCTCAAGGATTAATTCTAGGGTTCCTGTTTTTTCAGCCTCTTTGTAAATGACCTACCCACAGCCTGTGACACCAAACTTATTCTGTATGCGGACGATGAAGTGCTGCTGAGCAGCAGCACCTCTCAGGTTGCCCTACAAGCAGAACTACAGAACTCGTTCAATAGACTCGAGGACTGGTTCAGTAGGCAAAAGTTGCTACTAAATTACAAGAAAACCAAGGCCATGCTACAATCCAGCCCCTACAACAAACACAAGCATGCTCCTCTCGTAATCACCAACAAGGCTGGTGAGCAAATTGAGCAGGTGCACTTGTTCAAGTACCTTGGAGTCACCATTGATGACTCTCTCACTTATACGCACCACGTAGACTCCCTTGTCAAAGTGGTAAACACAAAGATCGGGGTCCTCTATAGGCATAAGAAATCCCTCACCCCAGAAACACTCTGAATCTCAGTTTCCAGCTCCATACTCTCCACGATAGACTACGTGCTGGTGGTCTATGGAGCTGCTACTGATACAGTGCTCAAAAGGGTCCAAATTGCACTCAGTAAGGCATGCCGCCTCACCCTGTTTGCAGATCACTACACTCATACTTGCACCTTGTATGAGCGTACAAACTGGCATAACCTAAAAGACAGGATCAAATACCAAACTTGCCTCCTGGGAAAGAAGGCACTCCTCGGAAAAACTCCACCCTGTATAGGAAACCTGCTTGAGGCTTCTCTCTCAACATACATCACCAGACGGAGGAAGAATGGAGCACTGTCCATACCATTCTGCTGAACCTCACTAGGGCAGCGTGCTTTCTCCTATCGGGCCCCCCTCTGGATAAATGAACTCCGATGAAATTACAAACAAACAACAGCCTGTCTCAATTCAAAGTAGGCCCAAACAGCACCTAATGTCTAACTCAAAATGCACCTGTTTCTCAGGCCCCACTTGATAGACAGGCCTACCCTAAGGTAACACCCAGCAGGGCTACCTAGAGAACCCTGCCTCCATTCCAGCTAGCTAAGGGCTTAAGTAAGCTATCAGTCCTCTTTTAAATGCACTTGGTACTGCCTCCCAAATCCCCCCACACACACCATACTCGATAAAGCCCTCTGGGCTGCTTCCCCATCACAGCCCCCCGTTTCACTATCCCACCACCTCGCTCTCTGTGGTTGGTTTCCAACCCAATCCCCCTTGTTTCACTGTCACCTAGCCTCTCGCCATCTGAAACATAGAAACATAGAATTTGACTGCAGATAAGGACCGCTTGGCCCACCTAGTCTGCCCATTTTCCTACCTAACAGATAAGCTGCAAATCCTAGTTAACCAACAGCTTACTTCCTCCAACCCCCCACTAGGACTGCCTTATGCCTGTCCCATGCATTTTTGAAGTCCCCCACTGTTCTTGACTCCACAACCTCCTCAGGAGGCTGTTCCATGCATCCACAACCCTCTCAGTGAAAAATACTTCCTCACATTACCTCTGAGCTGCCCCCTCTATCTTCAAATTGTACCCCTTGTTCTTGCACATCTCTTTTTCTGGAAGATGCTACCCTCTTGGACTTTGTTAATTCCCTTGAGGTACTTGAAACTTTCTATCATGTCCCCTCTCTCCCTCCTTTCCTCTAGGGTATACATATTAAGCTCCATTAATCTTTCTTCATATGTCTTCTGGTGCAGACCCTGCACCATTTTGGTTGCCCTCCTCTGGACAGCTTCCACTCTGTCTATGTCTTTGCAGAGATGGGGTCTCCAGAACTGCACACAGTACTCCAGATGGGGTCTCACCAACTGTCTGTACAGAGGGATAACAACTTCCTGTTTTCTACTATTGATGCCTCTTCCTATGCATCCCAGTATCCCCCCTGCCTTCCTTACTGCCTTCTCACATTGCTTGCCCATCTTTAGGTCATCTGATATAATTACCCCCAGGTCCCTTTCTATTTTTACTGCTGTCAGTATTTCGCCCCCCATTGTGTACACTTCCCCTGGGTTTTTGTTTCCCAGGTGCATTACCTTGCACTTCTTTGCATTGAATCTGAGCTGCCATACATTTGACCATTCCTCCAACCTTGCCAAGTCCCTTCTCATCCTTTCCACTCCATCTTTTGTGTCAACTCTGTTGCAGATCTTTGTGTCATCTGCAAAGAGACATACTTTTCCTTCCAGTTCCTCTGCAATGTCACTTATAAAGACATTAAAAAGTACCGGTCCCAGTACTGAACCCTGCGGTACCCCACTAGTAACCCTCCTTTCTTCACTGTATATTCCATTTACTACTACCCTTTGCGTCCTGTTGTCTAGCCAATTTTTTATCCAGGCTACCACCTTGGGACCCACTCCAGGCTGGCTATCTTGTGAATTAATCTTTTGTGGGACTGTATCAAATGCCTTGCTAAAATCTAGGTAGGCCATGTCCACAGCCCTCCCTGGTCTACTACTTTGGTCACCCAGTCAAAGAAATCTATTAGATTCATCTGACATGACCTTCCATTGTGAATCCATGCTGCCTTGGGTCCTGTGCCCCACTGGCCTCTAGGTGCTCAACAGTTCTTTCCTTCAGAAATGATTCCATCATTTTACCTACCACTGAGGTCAAACTAACTGGTCTGTAGTTTCCTGCCTCTGTCCTGCTCCCACTTTGTGAAGAGGAATCACATCTGCCCTCCTCCAGTCCTCGGTACCACCCCATCCTCCCATGATTTGTTAAAGAGAGTAGTCAGCGGTGTCACTAGTTCTACCCTTAGTTCTTTTAGAATTCTTGGGTGAATCCCATCAGGCCCCATTGCTTTGTCCACCTTCAATTTTATCAGTTCTTTCAGAACCCTTTCTTCTGTAAATGGACTGGTATCGACCCCCATCTTCGGAGTGTTTCTCTTGTTTGGTTTAGGTAACTCCCCCTCCTCTTCCTTTGTGAATACTGAGCAGAAATATTCATTCAGTATCCCTGCTTTTTCACTGTCACCCTCTACCCACATTCCCTCCCCTTTAAGCTTCAGTATCCCTCCTTTGGTCTTTCTTCGCTCCCTAATGTACCTATAAAAGGTCTTATCCCCCTTCTTAACAGAATTGGCTATCCTTTCCTCGGTTTGGGCCTTTGCTATTCTGACTGCCTTCCCAGCCTCTTTCTGCTTTAACTGATAAAGTTCTCTGTCCTGCTCCTTCTGTGTTTCCTTATATTTCCTGAATGCTGTCCTTTTCCTTAACCTTCCCTGCCACCTCTTTTGAGAACCATAGCGTTTTTTCCTTCGTTGTGTTTATTGATTTGCTTTACACAAAGGCTTGTTGCCTCTGTGATGGCTGTTTGATCCTCCCCATTGTTTCTCCACCCCTCCTTCTTGCCTGTTTGCTAGTGCTTTTCTGAGGCACTCTCTCATTTTCCCAAAGTCGGCCCTCCTAAAGTCCAGTACTCTTGCTTTTGTATGGCTTGATTGTATGGCTGTGTTTATCGTGAACCACACAGTTTGGTGGTCGCTTGTTCCCAGATGGCTACCCACTTCTAAATCTGAGATTCTTTCTCCATCCCCATTTGAGAGTGCCAGGTCTAAGATTGCTCCCTCCCGAGTGGGTTCCAGTACTAGCTGTTTGAGGCATGCCCCCTGTAGGGCATCAAGAATGACCCTGCTCTTGGATGTGTCTGCAGCAAAGGTGCTCCAGTTAACATCTGGCATATTCAGGTCCCCTATCAACAATATCTCCCCTTTTTCTGCCATTCTAAGAATGCCTTCTATCATTTCCTTGTCCATTCCCTCCCCCTGAAATGGGGGTCTGTATACAACCCCCATACGGATTGTGGTGCCATTTCCTGTCTCCAGGGTGACCCAAAGTGCCTCATCTGCTCCCTGTTCACTCTTTAGTTCTGTTGCTTTGATTCCTTCCTTTACATAGAGAGCTACCCCCCCTCCTCTTTTACCCTCCCTGTCCCTCCGGTAGATTGTGTATCCTGGTATGTTGACATCCCAGTCATGGTTCTCTGTGTACCATGTTTCTGTGACTGCCACAATATCCAGGCAACCCTCTTCCATCAAGGCCACTAGTTCAGGGAGCTTGTTACACAGACTATAGGCATTGGTGCTCATCACCCTCCACTTTTTGATAGCCTTACCCCTTTTAGCCCCATTTCTGTCCTTACTGCCTTTGCCTTTTTTTACATTTAAATCTGTTCTGCTCCCTAATAACTTCTGTACCTTGGTGTTTACCTCACTAATCACCATGTTTTGTGGGAGGCTCAGATTTCCTGCTCTTTTCAGTGCCTCCCCCTTGGCTAGTTTAAATGACTTGTATGAGCATTTAAACCTCTCACCTAGGATCCTGGTTCCCCTGGACAGATGCAGACCATCGCACCAGCATAGGTCTGCATCCTCCAGGTGGCTCCCCAGTCCCCAATGAAGCTAAAACCCTGAGCTCCACACCAGTTTTTCAACCACTCATTGAATTCCCTGGTGAGAAGTGCCCTAGCATCTCCCTTGCCATAGACAGGCAGCACCTCTGAGAAGGTTACCGTATGCGCTACTTGTCTAAGGCCCCTTCCGAACTCTATAAACTCCTCTTGCACTGCTCTGATCCCATTCCTAGTCAGGTAATTTGTCCCTAGGTGGACAATGACATCCAGCTCCCTCCCTCATGCAGCTCCTCCCACGATCCTGAGGATTCGCTTCCTGTCCCTCCAATCTGGGATAGCGTTAAACCCTAAGCAGTTACTCTGCCATAATCTATCAACGGATTTGGAGGTTTCCAGGGGTGTGCTACCTAGGGCAACTGATTAGAAATAGCTTAGTATTCAATTACAACTGCTCAGTTTTTTTTTTCTTATTTGTCTAATTGTCATGTAATCACTTCTTTAATGCCTAATGATCAGGCCTCTGTAACCACTGAATATATGTATTGTCTTATTGTCCACCCTGACGTGGAACCTTTGTAAAAGAGCTCATGCTCAAAGGTCTTTCTGAAATACTAATTAAACAATTATTGTAGGCCTCTGGGCCATTCACAAAGCACCTGATCAGTCACACACAGCCCTTGACCCATAGTGTTGTCCTGTAGGCAAGGCAATTCTATTTATATGGCACCCAATCTCAGGGACTCTGGGTGCCTCACAATATACACAGCAAGGTCAATAAATTAATTAAAATCAGTGTATAACATAGAATTTAAAATCTCAAAGAAACTTACATATCAGCACCAGTCCCAAAATGCAATGTAAAAAGATGAGTTTCCCAAGATGTTTTAACTACGTCCAATGAAAGAGCACCTCTCACCTCCAGGGGAAGGATGTTCCAAAGAATTGGGGATACCACTCCAAATGCCCTATCACCTGAGGAGTCCAAGCAAGATCTTGGCATAGGCGAGAGGTTTACTTCCACTGACCAGAGGAAGTGGCAAGAAGCATAAGGTATCAGGAGGTCTTTCAGGTAGCCCTGACCCAGACCATACAGGGACTTCAATGGTTTTAATTTAAGCCAGCTGGCTGCAATCCAATCCTGAATTTTCCTAAGGCCCTTGCTCAATTCTGACATATCACTGTTGTCAGGTACACAAGGCACATACAGTTGGGTATCATTGGCATAACAATGAAAACCCAAGCTATAGCATCTAATGAACTCCCCCAATGGCAATATGTACAGGGCAAACAGCATGGGAGCTAGAATAGACTTCTGAGGTGCACCACAGCACAGTGCAGCACTGCTTGATGTAAAAGAGCCAAGTGCTACCTTCTGCACCCTGACAGACATGACAGACTCAAATGTAAGACTCAAACCACTGTAACACCATCCCTGCAAGTCCTGCATAGTGCATCAGATAGGCCAACAGAACCCATGATCCACTATGTCAAAGGCCAAAGAAAGTCAAGCAAGACAAAGATGGAATGACACCCTCTATTGCTTGATAGAAGGAGATCATGGTGCATGCAGTCTGCATACTATGGTGAGGCTGGAAACTACACTGGAAAAGCTCAAATATATCATATTTTTCCAGGTGCTGTTTCAACTGCAACTGAATGGCAGCTGGGTTTCAATGCGAAAAAAGTACAAAATAATGCACTTAGGGCACAGAAACCCAGGGGTGGAATACAATATGGGTGGAGTGGTATTGTCAGGCACCAAACAGGAAAATATCTGGTGGTAATCATATCAGATGACCTAAAGGTGGCCTGGCAGTGCAATAGGGCTGTAGGGAGGGCTAATGGGATGCTGAGGTACATAGGGAGGGGTATCATCAGCAGAAAGAGGGAGGAGGTAGTGTTGCCTCTGTTTAGATCACTGGTAAGATCCCACCTAGAGTACTGTGTCCAGTTTTGGAGACCATGTCTCTGGAAGGGCATACACAGAGTGAAGGTGGTCCAGAGGAAGGCAACTAAAATGGTGCAGGGTTTGCATCAAAAGCCCTATAAGGCGAGACTAAAGGACCTCAATATGTACATCCTAGAACAGAGGAGAAGGGGTGGGAGGATATGACAGAGACCTTTTATTGCATCACAGGGGTAAATAAGGTACAGGAGGGCAATATTTTTCAGAAGAAAAGGTGCTTAAGAATAAAGGGACATGCTATGAAGCTGAAGGGGGTACATTCAGGAGAGCTATGAGGAAGTACTTCTTCATGGAAAGAGTGGTGGATTTCTGGGACAGCCTTCCAGTAGAGGTGGTGAGGCATAAACAGTGGTGGTGTTAGAGAATGCATGGGATAAGCACAAGGGAATCATAGTGGAAAGGAAGGGAGAGGGAGAAAGAGTTGTAGATCGAGCACTGTCTGATGTAATAGGGTTGGTAGAGAGAAATGGGCAAACTGGATGGGCCAAGTGGTCCTTATCTGCCATCAAATTCCATGTTTCTATGTGACCTGTGCTGGGAAATCAAGAGGCGCACATGAAGAGGTGCTAGGAAGTTGGCTGTGATCATGAGACATGTTATAGCCCTCCATGACTGCCTCGGCTCCCATCACACAAGCTGTCTCCATGCATGAGACGTCCAGTACTGCCAGGAGACTCTGAGGCTCCAAATTTCTAAAGAGTGGTAAATTACCATTTCCACCAGGGACATCAAATGAGGAGCCCCACAAAAAAAATGCACAGCATGATGATCCGACCAAACGACCGGATCAACCTTGATATCACTAATACCAGACCTAATGAGAAAACCAGATCCAAGGCGCAGCCATGCTGGTGAGTACTGGTGGCAACTACCTATATGAAGCTCAGGGAAGACATCACCTGGAGGAACTGCATTCCAAAAAGAGGTGTTTCATCATTGACCCAAACATTAAAGTCATACTAGTGACTCCATCACCAGATCAGCCATGAAGTCTCAAGTTCCTGCAAGAATTCATGCCCATACCCTGGAGAATGATATATGAACACCATCTTGCAACTTGTACCTGGACTGCTCTTCACTGCTATGCATTCAAACAACCTAGTATCTCCCATGGGGTATGCTGTCTGTCCCAAAGCTGAACCAAAACAGATGGCTACCGTGCCCCCCCCCCACCATGCTCCCTTTTATGACAGTGCACCATGGAAAACCCCCGTGGAAAGGATGCATCAAACACAGGGCCTGAGTCATCCCCCAACTATGTCTCCATGATACATACCAGATCTGTGAAAGAAACCACAGTGAAAGCCTCCATTATGGCTGTTTTATTCCATAGAGACCTGGTGTTAAAAAGAACTGTCCTAAGGGGAGGAGCCGAGTCGGCCGGTCCATTGGCTACCTCCTGACCAGAAAACTCAGGAGCCTGGGGAATAGGAATCAGGCTTCTTAGATACCACACTCCTAATCCTGCCCACCACCTGCCATCCTCCCATGGAGCAGATCTACAGTACATTGTGAACAGCTCCCCTGGAGGACTCCCAACCTCCTACAGCAGTTGATCATAGCCACAGACAGAGTACAAGGGAGCCCTCCAAAGTAATACCACTCTTGTACTTGCTCTGCAGTGTAAATGAAATGGGGCCTGGCTGCTAAATAACACATAATAAGACTCACCCTCCCACCACAATAAATAAGGACAATCCAACCACACAATAACAAGCACCCCTCCCAAAAACACCCCACACTAATAAGTCACCCTTAAACAATATACACCTCTAACTTAGTTTCCAACAGTCACACACCATTCATACCATTAACATACACTTAACCCAAAATCAAACACACCCCAGTACACTCCTGCTAAAATAAAATAAAAGTAGAAATAGTAGTAGATTTTATTTCTTTCAGGCACCCTTCCTCAAAGGCTCAGGGTCCCTTTACAGAACATAAATACCAAAAAAACATGTTATAATATAGACATACGTACAATATCAAACAAATATAAAATAACAGACTGTAATAAATAACATTTACCCTACATTCTAAAACAGCAAGACTGCTTATCATTACTTACTCCCCAAAGGCTTGTTGAAAAAAAAATTACTTCACTTTCTTTTAAGTATTTCTAGGGAAGGGAACTCCCTCTGGTGCCCAGGCAGCAAGTTCCAGAGGATCAGTGTGGCCACCTTGAAAGCCCGATCCCCTAAAGATTTCAATCTCACTCTGGGGACCTTCAGGAGGCCCTCCCCCGTTGACCAGAGAGAGTGTCTTGGGGTGTAGCGATACACAAGCTCCCTCAGGTAACCCGGACCCAGCCCATGCAGGGCCTTATAGGTCAACAGACCTATTTTGAAGGAGATGTGCCAGAGAACAGGCAACCAGTACAGTTCACGCAAGATCTCGAAAGACCCATTAATAGCTGTGCTGCAGCATTCTGCAGCAGCTGCAGACAGGGAAGTAATTATAGGGGGGATGGGGGGCACAAGTCCCCCCAACATTTTAGGTGAGCACATTTGTCACCCCCAACATTCAGGCTGTATGCTGTTGCTGCCTGCTGGTGAGCTGAGAGGGACACAGGACCCTGCTGGACTGTGGGCGGGGGGGTTGGATTTTACAAGTGGGTTGAGTCAGGTCCTGGGAGAGAGAGCCCCAAGAGAGTGCAGTGAGCTATGGCAGCCAGACAGACGGCGGGGGGGGGGGACCAGTGCTACGCAAGTGGCCTGGCCAGAACCAGAAGGAGAAGAGTGAATTGTAGCAGGGAAGGAGAAAGTGATGGACCACATCTCACCCGGAAGTAGCATATGCGTGTGCCACCGTCAATAGCAAGGAGTTGAGAGTAGCAGATAGGAGACTGACTGCTCGCATTGAGGGAAAAAACTGTGGTGCTACCATTGATGTGTATGCCTGCTTGGTGCTGCTTCACTTTCCATCTCCTCCCTACTGTGACTGTCATGTCCTGCACTTCCTGCTGCCGCATCTGCCCTACGATGATGCCTGTGGAGGAGCTGCTGCTTTGCTTTCCAGCCTGGGAATTTGGGAGGGGAGGTTTAGGGGGGGAGGCCGGGTTTTATGGCCTGGGATTGAGCGGTTCAGGACTGTGGGCACCAGTTAGTGACTGTGGGGGTCAGATGCTTGGATCAGTTGGGGCATCAGTCAGTCAGAGCCTGCAGTGGAAGTTTGGAAGGCAGAGTAGAGGACGGAGGAATATGGACTGCTGGAGGCTGCTGCAAGCAATGATGAAGCAACAACTACAAGGGAGGTAGGACTGACTGGTGGTGCTACAATGCAGTGGGTGGGGGTGAGTAGTGATTAGGGGGGCAGTGAGCCAGCAACATCGCCATGCCACAGGGGCATTTATTCACAATGCTGTATGCACAAATTTGCAAAACAAGACACTAGCAAACAAGCAGAGGAGGTGGTGAAAGGGAATTCCAGTTTGCACTGGGCAGTTCTAAACTGGCAGGGGTCACACACTATTGGTCATTTGATTTGGCACAAGTCTGGGTCAAGAAGTGCCTGGGAAAAGAAGCCTGCTGCAATCTGAGAGGCATTCTCTTTACTGCTGTGTCTGGAATGGGCCAGTGGTTCTACCAGTAGACTGTGACCAACACAATCAGCAATCAGCACAAAACTGCTCAACTTGAGCTAACATAGCTCTAATAGTCTACAAAAGGCAATGGTAGGTGATGTTTCAGTTTAATTATGTTTATTGGTGATCTATTCTGCTTTGCTGTGTTGGTTGTGTCTGTACTGTCTATAGTCAGTGTTTGATTTAAAATGCTGTGCTGGCTAGTGTCTCTCCTGTGTGCCACCTGAGCCTGACTGTTGCCTGCTTTGGTAGGGGCAGGGATCTGCTGGCTGGGGGGGGGGTTATATGGTTAGCCTAGCATGCAACGCCATTGTTTTCCTCTGTATTACCAAAGTAAAAGTAATTTCAATGGGCTTGCGCAACTGGATGAGATGTATGCTTGTGTGACTTCAATGCATTGTGGCTGTTCAGTTCTCTATCCATAGGATATACCATCCAGTAGGGGTATGATGCAAGGAACCCTAGAGGAGGGTTCCCCCCAGAGGTGCTTCAGGAATAGTTTCCTTGGCTAAAGGTAGCTTAGGAAAAAGTCCACGGGAAAGAGAGATGAGTCGCTGGAGGAGGAGGAGGGGTGGATGGTGTGGCAACAAAGAAAACAAATGAGGACTGGCCCGGAGGAGGGCCTTTTAAAGCCTGGTTGGGGGAGTGGTTTATTGCTCTGCCAATTGAACTCCGGTGAGTCCTCAGCCATCAGTTTCAATGGGCTTGCACAACTGGATGAGATGTATGCTTGTGTGACTTCGGTACATTGTGGCTGTTCGCCTCACTATTCAAGGGATATAGCACCCTGTAGGGGTACGATGCAAGGAACCCTAGAGGAGGATTCCCCCTCATAGGTGCCACAGGAATAATTCCTTTGGCTAAAGGTAACTTAAGAAGAAGCCCAAAAAGAATGCCCAAAAGGATGTTGAGCATCGAAGAGGTGAGAAATCAGAATATATCAAGACCGGAAATTAAGGTGATAGACATAGATGGGAAGGACAGGAGAAGAATGAGATATGAAGAGGACGATGAATGAAATGAAAGCAGACAAGATGCAGAAGGGCAGACTTCCTAAAGGGAGAGGGAACAGCTGGGGCCACCATCTGACTCCATCCAACAGCAGAACTAAACTACATAACCTAAGGAAACTCCAACCCTATCTAATTTTATGACCATTGGCAAGGAGGAGAGGAAAAAAACCCTTTAAGGAGGAAACCTCTGGGGATCCAAGGCCTAGGTCACCTTCCCTCCAGGCTTAAGGATGTTTTGATTAGTGACAGCTCAGCTACTGCAATTTAGAGTCAAGACTGAGTGAGAAGGAAAACATTCCAATTTAGAGGAAGCTCTCGCTCTGTCCTTCTAAACGGACAACTGTTGAGGGTCATGAGTGATGTCTCTGCAACTAGACGCTCAAAAGCAAGAGAGGAAAGAGATGACTACTAAGGCACTCAGCTGGCCAATGCGAGCCTACGAAACAAACTAGGTGAACCAGAGGTGGTCTTGAAGGAGAATAGCATAGAGGGTGCCTCTGAACCCACTCGGGCAGCCAAAGGGGCTCTGATGATGAGAGCCCCACCCCTCACAGCTGGATGGCATAAATCCTACATCCAGAGGTGTTGCTGAGATGAGGGATGACTGAAGGTCCACCCAGAGTGAAGACATTCTCACTATGGGCCAGGGAGAAGGACCCTGCTCTGAGCTTTGCATGCTCTAGATACAGACTTCGTGGGGGTAGAGCAAGACCGTCGGCTACAGGTTAGCCCCGAGCCAAGGAGCAATGGACACAGAAGGCATGTCTCCGAATGGAGAGCAGTTCAATGAGGTAGCATAAGACCCAATGAGGAGTATGCTCGATTAATCGATGTGAATGAGTAGACCCTGAGATCGGACTGAGTGAAGGAGAACCAGACTCATGTCATGAGGAATCTACCCATGATTGCATGCCAACTGGGTCCATTGAGAGCCAAATTAGGAATGGATAGAATTGCATGAAGGTAGGAGCAAGAGCGACCAAGTGAAGCCGGCAGCCGATGGTGAGGTAGGTGGTACCAGGAGGACATCTTATTAGGTTTGATTAGAACGAGGGAATAGGGTAGGAGGAGGAGGAGATGAGTAGACAGAGTGATATGCTGGAGGGAATATTAGGTGATGTGAATGAGTAGGGTATGGTGGTATAGCGGGATGGCAGGATAGAGAAGCCCCTAAAAGAAAGCAGAGGTCAGAGAAAGAGAGGAATGGAGGATGAAGGGAACAGGAGGAGGAGGAAGGCAAGCACCCACCATGGGGAAGCTCAGTCGGATGAAATTAAGAAAGTGCATTATGGTGTAACCAAGAGCAATGAGCAGCAAAGGCCAGGGAGAGCAGGGGCAGGGACAAATGGCAAATTCCAGAGGAAGGCTGCAGAGCACGCCAGCCAAGCATACAGTCCAGTCGGATAGATAGTCCTATGATGTGAAACAGGATGCGTGGCAAACAGGTTGGGTTGAGGTTGAGGAAAGGAAGGGTAGGAGTACTAGGAAGAAAGCAAGGTATAAGGGGAGGTAAGAGGACACCAGACGAGAACTGACAGTAGGAGTCGCAGTCCCCATAGAGAGCAACTGCCCCTTTAAAAGGGAGCCAGGAACCAATAAGGGAGATCAGGATCCAAATTACAGGGCAATAACAGTAGATGTGGTCCAAACATCAAGGCAGGCTGTCGAAAATGAAGTACTGGAAAAGGTACGAGAGGCCAGGAGGTGAGCATCAACCAGGGGGAGAACAGAAGTCGAGAGCAGCGAAATAAACGCTGTTCCCCAGCTCACAAGAACCACCGAGGAGCTCAACAGCACAGGGCACAGGAAGTCGCTATGGAGAGAACTAAAGCAGAGGAGCGAGGCATCCTCCGTAGCAGTGAGGATGAGCACAGTGGGCAAAAGGGACAGAGAGAGCAAAGGAAGACTGATCGAGGGAGAAGGAGAAGCAGAGAATGTACGAGAGAAAGCTGGGCAGTGGCAACACCAACACGAACCCGAAAGAGAGAAGGCAACAGAGACAGGAGCAGCACATGGAGAGAGAAAGAAGGGGAAATTAAACTACGTAAAAGATGCAGGGGAAACGGAGTGAGGAGGGGGGAATGGGAGAACCAAGGAGCCACAGACAGCCACTGAGCAGCGAGACAGGAGAAGGAGCACAGACAACAGAAGGAGGGGGTGCTGCATAGAGCTGTGGTGGGGAGGTAGAACTGGCAAAAGGGGCTACTCAGCATAATGGACCAGGACAGGAACAGGATGGAGGTATGCAAGTGAGGAAAATGAACACCAGACTGGAGGAGACATGGGGAACAGGGGTCGGGTGGGAGGGAGGGAGAGAGCGAGAGAGACGCAGGCCAGTGGCAGCGAGCAGTAGGATGAACAGCAGGGAAATGGAATGGAGCCGGTGGTCAGAGGTGCTGCTAAAATGCAGTAAACAAAGAACAGGCAAGAGAACAGGAGAAGAAGTGTGAGGAGCAGCGCCTCTGGCCGCAACGAAGAAAACGAATGAGGACTGGCATGGGGGATGGCCTTTTAAGGCCTGGTTGGGGGGAGTGGTTTGTTGCTTTGATCACTGAACTCCAGCCAGCCCTCAGCCATCAATTAAAAACAAATCAAACCCTTACCCTGCAGGTGGGTCTGGGTAGATGGTTCAAAGGTGTCATTATGGAAAGGAAGGGGGATGGGAGAAAGAGCTGTAGATCAAGTTGGGTTTATGGACCATGGTGATAATGTAGGTAGGAAAAAATGGGTAGACTTGGCAAGTCAAGTGAAGCAGTCCTTATCTGCTATCAAATTTTATGTTTCTGTGTTAAAATGAATTAACAGCTGTGCAAAATAAAAAATAATAAGCATTTGCCACTGCCAAATGTTTGCCACTTACATTGCTGTTGTGCTGGTGGATCCTGCTAGCTTGTGCACATTTTTTGTATATATTTAACCAAAATAGACCAAATGAGATGTAACCTGTGATATGTCATTTGCAATGGGATTCTGATGTCTACTGCATTTCCCAGGATAGTAGAGGTGAGATGCAATATCTCATTTTTTTATTTTATTTATTTTTATTTAGTTCTTGTTGACTAGGTGAGGCACACTAGCCATAGAGATGACTATTTACAGGAACAACCTGGGAGGTTACAAAGTAGAGAATATACAATACAGAGAGAGAGTACAAAAAATGAGGTAAATAATACAATTTTCCATGATTGCAGAGACAAATAACATAACAGGAAATACAGTCTTGACCTATTATACAATGTAATTCTTAGATAATGCAGGCACATAAAACATTGGAGAGTAGCACTGAAGGTATAATGTAAGGTAAAAACAAACAGTAGCATGAATAGGAGGGAGGGAACAAATGGAAGATATCCAGCCAAGCAAAAATACAATGATAAGTGCACACAGTAATGAACAATAAGGAATGAGTGATGGTCTGGCGGAGTACAGTTTTCAAATAGTAAGGGAATCAAACAATAGCAGACACACACAGTGGTTTAATACCAGGTAAGTGCAAGCAAAGAAAATGAGCAGAAGGATAAAAGGGAGAGGAACTGTTTGGGTAAAGTCAAAACCAACAGAAAGTTTAAGGTAGGAGGACATGTCAGAGAAGCAAAATTAGAACGGGTTAGGTAATCTGGGTAAAGATAGGGCAGTAGTAAGTGGACTAGATAGAAGAGGACCAGATAGGATCAAAGCACAAGCAAGGGACAGATTTGGTTAGGACATTTTGCAGCTCCTTTTTATATATAGCATGAGTCGGGGAGTGACGGATGGCAAGGGGAAGAGAGTTCCAGTGCTTCGAGGCAGCATGAGAGAAAGCACAGGTACCCTTTGAGGCTAACATTAGTGTTGTCCTGCTTGTATAATGTATTTATGTATTCGCTTTCAAAGGTATGTTGATAGACATAATGGTATTTTTCCATAGATAATTTACTTTTTGCTGGGTAACATAGCACTCGTGATCCAAGGCTGGTTGAGAGTGATGTTGTCCTCCCCAACCTTTAAGCCAAAATGACTCCTCTGGCTGCAGGTGCCACAGCGGACCCCCTTTGACCCCGAGGTAGAGCATGTTACAGTAGTTGAGCCTCAAGGTAACAAACGTGTGTATCAGTGTGGCCAGGTTGTCAGGGGGATAAGGTATCATATTTGGGTGATATTTCGCAGAAAGCAATATCCATTCCAGACAACTGCCGATACCTGAACATCCAGTGTCACCTCGCCATCCAGAAGGATGCACAAATTGTTCACCTTAGTGGAGGCCTCCAGTTTGGATGTACCAGTGAACAGCCCTAAATCTTCCCCAGAGGCATCCGTTACCCCCTCCAACCCGGCTGAGCCTGCAACACTTCAGTCTTCCCTGGGTTGAGGCCCAGTCAGTTTGACGACATTCATGACCGGATCTTGGACAAGCTCTTATTTAGCATGTCAACCAGATCTGTTCTTCCTGGTGTGAAAGACAGGTAGAGCTTGGTATCATCAGCATAGCAATGAAACCCTAGCCCAAACTGCCTTATGACCTCACTCAGGGCAGCATATAAACTGAGAATAACATGGAAGAGAGGACAGAACCTTGGAGCACTTCACAGGACCTTGGGGCCACTGGATTTGAGGAATAATTCACCAACACCAGTGTTGACATTTTCATATATATATATATATAGGATTGAGGATGGGGATGGGGGACTGCTAGCCACCAGAGAACTGTTTAACATTATTCAACAATGGATTCTCTGTGAAATATAATTAAATATACAAATAACACGGATCGGGGTTGGGGAAGGAGGGGACCGCTAGCCACCAGGGAACTGTTTAACTGTATTCATCAACAGATTCTTTGCAAAATAAAATGAAAATAATAAAATTAATCGGGGTTGGGGAGGGGGGACTGTTAGCCACCAGGGAATGCTTTCTACACTTCTAAGAGTGCTGCCTGACCACCCAGCAGCTTGTGGCAATCCTCACAGGTGCGCCGTCTTTTTGGCACATAGCCACATTTGCCACAAGCTGCGGGATTTAAGAGCCGGGACCCTACCCAATAGAGAATTGGGGGCAGGGTCACTGGTGCACCAGCAATAATGCATGCTGCCATTGGCGCAGCTTAGTTTACCGTAGACAAACAGCTACACAACGGTGCAGCTCTAGAAACTGTGGTGCTTCGGGACTGTAGCGGGTCCCTTCATCGGGGGTGTGGCTGCTCCAGCATACACATCTAATTTATATACATCATTTAAAGCTATAGTACAAATAAGTGAAGCAACATATCAGGAGTTACCATCTAAACAGTGGTATTTTGAATTGCCCCAAAGAATTTCAGCGAATTGTGTGCAAAAACAGGGAAAGAAAAATAGAACCAAAGACAGGAGAAAATGTATAAGAAAGATAGAGAGCTAGGGGAATATTCATAGGAGTTGCTAACCCTAAAGGTGACATTAAGGTGCACCAAGATAGTTATACCAATAAATCAGAAGCTGCTGCACAAGCTCTACTAACACAGCCAGAGAAGGGGAGAAGTAAAAGGAAGTAAAATCCAATGGCAGACCTTCAAAAAAGAGAGATGGAAAAGAGAATACAGAAAAAGTGGTAGGGGAGTAGACAACTAGAAGTCTGGGATGAAGAACCCAATGGTGACATCTTTTGCAGGTTGAGTCCACAAACTGGTAGCAATATCTGAAACAACATAACAAAATAAAGAATTTATTTTGAAGCAAACATGAAAAAGTTAACTAAACAAACTATAAAAATATAAGATTAATGCTGTCATTGAGATCTAAGGGTGGCATAGCATCAAAGAATATAGATACACCTTTCCTCTTTTTGTAGAAAGATGCGCACTGTATCACCCCTCTTTCATTTAAGGGCATGTGGTCCAAGCCAATAAACCTGAGATGACCTTTTCAATGGAAGTCTTCAAAATGTAATCCCAATGGTGTGTCAGGATTTGCTGCATGGACAGAACGCACATGTGCTTGGGTTCTTCTATGTAGGGGTCTCACCATGCAACCCACATGGATTTTTGGATATGGACAGAAAATTACAAAGACAGTGAAGGGAGTTGAACAAGTAATAAACTCCTTTATTTCCAATACCATATAATTGTTAGGGTGAACAAATCTGGGACCTTTGTTGCAAAATCTAAAAACATTGCAACAATCACAATGATGTATGGTCACCAGAGGTTCCAGTAGCCAAGTGTGGCATGTATCCTCTGTCTTTTTTTTCATGTAGAGACTGTGGGTGAGTATATCCCCCATATTACTACCTCTATGGTATGTAATACATTGGGGCTCTACTCACCGAAGCTGCCAAGGAGGTGTCACCTTGCAGGACATGCTGTTTTTTCTTCAGAGTACCAACAATGGGGGGGGGGGGGTGATGGAATTAAATTCTGTCACAAATGTGACTGGTTGTACAGGGTCAGAATTACTGGATCATGGTGTTAAAGGGATATTCCAATCAACATTACAGGCCCTATCTCTGGCCTTGGTCCGTATTGTAATAGAGTAACCCTTTGCCAAAAATTGATCAGTCAAGTTGGCTCCCTGCTCATCGAACAATTTAATTATGCTGAAATTCCTATAAACAGATGCATTGTCTGTATGGAATGGCCTGGGTGGTATGCTGGGGGTGAGCACTTTGGGCCAACAAAAGGGTGTTACCAAAGGTGGGCTTCCTGTGGGTCTTAGTAATTGAAATCTCTAGATCTAAGAAAGTGGTCATTTTCTCATCTAGATCCCTGCTGAGATGGTCCACACATGTGGCTGGAGAAATGCTGAGTCTGACATTTTCTGGGCCCAGGTAAATGTCCCAGGAATTTTGGCTGCCTCCTCCAGGGGGTGCAATGCAATGCTTGAGGCGTATAATGTAGCCATCCTTATTGCAGCTGACTCCCTAGTGCCAGTCCATGCCTATCCTCACCTCAGACATTGCAGCTCTCCCTGGTTCAATGATAAGTTGAGAGATTTTAAAAAGTGTGGGCAGAAGCTTGAGCAGTGTTGAAGGATGTTGGGCCTACTGTCTGACAAACCTGTGCTGATATTCCATTATCAGAAATATCAAGAAGCAATGATTGGTGTGAGAAAACATTTGTGCTCATCCATCACTGTATCTGTAGCAAACAGACCTGCTAGTCTCTTCAGATTGGTCGATAAGATTCTTAACCCAGACTGTCTTTGTTTTCAGAGGGAGCCTAGTGCAAGATATCTCCTCCACTGGTGCTGGTCACCAATGCGGTGTTTAAGAATTGAAGTGATTGAATCTGGGGTGCTGTGGTTTGACTTTAGCCAACTCATTATGTAGAAATATGCCAGGTGCTGTTGGCTGTTGGCATTGCGTCAACTCATCTTATATCTGGCCCTCTCCTTTTTGGTTAATGCAGATTGGCAGATGCTAGTTCTTGGGTTTGAAGACATGGGGATTCCGCTCTGAGGGAGGGTGTCTTTCCTGACCCCCTAAAAGAGGCTATCTTGAAGCCTCTCCTGAATATAAACATCCCCCTTCCCCTTGTCTAGGGGCATCTGATGGGAAAAAAATGGGAAAGGGGGCCACAGACCACAAGTGTCAACCTGAGAATCTCCACAATGGAAATTATGCAGACATCCTTGATAGAACACAATAAAACTGAGATGCCCTACCTTTTGAAGTCTTCAAGACTGCAGAGTGCCTGTGAACCCCCTGGATGCCAACCTTTTAAGCCCACAGCAGTGGGAAACTGGAAAAGGAACTTCCAATCCCAACTTCTCACTGCTCCAAGGGTCCAGGACCGGGATGGAAACAGGCTAGAGACCTTTCAAATGGCTATGAGAAAATAGATTAGCCTTGAAATAAATAGGGTAAAAACCACTAATTCATTTGAAGCATTTCTTCACAAATCACCAAATGGACACCAATTACCCAAACAAGGAAATTTATTTCTTGGGGAATCACAAATGATTAAGGGCCCAGAAGGTAAACTTCTCAAACTCTCTAAAACAGCTACATGGGGCTTACAACTCATTAACAGAGAGAGGACCTTGGGAGCCCTTAGGCACAGGAGTATTATCACGATCAATGAACAGCAGATTTCAAAGCAGTTAAGGATCTAGCTGATAGAACCTGCACATTACATGAGTACACAGCTTCTTCCCCAGAAATTGTTTGTGCATTTTCATGCTCATTCCCCAAATTCCTTTCCAAGCCATATTTCCTCTGTAGTAGAGTGATTTACTCTTCTAGTGACACCAGAGAGAACCGTCCCTGGGGCGATGAGTAACCTAGGCTCCACGGCTGTTCCCAAACATTAGATCTCTACCTACTTCCCTTCTGTATTGCCATAGGTGCCCAAGATTTTAGCCGATACTCTCACCTAGGATGGACTCCCACCAGAGCTGAGGGGCTCAAAACAAGCAGTGCAGTGGCTCCCCTTTCTTTTATTCCAGTTTCCACAGAAACATGGCCCATAATGGCCTAAAGATCCACCCCAGACAAGGGCATGGTGGATTCCAGGGCATGCCCAGACACACGCACGGCAGGCCCCATTGATTCCCAGGCCATGGTCCTCCCTTTTAGCCTTACACCCAGACTAGTGTGCCACATGGGTAAGAGCCCCCAGCTGCTGTCACTAACTGATGGCCCCTGTTGCAACCCTGCCACCACCACAAAAGCCCCACTGGCCTGGAGCTCCATAGTTTAAATGATTTCAGGGTCCCCAAGACTCCTACTGTCTTGTGATGTTCCAGTGTCTCCAAAACAGGCCTCCCACCTCTTCAGCCTCCTTCCTGGGCGAATGACTCCTGAAACCCCAAACAACCACTACTGCCTGACTTGCTTCCTCATGCAGAGCCCAACCCATGGAACAGTGCACCACCGCTGTAGGCTGACCTGCTTAAGGCTGGGGAAGGGGCCCTCCAGACACTGCCCTGCTCAACCGCTGAGATGCCTCTCCCCTCTCCACCTGCCTACCTCACCTTTTATACTCCAAACTGGTGCTGCCTCCTACAGGCAAACACCTAAAAAATCCCAAGGTACCACAATAAGCTTCCTACCAGAACCAGGGGGGTGTCCCAGGGGGCAAGCATGACCCCTCATAAGGGGGAGCTTATACTCTTCTCCCCACTTAAAAACGTATTTTCTCCTGAAAATGGGAGCAGAGATCCCTAAGTGGACCCTAGAGCTAGAACAGGCAATGTGCACTCCCCAGCCTCACTCGAGTGCCCAGCTAGCAGACCTACACCCACCCCATCCCTACTCATGCCCTTCATTAACCCAACAACCCTCTTATCACTAAAGAAAAACTTTTGTGCAGATTGTGCCAGGTTGCTAAGAGGAAAAAGGAGGAAAACAATTATATAAGCCTAACAATAATCATTTTAATCACATTATACAATTGAATCATTTAAATTATTATACGTCTTTTAAAATTTGGACATTAACACATGCACACCTACACTCTCTTTCACACATCACTCATTTCACTTTAACTATGGATTTCTCAGTAAGTTAAAAAGTCTTAAGTCTTTTTGCAGAAAGCAAATCACTGCTTACTGCTTAATTCTTCAAACATGGAAAAAAGAAGAAAATCATTTCTTTTTTTTTTCAAAAACAGTCACAGGGTAACTGACCACACTTCTGCTCCAGCTTGAATTCAGCACAGTCCCTGGGCATGAATGCTTTGAACAGGCCAGTATTTTC
Source organism: Neoceratodus forsteri (assembly GCA_016271365.2). Lineage (NCBI taxonomy): Eukaryota > Metazoa > Chordata > Ceratodontiformes > Ceratodontidae > Neoceratodus > Neoceratodus forsteri. Next base: position 1,123,961,887 of record CM057449.1, on the reverse strand, counting down.
TTAACATCAAATAGTCTAAAATACAACTTCTTGCTATATCAGAGGGTTTTATGCAAACTTGGCACAATTCACAGCTCCATTCAGTGGGCTCTAGAGGGTGGGACTTCCACCCGGTGGGAAATAATAATCTGGATCAGGCTTTTTGGTTAGGTCCCCAAATGAATCTTTGGCTATAACATAAACCTTTGTTTGACAATCGGCCACATCTTGGACCAGGGCAAAATGTTTAAAGAGCATGACGCCTTCCAACAACCCAGTGTGGCACATAACCCATGTGTTTTGGATAACCTGCTTGGAGGCACGGCCAGTACCTCCAGGTTGGGACCATAACTTGTTGAGTGTCTCCTTGAATATCCAGTCACCTCTAATCTCCTCGATGATGTCCTACATCCTTTCTGACACATAAGGGTACTCCAGGTGGAGATATTCTGCTCACAACCTTCGCCTTACCCAGCGTTCGGCCTGTGTCCTTCAGGCAAGTCCCTGACACTGGTGCACCTTGCATTGCCCAGATACAACCACACCCCAGTTCTGTAGATGGTATTCAGAGGATCAGTACTTAGCAGTCCATCCATCTGTAACCTTAAAGGTTTTGACTATGCCGCCAGGCACAAGGTTTTGTCTGGCAACTGGATAGCAGGGTGGTGACAAAGTCTAGGTAAGATCCGCTGGATCTCATGATCCAAAAATATGTACTACTTAGGGAGTCCCTCAGTTACATTGGGCTCTGGGTCATCCTGGATCTCGTCATGCTCAATAGTTACTCCAGAGGCTCCTACACATATCACAGGGTGGGTGCATACAGGCGGTGGGGCTTCTGCTGCAGCTGGTCTAATGAGTACACTGTTGCTGAGTAGGGACCCAGTAGGAGACCCCCTGGGCTCTGGGGGATCCCCCAATGGCTTTTGCAGGCCCTCCCCATCCCTCTGCCATGGGGATGGCTGACAGGAAGGAGGAGGAGTTGGGTAGATGGCTGTGCTGCCCTTCTCCACCCTCGGTCACTTCTTCCACTGCCTCAACCTTAACCTCTGGGGATCCACCTTTCACCTCCTTTTCAGCCTCCACTCTCTCTTGAAGTTCTAGCCTGGCACCGGTATCAATCCCCAGACTGCTTTGGGTTAACAACGATGCAGTGGCAGTGGACACACTAACAGGGTACTCCCAAGAAAAAGTAAATGGTGGGCCTCATAAAAAGCTTCCAGGGACAGCACTGGATTAAATGCTACATAAGAGCAGTCCTACAACTCTTTCTCCACGATATCCACATCTGACACAGTGATCTTCTCCCTGCCAAATTCCATAACCATGTGAGCAGGGAGGCTGGAACCGTGATTGCAAGGAAAATTTGTTCAGGCGGCCCTTTGGAATGATAGACTTCACACGATATGATATAAAATTCAATCTTTTTATTTCATCACCCCTACGTTTCGCTCCTGCATGGAGCTTTTTCATGCGGTTTTTAATTCTTTTTCTTTTTTCTTATTTCATTCTGTTTTCCAACAAAAAATTATACTTTAATATTTCTGTTATTATTCTGTTTAAACAATCTTTTGTTAAAGTATTTAGCACAATCACATACCAAATATTAGTATACTTGCATCGCTTGGTTTACTTTTTTAAAACTTTTTTCTGTTTTTCTAGCCTATAGTGCTCATGCACTTTTTCTGAAATGAGATAAGACATAAAGCAATGCATATGATTGTGATGGAATGTGTGGGAACTAAGTTCCTCTTGTTTCTGCAGCTTTTGAAGCTTGACCCCACATTAACAAATGGAGCAGCCTACCTGCTGGAATACTTTGAGTAACATGGAGGTTGGCCATCACTGTTTGTGATTTTTTCCTTTTGGCTGCAGGGAGACAACAAATTTGATCATGTTTTAACCCTAGTTTGATTTTCAAAGTTCAGTGCTTAATTCTTGATAAGTTAGGTCTTTTAGTTTAAAAGGTTGTCGCTCTTACCTCCTCTTAGTGCTCATGTTCCTGTATTCCTTCAATGTGATTCTGCATTTTTGGACTTGCCCTACAGTAGCAGGCACAGACACTGTCAGCTATTTCCTAAAATTTCTGTGATATTTCCAGAAATATGTCCTGCTTTCTGCACTTCCTCAGAAGGGGCAGCAGAGAGAAACTCTTCAGAAATTTCACAAAATATCTGGAAATAGCTGGCAATGTCTGTGGCTACCACTGTACTTCCTGGGAATGGGATCCCATTCATATATCTGGAATGTGTAGTATGGTATGGGCTGCACACCCATTGGCTCACGCTGTGGACCAATGGGCATACAGCCCTACCGATGGTGTCAGTCGGCGGGCGGCGGGGCGGCAGGCGGGTGGTGTTGCTGCCCGCTGCTGACCGGGGGGGAGCAGGGCGGTGGGATTCAGTGGGCAGGTGGGGTGGGGTAGGAGGTCCACTGGACCACCAGGAATTTTGGGGATAACATTTTATTACTGAGCCTGCGATCTGGCGGGCAGGTCCACTGGACCACCAAGGATTTTGGGGTAACATTTTATTACTGAGCCCACGATCAGGAGGGCAGGTCCACTGGAACACCAGGGATTTTGAGGATATGATTATTTTACTGAGCCCGCGATCGGGCAGACAGCAGTCCACTGGACCACCAGGGATATTGGATAGATTAATCATTTTTTATTTCAAATACCTGTAATCAGGCAGACAGAGGTCCACTGGACCACCAGGGATATTGGACAGGTGTCTTATTTTTTTTTTTACAAATGCCCATGATCGGGCATGGGGGGGTCGCCAGGTGCAGCCGGAGCTCGGGTGGCCACTCACAGGCGGTAGCTGGCGTGTTGCGCCCTGCAATGCAGCAGCTCACCTGTGGGTGGCCAACAGTTGTTCCTTTTTATTTTGGATCAACTTTGTGCTGGTGCAGGTAGGGGTTGTGCATGCATGGCTCTCTGCACATCTGGGGCTGTGCAGGGTATGCATGGGCACCCCCCCACACACCTGCACCTGCATACACTACTGATACGCTCCGGCGCATCGAGATTAGTGCTGAGCACTTTTCCCTTGTGAATATCGTGCCGGGGCGCATCAGTGAGTTGTGCATGGCACAACACTGTTGTGTCACGCGCAACCCTTTTGAATATCTGGGCCCAAGATTCAATCATATCACTTCCTCTTTGTGAGGGTTACACTGGCTGCTAGTAAGATGCTAGTTTATAAGGTCATAAATGGACTGGGCCCCCTATACATTCATGAGCAGCTCTTTAACCCACCAGGACAATTCTTGGGGCAGCAGAGTTCTTCACTAGGAATCCCCTGGACATTTAATTGTACCCTCAGTGAGACTGAAATCTGTTGGGGAATGAGCATTCTCTGTTGCGGTCCCAACTCTAATGAATACTGTTATGAGTTCAAACCGTTCTGCCCCAACAGCTGAACATTTTAAATCCAAACTGAAGACCTGGCTATTTAGACAGGCTTTTTTTCTGGTAATTGAAATATATTTTTTATTTATTATTGTTGGTTATAATTGATCTGAAATGTATGGTATTGTGATTTTTACTTGTTTGATTGTGAAGTGCTTTGAACTCTGGAAAGGCATTGTATAAATAAAGTTATATGTATCTATCTATCTATCTATCTATCTATCTATCTATCTAGCTATCTATCTATTTATCTATCTATCTATTGCCTATCTCTATCTATGCTGTAAAAGATAAGTTAAGTTCATTGGTATTAAGGTACATGATAAACTCAGATGTTGAAGCCACATCTCCCTTCCATACAACAATATTATTTTTGTATTTGAGTTTTGGTAACCAGGTAAGTCCACTGACATAATTACAGTTCCTTTTTCAGGGTCGACCCAGGGTCGAGAATCAACCACGAAGGTACAAGTGCAACAAGCAATGCAGTTACCATGTTACAAAGTTGATAATAAGCAGAGTACATGTCTCTTCTCATTTCAGTAAAGCTTATCATTATGTACCTTTGCATGTTAATTATGTTGACCGGTATGTATAGGCCCATATTGACCGGCACCTTCACAATGTTTTTTCTCTTTTTTTTTTGCACCGTTGTCCACAGTAATTGTAATCTTATGAAGTGTACAGTATTGTATTTATGCCCAGGATCACCTTGAAAATGAGCTTGCTCAATGGTGTTTATGCCTGGTTAAATAAAGTGATTGATTGATTGATTGACATGTCAAAACAAAATATTGTAAGTATACAAACAATTGACTACAGATATTCACTTGACGAGCGATGTACAAAGTCTATGGCCTTATGCAAGCCTACAGTAAGTAGAGGAGAAAACTATATATAGGGCAGTTCTAGGACAAAACTTCATAGTAAACATGCAAGTAATATACATGGGAATGGCTAGGATCAGAGATTTTATATGCACTACACTCATATTATACTAGGTGGAGCAATAGTGGAGTGGGAGAAGAATAAGGCAGAATGAGGCAGCCGTAGGTAAGGTAGAGGAGTTTCTGGGTAGGCACCCTTCAGCAAAAGCAAAAGCACGTAGCAGAGGTAGACAGAAAGGCAGACAGATGGGACTGAAATTGTGAGAGGGAGGAGCAGGAGAGAATGGAGGAGGGAGGAGGGAGTTCCAGGCAGTTAGAGCAGCATATGAAAAGGAGTGTCTGGATACAGCAAGACGTATTTTAGGAATGATGAGAAGGGGGGGGAGAGAGGCAGAGCGAAGTGTGCGTAGTGCTTGTCTGGGGAGTATAAGTTCTTTGAGGCAAGGAGGGGTGCATTCGTGGACAAGCTTGAACATGAGGCTCAAGGTGGAATACCTCAGTTTTGCTTCATAGGAGGACCACCCCAGAGAGGTGAGAACATCACAATGGTGAGAGCAAGCAGGGGCCCCCAAGGCAAAATGACCAACCCTGTGGTATGCCTGAGAGAGGAGGGACAGGGAGGAGGAATTAATAAAGAGGAGGGGGGGTACAGCATAGGATAGGAGGGGAAGGAGGGATGCAGAGGCTACTTTTTTGCAAGATGCAAGTGTGAGGTGTGGACAAATGTGATACAGGAGTCCAAGTTTCTGGATGAGATTTTTGATAGTGATAGAGACATGGGAGTTGAACGAAAGAGCAGGGTCCAAGGTAAAACCCAGGTATTTGAAGGAGTGGACTATCTCTAATGAGTCTCCCTTGATAGTGGAAATGCTAGGGGTAGGTAGATTAGGCTTTTGTGCAGGACGATGAGTGAAAACCATGCATTTTGTTTTCTTTGAGTTGAGAACGAGATGATTACACTGGAACCAGGCTTCCAGGGAGGCAAAGTCTGAGGCAAGGGCCCAATTGATTTGGTCTATAAATGGAGAGGAGTGATAGATGATGGCATTGTCTGCATATAGATGAACTGTGGTACCCCTGCAGAAGTTGGGTAGATCATTGATAAAGAGCGAGAATAACATAGGGCCCAGAATGGAGCCTTGTGGGACACCAATGGAAACTGTTTTTTGTTCAGACTGGGAGCGATCCCACTTAACTTTCTGGGGTCGATCAGACAGATAGCTCTTGATCCAGTGCAACACATTGTGGTCAAGGCCAAGGAGATGCAGCTGGTGTAGCAAAAGCCCATGATTTACGAGATCAAATGCTTTTGTAAGATCCACAAATATGGCTCCAGTGGCCTGGCCCTTATCCATTGCATGGAAGATGTTGGATCTTACTTTTATGAGTGTAGTGAGAGTACTGTGATTCTTTCTAAAACCATGTTGACAGGTTGATAGCAGATTGTGAGAGCTGAGGTAGTCTTGGAGGTGATTATAAACGATACGCTCTTGGATTTTTGCCAGGTAAGAGAGTAGAGATATAGGGCGATAATTTTTTATGATGGTGTTTGGTCCCCCTTTGTGGACCAGGACTACTACTGCCACCTTCCACTTATCTGGTACAAGGTTAGAGAGGAAGGACCGGTTAAACAAGTCACGGATGGGGTGAGCTAGAGCAGGGGCACCGAGCTTAAAGAAATGTTGGTTCCAGTGAGTTGTATCCATGACAGCCCTCAGGTTTCAAGTTAGATAGAAGGTGCTGCACCTCTTTGAGTGTGGCTAGCTTCAAATGAAATTCAGGATGATGACCCTTTAGGTTGGTGGGAGAGTTATATGAAGAAAGGGAGAGTTGTGGAAGATTGAGGTGTATTTTTGGAGGTCAGCGAAGACATTTTTGAATCCAGTGGCTATGGAGAGTGGGTCATCATGGGTGGAGCCATTAACAGAAATTGACCTTGACTTTTCTACAATCTTACTTTTTACTAGAGAATTAACTTGCCCCCAGAATTCCTTGGGGTTACTAAGATGCTCAGTTTGAAGAGATTTGAGATGGTATCTCTTACCTTTTTGCACAGAATTTTTACATTTATTCCTGATCTGTAAATAAGCCAGTCAGAGGGAAGTCCATTCTGTTTATATGTTCACCATGCTTTGTCATGGAGGGCCATAAGAAATCTGATATCCCTAGAGAGCCACGGAGCTTTAACACCCTTGGATCTGCATTCTTTCTGAGGGGTGTGTTGGTTAACTATTTTAGTGAGAGTGGAGATTAGGAAGTCCAGGGCTAGATTTATGTCAGGAAGTGTATTAATGGGGTCCCAATCTGTAGTGTTAATAGAGGACAGGAACCTGTTGATGTCAAACCTAGTCATATCACAGACCAGGGAAATCTTGGGAGGAGGGTTGGTATAGTTGTTTCTCCACACACAGAAGGTAAGAGAGTGATCACTTATGCAATCTGAGAGGGTACCTGCAGATTTGATTTTAAGTGGGCAGTTGGTGACCATCCAGTCTAGCAGGATATGGTTGCCATATTTTGGGTTGACTTGTGTATGATCATGGATTAACTGGATAAGGTTATAATCATCAAGTGAAGCATGGACATTACCAATATTGGGGTGAAGCCAGTCAATGTTGAAGTCCACACATAGATTGAGATCATGCTTTGGAAGGCTGCCTAAAGATGCAGGGAGAGGAGGCAGACCAGCGGTGGCAAGGCTGGGGGGCATATAAATACACCCTATGATGAATTTTTTAATGTTTCCAAGTGCAAGGGTGATGTAGAGGGACTCAATGAGAGGAGGTAAGGAGACAGGAGTAGGGAGGACAGTGACATCAAGTCCTGTCCTGTAGTAGACCAATACCCCTCCGCCCCTTTTGCCTATCCTATCATGTCTAAAAATGCCATAGCCTGGAAAGGACATCTCATGCTGTTTGGTGGCTGGTTTTAGCCAGGATTCAGATATGCATAAGATGTTAGGAGACATTTGTATGATCCACGCTTCCAATTCGGCCATTTTGGGACGTAGGCTGCAAATGATCATGTGGATGATTTTTAGACCTTTCATCGGAGGTATAGATGCTGCAGACTGGGTTGGGGGAGAATGAAGTGCAGGTCCAGGGTTGGTTTCAATGTCCCCAGCCTGGAGTAGCAGGAGGAAAGTAGAGACATTTACCCAGGGCAAGGTGCAGGAAGAGAATATTCCAAGGGCAGAAGTAGCATTGGGAGCAAGGAGTTGTTTATACAGCCAGTACCCAAGCAGAGCTGTATCTTGTTTAGGCAGACAGGGGATGTAGGGAAGTATTGTCGGGGATTCTGGTTCAACGTGAACTGGAGGGAGAGGTGAACTTTCACCTGTAAGGTGATGGAGGGCCCCAGCTATCACCCAGGCCACATAGTAGCTTAAAGCAATAAGATAAGCAAGGGAGACTAACTGGGCAAACAGGCAGAGAGCAGAGTGCAGTTTGTATGTTGCAGCATTCTGTGGTCCATATTGTCAATATATCAGCTCCAGTAAATAACTTGTGGCCAAAATGGGCAGCCATGGGAAATGACCATGGCCTTCCTTGCATCAGCTTTACAACAGGTTGACATAGGAGGGGGGCATGGTCATGCCCATGGTCGTACCACAGACTACATAGCACCGATGAGCAAAAATAAAGAAGATCTTCCAAGAGATGGACAACATGTCTTACCGGAAAACTCCAGGCCCTGGCATGAGTGAGCAGGAAAAATGGCCGTTTTGCATTGTGTGGGGACACAAAATGGTCCAACTCTGGATGACCCCATCTTGAGAAAAAGTCATCTACCATGGAGGGCAGCACTGCCCGTTCATGAATCTTGTACTGTGACCTGCTTAGCCTGTCTGCCAAAATGTTTTGGAGACCTGGTAGATGCACAACTGACAGTTTTAGGCTGTGGGCAGAGCCCAGTACCATACACTCATTGCTTCCATCCACCATAGCAATGCTCAATGAAGCAGGGATGTGACAGTCACAAATGCACTCCAGGGGTCAGGCCCTCTGCTCCCACAGTGCCCAACCTCAAAGTGCAATATGTGAACAGGATACAAAAAGGGACACACTCCTGTTTGTTTTGGGTCCAATCAACTATCAGTCTTGAGTCCTGGGGTCAAATATGAACCCTTTTTACTAGCACACCCAGGTAACAGGTACAAATATCATACCATCTTTGGAGAAAGCAGTGCAATACTTAACACAGCAGGCACATAACCCATTTCACAATCCCCCTTCTGACTCAATTGAGATCTAAGTATTTTCTTATCTGACTGTATATGGTAACACACTATAAGCACTTTGACAGTTCTGTCAGAATTATCAACACTGTCTCAGCATTCACACGAAAAATAAGAAAATGGCTCAGGCAGGATTTCAAGGAAAACAGAGTTTACTAAAATTAAAATTAGCACATAAAATACAAAATGCAGAACACATAACTTTAATGGTACAGTCATAAAAAGAAATGGAAATTACAAAACAAAACACCTTTTTACTCAGTAACTGATCCTACCCCAGTTTCAGTTGGTAAATAGCTGCTGAAATTGCCTAATTTTGGTAGAAGTGCTTCTTAAAAGTCTAGAACACAAGTGTCTCTTGAAAGTCCAAAAACAAGTATGCAATGTTCCCTCAGCAACTTGACAATATCGGGGGGGGGGGTCCCACCCATCTTGCGAGGTCCCACCCATCTTGCGAGGTCACAGCTCTGTGGTGATGCTGGCTGTGAGGTCACTTTCATTCCTGCATACTGAATTAGTCATATGCCACTGCACCCTGCTAAACATTCCAATTAAAAAAACATATTTTTACTTTTTAATTAGTGAGCAGCGTGCTTTAAGACAGGTCAGAATTGCCCCTTTGAACTACAGAAGTACATCCTGAAAGACTTTTCTTAGCGGTGTGAATAGTCACAGGTAACTGTCAGAGTCAGCTTATCTCCTGATGTCATAAAATGCAACATTTTATAACAGGTTTTGTTAGGCGTGCATCAGTTTCTTTTGAAGTTAGCTGTTTCCTCCCACTTAGAGAGAGAACAGTATATTTAAAAAAAAATAAGGTTCCATGTTGCCTTGTGCTGACTGCCATATTTCACAAGCAGAAACTCAAATAAACATATATTTATAGCAAAACATATGATACAAATAATACCAGGCACATGGCTGTTGTCACAGTGACAAGAACCATTTGGTCCCGTTCATCCATCAGCTGATCCGACTGGACCCTGAATGGCCACATAATCACAATGACCACAGCCATGAGACCCAGGAGATATAAAATTATTCTTACAGAGACATAGTGACTTCTGTATACCAACTGTGCTTGGACAGTCAGATTTTCTGCTTTGTTCTGTGGCATGAAAGCACATCCATTCTCTGTGTCCAAGACTGCACCTATATACTGCAGTTTTTGTTAGGGAGTCAACATAGATTTTGACACATTTAATGTGACTACCATGTCCTTAAACAGCTGCAGTGTTCAAGACAAGGTATATAGGACAGTTCCCTGGGGCTTGCCTTCAGCAGCCAGTCATCCAGATAGGGGAACATATACAAGACTTCCATTCGAAGGACTACTGCCACTACTGCCAAGCATTTCGTAAAGACCTGTGGTGCAGAAGACAAGCTAAAGGGTAATACTCTGAACTGGTAATGTTCCCCCTTCAGCACACAGTGGAGATATTGCCTGTGGGAGTTACTGATCTTGGCATAAAGGTATACATGCTTCATGTCTACACAACAAAGCCAGTCCCATGTTTGCAGAAGGGGAATCAGAGCTTGCAGGGATATCATTCAGAAATTCTTGTATTCAATGTAGATATTTAGATCCCTGAGATCATACACAGGACTAAGATACTGTGTCCATTTTGGGATGAGGAAGTATCTGCAATAGAATCCTTTGTTTCTCTGTCACTGAGAAGCTAGTCCACATATTTGGAATAATGACTAAACTTCATTCAGAAGGAACAAATGGCCCAGAGGATAACAAGAAGGAGTCGGAGGATGATCTGGAGGGGATTCTAGAAGCTCCAGAGCATGCCCCCTTGCAGCATGCCTATCACCAGGACCCACTTGTCCATTGTAATCTCCCACCACTATGTCAAATGCAGGGAGACTCTATCCCCACAGCCACCCCTGTAGGTAACAGTGTAGGTGGGGTGTATCTGGAAGAGTGTCAGGTGAAACCGGTGGTGGCAGTGTCACCAGTGCTGATTGCCTTGGGTGCTTTCGTATGAGTACCTGGGGGAAGGGGGGGTCCAGCAGGGTGCCATGTCTTCTGCCATGGTCTTTCAGATGGTAGGCATGACCACTTCTGGCAGCAGGCTGATTAAAAGATCCCCTTCCACTACCCCTGGCAGGAGTGGGATACAGGGACTTGACAAATCTGAGTCATTTTTGAGGTCTGAAGGCCTCTTTAACATCTTAACCAAAAATGTTGGTCCCTCTGAAAGGGGCATTCAAAACAGCTTGCTGCAAATCATTGGCAAAGCCAACAACTGTGAGCCAAGAATACCATCTCATACAAATAACAGAAGCAGCAGCTCTTGCAGAAGTATCCGATATATCATAAGCTGAGCATGGCAAATGTTTGCCAACCTCAGCACCAGAAGTTAAAGGAAAACTACACCCTCATATCATTTAAATTTTATTTGTTTCCATGCCAACAGACAACTCCTCTCCTGTAGCTGCTAGGGCTATATGAGTTACCTTTAGTTTGCATTCACTGCTCTCTGTAGCCCCTGTGACTGCCCTGGGGGTCTCCATTTCATGGTTGTTGAAATCTCATTGTCCATGAGAACTGCATTAGCATATGAGAACGTGATGTCAGCTCAACCATTTGTATCATGTATCTTCGTGCTGAAAGAACAAATACCCTGCAAAAACTCCCTGGAAACATACTGTAAACTGGATGATGTTTAAAGGGAAAAACCCTGCATTACAACTCCGATAGTTTGCAAAGCTCACTGAAGGTAAAAGCAGTATTTCATACCTTCTTGTAGCTTTTTTCTTTGAACGCTAATTAAGCAGACAGGCATACTGGGGACTTTAAAGGTTGATTATGCATCATGTTCTCATATGCTAATGCAGCTCTCAGGGACAATGAGATTTCAACAACCACCAAATGGAGCCTCCCTGAACAGTTACCGGGCCTAGTATGAAGTGTGAAAAAAGACTAAGGCAGTTGCATGCATCTCTAAAGGCTACATGAAAAGAGTAGTCTGTTGACATGGAAACAAATAAAATTGAAAAGATATGAGGGTGTAGTTTTCCTTTAAGGTTTTAAGGAACTCAGTCTTGGCAGAGCCATCAGGCAAAGCCTGGGCTGCAGTTTTTTCAGCTTTTCACAGGCTGTTCTGATATTTTATCATATGGGTCTGATAGTTTGCAATCCTAAGGCCCAGTGAAGCAGAGGCATGCAAAGGAGCGCCTTCTCTCCAAGGAAGGTCGGGGACATATCGGAGCTCACACAAGGAGCAGGAGAGCTGTAATCATGGATTAAGTTTTTATTTTGTTTCCTTCATTAGCAGCACTAGCGCTTCTTCTCTAGGTGCCTCAGGGACTGAGGAAGAGAGCCAGACTGGAGAAGAGACAGTGGCTGGAACAGCTAAGGAGATTGGGCTGCAAAACATTCACTTGCAGAGGTGCTCAGGGACCGACAGGAGACTGAACTGGGGCTTTGTTAAAATTAACTGATTGTTTTTCTTTGGCAGCTTTTTAGTGAACGCTGGCTGTGGAGTTAGAAAGAGCCCAGAGGCGGGCATGATTTGGATGCACTAAACAATGGCCACCTAATTCTCTAGCTCCACTCCTGACTCGGTCAGAAAATATTGTAACTTGTAAATGAATCAATGAATGTGACCCCAAAAGGTAATGGGGCACTCTATTAACTGCATCCGAGGAATGGTATTGAAAGAAATCCCTCCCGGGAGCCAAAGGGGACCAGAAGCACAGACCACTAGTCTTGGGGCCCTTACACGAGGGAGGCGCTGTACAAGCCGAGTGCTTTCCTGATCACTGCACAGCCATGAATGAAAGTAAAGGACAGCAGAAAAGCAGAACAGCAGATGACAGCAGCTCTGAAAAAGACACTTTCACCAGAGGAACTGTAATTTACACGCACCCGTCAACTGCATTGACTGAAGGAACTGATTAAACAACCCAAACACTGCTGTCTTATCTGAACAGCTCTCCATGCAGATAGACTCTGCAGAAAGTGGCCTGGGCACTATGGCCCCAGCAATAGATACTCGGCTGAATGAACAATCGGGATACATAACCTGCATGTTGGAAGAGCTGGTAGTGGACATGACAGATGTTAAAACAGAACTCGCTGGCACCACAGAGGATATCAGTGTTCCCAAAGACAAAATAAATGTGGTAGAACAGAGATCAGATGTGCTAGAAACACACCAGCATAGGATACTTGCCAAGCTCAAGGAACATGAGGCTCGACTGCAAAAATTATGGGAAAGGGCAAAGTATTAAGAACATTGGGGGCACCACAATAATGTGAGGATTCTGGGCATCCCCAAGGGCCTGGAAGGGAGGTGCATGGAAGATTTTTTAAACAAATTTCTGCCCAGGCTGCTGGGTGAGCGATGCAGGGGCCCATTGGAAGTCGAAAGAGCCCACAGGACTCATGGGCAAAAGTCCATCCCAGGCAACACCCCAAGGCCAATTATCACTTATTTCTTGAGATACTTGACCAAGGAGTGACTCCTGAGAGCTTCCAGGAACTTGGGGGAGCTAACTTTCAAAGGTGCCAGAATCTTGCTCTTCAGAGACTTCTCCTATGAGGTGGCTATGAGACGCAAAGCCTTCGGGCAGCCAAAGAAGGACTTAAGGGCAGCTGATTTTAAATATGGTGTCAGAGGGATGTGTGGACTATGGGTCACCAAAGAGGGCAAAGAGATGGTGGGGAACACTCCTCAAGACATTACACGCTGGATCTCTAAATGATGGCCAAACACTCGACTAGGGATTACAAGCCCCAGACAGCTCTGGTATTCACATGACCAGAGTGCAACACAGTGGAACCAAGATGTGCCAGCGGGGAGGGCAGAGAGCAGTAAACACAAGGAGACCGGAAAAGACAAAATGGTGGTGCCCAGGGCAGCTTCTAAAATGGTGGATAACAGTTACACGTGCAAAGTGGTGCATGCCGCTACACCATCACAGCCCCACCTCAGAACACCCAAAGAATGCAAGAACACCCCTAACTACAACCACAGTGATCCAGACCAAGGTCCCAGAGCAGAGCAGAGCAGGGAGAAGAAGGGCTTCTCCCAGCTCCAAGGCATTGCCCCGGCCAGATACCTGCGTGCTGACTCCAGTAGTGAGGAAGATACCAGAAATGACCAGAACAAGGGACCCAAAGCACAGCTGCAAGAAGTGACAAAGATCAATTGGGCCGATGAAAGGGAAGAGGAGTCCGAGGAGCATATGGACAGCTCAGAAGTCCCACAGGAACTGAATAAACCAGGGATCTGATCTTTTGCAGAGGTGACGGCGATGGGACAAGGCTGAAAGCCAGAAGGGCTGCTGATCAGGATGTTTCTTGCTAGGAGGATGACACTGAGGTGTTAGTGAACTGCTCTGCCACAAATCATTGGATGGCAGGACAGTATCTGCTTTATGTTCAGTTGGTCCATCTCAGACTGAGGAGGGTGCATACCTATTTCAGGGTTTCGATTAATAATTAGGAAGGGTAAAATGTTTAATGTCTAATGATTGCTGTAATGTTAAAAGCTTGTTGCTGTGTTTGGTAATCTCCCCCCCCCCCCCACAGGATGGGGTACACAAGTGGGGGATGTAGGAACAAGCGGGCAAGCGCAGGGGAGGAAACAAACATGAGGTCTGTTCCTCCAGAATGTGGGGTGGGTTCTAGGATGGATGGTGTGGGGAAGGGGAAAAGCCCCAGGTCTTAACATAGGGGATAAAGGGTAGAGCAAACCAAAGCCCCCCCCTTCTAGGCAAACCCTATATACTTCCCTCTGAAACAGAGAACCCCACTGAATCACAGGCCAGAACATTAACAGTCCAGGGCTGCTGGAAATACACCCAAGGGATATGTAAACCAACCAGAATAGAAGGGAAGGTGCAGCCTTGTGAGGGCAAAGGGAGGTTAAAATAGAAGGGGAAATAAATAGGGAATGGGGTGAAGATAGTGAGACACAGAAACATTGCCACAAGATTAGTAGTGGTGAGAGAAAATGACTCCATGTGGACAGAGTTAGTCACACAAGGCCTTACCAAAGAGTGAGGGTGGGTGGGGCTTAGCACAAAGTCCTATCCCACCCCCCATTCAGTGAAACATTGCAGGCCTGGACCACAAGACTAGAATTTGTGATTATTACTGATCTCGCTCCAGACTTTAATCCCCACTCTTGAATGCGAAATCAGACCTCACACCCCACCACCCCACATCTGCAGCAAACCCCTACGACAGGTGGAAGGAGCCCAAGACACCCCCGGGAAGGGAGACCCCGAAGTAGCCCTGGGATCAGCTGAGGCAGAAAAAGAGATATATTTACACTGCAGAGAATATGGGCATGACAACAGAAATACTGAACAGGAGTGGAAAAAGCTCCTTATCAACCACATTGCTACTTGGTACCTGGACGTAGCTGTGGTACAGTGGTCATACTTGCCCCTTACGTGCATGCCCATGGTGCTTTAGTGGATACACAGCACAACTCACCTTATAACAGGACAGATCAGTGCTACTCCAACATCTTTATGGGACATCATCGAAAATACCCTCATGGCCAGGGCCACAACAGGGACAAGGGTAACGCAAGAAGGAAGGAACTGCAGGTTATACAGTAGCGGGAACAGAGAGAAGGAGACAGGCTGTTCAGGGACATATTGTGATTGCTATACCTATAAAGCTGTTTGGAACAACCTTGTGTGGGCCTTTGCTGTTGGGCTTTGTTCTTTTATCTTTCCAGGTTGCCCCAGCACAGAGAACTACAGGCCGCAGTTCAGACCCCCTGGTTCGAGGAGTGCTTCACTTCCAGGAAAAGGAAAGCAGGACTACCCCAGGACCTGAGGACAGAAAGGAACATCTACAGAAGTAAGTGGTACATGGGCTATAGTGCAGTAACATGGCATCCATGGACAGGAAGAGGGTGTTGAGGTGTGTCTCCTGGAATATTAAGGGGCTGAACAACCCTGAAAATGAACGAATCGAATGTCCTGCAGCACCTCAGATTTTTAAAAGCTGATGTGGCACTTCTTCAGGAGATGCGCCTCACAGCCAGGACAGTCCTGTGGCTACAAAAGTCATGGGTAGGGAAAGTGCTGCATAGCTCTGCCTTATCCAAATCAAGGGGAGTGGCAGTGCTGGTGCACAGATCATGCCCATGGACAGCAGAGTGGGTCAAAATGGACAAGCAGGGGAGTTAGATAGTTGTTAGCTTTACCTTTCCCAGGGGGAACATGGTTATAGCCAATGTATATGACCCCAACCATGATGACCCAGATTTCTTCTTGCAGGTTGGCCAGGCTATAGAAGAGGCCTGGGGAGAAGAGCAGGAGATGCCAATTATGCTAGGGGGTGATTACAGCTTGGTCCAAGACATAATATTGGACAAATTGCAGCTCTCCCTGGATTCTCACACCAAATCCAGAGAAGCTTTGACCCTCCTACAGGAAGAATGGGGCATGAGGAACCCATGGTGGGGAGATAACCCCACTGGGAGGGACTACACCTACTACTCAGTGGCCCATGGGATGCATAGTAGGATTGACTATTGGCTAACAAACAGAGAAGCGTCACAGGGAACACAAAAAGTTGTAATAGAACAAATGGTAATATCTGACCATGCACCAGTTAGCCTGCTTTTCATCCTGCTAGGGACATAGTTGAACTCCATGAGATGGCACTGTAACCCTCTCCTACTAAGGACCCAGAGTTTGGCAAGTGGCTGAAAATACAAACAAAGGAATATTTTGAGATAAATGCTAATGGGGAAGTAGGAGCAGGCGTGGTATGGGAGGATTTTAAGGCCTTTTTGAGGGGCTGCTTTATATCGTACATTGCCGCTCAGAACAGGAAATGCAGGGAGGAACTGGAACACCTGCAACAGAAGTTGGCAGAGCTGGAGATTCAGTTCAGAACTTCCCCATCACCGCCTGGAGACCTGGTGCCCCAAATCACAGGGATAAAATTCAAAATTAACACTACCATGCAACAAAAAGCGGAGTGGCAGCTCCTCAGTTCTAAGCATAGATTCAGGAAGGTTGGGGACAAGGGAGGCAAGCTGATGGCTTACCAGTTACATAAGCAAAAAGCCAACTCCCAAATCCATGCATTAAGGGCCTAGAATGGGGATATGATGTCCGAGCCAAATGGCATAAATGCAGTAATGCAAAAATACTATCAGGCTTTATATTTCTCCACTAAATCCCCGATGACTGGGGAACCCGAGGCAGGGACAGTGGCCTTCCTGGACTCTCTTCAATTCCCTCAGCTATCTCAGGAAGAGATTAGGGACCTGGATAAGCCCCTCTCCGAACAGGAGATACGTTCAGCCCTAGCCAAACTGGCAAAGGGAAAAGCCCCAGGTCCTGACAGTATGTCAGTGGACCTATATCAGCTAATAGCAGATGAAATCACTTCTACACTATGGGAAGCTCTTAAAGTAGTGAGAGACAAGAAAATCCTACCAACCACCATGAGAGAAGCCATCATAACACTGCTTCCCAAAAAATTGGCAGAGCCACTGGACTGCTCAAATTTCCAGCCCATCTCTCTTATTTCAGTCGATACAAAGTTGCTAGCCAAAACCCTGGCAACTAAATTGGAGAAAGTCCTACCCGTCCATCATAAACCCCTCACAGGCAGGCTTTAGTAAGGGTAAGATGGGGGTGGACAACATTCGCATGGTCTTAAATCTCAAATGGTGGGTGCTGAACTCCACCATGCCTATGGTGGCACTGGCAGTTAATTTCTGCAAGGCATTTGATTCAGTAGAGTGGAGGTATGTACATAGCACTCTGGAAGCCTACAGTTTTGGCAAAATACTTCATGAACTGGATCACAACCTTCTACAACATGCCGATAGCTGCAGTGCTAACAAATAAAAACATCTCCCAGCAATTCCCACTGCAACAAGATCTGGTCAAAGCCTACATGTCTGCATGAAGCTATTAAGAGAGCATGGAGGTGATGGTAGAAAGGGTCTCTGTGTTATGGAGTTCAGGGTGTAAATGTCCACTGTGTCCAAGATGGTCACTGGAGTTCACACATGTGCACTAAGATACAGTGGCCATCTTGGGCACAGCAAGCATTTCTGTCTTGAGCTGCTTCCATATGCATGGCATGGCAAAATGTGGAAGTATCACATTAAAGAAGTGCACCTTTTGGGGGGAGGGTTCTGCACTGCAGAGAGAAACTGCAGCCATGGAGGGGAGAGGCAGCGGAAAAAAACAAAAACACACCACCAGTGATCTCTGCACTGAGGACAAAGGGCGCAGCACTGTTGAAGAGAACTGGGACCAAATACAGTAATGGTTCCTTAAGTCTGCTAGAGTGATAGCAACATGCCTGCAGTGCTCCGCCCATGCAGTCATAAAATTATTAGACAGTATGATAGTCGAGTGCTTCCTAGGCATCACCAGGAATTCTGTTCCTTTTCATGATGTTTTTGTTTTTTTGGGGGGGGGTTGCAAATTATACACTGGGGACCGGTTGTGTTTAGGTGACACTGCAGATTAGCAAACATGGTATACTGATAGTGATAGACTGGTATACTATCAATAGATGACAGGGTAGAGGGAGGGATAAAGTTGAACATGTAGAGGGAGGGGATTGGGAGGCAGAAAATGCAGGTAAGACACAAAGAAACTGGACAGAGGGAGGGAGCAGGAAACTGAAAAAATGCAGTTTCTCACAAAGAACAGGTATTATTCTACAGCCAAGGTATGAAATGGCAGAAGAAGGGAACAGGTGGGACTCAGCAGAGGGAGTAGGTGGGAGGAGAAAAAACAGCAGGGATGTCATAAAAAAAACCATAACTAACAAAAAATGGCGGGACATGGCAGAGCAAGTGAGAAAAAAAGTTGGAATTTCTGAACAAAAAATGGGCATTGCTCTACAGCCAATGAGACAGAGGACAAAAGAATGGAAGACACTGAGGAGGGAGAAGGGGCTTGGTGGGAGACCGAAATCCTATCTTAGGTCACATGTGCATCAAGCAGCCTATCAGGCTTACATAACCCTAAGGTAATGGATCTGGGAGTGCCATGGATATACAAACAACACAGTGGTGTGGGTGAGAGATGGTGGAAGGGAGGCAGAAGACAAAATGGGAATTGCTGAACAAAACAAGTCCAGGATGGCTCAGCGGAGATGCAATTCCCTATTTACAACTGGGTCACGCTAATCACGTTTCGCAACTGCAAAAACTGTGAAGTCTATTGATTAATTTTCTCAACAACTATGGTGGGATTTGAACTGAGGTTTCCTGACTCCCCAAACCTGTTCTATAATCATCTGAGTAAGTGCCCAGTTCTTTGAATGTGGGTTCACTGTCACTTATGGTGAACTCCCCATCACAGTGCAGTTCCTTTGGAAGTGATCACTGGTAATTACTACAGAAATCGGAATTTAATATTTTTGAAAATAACTTACATGAAACAGAAGGACAGGTAAAGGAGAGGGAGTAGGTGGGACATAGCAGAGGGAGCATGACAGAGAAAAGACAGTGGGGATTTCTGAACCAGAAGAGCGTATCTAAAAAGAATCAAAGGGACATAACAGAGGGAGCAGCTGGGACACAGCAGAAGTAGGGAGCATGAAGGGAAAATAAGCTGATATTCCTCATAAGAAACAGGACATTAGTCTATAGCCATGTAGGGACATGGCAGTGTAAAGGAGTGAGAAGAACACAGGAGAGGGAGGAAAAAAGGCACAGATTTCTGAACAAAAATGTCACCATTACTATTCAGACAGAGGGATAGGTCAGTGGAAAGGAGTGGATGGGACTTCACAAAGGGTGGGAGCTGCATGAAGAGAAAAAAAACAGGATTTCTTAGAAAAGAAAAATAAATAAGCATAAACCTAGAACTCAGAGTGACATGTCAGAGAGAAAGATTGGGGAGGGACAAGATTTCACTAACACACACACTTAAAACCAATCGGTGAAACAGGATTTCATATGACTGTCCTGTCCCTTGAGAAGGTTTCACAATAATGTATGACATGTATCCACACCACTGTCTCATCGCTGTGCTGCTCAGTCTGCTCCAGTCAGGCACATGAATTGGGACTGGAGGGATGGAGGCATACAGCGCACAGTGGGCGGCTGTGGGAGGGTTTATTTTTACAACTATGTCAGGTATGCTATACTGTGCCTTGAGTTGGATGACTCTGTGCTATGTCTAAAACAAAGCCCCCAACACTCATAAAAAAATGCCTATTTTCCAAACCCAGTGATTTGCAGAGTAACCCTGCTAATTACCTGTGAACTATGAATTAGGATTTCAATCAATCAGTTTATTGTTATTTGGTTAAAAAAACCATTACAACATAAAAAGCATCCAAGACATCTGAAAAGTGTCACAATATATCAGAAGATCACTTTTATCATTAAAAGTACTGTGACAGCGGTCACATTTTCATAAACCTGAACAATGATCAAATCTCACATACCTAATAACAAAGATTCATTCAGACTATGTAAATACAATAATTTCCCAAACTCTTAATTCTGTTAAAATAATATAGCTCTCCAGACTCAGTTATTGTGTTTTATTATGTTTGCTAAAAATGGATTCACAAAGAGATTATTTCATCTAAACTGATGATTAAACCCCAATTTATGCTCCCAGAGCTTGACATGATATCAATATTTTGGCTGAGGACAATTGTGGATTTATAACACTTGTGAAACCTCTCATTTACAAGTCTGATTTTTAAGGCTTCGGTAACTCAGGAGTCCATAGTTTAATCTGTCAGACTGGAAGTTTCAAGACAAAGTCTGCGAGAAAAATCATGGCATCTAGAACTTAAGGACATAAGATATGAGTAATATAACTGAAAACAGGCAGGTTGTGTCTTAACAGACAAGTATTAGCTTCAGGCATATAGCAATTGATTGTGGCAAACGGCCCCATATCCGGGAGTCTTCATTTAGCAGATTCAGTAGCCGTAAACCAGCCACAAACCTAACGTGAAAAATTATAACAGCTCCTTTCATGGGGGGGGAGGGGGTGCTGTCTCTCTTGCTCGAAGAGTCAAAAGTCTAAAAACCACAGCATAAATTTGCCATAATGAGTCCCTTCAAATTCAAGATATCAGCAATATTGGCACTCCAACTGGCAGTAAAATCTATCATCCAGGTACACACAATGTCAATATTATTTTTTAGAAGCAAACAGACATAATTCAGTGAACCTTTCTTATGCCCATTTAGGAGACCAATACAAGTTTTCCTTGCAAGTTTTACAAGGGCATCAGATGAGATGTATAAAGACTAAATCTACACATTTAGAGGAGCACCTCAAATACTGACATTGATGGAAGTCTATAATTAATTTCAAAAGAGCAATGCCCTTAACATCAAAGCATCTTTGCTGGTATTACCATCCAAAAAAAGAAATTTAAAAACAAACTTTTCAAGGGTTATTACTCCATGATCACTTGAACAGCGCTCATGTGTGGCTACTAAAAGAATTTAAACTTATCTCCAAATTCTTATCTTCTTGGGCAAAACTGTTCGCATTCTTGCAGAGACACCTTTGGTCAGCAACTGCTTTCTGTTTTCATCTTTCCCTACTCCCATTGTGACATTGTTGAGTGCTTCTCCTAGGATATTCATTTCATTTTCCAGATCTGGGGCTTTGTCTCCACATGGCTCCCTTTCCAGCTCTGAAAATTACCAAGCCTGTACCTGTAAATTAAAACAAAAGGAATGCTCCACTGAGCGCAATAACTTTGGAGATTATCATACCCAAGCCCTTAGTAAACAGGCCCCTGAGGCAATGTTAGCGCATACCTTTTCCAGGCAAAAATAAGCCTGTGAGCACCAAAGGAGCTATAATCGTCCGGAATAACTCCTGAACATCCTCTCTTGAATACCACAACTCTGATTTATATGCGGCTTTTCTTCAGCAGAACTGGCAGCATTATAACATTTTGTAGCAGAACACACCAGTTACAAAAAGTTTCAGAGGTGCCATAACTACTTCTTATCAGCACACCAACTAAAGTCCCATAACTACTTCTTATCAGCACACTGACTAAAGTCAACATGCACAGGGAGTGCATACCGCGAAGCCAAAGAGAGCTGTGGCTTATTTTAAGAAACAACTCCCCAATTCAAAAAACTTTTAATCATGTATAGGGAGCCCGGGTTTAGCAGCAAGAGCTTCATTCAAATAGTACGTAGCCCGAGTATTCACAAATACCTGAGAGACTCTTCAGTAAATCACTTGCAATGTACTCCTGGCTAATATATATATAAACAAACAGCATTTCAGCCTCAATATAAAAGTCCAAATACAATTTGAACATGGATTTCATTCATCATTCTTTTTAAATACATCAGAAATGCAGCATATTTTAATTAAAAGTTTACAGACAAACTTTAAAGTCAGAGCTCTTGAGAGGAGCAGAGCAATGTTGACGCCATCTTGTTGCTGCACTGCTCCCCCCGCTGAGCTGAATTAGGATTTCAACCACTCTACAGCATGTAGGCTACAATTGGCTCTAAACGGAAGGAAAGTTAGAACAAAAGCCAGTTTCTCCAAGTTGGGGATTTTTTGTTACGCTTCGGCTTAGGACTGGCATGATTTCTACTTTATTTTTTTTTTGCACCACCAGCAAGACATCAAACAAAGGAATTCAGCAACAATCTAGTGAACCTTGTGTACTCTCTCTCGGTCACAGTCTCGTAGAGCCTGCTGTATGGGTGAGGAGACCGGGAAATCTATGTATGGGACACATATCTCTGCAGCTCAGTACACATGAAGTGGGACGAGAGGGGTGGGGTCATGCAGCGCACAGTGGGTGGCCCTGTGATTGGTGGGGGCAGAGTTGGAATGTGTTAAACATACTCTCGGGGGAGGGAACCTCTCAAAAGATCAAGTGCCAAGAAAAAAAGACCTCTTCAACTTCTATACCTCATATAGTCAGAGTAGTAATTGGGCTCTCCTCGGAAGAAACTGTTTTAACACTTCATCATATTGCATGGTCGGAAAACATGACGTAGGTCCTTTTTGGATGCAAAATATCTGCAGGCTATGCCCACTGCAGACATAAAAAGGGACGAGGCAAGAATTCCCGCTATCCCTCCTGCTCTTCCTGATAGCTATTGACCCACTAGCCAGGAAGCTACTCCACACTCAGGAGGTGAAGGGCATTAATGTGAAGGGCAAGCAATATCTGCTGAACTCATAGGTGGATGATATCCTCCTAATGATGGAGGACCCGATGCCTTATATACTCGAGATACTGCAGGAGTATGCAGAACTCTCAGGGTTGTGGGTGAAAAAGAAGAAAACCACCTTGTCACCCCTCTACCTACCTGTACAGGACTGGAACCCAAGAACTTACAAGTAACATGGGCCCTTGGGGTTTCACATATTTAGGTGTCAGAACACTACCCTGCTGGAGACAACTTATAGACGAGAATTGCAACCCTGTCTTAGGCACCATCAAGGTGGACCTGAGGAGGTGGAAAAAGTTACAACTATCCCTTAAAGGCTAAATAGAACCCCTGAGAATGTTCACATTACCTAAGGTGGCATATAACATTTGCAACTTACCAATAGAAACACCACCCAGGATATTCCAAACCCTCGACAAGCTGGTCTCAGCCCTTTTATGGGAAGGTAAACCCCACAGGTTGGGCAGAACGAAGTTGAGGGCCTACTGGGCAAGGGAATGGATGGGTCTCCTCTGGTTCTACAGCTACCTCACAGCATATAGAATAGTGCAAGCCACAAGGTGGTTCCTACCAGACCAAGGCCTAACACCCATGTGTGTGCAGTTCAAGAGGGACATGGAAAACAACCAGTGGCTGGGTGCCCTGATGGGGGAAAAAAGAATTCAGGAAGACATAACATCCCCCGTGATAAGGGAAACCTGTAGCACATGGCAGAAGGGAATGGCAATGACCAAAAAACCTGAGAAGGATAGCGGACCATCACTGAGATACACACAGCTCTGGGGCAACCCCACCATACAGATAGAAGGCCACAGTATCTCGTGGGGAGAATGGAGGATGAGAGGAATAACAGCCATTGCCAACCTCTGGGAATAGAATTCAGAGACTCTGATGACTTTCCAGCAGGTGCAAGAAAAGTACCAACTCCCCAGACAAGATTTTTGGAAATACCTACAGTTCAGAAAGGCACTTAGAGTATATAAACACACCAAGGCCCCAGGGAAAGGCTGGAAGTGGGTGGCATCACTGCACAAGAAGGGGGAGCAGAAGGGAGTGGCAAGAAAGATATACAAAGTGCTCAGGGACAGCCAGCCTAACCCCATGGAAAAATGCAGATCGCACTGGGAGCAGGACCTGCACACAAGTCTCATGCAGAATTGCTGGGACAAGTGTACAAGAGATGCCCACCTGGTGTACTCAGATGCATGAAGTCAGGTAATACAGTTAAAGCTGTTATTATGATGGTACCATACCCCAGCAATTCTGTACTGCATGGGGGTGCTTCCCCACTTGAATTGCTGGAGATGTGGGTTGGCTAATGCCAACCTGTAATAATGTACAATTGAAACTTTTTTTTTGTTTATTTCTATGTTGTGTACAATTTTGTGATATGCAAATGGCTTGTAAGTGTTTTGTTATAATGCCAAGGGTCACCATTTTAAATGAGTTCGCTCAATGGTCTAACCCTTCAAATAAACTGAAATGAAATAAAATTAAATGAAATGAAAACTACTACACATCCTTTGGGAGTGCCACACACTACATGCCTTTTGGCAAGCAGTGATAGAGGACTGCTCCAAGTTCCTGAAAACACCTGTCACCACCACACCATCTCTTATAATCTTAGGAGACACCTTGACACTGCAGCTTGATCAGTGCTGAGTAAAAAGGTGGTTGCTGACAGTGCTCTTGGAGGCCAAGAGAGTGATTCTGATGAAATGGCGACAAGTAACCCCTTCCTCACTGCTAACATAAGAACATAAGCAGTAGCCAGCAGAAGGAAACCTCTAGGCTTATCTTGTCTGCCCTATTTGTGTTGGGATCTTGTATTTTATCTCATCACCAGTGTTTGTGTCACCTCTTCTCCTTCCCCCTCTTCCATTTCCTTGTCCCCACCTTCTCCCTCTGTGATTGTCCCAGGTTCGTTTAAAAGATCCCACTGGCTTGGATGCCACAACTGTCTCTGGTAGTATGTTCCAAGGTGTCACAACCCTTTTTGTGAAGAAGTGTTTCCTCACATCTCTCTTATATATTCTTCCCACTAGCTTTAGGCTGTGACCTCTGGTGGTGGTGGTACTTTCTCTCATATTGAAGATCCCTTCCCAATCTACCTTGTTTGTACCCCTTAGGTACATGAAGATCCCTATCATATCCCTTTCTGCCTCCTCTCCTCTAGTGAGTATATCTGCAGGGACTCCAGCCTCTCTTAATATGCCTTGTCATGCTACCCCCAGATCATCCTAGTTACCCTCCTCTGCACCTCCTCCAACAACTGGATGTCTTTCTTTAGGTACGGGTGCCAATATTTCCCTCCATACATTAAGTGGGGCCTCACCTAACCTAACATGGCATATGGCAGTGGCCAGGCTAGCAGCATTTGAAAGGCTATCATTTTCCAACAAGAACAAACTGGAAATATTCCACAGGCACTGGGATCCTTACTTAAATTCACATCTGTGCACAGTACCCTTACCTGCACCTGGCAACCCTCCTTTGTAAACAAACTATACCCATGTCCCACTAATAACCTACCCCTCTGGGATGAGACATGGCTGGCAGTCAACCAGCAAGTCACATCTCAAGGAAAGGGGAGCAGTCACAGTCATAACTGTAGTGCAATGTGTAACATAGAGGATAACGTATGGGCAGCGGTGTGTAACAACGCTATGTTTGCTTTTGAGTGGTTCCCTTGGCGACTCTGTTAAACCTCGAGTGCGAAGCTTGAGAGGTTTACAGGAATGCCAAGGGAACCATGAGAAGACAAACGCAGCATTGTTGCACACTGCTGACCATACGTTGTCTTTTATAGTGTATGGTCAGCGGAGAAACAAAAACATGATGCCAGTGTTGGAAACAATAATCTACTACTATACAACTGGCTGCAGGTTTACCTTACAGTGAAGGATGACATATCTGTTCATGGGTTTTCAAAGCGAGCATTTTTATTTCTAAACTTTTTAAACATAGGAATGTTCGGCTGTTATGGGGTCATGGCAACAGCATTGCGTGGTGGTTTGAGTGTTACACTATCGATGTGACGCATCGTCAATAGTATAACAAGAGCGCGACGTCACATTGCTAGTGTAACAACGCTGAAAAAAGATGATTTTTGGGCCATAACAGCATTCTACCTTACTTTATAATGTCATGGATAGCTTCTTTAAGGGAGTAGCATGTTTCTAGAACATTAGTACAACCTTACAGATACTCTTTATCTCAAGTGCTGCAATACTGAATAGAATGTTAATTAGGGATGTAAGTTTGTCATGGATGAGGTTTTAATGACTCATTGTTTGTTCATGAAATCATTAGTAAACAGTAGTAAATGTTGTGGCACTGTCATCATTGCTACATTCTGATGACACTAGTGAAGTCATGGAAGTCCTGAATAAAGATCAAATGTCATGGAATCAATGACGTGTATGACTGCCATGACAAACTTACATCCCTAATGATAATGTATTAGTCCTGCACAATGATCGTTATCCACTTGGATAGTATGTATCATGTTTTTCAAAACTGTTCAAAACAAAACATTGGAAAAACTAATAAAAATCTTTTATGATAAAAAAAATGAAGATTGAAACCATATGTTTCCACTGCTCCCCCTTATCGGAGCTTAGAACTGGATTCCTATTTCACTGGGAGTCAACAAAATTGAAATGCCTGGGGATCTAGGGCTCCAATTCAATAGACACAGTGCATGAGGATAATAATTATCTGCCATTTTCCAGACAAATCAGAAAGGGTTTTTCTATATGGGACACACTGCCACTAACTCTGTCTTGGAGAATAGAGGTGGGCCACTGTTAGAGCTGTATGGAATGGGAAAAGTTGTGGAATTTCAAAAAAATGTCATGAAATAACATGAAATTTCACGGACTTTTATCAGAATTGTATGGAATTTTTTTTATTTAGTAATTTAATCATAACTCAGCCATCCATTAATCTAGAGATCTGACATTTTGCATGTTCACTCTTTGGGTGGAGGGGAGGGCCAATATTGTGCCAAATATCATGAAATTTGGATGAATAGTTTCAAAAGTGTAGGTGCTCAAAGTCTGTCATTTTATTTAATGTGTGAAATTTCAGGAACATTGTTATCTGCATATACCTTGGCTGTCTATTGGGTCAGAGATCTTAAATCTGGCAAGATTCCTTGATGATAGGTGTTCCAATAATGCACCAGATTTCATGACAATATGATGCATTGTCTCAAAATTATATGTGCTTAAAATCTGTCACTTTATTTTTTGCAGGGAATTTTGTGGAAAAATTTAATCTGCATATAACTCAGGCACCTTTGAAGCTAGACATGTGTAAATTAACATTCATTTATTGAATTATTCAGAATACACCTTTGAGCCAGCGGCTCATTTACAGAGGTTCCACGTCATGTTACACAATTAGAGATCTTACAGAGAACAGTTTCAATAACAATTACAGAAGTCACAATATGAGTGAGAGTTACATACACTTGCAGTAGGTTCAATGCGTGGTACATAGCTCAGTGCTTGTGTATACTTATCAGCTTGACTGTTACGTGCTATGACTTAGACTTTGACTTTTCTCTGTCTCCTCTCCCTCGGTGGAATGCTGGGAAGGTGTAGGAATTAAGGCCCAACAGATTGTTACCATTTTGATTATCTCCTCCAACTCCAGAGAGTGTGATCAGTAGCACACAGGAAAGGAAAACATCCCTGTGGGAGAAACTTCTGAGGACACATGACTACTGACCTGCACGTCCTCTGTGCATACTAAGAGGTGATAACCCTAACTGTGGGCTGATGTTTGGTTCTGGTTATCTTCAAGAGTTTAAATCCTAATCTTGCTGGTTGATGAGTAGTGCCCTCTGAATCTTGGCGGTGAGCAGAAAGTCAATACTGAGGTATGAAGGTTCTGGCTGATGAAGAAGAGTCCAATTCAGATGTATGTCCAAATGAGGAAGGATTATTAATCCATGTCCAAGGTTTCTGTGGAGGAATGAAGAATTGTAAACTGAAGATAAGGATAATCCAGGGTGCAAAGTCTAGTGGTGGTCGAGCATTGGATAGAATGCCTTGTCTGAGCAAGTGGGAGAATGTTCTTCACAAAAGTTGGAGAGTAGGATCCTTCACAGAGGCCCTGACATGGCATCAACCAAGACCTCTATGTAGGTAAAGCACAGACACAAGCCAGGATGCCAGAGATGATAGGGTCAAAGTTAGGAAGAGTGGATACAGGAGCAAGCGCTTCTGAGGAAGCCACTTAAATGCAGGGAAGAGAGACACTTGATGTTGAGGGTGTCTGGACATGGAAGAGAGAGATTACATGGTTCTCTGAAGGCAGGCTGATGCAATGAGCAGTAGGGGTGAAATTCCAGTGGTTGATTAACATTATGAAGCTAGGTGGGAACCTCATGCAGGCTAGGTGAGGAAGCTGGATCGAAACAACTGACGTGTGGGTCATTGTTGTGGGTCCTTTCCTGAGAACTTGAGAAAGGTATGAGATGTCCATGACAGTCCAGCATATGGGGATCCAGATGCAGTATGGCGGAAGTGGAGAGGATAGGTCCCCGCAGGTGATCCAATGGTAAGATGAGTCATTGGAGTGCCTGGAGCCAAGTAGACTGAGCTGAACCAGCAGGATCCCCATGACTGATCACAAGAGAAGGTAGTCGGATATAGAACTGTAAGTCAGGCTTCTGTGTAGATTAGCTGAAAGGTGAGATCCTCTCGAGGGGTCTCGAGAGGAAGATGCACAAAATTCTTTAGTGGTTTTCTCAGCTGGTGGATTGTTGGCTAGGATTATGGCATTGACAAGCTGATGATATAGATAAGCTGAGATGGCTGAAAAGCGTCACTCAGATATGGGAAGGGTGCGAAGAGGTCATAGAGAGAGCAGGTAGATGTACCTGTACAGATGGTCAAAATCTTGGAGACATAAGAGACCTGGCTGATATTGTTCTGTTTCTTCAGTAGACATTATATACCATTGATTACCATAATAGAAAGATACCTAATAACTCAGGATGGTTTAGTAAATGAGTAGTGTTCAGCAGCAATGTCCTGTTGAATAAACTTGAACTGGAATGGATGGAAGCTGAAATGCACATGCCACAGAGCAAGGCCCTCATGTGAGCCAGGGTGGACTAGTGGGACCCCGAGGAGGTCTGCTAGGGACAGCGTGTAAAGTGATTGAGAAGCTAGTTAGGTCCCCACATAGGACAGCTGGAGTGGCGGGACTGTCACAAGAGGTCTTCTGTGAGGAGAAGTAGAAGTGGGTGAGTTGAGCTAAGCCTTGCATAGGCTATCTGGACTGGCAGGACCTCCGTGTAGGTGTGCCTGAGGAGAAGGAGAAGTAGGAGTGAGTCAAGCTAGGCCTCTACATAGGCTTACTGGACTGACAGGATAGTCATATAGGTCTGTCTGTGGAAGGAGTAGAAGTGAATGAGTTGAGCTAGGCTTTTGCATAGGCTAGCTGGACAGGCAAGACCCCCCACATGGGTCTGCCTGAGGAGAAGTAGAAGTAGGTGAGTCAAGCTAGGCCCCCACGTAGGCTAGCTGGACCAGAAGGACCATCACATAGGTCTGCCCGAAGATGGAGTAGAAATGAGTGAGTCAAGCTAGGCCCCCATGTAGGCTAGCTGGACTGGTAGGACCCCTGTGTAGGCCTGTCCGAGGAGAGAGTAGAAGTAAGTGAGCTGAGCTAGGCCTTTGCGTAGGCTAACTGCACTGGCAGAACCCCTGCATAAGCCTCTCCAAGAAAGGAGCAGAAGTGAATGAGTCAAGCTAGGCTTCCAGGTAAGCTGGCTGGACCAACAGGAACCAGGCTGGAATTATAGAGGCCCCCATCGAGGTCGGGATGCAGAAACAGTTTGCACGAATGAGGTGTTTATCTCCTACAAATAGGCAGTTCTGTCACTGAAGGACAGGGGTTTGCAGTATGAAATAAGCTACAGTAGTTTCTTCAGGTTTTTAAAATCAGTTCTAACTCATGCAGCAGTCCTTTGCTTTCCTCCATGAAATGAACTTAATGTACAGTTGTGGTGGTGGTCCTGTCTAGTTTAGTTGATTTAAAAGTACATTATTACTCCCAGTGTTAGACACAAAGGCAGCGAGATACTCTCACGTAGTAGGTCGCTGACATAGGTGAAAGTGCAAGCCCAAAAGGAAAACTGTCCAGATGCCGAGTACAGGGAAGGAACTCAGGAATAATGGCGGGAGGCAGCAGTTGGAAGGGGTGCAGCACCAGATGGAGACACAGGATGGAGCGAGGCCAGCAAAGAGCAGCATCCTTCTCATCCAGGTCCAGGAATGGAATCTAGGCATGGGAGAGCATGCGGAGTAGGAAATCAACACTTCAGGAAGCAAGAGTGCTGACCAACGGGAGGACACAGGCGGGCAAAGAATGGAGCAGTGGCTGGCAAAGCAGAGGCACAAACAGCAACAAAGGGCAGAAGAAACAATGAAAGCAGAAAAACAGGCAAAGAGAAGCACAACGGGGGGGGAGAGGGAGCATTGGGAAACAGGAAGGAGGGGAAGGAGGGGAAAGAGGAAGCCAACAGAGGGGGCAAGCAAAATGGAGGGAGAGACAGACCACAGAAGCAGGGGGGAGCAGAAATACAATGGTGACAGATGGAGGCACAGGATGGGGGAAAACAGACCATGAGGGGAAGAAACAACGAGCACAGGACAAGAGACAAGGCAGGAGAAACAAGAACAACAAACCAAGCCAGCCACGCAGCGCAGGAGTCCTCATCGTTTCTGAAACACTCGAATCTGAGCAGCAGGAGCACTGAGGATTAAGTAGGTGATGTGGGAGGGGCGATTCCCCACCCCTCGAACTACAGGCTATAGCCTTTCAAAAGAATTTTACCAAAATATACATCAAAAACAAAGCAATATATCTGAAAATTAAAGCCAGGGGCACATCAACTAGCAGGAAATGATTGAGGAATCAGATTCATTGTCTAGGCGAAAAGGAAGAGCATGAGAGAATACACATTTACCCAGCGGCCAGAGGGAGAAAGTTCTACATAGAAGAAAAAGTGATGGGGGTGTGGGGAATAGTGGAGCAGGCAGAGAGGAGAGGAGGGAAAGGGGGAAGTAGAGTGAAAAATAATGAGGTCAGAGGTGAAGTAGGATGGAAAGTCTGGCAGTGTAATGTCGAGGAGGAGGGGGGGAGGCAGGAGGTAGCAGAAGGGCTGTGGGGGGTAGTGACTACGTTGCAGCCAAGGCAGAGGGCTAGGGGAAGAATTAGGTCCCACAGTCACAGCCACTGTTGGAAGTAAGTAGGGCACGTAGTTTTGACTTAAAGGGTCCCAGCTTGAGTTCCTTTTGTGCCTCCATATTGAGGTAATTGAAATAGAGAGGTGAATAACTTCATGAATAACCTTTTTGTAATGCTTATAGAATGATATAAATATGGAGAGAATTGGATTAGAGATTTTTAAGTTACAGGGGTTCAAAACTTTACTATGTAAATATTTTCAAAGTTTTGTGAAAACTCGAAAAAATTTTGATGTTCATAACTTCTCTGCTCTTGCAGGCATAAACTTAATATTTGACATTCAAAAAAAAAAAGAAAAAAGAAGAAGCCCAGTGGTGACGTAGGAACAATCTGCCCAGACAGAGGCATTCAGAGGATGCCAAGGTTTGAATTGCAAACTTGGGGATTTAAAAAAGGGAAGAAAAGCGATTAGGCAACAAAGGAGTGCCTTCTCTCCAATGTGGGTCGGCAGCATATCGGAGCTCACACAAGAAGCAGGAGATCTGTAATCACTGATTAACTTTTTGTTTTGTTTTGTTCTTTAGCAGCACTAGTGCTTCTCCTCTAGGTGCCGCAGGGGCTGAAGAAGAGAGCTGGAGTGCAGAAGAGGCAGCGGCTGGAACAGCTAAAGGGATGGGGCTTTAAAACTCTCACTTGCAGGGGTGCTCAGGGATGGAAAGGGGACCAAGCTGGGGCTTTGTTACGATTAACTGGTTGTTTTTCTTAGGCAGTTTTTAGCAGACACTGGCTGGGTAGTAACCCAGCCCTACCTCCCCCATTCTACCTACCCAGGGCTCATCTGCATTTATATTCATGGTGTTGACACATTTTCTGTCACTTGCAGGAAGAGGTGAACCACAGGAAAAGGGGTAGCAGAGGAAGGAGGGTAAAGAGTGAAAGACAGGAGAAGAGAGAGAGAAAAAAACAAAACACACACACAGTGGAGGCCTAAAAAGGCCTAAAATATAGTCTGGGGTACAAAGAGTACAGGGGATTGTCACTGGTAACAGAGGGCATTGTAGGGCAGCAGGAAGGACTACATGGGTCAGGGAGTAGACAAAGTTAATGCAGCCAGGACGATGCAGGGAGTGGTGCATTGTAGTAGGTGTGGGGCTGCATTTTACAGGAGAACATTCTGGATTATGCGGTGCTGCCCCATCTGCCCCATCTGCTGAGCCATGGCGCAGCTCCGTTGAATATCGCCCAGTCTACGCCCCTGTGCAGCGAAGTTGCACTGTGCCCAGGCTTGCACCACAGCCTGGCACAGTTTGAATATCTAGGCCTTAGTTTTTTAACATTTTAACATACAGTCTTTATTTATAATTAGAATTATAGTATCAATGTATGTGCTCCGGAGCATCAGCAAAAGAAGAGACTACAGTTGCCATCCTCTCCCAACACTGTGGTACCAATGTACGGCTTCTATGGTGTTACAGTTTATGCAAAGTGTGCTAGTCAGTTCGGCATACTTAGGGAATAATGTCTGAACCAAAATATGGGCTACACTGCAATGAATGCAGGGAGTCTACACGATGCACCATGACATCGGTAAGGCATGGGAGACAGTATAGTGTAGCATCTGCTGTAATTGCTGTACACTTTACGTATGTGCATCAGAGATCCGCTGTAATGGAAAAATTGGGAAAACACAAACGGCTTGGCACAGACCAAAGTGGTAATGAAGTATGGTGACATAAGTGAGGAAGGGTGGTTCAAATACAATCTAACACTTGAGTACCTACCGCAAGGATATGTCCCTTTTTGTAGTGGGAGGTTGCCTTTCTCCGAGCTGAGTTGGCCAGGATTCAGGGGACCTCCGCCTCCACCCAGAGGCCACTGAGTCTGCAGCCAGAACCTCAAAGGATGCCCAGGAGGGGGTCTGAAACACATCCTCCAATTGGCCCAGCTAAGAAATTCCTACACTGTCTTGGAGGAGTGGGAAAGCCCCACATGGGCACCCAAGGTTGAGACTAAGGAGGATAGGTAGGTGCTCCAAGATGGAGCCCCAAGGGAGGTGGGGTAGAGGACACCAGAGGAAGAGGAAGATACTCCTGGTGGAGGACTCAATAGTCCGAGGAGTGGAGTTAAGGACAACTAGCAGGAGGGAGAGGGAGGTCAAGTGCCTTCCAGGAGGCACAGCATGGAAGGATGGAAAGCAAATCCATGGGATCACTGGAGCTGTAGTAAGGAGGAAGAACTGGATGTCATTGACCACCTAGGGACAAATGACCTGGCAGGGGACAAGGTGGAGCTAGCCAGAATTGAGGAGGATTTCAGGACATTGAGGGTGGCCTAAAGCAGATAGCATGCTTCATCTCTTTCTCGGAGGTACTACCTGTTCATGGCAAGGGGGAGGCTAGGACACTCTGCATCCAGAAATTCAACTTGTGGGAAGGGGGGGTCCACTGAACCACCAGGGATGATGGGTTTCTTCTAATTCTACTTCAGCCTGCAATCGGGCAGACAGGTCCACTGGACCACCAGGGATAATAGGAATTTTCTTTTATTCACTGAAGCCCGTGATTGGGCCGGCAGCAGTCCACTAGACCACCAGGGATTTAGGATGTATCTTTTTATACTGATGCCCACAATCGGGCATGGGGGG
The DNA here is from genome assembly GCA_016271365.2 of Neoceratodus forsteri. Lineage (NCBI taxonomy): Eukaryota > Metazoa > Chordata > Ceratodontiformes > Ceratodontidae > Neoceratodus > Neoceratodus forsteri. Next base: position 1,123,928,361 of record CM057449.1, on the reverse strand, counting down.
GCGTCACCATGGAGGTGCAGCCGGAGCTCGGGTGGCCACCCACAGATGGCAGCTGCTGTGTTGCGCCCTGCAATGTGGCAGCTCACCTGTGGGTGGCTATCTGTTGTTCCTTTTTTTTTGGATCAACTTTGTGCTGGCGCAGGTAGGGGTTGCACATGCATGACTCCGCACATCCCAGGCTGAATATCGGGCTGCGCAGAGTATGCATGGGCACGCCCCCCCGCCTGCACCTGCATACATTACTGATGCACTCTGGCGCATCGGGATTTGTGCCGTGCACTTTCCTTTGAATATCGTGCCGGGGCGCATCAGTGGGTTGCGCATGGCGCAACACTGTTGCGCCATGTGCAACCCTTTTGAATATCTGGGCCCAAGTGTTTTTAATTTTTACTGTAAACAATGTACAGTATAACAGTATAACAAGTGTTTTTAATTTTTACTGTAAACTATGTACAGTATAACTATGTACAGTACATAATTGATTTTATTGCATTCATTTATAAACTTAGCGAGGAGCTGGCAAGCTGGAGAAACAATTCAGTGCACCATGTCCCTTTATTCATGCACATCTAAGCATACTTTGGTGATCAGTGTTATGGTGCTTACATGAGAACACCAAATGAGCCCAAGAAAACACAGGAGCACAAGAAAAAATATAAACTGTCTATAATGATGGTGACAATCAGAAATGCAAGAGCAAAGGCAGTTTACTGAAGCAATCACACTGGAAGCAGCACTTGCCAAAAAATGCACTTTATTGCACTGTTCTCCTGGGAATGGACTGTGCAGCTCAGTGCTTATACTCTTGCTGCACATTACAATTCTGAACTGTTGAAAAAGTCATCCATTTAACACAGACCTCTATGTACCAATACTGAAAAGCTTACTTCAATTTATAGATCTGCCCAGTTCAAAAGTCGTCCTTTTGTGTCCCAATACGCTACAGATTACAGCTCCACTCAGTTAAAAAAATTTATTTTTTATACAGACTTGTTATAATTATGTATTTGCAGCACTTATTAAAACTGTAACACTGTACTCAGGCAATGCAGATTGTGATGTTCCTAGAACCGATGGACCTAGGACACAGAGCTTAGTCAGATAAGTAAAACTGAAAATCAGGAGAAATCACCACTTCTGCAATCCCAAAAGCAAGTATAACAGCTGCCAATATAACAAACAGCTTCAGTCATCAGTGCTGTCATTTTTGCCAGTTCAGTTTTGGATCTGCACTCACTGAGGCTGGGTCCAGGAAAGATGAATGAACGAGCAGTGAGAAAGGTGCAGTGGGAACACCTTCCCTGTGCTGATGTCACTCATGCATGTGGATGCACTGCTCGTGTGAACTTCAAACAAAGAAAAAAACATGCAGAGACAACTGTGGCACAAAAATGTAAAAAAACTAAGCATCTGAATATATTTAATACTTAACTTCAGGGCAGCTGAGCTTTGCATCACTCAATGAAGGGAAGGTGATCTGCAAACATGACATCGGGGGGAAGTTGGTAAATCACTTTAAGCAAGCTAGGGAACATGGGAGTGAGTACAATAGTGGTAAAGTAGGTGGGAAACTGGCTGGATAACAGAACACAGAGGGTGGTGGTAAATGGCAGTCACTCCGCAGAGGGAAAAGTGACCAGTGGGTTACTTCAGGGATCAGTGCTGGGTCCAGTCCTATTTAATATCTTTATCAGTGACATTATAGTGGGCCTAGGAGGGAATAGTTGCCTGTTTGCTGATGACATGAAGCTCTGCAACAGGGTGGACATGCCAGAGGGTGTGGATAAAATGAGAAGAGATCTGCAGAAACTTGAGGACTAGTCAAGGGATTGGCAGTTAAGGTTTAATGCAAAAAAGTGTAAGATAATGCACATGGGGCACAAAAACCCAGGAACAACATATCAGCTGGGGTTGGGGATATAAAATGCTCCAAGTAGGAAAGGGACGTAGGTATTATCATCTCTGATGATCTCAAGGTAGGAAGTCAGTGTGACAAGGCAGCAGGAAAAACAAACAGGATGCTGGGATGTATAGGCAGGGGTATCACCAGCAGGAAAAAGGAGGTAATAATTTTACAATACAGGGCATTAGTGAGGCTGCACCTTGAGTATAGTGTCCAGTTCTGGAGGTCTTACCTACACAAGGACATAGACAGGGTGGAGGCGGTTCAGAGGACAGCAACCAAGATGGTGCAGGGATTACATAACAAACTGTAAGAGGATAGGCTGAAGGACTTAAATATGCACTCCCTGGAGGAGAGGAGGGAGGGGGGTATATGACTCAGAAATTTAAGTACCCCACGGGGAAGAACAAGATGTAGGAAAATACAATTTTCCAAAAACAAAAAATGCTCCAGGACAAGGGACCATAGGATGAAACTTGAGGGATGGGGAGGTTCAGAGGGAATCTGAGGAAGTATCTTTTCACAGAGGAGGGTGGTGGACAAGTGGAACAGCCTGCCAGAAGAGGTGGTGGGGGCAAATACAATTACAGGATTTAAGAATGCATGGGATAGGCATAGGGGGAATTCTGGTAGTCGGGGGAAGGGGACAACCTAGTTCCAAGGAAACTTGAAGAAGTACAGTTACTAGCATTCATGGGCAGACTAGGTAGGCCGAAAGCCCTTATCTGCCGACAACATCCGTGTATCTATGTACACGTGCCCATCGCATCCAGCCTCCTAGGTTCTTTATCAGGAGGCAACATATTCATGTGTTTAGGTACTCTAGACCTATAAGGAGCAGCTATGATGACTACAGAGTCAATTTCTGGCTGTTTAATAAGGCTATAAAAAGGCTTAGCAGATGGAGCAGGATACTACTTGTCACTGTTTCTGGGAACTGCAGGCAGTGAGTCTGGTCTGTACCATGCAGCAAAGGTAGCATCCTTAAATGCAGGATATATAGTTGGAATTACAATGGAGGGTATGCAAAGAACTTTCAAAAATTCCGTCAGATTTCTTTTTGTGTAATCTTCCTGTTGCGCAGCAAAGCCAATGGCAGCTTGCATTTGCTGTATCATAGTTTGAAAACTAGGATCCTCAGGAGGAGGCTTCAGGAATACCTTATCGAGTCCTCACTACAGGATGAGAGGGTAGAACTAGAGTGAGGTGCAACATATTGTTCTTCCTCATACTCCTCCTCTAAATCTTTCTCTAAAACTATGAGGTCAGGATTATATTCTACATTGTCGACATCTCCATGAACAATGGGAGCCACAGAATGCATTGGCAACACCAGTGATGGCTAAGAGGAAGAAATCTGTGGCGTGTTAGTGGAAGAAGTCAATAGGGGCTGGGTGCCTGGAGGCTTTGTTGAAGTGATAAATGCCTTCATAGGTAACCCATGCAGAATGCATCATAGCATTTCAGAAAACGATGCCAGCACAGCCTAAAAGTCAATGGCACCCTGTAAAGGGGCTGGGACTACCTGCATCGATGGGCCATGGCCTGATGACAATGGTGTTTCACCTCCCACAGTAGGCACAGCAGCGTCTAAGCTAAGCCCCAATCTTGGTGTCTCATCTATGGTTGGGGGGGTGGCTGTTGTCAATGCCACCAGAGTGGGCAATGACATAATAGATTCACCTTGTCTCAACAGCAACCATGATCTTGCCAGCGAAAAGAAGATCTCTCTCTTATTCTCTCTGTTTGTGCTTGTGGCCATGTGGTAGTCTGTGTTTTTGTGTTTAACGTAAAAGTATCTTTTTAGTCCTAACTGCAATGGCACTACCATGTCATTATTATTAATAGCAGCTGTGCTATATGCACAGTGTATTACATTGATATAGTCACTTCTCATAGGATGCTTTATGCTGGTCAAAGCACATGTGGGGGGGGGGGGCCCTTGTGAGTCCTCACTTTTCTCCTGCTTGGCACTTCTGTGCTTGATAAGGACATCAAGTGTTTTGGTTGGGTGGGGCAGATGTAACACCTTTTCCATTACTGGAAGGAAAGGTTTAATATTTTAGAATGCTGAAAGAACACGTGTCTAAAATGTATTGAGCCTGGGTTGTAAGGCAGGAAGTTGGGAGGAGCATAAACTAGCAGACTACCAGAAGGAAAAAAGTTTGAGTGACAGTTTGCAGTGCTTGGGGCCTGGAATGTGGGCCATGGACAGTCGCCTTCAAGGAGGCCATCCACCAGGGCCACTGATGATGTGACGGAGCCATAGAGTGAGAAGTGGTAACAGAAACATAGAATTTGACAGCAGATAAGGACCACTTGGCCCACCTAGTCTGCCCATTTCCCTTCCTAATGGATAAGCTGCATATCCTAGTTAACCAACAGCTTACTTACATAGAAACATAGAAACATAGACTTTGTCGGCAGATAAGGACCACTTGGCCCACCCAGTCTGCCCATTTCCCTACCTACTGGATAAGCTGCAGATTCTAGTTAACCAACAGCCTATTTCCTGCAACCCCCCACTATAATTGCCTTATGTCCGTCCCATGCATGTTTAAATTCCTCCACTGTTTTAGACCCCACAACCTCTTCAGGAAGGCGGTTCCATGCGTCCACCACTCTCTCCGTGAAAAAGAACTTTCTCCTACCCCCCCACTAGAATTGCCTTATGTCTGTTTCATGCATTCTTGAATTCCCCCACTGTTTTTGACTCTATGACCTCCTCAGGAAGGCAGTTCCATTTATTCACAACCCTCTCCATGAAAGAATACTTCCTCACATTACCTCTGAGCCATTCCCCCTCTATCTTCAAATTGTGTCCCCTTGTTCTTGCACATCTCTTTTTCTGAAAGATGCTACCCTCTTGGACTTTGTTGATTCCCTTGAGGTACTTAAAAGTTTCTATCATGTCCCCCCTCTCCCTCCTTTACTCGAGGGAATACATATTAAGCTCCTTTAGTCTTTCTTCATATGTCTTCTGGTGCAGACCCTGCACCATTTTGGTTGCCCTCCTCTGGACAGCCTCCATCCTGTCTATGTTCTTGTGGAGATGGGCTCTCCAGAACTGCATGCAGTACTCCAGATGGGGTCTCACCAACTGTTTGTACAGAGTGATAACAACTTCCTATTTTCTACTGGTGATGCCTCTCCCTATGCATCCCAGTATCCCCCAGCCTTCCTTACTACCTTCTCACATTGCTTGCTCACCTTTTGGTCATCTGATATAACTACCCCCAGGTCCATTTCCATTTTTGATGTTGTTAGTATCTCACCCCCCATTGTGTACTCTTCCCCTGGGTTTTTGTTTCCCAGGTGCATTACTTTGCACTTCTTTGCATTGAATCTAAGCTGCCACACATTTAACCATTCCTCCAATCTTGCCAAGTCCCTTCTCATCCTTTCCACCCCACCTTGTGTATAAACCCTGTTGCAGATCTTTGTGTCATCTGCAAAGAGACATACCTTTCCTTCCAGTCCCACTGCAATGTCACTTATAAAGACATTAAAGAGGACCGTTCCCATTACTGAACTCTGCAGTACCCCACTAGTAACCCCCCTTTCTTCAGACTGGACTCTATTTACTATTATCCTCTGCGTCCTGTTGTCCAGCCAATTTTTTACCCAGGCTACGACTTTGGGACCTATTCCAAGGCTGGCTAACTTGTATATTATTGTTTTGTGTGGGACTATGTCACATGCCTTGCTAAAGTCTAGGTAGGCCATGCCTACAGCCCCTCCCTAGTCTACTACTTTAGTCACCCAGTCAAATAAATCTATTAGATTCATCTGACATGACTTTCTCATTGTGAATCCATGCTGCCTTGGGTCCTGTGTTCTGCTAGCCTCTAGGTACTCAACAATTCTTTCCTTCAGAAGTGATTCCATCATTTTCCCTACCACTCAGGTCAAACTAACTGGTCTGTAGTTTCCTGCCTCTGCCCTGCTCCCACTTTTGTGAAGTATAATCACATCCACCTTCTTCCATTCCTCAGATACCACCCCAACATCCCACAATTTGTTAAAGAGGGTAGTCAGTGGTGTCACTAGTTGTCACCTTAGTTTTTTTAGAATTCTGGGGTGAATCCCATCAGGCCCCACTGCTAGAGTTCTTTCAGAACCCTTTCTTCTGTGAATGGACTGGTATTGACCCCCCCATCCAGAGTACAGTGAATGCCTACCCATAGGGTAGTTATCATAGCTTTGCTTAGGATAACTAGATGCAGCATCAATGCCTGGATTCAGTAGCGTTAGATGTGACAGGCTTTTCTTAGCTTGACCACTGGTGGGTTTCCTGCCTAGGAACCTGAACATGGGAAGAACTAGAAATCAGAGGGCTTTACTGTTAGCCACCTCAGAGTGGATGCACTGCTGATCTGAAGGAGGGTTGCTTGCAATAAGATATCTTGAATCTGTGTAGGTTTCCTGTAGGGAACTCCCTTTCTAATTAATGAGTTGAGTGGACACATGAGTGTCATGATGGACCCTTAATTGAGTGTCTGCCCCTCCCATACTGGGTCTTTCCCAAGTGCAGGTCAGTGTTCTGTGCTAGGGCATTTATACAGTACTTTCTATTTGTGATACCCTACAAAACCACCAGGAAAGTTACAGTCTTTTAGGTTTACCTAAGAGGGCCACAAATCTGCTGTGTCACCAAGAGGTAGTGAAGTAATGGTACGGAACATGAATACTGTAGCTGTCTACCTGAAATTAGATTGCATTTGTGAACTGTCTGTCCTTTCTTGGGATGCTTGACTGTTGTTTATAACTCCTCCATCTGAGTTGCAGGACTACACCTGAAGGTAGAGGAAGATGCAGTTTCGGAGACCAGTCTGAATGTGAGTGCTCATAGAAGAACAGGTATGTCTGCACCTAGGGATATGGAGGAGGGGAGTAGGGGGTCCTATTCACAAACCCCAGGTGAGGGGTATTGGTGATTCTGGGAACCAGGACAAGGAGAAGAAAGAGGGTGTGGATAAGCCCACAAGTGTGATTTCCACAGAGCCTCCCCCAAACCTTGACAAGGGAGGTCAATCTCAACCAGCTTATGGAGCATTACTACATATGGGGACCCCCTCCACCCAGGCCTACAAACATAGAGGAGAATGGTTCTGTTTCTTCCACCACCACAGGAGATCCATTGTCTCACCCAGCCTTTAGATGTCCTCAGGGTTTTGAATCTTGGGGACAAGAAGATCCACAGAGATTTGGTGTTTTTTGGATGTCTGATCTTTTTCAGTCTAGAGTGGAGCCAGCACAATGTCATAATATGATCTGACTCAAATATAAAGGGGTCTGGACTGTGCTAGACAGGATTTAGATTGCAAAGACTTTATTAAAAGAGCCCATGTCTTTTCATGTTTCAGAGATTTATGCTGTTATTCATGCTACAGGAAATATAGTCAATGATGTGTGCTTTTAGACATCTGCAGTTCTAGAAAGATTTTGTTGAAGATATCAGCAGCTTAAATTCATGCCTTTATGACTTCCCTTCATGGCTATTTCTCTGATTAAACCGGCCATAAAGACTGTCATGATTCTGTTAAAAAATGAGAGTAGGCATATCAGATGTCTTATTTTGTTTACGTCAGAGATGTAAAATCCTTGATCAGCCCACCCTGATCATGGACTCTGAGAACATGTGGGCTAGGGGTGGTGAATAACAATAAAATGGAAAAGATCCAACATTGACTAGTGCATTTGACAAGTAGCTTTTTTATTGGTCATGATATGGTTCTGTGTTTTTATCCTGGGCAGTCTGAGTCCTGCCACAAATGTGGGTCCCGCTTCCATCTGAGTCCTGCCTGTAACAAGCTAAGATGTTCATCTTGCCTAAAATATGGTCACTAGAGTATGTATTGTCCCAACTCATGCAGGTGTAATTTGTGACAGGAGAAAGGGCACTCCTATTATCAGTGCACTTGAGCAGCACTCAATAGGGAGGACAACGTTGCTCAGGACAGCTTGGTAGTACATGCCCAGGAAATAGGGTTACATTGGGAGGAAGCTGTCTCCCATTTAGAGCTTGTAGTTCCCCCTTCTGAAGAGATCCTGGTGGTGCTTGCAGTAGTGGAACCAAAGGCCTTGGAACCCTCCCCTAGCACACCACCAGTAGAACACAGAACAGTACCTGATGTTTCTAAACCCATTGTGATGATGTTTCCTTCCAGGAATAGCCCATTGAGGCTCTTGCAGATGTTCCAGTTGTTCTTTCAGAGCCTGTCATGCCCTTCCCCAAGCAACAGAGGCATAAAAGACAACTGTCACCAGATGCAGGAAACCAAAGCCTATACCACCAAAGCCTAAAGTATTTAAGTCAAATGTTATACCTGTGGGTAACAGATTTAGTCCATTGCCTTGGAAAATTTGGGGGGACACCGAGGAAGATGAAGGAGGCTCAGAGCCTTCCTCAGTAGCCTCTTCACAGAAAGAACAAAAATTCTGATATTGAAGAATCCTTGCCTGACACATTACCATCATGGTGTGGCATCAGGTCCAGTGTGGGAGAACACCCCCCCCCCCGAACATCCTTATGAAGCACAAAAATGGTGCTGTCGTGCTCTCTTCTATTTCTGTGTTTATCAACTTTTTCTAAGTGGCAACTGTAAATGCTAATAGTATTGGAAATATTAAGAGAAGATTGACCACTTTATCCTGTCTTCAATCCTTAGATATGGTCAGTATACTGGATACAAGGTTACGGTCAAACTTAGATATCTCTCATAATGAGAAAATGTGGCCATGGGGTCCATCTTTTTGGTCACAGGCTGAAGATTTATGCTCTAGTGTAGGGATACTTTTTAAACATCAGGATTTCTCAGTAGCAATACTGGTTGATATTTCTCTGGCGTGAGCTCCTTTGTTGGATGTAAAAAGCAAGGGGTGTTTTTGATACTAATATGCATATACAGTATGCCCCTCAAACTAAATAGACATGTTTATGGGCATTCAGCCCTATCTTTTACATCCAAACAAGTTTTGCTCTGTAGTGACTTCAATTGTATCCTTTCAGTGCTGGATAGGAAGGGCATTACACATAAGCAATTCTGCTATGTCTCATTTCTGCAACAAATGATTGCTCAGGCAGATTTACAGGATTCTTTCAGAATACTGCATGCAACTGGGTCATACCTTTTAAAAAGGGTCTTTATTAACATGCATTAATTATGTGTTTTCCTCTATGTCTCTATTTGCAAATCCCATTTAGTAGCAACAGAAGCCTCAAGCCACATGGCATTACTAATAGAATGCACTTTGGGTGATGGAGCACAACAGGGCATGGAGATTTGTAAGGTCAACACTGACCTCTCAGACCCAGGGATACAATAAGAGTGTGCTGCATTATACAGAGCCTGCTTATCAGTCAAATTATGTTTTGACTCCATAGTGGACTGTTGGGAGGATACAAAATTGGGTTTTAAATTATCTAAAAAAAAAAACAACATTTTTTGTCCAGTGGAAATATTTCCAGTCTTTGCAACTACATCGACAGTTGATGTTGCTTGTCTCTAGAGCTCTGCAGAATGAAAAGAAGATTTGAATTTGTTGAATTCCAACAGAATTCAGTGGAATTTCTGAAATGTATTAGTTTTATCATAACTTAGTTGTGTATTGAGCTAGAGATCTAGAATGTGGTACCTGTTTACATATGTGCTCTAGGGATGTTGCAAATATCATGACATTGTGCATCGTCTCAAAGTTATAGGTGCTTAAAGTCTGTCATTTTATTTTTTGTGGGAAATTTCATTAAAATATTTATCTGCATATAACTCAGGCACCTCTGGAGCTGGATATGTGTAAATCAGCACGCATAACCTTTTTATAAGGGTTATAGAACTGACTAAATATGGACAGAATTGTATCAGAGATTTTTAAGCTACAGGGGTTCAAAATCTTATTACAGTATGTAAATAGTTGCGAAGTTTTGTGAAAACTCTAGAAAAATGTGAATGCTTGCAACTATTCTGCTCTTGCAGGTATAGACTTAACAGTTGCCATGCATATCCAATGTTGGTGTACCCTGGGGATGGATTTTCAGACAATCCAAAACTGATGCAGGTGTGGGGAAAAACTGTCACAAGAAGGGCTTCACTTGCAGAGCTGCAGTTTTCCCCACACAGACAGCATTACACACAACTGGCTCCCTGATTTACTGCAGCTTGTGGCCATTTCCTGGTGCAGCTGTACCAAAATGATATGGCTGGTGGGATCAGGTATAACATCTCCCACCACTGTGCCTGATGCCTGTGCTGAGCACAGGCTAAAAATAGAAATCTCTGCAGGTGCAGATATTTCATGACTTAGCGGTGGTTGCGACATGCAACTTAGTCCCCAAACAGTTTGAAAATCTTGTCTCTGGTATCTAACACAACTGGATAAATTGGTTTAGCAGTTTTAAATTTACCATGGAAAAACCAAAAAATGATTGGTATAATTTTCTCAAATATTTATGGTGGCATATAGACAAAGCCACCAGAATTATTCTTGTGGAATTTAACATTCACAAAGCATATATCATGATGTCATCTGATAATCTGAGCTGAGGTTTTTGTAGTCCTGCAGTTCCTGTCTGGGTGACTATTTTGTCTCACCCCTTTTCTCTCTTAGCTTATCCAAATAGACTCAGTGGAACTACTGATCCCCCTGACTTCCTATTTGTTCTTTACAGTGACAAAGTCCCATAAAACAAGTGACTCCTACTCCTTTTTCTAACAACCTATCCTGTTGGAAAGGCCAGAATCCTTCCTTCCTGGTATCCCAGATATTTTCTTCCCCTACTTCATCTTTCTGAGTAACTCTAAGACACAGACTTGCAAGTACATCAGGCTCCCTGGGTCATCAATCTACTGGGTGTGATTCTTATATATCCTGCATTCAGGTTGGAATTGTTGACACCCTGTGCTTCCTTGCTCCACCTGAGGGGTCTACTATTGTTGTGCTACCCAGCTCAGCTGTCCATTTCATGGTGAACTATGCATCTAACACCAGCAACTGGTGATACCCCTGCCTTTCCAACCTCCTTTAATATGAATCACCCAGATAGGACTGGACAAAATTAGTAAATTCTGATTCTGAAGAATTTTTGAGAAATTCTGTAACATTTTGCTAACTTTCCGGAATTTTCTGAAATTCTTTAATTGGTCATAACTAAAAGTCTGGCATTTGGCATGCATGTTGTTTGACGGGTCTGTAGGGACAAAACCCTTGATGGAAAAATATTTTAATTATATTAATTATTAGTTTATCTGATTTTTATATGGGACTAATTTCTGGTTAAGAGTATTGTTTGCATAAGTTCCTACGAGAAAACAAAAAGTATTAGTTATTTAAACCTTAACACAAAGTATCTGGATTTAATGATTTAAAGAAAAATATTTCTGTTCCATAAGCAGCACTTTGCCATATGCTAGACGAGGTCTAAGGGAATAGAGATGAAACTCCATTTGGTTTTTTTAAGCCATAATATAAGTGGACACCTTCCAGGCTAAGCATGTAGTGCAATGTTGTTCTAAGGGGGCTTGCCACATTCCAGAACCATCTCTGTGATGTCCAAGCCTTGCATGACAGAGTTATAGGTAAATTTATAGGAAAAGCCTTAGCTGGAGCTAGGTATCCATGGCTATGATCAAGATAAGAGATCATGTGACTGGCTGCACCAAGAAAAAAAAATGTCTTAGACTTTAAAAGTCCCATTACCCTGTATAGGAATTATAGGAATAAGAAGTTGTATTCATAGTTTAAAGATGCAATGTACTGCCGCTATGAAAATTGGACAGTATGGTAAATAAGCTTGCCAAGTTTTATAGTTGCAGAATGAAGCATTCAAAAGTTATGAATATAATTTATTTAATGTAATTTTCTTATTAGAAAACTAGACAAATCTAGTATCCTGTGATAGCTCACATCTTAGGAAGTCTAACAAGATGAATATTAAATCCGTAGTTTGTTGCTATAGAGAGAAAGACCATCTAAAAGTTTATAGTGAATTAACTTTTCTGACAGTGATTGATGTCTTTAAGAAAAGAACAAAGGAAATCCATGTCTTAAAGAAGTTTGCTAAATTTATACAGTTCCTAATTATAGCAGGTATAAAAAGTAACATCATTTTAAACAGAGAAAAATATACTTCTTAAATCTGTAAATACTGTTTAGATATCTACAAAGGAAAACATTTGATAATGCTTTTATAAATTATAGATTTTATATTAGAATTTACATCATCATGTTTGGTCTCTAATGAATCCTCTTCTTTAGTTGCATCTAAAAATGTGAGTCTTATATATGTACAAAGGTGCACGTAGATGCAAGAAAGAAAAGTAGTTTTATATCAAAAATAGTTTTCAGGATGAGGTCATATTGGAAAAAAATGGCTTAGGAGGGGTTAACAGTAACACCCTCAAAGAGTACTCAGACCAATCATAACTTGATGGTGATGTCACCCAGTAAGGGGGGACATAAATGGGATGCTGGCAAAGCTGGCCCAGATCTACTTAATTTTTTGGTTTGTGCAGACCTATGTTGGCTGTCCTGACAATTTTGGATGAGCTTGGACTTGTACCAAAAACCTGAAGCCACACCTGCTTGAAATATTATTTGGGCTTTGACATTGCCACTGCAAGGGGGTGCTAAACCAACTGCTGCAACTAGCTGTTACAGAAAGGACTTTCTTCCAGTATTGGATCAAGCAAGGCCTATGTTTTGCATACTGAGAATCTGGACTAAAAGTAATGTCTTGGAATTTCTGTTAAAAGCCTGAACAAGAGACTGACTTTGGAATTTACCAGCCAGCAAGCTTGCAGTGCTGTTGAATAGCAATGAGTTCAGAGTGGCAGGTTCAAAAGCAGAAATTAACTGAAACACAAAAGAGTCACAGAGTCCAGTTACCCAAAACAACATTGCAGTCCACAGGGAGATATCTTTCTACAGACCGTGCTGAACTACTAAAGCCTTGTCTGATTCTTACCACTAAATCCTGAAGTGACTTTTGATGATTTGTGACATCAAGCAAGAAGGATCCAGCTTGCATTGCTTCATTGATGTCAAAAGACTATACAGTTCAAGGTTCAAGGGGAAAAAAAGACAGCAGACTAAACCCAAACGCACCACAAAGGACATTTGTCATCCAAAACCAAAAGTTCTCACCAAGACTTTGAAAGCTAAAAAGTAGAAGACCACATCTACAGATAACTAAAACATAAGTATTCCTTTATCTTACTATTAGTACTTATTTGGCTATCTGTGGTGATAACTTAGTGCATTTTAGCTCCAAACCTTGGGTTTATGGTTAAGCTAGAATTTAAATCTAAAAGAAATACCTATTACAGTACATACTATAAAGTTTAAACAAGTATCATACCAAGTTAATCTAAAACACTAGCGTAATGAGTTGCAAGTTCTCATAGTAAAAAGAAAAGGTCATGCTATTTATAAGTATGCTAAAGAAATAGTATAAACTGTCATTTATTATGCTGAATATTGCTTGATTATTTACATTGCTTATTGCTGAAATTTGTTTTATTTGTTTTATATGATTTACTTGATTTTCTAAAATCTGTTTTGTTTACATTACAGTTTATGTTTACATTACTTTTATTATGCTTGATACTTATTCTAGTTAGGAATATTTAGGACTTGTACATATGTGAATAAAATATATTTATCTCTTATATAATCCAAAGCATGGCAACAGTGTTTTTCACCATCATTTTTGAATCTGGAGAGCATAGGATAATATCACATGCGAATATTTATTTCTGGTAATTTATGAAATAATTTTTTGGGTAAGGCCCAAGGTGAATCCAAGTGCATTATTATAAAAAGTGATATTATAAGTCTTTGTTTTGACAGGTCCACCACATAAATGTATAGTCAAAAAGCACACTACGTGGTCACCCCAAAAGCGTGCATTCAAAACATGCACTAATATAACTAAACAAACTCCAAACTGTGCACACTGTTTTGATCATGTGGTTTTTGACCATGCATTTATTTTTTCAAGGTATTCAAGGTATCCATCTTTTGAAAAATGGTTGCTAAATTGTATGACATTTGGGTGAAGGGCAAGGAAGTTATAGTGGCTAAAATCTTGCAATTTATTATTCATGTGAAAATTTATAAAAATATTTCTATGCTTACAACTGAGCCACCTTTGGAGCTAGATAATTGAACATTTATATGCATACTTTCTTAAAAAAAATTTCAAACTGTTAAATAGAGAGGTTATTGGCTATGTAAATTGTAAGTTACATGAGTTAGAAGTTTCACAATTTAATTATTTGTTAAATTGTGTGAAAATGTTCAAAATATTTGGATGTTTTTAGCCCTACTGCTACTGCAAGTATACACTTAAGATTTGGCATGTATACAAAAGTAAATATGTCTTGGAATCTAATTAAGCTGGATTAATGTGGTTTAGCAAGTTAAAGTTTATTGTGCATACTTTAGAAATTACTAATTGATAAAATGTACTCAAAATTGGATACATAAATAATGCCACTAGAATTCCACTTGTGGAATTTAACTTTCACAAAGTACTTATCACCACTGAATCACCTTACCTGCATGAGCATCATGAGTCATGACCCCGTAATACCCCCCACCACTCCTGCAACAATGATTCCCAGCATCATGAGTCATGACCCTGTAATACCCCACCACTCCTGCAACAATGATTCCCAGCATCATGAGTCATGACCCTGTAATACCCCCCACCACTCCTGCAAAAATGATTCCCAGCATCATGAGTCATGACCCTGTAATACCCCCCACCACTCCTGCAATAATGATTCCCAGCATCATGAGTCATGACCCTGTAATACCCCCCACCAATCCTGCAACAATGATCCCAGCATCATGAGTCATGACCCTGTAATACCCCCACCACTCCTGCAATAATGATTCCCAGCATCATGAGTCATGACCCTGTAATACCCCCACCACTCCTGCAACAATGATCCCAGCATCATGAGTCATGACCCTGTAATACCCCCACCACTCCTGCAACAATGATTCCCAGCATCATGAGTCATGACCCTGTAATACCCCCCACCACTCCTGCAACAATGATTCCCAGCATCATGAGTCATGACCCTGTAATACCCCCACCACTCCTGAAAAAATGATTCCCAGCATCATGAGTCATGACCCTGTAATACCCCCCACCACTCCTGCAATAATGATCCCCAGCATCATGAGTCATGACCCTGTAATACCCCCACCACTCCTGCAACAATGATTCCCAGCATCATGAGTCATGACCCTGTAATACCCCCACCACTCCTGCAACAATGATTCCCAGCATCATGAGTCATGACCCTGTAATACCCCACCACTCCTGCAACAATGATTCCCAGCATCATGAGTCATGACCCTGTAATACCCCACCACTCCTGCAACAATGATTCCCAGCATCATGAGTCATGACCCTGTAATACCCCACCACTCCTGCAACAATAATTCCCAGCATCATGAGTCATGACCCTGTAATACCCCACCACTCCTGCAACAATGATTCCCAGCATCATGAGTCATGACCCTGTAATACCCCCACCACTCCTGCAACAATGATTCCCAGCATCATGAGTCATGACCCTGTAATACCCCCACCACTCCTGCAACAATGATTCCCAGCATCATGAGTCATGACCCTGTAATACCCCACCACTCCTGCAACAATGATTCCCAACATCATGAGTCATGACCCTGTAATACCCCACCACTCCTGCAACAATGATTCCCAGCATCATGAGTCATGACCCTGTAATACCCCCACCACTCCTGCAACAATGATTCCCAGTATCATCATGAGTCATGACCCTGTAATACCCCCCACCACTCCTGCAACAATGATTCCCAGCATCATGCTTCATTATGACTGAAGAAATCCAGATACTTCTGTCACAATGGCCTAAGTCGCAACTAGTTGTGCAAAAAGGCTTAGTGTCACTTGGTATCACTGTTTTCAAATAACAAAAATATATATTGTTATCTACATGGTTATTAAACAGTCAACAGGCGGTATTGTACAGAAACAATGCTACACGTGCATGTGCTTCCACAAGTCATTATGTCAGTGACTTCTAGTGACTTTTTCACACATTGCAAGAATTCAGGCTAGTGCACAGAGATGTTTATGACTATTCTTCATGGTTCGTCACTGAAGATATTGACCTGATACTTGGCACCACTATACTTTTACTATGGAGCTTCCTATGAATGCTACTTTATTGCCATTTTACTAAGTGTTTACCTTATTCTACAATGGCAAATCAAGTGTGACTGGGAAAAATGTATAGACATGACTTTGAGAAAAGTATCACAACATTCTACAATTTCACAAAAGGTTATGAAATTCACTTTTAATTGCTGATGTTATTTTGGAATCATTGGCTGCTTATAACTTGGCTAGCCTTTGGGCAAGAAATTAGAGAGTTGACACATACAGTCTCTTTTTTTCCATATTGGTTTTTCTCCCAGCCAACAGCTCATCTCTCAGGAAGATACCATGTTCACAGAGATTTACCCTGATCAGGTAGGACCCAGCCATCATTGAGCTGGCTACTGTTTTGTTCTCCACATTTTTCCCTCCCAACTCCCCTGGTGAGGGCAGTGCCTCTGTTAGACTCATACAGCCACAGCTTCCCCTGTGGTAGAGGCAAGCTCCCTGGCCCAGTCAAAGGGATCACTGTTTTAGTGGAATGTACCACCAACCCTCCCCAGCTGACATCAACTGCCAAACAGCAAGTGTCTCGGCCATGGACTGCCTTCCGACATGACTTCCTGGCTTCACTTCCAAAGCCAGGTCATTAACATGGCAGCACAACACTCTGCTGCTGAGCCATGGGGGTGACCTCAAAGCCCAATACTTAGGGTCAATGACCCTAACAAAATTGATGGTATTCTGTTCTCTAGCTTTAAACTTATAGTGACTTAAAATTCTGCAGTTTACATAATTTTTAAATGTAATTTTAAAACTTCAGAAAGTTTGGAGACTTACAATTCAGTCACCTTTACAGCTAGTTATCTGAAACTTAGTAAACATCTGTATGTAGCGTGGCAAAGTCAGCATACCACATGTGGACAAATACATTTTAATTAGATGGAAAAACTGAAATTACAATTTTGACAAAACTTCACAAAATATTTGCAGATATTTCAGGCCCAGTATAGGTGACAACGAACTCATTATTATGAGTGATATCAACATGAACTGGGAGTGTGGTAACATTAGGAAATGTGAATCTCAACTTGCCTGCCTATACCTTAACCAACTAATCCATGACCCAACGAGACAAGCAGCCAATGGCTCCTCAAGTTCCCTGCTGGACTGGATCCTGTCCAACCGGCCGGAGAGGATTGCATCATCAGGCATGCTATCAGACTCCATATCAGACCACTCCCCGGTATACTGTGTCTGGAAAATCCCTTCCCCTAGAATTCCACATAAAATCATTCAAGTCAGAAAATACTCCAGTTTTGACCCTGAAGCTTTCCTGGATGACCTAAGATGTACTGACTGGACCAGGGTGCTTGAAGCCTCTGACCCCTCAGTGGCAGCCTCCTGCTTCATTGATTCCTTTGGTGTTCTCCAGGATAGACATGCCCCCAGGGTCACCCAGAGGGTGAGGGGAACTGCCACTTTCTGGCTGAATGGTGACTTACTAGCCCAGATGCGGGAGAGAGACAAATGCTGGACAAGTACTAAGGGATCCAGGGATCCCGCTAATCTCCTGAGATATCGGCAACTCAGGAATTGGTGCAAAAAGGCTATTAGGGCTGCTAAAAGTAACTTCTGTAAGTCAGCACTACTTAGCTCTGCCAGAGATCCTAGGAGGTTCTGGAGGAACATTAAATCCCTCGTTAGTGGGCACTCACACTCGGGTGTCATGGACATGATTATTGATGGAATCTCATGCAATAATCCCCATACAATAGCCGACCATCTCAATCTCCACTTCTCTGACCTTTCGGCCCTTACCTCTCGTTTCACGACCGTTGGGGGTAGCTCGCCTAATATCCCTCCGATGCAGGGTGAACATCCTCCTCAGAGAGTGTTTAATCTCAGGGCAGTGTCAGTCCTGGACATTCAGAACCACCTGGCTGCCCTCTCACAGCACTCCAGTGCAGGGCCTGACAACCTGGAACCTAGGCTTCTCAAGCTTGGAGCAGCATACATTGCCCCTCTGATTGCCCATATCTTTAACCTTTCACTCAGTTCGGTGATAATCCCTGACATCTGGAAGGAGGCAAGGATAGTCCCTGTTCTGAAGCAGGGAAATCCCAAACTCCCTGACAACTATCGCCCTATTGCTATTCTCCCATCCCTTGGTAAACTCCTGGAAAAGGTGGTGACGGAGCAACTCTCGGAGTACGTGGATACCCATGAACTGCTTTCCAGGGCCCAGCATGGTTTCCGGAAGGGGCATAGTACCACTACTGCCCTGATTACTGTAACTTCTTGTATTAGATCCACCATGGAGCAGGGCAAACTGTCAGGTGCTATATTTATTGACTTGTCAAAAGCTTTTGACCTTGTCAACCATGACCTGCTGGGGGAGCAGCTCTGAGCTCTTGGGCTCTCTCCTCATACCATGAGTTGGATGATGGGCTACCTAACGGGTAGAAAACAGCATACCTGCTTTAACAAGGTCCTCTCGGAGCCCAGGGCAGTGACCATGGGGGTTTCCCAGGGATCGGTACTTGGACCTCTCCTATTCTCACTTTTTATTAATCAACTCCCACTGGTGACCTCTCGTTGCCAAGTCACGCTTTATGCAGATGACCTTGTGCTAGTGGCCCATGCTCGTGAGTCTGCTGACCTTAACCAGTGCCTTTCTGAAGACTTCAGCAGGGTCTCGGCCTGGATTACCAACCATAGACTGGTATTGAATCCAAACAAAACTCAGGCCATGCTCTTTGGTTCCACGGCCAAGATAAAATCCTCATCAGCTATGCTCAAAATAACTTGTGATGGTGGCCCCCTGTTGCCAACAGTGAGCTCATTTAAATATCTTGGGGTCACTCTTGACCCACAACTTGACATGGGAAGCCATATCCTCAACATCTGCAGAGCTACAAGGTGTAAGCTTGGCCTGGCCTACTGGGCCAAATACAACCTGACTCCGGGAGCGAGCCTGGCACTTGCGAGGGGAGTGCTTCTCCCTTCCCTCAGTTATGGATACCACCTATTTGCCAGGTCACCCCAAATTCATCTTAATCAGTGGAACACGGCATATAATGATATCTGTCGGTTTGCACTAGCTGCTCTCAAACTCACCCACCGCTGTGAGCTCTATGACAAACTCAACTGGCTCCCCCCAGCGGAATACCTGATCCTTGGTGTAGGAAACTTCACCAGGAAAGTGCTTGCTATGGGCATCTCGTCGGGACTGGCACATCTCCTCCCTAAACTGGACGCCATCCCCTACCAGCTCAGGTCACAGACCTCTGAGTTGCTTAAAGTCCCCCCTACTTGGACCCTTATGGGGGATCGTGACTTTGCTGCATTTGTTCCAAGGCTCTGGAACTCTATACCGGATCATGTCCGCTCGGCCCCCTCCTATGGACCTTTTGCACCTCCCTGTGGTCCCACTTAAAACAAACGTCAATGTGTGACTGCTCTTAGCCTCTGTTATGTAATGTATACTCAGCAGTCCATTATTGTCTATTCTAGGTCTATGATGGTCTATGAAATATGTACTTAGCAATTCTCTAATGTCTCTCTATGTCCTGTAACAATTTGTACAATGTGTGGCAGTATCTCTGCCTTTATGCAAGTGTTGTTATAGCTGTTTTTTTTCCTGTATCACGCTGTTTCTCCAATGATGCCATGTATGTATACTGTATATTTGTGCCCTCCCGGGTCGTTCCTGAAAATAGGCATGCTACTTGTCTAGTGTACTTACCCGGTAAACAAAAGCTAAATAAATAAATAAATATGTTTCACCTAGATATATCTCCAGACTTAATGTCCCTTGTCAAGACCAGTATCCCCTCCCTCTTGGCACAACAACAGCACATTCTAAGCAAGCAGACATTTTGTGCCCCACAGTGCCTCTAGTTTGCCAGACAAATAAGACCCTTCATCTCTTAACAGAATGTAAGAAAAATCTAGGTTATTTAATTGATGCCACTGTCATTTCTCAAAAGCCTCAGAACTATGACGGCCTTGGAGAAGATCCTTCTGGATATCTTTTACCTTAGAAACATCTCTCATTGAGTAAGGGACATCTTCATGTCCTCAGGACTTGTACTCAGCCAGCTAATCCCATTACATGTAGTGCATAGGTATGAATCACACTCAATTAACCTGCACTGCAGACAGGCAAATCACCTAACCAGCATTAGCATAAAGGTACTGCAATGCCCCTCCAACCATCTTTCTATAGTATGTTTACAATTAGAGATGTTGCAAAGTTTTAATTTGCTGGAGAAATTAAGGCAAATTCACTGAATTCACCTTTGCAAATAATTTCGCCAATTTTTTTCTATTTAATAGAAACTTCACATTTGGCAACTTTGCTTGGCAACTTTGCCTGTAACTTCATTCTTGGGGCACACCAAGGTGAAGTTAGGATAAAATGAAGCTACTGATACACAAATGTCTCAACAGCAGTAGTTCCCTATCTCCCCCACTCCATAGCAGCCTGAAGATCCTGTGACATCCCCCCCATGGTACCTCCACCACAAACTGCTTCCCCTCATCAATCTCAGTCAGTAGCAATTCTAACATTTTCTGAACTGTGTGTGATCTAGGTACACTCTTCCTGCCACTGTAACATGCTGGAAAATACTAGTATTGCTACCACTGCAGTTGGAGTTAGTACAATTTTGCCCCCAACCAGAGTTAAATACTACCCCAGCCCTACCTGTGCCCAATGTGCTGTAATGCACAGAAAGGAGCTACCAGCTGTTTGGCCACTGGTCCACATATCCATACTGGGGGCCTGTTATCCCGATCAGGCTCAGTAACACCCCCACCAGTAGTCAAGGGTACACCAGCAACCTCCTCCTTGACCACTGTTCCCAAGCCAGAGATTTTGCTAGCTCTTAGATTGATCCTGTTGATCTGCCTCCCTCAGCACCCATTAGCATGGATTCCACAGATGTAGCAGCGAATAATTTGGCAACATGAATGACACCACCCCACTTCTACCAACTACTCCTTTGGTACTACTACAACTACTACTACTGGTCCCAGAACCAAGGGATGAAGCTGCTGCAGAGGTGGTTTTATTTAGGTGCAACAACATTTTGCCCCACAGAACCGATGCACTTTTTGGCCACCTTGCTGGCACTTCTCCCTCTTCTTGAGCTTCTCTTTCTAGGCATTTTATATACTTAGGTTTTTAATATTGCAAGGAAAAAACATTGCCGTAAAACTAAATACCACCAGCAGCAGCAGACAACACTTCACCAGAGCGATGAGCTTGTTTCCTTCCTGGCTGCTCAGAAACCAGAATTTGTAATGTGTTGGTTGCCTTAACTCATATTACAGCATGGCTCATATCCACACTGCAAATAACATTGTTTAAGGCAACTGTGTTGGTCAGGAACCATGCTGAAACCCTATGTTCTGAACAGGGTCAAGGGAATGCAGGCAATCTGGAAACATTTGATTTATCTGCTTTGTTCTAATTTTCTTTTTCCTGGCTTGCTTTAATAGAAAAAATATATTAAGTGTTTATCTTAATTCACGGTGGTTGATTTTATACTAGCAAAAATGTTGTGTTTTTTTTTTTTAGGCATAATGCGGTCAATTTGTGATGGATTTGTCTGAAGCTTAATTTAATTGTAAGCCAAGAGGAGGTACACCTGACCTGAATTGTGGATTTGGCATTATGGTAAAGTTGGAAGGTAATTTTGTGGTGCTGTTCCTAATACCTAATTGGTATGATTACCTGTTTGATTTGATTTATTATCATTTACTGTCTTCCATGATTGATAAAGATATGAGTAAGATGAATTTTGCATGAACCTAACATGAGAACATTTTACTTACCTTATGATTAGGTTGAAACATAAAATATGAATGAAAAAAAGGACAGGTGGCTACTAGAGTAACTGGTGCTCAGACAAAAATATTATGTGCAAGCAAAAAAGAGTCTGGCAACTCAGAAAGGACCACATTCACTATAAGCTTAAGTGCAAATGTACTGTATATTAATTTATTTTAATCTATCATGTCGTAAATAGCAGCAAACATATTACCACAGTGCATTCCACATACAGTACGGGGCTGTGCCATGGAATTTGTTACCTGATTGTACTATTGTCCTGAATATCAATTGTACTGTTCCTGATTTTATACTATTTTGTACTATTGTGCTATATTTCTCCCCTACGCCCTACCCCCAGGACGCATCTGGAATCAAGCTATAGTTTGCTCAGCATGCCTTCCTGGTAAAACTCTTAAATAAATAAATATATAACCAAATAAATACATAAACAAACATAATTATGCATTGGTTGAGTTTTATATAATATTTTAACTGCAGATTAACATCTTTGTTTTAACCTTAAATGTCTGGCAAAATAATCCTCTCACCAGGAGCAATCACAGTGCTAAAACCTTGCATTTAAAAAAACTGAGTCTGAGGTTGGAAAGCATGAGCTGCTCTGCTCCCTTGTTTACATCTTGAGCAGCTCTGTTTATTGTTGCTAAGCAACCACCAGACACCTGATTTTGGAGGCAGATTCCCACTGATCTGACAGCAGTCCTTGCTGTCTTGGTGGTGACCACTGATTGGAAAATGTTCTATTCCATCCTCAGTCTCGCACTATAAAAGATAAATCTACAGCAGCATTCAGAACAGTACACAATGTTAGCTGAGCTGTGCAGAACACAACTGAATCAATAAAAATTGCTGGAATGCTTGTTTATAAACATATTTCCAAATTACTTTTTTTGCTACGCTTAAGAATAATTCAGAACAGTTTAGAGCAAGTTAGCAGCATATTTTGTATCTTTAAATGATTAAATGCAAACATTATAATTAGATTGAACCCACCAGCCTGCTGGTGCAGAGGCATGGTGACTATCTGTGTCACTGATGACCTGGATTTGGGAACTGACACAGGATATCAGAGGGCTGACCAGGGGAGAAGGATTGAGCATCCAAGGGACAGCACTTCTTTCAGGGGGAGGGAAGGCTAGTGTCCAGTGCAACAGGGATCCCTGATAGAGGCAAACCTGCAACATTTTAATAAGATTGAACTACTTTACAAAGTTTAACAATGTGGGACAACACACTAGTGCAGTGGTAGCAAATGCTTGTTTCACTGACGATATGGGTTCAGTAGTGAATTCAGGCCATTGGAGGACTGGGCAGGGGTGTGTGGAGAAGGATGAGCATCCCAAAGACTGCTCACCTTCTCTGGAGTGCAGCTGGCACTTGCACCCAGTAGACACCGACCCCTGGTAATGGATACCCTATTAGCAGCTTTCTACAACTTACCATTGCAGAACAGATATAGGAACACTGTAGTGGAGCTTCGAGGCAGGGTGACATCACTGGAGACAGTTCAGCTGCAGATGGAGGATAGGTCGGGGACTTTCTTAGGTCAGTGTCAGGCTCTGAAAAAGCTGGTCCAAGATGCTGGGCTACCAATGCAGTGGAAAGGCATCTGCGTGAAATGCCAACATCCCAGCTATGGGAACAGGCTCAGGTATCAGAGAGCCAGCTAGGTGAAGAAGGATTGAGCTTCCAAGGGACTGCTCTCCTCCAGGGAAAGGGGGGGCTAGTGTCTGGCACAATAAAGAGCCCTGACGGAGGCAAACATACAATACTATAATAAGGCCATGGGATCTACTGCAGCTGGTGCCTAGATGTCTGGGAGCTGGAACAGACTTTGGGCTTGTCTCATGGATGTCATTGCACATCCCTCCTCTAGGGGAATACTGCAGCAGCAAACACCTGTTCCCCAGGTATGATGCCACTGCTCCGCTGCTGTTCCCACTGCCCTTTCTTGCCCACTGGGTAGTCCTGCTCCCATGGTCCCACCCTGGGAGGTGCCCTTTCTTGTCCATTGGGAGGGGTGCTCACCTAGCACCCTGACCAGAGGGATAACCCAAGGCATAATGGGATGGTGTGGAGTCAGGGCTAAGCTCCCATGGCAGGGATTTGGGGCCTGGGCCAAAACAAAAGCTGGTCCAGGCAACAAAAGTGAAGCTGGATGTTATCTCCATTGCACTGCCAGCCATTGTCACCTAGGTGGTCACTTAGGTGGCAGTAGTGCAGCAGAAGCAGTAACCCACCCTCTGGTATGTTCAGTCCTCCTTCCCCCAGCTGAATCCTAATGATCAGGGCTCACTACCAAACCTGAGTCACTGGCATTGTGAGTGGTAGCACTTTTGCTGTGGCAATGGGCTGGTCCTGAGACCATTTTTATAATTTCTTTCGTTGTAGTAGGTTCATATATCTAGCAACAGCATTCCTCTTTTCTCCCATGACAGAGAAGTCCGGGGGGGGGCAGTAGAGAATAAAAAAAGGTAGCATGCATTATCAGCTTTGCTCTGTAAAGTAAGCATTTACACTTTTGGGGCATTACAAAAGTGAAAGGTACAGGCATCATGTGAAAAGACTAGCGCAAAACAGCGAGGCAACAAGAGCGCATCAAAAATAGCTAATTTCATTTTGACGACCTTGTGTTAATAGCACTTGTTTATTTGAGCTATGACAGTGTTGTTTAGCACTGTAGGGAGTACAGGTAGAGAGTAATGTAGTCATCAGTGTCTGGGGAAAGCCATGCTTGCTCTGTAGCTTAGAGATTAGAGTCATCAGCTTTGTGAAGGATTGCTGCACCCAGATCTGGATTCAGATCTCAAAGTTACTGATTTGTTTGTCTTGCACCCACCCTACCTCCACATTCCCCCGCAGCTCTCTCCAGAGTAACCCCTCCATCCACAACCCAATGCTAACTACCCTCACCACCTTCTTCCTCCAGCCCCATGACCCCATGGTTTTTGCAGCACCATCAGTCCATCCATAGTCTCCTCCAACACCCTCAATGTCTCCAGAATATCCCACCATGTATACCACCTGCACATACTGTTCCACCAGCGATACCAACCATGAGAGGTTTGTGCGAGGTGCCTGGTCAGGGGCCTGGAAGAAAAATGCAGTAGTAGGAGGAAAGTCAGACAGGGCAGTTCTGGCTACTGAGAGAGTGGTCAGCTAGAGGGATGCTGGACTTAGGGCTGGTCCAGTTGCAGGGAGTTTTGGGGGAGTAGAGGGTGGTTGAGCTGTAGAGTGGCGGTTCAGCTACAGGGAGGGTGGTAAGGAGGCTAGCCCAGCTAAAGGGATGGTAGCTGGCTATGAAAGAGAGGGTGGTGTTGTGGGGGGGCGAGTAGAGCATACAGAGTGAAAAAGAGCTCACTAAGACCCATGGTTTGTTGTCACAACAACCATCATAGAAATAATGTTGTCATACTTGTCTTATGCTCTTAACACAAATGTCACCTCAGCGATGGCATGTTTACTCAGTCACTACAATTTACAGCTCAGGACTGACCTAGGCCAATTGCAATCATTTGATCTCCCTAGGGACTATTCATTTTCTGAAGAACTGAGCAGAAAAAGCAGGACTTCACAGAAAATGAGATGCATCATCTTTATTTGACAACCCTAGGTAAGTAAATGGTTAAATAAAATCAGTCCTTTAAGCTGCACCCTCATGTATTCATCCTTATGGCCCAAATTTGTAGCTTAAATAATTTGGAACATCTTGAAAAACTGATAGGGCGCACTTGTCTATTGCTTTAAAATCTGAAAAAAAACCCCATCATTTCCCATAACCCCTTGAAGTCTTGGCAGGATATGATACTGCCAGAGTGATTCACTTCCTAGTTTGTTGCTGCTCTGAAAACAGGCTAGACCAGTTGGAAGTGGTTTGTGATCTGAGCTGGATGCTTGTTAGAGGGTCTGCCTAGAGAAAACATAAGAATTTTCAAGCATTTTTCTACAGTTTTTTAAACTTTAATTCAGAAAAGAGCTTATTATTCTAGGAGGAGTTGCAGAGAGAATCTTTTAACTTGAATATATTGTGTTTTTTGGAGCTAGCTTCCTGCTGTTCTGGGTCACATTTCAAATACTTCCTTGCTGTAATAAAGATTGATGGGTGCATTTTTTGCTTTATTGCATTTTTAAAGTTTTGTCTGACAGAAAATGGCCTTTCAGACTAAGAAATGTGCAACTGCAGTTTTACTACAGCATGTGTTTGTGTGTGGGGGAAGGGGCTGGTTTGCATTCAATGGCAGTGTTTGTAGCTGCTGTGGGTATCATGTTGCAAACTTAATTGTTATCTGAAGAAATTGTGGCTGTGTGTGAATACTATTTTGTGAAAGAGAACAGTCTATGCCACCAATGCCTGACATGGATTTTATGCTTTTTATGAGCTGTTGTTTTTATAGTGTTCTTTTCAAATTATTTTTCTTATACAGTAGTCAATCACTTAACCTGTAGTCCACCCAGCTGTAGGAATTAATGTTTTTATTTTTTTTATTTAGTTTTTGTTGACCGGGTAAGTGCACTAGACAAATCCTGCCTATTTTCAGGCACGACCCGGGGGAGGGGGGATACAGATGAATGCCAACTGATCTTGAACCAGATTAAGCTGCTGGTGGTATTTTTAGTGAATGAGGGAAATTTGGCCAGGACACCAGGGAAATTCCCCTACTCTTTTCGATAGGTGCCATGGGATCTTTAACATCCACCTGAACTACCACCAATCCAAGCAGATGGGACCTCGGTTTAACGTCTCATCCGAAGGCGGCACCTCAGAAGTGCAGCACCCCTCTCATGCTGCACTACAGTGTCAGTACTGGGATATTAACCCAAGTGTCAGATGTGGGAACTGAACCCACAGCCCTCTGATCTCCCGGCCTCAGAGGTGAGTGTGCTACCTACTGAGCCACTGACACTGCTAATGTTTAGAAGCAGGATCACACTAGAAATGAGAGCTGTCCAGAGTAAAATGAATTATAGTATAAAATAAAAACATTTAAAAATGCATAATATTCAGTAGGAGGGAATGCAGATTTTTTTTTAGTCTGTTCTTTGGACCCCCCTCAGCCTAGCACCTTATTAGCCTAGTCACTTTACAACTACTTAGGCTTAGCTATACATCTGAAGTAGGGCAGAACTTGGGTGCATTTGCAAGTGATGGGGTATGTTGCCATCTGTGGCATGAATATAGTTGCTGCACCACCCAATGATAGCGGTCTGTACCCCCCAACAACTGTGGTGCTAGGATATCACTTCATATCCAATTTCCTTGCTTTCTGGAACTTTTTACTTGTACTAACATATTTCTATCTCTCTTTTTTAACAGGTCTACAGAGCTCCCTACAACCCATCAGATAAGTATTGTTTACCTTTTTTCACCTATCCTATCTGTAGTCTTATTTTTCTCAAGAACTATGGATCCTTTTTGATCACTCTCTTTATTCTTATTTTACAGGTGCCCCATCTACAGTATGTTTTCTGGATCCCTCCCTTAAGTTCATCCAGAAGCAGGTAAGTGCTACCTTTAATTACTGTCTTTTTGAAACTGGGGTGAACTGTATTGTGGGGATTGCTTCCTCAGGCTCTAGTTATACTGCTTTTGTTGATCCTCAAACCATTCTGCTCATACAAAAGGTGACACTTTACAGGTCTTACAGACATGCCTTACATATTAGATAAGTAGAGTCTGATTTGGGTGTACTAGGGTTATGTGTGTATAATTTATTTTTAAGGTCCTAAGGAACTCTAGGTTCATCATGTCCCTGTAACAATTGCTTCTGGGATGAATAAATATGGTGTGAAAATGTGTATTTTAAGGCCTTCCCTAGGCAAGGCAATTTTATTTCTAAGGCACCCAATCATGGAGGCTCTGGGTACCGTACATAAGAAAAAATGCATAAAATACAAAACACAATTATAACAGCAGCAGGGAAGTTAAAATCAATGCTCTACAAATTGACTTATGTACAACGTTAGCTATAATATAATAAAAGATAAGACAGCTTATTCTGTAAAAGCCTGGTTGAAGAGGTGGGTCTTAAGCCTCTGCTTAAAGACACCAATCGAGGGGGCATCCCTGACTGCAGATGGAAGCGCGTTCCACAGGGTCAGCCCAGAGACACTACATGCTCAGTCACTAGAGATCTTGAGCTGAACCCTGGGAACATCCAGGAGGCCCCTCTAGGAGGAGCTGAGGGAGCAGGCAGAGGTCACAGCGGGCAGAGGTCACTGGCATCAGGAGCTCAGACAGGTACCCACATTACTATCCAGTAGGTGTGCTCGAATTGTTTGGTATCCATTCTGTCAGTACCTCAGATTTTCATAATTTCCAGTTCAGAGTCTGATTCTGTTTTGCCTCCAGTTAAGGCATATGAATGAAATCTGAGGTGGTATTCACAGTCAGTCTTTGGAGTTGACTTGATTAAGCAGCATGTAATCTGTATCTGATCCATTTTTTTGAGTGCCCTGGATTTTTTTACTTTTGGATGTTGTGCTCTCTCTCAGTTATTAAGCCAAAGTCGAATGTGTACCACACCTCTTCAGTGTGGTGAGTGGTTGAGTGTAAGGTTATCTGCCACTAGTCAAGGTAATGGAAACTGCTTTTACAGTTCCACTAGTAGATCCCTTCAGCAGTGTCAGTCTTATGGTTTGAGAGCTCCATGTCCATTTGACCCTAATTTATGGTATGCTTGGGTTGGCAAGTAACCTGTAGGCATCCTGATGCTGTTTTGGAAGTTTCTGCCCAGCCAGTGTTGCCCCTGGTATGCCATTTAGCAGGTCTAGTGGCCAAATTAAATAAAATGATTGTTTTAAAAAGTGGTCAGAAAACCACTAACCAGTACAGAAAACACAGCTGCCATCAGCAGATTATCTTCAATGCTGTCCCTGACACAAAATTTAACCTGGCGGTGTCTGTATGAATTAATAATGAACTTTGTCTGGAAAATGCCTTCATTTGAAAAAGTCATCAATGTAACACAGACTTTCCTACTTTTGTGGGGGAGGGGCTTACACCCTAAACAAATCTGAGACTCTCTTGTTGCTTTCTGTGTGCCCAGAGTTTGAGTAGAAGGGGTAGCCAGGGGCAAGTTGCAGAGGAAGGGAATTGGTGTCTCTGAGAATGTCCAAGGATCTGTGATTCTGTGTTCCCCAGAGCAAGTCGGGGAAGTTAATGTTATCCACCCTCTTGCAGTAGGACACACAGATAAAGACAGACCCTTGAACTTGGTTCAAAAATGCTTCGATGCAAACTTTCCTCCCAACTTGCCCCTGGTTAGTATGTAAAACAAACTTCTCTCCATCCCCCATATTTTCTGTGTGGGGAAACAGAAAGCAACACAGGCCCTCAGATTTTGCAGGAGGGGGAGCCTTGGACACTATGTGTCCTTGAACAAGTCCAAAGGTCTCTTGACTTTGCATAGAAAATGGCAAGTTGAGTGGTGGGAGTTGCATGATGCACTAACCAAGTTGGGGGGGTTGGTCCCTGAGCAAGTCCTAGGACCTCAGACCAAGTTGTGGGTGTGTGGGGGTCACATCATATATTGCCTATCAGTGTGGTGATCCCCTGTAAACTTGCTCTGTGGAAGCAAGCAGAGACCCTCAGACTTGCTCAGGAACACAACCATGCCACTCCCCCAAACTTGTTCTGAGGCAAGCAACAGAAACCCTCAGGCTTGTTCAGGGAAGCACAGGATGTGAGCCCACCTCCCGCCCCAATGCAGACTTGCTGTAGGGATGCAGTCCTTTTTGTTTACCCCAAACACAAGTTTTCAGGTGTTGTTAAGAGATCATCTGACTTGTCCAACCCTACAAGTCCGAGGAAGGCTGTCTGCATTTGGTGCAGTGGGGGCAGTCTATGTTGGTGGTATGGGCACACAGTTGCTGTGGGTTTGGTGGGGAGAGGGGACTGGTCTTGCTGGTGGGGCAGGAAGACTGTCTGTGTCTGGTTGGATCATGGGACTGTCTGTGTTTGGTGGGTCAGAGTGGGGAGTGGCCGTGCTGGTGCGGTGGGGAGAGTGGCAATGCTGGTGGGTTGGGGTGGGGACAGTGGCCATGCTAGTGGGATGTGGACATTGGTCATGCTGGTAGGATGGGGATAGTGAGCATTCTGGTGGGATGGGGAGAGTGGGTGCACTGGTGGGATGGGTAGGGAGAGTGGCCATGCTGGTGGAATGGAGTGGGGGAGACTGGGCGTGCTGGTGGGATAGGTTGGGAGAGTGGGCATGCTATAAGATTCTACATTTATACACATAGTTACTCAGATAAAGATATTGGTATTTATCACACTCCATTTTATGTCCACCCCATTGCATAAATGTATTTATATTTGTAGCTTATCAGGGCTCTTTCTATTTACTGCTCTGTGTTTTTAATTATAGGCTCTCCTGGCCCTTATGCTGTTCATTTCTGCCCCCAGTCCTTTAGTAGCCCTTGCTGCTCTGACATTAGCCACTGTGCAGCTCTACTGTATGCAATTCTTGCCATTTCTGTGACTTCTTAGGGACCCCAAATATTCTTCCCTGCCTGCCTCCCACCACTACTTTTAAGCCCATTTCAGGCATTCCCCTTTGGCTATAGTGCAGCTTTTCCTTTGTGGCCCCTATTCTTTGTGTCTGCTCTCCAAGTCCCTTCATACCTGGCCCCTAAAAACACTTACACTCAGCTGCCATGTGGCTTAGATGGCAGTTCCTGTCACCTACTGTTGGCTGCCCGCCCCTCTGAACCCTCTTAGACATCCCCTCCTCCAGACCCTCTTAACCAGCCCCTCGGGGGGGAGCTCTTCACATAGTTGCTTTGTGGCTGATTGGTAGAGGGAGGCATATTTGCCCTAGCCTCATCCTCCCAAAAATCTCCATCTTCTTTCCCACCCACATGGAGTAGGTTACAGCCTGAACTCCATACAGGCTGGGACTGGGAATTGAAAGTGCCTGCCAGCACTGTCACTCTCACGCAGTAGCGCTAAACTGACGGTTGCATAACAACAGCTGCAACATTTCTGATCGATGGTTTTCTGACCAGCCTACCTGCCTGCTACATACAGTTGGGGTCCAAGGACATTCCCCCCTCACTAGATGCCAGGGAAAGGTTAAACAGAAGAACAAAAAAAAAAACACTATTTGCCACTAGCCACCAGAGAGTTGGCCCACTACACCACCAGGGCTATACCTTTAAAACACTGGCCTCCTGGGACAACTCAAGACCCCTGAACCACCAGTGTCTTTTTAAATGATGCAGGGACCACTAGCCCAAGAGCACCCCCACTAGTCCATTAGGGCTACTACTAAAATCTGCTGGTCACCAACAGGCCAAGTAGTGGCACTAAGGGGGTTTTGCTGAGCCATCAATATCTCTTTATTATTTTCTTAGCTGTGTTTTTATTTTCTATCTATGTTTTCCTTACTGTGAGTCTAAGTGTGTCTTTTCCTTTAAAACTCCCCTTCCTTTACTCCTGTGCTGTACTGTACCCTTTGTTTTTTGCTATTTAGTATACTTTTCAGTCATGGACACCCAGACCCCACTGCTCCTCTTCACACGCTCTCTCTCTGTCACTACTATATGTTCCCCATAATAATCTCTTTTTTTCTTTTTATTTCTACAGGTCTGGCCAGACTGTACACCAATCAGATAAGTATCTTTGTTTAATTCTCCCCCCATCTCTCCTCTAGGACCTCTGACCATTTGCGTCTTTTCAACCTTCTCTGTTCTTTCCTTTCAGGTCATGCCAGAATTCTCCAAACCCAGAACAACCCAACTCTGGATTCCCTGACTGATGGGGCAGGTAAGTCCAATTTAGTTACCTAATTGCCCTGTCAGGTGTGTGGCATATAAAAAGGTATCCACTCTATTGTAATGTGTAGCAACTTAATTTGTGTATTTTGTGGCCTGGAAAGGAGTGTTATTTCAGCCTTGTCCCCACCTGGTGTTCGTTAGAGTCTCCACTTACCAAATTGGACCTTCCTTACTTATGAGATTTGATAGTAGAAGGCTCCAAGATGATAAGGCTGCAGGCATGTATAGAGACTATTGAGCCCCACTCCATGCAGAACAAGCCATTAACCTCACACTGACCGCTCAAGGTGTGAGGTTACCAGTGCATTCAGCAAGATGACAGTTTTGTTACATATAATGATGTGGCAGGTTATTTCTAAAACATACAGGTGACAGGCAAACCCCCTCATGAGTGCTGATTTCAAAACAGGGCCCGGTACTTTAAAAAAAATTATTTTTACTGGCTGTTATTTTGAAATCTGCACTCTTGTGGTGCATATGGGTCATGCTGGAATTCAGCACAATTAATGAGCCATTAAAACACATATGGGTCATGCCGGCATTGTGCGCGATTAATGGGCCATTAAAATACAAATAAATACCATTAAAATAAAATTGGCCATTCTAAGGGTGATCAAAATGTAATGGTGCCATTATTTATGTATCGATTAAGGGGATAGTGGATTGGGTGCTGTTCATGGTTGCATGACAAGAAATCTGAACTTAAAGAGTGGCGTGCTGTCAAATGGCATGAAGGAATTTCACATTTACTCAGTTATTGATTTCAGAAACAAACCGTCTGCACAGGTGACAAAATGTAGACATTTACCTTGATCATGATTTGTGCTTGAAGAACATTTCACAAAACAGGTAGCACAAAGACTGTCTCAAAGCAATCCATATGATCCCTAGAGACTAGGACGGAAAGGGGGGCTATGATAGTACCTGCCATTACATAAAGGGGGTTAACTGGTAACTAGAATGTGGGAACTATTCAGATTGGTACAGCAAGGTATTATGAACATGATGGGAAACTTGGAGATAGATTGGGAGGTATATTTAACAAAGAGGGTGGGTTGGTATTTTTCCCAAAATCAGAACTAAGTTTGGTAGCTCGTCCATAGATCATGCTCTTCTCTCTGTGTGGAACAAACTACAAAAAACTTTGAAATTGGCTATCCCGGTTAAGCTGACTACCTTTAAGACATTGCTCAATTATTCCCTCACTGAGACATGCAAGTGCAACCGTTGACAGTA
Organism: Neoceratodus forsteri; assembly: GCA_016271365.2. Taxonomy (NCBI): domain Eukaryota; kingdom Metazoa; phylum Chordata; order Ceratodontiformes; family Ceratodontidae; genus Neoceratodus; species Neoceratodus forsteri. The sequence goes on along the minus strand of CM057449.1, from coordinate 1,123,895,430 downwards.
TGACTGGTTGGAATAAGTTGAGTTATGGTACAAATGAAGTCTCTTAATCTTAGTTTACTCTCCACCTTCTGCCTCTGTTCTTCTGTGATGTCCCTTTACACCACTCCTTTTGATGCACAACTAACCCTTTCTCTTCCTCCTTTCCCTCCCTATGTGCTATGTACCTCCCCTCTATTACGGTGCTATCAGGATCATCTGTACCTCCCCACATTTATGTGTGCACTGTTGTTCCCTTGACATGTATCTAATGTTGGCACATTTGTTCCCAGGATATGTAAACTACTGTACAGAACTGTTTTATTGTATATTTACCTGTTACTGTTTATGAGTTCATTATCCTGTTACCATCCTTACTCTGTATACAATGTTTTATTTTTATATTATTGTATTGTCACTTTTCCATTGCCCAGGTCCATCTTGGAAATGAATATTACTCAATGGTATTTTCGCTTGGTTAAATAAAGATTGATTGATTGATTGGTGGATCCATTAAAATCTGCCACTCACAAGTAGGAGGTTCAAGAGGTACATCAGGAAGTCTATTAAACAGAGGGTGGCGGATCCATTGAAAAATCTTACCGGCATTGGATGGTGGATCAGTTGAAAAATCAGTCAGATGATGCAGTGATAACAATTAGTTGTTACAAGCAGAAAGACGCATGGAAGGGCACCAGAACCAGGCATTGGATGGTGGATCCATTGAAAAATATGCCAGGTGATGCAGTGATAACAATTAGTTGTTCCAAGCAGAGACACATGGAAGGGCACCAAAACCAGGGTGAAGAATGGTGAGTGCTAGGAACCAGGAGAGACGGTATGTGCCAGAGTTCATGGGGAATTCTATTAAATTAGAAGACCATGCTCTACTACCAATCTGTTTGCATGCTTTTTAAAATTATTTATTTTTACTGCAGAAGCCCAATATGCATGTGCAATGACAAACACAATGGGAGATCTAGAACATCAATAACATTGTTCTTGAACAAAGTTATGTATATTTTGTAGTAAGTTACTTACAATAATAAGAATGTACAGATACACAGGATGCTATGGGCTCTATGTACACTTGTTTGCATTTTAAGTAACATGCAGGCAATTTCTATGTGGATACAGAAGTTTGAGACTGACCATATAATGCTATTTTCAGTTTAGTTCCAAAGTGTTATATTTTGGTCATTCCCTTATTGACACTTCCGCATTTTGGCAGATTGAGGTCCTCCATAACACCCTTGAAGAAAACAACATTTAACATCCTTCAAGAACACTGAAAAAGGTATGAGAACATAGTTCTATATGTAGTTATATAGGTTTCTGCAAGCTTGTGTGGCTGGCTGTTTGTGTTTGTCTCTGTCAGTAGTTTAGTTTTTGTGGATTTTCATGTGTTTCTGCTTGGAGGGACTGGACTATTCTTGGACATGACATCTATGAACATTTCCTGGACTAAGAAACTGCAAAACATCACCACCAGGTACTGGCATTCTCATCATAAATCAACTTTTTTGGAAGCCATCAAAAGTAAAAGTAAGGTCAGTAAATATGTTATACAAGCTCTGAGTTGTGGAGTGCTGCATTGAATCCACATTTCCATCTGACCTGTTCCTAAAGGATGTGTGCTTGTGTTTTAGATCTATTTACAACCATTTTGGAGAACAAAGGGAAGATACTAACAAAGGATTTTTACATCCTGCATATGCCCCAGGCCAATGTTCATCTCCTTCAGGAATTTAACACATTCTGGGTCTTTGATCTACAGTAACGAGAGTTTACTGGTCCCCAGTAGTTCACCATTTCCTATGGATTTGATTACTTTGCATCATCTGACTCCTGGTACCTTGGACAAGATTACTATACTACATATCCCTGAACATAACTATCTGCATGGTTTAATATTACTACATCAAGAATGCAAACTAACATGTTCGTGCTGCACCTGTTCCTTCTGACCCTACTGGCATCCCACACTACCAATATATTTAAATACCCACTGCAACCAACCTCTGATCACCTGGTTGATAGATCCTTGCACAGAAGTGGAATGATTACCAGTAGTCTCAGTTGCAACAACACTCATCTCTTCTCCCAAATACTAGGATACACGAACATGCTACTGTGCCCACAGTCGACCTTACCATCAAACTATTTCTCCCTGTTCATTCTATTGGGAGTCAGGTCACTACAGACAACAACTAAAAATAAGTATAAGGGAAAAAGTGCACATAGAGGTCACTGCTGATATCTTAAGGAACTCCTAAAAAGACTAATATTGCTGCTCCTGCTAATATTGGGCAATGTTCACCCCAACCCTGGACCACCCCTAGCTACCCCTAGGGAGCAACGTAGAACAGGGACCCTCTTGCTAGCTAGCATCAACATCTGCAGCCTTACCAAAAAATTAGATGCCCTCACTGCCTGGACAACACAGAATAGCCCAGATGTACTATCTGTAGTTGAGACTTGGTTGTCTCCAATTATCCCTGACACTGCTGTGGCAATAACTGGGTATACCATCTTTTGGCAGGATTGACTATCCGAAAAAGGGGGTGGCTGTGCCCTTTATCTTAAAGAATCTATTACAGGACATGCCCTGACCCTACCCATTAATGGAGATGAGCTTCATGTCCTTGCTATTAAAGTCACTCTTGAGGCTCATAACAAAGCTCTGATGATAGCCTCTGTATATATTCCACCCAAACTTACAACAACAAGACTGAACCCATTCCTTACCTGCATCAGCAGTCTAAAGCTTAACTGAGAAATTATGTTGCTAGGGGATTTTAATGTCAACTGTCTTGCCCCCAGTGCAAGCAACTACAAGGATGCCATGGCAGCTGCAAATTTTACACAGCTAGTTACCTCACCCACTAGGACCAACTATAGAACAGGGACCAGTATCTTACTGGACTGGGTACTCTCAAATTGCCCTGACCATATTATCCACACTACAGTTCTCCCTGATGCCATTAGTGACCATTCCCAAGTTTTGTGCATATGGTCAAATAAATTCAATAACTCCCCCGTGAAAACTATCAACAGCTGGATGCTAATCATGGGACACCTTGCACCACTTAAGGCACTCCTGTGACAACAAGACTGGTCCCCAATTGACACCGCTCTGGATGTTGATGCTGCACTTCAATACTTCATGTCAAAGTTCAATGCAGCATGCCCCCTTTAAGAAACACAGACTTAAAGGCCTTGACAACCCTTGGATCACAGGCAAACTCCTAGACCAACTAAAAGCTCAGGACCAGCTATGGGCTTGTGCTGCAGCTTCTGGCAACCAAGTAGACTTTCAGGCATACAGGGCCACTAGGAATGCCTGTACCAGAGCTATCCACACTGAAAAAGCCAGTTACTACAGGAGCGCCCCATAAAACTCATGGTCAGGTGGAAGAAAATTCTAGCAAAGCCTCTCTGAAGTTATAGGGGAAAAAGTCCAAAGCAACTCCTAATATGCTAAAAGTTGATGGCAGCAACACCCTGGACCCCACCACAATTGCCAGTACTTTCAATCTGGCATTCACTGACCTCAGCCATGTGCTTCTCACTGACTTCTTTGACACCAACCAAACCACAGCCTCCCAATATCAACAGACTCAGGATACAAATCATCCACATTTCTATTTTAAGGCAGTTACTGAAAGGGGTGCCAAAAAATACCTCCTCAAAGTGCTCGGAAAATCCAGATCAAGTGGGGACACACTTGACTTGAAGCTCATCGCCCTCACCCTTGATGATGTTCTGCACCCTCTTATCAAGATTATTAACCGAACCCTCACTCTCTCCCAGTTCCCACTCAAGTGGAAGTCCACCCTGGTGACACCAATACACAAGTCTGGGGATAAGACATTACACTGTAACTACAGGCCCATCTCCATCCTATCCCCTTTATCCAAAGCTCTTGAAAAAATCATTGCAGACCAATTGGTGGAGTACTTGGAGAAATACAACTTGCAATGCCCACAGCAACATGGCTTTCACAAAGAACATAGCACCACCTCTGCCTTCCTTGAATTTACAGGCCACATTCATCTAGCACTAGACCAAGGACAACTTGCCGGTGCCAGCTTTATAGACCAGCTTTATAGACCTCTCGAAGGCCTTCGATACAGTCAACCATCCATTACTACTGAAACAACTTGGCAACTTAGGGTTCTCTCATGATACTTTACAATGGTTCAACAGCTATCTCTCCAACAGGTCACAAAAAGTTAAGACTGGTGACTACCTCTCCTCCAAACTACCTGTCTGGGCTGGTATTCCCAAAGGGTCAATATTGGGACCCCTTCTTTTCAGCATCTTCCTGAACAATCTCCCTTCTGCCTGTGATGAAAACATTATTCTGTATGCTGATGACGAAGTGACTTTTCTGACCCCTCCCTCTTGGAGAAACAACTGCAGGAAAGTTTCATGCAAGTTGAGGCCTGGTTTGTCTCACAGAAACTAGTGCTAAATTATAAAAAAACAAGGACTATGCTGTTCCATGGCACACATAACAAACATAAACACCAACATTTGGCTATCAAAAACAGTTTGGGTGTGACCCTAGACCAGACGCAGACTTTCAAATACCTTGATATAACCCTGGACCCTACTCTGTCCTTCTCCAGCTATATCAATTCAGTTGCAAAATCCATAAATATCCATATAGGCCTTCTGTATAAACATAGACACAGCCTGACACCTGATGCCCTTAAGCTAGCAATACACAGCTCTATTGTCTCCATCATTGATTATGGGCTTGTTATCTATGGATCAGCCACAGCTGCAGCACTATGGAAAATCATTACAGCGCTGAATAGGGCTTGCAGACTCCTTACTGGTGCTGCCCACCGCATGCATACCTGCGACCTCTACGAACAGTCAAACTGGCTACAACTTCAAGGAAGGATTACTTTCCAAATCTGCCTATTAGCAAAAAAGTCATTAATGGGATTCATGCCCCCTGGGATTCAGTCTCTCTTAAGCCCAGTCAACCACCCCCATTACACAAGAAGCTTTGACAACTATTCTCTGTCTGTTCCCCACTGTCGCACCACCCAAGGTCAGCAGTCTTTTAAAGATAGAGCCCCTAAGATGTTTATCTCCCTGGGCAGCGAACCCACCAACTTAGGCACCCTCTCCGCATTCAAACACAAGCTACGTCAAACACTTGTGTCCAGAGCCACCTGTGACTATTTCTCCTAACTTCCCTGGTAGTCACTTCTGTTCTTCACACCTCTCTACTATCATCACCTTTGTCTGCCACCACCTTCCCCCCTCCCCATATCTACCCCTGCCTCTCTCCCTAGCCCTGATCCACCACCTTCCTCTCTTACCCTCTTTCTACTCCCTCTCTCTCTCCCTTTTCCAATCTGCTCACCCCACCCACTGTTGCACTTGTTCCCTGATCCTTGTCTCCCACCCACCCACCTCTCCTTCTACCTCCCTCCCAGTTACCCCTCTACATCCACTCTCTCTCCCACTTTCCTATGCTACCTGGCACAATTGGCAGTAACTCAGTTTTTCCACGCTACCTTTCCCTTTGACAATGCCCTTCTGGCAGCTTTAATTAGTGTAAGTATTATTTGTTATGACTTATCATTCTTAAATATATGCCTGAGTGTGCTGTTCTAACTGTTATTAACTGTATATTACCTGTAGCTTTTAGACCATGTATACTCTGTACTGAATTTTGTATTCAAACTGCTTGCCTGTTAATCTCACACAAACTGTACTTCTATTCTTTGTATACTGACGTGAAACCTTTGTAAAAGAACCATTGGCTTAAAGGTATTTATCCAAAATTCTAATAAATAAATAATAAATAAATAAAACATGGAATTTATGCATGGCTTTACCATGACTCTGGACACAGTAGGTGAGCACCGTTTTATTTTCTTAATACAAGAAAATTTCTTGGAAGATGCAAAGCCACTTTGAGGTATGGGTTACTGCTTGATAACAGCACTTCTTGCTCAATTAAAAATTCCAGTTGCAAAAGGTGTTACTCTAGCCATGTATAATAGATCACATGCCCTTTCATCATGGTGCTGAGATCAGGCAAAACACTTTGATTTATTATTGGTGCAATATTTATATGAATATTGGACAACATTTCACAAGATAAGACTGTGTCATGATACAGGTTTTCAGACACTATTTGTGTACAAGTTGAAGGTAAAATGTATTCCATACTTTTCAAGTCTGTAAATGACTACGTATTTAAGGTTAAAAACTCTCAGCAGACTGGGATGTGATTATTAAAGGTTAAAAACACTGCTCCTGACTGGGATGGGACTGTTAAGTGAGTTGTAATGTTAAATAACACTTAACAGTAAAAGCCCAGTCCTAAGCAATATTTTTAATCTTATATACTGTATCCATTCGGTAGCAGTACTTTTAACCTTAATTATATAGGAATCATGCGTAAGCAGTAAAGTATACTGCTAAAAAGCAGTCCTTGCCATCATCCAGACTGCTAAGACTGTTATGAAAACTATCTTAGGCTTCTGATTTAAATATTTTGTGCTATAGGCAGGCTAATTTAAGGCTTTGGACTGTATAGGCCATCAAGATAACTAATACATTCTTGTTAACATGGCAAAACTGTTTGAAGGCTAATTTCATGCTAATATACTGCTAAGGCAAAAATAGTCTGACTGCTATTCAAAGGTTAGTCGAATGCCTTCCATTTGGGTAAGGGATAGTGTGAGCCGAGTAAGGTAAGAGAAAATGATAATATGCTGGTCTGGATACCTCTTTTTATAGCACTAGCTTTCCTAACAGAATGTAATGGAATCACATAAAAATTGAGACTATTCCTACTTTTTTAGACATTTGCCAGCAAATCTGGAACCTCTTGTACTGAAGTGAATTTAACTATAGGGTATGTTTCACGAGTATACTGTGATTAAAGGGACAATATCAACCTGATTTTCATCATATCATTTCTAGTTAAAAACTCACATTTTATGATTGCTTACTTCTCTAAAATTCATTGATGTTGTTGTGTGTTTTGTTTGCCTCCTTGTTTAGTAGAACTGAAATGCATGGCAAGGTACATTTATAAACAACTTTGTTTTTGTTTACAATCCTGAATCTGTTCTTACTGCGTACTTCCTGAGCATTAGAAACACACCTAAATAGTGCAGTCACTCATGAGGCAGTAGCCTCCTAAACTCTCACTGCATCACAAGTGGCTAGACTATGTTGTAGATGTTCCCAAGTCCAGGAAAGATGCAGTTGGAGCTGATCAAGGAATGTAAACAAACCTGTATTTGTGTGGTAACACCAGTATGGTGGGTAGTCTGTTTTTCACTTTTTCTAAGAAAATAGAGTCAGAATCAAACTATTAGCTACATCATCAATCTTTACAGAATGTTGGCAATCATAAAATGTGTTTTTTAAACTAGGGACACTTTGAGACCTAAGGGAGTTGACAGTGTCCATTTAAAGCGTAGACAATTTTGGTTATCATAAATAAGAAAAAATAAAAAATGAGATTGTTGCTTTCCATTCCACTATTAACTTTGACAATGAGTATCTAAATTAAATGGTAATAGAAGCATTTTCTATTTGAGATGTTACCCTTAGGTTAAAAGACTAAAAATACTGATTGAGACAGAGAGCCTAGGTAGTAATGAAGGTTTGAATTTATTAGAAAATGAATATTGTTTAATGTATAATGTTACTAAGATGTAATAGGGTTGAAAAAATGATTAAGACATATGGTGTTTAATAGAAATAACAGAGAGAGAGAGAGCGAGACAAGGGCTGGCAGTATAGCCTAGAGGTTTTTTTTTTATTTAGTTGTTTAACCAGGTATAGCACACTAAGCTGAAAGCTTTTTTACAGGAGTGACCTGGGAGCATAAGGAGGTTAAGTGACTTGCTTAGGGTCACACAGTATGCAAGTGGAAGCTGTGGGATTCAAACCCAGGTCTGGTCTGCTGGATGTCACCAGATTTGCAGCTCAGAGCCTTAGACCACTACACTATACTGCCTCCTAAAAGTTTGAGTAATAATCTGTAAATGAACTTGGTACATCCAGCAGGCAGACTTGGGTTTGATTCCCCTGGTGTACCTTACCTGGTTAACAAAGAATAAAAAATAAAATGCAGTGAAAAATGTATTTTTTACAGAGAATGTTACATTTATTTATAGGAATTTATTATTTCCTGATTTCACCTGTTATGAGTCAAAAAATTACACCATTAACAGTGTTTCAAATATAAGGTATGATTATCTGTCTGATCTGATTTATTATCATTTGCTGTCTTCCATGATTGATACAGATATGAGTAAGATGAATTTTGCATGAACCTAACATGAGAACATTTTCACTTATCTTATTAGGTGTAAACATAAAATAGGAACTACAGAGAGTTTATTTTCAGAAGTGCACTACCTTTATGGTAAATCTAGAACTTTTCATTTTACTTCAAATAGCTTGTGCTATAAAACTGGTACCAAACAGAGAGTAAAGACAACAGCTACATAATTTTATAGTGTTGTTATTTAATTTTGTTATTGGATAAAATGCAAAAACTGGAAAGATATATAACCTTTGTGATGTTTGGGCACTACTACACAAAACTAATAAGACATTAATTAAAAAACACTTTTTCTGTATATAGTACTATTATAGTCTTGAATACTAAGGCCCAGATATTCAAAAGGGTTGCGCCATGTGCAATAGGGTTGCGCCTGCGCAAGTCCGAACTTGCTCCATTCTGCCATATTCAACAGGAGGCAGTTGCACCACAGAAAACATGCTGAGCAACAGCGCAATGCAAATGAATGCATGCTGAACTGGAGGGGGAGGAACCATGCATAAACTGCACAGCCCGATATTCAGCAGGGCTGCGCAGAGTTGTGCAGGCACAACCCCAACCTGCGCCTGCACAACTTTGAGCCAAAAAAAAAAGGCTTAAGTTGAGGGCCACCCACAGGTGAACTGCTGCATTGCAGGGCACACAGCAGCTGCCACCTGTGCTGGCCCCCAACCCAGTCCCTGTGCCCCCCCGCAGCCTGACGCTGGCAGCCGACTGTAAATCCCCCACCACCCCCACTGGCTTGATCGCGGCATAGTTTAATCCCCCACCAGCCCGATCCACGGGCAGCAATCAGCTCCCCGAGCGTATCCCTGGTGGTCAGTGGAGCGAAAAGCCCGATCGCGGGCAGTAGTTGTAAACCCCCTCCTGAATTCATCCCTGGTGGTCCAGTGGACCAAAAAGCCCGATCGCGGGCAGTAGTATAGAATCCCCCACTCGAGAAGTCAGCCCTGTTGGTCTAGTGGCACATCCTGATCGCGGGATATAAACCCCGCGATCGGGCTGTAGGCATCGGTCCCCGGCGGTTGCTGCCTGGCAGGGGTGCCAGGTGCAAGTCCTCGGGATCGAGCACTTGCATGCTAATGGCATGCAAATGGGGCATAATCAGATGCAAATGGTCCCCCGCCCTTGCATGAATTATAGCCCCATTTGCATGTCACCTTTGAATATTGGGATTTTGCGCATGGCGATGGTTCTTGCGCCACTGCAAGATTGGATGCTCCACTCTGTCAACACGGTAGCTGGGACGTCCACTGCACCATGCACGTGTATGTGGTTGGGTGATATTCAAAGGAGTTGCTCAATAGCGCAACTCCTTTGAATATCGCCCGACACACCCCTGTGCAACTATTTTGCGCAGCGCAAGGGCTTGCACCTATGAATGGCGCAGTTTGAATATCCAGCCCTAAATGTGTAATTTTATTATATTTAGATCCTAGCCCCTAAAGAAGCTCATGTAGGGCGAAACATTGGGCATGGCCAAGGGATTAACTGTGAAAATAACTTGTTGAACAAAATAAAAGAAGTGGAATTGAATTTTTTCTATGAGGCTGGTGATTTCTAAAAATTGAACTTTTAGCTCTCTCTGTGATACCAGCCCCTGCATACTTCCTTTGGAGTAATTTTTGAGGGGAACCCACCCCACTCTCTCTCTTCATGCTGTTCCTAACCCATGAATTTGTTGGCGGGTATTATGTATTAGTCTTGTAGTGCTCACCAAAACCTTTTTTTTCACATACATAGAATGTCCTTTAACTCCAAAGACTGATGGAGTTATGGCAGTGTCAGTGGCTCAGTAGGTAGCACACTCGCCTCTGAAGCCGGGAGATCAGAGGGCTGTGGGTTCAGTTCTCACACCTGGCACTTGGGTTAATATCCCAATACTGACACTGTAGTGCAGCATGAGGGGGGTGCTGCACTTCTGAGGTGCTGTCTTTCAGATGAGACGTTAAACCGAGGTCCCATCTACCTGGATTGGTGGTGGTTCAGGAGGATGCTAAAGATCCTGTGGCACTTATTGAAAAAGAGTAGGGAAATTTCCCCGGTGTCCTGGCCAAATTTCTCCCATTCACTAAAAATACCACCAACAACTTAATCTGGTTCAATTTCAGTTGCTTACCATCTGTATCCCCCTTCCCCTGTGGCCCCTGAAAAAGGGACTTCTATGCCCAGTGGGTTTACTGGGCCAATAAAATTCAATAAATACAGTTGAAATGTTATCCTATGGGGATTTTCATTTTTATGTTTTTTATATGTCTATTTTCAGTTGGTATTTCTTAGGGGCTTAGCTTTGCAGTACTCATTGACACCTTTTTGTCTATACATAGATTGTCCCTTAACTCGAAAAACCGACAAGAGTTATGGTTTGTTAAAGTCACAATGTTATCCTATGGGAATTTTTAGGAGGGTTTTAAGTTTATGGCAGTGGACCAGATACTGGACATTGGAGAGCTTCAAATATATTTATTTATTTAAACTTTTGTTAACCATGTAAGTGTTATGAGCCAAGGCCCATTTTCAAACAAGACCTGGGACCGTAAAATGCAGTTAAGTTGTTATGATCAATAAGGTCACATGCAATATACAATTACATAAAACATACAGTACAAACACAAGCCTGCAGTGCACTAACAGTTACATTTAAGAAAATCTAAACAACATTTCTTGAAGGAAGCTTTAAAACTAACGATTCTGTAAGTGACATATTTCTATGGATATCTTGTTCCAATAAAAAGGAGCAGAAATGGGTGTTTTAGGAAATGATTTATACACTGCTGTGACATGTGACTTATCCTTTGTTATCATTGGCTCAACAGTGCCAGTGCCAACAGCTGGAGGACAGGGGGAGGGGCTTTTAGTAATTCCATGGCCCTTACTTTTCTTTTTCTCAGGTTCCCGTAGAGGGACAGGATCAACATCCCCAGCCCCACCTAGGCTGATAACCTCCTCAGATCTTTTCTCCTCTTCTTCCTCCTCCTCACTTTCTCCACCCTGTATTTCATTCACAGCATTTGATTCCCTGCATGATGAAACAGTCAGATCTGTCACATCAGACTGTAAATAATGCACAGGCTCATCAACCCCAGTTTTGTGAACATTAACCACCTCATGGTTCTCAGCTACATTCCCAGAACAAGACACTTTAAGGGTTCTTGGACTGATTCTGTTGTCGCTGCCTCCACCACCAGCAGCACCAGCACCAGCACACACCAGCATTGATGCCACAGATGTTGCTGAGACAAAATTTAGCCACACTAATGCCACCCTTGCACCAACTACTCCTTTTTGAGTACTACCTGCAGTACTGTCCCTGATGAACCTGTGTCAGAAGTAGTTGTGGTACCCTTCTGAACCGTGGAAACTATGCTCTTCTTGGCAGCATTGCCACTGTGAGCAACTCCTACATTACTGGAGCATCTCTTTATGGGCATTTTTTATATGTGTAGAAACACAACACAGCACTTAACAAGACTTTACTGAGGTATACAGACAGTAAGCAACAACACCACAGTTTGTTTTTGTTCCACACAAACAATACATGACAGGGATTTAAGGGACTAAGGAGACACACGCAAAAGCTCAGGTGAGTATAATGGTGTTACTGTCTACATAAAAACTCTAACATCAATCAATAAACACAAATGAAATCAATATAGTCAAACCACACTGACAAAAATAATTCAGGAAAACACACCTGTTATATAAGTAAAATTACAAACCACAGAAAACAGGAAAAATAATGCACACAAAACACTGACTACAACAGCACTAATGCTGCTTAGTCAGAAAAGGCTGCCTTTTGCTTGATGCTAGCTAACTAACACAGCTCCACTCCTTCACATCACTGCCTCACTACACACAATACAGAAAATGAAACAACAACTTTAAATCAGAAAAAAAACACAAATAAGTGGTCATCTAGAAGCACAAGGAACACTATACACTTTAGGGAGTGATTTGGTTAAAAACACGGGGTGGGATATTCAGAAGGGTTGTACATGGCGCAACACAGTTGCGCCATGCACAACCCACTGATGCACCTTGGCGTGATATTCAAAAGGGGAAAGTGCATGTCACAAATCCCGATGCGCCGGGGTGCATCAGTAATGTATGCGCGCAAGTGGGGGGGCGTGTCCATCCATACTCTGCACATCCCAATATTCAGCCCAAGATGTGCTGAACAGATGCAGGCAAAACCCCTTCCTGCGCACACAGTTGAGCCAAAAAAAACAGGAGCAACAGCTGGCCACTCACAGGTGAGCTACCGTAGTGCAGGGCACAACACGACAGCTGACAGCTGTGGGTGGCAACCTGAGCTCCGGTGGCACCGTCTGTCGTGGTAGCGCCCCCCATGCCTGATCGCGGGCATATGTATAGTAATATAACATCCAATATCCCTGGTGGTCCAGTGGATTGCATCCAGCCTGATCACGTGCATAGTTATAGAAATATAATGTCCAATATCCCTGGTGGTCCAGTGGACCGCATCCAGCCCGATCGTGGGCATATGTATAGAAATATAACATCCATTCACATATCTGGACTGTGTAGTGTGGTATGGTCTGCGCCCATTAGCTGCGCTGTGGACCAATGGGCGTACAACCGTGCTGTACACAGTCAGTCATGGTGGCCAGGCGGCGGCTTTGCGGTGGGGAGCTGCCGCCCACCGCTGACCAGGGGGGAGTGGGGTAGTGAGGCTCAGTGGGCAGGTGGGTAGGGGGGTACCGCTGGACCACCAGGGATGATTTGGATGTTTACATTATTACACTTATGCCCGTGATCAGTCTGGAAGTGGTTCACCGGACCACCAGGGATATTGGACATTATATTTCTATACATGTGCCTGTGATCAGGCTGGATGCGGTCCACTGGACCACCAGGGATTTTGGACATTTATGTTTTATACTTATGCCCATGATCGGGCATCGGAGCACGTTGCCGGTGTGGGCAGGGGGCGTCAGTCCCCTGCGGCTGCTGCCTGGCAGGGCGCAAGTCACCGGGGATCGGTGCACCTGCATGCAAATGGGGCCATAATGACATGCTAATGGCCCCATTTGTGTCTTGCATGCATTATGGCCCCATTTGCATATCCACCACTGAATATCGTGGTTGATGGGTCTAGCGCAACGGCACTTGCGCTAGCGCATCCCCCTGCTCCTCTCTGGCCACTTGCACTGGTGCAGTGCCACTATGCCATGCACAATGAGGGTGGCCACAGTGCCGTATTCAACAGTGCTGGGACATAGCGCAGCACCATTGGATATCACCCAGTCCACACCCTGGTGCATCCCAGTTGCGCTGCGCCCGGCTTGCGCCCCTGCCAGGAGCAGTTCTGAATATCCCACCCCCTGTGTTTTAAACACTTTTCAAAGATTTTTGAGCACAGATTCAGAGGAGACATAACACCAAGTCTCTCTTTGTAAGACTGCACTGATTTTAGCCTATGCACGGCAATGCAGCTCATTGTAGCACAATGTGACCTCCAGTCCCATGGCTCATTGCAAACTTTGCCTCTAGGGCAAAATTCACTGGTGAAGTTACCAGATTCACAATTCACAAAGTTCTAGCTGTAAGGTGAAGTTGAACTTTGCATTGCAGATTAAATTCACAAATATGGGTGAATTTGCAAATTTCTCTGCAGAGCGAAGTTTTCTAACTTTGCCTACCACTATTTATAGTGGAGTCCCCACATGAATCACACCTTACTGTTACTCTCACCAGCCTTCTCCTTTCTCCTGCATGGCAGGTCAGGTATATGACTGGGAAATATTTGTAGATAAGGCATCCACAAAATATTCATGAAATTCCACAAACACTCATAGAGTTTAAGTACAGTTGTTATTTTGCAATTTTTGCAGCTTATAACATGACCATCCTTTAAGCAAACGATTAATAAAACTGATTCACACAGTCACCTTTCAAGGTCTAAGAACCTCTTAAATGTAATGGCACTGTAGTCTCTAGTTTTGAAGTTTCAGGGGTTTATAAATTTGAAGTTTACGCAATTGCAAAATTTAAATGAAAATGTGAAAGTTTGACTATTTGCAACACATGTGAACTGTGTCAAACATGACCATGTGGTATAGCAGTTTAAATATTTCAAATCTGGTTAAATTTAGATATGTTGTTTTAAAAGAGAGGGAATAACTGAAATTACATTTTTTGCAACATGTTTGCAGCCTGTAACTCAGTTCCCTTTGAAGCTAGAACTCTGAAACCAGGCACATACAGTATATAGATGTAATAAGAACCTGTCTACCTGCAAAATGTTATAACATTTTGATGAGCACTTTCAAAATTACACTAAAGTAACTGAAATCTAAATTTTGGCAAACTGTATGGCTACCTATAACTCAGCCACCTTTAAAGGCTGAGACTTAAATCTTGGTGCACATACTCATGTTATACATTTCTCAAAATCCTGAAACTGTGGGGAAATTTGAATACAAAATTTTAACTTTTAAAGTTAGATGGAAATAACTGAAAATTACATTTTGATTAAATGTTTAGCCACGCATAACTCAGTCCCCTTTAAATCTAGGACTCTGAATGAAATTTGGTGCACTTGTGAATGACATTAATACCTGTCTATCATCATTATTTGGTATTATTTGGATATGCATTTTTAAAACTAGACCAAAACAGCCAAAATCTAAAATCTGGTGAAATTGCACAGAATTTTTGTGCAAATTCCAAAACGTTCCACAGAATGAGAATGGTAATTTCATGGGCATCCTGACAGTGGAATTTTATATTCTGCACGGCTTTACTCCTTTACAGAAATACAACAGAACCCCTTCACTCGCTGTTTTTTTTATTTTCTGTCTAGTTTTCACGTTTATGAAGCTCCATAATCTGTTTTGTTGAATTCACTGTCTTGGAGGCTCTCCAATACCATGCCCCCATCTATTTACCACTGGTCAGCCACTGCTTATCCCAATAGTTCACTCAGTCCTCACAAACTGGCAAATGGGCTGGGGAACATGGAAATACTGTAGTTTGTTTTTTTTATTTGCTTTTAAGTGGTGCCACCAAGGGCTTAGTCTTTGTGCCCAGAGCCACAGAATTTGAATGGTTAGTGTGGTGCCATGCCCTCTCTTCCTGGCTGGAGCCACAGTATACTAATAATGTGTTCCCCCAATCCCAATGAGTTTCACATAGGACTGGGGAACATAAAAAGAAGTCTGTTAGAGGATGTTCTGTCAGACACTGGTACAGCTTTGCAACCACAGCAAGCAACTCAGTGTGCCTTTGCTCTCCCACCTCAAGGGACTTTGCCATGGGCAGAGAGTGAAGCAAAATACAAACATTTATTTCTGACATATGAGTACTGGGTGGTTACAACTGCAGTGGGTCAGTGGGAAGAGAAATCAGTGGTGAGCGGTTGGACCAATGGCTTAATTTTTTTAAATTTTTGTGTTTATTCATTAATTATGAGAGTACCTTTGAGCACAGGTGCTTGTTTACAAAGGTTTCATATCTGAGATAAAGTTACAGTTAGAAATATTTGCAGTAGCATTCAGATTATTTCAGAGGAATATAGCTGAGGCAGATACAATAAAATAAAATACATAAATGGAACCTCAAGCAAATTCCCAGAGGGATTCAGTAAAAACAAACATTAACAAACAACAAAGCTGATTACAGAGCATGACAGGTCAACATCAGGCAAGAATCACTTAGGCTATTAGAAGCTACATTGGCAAGGAACAGATAGAGTTGACCTCAGAGATCTCTTGAACTGGATGAAATTAAGGAGATTTAGCAGATATTCAGACAATCATTTAATAGTCAGAAGCTCTGACTGCAAAGGAACACTTGTTCAATTAAGTTCTCTGAAAAGGCAGCTGTAGACATGCCTTGCCATGCTCCTGGTGTTGTAATGGTTGGCAATGGGATGGAAGTAGTTTTTGGGGGCTGGAGGGGGTTAAACCCAGCAGTACCTTTTTAGCTTGTAGACAAGTTTGATACATTATTGTGCAAGGTACTGTTGGGAGAACCAGTTGGTTAGGCTTATTCATTAGTTATTAGACTGATTAGCTGGTTTATTTGTGAAGTTGTTGGAGTGGGAGGAGGAGAGGGTTAGGGACAGCTGGCACCAGGGAGCCCTTTGTTAAAGCTCTTTAAATGGAAGTAGTAGGGAATAGTAGGGATAAAAAATAACTGTAATATAGTTGTGATGTCTTAATGTAAACTCAGTCATACTTCTCCCTCTTGTTGCTACTCCCATCTGGATCTCTGATGTTATACTCAGAGAACTGGATATACAGTATTTTAAGAAGGGGAAAAAATGGGGGACACATTCTAAAACATGAAACTGGCACCATAGACACATCTTGGTGAGAGTGAGTGTGGTCAGAGGATGATTGACAGGTTGACTTAACAATAGTTCAAAAGACTATTGCCCAGTCTAATGAACAATTACCCAGTTTCAAATGAAACTATTGACCAGCTTTGGTTTTAAATGGGTCAATAGTTCAAAAACCTTCAATGTCATGTGACTGTCTCTGAATCAATTAGAGACCAGGATTTTGATTTAAGGTTTTATAAATGTATATATGTACTCACATACACACACACACACACACACACACACACACATATTCTTTACAAATAACTTCATTAATGCATCAGTTAGGGTTCACGTTAATGCCACAAAAGTAGGGAAATGTGACGTTAGGGTGCCTAACCCTAACACCCCAGCTGACCCCCTTCCCAAGCAGTGAAAGGAAAAAAGATTAGGGGTTTGGATCTCCAAAGTCTTGGTGAATCAGTGGTAGGGTCTTCCTTGGGGCTGTTAACCCTAATGCTTCCCCCTTCCCAGCCCATAGGCTTCAGCCTGAAGCACAAGGTACAGCTGCAAGCCAGTGCCTCATAGTGATACACTCTTCAAAGGTAGAGAAGTATGTCTCACCACATGTTGCCAACACAGTCTGTGGGTCCTGTGTTAAGAAATGAGGACACATCTGACATTGTTTGCTCAGGGAACAGGGTGTGCATTAAAGTTGATAACCCCAAGGAAGACTCCACTGCTGATTTTACAAAACGCTAATGTTTTTTTCTTTGCTGATTAGGGAAGTGGGGGTGGGGAGTTATTGTTGGAAACCCTAATGCCACATTTCCCTATTTATGTGGTGTTAATTTGAACCTTAAATGGTACATTAATGAAGTTTCTCACAAAGATAGTGGAATCATATCCTCATTCATGCAGGTCCCTTTGGTATCTACTATACATGAACAGATGCACAGGGCCCAAGGGAAAACTCCATCCACCTACAGAACTCAAGAATTCTTGGGGATATCTGATGGGCTGTGAAAGAATAGGACCCTCTTGTCCCTGCACTTCCAACAGGGCAAAAAGTCCATCTGTCAGCCAATGCACAAGGTCCTCTGTCACCATAGGTGCAGAAGTGCAGGGCTGTAAGCCAAGAGAAGAGATGTCATCACTATATGGTACCTGGGCCCATGCGGGCAACCCTACAACTTTGTTTCCATGGCTGGAGGGTTGTCACATAACAGCACCATACCTCCACCCTCACGTCATGTAGCTGGGTCACTGGGCTCACCCCTGAATGCAGCTCACTGGCATGGGATCACAAAGCATACCCACAGGGGTAAAGAATGGCATTACACACAAAGTTTCTTAATAATTATAATTTTTCTTATTTGACCCCAAATTTTTAAGATAGTTGTTTTATGACACCCCTAATAAACATGACATGTGACATTTATAATATATTGTCTGAAACCTGTAATTTCATCACCACAAGTTTGAAAACTCATATCATCCAGGATTAAAAAATGACACCTGTCATATTTATGAAGTGGTGTGGAAAAATGGCTATGTCGAAAGTTTGGATCAAAATATTGAAAATTATGAAGTTATGGGTGAACGCTGAAATATTGCAACATTCACTCATAACCTGGGCATCTTACCATATCTGTACACCAAATTTTCAGCATAGCCTTCTTATTACCCCACCTCATGAACCCGTTAGGTGAAAATTTTCAAATCCCTGCTGAAACATCATTCCAAGCCACATGTGTGAAGACATATTTTGGCCATAATTTGAAAAATGACAGCTGTTACATTCATGAGATGGTGTGAAAAAATGGCTATGTTGAAAATTTGGGGTCAAAATATTGAAAATTGCCAAAATACGCTTAGCAGGAAAGCATAGACCACTTTCAACATACCCTCTTAACTTTGTCATTTTTACATATTTTGATCCCACATTTTCAAAACAGCCTTCTTATGACCACACCTCATGAACAAGGGCAATGAAAATGTTCAAATCCTGCCTGAGGCGATTTCACAGTATTCTTGAAATCAACTTGTAGGTCAGGTTGCAAATTTCCTGCCATAGGTCCTGAAGTGGGTTCCAAAAGGCCATGTTGAAAATGTGGTGTAAAATGGCAAAGTTATGATTCAAAGTTCAAACCCCATTGAAACACATTAAATTGGACTTACCTTATTTTCCCATATCGCAGTTGCCGGTTCCAGCAGCAAGATGCATCTTCAATCAGAGAGTGGATCTACCTCATGGGACATCTTCAAGTGATAGAGAGTGTGTGTGTTGGGGGTATGGGGTGGTGGGTGCTGAGTAGGAGGTCAGCGTGGGGTGATTGAGGGTGTGTCTGTCGGGGCTCAGAGCAAACAGAGATTGCATTATTTTTTACAGGTTAAAAGACAAATTCAATGTGGGATGGTTTTCTTTATTTCGGGGGACTTGACACTGGGTACTGGGCATCCCAGTGTTCAGCTGCTGTTCAGCAGGACCAGGGATGTGTACCCTGGTGTTGCCATGTACATACAGTATTAGGAATGGGGGCAGGCAACCTAGAGGGGATGGTCGTCAAGAGAAGCGGTACAGGGGAGGGTACCCCAGTCTTCTTATAGTATAAAATAAATAAACATTGAAACATTGGAAAGGGGAGTGGGGAGAGAGAAGTGGTGCTGGGGGGAGGCACCCCGGTTCCTTTAACGGGAGACTGCCACCTTACATTGCTCTTTTTTGTGTCAACGTTAATAAAATTTATGTTGTAAAAATAAAGAGCGATGGCTGTTATTGTTGTCCATTACATTTTTTATTAAAAAAATCTGCTGGAAAGTGCTTGTTATCATTTTAACATTTATGGTAGTGGCCACCCAAAATCTGTGGCTCTGCCAAAATGCATGGTCATCCCCAGAGCAATAGAGACACTAAACAGTATTTGGGGATAAGCAAGCAAACTTTCGAAAGGACTAGGGAATATTAGTGTAATAGTTCAGACGCTACCGCACACCACCCCAAACATGACTGATTGCCAGATTGACAGTCTTTAAAATGAATGACTTCACAAAGACAGAGGTGGGGACTGTTCAGTGACAGAAACAGCATCTTTTTTCACTCAGCAAATATGATAGTACTGTTTACAGATGCTGCTTCTGTCACATACTTTACAAACATTTGCCAGCTTTCAAACTATAGCTGGTAATAGTCACTGCAGCTCCCATGTGTCTGAAATAGCAGCTAAGAGCTGCTGCAGAACTCATCACTGAAGCAGGGACATTCTCCTAAATTAAATCTTTTGACACTGAACGTCTCCATGATTTATGTATCATTCAGTGGAAACTGCTGTCATTGTTTGAGAATTTAGTAAAGCTATCCAACAGCTTTATAAAGTTAGTTATTACAGCCTCATGAAATGCCCTACTTCACTGACATCCGAGGTCAGAACTACTCAGTGACAGGAACAACATCAGCTAACATATTAACATTGATTACTGGTGCCGTTTCTGTCTATTCATTCAAACCAGCAGTGTTTTAAAATGAAGCAGCTAACACTGCAGATCATTTTCATGTGAAATAGTAGATAAGAGTTGCAGTAATAATTGTCACTGGAGTGAGCATGGGATGCCACATCTAAGATGACTCAAGTTACTTTACTTCCCACTGTTTCATGCATAACTTAGTGGTAACTGATGGCAGTATTTGCAATTTTAGTAAAACTGTCAAACTGCTTTATACACGTCTGTTACTGCAGTCTCACCTGTTGCATTATATCACAGTCCCCCAAGTTTAGTACTATTCATTAACAGAAACAGCATCTCTTTTTTCATATCTTCTCTCACAATGTCATTTCTGACACCATGTTCACTAGTCAGCTACATTTCAAACTGTAATACTGTACTTTGACAGAAGTTGTCATTTATGAGAACATCCCTGCTTCAGAGATCTGCTGCAGTTCATGCCTACTATTTCATATAAACATACTAGCTGCAGTAAGTGCTAGCTGTTCCAGTTTGAATAAATGAATGCTCCAGGCTCCAGGGAGAATTACTACTACAGCTCTTATCGACTATTTCACAAAAAAAGAAAAAAAAATGATCGGCAGTAAGTGTTAATTGCTTTATTTTAAAACGTTGCTGATTTGAATTAATAGACAGAAACAGCCTCAGTAAGCAATTGAAATATGTTAGCAGATTTAAAGAAAAAGGATGACGTTCATGACACTGAGTAGTTCTTACCTTGGATGTCAGTCAAGTAGGGCATTTGGCGAGACTGTAATAATTGAACCTTATAAAGTTGTTGGACAGCTTTAGTAAATTCTCAAGAAATGACAGCAGTTTCCATTGAGTGATACATAAGTCATGGAGACGTTCACTGTCACAAGATGTAATTTAGGAGAATATCCCTGCTTCAGTGATGAGTTCTTCAGTAGCTCATAGCTGTTATTGCAGACACACGAGCTGGAATAACTGTTACCGACTGCAGTTGAAAGGCTGGCAAATTTTTGTAAAGTATGTGACAGAAGCACATATGGGGATGGCAGTACAACCTATAGGTTAGAGTAATGAGCTATGAATGTTCTTGGTACTGTATGTCTAGCAGATTTGGGTTTGATTCTCACAACCTCCACTTGCATATTGTGCAACTCTGAACAAGTCACTTAACCTCCTCAGTGCTCTTGGATCACCCCTAAAAACAGGAACTTGTGCCTAGTGGGCCTTACCCAGTTACCAAATAATTAAAAAAGCAGCATCTGTAAACAGTGTTATCATATTTGCTGAGTGAAAAATAAGTTGTTTCTGTCACTAAACAATCCTCACCTCTGTAACTGCAGAGTCATTCATTTTAGAGACCGTCAATCGGGCAATCAGCTGTGTTTTGGGTGATGTAGTGTCTGAGCTCATACACTACCATTCCCTAGGTATTTGGAGAGTGCACTTGCTTGTCCCTGAATATTGTTATGTGTTCTTGTTGCTACAGGGATGAGCATGCATTTTGGCAGAGCCATGGATTTTGGGTGGCCAACACCATAAATGTTAAAATGAAAACAAATACCTACCAGCAGATTTTTTAAATAAAAAAACAAGAGTAATGGACAACGATAACAGCCATCGCTCTTTAACATTTGACACAAAAAGAGCAATGTAAGTTGAAAGACTCCCTCTAAGAAATATTTTAGTTACTTATATTGATAGCTATCTAGCTAGACAGACAGACAGACAGGCAGGCAAGCAGACAGACAGACAGATGGACAGACAGCATAGACAGACAAACGGATGGATAGATAGATACAGAGACAGACAGACACAGAGGTAGAGACAGAAACAGAGAGAACAGGGGATCACTGGCTCACTGCCTCAACTGAAGCCAACAGCATGACTCCAGTAGCAGCCTCAGCCTTCAAGAAAGTCCTTCTGTTCTCACACAGAGAACATGGATGAATGGCTCCTCTTGCTAAGCTGGGCACATTGGATTTTGGGGTGCACAGAAAAGATATTTCTGGCCATTTTTCAGAATCGAGCTAAATGGGTCCCATTTAGCTTGGCTCAGGTATTTGTTTTTTAAAATGACACCATTTTTATGCATTTGGCATTTTTTTTTTAGTTCATGGAAAAAAACAAGACAATTTTTTTTTGTGCTGTGAGAAGCAAGTGGTGAGAAAATAAAAACAGATTTGTGACATGGAATTTTTTGTGTCGCATCAGAACGTTATCAAAAAACCCTACTGAGGATGCTCAGAACAGCAAAAAACCAAAACTTTCAATCCTTATAACTCTGGAACTGTTTGCTATTTTTTTTCACAAAATCTTTTAAAGGCACTACCATGGCACAGAAGGCTTCTACTCTGAAAGTTTCAGAAAAATATTCCATTCCATGTATGCTGTATGTGAGAGCAAAATCAAAAACCCATGTTACATATAGGAAAAAACTTTGACATCTACAGGAAAATGACATATGCAGATCTCAGTAGCCACACAAGTTGCCATCACAATACTTTCCACGTAGTAAGACCTTGCCTATTAGACAATGCATGCAAAATCTCAGCTAATTTTGTCAAATACTGTCAAAGTTATTAGGGTGCAAAGTTAGGGTTTCATATAGAACCTGTTGGTCAACTCTAACTATAGTGGCTCTACCCCACCAGTATAATAATAATAATACAGTCATGGTAGTGCCTATATACTGTATTAGTGTTGAGAAGCACAAGAATCCACACACTATGGAAAGACAGGTGCTTGCTGGTTTAAGGAAAGCACAAACATTCATAAGCAGCAGTATCTCGGGAGCAGTATGAAGGTAAACTTCAAAACATAAAAATGTCATGGGAGCGGAGTATAACGTGCTGTTACACAAAGATTTAGTGAGCTGCCATATGTGAAAGCATTCACACAATACCCCATCACTTCTACTCCAAGTAAGTTTTCAGCAGGGAGTTGACTAAGCACTTCTATGTTAAACCCTGATTTTGAACCTTACTAACTCTGACCCAATTCGACTGATTTCCATGACATTTAGTAGGTGTGAACTCTAGGCCAGGGTTTCTCAATCCTTAAAAAAATTTATCAGTCATGTGGGGGGAGGGCAAAGTTACAGAGGTGCAGAATCACTACAATTCACTATTTGTAAGACATTTTTCTGCTCACCTGTAACTAAAAAACTTTTTTTTAAACCTGAAACTTATAGGATTGGTAGAACTGAAATAAAGAAAACTCACCATCAAGAATTTATTTTAAACACCTGCAAAGAAGAAAAAGGTCCCTCAGTTATCTCTGACCCCTCTACCCATCCCACCCCAAACCACCGCTCAGCACCCATCACCACACCCCCCCACACCCCTCACTCACCTGCAAAATGTCCAAAGCCATAAAGCCACTCTGTGAAGAAAGACATCTTCCTCTTGCAATGCCAAATGGGAACTGAAATAAACAAGGTAAGTGGGGTTAATATATTTCAATGCATTTGTAACTTATTCTCATAACTTTGCTTTCTAAAATATTTTTTCCTCAAATTTTCAACATGGCCTTTTGGGACCCAACCTCAGGAATAGCTGAGGTGACATTTTTCAAATCAATGCAGAAAGATGTGTTCACAGTCAATCACCTTCCAGGTGGGATTTGAAAAATTTCACCAACCAGTTTCATGGGCTGGGCACATAAGAAGATTATGTGGAAAATTTGCTGAAATAATATGTTAAAATGACCAAGTTATGAATGAAAGTTGGAAATTTTCAACAATCACTCATAAACTTTCATTATTTTCAATATGTATATATTTTTTTTCTATCTAGTGTTCATCCACCCGGCAGGCAGCGGCTCTTGTCGGCCAACTGACACCGGAGTTCCGCGGTTATTCTGTTACCCTCTCCTCTACCCAGCAGAACCACCAGAGCCAGTGTGGGGAGGGCTTCATCCAGCTGCAGTCCCCATTTTTCCTCCCCTTATTACTGGGACCCCAGAAAACAGATGCACATGCAGGCACACATGCATACTACAGCTCCAGTGATGGCCCCTTCTGCCCTCATGCCCTAATGCCAGATTCACCCTGTGGTGTGGTGCTACCATCTTGCCTCCACTGGGTTGCAGCCAAGCACTGGGGAAACCCCACATCCCTTTCTGGAGAAGAGATCTGCCTGGAGGTTGCTCGATCCATCTCTCACCCTCCCCCCCAGCTGACCCCCGGTGGCCTAAGCTCGCTCCTGAACCTGGGTCACCAGCGTGGTGCAAGGTGTGGCATCCAGTGACCCAACCCTCAGCACCACTGGGCCAGCTTTTATTTTTAATATTTTGACCAAACATTTTTAACATAGCCATTTTTCACACCACCTGTAATTGCGCAGTGGGTAGCACATTTCAATCCCATACCAGTGAGCTGAGTGTGGGGGCGAGCTAATCCTAATGTGTGCATTAAAGTAGTTTTTTTGCAATGATACATAGGCCATATGGCATGGGCACACTACACATGAGGTCAATAGATGTCAAAACCTGAAGCAAAAAATAAATAGTTTATTTTCACACTGCCATGCCATATTTCATTTGTGCAATAGCCAAACTTCTGGATGGGCATACAGCATCATTCTGTGTCCAGGTTGATTCGGAGTCAGTTAAAATAAAACACTGTTTGAATGATAACTCGGAAATCAGTGGTGAATGGAAAGCTCATGCTGGTCTCGATGTTGTTGATGATGTGGCTGCAGTGGAAATAAATGCTGATGACACACCTGGAGTGTAAGTAAATTGTTTATTTACACTCCAGGTGCATCATCACTGCAAATAAATTGGCTAATTTTCCAATTTTTATTCACTACCCCATTGCATAAACTGAGTATATACTGTGTATATATATATATATATATATATATATATATATATATATATATATATATATATATATACATGGGTTACCTTGGTAGGTAAACCAATTGGTTGAGAGCTGTCAGGTGTCTGTGGATTAAATTTGTTTTATTTAATCCACGGTTTCTGGGCCTGATCTTGTTCCTCTGAGTGGAGTAGACTTGATCACACCATGGAGGGATCTACAGAATCTGCTCTGCTCATTTTTGCCAGCAGCCATTGTTGCTTTTTATCTTAGCGAGCAGAGTATACTGTAGGTTTCATGGTGTAATGGAGGTGAATTTCTCATTGTTTGGCACTGTGAGTGTTAATGAATAGCTGGATCAGAACTTTCCCAATGGAGAAGCCATGGACCAAGATGTAAAAAAATAAAAATCTTACACAGGCCTCCCATCACAGAACTTGCAGCCAACAGTGATCCCCTTTCAGCATTGACACAGACAGGGCAAGGCAAGGCAAGTTTTATTTTTCCAGGTGCCCATTCCCGGAGGCTCTGGGCACCATGCAAATCAGAAGCACTATTCAAAAACAATAAAATTACAACAGTAATGTAACTAAATAACATAAAGAAGTAAATAAGACACACATTAAAAACTATAATAAAAGAACTGTAACTAGAAAAAGTAGAAGGGGCCAACCTGGGGCAAGATCTAATACAGAATGTCCAGGAAGGCCTGACTAAACAAGTGGGTCTTTAGGTGGGTTTTGAATACCTCAACCAAAGGGGCATCCTGTACAGATGATGGAAGCAAATTCCACAGGATGGGGCCAGTGATGCTAAATGCTCTGTCACTGGCAGTTTTCAACCTTGTCCTGAGAATCACAAGGAGGCCCCTGTCGGAAGAGTGGAGGGAAGGGACCGAGGTAGCAGGAGTCAGAAGGTCAGATGAGTAGTTGGGGCCCAGCCCGTGTAGTGCCTTAAAGGTGAGTAAGCCCACCTTAAAGAGGACCCTCCGCCTGACTGTCAGCCAGTGCAGTTCATGCAGTACCGGGGTGACATGGCAGTATTTCGGCTGGCCCATCAACAACCTTGCAGCTGCATTCTGCACTAGCTGCAGTCTGCAGAGCATACCTCATAAGACCCTGAGGTAGAGCACATTACAGTAGTCTAGTCTTGACATCATGAAGGCATATACTAGGGTGGGGAGGTCCAGGGGTGGAAATAGGGATTTGATCCTGGCGATATTCCTAAAATGGTAAAAGCTGGACCAGACAATGGATGACACCTGGGCTTGAAATATCAATCTGCTGTCAAAGGTCACACCAAGATTGCGTACCCTAGAGGAGGCCTTCAATGGAACAGACCCCTGGAACAAACCTGTATCTGAGCCAGGTGCCAGCAATGTCACCAGGCATGGAGGAGCGTGTTGATCAGGTGCCGCATTTGCATCCTCAATGGTACAGCAGGAGCGGGCATCATTGGCAAGACACAGTAACACTTCCCAGATAGACTGTCATGCAGAAGCTGGGCCCTGCGACAACTGAGGCAGCTGACAGCAGTCTTCTCCTGACCCATTGTAGCAGTGACAGATGCTGTGCACAGGTCACCCATCCCAACCCAGTGCATCCTGTTGGAGGTCATCCATCCTAATGCTGTGCATGTCTACCAGGCAAGTGCTACATGAAAGAATGGCAGAGAACCCAGGGAGCACCACCTTCTACACAAGAAGAAGACAAGGGCAGCATGATGGATAATACCACAGAGTGACAGGAGTGGCTTACCATTGACAGTTCGTGAATTCCCAGTGAGTGACATGCAGCTTGCAATGGTAGCACCATGTCCCCCCCTTGCACTCCATGAGGTACTGCAGTTTACCAGATGGAGCTTCACCCTCTGCTGTGAGTTCTGCCCCTCCCCCAGCACAAGTCACAGTTGAAGTGCAGCAGAGGTACTGATACCCACCCACTCCACAGATGTCCGCTGACTGAGCAACACAGTAAACCCCCACTGTCCCCCCACTGCTACCCCCCATCTATCCTGATATGACACACTTGTGTCTCTCTGACTGTTCTGTTCTTTTCTGGCAAGGAATGTCACCGACCAGAGTCACTGTGGTGCATGGGAGAGAGAGAGACCTGGAGAGACACAGTGTCAGCTGCAGTTGCTGTAATCTCATCTCTTCTGTCTCTGTCATATTCCCTCGCATTATGTCTCCTCAGTACGGATAAGTGGAGAGAGAGAGGAAAAGAGAGAGCAACAGAGTGGTGACAGGGAGTTCCAGACCAGAATCACAGTCCCAATCTCAGGTAACACCCCAGTCAGTAGGCTCTGACCATCTGTCAGTCAGTTGAGAGTGCCTTTCCCCGGTCACCAGTTGATTATGTGCCCCACTGCACTTGTCGGTCCCTGTTTGTGTCTGCCTCGCTGTACCTTACTTGTGGTATTACAGGCACTTCCCCCCTCTGGTACGGCACACCTCTCTGTCTGTGTCTTTCCTCTTCCTTTGTGGCTAGCAAGGTATGGAAAATGGTCATAGCTGCCTTTCAGTGTTGTAGTCACACAAATGGTAGAAATGAGAGGCAGCTGCACCATGTGATAAGGCATGTATTCCCTGTTCTGTCCGAGTAATGCGAGGTTCAACGGGCTGGTGTGTGAGGGACACAGCAACTGTAGCAGAAGCAGCCCCAGATGCACACAGTGAAAGAGACAATGAGAGAGAGAGTGAAACGGGGAGTGCAACAGTGAGACGTTCCCTGCACTGGATAAGGACATGTAGCTCAGCCCGAACAGTCCGATTAATCACTGCTCAACAGCTTAACACACATAGTTTCCTCTGAACTGTTCAGACAACCACGAATTAAATTCACTGTAATTGTTTCAACACTCAGTGGTATATCCAGAGTGAAGTAATTGGTGCTCAAAGTAAATTGCAGTCTCTGAGGAATTCAGCATACTGCTGCAATCATTAATTAAACTGAGTGGTTAATGTACAGTCAAGACCTTCGCACACACACTGTTTGTGAAGTATAGAAACATCCATAGATTACACTGATAGTTTAATCCATGGTTAAGAGGGTGGCAGACACACTGTCTGTGAAGTGTAGCTAGTGCAACAGCTGCTGATTAAACTCAAGGTTTAATCCATGGTTGGCAGCTTCCCAGACACAGCTTGTGTATACACGTTGATATAATTGGCATTTACACTCTATAGTAGTCACAGTAAAGATAATACCTTGTAATGCAGCAGAACTACACACAAAACAGTGCCAAGTGAATTTGAGAGTGTTGTAGATGCAGAACAATGCAGAAAAACATATTTTGTGAGGGATTATTTTGCAAGAGGGAAGGATAACAATATTTTTTTATAGGAAAACAGGGGTCCCAGCTCATTTTTACTAGTTCTCCATGATGTCGAAGGTAACCCATGTTATAAGTGCAATAACCCACTCCAGTGTGTGGGGTATCGGCATTTAATCCATGCCTGGGGTACTGTGAGGATACTTGACCTGTGGCCTTGTGCCTAACAACACACCCCAGGTGTGGATTAAATGCCTATAACCTCACACCCTGTCATGAGTTATTGCTTACATATGTATACAGTGGCATCCCCCAGGATGAAACCCACTTTTAAACCATTCTGCAGTATGCTTCAGCAGACCTACTGAATAAAGCAATATAATTTCAATGGCAATTAGTCCCTTTTGTCATGCAGAAAACTGTGGCATTTACTTCATCCTGGCAGTGTCACATTTTCCTGAATGACAAAAGGGACTAATACCATTAATACTTTTTATTCAATAGATCTACTTCAACGTTCTGCAGAGTGCTACAAAATGCTGCAATTGGGTTTCATCCTGGGATATACTATATATATAATATATATATATATATATATATATATATATATATATACACATATATATATATAAAAAAAAAATCCATTTAATGCATCAGTTGAGGTTGTTCCACAGCGACAAAAGTGAGAAATTTGGTGTTAGGGTTAAAAACCCCCTTGGACCCCAGCCCACCCCCAACCGGCATTGGGGTGCTCATTGGGGTCATAGGCCTATCTCACCCCATCACATGTGTAAAGAAGCAGAGTATGGGAGAATGGGGTGAGAGTTAGGACTAATGCTTAGCGCACCTAATGCGGTTGGGGTGGTGGGCTGGGGGGTCAGAGTTTACAACCTAACACCGAGCCCCTCTCACTGTCAAACAACTAACCTAGCAAAATGAAATTTTGTCTCTATTCCTTCTTTTGAGAATGATAATGACAAATAGTGAATGTAATGCGGCGGCGAGGGCCCTGCGCTCCCGCCACGTGATGTCTTTACACATAGTAACACAGTGCCCACAAATACAAATGGTAATGTGCATGGTGACACAAAGTGAAACACAAAGATAAACAGTACTGAGAAATAGTGAATGTAATACAGCAACGGGACCAGCGACGGGAGCGCGGGTATTGTCTTCTTGTCACATAGTAACACACTGCCTACAAACAGAAATGGTAATGCTCATAGTGTGACAAAGTGAAACACAAAGATAAACAGTACTGTAGACACAAATGGTTAAAATTACAGAAACAGAAGCGCAAATGAAAACGCAAAGGGTAACCCAGAAGGTGGCGTAGACAGGAAAAGTAAGTGAAACAGGTACAGAACCAGAAGCAGAAGTATTAAGGGTAAGAGTTATGGAAACACACAATAGTTTTCCCCAAAAGCTGCATATAGAAAGACAGTGAGTACAAAGAACGTATGCAAAATAATGACTTTTGGAACAGAAAATGAGGACTTGGAATAGTAAATTGCTTATATCTCAGGAACTGTACGACATAGAAAAAAAAATTAAAAGTCATATGAATTATCACTTTCCTGGCTAGTTTTATACTTAGCCCCCACTAGGGGGCTGCATTTTTCCGATGAAAAGTCCGTATCTCGCACTGTTTCTGAGATACAGGCCATGAAAGGCGCGGCGAACACCATAATGTTATCCTATGGGAATAAAAAGAGAAGTTCGGAGTGCCATAACTTTGCCTCCCTGTAATATTTTTTCACCAAACTACAGAAAGACACATCTGTGGGATGTTGGCTGTCTTCCTTCCAAATTTCAGCCCAAAAGACCAAACCGTTATTTTGCAGCAGGGTGCCAAAGGATTGCTGCAATGCGTCGGATGACGTAATGTTATCCTATGGAAAAAAGTGTCAACTTTGGAGTACCGTACCTTTGCCACTGTGTAATATGTTTTCAACAAAACACTGAAAGGCACATCTGTGAGATGTCGGCTGCGTTCTCTCCAAATTTCAGCCCAAAACACCAAACCGTTCTTTTGCAGCAGGGTGCCAAAGAATTGCTATCATTTTCCCACAGCCTAGAAAAGTACTGTTGCAATTTGTGAAAGCTTTCGCAAATTCATTTGACAGTGTCACAAGTACAAAAGTACTTTGTGAAAGTACTTTTTCCAGAAATGTGAAAAACATATTTCTGGGGTGTTTTACCCCAAAATAAAGACATGGTTAGCATCCTCACGGTCCGACTAGGTGAATACAAAAAGAATTAGGTTGCTAGAGGGTCCCAAATTTAAATGCCAAGCATTTTTCTGATCACCAACTGAAAACAAAACGGTGGATTTGCAACAGTAAAAGGGCCATTTGCGAAAGTAAAAACTGCAT
This sequence comes from Neoceratodus forsteri, assembly GCA_016271365.2. Taxonomy (NCBI): domain Eukaryota; kingdom Metazoa; phylum Chordata; order Ceratodontiformes; family Ceratodontidae; genus Neoceratodus; species Neoceratodus forsteri. The sequence continues at coordinate 1,123,864,879 of CM057449.1, read as the reverse complement.
TCGCGACACTGTTGAACTTTTTGTTAACTTTTCCCATTGACTTATAATGGGAACTTGTTTTTTGAATAACTTTTGAACCGTTTAATATTTTTTCACGGAACCTTCAAAAGGCACATCAGGGAACCCAGACGCATGTTCCCTGAAGATTTTGGACCAGTTGTGCAAACCGTGAGACCTGTAGGCGCGACCGTAGAATTCCAAAAAAGCGTAAACGTGCATGCAGATCATGCTTAATAACTCCACAGCCATATATCTGACTGGTACGAAACTTGGTAGTTCTCAAGGTGTATAGATCTTGATTGTGTATTCCAAATTTCAGGCAAATCTGTTAAACAGTTGCAAAGTTATTAAGGTGCAAAATTTTAGGTTTAACATTTAAATGGCTCCTCAACCCTAACTATGGTAGCACTACAGTGCTACTATAATATATATATATATATATATATATATATATATATATATATATATATATATATATATATATATATATATATATATATATATGTATATATATAATTTCATAAGTTTGTATGTTCATGTGTATATCTATATATCTATATCTATATCTATATCTATATCTATATATATATATATATATATATATATATATATATATATATCTAGGGATATGACATGGCCGACTGAAGATATCATATTTATCTTCAGAGAGGCCAGTGATATCATGATATCTCACAGTGGCGAAGCCGGTGAGATATCTTGATGTCACCAGCCTCGGTGAATAAATATGATATCAATCGCACCATGTCATCTCGAGTTGCTCTAACGTATGCTTTGCCCCTGCCCCCAACACAACTCACTACATGCCCTCTCAATGCAATGGGTGACATAAAGGTGATGGCCCTAGCAATACAACCCCTTTACAGAAACGCTGCCAAAACAGCAGATGTCATTTATTGCTTAAGAAATATTTGGTGGATTCTGCTATTTATGGTTAGTTTTAAGAAGCATTATCTGGTTTATCATGCCATGCCCCCCACACACACAGGGCTCCACATGCTTCCCAACATAATAGATTATATAGGGTTTTAAATATCTGGTTGATCCTGTCAGTTTAAAGTTAGTAAAAATATCTGGTTGATCCTGCTATTATTTTGGGAAAAAGTGACATTTACATGGTTATCTGGTTGATCCTGCCACTCTAGGTAGTTTCACTTTCCCTGGGGTGTAGGCGTGACCGGCGCTATAGACAGTGACGATTTGTACATTTGCAATGTACAAATCGTCACTATCTACCTTCGATCTGTAAACTGGAAAGAAAGTACTCAGAGTGGCAGGATCTATATAAGTTTTGATATGACGATAGGAACGTGGAGATAACATATGACGTATATATAGGAACATGAAGATAACAATGTTATCTTCACGGCCCATGTGAGATATCATGTTTTATACTCTCATTTATCTGACAACATACGTTGTATAAATATATATATATATATATATATACACACACACACACACATATAGATACACATGAACATACAAACTTATGAAATTGCCGGCAACAAAAGGCCCCCACGTCTATCAAGTCTGCCTGATTGTGCAGCTCTTAGTTTCATATCACTACAGCTGCCCACCCAAACCCTCCCTTCCTCCTCTTTCCCAGTTCTTCCCCCTTTGTGTTCTTGTCTGTACTAACCCTGCCCTTGACTCTATCCCAACCCCACTTAAAGCTATCCACTGTCCTTTGAGCGATTAAATCCTTTGACAGTGCATTCCAACCTGCCACCACTCTCTCTGTGAAGTAGTGCCTCCTCATCTCCCTCCTAAACCTCCCTCCTAAACTTCCCCCTTCACACTGTGCCCCCTAGTGATCCTTCCCCCCTTTAAGTGGAACAATCCTCCCTCCCTGACTTTGTTTATGCCTTTCAAGTACTTAAAGGTCTCTATTATGTCCCCTCTTACTCTTCTGTCTTCCATCGTGTACATGTTGAGCTCCTTCAACCTTTCCTCATATGGCAACTCCCCTAGTCCCATGATCATTTTTATAGCCCTACACTGCACCCCCTTCAGTAATCTCACATCCTTTTTGAGGTATGGCACCAGTACTGTACACAGTACTCCAAGTGTGTCCTCACCAGTGATCTGTACAATGGCAGGATGACCTCCACCTTTCAAGAGGTGATCCCTCTGGTAATCCCTCTAGCAACATATATATATATATATATATATATATATATATGCAAAACTCAGTTTAATGCATCAGTTAGGGTTGTTCCACAGTGACAAAAGTGAGGAAATTCGATGTTAGGGTTGAAACCCACTTTGCACCCCTCCAGCCCACCCCCCAACTGGAATCAGGGTGCACATTGGGGTCGTCGGCCCTAACTCTCACCCCATCACAGGTGGAAAGAAGCTGAGGAATAGGAGAATGGGGTGAGAGTTAGGACCGATGACATCAACACGCACCCCAATTCCGGTTGAGGGGGTGGGCTGGAGGGGTGCAAAGGGGGTTTCAACCCTAACATCAAATTTCCTCACTTTTGTTGCTGTGGAAAAACCCTAACTGATGCATTAAATGGAGTTTTTTGCCTCTAATTCTCCTTCTTTTTGAGAATGATAATGAGAAATAGTGAATGTAATGCGGTGGCGGGAGAGTGGGGCCCTGCAGGCCCCGTGCTCCCACCATGTGATGTCTTGTCACATAGTAACACTGTGCCCACAAATGCAAATCGTAATGTGCATGGTGATGCAAAGTGAAACAGAAAGAGAAACAGTACTGTAGACAGAAATGTTAAGAATAACACAAACGCAACCGCAAATGAAAACGCAAAGGGTAACGCACATGGTGGCGTAGATGTGAATGGTAAGTGAAATGGGTACGGAACTGCAAGCGGAAATGGCAATGGTAACAGTAATGTAAGTGCACAGGCTGGTTTTCCCCAAAAGCTGCATAGAGAAAGACAGTGAGTAGAAAGAATGTATGCAAAATAATGACTCTCGGAACAGAAAATGAGGACTTGGAATAGTAAATTACTTATATATCAGGAACTGTACGACATAGAAAAAAAATTTAAAAGTAATATGAATTATCACTTTCCTGGCTAGTTTTGTACTTAGCTATTTTTCCGATGAAAATTCCGTATCTTGCACCGTTTCCGAGATACAGGCCCTGAAAGGTGCGGCGAATGTCGTAATGTTATCCTATGGGAAAAAAACAGAAGTTCAGAGTGACATAACTTTGCCTCCCTGTAATATTTTTTCACCAAACCACTGAAAGGCACATCTGTGGGATGTTGGCTGTGTTCCCTGCAAATTTCAGCCCAAAAGACCAAACCGTTATTTTGCAGCAGGGCACCAAACGATTGCTGCAATGCGTCAAGATTCAGAATGTTATCCTATGGAAAAAGTGTCAAATTTGGAGTACCGTAACTTTGCTGCCATGTAATATTTTTTAAACAAAACACTGAAAGGCACATATGTGAGATGTCAGCTTGTTCCTCTAAATTTCAGCCCAAAACTCCAAACCGTTCTTTTGCAGCAGGGTGCCAAAGAATTGCTGTCATTTCCACAGCCTAGAAAAGTACTGTCGCAATTTGCAAAGCTTTGCAAATTGTATCGACCAGTGTCACTAGTGCAAAAGTACTTGCGAAAGCATTTTCCAGAAATGTGAAACATATTTCTGGGGTGTTTACCTCAAAATAAAGACATGGCTAGCATCCTCACGGTCCGACTAGGTGAATACAAAAAGAATTAGGTTGCTAGAGGGTCCCAAATTTAAATGCCAAGCATTTTCTGATCACCAACTGAAAACAAACAGTGGATTTGTGACAGTAAAGGGCCATTGCGAAAGTGAAAACTGCATTGCGACACTGTCGAACTTTTTGTTAACTTTTCCCATTGACTTATAATGGGAACTTGTTTTTTGAATAACTTTTGAACCGTTTAATATTTTTCATGAAATCTTTGAAAGGCACATCGGGGACCCTGGCCGCACGTTCCCTGAAGATTTCGGACTGGTCACGCAAACCGTGCAACCTGTTGGCATGACCGTAGAATTCCAAAAAAGCGTAAACATGCATGCAGATCATGCTTAATAACTCCGCAGCTGTATATCCAACTGGTACAAAACTTGGCAGATCCCAAGACGTATGGGTCTTGATTGTGTATTCCAAATTTCAGGCAAATCCATTGAACAGTTGCAAAGTTATTAAGGTGCAAAAGTTTGGGTTTAACATGTGAATGTCTCCTCAACCCTAACTATGGTAGCACTACCGTGCTACCAAGATATATATATATAGCTATATATATATATATATATATATGCAAAAAACTTGGTTAATGCATTATTTAGGGTTAAAACACAAAAAGTCAGGAAATGAAAAATCTTTAGGGTTGCCCCTCCGTCCGGACCCACCCGTCATCCCAAGATTGACAGCTGATGGGGTGTGTCATTGGGGTTGTGAGGTGCAAATATACATTTTGACCAGGATTTGAAAAATGACAGCTGTGACATACATGAGGAGGGATAATAACAAGTCCATCTTGAAAATTTGGGGTAAAAATATTTAATATTTCCAAAATTACAAGCATGCATAGCAAAATTGTAATGAATGGTCATAACTCTACCAATCATACCCCAAATTTTCAGCATAGCCTTCTTATAACCCCACCTCATGAACATGGTTAGGAAAAATTGTCAAATTCTTCCCAAAAGGTGAATTCACCAACTGACCATGAAATCACATTTCGGGCAAAAGCTGCATAATGACAGTCATATTGGTCAAGAGGTGGGGTCCCCAAAAGGTCATGTTGAAGATTTGGGGTCAAAATGCCCAAAAATGGCTGAGTTATGTATTAAAGTTGAAACCCCATTGAAATACAATACATTGAACTGCATTTACCTTAGTTTCTCATATTGCAGTCGCTGGTTCCAGCAGCAAGATGTGTCTTTGATCGGAAGTGGATCTTGAACCTGGAACCTGTTCATATGAGTGAGAGTGTGGGGGTGTACTGGGAGGTGTGGGGTGGTGGGTGCTGAGGATTGGGGTGGGGGCTGATCGGTGAGGTCCATTTTTTTGGCAGGCAAAACAAAAACAAAAATCAAGGGATGTTTTTCATTTTTGCAGGAACAGACTGGGGGGGGGTTGCTACTAGACTACCATGGACATACATGGCAGCATGGACACAGCAATTGGGGAATGAGGGAGGGACCACTTAACTACCAGGGAATATAAAATCAGTTTTGTGTTTCCCATTTTGTTACTCTATGTTGTTAATTACATGAGACCAAATTATAGTGGGTAAAAATATAGATACTTGGGTTGTTAAGGGGAAGTATGATTGCGCTGGGAAATAGAACAACTACTAAAGGCTCAATCAGAGCACATTTTACCAGAGGCAAAAAATGGTCAGCACTCCACCAAACAATCCAGTAAAAACTTCTTTAATGAATATTCTCTTCAAGATAAAACTCAGCACACATCAGAGCAGCACAGAAAAGCAGGCTGGGACTCCATCATTTTTCAATGGTCCATCAGTGGTTCCTATTGTAATTCACTAGTCAGCAGACCTAAGATGCCCAACACCAGCTTGAACTCATCCTTTAACATTTCAACGTCTCACACTGACATCATCATCATGCTTTGGTTAACTACTAAAGGCTCTTTACACTTGATTTTTTTTTTACAACAGGTATGGCTGAAACTGTTTTTTCGATAATGTGTGGAGCAGTGTGTGGATAGTGTTTATGAATTATCAGGATAGCTTCTTGCAGGTAATAAACATTTGTCAAGTTTTAAGGCTGTTTGCAAAGAAGTCAAAACTATATTTAGAGTTTAGTTTGAATCAATGAGTGTGAAGATAATTCATTTACAAGAAAAATGCATTCCTTGTAAAAATCAGTGCAGTCGGAGGCGATGTGTGAATATCAGAAGGTCCCGATTTCTGCTCACATTCCAAGAGCAAGGCATACTAGAACTGGTAAATTACAACAGGTAGCTTTCAGTGCTTGCCACAAATTACCTGTTTGGAAACTGCAAGTGTGGATGCATCCAACATGTTTTTACCATTGATGGGCCCCCCAAGTGGGAAAATTGGTACTTTGGCCTTTTTCAGTACACACTGCATTTCTCAGTGTTAACAGAGACTTGCTGTCCTTTACACCTGCAGATCAGTCTCCCGGTTATCTCTCACCCTGCCATCAGCCTTTCATAGTGAGGGTGTTGAATCTCTGCCAGACTCCCATTATATACTACACTATCAATGTGCTCATCATATAAGGGATGGGGGTGCACAGTGCCGGCATGGGGGAACACCCTACCCACATGGATCCGATTCCAGGGCAGATGCATTCCCAACCTGGTTCAGTTGATCCTCAGGCAACCAATGTTGTGTGTGTGTGTGTGTGTGTGTGTGTGTGTGTGTGTGTAGCTGCAGCCAGTGATCCCCCCCCCATACAGCCAAGATGTCTTCACCTGCTGTGGCCTCTGATTGCATCACTGTTCTGTTAATTTTCCAAAGTTTTTTTCTGGCTCAGTCAGAAAGCACCATGAAGCTGCACACAAAATATCAGGAAGAGGACATACATACAGTAAGTTTGATAATACAAGATGACCGCAAAAATGAAGAACTAGTACTTTTAGAGCAGTCATCAATGTTTCTGTGCAATGCATAAAACATGAAATGACTTCATTTTATCAGTGCATCAGTTGCTTGAGGATTTCAAGCACTCACCGTCTTCATCTCCATCACTCGGACATGAGTAAACAAGTACACAATGCAAATAAATAAAATAAAATACAAGTTAAGAACCCTTGGCTTCTGCTTATTACACGACTGATTGCTAACTGCAGTTATAATGATTGGAACAACAGGTCAGGACAGGAAGCAGCTGCAGATCCTATAGTGATCTGAGAATTGGGAGGGGGAAGGAACCACTAGACTACCAGGAAATATGTATATAAAAAAACATATCTGACAGCAATCTGAGAACAGGGGCGGGAGCACTAGACTACCAGGGAATATAAAAAAATATTACTACTGTTATTCAGGGTATGGAAATTGACGGGTTGTGGGTGCAACTAGACACCAGAAAGATATGACAGTTCAAACTGTTATGGACCTTCACTCTTTGAAGTCTTTACAGTTTGAACAGTAAAGTTCAACCTGTAAAGAACTTCAAAGGATTATTTTCTGATCGCTTGATCCTAAGTAAGCGAGTGACGGGTGGTATGATTCTTGCCCCCAAAACACACACTTTACCTAAAAATTTTAAAACGGTAATACAGTAATGTTGCTAACCATGTGATGTAGACCTAAATGCAGGTCTTGGTAATTCATAATCAAGTAGGATTTCTTAATAAATCTAATTTTAAAAGGAAAAAAAACAAGATGGCAGAATCACAAATAGTGTTTCTCTGAGCACAAACAGTAAATCCTTAACAATTAACAGTTCGAACGGTTTTCATTTACCTGTCTGTCTGGCAGCTCTCACACAAAATGGCATAATTCAAAACTGGTGAGATATCTTCTCACTGCACTATTCAAAGGCACACCCTTGGCCCAAACCCCATCACCCCTGAAAATTTCAAGAAAAAAAATCATTCCTTCTGGGCTGTAGATGAGGGCAAAATATCCCATGTTAACCAATGGGAAAAAGATGTTTTTTTTTTTTTCATTTTTTACCACTTTATATCTCAAAAACCCTACCAGATGCCATTACAAAACTTTCTGCATCTTGAGACCGTACATGCCAAATCTTGGGCTATTTCGTCAACAAATGGCAAAGTTATTAAAGTACAACATTTTGAATTTAACATAGAAGTCCAAGTACAACCCTAACTATAGGGGTGCAACCACGCCCCTATAATATACTGTCTGTCTGTCTGTCTGTTTAGTTCCCCATTGCATGAACTGGATATATATATATATATATATAATATCTATATTAAGGTAGCACGGTAGTGCTACCATAGTTAGGGTTGAGGAGCCATTTCTACGTTAAACCCCAAAATTTTGCACCTTAATAACTTTGCAACTGTTTGACGGATTTGCCTGAAATTTGGAATACATGATCAAAAATCATAGGCCTTGGCATCTGCCAAGTTTTGTACTGGTCAGATACATGGCTGCAGAGTTATTAAGTGTGATCTGCACACACGTTTACGCTTTTTCTGGAATTCTACGGTCGCGTGTACAGGTCGCACGGTTTGTGCGACTGACCCAAAATCTTCAGGGAACATGTGGCCAGGGTCCCCAATGTGCCTTTCAAAGATTTGGTGAAAAAATATTAAACTGTTCAAAAGTTATGGCAGTCCGAACTTCTGTTTTTTTCCCCATAGGATAACATTACGGCGTTCGCTGCGCCTTTGAGGGCCCGTATCTCGAAAACGGTGTGAGATATGGAGTTTTTGTCAAAAAATTATAGCCCCCATTATAACTAGCCAGGAAAGTGGTAATACATATGACTTTTAAATTTTTTTTCTATGTCGTACGGTTACTGAGATATAAGCAATTTACTATTACTACTACTGATTTTTGTGTTCCGAGAGTCATTATTTTGCATACATTCTTTCTACTCACTGTCTTCCTCTATACAGCTTTTGGGGAAAACCAGCCCATGCGCTTACATTACTCTCACCATTACCATTTCTGATTGCGGTTCCGTACCCGTTTCACTTACCGTTCACGTTTACGACACCATGTGTGTTACCCTTTGCGTTTTCATTTGTGGTTGCGTTTTCGTTGTTTTTAACATTTCTGTCTACAGTACTGTTCTTCTTTCTGTTTCGCTTTGAGTCACCATGCGCATTGCGATTTGCGTTTGTGGGCAGAATGTTACAATGCGACAAGACATCATCCCTGCGCTCCCGCTGCTGCATTACATTCACTATTTCTCATTATCATTCTCAAAAAGAAGGGAAATTAGAGGCAAAAAGCTCCATTTAATGCATAAGTTAGGGTTGTTCCACAGTGACAAAAGTGAGGAAATTTGATGTTAGGGTTGAAACCCCCTTTGCACCCCTCCAGCCCACCCCCCCAACTGGAATCAGGGTGTGCATTGGGGTCATCAGTTCTAACTGTCACCACATTCTCCTATTCTCAGCTTCTTTCTACATGTGATGGGGTGACACTTAGGGCGATGACCATGTCTGTACCCGATTTCAGTTGTAGGAGAGCTGGAGGGTGCAAAGGATTGCAACACTAACATGAAATATATATATATATATATATATATATATATAGATATATATTATGGTAGCACAGTAGTGCTACCATAGTTAAGGTTGAGGAGCCATTTACATGTTAAACCCAAAATTTTGCAGCTTAATAACTTTGCAACCATTTGATGGATTTACCTGAAATTTGGAATACATGATCAAGAACCATAGGCCTTGGGATCTGCCAAGTTTTGTACCAGTTGGATATACAGCTGCGGAGTTATTAAGTGTGATCTGCGCATGCGTTTATGCTTTTTCTGGAATTCTACTGTCATGCCTACAGGTCGCACGGTTTGTGTGACCAACCTGAAGTCTTCAGGGAATGTGCAGCCAGGATCCCCGATGTGTCTTTCAAAGATTTGGTGAAAAAATATTAAACGGTTCAAAAGTTATTCAAAAAACAATTTCCCATTATAAGTCAATGGGAAAAGTTAACAAAAAGTTTGACAGTGTCGCAAATGCACTTTTTACTGTCGGAAATGGCCCTGTTACTGTCGCAAATCTGCCATTTTGTTTTCATTTGGTGATCAGAAAAATGGTTGGCATTCAAATTTGGGACCCTCTAGCTACCTAATTCTTTTTGTATTCACCTAGTCGGACCCTGAGGATGCTAACCATGTCTTTATTTTGGGGTAAAACACCCCAGAAATATGTTTTTCCAATTTCTGGAAAAAGTACTTTCGCAAAGTACTTTCATGCTCACGAAAGTGTCACAAATTTTTGTGAAAGCTTTCACAAATTGCGACAGTAGTTTTCTAGTCTGTGGGAAAATGACAGCAATTCTTTGGCACTGCGCTGCAAAAGAACGGTTTGGAGTTTTGTGCTGAAATTTGGAAGGAACGCAGCTGACATCTCACAGATGTGCCTTTCAGTATTGTGTTGAAAAAATATTACACAGCAGCAAAGTTACGGCACTCCAAAGTTGACTGTTTTTCCCATAGGATAACATTACGGCGCCCAACGCATTACAGGAATCCTTTGGCACCCTGCTGCAAAATAAAGGTTTGGCCTATTTTCCTGAAATTTGGAGGGAAGACAGCCAACAACCCACAGATGTGCCTTTCAGTGGTTTGGTGAAAAAATATTACAGGGAGGCAAAGTTATGGTGCTCCAAACTTCTCCTTTTTTCTCATAGGATAACATTCATGTTACTTGCGCCTTTCAGGGCCCGTATCTCGGAAACGGTACGAGATACGGACTTTTCGTCAGAAAAATACTTAGGCCCCTGTTGGGGCCTAAGTATAAAACTAGCCAGGACAGTCATAAATCATATGACTTTTAAATTTTTTTTCTACGTCGTACTGTTCCTGAGATATAACCTATTTAGTATTCCAAGTCCTCATTTTCTGCTCCGATACCCATTATTATGCATACATTCTTTGTACTCACTGTCTTTCTCTATGCAGGTTTTGGGGAAAACCAGTCTGTGCGCTTACATTACTGTTACCGTTGCCCTTTCCACTTGTGGTTCCGTACCCATTTCACTTACCATTGACGTCTACGCCACCATGTGCGTTATCCTTTGCGTTTTAATTTGCGCTTGCGTTTCTGTTATTTTTTGCCATTTGTGTCTACAGTACTGTTTCTCTTTTTGTTTCACTTTGCATCACCATTCCTATCGACATTTCAGTTTGCAGGCACCATGTTACTATGTGACAACACATTACCTGGCAGACCGTTCCCGTCTACGCCACCGTGTGCGTTACCCTTTCTGTTCTCATTTGTGCTTGCATTACCATGTGTGCCACTGTTAGCGCTCCTGTTTGTGTTGCTGTTCCTGTTACTATGCCTCAAGACATTACGTGGCGGGAGTGCGGGGCCCTGCTGCCGCATTACGTGGCAGGAGTGTGGGGCCCAGAGGGCCCCTGCTGCCGCCGCTGCATTACATTCACTATTTCTCATTATCATTCTCAAGAAGGAAATTAGAGGCAAAAATTCCATTGTCATTAGTTAGGGTTGTTCACAGCGACAAAAGTGAGAAATTCGGTAGGGTTGAAAACCCCTTGGACCTACCTCCCCTCCCAACCGCATTGGGGTGTGCATTGGGGTTGTCGGTCCCAACTCTCACCACATTCTCCTATACTTCTGCTGCTTTACACATGTGATGGGGTGGAGTTAGGGCTGATGACCCCAATGCACACCCCAATGCCGGTTGGGGGGGTGGGCAGGGGGTTCAAGGGGGGTTTTCAACCCTAACACCGAATTTACTCACTTTTGTCGCTGTGGAACAACCCTAACTAATGCATTAAATGGAGTTTTTTGCCTCTAATATATATATACACACACACTGTCAGTCTGTCTATATCTATTTATCTGTCTGTCTATCCATCTATCTATTTTTATGGACATTTTGCTGAGTTTTTTTCATGGAACCAGTAATTTGAATACCTTGCTATATCATGGTTTGTGTATAGAATGCTAAGCATGAGCCATTGACCTATCAGAACCATGCTCAGAGGTTTCTGCACTGTTAACATAGTAAAAACTCCAGTGCACAGGTCCCATGAAGGGAATGGCAACAGAATGCTGCCCATAAAAACAAAATTGTGCAAAATGCAGTTTTCACATCACTTTTTATTCAAGTACAGTTGTGTGCTCAGTATTTCTTTTTTCTATTCTAGATGATCATGTCACATACACTGTTCCTATTGTAAATACTGTCAAATTTTGCAAATATTGTTTCTACCTTTTTCTCTGTATTATTGAATTTTTGTACCACTGGACATTTGTGAAAACTGGCATTTTTGCTCACATACCTTCCAGTATGAAAATAAAATTGAATTGAAGTATAGATCATATTTGTAGTGATTTATTTGAAAATGTTTCACCAGATAAACCATACAGAGAACAGCAGTCTCATTTACCGATATCATCTAGAGTGAGAGGAAGGCAAGTTATGGGAGGGAGGAGGCACTGGACTAGCTATAAGATAGGCAATAGTGGAAAACAATGGACCTCATTCATAAATGCTTTTATGAATATGGTACCTGCATTGAATTATGTAGCAGCAGGTACGCTATTACACAGAGGCGTATGCACCGTGTGATTGTGTTACGGCAATTAGTTTATTTGAGTTGGGGGCTTCACCCCCACACCCCCTTTAGAAAAAAAACAGGGGTGTGGGGTGAAGCCCCAACTCAAATAAATGGAACAGAAATGCAAATGGTAGGAACTTTTATTTATTTAAAATTAGTTCTATCTGTAATGGCATTCTATAAGTGTACTGGGGGTAGCACTTGCTTTGTGATTGTGTTATGGCAATTAGTTTATTTGAGTTAAGGGGCTTCACCCCCACACCCCTCCTTTAAAAAGAAAAAATGGGAGGAGTGAAGCCCCCAACTCAAATAAATAGTGGTTCAGTGTGGCTTTGCCAAGCATTACGTCAGTCATATGTCACTTATACTTATGCTAATCTTTGCATAAACAATGGTGTTTCAGTGTTCTCCACTGTCGCCATAAGATAAAAATACAATGCTAATAACACAAATTTACACTATTTGTTATTGTAGTATACAGTCCATACATAGATTCAGCAGGAGCTATTCCTCATTGATCCCATATTGTGGATTCACCATGTCAGATCTGTTGATCCACTATTTGTCTGCAGACTGTCTCCTCCCTTTTTTGGGAGTGTGACTGTTTCTAAACAACAAAACCTCAGAGTTGGAATGGGGTGTTTTCATTCTATTTAATGGCATGCAACAAGGAAGTTCAAAGAGGACAGGAAATTATTTCTGATTGGGAGCTATTTATGCTGTTTATTTCCATCCCCTACTAGCTGTACCTCTGAATCTACTCTTTACTTGTATGCACATGACATGGTCTTGTACACCTCAGATTGACTTGTATCTGTCATTAACCAAGATCTACGAATAGATTTCATCAATTTACAGAACTGGTTTTCAGCTAGTCAGTTTATTTTAAACCAGAAGAAGACTGCTTGCATGTCATTTGGTACTAAATATTGGCTGAACAGTTCTGATCCCCTCTGTACCCATATCCTTGACAAGGCTTTATTGGATATTATACAATGGCAAGAAAGAATCCTGGGCTCTGATTTGTCAGTCTGGGACTGTCCCTATGATGTTATCCCAGCATAACATCACAGATCTAGTCCCAGCACGTTCATGACCAGATGACATAAAAAAAAATCACTTTGCCCCTACATGTACACACAACTGGAAGCTGCTAAGTCTACCAAGAAGTTTGCCAGTATCTCCTGTTTTTTAAAAAAATGTAAATTCTACACTCCCACAGTGTCAAAAAGTAAATATCTCTTTCTTGCTTTCCCACCCAACCATTCCAGTGAAATACTTAGAATACTTAGCATTCTAAATTCAAAAGTGAAGCTGTGACCATGATCGGCTTCACTGTTCCCAGTCAGCATCCCACTTCACTGACCCCGCTCAGCAGTGCTGCAGTGCATAGCCACAGTAACAGTGGCTTCTCAAGAAAATATTGGCAGACTCTCATCTCCAACTTTAAAACAAGCAAAGACATCTGAAGGAAGCTGTCAATTTCAAATTAAAAAATAAAACTGAAGCTATCACTTTTATTGACTTCACCATCCCCCCTTGTCAGAAACTGTCATGACGCACACCTACAGATGGGCATGAAACCACTCACATCCTGCGATCACGATCCTCCTCCTCCTCCTCCTCTACAACTCCTACAAAGGTCACAGTTATCTCTTTTCCCTACCCACCTCTTCTTTTGATCATGTTCATAAAAAGACATTTTGTAGTCCTTCCAGAATAATGGCAATTTAGTGATGAACAGTGTGTCCCCATTTCAAACAGAGCAGAACATGGGCCAGTTAACAATTGGCTTTTAGTAACTAAAGAGTGGGTGCAATATACATGATGTACAATCAATCAGTTGTGTGACTGTTAGACATTGTATAACAGGACAGCTTAGTCTTAGGTACAGAAGAATTAAGACTCTCATCTTTGGATAGCCATGCCCCAACCCCAGCCACCCACCTAGGCAGCAGCAGGACAGGGGTGTGGGTGCAGTAGAGGTGTGGGTCAATCTCAAAAAAGCAGCCCATTAAAGTTATATAAGTACACAACATGCATTGTGAAACTAGTTAACAACTACATAGTAGTGCAGTTACAGTGTAGTTATACAGTAGTTACAGTGTAGTTAGTGACACTTAAAATTATCCTTCAGAAATCATTCCCTCATGAACTTACTGCAGTATAGCATAGTGGTTAAAAGCACTAACCTGCAAATTACACTGACCTGCAAACTTGGAGAACTGGGTTCGAATCCCAGAGCCATCACTTGTATACTGTGCAACCAAAAAAAAGAACTAAAAATAAACATGCAATCTAATATTGTAGATTGTTATACAATAAAAAATCATTGATTTACATAATTATTTATTGACTTTTAACAGTGCTGTAGTTACTAGGGAATGTGCTGCTTCTGTGGCATTGTTTCCATAGTTAATGCTTAACTAGCATGTACTTACAAAGTAAGTACACAGAAACTGGCACTTAAAATAAAGTGTAAGAAGAAAGATGTAACAGTGCAGTAGTTACTAAGGAATGTGCTGCTTCTGTGGCATTGTTTCCACAGTTAATTCCTAACTAACATGTATTTGCAAAGTAAGTATGCACAAACTGACACTTAAAGAGCAGGTGTTTACTTCCAATAAATAGAAAACTGACTATTTTATTTTCTTCTGTTAGTAATTACTTTCTACTTTCATAATAAAATATTTGTTAGTGCAGTGAAACACGTAGATTTTTAACTTTGTTTTCACATTGCTACTAAAAAGGAATTTATTAGAATTCTGGTATTGTGATGTCAGAAACTGCAAGTTACTTAAAAGCCCAATGTATTTCAGTGAGAAACTAAACATATTTTTCTATCTTTTTCAAAAGAAATTGATACTTATTTCATTAACAAACTTTCCCTTTTATATGTTTGCACTATTGTGCTCATCCGTATCATTTTACATTTTTAAAAACAATAATTAGCTTTTCTTTTCTTCTTTACAAGTAAAATCTGGTTATGAAGAAAATGTCACCTGATAAATTATAATAAAAGATCACATGTTATCAAAAACCACATATTTCTACTAAATATATAATATTTTGGTGAACGAAAGTGTTATTTCTCTATAAAAATCTGAAAACAGATTTTTAGTTTCCCATTAAAATACACTGGCAGCCTTGCCATTAAAGAGTTTCTGACATTATAATATAAGGCTTCCATCGTATTATTTTTTCACTAGCAGTTGACAAAATACAAATAAAATGATGAAAAAGTAAGTAAAGAAACAAATAAAAGCAAACTGAATGACTGCAGAGGCATCTAAAGGCCCACAAACATTCATTCTTTAAGATATACACCCTTACTAAGCACCTGCTCTTTAAAATAAAGTATAAGAAGAAGGGTGTAACTACTATACACTTACACTGAATGTCAGTGCTGTAGTTCTGATGTATATTTTCCTTCAGAAATTATTCCCTCATCCACTTACTGCTTAATAAACACACAATCTAATATTAATTGCTATACAACTGCATTGTTTACTTGTACAATACAAATCATGTATATAATTACTTATTGGCTTGTAACAGTGCTGTAGTTACTAAGAAATGTGCCGCTTCTGTGGCATTGACCCACACCTGTTCTACACCCATGCTTCTGGCCAGGTGGGTGGCTGAGGTGGGGCATGACTACATACCATGCTTTATCACTGATCTGCTGTGTGGCGTGGTGGTGGGTGGCACTGGATACAGAGGGAGGGAGGGAACCTTCCTTAACCATTACATGCATTTCCCTCTGGCTGAACGATGTGGCTGCCATAGCATAATCCTTCACATCAAGCTACCCCAGCCCTCTGACTCAACCATGATGGCTGGCGGCAAGGTGGTAAACATAGGCAGACCAGTAGGTCCCCTTACTGGAAAACAGCAGTAATGGGAAGACCACCGGCTATAACCCACAATTCTCCTATCCACACAGAGTGTAGGATCCAGTCTGCTCCTGCTCCTGGTCAGTCCATCTTATTGGATGTCTGCCATTGATCAATAGGCCTGGGAATGCACATTTGGCACATTCCCTGCCATCTATGTGAATAGGGTCTAAGATTGCATGTTTAGTAAGTAGTAAGTTCATGAGAGACTGAGTTCTGAATAAGAACTTACATCACAGCTATTGTACTGACAAATGGTATATGTAAGTGTGTGCAACTGCAAATACATGTTACCTAGAGATTAACTGTGAAAACAGTACCATTATTTTTTTAGTCACAATATTGTTATAGTGCCAGTAAGTAATTATGCAAATGAAATATTGTTGTATACAGTTACATATCAATTCACAATATTAGACTGCATGGTTACTAACCTGTAAGTTCATGAAACACTGGAATACAGACATGGAACATCATCTAAAGAGTTGCCAGTCAGTGCATTTAACTGTAGCAGACTGAAGTTGCATTGTATTCATATTTTAGTTACCATTCTGAGTACACTTTAACATTTTTCTGTGTGATTACCTTTTAAATAAATATCAGATAGACATGGGCAGTTGAAACAGTGCACAGACCTGCATTTATATGTAGTTACACTTGTAAGAACAGATTTAATAATGCCAAAAGTAGTAACATAGTAGTTACACAACAGATTTGCTGTTATAATTTGCAATAGCTAGTACATGTGTAGTTGCCCTTATACGAACAAATAACACAATGCCAGAAGAGATAGAGTGGTAGTTGCACAATAAGTTTTCTGTTACATTTTGCAACAGCTGTTACATGTGTAGTTACACTTGTCAGAATGAAATGATTTGTGCCGAAAGGGAGACTATAGTAGTTGCACATGTATGCAAGTTGCATAACTACACCATATCCACACGTGAACCTAGTTCACAACTACATAGTAGTTATATGTAACTACACAGTAGTTACAGTGTAGTTACGTCATGCAAATTGTGTGTAACTACTTGACATGTAACTGTGAAAGTTGTTAACAACTACATAGTAGTTACATGTAACTACACAGTAGTTACAGTGAAGTTACAGCATAGTTATACAGTAATTACAGTGTAATTAAGGACACTTAAAATAAAGTGTTAGCTAATTTTAATTTGGTAGCAAAGACCGAGGAGCCAAGTGATGTCAGAGGGCAACATATTCCATACTTTGGGCAAGTGAAAGCTAATTGCTGCTAGGCCAGCTTTCATTTTCATGGGGAATATGCAACCTTTTTTCTACAGTTGCAGCAAAAGACACTACCAGAAATGTCCAGATATTTCACAATATTTCTAAAGCGATTCTCTCTGGTGGCCATACTGTGAAACTGCATGATGGTAGGGAACTTCTCTAGAGATATCACAGACATTTCAGAAAATGGCTGAACTTTTGCTGCAGCTGTATCTCTGAATGCAACAAATAGATAAGGTGTGTGGCTGGAGAGACTAGACCAACAAAGCAAGGCAGTGTGGTAACCATGTCTACAGTCCAGATTGGACCAGCCTAGAGTGGAGTATATTTGTCGGGGGTTGGGTACAAGGTGCAAAATGAAGAACTAACTTGCATAGGGTGTTGAATAGGCTATTCAGCTGGGAGAGAGACTAGTTAGAAGCAGCTGCATACACTATCTCACCACAATCCAGGGTAAATAAAGTTACATGTTCAGTTATGCATTTTTGGATAAACAACTAGAGACTACTTTGCAACCTATAGAGTGCACCTAGTTTAGCAAAGCATTTGGACAGTATGGTATTGATATATGGTGAAAAAGACAGTTCTTGATCAAGTACCATGCCGAGGTATTAGAACTAGATGACACTAGAGGAATAATGCATGACAGGGTGTGTGTTGTGCTGGGATAACATCACACCTTGGGTGGTTAGGCACAAGGCCACAGGCTGAGTGCATCCAACACCCGAGAAGTGTCGTTATCCCTCCACAATACACACCCTGGAGTGCATTATCACTATATTAAAATGGCTTGTTTATGAAAACAAAAAGAAAAGTAAAAAAAAAAATGTTTTTACATTTTTAATTCATTTTTTATATGTGGAGGTATATGGATTTGAAAAAAGTCCATAATTTCCATTTTGTCCAGAAGGGTTGTTAAGTACTTGGTGTCTCTCTACTCCTCCCCAAAAAAAGTTTATTTTTTGTTTGTTTCTTTTTTACAGTAACAGTTGCAACTTGCAAGCGGGACTGGGAGTGGCAGTTAGAGCTGTGACTAGGAGAAGTGTGCCATCAATCATGTGCCACACATAAAGTTCCCGCCCCTTGCTCAGGTGTTTTTTTTATATAAAAACAGACTTAGAGAAGAACCCTTCCACAGCTATATGAAGAATTATGGCCACCGTGTATTTTTCAAATGAAGACGCTTAGTGCAGCAATGGAGAAAGGTAGGGAAGCTGATTGATAACTGGTGCGTGTTCTGCTCTGTTTGAAATGGGGACACACTGTTCATCACCAGATTGCCATGATTCTGGAAGGACTACAAAATGTGTTTTTATGAACATGATCAAAAGAAGAGGTGGGTAGGAAAAAGAGATAAATGTGATCTATGTAGGAGTTGTATTGGAGGAGGATCATGATTGCAGGATGTGAGTGGTCTCATGTCCATCTGTAGGTGTGCGTCATGACAGTTTCTTACAAGGGGAGATGGTGAAGTCAATAAATGTGATAGCTTCAGTTTTATTTTTTAATTTGAAATTGACAGCTTCCTTCAGATGTTTTTGCTTGTTTTAAAGTTGGAGATGAGAGTTTGCCAATATTTTCTTGAGAAGCCACTGTTACTGTGGCTATGCACTGCAGCACTGCTGAGTGGGGTCAGTGAAGTGGGCTGCTGACCGGGAACAGTGAAGTAGATTGCAGTCATGGCTTCACTTCTGCATTTAGAATGCTAAGTATTCTAAGTATTTCACTAGAATTGTTGGGTGGGGAAGCTAGAAAGAGGTATTCACTTTTTTGACACTGTGGGAGGGTAAAATTTACATTTTTTTTAAAAACAGGAGATACTGGCAAACTCTATGGTAGACTTAGCGGCTGCCAGTTGTGTGTACATGTAGGGATGAAGTGATTTTTTTTTTATGTCATTCAGTCATGTATGTGCTGGGACTAGATCTGTGATATTATGCTGGGATAACATCATGGGTCCAGTCCCAGAGTGAAAATCAGAGCCCAGAATTTGTTCTTGCCATTGTATAATATCCATTATGAACTGGGGATCATAAATACACCAAGCTGATTGGCCGAGACATTTTTGAAGCCGTGATGATATCGGGCTACATCATCATGGCTTCAGAAAACCTCCGGCTACCAGCCTCCTCACAGGCAACAAAATCCTCCAACCCTAATGCTGCCCAGGACCTGTGGCACAAAGTGAAGGAAACCTGCAAGTAGCTGTTAAAAAATAACAGCAAAGCACTAACAGTGAACAGTACAACAACAAAAGTGCTGTAAAAAAGGGCCACAACAAGGAAAACTCTGCAACTTTTCATATCAGGCGGGATGGCACGAGTCAGGGCGCGGCTCAAATGATTCTTTTAAAATGAACAAATTAACTTACAAACTGACCACACTATGAGTGTCTTTTTCTGTCTGGCTTCAACTTTTAGTAACCACTCAGGGCGACTTACCAGAAAACCGCCATTGTTCCCTTTCACATCATTCTTATTCCTTTTCACAGTAACAAAAGAACTTAAAACAAAAACTTGCACACATCTTCACATGACAGCCGGACATCTCAAGCACAACAACACAGTTAATTTCATGGCATAGTACAGAGACACAGAGCAGCAACTACATAGACTCTACTTATAACAGCGCCACCTGCTGTCCAGAGCCCTCCAGGAACTTTTTTATTAAAATGTACTCCTCCAACACCAAAAAAAATGCATTTCAAAAGGATTTGATTTATTTATTTATTTATTTTTACTGATTAAACTTTTGATCCCATTCATAATAGCAACAGTGCACTCCAGGGTATGATATATCATGGGATATTGTCACTTCTCGGGTCGTTGTGGCCTCTTGCCCAACCACCCGAGGCATGATGATATCCCATGATATACCACACCCTGTCATGCATTATTGCTTAAATAAAGCCTTATCCAGGATATGGGTACAGAGGGGATCAGAACTGTTCAGCCAATGTTTGGTACCAAATGACATGCAAACAGTCTTCTTCTGGTTTAAAATAAGCTGACTAGCTGAAAACCAGTTCTGTAAATTGGTGAAATCTAGTCAGAGATCTTGGTTAATGACAGATATAAGTCAATCTGAGGTGTACAAAACCGTGTCATCTGCATACAGGTAAAGGATAGATGCAGAGATACAGCTAGTAGGAGGATGAAAATAAACAACATAAATAGCTGCCAATTAGAAATAATTCCCTGTCCTCTTTGAACTTCCCTGTTGCATGCCATTAAATAGAAGGAAAACACCCTATTCCAACTCTGAGGTTTTGTTGTTTAGAAACAGTCACACTCCCAAAGAAGGGAGGAGGCAGTCTGCAGACAAGTAGTGGATCAACAGATCTGACATGGTGAATCCACAATATGGAATCAATGAGGAATAGATTGGCATGCAATAATATGAATTGATTGTAATAGCTTTAAATATAATTGTAATAATAGAAAGAGTAATATTTGTTACTGATCAATATGCTCTTATGTTTAAGGCTGGTTGATTAAATTTGGGAAACACTGTCCCTCTTTCTACCATTTATAGACATGGTTATGTATAGTAAGTATAATAGTAAGGATTTCTTCTCACTACATGGTCAGCAAAAACTTGTGAATGCAAATCTAGGAGAATGGTTTAGTATATTGAGTTTTTGCATAGAAAAGGTTATTTTATATGCTTGTAAATAATATTCCCTAGAGTCCTCCAACAGGTAATATAAAATCCTACAACTGGAGAACTGGGAAATAAAATCACCCTGAGAAGTAAATCATGAGTGTTTAGCTATGTTTAATCATCACAACAATGTGCATCTTTGCAAATGTATTAGTTTCAAATGTGTATCAGGTTCCTAAACAACCATTGACTGCTGAATATCCCAGGATCAGTGGGGACACTGTAGTATGCTGGTTGGGAGTCACCACAGATCACATGATATGTGGTGATGTGACATCATTGATAAAGTGTCACATGCTCCCAGACACACTACTGTATTTAAATGAAATGAATAGTAAGCTCAAGTTTGAACTTGCATGAAAAATCATCAATTGTAAAAAGGTATGTAACTATGAATTTTGGACAGATATATCAGTCTGTGGCACAGCAAGGGTTAAGCTACCAGTTAACAAAATAGATAATAAGTAAAAGTGCTAAACTTGTGCTATTCACTGTGTTTACTTTTTTAAAATACAGTAAAAATCAAGAAACAGCCCGGTAGGGTTGTGTGGAAATTTTACATACCTAATGTAACTGAAAGGAAGATTAGTAAAGAAAATGTGTATGACTAAAGCAGAAATCGAATTAAGTCCAAAATGTTTAAAGAGCAGCTGATGCCTTTGGGAAAACATTAAAAAACATAATATTGAGATGCAGTTCAGTTATTTCATACATCCTCTATAGTTTTCTATAGATTTCTACTCTCCACTATGTGTTACTGAATAAATACCAACAAAAACTAGATCTTTATCCCTTTGAGTCGATCTACCTCTATAACTTATTCCCTACTTGAAATTATAATGCTCTGTTGTGACATCACAACTCATTGCCATGGGAATAACTGTGATGTCACAATCATAGTATTATGACATCAGGTTGGGAAGAAGCAATAGGAGCTGATGAACCCTCAAGGAACAGAAATCCTGTTTTCTTGTATATGACCTGAGTAATAAATAATGGGGATGAGTAACACAAAGTTAACGAGAAATATAAAGCTGCTTTGTGTCCAAACATTGCATTTCTCAAACTCCTTCCTGAGGTGTCGGGGACTCTTTAAACATTAATGAAAAAGGGCTGTATTGGAGTAATACCAATTTGAGAGGTATGTCTTTGATGTACAAAATAACTATAATTGTCTAGAAACAATTTTTCTTCCCATCTTTGGTTTATCCCCTTGGCAGCCTCAGGCAGGACACTTTCACCCTACCAGCCACATAGGAGCATCACCACTCCCCTTGGTCCCCCCGAGCCCCATTACCCCATGTTTTTTTCCCCCCCATGGTGGGGCATGAAGGAGGAGGGCCACCCCCCCACCCAGGACATAATCCAGATCGGTGCAATTATGGGTGGTACAGTGGTGAAGTGGGATGCTGGTTGGCTGGCAGGGCTTCACGGAGCCTGTGATCACCCTTCCTTTTTCTGCTTTCCACCTTGTGGCCATGAATGTGTGTGTGTGGAGACATGTGCATGTCACATAGCCATGCTCTTGCCTCCTTAACTCTAGTGCTGCCACCCGGCCTCCACCAGGAGGCAGCCAAGGAGTGGGACAACATGCCCCCATTCCCAGTAAAGGAGAGCTGTTATCGGATGCTCGATCCTCTCCATCCCCTGCTGACCCCCGGCAACCCGAGCTCACTCCCAAACCCAGGTCACTGGCAAGGCACAAGATGTGGTGTCCAGTGCCTCAACCCTCAGCGCCACCAGACTGGCTTGTCTAGAGACAGTTTTAAACATAAAAATGTTTAAACTGAGATAGCAAGATGTGATAGAAATGTAGATTTAAGACTTTAAGAACTGCTGTACAGTGTAGTCTAAATCACACTGTTGCTATTACAGAAACAAGGTAAAGAATAAATAAGAACAAGACTGACCATTTAGTGATAGGAATCACGCAGATATAGGAATGATGCACACTTAACGGATTGTGACAAAAGTCCTAGTAGTGATAATTTTAGTTTGAGTTAAATTAAACAGGGGCTTACAAATTCTGTATTTAATAAAACAATGTACATTATTATCCAGTAGATCCCATAACTGTACTCTGAAGAAGTGTTACGATGTCTAGAAACATTGGGTGGACAGGCTTGGGGCAATGCAATTCTGTTACTTAACAAACTGTTATTATTTATATCCTTTGGAAAGAACTCTATTAATGCACCAGTTAGGGTTTAAGTTAAAGCCACAAAAGTAGGAAAATGTGACACTAGGGTTTCCAACTCTACCCCCCCACCCAGCAGCAAAATGAAGAAACAGGGTTTTGGGTCTACAGAGTTTTGACAAATCAGTGTGAGGTCTTCCTTGGGGTTGCCAACACTAATGCTTACCCCCTTCCTCTACCAGCTGATAGCCGTACCCCCCTATCAGCACATAGCCTGTCTAAAGCACATAGTACAGCTGCAAGCCACTGCCTCATACTGATATATTCTTCAAAGGTAGAGAAGTATGTTTCACCACATGTTGCCAACACGATCTGTTGTCGCTTACTTCATGCAGGGCCTGAAGAAAGGAGATCACGTCTGATGTTGTTTGTTCAGGGAACAGAAACATAGAAACATAGAAACATAGAATTTGACGGCAGATAAGGACCGCTTGGCCCACCCAGTCTGCCCATTTCCCTACCTAATGGATAAGCTGCAGATCCTAGTTACCCAGCAGCCTACTTCTTTCTAACCCCACCCCCTAGAATTGCCTTATGGCTATCCCATGCATGCTTGAATTCAATCACTGTTTTTGACTCCACAACCTCCTCTGGAAGGCCGTTCCATGCATCCACAACCCTGTCTGTGAAAAAATACTTCCTTACATTACCTCTGAGCCGCCCTCCTCTATCTTCAAATTATGCCCCTTGTTCTTGCACACCTCTTTTTTTGAAAGATGCTACCCTTTTGGACTTTGTTGATTCCCTTGAGGTACTTGAATGTTTCTATCATGTCCCACCTCTCCCTCCTTTCCTCAAGGCTACACATATTAAGCTCCTTTAGTCTCTCTTCATATGTCTTCCAGTGCAGACCCTGCACCATTTTAGTTGCCCTCCTCTGGACAGCTTCCATCTTGTCTATGTCCTTGCGGAGATTGGGTCTCCAGAACTGCACACAGTACTCCAGATGGGGTCTCACCAGCTGTCTTTACAGAGGGATAACAACTTCCTGTTTTCTACTGGTGATGCCTCTCCCTATGCATCCCAGTATCCCCCCAGCCCTCCTTACTGCCCTATCACATTGCTTGCCCACCTTTAAGCCATCTGATATGACTACCCCCAGGTCCCTTTCCATTGTTGTTGTTGTTAGTATCTCACCCCATTGTACTCTTCCCTGGTTTTTGTTTCCCAGGTGCATTACCTTGCACTTCTTAGCATTAAATCTAAGCTGCCATACATTTGACCATTCCTCTAACCTTGCCAAGTCCTTCTCATCCTTTCCACCCCACCTTGTGCATCAACTCTGTTGCAGATCTTTGTGTCATCTGCAAAGAGACATACTTTTCCTTCCAGTCCCTCTGCAATGTCACTTACAAAGACATTGAAGAGGACCGGTCCTAATACTGAACCCTAAGGCACCCCACTAGTAACCCCCCTTTCTTCAGAGTGGACTCCATTTACTATAACACTCTGTGTCCTATTCTCCAGCCAATTCTTTACCCAGGCTATCATCTTGGGACCCACTCCCAGGCTGGCTAACTTGTATATTAATCTTTTGTGTGGGACTGAGTCAAATGCCTTGCTAAAGTCTAGGTAGGCCATGTCCACAGCCCCTCCCTGATCTACTACTTTGGTCACTCAGTCAAAGAAATCTATTAGATTCGTCTGGCATGATCTTCCTGCTGTGAATCCATGCTGCCTTGGATCCTGTGCCCCTCTGGCCTCTAGGTACTCGACAGTTCTTTCCTTCAGAAGTGATTCCTTCATTTTGCCTATCACTGGGGTTAAACTAACTGGTCTGTACTTTCCCGCTTCGGCCCTGTTCCCACTTTTGTGAAGGAGAATCACATCAGCCCTCCTCTAGTCCTCAGGTACCACCCCATCCTCCCATGATTTGTTAAAGAGGGTAGTCAGTGGTGTCACTAGTTCTACCTTTAGTTCTTTTAGAATTCTGGGATGAATCCCATCAGGCCCCATTGCTTTGTCCACCTTCAGTTTTAAGAGTTCTTTCAGAATTCTTTCTTCTGTAAATGGGCTGGTATCAACTTCTGTATCCAGAGTGTTTCTATTGTTTGTTTTAGGTACCTCCCCCTCTTCATTTGTAAATACTGAGCAAAAATATTTGTTTAGTATCTCTGCCTTTTCACAGTCACCTCTGCCCGCCCTCCTCCCTTTTAAGCCTCACTATCCCTCCCTTAGTCTTCTTTCGCTCCCTGATGTACCTAAAAAAGGTTTTATCCCCCTTCTTAACTGAGTTGGCTGTCTTTTCCTCAGTTCGGGCCTTTGCTGTTCTGACTGCCTTCCCAGCTTCCTTTTGCTTTAACTGATACAATTCTCTGTCCTGCTCCTTCTGTGATTCCTTGTACTTTCTGAATGCTTTCTTTTTCTCTTGAACCTTCACTGCCACCTCCTTTGAGAACCATAGTGGTTTCTTACATCGTTTTGTTTTGTTTATTTGCTTCACACAAAGGCTTGTTACCTCTGTGATGGCAGTTTTATTATTCCCCATTGTTCTTCACCTCCTTCCTGCCCATTTGCTAGTGCATTCTTAGGCACTCACCCATTTTAGCAAAGTCAGGCCCTTCTGAAGTCCAGTACTTTTGCCTTTGTATGACTTGACTCTATTGCTGTGTTTATTGTGAACCATACTGTTCGATGGTCGCTAGTTCCAAGATGGCTACCCACTTCTACATCTGTGATCCTCTCTCCATCTCCATTTGAGAGGACCAGGTCTAAGATTGCTCCCTCTTGAGTGGGTTCCAATACTAGTTGTCTAAGGCATGCCCCCTGTAGGGCATCTAGAATAACCCCACTCTTAGAAGTGGCTGCTGAAACTGCACTCCAGTTAACATCTGGCATATTCAGATCACCCATAAGCAATATCTCCCCTTTATCTGCCATTCTAAGTATACTTTCTATCATTTCCTTGTCCATTTCCTCCCCCTGAGGGGGGGTCTGTATACAACCCCTGTACGGATTGTGGTGCCATTGCCTGCCTCCAAATTGACCCACAGTGCTTCTTCTCCTCCCTGTTTACCCTTTTGTTCTGTTGCTTTGATTCCTTCTCTTATGTAGAGAGCTACTCCTCCTCCTCTTTTACCCTCCCTGTCCCTCCTGTAGATAGTGTATCCTGGTATGTTTATGTCCCAGTCATGGTTCTGTGTGTACCATGTTTCTGTGACTGCCACGATATCCAGATGTTCCTCCTCCATCAAGGCCACTAATTCAGGAAGCTTGTTACCCAGACTATGGGCATTGGTACTCATTGCTCTCCATTTTTTGATGGCTTTACCTTCTGTAGCAGCATCCCCCAGTTGACCTTTCTACCTTGGTCTTTTTCTCATTTAGTACCCTGTTTTGCAGGTGGAAGCTGGGATTTTCCTGCTGCTTATCAGTGCCTCCCCCCTTGACTAGTTTAAAAGCTTGCCAGTGAAGCATTTAAACTGATTGCCCAAAAGACTTGTTCCCATCCTGGACAGATGCAGACCATCCTGCCAGTATAGGCTGGTGTCCCTCCAGGTGGAACCCCAGTCCCCAATGAAGCCAAACCCCTGTGCTCCACACCATTTTTTCAACCATTCATTAAACTGCATGGTGCAAAGTACCCTCACCTCACCCATGCCACTGACAGGCAGCACCTCTGAGAAGGATACTGTGTGTGCTACTTGTCTTAAGCCCCTCCCCAACTCTACAAAGTCCTTCTGCACTGCTCTAATCTCATGATGAGCCAAATCATTTGTCCCTAGGTGGACAATGACATCCAGCTCAGACTCCCATGCAACTGTTCTCGTGATCCTAAGGATGCGCTTCCTGTCCCTCCAAGCCATGGCACCAGGAAGGCACCTTACTTCAGTTTTCCCTGCTCCCTCCAGTTCTATCCCCCTAATAATTGAGTCCCCCACTAGGAACTGCTTCCTTTCCCTGTGGTGCCCTCTGCCTACTTCCTGAGGGCCTCCCTTTTGACAGTTGTCTGCACCCTCCTTAGTCTCCTCTGCGGGTGCATCCATAGGGAACTATGCTCCCCCAGAATGGTGTATAGATTGTGGAGTGGAACAACTGACTGGGTGTGCTTCTGTTCTACCACCCTTACCCTCCCTGAGCCCACTGTGGTCCAACTGCTGTGCTTTCTTCGCAATCTCTGAGGTAGTGGTGGTGGCTCTGGTGCTCCCTGGATGGGGGAGGTTCCCTTGCTACTGTCCAGTGTGGTCTGAAGACGGGCCACTTCCTCCCTCAGGGCAGATAGTTGTCTGCAAACAGGGCAGCATCTCAGCCTCCAGAAGGACTCCCGGAAGACTGCTGCCCCACAGCCATTACATTGTACTACTCCCACATAACTGTCTACCTTGTTTAGTTTTTTTTTTTTTGTGTGTGTGATTGGTGTGTTATATAGAAATATATGTATTTATATAATGTTTATGCTTATATCATCAGTGCAGTGTGCTAGAGAGGATACGACAGTGATATGCACCATGCCCTCTTGAAGAAATTATGTCAGAACCCAGGTATAAATGAACTATTTCAGGGTGGTGGGGTGAGGTGGAAGGGTTTGGGCCTAAACTGTACCCTCACGAAACAATCAGCTAAAAGCTCTGACCTACCGCTGCGATGAGTGCCTTCCTGTCAGCAAGATGCCATACACAATAATTTGACAGAGAAAATACCCTGCTAATCAAACAGAGAAAAATCCAAACATCCAAGTCAGACACAGGTAAACCTCCCCAGCCCCAAAACAGCCTGGTGACTTGTGCTCTGAAAATAGTCAGCCCCAAAACACATCAGCTGTGCAGAAGGGCAGACACAGAAAACAGTATTCAGCCTCTGTGGATTTAAACTCTTCCTGCACTGAAAATCTTAACAATTGTAACAAAAGTAAAGCAAGCTCCACCTCCCTCTGTTGATTGAAAGACTGCCTTTTCTGATAATTCTAAGTTCCTTATTTCACCCTTCAGTTAGAAGTATCCTCCACCTGAAGAATATTAACTTTCCTAAGGAATCTACTTCAAGCCAAAGACAATTGTAAATTGTAAGGTTCACCTCCCTCTGTTGTGAGCACAACTCACTTTCTTGCAAATCTTTAGTCCAGTGTTGTAGCTTCCAGCCAGAGGTAGCTTCACCTGAAGACTATTAGGTTATAATAACAGGCTGGGCATTAGGGCTGACAGCCCCAAGGGAAGACCTCACCACTGATTCGGCAGTACTTCAGAGACCCCAAACCCTAATGTTTTTCCTTTTGCTGCTTAAGGGTGGGGGTGGGGAGTTCGGGTAGGAAACTCTAATGCCACATTTCCCTACTTTTGTGGCATTAACTTGAGCTCTAACTGGTTTATTAATGATGTTTGTTTGCAAATAATTTCCTTTTTTGGAGATAGTGGAATCATATCTTCATTCACACAGGTTCCTTTGAGAACACATGCAGATAAACAGGGTGCTTTGTGCTCTTTGCCAAGGGAAGACTCACTCTTCTCTCTCACTCTTAATCTAGGTATTTTATCATATCTGTACACCAAATTTTCAGCATAACCTTCTTATGACACCACCTCATGAACCTGGTAAGTAAAAATGTTCAAATCACCAATCAAAACGTCATTCTGTGCCACAGGTGCAAAAATGCATTATGGCCTGGATTTGAAAAATGACAGCTATCCAGCCATAAGGTGGTGCGACAAAAATGACTATACTGAAAATGCAAGGCCAAAATATTGAAAATGACCAAAATTATGAGTGTGTGTAGAAAATCTTCAACATACTCTCATAACTTTGTCATTTTTACATATTTTAACTCCAGTTTTAAACATAACCTTCTAATGATCCCAACTCATGAACAAGGATGGTGAACATTTTTGAATCCCACCAGAAAGGTGATTTCACAAAGCGACTGTGAAATCACCTTCTGGACCATATTTGTATAATCCCAGTGCCATTGGTCATGAAGTAGGGTCCCAGAAAGGCACTGCTGAAAGTGTGGTATTAAAATATGCAAAAATGACAAAGTTATGAATAAAAGTTCAAACCCCATTGAAATACATTAAACTGAATTTACCTTATTTTCTCAAATGACAGTCAGCGGTTTCAGTGGCAAGACGTGTCTTCAGTCAGAGAGTGGATCTATGCCATGGGACATATTCAGGTGAGTGAGGGTGTGCGTGTGTGTGTGGGGGGGATTGCTGAGCGGGAGGTTGGGGTGGGGTGGGTGGTGGATCAGATGGGTGAGGGACCATTTTCTTTGTTTACAAAAATTAATGAGGGATAGTTTTCTTTATTGCAGGGACATTCAAATTCTGACAGTGGGGACTGGGAACACCAGTGTCAGGCTACTGTTTGGGCAATTGGGGCAGGCAACCTGGAAAGGAGGGGGGATCAAGAGAAGCAGTGTGTGGGAGGTACCTCAGTCTGTTTATACTCAATATAAAAATAAATGAACATTGGGAAAGGTGGACAAGTAGTTCCCAAATTTAAAAGGAATAGGAAAAAGGGAAACATTTGCCATCAAAAAGCCACACTGTAGGGGGCATGGCCTGGGAGCAGACAAGATGGCCATGTAACTGTGAAGCATGAGCCATCCAGAATAATGCATCCATAAATATTAGTGGCTTTTTTGTGATCTGGCTGGAATAACACCTACCTCCACTGATTGGAACATCGCCTCTAGCAGGGAATCTGTTTTTCCCGAAGATTGACCCAGTGGCATGACAACAGAAGCTACTCACACTTTTCACTATCACCAGCCAAACTGCATGATGAGCTTCACGGAAGGTGTGGCAATGTCAGAGGCCCAAGTGGGAGTGATGGTCACCTCACTGATGAAGCAAATGGTGGACATCACCCTTGCCTCAAATAACGCTATCCTGGTCCTGCCCCAAATGGACTATCATCTCACACAAACAGAGAAATCATCAGCTATCATGAATTAGAAATTGAGGAGCTGCAAGCAGTAGTAAGAGAACAGGTGACTAAAATCAAGGCCCTTCATGACTGCACAGAGGATGAAGAGAACAGGAGCCACCGCAACAACCTGCAGATCCTGGGTTTTCCAGAGGGGGCTAAAAATGAGAGAGCCACAGAATTCCTACAAGAAGAACTGCTCAGAACTCTGCAACTACCTGAGGGCACCAGGCTCACTACTGAGAGAGCCCACAGAAGCTTGCAACCCTGACCCCGGCTTGGGGAAAGACTGTGCCCCATCTTAGCCAGATTCTTGAACTTTTCAGAAAAAGAGGCGATTCAGGCCAGGGCAAGAGAACTCGGCAAACTCAACTGGAGGGAGCATAAAATCCTCCTCTTTCAGGATTACTCAAAGGAACTGGCCAATTCAAAGTTTACACTGAAGCTAGGCACCTTTTACATGCGCTGAACATTCCATTCTTGCTAATTTACCCAGCCACCATGAGACTGGTACAGAATGGCACACCTCTGCTATTTAATACCCCTGAAGCCTTGATGAAATTCATCTCACAGAACTGGCCTCAAGCAGGTTCAGCTCAACAATCATGACCTATGCAGCGCAATAACAATAGGCTGCAGTACGAGACCACTAGTAGACCAAACCAGAGCAGGGGGAAGGAGTTGTGCAAGCCCAGAGTTAATGTGCCTCACACTGAAGATCAGGCAACTAGAAGACCGCTGCTGCCTCAGCCTAGGAAATGGCCTCAGCAGGAGAATCACTCCAGGAGAGAGCACCCAATGGACAGAGACAAACAGTGCAGATGAGGACTCTGACATTGCAAATGATACTTGCTCAAAGGGAGACTGTCATTCCATCACCAGTCCCTATTTCTCCAACAACTGCTATGCACCACTCACTGATCTGGAGACCAAGGAAAGGCCAGAAATGCCAGAACATCAGGACTTCTATGTCTCACCGAAGCCGACCACCCCACCAGTCACCAACCACTATGCCCAGGCTGAAGAGGTACCATATGGGCCAGAAATCCACTACAAGGATCCTGATGTTACCCTAGGCCTGGTAACTTCTGACATATAGCAATCTCCATGCAACCCGCAGGTCTGCTACAACACCACAGAACTACCTGTCCCTCCAGCTGACTCACCGGACCACAGCACTCAGGAGTCAGATAAGTGAAATGTTGACTTTTACTTATTTTGTCAATGCAGTGAGGGGTAGGCAGGAAAGGGCACCTGAGTGGGTAGGGGAATGAGGTATCTTAGTATATAAGGGACTTATAAGGCCCCCAACAAAGACCTCCCCACTCCACTTGAGAATCGTTCTTGTTAACCCCCTCTTGGGATACCATAAATGTGGGCCTTGCAGTTCACCCCCCTCACTGTACACTTTGATTGGAAGATATTGTTTCATTTTCCCACATCTAGAACTACCTATCTATGTGTTTGCTATACATATTAATCTAGAAGTGGTCGTTTCAGTCTGTAAGTCATCGGTACAAAGGCTGAGGCATGCCACACCCTCAGCATCAGTGATGGTGGCATAATTTATATGAAAGGGTTAGCTTCCTCAACCCCTGACTGAAGTAGCATAGAGAATGGAAAATGCCCCAAACTGCATTCACCTAGTGACTATAGGGTCAGAGTATTGGCCCAGATGGCTGATGATACCCGAAGACACCTAAGGTTCCCTGTACTCCCCCCCGGCACCGGCCACTGGAGGCCATAGTTTCCATTTATAAAACTGGGCATGGCTCTCCTGACCAGAGACACCACGACTAATCTTGGTAAAGCTACTGGCTGGGCCTACCAAAGACATTACCCCTTTTGTTCAACCCCCCCCCGCTCTTGCCCATGGATGCACTACACACATTCCGGGATTCTGTTCATGCCATGGCTCTCCATAAGGTCCACAGTACAGGTAGCCAATCAGAGCAGAATCCTTCCCCTCAGTTCTATCAGCCTACCTAGGCATGTGGCGGCACTCCCATCACCTTACCATGTTTGAATGGGGGTGATCATTGCTCAGTGGTTCCCCAATTAATCACCAGAATAACTTTCATACAGGGATTGACCTGTTGCCTGCTCATACCCACACTGGCTGGTTGCAAACCCCTGACCAATTACATGGCTGTTAGAGGGGGTAAGCAATATGCCTAGTCAACTGCATAGCCTCTACTAGCCCTGGATGGCCACACCAATGGTATGCTGCCTTCATGGCTAAAATACCTCCATGCACCAATCAGCGCAGCCTCTCCAGACCACTCCAGTTGCCTTGGTGCCAAATTGGTACCAGTTCTAAACTGACATACATTGGTATGGATCACACTCCCAGAGGGTCTGGGCTGGTCGCCAGGTGACTCACCTCACTGACCTGTAGCCTGACAGCCTTTTTAAGACAACCATTAGGTGGACTTTTGTTATATAGTTCACTGTTTTTGTGGTTTTTCATATACAGGGTGTTATATTGCTTAATGCTGTATGTCTAGTGTATTGGTTGCCACCCCTTATAGTGGTAAAAAAAGAGACAGTTCAGTCACAGTAGAAATAGCATGCTCACACTAGAGGGCATTGTGAAGCATTTAGAATGTAGTAATCTAGAACTTTTGCGTTTGAAATCGAAACAGTCCCCTGGAGAAAACACCCACAACCTCAGCACCACTTTAACATGTATGAGTCCCACGTTAGGCATTCAGCCCCTGAGTATTGATTATGAATGAGATAGTTTGTGATACTTGGAATGTCAGGGGACTCAATTCCCCCATAAAAAGAAAAAAAGTTATTTCGCACCTTAAGAGGCTGAGGTCTAGGCTGGCTTATCTCCAGGAGACCAATCTGACCCATGAGGATCACTCCTCCTCCTTGCTGAAAGATTGGGTGGGGCAGGAATCCCATGCCAGTGCCCCTTCATGGAAAAGGGGAGTGGTCATTTTTATACACAAGACCCTCAAATGAATCATAACTGGGTCCTAGGTGGACCCTGAAGGTCGCTGGATGATAGCAAATGTCACCACTCGCACAGGACCACTTGCATTATGCAATATACTATTTATTTAATTTTTGTTGACTGGGAATGAGGACTAGACAATTTTTTGCCTATTTTCAGCCTCATGCAGGGGGGTGGGATGGGGATACAGATGGATGCCAACTGAAAATGATTCAGATTTAAAGCTGTTGGTGGCATTTTTTTAGTGAATGTGGGAAATTTGGCCAGGACACAAGGGGAATTCCCCTACTCTTTGCAGGGGATGCTAGACTGCTGCAAGAGCTAGGGACTCCAATGCTATGGAGAAAGACAGTGGAAGAGGACATGATTGCATCGTTGAAGCACACCACTTCATTTTAGGTGAGGACAACTGAATGGCTGGGATGCACTGAGTTTGTGGCCAGCATAACATTCCAAATCCCTCATCTATTAGGGCGGAAACTTCATGTGTTGAGAACACTGCTGTGGGGGAGATTTCGGAAGGAGCCCCCCCCGCCCACATGGTAATTGTCGAGATGGAGTCTTCAGAAGTGGCAGAGGATGAGAATTTACTCAAACTACTTCAAGAAAAAAAACAACAGATGTTGCTGGCAGAATTGGAATATTTGCGTTTCAAGCAAAAGGCTGAAGATGAAAAAAAAGGAAGAGGCTTCCACCTACCTTGACCGAGACGACAACAGAGAGTAATGTTAAAGTTTTCATTGTCACAAGGGAACAACTAGACCAGATGAATCATGTCAGCCACTAGATGAGGCTGGGCTTCAACACCAGACTACGGAATCTCCGTGGTTCTAGATCCAGAGATACCCCTCCCTGGGTCTCCGACAGTGCAAATGGATCAGCAAAATTGTTTAGGGCAGCAGGATAAATTACCGCATGTTGACAAATCTGCACGAGAGGTAACTGGGGGACACGCTACTCCACAGACTGATGCTTCTGGACCCAAAATGAGTGACAACACAGGAGGACTGCAGGGAACTGAGACACGGTTGGAGCACAGGCCGACAGCCTTAACAGATACTATTTCATTTTCCCCACTAGAAATTACATCACAAGATAAGTTTTTTTATGCCTTCTCAGATTCTCATGTAGACATTAACACTGAGCTTGGAACTTTAAGTGAGGAAAATATTGAGTCTATAAATAACACTGTTACTGAATCTAGGCCAGTACCTACTGCTGGGCCTACGTTTGCTAGTTTATTTAAAAAAAACTGTCTTCCTGGCAAAAAGACGAAATACTGTCCGACTTCGTTTTTTGGGGCACACTGACAACATGCCAGACAGATTTTATGTGGGAAAGGTTTTGTTAAAACAAATGCTTGGGTTTTCTCCGGTGGAAGTTTATGCTTTAACCCACATGCTGGGAGAAAACACCTATGATGTTAGTTTTAGAACTCCCGACATCTTAGACAAATTCTGAATGAAATATGCCTTTTTAAAAACTAATACAGCTTGGACACACTGTCAAGCAGTACCATTGAAGAAACAATCTTTCAAAGTCATCACGGTTTTATTTCGTAATGAGGGGGTCAACATGATGGACATTACCTATTGGTTGGAAAAAAGTGCAGGATAAAAGGGAATCCTGAACCAATATTGGATGCTGAAGGATTTGGAATGGGGGATGAAGGTTTAAAATCAATTTATTTAAAAATGGCAAAGGCCTGCAACATCTTCCTAGCTGCTTTTACCTTAGCCAGGATAAGGGATTTATTTTTTATCTAGGACAACCCCAGCACTGTTATAAATGTGGCTCAGGTAGAGATCTTAGTAGAACATGTGACATCATAAAATGTGCCCTATGTGGGGAAGTAGGGCATTCTTTGTTTGACTGTCATAACCACTCAAAATACAATCTTTGTGAGGAAGGCCACTCCCCTGCAGACTGTCCTTGGGCTGCACATAATACAACTCATGGGGACTTCTGTATTCAAGACTTCTATATTAATACAGCTGTTAAAGCAGCACAATGACCTACAGTCCCCCCCCCTTTCACAAAGGCGTGCACCTACTATGCCTGAGAGGCCAACCCAGAGACCTGATATACAACCATCGCAGGACAAGGAAGAGAACATCCCAGCAGGAAGCCCTTATCCCCCCCAAACAACTAAAGTTCCCATTCTTGACAATGTACATGATACAGCAGTTATGCCCCCCCCTTTCTCCAGAAGATTCTTACACAGTGGTACAAATGTGGAGAAGCAGCCTCAGAAAAAGGGGCCTGGCAAAAACAGTCCTGTCACCTCCTCGTTTTACTGTACATAACTCATATGCAGTATTACAGAAGCAAGATATGGATGCTGGGACAGAATCTGATTCCACATCAACACAGTCTTCACAGCCTGAAGGGGGTTCTGACACTGAACAGTTGTCAGAGGATAATGATTCCTTACCCAGATGGACTAGAATGGAGTCCCGGAAGTAGGTGAAAAAAAAGAAATAATAACTGTATGAACTGATTTATGGAAAACGTCTTTATCATCAACTATCACCTTCCTGAATGTTAATAGCAAACAGTCAGAGAGGAAAAGGTTACTTACCTATGCCCTATTCAAAAAAACATAGAATGACATAGTCTTCTTCCAAGTTACTAGGCTACATAATGTTCAACAAATGGAGCAAGCTACAACTGAGTGAAGATGGGGGAAGTCCTTCTGGTCATTAGGAGAAGATCAATGCAGTGAAGTGGACATTAGTGTAAATAACCCAACAGCAAAAATAATACACAGTTTAGATATTTTTCCGGGAAGAGCCTTTTTGCTAGATATCTCAATCCATAATATGGATTTTCTGTTCGCTAGTGTTTATGCACCCCAGACCAAGGTGGGCAGGATAGTATTATTTAGCTTGATACAACTCAATTTTTTTTACAGCCCAGTATGTGTTTATGGGGGAGAGAGGAATTTTAATTGCAGTAGATACCTTAAAGATAGAGGATGGAGGCAGTATAATGCAGTGGTTTAAGGCTCTGAGCTACAAATCTGGTGACATCCAGCAGACCAGACCTGGGTTTGAATCCCACAGCTTCCACTTGCATACTGTGTGACCCTGATCAAGTCACTTAACTTCCCTGTGCTCCCAGGTTGCTCCTGTAAAAAAGCTTTCAGCTTAGTGTGCTACTCCTGGTTGAACAACTAAATAAAAAAAAAAGAGGATTGCAGATCACAAAGATGATTGTGTTGCTAATTGTTTGAATAATTTAATATTACAGACAGGCCTGGTAAATGCCTTTGCACACACTAGGCAACCAGGAAAAAAAACTTCTTTCAAGAAACTTTGGAGACAAGAATAGATTTCTGGTTTAGTTCCTCATCTCTGGAAATAAAGCATATTAAAGTACTGCCTGCAGCATCTTCTGATCATGCCATATTTCAATTGACGGTAGCAAATTATGATGATATGAATCGTGGGCCTGAGTATTGGAGACTGAACCTGGAGCTCTTAACTATGCCCCCAATACAGAAAGGCTTTACTTATTTGAGTCATACAAGGAAATCTGTGAAATCATTATATGATACATCTCTAGAATGATGAGAGGATACTAAAAATGATATCCGGAATTATTTTAAACAGATGGGTATGATCAATGAACAGAGTAAAACACCTTTATAATCTTTTCAGAACTCAATTCCATTATAGTCTTTCCCAACAAAATCAATGGAATAGGAATTTATCAGAGGACTTGGCAGATAAAAAATGTCAGAGATTCAATATAACAGATTAAAATCCTTGGAAATTGAACACAGATTCGGTACACAGGGTAGACAAGATTTTATTAACCTGTTTCAATTTTGCTCTACACAACAACAACAAAAAAGATTTATCTTATATAACTACTACACAGGGAAGGATTTTAACTAATAAATCTGATATTTTACATGAAGTAGACAGGTACATTGAATCCCTGTTTACGGAAACAGCTTTACCAGATTCTAGACAACCAACATGGTTAAAACAATGTGATTTGCCACATTTGTCCCCTCAGGACATGACAGGATTACTGAACCTGATTTCTAAACAAGAATTACTTACTACTATATCTCTGTTGAAGGAAGGTTCAGCTCTGGGACAGGATGGTCTTCCCTATGAACTCTATAAAATCTTAATTCCTTTAATAACACATGAATTTGTGGATCTCTTGAATGAGATCCACAAATTAGGCTAGCAGTATAGCTTAGAGGTTAGAGTAATGAGCTGTGAACGAGCTTGGTACATCCAGCACACCAGACCTGGGCTTTGATTCTCACAACCTCCGCTTGCATACTGTGTGACTCTGAGCAAGTCACTTAACCGCCTACTGCTCCCTGGTCACCCCTGAAAACAGGCACTTGTGCCTAGTGGGCCTTACCCGGTTACCAAAGATTAAGAAGAAGAAAGAAGAAGAAATTATGTGCTCTACTAAACTAACAGATAGTATGAGTACTGGTTTAGTTATTCTTATGTATAAAGTGGGTGATAGGTCTCAATTACAGAACTGGAGACCTATTACACTATTAAATTCCAATTTTAAAATTCTCACAAAAATTTTAAACAGTAGATGTATGCTTTGTGCAGAGCACTTGATACATTCTTTCCAAACTTGTGGAATTCCAGGAAGGAAAATTATAGATGGTCTTATTTTACTTAGAGAAATTATGGCAAGAGGATATACTGGAGAATTGGCAGGATTTTCACTGAGTATTGATCAGGCCAAAGCGTTTGATAGAGCATCACACTCTTATTTATGGAATTGTATGGCAGCATATGATATTCCTGAAAAATTCATTTATTAGATACAGGCATGTTATACATCAGTAATAGCACAAGGTTATTGCTGATGTATAACATGCATCGGTAATAGCACAAGCTTATTGTAATGGGTGGTTGGGCAGAAATATTAAATTAGTAGAGGAGTGTGTTGGGGTTGTCCCTTAAGCTCCCTGCTGTATGTGTTTACTTTGGATCCCTTAACATGACTTATTAATAATTCTGCAGGGATAACTGGAGTTTCCTTTTCAAGTATGGATAAGGAAATTGAAAGTGTGGCATATGCAGATGATGTCTGTATAATTGTGGCAGATAAAGACTCTGCTCTCTGAGTTGGGAACCTGCTAAATGAATTCTCAAATATTAGGGGAGCTAGAATAAATTAAGAGAAAAGTAAATGCTTACTTATTGGGGATTTTGATTATGACACACAACATATCATTCAAATTCCAATAATCCATAATCCTTGCTTAATTTTAGGCATTTTGTTTGGGAAAGGAGATCTAGCCTTCCTAAACTGGAATACGAAACTTCAATTTGCACAAGAAAAAGTGGTGCAGTGGAATAAATGGAGAATGTCAAAACTTAAAAGAATATATATGGTCAAGACCTTTCTATGATCTATTTTCTTGTATTTAAGTGCAGTGTATTGTTTACCAACCAAGCCAGAAACAAAAATTTATAGTTGTTTCTTTTCATGCATTTGGGGAAATAGGTTAAACCCTATAAAACGCAATATTTTATTCCAGGAAAAGTCACAAGGAGGATTGAAAATGGTGAATCTCATCTTATTTTTCTTTATGATATTTTTAAACACTAATATAAGACCAATTCTTGCAGCATATGGCAAAGTATGGATTCCATGGGTAACAGATATGCTGGAGAGTGTTTTGCCCTTTTGAGCACTGCATGAGGCAATCTCAAGACAAAAATCTTTAATACATATATCTCACACTTTTAAACCTGTTTTGGCAAAATAAAGTTGTGGAGACTAACTAAAGACCAGGAAACTTGGTTTCAAATAAAAGAGATTTATTCACATATTATTAACACATTTTTTATGGAAAGCACACACTTTGAAGCAAAATGTCTGGCAGAGAAAAACATGATAGGTTCAATGTTACTTTCCTCTAGTATCCCACATCAAATGTAGGATGTAATGTGGCTTTCACTACATGGGAAGCTTAATGTAAAGGGGAATTTGAAACATAAAGGGATTGAAGAGCGGTATTGCCCCAGACAAACATGCTTGCAGCAGATATAATTCATGGCTCATCTTTTTTTTGAATGCCCCTTTGTTCAACAATTTTGGGCTACATTACGACAAACATGGCCTACTTCCCCTTTTTATAATGTGACTATGGATATCTTATGCTTAGGTATTCTATCATTTTTGTGGACAACACATGATAAAACAACATCGTGGCTCTTTCTAGAATGTTTTAAGTTTTATATCTGGCATGTTAGATGCAGACTCACTATTCAACAAATTGTGTTCTCTGAAGATCAATTGTTTTTTATGATAGAAGCTGCTATTAAGAAATGTAAGTCTCAAGAACGGCTTTTGGTTTCCTCACAGGTTTTTCACAAGTGGTGGGACAGCATCTCATGGATGTCTTAATGGTTCCAGCACACGCAAAAGTATGATTTACATCTGTTATGCCGTGAACACAGAGCAAGTACATGGTATGATTAGATTACTGTTACAGAAATAGAATCTTCCCTACTAAACCTTGAGAAGATACTTTTGAATATATAGGCATTTAAGAGGTTGACTCCTCTTGGGAGACAGGAATGGTTTTATAATAAGTTGCATTATCCTAATTTTTGGGAACAGGTAGAATAGTTAATAGATGAATCAACACTTTGTTGCTTTTGTTTCATAAAGTACTTCCTTTATTTCATAACATATATTTGTTTAGCAATTTCTCTATCTCCTTATTCATTCATTACATATGTAGAAGAAAAAAAAAGAGGCAAGGGCTTTGTCTCTTTTTTATACAGGAGACTTTCTGCCTGTTTAGTGTATTTGTTCATTTTTATATGAATATGGTTTAACTTTTAAGGTTATGTTTCTTTTGATTTGATAATATTTTTGTTCTTTACATATGTAGTTTTCTTATCATATGATATTATTCGCTTTACATTATTAGAAGCTTTAATATGCATTCCCATACTCCTTGGGTAAGGGAGGGGGGTGGAGTTATTACAGTATAATGTATACCTGTTTCTCATTTCACTTATTTGTTGAGTCTCATTATATATGTATAATATTCAATAGGAAGGATTGTATGAATTAATACTTCATTTTACAGTTTCCTTTTATTATAGAAGATTGGATTTTTCCTTTTTCCCCCAAAAAATTCACATTTCATTTGTACATGTATGACACAATACTTCTTTTTGATTTTTGTGATTCCTTGATCCAGTTTTGTATATTTCTTTTCATGTGCCTATTAACATGTTTGTATTTTTTGGAAGTTGCAATACAATTTCCCCTACTCTTTTTGAGATATATGCCCCCAATCAAGATGACCCACATTTTTGCCATGAACTGGCCAGTGCAATGAGCACTAACATACCCCAGCATGTCTCTGCTCTACTGGGAGGTGACTTTAATCTCACCCTAATTCCCCAAATGGACAGGCATGCATCGGGAAAGGAGACACACAGTAGGGGAATCAAAGCTCTGCATCAGCTCACTGATGACTGGAGACTCACAGACACCTGGAGGCTGTTCCACCCTTAAGACCGAGATTATACCTTTCAGTCTATTGTGCACTCCTCATTCAGTAGGCTTGATTACTGGCTCTCCTCCCCCTGACACAGAATACCATCACTGTAGAAATTCTCCCTCTTATCATATCAGACCACACCCCAGTGCAGCTGCAGTTCTTATAGAGCTCCCCTCCTCAGAGCTCCAAGTCCAGGGGATTGGACCCACACCTAATGAGGCCCCTGACTTCATCTTCTGGGTCCAGAAGTAGACACTCCTTTTCCTGCAAAATAAACCTGTATCTGACACAAGCCAAGGCACTACATGGGAAGCATACAAAGTGAATATGAGAGGCAACATAATGAACTATGCCTCAGCAAGGTGGAAGGAGAGGAAACAACATCTGGCCACCCTAGAAGCTAAACTAAAAATTGCAGAGGCTGCCTTTGAGGCCCTCACTCACCCGTCATCCCACTCTCCATTGGGACAGGAAGCATTGGGGCTCAGAATGGAGGTCAACCAGCTCTTGAACAGGAAGGCGGAGGTGGCCATTCTAAGGCTATATCACAGGTACTTGAGGGGGTAGATAAAGGGGGCAAAGTCCTCACCTACCAGCTGTGTAAGAAGATAGCACAGTGGCACATAGCAGGGCTAGAAGGCCCAGATGGTCAGGTAAAGAACTCTCCTCAAGAAATCAATGATATTATGTCAGCCTTCTATGCTAAATTGTACACCTCCACACACTCCAACCCACCACAAGGTAAGCTACAGTTTTTGGAACAATTGGCTCTCCCAAAACTCTCCCGACCACAAATCCAAGCCCTAGATTCCCCCATCTCAGAAGAGGAGGTGACATGTGCCATGCTAGCCCTCCAACCCGGATAGTCACTGGGAGGGGTCGGGTTCCCTGCAGATTTCTTTCAGTCAGTAGCCACCCACATAGCCCCCCTACTGACCAAGGTATACCAGGATGCAGAGACAAATGGCCCCCCCTCACTAAGAGAGGCAGTGATTATAGTTATCCCAAAGTGAGGGAGAGAAAGACCTGGCAAAAGCAACAAATTACAGACCCATTTCCCTTACTAATGTGGACAGCAAGATCTATGCAAAAATCCTGGCCAATAGGCTGAACCCCCTGCTGACAGGACTACTCCATCCTGCCCAAGTGGGCTTCATTCCAGGGAGGAATAGCTCAAATCACATCTGAGCACTTATCAACCTCATGCATGTGGCCGGGGATACACCCTCCCCCTTCAGCAACCATTGGTATTGATTTTGAAAAAGCGTTCGACTCCTTAGAATGGGATTACCTTCACCTGGTGCTCTCCCACTTGGGAGTTGGAGAAAGATTCAGAGCATGGGTGTGGGCCATTTACTACTCTCCAACAGCCAAGGTCACCACAAACCACCTACTTTGCCCCTCATTCACGCTAGGAAGAGGCACCTGACAAGTCTGCCCCCTGTCACCACTACTCTTTGTCCTTGCAGTAGAACCACTAGCTGTGGCAATTAGACAACATCCAGATATCCTAGGTGTTGAAGTGGGTGGCAAAAGCTATCCCACCCTCATGTGGGTGGATGACCTCCTCATCCCACTGGCAGATGAACCTGTTGCCCTGCTCCCATTACTGAAGCTACTAGAATCCTTTGCTGCACACTCCAGTCTCCAATTGAATCAGTCAAAGACAGAGATGATGCCCCTGAACCCACACTGCATGCAAGCCATGGCTTCCAATGCTGGAGTGCTGTGAGTGCCACAAGGAATTACATACCTTGGGATCAAAATCACCCCCCAACCCAATAAGATAGGGGGTGCAAACATTCAACCCCTTCTACAATCTATAAAAATGGAATTTTAGATGTGGAAGCTCCTTTGATTAATGCTGGCTGGCAAAATTTTAGCCATAAAGATGGTGACTGCCCCCAAACTATTTTACTTACTTACCCATATCCCCACCCTCCTCCCCAAGAAATGACTCCAGAATATTGACAAACTGATAGGGGATTTTCTCTGGGAGGGTAAGAAGCCAAGGTTTAGCTGAAACAAGCTGAGGGCTCACTG
The DNA here is from genome assembly GCA_016271365.2 of Neoceratodus forsteri. Taxonomy (NCBI): domain Eukaryota; kingdom Metazoa; phylum Chordata; order Ceratodontiformes; family Ceratodontidae; genus Neoceratodus; species Neoceratodus forsteri. Next base: position 1,123,822,264 of record CM057449.1, on the reverse strand, counting down.
GAAAGAGGGAGGTTGGACACTACGTTGGCTGGAAGGATACAATATGACATTCCACACAGCACAAATCCTACATTGGTTCCATCCACATTCAGAATACTCACTGCAGTGGGTTGAGATGGAGCACATGCAGGGTGCAGTTTACTCACCTGTAGCACTTGTGTACCAATCAAAAGGCCTAGCAAAGGCCCAACACCCCACAATCTACTCAGCTGTAAAATATTGGAACATGGCCCATAAGAAGCTTGGCCTGACACAGGTCCCATGGTCTCACACTCCTTTATGGCACAACCCCAATATCCTTATTGATAATAAACCCTGCTTTTGGCCCCAGTGGGCTGCTAAAGGCATTCATTACATCCTAGATATTCTTGACCTGCCTACCCCAAGAGTAGCTACCTCCCAAACCCTTAAAGACAGATGGGGACTACAGCAGCAGGATTTCTGGAGGTTCCTCCAGATCAGGGAAGCTGTCAAACCACTCCTTACAGCCAGGCAGACATCTAAACAGGAGACTGCACTCCCAGCATGACTAGCCAGACCAAAAGGCCTGGCGAGGAAAAAATATGCCAGAATAAGGAACACCTTACAGACCCAATCTGAGGACTCCAAAAATACGTGGGAGAAGGCTATGGCACTCTCAGTCTCAAATGATCAGTGTGCCCAGGTTTGGAGAGATGCACATCTTTGGCTCAGGGATGCCTTTAGTAGGCTAGTGCAGAATAAAATTCTCCACTTGTGGTATAAAACCCCTGTGGCCTTACACTAAGCCAAGTTCATTGAGAACGACAGGTGCTGGAGATGTCAGGAAGCTGGGGCAACCTACAGTATACCACATACTGTGGGCCTGCCGCAAGATTAGACCCCTGTGGCAGCAAACTGTCCATGTAGGCACCCAAGTCCTAGGAACCCCAATCCCTCTGTCTTGGCCCCCCTTCTCATACTTGGTCTGAGAGACTCCAGTCTTAGGCTAGCACCAGGGGGATACAGATGGTTGGTTCTGCTAGCTCTACGGATCAAGAGAGCCCTCCTATGCAAGTGGAGATCAGTACAAATTCCCACTATTGGTGAGGTCATGGGTGCACTCATAGCAACAACTGAATTACATAGATTTTCTCACTCCCAAAACAATTCCATGACCAAATACTATACCAGTTGGGGCCCATACATGGCTTTCACCAGCCCACCCACAGCCCACCAAAGTAACACAAAATAGGGGGCATATGCCCCCCCCAACATCCTTAATATCCATCCATACCTTCCTACCACACACTATGCAATGTTTCTCAGGGGCTCCCACACTTTATCTTATTGAAAATGTTTCCATCGAATTTGAGCAGCACTATACTTAGCATTTGTTTACTTTGTTTAATGCCTGTACTATTGCACTTATTACTGGGCATCTCTCTCTCTCTCTCTCTCTCTCTCTCTCTCTCTCTCTTCTCTCTCTCTAACCTGGTCCCATTGGTTGTGGAGCTAAGCACTTGCTGTACATGATTCATTGGCTCTATATGTTTATTCCCAGACAGAGCCATGGTTTTCTTTGTGTTATCTTTTTTATTTCAGAAGCGTGAGTGACTACCGTAGCAAGTGATCTGGTTGCATCGGCTCAGATCTTACCAGAGGCAATGAAGATGTAAGTTCAAGTCACCCTGTGTTAGGGTTATCACCTGTCCTGATTTTCGCAGGACAGTCCTGATTTGGGCAGCTGTGTCCTGCAAAAAACATGAAAAATACTAAATGTCCTGACTTTATAGAAGAAAAAATATTTTCTAACTTTCCACTAAATGTTGCAGACAACTACAATACCTTAACTAAAATACCTTAAAATTATAAGAAACAATATAAGCAACTAAGAAACTACAATACTTAGCCTTAATTCTGATTATATAGTGAAAACAAGTCTGTTGCATTGGTCGAGGTTACCAGAAATATCCCACCTCGGGCTTCTTGAAAGATGGTAACCCTACCCTGTGGTCTGCAATGTGAATCCCACCCTAGCTGTAATTCTGTATATTGCAAGTAAGTTGCCTTTTCCTTTCCTATATGCAGTTCTAAGGTAACAAGTCTAAAACAGGATACAAGTTTCATTGACCAAGTACTAGGAAAAGGATAAATACTTGTTGAAAAACCACAAAGTGTGATACAGCTTAACTCTATGCCAAAATGTAGGTACCTGGGCCCTGCAACATGTTACCACCTGCAAGGCCAGACCTATGCTCGATACCAGTTCATCTTCTTCTGGTACGTATTGTCTGTATGTTTGAAAACAATACAAAACTTTAAACTTAAAAAAAAAGCCACAATGTAGTGCACTTAGGGATGGATCCATTTTGATACTAACAAGGAGAAAACTGATCAGTGATCCATCTGAGTGCACATACATTAAAAGGTAGTAAAGCCTGTGTGTAAAAAAAAGAGAAAGTACTGGGGGAGCTTGGAAGGCTTTAAATTGCTAAATTCCAATTGTTGTCCATACCAGGGTAGATCTAATTACCTGCTTCAGACAGACAGTAATGCAGTGATCAACCCAACTGCACAAGAATTAAGAAATACCCAATTGTCATAATGGTGCCATAGTCAGTGGGTGGGGGGACTCTCTTCAACAAACCCCATTTATCACCATTTGTAAAGGATCTGATTTTTAACTAACCAACAACAAAATTAAATACCAAGAAGGCAACAATACACAGCTAAAAGTTAAGTATGCAGGAGGTGGATCAGATTTACTGCTTCCAAATGAATGATGTGCAGCAATCCCCCATACCGCACACGTAACTGATCAGTTACCAAATTACATATGAGTTGGGGAAGAAGGAGGAGGAGAGGAAAGGTGCCCCTCCCCCGTGGAAAACCTCGCTATAGTGCAACCAAGGATGTATCCATTTTACTTCTAAAAAGGAAAAATAAGGCTGTGGTTCATCCAAGTGCACATACATCTATTTGGGGGTCATTGTCCACATCAGGACTCCATTGAGTTGATTTTCTCATGCATGGAAATGGACTTCACTGGAGTACTGCCTGCAGAGAGAATCCAAACCGGAGTGGCTTTGAATTGTGAGAGGACCAACATAAACTGAACTGTTAGGGTAAGGATACTGACCCCATTTCTGAATAGCACAAATATGGCAGTGTCATCTCTTCATTAATATTTATTTCAGTAGTGCAGTTTATATATTGCCATTCATGTACCAGTGGCTGAGATGCAGCTCGCTCTAGTGGCCAAGAGTTAAGCAATAATATGTCACCAAACAGACTGAAGTGGTACAAAACATTTTCAAGGCATTTTCATTAAAACAGAACATTCATGGTTTCCTGCTACTGAGCAAAATATTTAAACTCCTTAGAGAAAAGACAAGCAACAAAAACTTGAGACTTCAGGGATTAAGAGAAGAGAAGACCCATCAGTTCAGAGACCTAAGCTTCTTAAATTATCACAGACAGAATAAACAGCATGCTCGTCCAAGGGTAGGTTGAAGTACACTACAAAAACACTCATAAAACTGACTGTAGGCCAAAGATCAAAGAGATTGCAAATACCACAAACTAGTGTCAATTAAGTGAGGTTAGATAAATCAGGAAACAGCATTGGGGAAATAGGGGGAGTGCTGGTGAGGTGGGAGGGGTGGGAATGATAAAAAAAGATAGACAGAAAGACAAAGAGAAAGAGAAAGAGAAAGAGAGAGCGAGCAAGAGAGAGAGAGAGAGCACATAATCGTGATCGCCAGCTCACTGCTCAATAAATCTGACTCCAGAATCTAGCGAAACACATCCCATCTAGTTAGGTTCAGGTGTTTTTGGTTTTCAAAATTACACCATTGTAATGTATTTTCCATGTTTTTTAGTTCGGAGAGGAAAACACAATGGCGGCTGTTGTGACAGGAAGTGTTTCTTTTGTGTTGTGAGAAGCAAGTGGTGAGAAACCAAAAATGGTCCTGTGACATGGAATGTTTTGTGCTGTATCAGAATGTTATCCAAAGAACCCTACTGAGCATGCTCAAAACAGCAAGAAAAAAAGCTTTAAATCCTTATAACTCTGGAACCATTTAATATTTTTTCATGAAACCTTACAAAGGCACTACCTTGGCACAGTACGCTTCTACTCTGCAAGTTTTGGAAAAAAATTGTCATTCTGTGTAGGCTGTATGTGAAAGCAAAGCCAAAAGCCCATGGTAAATATAGGAAAAAAAGTAGACAGCGGCAGGGAATGATATATACAAATCTCAGAAACCTCGCAAGCTGCCATCACAAAACTTTCCACATATTTTGGCCTTGTGAACTAGACAACACATGCAAAATTTCAACTAATTTTGTCAGTCACTTCCAAAGCTAAAATGGTGCAAATGTAAGGGTTTAACATAGAACCTGTCGCTCAGCCCTAACTATATTGGCGCTACTGCACCAGTATAATATACAGTAAAACACTGATGGCCCAATATTCAAAAAACAAGGCAATTGAAAAAACAGGCAAGTGCAGTGCAGCTATTTGTGCTGCACTTGCACCTGTGATCCCCCCAGCCATGGTGACATTCAGATGGATAGCGTTCACTGACAGAGTAGTGCAATCTGACTTAATATTGGTCAATGTTGGCTCAGTGCTAAGTGACTCTGCACACAGACTAGGGCTACATATGGCCCATAGGGGAAAGTGCTGCTTGAAACAGGATAATGCCAGGTTCACTGTGAAGAAATTTAAGCAAGCACTTACAAATGAGTCCCCTGGGCATGCAAGGTACTAAGTGGCCTTTTGCATGCCCATTATGGGCTCATTTACATGGGGTGCAGCACACTTGTGGCTTTTTCACATTGAAACACACTGTCTGGTGGTCCAGTAGTTTCCCCCTCAATCTCCCAGTATGTCTTGTAAATTAAATCCCTGGAAGTTCAGTAGTTCATCCCAATCCCTCAGTGCATTTTAAGGAATTATACAGGATAAGGTGTGGGTTGGGCTGGACTTTACCCACACCTGCGTGCTTCAGTCATGAGACTGCAGGCCCAGTGACCAACTACACCAGGTGTGGGTAAATCCCAGCCCAACCCACACCCTATTGTGGATTATTCCAATTTTACAGTTAGGAAAGATGACAATTACACAAAAAAGATGAAGGAAAAGCTTTGTTTTTAAATTTTGTATGCTGATTTTAATAAAATATCCTTCCTTCTACACAAAACAGGTTCTTTTTGCTGGGCAGAAACCCTTCCATGCCTATGAAGACAGCAAGCCTCCATGTGAATAAGCGCCACAAGAGCGATCATAACTGAAAATACCATCACTTTGATTTTAGTGTTATTGGTTAGCTCTGGATTGTCTCTTACTTCAACACTGCAGCTTAGATCTGATTTTTTTTTTTTTAGTTGTTACTTTTCCTCAGTAGCTTTTCATTTTGTGGAACGGCGTAGTTAGCAAGAGAAAAAAAATGCCAGCTTTGCAAGAGTGTATTGGAATGCTAGCGGTCTGTGCAATGATTTTACTTTTTTTTATATGTGGTTGGCTGGTACTTTATGCTTGAGCAGTTGCAAAAAGCCCCACAACATAAAGTAGCAACTGACCATCAGAAAAGTGAATTTTAGACCTCATTGTATAATCTAAAGCTAAATCCAGGGTGGTCCAGCGGTTCTCCCCCGATCTCCCAGCACATCTTGCCAGTTAAATCCCTGATGTCCAGTGATTCCCCCCAAACAGTTTCACACACATCCCACCGACCTGCTTGCTCACATCTGACCTCCCCACACACTCCTTTACCTTGGTGACCTGCACTCATGTACAGCTGAGTATGGGTACTGGCACAGCCCTCCTCTCACCTCTGTGGCTGGCCACTGTATGAGCTATCAGGAAGTGAGCATACTATAGAAAACTGTTTCTACAGCATGTGTGCTCACTGACAGCTCATATGGCAGCCAGCTGTGGAGGTGAGAGGAGGATTGTGCCAGTCACCATACTTCACTGTACATGAGCGTTGGTCACCTGGGTTGGGCGTGGGGTGTGGGACTGTTTGGGTGGGAACCACTGGACAACAGGGATTTAACTTACAAGATCTACTGGGGCTGGGGAATGGGGGAACCATTGGACCACCAGAAATTTAACTTACAGGATATACTGGGGGGATGAGGGGACCCGCTGGACCACTAAGGAGTGAAAATACTGTACAAGGATATACTGGACTGTGGGGACAGCTTGGCACAGCTGCAGTACAGCTGCCTTGCCATCGGGGGAGGTGAAGGTGTGGGCTTAGTGCCTGGATAAGAGGACGTTTTTGTTGGTAGTAAACAGTGCCATTTTGGGGGGCTGTTTACTGCTGCTGTAAACCTTTGAAAATGCAGCTGCCCCAGTATGCACGAGAAGACCCCATCATTTGCATAGGTGCAGCAGTACTTTGGCCCTTTGTTGGTTCCTTGTTTGGTAGGTGCTCTGGGGGTCTTTGAATATGGCCCTGCCCAGAGTGCTGGCTCATACCCAGCTCAGTACCGGCACAAGCCGCATTCACGCTGGTGCTAACTTTTGAATATTGAGGCCTCTGTGAGCTGCACTGAACATCTTTTTCAGTATCTGTTTATGATAGTGCTATCCAGGTGCAGACTATTTCTCTCATTAATTTGTATTAAGGATCCAGAGTACACACTGGAACATGACTGGTGTTTTTAAAGAATGTAGTCCAAAATGTATTTGGTTTTAATAAACTTGCAGCTAGCCACAGAAAGGCATCCCATCTATTTTTATTACAATTTATTTACCCAGGATAGCTTAGCTAATATATAAAATATCTTTCCAGCAGGGTCCTGCTTTTAGTACCCATTTCCACAGCTGGGTGGGCTGGAGCACCGGTTAATTTTTTTAAGCTACAATGTCACCCCCCACCCGATTTGCAAGCTGGTGCATTAACCTCTAGAACATCACCACACTGCCTCCAAAATATATATCTAAACTATGCGTTGGTGCTATGCAGTAGCTCAGAGAAACATTTAAATTGTCTTCCTTTTGTTCATTCATGTGCTCGTTTAGCACAGTATCAGTGTTTTATTTTTAGCTCCTGTACATTCCCTGAACTCTTGGCTCATTTCTCTCATTCAACATGTTTCAGCTGTGTTCACACCTAATTAGGAACAGTTTTTATTTGATCGTGAAATGTTGAGACTCTGGTCATTAGTTTAAATGTTTAGGTGTAGGTGACTGTTTTATCCTTTTTAGGTAATTAAACATTTTCCCCAGTCAGCCCACTGAGCTCAGTTGCAAAAAAAAAAAAAGAAAAGCTAATTGGGGATTTGAAAAAAAATGTGGTAGAAAAGCCTCATTAGTATGCTTGCTTCCAACAACTTATTTGCAGTACCCAATTTGTTGTAAGCGTGCATCCCAGAATAGGATACCAGAATGTGCTCTGAACCTGGGATGACCCTGTTTAAGCAGTTTTGTAATGCATCTTTTTCAAATTACTTCTGTTCTACAAAATGCTACTGTACTAGTGTCACTAATGCCACATGCAAGACATTAGACAGGTGAACACATATGTAGCTAAGGAGCTTGTGCAGGGAGCAAGGGGTTTGGCTACTTGCACATTGGAATGCATTATGGGGAATGAGGAAGTCAATTCACAAGGACTGGCTTTTCTTGATCCCAAAAGGAGTGGGGGTTCTGATACACAGAATAGACAGAATGGTATGGAACTTTAAACTAGCGGTAGACAGATGTAGGTGTAGGAGAGTACACTAGGGATGTGAAAAGTCCATCTACTGCACTTTACATAGTCTTCACAATAAAGTAAAACAACTATGCTTTTTCACAGTCATCACCAGAAAGCAGAGGGGTTGGGATTTTGTGTAATCTTGTGATGGTAAAATGTCACCAAAAAAGTACAACATACTGTAGTTCATGAAGTGTGAGCTGGAGAGCAGGTTATGTGACTGATGTTCTGTCAAAAGGTGGGCCTTGAGAAGCTGGGAGAGGAGAAAAAGATGGACATCATTTCCCAGTCTGCAGAACTTATGGTGGAGGCACACTTGATTCACTCTAAGAACTTGAGCATTGATGAGAAGCCACTTTTGTACCTTACAGCAAAAGTTCCAGAGTGGCCAGCATTGTCGTCTGTGGTGATCTGTTATCTGAGCTGCCCAACACCATGTGTCAGTTCCGAAATATTGATCAGTTTATCAGGTACCATCATTAATGACAAATACACAACTTTGTCTCCCAAAGATGTTGACTTATATTCATGAAAATACTGTAAATATCAATATAATCCCATACAATAACATAACATCTGTGCTGCCACATATTAAAGAAGAGTCTGCAGCATCAGAAGCCCTGCCTGAATTCCTATCTGGTTCTAATTCAGATATTTAAGATGGAGCGAAGGAGATTCCAATATGAAGATAACAAGAATAACCAACTGGATGATATTGTCATTGATGAGGGAGTTCATTTGCTCCAACCATTTAAAAAAAAAATAAAAAGCACTGCAAGGTAAGTCCATCTTCCTCAGTGGCACATTTCAGTGGATCTAGCTTCAGCCCCTGTAAACCACATATTTGTCCTCCCTGGGTTCCTCTTTCACTGTGCTTATCATTAATTACTGCAAGCCTCCTCCTCATATGATGGAGAAGCATACTTTTTATGTTTGCTTGCGCACAGTGCAAGAAACATATTGTGGCAGCTTGGTGCTGAAGCAGGTTCTGGAGGTGCGGCACTGTTGTGACTAATACTGGCACAACATTTTGGGGCATGTGTGATGTCCACCAATAATGGGGGACGCAGCCGGTGACAATAGTTTTGAACATTGCCACCAACTTAAAAGAAAATAGCCGCCGGATGCACCCCCCACCACGCACATACGCATATTGTGTGTCACAATGCGCCCCACACACACACCTGTATGGCTGATGGGGTGCCCAATCCCCTGTCGGCTCCAATGTCCCCCCCCAACAGAGAAGTGGGTGCCATGCTGGGAGCCCACCCCAGCATGGCAACAATTCATATGGCCAATGGGTTGCCCAATCCCCCATCAGCTCCACTGCCCCCACCCCAAACAGCCTTCCTGCTGCCATGCTGGGAGCCCACCTCAGTGTGGCAAAATCCTGCATCATCCAAGAAAGCAAAAAGAAACCTGAAAGAGAAAACCTTCCCTCGCTGACTGTCCTGACCCCCGCTCCCCCAACTGCACCCACCCTCTGCACACTCTGCCTCCCCACACCCCCCCTCACCCAATATTTACCTGCGGAGTCCGACGCGATGATCTTCGGTGGACCGGGAACACGTCTGCACTCTTCAAAGCTGACCGCAAACTGAGGAAATGCCGGTAAGCTGTATAATGTAATAAATAGTTTTTTTTTCAACTTTGCTGCATATCTCCGGCATTTCTTGGAATTTTTTCACCAAATTTTCAACATGGGTTTTTTGGGACCCCACCTCATGAATTCTGTCACTGTCATTTTGTTCAGCCCCAAAAGGTGATTTACACGATCACTGTGGCAGAACCACCTTTCGGGACTGATTTACAAAATGACAGTAATCTGATTCATAAGGTAGGCTCCAAAAACCCAATGTTAATTTGGTGAAAAAATTCCCCAGAATGACTGTTTATTGAGCATGCATTGCGCTGTTCGCAAGTGTGTGAATTTTCAATATTTTCACTCCAGATTTTCAACATTGCCATTTTACCACACCTCCTTTTGAGCAGTACAGCTGTCATTTTTCACATTTTGCCCAAAATGTGTTTCCGTGCATGTAGCGCACAATGCCGCAGTTGGTGTGCAAAATCAATGTTTGGGAAAGATTAAGAAAATCATAGTGACACTGTTCATGAGCAGAAGTGTTAAAATGGCTATGTTAAAAATTTGGTGAAAAAATTCCCCAAAATGACTGTTTTATGAGCATGCGTTGTGCTGTTCTTACACAAGCTCATAAGTTCGTGAATTTTCACTATTTTCATTCCAGATTTTCAATATTGCCATATTACCACACCTCCTTATGAGCAGTACAGCTGTCATTTTTCACATCTAGCCCAAAATGTGTTTCCGCGCATGTAGCGCATAATGGCGCAGTCGGTGTGCGAAATCAATGTTATGGACAGATTAAGAAAATCACAGTGACACTGTTCATGAGCAGAGGTGTTACAATGGCTATGTAAAAAATTTGGTGAAAAAAGTCCATAAAATGACTGTGTTACGCGCGACCATTGTGCAGTTTCCACACAGCCTCGTAAGTTCATGGATTTCTAATATTTTTAGCCCAGATTTTCACCACTGGCATTTTTCCACACTTCCTTATGAACAGTACAGCTGTCATTTTTCACACCATGGCTGAAATGTGTTTTCGCACATCCAGCGCAGAAATGCATGGTCGCTGTGGGAAATCACTGTTCGGGACAGATTAAGAAAATCACAGTGACACTGTTCATGAGCGGAAGTTCCAAAATGCCTGTGTTGACAATCTGCTGTAAAACATTCCCAAACTAATTGCATTATGGGTGTGCATTGCACAGTTTCTACACACGCTCGTGACTTCACCAGTTTTTTAAATTTTTTTACTGCAGATTTTCAACATTGCCATTTTTTCCACATCCTCATGAACAGTACAGCTGTCATTTTTCACATCCTGTTCAAAATGTGTTTTCGCACCTGTGGTGCCAAATGGCGTAGTCACTGTGCAAAATCAGCTTTTGGCTAATGAACTGATATTGCCACTGTTCATAAGGTAGGGGGTCACAAAAAATCCATGTTGAAAAGTTGGAGTGAAAATGCCAACGAATGCCTGAGACATTAGGGTTTCCGACCATAACGCCCCACTCTGTAGAGATTGACAGAGATCAGGGATGTGACTTGGGATTCTCGCCTGTAATGCTCATACCATTCCACACCCTGCAGCCAGTGAGAGGCATCGAGGTGTGCCTTGGACTCTTCGGACCCAAAGTTCACCCCATTCGCCTATACAGCACCCATCTCACCGTGTTTCCTGATGGAGTGGGGTGAACATAAGGGCCAAAGACCCCAAGGCACACCGTGACACTTGTAGATGTCTGCAGGGTAGGGTGTGGTGAAATGGCATGGCCATTATACCTGATGACCCAAAGCCACATCCCAATGCATGTCAGTCACTGCAGGGTGGTGGTGGGGTTGACTTCAGTTCAATACTTCACTGCCATTCCTCTTATGCAACTCTCTAACTCCTACACTATCAATGCCAATGCCAGCAAGCAAACATTCGGCATTGACATATGCTTGTTTAAAACACTGGTAGCTAACTTAACCTACCGGGCTATTCCACCAGCAGCAGTAACTATATCAGACAGGCACACTTTCTAAAACAGTAGCAGCCTGCCATGTGGGCTGTTGAACCTGCCAGTCTACCAGTAAAAAAAAAAGTCTCAGACATTCATAATGTTTTGAAACAGTGGCAGCTTGCAATGTGGATGGCTATGCCTGCAATTTTGCCAGCAATAGTAAACATGTCAGACAGGCATAATGTTTTGAAACAGTGCCAGTCTGCCATGTGGGTTGCTGTATCTGCTAGTCTGCCAGAAAGAGTACACAAATCACACAGGCATAAAGTTTGGAAACAGTGGCAGCTTGCCGTGGGGACTGCTAACCTGCAGTTTAGCCTGCAATAGTAAATATGTCAGACAGACAATCTTTTAAAACACTGACTACCTGCCAAAGTTGGCTACTAAATGTGCTGTTCTGCATGCAACAGTAAACATGTCACATAGGCATAATTTTTTGGAAACATTGGTGGCTGCCATGTGGGATGTTATATGTGCTATTCTGAAAGCAACAGTAAACATGTCAGACAGGCATATTCTTTTGAAACAATGGTAACCTGACAAGTGGATTACTTAAACAAATGTCAACGCTGCAGCACTTGAGTAACTCACCATGAGAGAAAAGGTGAATTTCACATGAATGTTTTTGCAGTGAGCTCCCATATCACAGATGGACTGTCAAACAAAGTCCTACATTTTTGGAAACTATGGTGGCCTACACCCATAGGTTACTGTATATACGAACAGAACATAATTCTAACAACAAAATTACAATTAGCCCTACAACCCTTTGCCCACTTTCATCTCACTTCCAATCACAGCTACCAGCACTGAGAGTTCAGAGTCAGGTTTTGCAAAAATGTTGGTGTAAAACACTTTTCTTGAAACTCAGCTCACTTCCAAACAAAGTTTGGAGCACTGAGAGCAAGCACAGTATAACTGCACAAACATCAATGCTGTAAAATGCATTTTTAAACAAACTTCACTTCCATCTTACTTCCAATCACTCTTAGGAGCACTCTAAACACAAACTATTCCACACAGCTGCTCTAAGTCAAGCAATGTTTCTGTTTTTCTGTGATTTTGTTCACAACAGTAGAATGAAGAAACATTGTGGTCATCTCCCATAATGGGATGGGACTACACTCTGTCACATGGTTACAGCCCTGTATTTCATGCAGCAATGTAACCATATGATCAGCCTTTTACACGCCATGTGACCTGCCCACCTATTTAATCATTGTGATAAGTAACACTGACTTTTCTGGCAAAGAACCTTCTATTCTTTTGTGAAGTTTACTACACCCCAAATTTGATGAAGTGGGGTCACTTCATGAGGTCTTCATGATGGGTGAAGTTTGTAACTTCCCAGCATCTTTGCTAGTGAAGAAAAACTTTGCAACACCTCTAGAACACATACACCCTAGGCCAAAACAAGACGTGAAAAAATCAGCTGTACGAGGATGCTGCATGATTTAAAATGTGAGGAGTGCATCTGGGCAGCAAGCTTCATAAGGTGAGCTACAATGTAGCAGGCCTCAGAAAGGTCTGTGGAATTAGGAACGTATTCATGGCCTCAGGTTAGATAGCTACAATCTCTTCAGAACAGAAATAGAGTGACAGAGTATTCATACCGTATGTCAGAAAAGGGATTGAGGAGAACATAAAAAAGACAAGGGCAACAACTGATATAACAAACAAAATAAAAACCTTTAATGACTGGCTTAGGAAATGGTGCCTCCAACAGGGCATTCTGTGCCTTACACATTGGGAACAATTCTACCAAAACAACTCCTTGTACTGCTGGGATGGATTACATCTCAGTAGAAGGGGCAGTTCTCTATTGGGCAAGAGTGTTCTATCAGCTATCGATACATTTTTAAACTAGAAACTGGGGGTGTGTGGGGAGAACAGGTTTTTCTCCTGTCCTCTAGAAAACTCGGTTAGCAATGGTATTACTTATGAGGTTCTTTCATTGAATGCAAGATAATTAAATCAGGAGAAAATGGCTGAACTGGAAGCCAAATGTACTATGACTAATTATGCGCTTATATCAGTAACTGAAACATGGTGGGACCCTGACTCTATATGGGCAACAAGACTACCAGGTTACAGGCTTTATCATAAAGATCATGTAGGCCAATCAGGTCATGGGGTTTGTTTATATGTTAGGAAAGATATAACTTCCTTTCAACTATCTCCAACTAATGACATCAAAACCATATGGGTTAATATTCAGTTTAAGGGTCAGCCTCAAATATTGGTCGGTACTTGTTATAGACCTCCTTCAGCTAATGCTGAGTATACATTTATGCTTCATAAGGAAATATCTGACATGGCAAGTAAAGGCAATATTCTAGTCTTAGCAGACTTTAATATGCCTACTATTAACTGGACTTCACTATCTGGAAAAAATCATAATGAAAAGGACTTGATTTCACTTATTGTGGATTTAGGCTTGGAACAGTTTATTACAGAACCCACATGGGGAGATAATGTATTGGATCTGCTCATAGCTAACATATGGAATATCATATCTAGAGTAAGTATTAGTGATCCTCTAGGTTCCAGTGACCATCATTCTATAATACTATCACTTACTGTTAATACTGTACAACATATAAAACACTCACAGTTTAAAAATTATGATTATGCCAATTTTAATACTATTATAGAACAAGTAAATACAATTTCTTGGGAGGAATCCCCAACCCCCTCTATCACTTGAAATGGCCTGGGAATGTCTAAAAAATAAGATTCATGGGCTAGAAGAACGTTTTGTCCCCCAAAAAACAGAAACATAATAAGAAGGGAAAAATTCCATTATGGTTTAACCAAACTATTAAATAACAAATTAGAAATAAAAATAAACTATTTTCTCTCTTAAAAAAGAGTGAAGGTATCAACAAAGCACATTTATTATTACACTATAAAAAAGCACTAAAACAATTAAAACAATCTATCTTACAGTCAAAAAAGAAACTGAGTTTCGATTGGCACATTGCAAAGATAGTCACAAATCATTATTTTCTTATCTCAGTAATAAAAAAGGGAATAATAGGTACACTGGTCCCCTATTGGTAAACAATGTGTTCACAACTACCGATAAGGAAACAGCTGATGCATTTAATACACCGTTTTGTTCTGTCTTTGCTACAAAAGACTATCCTAAAATAAATCAGGATTCCATCAGTAAATTTACAGATTATTATATCTCTGAAAATGATACACTGATGGTTTTGCAATCCCTGAAAAAGACTTCTAGTACAGGACCAGACAATATTAGTACAAGATTTCTGTTAGAAACAGCAGAGGCTATTGCTAAACCCCTAACACAAATTTTGTATAAATCTCTCCAAGAAGGCTTACTACCTCATGACTGGGCAAATGCCACAGTAATACCCATTTTCAAGAAAGACAATCATTCAAATCCAGATAACTATCAACCTATAAGTCTAACATCTGTAGTGGGGAAGGTTATGGAGAAAATTATTAAACAATTATTGGAAAGGGAATTAATTTCTAAAAACTTAATTAATCCAACACAACATGGCTTTAGGCCTGGGTACTCCTGTACAACCAATATAGTTTCCTTTTATAATTATATAAGTTTAGGACGTGATAGTGGGACTCCTATGGATGTTATACTACTTGATTATAGCCGAGCCTTTGATAAGGTGCCGCATGGTAAGTTCCTTGATAAAATGTTAAATCTAGGGTTTTCTCAAGTCCTAGTTAGATGGGTTTCTGGCTGGCTTTTGAATAGACATCAGCAAGTTAGAATAAATGGGTCCCTATCAGATATAGGGCATGTCACTAGCAGGGTTCCCAAGGGGTCAGTCCTTGGACATACTTTGTTTAATGTGTACATTAGTGATATGCAGGTCAGTACTGATAATATTCTCTCTAAGTTTGCTGACAACACTAAACTAGGTGGGGCAGTAGCAATGTAAGTAAGTAGAACAATTCTGAAAAACAACTTAAAAGCCATAGAATCATGGGCAAGGGATAATGGGATGTTCCTCAACTTTGATAAATGTACTGTGTTACACTATGGGAAGAATAACCCCAAGCAAAGTTATATTCTAAACAATTGCCCCCTTAAGGTTTCTTCATCTGAAAGAGACCTTGGAGTCCTTGTTAATAATAAGCTTCCATCCAATGCAATAAGGTAGCCAAAACCTCAAATGCTATACTTACCCGCATCAAATGAACTTTTATATCTAGGACTCAAGAATGTATTATTCCTCCTCTCTTCAGGACTCATGTTAGGGTCCATTCTGACTATGGGTCCCCTTTTTGGAACCCATATTTGAAATATAACATTGATACAATTGAAAGGATTCAGAGAAGGGCAACAAGATTAGTACCCAGATTGGCCAACAATGATTACCATATCAGATTGAGGGAAACTGGATTACATTCACTACAAAGAAGAAGAACTAGAAGAGACTTACTCCTTCTGTATAAAATTCTTAATTCTCAGAAGCAAATGGATCAGTGTGGTCTAAAATTCTCTAACAGAAGAAGATCACCAAGGTTTAATAATAAACAGATGAAGTAAAAAAATCTAATACTAATAAGAGGTTAAATTATTTTACAGTAAGAACTCTGACTCTATGGAACACCCTTCCACAATATTTAGTGAATGGTCCATCTATTTCTTCTTTTAAAAGGAATTTGGACCAATGGATGGAGTCTAATACCTTTTGGGTTTAACCAATATCCCACAATGGTGGTGGGGGACAATCTTGATGGGCCATTGGCCTACTTTTGTCCTATGATACCAAGTAAACCAAGAATGAGGAAGGATAGGAGCACTACAGAAGTCCTGGGACTGGAAATAGGATCCACAGGAAGCACAACAATTATTCAGGAAGTGTTTTGTTATGTATTATTTTCCATCAAGACCTAAGGCATCTGGACATAAAATCCTTCCAGTCCTAACACTTAACACTCATTTGCAATACTGTTCACCCACACAGCTTGCCCCACTGTGAAGGGTGGGGGAGTGGGAGCTTTGATGTGGGACACCTTTTTCTTGCAACATTAGTGTTTTATGCTGCTGGCAACATGGGGTTTGAGAGTACCAACTGCCTTGTATAGGCCTTAGTACTTTCCTTAACAGTAAGTCCCTCTCCCCGAGATGTTAGAGGCTTAGTGGTACCAAGAAACAGCACGGTATGTGCCAATGTGGAACTCCTATGTCTCCTAACCTGTGAAGATTACAAGTACAATTGTGCCCCTGAGCCAAAGGGACAGTCAAACTGAGGTGATACAACAACCTCCCCAAGTGGTGGAATGCATCCTTTGGAATGCACAAATCTTCTCCTTGTAGTCTTCTATGAAGACTGGTACATGCAGCATAGCACCATGCCACCTGCATGTCAAGTAGCTCCCCAGTTGTTGCTCTTTGAAGCTGTCCCAACGTTTGGAGTATGTTCTTGACTGTCAGGTAGTACACAAGAGAAAACTCATATTTGGAAACTAAAATCAAGAGGACAATCTATACAGGGCCAAGGATGCATCTGTTACTAGCTCATTATGTCATTCCTAGTAAAATGCTTGAAATAAATGAATGAATAAATAAATAAATAAAAACCTAAATGAATAAATAAGTAGGCAAATAAATAAACTAGAAAAGAATGTGTTCATTCTTAGACAGAACAACCACTAGTACCTTCCTACATTTCCTAAAATAATCTTGTACAATAGTTTTATAATACTCAAAGCTACATGTTGAAAGCTGTAAGATTTGAACACTTAATATAGTCTTTTGTGCTGCTACATGCATATACATGTCAATATAATATGTTAAAAATGACAGGACTAAAAATGCAGTGAACCATCTTATGTTTTTTGTATCAATATGAAGCTTTTTTTCTATTGCTATATGTTAATTGTAGTGACATATTAATGATATATCTACTTACCTGGCTTCAAGCTTTCATTTAAAAAAACAAAAATTAAGTCTTTGTCCCTAACAATTTCAAAGTTATCCCATTTTAAAGTAAATATATTTTTTAAGGTCTAACTCTGGAACTGTTGGGGCTAGAAACCTATTTTTTTTAAATGAAAGCTTGGAGTCCAGCTGTTAGGAAATGGTGTCATTATTATATTTTTATTATATAATAGTAGTAATTATGTTATGGATATACAAAACAGTTTTTTTTTTCTAGCAGTATCGATATACATGTTTACTGTACATCATGGGAGAGATATTTATTGTATAATAAACGTTATCGATATACTTTTCCCTTAACAATAACGTATATTGATATACTTTTTTAACATTGACATGGAAAATTTCATGATGGTTTTAAAAAAATAAATAAAAAAAATGTTTGCACTTCTCCTGAATGTTGGTATTAGTCCTCATAATTTACTTGCCATTTATATTCATGTAATACCCATAAACATTCATCTTATACCATGAATTACATGGTGAACATTTCACTCCCCTACCTAACAGTACCAGTTCTTCCTCTCTTTTGCAGCCTTTTATCTAATTTTGTCTACAATTTATGTTGCCATGAATAACATTATTATTACCACTACTACTACTAAAAGCAGTTTCACACAAGAGTGCATACTAGGTATAGAGGTGCTGAAGAAAAAGTCAAAGTCAGTTTTCACAATGTTCTGTCACTCACCACCTCTTCTATTGGTAGGATACCACACAACTAGAACTGTTAAAAAAATCTTTATTCAAACTACACGCATCTTGCCTGACATGTTTCGGACATAAAATGTCCTTTATCAAAGGCAGAACTTTGTGAAAATGTACTATTAAAAGCATCAGAAGATAATAAACAAATAACTGGAACCCTTGACTCCCATGAGGGATTGTGACTTGCCAGACATTAACTGGAAGGTGGAAAGTGCCCATGGGGAAGCAGGAAGTGATTTATTGTCACTAATGAAGAACTGTTTCCTTCTTCAGCATGTCAGAAATAGGACAAGAAGGAATATGGCTTGGTATCTGCTGCTGAGTAAAGGAAAGGACATTGATTGTGCTTACATGCAGCTGACACTGCACTGCACTACACCATGCTACTTTACAGAGTTTGCATGCAGCTGATAGTTGCAACAGAAAGTGCAAAAAGAGCTTGTACAGAAGCTTTAATAACTTGCTTTATTCTTCACTTTTTATGCTTATACTGACATTGGATTTCAAATGGAATCCTGTTTAATGTTTCTTTGTGTGTTTTTTTTATCTTGTTTAGGGAAAAGAAAAAATTGCAGCTGACATTGAATATCAACAACATATAAACCAGTATTAGTAGGCAGTTTACATATTGCTAATATTCATAGGTAACAGGGATCAATATTTTTCAGAAAAACACAAAGGGCAAGATATTCAGAAGGGTTGCGCATGGTGCAACACTGTTGCGCCATGCGCAACCCACTGATGCACCCCGGTGCAATATTCAAATGGGGATTGAGCCTGCTAGAGCGCATCAGTAATGTATGCAGTGCAGATGGGGTGGGGGGGGCATGCCCATACATACTCTGCACATCCCGATATTCAGCCCGGGATGTGCTGAGCCCAGGCATGCGCAACCCCTACCTGCGCTGTACACAGGTGAGCCATAAAAAGGAGCAACAGCTGGCCACCCCTAGGTGAGCTGCCATATTGCAGGGCACAACACGGCAGCTGCCACCTGTGGGTGGCCACCCGAGCTCCGGCTGCACCTTTATGGTGGTGTCCCCCCACCCGATCATGGGCATACGTAGAAGAAGGATAGCCCTATATCCCTGGTGGTCCAGTGGACTGCTCGCAGCCCAATTGTGGGCATATGTTGAGAATCATAAATGTCCCATATCCCTGGTGGTCCAGTGGACTGCTTGCAGCCCAATCATGGGCATATGTTGAGAATTATAAATGTCCCATATCCCTGGTGGTCCAGTGGACCACTCGCAGCCCGATCATGGGCATATGTTGAGAATTATAAATGTCTCATGTCCCTGGTGGTCCAGTGGACCACTTGGAGCCTAATCGCGGGCATCAGTGAAAAATAATGCAACACCAATCCAACCCTGGTGGTCTAGCGGTACCCCCTTCCCACCACCCACTGGGCCCTGCTGCCCGCTCCCCTGGTTGGCAGTGGGTGGCAGCTCCCCACCTTGCCACCCCACTGCCCACTGACTGACACCATATGGTAGGGCTGTACGCCCATTGGTCCATAGCGTGAGCCAATGGGCATGCTGCCCATACCATACTACACAGTCACAGTACTGCTTACATTTTTTTTTAAAATTTTCCCCTTTTAGCTGCATATTGTGGAACCTGGTTTCCCTACATTGTCCTTTTGTTTCCAAGCCTATGCATTCCCATAAATCCTTGTTATTGCATGCGTTATACTCCAGATAAAGATCTCCATGAATCCTCCTATATTCCAAAGAATAAATGCCTAGTTCCCTCAGCCTTTCCTCATATGGCAAATGTCTAATATTAGTTAACAGTTTGGTTGCTCTTCCCTGAACACCATCCAATATCTGTATGTCCCCCTTCCTGTGCGGTACCTAAAACTGCACACAATATTCCAAGTGCAGCCTCACCAGCAAAGTATACAAGGCCATCACCACCTCTCAGGCTCTTCTCATGATATTCCTACTAATACAACCCAATATTCTATTGCCGTGGTTCACTGCAGCTTTACACTGAAGATCAAGTGTTAACTTGTTGGAAACAAGTATCCTCAGAGCTGTCTCCTTCTCAATGGAGGTTATCTCTCTCCCTTCCAGAAAATACTTGGCTTTTTTGTTCCTAGTTCCAAAATGCATAACCTTACACTTATCTATATTAAAGTGAAGTTTGTTTTCATTAGCCCAAACAGCTAAGTAATTGATTTCATTTTGGAATTTCTTAATAGCATCATAACTGGTGACTATTGCTCCCATTTTAGTGCTGTCAGCAAATTTACAAAGCCAAGTTATCGCTGGAGCATTGCATAGAAGAAACAAATATATTAAAGAGTGCTCCTGTTACTTTTATGTGGCCCATCTCCTTCCTCTTCCTTTGTGAAGACCAAAAAAATGTATTTGTTTAGGATATCTGCCCTTTCCTAACCCTCCTCTGCACAGTCCTCTGTCTGCCCTTCTTAACCTCACAATCCCTCCCCTAGTCTTCCTCTTTTCACTTACATACCTAAAAAATTTCTTATCCACTTCTGTTACCCCCGGGCTGTTTTTTTCTCCATTTGCACCTTTGCTTTTCTTACCACTTTCCCTTCCTCCCTCTGCTTCTCCTGATGCACTTTCCAGTCCTCTTCCCTCTGCATCTCTTTATACTGTACCTCCTCAGTGCTACCCTTTTGGCTTTACTTTTTCACCCACTTTGCTTGAGAGCCATAGTGGTCTCTCTTTCCTCTTGCCTTTACTCACTTACATTAAACAGTTTTTTTGCTTTCACTATACCCTCCCTTAGCTTTGTCTGCTGTTCCTCCACCCCACCTAGGACATGCCCCTGCTAGGTCATCTCTGAGGCATTCTCCCTTTTTTTTAAACCTGCCCTCCTGAAGTACAGGACCCTCATGCTTACCACTTCTGCTGTCATTCTTGTGTTGAACCACACTGTATGCAATACTATCCCTGTTAGTGATCATCAAGCCCAGTATTGCCCTATCACTAGGGAGCTCCCTGATTAGTTGCCTGAGAAATGCCCTCTGTAGGGAGTCTAGGATGTCCTTGCTTCTAAATGAAGCTGTAACTAGGAGGCTTCAATCTACGTCTGGCAGACTGAAGTACCGCACTAGCAGCCCCTCCCCTTTTCCTGACATTGTGCCAATGACTTCCACCAGTGCCATATCTAATTTCTACCCCCATGGTGGAGATCTGTAGATCATGCCAGTGTGAACATTGACTTTGTTTTCCTTCTCCAGGGTGACTCAACGTACCTCCAACCCCTCCATTCCACTCTGCTTTTCCTGTATCTTTGTTGCTTTGATACCCTCCCTTATGTACAGCACCACTGCTCCTCCCTTCCTTCCCATCCTGTTTTTCCTGAACTGAGTATAGCCTGCATGGCCATGTCCCAGTTGTGGCTTCCTGTGCATCAAGACTCAGTAATGGCTATGATGTCCAGGTCTGCCTCTGCCATGATAGTCCCCAGGTCCAGAATTTTATTTCCCAAACTTCATGTATTTGCACACATGGTCTTCCATATTTTGTTACCATTCTACCTGCTACCTCCTTTTTTCCTTTTTGGCCTGTCTTCTTTCCCCACTCTTAGTACATCTCTTGTTCCAATTCCCTTCCCTTTTGCCCTGTATTTTTTCCCCCTCCTTTTACAGCTATCGTTATCATTCCCTTCCCTTTCTGCTTTTTCCCTTATTTTGAACCCATGGGGATTTACTGTACCTCCCAATCAGTGTTCCCTTCTCTCTACTTCATTCTATGGGGGTGCAGTTTTTGCTTCCCTGATTTCTTCCATCACTCCCTCAGCTAATTTAAATGTTCATCAAAGTAACATTTAAATCTCCCTCTGAGGATTGCGGTTCCCTTCCTAGATGGATGGAGGCCATCACCCCTGTATAGACCCTTATTCCTCCAGGTTTGTCCCCATTGCCCAATGTAGCCAAACCACTCTTCTCTACACCATTCCTTCAACCATGATTTTAAACTCTTGGTGAATAGAACCCTATCCTCCACCCTGTTGTAGACAGGCAGCACCTCCATGAAAGCCACTGAGCACACTACCTGCCTAAGACCTTTCCCCAGCTCCATAAATTCACCCTGCACCATTCCAGCCCTGTCCCTAACCAGGTCATTTGTGCCCAGGTGGACAATGACATCCACCCCCTCCTGCCCCACCCCTTGTGATACCAGGATCCACACTCCATCCCTCCATGCTGAGGTGCCAGCTGTGCACCTCACCTCCCCTTTTCCCTCCGGCCTTGCTCCCAAATCTACCCCCTAATGACAGAGTCTCCCACAAGAAGTTGCTTCCTCCTCTGCTGGGTTCCTCTACCTCCTATCATGGGGCCTCCCCTTCGATGTTCTCCCACATCCTTCCTGGCCACTGCAATGGATGCCTCCTCCTGGCAGTCCTGTCCAGCCAGAGTAGTGAATAAGTTGCGTAGTGGCACTCACTGAGGAATGTGCTCCTGACCCAACACCCCCACCCTCCCGGAGTCCACCACAGTCCAGCTGGCCCTCCTCTTTGATATCCTCTGGGGCAACAGTGATATACTTGGTGGCCCCAGGGTTAGGGCAATTGCCTTGAAGGATCTCCTGAATCCTAGCCAACTTGGCCCAGAGTCTACCGACCTCCTCCCTCAGCCTAGAGAGGTCCGTGCAGATGGGGCTGTACCTCAGTCTCCAGAATGTCTCCTGCAAAACTGCTGCTCCACAACCACTGCACTGCACCACTCCCAATATTCTTATTCTTGCTCTCACAATGCTAAAATAATTTCACATCCTTATCCTAGATAGGGTTTTTCTACTATTCCCCTTTTTTGGTTTTACTTAACCCTTTTGTATTCTGACCAGAGACTGGGAGATTTAAATGTTCCCTTTTTGGATTCTTTCATTCTCTTTTAACCCTTACCCTAGATTGGGTGTTACCTCTATTCCCACACAACAGGTGATTTTTGTTTTCCACTGTATACTATTACCCTAGCTAGGGTGTTTCCTCTCTTCCCACACAACAGCTGCTACCCCCTACCTTCCTCTGTACTGTCCTACACAGACAGCAACAAGTATATAGGTACCTTACCTTATCTCAGTGGACCAGTAGAGTTCACTACATGCCTGCTGTCACCTGCAGACACCTGCCAATGCCTAAGACACCAGTCTCTTCACCTGTTCCACTCCTGCTGTGTTTCACTCACACGCTGGAACATGAGCGTGATGGGACACATTGGGTAAAAGGACTTTTGAATCTCATAACAGGGCTTCCTGCTCAGCCCTGATTGGCTCCTGTTCCTCTTGGTCATGCTTTCACATCCACACTCAATCCTGGTCCTCTACAATGAAAGGGAGACTCCTGCAATTCAAAAAGGAAACTGAACAAAAAGTAAACTACAAGGATAGCATAGTTTTTATCACCCTATTTCTGGTACTTTCAGTGCCCAAGTGCACCCCAAGGAAAAAATTCACCTGCTTTTGAATCTTGTAAGAGGGCTTCTTGCTTAACCCTGATTGGTTCCAATTTCTCTTGGTTCCACCTTCCAGTCCACACTAAGTTCCAGCTCTATGTGCTCCAAAACGGTGACTACTGTCGTTCAAAAGAAAACTGAACGACAAGTAAATCACAGGGTTGCTACAGTTTGTATTCCCCTATTTCTGGCACTTTTGGTGTCCAAGTGAGCACAAATTTAACTACAAACGTAGAATTTGTTAGCAGAAAAGACCACTTTGTCCACCCAGTCTGTACAAATGTTTCATGCTTAATCTGTCTCAACAGACCCTATCTGGTCTCTGGCTACCCTCTTGCCTATTTTCTCCCATACTTCTATGTCTATCCCACGCATGCTTCAAACCACCCACTGTTTAAGCCTCTACCACTTCTGCTGGCAGTCTATTCCAGGCATCTACCATCCTTTTAGTGATGCGATACTTTATCACATCCCTCTGAAACTTTTGGCCCTCTAGCTAGATCACATGTCCCTGGTCCTGGTGCATTTTCTCATTTGAAAAAGTACCCCTCCAGCACCCTGTTTTCCCCTGTGAGGTACTTGTAGATCTCTATCATGTAACCTCTCTCACTTTGCTCTTCCAGGGTGTACATGTTGACATCCCTAAGTCTCTCCTCATAAGGGTTCTTGTGCAATCAAGCAGGCAAAAGGTGGCTCAAGAGCTGGCAATGGGGTATGCAGTGGTGAGTGCTACTTTAATGTATGTGTAACAAATTAAGTTATTTTTAACCTACAACCACATCCTGGTCCCTTTTCCCAGAGTTTATGAGCCATGTTTTCTGCCCACTTTAACTTCTTGTGCAACCCCTGCACCATTTTAATTGCCCTCCTCTGGACTGCCTCCACTCTATGTCCTTTCTAAAGTGTGTTCTCCAAAACTGGACATGGTATTTCAGGTAGGGTCTCACCAGTGAGTGATACAGTGGCAACACCACCTCCCTCCTCCTGCTGGAGATACCCTCCTTATGCACTCCAGCATCCCACTAACCAATCCACTGCTTTGTCACACTGCCCTGCCACTTTGAGGTCTTCAGATATGATAACCCCAAGGTACCTTTCCTGTTTAGTGACTGACAGTATCTCCCACCCAATCCTGTACTCAGCGCCTATGTTCCTATGCTCTTCATGCACGATTCAGCACTAGCATTGAACCTCAACTGCCATGCTTTTGATCACTCCTTTCCCAAGATCCCTATGCATCCTCTCCACCCCCTCCTGAGTGTCCACCTTATCGCAGATTTTGGTATCATCTGCAAAAAGGCATACCCTCCCTTCCAGTTCTTCTGCAATGTCACTTATGAAGGCATTGAAGAGGACTGGTCCCAGTACTGTGCCCTGTGGCACTCTGCTGGTCACTCTCCCATCATTAGAAAGAGTGCTGTTAATCACCACCCTCCATCTTCTATTCATTAACCAGTTTCTAACCCAATTCAACACTTTGGATCCTAAACCTAGGCTGTTCATATTCTTTATCAGCATCCTGTGTGGCACAGTGTCGAAGTCCTTGCTAACGTCCACATAGGCCATGCCCACTGCCATCCACTGCTCTATTTACTAGGTCACCCAGTTAAAGAAATATATCAGATTTGTTTGGCATGACCTTTCCCCATGAATCCATGCTACCTGAAGTCTTGCAGACTATTGGCTTCAAGATGATCTAATAGTCTTGTCTTTACTAAGGTTTCCATTAATTTCCCCACCACTGAAGTAAGACTGACCCTCCTATAGTTGCTAGCCTCCACCCTTCTGCCATTCTTACATAGAGGGACCACATTGACTCTTCTCCAGTCCTCTGAAACCATACTTGTTTCCAGTGAACTGTTGAACAAGGCTGTCAGTGGGGCAACTTGCACCTTCTTGAGTTATTTTAGTATCACATGGTATATCCCATCCAGTTCCATAGCCTTGTCCACCTTCAGAGCTGCAAATTCCTTCTGGACACTGTCCTGTGAAAATGGACATGTGTCCACCTCCCTCCCCTCTGTTCCTGCTACTATCAGGTGTCTGTCCCTCCCTTGACTGTGAAGACTGAGGAGAAGTATCTGTTCAGGATGTTCACTTTTTCTTGGTCCTCTTCTGCACAGTCACCCCCTTATGCCTTTCTGATCCTTACTATCCCTTCCTTTGATTTTCTCTTCTCTTCTCAATTATGTATCTGAAGAAAGTCTTATTTCCTTTAGTGATCCAAAAACGTGATCAAGCAAACCAAACAGACCTTGCACTAGCCTCCCTCACAGGCAAAGAAACTTACAATACATGATAAAGGTGCAAGGATATAGAGGTACACACACCAGTAAGAGCCACAAATGCCATCCAATGACATTTACACCTGAACAGGTGTTTTATCAAGGGTAAAGTGCACAATACAATGACCCTCAATATATTGTCCTTAGTGTATGAGGTCATAAAAATGTGCATATCATGTAAGTGTTCACAGTCACCTAAATGTTCTAAATAAAAGGAAAAAGCTATCAATATATACAATACAACTTCACAATTATTAACACCATATACTAAGGCTGGGTGGTGTTTGTGGCTCCTATCTGGTGTGTGTACCTGTGAAGAAAGCTAGTGTGAGGTCTATTTGGTTTGCTTTGTCAGATTGAAGTCACCAACAAGCAACACCTCCCCTTACTTGCTATTCTGATGATGTCTTCCATAAGTGCCATATCTAACTCCTCTCCCTGTGCTTGAGGTCTGTACACTACCCTAATATGGAGAACAGCCCTACAGCCTGTATCCAGGATGACCACAGTACCTCCAGCCCCGCCTTTCCTTCTGGGTGGTCCTGTACCTCTGTGGCTTTGATTTCTTCTCTCACATGTAATATACCCCCCCACCTCCCTGCCCTATCTCTGCTGAACAGATAGTAACCTGGTATGGTCATGTCCCAGTCCTGGTGCTCAATGCACTATGACTACATTATGGCCACTAAATTCATGTCAGCCCCTGCCATGATGGCTTCCAGGTCAGGAATTTTGTTGTCATGATTCTTTGCTTTGGTGCGCATGGTTCTCCACACTTTACTTCTCCCAGGCTTGCTTCCCCACTCCCCTTCATCCCTGTGTTGTTCCCAGATGTCCCCCCGACTCATCTTTTTCTTTTGTACCTTCACCATTCTTTGTCTCCTTCAATCCTTTACCCTCACTTACCTAATTTATGCCCTCCTATTCCCATGTCTTGTCCCCATCCTTACCTTCTGGCACCTGTGAACTAGGGGTTTCTCTGCTCAGGCCTGCCCTCCTTGATGCACCATTATCCAGGAGGGTGCAATTTCTGCTTCCTTTGGTTTTACTGTCTCCCCCTTGGGGTGTAGTCCTGGGGGGGTCAGGTTGGAGCAGTGACTCCTTACTTCATTTTGAGAAAGGGCATCATTCCTTCACTTCTGATAACAAACAGCTGTTACCAGCCTATACTGTTCAGTGCTGACAATCAAAACACAGTTCTATTGTTTTGCTTCCCAGCTATTTGCTAAGTCTGCAGTCCATCACCTCCACAGCAGTTGCAACTTAATCCATTAATCTTAATAGCTGCCTTTGAAGTATGAAACATCCATTGCTTAACCTGATGTAAAAGGGCCGCACAGGGTACAATGAGTGAACTTACTTGTCATAAATTAACTAGATCCCCTCTCTCCACCACTGCCGTCTCACTCAAGTTTGTGATGTCTCACTTTCAGGCAGGGTTGTTTGTCCCCTGCTCCCACCCAGTCTGGTCATGAGCTCTGAAATCATTTTCAGTAACAGAGAGAGAGTTAGAAGCAACCATGGGGATCCCTTTACATATGAAAAAGTTCAAAAGTTACCAGCAAACTGGCTACCTGCCCATGGAAGTGATTTTTGAATCTTTAAAAATGATGGACATTAAAAAAACAATGATTTGATTACTAGCTTTTAAAAGCTAGGGGCTAAACTGACCACCAACTCACAAATGGATTTGTCCTACTCTGGTTCCAGACTAAGGGTACTGTTTCTTGTGGTGATGGATGGGAGGGGGGATTGGAGCAAAGGACCTGTAGGTCTGGATTTGGGAATGTCCAGTCTCTTTAAGATTGTTTAAAGAGATCCACCAAGGTAAATGAAATTGCCTGTGCAGCTGATATATAGGTGCCTTACCTCAGGAAAAGCATGTTAAAGTGTAGATGCCCCCAAATAATTCAGTTGTTAAAACGCAGTATCACTCCTGAAATTAATTTCACTGGGTCCTGAGGACTTCCCAGTCTGAAGAACAGCCCACGCTCAGCCAAGTTATGACACGATCCTAGGGTGAGTGCGGGGACACGCTCCTTTATAGTCTATGGGCGTCAGCTTTCCAATAGTTTTTTTATACTGTAATGGTTATTTGGTGATGAAGCAAGGGCACCAGTCAACTAATAAGGCTATATTAAATTAAAAATTAATCTGTCCATCTGCCTCTAGCTACTGGTGGTTTGCTGCATTGTGAGAGGCACTTGAGAGTGGTTGAAGTGGCATTGCACCAGAGAGAGGGTAGGAGACACAACTGGAGCTAAAGTGGAAAACCAAACTGCATGTAACTATCTATTATATCTCTTTGTTGGATCCTCACCCTCTCATGATCTCACTCCGGAACATTTATGGTATGAGCTCAACCCTAGTGTGGGATTAGAACCCACAGCCATCTGGCCCAGAGGGAGTTGGGCTACCAACTGAGCCACACTGACACCTGCTAGCAAGTAGCCACAGTTTTATGTGAGACACATTGACAGACAAAAAATTAATAAATGGTGACAGCCTATCTTATCTATAAAATGGTCTGAAACATAGAAACTTAGAAACATACACTTTGATGGCAGATAAGGACTGCTTGGCCCACCAAGTCTGCCCATTTCCCTACCTACTGGATAAACTGCAGATCCTGGTTGTACCAAGAGCCTACTTCCTCCTACCGCCCACTAGAATTGCCTTATGTCTGTCCCATGCATTCTTAAATTCCCCCACCATTTTTGACCCCACAACCTCCTCAGGAAGGCTGTTCCATGCAACCACCACCCTCTCCATGAAAAAATACTTCCTCATGTTGCCCCTGAGTAACCCCCCTTTTATTTTCAAATTGTGCCTCCTTGTTCTTGTCCTTGTTCTTGCACATCTCTTTTTCTAAAAGATGCTACCCTCTTGGACTTTGTTGATTCCCTTGAGGTACTTGAAAGTTTCTATCATGTCCCCCCTCTCCCTCTTTCCCTTGAGGGTATACATATTAAGCTCTTTTAGAGATAACAAGGATAACAACTTCCTGTTTTCTACTGGTGATGTATTTTCCTATGCATCCCAGTATCCCCCAGCCCTCTTACTGCCTTCTCACATTGCTTGCCTACCTTTGGGTCATTTGATATGACTACCCCCAGGTCCCTTTCCATTTTTGTTGTCAAGTCCCTTCTCATCTCTGATGAAGCACCGAAGGGTGTGAAATGTAAGACGCTCCTTGGCAGCTATTAACATAGGACTGTGGCTACAATAAATATGCTTTTGCACTGAAATTAGCAGCATCTGTGGTATCTTTTGATGGGGTGAGTGCACTGAATTCCAGTAAACAAGTTTAATATACAAGTTAGCCAACCTTGAAGTGGGTCCCAATGTGGTAGCCTGGGTAAAAAATTGGCTGGACAACAGGACTCAGAGGGTAATAGGAAACAGAATCCACTTTGAAGAAAGGGGATTACTAGCAGGGTACCGCAGGGTTCAGTACTGGAACCAGTCCTTTTTAATGTCTTTATAAGTGACATTGCAGAGAAACTGGAAGGAAAAGTATGTCTCTTTGCAGACGACACAAAGATCTGCAACAGGGTTGATACATAAGGTGGGGTGGAAAGGAAGAGAAGGGATTTTGCAAGGTTGGGGGAATGGTCAAATGTATGGCAGCTTAAATTCAATGCAAAGAAGTACAAAGTAATGCACCTGGGAAGCAAAAACCCAAGAGAAAAGTACACAATAGGGGGTGAGATACTAACAACAACAAAAATGGAAAGGGACCTGGGGGTTGTCATATCAGATGACCTAAAGGTGGGCAAGCAATGTGAGAAGGCAGTAAGGAGGGCTGGGGGGATATTGGGTTGCATAAGGAGAGGCATCCCCAGTAGAGAATAGGAAGTTGTTATCCCTCTCTACAGGCAGTTGGTGAGACCCCATCTGGAGTACTGCATGCAGTTCTGGAGACCCTATCACCACAAGGACATAGACAGGATGGAGGCTGTCCAGAGGAAGGCAACTAAAATGGTGCAGGGTCTGCACCAGAAGGCATACAAAGACAGACTAAAACAGCTTAATATGTATACCCTCAAGGAAAGGGGAAGGGGGATGATAGAAACTTTCAAGTACCTCAAAGGAATCAACTAAGTCCAAGATGGTAACATCTTTCAGAAAAAGAGATGTGCAAGAACAAGAGGGCATAATGTGAAGATAGAGGGGGGACAGCTCAGGTAATATAAGGAAGTATTTTTCCATGGAGAGGGTTGTGGTTATATGGAATGGCCTTCCTGAGGAGGTCATGGAGTCAAAAACAGAGGGGGAATTTAAGAATACATGGGACAGACATAAGTCAATTCTAGCATGGGTAGGAAAAACTAGGCTGTTGGTTAACTAGAATCTGCAGCTTATCCATTAGGTAGGGAAATGGACAGACTAGGTGGGCCAAGCAGTCCTTATCTGCCATTAAATTCTATGTAACTGGTACAGTTCTCTATCCTGCTCCCTCTGTGTTTCCTTATGCTTCCTGAATGCTATCTTTTTCTCCTTAGCCTTCCCCACCACTTCTTTTGAGAACCATAGTGTTTTCTTCCTTCATTTTGTTTTGTTTATTTGCTTCACACAAAGGCGTATTGCCTCAGTGATGGCAGCTTTGATTTTTCCCTATTGTCCCTCCACCCCACCTTCTTACCTGTTTGCTAGTGCTTTTCTGAGGAATGCCCCCATTTTGCCAAAGTCAACCCTCCTAAAGTCCAATACCCTCACCTTTGTGTGACCTGACTCTACAGCTGTTTCTAAAAAAGTTCTGGAGAAGATCAAATTGATCCTTTCTTCTTGAAATTAGGGTACCAAACACTCACTGCTCCCATCACCCACTTATTCAACCTGTCTGTCTTGCAAGGCACTCTCCCTGATTTATGGAAAATAGTGCATGCTGTACCTCTCTTTAATTCAGGTGACCTATGCGACCTCAATAATTATATACCCATATCTTTCCTACCTATACTTTCCAAAGTCCTTGAAAACATTGTCAACTCACAACTGCAGAACTATCTAGTATCCTTCAGCAAGCTCAACCCCATCCAGTCAGCCTTTCGGCCTAACCATAGTACTGTAACTGCACTAGCCAATTTGACCAATGAATGGCAGCTAGCACTGGACTAAAAAAAAACACGTGGGCACCGTATTCCTCGACCTGAGCAAGGCCTTCGATATGGTAGACCATGATGTGCTACTAACTGAGCTATGTAACATTGGCCAGGATGAGTCAGCCCTGAAATGGTTCCAGTGCTATTTGACTGGCCGTCAGCAGCAAATAAGAGCACAAGGTGACCTCTCCCCTCTTAATCCTCTATTGAGAGGAGTTCACCCCTCTTCATGATTTACATCAACAACCTCAATGCCGGTGTGACAACTGCAAGTGTTCACCTCTTCGCAGATGACACAGTGGTCTATGTCACCACGGCCACCCTTGAACAAACCAGTACTATACTGCAGCATGAATTCTACATATTGCAGCATAACCTATTGCAACTAAAATTGTTGCTTAACGCAAAAAACAAGTCTCTGTTCCTATCCCCAGACCTCAATCTGCAGTGTCTAAATCACAGACCACTACATTATTAGAAGAAACTTTAGAATCAGTGGATAACTTGAAATATCTGGGTTTCTGGTTAGACTGCAAACTTACCTACTCTGTGCACATTGAAGAGCTAGTGAAAAAACTTAAACAAAGATTGAGTCTCTTTTTCTGAATCAAACATCTTCTCACTTGTGATGCCAAAGTCA
The DNA here is from genome assembly GCA_016271365.2 of Neoceratodus forsteri. Lineage (NCBI taxonomy): Eukaryota > Metazoa > Chordata > Ceratodontiformes > Ceratodontidae > Neoceratodus > Neoceratodus forsteri. The sequence continues at coordinate 1,123,790,890 of CM057449.1, read as the reverse complement.
GGTTGGTACAAGCAACTTTTCTTCCACTCCTGGATTACACAGACCTTATCTACAGTCATGGCCCTAGTACTGCTTTGGCCAGATTGGACACCCTGTTTCACAGGGCTATAAGGTTCATAACTGGTGCTCCCTATAGCACATGCCATTGCTCCCTCTACTCTCTGATGGGCTGGCTTTCTCTAAAAACAAGAAGATTAAAAAACACAGCCATCTAGACATTCAGAACCCTGACCAATAAACTCTCCGATTTCATCAGGAACCTCCTAATCATCACTCATGGGTCCTACTCACTTAGGAGATACTCATATATCTCAAGAGAAGTTCCCAGAGTTAGAACTCATTATGGATCGCCCTATCCTCCTTATGGAATCATCTTCAAAAGTTCCTTAAACTTTCAAACCTTACCAGTTTAGCAAATTTCAAAACCCTCCTCAGACAGACCCTTCAGGATCTCTGTAATTGCTACACCTAAGTCCTGTCTTCCTGTACTCTGGCGCCTGCCATCACCACTTTCTTCTCATAGCCTCTGCTTTGCCATACTTTACCCTTATTCTGCTGAGCACAATCTACTCATCTCTACACTCTTCAGCCCACCCTGTTACTCCTACCTCCTATGTCCCCCTGCCACCCATTGACCTGTTTACCTGACCTTCTCGGGGTTAGCACCCAACATATATTCCTTGTTCCTGGGTAAGTACGTAGCATATATCCCTGCTAGCCCTGTCTAACCTGGGGCTATTGCTCAACAGGTATCCTCTATATTATTTATGCACTATTGTTTAATATTGTTGACTACATTGTTATTGTTGTACTTTTTATGTATCTTTGTATCCTTGTATGATCTCATTATTTCATGCATTTTCATGCATCAATGTATCTTGTATGCTCTCATTTTAATCTGTATCTGTATGTTCTTGCAAACTTGCCCAGGCCCATCTTGAAAAGGAGTTCCACTCAATGGTGTTTCACCTGGTTAAATAAAGATTGATTGATTGATTCACTGTGTTTATCATGAACCACACTGTTTGGTGGTATGGTCGCTTGTTCCCAGATGGCTACCCACTTCTAAATCCGGGATCCTCTCTCCATCCCCATTTGAGAGTACCAGGTCTAAGATTGCTTCCTCCAGAGTGGGTTTCAACACTAGCTGTCTGAGGCATGCCCCCTGTAAGACTTCGAAAATTACCCTGCTCTTGGATGTGGCTGCAGCAAAGGTGCTCCAGTTAACATCTGGCATATTCAGGTCCCCCATCAACAATACCGCTCCCTTTTCTGCCATTCTAAGGATACCTTCTATCATTTCCTTGTCCATTTTCTCCCCCTGAGATGGGGGTCTGTATACAACCTCCATACAGATTGTGGTGCCATTTCCTGTCTCCAGGGTGACCCACAGTCTTGTCCTTTATCCTGTATTTATTTTAACAGCATGTGTAAATCCTATGTGTAATAAAGTTACCAATGTGAACTTTTCATGACTACATTTTTTGGATTAGAGATGTATGTGGTTTCTGCTCCTTGATATTGGTCAAGAAGTTGTTCTAGTTCTGACAATTTTTCTTTAAAGAAAATAAAAAGCTAGTTATTTTGATAGCTATACTGGGTGTTTGTAACAAGTCAAGGAAGGCTTTAAAAGCAGCCAAATAGTGTCACAATGACACTCAAAATGCACCAGAATGCATCTAAAATCTAATAGCTTCTGGGGGCCTAGGTGGACCCAAGACCCCCAGCCTATTGGTTGGGGGGACCTGAGGCCCATATTCTCCCAGGCTGACCCCCAGTTCCTGATGTAGCCAAAGCCCTCATCCATGCACCATTCCTTCAATCAGTTATTAAAATAACATTGTTATGTTCTTGATTATATACAAATCAGCAATCTTCTGTTCTGAATCTGAATGGAATCTTAATGGCATGTACTATATAGAGGACTGTTTGAGCAACCATACATAACAAGACTGTTGTTCAATCAAGAAGTTTTGATGATAACAAGAGACATTGAGAGCATAGCTTGAGAGGTGCCTTGGTACCATGGAATCCTTGAGATTAAAAAACAGCTTTGTATGTGTATGGTTGCTCATACATAATATTTTATAGTGTATGGGCAACCATAAGCTTAAACTCACATTAATTCAGCACTTGCTGCTGGCTGGGGGATCACAGACTCACTTGATTGTCAACACACTTTAGAAGAAGGCAGCCATGCAACTCAGTCTATGTTGTTGTGCTACAGCAGTGACATTACTAGTGCAGCACAACAACATCCTGACATCACTACTGCAGCACAACAAGGCTGTTCTAGTCATGGATGTCCATGCTGAACAGTGTTCTACCATACACTATATGCTTTTTTAGCTCTATCTATGGATAGCTCTGGGATTTGTGCTAGACTACTTCTATTGGAAAGTTTCACCAATGGTCTGGAAGTTGGAGTCTCCAGCAGGCTGCATATGTTTGTTAATGACCCTAAGTTGGCATCCTTGATGATGAGGACAAGCAGGGTGACTGACTGGACTGTAGTTAAATGCAAGGTGCTATAGTTAGTGAGGAAAACCAGAGAAAGGACCTATACACTGTGTGGGGCTCCTCTTGCTACAGTGAAGAAGGAAAAAGATTTGCTGCATGGCTACTGTCAAAAAGACTGAAAGAATCCTGGGAAGCATCAAAGGCAAATTATCAACAGAGTAGGGGTAGAAATACTTCCCCTTTAGTTGGAGTACTACATCCATGTCTGGGTTCCCAAATACAAAAAGGACATTGAGGTAGTAGAGAGGGTGTAACACAGGGCCACCAAATGATCAGTGTTATGGAGGACAAAATGTATAATGACAGAGACTGGATACTCTTTATATGTTCACTCCGGAGAAAAGACAGTATGTGTGTGGGGCTCACAGTACCCATTCCTAAGCGCAATCTGTGACAGGGAGGGGGAAAACAGGGATACCCTCCCGTGTCCTTCCAGAATGCTCGCCGAGGTCATGACTGAACATTCGCCATGTATCCACAGGGCTACCTCTTTATTCTGGATAAGGGTACAATACCAATCTCAAGTCTTGTAGCCAAGTGGGAACCCTTTCTTGGTTGTTACACAAAGGGGGAAGATCCAGGTGTTATAATCTCTTCAGGGTAGCCTTGTAACCCTGATTTTGTCTTCTCCCATGGGCATGCAATAACCTGGTTCAAATCCCTACAGACACTTCCTTGAGACTTTCATATGCTCCCTATCTTTACCCAGATTTCCCTGTACAGACCCTTGATCAATTGGTAGCTGATGGTGACACCCCTTAGCAATAACAGTTTAGTCACAGATTATTATTAAACGTCCCACAGTCACACACAATATGAAAAATCTCACTGTGGCAGGTTTCTTAAAAACCCAAGACAGCATGGGTTTACAAAAGGAAGGTCCTGTCAAACTAATCTCATAGATTTCTTTGACTGGGTAACCAGAGTGGTGGACCAAGGGGGAGCAGTTGATGTCGCCTACCTTGACTTCAGCAAAGCTTTTGACACTGTTCCACATAGAAGATTGATAAATAAGCTAGGTAGGCTCGGGGTGGGTCAGAAGTTGGTCAACTGGGTGGCAAACTGGTTGACTGGCAGAAAACAGAGAGTGGTGGTAAATGGTATACAGTCAGAAGAGATGCAAGTCACAAGTGGGGTACCTCAGGGATCAGTCCTGGGGCCAGTCCTATTCAACATCTTCATTAGTGACCTAGCAGATGGACTAGAGGTAAGGCTTGTCTGTTTGCAGATGACACCAAGATCTGCAACAGAGTAGATGATCCAGATGGGGTGGGCAGAATGAGAAGAGATCTGGATAAACTAGCAGAATGGTCAGAAGAGTGGCAACTGGGATTTAATGCAAAGAAGTGCAAAATCATGCACATAGGGAAGAGAAACCCTGAAGCCACTTATAGGCTGGGAGGGAGTTGCTAGCAGTCACAAAGGAAGAAGAGACTTGGGCATCATCATCACTGATGACCTGAAATCATCAAAGCAGACCTCTAAAGCAGTAGGTAAGGCTAGGGGGGTGTTAGGGTGTATTAGTAGGGGTATCACAAGTCGTAAGAGGGAGGTAATAATCCCTCTGTACAAGACATTGGTTAGGCCCCATCTGGAGTACTGCGTGCAGTATTGGAGGCCACACCTTCACAAGGACATTAACCAAATTGAGGCAGTCCAGAGAAGGGCAACCAAAATGGTGCAGGGACTGCATCAGAAGACATATGAGGACAGATTAACGGAGCTCAATATGTATACCCTTGAGCAAAGGAGGGAGAGGTGATATGATCGAGACATTTAAACACCTTAAGGGCATAAACAAGGTGAAAGAGTCTAACATGTTTAAATATAAGAAAAATAGCAGGACAAGAGGACACAGCATGAGATTAGAGGGAGGCCGATTAAGGGGGAATGTGAGGAAATTCTTTTTCACAGAAAGGGTGGTAGATGCATGGAATGGCTTACCACAAGAAGTAGTGGCTATGAATACAGTGCAGGGCTTCAAACAGGCATGGGATAGGCATAAGGGAGCAATACAAATGACTATGAATAGATAGGTCACTGACATAGCAAAGGCCGATGGCACATTTATAAGGTAGAAAAAGAAATGGGCAGACTGGATGGGCCTTGCGGTCCTTATCTGCCGTCAACTTCTATGTTTCTATGTTTCTAAATGTTTTTACTAAAATAATTAATAATCATACATTTACAACTAAAAGATTTAGAACATTTTTGGTCACAGAATAACACAAATAAAAGTGAAAAATATACATGAAAAATGCACTATAACTGTTATCTAAAGTTCTATCTTAAGTGAATTGTAAATTGTAATCCAGAAAAATAAACAAAGTCTGAAAAATCCTTTCTTCCTTTTCAGCCACTGGCAGGCTGTTTTGTGTCTTGTCTGCAGAGTGTCCAAAGTGCATTGCAATGAGCTTCTGTTTACAGGGGGTTTTTATAGTTCCTCTGGCAATCTGAGAAACACCCTTTCTGGTTTATAGCTGGTGGCCTCCTCTTTCAGTCAGCAGGTGTCTCTCTTGTTCTTTCCAGATTTTAAGGAATTATTATTTATTTCCTTATTTGGGTCCTCATATCACCACTTCCTGGCACTACTAAAAAAATTTAATCAGACTGTGGTAACCTTGCTGACACCTTAAAACCATTTCTCCTTTTGATCTTAAAGGTTTACAACAGGGGAGATAGCTTCTCTCATCCTGAGATTTTATTACACCAATTAGCTAACCAGGGACATCCATTCCCTCTGAAAATGTAATTTTCAGCTTCCTGACTAGGAGTTATTTTCCTGGGTCACATAGGAATGTCACATATTTTGGAAGACCTTTTCTCTCTTCCAGTGACCATTCAGTAACACTGGGCATTTTCTTGTGGCATGTAACATACACAAAATCACATCAAAAAAATATGACAGAAATATACAGCATCTGCAAATAATTTTATTTATTTATTGACATCTCAGAATTACAAACCTTTTAGTCAGGGACTCATTTACAAAGGCTCCACATCAAAGTACAACAAGGTTAACAGAATACATGAAACAAAATGGTGCACAGTATAGCAGGTGTACAAAAAATAGAGACAGTAACTCACAGCAAAACATGTACACCAGTGCTGGTGCGGGGGAATACAGTAAACTGGCAATTGAAAGTACAATAATTGACAGTAGCATCAGTGAGCGAGGATGAATTATATAACAAAAAATTTAATGAGATTAGCATGGAAAATACAGTTAAGCTGATACAATAATAAGTCTAACATGAGAAAATTTGGTAGCAGTTAATAGGGGGTTAAGCGTGAATAGCACAGAAGAAGGAAACTGGGCTAAGGATGCAAAGGTATGAGAGAGGTGGCAGTCCAGGGGACCTTGTCAAACATAAATAGTAAGGGGTAGAGGATTGCAGTGGGGGGGCCTGGGAGACAGTAGTCAACCATAAATAGCAAGGGGGTAGAGGAATGAAATGGGGGGCCTAGGAGACAGTAGTGCATAAAAGCCAGGGGAGGAAAAAGAGATATGAGAGGACTAGGGAAGGAGGAGAGAGGAGAGGGGAACAGGGGTAAGAGGTAGGAGCAGACTGGGGAGAGCAGGCAGAGGAAGTGTGCAATAGCCAGGGGAAGGGAAAAGAGATAGGAGAGGACAAGAAGAGGAAGAGAGAGGAGGAGAAGGAGAACAGGGATAAGAGGTAGGAGACTGGGGAGAACTGGCAGAGGACAAATACAGAGGGAAGTATACTAGAATAGAACAGGAAGTTAAGCATTGTGGAAGGTGGGAGAACTAGTAACAGTCACAACCATTTGTTGCTAGGAGGTGTTGTCATAGTTTTAGTTTAAAGTTGCCAATCTTTATTTCAGTAAGTACCTTGGAAGGCAAACTATTTATAATAATGACAAGCAGTTGGCTAGCTCACTACATTGGGGAGGGGGCATGATCTAAGTCTTCTGCAGACTGAAGGGTATCAAAAAAGTTTAGCAAATGAAGATGTTTGATTTGGTATGCTCAAGCAGGGACATGCTCTGAAACACAAAGGTGGTATATTTAGGGGTAAAATTAAGAGGCACTTCTTCTCCCAGAGGGTAGTTAACCTACAGAACTCCCTACCTATGGAGATAATAGATACAAAGATAGCACAAGCCTTCAGGGAATGCCTGGACAAATTTATGCTAACAGGGTACCTAGGTAGTAGAGTGGGTGGGGAAGCCCTATAAATTACTACATGTCTTCACAGCATACTTGTTTTTCTCAGGTTATAAAGCAGGGGGTGGACTTGCTGTAACACTTTTCAACCTTTCAGTCTTTAAGTACTATTAATTATGTGGCAGAGGATGCAGCCAGGGTGGTGCAGGATAGGTTTAGGGAGCTGGGGAGTGGCCTCAAGCAGGTAGTACACAGGGTAGACTTCACTGAGGTGCTACCTGTGCAAGGCTGGTGAGAGGAGAAGGAACACCATACAGCAGTCTTCAACAGCTGGTTGAAGGCATGATGCAGGGAGGAGGGGTTTGGTTATATCAGGACTGAGGTCCTAACTGGAGGGATAAAGGTCAGTAGAAATGGGATGGCCTCCATCCATCCAGGGAGGGAATAGTAATCCTGGGTGGAAGGTTTATATGCTACTTCAATGAGCATTTAAACTAGACAAGGGGGGAGGAAGAAGAAATGAGGGAGGCAGTGATTCCCCCCAGTTAATGGAGCAGCAATGGAGAAAAGCAAAACAAAAAAAGAGTGTGCACACGAACAAAGGTGGTGCTTAAGGAACTACACCATACTAAACAAAACCAAAAGTTCCAAGCACACAACCAAGCCTTATTGAAGGACGCCAGACAGAGATAAAGTTTAAAACTTACATTTTATTGCGTACATAAAACACAACGCCTGACATGTTTCAAAGCCAATAGCTCCTTTCTCAAAGGCTAATGTGAACCAGAGCACAGCATTCTTGATATACGAAACAAGGCACACCACGTGACATCAATATATTACAAAGTGAATAAAAACACCAATTTAAAAACCAATTAAATAATCTATATTTTAGGATTTAGTATCACATATAGTAATGGTTGCTAAGCATTTAATAGATTCAAATTACCTTAAATTACCTTAAATTACATTCCACCCATACTAAATTAAACACTTTAGCATAACATTTTGCTCCAAAACTCAACCTAATACATAAACAATTGGTCTGATCCATAAGGATCCATCATTTATAATTACAAACTGAACAAAACCATTTAAAATCACAAGACATAAGAGAAAAGTAGAAGAGAAAAAATAATAGAATCCAATCAATGGCTATTCAGATAACACAAATAAAGAAGTATGTAAGAACGGGGTGGGGGGAGGCAAAAAAAAAATGAACTTAACTCGCACATATTTCCTAACATTGTTAATCTTAAATTCATAAAACATCAAATATTCATTCAAAACTGGGCAACAAATTTCCATAGCAATGGTTCTACATTATTTTTTTCCCTAATAGAATTTCTATAGAACCATAGTAAAACAAAAAATTAAATTCACTACACCTATGCAATCCATAGTTCTTTCTTTTGAGCCATTGGTCAGCTACTACTTAGCCTCGCTTGTGTTATAGGAAAGCACCCACACTTAAAGATATTCTTGTACAGAGTCATTATGTTGATAAACAGAATACAACATGGTTACAGAAACCAAATGGTTGTTATAAGTGTCAGAGATGTGTTTTTTTGTAAACATGTGCAGCAAACCAAATGTTTTTCAATAAAAAGTGCAGAGCAATCTTTCATGTTAAAACAATGTATAACCTGTGATACTGAAGGTATTGTCTACTTAGCTGTTTGCTGTTGTGGAGCCTACTACGTAGGCAAAACGAGAAGAAAATTTAAGGACAGAGTAGGGGAACAGTTAGAGCAGTAGAAAAAGGTGATCCTATGTATGCCACAGCTTTACATATTTTAGAAGCTACTGATTCTCGGCAACATTCTTTTAAATTTGTAGCTGTGGATAAAGTAAATTGAAATCCGAGGGGGGGGGGATTTTGAAAATCTTTTATTAATCCGAGAGAATTTTTGGATACTTAAACTCCAAGCTAACAAACTTCCAGGCTTAAATACACATCTGGATATTCACCCTTATTTGACACAGGGCAGATAAAAAAGAGATCTATTAATAAGTAATAGCTGAGCAATGGCTCAAAAGAAAGAACTATGGATTGCATAGGTGTGGTGAATTTAATTTTTTGTTTTACTATGGTTCTATAGAAATTCTATTAGGGATAAAAATAACGTAGAACCATTGCTATGGAAATTTGTTGCCCAGTTTTGAATGAATATTTGATATTTTTTTAATTTAAGATTAACAATGTTAGGAAATATGTGCAAGTTAACTTATTTTTTTTTTTGACCCTCGGTTCTTACAGCCTTCTTTATTTGTGTTATCTGAATAGTCATTGATTGGATTCTATTATTTTTTCTCTTATACTTTGTACTTTTCTCTTATGTCTTGTGATTTTAAATGATTTTGTTCTAGTTTGTAATTATAAATGATGGATCCTTATGGATCAGACCAATTGTTTATGTATTACGTTAAGAGTTTTGGAACAAAATGTTATGCTAAAGTGTTTAATTTAGTATGGGTGGAATGTAATTTAAGGTAATTTAAGGTAATTTGAATCTATTAAATGCTTAGCAACCATTACTATATGTGATACTAAATCCTAAAATATAGATTATTTAATTAGTTTTTAAATTGGTGTTTTTATTCACTTTGTAATATATTGATGTCACATGGTGTGCCTTGTTTCGTATATCAAGAATGCTGTGCTCTGGTTCACATTAGCCTTTGAGATAGGAGCTATTGGCTTTGAAACATGTCAGGCATGGTGTTTTCTGTACGCAATAAAATGTAAGTTTAAAAACGTTATCTCTGTCTGGCATCCTTCAATAAGGCTTGGTTGTGTGCTTGGAACTTTTGGTTTTGTTTACAATGGAGAAAAGCACTGGGGAAATAAATTCCCCAAGGGTAGAAGGGAGTAGGGGCAAGGGGAGAAGGGACAGGAGGGTTGAGAGAAACATAGAAACATAGAATTTGACAGCAGATAAGGACTGCTTGGCCCACCTAGTCTGCCCATTTCCCTACCTAATGGATAAGCTGCAGATCCTAGTTAACCAACAGCCTACTTCTTCCTACCCCCACTAGAATTGTTTTATGTCTGTCCCATGCATTCTTGAATTCCCCCACTGTTTTTGACTCCACTGCGTCCTCAGGAAGGCTGTTCCATGTATCCACAACCCTCTCTGTGAAAAAATACTTCCTCATATTACCTCTGAGTCGTCCCCCCTCTCTTCACATTGTGCCCCCTTGTTCTTGCACATCTCTTTTTCTGATATATGCTACCCTCTTGGACTTTGTTGATTCCCTTGAGATACTTGAACGTTGCTATTATGTTCCCCTCTCCCTCCTCTCCTCACGGGTATACCTATATCTTCTGGTGCAGATCCTGCACCATTTTAGTTGCCCTCCTCTGGACAGACTCCATTCTATCTATGTCCTTGTGGAGATGGGGTCTCCAGAACTGCACGCAGTACTCCAGATGAGGTCTCACCAACTGTCTGTACAGAGGGATATCAACTTCCTGTTTTCTACTGGTGATGTCTCTTCCTATGCATCCCAGTATCCCCCAGCCCTCTTATTGCCTTCTCACATTGCTTGCCTACCTTTAAGTTATCTGATATGACTACCCCTAGGTCTCTTTCCATTTTTGTTGTCATTAATACCCCCCATTGTGTACTCTTCCCTTGGGTTTTTGTTTCCCAGGTGCATTACTTTGCACTTCTTTGCATAACTTAGGCTGCCATACCTTTGACCGTTCCTCCAACCTTGCCAAGTCCCTTCTCATCCTTTCCACCCCCCCTTGTGTATAAACCCTGTTGCAGACCTTTGTGTCATCTGCAAAGAGGCATACTTTTCCTTCCAGTCCCTCTGCAATGTCACCTATAAAGACATTAAAAAGGACTGGTCCCAGTACTGAAACCTGCGGTATCCCACTAGTAACCCCACTTTCTTCAGACTCCATTTACTATTACCCTCTGTGTCCTGTTGTCCAGCCAATTTTTTACCCAGGTTACCACCCTGGGACCCACTCCAAGGCTGGCTAACATGTTTTTTAACCTTTCATGTGGGACTGTGTCAAATGCCTTGCTAAAGTCTAGGAAGGCCATGTCCACAGTCCCTCTCTGGTCTACTACTTTGGTCACCTAGTCAAAAAAATCTATTAGATTCATTTGACATGACCTTGCCACTTTGAATCTATGCTACCTTGGGTCCTGTGCCCCACTGGCCTCTAGGTACTCACCAGTTCCTTCTTTCAGAAATGATTCCATTGTTTTCCCTACCACTGAGGTCAAACTAACAGGTTTGTACTTTTCCTCCTCTGCCTTGCTCCCACTTTTGTGAAGAGGAATCACATCTGCCCTCCTCCAGTCCACAGGCACCACACCCTCCTCCCATGATTTGTTAAAAATGGTATTCAGTGGTGCCACTAGTTCTCCTCTTAGTTCTTTTAGAATTCTGCGGTGAATCCTGTGAGGCTCCATTGCTTTGTCCACCTTCAGTTTTAGGAGTTCTTTCAGGACCCTTTCTTCTGTGAATGGACTGATATCAACCCCCCTGTCCAGTGTGCTTCTATTACTTGGTTTAGGTACCTCCCTCTCCTCTTCTTTTGTAAATACTGAGCAGAAGTATTCATTCAGTATCTCTGCTTTGTCACTGTCACTGTCTGCCCACCCCCTCCCCTTTATTAAGCCTCACTATCCCTCCCCTATTCTTTCTTCACTCCCTAATGCACCTATAAAAGGTTTTATTCCCCTTCTTAACTGTGTTGGTTATCTTTTCCTTGGTTTGGACCTTTGCTATTCTGACTGCCTTCCCCACTTCCTTCTGCTTTAACTGACCCGAATATTCCAGATGTTAACTGGAGTACCTTTACTGCAGCCACATCCAAGAGCAGGGTCATTCTCGATGCCCTACAGTGGGCATGCCTCAGACAACTAGTGCTGGAACCCACTCAGGAGGGAGCAATCGTATACCTGGTACTCTCAAGCAGGGATGGAGAGAGGATCTCAGATTTAGAAGTGGGTAGCCATCTGGGAAGAAGCGACCACCAAACAGTGTGGTTCATAATAAACACAACTGTAGAGTCAAGCCATACAAAAGCAAGGGTGTTGGACTTTAAGAGGGTTGACTGGAAAAATGGGAGAGTGCCTCTGAAAAGCACTAGCAAATAGGCAAGAATGAGGGGTGGAAGAACAATGTGGAAAAATTAAAACTGCTATCACAGAGGTAACAAGCCTTTGTGTAAAGCAAATCAACAAAACAAAATGAAAGAAAAAGCCACTATGGTTCTCAAAAGATGTGGTATGGAAGGTTAAGGAGAAAAGGATAGCATTCAGGAAATATAAGGAAACACAGAAGGAGCAGGACAAAGAACTATATCAGTTAAAGCGGAAGGAGGCAGGGAAGGCAGTCATAATAGCAAAGGCCCAAACTGAGGAAAAGATAGCCAACTCTGTTGAGAATGGGGATAAAACCTTTTATAGGTACATTAGGGAGTGAAGAAAGACCAAGGGAGGGATACTGAGGCTTAATAAAGGGGAGGGAATGTGGGCAGATGGTAACAGTGAAAAAGCAGGGATACCGAACAAATACTTTTGCTCAGTATTCACAAAAGAAGAGGAGGGGGAGGTACTGAAACCAAACAATAGAAACACTCTGGATGGGGGAGTTGATACCAGTCCATTCACAGAAGAAAGGTTTCTGAAAGAACTCTTAAAACTGAAGGTGGTCAAAGCAATGAAGCCTGACAGGATTCACCCAAGAATTCTAAAAGAACAAAGGTTAGTACTAGTGACACCACTGACTACCCTCATGCAGTAAGGAGGACTGCGGGGTCATTGGAATGCATAGGGAGAGGTGTCACCAGTAGAGAGCAGGAAGTTGTTATCCCTCTCTACAGACAGTTGGTGAGACCCCATCTAAAATACTACATGCAGTTCTGGAGACCCCATCTCCACAAGGATATAGACAGGATGGAGGCTGTCCAGAGGAGGGCAACTAAAATGGTGCAGGGTCTGCACCAGAAGACATATGAAGACAGACTAAAGGAGCTTAATATGTATATCTTCAAGGAAAGGAGGGAGAGGGAGGACATGATAGAAACTTTCAAGTACCTCAAGGGACTCAACAGAGTCCAAGATGGTAACATCTTTCAGAAAAAGAGATGTGCAAGAACAAGGGGGCACAATGTGAATATAGAGAGGGGACAGCTCAGAGGTAATATGAGGAAATATTTTTCAACGGAGAGGGTTGTGGATATATGGATAACAACTTACTGTTTTCTACTGGTGATGCCTCTCCCTATGCATCCCAATATCCCCCCAGCCCTCCTTACTGCCTTCTCACTTTGCTTGCCCACCTTTAGGTCATCTGATGTGACTACCCCCAGGTCCCTTTCCATTTTTGTTGTTGTTAGTATCTCACTCCCTATTGTGTATTCTTCCCTTGGGTTTTTGTTTCCCAGGTGCATTAGTTTACACCTCTTTGCATTGAATCTAAGCTGCCTTACATTTGACCATTCCTCCAACCTTGCAAAATCCCTTCTCATCCTTTCCTCCCCTCCTTATGTATCAACCCTGTTACAGATCTCTGTGCCATCTACAAAGAGACATACTTTTCCTTCCAGTCCCTCTGCAATGTCACTTATAAAAACATTAAAGAGGGCTGGTACCAGTACTGAACCCTACAGTACCCTGCTAGTAACCCCCCTTTCTTCAGAGTGAACTCTGTTTACTATTACCCTCTGCATCCTGTTGCCAAGCCAATTTTTTTACCCAGGCTACCACTTTGGGACCCACTCCAAGGCTAGCTAACTTGTATATTAATCTTTTTTTGTGGGACTGTGTGAGATGCCTTGCTAAAGTCTAGGTAGACCATGTCCACAGCCCCTCTCTGGTCTACTACCTTGGTCACCCAGTCAAAGAAATCTATTAGACTCATCTGACATGATCTTCCTGCTGTGGATCCATGCTGCCTTGGGTCCTGTGCCCCACTGGCCTCTAAGAATTCAACAAGTCTTTCTTTCAGAAGTGATTCAATTATTTCCCTACCACTGAGGTCAAAATAACAGCTCTGTAGTTTCCTGCCTCTGTCTTGCTCCCACTTTTGTGAATGGGAATCACATTAGCCCTCCTCCAGTCCTCAGATACCACACCATCCTCCCATGATTTGTTAAAAAGGGTAGTTAGTGGTATTACTAGTTCTACCGTTAGTTCTTTTAGAATTCTTGGGTGAATCCTGTCAGGACCCACTGCATTGTCCACCTACAGTTTTAAGAGTTCTTTCAGAACCCTTTCTTCTGTGAATGGACTGGTATCGACCTCCCTATCTAGAATGCTTCTATGCTTTGATTTAGGTGCCTTCCCCTCCTCTTCTTTTGTGAATACTGAGCAGAAGTATTCATTCAGTATCCCTGCTTTTTCACTCTCCCTCTCTGCCCACCCTCCCTCCCTTCCCTTTATTAAGCCTCACTATCCCTCCCTTGGTCTTTCTTTGCTCCCTAATGTACCTGTAAAAGGTTTTATCCCCCTTCTTAACTGAGTTGTCTATCTTTTCCTCAGTTTGGGCCTTTGCTATTCTGACTGCCTTCCCCACTTTCTTCTGCTTTAACTGGTATAGTTCTCTGTCCTGCTCCTTCTGTGTTTCCTTATACTTCCTGAATGCTACCCTTTCTCCTTAACCTTCCCCGCCACCTCTTTTGAGAACCATAGTGTTTTTTTTCCTTCATTTTGCTTTGTTGATTTGCTTCATGCAAAGGCTTGTTGCCTCTGTGATGGCTGTTTTGATTTTTCACCATTGTTCCTCCACCCCCTTGCCCATTTGCTAGTGCTTTTCTGAGGCACTCTCTCATTTTCCCAAAGTCAGCCCTCTTAAAGTCCAATGCTCTTGCCTTTGCATGGCTTGACTCTATGACTGTGTTTATTGTTTGGTAGTCACTTGGAGAGGTGGAACTAAGGCTCAGAAAAATACTAGGGAGCATGGGAAGAGGGAGGATAAAAGGGGAAAGGACAGTACCAGAGAAAAGAGAAGAGTGAAGGATGGACTCGGGAAGGGAGGGCAAAATAGGGACAGGGAGGGACAAAAAGAGTGGAGACCCATGTGCACCAATGCAAGGAGCCTAGGAAACAAAATTCCTGACTTTAAGGGTACTTTTGTGGTGGCAGACCTGGATTTAGTGGCCATAACAGAATTATGGTGCACCAATAACTACAGGTGGGAGGTGGCCATGCCAGGTTACAGCATGTTTTGAAAGGATAGGGCAGGTAGGAAAGGAGGTTGTTTTATATGTAAGGGAAGGTATAAAGGCCATGGAAATACTAGGATACAATGGGGAATGGAGGGGCTGCAGATTCTTTGGGTTGGCTTAGAGGCAGGGCTAGGGGCCTTTATATGTGTGGAGGTGGTGTACTGGCCACTAACACAGAGAAAGAAATTGGACAGGGTTTTGGGGGAGGTCATAGATAAAATGACAGGTGAAAGGGAAGTAGTTATTATGAGTGAATTTTATCTCCAGGATGTGAACTGGAACATCCTGGCAACAGCTACAGCTAGGAACAGGGTCATTCTAGACTCCCTGCAAGTAGAGATGAGCAAAGTCAGGAAAATTCACTCAACAAATTTAGTAAAATTTGTGGAGTTTGGAGCAATCAGTGAAGTGTGATGTTCCACCAGCAAAGAGTAGAATTTCACCAGCAAATGGCAGAATGTTGCCTTCAAATTGTAGAATGTTGCCTGTAAATGGTGGAATTTCACCATTCACAGGTGAAATTCTGCCATTTGCATGTGAAATTCCACCATTTGTGGGCGAAATTCCACCATTCACGGGCAAAATTCTGCACTTTGTGGGTGGAACTTCACATTTCATGGTTAGGTGACTTTTTGAGCTAGGAAAACTTTGCGGACTGCTCCACAGAGGCATCCTGCAAACACAGTTAGCTGCTGGGAAGCAAGCGAGGTGCTTCCTGTCCTAAAGTCCACCGCATGAGGTGGCATTTTACTTTATTTTAAAAGAAATCATTTATTTTAAAGTTTTGCTGGCTTCTACTTTGCTTGTGCCCCACGTCATACAGGAAGTGGCTATCTTGCACTTCCTGGCTGAGGGACATAAATAAAGGAGCTCACGTGAGTGGGAGCAAGTGTGAGTGGAGCAAGCATGTGGTTTCACGTGTGGAGACGCGCGCAGAGACACACGCATCTGCGCATGTCTGCTGTGTCCGTTGTGGACGCCAGAACCAGGCAAGGAAAGAGGTAAAAGTAAATAAATTGTTAAACATTTGTGAGGACTACTGTTTTTTGACACAAAGCTAAAGGGAAATGGCTCAGTCAAAGGGTAAGGCCAAGAAGCTCCAAAAGCAATGTACTCAATGCAAAATGTTCATGGAAGGGGAAAAGTTACATCAATTCAGATGCAGTAATTGCTTGCTGATAGAAACTTTGCAGGAGGAAATTAAACTGTTACTGGGAAGGTTAGAAGTGAAAAAAAAATAAGAATTAGAGGGGTTTATTGATTTTGCTTCAAATAGTTTAATTGAGCAAGGAGAGCAACTGCAAGTACCCCAAATGGTTCTTCAGCAAAACACAAATCAGAGAACAGGTCAATGAAAAAAAGGGCTCAGTTCTGAAAATGGATAAAACTAGAACAGACGGTGGAAAAATAAGTACTCTACAAGCAGCAGTAAAACTGCTAAAAAGAGGTAAAACATTAAATACCACTGAGGATGGATGTAGGAAACAGCCTAATACAGAGACTCAAAATGAGAAGCAGATAGAAGAAGTGCTAGTAGAAGATGAAAGACATTTTGATGGTTCAGTTTCAAATAGTCAGCAAGGGTCGCATACATCTCTGTCTGTGCTAACAAATCAGACTGGTAAAAATATAATAGTTATAGGAGACTCCATTACTAGAGGAACAGATGAAATAATTTGCAGAAACAGAAAAATGCTCACAACAGTAAACACATTACAAGGAGTTAAAGTGACAGATTTGGAACATATGCTGGAAGGCCTTCTAGAAAAATCACCTGAACCCCTAGTCATTTTACATGTGGGAATAAATGATATAGGTAGGAACAAGATTGAAACTATTAAAACCAGTTTTAGGAACATTGTTAAAAAAATCCAAAATTTAAAGGGTGATATAATAATCTCAGGTATTTTGCCGACACATGGGATGAATGAGTACAAAAACTGGGCCATAGATCAGTTAAATGTATGGTTAAGGGACTTTTGCAAGATGGAACAAATAGGCTTTATGGACAATACAAGAACTTTTCATAATAAGACCATTTTTAAATACGATGGTATCCACTTAAATAGAGCTGCGGTCAGAATTTTTGCTACAAAGATTAACAAAGTGATACAATTCCATTTAAACTGGAAGGAGGGGGAAAGGAAGCCACTTACTTAAATGGGTTTAAAAATGACAGTATGTTAAAAAAAATGTTGGGGAGGAATGGAATGTGATGTTGCCAAATGCAAGGAGTTTGACTAACAAATTTCATGAATTTCAAAACATGCTTATGACTGACAACATAGACATTGCCCTTATAACTGAAACTTGGTGGGATAAATTGGATATGTGGGAGAAAAACATTGAGGGATATCAACTGTACTTCAGATCAAGAGAACATATGAGAGGTGGGAGAATAGCAGTTTATATAGAGGAGTCCATTAAACGGAGCAGGAAATGATTGAGATAAAAGATGTGGAGATGCTATGGATTAAAATAATGTATAAAAGTCAAATAAAGACAAAATTAGGCCTAGTTTACAGGCCACCATCGATAGCCAAGCAGGAAAATGATCTATTACTCTTCAAGTGGTGTAACAGGCTGTGCTTTGAAACAACTGAGAAGCTGCATGGGATATACTATATTGGATTAGAAATCTGCAACTGATCTCTCTTACTTACATCTGAGGGAAGTTTTCCTTACTTTACAGTCTTACATTGGGATTGCTTTGTGTTTAATTTCATTTTTAAATCAGGAAGGGGGTTTTCAAAACTACTAACAGCTAATATTCTTCAAGTAAACTACCTCTGGCTGGAAGCTGCAATACTGAACATAGGATTTGCAAGAAGCGAGTTGTGCTCACAACAGAGGAGGTGAACCTTACAATTGTCTTTGGTTTGTAGCAGATATTCTGCAGGTGGAGGCTACTTCTAACTGAAAGGTGAAATAAGGAACTTAGAATTATCAGGAAAGACAGTCTTTCAAGCAACAGAGGGAGGTGGATCTAGCTTTACATTTGTTACAATTCTTAAGATTTTCAGTGCAGGAAGAGTTTAAAGCACAGCTGACTTATTTTGGGACTGACTGCTTTCAGAGCACAAACTACCAGGCTGTTTTGGGGCTGGGGAGGTTTACCGGTGTCTGACTTGGATGTCTGGATTTTTCTCTGTTTGATTAGCAGGGTATTTTCTCTGTCAAATTGTTGTGTAGGGCATCTTGCTGACAGGAAGGCACTCATCGCAGTGGTGGGTCAGAGCTTTTAGCTGATTGTTTTGTGAGGGCACTGTTTAGGCCCAACCCCTTCCCACCACTCACCCATCCACCCCTGGAAATAGTTCCTTTATACCTGAGGTTCTGACATCATTTCCTCAAGAGTGCAAGGTGCATATCACTGTCATCTCCTCTCTAGCACACTGCACTGACAATATAAGCATACACATTGTATAATATATATATTTCTATATAACAAACCAATCACACACACAAACATATACACACACACACACACAAAAGTAGATAAACATGTGGGGAGTAGTGCAATGTAATGGCTGTGGGGCAGCAGTCTTCTGGGAGTCTTTCTGGAGGCTGAGATGCTGCCCTATTTGCAGACAACTCTCTGCCCTGAGGGAGGAAGTTGCCCGTCTTCAGGCCACACTGGACATTAGTAAGGGAACCTTTCCCCAGGCCACACTGAACGGTAGGAAGAGAACCTCCCCCATCCAGGGAGCACCAGAGCCACCACCACTACCTCAGAGGTTGCGAAGAAAGCACAGCAGTAGGACCACAGTGGGCTCAGGGAGGGTGAGGATGGTGGAACAGAGGCACACCCAGTCAGTTGTTCTACTCCACAATCCATACACCATTCTGGGGGAGCATAGCTCCCCTATGGATGCACCCACAGAGGAGACTAAGGAGGCTGAGGACAACTGTCACAAGGGAGGCCCACAGGAAGGAGGCAGAGGACACCACAAGGAAAGGAAGCAGCACCTGGTGGGGGACTCAATTATTAGGAGGCTAGAACTGGGGAGAGCAGGGAAAACTGAAGTAAGGTGCCTGCCTGGTGCCATGGCTTGGAGGGACAGGAAGCGCATCTTCAGGATCATGAGAAGAGCTGCACGGGAGTCTGAGCTGGATGTCATTGTCCACCTAGGGACAAATGACTTGGCTCATCATGAGATTAGAGCAGTGCAGAAGGACTTTGTAGAATTGGGGAGGGGCCTAAGACAAGTAGCACACACAGTATCCTTCTCAGAGGTGCTTCCTGTCAATGGCATGAGTGAGGTGAGGGTACTTTGCACCATGCAGTTTAATGAATGGTTGAAAAAATGTTGTGGAGCACAGGGATTTGGCTTCATTGGGGATTGGGGTTCCACCTGGAGGGACACCAGCCTATACTGGCAGGATGGTCTGCATCTCTCCAGGAAGGGAACAAGTCTTTTGAGCAATCAGTTTAAATGCTTCACTGGCAAGCTTTTAAACTAGTCAAGGGGGGAGGCACTGATAAGCAGCAGGAAAATCCCAGCCTCTCCCTACAAAATGGGGTACTAAATGAGAAAAAGACCAAGGTAGAAAGGTCAGTGGGGGATGCTGCAACAGAAGGTAAAGCCATCAAAAAATGGAGAGCAATGAGTACCAATGCCCATAGTCTGAGTAACAAGCTTCTTGAATTAGTGGCCTTGATGGAGGAGGAACATCTGTATATCATGGCACTCACAGAAACATGGTACACACAAAACCATGACTGGGACGTAAACATACCAGGATACACTATCTACAGGAGGGACAGGGAGGGTAAAAGAGGAGGAGCAGTAGCTCTTTACATAAGGGAAGGAATCAAAGTGACAGAACAAAAGGGAAAACAGGGAGGAGAAGAAGCACTGTGGGTAAATTTGGAGACCGGCAATGGCACCACAGTCCACACAGGGGTTTTATACAGACCCCCTTCTCAGGGGGAGGAAATGGACAAGGAAATGATAGAAAGTATACTTAGAATGGCAGTAAAAGGGGAGATATTGCTGATGGGTGATCTGAATATGCCAGATGTTAACTGGAGTGCAGTTGCAGCAGCCACTTCTAAGAGTGGGGTTATTCTAGATGCCCTACTGGGAGCATACCTTAGACAACTAGTATAGGAGCCCACTCGAGAGGGAGCAATCTTAGACCTGGTTCTCTCAAATGGAGATGAAGAGAGGATCACAGATGTAGAAGTGGGTAGCCATCTGGGAACTAGCGACCATCGAATGGTATGGTTCACAATAAACACAGCAATAGAGTCAAGCCATACAAAGGCAAAAGTACTGGACTTTAGGAGGGCTGACTTTGCCAAAATGGGTGAGTGCCTAAGGAATGCAGTAGCAAATGGACAGGAAGGAGGGGTGGAAGAACAATGGGGAATAATAAAAACTGCCATCACAGAGGTAACAAGCCTTTATGTGAAGCAAATAAACAAGATGAAATGATGTAAGAAACCACTATGGTTCTCAAAGGAAGTGGCAGTGAAGGTTCAAGAAAAGAAAGCATTCAGGAAGTACAAGGAATCACAGAAGGAGCAGGACAGAGAACTGTATCAGTTAAAGCAAAAGGAAGCTGGGAAGGCAGTCAGAACAGCAAAGGCCCAAACCGAGGAAAAGATAGCCAACTCAGTTAAGAAGGGGGATAAAACCTTTATAGGTACATCAGGGAGAAGGAAGACCAAGGAGGGATAGTGAGGCTTAATAAAGGGGAGGGAGGGTGGGCAGAGGGTGACTGTGAAAGGCAGAGATACTAAACAAATATTTTGCTCAGTATTTACAAAGGAAGACGGGAGGTACCTAAAACAAACAGTAGAAACACTCTGGATACAGAAGTTGATACCAGCCCATTTACAGAAGAAAGGGTACTGAAAGAACTCTTAAAACTGAAGGTGGACAAAGCAGTGGGGCCTGATGGGATTCATCCCAGAATTCTAAAAGAACTAGGAGTAGAACTAGTGACACCACTGACTACCCTCTTTAACAAATTATGGGAGGATGGGGTGGTACCCGAGAACTGGAGGAGGGCAGATGTGATTCCCCTTCACAAAAGTGGGAGCAAGGCAGAAGCAGGAAACTACAGACCTGTTAGTTTAACCTGAGTGGTAGGTAAAATGATGGAATCACTTCTGAAGGAAAGAATTGTTGAGTATCTAGAGGCCAGAAGGGCACAGGACCCAAGGCAGCATGGATTCACAGTGGGAAGGTCATGCCAGATGAATCTGATAGATTTCTTTGACTGGGTAACCAAAGTAGTAGATCAGGGAGGGGCTGTGGACATGGCCTACCTAGACTTTAGCAAGGCATTTGACACAGTCCCACGCAAAAGATTAATATACAAGTTAGCCAGCCTGGGACTGGGTCCCAAGATGACAGCCTGGGTAAAGAATTGGCTGGAGAATAGGACACAGAGAGTAATAGTAAATGGAGTCCACTCTGAAGAAAGGGGGGTTACTAGTGGAATACCGCAGGGTTCAGTATTAGGACCAGTCCTCTTCAATGTCTTTATAAGCCACATTGCAGAGGGACTGGAAGGAAAAGTATGCCTCTTTGCAGATGACACAAAGATCTGCAACAGAATTGATGCACAAGGTGGGGTGGAAAGGATGAGAAGGAACTTGGCAAGGTTAGAGGAATGGTCAAATGTATGGCAGCTTAGATTCAATGCTAAGAAGTGCAAGGTAATGCACCTGGGAAACAAAAACCCAGGGGAAGAGTACACAATGGGGGTGAGATACTAACAACAACAAAAATGGAAAGAGACCTGGGGGTAGTCATATTAGATGACCTAAAGGTGGGCAAGCAATGTGAGAGGGCAGCAAGGAGGGCTGGGGGGATACTGGGATGCATAGGGAGAGGCATTACCAGTAGAAAACAGGAAGTTATTATCCCTCTGTACAGACAGCTGGTGAGACCCCATCTGGAGTACTGCATGCAGTTCTGGAGACCCAATCTCCACAAAGACATAGACAGGATGGAAGCTGTCCAGAGGAGGGCAACTAAAATGGTGCAGGGTCTGCACTGGAAGACATATGAAGAGAGACTTAAGGAGCTTAATATGTATAGCCTCGAGGAAAGGAGGGAGAGGGGGACATGATAGAAACTTTCAAGTACCTCAAGGGAATCAACAAAGTCCAAGAGGGTAGCATCATTCAAAAAAAGAGGTGTGCAAGAATAAGGGGACACAATTTGAAGATAGATGGGAGGGGCTCAGAGGTAATATAAGGTAAGTATTTTTCACAGAGAGGGTTGTGGATGCATGGAACGGCCTTCTGGAGGAGGTTGTGGAGTCAAAAACAGTGGTGGAATTCAAGCATGCATGGGACAGTCATAAGGCAATTCTAGGGGGTGGGGTAGGAAGAAGTAGGCTGCTGGTTAATTAGGATCTGCAGCTTATCCATTAGGTAGGAAAATGGGCAGACTGAGTGGGCCAAGCGGTCCTTATCTGCCACCAAATTCTATGTTTCTATGTTTCTATTATTAAATTATATAGCTAAACTTGATCCAGCAGAAAATCTGTTGATTACTGGGGACTTTAATATGCCTAACATAGATTGGCCTGCACTGAAAGGTAAAACAAACATGGAAACGGAATTCCTAGATGCTTTGGATCAAATAGGAGTGGAGCAAAAAGTGGCAGCTCCCACTAGAGGAGGAAACATCTTAGATCTTGTTCTAACCAATATGGGACCCAGGATTAAAAATATCAAAGTTCGTAGCCCTTTAGGAAATAGCAACCATAGTATGGTATTTTTCAAAATGCTTGAAGAATATAGCATCAACGTAAGCAAATCCGCATCAGAAAAACTAAATTTTGGCAAAGCAGACTTCCAGGG
The DNA here is from genome assembly GCA_016271365.2 of Neoceratodus forsteri. Lineage (NCBI taxonomy): Eukaryota > Metazoa > Chordata > Ceratodontiformes > Ceratodontidae > Neoceratodus > Neoceratodus forsteri. The sequence continues at coordinate 1,123,768,213 of CM057449.1, read as the reverse complement.
ACTAAAAACAGGAATAAAAAATTGGAAGTGGAAGAAGGAATTTGTTAATATAACAGTGGAACAAATGTGGGAAAGAGTTAGCAAAAAGATGCTAACCAAGCAGTTTGTGCCCATCAAAAACAAAAATAGTTTACCAAAAAACATTGGGTGTTTTAACACTAAAATCAAGAAATTAGTTAAGGAAAAAGACAAGATTTTTAAAAGAGCAAACAGGAAACACAACACAGAGGGTTGGAAAATATATATAGACTGATGGTCAAAAAATTGAAGAAGGAAATAAAAAGGCTAAGGCAGACTACGAGATCCAAATGGCTACAAGGGTAGGTGATAACTATAAATCATTGTATTCATATATAAATGGCAAAAAGAAAATATCAAATAACATTGGTCCATATATTAATATATTGGGTGAAATGGTGACATACTTTAGCTCAGTATTCAGCAAAAAAACTGACTTGAATGCAAGGTTTAAGTTACTGTCACAGGTAGGCCAAATTGAAATTAAACAGGAGGAAGTATTAAAAAGATTAAAAGAATTAAACATAAACATATCCCCAGGGCCAGATGGTATCCATCCTTGGATACTCAGAGAAACAGCAGATGAACTAGCCCCAGTATTTACTTTTATATTACAAAAATAAATTGATCAAGCAACAGTGATGCAGGACTGGAGGGAGGCATTAGTTGTGCCATTACTAAAAAAGGATCCGACCACAAAACCTGAGAATTTTAGGCCTGTTAGTTTAACCTCTATTGTAGGTAAAATACTGGAAGGCATAATCAAAGAATATATAATAGCCCACTTATCACATCAACATTTATTAGATCAGACACAACACGGGTTTACTAAAACCAGATCTTGCCAAACTAATATGCTGACTTTTTATGAGAAAGTGAACAAAGCACTAGAGCCAGAAAATGCAGTGGATGTCATTTTTCTAGATTTCTCTAAAGCCTTTGATAAACTTCCGCACAAAGAATTGATCGAAGTTATGATTGATGCTAAAATACCACATAATATAATAAACTGGGTGGAGGCCTGGTTGAAAGATAGAAGACAGAGGATGGTGGTGAATGGAGTAAAATCTGACTGGCAGAATGTCACTAGTGGGGTTCCTCAAGGATCAGTATTGGGACTGTGCTTATTTAATTTATACATCTCCTCTATTGAGTGTAAATTCCCAAACACCTGGATAACTAAGTTTGTAGATGACTGCAGGATAGGGGGCATAGTAAATGACATAGAACAACAAAATAATGTACAACTTACTCTAGATAGTTTGGATCAGTGGACCAACCACTTTAAATTGCTATTAAACACTGCTAAATGTGCAGTTATGCATCTGGGAAAAGTAAATAAAGCTGCAAAATATAAGCTAGCAGGAAATACACTGTACTGCACTAAAAAGGAAAGCGATCTAAGGGTGATGGTAACAAATGATTTAAGTTTCAGTTCACACTGTGGGCATTTGGTTAAGAAGGCAAATCAAGTATTAAATTGCATATTCAGACATATTGGGAGTGCGGATGGCAAGGTGGTCCTGCCACTTTAATAGGCCTTGGTTAGACCACATTTGAGGTATTGTGCACAGGTGTGGTCACTTTACTTAAGGTCAGACATTTGGAGGTTGGAGGGTGTGCAGAGAAGAGTGACAAAAAGAATCAGAGGGATGGAAAACAAAGGTTATCAGGAGACAATTTTTGAATTGGGACTGTATACATTACAGTATAGAAGAACTAGGTAGGATATGTGTATGATTTATAGGGCACTGCAAGATAAACATATGAACAGCAATTTGGGCCTTACAGTTAAAAAGGAATATGGATATGGAAGCAGAAGACACAAATTACAATTGGAAATAGATAAATGAAGAAAGCTCAGAAGAAAGAATTGGTTTAGTCAGAGGGGTATAAAAATATGGAATAGTTTACCAATTGAAGTGGTGGACAGTGAAACTATGGACACTTTTAAGCACAGGCTCGACAACTTTTTCAAAAACAAATTTGATATGGTATAAAATTAAAATCACGGCAAGCATTATGGATGCAAGTCTAGTAGCTTGTATAAACCTATGAAATCTATGAAATTTGGTCACTTCGCCGGAACTTCACCGGTGAATTAAAACTTTGCAATATCTTTACCTGCAAGGGCATTTCTTAGGAAGCTGGTTAAGAATCCCACTAGAGCCGGGCCAGTGTTGGATTTGGTATTTATGAACAGGGACAACATTGTAAATAGTGGGTAACCCTTGAGTACAAAACACAACAAGTAAAATTTGGGAAATGGTGTAAATATTTAAACTGTAACTCCCTTGAAGGTGTCCAAATATTTAAACAACACTGAATAAAAGCAGGGAGTTCACAATGTTCTTCTGCGTCAATGAAACACTTGACAAGTGTATCAAAGTTCCACTTCTTTTTATTGAAATATCAGCCCCCTACATTTCACTCCTTAGAGCTTGTTCACGGGGTATTTTGGAATCTGTTTAAACAGAAAAATGATTTTAGTTTAATTTTTAAATTGAGTTCATTATAATTAAGTCTTAATTATTTCACAAAAAACAGTATATTTTATTATTACCAGGAACTTTTCTGTCTACCAAATTGCATCTTGTTACTGTGCAAACGATTCAGCAGTCAACAGACTTTCTATAATAATAAACATAAATAAAAGACATGAATATAGCCTTCAGTGCACAGAAAAATGCTGACCAAGATGATGTTGCTAATTTTGACATCAGTATTTAAACTTGAACCCCCCCATAACCATACGCATACCTTAGGAAATGAATTTTATAATATTTCTTTTTTCTCTAAATCGCAGCCTTATATCGTATCAATTAGTTAGAACCAAACGGCAACCTGATCCTACAAAGCAAAAGCGCTCATTTACTAGAAAGGCTATTTGCCAATTCTGTTTATTTTTTTCAAAATAATTCCAAAGATTTTACCTTTTCCACTTCCAAAGGCCATTATTAAATCCTTTTAAGTGATTAGAATTTGAATCATTTATTCAACGATTAGAAACTTTATGCTTATAAGCCATAATGGTGTTTCCCGAACGCTCTGAAGATTCCCAAGGAGTGCTTCTTCCTCTTGAGCTCGCTTGGATTTCCCACGGGAGTGACGTATCACCCCATTGTAAATTAGCTGTTGCTAAATTGGGTTTTATCCTGTTTCTGATATCAGAAATAAACTTTTTAATACTACTACTATGTAGCTCTCGTGTAACGAGGGTGTTGCTAAGCAACTATAGATTCATTCCCCAATACAGGGGTAGACACGGTAATCCAAGTGGCTCTTATTTGCAAAATCAATTCTATAGCCAGCGCTTTTAAACAAGGTTTGCAAATAATATTTCATAGCCATTTCAAAGGAGTCAGAGTTCCCCTAACAACAGTTAGTTTTACTAGCGTACATATATTTAAACATCGCTTGCATGTTCACAGTTTAACAGGGATATAATTCCAATGAAATGTATACAATCGTATTTCACATGATGTGAAAATGTTAAAATATTATTATGTTTATTTTATCACAACTTCACAGCACCCCATGTCCCCTACTAAAGGACATTTATTCATCACCCCATTCTTATTTAGAAACATGCCTGCCAATTACACTCCAAATTCATACCTATAGTGGGTTCTAAAGTTTTTAATAGAAATATCCATTTCATTTCCATCTTCTCCAATTGTTTTGCATAATTTCCACCCCTTAATGGGGGTTTGACTACTTCTACTCCCCAGCACCTCAAAGAGGCTCCCGTATGTCCTGCCTGATTGAAATGTAAGGCTACAGGTGATTGTTCATCCTTATTTCTAATGTCATTTTCATGTTCCAGCATTCTTTTTTTAAGAGCTCTCTTGGTTTGACCAACATATAGTCTATCACAAGGGCATTGTATAACATATAAAACCCCTTCTGTGTTACAGTCTATATGTTCCCTTATAACAAATTCTTCATTAATGTGTGGTTGTTAAAAAATGCTTTTTTTACTAGTATTATTGCATACTGTACATTTTCCACATATCATCATGTCTGGTTGTAAAGGGCCCAGTAATAACTGAGAACCCTTTAATTCCAGAATCTTAAATTGTGAGTGTACCAACTTATCTTTAAAATTGCTCACTTTTTTGCTACTATAATAGGTTTCTGCTGAAAAGATTTATTCCTAGGGTTGTCTAAGACTACCATGTGCCAATGCTTGTTAACTATTTTTCTAATATTTGACGTTTAATAATTATATTTGATTGCTAATACTACTCTATTCTGCTTTTCCTTGTTTCTTTTATCATGTAATAGCACCGCCCTAGTTTTATTTTCTATCTTACAGCTCACCTGTTTCAAATCTGTTGTTTTGTATCCCCTAAATTTAAACCTATTAATCATATCCTGTTTCTGTTTTTGGTAATCATCTCCTTCTTTACAATTTCTTTTCACTCTCACCATCTGTGCATACAGAATGCTATTTTTTAATTTATGTTCGTGATAACTTCTACTACGAAGCAATGTGTTTCTATCAGTATTTTCTTTATAAATAGAGATACTAATCTGTCCATTTTCAACTTTAATTAGGAGATCCAAAAAAGGAATACTGGATACACTGTAGTTTATAGTAAACCTTAAGTTTCTATCAAACAAATTCAAAATTGTATTAAATTCATGTAAAGTCTTTTTCTGTTCCAGCCCAGATGCAAAACACATTGTCAATAAATCTTTTCCATAATTTAATATTATCTGCATATATATTTTTTGTTTATTAAACACCATTTCTTCTTCAAAACTTATCATGTAAGCATTTGCGTAACATGGGGCCATTGTACTGCCCATCGCAGATCTTCTATCCTGTTGGTAAAATACACCATCAAATTCAAAATAATTGTTTTGTAAAACAAATAAAGCTAATTCCTGTAACATTACAGTTTTAGGTAATGCTCCAATTGGTCTTTTATCTAAGATTTTACCCATATTTATGATAATTTCCCTATGGGGACAGAGGTGTATAAATCCACTACATCCCAAGTGAGTAAAATAATATTAGTTAAATCTATCTTATCTGAAATTAATTCTAATGCTTCATAATATCTGTAGAATCCTGTATATATGTAACATTTTGTTCAATTAGTGGTTGTACATAATAGTTGATGTATTTTGAAACCGGGTCGAAAACAGAATCAATTCCTGAAACTATTGGTCTCCCAGGGGGGTCAAATAAGTCCTTGTGGATCTTTGGGATGCCATAAAATGTGGGAATTCTAGGATATTCCTTCATTAGAAACATAGAAACATTTGGCAGCAGATAAGGACCGCTTGGCCCACCCAGTCTGCCCACTTCCCTACCTAATAGATAAGCTGCAGATCCTAGTTAACCAGCAGCCTACTTCTTTCTACCCCCACCCCCTAGAATTGCCTTATGGCTGTCCCATGCATGCTTGAATTCAGTCACTGTTTTTGACTCCACAACCTCCTCCAGAAGGACGTTCCATGCATCCACAACCCTGTCTGTGAAAAAATACTTCCTTACATTACCTCTGAGCCGCCCTCCCTCTATCTTCAAATTATGCCCCCTTGTTCTTGCACACCTCTTTTTTTGAAAGATGCTACCCTCTTGGACTTTGTTGATTCCCTTGAGGTACTTGAAAGTTTCTATCATGTCCCCCCTCTCCTCCTTTCCTCGATGCTATACATATTAAGTTCCTTTAGTCTCTCTTCATATGTCTTCCGGTGCAGACCCTGCACCATTTAGTTCCCTCCTCTGGACAGCTTCCATCTTGTCTATGTCCTTGTGGAGATTGGGTCTCCAGAACTGCACACAGTACTCCAGATGGGGTCTCACCAGCTATCTGTACAGAGGGATAACAACTTTCTTTTCTACTGGTGATGCCTCTCCCTATGCATCCCAGTATCCCCCAACCCTCCTTACTGCCCTCTCACATTGCTTGCCACCTTTAAGTCATCTGATATGTCTACCCCCAGGTCCCTTTCCATTTTTGTTGTCGTTAGTATCTCACCCCCATTGTGTACTCTTCCCCTGGGTTTTTGTTTCCCAGGTGCATTACCTTGCACTTCTTAGCATTAAATCTAAGCTGCCATACATTTGACCATTCCTCTAACCTTGCCAAGTCCTTCTCATCCTTTCCACCCCACCTTGTGCATCAACTCTGTTTGCAGATCTTTGTGTCATCTGCAAAGAGACATTTTCCTTCCAGTCCATCTGCAATGTCACTTACAAAGACATTGAAGAGGACTGGTCTAATCACTGAACCCTCGGCACCCCACTAGTAACCCCCTTCTTCAGAGTGGACTCCATTTACTATTACCCTCTGTGTCCTATTCTCCAGCCAATTCTTTACCCAGGCTATCATCTTGGGACCCACTCCCAGGCTGGCTAACTTGTATATTAATCTTTGTGTGGGACTGAGTCAAATGCCTTGCTAAAGTCTAGGTAGGCCATGTCCACAGCCCTCCCTGATCTACTACTTTGGTCACCCAGTCAAAGAAATCTATTAGATTTGTCTGGCATGACCTTCCGCTGTGAATCCATGCTGCTTGGGTCCTGTGCCCTCTGGCCTCTAGGTACTTGACAATTCTTCCTTCAGAAGTGATTCCATCATTTTCCCTATCACTGAGGTTAAACTAACTGGTCTGTAGTTTCCTGCTTCTGCCCTGCTCCCACTTTTGTGAAGGGGAATCACATCATCCCTCCTCCAGTCCTCAGGTACCACCCCATCCTCCCATGATTTGTTAAAGAGGGTAGTCAGTGGTGTCACTAGTTCTACCCTTAGTTCTTTTAGAATTCTGGGATGAATCCCGTCAGGCCCCATTGCTTTGTCCACCTTCAGTTTTAACAGTTCTTTCAGAACCCTTTCTTCTGTAAATGGGCTGGTATCAACTTCTGTATCCAGAGTGTTTCTATTGTTTGTTTTAGGTACCTCCCCCTCTTCGTTTGTAAATACTGAGCAAAAATATTTGTTTAGTATCTCTGCCTTTTCACAGTCACCCTCTGCCCGCCCCCTCCCCTTTATTAAGCCTAACTATCCCTCCCTTAGTCTTCCTTCGCTCCCTGATGTACCTAAAAAAAGGTTTTATCCCCCCTCTTAACTGAGTTGGCTTTCATTTCCTCAGTTTGGGCCTTTGCTGTTCTGACTGCCTTTCCAGCTTTCTTTTGCTTTAACTGATACACTTTTCTGTCCTGTTCCTTCTGTGATTCCTTGTATTTTCTGAATGCTTTCTTTTTCTCTTGAACCTTCACTGCCACCTCCTTTGAGAACCATAGTGGTTTCTTACATCGTTTTGCTTTGTTTATTTGCTTCACACAAAGGCTTGTTACCTCTGTGATGGCAGTTTTTATTATTCCCATTGTTCTTCCAACCCTCCTTCCTGTCCATTTGCTAGTGCATTCCTTAGGTACTCACCCATTTTGGCAAAGTCAGCCCTCCTGAAGTCCAGTACTTTTGCCTTTGTATGGCTTGACTCTATTGCTGTGTTTATTGTGAACCATACTGTTTGGTGGTCACTAATTCCCAGATGGCTACCCACTTCTACATCTGTGATCCTCTCTCCATCTCCATTTGAGAGGACCAGGTCTAAGATTGCTCCCTCTCGAGTGGGTTCCAATACTAGTTGTCTAAGGCATGCCCCCTGTAGGGCATCTAGAATAACCCCACTCTTAGAAGTGGCTGCTGCAACTGCACTCCAGTTAACATCTGGCATATTCAGGTCACCCATCAGCAATATCTCCCCTTTATCTGCCATTCTAAGTATACTTTCTATCATTTCCTTGTCCATTTCCTCCCCCTGAGAAGGGGGTCTGTATACAACCCCTGTGCGGATTGTGGTGCCATTGCCTGCCTCCAAATTGACCCACAGTGCTTCTTCTCCTCCCTGTTTACCCTTTTGTTCTGTTGCTTTGATTCCTTCTCTTATGTAGAGAGCTACTCCTCCTCCTCTTTTACCCTTCCTGTCCCTCCTGTAGATAGTGTATCCTGGTATGTTTATGTCCCAGTCATGGTTCAGTGTGTACCATGTTTCTGTGACTGCCACGGTATCCAGATCTTCCTCCTCCATCAAGGCCACTAATTCAGGAAGCTTGTTACCCAGATTATGGGCATTGGTACTCATTGCTCTCCATTTTTGATGGCTTTCACCTCGTATCAGCATCCCACTGACCTTTCTACCTTGGTCTTTTCTCATTTAGTACCCTGCTTTGTAGGGAGGCTGGCATTTTCCTGCTGCTTATCAGTGCCTCCCCTTGACTAGTTTAAAGGCGCAATGAAGCATTTAAACCGATTGTCCAAAGACTTGTTCCCTTCCTGGACAGATGCAGACCATCCTGCCAGTATAGGCTGGTGTCCTCCAGGTGGAACCCCAGTCCCCAATGAAGCCAAACCCCTGTGCTCCACACCATTTTTTCAACCATTTGTTAAACTGCATGGTGCAAAGTACCCTCGCCTCACCAATGCCACTGACAGGCAGCACCTCTGCGAAGGATACTGTGTGTGCTACTTGTCTTAAGCCCCTCCCCAACTCTACAAAGTCCTTCTGCACTGCTCTAATCTCATGATGAGCTAAGTCATTTGTCCCTAGGAGGACAATGATGTCCAGCTCAGACTCCCGTGCAACTGTTCTCGTGATCCTAAGGATGCGCTTCCTGTCCCTTCAAGCCATGGCACCAGGCAGGCACCTTACTTCAGTTTTCCCTGCTCCCCCCAGTTCTATCCACCTAATAATTGAGTCCCCCACCAGGAGCTGCTTTCTTTCCCTGTGGTGCCCTCTGCCTCCTTCCTGAGGGTCTCCCTTGTGACAGTTGTCTGCACCCTCCTTAGTCTCCTCTGTGGGTGCATCCATAGGGGAACTATGCTCCCCCAGAATGGTGTATGGATTGTGGAGTGGAACAACTGATTGGGTGTGCCTCTGTTCCACCACCCTTACCCTCTCTGAGCCCACTGTGGTCCAATTGCTGTGCTTTCTTCACAACCTCTGAGGTAGTGGTGGTGGCTCTGGTGCTCCCTGGATGGGGGAGGTTCCCTTGCCACTGTCCAGTGCATCCTGAAGACGGGCAACTTCCTCCCTCAGGGCAAACAGTTGTCTGCAAACAGGGCAGTATCTCAGCATCCAGAAAGACTCCCGTAAGACTGCTGCCCCACAGCCATTACATTGTACTACTCCCCACATAACTGTCTACCTTGTTTCATTTTTTTGTGTGTGTGTGTGTGTGATTGGTGCGTTATATAGAAATATATGTATTTATATAATGTGTATGCTTATATTGTCAGTGCAGTGTGCTAGAGAGGATATGACAGTGATATGTACCTTGCCCTCTTAAGGAAATGATGTCAGAACCCAGGTATAAATGAACTATTTCAGGGGTGGGTGAGGGGTGGGAAGGGTTGAGCCTAAACTGTGCCCTCACGAAACAATCAGCTAAATGCTCTGACCTACCGATGCGATGAGTGCCTTCCTGTCAGCAAGATGCCATACACGACAATTTGTAATACTGCTTCAAACCAATTTGACAGAGAAAATACCCTGCTAATCAAACAGAGAAAAATCCAAACATCCAAGTCAGACACAGGTAAACCTTCCCAGCCTCAAAAGAGCCTGGTGACATGTGCTCTGAAAACAGTCAGCCCCAAAACACGTAGCTGTGCAGAAGGGCAGACACAGAAAACAGTATTCAGCCTATGTGAGTTTAAACTCTTCCTGCACTGAAAACCTCAACAATTGTAACAAAAGTAAAGCAAACTCCACCTCCCTCTGTTGATTGAAAGACTGCCTTTTCTGATAATTCTAAGTTCCTTATTTCGCCCTTCAGTTAGACGTGTCCTCCACCTGAAGAATATTAACTTTCCTAAGGAATCTGCTTCAAACCAAAGACAATTGTAAATTGTAAGGTTCACCTCCCTCTGTTGTGAGCACTACTCGCTTTCTTGCAAATCCAGTGTTGCAGCTTGCAGCCAGAGGTAGCTTCACCTGAAGACTATAAGGTTATTAAAAGTCTCAATTCCCATTCCTGTAACCAATTCAAATCTATAAATTCTGCTAACATTTCTCTCAATTTCCCTTGTAATAATATGGTAAGATCTCCCATTAACTGTGAATAATTTGTCCTGTTAACTAGTAATTTCATACACATTTTTCTATACTTTTCTCTGTCCTGAATAACTATTCCTCCACCTTTATCTGCTTTTTTATTACTATTTCTTTATCCTCGCTTAGGCCTTTCAATGGTTGTCTCTGTTCTCTTGTTAAATTATGTTGATTGGGCCATAGGGACATCTTATTTTATATAATTGCATGATTTAATTTTCTACTACATTACAAAAAGTTTCAATCCCATGATTTCTGTCCTGGGGTGGGGACAAACAGATTTAATATTCAATGTTTTTTTTAACTGTCTTTCTTCATCATTTAGCATAGATTCTGATGTAAGACTCACTAGTTTCCTCAATAAATCACTCTGCCTGGGGCAATTTCCCTCAGCATGGAAAATTGCTACAGTCACACCCATACACAAGGGTGGTGAGAGGTCCTTAGCCAGGAATTACCGGCCTATCTCCATTCTCTCACCCTTCTCCAAAGCTCTAGAAAAATTGGTGGCCACTCAAATTTCAGATTACCTGATCAAATACAACATCCTCTGCCCAGAACAGCACAGTTTCCGTGCAGGTCACAGTACCAGCACTGCCCTCCTAGATTTTTCAAATTTTCTACACTCTTCTCTGGACTTGGGCTCACTGGCTGGGGCAGTGTTCATAGATCTAACAAAAGCCTTCGATACTGTCACCCATACCCTTCTGCTGGATGCCCTCAGCCACACTGGCTTTGCCACTGGGCCTGTCTCCTGGTGCTCCAGCTACCTGTCTGCCCACACTCAGTGTGTTAAAATTAATGGGACCCTTTCCAATGCATGTTCTAACTGCTCTGGTGTTCCTCAGGGCTCCATCCTAGGACCCTTACTCTTTTCGCTATACCTCAACACTCTGCCAGGTTCATGCACTGGTAAAATTCTGCTGTATGCAGATGATGCCGTCATCTTTGCCTCTGACCGTAACCCTATCTCCCCTTCAGGATACCTTGCAAATATCTTATAATGATGCTGAAGCCTGGTTCAAAGAGCATAGACTTGTAATAAATCTCAAAAAAACAAAAAACATGCTCTTCGCCCACCCCCAAAACAAAGCCAGCAACTTCCTACTCCATGTCCTCTCTAGCACCAAGTTTCCTCTCAAGCAAGTCTACTCGTATAAGTACCTTGGTATTTCCTTTGACCCTGCTCTCACTTTCCATGACCACATTGCTACTCTAGCCTCAGCTACCAATATTCGGCTAGGTATCCTATACCGCTACAAAAATTGTCTCCCCCCGACGCTCTCCGACTCGCGGTCACATCCTCAATAATGTCCCTTGTGGACTATGGATTACCAGTTTATAGTGCTGCAGACCAGACCGCCCTCAATAAAATCTGCCTCACACTAAATAAGGCCTGTAGGCTAATTACAGGGGCCCACAGGCTAACACATACCTGCCAGCTATATGAAAAGGCTATGCTGCTCGACCTAGATGAACGACTCAGATACCAAACCTGCCTCATAACAAAAAAAACTCTACTTGGACTATCCCCACCAGGGTTGACAGCCTCCATCCACCAAGCACAACCCTTAGTACAAACATAAACCTCTTGCAAAACCACACTGTTAGTCCCTAGGGCTAGGACCACACATGGTCAAAGGGCCTATTAATACAGAGCTCCATCCTGGTACAACACACTCCCTACCTCTATCTCTGATACCCCATGATCTCCAGTTTCAAAACCTCACTTTGAAATCACCTATTTAATACGCATAGCTGTGACTGTTACTAAGTTGTTCTTGCTCAATGCTCTGACAAAGCTCCCTGAGTGGCTGCACCCAACCTACTACCAACCACATCCCATAGCCCTATCAGTTATCACCTCCTCCTGTCTCTGCATGCTACAGCATGTATGCTGATTCCACTGTTTGTATATGAAGTACTAAATATCTGTACCAGCATATGTTTAGCCAATCCTGTAACTTTAAAATTGCAGCTAAGATATGACAGCATGTATTACCAATTGTTGTAATCCACACTGATGTAACAAAATTGTTGTACTGCATTTGTCCTTTTTGTGATGAGGTACCTTTGAAAATGAGCCCCTGGCTCAAAGGTTGTAAACTGATGAACAAATAAATAAATAATATAAATAAATAAATAAATTTTTTAATCTTAAACGTCTGAAAAACCACTATAAATCAACTTCCAACTCAAATAATTTAACTGGTTGTGTGGGGGCAAAAGATAATCCCAGACCCAAAACATGTTCCTCTATTCCAGATAATTTTCTTTTACTTAAATTAAAAATAGGAATTACTTCTGGGTCTGTCCAACTGTCCCCCTGTCCATATTTGATGTTCTTATTGGCTTTCCACCTGTTCCTCCTCGCCTTCCTCCCGTCCTGGCCCCTTGAAAACCCACCTGCTGTCTAGGAAAATATCTGTTAGTGTTTGTGTTTCTCAAATCATATCTGGACTCTACTATATCTTCTGTGGATGTACTGGGCTGTTGCGACTTGCCTGTATGTTGATATTCATCTTCTGTTCATGAATATGAACTTCTTGTATAGCTGTTATCACTGTCTGTACCGCTCTCTTTGTATTATATACTGGTAATCTTCTTTTATTATATTGTTTATATGTGTAAACCCTATTTTCTTTATAATCATTTGTTTCTCTAATAAACTTTCTGATTTTTTGTTGTTTTAATTTATTTTCATATTCCAATAGTTTCTTTTTAATCTCCTCAATGTTACGTGTAAACTCTTCCATTTCTAGTTGTTGTTTTAAAAGGTCCTGATTTTTTTGTATTTCCTCTGCTAATATCTTTCTTTCATCAATTATCGCTTCTATCAAAGCATACATAAAATTGCAACTAGCCCTGTTACGAATCCCATCCCATTTAGTAAATAATTTATGCATATTTATTCCAATATTCAGTTCTACTGCTACCCTAAGACCTCTGGGAATTCTGTTATGCTCTAAGTACTGTGTAAGAGTAAGGCCAGGCCATTCTAATCTAGTATCTCTAAATTTACAATTTTCAATTTTTTGTGCTAAATTGTTTGGAGTTTCCCCCATCTGAGTTGTCAGGTCTCTGCTTCCCCTCATGGCTTGAAATAATGTTTTCCCTCTCATCTTCTGAGTAGGTAGTAAAGTGTAAAGTGCTTTGAACACTATTTCCAATATCTTGTAATGCTGCTATACCTTCCTCCATTTTATAAACTTACTTTAAATGGTAGACTCTATATTTTGAATCGCTCCTTATATCTAATGCTGACTATTAAGCCTAAAACTCTGAAATTCCCCTTAATTATTTTTACATTAGTCTTTATTCACCAACATCTGAATCAAATGTAACCCACCCTCAAGGTACATTCAAAAGACAAAACACAACAAGTACAATTCAGGAAATGGTGTAAATATTTAAATTGTAACTCCCTTGAAGGTGTCCAAATATTTAAACAACACTGAATAAAAGCAGGGAGTTCACAACGTTCTTCTATGTCAATGAAACACTTGACAAGTGTATTAAAGTTCCACTTCTTTTTATTGAAATATCAGCCCCCTACATTTCGCTCCTTAGAGCTTGTTCACGGGGTATTTTGGAATCTGTTTAAACAGAAAAATGATTTTAGTTTAATTTTTAAATCGAGTTCATTATAATCAAGTCTTAATTATTTCACAAAAAACAGTATCTTTTATTATTACCAGGAAATTTTCTGTCTACCAAATTGCATCTTGTTACTATGCAAATGATTCAACAGACTTTCTATAATAATAGACATAAATAAAAGACATGAATATAGCCTTCAGTGCACAGAAAAATGACCAAGATGATGTTGCTAATTTTGACACCAGTATTTAAACTTGAACCACCCATAACCATATGCATACCTTAGGAAATGAATTTTATAATGTTTCTTTTTCTCTAAATCGTAGCCTTATAGTGAACCAATTAGTTAGGATCAAATGGCAACCTGATCCTACAAAACAAAAGTACTCATTTACTAGAAAGGCAATTTGCCAATTCTGTTTATTTTTTCGAAATAATTCCAAAGATTTTACCTTCTCCACTTCCAAAGGCCATTATTAAATCCTTTTAAGTAACTAGGATTTGAATCATTTATTCAACAATTAGAAACTTTATGCTTATATGCTGTAATGGCGTTTCCCAAATGCTCTGTAGATTCCCAAGGAGTGCTTCTTCCTCTTGAGCTTGCTTGGATTTCCCACAGGAGTGACATATCACTCCATGTAGTGCTCGCATAGCGAGGGTGTTGCTAAGCAACTATACATTCATTCCCCAATATAGGGGTAGACACGGTAATTGTAGGGGATGAGGGCACAGTTCACCCTGGTAACAGTCCACAGTCCCTCCAAGTTTGTTGGTGGGGGGGCATTTGTTTGCAGCACACCTGACAGCCATCCATACTTGTAGCAGGCTTGTGTTAGGTGATCTCAGATAATACAGATCTTCCTATAGCTGTAATTATCAGCCCCACAGGGCCATCAGATGAGGCCACTGTTAGCCTTCAAGTTGGCAACTACAACTTGTACTTTTACCTGAGATACCCCCTTAAAAAAGGGTATTATTCCATAGATGTTTTTTTACCAGAAAGATCTATGTCTCCTTTTCTCTACTATATGCTTTATTTCCAGGCATTACTTGGAAATGGAGGCTAACAAAATCAGTTTCTCTAACTCCTTCCATACTTCATAAAAAGCCCTTATACAGTAGTTCTCCAATAAAGAAATAGAAAGAGCAAAGTGATCACACACACACACACACACACACACACACACACACACACATGGTTTTCCTCAGAACAGCAGGCACTGCATTAACTGAGTCAGCAGAGTAGTGTAGTAGTAGTAGTAGTAGTCGTAGCAGATTTTATTTATTTTGGGCACCCTTACAAATATAAACAAACAGCAAATGTAACATATGATTAGTCAGTTCAGTGAAATCAATAATAAAAGTTCTTCAGAGACAGCTTGCTAAAAATGTAAATAATTCTGATAATCATAAGAGGAGAGGAATGACATGACATGTTATCAACTGGCTGCTTTATGGGTCTTAGTCCCCCTTCCCCCACACCCATGGCAGAGCAATCTGTAGAGTAACCCCTTTCCAGTCCAAGGTTTTTACTGACACAGTCTCTCGTTTGTGCTGAGGTAGATTAAAATCTATAATTCCCATCATGTTTAAAATGAATATGCTTGCATCACTGATGATTTTAAGAGAAAACATAGTTCCCCTCAACTTCTTCTAAAAATAACTGTTTAGTTGTTAATATCACTGAAACATGTAAATTGACTAGCATAAACAGATACCAGTCAGTACTACTTGCAATCCAATCCCTGAAGGAAGGCAGAGCACTGAGACAGGAGGCAAGTCTTATTAATCTCCTGGGCTGACTGGGACAGTAAGAACCTGCATCACTAAGAATTTTAAGAGAAAACATAGTCCCTGTCAACTTCTGCTAAGAACAGCTATTAGTTGTTAATATCACTGAAACATGTTAATTGACTAACATAAACAGTTACCAGTCAGCACTGCTTCTAGTCTGATCCTGTGCTAACTGGGAGAGTGAGAAACAGCAGCAGAGTGCTTTCATCTGGCGGAGTGATCATAGTTCAACTCCAATTTTCTGTTCTTTGGTGGAAATCCAGCGAGCTGCTTTTTTGTAATAGCAAGATGTCTGCAGGGCTCCACCCTCTGTAGCCATAAAAAGGGGCAGCATTAAAGCTTGACCTTTTAAAAGCAGCAGTATACATACAGTATTGTAAAGCACTCCAAAGTCTCACGGCACTTTGTGTCTTGGTTCTGAGCTGGTAGCATTGGAAAAAAAGATTTTCAAAAAGGAAATCAGGGGAGCAAGCATCCCAAGATCCTCACAGCAGAGGTACTCTAACTTGAACAAATGAAAGGGCCAGGTTAAATATAAGAATAATGGCACGCCCATTGCTTGGGCAGATTCAGTCTCCATTCAGGAACTTTTACTGGTGGTTTACTCTCCATCCAACTAGTTAGCACTTCGATGTATCAGTCCGTACCAACTGTTGAGTAACAGAAGAAAAATAACAGATTAGTATCCCTGGCAATCTCTGCTTGGCTATGGCCCGTAAAGTGAATCAAGTCCCAACATCCCAAGTAATAGTTGCGTCTCTGGTAGGGAGCTTAAAAACCAAAAACGTCAGGCAAACCGCAAATATTATAAAGTCTAGAATCACACTTAAAAGGTGTGGTATGAAAATAGTGAGAAAGCCAGTTTCTTTGAGAGCAGCTTTGTGTGCAGTGCAATGTATGACCATCCAGAGTCTCTCACTGCCGTATGATTTTGTACTAAGCTGGTGACACTGAAAAAGTGAAAGTGAAGAAAAGAGAGCTGACTGAGGTCCTCCCAATGCAGATATTCCAACTGACACCAGTGAGAGAGCTAGGGTAAATATAACATAAAATAACCAAACTGCTGCTCCTCAGGTGAGTGCAACATTTATGCATTATCACTTCCTAAAGGTGTGCACTACATCCAGCCCACTAGCACTCCAATAGTTCAGACTGAGAGTAAACAAGATATTGGGCAATAAAGGGCAGCAATCCTAACTTACCACTAGTAGATGTCCAGCAAAGCTCATGAGTCCATCTTCTCCTGAGATCCCCATGGCGGTGGTTTGGTGAACAGGTCAGGCAAGACATTGGGGAAGTGTTGCTTTGCCACATCTGCTGAATCAAAGCTAAAAGTACCATGTGGGAGCTCTATAACCAGTTTAGCTGGAAACTAAATTCTGAATGAAATGCTTCCCTGATGCAATCGGTGTTTTACATCTCTATAGGCTTGCTGTTTTTCTCTAACAGGCTGGCTGAGATCATTAAAGATATAACATGGGTGCTGCTGCCAAAAAAGGGCTAGTTGCATCCTGGCTACCCATTGAATTTTTAGCTTAACTTGGAAATTGAGCAAGTGACAAATGAGAGCACAGGGTCGCTCCTCTGGCT
Organism: Neoceratodus forsteri; assembly: GCA_016271365.2. Taxonomy (NCBI): domain Eukaryota; kingdom Metazoa; phylum Chordata; order Ceratodontiformes; family Ceratodontidae; genus Neoceratodus; species Neoceratodus forsteri. The sequence continues at coordinate 1,123,751,134 of CM057449.1, read as the reverse complement.
GTGGTGCTGGGCAAAGCACGTGGTATGCCCATGTGATGGCATACCTTTGCCCATTCTCTGGGAGACTTGCTACTTGATAAAAAAAGCTTCATTAACAAATTAGATTGGATTGGTGCCCTCAGTGCCTTCTGGCACTCCTATCAGGAGTAAGTTGTTCTGCCTGCTCCTATTCTCCAGATCGTCCACGTTATCTTCTAATTTAGCCAGTCTTCTCTGGAGTGTGATGAGGTCCCATTCTTCAACTTGGGCTCTATATTCCAATGAGCTAACCCAGGCCTCTACACCTCTGACCCGGGTTGTGAGGGCTTCGACCGACAGCTGAATAGATTTAACGTTGGCAGTAAATTAAATATGCATAGTTTTACTTGATGTAAACTCCTGCATATAAGAGTCCATTTAATTTTCTTTAGAGTGCTCTGCAATGGGAAGAAGATGGCTGGGTCCAAAGATCAATCTGTGTCGCTTGGGTGGTTGTTGTTGCTCCAGGCTCAGCAGGGGTGCAGCCAGTGGCATCATTTCTTCAGAGTCATTTTCTGTCATCCTTAAATGCACAGAATTGGGCAAAGTAGTCCGCAAATGTATATCTGCGAACACTGCAATAATTAGTAGCAATAATTAGTGGGATTTTACAAAGTAATAGCGAGAGGCAAGTGTGACCCATCATAGAGCTCACTGATGTACATCTGCCATCAACAGCTACTTCACTTTAAGTTCTTTTCTTTTCTTTGATGCCTAAGATACAGAGACATGTACTATGACTATTGTATATATAAGGGCAAAACAAACATGTTGTTATGATAAATATGTCATGGCCTTATATATACAGATTTACTCAAGCTCCTTCTTAAGAGATAGCATCTAATTCACAGTGGGTCCCTGTTTCTAGCCTGCTTAGCAGCTAAGAGAACTGAAGCAGGAGACAGAATGAGTTGAATAATATCATGCAGTGAGTCAGTCGCATGAAGGAGAACTGTGTTAAGTCTGAGACTCATTTTTCCTAGTATAAATATGGATTCCAGTTCTGTTATTGTTCCTTCTTTACTGTTCTTTTAGATAACTCAGTGGGTGTTTCTGATTTACACAATGCTGGTAGTTACCATTTTAGAACTGTACGGTGTAGTTTACGTTCCTTCCAACTACAGAATTCTATAGTTGAACACTGAAACACTGTGATAATAATAGAAGATCTTAAGAAGGACATAAACAATACCACTGCAGTTCTAAGACTGTCCTTCCCAGTAGTGCACTAACCACAAATACTCATGGAATTTAATAAAAGGCTTGGAGGTTTAGAGAAGTTCTTTAAATGGTTATTGATACAAGGACCTCAGAAACCATATAGAAACATAGAATTTGATGGCAGATAAGGACCACTTGGCCCACCTAGTCTGCCCATTTCCCTACCTAATTGATAAGCTGCAGATCCTAGTTAACCAGCAGCCTACTTCTTTCTACCCCCACCCCCTAGAATTGCCTTATGACTGTCCCATGCATGCTTGAATTCAACCACTGTTTTTGACTCCACAACCTCCTCCAGAAGGCCATTCCATGCATCCACAACCCTCTCTGTGAAAAAATACTTCCTTACATTACCTCTGAGCCACCCCCCTCTATCTTCAAATTGTGACCCCTTGTTCTTGCACACCTCTTTTTTTGAAAGATGCTACCCTCTTGGACTTTGTTGATTCCCTTGAGGTACTTGAAAGTTTCTATCATGTTCCCCCCCTTTCCTTGAGGCTGTACATATTAGGGTCCTTTAGTCTCTCTTCATATGTCTTCTGGTGCAGACCCTGCACCATTTTAGTTGCCCTCCTCTGGACAGCTTCCATCCTGTCTATGTTCTTGCGGAGATTGGGTTTCCAGAACTGCACACAGTACTCCAGATGGGGTTTCACCAGCTATCCGTACAGAGGGATAATAACTTCCTGTTTTCTACTGGTGATGCCTGACCCTATGCATCCCAGTATCCCCCCCAGCCCTCCTTACTGCCCTCTCACATTGCTTGCCCACCTTTAAGTCATCTGATATGACTACCCCCAGGTCCCTTTCCATTTTCGTTGTTATTAGTATCTCACCCCCCATTGTGTACTCTTCTCCTGGGTTTTTGTTTCCCAGGTGCATTACCTTGCACTTCTTAGCATTGAATCTAAGCTGCCATACATTTGACCATTCCTCTAACCCTTGCAAGTCCCTTCTCATCCTTTTGCACCCATCTTGTGCATCAACTCTGTTGCAGATCTTGTGTCATCTGCAAAGAGACATACTTTTATTCCAGTCTCTCTGCAATGTCGCTGATAAAGACATTGAAGAGGACCGGTCCTAATACTGAACCCTGCGGTACCCCACTAGTAACCCCCCTTTCTTCAGAGTGGACTCCATTTACTATTACCCTCTGTGTCCTAGTCTCCAGACAATTCTTTATCCAGGCTATCATCTTGGAACCCACTCCAAGGCTGGCTAACTTGTATATTAATCTTTTGTGTGGGACTGTGTCAAATGCCTTGCTAAAGTCTAGGTAGGCCATGTCCGCAGCCCCTCCCTGATCTACTACTTTGGTCACCCAGTCAAAGAAATCTATTAGATTCATCTGGCATTACCTTCCCACTGTGACTCCATGCTACCTTGGGTCCTGTGCCCCTCTGGCCTCTAGGTACTTGACAATTCTTTCCTTCAGAAGTGATTCCATCATTTTCCCTATCATTGAGGTTAAACTAACAGGTCTGTTGTTTCCTGCTTCTGCCCTGCTTCCACTTTTGTGAAGGGGAATCACATCTGCCCTCCTCCAGTCCTCAGGTACCACCCCATCCTCCCATGATTTGTTAAAGAGGGTAGTCAGTGGTGTCACTAGTTCTACCCTTAGTTCTTTTAGAATTCTGGGATGAATCCCGTCAGGCCCCATTGCTTTGTCCACCTTCAGTTTTAACAGTTCTTTCAGAACCCTTTCTTCTGTAAATGGGCTGGTATCAACTTCTATATCCAGAGTGTTTCTATTGTTTGTTTTAGGTACTTCCCTCTCTACCCTTTATATAATCAATTTCTGTAATGCTTCCCTAGTTTAACAGTGGACATTTGTCAGAACTAATCAGGGTGATACTTCTTTTAATTACCAACACACACACACACACATCACATACACACACACACACACACACACACACACACACACACACACAAACACACACACACACTCACACACACACCCTTCAGTTTAAACATTACCAAAGGTTATGGGCTACATCCAGAAGAAAAGAAGTTCCAGTGAAGTAATTGTATTCTTTGATTTAATACCAAAGTCTACAAACATACTATTAAAAAGTCATATAAGCAACCCTGGATAAACATGAACAAACATAAGCATGCATGCCAATAGAACCCACACAAAATGTCAAATTCTAAATGGCTGGGCAACCATGGCAAGTTATGCTACAGAGTCATGTAGAAAGAATTCACACAGTGGAATGAAAACATGGAATAAGAAAACTGGAAAGACTGAAACCCTGAACATAATATAATATAATCCAGAAAGAAAAAGTGCCAAAAGAACCTAATAGCAATGATTTAAAACACTTAAGATTAAAAAATATGAAATTCTACATCAGTACAGAAGTGCACAGTGGTCTTACTCAGAATGTCCACCATACCAAGTAAGTTCCCAGGCTGCAGTCTTCACACAACTCCATAGAATTCATTGGCCTGTCAGAATAGTTCAAAATAGTTAAATCAAATTGTTGAACAAATCCACCAGAAAGCCAGCATTCTTTTTAAGTACATAGCAGTTTAATCACATAGCCACCACTTATATACTCAATGTTTCACCAGACAACTGTCTGTGGTCCTACAATTCAGACAAGCATATATTGTGTAAGAGGAGAAGCTGAAACAGCCATTTTCTTCATATCACATTATTATAGCAACTCAAATTAAGCAACTTGATTTTGAGCAACTCAGTTTGAGTGCTTGTGGTTTGAGCTACCTTGAAAGGGTAGCAAGCATTATTAGAGTGACTAGGTAGGGGGAGAAAATGATGAAGGAGCAGAAAGGTGAAGGACAGGAAGAGGAGGGTCCAGGCAGGAAGTGGGGTCCAGGCAGGAAGCATAGGTATGTGGGCTGTGGTTTGGGGGTGTGCTGTAGAGCTGGCATTCTGGTTTGGTGGAGAAGGTGGCTGCCTGCAATGAGGGAGGTCCAGGGTTCGGGGCATGGTAGGGGTAATTCTTTTATTTGTTTTCAGTGTGTGGGACTTTTTTTTTTCTTTCTGAGTTCCCCCTCCCCGACATGCATCCCTTCTGGAGTTGAGAATAGTAATTTAGGGGGTTCGGGGGGGGTGCAGTCCCCCTGAATACAAGCCCTTATTGTTGGCCTGCCACTTCAGTACAATCTTCTTGACAATGCCCCAGGGGCTGCAAATTACACCTTCCCCACCAGCTACCAAATCCCTGGTTGCTCTGTCTACTGTCTAGCTACCTCATTGTATAGGCCAATGTTATTACCTGCCTGTAATAATTGCTGTAACAAACTGGTTTTCAGGCATAAAGCTCTGTTCCGGCCTTGGTTCATAGTCGTGTCATAAAATCCAAGCCTAAACCTACCATTGTAAAGTGCCACTCTACAATGTACTCTTGTAAATCTCGTCAATTCTACCTGCCTGTGCACTTTGAAACTCATGTAACCCTTTAACTATGTACCCTGAATTCTCATGTAATTCTGTACTATGTGCTTACCTGTTACTCAATGTACCTGTCTATGTATCTGTCCTACTTGACGAAGAGCCTTTGGAAACTAGTCTTTGACTCAAAGGGTTGTAATTCTGATTATATCAGTAAATAAATAAATAGATGTGTGTTTTTTTCCCAAGATCGCTGTTGTTGGGTTCGCCGGGGAGTGTACATTGCCGTTTTGCTTTTCGGCGATGTACACTCGCTGTAATAGCGATCGTTCTTTTGTGATCGCTATAATGACATGGAACCATTTTTACTCCACCAGCAAATTTGTTTCACAATTTCATAAGTCACTCATTTAAGTTAAACTCACCATGAGGTACTTCTTTCATTTTCTCAAAGTTTGCACTGTCTCCACAGCAGAATGCTGGAATGAGTCCCAGTAGGGCATCTAACTGCCAGCTGATGCTCCTCTAGAATATACCATTCAGCTCACCTGAGTTGATATTCACGATCCTCGTGCCTTTATATACTGCCACACAGATATCATGACACAGTGGCATCAGATGCTGTGGTGCCAGATGCACATAGCTGAGTGGGTAGTGTTTGAAATCAGCCACAACCTCTCAAACATGATCCTGGTGTTTTGTATGGGGGAGATCTTTTTTGTATGTCCGCCATCTTGTTTCCATTTTTTTTCAAAACATTTGTTTTTGAAACCCATAAAAATCATATCCTGCAGAGACACCAACACATGTATCTTGTTAATTGGGACCACTTTATGTGGATTCTGCAGGTAGATTTTGGAAACATGATCCAGAAATATATAAGCTGTAGGAGACAGTCTGCTCTGAGAGCTCTCTGTGATTCAAACCTTCTAAAAGCTGTTAAAAAAGCCTTTTTGAGTATTTTTTTTTGCTGAAACTTTACTTCCTTGATTGTAGGAAACTCTCCTGTGCTCATATAAGTGAGCGTTTATTGTTTCTGTGTGGATTTTAAATGTTAATGTACAACATTCAGTCTGTGTACTGAGAGACAGTGGAAGTGTGCTTTGGGAGGGGGCGTATCTGGTGCAAGTAGATTTAAGTTGGAGAATTAGTGAGTTCTTTGTTTGTTGGTTATATTTTTCTTGTACAACTGACTGTGTTAATGTACACACAGTAATATTTTCAGTAATTGTTGAAATTATTTTGCTGATTGTGTGTGTTGTGGTCTGGACCTGGTGCAGCAGTGAGGTTGTTTAAAATACATTGTATATTACTGAAGTTTTAAATTTGTCATGCATTACTTGTAGACAAATTGTGTGTGTGTATGTGTGTGTGTGTGAGTGTGTGTGTGTGTGGTGCATTACATGACATCAAATAATACACCTTTATTGTGCCACACTGTAATTGCAGGCACAGTAGTGTGAACCTGCTATCTACTGCAGCTGCGTGATTCTGTACTGCCATTGTGCTATCTTTTCTTGATTTTGCACTGCTGTAATCTGCAGTCAGTGCTCCCCCCCCACTGGCAAAAGGTATTCTTTTCCAGATTGGATTGTTTGTGACTTGAGAACACCACTGGTTAGTTAAGGTGCTGTTGAACTTGTTGTGACTTTGCATCTGTATCTGTTGTTGAAGCCACAGTTGTTTTTTTGACTTGACATCCAGCATCATCTCCCCAGCCCCCACCCAGAGTGAACATTCCAAAATCTAAATTTGTTTAGAATATTCCTGTTGATCCCCCAAAATGCCCACAAAGAGACATGCAAGCAAAGCTGTTTCTCACCATGGCACTTCTGCTAGTGGTAAGATTGTCTGTGGGTGTGGTAGTAGTACGTAGTTGCCGAAGTGCATTTTTGATATGAGGAAAGGTATTTCTCCTTCAATGTTTTTTACGGTGTAATCAGTAGCTTCACTCATAGTTGGATGAGATGATGTTGTCCCAGCTGGTGGTGTTAGTGCAGTTGTTGGTGGTGGCATGAATATTGCTGCCTGAAGTTCCACTTCTGACCGGTTTACCGTGTCCAAAAATATAGTGGTGTGTGAAGCAGTGGCAGTGAGTGACTGACAGTGTAGATAATGTCATATTCCCACAGTAACATCCCAGTAACTGAACATGAGGATTCTGATCATTATGTCAATGATAGCACACAAAGTGACATTTCTTCCACCGTGGTTCAGGTCATGCATTTGCCATGCAGTGATTCACAGTGTGGTGAAAACATTTTGGGTGATGGTGGTGTTGATGATAATGTTGCTGTGGTTGCAACATGCAGTTCATATGCCAGAATACAAGCAGAAGATGTGGATGATGTTGATGAATATGATGATGATGTCAGTGACCCCTGTTGGGAACTGGAGAAAAAGAAACTCAAGGTGGATGTGTCTGGGTCTGTTTGAATTCCCCCCTCCCATAAAGAGTTGTGATCTACCAGTTTCAGTTGATGATGATGACCCAGTAATAATGATAGGTAGTTGTGGTGGTCAGTTACAGTCCAAGTGTGTCCTGCCTGAAAAATCATGTAGCACCCTCCCACTTCATGGCTTAAAAAAACAGAGTCCAATAAGCAGCATCAGTGGGAGCATTTAAAACTAGAGCATCAAAATACCTTGTTTTGGATTTTCTTTTGTGGAAGATGCAAATGATGAGCCAGTTGCAATCTGCCAGGTTTGCCATGTGCATGTGAGTTGAGGTAAAAAGTGGAGCCATCTGAGCACAGGGGGACAGCATACACATCTTAAGAATAGGTACATGGCACTGAGGACCCAGCACAAGATAGCAGCTAATACCTGTACCACAGTGGGGCACTCACCCTAGTCATCAACCATATGTTGCATGTTATCTCCTTCCATGACTGTAGCATCAAGTAGAAAATAAAATGTGTGCAATAGTGATGAAATAACAGCAAGCACAAAGGAAATCCAAAAAACTTCTGATCATAGGAGACTCCATGATTCGGGGAGTTGATACCCATCTCCAGCCAGGGGTGATGGTCAGATGTCTCCCAGGTACATCAGCATGGAGAGACACTGACCGCATTGCTAAAATTGTTCACAAGGCAGGAGAAAACATTGATGTCCTAGTACACATAGGGACTGATGATCTCGCCAGCCGGTCAGTTGTGGAGACCAAGGAACACCTGACTAGGCTGGGTGACAAACTATCATCTATTTCGTCCGGCATCTCCTTCTCTGAGATCCTGCCAGTCTGGGAGAGGGGAGCAGATGGACGGAAGGTCAGAGAAGGGGAGATAGGGGAGCTAAACACGTGGCTTAAGGACTGGTGCCAGGAAAAAGGACACAGATTTGTAGGGAACTGGCAACAGTTCTGGGAGCGAAAGTTCTTTAAATTTGATGGACTGCATCTGACTAAAGAGGGAGTCAGTGCATTGGGGCAGAAGTTTGACGTCTTTGCAGAATATTTAAACTAGCAAATGGGAGAGGGTGCAGCACCCCATCGTCGAATGGGAAGAACACCCTCCCCCTCAGCTAGTGGTCAAACAGGAATTCAGCATGTTTGCCGTTCATTTGCATCACCAGGTAAGAAAAAGGTTTGTCTCTCCATAACGATGCACAGGGTAATGCCAAACTTCACCCAACAACTAACACACCAAAATCTGGCCAATGGAAAATCATGTACACAATGCTCACAGCCTGGGAAATAAGATCCCAGACCTGCAGGCAATAATGTCAGAGGCTAAACTGGACATAGTAGCAATTAGTGAGACGTGGTTTACGGTAACCACACTTAGGAGACTTCAGTACCTGGCTATGTATTGTTCAGAAGAGACCGAGGTGCAAAAGGGGAGGAGTGGCCCTGTATGTTAATGAAAATATCAAAGCTACAGAAATTCAGAATACACATAGGAGCCAGAAGAACTGTGGGTCACCCTGGAAACAGGAAATGGGACAGCCATAAGAACTGGGGTTGTCTACAGGCCCCAGACCAGAGGAGGACATAGATACATTACTGTTAGAAGATATACAAAACATGACAGCTAAAGGGAAGGTTCTGATAATGGGAGACTTCAACATGCCAGATACAGATTGTCAATACCAGCAGGAACATCTGCCAGAACTAGACTCATAGTGGATTCCCTGCAGGAGGGCCTCAAACAACTGGTACAGCAACCCACAAGAGACAGGGCTATCCTAGATCTAGTACTGACTAACAAAGAAGGGATCACAGATCTCCAGGTAGGAGGTCACCTGGGGCCAGTGACCATCACATGGTATGGTTCAGTTTGGCTACTACATCTAAATCATCCCATTCCAAGGCAAAATATGGGACTTCAGAGGAGCTGACTTTGATAAGATGGCCTACAGAGTTAAGCTAGCCCTGACAAAAGAAACACAGGTGAGGGTACAGGCAAAGTGGGCAAGCATTAAGGATGCAATACTTGAAGCAACATCCCATTGTGTTAGACAGAAAAGGAAGTGCAAAGAAGAAGGAAACCACTTTGGTTCTCAAATACAGTAGCAGAAAAGGTCAGAGCCAAAAGGCTGGCCTTCAGGAAATATAAGGAACACAGCGGGATGAAGATAGGGAGGCATACCAAACTGCCCTAAGGGAAGCAGGTAAGGCAGTAAGGCAGGCAAAGTCCCAAACTGAGGAAACACTAGCACGAACAGTAAAAGAAGGTGACAAGACTTTCTATAGATACATTAGTGAAAGGAGAAAGTCCAGAGGGTATTATAAGCTTAATGGAGAAAAGGGAGCATGTGAGGAGGAGGACCTGTAAAGGCATCTATCCTAAATAGATACTTTTGCTCAGTATTTACTGAAGAGAAGGTAGGACAGGGCCCACAGCTCAGCATCATGGACACAGGGGAGGGAGGTGAGCATTCTCCCTTCACAAAGAAAGGGTCCTACAAGAGCTTGCTAAGCTCAGGGTGGATAAGCAATGGGACCTGATGGCATACATCCCAGGGTACTTAAGGAGCTAAAGGAGGAACTAGCAGAGCCATTAGCAGAATTGTTTAGTGAGTCTCTGAGCACAGGAGAGGTCCCAGAAGACTGGAGAAGGGCTCATGTGATCCCGCTCCACAAGAGTGGTAGCAGGGAGGCGGGGAACTACAGACCGGTCAGTCTTACCTCAGTAGTGGGCAAGATTATGGAGGCACTCCTTAAGGAAAGGATAGTGCAACACCTGGAATCCATAGGGGCACAGGATCCAAGACAGCATGGGTTTACAAAAGGAAGGTCCTGTCAAACTAATCTCATAGATTTCTTTGTCTGGGTAACCAGAGTGGTGGACCAAGGGGGAGCAGTTGATGTCGCCTACCTTGACTTCAGCAAAGCTTTTGACACTGTTCCACATAGAAGATTGATAAATAAGCTGGGTAGGCTCGGGGTGGGTCAGGAGTTGGTCAACTGGGTGGCAAACTGGTTGACGGGCAGAAAACAGAGAGTGGTGGTAAATGGTATACAGTCAGAAGAGATGCAAGTCACAAGTGGGGTACCTCAGGGATCAGTCCTGGGGCCAGTCCTCTTCAACATCTTCATTAGTGACCTTGCAGATGGACTAGAGGGTAAGGCTTGTCTGTTTGCAGATGACACCAAGATCTGCAACAGAGTAGATGATCCAGATGGGGTGGGCAGAATGAGAAGAGATCTGGATAAACTAGCAGAATGGTCAGAAGAGTGGCAACTGGGATTTAATGCAAAGAAGTGCAAAATCATGCACATAGGGAAGAGAAACCCTGAAGCCACCTATAGGCTGGGAGGGGAGTTGCTAGCAGTCACAAAGGAAGAAAGAGACTTGGGCATCATCATCACTGATGACCTAAAATCATCCAAGCAGACCTCTAAAGCAGTAGGTAAGGCTAGGGGTGTTAGGGTGTATTAGTAGGGGTATCACAAGTCGTAAGAGGGAGGTAATAATCCCTCTGTACAAGACACTGGTTAGGCCCCATCCGGAGTACTGCGTGCAGTATTGGAGGCCACACCTTCACAAGGACATTAACCAAATTGAGGCAGTCCAGAAGGGCACAAAATGGTGCAGGGACTGCATCAGAAGACATATGAGGACAGATTAACGGAGCTCAATATGTATACCCTTGAGCAAAGGAGGGAGAGGTGATATGATCGAGGCATTCAAACACCTTAAGGGCATAAACAAAGGTGAAAGAGTCTAACATGTTTAAATATAAGAAAAATAGAAGGACAAGAGGACACAGCATGAGATTAGAGGAGGCCGATTAAGGGGAATGAGGAAATTCTTTTCACAGAAAGGGTGGTGGATGCATGGAATGGCTTACCACAAGAAGTGGTGGCTATGAATACAGTGCAGGGCTTCAAACAGGCATGGGATAGGCATAAGGGAGCAATACAAATGACTATGAATAGATAGGTCACTGACAGAGCAAAGGCTGAAGGCACATTTATAAGGTAGAAAAAGAAATGGGCAGACTGGATGGGCCTTGCGGTCCTTATCTGCCGTCAACTTCTATGTTTCTATGTTTCTATGTAGATGATTACTACGGGCATGATGAGGTAGAAGAGCAGAATGACTTTGAAGTCTTGTCCAGTGGTGGTGAGAGTAGCAGTTTTGGTGGTGGTGGTGGTGGTCAATGCAGTATGTTTAGTGCAAGTGGTACATCAACCTCTGTTGGTAAATCTGGGAAAATAACTGCATTTCTGGGTTTGTCATCACCAGTGCAACTGTCTTCATCACATGTCCATACTCCATAACAACCTGCGATTCACAGAGCAGAACCATTTGTCATCACACCCCGTGTAAAATGTTTAAGTCAGCCCACATTACAGAGTGTTTTCGCACATAAGCTGAACTACCCACCCAGTCATACAGTGTCATGTGAACTTAATGCAGCCGTAGCTGAAATACTGGCAACTGACCTTTTGCCCTTCTCCTTTGTGGAGAATTCTGGGTTCCTGCAGTTTGCTGCTTGTGCCTGTCCAAAATAGAAAGTCCCATCCAGGACATACTTTTCGACCCGTGCTGTCCCCAAGTTGTACGTGCTGTGTCCGACTCAGTAAGACATACCCTTCAACATTCCTCCTCTCCATTCATCCATTTAAGTATGGATATGTGGACAAGTGGCAAAACAGTGGGGAGCTCATATTTATGTATAACTGCACACTGTGCGCAGGTGCTAGGGGTTGTTTGTGCTGTTGGTAGTGTGAATAATCAGTGTAGTAAGGTGGAGTGTCGTGGTAACAATTTTCCAGGAATTCAACATCATGCAACAATTGTTATGCACAATGTGAGCTGTTCACACACACTGGTGAAAACATGTTGGACCTGGTACTGACTGAAATTGACAGGTGGTTGAACCCCTTGTCCCTGAGAGCTGGGTTCATAGCAAGTGACAATGGGTCAAATGTGGTGAAATACATCACGAATGGTGGCTTTGGGTTACATGCATGGCCCACTATTTAAATATTGTGGTGCAGGAGTTTCTGCAGCACCCTGATATAAAGGAAATGCTGACAGTTGCACGCCGTATCTGTTCTCACTTTTCATGCTCTGCAAAGACCCATGACCAACTTCCGCAGTTGCAGATCAGAAACAACCTCCCGCAGCACTACTTGAAGCTGGAAGTTGCCACCCAGAGGAACTCCACTTTATACATGGCAAAGAGGTTGTGCGAGCAGTACAAAGCCATCTCAGAATATCTTGTCATGCACACTAGCCGTAACAGTTCTGGGGCCTCCATGACTATGATGGCCAAACAGTGGCACCTCATGGACTCAGTAATAACAATCTTGAGGCCTTTTGAACATGCCACACAGGCAGTGAGTGGCAAGTCTGCCTCCATTAGCCAATCAATTCCACTGCTACCGGTGTTGAGGCAGACATTGGTGAATGTACAGCATAGCCCTGATGTTGCTGGAGACAGTACTAGCAGTGTGTTGCTGAAACACATGCTGACAGTATTCGACCAGAATTGTCACATCTTGAGCATTCAGCGTAGTGACAACTTTGCAATAGCAACAATGCTGGACCCACAACACAAATGTGGAATTGTCTCAGAACTGGATTGTGGGCCTTAACAGGTAAAAACTGTCAGTGGGCAACTGGTGCACTTGGTTCATAGGGCACAGAAGTCACGTGCCAAGGTCGGGAAACCTGAACAGCATAATCACGCTGAAGGTGAACCTGGAGGAGTAGTATCAAGCATATCCTGTAAGGGGAAGGGGACTGCAGTTCCAGGTGGTCTGTCATCAAAAGCAGCTGGTGTTAACCCACTTTGGGAGGTACTGCACCTGCTGAGCTGAATACCCTCTCGACACTCACACTGGAGGGTGGGCATGTCAGGTACTTCAGTGCCACAGCAGTCATGGGTTCATGTCATGTTATCCTTTATTCACACGGTTTGACAAGACACTGTGCATCATGGTCATGACATCATCATCACAGTATGTTACTTCTCTGGACACAAGACAGTTGCATTTTGGGGATGCAGAAAAATTCTGGGGACTCTGTGTGACCACTGCATGCATGAGTGACTGCACAATAAATTCTGGGGATGTTTGCATGTGGTCTACCACTCTCATTTCACTTCATCAGCACTTGAGAATTTTCTGGACATGAGACAGTTGCATTTTGTGTGTTGAGATTGTAAGCACATAATGTCATAATTAAATTATAAATTAAAGCAGCAGTGCAACAATGTGGTGAAAATTTTGACCTATACGTTTTTATGCTATTTTAGATTGCCAGCCACTAATTACCTCCTGACTTGTGTGATACCCTTCTTTTAACAATTTATGTCTGCTTTACTACTTTTTCTCATGTCTGAAAAAATAAAAGGAGCACGCCTTTTAATATGGCTCTGACCAGGTTTTCATCACTATTTGCAACTGTTTTTAAACAAATATTGTTCTGTGAGATCATAAAACACTGCCTGCAACATAATTATTAATTTTACAACAGAAGTAATATATAAACAACTGATGGAGAAAAACAGCAGAAAATACTGATGAAGACCTGGTCCACACCGTATTAAAAAGAGTGCTTTTTATTATTTCAGACATGAAAAAATACTAAAACAGACTCAAATACTGGAAGAGAATGGTATCATACAAATCAGGAAATAAATAAATAACAATGTAAAAATGGCATAAAAATATGGAGGTCAAAATTTTCACCAGATTGTTGCACTGCTGCTTTAATGTATATTTCAAAGAAGAATATTTCTGGGGCCTCAGTAATGTTTAATTTGTGTTAGAACTCATGAAGTGTTTCACAAAAAGCAGGACTGAGCAATCCAAGTATGAGGTGCTGAACTGCATGTGTGCCATCACTGTACTTTCCTGCGTGTGCAGACATTGTCCAGCTTCGTGCAAACATATATATAGTGTGACTTGTTGCAGTATGTAAAGAATAAAGATAAGAAAGAATATATGAGGCATATTTTATTTGTACCATCAGCACCAGCGGAGCAAGTGATATATTTTTTCAGAGGTATCGGGTCACTGTCCACCTCAGTCACTCACAGTGCACACATGACTTTGCAGAGATCATATCACAAAAAACACATGCTCGCCTAGAAGTCATGTGTGCAGTATGTGACTAAGGTGCACTCTGGACAGACACCTCTGAAAAAATATCATATTACTTAGTCCGCTGATGATGATGGTGACAATAAAATATTTTATTTATTTATTTTAGTCTTTGGTATCTGGATAAGGCCCACTAGGCACAAGTGCCTGTTTTCAGGGGCAACCTGGGAGCACTGGGCAGTTAAGTAACTTGCTCAGAGTCACACAGTATGCAATTATATATTCTTGTCTCAATTCTTTGTACCATAAACACTGCAACAAGTCAGCATATATATATATATATATGTTTGCAAGAAGCTGGAAAATGTCTGACATCACACACACACACAGGAAACAACACTGACTGCACACATGCAATTTAGCACATCATACTTGCACCACTCACACCTGCTTTTCCACAACCACTCCACAACAGAGAGTAAACATTACTGAGGCACTGGAGTATAATAACAGGGCAATAAGGAGCATGTATGTCTGTACAGTATGTATGTGTATGTATATATTTAAAGGGAAGCAGCCAGCAACAGGCGCTCCTGCTCTCTGCAAGGCTTACCCTCTGGTTAAGCCTTTTAAGTATGTGTAAAGGTGTGGCGGTGATGCACCGTGAGCTTCAATACTTTTTTATTGAAGCACATAGTGCATTGCCATTGCACTTTTACACATAATGGAGCCCCCATAGCATCCGCCATACTTCCGGGTCACTGACTTTTCTTTATTAAAATAAAGCATGTTGTGGCGCGAGAAAAATGCTGCAACATACTTAAAAGGCTTAACCGGAGGGTAAGTCTTGCAGGGGGCAGGACCTCCTATGGCTGACTGCTTCCCTTTAAACACATACTGTGGCCTTCCCTCTGTCTGTTATTAAACATAAGCAAAATACAAAACACTACAGAGGTTGGGGGGTGCTGAAAAAAAATTAATGGGGGATCCCATGATGTTCCAGCAGCAGATGGCGCATTGACACAATCTGTAACTGATGTCACTCTATCTGCTCCACCTGCTGCTGGACAGTACCCACCCTCTTGTTATTTTCTTCCACTGTGGCCCACAAAAGTGCTATGTCTGCCTGAGTTGCAGGCATTGTGGGGTCCACTGGTGGGGGGGCACTAGGTAGTGGTGGTGGTTAGGGTGGTGCTGGTGGGTGGTGGTGGTGGTGATGGTGATGGAGCAACTGCTGCTGTGGCCCTCCTCCTGCTGTGGCAATGCACAACAGCAGCACCCTCTGCCACTGCCACAGAAGGGCCAGCAGGTGGAGGCCTGGCCCGTTCAGTGGCAGCCTGACACTCCACCTTGTGGTGGTTCATCATATGTGTGCACTGGCCCCCAGTCCCCAGATGTGTCCTCTGGGGCCATGATGCACCTGCACACCACAAAACAGACACACCACAAGGCTGCTATCCCCCTGACACAGTTGAAAAACCTGCCAAACTGTGGAGCTGAAGGGGGGGACCAGGCACAAGAGGGGCAGATGCAGTGCCAGCAGCATTGTCATGCACCTGGGGCTCCACCTGCTGCTGTGGAGGTGGTGTTGCTGGAGCTCCTGCAGCTGCTACTAGTGGTGGTGGTGGCAGACTTGGTGGACATGGCAGTGGCACTGGTGGTGGTGCTGCTGCTTCTGGAGGGGGTGAGGCAGGACCAAAGAGTCTGAAGTGGTCCAACACCACCCGGCTATGATCCCCACATGTATGCACTCCCCTCCGGCCATGGGCCACATTCTGCCCCTGGTCCATCACACAAAAAAACACTCCTTCCCTCTTCGACGTGATGAGTGACTTCACACACACTCACACAACACAGACACACACACACACACATACACACACACACACACACAAAACAAAACTGATAAAACAAAGAAATCGGTCACCAAAAAGAACTGGCAAAACAGTACAAAAAAAACAACTAAAGAATTAGCTTTTAAAAAAGCTTTTGGGTTTTTGGAATTTGCTCAAGAAAGAAACTTGTTAACATGAACTCTCCTCTCCTACACAAAATGCTTTCTCTCTCAACCTCTGCAAAGAAGAAAGTATCTGCTTGTATGACTCACTTCCTTCCTGCCTGGCTAAAGCATGTGACTTACAGTACTGTAAGCCATGTGACGTGTGGAGGGGGCTGCCTATATTGTTATCATTCTGCCTTACTTCGCGTTAAGGTGGAATAACAATGCAAAGTCATAATAACAAAGCGAAGTGAGCACTTTTCAATGGCCACTTCATGTAGCATTATGATAACGTGAAGTGGCCACTTTGTGTTCACTTTGTTGGTGAAATTTAATTTTGCTGCATCTCTTCCCATGTCAAAACATTCCTTGGTACCTCTCAATCGCATACAGCTAATGACTTGGTCTTAAATGGAGTGCACTGCAATGATCCTGCAACCATTGCAAACTCTTTTAACCAACATTTCTCTGACCTGTCCAAATTCACCTCCTTATTCCCTCCAACTCAGACCTTGGTTGGTCTTACACTTAGCAATGGTAGACATTGGAACCCACCATTTTGTTTTAAGGCTATAGATAGGGCTGATGTCTTAAAACTCCTAACTACTACATCTGATTATACTGCTATTGGATCAGATTGTCTTGAAGCCGAACATCTAAAACTTTACTGCCCCCTTTATTGCCATGCCCTTGGCTAGAATATTTGCACTGTCCCTCTGCCATAGCACAGTCCCTGACATATGGAAAATTGCCAGAATCACTCCAGTATTCAAAAAGGGTGATACAAAAGAAATCTACAACTATAGACCCATAGCTCCTCTCTGTCTTGAGCAAAATCCTCAAAAAACTAGTCGCCTCTCAAACTATTGAATATCTCATGAAGTATGATCTTCTCTCACATGATCAACATGGATTCCGTACAGGGCATAGCACCATCACTGTCCTACTGAAGTTCATGAACAACATCATCTGCGCCATGGATTCTGGTCTTCTGACAGGTGCTGTCTTTATTGGTCTTACTAAAGCATTTGATCTTGTGGATCATCCCCTTCTTCTTGCCAATCTTTTCTTCCTGGGCTTCTCACTGCAGGTCGTGGGCTGATTCAAAAACTACTTATCAAACAGAACCCAGGTTGTGAAATTTATCTTGGCCCTATCCGATCATACCTCAGTCAATATCAATGTCTCTCAGTGTTCTATCTTGTATCCCCTGCATTTCTCTATTTTCATAAACCAGATTGCAAATGACACCCCTCTCTGTACATCCCTCCTCTATGCAGATGATCTGGTCTTGTATTCCAGCTCAAAAGACGTATCTGTGATCAACCTCAATCTCTCAGCATCCTTTTACAATATCTAATCCTGGCTCCACAGACAGACGCTTGTTCTTAAAGTGGGCAAAACAAAGGCAATATTATTTGGCACTGCAGCTAAACTTAAAGCCAGTCAGAGTCTTCTAAAAATCTCCTGCCTTGATGGCTGTATGCTGGAAACAGTAAGTTTCTTTAAATATCAAGGGATTCAGCTACATGGATCCCTTTACTTTGATCAACATATCCTAGCCACATGTAAATCTGCTGACTTCAAAACTGGGATGGCATGTAAGACTAGCTACTCTCTGACACCCTCTGCGAGGCTGGCAATTACCAGAGTCATCCTACTCCCATCTCTCACCTATGGTGCAGCTACCTATGTTAATGCATCCAAGACTTCTCTACGTAAGTGGGATGCTACTTATAACAATATCTGCCACTATGCCTTAGCATCCCCTTGCCTAAACACCACTGTCAACTTTACGCTGACCTTAATTGGCCCCCCTTCTGTCCACAGGAGTCTTGCTCTTGGCTCCATTATGGACATCATTATGAGATCTGATACCCCTGTTTTGCTTGCCTCCTTACTATTCCCCCTGTCCTCCTCCTCCTCCTCCTCCTCCTATGGCCTCAGATCAGTTGACCATGCATTGCCTCACATATCAAGGTGTAAAATCACCAAGAGAGCCTATGCTTTCTCTCATGCTGCCCCAAAATACTGGAATGCACTTCCCCTCGAACTACGGCTATCACCCACTCATGCCCTATTTAAAAAGAAACACCGTTCTCTTCTCCCCATTGATGCACAATACAAATGTTTTAATCCCCCTGAATAGCCTGTCTTTCAGCTATCTGTGCTTAATGACTCGCTCCTTCCTACCTATTAACTCTTCTCCATATTACTCCATCCCTGCCTAACATTCTCTCTTATTCTACCTCGTCTGCCCTCACCTAGCTTGTTAATTTTTTTCCTTCTTGCTGGATGGTTCTCCAAATCTTATTGGAGACCCTGTGTATTTTCCTGTTTGGAATTGCCTCTGTCCACTCTGTAACAGTTGTACTACTTGCATTGTACTATTGACATTTGTGATTGTGCCCACAAATGTTGCCTATGTATGCCAAACCATACTCCTGCCTCTATTTTGTCATGGCATTTATCTTGTACAACATTTATCTTATGTGTGCTGCTAAGCTGTCCTATTTTGTGTTTTATTTACTTCACCTATTGTATTATGCTTTGCTCAGGTCACTGAGCATTGTACCTGTTTTGTATCATTCTGTTCTGATTTTGTCATGTATCTTGTACCACTAGTCTGTAACCTCCCAGGTCATGCCTGAAAATAGTCATTCATTTGGCTAGTGCACCTCACTTGGTTAACAAAAACAAAATAAATAAAGACATGTTTTTTGGCCCAGTATACAATGGTCATAAAAACATCAGAATCCACAGCAAAAATCATGGGTTGCCATGCTTGTTTTTAAGTTACATTGGTGAGACTTAATCCATCTTCATCGAAAAGATCCAGAAGAGGTCAGATTGTTTTATGTGGTTACAACATCAATATTTTAGATGTCAACATAAGTGTGAAAGAAAATGTGAAACAATAACACATCATTTGTCAAGAGGTTTGCTTCATTTTTTCCACAAACACAAAAATAGAGTAAATTACCAATACTATGATGCCCTCTTGAACTGATAGTCCCCCAAAAAGGGGGAGCATATTTGTATGTTTTTATACATAAAACCATTTCAAACCCATGCCATTTCATAAAACATTTTTGATAGATGTAGAATATTGTTATGAATATAGAAACAGAAAGAAATATAGAGGTTGCCATGCTTCTTTTGTTTATCTCTGCTTTCAAAGTTGCAGGTTCAGATGTGATCAGCTCAGGACGAAAATAATTGAAACATCCCAATGAAAAATAAAACTTACATGAATGCTGTTCAAACAATTCAAAAGTACATGCAGAATGGCAAGGAACTTAACATAAAATAAGCACTGTAACCAAAGAGAGACAGATAAGTAAGTAAGTAAAGAACCTTGAATGAAACCAACTGCTGCAACTGTGGGAGCTAATTTCCTTGCTGCCATCCTGTACATATTCTTAGCTGGACATGACATAATAGGATAAATCATTATTCTAATAATGCTTCCATATACAGGTATTTAAGAATGTACTTGTGCCAGAAAATAACATTGAAAACTTTTTCGAGTACATCAGAAAAATGGGAATTTGAAACACCAGGGAACATCTTTAACAATCTTAAGTCCATCTCCACAAACAAACAAATTATAACAAACCATGTACTTTGATTTTCTACAGGAAAGGAAGTGCAGGAACAGAGGGCCTGTGCTTCCGCAGTCATGTAAACATGTGCATGACTGGATGGATGGAAGTACAGGCCCCTTTCATAATCACATGCATGTGTTCTCATAGGTCCCTTTGGGACCTGCATGAATGATGATATGATTCTACTATCTCAAAAGTAAGGGAATTGAAAAAAAACACAAAACTTTGGTAATGCACCATTTAAGGTTAAAGCAACAAAAGCAGGGAAATGTGGTGTTAGGGTTTCCAACCCTAACTCACCACTCCCACCCCCAAGCACCAAAAGGGAACAACATTATGGTTTTCACTGTTGTCAGTCTTTCCCACTCAGGTGTGGGGTGTCCCTTGGCATTCTCAGCCCTAACACTCATGCCATTCCATGCACAAATAAGGTGACATGAGATGTGTTTTCTTCATGCAAGGTGTACATCTGAACACTATATCACAATGTGGTGAGTGTTAGGGTTGAGAAAGCCAAGGATCAGCCCAACCCGATTGAAGAACTGTGGCCTGTCCCTTCAATCCTCTCACTGCCTGCAGTACTGAACTACTGCTGGGCCTCCACATGGTGCAGTCAAAGGCCAAGTTGACTGGCCACCCTGCCCTGGGAGAGAAGAGCAGTCCCTGGGATGCTCAATCCTCTCCCACACCCCGACCCACAGTAACCTGTGTTCATTCTCAAACACAGGTCACTGGCTTGGGGGGAGGTAAGGTATTAAATACCTTAGCGGTCCACTCCACTAGGCTGGCTTTATGGATTTCTGTTTTTTAAAATGCTGAAATGACAGAACATTTTTGTTGGGGGGGGTTGGGTTCTGACTGTAGGGGGACACCGAAAGTAAAATGACAGGTGGCACAGGTGTCCATTCTAATTAAAAAAAATGCTGTACCACAGAAGGGCACACCATCCTTTGAACTGTGGTACAACAATTTTTTTAGTTTGAATGGAAATCCATGCACAACAAGGGGCAACCATATACTGTATAGTGAATATTCCATAAGGCGTGCAATAATAAGCTTTTTATTCACTCTGGAATGTTGCTAATAATGCTGCTTAGCTTAGTATTGGAGCAAAGTGGAGCCCTGATTTCTAGGTTACCACTGTTTGCAACATTCCAGAGTAAATAAAACATTTATTTCAAGATGCTCTATGGAATGTCCTAGTTATAGCATGGAACACTAAACGCCATTGGGAAAATAACATAGGCTGCAGGAAAAATAACATGTTTATCACCTCAGGGGTGAATAACAGGGCTAAATAACAATGTTTTCTTTGCTTCCAAAATAGAAAATCACATGATAAAGTTGTTGAAATGAAGAGTCCATATGTCTAGGAAAAAGCTCCATTGCTGACTGATTTTGGTCAATGATCTATCATAAATTTCAATAACTATACTGCATTATCTTTCTGAATCTGAACTGTGGGGCAGCGCTGAATAGCCCGCCAAAATTCAAACTTGGACCTAAGCCTTTTGTGCCTGTGTGCTATCTTCCAGCTTCATCTGGCTACCAGACTTGCTCCAGAGGGGTCATGAGGGTATGCAGCATCTGATTTATACCACCCTCATCCACCTGTTTGCCAGCACTGGAGGAATCGCCACTGCAAGTCATTCTCAGGAGGCAGGTACACCTTCCCCTCCATTGCAGCCATTCAGCTTTCAGGATCCTATATCTAACTAACAGACCCACAAGTAGCCTGTCTGCACAAAGGACCTACGTGCTAAGGATAGTGACGTTGTCTGCCTTGAGCCTGCCGGTGTCAGCAAGTAAGCAGCCAGTGTGTCAGCATCTATGTTCCACTCTCCTCCTGACTCCTTTCCAGCAGCTCATTTACAGGCACATATTTAACAGTTGTAAGGTTCTGAATATGTTGCTACTGCCTTGTATGCAATTCCTGCCACAGGTCTGCATTTCAGCTATAGTTCTGTATTTCAGCTATAGTCTGTGCGATTATTCCACAGTGCTCATAAATCAATATTGCATTCTTAAGTGTGTGATCCTGTAATGTGATATTGTTTGCTCTTTAGGTTTGCTACCTGCTGTTTCCAACCACCCTATTTGCCTCCCCTACTGTTTCTTCCTTCAGCTGCTCATACTCAGCTCCTTATCTGCCTGTACCTACCCCTACCCCTTGCCTGCTTAACACCTTCCCTCTCCCCTGGCTGCCTTCTCTCTCTCTTCCTTCTTCCCTTCTTTTATCAATTTGACAAACTCCCTATATTGGGTCCCCATATCCTTCTCTCACTGTGCTGCTCCAACCCTTGACAGCACATCCCTCCTCCCCTTCCCCCTGTGCTGCTTCCCTCATGCTGCTTTCACTCTTTCTTCTTCATTTACTTATCAGCAATTGCACTAACTCCCTATATTGGGTCCCTCTCTCCTTCCCTCACTGTGCTGCTCCAGTCCTTGCCAGCATATCCCATCTCCCCTGGCTGCCTTCACTCTGCCTTCTTCCCTTTACTTATTGTCAATTGCATTACTTCCCTATATTGAGTCCCTCTATCTTTCTCTCACTGCGCTGCTCCAATACTTGCCAGCATACCCCACCTCCCCTGCCTGCCTTCTTCTCTTTACTTATTGTCAATTGCACTACGTCCCTATATTGGGTTCCCCAATCTTTTTATCACTGTGCTGCTCTCACTCAGCTCCTGTACTACCTTGATTCTTGCCTACACATCCCTCCTTCCTCTACACTCACCTGCCCTATTTTCTCATCCCCTTCCCCCTACCTTATCTGTCTAACTCCACATTTCCCAGCTGAAAAGATGATGATTTTATAATGATGTATCATTAATAATCACTATCAATTATGTGCATAGATCATGATCAAACTTCAAAAACCATCATTGTGATCATGACTAAAAATGATTAAACATGAACGTTAAATGGCTGCCAATCAAAAACCATCTTGTTATCGAAATGGTGATTATGATTAATGATGATCACATATCATCATGATTTTTCTTGATTTTCCATGGTGAAGAGTACTGTAATAAATTTAAAAATCAATTCATTTTCTTTCTATACTTTTGATATTTATTACGTCTTCTATTTAGACATCTTTACTGGTATCATCAGCTATGATGCATGTTCCGTACAAACATACTATCTTCAATTATACTTACCTTGATACCAGCAAAACTGCACTGTAAAAACAATGCATGTCAGAACTGCTAGAGGGGGAAAAATAGCACAGGGAAAAGATAGCGAAGGTACTGGTAGGGCTATCCCTGTAGCTGCTGGCAGGCATGCAAGGAAGCAGAGGATAAAAGCTCTGATGGGTGGTGGTCTTCCAAGCAGCTGCCATGGCTCAGAGGGTAGGGCCATAGGCAGTGCAGGGTGGGAGAGCATTTGTGGGCTGGGGTTCAGTTCCTGGTCCTGGAACACTTGTGCTGTTTTTTGTGTTAGGTTTTGTCTTCCTCCTCCCCCTTACCCTCTTTGTGTGACAACTCTCCCCCCTTGGTTTCTCCCCATCCCCCAGTTGCCTCCCTGCAGTGGGAGTTATTTAGCAGCCCTCACAAAAGTCAGTTTGTTTTTTTGTTTTATTTTTGCAGTGGTAGTGCTAGCTGTTTTTACTGAGCTCTACTTTTGTTTTAATGGTTTTTGCTGCATGGTATTTGCACGGTATTTGACCATGCTGTTTTTGTCTTAGCGGTATTGACCCTGTGCCCAAAATTCGACTGTCAAGGCAAAATTATTTCAAACATAGAAATTACCATTGTTTTAGTTCATAATTTGTGGAATTACAATATGCAAATTAGATATGTAAATGTCTATACTATATCGAACATTGCATTTCCTCTTCCTAAAGGGATTAACATTTGACTTTACATGATTTACATTATAATTTAGTTGCTTTTGCTGACATTTGACGTACATATTTTCATATTAGGAACAACACATTTTGATAAATATTACTCATGTGACTTACAGTCTTATAATACAGAACTAAAACAGTCATCAATGATCATCAACAATCATCATTTGATGATCCAGAGATTATCAAAAACTATTATGCTGATTTAAGCTTACAAAAAATAATCAATAATCATCATTTGATGATTTGAAAGTTACATGCTTGATGATTAAATCACAGTCTAGATGATGATCTTTATCACTATCTCTCTTGATGATCATATGGTAACATTTAATTATTAGCAGTGATCTGTCATGACTGACCTTCAAAAAAGACGAATGATGATTTATCAAATTTTCTGGGTTCCCCCATAGTTGTTCTTTTTGATTCCATCCTCATTTCAGGTAATCCCATACTCCCCCCTCTTAGCTCAACCACTACTCCCCCTTGTAGTGTGTGTTTAACTCCTGCTCCCTTTCTCAGCATAAACTCTCTCCCCTCGCTCCTGTTTATTACCAAATTCTGATCCCATGGTCTTCAGTCTTCATACTATAATGTTTATCACCCTCTCTCCTTCCTCTCCTGTTTTCTCTAGCTCCCTCCCTCTTATTGGCTTTCCCTCTCATTCCCACCTCCTTCTCCCTGCCCCCTTCCTTTCTCCCACCCTTCTCTCCTATTGCCTTCCCTCTCTTTCCATTCCCTGGCTCCCTAGGTGCTCCCTCCTCCCCTTCTCTTACCTGCACTTTGGAACTCTCAGATCTTTTCTTCCCATCCCTCTCCCCTATCCCTTCTCTCCCCCTCACCTGGCTTGTAAATGAATCTATGACTCCTTGAAACTCCTTATTTCTCTGCTGCTTTTAGTAGCAGGTGATATTGAGCCCAATCCTGGCCCCGCATCCTCTCATCCCACTTGTCTACCTAAAGGTTTGAGAGTAGCATACATCAGTGTTTGAAATCTCCTCCCAAAGATAGATCAGTTGCAACCACTCATGGTAAATCTTCAGCCTGATGTATTAATTATCTCAGAGTCTTAGTTATCCCCCAAGATCCCTAATACTGCAGTCTACATTTCTGGGTACACTCTCATCTGGCAGAATCATGCTAAGAGGGGCAGTAGCATTGCCATCTATCTGTCTTCTACGCTCTAGTTCATTCCTGTGCTCTCTGTCACTTCCTCCTCTGCATATGAGCTACTCCTCCTCAAACTCCCTCTCTCTTTCTCTGTTCCTATCTTTTTGGCTGGTGTTTATTGCTGCCCTGGCTTGTCCCCTTCATCAGTTACAGAGCTCCTTACCACAATCTCCACACATACCTTGTCTGGTGAATTACTCATCCTTGGGGACTTTAATCTTAACTGGCTCTCCATCTCACTATCTAAATTCTGCCATAACATTAAGTCCCTTCAACTTACTTGTTTAATGTACCAGCAACTCTGTGTGTTCCTATTGTACATTCACATTATTCCTGATGTGGAACCTTTGCAAATGAGCTTGTAGCTCAAAGGTTGTAATCCGAGAAGTCAATAAATAAATAAAATAAATAAAAATAAATAAATTACTCAACTGATCTCTGACCCAACCCAACAAAATCATAAATCCCTCAATCACTCCTTACTGGACTGGGTTCTTATCTTTTACCCCCACCATATCACAGATGCCAGCATCCTCCATGATGCCCTTAGTGACCACCATTTGGTCTATTGTGTGTACAAAATACAGAATCCCAAACCACCCCAATCCTCCAGATCCAGTCCTTCTGGTCACTGAACTTGTCCTCTCTCCATGCTGACTTGGTAGCTACTGACTGGTCTCACATTTCTGCTGCCAGTATCATCAGTTCTACCCTCAACTATTTTAATACCAAATTCCTGTCACTCTGGGATCTTCATGCCCCCCTCAGGAAAGCCAGGGTCTGTGGTTCCCACTTTCCATGTAGTGCAGCTGAATTACTGGCCTGCATACATGCATGTGATCTTGCCTGGAGGGCTCATAAGTTATCTGTCTCCCCTGCAGACTTAAGCAACTATCAGTCCCTTCTCAATCCCTTTACCTTAGCCACCAGGCTTGCCAAGGCTGAATCTGTTGCTTCCAATGGAGGGAGTTTGAGAAAACAATTTGGGAAAAAGATGCTAAGCAATTTTGGAAAATGGTGGCCAAGGTATTTGGGGAATATTCAGAGGAGCTTGATGCTTACATAGAGTCTAGGAGATGGGTAGAGCACTTTGAAAAAGCTGTTTTTTGATTATCAAATGGATTTAAATAATCCATCTTTAACCAAGCATGAATGGATCCCCTTAAAGTCAGAATTCTCTATGTACATGATCTATAAAGCCATACAATCATCTGTAAGACACAAAGCCTCTGACTCTAATGATATTCCAGTTGATGATATTTTGAATTCAGTAAATGTGTGGCTTCCAAGTTTACACAACATTTTCAAAATTATTAATAATTTTGGAATAATACCTAAGATTTGAACAGGAAATATTATAGTTCTAATATTCAAGAAGGTGAACAGAACAGTTCCTGTATGTTATAGACCAAAACATTTATAGGATAATACTAAGAATATTTTCAGTAGAATTGTTGCACACAGATTGTTGCTTTGGATACAAGAGAATAACATTATAGATGAAGCACAAGGAGGCTTCATGCCAAGACATTCTATAATAGAACAATGTTTTACCTTAATATATTTAATTGACAAATACACTTCAGTAAAATAACAAAAACTATATTGTATTTTTATTGATTTGAAAGAAGCATTTGATGGTGTAAATAGGATAATCACGTGGACTATCTTGGAAAATTTAGGAATGGATAAGGTACTGATCAATGTTATCAAAACTCTGTATAATAACAACAAAACACAGATTAGGTATAATACCGGAGGAGATAAAAGTGAAACATTCCCCTCCAATCGTGGGGTTAAACAAGGATGTGTCCTGTCCCCTATCCTGTTTAATTTTTTTATTAATTATGTTCTAGTTAAACTTCATGATTCTGAATTTCATATGCCCCGCATAGGTATCAGAAGTTGTCCCTGTTTAGCTTTTGCAGATAATGTGGTCCTGTTACCTAAAAGTTTGTTTGGAATAAGGAGAATAGCTCAGAAGTTTCTCAAGAGTGCAATAGAGTAGATCTTAAAATAATTTGTAACAAAACTAAAGTGATGGTATGTGGAAATGACAGGAAGAAAAACGTCAAGATAATCTTAGACAAAAGCAACTTGGAAATAGCAAGGAGCTTTTGGTATTTTAATATCTGATCATTTAACTTGGTGTAAACATTTAAAAAATATTGAAACAAAAACTAAAACACATTTTCAGACAATGATTAATTTTGCTTATAAATATTGTGGAAATTCATTAAAAGGGTCTTTAAATGTGCTGAATGCTAAAATATGGAGTAAGATCTTGCATGCACAAAAGTTTGGAGCTTGGGGGCCAAAATGACATTGGAGAAACTAGTGAATAAACATTATAAGAAGTTATTGGGTTTGCCTCAGGGAGCTCCTTCTGCTCCAGTGTGAGCAAAAATGGGAAAATTGTCTAGTGAATGTCTAATACAAGAAAGATTGGCTCTGTATTGGCTTAAGGCATATACTATGAGAGAAAACAGATTACCGCATATGTATATTGAAGAAGCCATTTGATATTTACAAGAAAAAAAACAGTATTTCCCAGTATACTGTACTTATTGTTGAAAATATTTTTAAACATTGTGGTTTGTTGCAATGTTTTACCAAGGTATTTTATAGACAACTGTATAAAATTGCTCTAGTAATAAAGAAGCAACTAAGAGCAATTTCTAGACAAAAAGATATGGAGCAAATCTCTCAATTAAAGATAAGTAAATGTCTATCGACTAGTAAAATCCAATTTGACTTTGAAATTTATTTAAAGTTAATTGATGACCCACAATGTAGAAAACTCCTAACTAAATCCAGATTTGAATTCTATGCTAGCCAAAGACTTATCTATTGGCAACAGAATAGAAGGACTCCTAATGCAATCAAATGCAACAAAGGAGAAGATAATTTGACTCACTTATTAATATTATGTCCTTTATATAACAATAGTAGGAAGGACATTTTAGGTGAAGTTTTGGCTCCTTACAAATGACACTTTGTGAAATGGCAACATTTTTACTTTGCTCAAAATCAAAAATTATACCAGAGCTAGTTGTTTCATTCCTGAAGATTGTAGATTGTAAAAAACTACATATTGTCAAGTGAAATTTTGTAAAAGAAAGCACATTCTCTCAATATGGTATAGAATGTATATACTATAGCTGCATTATTAGTCATTTTAATTTGAAACAAATTCAAATTCAGAATAAAAGCGAAATATTGTAAATTTGGATGCATGATCTTTTGGTGGCATATTATTTGTATTACAGAACTGGACTTTTAAACATTGAATGTATTATGATATTGTAATGACATGAATTGTCGATCAATAAACATTACTACTACTACTACTTTGCTTCCACCTTCCAGAACAATCTTAATTGCCCCTCTAAGTTCTGGAAGGTTATTCATGCCCTCTTTTCCCTCAACCCAGTCCTCCTCCCTTTTCTTCAAGATGGATGACACCTCCATTTCTGCCCACCTCTCTGTTGCATCAGCATTCAACTCATTTTTCACCTCCTGTGCCTCCTCCCTTCTCTCCTCCCTTCCCCTTACCCCTCCCCCATCCTTCTATCCTGTCTCTCCCCTTCTCCTTCTTCCCTATCACTCCTGCTGATACCCTCAAGGCTCTCTTGGTTCTTAACCATTTCAAGGGCAGGAGTCCTGATGGGCTCAACCCCAAACTTCTCCATCTCTCCACCCTTGCCATTGCTCTACCAATCTCCTCCCTTCTCAACCTCTCTTTCTCCCTTGCCTTTGTCCCTAACTCTTGAAAACAGGCCATTGTCATACCCCTTCCCAAAGGAGGTGACTCCTCCTGCCCTGGTTACTAATGCCCTATCTCCCTGCTCCCCACTTTAGCTAAACTACAATAACACCTTGTGCTATCTCAGCTCTCCCCCTTCCTTGATTCTTCCTCTTTCTTCATCCCTTTCCAGTCTGGCTTCTGCAAATTCCACTCCACTTCTTCCTTCCTTCCTTCCTTCCTGGTCTGACTTACTGACTCCTTTTTCTCTGGCATGGATGAAGGCCTAATCACCTCCACCATCTTTATTGACTTGGCTAAAGCCTTCAGCACTGTATCCCATCTCCTTCTTCTTGACAAGCTTATGGCAGCAGGCCTCTTTGACTCCTCAACTAATTGGTTCTACTCGTACCTTGAGAGAAGGTCTCAATCTGTTTGAATTGGAGACTCCTCATTCCCCTCCACTTCCTATCAGCACTGGTGTCCCCCAAGAATCCATCCTTGGCCCAATTCTCTTCTTGGTCTCCTGAATGACCTCCCTGCCACCTGCTCCTTTGTGTCCATTCATATGTACACAGATGACACAGTATTATTTGCCTCTGGTTCCTCTCCCTCTGATCTGATGGCCAGTCTTCAGCTGCACTTCAACAACATTCAGCAATACTTCAGGCAAATCAGCCGTCCCTCAATGCCAAGAAAATGGTTTCCATGACCTTTGGCACTAAGCTGAAGCTTGCTAGGCTCCCCTCCCTCCCCTCCTTCCACTCCTTAGATGGGACCACAATCAATAATGTTCCCTCATTTAAATACCTTGGGATTCAGCTCGACTCTCACCTCGACTTTTCAATACATATGGATGCCATCCACAAAAATCTTTACCCTAAACTTGGTGCATTATACAGGGATAAAGGTTGCATTCTTGTTTCTGCACATTGAGCATTTGTTCTGAAAATGATTTTCCCCATCTTCGACTGTGGTGACATAGTCTACAGTGCTGCTCCAAAGACCACACTAGCCAGACTGGATCCCCTCTTTCAAACCTTCTGTCACTTTGTTCTGGACAGTCTGCCACACACCAACCATTGTGCCCTTTAATCCTTCCTCTCCCTCCCCTCCTTTGAAACCAGATACCTTGCTTGTTGTTCCTCCTTTATCTATAAATACTGGCTAGGCTCCCTCCCCCCTTTCCTTACCTCTCTCCTTCTCCCCACCTTCTTCTTACACCCTTCTCAACTCTGACTATCAATCCCTCGGACCGCCTTCAAGAAAATCTTTTGCTGGCCAGGCTGCTTTCTCCTACTGCTTCCCCAAACTATGGAATTCCCTCCCCCAACCATCTGCTGTGCTCTTTCCGAACACTCACTCTAATCTCTTCTCTGCAATTTCACTTCTCACTCCTGCAGTTGCACCTGATTCCCATTTCTGGTCAGCTTCTCAGTACCCTCCACACCCTTCCTCCTCTCCCAGTCCTCCTATTCTGCATTTGGCTATCTCCCCCCTCAATAGCCCCAGTAGTAACAAGCCCTAGCATCTCCTGTTAACCCTCTTTAGCTCAGCACTGCATAGCTTTCCCTCCCTTACCCTTGAATAAATTGCCCATTGATTGTTACTTAGTTATCATGATGCTTAGTTTTTTACCTACCATGTTATATTTTGTTCTTTATTGTTCTTCATTGCCTCCTTCCCCCCTTCCCAGGACACTTCTGGAAATGAGCTATTATCAGCTCAATGTATTTTCTGGTAAAAGTTTTGAAATAAATAACTAAATTAGTAGCACAGTAAGAGGGCAACAACTTGGTTGTGTAATCTGGGGCAGAGATGAAAATTCAAAAACTGCTGAAAGAGACTGAAAACCAATTAGTTCCATCACAGGTAACAGCAAAGTTCTTGCTGCACTGTGGGCATGTGATAAAATCTGCATGTAAGAAAGTGTTGGATTATGGATTTGTTGATGCTTTTGAATAGAGGTTTGAAGTGGAATCATGACTACACCATTAGTATAATCTGTAATATAACCTCATTAAATTCTCCTCCACACCTTATTTTCCTCTTCTGTACAGTACCATCTCCCTATTATTCTACTCAGAATCTGCAATATGACCTGATAAAATACTTCTCCACCCCTTATCTTCCTCTTCTGAACCATCTCCCCATGAAATTCAAATACCCACTTGTGGTGCACACTTCCCTCCGGAGTCTATGACACCTTCCACTAGGCTATATAGCCATCTTGTCTTTTTCATTACTCAATTCAACCATTACCTTCTTCTACTACTATTCTACTCAAAATCTGAAATATAGTCTTGACGTACAGCTCCTGACATCTCCCACCTGCCCCCCATACAATTTCTGAACTATCTCCCCTTGAAGGATTCGAACACCTCCCTGAGGTGCACATTCTCCTGCAAGTCTGTGACACTTCCACTAGGCCATACAGTCATCTTGTTTTTCTTAATATCCTACTCAACCTTTTTCTTCTTCTAACACTGCTCTACTCTGAATCTAAAATATAAGCTTTCATATCATCTTGTTGCATAACTCTTGACTCCTGCCACCTGTCCCCCATAAAATTTCCCTCCACCTGTCCCTTGCCACACCACCTAAATTACTACCCCACCCTTCTACTGTCACCTCTTGCTTCTTCTCCCCTTGGGAGTTTTGATCACCCACCTGTGGTACTCACTCCTCTCCCAAGTCTGTGACACCTTCCTCTAGGCCACATAGTCTTCCTGTTTTCTCTTTATCTACTATTCAGCCATTACCATTCTCTTCTGCCTCGGTCTACTATTCAGCCTTTACCATCTTCTTCTTCTTCTGCTATGCATTTCCTTTACCATCTTCTTCTGCCATGCATTTTGCTGTGCATTTCCTTTACCATTTTTTTCTGCCATGCATTTTTTATCTCCCCATTTTACCATCTGTAGGATATTCTGTTCAACCTGCAGAGGGAGTTCCAGTTTAAAGAGTAATTTATCCTCTCCCTGAAGTGCTCTTGCATCATAGAGGGAGTCCCAGGCTATAGCCCCATTCCTTCTCACCCTGAAGTGCCCTTGTTTCACCGCATATCTCTAACCCGTACAATGTTTCCTTTCCTCCTTGTGCTGCTATGCTTCAGCTGCTATCTGTCATTCCCTTCCAACCCCTTGATCTGCACTCCTTTATCAGCTAATTCCAAGACACTGGTGTTATCCCATCCATTTGTTCAGTCACAAATCTTCCTTCTACCCTTCCAAAGTGCCCCCTTTGGGATTCTTCTGCAGCTACCCTTGTGAACTTCCTGACTTGTCCATGTCCATGACAGTTTTGGGCTACGCAGCTCTTATACATGATGTGCCCATCCTGCCTTGCCAGATTCAGCAATTGAACGCTTTGCTCATCCCCCAAACGCAGGTTTCTCCACTTTTCAAAATTCAAATTTTTAAGTAGATGTTGTAAGAATCTGATCTTTCTACTCTTATTCTGTGCTGGAAATATTGAACTAAACCCTGGCCCTCCATTAGCTATAGCCTTGCCTGCTGAGTTTGCAGCCACCAAAGGTATGAAGTGTATATACCTAAATGTGTGTAGCTTACTAAAAAAGATAGACTATGCCCAAGCCTGGGTATCTCACACTAACTCCGATATCTTTGTAGTGAATGAGATCTGGCTAAAAAGTTCAATCCCCGATAACCTGATATTGTATCCTTCCTATAACATTTTCTGTATCAATAGGCAGGAACGGGTATTGTTATATATGTCAAGGACAAGCTCGCAGCTTCTGTAATCACTGCTGTCTACTCTGAAGGAATTTGATTGCTTGGGGTTAAATTTAGCAATCTCCCCAGTAGAGACCATAAATGCAATAGGCTGCTATACACCGCCAACAGAGGTATGGAGCTCATATGTCATTTGCGTAACTTCGTGGACACTAAGCAAAATGAAACTATCATTCTTGGTGACCTAAATTTGGACTGGCATAATACCAACTCTAGAAGTAAACAACTGAGAGACATTTGTGATCATTCAGACTTCATCCAATTAATATCGGAATTCACTCGCCCCAAACCTAGGAATAATGCAAGCAACTAATTAATTGACCTGATCCTTACCAACTGACCTAACAAATTCTCCCACGCAGCAGTTTTCCATAATGGCAAGGCAAAGCAAGGCACATTTTATTTTTCCAGGCACCCAATCCCAGAGGCTCTGGCTGCTGTAAACATCAAAACAACTATTCATGGAAAAAAAAAACAGTAAACATTTCAGCAAATAAATTTAAACAGGCCATATAAATTGGCAGAAAAGGCCTAAGCTAAAAACAATGGCTAGAAGGGACCATCCCAAGGATAAGCTCAAATAAACAGTGGCTGGGAAGGCCTGACTGTACAAGTAGGTCTTGAAGTGGGCCTTGAATACCTCAACTGAAGGGGCTTCCCATACAGAAGGTGGAAGAAAATTCCACAGGACAGGGCCAGTGACACTAAATGCTATGTTGCTGGCAGTTTTCAACCTCATCCTGGAATTGCAAGGAGTCCTCTAGAGGAGGAGCAGAGGGAGTGGACTGAGGCAGCGGGTGTAAGAAGGTTAGACAAGTATCCAAGGCCCAACTCATGTAGGACCTTAAAGGTGAGCAGGCCCACCTTGAAGAGGTTCCTTCACCTGACTGGCAGTCAGTGCAGTTCACGCAGCACCGAGGTGATGTGACATTATTTCTACTGCCATGTCAGCAACCTGGCAGCTGCATTCTGCACTAGCTGCAGACTGTGGAGGGTGCCTCCTGAGACCCCGAAGTAGAGTGCATTACAGTAGTCAAGCCTTGACATCACAAAGGTGTGCACCAATGTCAGGTCCGGGGCTGAACTAGGCTTGATCCTGGGGATATTCCTAAGATGATAAAAGCTGGTCTGGACAATGGTTGACACCTGAGCTTCAAATGTCAATCTGCTGTCAAAGGTCACACCAAGGTCACACACCATAGAGGAGACCTTCAATGGCACAGACCCCGGAACAAATCTGTTTCTGCACCAGAGGCCATCCTATCACACCCTCTGTTTGACTCCACAACCAGTACCTCCATCTTATCGGGGTTCAGTCACAACCAGCTAGAGGCCATCCAGTCACTGATCTTGGCAAGGCACTCATTTAGCACTTCCACCACATTGGATGTCCCAAGCGCAAAGCAAAAATACAGCTCGGCATCATCCGCATAGAAATGAAAACCCAAACTGTACTTCCTAATGAGCTCTCTCAGAGGCAGCATATACATGGCAAACAACATTGGTGACAAGACCAAACCCTGAGGTACTCCACACGACAGGAGGCTAGGGGAGGAAGAGGAATTCCCCATCACTACCCATTGCCTCCTATTCCTGAGATAGGACACATAATGATGTTAATGACCACTGCACAGTGGTCTGTATTAGAGGTTTACCGGTAACTAAGTCCATCAGCAGAATTATTTGGAAGAGGAGTTTCCACAAATTTAGCCTTGCCCATTATCTTGCTGATCTGAGAGACATAAACTGGGTGGACTTCTACATGGCCGCAAATGTCAATGACGTGGCCTCCATTTTTACTGACACTCTAAATATCATCATCAATAAACATGCCCCTAAGAAAAATGTAGAACCAGGAAACACTCCTGTTCATGATTTAATGCTGACCTGAAAAGTACCCTAAACAAAAGGGACCAATTATTGGCCACAGCAAGGCATACCAAACACCCCTCTGATTGGGAGGCCTTTAGAACTACTGTCATTGGAACAACTTCACCAAATTAATTAGATCCACTAAGGCTAATTACTACCTATCAGCCTTCAAAATGGCAAAGGGTAATTCTGCTACATTCTGGGGGTTATAAAGTCAGTGGAGGGAAAGAAACCAACCTCCATGCTACCAGATAAGATTACCCATCAGGGTGTGGCATTAACCAATGTCAGAAATTTTGGATAGCTTTAATGACCATTTCTGTATGGCAGGCCTAGCCTTCGACACCTCCAAAGCCACTACTCTAAAATCTAGCTTACCTCAACCAACCCCCCCATCAACCAACAATAGTTTCACATTCTCCCCGTTCCAGTATAAGCATGTTGAAGACC
This sequence comes from Neoceratodus forsteri, assembly GCA_016271365.2. Classification (NCBI taxonomy): domain Eukaryota; kingdom Metazoa; phylum Chordata; order Ceratodontiformes; family Ceratodontidae; genus Neoceratodus; species Neoceratodus forsteri. Next base: position 1,123,716,571 of record CM057449.1, on the reverse strand, counting down.
TGCTATGGCACCCAGACTTAAAGAAAGGTGCTTGTGCTGACAGATTAGAAACTTTTTTTCTCAAATCTGGGTTTCATTATTTAACTGCCCCATCCTGCCTTTATTCAATTTGTCAATTACCTCCTGTGTTGTACCTGAGGCCTGGAAAATAGCACGTTCTTCTCTTATTCAGATCAGGAGACCCTATGGACTTGAATAATTACAGACCAATTTCCCTACTAACCGTACTCTCAAAACTTTTAGAAAAACTACTAAATGCTTAGGTAAGAGATTACTTTGATAGGTCAAACCTAGTGAACCCATCCCAGTTGGGTTTTAGGCCAGCTCACAGTACAAATACTGCCTTCGCCATGGTCACAAATGATTGGCTCCTTGCCATAAACAAAAAACAGATCTCAGGAGCCATATTCCTAGATCCTAGTAAAGCATTCAACACTGTCAACCATGATTTACTCCTAATCAGGCTAAATGCACACAGCATAACCAGCCAGGTGTTAAATTGGTTTACTAGCTACCCATCAGCCCTTATAGTGATCAGAACACTGGCATTATGGCGCTGGGCAATCAGGGCACCAAATGTGTGATTCACCACCCCCTTCCCGAGGTCCATCCCCTCCTGGAGTAGGAATCCTCAAGAAGGGGGAGTGGGGGGTTGCAGGGTAACATTGCCGATTGGTGCCCTAATTGCTGGTACTTTCCAAGGGTGGAACTACCTTTCAGGTAGGATGCAGCAGATAAAGGTGGAAGGCTCACTCTCACCACTTCTCTCTCTCTCACAAAGGGGGTACTGCAAGACTTAGTTCTTGGACCTCTTCTGTTCACTATATAAATTCCATCAGTGCTAATGTGAACAGAGCAAAAATCCACTTATTTGCAGATGACACTGTCCTCTATTCCTCCAAATCCTCGATGAATGAGGTCTGTGCAGAACTACAGGCTGAATTTGACCTCCTTCAGCATAATTTGTTACAGGCCAAACACCTTCTAAATGTTAAAAAGCTAAGGTCATGTATTTCCACTCTATCTTACCTCTTTCCCTAATTACCTCTCCTTACTGCTTCCCATCAAAACCCTCCTCAATGACAACCTAGAAATTGTTGACAAATTTAAATACCTGGGGTGTTTGTTAGACCACCACCTGTCCTTCTCTGCTCATATTGATTCACTCTCAAAAAAGCTGAAGCAAAGGCTCGGTTTCTTCTTTAGGAACCGGTCTCTTTTCCTGTGGAAGCCAGGTTGAGACTGGTACAGATCACGTTCATCCCTCTGCTGGACTATGTCATATATGGCTGTTGTTCGGATAACCTGCTGCAGTCACTCAACACACTCTACCACAGGGCAGTACACTTCATCACAAATAACAACCCTCGCACTCATCGTTAGAATTTGTATGCTTCCTTGGGCTGGGCTTCTCTGTCTGCCAGATGGCTTCTCCACTCACTCTTATGGCTTTACAAAGCGCTCCTACTAAAACTTCCTTCATACATATCGTGTCTCTTCTATTGCACTGTCTGCCTCTATCCACTATGTAGTAGCTCCTATATCATGCTGAATGTCCCTAAATCTCGCTTTCAGTTTGGTAAAATGGCCATCAGCCATTCTGTCCATGATGCTTGGAACAATGCACAACCTACCCTCAAATTACAAAATTTGGTACCTCTAAATATTTTAAAAAATTTAGTTACCAGCAAATTACATGATTCCTTCACATGCCACCCTCATTGTTGATCTCACCATTACCCCCACTAGTTCCTCCCTGCTCTGATTATATCTGTTAGAGTAAAACAGTCATTCCGGGTAGTGGTCCTCACTCTCCTCACCCTCCACCTCACCCATTCTATGTTCTCTTCCCTGCTTCCCATCCATCCCCCTCCTTCAGTACTTCACCCTTGTTACCCCTTCAATTTCTCCCTGTTTCATGTTCTTAACTCTCTGTCCCACATCCCATGACTGGGAGTTTCTACTGCTGAAATGCTTCCACTATTCTAGAGTAGGAGATTTATTTATAAATATCATGCACTTTGGCCTCAGCACTTGTACCTAAATTTTATGGGATTGTGTATATCATCCAAATACTGCATGTTTTGTCCTTTTGTACCTTTTGCACTGATGTTCCTCATCCACTGTATTATATGCACCGTCCATGTCTCTTTTTGATTGCTACAGTGTTACTATCCATCTCTGTACTGCACTGTATTGCTCTTCCTGTTTATTGTTGTACCAATGTACAGTATGCCATATGCTGTATGTATTTTAAATGTCTCTCTCAGGTTCTCCTTGTAAATGAGCTTGCTCAATGGAGTTCTTCTGCTTAATAAACCTGAACTTGAACTTGTATAACCCAGCCTAGAAACTACAGCAAAGTAATGGAGCATTGTCCCTGCTATTTTGTAATTTTTTCATGGTGAGATCAGATATGGTAGGATCACATTGCTTACAATAAACATGGGAGAAAATAGATGTAATGCGATGAAGTATGGCCAGGTTGCCCATCAAGTTTTACTTCCAGTTATCTTAACAGCTATAGTATGAAGTAACAAAGGAAGGGTGAGGGCACTCAGTCAGAAATTTGATGTCAACACAGGGCATTTAAACTAAGAAATGGGGAGATAGCGACAATACTCGTGCATAATTGCGAGTATGTAGACACTCCCCCCAACACAGAGGGAAACAAATATGCCCAAGCAAATGTGAGGTGGGAGGTAGCATGCAAAATATATGGAAAAACACAAACCCGGGAAAAGCATGTTCAGGAACAAAAGAGGGGGAAACACCGTAAGGGAAAAACATGCACCATAAAAGGGGAAAACCGGGTCTGGAAGGCAATGGTTACAAATACAAGAAGCTTAGCAAACATGATCCCGGATCTCATAGCCACAATAGAAGAAGATAGGTTAGACTGGGTGGCAGTGACTGAAACATGGTTCACAGAAAACCATACTTGACACACAGCCATCCCAGGTTTCAACATATTTAGGAGGAACAGAAAAGGAAAACAAGGGGGGCCTTCTTCATCAGAGAGGGCTTAAATGCAACAGAGTTACAGGTAACTCAGGATGGAGCAGAGGCTCTATGGATAACAATTGAAAGCAGGAAAGGGACTGCAATTAGAGTAGGCGTTATCTACAGACCCCCAACACAGGAGTAAAAAGGGGATATCGAGCTTATGGAAGCCATAAATAAAGTGGCAGACAAAGGTGAAACGATACTGGTGGGGGAATTTCAACTAGCCAGATATAGAATGGGGCCCATATACAGTACAGCAGCATCAACTAGGAGTAGGGATTTCCTAGCAGCACTGCGAGAAGCAGGCCTGAAGCAGCTAGTAAATTCACCAACGGGGGGGGGGGGGCACTGTCCTAGACCTGATACATATGAACACCTAAAAAGTACATGACATAGAAGTAGGACACGATCTCGGTTCAACTGACCACCAGTTGATATGGCTCAAAGTCAAGGCATTTGAGGACATCAGTCACTTAAAAACAAAGGTTACAGATTTTAGGAAGGCAGATTTTCAAGAAAAGTTTGCTTGGAAAGGAACCTAGCCAGGCATACACTGGGGTGTGCTGTTGAAGACATGTGGACTAACCTGAAGGAATCAATTCAAACAGCCATGGAGGAATGCACCAGGAGGGTAGGAAAAGCGAAAAAGAGAAGAAAGTCACTCTGGTTCACAAGTGCGGTGGCATCCAAGGTGACGGAGAAAAGGCAGGCTTTTAAAAAATTCAAAGAGTCCGCAAGGGAGGAGGACAAAGAGGGCTATAAGGACAAATTGAAGGAAGCAGGTAAAAAAAATCAGGACGGCAAAAGCTGAAACAGAACTAAACATAGTACAGGGGGTAAAAAGGGGGAACAAAACCTTTTTAGCTATATTAGGGAGATGAGAAAAAATAGGGGAGGTACAGTATCTTAAGACTCAAAAATGGGGGGGGGGGGTAGTGGAGAAGGACAAACAAAAGGCAGAGGTCCTAAATAAGTACTTCTGCTCAGTTTTCATAAAGGAGCAAGAGGGAAATGGACAGACAGTAAGGGAGAAAGAGGTCACAAAAGCAGAGATAGATACAACAAGCCCCTTCACAGTAGATCAAGTACAAAAGGCATTACACAAGTTAAACGTAGATAAGGCCATGGGCCCAGATGAGATGCACCCGAGAATACCAAAGGCACTAGCACAAGAACTAGTAGCCTCTCTGACAGAACTATTCACCAAGTCCCTGAGGAGTGGAGTCATCCCAGAGGACTGGAAAAAGGCAACAGTTGTCCCTCTCCATAAATCGGGAAGCAAAGAGAAGGCAGGAAACTACCAGCTGGTCAGCTTCACATCAGTGGTAGGCAAACTGATGGAGTTACTACTCAAGGAAAGGATTATAGAGTTCCAGGAAAAAATGAGCAGCAGGACACAAAGCAGCATGGCTTCATGGTAGACAGATCATGCCAAACAAACATGATCGATTTCTTCAGCCGGGTCACCAGGACAGTGGAGCGGGTGGGGGCAGTAGATATAGTCTATCTGGACTTCAGTGAAGCATTCGGCTCTTTTCCGCAGAGGCGGCTGATAAATAAATTGGGAAACATGGGAGTAGAGCAGGAAGTGGTAAACAGGGTAAGAAACTGGCTGAGTGGGAGGACACAAATGGTGCTGGTAAATGGTGACTTATCTGAGGAGAGAGAGGTGACCAGAGGAGTGCCCCAGGGGTCAGTGCTGGGACCTCTCCTCTTCAATACTTTCATTAGTGATATTATGGAAGAGTTGGAAGAGAAGGTGTGTCTATTCGCAGATGACACAAATATTTGCAGCAGGGTAGATACCCTGGAAGGGGTGAAGAAAATGGAAACAGACCTAGAGAAGTTGGAAGTATGGTCTAAAACAGGTCAGCTAAAATTCAGTGCAAAAAAGTGCAAGGTCATGCACATAGGCAAGGGCAACCCAACAAGGGAGCACAACTGGGGGGAAGGGACTGGCAGCAAAAAAGCAAGAAAGGGACCTGGGTATCATTTATTTTGGAAGACTTGAAAATGGCAAAACAGTGTGAAAAAGTGACACTGAAAGCTAGAGGTATGTTGGGTTGCAATGGGAGGGGCATTTGGCCTACCTGGGCTAGCCGCCTCTGGAGCAGCCGAGTCGGCAAACATTGAAGCTGCTGGCCAACCTGGGCTAGCCATCTCCGGAGCAGCCGATTGCTGAACATTGAAGCTGCTGGCCTACCTGGGCTAGCCGCCTCCGGAGCAGCCGAGTTACCGAACATTGAAGCTGCTGGCCTACCTGGGCTAGCCACCTCCGGAACAGCTGAGTCGCCGAACACTGAAGCTGCTGGCCTACCTGGGCTAGCCATCTCCGGAGTAGCCGAGTCGCTAAACATTGAAGCTGCTGGCCTACCTGGGCTAGCTGCCTCTGGAGCAGCCGAGTCACTGAACATTGAAGGTACACTATTGGGACACCTGTGGAGGAGCTGGCATTTTCTTTTGTTGCTTCTGGCTGAGGAGTTTTTAATCATGGCGCCTTTTCCTTTCTGTGCCACTGGTTGAACGGAGTGCTGTCACTCACTTGACCCTCGCTATTAAGCTAACCGGACTGCCTTTGTAATTGTTATACAGGGCTGGGCTCCCTACTTATAAATTCAGTAGCTTGTTTTATTTTAAATCAATAATTGCTTTGATTTAACATGGAAAACCTACAAGCTACCTAAACTGGCTGGTCTGCTTGCTGAGGGACACCCCTAATTAATGTTTGTGCAGGACTGGGCGATTTTCTCACTACTCCGGTAGCATGTTTAAAAACTTAAAGTACTTGATTTAAAATAAACCAGAAAACTGTAAGCCATCTAATTTGGCTGGTCTGCTCACTGAGGGACTTCTGCAGGTGCGAGCAGAGACGAGGAGCACTTGCCAATCAGCTGTTCTCTGCTGGCCAATCTTGGATGCAGCTCGGGAAGGAGGTCTAGCAACAGCCTCGAAGTTATTAATCTGTGTTTCAGCATGTACTTTAAAGTGCAGTCTGTATGGTGAGAATTGATTTATTTGACTGTGTTAGAGTTTTAATCTGTCTGTAATATTCCAGGCTCTTAGATTATGTTTCTCTCCCTGGACTGAATTAATTAACTGGGGTACCCCACCTGAGCACAGTGTAACTGCAGAGTCCAGGACTTTCCCTACCTCCTCCTACCCACTATTCACTTGCTCTCCCTGTCCCCTCTCCAGGTCTTTTACTCCTACCCTAATGTACCTACATATTTAACCTGACTTCTCCTTTCTCTCTCTCTCTCCTTAGCTGCTGGTCTACCTGGGCTAACTGCCTCTGGAGCAGCCGAGTCACCGAACATTGAAGGTACGCTATTGGGACACCCGCGGAAGAGCTGGCATTTTCTTTTGTTGCTTCTGGCAGAGGAGTTTTGAATCTTGGTGCCTTTTTCTTTCTGTGCCATTGGTTGAACGGAGTTCTGTCACTCACTTGCCCCTCGCTATTAAGATAACCGGACTGCCTATGTAATTGTTATACAGGGCTGGGCTCCCTACTTATAAATTCTGTAGCTTGTTTTATTTTAAATCCATAATTGCTTTGATTTAACATGGAAAACCTACAAGCTACCTAAACTGGCTGGTCTGCTTGCCGAGGGACTCCCTGTTTAATGTTTGTGCAGGACTGGGAGCTTTTCTCACTATTCTGGTAGCGTGTTTAAAAACTTAAAGTACTTGATTTAAAATAAACCTGAAAACCACAAGCCATCTAATTCGGCTGGTCTGCTCACCGAGGGACTTCTGCAGGTGGGAGCACAGTCGAGGAGCACTTGCCAATCAGCTGTTCACTGTGGGCCGATCCTGGTTGCAGCTCGGGAAGGGGGTCTAGTATCACCCCGCAGCCGCTGCGCATCTGCGCCCCACCTGCCCCCCAATTCCCTCCCACCCATAGCTGGTGTTGAATATATAGCCAGGAATCTCACGTGTACTTATCACGTGGGCTGTGGAAGAGAAAAAAATCTATCTCCCTAATTTCTCATCTGCACTTTATAACTGTTGGCCACTAGCGGTCCCCATATATTAATTCTTGTCACTGTACCTCAAACAGGCTACAGTAAGCTGTGCTGCCTGTGTTTCTGGTCTCTGAGGACTCTCTCCCCACTTCCCTCTCTACACTCTCTCCCTTCTTCTCTTCCTGTCCTATTCAACAGCCTAATGATGTCGCTCCTGATTAAATGCCTCTTCTCCTTTCTCTCATTGCTGGCTCTATACTCTTTCTTACCAATTCTTGGGAACTCCTCTACCTTCTCTGCTGCCTCCCAAAATGACTTCTCCTACTCAAACATGATACTGTATAAATTCTCTGATCAGGTACCTCCTCTGGGCATCAGTTACAAACCTATCGGTTCTATTATTGGACTCCTGATAAGAAAGAAAATCTTTAACCACCGTTGTGCCTCTCGCATGTTCCTGCATGCCACAATCTAGATAGCAACTCTATCCCTCACAGTTTCTGGTGACATTGAGCCAAACCCTGGTCCCATGGGATTGAACATGCAACATCCTCAAGTTAACTTACCTCAAGTGCACAAACCCCCTGGACTATCCTTTGCCCACATAAATATCCAGAGCTTGGCAGACAATCTCCCTGAGCTTGAAGTGTGGGTACATGTTAATAATCCTGATATCCTTGCCTTGTCTGAAACATGTCTAAAATCTTCAGTCCCTAACTCTGCATCTGCTCTCTCAGGGTACAACATGCTTTGTGTGGACCATCCTACATCCAAGAGAGGAGGTGGCCTGGCATTGTATTTCAAACCGCACCTCAAGTATATCTCTGGTACCAGGTACTCCCCTTAGTCATTGTGAAGTACTGCATTCGGTCCTCCTATTGGGAGGCACAAAGAAACTCCACATCCTAAGTGTCTACTCCCCTCCGAGAAACAGTAAGTTCGGTCTTTAAGAACTTATTGACCTAATACCTACGGTATCCTCTAAAAGTGACATTATCTGCCTTGGGGATTTCAACCTGGACTGGCTGGGCCCGAATGCCTCTCACCTAGCATCTACCCTTAGTAAAGCTAATTTGACTCAACTTATTGTATCTCCTACCAGAGTTTCCCCTGACGGATCCAGTCTCATGCTCATCGACTGGATACTTACCAATAAAGTGGACCGGATTAACTCCTCTGGTGTCCTAGTGGACTCTATCAGTGACCACTGTCCTATACACTGTATGTGGGAGGCCTCTCCCCCAACTTATCGTTCCAAAATTCTGTCCTTCTCAAACTTTGCTCTCCTGGACACAACAGACTTTCTTCAGGACCTCAGTTTGGTTGACTGGTCCCCTATTTTCATCACCAATGATGTCAAGACAGCTACTGCACACTTCACCAATGTATTACTATCCCTTCAGAGGAGACATATCCCCACCTCTACTCGTAGGGTCAAGAGCAAAGCCACTAAGTAGCTTATGTGCCCTCTACTCCAGCGCCTAAAACTAAGAGATAGACTATGGGTGAAATGGAAATCCTCTGCCCTGCCTTTGGACTATGAGGAATATCGTGCCTTAAGAAATGCCTGTAAGAACATCAGGTTGGCCAAAAGTAACTACTACAGTGAGTTACTTCGCTATTCCTCATCCAACCCAAAACAATATTGGGCACGAATAAATGAAATCCTTGAGAACAACAAGCCTCAGACTCTGAGGGAATTGTTGGTAAATGAGGTCAGCTGTAACCACCCCTTTACTATTTATTTATTTATTTAAGAATCAGTTTACAACCTTTGAGCCAGAGGCTCGTTTCCAAAGGTACTTCGTCACATAAAGACATACATTGTGTTTTGGTTACATAGCAAAGATTTGCAAAACAATAGGCGTTCAACAGAGGCGCCACGTCACATTGTGGACAGACAAATACAAATTGGGTACAGGGTACATGTAATTGATAACAGGTGTTCCACAAGTTGGTAACAAGTGAGCATTCTGGTAGGTAAACACTGAAACAGCTGGCACTGGCCAGGTTAAACATAGGCATGGTGTACAGGGAAGTGGTGGAGGGGATGGTTAGGTGGAGAGCTGCCCAGGGGGCATTGTCAAGAGAAGCAGAGGTGAGGCTATGTTCAGAGACAGGAGCACTATTGCAGAAGCTTTTAACTCTATCTTCATCATGCTATCCCACCTTCCCTCAGGCCTCTCCTCTTGGCTCTCCTACTTCCCTCCATGATACCTCTTATGCACCTGCACCTCGGAAGCTTGCTCCTGTCACTAGATTTGAAGTCCTAAAAATTCTCAGATCCATCTCTCCCCATGATAGTGCGGGTATGGATGGTCTTGAACCCAGGACCCTTCAGCTGGCGGCCTTTCTATTAGCAACACCAGTAACTAGACTATTCAACCTCTCTATCTCTATGTCAGCTGTTCCCCTCATATGGAAATTGGCTAGGATTATTCCTGTGTTCAAAAAAGGTGACCCTAACACATTAACTTAATTATAGGCCCGTTGCTATACTGCCTACCCTTAGCAAACTGCTGGAAAAATTAATTCATGGCCAGGTCATCTCTCGACTGACCAAACTCAATCTTCTGTCTCCTATCCAGCATGGTTTTTGGCCTGGACACAGCACCACCATGGCTCTTACCCTGTTCACCAGTGAAGTTAAGACTAACATGGATAATGGACAACTCACTGGGGCCATAGTCATTGACCTTACTAAAGCATTCGACCTGGTTAACCATCCCCTCCTACTGCGCAAACTACAGGACCTTGGTACTACTTGTCCCACCATGTCCTGGTTCAAAAGCTATCTTGATTGTCGTTCCGAAACTACCTCCTTCTGCAAAGTCCAATCATCTCCCACTGTTGTCTCCTGCGGTGTACCTCAGGGCTCAATACTGTGTCCATTGCTATTCTCCATCTTTGTTAACTCTATTCTGACCTCAACTACCCACTGTAAATCTATCATGTATGCTGATGACCTGCTACTTTATACTACCTCCACATCTGTCAGTGATATCAATGAGCACCTACAGTATCATCCTCCTTCAGTCAGATCCAGGCCTGGCTCTCCTCTAACAAATTAATTCTCAATCAACCTAGGACTCAGGCCATGCTCTTTGGGTCCCTAAGGAAAGTCAATGTTGAATCCTACTACCTGAGGTTCCAATGCCCTGACAGATCTATACTAACCAACACAAAGACCTTTAAATATTTAGGGGTGACTCTTGATCCCCAACTCCACTTCACCTCGCATATCAATGAAGTCTGTTAACACGTCAGCTTGAAGATTGGAGCTGCTACAGGGTATGTCACTAACTCACTACTTCTGCCCATGTCTCCGTAGCTCAGGAGGTCTTGCTTCTGGGGTTGATATATGCTCTTCCTGTCTTCTCTCAGGCCAAAGTAGCAGATTTACATAAATGGGACACCACATATAACAACATTTGCAGATTCGCCCTGTCGACTCCCCATCTCACCCATCACCACCTTCTCTACTCTACATTGAACTTGCTGTCTCCCAATTACATGTGCTCCTACACTCTGGGTAACCTTATTGATTCCTTACCATGTCCACCACGTCCTGATGCGCTTGCAGATATGCTTAAACCTGTTACCCAAGTTCGTCATCTAAGGTCTTCAACTGCTCCCCTGCTCGCTGTTACTCCTTGCTCTACTAAAATGGGTGAGCAAGCTTTCTCCCACTTTGCTCCCAAATTCTGGACCTCTCTTCCTACTGACATGAAGCATTTCCCATCTCACTACGCATTCAAAAAAGCACTTTTTTCTTACTTGAACTCTCCTGGTGTCTGCAATTGCCCCTAATTCCCACTCTGGTTTCCTCTGCTCACTCTATGTCAAACATTGCTAAGTATTCACACTGATTTCTGTATAATCACCTGGATGGTTTGTTGTTACCCACCCATACATGGGTGTTTTTACTCTGTACCTTCGTTTGACCGCCCTGCGTGGTGGTCCTGTGTTTCTGTGCATATACCTGTCTTGTCCTCTGTAATATTGACTCCTTTATTGTTGTACACTCCCAGGTTGTGCTTGAAAATAGGCAGGTCTTTTGCCTAACGCACTTACCTGGTTACCAAAAGCTAATAAATAAATAAATCAATTACTAGCAGAAGGCGGGAGGTGGTGCTGCCACTATAAAGGCCCCTGGTGAGACTCCACCAGGAGTATTGTGTCCAGTTCTGGAGGCCACACCTCAGAAAGGATATAGACAAACTGGAGATGGTACAGAGGAGGGCTACTAAGATGATTCAGGGACTGTACCACAGACCATATTAGGAGAGACTGAGCAAACTAAACCTATACACACTCAAACAAAGAAGGGAGAAGGGGGATATGATAGAAATGTTCAAGTACCTCGAGGGAAAATATAGGGTACATCTGCAGGACCTCTTTCAGACCAGGGCCTACACAAGAAAAAGTGGACACGGCATGTGGCTGAGGAGGGGGGTGGAATTCAGGGGGAATGTGAGAAAGTTCTTTTTTACAGAAAGAGTGGTGGAACCCTGGAAGAGTTTGCCCCATGAAGTGGTGGAGGCTAAAACAGTAGGGGGACTCAAGACTGTGTGGGACAGACACAAGGTAGTTACCAGGATATAAGTCCTTTTGGGGGAGGATCGTAGGAAACCAGGCAGACTAGATGGATCAAAAGGTCCCATCTGCCATCAAATTCTATGTTTCTATGTTTCTATATTGCAAGGGGAATGTGGGATCTGATATTAGCAATCTGAGTTTATTTTCGTGTCATTATAAACTATTTGACATAAGTCATGAATGAAGCTCAGAAGAGCTCTTCGGCAGATTTGCTATGGATTATATGAGTTTACAATGGTTTGCACAATAAATTCTTTCCCATCCATGTGGCAGTAATACGTGAAACACATTTACTTATGATGGAGCAAACGGTGATATGTGTAATGAAAACAGACCAAGGCCTGGAAAAGTACCTTGTAAAACTCATCTAATTATTTGAAAATCATACAAAATGCCCCCCCCCCAACAATAGAAACATAGAAACATAGAAGTTGATGGCAGATAAGGACCGCAAGGCCCATCCAGTCTGCCCATTTCTTTTTCTACCTTATAAATGTGCCATCGGCCTTTGCTCTGTCAGTGGCCTATCTATTCATAGTCATTTGTATTGCTCCTTATGCCTATCCATGCCTGTTTGAAGCCCTGCACTGTATTCATAGCCACCACTTCTTGTGGTAAGCCATTCCATGCATCCACCACCCTTTCTGTGAAAAAGAATTTCCTCACATTCCCCTTAATCGGCCTCCTCTAATCTCATGCTGTGTCCTCTTGTCCTGCTATGTTTCTTATATTTAAACATGTTAGACTCTTTCACCTTGTTTATGCCCTTAAGGTGTTTGAATGCCTCGATCATATCACCTCTCTCCTCCTTTGCTCAAGGGTATACATATTGAGCTTCGTTAATCTGTCCTCATATGTCTTCTGATGCAGTCCCTGCACCATTTTGGTTGCCCTTCTCTGGACTGCCTCAATTTGAGTTAATGTCCTTGTGAAGGTGTGGCCTCCAATACTGCGCAGTGCTCAGATGGGGCCCTAACCAGTGTCTTGTATGAAGGGATTAATACCTCCCTCTTACGACTTGTGATACCCCTACTAATACACCCTAAAACCCCTAGCCTTACCTACTGCTTTAGGGGTCTGCTTGGATGATTTTAGGTCATCAGTGATGATGATGCCCAAGTCTCTTTCTTCCTTTGTGACTGCTAGCAACTCCTCCCAGCCTATAGGTGGCTTCAGGGTTTCTCTTCCCTATGTGCATGATTTTGCACTTCTTTGCATTAAATCCCAGTTGCCACTCTTCTGACCATTCTGCTAGTTTATCAGATCTCTTCTCATTCTGCCCACCCCATCTGGATCATCTACTCTGTTGCAGATCTTGGTGTCATCTGCAAACAGACAAGCCTTACCCTCTAGTCCATCTGCAAGGTCACTAATGAAGATGTTGAAGAGGACTGGCCCCAGGACTGATCCTGAGGTACCCCACTTGTGACTTGCATCTCTTCTGACTGTATACCATTTACCACCACTCTCTGTTTTCTGCCCGTCAACCAGTTTGCCACCCAGTTGGCCAACTTCTGACCCACCCGAGAGCCTACCCAGCTTATTTATCAATCTTCTATGTGGAACAGTGTCAAAGTTTTGCTGAAGTCAAGGTAGGCGACATCAACTGCCCTCTGGTCCACCACTCTGGTTACTCAGTCAAAGAAATCTATGAGATTAGTTTGACAGGACCTTCCTTGTAAACCCATGCTGTCTTGGATCCTGTGCCCTTATGGATTCCAGGTGTTGCACTATCCTTTCCTTAAGGAGTGCCTCCATAATCTTGCCCACTACTGAGGTAAGACTGACCGGTCTGTAGTTCCCCGCCTCCTCCCTGCTACCACTCTTGTGGAGCGGGATCACATGAGCCCTTCTCCAGTCTTCTGGGACCTCTCCTGTGCTCAGAGACTCACTAAACAATTCTGCTAATGGCTCTGCTAGTTCCTTCTTTAGCTCCTTAAGTACCCTGGGATGTATGCCATCAGGTCCCATTGCCTTATCCACCCTGAGCTTAGCAAGCTCTTGTAGGACCCTTTCTTTTTGTGAAGGGAGTAGTGCTCACCTCCTCCCCCTGTGTCCATGATGCTGAGCTGTGGGCCCTGTCCTACCTTCTCTTCAGTAAATACTGAGCAAAAGTATCTATTTAGGATAGATGCCTTTACAGGGTCCTCCTCCTCACATGCTCCCTTTTCTCCATTAGCTTAGCAATTCCCCCTCTGGACTTTCTCCTTTCACTAATGTATCTATAGAAAGTCTTGTCACCTTCTTTTACTGTTCGTGCTAGTGTTTTCTCAGTTTGGGACTTTGCCTGCCTTACTGCCTTACCTGCTTCCCTTAGGGCAGTTTGGTATGCCTCCCTATCTTCATCCCGCTGTGTTCCCTTATATTTCCTGAAGGCCAGCCTTTTGGCTCTGACCTTTTCTGCTACTGTATTTGAGAACCAAAGTGGTTTCCTTCTTCTTTGCACTTCCTTTTCTGTCTAACACAATGGGATGTTGCTTCAAGTATTGCATCCTTAATGCTTGCCCACTTTGCCTGTACCTCCTCACCTGTGTTTCTTTTGCCAGGGCTAGCTTAACTCTGTTGGCCATCTTATCAAAGTCAGCTCCTCTGAAGTCCCATATTTTGCCTTGGAATGGGATGATTTAGATGTAGTAGCCAAATTGAACCATACCATGTGATGGTCACTGGCTCCCAGGTGGCCTTCTACCTGGAGATCTGTGATCCTTCTTTATTAGTCAGTACTAGATCTAGGATAGCCCTGTCTCTTGTGGGTTGCTGTACCAGTTGTTTGAGGCCCTCCCTGCAGGGAATCCACTATGAGTCTAGTTCTGGCAGATGTTCCTGCTGGTATTGACCAATCTGTATCTGGCATGTTGAAGTCTCCCATTATCAGAACCTCCTTTAGCTGTCATGTTTTGTATATCTTCTAACAGTAATGTGTCTATGTCTTCCTCTGGTCTGGGGCCTGTAGACAACCCCAGTTCTTATGGCTGTCCCATTTCCTGTTTCCAGGGTGACCCACAGTTCTTCTGGCTCCTTATGTGTATTCTGAATTTCTGTAGCTTTGATATTTTCATTAACATACAGGGCCACTCCTCCCCCTTTACCTCGGTCTCTTCTGGAACAATACATAGCCAGGTACTGAAGTCTCCCAAGTGTGGTTACTGGTAAACCACGTCTCACTAATTGCTACTATGTCCAGTATAGCCTCTGACATTATTGTCTGCAGGTCTGGGATCTTATTTCCCAGGCTGTGAGCATTTGTGTACATGATTTTCCATTGGCCAGATTTTGGTGTGTTAGTTGTTGGGTGAAGTTTGGCATTACCCCTGTGCGTCGTATGGGGAGACAAACCTTTTTTCTTACCTGGTGATGCAAATGAACGGCAAACATGCTGAATTCCTGTTTGACCACTAGCTGAGGGGGGAGGGTTGTTCTTCCCATTCGACGTATGGGGTGCTGCACCCCTCTCCCCATTTGCTAGTTTAAATATCAATAGTTTGATTGACAGCTATTTGAAAGACAGCAACAAAACCAATAAAAAAACAGCATGATCCAGGGTGACATATTACAGATGGGATGAAAAGAATTTATGATTCATGGTGCTGGATGGTGATGAAATCTACAGTACATTCTGCAGTTAAGTAACTGTGCAGTTGACTGTTAATGAATCGTGATTTTTGAGTCAAAAATTCAGTCACACCTGAAACACCAGTGAGTTTTACATGAGTTGTTAGTGCATTGCATGTTCCCTTGTATTTTTGTCTACCTAATGAATAGTCCTGTCATATCAGTGAGTTCTTACCATATTTTACTTATAGTGCTTAAACACTGGCAAAAATGCCAGGTCCATTAGGAACAAGACGGCAGTGATTGCCAGTCTTGTCAGGTCAGTGGACCTGGCTTTCATCACCGAAACCTGGCTGGATAAGAATGCCTGCCCAATTCTGGAAGCAGCGGTTCCAGCCGGGTTCTCGGTGATACACCGCCTGAGGTTGGCTCATAGGGGCCGGGGTGTTGCCATATGTTTTAGAATGGAGCTGGACCTGTTAGATGTACTGGTGGAAGAGACCCGATCCTTTGAGTGTATCCTGGGCACAGGTGTGGGGTGCAAAATTCTTCTCATCGACCATCCACACGGGGATGGGAAGCAATTTTTGCAGGAAGTCGCACACTTCATTGTTGACACAGTGTTGGAGTCCCCCAGAGTAATGGTGCTGGGTGACTTCAACACCTGGATCGACGACGAACTTTCGCATTTTGGTCAAGATTTCCTCCAACTGATGTATTCATTGGGCCTCACACAGGCAGTTGCCTCTGCGACCCATATTTTGGGTCACTCATTGGACCTGGTCTTCCTACTGGGTATGGAGAGCACCGACTTGGAGGTGGAGCCGGTTGGATGGTCTGACCATTGCACTATCAGGTTCAATGTCCAGGCACCCCCTTATAGGCCTGCGCCTGTGGAGATGGTCCTGTACCACCCATTAAGGAGTGTGAACTTACTGCAGGCCTATAACATGGCCGTGGTGGTGGCTCTGGATTCCATAGCTCCAGTTTGTGTTCGCCCTTTCTTCCTCGCCCCTCAGTCCCCATAGTTTGATGGGGCCTTGAGGGAGATGAGGAGGGTTGGGCAAAGATTGGATTGTTGCTGGCAGAAATCTGGCCTTGATGCTGACAAGCTTAGATTGGTGTTACATTATGTGGACTATCAATCGGTGATCTCCTGTAAGAAGTCAAAGTTTATGTCCGGGGAGATTACTGCTGCACCGAATCAACCAGCCCAGCTCTTCAGAACTGTGGACAGACTATGAAATCCAGCCTGTCTGCAGTTATGGAGGGCTTTGTGATAGGAGAAGTTTGACGAGTTTGCTCACTTCTTTGCAGATAAGGTTGCTGATATCAGATCAGAGATCCGCACAGTTTGCTCCAAAGGAGGTGGCAGTGATCGGTGAGAGGTCGCAGCTCCTCAGTCTGGTTGATCGACTTTTGATCAGGTGGTGATCCCGGATGTCATGATGATCATCCAGAATATGCGGTTGACCCGCTGTGGTTTGTACCTGGGCCCAACCCGTCTCCTTGTGGGATGTGTGGAGGTCATCAGTCCGGTCCTAGCTGAGATAGTCCAGTGCTCGTTAGAGACCAGGGAGTTTCCTGACTCCCTGAAAGAAGCGGCAGTGATACTGCTCCTTAAGAAATCTTCTCTTGACCCAGATTGTCTCGTGAACTACAGGACAGTCTTTAACCTTCCCTTTGTGGAGAAGGTTATTGAGAAGGTGGTCGCGCTATAGCTGGAGGATCATCTTGCCATCCATGACATCTATGATCCCTTCCAGTCATGATTTAGGGAGAGGCACAGTACTGAGACTGCACTTGTCTGGGTGCACAATGACCTCCTTATAGCGGGAGATCAGAGGAGCCATTCCATCTTGATCCGCCTAAATGTCTCTCGGGCATTTGACACTGTGGACCATGGGATTTTGCTGGAGCACCTGCGGGCTATCTGTGGACTGTTGGGTATGGTCCTGAGATGGTTTAAGTCCTTCCTCACTGGCAGGTCTCAGAGAGTTGTGTCAGGGATTTATTCTTCTGATGCTTTCTCCCTGCCATGTGGGATCCCGCAGGGCTCTGTGCTGTCTCCCATGTTATTCGAGGTGAATATGTTGCCACTGGGGGACATTGTAAGGCAGTAAGGGCTGAGTGTTCACTGCTATGCAGATGATACTCGGCTGTACATGTCCATTGTACCCAGATAGGATACAGAGGTCTCGGTAGTTAACAACTGCCTATACAAGATGCAAGACTGGATGAGTGCCAACTGGTTGAAGCTGAATTCCAACAAGACTGAGGTGTTGGTTGTGGACCCGGGTCATCGAATAGAGGGGGGTCTTCAGCAGAGCAGTCAACTGGCCTTGTGCTGGGTGGCTGCCAGCTGATGGCTTCTGAATGGGTGCGGAGTCTGGGTGTTATTTTTGATGAGGGGCTGGCCCTGAAATCACAGGTGTTGTCTGTTGTCAAGACCTCATTTTACCATCTGAAGAATATCACCTGGATTAAGCACCTGGTTCCACCTGATGATCTTCCGACACTGATCCATGCCTTTGTGACCTCTCGCTTGGATTACTATCACTCCTTGTACCTAGGGCTGCTGTGGGTTGACATCCACAGAACATCCACAGCTAGTGCAGAAAGCGGCAGCCAGGTTACTTACTGGGCTTTCACGATCTAGCCATATTACACCTGTGCTGCGTGAGCTGCACTGGCTGCCAGTTCAGTGGAGGATCACCTTCAAGGTCATCTTGCTGACCTGTAAAGCCCTACATGGACAAGGACCACACTATCTGCAAGAGCTTCTGTGCCCCTACTGCCCCTTCCAACTGCTCCGCTGATGAGGGATTGCTGGAGATTCTCAGAGTGTGGTTGAAGACATCTGGTACTCGTGCATTTTCTTATGCTACCCCTGCCCTGTGGAATTCTCTACCTCGTCGGGTTCAGGAGTGCCTGATTGTGGAGAGCTTTAAAACTGCACTTAAATCCCATTTATTGAGGCTTGCCTTTTCATAATTTGAGACATGTCTGTCACTGCTATACTGAAGTCTGATTATTTATGATTTTGTTCATTTTTAATTGTGTTTTTATTGTGAAAGCGCTTTGATATTTAGGAATTGCGCTATATAAATAAAGTTATTATTATTATTAAAAAGAACCTCATTATATAGTACAGTACAACAGTGTGGCATATACCTAAAGAAACCCCTTACAACTGTTCATTTTAAAATTCTTGAATTGTGAAGAAAAATTATTTTAGTACCATTTACCATGCTTATCTTTTTATAGTGTCAATAGAAAGTGCTTTACTACAAAAAAAGTTTAAAAAACAATTAGTGAATGAATAGCTATTTTTTTTGGAGAAAGAAGATAGCTGTTTGATACTGCATAGTACAGCTTTGGAAGTGACATGTGCGCACTTGCTGCCAAACTTCTTGTGATCTGCAGCAGTGTTTGTCCAACTGCATAATTATTTTGAAGGGTACATTACCTTATGCTTGTTTTCTTGGAGGTGGGGTGCTCATAAAGCAATGAATACCCGCCAGAATCAGCTGCCTCATCCCATGGAATTCTGCAGGATGGTGCAAACTTTTGTAAGAAAAAGTGCAATTCAATGGCAGTTGCCATGCAGTGAACTTTGACACACTGTGACACTGAGCCTGATACTGGCAGACACCGCTGTATGCTATGTCTGATGTGCAAAATATCAAAATTTCGCTTTCTTTATTGCACTGGGAGATTGCGTGCTTATGTCTTGAAGGGTATGAGTGAGATTTTGTGTACTGTACTCTACAATACTGTACTGGCCTTGCTGTACTGTACTGTGCCATGCTGTATAATACTTTGATGAATTCTTGTGAATAGAGTGTTGTAATTTTGGGGGACTTCTGCTAGGTTTAAAAGAAATGTGTACGTTTATTCATTTACAGAAAGTGTGCCCCACATAAACTCCCTTACTTCTGCAGGACTGGGACTTGTTAGTTGAGCGGTAGCAGTGATTGAGCCAAAAGGCATCCCAACATTAAAAAAGTAAAGAAAAAAGACCCTATAGATGTCTATGGGGTGCACTCCCATGTTTTGCTTGGTAAAATGTCATGACACATCTGAGCATGGGGTGGGACCAGCAAACAAGGAAGAAGAAAGAATCAGTCGGCTGCCTCCTTGGGGCCAAAATATGATCCTTCTAGTTTAAATTCAAAGTTTATTGAAGATATCCTTTTGGACAATACATCCAACAGTACAGTAAAGTAGATATAGATCACATAGACAGTTATACTAGCCAGGGCATAACCCCTTGGAAATACAGCACTTATGATGTCAGAGCTCTCTTGAACCTGAGTGCAATTTGAATTTAATATGGGTACATAAACTGTGAATTTGCAGTACAAACAAGAGCTCAGGTCAAACTTAAGCCCAAGCAATAAACCATCATTATGAACATTTCTTGCTCACTATCTTCAGACTGTGTTATGACACAAAATTCATTTAAGCAATAAGCCACAACAGGGTGTGGGTTATTCTGGGATTTACCCATGCCTGGTGTGGTTTGGTCACGAGGCACAGCCGAGTGACCAAATCCACACCATAAGTGGGTTAATCCCAGCATAACCCACACCCTGGAGTGGTTTATTGTGATTATACAATGTTCCCCAATTTTTTTTAGTATAAAAAAAGTAAAAAAGAGAAAAGGTTTTCTGTATTTTAAATTGTTTTTAAACATTGTATTACTCCACTAGAAAAGATAGTCCTTTGTTGCTAAGGAGACAGCATGTCACTTCAGGTTGTATCTGTGAACTGTTCTTGAAGTCCAAAAACTGCTCTGTCCCTGCTGCCATAATAGAAATGTCTTACATTGGGCTACTGCCTGTATAGCAAATAAATGCCTCTGCCTCATAATTTACGGTGGATACGAAAACACTGAACTGGATGGCAAACTGTGATAGCTTCAACTAGAGGCACGGAAGGCTCGTTCTCACCCCCTTGGTCTGCGTTCAGCTAGTGTCATATTTTAAGTGTCTGCTGAATGCTGAACTTGGGAAACTCTGTTTATAAAAAATGAGGACTACAACTTATAGAAATCTGGGGTGAAAAGTGGAGCGGTGATTCTGCGCATCCGCTCATGCATGAGCGCGTTCCCAGTATCATCGCTCTGCTTTTCATCCGTGACGTTAATAAGTTGAAGCCCTCATTTTTAATAAAAAAAAGACTTTCCTGACCTCAGCATTCATCATGAACTTAAAATATGTTACTAGGAGAATGGGGATCATATGGACAAAAGCGAGCCTCCGGGGTTTTAGGCGCGACTACCTTTCAACTGCTTTTACCGGGGAATTACATGGCGGCATTTTCATTTTTAATTTTGAGGTCGGATTGATTTTAGCACATGCGGCTGACTGGTACCTTTTTTGCATGAGTTATAACAGGATTTACTCACGCTTCACAGTACCAGTCAGCCAATCAGATGAATTAATTTTACTTTGTCATTGTATAGTAAGTGGTAAATAGCACTATGAAGACTTCTTGTCCATGCCTCCAGCTATAGTTCTGCAAGGGAGAGTGCTATACACAACTGTAAGAACCACCTTTGTGATATTCTGCAGCATGCAGAGGAGAGGTAGGTGTCTCATATGTCCCCATATTTACCCAGGGTACCCCTGCATGTTGTATCTTCTTGAAGCTTGTTATTTTACCCAGTTCCTTTAGCCACTTGTCTATGGGGGAGGGGGGGTCTTCTCCTTCCAGTGTCTGAGGACAAGCCTTTTTGCTGTGATCAGTGCATTTGTTACCCAGTTTGATAGTTCCAGAAGCAAATGATTTGATACCTTTTAATGGACCAACATAGATGTAACAACAACAAAGTGCTCTAGCTTTCGGACCAACCAGTCCTTCTTCAGAAGCTCATGGCAGTTGTTTAGAAAATACAATACTTATAACAGCTAGATAATGCAGAGAAAAACAGAAAAAAATCCTCATTGGTTTAAAATGGTCATTAAAAAAAAAACACAGAAGATGATGTCAGAGTAGTTTAACAGTACAATACTGCCTTCAGTCCGAAAGAACCTTGGGTACAGATGTGCTTGGTAGAACATACATAAAGAATCCTACTGCATATAAATTTAATTGACATAAGATAACACTGCTGAAGCAGATAACTCCTAAATCAAGCTATGAGTGTCACAGTTAGTATAAGGATGTGATTACTGAAAGGCAACCCCCACCCAGCTTAAAGACAAACTCAGATAGTTATAGTGCTCATGAAATTACAATGTTAGCATTAAAGACAAGAATTACCAGTAAAGTTATCTTAACAACATCAGTGCACACTGTGTGATGCGTAAAACCTAGCTGGACCTGTCACCCAGCTGTATTCTCAAGCTAAATAAAAGGCCCAAGAAATTTCAAAAACCTCAGGACTATATAAATGATAATTTAAATATAAATTGATAATATTAGTGTCAAACAAAAACTCTAGTCGAGGAACCTCAAGGAATTAAGACCATGTAGCCTGATATGTACTGATGTCAATATATACTGAGAATGTAGCAACTTGATGTACCACAAGTGTCTAAGGAATCTGAAAAAGAGACACAAATGTAATTTCTCTCCTCCTCTTCATACAAACAATACAACCTAACCCACCCCACATCACAATAATGTGGGTGGGGGAGATACACAGATTAAAGGAGATGTTGTCTCTCTCTCTCCCCCCTCCTTTTTTCCCCTCTCTCTCTCTGTCTCTCTCCCACAGACACACACACACACACACACACACACACACACACACACACACACACACACACACACTCTCTCTCCTAGTGAACCTATATTAACTTCAGTCACTGCAATAGTTCCCCAAAGGAATACAACTTATCATGAAATCCTGAGTAAAAGGTCTTATGTCTCATAATATCTACAGAGTAAAACAGTAACACTATTTAACCGTACTACTATCTGCAAAGTAACATTTCCAAGGATACTAGATAGAACTACCATGAAATAAACCTGTCACCCTCCCCAGGATAAGATAACTAGAAGTAAATATAAACTATATGTGTAAGACCAGAGGTCTAACATACCTACACATCCACAAATTACTACAATATTAGCCTAATGTAAAAAGATCTGTGCAGGACCCCCAAGCAAATGAGATCACACACCCCAATATGTACAGAGTTACAAAAAATTATATAACAACAGTGTAAGATAACACTCCTGTATGTACACTAGCAGGCTGGGTAATCTGAATATGGTGCAATGGAATCAATCCCCCCCACCCAGGCAAAGATAAAAATTAAGGAGAAATTAATAGTCATTATGTGTGTGAAATAAAAATAGTAACACATTATAACTCCATATAGCTAAATAGAGACTTACCTCAATGTGACAGCAAGCCCCACATCTGTTATATCACATACCTCACAACACATACCCACACACATACATACACACACGCATCCACATCCCACACATGCTGAAGTCCTATAATATGTCAGTTTGAAGAAGAAAAGGTCTGTGGATGTTAGTTTCTGTAGTGTCCCATGAAGCCAAGATCCACGTTCATCCCATTTTTTCCAGTTTGATAGTGTAAGGGGTAGGGGGCTCGCTGTTTGTTTGACTCGTAGAATAATTTTGTTGATTTATTTATTTGAAAATAGGTAACTGGGAGAGGCACACTGAGCTGAGGCTTCTTTCCAGGCATAGCCTGGGGGAGGGGAACAGGAAAAGCAGAGTTCAATACATAAAGCAAGACAATAGAGCAACATTTGGTAGTTACATCGGTATAAAAATGATTAGGTACAAAAATACAATTATATAGACAGGTAAGGTGCAGTAACAGCACAAAATGGTGTTCTATAACTGGGGTGCATGACATGAAACTGGAGGGGGTAAATTCAGGAGGGATGTGAGGAAGTACATTTTCACAGAAAGGGTGCTGGATTCCTGGGATAACCTTTCAGAGGAGGTAGTGGTGGTGAAAACAGTAAGTGGGTTCAAAAATGCCTGGGATAGGCACAAGGGACTCTTAGTGATGAGGTAGAGGGGAGCTGAGATTGTGTCATGGATTCTGGGAAATAACAATAAAAACAAAATGACAAAATTAGGTACACTGGGTGGGCCCAGCAGCCATTTTATTTATCTGTGTGTCTGTGTAAAATGAGATGCCAGATTCAAGTGCAAGGGAAAAATGACAATCCATGATGTGCAGTCGTTAAATGACACAGGCGAGAGACCAGAAAACATGTTTAAGCTTAATCCTACAACTAGTGGAGCTGTAAGGCTTATCACTGAGTTCATTACTTCTGAGCAACTCTGACTGAGCTCTTCACAGTATTTTTTCAGGAATGGTCAGCCGAATATTAAAAGTGTAATATCTTTCTTGGCCTGGTTACACCTCTAGCACAGGTCTGAAGGGGATAGTTCCCATTCATTTCTTTAATTTTTCTGGTGTTTTGTGCCAATCATGAAGGATTTTAAATTGTGTGAATTTTGTTCTGGTGTCCTTGACCCTTTTTTTCAGAGTGGTCCAGCATCAGGACCAAATCTGAACTGTAACTGCTACTGATAGCTGCTCATTCCATTTTTGCACAGTACATAGAGCGGTGTCCAGGAGGAGGGTCCGTAACTACCAATACATGTGGCTCATCTTGGTCTGGCTACCCATCTTAAGTTCTGTTAGATTGTCCAATCTGTTAGAGCCTTAGAAATGAAGGTGTTAACCCAGTTTGTCTGTCAGAGCGTGGCTGATTTTTAGGTACTGCCAGTGGTCATGGGCTGGGATATTGAAGTTCATTTTCCATGGACATAGGGGTGATTTCTAGGTAGCTCAGGCCAATTTTCTTCATCTAGTTCCAAATATTGAAGTCATATGCTAATATAAGGTGTGACCTCAGTTTGGGGGTTGGGGTTCCAAACAATATCATCGTGCCCAGGTGTTCTCCAAGGAGCTCCTTCTGGCAGGAGACCCATCTGGGCTGGTTCTGGGTGGGAGTGGAGGGCTGCAGCTGATCAAGAACCAAGATGCTCTGGGCATAATGTTTTAGGTAGTAGACAGGGAGCTTCAGACCTCCCTTGACGAGGCCTTGAATAAGTTTTTGAGAACTGATGTGTTTAATTTCTGAGCCATGAAAGGATGCAACCAGTTGTTGCTGTATCTTTTCGAATATGTTAGGATCTATGTTCGATTGGTAAATGTCCCACCTATTCTGGGTTTTGGATGCTGCCATATTTTTGAAGGTGTGCCCTTCCCCAATGTGAGAGGTGCATTTTAATCCAATACCCATGTTAGCCTCAGTTTCAGCTAGTAAAGACAGGATGTTTAGTGCTCCAAACTTGGCAAGGTCCCACAGACAGTAAATCCCTTGGTACTTTATGCAATTATGTGCTGGTGCTAGACCCCAGGGATACTGGGGAAGGCTATCTACCTTCTTCCAAGATGGTAGGATGAGGGATTTGCCAGTACTGACTTTACATCTGGAGAGCCTTCCATAAGAAGCAAAAAGGGAGAGTAGGGACAGTATCGACTCCTCTGGTCAAGTGAGGGTAAACATGAAGTCATTTGTGTACATCATACACTTATGGTCACCTCCCAAGGATACCCCATTTAGCCAGGGTGCTGATGGATAATCTGTAACCAAGACAAGGAGGAGTTAGGAGAGCAGGCAGCGCTATCTTGTGCCCTTCTGTAGTAGGAAAGGTTGTGATTTTGTTCCATTTGTCAGGATCGAAGCTGAGGCCCCCTGGTAAAGTATTTGCACCCATTTAGTAAAGTTGTCTCCGAAGCCCATCCTTTTTATGATATTAACAAATAAACCCATTGTTCCTTATCAAACACCTTCTTGGCATCTAGAGAGACTAAAACTGCCAGAGTGGGGGCTAGATGCCTGTCAGATGACATTGAAAAATCTTTATGTATTGTCAGAGCCTTTAATGCCTGAGACAATGCGTACTTGATCCTCATTCACTAGACAACTTTGTGTACTGTACTCTCTGCATCAACAGCTTTTTGTATTGTTTTCAGTCTGCTGTTATGAGCTAGATGGGTCTGAAGCTCTCACAGAGAAGAGGGTCCTTACTGAGTTAGGGCAGTAATGTGATTATAGCAGTTATCATTGAAGGGAGGAGCTGACTGGAGTCTCTTGCTTCCATCTTCCATCATAGCATCTGGGGAGGCGGGTTAGGACTGACTTAAATTTCTTGTACAGCTTTACTGGGATGCCATCATCTCCTGGCATCTTACCTGCCGGAATGCTGTTCAGGGCCTCTACCATCTCTTTTATGGTGAAAATGTACTCAAGCTTGTCTCTCTGCATGAGTGTCAGGATAGGTAGGTACGTATTCTCTGTGTAGGCTGAGAAATCCTCCTCCTGGGGAGTTGGGCCAGCCTTGAGAAGGGAATTGTAAAAATGCAAAAAGGTGTCATTGATGCACTCTTGACCTCTAACAGTTTGCCCTATGAATCCTTTCAGTCCATGGGGTATGGGTTTTTCTTGTCTCTTTTTCAGTTGATAAGCTAGGAGTTTGCCTGGGCCTTCACCTACTTCTTAGAATGCTTGCCATAAATGGAAAAGTGCATATTGTGCTTTTTGATGCAGGTGCAGGTTGATCTGGTATTAAGTGCCAATTATTTCAGCTTGGCAGAGGGTTGTTGATTATGGGGTTTGCCCTTATTTTTCCTCAAGCTCTTGTCATCTGGTTTGCTGCATTTCTAGGACTTAACTCTAGCTTTTTCTTGGTGTGATGCAAAACCTATGCATCTTCAATGGATGAAAACTTTCAGGGCATTTCATCTGATGGCCACAGAGGTGTTATTGACCAGCAATTCATTTATGTTGTCCTCCAGCCTTTGTTTGAATCATTTATCCATCAGTAGGGAGCTATTAAGCGAGAGTTGTTTGGTGCCCTTCACTCGGCTTGGGGAGAGCCATGTAAAGGCCACAGAGGCAAGGTCAAAAATGAGTACAATATAAGGCCTGTCTCTGCATCTAGTACATCCTGTGTCCAGGAGCCTGGTGTGAGTCAGTAGTCAATTCTGCTAAAAACTTGATGAGGGTGCGAGAAGAAGCTGTATTTCCTGCCCTGGTGGTGGATCAGCCTCCAGATGTTTGCAAGATCCAGTTCTTTGGCCAGGTTACAGAGTGCATTACAGACACTGAAACTGAGTCCCACTGGAGGCTTGTCACCACCTTGGGTCAGGCTGGAGGGGCAGGGTGATGGGTCACTACACGCCAGGGTGGGGGGCCACTAGACTACCAGGAAATATATGTTTCATGTGGACGGCAATCAGAGGATGGGGGAGGAGGGATGGACCACTAGACCACCAGGACATTGGTTAGTTTTATTATACCAGGGGATTGGGGCTGGGGAGAGACCACTGCACCATCACTATTTCCTTTTTTTTTTATACTTAGACAGTGATTGGGGCTGGAGAGGTACCACTGGACCACCAGTGATTTATTTTATCCACGTCTGTGGAAATCGGGGCTAGGCAGGGATTGTTGGACCACTGATGATTTTTTTTTATTTTACATGGACATTGATAGGGGCTTGGGGGGAACTTGGCCCATTGCACTCGGCCACAGCACTCTCGTGTAGATGAACCCATAATGGGCATGCAAATGGCCCCTTAGCACCGTGCATGCACAATTGGCTCATCTGCATGTTTGGGTTGAATAACACTCATGGGGCTGTGGCGCTAACAAGTGTGCACCGCACTTTACCGTTATGGGCGGTCTGTGGCCCAGTGCTCTGGTAGCACAGCAGAAACCATAGCAACTGCTTGCCATGCACCGTGCTATCATGGCCCAATATTCAGACAGATAGCGCAGTCAGTTCAGATCACACTGTCTGTTTGAATATAGCACTAGAGCCAGCCTGCCCTATATTTTTGCACGGCTCACCAGTTTGTGCATGCAGATGACCATCTATGAATATGGGGCCACATCTCTTTTTTTATTTTATTTTATTTGTGATATGGAACTTCATTGAAAATGAGCTGTGCTCAATTGAATGTATCCTTTTATTCATTATGAATAAAAAAATGATTTACTACTGCTGCTACTACTTACTTTTGAAACAGATTGTCAATGTCTTTCAGCAGACTATTTTGGTATGCTATAATGGCCAGGCTGTTTCCTGTACTTGGGTAGGAGGCAGGCTTTACTTTGAATTTCTGTTTCTTCTTTTCCTGTAAGTTCACAGCCCAAATAGATACATTTGCACAGATCTGAAATCATCGAGCAGAAGAAAAAAAAACCCAGATAATTCTGAAAATATAATAGCCACAACTAATAGAAAATATATTTAAAGGTTTTTGTTTTGTCATTTAACAGAATGGGTGATTTCTAGCTATGTTCTTGAAAGATGCTGTGAATTTATTGATAAAAATACGTAAGAACATAAGGGTATGACTTTATATGAAAGCTTAGTATAATCCTGTTTGCATTATAGAGACAAAAGCACTGCTTTTTTATTTCAATTTTGTGGCATCATCCATGGCAGGGCTCTTTCACCAGGGCTACCAGGCTTTTTGTATGGATGCTAAGAATTAACTGATACACAGTCTGGTTTCTAGCTGCTGCATATAAATATAGGTAGAGACATGAACATTGTGAATTTTGGCCAGTTAATTTCTTCTGTCAGACAACATTGCATTACCTTGTGAAATATTCTGATTATTTTTAGTTGGCGTTTTGAGGTAGAAAATATTTTTGCCTGAAGTCTATAATTAGGCTATGCAAAACATCAAAAAGTACCAGGAATGTACTTGAAGTAGAAGGTTAATGCAGCAAAAATCTGTACTTTTGTCTTTGCTACTCCCCCCAACCAGCACAATTTGGGGATGTGGTAAAATAGTTGGGGCAAGGCTTTTTTTTCCTAAATGATCTCTACTTTAGAGTCTTACTTGCCATAACCCCTTTGCATGGGCCTCAGTTTTGGGCAGGCCTATATTTTAATTAATTCCCAACCTCTCACATAGTTGCCCACACCCTCAGACCACCTAGCCTTTCAGTGTAGAGCATGTATTCCAAAAGATCTGTCTAGTAAACTGTTTCCATAGAAACTTAACATACGCTGGCCTTGTGTTGTTACTAAAACTGCCCTATTAGGCTGAAAAACTTTTTTAGCTTCTGCAGAGCACAAGGATTGGTATTATCATTTTTAGTTTGATTGAAAATTAATACACAAAGTAGTCCCTACTATTTAAAGTATTCTCTATTTTGCTTTGTGTGATTAACTGGTGAGGTTAAGACTTAAAACATTATTTGGAGTGAGTAAGCATATAAGGGTACTTTAAATATGATGTGTGTTAGCCTATTAGAATTCAAGTTCATTTCACTGTTTCTTCTTGCATTTTACTAGCAGATTAACATGGTAAATAAGTCTCCCAGACAAAATCCTATTAAAGAAAGAATGAAACACAGTGTACGTATTTTGCATAAGCTTCAAAATTAAGGCAAGTTTCCTTTAGTACACCACTTCTGAGTCATAAATATTGCTTATTCTGACAACTGAGGTTTACTCAACATATTCTTGTAAATCATGCTTTGAAATGATCTCACATAAGTATGTTTTTCCTTTCTATGAGCATTACTTAAATGTTATTGTATTGCGAAATCATATGATAATTAAAAGGTATAAAAAGTGCATACTCTAATAACTTTTTACCAACAGCATGTTTTATTGTTTTTTCCCCCTCATGACATTCTCAATGTTCATTATTAAACCAGAATGTCAATAGGAATCCCAGCTGCTTGATCATAGGGTGGTGTTGTGGTATTTGTAAAGGATAAGGCTAAATAAGCCAGGAATCCTGACCAGACATTAATTGGCTCTGTTCAGTCTACCAGTGTCTTCCCATCCCAGAGCACATAACTTTTGCAGATGAATAAAAGAACTTCTGATGCAGAAAACAGGCCATTTGTATGACCTTCCCTATACTGTTTTCAGAATTAGTTTTTTTTTTTGGGGGGGATTAGATACTGTAGGTTGGACAGTGGACAGTGTGCGAGGGTGAGGCGTAAGCACTGTAGGGCCAGAAAGCCGTGTTAGTGGATCCAGAAGGTACAGGAGGTGGTGCGGGAGGAAAAGGCTGCCTATGCACGCTAAAAGCACTCATGGGGAGAAAAGGAGCAGGGAGAGTATGAGCTGATGTCCAGGAGGGTCACCAGGGTGATAAGATTGGCCAAGGTGAGGATGGAGCAAAACCTGGCCAGAGATATCTGGGGGGGGGGAGGAGTTCTTTAGATACATAGGGGAGAAAGGGAAAGTGAGGGCACAAATCAGCAGGATTAGGACTTGGGATGAATGGGCTCAGGAAGCAGGTGAGCAAACTGAGCTATAAATAAGTACCTTGCCTCAGTCTTTACCAGTGGGGAGGGTCCATACATCCCAACGGGATGGATAGTGAGCCCATGAGAAAGGCAGGTCACTTGGAGGCTGGTGGACTGGCAGAGGCTAAGGTGGGTTATGGGCTGGAACTGGGGAGGAACAGGATGAAAAGGCAGATGGGGGAGAGGTTCAGGAGGGGGAAATCACAGTGGATAGCGTGAGGGTGGCCCTCCAGTTGCTAAGGACTGAGAAGGCGCTGAGGCCAGACGAGCTTCATCTGAGGGTGCTAAGGGAGCTGGCAGATGTGCTAGTGGCTCCACTAGCTGAACTCTTCAACATCTCTCTGTGGACAGGGTGGGTGCCTCATGATGGGAGGGTAGCCCATGTTGTGCCTATCCACAAGGGGGAATCTAGAGAGGATATGGGGAACTATAGGCCTGTTAGCTTAACGTCCATGGTAGGCAAGGTGATGAAAGGTATTATCAAGGAGAGGCTTGGGGGGCAGCTGGAATGGATGGGGCACCTGGATGATAGGCAGTATGGCTTTGTACCAGGGAGATCGTGCCAGACCAACTTTATAGAGTTCTATGATTGGGTGACCCATGTCCTGGACTGAAATAGGCCAGTGGACATCTTCTATCTGGACTTCAGCAAGGCGTTTGATTCAGTCCACCACAATTGCCTGCTGGCAAAGCTGGGGGGGGGGAGATGGGGGGCAGTTGCTCAGGTGGATAAAGAATTGGCTCTCGGGGTGAGTACAGGGAGTAGTGGTTGGTGGAATAGTCTCATCCCCGAGGAGGGTAATTAGTGGGGTCCCCCAGGGATTGGTTCTGTGGCCACTCCTGTTCAATGCCTATGTCTCAGACATAGGGAGAGGTATTAGGAGTAAACCTCGATCTCCTACCCTCACTTCTCCCCCCATCGACCCCCCCCTCCTCCCCTTGTCTTGCTCATAGCTCAAGTCTTTGTACTGGTTATTACATGTCTGTAAGTCAGTGACTTTATGTTTGTAACTAAAAATGATGACTGCTGCACGCGCTGACATGGAACCTTTGTAAAAGAGCCTCGGCTCAAAGGTATTGTAATCCTAGATTGAAATAAATAAATAAAAATAAAAAACTAAGTCTCTTTGTGAATGACTTGAAGCTGGGAGCATTGGCAGATGGGGAGGAGGGGAAGTGGCTCTCCAGGGGGACCTGGATGCCCTGGAAAGGTGGTTGAGGATGTGAGGACTGAGGTTTAATGCAGAGAAGTGCAGGGTGCTGCACCTGGGGGTCAGAAACCTGAGGCATGCATATACACTGGGGGAGACACACTGCAGGTATTGTCGGGAGAGAGGGACCTGGGGTGGTGGTGGACATCAAAATGAACAATTCTGAGATTTGTTGAAGAGCAACAGCAATGGTGAACAGGATGCTGGACTGCACCACCAGGGGGGTTACCTTCAGGAAGAGGGAGGTTTTCACCCTCTGTGTAATGCCCTGGTCAGGCCGCACCTCTAGTACTGCATGCAGTTCTGGAGACTGCACCTAAGGAGGGACATTGCACTGCTGGAGAGGGTCCAGAAGAGGGCAACCAAGATGATCTGGGGCATGGGGGGGGTAGGCCCTATGAGGAGAGACGGGAGAAGCCCAACCTGTACTCACTGGAGGAGAGGAAAGACAAGGAGGACATGATAGAGGTCTTTAAGTATGTAAAGGGGATCAACAATGGTCTGCAGCCATTTCTGGTGAATAAAGTAATTTTGTTCATACAAAATAACCATACTCAAGAAACCTATATTTATAATAGCTTGCTACGGCTCCCTTGGTGCTTGTAATGTGGTTTTCTCACACCAGAAGTATATTGCAGAAATGTGGCTGTTTATTTGGGCCATATTAAGAGTGAAAATGGGCTGAACAGAATGTAGCTGTCACAAAAGGGTGGGGTAAGGATTGTGTGGTGTTTGTGTGCCTGTTAGACATTTACAACCCCTCCCATCCACACACACAGCAACTAGACTACCAGGAAAAAGATGAAAACAATGCAGCAAACCGTGAGATTCTAACAGATAAAAGAAAAAGGTATTGTATGTGAACAAGACTAATAGGGATACAGTTGGGCAACCTTTGGGCTTGGTGGTATTGGCACTTTGATACAGTACTGTGCATTTATATATATTTATAAAAAAATATATGTTTTGTACTAGCTCCAATCCATGGCCTCAAATGGGTCAAGACTTGTATGAGTCTTATAGAGATTATATGTGCCTGAGCATTTGTTTCCAAAGTGGTTCAAATTATGTAGCAAACATGCAAATATCTTCAATTTATTATTAGTAAAAAGCCTTTTTAAGTAAATTAGTGAGAAAAGGGATATAAAGGATGGCATAGTATGGCTCAGGAAGGGTCAGGTATGGGTGGAAGCAAATCAGAACAAGGCAGAGGTACTGAACAAGTACTTCTGTTTGGTCTTCACAAAGGAGAGGGATGGCTCAGTGCCACAAGTTGGTGGGGGGGCATGGATGAAATAATAGAGGTCGATAGAAGAAAGAAAAGTCTGTTAGCCCTGAGGGTGGACAAATCCTCAGGTCCTTAGAGGGTATATCTAGACTGGAGAATAGCACATGTGTGGATCTGCTCCATACGAGTGGGCCCAGGGGTGACCCAAGCAACTACAGACAAGTCAGCCTGAGCTCAATCATGTGCAAGCTTATGAAGACCATACATAAGGAGAGGCTGGTGGGATACCTTGAAGAAAATAGCCTTCAGGATGAGCAGCACCACAGATTTATGGCTGGGTGATATGCCAGACAAACTTGACTGACTTCTTTGACTGGGTCACTAAACAGTGGACAAGGGCCAAGCAGCAGATATCTGATACTTGGACTTCAGCAAGGCAGTTGATTCTGGGCCCCATAAGAGATTGCTCGGAAAGCTGAGTGATCTTGGGGTAGGACAGAAACTGACTGGATGGGTAGCTAGCTGGCTTAAAGGCAGGACTCAGAGGGTGGTGGTGGGGGGAACTCTCAGAAGCCAGGAATGTCACCAGAGGGGTTTCACAGAGTTCAGTGCTTGGTCTAGTGCTATTTAATGTCTTCATCAATGACACTGGTGAAGATATAAAGGACAAGATTTGCTTGTTCGCAGATGACACCACGCTCTACAGGAGGATGAGACAGAAGAAGAGATACAGGACCTTAAAGATGATCTAGCAAAGCTCAAGAAGTGATCTGGAATTTAACAATTTGGCTTTAACATGAAAAAGTGTAAGGTTATGCATACTAGAGCCAAGAACCAAAAGACAGATTACAGCATAGGAGGGGTCTTGGTTACCAAATCCATGGAGGAAAAGGACCTGGGGGTATTGATCACTAGTGACCTGAAGCACTCCATACAATGCAGGAAAACAGCAGAAAAGGCAAACAGAATGCTGGGCTACATTGAGAGAGGGATCAGCAGCAGATGGGAGGAGGTAATTCTGCCACTGTACAAGTCACTGATGTGACTGCACTTTAAGTACAATGCGCAGTGCTGGTGCCTCTACCTCAACAAAGACATAAACCTGCTGGAGCCATTCCAAAGTAGGGGAACAAAGATGGTTAAGGGTCAGCAGGGAAGGACATATGAAGAAAGGCTGGAGGCCCTGACATGTACCTACTTGATGAGAGCAGGGAAGGGGGGAGTGCAAAATTAAGACCTCTATGTATTTGAAAGGCATAAAGAAGATGGCTAAGTGGGGACACTTCAGGCTCAGTGGAAACAAAAATATGAGGGGGCATTGTCATAAGCTGGAGGGAGAGTTCAGAAGAGAGACCAAGAGGCATTTATTCATCGAGAGGGTGGTGGTGGGGTGGAATGGGCTCCCTGGGAAAGCAGAATATCTTGAAACAGTGGATAGCTTCAGAAAAGGATAGGACAGGATAAAACAAAAAATCAAAAGAGGTGTAAACAGAATTGAAGGGGATATTGGTTGGTGAAGGGGTGGATACCTTAACTGATGTGAGGACTCAGCAATTTGAACAGACTCGACAGACCACAAGGCACTTTCATATGTTTGTATGTTCATGTGGTTGCTGGAAATTGACAAAAGTTACACCACTGCATTAAGGCAGCTCAAAGCAGCTTATAGATAATTTCAGACCTCTCTCTGTCTACTTATTTTTGTCAAAATGCAGATGAGACTAATACAAAACCAGTTGCAGGCTGACTTTGACTCCCATGGCCTCTTAACTGATGAATAGCACGGTTTTAGGAAGGATTATGGTAGGGCAACAACACTGCCCACAAATAATATTTCTCATGTCCTTAACAATTGTCTTGTAACAGGGCAGTATTTGTAGATTTATCAAGGTTCTTCGACACAATAGATCACAGCATCCTGCTTACCAGACTATGCATGCTAGGTTTTGATGAGGTTTCCCTAATATGGGTTGAGAGTTACTGTAACTCCAAAGCCCAGGTGTTTAGACTTGCTAGCATCTTGTTTCTCCCTTGGAGGATGCAACCCTGTAAGGCTCCATTTTAGGTCCTTTTCTAGTCTCACAGATAATGAGGACCCCTGATCATGACTAGACATGCCTGAGGGCATGCTGTGCATTACCAAACATGTCTGAGAACCCTGATCATGACCAGATCTGCCTAAAGACCATTATCCCGATGCAGAGGTAAACTTCTAGTAGTTTTCAATTTATTTAGTATTATTTAGGCATAGAAATGTCATGAATTTACAATATTTGTAAATACTAAAATGTAATTTATTAAGAGGTGTGTGTGCATGCCTTTTGAGCCTTACCTGCTAGGGACCTTCAGGACCCCTGGGGCCATGGACCCCAGATGAGAAACAATACTTGGTAATGGTTGAGGCCTATGGACCAAGAACCAGGGCCACATAGATGGAATAGTGTGGTATGCAGTACTACTTTCTATAATTTGGATTAGCAGATATGGTTGTGATATTTAGTTTGTGAAAATTGGAGGGGGGGGGGCTGTACCCACATCCACCACTGATTTTATTTTAAAAGGTTGGAGTGGGGGGCAGAGGTGTTAAATGTATCAGGTTGTAAGTTTAGAAAATCAATGCAGACCAAATCCAGATGTGAACTGGTAGAGAAATTCACTAATGGTGCAGCATATTTGGCTAAGGTCTTCTTTTTCACACACTAATTGGAAGTCTTACAGTACTTATCAATGTCAGTTGCCATTCTTGGCCAGTCAAACCTGGTTCAAATTAAATCCAATGTTCAGTCACTGCCCATACTGTATGTCCTGTGTCATCATGTAATGCTCCCATCACCATTCTCCTAAATTTACTTGGCAGCAACATCTGCTTTCTCTTGAAAGTGTTTATAGTACTTCACAATATCGATACATTGTCATCCTTGGCCAGTAAAACTTGGATCAAATCAATTCCAATATTCAGTCACTGCCTGTATCTCCAATGTCATCATGTAATGCTTTCATCACCATTTTCTTAAATCTCTCTGGTAAGAACATCTGCTTGCCTGTAAAAGAGTTGGAGCCTTCCGTGTCTTAATTACATGATTTGGTCACATGCTTTAAACTTTGGTCACCCTCACACAATCAGGCACATACCAGCATGATTGATAGTCACTTTATCTGCTTCCCCTCCATCAACTAGTATTTGGTAAAAGTCCTAGAAGCAGGTACATTGGGTTGCTCCCTTTGAAAATCATTCTTGTTCAGGTGAGGTAATGATAGTTGGTATAGATAGACCAAATTACAACAGGCTTTTGAAATACAATATTTTCTGCTGTGGTGCCAAAGCTGTTGAGAAATTGACAAATTGGTTGGGATTTGCTGGTGACACTATCTCATCAATGCCATACTTGTTACACAATGCTTTGACAGCATCAGTAGGTATTCACATCCATCCATCCATCTGTGATGGTAACTTTTGGCATCCATACTGAAGGCATCAGTTGCGATAATGTGTCAGCATCTACGTACTTTAATCTGGGTTGATACTCTACACAATAGCCCTGTCAGTCAAAGATGCATGGTCTTTAATATTACTTTTGTGGCATATAGATATTCATGAAACTGACTGACTATTCTCCATTTGAGAGTCACCAATTCTGGTTTATGTACAAGATATTTATTTTTAGATACTATTAAACTTTTTCTTGCAAGCACCACAGAGCGTTGGCCCTCAGAGTAGGTTTTTGTACCTACTGATGAAGTGGTAGCAGTGCCCCGAAGCGCTGAGGCTGGAATGGTTGTGGAGCCCTTGATAACTTCATATTTCATGTATATTTTTATTGGTTGTTGTTGTAGGTATTCAGCTTCACTTTAAAACGAAACAATATTTTATAATAAAGGATACTCTCCCTGAATGTTGGTTCTGGAGTGCTGGATTTTACTTATTATAGGTTTTTGTACAAGATGGCTTGAAGCCCATTGAGATTTGTATCTGTATGGATAATATGATGGAATTTTTTAGGATTGGCATGTGCCAGAACAGGGACACTGGTGAGTTATGTATTACTTCAGGAAAGGCTGCTTCACATCATTCTGTTCAATGAATTCCAAAAGGCTCTTCTGTCTGGATCTAGTGCTTGAGAGCTGTGTCATCCTTGGTGGCCTTCTTCTTCCTCTGCATGGTTGAGAGGAGGGGGATGCTGGAAGCCAACAGGAGGCAGGGGCAACAGGAGTTGAAGGGTGAGGTCCAGACAAAGGAAAAGGCACAGGTACTGAGAAGGAAACAAGGAAGGGAGGATGGAGGATGGTTGCCTGAATGTCAGGAGCTTAGGCAACAAAATTAGCAAGTTCACAGAAATAGGGGTACTGTAGATGCCAAGTTAGACTTGGTGGCCTTAAAAGAAACATGGATGACTGGAAACATCTATTGTGATTTGGCTATCCAATGTTATATCTGTATAGGAGGGATGGGGTAAGAGCAAGGGGGAGGTGCAGCCCTACACATTAAGGGAAGCACTGAGGTTAGTGAGGATGGTACGTTGTAAAGGAAGGAGGGAAGTGGAGTTGATTTGGGAGCAGCTGAGAACTGCTGCAGGAAGAAAGATAAGGATAGGAGTAGACTACAAACCATACAAGCAGTAGGAGGAGGGGGACAGAGAACTAGTAGAGGACATTTGGAGAGAAGTGGCAAAAGGAGAACTAGTGGTTGTGTGTAAGCAAAACCTTTCAGAAATTGACTGGGCTGCCCCAGCAGCTAAGAGCACTAGAAATCAGGCCCAGCTTGACACAATACAGGACTCCTTACTAGTACAGTGGGTCATGGACCCCCCCCAAGCCAGGATTTCACTCTTGATTTACTCCTTACCAATTCAGAGGAGGTGGAAGGGGTAATGGTGAAGAACACATTGGGTTCCAGAGACCATGATATTATGTGGTTTAAACTGGCCCTGTGTAACTGCAGATCTTATGTAAATGCTGTGGTCCTGGACCTCAGAAGTACAGATTTCAGTAAAATGTGGGAAACGATCAAAGAAGTACTGAAGAAAGTAACATAGAAACATACAGTGTGATAGCAGATAATGGCTGCTTACCCCACCCACTCTGCCCATTGAGTAGAGACAATCAAAGGGGAGAGGAAAAATGGACAGTTATTAAAGGGGCCATTTTGGAAGTGACTGACTCTTGTATGAGAAAAGCCACTAAGAAGAACAGGTAAAAAGGATGATTTGGTTCTCCAAGGAAGTGAGGGAGACAGTGGGGGCCAAAAGCAGAGTCTTCAAAAGGTACAAGGATATGCAGAGGAAGGAAGAATGGGGGGAATAGCAGGACAAGCTAAAGGAAGCAAAAGGGGAGATCAGGAGAGTTAGGTACATCAGGGAAAAAG
Organism: Neoceratodus forsteri; assembly: GCA_016271365.2. Lineage (NCBI taxonomy): Eukaryota > Metazoa > Chordata > Ceratodontiformes > Ceratodontidae > Neoceratodus > Neoceratodus forsteri. Next base: position 1,123,679,339 of record CM057449.1, on the reverse strand, counting down.
AATGATGAGGCTAACTGTCAGATTGTCAGAGTATGGAAGGGTCTTAGAGGATGATGAACAGAAGGCTAATGTTTTAAAACACTGCTTCTGCTTGGTATTCACAGTGGATGACAAAGGGCCTCTACCAGAGAGTGGTGTCAAGGCCTCCACAAGCAGGTGCAGGAAATGTGGCAGGCTGTGGTCATGGTGGACAGGGTAATTAGTCCACCTCAATGCTCATAAATTCACACATATACTTCAAAATATTGATGCATGCTACATTTAGAGATCTAATGGAATAAAGAACATACTGCGAGGTCAAAATAATACAATAGCACATGTGACAATGCAATTATATCAAATTCAGATGTCAGGATATTGAAGCTTGAGCCAAGTTAATTCCACCTCCTACTCACATAAATAGGGCACAGAAAAAATGTTTTGCTACTTGAATTCAAATGTAGGTATGAATTTATGAACATTGGGGTGGACTTTACAACACAGGAGCACAGATATGCATCTATACAGCCATATTTTACTGCAGTCAATAGATAGCCAGTTCTTATTGCTGTTCAAGATCAGCTTATGAGGCTGTATCTAGACAGTGACCTAGCACATTTTTGAACAGCATAATGAAACAATTAAGCTGTATACAGTAACTAGATTGGCTTCTTTTCATATTGCTGTACTTCATTGTAGCCACCCGGAAGGCAGCTACTATAATAATTGAAAATAAGTTTTACAATTAGAAATTTAAACAGCTGTCTTTGCACAAATTTGAGCAGCATCACAAATGTATTAAACTGCATAACTATAGGTTATCATAGTAACTTGCTCTGCTTGATAAGGTGATGAGTACATTTTTCTTTTAGCCTCTTATACGTCATATGACTTTGTATAATTGTGTATATCCACAGCCTATTATAATAGCATACAATGTTTCTGGATCTAAACTAGAACTGTAATATGTTTTGTAACCGGTCATCGCATAATGTTTATGATGACCAGAATTCCATGCCTTGCTCTTTGTCTACATCTAATTTTTTGTAATGCTCTGAACTCCATGCTCTTGCTCTTTGTTTGCATCTAATTCTTTTGTACTGCTCTGTATTTTTTCCTTTGCTCTATGTCGTTCCGGGTCGACCCTGAAAAAAGGATTGCAATTGTCTCAGTGGACTTACCCGGTTACCAAAATTCAAATAAATAAATAATATATAATAATTATTTAATCAAGTATTTAATAACAACAATGCAAGGAAATACAGTATAGTGCCAGATATCCAAAACTTTGCCCCGGGGCTAAATAAGCACTGACCAGCGGGCAAACTTAGCCCGGAGCACAAAGCAAGTCATATTCAAAAGGAATAGCCCAGGGCAAACAGCTTCTGAATATAGCATGGGGTTGAGGCCAGGCAAACTGGGCTGAGAGTGCAGGGCAAACTTAGCCCTGGAATAAGGCAACTCTGAATATGGCAACCAGGAAGTACAAACCACAACAGCAAAACAGTGCACAGCAATGGGAAGGTAGGTAGAGGTGAACTATGTGTCCAATGTGCGTGACAGCAAATATGTGGACCCAGTACAGCTGCTGGCAGAAGCGTATGTGAAAGTACAGTGTGCAAAACTGTAAAATATTCCCTGAACTGTTTGTGCAGCACTAACATGTTTGCCCGGCGCTAAACTTTGCCATATTCAAAAGTGACATGCAAATGAGCCTAGTTAGGTAGTGTCTGGGCAAACATCCAGATTAGCATCTCATCATGCCCTGATTTGCATGCAGTTTGCACCGAGCTAACGATTTAGCCCTGTGCTAAACCTGCGCAAACGTGTTAGTGTTGCGCAAACAGCTTGGGGAATATTATACAGGTTTGAACACTACTTCCACGTATGCTGCTGCCTGCAGCTGTACTGAGACAACACAGCATAGGCACAGATGGTGGTGGTGCTGCATGCAACTGTCACACTGTAGGTCATGCTACAGTGCACAGCAGACACTACAGTAGCAAAGGGGCCAGTAGTGTGTGGACGCAGCAATGCTTATGGTGTGTAGGGCAGTGATGATGACTGCACTATACACAGTGAGAGGCCCAACCTGCAGGTGTTTACTGACATTGGACATTACTGTTATGATGTTGTGTGACCCACAGATGCTACACCTCTGGCATGGGATGCTCACAGTGACATATACATGTCTGGCTTTGTGTGCTGTGGCAGCTGTACAGCTGTGCGGTATGTGGCCGGGGGGGGGCATATATTATCAGAAAGACACACTGGTGTTGGGGGCATTCCCAATACTGGCCCATGTGCACTGCATGATGTGTCCCAGCCTTGTGGCCACACCTGGTCTGTGGCATAGCCTGGCCACCCATACACTCTCCCTGCAACATCCTCCATGCCCACAGTACTGCATGTGTGTGCTGGCATCTGTTGGTGTCCACAGAAGAGTGGTCGGCAGGTGTGTGCTGTATGGTCACACTGCCATGCTGTCCACTGGCAGCAGGGTCACCACTTACTGCCTGGCATGGCTGGGACTGGTGGCAGATGATGGCATCATTGTGATGTCATCAGTTAGCAGCATGTTTCCTCTACGTTTGGCTTTGTCTGTGTCATATTTATTTGTTAGGGTCATACAAAGCCGTGCAAACACCCCACAAAGCTGATTGCCCAGGGTTAAGACAATCTTTCCCTGGGCGGTAATGTGCACCGCGCTAAGTGTCGGGCTAAGTCATGCAAAACCACTTAGCTCGGCGCTAGTCGCTGAATATGGCATTGCGCCTGTATTCATGTCAGTTTGCCCCTTGCATACATTATGATTTTGCCCTGCGCTAATGCAGTTTGCCTGCGCTATTTGGCCTTTTGAATCTATCAGACCCATGTTAATCCTACGCTAAACCTGCACTAATGTTTTTTGCCCGGCGCAAAGTTTTGAATATCTGGCCCATACTCTCTAATTTTAACATTTTATCACACTTTAGTACTTTTTGTTTCTATGTATTTACCTGCACCTTATATTTCATGCACCTGTGTTTAAAAGAAATGAAATGACATTAAATTAAATTAATCGATGCCATTATTTAATGCTATGTAATCTGGGGGTAGGTACCTTGGCAATGTGCAGATGTGCAGGAAACTTTATTTTATTTTTTTTATGTTAACTTTTGTTGACCAGGTAAGTGCCATGAGACAGGGACCATTTTCTGGCATGACCCAGGACCGATAGGTCAAGATGTTACAATACAAAAATGTAAACAGACAATAACAACAGTACATCCCTTTACCATCAGCACAATACATCAACATCACTACAATTTCATCAGAAACACTTACATTGCACTTTACCTAATATAGTACTATTTTAGTCTTTGTATAAAATCAGTATGACTATTGGTTTCAGAAAAAAATGTTGGCAAATAGTTTCAGTATTCAGCTGCAATAGCAGAAAAGGCACGCTCTCCCATTTTAGTTTTCATTTTTGGAGCCACTAACGTAATAGCTGTAGATGATCTCAAGGACTTTTCAATTTCTCTAAGCCGGTAGTAAGAATATAAAGGGGAATCAGTCTTTTGTCTCATGACATTATCCGATAAGGCAATTTAAATTATATACAGTGCTTAATACAGGGGGATGCCAGTTTGTTTGTTGATACAATAGACAATGATGGGTTTAATAAGATGCCTTGAGTACAAACCGACATATACTATGGAATGGGGTAGTCAATAGTGATAAATCAGCTTTCATAAGCTTTGGAAAAAGAAAATAATTATAATTCATAGTTGCTAATAAAATACTTCTAGCAATGGCTGTCCTAGCCTGCAAGGTCAGACAATTTTGAAGCCTAAAGAGTACAGGCAATTTCTGGTTTATCTGTTTGCAAGATTTTTTAATATGTCCAGAATAAGTTAAATTAGAATCTAGTATTATACCCAAATACTTAAATTGTGTCACCTGTTCTAATATTACATCTTTTGAGTTAGATACAACTAAAGATGGACTATTTACTAATTTTGGCTTCGAGCCGAAAAGCATGCTCTTGGTTTTCTTACTATTTAGCAATAAATGTTGATTCTTTAACCAGAACTCCAAATCAAGATGGGTGGCCCCCTTTTGCCTGACACCCAAACAGTGAAACACGGAAAATGACCTCTACAGCAACAGTCGATGTAATGGTCCGTTTCCATGTTTAGCCTTCCTCCTGAGTCCAGCCCCCTCCCCAGACCAACTCCGACCTGGGTTGGAATTCTGAAGTCCGGGGGGGGGGTGCAGGGGCAGAAAATACTGGGGGCTTGAGCATCACAATACCTGCATCAGTATTGTGCCGTTGCTGTGCGGGAGGTCAACAGGTTTACTGTTGATCTCACTTGGTGCTTCCAATCAAGATAATCTTTGTTCAACTGTTGATTCAGAATCTCAGCAGAAGCAGAATTACTATATAAAATAATATCATCTGCATACATCAATACACTTGTATTTTGCATGCATAGAGGTATTTCATCCACAGATTGTGAGAAGAAAAGTGGTCCCAGTATAGATCCCTGCGGGACACCTAGTTCCATCTTTTTACTGGTAGTTGTCATTCCCCCATATTTTACACATAATGGCCTATCAGTTAGATAACTTCTAAACCAATTTCTGGGATACTTAGTTACCACCAGATTCTCCAACCTCCCGAGCAGCAGGGAATGGCTAACCAGGTCAAATGTCTTTGACAGGTCCACGAACACAGCACCAGTAAGCTCACCCTTATCCACTGCTCCACTGATGTGGTCCATGAACCTGGCCAAGGCAGTGCCTGTGCCATAATATTTATGAAAACCATGCTGCTCGGGAGACTGGAGACCACCAAACTGTAAGTACTCTGTAAGCTGCTGGTTAACAAACATTGGAGGTTAGTAGATACCTGTGCAGTGCACTTCATTAAGTCTTTATTTTTTCAATGCAAAGTCAGCTTGAGACTACTTTGTTCATCATGAAGTGAGTCATTGTGTCCAGCCTTTTGTTTTTGTATTTGTGATCCACTATCCAATACTGCTCAGATGGGTAGGCCACTCAGTTTTACTTCTGTTTCTGATGTGGGACCTACTGCTTTAGACACTTTATCCAACTTATTTGAAACTGTTTCAGGTCTAATTGTTTAGAGTGTCTTCTCCTCTAAGTGCCAGGACTTTCTTCTACTGATTCCATCTGAAGTTTCCCCAAGACTGTCCTTTTTATGGAGCTCCTCCATCACTCTCCTGGGGTTCTCAGGTCATTGACAAGTGTACTGGCTGTATCAAGATTCTCTGCACAGAAGCACACAAGTGTCTGGTAAGATCTTTGATTTCGAAAAGGTCCATGCCCTTCCAATGTCTCTCTTTTCCAATCCTCTGGTGGCTCTGCTCTTGCCTAAGTTAATGATGCACCTGATTGGATTACTGGTGACAGACTTATGACCAGGCTCTATTCTATCCAACACAAATCAAGTATATTCATATAGGTCTCTCATGGTAGGCTCAGGGGAATATTTACCGGTACATTAGCAGTTACTAGACTTTAAGCAGACATCCTTTTAGCATAGTTTGTCATAACATAGAAACATAGACTTTGATTGGCCCACCTAGTCTGCCCATTTCCCTACCTACAGGATAAGCCACAGATCCTAGTTAACCAACAACCTATTTCTTCCTACCCCTCACAAGAATTGCCTTATGTCTGTCCCATGTATTCTTGAATTCTCCCAGAGTTTTAGACCCCACAACCTCGTCAGGAAGGCTGTTCCATGCATCCACTACCCTCTCTGTGAAAAAATACTTCCTCACATTGCCCCTGAACAGCCCCCCAATCTGTAAATTGTGTCCCCTTGTTTTTGCATGTCTCTTTTTCTGAAAGAAGCTACCCTCTTGGACTTTGCTGATTCCACTGAGGTACTTAAACATTTCTTTCATGTCCCCCCTCTGCCTCCTTTCCTCAAGGGTATACATATTAAGCTCTTTTAGTCTCCCCTCGTAAGGCTTCTCTTGCAGACCCTGCACCATTCTAGTTGCCCTCCTCTGGACTGCCTCTATCCTGTCTATGTCCTTGCGGAAATGGGGTCTCCAGAACTGGATGCAGTACTCCAGATGGGGTCTCACTTCTGTACAGAGGGATAACAACTTCCTGTTTTCTGCTGGTGATGCCTCTCCCTATGCATCCCGTATACCCCCAGCTCTCCCTACTGCCTTCTCACATTGCTTGCTAACCTTAAGGTCATCTGATATGATTACCCCAGGTCCCTTTCCTTTTTGTTTTGTTACTACCTCCCCCATTGTGTTAATCTTCCCTGGGTTCTTGTTTCCCAGGTGCATTATTTTGCACTTCTTTGCATTGAATCTAGCTGCCATACTTCCGACCATTCCTCCAACCTTGCCAGTCCCTTCTCATCCTTTCCCATGACTTCTTGTGCATCAACCCTGTTGCAGATCTTTGTGTCGTCTGCAAAGAGGCATACTTTTCCTTCCAGTCCCTCTGCAATGTCACTTATAAAGACATTAAAAAGGACTGGAACCAGTACTGAACCCCGCGGTACCCCACTATTAACCCCTCTTTCTTCAGAGTGGACTCCATTTACAATTACCTTCTGTGTCCTGTTGTCCAGCCAATGTTTTACCAAGGCTACCACCCTGGGACCCACTCCCAGGCTGGTTAATTTGACTATTGATCTATTGTGTGGTACTGTGTCAAATGCCTAGCTAAAGTCTAGGTAGGACATGTCCACAGCCCCTCCCTGGTCTACTACTTTGGTCACCCAGTCAAAGAAATCAATTAGATTCGTCTGACATGACCTTCCTGCTGTGAATCCATGCTGCCTTGGATCCTGTGTCCCACTGGCCTCTAGGTACTCAACAATTCTTTCCTTCAGAAGTGATTCCATAACTTTCCCTACCATCGAGGTCAAACTGACAGGTCTGTAGTTTCCTGCCACTGTCATGGTCCCACTTTTGTAAAGGGGAATCACATCCGCCTTCCTCCAGTCCTCAGGTACCAAACCATCCTCCCACGATTTGTTAAAAAGGGTAGTCAGTGGTTTCAATAGTTCTCCCCTTAATTCTTTTAGAATTCTGGGGTGAATTCCATCAGGTCCCATTGCTTTGTCCACCTTCAGTTTTAGGAGTTCTTTCAGAACTCTTTCTTCTGTGAAAGGACTGGAATCGACCCCCCAGCCAGGTGCTTCTGTTAATTGGATTAGGCACCTCCCCCTCCTGTTTTGTGAATACTGAGCAGAAATATTCATTCAGTATCCCTGCTTTTTCACTATCCCCCTCTGCCCACCCACCGTTCATTCTATTCAGCCTCACTTTCCCTCCCTTTGTCTTTCTACGCTCCCTGATGTACCTATAAAAGGTTTTATCCCCCTTCTTAACCAAGTTGGCTATTCTTTCCTCAGTGTGGGCCTTTGCTATTCTGACTTCCTTCCCTGCTTCCCTCTTCCTTAACTGGTACAGCATAAGTGGTATCAGCCACACTAGTTCTAGAACTTCACCAACCAGGTCACTATAGGTAAATGACTAGTCAACGCAATCCCTCAACCTCAAATTCATCAGTATCTGATCAGAATACATGGCACCTTCAAGTATTTTTTGACCCCCCCCGGTCCCATTCTCAGGCATCCAAACATCCTTTCTGATAGGCTGTCTGAATGAGCTGTTCTAATCACACTAGACAATCTGACAGTTGCTCATTCTGTTACTGCATCATAGAATTCAATTGTGTCATAAGTCTTTGTAGTTTTTCACTCTACCAAATATGTGTTCCATTGCAATCATGCAGTCTTTTGGCATGAGGTTGGGCAGAGTCCCTTTCAGTGACTGTATTGCATTCAGTGCAGGTACCCCAAGGCACTCTTCCATATCAGCCATCTTCTCTTTTTTTGAGCAGTAGTGATCTTGTACCATTATGGTAGCTTGTTCAAGCCACGTATTAGCATTCTCTTCACCTTAACAGACTGGATGAATCCCTGAAAACAACCAGAGTCTTTAATACTACTTGTACCAAAGCTAAAACCTTCTCTGTCTTCTCTTTACAAGTCAGAAATTGTTTAAGCTTTTCCTGCCACCTAGTAGGTGTTGAAAACCCAAATCTGGGGCCCAAAAAGCCCCATTGTGCTAAATAAGTTCCACTGCTTTTCTGTCCCTTTAGGTGAACACCTGGTTGACAGGTCCGGTAATTGAATTACTTTATTATTTTCCACTAGGGCACTGATTGTCTTAGTAGGCACATCACAGGTCAGCATGTGTACTTTGATCTTGCCTATCCCATCTATATTCTCTTCTAAGATAACAGTTCCTTACAATGCTGGCCCAGTTTTAGAGGCTGCTGTCCCCCCCAGGTACTCTGTTGTGCACTGCCCCAGAGTGGAACTCAGGGGTGGAGGTGTGGCCATCTGTTTTAGAGCTGAGCTAGGCTTCACTGTGCACCCAGTGAGAACACCAAGTTCTTTTGAATATGTGGCCATCCTTGGTGGTCCAGGCACAGGTTGCAGGATTCTTCTGATTTACTGCCTACCTGGGGCAGCAGGAGAGTTCCTGCAGGAAGTAGCTGATTTCATCATTGGTGAAACACTGGAGGCCCCCAGGTGTTTGGTCCTGTGGGACTTCAATGTTTGGGCTGACGACAAGTCATCTAGGTTGGGTTACCGCTTCCTCCAGACAATGACATATCTGGGCCTGTCGCTAGTAGTTACTATCATGACTCACCAGGGTGGTCACATGTTGGACTTGGCCTTCTCGCTGGGGTTTGAGACTTATAAACTTAAGACTGAGTGGGTCGTTTGGCCTGATCATTGCATGGTGGAGTTCTTGTTCAGGGCCCCCCCCCGAGATCCCTCCCCCCTGCATAGATAGTAAGCTACCGCCCTTTGAGGGGTTTGACCCTGGAGGGTTTTCTGGCAGTTGTGGCCCTATCTAGTGTGGGCAGTGCATGCGGGGGGGTGGATGAAGCAGTCACTGTCTATAATAGGTTGATGGCTGGGGTACTCGACTCCCTTGCACTGGTCCATGTGTGACCCAGATCCTCTCACTTGAAGTCCCTGTGGTTTGATGGGGAGCTCAAGGCATTGAAGATCAAGGGTCTGAGGTTGGAGCACTGCTGGCTGAGGACTGGGCTGGAGGTGGACAGACTGGCCCTGCATACACACTACGGTGTGTACCAGGGGCACTCAACCATAAGAAGGCAGTGTTTCTGTCCAGTGAGATTGCTGCTGGGAAGAACCAACTAACTGCTTTTTCGGACTGTGGACAGGCTGTTACACCTGGCATGTCGACAGCCAAAAAAAAGCATCTTCTGAGGCTTTGTGCAATGAGTTTGTTCTGTTCTTCTTTGACAGAGTGTCCGCCATCAGGCAGGGAATTCCACCAATGAGCCATAATATGGCTGACATTGGTCACCCGGATTGTCAACATGGCACTCTGTCTGGTTGGGGGAGTTTAAACCAGTGGAGGTGGCAGATGTCATTGAGGGGGCCTTGAGGCTGAAGCACACATATTGTGAACTGGACCCGGTGCCAACTCATTTCTTAACGGGATGTGTTGACACTGTTGGCCCTGTGTTCGCCTTGATTGTCCAATGCTCCTTGTCAGAGGGGACCTTCCCAGATGCCTTGAAGGAGGCACTGGTAAGACCCCTTCTGAAGAAACCATCACTGGACCCTGACATCAAGGTGAATTACCGACCTGTCTCCAACCTGCCATTTTTGGGAAAAGTTGTTGAGAAGAGTACGGCACAGCAGCTGGGAGAACACCTCATGGCATTTGTTATCTATGAACCGCTCCAGTCTGGAATCGTGCTGGGCATTGAATAGAAACTGCATTAGTTCAGGTGCATAATGATCTCCTCAGGGTGAGAGACCGAGAAGAGGAGACAATTCTTGTTCTTCTGGATCTCTCCTCAGCTTTTGATATGGTGGACCATTGTTTGTTGCTCAACTGCCTGAGGAAATTTTGTGGACTCACCTGCACTATCATCTGTTGGTTTGAGTCCTATCTGTCAAACAGGAGGCAAAGGCTGGTGATGGGGAATTTCTCCTCCTCCCCCCAAGCCTGATGTCTTGTGGAGTACCTCAGGGTTTGGTCTTATCACCAATGTTGTTTGCCATGTATATGCTACCCCTTGGTGGGATCATTAGGAAGTACAGGTTGGAGTTTCATTGCTATGCCGCTGATACTCAGCTGTACTTATCCTTTGCCCCTGGGACATCCAGCACAGTGGGAGTACTGAACAACTGCCTGGCCAAGATTAATGACTGGATGGCCTCTAGCTGGTTGTGACTGAACCCCGATAAGATGGAGGTACTGGTGGTACAGTCGAACAGGAGGCATGATAGGACAGCCTCTGGGGCAGATACTAGATTAGTTCTGGGGTCTGTCCCATTGAAGGCCTCCTCCAGTGTGCCTAGTCTTGGCATGGTTCTGGACAGTGGATTGACATTTGAATATCAGGTGTCATCCATTGTCAGGTCTAGTTTCTTCCATCTTAGGAACACTGCCAGGATCAAACACCCGGTTCCGCCCCTGGACCTCCCCACCTTGGTACATGCTTTTGTGACATCTAGGCTTGACTACTGTAATGCTCTCTACCTCTGAGTCTCTGGAGGTACCCTCCATCAACTGCAGCTGGTGCAGAATGCAGCTGCCAGGTTGCTGATGGGACAGCCTAAATACAGTCACATCACCCCAGTGCTGCGTGAACTGCACTAGCTGCCTGTTTGATGGAGGGTGCTCTTCAAGGTGGGCTTGCTCACCTTTAAGGCCCTACATGGACTGGGCCCTAGCTACCTGTTGGACCTTCTAACACCCACTGCCCCAGTCCACTTCCTTTGATCCTCCATGAGGGGCCTCCTTGCAATTCCCAGAACGAGGTTGAAAACTGCCGGCAACAGAGCTTTTAGTGTTGCTAGCCCCATCCTGTGGAATTCGCTTCCTCCATCAGTACTACAGTGGAGGCCCCTTCAGTTGAGGCATTTAAAGCCTGCCTTAAAACCTATATATTTAGCTGGGCACTCCTGGACACAGTTTGGTAGTCTGGAAGTAACAGCCATTTTAAATATATTGAGGTTCCATTGTTTAAATGATGATATTGAACCCTCATTTTATTGTGTTTTTAAGTATTTATTGAATGTTATTTTATGATATCTTAATTGTTTGTATGTGATTATACAGCGCTCAGAGCCTCCGGGATTGGGTGTCAGAAAAATAAAATTTGCCTTTGCACTGCAAATGCTAGACCCCTCTAGAATATTGGTTGCCAAAACCACATTCTTGACATCCTCTCCTCAACTCAGATAACAACCTTCAATCTCTCCAAATGACATATTGAATGTTACTATGATTACTGCTCAGCTTGAGAATTTAGGCACTAACATTATCTTATGAATGTCACTTAGTAAACAAGAGATCCCAGTGGTATACTGCCACTTTTGTAACCCTTCTTCCTCTTTACATGTTATCACGCTCTGTCTAGTAAAGATGGCAAGGGGCATGTGTTCTTGCTCCTTCCTAGAAATAATGGGGTTTATATCTAAAATAGTAATAGTAATGCTATACCTCCACTCAGACAGTTTAAGTTGGTCTTGTGTAGACTATCGTAGCGGGTCATAATGTCATACGTATAATAGCGCACGACATTATGCCAAATTCCAGACCTGTGTGCTCTCCGTGTTTACCCCCCCAGTGAGAATCCTTAGTGGGAGGGTCCGGGGGTGTAGTTCCCCATAATGGGGGATGTGGGATAGAGCCCCCCACAGAAAGAAAGATATACTGGAAGCGTGCAATGCGCTTATGCCATACAACATTCTGCCATTCATGGATATGACCCCGTGCCATAAACCATGATACCTCATTTGGGATGCAGCACCTACCCACATTCCATACTTCTGTACAACTTCCATGAGATAAAGACAGTGCCCTCAGTTTAGCTTGTACTCTTCCCACCCTTGCAATCAAGAACTGCAGCTGACACTTTCAATGCAATTGACAATAGTGACATTTAACTAAAAGTTCCTAGAGGGAAGGAGTTTTACACTAGTGCTCATTTTGAGTTGAGTTATACCAGTTACTATGGTTACATGCCTCAACCATCAGTAACACCAGACTCTCTGTATTGTCTCACTCTCTTACTCTGATATCCCCCAGAAGGGTTACAGGTAATAAGCTGGGGTGCTTGCCCTGCATAAGCACTAACTAGGTACCCAAGGTCATAACTTGGTAGGCCTGATGTCTATCATATTTGGGATTTTGCATCGGTGCATTTAAATGTGATTGAACTCATTCCCAAGTAACTTTTTTAACAATAACAAACAAGGTTGGCAAGCCCAAAATTATAATTCCACACAGTGGCTGGATGGCAAATGCAAATGCAAAATCAAATAGAACAGTCACTTGTACAGGCACTATCTGAATACTCATGCCCTCCGACAAACTGCACTCAGTAGCACTGATACATATACATCTGGCAGTGGTGTAGTGGAGAATTTGTCAGGTCCACTGTTGGTGACAATATGTTGAAGCATGGTAATCAGTGCATTGGAATCCATTGACAAGGATCCAAACTTCCAGTCATCAGTAAGTCTCAGTCACGCTTCTGAAACAGAGTAGCTTGGGTCAATGTTACTCTTGCTGTGTGTGCACATTTAATCCTTGTTCACTTTGCAAATTGCCTGCAATGCAATTTTACAAAACAGAAACTCCTAAATTTGATATAAAGTGTACCTTCTGATTTAAGAACAGCCAAGCAATACTACTTAAATGCTTACTACTGACAATTCTTTTCTACAAACAGTATACAAGTTCATATAGGAATGCTATGGTGAGCAGAGCAGTTACCCTTGAACACGTCGACACTTGGTTCCTACCAGAACAACTGCAAACCACAAGCGGTGTTCTTGTTGACTTGATATGCTCAAAAACTTTAAATGTTTGTTACATTGACAGAGTGGAACCACTTGCCAGGGATGGAGACTGGGAGAAAGCTCTAGAGAGAAGAGAGATGTACATGATATACACATTAGACACCTTAGATAGAAGATTAGGAGTGAATGAGGAGGAGAACTGGATGATCTCTTGGTAATGCTATTCATCAATTCTCAGCCCCTTCCCCATCTCTCCTAATCTGCTGTTCTACATCCATAACTTATGCTCAATTCGTTTGCTAAATGGTGAATGTTTGGAGGTTACTGTGTTTTTATCTTTGAATCCTAGAAATGTAATAGGCTGCACAGGTCAGAATAGGGGACACTGGTATTGATCTAGTGCTAATCTTATTAGTATTATTTATTAATTTGTGACAAATTGGTTTCATAAATTTGTGATATGTTGGACAGTTACTTAGCATGTTAACCAGATTTATATGATTAAAAATCATAACTAGGCTGGCCCAGTGTTGCTGAGGGTTGAGGCACTGGACGCCTCACCTCGCACTGCACTGGCGACCCAGGTTCGGGAACAGACTCAGGCCGGCAGGGTTTGGCTGGGGGAGGGAGGATGGAGCATCCCCATGGATGCTCTCCTCCCTCGGAGTGGGATGCCAGGGGTGCTGCCTAGTGCCTGATGTCCTAAGGGAGCTGGTGGATGCACCGACTCTTGAGTGGCATGGTGGCTTTGTATCTCAGATCCGGGGAAGGGGGATGCCATTGGGTGCCTGAGAAGGAATGTGCATCAGCACATTGACTCTCCACGCCAGCATCTCAGGAGATTGGGCTACAGGGAAAACAATCATAAGCTTGGAGGAAAATGCTCTCCAGCCCCCTAGATGAAGTTCTCTGGAGCCACCTTCAGCATCAGCTGACCAAGGGCAGATCCCATTGTGCTAGCTCACTGCAGAGGACAAGGAGGGGAGGTAAGGGAGTGATCTCTACCCGCTCCATGCAGGGGGGTAATCCGGGACATCTAATAGGTCCTGATAGCAGCGTAGCACTCTAGGGGCAGACCCAGATGGCCGGGATAGATGTGGAGGGTGTCACTCCTTGAGTACAGAAGGAGAGGGGACTGAGGGGACATAAGGCATGGAAAAATAATAAGCAGAAAACAAAAATCATAATTATTAAAGTACTATTGCATTACTACTCAGTTAACGCTAGCTCAGAACTGTGGAGGTTTGGCTCTTACAGATGAATTAGAAGGAACAATGTATATGGCTTTTTCATTATAGGATCTTGTAAATTTGAATGTTTGGATGATGTCATGGTGGAACTGTGCCATGCTCACATTATGTAACAAATCCTATGTTTGATCAAATCACTTGCTGCTGGGTTAATGGGGCTGAAAGCTTGTGCTAGAGAATATGAAGATATGCAGTCCATCCCTGTAGATCTCTGGGTCTGAATGCACAAAGCTATTGTCTAGCAATGGTGAACTTTGGCAGTCAGGTCAGTTCCTCGGCTGTTGTGATGTTATGTGATGTTTGACAGTATTGGGCGATGACTAGCCAAAGCATCTCTCAGCCTCTTGCCCAGCTCTAATAATATGGCAGTTTCCGCAGCATTTAGTGTCACACGTACTGAATGCTGCTTAGAATGCAGATTACCTGACATTATTCCTTGATGAGTTCTCCATTTCTTCAGGATGTCCACTTTTATGTATATTGGGGACTATTGAGATATATAAAAAAACACTATTTTTTCTATGTAGGCCCTGACTCTTGAGCAGGAATTTTGACTTCAGTGCACTTCACAATTAAGGTAGCAGAAGCCAGAAGGGGAAGGAAGGAAACATATTCAATTCAGTGCTTTAGAGTAACTGGTAATTGCTATTTTTCTTTTAACTTAGATTGTGGGCTTTTAGTGACATTATACTTTCTTTGTTGTCTTTACTTATAATTGTTTTTGGGCTGTTGAGAATTTAAAACATAGTGGTGGTGTAATTCTGTGCTGTCTTTAATTGCTGCAAATTTTATCTTGGCTTGTCTGACTGCCCTGTAGTTGGGTGAAGGGTGTTAATTGTCTGGCCTCTGACCTCAGCTACGTGATAACTGGAGGTGGGACTTAGTCAGAGTTAAAGTAGCAAGCAGATTTTTATTTTCTCAGAAGAAGCCAGAAGGGGAAGAAAGGAAACATATTCAATTCAGTGCTTTAGAGTAACTGGTAATTGCTATTTTTCTTTTAAACTTAGATTGTGGGTTTTTAGTGACACTATACTTTCTTTGTTGTCTTTACTTATAATTGTTTTTGGGCTGTTGAGAATTTAAAACATAGTGGTGGTGTAATTCTGTGCTGTCTTTAATTGCTGCAATTTCACTCCTCCCTCCCTTCCCCAACTCTTAATTATATGCCCTGTTAAATCTGATTGACAGGAGCTAAACACAGGGTATAGTAAGGGGTGTGAAGTAGGAGGGACATAAGGAAGAAGAAGCCCACCCTCAGCACGACAAGTGTTTTGACTCATTTATTTATTTATTGGTTTCTTTTTCTTTAAAAAAAAAAATTATCTGAGGATCAGTGGCAGGATTTTTAGTACAGTAAATTAATAAAAAGGGAACTAGGAGAGCTTCAGTAGCAGACAAGTAGTGGAATTGCAGTATAATATGGGGAGTGGTGCAATGCAGTGGCTGTGGGGCAGCCATATTCAAGCAGACCTTCTGGACACTGAGGTGCTGCCCTATCTGCATGCATCTCTCTGGACTGCAGGATGAGGTAGCCAGACTCAGAGCGGAAGTAAACTGGGTCAGGAGTACCATCACCCCTATCCAGGGACCACCCAGTCCAATGCAGCTGCCTCAAAGGATGCCGAGAACAAGGAGCACTTGGATGACAGTGGGCTCAGGGAGGGTTAGAGCAGTCAGACAGAGGCACATCCCAGATCCTATTCCACTCAAGAACTCATATGCCACACTGGCAAATGAGGACAACCAAATAGAGGTACCCAAAGAAGTAGAAGGAAAGGATGTGGAGGTTAGCCAAGGAGGTGACCTCAGCGGGGAAAGCAGTGGACCCCAGAGGAGGAGGAAGTGAATCCTGGTGGGGGACTCCATCATAAGAGGGATCCAGCTAAGAACACAGGAGGGGGAGGACAGGGAGGTGAGGTGCCTACCAGGTGCCACAGCATGGAGAAATGGAAGGAAGATCCTGGGGCTCATTGGGAAGGCAAGACGGGAGGGTGAGCTGGATGTCATTATCCACCTAGGTACTAATGACCTGGCAAATGGGGAGCCAAAGGAAGTTCAGGAAGAGTTTAGGAAACTGGGGAGGGGTCTCAAGCAAGTAGCTACTTCTGTCACTTTCTCAGAAGTACTACCTGTGAGAGGCAAGGGAGAGCATAGGAGTGCATGCACCAGGAACTTTAACTCATGGTTGAAGAACTGGTGCTGTGAGGAAGGGTTTGGATTCATTGGTGACTGGGGACCCACCTGGAGGGATGGAGGTTTGCTCAAGCCTGACGGCCTGCATCCATCCTGGAGGGATGATAAGTTTAAATGCTACATTGACAAGCATTTAAACTAGCAAAGGGGATGGCAGGCCAGCAAGGAGGGTACCTACTTGCTCACCCCCCCACAGCTAGCAGTGGAACCAGTGAACCAGAGGAGTGGCTATCTCTGCAAAGCAGTGTGCAGAAGATGGAGATTAGTGCCCAAGAGGTGGATAAGCAGAAAAGGGACAAAATTCAGTAGAAGGGCAGACAGCAAGGAGAACCAGGGATAAATGACAACCAAGGAAGGGGCTGGAGTAGAACAGTGAAACAGTCTAGGGAGGTCAAATCTTGGAAAGCCATGTGTGCAAATGCCAGGAGCCTTAGCAACAAGATGGAAGATCTGGAAGCTGTCATGGTACAGTCAGACCTAGACATTGTGGCCATCACTGAAACCTGGTGTAATGATAACCATGACTGGGAGATGGCCATACCTGGCTACAACATATTCAGAAGAGACAGATCAGGCAGGAAGGGAGGAGGAGGGCACTGTATGTGAAAATGACATAAGGGCACAGAGATCCAGGAGGAACAAAATGGGGAGAGACACTGTGGGTTAAGCTGGAAAGGAAAATGGGGACAGCCATCCGCACAGGTGTGGTCTATAGACCACCAGCCCAGGAGGAAGAAACAGATAGGAGTTGATGCTAGCCATCCAAAGGATGGCAGACAAGGGTGAGGTAGTACTGGTTGGAGACTTCAGTATTCCAGACGTGACTGGAGCATCCCAGCAGCAGCATCAACTAGGAGCAGATTTATCCTGGACTCCCTTCAGGGTGCCTTCCTAAAGCAACTGGTCATGGAACCAACTCGGCAGAAGGCAATACTGGACCTTGTGCTCACAAACAGGGACAGTGTGATGGGGTAACAGTGGGGGAGCACCTGGGAAACAGTGACCACCAGTCATTGTGGTTTGAAATCACAGAAATAGCAGAACCAAACCACACAAAAACACGTATCCTGGATTTTAGGGGGGCAGACTTTGGGAAAATGGGGAGATACTTGAAAGAGGCATTAAGGGAATGGGACAGAAATCAGGGTTGAGGAACAGTGGGTAGTATTTAAAATGAGGATTACAAGAACAACAGAATTATGCATTAAGCAGGTTAGCAAGAGGAAAAGGAAGAGGAGACCATTATGGTTTTCCAAAGAGGTAGCAAAGAAAGTGAAAGCCAAAAAGATTGCATTCAGGCAATACAAAAAGACACAGGCAGAAGGGGATAGGGAGAAGTACCAGGAGAAGCAAAGGGAGGCAGGGAGGTCAGTAAGGGAAGCCAAAGCTCAGACAGAAGAACACATTGCAAAATCAGTGGGTAGAGGGGACAAAACCTTTTACAGGTACATAAGTGAAAAAAGAAAGACAAAGGGAGGGATAGTGAGACTGAAGGGGGAGGATGGGGACTGCGTGGAGGATGACAACAGTAAAGCTGACATATTGAACAGGTATTTCTGCTCAGTCTTTACTGAAGAGGAGGAGGGTAATGGGTCTGAAGGGAGTACAAGGGGTGAGAATGGTGCAGAAATGGACACAAGTCCCTTTAAACGAGAAAGGGTCCTGAAGGAACTGGAAGTAATAAGAGTTGATAAAGCAATGGGGCCAGATGGGGTGCACCCCAGGGTCCTTAAAGAACTAAGAGAAGTGGTGGCTGAACCTCTGGCTATCCTGTTTAGCTGATCACTGGAAACAGGGGAGGTACCCAAAGACTGGAGGACAGCAGATGTAGTCCCCTTATACAAAAGTGGGAACAAAGAGGAAGCAGGGAACTACAGACCAGTCAGCCTCACCTCGGTAGTGGGGAAGATCATGGATGCACTACTGAAGGAGAGATTGGTGGAACATCTGGTTGTCAGTGGACTAGAGGACCCAAGGCAGCATGGTTTCACAAGGGGAGGTCATGTCAGACCAACCTCGTTGAATTTTTTGACTGGGTGACTAGGGAGGTGGATCAGGGGAGGGCAGTGGACATGGCCTATCTGGACTTCAGCAAGGCCTTTGACACTGTGCCACATAGAAGACTATTGCACAAACTGGGGAATATGGGTGTGGGCAGGACAGTAGTGTGGTGGGTAGGTAACTGGCTGGGTGGCAGGACACAGAGGGTGGTGGTAAATGGCTGTCACTCCACAGAGGGAAGAGTGACCAGTGGGGTACCACAAGGATCAGTGCTGGGACCGTCCTATTCAACATCTTCATCAGTGACTTCATGGGACCTAGAAGGCAGAATTTCACTGTTCGCTGATGACACAAAGCTCTGTAACAGAGTAGACACACCAGAGGGTGTAGACAGAATGAGAAGCGACCTGCAGAAACTTGAAGAATGGTCAGGGTTTTGGCAGTTGAAATTCAATGCAAAGAAGTGCAAGATAATGCATATGGGGCACAAAAACCCTGGCACAATATATCAGTTGGGGGTGAGGATATAGCATGCACCAAGCAGGAAAGGATCTTGGGTTGTCATCTCTGATGACTTCAAGGTAGGGAAACAGTGACAAGGCAGCAGGTAAAGCAAATAGGATGCTGGGATGTATAGGCAGGGGCATCACCAGCAGGAAAAGGGAGGTCATAATTCCGCTATACAAGACACTAGTGAGGCCTCACCTGGAGTACAGTGTACAGTTCTGGAGACCATACCTACGTAAGGACATAGACAGGGTAGAGAAGGTTCAGAGGAGGGCAACAAAGATGGTGCATGGATTGCATCTCAAGTCCTATGAAGACAGGTTGAAGGAACTGAACATGTACTCCTGGAGGAGAGGAGGGAGAGAGGAGATATGATAAAGACATACAAGTATCTTACAGGGAGGAACAGGGTGCAGGAAAACACTATTTTTAAGCGAAAAGATGTTCCAGGACTAGAGGCATGGATGAAGTTGGAGGAGGACGATTCAGAGGAAACATGAGAAAGAATTTCTTCACAGAACGGGTGGTGGACAAGTGGAACACCCTGCCAGAGGAAGTGGTGGGGCTGAAACAATCATGGGATTTAAGAATGCATGGGATAGACATAAAGGAATTCTGGAGGTCAGGGGTAAGGGGCAACAGACTTCTAGGAAAACAAACTGAACTTACAAGCTCAAATGGGCAGACTGGGTGGGCCATAGGCCTTTATCTGCCGACACTGTCTATGTATCTATGTATCTATGTAATATCCTGATAAGGACTGTTAAAATAATAATTAAAGGCATGCATGTATTGGAGCCAATTAAAAAAGTTTTGTAAGCCACATACAATGTTTGTATAAACTCATTATTTTTTTGGGCTTACTTATATGACTATGTTGACTTTTATACAGAACATAGTGGAGGCTGAAGGACAATGCATGGAAAACATTAAATAGCAAAGATATGAAAATTATTTATTTATTCATTCATTTAGTTATTTATTTATTCGGAATTACCCCTTTGAGCACAAGTGCTCAGTTACAAAGGTTCCATGTCATTGATTAATTACAGAGCTTCAATGAACAGTATAGAGATGCATGCCATTCATAAATTGTCATAGGCAGCACACATATGAGCATTGTCAAAGTATCAACCAAGCATATAAGTAAATAAGACCAGGAGCAACAGGCACAAGCAGTTCCAAGAAGCATTGTCAGGGACTGGTTATGGCATCAAGGTATTCTAAGGCTTAGCATAACAAGACATCAATTTGAACAGTCACATCTGGCACTAGGAGTGAGAACCTTGCTCAGTTCCCTCTTAAACTGGGCTATTTTGGGGAGGCCCAACAGGGATTCTGGTAGTCCATTCAACTAGTGTGGCACCCTGATGGCAAAGGAGCAAATGGACAGACTTGTTCTGCAGAAGGGTACAAAGAGAGCATACCTGGTCATATTCCTGGTGGAATATTGGTTATGTATGAGTTGCATCAGGGTCTCAACTGCATGTGGAGTGAGAAGAGCCTTTTTCCCAAGCAGGCATGTCTGGTATTTAATTCTATCCTGGAAGGGAAGCCAATTGGTTTGAGAATAAAGAGAACATGTGTTGGTGAGCCTGTCAGCACCCAGTATGAAGCAACAAGTTTTATTCCATATCAGCCTGACCCTGTTGAGAACTTTATTAGTGGCTACTCCATATAGTGTGAGACCATAGTCCAGTATGGGGAGGATTGAACTGGCTACTGACAGTCATGTGGCTTCAGGGTAAGGTTGTGTCTTTGTTGAAACAGGACTCCTAGTCTTTGATTGGCAGAGCTAACAATGCTATCTACATGAGATGTGATGGATAGAGCATTATCTATGGTGACTCCTATGTATTTAAATGTGTTGACCTGTTCCAACATGGTCCCTGACTCATTTATAATGGTGAAGAGATGGGCCTTATTTATCATCTGAGAACTGGCAAATAGCATAGTTTGGGTTTTCATGTGGTTCAGTATTAACTTATTTAGTTTGAACCATTTCTCCAGTGACCCAAAGCTTCCTTGCAAAGCACAGGCGAGGGACTCCTGACAAGGGCCACTGGAGTAGATGATCGTGTCATCCACATATAAATATACCTCTGTGGCAGTGCAGGCTTCAGGGAGATAGTTTATAGAGACTGAAAAGGAATGGACCCAGTACTGATCTCTGCAACACCCCGCTCATGAAACTTTTGGTATCAGATAATGCATCTCTGATCTTTACATGTTGAGTTCAATCAGTAAGGTAGCTAGAGAACCTGAACACAGTGTCTATGGAGAGGCCTAGGGAGTGGTGTTTGGCTAGCAGAAGGGAGTGATTTACCAAATCAAAAGTCTTGGTTAGGTCAATGTAAATGGAGCCCACCAGGTGCCCTCTATCAAGAGCCTCATGCAGAAAGGTTGTATACTCAGAGTAGTATTGATGCTATGAATCTTCCTGAAAATGTGCTGATGTGGACATTGGATATTGTATTTCAAATTATGATTTGGTTATATTGATTTTAAATATATAAAAAATGAAATTTGCAATGCTGATATATATTTTCAAAACTTAGTTTAAATATACAAAGGTGTGCTCATGTAGAAATCGGGAACTCACAGCTGGTATTAAAATAGGGGAGACATGCTAAAAATTGAATCTCACATAAATATTACACTAGAAAGAAGGTTTTCAGAAACACACATTTATTTTCAATGCAGAAAATTTTGTGTAATGCATGATGTTGCAATTAAATAGTATACAAGAGCTTTGAATCAACATTATTTAAAATAAATTCATTTATAAAGCCATGTAATAAGCCAAGTAATAAGCCATGACAGGGTGTGCATTAAAAAATTTTAATACATGCCTCTGGGGCATGCTAAGGCACCAGGCTGAAGGCCAAGTGTCCTTACACCCCCTGGGAAGTGCCTTAAAATCCTTTAATACCTCAGTAGTGGGCAAGATTATGGAGTAAGTCCTTAAGGAAAGGATAGTGCAACACCTGGAATCCATAGGAGCACAGGATCCAATACAGCATGGGTTTACAACAGGAAGATCCTGTCAAACTAATCTCATAGATTTCTTTGACTGGATAACCAGAGTGATGGACCAAGGGGGTGCAGTTGATGTCACCTACCTTGACTTCAGCAAAGCTTTTGATACTGTTCCACATAGAAGATTGATTAATAAGCTGGGTAGGCTTGGGGTGGGTCAGACATTGGTCAACTGGGTGGCAAACTGGTTGGTGGGCAGAAAACAGACAGTGGTGGTAAATGGTATACAGTCGGAAGAGATGCAAGTCACAAGTGGGGTGTCTCAGGGACCAGTCCTGGGCCAGTCCTCTTCAATATCTTCAACAGTGACATTACAGATGGACTGGAGGGTAAAGTTTGTCTGTTTGCAGATGACACCAAGATCTGCAACGTAGTAGATGATCCAGATGGGGTGAGCAGAATGAGAAGAGATCTGGATAAACTGGCAAAATGGTTGGAAAAGTGGCAACTAGGGTTTAACGCAAAGAAGTGCAAGATCATGCACATAGGGAAGAGAAACCCTGAAGCCACCTATAGGTTGGAAGGGAGTTGCTGGCAATCACAAGAGAAGAAAGAGACTTGGGCATCATCATCACAGATTACCTGAAATCATCCAAACAGACCACTAAAGCAGTAGGTAAGGCTAGAGGGATGTTGGGGTGTATTAGTAGGGGTATCGCAAGTCATAAGAGGGAGGTAATAATTCTTCTTTACAAGACACTGGTTAGGCCCCATCTGGAGTACTGCATGCAGTACTGAAGGTCACACCTGCACAAGGACATTAACAAAATGGAGGCAGTCCAGAGAAGGGCAACCAAAATGGTGCAGGTACTGCATCAGAAAACATGTGAGGACAGATTAATGGAGCTCGATATGTATACCCTAAAACAAAGGAGGGAGAGAGGTGATAAGATTGAAACATTCAAACATCTTAAGGACATTAACAAGGTGAAAGAGTCTAACATGTTTCAATATAAGAAAAATAGCAGGACACGAGGACACAGCATGGGATTAGAGGGGGGCCAATTTAGGGGTAATTCGAGGAAGTTCTTTTTCACAGAAAGGGTGGTGGATGCATGCAACGTCCTACCTCAGGAAATGATGGCTATGAATACAGTGCAGGGTTTCAAACAGGCATGGTATAGGCATACAGGAGTAATACAGATGAGTATGAATAGATAGGCCATTGACATAGTAAAGGCCTATGGCACATTCATAAGGTAGAAAAAATGGCCAGACTGGGTCAGCCTTGTGGTCCTTGTCTGCCGTTATCTTCTATGTTTCTATGTTTTAATACACACCCTGGAGTGGCTTATCACACTTATGAAATGGGCCACCATCATAAAATAATTAGTTTGAGTCACTCTGATAGGGATTAAAACGTCTTTACTATTTTCAAACAAGTGTACAATACATTTACTCTAAAACTTAAAAAAAAACTGAAGTTGACCCTATTAATGCTTAAATGGCATACAGTATTTCAACAATAGATTAACAAGTACTTTGCAGTAAAAGTATTTATTGGTAGTGATAGTTGAAAATATATATTTTCTCTGTAACATGTAAATGCTGATATGGATGCACTGTAACATAGAAACATAGAAACAAAGAAGTTTGATGGCAGATGAGGACCACCTGGCCCATCCGGTCTGCCCATTTTTCCTACCCTCTACCGCATTACTTGTCTACCCTTTTGTCCCTGCTGCTGTGTATCCCTTGTGCCTATCCCACACATTTTTGAATGCCTTCACTGTCTGAGCCACTACAACCTCTGCAGGTGACGGGTAACATCTGTAAATTTGTAAAAATAAGCAGTGTTTAAAATGTTTTCATTATACTATAGTATTATAATTTCATTGAAGGCAACATTCTCTTTATTTTTGTTTTTTGCTTATGTATCGTGGTCTAGTACTTAAGAGGAAAACTGCTATAGGAGTGAGGTGAAAGGTTAGTAAGAAAGAAAAACATATTTCCTTGTATTTCAATTCAGTGCAGGTACTGTCTCTTAACGGAAACGTGTTCAAAATTTTAAACCTGCCAGCTTGACTTTTTTTGGTGGGGGAAGGGTGATAGATTTCACCTGAAAATACCCATTTATGCAATAGGCATGGACATAAATCCTATGTGATAAATATGAGCTACTATGGGATAAATTCAAAATTGTACATTTATACACATGGTAGATGCATCATCACAGATTTATATACATAGTAGATATGTTATAATCACGCTGGAACTCATTTAGAATGTTCAGCCTCTGTACCAGTACTAACTATGTTCAAATGCAAATAACTTTAAAATGAAAAAAGATAGCATAGTGCTGTGAGCATGAAAGTTGTGCAGCACAAAATTATCTACAAAATGAGTGGTATTTCATTTATAGATACCTTATAGATTTTTTTATAATTAGCAAAAAAGAGCAGAAATTTCAATTTAATTTTTGTTCACTTTTTGACAAACATATGCAAAAAATGATAAACAATCAAAAGCAAATGTCCTTGCACAGACAGAAAGCATCCCTATTGCATAAATGAAATATACAATGGTGAGCTGTCAGATAAAAGATTTATCTACACTCATGCAGTTTGACCTTTTATAAACTTCAGGAATGTATTTGAGCAGTTTGGGTCTGCCTCTGCCTATGTAACTGTATTTCCCCACCTTTTCTCTTAGTTTATAAAGTATTATTGCCTACTTTCTTCATCCTGTGTTTTTTCCCTGTTTTCCCCACATTCAAGAAATGGAGGGCTGGATATTCAAAAGGGTTGTGCCAAGCGCAATAGGGTTGCGCCAGCGCAAGTCCGAAATTGCGCCATTCTGCGATATTCAGCAGGAGGCAGTTGCACCACCAAAAACATGCTGAGCAACAGCGCAAATGATAATAAAGGCATGCGCAACCAAAGGGGGAGGAACCATGCATAAAGGGTGCAGTGCGATGTTCAAAGACTTGCGCAATGCGCAACAGTGGAGCAAGTGGAAGTTGCACCATTGTGGAAATGAGCCAAAATAAAAAGGAGCAAGAAAGAGCCACAAGAATGCTACAGGGAAGCCACATGAGGCAGGGGGAGAGACAGGCACAGGGAAACTGTGAGAAACAGGGCAGGCCAGGGAAACCACACTGCAGAAGAGAGGCACAGGGAAGGTGTGTGGTGACACACATACCAGAGGCCAGCACGGACAGGTGTACCCGGTGCAGGGGGGGTAGCAGTCAGGACAGCGGGGGGAACAAAGCAACAGCTGCAAAGGGGGGGGAACACAAGCCAGGGACATGGACAGTGCCACCTTCCACATGGAGGCCGTAATGAGGAGGGTGAGAAGGCATGCGGCAGGGGGACGTGGCCGTGGAAGGGCCCGTCGGCGGTATGCCCCCCAACAGGCAGTACCGAGCCCGCACCAGCTTTGAGCTGTTTACAGATATCGAGATTGTGGGCTGGTACCGCCTGAACAGAGCAATACTGAGGCAGCTCTGTGAGCTGTGCAGTGATGAGATGCAGGCACCCACACGATGGAGTCATGCCCTGTCAGTGGAGACAAAGGTAACAACCTGCATGTGCTTGCTTGCCACGGGCACCTTCCAGAGACCAACCGGGGACACCACAGGCATAACACAGTCGGCCACATCACGCATCCTCACCCAATTCCTCAGCACACTGCTACCACATGCTGCGGAGTACATCCATTTCCCCAGCACTGCGGCGGAGCACACAGCAAACATACAGGAGTTCCACAAGGTAGCATGTATGCCTGGCATGCTAGGGGCAATAGACTGCACCCATATGGCCATACGCACACCACCTGATGAAGAGGTGGCCACATACATGAACCGCAAGGGCTATTCCAGTGTTAACTGCCAGGTGGTGTGCGATGCCAGTGGGCGCATCATCAATGTCTGTGCCACACACCCTGGAGGAGCACAAGATTCATACATCTGGCACCAGTTGGCACTGTGCCACCGCTTTGAGAGTGGGGACATCCCCACAGGACATCTAGTGGGTGAGTATGCAAATGAAATGGACATATCGCGGGCCTGGGGTGGGGCATGGCCAGAGGTGCCATGGGTGTGGCCCACAGGGCTTGTGGCAGTCTGAAGCTGAACACGAAACTAACCTCCACTGTCTTCACACAGGTGACAGTGGATACCCACTCCGTACCTGGCTGCTCACACCCACCGGCGCCCCACGACCCCATCGCAGCAACGCTACAATGAGGCACATGCCACCACATGCAATGTCATTGAGCAGGTGTTTGGGATGCTGAAGACACATTTCCGTTGCCTGGACACCTCTGGCGGTGCCCTACAGTACAGCCCTTCAACTGTGGGATATTCCTGGCCTGTTGCATCCTGCACAACATGGCCAAAGAATGTGGGGTAGCTGTACAGGTCAAAGAGGGAGACAGCGATGGGGACAATGGGGACGCCGGTGATGATGGTGATGGGCTGCCCCCCCTTGGCCAACGGGATCCCCGACTGATCCAGCTGGCACAGCTGCACCGGGACACTATCACAGAGGAGCACTATAGCCAACCCAGCTAAGTCATGGTGCCATGCGCAACCACCAGTGGCTAAGGAACAGCCCACAAACATGCATGGAAACACACCAGGGGTGCATGCTGGCAAGGGATGTGACAGGGCACAGAAGCACACACACACACAACCAGGGATGGGTGAACAGCAACACGCCACATGGACGGACACACAAACACACGCACACACACAATGCACCAAACATGCACAGAGGGCAGGAGGGAAACCGAGCCAGAACGCCAACACTAGCAACACACATGTCCACAGGCCACCACGTCCACTGTCTGTCCATGTGCGTGTGTCAGATGCTGGGCACCATCGCACTTTGGTGTACAGCGCAATGCAGGCATCATCATGCACACGTGCCTGTGGACAGCAGTCGGGAGGGTGTGCAGGTGGACCATGTTTCCGCGTGTATGGCTGGGCACCCACCCATGCACACAATGCACACAGGGCAGCACCAGACAGTGCCCACGCTGGGAGACAGGTCATTCTCGTGGCACAGTGCCACGGCCACCTTGGATGTGTGGGTGGCCCCACTGAGACCTTCCAGCACTGGCAGACTGACCACAGGCCTCATGGGGTGGTACCGATGGTCCCCCAAGGGTTCCACTGTGCGAATGCAACCGTACCCGCGCAGGGGTCTGCAGCACACCGAACATGCCTGCACCAGGAGTGCTCAGGATGCCCACAGCTGAACCCAGCATCGACAGGGTGGGTGTCGCATGATGCTGGGAATGGGGAGTGGATAGTGCACTGTGTGGTGTGAGTGACGAATGGGCACCTGACTATGTGCCCATTGTGGCCATGACAGCAATGGACACCTGTGTATGCCTGTCAATGGCAGTGGTCACATCCTCCCGCAAACAGTCAATCTGTGACAGGATCCTATCAGTGTCCCTGCTGCGATGCTCCTCTACCCACTCCAGAGCCACACACAGTGCCTCCATGGACGTTGCAAGCCGCATCTGCTGCTGGACCGATGCCTGCAGTAGGTGGGTATGCTCGTCAAAGAGGTCGTCTGCCTCCTCGGCATTCTGTCCCTCAGGGTGTGCACGGGCCTGATGTTCAGCACCCTTTGAGGGTAGGCGCTGCACACCAGGACCAGGTATGGGCAAGTCCACAGGCATTGCACAGATGTTGCCGCCGAACCCTGAACCCCCAGTCCCGGTGGGCAACTGCTGCTGCCGCCTCTCCGGCCGCTGCGTCCAAGGGCTCAGTAGTGCCGCCGCTGTGGCTGCAATAGTCCCACTGTCCTGACCAGCCACCGGTGCTGCCCCACTGGTGCTGACAACCTGGGACTGTGCTGACACTATGGCCCACAAGGAGGCACTATCCAGAGCCATGGGCGCGAGCTGACCTGCTGTGTGTCCATTCCGTGGCACACACATATCACTGCTCATGACAGTCATGTCGTCATCACTGGTGCAGGTCTCTGCCCCAGCCACAGCCACGGCATGATGGCATCCTTGGACGCCAGAACGCTAAGACACAGGAAGGGCTTCCCCCACACCTGTCTCAACGACATCAGTGTGGACAGCCAGGCGGCACCACTGTCATGCCAATCCACAGAAACCTGTGGAGGTGGATGGTCCACACTCCGACTCTGTCCAACTGTCCTCAGTGGACAGGCCCACCAACGTTGACCCATGCAGATGCTCAGGATCTGTAAGGGAAAGCAAAGTCATGTTACTGCGTGTAACCTAACCAGCCCCCCAAGGCACACCATGGCTTACCATGCAGAGATGGGCCGCCACCCATCTGGAAGCCACCACCCGGAACTCCCTCTATGGCACTGCAGGCCATGCTTGCAGCAAGCCTGTCCTCTGCTGGTGTGAGCTGCACCACCTCCGGCTGTCCACTGCCTGTTGCAGCATGTGCCGTCCTGATGGCAGCCACCTTCTCCTTCACCCTCCTCTTCCTGTCAGTACCCATCTTCTTCTTACATTCCTGCACGGAGCACTGGTGGCTGCCATGCAGGTTCACGGCACGTGACACCTCCTCCCATGCAGCAGCATGGGCCAGAGGGGTGCCCCGCCATCCACTGAGCAGTGGCTCCTGATCCAGGTAGGCCTTGAAAAGTGCCTCTGTCTCCGCCTTCATGAAGTTGGGCCTCCTCTTCCACCCACCATCGTTGTCCTCCTCACCCAGACCTTGATCAGTCATTATTCAGCCTGTAAAGATGGCAGTGGTTACCTGTGACTGTGCAGTCCAAAGCATGTCCCTGAATCCACAGTCCACACTCCCACACAGCATGCAACTCACCAATAAACTGCAGTAACCGAATATGGCCACTGCAGAACTCTGTTGCACTTTAATAGTGCAATACATGCAAATTAGGTGAGGAGCAACTTTAATTAGATGCAAATCGTGGTGCTGCGCCATTGAATGGCTGATCGGATGATTAGCATACGACAGCTGAATATCGCGCTTTTATGCTTTGCGCAATTGTGTTGAATGGGCTGAGCCAATGGCGAGTTCCGTGGCATGGGTAGTACACCTCACTGCGCATGCCCAGGCTGCTGACACTGGCGTTTGCCGCATTGATGACGTACTGTGCACGATGGTCAATGCAGGGCATGGCCACCATTGTGTCAGTGGTGCTATAGCGAGGGTCACTACATGGCACTGTGACAATTGGCCTCCATAGGCGCAATGGCAAAACTGCTCGATAGTCTGCTGTGGAGCTGGAAAACAGGCAACCAATCGCGCTATATGCATAGTCATCCGATGGCACTGTGCGTGGCCTTGCGCCAGAGACCCTTGACCCTGTGCTCGACCTTTGCCCCCTTGGTGCCATGCGTCCGGCATGGCTGCACCTCTCAGCGCTGTTCAGTAACGGTGACGATGCAGAATCTTTCGCCTGCCGTGCAGCATTTGCACGTGGGGCATTGTGCTGCAGAGTGCCATATTGCCTACCATAGTGGTTGGGATGGCACGCAGGAGAGCCCCACAGTGGACTGCCATAGAGTTGGCAAACCTTGTGGCCATTGTGGAGCCACACCATGGGCCTCTGTTTGGGGAGGAGCCACTGTACAGGGCCAGGACCCAGGTCTGGCTGGAGGTGGCCACTGACCTTTGGGAGACAACCGGATGGAGGAGGACCACAGAGCAATGCAGGCACTGCTATGGGGACCTCAGGAGGAGGGAGCCAGAGCTACTTGCCCATCTGCGGTCACGTGCCAGGAGGGGCATGGTGCCTCGTCCAGGTGGGTGATACGTCTACGCACTTGTATTGTCCATATGGGTAACAGTGTTTTATGTGTCCAGCACATAGGGGAGGGCTAGTCTAGGGTTGGCTGTGGCGGTGTTTACTGGGTGTGGGGTGGGTGGGTCTGGCTGGGTGGGTGGGCACACACATTGGGGCAGGGGGACTTTGCTTCGGGATTGTACTGATGTTCTTCTCTCCCTGTTTGCCCCACAGGCGTGGACGAGTGGCGACGGCTGAGGGAGGAGCGGCAGAGGGAGGAGGACAGAGCACCCAGGAGGGATGGGGACCATCACCGCCAACCTGACTGGCCCGATGAGGGTGAGTGCCATGACTCCATGATTACTATTGCATGCTGTGTAACAGGGTGGGCAGCGGGGTGTGGCCACCATCCATGGACACCACTGCCATGCACGCAACTTGTGACAGTCAGCACTGTCCAGTGGCACTGCATGTCTGGGAGTGCATCAGTGGTGGTCCATGCGTGCACTGGGCACATGGCTGTGGAACTGCCTTCCCACCGAATAGCCACGTTACTGTATGGCCTTGATGGTGCTGTGCAGGACATGGGCGGTGGGTGTGTGCAGTGGTCCACATGGCTGTTGCTGCCTGGGTGGGCAGGTCTTGTGGACATGGTCACTGTGGGTGGTCGCACACCATCACGGGGGCATGGCACATGGCTGTATGCCATGCAGAATAGGTGGGCTGCAGGGGGATGGACAGTCACACCTATTGACTCTGCTCCCTCGTCTTAGGTGACCAGAGGCTCCTGCAATTACAGAGGTCTGTCAATGAGCTGCTCCAGGTGGCCAGGGAGGCTCTGCAGCTCCTACGGGACATGAACCGTCATGGGGTCAGGAGGAGGAGGAGGGCCAGACAACAGCGCCAGGAGGAGGAGGACAGGGGTGGCTGTTGATGTCCCCATGCCCCAACTACCACCTTCCCCCCTTTGACCCACCCTCACACCCCTTCTTCCCTCTCCCATATGTTCACCCCTGCCCTTACCCACCCCCACCTTGTTTATGTCCCCACCCCGTATATATGTCTGTATATAGTTGATTTTTGATTGTTACAATACATCTATTTTGATATGAATACTGTGGTGGTCTCTGACGGTAGCGGGCTATTGGTGCTCAGCTGCAGTGGTGTGCATGGCGCTTGGGTGGTGCAGTCATGGGTATGTGTATGTCCGTGGGGAAGTGACTATGGTGTGGGAGTAGCTATCAGTCGGTGTCTGTGGTGTGTGTGTTGTTCCCTGTGCATTGAATTACTGTGTGCAGTGGTCCATGGTGCATGCTCTGTGTCCATGGTGCCCCCTGTCAACCCGTCAATGGCCTGTGCAGCTGACACCCTTGCATGTCTGTGACCTGCAAGGTCTGCTGCCATGTCACTGGTGGCAGTCCATGCAGGTCAGCCACTGTAACCATCACAATGCTGAGTTGCCTCCTGTCACTGGTGTGGTGCATGTTTGCCTCAGGTGACACTGTGGCCTCCGAGGTTGTTGTCCGACCTCCATGCTGTGGCTTGTGTGTGTTGCAGGGGATGTGCACCACTGTCTGTGACTTGTGCTCCAGGCATTTGATGGTGGCGTATGGGTCCACAGTGCCTGTGCAGGGTGGCTGGCACTCCTGTGCCATGGGGGACTGCAGGCTGTGTGTGCATGGCTTCCATGGGCCCACACTGGGGGCTGGGTTGCCACGCTACTGTGTCCCAGTGATATTGTCCCCTTGGGTATGGGTGTGTGTTTGTCCCTGCACTGTGTTGCATCTGGTGTGATGCATGCTTCCACGCAGCACTGTGGGTGTCTGTGCTGGCTGTTGTGGCCAGTGTTGGGTCAGGGTGTGTCACTGGACTACTGTGCAGGATGCTGTATCAATGTTGGTGGTGTCAGGGGCACGCCCTGTCCCATGTGGGGTACCTCTTGTGCCGACGCATGGTCGGTCTCTCAGCTGTGCCTCAGGGGGATTGTGCATGTTGGCACTGTGTCTGCCGTTGTTGCATTGTTGCAGTGCTGCCACCCACTGCTGGGTGCTCATGGTGGGGCTGGCTTGTATGGTTCTGTGGTACACGAGGGTGCAGTGTCACAGTGGGGGTGGTGGTATGCATGGGTTTCCTGCAGTGGTGGCCACTGCTCATGGGGGGTGTCTGGGGGTCACGGTGCAGGGTGTGCTGTGCACTGGGGGATGGTGTGGCACAGGGTGGTCCGCCCTCCTTGTGTGGCAGTCTCAGCTTGCTGGTGGGTGTGATGGGGCACCATGGCCCAGCTGTGGGTTGTTTGCTTGTCCCCATGGGCTGGTGGTTATTCCAGCCCTCCCCCAGTTGTGCTGTGCTTGGGGTGTGGGGGCACAATGTCAGTTCTGCTGTTTGTTCCTGTGCCCATCTGTGGCATGGGTGGTGGGCCCCTACCTCCCTGGTTGTACAGTTACATTGCTCTGCAGCTGGGGGGCTCCCTGCTTGCACTATGGTGCCTCTGGACTGCTCAGCTGGACATCCCTTGTTGCGCCATAGCGCATCATATCTGCTCAGCTTCCCCTCCCTAGTTGCGCTATGGCACAGGTTGTGTGATATTCAGACGTTAGCTGTAGGCGCAATTTGGCTTGCTCCTTTTTTGAATATCGCGTCTATTTCACATGGGCGCAATGGACTTGTGCTTGCTCCTGCTATTGCGCACTTTTTGGGCGCAGTTTGAATATCCAGCCCGGAATGTTTATCAAGGAATGTTTACCATGGAATACAGGGATTCAAAATTCTGCTTAGTTCCACTAGCAGAATGTTCATCTCCTAATATACTGTACACACACACAGCAAAGGCCTCTCCTAGAGCCAGATACTCAATTATCTAACTGTCAGGGCAAGCAGAAGAGATTCCCCTTATGAGCAGGTAAAGACAGAAGGGGGATCTTTCATTGCCAGCAAAGAAACAGTTGTAATGAAAACTATAAACAATACTTAATGTTTCTAATTTGTTTGTGTGTGTAAGGAGAGTGATGATCAGGCAAACAACATTTAATTATTATTTTTATTTTTTTATTAAAGATAGTTTTACTTTTAGAGCCCAGTTAAGGTTTTAACAGTGTAAAGGTAGCAGCCTTGCTTGTGATGGAAGATCAAGTGTTTTTGTAGGGTGACTGATAGAAGATAGCTCTGGTTGTAGGAGGACTGATTTGCTAATTGTGTGGTTTAGGACCAGAATGTCTGTGCATTTATAGAGATTTAATGCACGGTCACATGATATGTTTTGACCAATGAGACTTCTTTATTTTGGATGCCCGTTTTATAATAATACGTAAATAAATAAAGGACAATAGGATGGTGCATGTGAGCTTGAACCATATGGCTTTAAGAAATGGTAGCTATTCATGTTATGAAACTACTATGTAATAAAAATTTCAAAAAAGATTTTTGTTTAATTTTTTTATGCAGATTCTTTCCCTGATGAAGCCCATGATAGAGTGAAATGTTGGGTACTGGTCAAGCAATTGTTGTCACTGGATTACCTAAATAAATGAATTGGAGATTATTATAGTAGACTGTCTGGCTGGTTTTGGACTCCTTGTTATGTTGGCTTGCGCAAGCAACATCTTGTGCTAGTACGGGTTTGGAGGGCGCGACCGATGTTGGGCGAATGCAGGGCACGCATCAGTAAGTGCGTCCCTCATTCCCCAATCAGCCTGCATGTCGGCACCACACCATGCATACATAATGGGGCGAGCACATCTAAGCAAAGGTCCGCTGCAATCTGAGCAAAGCTCGTCATACGCAGCAGTCCTTTGCTTGCCATGCTCGCCACCATTATGAGCACTACTGCAAGGGGCGCCTCACGCCTGCCCACATTGGGGTGCCCAATTCTGTTGGTAACCCCGCTGTGTTTAGGTGTGCCGACGGGGAGCACACTCCGTCGACATTCCCCTAAATGTTGAATGCTGAGGGGGGTGCCCAATCCCCCTCAGCTTACAGCCCCCCGCTTTCTTTGTTTGTCGATGGGGGTGCCCAATCCCTGTCGGCATTCCTCCCCCCAGTGTTGTGTGCCGACAAGGGTGCCCAATCCCCCATCGGCTATTGACACCCCCCAAAAACCCAGTTAGGTGGCACGCTGGGAGCCCATGCCAGCATGCCAAATGCCCTGCAACATAAAAACTGTCCTGTGATGGTTTTCCTTTTTTTTTGTCCCCTGTAAAATGAAAATTGCCCCTCGTTGTCTCGATGCCCCTCCCCACCCGCACCCACACACTGCGCACCTGCCTCCCTCACCCCTCACCCCATACTTACCTCGATTGACGCGACACTCTTCCGTGGACCGGGAACACGACTGCACTCTTCAAAGCCGACCACGAACTGAGGAAATGCCGGTAAGCTGTATAATGGAATGAATAGGGTTTTTTCAACTTTGCTGCATATCTCAGGCATTTCTTGGAATTTTGGCACCAAATTTTCAACATGGGGTTTTTGGGGCCCCTCCTCACGAATTCTGTCAGTGTCATGGCGTTAATCGGCCATATGAAAGGTGATTTCGCAGTCACTGTGCAAAATCACCTTTCGGGACCCATTAATGAAATGACAGTGCCAGTGTTCATGAGGTGGCCTCTCAAAAAGCCTATGTTCCAAATTTGGTGGAAAAAATCCAACAAATGCCTGTTTTAAGAGCGTGCGTTGCGCAGTTGCTGCGCAGGCTCGTAACTTCGCGCATTCACAATATTTTAACACTGGATTTTTAGCATTGGCATTTTTGTGCACCTCCTTGTGAACAGTACAGCTGTCATTTTCCACATCCTGCCCGAAATGTGTTTCCGCACTTCCGGCGCACAATAGCGCAGTCACTGTAGGAAATCAGTGTTTGTGCCAGATTATGAAAATGACAGTGACACAGTTCATGAGCAGAGGTCTTAAAATGTCTATGTTGAAAATTTGGTGCTGATACTCCATAAAATGACTGTGTTACGAGCGTGCGTTGGCAGACTGCACGCACGCTCGTACCATCGTGCATTTGTGATATTTTCACTCTGGATTTTCACCATTGCCATTTTTCCACACCTCTTGATGAACAGTACAGCCGTCATTTCACATATCCTGCCCAAAATGTGTTTCCGCACTTCCGGCGCAGAATAGCGTGGTCGCTCTGCGAAATCACTTCTTGGGACACTTTGAGGAAATGACAGCGACACTGTACATGAGCAGAGGTGCTAAAATGCTATGTTGAAAATTTGGTGCCGAACGCCCATAAAATGGCAGTGCTGCAAGAGTGCGTTGCATATTTCCCACGCACCCTTGTAACTCCGCAAATTCCGTATATTTGTATGCCACATTTTCAGCACTTGCATTTTTTTACACCTCCTCATGAACTGTGCAGCTATCATTTTTCACATCCTGCCCAGCATGTTTTCCCGCACTGCACTACCAAACACCCAAAGGGACACCCTAATGCCTGTCACTCTCTGCAGGGTGGGGGTGGGTTGGCATCAGTTCAATACTTGACTGCCATTCCTATGCTGCAACTCTCTAACTCCTGCACTGCCAATGGCAGCAAGCCAACATTCTGCATTGACAAATGCTTGTTTTTAATGATATGGCTTTCCTGGCCCCAAAACTAAACATAGTGGAATGAGAAGGGAACCCATCCAGAATTTGTTGCTTTGGTTCCCAAATCCCCTCACCAACTCCACCAACTCTTTTCACTGTCATCCCTGGCATACAAACCTCCTACACATAGTTGAGGCTCACTTCTTCCTCAAATGAATACCTTTAATAATGGAGTCCCGTAGGATTACTTCCCTCCCGCTCTCCCATTCCTGAATCTCTAGTTTCCTTCTTTGACTGCATTATAAGTTTCTCCCTCACCTACTTACCTGTTCCCCTTCTCTCCTGGTTACTGCCCTGCCCTTATTCTGCCCAAGCTCTGCTTAACTGACACCCTCATAGCCTCTACTTGCCACTCCATCTGTCTTCCCACCACTCTTCTGATCCTTTCCAGCCACCCACACATACCCTCCACTTCCTCCTCCTCCTCCTGTCGCCTTCGTTCCCTCCTACTCCACTCTCCATGCTCTCTCTTCCCCACTCACAATTTATTTATTTATTTATTTATTTGTTCTAGGATTACAAATACCTTTGAGCCAAGGCTCTTTTACAAAGGTTCCACGTCACTGGTACAATTGAGACAATCATAAACAAAGATAACAGTTTATAAAATTACAAAAACAAAACAACACATAGTCTTGTAGATGAAAAAAGAACAATAAGGTGAAACTTTGGGGAAGGGAAAAGGAAAGGAAAGGAGGAGGGTGAAATCAGGGAGACTAAGTGGATGAGAGAGAAGGGGAGGTAGGTTGGGGGGGACAGAGAGAGGAGAGGTGGAAGGCGGATAGGAATAGAGGTAGTGCAGCCGGGTGGCATTTGTCATGGGCCAGCAGGGGAGGTGAAGATAGGAAGGGGGGTGCTGGCAAAGTGCAGGAGTAGATGTGGGTTCCAAAAGGGCATCTTCAGCTATGGAACCAAAAGATATGTTTAGCCACAAGAGTCACAGAGGTTGGAGGCAGTCAGTGTTAGGCAGAGACGAGTCTTAAAAGTGCTGAGCGATAGTGAAGATGAGATGTTGCTGGGAAGACCGTTGTACCAACTAGTGGCCCGGTAAGCTAAGGATCTTTGGCCTTGTGTTGTGCGGCAATGCGGGACTTGCAGAAGCTGAGGTTTCGATCCCCTGGTATGTTGGGTGTGGATTCTGGGTTGTATGAGGGCACAGACTCCAGGGGGGGCAAGGCCCAGCAAGATTTTCTTAGTAGTAATACAAGTTTGGTGTTTTATTCGATTGGCAAGATTCAACCATCTAGTTTGAGAATAGAGGTCACAGGTGTGAGTTAGGCATTGGGAGCCAGTGACAAGTCGACAGGCCTTGTTGAGGGCGGTGGATACACGTTTGAGTGCGGTGGTTGTAGCAGAGCCATAAATGATAATGCCATAATCAATGATGGATATGATGGAGCTCTGGACAGCGACAGTGAGTCTTCAGGTGTCAGGTGTTTCCTATGATGGAATAGCAGGCCTAGCCGGGAGTTAGCAGCTTTGACGACATGATCGGTGTGGGTAGTGTAGGAGAGGTGAGGGTCAAGGGTGATCCCAAGGTCTTTAAAGTTTTTGACCTGTTCCAGTGCGCCACCTTGTCTGGTGATAACAGAGAGTTGGAAGTGCTTATGTTTATTATGGGAGCTGCTGAAGATCATGGCCTTTGTTTTTTTTTGATTAAGGATCAGTTTGTGCTTTGTGAGCCAATTCTCAACCGAGGAGAAGCCGAGTTGGAGATTTTCTTGCAATTCCTTTGGGTCCTGGTGTGTGGCAAGAATTACTGCATCATCGGCATACAGGGTGATATGTTCAGTGCAGGAGTCCGGTAGGGTGTTAAGGAACAGGCTGAACAGTAGGGGGCCCAGTATTGAACCCTGGGGGACTCCAGAGAGGACAGGTCTGGAATCAGAGTGCACATCTCCAATTTTTACATACTGGGTGCGGTTTTCAAGATAGCTTTTGAACCAAGAGATTGAATCATTGGAGAGACCAGCATTTTTTAGTTGGCTCAGCAGGAGGGAGTGGTGAACAGTATCGAAGGCTTTGGTCAGGTCGATGAAAATAGCACCAGTTAGTTGTCCATTGTCAAGGGAGCTGTGAATGGAGCTGGTGAATTCGAGTAAGGCAGAGGATGTACTATGACCTTTTCTAAAGCCATGTTGCTGTTTACAGAGAATATTATAATTGTCCAGATGCTCGGTAAGTTGGTCCGCTACTATACGTTCCAGTGCCTTCGATAGGGGAGGCAGAATGGAGATAGGGCAGAAGTTCGCATGGTCAGCCTTATCACCACTTTTGTGAATTGGAGTAACAGTGGCCATTTTCCATTTGTCTGGGAATTGGCTAGAGGAAAGAGAGAGATTAAAGATCTTGGTGAGGGGCCCAAGTACCTCGTCAAGCGTTAGGGCCAGTAGCTTGAGGTCAAGTATGTCATTGCTTGTTCTAGATTTGCTGATGGCTTTGGCAATGTAGTTTCGGACTTGATGTTTCTTTAGTGCTTTAAAGTAGAAAGGTGGGTGACAGGCGTGGGTGGAGGAGTTGGGGAGGGTGGGAGTTGACACGTCTTGGAAGAAGTCAGAGGGGAGAACACTGCTAAGGTCAGTGAAAGCGATGTTAAAAGTGTTCGCAATAGTTTTAGAGTCGAGTGTAGTGTGCCCATTTATGTTGTGTATGTTTGGCGAAGATTTTGACAATGACTACTGTATACTGCCCTACCCTCTTCTCTTGTCCTACTCCCCTCAATCCCCTTGTCTTAACCCCTCACTTCCCCATTCCTCTCTACTCACTTGCAGACAGTAGGTGAAATCTGTTCCATAAAGGCACCACTTTGAATTTTCCTACTCCTGTTGCTCCCCTCATGTTCCCACCCCCTTTCCTCTTACCACTTGCCATTCCCCATCCCTGGACTCCCTTGCCCTCTGAGGTAGGGGTACACCCAGAACTTGGGTGATCCCTTCTACACCCATTCCCTGCCTGCTGACCTCACTCCCCCCAGCTGCCTTTCACTTCTCTGCCCTGCTCCTGCTATGCTCCACATCAGCCTCCCTAGCTCTCATTTGAGCTGCCTTACTTCTGCCCTTAGGTGCTAAAGGCTCCTGCACAGTGGGAAGCCCCCTGTTACCCACATCGGTCTCAGGAGTACTATTGCCCCACAACTGTTACAGCACACCACCCCTTCCTGCCATCCTGATGCTTGTACATGTTCCTATTCCACCACATTCTCCTGAAACCTGGCCCACTCTTCCTCAAGATAGGGACCTCCATATATAATCCAGTGGGGGATGGCTGCAAAAGACACAATTCTCCATTATCCTAGGCAGCTAACCCTCAATAATCCTACCCCTACTGCTGCCTTGAACCTCAGTACTAATGTAAGCTAACCATAGATAGGGACGAGCTGCACTCTTTTGCTTGTATTGCTCTTGTGGGTTGGTCCCAGATAGAAACCAGCTGCCCTCTCTACCACTTCCCTTTACAAGCTGCCCTATGTAGAGATCATCTGCAAATCCCTATCAGCACCTGACAGTGTATTTTCTTCCCTCCCTTTCCACTTACCTACACTCCACCAACCAGCATGGCCTGTGGTCCTCCCTGCAGATGGTCTGCTGAAGTCAAATAGTTTTATGACACACTCCTGCTTCATGGCAGTCACATTTCATGAGGTGTTGCTTGGAACCCTGGGACTTTAATAGGAAGAAGGAGAGCCCTGTAGGCTGACTGCAGCCATGTGTCCCAGTGCAGTTCCAATGGTGCTGGCCTCCTTTGTTACAACAACCTCCCTTTACTGAATGCTATACCTCTCTCCTCCCAGAAGTTCAGCTCTGGCGCACTTGCAAAAAACTTGATTTTATGTTACTTAAAATCTTAGTGAAACTTATTTCCCAGTACTCAGTCATAGTTCCAGTCAGCCCAAATCCTCCTTCAGCCCTCCCTCTGCAGGCAACCTCCCTCCGCTCATGATCATCTCCCAGACCAGAATTATGCAAGACTGAAGCAAAACACACTAAAACCCTCCCTCATCCCTCCCTCTGC
The DNA here is from genome assembly GCA_016271365.2 of Neoceratodus forsteri. Classification (NCBI taxonomy): domain Eukaryota; kingdom Metazoa; phylum Chordata; order Ceratodontiformes; family Ceratodontidae; genus Neoceratodus; species Neoceratodus forsteri. The sequence goes on along the minus strand of CM057449.1, from coordinate 1,123,640,214 downwards.
AGGTATCCTCCCACTACCCATGATCCAAACCCAAGCACACAGTTTCACCACAGTGCCTCTATTTAAACACCAATTGAGAATTTAGTTACAAGATGCAATAAAAAGACACAACAGCTGAAGAGCCTCTTATGTCATGGTTGCTTCCTCTCTTAATGCTGCTGGTGTGAGGAAAATATTTTACAAACAACTGGTCTTTGTTACACAGAGACAATTATAGTGATTGATTGATTGGTTGGTTGATTAATTGATTATTTTATTTATTTATTTAATTTGATGCTGGCAAAAATATTTATTGACTCATCCATATCCAGGTGCATTTTCAAATAAGGCCTTAGGTTCAGTGCGGACCTATCAATCTATCTATCTATCTATCTATCTATCTATCTATCTATCTATCTATCTATCTATCTATCTATCTATCTACCTATCTGTTGATGGGGTAAACTCCCTGGATAATTCCCCCCCCTTTAACAGGAAAGACCTTGATACATTGAATAAGCTGGGAGAAATGGGGTGGGGACCCAGATGATCAGATGGATAGGCAATTGGCTCCAGGACCGGACCCAGAGGGTCATGGTTGGTGGGGTTGTCTCATCCCCAAGGAGGGTCATTAGTGGGGTCCCTCAGGGATTGGTCCTTGGGCCCCTCCTGTTCAATGCCTATGTCTCTGATGTAAGGAAGGGTGTCAGGAGTGAGATGAGTCTCTTTGCGGATGACTCAAAACTGGGGGAGGTGGTGGATGGGGAGGAGGAAAGGGTGGCCCTACAGGGGGACCTGGAGGCTCTGGAAAGGTGGTCTAGGAAGTGGAAGCTGAGGTTCAATGCAGGGAAATGCAAGGTACTGCATCTGGGAGACAGAAACCCGGGCCAAGTGTACACCCTGGGGAATGCTACAAGGCTCAATGGCTGAGAGGGACCTGGGGGTGGTGGTGGATGTCAAGATGAACAACTCTGAGACTTGTAGGAGGGCAGCGGCCAAGGCCAACAGGATGCTAGGATGCATCACAAGGGGGATCACCTCCAGAAGGAGGGAAGTGATACTCCCTCTGTATAACTGCTTGGTGAGGCCACACCTTGAGTACTGCGTGCAGTTTTGGAGGCCACACTTAAAGAGGGACATTGAACTCCTGGAGAGGGTCCAGAGGAGGGCAACCAAAATGATCTGGGGCTTGGGGGACAGGACCTATGGGGAGAGGCTCGAAGAGCTAAATATGTACACATTGGAAGAGAGAAGGGATCGGGGGGACATGATAGAGGTCTTCAGTACATTAAGGGGTTAAATAGGGGAGAAGCAGTTTAGCATACTCATCCTGGAGCTGATGTCTTGCTGTGGAATGGTGGGTTCAGTGTGTTTAGATCTGATGTGCCAGCATCAAGAAATGCTGTTGATCTGATCATTGAACAGACAATCAATCGACATGCCACGTCTAGTGGAGGTATTGTTGTATTCAGCAGGAATTATCCAACCTATTACCAGTGGTGTGTAACAAGGCATGCCCGAGCAAGCTATGTGACTGCCACACTTGAAAACACTAGAATGCTAGACTCAGAGGAGTCCTTTCACAAAGATGCTAGCTCTGCAGAGATAGCACACAGTGAGAAGGATGTACAGAAACTGATAAATGCATTCAGAAACATTATCAATCCTTTTGAGATAGAAGCCAAAGAGGCACTATTCTGTCTCTCATCAGGTGCAGGAGCCCCAGGAGATGTTGAAAATGACTTTCCCAGTGCTCAAAAACAGGGACAAGAAGCCTTTCAAAAATTTGTGGAGACAAGGCTTGCTGACAAAACAGTTTCATTTCATGCACCCTTGAAAAAGCAGTTACTAAAGACGTTTGCTTCCCTTCAGCAGTTAAAGAAACTCAGATCCTCACAAAAGAAGATTGTTCAGGTGACTGCACATAGAAACCTCTTTGGGTAGCTGCTAATACTTTCAGAACAGAACAACCTTAGCATGGGGAAGGCTCTTTCATATCCATTGAGTCCACTGCCATGATCATTAGCAACATCAGATGGCCTACCAGTTAAGACAGAGAAATCCACCCTTCCTCACAAACTTGAAGATGAGACAGCACTCAGTACAATGAATTGGGATGAAGACAAAGTTTACATCTGTGATGGCAATACATTTCTCCAGCCAATGACTGGTCTACCGCAGACATTTGGAGAGTGAGCTGAAAAGTCTTCAGTGCATTAACAAAGGTACAAAGGTTTGACTTTGTAACAGACGCCTACAAATATAATTCCATAAAGTCAGCTTAATGCAGAAGATGAGGATCATCAGATTCTTACTTGGTGACAGGTCCTTCAACAAAGGTGCCAAGACATTGGAAATCCTTTCTTACAAACAGTGACAACATGAGTGACAAATATGATCAAGCTTCTTCTGAATGAGTGACAAAAGGAAACATATGCACCAAGACTAATGGGTCATCAAATCTTTTTTGTCTGTGAGGAAAACTGTATCTCTTTGACAAGCCTTGTCGGAATCACAACACAGAGCCACCCTGTACCAGAGCTTTCTTCATCTCAGGAACGAGTGGATATGCAAATATTGCTTCACTGCTTTCATGCAGCGGCATCAATATCGTCAACTTGACATCCTCATCAGATCTCCAGACACAGATGTATTTCTGCTGCTGCTGTACTATGGTGATCCAATACAGAAGAACATCTTCTTTGACACAGGAGTGGCAAATAAACGTTGGCTTTTGAACATCAAAACTCTAATCCAGATTCATGGTTCTGAGATGTGTAGTGCACTGATTGTACTGCATGCATTTTCAGGGTGCGACAGCACAAGTGTATATGTTAGGAAAGGGAAAATCAAACCCTACAACATCCTGTGATAACAAACAAGTATATGGCAACTTTCAAAGCACTTGGTGACACAGAACGTGTTTTGGATAACATCCATGCTGACCTTGAAAGATTTGTCTGCTGCTTGCATGGGCAGCCGTCATATACTGATATCAACAAACTTCACTACGATGAAGCAAGGCAGAAATTTCACACAAGAAGCAGACAACTTTTGCCAAATTATGATGTCATTGATCTGAGTCTACTGACTCCGTGTAGGTCAACACTGAGAATGCATATACTGAGAGTGAATTACCAAGTCTTTGTCTGGAAAAATTCCCATGTGTCACACCCTATCATTCCAAATCATGAAACACATGGGTGAAAACTTGATGAAACAGGAATCCTGGAATATGACTGGTGTGATGGTGACATTATACCACTAGAACTGTTGGACATTTTGTCCCAGGAGGAGACCCCTTATCAGTTAGATGAGGAAGATGACAATGGTGTTCTTTCTGCTAGCCTGGCAGATGAGATCTTTGACACTGAGGATGAAACCAGGGGATGAAGATGACAACTAAATTATAATGCAAAGATATTACTGTTACAGTGTCAGTTTAACCATACACTTACACAGCAAGTATTGTTTTGACTCTATATTCTGATACCATCAATTTCTATAGTTTCAATGACATTGCAAAGTACTCACGTATAAGTCAATATGACGTCATTACTGATGTTACCATTGAGCCGAATCTTTTCTAATTATAATAAAGTCATAGATGAGAATGTAACCTTTTTATTGATACCGATTTTGTCATTATTTGACTTATAGATTTAAATCAACAAAAACTACATCTACCCTATCTTTGTTGTTTTTTCTTTTCTGATATACAGTGGTCACACACGTTAGCCTGTAGCAAACAAAAGCTACCATTGCCAGATGGAAAATAAGTAAATTCTAAACTTTTACAGTGTAAACTTCTAAGAAAGCAATGTCTTGAAAATTCCCTATGGGGGGAAGGGGTAGTGATGGCCCACAGACATTTAATGACTGACTATCCACCTAATAATGTCCTTTTTGAACATTATTATAATGGTGAGTAACAGCCAGCAATATGGTTTGTCAGTTGCATTCCACATACCTTATGTTACTATTACTGTAGGTAAGTGTGCATGTAGGACCTCATTACATAATAAAAGGCTCATGAATTCACATAATCTGAATGCCCAAACTTGTTACTGACTGCATGTGAATGCAGCAGACATATAATGTATCTTGCAATTAAAGAGACAATTAATTATAGTCATTTAAAGTGATCTATGCATGATTCTGGTTGATCTCTTTCCTCTCTGCAGGTTCTGCACATGGAAGATTTCCACCTTCCCAACACACTGCAGCATTTGTCCACTCAAATGTAGCAGTCCCTATGATTTTTTCCCCCTGTTGAACAGCAGCACTTGTAACATTGATGAGTCTAACTCTAATGAGTCTACTTTGTTCTTTTCTGTTTTTTTGTTTGTGTCTGATCGCTGCTGGATCTTAACTCCCAGCCTGGAAACAACAGCTACAACTTAACAGATACTGACCTGAACACTAGTATCTGGCACTGTAAGCTGCACCCCCTACTTGATACTATTTGTAACTGATGGGCTGACATGATTCACTACTCAGAAGATGATGTGTAGCCCTTCATTTGTCAATCAACTAATGCATACATAGATCCAAATAAAAATAAAAATCTAAGGAAGAAACACTATTTTATGTTAAAAACATCTAAAATAACAAAATATGTTTTTAAAAACATGTTAATGACCATGCACATGTGTATCAAATTATAATAATAGCAATAAGGTACTCCAGGTGTTATGTTACTGTCCAGTTAATCCCTCTTGCGCCACACCATGCCAATAAGGGTGGATTATATGGACATTAACATAACTCCCATTGTACATTACCTCATTTCTTAAAAATAAGATCTTACAATCAGCATGATTAGAATATAACTGACCTGTTTTGTTAGGATTCCATCTCCTTGGTATGAAATTAAAATCGTCAATCCTAGGATGTGAGGTGACCTTGATGACTGTAACCCACTAATGCATCAGCTTCCATAGTGGCAGAACGCATATGTCCAGTTCAATAGCCTATCTAACCCACTCTGTAAACAGGCAAAGTCCTGGCTGCTAGGAAACAGACAAAGGGAGAGTGGTCTTGATGCATGTAACTACCTCCTAACTGATGTTCTCCCAATAATAGCCAAATAATAGCCACAATTCTGGAGAAACTGGTACACAAACAAAACAGAAGTTATGCGAATAACCCAAACTATCTCAACTGAGTTTATTTAGAAGGCAGGCTTTGCTAGCTAGACACTACAGCTCCATTGCAGCTAACAAGTGACATCAATCTAACCGTGGGCACTTTGATAGTAAATGGATAAATCTACATTAATATTACTACAGCCTGTGACCTTGTCTTACATTTATTTTTTTAATTTTTATTTTAGTCTTTGGTAACTAGGTAAGGCCCACTAGGCACAAGTGCCTGTTTTCAGGGGTGACCTGGGAGCACTGGGTGGTTAAGTGACTTGCTCAGAGTCACACAGTATGCAAGTGGAGGTTGTGAAAATCAGACTCAGGTCTGGTCTGCTGGTTGTATCAAGCTGGTTCACACCTCATTCCTCTAACCTCTAGGCTGTACTGCCAGCCAGCTATTCCTATCAAAACAGGGACATATACAGTGAAACCCACCAGGATTAAGCCCAATTCTGCAGCATGCTACAGCAGAGTTACTGCAGTAAACAATGTAAGAAAAATGGTAGTTGCCGTATTGGTCCTTGTACAAAAAGATGAACAAAATGAGTGGCTTGATACCTCGTTTTGGACCAACAAATAATTTTTACAAAATGTTTAAGCTTTCAGACTCACAGAGTCCTTCATCATAAATATGGCAGTTGAGGAATGATAACACTTTAAAAGCCCAGAACAGAATTAGTAAAGCCCTTCACATATGGACTGGACATCTTATCTGTTAATAAGATTTAAGGCATAGGATGAAACCAGAGAACAGGCCAGTCCTAGGGAACTTAATCAGGTGTAATTCACAAATTCTACCAAAATGGAATGCAAGTGACAGCAAAAGTCTATGTAAGCAATAATACCCGACAGGGTGGGTGGTATTGTGCTATACCGGACCTTCCAGGAGCTATAAGGCCCTCTGCCTGCAGCGTCGGGCCTCATTACGCCCTGGGAAGTCCAGTATAGCACAATACCGCTTAGAAAATGGGGAAAATGTGGAATTTTTTTAACTATTAAAAAAAAAAATAAAAAAAAAATAAACAAATGACTACAAATCTTTTCAAACGGTTTTTAATGGTAAAGTAGTCCCTCTATTGGTATAATTGCCAGGGGTACTGTAGTGTTTAATATCCTTACATGTCAGCCCCTCCACACGTGTTGCTTTGTAGTTATTTATTTTTATTAAACTGCCAGAAACAGTGGAGTAGCGTGTTGTAACTAAAGGCTGAAGGAGGAGTTGTAGCGCTCCACTGCTGAGTGATGAGACCAGCAGTATTCTCTTAGTTTTTTAGCCTGCAGATAGAGGCGTGCTGCTGGCTTGTGGCACAGCTAAGAGTGGGCGGGTTGTATACAGTTCAGGAAGAAAAGAGGTGTGGGGAGCCACGAAGACCAATAAATCAAATCCAGCAACAACAAAAACAACCCATAAATACACGCACATTTCTGTGACTCCCCTGGTTTTGTTGTTACAATGTCAGCTTATGAATTGACCAGTGTACAGTTTAAAAAAATGCTGGAGTAGCGGGTGAGGCGTGAAGGAGGCAGCTGGGCAGCTGCAGTATACAGTTCCCCGAGGTGGTGAGGGAGGTCCGTAGTGATGCATGTTGACCAACAAGAAGATTAAAGCTGGAAAAAAAGGTATATTTCTATAGTCTTCTGTGGATTAACAGTTCTGTTTTAGCTGGGGCACTGTGCAGCGCTTATTACAAAACTGTATGGATGGGGCCGAGGAGTGGTCATGGCAGACTTTCTCAAGTTCCACTCCCCATTGATGTAGGCACACTCTTGGGCTAGGAGTGCACAAAAGGACAGCTTTTGGGGGGGGGGCGTAGGAAGTGAAAAGCAGCGCTCTGTGTGCATTGAAAAGTTTGCTCACTCTGCTGTGTTTTTTGGTGTGTTGTGTGTAGATACCATTGCTCCACGCACAGGGGATGGCTTGCTCCGTTGTCCCACTAGCAAGTAATTAAAAATGGTGGCTATTTTAAATTCAAACATTCTGCCAGCTCTTTGAATTAGAAAGTAATTTGGTCGGTTGAGTCTGGCACTTTTAATGCCCGGGCTCTGTTGTCTGATAGACACCCACCTTGCCAGGTCTATCAGCCAGTCAGACCCTGGTGTTTTCTTAGCCCATTTTCTAAAAATTATGAACTCTTAATAACCTGAAGAGAGAGAGAGAGAGAGAGAGAGAGAGAGAGAGGTGTGTGTGTGTGTGTGTGCATGTGTGGTCAGCTCAGCAGTATTTCTGTGTGCATGAGGCTGAGAAGAAAACAGCAGTTGGAGTTCAGATTGTGTAATGGGTCATAAAACCAAGGTCCATATTCATTCCATCATTACAAGTGTTAAGAAGATAAATACAGTTGACCTCATACACTCACATCTCATGTGCATTCCTGAAGTTCCTCTTGAGAACTAGGACAGACAAGTCAGAGATTGAGTAAACATATTGAGAAAAATATTGCCCCACTGAGTTTACAGTATTTTTCATTTTAATGCCATGTCTATGTGAGTTCATTCGGGTTTGAAGGCGTTGTCCGGTTTCCCCCACATAACCTGTATGTGGACATTTCTTGCATTGGATGCAATAAACAAAGTTCCTAGATGTACATGTATCATTCCCCTGTATCTTGAATTCTTTGTTTTGGGGGATGCTGATAGAATCTGAGGTGGAAATATGCTCACATGTCTTACATTTAGGACTATTGCAAAGTTTAGTGCCATCTAGTGTTCTGTTGTTTTGGTCAGGTACAAGTTTGCTCTTGACAATCAGGTTAGACACATTAGGTGGCTGTTTAAAAGACAGTAAAGATAGTTGTTGGAAGATAAATGTCAAGGTATCATCCTCACTGAATATTGATTGGAGGTCCCTGATAATTTTACGTAGGGGCTTCAGATATATGTAACAGCCAAGGGTATCCAGTTGGTGGTGGACTTTTCTTGATATTGTAGTAGTTGTTCTCTTGGCATGAGTGTGGCACATTCCAGAGCTCTGTCAATTTCTCTAGAGGAGTGTTCCTGCCCAACAAATGTTGTTTTTAGTGTGGCCAAGTGTTTTTCTCTGTCCTCTTCACTTGAACAGATTCGGTGGCAGCGTAGCGCTTAACTGTATATTACTGATTTTTTAGTGTGCTTAGGATGATTGCTGCTGTTGTGTAAGTACCTCTGTCTTTCTATTGGTTTCCTGTAAATACAGTTCTGAAGGGTTCCAACTTTGATGGTAATTGCTGTGTCCAGGAAATTAACACTGATGTCAGAGTATTCCAGGGAAACATTCATAGAAGGGTGGAGGGTGTTAAGTTCTTGATAAAATTCTTTGAGTGTTTGGGTACCCTTTATCCAAATTTTAAATAAATCATCACTATATTGGAAGTAAGCAAGTGGTTTATGTGTACTTTGTTTCAGGAAATCCTCCTCCAAATTTGCCATGAAAAGATTGGCATACTGTGGAGTCATCCTGGTGCCTATTGCTGTTCTCATAGTCTAAACATAATGTTTACCATTAAAACTGAAGTTGTTGTAGATCAGAATAAGTTCAATAAGCCTTGCAATGAATTTAGGGTGGATATCATGGTGCTGTCCTTTTTCTTGTAGGTATTTAACATATGCAAAAATGCCATCCTTATGTGGAATATTAGCATTAGGAGAGTTCACATCCATTGTGGCTAAGATGGTATCAGGCAATAAATCCCTAAAGCCAGACAGTTTACACAAGAAATGTGTGGTGTCCTGAATATAACTCCCTTTCCATGACAAGCAGTTTTAAAATGTTTTCTTTAAAATCAGAGATTCCCACTGTTAAGGTGCCATTCCCAGATATTATAGGTCTCCTTGGATTCCCAGGTTTATGGATCTTAGGCAGAATGTAGAATGTTCCTGGCCTAAGGTAATCAGGGATGAGAGCAGTTATTCTGTCTTGGACATGCTTAGGAAATGATCTGATAATGATCTGATAATGTCCCATAGTTCTTTGGTGCCAGAGGACGTGATGGGGCTGAAACAATCACGGGATTTAAGAATGCATGGGATAGACATAAAGGAATTCTGGAGGTCAGGGGTAAGGGGCAACAGACTTCCAGGAAAGCATAAACTGAACTTACGAGCTCAAATGGGCAGACTGGGTGGGCCATAGGCCCTTATCTGCCGACACTGTCTATGTATCTATGTATCTAGTGCACAGTTGGATCATTAGCCAGTTCACTATAGTACAGTAGGTGTGATTTGTTAATTGCCTGCTGGCTTCATTAATATAGTCCTCACAGTTTAAAATCATTATTGCAGAGCCTTTATCAGATTTCTTGATAACAATGTTATGGCTAGAGTTCAGTGACTGCATTGCTTTCCTTTCCAATGGGGGGAGGGGGGTTTAGCAGATTTTGTTTTGTTTGCTAATGATCTGGCAATTTACTCTCTGATGAAAACTCTGAATATGTGTCCAGTTTGGTACTGTGTCCCCTCGGGGGGGGGGTAAAAGCAGCTGACTTTCTTTGCTTTGCCAGTGGAATGTTGACATCCAGGATATCATGTTTGTTGTGAAAGAATTCCCTTAGTCTTAGTCTATGGAAGTATTCTTCTAGTTCACCACAGAACTGTATTTTTCCAAGCTCCTTTGTTGGGAAGAATGAAAGTCCTTTGGAGAGTACAGATAATTCTGCAGTGGTCAGTGAGTGGTTGGACAAATCAACAACAGAGATATCTTCAGCTGTATTATTTTGCTGTTCTATGTTATTATTGTCTTCTTCTTTCCTACTGTTGTAATGTGTTGCTTGTTGGAGTGTATGTAGCTTCTTGTCCTTGTGGAACATGGCTCTCTTTAATGTTTTATGGCAGTTCATGTGGATCTCCTTCAGGATTTCTGGTTTTGACTTCCCTCCAATATAGCAGAAATCTTTTCAAACTCTTTCTTCAAAAGAACTTTCTTAGAGTATACCCTGTGAAAGATGTGATTTCTCAGTAAACAATGGAATTTCAATGGGAGTTAATCCCTTTTGTCATGCAGGAAACTGTGACACTGCACTTCATCCTGGTGGGCTTCACTGTATTTCTCTAACAATCCCTTAAAATGGATCTCAGCCTACCTTACCAACAGGCTTCAGTTAGTAAATGCCCTGGAATCGACTCAGGAATGAGCAACTTTAATAATGGTGAATGTTCTGTCTCCCCCTTTGTCTACTCCAGTATACTCCAGGATACATCCTTGCACTTGACAGTTCTATGCAGGTCAGTCTCAACTATCTGAGATTTTGAACATACAAACATACGATCATACCAGCAGATTTAGGCCATAAGGTCTATCGTGTCTGTTTGAACTCAGCTCAAAGCTGAGATCCTCCTCCTTCTGCCCCTCCCCCCTTGACTCTTCTCCCCCCCTCACTGCCCTCCCTACCTGCACTTTTCCCATTAACCTGTCTCATCCTTTCTTAAAACCTCCCACTGATTTCAGTGAGGTCACCTCCTCAGTTAACGCGTTTCATGGCACCACCACCTTCTCCATAAAGTAGTGCCTCCTCAATTCCCTCCAGTATCCCCCCCACCAGCTTTCTGCTATGTCCCCTTGTGGTTCCTTCCTCATTTAATCTAAACAAATCCTGGATGTCAACCCAGTTAATACCCCTCACATATTTAAAGGTCTCAGTCATATTCCCCTGTGTCTCTTCTGTCCTCTAGGGAGTACATGTTGAGCTCCCTCAATCTCTCCTCATAAGTCCTGCCCCCATCCCTCAGATCATCTTTGCTGCCCTCTTTTGGACCCTCTCCAATAGTGTGACATTCCTCTTTAGGTATGAGTGCCAGAACTGTACACAGTACTGCAAGGATTTGTACAGGGGCAGGATAACCTCCTTCCTTTTTGAAGTTATCCCCCTGGTAATGCAACCCAGCATTCTGTTTGCTTTTGCTACTGCCTTCTTACATTGTTCTGAGTGGTTCATTCTCCCTGTAATCACCACCCCCAGATCCCTATCCACCTCCAAGGTGGATAACTTCTCCCCCCAGCTGATAGCTGTATCTTGGATTCCTAGCCCCCAAATGCAGTACCGTACACTCTTGGCATTAAAGCATAACTGCCAAGTATTCAACCACTGGTTCAACCTTTCTAGATCTTCCTGTAGTGCCCTACTTCCCTGTTCACTGTTCACCACCGCTCCGAGTTTGGAGTCATCTGTGAACAGACTCATTTTATTCTCAAACCCCTTTGCAATATCCACTATGAAAGTGTTAAATAGTATTGGACACAGAACAGATCCCCATGGAGCTCCACTAGTGAACCTCTTAGGTGATGAGAGTTCAACTCCTACCACTACCCTCTGTTGTCTTTTACTCAACCATAACTCAATCCACTTGACCATCTTATCCCCCACCCCTATGTTCCCTAGCTTGCCCAGCAGCCTTCCATGTGGGACCAAATCAAAAGCCTTGGTGAAGTCCAGATATAGGACATCAACCAGCTGCCCTGCATCCAGGGATCTTGTCACCCATTCATAAAACTCAACCAGTTTGGTCTGACATGATCTCCTCTTGATAAATCCATGTTGCTGCAGGTCTTGAAGGTCATTTGTTGCCAGGAATTTTATCAGTCTTTCCTTCAGGATGGTTTCCAGCACTTTCTCCACCATGGATGTGAGGCTTACTGGCTGGTAATTTCCCAACTCATCCTTAGGACCACCCCTGTGGAGGGACATCACATGTGCCAACTTCAACTTTTGCGGCACATAACCCAAGTTGAGGGAGCTGTTAAATAACTCCATTAAAGGAGCTGCTAGGACTCTTGCCAACTCTTTCAAGACCTGTGGGTGAATTCTGTCCAGCCCCGGTGCCTTATCTGTCCGCAATGACGTCAGACCCTACCATACTCTTTCTACCCATATTTCCTCATCAGTTATTTCCCCATCCCCTTTCCCCACCTTGTTGGCCCCTTGCAGAATTGATCCTTCCCATCTCTTGCAAAGACCAATGTGAAGTACTTGTTCAATGCTTCTGCCTGCTCGGCCCCTTTCTCCACCCACCCACCTCCTTTTTTATCCTGGCAATCCGTTTCCTATCCCTCCTTTTTTCTCTTATGTATAGTAGCTTATGAACAATATACAATCTGACATCACCAATCTACAAACATGGACAATGACCAACTGCTCTTTTTAAATGAGTGTAACCCCCTATGTGGGGTATCAGGATTTGATATGTGGCATCCCAGAGTGTGAAGATGTGTTGTGTCCCAGAGTGTGAGTGCAGCAGAGTAGAAGCTTAGCACCTGCAGTGGCATTCACAGGAAGTCTAAAGGTCTGCAGAGGACTCTGACTGAGTGAGGAGTGAAGGGATGATAACAGGAAGCATTCCTGGTGCCTGAGAGTGAGGAGCCCAGCATTAAGCAAATAGCGTGGGCAAAAGAATTAGGCTACATGAACCATGGGTCTTTTTCTGCCATCATTGTCTATTTTTCTATGTTTCTAGGAAGAAGGGGCAACACTGCTGGAGGGCACTAGCTAAATTGTGGTAGGTACAGTATTGTATAGGTACAGGAGGAACATGTAACGTGCACAAACTATGAGAGGTAAAAGTACCTAAATTTGTGGATTCCAGGTAAAATCCTATCTAGGGTGCCACCACAGAGGCATCGGATGGGGTGACTGTTTCTGCATAAGGGTGTGAAACAGTACTGTGTATTCTGTGCTGAGTCACTACTATCCACATCACTACACAGTAATGTAGGGGGACACTGTGGAGGGATGTGGGAAGAAAACAGAGGGCACAGGACAGTGGTGACCCAGAGGATGCTGTGGACATTCGGCCACTGCCTGAATTGCAGGAGATTGCAGGCCATTAGGGCAGAGCTGAAGGCAGCAAGGGCTGAAATATGCCACATAAGAGCTGCCACTACTGGGCACATAGGATGCTTTTGCCACAAGCACCAGCAAGACCCATTCAGGCCACAGCTGGTGGCTGTAAGGTGGTGTTAGACAGAAGAGAAGAAGAGCGGGAAGGGGAAGGGGAGGGGGAAGCCTATGAAACCAGAAATGTGCACTAGCAACAGGTGTGCACCACTGCAGATCAAGGAGACTCAGTTGACCCTCTCAAGGGGAAATGGGTCCAGCAGGCCCAATAGAGATACAGTGTCAAAGGAGGATATGCCAGCGAGGGAGGAGGGTTCCAAAGGGGGATGAGGAAGGCATTTGTACTAGGATATTCCATAATGAGGGCACATGGAGGGAACTGGGTCTCAAACCCAATGGACAACAGGTCATGCACTGCTAACCAGGGGTGGTGGGGTGTTAGCAGATGGACTCAAGTCCAGGGTGGTGGAACTCATGGGAGAGTAGGGTAGAAAGCAAGATCTAATAGTGCATGAAGGCACAAATGATCTGAGTAGGAAAGGGAAAGGGGAAATTGTTTAACCTGCAAAGGTACACTAAGCCAAAGCTTTTTTCCAGGTGTGACCTGGGAGCACAGGGACATCAAGTGACTTGCTCAGGGTCACACAGTATGCACATAGGGGCTGATGGGATTCAAACCCTGGTCTCCAGGTTTGCAGCTCAGTGCTCTTAACCACTATGCTATACTGCCTCATAGAAGAGTTTAAGACAAGCTTCCATGCTTTATGACAGGTAGTGAAGTAGACAGAAGGGGAGGCAACCTTCTAGGAGGTTCTACAGTGGCCATATTTGAATGACAGTGAACAATTTCACTTGTTCCAGTTCAGCAAGTGTCTAAAGGGATGGTGCAGGGAAGAAGGATTTTATTCCCTTGGTGAATGGACTTGACTTGGATAGAGACCGTTCTAAAAAGATGGCCTGCATCCTAGTAAGAAAGGCAACCAGTTGCAGGAAGATAGTTTGTGCAGTACATCAAAGATAGTTTAACCTAAGTAAGGGGGAGGCAGCTCAGTCAGGTACATAAACACAGTCAGAAGCCACGGGAGCCCTACTGGCCTCCTCCCAGCAAATGTAAATATTGATAAGGCAATCACTAGAGGGAAGGGATGCGGGAAGGGGGTAGCAAGTTGCTGGAGGGTGGTATGTACTAATGCAACAAGCTTGTAGAAAACAGACACCAGAGCTGCAGGCATAATGACAGAAGGAAAACTAGACTTAGTGGCTACTACAGAAACACAAAACGTAGGTGACACAAAACCATGATTATGACATGACTAATTCAGAATTTGCTGTAGATTATTCAAGAAAGACTGGGTGATGAGCAAAGGTGGGGAGTAGCACTCTTCATAAAGGAAGGCACTGAGGCCACAGAGCCAAGCAATAATCTGGAGGATTTTGAGGGGTTAGAAACATAGAGACCATGTGGCTACTGCTAGCCCATGGCTATTAGGCTCAAACAAAACAGAAATAAACTAATGTTTGGGGGACAAGGCATTCTTCTGATACATATGGGAGAAACACAAAGTTAAGGAGAGTATAGTAAGGCTGAGGAAGGGGTGAGATGGGAGTAAGGGGATATTGGAAATGCTGAGATACCGAATCAATATTTTTGTTTGGTATTCAACAAAGTGAAGGGAGTACCACTACTGGATTGTGTAGTGGGGACAAAAAGGGGAATTAGGAGGACACTGACAGCGACCATCACATCACAAGGCTATTGAGAGCTGATAAATCAATATGGCTGATGGGATGCTTAAAGAGCCACTGATGCCAAAAGTGCTACATTGCAGAATCCAAATAAACATACTCCCAGTAAATCTCATACAGGGTCTGTACCAGAAGAGATATGAAGAGAGATTAAAGAAGCTTAATATGTATACATTCGAGGAGAGGAGGGAGAGGGGGTACATGATAGAAACTTTCAAGTACATCAAGGGAATCAAGAGTCCAAGATGGTAGCATCTTTCAGAAAAAGAGATGTGCAAGAACAAGGGGGTACAATTTGAAGATAGAGGGGGATGGCTCAAAGGTAATGTGGCGGAAGTATTTTTTCATGAAGAGGGTTGTGGATATATTGAACAGCCTTCCTGAGGAGGTAGTGGACTCAAAAACAGTGGGGGAATTCAAGAATGCATGGGACAGACATAAGGCAATTCTAGTGGGGGGTAGGAGGAAGTAGGATGTTGGTTAACTAGGATCTGCAGCCTATGCATTAGGTAGGGAAATGGACAGACTAGGTGGGCCAAGCTGTCCTTATCTGCCATCAAATTCTATGTTTCTATACCAAAAACTAGATTTTTACGTTACTTTGTTTTAAAGTTATTAGCCATTTTGTAACTTTGATTGCTCTACCTGTGCAATAAAAGCTGGTGTCAGTAAAGAGCTGCTGATGATGTCATGTAGGGACCTCAAAGTCTAGTAATCCCTGTCAGCAAGTTTATAAGACCCATTTCTCCAAAGCTGTAAAGATCGTGTGCAATGGTTTTCAAAAGTAAAACAGACAGCACCAGTCAGTAAACATTGCTATAAAGACTATATATGTTCCAGGTTTTGTAACAAAGTTGATATAACTGTATTATTTAATGCTGTTTTTGTGTGGTCCATTTCTCCAGGGTTGCTGGATACTAAGTCAGCATGCCTCCAGAGTGCTGAAGCCAATTAGAGTGCTACTAATTTTACTGCTGTTTGTCATTGTCTGCTTTACAATATGTTTTAATAGGGGCCTTATATGTGTTAATTCCTACTGGGGTGGAAGTGTTAGCTCTGGTAAAATGATCATTGTAATTTAGAGTAGAACATAGATGAGTCTGCCTCACCCTCATTAACAAGGAGATGGGATAATTGCTTTAAATTGCCATTCTTAGAAGTTGCCTCTGTTGAATTATATTTTTTATTTATTTATTTATTAAATTTTGCTGATCAGGTAGGCCCTCTGAGCCCCAAAGGTCTCTTTTTCAGGGGCGACCTGAAAGAGACATTGCATGCAGAATTACAGGCAGTGAAAAGGTTACAGAGTACATACAGAGTAGTTTTAGGTTTCAGTCTTTGCCAGTGGTACAGAGCATAATGGTATACCATCTGTAAATGGTATGGCAAGACCCTAGTGCATTGGGTAGCTAGCGAGATTAGAGACAGAGCTGTACCAAGGTTGAACAGCTTAGGGGTTAGCATAAGTAAGGGGGGGGGACTGTCAGGTGTCCTGACAGCGGCAAGTGCTGGCTTCAAGCATATGGGCCTTGAACCTGGTATGGAAGTTCATGAGAGAGGAAGCTTCTTGTACAACGGGTGGAAGTTTGTTCCACAGGTAGGGGGCCATGAAGGAGAATGACTTGAGGCCCGCATTGGTCCTGACTCTGGGGGTTTCCAGCTGAGTCCGTCCTGAGGTCCTCAGGGTCCGAGTGTTGTGCTTGGTGGCAATAGTAGCTGCTAGGCTGGGTGGAGCAAATGGGCTGAGTAACTTGAAAACCAGGCACAGGAGGGAGTATTGGAGGTGTGCTTCAAAAGAAGGCCACTGTACTTTGGCTAGAGTATCACATTAGTGGCTTCTGGAGTGGTCCTGGGTAGCGAACCACGCTACCTTGTTGTATAGGATCTGCAGCCAGTTGGCCTCCTGCTTGGTCATACCTTGCATTATAGGGGCCGCATAAGTCAGTGTGGGGAGCAGGGCACTGGAGACAATGGAGAGCCTAGCTTCTGGGATAAGATGGTCCTTTATCCGATACAGGGTGCCTAGTTTACAGCGGATGGTCTTTGTCAATTGTTCCACATGGTTCTTGTAGGTGAGGCCTTGATCAAGCATGAGCCCTAAGTATTTTAAGGAGGCAGCTATTTCAATGCTGGTTCCTATATGTGATTTAAGCTGTAAAGATTTGGTCCTGTCTTGTCCCAGGGATCTGGGCCTGAACAGCATGGCTTTAGTTCTGCCTGTGTTCAAGACCA
This sequence comes from Neoceratodus forsteri, assembly GCA_016271365.2. Lineage (NCBI taxonomy): Eukaryota > Metazoa > Chordata > Ceratodontiformes > Ceratodontidae > Neoceratodus > Neoceratodus forsteri. The sequence goes on along the minus strand of CM057449.1, from coordinate 1,123,623,311 downwards.
TTCGGTTTGTTTTTAGCCAGGCTTCCAGTGACATAAGATCAGCTTGGAGTAGGGGACCAAGATCCGCCAGGTTGTCCGAGGAGCGGTAGATGACTGTGTCATCTGCATATTGTACTACCGAGCTGCCCCCGCAGTGGAGGTTTAGGTCATTCTTGAACAGTGAGACTAATAGGGGAACAGGGATTGAGCCTTGTGGTACTCCCTCTTTTAAGGGTAGTGGGCCTGATAGTGCTCCTTTCCAGAATACTCTCTGTGAGCAGCCAGATAGGTAACTCTCAAACCACTTGAGAGCTTGAGGGTCAAGGTCTATTTTGTTCAGCTTGACAAGCAGGAGGTTGTGGTCGACAAGGTCAAAAGCCTTGGACAGATCTATAAATACTTCACCAGTGGGGGTCCCCATGTCCATAGCTCTGAGTATGACTGTTGTGAGGTTTGTGAGGGCAGTGTCTGTGTCATGGTTGGTTCTAAAACCATGCTGGGAGGGGGCTAGTAGTTGGTGTGTCTCCAGGTAGTCATGGAGTCATCTTTATATGAGCCTTTCCTGCAGTTTAGCAAGCAAACAGAGCAAGGAGATAGGCCTGTAATTGCTCGTGTGTTCCCTGGAGCCGCCCTTGTGGATGGGCACCACATTTGCCAATTTCCACTGGTGTGGAATTATTCCTTTATGCAGGGATCTGTTAATGAGGCAGGTCAAGGGTCTGGAGAGGGATTGGGATCCATTCTTGAGTAGCCTAGGATTGATCCCGTCAGGCCCTCCTGGGCCTTTGGTTTTCACGGCTCTCAGGAGTGTTTGTACCTCTTTTGTCTTGACCATCTTTGGGTGAAATAATGGCATATTTGGGTTTGGGGGCTTGGCCTTGTTTGGTGCCGGGGTGGGAGGGGGGTAGTCTGACTTTGTATGCATTGAGGTTGGTGAAGTGAGGGTTGAGGGCTGAGGCAATTTGTTGGCAGTTGCTTACTAGCTTGCCATTGAGCTCCATAGGTCCAGGTTCAGCTCTGGTGTTTCCTCTGGTCAGCTCGTTGATGTGAGACCAAAATAGTTTATGGCTGCCTAAGTTGTTTTTTTGGAGGTGGGAGACATACTCTCTTTTCACTGGTTTAGTGGCCCCTTTGCATTTGTTTCACAGAGCTTTTTATGCCACAAGGTTGGCAGGGAGAAAGGAGTTCTTGAACCTCTTCCAGGCCTTGTCTCGGCTGATCATCAGGGATTTTAGGGTTGGGGAGATCCACTTGTAGCAGCTGCCTTTTGCCCTGAGCTTCTTCAGTGGGGCAATGAGGTTGGTTGCCTTAGTTAATGAGTTGTGGAAGTATTCTAGTGCCTCATCCAAGGTGGGGAGGAGCCGGATAGGGCTCTAGTTCAGGTTGTTGAGGTAGGCATTGTATCAAGCCACCGTGAAATTTGAGTAGTCACGAGCAGTCAGTATTCTGGGCTGGACCTTGGGCGCTCTGTTCTTCCAGAACAGAATATTGGGGAGTGGTCACTCAGGACATCGGACATGATTCCAGCTTTCTGGATGCTGATGGGGTTTGACACCACAGCCCAGTCCAGAATGGTGTGGTTCCCCATCTTATAGTTCAGTCTAGTTGGTTCTGAGATAACCTGTACCAGATTTGCCTCTTGTGTCAGGGACATGAGGTCTTTATTGGGATCATGGGCCCAGTTTAGGTTGAAGTCACCCAAAATAAGGAGCTCCGTAGATACATCTTTGACCATGGTTCTGGTGATGGCCTCAAGGGATTGAAGAGCCGTCTTTGGGGGGTTGTAGACACAACCAATTATGAGGTGTTTGGATTGGCCAAGGGTAACCCGTATGAATATGGATTCACTGTCTGGGCAGGAGTCCTGCTTCAGGGTTTATCTGCAACACCGTTAGGCAGTCCTTTGTGTAGATTAACACACCACCCCCTCACTTGCTCTCTGTGTCCTTGCAGAAGGTGTTGTACCCTTGGGCCATGATCTCATGGGCGAGGATGTGGACCTTAAGCCAGATCTCAAATATGGCAAGAATATCTGGCTTATAGAGGTCAAGCCAGACTTGTACCTCTTGCATCTTTGGTCTGAGGCTGCAGACATTCATGTGTGCAATCTTCAAACCCTTGGAGGATTCTCAGTGAGGTGCCTGAGGGGACGATATTAAGATATTGGCAATAGTGGGGCCAGGGTTAGGCTGGATGTCACCTGCTAGGAGAAGCAGCACTGCCAGCAGGCTGAGTAACTTTGGGCTGGCAGATGGGATTAGATTACTTCAGACTCTCCTGCTTGTAAAGTGGAGTGACTCATACCATATGCCCCATCTTACTAGCTCGTGGGCTTTCAGGAGGGTTTCGATGCTAGTGTGGGACTTTGTGTTGTAAAGGACCATGGGATGGGTGTCATAGTCCTGAGGCCCCTTGATGTCTGGGTCATCTCAGCCTATGATCCCGTCCACCCAAAGAAGGGACAGTATGTAGACTGTTGCCAGGAGTATTCCCCTGTTGGGGAGTACTGCACAAGACTTTCTTACACCACGAAACCCAGGGCTGGATGGACAGCAGTCAGTGGTCTGCCACTCGGGAGGCATGTTTGGAGAGCAGAGGAGCCCTGTGTATTTCTTTACTCATTGACAGCCGCAGTCTCTAGGATGTAACACTCTCTTGGCTCAGTTTAGAGTAACTGAGCTTGTAACAGGTTTATACGGGACCTCTGCCTCCTGTAGAATTTGTGGGCTATAGATGCTTAAAAAGAAAATTGCAAGAATACTTTGTATTAGAACTGAAACGGACAATGTGAACAGATGTATGCAGTAATTCTTAGAAGCTCTATGGGGTGGGCCAACATGAGAGTATCAGTTTGCTAGCCTAAACAACAGGCGAGAGGCCCTTCAGTAATTAGTCCTGTCAGTATGCACTGTACAGTCAATGGAAGCAAGAAGTTTTGCTAGGATAATTTTGTGAAAATCTGTGGGTCAGGCCCCTAGCTCAGGTTTCTGTTTACTATCCTGTTCAGTAAGAGGCCTTCGGTGCCAGTGGGCAGGCTACTTGGCATTTAAGGGAGGAGGGTACAGGGTGGGTGGGTGGGAGAAATTTCAACCCAAATGCAAGCAGCTGAAGAAAGAGGCTCCTCTGGTACACAGCTCATACACAGCACAGGAGTGATTAGGGACAAATTCAGTCTGATGTTACTTCAGGCAGATGAAGAAAAAAAAAGTTTATGCAGAGTGCATGCCTGCTCCAGGCAGGGGACACATTCTTTTTGGTTTGCGAGGGAGGTCTGCCTAGCTCTGGTCCATGAGCCGGCACCTCAACCTCGAATCGCGGGTCCGTCAGTGTTTTAGATGGGGGGGCCCACTAGTAGAGAGGTACCCCTCACCACCCCTGTTTGCTGTTTGGCTTGCAGCTCCATCCCTATGTGAGCCGCAGGGCTCCATTCCTGTCCTTTTCAGAAGCCTGAGGTTTCACATCACAAACTGGCTGGGATCCAATTGGGTGCGGACTCTTGAATTTGAACCTTCGCGCCCAAATGCAAGCCACTGAAGAACGAGGCTCCTCCGGTACACAGCTCATATGCAGCACAGGAGTGCTTAAGGACAAATTCAATCTGATGTTACTTCAGGCAGATGAAGAAAAACAAATAAGTTTATGTGGAGCGCACGCCTGCTCCAGGCAGGGGACAAGTTCTTTTTGGTTTGTGAGGGAGGTCTGCCGAGCTCTGGTCCACCTCGAATCATGGGTCGGTTGGTGCTTTAGATGCAGGGGAGCCCACTAGTAGAGAGGTACCCCTCACCACCCGTGTTCAGCTTGCAGCTCCATCCCTGATAGGTGTGAATAAGCTCAGCCTTTTATCAGAAACTTAGTCTGCAAACCTTACAGTGTGCTATGATCCAGCATTCAGCATAAGGACCTCAATAAAAAGGTACCCAGACAAAATATTGTCAGTTTTGTTACAAAATCTGAAACACACTGTTTTTGAAGTGATGTTTACTAACTCATGCTGCCTGGTTTACTAACGAAAACAATTGCACATGATCTTTACAACTTGCCTATTCTAATTCTGCAGTGTAGCACTGTTGGCCAGATGGCATCAGCAGTTCTTTAAGGAAACAGTATAGGTGATAGTGGAAACTGTGGCCAAAATATTCAACTTCTCCCTAAACATGGATGTGGTACTCAGTGACTGGAGGACTGCTGATGTAGTTCCTCTGCACAAAAGTGACAGAAAGGAGGATCTAGATAACTATAGACCAGTCAGCCTGACATCTGCAGTAGAGAAGGTGCTAGAGGACATACTGAGAGACAGACTAGTTGACTTACTTGAGGACGGGTTGTAGAATGACAAGCAACATGGTTCACAAAGGGAAGGTTATGTCAGACAAACCTGATGAAGTTTTTTGATTAGGTGACTAGGGTACTCGATAGAGGACAGACAGCTGACATACTGCACCTGGATTTCAGTAAGACCTTTGATTCGGTCCCGCATGTAAGACCCATCAAGAAACTGAGGGATTTAGGGGTAGAAGAAAGTACTGTTGAGGGGGAAAACACAGACAGTGGTGATGAATGGGGAGTGCTCTGGTGTTAGAGGTAACAAGTGAGGTACCACAGGGCTCTGTCCTTGGCCTGTGCTGTTTATCATCTTCATCTGCAACATAGGGGTGGGTTTTCAGGGCATGATCTTCATCTTTACAGATTACACTGTGTTAAGATTTATGGAAGGGTGGGCAGCAAGGATGGGATAAGAGCACTAATGGAGGGACTAGGAAGACTGGAAAAGTGGTCCAAGATTTGACATCTGAATTTTAATGCAAAAAAAATGCAAGATAATGTACATCAGGAACAAAAAACCAAAATTGAATTACTGACAGTGGAGTAGTGTTACAAAGCACAGCAGAAGAAAAGTATTAGGAAGTAATATTAGTTTGAAATGTACTGCACAGTGCAACAAGGCAGTGGAGAAGGCAAACAGGATGCTGGGTTACATAGGCAGGGGGATCAGGAATAAAAACAGGGAGATGATCCTTCCACTGTACAGATCCCTGGTGCATCCATATCTGCAGTGCTGTGGAAGTTTCTGGAGACTGTACCTATGGAGGGACTGTGAGATGGTGAAGTCTGTACAGAGAAATGTGACCAAAATGATGCAGAGGGTGGGTGAGAAGACATATGAGGAGAGAATGAAGAACCTCAGTGTGTATTGTACACCATGGAGACTAGTAGAAGGGAGAAGGAGAGGTAGAAGTGGGACATGCTAGAGACTTACAAACACCTGAATGGGATAAGCAGGATATCACATAAGGAGCTGTTCATCTTAAGCATGAACACAAATACAGCAGAGAATCCACTTAAAATGGCTGAGGAAAGATCCAAGAAGGATGTCTGCAAGCAGTCCTTCACCAAAAGGGTGGTGTACAAGTGTAACAGACTACCAGAGGAATTCGTATTACCCAGAACAGCAGGGGAATTAAAATAAACATGGGACAGGCACAGTGCCGCAGTAAGGGAGTTGATGGCAAAGGGTAAGGGAGAAGGATGGCCACTGGGGTAGACATAGAAGAAGTAGGTAGGATATGCAGACAAGATGGGCTGGTAGGCTTTTATCTGCCATCAGAAGCTATTTTCTGTGTAAGCCTGCACCAACCCTCACCCTTGCTGTGTATTGTCTGGTTTGGTATGACTCTGTGGATATGTAAGCAGAGTCTGGGAAAGTGACACTGGACAAAGGTAGAGAGGAAAGAGAGAAAGAAGAGTGCCTATGAAAGAGGCACTGGTGGGTGACATGGTAGGATTTTCTCAATGGCCTGGGAGAGCACAGGACTTCAGGCTCAGATAAGGATATGTTCTTTTATTGGTGCTCCCTCCAGTTGCTTATGGCCTTGTGAGCTAAGGTGCCTGCATCTTTGACAGAGAGGCTGAGGAGATGGTCAAGTATTGACAAAGGGAAAGGTCTTGGTGCCCCATCTTTGGACATGCCCTTCTGGCACTAGTCTCTATAGGAACACTGGAGGGTTGCCTGCCAGATGTTCAAAAATCAAGTTCTTCTCCACCATGGAGGGTCTAGTCCAGGTACTTCTGAGATGGAGGAAGAGTGGTACATCTGTCCCCAGGTTATACCAGTGCTAATCAGGTGTGCATTGCACTTGCATAGTTATTTCCCATGGCACTGGCGTGTCACTGAAGTTTAACTAGATTCTTCCAAGGAAGAGAGCTGTGCCACTGTTTGTGTGGGTTTGAATCTCACCAAGGAGAGATGTACCTAATGTTTTGCATGCTTCGAGTTAGAGAGACAAGTGTAATTCTTAGGATCCCTTTGTGTTCCCAGAATAGGTATCTAGGTTGCTTTGGCACCTACAAGTTAATCCTTAGATGTCCCCTGGTTCCTCAATCTATAAAGGACACTGGCATTAAGATGGAAGGGGCTTCTCCAGAAGGACAATTTTAAATACTTGGGTCTCTGATTGGACTGTAGTACTTCATTCAGTATGCGCATTGACACCACTGTAAAAAAGAAAACATGCAACTAGGATTGCTCTTTAGTTTAAAATAAAACTTCCTTTTTATTAAAACTAGGGAAAAACTGTACCACCACCATGGCTCCTAGTTATTTATCATTGCAGAATGAATGACAGTTTGAATTGTTATTGACATCCAGATCTGTTGTTTCCTGTACTTATCACATCAATACAGTATTTGTTACAAACACAGTTCAAAAATCCTGCACTCACCACCACAAAGAAAAGCTGCTCACAACGTCTGAAGTTTATTGACTTGCCAGTGCTGGACACACCACACATCTTAATGCATTTCGGAATACAAATCCTTTATCAAGACATGGGAACTTGATATGAGGATGTCTTATATACACAATGATGACGTCATCACGGAACACAATAGTGACATCACACAGTGTAAGTGCTTTAAAATATAATATATACAAATGTATGTGAAAAAGAAATGTTTAAAAACATCAAATACATGTTATTACAGATATAAACATACTCCTTAAATATAATGTAGGCAAGAAATACTACCCTCTGAACTTTTCAGCCTCTCTGCACTGTAGTAAATGTGCTCACCAGCTAAATAATCTCTGTGGGAGAAAATATGGTGGGCATCAGTTAACAGGTGGCACCTGAAGGGATGTGGGACAGATGGACTAACTGAGAGATTGGACCATGGCCAAGCTTGAAGGTAGCAGGCAAGTGAGAGGAAGCAGTATAAATAAAAATGTATTAGAGGAAACAGATTATGGGGTAGTAAGCTGAAACCAGGCTGTCAATGTGCTGCCTCAAACAAGAGGGTAAACACAATGTTGGGATGCTAATTAGGTGACAAAGAATGGTCAAGGGAAGTGATCCTCGGAACAAGGCCTTGGTTTAACCTTGGTTCAACCACACATGGAGTGCTGCATCTTTGTCCAATTACCACAGTACAGAAAAGACATTGAGAATGTTGAGAAGGTTCAGCACAGGGTCACTAAGCTGATCAGTGGCCTAAGAGAAGGGAAGATAGGGGAGCTAAACACGTGGCTCAAGGGCTGGTGCCAAGAAAAAGGACATAAATCTGTAGGCATCTGGCAACAGTTTGGGGAGCGAAAGTTCTTTAAATCTGATGGACTGCATCTGATTAAAGAGGGAGTCAGTGCATTGGGGCAGAAGTTTGATGTCTTTGCAGAATATTTAAAATAGCAAATGGGGAGAGGGGTGCAGCACCCGATACGTTGAATGGGAAGAACACCCCTACCCCCTCAGCTAGTGATCAAAGAGGAGTTCAGCATGTTTGTAGTTCATTTGCATCACTAGGTAAGAAAAAAGGTCCGGCTCCCCATACCATGCATAAGGAAAATGCCAGATCACATCCAACAACCAACACACCAAATTCTGGCCAGTGGAAAATCATGTACACAAATGCTCACAGTCTGGGAAACAAGATCCCAGACCTGCAGGCAATAATTACAGAGGCTAAACTGGACATAGTAGCCATTAGCAAGACATGGTTCACCAGTAACCAACCTTGGGAGACCTCAGTACCCAGCTAAGCACTGTTCAAAAGAGACCGAGGTACAAAAAAGGGGGGGGGGGGGTGAAGTGGCCCTTTGTGTCAATGAAAATATCAAAGCTACAGAAATTAAGAAAACACATAAGGAGCCACAAGAACTGTGGTTCAGCCTGGAAACAGGAAATCGGACAGCCATACGAACTGGGGCTGTCTACAGGCCTCCAGACCAGGGGGAGGACATAGACACATTATTGTTAGAAAATATACAAAACATGACAGCTAAAGGGGAGGTTCTGATAATGGGAGATGTCAACATGCCAGATACAGATTGGTCAATACCAGCAGGAACATCTGCCAGAACTAGACACATAGTGGATTCCCTGCAGGGGGAGGGCCTCAAACAGCAGGTACAACAACCTACAAGAAACAGGGCTATCCTAGATCTAGTACTGACTAACAGGGAAAGGATCACAGATCTCCAGGTAGAAGATCACCTGGGGCCAGTGACCATCACATGGTATGGTTCTATTTGGCCACTAGAACTAAATCATCCCATTCCAAGGCGAAAATATGGGGCTTCAGAGGAGCTGACTTTGATAAGATGGACAACAGAGCTAAGCTGGTCCTGGCAAGAAGAAATACAGGTGAGGGGGTACAGGCAAAGTGGGCAAGTATTACGGATGCAATACTTGAAGCAACATCCCACTGTGTTAGTGAGAAAAGGAAGTGCAAAAGAAGAAGGAAACCACGTTGGTTCTCAAAAACAGTAGCAGAAAAGGTCAGAGCCAAAAGGCTGGCCTTCAGGAAATATAATGGAATGCAGCAGAATGAAGATAGGGAGGCTTACCAAATTTCCCTAAGGGAAGCAGGGAAGGCAGTAAGGCAGGCAACGGCCCAACCAAGCAAACACTAGCATGAGCAGTAAAAGAAGGTGACAAGACTTTCTATAGATACATTAGTGAAAGGAGAAAGTCAAGAGGGGGTATTGCTAAGATCAAAGGGAATAAGGGTCTGTGTGAGGAAAAGGACCATGTAAAAGTATCTATCCTAAATAGATACATCTGCTCAATATTTACTGAAGAGAATGTAGGGCAGGGCCAAACAGCACCATGGACACGTGGGGGAGGGGGGAGAGGGAGGTGTGCACTAGTCCCTTCACAAAAGCAAGGGTCCTACAAGAGCTCAATAAGCTGAGGGTGGACAAGGCAATGGGACCTGATGGCATACATCCCAGGGTACTAAGGGAGATAAGGGTGGAACTAGCAGAGCCATTATCAGAACTGTTTAGTGAGTTTCTGAGCACAGTAGAGGTCCCAGAAGACTGGAGAAGGGCTCATGTGATCCCGCTACACAATAGTGGTAGCAGGGAGGAGGCAGAGAACTACAGACCAGTCAGTCTTACCTCAGTAGTGCACAAGATTATGGAGGCACTGCTTAAGGAAAGGATAGTGCAACACCTGGAATCCATAGTTGCACAGGATCCAAGACAGCATGGGTTTACAACAGGAAGGTCCTGTCAAACTAATCTCATAGGTTTCTTTGACTTGGTAACAGAGTAGTGGACCAAGGGCGAGCAGTTGATGTCGCCTACCTTGACTTCAGCAAAGCTTTCGATACTGTTCCACATAAAATATTGATTAATAAGCTGGGTAGGCTCAGGGTGGGTCAGAAGTAGGTCAACTGGGTGGCAAACTGGTTGTCGGGCAGAAAACAGGGGGTGGTGGTAAACGATAAACAGTCAGAAGAGATGCAAGTCACAAGTGGGGTACCTCAGGGATCAGTCCTGGGGTCAGTCCTCTTCAATATCTTCATCAGTGACATTGCAGATGGACTGGAGGGTAAGGCATGTCTGTTTGCAGATGACACCAAGGTCTGCAACAGAGTAGATGATCCAGATGGGGTGGATAGAATGAGAAGAGATCTAGATAAACTAGTATAATGGTCGGAAGAATGACAACTGGGGTTTAACGCAAAGAAGTGCAAGATCGTGCACATAGGGAAGAGATACCCTGAAGCCACCTATAGGTTGGGAGGGGAGTTGCTGGCAGTCACTAGGGAAAAAAGAGACTTGGGCATCATCGTCACAGATCACCTGCAATCATCCAAGCAGACTCCTAAAGCAGTAGGTAAGGCTTGGGGGGATATTGGGATGTATTAGTAGGGGTATCACAATTCGTAAGAAGGAGGTAATAATCCCTCTTTACACAACACTGGTTAGGCCCCATCTGGAGTACTGCATGCAGTACTGGAGGCCACACCTTCACAAGGACATTAACAAAATTGAGTCAGTCCAGAGGAGGGCAACCAAAATGGTGCCGGGACTGTATCATAAAACATATGAGGACAGATTAACGGAACTCAATATGTATACCCTAGAGCAAAGGAGGGGGAGAGGTGATATGACTGCAGCATGAGATTAGAGGGAGGCTGATTAAGGGGTAATGCGAGGAAGTTATTTTTCATAGAAAGGGTGGTGGATGCATGGAATGGCCTACTTTAGGAAGTGGTGGATATGAATACAGTGCAGGGCTTCAAACAGGCATGGGATAGGGATAAGGAAGCAATACAGATAAGTATGACTAGATAAGCCATTGACAGAGCAAATGCCGATGGCACATTCATAAGGTAGAAAAAGAAATGGGCAGACTGGATAGGCCTTGCAGTCCTCATCTGCCATCAACTTCTATATTTCTGTTTCTATGTTTCTAAGAGCAAGAGCTACATATGAATAAAGATGGGCTATATTTATATTATTTAGCCTATGGAAGAAAAGTGTGAGGGGGACATGGTCCAAATTCTAAAAGTGATATACTGTATGTAGTAAAGAAAATATAGCTGTTTTAGTTAGGGATTGCATGGGGAACTAGGTTTGCAGATAAACTCAAGGAAGGCAAGGTAGTGGAACCTTGGAAAGCATTATTTCAGACAGAGGGTGATCATGACCAGCATATACGGGTAGCTTACCTAGGCAGCAGTGGAAACTAGCACAGTTCTGGGTTTCAAAGCAGGACTTGACAAATTCATGAGGAGTAATAGCATAGAGAATGAAACAGAATGAGTACGGGACACAGTATCATTCTGGCAGATAAGCTTGGATCTGTGATTTAAGCAATTAGGTACACCAGGACCTGTGTCATGCTGGGATCATGTCATGTGCTGGATGTATTGTTTTAATAAAAATAAAAGTCAGACTTGGATAACACCAAATCTAATATATGTAATGCAAGATAGAGAGAAAGCTTGGAAAAAATATAAATTGCATACATCATTTAGAAATCTAAATGAACATACAAGATTGAGAAATCTAGGTAAAAATACTGGTTCACAAATCCAAGTCTTAATTTTATTTAAATAAACAATTTCATAACAGAAATGGAATGAAGAAAAGTTGGAAGATATTGAATGAGCTAGTGGCAGTGGTTTAACCAAAAATATCCATGTTGTACACACTCCACCCAACTGCTCCCCTTTTTAAAAAATATGTACACACGCCCTCCAGCTGCTGCCCCCCCGCAATACAATACACATTAAAACAGACTGTTGTCATTAGACATTTAACCTGATACAGAAACAGCTTTGTGGGCTACACTACCTCAAATACTGCAGATAAGAATGAGAATTGCAACAAAAAGATATATGGTTTGGGACAGGTAATACACAAAACAGTACACAACTGTGTACAGTAAGTATGCTTGCCTACACCCTTGGCTAGTGGGGAAAACAAAGACAACTAAATTTGATTCCCCGACTACCACTAATGATGAGGTTTACATGCCCTTGGAGAGTGCTATGGAATTAAACAGTAACTGTTGCAATATAGATAATAATGTGTCTCCAAGTAAGTTTTTTGAACTAAGACTAAAACAGCAAATAGGGGTGCAAATGGAATATTTTATGTTACGGAGTTAACTTAGGATAATGTGTATGGATATTTACAACAGATGAATAATAGTACAAGAAATGGTGAGGACAGGACTGAGTTAAAATTATTTTTCTGTGTTTGGATTTAATGGTTGGACCTTTGAAGTTGTTTAATTTTTCTTTAACATTTGGGGTGGTCCCTGAGTTACAAAGGCAGGTGACTGTGGTGCCAATTTATAGGGGTGGTAGCAAGTCTTTAGTTAAACATTATTGGCCTGTTCCTGTGCTGTTCCTTCTGTCCAAGGTCTTGGAGTGGTTTGCGCTGCTTTATCAAGCGCATCTCAATATCTCGCTAATATCCCATGATCCTTCACATGTGAATCCCTTCATGCACTTCTCCACTTGGGTCCTAAGAAACTACACATATTTGTTGCCTATAATCCACCCCATGGGGACTGTCTGCCTTCACTAATTTGCTGGAGGAATCGGTAAAATTAGCAGGCCATAGTGAATTGCTTATTCTTGGGGATATGAAACTAAACTGGCTTGGGCAAACACATAGCTCACTTCTATCTGTAATCCAGAGCTATCACCTGCACCAAGTTATATCTGTGCCCACAATGATCTCCCCTAAAGCAATGTCTAGCACATTACTGGATTGGGTATTAATGAATTGGATTGACAGAATTGTGGATGCAGGCATCCTGCTGGATTCTATGTCAGACCACTCCCCCATTTTTTATGTGTGGCAACACTCTAGTTCCCAGTCTCTGCTACCATGCTATATCACCTTCAGGAACTATGCCACTCTAGATCAGATGAAGTTCATGCATGAAGTCTCGTCTATTGACTGGTCTTATCTTTTTCAGTCTCTGGATGCCCAAACAGCTCTTGACTATTTTCTCGACCAATTTCTTACAGTTCAGAACGGACATACACCCCTTGTGACCCGATTTGTTCTAGTAAAACCCACAAGGTGGTTACACAAAAATCTCCTAGCTGCGCTGCTTGCCAGGGATAAGAGGTGGAGGTGTTTCAGAAAATCTGGCCTCATAACAGACTACCAGACCTACAGTATAGGGCCCAGAGGAGTGATTGTAAATAAATAAGTAAGTAAAATTTATTTGTTTAAAGCACCCTTCCCAAGCTCAAGGCACTTTTACAACAGTTAAGACACTTTAAATACACAACATATAAAAACAACAAATATAATGAATAAACATAAATAACCCTTAATTATCAAGTCCCAGAAAATGCTTGATTAAAAAGTAATGTTTTTAGCTGTTTTTTGAAACTTTCCACAGTCCAGCAGTCTCGTATCTGACAAGGTAGAGAATTCCACAGGGTAGATGCCATATAGGCAAATGATCTTCCACCAGATGTCTTTAAGTATACCCTGGGTATCTCTAGCAATCCCTCATCAGAAGATCAGAGTGAGTGGGCGGGGCAGTCAGGCACCAGGAGTTCTTTCAGGTAGTGAGGTCCCAAGTCGTGTAGAGCCTTATAGGTCAGCAATGCGACCTTGAAGGTGATCCACCACTGTATAGGCAGCCAGTGCAGTTCGTGCAGCACAGGTTTTATATGGCTAGATCTAGAAACTCTCATCAACAACCTGGCCATAGCGTTCTACACAAGCTGCAAATAACGGATATCCACCCCTGGCAGCCCTAGATAGAGGGCATTGCAGTAATCAAAATGACTGGTGACAAAGGTGTGGACCAGGGTAGGAAGATCTTCGGGTGGAACCAAGTGTTTCACCCGGGCTATAATCCTCAGATGGAAAAAGGCAGACTTGACTACAGCCAACACCTGCACCCTCAGGGCCAGGCCCTCATCAAATACCATGCCCAGGTTACGCACCCATCCAGAGGCCATAAGGGGGGCCCCCCCCAAGATATAAACCTGAGGGTTTCCCCACCCAAACCCCTGTTGTCCTCACTCCAGGGTCCACCACCAATACCTCAGTTTTTCCTGAATTTAGCTGAAGCCAATTGGTACTCATCCACTTCTGTATCTCAAGTAGGCAGTTATCAGACACTGTAATGGAATCAGACTCCTGTTCAGGTGTAAAAGACAGGTAGAGCTGAGCGAAAAACAAAGCAGATCAGACTAGCAAAACGCTCTTATTGTAAGGGGCTTCTGCTGTAAGCATCTGGTGAACCCAGGAAATTTTGGGCGCATATAAAAACATTCCTAGAGGCAAAGAAAACTCACTTGGCTGATGATGAGATCATTAAAGGAGTCCACTGCAACGACCCAGGACCATTGCTGATGTGTTTAATAAGCAATTCTCTGACCTGTCCAGGTTCACATCTTCATTCCTATCCCCTCCACCCACCCCTTCTGTATTTCCTCCTCCTTTTTACTTTAAGGCAGTATCTAAATTAGAAGTCCTTGGCTTACTGAACACCATTTCTGATAATACTAGTGTAGACCCTGATGGCTTTGACCCCAATTTTCTAAAAATGGCTGCACCATTCATTGTCCAGCCTTTGTCTAAGATTTTCACCTTCTCTCTTTGTAATGGAGTTGTCCCTGATATCTAGAAAGTAGCCAAAGTCACCTTAGTCCTTAAGAAAGGGAAGAAAGGGGATAAAAGGGATATAACTATCAGCTGATAGCTGTACTATCAGTTTTGTGATAAATAATGGAAAAGTTATATCAATCCAAGTTGCTGAATTCCTGACCAAATATAACCTTCTTTCACTGATTCAATATGGCTTTTGTAAAGGTCATAACACCTCCACTGCTTTGCTTCACCTTACAAATGACATTCTTACTGCAATGGACAAAGGCCACCTGATGGGGACAGTTTTTATTGACTTCACTAAGGCATTCAACCTTATTGATCATTCTCTTCTACTAGACAGCATTCTAGCCCTTGGTTTCTCTCTTAACTCAGTGGCCTGGTTTAATAGCTATCTATCAAACAGGACCCAGCTTGTCAGATTCAACTCTGCTGTGTCCAGCCCCACGGCCATTAACCTAGGTGTTCCTCAGGGATTAATATTAGGCTCTCTTCTTTTCTCTATTTTTATTAATAGCATCTTGTCAAATGTCCCAGATTGCTCTGCTATCCTATACTTGGAGAACCTGGTCCTGTACCGCAGTGATAAGAATATACACCACATAAACCAGACACTTTCTTCTGTTTTTATGTCTACTCAATTTTGGCTCTTCCACCATCAGTTAATCCTTAATGCTAGTAAAATGCAAACTATGTTGTTTGGGACTGCAGTCAAATTAAAACACAACCTGGAACTATTTAAGGTGTCTGGTCAGGGTGGACTGGTCCTGGAATCGGTACGCTCTTTCGTGTATCTTGGAGTACTCCTTAACGGAAACCTCAATCTTGACAAGCACATAACGTCTACCTGTAAATCAGTTAATGCTAATATTGGGGTAGCCTACAAAACCATCTATGTCCTAACACAGTCAGCCACATTAGCCATTTCCCATGGGATCTTGTGCTTGTCGCTATCCTACAGGGTAGTCATTTATCTCTATGCATCCAAATCTCTCCTCAGGAAGTGGGATACCACCTACAACAGTATCTGAAGATATGCCTCTGCCTCCCCCTGATCAAACACCACTGTCAGCTTTATGTTTATCTAAATTGGCTACCCCCGCTTCTGTTCAAACTCTTGCCCTTGGCTCCCTGACTGACAATATTCTTAGAGCAGGTATCCCTGTCTCGCTTGCCTCCCTGCTATTTCCACTGCCCTCCTCGCATGGTCTCTGATCATTTGATAAATCCCTGCTGTTTATAACTATATGCACATATAACAAAGGAACCCTAGCTTTCTCTCACTCAACGGCCAAACTCTGCAACTCCCTATCTCTTGAGGCCCACCTAGCTCCCAGTCATACCCAATTCAAAAACAAATGCCTCTCCTTCCTCTTTAGCTTCAACCCCCCCTGAACATTACATTCTGTTCTGCTGTCTCAACTCCCTCCCCACTGCTAACTGATATCTACTTATCCTGTTCATCTAGTTATGTTGTCAGGCACTTATTTTTTTGACTGAATTTGCTTCATATGCTCTTAAACCCAATTGCTGTTTGCTACATGCATTGTTGTCATAGAACTTCGGTATTGCTTATGAACTCTTAACTATCCTGTTAATGCTTATGTACTTGAGTACTCTGGTTTCTCTCTTTATTCATGTTTTTTTTTTCCCTGTACACAAAAATGTATTCCCTGCTTATCCCTCCTCATTGTAATCTCCTGGGTTGTGCCTGAAAATAGTCATGTCTTGGCTATGGTACTTACCCGATAAACAAAAACTAAATAAATTTAGAGCTGCATGGTATAATATCTTTGGTACAACATGGAATATAACTTTACTTTAAGAGCTTTGGTGGAATTGATTGCCTTCCTCCATGAGGCCTTGGACAAGTATGAGACAGTTGCTACTGCTTTTTTAAATAATTTTATAAAGCTTTTGAGTTTGTGTACCACGGTCACCTGCTCTCCAAATTCAAGGGTGTAGGTTTAGAGATGGGAGTTATTTCTTGGTCTCAGAGTTATTTGGGTGGCAGAAAACAAAGCGTAATACTAGATGGTGCTGCAATGTTTTCACTGGTAGGAATTAATGCAGAAGTTTCACAGAGATACATCTTGGGATCCCAGTTATTTAGCATTTTTTCTAATGCTTTACCCTTTGTTATTTCATCTTCAAATATTTTACTTTATGGCGATGATATTGTTTTGATCAAAAGTGGGTGTAACTGTGAAAATTTAATTTTAGATTTACAGTGTGACTTTCAATTGGTCAGTAGGTGGTTGAATGATAATGGATTATAGTTAAATGTGTCTAAGACCAAATTTATGTTTTTCAGAACTAGTAATAAGTTGAATTATGTCTTAAATCGTTTGGTAACTAGTGATGCACATAATGTGGAAACTAGAGATGGTGGATTGCTTTAAGTATTTAGCTATTTATTTGGATAGTTTGTTGTCATGTAATTCCCTTATTGAATTTTTAGTTAAGACTGTTGATGCACAATTGGGCTTGCTTTATAGAATAAGGCATTTCCATTCATTTAATTCTTAAAAGGTGTTGGTAAAATCATTAATTTTATCTTGGTAGAATTATTAATTTGATCTGTTATTGATTATGGACTACCATTTTTTTCTGCTGTAGTGGTGACCTCCTTAAATAGAGTTAGAGATGTTTACCACAATATGTGTCATGTATTGGCCTGTTCTAGGTTAATGCATCATTGTATACTATATTATTCACTTAATTGGCACTCATTTGAATATCAATGTTTTTATTATAGGTTAATTTTTTTCTGGATAGTTTGACATAGTAATGTACAATTATCATTTGAGGATCTGATTAAAGTGGGAATTCTAGATATGCAACTTGCTCTGTAGCTACACTTTCTTTAAGGTTACCTCTATACAAGTCATCCTCAGGTCAACATTAATTTATTTATAAAGTGTTAAAAGAATGGAACTCTAGGCATCCAGATTAAATTACTTTGGATCTTACTACACTTTCAAACTGAATTTGAAGCAGTATTGTGTTGATCAGTCTAAGTGTCACTGCATTAACTGACTGTTAATAGTGTGTATATAACAAACGTTTCTGGTCTCTTGTATGTATGTTTTTGCATTCATTTTTATGTATGTAATCTGTTATTTGTTATCTGTCCAGATCCTCCATGAAACTGGGCAGTTGATGCCCTCAGAGTTACGTGGTTAACACATTTCAAATAAAAAAGTCATTAGTTGGCTGTTTTGTGGGCACTAGTTTTACCTGAGAGGCTGTGCTTGGATAATATTATGTGTAAAACTGACTCTCCTCCAATCAGCTTTAACATTTCTTTCTATCCATTTTATAATACTCATATTTAGTACAGTCATTGCCATGCAACCAAAGGGGCAGACAAGATGGCTTTAAAGTAATTTCTGACATCATAATATGTGAGTATGTAAAATATTTAATATTATATAACTGAAAAATATTTTATTTATATAACTTCTTTCAGACAAACATATCTAAAAAAACCCACATCTACATAGAAAAAAGCCATAGCAACATCCAAAACAAAATGTGTTGTTTTTTAATATATGAGGAAGTAGTACATGGAGGTGTCACAGGGTGCTCCTGTGAAGGATTGAGGGCCCCAAATAATATTCATAAAACTGGGAGGGCTACCAGAAAGCTCCGTTTCATATTCTCCTAAAGGTGCTGTCATGATTCTTATTGTTTCACAGTCAGGCTGTCTAGTCTGGGCTTGTGCATTCGGTCAAAAGGCAGCTGTCATTTAGTGACATTGTTTGAAGCTAAAGTGAATCAAAAAGAAAAGGAGAATGTCTAATAAACAAAAGGATAGTTGTTTTAATGTGAAGGCTGGGATGGAATCCCTTTGAGGCAGTATACCTGAATCTTCACCCCCCCGGTAGTTGTAAAAATGGCTTTTGCTTTCCTCGAGTAAATGATTGCTCAAAGTCCAGATATAATATTTCCAGATAGTATTTGAAACATTTATTATTTATGGCTTGCACTATATCGGGGTGCATAGTAAGCCCTCCGTTAGGTAAAATGGAAAGACGTTAGGTTATAATAGTGCAAAGAAGCCTTCTAGTAAGTCGACATGCTGTGATTTTACTTCAATTTTCAGGCAATGAACAGTGGTTTAAATTTAGTGCGTTAGATGTGTAACGTTGTTCAGCATATACTTAGAGAATTGTGACTGCCTTCTGAATTAAGTGTAAGCAGTGCACAGTCTTTTGAAAGCGGGTTTTACTCTAAGTAGAAATATAATTTACACAGTGTGCTGCCTTCCTTCCGAATGAAGTTTACATAGAGCTCAGAATTAAAATTAGTATTAGCCCACATAATCTAACATTTGCTCAGTACACAGAATTACTCTGAGCTACTTAAATTTAAATCAGAGCTGAAATGTGGGCTATAGTAAATTTAAAGGAACAGCTGCCCCTTCTCAAGGAACTAATTTTGGTGCCGGTTGGCACTGCAGAGGATAATGTAAAATAGTTGAATGGCTATTTGGAGTTGTTTTGTTCATTCAGGCAAGTGCCTTCTTTTTGTTGTGAATTTATCTAGTGACCTTTGGTATTAAATTTGTCTGGTAGCCCTTTTTCTTGGGTGTTGTGATGATGCGAGTCGTGTGAGTGAATTCAGTGAGAGTGGGCGCTTGTATTGCGCTATGCTCTGTTATTGGGGTGTCTTTAGAATAAAATAAAATAAAGAAGTGGGATTTGAAAAGGCATATTAATGCTTTTTCAGTAGTAAAACACCTTAAGTGTTTTCCTTGTGTCCTGATATGAGGTCTTCTCAGTTTTGAATAAAATATAGCACAGATATTGGTTCTGTTATGACCTCTAAGAAGGAGAAAAGCAAAGTACTGACAAAATGAACCTTTTATGGTTCCTTAAACCCCCTTTTAACAATTGGCCTGAGTCTCTTGCATAAATAGACATAGGATGAATGGAGTGGACTTGGGACTGATTCAGTAGCGCTATTACTGCGGCTGCTATCGTATGTATTAAAGATTAAAGATTAGTTTGAGCAATAGTTTGAATTTTTATATATATTTGGATAGAAACCCTCTTTTGTTTTGATATTACGGCTTTGCCTTTTAGAGATAAGCCGTTGCGTTTCTTCTCGATAGTGCGAACATTCGCACTATTGAAAAGTTAATTATTGTTAGATTTAAGTTATAATGAACACTAGTAGTTGTATTAATTGTATTCTGAGTTTGACTAACCTTCTGGAGGTAAAGTGAGGAGGTTTGGAGTTGAATCTGGAACTTCTTTGAGACGGAGATGTTTACGGTATTTGTGAGGTCCCGAGTTCGGTTCCTGCCGGCGTTTTTTGTTGTTCTAGGAGCCGGCCAGCCACAACTGCATTCTTTATATCAAGTATAGGAAGGGGAGGTGCTTTCAGTCATTAGAAAGATTTAAAAAGCTCTTAAATAGGAGTATAATTTACCTTTATGCTTGTACATATTCGGCTGAAGTAATTAAAAGGGGCATTATGTTTATATATGAAATGAATACTTTGAAAATAAAGATTTAAAGTGTGTAGTAAAATTCTGGGGTGGAGTTAAATAATCACATGACCCCTTCTGGGTATAAAATCAGACTGTGTGGGTTGAGAGATAGATTTTGTTTGCTGTGGGTCTGGAGGTATTCTCTAGATGCTGCTGAAAAGTGCTCTGTGGAGTTTTGATAAACTGTGTTATTTCGTGCTCTGAATTTGAAGATTTAGAACTGCCAGAATATTCTGTTTGCTTCTGTTTACTGCCTCACATGGAAGAATTACAAATATCAGATGATGCTATTTGCCTTAATGTCTGCTGTCCGAATGGAAGGTAATATGGGAAAAGTACTATACCATGCTGAAATTATCCTGTTGTAAATAACGTCTGGAAAAGAATAAATTAAAACTGAAATATTTACAAGGAATGGTGAGATATTTTTCTATATGACTGCCCACATACACTGCGCCCTATCACAGGAGGAATGAGAAAATGAAATAATTTATGAATAAGTGGGACTATTAGTACCATGTAATATAATACAGGGTAATGGAAACATAGAAACATAGACAATGACAGCAGAAAAAGACCATTGGTCCATCTAGTCTGTCTGTAACGCCCTTTCAAACCCTATAATCTTTTGTCCATACAGGGATTTAGCCCACATTATTTCCCTATGCTCCCTGCTCTACTGTTACTGTCATGAGCAACCAGTAAGCCATCACTCTGTCCCAGCCATATTTGAAACTCTTAATGGCTTTGGCACCCACCAGATCAGCTGGCAGACTGTTCCACAGCTCAACCACCCTTTCTGTAAAATAAAACGTTTCTACATCACTGCTGAACCTGCCACTTACAGTTTCCACTCAAGCCCCCATGCTCTAGATCTGCTACTCCTGCTAAATAGTTCCTCACAGTTTACTTTGCTCATTTACTTCAGGAACTTTAAGGTCTCTAATATATCTTGCCTGTCTATTCTGGCCTCCCACAAGTGCATGTTCGGTGTCTTAAGCCAGTCCTCTTAAAATCTGCCTTGCTGGCCCCGAATCATTTTGGTTGCCCTACATTTCATTCCCTCCAGCCTGTTCTTTTCTTTCCTCAAGTGAGGACTCTAGAACTGGGCACAGTACTGCAGGTGTGGCCTCTCCAGTGATCTACAGAGTGGTAATAATACCTCCTTTCATCTGCAGTCAATACCCCTTCCTATACCGCAGCATCCTGTTTGCTTCACTGTATTATACTGCCTTCATTGTTTAAGGGAGTCACTAATGATGACTCCTAGGTTTCTTTCTACAGAAGTAGTGCCTAGCTTTACCCCTCCAATTCGGTACTTTCTCTTAGGGTTGACAGAACTGAGAGATTGAAAATGAAAAACTGTAGGTGGTGCTATTGTCAATAGCTAAAAGATGCACTGAAAGGAAGTAACCTGCAGAACTGAAGAACCTGTTAGAGTTCAATGGAAAAGCTCAACATGTCAGAAAAATCACCATTTTGAGTGGACTAGAAAACCTTTAAATAGGCTACACTCTCTCTAGGTACAGTTGGTCTATGGAATTCCATACACTGGGATTAGTGCTACTGATATCTTATGTACTGAAGAGATTTTTAGAGGTTACAAGGAGACTTGAGCTATTTATCAAAAGGTGCCTGTGGCTAAATGGGTCACTCTGTACTTTGCAGATTTGGTTATGTCTTGTTGTTTGTCTGTGTATAGCTCAGAAATAGCAGTTTGCTATAAGGTGTTGGGAAGCACTTAATGACTAAAGATGAAGTTCTATGCATATAGTTCTGCTGGATTTATTGGAATTATAACAACTGTGATTGTGAGAGCAGATTACAGCTGTTTTTCACACACACAGACTAATAAATACTGCTTTAATTGTTGACATGGTTTCAACTAATAGACCTGGAAGCAGTGTTCTTTGGATAAATTTGATCTAGTTATGGTTATTGTGACACACCTGTGTATCATTTGTATACAGAAATCAGTTAAAAACATTTATTCCCAAACACTGACATCTTGTGTTGCCTAGGGAGGTCAAATGTTAAATGCCATCAGATGTGGCATGTCATTGGAACCTGAGTCTGATTTTATAACTAGACCATTGAACAGCTTCTCTAAAGTGTGATGGCTCTGCATGGGTGATCAATTTGTATGAATGTACAGTATCTTTTTTCAGGTTATAGGCATATGAGTAAACAATATGTGGCTACACTTGTGTATTTAAGCCTGTAACTCACCACTCAGAGCAGAGAGGGGAACATATCTGATGACAGATCAGACTATTCAATTTAAGTAGGGAGTGAAGGGAAATGCCCCCCAAGTAAGCCCATATATCTTATGGAACTGGAGAGGAAAAGAAAACCACATTTGGTATGTTCTGACCAGTTACTTCTGTAACTATCAATAAGTGGAGGCCAATATTGATTTAAAGTTATGTTTTTGCATTTACTGTTTAGAACATTTACATTATTTTCTTACATTTTCATGACTGCACACTGAATCCTTGTTTACTGTGCATTATATCTTGTATTTAGCAATTTGAGAAAGGGTATTTTCTGAATTTCTTTGGTATGCATCATTTCAAAAGAGATGCTGTTATAGCCAATCTGTCCTAAGTCATCCTTCCTGATACTGGGAAGCGGTAAGGTAAAGGGTGGGAAAACAAGACCATACTCTACCTGAGGTTCAGGCAGTATACCTTGGCTCAATCAAGGGGACTACTGACTTGGCTAAAGGTTCCAGGTGTCTAGGGCATGCCAGCTTTATGGGGGGTGGCACTGGGCAAAGGACATGGAAAAGGGCAAACTAGAATGGAATTCTGTGATCAACCAGCATGAAAGTGGTGATGGTCTGGGTGCAGACTCCTGGTCTGTGACATCTGTTGGCAGTGTATGGGATCGGTATGAAACACTCAAGTACAGTACCAGCCAGTGGCAGGTGTGTGTTTGGTTGTTACTTTATAGGTGAGTGTGTATAGTACACAGACACTTTCGCCATCTTTTCAGAAATTGCACAAAATACTTAAGCAATCACAAAATAAAGGGTTATGGAAAAGTATTTTCTTTTCATCCTTTTTGCATGTTTTTGGGTGTAGCAAGTAGTCAATTTATTGTAGGCAAAAATGCCAATAGATTACAAGAAGCTGAAATTGGAGCAGCTGTGTGACCTACACAGCAGCAGAGACATTATCTAAGAGTCATTGACTACAACATAGTTCCTGGTCTAAATGGATCAGGAGGAGAAAGGAATACTGGGCCATAAGCAGTGGTCAGGGGTGGGTCTCCCCAGTCAGTAGATGATGTCCATGAGGACTGGGAGTTGAGCGTGAATGAGGTGCACAAAGAGTCAGAGCAGAAGCAGTAGCCACAGTCAGATTAGCAGAAATAACAGCCAGAGCAGCAACAGGAACAGGAGACATCTACAACAGCTATATTTGGCTGAGCAACAGATCTTGAACTGGAACAGCTGAGGATGCAGTTCAAGTTGGAAAATATGCACAAAGATGTAAAGGTCAAGCAGGAAGAGATGTGGATTGAAAAGCCACACCCCTCCCCCCCAATAAAAGCTCAGCACAAACACGAGTTTGAGATGGAGCAATTATGTTACAGCCATTTGGAATGGTAAATGGGGACAAGAAGGAGAATAACACATGATCTCAAAACTGATTCTAACATTTTTCCTCACTTTAAAGTAGGAGACGATCTACATGGTCTTCTTCAATTTTTTTTTTGTTAATTTTCCATCAGTTTCTCTCCCTTATTGTCTGGGAAGTCCCTTGATGTACTTTCTCCAAAATGAGTGAACAAGATAGTTAAGACTATGATAAAGTTACAGATGTGTTGTTGAAACATTATGAATTTATTGCTGTTGCAAAGAGAATGAAATTTAAATTTCAGAGATTAAAAAAAAGATTATGAAGGGAGGCTGATGGATTTGTGGGTACAGCTAGCCAATTTGCTTAGGTGGTGATTAAATGGTGAACAGGCATCCCCAGCTAAGTAAATTATAGAGGATGTGTTACTGGAACAATTCATCATGTGCTGTCTAGATGAGTTAGGGGCATGGTTGGCAGACAGAACCAGGCAAGCAGCCAAGATGGCTGAAAGGTATACAGTCAACAGACCTTTTGGCAACTGCAGGAATGTGTGTGTGTGTTTGTGTGTGTGTGGGGGTGCAGCTAGGTTCAAAGGGGTAAGCAATTCAGTTGGGCAGCTTTAAGGGAGCTCAGTTGGTCCTGATCCCAAGGTGAACACCTATTCCTCAAATCCAACCCCAAAAAAAGAAACAGAGGGAATGGAAGTGTTATGTTGCTAACAATTGGGATGCATCTCATATGCCTGTACCAAAACATAAGACAAAGGGACCAGGTGCAGGAGATGAAAATCATACCACCTCAAGTTCTCATACTGTTAACTACTGTATGTCAGAGACTGATAGATCATAATTTATCTAACACATACTCCTGTGAAAATCAATGGGAAGTTTACACAAGCCTGGAGATATTTAGGAGCTATATTCTTTACTCAGCATCAAGATCTAGTTAAGCCTGAGCAGGTCCTATCTGATAAATTTGCCTTGGTAAAATGTGTGGTAGGATCAAAAGTACCAGTTCCATGGGTTCAATTATTCCTGACTTGGGGGGTTGGGGCAAGGCATGGAAAAGGTGGGGGTAAGTGATTAGCTGAATGTGAACATGCTATTGAGGAATAATCTGAAATGCAGGAGTGACTCAAGGTGTGCACTTACCCAGATTTAGACCATCGGATTGAAGTCTGATAAGACTGACAGCAGGGAGCAAGTGGTTACAGAAATTATGCAAGTTCACCCTGCAATTGAGCTGTCACAGACTGACATTGCAGCACGCCTGGAGGATGAGACTGTTTACATTTCAATCAATCAATCAATCAATCAAATCTTTATTTATTCAGGTGAGCATCATTGAGCAAGGCTCATTTACAAGATGGACCTGATAAGGTCAAGGTTCGATAGTTGGTACACAACATATACAACAATGCACTAATATATGCATAACAGATAAGAAAAAAACACTTATAAATACAATGATCAAGGGTAAGAAGTTGATTCAGACATACATGACAAGGTAGGTTACAGGAAAATTATACAAAAGCTAAAGTATATACATATCCCAATATAGGAGTCAAGGCATACGCAGAGCATAATGTAATACTAGGATGAATGGGGAGCATTTAGGAATGATGTAAGGGCCAGTGATTAGTGGGAGAAGCATTAGGTAGGTAGTAGGTAGAATTAAATGGAACAGGGGTACTATAAAAAGGGTGGCTGCCCGGGAGGGAGAACTGTGGAACAAAAATATGCCATATATGGTGGCTGTCTGGAAAGGGGGGTTGTGAAGTGGCAAGTCTAGCTCTTGTGGTAGCAGTTGTATTTCTCTGCAAAAAAGCTTGTGCAAAGCTGTTTAAAGGATGCTATAGGTATAAGATTGGACAGCTTTAGGGATTTCTGTACAGTATTCCAAGCCATAGCTAGAGAATAGCTGATTGCCGCCCTCCCTAGCCGGGTGTTGACTTTAGGTACTTTGAGCATGATGAGGTTGTTGCTTCTTAGGGCATAGGAGCTAGCTATGGCCTGGGTGAAGCAGTCTAGAATATAGTTTGGAAGTTTTTTAGACAATGCTCTGTAGATCCATAGTGCTGCATTTCTGTTCCTTCTGAGATGTAGAGAAACCCATCCAACTGCAGCATAGAGAGAGCAATGATGAGT
The DNA here is from genome assembly GCA_016271365.2 of Neoceratodus forsteri. NCBI lineage: Eukaryota > Metazoa > Chordata > Ceratodontiformes > Ceratodontidae > Neoceratodus > Neoceratodus forsteri. Next base: position 1,123,597,718 of record CM057449.1, on the reverse strand, counting down.
GTTAGCTGTAAGATCTGTTATGAATCTTATTGCTCTATGGTACAGGGTATCCAGCTTGCTTAAGTAGGAGATGGGGCAGTGACTATAAAGGAAGTCTGCATAGTCAACAACTGAAAGAAAAGTGGCCTGGACTAACCTCATCTTTGAATCTCTTGTTAGGAAGTGTTTAATTCTATAGAATAGGCCAAGCCTTTGGCGAAGTTTTTTCAGCAGTTCTTCAATATGATGTGTGAAGTTAAGTCTGTTATCAATCCACACACCTAAGTATTTGAATTTTTCTACATACTCCAGATTTTCTCCAAGGATAGTGCATAGCTGGGGAAGACTGCTTAGTGGGGCGGTGCTGGTGGAGCTTTGATTGGAGAAAAGCATTGCTTTTGTTTTTTTTGCATTTAAAAGAAGCTTTTTCTCAAGTAGTTGATATTGCTGCAAGGAGAATTCTGCCTGTAAGATTTCACGGGCAACTGCAGGTGATGGGTTGCTGACATACAAAACAGTGTCATCAGCAAAGAGGTGGACAGTGGCTTTAGTGAGATTTGAATCAATATTATTAATGTAGATAACAAAAAGGATAGGGCCCAGGATAGATCCTTTTGGAACTCCTCTTAGCAGTGGTTTTAAAGGGGATAGATCACCTTCAGCTTTCACCTACTGTGACCTATCCATAAGGTAACACCTGAACCATTTAAGGGAGGTTGGATCTAGGCCAATGGACTGCAAGGAAGAGAGTAGCAGCTCGTGGTCCACAGTGTTAAATGCCTTACTTAGGTCAAGAAATACTGCACAGGCACTATTCTTTTTATCTAATTCGGTTTGCCAGTCATTTGTAACTTTGGCCAGTGCAGAGATAGTGCTGTTCCTGGCCCTAAACCCAGATTGAGCTGGATTCAAGAGGTTAGCATCTTCAAGGTACTCTCTTAGCTGGATGCTCACTATTTTCTCTCTAGCATCTTGGATAGCACTGGAAGAATGGAAATGGGCCTGTAGTTGTTAAGGTCCATAGGGTCCCCTGATTTTAGAAGGGGAACCACTTGGGCTGTCTTCTACACTGTAGAAATAGAACCAGAGGTTAAAGATAGGTTAAAGAGATGTGTTAGGGGAACTGCAAGTACATGAAATGCAATCTTTAGAAAGTAGGGGTCAAGAGAGTCTGCCCCTGCGCTTTTTTTTTAATATCCAACTGCCATAAAAGATCCTCTACTTGCTTCAACAGGACGGGTTTGAAGGAGAAGGAAGAATCAGCTCTCTGGGCACCAGTGTACTGACAGCTTAGTTGTGCATGCAGCAGATTAGCTGGAGAGGTGTCAAAGGCAAGGCCAGCAGTTGTGAAGTGGTTATTGAAGGCATCCAGAACTTCCATTTTGCCAGAGATAGAACCATTATTGTGGTGCAATTGAGTTGGTAGAGAGGTGCCAGAATCCTGCCCTACAATACCCTTGTTGATGCCCCAGAACCTAGCAGGATTGTGATAGGAGGAGTCAAGTTCAGCCAAGTAAAAGGCAGCCTTTGCATCCCTTACTTTCTTGGTGCAGCTATTCCTGGCTTTCCTAAATAGCACCCAGTCATTTGGGTTCTTGGTTTTTCTTGCCATCTTCCATAATTTGTCTCTCTCCAACAGTGCAGATTTGAGGTCAGCTGAAAACCAGCGGCAATATTTGTTTTTTATTTGGACACTAGTGATTGGGGCATGGGTATTAAGGGCACTTAGTATTACGCTGTTTAGCACCTGATGTGCTTTTTCCACAGAGTGTGCAAGATAAAACTCTTGCCAGCTTGGAGAGTGAGCTAGATCATGCAGATATCCTTCAATATTGAGGTTTTTCTTGGCTCTCCTCATTAGAAATTTTGCAGGGTTGTTGGTTTGCTGGAAGATCTTACTCCTGTAATGAGGCAGTAATCACTTATATCACTGAAAAGCACTCCAGTGTGTGTGAATAGATGGGGTTTGTTCACCAGCAAGATATCAAGTAGTGTGCTGTTGTTTCTATTCTTTGAGTTTATTCTTGTTGGCTCATTTATCAGTTGTGTGAGCCCATGTGTATCTACAGAACGATACCAAAGGCAGCTGCCTTGAAAGCCACTTTAGATTCAGATCACCTAGGATAATGACTTCTTCAGAGCCTGGTTTGAGTAGATTCCCCAGGTGGGATAAAAGCTTGTGATCAGCAGGGGGCCAGTAGCAGCCTACTAGCTGGAAAGCTACTGTATTAGGGAGAGCTACTTTGAGGATATACATTCAATTCTTTGGGCATCGGGATTGCAGTAAAGCAGGATACAGGTATACTGGACTTTACATGTAAAGCTACTCCACGCCCTTGTTAGGCGATCTGCTCTGAATAACTGATAATTGGGTAGATTAACATCCCTATCTGCGATGGTGTGTTTGAGCCATGTCTCAGATACCACGAGAAAGTCTGGCAAGGTATGGGCAACCCAGCCTTGTAACAGTGTAAGTTTTTTCAGGAGGCTGCATGCATTAATATGTAGAAAACTGAGGCCTTTGATAGAGGTTAGGTCTGCTGGTGAGGTGATACACTCAGGGGGTCCTGGATTGATTTCCACATTTCCAATACAGAGTAGTAGAAAGAATAGGAGTTTCATAAGGGCTGCAAGAGATAGGAAGAGGGGGCTGTCTTTGGTCCTCCTTTTCTTGCTCTGTCGCCACTCTTTTGGGGTGCTCCAGAAGGGGCTATGACACTGTGTCGAGACACCGAGTAGCAGTTGGTAGTCAGGTGTAAGGGGGAACTGTATATGCACTAATGGAGCATTTATTGGAATACATACATGGTGATTTGCATCCCTTTATGGCAGTCACCCCACGGATACTGATGCAGCAATGGTAGGGCATATATGAGGGTCTGAACATTATTCACTGAGGATGAGACAGAGAGGCTAGGAGGATGGGTCACCATATTTTATGTGATATGGACATCCTCCTTAAGGAACCCCATGCATGACAGGGAGAGAAGTAGCAGGAGGAGTCTCCCCATTGTGAAAGTGGTATTGATGGTTAACTACCAGGAGAACAGTAAGGGAAGGATTGCTGATTAGGTGGTACAGCAGGGCGGTGATGCAGTTTATTGGCTAGAGTAGTGCTGAGGGCGGGGGAAGAGATTTCGGCAGGGAAGATGCCTATAAAAATAACACACAAGGAGGGGGAAAGGCGGGTGGGTAAAAATTTTGTGGCTTTCCTGTGCCTTTCCTCGGTGTCCCTCCTGGCCTTGTGGTCCCCTGGGTCAGCTTAGCAGTCGCTGACCACCCGCTGATGGACCGTAGCCCCGGCGCTCAACTGGGTGCTGTGGGCAGGGAAATCAGACTGGAGAGAGAGACTGAGGAAGGAGCAATAATTAGTAGAAAACAGAAACAAGTGTTTCTGCTGGTCAGAGTGACTCAGAGTGACTAAAATTTGCACAACAAAAGGCTGTGGGGGGGCTGGGGCGCAGTAGCATCTGGCCCACTTTAAATTACCAAAAAAGGGCTTGTAATCACAAATGCACAGAATTTAACATTTTTCCTCTACATTAACAAAAAAACAAGTAAAGCAGCTCTTTTTTTGAAGTTTTCGACAAAAATTCCAAGTCCCAGAACACCTTCAGGTAATGCAGTTTCAGTCAATGCAATTCAATGGGGCAGGAGGACCAATCGGCTGCTCTGCCTTCAAAGCGCTTGCTTACCGATTGGCCGTGGCTTTCCCGTGCCTTTCCTCAGTGTCCCTCCCGGCCTTGTGGTCCCCTGGGTTGGCTTAGCGGCCGCCGACCGCCTGCTGGCGGAGCGTAGCCCCGGCGCTCAACTGGGTACTGTGGGCAGGGAAATCAGACGATTTTTTTTACCTTTTTTAACCTTCTTTCATATGTTTTTCCTGAATGCACTTTGAATCATTCAGCCTCTTCTGCAACTGGCAGCAGCTTAGAAGAAAACCAAGGAAGGGTATTGTCCTTCCATGATTAATAAACAACTCCAAATTTAAACAAGTCTTAGAGGGGGATAACTCCTTAGTGGATTTAAGAACATACAGTGGAGTCAGGCGGGATGCAGTGCAATACCTTACAGTATTGCTGCAAAGTGCTGCAGTATGCTGCAGAAAAGCACTGTAGGCATTCAGAGCACCGGCATTAGGGCACCGAGCCTTTAGGGTGCCAAAAATCAGGATTCCCTTCCCTCTTCCTGAGGTCCGCCCACCCTGGAGTTGGTATCTATAGTTAGGAGGGCCAATCGGTGACATTTCCGATTGGTACCCTAATGGCTCCGCACCATAATGCTGGCACATTCTGAGGGTGGAACTTCAGGAAACAGTGCAATTCAATGGCAATTAGGCCCCTTTGTCATGCAGTGTTTTGTGACATGTCATTAACTGTAAGATATTGTGTTGTATCATGGCTGACTCAGCTTTAAGTAATCAATACTGATCCTGATACTCAGAAAGGGGGAGCAGGGAAGAATATAATTGGAGGATGGCTTACTCTGCCAGGAGTGAGTACTCTACAGAGGTGCAGAGGACATGCAGATGTGCAGACAGCTAGGAGTTCCTAAGAAATATATGAATCAGCTACTGAGCATCGCACATGACATTTCCTCTTGCAGAACATGTGGGGTGAGAGGGGCCAAACAGAGGTTGACACAAAACTTCTATTTGTCCAGCATATATAAGGGTATGGCAAAGTACTGTCAAATTAGGGTTAAGTTCCTGCATTTAATCTTTAAAACCTTTTTTTCATATGTTTTTCCTGAATGCACTTTGAATCATTGTTTACTTTGTGTTACATCTTGTAAATAAATAGCAACTATTAAGCAAGATGTAAATGACTTGTCAAGCAATTTGAGAAATAATTTTTTTGTGAATTTTTGGGGTATCATTACAAAAGAGATGCAATTATAGCTTATCTGAGCTAAGTTGTCCTTTTTGATACTCTATAGGCTAAAGTAAAGGGTAGAAAAACAAGATCACGCTCCACCTGAGGTTCAACCAGTCTGCCTTGGCTTGATCCAGGGGGACTGGTGACTGGGCTAAAGTTTTCAGGTGTCCAGGACATGCCTACTTAACAGAGGAGTGAGTATGGGCACAGGACACACCAATACAGCAAAGAAATGGTGCACTGAGGTTTATCAGTCTTAAAATGCTGGCCATAAAAATGGAAAGCACCAGTGCAAAAATCAAAGAATATGGCCCACACAACAGGAGGCAGAGTGATTAAATTAATCTACTGCATTGTACAAAACTCAAGGCATTAAAACACCCCATGTGCATACACCACAATGGCTTCATCAGACGGCAGTGCTTATAGGTAACAGGTGAGCATAAATATGAGTGAACATGAATATTCATGTAGAGATTAACAAATTATGTGAGAACGCACCTGTTCAACCATGGAACATGTGCATAGAAACTTACAGAAATTATTCAGTGTGCTAACATTGTGCCATATAAAGTGCAAAATTGTTGAACTTTAAAGTGAGAGAATTTAAAAACAGTGTTACAGTACACTACAGGACTGAGGCTGAATGCTCCAAACTGGATGAAACTCTTAGTAGTCTCAAGTGATGTGTGTCTACTTGGTGGGGATGGGAGAGGGATCAAAATATTTTTAGCCACCCACTAGAAACTTGGCCTTCCAATAAAAAACACTCCCTAAAACTGACAGACTCACTGGCCCAATAACACCGAATTTATGTAACTCAGAAAATATATATTACTTGAAAATATATATTATATATTATAGGGGAATGGCAGCACCCCATATTTATGGTTAAGCAGGGCTTTTTTATGTTAAACTTAAAAGTTTGACATTTAATATCTTTACAACCGTTTAATGGATTTGCAAGAAATTTTGCATGCACAGTCTCATGGGGTCGATCTTTTGATGTGCCAAGTTGCATTTCAGTTGGATGTGTGGATTCCGACATCCAGACAGTGCAAAAATGTAAACAATCTCATTGTTTTGGCTGGTTTGTTTTTGTCATCACCCTGCACCCAGACAGTTTGTAATTTTGATGTGAAATTTTCAGGTAAAAAGGGCTTGCATCACAGAAATGCCTTTCACTTGTTTGATAAAAAAAAATATTAATCTGTTTCAAAGTTATTAGATTTTAAAGTTCCCATTATTTTCAATGGGAATGTCACTCTCCTGGATAGCTTCCTGGAATAAAAACAGAATTTGGTCAAATGAAATAGGATTCTTTTTCATTAGTGGTTAATTCTTTTTCATGAGAAAAAAAATATTTTTTTTATGTTCTGCCATCTTGTTTTCAATTAAAAAAAAATATTCAAAACCCTCAAAAATGATATCATCAAGGGCACCAAAACATATATCTTGTTCATTAGGACTCCATCATGTGGATTTTGCACTTGTCTGTTTGAAAAATTACCCTTAAATGTCTTTTTTAAATCAATTAAAAATCCTTTTTCAAAGCTCACCAAATCATTTTTTGTGGCTCCTTTCTCATTCAAATGAAAAAGGATCATGTGTGACAAAAAAAGATTCCAGACTTAGCTTTTTTCCTGTTTTTTTTGTGACTCCTTTTTCATTCAAATGAAAAATGATCACTTGTCATGAAAATGAATTCCAGACATAGTAATTTTTCCAATTCTTTTTCCATTTCAAGGGATCCTTTTTTCGTGTGGATATTTTTGTTCAAATGAAAAAGGATCAATTGTTATGAAAAAAAATAGGAAAAATCACTTAGTCCAAAATCCTTTTTCATGAGAAGGTATTCTTTTTCATTTGATATTTTCATCAGAACAAATAATGGATCTCTTGTCACAGAAAAGGAATTCCGACTTTGTTTTTTCCAAATTCCTTTTTAGTTTTAGGCAATTATTTTCCATTTTCTTTTTTTTTTTTTTGATATGGGAAAGGATTCCATCAAACAAAGAAAGGTTTTTCTGGCATGTCCCCATAAATGTGCCTGTTTTCCCTGGTGTCCAGTGGCATCCCACACCCTTCCATTTTCTTTGCCATAATTTTTTGAAGTTTGCCCTGTTGTCTAGTGGTGCACCTACCCTCCCATCATTATTTGTGTTATATTTATTGTTGTTTTCCCTGGTGTCTAGTGGCACTCACCTCTCTGCCATTGTGCTACCCATATTTGTGTTGTTCTCTGGTGTCTAGTGGTGTCCCCTACCATCTGATTGCTGTCCCTGTACTGGGGTTATTTATTCAGGTGTCTAGTGGTGCCCCCCACTGTCTGATCACTGCCCCATAATATTATTTTTTTTCCCTGATGTCCAGTGGCATCTCTACCCTCTGATTGCTGTCCCCATATTATTTTTGTCCCTGGTGTCAGTGGCACCTCTGCCCTTCCATTGCCATTTCCCTGGTGTCAAGTGGCATTCCCCACCAGTACAATTGCTGTCTCTGTTATTCTTGCTATAACTTTCCCTGATGTCTAGTAATACACCTTCTCATTCCTGTTCATCTGAAATGAAGGAAACTGTCCCTTGAAGACTTTCATTTTTTTCCTGTAAAAAAGAAAATGGTCCCTCATGGCTCCAACCACCTCCCCACACTGACCTCCCACTGAGCACCCACTACCCCACACCCCACAAATCTCTCCACATCCTCACTCACCAGAACAGGTGAAATGGTGAAGATCAAGTCTCCCATGGAAGACATGTCTTGTTGCTCCAGTCACTGACAGCTATATGAGAAACTAAGGTAAATGCCGTTCAATGTATTTCAATGGGGTTTTCAACTATTTTTTGTTTGATACAGGAAAGGATTCTGTCAAATGAAAAAAGGGATCTGTGGCATATCCCTGTAAATGTGCCAATTTTCCCTGGTGTCCAGTGACACCTCACACCCTCCCATTGCCTTTGCCATAATGTTTTGAAGTTTGCCCTAGTGTCTATTGGCACCCCCACCATCCCATTCCCTGCCCATATTTGTATTGCTCCCTGGTGTCTAGTGCCATCCCCTCACCATCTTATCACCATCCCCATACTGGGGATATTTAGTCTGATGTTTAGTGGTGCCCTCTAGCATCCGATTGCCACCCTGCAGTATTTTTTCCCCTGGTGTCCAGTGGCACCCTCCACTCTTCCATTGCCATTTATCTGGTGTCTAGTGGCACCCTGTACCCATTTGATCCCTGTACCTGTTGTTCTTGCTGTAACTCTCCTTGGCATCTAGTGGCACCATCCTTCCCATCCCTGTCCATCTGAAATGAAGGAAACCATCACTCAAAGTCTTTAATTTTTTTCCTGTAAAAAGGAACATGGTCCTTCGCTGCTCTGACCCCCTTATCACCTTGACCTCCCACTGAGCACCCACACCCACAGACCCCCCGCACATCCTCACTCACCTGAATAGGTAGAATGGTGAAGTTACAGTCTTCAATCAAAGACACATCTGGCTGCTACAGCCACTGACTGCTATATGAGAAACTATAGTAAATGTGTTTCAATGGAGTTTTCAACTATCAGAAATAACTTTGCCATTTATTTTGACACCAAATTTTCAACATGGCATTTTTAACACCCCTCCTCATGAACAATGTCAGTGGAATTATGCAAATCTGGCCCAAAAGGCAATTTCACAGTCGCTTGGTGAAATCAACTTTCAGGCGAGATTTGACATTTTTCACCAGCCTTGTTCATGTGATGGGGTCATAAGAAGAATATGTTCAAAATCTAGGGTAAAAATATGTAAAAAATGGCAAATGTATGCTCACTGCTTGAAATGTTGAAAGCTGAGAATAGAGGAATTTAGCGGATGGCTAAAAACCTGGTGGTGTGCTAAAGGGTATGGGCTGTTGGGGGGATGGGGAGGGACCTGGGAGGATGGTAGTCTCTATGCCAAGGACAGACTACACTTGAGTGAGGAGGGAAAGAAAGTGTTGAAACAGAGGATGGAAAAGTATATAGAGGAAGTTGGGAATTTAAAGTAGGAGTGGGGGGTGGCAGTTGGGGAAGAGATATGCAGAGACCACAGGTTAGGAAATCATATGAGCTTACCCCCATAACAGTGACAAAGGACAAATGGAAAGTACTATTGGTGATGCTAGGAAAGGAGGGCAGGATGGGAGGGGGGAAAAGGGTGGAAGGTGGTTACCCTTAATGCTAGGAGCCTTGGGAGGAAAACTGCAGAGTTACAGGTTCTTATGGCAGAGGGAGAGAGGTGGACATTGCAGCCATCATGGAAACATGGGCCACCCAATATAATGACTGGGACCTGTCTGTACCAGGGTACAGGTTATTTCATAGGGACAGGGTGATTGGGAAAGGAGGGGAAGAGGCACTATATGTGAAGGAAGGACTGAAGTGTGTAAGAGAGGAAGGGGAGGATGGTAGTATGGAGTCACTTTGGGTGCAAATCCAGGATTCCAAGAATAGGATTCTTAGAATGGGAGTGGTGTACAGGCCACCATCTCAGACGGAGGTGTTAGACAGGGAACTAGCGGGACAGATCAGGAGGACCTGCGAGAAGGGTAATGTGGTGATTGTGGGGGACTTCAACATGCCAAGAGTGGACTGGAGCACCCCAACAACCAGGAACAGAAGGGAGCAGCTACTGCTGGATGCCTTCCAGGACAGCTTCCTGCTGCAAATGGTCAGTGAACCAACCACGTTAGGGAATACCCTTGACCTTGTGCTGGCAAATGGGGACTTTGTGAGAGAACTTACAGTGGAGGAACCGCTGTCAGGGAGTGACCACCACTCAGTATGGCTCACATTGGATATGGGCAAGGAAGGAGTGGAATCTGGCACAAGAGTGCTGGACTTCAGGAAAGCCAACTTTGGGAGGATGGGGGAAGTGGTAAAAGGGTACCTGGCCAGAATTCAATCTAGTATGGATACTAACCAGAGGTGGGAGCTCATAAAGCTGGGGATAGTGGAGGCAAACAAAACCTGCTGCAAAGCCCAGAGCAAGAAGGCTAGGGCTAAGAAACTGAGCTGGTTGAGCAAGGAGGTCATGGAAAAGGTAAGGAGGAAAAAATCTGCCTTTAGGAAGTACAAGAAAACAGGGAAGGGGAGGACAGAGAGGAGTACTTGACAGAATCGTAGGAGGTGACAAGGGCAGTAAGGGGAGCCAAAGCATCTACAGAACTCAGGCTGGCACAAGGCATTAAGAAGGGGGAGAAGGACTTCTTTAAGTACATCAGGGAGAAAAGGAGCTGTAAGGACCACATAGTAAGGATTAGGAAGGAGAGGGTTGGGTGGAAGCAGGGTCGATAAGGCAGAAGCACTAAATGAGTACTTCTGCTCAGTATTTACTAAAGAGAAGAGGGGGGTGACACCCAAGGTGGGAGAAATGGCAGAAGCAGGGGAAGGGTGACAGATGGGGAAATCATGGAGGCAGAGTTCGAGAGGGTTTGAAGGCACTGAGGGTGGACAAGGCGCAAGGCCCAGATGGCATCCACCCCAGGGTACTGAAGGAGCTGGCAGAGGTCCTTGCAGGACCTTTGGCAGACCTATTTAATGCCTCACTACATTCAGGGTGTGTACCTCAGGACTGGAGGATGGCTCATGTGGTGCAACTCCACAAGAGTGGCCCCAAGGATGAACCGGGAAACTACAGACCAGTGAGCCTCACATCCATCATGGGTAAGCTGATGGAGACTATCCTGAAGGAGAGGCTGGTGGCCCTCCTAGAGGCCAAAGGACTACAGGACAGCAGACAGCATGGCTTCATACGTGGCAGATCCTGCCAAACCAACCTGGTCGAGTTCTATGACTGGGTAACTAGGCAACTGGACATGGGCCATGCAGTGGATGTCCTGTATCTGGACTTTAGTAAGGCATTCGACTCGGTGCCACATGGAAGGCTGGGAAGGAAGTTAGTAGGCACAGGGGTGGGTGCAAAGCTGGTGAGATGGGTAGGAAACTGGCTGCAGGGAAGGCAACAGAGGGTGATGGTGGGTGGGGAGCCTCACACCCAAGGGCAGTGACGAGCGGTGTCCCACAGGGCTCGTGTTGGGACCAGTGTTGTTTGGGATATTCATTGCAGACATATCATGGGACATCAAGAGCAAGATCAGTCTGTTTGCTGATGATATCAAGGTTAGGCGCAGTGGTGGATGACCTGGGGGATGGCAGGGTTGCAGGATGATCTGGCAAAGTTTGAAACCTGGTCAGACACTTGCACATTGGGCTTTAATGCCAAAAGTGCAAGGTGCTGCATTTTGGGATGAAGCACAAGGAGGAGTTACCAGCTAGGGGGAGTGCAGCTAGTCCAGACAGAGGAGAAGAAGGATCTGGTGTGCTCATTACAGGGTCAATGAACAACTCAGCACAATGTAGGAAGGCAGCTGCAAAGGCCAACAAAATGCTGGGTTGTATTGCAAGGGTATATCCTCAAGGAGGGAGGAGGTGATTCTGCCACTGTATAGGTCATTAGTTAGACCACACCTGGAGTACTCGTGCAGCACTGGTGTCCGTATCTGAAGAGGGACATTAAGTTACTGGAGGGGGTGCAGCGCAGGGTGACAAAGATGATCAAGGGGCTGGGGGACTTATCATACGAGAGGAGGTTGAAGGAGTTGAACATTTACTCACTGGAGGAGAGGAGAGACAGGGGTGACATGATTGAAACCTTTAAATACATGAAAGGAATAAACAAGATGGGTACAGAGGGGCTGTTCAAAGTAAGGGAGGGGAGGGCCACCAGGGGCCATGATATGAGACTGGAGCAAGGAAGGTTCAGGAGGGAGATGAGGAGACACTTTTTTACAGAGAGGGTGGTGGCTGGGTGGAATGCGTTACCTGCAGAAGTGGTATACAGTAGAACAGTGGACTGCTTCAAACAAAGATGGGACAGGACAAGGGGGAGGGTTAATGAAGGGGAAGGGTGGAAGGGAAGGGCAGCTGCAGAATAAGGGGTGCTAGCTGCACATTTGAGCAGACTTGATAGACCTCTAGGCCTTTATCTGCTGACAAATTTTGTATGTTCGTATGTTGCTATGCTCGCTCAGAAAGTTGGCAATTTTAAATATTTTCAGCCCAAATTTTCAACATAGCCATTTTTTCACACCACCCAATGAACAAGACAGCTGTCATTTTTGAAATCTTTGCCAAAATGTCTTTTTGTGCCTCTGGCATGGAATGACGTTGAGGTGGTGCAGAATGAGGTTTCTGCAGGGATTTAAGAATTGATACTACTGGGTTCATGAGATGAGGTAATAAGAAGGTTACACTGACAAATCAGTTGCTATTTCATTGGCACCTATGGAGTGCTGAGAGCACAGGGCCCAGAGGGATATGATTACACAATCTGAAAAACAATGGATGTATGGGAGCGAAGGGCCAGGAAGGCCCTGTGCTCCCACAGGCAAATAAGGATACGACTATACTATCTCAGAAAGTAAGGAAATTCTTTGCAAAAAACTGCATTAATTCAACATTTAGGGTTTTGACTAAAGTGGAAAATGTAGGGAAATGTGGCTTTAGGGTTTCAAACCCTAAAACCATAACCCCAACCCTTAAACAAATACGTGGGTGGAGTCTTCCTTGGCATTGTCTACCCAAAAGCTCACTCCTTTATGTGTATGTCTGCAAAGTGTATAGAATGGGAGTGAGCTTTAGGATTGACAATGCCAAGGAAGACTCCTGCCCTGATTTGCTTTAGGGGTGGGGGTGTGGTTTTAGGGTTGAAACCCCTAGAGCCACATTTCCCTACTTTTGTCACTGTAGCTAGAACCCTAAAAGTTGCACTAATGCAGTTTTTTTGCAAAGAACATATATATCTATATATATTCTTTATAAAAAACAATCTTAATACATCAGTTAGGGTTCATATCAAACTGTAAAAAAGAGGGAAATACTACATTAGGGTTTCTATCCCTGACATCCCACCCCAACCTGCACACATTAACAGGCATCAGAGTTGTGCCTTAGGGTCATCAGCCATAATGTTCACTCCATTCCATAAGTAAATAAGCTGAGATGGGTACAGTATAGGAGAACGGGGTGAGCATTATGGCTGATGACCCCAAAGCACAACCACAATGCCTGTTAGTATGTGCAGGTTGGGGGTGGGATGTTAGGGTTCAAAACCATAACATCATATTTCCCTTCTTTCTACAGTTTGATATCAACCCTAACTGATGCAGTAACTTAGGTGGGGTAATAAGAAGTCTATGTTGAAAATTTGGGGTCAAAGACTTTTAAATTTCAAAAGTTACAAGTGTGCATAGCTTAATTGCAATGAATGGTCATAACTTTGCAATTTATACATACTTTGACCCCAAATTTTCAACATAGCCTTCCTATGACCCCACCTCATGAACAGTATGACTGTCATTATCAATCAATCAGTCACTCCATCAATCAGAATCTTTATTTTGCCAGGCGGAACATCATCGAGACAAGCTCATTTACAAGATGGACCTGGGGCAAAACAATTGACAACAGGGTTAAAACATAACAGGTTGAGTGAACTTACATAACAATTACATAGTAATAATAACAACAACATAATAACATATAACTATCCAGTGATAAGATACTTGTACCAGAACATAGCAATAGGTTCAACAGGAGGTAGTACCATTTAAATACAATTGCATGGATACAGATATATGGACATAAGGTAATGAGCTAAAGTTTATACAGTAAACATCATTGGAGGAATCATAGTGAGCAGGAGTGGCAGTTCCTCTAGCATCAAAGTGCGAAGAAGATTGAGATGGAAGAGTCCTTTGATAAGTACTGTAGGCATGTCCTGGAAAGTGGTGTGGGAAGGGGAAGAGGTATAGGGAGTGGGGAGGGAAGGTCAGGTGAGATAGGAGAGGGTTGGACATGATGGCCTAGGGAGTAAGGACTGTTTGAAAGGAGAACACGACAAATGCCACAGGCAATGGTTGGGGTTTAAGTCCAATATTTGAAGCAAAGATAGATCGTGTTATTGGGATCTTGATTTGGACAATGACAGAAGGGAGGACTCCAATGACGCCTCAGGCAATGGTTGAGGTTTAAGTCCAGAATTTAAAGCAGTACAAATCATGATGTTAAGACCTTGACTTGAAGCAATGACAGTCTTCACAGAAAGTTCTCAGGAACAAGGATTTGAAGAGGGAGAATGTGATAGGGGAAGCGAGCCTTAAGGTTTTCTGGATCTTATTCCAGAGCGTAGGAAGAGTGAAGCTTATTGAGGATCTACCAAAGCACGTTTTAACTTTAGAAATCACCAGAGATAAGATGGTAAGACTTCTGAGAGAATAGGCACTAGGAATGCTGTGAGTTAGGCAGCTTGTACTCAGGTAATTTATGAGTGATTGCCTTATATGTCCATAGAATAGCATTCTTTTGCCTCCTGAAGCCAAGGGAGCTCCAGCCTATGGAGGAATAGAGAATGCAGTGGTGCGTGTTATAAGGGGCATCCAAAATGAACCTAAGGGCTTTGTGGTATAGGGTATCAAGCTTGGAGAGAGCTTTTCTAGTACTATGGCGATATAGGAAGTCTGCATAGTCTAGGAGAGGCAAGACGGTAGCTTGAACTAGGAGTTTTCTAACCTCCTGGGTTAATGAGTGCTTGATCCTGAAGAAAATACCAAGCCTTTGACAAAGTTTCTTAGTGAGTTCTTCAATGTGATCAGTGAAGGACAATTTGTAGTCAATCCAGACCCCCAGGTATTTGAATTGTTCCACAAACTCCAGGGCTTCTGCCAAAAGGGTGCTTATGTGAGGAACCTTATCTGGGTTTTTTTTTTGAGATGAGGGGACAGTGGAGAGAGAAAATCATGGCCTTAGATTTTTTGGCATTGAGCAGGAGTTTCAAATTGAGTAGATTTTTTTGGAGGATGTCAAAATCATTCTGGAGGTCCAAAATGGCTTGATCTGGAGTTGATCTGTCAATGTATAGCACTGTATCATCAGCGAAGAGATGGATACAAGATGACTTTAGGCCAGTGCTGATTTGATTAATATAAATGGCAAAGACAAGTGACCCAAGTATGGGTCCTTGGGGGACACCTCTAAGGAGTATTTTTTTTTGGCGATAGGTCTCCTTCAGCCTTGACCTGCTGCTCTCTGTCCACAAGATAGTTTGCAAATCAACTTAGAGCCAAGTTGTCCACCCTAACTTTCTTCAGGGTCACCAGGAGTAAATTATGGTCCATTGTGTCGAAAGCCTTGCTAAGGTCAAGAAACAAGGTGCATATATATTGCTTGTTATCAAGTGCGGACTACAAGTCATTTATATCCTTGGCAAGGGCAGTGGAGGTACTATGCATTGGATGGAAACTGGATTGAATTAGGTTTAGTAGATTAAAACTTTCCAGATGAGATCTGAGCTGTTCATTTACTACCTTCTCCAATAGTTTTGACAAGGCCAGGAGCAAGGTGATTGGGCGGTAATTATTTAGTTCGCAGGGTCCCCTGATTAGAATGGAGGGATGACATGGGCTGTCTTCCAGACCTTGGGGAGGGAACCCTGATTGAGAGACAAACAGAAAAGGTGGGTAATGGGGGAGGGCAAAATATAGTAAGCCAACTTTAGGAAGAAAGGCTCAGTCATATCCGCATCCGCACCTTTCTTAGTATCAAGCTGAAGAAGGAGATCATCAACTTGTTTGATGGTGACTGGACAGAAGGAGAAAGAGTGGTAAGGGTCAATAGATTCTGCATCATGGCAATCAGATGACTGACTAAGGAACTGTGCCCTGATGACATTTGCTAGGGAGGTATCAAACGCCATCCCTGCTGTGGCACAATGATTGTTGAGGAGGTCAAAGATCTCATTTTTATCTGTAGTGTGGGTGCCATCAATCAAAATTTTGTGGGGAAGTGTGCCAGCATTGTTATGGCCATCTACCTCCCTTAAAATTTTCCAAAACTTAGTAGCAGAGTTAGTGGATGCATTAAGCTCAGAGCGGAAATAACTAGACTTTGCAGCTCTGATAGTTTTCGTGCAGAAATTCCTTGCGGTTAGGAAAGCAGACCAGCCTGTGGCCAATTTAGACTTTCTGGCTCTTTTCTAAAGAGCATCCCTATGCCATGAGGCAGTCTTTAGGTTATCTATGAACAAGGGATAGGATTTTCTTTAGCTTCTGCTTTTGGTAACTGGGGCATGGAGGTCATGGGTTCCGGTGAGTATTTCATGAAGTATCTCATGTGCCTCTTCCACAAAAGATGCGAAGTAAAATTTCTGCAAATCCCACCTGAAAGGTGAATTCACCAAGCAACCGTGAAATCACCTTTCAGGCAGAAATTGCATAACAACAGCCATATTGTTCATGAGGTTGGGTCCTCAAAAGGCCATGTTGAAAATTTGGGGTCAAAATGTCAGAAAATGGGAAAGTTATGCATAAAAGGTGGTCTCCCCATTGAAATGCATAGTACTGCATTTACCTTAATTTCTCACCTCACCATTGTCGGTTCCAGCAGTAAGACATGTCTTTGATAGGAGAGTAGATTTTGAGATTTTGAACCTGGGACCTGTTCAGGTGAGTGAGGGTGTGTGGAGGTGTACTGGGGTGTGTGGGTTGGTGGGTGCTGAGAGGGAGGTGGGGTGTGGGGGGGCAGATCGGTGAGGGACCCTTATATCTTAAAGAAAAAAGCACTGAGGACAGTTTTCTTCTTTACAGGTGCACTGGGACAGCCTCAGAGGGCAGGGGGTTACCACTAGACACCAGGGAATCTAAACATTGAAGGGGGACAGCAATTAGGGAGTTGGGGGTACCGCTAGACACCAGGTTAAGGAAATAAATGTATTTATTTATTTTAAATGTTGCACTAGGAATAACATACTGGGGTAGAAGACATCAGATGGTATGGGGTGCCACTAGACACCAGGAAAACAAAGGGACACCAAAATGTATTTATTTGTTTTTAAAGTTTCACCAGGAAAGACATACTGAGCTGAAAAGAGCTTGTTTTATTGGTTCAGAAGACATAGGAGGGTGGGGGATGCCACTAGACACCAAGGGAATCTACAGATTCAAAGGGCACAGCGATTGGAGGGCCGGGTACCCCTAGACACCAGGGAATTTACAAATTGCAGGTAGGAAGGTTTCTCGAGTGATGAAAAAGATCCTTTTTCTTGACTCATAATACAAAAAAGGATTATTTTTTTCGTATCACGTGGTCACAAAAAGGTTTCATAATGGTAAAACAACACATTTCAGGGGCATATCTGTAACACTGAAATGCAGATTGCATCTATGGAAGTCCTGATCAGCCAGCTAGGTATGGTGCACTCTCTCCAGGATGTCATATTTGTGGCTTATGAAAATATTTTTTTAAGGAGAAATGGAAACAAGATGGCAGCAAATAAATAAGGAATTTTCCCATAAGAAAAAGGATTCCTTTTTCATTTTATACAGCTATCTTTTAGTGCTTACTGAGCATGCTCAGAATTGATTTTTTTTAATTTTTAAATTGCAATAACTTAAAAATGGCTTATTATTTTTTCACCAGACTAGCAAAAGGTACATCTGTGGGCTAGTCCCTTTCGGCCCTGAAAAATTCGGACCAAACAACCAGACCAGCTGGGCTGTAGGCAAGTTCAAAGAAAAATACCTGTAAAGTCAATGAGTGAAAAAAATGCTTTTTTTCACCTATCCAGAACTCAGAAACTGCACATCAAACCAGAACGTAACATGCCACATCCAGAGATCTACCATGGCTGACTGTGCATGCTATTTTTCATGTAAATCCATTGAACGGTTGTAAAGTTATTAAAGTGCAAAATTTTGAGTTTAACATTGAAGTGCCTACTCAACCTCACTATAGGGGCATGACTGCGACGTCTTGCATGAAATTTGGTATGCACCTTCCTGTCAGGTAGATCTCTTGATGTGGCAAATTATGTTCCAGTTGGATGTGCTGTTTCCGAGTTGCGGAGAGGTGAAAAAAACATGTTTTCACTCATTGACTTTGCTGGGATATTTCTTTGAATTTGCCTACAGCCCAGAGGGTTTGTTTTTTGGACTAAAATGTTTAGGACAGAAAGGGACTACCCCACAGATGTGCCTTTTGCTAGCCTGGTGAAAAAACAATAAGCTGTTTTTAAGTTATTGCAATTAAACATTTTGAAAAAATTGTTACTGCACATGCTCAGTAGTCACTTCAATATAGCTGAATGAAACAAAGTAGGAATTCTGCTTTGTATGTTGTAAAAATTCCTACTTCTAATGGCCGCCATCTTGTTTTCAGTTTTGCCTGAAATTCAAATTTGGAAGCTTCCCAAAATGATGTTCTGGGGAAGAAACAACACATGTACCTTGCTTATTGTGATCACCTAAGTGCATTCTGCACTTTATTGCTCGAAATATGCCCTTAAACTTTGCCTTTTTCAATATTTAAATTCTTTGTTCATATCTGCATCATACAAAGTAAGATCCTAGTTCATATGATGAAATACGAACTAGGATCCTATTTTGTGAGCTGAAAATCTGGTTTTATTTATTTATTTTTTAGTTTTGGGCCAGCAAAAATGTTTCTGCTGACATCGGGGTGCCCAGTCCTCATGTCGGCAGTAGGAATACCCCCCACTCCCACACTTGCCACTGTGGGACACTGGGTATCCCACTCCCAGTTTGCCAAAATGTTTATTTTTTTACCAAAAATGCTTCTGCCAACATCAGGGTGCCCGGTCTCTGTGTCTACCATAGAAATCCACCCCCTACCAGTGTGGTACACTGGGTGGCCCTCTCCCAGTATACCTAAATATCTCAGCCAACATCAGGGTGCCCAATCCCCCTGTTTACACTACACCCCCTACAGTGTGGGTCACTGGGTATCCCACTCCCAGTGTCCCCAGTTATGGCCATCCCCACCAGTATTGTGGAACACTGAGGAGCCCACCTCCAGCATTCCAAAATATTGTTTTGTCCCTGTAAAAAAAACAGTCCCCGACATCTTTTTATTTTAAAAATCCTGCAAAAAAAGAAAATGTTCCCTTGTCATCTTCCCATCCCTCTCTCATCATCCCCACCCTTCCTCTATGCACCCATCTTCCTGCACCCCCTCCTTACCCCGTACTTATATCCGGAGGTCAGGCGCTGTCATCTTCTGTTGACTGGGACACAACTGCACTTTTCAAAGCTGAACCATGAACTCAAGATTTAAGCTAAGTGCCGTATAATGGTAGTCTGTGGTGTTTTGAACTTAGGTTGATATCGCAGGCATTTTTCAACATTTATTTGCCAAATTTTCAACATAGGCTTTTTGGGACCCCATATCATGAACACAGTCACTGTCATCTCATTAATTGGACCCATAAGGTGATTTCTTAGTCACTGCATGGAATCACCTTTTAGGACCAATTAACAAAATGATAGTGCCAGTGTTCGTGAAGGGAGGTCCCATGTTGAAAATTTGGTGCTAAAATGTTGAAAAATGCCCATGTTATGAGTGTGAATTACAGTTCTCATGCATGCTCATAAGTTTACCAATTTTTTATATTTCAACTCCAGATTTTCAACATTGGCATTTGTTCACACCTCCTCATGGACAGT
Source organism: Neoceratodus forsteri (assembly GCA_016271365.2). NCBI lineage: Eukaryota > Metazoa > Chordata > Ceratodontiformes > Ceratodontidae > Neoceratodus > Neoceratodus forsteri. The sequence continues at coordinate 1,123,578,326 of CM057449.1, read as the reverse complement.
AGAGCTGTCATTTTTCACATCCTACCCAAAACATGTTTTTGCAGTTGCGGTGCTGAATGGCGTGGTTGATGTGTGAAATCAACTTTAGGGATGGATTAATGAAATAACAGTGCCACTGTTCATGAGGTGGGGTCCCTAAAAAGACATGTGGAAAAGTTGGTGAAAAAATTCCTGAAAATGCCTGAGTTACGTGTCTGCTGAATTTATTCTACGCATGTGTATAACTTTGCTACTTTCTGATCTTTTGACGCCAAAATTTCAGCATAGCCATTTTTTCACACCACCTCATGAACAGTACAGCTGTCATTTTTCACATCCTACCCAAAATGCAATTTTGCACCTGTGATGCAGAATGACATTGCAGTTGTGCATAATTACATTTTGTCTTGTATTTCACGATTTCTCGGTACTGGATTACATGAGGTGGGGTAATAAGATGGCTATGCTGACAATTTTGTCACTGTTGTTCAACACATGGAAGTGCAGGGCCTAGAGGGCCCTGTGCTTCCACACCTACATACATCTGCTCATCTACGGAAGGATTGGAACTCAGGGTCCAAATACAGATACTATTATACTATCTCAAAAAGAAGGGATATTCTTTGCAAAAAAAAAACCTGTTAATGCATCAGTTAGGGCTCCTATTACAGTGACAAAACTATAGAAATTTGGAATTAGAGTTCCCAACCCTACCACTCCATGCCCCACCCTACACACACCAACAGCCATCAGAGTGTGCCTTGGGGTCATCGAGCCTAATTCTCACCCCATTCTCCTGTACTGTACCATGTCTGCTTGTTTACACATGGAATGGGGTGAGAGTAAAGACTTATGACCCCAAGGCATACCCTGAGTGGGGTGGTAGGGTTGGGAAATCTAATGCTGAATTTCCTTAGTTTTGTTGCTGTAATAAGAACCCTAACTGATGCATTAACAGAGTTTTTTGCAATGAATATCTATATCTATATCTATATCTATATCTATATCTGTATCTCTATCTATCTATCTATCTATCTATCTATCTATCTATCTATCTATCTATCTATCTATCTATATGTATTATGGTAGCACGGTAGTGCTACCATAGTTAGGGTTGAGTAGCACTTTTAAGGTTAAAGGGTGAAATGTTGCACCTTAGTAACTTTGCCACTCTTCAATGGATTTACCTGAAATTTAGCATGCATGGTTGGACATGGTCAATCTTGGGATCTACTAATTTTTGTACTGGTCGGATAAACAGCTGTGGAGTTATTAAGCAACATCTGAATGCGCAATTATGCTTTTGTGTGCATTCAATGCTCACACCTGCAGGTCACACAGTTTGCACGAGTGGTCCAAAAACTTCAGGGAATGTGTGTCCAGGGTCCCTGATGTGCCTTTTGAAGATTTTGTGAAAAAATATTGAACGGTTCAAAAGTTATTCAAAAAACAAGTTCCCATTATAAGTCAATGGGAAAAGGTAACAAAAAGTTCAACACTTTTGCAAATGCACTTTTTAGTGTCGCAAATGGCCCTAGTAGTGTCACAAATCTGCTATTTTTTTTTTCAGTTACTGATCAGAAAAATGCTTACCATTTAAAATTGGGACCCTCTAGGAACACAATTCTTTTTGTGTTCACCTAGTCGGACCCTCCGGATGCTAGCCATATCTTTATTTTGGGATTAAACACCCCAGAAATATGTTTGTCAAATTTCTGGAAAAAGTAATGTCGCACTTGCGACACTTTCACAAACTTTTGCGAAAACTTTCACAAATTGCGGCACTATTTTTCAAGACTATGGTCAAAATGACAGGAGTTCTTTGCCACCCTGCTGCAAAAGAATGGTTTGGTCTTTTGAGCTAAAATTCAGAGGGAAGGCAGCCAACATCTCTCTGATGTGCCTTTTGGTGGTTTGGTGACAAAATATTGCATGGATGCCAAGTTACAGTACTCCAAAGTTGACTTTTTTCCCATAGACTAACAAGGTGGAGTTCACCGCGCATTTTGGGTCTTGTATCTTGAAAACGGTGCGAGATATGGAGCTTTCATTGCAACAATGCATAGCCCATAGGGTATGCATTTAGCAAAAACCTAGCCAGGAAACTCATTAATCATGTGAAATTTAAATTGTTTTTCTACGTCGCATGGTTCCTGAGATAGAAGCAATTTAGTATTCCAACAGCTCATTTTCTGCTCCGAGGTCCATTATTATGCATACATTCTTTCTACACACTGTGTTTCTCTATGCAGCTGTTGGGCAAATACAAGGTGTGCTCTTCTGTTACTGTTACAGTTACCATTCCCACTTGCATTTCCATACCCGTTTGTGTTACCGTTGCCGTGTATGCCACCGTGTGTGTTACCCTTTGCATTCTCGTTTGCGTAAGCACTTGAGTTCACGTTTCCATTTCTGTTTACTTTGCCATTATTTCTGCTGTTAATATTACCATTTGCATTTCCAACTGCCGTACTGTCACCGTGTGTGTCACGGTTTGCGTCTCCTTATGCGCTTGCGATTGCGTTTGCATTTCTGTTTTCTTTGGAGTTATTGTTACTGTTACCATTACAATTAGCATTTACAATTGCGGTACCATCACCATGCGCATTACAGTTTGCATTTTTGCACGTGCTTGCATTTGCGTTTTTGCTTCCTTTGGCGTTATTGTTGCTGTTACTATTACCATTTGCATTTACAATTGCAGTACTGTGACCATGTGCATAACAGTTTGCGTTTCTGTATGTGCTTGCATTCGCATTTCAGTTTCTGTTTCCTTTGATGTTATTTTACTTGTTACCATTGCCATTAGCATTTCCAATTGTGGTACCATGACCGTGCACGTTATGGTTTGCATTTCCATATGCACTTGCATTTGCCTTTCCGTTTCTGTTTCCTTTGGTGTTATTTTTGCTGTTACCATTACCATTTGTGTTTGCAATTGCGGTACTGTGACCGTGCATGTTACGCTTTGCGTTTCCATAAGCGCTTGTGTTTGCCTTTCCATTTCTGTTCCCTTTGGCACTATTGTTGCTGTAATACTTAACATTTGTGTTTACAATAGCAGTACCATGACCATGCGCATTACCAGTTGTGTTTACATATGCGCTTGCATCTCCGTTTGCGTCACAGTTTGCCTTGCTGTTACTTTGCACTTGCATTTCTATTAACATTTGTGTTACCTTTTATGTTTGCATCACCATGTGTGTAACTGTTAGAGCTTGTGTTTTTGTTGCAGTTACCATTGCTATGTCACTACACATCACGTGGTGGGAGCGCAGGGCCTGAAGGGTCCATTCACTATTTATAGCCCTCATTCTCAAGAAGAAGGAAATTCATGGCAAAAAACTCTGTTTAATGCATCAGTAAGGTTGTTCACAGTGACAAAAGCAAAAAATTCAGTAGGGTTGAAAGCTCCCCTTGCACCCCCAGCCTGCCCCCCCCAACTGGCATCGGGGTGTGAGTTGGTCTCGTCGGTCCTAACCCTCACCCCATTCTCCTATACCTTAGCTTGTTTACACATGTGATGGGGTGAGAGTTAGGGTTGACAAGCCCAATGCACACCCCGATGCTGGTTGGGGGCAGGCTGGGGGGTGCAAGGGGGGCTTTCAAACCTAACACCAAATTTCCTTGCTTTTGTCACAGTGGAACAACCCTAACTGATGCATTAAATGGAGTTTTTCACCATGAATATATATATCTTATACAGGCATGGTAGTGCCTGTATATTAGGGTTGATAAGAGTATTTTTTAAAGTTAAAGGTCAATTTGTGGACCTTAATAACTTTGTAACGGTTGAAGTTAAATTTGGCATGCATAATTGCCTTGGGTGGGTCTCTGTATGTGGCAAATTTTGTTTCAATTGCTTTAGCCATTCCAGAAATACAGAGTGTTGAAAATAAAGAAGGTTTGGTGCTTTTTGTCACATTTTTTGCTCACCTGTATCTCAGAAACCTGTGTAAGTTGCGTGTTGAAGCTTTCAGGGTAAAAAGCTTTGGCCTCACAGATGTGACTTTTGAAGGTTTGGTGAAAAAATTTTAATTTGTTCAAAAATTATTAAATGTTTAATTTGCCATGGGAAAAAACAGATGTGAAAGCGAAAGTACTTTTTGCACACTGTCATCCAGTTTTGCATATTTTGCACCTTAATAACTTTGCCCCCCTTCACCAGATGGACATAAAATTTGGCATGTGTAAGCTCTGGATAGAGATCTTTAGATCTGGTAAATTGCTTGTGAATGCATTGTAATTTACTGGAGATACTGGGTCTCAAACATCTTTAAATGTCCATGTTTTATTTCCGAGTTTGCATTTTTCCAGTTTGGCATATTTGTGCCTTTATAACTTTGGAACCCTTAAACAGATGTGCACAAAATTTTGCATGCATAATCCCAGGGGTTATGTCTGTTGATGGGATAAATTTAATTTGAGCCTGTTATGTGATTTGTGAGATATTATGTCTCAAAAACCGTTAAACCTACATGTTTTTCCATTGTTACGAAGTCTTTCAGTTTTGCATAATTTGTACTTTAATAACTCTGGAGCCCTACAATATATGTGCATAAAACTTTGCTTTCATAATTATGTGGAGTTGGTCTGTTGATGTGTTTAATTCCATTTGAATCACTTTTGTGCTTTTGAAGATACTGTGTCTCAAATATTCTTAGATTTACATATTTTTCCCATTTTTTCAATTATCCAGTTTTGCATAATTTGCTTTTTAGTAACTTTGCAACCCTTCAGCAGATATGCATAAAAGTTTGCATGCATTTTTTTTTACTTGCCTGGCACCCATGGCTTTCAGAGGAGGCCTCGTACCCCCTTCTACTCCATCTGCCTGGGCTATTCAAGGCTACCCCTTCCCCAGTTTCATTGTTGCTCAGGGGGCTGGGGGTGTATACTATTTTTTCTCCATTTTCTCCTGTTACCCCCTGAGGACATCAGCGTGAAGGACATAAGTTCTACTGCAGATGACATGCTGATGCACACCATTGCCAAGCACCCACAATGTCCTCCCCTTCCCAGCTCCAGAGAGCCGCCATTGCCCCTGAAAGCCCAAGCTTCCACTGGCCCCAGGAGCATCGGGTGCACAAGGCACTCCCGGTAACCCACCCCAGGAGGAGGAGAGCATCCACTGGGATGCTGAATCCTCCATCCCACCACCGACCCCCGGCAACCCTGAGTCCATTTTTGAACCCAGGTCACCGGTGTAGCGCAAGGTTTGGTGTCCAGTACCTCAACCCTCAGCACCACTGGGCCAGCTGCATGCATTATTTTTTAGGGTAGGTCTGTTGACTTTGCCAACATTATACAGACAGGGCAGTGCCTGTGTATTAGGGTTGATGAGAGTGTTTAATGTTATAGGTACATTTTTGGATCATAATAGCTTTGTAATGGTTGCAGTGATTTCTATGAAATTTGGCACGCAAAATTGCCCTGGGTAGGTGTTTGTATGTGGGAAATTTTGTCTCAATCGCTTTAGCTGTTTCCGAGACAGAATGTTAAACATAAAGAAGGTTTGGGCACTTTTTTGCCCACCTGTATCTCTGAAATGGCTTTAGCTTCTGGGCTGACATTTTCAGGGTAGAAAGCCTTGGCCTCAGAGATGTGTCTTTTGGAGGTTTGCTGAAAAGGTTGTACTACATTCAAAAGTTATTACATTTTGACTTTCCCATAATTTTCTATGGGAAATAATAGATGTCTAGCATAAAACAGGATTCCGTGTCGCATTTCTGCACTGAACAAGGATTCTGTGTTGCAGTTTTTGTAGGTTAATAACTTTAGAATGGTTCAATAGATTTGCATATAATTTGACATGCATTAACCTAAGGCACAGGCTACTTGACATAGCATATTTAGTTTAAATCCCTTGTGTAGTTTCCAAGATATAGAGTGTTGAAAAATAAAAAACAGGTTTTTGAGGTGTTTTTTGTCAATCTGTATCACAGAAATGGCTTTAGCTTCTGGACTGAAATTTTCAGTGTAGAAAGTCTTGGCCTCACAGATGTATTCTTTGAAGGCTTGCTGAGAAATATTAATCCATTCCAAAGGTATTCAATTTGGTATGCTCACTCAACAGTGACATTTCAACAGCAGGGTCCCCTACAGCAACAACAGTGCCACATCACTGCAGGGAACCCTGTGGAACCCAGCACTGTCTGTCGGGGGTCCTGCACCTCCCCCAGATAAGCTCCAACCTGGAGTTGAGAATCCTGTGAGGTGGTATGGGGGGCACAGTCCCCCACATGGGGGATTTGGGAGGGGGGCAAAGCCCCCTGAAGAAAACACTTGTATTTCTGAAAAAATGGCAGTTGACTGCAAAATGCAGTCGACCTGCCGGTTTCGCTGTCTGGTCGTTCGACAAAATTTTTGTCGATGACCAATCGTGGATCATTCAATTTTGCATTTCCCAATATTTCCTATGGGAAAAAATAGAAGTTTTGCATGATGAAGGATCCCATGTCAGCAGGAGCAGCAGCAGTGATGTGAGATTCAAGGTAAAACATAATATGTTGCCAGTCATGTTGCTTCTCTGCTTAGTGAGAGAAATGAATAAAGTATACTTTTTACAAGGGGTATAATTATTGATCCTCCACAACTGTCATGCACTGGGCAGCTGACCCCCAGTTAGAGGTGTGTGAAATTGGCAGATTTCATTATGAGAAATATTTAGCAAAATTTGCCCGTTTTGCAAAATTTTTCGTAGACTTGAAACTCATAATTTTGCCTATAGAATGCAAAATTTCATTTGAGGAAGGTGAACGTTGGCCTGCAGAATGTGAAATTTCAACTATAGAAGGCAAAGTTTTGCCTGTGGAAGGCAAAATTTTGCATTTTGGTGTCAAAATTCTGCATTTCGCTCCCAGTAAAATATTTCATGTAATGGGCAAATTCACAAAATATTTTACATAGCAAAATTGATAATTTTGCAGGAATTTCACCGGTGAAATATATTTATGCAACATCTCTAACCCCAGTGCACTGAAGGCATTAACTTTTTTAAATGTTGTTTCCAACACCAGGGAGGCAGTATAGTGCAATGGTTTAAGGCTCTGAGCTGCAAACCTCGAGACCTGGGTTTGACTCTCACAGCCCCCACTTTCATATTGTGTGACCCTGAGCAAGTCACTTAATTTCCTTGTGCTTCCAGGTTGCACCTATAAACAAGCTTTCAGCTTAGTGTGTCTCTCCTGGTTAAAAAAAAAACCAAAAACACTGGGATGTCCACCCCCAGTGTCAGATGTCCCCTAGCCTGTACTAATATTAATTGTGTTTGCCAACACCGGGGTCCCAGTCCCCATGTCAACATTTCAAGCTCCCCTAAGCACTGTGGGACACTAGGGAGCCCACTCCCAGTGTTCTGATATGTCTCCTCCCTGAAAATCACGCCCCCTCCCACCAGTGCCAGTGCCAGTATACGGACACTGAGGATCCCACTCCCAGTGTCCTGATATGTCTCTCCCTGAAAGGTGGCCCTCCTGCCAGTGCCAGTGTAGGGACACTAGGGAGCCCATTCCCAGTGTCTCCAAAACTCATTTAGGAATGCCCTGTAAAGAAGAAAACCATCCCCCCAGTGTCTTTTTATTTTTTTATATCTGAAAAAAGAAAATGGTCCACTCTTATCCCCATAGTCTCCCTCCCCATCCCCACCCTTCCACAGAGCACTCACCTCCCCACACCTTCCCTCACCCTATATTTTCCCCCAGAAGTCAGCACTGTCATCTTCTGTGGATCAGAACATGTCTGCTGTCTTCAAAGCCAAACCATGAACCCAAGAATCAAGGTAAGCTCTGTATAATGGCAGTCAAAGGTGTTTTGAACTTATGTTGATATCTAGGCCATTTTTAGGTATTTTAGCACCAATTTTCAACATGGGCATTTTGCAACTCCACCTCATGAACACTGGCACTGTCATTTCATTACTCAGCCCAAAAAGGTGATTTTGCCGTCACTGTGCAGAATCATCTTTTGAGACCGATTGACTGATTGATGAATTGACAGTGCCAGTGTTCATGAGGTGGGGTCCCAAAAAGCACATGTTGAAAAGTTTGTGAAATAATTCCTAAAAATGGCTGTGTTACAAGCATGCATTGTACAGTTTCTACACAGATGCTTGGCTTTAGTGATTTACAATATTTTGACTCCAAAAGGTGGTTTCACACCTGTGGCAAAGAATGATGTGGTCACTGTGTGAAATCACCTTTTGGGACAAATCAACGAAATGACAATGGCAGTGTTCATGATGTCCCCAAAATGCCATGTTGAAAATTTGGTAAAAGAAACTCCTATCAGTGGCCAAGTTTATCTGAAAAAATAAAGAAATTTAAAGCAAAAAACTTTGCTTAATGCACCATTAGGGCTGAACGGTTAAAAGTAGGGAAATGAAAACTTAGGGTTCCCAAGTATAAGGCCCTGCTCCCATTGTGCATGCAGGAATAGTCACGAGGGGAACTTAGGTTTTCCCAACCCCAACACCACCCACCTTTGACTTCCAGTTATGAGGACCCACCCCTACCCTGTACCGTGGTATGAAGGGTATATCTTGCATATCAAACCCTAATGCTCACTCCATTCCAAGACTAAGTAAAGTAACATAGGTACAGGATAGGAGAATGGGGTGAGTATGAGAGTTTGATATACCAAGGTACCCCCTTCACACCTGTTCCTGCATGCAGGGTGGGGGTGGGGTCTTACGATTGGAAGCCGAGGGTGCAGGTGCCAGAGTGTTATCCTATGAGAAATTCCAAAACTTCAGAGTACTGTAACTATTCTATGAGTTGGCAAAGAAACTGTTATTTCAAACCACATGAAGTCTTGCTGTATTCTGACTATTGCAGTGAGCCCCAGCACTCAAACTGCCCCGGAGAGAAGAGGGTTAATTTTCTATGCAGAGCATAGAACGTTGAGCTCGAGCTCAGTTCAGACCTCTGTCTGCTGCACTTAGAAGCACACCCATCAGAATTTTTACTCCTCCTAAATGAATGGTCGCTCTGGAGATTTCTCCTTTGCTCGCAGTTCGAAAGTCGGTTAAAGTCTTCAGTTTTACCGATTATTTGTTTGCAAGTTACGATTCAGATCTCTGTCTGTGGTACGGTAAGTACTAGGTAGTGAATTAGACATAGTAAACTTGTGGAAATTGTAAAAATTGATTTTCGACTGGTTCGGCTGAACCGGCCTTTTAGTGAATTACATATTCTGCCTTTGTTTCTAAACTTAGAGTGTGGTTACCAGTCCTTATCGGTTTAAAAAAAAACGCATTCTCTTGTGTTTTTTTCCAATACCTGTGACATGGTTAGAAACTGTTAAGGGTGTCTTGCCTGGTTGTTTGCCATAAAAAGGGTAAGTTTGTGGTTAGGATGGCTACGTCTGAGAAACCCAAAAGAAAAACCGGGCCCACTGGGTTTCAACACTGCAGTGTGTGTGGGGAGGTCTTTTCTAAGGCTGATCCCCACACCACCTGTATTTATTGTCTTGGGTTTGACCAACTCAGTTCAGACTGCCAAATCTGTAAAGATTTCCCTAAGTCTACCCTGGAAAAAAGATTAGGTAGGCTTAGGGATAAGGAGGCCGTGAAGTCCGCTGACCTGGATGGCCAGACCAGTTCGTTTCCGACCGAACCTGAGGGAGTGCCCTATGACCAGGGTGATACTTCTTCGGGCAAGAGGAGAGCCAATCCTGAGGGATCGGTTCCTACAAAAAGACAAAGAAAAGAAAAATCAGCCAGTTCGGATCCAGAGACCCATTTTATGACCGCCGAAGAGATTGCTAAAGTGATAAGGATTGTAGAATTGCTTCACCCAGTTCCATCTGATCTGGCACCTTCTGGCAGGCGCTCAGTTCGGTCAGTTCCTCCGGTTCAAGGTCATGCCTCTGAAGATTTTTATGAACCGGATTTGGAGGGGGATGAAGATTATGATGATAATGATGAAGATGGTGTGAAAGGTCTGGATGAGAACATTGAACCGGACATCTCCCCAGACAGTCCTTCTAGTGTTTCCCCTCCTAGGTTTTTGGAGTCCCCTTCCCACTACATGTTTTACAGGAAAGTGGCAGAAACCCTCCAGCTCCCTGTGGAGGAACAAGAGGAACCTGATTATGTGGAGATGATGGACATCCCAGAGTCCAAGAGACTGTCTATTCCCCTTCGTAAGTCTTTTGGGAAACAGACACAAAAGATTTTAAAAACTCCAGATTCTCTACCTCCTGTCGACAGAAGGATGGACAAAAGGTACACCTTATCAGGTTCAGGTACAGAGTACTTGTACCAACAATGCAGCCATGTTGGGGTGTTGCAGTCTGCAGCCTGTGATAAGGCTAACATACCCCTGGCTTCACACCCTCTGGATAAAGACTCTATGAAGCTGGATGCTATGGCAAAGAAACAGTACATGCCATCCTTCTTGGGACACAGGCAGGCTAATTATATGGCCTATGCATCCAGGTACCAGAAGTCCACGTGGGACACTGTACTGGCACTGACTAAGCAGACCTCCCCCCAGCTAGCCTCAGAGCTGGAGGGGGTGGCTGCTGATGGGATTGAGGCATCTAAAGTAGAGTTCCATGCTGCTGTGGACTCCATTGATGTGTCATCTACAGTCATAGCTACATCTGTGGCTCTTCAGAAAATGGCTTTGCTCAGATGTACTAGTCTCTCACAGGACACCCAGGCTAAGGCCATGGATTTCCCTGTGATGGGTAAGTCTCTGTTTGGGGAGCAGACAGAGAATTACATGAAAAAGATGGATGAGTATAGGACCACCTATAGGAGTGCACAGGCCAAGGAAAGACAGGCAACTCCTCAAAGGCAGCAAGCTAGGGGCAGGGGTAGGCATTTTCATAGGCCTTTCTACCAAGTGCATGCCTCTTCTCCATTTCCTCAGAGGGGGTTCTTCAGAGGGAGAGGCAGAAGGGGGTATGAGCTGGGCTGCATCCACTTCTCAACCTAGGGCTCCTGCCAAGCAGACACCCTGATGTGTCAGCCTGGGTCGACTCCCCCATTCCTGTAGGAGGCAAGCTGGCTTACTTCATCCAGGACTGGATGTCTGTTACCTCAGACAAGTTGGTGCTGGAGGTGGTAAGCCAGGGGCTGGTTCTCAGCTTCAAGAAATTTCCAAAGCTGAGGGCCAGATCTTTTCCATCTGCAAGCATCGCCGAAACCATTGCCTTAGAGGCAGAGGTTTCATCTCTACTGGCTCTAAAGGCTATAGAGTTCCTACATTGCAAAGGGGCAAAGATTTGTACTCCAGGTACTTCCTTACCCCAAAAAAGACAGGGGAGTGGTGACCAATCCTAGACTCAAGATACCCGAACAAACATCTTTTAAAACCAAAATTCAAAATGGTGGCTCTGGAAATAATCCTTCCCTCTGTAAGGCAAGGGGACTGGCTAGCCTCCCTGGACTTAGAAGATGCCTACTTTCACATTCCCATCAGGTGCTCCTACAAAAAGTACCTCAGGTTCAAATTGCCTTCAGGCCATTATCAGTTCAAAGCTATGCCCTTCAGCCTGACATTGGCTCCAAGGGTATTCACAAAATTCCTAGCAGTAGTAGTGGCCTTTTTAAGAAGGAAGAATATTTCCATATTTCCATACTTGGATGACTGGCTCATTGTGGGTCAGTCCCCAGACCAAGTCAAGTCAGACCTGCTAGTGACTCAGCAAGTGCTCACTTCCCTAGTATTCCTTCTCAATCTTCCCAAGTCAGTTCTTGAGCCTGTACAGCTCCTCACCTTCATAGGTGCAGAGTTGGATACAGTCAAAGCAAGAGCTTTTCTTACCCTGGAAAGGGCAAGGGCTATTTTAGAGCTGGCTTCTTCATTCCACCTTCTGGTCTCTCAGTCAGCAAGGCACTTCCTTCAGCTTCTGGGCCACATGGCATCTTCTGCAGCAGTGATCCAAGGGGCCAGATTTCAGATGAGGGACATTCAGTTTCACCTGAGGGCTTTTTAGTCTCAGAAGAAAGATTCTGTAACCAAACTAGTTCCAGTGACTCAGACTCTGATCCAGGCTCTCCAATGGTGGCAGGATCAGGGCAACCACAGACAAGGAGTCCCATTCATCACTCAGTCTCACTCTGTGGTCTTAACCACGGATGCTTCTCTATTGGGGTGGGGAGCCCATCTGGGGGCTCTCACAGCCCAGGGACTGTGGTCCCCTCAGGAATCCCTTCTTCATATCAATCTCTTGGAACTGAGGGTGGTCTTTCTGGCCTTGCAAGCTTTCTCTCAGTCAGTGCAGAACAAGGTGGTTCAGGTCTGGACAGACAACACCACCACCATGTGGTACATCAACAAGCAGGGAGGCACTCAGTCCATGGCCTTGTGCACGGAAGCCATGAAATTGTGGTCTCTAGCTAATTCTCTGCAGACCTCTCTGATAGCAGTCTACCTTCCAGTGAAGGACAATGTGCTAGCAGATGCATTGAGCAGGATCTCCCAGGGCCATCACAAATGGTTCTTGGAACCTCCAGTGTTGAAAGTGATTTTTTCAAGGTGGGGCACTCCAGAGATAGGTCTCTTTGCAGCCCCAGATGATCACCAGCTTCCTCTGTTTTGTTGCAGACCCCCAGTCTTGGGCTCAGTCCTTCTGGATGCTCTGATCTTGAACTGGGAGGGGAAATTTCTATGTACCTTCCCTCCTTTTCCTCTACTATTCAAGGTTCTGGTCAAGATAAGGTCACAACCCTGCAAAGTGATTCTGATTGCTCCAGACTGGGCCAGGCAGCCTTGGTACCCCCTGTTGCTGTCCCAGCAGTCCATCTTCCCCTATGTCTTCCCAGGAATTACAACCTGTTAACCTCCACTCAGAGGATTTGGTACCCCAGTCTTCAGTCTCGCAATCTCAAGGCATGGCTCTTGAAGAGTTAGAGTATGCAAATTTGCATCTGTCCAAAGGGGGTTTGGGATATTTTCAAAGCCTCCCAAAAGCCTGCCACCAGAAAAACTTATAACTCCAAATAGAAAAGATTCAGCATTTGGTGTTCCAAGAAGCATATATCCCCAGACACTGCTGAATTGTCTACAGTTCTGGATTATATCGTTCATCTTAATGGCCTAGGCCTTAGACCAGCTACTCTCAAAGTACATTCATCAGCTGTTTCTGCTTTTCTGTCAGTGAGAAAACCTTCCTCACTGTCATCTCACCCTGTATTCTGTAAAATTTTCAAGGGATTGCTTCATACCAATCCCCCCTTTAGGGATCCTACCCCTGCTTTAATGTTTGCATTGCTGAGCTTATGCAACCCCCTTTTGAGCCTTTGTCTTCAGCAGAGCTTAAGTACTTGACTTGGAAAACTGTGTTCCTGGTACCTATTACCTCTACCAGGCATATCAGTGAATTGCAAACTCGGTTAGTGGAGCCTGATTTTGTCTCATTCTATAGAGATAAGGTGGTCCTTAGAACTAATAGGAGGTTTTTACCTAAAGTGGTTTCAGATTTTTGTCTGAACCAATCTATGTCTCTCCTTGTGTTCTTCACTGATCGTTCTTCTTCAGGAGAAAGAAGTTTACACAGTTTGGATGTTAAAAGAGCCCTTAGTTACTACAGTGAGTGTACTAAGGTTCACAGGTTTGATTCCCTCCAGTTGTTTCTTGCTTATGGGGAAGTGAGGAAGGGCAAACCTGCAATTAAGAGAACTATTGCCAGGTGGATTATCTCTTGTATTCAATTCTGCTATGAGAAACTAGGCAAAATACCTCCCTCAGATCTGAGGGCTCATTTGACTAGAGGTACAGCTGCTTCCCTGGCTGCGGCTAGGGATATTCCTTTGCTAGAGATATGTAAAGCAGCCAACTGGAAAACAGTCCATACATTTACCAAACATTACTCCCTGGAAATCCAGGCTAGGAGTGATGCTCGGTTTGGTACAGCAGTACTTCAGAGCTTATTCCCAAGGCAGGTTTGATTCCCTCCTCCACAGAGGTACTGCTTGGTAGTCTACAATAGTCAGAATACAGCAAGATTTCATGTGATTTGAAGGAAAAAAAATTACTCACCTTAGTAATTATGTTTCTTCTAATGGAGTCTTGCTGTAGTCTGACCTCCATCCCTGCCTCCTCTCTCAGAACCTGTTTTAGGGAAGTGGGCTGGCAGGTGCAGTGTTGCACCCCAGGGGTGCATTTGGGCACTCTCTCCTTTTAAAGAGGGGGAGTGGATTATATTATTAATTTAACAGTCTTAAGTTGTTCACTACCTGGTTTTTGACTTTGGATTTCTTGACTTGAGTCTTTTGGGGATCCAAAATATTTGGTTGCCATTTGGCTAGTAAAAATTTTACAATTTCTACATAGTAGTTAGTATTAGCTCATAAGAATCTGATGGCTGTGCTTCTAAGTGCATCAGACAGAGGTTTGAACCGAGCTCGAGCTCAATGTTCTATGCTCTGCATAGAAAATTAACCTTCTTCTCTCTGGGGCAGTTTGAGTGATGGGCCTCACTGTAATAGTCAGAATACAGCAAGACTCCATTAGAAGAAACATAATTACTAAGGTGAGTAATTTTTTTTCTTTTGGGCTGTTCACCAATGGAACTTTTATAAAAGTTCCATGGACTTTCCCAAAAGAACTGCAGACTTTTGCAAAAGTACCATTGGTTTACATGCAGGACTTTCATGAAAGTAACTCAGACTTCTGTGACAGTTCTGCATGTGAACCAATGGTACTTCTGAGAAAGTCCGCAGTACTTTTGAAAATGATTTTGTGGTGCACACATATTTTTTCCTTAGGCTATAATGGGAAATGAAAAAGTTTAATAACTTTTGAATGGATTAATATTTTTTCATCAAACCTTCAAAAGGCAATTCAGTGACCCAGTCTCCATATACCCTGAAAATTTCAGACCAGATGTAGAAACCATTTGGGCTATAGAGAGGAGCAAAGATTTTGCCAAAAAAGTGAGGAATTTTCACACTTTTTGACACTCCGCAGCTCCACAACCACAAATCCGACCAGAACAAAACTTTCCAGATCCAGAAACCTATAGTACCAGATCACACATGCAAAATTCAAGGCAAATCAGACAAACAGTTGCAAAGTTATTAAAGTGCAAAGTCTGAGATTTAATGTTAAATTGCCTACTCTACCCTAACTATAGTTCCACTACTGTGGTACTATAATATCTATCTATCTATCTATCTATCTATCTATCTATCTATCTATCTATCTATCTATCTATCTATCTATCTATCTCTCTCTCTCTCTCTGTCTGTCTATCTATCTATCTATCTGTCTGTCTGTCTATCTATCAATATTTCAGGGGCATGACCATACCCCTATAGTTAGGGTTGGGTAGCCTGTTTAATGTAAAATCTCAAATTTTGCACTTTAATAAATTTTCAACTGATCAATGGATTTGCACAAAATGTGGCATGTGCTGACCTGTGGGTATGTCTCTTCATGTGACAAGTTTTGCTCCGGTCGGATGTACGGATTCTGAGATACAAATAGTGCAAAAGCCTTTCAGGTTGCCATTTTTTGCAGTTTTTCACTCATTGACTTTCAGCCAGACAGTGTGGAATTTTGGTGTGATTTTTTCTGTGGTAGATACAGTTTGGGTAACAGAACTGCCATGTTTTGTTTGGTGAAAAAGATATTAATCTATTGTGAAGTTATTCAGTTTTTAAGTTCACATTGTTTTGAATGGGAAGTGCACTGTCCAGAATAGAGGGATAAAGTTCGACAAAGGACTGACCTTGTGAAAAAGGATTCTTTCTCGCGATATCTATCCCTTTTTTGTGAGAATAAAATCCTTTTTCGTGAGCTGCCATCTTGTTTTTTTCTTCCACCAACTAAAAGACATGGACAATGAATGAGAATGTTGTTATTTCAAAAAACAAACATCAGAACCTAGGTAAATGGGATGCCCAGCTTAGCGAGAGGAGCTCTTCCCCACCTTCTCTGTATGAGAACTGCAGATTTTCTTGACTTCTGCAACCACAGCTAAACTTCTGCTGCTGGCTGCAGTGTGATCTGTAAGCTGCCCCACCATTTCCCTGGTGTTTGGTGGCATGACCCCCCCCACATTGTCCCCATAAATAATATCTTCCCTGGTGTCTAGTGGCATCCCCCACTCTCCAGTCACATCCCTATTGACTTACCAGTCATCAAACACCCCCCTTGAGGTTACCACCAATATGGAATGAATAGTTCAAGGCCGACAAATAATTTATATATCAAACACAAAGAGGTCATGGATGTGAGATGAATGAAAGAGCAGTGGCCAAGAACTGCCTGCTGAGGAAGAGATTTTAAAAAATGAAAAAATGTCTACGTGATTTGTCTTGTGTGATGGGGCAGTTGCCCCATCTAAAGGTAGCACTAACCCAGGAATCACTTTTTGCATGCTGACCAAGTAATCTGGAAGCAGTGTCCCAAGGTTAGCCTTAACCTCAAACTGGTTTTCAGGAAGTCAGTGCTTAAAACTGCAGTGTTTACTTGCAGTTTTGCTTTCAAGATTAGGCAGTCCATTATCTGGATAACTGCCAGTTTCCTGGATAGAAAGCCAAACTTTGTTTCGACTGATTTTCTCTGGGGCCACTTATAGAGTCAGATTTTGTTAGTAAGTGAATTGAACAACTGTCCAAGTCAATCCCCCAACCCCACCCCTTTCCTAAAAAAAGCAGGAAAGCAGGTCACTGACACTCCTCACATGGTCATCCTTAAACTGGTAAATGTTCACACATCCGAACTGTGGTGGTGGTTGACAACAGGTACCAATACAACACCTTTTTACCTCAAACATGTTGGCACACAGTGCTCAGCCCAAATATCTGTGCTGTCTCTACCCAGAATTCAGGTTGAGACTCTAACACCCCCTCAATAGTCACATGCCATCAGGTGATGTCCCCAGCTGACCTTCCTCATAGTTGATGAGAATGATCCTCCCTCCTTTACTGAAGCTGATATCAGTCAGTTTACAGACTGACAAGTCCAGAAATACCCTGCCAGTGAAGTAATAAAGGAGACAGGCTGAGATTGAGAATTTTAGTATGAAAATTCCACTGATTAAATTTTGCAGCTGGGAATACTTGACAGCAGGCTATTTTAACTAGCATGATGAGCATCTCTTGGTGAAAGTATAATTAGATCTGGCCAACCAATGCATCAAAAATTCAGAGCAAAGGTCTTCTATAACATCTCTCCCAGTATTTCCTCAGAAGGTCCAACTGGGTCAATACATAAAGGCTGAACTTAGGTGATCCCTGGGAACAGCCATGAGTGACCTGTTGACTGAATACCCCTACTGCTCTGAGCTGACCCAACTCTGGCTCCACCAACAACCCAGCAAATTGAAGAGCTGGATCTCTTAGGCCTGCCTAACCATCCTTGCAAGCACTGAAAGGTTGATAATGTGACCCCCCTGCCATCCCTGAGGGAACACTTTGCTGTATTCCACTAACACACAAAAGGAAGGTTACCTTGTACTTGCAAACAGGAAGGAGAGAGGGACATTGGAAGGAACAGAAATATTGTCTACACTGTTCATTATATGATATGAATCACATAACAGTGAACTAAATGACCCATGGGAGACATGTGAAATGGTGTGGGAGTACTTGAGCAGAATACTGCATTCTTCACATAAATGGGGGCTGATGCATAAGAAGGACAGACCACCTGTGGATGGACTGGCAATAGTGGACATTCTTTATTTAGATCCTGTAAAAAGAAAAAGTCCCTTGATATCTTTTCATTTTTGTAACCTGAAAAAAAGAAAACGGTCCCTTGTTGTCCCTGTTGTCCCCATCCCCCATCCGAACCCTCCCCTGAGCACCCACCACCTCACCCCCCCATTACCCTATACTTACAAGTGGAGATAGTAGGCTGCCATCCTCTGTGGACTTGGACACATCTGCACTCTTCAAAGCCAAATCATGAACTGAGGAATCAAGGTCAGAGCCATATATGAACATACGAGCATACAAAATTTTCCAGCAGATAAAGGCCTAGAGGTCTATCAAGTCTGCTTGAATGTGCAGCTAGCACCCCTTATTCTGCAGCTGCCACTCTCTTCCACCCTTCCCCTTCATTAACCCTCCCCCTTGTCCTGTCCCAAACCCCTTTTGAAGCAGTCCACTATTCTACTGGATACCACTTCTGCAGGTAATGCATTCCACCCAGCCACCACCCTCTCTGTAAAAATGTGTCTCCTCATCTCCCTCCTGAACCTTCCTCCCTCCAGACTCATATCATGGCCCCTGGTGGCCCTCCCCTCCCTTACTTTGAACAGCCCATCTGTACCCGTCTTGTTTATTCCTTTCATGTATTTAAAGGTTTCAATCATGTCACCCCCCCCCTCCTCTCCTCCAGTGAGTACATGTTCTACTCCTTCAACCTCCTCTCGTATGATAAGTCCCCAGCCCCTTGATCATCTTTGTCACCCTGCGCTACACCCCCTCCAGTAACTTAATGTCCCTCTTCAGATATGGGCACCAGTACTGCACACAGTACTCCAGGTGTGGTCTAACTAATGACCTATACAGTGGCAGAATCACCTCCTCTCTCCTTGAGGATATATCCCTTGCAATACAACCCAGCATTTTGTTGGTCTTTGCAGCTGCCTTCCTACATTGTCCTGAGTTGTTCATTGACCCTGTAATGAGCACACCCAGATCCTTCTCCTCCTCTGTCTGGGCTAGCTGCACTCCCCTCTTCATCCCAAAATGCAGCACCTTGCACTTTTTGGCATTAAACCCCAGTTGCCAGGTGTCTGACCAGGTTTCAAGCTTTGCCAGATCATCATGCAACCACTGCCATCCCCCTAGGTCATCCACCACTGCGCCTACCTTGGTATCATCAGCAAACAGACTGATCTTGCTCTTAATGTCCCATGATATGTCTGCAATGAATATCCCAAACAACACTGGTCCCAACACCGAGCCCTGTGGAACACCGCTCATCACTGCCCTTGGGTGTGAGAACTCCCCACCCACCACCACCCTCTGTTGCCTTCTCTGAAGCCAGTTTCCTACCCATCTCACCAGCTTTGCACCCACCCCTGTGCCTACTAACTTCCTTCCCAGCCTTCCATGGCACAGAGTCGAATGCCTTACTGAAGTCCAGATACAGGACATCTACTGCATGGCCCCTCGTCCAGTTGCCTAGTTACCCAGTCATAGAACTCCACTAGGTTGGTTTGGCAGGATTTGCCACGTATGAAGCCATGCTGTCTGCTGTCCTGTAGTCCTTGGCCTCTAGGAGAGCCACCAGCCTCTCCTTCAGGATAGTCTCCATTAGCTTACCCACAATGGATATGAGGCTCACTGGTCTGTAGTTTCCCGGTTCATCCTTGGAGCCACTCTTGTGGAGGGGCACCACATGAGCCATCCTCCAGTCCTGAGGTACACACCCTGAATGTAGTGAGGCATTAAATAGGTCTGCCAAAGGTCCTGCAAGGACCTCTGCCAGCTCCTTCAGTACCCTGGGGTGGATGCCATCTGGGCCTGGCGCCTTGTCCACCCTCAGTGCCTTCAAACCCTCTCGAACTCTGCCCTCCATGATTTCCCCATCTGTCACCCTTTCCCCCCTGTTTCTGCCATTTCTCCCACCTTGGGTGTCACCTCCCTCTTCTCTTTAGTAAATACTGAGCAGAAGTACTCATTTAGTGCTTCTGCCTTATTGCATCCTGTTCCACCCAACTCCCCTCCTTCCTAATCCTTACTATGTGGTCCTTACAGCTCCTTTTCTCCCTGATGTACTTAAAGAAGTCCTTCTCCCCCTTCTTAATGCCTTGTGCTAGCCTGAGTTCCGTAGACGCATTGGCTCCCTTACTGCCCTTGTCACCTCCTTGATTCTGATCAAGCTGCCACTCCTCCTGTCCTCCTCCTCTCTGTTTTCTTGTACTTCCTAATGGCAGCTCTTTTCTTCCTTACCTTTCCATGACCTCCTTGCTCAACCAGCTCAGTTTCTTAGCCCTAGCCTTCTTGCTCTGGGCTTTGCAGCAGGTTTTGGTTGCCTCCACTATCCCCAGCTTTATGAGCTCCCACCTCTGGTTAGTGTCCATACTAGATTGAATTCTGGCAAGGTACCCTTTTACCACTTCCCCCATCCTCCCAAAGTCAGCTCTCCTGAAGTCCAGCACTCCTGTGCCAGATTCCACTCCTTCCTTGCCCATATCCAATGTGAGCCATACTGAGTGGTGGTCACTCCCTGACAGTGGTTCCTCCACTGTAGTTCTCTCACAAAGTCCCCATTTGCCAGCACAAGGTCAAGGGTATTCCCTAACCTGGTTGTCTCACTGACCATTTGCAACAGGAAGCTCTCCTGGAAGGCATCCAGCAGTACCTGCTCCCTTCTATATAATGTATTTCAATAGTGTTTTGAACTTATGTTCATAACTTTGCCACTGTGTGAAATCACCTTTCTGGACTGAGTAATGAAATTTCACAAGCAGTGTTCATGAGGTGGGTTCCAAAAAAGGCCATGTTGAAATTTGGTGAAAAAAGTCCTAAAAATGGCTGAGTTATTAGTGTTTGTTGAAATTTTTCTATGCACATGCATAACTTTGGTAATTTTCAGTATTTTGAGTCCAAATTTTCAACATAGACATTTTTCACACCACTTCATGAACAGTACAGCTGTCATTTTTCACATCCTGTCTGAAACATGTTTTTGACCTGTGGCACGGAATTGTGTTCTGGCATGGATGTGAACAGTTTCACTAATGGGGTGTATGAGGTGGAGTCATAAGAAGATTATCTTGAAAATTTGTGGTCAAAATATGAAAAAATGCTAAAGTTATGAACATTTGTTGCAATTTCACTATGTCCGCTCGTAACTTTGGAAATGTTAAATATTTTTACTCCAGATTTTCAACATAGCTTTCTTGTTACCCCACCTCATGTGCATCACAGCTGTCATTTTCCAAATCCTGACCAAAATGTGTTTTTGAGCCTATGGTGTGGAATGGCATTTCAGTTGCACAGAATTACATTTTGGCAAGGATTTGAAAATTTTCTTTACTGGGTACATGAGGTGGGGTAATAAGGTGGCTATGCTGAGAATTTGGTCACTGTTATCCTATAAATAGAAGCGCAGGGCCAGGAGGGCCCTGTGCTTCCATAGATCCATACATATACACATTTATGGAGGGATGGGAAAGCAAGGTCCAAAGGACCCTGTACTCCCACAGTAAAACAAGGATACTATTATACTATCTCAAAAAGTAAGGAAATAGGTTGCAAAAAACTTCATTAATGTTTCAGTTAGGGTCAAAGTGGCAAAAGTTGGGAAATGAGGTGTTAGGGTTTCCCTAACACCCTACCCCCCCAAACCAGGCAGGAGAGCAGGTGAGGGGTGTGCATTGGTCTTCTCAAGCCTAATGTTCACCCCATTCTCATAAAGTCTACCCATCTGTCCTATCTTATTTACAGATGGAATGGGGTGAGTGTTAAACTTGAGAAGCCCAAGGCCCACCCCACACATACTCTCTTGCCTGGTTTGGGAGGGTGGGGTGTTAGGGAAACCCTAACACCTCATTCCCATCTTGTGTTGCTGTGACCCTAACTGGAACATTAACAAAGTCTTTTTGCAATGTGTGTGTGTGTGTGTATATATATATATATATATATATATATATATATATATATTCATTGCAACAAAAAAATAATTAATGCACTAGCTAGGGTTAAAGTGACAGAAGTAGAGCAATGTGAAGTTAGGGTTTCCAACCCTCACACCCTACCCCCAACCTACAGGTAGCAATAGGAAAAACCATTACAGTTTCACTTCTCTTGCCTCTTCAGAAATCAGGCATAGGGTTTACCTTGCGGTTGTCAACCCTAACGCTCACCCATTCCATCAGTAAAAAAGCTGAGATGGGTACAGTATATGAGAATGGGGTGAGTGTTAAGGTTGACAACCCCAAGGCACACCCCATGCCTGATTTGTGAAGAGGCAAGAGAGGTAAAACTGTAATATTGTTCCTGTTGCTGCCTGGAGGGTTGGGGTATGGTGTTAGGGTTGGAAACCCTAACGTCACATTTCCCTACTTTTTTTGTTTTAACCTTAACTAGTGCATCAACAATTTTTTTGCAATGAATTTCCTTTTTTTTAAATAGTATAATTGTATCCTTATTTGCATGTGGTAGCACAGGGCTTATAGGCCCTGCACTCCCATCCATCCATCCACAATTTTTGAGATAGTGTAATCCTATCCTTATTTGCATGGCTGTGGAAGTGCATGGCTCTCTGACTCCTAAGCTCCCATCCCTCCATAATCATATCTTTATTTGCTTGTTAGAGTGCAGAGCTCCCATCCATCCATAATTTTTAAGATAGTGTAACTGTATCCTTATTTGCCTGTGGGAGCGCAGGGCCCATCCCTCCATAGATGCATGCATGTATGTTGCTGTGGAGCTTACAGCCCTCTGGGCCCTGCTCGCCTTGTCATTTACAACAACCTAAATTGTCACTATAGCCTTCTTATTAGCCAACCTCATGTACCCGGTACAGTAAATATTGAAATCCCTGCCAAAACATGATTGCGCACGATCTCAACGTCAGTCCAGGCCACAGGTGCAGAAACACACTTTAGCCAGGATCTGAAAAATGACAGCTGTCATGTTCATGAGGTGGTGTAAAAAAATGGCTATGTTGAAAATTTAGGGTTAAAATATTTAAAATTACCAAAGTTATGGACAAGCATAGCAAAATTTCAACAGATGTGCATAATATGGGGACAGCAATGAGAAGGGGGGGGGTGCCACTAGATACCAGGGAAATATTACACAATACAGAGATGGGGATTTTGGGTGTGCCACTAGACTCCAGGGAAAGTGTACAAAATAGAGGAATGGCAATTAGAGGGGTGGAGGGTGACACTAGACACCAGAGAAATAGTGTACTGATATGGGCATGGTGATCAGAGGGGTGAGGGGAGGGGAAGAACACAGAGGCAACATTGGGGATGGCAATCACTTTATACAGCAATTCTGAAGTGCTTACTGTGCAAGCACAAAATCCAAACGCTTAAAATTAAATAACTGTAGAAATGATCAATATTTTGTCTCCAAACCAGCAAAGGACAAATCTGTTTGCCAAGCCTTTTCTATTCTGAAAATATGAGACCAAAATTCCAAACCTAGAGGGCACTAGGTGATGGCAAAAAATCAGCAAAAAACACTGATTTGTTAAAATTCATATGAAAATTTTTGTTTGAACAAATATGAAGAAAGCAAAAACGAGTCAGACAAAAGAATATAATAGCAAATAAAAAAACATCTTTGTGGCTCATTTTTCCAACAGTTAAATGCAGAATCCACTTAACGAGGACCTGATGACAAATATATATGTGTTGGTCTGTCTCTACAATGGCATTTTTGTAGGTTTTCAAATGCTATTCTTAAAAAAAAAATTAAAAACAAGATGTTGGCATAAAAAAACTATTTTTGCCCTCACAAAAAGAGATTACCCATATGATCACTTCTTACAGCTATTTTGAAATGCTTATTAAGCATGCTCAGAACCTGACATTTTAGAATTAAATAACTTTGGAACGGATTAATATTTTTTCACAAAACCAGCAAAGGAAACATCTCTGGGCCAAGCCATTTCTATGTTGGAAATTTTAGACCAAAATGCCAAACCGTCTGGGTGCTAGGCAATGGCAAAAAAACAGTAAAAACAGTAATTGTTTTTACAATTATTCCCTATTTGTGTCTCAGAATTCACACAACAAACTAGAACAAAACTTGCCACTTCAACAGACTTACCCCATAGACTGCATATGCAAAGTTTTGTTCAAATCCATTGAACAGTTGTGAAGATATTAAAGTGTAAACTTTGGGATTTAAAATTAAAGTGTCTACTCGGCCCTAACTATAGTGGCACTACCACACCACTAATATATATATATTGGTTATGTTGTGGTGAACCCATTAAATATATATACAAAATCACACATGCCCACACAATGCAATGCACACAATACACCATTTAGTGAGAAGAAAGTAGCAAAAGAAACTGAAGCCAAGTATATGCATCTCTCTAACTTCTGCACTACTAATGCCAATGCCAGTTGCATTGTGTGGGCATGTGTGATTTTGTATTTTCTTGAAACTTGGCTTCCCAGCCAAATGCCCTTTGGGGTAACCCTTGCCTCAGTGTTTGTGCACAGAGGTTCTTTGTCTTTCAAATAGTTTTTTATTTTAATGGGTTCACCACAACATAACCAAGACACACTGTCTTAGGGTAGCTGGTTCATTCCACTGGGGTGTCAAACAGATGAGGCATACTGATGAGTCCTGGTAGGATGAAACACATGTCTATGTCATCTGTTAGCACCCTTTGCAAACTGTGTGAGAGGCCTTTTGGCACCATGCAATTCTGCTTTAAGTTGAACCAGCATAACATTCTGTGGTGATTTGCATATGCAGACCATGATGCTTTGCATTGTGTGATTTTGTATTTTCTTGAAACTTGGCTTCCCAGCCAAATGCCCTTTGGGGTAACCATTGCCTCAGTGTTTGTGCACAAGAGGTTCTTGTCATATATATATATATATATATATATATATATATATATATATATATAAATCACTTGAGAACACAAAGGCCATATGTCTGTGTCACTGTGCATGTCCATCACAACCGAAGGAAAGAAGGAGTACATTTTCAGTTCTGCTGGAGCATAGAGAAAGTTGCTTAAGATGAACACTATTGATTCCCAAAACCCATAGAAAGAGCTCAATAATATAGTTTGCAAATACAACTAATAGCAAAAGTATGTAATGTTATACTATACTGTATGGTCAAATGTTATTGTGTATGGAAATCCATACACTTAAAAATGTTGTTCTACTGCAGTAGTGACATAATTACTACAGCACAATGACTTTTCATTCTGCTGCAGTAGTTACAGCACAATACTCACAATAAGCTGTACTCAGCCATGCCAGTGTGGAACAAGTGGTCAGCAGTAGCCAAAAAATGCTATTTTGAGGAGGAATTCATGGGGTAAAAAAATTCAGTAAGTAAAGTAATGCCTAGCATGTGAGGACAGGTGGGATTCAAGAAGAATTTGATGGGATTTGGTGGTAACAGTAGCAGTGACAAAGGCAGTGGGGTCTGAGGAGGCAGGCTTTCATGGGGTGGAGCTGGGAGTGATCTTTGAGTCAAGAGACTGCTGAACCCAACTACTTCACAAACAGTAAGTGAGTGTCTTTTTTTCCTCACTTGGTAACTGTCAGTGTTTGAAGGAGTGATGCCACATCCACAATCAAACCACAGTACCAGTCTGAAATCTGAAACCATTTTTTTCCACTTAAATAGAAACTTTGTAATGCTCACATCAGATACATGATGTGCTGGACCATACATTATATAAAATATTGTATGGGAACCATACACACGAAGACCATTTTCACACCTGGTGATAACCATGATGACATTGACTTCTCGAGCTTCGCTCTTGAGGTCACTCTGTCGTCATGGTTAACCACTCGGCAGAAAAATAGCCATGTTGTGTATGGTTGCCCATACATTATTCTATATATATGTATTATATACTGGGCATGGGGAAGGTTCACCAGAAGCATTTCTAGAAGCCTCTGTGCTAGATATTATTAATGCAACAATAATGAGCATGTTTGCTACCAATTTTCCAGAACTGTTATTGCCACCCTTTTTAACTGCTGCTATACTTGGCTTCAGTTTCTTTTGCTACTTTCTTCTCACTAAATGGTAACATAATATCAGAAACCAAAGTATCAAGAGAAGAACAATGCAAAATAGGAACTACAGAAATGATCTGTGATCAAACATTTCATTCAAACCTGAGGGGGTAACAGTATGCAATTGATGCATCTTTGTCAGCTTCTTTATATCCAGTGTTTCATGTCTGTTTCCACATCTAGGGGGGCATTGGAACTTATTCCAGGGGTCTGAAGCTGAGCGTTTTTGGGTTGCAGTAGTGATGTTCCCGAAAATGGCATCCCAGGGCATTCTGATTGTCCCCAGAGCCAATGGCCCGTATGCTTTCTTGTACTCTGATACATAGCTAGAGTTTAATTCTACCTATGTACAGCATAGGGCAGTAACACCATCACACATACACTACACTGCCCAAAATTTCCCCTTTTACAGGATGTATAAAGTTAGGACTTGTCACAGCATATTTTCCCACACTACAGGTGTAAGCTATGTTCAGTGCCCTTTATGTCTATGTGATGACTGGTGGTTTCACAATCAGCAATGTTTTTTTCTTCCTTCTCTGAGGTCCTTCCAGTGTGGGGCAAAGACAGTAGCACAGAGAAGATCAGGAATAAAGAAATTGAAGAGTTCAATGAGTGTTTATGGAGCTGGTGTCAAGAAAGATTCTACCACTTCACTGGTGCATGGGGAGACTTCTGGGTTAGGAGGTTCTTCAGGTATGATGACTGCACCTAACAAGGGAAGGAGTAAGACCACTGGGCAAAAACTTTGATGTGTGCATTGGGCATTTAAACTAGGGAAGAGGAGGCGGAGGCAAAGGACCCTATCAAAGACACCCTAGAAGAAGAAGAAGAAGAATCAGCATTTATATAGCACTTTTGATACATCCAAAGCGCTTTACAAGCAATGCTAGACTGGTAGTGAAGTGACTGAATGTGTGGTGGCGGCCATATCGCACATCATCACCCACATACAGCCTGGATAATTGCATGAACCGGTTTATGGGAAGGGGAATGTTGGCCAGGACACCGGGAATGTTCCCTACTCTTTGCGAAGAGTGCCCTGGGTTCTTTTACTTCCACCTGGACACCCACCAGGACAACACCAGGATGGGCAGAAGGGACCTCAGTTTAACATCTCATCCGAAGGACGGCACACCCCAGCAGTACAGCACCCCTAATACTGCACTCGGATGCCAGCGATTTTTAGGTGCAAGTCCAATCCCGGTGTGGGACAAGAACCCACGACCTTCTGGTCCAGAGGCGAATGTGCTACCAACTGAGCCATGCTGACACCTCCTAGAAGATAGGAACTTAGCGGTAATTCCCCCAAAACATGAATTAATCACAGAATGCAACAAGCATTTGTCAATGCCAAATGTTGTCTTGCTGGCATTGGCATTAGTAGTGCAGAAGTTAGAGAGATGCATAATAGGAATGGCAGTGAAGTATTGAACTGATGCCAACCCCACCCCCACCCTGCAGAGACTGACAGACACTGCGATGCATCTTTGGATCGTTGGCCATGGTGCTCACGCCATTTCACCTCACCCTACCCTGCAGACACCAACAAGTGTTGTGGTGTGCCTTGGGGTCTTCTGGCCTTACCATGCAGGACCAGTGGGTGACACCAGGGATGGGGGTCCACAGGATATGGCAGCCCATGCCAGTCCACCAGAGGCTGCCATTCCCCCTTCAAAACAAGCCAGAAATGTGCCATAATATCAGACCAGTGCCAGTGACACCCCGAGCCCATACCTCTTCACCCAGGACTGGGTGCTAGTGGAGAATGGGCTGTACTTGCCATGGTATGAACTGGACAACCAGTCAGAGAGGGGCACATAGATGGTACGACAACCCCAAAGTAGATGCCCTCTGTGCCAGCTGCACTTGCTTCCCTGGCAATATGCAGGATCATGCAGTTGTCTGTCCCCTTGCCTGCCCCCAACCCGCCGAAGAGATGGGTCCTGTGACCATGATTTGGGCATGGAGTAAGCATACAACAATGGCTCTGGATGCTGTGGGGTGCCCCAGAGGTGCACATCCAGTGCATGGGGGCCCTCTGCAGCTGTTCACCCCCTTTGCAAGAGTGGAGCAGCTGCAAGCGTTGTGTGGAGCATGCCCTTATGTCAAAGCATATTACATATAGAATAATGCATGGGGTGGCGTGTGTAATGAGAATGTTACACACACCTGAGGTGTGGAATGCTACATAAACCCCAAGGGCAAAGCCTGAGAGGTTTAGTAAAGCATCCCACACTGATTATTGTGAATGCATTAAGTTATGAGCGTGTGCTGCGCAGTTGCTATGCACCTCGTAAAACAGTCATTTTATGGAGCATTGTCACCAAACTTTCAACACATGCATTTTAGGACATCTGTTCATGAACAGTATCACTGTCATTTTTGTAATGTGTCCTGAACACTGATTTCGTACAGCAACCATGCTATCCTGTGCCAAAAGTGCGAAAACACATTTCAGCCAGGATGTGAAAAATGACAGCTGCACAGTTCAAAAGAAGGTGTGGTAAAATGTCAATGTTGAGAATCTGGCATAAAAATAGTGCAAATGTGCCAACGTACAAGCGTGTGTTGCGCATTTGCTGTGCACACTAGTAAAACAGTCACTTTATGGAGTATTGTCACCAAATTGTCAATGCAGGCATTTTAGGATCTCTGCTCATGAATACTGTCACTGTCATTTTTGTAATGTGTCCCGGACACTGATTTCACACCACAACCGCGCTATTCTGCACTGGAACTGTGAAAACACATTTTGGCCAGGATGTGAAAAATGACAGCTACACGGTTCACAAGAAGGTGTGGTAAAATGCAAATGTTGAGAATCTGGTGTGAAAATATTGCAAATTCGCTAACTTACGAGCATGCATTGCACAGTTGCTACGCAACGCACGCTCATAAAACAGTCAAGTGTTGGATTTTTCCCAACAAATTTGCAACACAGGTTTTAGAGCCTCCTTATGAACAGTGGCACTGTCATCTCATTCATGATCCTGAAAGGTGATTCCGCACA
This sequence comes from Neoceratodus forsteri, assembly GCA_016271365.2. NCBI lineage: Eukaryota > Metazoa > Chordata > Ceratodontiformes > Ceratodontidae > Neoceratodus > Neoceratodus forsteri. The sequence goes on along the minus strand of CM057449.1, from coordinate 1,123,549,672 downwards.
GTGACTGCAAAATCACCTTTCAGGACCAAATAACACCATGACAGTGCAAGAATTCATGAGAAGGGACCCAAAACCCCATGTTGAAAATTTGGGGCCAAAATTCACAAAAATGCCTGAGATATGTACTAAAGTTGAAAAAACCCTATCTATCCTATTATACAGCTTACCGGCATTTCCTCAGTTCGCGGTCAGCTTTGAAGTGTGCAGATGTGTTCCTGGTCCACCAATGATCATTGCACCAAGCTCCAGAGGTAAGTATGGGGTATGGGGGGGTGTGGGGAGGCAGGGTGCGCAGCAGATGGGTGCGGGTAGGGGCAGGGTGGGCACGGAGACTATTAGGGACTGCTTTCCTTTACAGGTAGTAAAAGGAAAAGAAAACATTGTGGGGCAGTTTTTTTTTTCAAGGGGATTTGGTACACTGGGGTGGGCTCCCAGCGTGCCACCTAAATGTTTTGGGGGTCTGTAGCCAATGGGGGATTGGGCTCCCTCATCTGCAAACAACACGGAGGGGCCGAATTTATGCCGATGGGGATTGGGCATCCCTGTTGGCACACAAAGAAGGGAGGGGACGCAGAGCCGAGGGGAATAGGGCACCCCTCAGCATTAAACAATTGGGGTTGTTTCTGCCAATGGGGATGGGCTTCCCATTGGCACACAAGGAAAGGGTGGGGTAACAGCCGAGGGGATTGACACCTCAGCATTACACAATTGGGGGTGCTTTATGCTGACAGGGACTGGGCTCCCCCATCTGTACATTGACAGGGGGCAGGGGCAGCCAACAGGGGGATTGGGCACCCCCGAAGTCGGCAGTTCTACGGCCATGTCCCGCCATGCACATAATGGCGGTGAGCATGGCAAGAAAAGGACTGCTGCATCTGATGAGCTTTGCTCAGATTGCAGTGGACCTTTCCTAAGATGTGCTCATCACATTAGTATGCATGGTGTGGCACTGGCATGCAGGCAGATTGGGGAATGAGGGACGCACCTACTGATGCATGCCCTGCATTCACCCAACAGCGACCACACCTCCAAATCTGCACTACCTCAAGATGTTGGCTTGCGCAGGCACGACAAGCCAACATAAAAAGAGACTAGCAGGAACACAAAGGGAGGTAAACAAATACAAATGCAAGTGGGACTGAGTAGTATGCCTACTGGAAAAAACCTAGGGGTAAAACACAAAGTCAAGGGAGGAAAAAGTAAAAAGAGGGTTGACAGACCATGGAAAGCCATGTGCATGAACCCTCACAGCCTGGCAAATAACATCTCATACTTAATGTCCTTGATGTCAGAGGCTGACCTGGACATTGTTGCTGTGACTGATACATGGTACACAGGGAACCATGACTGGGATATAGCTGTGCCAGGGTACACTCTGTACTGAAAAGATAGTGTAGGAAAAAAGGGGGTAGGAGTGGCTATCTACATTAGGGAGAAAATAAAATCTACAGAAGTATAGGGCATAAGGGAGGTAGGGGAGGCACTGTGGGTCATGCTGGAAATGGGGAATGGTACTACCATTTAAGTAGGTGTGATCTACAGACCTCCAGCATGGGAGACTTCAATTTGCCAGATGTCAATTGGAACACCCATACTGCAGCCACAGCAAGGAGCAGAAACATCCTGTAAGCTCGCAGGACCACTGACGGCCTTCTTCAAGAAATCATTAGAAATGAGTGTGGTTCCAGCAGACTGTAAGAGGGTGAATGTTATCCCTCTCCATAAGGGCAGGGGCAAGAAGGAGGCTGGTAACTATAGACCAGTCAATCTAACCTCAGTGGTAGGAAAAGTGATAGAATCATTACTCAAGGATTGTGACATACGTTGAATCCAGTGAACAGCAGGATCTGAGACAGAACGGTTTCATGGCAGGCAGATTTTGCCAAACAAACCCAATAGATTTCTTCAACTGTGTGACAAGGGGGATTGACCAGGGAGGGGCATTAGATATGGTCTACCTGGATTTTAGCAAGGCTTTCGATACAATCCCACATAAAAGGCTAATAAGCAAATTGAGCAGCCTAGGTGTTGGATCTGGGGTGGTTAACTGGGTTAGAAACTGGCTGAGTGGTAGGACACAAAAGGTAGTAGTGAATGGAGTTCAGTCCATAGAAAGGGAGGTGACCAGTGGGGTGCCTCAGGGATCAGTGCTAGGCCCAGTCCTCTTTAATGTCTTCATAAGTGACACTGCAGAGGGGCTTGAGGGGAAAGTGTGCCTCTTTGCCGATGACACAAAGATCTGCATTTGAGTAAACACACTGAGGGGTGGAAAAAATGAAAGGGACCTGGACAAGCTGGAGGATTGGGCAAATGTATGGCAGTTGAGATTCAATGCAAAGAAGTGCAAAATTATGCACTTAGATCACGGGAACCCAAGACAGGAGTAATCAATGGGGCGGAGATACTGTCAGCCACCAAACAGGAGAGGAATATAAGAATAGTTATATCTGAGGCCCTAAAGGTGGTTGAACAGTGTGAGAAGGCAGTTAGAAGGGCCATCGGGATATTGGGGTGCATAGGGAGAGGCATCACAAGCAGGAAAAAAGGAGGTGGTTATGCCTTTATACAGATCATCAGTGAGACCTCATCTGGAGTACAGTGTCCAGTTTTGGAGGCCATATCTCAGGAAGGACATAGGCAGAGTGGAGGCAGTCCAAAGAAGGCCCAGAAAAATGGTACAGGGGCTGCACCAGAAGTCATATGTGGAAAGGCTGAAAGACCTCAATATGTATCCTCTAAAGATGCAAAAAGAGAGGGGGGACATGATAGACATGTATAAATACCTTAAAGGGATCAATAAGGTACAGGAGGGTGGCATCTTTCAGAAAAGAAGATGGACAAGAACTAGGGGACATGAGATGAAGTTGGAGGAAGGAAGAATCAGGGGTAATGTGAGGAAGTAGTTCTTTATGGAGGGGGTGGTGGATGCTTGGAATAGCCCTCTGCAGAGGTGGTAGGGGCAAAACCAGTGGAGGAATTAAAAAAATGCATGGGACACAACCAAGGGAACACTAGAAAAAAGGAAGACTAGGAAAGCTGTAGATCAACTACAGTCTGCAGCATAAGTTAAAATTAGACAAAATGGGCAGACTAGATGGGCCAGGTGGTTCTTATCTGCCAACAAATTCTTTGTATCTATGTATCTATGTTCCTGTACTGAAAAGTGGGACAAGGTCTGGCAATGGCCCCCAATTCTGGGTCATTTCTATGTACCTTCCATCTTTTGCAGATGCTTCCTCAAATTCTATTGGAGGCATGTTTATAATCAACCAACCATGAATGTGATTCTGGACTCTGACATGTTTCTTTTTTTGTTTCTCAGGAATCAGGAAACTATTCCTGGACAAGTGTTTTGGCTTTACTGTATGCCTGTAGGGTAATTTTGTTGGAATATCCCCTCTTCTTGAACCTGGTTGACAGCATCCCAGCTTCCTTTTCAAAATCTTCATCTGAGAGACAGCTCCTCCTTATTTAGAGGAACTGTCCACATGGGATGCTGTCAACCAGGGGCCTGGGGTGGGTACTTTCTGCTCTTAAACATTTATTCTTTCAGATTGGTTTCCTGAATGGTTCCATGGTAACTGTGAATTAAATCTAATATCCAGCTACTGTACACTACGAGGGTCAGAGTGTGATGTGCAACATGTATTCAGCTGGTTACTATTAAGCAATTCAATGAAACTGGGAATGGATTCTTGACCCCCCACCACAGACAAAAGTGATGCCATCAGTGAAACAGTTCCAGTAAACAGTATGTCAGAGGTTGGGGCTGGAGTCCCAAATAATAAACAAACAACACTTTCTCCTCCCACCACACCAAAAAAAGATCGGTGTAGGAGGTAGCAAGGGCAGACTGCATGGCCATTCCCCTGAGCTGCATATATTTCTTATCAAAGAGAAAGTAACTTTGGTTTAACACAAAAAAAAGTAGATCCACAAATTTTTTTTCTTGGGGGGGTAAATTTCAAATCTGTGTCTCTAGCAATGAATTCTTTAGTGGCCATTGTACCATGTTGATGGTTAATACACATTTAGAGAGACACAATGTCTACTGTTAGCCAACAACAGATTTCCTTCCATGGCATCCCTTCCAGTTTTTTAATCACATCCATGGTATTTCTTTAATAGTTTTGGGTTTTGGCTGCACCCAACATCAGAGAATGGTCCACAGATTGTGAGGGACCCTCACTGAGCAATCCCCTGCCAGAAACAATGGGTGGCTCAGGTGGGTCCCCCACAGACTTGCGTACCTTTGGGCACAGGACACAGAATGGGGAAAACCAGTGTGGAAGTCTGCGATAAGCCAGTGTGAAAAGGGTTCTGGTGTGGGTGCAGATGCCTGGTCTGTGACATCTGTTGGTAGTGCATGGAATCTTTATGAAGCATTTAAGTACCAGTCAGTTGCAATGCTCCAGCATTATTTTAGAGGTCATCTGCACTGCTGTTTATCTTATCACTAATACAAGAAACCAGATTCCCAATTTTTACTTGTAGGTAGGGGTGGGTATCGCAGACCTGAATGAAAGAACCTAATAAAACTGGTCTGAAAAGCACTTTTTTTTTTACAGTAAAGAAATATAATATTCAAGTCCAATATGAAGAGGAGCTGCTCAGGGCATGGGATTGGGCACTTGTTCTTATGCAGAAAATGTAAATGAACTGCACATGTGGCTTGTAGTGCAGCAGAAGCATCTGACATCTGAGCTTTTCAGTCATCTGCAATACAGATGCTGCCAGTAGCTCCCATAATAGCAATAGCTCCTGTAGTGCATAGCTGAGGCTAGGGAAAGAAAAGTCAGTAGTAACAGGAGTGCAACTGTGCAGCCTAGTTGCCTATTGAAAATCCCATAAAGTGTAGCAGCAATGGTAATGATGTCAGAATCAGAGGGAGAAAGACATCCATATGCAAAGAACCTCAGACTAAGTATACTGCAGTCTGAGAAGAAGGAGATGTTGTGTGAGAAGTCTCAGCATGTGGTGTTAGAGTAGGAGAGGAGAAGGCACAAGGGGAGGTAGTTGAGGGAGTGGAAGAGATAAAGGATGATTTACAGGAATTTCCCCTAGTAAAGGAGGTTGCGAGTTCAAGTAATATGAAAATTTCAGCTAACAGAGGCAGTGCTAGGTGCCAGCAGAGAAGGGGCTCATTTAAGTAGAAAGTATAAGCAGAAATTAGCTTGACATGCATAAAGTGCCCATGTAAAATCCAAAATTATTGTCAGTACACTTGTATTCATAAAAGTTTTACCACTTTTTGAATAAGTAGTGGGGCAGATAGATTTGAGAGGTGGCAGTGGGAGTGGTAAATGGGGCACCACAAATATTTCTGCTTGGGGTATCATTAGGTTTAAAACTGGTCCAGCTAGCTAAAGATGCAGAGCACGTGAAGAACATGGAGAATATTGATGTAGACATCAGTGACTTCTGTTCTTATATACGTGATCCTTTGTTAGATATAGATTTGGAGCTAGAGAGAGGCACCTAAAATTTCATTTTACAAGTATAAAAACATTGGTAGTGAGGAGGAGGAGTACAAGGAGGGTGACAGTGATAATGCCACATGCAAATACTTCTGAAAAGAAAGGGTAAGGAGCAGGGATATGAACAGGGACGGCAAGGGAATTGGGATAGTGGAGACAGCAGTGAAGGAATTGATAGTCATGATTCTGTTAGAGGTGCAGGCTCAGTCTTGTCCCCTCACTATGGACAAACAGCAAGAAAGCAGCCAGTGCACCAACCATCATTGTATGGGATATTTTTGTTCAGGATCCCAAAGATGAGAGCTTTGCTGTTTGTTAAATCTTCAAAGCTATAGTCATCATGGCAAAGAATTGGGTTAAAGTGGCTGGTCTGGGGTCAAACATGGCAGAAACAGGAGAAGTGAGAGAGTGCATTGCAATGATGAGGTCCAGAAAGGAGACCCTCCTGCCTAGAGAAATGATACAATGAGGCTCTAATGACTTGAGTATCATTTACCACACATCCCAAAACCATTACTATTCAGCTTCTCAAAAGATAATTTAGTAATCCTTACTGGTTACTTTGCATAGGAACTGTAATGCCTGTTTCTTTATTACAGCCTTTCACTAATACCACCGACAGTTTAATCTGGTTCTGTAAGTCAGTTTGTATCTGCACACATATTCCCCTTCCCTTTTCCCCAGGTCGCACCTGGAAACGAGCTGCAGCTCAGTGCACCTCTCCTGGTCACAAACTTTCAAATAAAAAAAAAATAATTTACAGTATCCTCCAGCAGAGAATGCCAAAACCACCTGTGCTAAAAGACAGGCTCTTTACTCCATCGAAACAATGTTGAAATCAGTCAAAAGAAAAGCTGAAGGGAGCAAGATGGCTGATGGCTAGAGGTTACATTTCAGATCAGTTCTTAAGGGTGTAACTTTTTTCTTGAAAAACACCTATCCATTTTGAGGTAAAGAGGTTAGAAACAACAGCAATGGAGACTACAACAGCCATCTCTAAGCTGTCATAGAAGGAATGAAAAAAAATATTAGATGGAAGAAGAATGGAGATAAGAAAAGACACAAGTCTTTCATCTTTTGACCCAGTACTGCTTTATAAATGGGAACACTCTGGACCCATGGTCAGATACCTAGGTGCAACATTCTTTTGTAGCTCTGGGGAAGTTGGCCTGTCAGCTGTGGCTGAGGCCACAAGCCCTGGCCTCATTCCAAAAGACTGTAGCCCTAACCTGTCTGACACTGATTCTCCTTCAGTGGACAAAATCTGTTGTGCTAAACTGGTGTCCTTTGAAGCCATTAATGGATCATACAGAACTTTATTAAAAGCCATTCAAAAGACAGACACAGAGTGAGATGCTGTAGGCACACGGTGTGAAATGACAGGATGCTGCCTCAATGAGATGGAAAATTCCATTACTCTGCTAACAAAGGAGCATGCTACCTTGTCAAGCAAAACTGAATGTAATGTTACACGTCGCATTTCAATATTAAGGGATAATATATTCCAGGCAAAAAAGATATAAAACCTTGAAAACACTGCTAGAAAAAAATAACTTAACGTATTGTGGGCTTGCTGCTTCTGGAAACACCTGGCAAGATAACATAATGACTTTGTTAGGGAGCGTTTCACTGTAGTACTTCTACAGTTGAAAATGTACCTTCTTTGATAAAAGTATTAAGATTGCCAAGTCATGCCTCATCTTCTGCTTCAGTATCCAAATCTGTTACATCAGGTCCCCTTAACTGAACTGTGAAACTTCTGATAGTGCTGATACAGTTTGCCATGGAGAGTGACAGATCACTGATAATAAAACAGTCATATACAGTATGAAAGGTGTCCTACATTTAAAGAATGCAAAAATATTATTTTACCCTGATGTATGCCCACAGACAAAAGCTTATCACAGGAGGTTCCTGCAATTCAGGGCAGAGGTTAAAAAAATATAGGGCTGTTTTTCTTTGCTTTACTCCTGCAAAGTGTAGGTAATTCAGTCTGTAAGTCTGTATATTTGCTATGACCCAGATCAGCTGTCTGTGTTCCTGAAAAATTGTGCTACAACTCAAAAGACTAAAGATTCTGTTTCGGAAGATTTGGTAGACTCTATGTCCTATTCTGAGATCCTAAAGGCAGTTGAACTGGCCCCAGATTCGAATTTACATGTTGCTACCACTGTAGATCCAGATCCACCTGCAAGTAAAGTCAGACTTAATAGAGAATTGGTATCATGACTTTAATATCTACTGTATTTGGCTGTATTTAATATCTAGACTGGACTTTATCTTTTGGTATTTTGGACTTTGATTCAGTCTAGTTAAACAACTGTTTATGGTTTTAATATTTTGACAACATATTTCTTTTTTTTTGCTGCTCACACAATCTTTATTAGGATATTTACGTTTTATACATTTACATAAGTATATCTGATGAGTATTATTTGCTTCATAATGGCTTTTTTTAATTCTGTTTATGCTCTTTGCCTCCCTTGGCCTTTTAACCCACTTGAGACCCCACTGCACACCAGCCCCATCACCTCACCTTCTGCTGGGTCTTACCTGCTCCCATGTTACCCCCGTGGTTTGCCTCCCACAGTGGAGCCTTCATGTTGGGGCTAAGCCCCTTAAGTGAACAATATCCAGTCATTAGGAATGTGCCCAGGTCAGTGAGTGTGGGGCTTGCAGATGTGATGGAGCTGTTATTCTGCATGGGAGGGAGTTCCTCTTTCACCCATTCCATCCCTCCAGACACATGTGGTTTGGGTTTGCATACACATGCATGCAAAAGTCATAGTGTGGCTCCAGCCTGAGTCGTCTCTCCCCACTTAGTCGTTCTGTTGCAATGCCACCTGTGGTCACCCAGGTGGCAGTATAGCAGTGGATCTGGCTGCCCTCCCTCCCCAGAGGGGGACAGCATCCTTTGGGATGCTCGATTCTTCTCCATCTGAGATGGCCTTCAACAACCTGTACTCATTCCCGAATGCAGGTGATTGGAGGTTCTCCCCTCCTCTAGCTGCATCCCTCCTGGAGATGGTATATTTAGTAAGGGTGCCCCCCACAAAAAAAGTGATCACCTGATGTGGTTGTCCTGTATTGTGTGTGTTGTTTTCGGCCATTGCCATTTTAAAGTTGCTATCTTGATGTGGTACCAAAAAGTACAAGTTATACAAACCATGTTCCAAAGACAGTGGGAGGGAATATGTAACTTAAAGCCTGGGAGTGGGTCCCAAGATGACAGCCTGGGTAAATAATTGGCTGGAGAATAGGACACAGAGAGTAACAGTAAATGGAGTCCACTCTGAAGAAGGGGGGGGTTACTAGTGGGGTACCACAGGGTTCAGTATTAGGACCCGTCCTCTTCAATGTCTTTATAAGCAACATTGCAGAGGGACTGGAAGGAAAAGTATGTCTCTTTGCAGATGACACAAAGATCTGATACAGAGTTGATGCACAAGGTGGGGTGGAAAGGATGAGAAGGGACTTGGCAAGGTTAGAGGAATGGTCAAGTGTATGGCAGCTTAGATTCAATGCTAAGAAGTGCAGGGTAATGCACCTGGGAAACAAAAACCCAGGGGAAGAGTACACAATGGGGGTGAGATACTAACAACAACAAAAATGGAAAGGGACCTGGGGGTAGTCATATCAGATGACCTAAAGGTGGGAAAGCAATGTGAGAGGGCAGCAAGGAGGGCTGGGGGGGTACCGGGATGCATAGGGAGAGGCATCACCAGTAGAAAACAGGAAGTTATTATCCCTCTGTACAGACAGATGGTGAGACCCCATCTGGAATACTGCGTGCAGTTCTGGAGACCCAATCTCTGCAAAGACATATACAGGATGGAAGCTGTCCAGAGGAGGGCAACTAAAATGGTGCAGGGTCTGCACCGGAAGACATATGAAGAGAGACTTAAGGAGCTTAATATGTATAGCCTCGAGGAAAGGATGGAGAGGGGGGACATGATAGAAACTTTCAAGTACCTCAAGGGAATCAACAAAGTCCAAGAGGGTAGCATCTTTCAAAAAAAGAGGTGTGCAAGAACAAGGGGGCACAATTTGAAGATGGGGTGGCGGCTCAGAGGTAATTTAAGGAAGTATTTTTTCACAGAGAGGGTTATGGATGCATGGAACGGCCTTCCGGTGGAGGTTGTGGAGTCAAAAACAGTGGTGGAATTCAAGCATGCATGGGACAGTCATAAGGCCATTCTAGGGGGTGGGGGTAGGAAGAAGTAGGCTGCTGGTTAACTAGGATCTGCAGCTTACCCATTAGGTACGGAAATGGGCAGACTGGGTGGGCTAAGCGGTTCTTATCTGCCATCAAATTCTATGTTTCTGTATTTCTAAATAAAAAAAGGGATAATAAAAGATATTATTACATGTACCCTCTTTTTCTTTGAGAGTTGACATTCTTTCCATTGTTCAACTTTTTGTTTGCCAATTAATCTTGGCATTCCAGTTTAGTTTTCCATCATTATTGCTGTCAAACTGAAGCCCCAAATCTTAGCAAGTTCCACTGTCATGGTAATCCCACCTACTACTAGAAGTGTGTTCTATCTATTAGTCTCCAAACCATGCCCTACAGATTTTTACAAATTAATCCAGGTTCTAGCAACCCCTGAAAACATGTCAACTGCCCCTAAAACCCTACCCACATCAGTACACTCCTTCACTAAAATACACACATTGTCTGCATAGATCAAAACTTTATGTAACAGTAAGCCCTTATTCTAGGAGATGTCTTGAATCTGTTGATGCAGAACCAGCTTTTGAATCACAGGATCTATACCTAAAATATACAGCAGAGGGCTCAGTGTGTACCCTTGATGAACCCTGGCCCCCTGCAAGACCAGAAGTTTGTCCTCCATCAAACCATTAACACTGAGGTAAGCATAGGCACCCTCATAACATAACTGAATTCATGTGATGAATGTATTACTGAAGTCATACTTCCTCATGACAGAAAACTGACATTTTTGTGACAGCCTGTCAGAAGCTTTTTGTTGATCCAGAGAAAGCACAATCCCTGGCAAATCAATATCATTGCTATGCAAAATGTTTCTTTCAGTAACATTAGATGATAAGCTGGCCTGGTGCTGCTGAGGGTTGAGGCACTGGATAACAAACTTCACTCCATGCCAGTGACCTGTATTAGGAAATGAGTACAGGTCATGGGGCAGTCACCTGGGGAGGGAGAGGATTAAGCATCCCAAGAACTGCTGTTCACTCCTGGGGTGTGTGGACTACTGGCACCACCAAATGACTTCCATCGGGTGGAGGCCTGGTGGTAATGCAGGATGGGGGCAGCAGGCAGTAGGAGGTACTGGAGTCTCTGCAGCATGCATGTGACTCCATGAACATACATCAACCTGTTCACCCCAGCAATGTGAGATGGGAGAAAAAAACACAACCAGGACTCCATTGGCCAGAACCAGATACTTGTCTGGGTGGGGAAGTATGACCCTCCTCCTCCTCCTGACCCCACCATGGGGGGAGAGCCGTGGAGGAAGGTGGACCAAAATGTAAGTCCTGGGGAGGTCGGGGATGGTGGGTGTTGGTGAGACCAGATGGAAGGGAGCCTTGCCTGTCCTTGCTGCAGGGAGGAAAAATGTATGTGGAAAAGAAAGAAAGGAAAAAGTAACATTAGATACTGTTGAATTGTTTGGCCCAGTACATCATGTGTTTGAACTGGATCAATAATTGATGTAAGAACTGAACTTAATGTTTTCCCTAGTACCTTCATCATAATCTTATAATATGGGCATGCCCAGTTCAAAGTCCCTTGTTCCCCCGGGAATCATAAAGATTGGACATGACACTGTTTTGCACTCTGTTGGAACAACTATCAAAGAGGGAGTTTATGGATTGCCTTCCCTGTGTCCAACACCTTCTTTCAGCAAGTAATGATACTGCCACATTGTACTAAAATCTCCGAATCTCCTCCTTCACCTGACCAATCTGTGCAATGAGATTTACCTGATTCTCATGAGCATAAGTCAAATGTTTTTACAGCTGGGAACACAGATCTTGGAATCTTTGATACCCATCACTGGTTATGTTTTGCCCAATTTTTGGAGGAAGCCCCATAAATCCTTTTTTATGCCCTTCCACCAATCCATATCAGATTCATACATACTGTACACTGGGAGGTGCTGTGTTCCTCATAATATTCCTGGATGACTTGCCTAACATCAGGGTGCTGCAAGAGTTCATTATTAGTTTTCTAAAACCCTATGTCTCCCATTACTCTCCCCTCGTTCTCTATAACACAGCCTTTCAGGACATGATCCAATGTCTCAGAAGTTATTGTGACTGCCAACCTACCGGTGCGGTCTTGGACACTAGAATAAAATTTATCTGGGATTCAATTTTCTCCTTACAAATCTATAACCTCTAGATTCATTGAGAGCTCTATAGCATCTACCAAACCTGCATACCAAATCATATTGGCCAGAAAATTGGAGTCACAATATGTTTCATCCTCCTTTTCCTGTTTAACATCTAATTGGAAATTGAAATCTCTCCTTCAATAAGCAGCTGTCTTGATGCATACGCAAAGGGTTGGAGGGTTTTAAAAAATATAGAAGGGGACTTCCAGTTGAGCCATTGAAGGAATGGCAGCAAGCTGAGGGAGCTCCGGCTGACCACAGACTTTTTTCACATTTTAGGCAACTTATCATCTCTCCAAACAAATCAGAAAACAACTTTAAACTCCTATTGAATGAATATTTACTATAAAACAATGAGTTCTGGATTTCAGAATGGCTGAACAAGATTCATCGAGGAAAAGCGTATCGGCGGCATTGTTTCAGAGTCCGGAGCAACAAAAAACAAAATGTTACAAATCAGATTCTAAATCCACAAATGCAAAGAAAATGGCAAAAGAACACTATTCCTACAAGGCTAAGTTTAACTCTATTAAAACAATGCTTGCAGAACTGGTTACCAACATTAAATCTATAAAAATAACGATGGGCTCACTGACCCAGAGGATTACAGATGCCGAAGCTAGGATAAGCTCAACTGAGGATATAGTCCAAAAAGAAGACAGGGAAATAATTTCAATGAGAAGAAAAATGCAGAGAATAAAATAGAAGATTGATGATCTTGAAAATAGATCCTGAAGAAATAACATATTAACTATTGGTGTGCCGGAAAGTATGCAGCATCCCGACATTATTAAATTTATGAATGCCTTTTTCTGACAAGCTTCTGGGCCTCCTGAATCTGGCCAAAATTATCTGATTGAGTGGGCACACAGGGTGCTTAGACCCAAACTTAAGCCTGAAGAAAGACCTAGGGCCATTGTTTGTAAATTTTAAAATTTCCAAGCCAAGGTCAAAATTCAGTGGGCTACAAGAGCCCAAACGTCACTATACTGGCAACAGCAAAAAGTATACTAGTATATTTTTAACGATGTCAGAAATCTAGTGAGAGAAAAGCAGAGCGTTTACTCTGATATTAAGAAAATACTACATAAGGGAGGTATTTGATTCAGATTTCAATTTCCAGCCAGACTTATCTCCTTACCGCATGGAACCTTTTCTTTTTACTCAGTTGATCTAGTGCAACAGCAACTCCCTAGTCTACTTCTACTGGGCTTATTTAAAAAACAACTTCCCAAAGCCTCCACCTCTGAATCCATGGAGGTCTAAAGTTGGCAGTAACAGAAATTTTCTCTGAATATTATTTTTTGGAGGCTTAGAAGATTCAGCTAATTTGTTTTTGGGAACTATATTCTTCTAGCGCAACAGCATTTTCCTAGTCTATGACTGGACTGATCTAAAAAACAACTTCCCAAAGCCTCCACCTCTAAATCCATGGATGTTTTACATTGTTAGTAACAGACAAATTCTCTGAATACTGCTTTATGGATGCTCAGAAGGTTCAGCTAATTTGTTTTTGGAACTCATATTCTGAAGCAAATTCCCTATATTAGCTGATAAAAGGATTTTAAGAGTGACAAAAATGGTAGTAAAAGTATAAAGAGCATCCACTGGAACAGCCTATTTGTTTGCTGAGAGAATGCTTGCCAACATAAGATGGCATGTCTCCAGAGTCATTTTATTTTTACATTGTCTAGCAGTTTTTGTAAAACTCTCTGTACTGTATGGCCATTTGAGGCATTTTAAACTATGCAATCATCTATCTCTCACATGTTTGAGGCACCCTTTCAGTATGATGACTGGGAGGTTTGAAATGGACTGGATTCAAGATGTCTACTCTTTGGGTCCTTTTCACCTGGTTCATTACTAGATCCTCTGCTGTTTATGAGATGGGTGCTGAGTCGAATATCTATTATCATCTGGCAATTGAATTTTCATCTGTGTATTGAGACCTGGAGGTGTTGTTCTCCCTAATATGCACAGTATGAAATTGAATTCTTTCTGCTTTAGAACTGGTAATTCTGCATAGCTATAAGATGGGCAGTCTAGTTCTGGAGATATTCACTTGTTCTGACACTAAACAATAGAGTTTAATTAAAATTCTCCAGAATCTGAGTGACAAATATAAGTTTATGCCATGAGACAAATCAAGTTCCAAGCCTTATATTTATTTTGGCTCCTATAGGCTCACAAATATGTCCAGGAAAGATGATACAATGGCAGACTTCATGGAAATGAGGGGCTATTTTTATTGCTTTTCAATATGTGACATATGGACTCAATAATACATAAGGACAGATACAACCTTAAGAATTAACCAGTCCTGTACAGAATTTTTTTATTTCCCTCTTCTGTGAAGCTCAGTTTCTGTATTAATTAAACAATGGTCCTTTGACTGCACACTAGAGGGTGCTTCGTCAAAATTTTATTTGTGTGTTTTATATGGCCAGGGCTGGGAGAATATGTTTAGTGGTAGAAATCAAATTACTAGCATACTATCTTTTGTAGGCTTCACTCAGAAATTATTGTTCTCTGTTCCAGAGCTTCAGGGCTATTTTCTTTATAGTTATTCTCTTTGTTGTTACTATTAGTTTGAAACGGAGACTTAATATCTGTTATTGCAATTATTTTGGGACTTAGTTATAGGGTTGAACGTGCATATGTTTTCACACTACGATGGTAAAATAGGGGACTCAATTTAAGAACTTTTATAAGTTGGGGAAGGCTAAGGTTGCAGACATTTACAGTCTGTGGGTGCTTTAGATGATTTATATGTTTTTTATATTTTTACTCATTTATGGAATTGGGATAATTGAATTCAGAGGTATACAGTTCAAATGATACTCTGGAGTTGATTATAAAAGAAAAAGGTTAAAAGGGCTGACTTATCTTAAATTAGTGCAATCCCTCTAAAGAAAATGTTTAAGTTAAGAAAGGATTAGGGACTTAGAGAGAGGGACATATAGCAATGAATGAGGTTTAATAAAGGGATAAAAAAATTTGTTTATTTAAAAAAAGTGATCTAGGAACTATTCTCCTTGCAGTCTATTTGATCAATGTTGATACGGTCACAAGGTAGAGTGGGAGGCATAGCTATTATTCTTGTTTACTGTAGTATGTTGATAGTTGCTTTGTGTGGGGTTATAGGGTTTATGGGTTGGGGAGAGGACTGAGAATAAGAAGCAGCACAACTTTTGTACTGATTTGTGCATTAGATGTCATATTTATATTGGGATACCCCTTCCTCTGGTTGTTTCTATTTACCTGTTACATGCTTTCAAGAGGATTCTTTTTGTTATGCACTGTATCTAGTCAGGATAATTACTATCATCACAGGAAGGCTTTTATGCTGGAAATATCATTTCTACATTGTAGTATTTACCACAACCGATATCACTTATGTTTTCTATATAGGGGTTGGCTATTATAACATTTACATGTGGCCAAGCAAATTCACAACCACTTTTAGATTACTAGATATTTTTGTTTGTTTCATTCAGAAATATTTATCAGTTAAGTTTTCTAACAGTTCAATATATTTTATAGCCTGAATACACAGCAAGAATGTTTCACTCCCTACTGATATGGAATGTGAAATGAGCTAATTCCCCTATAAAAATAGCCATGATTTAGACACATTTAAACAAATTTAATGTCAGTAGTATTATTACAAGAGACTCATCTGCTTACAGCAGATGTGACTTATTTAAGACACATTGGGGTTGGTCAAGTATTCAGCACAGGCTCTGATAGGAAAAAAGCAGGAGTGACTATATTAATTAATAAAAAGCTTGATTTTAAAGCCCATCAGATTAATTTTGATAACAATTCTGTATACATAATTGTATATGGGTCATTAGAGTGAACAGAAATATTTTTGGCGTTATTTTATAGGCCTAAAAGTGATGATCCACAGCTTTTTGCAGTCTTTTCTTTACATGGTGCTAAATGGCCTGATATCCCTTGTATTGTAGCAGGTGACCAGAATATAGTATTAGACCCGAAATTAGACAGATCAAAATCATTTACTTTTTCAATTAGTCCAAATCAGCAAGTGTTACATGAGATAATCAAGTCCCACACCTTAGTAGATCCATGAGGAACACTATACCCCTCTTCTAAGAGGTGTCAGCGTGGCTCAGTTGGTAGCACATCCGCCTCTGGACCAGAAGGTCGTGGGTTCTCATCCCACACCGGGATTGGACTTGCACCTAAATATCACTGGCATCCAAGTGCAGTATTGGGGGGTGCTGTACTGCTGGGGTGTGCCATCCTTTGGATGAGACGTTAAAAAACCGAGGTCCCTTCTGCCCATCCTGGTGTTGTCTGGGTGGGTATCCAGGTGGAAGTAAAAGAACCCAGGGCACTCTTCGCAAAGAGTAGGGAACATTCCCGGTGTCCTGGCCAACATTCCCCTTCCCATAAACCGGTTCATGCAATTATCCAGGCTGTGTGTGGGTGATGATGTGCGATATGGCCGCCACCACACATTCAGTCACTTCACTACCAGACTAGCATTGCTTGTAAAGTGCTTTGCATGTATGAAAAGCGCTATATAAATGCTGATTCTTCTTCTTCTTTTTCATCATGTATGGAGGGTGCATGAGGAAGGGCACCATCTGTAACGGTGACTCCTTCCCAGAGCAATCCCTCATGGCAATGGGACAGTAGGGTGACTGGATGAGGGGGTGGGTGAACTGGGAGACAGGATGTGGGCATGTGTACACGTGTGGGGAGAGTGAGCATGGTGAGTGTGGGCTGGGAGGGGTGGAGGGGCTGTAGGGGTGGTGCTGTGGTAGATGGCTGAGCTGTGTCATGACATTGGGGGATGGCTAGTGGCTGGGGTGGGTGAGGTGGGTGAGGTACCGGGTTTGGGTCCAGCTGCTGGTGCAATTTTATTGTGCCAGGCCTGAACCTTTATTTTTGTAATGCTTTCACCCCCTGACATGCAACCCCCTGGAGTTGAGAATCCTTAAGTAGGGGTGCAGGGGTGACACCCCCAAGGGGGTGGGGGTGAGTCCCTCACGAAAGCATTAAAACTGTCCTGGCACAGTTGTCCTGTGTGTCAGGGTTGTCAGAGTGCCAAAAATCTTTTCAGCACTCTGACTGTGTGATAATGGTGATCGCCTTTAGGCATTCGCCGATATCACATAGACCCCTTCTAAGGAATATACTTTTTATTCTAACCCCCACAAAACTTATTCCAGAATTGACTTTTTTCTTATAAGTCATACATTATTGTCTGGACTAACTCATGCTGAGATTTTAGCTACAGTGATCTTTGACCACTCTCCAGTTCTATTAAAATTACAGTTGGATATGAATATGCAGGTGGATAAAATACAGAGAATGAATGACAGTCTTCTGAATAATGAACACACAGTTACTCACATAAAACAATTTACTAAATGCTTTTTTGATGATATTTAGGCACAGTGGATAAACATGCAACTCTTTGGCAGGCCTACAAGTGCACCATCTGAGGTGAAATTATTAAAATACCATCTAAAATAAAGAGAAAATGATTGCATCAATCTTAGGAATTACTCAAATAAGAACCATGGAGTCACAACTGGCTATAAAATATTCAGATCAGTTAGCCTCACAACTGAATATTATCTGGGAGAAATGGCTGCGAAACTACTAGCTCGGCGTATTAAACAACAAGAATCAACATGTACTATAAAACATTTTTATGATGTCAAAATTCATCAGCTTATTATGGACCCACATGCTATAGCAGAGGAATTTTCTAATTTTTATAAGAAGCTCTATGGAATAGAGGAAAAATATGTTAACAGCCTCAATTAAAAAACACTTGGATAGCTGTCCCCTACATAAATTACCCAAAGAAGACAGGGAATTCTTAGCAAAACCATTATCTTTAGCTGAAGTATAACAAGCTTTAAACCAGATGGCTGGCGATAAGGCTCCAGGCCCTGACGGGCTTCCTGTAAGATTTTTTAAAACTTTTGCTTTAGAAATTATGCCCTAAATTTTGAAGATGTATGAGGAGGCATTCCATATGAAAACATTAAATGCTTCTCTGCAAGAAGCTTTTATCTCAGTTTTCGCTAAAGCAGGTAAAGATTCCATGAAGGTTATAAATTATAGGCCTATTTCCCTGTTAAATACTGATTTTAAAATCTTAACTAGGGCTTTATCCAACAGGCTACAACATATGTGGTCAAAACTAATCAGTTCCAAACAGGTTGGATTATGACCGCTGGTATTCAGATGACCATATAAGGAAATTTCAACATATAATTTATGTGTCTGGGGAGGCCAGACATCCTGCAGTGCTGGCCTCCCTCAACACAGAAAAGGCATTTGATTGTGTATAGTGGCCATATTTGTTTAAAATGTTAGAACAATTTGATAACCCAGAAGAGTTCATTGGTTGGATTAAGTTAATGTATTCTCATCCCTCTGCCAGAGTCAGATATAACAAAGTCCTGTTACCCTCCTTTTTTCTACATAATGGTAACTGCCAAGGCTGCCCGCTCAGTCTTTTTATTTGATATTTAGAACCCCTAATGAAACATATTAATGTTAACTCCTTTATCTCTGCTATTATACTAGGTTAAAAACAGTACAAAATCTCTGCTTATGCATATGATATTCTTCTGCATTTAAATAACTCTGACATTTCTTTGAAGGCAGCCTTTGAGGAAACCAAAACAATTTGGGTCAGTCATGTATTACCAACTTAATATTGAGAAAGTACAATTGTTACTGCTGAACCAGTTTGTTAGGAAAACTGACTTCTTAGAATGGGGATTCAAATGGTAAACTAAAGATTTGGTCTATTTACTGTAGGTATACAACTTAATACTTCCATGAGTAAATCTGTTCATAGTAATTTCATGGAACCATTGCGTATCCTGAGAATGGATTTAGAAAGATGACAAAATTTGCCTTTATCTCTCTGGGGGAGGTTCAGTCTGTTAAAAAAGTCTCTTTTGCAAAATTATTATATCCAATGGTAATGTTATCTGTTAAATTACCTCTTAGCCGGTTTAAAAATCTATAAAGGTTCTTTTCCAGCTTTATATAGAGCAGTCATAAGCCTTAAATAAGCTATACTCATCGTTCAGCACTGAAAACTATTGGTGGTCTTGGTGCACCAGACCTTTTGGTATGCTACTGTACTCTACAGACTGCCAAATAGTGTATATCAGATGTATACCTTTTAACACACAGGATGTGGGAACATCATATACTCCCCTATGGCTTAATATAGAATATGAACTATGCATTTCGCATAAAATTTCATTAAAGGCCTTGCTCTTCTTATAACATATATCCTTACCCAAATCTCTGAAATGTGCTCCTATGGGTTTTTCTTTATCAATGGTCAGTTTAGAAAATATATAAAGAAGGAACTCAGCAATCCATTGAAACAGCCATTTTGACTTAAGACCAATTTCAAAATACAAGGTAGAACATTAACTAACCTATTTTTGGGCAAGCAAGGGGATTGTAACTATTAATCAGTTCCTACAAGACAACAAATGGATTTAATTTATTACTCTTTCAAAAGCATATAATTTAAAGAGGAAAGATTATCTGACATATTTACAGATTAGATATATGCTATGTTCCAAATTTAGAAATACAGTATCAGTAGTATCATCTTTTTAATTTTTAGATAGCTTAGAAGAACTATATTTAGAATGTTGAGCTAAATCCAAAATTTACAAAGCAGTCTTGTCATCCGGTATGGTTTCAAAACAATCTAAGTACTTTTACTCATCCAGAGTATGGAATCAACCTATTTCTGGTGCCCACTGGAAGTGCATTTGGCAAAATACCCATTTATACATACACTTTGATGGATATAGATATACACAATTTAAGATTATACATGCAGTTTATAACACCCTGATGAATTATATAAATGGGGAATTGCAAAGTCAGATAATTGTATAAGATGTAACAATGACGCAGGTTCACTATGACATATTTTATAGGAATGTCCGAAAACTAAAGTCTTATGGAATACAATCATTAAGAACGTGGACCCTGCGTTAGGCATATCATCTGCATTTACTGTCAAAAATTGTATTTTAGTAATGGACACCCACGAACTAGTGAGCAACAAGCGCTTCCGCTTTAATTTAATTTACATGGTTATCAAGAAAATAATTTTGTGTCACTGGATGAATCAGAGTATTTCATCTTTTCTTGAATGGTACAGAGACATTTCCCAGATCTTACACATTTTACATATGTTAGTGTCCGTCCATAATTCTTTTTCACTTTCCTCTCGGAGGTGAGGCCCTCTAGAATCTTGGGTGTCCAACCTGTTACTTTAACATTTATAGGTACACACAGCAGTGAACAGACTACACGCTTACCACTACCCCCTATATCTATATACTTCCAACTAACTTTGACTGTAGCTGTGTTACCAGTGGAAGGGTGGAGTTTGGGGGAGGAGGGAATATTAATGGTGCAATACATTTGTTATTTGCACTTTTAAATGATCCAGGTGTATGAGTGAAATCTTATTTAAAACTCAGTAAGCTATACTAAATGTAAACAATTATGTAATATATGGATAATGAAAATAATATAATCGAAAAGCATACAAAAAATTCCGAGTAATACACCGGAGCCCCAGTGATAATACCATCGTTGCTGACCAATAATACTATCGTTCAGAGCCCATAATACTATCTTTCAGAGCTCTGAATGATAGTATTATCACAGAAATGCCACCGTGGCTGCGCAAGTCTGATGCACATACTAACCCAGTTGCCATGGTCCCAAGTCCTTTCCTGCACAGCGTGCATTGTGATTGGCCACTGTTCCACTGTGAATAGGCAGAGCAATTTTGAAAACATGGTGGCTCGTTAGTCTCGCTTAGCGAGTCAAATGTGTGCACGTCGTTTATTCAGCTTTTTTCCTCATGTCTTTGGATTATCTGGTTAATTCTGCATTACCCGAAGAATAGGAAACTAAAAGGTATGGCCGCAAATCTAAAAAAGTAAAATATTAATAGATACGGAGGGAATGGTGGGGGGACAAGGGCAACCTAGTCAGTCTCCGATGGGGCAGACGGTAGAGCACAAGCATGCCTTCAGTGTTGCGATCGGCTGGCCAGCTCACAAAAAAAACACAGAATTTTGAACTGGATCCATATATTGCAAAAAATAACAAACAGATAAGTATCTATTACAAGGCAGTAAGACCATCTTGAGGTTTTGGGGACTTTGGGAACCTCTTGAGCTTCGCTCTCGAGATTCCAAGTCCCCAAAACCTCTCGATTGTCTTACTGCCTTGTAATAGATACTTATCTATCTATTATTCTATACATACATACATATATATATATATATATATATATATATACACACACACACAGCTTTAGATTGTACCAGGGTGTATAAACTGATGAATCGATAACATTGACCTGAAGAGGTGACATCTAATATCAACAGCTGTCAGGATATGACATCTACCAGCCTAGTAACAAAATCTGGCAAGTTTTTAAACAAATCCCAACCATAGAACAAGACATATGTCCCCTATTGACAAGTAAAAGCAACCCTCCCCCCAGAGACTGAGTCTGCTGGACATCCTGAATTGTCCAAAACCTGGTATTCTGAAGAAAAAATACCTCATAAAGTAGTGCCTGCAAAAAAGAAAAGGTTGTCGTGCATCGTTCTGTATTTTTTAAACTATTAGTGTTTAAAGAGGAGCAGGCCACAACCGAGCCATCAAAATGAGGGTTAAAAGAAAAAAAAAACTTAAAATTTGGAGGCACCTGTCATAAATGTTTTTATTGGATTCTGTATAGTCCCTGGAGTCTGATCTGCCTTTAGTTTTTTTCATAGTTGGCTGGGTCAGGAACCCCCTCTTCATTCTCCAATTCTCCAATGACAAATTCATCTGTGATGAGGCAAAGGAAGATGCATCAGAGTCATCCCCATCTTCCCCCTCCTCACAGTCTTCAGAGCTACCCCAGCCAGGTTTCTGACTGGGAGATCACGGTAGTTGCTGCCATTACTGTTTATGCCAATCCTGCATTAGGCAGCTTATAGGTGTGCATTAACCACAGGGCCTAATTTTTAATGGGGCTAACATAGCTCAGGGACTCAGTTCTCATGCACAATGAAAATGCTATTTTTAGCATTTTGGGCATCTGGGTGGCATTTTCCTTTTTTGTGCAGCTGAGCAAAAAAATGCTAAGCATGGCATTTTTGTGCAGCTGCGCAAAGACTTCGGTACAAGCTGCTGTAAAACATGGAATACATCACCCAGAGGCAACCTTTTTAAAAACTGTGTGCAGGCAGTGATCCCAGATAACTAGTGTACTCCTACTGCAGCTGAACACCACAGCTCTATGACATGCCTAGCCCTCAACAGATTTAAGGTTAGGAAACTTGACACCATACCATATGTACCTGGATTCTCTCAGATACTGTAACAATGCAGAATTCTGGCAGCATGCAACTGAACTAGCCCAGGAACAGATTTCTGATTCCAAGCAAACAGGGTGACTGCACCATATCAACAGGTGCCACATGACCTGTAAAGTAGGTTTTCATCTTACATAATTGCATGGCATGACACCTGAACCAAGTTCCTATGCCATAACAAAAATATTTGTGAGGCATACTGATCTGGTGGCTCAGTGACAGCATATTCTATTGCAGTTCAGGTGTCCTGGTTTTTGTAGTAGGTCTGTTGCTCACTGAGTTGAGTCAGTGTGGGCACATCTCATATGTGATGGGTTAGATATTCACTGAGGAAGCCTGGTTTGCATTGTATAATGGTGCCACTTACAGCTGATTCCTGAGTAGCAGTAGGTATGTATCTTGGAGGAGGCTGCTCACCTGTACTACCATGGTCCAAGTACATTACAAAGTGCTGTGATGGTGGGCAGAAGAAAATAGGAAAGAGACTGGGGTTGGGTAGTCATTATTTACAAGCATAAAACTGGAGATTAAAATGTACATTAAATAAATGATGTTTGTGCCATAGAGACAGAATTTGCTTTCCATATACAGTAAGCATGAATCATCATAACCTATACAAATGTAATTTATATTTAATGTGAATATACTGTATACAGTAGAGTCAGTCAGGGCGCAGCACAGTAAAAGATATGTCACAAAGTATTGCATGACAAAAGAGCTTAATTGCCATGGAACTGCTTTGTTCACTGCAGCATACTGCAGCACTCAGCAGAAATACTGAAAGGTACTCCACTGCATCATAGTTTAACTCCACTGTACTACATGATCAGGGTTTTTATATAAGCAATACTGATTAATTTGCTTGGTTTCATGCATGAGAAAAACTTATTACTTGCTCTTATAAAATGGGCTTAAAAAATGCAGAATGCTGATTGGCTAAAACCTAGTTTTAGCCGTGTCCTTATCAGCATGTATTGTGCCAACCGGCACTAATTCTCCCAAGCTGACCACACCACAAAAAAATATCACGGTCTCCAACATCATCCTCTCTGAAAAAATGACCTGCAGCTCCGTGCCACGCTAACCAGATATGCAAACACTGTACACAGTTCCCTCCGAACCTACAAACCACTCCCTTGTGTTGCACTGTCCCCTCACCCAAGGCAATTCCAACAGAATCCCACACATTATTTTTTTACTTGAAACACGCAGTCTGACCTTTTATTTCTTCCTTCCTGAGCTTCCTTCATAGCTGACCAAACCGACTAGCAAAGCTCACTATAGCAGCAGCAAGGCAACAGAACAGCATTCGCGGCAGCACAGCAATAAATTACACACTGGCATTCAGGTCCAACTTCAAACCAAAACGGCACTAGCGGCAGCACAACCCCCAAACATGTAATTCTTTTCAAAACTTACTTTCTTTTACTGAGTAGCCATTCCTTCTCCCCATCTCCAGCTGTAGCTCCTGTCATTGCTAAAAAATAGGAAAACCCTACTGTGCGTGCACGCAATACGCAGCTTTTCAAATCAAAGCCTATGCCCATACTCGTTCCTCCACAACAGATCCATATCCATTGTGTTCAGTTTTCCACCATTTACAAATGATTACTTTACAATCTTCCCACTTTGAATTTTAATATCTCCAATTCGCAAACCCAGAAACAAAAGTCTTTGGTGGCCACTGAGGGACATGCTCGGTCCCAGAAAAGCCAACCACAAAATAAAACGTAAAAGCCAAAACTGTTGTAAGAACACAAAAATAAAATGACACAAACTAAATCCTACCTGTTGGGAGGGGGGGCACAACACAAAAGGACACCTGTCTCTTCTACTATATTAATAAAAAATCTCCATTACAAACCATTAAGAGGGACTATTTTTTCATTTTTTCAAATCATAATCATATTTCTTCATTATTTTTTTTATGAACATATATCCTTTTTTTATCAACTACTTTACCAGTGACCCATTTTAAAATTGCAATAACACATTCTGAGGTGTGGGTTACATGCTTATAAGAGCACACCCAGGTGCATAAGGCACTCGGTGCAAGTGCCCCGCACCTTAGTACACCCCTGAGCGTGCTCTTATCAGCACGTAACCCACATCTCATTGTGTGTTATTGCTTGCATATACCTCTACCTCACCTAAGCAGTGTGTTCCTTTTCTTTATCTCCCCATTTTTGCTCCAGTTCCCCCTCTTCCATATTTCATTTTTTTCACTCTCCCTCCTATCCAAGCTGCTGCTTAGTGTCCACTGGGGGCAACCTCCAGCTTTTCTAATGTTAGTTCCATCATTTACTCCCTTTGTCTGGACCTCTCTCAGGACAGGAAACCCCAGGAGAAGGCATCATTTGACCATTATCAAAGGCCAGTATAAACGCCACCCCAGATGTCAGCTTATGATGTTACCTAGGCCCAGGTCATTGGCAGTACTGCTGAGGCCAGTGCCTGTGCCCTGCTGTACACTGGGCAATGAGATGGAGTAAGTCTGCTCTGCATGACTTCCTTCCCCATGGTACTAGATGGTAATCATGCTACGATAGTGGATCCCCTCCATGCATGGGCAGGAGATCCTGGGACAGTGCATACCCCACCATGTTTAAACTATGGGCATTTACCCCAAATAGACACCCCAGCCCTCCCAGGCAGAACAGTGTGCTGCTGCAGCTGTGAGTGGGGGGATCCTGGTGCTGCCATGCCCTGCCGGTAACCTGTGTGGGGGGGGCACATAAATATTTACAACAGGGTCACCCCTCACATAGAAGTTTCTGCCCTGGCCTGGCATGCTATGCCTTCGCACATACTGTACAGCACATGCACCCCCCAGACATACTCCCATCTCATCCGTGGCCTACTGCTGGTGTGAAAGGCACTAGCGCACCTGTGGTGAATGCCATCATGGGTCTGCTGGACCCCGCTGCATGGCATTCAGGTGTAGAATTGCCTATGTACCTCAGATACATGGGGTGCAGACATTCAACCCCACATTTGTGAATGAACCCCATTGTATGCAAAGTAGTTATTCCTACACAGCTTCTAACTTAGAGATTGCATGATCTAGTGACTGGAGGAGAGGCTTGGGAACTAGGAGTCTTAGGTTCAAAATCTTACCAGGGCCACTTACTTGCTGTTTGTCTTTGAGGAGGTCACAAAATCATTGTGCTTCTCTCCTCCCAGCTGTAACATTAGGTAGTAGCAGGAGTCCACTAAAACATAAATGTTCATTTGCAGCTGGGCTACTCTGACTAAATATACTATAAAATACAAAAGTGATAAAATTTAATTTGAATTTTAAGACTGCAAACTTAGAAAGCAATTATATACCAGCCCCCAGGCAAGCTAAGCATTTGATGATCCAACTGAACTTGCAAATGTTTCTTTATTTTTTGAGACAACCCCACTTATTGTGTAAGTATGCAAGCATCAAATGTACCTTGACACCAGGCTCAGAAAAAAAAGTATCCATTTATACATTCCAAACATGTACATTTTTCTTTGTATGGCCTCAAAAAAGTTTGTGTATGGCATGCATTTAGGAAACTATCCTGTATGGCATATATTTAGGAAACTACTCCTTAAGAAATAACCAGTGACAACTTTCAAATAAGTATTGTTTTGTTTGAATATGTGTATTTTTTCTTAAATACATAAAGTTGACTTAATTAAAAAAAAACTTTCAAATAATTATGTGTGGAAAATCATCTTCTGTTCTTTAAAATAAGTCATTATTTTTATTTCAAAGTTGTCATCATTTATTTTTAAGCATGGATTATTAGAGAACACGTTAAGAAAACAATTCAACCCTGTATCTATTAATCTTATAAACACTGTAATCATCCTAAGCAAAGTACACTAGGCGCATGAGAAATATTCTTATTAAATAATCTAACTTCTGACTTAGTTTTAAAGATTTTAAGCAGGATTTAAGCTGACCTGTTCTGCAGCTAAACTCACATGCATCTGAAGTTCAGATGCTGCTAGATCCCCTAAGGAGTAGTTCTGCACAATTTTTGTGCAATTGTGGCAAACATGATGATGCTTGTGCAAAAGAAACGACACGCATACTTTTTTGGTGGAAGCTGCTGCAAATCATGGGAACTGTTATAAAATTTCTGCAGCTTTGGAAAATAAGGCTCCCAGTGTGTTGGCATGATCAGGTGGGCACCAAAAGAGGCAAAAATAACTTTTCTGTGAGTATCTGCCTGGTCTGAAAAATCTGCCCTTCGTATTAAACCTCCAAATGGGACTAATGAGAAGGAAATGTGCTTGCATTAGTGTAAGAAGTCTTTCTTATACAATGGGTGAATTGGAAAACAGAACTGGGGTGGATAGATATGATATCATAAATAATTTACATGATTTCAACCAATACAGGAACATACCTCTGTATCTCTTATAGTTACAACAGTGCATTCTTGAGTTGATGGTGTTTGTAATCATACAGCCTATAAAGAACTTACTTTTAAATGTTTGTTCCCATCTACAAATCCAGAAGGTAGTTCTTTATTTATTAGGGGTGGCAGGTCATGGGCACATTGCTGGGTGGCATATCAGGGGCATATTCCTCAGTCAGTAATCCTGTCACCATTCTGGCAGGACAGGACTGTTGGAAGGAGGCCCCTGAAGTAGTGGTAAGAGAGGATGTGGGTGTCCTCTGAAGGGCAGGCCCCAAGGTGGGAGGTAGAGGACCCCAGCAGAGCAGGAAACATCATCTGGTGGGGCACCGAATTGTAAGGAGGGGTAGATTTGGAAAGAGAAGGAGGTTAGGTGTCTACATGATTCCATAGGTTGGAGGAATAGACAGCAGATCATAAGGATCCTTGGCTGGTAGAGCATGAAGTGGAGCAAGATATCATTGTCCAGCTGGGAATTAATGACCTAGCAAGGGATGGGGTTGGGATTGTGCAGGGAGAGTTCATAGAACTTAGGAGGGGCTTAAGGCAAGTAAGGCATACAGTAGCATTTACCATGATGCTACCTGTCTATGACTGAGGGAAGGCTAGGGAAATCTGCACCAAGAGCTTCAACTTGTGGTTGAACGATTGGTGCAAGAGGAGGAGTTGGGCTTCATTGGGGATTGGGAATCAACTTGCAGGGATATACGTTTGTACAGAGATGATGGCCTTCATCCTTCTTAGAGGGGAACCACAGCCCTCACTGGACCATTTAAATGTTACTTTGATGAACATTTAAACTAGTCGAGGGGGTTGTGGAAAGTCAAAGGGAGGCATAAACTGTCCCCCTCCCAAGACTGAAGTAGCAGGAAGGGAGGAAATTCCCCAAAGGAACAGGTTAAGGGAAGTAGCAGAGTAGTAGAGGACATGGGGGACAGGAACAGCAGTTGTTAAAACAGAAGGGAAAATGAGTCAGGGCACAAGTAGGAGAAGGCAATTGCAGGCAGAGTGGGGGAATGGTGTGGAGGGCCATGTGTGCAAATGAAAGGGGTCTGTGAAATAAAATTCTAGACCTGGAGGTAATCATGGTGGAGGCACATCTGGATCTTGATCTTGTGGCATCTGGTTCTTGTGGCAATTACTGAGTCATGTGGCACCGGGAGCCATGACCGGAACATGGTCATAGCAGACTACACTAGATGCAGGAAGGGAAGGAAAGGAAAGGGAGGAAGGGTAGAGGGGTTGTGTTGCATGTAAGGGAGGGTATCAAAGTGAAAAAAAATGCAAGGAAACCAGAGAGAAAGGAGGGGTTTGGCGGTGTTGTGGGTTACTCTAGTGACAGGAGCTGGGGTGATACACGGACCTCCAACACAGGGTGGAAAGGGGATAAGGCAATGGGAGAAGCCATCAGCATGATGGCAGAAAGGTGGAGGATACTGCTGGTGGGTGACTTCAATCTGCCTGTTGTAAATTGGAGCCTCCCTGCCAGGGTCTTGGCTAGAAGCAGGGATGTCCTAGACTTCCTGCAATGGATATTTCTCAGGCAACAAGTCAGACAGCCCACTCAAAATGGAGAAACACTGGGCCTGGTGCTTACAAACAGGGACAGTATTGCAGATATCAAAGGGGGAATGCCACCTGGAGACCAGTGATGACCCTAAAGTGTGGTTTATCATAAGGATGGTGGCAGAGACAAACTACACAAAGATGAGGGTCCTGGACTTCAGAAGGGCAGAATTTTTTTTAAAAATGGGTGAATGCCTCAGAGACAACTTAGCAAGGCAGGCTTGCCTAGGTAGGGTGGATGAACAGTGGGCAAACTTAAGGGATGGCATAGTGAAGGCTGCAAATCTCTGTATGAAAGAAGTGAGCAAAGACAGGAGGAGAAAGAGACCAATATGGTTCTCAAGGGAAATGGCTGCGAAGGTAAAGGATAAAAGGATATCATTAAGGAGGTACAAAGAGATGCAGAGGGAAGAGAATAGGAGGTGTATCAGGAAAATAAAGGTTAGTGGGAAGATGTTGAGGGACACAAAGGTGCAAACAAAGGAAAGGATAGTAAAGGAGTAACTTAAGGGGACAAGACCTTTTTTAGATACATAATTGAAAAGAGGAAGAGAAAGGGAGGAATTGTGATGTTAAAGGAAAACTACACTCTCATATCATGTAAATTGCATTTCCATGTCAACAGACAGCTCTTTTCTTGTAGCTGTTAGGGCTATGCATGTTTGCTTCAGTTTGTATTCACTGTTCATGATAGTCCCTTGTGACTACCCTGGGGTGTCAGTTTTATGGTTGTTGAAATCTCATTGTCCATAAGAGCTGTATTAGTATACGAGAACATGATGTCACATCACCCATTTATACTATGCATCTATATGCTGAAAGGACAAATATCCTGCAAAAACTCTTGGGACACACCTAAATTGAATGAGTTTAAAAGGAAAAATCCTGCATTGCAAGTCAGTCACTTTGCAAAGCTAACTGAAGTTAAATGTGGTATTTCACACCTTCCTTATTTCTTTGAAGACTAAACAGACAGACTCTCTGTAGAGTCTAAAGGTTGATTACACAGCATGTTCTCATATGCTAATGCAGCTCTCAGTGACAATGAAATTTCAACAAACAGCAAACGGAGACTCCAAGGATATTTACAGGACCTAATATGAAGTATGAAAACAAATTAAAGCAATTGCATGCATCTCTAACGGCTACACAAAAGGAGTTGTCTGTTGACATAAAAACAAATGTGCAAGATATGATGGTGTAGTTTTCCTTTAAGAAGGATAGGGAGAGAATCTGCAGAGGTTGATCAGGAAAAAGCAGATATTCTGAACAGATATTTCTGCTCAGTCTTCGCAGTGGAAAGTGAGAAGGACAGACCACATAAAAGCAGCAGAAACACTGGGGGGGGGAGTAGATGCAAGTCCATTAACAGTGGAAAGAGTCCTGAAAGGACTTGCGAATCTGAAAGTGCATAAGGTAATGAGGCCAGATGGTGTACACCAAAGGGTGCTGAGGGAGCTCAGGGAGGTACTGTCTGCACCTCTGACAGTCCTGCTTAACAACTCACTGGGAAAAAGAGTGGCTCCAGCGGACTGGAGGAGGGCTTTTCAGAAAAGTGGCAGCAGTGAGGAGGTTGGCAACTATAGGCCAGCCAGTCTTACATCAGTAGTGGGGAAGTTAATAGAGACTCTTTTAAAAAGAAAGGTTAGTGGAGTGTCTTAAACCCAGCAGGTTACACAATCTGAGGCAGGATGGATTCACAAGGGGGAGGTCATATCAAGCAACCTTGATTGATTTCTTTGGGTGACCATGAAAATAGATTAGGGTGGGGTGGCGGACGTGGCATGCTTTGCATTCAGTAAGGCATTTGACACTGTACTTCATAGGAGGCTAAAAAGGAAATCGGGTAATTTCAGGGTGGGTCTCAAGGTGGCAAACTGGATACAGAATGGGTTGATGAATAAGCGATGGAGGATGGTGGGAAATGGTACTCACTAAAATGAGGGGACATGACCAGAGGGGTACCTCAGGGCCCAGTACTGGGATGAGCCTTCTTCTATGTCTTTATAAATAACAGTGCAAAAGACCTGGAAGGGAAGGGAAGGTATGCCTTCACAGATTACACCAAAATCTGCAATAAGGTAGATACTTCAGAGTGGCTGGAGAAAACAAGGAGTAATCGAGGGTAAGGCAGCTGAGTTTCAGTGTGAAATAGTGCAAAATCATGCACCTAGGGTACAGAAACCATGGGGCAATATATAAAATGGGTGGGGGAAGTTATTGATGGTCACTAAACAGGAAAGGGACCTTGGGATTGTCATATCTGATGACCTTACCAAGGCAATGCAACTAGGCAGTGGGCAGGGCCAGTGGGATCCTGGCATGCATAGGGAGGAGAATCACCAGCAGAAGGAGAAAGGTAGGGTTACCACTGTATTGAGCGTTTGTGAGACCCAACCTGGAGTACTGTGTCCAATTCTGGAGACTACTTCTCAGGAAGGACAGAGACAGGCACGAGTTTGTCCAAGGGAGGGCAACTAAAATAGTGCAGGGGCTGCAATCATAAGCCCTACAAGGAGCGACTGTGGGATTTTAATATGTACACCTTGGAAAAGAGGAGACAGAGAGGGGACATGATAGATACCTATAAGTACCCCAATGGGTGAATTAGGTAAAGGAGGGGAGCATTTTTCAGAAGAGAAGGGGCACAAGAACAAGGGGACATGCCATGAAGCTGCAATGGGGGAAATTTAGAAGGGATGTGAGGAAGTACTTCTTCACTGAAAGAGTAGTGGACACCTGGAACTGGTGTTCACAAACAGGGACAGCTAACTACAGTGAGCACAGCAACTGTCCTCTAGTGCCATGCCAGTACATCTACATTGCTGAGCTGTGCTCTATACATATTGACGGAATGACTTTCTCCTCAAACCATCATTTCTAAATTTTAGCCATTTTTTAAATTTACTTATTTTTTAAAATAGTGTTTCATGCCCAATTTACAAGTATGATAAGGCATTCCATGGTGTTGGTTGGTATGTGAGATGGGAGATGGGCTCCCCCCCAGCATCTTCAAAAATTCTAAGAATTAAGGAACTACTGCAAGACAACCATCAGGAAAGCCAAGAGCATCTACTGCAAATCCAAAATTCAAGAAGCTGGAAATGACTCAATGAGTTTCTGGGAGACCATCAGCAGTGTACTTGGGAAGGAAAAACAACTTCACCCCACCCTGCTAAATTCTGATGGTGTCAACTTCACTGACCCAACTGCCATCACAGAGGGATTCAGCACCTTCTTTGTTAATGTTGAGAAGGATCTGCAGAATTCACCAGCTGCTCTTCCTCACCTAAAGGCACCATAGTTTCCTTGGCTGATTATAGAACTAAGTTTTATTTTAAAAGGGTAATCACTAGTACCATATGATAGTACTTTTTAAAGTCATGATCAAAACTAGAATCAGACCAGACTCCATTGATATGAAATTAATCAAACTGGAAACTGATGAAGTGGTGTTGCCAATCCAGAAATTGTTCAATCTTTTCCTCCACTGCAGCTCCCTCCCTGATGTCTAGAAATAAGCCAATGTTGTCCCAATATTCATGTCAGGGAATCCCATAGCTGTCTCTAAATTTTGTCCGTATCTATTCTGTCCTCTGTGTCAAAGGTCCTTGAGAAAGTCTTCAGCAGACAAATGATGCAATACTTCATGGCACACAATCTGCTGGCTACCGAACAACACAGCTTTAGAAAGATGTACAGCATTACTATCACCCCAATTGAGCTTACACTAGAGCTTCATGATGCCTTTGACAAAGAAGACTACATTGATGCTGCTTTTCTTGACCTATCCAAGGCATTTGACATGGTAAATCACCACATTCTATTAATCAAACCTATGGAGCTGTGATTTATCAACAGATGCCACCTCATGATTCTCTGACTACCTGAACAACAGGACCCAGAAAGTCAAATGTGGGGATGTCTTCTCTGGTCTACAGCCACTGACCACTGGAGTGCCACAGAGCTCCATCTTGAGTCCTCTTCTGTTCAGCCTATTTGTAAAGAATATCCTGGAAGTTTGTGACCACTCCAAAATGCTGTTATATGCTGATGACATAGTCATCCTTACCTCACACCTGAGATCCCTCGAATGCAACCGCCAGTCTGATTTCCGCAAAGTATGCTGCTGGTTTTTCAACAACAAGATACTCATCAACTGGAAAAAAACAAAATCCCTACTATTTGGGAGTAATTGTGCTCTAAAGGACAGACCAGGATTGAATATCGCCACTCTGAATAGACACCCATCGAGCAAGTACAGATCTTCAAGTACCTGGGCATCCATCTCGACTCCACCCTGTATTTCTCCCACCAAGTTGACTCCTGGCCAAAAACATCCACCAATGGCTAGGTTTAATCAATCAATCAATCAATCAATCAATCAAACTTTAGTTAACTATCATAACACCATTGAGCAAACTCATTTTTAAAGTGGTCCTGGACATAAAAAATAAATGACAGGTAGGTACATGGTAAGAAATAAAATACTGTACATATGAGGAACTAAAACAGGCCTATACAGAGAGGGATGACACAATTATGTGATAAATATAGCACAATAAACAAACATACAAAATATGTCCATGCTTGGGCCCTGGATACCCACCAGAATAGGTAGCCCGGTGGGTTTTCTATGGATAAGACTTGGGAAGGTGAAGAGGTAAGCGGGGGGAGGTATAGGGGAGTGGAGGGGGTATAGGGGTTTACTATACAGAAACAGGTTAAACCTCAACCCTGAGGTAAAATAACTACTGTCTCCAGCCTCATCATTTCCATCATTGACTATCGGTCAGCAATCTACTCGGCTGTTAACAACACTGTCCTCAACAAAATCTGTGTGACCTCCAACTGCACCTGTAGATTTGTACTTAACAGGAAATGGAACTCTCACTAGTGTGATCTGTACATCTCCACCAAATGGTTCCCATTTTCCCTCCACACCACCTGTACCTCCTCTCTGCACCTCAAAAGGGCCCTGCTTAGTCAAAATCCTCCTGAGGTCTGCAACCTACTAACCAAAATTGACAACTGCTATAGCACAAAGTGCATGGGCCATGGTAAACTGGCTGTGCCCCACAGGAGACCTACTATGGGCCAGCACTCTCTTGCCTACGGAGCAGCCAAAGCCTGGAGCTTGCTCCTATTAAAAGTGACCATGCCCTCAACCTTCAAATCCTTCAGATCACAGGTGGCAAATCTTTTCTCCCAGAATCTCAAATGAAACTGCCCATAGCATTAATGCCAGACATTGGTTACTCTGGAAATCTAGTTCTTCCTTCACACTGCCCTTGGTACAGTATATTATTATGAGACCCTGGTGCCACTATAACAAGGGCTACTACCCCAGCCTGCTGCCCTAACTGCATATTGAGGGGCCTGGGTTTGGAATTAGCTGCTACTGGGGTCTCCATACCCATAGTATACATACAATTATGGTACCTCTACCCAGAGTAACTCTTATGTGGATAACTAACAAAATTGGTACAGCCCTCTGGGAAGCTATAACCACCCACAAACCTAGTGACCTTTTACAATTAGTTTTACAACTGCAACACTTAACACTTAGAATGCAGGCTAATGCCAGCATTAATGATATGCTCATGTACAAGCCACTTACTAGCAGGGTCTAAGCATCCAGCATTCACCATGCAACCCCCTGTAAAAGACAGTTTCAATATCACAGCCATGTATTTTCAGTATACTTTGCCAATGTTTCAGTAGCTTTAAACCAGGTAATGATATGCTCATAAAAACATAGAAACATAGAAGTTGACAGCAGATAAGGACCACAAGGCCCATCCAGTCTGCCCATTTCTTTTTCTACCTTATGAATGTGCCATCGGCCTTTGCTCTGTCAATGGCCTATCTATTCATACTCATCTGTATTGCTCCCTTATGCCTGTCCCAAGCCTGTTTGAAGCCCTGCACTGTATTCATATCCACCACTTCCTGAGGTAGGCCGTTCCATGCATCCACCACTCTCTGTGAAAAAGAACTTTCTCACATTACCCCTTAATCGGCCTACCTCTAATCTCATGCTGTGTCCTCTTGTCCTGCTATTTTTCTTATACTGAAACATGTTACACTCTTTCACCTTGTTAATGCCCTTGAGGTGTTTGAATGTTTCGATCATATCACCTCTCTCCCTCCTTTGCTCTAGGGTATACATATTGAGCTCCATTAATCTGTCCTCATGTGTTTTCTGATGCAGTCCCACCACCATTTTGGTTGCCCTTCTCTGGACTGCCTCAATTTGGTTAATGTCCTTGTGAAGGTGTGGCCTCCAGTACTGCATGCAGTACTCCAGATGGGGCCTAACCAGTGTCTTGTAAAGAGGGATTATTACCTCCCTCTTCCAACTTGTGATACCCCTACTAATACACCCCAACATCCCCCTAACCTTACCTACTGCTTTAGTGGTCTGCTTGATGATATCAGGTCATCGGTGATGATGATGCCCAAGTCTTTTTCTTCCCTTATGACTGCCAGCAACTGTCTTCCCAGCCTATAGGTGGCTTCAGGGTTTCTCTTCCTTATGTGCATGATCTTGCACTTCTTTGCATTAAACCCCAGTTGCCACTCTTCTGACCATTTTGCTAGTTTATCCAGATCTCTTCTCATTCTGCCCAACCCATCTGGATAATCTACTCTGTTGCAGATCTTGGTGTCATCTGAAAACAGACAAACCTTACCCTCCAGTTCATCTACAATGTCACTGATGAAGATACTGTGTGGAACAGTATCGAAAGGTTTTCTGAAGTCAAGGTAGGCGACATCAACTGCTCTCCCTTGGTCCACCACTCTGGTTATCCAGTCAAAGAAATCTGTGAGATTAGTTTGACAGGACCTTCCTTTTGTAAACCCATGCTGTCTTGGATCCTGTGCTCCTATGGATTCCAGGTGTTGCACTATCCTTTCCTTAAGGAGTACCTCCATAATCTTGCCCACTACTGAGATAAGACTGATTGGTATGTAGTTCTCTGCCTCCTCCCTGCTACCACTCTTGTGGTGTGGGATCACATGAGCCCTTCACCAGTCTTCTGGGACCTTATCCCCTTTGATCTTAGCAATACCCACTCTGGACTTTCTCCTTTCACTAATGTATCTATAGAAGTCTTGTCACCTACTTTTACTGTTTGTGCTAGTGTTTGCTTGGTTTGGGCCTTTGCCTGCCTTACTGCCTTCCCTGCTTCCCTTAGGGAAGTTTGGTATGTCTCCCTATCTTCATCCTGCTGCATTCCCTTATATTTCCTGAAGGCCAGCCTTTTGGCTCTGACCTTTTCTGCAACTGTTTGAGAACCAAAGTGGTTTCCTTCTTCTTTTGCACTTCCTTTTCTCTCTAACACAATGGGATGTTGCTTCAAGTATTGCATCGTTAATGCTTGCCCACTTTGCCTGTACCCCCTCACCTGTATTTCTTTTTGCCAGGGCTAGCTTAACTCTGTTGGCCATCTTATCAAAGTCAGCTCCTTTGAAGTCTCATATTTTTGCCTTAGAATGGGATGATTTAGTTCTAATAGCCAAATTGAACCACACCATATGATGGTCACTGGCCCCCAGGTGATCTTCTACCTGGAGATCTGTGATCCTTTCCCTGTTAGTACTAGATCTAGGATAACCCTGTCTCTTGTGGGTTGTTGTACCAGTTGTTTGAGGCCCTCCCCCTGCAGGGAATCCACCATGTGTCTAGTTCTGGCAGATGTTCCTGCTGGTATTGACCAATCTATATCTGGCATATTGAAGTATCCCATTATCACAACCTCTCCTTTAGCTGTCATGTTTTGTATATCTTCTAACAGTAAGGTGTTTATGTCCTCCCTGTGGTCTGGAGGCCTGTAGACAACCGAGTTCGTATGGCTGTCCCATTTCCTGTTTCCAGGGTGACCCACAGTTCTTCTGGCTCCTTATGTGTATGTTGAATTTCTGTAGCTTTGATATTTTCATTGACATAAAGGGCCACTTTGCCTCCCCCTTTTTGCACCTCAGTCTCTTCTGAACAGCACATAGCCAGGTACTGAAGTCTCCCAAGTGTGGTTACTGGAAAACCATGTCTCGCTAATGGCTACTATGTCCAATTTAGCCTCTGTCATTATTGCCTGCAGGTCTGGGATCTTGTTTCCCAGACTGAGAGCATTTGTGTACATGATTTTCCATTGCCCAGATTTTGGTGTGTTAGTTGTTGGGCAAGGTCTGGCATTTCCCCTGTGCATCATATGGGGAGATGGACCTTTTTCCTTACCTGGTGATGCAAATGAACTGCAAACATGCTGAACTTCTGTTTGACCACTTGCTGAAGGGGGAAGGGTGTTCTTCCCATTCTACATATGGGGTGCTGCACCCCTCTCCCCAATTGCTAGTTTAAATATTCTGCAAAGACATCAAACTTCTGCCCCAATGCACTGACTCCCTCCTTAGCCAGATGCAGTCCATCAAATTTAAGGAGCTTGCGCTCCCAAAACTGTTGCCAGTTCCCTACATATTTGTGTCCTTTTTCCTGGCACCAGCCCTTGAGCCACATTTTTAGCTCCCCTATCTCCCCTTCTCTGACCTTCCGTCCATCTGTCCCCCTCTCCCAGACTGGCAGGATCTCAGAGAAAAAGATGCCGGATGAAATGGATGATAGTTTGTCACCCAGCTTAGTCAGGTGCTCCTTGTTTTCCACAAGTGACTGGCTGGTGAGATCATTAGTCCTTATGTGTACCAGGATGTCAATGTTTTATCCTGCTTTCTGAACAATTTTAGCAATGCAGTCAGTGTCTCTCCACACTGATGTACCTGGGAGACATCTGACCCATTACCCCTGGCTGGAGATATGTATCAACTCCTCGAATCATGGAGTCTCCTATGATCAGAAGTTTTTTGGATTTCCTTTTTGCTTTTTTTGGTTTTGTTCCTGTTTTGGGGGAGTTTTGTTGTGCTAGCTCCTGTGCTCCAGTGACCTGCTCTGCAGTGTCCTCTTCCCCTTTGTTTGATTTTGGAGATAGAGGTAGATACCTGTTTGTAGTTTTTATATGGTTTGTTTAGGTGATATGTTGGAGAGCATGAACCAGGTTAACAGTAAACAATAAATCAGGTTTATTGAGGGAGCATGAACAAGGGTGGGGTGAGAATCAAGAATAATGATTACTTTACTGTACTGAGACAGGTTAAATTTACTTTTTATCACTTCAGTTCTGACTTTGTTCAGTCTATGCAACTACTAGATACACAGCATGGAAAACAGGCATGCCTGAGGCAGTGCTGCGGTTTGGCCGGCGTTGCAGTTGTAGTTGGGGTTCTTGTTGGAAGTAAGGGTGATTAAGCATGAGCAAAACACTTGAA
Source organism: Neoceratodus forsteri (assembly GCA_016271365.2). Lineage (NCBI taxonomy): Eukaryota > Metazoa > Chordata > Ceratodontiformes > Ceratodontidae > Neoceratodus > Neoceratodus forsteri. The sequence continues at coordinate 1,123,512,104 of CM057449.1, read as the reverse complement.
AACCATAAGCCATTTGCAATCCTAACTGGATGGCCCAGTCACATTTAAACACATTAAACTGGCAAACTAAATCAGATGGTACCATTATACATTTAATTGCTTGGTTGCAGGGAGCTACCCTGGTTGTACTCACTGTACCCAAATAGAGAGATGGAAAAGCTGGCAACATCCAAGACCTCCAGGATGCTGGTGGGGACTGGGGCTGACATGACACACCTTCTTTTTGTGGCCTTTTCCTGTAGGTGCCTGCAACCTGCATTCAGTTGCTTTTCAGGGGCTGATTCCCCAATGCTGGTCTCTCGTCAGGATGATGATTCTGGTACAGGAACAGTCTTTCTGGGCTGCGGATGGCATGGGCCCAACTGGAAAATGTCTTTCTAAATACTTGGTAGTTTGGCTGATAGCTAAGTAACTGCCAAAACAGATGAAACCCATGACGGTCTTCCCAGCTTGCTGCTTGGAAGGAGATGTTCTCCACTGATGTACCGGGTCATAATGTCATACGCTTAATAGCATATGGCATTATGACCTAACCCAGACCTGTGCACTCTCCAATTTGGACCCCCCCAGAGATAGAATTCTAAGTGAGGGGGGTCCGGAGAGTGCAGCACTCCATAATGGGGGTGTGGGGCTCCACCCCCACAGAAAAGAAAATAAGCTGAAATCACGCAACGCGCTTGTGCTGCACAGCATTATGCCATGTGACATTATGACCCCATGTCCTCCACTGAAACTGGCTCCACTTTTAACACTGAAGTTCCTGAAGCACTCTCCATGCTGTCACTTGTATCACCCTGAGTTGACTGGAAGAACAAACGTTTCCTCACAGTTTAGGCTGGTTTCCAAACTCTAGATCTGGGCTACAGAAACCACACAATTTGCTTCTTTTCTGCTTTAGGTAGTCCTGGATTCAGTCAATCCCGTTTTGGAACCAAGCAGGGTCCACAGAAGGTGCGTGCAGGCCTCTACCTGTGGAAAGCAGCTACACTGCAACTGTTCCTCTCAGTGGCTCAAGCAGTCTCCAAATGAGCTTTTCCAACACAGTCCTGACTGAAGTTCAGGTTATCTGGATTCCAGTTGGATACCATTGCTGTCAATAACAGTTTGAGGATCCTCATTGTTTAATGAAGGCATCAACAAGAATGTTCACAGCTTTTCCCACAAATCACTGTGATTAGGATCCCTTGAGGACCCCTTGATTCTGATTGGTCCAACACAGGAGTCCAGAACCAAAGATGGTGGCTCCCATTGGAAAATACAATACTGGAAATATAAATAACTCATTTATTCAACAACAGAAAGGATTTAGAAATAAATATTTACAGCACCTTGAAGGGCTCCATCAGTGCTACTGAGCAACTGCTGAATGGAGCAAATTGGGGCAATGCCCGGCCAGCTACAAGCTCCACTGTATTCAGACTCAGCCCAGGCTATGTACACCATACTCAAGCTGGGTATCTTAAAGGGGTAGTTCAGTGACCTGAATTTGTACACTCACACAGGACAACACCAGAACCTTGCTGTACATGGATTTTCCCTCTTATGCTGGACGTCTGCCAGGCAGTGGGCATCAAATGAGCCCATGGAAATGCCTAAGGTAAGCCCTTTCAAATTGAGGCGGCTACACTCTCCTCTGCCCAGGAAACCTGGCATCTGCATCCAGTCTATAATACAAATAACATTTTTATTTTGCTCTATGAACTTGTTACTGTATACAGGGTTAACCCTCAAATAACCATGCACATTTTTCAGTAATAAGGTTTGTCTGGCAAAAATATCAAGATACACATTTTTCTTTTCATTTTCTTTCATTCCTGAACCAAGATATGGGGTCTTGAAGATTTTAAAAGTCCCCACACACATACCATCCCCATGCCACACCTACCATGAAAAAAAAATATTTTGTGCTGTTTAATATCAGAAACATGGGGAAGAACCATCCTAATGCAACTACAGCATGAATCTAGCATGTATATTCAACAAGTAACACCAGGGGAAGACAATTTTTAAAAATGGCGAATGGCAGCCAACTTTAATGACATGAATCATTAATTACAAAATCAACTTTAAAAAAATCTTACCACATCTGAGAAAACAAAAAATATACTGAGCATTAATCTTAGGTTGTCAGAAATACATTTTTGCTAAAATAACTATGTGATGAAAAAACATTTCCTTTAGCAATTGTACCATTTACAGATGGCATATTTTTGTCATGACAATTTGCATCTCTGTAATTTCCTTTTGTCTTTAATACCTTTACTCATATGTGTTACATGTTACCCTAGAAACCTTTGTATAGTAACCCTTAGTGGACAATAAATCCATACTCTTCAGCTAACTTTTGGAACTCTATAAGGGCAATCCCTTCGATACTTTGTAGATGACCTGATTTATTTCTTAGAAGATGTGGTAAACACTATTCTGGGCAGGGAATTAGCTGTAACATATACCCCTTTATGAACTACATTGATGAGCAAGTCCACAGGTTTTTCTGGTACGTCATATGTGAGCTGAACCACTGGTTTCACAATTCTTCCTGACTTTCTAGGTGTAGAGGGAAATAGAAACATAGAAACATAGACTTTGACAGCAGATAAGGACCACTTGGCCCACCCAGTCTGCCCATTTCCCTACCTACTGGATAAGCTGCAGATTCTAGTTAACCAACAGCCTACTTCCTGCCACCCCCCACTACAATTGCCTTATGTCTGTCCCATGCATGTTTAAATTCCCCTGTTTTTGAACCCAACAACCTCCCAGGAGGCGGTTCCATGCATCACCACTCTCTCAGTGAAAACAAATTTCTTCACATTACCTCTGAGCCGCCCCCTCTATCTTTAAATTGTGCCCCCTTGTTCTTACACATCTCTTTTTCTGAAAGATGCTACCCTCCTGGACTTTGTTGATTCCCTTGAGGTACTTGAATGTTTCTATCATGTTCCCCCGTCCCTCCTTTCATTAAGGGTATACATATTAAGCTCCCTCAGTCTCTCTCTCTTCATATGATTTCTGATGTAGACCCTGCACCATTTTAGTTGCCCTCCTCTGGACTGCTTCCATCCTGTCTATGTCCTTGCATAGATGAGGTCTCCAAAACTGCACACAGTACTCCAGATGTGGTCTCACCAACTGTATGTACAGAGGGATAACAATTTCCCTTTTTCTACTTGTGATGCCCATTTCTATGCATCCCAGTATCCCCTTGACTCTCCTTACTGACTTCTCACATTGTTTACCAACCTTTAGATCATCTGATGTAACTACCCCCAGGTCCCTTTCCATTTTTGTTGTTGTTAGTACCTCCCCTGCTATTGTGTACTCTTCTCCTGGGTTTTTGTTTCCCAGGTGCATTACTTTGCACTTCTTTGCATTGAATCTAAGTTGCCATATGCCTGACCATTCCTCCAACCTTGCCAAGTCCCTTCTCATCCTTTCTACCACCCCCTTGTGTATCAACTCTGTTACAGATCTTTGTGTCATCTGCAAAGAGGCATACCTTTCCCTCCAGATCTTCTGCAATGTCACCTATAAAGATGTTAAAGAGGACTGGACCCAGTACTGAGCCCTGAGGTGCTCCACTAGTGACCCCCCCTTTTTCAGAATGTGTTCCATTCACTGTTACCTTCTGTGTCCTGTTGTGCAGCCAGTTTGCTACCCAGGCTACCACCCTGGGACCCACTCCCAGGCTGGCTAACTTGATTATTAATCTTTTGTGTGGGACTGTGTAAATGCCTTGCTAAAGTCTAGGTAGGCCATATCCACAGCCCCTCCCTGGTCTATTACTTTGATCACCCAGTCAAAGAAGTCTATTAGATTCATCTGACATGACTTTCCTGCTGTAAATCCATGCTGCTTTGGGTCCTGTGCTCCACTGGCCTCTAGGTACTCAACAATTCTTTCTTTCAGAAGTGATTCCATCATTTTCCCTACCACTGAGGTCAAACTTACAGGTCTGCAGTTTCCTGCTTCTTCCTTGCTCCCACTTTTGTGAAGGGGAATCACATCTGCCGTTTTCAAGTCCTCAGGTACCACCCCATCCTCCCATGATTTGTTAAAAAGTGTGGTCAGTGGTGTCACTAGGTCCTCCCTTAGTTCTTTTAGGATTCTGGGGTGAATCCCGTCAGGCCCCATTACTTTGTCCACCTTGAGTTTTAGGAGTTCTTTCAGGACTCTCTTCTGTAAATGGACTGGTGTCAACCCCCCCACCCAGAGTGCTTCTATTGTCTAGTTTAGGTAACTCCTCAACTTCTTTTGTGAATACTGAGCAAAAGTATTCATTCAGTATATCTGTCTTTTCACTGTCTCCCTCTGCCCACCTCCCCCTCCCTCATTAATCTTCACTATTCATCCCTTAACCTTTCTATGCATGGACACTTCAACAGTAGCATTCTGGTTCATGATTCCAGGCTCATTGTTCAGCAACAAGACAGCTTCTGATGAAGGGGGCACCACTTTATTCTCTTGAGGTTCAGAACTTATTATGGGTTCATCTCCTTGCACATTAATTTGGTTTTCTGGCTCCTGAGTCTCATCTTCATCAGAAATAGGTATTTCAACTATATTGAAGTCATCCAACACACTTAACATTTTCAGGTATGTTCATAGTTTCTTCCACCCAAGTCAGTTAATTTCCCCCACTTGTTTCACTATCACCTTGAGATTCCTTGGTTGGTTCACCAGTTTCTTTTTCAGAATCAAGTGCTTCAATATCAGACAGTTCCACTAAGCAGAGGGAGTTTGCTATGTCAGAAGTCACACTTTGTGCATTACTATCAGGAGGTACAGGTACAACTGAGAGATTAGGATTGTCAGAGGTCACTGGACTGTTAGGGCCATCACTGAAAGTAGGGCAGAAGGCTCCTTGAAACAGTTGGCCTAATTTGAGAGAAGGGTAATAAGCAACAGCACATTCATTGTCATTATCTTCAGAATCAGCATCATTATTGACTAGGACATCACTGGTCAAAGACTCAGGCTGTTGAGCAGCAGGAGACTGAATTAATGGCTTTTCCATACAGCAGATCTAGTGATAGGCCCTGTTGGAGCAGTATCTTGAGGTGCAGTATCTATAACAATTTGACCAATTGGCGGAAGGCGATTTCTGTGTATTGTGTTTACAGCTTGAGGATCTCCTTCAGATCACACTTTATATACTGGTAGGTCATCTAGCTGACTGATCACTATGTAGGGGGTGTGGCTTCAGCAGTAGGCTATTTTATGTTTTCCCTGAAAACCAGGATTATGCATTAACACATGATCTCCATCCTTTAACTCTTGTGCCTCAAGTCTCTTATCATGCCGAACATTGTTAACCAAATTTTTCTTTGCTGCCATAGTATGTGCAAGCTGGTAGATGTGATTGAGTTGTGCTTTCAATTTCTTGACATGCTGTAGGTAATTGTTGGACTGAACTCCATCAGGTGAAACTCCAAAACAGAAATCAACAGGAAGGTGTGCCTCTCTACCAAACATGAGATGATAAGGAGAAAATCCTGTGGCACAATTCTTGGTGCAATTATATGTGTGCACAAGGGGACTTATGTATTGACTCCACCTTGGCTTATCTTTGGGATGCAGAGTGCCAAGCAGGTCAAGTAAAGTTCTATTAAACCTTTCCAGCTGCAGACCTCCTTGGGGATGGTAAGGAGTGGTTCTGGACTTTCGCTCCCCCCAGATAGACAATAACGCTTCAATAAGTCTGCAATCAAAGTCCTGGCCTTGATCTGAATGTATCCATTGTGGGGCACGGTAGTGAGCAAAGAACTTCTCCACAAGGACTTTTGCTACTGTGTCTGCCTTCTGGTCTTTAGTTGGGTACGCCTGCGCATACCTTGTAAAGTGATCTGTCACTATGAGCACATTACCAGTGCTCTTTGAATCTGGCTCTAGGCTCAGGAAATCTATACATATGAGCTCTATTGGGGCACTAGTAGCTATATTGACCAAGGGGACTGCTCTCTGTGGCTGAGTCTTTCACTGGAGACATCTACTATAAGTATTGATGTACTGATTAAAATCCACGCCCATTTTAGGCCAGTAGAAATGTGCATGGGCCATGTCCAGAGTTCTTTTGCTATGTAAATGTCCCATTTGGTCATGTAGGGCCTTTAGCACAACGTACTTGAACTTTGTGGGAAACACTAGTTATCTTTTCACAACTTCTTCTTGATTATCAGTCAACTGATTCTGAGACATCTTCAGCCTTTGTGGGGGGGGGATTTAGGATTGGTCTGATCATTAGGTCATAATATTGTTCCGTTTGAAGGTCAGCTGGTGTTAACTTTGCCACGGCACTTAGATCTAGGGCTGCAAAGTTACAATAGGCCACGGGCAAGCATCAGGAAGCCCCAGAAAATCAGTCAGGCAGTCCACAGTTTCAGCAGATGAAGTGTCATCTCTATTGAACTTATGGCACAATGCTTTTACAGAATGCTCTGATATTCATACCCACTCTTGGTTGAAGGCAGGTCTTCTTGACAAGGCATTGGCATCAACGTGGTTGAGGCCAGGTTGGTACTCAATTGCATAATCATACATAGCTAATGCTGAGAGCCATCGGTGTCCCATTGCATCTAGTTTAGCAGACGTTTGAACATAGGTTAATAGGTTGTTGTCTGTTTTAACCAATATCTTGGCACCATACAAATATTCATGGAATTGTTCCACAATTGCACATTTGAAAATGAGAAATTCCAATTTATGCACAGGGTAGTTCTTTTCTGATGGAGTCAGACTTCTGGTGACATACGCCACTGGGTGCAGTCCTTCTATATACTCTTGGTAAAGCACAGCTCTGAGGCCACTTAGGCTAGCATCAGTGTGCAGCACATAGGGCTTGGATGGATCTGTATATGTAAGAACAGGAGTGTGAGTCAGCTGATAAATGATTTCATAGAAAGCTACATCACACCCTGGCGTCCATCTCTGCCCAAAGGATTCCTGAGGCTGGAAATAAGATTTTACAGTTTCTTTCTCAGTATTTTTCTTGAACTTTTTATGAGTGTGTGGGGGAGGTACCCTTGCATTAAGTTCAACAGTGGAAGCACTACTTTGGAGTAGTCTCTGACAAAACAGTGATAATAACTTTAAAATTCCAGAAATCATTGCAGCTGTTTTAAGTTGTTTGGCTTTGGCCAGTCATTTAGCTCTTCTACCTTGCTGGGATTAGTCTGGATGCCTTCGGATGACACAATGTGGCCTACATATTTTACAGAACTCTGGAAAAACTGACATTTGTCGATTAATATCTTCAAACCAAACTCTTCCAATCTATCTAACACCTTGAATAGGCGAGCCTCATGTTCTTCAAGGGTTTTGCCCCCCAAAATGACATCATCAAGGTAAACTAAACATTGAAGAAGGTTCATATCTTCCACAGCATGCTCCATTAGTCTTTGAAAAGTCCCTGGTACACATGATATACCCTGGGGCATGCAGAGGAACTCATAGAAGCCTAATGGGTAAATGAATGCAGTCATTTTTCTGTCTTCTGGAGGCACTGATATTTGATAGTACCAGCTGCAGAGATCAAGGACCGAAAACCACTTACTCCCATTTAGGCAGTCCAAGGCATCTTGTATGCATGGCATGGAATATTGGTCAAGCAGAGTTCTTTTATTAAGGGTCCTGTAGTCTACACACATACAGATGGAGCCATTCTTTTACAGGACTACAACAAATGGAGAAGCGTAAATACTGCATTATTCTTGTATGATACCAGACACAAGCATTTCCTGTAGATGGCATCTGACATCGTCAATGTCAGCAGGAGCTAGGCACTTGGACTGTTCCCTGAAAGGCCTCTCATCTTGCAGTCAAATATGATTTTCAGCACCAGAAACACAACCAACATCTCATTCTTTAAGAGAGAACACTTTGGTTCACTGAGACAGCTTTTTACTGATTCTATCCCTCCTGCTATCAGGGATGGTGACTCTCCAAAATCAAACATGCCCGGTGATACTTCACATTCTACTCCATTTTGACACACTTGGACAGCAAATATGGCCATATCAGCACAATAGCTTGGCTGTGGTGCAATCTTGGTTAACTTTAATGTCCCAATCCATAACATTCTGAATTCAGATCACCACTTGCCAAGGATAGGTGTGAGCACACACAGGCAGCACACTGGGTTTAACTAGAAGTCCTTCAGGCAGTTTTCCTTCTTCTGGTGCATCCAGCATTAATATTTTGTTGATCACACCTTTGCACAAGCGTACCTTTCTGCTGACACTGTATTGGGCGTTAGGGGGAAGAACAGTAGGTGAGGAATCTTTCTTCCATACAATTCCCACGGGTTCATCCTGGTCACCTTCGTCTGGGTGCATCAGCATCTCGTACACCTTCTGTACCATGGCATGGATGTGTAAAGCTGTCCCTGTCTTTTGGGCTTGTCTTTCCTGACACATTTTCACAAGGCAACTGAACATATGTGCATTAGTGCCAGTTAGTATTGGAATTCCATCATACAAGCCAGAGGGGGACACACAAGGCCTAAGGCCTCCAATGGATCTCCTACACCTGCCACGATGAAGGGAAAGAAAACCACATTCAAAGAAAAGCCAAGATAAAATATAGCTTGTCACTTAACCCCCACACATGCACTCCATCAAAGGGCTGTACAGGATGTTATGATCGGTGATGATCATACCAATCTTTAAATATTATCGTGACCTGAGATCCGCTGCCCAAAATGGCTCGGGCCACAGTACCACTGATATGTACGGTAGTCACCATGAAAGGACCCACTATTTCTGTCCAGTCAGGGGGAGCATTGCTTACAGTGTGCGTGTCAGTAGACTGTTCCACATATGTCTTGCAGGGAGGTTTGGACTGAGGCTTCAGACCACTTTGTTTCACATGGCTAAGTAGCTTGGCTGTTTCTTTCCTCAGGTCTTCAGGGGAATTGCAGGTTCTTCTAGTGTGCCCATCCTCTCCCCAAGAGTAGCAGAAGACATTGGGTCTAGGGTTATATGTTCAAGCAGGTTCTTCAGTCTGATTTCGACTAGGGTAAGGACTAGGGGCCCCATTTTCAAAGCCCTGCATCTGATGCAAGGTGCTTGCACCAAACAGATATGGTGCAAGGTACACCTTGCATCCAGGGCTGCCTCCACACAGTTCACAATGGTTGCCTGCATCGACCATAGGCTGCCTGCCCCAAACAGAGCTTGTACCAGCCCTGTGCCCTGCACTGCCCTGTGACATGGCACTAGGTGGACTGCGCTGACACAGGCTGCAGCTTGCTATTCACAGACAGCACCCAGTGGAATAAATTCTAAGTCCCCTTACACCAGCCAGGGCTGGCGTAAGGGGACTTAGGCATTGCGCCCCTGGGTGAGCTGTCCTATGGGTAGTGCAGCGTGTCCCACATCTCCAACCCCACCATGCCCCACAAGTGCCATATAGTGGACCCCCATCCAGGTTGTGCCCCCATAGGGCATCCAGGGCAGGAACACCCACCCGATCCTCGATGTTCCCCTCAGTATGTTGGTAGTGCTCCCCTCCAGATCCCGGTGTCCCAGTTAGTACCAGAACAAATGCCACCAACCCTCCCACTGGTGCCCCTGCACCCTCACCCATGCAGGTAGTGTCTCCCCATCCCCAGACAGAGCAGGGGACTGGCACAGCCCTCCACACACCTCTGCTGCAGGTTCCTAACCATGCAGCTGACAGTCCAAGGGGCTTGCAGTGAACCCTTCCATGCAACATGCAGTTGCCACATGGCTGGGGTTGCCACAATCATTGGGTCTTAGGCGCCAGGACCCCTCCTGTACCAGAATCTGGTGCAGGGTCCCTGGCACATGGGGCATTGGTACAAGCTGCTGTGTGCTGCAGCTTGTGCTAAACGCAGCCCTGTTCAAGAATCGGGCCCTTGGTTTGCAATCATCTTTAGGCCTAGATCCAGGTTCAGTTTCATTGGGTCTTCTCCAGGACGAAGACTGGTGAGATGTTAAAGCAAGATCATGCACCAAGTCTCTCAGCTCCCTCATTTCCTTCAGCATATCTTCATTTGGTCCCTCACAAAGGACTTGAACACTGGCACTGGTGGCAGAAGGCAGTGTCTCACTGACATCTTCAGCATCAGAACTACAAACAGTTTGACCTTTAACCAATTTCAGAGCACTCTGGCACTGGCCATTACTTCTCATAACTCTTCTAACAGGTCTTTAGTTTGCTGAGCATCAAGAGCAGGTTCTTTGTCAAAAGACTTCTCAGGGGCTGGGGCTGTTCGGGCAGTGCCTGTATAAGGGTCCCAAAACTCTTCCATATTTTCAGCTTTTCTGATTTCTTTCATTAACCAGCAGTTTTCAGGAGGATTATCTTTGTGATCCTGAAACTTTAAGTAAAGGATTAGTACACTGGAGAATCTGTCAGACTTAAGGATTTGTCCTAGCCTCACTCTGTGCAAATCACTTGTCAACACCCCACCTTCTCTGTGAGCTCTTTACAAGGCCCTCTCCAAACAGGTTACATAAGCTGACAAAAGTTAATTTTTTCGCTGCTTGGTGGACTTGAATTTCCACATTAAGTCCTCTCCAGACTCAGTACTGCTGAAAACCCCCAACTAACCCAAACAAATATTCATTGGCTGAAGCATCAGGATTAGTGGATCTCAGAAACCTGATTGGTTCAAGTGCAGGGCCACTCAAGCTTTCTATGAGCCTCTTTCTTTTCTCTGCTTCTGCGCATTACCATTCTTGGATCAGGGGGATGCATAGTCCATCCAAATCTCCAGAGCATCCTCCCCATGGGGTGTGGGAACAGTACCAGAGAACAATTGCAGCCTGCAGTAGGAATCCAGGTTTACTGAGGATATGAGCACTGGTGATGGCATAGGCAAAGGTGCCGGTGAGGGAGCAGGTGAAGGAGCAGAGGAGGGGTTTGTAGGTGTAACCCCCCCCAGGTCTCTAAGGCCTTTTTGAAGTGTTTCCAAGTTTGTCCCTTGGCTGCTAATAACTTCCCCAACTTATCTTTAAATTCATCTAACTTAGGTGACCCCCCCAGGCGTTGATGCCCCATAATGCATAGTGATTACTCTCCAACCCACCTGGGCCTCATCAGGGATAATAACAGGGGTTACATGCTTAGGGTCCACTACAATGTTGCACGCTATTAATGCTACTATACTCTGACTAAACAAATCAGAATTTTGTACTTGTACAGTGGCTTTATCTAAACATTTTGACTTTATTTACCACTTCTTCTACAGCATCTTTGTTGGTACCCAAAGGGATATCTAATAGCATTTAGCATCAAAGCCTTGTGAGAATCAACCTCCTCAGCTTCACACCACCCTATCAGGTGATGCACAGTCATTTTATGGGCAGAGATTCCAAGTCTAATTCAAGCCCCATCCTCCATTTTAATATCAGTACTCATAGGATGAGAAATTGCAGTTTCGTATTTTGGCTACTAGAGGGCAATATCCTAGTGGTGCCTCCACATTTGTGACCCTGGTGGCATTATACCAAGGGCTACTACCCCTACCTGCTGCCCTAACTGCAGGTTGAGGGGACTGGGTTTGGAATTAGCTGCTACTGGGGTCTTCCCGGTTACCCACCCGATAGCGACAGTTCATCAGCGAAGTCCCCTACAGCGACTACAGCACCATGCCACTGTAGGGAACCCACTGGAACATGGTACTGTCTGTTGGGGATCCTGCATTCCCCCAAATCAGTGCTGATGTGAAGTTGATAATCCTAAAAAGGGGGAGGTGCAGAGGTTTGGGGCGAAGTCCCCTGAAGAAAATATATATAGCCACAGGGAACCAGCAGCCAACTGAAGAATGCAGTCAACCTGCCAGTTTTGCTGATGGGGTATTCGACAAATATTTTGTCAAACACCCATCGTAGATCTGGGTTTTCCTACCCACAGTATACATATAATTATGGTGTCTCCACCCAGAGTAACTCTTATGTTGGTAACTAACAAGATTGGTAGAGCCCTCTGTGAAGCAATAACCACCCACAATCCCACCTTGTGACCTTTTCACTTAGTTTTACAACTGTAACACTTAACACTTAGAATACAAGCTAATGCCAGCATTAATGATATTCTCATGTACAAGCCACCTACCAGCAGGGTCTAGGCATCCAGCATTCACCCTGCAACCCCTTGTAAAAGACAGTTTCAATAACACAACCAAGTATTTTCAGTATACATTGCCAATGTTTCAGTAACTTTAAACCAGGTAATGATATGTTCATGAACCAGGTTAACAGTAAATAATAAATCAGGTTTATTGGGGGGTCGTGAACAAAGGTGGGGTGGGAATATGGAATAATGATGACTTTAATGTACTGAGACAGGTTAAATTTACTTTTTATCACTTTAGTCTCTGATTTTATTCAGTCTATGCAACTACTGGGTACCCAGAGTGGAAAACATGCATGCCTGAGGTGGTGCCATGGGTTGGCGGGCATTATAGCTGTAGTTGGGGCTCTTGATGGAAGAAAGAGTGATTAAGCATGAGTAACACACTTGAAAAACTGTAAGACATTTGTAATCCTAACTGGATGGCCCAGTCACATTTAAACACATTAAACTGGCAAACTGAATCAGATAATACCATTATACATTTAATTGCTTGGTTGCAGGGACCTACCCTGGCTTTACTCACTGTACCCAAATAGAGAGATGGAAAAGCTGGTGAAATCCAAGACTTCTAGGATGCTGGTGGGGACTGGAACCAACACGACTCACCTTCTCTTCACATCCTTTTCCTGTAGGTGGCTGCAACCTGCATTCAGTTGCTGTGCAGTGGCTGATTCCCCAATCCTGGTCTTTCACCAGGATGATGATTCTGGTACAGAAATAGTCTTTCTGAGCTGTGAATGGGATAGGCCCAACTGGAAAATGTATTTCTAAATACTTGGTAGTTTGGCTGATAGCTCAGTAACTGGAACTGTCAGAACAGATGAAACTGACGATGGTCTCCCCTGCTTGTTGCTTGGCAGGAGATGTTCTCCACTGAACCTAGCTCCACTTTTAACACAGGAGTCCTTGGAGCACTCTCCATGCTGTCACTTGCATCACCCTGAGGTGAATGGAAGTACAAACTTTTTCTCATGATTTAGGCCAGTTTCCCAAATCTAGCACAAGGCTACAGAAACCACACAATCTGCTTCTTTTCTGCTTTAGGCAGTCCTAGATTCAATCAGTCAATCCCTTTTTGGAACAGAGCAGGGTCCTCAGGAGGCAAGTACAGGCCTCTCTCTCTGTGAATGGCAGCTATACTGTGACTGTTATTCTTGGTGGCTCGAGCAGTCTCCAACTGAACTTTTTCAACACACTCCTGAATGAAGTTCAGGATATCTGGATTCCGATTGGCTACCCTTGTGGTCAATCACAGTTTGAGGATCATCATTGGTTAATTTAGGCACCAACAAAAAAGTACACAGCTTTTCCCACAAATCACTGTGATTACGACCCCTTGAGGACCCCTTGGGTCCGATTGGTACAAAGCAGGAGTCCAGGACCAAAGATGGTGTCTCCCACTGGAAAATACAACACTGGAAACATAAACACCTAATTTATTCAACAACAGAAAGGATTTACAATTAAATATTTACAGCACCTTGAAGGGCTCTATCAGTGCTACTGAGTGACTGCTGAATAGAGTGAATTTTAGTGATGCCTGGCCAGCCATGAGCTCCATTGCACTGGTACCCAGCCCAGGCTATGTACACCATACACAAGCTGGGTATCTTAGAGGTGTAGCACGGTGGCCTAGATTTACACACTTATGCAGGACAACATCAGAACCTTGCTGTACATGGATTTACCCTCTTATGCTGGACATCTGCCAGGCAGTGGGTATCAAAGGGGCCCAGGGAAATGTGCAAGGTAAGCCCCTTAAAATTTGGGGGGCTACACTCTCCCCTGCCCAGGAACTCGGCATCCACATCAAGTGTATAATACAAATAACATTTTTATTTTGCTCTATGAACTAGTTACTGTATACAGGATTAACCATCACATTATTATATACAGTATCTGCACAGATATAAATTGATTATACACATTATAGAATTGCCTTTAACTTAAAGGAGATTTCGTTTAGCAATTATACAATTCACAGATAGTATATTTTTGTAATGATAATTTGCATCTCTGTAATTTACTTTTGTCTTTAATACCTTTACTCATATGTGTTGCATGTTACCCTAGAAACCTTTGAATAGTAACCCTTAGTGGACAATAAATTCATACTTTTCAGCTAACCCTTAAAACTCTATATGGTGACCCCTGGGATACTTGGTAGACAACTTGATTAATATCTTGGAGGATGCAGTAAACACTATTTTGGGCAGGGAATTGGCTGTAACATATACTCCTTTATGAATTACATTCATTGTCATGTCCACAGGTTTTTCTGGTATGTCATATGTGAGGCGAACCACTGGTTTTACAATTTTTCCTGACTTTCTAGGTATAGGGCACAATGGCATGGACACTTCAACAGTAGCATTCAGGTTCATGACTCCCTGCTCATTGTCCAGCAACAAAACAGTTTCTGATGAAGGGGGCACCACTTCAATCTCTTGAGATTTAGAACTTATTATGCATTCCTCTCCTTGCACATTAATTTGGTTTTCTGGTGCCTGAGGCTCATCTTCATCAGAAAGAGATATTTCAACTGTGTTGGAGCCATCCAACACACTGTTAGCATTTTCAGGAATATCCATAGTTTCATGGACCCAATTCAATTTCCCCCACTTGTTTCACTAAATCCTTGAGATTCCTTGGCTGGTTCACCAGTTTCTTTTTCAGAATCAAACACTTTAATATCAGACAGTTCCACTAAGCAAAGAGAGTCTGCTATGTCAGAAATCACACTTTGTGCATCACCCTCAGGAGGTTCAGGTACAACTAAAAGGCTAGGATTGTCAGAGGTCACTGGACTGTTAGGGACATCATTGAAAGTAGGACAGAAGGCTTCTTGAAACAGTTGGCCTATTTCTAGAGAAGGATAATTAGCAACACCACATTCATTAGCACTATCTTCGGAATCAGCATCATTATTGACAATGAGTGGAGGATGGCACATGTAGTGCAGTTGCGCAAGAGTGGACCAAGGAATGAACCTGGTAATTATCATCTGGTAAGTCTCACCTCCATAGTGTGCAAACTCATGGAAATGATACTAAGGAAAGACTGGCATCATACCTGGAGGACAACGGCCTCCAGGATGTGAGGCAGCATGGGTTCATTTCAGGGAAGTCTTTTTAAACCAGCCTGATACAATATTATGACTGGGTGACAGGTGAGTGGGATAAGGGTCCTGCGGTGGATGCTCTTTACTTGGACTTCAGCAAGGCATTTGATTCAGTGCCTCATGTGCAGCTTGGGGGGAAGCTAACTGGTGTATAGGTAGGGGCAAAAATGATGAACTAGGTCACAAGCTGGCTGAGTGGGAGGCTGCAACAGGTGGTGGTGGGAGGGGTGCTCTCAACTCCGAAGCTGGTGATGAGTGGGGTGCCACAGGGCTCTGTGCAGGGACCAGTATTATTTGGGCTCTTTATATCAGACATTGCGCACAGGGTGATGAGCAAGTTAAGTCTGTTCGCAGACAACACCAAAATGGGAGCAGTGGTGGATGGAGGGGAGATATGGAAGCAGCAGCATGGGGACCTAAGCAAGCTAGAAGAGTGGTCAGAGAGGAGGCAGCTGGGGTTCAATGCAAAGAAGTGTAAGGTTATGCACTTCGGGGTGAAGAACCCAAGGAGAGAATACTGGATGGGGGGGTGGTTAAGCTGGGGATCATTGAGGAGGAGGAGAAAGACCAGAGGTAATGGTAACAGGGACCATGAACAACACTGCCCTGTGCAGGAGAGCAGCTGCAAAAGTGAACAAAATGCTGGGGAGCATAGCTAGGGGGTTTTCGTCCAGGCAAAGAGAGGTGATATTGCCCCTCTACAGGTCACTGGTAAGGCTGCATTTGGAGTATTGTGTGCAGTTTTGGAGGTCATACCTGAAGTGTGATATCAGGCTACTGAAGGGGGTGCAGAGGAGAGCAATGAAGATATGTGGACTGGAGAGGAGAGACTATGAGAGCAATATGGGAGACCTAAATATGTACACCATGGAGGATAGAAGGGGAAAGGGGGGACATGATAGAGACATTCAAGTGTCTGAGGGGAATCAGTAAGGATGGAGCAGACAGGGTCTTTAAGCTAAGGAGGGGGAGGGACACCAGGGGGCATGGGCTAAGAATAGAGGGGGGAAGATTTAGGGAAATTAGGAGGCATTATTTCACAGAGAGGGTGGTAGCAAAATAGAATGTAATACCAGAATGGGTGGTATCATGTAAATCTATGAAGATCTTTAATAGGGCATGGGACTGGGAACTGTGGAGAGTGAGGGTGGGGGCAGCAGTGGGATGACAAAGGGGAAGGGGTGGGGCAGCTGTGAACTAGAGATGCTAGCTGCACACTCAAGCAGACTTATGTAGACCAGGTGGTCTGTTCCTGCTGGCACATTGGTATGTTCATATGACATTACTGGTCAAAGGCCCAGGATATTGAACAGCAGGAGACTGACAATGGCTTTTTCTGTGTAGCAGATCTGGTGACAGACTCTGTTGGAGCAGTATCTTGAGGTGCAGTATCTATGACAATTTGACCAATTGGCAGAAGGTGATTTCTGTGTATTGTCTTTACTGCTCGAAGATCTCCTTCAAGTTGCACTTTATGTACTGGTAGGTCATGTAGCTGACTGATCACTTTGTAGGGGGTGTGACTCCAGCAGCCAGCTAATTTATGTTTCCCCTGAAAACCAAGATTACACATTAACACACGATCTTCAGCCTTTAACTCTTGTGCCTTAAGTCTCTTACCTTGCCAAACTTTGTTAACCAAATTTTTCTTTGCGGTCATATGTGCAAGCTGGTAGGTGTGATTGAGTTGTGCTTTCAATTTCTTGACACACTGTAGGTAATTGTCAGACTGAACTCTATTGGGTGAAACTCCAAAACAGAGATCAACAGGAAGGCATGCCTCTCTACCAAACATGAAATGATAAGGCGAAAATCCTGTGGCATCGTTCTTGGTGGAGTTATATGCATGCACAAGGGCACTTATCTGTTGACTCCACCTTGGTTTATCTTTGGGATGAAGAGTGCCAAGCATGTTGAATAAAGTTCTATTAAATCTTTCCAGCTGCAGATCTCCTTGGGGATGGTATGGCGTGTTTCTGGACTTTCACATCCCCCAGAAAGACAATAACTCTTTAATAAGTCTGCACTCAAAGTCCCGGTCTAGATCCAAATGTATCCATTGTGGGGCACGGTAGTAAACAAAGAATGTCTTCACAAGGACTTTTGCTACTGTGGCTGCTATCTGGTCTTTAGTTTGGTATGCCTGCACATATCTTGTAAAGTGATCTGTCACTATGAGCACATTACCAATATTCTTCGGATCTGGTTCTAGGCTCAGGAAATTCATACATATGAGCTCCATTGGGGTACTAGTAGCTATATTGACCAATGGGGCTGCTTGCTGTGGCTGAACCTTTCACTGGAGACATCTACCACAAGCCTTGATGTACTGATTAATATCCATACCTATTTTAGGCCAGTAGAAATATGCACGGGCCATGTCCAGAGTTCTTTTGCTACCTAAATGTCCAATTTGTTCATGTAGAGCCTTTAGCACAACATACTTGAACTTTGTGGGCAACACTAGTTGTCTTTTCACAATGTCTTCTTGATTATCAGTCAACTCTCTATATAATAGTCTCTCTCTCTTATCTTGAGTTTAGGCCCTTCCCAAGTAACAGAGCTGTTTTGAGGTCATTGGACAGCAATTTTAAGACATCTTCTCCCTTTGTGAGAGCATTTAGGACTGGTCTGATCATTAAGTCATAATATTGTTCCCTTTGAAGTTCAGCTAGAGTTAACTGTGCCAGGGTACTTAAATCTAGGGCTGCAAAGTTTCAATAGGCCACAGGCAAGCACATATCAGGAGGCCTCAGACAATTAGCCAAGCAACCCAGAGTTTCAGCAGATAGAGTGTTATCATCATTGAACTTAATGGCACAGTGCTTTTATGGAATGCTTTGACATTCATACCCACTCTTGGTTGGAGGCAGGTCTCCTTGACAAGGCATTTGCATCAACGTGGATGAGGCCAGGTCGGTACTCCACTACATAATCATACGTAGATAATGCTGAGAGCCATCGGTGTCCTGCAACATCTTGTTTAGCAGTCGTTTGAACATAGGTTAATGGGTTGTTGTCTGTTTTAACCAATATCATGGCTCCATACAAGTATTCATGGACTTGCTCCACAATTGCCCATTTGAGAGCGAGAAATTCCAATTTATACATGAGGTAGTTTTTTTCTGATGGAGTTAGACTTCTGCTGACATACTGTACTGTATGCCATTGGGAGCAGTGCTTCCATATACTCTGGGTAGAGCACAGCCCTGAGGTCAATAAAGCTAGCATCAGTGTGCAGCATGTAGGGCTTGACTCTATCTGCACATGCAAGAACAAGAGTGTGAGTCAGCTGATAAATGATTTTATAGAAAGCTGCATCACAACCTGGCATCCATCTCTGCCTAAAGGGTCTGTGAGGCCAGAAATAGGATTTTACGGTCTTTTTCTCAGTACATTTCTTCGACTTTTTATGAGTGTGGGGGGGGGTACCTTTGCATTAAGTTCAACAATGGACACACTACTTTGGTGTAGTCTCTGACAAAACAGCGATAGTATCTGAAAAAGCCCAGACTTCATTGCAGTTATTTCAAGTTGTTTGGCTTTGGCCAGTCAGTTAGTGCTTCTGCCTTGCTGGGATCAGCCTGGATGCCTTCGGATGACACACTGTGGCATACATATTTTATGGAGCTCTGGAAAAACTGGCATTTGTTGATTAATAACTTCAAACCAAACTCTTCCAGTCTGTCTAACACCTTATATAGGTGCGCCTCATGTTCTTCAAGGGTTTTTCCCAAAAAATTAAGTCGTCAAGGTAGACTAAACATTCAAGAAGGTTCATATCTCCCACAGCACACTCCATTAGTCTTTGAAAAGTCTCTGGTGCACCTGATATACCCTGGCACATGCAGAGGAACTCATAGAAGCCTAATGGGTAAATGAATGCAGTCATTTCTCTGTCCTCTGGTGTAATTGGGATTTGATAGTACCCGCTGTGGAGATCAAGGACCGAAAACCACTTACTCCCATTTAGGCAGTCCAAGGCATCTAGTATGTGTGGCATAGAATATTGGTCAGGCACAGTTCTTTTATTATGGTTCCTGTAGTCTACACACATATGGACGGAGTCATTATTTTTCTGGACTACAGCAATTGGAGAAGCGTAAGGACTGCATGATTCCTGTATCATACCAGCCACCAGCATTTCCTATAGATAGCACCTGACATTGTCGATGTCAGCAGGAGCTAGGCACTGTGACCATTCTCTGAAAGGCCTCTCATCATGCAGATGGATATGATGTTCATCATTGGAGACACAACCAACATCCCATTCTTTAAGACAGAACACTTTGGTTCGCTGAGACAGCTTTTGACTGATTCTATCCCTCCAGCTATCAGAGACTGGAGACTCTCCAAAATCAAACATGCTCAGTGATACTTCACACACTGCTCCATTTTGACACACTTGGACAGCAGTACAGCCATATCAGCACAATAGACCTTGGCCATGGTGCAACCTCAGTTAACTTTAATGTCCCTATCTGTAACATTCTGAATTTGGACCACCACTCTCTGAGCATAAGTGTGAGCATGGACAGGCAGCACAGTAGGAGTCCTTCAGGCAGTTTTCCTTCTTCTGGTGCATACTGCATTAATATGTTGTTGGTCACATCTTTGCGAAAGCGTATCTTTCCACTGATACAGTACTGGGCATTAGGGGGAAGAACAATAGGTGAGGAATCCTTCTTCCATACAATTCCCATGGGTTCAGCCTGGTCAGCATCATATGGGTGCATCTGTATCTTGTATGTCTTCTGTACCATTGCAAGGATGTGTAGAGCTTTCCCTGTCTTTTGGGCTTGTGTTTCCTGACACATTTGCACAAGGTGTCTGATCATATGTGCCTTAGTGCCAATCAGTACTGGAATTCCATCATACAGGCCAGAGGGGGGACACACAAGGGCTAAGATCTCCACTGGATCTCCTACACCTGCCATGGATGAGGGGAAAGAAAGCCACACTTGAAGAAAGCCAAGATAAGGATATGGCTTGTCACTTAACACCCACACATGCAGTCCATTAAGAGGCTGTAGAGGATGGTCTGATAGGTGCCAATCTTTAAATATTATTGTGACCTGAGATCCACTGTCCAAAATGGCTAAGGCCATGATGCCATTGATATGTGAGGTAGTCTCCATGAAAGGACTCACTATTTCTGTTCAGTCAGGAGGAGCATTGCTTACAGTGTGTGTGACAGCAAACTCCCACATAAGGCTTGTAGAGAGGTTTGGACTGAGGCTTCAGACCACATTGTCTCACTTGGTTAAGTAGCTTGGCTGTTTCTTTCCTCAAGTCTTCAGGGGAATTGCAGGTTCTTCTAGTGTGCCCATCCTCTCCTCAAATGTAGCAAAAGACATTAGGTCTAGGGTTATACATTCAAGTAGGTTGGAGGCATGGAGGCAGTATAGCGCAGTGGTTTAAGGCTCTGAGCTGCAAATCTGGTGACATCCAGCAGACCAGACTGGGGTTTGAATCCCACAGCCCCCACTTGCATACTGTGTGACCCTGAGCAAGTCACTTAACTTCCTTGTGCTCCCAGGTTGCACCAGGAAACAAACTTCAGCTTAGTGTGCCTTTCCTGGTTAAACAATTTCCCCTTTCCCTTTCCCTTTCTCTTTCCCTAGGTTCTCCAGTCTGATTTCGGCTAGGTGATGGATTAGGTTTGCAATCATCTTTAGGCCTGGATCCAGGTTCAGTTTCACTGGGTCTTCTCCAGGACGAAGACTGGCAAGACATTTGAGTAAGATCACATACCAAGGTTCTCAGCTCCCTCATTTCCTTCAGCATATCATCATTTGGTCCTCCACCAGGGACATGAACACTTGCACTGGTGGCAGAAGGCAATGTCTCACTGACGTCTTCAGCAGCAGAATGACAAACAGTTTGACCTTTAACCAATTTCAGAGCACTCTGGCACTGGCCATTATTTCTTTTAACTCTTCTAACAGGTCTTTAATTTGCTGAGCATCAAGAGCAGGTTCTTTGTCTACAGATTTCTCAGGGGCTGTGGCTGGTTGGGCAGCATCATCTTTGTGGTCCTGAAACTTTAACTTAAGCATCAGTACACTGGAGAATCTGGCGGACTTAAGGATATGTTCTAGCCTCTCTCTGTGCAAATCACTTGCCGACACCCCACCTTTTTGTGAGCTCTTTGCAAAGTCCTCTCCAAACAGGTTACACAAGCTGACAAAAGTTAATTTTTCCACTGTTTGGTGGACTTGAATTTCCACATTATATCCTCTCTGGACTCAGTACTGCCAAAAACCCCATCTAATGCAGACAAATATTAATTGGCTGAAGCATGAGGATTAGTTGATCTCAGAAATCTGATTGCTTCAAATGCGGGGCCACTCAAGCTTTCCATGAGCCTCTTTCTTTTCTCTGCTCCAGCACATTGCCATTCTTGGACCGGGGGGATGCATTGTCCATCCAAGTCTCCAGCTCATCCTCCTCATGGGGTGTGGGAACAATACCAGAGAACAATCACAGCCTGCAATAGGAATCCAGGTTCACTGAGGGTATATGCACTGGTGACAGCATAGGCAAAGGTGCCAGTGAGGAGCAGGTGAAGGAGCAGGGGAAGGGTTCATAGGTGGAAAACCCCTGGGTCTCTAAGGCCTTTTTTAAATCTTCCCAAGTTTATCCCTCATCTGCTAATAACTTTCCCAACTTACCTTTAAATCCATATAACTTAGGTGACCCCCCAAGAAGTGGATGCCCCACTATTTATAATGATTATTCTCCAACCCACCTGTGCCACATCAGGGATAATAACAGGGAGTACCTGCTCGGGGTCCACTACAATGCTGCAAGCTATTAATGCTACTATACTTTGACTAAACAAATCAGAATTTCATCGTTGTACAGTGGCTTTACCTAAATGTTTGACTTTATTTTCAACCTCTTCTATAGCAGCCTTGTTGGTACCCAAAGGGATATCTTATAGCATCAAAGCCTTGTGAGGATTGACCCCCTCAGCTTCACATAACCATATCAGGTGATACACAGCCATTTTATGGCAGGGATTCCAAGTCTAGTTCCAGACCTGTCCTCCATTTTAAAATCAGTACTCATAGGAAGAGAAATTGCAGTTTTGTATTTTTGCCACAAGGGGCAGTTTTCCAGTGGTGCCTCTATGTTTATAACCCTGGTGCTGTTATACCAAGGGTTACTACCCCTGTCTGCTGCCCTAAGTGCAGGTTGAGGGGCCAGGGTTTGGAATTAGCTGCTACTCGGGTCCCTCTATCCACAGTATACATACAATTATGGTGCCTCCACCCAGAGCAACTCTTACGTGGGTAACTAACAAGATTGGAGCAGCCCCCTGAGAAGCTATAACCACCCATAATCCCTCCTAGTGACCTTTTACACTTAGTTTTACAATGAAAACACTTAACACTTAGAATACAGGCTAATGCCAGCATAATGATATGCTCATGTACAATCCACTTACCAGCAGGGTCTAAGCTTCTAGCATTCACCCTGCAACCCTTTGTAAAAGACAGTTTCAATAACACAGCCATGTATTTTCAGTATACTTTGCCAATGTTTCAGTAGCTTTAAGCCAGTTAATGATATGCTTATGAACCGGGTTAACAGTAAACAATAAATCAGATTGAGGGGGCATGAACAAGGGAGGGGTGAGGATATAAAATAATGATTATTTTACTGTACTGAGACAGGTTGAATTTACTTTTTATTACTTTAGTCCATGACTTTATTCAGTCTATGCAACTACTGAGTACCCTGAATGGAAAACAGGCATGCCTGAGGTGGTGCCGTGGGTTGGTCGGCGTTGCAGCTGTAGTTGGGCCCTTGATGGAAGAAAGGGTGAGTAAGCATGAGCAACACACTTGAAAACCATAACACATTTGAAATCCTGGCTGGATGGCTCAGTCACATTTAAACACATTAAACTGGCAGACTGATTCAGATGATACCATTATACTTTTTTCTTCAATTCTTTTTATGGCACTGTCTCCCCCCGGGGAACTCCCTCAGGTATCCACTGGACCCCCAGCTCTACCTCCGAGCCTGAAACTCCTCCATCTCCTGGCACCAGCCCGGCAATTCTCCTGGCTCTGTGCCCTGTGCCACCCTTTCTGCCCAGGGCACTCTATCTACAATTCAGGCCAGGTTGGGCCTAGCCCAGGAGTGGAGAGAGTCTGGCTAATGGAGTGTGGTTATGGGAGGTGGTGCTGTTGCCTGTCCCCGGGAACCAGGATTTTTCAGCTTGTGGTTATGCCTCTTTCACCCCCTCCTCTCACAAAGCTCGAGCATGCACTAATGCCAGGGATGTCTGTCATGGCTCTGCATGCCCACTAGGAGTGCCTTAGGTATTGCAGTGCCTCCGGTCTCCACCAGGGCCTGCTGTGGTGCTGGGCAAGCTCTAGAGCCCCCGAGAGAGGAAAGCAGTCCTCTGGATGCTCGATCCTCTCTCACCCCTGTCGACCCCAATGGCCCTGGCTTGTTCCTGAACCCCGGTCACTGGTGTGGCATGAGGTGTGGCGTCCAGTGCCTCAACCCTCAGTGCCACCAGGCCTGCTAACCATTATACATTTAATTGCTTGGTTGCAAGGAGCTACCCTGGTTGCACTCTCTGTACCCAAATAGAGAGATGGAAAAGCTGGTGACATCCAAGACCTCCAGGATGGTGGTGGGGACTGGGGCTGACATGACTCACCTTCTTTTCACAGCCTTTTCCTGTAGGTGGCTGCAATCTGTGTTCAGTTGCTGCACAGGGGCTGATTCCCCAATGCTGGTCTCTCACCAGGATGATGATTCTGGTACAAGAACAGTCTTTCTGGCCTGTGGATGACATGGGCCCAAATGGAAAATGTCTTTCTAAATGCTTGGTAGTTTGATAGCTGAGTAACTGGAAGTGCCAGAACAGATGAATCTCACAATGGTTTCCCCTGCTTGGTGCTTGGCAGGAGATGTTCTCCACTGAAACTGGCTCCACTTTTAACACAGGAGTCCCTGGAACACTCTCCACGCCGTCGCCTGTATCACCCTGAGGTATCTGGAAGAACAAACTTTCCCTCACGGTTTATGCCGGTTTCCCAACTCTAGCTCTGGACTACAGAAACCACACATTGTGCTTCTTTTCTGCTTTAGGCAGTCCTGGATTCAATCGATCTCTTTCTGGAGCCAAGCAGTGTCCACAGGAGGCAAGTACAGGCCTCTCCCTGCAGACAGCAACTACATTGTGACTGTTCTTCTCAGTGGCTTGAGCAGTCTTCAACTGAATTTTTTCAACACAGCCCTGACTGAAGTTTGGGATATCTGGATTCCGATTGGCTACCCTTGCCATCAATCATAGTTTGAGGACCCTTATTGGTTAATTTGGCACCAACAAGAAAGTTCACAGCTTTTCCCACAAGTCACTGTGATTAGGATTACTTGAGGACCCCTTCATTCCAATTGGTACAAAGCAGGAGTCCAGGACCAAAGATGGCAGCTTCTATTGGAAAATACAATACTGGCAACACAAACAACTCATTTATTCAACAACAGAAAGGATTTAGAAATAAGTATTTACAGCACCTTGAAGGGCTCTATCAGCACTACTGAGCAACTGCTGAATGGAGCAAATTGAAGTGATGCCTGGCCAGCCATGAGCTCCTATGTACTCAGACCCAGTCCAGGCTCTGTACACCATATACAAGCTGGGTATCTTAAAGGGGTATTGCGGCGGCCAGGATTTACACACTCATGTAGGACAACATCAGAACCTTGCTGTACATGGATTTATCCTCTTATGCTCAATGTCTGCCAGGTAGAGGGCATCTGAGGAGCCCAGGGAAATGCATAAGGTAAGCCCTTCAAAATTAGTGGGGGCTACAATTACGTAGCTGGCTCCCCTGCTCATGCTGTATTATTGACCTGAATTTTTTACCTGTACCTAATTATGGAACTGTCGTGTCTGGTATTATGTATTTTGGCTCTGGTTTTATGTATTTGTTTTTCATATAATTAATGTTCTGTGTTATATTTTGTAATGTATTTATTGACTTTTCACACCTTTGAAAAAAGGTTCTTGAGCTCAAAGATTATCCAAATATAATAAATAAATAAAAACTAAAATGTTTTTCCCAGGTGAAAAAGATACTCAGTAACATGCCTCATGTCTTACTATGTACCAGCATCATGCATCACACAGAAACCAACATCACATTCTGTCTTATTGCTACTTACAGGTGCTTTGCAAGATGTCTCTTATGGTATAAGAGCATCCTTTTGCAAAGTTTGAGAAGACAGAATCTCTCAGTTTTGCTCCTTTGTTCTTCTGCCCAAACTGCACAAGGTAACACTCAAGCCATAACAGACATTTGGTATAGCACTTAGAAATATGTAAAAAAGTCTAGTAAAGGAAATGAGGAAGTATTGCTATATGTATGCCCCATGCCAGCAGACCAAGGGGTGGTGTTTAGCCAGAAGTAACAGAACTTAAATAATGGGTGTTTACTTACCTGGTAAAGCTGATTGTGTTAGTTTATATCCATGGCACTCCAGTCCTTGCATCATGGGCTCCAGTCCACCTGATAGGCTACTCAATGCACATGTGACCAAGGGTCAAATTTCATAGGTATACACAGGTACCAGGAGCCCCTACTTACCAGTTAGATGCATCCAGAGCCGAAAGAAATAGTTAACCATAACAACCCCTAACAGAGAGCCACAGGGAAAAACAGAATACCCAAAGGAATTCATCTTAATTATACTAGTTTATTACCTTATTGGTACAACTCTAATTTCTGTCACCTAGTGTGACTGACCATATATAAACAATTAGAATATATGAGAAGGTCTTTGAATTCCTGTACCCCTAAGGTGTAGGCTCAGAAGGAGCAATAAAGTATTTTTGAGTGAAACAGCCCTCATGTCCAAAAATAGTCAGGTTCCCCAATAAGCACTCAAGATGAGGGTTCCTTTCAGTACAGTAACTGATCATTGCTGCTTTTATTGTTTCTTTTACTGCTTATTGTTGATTTCTCTTGGCAACAGGTTTTTTTTTACTTCTTATAAGGGGCTAACAGGGAATTGTTTGGGGGCTGTTGAAAATGTGAAGCCTAGTTTGGTGTGATTTAACTGAGACTGTTATTTCTTTGAATTAGAAACCTATATCTTCTACTTCCAAATCTATTTTGGTGTGCTTTTAGTGCAGCTATTATTTCTTGGCTGTTTTTACTTGCTGTTGAAAATTTGAAACTTATTTAGGTGTGATTTAAGTGGGTCTGTTATTGCCTTGCTGTTTTTACTTGCTGTTGAATATGTGAAACCTATTTTGGTGTGATTTAAGTGAGGATGTTATTTCCTTGCTGTTTTTACTTGCTGTTGAAAATTTGAAACCTATTTTATGTGATTTGAGTGGGGCTGTTATTTCTTTGCTTATAAGGAACTAACAGGGAATTGTTTTGGGGCTGTTGAAAATTTTAAACTTATTTTGGTGTGATTTAAGTGAGGCTGTTATTTCTTTGAATTAGAAACCTCTTTCTTCTAATTTCAAATCTATTTTGGTGTGCCTTTAGTGGGGCTGTTATTTCATTTTTTTATCTTTATAATTTTTTAATTTATATACAGTATACAAGGTAATAACAGTCTTCAGTGTTAACAAGAAGAATGTAAAGAAAAGAAAAGATAGTTACTGTTATTTATCATTATATATAAGACATGTCTAGACCAAACATCTAATGGGGGTAGCAATACATTTCAAAAAACCTTTTTCTTCATAGTTATGACAGCAGCAAAACCTTTACATTCCAGTACTTGGGATAAATAAAAAAGAAAACTAAAATGTTTTCTTGCAAGTAAATCCCCCTAGGGTCTTTAAATAATAAACCTCTGATCCAACCTCCTAAGAAACCCTTTTGCAGACTGTATATTGTATTCTTTAAGTTATCATGTGTCTATTACATGTTTATCATTTCCTCCTCTGATAAATATGGTGATTCTGACCCATCAGTTTTGCTTTGCACATATTGTAACCAAATAAAGACAGTAACTTGATCAATTTAAAAAAAAAAGATATGCCGGTTTCCCTTATGCTTGATCCATAACCTTGCAGGAGCAAGAAGTTGGAATTCTGCTCTCATTTCTAAGAGCTCCTTTCGGTAGCCCAAAAACCTCCTCCTCCATTGTGTTGCAAAAGAGTAATCAGGAAAAACTGAGAATTTATATGAATTATAAGTAAGAGGAACTTGATTCTAGGATTCTAGACATCCACATTATTACATCTCGATCTGTCTTGAAAGCCAGTGTTATAAATATCGTAGACTTCCTTTCCGTGTCCAAATGTGTGTGTGTGTGTGTGTGTGTGTGTGTGTGTGTGTGTGTGTCTCCTCTTTTTGCAGGTAGTCTGTAAGCACCTCATATGAAGGGAAGGTCTTCCTCAGGTAATTCAAATACATTTATAAAAATATCTTTGACCAATTCTCTTGTGTTTTCAAAGTCTTTTTCCAAAAAGGAGGTAAGCCCAGTAATCTTAGGTTTCTATACTTCTGCTGATTCTCTAGAATTTCTAATTTTCGTGTCAACAAGGGGCTATTTCTTGGCTGTTTTTACTTGCTGTTGAAAATTTGAAACCTGTTTTGGTGTGATTTAAGTGGACTGTTTTTTCTTTGCTGTTGAAAATTTGAAATCTATGTTGGTGTGATTTAGGTGGGGCTGTTATTTCCTTGCTGTTTTTACTTGCTGTTGAAAATTTGAAGCCTATTTTGGTATGATTTAAGTGGGGACTGTTATTTCCTTGCTGTTTTTACTTACTGTTGAAAATGTGAAACTTATTTTGGTGTGATTTAAGTGGGGCTGTTATTTCTTTGCTGTTTTTACTTGTTGAAAATGTGAAACCTTTTTTGGTGTGATTTAAGTGGGGCTGTTATATTCTTGCTGTTTTTACTTGCTGTTGAAAATGTGAACTCTATTTTGGTGTGATGTAATTGGGGCTGTTATGTCCTTGCTGTTGAAAATTTGAAACCTATTTTGGTGTGACTTAAGTGGGGTTGTTATTTCCTAGCTGTTTTTACTTGCTACAAAATTTTTCCCACCCTGCCACCCCACCCCCACTGTTAATTAAATGCTCTGTTAAATCTGATTGATAGGAGCTAAGCACAGGGAATAGCAGTGGCTGTGGAGTAGGATGGGCATAAGGGGGAGTAATCCCACCCTCGGCACAACAAGTTGCAATAATATAGAAGTGCAGTCAACTCAGGGGCTACTGTAGCATAAATTACAAAAAAATAAAGAAACAAAAACCTGACATCAAGTACAAATACTTTCAAGAAACCAAACACAGGGACCTAGAAGGAGAGCTACATGTTTAGGGGGAACTAGAAGGAGGGCTTCAGAAACAGACAACTAATGTAATATCTAACAGACAAATAGTGTAATTACATGAATAATTTAATAGCTGTATAAGTGCAGAATAATGTGGGGGAAAGGTGCATTGCAGTGGATGTGGGCAGCCATATTCAGGCAGACCTTCTGGAAGCTGAAGTGCCACCTTATCAAAAGGTATCTCTATGGACTGTAGGATGAGGTAGCCTGACTCACAGAAGAGGTAAACTGGGTCAGGAGTACCTTCACCCCCATCTAGAGACCACCCAGTCCAATGCTGCTGGCTCAAAGATGCCACAAACAAGGAACACTTGGACAATGGTGGGCTCAGGGAGGGTTAGGACAGTTAGGCAGAGGCACATCCCAAATTATATTCCACTCCAGAACTCATATGCCACACTGGCAAATGGGGACAACCAGAGAGATGCACCTGGAGTAATGGAAGGGAAGGATGTGGATACCAACTGAGGAGGTGACCTCAGTGGGGGGAGCAGTGGACCCCAGAGGAGAAGGAAGCAAATCCCAGTGGGGGACTCTATCTTGTGGGGATCGAGCTAGGAACATGTGAGGGGGAGGACAGGGAGGTGAGGTGCCTACCAGGTGCCACAGCTTGGAGTGATGGGAGGAAGAACCTGGGGATTGCCAGGAAGGCAAAATGGGAGGGACAGCTGAATGTCATTATCCACATGGGAACAAATGACCTAACAAATGGGGAGCCTAAGGAAGTTCAGGAAGAGTTCAGAAAATTGGGGAGGGGTCTTAAGCAAGTAGCTACATCTGTCAGCTTCTTGGAAGTAATACCTGTGAGAGGCATGGAAGAGCATAGGGGCACACACATCAAGAACTTTAGCACATGGTTGAAGAACTGGTGCTGTGAGGAAGGGTTCAGATTCATTGGTGACTGGTGAGTTGGAGGGTTGGAGGCTTGTTCAAGCCTGATGGCATGCATCTATCCTAGAGGGGAATCCAAGCACCCAGTGAAAAGTTTAGATGCTACTGTACATGGACAAGCATTTAAACTAGTCAAGGTGGGGGCAGGTCAGCAAGGAGAGTACCTAATTGCCCAGCTCCCATAGCTAGCAGTGGAACTAGAGAACAGGAGGAGGAGGAGGAGGAGGAGGAGATATCCCTGCAAAGCAGTGTGCAAAAGATGAAGTTAGGCACCCAAGGGGTAGATAGGCAGAAAAAGGACACAATACAACAGAAGGGCAGACAGCAGGAGGAACCAGGGATAAAGGACAACCAGGGAGGGGACTGGAGTAGAACAACAAAAGAGATCAGGGAGGTCACATCATGGAAAGTCATGTGTGCCAAAGACAGGAGCCTTGGCAACAAGATGGAGGATCTGAAGGCTGCCATGGCACAGTCAGACCTGGACATTGTGGCCATCACAGAGACCTGATGTAATGATAACCACAGCTGGGAGATGGCCATACCCAGCTACAACATATTCAGAAGAGACAGGGCAGGCAGGAAGGAGGAGTGGCACTTTATTTGAAAAATGGCATAAAGGCCACAGAAATCCAGGAGGAATACAATGGGATGGGGGAGATACTGTGGGTTAAGCTGGAGGGAAAATGGAGCCAGCCATCCACACAGGGGTGGTCTACAGATCACCAACTGAAGAGGAAGAGACAGACAGAGAGTTAATGCTAGCCATCTAAAGGATGGCGGACATGGGGGAGGTGGTGCTGGTTGGAGACTTCAATATTCCAGATGTGGACTGGAGCACCCCAGCAGCAGCATCAACTTGGAGTAGATTTATCCTGGACTGCCTTCCTTAAGCAACTGGTCATGTAACCAATTCAACAGAAGGCAATACTGGACCTCATGCTCACAAACAGGGAAAGTGTGATGGGGTAACAGTGGAGGAGCACCTGGGGAACAGTGACCACTGATCACTGTGGTTTGAAATCACAGAAGGGGAAGAACCTATCTGCACAAAAAACATGTATACTGGATCTTAGGGGGCAGATTTTGGGAAAATGGGGATATACTTGAAAGAGGGACTAATAGGAATGGGGAGGAAATTGGGGTGGAGGAACAGTGGGCAATGTTTAAAACAGGGATTACAAGAGCAACACAATTATGTGTTAAGCAGGTTAGCAAGGGGAAAAGGAAGAGGAGGCCATTATGTTTTTCTAAGGAGGTAGCGGAGAAAGTGAAAGCCAAAAAGACTGCATTTAGGCAATACAAAAAGACACAGGCAGAAGTGGATAGGGAGAAGTACCAGGAGAAGCAAACGGAGGCAGGGAAGTCAGTAAGGGAAGCCAAAGCTCAGACAGCAGAGCGCATTGCAAAATCAGTGGTTAGAAGGGACAAAACCTTTTATAGGTACTGTACATAAGTGAAAAAAGAAGGGTGATGGGAGGGATAGTCAGACTGAAGGGGGAGGATGGGGCAATGTTGAGGATGACAACAGTAAAGCTGACATACTGAACAGATATTTCTGCTCAGTCTTTACTGAGGAAGGTGAGAGTAATGGGCCTGATAGGAGTACAAGCAGTGGGAAGGGAACAGAAATGGACACAAGCCCATTTATACAAGAAAGGGTCCAAAAGAAACTGGAAGTAATAAGAGTTGATAAAGCAATAGGGCCAGATGGGATGCACCCCAGGGTCCTAAAGGAGCTAAAAGAGGTGGTGGCTGAACTTCTGGCAATCCTGTTTCCCCAATCTCTGGAAATAGGTGAGGTACCCAAAGACTGGAGGACAGCAGATGTAGTCCCCTTATACTAAAGTGGGAACAAATAGGAAGTGGGCAACTATAGACCAGTCAGCCTGACCTCAGTAGTGGGGAAGATCATGGAAGCACTACTGAAGGAGAGATTGGTGGAACATCTGGCTGCCAATGGACTACATGACCGAAGGCAACATGGTTTCACCAGGGGGAGGTCATGCCAGACCTTCCTCACTGAATTTTTCAACTGGGTGACAAGAGAAGTAGATCAGAGGAGGACAGTGTATGTGGCCTATCTGAACTTCAGGAAGGCCTTTGACACTGTGCTGCACAGAAGGCTGTTAAACAAACTGGGGAATATGGGACTGGGCAGGACAGTAGTGCAGTGGGTGGGTAATTGGCTAGGTGGCAGGACGTAAAGTCAGTCAAGCTTTACTTATAAAAAGGCGCTTTTCCAAAACCAAAGCGCCTGTACAGCAAACAATCATAAAATAATTTCAGATTAAAATACCAAGTACTAAAGACACAGCTCAAATTAATAATTAAGTAGCATCAGGAAAGGCTAGCTCAAATAAATACATCTTCAGTGTGGACTTGAATGTCTGAATGGACAGGCATCCTCTCATCCAATGAGGTAGAGAGTTCCACAGTGTCAGGCCATGAAAGCAAAAACTCTGGCCTCTGAGGTCTTCAAACAGGCTCCGGGACTCTCTAGCAATCCCTTGTCAGTGGAAATGGAGTGGGCAGAGGGGGCAGTAGGAATGTAGGAGTTCTTGCAAAAAATTCGGTCCCTGATCATGTAGGGCCTTATAGGTCACAAAGTGACCTCGAAGGTGATCATCCACTGTATTGGCAGCTAGTGCAGTCCACAGAACACAGGTGTGATATGGGTAGCTCTTGATGAGCCAGTCAATAACCTAGCAGCTGTGTTCTTCACCAGCTGCAGGTAGTGGATGTCCACCCCCTGAAAGCCCTAGGTAAAGAGCATTACAAAAGAGAGTGGTGGAAAATGGCTGTCACTCCACAGAGGGAAGAGTGACCAGTGGGGTGCCACAGGGATCAGTGCAGAGAATGGTCCTATTCAACATCCTTATCGGTGACTTTACGCAGGACCTAGGAGGCAGAATTTCCCTGTTCATTGATGGTGCAAAGCTCTGTAACAGAGTGGACACATTAGAGGGTGTAGACAGAATGAGCTAGGACCTGAAGAAGCTTGAAGAATGGTCAAGGTTTTGGCAACTGAAATTTAAAGGAAAAAAGTGCAAAATAATGCATATGGGGTACAAAAACCCTGGAACAACATATCAGTAGGGGGGTGAGGATATAGCATGCACCAAGCAGGAAAGGGACCTTGGGGTTATAATCTCTTATGACCTCAAGGTAGGGGAAACAGTGCGGCAAGGGGGCAGGTAAAGCAAATAGGGATGCTGGAATGCATAAGCAGAGGCATCAACAGCAGGAAAAGGGAGGTCATAATTCCACTATACAAGACACTAGTGAGGCCCCACCTGGAGTATAGTGTCAAGTTCTGGATACCTTATCTACTTAACTCATTGTCTCCTAGCAGATGCCTGTAGTCATCCGTAAAATACACGGGTGTGTCCTGAGAACGCCCACAGAAGTCAGCTACTGACTTCCTGTGTGCCCTGGCAATGTCTGGAGATGTCACTTATATATTTTAATATATAATACAAAATCACACATGCCCACACAATGCAAAGCATCATGGGCTGCATATGCAAATCACCACAGAATGTTATGCTGGTCCAACTTTAAGCAGAATTGCATGGCAGCTTCTGTTAGCACCCTTTGCAAACTGTGTGAGAGGCCTTTCGGCACCATGCAATTCTGCTTAAAGTTGGACCAGCATAACATTCTGTGTTGATTTGTATATGCAGCCCATGATGCTTTGCATTGTGTGGGCATGTGTGATTTTGTATTTTCTTAAAACTTGGCTTCCCAGCCAAATGCCCTTTGGGGTAATCCTTGCCTCAGTGTTTGTGCACAGAGGTTCTTTGTCTTTTAAATAGTTTTTTATTTTAATGGGTTCACCACAACATATCAAGGCACACTGCCTTAGGGTAGCTGGTCCATTCCACTGGGGTGTCAAACAGACAAGGCATACTGATGAGTCCTAGTAGGGTTGACACGTGTCTATGTCTTCTGTTAGCACCCTTTGCAAACTGTGTGAGAGGGCCTTTCGCACCATGTAATTCTGCTTAAAGTTGGACCAGCATAACATTCTGTGGTGATTTGCATATGCAGCCCATGATGCTTTGCATTGTGTGGGCATGTGTGATTTTGTATTTTCTTGAAACTTGGCTTCCCAGCCAAATGCCCTTTGGGGTAACCCTTGCCTCAGTGTTTGTGCACAGAGGTTCTTTGTCTTTTAATATATAATGTAACAGAATATAATATATATTTGACTGCATAGCACCATTGGAAAGGTAATTTTGTGCTGAACAACTTTGCCACTGATATTCTGTGTATATCATCTATACTTTAGGAGTTATTCATATTTGTTTATGGCACAGGACCAAAGGCAGCATGGGTTCACAGTGGGAAGGTCATGTCAGATGAATCTAATTGATTTCTTTGACTGGGTGACCAAAGTAGTAGACCAGAGAGGGGCTGTGGACATGGCCTACCTAGACTTTAGCAAGGCATTTGACACAGTCCCACACAAAAGATTAATAGTCAAATTAACCAGCCTGGGAGTGGGTCCCAGGGAGGTAGCCTGGGTAAAACATTGGGTGCACAACAGGACACAGAAGGTAATTGTAAATGGAGTCCACTCTGAAGAAAGAGGGGTTAATAGTGGGGTACCGCAGGGTTCAGTACTGGGTCCAATCCTTTTTAATGTCTTTATAAGTGACATTGCAGAGGGGCTGGAAAAGTATGCCTTTTTGCAGATGACACAAAGATCTGCAACAGGGTTGATACACAAGGAGGTGTGGAAAGGATGAGAAGGGACTTGGCAAGGTTGGAGGAATGGTTGGAAGTATGGCAGCTAGGATTCAATGCAAAGAAGTGCAAAATAATGCACCTGGGAAACAAAAACCCAGGGGAAGATTACACAATGGGGATGGGGAGGTAGTAACAAAA
Source organism: Neoceratodus forsteri (assembly GCA_016271365.2). Lineage (NCBI taxonomy): Eukaryota > Metazoa > Chordata > Ceratodontiformes > Ceratodontidae > Neoceratodus > Neoceratodus forsteri. Next base: position 1,123,477,762 of record CM057449.1, on the reverse strand, counting down.
ACAAAAAGGAAAGGGACCTGGGGGTAATCATATCAAATGACCTTAAGGTTAGCAAGCAATGTGAGAAGGCAGTAGGGAGAACTGGGGGTATACTGGGATGCATAGGGAGAGGCATCACCAGCAGAAAACAGGAAGTTGTTATCCCTCTGTACAGACAGTTGGTGAGACCCCATCTGGAGTACTGCGTCCAGTTCTGGAGACCCCATCTCTGCAAGGACATAGACAGGATAGAGGCAGTCCAGAGGAGGGCAACTAGAATGGTGCAGGGTCTGCAAGAGAAGCCATACAAGGAGAGACTAAAAGAGCTTAATATGTATACCCTTGAGGAAAGGAGGGAGAGGGGGGACATGATAGAAATGTTTAAGTACCTCAGTGGAATCAACAAAGTCCAAGAGGGTAGCATCTTTCAGAAAAAGAGACATGCAAGAACAAGGGGACACAATTTAAAGATGGGGGCGGTTCAGAGGCAATGTGGAGGAAGTATTTTTCACACAGAGGGTAGTGGATGCATGGAACAGCCTTCCTGAAGAGGTTGTGGGGTCTAAAACAGTGGGGGAATTCAAGAATGCATGGGACAGACATAAGGCAATTCTTGTGGGGGGTAGGAAGAAGTAGACTGTTGGTTAACTAGGATCTGCGGCTTATCCTGTAAGTAGGGAAATGGGCAGACTAGGTGGGCCAAGCGGTCCTTATCTGCCATCAAAGTCTATGTTTATATGTCTGTGTATGGTGTGTATGGCTTAAGTTGCCTGTTTTGGTGAAAAAATATTTTTTTTGCTGTTTCAACCAGCATAGGAAAAAAAATGAAATTACATATCATTCTTTGCATACCACCAGTGGAAAGGTAATTTTGTGCTGAATAACTTTGCCACTCATATTTTGTGTCTAGCACTTATGGTTCTTGAGCTATTAGGATTTGTTTGTGGCATGCTGACTATAGCTTGATTTTGCTTAGAAAGGCCCAGGATTTACTATTAACATATAACACAGTATACAGGAGACAAGTGGTGCAACTTCAGAGAGCTCCTGTGGAGGCAATGAGTTAAGGACATAGACGGGGTGGAGAAGGTTCAGAGGAGGGCAACAAAGATGGTACAGTCCTATAAGGACAGGCTGAAGGATCTGAATATGTACTCTCTGGAGGAGAGTAGAGAGAGAGGGGATATGATAGAGACATACAAGTGCCTTACGGGGAGGAACAGGGTGCAGGAAAATACTATTTTCCAGCAGAAAAGATGTTCAGGGGCTAGAGGGAATAGGATGAAGTTGGAGGGAGAGCGAGTCAGAGGAAACCTGAGGAAGAATTTCTTCAGAGATAGGGTGATGGACAAGTGGAACACCCTGCCTGAGGAAATGGTGGGGGCTGAAATGATCACAGGATTTAAGAATGCATGAGATAGACATAAGGGAATCCTGGAGGTCAGGGGTAAGGGGCAACAGACTTCTAGAAAAACTTAAAGTAATCTTATGAGCTCAAATGGGCAGACTGGGCTGGCCATAGACCCTTATCTTCTGACAGTATCTATGTAAGGGGGGGTTCTGGAGTGCCATGGATATAGACTAACACAGTCACCTTTACCAGGTGAGTAAACACCCATTGTGTAGTGTTTATATCCATGGCACTCCAGTCCTTTCATCATGGGTTTCGTAAGCAACAGTGCATGCCCTTCAGGGAGGGTCGGAGTGGTTAGTACAGGAACCTGTGAGATAAGCTGCTGACAGTATCTTAGCTCCAAATGAGGCTCTTTGCCTATATAATGTCTCAAGTCTATAATGTCTTGTGATGGTATGGATGGAAGTCCATGTTGCCGCCCGACAAATGTCCTTGCTGGAAACACTGGCTCTCTCAGCCCAGGAAGTGGCCACTGCCCTGGTTGAGTGAGCTTTTATGCCTTCCAGGGGACTGAGGCGTCTTGTCTTGTAAGCCTCCTGAATAGTTGTCTTTAACCATCCTGCTTTTTTGATTTGGATGCAGCCACACCCTGCTTATGTCCTTGGGCAAAAGCAAACAACCTTTCAGTTTTCCATATTGCTTGTGTCCTTGAAATGTAAGTGGCCAGCGTGCTTTTTACATCTAGCTGATGCAGAAATCTGTCCTCTCCTTCTAGTGCATCCCCATAAAGTGCGGGTAATTCAATAGTTTGATCAATATGGAAATTGAATACGACTTTTGGTTTTAAGGCTGGCACAGTTCTTAAGAATAGCTGTCAAGTATAGTTGTGTCTCTTGAATGGGGTCAAATGGGGGAGCACTGAGGGATTCGAGAACGTCGGAGAGATCCCACGGAGCTACTGGTGATCTTTTTGAGGGCGGATGACTTCTGCCACTTTTAGGTATCTGAGAGCATTGTTGTGTGAACCCTGTAGGGACTGCCTGACCTGGCCCACAGCCACACCTATGGCAGACAGATGCACCTGGAGAGAAGAAGGTGACAGTATTTTGTCCAGGCCCTGCTGAAGGTATAGCAGGTGAGTGCTATTGCTGCCCTTTCTGGATCGTCTCCCCTTGCTCTGCTCCAATATGAAAAGATGATCCACTGTCTACCATATGTGGATGTAGTTGATGTTTTTCTGGATTGTAGGATAGTTGAGATAACAGAATCATGGTATCCAGCTTTTAGCAGTCTCTGCCTTTCAGGAGCCAAGCCATGAGTTTGAGTTTCCTTGGGTCCGAGTGGATCACTAGGCCCTGGATCAGGATTTCCTGTCAGATAGGGAGGTGCCATTTGTCCAATGCCATTGCTACTTTCATCACAAACCAGGCTCTTCTTGGTCAGTATGGGGCAATAAATATTACTAGTCTCCTTGATTGGTGTATCTTGACGAGCACTTGTGGGATCAGGGGAACTGGGGGAAACACATAGGCCCGATCGAGCATCCACTCTTGGGACAGCACATCAATCCCCAGAGACTGCTGTTCCCTGTACAGGGAGAAGTAGCTGTTGACTTGCGCATTGTGCTTTGAGGTCATCAGATCTAGGGGTACTGGGTACCATCTCATGTTTATTAGCTGAAAGATCTCTGGATGCAGATGCCACTCTCCTGGATGCACCTGCTGCCTGCTGAGCCAATCCACTGTTGACATTCAGTTTCCCCTGCCAAGTGGATGGTGTGAATGTAAGTGAGGTTGGCTTGTGCCCATTTCATTACCCGTGTTACTTCCCTCTGCATGGCCCTGCTCTCAGTGCTTCCTTTCTTGGTGATATATGCAACTGTCACTTTATTGTCTGATCTTATGAGTACAGACTGTCCTGCAACAGCCTTCTGAAAGGCCTGCAGTGCCTGATACACCACTCTCATCTCCAGGACATTTAAGGAGAGCTTGGACTCTGATTTCATTCATTTCCCCTTGGCAGATGAGTTGCCCAAGCATGGGTCTCATCCTGTCAGGCTGGTGTCTGTCTCTAGTATTACATCATATGACTGCTCCAGTGGGGCTTCCTGAATTAGGTTGTCCTTCCTGGTCCACCATAGCAAGGACTTCTTTATCACCGGTGGTAATTGTATTTTGACTCTCATGTTTTCTTCTGAGGGTGAGCCCTGGTGTAGGAGACAGTTCTGAAGGGGATGCATGTTCCACCTTGCCCATGGAACTAAGTCGAAGCAGGAGACCATGCAACCTAAGACCTTGGCTACCTGCCCCATTGCCGGGTAGGTGTGTAGTCTTAGGTCCCGTGAGATTTTTATGATGTTGTCATCTCTCTTGGGAGATGGCCTAGTCTTCCCTTCAGCCATGCTGATTTCTGCTACCAGGTGTTCTACTGACTGTGTTGCTAACAGGGAACTCTTGACAAAGTTGATCACCCAGCCATGTTCTTTTACTGTTGAGAGGACTAAAGTCGTGTCCCTCTGCAACTGTGCACTGTTTCGTGCATGTATAAGCGTCATCCAAGTAAGGTATTATGTTGACGCCTTGTTCCCTTAGATAAACCACCAGGACTATGGGTATTTTTGTAAACACCTTTGGCACCTTTGTGGGGCCGAAAGGCAGTCCCTGATATTGAAAATATTGTCCTAGTGCATGAAATCTTAGGAACCTGCAGTGGGCTGGTCTTATTGATATGTAGCGGTACACATCTTTCAGGTCAATAGAGGTCAGGTAGTCGAATACCCAAATGCTCCTGAGAGTTTCCATCTTGAACCGATGCGTTACAATGAACCTGTTCAGAAATTTTAAGTCCAGGATTGGCCACAAGTCTACATTCTTTTTTGGAACCAGGAAGATGGAATAGATTCCCATCTCTCGCTCCTCTTCCAGTACTATCTGTATAGCTTTGTTTTGGAGTAAGTCTAGTAGAATGTCTTGCACTTGATGAGTTGTTGCTCTTTTCTTTGCAGTTGGGGAGAGGATTAGTCTGTGTCTGTCTGACTTGTCCGTGAATTCTATTGTGTAACCCTAACTCATCGGCCCTCACTCTCACTGCATTCCATGTGTAAGGAAGCTGAGATGGAACAGCATAGCAGAATGGGGTGAGCATTACGGTCAACTACCCAAGACACACCCCGACACCAGTCATTGTGTGGAGGGTGGAGGTGGGGTGATAGGGTTGGTTGGGGGTGTGTGATAGGGTGTTAGGGTTGGGAACCCTAACGCCATATTTTCATACTTTTGTTGCTGAAATATGAACCCTAACTGATGAATTAATGGAGTTTTTTGCAATGACTTTCCTTACTTTTTGTGAAAGCATCACCATAGCCTTAATTATTTACTCCCATCTATTTGTAAGTGTAGAGACATTGTAATTAATCTTCATCTCCCTGTTGGAGTGTAGGGCCCTTTGAGGCCCTGCGTTTCCATGCCCCATGATTTTCCTTATTTTATTGAGAGAGCGCAGGGTCTTTTGACCCTGTGCATGCAACCCTCCATAGATGCATGAGCAAATTATCACCATAGCCATCTGATTACCCCAGGACATGTACCTAGTACAGAAAATTTTCGAATCCCCACCAGCACATAATTCTGTGCAACTGTGATGCCATTCCATGCCACAGCTTCAAATGCACATTTTGGGTAGGATTTGAAAAATTACAGCTGTGACATATATGAGGTGGGGTAATAAGAAGACTATATTGTAAAGAAAGAAACTGGAAGGGGCAGGATCAGTTGTGTTCCAGGACAGTAGCTGCTGCTGTTGTTTTCACAGGGTTCTTGTGGATTTTACTTGGTAGGTTAGTTCTTTTCTTTCTTACTTCTAAGGGGCGAGCAGGGTATTGTTTTGGGGACTGCTGGATGTTTGTAAACTGATTTTGTGGCTGTAAGTGGGGCTCATTTTGTGGATGTTTCACTGTGTAACAGGCTGCGCTGGTAGAGGCCTATTTCTTCTGATTTAAAACCTATTTGGTGGGATTTGCTTGGGCCTGGTTCTTTGGCTGCTGGGCTTGGAGGGGAGACACAGGGCTGATACACTCTCTCTCGAGTCAGATGTCTGCCCAGAAGTCTGCAAATTCATAGGGGAACACCTGCCCTGCAATTGGATGAAAAGGCTGCAGGTGCAGCTCATGTAGTTCTAGCCACTGGGGGTTGGATTTAAAGGCTGGGAGAGAGGAGCTTAGGGAGTTGTTCATTTCCCTTATAAGTTTAATGTGTTGTACTGCACCTAGTAACAGCGTTACTGGTGTACAGTGGGACTGTCTCTAAGATTAGTGGGTGACCTGATTAGCAGTAGGGGTATCTTGGACTGGGGGAACCTGGTGGCTCACCAAGGAAACCTATTTGGAAGGGGATGGAACCACACATCATTAGGGCCGGCATCTTTGGGAGGGTGGTGGGGTGCACAGGGTGTGGAGCAGCCATGATACTGGACTGGGCTTGGAAGTTCGGTGGTTGCCCAGTATGCTACCAGCTAGCACAGCATTAGGGAGGAGGTTGGGGATTAGGAGAAAGCTGGGGAAGGGGGTGGTATGGTTGGGGAAGGGGCTGGGTATCTCCCAGGGTTGCACCAAGCACTGGGGTGGGGGCATAGGAAAGGAGTGCAGGAGAATACTCAGGGTCACATAGGGACCCTGGCAGAGGGTCCAAGGATACTACCAAGGAAGCAGGCAGGTAACTAGGAACCCTCACAAAGGGGGACGGAGGAAAACATTCTCAGGAAGTAGGCAGATGGCCAGGGCTGGACAGAAGGAAGCAAAGCGGGGGAGGTGGATCAGACCTTACACTCAGTAACGCTTCAATTCTTCTTCTGCTCAAGGATGAGGGGGTGATGTAGCCACGACAGGGGTGGTTAGAGACGGAAAGGGAGTGGAGTGGGAGGCAGGAGGCAGGGCCAGATAGCAGGAAGAACAGGGGACCTGGAATGCAGGAGAATGGGGAGCAGTGAATCAGAGCAGGAGGGGCAGGGGAAGAGGGAGGAAAGCGCAAGGAGAAGGACCAGTTGGGAGGAAAGGAGGAGAGTACCAGAAGTACAAGGAGGATTCAGTAAAGGGAGCTGGGGTTTAGGCCAGGGGAGCACGACGAGCAAGGAGGAACTAAATGGAGACAGGAAGGAAGGAAGGATGAGCCAGGCTAGTTTAGCAGATGGGGGAGAAGGACCAGTTGCGAGCAGTGAGGGGGGAATTAGCAAGGTACAGAAGGATACTCAGGAGGAGGAGGAGAGGCATAGGATTGGAGAGGAGGGGTGGTCATGGTAAATAAGGAGGGGGTGACATGTGGCACCCAGATAGGGGGAGGAACAAGGAGCCAGCTGGGTGGAGGGGCCTGTAGAAAGGATGAGGGACATGGAAGGGGGAATGGAGGAAGGAGTGGTCAGAGTGCTCCTGCTGGGGATTCTATGATCAGGGTATCAAATGGGATAGGAAGGAGAAGCCTGGCCAGTTAGAACAAGATGCTTCCCTGGACTAATGGTGCACAGGGCTAAGCACAGGTATATCAGCTGGCAAAGGATTGTAGGGTTCCCCAGACATACTGGTCCACCTGGGTACAAATGACATTGAGAGAAATACGAGCTAGAGATACAGGCAAGATTCAGGAGCTTGCCAGGGTCTGTCATGACATAGGATGCAAGTTTCCTTCTCAGAAATCCTGCACAGTGCCAAGGGCTAGTGGGAACACAAAGGAAAATTAGGGAGATAAACCAGTGGCTCAGGGGTGGTGTGAGGCCAGAGGGTATGGGTTGATGGGATTGGGGAGACCTGGGAGGATAAGGAGCTGTATGCTAGAGATAGACTACATCTCAATTTGGAGGAGGGATCCTAAGTTGAAAATAGAGGGGTTCATTGGTGAAAAGTGGGGTTTAAACTTGTGAAGGGGGTGGGATGGGAAAAAGGCTGTCAAGGGGTGCCGATAAAGGAGGACTCTGTCTCCAGCCCCTGGAGACCAGGAGGATTGCAGGAAAAGGCCAACTGGCAGAAGTGCAGACCAGGAAAACAGAATCCCCATGAGAACATGAGCAGGGGAAATGAACTATAGGAAAGGGTGGAAGGTAGTCCTGCTTAAATGCCAGGAGCTTGGCAACAAATGCCTGAGCTCAGGTGATCCTAACTGAGGGAGCAGTGGATGTGGCAGCAGTCACTGAGACTTGGGCCACTGCAAGACATGACTGGGACCTGAATCTGGAGGGTTACACTATGTTCAGGAAGGACAGGGGGGAGGGAAGGGGAGGAGGGGTAGCAATGATAGTCAAAAACTGCATTGGCATAGGGGGAGTAGAGGAGGCGGAGGGAACAGTGGAGGCGATTTGGGTCACCTTGATAACAAGGGGGGGGCAAGAGAGTAAAAATAGGAGTGGTGTATAGACCCCCTGCCCTGGTGGAGGAGCTGGAGGACAGTCTGGTGGCAGATGTTAGAGACACTGCAGACTGGGCAGAGGAATGGTGGTGGTGTTGGGGACTTAAACATGCCAGGAACAGACTGGGAGACTATGACATCCTCTGTGACCAGGGAACAGAGGTTGTTGGATGTCTTTCAAGACACGTTCCTAACTCAGCAGGTGAGACCGACCCGGGAGACACAGGTACTGGATGTGGTCTGGACAGACAGTGACCAGATTGGGGGCCTGGAGGTAGGGACCCATTGGCAGGAGTGACCATGCCACTGTCTGGTTCTGCCTGGACCCAGGAGGGGTGAGACTGCACAAAGACGGAAGTAACTGACTTCAGGGGGGGATTTAAGGAAATGGGAAGGATCTTTAAGGAGCATTTGGATGGGATTGGGTCAGACATGGACGCTGATAGTAGGTGGAAATCATCAGGAGAGGGTGCAGGATGCCTGCAGCACCTGTGCAAGAGTAAGACAAAAATGTGGTAGACCCAAAACCCTGTTGGTGGACCAGGAGGTCTAGGAGGTGGTCTTGGGGAAAGAAAGCAGCCTATAAGCAATTCAAGTGCTCAAGGAGTGAATGGGATCGAGGGGAGTACGAGCTGATGGCTAGAAGGGCCACTAGAGTGGTGAGGGCGGCTAAGGCAAGGAAGGAGCAGAACCTGGCCAGGGAAATTAGGAGAGGGAACAAGGGGTTCTTTAGATACATTGGGGAAAAACAAAGGGTGAAGGGGCAGATTAGCAGGATTAAATCAGGAGAGAGATGGGCACAAGACCTGGGGGAGCAGGCTGAGGTACTAAATGAGTACTTCACCTCAGTTTTCACCAGGAAAATGGGGTGCTGCATCACACATGGGAGGAGACAGAGATACTGAGGAGGGGGACCTACCATCAGCAGGTCTGGGAGAGGGAGGCATCACTGGCAGGTGGGGAGGCTAAGCAGGAAGGGGTACGGAGTGAAATCACAGCAGAGAGAGTGAGGAGCCTCAGCTCCCTTAAGATGGAGAAAGCACGGGGCCGGATAAATTACATCCCAGAGTGCTGAAGGAACTTGCAGATGTCCTGGCGAAACCCCTGGCAGAGCTTTTCACCATCTCGAGGACAGGGTGGGTGCCCTAAGACTGGAAGGTGGCACATATAGTGCCTATCCACAAGGGGGATCAAGGGAGGTGGCAGGGGAACTACAGGCCTGTCAGCCTGACATCGGTGGTGGGCAAGGTGATGGGGGGCATTGTCAAGGAGGCTGAGAGGGACCTGGATAAGTCAGGGTGCCTGGACAATAGACAGCATGGATTCATACCGGGGAAATCGTGTCAGACAAACCTGGTGGAGTTCTATGACTGGGTGACAAGTGCCTTGGACCTGGGTAGACCAGTGGATGTCCTCTTTCTAGACTTCAGCAAGGCATTTGACTCTGTTCCTCATGTGGGCCTGTTGGATAAGCTGGGAGAAATGGGGTGGGAACCAGATGATCAGATGGATGAGGCAATTGGCTCCAGGACCGGACCCAGAGGGTCGTAGTTGGTGGGATAGTCTCATCCCCAAGGAGGGTCATTAGTGGGGTCCCACAGGGATCAGTCCTTGGGGCCCTTCTGTTCAACGCCTACGTATCTGACATAAGGACAGGAATCAGGAGTGAGATGAGTCTCTTTGCAGATGACTCGAAACTGGGGGCGGTGGTGGATGGGGAGGAGGGGAGGGTGGCCCTACAGGGGGACCTGGAGGCTCTGGAAAGATGGTCTAGAAAATGGAAACTGAGGTTCAATGCAGGGAAATGCAAGGTACTCCACCTGGGGGCCAGAAACCCAGGCCAAGTGTACACCCTGGGGGGGAAATGCTACAAGTCTCGATGGCTGAGAGGGACCTGGGGGTGGTGGTGTATGTCATGATGAACAACTCTGAGACTTGTAGGAGGGCAGCAGCCAAGGCCAACAGGATGCTGGGATGCATCGCTAGGGGGATCACCTCCAGAAGGAGGGAAGTGATACTCCCTCTGTATAACTGCTTGGTGAGGCCGCACCTTGAGTACTGCGCGTGCAGTTTTGGAGGCCACACTTAAAGAGGGACATTAACCTCCTGGAGAGGGTCAGAGGAGGGCAGCAAAATGATTTGGGGCTTGGGGACAGGACCTATGAGGAGAGGCTCAAAGAGCTAAATATGTACACATTGGAAGAGAAAGGGACCGGGGACAGGATAGAGGTCTTCAGGTACATGAAAGAGGGTAAACAGGGAGGAACAGTCAGGGTGCTGAAGGAAGGAGGAAGGGGCCACTAGAGGGCATGGGTGGAAGCTGGAGGGAGATTCAGGGGAGAAAGGAGGAGGTGCTACTTCACTGAGAGGGTGGTGGAGCCATGGAATGCACTGCCTGGGGGGCTGGTGGAGGCAGAGACAGTGGAGGGTTCAAGAGGGGTGGGACAGGTACAGGGGAAGGGTTCTGGAAGCAAAATCCAATGCAGCAAGAATATCCAGAACTGGGAAGGAAGAAGACAGAGAAGGCGAGGGGGACAGCAAGGTCAGCACCCAGGGTGGGGGCTGACCAAACGAGCAGACACGAAAGACCGTTAGGCCTATTCTGCTGGCATTTTAGTGTGTTAGTATGTTAGTAAATCTGAGGTCAAAATATTGAACATTTCTGTAGTTACAAGCGGCCATACTAAAATTGCAATGAATGGTCATAACTTTGTCATTTTTATATATTTTGACCCCAAATTTCCAACATAGTCTTCTTATCACCCCACCTGATAAACCCCATAGGTGAAAATTTTGTAATCCATGGCAAAATGGCATTCTGCACCACAGGTGCAGATACACATTTCAAGTAGGATGTGAGAGATGACAACTGAACTGTGCATGATGTGGTGTGGAAAAATGGCTATGTCAAAAATTTGGAGTGAAAATATTAAAAATTGCCAAAGTTACATGCATCCATAGAAAAATGTCAATGACAGTGCATAACTCGGGTGTTTTTTGGTATTTTTTCACTAAATTCTCAACATGGGATTTTTGGGACCCCACCTCAGGAACACTGGAACTGTCAATTCTTTACTCAGTCCCTAAAGGTGATTTCATACAACAACCATGCCATTCTGTGCCACAGGTGTGAAAACACATTTTGGGAAGGATGTGAAAAATGACAGCTATACTGTTCATGAGGTGGTGTGAATAAATGGCAACGTTGAAAATATGGAGTAAAATATTAAAATTGCAGAAGTTAATTGTACGTAAAAAATATCAACAACCACTCATAACTCGAAATGTTTGACATTTTTGCACCAAGTTTTCAACATGGGCTTTTTGAGACCCTACCTCATGAACACTGGCACTGTCATTTTGCTACTCAATCCCAAAAGGTGATTTCACGCAGAGACTGCAAAATTACCTTATGGGTCTGATTAATGAAACAACAGTGACAATGTTCATGAGGTGTTTTCCTAAGAGGTCCATGTTGAAAATTTAGTGAACAAATACCCAGAAATAGCTAAGATATCAATACAAGTTTAAAACACCTTTGACAGCCATTATATGGTACTTGCCTTGATTCTTCACTTCGGAGTTTGACTTTGAAAACTGCAGACATGTCCCAGGCCACAAAAGATGGCAGAAGATGATCTCCAGTAGTAAGTATAGGACAAGGGTGTGTGTGTGAGGTGGTGGGTTGCTCAGTGGGAGGCTTGGGATGGTAGAACAGGGAGATGAGGGACTGGTTTCTTTTTTACAGAATAAAAAAATGTGGGACAGTTTTCTTTTTTTAACAGGGTCAAAATCTTTATTTCAGGACACTGGGAGTGGGCTTCCCAGTGTTCCACAGTACTGGGGAGTCTTCATAATGCTGACACGGGGACTGGGCATCCCGATGTTGGCAAACACAAAGGTTAGAATGGGCTTGGGGGGGCATCTGACTCTGGGGATAAATATCCCAGTGTCAGAAAAAAAGGTAAAAAAATTAAGTACTTCAGAACACTGGGAGTGGGCTCCTCAGTGTCCCACACTGCTCGGGGGGGGGAGTAAATGCTGACATGGGGCTGGGGCACACCGATATCAGCAAACAATAATTACAATGGGCTTGGGAGGGCATCTGAGAATGGAGGTTGGCATCCCAGTGTCAGAAATAAACAGTAAAAAAATAAGTATTTTGGGACACTGGGGTGGGCTCCCCAATGTCCCACACTACTGGGGGGAGTAAATGCCAGCATGGGGATTGGGTACCTCGATGTCAGCAAAAAATTTCTTATGAGTAAACCATTTGTTATTATTAAAACATGCCTCGGCCCCCAAGGAGGCACTAAAATGAGAAAACCTCCTTATATGCCTGCCTGGCCTAACTTTAACCTGCCTGGCCTAACTTTAACCTACCTGGCCTAACTTTAACCTCGCTACCTTCTTACCCTTACTATCTCCTTGAGAGCTAATCTACCCCAACTACTCCCACCACACACCTGAGTCTTGTTTCAGAGGCCATGATAATGCATCCTGCCCAGTCAGGAATTTGTCCTTGCCTTGTTTCACTGCCTATTTGAATCTTCATTGTTGTGACTAATTTGAACAATATTTCTTTGCTGCTATGTTGTGGTATCTCTTCCTAGACTGTGTAGGTTTTCTCTGCCTAAGCATTCTATGTGAATTGCATTACTTGTTGTTGTCCTGGCTGCATGTATTCATTACTATTAACTGTTTTGACCTATGCTATTGTAATTTCATTGTATTCATGCTATGTACCTGTCTTTGATTGTTGTACTCTCCTGGGTTGTGCCTGAAAATAGTCATTTCATGGCTAGTGCACCTACCTGGTTAACAAACACTAAATAAAATATAAGATAAACACCAACAGATGTTTACCAAAGAATATGATTTTGTAGTTATTTGGCCCAAAAAGTGTCCAGAAAAGTAGTTTTTTTACAGAAGCCAGTGGGTATTTTACACTGAAGTAGTGCCACAAATTTGTGGCAGTTTTCACTCAATAGTGCCATTAGTTGCGTGAAGAGTGATGCAAACTGTGGCAGTTTTGCAAAAGTAGTGACACAAATTTGTGACACTACCAATGGCCAAACACAAAAAAAACATATTTCTGGCCACTATATAAAAAAATTAATGCCAGAATAATGTTCCTTGGGCCCCGATTAGGTAAACACAACTGTTGGTGTTTACCAAGGGGCAGTATTTTGTAAATAACTGTATTTTTCTCCGTCGCTAACTGAAAACAAGATGGTGGCAGCACGGCACTAACTTTTCCATTTGCAAAAGTAAAAAGTGCTTTCATAAAAGCAGAAGATGTTTTTGTACCAGACATCTAATTTTTACCAGAGGCTATAATGGGAAACTTAAAACTTTCATAACTTTGAGTGGATTGAAATTTTTTCACCAAACCATCAAAAGTCACATCTGCAGCCCAGACCCCATATACCCTAACAATGTCAGACTACACTCCCAAACCTTGTCGGAGATGCAGCTGTGCAAAGAATTTGCACCTAAATGGTAATTTTCATATTTTTAGATGCTCTGCAGCTCGGCAACCACACATCCAACTGGAATGAAGCATGCCACAACAAGAGATCTATGACACCTGATGGCACATGAAAATGTTCGTACACATTGGTCTTACAATTGCAAAGTTATTAAACAGCAAAATTTGGGTTTAACATAGACGTGACCATTGAACCCTATATATAATTCAAATTCTGAGGGTTGATAATTTTGGAGCTGTTCAACAGATTTGCATGAAATGTACCACGCATAATCTCTGTGGGTAGGTCTCTTGACCTGCCAAATTTGGTGGGAATCTGTTGAGTGTTTTCTGAGATATAAAGTGTTGAAACAAACAGAAAAAATTCTGGATTTTTTGACATTTCTTTGTCATCCTGGATCTCAGAAATGGCTTTATGTTGTGGGTTGAAATTTTCAGGTAGAAAGCCCTTGAATCACAGATGTGCCTTTTGAAGGTTTGGTGAAAAAATATTAATCTGTTCAAAAGTTATTAAAGTTTGCCATTTCCCATTATTTCCTATGGGAAAAGTTAAGTTTTTAGCATGAAACTAAGATTTGCACAAACGTGGGTAAATGTGCGAAAATGTTACTTTCGCAAGCATTTCCAGTTTTCAAAAGAATGCATATTTGTATGGATATCTGGGTAGGCCGCAAAAATCTATACTTCGCCGCATCATTTTCAAACATGAAGTCATTGTAAAGGTATGAAAATATGTCTTTCGCAAGTACTGCTTTCTGTGTAGTGCGAAAGTATGATTTGCGCAAATGAGAGAAGGTGCAAAAATGTGGCTATTGTAAGTATTCCTGTTGCAAATTGTAGATATTATCATGGAGGGCTGACTTTCACTAAACAGACTGAGTGGTTTCATGGAATGAATGTGTGTAATGGTGTCAGCAGGGTTTGATTCTTGGGGAGTGTCAATTTTGACTTTTGTTTTTTTGAGGGGGGGCCCGATTTTTGAAAACATTTCTAAAGTGATTTTAGTGGTGCAGTACTGAACATGTAATCATTGTAAAGGTATGAAAATATGTCTTTCGCAAGTACCACTTTCTGGGCAGGATATTCAGACTGCACCAGACAGGGGTGCAAGCCTGGGTGCAGCTCATCTGGGCTGAGTCAGGGCAGGGACCAGGCAATATTCAATGGTGCTGCGCCATGGCTCAGCACCGTTGAATATGGCACTGAGGGCACATGCACTGCAAACAGGGCAGTATCACTGCAGCAGTGTAAGTGGCTGTTGGGGTGCAGGTGGATGCGCCAGCGCAAGTGCGGTTGCCCTAGGCGCATCAACCACAGTATTCAGCACTGGGCATGCAAATGAGTCCATTATGCATGCAAGGCACAAATGGGGCCATTTTCATGTCAATATGGCCCCATTTGCATGTGGTGCACCGATCCCTGATGACTTACCTGGCGCCTGCCAGGCTACGGCAGTCGAGGGACAGCGCCCTCCTGCTCCTTAGCAGGAATGGCTCCCTTTCACCCGATCATAAGCATGTAAAAAATATGCCCTGGTAAAATGTGAACCAATCCCTTCACCCGATCCTTGGGTATAGGTTAGAAATCCCTGGTGGTCAGTGAAACCCCCTCCAGCACCGATTGTGGGTGGAATTCTCTAAGGACACCTCCTGGTCCAGTGGTACCCCTCCCACCCACCACTGTGTCCCTCGCCACCCTGCACCCACTCCAGTCAGCGGTGGGTGGCAGCACCACCTGCAAGCCGCCTGGCCACCCGACGACTGACAGTGTACAGTAGGGCTGTCGCCTATTGGTCCCTCTCGTGGGCCAATGGGCATACAGACCATACTATACTACACAGTCTGAGTTGTGAATGAACACTCATTCACAATTGGACTATGTAGTACAATATAGTCTGCATGCCCATTGGCCCACGCAATGGACCAATAGGTGTACAACCCTACTGTACACTATCAGTTGGCGGGCGGCCGGGTGGCTTGCGGGAAGTACTGCCACCCGCCCTGACTGAGGGAGTGCAGGGTGGTGGGCAATGAGCAGAAGGAGGGTACCACTGGACCACCAGGGTGTTCTTAGAGCATTCTGCCCATGAGCGGGTGCTGGGGTGGTTTCCACTGGACCACCAGGGATTTCTAACCTATGCCCATGATTGGGTGCTGGGGATCAGTCCACTGAACCACCAGGGCTTATGTTTACACATGCCCATGATCAGGCAAAAGGGATCAGTCCACTGGACCACAAGGGATCATTTGAACAGATGCCCATGACCGGGCAATGGATAGCAGTCCACTGGACCACCAGGGAGATATTTGACATATGCCCACAATCGGGCGAGGGGGGGCATGATGCCCCCTGGGTAGGGGGCTCGTGGACTGTGTCTTGGGTGGTCGGGTGGCCACCCACGGCAGGCGGCTGCTATGTTGTGCCTTACAATATGGCAGCTCACCTGTGGGTGGCCAGAACTTGCTCCTGGTTTTGCCGGGCACAACTTTGCGCCCCCCTGTGTGGCACAAGGTGGGTATGTGCCAACATATGCACCGCACATCCTGGGATGAATATCGGGATATGCTGCATATGCATGCCCCCTGCACTTGCACTGCATAAATTACTGGTGCACCCCGGTGCATCGGGTGTTGTGCTGTGCAATCTGCCCCGTTGAATATTACGCCAGGGTGCATTGGTGGGTTGTGCATGGTGCAACCCTGTTGTGCCATGCTCAACTCCTTTGAATATCCCACCCTCTGTGTATTTCAAAAGCATGATTTTTGCAAATTAGACAACGTGACAAAATGTGGCTTTTGCAAATGTTCCTGTTGCAAACTGTAGATATTATCATAGAGGGCTGACTTTCACTAAACAGACTGAGTGGTTAAGTGGAATGAATGTGTGTAATGGTATCAGCAGGGTTCGATTCTTGGGGAGTGTCAATTTTGACTTTTGTTTTTTTGAGGGGGGGCCCGATTTTTGAAAACATTTCTAAAGTGTTTTTAGTGGTGCAGTACTGAACATGTGGGCATTGTAAAGGTATGAAAATATGTCTTTCGCAAGTACCACTTTCTGGGCAGGTTATTCAGACTGCACCAGACAGGGGCGCAAGCCTGGGTGCAGTGCATCTGGGCTGAGCCAGGGCAGGGACCAGGCGATATTTAATGGTGCTGCGCCATGGCTCAGCACCATTGAATATGGCACCGAGGGCACAAGTACTGCAAACAGTGCAGTGGCACTGCACCAGTGCAAGTGGCTGGTGGGGTGCAGGTGAATGTGCCAGTGCACATGCGGTTGCTCTAGGTGCATCAACTGCAATATTCAGCACTGGGCATGCAAATGAGTCCATTATGCATGCAAGGCACAAATGGGGCCATTTTCATGTCAATATGGCCCCATTAGCATGTGGTGCACCGATCTCTGGTGACTTGCACCTGGTGCCCTGCCAGGCTGCAGCTGTCAGGGACCAATGCCCTCCTGCTCCTCGGCGGGCACCGCTCCCATTCACCCGATCATGGGCTTATGTAAAAATATGCCCTGGTGGGCCAGAGGACCAATCCCCTTCACCCGATCATGAGCATAGGTTAGAAATCCCTGGTGGTCCAGTGGAAACCCCTCTCCAGCATCTGATTGTGGGCAGAATGCTCTAAGGACACCTGCTAGTCCAGTGGTACCCCCCTCCCCACCAACCAACTGTGTCCCCCTCCACCCTATACCCGCTCCAGCCAGTGGTGGGTGGCAGCACCTCACCAGTAAGCCACCTGATTGCCCAATGACTGACAGAGTACAGTAGGGCTGTACACCTATTGGTCCACTGCATGAGCCAATGGGCATGCAGACCATACTGTACTACACAGTCCCAAATTGTGAATGAACGCTCATTCACAATTCAGGACTGTGTAGTACAGTATGGTCTGCATGTCCATTGGCCCAGACTGTGGACCAATAGGTGTACAGCCTTACTGTACGCTGTGATTCGGCGGGTGGCTGGGCGGCTTGCGGGTGGGGTGCTGCCACCTGCCGCTGACTGGGGGGGTGCAAGGTGGTGAGGGATGCAGTGGATGGGGAGGTACCACTGGACCACCGGGGTGTCCTTAGAGCATTCCGCCCGTGATCGGGTGCTGGGGGGTTTCCACTGCACCACCAGGGATTTCTAACCTATGCCCATGATCGGGTGCTGGGGATCAATCTACCGAACCATCAGGGCTTATGTTTACACATGCCCATGATCGGGCAAAGGGTATCGGTCCACTGGACCACAAGGGATCATTTGAACAGATGCCCATGACTGGGCAATGGATAGCAGTCCACTGGACCACCAGGGAGTTTTTCAACATATGCCCACAATCGGGTGAGGGGGGCATGATGCCCCCTGGGTAGAGGGCTCGTGGACTGTGTCCTGGGTGGTCTAGTGACCACCCACGGCAGATGGCTGCCATGTTGTACCTTGCAATATGGCAGCTCACCTGTGGGTGGCCAGAACTTGCTCCTGGTTTTGCCGGACACAACTTTGCGCCCCCCCGGGTGGCACAAGTTGGGTATGTGCCAACATATGCGCTGCACATCTCGGGATGAATATTGGGATGTGCCGCATATGCATGGGCATGCCCCCCGCACTTGCACTGCATACATTACTGGTGCACCCCGGTGCATTGGGGGTTGTGCTGCGCAACCTGCTCCATTGAATATTACGCCGGGGCGCATGGGTGGATTGCGCATGGTGCAACCCTGTTGCGCCATGCTCAACTCCTTTGAATGTCCCACCCTCTGTGTATTGCAAAAGTATGATTTTTGCAAATTAGACAATGTGACAAAATGTGGCTTTTGCAAGTGTTCCAGTTGCAAATCATAGACATAATCACAGAATGCTGACCTTCCCAACACAGCCTGAGTGGCTCAATGGAATGGATGGGTATAATGAAGCCAGCAGGGTGCAGGGTTCAATTTCAGTGTACATTTTTTTGAGGGGAGTTGGAACTTTTTTAGGTGTACCGGGGGTGTTTTTGTTGGTGCGCCAATCAATATTTTCCTCAAGTGTGTGTTGTTTGCACACTGTATCATGTGCTGTTGGGCTGTGGGTGTGACTTGGGGGGACTGCATATGCACTGTGAGGCAGTGACCATGACCCAGGAGGACCGGAAAAGATGTCGAGGATGCCGCAGAGGACTTTGCGGGTGAGCCATAGGAAGCGCAGAGATTATGTGGTGCACATGTTCGGCGGGTGAATATTTACAGAAATAAAAGCTAATCATAGTACAGTAAAACTTGAAAAGTGAAATGGAGTGTGTCAGAAGTTATCTGTGGTGTCGTGTTGTGGCAGTTTTGACAGTGCACTTTGCCACTGACACTGGAAAGCAATTTAACTGCACTTTATTGTGCTTCATCGTTTACAGGGAGGTCCACCTTTGCAAGTACTTGTCCATGTGTTCTGGCTATGGAGTGCCAATGAAATTTGCAGAAATGCTTTCCCTTGCAAATGGCTGGTCTTGTTTTGGGGGTGGGTGTACAGGGAGATGGACACAAATGCTTTGTGTTCTTTTCTTGGGTGGGATGGGGGGATAAACATCTGCTGCATGGCCATGCAAATAAATGGCTGCTTTTGTTTTGTGGATGTGTACAGGGAGCATGCATACAGGAAGGTGAACCATCCAATGTATGTAATGCTGATTGTACTGTACTGTACTACTGCTTTGCACAGTACATAGATTGTTTGCTTTCTGCTGCTTTGTACCATGAAACAGTACATTAAATGGTTTGATAGTGGTGCTGGTGGGGGTCCTAGGATAAGTGGCTGGAGTATATTGCTACTTGGGGCCCACAGCTTTGAACATACTGCTGCCACAGTTCCTGTGATGATGTGTGCTGCTGTGCTGTATACTGTGAATTGTTACAATAATTACTCTGATACTGATGATGATGATGATGATGATGTGACATTCTATTCTGGCTATGTTGGAGGGAATGGGTGGGTGGATGCATGTAGTCAACACAGTCATGCTGTTGAACTCTTCTAGTTTTAATCAATTAAAATATGGTGCAGCAGTTCTACTGTTGGGGATGTGGGATGGGTGGTGAATTACCACTTTTAGTGGCTGCGGTCCATCAGTAGCTTGGTGGTGTTTGTTACCTGGTGGATGTGGTCCTCAGGTGCTTGTGGGCAACACCATTGTATATATTGGTGTCAGGCATACTGTGATGTCCTGTTCCAGTGTGTCGTGGTGGGTTAAGTTACATGAAGATGACTATGAAAATTATGATGACCATGTGTGGTTGTACATGGGGTGCTGTTGGGGGCCACAGTTTGTCTACAGTTTTGTATTGCTCTCTGATACAAACTGATGTGTGTGCAGATGTTCAGGTAAAAGTAACGTTTAGTCAGTTACTGTATCACCATTTCACATTTGTCCATATCAAGGTGAGTAAGAAACACTGTTACAGTCATGATTTCTGTTTTAAAGAGGGCTGTGGGCCAATACAGTACTATAGTGAGTTCTGCTTAGGAAGTATTGAAATTGATTATAAAGATTGATTTTCTTGTGCAGGGTAGACATCTGGGGTCTGTGGTTTCTTGTCATGGGGTGCATAATTAATACCATTACATATGATCTTTTTCAACATAACAGCATTATATTTGTCTTATTTTAAAACCAGACATGAAGGCATGAAAGCAGCATGAGATTCCTTTTCTTTTGGAGGCTGTGAAATCTGTTGCTGATTCATACATGATAATGAGAGGCACAAATCAGCCTCTCACAGACATGTGGAAGGATATTAGTGCCTACTTGTCTGACAGACATAAACTGAACAGAAATCCACAGCAATGTTATAGAAAATGGAAGCTACTATGTGAGTCACTCTTTCGGATAAAATATACTGCACTGTTCCAAAGGCCCAGAAAACATAGCTTCCTGTACTGATGGGAATTTGGGAAACCACAAATGGGTGAAAGATTCTATATGAGTGAGTACAAGCAAGAAGAAATTGTGTGAACAACCCCCTCAAAAAACCTTTACTACTAACACATGACAGTCCACTAATATTATGTGTCTCCTAATCATGTACTGTTCCTGTGGCTGTGTTTCAGAGTACCCCAGAGGTGTAGATGAGATGGATGATAAGACATCAAGTACTACCTCCAGCAAAGAAACAACAAGTGAACAGGATGAACAAGACACAGACAAACATACATACATATGTATCTGGGGGTGAGGAACAAACATCCAGTGAGGATGAGGGAGAAGGTATAGAGGAACATACATATATATTTGGGGGGCTTGCACAGTTGATACATATGCACATGGGTGTGATGTTTTTCTTATATTAAGTAATCTACTGTTTCTTACTTCTTTTGGTGGCAGAGATAAGTATGATCTATAGGGAAGATGCGTCCACCTTGGAAGAAGAAGCAACAGAAGGAGAGGTGCATGTGCCAGTGGAGACCACCAATGTGGTACGATCTGAGAACACCACCAAGTCTACTTCTGCTATTAAAAAGACACAAACAGAAGTGATGTGCTGTAACTCTGCAGCATCAACTGGTGAGTAAAACAATACTGACTATGACACCTTTGCAAGCTATCATGTTTTGTGATGCAATCATGTTAGCATGCATTTGTGACAATGCTGTTGCTTCTCCCTGTCTTTTTTTATCTTTCTTTTTTTTCCTGGAACAGAAACAGATCTTGAAATGAAAAACACTCTGCAGGACATTAAACGTATCTTAGAAGATGGATTTCAGTCTGTCACTCAGACTCTCACTAGCATGCTGCAGAAGTGTGCATCCACACTCAAGGTGAACACTCAAGAGTTGCTCTTCCATTTCAAAACCAGTCAGTATTGTATGAGATGTCCTCCGAGCTTTCCCGGTTGACCACCAGCTTGCAAGACGTCATCTCTGTGATGAACAGTCTGGTAGAAGAACCTGCGGCAAGGCAGGCCAATGAATGACTACAAGGGAACAGTTACATGCTACACTGCAGTTCCACTGTTTATTAGTATTGTGAATCATAATAGTTTCCTGATTGTATTATTTGAAGCACTGAACTGCAAGGTTTGACATATGTCATGTTATCATTGGCATGTCTATTGAGAGGTCAGTTCTGACATTGTTTGAGAAGTGATACAGTTACATTTTCAGCATAATCTTTAATTAGACTATGTTGTGATGACTCATAGGTGTTCTTAAAAAATGTTTCTTTACAAACAACTTTTAGTTTTGTAATAGTATGACATATTTCTGCAGCTTGTTCTTTGCCTGCAGTATATCTTTTAAAATCTTATTTTTTTGATGTGTTGCACATTATCATGGCATGATGTAAATGTTTGTGTACTACATTTTGACATATGACTATGTGTCACTTCAACGTTGTAGTGTTGTTCACAGTTTGAAACATGTTGGGCTTGTGACTTTAATTGTGGAGTTTCTGCTTACACGACAAGTACTATGTACAATTACAGATAGCTCTTTGTCAGAGAACAGATTGCTTAAATCACTTGTCATATTCAATCTTAAAATAAAGGTTGTTCTATTTGTCATCTGCTCTGTGGGTTTTCCTTTTTTTCCCTCTTTTCAACTGTTCTTATACATAAAGGTACATAATTATCTACTATGCTATGGAGTTCCCATGGTGGTGTAGTGGTAGAATACTGGAGTTGACATTATAATTGGTATTGTGGTCCATGGTTCTATTCTTGCTTTTGCTGTATCAAGGTCATTGTTGAAGTAGAATTTTAAATGCAAATCTACCCCAGTATTAGTATACTATGGATATAATATTACTTTTATTTTACAAAACAATGAAGATACTGTGGCAAGAAGGCGAAATTCATCATTTAGTGGAAGCAGTACAGGAACTTGACAACCTACACATTGTCATGAGAGCTTTGAACCAACTGCTCACTGATATGTGGGAAGCAGTCAGCTCCAAGCTACAAACTTAATATAATAGCAAAAGAGATACAATTCATACAAGAAGAATTGGAAACTGATAAGGCAGAAATGTTTCAAATTGCTTCCAGAGAAAGAGTCAGCAGCTAGCACCTTTTCATGGTTTACCACAGTACAACAGCTCTGGGACTTGGCTGGGAAACCATCTCTTGGCAGACGTTATTATGGCAGTAAGTATACTACAGTGAGTACACAAATTGACAGTAGAAACAGAGCAGACATGAGTGACAGACAGACAGACACATTTACAGATATACAGACAGTAATCTGCACAGAGACACACACAGACATACATACACACTTACAAGTACATACTTAACATGACACACTACTGTCTTTTAAAGCACATTAAGGGGCTTCCATTGAGAACACAATGTCCA
The DNA here is from genome assembly GCA_016271365.2 of Neoceratodus forsteri. Lineage (NCBI taxonomy): Eukaryota > Metazoa > Chordata > Ceratodontiformes > Ceratodontidae > Neoceratodus > Neoceratodus forsteri. The sequence continues at coordinate 1,123,455,240 of CM057449.1, read as the reverse complement.
GTGTTGATGGAGGAACAGAGTGATGCCACTGATGGGGATAGTAGTGTAGAATTTGAGGAGATGAATATCTGTAGCACTACAGAACTGATTGAAGCAGATATGTACTAGTGAGTGAACAGAGCTTACACTACCATGTGGTCATAGTATGTTGAAATTGTAACTACTAGTTTGCTTACTACAGATTCTGAACAGAGGAGCAGTACAGAAGATCATACTAAGGATCATACTAAGGACAGGAGAGGAGAAAAAGGGTGATCAGCCCATCAAGCTTCTAAAATTACATATAATAGGTTAAAGTTTTGTTTAAACTCAAAAAACTATCCAACCTATTTTTAAATGTTTTTTATTTTGACTGATAATAACTGATAATGGCAAATTATTCCATGGACCAACAGTTCTTTGCGAGAAAAAGTAGGCCCTTTTTTTTTACAAAAAATTTGCTTCTCGTTAGTTGGAGTGGATGGCCTCTAATATTGACAGATATTTGTTTAAAGTCTAGTCCACATTCTACTGTTAAATATATATCCTTTATAATGTCCCACATGAATAAAAGATCCCCTCTAAGTCATTGCTGTTCCAAAGACATTAGATTAAATTTTGATAGCCTTTAATCACAGGTAAGAGTTTTATCGGGAACAATTGATTTTGTAACTCTTCTTTGTAGTTTTTCTATTCTGATTATGTCTCTCTGCTTAAAAGGGCTCAATAATTGAGAGACATAATCAAAACACGGTCTAACATAGGCCCGGTAAAGTGATAATAGAATGTATGGCTCTCTAGAAGTTATATTACTGTATGTCTAATTGATCAGTGTTCAGATCAGTGTTCTGCTTCAGAAATTCAGCATTCAGAAAGAGTACTTGTGGAAGATGAGCCACATAGTTCTGTGACTGAGAAATGCTTAACAAAAAAGCAGAAAAACACTCTTGCTGTAATAGTAGATGGGGAGCAGAGGACATAGAGGAGGTACACCAGCACAAGGACACATACAGTGGACAAGAAAAGCCAGTTACAGAAGAAAGGACAGAAAGATAGCCTGAAACCAACAATTTTGACTGTGTTATTTTTGAAAAACTAAACAATATTGCCTCTACCATTACTACTAGTTTAGATTCTGTCATTCAAGTGCTCTCAGCCTTGCTTCAAGAACAAAGAGTGCAGACGTAGGTCCTAAAAGATATATTGCAACAGTTTAGGGTGTAGTCGAATGATGAACTGAGCCGAATTACACTTTTTTTTTTTTTTTTTTAGTTAGTACTTTTTACCTTGTGGCTCTTGGTCTGCCTCTTCACATCCCGGCATCCACCCATCTCTGGCCACCATCAGGCTCTGTCCCGGCCCCGTTGAAGCCCCCACCGCCATCTACCCCCGCAGCCCCCCCGCGGCGGGGTGGCAGGGAGTCCCCTCCTTACTTCCCACCAACACAGGATCCAGTATCTGGGCAGTGGTGCCCCCAAGGCCAGCTAGCTCCTCAGATGGCCATCAAGCCACCGCAACCAAGTGCCACACTTTCCCTTTTTCTCCAACGTGGGCAGGGGCATGCAATGACGCCAATGGAAGGGTGCGATGCTGCCTAGATGACGCCCTTCCCAGCCATGCCCTCAAGCTCAACCCTGTCTTACAGTGCCAGCACACTGCCCTCTGGTCTCCACCAGAGGTCACTGGAGCACCGACAACTGGGAACCCCCCTCTCCCGGAGAGGGAGAGCAGTCTATGGACGCTTAATCCCTCTCCTTCCCTGCCGACCCCTGGTGACCTGAGTCCATTTCCAAACCCGGGTTGCCATTGTGGAGCAAGGTGTGGCATCCAGCGCCTCAACCCTCAGTGCCACTGGGCCAGCTGAGCCGAGTGACACTTTAGATGCAGAATCACTCTGTTCTGAGTGACATTTCTGACACCGTGATTGAGATTAAACACTTGCTGCAAAATTTAGGAAGTAAGTCAGGTGCTGCGGAGCATGACCCCTCAAGCAGACAGCATTCCAAGTAGTCCTAAAAATGTGTGTTCTGCATATTGTCAGCAGCACTACTGGAAATAGTTGGAAAAATGTTTTGTAAAAAAATGTTTACTTATCTGCCACAAACATATGTTGCTTACGAGACAGCCATGTCACTCTTCAAAAAACAAGTTTTATGACCTTGTGTGATTTATAATGCTTTTTCACTATATTAAAGAAAATATATATATATGCAATGTCTGTTTTTATTTTGTGATATGCTGCTATTCCACACTGTGACACCAGGGCTAAAAATGTATCTTTGTGAAACATGACATTTCAAGTAAGTTTCAACTGAGCAGCAAGTTGCAAGGGGAAATGTTTCAGGACTATACTAATTGTGCAGGACCCTCTCAGGCACAGAAATATTGTTATGGTATCTGGGTGAAATGATGAAAGTGCAGGTTCCAAAGGATCGTCTGGTCCCACTATGACATATGGAAACTGTTGCACTATCTGCATGGAGCTCACACCATGATATATGGACACTGTTGTACTGTGTGGATCAAAGGATGGGAGCGCTGGGTAGTTTGGACCCTGCGCTCCCACCATGACATATGGATACAGTTGTACTATCTCAATGGAGGGAACAGAGCACAGCGTCTGAAGGACCCTGTGCTCTCACCGTGACATATGGGCACTGTTGTACTATCTGGATGGAGGGATGGGAGCGCAGGGTCCTTTGGACCTTGCACTCCCACAGTAAAATGAGGATGCAATTATACTATCTAAAAAAGAAGGGAAATTCTTTGCAAAAAACTTCATTACTGCATCAGTTAGGGTGAATACCAACATTAGGGTTACCAACCCTACCACCCTACCCTCCACCCTCCACACACCAACAGTTGTCGGGGTTTGCATTGGTGGTCATTGGGCCTAACTCTCACCCCATTTTCCTATACTGTACCATCTCATCTTCTTTACACATGGAATGGGGTGAGAGTTAGGGCCAATGACCCCAAGGCACACCCTGATGCCTGTTGATGTGTGGAGGGTGTGGAGGGTGTAGGTGTGTGTGTTAGGGTTGGTAACCCTAATGTCAAATTTCCCAGCTGTGTCACTGTGGTATTCACCCTAACTGATGCATTTAATGAAGTTTTTTGCAAAGAAATATATATATATATATATATATATATATATATATATATACTCTATCAGGACCAGTCCAAAATTAAATTTACCTGGAAAGGAGTTTGGGGGATACGATGGGCCCAGCTGCTGCCATTGCTGTGGGAAATGAAGGTGGAACTTGCGAGACCAGACATGATTATTATTCACGTGGGAGGAAATGATTTAGGAACACTGCCATGGCTGGACATTCTCTTTCAAATCAAAAGTGATATAGCGATGATTAAGGAGTGGTGGCCAGAGGTCACATTAGTCTGGTTCGAGATAATGTCCAGGAGAGTGTGGTGTAACACCCACAGCTATAAGGCTATTGAGAAGGCAAGGAGGTGCATGAACACTAGAGTTGCAGCTTTTATTTATGGCAGCAGGTGGTCTTCATATCAGGAGTGGGATAGAGGAAGGTATAGAAAAATACTATAGGGGAGATGGAGTGCTCCTCTCTGGGATGGGGCTGGCCTATTTTAACTTGGAAACGGCCAATGCCATTGATGTGTGGAAAAAAGAGAGGCAGTGATAAAAATAAAAGAGGGATGGGGGTTTCAGGTGGGGGGGTGAAGAGAACTTAAGGGGTGGGGTTTGATGAGGTCATGGAGGGAGAGAGTGGGGCTTGGTGACATCACAACCAAAAAGGGGAATGATTGGTACAGGTAGTTAGGAAGAGAGAGAGAGCGGGCCAAGCGAGGGGGCCTTATAAGGTCAAGCAAGTAGAGGGGAACTCACAAATTTGCTCTCTTGCTTTGATTCCCACCTGCCCAACCCTAAAAAAGAGAAGGGTATAATGAGGAAATGGGGATAAAGAGAGGATGTCTGCTGATGGTATGCAGCAGGTTACAGGGTCATGCTGAAGGTGGATGGCATGAAAAGGAGTAACTGGACAAAGAGGGAGTAGGAAGAAAAGGGGATGGGAGGCAGGAGGGGAAGGGGCATAAGTGGAGAAATAGGGCATTTAGGACCTTGAAGCAGAAGAAGGGTACATGTGTACACGCGTACCTGAACATAAAAAAAAAGGAGGAGAAAGGCCCTCGGTTGTACATGATATGGATGATTGGATTCATGTAAATATGTTGTAAAAATTGATGGATGATTTAATTGTGAAATAAAATAATTGCCAACTGAGCACCCACACAACAGTTGTCTGTATTATTTGAAGGGGGATCTGGGGGCAAGTTGGTTCATGCATGTGGAGTATTTAAGATTAGATTGGCATGCACAAACCTTGTTTGGGAAGCAACCAACTTTTCATCAAATAAATGGCAATGATGTTGATATCTACTTGTCAAAAGTGCAAACCATCCAGTTAAATTATATTCTGTGTTTTTTTCCTTTGCTGTATCTATATGAAGCTCTCTCCCGTACAACTGGCAGCAACTTCTTCCTCCTACAATCAAATCCCTTCCTACACATCCCAGCATCCTGTTTGCCTTCTCATATGCTTTGCAGCACTGAGTAGCAGACTTGAGGCTCTCACTAATGAGGATCCCCAAGTCTCCCTCCTCAGTTATCTGACCCAGCCTGTTTTAGGGTTCGTTCTACCAATGTGCATTACTTCGCCATTTTTGCATTGAAATTTAGGTGACATAATCTGGGCCACTTATTCCAATTTTCCAAGGCCCAGATATTCAGAGCCGGTGCAAGTGCGATATTGTGCCAAGGAGCCATATTTATCGGGAGCCGCTGTGCAGCGCAAAATCCATTGCGCCAATGTGCAACTATAATGAATGCAGGCGCAAGAGCAGGGGGTGTTCCCATGAATATCCAGCGCAGTAGCATATTCAACCATGAATCAATGGCGCAAGTGTGGAGCAAATCAAAGTTGCTCCGAGCAGACTTGTTCTTATAAATACAGGGCGCAAACACACAGACAGCACTTGCGAGAGGGTGTGAGTGAGAGGGAGTGATTGAGAGAGACAGCAAGAGAGAGACACAGAGAGAGAGATACACACACACACACAGACAGACAGACAGACCAAAGTCCACACACAGAGGGAGAGGGACAGAGGTGGTGTTGGAGAGAGAGAGAGATAGAGACACACACACACACACACATATGCACACAGACATGCAGTGCACCAGGGTGGAGACGAAGGTGACCACTGTCATGTGCCTGCTTGCCACAGGCACCTTCCAGAGACCAACAGGGGACACCACAGGCATCACCCAGTTGACCACGTCCTGCCTTCTCCTGCTGCCACATGCTTCAGAATTCATCCATTTCCCCAGCACAGCGGAGCATACAGCAACCATGCAGGACTTCCACAGGGTGGCACGTATGCCTGGTATGATTGGGGCCATTGACTGCACCCACATGGCCATCTGCATGCCACCTGGCCCTGATGGCATGGCATACATCAACCAGAAGGGGAGCCCGAGTGTCAACTGCCAGGTGGTGTGCGATGCCACAGGGTGAATCACCAATGTCTGCGCCACACACCCTGGGAGTGCACATGATGCATTAATCTAGCACAGTTCTGCACTGTACCACAGGTTTCAACATAGGGACATCCCCACGGGCCACCTAGTGGGTGAGTATGGCATGGGCAAGGGGCTATGGGCAGAGCAGACCTGGGGATGGGGGTGGGCAGGGTGTGCATGGTGGCATGGGTGCCAGGGACAGGCAAGGGGTGCAGCATGAAATTGCAGAGGGCTAACCATGTCAATCTCCACACAGGTGACAGCGCATATCCACTGAGGCCCTGGCTGCTCACCCCTACCGGCGCCCGTCATCCCCAGCAGAGGAACAGTACAACGAGCATATCTTTGGCATGCTGAAAACATGGTTCCATTGCCTAGACAGGTCAGGCAGTGCCCTACAGTACAGCCCCTTGAAAGCCTGTGGCCTATTCCTGGCCTGCTGCATACTGCACAACATGGCCATTGGCCATGGGATAGCTGTCGAGGCTAATGAAGGTGACTGTAGTGGGGACAACAGAGGTAATGGGCTGGAGGGTGGTGGACAGCCACCCCCTGGGCAGAGGGACCCCCAGCTGCTTCAGCAGGTGTGATGCCACTGGGACACCATTACACAGAAGCACTATGGTGCACCCAGGTAGGTTTTGTGGTATACATGCATGGGCCACACAAACAGGTACAGCATACATGCAGAGGCGTGCATGGCAACGGGCATCAACACACAATGGCTTGATTCAGGGGTTGGGAAGCCAGTGGCACACAACCACACACAGCAACACACACACACACACACACACACACACACACACACACACACACATACACAAACACACACAGACAAGCAGTGCACCAGGGTGGCACACAGCCAGCAGCCAACCACCCAAGGGGACAGTGGACAGCAAGGGCCATGGACAGTGCACCCATCATGATGGAGGCAGTAATGAGGGGTGTGAGGGGGCAGGAGGAACAGTAACTTGTCCAAGGAGGGGCCTGCCAGTGGTAAGCCTGCCACAGGTGGTACCATGCTCGCATCACCTTTGAGAACTACAGTGACACTGAGATCGCGGGCCAGTACCACCTGAACAGGGCCATTCTGAGGCAGCTCTGTGACTGTGCATTGAGGAGATGCAGGCACCCACCAGACAGAGCCATGCCATGTTCATGGAGATGAAGGTGACCGCCGTCATGTGCCTGCTTGCAATGGGCACCTTCCAGAGACCAACAGGGGACACCACAGGCATCACCCAGTTGGCCACATCCTGCCTCCTCACACAGTTCCTCAATACTCTGCTACCACATGCTTCAGAATTCATCCATTTCCCCAGCACACAGGCGGTGCATACAGCAACCATGCAGGACTTCCACAGGGTGGCACGTATGCCTGGTGTGATTGGGACCATTGACTGCACCCACATGGCCATCCACATGCCATCTGGCCCTGACGGCATGGCATACATCAACCAGAAGGGGAGAGCCCGAGTGTCAACTGCCAGGTGGTGTGTGATGCCACGGGTGCATCACCAATGTCTTCGCCACACACCCTGGGAGTGCACATCATGCATTAATCTGGCACAGCTCTGCACGGTGCCACAGGTTTGAACATGGGGACATCCCCATGGGCCACCTAGTGGGTGAATATGACACGGGCAAGGGGGGCGATGGACAAAGCAGACCTGGGGATGGGGGTGGGCAGGGTGTGCATGGTGGCATAGGTGCCAGGGACAGGCAAAGGGCACAGCATAGAATAGCAGAGGGCTAACCATGTCAATCTTCACACAGGTGACAGTGCATATCCACTGAGGCCCTGGTTGGTCACCCCTATCAGTGCCCGTTGTCCCCAGCAGAGGAACGGTACAACAAGTATATCTTTGGCATGCTGAAAGCATGGTTCCATTGCCTAGACAGGTCAGGCAGTGCCGTACAGTACAGACCCTTGAAAGTCTGTGGCCTATTTCTGGCCTGCTGCATACTGCACAACATGGCCATTGGCCATGGGATAGCTGTCGAGACTAATGAAGGTGACAATAGTGGGGACAAAGGAGGCAATGGGCCGGAGGGTGGTGGACAGCCACCTCCTGGGTGGAGGGACCCCCAGCTGCTCCAGCAGGTGTGATGCCACTGGGACACCATTACACAGAAGCACTATGGTGCACCCAGGTAGGTGGTGTGGTACACATGCATGGGCCACACAAACAGCTACAGCATACATGCAGGGGCATGCATGGCAATGGGCATGCACACACAAGCGCTTGATTCAGGGGTGGGGGAGCCAGTGGCACACAACAACACACAGACACACACACACACACACACACACACACACACACACACACACACATATACACACATACACACACACACACACACAGACAAGCAGTGCACCAGGGTGGCACACAGCCAGCAGCCAACCACCCAGGGGTCAGTGGACAGCAAGGGCCATGGACAGTGCACCCATCATAATGGGAGCAGTAATGAGGGGTGTGAGGGGGCAGGAGGAACAGCGACTTGTCCAAGGAGGGGCCTGTCGGTGGTAAGCCTGCCACAGGTGGTACCATGCCCGCATCACCTTTGAGAACTACAGTGACACTGAGATTGCGGGCCGGTACCACCTGAACAGGGCCATTCCGAGGCAGCTCTGTGACTGTGCATTGAGGAGATGCAGGCACCCACCAGACAGAGCCACGCCATGTTCATGGAGATGAAGGTGACCGCCGTCATGTGCCTGCTTGCAATGGGCACCTTCCAGAGGCCAACAGGGGACACCACAGGCATCACCCAGTTGGCCACATCCTGCCTCCTCACACAGTTCCTCAATGCTCTGCTACCACATGCTTCAGAATTCATCCATTTCCCCAGTGCACAGGCAGTGCATACAGCAACCATGCAGGACTTCCCCAGGGTGGCACGTATGTCTGGTGTGATTGGGGCCATTGACTGCACCCACATGGCCATCCACATGCCATCTGGCCCTGACAGCATGGCATACATCAACCAGAAGGGGAGCCCGAGTGTCAACTGCCAGGTGGTGTGTGATGCCACGGGTGCATCACCAATGTCTTCACCACACACCCTGGGAGTGCACATCATGCATTAATCTGGCACAGCTCTGCACGGTACCACAGGTTTGAACATGGGGACATCCCCATGGGCCACCTAGTGGGTGAATGTGACACGGGCAAGGGGCGATGGACAAAGCAGACCTGGGGATGGGGGTGGGCAGGGTGTGCATGGTGGCATGGGTGCCAGGGACAGGCAAGGGGCACAGCATAGAATAGCAGAGGGCTAACCATGTCAATCTCCACACAGGGGACAGCGCATATCCACTGAGGCCCTGGCTGCTCACCCCTATCAGTGCCCATTGTCCCCAGCAAAGGAACGGTACAACAAGCATATCTTTGGCATGCTGAAAGCATGGTTCCATTGCCTAGACAGGTCAGGCAGTGCCGTACAGTACAGCCCCTTGAAAGCCTGTGGCCTATTTCTGGCCTGCTGCATACTGCACAACATGGCCATTGGCCATGGGATAGCTGTCGAGACTAATGAAGGTGACAATAGTGGGGACAAAGGAGGCAATGGGCTGGAGGGTGGTGGACAGCCACCCCCTGGGCAGAGGGACCCCCGGCTGCTCCAGCAGGTGTGATGCCACTGGGACACCATTGCACAGGAGCACTATGGTGCACCCAGGTAGGTGGTGTGGTGCACATGCATGGGCCACACAAACAGGTAAAGCACACATGCAGGGGTGTGCATGGCCAGGGTCTTCAAGGTCTTGGACACAAAAAACAGTACTTGGTGCCCCTTTTTAAAGTGAAAAACATGGACTGAAGTTCTTTGCCACAGGTGCATAGACTATGATACAAGGATATGGGGTCCCAATAAGGCTGGTCTCTCTGGGTACCTGATTCAGAACACTGGCACCCACTATCTAGGTCACCTCTATTGGAACAATTTTGTCCAGAGCCCTCTGACTTCCAAGCTCTGGGTTAAACCACTTCCTAGGGGCTAGTATTAACACTCTAAGAGGATCACAGCCCTGACTTCAGTGATACTTCTCTTGGGGATGACATTCACTATTTACCAGCATTCAGTGCACTGAGCCTGGGAAGAGAGGCTGGACCGCCCTTCCTTCCCGCCCCCCACCAGGTATAAAACAGTCACAGAATTAGCAGCTGCATGACTAGGGGCTCACAGAACAGCAGCTGACATTCTCTGCACCAGCAGTAAAGCAGCACAGTAACACAGATGCTGGAGGTTTTCTCAGAACCAAGAACTCAACTTGCTACACAGGCGCATGGAATCAGAACAGGAAATACTATGTGGCAAGCCAAAACAGGTAGGCAGTTTTAACTTGCATGATGTATCAAAGTGTAGAGATTTCCACAGGTAAAGTAGCTACGCTGGGTCCCAATGCATATCTCTTACCCAGGGAAGGGGCCCTCTGGCTGGGCAGGCATGGTAACCTCACCTCCTAAAACTTCCAGGTCCTGCTATTTACACTTCCCTTGGGCCTAGCACTCCCAGACACCCAGGGCTAATGGCCCTCACCTCCCTGATGGCCTGCTAGTGTTGGGGCTTCCACAGGCTTGGTTGTTACCCAGGGTCCCAATGCATATCTCTTACCCAGGGAAGGGTCTCTCTGGCTGGGCAGGCATTGTACCCCCACCCCCTAAAACTTCCAGGTCCTGCTAACTACACTTCCCTTGGGCCTAGCACTCCCAGACAGAAGGGGTTCATGCCTCTAAGCTCCCTGATGGCCTGCCAGTGTTGGGGCCTCCACAGGCTTGGTTGTTACCCAGGGTCCCAATGCATATTTCTTACCCAGGGAAGGGGCTCTCTGGCTGGGCAGGCATGGTAACCTCACCCCCTAAAACTTCCAGGTCCTGCTAATTACAATTCCCTTGGGCCTAGCACTCCCAGACACCCAGGGCTAATGGCCCTCACCTCCCTGATGGCCTGCCAGGGCAGAGACCTGAACAGGCTTCCTTGTCACCCAGGGTCCCAATGCATATCTCTTACCCAGGGAAAGGGCTCTCTGGCTGGACAGGCATGGTAACCTCACCCCCTAAAACTTCCAGGTCCTGCTATTTACACTTCCCTTGGGCCTAGCACTCCCAGACACCCAGGGCTAATGGCCCTCACCTCCCTGATGGCCTGCCAGGGCAGAGACCTGAACAGGCTTCCTTGTCACCCAAGGTCCCAATGCACATCTCTTACACAGGGAAAGGGCTCTCCGGCTGGGCAGGCATTGTACCCCCACCCCCTTAAACGTCCAGGTCCTGCTAACTACACTTCCCTTGGGCCTAGCACTCCCAGACAGCAGGGGTTCATGCCTCTAACCTCCCTGATGACCTGCCAGTGTTGGGACTTCCACGGCTTAGTTGTTACCCAGGGTCCCAATGCATATCTCTTACCCAGGGAAGGGGCTCTCTGGCTGGGCAGGCATGGTAACCTCACCCCCTAAAACTTCCAGGTCCTGCTAATTACACTTCCCTTGGGCCTAGCACTCCCAGACACCCAGGGCTAATGGCCCTCACCTCCCTGATGGCCTGCCAGGGCAGAGACCTGAACAGGCTTCCTTGTCACCCAGGGCCCCAATGCATATCTCTCCCCCAGGGAAAGTGCTCTCTGCCTGGGGAGAACTGCTGGCATGTTCCCTGGAGACTTCCGGAATCAGCCTGCCAGCCTCAGCATCAAACCATGCCCAGCAAGTGCTATCACAGCCTGGGTAGGCTTCCACAAACTCCCCTTGAGCGACTATTAAGCCCGACCAACACTATTTAAAGATATCCCAGCCAACAGCCAGTAGGGCCATCTGGTCTGGAAAGCCCGTCCGGCCATCTGGTCCTAACATCTCTCAGGGACATCTGGTCCCACCAGGACCAAGGGACATCTGGTCACACTTTCTCCCAGGGACTTCAGCTACTGCTAGGATTCCACCGGGACTCGATGCCCTTAGCCTGGAAACAGCTGCTGGCATTGCCCTAAGACTACCAGGGCCTGCTGTTAAAGCCTCCCTTGGGGCTAGCACTCCCAGACACACAGGGCTAATGGCCCTCACCTCCCTGATGGCCTGCCAGGGTAGAGACCTGCACAGGCTTCCTTGTCACCCAGGGTCCCAATGCACTTCTCTTACCCAGGGAAAGGGCTCTCTGGCTGGGCAGGCATTGCCCCACCCCAAAACTTCCAGGTCCTGCTAACTACACTTCTCTTGGGTCTAGCACAACCAGACAGCAGGGGTTCATGCCTCTAACCTCCCTGATGGCCTGCCAGTGTTGGGCCTTCCACAGGCTTGGTTGTTACCCAGGGTCCCAATGCATATCTCTTACCCAGGGAAGGGGCTCTCTGGCTGGGCAGGCATGGTAACCTCACCCCCTAAAACTTCCAGGTCTGCTAATTACAATTCCCTTGGGCCTAGCACTCCCAGACACCCAGGGCTAATGGCCCTCACCTCCCTGATGGCCTGCCAGGGCAGAGACCTGAACAGGCTTCCTTGTCACCCAGGGTCCCAATGCATATCTCTTACCCAGGGAAGGGGCTCTTTGGTTGGGCAGGCATGGTAACCTCACCCCCTAAAACTTCCAGGTCCTACTATTTACACTTCCCTTGGGCCTAGCACTCCCAGACACACAGGGCTAATGGCTCTCACCTCCCTGATGGCCTGCCAGGGCAGAGACCTGAACAGGCTTCCTTGTCACCCAGGGTCCCAATGCACATCTCTTACCCAGGGAAAGGGCTCTCTGGCTGGGCAGGCATTGTACCCCCACCCCTAAAACTTGCAGGTCCTGCTAACTACACTTCCTTGGGCTCTAGCACTTGCACAGCAGGGGTTCATGCCTCTAAGCTCCCCTGATGGCCTGCAAGCAGTGTTGGGCTTCCACAGGCTTGGTTGTTACCCAGGGTCCCAATGCATATCTCTTACCCAGGGAAGGGGCTCTCTGGCTGGGCAGGCATGGTAACCTCACCCCCTAAAACTTCCAGGTCCTGCTATTTACACTTCCTTGGGCCTATCACTCCCAGACACCCAGGGCTAATGGCCCTCACCTCCCTGATGGCCTGCCAGTGTTGGGCCTTCCACAGGCTTGGTTGTTACCCAGGGTCCCAATGCATATCTCTTACCCAGGGAAGGGGCTCTCTGGCTGGGCAGGCATGGTAACCTCACCCCCTAAAACTTCCAGGTCCTGCTAATTACACTTCCCTTGGGCCTAGCACTCCCAGACACCCAGGGCTAATGGCCCTCACCTCCCTGATGGCCTGCCAAGGCAGAGACCTGAACAGGCTTCCTTGTCACCCAGGGCCCCAATGCATATCTCTCCCCCAGGGAAAGTGCTCTCTGCCTGGGAGAACTGCTTAGCATGTTCCCTGGAGACTTCGAATCAGCCTGCCAGCCTCAGCATCAAACCATGCCCAGCAAGTGCTATCACAGCCTGGGTAGGCTTCACAAACTCCCCCTTGAGCGACTATTAGTCTCACCAACACTATTTAAAGATATCCCAGCCAACAGCCAGTAGGGCCATCTGGTCTGGAAAGCCCGTCTGGCCATCTGGTCCTAACATCTCTCAGGGACATCTGGTCCCACCAGGACCAAGGGACATCTGGTCACACTTTCTCCCAGGGACTTCAGCTACTGCTAGGATTCCACCAGGACTCGATGCCCTTAGCCTGGAAACAGCTGCTGGCATTGCCCTAAGACTACCAGAGCCTGCTGTTAAAACCTCCCTTGGGGCTAGCACTCCCAGACACACAGGGCTAATGGCCCTCACCTCCCTGATGGCCTGCCAGGGTAGAGACCTGCACAGGCTTCCTTGTCACCCAGGGTCCCAATGCACATCTCTTACCCATGGAAAGGGCTCTCTGGCAGGGCAGGCATTGAACCCCCAACCCCTAAAACTTCCAGGTCCAGCTAACTACACTTCCCTTGGGTCTAGCACTCCCAGACAGCAGGGGTTCATGCCTCTAACCTCCCTGATGGCCTGCCAGTGTTGGGGCTTCCACAGGCTTGGTTGTTACCCAGGGTCCCAATGCATATCTCTTACCCAGGGAAGGGGCTCTCTGGCTGGGCAGGCATGGTAACCTCACCCTAAAACTTCCAGGTCCTGCTATTTACACTTCCCTTGGGCCTAGCACTCCCAGACACCCAGGGCTAATGGCCCTCATCTCCCTGATGGCCTGCCAGTGTTGGGGCTTCCACAGGCTTGGTTGTTACCCAGGGTCCCAGTGCATATCTCTTACCCAGGGAAGGGGCTCTCTGGCTGGGCAGGCATGGTAACCTCACCCCCTAAAACTTCCAGGTCCTGCTAATTACACTTCCCTTGGGCCTAGCACTCCCAGACACCCGGGGCTAATGGCCCTCACCTCCTTGATGGCCTGCCAGTGTTGGGCCTTCCACAGGCTTGGTTGTTACCCAGGGTCCCAATGCATATCTCTTACCCAGGGAAGGGGCTCTCTGGCTGGGCAGGCATGGTAACCTCACCCCCTAAAACTTCCAGGTCCTGCTATTTACACTTCCCTTGGGCCTAGCACTCCCAGACACCCAGGGCTAATGGCCCTCACCTCCCTGATGGCCTGCCAGGGCAGAGACCTGAACAGGCTTCCTTGTCACCCAGGGTCCCAATGCACATCTCTTACCCAGGGAAAGGGCTCTCTGGCTGGGCAGGCATTGTACCCCCAACCCCTAAAACTTCCAGGTCCTGCTAACTACACTTCCCTTGGGCCTAGCACTCCCAGACAGCAGGGGTTCATGCCTCTAACCTCCCTGATGGCCTGCCAGTGTTGGGGCTTCCACAGGCTTGGTTGTTACCCAGGGTCCCAATGCATATCTCTTACCCAGGGAAGGGGCTCTCTGGCTGGGCAGGCATGGTAACCTCACCCCCTAAAACTTCCAGGTCCTGCTATTTACACTTCCCTTGGGCCTAGCACTCCCAGACACCCAGGGCTAATGGCCCTCACCTCCCTGATGGCCTGCCAGTGTTGGGGCTTCCACAGGCTTGGTTGTTACCCAGGGTCCCAGTGTATATCTCTTACCCAGGGAAGGGGCTCTCTGGCTGGGCAGGCATGGTAACCTCACCCCCTAAAACTTCCAGGTCCTGCTAATTACAATTCCCTTGGGCCTAGCACTCCCAGACACCCAGGGCTAATGGCCCTCACCTCCCTGATGGCCTGCCAGGGCAGAGACCTGAACAGGCTTCCTTGTCACCCAGGGTCCCAATGCATATCTCTTACCCAGGGAAGGGGCTCTCTGGCTGGGCAGGCATAGTAACCTCACCCCCTAAAACTTCCAGGTCCTGCTATTTACACTTCCCTTGGGCCTAGCACTCCCAGACACCCAGGGCTAATGGCCCTCACCTCCCTGATGGCCTGCCAGGGTTGGGGCTTCCACAGGCTTGGTTGTTACCCAGGGTCCCAGTGCATATCTCTTACCCAGGGAAGGGGCCCTCTGGCTGGGCAGGCATGGTAACCTCACCCCCTAAAACTTCCAGGTCCTGCTAATTACACTTCCCTTGGGCCTAGCACTCCCAGACACCCAGGGCTAATGGCCCTCACCTCCCTGATGGCCTGCCAGTGTTGGGGCTTCCACAGGCTTGGTTGTTACCCAGGGTCCCAATGCATATCTCTTACCCAGGGAAGGGGCTCTCTGGCTGGGCAGGCATGGTAACCTCACCCCCTAAAACTTCCAGGTCCTGCTATTTACACTTCCCTTGGGCCTAGCACTCCCAGACACCCAGGGCTAATGGCCCTCACCTCCCTGATGGCCTGCCAGTGTTGTGGGGCTTCCACAGGCTTGGTTGTTACCCAGGGTCCCAATGCATATCTCTTACCCAGGGAAGGGGCTCTCTGGCTGGGCAGGCATGGTAACCTCACCCCCTAAAACTTCCAGATCCTGCTATTTACACTTCCCTTGGGCCTAGCACTCCCAGACACCCAGGGCTAATGGCCCTCACCTCCCTGATGGCCTGCCAGTGTTGGGGCTTCCACAGGCTTGGTTGTTACCCAGGGTCCCAGTGTATATCTCTTACCAGGAAGGGGCTCTCTGGCTGGGCAGGCATGGTAACCTCACCCCTAAACTTCCAGGTCCTGCTAATTACAATTCCCTTGGGCCTAGCACTCCCAGACACCCAGGGCTAATGGCCCTCACCTCCCTGATGGCCTGCCAGGGCAGAGACCTGAACAGGCTTCCTTGTCACCCAGGGTCCCAATGCATATCTCTTACCCAGGAAGGGCTCTCTGGCTGGGCAGGCATGGTAACCTCACCCCCTAAAACTTCCAGGTCCTGCTATTTACACTTCCCTTGGGCCTAGCACTCCCAGACACCCAGGGCTAATGGCCCTCACCTCCCTGATGGCCTGCCAGGGCAGAGACCTGAACAGGCTTCCTTGTCACCCAGGGTCCCAATGCCCATCTCTTACCCAGGGAAAGGGCTCTCTGGCTGGGCAGGCATTGTACCCCCAACCCCTAAAACTTCCAGGTCCTGCTAACTACACTTCCCTTGGGCCTAGCACTCCCAGACAGCAGGGGTTCATGCCTCTAAGCTCCCTGATGGCCTGCCAGTGTTGGAGCTTCCACAGGCTTGGTTGTTACCCAGGGTCCCAATGCATATGTCTTACCCAGGGAAGGGTCTCTCTGGCTGGGCAGGCATGGTAACCTCACCCCCTAAAACTTCCAGGTCCTGCTATTTACACTTCCCTTGGGCCTAGCACTCCTAGACACCCAGGGCTAATGGCCCTCACCTCCCTGATGGCCTGCCAGTGTTGGGGCTTCCACAGGCTTGGTTGTTACCCAGGGTCCCAGTGTATATCTCTTACCCAAGGAAGGGGCTCTCTGGCTGGGCAGGCATGGTAACCTCACCCCCTAAAACTTCCAGGTCCTGCTAATTACAATTCCCTTGGGCCTAGCACTCCCAGACACCCAGGGCTAATGGCCCTCACCTCCCTGATGGCCTGCCAGGGCAGAGACCTGAACAGGCTTCCTTGTCACCCAGGGTCCCAATGCATATCTCTTACCCAGGAAGGGCTCTCTGGCTGGGCAGGCATGGTAACCTCACCCCCTAAAACTTCCAGGTCCTGCTATTTACACTTCCCTTGGGCCTAGCACTCCCAGACACCCAGGGCTAATGGCCCTCACCTCCCTGATGGCCTGCCAGGGCAGAGACCTGAACAGGCTTCCTTGTCACCCAGGGTCCCAATGCACATCTCTTACCCAGGGAAAGGGCTCTCTGGCTGGGCAGGCATTGTACCCCCAACCCCTAAAACTTCCAGGTCCTGCTAACTACACTTCCCTTGGGCCTAGCACTCCCAGACAGCAGGGGTTCATGCCTCTAATCTCCCTGATGGCCTGCCAGTGTTGGAGCTTCCACAGGCTTGGTTGTTACCCAGGGTCCCAATGCATATCTCTTACCCAGGGAAGGGGCTCTCTGGCTGGGCAGGCATGGTAACCTCACCCCCTAAAACTTCCAGGTCCTGCTAATTACACTTCCCTTGGGCCTAGCACTCCCAGACACCCAGGGCTAATGGCCCTCACCTCCCTGATGGCCTGCCAGGGCAGAGACCTGAACAGGCTTCCTTGTCACCCAGGGTCCCAATGCATATCTCTTACCCAGGAAGGGGCTCTCTGGCTGGGCAGGCATGGTAACCTCACCCCCTAAAACTTCCAGGTCCTGCTATTTACACTTCCCTTGGGCCTAGCACTCCCAGACACCCAGGGCTAATGGCCCTCACCTCCCTGATGGCCTGCCAGGGCAGAGACCTGAACAGGCTTCCTTGTCACCCAGGGTCCCAATGCACATCTCTTACCCAGGGAAAGGGCTCTCTGGCTGGGCAGGCATTGTACCCCCACCCCCTAAAACTTCCAGGTCCTGCTAACTACACTTCCCTTGGGCCTAGCACTCCCAGACAGCAGGGGTTCATGCCTCTAACCTCCCTGATGGCCTGCCAGTGTTGGGGCTTCCACAGGCTTGGTTGTTACCCAGGGCCCCAATGCATATCTCTCCCCCAAGGAAAGTGCTCTCAGCCTGGGGAGAACTGCTGGCATGCTCCCTGAAGGTTTCAGGGCCTGCTGTTAATACTTCCATTGGGCCTTACAGTCCCACACTCCCAGGATTAATGTTCAGCACTACTAAAATTGTGTTCCTCTTTTACAGATGCTTCTCTGGGGATACCAAGCAAGACAGTGAGACCCTTTTGTACCTGCACAATGTGTGGTAAGAAAATTAAGCATCTGCCAAGGCACCTCCGGGAAGTACACTGCATGACACCGGGAAAGGCACGATACTTTGGTAGGCAGTCACTCCTGTCCCATCCTCCTGCAGGAAAATGCTTTTACAAATGCCAACAGCCAGACTGTTTTGACATTGTTAGAGATCTAAGTCAGCACTTTTGGAAGGTACACAAATGCACTCTTACCAGCTTTAAAGCCCGACCAAGTATCAGAGACACCCAGACTCAATATTCTCCATCTCTGGATTTGCCACATACTCAGCTGCCTTGCCAGTCTATAGAGTCAGAGATACAGAGTCCTCAACTGCTGAGTCTCTATAGAGCTTGGCTCCAGACCTTGGAGGGAGGAAAGAAAGACCAAGAAACAGCAACCGCTCACCAGCAGATGCTGTCTCGCTTGTGGAACTCCATTGACCCGGCCCTTTCACTCTCATCCCTGCTGGGTTCCAGGGCATTCATAAGAGATACTTGGATTCCAGAGGCTGAAGCCTCAGGGTTTAAGCCAGGCACCATCAAGTGTTATATAAACAGCCTCCTTCACTTCCTGAAATTCTTAGATTTGAATGGGTTTGCCAGGACCTATCAGGCTAAACTTGACATGCTCATCAAGGTAATTCCTTTCTGGAGAGCTGGTCTCAGTACCTCTGCCATGAAGAGGCGCCATAAGATCCGGCTAAGGGACTCACAAATGCGGATACCACCAGAGACAGCATCCCTGTATAAGGACACCTGTGCTGCGAAGGAGGCAGTCAGGATAATTAACAGTTTACCCAGAGCCAAGACACTTAGAAACCAAGATCACTGCCTGGCTAGAAATCACCTCATCTTCAGCTTGGCCCTCCACAATGCCCAGCGGTCTGCTGCTATCCGAAATATGTTTCTGGGCGACTTGAAGAATGCAGAGAGACTGGTTGTTGATAGTGAAGACAGCTATGTCTTAACCATTTTTCTTCACAAAACCATTGCAACACATGGACCAGCTAGACTGGTGCTAGAAGGAAAGCTATTCAAGTTACTCCAGCTCTATGCACACCACACAAGGCGGCTGCTCCCCAAACTGAGACCATCAGCTACTGGACTTAATGCCCCTGTGCTCATCGAGACAGACGGATCAAACCTGACATGTTCTGCCATTGCAAAAGCAGTGAAGAAGCAGGCAGCCATACTCGGAATCAAACACTTCTCCATGACTCTGTGGCGGAAGAGTACCGTAACAAATGTAAGTATGCCTCCAAACTCCACAATCAGTCTGGGTAGAATTGATAGGCTGTCCCCATAAAGCTTCCAGGCCCAGATTCAACCACTTCCCTCAGGCTTAGAAGTCCCAAACTCACAGAAGTGATGGCCCTGACTTCCCTGATGTTCTCCCAGGGTACATACCTCCACAGGCTTGGTTATTCCCCTGGGTCCCACAGCATATACCTTGCAGAAAAGTGCACTCAGTCTGGGGAGACCTGAGTGGTACCCTCACCCCTCAATCTTTAGGGGCCTGCTTTAGCCACTTTCCTGAGGGCTAGGAGTCAATACTCACAAGGCTAAGGGCAGTGACCTCCATGATGCCCTCCCAAGATAGGGACTTCAAAATATTAGGTTTTCCAAGGGTCACAAAGCATATACCTTCCCAGGAATGTGCTTCCAAGCCTGGGGACACATGCTGGCATGCCCCTAAAACTTCCAGGCCAGCTGTTAACACTTCCTTGGGCCTAGTACTCCCAGACTCCCAGGGTAATGGCCTACACCTCCTGATGCCCTGCCAGGGTAGGGACTTCCACAGGTTTACTTTTATGAGGTCCCAAAGCATATGCCTTCCCCAGGAAATGTGCTTCCAAGCCTGGGGACACATGCAGGCATGCCCCCTAAAACTTCCAGGGCCAGCTGTTAACACTCCCCTTGGGCCAAGAACTCCCAGTCTCCCAGGGGTAATGGCCCACACCTCCCTGATGCCCTGCCAGGGTAGGGACTTCCACAGGCTTACTTTTTACCCAGGGTCCCAAAGCATATGCCTTCCCCAGGAAATGTGCTTCCAAGCCTGGGGACACATGCAGGCATGCCCCCTAAAACTTCCAGGGCCAGCTGTTAACACTCCTGGGCCTAGTACTCCCAGACTCCCAGGGTAATGGCCCACACCTCCTGATGCCCTGCCAGAGTAGGGACTCCACAGGCTTACTTTTTACCCAGGGTCCCAAAGCATATGCCTTCCCCAGGAAATGTGCTTCCAAGCCTGGGGACACATGCAGGCATGCCCCCCTAAAACTTCCAGGGCCAGCTGTTAACACTTCCCTTGGGCCTAGTACTCCCAGACTCCCAGGGGTAATGGCCCTCACCTCCCTGATGCCCTGCCAGGGTGGGGACTTCCACAGGCTTACTTTTTACCCAGGGTCCCAAAGCATATGCCTTCCCCAGGGAATGTGCTTCCAAGCCTGGGGACACATGCAGGCATGCCCCCCTAAAACTTCCAGGGCCAGCTGTTAACACTTCCCTTGGGCCTAGTACTCCCAGACTCCCAGGGGTAATGGCCCTCACCTCCCTGATGCCCTGCCAGGTAGGGACTTCCACAGGCTTACTTTTTACCCAGGGTCCCAAAGCCTATGTCTTACCCAGGGAAGGTGCTATCTGGCTGGGGTGGCCTGGTACCCCAGCCCCCTAAAACTTCCAGGGCCAGCTGTTAATACTTCCCTTGGGCCTACTACTCCCAGACTCCCAGGGGTAATGGCCCTCCCCTTCCTGATGCCTTGCCAGGACAGGGACTTCCACAGGATTAGTTGTTACCCAGGGTCCCAAAACATATGCCTTCCCCAGGGAATGTGCTTCCAAGCCTGGGGACACCAGCAGGCATCTCCTCCTAAACCTTCCAGGGCCTACTTTGACCATTTTCTATGGTCTAGCAGTCCCAAACTCACAGGGGTGATGACACAGAGCTCCATGATGCCCCCCAGTTGGAGATTTCCATTTGCTTAGTTGTTAAACGGGGCCCAAAGCATGTATCTTACTTTCTTTCTTTCCACAGTTTCACAGCATTCATCCTGAGGGTAGACATGAGCTTGCATCACACATGAGCCACCGAGCCACAACAGCAGATGCATACTATCGCCTGATGGGCAGCAAAGAGGAGAGCATCAGAGTGAGCCGACAAATATGCCAGTTAACCACAAAGGCCCCATGCACCACCACCATCAGCCCACATGCAGATGCTCCATCACAGACTCTGGAGAGCAGTTCAATTACCATGGGTGAACCAGGAAAAGGGCCCACTCTTTCATCAGGTACCTGTATTGCAAAAAGAACAAGAAGGGGACTTGGCTCACAGGACATCCACAGAAGCCAAGAGATGACTGGGGCACACACTCAACCTACTCGGTCCCACATTGCCAGCAATCTTTTACTGAACAACAGCAACTGGCAATCAAATCTGCATTCATAAGCCACCTTACACAAGGCCAGATCAAGACAGATGATGTTAGGCGCATGCTGCAGACTGACACCTCCTCCTGGGTGCCTTCCCCCTGTCCAGTCAAACCAAAGACTTGCCAAGGAATGTGATGCAAAGAGTATGGACTTTGATTCGTAGTCATGCCAGAATGAAATCCAGCCAATGATTTAAGCTGTATTGCACTTAAAAAATAAAAAAAATAAAAATAAATAATTAAATAAATAAATAAAATGCATTATTAAATGTCAGGCTTATTACTTCTAGGGGGCCCCCACTGCACCACACTTCCCACTGAAACCTCCAGGTCTTGGGTGAATTTCCTGCTGGGGATACCCCCAGCTACCATATCAGGGACCAGGGGGTTGGCAATGGGCATGCACACACAGGGGCATAATGCAGGGGTGGGGGAGTCAGTGGCATACAACCACAGACAGCAACACACACACACGCACACACCCACTCACCCACATTCACCCACACACCCAGGCATTAGTATGTGGCACAGATCAGATGCATTGCACCAGTGCACAGGCACAACTGGTGCTAGACTGCCCTCAACACACCCACGTCACATGGTCCAGTGGCCGGGCAAGCATGCACACAGGCAGCGTGCGGCATGACACCATGGGTAGGAATACACACACCACCCATGTGCGCACAGGGCAGCAGCTGCAGACTGCGGTCAGGGTGGCCCACACATCAGGGCCACTGCATGGAACCATGGCTACCACAGCCTTGGGGGCAGCTGCACCAGAGTTGATTGGCAGCCATGGTGGGGTTTGCTACAGCCCCCCCAAGGATTAAACTGCAGGGCCGAAACCATGTCCAAGTGGCGGTGTGCAGGTGCCCAAACAGGCCAGCCCCAGGCAAGCCTTGGATGCCTACACCAGAGCTCGGTGTTGACTGTGTTGCGGTCAGCCAACGCTGGGTTCATGGAGTGAAAAGCGCACTGTGGGGGGTCACCTGTGCACAACCATGCCCTGTGGCAGCCAGCAATGCAAAGCCATCCATGATCGCAGTGGTAATGCAATCCAAGGATGCAGTCATGGCCTCCTGCATGTGCTGTATCCTCACCAGGAACTGTGTAGTGCCCCTTTCCTGCTGCTCAGCTAACTGGCACATGTCCACATGCAGTGCATGCACCCTCTTGTGGTGACTGGCCACACTGCACAGCCCCCCTCTCTGGTGGACATTGCATAGTGGGGTCTGCAGGGGAAATGGGCACAGCAGGCATACTGGTGGTGTACCCTGTGTCTAGCTGCCCAGTGGCACCCGCAGCCTGCTGCCATCACCCGTCCAGCTGCTGTACGCTACCCAGCACCTGCGCGGCTGCACCACCACCACCGCAGGGCACAGCCATGGCAGTGCATGCCACTGCACCCACAGTGGTGGGAGGCAGCCTGTTCCGCCACTGGCAGAGCACTGGGAGTGGTGCCTGTGTCAGATGCCAGCAGGGGCAACACACCCACAATGTTGCCCATGCTGTCCAGGAGCTGAGAGTAGTTCTCATTGAAATCAGACCCCACACTGATCTGTGTCTCCACACACAGGACACCAAGGCTGGCATGCTGAAGGATCACATCCAGGGCCTTGTCTGACCCCAGGTCCAGGACATCTTCCTGCACTGTGGTGCTGAGCTGCAGCCTGTCGGGCCCCCGGATGTCGGTGGAGGTGGATGGCTGGTCCTCCAGGGCCATACCAGTGTCCATGTTTGCTGCTGCTGCCAGCGTTCCATCATCTGTACGGAGGCATGCTGGTGCTGCAAGAGAACAAAAGGCATGTCAGTGATGCAATGCCCACATGCGCACCCCCGTATACTGCCGCTACATGTGTTCTGCAGCATGGCATGCACATGGGTGCGCACACATTCACATGACATTCATGCCGGCTGCATGCCCGTGTACACACCTTCTGTGCCACCGGCTGTGCATGGCTGACATACTTACTATGCAGTGATGGCTGCCACCCATCTGGAAACCTCCTCCAGGCACACCCTCCACCATGGTGCGGCACATGATGGCTGCCACCAACTCCTCCTGTGGTGTTTGTGTGGGTGCATCCCCAGGCCCTCCTCCGGTGGTGGTACAGGATACTTGGATGGCCACCACCTTCTCCTTAATCCACTGCTTGTCTGTTCCCACCTTCTTTCAGCACTCCTGCCCCGACCGCTGGTAGTTGCCATGCTGGTTCACATAGGTTGCCACCTCCTCCCATGCACCAGCTCTGGCCTGTGGTGTGCCTGTGGCACCACTCAACAGGGGCTCCTTGTCCAGGTAGGCCTCAAACAGGGCATCAGTCTTGGCCTTTGTGAAGTTGGGCCTGTGCTTCCGTGCAGACCCCTGCTCCTCGCCCTCCTCATGTGCCGATATATTGCTGTCTGTGGACATGAACAGCACAGTGTGACAGTGGCAGCATCTCCTTGGTCCATCCCACCATGCAGTGCTGTCAGCTCCCAGTGAGCTGCAGTGGCATGCACAACTTACCTATCAAGGTTGCAATATCGGTGCATGGCCTGTGCTGTTCCGTGATGCTTATAAGGTGCAACGCATGCAAATGAGGTTGGGCACAACAGTAATGACATGCTAATGCATCCACTGCACTATGCATTGGTTGATGAGCTTATTTGCATGTTGTGTCTGAATAGTGCAATATTTCACCATGCACAATGGGATTGCAGCAGAGCAAGTCGCAGCAGCGCAATGTGTACGCATGCATGGTGTGCAGGCCCGCAGTGCGTATGTGCATCACTGCATCATGGTGTCAATCATGCACCATGCACAGACAGTGCGGTGCAGTGGCATTGCACATGTTGTGCATGGGCCAGCTACATGCATGACCATGCATGGGGTGCCATGCCCTATAACACACGTGCGCAATGTTGGGTGACCTCTGATCCCTGGGTCAGACCTCTGACCATGTGACCCCATGTAGCCATGCCCATTCCACGCATCTCTGGCACTGCGTGATTGGTGGGCACTGTGCATGCTCCTGTGCATCAATGGCAGGCACATGGTTGTGCGTTGTGCTGACCATGGCACAGGCAAGATGCAGGAGGGCCCAGAACTAGTCACAGGTCAAGTTGGCCAACTTAGTGGCATGCGTGGAGCCCCACCCCCCCAGTTCTTTGGGCAGGTGCCCCTGTAGTGGGCCAGGGGCACCATGTGGCAGGACATAGCTGACAGCCTGGAGCACAGGATGAGGGTGCCCAGGACAGGTGAACAATGTCACCACCATTTTGGGGACCTCATGCGGCTGGACCCAGAGCACCTGAGGAGGCTACAGGCATGCGCCAGGTGAGGGGCTGTGCCACAGCCAGGTAAGTCATCCCATGTTGCATGTCTGTTACTGGTGCTGTACTGTGCTGTTGGCTTGGCTGCCTGGCATGCCCGACAGAGGGGTACACTGTCATTGTGTGCATCGTGGGGTGGCATTGCCAGCTTCTGCTTACTTTGCGATGCAGCTGTGCAGCTGTGCGGGACATGTTGGGCAGGGGCACACCCTGTGCACAGGGGTGGGGGAAGGGGCAGTTGCTGTGCTCGGTTCCTGATGTGCACCTGTCTTCTTTCCATTCCCAGGACCTGAGGACTGTCAGACGGCCCAGGCTGCAGCAGTGCAGCAGGCCGCAGCAGGCCATGGTGGAGCAGGACTGGCACCAGCAGGGCTGCAGAGGGTAGGTAGGCACTGTTATGTTCCTTCACACTGTACATGGGAGGTGGTGGGGGAGTGGGTGTGGGCATGGCAGCCTGTGCCATGTGCCATAGCTGCTGTGTGTGTCACATTGTGCATGGTGCATGCCACTGTCGTGCATCCATTGGACATGTGTGCCAGCTGTTGGTGGGGTGGGCATGTGCCCGGCTGCCACTGCTGTTGCTGTGGTGCTGCCAGTGCACTGTGCCATGTGACTGTCATTGAGCAGTCAGGTGGCCATTGTGCAGTGGGGACCACCTCTGTGCAATGTCATGGTGTGCCGAGTTGCTGGCTGGCATTGGCCCAACCCTTGCAGGTGGCCATTATGGGCCCTCCAGGGGTGTGTGTTCCCACTGCCCATTGCGCACTGTGGGTGGTCATGGTTCCTTGGGACATTGCACTGATCACCTGTCCTGTCCCCTGTTATAGGTGTCCAGCGGTGATAACTGCCAAGGTCCATGATTACTAGACTGCTGCGCCAGGTACTCTTCATGGCTTCAACGATGCTTGAGGTGGTCATCCAGATCAGAAGGATGCTGGGAGAATATTGGAGGCAGCATCTGCTTGCAAGGGCAGCTGGATGGGGCTGCTGTTAATTTGGCCCCTGTTTTCCCCTGTTTCCCCTAATGTTCCTCCCCATACAGTCCCTGTTCCCTGACCCCTTCCCTCACTATACCTACCATTTGCCAGTCCCTGGTTCTTGTACATAGTTGTTTTCCAAAATATATATATTTGCTGACTTATCTGCATGTGTCTGTGTCTGCTTTGCAGGTGGCAGGAGGAGCCATGCTGCAGTGGCCCAGTGCCTGTCAGTGTGGTGTGCATGTGATGGGGTGTGTGTTGTGCTTCTGTCATTCACTACTGTGTGTTGTGGTGTGTCCCACTGTGGTGGTGTCCATCCCCTGGGTTGGTGGCTGCGCCTTGGGCTGACCATGAGGCAGCTGTCAGGGTTGTGTGGCAGGTGTGTGCGTGGTTGTAGCACACGGCCATGGTCAGTGATCAAGTACTGGCTGCACACTGTGTTGGGGCCCCTGCTTGGCATTGTGTGGCCTGTCCCATGTGGTCTGCCATGCTACCTGCCTCCCGGCATGTTCAGTGCCTACTGTGTGGCCTTCCTGTGTGCATGTATGGTGTGTGTGTGCTAGGCTGCATGATCCTGGGTGTGGCCTGCTTTGGTCTGGGGGGGTACGGCCAGTGGCCTGTGGGGGGGCTCCCTTGGTGGCCCTCTGTTGGCTGTTGGCACCTCCTGTTTCCTGCTATCTGTGCAACTGTTGTGTTATGGGGTCATGTGTCTGGGTGCCTGCTAGTGCCCTGCTGTGCCCTACTGGTGGAGGCTTCCTGTGGCCTGTCACTGTGCTTTCCTGACTCTGTCCCTGGGTCTGTTCTCTATGCCATGCCCCCCTCTGTTGCTCTGCTGCTGTGCTCCCACAGTGGTACTGGTGCATCTCTTTTTGGACCATGGTGCAACTTTGCCATATTCAGCCAGGTTGCACTGGTGCAGTTTGGCCTGCGCAACCTCTGATTATGGATCCTGGTGCATCGGATTTGCGCTGCACTGGACTTGCACTGGCTTTGGCACATTCTGAATAGCTGGGCCGAAGTCTCTTTTTAGTTCTCTTAGTCTCTCCTTGGTCTCTACTCTACTACAGGTCTTAGTGGCACTGAAAGCCTTCTTAAGCTGAGGTACAACACTTCCACTGCTTGGCCTCTATCCATTGACTGTGTAACCCAATTAGTGAAGCTGATCATGTTAGTTTGGCAAGATCTCCTTGCTACAGACCTATGCTGTATCCTATCCTCAGTCCATTATTTAGTGATTGATTGATTTATAATTTGGTCACTGGGATAGGCACATACAACCACAGCTCATTTCCAGGTGTAACCCACAGGAGAGGATATAAGAAGCAGTGGAACAATAATAACACATAAGTGACAATAGGTGCATGTGCAAGTGCATGTACAGTTAAATGCAAGGTACAAGTAAGCATTTGCCTCCATGAATTCAACTATCTGTTCTTTAATGATCATTTCTAGCAGCGTGCCTACAATTAAGGTTAACTAAGCAATCTGTAATTTCCCTGGTTATACCCGTCCTCACTCTTGTGAAGTAGCACAACATTATCTACCCTCCAATCTGGTGAAAAGGACTCCATCTCCAGGGAACAATTAAACAGATTTGCCAATGATACTGCCAGTGTCTGCCTCACCTCCTTCAGCACTCTAGGGTGAAACTCATTGGATCAGGGTTTTGTCCACCTTTACAGTTTTAAGGAGACTGAACACTCTTTAGTCCATGACTTGCTCCAGCTCCAGTCCTTTCACTCCACTCTTTGACATCCACAACACACTCTGGTAGTAGACCACTCCTACATAGAGAATACTAAACAAAAGTAATTATTCAGTGTATCAACCTTTTTCTCATCCTGCTCCACCCATGTCCCTTCATGTGTTATTCTGATGATATCTTCAGCTGGCCCATCAGTCCAGTGGTAGTACTGCCCTTGTGAGGTATGTGACTTGGGCTCAGTAATATGTCTGGGTCACCAAGGGCCAGCTGGGGAGAGGAGGGCTGAGCATCCCAGAGGATGCTCTCCTCCTCTGTAGGAAGGTTCACCATCTCCAACACAATGCTGTCACCTGAGTGACCACAGGTAGTGGTGCTATGAAGACACATTGTGGGAGGGAAGGATGCTGGCCAGGACCCATATCACCATGCATCTGCATGTGCCTGTGCTAGAATCTCCTTTACATGCTGGCAGCCTCAGGAATTGGGACCAACCAAAACAAACAAACAAAAAAAGAGCTGGGCTGCATATTGACAGCAGATTAATGGGGTGTGGGTGTTCTGACAGAGGGATTAGGAGGGCTAGAAAACATTGATGGACAGTTTTCATTTTTCAGATTCAAACAAAAAAAAAGACAAACAATGATGCATGGTTTTCTTTATTTTAGGAAACCAGCACTGGGGACTGGGTAACCTAGTGTTGGGTGTGTGTGTATAGCAAAGTTGGAGACTGGAACCATGATGTCAGACTGTTGGGGGTGTTGTTTGGCAGTAATCACAAGTGGGCATCCTGGTGTCATACGGTGGTGGTGGGGTGTTGTTTGGTGGCACTGGGGATTGGGCACCCCAGTGCCAGACTGTGTTGAGGGGGTTGTATTGTCTAGTGGTAATAGGGATTAGGCACCTCAGTGTTGGACTGTGGAGGAAGGGTTGTGTTGTGTAGTGGCACCAGGTCACTACACCGGTGTTGGACTGTGGCAGGGAGAGAGGATTTTCCAGATTAGCAATGTTAGTTGCCCTTTCCCTTTGATGCAGCCAGCATTTGCTTCTGGTGTTGGGCTAAGGAAAAGGGTGCTGAAGTGTTGTACTCCACTTCTTGGAGCTAGCAAAGAAACAAAAGTGCTCCCTTCCCCTCTACCAATGCAAATTGCAGCATAATGGACAGCAGGTGAAAGAGACTGATTTACAGGGTCATATAATTGGCATTCCTGGTATGGGGGGCAAGGGATAGAACAAACGCTGCTGAGTGGCAACGCAGGCTGAACTCATAAGCAGCTTATAAGAACAAGCTGTGGCTGTTGTGTAATATATCTACAATTACCATGAGACAGACAAACATAGCAGTAAACAGCATCACATCTACAGAAAAACAACACAGGAAACATTGACTGTAGGAACTAGAAGCTGCACAAGAAACTGTACTTCTACCTTACATTTTTCAGCCTTCTGATTGGCCAGGTGCTTCAAAGTAGAAAGCAGCATAAAGGTGGAGAGTGGGTGGAACTGGTGCAGAGATTGGCGGTTTGTGAGCTGTGATAGGTGGAGGATGGCCAAGCCCTTAAAAACCCTCTCACAACTCAGAGTGAACATAGTGGGCTTGATTCTTAAAAGGTTAAGACTGCCACAAGCCCTCGGTGTGCTGAACACACAGCACATGGGACTTGCAGTAGTCTATGACCGGCAATCAGAATTCTAAATCTCCTAGCCCCCCATGCACCAAATGATGCAAGTTAGACCAGCCTTTGCTGTTCTAACTTCTTGGACCTTTTTACAGGGTTTGAGCTAAATATTTGGCACAGGCCCCAGTAAAAAAGGTAAAGTGATGCAAATTTGCGCAACCTTTTAGAATTAGGTGCAAGGTGTGCCAGTGCACTCGGCACAGTTCAGGATTTGACGTAGGGCTTGTGCAAGACCTGCATCAAGCTATGAGACTCAAGCAGAATATATTTCTAGTCATTAGTAAACAAACATAAAAACGTATCACTGGGTTTACTGTGTCCTGCCTTAGCAATTAGTCAACATGTTTCTTTAATGGCTACTGAATATAAATGCTTCTTCCTTTTGTAGTCATAATTGTTCAGTTCCGTTGTGTTATCCTACATTATCCTTAAGACCTGCAAAATGACATTTGGAGACAGAGTGAATTACTGGCAGAAAATAAAATAGTGCAATAAACTTTCATTAAAAGAGTCTGTATGTATATGTTAACTACTGCTATATGCAGTAGTACAGATAGTGTAAGATTCTTACATTGATAAAATAATTATGCTTTTACTTCTGTGTATGTTTTAATATTGTTTTACAATGTATTTTAAATCACTGAGCACTACAACTTCTATGGTTATTGTCACTGGCAGCCCTTCCTTTCCAAATGTGGAAAGAAATTGTGTGTTATCCCTTTAAATATCAGCCTAAAACAGAAGAGATTGGTGGGGTTATATACCTTTGAGAAAGCACTGTTGCTCAGCGTGGTGTCAGGTGACTTATATGGGGTTCCTGTTGTTCTTGATTTTGTTTTGCATCTTTATGAGCTCTGAAGCACTGAAATAATTCTATATTCATATCCTCAAGTGAGCCAATGTACCTAAGTAAAAGTGCATGTGAAAAAAATTTGTATTTTGTTACTTATATGGGCAACATTCTGAGCTCTCAAGCACTGAAATAAATATTGCTTCACTTTAAAGAGGACCTGGAAATTAGTTCAAATTAGTTCTAATTGGTGGCTTTTTGCAATGTTCCTAAATTCACAAATTACTGTATATTCATATCTTCAGATGATCCAATGTACCTAAGTAAAAGTGAACGTGAAAAAAATATTTTGTGTTGTGCTGTTTTTATAGGCAATATTCTGTACAGTTCTATTCATGGAACAAGTCATTTGGAGTTTTAACTATGCCCATTACCACAGTTTCTGTACAGGACTCTGAGTGCTATTTTGTCAGGCCAACAACTTATGCTTAGCACTCTGTACACAACTTATGACATAGTGAGAAACTGAAAACTCTTGGTTTCATGAAGAGAACAGCACCATACATATGTTGTCCATAAAATACAAACAAGGCAAGATCAGTTTTCTATACCCCTGTTTCAGTTACAGTTAAATAGTGATAATTTGGAAATATGAGTTTATCTGTGAATAGAGATATCACAAACAGCTACCAATTAGCACTAATTTCCTGCATCCTTTAAAGTTATGTGCTTTTTTGTTTTTGTTTATATGTGAGTGGTGATGTACAGTAGTGTGGGTGGTTGCATCAAGTGCCAGCTCCATTTTGTGTTTCTGAGTAAATTTTTGAGCATGTGCACTGAGTTCCCTGGAGGCATCTTCCCTATTCCTGTAAGTAAAGAAAATACCCCTGCCCCTTTGTGAATCTGAGACTTAATGTTCCTCAGGGTTTGAATAATCACTCAATGCAGTGCTGAAGTTACCCAAAGTTCTATGCTTTCCTTCAAGACATGCAAATCTGCTCACACACCAGTGCTTTGAGAGAGGGCACTGAAATTAGGATAATGCCAGTACTGCATTAAATGATCATTCAGACTCGGTGGAACACCGTGCCACAGATGCACCAGGGAACAGGGTATTTTTCTTTACTGTAATGTTGCCTTTTACTAACTTTTGAACAGCTTAGTGTTTCAACTTTGTCTCCTGAATGTAGTTTTCCAAATGCATTTCCTCACATTTTAGAAAGGAAATTTAATGACAGATGCTCGCTGCTTTGTATTGAAAACACTAGCTTTTGGCTGGCATTCTCAAGGCATTGAATGGCGAGTAGTAACTGATGTTGAATGCCACACTCCACACTGTGACAAGGAGTCCCTGGAGTACAACAGCACCCCTCCCTCACTTCATCCTTGTATTAATCAGTCCTTGGCATCCTGTGGCACCCTACTCCCCTACTGCCACAAAGCAATTAATCCCTGACTTTTGTGGCACCCCTACCATCACCCTGCTCATGCAAATTAAACCCTGGTACTCCCCATAAATCTTGCCCCACAACAATTAGTCCCTTGTGCTCAGTGGTTCCCCTCTCCCTCACTTTATCCCAACCATTTTGTCTTTGGCATCCAATGGTTCACCTCTTGCTCACCCTGCCCAACAGATTTATTTACTGGTATTTACTAGTACCCCCCCATCCTGCCCCAAACCATTTAGTCCCTAGCATTTTGCATTTATTTATTAAAAGTTGCATAAATTACAGGATAAGTTGGCCTGAGGTGGATGTGATACTAGCTAAACCAAGCTGACCCCCTATGTAGTGTAGGCAAAAAAGATGGGGGTTGAAAAGACTGGGTTTAGGACCAATCTGTGAAGAAAGGTTGTTCAGGGCCTCAAAACCCTGAAGGTGGACAGAGTGCTCAATCCTGACCACTTACACCCTAGAATGCTGAAGGAGATGGAACAGGCACTGGCAGTGCCATTGCAAATCTGGGGCTGGTACCATAGCATAGAGGTTAGAGTAATGAGCTGTGAATGAGCTTGACACATCCATCAGACCTGGGCTTGATTCCCCACAACCTCCATGTGCATGCAGTGTGACCCTGAGCAAGACTCTTAATCTCTCCAGTGCTCCCAGGTCACCCCTGAACACAGGTATGGGCCTTACACAGTTACCAAAGATTGTTTTTTTAAAAAAAGAATGGACTTTAAGGAGGAAGTCAGAGAAATTAAAAGAGACCTGGCAAAATTGGAAAAGTGGTTCGAATTAGGGCAGTACTAAAAGGTACAAAGTGACAGGCACCTTGATAGAAAGAAGTCTTAAATTAACTACTGTATGAGGGGAGTAAGGGTGGTGCAGACATCTTAGGAGTGAGACCTGGAGGTCATCTTTAATATTAGCCTCAATATTACTGCACTGTGCAACAAAGCATATGAGAATGCAAACAGGATACTGGTATGTTTCAGTAGGAGATTTGATAGTAGAAGAAAGGAGGTGATATTGCCCTTGGACAGGTCCTTGGTAAGACTGAAAGGCACACTAGAAGGAATTGCCACATGCTATGGACTGGTGACACCATGTGGTACAGATCTGGCAAATGCACAACAACAAAAAGATGGGACTCAGCAAAACAATACAGTATCTGCTTAAAATATATATTAAAACAAAAGTGCAAAGTTTGATGATAGTGTAAGCAAATCCTACTAGACATGGAAGGATGGGACCCCTAGAGGTCATGCAAAGGAAGTTCATAAAAATGATCTGGGGCAGCAAGGGAGGCCATATGAGGAAAGGTTGTCAGACCATAGGAAAGAGGAGCTATGACTGAGACACACACATTTTTTCAAGAAATCAACTGGGTGGATTTTAGTGACTTGTGGAATGAGGGCACAGTAAATAGAGGACATGGGTGGTGACTGGTGTGGTAATTCAGGAGGGATATAAGGAAGTTCTTATTCATTGTGCAGGTGGTAAAATATTGATTAGACTGCCCAGAGAAGTGATTGAAGCTAATACTGTGATTGGGATTAAACTTTTGTGGGATGTAGCTGGCCCATCAACACAGTGGTAGCACTGCCGCTCTGGTCACCAGAGACCTAGGTTCAGTAGTAAGCCCAGGTTACTGGGTGCTGACGGGGGGGGGGGATTGTGCATCCTAGAGAACACTTCCCTCATCCAGGAAATATGGGAGACTACTACTCCCATTCAGCTATGAGTGCATGCAAGGGATGGGAGGTGCTTATTGGCTGGGAGGGACTTAACTCACTTTGTGCATATGTCAGCTTTTAGCTAGCATTTCTATGGTGAGGGGAGAAGAAGGAAAAATGGACCATCGGCAGCAGTATGATGGCCCTGCTGTTTTGGAGATTCCAGACCCACTGAACTGATTCTGTCCTGGTAACACTACTGGAAGTCTTCGAGGGACCTAGTGGAGCCAGAGGATCCATCATGGGTGAGGGTCGAGATAAACCATCAAGAAAATGCAGGAGAGGTAAGACTCCAGGAAATGATGAAGTGATGAGGTTGGGGAGATGCAGGAGACTGACAGTGGGGCAGATGGCTGCTGAGAGAGGTGACATAAAAAAAACTTGGGTGGAACAAATATAAAGTTATAGTGAGACTTGTATGCAGAAGAGAGTCAGGGATACCTGCGGCCACTAAGGCTATTAAGATCACTAAATCCAATCTAATGTTAGGCTGAGCATGGAGCTAGGTGGGGAAATTGGCAGACTGGATGGACCTCTGGGTATTTCTTTACTTTTATTATCTATGTTTCTATCTTTCTATATTTTCTTTGTTCTATTTATTTGCATCCTTCACTGATTTATCTCTTTGGGTTGCACCTGAATGCTCACCATCCTCCTGATGGACCATGGACACTCTGTAAATTGTCTACTCATGAACAATGTGTTGCTATAATCTGTGTTCCTGATACTTGTCTCTGCGTGTATATTTCATGATGCTCCTGATTGTAACTAATCTGCTGTACCTTGTATGTATAATTACTTCTATTTATTTTCTATTCTGAAAATGCTGTGTATTTTTCTTTCTCATTTAATGTATGTAACTAATTCTAGGTCACCCCTGGAAAAGGTACTGTCTTTTCTCAGTGAGCCTACCCACTCATCAAAATTCAAATCAATCAATCAGTCAATCAATTAATCAATAAATTAACTTTTTTTGAGTACTGCTTTTGCAACAGTTTTAAAATCTGATATGTGTTATGTGATCAGTATCTAAAACAAAATATGATATTTGGGGGGAAGTAACTCGTATAGAGTTTGCTTGCTGGGTATACACGTAAAGGCATTCTCATAAGCCTGTAACATCTTATATTTTTTGCTTTAAATCATAAAACCTATTCAATATCATTTAAGATGTATCCAGTAGACTTTTATTATTATCCTAATTATTAGAAAATTCTTGTGTGTTTGCACTGCTTGCTATTATGATACTTACTGTATCATTTAAGTACCTTGAGCATAAAACATTTATGATAATAGCTGACACAGCTGATGATAAATCCACATTGCTTGTTTAAAGTGCTTTAAATCACAGGTTTAGTATCCTTTAAAAGCAGTCATTTCAAGTTTCAAAATGATACCAGAGCTGAAATTTAATTTTAAGTGTTTGCAGAGAGCAGCAGTTAGTCAGTCATGTATAAATTGCCCTTTTATTCCAGTGTATAAAAAATATTTTATGTGATGATAATGGGACATTTTTTAAAGAATGAATGTTATTATTCTAAAGTAATTCAGTTTTCCTACAAAATATTTTAAATTGAAACTCAAACAGCATGTACCACAAAGTTATATACTCTAAAAAAAGGAACATTTTTTCAGTAAATTATTGCACTAATATTATTTGATAATGTTGTTGGGCAATACTTACTATATTCTTAAAGCAGTCACTGTGACATGCCATGGCAGTTGCACTGGGAAAAAGTAGCTGAATTCAGGAACAGCTTTTATTGACAATTGAGATAGTGACTGCAGCTACAGAATGGAGATGACTACAAATGGTGAAGTATGGTACTTGCAGTAGACATGTTGCATATGAAAGGTAGTATTATTTTTTTAATCTTTGTTAGCTGATAGTCTGGTACAGTGCTGTCCACCAGGATCAAGCACTCTGTGTGAGATTTCACAGTTAAGTGCATGACACATTGGGTTAAATACAACTGGATTAAATTAAGTTCCCATAGTATCCCGTAAGATTTCACAGGAAAAACTGATATTGTGCTTGATCCTGATGGATGGCACTGTATGGGGGAGTTGAGTTCCCAAAAGTTTCACAGGAATAAAGTGTCATTGGAGATACATTACCAACCCTGAGAAAGGAAGTCGGTAGCTATAGGGGCAGTTTAGCACAACAGACCATCTGTCATCAGATAGCATCTTCAAAGAAACTGTCTCACACCTACACTGTCCAGCTGCGGAACAAGAATACAGACTGTCTGTAATAAGAGTAAGATGATTAGATACTGGGAGAGAACATACTTCAGATTAAGTATTGGACCCTGTGTGAAAAGCACCTAAAAACCAATGATTCATTTTGCAGCATTCTGCATGAGGATGGACAAGTCACCAAGACTGGATGGGTTACACCCAAGGTTGCTTAGGGAGGTGGTGGAGGTGATAGCTGAACCACTAGCAGACGTTTTCAGCACATCTGTAAAGAAGGCAAAAATTCCAGCTATTTGGAAACAAGTAAATGTGATTGCATTGCATAGGAGTGGGTGAAGAATAGACCTGTGCATGTATAGACCTGTGAGCTTTACATCAGTTGTGGGTAAGGTGTTGGAAAGACTTTTAAACAAATTCTGGTCAGAGCCAACATGGCTGCTATGCTGCTTTAAGAGTGCTAGAAGATTAGCTTAATGGCATTCACAGACAAATGGAACCCACTAATTGCCCATCTTATTCACATCTTGAACAATGGGATTATGAAAGAAATCATGGGCTACTCTGGGCAGTAGAGTGGATAGGGAATCATTGTAAATTAGGATGTTTGAACAGCATAAGTTATTCATCCTTGCGTATGAAGCAGGGGTGGGCATGAAGGACCTAGAGTCCCTTCAGACCTTAAATTGCTATGCTACTCACACTGCCTCTTTTACTACAGAGCTGTCAAGTCATTGCCATCTTCCACAGTCCTCTCAATGCACTGGGAAGGTTAAAAGTAGTGGGAAAAGGACTGTCAGTTTTAGTGTACTCCATCTCAAGGGACTGTCCCTGTCAGTTAATTGTAAAGAATAGTCACACAGATAGCAAGCAAAAAAGCACCACCCAGCTTACCCTGGCTAACTACCAAACAACATCAGCAAGGAGAGATCCCAGAGATGACACTGTTACTCATAACCGTATTTAAATGTAGTAGTAGTAATAATAATAATAATACCATAATTCCAGCAAGGTGCAGTACCTCTGTCATAAACAACAAAGTTTCTATTAGCAAGTTTCAACACTGAACTCTACATGATCTTTACTTTGATGTGTTTATCCATCTACAGCCACCTACAGCTACCATATGTTAACATTAATTGCACGAGGAAACATATATAAGGTTCCAGATCAAAATGAAGCAAAAATCTGCATTTCCTCATAAAACTCCAATGCATAAAAGGTTCAAATAATTTAACTAAGACACCATTTATGTTACTTGAAAAAGTGTATAAATCAGCTGTACCATTTAATATAATGTAGTTGTGAAACACACCAGACCAGAAATAAAACAGAAGGTAAACGCTCCCAAATGGGGCAGCAGAGATCATAAGGTTGATCTAAACACTGCATCTATACATTGACGTGCAGACCAGACACAAATGTTAATACTCAGACCAGATGCAAGGGTTTAAACACTGGACAAAAAAGGTCAGCACACAACCAGACACAAAGTTCAGAATGAGGGTTGGAACGTAAGCCTGCAAAGGGAAAAACCACTGAAGGCGCATACTAATTAAGTGGATTTGGGGAAGAAGACAATGATCTCTGCTGCCCCATTTGGAAGTGTTACCTCACATTTTATTTCTGCCCTGGTGTGTTTCATGACTACATTCTGTGAAATGATACAGTTCAATGTATTTAAGAGTAATAGATCAGTTTATAACAATGTGTTCAAAATAGATTAATCCAGTAGAGATGACCGGTGAGCACCTCTGCCCTACTGGCACTCACTAGCATTAACATAGAAGCTCCACCTGCCAGCCACTCAGTGTCTCTCTCAGGACTTGTAAATCAGCTGCCTTTTCAGTTCCCTGTTCACACTGCTGAGCAAAAGCCCAAGGTCCCTGCATCCATGCAGTCATGTGGTGGTTAGCTGCTGTTGTCCCCCCTCACGATCAAGTGGCAAACTGGAAAATAACTCCCACTGGTGCTGCTGTGCCCCACCACTGACTCTTCCATGAACCACCAAAGTAGATTACAGTTATAGTATCTACAAGGAGAAATGTAAGTCTGCATATGTTGTAATGTGGTCACATAACAGCAGAGCTGTGCCATGGAGTTTCAAGCAAACAGTGGGGTTGGTAGCAAGAAAATAATGTAGCATTGGGGTGGGGGGAGGCAGTACTGAATGGAGACAGTGGAGTGCTTCAAGTAGCGAAGCGATTGTGCTTCAACTTCAAAATGTTGTGCTTCATTTGGAATCCAGTGACTTGCTTCTGGAGCTCCCTTTTCTCTCTCTTTGTAATAGCAAGACATCATGCATAGCACTGCTATGCAGCCATAAAAACGAACAGGTGACCGAAGGACACTGACAGAGCCACAGCATGGAGCAGACTGCTGCAGGACAATAAAGCTGGGCTACAAAATTTCTTCAAAGTTCCAATGACCTCTCTAACACCTCAGGGATAGTTTAATGCTTTATTAACTGTACAAAGTAAAAGAATAACACCCCTTTACTGATGCCTGATGTTTTGCAATATTACCTCATGCTTTTTCAAAGGCATCATGAGTGAAGCAACCAACTGTTATATACAGAATAATGCAAAATGGCATTGGTGTTGTCCTTTTAAAATTCAATATACGTTATTTATTGGACTCACATGAGCACAAGAATATTGACAAAGCTGTATCACAATGAACAAGCACAGTTACGTATAGCTGTTGAGCCAAAGGTTACAGCAGCTCCTATTACAAACTTCAATAATAAACCAATTTACTATATTACCCTACCCACAACCCATCTACCCTACCCCCCACTTTAGGATCTGTTTGTTGTTTTTGAAATTCTCTTTTTATTCATTTTCAATTGCTATTACAACAAACTGGTAATTACAGCAAGGAGAAAAGAACGGTATTTCAACACATTCCAATAAGTGAACATTAAATAGAAGCATGGAAGATATAAACACCCCCCTACCCCCCAACCCCCACCCCAAGGAAGGTGTCACCACTGAGGAAGAGAGAGAAAAAAGACAACTCATTCACTAATGAAGGGAGGGAAAAATACTTAGTCCAAAAAAACAAACAAGATAGTAGCCAGACCATAAAACCCAGAGGCATAAATAATTCTTCTGAGAGCTAACTCTTAGATAATGAGAGAGTGTTCCAGAGAGACCAGAGGGAGAGTTTACCTCGGAACCAAACAGACCGGGGTTAACCTGGAAATCTCAGTCAGTGGAGATACAGAGCATACAATTTGCCCCATTTTCTGTGAAAGGCCAAGGGAGAGAGTCTAGTGTTGGCAATCAACTTCTCAATTTTAAAACACTGGGACATTTCTTCCATCCAGTCCATATACGAGAGCTCAAGGTTATCTGACCAGTGACGAAGCACTAGCCTCTTAACCGCCATTGAGATGAGAGCCATATGGTATCTTCTCTCCCTGACGTTAATACCCGAATAGATACCTAGGATGCAGATCTCTAATGTGAAGAAATCTTGCAAACCTAGAATAGGATCTAGATTGTCCCTAATGGCCTTCCATAGTGGGGCAACTTTGGAGCAATACCAGAAAATATGAGGAGGTTACCTGGTCCTCTCACATCTAAAACATTTGGGGAGCTGGAATGATCAAATTTAGCTTTTAGGACCCGTGAATGTACATGTTGTTGACAATAAATATTGAATTAGCCTTTCTTATCTAGAGTATTATATATATACAAGTCCTTCAGACTTGACTCCATGTAAACAAAGGCCCTGAGGAAGTAGAGGCCAAGACTTGGAGCCAGCCAAAGGGGCAGGAAATTGAGTTTCATAAGATGCAGATACAGCTTAGACACCCCATGAGGTTTAACCGCACATTCTTTGATCACCCTAATAACGGTTTAATGGTCGATGTAGGTACTGTTACCCCAAACTCTTTGTTGACCAGGTGTTTTAGCTGGTATGCCTTAAAAATCATTTGGGAGGGATATTTAGGACTAACAAAAGGTCATCTATTGACCCAGGGCTTCCTTGCACATAAAGATCTTCCACTGAGAGCCCCTGGATTTGGGGTAGCCACTTCAGAGATAGGAGGTCAGTCCCTATTTTAATATTAGGGTTAGAAACCAAAGGTTGTCCAGGATCCTTAACATATCTGATTTTAGCATTAGCATAACATTGGTTGATTACCTTAACCGTGGTACCCACTGGCGACTCTTGGATACCGCTAGGTAGGGTTGAAAACCGACAGTAAAAAAGACTGGAGGGGTCTATGTTACACTGTTTAATGAGATCAAGGTCTAAGCTTATCCATAGAGGAGAGGATATTACATCCAGCCCTCCTAGCCATTTACCAGCTTTAACTACATGACTAGTCCAGTAGTAGTATTCGAAATTGGGGAGACGGAGACCCCCCATATCTTTAGGAAGACATAATTTATAAAAAGCTCGCCTGGGAGACTTGTGATTCCAAATGAAGCCAGTCTGGATCGTGTGGATTCTCT
This sequence comes from Neoceratodus forsteri, assembly GCA_016271365.2. Taxonomy (NCBI): domain Eukaryota; kingdom Metazoa; phylum Chordata; order Ceratodontiformes; family Ceratodontidae; genus Neoceratodus; species Neoceratodus forsteri. The sequence continues at coordinate 1,123,415,785 of CM057449.1, read as the reverse complement.
TGAAAAAAGTTTTGGGCAGCCAAATATCTAAAAGGTTCAGGGGGTAGAAGAGACGGGGCAAAATATTCATTTTGACAATACTGATATGTGCCCCCACTGACAGTGGTAGCTTGCTCCATCTTTGCAAATCGGAATAAATTTTGTCTACTAGGTCATCCAAATTGAGTTTTCTAAGCAAAGTAGGGTCATGGGCCAAGTAAATACCAAGGTATTTGAGGTGGGATGCGGCCCACTTCATACAGAAATGTGATATGCAGGCTTGAGACAGATGCATATTAAGAAGAAAAATCTCGGACTTGGTCAGATTAAGTTTGTAGTTGGATACTTCCCCAAATTGCTCAATTATGTCCAATACCACTCGTAGGGAATCTACCGGATTAGTTAATTGTAGGAGGATGTCATCTGCAAACACGGATATCTTGGAAGTTTGTTGAGAGATAGCACACCCTTGGATCCCCGGAGCTGTTTTGAGATTGAGCAACAGGGGTTCCAGATAGAGATTGAAGAGATACGGGGATAGAGGACAACCCTGTCGGGTGCCTGAAAGTAACTGGATAGGGGATGAAAAGACCCCATTACAATAGATTTTTGCCGAGGGGTCTTTATACAAAGCCTTCATCCAATGTATAAACCTCTCTGGTAAACCAAATTTAGTCATAGTACCCCATAAAAAATCCCAGTTAACCCAGTCGAATGCTTTCTCAGCATCCAGGGCAACCAGTGCCATGGGAACCTGAGAGGCCTGAGCCACCTGGAAAACATGGGAAAGGGCTCTCATGTGGTCTGCAGCTGACCTGACCTGCACAAAACCCACTTGCTCTCTACTCAAAAGCGAGATCCAAACCTGTTTAATACGTGAAGCCAGAATCTTAGACAGTATTTTGATATCACAATTAAGCAGTGAGATGGGTCTATAGTTAGCTGGATCCAGAGAGGGTTTTTCTGTTCTAGGGATCAGGATAATAATAGCCTCCAACAAGGATGGATCCAACAAATCAGAGGATAATAAGTAATTGTAAAACTCCAGAAGTGTTAGAGCCAGATCCTGACAGAAGGCCTTATAAAAGTTGGCGGGTAAGCCGTCAGGTCCGGGAGCTTTATCCGGCGAAAGACTATGGATGTCCTCCTCCACCTCCTTTAAAGATAAGGGAGAAGAGAGGAAAGCTATTTGGTCATCAGAAAGACGAGGTAGGGAAATTGATCCAAAGACTTTCTATGGCTGACTGGGAAGGGGGTTGTTGTGACCCATATAGGTTTTGATAAAACAGTCTAAAGACTTCCACAATATCCTGGGCATTGTCTTGATGGAGCCATCTTGAGCTTCAAAGCTGGGAATAGTCTTGAGTTCTCTGTTTCCCTAAGTTTTAGGGCCAAGAGCCTGCTCGGCTTCTCCCTTGATCTAGGTATTTAGCTTTGGTTCTCAGCAGGGCAAGCTCAGTCTTTTCCCGGACTAGTCCTTCATACTCATTTTTAAGTTTGTGTAGCTGCTCCAGACATTTTAGGGATTTAGAGGTGGCTAGGGAGTCCTCTGCTGCCTTAATCTGACCTGACAAGAAAAGGAATCTTTGAGCCCTGAGTTTCTTCCTCCCGGAGGAGATTTTGATGAATTCTCCTCTCAAAAAGCATTTTAGGGAGCACCAAAGGATATCCAACCTGGTCACTGAACCACGGTTAGTATCCAGATATTCTCCAATGAGGGATCTGACCTGAGCGAGGAAATGCTCATCTTTTAGTATCTGAGTATTAAGTTTCCAAATTGTGTCACGTTGTGTCAAGGAAAGGGGAGTGAAACGGAACCATACTAAAGCATGGTCGGAGACTACTATGGGTTCAGTGCCTGCTGAGGATATATTAGGCATGAGGGAGGTACTTATTAAAAATAGTCCAGCCTAGACCATGAGTTATGAGCGGGAGAAAAGGTATAGCTCTTGTTAAAAGGCTGTAAAGTCCTCCAAGGGTCCACTAAACCTAACATGCTACCCAAGTCCCGTAACGCCAATTGTGCAGGAGATGGGGGCTTTAGTGGTCTATAGGTCTTATCCAGTTCTTGCGATGGGGCTATGTTCCAGTCCCCTCCCAGAACCAAGGGAATTGACAGAAAAGTGCTTAATTTGTCAATTAGCTGCATTATAAAACAAGCATTCCCCCCAACAGGACCGTAAACAGAGCCCAAGACTATAGCGAATTATACAGGGACCCTGCATCAAAATATATCTGCCTCTGGATCCTGGATAACCTTCTCTGGATTAAAGGGTATGCTTTTCTTTATCATGATAGCAACTCCCTAGCTTCCGACGAGTCACCAGCAACAAAATTTGGGAAAATCCTTTAACTTTCAGCATTTTAGCTTCAGCCACTGTTATGTGGGTCTCTTGTAGGAACAAAATATCAACTCCAAGCAGAGAGCAGTTAAACAATATTCGGGTCCTCTTCTTGGCCTCTCTGACCCCTCTTACGTTCCAACTAGCTATTTTAATAATGTCCATAGCCATCCTCTAGGAACCAGAATAGTTTTTGAATGAGCTGTACCCAGATTCCCCAACCTATTCCAAACAGTGGTGACCCCTTCTGTCCTCCCCCCCCCAAAATAATCCAAAGTATCATTTCGGTGGAAACAAATATAGGCAAGTGTCCACCAGTCAGCAGTAAAATATCATTGCAGCATAAAATGAACAGAATAAGCTGGCGAACCCCACAAGCCCCAATAAAGACAACGGTAGGCAATCCCCCCCCCACTATCCTACAACTGCAGTAAGAAAAATACAATGTCACTGTCATCTCAACTACAAACAGCCAGAATAACAAATATACCCAAAATAGCCAAATTCCCTTCCCCCCCTCGGGTACCCCAAGTATCCCCTCAAAGTATCGGTATAAGGCCCAACAACACATGTGACCCGTAACCAAACAGTTGACCACCAAGCTCCGAGGAGAGCGATAGCCCCTGTGAGAAACCCAATGAGGGGTACCCAGACAAATCCCAACAGGTCGCAAAGCATGGCACTGAGCATTCTATGCCATACGAACCCTCCTGCCCCCCCAGCAAACAAGTGAGTAATAAAAACAGAAGAGGCCAACCCTGAAATGAGAAAATAACGGTACCTGAAAAGAAATAACGAGGAAAAGGGTTCTCTTTCCATGGCAGCCCTGCTCGCATTTAATCCGGAAGACCAGAAGGAAGAGACATGGGGAAAGATTTGCTGATGGGCCAAACGGTCCGACCGCAATCGCGTCCTCCGGAAACTGAACCCGTGCGTGTCAGTACCCCATGAGCTACTGAAGAGAATGGTCACAACGAGAATCAGCTACAGGCCGAGTAGGCCTCACTGCCTCAATCTCACAGGCCTACAACCATGCGGGCTCCCAGGGAGGACACCTCAGCGGGAGGGCAAAGGCAACCACCACCGGGAGCACAAGACAGTTACGGGGGCACAGCCAACAGGCACAGTAAGTGATAACAGTAATTATGACCATAATAGTAACAATAATAATTGGAGGGAGATCATTTGCAAAGCCAGCAATTCAACTTAGATGCTATAGCAAACAACCAGCCATGAAGAGACTATTTAGGCAGATAATCTTATTAAAGTCACTTAAACAGGTCCGGGAGCATTTTCGCTAGTCCAGACATTGCCTCCTCCGGATTTTCGTAGGAATACCATGTGCCATCCACCTGTACAAGCAATTTGGCAGGATAATTCATCCTGAAGGCTTTCCCTGCAGCAATCAGTTTTTTAGCTACTGGATGGAAGGCAGCCCTTTTTTGTCGCACCTCACGAGGGAGATCTTGAGTGATCCTGAGTTTGGTGTCATTCCATAAAATAGACTCCAGTTCTTTCACCTTGGTGAGGACATGCTGACGATCCAGGTAACTTAAGAACTTGACAATTATAGGCCTGGGGGGGGCAGACGGAGGTGGTCTGGGCCTAAGAGACCTGTGGGCTCTCTCAATGTGATATTGCTGGTGAATAGGTGAGGGGCCCACCACTTTATTGAAGAAATGTTGAATAAAACGTAGGGTATCGCTCCCCTCCTCTAACTCTGGGAGCCCCAAGATTAACACGTTGTTTCGTCGACTTGCCCCTCCAAGTCTTCAGTTTTCAGCTGGAGTTTTTGTAACTGTTGTCGAAGCTTAATGATTTCGGGATCTGTTCTCTGTTGCCACTTCTCCATGGATGTTATTCTGGTTTCCGAGTCGCCCACTCTCCTCGAGAGATCCGCGTAGTCTTGTCTCATTGATTTGATTTCTTTGGAGATCTCCTGCAGGGTATCTTTAAAAGGAGATAGCTCTTCAAGGAAACGCTCTTCCGTTAGCATAGTACCAGCAACTGTGTTAGATCCTCCACTGGTGGAATGTTTAGTCGTCGAAGATGGGTTTGCACTATTGTTCCTGGCTTTTTTGGAGGCTTTTTCTGGCGAGGTAGGAGGGGTATGCCTGACTCCTGCGGCCTTCATGTCTATGTCCGCCATCGCGATCAGCAAATAAGGCAATCTACACCCCAATCTCAGACCACCAGAGATCTCCCGACGATAGCAAGGCTTTATCACTCGTTTAAAGCTTAGTTGATGGCTTTAGAGCAGTAAAGAGTAGGAATTTGTGAGGGGGAAGGCAGGAGCTCTACAGCAAGCAGCCTCTCAGCACCACTGCATCACGTGACCAGGATCTGTTTGAGCAGAACAGATATGTCAGCATCATGATATAGGGTGATCCCTACTGTCATCTGGAGCCCTGGTAGGGGTGCACTTTGATTAGGCAATAGGACAACCTATAGACATGTAGGTACTCATAGGTGATGGGACTTTTTACTCTTATAAGTAAGGCAGTGCTTGGGACTACTTGTGAGTGGAATAAAGAGTATAAAGCTTGCCCCATTTTTTTCCCAAAGCTGTCTGAAGTATGTCTAAGAAAAGCTGTCATCTTTTCTGTTCTGAGATTAAACAGTAGCTCATTTAACCACTCAGAATAAGGTATCATTATGGAATCTTTCCAATGCTTGAGGGCTAATTTTTTAAGTGAGTGGGAGATAAGGGACATGCTGAACCTTCTTTTCTTGACTCACACAAGTGAATAATCACTTAGGATACAGATCTCTGGGAGAAAGAGAGTTTATAACCCCAATGGTGGGTCTACTTTGGACTTTATCTGGGCCCATAGGGGTTTAATTAAATGGCAGTCCAGAGCACATGTAGTAAGGTGCCCTCTTCTAGGCAACATCTGTTGCAGGTAGGGTCCTGACACCTCCCCATGCCAACCAGCTTAGCAGGTGTAAAATAAATATTGTGTAGTATGTAATACTGCATAATTCTAAGTTTATCATTGGCTGTGTAGGTATAGGCTGCCTGCCAAATTGGATCCCATTGTAAAGTTTTATCAGGAAATTGTTCAGATCAGTATGCTGAGGTTCTCTGTATCTCCAGATGGAAAATAGGATATAGGCTGGATACTATGTGGGACACTGCATGGGACTGCCAGGTCATACTGTGAAGTGATGTAAGGAGGCTTAGTTGGTTCACGTCCCATAGGCCAGTCCCAAAAATAGAGATCAGCAAATGTCACATTTGATATCCTTTGAACACCTGCTTGGTAGTCAGGCTCAGAATAGGGAGAAGTTCAACCATAGATTTAAGCAGGCCATTGTCAAGTAAGCCCGAGATTATAAATTCAGTGGAGGGAGAACCTTCTTTGGGGGTCAATCATTGATTCCCCAGTCTAAGGTTGGGGTTCAAGTACAGGGGTTGGGAGATATATTTGATTTGGTCATATTTAATTGACCTGCAAAGCTGGGAGTGGATCTTACTAGATGCTTGAATTATTTCATGTTTGAGAAAAGCTGAACAAGTTTTGGGAGACACATATATACTAAACTGAGTGGGGAGATCCGATTCTGGCTAATTTTCTGGCATTCTGTTTGCAGCCAGATTGGAGTGTAAGGAGGATCACTTTGTGGAACTATAGAGAGCATCCATTTCATATATTTGGCAACATGGCTCACAAGATAATAATGGAAAACATTGGGAAGATGAAGGTCTCCTTGTTGCTTGGCTTCCCCTAATCGAACATATAACTGTATTGTTTTTTTTTTATGCTAGAGAAATTAGGAGATTATACTATGAAGAATGCAGAACCAGAACTGGGAAAGACAAACATTTAACATATTCAGAGGGTAGAAAACCCTTGGGAGGAAATTCATTTAAATTATGCTAATTCTTCCCTGTAGTGAAAGATAGAGTTGGGCCCATCTATCCAGATCTCCTTATGGTAAGGAGAGAGCCTAAATTAAGTTTTTTCATTCAGGACATGTTTTAAGAGAGTATAAGGCCTAAATATTTAATTTGGGGAGACCAGTCTAAGGACAGGCCTACAATCTGGGATGGATGGGCATGCAAGTTTAGAGGCATAACCGTAGACTTTTTTACTATTCAATTTATAGTTGGAGAGTGCTCCGTAAAATGTTAATTATATCCAGGACTGCAAGAAGCGTATTTCCTAAATCTGCTATATGCAGTAAAATATCATCCGCATAAGCAGATAGGCATAGATTGAACCCACTTATTTGGATGCTGGTGGTGGAGCAAGCACTCTAAATACAGATTAAAGTGCACTGGGGAGAGTGGGCAGCCCTGATGAGTGTCTGAGTGAAGAGGGAATAACCTTGAATAGACCCCATTGCAGTATATTTTAGCTGTGGGAGATGCATAAAGGACTTTGATCCAGTCTACATAAACCTTTGGGAATCCAAACTTGCCTAGAACTGCAAACAAAAATGACCAAGATACTCTGTCGAATGCCTTCTCTGTATCCAGAGACACCAAAGCCATAGAGGTAGGTGCATGTCTGGATGCAGAGAAGATGTGGAACAGTTTCTGTATATGGTCAGAAGATGAGCGGCCTGCAATAAAATCTACTTGCTCAGCACTAAGCAGGAGAAGTCATACTGTTGTTAATCTGGATGCCAAAATCTTCGCAAATAGCTTAATATCATAATTCATTAAGGAGATAGGGTGATACTTGGTTACCTTATTTTTGGATCTATTAGGCTTAGGGATCACTGTGATGAGTTGCTCCAGTAGGGTAGGGTCTGAGATGTCTGATACACAAAAGTAATTAAAAGTTTGAAGAAGCAGGGTAGAAATCTGCTCTTCAAATACTTTATAGAATCGAGGGGGAAATCCATTGGGCCCTGGAGCCTTGCTATCAGGAAGAGAATGTATGGCTTCTGAAAGTTCCATTCAGGATATTTTGTGAACCAGGAATTGTTGCTGAGACTCATCTAGACTTGGCAGTGGGATGTTATTTAGGTATTCGCTAATGTCCTTCGGTTGGGGAGGATTGCCAGGAGGAGAGTACACAGACTTATAATACTCTTCAAATTCCTGAACTATCTCCTTTGGGGAGGTAAGAAGGGAGTCATCCTTAAGCGAGTTCAGGGCCGCTACCAATCTGGATTCCTCTTGCTTCTTTAATCTAAAGGTCAATAAGTGGCTGGCTTTTTTGCCTTGTTCTATGTTGCAGGCCTGGGTTTAAAACAATGCGTACATGGCCTGTTCCCTTAAAGTGTCTGAGTATTGATTCCGAGCCTGGGCCAGCTGGAGGAGGATGTCCTCACTAGGGTTGGAAGACAGCTGATCCTCTAGTGTCTGAATTTGGGCTAGAAGGGAGGCTGAGAGGGCTTCTCTTTTCTTCTTTCTGACTGAGGCCAGTCGAATACACTCTCCCCTCAGCACACATTTTAAAGCACTCCAGATTTTATCTGTGTGCAGTAGGGAATTTTGATTAAGGGACATGAAATTCTCTATTGCATCCTTAAGTAACTGGACTACATGTGGATTACACAACATTTGGGCGTTAAGTTTCCAGGCACTGTCTTTGGGTGTACTGAGCAGAAGAGAGCCCTTGAGCCAAATCGGAGCATGATCCGAAAAGGTCCTAGGAACCATGCCACATCCTATGAGCTCTGTTAGCTCTGCATTATTTACCAAAAAGTAATCAATCCTAGATAGAGACTTGTGAACAGGAGAAAAGAAGGTACGGTACACCCTCTGGTATCTGGATTTAGCAGGCGCCAAAGATCATTCAGGCCATGATTGTACATAATTTCCCTTAGTGCAATTTGTGCCAGAGACAGGGATTTTTTCCCATAGGTAAGAGACTTATCAAGCTCAGGGGAGTAAACCAAGTTTCAATCGCCTGCTAACACCACTGGCAAGATTGGAAAGGATCCGAGTACTAGTGATAGAGCAGTAAAGAATTCAGGGGTATCAATTTTGGGACCATAGATAGAGGCTAGAATCACCTCTATATAATTAAGAATACATCTTACAAAAATGAACCGACCCTGAGGATCCGCAGTGCACTGTTGCACTTGAAATGGTGTGCCCTTGGTAAGAAGGATTGCCACTTTTCTCTGAGCTGTAGCATTTCCAGCAGCAAAAACTTGACTGATTTGGCTCCTTCTAAATAATGTACCTTCTGTCTCCAGCAGATGTGTCTCCTGGAGAAAAATTATACGACTAAGCAGCTCTTCCAGATGTTTAAGGATTTGAAGCCTTTTAACCCTATTCCTGGCTCCCTTCACATTCCAGGAGCTGTATCTCACTGCCATTGCATGGTCACTATGTGCACAGGAGCATGAAGTGGGTAGTAGAGACCATTAACTAGTACATTATTCTTAAAACCAATGTACAATAAGAGTACCTTTTCTCTGTAACCTTTATGGCACCAGAAACTCAAAAATAACCATCAAATCCCAGTCAATATGAAGATCCAAGTGCCCCACCTTCACCTCCCCCCAGAGCCCCAACCCAAAACACAGAACACCCCCTAAACATTTTAACCCAAAGTAACAAACAGCTAAGTAAAACACTTAATTTCCCCAGTCCCTATGACTGACCTCCAAGTATCCCTTGGCTGCGATCCTCATGAACCACCGTGCAGTCTGCAACCATTACAGCTCCCCCCACCTAGACTAACACAGTCACCACTTGGCGAAGCGATCCTGCAGGAGATTGTAATATGTAAATGGATCTAAGATTGACAAAATATACATGTTACTGATTCAGTCAGTGGGAGGATAATCACTTATCCCCCGAGCAGGTGTGCTGAAAGTTCTGATCTATACCACACCACAGCTCCAATAACAAACAGCAAACAAAGCCAAAGTAGCTTCCTGAGAAAGTTAACTGTGAAACTGGGCCACAAAGAAGTAATGCAGAAAAAACAATAACCAAAATGTTTAAACTTCAAGAACAAAGTTGGTCAAAAAATGGTACAAGCTGCTCTCCACGACTGATTAAATTGTGAGTGAGCACACAACAGTTATCAGACTACGCCCCAGATATACCATAAAGCCAATTTCCATCTTCCATAGCAAAACCTTTCAAGCAACAGAAACCAGGGTGTGCAGTCACTTGAATAAATCTGAGAACAGCTTCTTAAGTTCACTATTCACCTCACTTAGTGATCCATCTGCTCTCATGGCTCACTTGCAGGACAGCGTGATAATGTATCCTAAACTTGATGTTGGCTGCAATAAGTTTCATGACCAGAGGATGCATTTCCATTCTGTTTTGCAGCACTGAAAGGGGAAGGTCCTGTGTGATTCTTAATTTTTTATTTTCCCATTTTATTTCCCTGGTCTCTCTGACATTATCCCGGACAAACTGCTGATCAAGGTAATTGAGAAGCCAAAATATCAAGGGGCATGTAGGAGAGCCTTGTGGTGGGGTAGGCCTGATAGAGCGATGGGCTCACTCAACTACATAATTGGGGCCATTCGGGGATGGGCCCACAATTTTCAGGCAGAGCTTTTGTACAAACAGTATTGGATTGGAACCTTCCTGCTCCTCGGGGAGGCCCAAAACCACCAGATTATTCCTTCTCGATCGCCCTTCCCGGTTCCCGAGTTTGTCTTCAGCTTTCCTGAGACTCTGGCGCATGGTGGCATGGTCGGGCTCAATTCGGGCTCTCCAATCATCCAAAGAGGATATCCTCACTTCATTATCCCCATCCTTATGGTAAGCTGCTGCAGGGATGATTTGAGGGGTTGCAGGTCTCCCACCACAGCATGAAGAGACTCTTTGATAGGTGTAAGGCCTTAAAATAACAGTAGCTTCAATGAGAGGGGCCTGGGGAGTTGCTATGGTGTCCTCCCTGGGCTCTGCTGCCTTGTTCCACTTTGCAGGTTTGCCTTTGGCTGGAGACTGTGGTGGTGTATGCTTAGGCCTCTGTGCCTTCATCTCCACATCCATGTAGCCTGACAATGCATGGAAAGATCTTTTGCAGGCATGAATTAGTTGTACACACCTCTGACCGAGAAATTAGATCCTATAGTAGTGCAAAAAGATGGGTTTTATATTGGGGGGGGGGGTAATGGAGTTCTCCACCACGCAACCTACTCGGCAGCCATCACAACCGGAAGTCCGGCATTGGTGTTGTCCTGCAATAGTTTGTCTATATGTGTATCCGGCTTTGCACAGTCAGCTTTAGGCTGTGGAGAGGAGGGGAGGAAATACATAGATACATAGACAGTGTAGGCAGATAAGGGCCTATGGCCCATCTAGTCTGCCCATTTGAGTTTGTAACTTCAATTTATGTTTTCCTAGAACTTTGTTGCCCCTTACCCCTGACCTCCAGAATTCCTTTATGTCTATCCCATGCATTCTTAAATCCTGTGATTGTTTCAGCCCCCAACAATTCCTCAGACAGGGTGTTCCACTTGTCCACCACCCGTTCTGTGAAGAAATTCTTCCTCACATTTCCTCTGAATCGTCCTCCTTCCAACTTCATCCCATGCTCTCTAGTCCTGGAACATCTTTTTCGCTTAAAAATAATGTATTCTTGCACCCTGTTCCTCCCTGTAAGATACTTGTATGTCTCTATCATGTCCCCTGTCTCCCTCCTCTCCTCCAGGGAGTACATATTCAGTTCCTTCAACCTGTCCTCATAGGACTTGTGATGCAATCCATGTACCATCTTTGTTGCCCTCCTCTGAACCTTCTCTACCCTATCTATGTTCTTACGTAGGTAACGTCTCCAGAACTGTACACTGTACTCCAGGTAGGGCATCACTAGTGTCTTGTATAGTGGAATCATGACCTCCCTTTTCCTTCTGGTGATGCCCTGCCTATGCATCCCAGCATCCTATTTGCTTTACCTGCTGCCTTGTCACACTGTTTCCCTACCTTGAGGTCATCAGAGATGATAACCCCAAGCTCCCTTTCCTGTTTGGTGCATGCTATATCCTCATCCCCCAACTGATACATTGTGCCAGGGTTTTTGTGCCCCATATGCATTATCTTGCACTTCTTTGCATTGAAATTCAACTGCCAAACGCCTGACCATTTTTCAAGTTTCTGCAGGTCCCTTCTCATTCTGTCTACACCCTCTGGTGTGTCTACTCTGTTACATAGCTTTGTGTCATCAGCGAACAGTGAAATTCTGCCTTCTAGGTCCTGCGCAATGTCACTGATGAAGATGTTGAATAGGACTGGTCCCAGCACTGATCCCTGTGGCACCCCACTGGTCACTCTTCCCCCTGTGGAGTGACAGCCATTTACCACCGCCCTCTGTGTTCTGCTGCCCAGCCAGTTACCTACCCACCGCACTACTGTCTTGCCCACACCCATATTCCCTAGTTTGTGTAATAGTCTTCTATGTGGCACAGTGTCAAAGGCCTTGCTGAAGTCCAGATGGGCCATGTCCACTGCCCTCCCCTGATCCACCTCCCTAGTCACCCAGTCAAAAAATTCAATGAGGTTGGTCTGACATGACCTCCCTCAGGTGAAACCATGCTGCCTTGGACCCTGCAGTCCATTGACAACCAGATGTTCCACCAATCTCTCCTTCAGTAGTGCTTCCATGATCTTTCCCACTACCGAGGTGAGGCTGACTGGTCTGTAGTTTCCCACTTCTTTGTTCCCACTTTTGTATAAGAGGACTACATCTGCTGTCCTCCAGTCTTTGGGTACTTCCCCTGTTTCCAATGATCGGCTAAACAGGATAGCCAGAGGTTCAGCCACCACCTCTCTGAGTTCTTTAAGGACCCTGGGGTGCACCCCATCTGGCCCCATTGCTTTATCGACTCATTACTTCCAGTTCCTTCAGGACTCTTTCTTGTGTAAAGGGACTTGTGTCAATTTCTGCACCATTCTCACCCCTTGTACTCCCTTCAGACCCATTACCCTCTTCTTCCTCAGTAAAGACTGAGCAGAAATACCTGTTTAGTGTGTCAGCTTTACTGTTGTCATCCTCCATGCGGCCCCCATCCTCCCCCTTCAGTCTCACTATCCCTCCCTTTGCCTTTCTATTTTCACTTATATACCTGTAAAAGGTTTTGTCCCCTCTACCCACTGATTTTGCAATGTGCTCTTCTGTCTGAGCTTTGGCTTCCATTACTGACCTCCCTGCCTCCCTGCCTCCCTTTGCTTCTCCTGGTACTTCTCCCTATCCCCTTCTGCATGTGTCTTTTTGTATTGCCTGAATGCAATCTTTTTGGCCTTCACTTTCTTAGCTACCTCTTTGGAAAACCATAATGGCCTCCTCTTCCTTTACCTCTGGCTAACCTGCTTAATGCATAATTCTGTTGCTCTTGTAATCCCCGTTTTAAATACTACCCACTGTTCCTCAACCCCTGATTCCTGCCCCATTCCCCTTAATGCCTCTTTCAAGTATCTCCCCATTTTCCCAAAGTCTGCCCCCCTAAAATCCAGGATACGTGTTTTTGTGTGGTTTGGTTCTGCTCCTTCTGTGATTTCAAACCACAATGACTGGTGGTCACTGTTCCCCAGGTGCTCCCCCACTGTTACCCCCATCACACTGTCCCTGTTTGTGAGCACAAGGTCCAGTATTGCCTTCTGCCGAGTTGGTTCCATGACCAGTTGCTTGAGGAAGGCATTCTGAAGGGAGTCCAGGATAAATCTGCTCATAGTTGATGCTGCAGCTGGGATGCTCCAGTCCACATCTGGATTATTGAAGTCTCTAACCAGTGCTACCTCACCCTTGTATACCATCCTTTGGATGGCTAGCATCAGCTCCCTATCTGTTTCTGCCTCCTGGGCTGGTGGTCTATAGACCACGCCTATGCGGATGGCTGGCCCAATTTTCCTTTCCAGCTTAACCCACAGTATCTCTCCCCCATTTTGTTCCTCCTGGATCTGTGTGGCCTTTATGTCATTTTTCCCATACAGTGCCACTCCTCCTCCTTCCTACCTGCCGGTCTCTTCTGAATATGTTGTAGCCAGGAATGGCCATCTCCTAGTCATGGTTATCATTACACCAGGTTTCTGTGATGGCCACAATGTCCAGGTCTGACTGCACCATGACAGCCTCCAGATATTCTATCTTGTTGCTAAGGCTCCTGGCATTGGCACACATGGCTTTCCATGATTTGACCTCCCTAGACTGTTTAGCTGTTCTACTCCAGCCCCTTCCCTGGTTGTCCTTTATCCCTGGTTCTCCTTGCTGTCTGCCCTTCCACTGATTTTTGCCCCTTTTCTGCCTATCCACCTCTTGGGTGCTAATTTCCAACTTTTGCACACTGCTTTGTTGAGATATCCACTCCTCCGATTCACTGGTTCCACTGCTAGCTGTGGGGGTGTGCAAGTAGGTACCCTCTTTGCTGGTCTTCCACCCCCCTTGGCTAGTTTAAATGCTTGTCAATGTAGCATTTAAACTTATCATTGAGTGCTTGGATTCCCCTCCAGGATGGATGCAGGCCGTCAGGCTTGAACAAACCTCCATCCCTCCAGGTGGGTCCCCAGTCACCAATGAATCCAAACCCTTCCTCACAGCACCAGTTCTTCAACCATGAGTTAAAGTTCCTGGTGCTTGCACCCCTATGCTCTCCCATGCCTCTCGCAGGTAGTACTTCTGAGAAGGTGACAGAAGTAGCTACTTGCGTGAGACCCCTCCCCAATTTCCTAAACTCTTTCTGAACTTCCTTTGGCTCCCCATTTGCCAGGTCATTGGTACCTAGGTGGATAGTGACATCCAGCTCACCCTCCTTTCTTGCCTTCCCAGTGATCCCCAGGATCTTCCTTCCATCCCTCTGTGCCATGGCACCTGCTAGGAACCTCACCTCCCGGTCCTCCCCCTCCTGTGTTCCTAGCTGGATCCCTCTTATGATGGAGTCCTCCACCAGGATTTGCTTCCTCCTCCTCTGGGGTCCACTGCTCTCCCCGCTGAGGTCATCTCCTTGGCTAACCTCCACATCCTTTCCTTCCACTTCTCTGAGTACCTCTATTTGGTTACCCCCATTTGCCAGTGTGGCATATGAGTTCTTGAGTGGAATAGGATCTGGGATGTGCCTCTGCCTGACTGTCTTAACCCACCCTGAGCCCACTGTCATCCAAGTGCTCCTCGTTCTCAGCATCCTTTGAGGCAGCAGCATTGGACTGGGTGGTCTCTGGATAGGGGTGATGGTACTCCTGACCCAATTTACTTCTGCTCTGAGTCTGGCTACCTCATCCTGCAGTCCAGAGAGATGCATGCAGATAGGGCAGCACCTCAGTGTCCAGAAGGTCTGCCTGAATATGGCTGCCCCGCAGCTACTGCATTGCACCACTCCCCACATTATACTGCAATTATACTGATATTCCACTACTTGTCTGTTACTGAAGCTCTCCTAGTTCCCTTTTTATTAATTTATTGTTCTAAAAATCCTTCCACTGATCCTCAGATACTTTTCTTTTAAAAAAAGAAAATAAATAAATGAGTCAAAACACTTTTGCTGAGGGTGGGCTTCTTCCCCTTATGCCCCTCCTACTCCAAACTCCCTGTTATCCCCTGTGTTTAGCTCCTGTCAATCAGATTTAACAGGCATATAATTAAGAGTTGGGGAGGGGGAGGGGGGGCGACAATTCTCAGCAATTAAAGACAGCAAAGAAATACACCACCACTACGTTTTAAATTTTCAACAGCCCAAAAACAATTCTAAGTAAAGACAGCAAAGAAATTACAGTGTCACTAAAAGCCCGCAATCTAAGTTTAATAACAAAAATAGCAATTACCAGTTACTGTAAAGCACTGATATGAATATGTTTCCTTCCCCTTATGGCTTCTTCTGAGAAATAAAAATCCCTTGCTACCTCAACTCTGACTAAGCCCCACCTCCAGTTATCACGTAGCTGAGGTCAGAGGCCAGACAATTAGCACCCCTCACCCAGACTGCAGGGCAAGTCAGACAAGCCAAGACTAAATTTGTAGCTATTAAAGACACCAAAGAAATACACCAAATAGGTAGGAACAGAGCAGTTTAGGTGGATCAACATCTTTTCTCTGTGTAGCATTGTCTGGGTTTCTGTAGGACCTACATTACCTGCTATTTATCTGGTGCAAATGCAAATAAATGAAACAATTTCTTTTGCTCCTTCAAAGATGAGATGAGAACAAATAAATCCAGCTGAACCCCCAGTCTAGAATTCTGTGGAGGAAATGCATTTCATGTACTCTACCTCTTGTAAAATATGGAAATCCTTGGAGATCTGGGAACCCTGGGGTGTGCATACCATTGTCCAAGCATGAAACTACATCAGGGAATGAATAAAAGTACTTACAGCCAGAGCAACATCAGTCAAAATTTCAGCTAGCACTGGGAGGCCAAACAGCAGAACTCTGGGTACAAAAAACAAACAAACAACCATTTAGATTAGGTAGAATAAGGCAAGCTATTCCCAGATAACTACTAAAAGTACAGGAGTTAAATTTACTTTTGGAATACAAAGCAACAAGTAATTAATATGCATTTGCAACAAAAATCAATTACTTGCATGGCATGGATGCTTATTGTACATCCAGCTTATTTCTCAACTGCGAACGATGTTACAATTGGAAAGTGTCAGTTTGCATCCCTCCAACTTTGCTCTTTTTTGCAGCTTCCCTAAAGTAGTAGAAGTTATTCAGGCATGGTCAGATTTTCTGTTCACAATAAAGTTAAAGACTAATCTGAAAAAAAAGTTTACATAAGATCATGATCATATTTTAATGCACACATAGGGCCCAATTTTCACCATAAAGAACTTGCGCCAGAGGGTCTACCACAAGTCATGGCTTGCAGCAAACCTTGCAGCAATCACAATTGTATAAGCCACTTGCCGCAAACCCCCTGTTGCAAGTCACTTGTGGAAATGCAGCAAAGTGAGCCAGCTCCCCCCGGCATAACTTTGCATCCAAGGGGGAGCTTGTACCAGAGCTTTGATGCAAGCTGCCATAAAATGAGGGTAGTGTTGCATCTTCCATCCAAGATTATAAAATTGGATGCAAGTTGTGACAAACATTTGGACACAGGTACGGGAAACATTGTGGGGATGCCAAGCCCTGCATTCCCATTTGAAAATCAGGCCTATAATAATAGTATACATATCCAGGACTGCAATGACTACAAATCCAAGCCCTGGTTTTCTTTTGTTTTATTGTAGTGCACATCTAACAGGGTAGTGTTACCTGTAATTTCGCCATGAAGTTTAGTACAATCTTTCTTCCATGAAAGTGAGACTTCTTTAAATGTGACTTGCCATTGTCATACACAAATCGAGTGGAACAAACCCGTCATTAGCATAATACTGTTCCATGTTCACTGTGGAAGCACTGTGCACATGTCTCTGGACTTGCATGGTGTCTAATTTGAGGAGAAGCACCAGAGACAAGTTAGTACCCCCAGATGTTGTTTCTTGCACAACCAACACAAATTACAAATTTTCTAAACTGTTATTTGCAGAAGTGAAAACTAGAAAACCAGCTTACTGTACAACAGCGGTGGGCAATTGTGGGTCTCCACTGGTGCCACCAGGCACATTTCTCCAGTGGTGCAGTGAACGGAAACCACAGCCTCAGAATTTAAGGTGTGCCACACTCTGCACACCCCCTACTAGGATGAAAGTATGACAAACCCCCAGAAACCTCGACAATGCCTTGACAGAGGAGCAATTGGTGTCAACATGACTCAGTTGGTAGCACATCTGCCTCTAGAACAGATGGTCATGGGTTCTCATCCCACACTGGGATTGAACTCATACCTAAAATGCTGGCACCCAAGTGCAGTTTTGAGGGGTGCTGTACTGCTGGGGTGTGCCGTCCTTTGGATGAGACATTAAACTGAGGTCTCTTCTACCCATCCTGGTGCTGTCTTGGTGAGTGTCCAGGTAGAAGTAAAAGAACCAAGGGCATTCTTCGCAAAGAGTAGGAGACATTCCTGATGTCCTGTCCAACATTCCTCTTCCCATTAAACCAGTTCATGTATAATTTTCCAGGCTGTGTGTGGGTGCTGATGTGCAATATGGCCACCACTACACATTCAGTCACTTCACTACCAGTCAAGCATTGCTTGTAATGCAGTTTGGGATATACTGTGCATGAAAAAGCACTATATAAATGCTGATTCTTCTTCTTCATCTACAATATGGACCATTATGTGAGCTGAGGGGCTGAGCTTTGTCTGGGTATGCTGCTGGAGATAGTCTGAGAGGGTTGGAGTAAGTGGTGCTGCCATGAAATAAATTCAGGACTCTTGGTGGAGCTGAGGGAGAGGACAGAGAGCTGCAGTGGTCTGCAGGAGAACACTAAGTCCCACACACCATGCTGGTGACCATGGAGGGAAGAGAGGGAGCACAGCCACCGAGGGGAGAGGAGGGTGATACAGAGCAGGGTCATTACACCCATGAGTCCTGTTGTACTTGTGCTAGCATCCTACAGTTGCAGCCATAGACACTTTCAGATATTTCCAGATATTTTGTAATATACTTAATAAGATTTTCTCTGGTGGCCCACAGTGGTACTGAAGGCAGGGAAGGAATTTCTATAGAGATATCACAGAAATATCAGAAAATATCTGGCCATGTCTTTGCCTGGATCTGTAGATAACCATTCAACTGTGGCGTCTCATGGCACCTGGGCTGCAGCATGAAAATAGTGTAGCGGTAAGGGGGCAGTACTGAAAGGACATAGCAGAGTACTTCCGGTATCGGAGTGATTGTGCTTCAACTCCAAACTTTTGTGCTTCATTTGGAATCTGGTGACGTGCTTCTGGACCTCCCTTCTCTCTCTCTGTGTAATAGCAAGATGTCATGCATATGTCCACTATGCAGCTGTAAAAACATGGTAAGTTATAAAAAAGTCTGTTAAACTAAGAGCTGTAGTTTTCCTTTTATTTCTTTTCTTTTACTGGTTCTTGCACTGACACATTTTCCTTTTGTATTGGATCTCCATTTTTTCCCACCTCTTTCCATCTTTGTAATGTCCACTAAAGTGATTTGGTGCAGGTGGAAACTGTTGGTATTCATCACTAAATTGCAATATCAGAATAAAATTTCTGAAAACTTTAAATAAGAAAAATTGCAATCAGAGTTACCACTGCTATTGGCTTCAGTCAGCACCTGTCTGTGATCTTCTAAATAGATGCATCCCCTCTGGTAAAGTGCCAAATCTTTGGAAAGTGGCTGTGGTGGTCCCCCTCCATAAGAGGGGGACCCATGCTGTGGAAAATTATAGGCCTAGTTCAATTCTCTGCCCACTGGCTAAGATCCTGGAGTGGATCCTGCACATTCAGCTACAATCCTACCTAGACTTACATCATGTTCTCACAGACTGCCAATATGGCTTCAAGAAGGGCCATAGTACTACCACAGCCCATGTCAAAGTCTCGACTGACATTCTTAATGCAAGTGATGCTGGTCTTCTAACCAGTGGAGTATTCATCGACTTGACTAAGGCCTTCGATCTAGTCAACCACCACCTTCTCCTTGGCAAAGTGCATCAATTAGGTGTAGATCGCTTAGCACTCACATGGTTCCGTGACTACCTAACTGGAAGATCGCAAATGGTAAAATGGTCTGGTTCACTCTCCTCTTCAAGGCCTATCTCACACGGAGTACCCCAAGGTTCTATTCTTGGCCCGATACTATTCTCGCTTTTTATCAACGAGCCCCCCAGCTTCTGTGGTGGTGCATCTGTGCATTTATATGCTGATGATGCAATCTTATACTGCTCATCTAACAATATAGACTGGCCTAACCAAAGCCTTAACTCTGATTTCATTGTGCTCAAAACCTGGTTCTCTGACAATTACCTAATTCTAAATACAAAAAAACAAAAGCTATGTTTTTCCATAACCCGTCCCCCAAACCTACCAAACAGCTCCAGATCAGTACACAGTCAGGAGACCCCATAGAGGTGGTTAGTACTTTTAAATACCTTGGGGTTCACTTAGATGCCTCCTTCTCAATGGAGCATCATGCAACTCAGCTTCCCAAACTGGTAAACCAGAAGCTCGGGTTATTATACTGCCTCTGCCCTCTTTTATCCAATGCCACCTGTAAAAAGATTGCATCAACATCCCTTCTACCTATTTTGTTCTATAGTGCCCCTCTACTACTCTCCATTCAATTATCTTCCCTTGCACAGGTTCGTCAACTCTGTCACAGGACTGGACGCTTTGCCCTTGGAGCGTACTCCAGAAAACACCACTGTGAGGCCCTGTATTCTCTTCAATGGCCTACCTATGACTCAAGGTTACAGTTTCATACCTTATGCCTTGTGTTCAAACTTACCAAGCTCTTTAATCCCCCTTGCCTAAGGGGAATCATTTGCAAAAAAGCATCCAAACACACACTTAGATCTACTTCCTAACCTTTATTACCAATCCAGAAGATGCCATACCTATCGGGTAAGTGCTCATTCGCCTTCTGAGCTCCCTCTATTTGGAATTCCCTCCCCCCTAACTTACTCTCCTACCCCAACCTATCCTCCTTCAAAAAAGAGCTTACATCTTTCCTACTACCCCCCTTCTCTGCAATTGCTTTAAATAACCCTTATAGCGTAGTTAATGCCTAGTCTATGTTGCTCTGATAGATGTATCTTGTAATCCACCTGCTCTTGTGTTCCTGCTATGTATATACTGTATAATATTAGTTATCCTGTTTATTTATATATATATATGCTTAATGCCTGATCTGTTTTAAGTTACTTGCCTGGCTTTCCACTGTAATAATTTTTGCAACATTGTTAAATCTCTCTGTATCCTGTATATTATTATTGTATTTATCTATTGTACTGTGTTCACCACTGACACCTGGGTCATCACTGAAAAAGGGACTGCATGGTCTCAGTGGACTTACCCAGTTACCAAAATTCTAACAAATAAAATAAATAAGATATTGGGTTGTACCATCCCTAACTGAACTATTAAGGCAACAGAAGTTAGTTTGTAAACCATCAACCATCAGTAATTTACTAGGTAAGACTTCCTGTAGGTTCTTATAAGCTCTATTAAAATAAACTCTGGTGTAGTAATTTTACTCCTATTACTCATATTACATCAATTTCCTAGTATATCATACGATTATATCTTAGCTTTCAAATGAATAAAATTAAAATAGTTTTGGGATAGTTAAATCACTTTTCAGAGATGCAACTTGGCAAGGTAGAAAAAGAAAAAAAATAGCAGCAGCTAGCCAGTATCTGTCTTTTGTTTGAGAGGCCACAGATGCCTGGCATTTTCAGTGTTTGAAATTCTAATATGAAGAATCAAGTGTATGGGCTCTGCTGTGTCATGACACTACTGCTATGCAGGTTTTTCCATATGAGAGCTATAATCCACCTCCATGTTTATTGAGCTCATGGGCTGGGTTTTGTTCTTAAACTTAAATAGGAGGGAGATGAATTTATGATCTGGCAAAAACCTGACAGAGAACAGGTTTCAAGTAGATTGTAATGCCTCATTATGCAATGCTGCCTGAGAGGATATAATAGTGAACACTTTCTCCGGGGATGATGCCCTTAAAGTGTCTCTCTAATCTGCCCTCCTTTGCTCACTTTTGCCAAACACTCCTTTTTGCTAAAGTGTGTGTTTCTCTTCTGACCATGTTCATAATAAGCCTGAGCTCAGCAGGTTCTGCTTTTATGGTGTCTAGTGCTTGCATTTATGACATTACACTCTCAGTCACGTTGTCGTGGAAATGTCATGTAAACTCCAAGGACTCACCAATTCACTTTCCTTATAAGGAAAATGCCCAAAAAGCACAAGGAAATGTAAATGATCAGACTCCAAAAATTAATACCACAAACTATCCTATAAAGTGAATTAAAAAATTTATATTCAGCGCAGCAGTTGGATTTCTGCTTGTAACACCAGCGACCTGGGTTTGGGAATGGACTCAGGTGCTGGAGGGCCAAGGGGAGAGAAGGCTGAAGTGTTGGATGACTGCTCGTCTTCTCTCGGGAGGAAGGTGGGGATGTGACCTGACAATTGCTGACCGCTGGTAGAGGCTGGGGGCTCAGCAATGCACGGGGTCCAACTAATTAATGGGGCATGGTGAACACCAGTGTTAGCCTGATGTTAGTGGCACACCATGTCCCTGGGGAGCAAATGGGAAACAGACCTGAGGCTGACCAGATGATGGTCATCAGCTTCTACTGTTGTGAGACCTCAGGCAGTGCAAGAACCACCCTAGCAGCACCTGGGGCAAGAATAGTGCTGGCCGCTCTCCTGGTGCCTTTCCTCTCAGAGGAGGTGGACCCACCCAGTGAAGGGTTACATCCGGGGGTTACCCGGGGGGTTGCAATATAGGGTGAAGAGGTGGCTGTACTGAGGCACTGCAGCACGGAGGGCATAGGGAGGGCCTGAAGGAGAAGCTGTCCCGAAATGGGGGAGCAAAAAAAAAAGTATATATTACAGGGTATCGATATATATATATATATATATATATATATATATACACACATATATGATAAAGTAAGAATTGGTGTGTACATTTGAGTTTACACCACCATATTATCCTTTCTGTCAACAGGGAATGTCATGTTTTCCCCCCCTTTCTTGGTAGTTTTTTTTTTTTTTTTTTTTTAGGAAATCACTTACTGCCAAGTCCAAGTGGTGGTTCAGTCTCCGGGGAAAAGACCATGCGGTGAGCTGTCCAAAGGGAAGGGAAGGGTTGCAGCGGGCACATGTGTGGAGTGAGGAAAACCAGGCATGTGTTTGCTGTAATAAACACTCCTTTATTATGGCAAATTATACCAATATTTCCCTATGGGAAAAAAGGTGAACTCGGTTATTGTATGTTGTTATACTTTAGAAACATCCAGCAGACTTTCAACCAAAACCATAAATGAAACAGTTACAATAAATCACAGCCCTGGGATGGAAGGTGTGCCATGCTCTGCATGCCCCCTGCTAGGACAAAAGTAGGGCAACCCCCCCAGAAACCCTCAAAGTGCCTTGACAGAGGGGCAAATGGTAGCAGGCAGAACAATATGGACCAGTAAGTCAGCTGAAGGGTTTGAGAGGGGTGGAGTAAGTGGCGCTGCGATGAAACAAAGTGGGGACACTTGGCGGAGCTGAGGGAGTGGACAGAGCTACAGTGGTTGGTGGGAGAACACTGGAAGTCTCACACAGTGTACTGGTGAACATGGAGGAAAGGGAGGGAGCACAGTCACTGAGGGAGAGGAGGGTGATACAAAGCAGGATCATCACACACAGTACCTCAGGAGGAGTGACCTGGCCCATGAGTCCTATTGTACTGGTGCTAGCATCCTAGGTAATCATGCAGTTGTGACTGATTGTGGTGGGTGGGCTCCAGCAAGAAAATAGTGTGGCAGTTGGGGGGGAGACATTACTGAATGGAAACAGTGGAGTGCTTTAAGTAGTGAACTGTTTGTGCTTCAACTTCAAAATTTTGTGCTTCATTTGGTATCTAGTGACATGCTTCCACAGCTCCCTTCTCTCTCTATGTAATAGCAAGACATCATGCATAGCTCTGCTATGCAGCCATAAAAATGAGGAGGCAACTCAAGGTCACTGATGGAGTCACAGCATGTAGTAAACTGCTACAGGACAATGAAGCTGGGCTACAAAATCTTCAAAGTTCAAATGACCTTTACAACACCTCAGAGTTAGTTTAACACTTTATTAGCTGTAAAAAGTAAAAATATAGTACCCCCTTACCAATGGCTGACATTTTGCATTTGTTACCTTATGCTTTTCAAAGGCAATGTGAGGAAAGCAACCATTTTATATATAGTGCAAAATGGCATTGGTGTTGTCCTGCAATAGTTTACCTATATGTATATTTGACTCTGCACACTCAGCTTTAGGTTGCAGAGGGAAGGAAATAGATAGAAAAAGAGCAGTTTAGGTGGCTCTACATCTTTCTCTGTTTGTAAAATTTTCTGGGTTTGGGTGGGGCTGACAGTACTTGCTATCTATTTGGTGCAAATTCAGATAAATGAAAGAATTTATTTTGTCTCCTCTTTTTCTCCTTATGCATGTGAAAAGGAAAGATGTGAAAAGCACAAATAAATCCAATTGAACCCCCCAGTCTAGAATTCTATAGAGGCAATGTGTTTCCTGTAAACTACCTCTTGTAAAATATGGAAATTGTTGTAGATCTTGGAGCCCTTGGGTGTGCATCTTCCAAGCATGAAACTACACCAGGGAATGAATACAAGTACATACAGCCAGAAAGACATCAGTCAAAAGTGCAATTAGCATCAGGAAACCGAGCAGCAGAACACTGGGCACAAAAAAATAAAGAGAACAACCACTTAGATTAGGTAGAATAAGGCAAGCTGTTCCCAGATAACTGCAAGAAGTATGGAGGTTAAATTTACCTTTGGAGCGATGTGTAATTACAAAGTAATGTATAATTAATATGTGTTTCCAACTAAAGTTAATTACTTTCATAACATGGATACTTACATCCAGCTTTTTTGTTGGCACCACATGGTATTACGGTTGGAAAGCATTTTGCATTCTTCCAACTTCGCTCTGCTTTTCAGCTTCTCTTAACTGGTGGAAGTTATTCTGGCATGACCAGATTTTGTGTTTGCAATAAAGTTAAAGACTAATCTGAAAAAAAAGTTTACAAAACAGCATGATCATACTTTAATGCACACAAAGTAATATACAAATCCTGGACTGCAGTGACATTGTTCTACTAATCCAAGCCCTGATTTTCTTGTTTTATTGTAGTGCACTTCTAACAGGGTACAGAGTAATTTTAGCTCTGAAGTTTGGCACACTTTTTCTTCCATGAAAGTGAAGTTTCTGTAAATGTGACTTGCTGATGCCGCACATGAATCTAGTGGAACAAACCCATCATTAGCATTATACAGTTCTGTGATCACTGTGGCAGCACTGTGCACCTGACTCTGGACTTGCATGGTGCCTACCCTGAGAAGGACCTGAGGCAAGTTGGTACACACAGATGTTGTTTCTCGTACAACCAACACAAATTACAACTTTCCTAAACTCTCATTTGCAGAAGTGAAAGCTAGAAAACCAACTTACTGTACAACAGCAGTAGGTGACAGTGGGTCTCCCCTGGTGCCACCAGGAACACTTCAACAGTGGTACAGCAAGAGAAAACTACAACCCAGGGATGGAAGGTGTGCCACTATCTGCACACCCCCTACCAGAACAAAAGTATGGTAAACTCTCCAGAAACCCCAACAATACCTTGACAAAGGGACAAATGGTAGCAGCATAATACAATATGGACCAGTAAGTGAGCTGAGAGGCTGGGCTGTCTCAGGGTATGCTGCTGTATTTTTTTGAGAGGAGGGAGACAGTGAATGCTGGGGAGGGTCCAAGAGAGGCGTAGTAAGTGACACCACTGTAAAACAAAGTTGGGACTCTTTGTGGAGCTGAGAGAGAGGAGAGAGAGAGAGAGAGAGCATTGGCGGTCAGTTGGAGAAGACTGGAAGTCCCACACAGCATTTTGGTGAACACAGAGAGAAGAGAGGGAGCACAGCTGCTGAGGGAGAGGAGGGTGATACAGAGCAGTATCATCACACCCAACATCCAAGGAGGAGTGACCTGGCCCATGAGTCCTGTTGTATTGGTGCTAACATCCTAGATAACCATGTAGCTGTGGCTGCTTGTCTTGGCTGGGCTGCAGCAAGAAAATAGTGAAGCTGAAGAGGGAGGCGGTACTGAATGGAGAAAGCAGAGTGCTTTAAGTAACAGTGTCATTGTGATTCGACTCCAAAATGTTGTGCTTCATTTGGAATCCAGTGGCATGCTTCCTGAGCTCCCTTCTCTCTCTTTGTGTAATAGCTAGACAGCTAGACTCCATGCACAGCTCTGCTATGCAGCTGTAAAAACATGGTAAGTTACAAAAAAGGTCTGTTAAACTGAAAGCTCCACAAAAGGAAAAGCTCTCCAGTTCATGTTTTTTCCTTGTTTTTAGGGCTGCAGTGGGCAGATCCCTGCAGACCTCCTGCGATCAGAAAAGGGAGACTTTTCTGACCAAACAATGGTGTAAAGTTGCCTTACAGTCACCTCCACATCCATGAAGCACTCTGCTCTCTCCATTAGCAGTTGCTCTATACTATTTTTCTTTTGGCGGTAATGGTGGAACACAGCACACTTCGTCATGTTCAAGATGGCCACCAAACTGTATTGCGCATGTGCAATACAGTGTAGCAGCCATCTTGGACACAGCAGACTGTGCCGTTTTTCACCATGACTGCTGATTTTTTTTAAATTATAGATATCCTCTCCACCTGACCCTCCCTCTCAGCACCCCCCCAGAAACATAACAGTGGCACTGGGGGTGCCCAATATCCCAGTGTTGCTATCCAGAATCCTCATTTTTTTTAAACCTGTAAAAAGAAAAACATCCATCGATGTCTTTTGCAGCTGTTACTATCCCACCACCCAGCCCTCCCACTCAGCACCCACCGACCTGCACCCCCCAAGCCCTTACTTACCCATCGGGAGTCCAACACTATAATCCTCTCTGGACTGCAGACACATCTTCACTCTTCAAAGCTGAACTGTGAACTGAAGAAACAGGTATATGGTTCAATGTATTTTAATGGTGTTTTGAACTTCGTGGCATAACTTTGCCATTTTGGCATATTTTTGCCCAAATTTTCAACATGCCTTTTTTGGGACCCTGCCTCGTGAATTATTGCACTGACATTAGGCACATCTGTCCTGAAGGGTGATTTCACAGTCCCCATGTGAAATCACCTTTTGAGCAGGAGTTGAACATTTTCTCTGCCCTTGATCATGAGGTGGAGTCATAAGAAGACTCTTGAAAACATGGTGTAAACATATTAAAAAACAACAAAGTTATGAGCCTACATTGAATTTTGCAAGTTCAGGCTTGTAACTTTCGTAATTTTCAATATTTTTACCCCAGATTTGCAACATAGCCATATCTCTACAGCACTCATGAATGTAACAGCTGTCATTTCTCAAATCATGGCAAAAATGTTTTTTTTACATCCCAAAAGGTGATTTTGTGATCCCTGCACACAATCCCCTTTCAGACAGGAGTTGAAATATGTCTCTGCCCTTGTTCATGAGGCAGGGTCATAAGAAGGCTATGTTCTAAATCTAGTGTAAAAATATAAAAAAAAAAGTTATGAGACTGTGCTGACTTTGGCAAATGCAGGCTCATAAGTTTGGTACTAGTCAATATTTTCACCCAAAATTTTCAACATAGCCATTTTTTACAGCTCCTCATGAATGTGATAGCTGTCATTTTCAAACCCGGCCCAAAATGTATTTTTGCATCCTGAAAGTTGCTTTCCCAGTCCCCACACAAAACACCTTTAGGCCAGGAGCTAAACATTTTCTCTGCCCTTCTTCATTAGGCAGGTCATTAACAAGGCTATGTTGAAAATTTGGTGTAAAAATGTTTCAAAACAACAAATTTATGAGCCTTCATTACAATTTGCAAACGCAGGCTCGTAACTTTGGTAATTTTCAATATTTTTACCCAAATTCCCTGACTGCAGCCCTGTCGGCTCTGGCCAGAGTTTGTTTAGCTATTTATCAATTTGACATTCAGATATGTATACTTATACCCACAATGTTTGTTTCTAAAGTGCTGTATGTGCTGTAGTTTTCCTTTTATTTCTTTTCTTTTTCTTGTCCTTGCACTGATCACTTTTCCTCTTGTATTGGCTCTGCATTGTCCCATCTTTTTCCATCTTTATAATGTCCACTAAATAAAGTGATTTGGTGCAGTTGGAATCTATTGGTGTTCATCACTAAATTGCAATATCAAAATAAAATGTTTGAACAGCTTACATAAGAGATTTGCCACTACTATAGGCTTCAGTCTTAAGATCATTGGGTTATGGTGTCAGTGTGGTTCAATTGGTAGCACATCCACCTCTAGACCAGCAGGTCATGGGTTCTCGTCCCACACCAGGATTGGACTTGTACCTAAAAATCGCTGGCATCCGAGTGCTGTATTGGGGGGTGCTGTACTGCTGGGGCGTGCCATCCATCGGATGAGACATTAAACCAAGGTCCCTTCTGCCCATTCTGTTGTTGTCCTGGTGGGTGTCCAGGTGGAAGTAAAAGAACCCAGGGTACTCTTCCCAAAGAGCAGGGAACATTCCCAGTGTCCTGGCCAACATTCCCTTCCCATAAACCGGTTCATGCAATTATCCAGGCTGTGTGTGGGTGATGATGTGCGATATGGCTGCCACCGCACATTCAATCACTTCACTTCATTACCAGTCTAGCATTGCTTGTAAAGCACTTTGGGATACTGTGTATGAAAAGCACTATATAAATGCTGATTCTTCTTCTTCTATACTACCCCTAACTGAACTAGTAAGGCAACAGAAGCTAGTTTGTAATCCATCAGCCTTCAGTAATTTACTAACTAAGACTTCCTGCAAGTTCTTTTAAGCTATATTACAATACTCCATTGTAGTAATTTTACTCCTATTACACCAATTTCCCAGTGTCTCATAAAATTATATCTTGCTTTTTAAATGCATAAATGTAAAATAGTTTTGAGATAGTTAAATCACTTTTCAGAGATACAATTTGGCAAGGTAGGAAAAAGAAGAAAATGGCAGTAGCTAGCCAGTATCTGTCTTTTGTTTGAAAGGCCACAGGTGCTTGGCATTTTCAGTGTTTGAAGTTCCGATATGAAGAATAAAGTATATGGGCTCTGCTGTGTTGTGACACTCTACTGCTATGCAGGCTTTTCTATATGTGAGATATACGCTGCCTTGCTATTTATTAAGCTCATGGTCTGGTATTGTTCTTAAACTTAAATAGGAAGGAGATGAATTTGTAAGCTAGCAAAAACCTGACAGAGAACAGGCTTCAGGTAGACTATAATGCCTCATTATGCATTGCTACCTGTGAGGAAATAATAGTGAACACTTTCTCCAGGGATGATGCCCTTGAAGTATCTCTCTAATCGGTCCTCCTTGGTTCACTTTTACTACATGCATTTTTTTGCTAAAGTGTGTGTTTCTCCTTCTGACCATGTTCATAATAAAGCCAAACACAGCAGGTTCTGCTTTTATAATGTCTTGTACTTGCATTTATGACAGCACACTCTCAGTCTCTTTGCCATGGAAATGCCATGGAAACACCAAGGACTCCCCAGCTCACTTTCTTCAAAGGAAAATGCCCCAAAAAATAGTACAAGGAAATGTAAGTGATCAGACTATAAGAAAATTAATATTGCAAATTATCCCAAAAACAAAATGTATATGTTAAAGGTTATGGATATACACTATGTTATTATCCGTAAGAAATATCCAGCAACTTTCAACCAAAATGTCTTAATTAAACAGGTATTACAATGACCCACAGCCCCAGGCTGGAATGTGTGCCATGTTCTGTTCACCACCTACTAGGATTAAAGTATGGCAAAACCCCCAGAAAACCCAAAAATGCCTTGACAGAAGGGCAAACGGTGGCAGTGTGGTACAATATGAACCATTAAGTGACCTGCGCTATGTCAGGATATGCTGCTGTGTTTTTTTGGAGAGATGGGTGGTGAATGCTAGGGAGGATCCAAGAAGGGTGTAGTACTGCAAGTAGTGCCACCATGAAACAAAGTCAAGACTTTTGGTGGAGCTGAGGGAAAGGGCAGAGCTGTGTCAGTGAGCAGAAGAACACTGGAAGTCCAGCTCAGTGTGCTAGTGAACACAAAGGAAAGAAAGAGAGCACAGCCATCGAAGGAGAGGAGGGTGATACAGAGCCAGGTCATCACACCCAGCACCCCACGAGGAGTGACCTGGCCCATGAGTCCTGTGGTACTGGTGCTACCATCCTAGAAAACCATGCAGCTGTGGCTGCTTGTGGCAGCTGGGCTGCAGCAAGAAAACAGAGTTGTGGTGGGGAGGAGGCAGTACTGAATGGAGACAGTGGAGTCCTTCAAGTAGTGGAGTGATTGTACTTCAACTCCAAACTTTTGTGCTTAATTTGGAATCTGATGATGTGCTTTTGATGCTCCCTTCTCTCTCTGTGTAATAGCAAGATATCATGTATAGCTCCACTATGCAGCCCTAAAAAGAGGGTTGTGCAGCATTTTGAAAGGTACAGTTTGGAGGAGGAGGACAGCCAGTGCAGTTTTAGAGAAGGTAGGTTGTTTCAGGCAAACTGATTGACTTTTTTGGAAAGATTGACTGGAGAGAGAAAGAGAGAGAATGGGTATTTTGTTGGTGTTGTCTGCCTTGAGTTCTGTAAGGCCTTTGTTAAAGTGTCAGATGCAAAATTGACCCCACTGTTTGAATTAGCATTTTGCTTGTGATGCATGTTAGCAGTGTCAGTGGCTCAGTAGGTAGCACACTTGTCTCTAAGGCTAGGAGATCAGAGGGCTGTGGGTTCAGTTCCCACATCTGGCACTTGAGTTAATATCCCAGTACTGACACTGTAGTGCAGCATGAGAGGGGTGCTGCACTTCTGAGGTGCCGTCTTTCAGATGAGACGTTAAACCGAGGTCCCATCTGCCTGGATTGGTGGTAGTTCAGGTGGGTGTTAAAGATCCCATGGCACTTATCAAAAAGAGTAGAGGAATTTTTTATTGAAATCAGAACAAATCATAATAAGGTTATACAAATCAATATTATCTCATACAATCATGATAAGATAAAGTCAAAAACATAAATAAGTATTAATTCATACAAATAACCTAAACAGAAAGGAGAAAGGAAAAAAACAAACAAACCCAGAATCTCTTAATTCTTTAATTAAAATCAAAACATTTCCAATGTTGTTTCCAAATCTTAGGTGCTAATTGAAGTTTCTCTGTCCTCTGCAATCCCTTTAGATCTTTTTGTAATATAAAAAATAATTCCAAAGCTGAAATAGATTGTTACTGCAAAGTAAATCTACATCTACTTATCCATAACCAGTACAGAAAATGTACCATTATCACTCTAAGAGTACTATAAGATCAATGCATCAGCTCAGAAGGAATCACTCCATAATACAATAAAACAGAAGTAGGTGGTAGAAAGGATACCCCTTTCCAGCGAATTTTCACTATATCCCAAAACTGCACTGCGTAAGGGCAGTGAAAATACAAATGATCCATTGTTTCAGGTATAGACCTACAAGTAAATCTAGAACAAATTCTTTCCTGGAAGGATTTATGTTTTTGATTCCCTTTATCATTAATTCGTCCATGAATTCCTAACCAAACTGTATCCCACATATGATCTGGTATTCGTTTATCTAACACATATTCAGAAATCTGTTTTTTGTTGAAGGACTGAAAAATCTACAAAAGGTTGTGCTGAAAAACTAGACTCTAATACTTCAGAATAGAGTGCCTTTCAGGGAAGTTGTCTCACTAACTCATATCTAATATTCCAAATTTTAATTTTATTAAAAACCCCTTCCCACTGACTTCCTTACCTAGGACCACATTTATTCTTATGTACAAAAGCATTGTCCTTCCATTCACACAATATACCGTTCAACTTCTTACAAACCCAAGACCCCCACAATTGTGGACATCCTTCCATTAAGGGAAAAATGTTGTTATACAAAAATATTGAAAATAAAAATAAAATAGGGTTCAACATTCCTATACCTGCATCCCGAATTTCCTTATATAAAACATTCCTTTTAATAGGATTAAGCCTACTTCCCCCAAAAGCAGCTAAAGAAACATCCTAATAATTTACCCTCCAAATATTTAGGCAAAGGAAAAATCATACTAATGAATAAAAAAACTGGACCCAAAAAGGTTTTAATACAATATATCCGTTTTTTCTTAGAAACCTTCCATTTATTCCATTGAGTCACTTTAGATATACCCACTTCTATAGCCTTTCCCCCATTATAACCAGCCATATCATCGCCTCCATAATAAATACCTAAAATTTTACATGGTATCATAGTTACCGGAAAACCTCCACAAGTTTCAGGTACAAAAGGAAAATCACATAACCGTAAAACTTTAGTTTTCTCAGGGTTAAGGCTTGCACCCGTAATTTTACCTAAGTCTTGTATTAACTGAAAAGCTAGGATTAGGCATTTCTCATCTTGTAAAACTAAACATAAATCATCCGCATATGCTATAACTTTATACAACTAGCAGTCATATGTATTTAAACCAAAAATATTCTGAGATTTTTGCAATATACGTAACACTGGATCTAATGAAAAGACATACAGTAGGGGACTCAGTGGGCAACCCCGTCTGACTCCTTTATATATCCCTATTTTTTTCCCCAAACATCCATTTTCATATGGCCTGACATAAGCTAGGTTGTAACATAATTGAAGCCATTGAACAAATTGGGAAGGAATCCGATAAAACCTCAGACAATCCCACAAATAAGAATGAGAAACCTCATCAAAAGCTTTCACCTGATCTAAACTAATGATATAACCAGGACATTTCATATCCCCTTTCTCTACCATTTCCCCATTTATTAATTCTCTCAACAAAATCAAAGCATCAGTAATACATCTACCAGGTACTGAACAAAACTGGGTAGGAATTATTAAATCTGGCATTACCAACGCTAAATGATTCCCTAACAGTTTCGCAAATATTTTAAAATCAACATTCAACAATGTTATTGGTCTCCAGTTTTCTATATTATTCCGTACACCTGATTTAAAGAGAAAAATTAACAATCCCTCATACATATTGGTAGGCAAAAAATGTTCGATTAGAAAAAAATTAAATAACTTCAACAAAGTTTTTGGCATTATTAGCCATAATACACTATAACATTCTCCTGGCAAACCATCTGATCCTGGAGAAGTATTCAATTTTAAACTGCTTATCACTTTGTCCAGTTCCTGCATTGTAAAAGATTCTATCATTTGTTCAGCTAAAACTGAATCCAATTTAGGAGGATCTGCAGCAGTAAATATTAACGAAAAAAAATTCTCATTCTCAGTCAAATACCCAAATTTCCTCTCTACATGGTCTTCAATTACTTCCATAATACCAATATTATCCCAAACTTCTTTACCACTTAAAGAAATCAGGGAGGATATAACTTTTTTCCCCTCCTCCCCTGACTAGCCAAATATGGATTTACTTGATCTGCAGTACCATGTATACCAAATGACTGCTCTTTCATCAATGAATTTAATCTATTATATTGGAATTGAATCATCTTATCTCTAACTATGTCAATTTCAGACATTAAATCTTCCCCACCCTCATACTGTCTAGAAAGAAATTCCTCAAATTCTAACCTATATCCCAGATATTCTTTATATTTGGACTGTGCCCTCGTACTACCCATAATTAAAAAAAAACACCATACAACATTTAAAATCTTCCCACCATTGTCCAATATTCTCATAGAAATCAATTGTAGTAACTTTATCCCAAATTACAATTTTCGACTGCCGAATAACCTCATCGTCCAGTAATATAGAAGTATTTAGTTTCCAACAACCTCTACCTGTCTCCCTCTGAATGGGTACTGAGACCTGAAACCCTATTAACCAGTGATCTGATGTTTCTATTGGGATTGTTACCACTCCCGCTAAAGGTAATGTTTGTTTAACAAAAAAGAAATCTATACGAGAAAATAACTGCCCTTTATAAAAAATAGGTTTTGCCCTTCCTAATTGCCCTGAATGAACATCTTGTAAACCCACAAGTCGAACAATAGTTTTTAACATTGTCTTATCACAAAATTGTTTTCCCTTAATAATCCGATCTCGGAAATTGATATTAAAATCTCCTCCCCAAATTATCTGCCGACTTGTATGTAAAAAAGGTTGTATTTTTTGTAACAACTTAACTCGTAATGACTTGGTTTGAGGTCCATACACATTAATCAATCTACATGAAGCAGAATTCAATACCACATCCAATATTAAGACCCGGCCTGGTTCCAGATCTACTATCCTTAAAATTTTAACATTAGATGTAGTAAAACAAAACCCTACTCCACAACAAGCTTCTATCCCTATAGACCATATGGAACTACCCCATTTCCAATCACCAGAAGCTCGTTCTGTTTCAATTCTCGTATGTAGCCTGGTATCCTGTAAGAAATAAACATCATAATCCAAATGCTGTAACACTCCAAAAGTGGCTATACGTCTTACACCAGACTTAATGCTATTAACATTTAAACTGGCTATTGTTAAGCTTAATGGCTCAGGGAGGAGGTTTCAGAATTTTCCCGCTAGATCTTATTACTCTTTTTTGTAATTTCTGGGATTTTTGAATTTCAGGCTGTGACTCATTTTTAGGTGATGGTTCAACTTCAGTAAGTGGAATATCCACAGAATCAGTTGTGTCTGTCTCCATTGGGTGTTCAAGGTCTACCTGATCTCCCCATGTGGAGAAAACTGAAAATCTATTACTAAGCGGTAAAGGAGATAAGGGGGGTTCCCCCATTCCCAACTAAGGAATTTCCATCTTGTAAAGGTATCCCTAGTACTGTTGTAGTCTGTATAGTGTAATCTCTATCCAAATTCTCACTTTGTTTCCCTTTAGTTAAAACTTTCTCATTTTGTTTCCCCTTAGACAAAACTAAATTAGTACCCCTACAGGATGGGGAACTCTGAGGTGTTACAAATAGTGTTTCCTTATCTCCCCCTATTTCAGGCTGAGAAGCATCCACAGTTGCCTCCAGAAGATTAATTGGGGCCACAAACAAAGAGTCCTGTTGTCTAGATGAGGAATTTTGAACCCTTCCTTCTAATCCACCACCCCTTCCCACCCACCCTCCCTACCTCTTCCTCTTCGCCTACCTGTATAAAATGTTTCTGAAGGGCAAAGGTTTCTTGCTTGAAATAATAAATATTCATGATCCGAAACTTCATCTAAATTATGTTCAGCCCAAGGACATTCTGCAAAGGAATGGTCAGCATCTCCACACAGATTACATATAGGAGGAGCCTGACAACTAACAGCTGAATGGCCCAACATCCCTCAATGAAAACATTTGACTTGATCACAATTATTACTTAACTGCAGTAAAGAACCACACTTATAACAACTCTTAGGTTGTCCTACGTAAAACAAAATCCCTCTATCCCTCCCCCCCAAAAAAAAAGAACTAGGCAAATGTTGTATCCCTTGTTCATTTTGAGTTAACTGCACTCTAATAGTCCAACCCCCAGTCCAAAATCCATTTTCATCCATAATGGGCTTCGGGTGGTCAAAAACTGTACATCTTTTTTCTAACCAAAATAAAATATTACTAATGTTCACACCCTCATTGCGAAAAAGAAGGGTAACAGTTTTAATAGTAGGCTTTGTGATTGGAATAGCTAGAAAGTCGTTCCAAAGATCTGTATCTTTTAATTCATAATACAGTCACCAAAATTTATCCAATGTCATCATAGTACAAATGTTCACATCATATATCTTATCTCCTGGAGCATTTATAAACGCATATATTTCAGCTGGAGAAAAACCCAGTGAGTCAATTATTAATGATTTGCCCACCCACAATCTGTCGGGAACTATAGGAGCAAGACCTTTATAACGTAAATGTACCAAGTACCTTCTCTTCGCAGCTTCAGCTGGCTTTCGAAATAGGCCCGCATATGATTGTTTTTGCACTGTCTCACCCAACACTCCACTGTTTTCCTTATGCTGTCTCACTCAACACTCCACTGTTTTCCTTATGCTTCTTACCAACAGCAGTTGGAACAGACTCTTCTCCATGTTCCTCTAAAGCCACTCCAAATTCTGTCCTCATGTTTCCCACAGAAGATTCTTGAGTTATTTCTTTCTGTAAAGAAATCGGCAACACTTTCTTCCCATGACATTGGTCTGAAGAACCCACTGCACTCATGTCTGGCGTAGTTCTTTGAACCACCACCTCTCTTGCATGACGCGCAGACTCAGTAACCACAAATGGGGACTTTGCCTGTACTGGAGACTTTGTAGTATGTATACCAGAAGCTGCAAAACACCTCTCTTCTGTACCTTTATTCTCCATTCCTTTATTTCCTGTAACTGGAATGTTTGGGTCAGAAACCCAGATTCCATTCTGAAGAATCCAACCCACCTCACCAAGAGCTCTTCCTGGGATCCATTCCATGGAGGAGCCACTAAAAGTTATGTCCCCTTCAGCCAACAGCTCAGAATCAATTATTTCCTTTTGCACCGTTGAAATATCTGATGTTGTTCCAGAATTTAAAGCTAAGGACAAATGTTTATTTCCTTCTTGAATCGGACTAACTGTAGATCTTTTCCGTTTTGTACGTTCTTCAACCAAACGTAATTTCTGAATCTGAAATTCATTCTCAGCAGCTTGTAGCATCTCTAATAAATGTTTTTTCTTATCTTCCAATTGTACCTGTAATAAACGTTCCTCCTCCAATCCAGGGTTTTTGTCCAATTGTTCCATCATATTTTCAGTATCTATCTGATGTTGGTGCACTATAGCTCCCTGATCCATATCTGTGTCTTGAGCTGACATTGAATCCAGAGCCGATGCCCCACATCCTTCCTCCACCTCGACCAAAACCGAACTGGAGTCCTCCATCCTGAGAACTGAGAGCAGCCCTCTACTGGCCACAGAGCGCCAGCAGAGTAGGGGAATTTCCCTGGTGTCTTGGCCAAATTTCCCTCATTCACTAAAAATACCACCAACAGCTTAATCTGGTTCTAGGTCAGTTGGCATTCATCTGTATCCCCCGAGTCATGCCTGAAAATAGGCAGGATTTGTCTAGTGCACTTACCCGGTCAACAAAAACTAAATAAATAAATATGCTGTTCTACATTTAAGGTGCTCAGGATTTCATTATGCAGTTCCACCCAAGACTGCACCTTATCATCCATCCAATGATGCAACAAAACCAGCCTTGCAACCACTGAAATTATAGCAATATCCCACTTATGTGGTCCTAAGGCCTTGCCCCAATAGTTACCAATTAAGCAGATTCCCAGAATAAAAGCATCTGCTAGCCCTAAAGTGGGATCTAAGCATTTTCTATTCTCATCCCAAAAGGGAGCAGCTTTTTCACAGGACCACAACATGTGAAACAACGACCCATCTAATTCTCCATACCTGGAGCAAACTGAGTGAGCCAGCTTACCTATCCTGTGAAGTTTCTGGGGAGTAAAATACAGGTTGTGTATAAGTATCTAGCATTTCCTTAAAAATACTTCTCTTCATACTGAAATTGTGTAAGTAAGTGGGGAGAAAAAAGAGATTTGTAGGAAGTGTTTGGGGGCACATTGAAACTTGTCTTTAAAAGTGTAACAGGTCATGTGGGAGGAAACTAACTCAGGAGATTAACCTTCTGTCTAAGTGGAGTCTGGAAACCCTGTAAGTCAGGTGTGTAATTGGGGGGAAGGGAGCTGACAGAGACTTACAGCAGGATTCACAAAGAAAGCCCAAAATCCTGCAGCTGTGGGAAAAAGGCATGCAGCGCTGAGGAAACGCAGTTGCGTGATATTCACAAAGAAAATTTGAGCAGGGGCTGAATTTCGTAAAATCCCCGCAGGTGCGGAATTTCAGCAGCTGCGGAAATTGCGCATGTGCTGAAAATCCATAACTGCGGATCTGCAGCTCCAGAAATCGCTTAGGAGGCATAGCAGCAGGTGAACTTAATTAGCTGAAACAGCAGACTATAACAGGGCTGCCATAGAATGAAGCTGTAAGCACCCACAGAGAGACCAGCAACCAGTCCCTCAACTGGGACCACTGCAGCACCACAGGTACCAGTAATACTATGGCACCACAGTGGCCAACTGTCACTGCTGGTCCTCCCTCCCTCCCTGGGGTGTTCCTGTTGCCTGCAGGGGTAGCACTCACTACAGGCTGGCCAGGCTCTACTGCCTGTGGAGCTTCCTCATGGGCTACACTGTGTCTGGTGGTTGTTGCCTGTTGCCATATCATGGCAATGTGTGCTTTTGTTGCTGTTACAGCAGCCACTGTTATACGATCTGTGATGCTATTACCTGTGCCTCGCCTCCACCTTAATTGATTCAAATTGCTGGGGCACTACTGCAGTTTGCTGAGGGAGAATTACACCTCATTCCACTGTGTGTAACACTTTTTCTGCAGCTGAGGAAAAAATCTGGTTGTGAATAGCCTTTCAGGGGCTGTGCCTTACTTATCTCACACCTTTTCTTCCTCAGGGACTTCTGCAGCTGCACTTT
This sequence comes from Neoceratodus forsteri, assembly GCA_016271365.2. Classification (NCBI taxonomy): domain Eukaryota; kingdom Metazoa; phylum Chordata; order Ceratodontiformes; family Ceratodontidae; genus Neoceratodus; species Neoceratodus forsteri. The sequence goes on along the minus strand of CM057449.1, from coordinate 1,123,378,471 downwards.
TTTCCACAGTCCTTAGTGTTGTTTTCTGCAGCTGCAGAGGGTTTTGTGAATAGCACTCAGTGCAAGTTCCCCTTAGTTTCCATAGCTACGGCAGTTTTGGGGACTTAGGGAAGGTTTTGCACCTTCAGAAAGCTTTGTGAATCCAGCCCTTAGTGCCTTCTTACAGCAGCACTATAAAAGGGTTCCTTCCTAATATGTTCCACACATGTGTGTGTTCCAGCAAGTGAGTGGAACAGTGAAGGAGTGGAACAGGTAACTGATGCCTTAGACATCAGCAGGTGTCAGCAGAATGAAGCAGAAAAGCAGGGAATTCTGTCAGTTGACTAAGGTAAGGTAAGGCACCTGTTCACTGCTACATAACAGTCACTGCTGGGAGGGGCAAAAGGTAAAAGGTACACCAAAACTGGGAATAGGGGCAACACACTATCTAGGATAAGTGTATAAAGTGATTTAAACAAGGTATGAGGGGAACACAAATAGGAAGAAATAAGACAAAGGGAAAACTAGAAGCATCACAGGGCAAACAGAAGTTGGGAATGCTAAGATTGGTGCAAAGCAGTGGTTGAGGGATGGCACTTTCCAGAGAAACCTTCTGGAAACTGTGGTGCTACCCTATGTGCACAAACCTCTCTGGGTTGATGGAGGAGGTTGCTAGACTCTGAGCTGATTTGCTAAGATTCTGGGGACTTCTTACCCTACCCAGGGTCCACCATGTCTGCCATTGTTACCTCAGAGGATGCCAGGGAGGAAGAATGGCTGGACAATGATGTGCTTTGGAAGGATGGAGGTGGTGGGGCAGAGGCACATTCCTTAACTGGTACCACTATGTAATTCCTACACCACTCTGGCTGGATCAGACTGCTGGGGGGAGGCACCCACAGCAGTGACCAGGGAGGATGTGGGGGCTCTCTGTAGTGGAGACCTCAAAGAGGGTAATAGAAAACTTAGGAGGAGGAGGAGGAAGAAACTTCTGGTGGAAGACTCAGTTATGAGAGGGACAGATTTGGGAATAGGAAGGGAAAGGCAGGTAAGTTGCCTACATGGCACAATAGCCCAGAAGAGCCTGAGGATTGGTAGGGTAGAAGAACAGGAGGGAGAGTGGGATGTCATTGTCCACCTGGGAACTAGTGATCTGGCTAGGGATGGGCTGGGATAGTGCAAGGGAAGTTTAGGGATCTGGAGAGGGGTCTTATACAGATAGTGCACTCAGTGGCTTTCACTGAGGTGCTTTCTGTCTACTATGTGGGGGTGGGAGGGCTCTCTGCACCAGGACATTCCACTCATGGCTGAAGGAATAGTGCAGAGAGGAGGGGCTTGGCTACATTGTAGACTGGAGATCCACTTGGCAGGATAAGGGTCTACACAGGGGTGATGGTCTGCATCCATTTGGGAGGAGACCACAATCCTCAATGGACAGTTCAAATGTTACTTTGATGAACAATGAAACTAGCTGAGGAGGTGACAGAAGGAATCGGGGAGGCAGAGACTGACCCCCCCACCAGCTGAAGTAGAGAGTAGTGAGAACCCTATGGCAGAGGCATTCCCAAGGATGCCAATTAATAAAGGAAGCAGGGTGGTAGAGATGAAGAGGATCTGATGGGAACATTAAAAATAGAGGGTGAAGGGTTGTGGAGATACGGTGGCTGATCTAACTGAAAATCACAAGTTACTCACTTTTTCAGCTATTAGGACAAAATACAAGTTACCAGTTTCCTTCTGTTTTAAATATCTTCAAATTTCCCATGTCCTAACACAGCATTTCGGCAGTGGCCTTTGGGACCGGTACATGCTCGGCCCTATTCTTGGTTCACTTCCCAGGAGACCATCGTCCCATTATGTTGCCATTTATTGTAAGGAGCTTCAGGCACGATGTAGTGAATTAGAAGGCGCCCCTTATTACACGTGGGACAGGTCCCTTCCCCCTACCTCTCAGGTACCCGCCAATGGCGACAAATCTGGAAAAAGACTGTATATAAAGATGTTAAATTAGGACGGTATAGACTGCTTCAATTTTATGTACTGCGACCTATACTATACACCTGTAAAACTCAATAAAATGGGGCATTACCCAACAGAATCGTGTACCAGATGCGGATCCTAGAGAGGTACACTTCTTCATATTCTCTGGGAATGTGACAAAGTTACCCCATTTTGGGCTGCCATTCGATCCAAACTGGACCCCATATTGGGGCTACAGAACGCTTTTCAACCAGAAATTTGTATTTTGCGTGATTCAGGAGAAACTCTAATAGGAAACCAAAGGAAACATATGTCCTTGATATCTCTGTGTGCTAAGAAAATCATACTACGCCACTGGTTAGATCAGCAAATTCCTACGTACACAGAATGGCACAAAGAAATTCTTTTTGCTCTGCAAGCAGAATACTTAATAGCAAATATATCTAAACATAGCAATAAATACCAGAAAGTATGGGCACCCCTACACACTCTATTATCCATTTAGGAGAGCCCTAGTCTGGATTTGGACCTGACATAGTTCTGTGCAGGTTAATGATCAAGCTCTTTTTATTTTCTTTTTCGCTTGTCTGACTATTCTTTCCATTATCTTGGAAGGAAACTACTCCCTAGTTATATATTGTAGTGGCGATGTGGGAGGGCTGGGAGGGGGAATAAAGGGTTTTATTAGTTCTATTACATTACATTATGTCTTAGTATTTAGGTATTCTTGTTAGACAAATCCAATATTACTTCAATTAGTTAGCTCTGGTTACTAATGTTGGAAGACACTATAATCTATAACTTTATGTACTAAGGGAGATTTACAATGTCTAGTTATATACTACTGTTGTTTACTTAACCGTCTGTACATGACGATTTGTATACCATACCATAAATGTATTGTGACTCTAGTGCTATAATAAAGCATATTAAATAAAAAAAAAAATAGAAGGTGAAGGAGGGACAACAAAAAGGAAAAAGGATGTAAGAAGAAGACTGGAAACAAAATGTGGAAGACCATGTGTGCAAATGCTAGAAGTCTAGAAAACAAGATTCTGGGCCTAGAGGCTATAGTGGCAGTGGCTGACCTTGATATTGTGGCAATTACTGAGTCATGGTGCACTGTCTGAAAACCATGACTGGTATATGGCCATACCAGGCTATACTCTATTCAGGAAGGATAGGTTGGGAAACATTGAATTTTACACCAGATAAGGACCACTTGTTCCATCTAGTCTGCCCATTTCTCCCTACCAACACTATTACCACAGACTGTGCCCAATCTACAGTTCTTTCTCCCTCCTCCCTGCCTTTCCACTGATTCCCTTGTGCTTATCCCATGCATTCTTGAACCCCACCTCTGTTTTCACCCCTACCATTTCCATTGGAAGGCTGTTCCAGCAATACACCACTCTTTCTGTGAAGAAATACTTTTTCACATCTCTCCTGAATCTACCCCCTCCTGCTTCATAGCATGTCTCCTTGTTCTTGAGAATTTTTTTCTTCTGAAAAATAGTTCCCTCCTGTACCTTATTTACCTCTGTGAGGTATCTAACGGTCTCTATCATGTCCCCCCCCTCCATCCTCTGTCCCAGGGTGTACATATTGAGGTCCTTTAGTTTATCCTTCTAGGGCTTTTGATGCAGACCCAGCACCATTTCAATTGACCTCCTCTGGACCTCCTCCACTCTGTCTATGTCCTTCCAGAGATGTGGTCTCTAGAACTGGGCACAGTACTCTTGCTGGGGTCTTACCAGTGATCTATATGGAGGCAACACCACCTTACAGAGAAGGAAGGGCTGTGGTGCTTTATGTGAGGGAAAGCATAAAAACAATTTAACATAGAAACATAAACTTTGACGGCAGATAAGGACCACTTGGTCCACCCAGTTGCCCATTTCCCTACCTATTGGATAAGCTGCAGATCCTAGTTAACCAACAGCCTACTTCTTCCTAACCCCCACCAGAATTGCCTTATGTATGTCTCATGCATTTTTGAATTCCCCCACTGTTTTTGACCTCACAACCTCCTCAGGAAGGCCATTCCATGAGTCCACCACCCTTTCCATGAAAGAATACTTCCTCATGTTGCCCCTGAGTCATCCCTCCTCTGTCTTCAAATTGTGCCACCTTGTTCTTGCACATCTCTTTTTCTGAAAGATGCTACCCTCTTGGACTTTGTTGATTCCCTTGAGGTACTTGAAGGGTTCTATCATGTCCCCCCTCTCCCTCCTTTCCTCAAGGGTATACATATTAAGCTCCTTGAGTCTGTCTTCATATGGCTTCTGATGCAGACCCTGCACTATTTTAGTTGCCCTCCTCTGGACTGCCTCCATTTTGTCTATGTCCTTGCAGAGATGGGGTTTGCTGAATTGCATGCAGTACTCTAAATGAGGTCTCAGCAATTGTCTGTACAGAGGGATAATAATTTAATGTTTTCTATTGGTGATGCCTCTCCCTATACATCCCAATATCCCTCCAGCCTTCCTTACTGTCTTCTTACATTGCTTGCTTATCTTTAGGTCATATGATAGGACTATCCCCAGGTCCCTTTCCATTTTTTTTGTTGTTAGTACCTCTCCTCCCATTGTATACTCTTCACCTGGGTTTTTGTTTTACAGGTGCATTACTTTGCACTTCTTTGCATTGAATCTAAACTCCATACTTTTGACCATTCCTCCAACCTTGCCAAGTCCCTTCTCATCCTTTATACCACCCACCTTGTGTATCAACCCTGTAGCAGATCTTTGTGTCATCTGTGGAGATACAGGGAATACAAAGGGAGGCAGAGATACTGTGGGTCACACTGGAGTTGGGGAATGGGACCACTGTTTGCACTGGAGTGATCTGCAGACCTCCAGCGTGGGGGAGGAATTAGATAAGATACTGGTGGAAGCCAATGGCAAGGTGGCAGAAAAAGGTGAGGTGCTGACAAGCAAGAACATCCTGGGATCTCTGCATGGGAGTTCCTTAGGCAACAAATCACTGATCCCACTTGTGATTGGGCAATACTGGACCTGGTACTCACTAACAGAGACAGTGTTGCAGATGTCAAGATGGGAGGCCACCCATGGACCAGTTATTACCATACAGTGTGGTTCAATACAAGGATGGCCATGGAATCAAACCACACCAGGGAAAATGTCCTGTACTTCAGGAGGGTAGACTTTATGAAGATGGGTGAATGACTCAGGGATGACTGGTGTTCTGGGTGGGGTGGATGAACCATGGGTGAATCTAAATGGGAACACAGTAAAGGCAACAAACCTCTGCATCAAATAATTGAGCAAAAGCAAGAAGAGAAAGAAACCACTATGGTTCTCAAAAGAGGTGGCTGAAAGGGTAAAGGCTAAAATTGGAGCATTCAGAAGGTATAATCAAATTCAGAGGAAGAAGAAGAGAGAGGAGTATCAGGGGAAACAGAGGGAAGCAGGAAAAGTAGTAAAGCAGCACAATGGTGCAAACTGAAGAGCAACTAGCACAGGAGGTGACAAAAGGGATTAGACATGTTTGGGGATACGTAAGTTAAAAGAGGACCGGAGTGGGACTGTAAGGTTAAAAAGGGAATAGGGAGACTGTATAAAGGGGGACCAGGAAAAGACAGCCATTCTGAACAAATACTTTTGTTTAGTGTTCACAGAGGAAGGGGAAGGTGACGGGCTACAAAATAGTAACAGAAGCTTTGTAGAGAGAGAGGTGGACACTAGTTTATTTTTGGAAGAGAATCCTGAAGGGGACTCACTAATCTGAAGGTGGACAAAGCAATGTGGCCAGAAGGGGGTGGGCATTCAAGGGTACAGTGGAAGTCATTTAAATGGGATGATACTGTTGAAACTCAGTCATCCTGTTTAAGTGGCCATTCCAATTGACAGAAGTAGCATTTTGCATCATGTTATCAGGTAAGTACATTGTACAGTAATAGCACCAAATTAGTCAGGGGATTTTTAAGGATTTGAGAATTGTGAAACCCTTTGTTAGGGATTTTGTTTTATTTGTTAGTGTGTTCACTGCTACGCGGAGAGGGTGCTCTCATCTGATAGTGCAGTTGAAAATCTACCAGATGGCACTTAAGTACTTTGATAGGAACTTGCCTCTTTCTTTAGGTTTTACAAAAGGAATTTTAGAGGATTATTTTTTCTTAAATTTTGTGAAGGGAATCTCACAAAATTGCTTGAAAAATTTGGTGCTATTACTGTAGGGTCATCACTGGAAAACTGTGTAAGCATACTGTGAGCGCAAGTTATTAAATTTTAGGAAGTTACAGCTCTTTGTTTGAATTTTTGATTTATTTGATTGTTGATCTCCATCTTTATTTGGCACATAATATTTTAAAAATCAGCATTAAAAACAGTCATCATTTGGGATTCACTTATCTTGCGGAAAGTAGTCTGTCATTTCCTTCTGCCTCACTGTTTCTGAGATGTTTTTCAATATGACACTCTCCAGGTTGAATTGACTCAGGATTACTGCTGCACATACTGTATATCCTCCAGGGGAAGCTTACCCTCAGTCACTTCACTAGCATCGCAATTAACAAATTCCTCAAAATCATCTTCAGTCATGTTTGCCAGCCTTCCATGTCAGGAAGGATGTCAGACACAGATGAAAAGCTCTTCTTGGACTGTGTGGGCATCAACCACAAACCCAGTCTCGCAGAAACAGTTGGCAGTTGTGATTTACTTCACAACTACTCACAGTCGACACATCATAAGTATGGCATCTAGAAGACTGACAGTCTAGGCAATTTCTGAAGTAAGGGAGTTACACTCATGGTCTATGATGCCTTCAATTCCAGAAGAAAACATAGTGTTGTTGTGGTCCTTGAAGTTTTTTATAACCTCCATATTGAGCAGCTGAATCAAGCTCATGTTGTTTGGGGGAAGGAAGACAATTTTAATCTAGCCGAATTTACTAGCCAGCTCTGCAGGATATGCACTGCAGTTGTCCATGAAAAGGAGCACTTTCCTCCGATGGCGATTCAGCTTCTTATTCCATTCTGACAGCCATTCAGAGAAAATAGATTCTATCATCCACACATTTGCAGACAATGAGGTCTTTTATGCTTGACAATGACAAGCAGTGGCAGCTTTTCCATACCCAGCAGATTGCAGAAACAGAGGAGTGGTACATAATCTTTTGTTTTTTTTCCACTGACATGATCATTGCCCTTGTGAGCATACCCCTGGTTTGGATAGGTATGGTAAAAAAGGCCAGCTTAGTCAGCATTCCAGATGTCCACTGGGGCATATTTAGAAAACAACCATGGCAAAAGATTTTGTTACCATTCTGCAGCTGAAGGAGCATCAGCATCTAGCTTCTCTCCATGCTTTTTTCCTCAAACAATGTTGTGTCTCACTTTCCAGTGAGACAAACACCCATTTGGAGTCTCAAAGGTGCCATGTTGCATGTGCAGAACCAGTTTATTAGCTTTTTTTTTTAAAACAGGTCCTGAGATATGCGCCCCCTTACTCATAACATGGTATATTCACCAATGGTCAGAAAGTACATGCAAATTCATGCGTATCCCACCTGTGTTGCTCTGCACCTATGCCCAGGTGGGTGCATGCTGATATGCATGATTGCCAGCTGCTGGAACACACACCCTAGCATGCAGCTGCATAGCATAGGAATATGGTGGCAAGGGGGTGGAGTGTGGGTCACAGGTGGGCATCCAATAGGAGGCCAGTCTTGGGTACCATAGTGGATCCCCTGCATGAATGGGCAGCAGAGCCTGGGGCAGCATGCAGCCTACCAAAAATAAACAATGGGTGTTTGCCCAAATGACTACCTCCCACCTTCCCAGGTAGCCCAGTGGGCTGTGGCAGCTGTGTGTGGGGACCCTGATGCCACTATGCTCATCCAGTAACCTTTGAGAGGATGCATTAATAGTTATGGCAGGGTCTTTCCTCAGGTACAATTTCAAGCCCCGTCCAAGTACTCAGTGCCATTGTGCATTGGTGCAGCATGGGGCACGCCACAGCCCATTCCCAGTGTGGCGCCTTGTGGTCTACCAGGGATCCACCACGCAGGGTGTTATCATGCCCATGGTGAATGCCACCAGTGGTACACAGGTTCCTGCTGCATGGCATGCAGGTGTGGAAATGCATACACACTTCCCTTACATGGCACATAGGCAGTCATGTATAGGCCCCAGCATGCGAGAACAAAATGTGAAGTGCATCTTTAATGATGTTGCCTTTGCATTCACATTTCCTCTTACAGTTTGGATTAGATTTTTCTAGCCCTTCACTGAGGATTTTCTCTTTTCTCTTTTCTTTGGCTAATCCAACCAGCCTTGCTTTTATAGATCCCAATTTTTTAGCAACAAGACCAAGTGAGGTGTTAGGCTCCTGCAGGGATTCCAAAATCTTGATATTTTTTAGAGAATTGGAGATCGACATGCTTTGCAGCCATTGTGTGCAAGATACTGACAGTTTTACAGTTTGCATGCTGAGCTCTCATAGCTGTGAGCAGGTGAAAACAACCTGCTAATTAACCATATTCAGCTGCTGCACAGCCAATAATCATCCCTATTAAAGGGAATGGCTATCCTGTTTAAAGGGACAGTGTTCTCATTGAATATAATGGTATCTAAATCAGTGCCGAGTGAGATGTCCCGATTAAGTGGACATTCTGTTTACCCAAGTCCCATTTAAGTGGAGTGTACTTTATTGAGGGAGCTCAGGGAGGTACTGGTTGCAGCTCCGACAGTCCTATTTAACAGCTCACTGGAAAAAGAAGTAGTTTCAGAAGACTGGAGGAGAACAGAGGTAGTCCCACTTCACTAAAGTGGGAGCAGGGAGAAGGCTGGCAATTATAGGTGGTGGGAAAATTAGTAGAATCACTGTTGAAGGAAAGATTTGTAGAATATCTTGAATCTAATGGGTTACAAGACCTGAGGCAGTGTGGGTTCGAGGGGGGCGGATGTCAAATGAATCTGATAGATTTCTTTAAATGGATGACAAAGGAATTAGATCAGGATGGAGCAGTGGATGTGGCCTACATAGATTAGGTTTTTCAACACCATTCCACATTGGAGACTAGAAAGCAAGCTGGATAACTTAGGAGTGGGTCCAAAGGTAGTAAACTGGATGAGAAATTGGTTAGGGGATAGGTGACAGAGTGGTGGTAAATGGAGTTCACGTCAAGGAAAGGAAGGTGACCAGAAGGTTGCCTCAAGGATCAGTGCTGGGACCAGTCCTATTAATGTCTTCATAAGTGACATTGCAGAAGAGCTGGAAGGGAAGATCTGCCTCTTTGTGGATGACACCAAAATTCTGCAATAGGGTGTGTGTGTGTGAAAAGGATGAGAAGAGACCTGAGAAGACTAGAGGAGTGGTCAAAGATATGGCAACTGGGATTCAATGTGAAAAAGTGCAAAATCATGCACTTAGGGCACAGAAACACAGAGACAGAGTGCAACATGGGTGTAGTGGTACTGTCTACCAAGCAGGAAAGAAATCTGGGGATAATCATATCTCATGCCCTAAAGGCAGGGCCCTATGTTTAATTCAATTTCATGCCAGAGCAATGGCCACAGAAATAAGGGCTGATTGCAGAAATTGATGCAAGCCACAGAAAGCAGGAAAATCAGCTGCACAGCCACAAAAAAAAAAGAATCATTCTCCTGGATGCTGTTCACCTAGCACTCACTGGGACAGCATCAGCAAATACATTATAGACCTAGAGATGGGTGGATATTTGCAAAGTATTTTCAGGAAAAAAACTTACAGAGAACATTATGCAACAAGCTGGATGTACCACCAGTTTCTCTCCGCAGAAAGCTCTCTCCTGTTGGGCAGCCCTGGGATCCAAACTTCACTAGCATAAAGTGCAAGGGTCACACTCACAGCCAATAGGATTAGCTGCATGAAGAGAACCTTCACGTTTGGATGTGTTGCAGGGTGTATGTTAAAGTCCTAATTACTGCAGTAAGGTCCCTGAAATTCAGCAGTGACACTTGCTGTTCCCAGCAGTGAAAACTGATAAGTTGCAAAAGACAGTCCCGTAACCGACACCCTGTGGATCTGTGATATCACCAATGATATTAGATGCTGAGCAAGGGGGGGGGAAGGCAGGATTAACAAATAGCTGAAGGGAGGAAGGTACACTGAAAGGAAAAACATGTTTTAAGGGAATATCATGAAAAATAATGACCTCTACATCACCTCTGTGGTATGCTGCAAGTTCTGTGGCAAGTTTTGCATGTGTGGAATCACAGAATTCCAGGCATCAAAATGACAACCCCTCACTAAAACTTCAGGAACATCTCAAAACAACTGAGCCTTGAATAATAACTCACCTACACCACCCGCATGCATTAGGGTGCCTGCAGTAGAGATAGTCATCACACCATAGAAAGTGTCGGGCACACTCAGGGAGGGGGCACTCCTCTACACACCTGCATGGGTTTGTACACATAGGATAGCCCAACTGATGCATCACTGTGGCGGTGGACAATATTCTGGCACCCTGGCAGGGTTCAGGGACTGTATGTCTAGTTACTTCTGAGGTGTTGCCAGTGATGGGGTACTACTGTGGCATGAGGCTGGTTGCGTATTGTCAACGTCTTGTCTCAACACACCTACAAATCCTCTGCCAGGCTCCCATGCCACTTGGTGACTGTAAGGGTCCCCGTGTAGTGAGGCAGCATTGGCATCTTCAATTCTGGTATCCACAGGTCTGTCACCATGTCTGCCACAGCACACCCCCGTGAGCATGTCTGCGATTGCTGAATCCAGATGGGCCACAACAGTGTTTAGTGAGAGCACCCTCTCTGCAGCTCCGGTCATCATGGTGTCTCTGCTTCTGGGGTCTGGCACAAGTCTGAGGATGCAGCTGTGTACCACTCCTGCCCCAGGAAACACATCTGGCTCACTGCTCCTGTAGGTATGGACTGCTCTGACCATCAGTGACCTCACTGGTACACTATATGTCTGCCACCTTTTGCAGCTGTTGGACAGTTGTGTGCTGGGCCCTTTGTAGTGTGTCCTGTCTGGTGGTTCCAGCACCTGGACTTTGTTGTCTGGGACTGGGGTGCCCTCAGACAAGGGCTTACAGCAACCTCTGTCAGTCCCTGCCTTAGAAAATGCTGTTTATGGAAAGTCTTTCTGACTGTTTCTTAGAAACTAGGGCTGCTGAGCATTTACAGTCTATACACTGTTTCTGGCTAAAAATAGGGGGTCTTTTCCTCGAAATGCAGTCTTTTCAAAACAACTCAAAACAACAAGGTGTTTGCTTTTGATATTCTAGATATGGGCTATACTGTGTAAAATATAATGCAACTCCTAAGAATGGGCTGGGCAAAATTGTACAGCAGTGGACAACATGCTCACTCAGAATGGACCAACTCATGCTAGTATGTTAACAAAATGTGCACTGTGCCTTTGATTGAAGAATAATGTTTTTGTTTCAGATTCAAAGGGTAAACAAGGGTTTGAGTGTAGCTGGCACAGGTACACCACTACAACCAATAAGCAATCAAAAATAATAACTTTCTTTAGAAAGGAAAATTAAGTTGTTCATGTTTAAGTGATTTTTTTAAGCAAACATAATAAATAAAGTTTCAAAGTAAGGCACTAATTTCATCTGAGCACCAAGCACAAGACACACATGATCCAGTACATTGCAATACATTCAAAAGAAAATATACATCTACCAAGCTCCACATATGCACCACAATCAGTAAATAAGCCCTAAATAAGCAAAAATAAGCTCAGGATGTCTACTGCATGTTACCTTTGACCTGTTGTAACACTGATCTTGGACTGTGTCATGCATTTGCACTGTTTCTCATTGTTGCTTTTTTCTGTGCTTGTTGATCCATGCCTGCTCATTGTGATTCTGTTATAGAGACACATACTGTATTGTGTCTTTTTGTTGTTCTTCTGCTCCTTTGTGATGCTGTGGCATTGCTGCTTTTTGTCACAGAACTGCTGCAGAATTAGCAGTTATTCTGTCACAGAAAATATGTTCTGCTGCAGAATGTAGGTTCTCTTTGCCGCAGTGAGCACAGGGTCCAGCCTAATGGTGGGCAGGCAGTGTGACAAGGTAGTCAGGAGGGCTAGTGGATGCTGGGATGCATTGGGTGGGCTATCACCAGCAGAAAGAAGGAGGTGGTGTAGCTTCTGTTTAGATCACTGGTAAGATCCCACTTGGATTATCATGTCCAGTTCTGGAGACCTCATCTCTGGAAGTACACAGAAAAAGTGAAGGCAGTCTAGAGGTAGGAAACTAAATTGGTGCAGGGCCTTCATAAAAAAGCCCTATGAGGAGAGACTAATGGATCTCAATAGGCACATCACAGAAAGGGGGATATGGTAGAGACCTTTAAATACCTCATGGGGATAAATAAGGTGCAGGTGGCAAGTATTTTTCAAAAAAATGTGCCAAAGAACAAGGGAATCTATTATGAAGCTGGAGTGGGTAGATTCAGTAGAGATGTGAGTATGTACTTCACCACAGAAAGTGGTATATTCCTGGACCAGCCTTCCAGTGGAGGTGGTGGGGGCAAAAACAGGGTTCAAGGATGCATGGGATAGGCACAATGGAGCATAGTGGAAAGGAAAGGGGGGAGAAAGAGCTGTAGATCAAGTAGGGTCTGTGGTGATAATGTAGATGTCATAGAGGCATAAGTCAAACAAGGAGAAGTTATAAAATTTGCAAGTAACATTTTATTATTATCAGTAATAAAATAACAAAAATGTAAGATAGCTCTATTCAAAGGCAGTACAAAGAAAAAACACAGTCCTTCATTTGAGAGTCTCTTTAAAATCTCCAGCCCTCGAGTCCTCAACAAAACATTGTTCTCCTTATATAAGATGTCTTTTCCTAGCAGTTTAACATCTGCTTCCTTTTCTTGTAAGTTTCATCTCCTGTTTTTCACAAAATGCAACAATACATTTTTACACTGACCTTCCTGTGACTAGCCTGAAGAGTACGTTAGTCTTCTTAATAGATGCAAACCATTAAGGCATCCTGTTCTAGAGCTAGTTTCCTGTTAATAACTCTGCAGATAAGCTTGTGGATGTCAAAATACATCTCAAGATTAATCCCTTGTATTACAGATTGACATTTTTAAAGGAAACCCAAATAGTTTTCTGCATTCATTTCAACAGTATACTTATATGCATTTGCAAACTAAGAGATCCCAGTTTTACATACAGATTCATATATATTTTTTTAACCATAGAGAAGAAAGGAAAGAAAGAAAGACAAGTAGAAGCAAGTGAAGGGAAGGGAGAAAACGAGGAAATTCTGGGACCATCGAAGTGGCCAGTTCCTAGGTACCACAAGGAAAATTTGATTGTGTAATCAGTCAGGCAAGAGATAGTCAAGTGACAGAAAAGGAGAGGACAGAATACTGTAGTTCCTTTCTTTTAACTATCTTTGCATAACAAATAAGACATGGTTTTATCCAACCCTGTCACATCAGGTAGAGAAGAATGGGCAGACTTGGGTAGGCCAAGCAGTCCTTATCTGCTGTAAAATGTTATGCTTCTATGAATGTTGGAATAGTAAACAGGGTAGAATTATGTTTTTGTTTTTAGAGGAAACAGAAGAGAAGGTACAGTGTATATTAACAAAGAGGTGTCAGACTGGTGGGAAGTAACAAGTGGTGTGCCACCGGGCTTAGTACTAGGTCCAGTGGTATTCAGAATTTATATCAGAGATCTAAAGAAAGAGATAGAATGATGGTTTCCACATTTAACAGATGACACAAAGATTACTAGGAAGATAGCATCATAGGCAGATATCCAGGAACTGCAGAAGGACTTAAACATAATACAGTATGGGGCAGCAAAATTGGTGATGATGTTTAATAGAAAGAAATGAAAACTTATGCACTTTGGTTATCAAAATAACAGGTACCGGACCAATACACATTGGATAAGCAGTGTTTGGAAGGGTGGAGAATGGGACAAATTTGGGTATGATAACATAATTGGATCTGAAACATACGCAGTGTTCAAGGGCAGCTGCAACAGATAGTAGTGTATTCGTAAATGTGATATTAAGAGGTCACTTGTTAGTAGGACAAGTGGAGTGATAATTATTTTATACCAGGGCTATGTGAAGATGCACATGGTGTAATCCAGGAGTAATTACCATAGACTAGAAGAGATGTGAACTTGTTGGAGAGGATGCAGAGGAGGCCTACAAGGTTGGCAGAAGGAATAAGGGGGAGAGACTATGAGGAAAGATTGGAGAGGAGGGGGATATACTGTTTGAAATATGTGAGGCAGTGCAGAGACATGATGATGTTCTTGAAAATATCACACAATGTGATAATGATATCTATAAGTGATTTTTAGACAGTCCAGTAAGGAGTAATGGGGGCAATGGCCTAATGACCAGTACAGGAGTGCTTAGCTTTGATATTAGGAAATATATTTTACCAATTGAATGGTGAGACTCTACAACCATTCTGGCAGCAAAAACATGCCCACATACAAACACTCTTGGACACTCCCATCCCCTTCACTTTCCCAGTCCTTGTCCTGGGAATTGCAAAAAGAAGCATAAATATCAGAACTAAACAAAAATTGTATTATACTCTAAGGGTGGCTGCCCTAATGTGTACCACCTTGAAGTGGCTCTCCCTAGAGCCCCCCCCCCACACTTTTAAGCAGTAGAGGGACAAGGTTTGGGAACTGAAAACTATGGAACAGGTCACATCTACCCTATGCATAAATACTGACAAGTTCCTGAAGATATGCACCCATAGTACTCAGTGGAGGGTCCCATGGGTGGGGAGGGCCTCTCCTACCTTAAGGCGGGTGAGCCTCACTGTCTTCTCCTCTCCCCTCTTCCATCTCTCTTTTCTGTATCATTAAGCCTTTGACTCTTCTACTGTGCCATTTGAAATACTTAACATCATTATATAGAAGAAGATATAAGACACAAGATGCACTGCACACACTGGGTTTACTAGTTTAAAGGTTTATTGATTCATTGATTTTGTTTTTTTTTTTACTTAGATTTTGATATATTTATTCTAGTTATATACATGTGAGTATTGCAACCAGGATGATTTTGGTTCTTTCTCTTTTTCTTGGACTTGGAACATATGGTCAAATCGAATGTTCTGTTCCCTCTAAAGGAGATGATCTGGTAAAGGAATCAAACTTCAACTACCTGGGGGAGCAACAACATGGACTTTAAAACTTTGCAATGGTTGCACATTATTGATATTAATTATATGATATGAGGGAGTTGAGGAGAGTGGGGTGAAGGTTGGAACATTGTTGGTGGAAATCTGGCCTGCAGGAGGACAGACTTAGGTTGATCTCCCATTATTCAAACTATCAATCAGGAATCTCTCGTAAGAAGGCAGAGTTCCTGTCCAGGGAGATTGCTTCAGCAAGGAATTGACCGGCTCAGCTCTTTTGGACTGTGGACAGACTGTGCAATCCTGCCTGCCTTTGGGGTCAGAGAGCTTTTTCACTATCTATGTGTGATGAGTTCGCTCAATTCTTTGCAGATAAGGTGTTTTCCATCAGGTCAGAGATCTGCTTAACTCATTCAAATGAGTACGATGGTGGTTGATGTGAGGACACAGGCATCCGGTCTGTCTGGACAGATTTTGACCAGCCAGCGATTGTGGATATCATGAAGATTGTTTGGGGCTTGTGACCGTCTTACTGTAGTTTGGATCCTGGCCCAACGCGCCTTCTTGTGGAGTGTATGAAGGTCATTGGACTGATCCTTGCTGAGATAGTCTGGTGCTCGCTGGACCAGGGGGTGTTTTCAGACCTCCTGAAGGAGGCTGTGGTGACAAACCTTTTAAAGAAACCTTCCTGCGACCCAGACTGTCTTGTGAACTACAGACCAGTCTCTAACCTGCCCTTTTTGGGCAAGGTTATTGAGAAGGCAATCATGTTGCAGCTCAAGAACTTTCTTACCACCCATGAAGTCTATGATCCTCTCCAGTCTGGTTTCAGGAAGAGGCATAGTACCGAGACAGCATTAATCCGAGTACTTAATGATCTCCTAATAGCGAAGGATCGGAGGAGTAGTTCTATCTTGGTCCTCCTTGGTCTCTCTGCAGCATTTGACACCATGGATCATGGGGTGTTGCTGGAATGCCTGCAGCTATTTTGTGGACTGTCAGGGACAGTCCTCAGGTGGTTCCATTCTTTCCTCACAGGCAGGGCTCAGAGGGTGGTGTCAGGAATTTTTCCTGTTGCTCGTCCCTGCTGTGGAGGTGCCACATAGGGTTCTGTGCTGTCCCCATGTGCTGTCTTGGTGGTGTACATGTTGCCGTTGGGAGACATTATAAGGTGATATGGGCTGAGTTTTCACTGCTATGCAGATGACACTCAGCTCTACATGTCCTTTGTATCCGAACAGAATAGCGTGATCTCGGTCTTTGACAACTGCCTCACTGAGATTCAAGATTGGATGAGTGCTAACTGGTTGAGACTGAATCCGGACAAGACTGAGGTGCTGGTGGTGGATCCAGCTCAGCGGGTAGAGAAGTTGACTCCTGGACAACCATCTGGCCTTGTGTTAGGGGGTAACCAGTTGAGACCTTCTGAACAAGTGTGGAATCTGGGCATTGTGCTTGATAATGAACTGACACTGAAAACACAGGTGTTAGCAGTTGTCAAGTCCTCATTTTACCATCTGAGGAACACTTCCCGGAAAAAGCACCTTGTTCCACCCGATGATCTTCCTACATTGGTTCATGCCTTTGTGTCCTCTCATCTTGATTACTGCAATGCGCTATACCTAGGGTTACCAGGGGTAGATCTCTGTCACCTGCAGCTGGTACAGAATGCTGTGGCCAGGTTGTTGACAAGGTTGTCAAGAACTTGTCATGTCATGCCTGTGCTGCACAAACTGCACTGGCTACTAGTGTGTTGAAGGGTCACCTTCAAGGTCTCATTGCTGACCTATAAGACCCTACATGGACAGGGATAAAGTTACTTATAAGACCTCCTTCAGCCTTACTGTGCCCTCCATCCACTCTGCTCCACCAATGAGGGGTTACTAGAGGTTCCCTGGGTCTGTCTTCAGAGATCAGGCACTAGGGCTTTTGGTTTTGTAGCCCTGACCCTGTGGAACTCTCTACCTCATCGGATGATAGAGTGCCTGTCCACCGAGACTTTTAAATCCTCATTAAAAACATATTTATTTAGCTTGGCATTTGGGGATAATGTTTAGTTTTAGCATTGCTGCCTTTTTATTTTTATATGTTTTACTTGATTAAATGTCTCTTTTTATATTGTATAAGCGCTTTGGTTGTAACTGTTCCACATTTTGACAAAAGTATAATAAAGATTAAGTTTTAAAAAAAAAGAATGGTGAGACTGTGGACTGCTAAAAACGTTAAGTTCTTCAAGAAGTTTTTGGACATGCATCTGAGGAGGAAGGGGTTATTGGATATGCCACTAGACAAATGGAGAATCAGACACAATGTGGTATTGCACCTTCCAGATCTAATATGGTATGGTTTTGTATTGTACTGTACTGTACTGTATTGTACTGCATTATAGTCATGGTCCCTACTTTTCTACGGCACAGTGGGACCAACTTCTGCTGCAAGACTACCATTTGCCACAGAACTTCTGCGGCGGTGGTTTGTAATTTCTGAGGAAGTTCTGCGGCACTAACAAACTACCACATCAGAGTGTCAGCTTGTCATCCTGACTTCACTTTCATGGCAGTGGTTATAGCAATCAGGATGGTGGAAAGCACAGTAACACTAGCTCAAAAATAACAGACAGAGAAATAATTTTATGCCTAAAAAAGCAAAACAAATGTATCTCCCTTAAGGTCCTAGCCTATTGCATAAATGACATATGCAGAGGGGATCTTATGTGGTAAATAAGGTATTTCTATACGCATGTTATCTATCCCACTAATGATGTCTCTACTGTCTATCACTTACATATTTGTATGTGCTTTCTACACCACTCATGAGGTTCCCACTGTGTATCACTTATATATTTATATGCAGTCTGTAACATATATACAAATGTGTGTGTGTGTGTGTAGTGAGACAGAGATACTGTATGTGTGTGTATATATATATATATATATATATATATATATATGTATATATTTATCTTTTTTTTTAAATTTCCATGAAATTGCATCCTCATTCATACAGGTCCTATTGGAAATGGAATAAACAGAATAGAAGAGTTATTGCAAAACTCATTTTTCATGTCGATCTGCTTCCCCGACACACTACGTAACACCATCAGGCCATGACATGCATGTGAACCGACTGTGAGATAGAGCTCTCCAGCCCATCGCAATCTGTCCACCATGTAACAGAACACTGCACCATACCTTCCCAGATTCCAAGCAGTGATGTGTTCCACCAATCATTGTGCTGCCCAGCCAGCTCCCAGAGCTAATCTCTGAACCTGAGTTGCAGCACAGAAACACAGCATGCTACCCTCTGGCCCAACAGCTGTTCCTGCACACAACATTTCTCCATAACCTTTAGGTGATTCTATCAACCAATGACAATGTGTAATCAATAACCCTGGCAAAAATGCGTACAGTGGAATTATTTAACAGGTCTATTCTTTCAACAGGTCTACACATTATTATATTCCACTTTTCTGGGCATAATTATTTTATATTTCTTAAAAATGACAATTAAATTAATTTTACCAGTTATTCATATCAGATGGCATCTCTATACCTTAAAGGCACAAATAAGTTTGTACAAAGTGAGGTATGGACTAAACAGGTCTGTGCTATTGACAAGGTTTTGTTTAAGTTGGCCCTAGTGCAATAATGTAAGACTGAAAATTGTATTAGGCTGTAGTGCAGGTTGAGCAAATATCACCATGCCTTATGTGCTGTGCCACAGTCTCTGGCAGTGGGAGCTGTGGTAGATAAGTGACAGCTATTTTATTAGCTAATGTATGATGTTATAGCAATGATAACATCACATTCTGAGCATATGGGGGTTTGGGTATAAAAAGAGGGGAAGGGAACCAGATTCTATGGATAAACAGAAATATTAATAAAAAATCACCAAGAAGAGTGAATTCGGCGGCACCACAGAAGTTCTGCGGTAGATTGCAAGTTCTGCGCAAAATTCTGCAGCTGCAGAATTCTAGGGGCCTTGATTATAGTAACTGGTAACCCCCTATAATGACTGGATATCCAGTCCTGATAAAATGCTGTAAAAACCCACTGAGTTGTGAAATAACTCAATAATGGTTTATTAGCGTTTTCTTCCTCATGTTGTTACTTGACTGCATTTGTGCAAGTACAGCGGCTGCTCAGGAACATGCTCGCTCTCACAAATACAGCTTAGTTTTTCTCTCTGTTGAAATCTTGCAACAGTTATAAAAAATAATGCCTGTGCAAAGTTGGATTTTTCACACTCCCTCAGTGTGTGATAATCTCTTAAACCCTTAGACCTTCACTCTCGGTGTTTATGGATTACCATACTTCTCGAGTGTGTGAAAAATCCTCATAACACATACCTGCATAGACATAATTCTCTAAGTACTGTATTGAATTTTATTATATTGTATTGTGACTATGACCATCACACCCACTGTTATTGCTCAGGACTTGAATCACAAGTAGCCTAGTCCATGTTGCTGCCAGAGTTGCTCAGGTGGCTGCCATGTTTCTTAATTAATTCAGATACATCTCTTCATCAATATGTAACCTGGAAGACTGCCACCAGTAGTGCTGGGCAGAAACTGCAAACTGAATTTGTGAAATTTAGCAACATTTTGTTAATTTTGCAAAGTTTTCTGAAATTCTGGCTTTAAAGAAATCCAAGACCTCTGAAAGTGCCTGGCAAATTGTTGTCCAGTTCCTCAAAATTTTCTGGCTGAATTGTGGAAAAATACATGTAATTATGAAATGACAGTTCTGCAGAATCTCATCCCACATTTTAATACATCAGTCTGCAATACATGCAATTATTCCACAGTTCAGTGATCAATCCTGCAGAATTCCTTTCTCCAGTTTAATACATTAATCTGCAATTCATACATTCATTCTGCCATTCTAAGTTGGAATTTCACAAAAGTTACAAAAGTGCAGTTTGCAATTTCATGGACTTTCAAGGTAATTACACAGTGGAAATTTATTTTCATACAGAATTAACCATTGATTTTATTTGATGTATGTTCTCTCTCCATGCATAATATCCAGGGTGGTTTTCAGTTTGCACAAGTAGCTTGGATGGACCTCCTCACTCCTGGTAGGCACAGGTGACTATCAAGTGCCATCACTAGATCTGGAGTGATCTATTAAATTTCAAGGGAGCCAAGTGGATGCACCAGAGGTTGAAGGAAGTAACGCTGATCCTAAGTGACCCAGATGGGCAACCTCTACCTTCACCAGCTTAGGTTACTACTGATGCTGTATTAACTTCTTCTACTCCCATAATGTACTACCAACCAAAGGCTGTTCTGTAGTCATAGGAATTTAGGAAACCAAATACTGTAATGCATTTCCCTGTGACTTTATGATGATTGTACTTTTTAGTACAGTAACATTTAAAATCCCACTTGCATTCTTACAGTACATAATGTTAATATGAAAGCAGCAGGAGTTTACATCAAGTCAGGTCAAAACGTTTATTGTTCAATAGCTCGTGTCTTTACAAATACATAAATAGGTAAACAAGTTAAAAACAGTAGCATATCAGACATATACAATTCATAAAATGTATTGTAAACAAATAGAAAGAAGAGAGCATAATCACAAACTTCGTTCAGTCACATACATTACTTGTATCAATCTTACTTAAAGCACCTTCACAATTTAAATTATTTAGGAATGTGTTTCAGTTTCAACTTCTTGAGTATTTATATGCAGTTTGAGCTCGCCAATACTATTCAGAAATTAGACTACAGATCCCAGGACTTCTTTTGAGTGTGGCTTTAACAGACTTGTGGCCAAATGTATGGGTTCAAGTTTGAGGGTCTTTCAGATGTTTCCTAACAATTGGCTCTTATAGCACTCATAAAGAGGGCATATAATCAATAAATGAATCATATCATCCAGTCCCATCTGGCATCTACACTTACTTCTGTTTGATTCCTTTTTTCATGAATATATCATATAGTCTCTGACTGCTGAAGTATTGAAATCGGAATCTAGCTAACAGCTTTCTACTTCTGGGATCTTTTATTATTGTTAAATGTCTCTATAATCCATGGTTCCTTTTATTTTGGCTAGCCATTGGCTTGCTTTGTACTGTTTGCCTAATCCTAAGTCTTTTTGTATATGAATTTCCTTAATTCTATTTTTAATTGTACAATATACTGTCCAAGTTCTTTTGGTCTAATAAATATTTCAGGTAGACTGCTCAAAAGTCCGTATGGTTTGATATACTGTTTGACTATTTGTATATTAAGAAAAGTTAGATTTTGTTTTAAATAATTAATTGACTCTTCTATGCAAATTCTTGGGAGCCTAGTTTCCTTCATGGTGTATGCCTTGATCCAGTATTTAATTAATCTGTTTTGAATCATACATTTTATGGGAAATTGTCCTATTTCTACCCTAACTAATTTAGAGGGGCTCCCATTGGTAGTCTGAGTAGTTTCTTGTAAAACCTATTTAATATACTTTCCACTTTAAGTTGCGCTTTAACTCCCCAGATCTCAGCCCCATATAAAATTTGGGTACTTATTCTTGCATTAATTACTTTTAAACAAGCCTTCACTGAATTTCCACTGTATTTACATATGACTATGTCTATTACAGGAAAAACACCTTATTTTATTTTCTATATCTGCTAAATGTTCTCTCCATGGGGGATTTTTTTGTTAGTGTAATCCCTAAATAACAAAAGCTGTTAACTACTTTGATTTCAATATGGCCCATGTAATAGTTATGCTTTTTCTTGATATCTGTTCCACATATCATAATCTTCATTTTGTCGTAGTTTATTTGTAGCTCAATCTTTGTTTATTCATCCGGAGATGCCTTTAACATCCTTATCATACCAAGATGACAAGTAGAAATAAGTACAATATTATCTGCATAAGTTAAATACAGACATGCTTTTTGCCCTATTTTTGGCATATAAAAATCCATATTATATAGTTTTATGAGTATTGTATTAATGAATAAATTAAATAGAATTGGAGACAGAGCACACCCCTGCGTTGCCCCCATATTAGTGACACATTTCTCACTTCTTTTCCCTTCCACACTAAACCTTACTTGAGTTTTGTTATTCTGATATCTCACTCTTATAATGTTTATTAGTGCTGGGTCTACCTTCAGTTTTCTCACTGTATCCCAAAGCAGCTCTCTATTAATGTTATCAAAAGCTAATTTAAAATTGATGAATGTGCAGTATAATTTTTGTTTCTTAATAATTTTGTATTTATGTATAATGTGGGCCAAAGTAAAACACTGATCTATTGTTGAGTATTGCTTTTTTTTAATCCAGCCTGTGCTTCAGCTAATATATTGTTTTCCTCTACCCATTTAGTTAATCTGCCATTAATTATTCTAGTATAAAGTTTCTGTGTTGAATCTAGGTGGCCAATAGATCTATAACAGCAGAGGTCTGTTCTACCTCCTCATCAATATGGGTATTATGATGTTCTCTCTCCATGTATTAAGACCTTTTCCTGATTTTATTATAAAATTAAAAAACTTAACCAGGAAAGGTATCCAGCGGTCTGAATTTCTCAGTAACACATTTACTGTATAGATACACCAACTGGTCCAGGTGCGTTGAGAGATGCCCAAGCATTCAAAGCTTGTTTTTCTTCTTTTAGGATAATATGTTTTATATTTTAGGCCCTATTATGAAGTTATTAAGTGTATCCATATTAGTATTTGAGTCCTGTATGTTTGAGTTGTAGAATAAACTTTGATAATGCCCCCCCATCTGCTCAGTTCATCACTTGTGTATGATTCTTCTGAATAACCCCCTACCCCTTTAGCCACTAGTAACCAGAATTATTTTACTGTCCTTAGTTATAACTGCTTCTTACATTTTTTTTATAATTGTTGTTTATGTATTTCCCTGTTACATAGATACATAGATACATAGACAGTGTCGGCAGATAAGGGCCTATGGCCCACCTAGTCTGCCCATTTGAGCTTGTAAGTTCAGTTTGTTTTCCTAGAAGTCTATTTCCCCTTACCCCTGACCTCTAGAATTCCTTTATGTCTATCCCATGCATTCTTAAATCCCGTGATTGTTTCAGCCCCCACCACTTCCTCTGGCAGGGTGTTCCACTTGTCCACCACCCGTTCAGTGAAGAAATTCTTTCTCATGTTTCCTCTGAATCGTCCTCCCTCCAACTTCATCCCATGCCCTCTAGTCCTGAAACATCTTTTTCGCTTAAAAATAGTGTTTTCCTGCACCCTGTTCCTCCCTGTGAGATACTTGTATGTCTCTATCATATCCCCTCTCTCCCTCCTCTCCTCCAGGGAGTACATGTTCAGTTCCTTCAACCTGTCTTCATAGGATTTGTGATGCAACCCATGCACCATCTTTGTTGCCCTCCTCTGAACCTTCTCTACCCTGTCTATGTCCTTACGTAGGTATGGTCTCCAGAACTGTACACTGTACTCAGGTGGGGCCTCACTAGTGTCTTGTATAGCGAATTATGACCTCCCTTTTCCTGCTGGTGATGCCCCTGCCTATACATCCCAGCATCCTATTTGCTTTACCTGATGCCTTGTCACACTGTTTCCCTACCTTGAGGTCATCAGAGATGACAACCCCAAGATCCCTTTCCTGCTTGGTGCATGCTGTTGTTTTTCATTATCTTACTATATTCTTTTCTTAATCTGTTGAGTGCTTTTCTGTTTTCCAGATAAAGCAAATTTTTTGTTTTTCTTAATTGTATATTCAGTTTTTTCTTTGCTATTTTGCATTTACTGTTGTACCATGAAACTCCCTTTCTTTCATGTATTTTTACTTCTTTTGCAGTATAGTTTGAAAAGTGTTTCATTATTATTTCAATGGTTTACATTAGATTTCCATATAAAGGGGTTTTATCAGAGACACTTAATTTGTCAAAAATACCCCAATCTGTTGAATCCTGTAAAAAATTCTTACTTGATATTTTTTCCCATCTGATACATTGTTTTTTCTGATGCTAATTGAAGCCATAGCATCTGGTTCTGTGCTATCTGGATAGTCCAAGTTAACTGCAGTTTCCAGACTGCAATGAACACATTCTGGTAAGCACTTTACTTCCATGTCTGCATATAATGATAACATATTTAAGTTGATCCAGGCTAGGTCAATTACGGAAGAGTCTCTTGATTCAATGTATATAAAATTTCCATCCTTACTGGATGTCGTCCTACCATTCAATAATATACAGCAAGACTTCTGTTTCTTTTTTATCTGAAATGCTTTACCGTTATCATTTAAAAGCTTATCCATAGAGCATCTCTCTTGTTTGATATGGGGAACTTCAGTTGTTGCCATGAGATTTATAATATCTTCTGTTAACCCAGAGAGTTTTCCTATTCTTGTGTTGATGTCCACTATTCGAATTGTATTTATGAGAGGATTAATTTCTAGGAGCTCTTCCATAACTGCCTCAACCTAGTTCATCGCATCGCCTTTAAAATATTTGCTGTTCTTTGGTGGACAGTACATCTCCAAGATGGCCATTTCCATGCCCTTTGTTCTAACTCTGACCTCTAAAATGTTGTTACTTGCAATCTTGATTTCTTCTGTGCATACATGATCGATCAACTTACAGAGTGTTAGCATACCACCTGTTCCTCTGCCATATGTTTTAAATTTAGTGGCTAATTTGTTATAAGCTTTGTATCCATTCATTTTTGTCTCATTTTTGGACCAATTTTCTTGTAAGCAAATATAGTGGAACATTTTTATGTATTCTGCAAAGTCTGGGTCTGCTAATTTGTCTGTTAAGCTGGACACATTGCAAGATAATACCTTTACTATGTTTGCTGTTAAATTAATCTGATCATGTTTACCCCGTTCTAGTGATGTTTGTCAAATCTATTAAATCTTCTGTAACCTGAGTCTCATATCTGTTACATGTTTTGACCATATATTCCCAATTAAGAGATTGTACAATGTGTTCCAAGTGTTTTTCAATTTCCCAATTTTGTCCATCAGTTTCTTCATACACATATATCCCAAGTTTATCAAACTTTTTGGTTTTGGAGAATAATGGCTCTTATATTACCCCTTCTTTAAACCATACTGAAATTTGGCCTTCCCTTTCCCATCATACTGCCCTTTTTATTTATTATTTGATACTGGCATCCTTAATAATTATACTCAAAATTTCTACCTATTTGTAACATAAGTTGGCTTTATTGTCTTCACTCATCTGTTTGAGTCCAACGATGGAGACATATTTACTAGCATCTTGTTTCCAATCTTGTTTGTTTTTATAAAACTCTGAGAAGAGTAATAGTAAGGTCTTAATTACTTCCATTATTATTCTGAGTTGTATTAACTCATTTTTGTTAATCATAATAGCCTTCAAAATATAAAACTGATCTGTTATCAGTAATACTAGTTCTAACTAAGGGAGAGGTCTGATGACACTCTTATGATCTGCTGTGTGTTTGTTTCCTTCACAAGCAATGGATAGTGCATTTTTAACCATCCTACTTAGTGAATCTTCTGTTTCTTCAGGAATTATGCCAACATTAAACAATGGCAGAACATAATCAGAACCCATTGTTTTCAATAAACATTTTCCAAAATTCTCCATAGACTCTTTGTTATGAGTATTATAGGCTTCTTTGTCAGTGTCTGGGTGGACCTCATTCCCACTTGTCTTTTTATTCTCATTTCATATATCCTCAGTCAGTTTCTTTTCCATCTGATGCAACTTTTTTTCTTAATTCTACATAAGATTCTTTACATCTTTGGTTTTTGGTTATGTTATAATTGTCCATAGTTCTAGGTTTTTTTTAGTATATTTCATTGTGTTGTTGCTTTCTTGGATTTCCCTATCTTTTTCTTTTTCCCTCTTTCCTTTCTTTGGTGTGTTTCCTTTCACTGTACTTGTGATATCTAGATCTTTTTCCTGAGATTCCAGTCATATTTACATTTTGGTTTCTTTCTCCATTTTATTTTTCCTAGACTTAGTGATTTTGCTTTATTTTGGTTTCCTTTACATTGTTTCCTGCTGTTATTTGTTTTTGTTTCTCCTATATTTTTCTTTGATCTTTTTCCTTCTTGTGCTATTTTAAGATCCCATAAGACCTTGTGTTCTTTTAATACCTTATATATATTGTCCTCCCTGCAGGGCTCCTGGAGAAGCATTATAAGCTACTACTCCTGTTGATCCTTGTCTGATTATTTATCATTATCTGAATCACTAAATACACTATGTTCATTATATACAGTGCACCCTCTATTATCTTCCCCTCTATTATCCACCACCCTCCTTATCCATCAGCCTGACCTCTTATATCATTCTCTCTCTCTCTCTCTCTATGGAAATGCCCTTGATTATCTGCCACCCTCTCTATCCACCATCTGCCAGCACTTTCTGGTGTACAGTCCATGTCTTTCTCATGTTATTCTCCCACTCTTATCTGTCAAGTCACTGGCACTGATGCAGTGTATTATGGTCCCCGTTTTTGGTTGTTGTAAATGTCTTAATAAGACATATTTCACAGTGCACTGCTGAGGACTATGTTACCTTTAAGAACAGAGCTGAAGTTTTCAACAATATTATTTATGAAGAGATTTTTGAAACTATCAGGGGTAAAGAAGAGGAAAATTTCATATTAGAAGCAAAGGTGGATTTTGACATTGTTTTACTTGTCTCGTGCCTGAACTAGTGCAGCTAACCCTCTGCTTATCTATTTTGACTAGTGCAGGTCTTCAGTGGCTGCCAATGGAGTTAAAAACTCTCTGCATTAGCATGCTTTAATCCTCATGCTACTCTCCTTCATTGTCTCAGATGGCCAGGTATGAATGACAGCTTTTTATGAGCTTCTATTGCATGGCAACTGGCAGTGCAAAGTGGGGATGCCACAAAAGGCTCAGTGTGAGTCACTGTCACACCAGTGTTAGGGTTTCCAGCTAGTGTCCAAGCTCTGATCAGGTGTGGAATGCTGTTAAGTCACTACCTTCCAGTATTCTGAGTTTGTGTCTCCATTTGTGTTGATGTGCCCCGCATTATCAAGACCAGTGTTCCTAATGTTGCTACATTTGGACTATCATTGCCCAAAATTTCAGTGATAAAACGTTAAGTGGTATATAGTGTCTGTTATGCAGGTGAGGTGGTGGGCCTTATCCCAGCCTCTTCATAGTTACTCTCTTTACTTCTATCTTCCCAATCTCCCAGCTCTGTATATTACATGGACACCACTGCAGGTCAATGGGAGAGGAGGACTTGGATGCTTAAATTAAATTAATAATGACAGATAAAGCCAAACAGATGTCCATCACTGATTACTTTGAAGTTGATTGATGATAAATGAGAAATGAACTAAACTAGATTTTCAGTCTCATACTGTGGTTTTTGAGTATTTTTGTTACTAAACTGTACACAAATAAAGAAACTGAATAGTTAATGCCTAAATGTAGCCCTGTGCCAAATTTCCTATATTTTACCAATGCAGCATAACACCCACTATTATCTACCACCCTCTTTTATCCATCAAAATGTTGGTGCACCAAAGTTGGCGGATAATAAAAGGTACACTGTATACTGTTTTCCCTATAATCTTCCTTATAGAACCCTCAAGGGAGCATATTTAGTCATGTTCTAAGATATTATCTAGTTCCTTTCTTTCTGTTTCAATTTCTATTCCCCCTATTTTCTTATTTGTTGCTATGTCAGTATTCTTGCCTTGCTCTAAATTATTGTTTTTGAGATTCTCCAAAAATCATCTATTTTTTATACAGACTACATTGGTAAATTCCATATCATGTTTTATGTTCATTATTTGCTTAAAAACAGTACTTTTCAAGAAATTATTTAGTGTTATAGCTACTGTACATCTTTTGCTGTTCCTTCTATGTTTGGTATATGTTGACTGCAGGGGCTCATTAGTTGAATTTGGTTATTTTCTTTCCAGAAAGATTTAGTATTTTCACTTACAGGGAGGGTGCTTCTATGTCTATTTCATCTGCATAGTCTTTCATCTTATCCATTAAGTCCCTTTGTTCTGTTCTGATTGATTCATGAATGTTTATAACTGTTTCATTTAATATCTCTAAATTCTTAAAGACATCAGAAAAGTCCACATACCCCAGAAAGTTATCCCTGGAATTTTTCTTATGTATTTCTGAGTCTAAGTCTGTATACAGTAGGTTTCTTTATTATTTCCAATAAGATCATCTCCATCTGCTAAACTGAATTCAAGTCATGTTAATTCTTTAGACAGAGGGCAATTTAGATTTTGTTTTATATTAAATACCTCTTCTTTGTTCTTAATATGATTTTTCTCATCTTTTATTATCAGAGTAGATGTTACTGTTGTTACTGTTACTATTTTGCCCTTTTTTTGTTTCCCCTTTCTTAAAGATCCTTTTTGGTGTTACCTTGCTTTGCATTTTATTTAACATAGCCAATGCTAACTCTTTTAGTGGTTTTGGGTTTCTGCCTGAATTCATTCCAACATTATCTGGGCACTCAAAATTGGGTTCCTCAGATAAGACAATTTCCCACTTCTTGTAGTAGTTGACATACCAAGAGAAAGGAGAAGAAAACATTTTACTTTATAAACTTGTTAAGAATATCTCAATATAGTTATAACGTAAATTAATGTATTAATTTAACCAGTGCAATTAAAGGAGAAAAAAAGCAGTAGTTAAATTAGTTAGTTATAAAACAATCAATCAGTCCATCATAGATCATAAATCCAGATTTTCAAATGTTTGAATGTACAACATTCTGAGAACAATCTGAAACAATTTAAAACAGTCAAGTATTCAAGCTTCACTGGTATCCAAATTGTTCGAACATTTAAGTTATATTTGCAGGAACATAAAGCTTACTGTCTTGTATCCATCCTATGCTCTCAAGTCTGTTGTAATTCAAAGTTCTTTTACTTTTTCTGAGTCTTAGTGCTTCAACAAATTCTGGCATTTCCTTATACTGCTTGTTATTCATTTTTGTTCCTTCAGTACTGGGGCTGGAGAGTAAAGTCATCCTGGTAACTCTCAATAAAGTCCTTTTCAGAACAAACTCATTTGGTTTATTGATTCTAGGGAAAATCCTCAGAGCCACTAAGTTAATAACAAAACAAAAACAATACCAGGATTAAATGTAAAAGCCAAAAATATCCAAAGATGCCCCTAGAGAAAATGAAAATATTTTTCAGAAGCTGATCTAATTTCAATACTGTAATACCGTGTGTTCATTTCACTTCTACCTATTTTACCCTGCTTTCTCAATCCAATTTTTCACAATTCTTTTACTATAATTACCTCATGCAGCTTTTAATTAAATGCAGTTTTTCAGATACTGTATTAATGTGTTAATGTTCAAAATGGTTTAATGAGAATATCAGAAGATTAATTTCCAAATAATTTTTAAATATTAACTTTGACTTTTAACTTTTAACAGTTTTACTACTTGGAAACTATTATAACTGTAATACTTACAACTTTACTTACTCTGTCTCTCAAGTGCGCTGTTAGCGCTGTTTCCACTGAGGTAGTATAAAGTAGTTTCCAAACTCCTGGATTTCCAAAGTTTGTCTGAGGCCAGTAGTAATTGCAACAGTTGCAGCAATAAAAACACCTTAAAAATTAGATGCAGATTGGGAGTAGGCTATGGATTGTCTGAATCCACTAATCAGTCGTCAACTGTCAGTTATATATTATATGTGTTATATGTATTGTGTGTTGATTGTCATTTATCTCTCTAAGCTGTTATCTGCTAGCCTGTTAATCAACTTACTCAAGCAAAATTCAGCCAAACTACTGCAGGTTCAATGGTCTATAATCTAATGGACTCCATGCAACTCCCACAGGGCTCTGTCTAAATCTTCCCTCTGTGTCAGAGGCTTGTACAACACCCCCAAGCAGATAATAGCCCCTACCCCATCTGTAGGTTGAACCACAGTACCTCCAGACCTTCATTGTCCCACTGTAGCCCCTTTATCTCAGTGGCCATTATACCCTTCTTCAGGACCAGGGTAACAGAGGGGATAAGGGGGTAGCTGGAAAGGGAGGCAGGTTAGAGCTCATCATAGTAACATGTAAACCTTCTGCCCAGGACTGCCATTTCCTTCCTGGATGGATAGTGTCTGTCTCCCTTGTACAGTCCTTCATCCTCCCATATGTCACACCAGTCCCCAATATGGCCAACACCCTTCTCCCTGCACCATGTCTTCAACAACTTATTTAAGGACCTGGTGTAGAGTTCCTTAGCCTTCCCCAATCATGCATGGGTAGCACCTCAGTGAAGGCCACTGTGCAAGCTATCTGCTTCAGGCCCCTTCCCATCTCCCTAAACATATCCTGCACCACTGCTAAAGTTTCCCTTGCCAGATCTTTCATCCCCAGGTGGACAATAACATCAAGCTCCCTCCTTACTCCCACCTCCCTGGCAATCTCCAAGATCTGTCCTCCAGTCCTCACCACCAAAGTGCCTGGAATGCACTGTATTACCCTGTTTATCCCTTCCCCAGCCCCTAACACAATGCCCCTGACTATGGGATCTTCTACCAGCAACTGCCTCCTCCTTGGCTGGGTGACTCTCCCACCCTTCTTGGGGCCTGCTCCCTTGAGGACCCCCATCTCCTCTTTTCCTCCTGTCTTAGGTGCCTCCTATTGACTTCTCTGTCCCACCAGAATGGCAAAAGAACTGTGAAACAGTAAGGTCTGAGGGGTGCTCTCCCTCTTTCCTCCAACACCTTCCAGAGCCCACAAAGGTCCAGCCACTCTTCCTCCTTGATGACACCTTTTGAGGGAGCAACGGCAAACTAGGTGGCCCCTGGGAGAGGCAGAGGGTGCCCTGTACTCATGCCACAGAAAGAAGAAGGCCTCTAGTGGGATGCTCAATTCTTCTCCCCCTTGCTGGTCTCCCATCCTGTACCCAGGTTACCAGCATCAAGAGCATTGCACCAGTGATTCAGCAACAGTTTGACTTTCTATCACAAACAGATGCATTCTTTGAAGCTCGATATAATTTCAGATGTAACTGTGGAAGTAAATTCAGGTGTAGATGAAAATGCAGCATACAGCTGCCTCTGCATCAAACCCTTCTGGGAAGCCCTCCCCTATGGGCAAGATTTTCCAACATGATGATATGGCTGCTACTCCCGATTTTGGGTTGTGACAGATTCTTCCAAAATTTGCCCAAATGTTCTTTTCCTATTTTCAGCAATTTGATGCATTTAGAAACATAGAGACATAGATTTTGATGGCAGATAAGGACCACTTGGCCCACCTAGTGACACCATTTCATTTTGTTTCATTTTTATTTTATACTGAAAGGCTTGTGAGCAACATTGCCCATTTTCACAAGTGTCCAGTTACTATCAATACAAAAATTCATATATGCAAAAGTATATGGCATAATACAACAAAACATATACATAAATATGTATTATTATCAAAAAACAGTTAAAACACTTACATACAGAATTAGTGAGTAAATAATTTTTGAGGGACCTCTTAAAGACTGAGATCTTAATACAACTGGCAATGGAATTTGACAATGTGTTATAAAGTTGAGTGGTCAAGAACGCCATTGAATTTTGTGCCAATGTAGTATAAAACAATTTCTGACCAGAGCTGATAGGTCTGCAGCTGAGGAATTTGGGGTAAAATACTGTAAATTACCAAAGTTGATGTAATTTGCCAATTAAGGTAATGATATGGTGTCCAAATAACAGATGGCAATCTTGAATTAGACCAAGGTATTTAAAATACATCTAAACTGTCTTTTTACATGTTTTTTAAATGACTCCATAGGCTTGTAAAGGAGAGGCTGTTTACATATATACTGAAACTGCGTTCATTAAAGTAGAATAAATGCAATTTTGTAGCATTTGAACATTGTAAATAAACCCTCTCCTGATTCAAAAATCCTGCTCTAAGAATCAAAAAATGGCTGTCTTGATGATGTCATTCATGAGGCAGATGCTTCAGCTCTGCAAATGTATGCTAGCAGTTCTAATATTCAAATACAAATAACTTTAAAATGAAAAAAATGATAGCATGGTACTGTGAGCTTGAAAGTTGTTCAGCACAAAAATATCTACAAAATGAGGTGTGTTTTATTTATAGAAACATTTTAGTTTTTTCTATAATTAGCAAATAAGGAGCAGACAATTCTTTTTTTTCACTTTTTCAACAAACAAAAGCGAATAACTTTTAAATGAAAGTGATAGCATGTTACTGTCAGCAAGAAACTTGTTTAACACAAAAATATCTACAAAATGAGTGGTGTTTCATTTATAGATACCTTTTAGTTTTCTTTTTTATAATTAGCAAAAAGAAAATCAGAAAATTAAATTTTATTTTCACTTTTTCAACAAATAAATGAGAATAACTTTAAAACCAAAAACAATAGCATGGTACTGTGAGCTCAAAATTCATTCAGTACAAAAATATCTATAAAATGAGTAGTGTTTCATTTATGTATTACTTTTAGGGTTTTTTTTCAATAAATAATGAAAAAACATGAGAAATTTCAATTTTTGTTCACTTTTTCAACAAACAAATGTGAATAACTTTAAAGCAAAAAATGAAAGCATGATACTGTAAGCATAAAACTTGTTCAGCCTAAATATATCTACAAAATGAGTGGTGTTTCATTTATAGATACCTTTTAGATTTTTTATAATCAGCAAAAAATGGCAGGAAATTACTTTTTTACTTTTTTGGAGGTACTGTACGGCATGAACGGAATATACCACCCCCCACTGAAATTATTGTTAATATTCTTTGTTCTCATGCTGATTGACCTAATGACATCACTCATGGCTTTGTCACTCATGAAGTCATTGAGTCAATCAGCACTCAAATAAAAAATATCAACAATATTCCCGGGGGGGGGTAGCATATCCTTTATATAGTCTTTTAAAAAAATTCTGTTAATGCATCAGTCTGGGTTGCTAGTAAAGCAACAAAAGTATTGAAATGTGAGGTTATGGCTTTCAACACTAACTCCTCATTCTCTCCCAAGCAGCCAAAAGGGGCAAGACAATCTAAGCAACCACAGACATCCATCATCCGGCAAGACAAACAACATAAAACTATTTCCATGTGACACAAGAGGCATCCATCATCATGGTCCAGTGCTTCTGTAGCCATGGATAAACATGCATACACATACACATACACACATGCATACCACTGGGAAGTGCTGGAAAAACATTTCCATAGCATCACATTGTACATTTTAAATAAGGAGTAACACATAGCAGGGTGTGCAACAATGCTAAATTACTGCATGCCTCAGATAGGCTGTGAAGCATGAGGCACAGCCAGGTGTCTTCAGCCACCTGGGAAGCGTGGTATATGATTCCCATAGGATCCCAATTGTAAATTGTGAGTAAGCAATAACACAAGGCAGTGTGTATGGCAATGCTAAATTGTTGCATGCCCCAAGCAGGCTGTAAGGCATGAGGTACAGCTGAATGCTTTCAACCACCTGGGAAGTGGGATATCAGATTCCCATATGATCATATTGTAAATTGTAAGTAAGCAATACTACATGACAGAGTGTGCACTAAACCTAAATTACCATATACCCCAGGTGGGTTATGAGGCATGAGGTACAGCTGAGTGCCAGCTACCACCTGGGAAGTGCAGATGTCTTCACTCAGGTGCCAAATACATCTATGCTGCCATGGAAGCACATGCTAAGGATGTGGGAGAGCCAGCAGGTGGCTGCTCTGGGGAGCACCAGACCCCTGTCTTCTTACTGGAAACAGATGTAACTTTCCAGTTTAAATGGCACACAGCTTAATGACACAAAATGAAAGAAAAAAAACAGGAAACAGCAGCAGAGCGAGGTGTAGCTCTGGGTAGTATGGAGAAGGCAGTTTTCATGTGGACTGACTAAATGTAAAGAAGAAAAGGAAGTGTTAGTGGGTGGCTGTGTGAGAAATGCAGCATGTACTAGATCACTTTGCCTGATAACGAAAAGTGGGAATATGAGAATCTGTGACTCACACTGTCATGGCAAGGCAGCACTGACAAAGCAGGGGAAAACAGAAATGAAAACACTAAGTGTACAATAGATTTGCACCCCCTCCCCCCATTCAGAAGATGAGAGGTGGGAGATATTTGAAAAGCAAATTGCATGTTGGTCAAATATGATAACCCCAAGGTCCCTTTCCTGCTTAGTGACCTAAGTGTTGCTGAAGGTTAACAAGGCCCTGGGGCTGGATGGGATGTATCTAAGGATACTATGAGAACTGGCATGGGTGTTAGCTGAACCTGATTGGGCTATTCAATATCTCTTTGCAGCAAGGGGTTGTTCCCAAAGCCTGGAAGATGGCGGACATAGTTCTGCTGCACAAGAGAGGGGACAATGAGCATCAGGAAACCAGAGGCTAATCAGCCTTAACTCTGTGGTAGGGAAACTGATGGAAACGCTTGTCAAAGTGGAACTTGTGGAATACCTGATGGAAAACAGGCTCCAGGATAGTAAGTAGCATGGGTCTGTAACAGTAAGGACTTGTCAGACCAACCAATAGAATTCTTTGACTGGGTAACCAGGGTAATAGATAAGGGGCACACAGCAGACTTACTCTATTTCAACTTTTATTTATTTTATTTATTTAAATTTGTTAACCGAGTAAGAGCACAGGGTAGTTAAAACCCCTTTTCAGGTCCGACTCAAAAATGCATGGCAAAACAAACTATATCACAACATTACCTACAAAGACAAAAAAAACATCAATTGCAAAGAGAATAATCTAAATACAATGAATAACATATAACACAGATGGCATTATTGATAACATTTACAGACACTGCAAGATAAATATTCTTTCAACCTAGAAATAAACACTTGCAAGGACAACTTCAACAAGGCATTTGACTCAGTACCTCATCAAAGGCTGCTGAAGGAGGTGGGGGATCTAGGAACAGCTTTAGAAATAGTCAAGTTGGGTAGTGAGTTGGTCAGAGGAGAGGCAATAGAGACTTGTAGTGAATGGGGCCAGATCAGGTGAAAAAGAGGTCACCAGCAGAGTACCACAGGGATCTGTTCTGGGCCCAGTCCTCTTCAATATTTCCATCAATGATATAGGCAAGGGAAGCCAAGGTAGGCTGTGTCTTCACAGATGACACTAAACTCTGTGATAGGATTGACAACACAGAGGGGATAAGGAAATTTGCAGAAAGACCTGCAATGTCTGGAAAATTGATTAAAAGTTTGGCACCTTAAATTCAATGCCAAGAAGTGCAACACATTTAAACCATAAACCTCACAACCCATGCAGTTCCTTAAATGGCAAAACCTCCAAATGAGGTATTTGTAACTTCTGGCCCATTGATTAAATCTGTGGATTTGGTGACAAAACTTTGTACAAATGTTCCTGGTTGCAGAACAAGCCCTGAGAGCACTTGTGGTTCTGGTGTATCAACTTCCCTGTCAGCTTGGGCTCCTCTTCCTCTCTTCTGCAGTTGCAGGTCCTCTCAGGCTGACAGTTGAGTTGGTGTAGATAGGGGGACAGCTACAAGGTGCAGATCTCTGGTGCCTTTGGCTGTAGATCAGTTCTCTGCACCTTCAGTCATCTGAACCTCTCTTGCTTTTCCCTATCCTTATCTGCAGGCCAGATCAGTCTAAGGAGCTGGGACCACATTCCACACACCCACATCCAGGCTTCAGAACCCAAATACAGAGCATTGGGTAGTACCTGGCAATAGCACTAGCCATCCTCCAAGACTGTCTGAAGGACTGATGCAGGCTTTCCTCTTACAGTTGTACTGTACTCAGTCTCTCTCTGGTGCCCACAGGCTGGCCATTGTGACTCGGTTCTACCTCCTTTTCTCTCAAGGCAGATCACAGTCTGTCTCACAGGAAAATGCCATCCTGATACTTCAGTACACACACAGTTCAAACTCTGTAGCACACAGGTTTTAGAAACCTCAAGGAATCTTCCAGAATTATTGACTGTGAAAATGCTGGCAAGCTTCCTTGGAGTGGCTGAAGCCAGCAGCACAAACCCTTCTCCCACTATGTAAGACATAACTCCCGACACTCTTCTCCCTTCAGTACTGTCTTAGGATCTTATCCTAATTACATATTCTTGACCCTCCCACTAGAACGGAAAAACATAGGACCAAAGAGGATGATGTCAGACCCCTAACAAAACAAAATCTGGTCAGAGCTAAAATGGCTGTGGAGAGCTTTTGGAGTGCTTTTACCCATTATTTCTAACAAATTTGCACAATGCAGATCTGCTAAGAGGCAATTTCAATGTGGTCTTCCTTTTACACATTTTTACAATGTGTTTTCCTAGAATATGTCTGCTGATTGCTATATATTTAGCCTGGATAAATCACAGAAGAAATGGCATCTCATTTTCAGTGGGGCTCTATATCTACAAAATATTATGCTGCATTGCATAAAATCAGAACACACTGAAAACAATATTTTACATCTGGACTAGACTACCCTGAATAAATACATTATAAAAATGATAAAACTATGACCCCACTGAAAACAAGATATTACATCTAATCTGGGACATCCTGAGTAAACAGAGTGCAAAAAATGTGTAAATGAAGATCCCTATGACAAGGAGATGTAACATCTCCCCTGCGCTATCCAGGATACAAAATATAGGGTAAGAAATATTTGCAGGAAATCTACTGTAAACTGGACTTCACTGTGTTCACTGACATAAACAGTTTATTGTTTTATAACATATTAGATTGCAGTGTTTATTTTGAATATTGTGGCCATGAAGATGGTGTGTACAGTGTGTGTGTGTGTGTGTGTATGTGTGTGTGTGTGTGTGTGTGTGTGTGTGTGTGTGTGTGTGTGTGTGTGTGTATGTGTGTGTGTGTTTGCTGTAGCTCAATATATTTCTTTCCCAAAAAGCATAGTAAAAAATGCTTGCCGATTGCTATATATTTCTCCTGGATAGTTCACAGAAGACCTGACATATGTCTGAGACAGTGTTTATCAGATAGTGTCTTAAGAGGTTAATAAAACCTACATCTTTTTAGATTTTCTGGGAAAGGGTAGCATTTATGACATATGAATCTTTCTAGAAAGACAATATCTGCCCAACTGAAGCTTGTAGCAAGAACATGTTTACATGCTAAGTATTTAAATGTGCAAGTTGTTGCATTTCGAAGGGGGGAAACAAATATCAATTTTAATAGACAACCAATATTTTACAAGCTATTTCAGTTTCCTAATGGCCATCTGATAAGCAGCTTGGAGTTATGTCTCCAACATTCTAAACAGAAAGAAGGGAGTATTTTATTTCAATTGGCATAGCGATTTGTAGATGAGGAAGGATACGCTGAAAACTCCAAAACATGTGATCCATTTTTCTAGCTAAAGACAGTAAGATGGCTGTAGGCTCTGCTCACAGCCATAAAAAGCACTGAAAACAAGTACTTTGAATGGAAACCACCTAAGTGTAATTCACTTCTTTAAAATAGTAAACTCCTCTGTGTTTTCTCAGGGCTAGTTTGATCTCTGACCTTGGTGCTAACTAGTGAAGCTTGACATAACTCATCAAGGCTCCAGAAGCAGGCTTACAGGACATACACATTTCTTATTTCACATGTTTGATGGTGCTTGGATCTTAACCCTTAATGTCTTGGTTTGAGTCTCCACTGTAGATACTGGCAGTCCTTCTGGGAACACACAGAAGTGCAAGTAGTCTTTCCTGGGGCAAAAAGGAAAAGTCAGGTAAGCCCCCACTATTTGGAGGGTTGCACTCTGTCCTGCCCAAACACTTGGTATCCACATCAAGTTCATCAACAGAGTCAATCTGTAACAATAAAAAATGTGAAACACAACATACAAGTCACATGCACAGTCTATCTAAACAATTGTTTCCTGACTAGAGTAGGCGTACAATATGTTCTAGACTAGACAAATACAACTAGTCTTACAACAAAAATGAAAGGCCTTTTGAATTAACAAAAACAGTTTTCATGATGCAGGAATGGATAGGTCCATAACTTTGAGTAATACTGTGACATTGATAAATGCAACACCAACATTATTCAACCTCTTTTTTTTACCCTTTACTGTACCTCCCGCTCTGGGTTATAGGGTCTGGACTTTGCAAAAGGCAATATGAGGCATGGATATGGGTGTGACATTCTGTGTACTATGTGCATTGATAAATTGGAAGGGGCACTTGGAGAGTCATAATTTAACTTGAGCAAAGGTTTGGCAGCTCTTTCACAGCCACAGAGTGGAACAGTCACTTCTTCCTCAGATTCTGGGGTAGCTACTCCCGATTCATTGACCAGCAACAAAGCATCCTCAGTTCAAATGGGTTCCGCAATTTCTGTGGTTTCTCTTATTTCTGTTGTTTCT
The DNA here is from genome assembly GCA_016271365.2 of Neoceratodus forsteri. Lineage (NCBI taxonomy): Eukaryota > Metazoa > Chordata > Ceratodontiformes > Ceratodontidae > Neoceratodus > Neoceratodus forsteri. Next base: position 1,123,340,099 of record CM057449.1, on the reverse strand, counting down.
ATAGTCTCTACAGATTCTCCACTTTCTTCCTCTGGCACATCCTCACACATGGGCCTATCATCCGGTATGCCACCTCAACAGTGACATTTCTACAGTGACATGCATCGATATCAACAACAGTGCCATGCTGCTGTATAAGTGCCACTGGAAGGGGCAACCACTTCCCCCAACCTGCACCCCCTCTCTGAACTAACTCTGACCTGGAGTTAGAATCCATTAGTTCTGGGGTGGTGGGGGGTGAACCCCCAATATAAAAAACACATCCAAACTGTGTGGCTTCATGATGACTGCAACTTGCAGTCAACATGGAGCCCGACACTGTAATGCTGGTTGTAATGCTGGTTGTGATCTTTTTTGTCGTGCCGGCATGGTAGAATCCCGTCATCCAAGGGGACGTATGGCATTGATTCAGAGTCCAATATTTTTGCTGGGAGCTCTGCAAGGGCTTTTTTAGGGTAGTATGCCCCTCATTCTGATTCAGAGTCTGAGTCCTCCTGATCTCCTTGAGCATCAGTTGTGGGAAGAACAATCTTTGATTGCCTTGACTTTTGCTTTGTATTTTTTCTGCGCATAGCAAATCAAATAGTTGTAGATTTCAGAGGTTCTATTTGTTCTACAACATCACTGCTGACCAATTAGCCAGTGGGCAAAAAATGGTTTTGGTGAATAGTTCACTATCTGACTTTTCTTCAGGATGAATCTTGTATATAGGCATGTCTCACATCTTTTCATTTACAACACATAAGGTACTGCCCCAACAATCAGCATTTTTCTGCTTCCCTGGCATTCCCACATTTCTTAACAAAACACAGTCTCCTGGCAGCTGTTCATGTGCCTTCACTCTTTTGTTGTACCTATCTTTATAGGCTTTGTTATGCTTTGTTGTAGCATCTGAGGCTAACTTGTAGGTGTCATTCAACTGTGTTTTTCAATCTTTGTACAGTCAAACCTGGTTAATCCAGGTGTATTCATTATACCCAGATAGTGACCAGATTAAAAATCAGGGACTAATGAGACAATGATGCCACTACGATATTTTTTGTCTAGATTTATGCATTAAAACAGCTCTGACTTTTTTAAAGGCATGGTTCAGGCAGCTGAACTCACTAAACAAATAACAAAGTAGGAGGAGAAACTTGGAGGAACTCTTAGATTTTGAAAGAATACTAGACAAGGTACAGTATGTCTAAAAACTTGCAGTGTGCCCTGGATCTGTGAGAGGACTGGATGCATTATAAATCCACATGATCGAACACTGTCACAGATAGTACTTACCTTAATTTGTCCTTACACCTGTTCTTTTGACAGAGTGGGTGCAGTTGTGGCTGTAAATGTGGGCTGAAGGAACATCGGGTTGCAGTGGAAGCAACATCATAGTAGAGGGGGGAAGTAGATGCTGTTAACTAACTCCTGATTCCAGCTGAGTAAAACTGAGCAGTCAGAACAGGTGGGAGGTAATGACTTCAATTTAACAATTTTTCCTAATTCCAAACCAACTGGTTTGACTGGGGAAATGAGATGGGGTTTCTTTAAAGTGAACGGAACTCCTATTTCTGAAAAATTGCAATTTTAGAATGACCGCATTTGGACTTATCAGCTGGAGCCAAAGAAGCCATCCTAAAATGCAGCTCTCACATGCCAAAACAGGAAGCAGCAAATTAGCAGCAGGCTAATGAAAATGCCAGTACACTATGGCTGAGGGTAGGAACCAGCAGCTTGGTCTCTCATTAGGACTCAACAGCTGGAGACAGGAGCAAGCAGTAAACATCTACTTCTTATAGCCATCAAATGGACTAACAAGGTATTTACACCTGCACTGCATAGAGCACTGACTGATGTAATGAGCAATGGATATGGATACAGATGTATTTGATTAACCAACAAAATAATATGGCATTTTTTATTTTCAGTGCTTAGAGAAATGGATGACCAGGTTTCTGTGTTAATCAGACATGGATTAACCAGGTTTGACTGTACATATTACAAGTAATTCTATGGCATAACTCCATCAGCAGAGATATCAAAACACAAGTCCACAGGAAGTCAGGCTTCCCTGCCAAACATCAGACAATCTGGAAAGAATCTGGTGGTGTTACTTTTGGTGCAGTTGTATGCATGGACTAGTACACAGTGACTTGTTGACTCCACTTACTCTTTTCCTTTGGCTCCAATGTACCTAGCATGTTCAGCAGAATACAATTGAATCACTCAGGCTGATGATCACCTTAAGGGTGATATGGGGCAGTTCATGACTTGGTTATTTCCCAAAAAGACAGTATTTCTTTTAATACACAGGTTTGAAAATCTCAACCTTGGTCCAATGAATCCACTGTAGGGCTGCATTGTGTACAAAGAACTTTTCACTAGGATTTTTGTGACATTTGTTGCCTTTTGGTACTTTATCGGATGGGCTTGGATAGTGATCTGTTACTACTAAGAGGTTTGTAATGTTCTTAGAGTCTGGTTCCAGGCTGGGAAAGTCTATGCATACCAACTCCATGGATGCACTTGTAACTATATTTACAAGAGGGGCTGTTCTCTGAGGCAGAGTTTTGCATCTACACATTTGCTGCAGTTTTTGCAATATTGTTTCATGTTACTCCCCATACATGGCCAATAGAAGTGAGCATGAGCAAGGTCCAAAGATCACTCACTTCCAAGGTGTCCTATGTCAGCATGCAGGGTGTGCAATAAAACTTTTTTTTAACTTTGAGGTTAAGAGTAATTGCAGTTTTGGGAAACCTTGTGATCCTTGAATTTCTTGGTACAGCAGATTCAGCACTCCATCTCTCCCTGACTGGCTTCAGCTCCTGGAGATTTGTACTACCTGGCACCGTCCCTGGAGCTCATCTCTCTGCTGCCTTAATTTCTTTCTTTCTTTTTTTTTTTTGTGCTGACTTTTCCATTGGCAGATTATATATTTTAGCCACTAGAGGGCCCAGTTATAAGCACACATACCCAATCCAACCCAATCCAATCCAATCCAATTCCTGTCTCATTTCACTTATTGTGTGGCCAGTTTATCACTATTCATCAATCTTTGCCCCCTTCCTCTTCTACTTCTGTCAAGGCCTGTGCTTTTAGGATCACTCCCTGTTGCCTAGCACTCAGCCCTGTTCTACTCCCATCCACCACCCTAACTTCATAAGTTCTACACTTTCTCCTTATACTGCTTTGGACACCTGTACCTCTTTTCACTGTGTTCATAAACACCTTTCTAATGCTGCCTCTACTTCTGTCTTTCATACCCTCAACTCCACTAGTACTGGTACACCCCTCATTTACCAGCATCACCACTCTATGTAGGGATATATTCCTTGGTGTACCCTACCACCATCCAAAACACACTACTGAGCTCCCATGCTAGCCTCTCTCAATAATAACCTAAATAATCTCCTCCCCATCCCTGAGTACCCCCTTATCTTTCAATTACTCATGCCCTGCAGTAACACACCTGCTAAAAATCCATCAGAAGTAGATGGTGTTAGGCTCAGAAGCTCCTTGCTCACTGTCTTGCTAGGATTGCACTTCTCCTCCTGCTCCTAGCTGAGAATGTACACCCAATCCCCGGTCTGCCCACTTCAGCATACGAACGATACAAGAAACAAGGCTCCATCAAGCTAGTGACTCTTAACATCTGCAGCCTGCTGACTAAGCTTGATGCACTCCAAGTCTGGGTGTTACAACATAGGCCAGATGTTATAGCCCTTAATAAAACTTGGCTCTCTCCTAAGGTCCCAGATAATGCTGTATCCATTCCAGGTTATGCCCTGTTCTGAGTCAACAGAATTGCCAAGAGAGGGGGTGGCTGTGCCATTTATTTAAGGGAAACTCTTAAAGGGCTAGTCATCCCATTACCTCCCTCTACAAACAACTCTCAAATCCTAGCAGTTAAAATAATCCTGGGCCAGCAGAGAAAATCCCTCAGTTGCATCAGTATACATCCCCCTGCGTGAACATGTTACAGGCTTCCAAATGATCACAGACTTCATGGACGACAGCACCTCCCGTGGTGAGGCAATTGTAATGGGTGACCTAAATGTTAACTGGCTAGCTCGAGAAGCCAACCCATATAAGGATGCCATTGCTGCTCTAGACATTACTGAAATGGTCACCTCTCCCACTAGGTTTAATTATAAGTCTGGTAGTAGCTCCTTACTTGACCTGATCCTCACCTCTTGTCCCAGCAGAATCACTAACACAGAAGTTCTCCCAGATGCCCTCAGTGATCACTCCCTAGTTAGTTAAGGATCTTAATATGTATAGCCTTGAGGAGAGGAGAGAGATGGGGTACATGATTGAAACTTTCAAATACCTCAAGGGAATCAACAAAGTCCAAGAGGGTAGCATCTGTCAGAAAAAGAGGCATGCAAGAACAAGGGGACACAATTTGAAGCTAGAGGGGGGACAGCTCAGAGGTAATGTGAGGAAGTATTTTTTCATGAAGAGGGTCGTGGATGCATGGAACAGCCTTCCTGAGGAGGTTGTGGAGTCAAAAACAGTGGTGGAATTCAAGAATGCATGGGACAGACATAAGGCAGTTCTAGGGGGTAGAGGTTGGAAGAAGTAAGCTGTTGGTTAGCTAGGATCTACAGCTTATCCATTAGGTAGGGAAATGGGCAGACTGGGTAGGCCAAGCGGTCCTTATCTGCTGTCAAATTCTATGTTTCTATGTTTCTAACCTAAGTCCTCTTTCTCTTATAAAAGAATCTTAATAAAAGGAAAGCTTCCATAATTCCTTGCTGCTCTGTCAACGGTTGACTAGACACCCCTTGACTCCTTGAACAGTGTTGACCAAGCACTTGACTTTTTCATTGCCCAGTTTAATAAAGTTTGTAACAGTTTTGCCCCCTACATACATGCAAAACTCAATCTACCACTAATCATTGGATTAACTTTGAACTCCTCTCCATGATGCGAAACTGAGATAACCTTTGGCACTGAGTCATGGACTCAGGGAAACCACATGATATGCAGCTCTATAAGGCAGCTAGAAACCAGTGCACAATAGCTATACAAAGAGCCAAGCTAGTCTTCTACAACCAGGAACTTATTAACTCCTGGAGAAATAGCAAACCCTTCTGGGAGAACATCAAGAGCCTCATGGGTAAACCAAGCAAATCCTCCCCCACTATGATTGAGGTTAGCAGCTCCACTTTACAGGACCCCAAAGAAATAGTGGACTCCTTTAATCTTACATCCACGGATATTAGCAGTGTCCTTCCCCCCAACTTCTTTGACAACTCTGCCTGGCACTGCCTCAATAATAAAATCAATCTCCACAGTAATACTCCCCCCTTCTACTTTAAGAGGGTATCCATGCCTGAAGCCAAAAGATATCTTAACAAAGTGCTAAGCAAAACCAGTTTTAGCAGTGATACCCTTGACCTAAAACTCCTCTCTCTCTCCCTTGATGTTGTCCTACAACCTCTCACTAAACTTCTGAATCTTTCACTCTCTCATAAACAATTCCCCCAGTTCTGGAAATCAGCAGTGGTCACACCCATTCATAAAAGTGGTGATAGGTCTCTTCTCTCTAACTACCTCCCTGTCTCTATCCTCCCACTACTCTCCAAGGTATTAGAACAAATTGTAGCTGACCAGTTGTCTGAACACCTCAACAAATATAACTCACTCTGCCCACAACAACATGGCTTTAGAAAAGCCCATAGTATTACCACTGCCCTGCTTGCCTTCACTAGCCATATTCATAAGGCAATTGACACCTACTGGGTGTGGTGTTCATTGATTTGACAAAGGCATTTGACACCATGAACCACCAGCTCCTGCTTCACTCACTCTCCTCCCTTGGACTATCTAATGATGTAACCAAATGGTTTGAAAGCTACCTCTCGGCAAGGAGACAAAAAGTCAAAATCATTGACTCTCTGTCAAGTGCCCTTCCTGTCCTCTCTGGTGTACCCCAGGGTTCCATCCTTGGCCCTCTACTTTTCAGTCTTTTCATTAATACTCTTCGTGCAGCTTGCAATAATAACTTAATACTCTATGCTGATGATACAGTCCTCTTTTCCTCCCATACTGACCCCATCTCGCTCTCCAAGGTACTATAGATGAACTTCAGCCTAGTTGAAACCTGGCTTCTCCAACACAAGCTGTTGAGGAATTACAAAAAAACCAAGTCCATGCTGTTCCATAACTCTCACAGCAAATACAGATCCATAAACTTCACCATACATAATGATCTTGAACAGCCACTTGAGCAAGTGCAGGAGTTTAAATACCTTGGTATTACCCTTGATTGCACAATGTCTTTCAGCTCACATGTTCAACACATCTCAAAATCAGTCAACTCAAGAATTGGGGTCCTCTACCACCTCCATCGCTGTCTTACCAAAGAAGCTATGCATGCAGCCATAACTGCCTCAGTCCTACCCATCATTGATTATGGGCTTGTCTTCTATGGAGCTGCCATTGATACCACCCTAAAACAGGTCAAGACAGCCATTAACAAATGCTGTAGATGTCTCACTGGTGCAGGGAAGCATAAACATACCTGTGATCTCTACAAGCAAGCCAACTGGCTCAATCTAAATAGTAGACTTGCCTACCAGACCTACCTACTAGCTAAGAAAATTTGTCTTAACCTCACACCCCCTACAACTCATGCCTTAATGTTGCCCACAGTCACTGCATATTTTTACACGTAGTTCCCTCAAACCAACATTTATTGTTCCATTCTGCTGTACCAACCAGGCTCAACGTGCTTTCCACACCAGGGCCCCCCTGCTGCTAAACAGCCATCCTCCTGAAATTGTAGCTGAAAACAAGTTTGGCCCATTCAAAGGTAAACTCCACCAGCACCTCACTGACCTCAGCAGTTGTGACTGCTCTGCCTAGGCTTGCAGCTTTGTTTCACCTCTCCCTCCTCTTCTCTCCAACCTTGCTACCCTCCCCACTTCTCTCCACACCACCATCCCCTGCTACTCCCCATCTCACTCCCACCCCCACCTACCATTCTACCCCCTCACCTCCCACCTACCATTCCACCCCTCTCCCATTCCTCTCCTCCTGTATCCCCTTCCCTATCACCCTATCTCTTGTTGCTCCATCCCCAGACTACCTAGCACTTATCTTTCTGTTCTTGCACTTATGACAGTGTCAAATCCTTGACTGCCAACCCCCCTTTTCTCCACCCCTTCCCCTCTTGTCTCCCAACCCTTGCTCCACTTATGTCACCCCAGGATGGTTTTCATCTGTATCTGTATCTTGCTATGTATGCACCCATATTGTTAATTGTGCATTGTTATTTGCCACTGACTGTTTGCTACTGTGCTAGTCTATACACATGTACTGTCTTTTGCTACTAAGTTAACCTCCTGACCTGTATTGCATCTTACCTCTGCTTATGTCTATGTTAACCTCCTGACCTTGTATTGTATCTTACCACTGTTTTGCTTGCACCCATTGCTGACGTGGAACCTTTGTAAAAGAACCCTTGGTTCAAAGGTATTTGTAATCCTAGTAATAAATAAATAAATAAATACATAAAATCTCTGATTTTCAGTTTTGGCCACTCCCGCAGTAGCAATTTTGTGTCAGGGTCATTGGTACAAACTTGAGAGGCATCACTCCCTTTCTCCACTGTGAACACAATGTATTTCAAGCAAGGGTCCATTATTTGCTCTCATTGTAAGTCTTTGTGAGTTAACTATGGGAGAGTGGCTGGATCTAGTGCAGCAAAGTGATCGTAGACAGTTGGTACAGAGGTGCCAGGGGTGCCAAGACTGTCTATGAGACAATGAGCATTTGCCGTAGACTGACTTATCCGAGTCAAATGTTTGCACAGTGCTTTGACAGCTTGTTCTGTGATTTGTACCCACATTTGTCTGTGCATGATGCATTTGGTTATCTTGACAGGGCACCAGTGTCCACCTGATTCAACCCAGGTCTGTATTCTAAACAATAGTCATAGGTTAACAAGGTAGTTAACATCTGTGTCCAGCAACATCTAACTTTATAGTGGTTTTAGTATGTGCCAATGGGTTGTTATCTGTCTTGACAGTGATGTGTGCCCTGTACAAATATTCATGAAACTGATCCACAATGACACACTTGAGTGCAAGCAAATTCAGTTTGTGAACAGGGTAGTTCCTTTCTGCTGTGTTCAAACTCCTACTGGCAAAAGCAACTACCTCAGACCTTCAGGATTACTTTGATACAGGACAGCTCCAAGTCTGCAGAAGGCATTGCTGGATCAGCAGATGCTAGTACTGGTGAATTTATTAGATGGTAGATGATTTGTTTGAATGGCTTGTCACACTGGGTGTCCCATCTCTGACTGAATGTGTCACTGGGTTGGAAATACTTTTTGTTCAGATCGGAAACTGTAGGACACTTTTTGTCTTTGTTGGTGGGTAGAATTGGGTTAGATTCAACAACAGGCCCACCACTCGAGTATAGTCTTTGATAAAATGCCTATAATACTTGCAGAAGACTAGGAAACACTGTAGGTCTTTCAGGTTCTCTGAGTTTGGCCAGGTGGTCAAGGCTTCCAATGTTGCTTGGATCTGTTTGAGTTCCTTAGAAAACAGACAATGACAGCAGAGAGTTTCATGTCTCTATCTGCACATTCCATGAGGCACTGGAATGTTTCTTGGGTGCCAGATGTGCCTTGCAGCATACAAAGGAATTCATAGAAGCCAAGTGGGCATATGAAAGCAGCTTTCTCTGTATCCTCCAGAACCATCATGAACAGGTAGTACCATCTCCTCAAATCCAGAGCTGAGAGCCACTTACTTCCATTGAGATAATCTAAAGCATACTGAATCCGGGGCATTATATACTGATATACATACAGATATATATTGTCATTGCAAAAAGCTGCATTAACTTAGGGTTGATTTCCCAACAACAAAAGTCTGGAAATTCAATATTAGGGTTACCAACCCTATCACCCCCACCATCCACAGGCCAAGTGGCACTGGGGTGTGCCTTTGGGTCATCAGGCCTAACTCTCACCCTGTTATCCTATACTGTACTATTTCAGCTTGTTTACACATGGAATGGGGTGAGAGTTAGGGCTGACAACTCCAAGGCACACTCTAGCACCTGTTGGTCTGTGGATGGTGGGGGGTAGGGTTGGTAACCTCAACATCGAATTTCCAGACTTTTGTTGGTGGGGAATCAACCCTAACTGATGCATTAACATAGTTATTTGCAATAAATATATGTATGTGTGTGTGTGTGTGTGCGTGTGTGAATATATATTGTGGTCCTTTTCTCCAGGGTTGCTGAGTGCTGAATCATAGCATACTGTAGTGAGGTTTATTTTCAGTTTCAGTTTATTTTTTTATACTGGAAAAGCATGTGAGGAAAATGTCCTGTTTTCACTGGTGAGGTTTGCAGACTGAATAATTTTCTGATATGGTAGAAGGCTGTGATCATTCACACCTGTCATTCAATTGAGGTGTTTTCTCAGGATGGCACTTTAAAACAATTATTCTGCCTCCTTGTAAATGGGGGTGGGAGAGTTAATGCTGTTTTGAAACCTTAATGTGAGTTTCTATGCAGTAACCAACCCAACCAACCTAGGGCTAGAGATTCAAAACTTTGCCCCAGGGTAAAATTAGCACTGCACGGTGGTCAACATTAGCCCGGAACCACTTATACACCATATTCAAAAGAATAGCCCCAAGGCTACTTGAGTTGAAAATAGCGTGCAAATGAAGGTGTGCAAACAGGGCTGAGAGTGCAGTGCAACAATAGTCTGGCAACTAAGACAGCACTGAATATAACAACCGAGAGCAGTGCAAACTGCAACAGTGGCCCAGTGCACACAGAGATGGAGTAAGGTATGGCTGAACAATGTGGGCATTGCGTGTGCTAGCAAAGCAGTGGAGCACAACAACAGCAAACAACAGTGCAGGCCAGATACTGCAGAACTATGTAATGGAACATTACAGTATTGCGCGGCACTGACAAGTTTGCGTAGTGCTGACACGTTTGCCTGGTGCTAAAGTTTGCCATATTCAAAACTGCAATGCAAATGAGCCTACTCAGGCAATCTATGGGCAAACAGCCACACTAGCATCTCATTACAGCCTGCTTTGCATATGGATTGCCGGTGCTATAACATGTTGCACACAGCTCCACCTGTAGGTCTGACTGGAATTACAGGTTGATAGCCACATTTCTTTCTGTGCTCACAGCTCTACCTGTAGGTCCAACTGGTATTACAGGTCAGTTGTCACATTCATTGTGTGCTCACAGCTCACAGAGCATTAGCTGCAGTCTTGGTTTGGATACAGATGCAAAGACTAATGTGGCCCACGGGAGTAGCACTACAGGAATGGATGTTCAATGCATGTCAATGCATTGCGTCACTTTAGATGGCCAGTCACATAAGTACTGGGTAAAATGCTAAAGAGTTTGAATTGAAAGCAGAAACGGAGTGTGGTTAGAGCTAAAACTAGAGAGAAGGTAAGGATTCCAAAAACAACAGCATACTAGAGAACTGCAAGCTATTTTTTAAGAAGTATATAAGGGGTTTTACTTTGAGAAAAGATTGTATGGAGATAAATTGCAGTGGTTAGAAATAAAATGGGAAGTGAATAAGCATCATAATACACGGTAGATGCCAAGAAATGAAAAGCTATAATGTAAATACTAAGTACGGCTTCCAAATTAAGAGGAAAGAGAAAACAAGAAGTGTCTCTCTCCTTTTTGTATAGAACAGTTAAAAATAAGGTTTTGGCTTGAGAAATGAGCGTTTTTGAGGAAGAGGATTTTCAGAAGACATGCTTAGAAGACATGTTAAGTGTTCTCCTCTTTACATACAGGACAGTTTAAAACAAGGTTTAGGCTTGTCAAATGAGCCTTTTTCAAGCGAAAGACTGTCTATAAGAAATGTTAAAGAACAATAATTGTGGTGGTGATAGGAATGGTTTGCAGTAGCGTTTAGGTAATAGTAGGCATACTAAAGCATATGGAGACATAAAATATATAAAAGGAAGATAAAACATGTCAGAACACTTCTGGGATTTTTTATACTTCATTTTTGCAGCGCACCTACTACATGTGACCTTTAAAATTGCACCAAGTAAAGTTCTAGAAGCATAAATGAAGTGGATTTAAACAAAGAATTAGAAGGTAAAGATATTCTGTATAAAATTATGCTCAAAATAGGGAAAAACAATAAAAGGAATTAATGAACATGTAAAAAAGAAATATGATGCAAGAACTTTTGACATGAATTTAGAATTTTGAATGTGGGAGAATGTGTCTATGTTATTGAAATTTAATAAACTGTTGTTCGAAGGAGGAAATCATATAAAAAGAGAGAAAAATTTTTTTTGCTGCTGTTTCTTGAACCATTATATATAGTTTAAAGGTGTAATGTAATATAAGGAAAATGAAAGGTTAATGAAAGAGTGAATAGTGTGGGCATTTGGCTTGTGGTAACTGGTGGATAATTGATTAATGATTTAAAAAGTAGTAAGATGCTGAATGTAAATGAATAATTAAAACTAATTAGTATATTTAATTATAGGAATGAAATTAACATCTGAATGATAGTAATTGTTGGAGCACTTATCTGGATTGCTGTACATCAAGTGAGTAGCACCTCTTGTTATGCAAAAAGAAAGTTTTTTAAAGAAAAAAGAATAAGTGAGTATTAATTGTGGGCAGGATATTTATGACTGTATATTTATGTATTGTTTAAGGATTATGAAGGCACCTCCTGAGGAAGCCAATACTGCTGGTGAAACATTGAGGATATGGGCCAGAAAATAAATAAATAAATATAATTTTGAATAAGAAGACCCGTCTGCATGTGCGATATTTTGCATCCCCCCCCCCATCTTTTATGAGAGAGAGAGAGAGAGAGACCTCGTGTTTTCTCCCTGACAGGCTATTACTTACCCTACATTCTGACTCACCTATGTTGTATCACACATTACAATGATAATTTTACCAGGGCTAACACTTCAACTACTAGCAGGAATTAATACATATTAGGCCTCTGTTAAAACTTGTAATAAAGCAGACACTGACAAACAGCAGTGAAGTTACCAACATTATGCAATACTAGTTGCAATACAACTTCCTAACAGACTCAGTAGAGTAGCACCCCAAATGGCATCAGCAGCCTGGAGGCATGGTGACTCAGCATTCAGCAACCCTGGAGATATGGACCACATCAAAAAGGCATTAAATATATGAATTTGTCAACTTTGTTCCAAAACCTAAAATACACATAGTTTTTAATAGAAATGTTTGTTGAATGTTGCTATCTCTTTTACTTGTAAAAACCATTGCACATAATTTTTAAACTTTGTAGAAATAGGTTCTATAAGTTTGCTGACAGGGAAGACTAGACTGTTGAGTTCTGGAGATGACATAATCAACAGCTCTTCACTAAAGTTAGCTTTTTTGAACAGGTAGTGAAATCAGGGTTATTAAATAGATCATAACTTTAAAATGAAGTAACACAAAAACCTAATTTTTGGTATGTGATCTATTGAGGGCATGCTTATTCTAATTCTGCAAAGTAACACTTTTGGCCAGAGTCCCTCTTTAATAACTTTGCCACCGTAAAGCAGATTTGCCTGAAAGTTTGCATGCACGGTCTGGTACCATAGATCTTTGGATCTGACAAGTGCGTTACAGTCGGATGTACAGTAGTGGAGCTGCAGATGCAAAAAACCCTGCAAAAAAACAGACTTTTTGCACGTTTCTGTGCTCGAACCCACAGCCCACATGATTTGTTCATTTGGTCTGAAATCTTCAGGGCAGATGCAGTCTGAATCACCGATATGTTTTTGGAAGATTTGGTGTAAAAATATTAAGCCACTCAAAAGTTATTCAAAAAACAAATGACCCATTATAGTCAAAGGAAAAAAATATATGTGTCTCACGAAAGTGTCGCAAGTACAATTTTCCTTTCACAAATGTCCCTTTTACTTTCTTGCTGCTGCCATCTTGTTTTCAGTTAGTGAGAGAGAAAAATGCCTGGCATTTAAATTTGGGACCACCTAGGTAAACACTGACTGTTCTGTTTACCTAGTCGAGTCCTGAGGATGCCAGCCCTATCTTTTTGGGGGGTAAACCCCCCCCAGAAATGCTATTTTAAAAGATGGTACCCCAGTACTTTTGCAAATTGCAAAAGAAATGGGTGCGACACTTTCGCAAATGCGAAGGTTTCAGGCTGTACTTTTGTGAAACATTTGCAATTTGAGAAAGTATTTTGTTCAAAAACTGCAAATCTTTACCATCACACTCCAACAAAATGGTTGGGGCTTTTAGGCTGAAATTTACAGGGTGGCAAGCCCTTGTCCCCCAGGTGTGCCTTTTTGGTGGTTTGGTGCCAAAACATTCAAGGGGCCCAAAGTTACAGTGTTATGAAGTTGAGAAATTTCCCATAGGATAATACTGCTGTGCCTGTGATGCCTTTCAGTGCCCATATCTCAAAAATGAAGTGAGATATGGATCTTTTGCTACCTACAGTGACCTAACTGGCAAAAACAAGTTTGGGAATCATAGATTACACCAGCAGTGGAATTTCTTTCCTAGTTGCTACGGTTACGGAGATATTGGCACATTAGTGTCACAAGGGTTCCAAGGGTGCATTTTCAGTGCATTTTGGTGCCACTATCTTGTAAACAACATGAGAAACAGATCTGGTTGATCTATCTTGCATAGAGTACTCACTGTCATGATTACAATGGCACTGGAATTTTTTTCCTAACTACTACGGTTGCTGAGATATTAGTAAATTAGTGTTACAGGGGTTCCTTGCCCTGTAGGGCTGCTTTATGGCTCAGTAGTTATGTGTAAGTAGGAGAGCAGGGCCCAGAGTGGCCCTGCTTCCACATACACATACCATTATGCAAAAAATGGGCAATATGAAGGGTACGCAGGGCCTGGAGGGCCCACACCCCCACTAACACATACTACTTACCAGTTACATTACACTTTCTCAAAAAGAAGGTAAATTCATAGCAAAAAAACTCCATTAATGCATCAGTTAGGGTTCATAGCACAGTGACAAAAGCATGAAAATGTGGTGTTAGGGTTACCACCCCTATCACCCCACCCCCACCTCCCTACCCTCCACACAGCAACAGGCATTGGGATGTGCGTTGGAGTCATCATGCTTAACTCCCACCCCATTCTCCTATACTGCACCACCTCAGCTTCTTTACACATGGAATGGGGTGAGAGTTAAGCAGATAACCTCAATGCACTCCCTGGTGCCTGTTGGTGAGTGGAGGGTGGGGTGGTAGGTGAGGTAATCCTAGCACCACATTTCCATGCTTTTGTCTTTATGCTATGAACTAACTGATGTAACAGATTTTGCCATGAATATCTAGCTATAGCTATATTCATTGCAAAAAACTCTGTTAATGCATTAATTAGGGTTCACAGCACAGCAACAAAAGCATGGAAATGTGGTGTTAGGGTGTATATATATATATATATATATATATATATATATATATATATGTGTATATTTATTTCAAGGTGAATTGATCTCTTCTTCAGAATTCTGAAGCTGATACACATGTAAACTGTATCATTCTTCTTGATCACAACAATGATAGGCATATGACTGATTCCTGCCACAAGCAATTCCATAAAATGTCTTCTTGCTTCATCAATGTCTGCTGGGGCCAGGTGATAGGATCAGTCTCAAAAAGGGTGATCATGCAGTCTGATGTGATGTTCTTTTCTGGTGACACATCCAACATCTCATTAATGAAGGGAGAAGACTAGTTTATTCTGCCAACTTATGGCTCATTCTGGTCTTCTATTTTTCAGTCAAAGAACTCAGGGTCAATTCCAGAATTCTCATCTTCTATGTTAGGTTGGGGCTGTACTGCCGTGTCTGCACAGTAGGCTTTGGCTAACATGCAACCTTTTCTTACTATGGTGTCTTGATCCATCACATTCTTCACCTGCATGGTGATTCCTCTTTCACAGACATGTGCTCTCACAGGAAGCACACTCGGTTTGACCAGCAGTCCTTCTGGCAATTCATGCCCTTCAGTGGCATCTATCATCACAATCTGGTTCTTTACATCTTGTTTCAGTTTCATCACTCCACTAATTCTACACTCAGCATTGAGGGGAAAGATAGTACTTCAGATTCTTGGTGCCAGATGATGCCAACAGGATCTCCTGTGGCCTCTGGTCTCTTCTGTGTCTGCTTCTGGTAAGCCTTCTTCATCAGTCTGTGCACTTGCAGTGCTCTTCCATTCTGTGGCACCTCTCACTCCCGGCAAAGTTGGGCTAGGCATGCAAACAGATGTGCATTTGTTCTGATGAGGATGGGCACACTGTCAATCATTCCTGACCCTGGGAAGACCAATGCCAACATTTCAAATGTGACACCAACTCCAGCTGCTGTTAATGAAAAGCAATCCAGACTTTCAAGCAACCAAGTTATTGGTAAGACTTATTCATTTATTTATTGAATTTATTTTGACCGGGTAGGCCCACTGAAACCAGAAGTCCCCCTTTCTGGGGTGACCCAGGTGTGGAGGGGGGGATACAGATGGTAACCAACTGAACTGGTACCAGATTAAGCTGTTGGTGGTATTTTATTTTGGCGAATGTGGGAAATGTGGCCAGGACTCCTGGGAAATTCCACTACTCTTTCAAGCGGGGGCACTGCTGTCTGTTTGGATGGCTGCCAATGGTGTCAGAGTGGAGTTGGCTGTGTAGGAAGCAAGAGGGTTTGCTCCCCCTTCTGCTTCAGGCTTCATAAGAGCTGCAGCTTGCAAGATGGCAAGTAAATGTTTAATGCCTGCTGATGAGAAGCAGGAAGGTGTTTACCTGTAAAGAAATCACCAGAAGATATGGAGGATGTTCTCTTCCTCAAGTTGGAGTGTAAGAAAAGGTAGTTGCAGAGTGTCATTGCTGAACAGTCTGCTATGTTGGCCTGGAGGTTGAGTCAGAATGGAAGAGGAGACCGGAGTTCGGAAGAAGGAGTGTCAGAGAAGTAGGATTGGTCTGCAGAGGGTCCATGTCCCACACGGATAAAGGACCAAGGTTCCTCACAGGTGGAAGAGGATGGAGACGCATTGACTGGAATGGTGCTTGTGACTGGGACTCCTCTACAGTCAGGTAATGCATTTACCTTTAGCTTTCCAGTGGAGAGCCCTATCACAAGCAAGGTGGTGGAAAGAGGGAGTACAGGGGAACCGCAGCCCAATGAGCTGCAAGAGGATGTGCTGCACTCACAGACAAGTGCTTCAGGAATGATTTACTGTGTGGTGGTGTTTTTAATTTTTACTCACAGGGATTGCTACTGTTTGTTGCTAACATTTCATTGCTTTATTTTTTTCTCTGATTCAAATTGTTGTTGCTGGTATACCTTCTTCTGCATTATTACAAGGTGTGCCTACAGGTGTGTGCTAACAGATTACTGCTGTAATCTTCTGATTCAAATTGTCTTTTGCAAGGTATATCTTCTGTTACTGCTTTATTTTCTCTGGAGCAAAGTTTCTTACAGGGTATATCTTCTCTGAAATTATTACAGGTGGTGCTTTACAGGTTTTACAGTTTTATCTAACATTAGGATAAGCTTTCAGGGTTACTGCATTTGTTGTTGACTGATTGTTTCTGCTCTACCTCCTTGTTCTTTTGTCCGTGGTTCTTCTTTTTAGACAGGGAAAGGGCCCATACCCACCCCATCCCCAACCACCCCACTACACTCCATTTATAGGGTACCACAGTTGTGACATTTCCTGTGGCAGAGCAGGAAGGGCGGATCAGTGGGGCCTCACAAGGTGATCTCATTTACAGGGCACTAGTAATTTAACTTGTTATAACAAGTTAAACAAAGCACAATTAAACCATTACTTGCATTTTTTTCTTTCTAATTACTCTGACTAGGTCACAAACCCAGCAACTTATTTGGAATGGATTTCATTAACTGCAGGTACTGTGGAACAATTTTCAGAAGGACAGTCTTACAAGATTTAGGACACTGTCCTACATGCTGGGCCTTTGGAGATCTTAGGTCTCAGCTCCAGGCAGCATGGGCAGAGATTGCACGCCTCAAATTTCATATTGAAGAGGAAATACATTATAAGAACCACCCGCCATTTCCCCAGCATCCAACAGAAAACCTCGACCGCAGAGGTAGTTGGTCCAGGAGGTTGGCAGGTGGTTAGGAGGAGCAAATCAGGTGCCCCATCACTCTCTGCTCTCCAACACATTACCTCCAAAACCATATAAACACTACAAACAGGTATCTGCCTCTATCTCTGAAATCAAATAAAGAGGCAGAAGACACTGCAGAGCAGGACACTGCGCACAGGAGCTACACAACAATACTCACCCAAATCAGGAACCAAAACTAAACAAGCACAAAGGAAATCAAAAACTTCTGATCATAGGAGACTCCATGATTCGGGAGTTGATACCCATCTCCAGCCAGGGTGATGGTCAGATGTCTCCCAGGTACATCAGCATGGAGAGACACTGACCGCATTACTAAAATTGTTCACAAAGCAGGAGAAAACATTGATGTCCTAGTACACATAGGGACTATTGATCTCGCCAGCCGTCAGTTGTGGAGACCAAGGAACACCTGACTAGGCTGGGTGACAAACTATCATCTATTTCGTCTGGCATCTCCTTCTCTGAGATCCTGCCAGTCTGGGAGAAGGGAGCAGATGGACGGAAGGTCAGAGAAGGGGAGATAGGAGCTAAACACGTGGCTCAAGGACTGATGCCAGGAAAAGGACACAGATTTGTAGGGAACTGGCAACAGTTCTGGGAGCAAAGTTCTTTAAATTTGATGGACTGCATCTGACTAAAGAGGAGTCAGTGCATTGGGGCAGAAGTTTGACGTCTTTGCAGAATATTTAAACTAGCAATGGGGAGAGGGGTGCAGCACCCCATACGCCGAATGGGAAGAACACCTCCCCTCAGCTAGTGGTCAAACAGGAATTCCAGCGTGTTTGCCATTCATTTGCATCACCAGGTAAGAAAAAGGTTTGTCTCCCCATACGATGCACAGGGGTAATGCCAAACTTCACCCAACAACTAACACACCAAAATCTGGCCAATGGAAAATCATGTACACAATGCTCACAGCCTGGGAAATAAGATCCCAGACCTGCAGGCAATAATGTCAGAGGCTAAACTGGACATAGTAGCAATTAGTGAGACGTGGTTTACCAGTAACACACTTGGGAGACTCAGTACCTGGCTATGTATTGTTCAGAAGAGACCGAGGCAAAAGGGGGAGGGTGGCCTGTATGTTAATGAAAATATCAAAGCTACAGAAATTCAGAATACATAAGGAGCCAGAAGAACTGTGGGTCACCCTGAAACAGGAAATGGGACAGCCATAAGAACTGGGGTTGTCTACAGGCCCCAGACCAGAGGGAGGACATAGACACATTACTGTTAGAAGATATACAAAACATGACAGCTAAAGGGAGGTTCTGATAATGGGAGACTTCAACATGCCAGATACAGATTGGTCAATACCAGCAGGAACATCTGCCAGAACTAGACTCATAGTGGATTCCTGCAGGGAGGGCCTCAAACAACTGGTACAGCAACCCACAAGAGACAGGGCTATCCTAGATCTAGTACTGACTAACAAAGAAGGGATCACAGATCTCCAGGTAGAAGGTCACCTGGGAGCCAGTGACCATCACATGGTATGGTTCAATTTGGCTACTACATCAAAATCATCCCATTCCAAAGCAAAATATGGGACTTCAGAGGAGCTGACTTTGATAAGATGGCCAACAGAGTTAAGCTAGCCCTGGCAAAAGAAACACAGGTGAGGAGGTACAGGCAAAGTGGGCAAGCATTAAGGATACAATACTTGAAGCAACATCCCATTGTGTTAGACAGAAAAGGAAGTGCAAAAGAAGAAGGAAACCACTTTGGTTCTCAAATACAGTAGCAGAAAAGGTCAGAGCCAAAAGGCTGGCCTTCAGAAAATATAAGGAACACAGCGGGATGAAGATAGGAGGCATACCAAACTGCCCTAAGGGAAGCAGGTAAGGCAGTAAGGCAGGCAAAGTCCCAAACTGAGGAAACACTAGCACGAACAGTAAAAGAAGGGTGACAAGACTTTCTATAGATACATTAGTGAAAGGAGAAAGTCCAGAGGGGGTATTGCTGTTTAATGGAGAAAAGGGAGCATGTGAGGAGGAGGACCTGTAAAGGCATCTATCCTAAATAGATACTTTGCTCAGTATTTACTGAAGAGAAGGTAGGGCAGGGCCCACAGCTCAGCATCATGGACACAGGGGGAGGGAGGTGAGCACTACCCCTCACAAAAGAAAGGGTCTTACAAGAGCTGCTAAGCTCAGGGTGGATAAGGCAATGGGACCTGATGGCATACATCCCAGGTACTTAAGGAGCTAAAGGAGGAACTAGCAGAGCCATTAGCAGAATTGTTTAGTGAGTCTCTGAGCACAGGAGAGGTCCCAGAAGACTGGAGAAGGGCTCATGTGATCCCACTCCACAAGAGTGGTAGCAGGGAGGAGGCGGGAACTACAGACCGGTCAGTCTTACCTCAGTAGTGGGCAAGATTATGGAGGCACTCCTTAAGGAAAGGATAGCAACACCTGGAATCCATAGGGCACAGGATCCAAGACAGCATGGGTTTACAAAGGAAGGTCCTGTCAAACTAATCTCATAGATTTCTTTGACTGGGTAACCAGAGTGGTGGACCAGGGGAGCAGTTGATGTCGCCTACCTGACTTCAGCAAAGCTTTTGACACTGTTCCACATAGAAGATTGATAAATAAGCTAGGTAGGCTCGGGTGGGTCAGAAGTTGGTCAACTGGGTGGCAAACTGGTTGACTGGCAGAAAACAGAGTGGTGGTAAATGGTATACAGTCAGAAGAGATGCAAGTCACAAGTGGGTACTCAGGGATCAGTCCTGGGGCCAGTCCTATTCAACATCTTCATTAGTGACCTCCAGATGGACTAGAGGGTAAGGCTTGTCTGTTTGCAGATGACACCAAGATCTGCAACAGAGTAGATGATCCAGATGGGTGGGCAGAATGAGAAGAGATCTGGATAAACTAGCAGAATGGTCAGAAGAGTGGCAACTGGGATTTAATGCAAAGAAGTGCAAAATCATGCACATAGGAAGAGAAACCCTGAAGCCACTTATAGGCTGGGAGGAGTTGCTAGCAGTCACAAAGGAAGAAAGAGACTTGGGCATCATCATCACTGATGACCTAAAATCATCCAAGCAGACCTCTAAAGCAGTAGGTAAGGCTAGGGGTGTTAGGGTGTATTAGTAGGGGTATCACAAGTCGTAAGAGGGAGGTAATCCTCTGTAAAGACATTGGTTAGGCCCCATCTGAGTACTGCGTGCAGTATTGGAGCCACACCTTCACAAGGACATTAACCAAATTGAGGCAGTCCAGAGAAGGGCAACCAAATGGTACAGGGACTGCATCAGAAGGCATATGAGGACAGATTAACGGAGCTCAATATTATACCCTTGAGCAAAGGAGGGAGAGGATATGATCAGACATTTAAACACCTTAAGGGCATAAACAAGGTGAAAGAGTCTAACATGTTTAAATATAAGAAAATAGCAGGACAAGAGGACACAGCATGAGATTAGAGGAGGCGATTAAGGGGAATATGAGGAAATTCTTTTTCACAGAAAGGGTGGTGGATGCATGGAATGGCTTACCACAAGAAGTGGTGGCTATGAATACAGTGCAGGGCTTCAAACAGGCATGGGATAGGCATAAGGGAGCAATACAAATGACTATGAATAGATAGGTCACTGACAGAGCAAAGGCCGATGGCACATTTATGAGGTAGAAAAAGAAATGGGCAGACTGGATGGGCCTTGCGGTCCTTATCTGCCGACAACTTCTATGTTTCTATGTTTCTATGAGTGAGACTGCTTTAGGGGTTACAGGGAGGGGGCTGAACAAGTCCCCCCCATTTTGATAGGAACTTGTCTTGTACCGGGGTCACTATTGCTGATGCTTTAAAAAACACATGCTGGATCAGGCCACAGGGAAACCAGCCATGGAGGTCTTCTGAGAAACACATGACTTATGAACAGTCTAGCATGGAAGATGTAGACAATCCTTTATCTTTACCTTCTACATTGCAGTTAACGCAACCCACTGTGCTCCCTTTACCACGTCGCATGGCATTGGAAACAGGAGCACTGTAGTACCCCCCTTAATGATTGTGAGAGACAAATGCTCTTGAGAAACCAGAGCCCCAAGTCCACATATACTTTTTCTCCTCCCCAAAGAGTTGGGGTAGAACAGGCAATGGGACAAACTGGAGGTATACCCCTGCCAGCCTTGGCTCGGGCTGGACCAAATGCCAGAACATATGCAGGTCTATTTCGTACCCTGTCTGAGTTTGCTAAATACAGAAATGCCTTACGCATTAGGTATCGGGGAGGACCTGAGACTTCCCTGAATAGACTGTAAGTGGGAAATGCACTCATTTTAGAAAATATGGGATTATCTGCTATGGAATTGTATGCCCTAATACATATCTTAGCGGACCCAATTTTTGACCTAAGTTTTAAGACAGCCAATGGGTTGGAATCCTTCTGGCAAAAATACCAGGAGGTGAATCATACCATGTCATGGTCTGTATTCATTGCCATCCCCCTTTCCAAACTGGCCTTCTGGATGATAACTATCCTGTTTAGAAATGAGGGGGTGGCTATTGGGGATATTCTATATTGATTGAAATCTAAATATACAGTTTTGGGGACTCCTGACCCTATTATGGATTCTTTACATATTTGGACAAGGGGGTTATCGTATTTGCATGCTTCTCCATCTCAGTAATGGCTCAATTCAGCACCTCCCTAGTTGTTTTTTTCTGGGTAGGGATGGGGTTTTCTGTTTTATGTGGGCCAGCCCAAGTCATGTTTTCATTGTGGGGCATATATGCACTTGAATAGTGCATGTGATAAGCTGAAGTGTTTCCTGTGTGGGGGCATTGGCCATACTGTCATTAACTGTCCAAATCCTATGTTTTGTAATTTGTGTACCGATATGCAACACACTAATGCCAACTGCCCCATGGCCATGCAAAACTCCCCTGCCAAGGATGGAAAGGCTCAGGAAGAAGTGGTTACTAGGGCTCAACAGAATACAGCCACCAAACAACTTGTACTCAGAACAGCAGTCCCTCCAGCATTGGACACGGGGACCCCTGTCTGTTCTGTGGGAGACCAGGAGGTTTTGATCCCACAGTCTCAGGATTCTGACCTTCTTTCATCTCATCCAGATATTCAGAATATAATCCCAGGTACATCTCCTCCAAGTGGGGATCCTGTGGAAGTAGAATCTACTGTGGATGCTATGCAGGGTCCAGAGGGGATGGAAGATCCCAGTGTACCAGTATAGGAACCTGTTATCCTGCAGTGTAATGAGATGCCTCCTTCAAATGAACCTGCATGGGAACAAAAGAGGGGCAGATGTCCCCATAGGGGCCCAGGATCCCATCTGTCTCAGGGGGGACACCAGGCATTACCCACATGAGTTAGTACCAGGAATAAATTTGCAGTCCTGGCTAAGAGGAAGCAGCCACTGGAGTAGGAGGAGGAGGATTCAGATGCCTTTCAGTGGCATCCTCACTGCCTGAGGGAATGATGGACACTGAAGGCATATCCAGTGACTCCAGCTCCTCTAGCAGGAAGCAATCAAAGGTTAAATCTCCCCAGAGATAAGTTTATGGTTTTGATACTCTTTAACCCATGTTGGCAGTTTCCTTAGCATGTGGTTCATTGAATATGAATAGTATAAAATCACACAGGAAGAGGCTTTCTGCCTTTTCTGTTTTATGTGACCCTCAGAAATCTGTATATTTTTTGCTAGCTACAAGGTTGCATACCTTGCATGGAATTACCATTGCATCTCAGGAATGGTTTAGTAGATCATCTTTTTGGTCTCTGGGGGAGGAAATGTTCACTGGGGTAGGAATATTGTTTAATACTCAAGGGAATAACTGTGTCTAGATTGGTTGACTTGGTCCCTGGCTGTGCCTTAATTTTGGACATAGTTTACCAAAGGAAGAGTATAGATTTATTAATGTCTATAATCCACAGTCAAAACTTTTGAGAGTTCAGTTAATGAAACTGTGTACAGCCATACCTTTACATAACTAGATCAGTGATTTTGGGAGGGGATTTTAATTGTGTTTTGTTATTAACAGACAAGATGGGAGCTACAATGAAATTGTTTAGTGATACCAACTTCTTTAAAGAAATGGTTGCATCTTCCCGTTTAGTGGACGGTGCACTTTCTGGGAAGAATCTACTGGATCATACCTTTTGCAAAGGTAGTTTGTCAATCAGGATTGATTTTTTATATTTGTCAAAATGCCTGTGTTGTGTTAAATATGAGGTTTTGCCAGTAGAGACTTTGGACCACTGTTTGGTTGTGGTTCATCTTGGGTTATCTCAGAATAAACCAGTAACCCAAACTGGTGGAGGTTGAATACGTCCTTATTAGCAGTCTCCTTGTCAGGGTTGACCTTACACGTGCATATGGAAGCCAGGATTTCACTTTTTGAATTCTGTCCTAATCCACTTCTTTGGTGGCAGGATACAAAAGTGGAAGTCTAACATTTATTTGGATACGTGACTAAACACATGAGTCGGTCTAATTATTTTAAATATTTAGAGTTACGTAGACATTTATAACAGTTAATGTCACTTTCTGCCAAGATGGGCCTTGACTATTCCTCCCAAATAAAAAGGGTGAAACTTGATGTGTGTACATATCAATATGACAGAGGAGTTCTTTATTTTTGAGCAAAATTTGGCACCAAGGGTAGCATATACAGTGAATCCACATGATAATTGTAATGATAGAGTGGATTCCAAATGTATTTAATTGAAATCAGACAGGGGAGGTGGTAGATTCCAATACAGAATTACTGAAGGTAATTGTAAATCATATGGATGCACTCTTTGGACATTGACTTCCAGCTGATGAGATCCTGGTGGAATTTCTTAGGGGCTTGCCAGTGCCAACCTTACAGAATGAGATAATACAATACCTAACACTTCCAATGACTCAGGAGGACGTTAAGGTGGTGATACATTTCAAGTTAGTTAAGACCACCTCAGGCCCTGATGGGCTACTGGGAGAATTTTATCAAAAAACAGTGGAACTTACATTACCCCATTTGGCTATAGTTTTTAATCTATTGTGTCAGGAGACTTTGCTCTGCCTCCTGTGTTGGCAGATAGCTTATTAATATATATCTTCAAACAAGGGGATATGTTGGATTTAAATAACTGGAGACCTTTAAGTTTAATTAATGTTGATTGGAAGATTTTGTGTAAAATTCTTGGTACCAGACTTTCCCAGGTGGCTGCCATTTTGATATCAGAAACCCAAACCTGTGCTATCCCTAAAGGAATGATGATGGACAACCTCAAATCATTTAAGATAGGTGTACGAGAGTACAACATCTAGCAAGTTTGTCCTGAGCTTGGATCAGAATAAGGTCAAGATCATGTGTGTCATGATTATCTGTTCACTGTCCTAGAGCATTATGGTCCCCCTCATGTCTTTATAAATTGGATTAAAATGTTATATGACAAGGCCACCTCATGCCCTTTGGTAAATGGGATTGGGGTAGCCATGTTGCTATTAGATGAGGAGTAAGCCAGGGGTGCCCCTCGAGCCCCCTACTCTATGTTTTTGCAATCGATTCATTTTTGAGGAAACTAGAGAATGACCAAGTGATTCATCATATGCTGACTACTTCTGGTTGTCAGTTTCCATCCACTCTGGCATATGTGGATGACATCTGCCTGTTGGTAGCAGATGAATGTTCTACCAGACAGGCCTTGGACATAGTTCAGTCATATTCTGAAAGCTCGGGTGCAAAACTTAATCAAGAGAAAAGTAGAGGAACATCCCTTGCCCTAAGACAAGCTCCACAACCCAAAGAAATAGCTGGGATTAGGATACTGCCAGGACCTATAAGAATTTTGAGACTTCTATTTGGGGGTCCAAACACAGCTGGAGAGAACTGGGCTTCTGTAATAACTGTAGCAGATTTGAAAGTACAGAAATGGAAAGTATTTCTAATGACTAAGGCAAAACAGATATTTATGTTAAAAATGTTTATAGTTCAACTATTTTAAACAGTTAGCTATATATAACCTTTGCCACAGAGGCTGGAAGCAAGAGTGTATAACCTCTTCTTTCAGCTGTTATGGGGCAGTCAGCTTAATCCAGTAAGGAGATCAATCACATATTGGCCTATTAAGAAAGAGGGCTTGGAAATGATTAACTCTGTGATGTTTTTCTTTAATATTTCTTTTATATGCAAATATAGTACCATTTCTTCAGGGTAAGAATTTTGTGTGGTGTGTTCAGTTACATCATAGGTGCTTTTATTTTTTCCAGAAATGGGATAATGCTCCCAGATGGGGGTCCTTTCGGACCATACCATCTGGCACTGCAATGTACTTAATAGATTTCTTTAAAAGCTTAAAGCATGGCAGCTCTCAGAACATGATGTGTTAAGTAACCCTAGGAAAAGTATGAATACTTCTGTGTTAAATAAACACTTTTTGGTGTCTCCATGTTTTACCTGTCCTCCTGATATTATAGAAACTGATTTACTGAGACAACTAACTGAGATGAGGGTGCCCATATTAATGTGGGACACCCTGTGGTTGTGTTGCCACAATAGACTAAATGTTCTGGCTAACCACAAGCATAAATCGATGCAGGAAAGGTATTGTCTCAGAGAGGGGTATAGTGATAAATTGGAAACTATGTCACATTTGTTTTTTGAGTGTATGTATATAATGCCTTTTTGGATACAATTAACAAGAAAATGGTCCTTTCCACAGATCTACCAGATGTCGTATGAGGCCTTGGTATATGAACACTTTGATGGAGTGTGAGCTTTATATTACCCAGATACATTGAGAGTGCTTTTCACAATTCTTAAGTGGACAATTTGGCAGGTTAGATGCCAGCATGCTCATCAACAGAAATTAATTCCGCTTTGTGGATTAATTGAAAGAATTCAGAAGGAAGTGCATGATGTTTGCAGGTATATTAAAGATCTTGCTAACTTACCTGTTCCAGTCATGACCACCTGGTGAAGGCAAATTCCTATACAGGTGGCATGGAATCCTGGATAAAAGAGTACGTGTTAGGACTTGTTTCACTAATAAGACACTAGATGGTAAGAGTGTCTGGAATGCTGCTTATTAGGATGTTTTAGTAATTTTTTTCCCCTTCTGTATTTCCTTTTTATGAAAAGATGAGGAGTCTGAGGAGCTTATGATTTGGTTTCATTTAATGACTGATTATTGTAGAAACGTGTTTCCGTTTTCATTTTCTCACATGATGATGGGATTTGTGGTGGTGAATGTTACACACCTTATTGTTTAGTTGAATGACTTGTTGATATACTTGTGTTTGTCTTGTTATACTTTTTCCAATAAAAAATTCCCTTACTCACCGAAGGGGCGCTGTTGGCCACTACTGTGATGGAGGAGTCAGAGGAGACTGTGTCACCGAAGGATCAGCAGGGTGGGGCCTTGTCCTCTGGCCCAGCCATTCATATGCAGGAGGATGATGATTTGGAATATCAATCTATGGAGGAGATGGAAGAATCTACTGATAAGGATCCAGAAGGTGATATACAATTGGCAGAACATTTGTCGAATGAGGAGGAAGATATTTTTGACTCTTATATCATGGACACTGACATTGCCACTGAAACTGCTAAATTAGACCAGGAATTGGAAGAGAGGCGTACATACCTGTTACAGATGCTGGCAGAAGATGAGGAGAATTATACGCGTGAAAAGGCAGGACTGTGCAAAAGGCTGCACAGTGCTCCCCCCCGACTCACATAAAACTATTATTTTGGACCCTACTTCATCAGCTACCCAAGACTTATCACAGGAAAAACACCCAGAGATTAAATCCATGGTATCCCAAGGCTTGTATAAGGAATGCTCCCATCAGGGTTGGTAAGAGACAGTTGCAGCTACTTTAAAGGATCCGCTTAACACCACGGTTTATATCAAAGCTGTGTTCCAGATTGTGACTTCAGAAATGGGTCCTCAACTGTTGGAGGAGGAGTGGTCCACCGAAAAGGCTCTTCAGGGTGCAGGCTGGTCCCAAAATGAAGCTGGAGCATGGATTCATGATTCAGCCTGGGAGATGCAACAGAGCCCAGCCAACAATGATGGGTGGACAGCACAGGGAGCACAGACAGCACCATGGATGGGAAACAAATACACAGCAGGCAATGGGACACTAGACAGGTACAGAAACTTGGGTGTGAGGGGCTGGACAGTACAGGAAAAAATGAAACAAATAATGTGGGGTAGACTGGATTACAAACAGAGAAGGGAGGCTCTCAAGAACACACTGCAGCTGCTAATGATAACATCAGGGCAGACAGTTAAATGAGACCTGCAGGACAACAGGGGAAGAAGGCACTTTCAGCCAAAACAGGGGAAGACATCACTATTGAGGGTCCAGAATGCTCAGTCCCTAAAGCTACTAGTAGTACAGCAAATGAACAGGAATCAGGAGCAATAGGGGATCCAGAAACAGCCCCAGGAGAGACAGAATGGAGCAAGAAGTGAGGAGTGCCCCCTTAAAGACAAGCCCCTCCACCCCATACTAGATTTTCAGACTTGTTCAATAGAACTGAATCCCTGTCTAGGAATAACACAGTGTGCCTATGGTATAAAGGAGGCCTAGAAATGAGCCCAGATTGGGTATATGTCGGGAAGCTTTTGGTAAAAAACAGCATGAGGTTTATGGCTTTGGAAATGTATGCATTGATACAGATCTTCAGAGAGGATGTATTTGACATCAACTTTCATCATCCACACAGCCTGGAGAGGTTCTGGATGGTGTATAACCAGGTGAAATGTTCTCCCTTATGGACCCCGTTCATTGCAATACCCCTGACTTAGCCCCTCATCAAGGTGGTGGTTCTGTTTCATAATGAGAGTGTCCATGTTGTGGACATTATTCACTGGCTACAACAGAGATGTGATCTCCTCAGTGCCTCTGAGGCAATCATAGACTCATAACTCCTGTGGATGGGAGGGTGGAAATTTAAAGTGAAACTCCACCAATGTCCAGAAGAGATCTTACACGTCCCCAACAGCTTTTTCTTGGGCAGAGATGGAAGGGTTTGCTTCTATTCAGGGCAGCCCAAAGCATGTTATAAATGTGGAGCAAAGATGCATTTATCCAATGTTTGTGATCGGCTACAGTGCAGCATCTGTGGAGAGTTCAACCACATCAGCTCTCCCTATGCAAATCAAACTAGATGTAATCTTTGCGATGAAACTGTACACATATACAGAGACTATCCTTGGGCAGCAAATAAAAAATGCCATGCCATTAATCCAGATGACTTCATCAAAATGACACAGCAAACAACATTTCATGCAGATAATCAACAAGGTGCAGAAGATATATGATGCACCAAAATAGCACAGAAAACCATGCAGGTGCCTGAATATGGGATGGAGACCCTAGAACAAGAAAGAGACAACCATCCAGAGGACACAGGACATCAGAACACTGACATGGATCAGCCAATGGAGGACAGGAGTACAGAAGAGTCCATGCTTGCCCTCCAGCATGATCCGTGTCAGTTACTAGACATCAAAGTGTATGGATTAATAAGTCTACCCAACCACAGAAGTACATCACTTTGGATGTCCAGTATGGAATCCTAACCCAATCAAGGGAGGGGGAGATGGATGGTGAGGACAGGGTATCTGACACATTCTCTACTTCAGAGAAACTTGACACAGAAGAATCCCCTACAGAACAGCCTGTAAAAGGTTAAAAGAAAAAGAAGAAAAAATAAGGTGAACAGGATATGACCTCACCACCCTTGCAAGATGAATACATTTACCACTGCCACGCTGAATGCATGAAGCATCAAAAATGCACAAAAACAGACTGCCTTGTTTTCTTGGCTGCATAACTTGAATTTAGAAATTATTTTCATGCAAGAGACTTGGATGTAATCACGCCAGTTAAAGTATACTATAAAGCATAACTGGGTACGGGGGCCTTCTTTCTCTTCCTTCAGGCTGGACAGGGCAGATGGGGTGGGTTTACTGTTTTCAGGAACTACTTTTTCATTTCATAAATTGATTGATCTAATCCCAGGGAGGGTATTAATCATAGATGGGTTATGGATCAGGTGGAATTGTTTAAAGTTTTGCAACCACATTTAGTAAGTACTAAAAATGTTTACCTTGGCGGGGGACTTTAATGTTTCGTCAGACACCAAAGTTAGGCAAAAAGAAGGTAAAAAAATATAATGCGATTCCCATACATTTAAGAAGTTTATATCATTAGCAGAATTGACTGATTGTGCATCTGTGTCTAATCCACCTATCAGGTTTACCGTTGTAAAAAATAACCTTACCAGCAAAATAGATTATTTGTTTGTTTCCAAGCAGCTACATATATATAGTACAGATGCAGTTTCGGTAGAATTTTCTGACCATTTAATAGTACGGTTTGTTTCAAGTTTTGACCCCCAATATATTAGACCGATCAGGAGATGGAAGATGAATATCTCCATTCTTACACAATGGGATGTGGTGCTAAATATTATTAACATAATGACTGCTAGGGCATTGGTTTTATCTATTTATGAAGATACAGGCCGATGGTGGGATGAATTGAAGGGAGACAGAAAAGGATGGTTGACAAAATATGGAAAACGTAGGGTGCAAACTAATTTACATAAATATCTAGATTTAAGGTATCAATTGTACAGACTGTACACTGCCACATACAAAGGGAAACAAGATGTATTGGACCAAATTTCTTGCATTAAAAAAGATACAAATTTATCAATATGACAGAGCCAGTGTGCTGGAGCCTACAATATCTTTTGCCACTTAGAAGGGACCATATGTTGACCCATGCCAGGCTTGCAAGGAAAGGTGATGGTACTCACAGATAACAAATTTACTTTCCCCACAAGGTATCCTGATATCAGATCCAAGAGGGTTGCAGAC
The DNA here is from genome assembly GCA_016271365.2 of Neoceratodus forsteri. NCBI lineage: Eukaryota > Metazoa > Chordata > Ceratodontiformes > Ceratodontidae > Neoceratodus > Neoceratodus forsteri. The sequence goes on along the minus strand of CM057449.1, from coordinate 1,123,310,095 downwards.
AATAATCGAAACACATTTGCAGACAATAATCGAAACACATTTAGAAGGACTATACATAGAAAAAGAAGTACATCTGAAAGAAATAGAGACATTTTTTATCAGGTATTCAGGTCCCAGCACCACACAATAATAAAATTCATGATTTGGTATGCCATATTCAAAATGTTGAAGTGTTAGGGGTTATTCAAACCTTGAAAACAGAGGTATTCCCAGGTAAGGACAGATTTCCTAATGAATTTTATAAAGCCTTTTTGTTGATGCCTTAAGGTAGTGCCTTATGAGGGTGTTCAATAATTATTTAATAACTGAAGCAGGGATACCAACTTCTTTTTTGGTGGGCTTGACTAGTTTTTTTATATAAATCAGTGGATAATTATCTTATTGCAAACTGGAGGCCGATATGTTTATAAAATTCTGATTTTAAAATTTTGACGACTATTTTACAAAAATCCTTACATATAGTAGCACAAAGCTTAATCCATCTGATCCAGACATGTTCCCTACCAGGAAAGAGAATTCAGGAGAATATAAGGTTATAAGAGATGTCATCACCTACTGTCAGCAAACAGATACATCTGATTATTTATTAACATTAGATCAAAGTAAGACATTCAATAGGGTGAGTCACTGGTATTTATTTCAAGTATTGGAATACTATTATGTCCCAAAGAAATTTGTACAGTTGTTCTCATTACTGTATACTACTGCAACAATATCACCACTGATAGGTGGGGTGGAGGGTAACAGGCTATCAGTTAGGTCTGGGGTGAGACAGGGATGCCTTTTGAGTCCCCTCTTGTATATTTGCACCCTAGACCCATTCATTAGACATGTAATACAGAATACGTCTATCAGCGGGATAGTGGGAGGGGGGATGAAAAGGAAAAGATTAAGCTAATAGCTTATGCAGATGACTTGAGTGTGTTTATACAAGATGAAGTCAGTGCACAAAATATAATTTCTGATATGGCTAAATATGTGGTAACATCTGGAGCATGTTTAAATATGGATAAATTTGCAGGTCTAAAGTTTGGACCTCAGAGACAAGACAACACACAAATAGCTGGTATTAATATAGTGGATGGCCCCTGTATGATTTTAGAGTTAAAATTTGGGGATGGGGATATTGCTGAGATAAACTGGGAAGAGAGTTTAGATACCTGTGACAGGAAAGTGCAGTGGTGGAAAGATTGGAAACTGTCAAAATTGAAAAGATTTCACATTATTAAACAGTTTCTGATCCCCATATTACTTTATGTGGGAATGGTCTTCCCAATACCTATAGAAATGGATACATGGATCTTTAATATATTTTTTCAGATGATATGGGGGTGCAGGCTCAGTCCTATAAAATGAGTATTCATGTATCTTCCAAAAGTAAATGGAGGGTTAGCAATGGTGCATCCAGTTGCATTTTCCCACACTTTATTCTGGTCTTGCTCATTTAGGGATTGTTTTAACCTAATGGTCACACCTGCTCAGAGGTGATTTTATTTGTCATACCAGAAATATTTAGATCTGTAGGATATTGAACCCCTGAAGACAGGGAGGACAATAGGGGTCCCTTACTGGCTTAAACCCCACTATCATGAAACTGAGGAAATGGAAAATAAGTAGACAGGATGTGACAAGCAAAACTCGGAAACTGCCGTATGAAAAGATTCTAGTAGTTGAAGGGGTAAGGGATCCAGAGTTTAAGAATTGCAGGCCATCCAAGATTCCTATAGCCTGCAAACAACTGTTAAATAAAAGAATACCTACAAATATGTGAGATATTTTATGGCTGAGCACGTATAGCAGGCTAAACATTAAAGGGAGCCAGATGCATAAAGCAGTAATTGAAAGGATGTGTGCTTATCCTGGTTGTCAGGTACAAACAGAAACAATGGAACATTTTTTATTTACTTGTCCTTATGCATCCCAATTCTGGAAATTTGCAGCAAGAAAATGGAAACTGACGTGTTTAGTAGCCTTGATGTATGAACAGTTGGTACTTGGGGAGGTAAACAGCCCAATATTGTGATACAGGAACACTACAGGTACTGTTTGCATGTATAAAATATTATCTGTGGAAGGCTCGGGTACAATATGTTTTACAGCAAACTATATATCATATGCAAATTTATGTTTAACTTGTTAAAACACATTATTAGAGGTGTATAGTAAGGATTGTTTACACCATCCAATAGCGAAGGTTAATTTGTGGTGGAAGGGGGGTTTGTTTTTTCAAAAATATAAGTAGGATGAAAAGCATTATACAAAGTGGTTATTATTTCTTGGTTGTTTGCTTTTTATTTTACATAAAGGGGGTACCGTGACTACAACATGATTTTTATGATTTGTATGGTTTGTTTTTAATTTCTGTATAAAACATTCCCCAACTCTTTTCAAGAAGTGCCATGGGCTCTTTAGTGTCCACCTGAACAACCTCTAAAACAGGCAGATGGGACCTCAGTTTAATGTCTCATCCGAAAGACAGCACCTCAGAAGTGCAGCACCCCCCTCTTGATGTACTACAGTGTCAATATTGGGATTTACCCCAAGTGCCTGGGGTGGGGCTAGAGCCCACAACCTTTTTTTTATATTCTTTCTTTATGCCCCATTCTCGACACAGTGCTCCCATTCTTCAGGAGACACCTATGGTCTTGTATGTCCCCACTCATTTAACTGGACACTGGTGTAGTCCATCCCCCCATTGAGCCATGCTTATACCCCCCAAGTAGGTACAGGGTGGGACCCCTTCCACCCTGACGTGTCTTTATTTTGTTGGGAATGCTGTTGCCGGTGCCGGTAGGGGCATTGGGGATTGGGGCCTGGTGCTCCATCTACTGGGAGCACTGCAGGGTTTTTCCTCATTTCTGGTCCCCACCCGGACGTAACCCATAACCTTTTCTGATCTTCCATCCTGAGAGGTGAGTGTGCAACCTGCTAAGCCACTGACACTGATATAACTTGTTACTCAGTCCTTATATGTTCAGACCTTGCAAAGGCTGTAGCTTATGTTTCTTTGCTAGATGTTTGTTGTACCAGTTCTTGAAAATGATGGGGACCTGCACACCATCATCTTGAACAGCATGGGCTGACACTCCATTGACTGTAAACATTGTTTCAGTTGATGGACCAACTAACTTGTCCAGGTGCTGTGGTAAAGGCTCTTGTGGTTTGACAGTGGACCTGGCTACTGAGGATTTCACAGAAGGTTTGCAGCGTCTTGTAGAAGGAACTCCAGTGTGCTCCCTTACTGCGCCCTAGGGAAGTTTCCCTGTTTCTGGGTTCTTTCGCATAGTTAAGTGTTGACTCTCTGCAGACTTTCTTATAACTGACATTTTCTCTTTAGCTGTCTGTCTTTGCAACAGTTGTAACAGAACATGCCCTCTTTGTACTGGGATGGTCTGGGTGGTGCTTCAAGAGGTGGCTCCAGTCTCTGTTACTTTGTTTTGTAAGATATGTGTCTCTGACTCAGATGCTGCCTGCAGCTTGCCCTTGCTCTGGGGTTCTCTCCATCTGTCAGGCCATGGACTCAGTATTGCATCTCTTTAGTTGGGTTACCAGACTACGCAACTCATTGGCTTGCATTTGGAGGTCACAATTCACAGGTGGCATCTATGTTTGCACTCTTGAGCCCATGGCAGAATTATTCTGGCTAACTGGAGCAAGATTCTGGACTAACTGGAACAACTTGTTGGCTTTGGTGGTGCCTTGTCTACTATTTGGAGTTACTTTTGCTTTGACAATCACTTCTTTGTATTCTTTCAACAGATCTTTTAACTCTTGAGTCTCCGTGGAGGGTATGTTTTCCATGACTTGTGTGAAAGCTGCTGTGATGTGGTGGGGATCCCATAGTTCCTCTTCATCCTCAGCTTCGTGGACGTCTCTCATTAGGACTCTGTGAAATGGAAGGTTGTCCTTTCCCTCAGCCAGACATATCTTGAGAACCAACAATGTGGAATTGCAGGCAGCACTGAGCACACATTCCAGTCTCAACTGGTTCAGGCCCTGTGCTCCCACACCTGCCTTCCAAAATACTATTTCTAAGGCCCTTTCTAGGTTGTTCAAAAAAGCTGACAATGGTTCTCTTTTCCATTTTTTTGTCATCTTGAACTTCCACAAGAGATTTTCACTGAATTCAGTGCTTCTGAAGAATTCTTCAATGCAGTCAGATAGTCTTGTGCTGTAGCATCTGGAGCTGTGTACCTTAAAAAATGACTAATCTGTAATGCAGGACCTCAGAGGCTTTCCCCGAGTCATTTTCTCTTCTCAGCTTCTGAGTATTGCCAATCACTGACCAATGGAACAGCATAGTCCATCCAAGTCTGTTGGTCATCTTCTCCAGCAGGAGTGGGCTTCTCAGTTTTATATACAAAATGAATATGGGTGGCACCCAGGTGAGTCTGGCTCCTACATCCTGCAGTGACACACCCCTGTGGTCACCTAGCAACATCCAAAATTCATTAGCTCACTTCCCTTCAGCTTGTAGCCACTTGCAGAACCTTTCTTCAAAACTTTCATTCATGAGTTACATGTCTAGCTTTGGGTAGAATCACAGTGGCATACATCACTATAATCCACATGACACTGTCTCCATCTGTGCTCAATCTATTGGGCACCCAAGTGCTGGCCATGGAATTGTGGCACTATATCAATGCCATTAAAGTTTGAGTGTTACTATCCATGGAACACCCTCATACAATTACTTTGCCAAGACACTCCACTCCAGGTAGAACTTCTTTAATTTTTTTCAATATCAGTCCCAGGTGGCATTCCAAGGAGCAATATGACTTTCTAAGGATCCAAATCCTCACTTGCACACCAACTGATCAACCTTTCACATGCCATGGCATCTGGTACTATTTTTGGGTTGGGGGAACCACAATGTTCTCAGTTGCACTTGACTCCATGCATAGTCTGACTGGTAAAACAGGAGATCCAGCAGTGCCTCCAAAGTTGTAACTAGGTCACCATGAGTGTTGCAGTTACTGCTCCTACTTTGTGGATTCAAACAAGGTTAGGGGGCATGAGTTCTGATTTTCTTGATGGGGTTGAATCCAGAGCTTTAAAGTTTAGTGCAGTGCCTCCATCCAGAGTAAAATTTAAATGGGCCTGGTGTCAGAATGTTACAACCTCCTGGGATGCAATACCTACTCATCTACCCACAGTGTCCCCCTACAAATGATAAAATCACAATGCAACCTTAAATTCTACAAAAATGCAATTACTGACTTAACACTGATAATAGTGATGTACAACTAATAATATGTTCATGAGCCAAAATGTAAAATATCAGTAAAATATTTATTGGGGAAAATTTCAAGGGATGTGGGATTACAAAGCAAAACTGTATTTGGCAGAAACATGCAGGACCGAAGTTAAGTGCCTGACTAGGCACAGACAGTAAAACACTTTAAACATACAGTAACAGAGCACATGGAGTTTGCATCACTTCATGATGTTGAAGTGGATATTATGACAGTCTGCATGTTATTTGTTTGTCCACTGCAAACTCAGTGTGTCTATTAAGCTACAGGTTGTAGGGGGAATGGTTGTGGGGGCAGGGCGAGAGTTTCTGGTCTGTGCCACCATTCAAATACAGCATAAGCTTACTGGCAAGACTTCATATGCAGATATATACTGTATGAAGGAATTCTTTTAATTCGGCATGACATATTTTATTAATCACTTAATTTATATTCTTACATGTGCATAAATGTGATCCACTGAGATTCTGCACCCCATGATTAACATGTATACAACACTCGTACTCGTAAAGCATAGCAACCTGCTCACCAAACACAAGTAAATAAACATAACGCAGTCTAGGAATGATGCTTTTCTAGGCATGGTATTGCCACTGCAATGTAAAATCTGACAGCACTAGCTAAACTTTTTACTGTAATAGTGGCAGCACTTGTGCTATCATAGCACTAACAGTATGTAAAGTTTTCAGTATTTCTCCTGGCTGCAAAGATTCAGTTCTCGGCCATCCACATCAGAAATGCACCTAAATGTGATTGAGTAGTTTATATTATCTTTTATTACCTAAAACATAATTAATTTGCCTGATAAATAAACAGCAGGAGCTGGCAGATGTATTAGATATTTATGTATTTGTTTAAAAACTCTGCAGTTGTTTTTAATTTTCTGCCAGAAAGACTGATCAAAAATAATTTGACACTACAAATGTGGCCACACCTGCCAACATCATTTAAAGATAAAATCTTTGAATATTGTAACAGTAGACTGTATTTTGTTTTGTTGTGTATATTATATACTCTTATCTAGAAAAGGTTAGTTAAAAACTTGAACACCATGTCTCTGTTCAAACGTCTTTGCATCTGCATGATCATTAACCATGAGTGACCATTTGATATTCAAACTGGTATTGAACAGCATAGGGCATCCGGTAAGTTTGTGGCATAGTTTCAATAATTCCCTTAATTGTGAGTCGTCATTTGGTCCACTAGTCTGTACACAGCTAGTACCATCTTGATGTACTATGGCCAGGTATGCACCTGGGAAACATTTAACTGTCTACTGTATGTATCTGTGATTGCTTTGAGTCATTTCAAACAAATAATCTGCATGTTCAAAGAATGCCATAGGTGTAAATTGTCTAAACTGTTGTTGCTTAATCAAGTTAACCAGTTGCTTGTTATCTAGAAGCTCTAGGATCTGGTAGCAAACTACAGTTGGCAAATAGTCTAGGTCCATATTCTGCATGACCTGTTGCTACTCCACATATGTAATGTTTGCTCAACTAATCTACTGCTTACTGATTACTAGCACAACATCCCATGTCATATCCCATGTAAGGGCAGTCCATGGGATATGTTGCTTTCATTGTGCTAATACTGCTCCTACGGTAGAAACTGCATCTCCAGGGTTAGGCATAATCCAAACTTGATCAAACTGTACCAATGCCAAATGATTACCTTAACAATTGAAAGCACAGCTGTCCTTCAGCACTAGATTGTTAGATGAACACAGTTTCTTGTCTTTAGCTAAGACTGCTGAAAATAATCTTTCATAAAATGATTGTGTAGCTGCAGCAATGTCAAAATAATCTTTGTCAGTTAGATCAGGTCACAGTTGTAAGCATCCATGATTAAGGTTACATAGAAACATAGAATTTGACGGCAGATAAGGACCGCTTGGCCCACCTAGTCTGCCCATTTCCCTACCTAACGGATAAGCTGCAGATCATAGTTAACCAACACCCTACTTCCTCCTACCCCCCACTAGAATTGCCTTATGTCTGTCCCATGCATTCCTGAATTCCCCCACTATTTTTGACTCTATGACCTCCTCAAGAAGGCTGTTCCATGTATCCATAACCCTCTCTGTGAAGAAATACTTCCTCACATTACCTCTGAGTCATCCCCCCTCTATCTTCAAATTGTGCCCCTTGTTTTGCACATCTCTTTTTCTGAAATATGCTACCCTCTTGGACTTTGTTGATTCCTTGAGGTATTTGAAAGTTTCTATCATGTCCCCTCTCCTCCTTTCCTCGAGGCTATACATCTTTAGTTCCTTTAGTCTTTCTTCATATGTCTTCTGATGCAGACCCTGCATCATTTTGGTTGCCCTCCTCTGGACAGCCTCCACCCTGTCTATGACTTTGCGGAGATGGGGTCTCCAGAACTGTACACAGTACTCCAGATGTGGTCTTACCAACTGTCTGTACAGAGGGCCAACAACTTCCTGTTTTCTACTGGTGATGCCTCTCCCTCTGCATCCCAGTATCACCCCAGCCCTCCTTACTGCCTTCTCACATTGCTGGCCCACCTTTAGGTCATCTGATATGACCACCCTCAGGTCCTTTCCATTTTGTTGTTGTCAGTATCTCACCCCATTGTTACTCTTCCCTGGGTTTTGTTTCCCAGGTGCATTACTTGCTTCTTTGTATTGAATCTAAGCTGCCATACATTTGACCATTCCTCCAACCTTGCCAAGTCCTTTTCATCCTTTCCACCCCACCTTGTGTATCAACCCTGTTGCAGATCTTTGTGTCATCTGCAAAGAGACATACTTTCCCTTCCAGTTCCTCTGCAATGTCACTTATAAAGACATTAAAAAGGACTGACTCCAGTACTACCCTGCAGTACTCCACTAGTAACCCTCCTTTCTTTACTGTGGACTCCATTTACTATTACCCGCTGTGTTCTGTTGTCCAACTAGTGTTTTAACCAGGCTACCACCCTGGGACCCACTCCCAGGCTGGCTAATTTGTTTATTAATCTTTTGTGCGGGACTGTGTCAAATGCCTTGCTAAAGTCTAGGTAGGCCATATCCACAGCCCCTCCCTGCTCTACTGCTTTGGTCACCCAGTCAAAGAAATCTATTAGATTCATCTGACATGACCTTCCGCTGTGAATCCATGCTGCCTTGGGTCCTGTGCCCCACTGGCCTCTAGGTACTCAACAATTCTTTCCTTCAGAAGTGATTCCATCATTTTTCCTACCACTGAGGTCAAACTGACAGGTCTGTAGTTTCCTGCCTCTGTCTTGCTCCCACTTTTGTGAAGGGGAATCACATCTTCCCTCCTCCAGTCCTCAGGTACCACACCATCCTCCCATGATTTGTTAAAAAGGGTAGTCAGTGGTGTTACTAGTTCTTCCCTTAGCTCTTTTAGAATTCTGGGGTGAATCCCATCAGACCCTATTACTTTATCCACCTTCAGTTTTAAGAGCTCTTTCAGAACCCTTTCTTCTGTGGAAGGACTAATATCAACCCCCCCCTTTCCAGAGTGTTTCTATTGACTGGATTAGGTATTTCCCCCAGCTTTTCCATTGTGAATACTGAGCAGAAGTATTCGTTCAGTATCCATGCTTTTTCACTGTGGCTCTCTGCCCAACCACCTTCCTCTTTGTTCAGTCTCAGTATCCCTGCCTTAGTCTTTCTTTGCTCCCTAATGTACCTATAAAAGATTTTATCCCCCTTCTTAACCAAGTTGGCTATCTTTTCCTCAATTTGGGCCTTTGCTATTCTGACTGCCTTACCCGCTTCCTTCTGCTTTAACTGGTACAGTTCTCTGTCCTGCTTCTTCTGTGTTTCCTTATACTTCCTGAATGCTATCTTTTTCTCCCTTACCTTCCCTGCCACTTCTTTTGAGAACCACAGCATTTTTTTCTTTCGTTTTGATTTGTTTATTTGCTTCACACAAAGGCTTGTTGCCTCTGTGATGGCAGTTTTGATGTTTTCCTATTGTTGCTCCACCTCACCTTCTTGCCTGTTTGCTAGTGCTTTTCTGAGGCACTCTCCAATTTTGACAAAATCAGCCCTCCTGAAGTCCAGTACCTTCACTTTTGTGTGGCTTGACTCTACAGCTAAGTTTATCGTGAACCACACTGTTTGGTGGTCACTTGTTCCCAGATGGCTACACACTTCAAGATCAGAGATCCTTTCTCTGTCCCCATTTGAGAGTACCAGGTCTAAGATTGCTCTCTCCTGAGTGGGTTCCAAAACTAGCTGTCTGAGGCATACCCCCTGTAGGGCATCGAGAATAGCCCTACTCTTGGATGTGGCTGCAGCAAAGGTGCTCCAGTCAACATCTGGCATATTCAGGCCCCTCATCAGCAATATGTCCCCTTTCTCTGCCATCCCAAAGATGCCTTCTATCATTTCCTTGTCCATTTCTTCCCCCTGAGATGGGGGTCTGTATACAACCCCTGTGCGGATTGTGGAGCCATTTCCAGTCTCCAGGGTGACCCACAGTACCTCCTCTCCTCCCTATTTACCCTTTAGTTCTGTTGCTTTGATCCCTTCCCTTACATAGAGAGCTACTCCTCCTCCTCTTCTTCCCTCCCTGCCCTTCCGGTAGATTGTGTACCCTGGTATGTTGACATCCCAGTCATGGTTCTCTGTGTACCATGTTTCTGTGACTGCCACAATATCCAGGCATCCCTCTTCCATCAAGGCCACCATTTCAGGGAGCATTTTACCTAGACTACAGGCATTGGTACTCATTACCCTCCATTTTTATGGCTTTATTTCTTTTTGCCCTATTCCTGTCCCTACTGCCTTTGTCTTTTTCTCCATTTACCCCTGCTCTTCTCCCTATCAACTGCTCTATCTTGGGGTTTGCCTCACTAATTACCCTGATTTTTGGAGGGCTAGGGTTTCCCTTCTCCTCTTCAGTGCCTTCCCCCTTGGCTAGTTTAAATGCTTGCCACTGAAGCATTTAAACCTATTACCTAGGATCCTGGCTCCCCTCCTGGATAGATGCAGACCATCATGCCTGTATAGGCCTGCATCCCTCCAAGTGGAGCCCCTGTTCCCAATGAAGCCAAATCCCTGAGCTCTGCACCAGCTTTTCAACCAGTCATTGAATCTCATGGTGCGGAGTACCCTAGCCTCATCCATGCCATAGACAGGTAGCACTTCCGAGAAAGTTACCATGTGTGCTAGTTGTCTAAGGCCCCTCCCCAACTCCACAAACTCCTGTTGCACTGATCAGATCCCATTCTCAGCCAGGTCATTCATCCCTAGGTGGATAATGACATCCAGCTTCCTCCCTCTTGCCGCTGCTCCCACGATCCTGGGGATTAATTTCCTATCCCTCCAAGCCTTGGTGCTGGGCAGGCACCTTACCTCCCTTTCCCCTCCCTTCCCCAGTTCTTCCCCCTAACAATTCAGCCCCCCACCAGGAGTTGTTTCCTTCCCCTGTGGGGTCCTGGGCCACCCTTCTGTGGGTCTCCATTGTGGAGATTCCCAGCATCCTTCTTGTTCTCCACTGCAGGTGCCTTCATAGAGGAACCATACTTTGCCAGAGTGGTGAATGAATTTTGGAGAGGCACAACTGGAGGGATGCATCTCTGTTCCACCACCCTCACCCTCCCTGAGCCTACTGTGGTCCAACCACTCCTCTTTCTTGGCAACCTCTGAGGTAGTGGTGGTGGCCTGGGTTGTCCCTGGGTGGGGGATCAGGTTTCCTAAATCCTTGCCAGGTCAGCATGGAGACAAACAACCTCCTCCCTCAGACCAGAGAGGTATCTGCAAATAGGGCAGCAACGCAGTCTCCAGAATGTCTCCTGGAAGACTGCTGCTCCTTAGCCAGTGCATTGCACCACTCCCCACATGTCTGTGTCCCTTCCAGTTACAGATGCTTTTTTGTTTTGTTTGTTCTTGTTTAGTGTGTGCATGCTTGTGAGTGTCTCTACCCCTATTAAGTGTGCTGTGCCTTTAAAGATATGAACAGGTGTATGTTGTTAGCAGTTTTGGGGAAGTGATGTCAGATCCCCTGCTATAAAGGAAATTATGCGCTTGGGGCAGGTGGGGTGAGGGGAAGGGTGGGTGGGAGTAAACCTATGCCGTCTAGAAACAATCACCTACAACTCTTACCCTTCACCCTGGGGAGTGCCTTCCTTCCTTTCAGACACCTATTTCACAAAGGCTAAGTAACAGGCCTAGTAACAACTGACTGCAAATATCTCCCAGTTACAGTGCCTCCCCGGCAGATTAAAGTTAAAACTAAGAAAAGTCCACTCCAAAAACAGAATCAATACTAGTTACACAGGTCCAAAAAGTAATAATTCAGTTCAATGTAGTCTAGAAAATAACCTCCTTGATTCAAGGAAGCTGGGGCTGCTTTCTCATTCTCTCTGTCTCAGTCTCAGCAGACAGAGACCACAAACAACTCCAGTTATAAATCCTCAGTTCAACTAGGTCCCTTTCAGCTCCTCCCCTTAACAGACACCTATATCACAAAGGCTAAGTAACAGGTCTAGTCACAACTGACTGCAAATATCTCCCAGCTACAGTTCCTCCCTGGCAAATTAAAGTTAAAACTAAGAAAAGTCCACCCCAAAAACAACATCAATACTAGTTACTTACACAGGTCCAAAAAGTAATAATTCAGTTCAGTGTAGTCTAGAAAATAACCTCCTTGATTCAAGGAAGCTGTGGCTGCTTTCTCACTCTCTCTGTCGCAGTCTCAGCAGGAATTTAAATGATGACTAGTCTTGAATGCAAAGGTCACTTATGTTGGTGCTCAGTGGGTTCTTATCACCATAAGTTGCTATACCCATTAGGAAGTATTCCTCTTCATTGGACTTTAGGCCCACCAGCTGAGTCATAGCACTATATCATAATCCAGTTGAATATTTGTATTGTTGGCTCCAAAGTTTAAGGGTAGATCCTTGTCCCTGCTGTGTTGATATAGTTTCAGATTTGCCTATTGCATACAAACATATATACAAACATACAAAGAAGCCAGCAGAAGAAGGCCATTTGATCTATCAAGTCTGCTCATATTGCAAGGTCCACAACTTGAGCTAATGTCCCTGCCCTCCGTCCACACTCCTTCCATCCTCCCTACCCATGATCTTTACCTTCCTCCATGCCTATCCCAGCCTCTCTTAAAGCTTTCCACTGTCTTCAATGAGTTGACCTCTTCCGGCAGTGCATTCCAAGTGTACACTACCCTCTCTGTGAAGAAGTGCTTCCTGACCTCCCTCCTAAATCTTCCACCCTCCAGTTTCAGACTGTACCCCTTGTGTTATGGTTGCCACTCAGCTTAAAGAGACTCTCCTTATCAACCTTATTTATTCCTTTCAAGTACTTCAAGGTCCCAATCATTTCCCTGCTCTCTCTCCTGTCTTCCAGGGAGTACATGTTCAGTGCCCTCAATCTCTCCTCATACGTCTTACCCTGCTGACCAGCTATCAGCTTTGTAGCCCTCCTTTGGACCTTCTCCAGCAAGTTATTGTCCTTTTTGAGGTGTGGGCTCCAGTACTGAACTCCATAGTCTAGATGCATCAATCACTAAAATGCAAGCATCATCAAATATAAATGTATGATATTTGGCAGTGGCATGGCTATAATGGTGTGAAGTATAAGAGATACAGTAAGTACTCATATATTCCATTTCGTAAGATTTTAATGTTATTCTATTTAAGATTAAGTCTTTGCCCTACTTTAAATTGTTGTAGCATCTTTAATCCTGGACACTCATACAACAGATGTTATTTAGTTCACCCCATCGGCAAACATAGTTAACTAAACTATCGCACAGACTGACATCATTTTTATGTCTGCTATATCTTTCCAAATGACTAGCAAATACCAAGCATTGATCTTTAGATACTGCCAAATCTTGATCTTTAAATATTGCCAATACCACATGGCTGTTGGTGCTTATGCACCATATGATCATTTGAAGGCAAACACAATTTTTATGTTCGTGCTTACACAAAGCAAACATATTGCTGTGATACTAGATTTCAGAGGTGTGTCACTGTTGGGTCCAATGCAGCTCAAGCTGCAATGGGCTTTATCATGACAGTCCAATGATCAGCGAGGCTAATCATGATGCTGCTCTGCCAGTTGATGGGTGGAAACGTCTTGTGGTTGAAAAGAGTTAGCTTCACCTATCAGATAGTGGCTAACCTCTTTCATCTCCATGATGCTGCCCACCAACCAGCTGAGTGGCATCATTATCAGAGAAGCTGCTGGATGTTCTATGAATAGGGAGCTCCTGGCCCATCTTCTCTGCTTAGAGAATCCTACATGGTGTGGTGCTCCACAGCCAAGGAGGGTGAGTTATGTGCTGCACAGGTAATTGGACAGTGGATTGATGCCTGCAGTGGCCAGCACCAACACCAGCAAGTAGTGTGCTGTGGTGTCCCAGCGGATTAGAGGAAATTTGTCAATGAAGATAGCTATGGCTCTAAACCCGACAAAGTAAAAAAAAAAACAAAGATCAAGGAAAGCTGTTGAGAGAGAGCAGGCAATGAACAGTCACCACTACTGATGCCAGCCGAGCTCTGCTGTTGCTGCTGTCACAGTCCTCTTTTTCCTATTGCTGCACCTCCTCCTCCTCCTTGCTGCAGTTCCCTGTACTAGGAACCAAATGGAAATGGCTCTTCAGCTTGCAGCCCAATTTATTGCAGTTCAGACCCTGAATCTGTGTGGTGCTAGGTTGCTGCTCCATTCTTGGTCAGATAATGGTGATGAAGGCAGCTGCACAAGGCATTGGGATTCTGCTGGCCACTGCCAAAATCGGATTCCTGTTCGAAGATATAAGTTAAAAGTAGCCACTTTTGAAGTGGGGAAGGCTGTAAGCTTTTTAGCCTAGATGTCTCAGGTTCTCTTCCCCTTACTAATAGGGAAACCCTTTTGTAGCAACCAATACAGGTTCCCAGCCCAACTCGTCAGTTTTTTTTCAACTGGCACAGGATGACCGGGTGGGATCCCTGCTACAGTAGCTGTGTGGGTCCCCACCTGTGTCTGCACTGGTTGGAGTAGCCCAGCCTGGCACTGAGGTCAGTTTGGTCAGCCTGTGCAGGTCTTCTTCTGCTCCAAGACCCGTGTCACAGTCACACACACCTGAAACCCCAGGCCTGCTTTTTGTAGTTCTGGAGAGGAAAGCAATAACTTGAGGCTCACTTATGATGAGGGACTAGCAACTGGCTGGGGTGTGAGAGAGTACTGCAGCCAGCAACTTCGGAACAAGCAACAGGTTAATGTTCTCCGTCCCTTTTATAAGTTTTCAATATTTGTCCTGTTGCTGTCCTGAGTTTAAATCCCTACTGTGCACAAAGTTTCTGTGATCCTGCATTAGTTGTGTATCTTTCAGCTTAACTTACTCGCCTACCCCACTGAGCTATGGATCCTTCTAACCTCTGAGCTCAGACATCTAGCCTGCCCTTTGTCCTTAAATTAGGTTTGGTCTGAGGTCGGTACTCTCTCATGTGTTGTCTACAATAACTTCAGTGGCACAGTGAGTGAACTAAGCAGGTTAGGGAATCCGGGAATTGTCAGCAGTATAACAACATTGTTGCCACTGTGGGAAACTGACGGTTGGGACAAAGTAACACAGTGCAACATCTGCTCATTACATAATTGTATTTATGGTTGTTTTCAGTTCACCTGCTGACTGTGCAGAGGCATGGCACTATAGTGCAGTTTGATGTTTCTCCCCATTCTTTACTGAGTGACATGGACACATAAACAATTGTGCATTTATAATTTATACATTGTGATTGGTTGACCATCCATGGCACTCCAGACATTACATCATGGGTTTTAGCCCACCTGATAGGCTAGTGATGCACATGACTCTAGGATCAGATTTCTTGTATATCCAGGTCCCAGAAACCCTTGTTCTCCAGTTCAAATCGTGCATCTGATCAGGCTACTAGCACACCAGGATCCCTGTTGTTCTACTCTAGAAAGGTAGGCCTCTCATTTATAACCCTTAAGTTACTTATCTGTAAATCACCTAGAGATTCTTTATGATCATATGTGCTGCAGTTTTTCTGTGTGGCTCCCAAAGGGGAATTGAATCCTGCAGCCTGTGTAATTTGGATTAAATGATTGAGACCAGTTTCTTTGTGGTTTGTTGTTGATATATATTTCTAGCTTGTTTTTGGGCTATAGGTAAAGCCAGGAAGGTTGTATTATGCTTTCCCATGATATTATTTGAAAATCATCTCTGTTTTGGCATATCTGCCTGTTTTCCAAATTGTTGGTTTTTTATTTTGGCTAATTTCAAACAAGCAAAGCATTATTAAGCAAAGGGGATTATTCCTTGTTGTTTTTGCGTCTTTCTGCATCACGATTTAGTAAAGAACCATACCCACATTTGTTCACGGGTCCTGGCACCAGCCTGCATTTCTCCTACCTCGTGCGGTAGCGCAGATCACAAGCAGGCTGCCCCAAAGCCCTACACTTACACGCCAGCCCAAATGAGCAAGTGGAATTGCGATCGCTTGCCCAGTCGCAGAAGAAAAAGGGTACTTTACCCTGGTAAACTCTCTCTGCATGCCTTACAGACCAGGGAGCTGTTTTGTTGTTTTTAGGCCTCTGGCCTACTGCTGAGCACCACGTGGCGCTCCTCCCCCTTCCCCGATGCATGGTCAGCGACTTGCAATCTCCTAGTCACCATCGGGAGAGCATTCCCCTGAATAACAGCTCTCTCTCACACAAAATACCAATTTCAAGGGTTTCTTATCTCCAAAATGGCTTTGTTCATTCACTCAATGCTCCTTTTTGGCCACATGGTCCCTGCGGCCTACTTCCGGCCAGAGCATTGCTGGAGAGTGTTCCCTGCCAGTACAAACTCTGTTCTGAAGCTAAATCCCATTTTCAGGGATATTTCTAATCAGTAAGGGTTTGGCTCCTTACCCCCATGCTATCTCGGCCACATGGCTAGCAAGGCCTACTTCCGGCCTTCGCTGGTCTCATGCCTAGCGTGGGGGGGGGCCAACGCACTTTCTGCCTAAGCAATTACTACTTCACTGCAGGACTCTAAAAAATGAGCACTTGCTCTCTTCACAAGTCGAAGACTAATACCTCTGATTCCTCTAGAGGAATCCTGAGAGTGAGGGGTAACATATTTCCTGGACAAATGAATAAGGTACTGGCATACTGTGCCAGAGTGGGGGTTATAAAACAAAAAACAGGAAAAAAAGGGAGCTGCAACAGGACCCCAGTTTTAAAATAACACTCCTGGTGGCCCGACGAATCCTCCTGGTCCATCTTTTTTAACCCCTCCTCAGCTCTCCTCTACCTCCATATGGGGTCCCTCCCTATAGTGACCCTATATTATCTAAAAAATAACCAAGTGGTACCTCCTCTAGTCATATGGGGGTCCTCTCTAGTCATAGTGACCCTATATGCCTTTTTAAGAACCTGGTGGCCCCTCCCCATAGCGACCTTCTCAGTGGCCTTCTCCATGAGGGGTCACTCACTATAGCAACTCCCCATGCTGAACCCCACCTGTAGTTCTTTTATACACCCTCCACTAACACTCTCAAATGTTCTAAGACTGTATTAAACAGCTATGGGGCACCCACTAAGTTGGAGGCCCATTGTCGCCCAGTCCTAACAATACACCTCCTTCTCTTGCTTTCTCCACCAGATGGTCAAAGCCAAGAAATGCACTTCTTGCAGTGCTACCTTCCTGCCCCATGCCCCGGGCCCCCTATGCCCCACCTGTCTTCATGACGACGATGACATTACTGGAACAAACTTCTGCTATGGGCTCCAGTATCCTGGGGCCCAGCAGCTCTACCTGGATGAATCCTGGAGCTATCCTACTTCATAATCAACAAGCCACAGTAGCTATGATGGAGAGCCAGCAGAATTTTATGCTGAAGATAATGGAAAAGCTAGAATACCTTACCCAGCACAGGGCAACTACCGCACCACCTCCGGAGCCAGATAATGCAGGGGGAGCCCATGAAGAGCATCCAGATCTTGTAGAACCAGTACCAGACAACCATAAACCAGATTCTGGAGAAGACAAGGAGATGCCAGATGAGGAAGATGGGGTGGAGACCGATGACGAGGACATGGAACCACAATCCGTACCATCCCTCACATCTAAACTTTCTCTTTTGACATGGTTCTGGGCCTTATGAAAATAGTCAAGGCCACCATGGGGCTTGACATCGAAGAGGGCAAACCAGAATCAAAATTAGACCCCATGATTCAGCAAAAGGCGACCATCAAGGAGACGTTCCCAGTATGCTCAGCGATCGAGGACATTTTCAACATTGAGTGGCAATCCACAGAGCCTAACAGAATGTCAAACAAGAGAAACTTGGACTGCATGTATCCAGTTCAGGAGAACAAGACCAGCAATTGGTGCACAGCCCTGACCATTGATCCTCAGGTGGCGGCACTCAGTAAGAAAACCATCCTACCTTGTGGAACCATATCATTAAAGGACCTGACAGACAAGAAAGTGGAAGACATCTTAAAAAAGGCCTTAAAATTGAGGGGATGACCGCCAAAGCCTCTACTATGGCCATTTCCATGGCACGCACCCAGATCCGATGGCTTGAGGAGCTCCTTGAGCAGGCAAACCCCAAAACTAGAGAGGCAGAACTGTTAGAATGCACTCTTAATGCTGCAAAATACCTGGCGGACATGGCAGTGGACACCCTCAGACTGAATGTCAGGGCTACAGCAATCACTAACCATGCCAGAAGAGCGTTGTGGCTAAAATTATGGGAATCCGACAATGAGTCCAAAACGCTACTGTAAAATCTACCTATGAAGGGAAAACATGTGTTTGGGGAGGTCCTGCAGGAATTCCTAAAACAGAAAGAGGAGGGTAAAGATTTAATCAAAAATAAGAACAGGCACACCTATCTCCCTTCTGCTAGGCGGAGGGTTTGGGGGGGAAACAAGTCTCACCAAATACGCAGAGACACCGATTACCAGAACAATACATTTCAAGGCAGAGGAACATCCAGTGGATACCGCAGTTCCTTCACCCATTCCTACCAACCTTCCTCCAACACAATGGATGTTTACTCACCTGGTAAAGGTGATTGTGTTGGTTGACATCCATGGCACTTCCAAGTTTAGAGGAAGAGGTAGAGGTAATAGGGGAAAACAACAATGACTACATGGCGAGAACTGTGCCCTCCTTTGGGACAAAGGTTTTTGCTTTTCAGACACCAGTGGTTCTGCACAACCTCAGACAGGTGGGTCCAAGAGGTGGTGTCGAGAGGGTACTCCATAGAGCTATCCCAATCTCCCATCACACACAGGTTCATAAGCTCTCCCATTGCCAAAAAGAAGGCAACAGCTCAACAGGTCCAACATATTCTGTTGGATTTGTTACAAAACACAGCAATACAGGCCATCCCCCCTTGCAAACAGAAACTAGGAATGTACTCCATTTTCTTTCTCGTGCCCAAAAAAACAAAGGAACCACACCCCATCCTGGACCTGAAGCATCTCAACCAACATGTAGTTTCCTAAAAGTTCAAAATGGAGACCCTAAAGTTGACCCTACGCAGTATCAGGGTAGGCGACTACCTCATGTCCATAGATTTGAAGGACACATACCTTCACATACTTATCAGACCAAAACACAGGCAATACCTCAGATTCCACATACTAGGCCAGCATTATCAATATCAGGCCTTACCCTTTGATTTTACCTCAGCACCAAGAGTGTTTACCATGGTGTCAATAGTACTAGTAGCCAGACTCCGAGAACAAGGCCTGGATATCATTCCCTACTTGGACGACTGGCTGATTTGGACATGCTCCAAGGAGCGCTCACATCAAGACACCGAGATCGCTGTACGAGCACTTGAGGAGCACCCTGGGTGGTGAACCAAGTCAAGAGCCATCTGGTGCCCAGGCAACAGATAGAACACCTAGAGGCACAAATCAACACGTCACAGGGATGGGCAAAACCATCCCAAATGAGGGTGCACAACCTAATAAGATTGGCTCACCACCTGAGGGCTTGCCATCAGACAACCATGGGATGGACAGCCCAGTTACTAGGTTGCATGGCATCTTGCATCGACCTGATCCCTTGGGCCAGGTGGCACATGCGACCCCTACAGACTTACGTCCTCACTCGGGGATCACCGAATGAATACAACTTGCACCTCATAGTCCCACTACCACCATCAGTGAGACAGTCACTAACATGGTGGACAGTGAACTCCAATCTCACACGAGGGGTTCCACTAGAGGCATCTTACAATGCCACTATAGAAATGGATGCAAGCTTATCGGGCTGGGGAGCGTGCTTGGGTGACCTGACAGCACAGGGCCAATGGACTACATCAGAGGCCAAGTTGTCCATCAGCGTCCTAGAGATGAGGGCAGTATATCATGTTCTCAAAACTTTCAGATCCTCCATTTCCAGTCAGTCAGTTCTATGGTGGCATACATCGCCAAGCAAGGGGGTACCAGGAGCAGAGCTATGCTGAGGGAGGTGGCTATGGTCTTCAACTGGGCACAGTCCAACCTCATGCATCTTGGCACAGTACATCTCACAGGCAAGCTCAACATGTGAGCAGACTGGCTCAGCTGGCAACAAGTCCACCCAGGGGAGTGGCGTCTTCACCCCAGTCTTTTCCAAATGATTCAAGAGATTTGGGGACCTGTATCAATGGATCTCATGGCCACAATGGAAAATGCACAGGTCCAAAGATTCTATTCCAGATACAGGGAAAACCGGACCCAGGGGACCGATGCCCTGTCACAACCCTGGTCCTAGGATCATGCGTACGTCCCCCCCATTCCCTTGCTACCCCGAGTACTAGCCAAGATCCACTCCTCATGATGAACCATCATTCTGGTGGCACCCTACTTGCCACAGAGATCCTGGTTTGCCATGGTGCTGGCTATGACAATGGACAGTCACAGGTTACCATACCAGCCGGACATGCTGACACAGGAACCAGTACTACATCCAGCTCCACAGACCCTAAAACTCACAGCCTGGCTCCTGAGAGGAAGAGACTGATGGGGGCAGGTTACCACGAATCAGTCATCTCCACGATGCTACAGTCCAGATGATTTTTGACCACCTCTACCTATGGTAGACAATGGTCAGTGTTCGCGAAGTGGTGCCGAGAACAGGATAAGGATCCTGAACTAGCAGACATGTCCACCATCCTCTTGTTCCTTCAACAGGGAGTAGACAAGGGGTTGGCTCACTAATCACTCAGGGTACAACTCTCAGCCATTGGAGCAGCCATTGGTCCCATTGGGGGATACAGTCTGGGAGCACACCCAGATGCCTTGCACTTCCTCAGAGCGGTGGAAGTACTATGACCCAGAGTCAGACCATCCATCACCCCCTGGGATCTCCCTTTGGTATTAGACTCCCTCAGTACAGCCCCCTTCGAACCACTACACGAGGTAGATCTCTTCTGGGTGGGTCTGAAGACCTGCTTCCTCATCGCTATCTGCTCAGCTCGAAGGATCAGGGAGCTAGGGCCGCTGTCATACAAAGAACCTTACACCATGTTCACCCCCCAGAGGGTACGTCGACACATGGTACCAGCCTTCCAACCAAAAGTTGCCTCCACTTTTCACAGGGAACAACCCATTGAGTTACCTACATTTACGGAAGACACTCAACATGCGATAAGCCTGTCCCACACCATCTAGATGTCGGGATCACCCTGTCCATTTACATATCTAGAACTCTGCCCTTACATAAGACAGAGAGGTTATTCATTGTCACAAGGGGACAAAGACAAGGCAAGGCAGCCTCTAAGACTACCATTGCTGGCTGGCTCAGGAGAACCATCCAGGAAGCCTACACAGCTAAGCAACTGACACCCCCAGAGGGTATCAAGGCCCATTCCATGAAAGCAGTAGCCACCTCTTGGGCAGAAAGGGCCAACATGTCTTCAGAAGACGTCTGCAAGGTGGTGAGATGGACTTCCATCCATATGTTTGGCAGACACTATAGACTGGAGCACCTGTACAAGCTACAACCCACTTTCACCACCCAGGTCCTCTTATCCGCCAGCTCCTCCTCTCACTCCTAGACCGCTCTGTCTCCCTCCCTAGGGTACAGTACTGCTACTTATCTACCCATGAACGTCTGGAGTGCCACGGATGGTCAACCAATCACAATGGGTGTTTACTCACCTGGTAAAGGTGATTGTGTTGGTTGACATCCATGGCACTCCAAGACCCTCCCGACAGAGTGCTCAGAGTGACCAGGATTAGACTAATCAAATGAATGACTTTGAAGGGGATTAAGCTATATTTTGCTAAGGACATCCAAGATGTCGACCGTCGACCTCTTAGGGGTCAAGTTTAGATTGCATTAATAGGTAAATAAAACCAGGGCCAATGGCCCACATGTACTTATCGCCTCAGTCTGCATTACTGTATGGAATGGTTAGTGTTTTTTTCTTGTGCTTATTCATTACTAACCTTGATTTCAGCTATGGAAGATTCAAACCAGAGAAAAGGGGTTTCTGGGACATGGATTTACAAGAAATCTGATCCTAGAGTCATGCGCATCACTAGCCTATCAGGTGGGCTAAAACCCATGATGTAATGTCTGGAGTGCCATGGATGTCAACCAACACAATCACCTTTACCAGGTGAGTAAACACCCAATTTCTTTCTTGAACTTTCCATTGCCAGTCTTGGTATGCCACACTTTCCAGCATGCCTATTTTTCATGCCTTTGAACCATTGCCATTGAATAGCTGTTTACTTAACTAATAAATCTCTTCTACAAAATCACCTGGTTGTATAGCAGATACTGTACACCAGCTGCTTGTGTAGCAGTTACTGTACACCAGCTGCTTGTATAGCAGTTACTGTATATCAGCTGAACTGGGTTCAGCAAGTCAGGCTAATGATTAATCAGCATAATTTCCCTGAGGCTGTGTTTAAAGTTAATGATAGTTGTAGCTTTTGCAGTTAAATCACACCAGAAATTTTACATCCATAACAATTTACCAGTATACCATGCACTATGCTTACACATAGCTAACTGAAGTTTTGACAACCACTGTAGGATATGCTACAACTCCTACTGATAATAGCAGCCCAATCATAGAATAATTTGGGAGTTGGTCTCATTTGCCTTGTGGAGTTGTATAACAAATGTCAGACTAGGTGTCTGACCAGTGAAACCCCCTAGACTTGGGTAACTAGTTTTTATATTTGCACTTGTGCAAAGGTGAACATATTGCTATGATACTGGATTTCAGAGGTCTGCCACTTTTGGGTCCAATACAGCTCAAGCTGCAGTGGGTTTGACTGTGACAGTCCAATAATCAGCGAGGCTGATCATGAGCTGCTCTGCCAGTTGATGGGATGAAACTGTGTAGTTGAAAAGAGGTAGCTGTGCCTATCAGACAGTGGCTGCCTTCCTTCATCTGAATGACACCTCCCACTAACCAGCTGAGCAGTGTCATTATTATCCTGCACC
The DNA here is from genome assembly GCA_016271365.2 of Neoceratodus forsteri. NCBI lineage: Eukaryota > Metazoa > Chordata > Ceratodontiformes > Ceratodontidae > Neoceratodus > Neoceratodus forsteri. The sequence continues at coordinate 1,123,287,429 of CM057449.1, read as the reverse complement.
TGCTTCCAAGGCTCCTTTTTTGATGATCCCCTCCCAATGTTAGGCTTTTTCCTTTGCCTCCTCCTGAATCTCCCTGTGTACAAGCAGGACCAGATATGACAGCAGTGAAAGCGGTGAACATTCATCATAGACAAATGCTTATTGATGATAGCAATCTTTAAGGAAATTCAAGACAGACAAGGTACTGTAGCTCTTTGTAAAGTGAAATATATGTGCTGATTGGTCAATTCAGCTATACTGTTCATCTTGCTGATATCATACAGTTGAGAAAATATTTTTGTAAACATGCCATTTAGCTCCACTTGATAAATCAAATGCAGAAGTCATGCCTGTTAAAAAAGGTATATATCTGTTTTCATCAAGTCCTTGTCTCTGGTATCTATGAAGATCTGCTCCATCTGAGAAAATGTTCATGAATCACTGCCCTGAGATGCATACTCTTAAACAGCTCTTGGCTGACCTTCTCTGGCTTTTCTTCTGGCTCTCTCATCAGAATTCTGCTCTTCCAAGAATTTGGAACTAACCCATATGGAGGGGAAGAGAGAAAGAGAGAGAGGGAGGTAGGGAGGGGAGGAGAGAGAGAGAGAGAGAGATGGGGATGCTGTCACTTTGAGCCTCATCATGGTGATGTTCCTTTGATATACTTATTTGCAGATGCTGAGTTAGATCAAAAGGACAGATTGTCAAAGCCTGACCTATAAAGATTACACTTGATACAAATCCCTATTTCATATTCCATCATAGGTATGTTGCTTTGCAATCACTTGGAAAGCTGAGCGACATGCTAAATATTAAGATATATCACAGCAGCATGAATGCACTGCTATGAATGCAGCGTGCTGCTAGAAAAAATACTTATTTTTGCACATTTAAGTCTTAGCAATGGTAGTTGACATGAATTCACATTTTAGGAAAGGAAGAAGATCATTGACCCATTCAGTTCTTTTACCTACCAGCTCAGTGGGAGTACCCGATCATCCTTTTTCTTCAAACCATCTGTTAAGTCTAAGTTTAAAGGTGTAGTACAGTAGTTCCAATACTGACTGATACCACCTGCTCTGGGAATCTGTTACAGCTGACCACAGTGTTTTATTTTATGGCATATAAATACCAGTAGCTGGTGGAAGTTATTACAAATCTAATAATCTTAGGAATCTCTGAAACAGTTTGGAATATAGTAGGATATAAAACAACACATTGTTTTATATACTTTTTTTGCTCTACTATTACTTAAAAAGTTATTAGGATTCCAGACATGAAGATTGTTATAGTGTTAGTCCATATGTAAAGTCTTGTGGTGTGTGAATCCCTCCTAACTAACTTGAGGGGACAAAGCACCACTAATGTACAGCACCACCAGACTGCAGAAGGTGTTGATGGTGAATGATGGCCTGGGTTCTTCTCTTAGTAACAGTAAGGGTGTTCTTATCCAAAACAAATAGAATCTTGTGGGGCCTCCACCCTGAGAAAGAGAAAAAATGGGCCAGATGACTATTAGTACAACACCCGGGATGCTGTATGTACCTACCTCCCTACTGTGGTCACTATCTCCACTGACCGCGCACCCTGTACACACTACCTGTAGTTGTCTCCTAACAGGCACGCACAGTAAAATGACAATGAATAATGAGAGCAGATTTAAACAGCAAATCACAGGTTTCTTTAATACCATCAGCACCCACAAAGAGATAGGTAGGTTAGCTCTAACTCCCAATGTACTGGGCCCTATTATGTTGCCTTCATAGGTGGGGGTTGAATCTGGCACTCAGTGTTCAAGCGGCATTTTAGTTGAGACTTAAACAGGTGTGGCACAATAATTTCTACCTCAGCCACTAACAAGGCCCAGTAAGGTACAGAGACATTCATACCCACTAATAACATAGGCTTATTACAACAGTGTCATAGCTGTGTACAGCTGGGGAGTTGCAAGAGTACTCTGCACCAGGGCATTTTTACTACTGGTGGACAGCAGGGTGCATGGAAGAGGGCTTCAGCTATATTTGGGTTTGGAGGCCAGGCAGGGAGAATATGGGCCTGTACAAGGGAAGTGGCCTGCATCCTTCCAGTAAGGGAACCATAGTCCTTGGGGGGAGGAGTAAATGTTACTTGGATGAGCATTTAAACTAACTGGGGGGGGGGGAGCAGTAAAACAAAGGGAGGCAACAGTTGCCCCCTCACCAGATGATGCAGCAGCAGGGAAGGAGGGCCTGGAAGGAGAAAACTCCCCTAGGGCAGAGGTACAGAATGACAGGAATGGGGACATTCGCAACCAGAAAGGGAGGACTGACTCAGCCTAAACAAATACATTTTATTATATGATAAGTTTTATTAGTAACAAGACACCTATCATTGACTCTGCCAATGTTTCATAGCCCTAGGCCACTTCCTCGGGGCTAACAGTGGTCCTGAAGATATATACAAAAACATTCCTTTAAATGATATGATATCAACTTCAACTATTATTAGTAAAATATTTCCCTACACAAATTCATATTTATCAATACTCTGTGAATATGTACACAAGGCCAAGCTTTGACCTTAGCAGCGTACTTCCCCTCCCCCCCAATTCCTTTGATGTAACCAATAACATAAACAATGTAGGTAGAGAAGGCTAAACCACAGGCTGCACCACAGGGGCCCCCTTCTATTTCAAAATAGTCTCCCAGACTGAAGCCAGAAAATATCTGCAAAGAGTGCTAGGAAAATCTAGATGTAGTAGCTTCCTAGATCTCAAACTCATTGCCCTCTCACTGGATGAGGTATTAACTCCACTGACTAAAATACTGAACCTATCCCTAAGACATGCTCAATTCCCCCAGAAATAGAAAGCTGCTGTGGTAAAGCCCATCTATAAAAATGGGGATCATGGACCCCATGAAAACTATCACCCTAGATCAATCCTACCCCCCTCTCCAAAGCTCTGGAGCACATTGTATTGGACCAACTAGTTGAGTATCTTGAAAAGTACCAGATCCAATGCCCACTGCAGCATGTTTTTTACAAGGCACACAGTACCACCACAGCATTGCTAGAGTTCACTGGCTACATTCATACCACTCTTGACCGTGGTCAGCTAATGGGGGCAGCATATATCAACCTTACTAAAGCCTTTGATATGGTCAACCACACCTAAATTATAAAAAGACGAAAGACATGTTATTCGTAAATCCACACAGCAAAGATAAATCTCATCAGTTAACTACAGTATACTGAATAGCCTAAACACGCCACTTGAACAGGTACACACATTCAAATACCTAGGGGTAACCCTTGACAGCTCCTTATCCTCCGCAAACCATGTGGACCATGTCATAAAAGCGGTTAATACTAGGATTGGCCTCCTATACAGGCACAGACACTGTATGACCACCGAGGCGCTTCAGCTTGCAGCGAATAGCTCCATTATCTCTATTATAGACTACAGCCTGGTGGCATATAGTGCTGCATCTGACATCACTCTTAAAAGGATCACCACAACACTAAACAAAGCCTGAAGGCTAATAACAGGAGCACACCGACTCACCCATACATTCTGCTTGTACGCTCTAACTGGCTGCACCTAAAGGGCAGGATGAAATACTAGACCTGTCTCCTAGCTAAGAAAACCTGCATAGGCTTAACCCCCCCCCCCCGGCAATCCAGAACCTCCTTAACCTAATGACCTACCCCCACCATACTTAAGGCATGACTAGACCGACCCACCAGGTCCCTCTCTGTCTTATCTCTCAAGAACAATGGTCCTTTGTGTAGCGCAACCCCAATTGGCTAAATGACCTCCCTCAGAACATCCTGGCTGAACCTAAACTTGGCCCATTCAAAGGTTAGCTATGCCAACACCTCACCACACTTAGCAGCTGTGACTACCCTCCCTAAGCAGGGAACTCCCCAGTTGCAGGAGCAAAATCCACCTACCCCTCTTTGCACTTAACAGCAGGGTCTGCCTTTCTCAAGTAATATCTCTCCCCCTCCCCCTATACTATTACCCTGCCCCCCTGTCTGCTTCCCACCTGTACCCCCTCCTCCACTACCCCCTCCTTAACCCTTTCTCCTAATTGCCTCCCTGCCTTCTTACCCACCCCTCCTGTCACCCACCCTACAACCTGATAAGTTTAACATTTGGCTGATTCACTGTTTGTTAAAGAAACATAGAAACTGATGGCAGATAAGGACCTCAAGGCCCATCTAGTCTGCCCATTTCTTTTTCTGCCTTATGAATGTGCCATCGACCTTTGCTCTGTCAATGGCATATCTATTCATACTCATATGTATTGCTCCCTTATGTCTATCCCATGCCTGTTTGAAGCCCTGCACTGTATTCATATCCGCCACTTCCTGAGGTAGGCCATTCCATGCATCTACCACCCTTTCTGTGAAAAAGAACTTCCTCACATTACCCTTAATCAGCCTCCCCTAATCTCATGCTGTGTCCTCTTGTCCTGCTATTTTCTTATATTGAAACATGTTAGACTTTTCAGCTTGTTAATGCCCTTAAGGTGTTTGAATGTTTGATCATATCACCTCTCTCCTCCTTTTCTCTAGGTATACATATTGAGCTTCGTTAATCTGTCCTCATATGTTTTCTGATGCAGTCCCTGCACCATTTTGTTGCCCTTCTCTGGACTGCCTCAATTTGGTTAATGTCCTTGTGAAGGTGTGGCCTCCAATACTGCACGCAGTACTCCAGATGGGGCCTAACCAGTGTCTTGTAAAGAGGAATTATTACCTCCCTCTTCTGATTTGTGATACCCCTACTAATACACCCCAACATCCCTCTAGCCTTACCTACTGCTTTAGTGATCTGCTTGGATGATTTCGGGTCATCGGTGATGAAGACGCCCAGGTCTCTTTCTTCCCTTGTGACTGCCAGCAACTCCCCTCCCAGCCTATATTTGGCTTCAGGGTTTCTCTTCCCTATGTGCATGATCCTGCACTTCTTTGCATTAAACTCCAGTTGTCACTTTTCTGACCATTTTGCTAGTTTATCCAAATCTCATCTCATTCTGTCCACCCCATCTGGATCATCTACTCTGTTGCAGATCTTGGTGTCATCTGCAAACTGACACACCTTACCCTCCAGTCCATCTGCAATGTCACTGATGAAGATATTGAAGAGAACTGGCCCCAGGACTGCTCCCTGAGGTACCTCACTTGTGACTTGCATCTCTTCTGACTGTATACCGTTTACCATCACTTTCTGTTTTTTGCCCGTCAACTAGTTTGCCACTCAGTTGACCAACTTCTAACCCACCCCGAGCCTACTCAGCTTATTAATCAATCTTCTATGTGGAACAGTATTGAAAGCTTTGCTGAAGTCAAGGTAGGCGACATCAACTGCTCCCCCTTGGTTCACCACTCTGGTTACCCAGTCAAAGAAATCTATGAGATTAGTTTGACAGGACCTTCCTTTTGTAAACCCATTCTGTCTTGGATCCTGAGCTCCTACGGATTCCAGGTGTTGCACTATCCTTTCCTTAAGGAGTGCCTCCATAATCTTGCCCACTACTAAGGTAAGACTGACTGGTCTGTAATTCCCTGCCTCCTCCCTGCTACCACTCTTGTGGAGCGGGATCACATGAGCCCTTCTCCAGTCTTCTGCGATCTCTCCTGTGCTCAGAGACTCACTATACAGTTCTGATAATGGCTGTGCTAGTTCCACCCTTAGCTCCTTTAGTACCCTGGGATGTATGCCATCAGGTCCCATTGACTTGTCCACCCTGAGCTTATCGAGCTTTTGTAGGACCTTTTCTTTTGTGAAGGGACTAGTTCACACCTCCCTCCCACCTGTGTCCATGGTACTGAGCTGTGGGCCCTGCCCTACCTTCTCTTCAGTAAATACTGAGCAGAAGTATCTATTTAGGACAGATGCTTTTACATGGTCCTCTCCTCACATGCCCCCTTATCCCCTTTGATCTTAGCAATACCTCCTCTGGACTTTCTCCTTTCAGTAATGTATCTATAGAAAGTCTTGTCACCTTCTTTTACTGTTTGTGCTAGTGTATCCTTGGTTTGGGCCTTTGCTTGCCTTACTGCCTTCCCTGCTTACCTTAGGGAAGTTTGGTATGCCTCCCTATCTTCATCCTGCTGCGTTCCCTTATATTTCCCGAAGGTCAGCCTTTTGGCTTTGACCTTTTCTGCTACTGTTTTTGAGAACCAAAGTGGTTTCCTTCTTCTTTTGCACTTCCTTTTCTCTCTAACACAATGGGATGTTGCTTCAGGTATTGCATTTTTAATGCTTGCCCACTTTGCTTGTACCCCCTTACTTGTACTTCTTTTTGCCAGGGTAGCTTAACTCTGTTGGCCATCTTATCAAAGTCAGCTCCTCTGAAGTCCCATATTTTTACCTTGGAATGGAATGATTTAGTTCTAGTGGCCAAATTGAAGCATACCATGTGATGGTCACTGGCCCCCAGATGTCCTTCTACCTGGAGATCTGTGATCCTTTCCCTGTTAGCCAGTACTAGATCTAGGATAGCTCTGTCTCTTGTGGGTTGTTGTACCAGTTGTTTGAGGCCCTCCCCCTGCAGGGAATCCACCATGTGTCAAGTTCTGGCAGATGTTCCTGCTGGTATTGATCAATCTGTATCTGTCATGTTGAAGTCTCCCATTTTCAGAACCTCCCCTTTAGCTGTCATGTTTTGTATATCTTCTAACAGTAATGTGTCTATGTCCTTCCCCTGGTCTGGAGGCCTGTACACAACCCCAGTTCATATGGCTGTCCCATTTCCTGTTTCCAGGGTGACCCACAGTTCTTCTGGCTCCTTATGTGTATTCTGAATTTCTGTAGCTTTGATATTTCCATTGACATAAAGGGCCACTCCACCCCCACCCCCCCCCCTTTTTGCACCTCGATCTTTCTGGAACAGCACATAGCCATGTACTGATATTTTTTAGTGTGGTTACTGGTAAACCATGCCTCGCTAATGGCTACTATGTCCAGTTTAACCTCTGTCATTATTGCCTGCAGGTCTGGGATCTTGTTACCCTGACTGCGAGTATTTGCGTACATGATTTTCCATTGGCCAGATTTCAGTGTGTTAGTTGTTGAATGAGGTCTGGCATTTCCCTTGTGCATCATATGGGGAGCTGGACCATTTTCTTTACCTGGTGATGCAAATGAACTACAAACATGCTGAACTCTGGTTTGACCGCTAGCTGAGGGGGAAGGGGTGTTCTTCCCATTCGATGTATGGGGTGCTGCACCCATCTCCCCATTTGCTAGTTTACTGTAAATATTCTGCAAAGATGACAAACTTCTGCCCAATGCACTGACTCCCTCCTTAGTCAGATGCAGTCCATCAAATTTAAAGAACCTTTGCTTCCAAAACTGTTGGCAGTTCCCTACAAATGTGTGTCCTTTTTCCTGGCACAAGCCCTTGAGCCACATGTTCAGCTCCTCTATCTCCCCTTCTCTGACCTTCCATACATCTCCCCTCCCAGACTGGCAGGATCTCAGAGAGGAGATGCGTATGAAATGGATGATAGCTTTGTCACCCAACCTGGTAAGGTGTTCCTTGGTCTACACAACTTATAATGTTATAATGTACACACCTACTTTTTTTTTATGCTACTTGTATTATCTGTCTAAATTGCCAAGTTCAACGCCAGCTGACTCCTGAAAGCCTATTAAATACAAAATACTACTCTGTCTTATTAAGTTCTTTTTGAATTGTATGTCTATTGTGTTTCTCTGACATGAAACCTTTGTAAAAGAAGCTCTAGCTCAAAGGTATTGCAATCCAAGACTTCAAATAAATAAATGAAATAAATGATATAGCTAAATCAGTTTGCCCCTTAATCTCTTATAGACATTACATATTACTTGTTCTCAGCTTTGATATACTTTGCTCTATACACTCTAAATACACTATGTAGTATATGTTGTAATTATTGAGCCCTTGTTAATTATTAAGCCTTTGTTAGACAATGAAGGCAGATGGGGTGCATCCATGGGTACTGAGGGAGCTCAGGGAAATACTGACAGCACTTCTGACAGTTCTATTTAACAGCTTATTGGAAAGAGGAGGGTGGATGTAGTCCCACTACACAAAGGTGATAGCAAAGAAGAGGCTGGTAATTATAGGCCAGTCACCCTGACATCGGTGGTGGGAAAATTTAATGGAATAACTGCTGAAAGAAAGGATTGTGGAACATCTTCAGTCCAGTGGATTACAAGATCCAAAGCAGCATTGTTTTATGGGTGGATGTTATGTCAAATAAATCTGATAGATTTCTCTGGGTGACAATGGGTTTAGATCAGGGTGGAGCACTGGACTTGGCCTACCTAGATTTCAGTAAAGCTGGTAATTATTGCACTGTTCAACACAGGAGATTAGTAAGCAAGCTGGGTAGCTTAGGAATGGATACAAAAGTGGTACACTGGATAAGAAATTGGTTAGGGGAGTGGTGACGGAGGGTGGTGGTAAATGAAGTTCAATCTGAGGAAGGTAGGGTGATCAGTGGGGTGCCTCAGGTATCAGTGCTAGGACCAATCCTTTTTAATGTCTCTATAAGTGAAATTGCAGAGGAGCTAGAAGGGAAGGTATACCTCTTTGCAGATGACACCAAAATTTGCAATAGTGTGGATGCTCTGTGTGTGTGTGTGTGTGTGTGTGTGTGTGTGCGTGCTTGTGTCTAAAGGATGAGTAGAGATCTAAGAAAACTAAAGGAGGGGTCAAGAGTATGCAACAGGGTTTCAGTGGAAAAAAGTGGAAAATAATGCACTTAGGGTACAGAAATCCAGGGGCAGAGGACAAAATGAGTGGAGTGGTATTGGCAACCACCAAGCAGGAAAGATACCTGGGGTTAATCATACTGGATGACATAATGGTGGCTATGAAGGGCAACATGGCAGTTGGGAGGGCTAGCAGGATGCTGGGTTGCATTGGAAGGGGTACCACCAGTAGGAAGAAGGTGGTGTTGCCTCTCTATAGATAATTTGTAAGAACAAACTAGAATGCTGTGTCCAGTTCTGGAGACCATGTGCAGGATTTTCAAAGATCAGAGAATGACGCAGGGTACTTCCATCAAAAACAACTGATGCAAGGAGAAGGATGCATCAAAACATGCGTCAATTCTGATTTTCAAATGGTGCTTGCATCAAAAACAGGTCTTCATGCACCAGACTGGCTTGTGCCATGATTGCACCAAAAAAATGCCTGCGCCATGTCAGAAGGGATGCCTGCATCACTGAAATGATGCACCATCCCCTTATTTGGGATTTTCAAGGAACATGAGTCCTGTCTTTGTGCCTAAGATGCATGTAGCTGTTAGACCAGCCAGAGCTGGTCTAAGGGACACTAGAGAGAATGTAAAGAGGCCCACGGCAGGTGGTTAGACCTGACTATATTACTTTTAAATGCCAATATTCTCCTGCAGCACTAGTTCAGAACATTTTGGGGGCTTAGTCTTTGCCATTTCTTCTGCTGTATTTTTTGACTTGGCTTGCATCATTCTTGTCCTTTGTATAGTTTTGACTCAACTTGCACCATTTTTTGTACTCAAATTGCATCATTTTTGTTTCTTGAGTCATTTCTTCGACTCAGCTTGCACCGATTTTTGACTCAACTTGCACCATTTTTTTGGTGCAGCTTGCATCATTCTCATGCCTTGCATCATTTTGCTGACACAGTGGACCCCTTGCATCTATCTGGGGGACTTTGTCACAGAGAATGCTTTTCTTGTAAAATATGGTGCACAGTATTTGGTGCACCTAGATCTGATGCAAGGTGGTTGTTTGATACAACTTGCATGGATCTAAGAGACTTTTGAAAATCTGGCCCCCATATCTCTGGAAGGACATAGACAGAGAGCTGAGGTTGTCCAGAGGAAGGCAAATAAAATGGTACAAAGTCTGCATCAAAAGCCCTATGAGACGAGACTAAGGAACTTCAATATGTATACACTGGAAGAGAGGCAGGAGGAGGGATATGATAGAGACCGTTAAATACCTCATGGGGGTTAATAAGATAAGAAGGGAAGTATTTTTCAGAAGAAAAGGTGCTCAAGAACAAGGGGGCATGCTATGAAGCTGGAGGGAGGTGGATAAAGGAGAGATGTGAGGAAGTACTTCTTCACAGAAAGAGAGGTAGATTTCTGGAAAAGCCTTCCAGCTTAGGTGGTGGGGGTGAAAACAGTGGTGGGGTTCAAGAATGTATGAGATAAGCACAAGGGAATTCTAGTGGAAAGAAAGCGGGCAGGGAGAAAGAGTTGTAGATCAGGCATGGTCTGTGATAATAGTGTCGGCAAGGAGAAATGGACCGATTGGATGGGCCAAGCGGTCTTTGTCTGCTGCCAGATTCTATGTTTCTATGTTTCCATGTTAAATAGTGTAACAACAAAATAAATATTAGTGTCCAGTAGTTTTGAATTCTTATATTATAAATGCTGAAGACATACTTAGTGTTTAAAGTCTAATTCTATGCAGGAATTGTAATTATTTATTTATTTTTGTGTTAGTTGTTTAACTAGGACTAGCACACTAAGCTGAAAGCTTTTTTACATGTGCAGCCTGGGAGCATAGGGAAGTTAAATGACTTGTTCAGGGTCACATAGTATACAAGTGGAAGCTGTGGGATTCAAACCCAGGTCTGGTCTTCTGGATGTCACCAGATTTGCAGCTCAGACCCTTAAAGCACTGCGCTATTCTGCCTCCCTAAATTTTTAATGGGAGGTATACCCTCTTGACTTGAAATAGAAATGAAAATTGGTAACAGTCTATCCCAATATATTACATTATAACATACTGGTTCTCAAACAAATATCAAATACAAGTCTTATTATTAAGACTTACAGATGGTATAATCCTACCTTAGTCTTCTGTATGGCATACTGTCAGGTCCATTTTTTCTCTCTTTAGCAATGATAGCTCCTATACACAGTAAATGCATGGGATTGTATAGTTTATTTGACTAAAAGATATTATGTTTCTGTCAGAAAAAAATCCTATGAAAAAATGATAATGTTGAGTCTTTCAACTAAAGGCATTTCAGATGTATAATTTTAGTGGTATATTAAACTTATGCAAACATCTAAGTCTGTGACAATAATACTAATATTATACTATAGTTTGCTTCTATCCAACCTTGCATAGGTGTAATAATATTATGAGCTGTCTAAGCAAGGCAAACATAACAGACCTCACATTGCAGGTACTATACAATGTATTATGTCAGTAGCTCATTTTGACTTACATACACTGTACCAAAGTAAATAGAAAAGATGTCTGCCTAGAATAGTAAATGCATGTATTATTGACTCTGCAGTGGAGAAGTAACATTCGAGTAAATTCTTTTGTTACAGGTTAACAAGTGCTGTGTTAACTCCCTTCATTAGTTTTAACATTTCTGCTTTCTGATTTATATGTGCTCTCAAGCTGTTACTGTTGAAAATTCTTTCTCACAATTAGAAGTTCATTAGGAAACTAGTGAACTCTAATTCCCACTACTGCTAGTATTTTAACTTGAGTCACACATCTATACAATTCCCTTTCCTACCTTGGCCTTTGTGCAGGATAAACATACAGTCCGAAACTATTTTTTGCTGTAATAATGGCAGGTGTCTCATTTATCTGCTGCCTTTATACTCTTTTTGGAACCACAACTGTGACATTTGTTTGCTGGTTCTTACAGATATGAACCATGGCAACTGAGTTCTGCATGGTATGCGGGGGGGGGGGTCAACCGGTGTATTGCATGAAAGAATGTCTGTTTCTTAAATTAATCCTACAATAAGTGTAACAGGAGCATTTGCTCTAATAAACAATAGTTCTACCCTGGTAACCATGTGCCTCAAGGTATGTTGAGGGGAGGACAGCACGACATATAGCAAGAAAAAGCATCTGTTTCCTACAAGAGACCTTTAATAATAGTGACAGGAACAGTAGCTCTATTCAGTTAATAACTCTATTGTGCTCTCAGAAGCATTTGGGCTTCCTGTTGCTTGTATCTTACCACTGTGGTCTTAACCTGATATTATATAATGTTTAAAATGTCAGATATATACTGGTACTTTTGAAGATGTTATATCATAATACTGGTACTTTTGAAGATGTTGTAATATCACAATCAACAAGAAGGACTAAATGCTCAAAAATAAGATTTATGCAGTGGAAACTAAGAATAGTTTATGTATAAACTGTCCTAGCTCTAGAGGGCAGAGACTTGTCTGAAATAGTGGCAATACAGATTATATGCTTCCATTAGCATGCACCCTGGTGTTGGACCTGTAGGTCAATAAGATGCCACGGCCAGACATAACAGAGGCCAATGGTGGTGCCAGATGGGTGGGTTCCCCCCAAGGAGCAATGTCTTTAATTATAGAAAAAAAATGTTCTTAAACTTAGAATTGTAACTGACTAGAGAAGGAAGATATTACTCGAAAATTCTTGTATCAACCTATTCATAAAAGGGTATATGGAAGTAGAGAAAATAAAAATAAAATTAAAAAATATACCCAATATCAACTAGGCTAAGGGGCTGTCAAGGGGAACAAATAAAAAACTGTGAACAAAAAGAAGGTTCTAATTCTAAGTGTGATGAATCAGACTAGAAAAGAAGTGCCACAGGACCCCCAGTCATGAAGTAACTAACCTTCAATCCAAAACACATTATTCTAATTAATAGAACTATAAATCTCATAAACATTCATACAACAACTTAATTTGCTGAGGTGCACACTTCCACTAGAAGATGTGCCAGTCTTCTTCTTCATTCATGTCTTTTTCTGGCATGGTGGTGCTGGTGCCCAGTTTGAAAATCCACCACATTTCCCTTTTTCTCAATCCCAGGTTCCAGTTGGATCCCTGTTGTGGTTCCTTGACAAGTTCTTCAGTCCAAAATTGTAAAGATGTGTAGTTGTGTCCTGCAGATGAAAAATGTCTCACTACTGAGAATTTGACATCATTTCTCCTAATGCTATTTTTGTGTTCTAAAATCCACTGTTTAAGTTGCCTGATAGTTTTTCCGATATACACTTTGTCATGTGGACATGGCAAAAGGTATACCACATAATGACTGTTACAAGTCATCTGGTCCTTGATCCTATATTTCTTTCCATTTAAGGAGTTCACAAATTCCTCCTTATGAGAACAAACTGAGCAGTGGGCCACATGGGAAGCTTCCTGGTTTCAATGGGTCCAATAACAGTTAGGGTTCCTCTTTTTCTGGCAAATGATGGATGGTATGCACCAAGCAATCCTTTATAGTTGGATTTTTCTTACTAGCCACCAGAGGTCTCTTGGAATATCTGGTGAAATGACCAGTACAAACACCTAGTATATATCAATGTTTATTTACAATGGATCTAAATTGAGGACTTAAGACTGAAAATTGTGTGCTAAAAACTTGTCTATTGCTTTTCTGGGTGTATTGTCAATTTCGATCAGTTCCACTATACCACATTACATCACTTTTGTTCATAGCTGTTTTGATTCTGTTGTACCCCCTGTCTGTAAAGGTCTCTGCCAGTATCTTGCTCACCTTCTCATAATATGTTTCCAGTGTGCAATTTCTACTGGTTCTTAAGAATTGGAAGTTTGATATACCCTCAATCAACATAGGATCATGAAAGTGCTTTTGTGTAATATTTTATTTCTATCTGTAATCTTGTGATACAAAGATATATGTAAAGTGTCCTCCACTTTCCTGATCAGGAGATCAAGGAAAGGAATCTTCATTTTGCGTTTTCTCATAATAAACCTCAAATTTCAGTGTGTGTGTGTGTGTGTGTGTGTGTTGAGATATTGATGGAAATCACAGAGTTCTGTGTCTGTGCCTTACCAGAAAAGTAAGATGTCATCTATGTACCATTTCCACATCTTAAGGTGGTGATGGTGATTGTTTTTTTCCATATTATATATATATGCTTGTTTTTGAAGCTTGCCATTATACAGATTGGCATAGGAAGGGGAGAATGAGCTTCTCATTGCTGTTCCCCAGACCCAGTTAAAGAATTTGTCCTGAAACATAAAGCAATTTCTATTAAGGCAGATCACTTTAAGTTGTATTAAAATCTGATTAGGAGGAAGATTTCCTATCGGTCCATTCCTGAACACCTGGTATAGGGCCTCAATCCCTTGCTCATGTGGTATACATGAATACAGGCTCTCCACATCAAATGTCACCAAGGTGTCTTCATTAAGATCATGCTGTTCTTCAGTAAACTCTTTCAACAGTTCAAGGACATGTTTTGTGTTTTTAACATAGGATGGAATTTCAGAGATCAAATGTTTTATAAAGTAGTCTATATCTTTCGATTGTGGGTCACCGATGGAGTTAATACCCAACGCTATCAGCCTACCTTGCGGGGACTTAACTTTTAATAGATTTTGAGTATTGTGTAAAAAACAGGTATTCTGGGAAAGTTATTATCTAATATGCCTGCTTCCCATTCAGTTATCCAACCTCCATCCTGTCCCATTTCCAGTACTTGTCTGATTTCTATCCGTATTTCTGAGGTAAGCTCACAATCTGTCTGCATATAATTATGCTTGTCGGTGAGAAGATGTAAACATTCTTCATTGTAGTTAACATCATCCATAACTTTTGGATTTGGCAGCTGGGTTTTAACACAAGAAAGTGCAAAGTCATACACATGGGGCACAGGAACCCGGAGGCAACATATTGAATGGGAGGACAGGTATAAACAGTCACAAAGCAGGAAAGGGACCTAGGAGTGATCATATCTAGTGACTTAAAGGTAGCCAGACAGTGTGACGAGACAGCAGGAGAAGTTAGAGTAATGCTTGGATTCATAGGAAGAGGTATCATCAGCAGGAGGAGGGAGGTAATATTGCCCCTGTATAGATCACTGGTGAGACCTCACCTTGAGTACTGTGTTCAGTTTTGGAGGCCCCATCTCTGGAAGGACATAGATAGGGTGGAGGCAGTACAAAAGAGGGCAACCAAAATGGTGCAGTGCTACATCAAAAGCCCTATGAAGAGAGACTCAAGGATATGAGTACGTAATCCCTGGAAGATTGAACAGAATGAGGGATATGATATAGACGTTCAAGTACCTAACAGGGATAAACAACATACAGTAAGGGATCATTTTCCATAGGAAAAGAAGCTCAAGGACAAGGGGACACAATATGAAGCTGGAGGGGGAGGCTCAGGGGAAACATGAGGAAGTACTTCTTCATGGAGAGGGTAGTGGGAGCTTGGAACAGCCTTCCAGAAGAAGCAGTGGGAGCTGAAACAGTCACAGGATTTAAGAATGCATGGGATAGACACAAGGGAATCCTAGAGACAAAAGGGGGGGTGTAAGCCGAAGTCCAAGTAGGGTCACTGGTCACACCATAAATAGGGAATTTTGGACAGACTGTGTGGACCATGATGTCCTTATCTGACAACAATTTCTGTTTCTGTGACTACAATTCTGCCTCCCTTGTCTGCTTTTGTATTGTAATGCTGCAGTTTTTTCCAAATCCGTAAGTGCTCCCTTTGGACTTTCATTAAATTCTGGTGTCTAGGGTTATGATTCTTCTTAGATAGTTCCTTTATCTTTCTGTCTACCAATATTATGTATCTTTCCACTGCCTGTTGATTGCTCTTTGGTGGATGGGGACAAGACAGAAAAAAGGGGATAAAACCAGGTAAGTGAGGGTAAAGGATTAAAGGAGTCAAGGAATGGAGAATTAAAAGGTAGGAGGAAAGTCAGGAGGAGTGTAAGGGAAAAACACAGTCAGGACTGGGATGGGGAAGCACGGCGGCAGTCAGGATGGAATGAAGGTGTGGAGAGCCTTGTGTGCCTATGCAAGGACTCTTGGAACTGAAATTCCAAACCTGGAAGCCATCATGGTAGAGGCTAACTTGGATTTAGTGGCCATTACAGAGTTGTGGTGCAATGAGCACTATGACTGGGACATGGCCATATCGGGTGACTCTACAGTATGTTCAGGAGACACAGGGCAGGGAGATGGGGAGAAAGGGTTATTTTATTTGAGATGGAGGTAATCAAGGCTGTCGAGGTACAGGGGTACCAGAGGAAATGGAAGGGGTGGAGGTGCTGTGAGTCGCCCTGGAGACAAGCTCTGGGGTTTCTCTCCATTCAGGTGTAGTGTGCAGGCCTCCAGCACAAGGGGAAGAGTTGGATAAGATTTGGGAAAGGCACTTAGAGAAGCCATCTTCAAAATGGCAAGTAAGGGGAAGTGTTGCTAGCTGGTGACTTCAATCTGCCAGACATAGAGTGGAGCCTTCCAACAGCAGCTTGCTCAAGGAGTAGGGCCATCCTGGTCTAACTATAAAGGGCTTTTCTACAGCAGTAAGTCACAAAACCCACTAGGATTGGAGCAGAGCTGGACCTGGTGCTTACAAACAGGGACAGTATTAGAGACAACACAGTCGGCAGTCCCTTGGATACCAGTGTTCACCGTACAGTGTGGTTTAACATTAAGACAGGAACAGAGGCTAACCACACTAGGGCAGGGCTCCTGAACTTTAGGAGGGCAGATTTTAAAGAAATGGGGTACTGCCTCAGAAACTGTCTTGGGGGGGATTGCCAGGGAAGGGTGGAGGCACAGTGGGCAAAAATAAAGGAGGGTATAACTAAAACAATTAACCTCTGTATGAAGGAAAAGAGTAAAACAGAAGGAAAAATAGGCTGTTATGGTTCTCTAAGGAAGTGGCAAAGATGGAGAAGGAAAAAAGGTTGGCATTCATGAGGTACTCTATAAGGAAACACAAAGGGAGGAGGACACGGAGATATACCTCATAAAGCAGAGGGAAGCAGGCAAGACAGTGAAGAGAGAAAAGGTGCTTACAAAGGAAACAATTGCCAAAGGGGTCATTAAAAAGAATAAGACTGTTTCAGATATGTAAGTAAGAAGAGGAAAGCATGAGGAAGGATAGTTCAGGAGCAGAGTGGGGAAGGGGACTGCACAGAAGAGGACCAAGAAAAACAGACATCCTGAACAGATATTTCTGGGCAGTCTTCACAGTGGAGTCAGTGGGGATGGCTCACCAGGGAATAGCAGGAATGGGGTAAGGAAGAGGAAACAAGTTCATTTTCAGAAGAGTCCAGAAGGGACTTGCAGCCCTCAAGGTTAGCAAAGCTATGGGAGTAGATGGGATACATCCAAAGATTCTAAGGGAACCAGGACCAGAGTAACATGGGCATGGACCTTATGCATGACAGTAACCATTGACCCCCATGGTTTCACTCCTGTATGGTGTCCACCCCCACCTTATCACCCCTCACCTAGGTGTCAGACCCCTAAAGGATCACCCCTTACCTATGGTGTTGCCCCCATCATGGTGACATCCCTTCCCCAAAGTGTCACCCCAAAGATGTCATGTGGCCCCATCCACTGTGTTGCACAAACATTCAATACTTTACTTTGGATTCCCCATTTTAGCTTTATTACAGTTGTCAATTTCAACATATTTCATAGATTTCATAGATATTTTTAAGCAAATAGATTTACATCCGTGAAGCTTGCCCATTTGTATCTAACATCAAAACTGAATTTTCATTTCACCAAAATGCAGGTCCAAGTTATTCTTAAACTGTTTCATACTCCCACTATTAATTATTGCCCTAGGTAGAGCATTCCAAGGAGTGACCACTTTCTGAGTACACCAATTCTTTCTTATATTGTGTCTCCATTTGGATTGTATCAATTGTTTAGTGTGCCTTCTACTACCTTTGTTCATCCGTTCTTGGAAAAATTCCTAATTCAGTACACCAACTGGCATCTCCTATTACCTTATACAAAAGGCACATATCCTCCCTAAACCTCCTATAACATAAGGAATATAGGTTAAGAGACATTAATCTATCTGGGTATGATAATGCTTTCATCCCCTGAATAGATTTAATAAATCTGCTCTGGACAGATTCCATTTTAATGATATCCTTCCTGTTTGGAGGAGACCATACCTGAATGGCATACTCTAAGTGAGGTCTAACTAGAGCCACATAGAGTGGAATTAGTACTTTAGTCTCCCTACTAGCAATATATCACAAAACACAATTTAAATTTTGATTAGCTTTTTTTATCTGGGATCTACAATGTGAGCTAAACTTGAGATCTGGACCAAATATAACACCTAGATCTTTTTCTTCGTTAGTACCAATAAATGGTAAATTAGCAAGTGTATAATTATTATGTTTATTTGTTTTGCCCATATGCAAATGCATATATTAAATATATTTTGATGTTATTATTACACAAACTCAGTGGATAAAAACTACCCGCCTGTTTTTAAAGCCCCTTATTTCTACAGAACTCAGTCTTTCATTCTGGAACATCAAGAAGTAGTGGAGAGTTGCTGAATGGATATGCCAGTGCATGGCTTGTACATAGACACACACAATAAAACAAATCACTGTTGCTGCAATAGGCAGAAGAAAAAAAACAGATTTGGAATAAAAATTAAACGTAAGTGCTGCTAAACCAAATTAATCATCCATCCTCCTCCTGGCTTCTACTCACTACCTCACTCACTCACTCACTCACTCACTCACTCACTCACTCACTCACTTACTCATTCACTCTTTGGTTTACAATCAGTCATAACACACTTCACTCTTTAGGCTGCTGCTGCTGCTTTAATCACAAACCAGTGTTTGGCACCAAAGCAGCAGCAGTCCCCTAGAAAGAGATAGGGGAGGGAAGAGTCAGGGAGGGACCATCGGAAATAACTGTTGCTGCAGCAGCTTGCTACTGTAATTAGAATATGGAGCTTGGTTGGTTAAGGGATATTCAGTCAGATTGAGACACTCAGGATGACCCTCTCTCCACCACCCCTTCCCTGTGACAGCACTTTCTCTCAGTAAAGGAGGGAGGCTATATTTACTCTCCATGCCTTCTCTAGGGATACTCTAGATAATACAGAACAAGGATTGGCCCACAGTTCAAAGAGAATGATAGAGGTAAGTCAGTTGTTATCTGAGGTTGCAGGGTTTATTTTCTACCTAACAACCTAAACAACTCATTTTCCAGTGTGCCTGGTAGGTCCACAAAATTAATTTGTTTAAAACAATTACATGCAATCTTTTTTTTGTTACAGCTTCACAATCCAAAACAGTGAAAATTACCTTGCAACTGAGGATGGCTTATGGTACCTGCTGCCCCAGTTTGTACAGTGTCGCTGCTCCAGGGTGTTCAGTGCCCCAGTTACTTCAGCTGGGTCCTGTTTAAGAACACTTGCTGCTGATGTTTTAGTTACTGCTGCTAGCTGTGTGCCCTGCATTCCTCAGGCTTAACCAATCACATCACTGCTTTTTTCCACCACTCACCTGCTCCTAGTCTGCTCTGCTCCTCCATGCTCCACTTGTGCATGCTTCCAGCCTGAGCCCACCATGATGCATGTTGCTATCCACCTTGGTAGCTGACTCTCATCTTGATCGTGCTGCTGCACAGGATCCCAATTCATCTCACTCAACACAGTGGTGTAAAAAAATTAAAACAAGTTGCTTGCCTGCACATACTGCAGTCTGCAGCCATTGTAACTGAGTCAGCTATACTGAATGGTCCACAGAGAGTGCTAGTTATCAACTGCTACGGCTGCTAGCCGTCAAAGTCAAAACAGTGATTGGTGCCAAGCAGCAGCAGCAGCAGAAGCCTAGCATGAACAGTCATCTGGTGGGGGAAGGGTCAAGATGGGAAGTGGAAACTTTATTAAAGGCAACTACCACCAACATATGAAGTGAAGGCAAGGTAGTATAAAGAAAATATAGGGGACATGAGTTACACAATGAGCAACAGTAACCCTGTCCCCCACATCATTTAAAAAAAAAATTGCTGTAAGCCTCTGAGCCGGCACCAATCACAGAAGTCTAAACTGAGATGTATACTGGCTGTGGCAGACAGTGTAGGAGCTGTTGCTCAGGTTAGCACTGCACTGTGCAAGCATGCACATTTTAAATTACACTCACTGAAGCCCCCCCCCCCAGTGGGTCTCCAGGATGTCATGGGCCCTACACACAAGTGTAGTTTGTGTAATTGGAAACCTGGCCCTGACAGAAACTCAGAAAGGTGCTAGCTGCTCCAGTAACTGCCTTGCTTAACATGTCACTAGAAACAGGTGTATTTCCAGAAGACTGGAGACGAGATGAAGATTTTCAGAACTGCCATCTCTTCCCACCTCCTTATGAATGGTGCAGCTGTCATTTTTCACATCCTGCCAGAACTGTGTTTTCACACGGGTGCAGAATGGCATGGTCACAGTGGGAAATCAACATTCCGGACAGATTAACAAAATCACAGCGCCACTGTTCACAAACAGAGGTCCCAAATGTTTTCATGAGGTGGGGTCACAAAAAGGCCATGTTGAAAATTTGGAGTGCAAATATCAACAAATGCCCAGGGCATTAGGGTTTCTAACCATGACATCCCACTCTGTACAGACTAACAGGCATCAGGGGAGTGCCTTTGGATTGTCAGCTGTAATGCTCATGCCATTGCACCCCCACCCCACCCTGCAGCCACTGACAGGTATCAAGGTGTGCCTTGGACTCTTTGGCCCCCAGAGTTCACCCCATTCTCCTATACTGCACCCATCTCAACATACTTCCTTATGGGGTGAGCGTAAGCCCCAGTGACCCCAAGGCACAACATGATACTTATCAGAATCTGCAGAGTAGGGTGAGGTGAAATGGCATGAGTGTTATGGCCAATGACCCAAAGGCGCACCTCAATGCCTATCACTCTCTGCAGGGTTGGGTGGGGTTGACAACGGTTCCATACTTCACTGCCATTCCTATTATGCACCTCTCTAATGCCTGCGCTACCAATGCCAATGCCAGCAAGACAACATTCGACATTGACAAATGCTTGTTCAAATCCTGGCCAATATGTTTTTTTACATCCCAAAAGGTGATTTCGCAGTCCCTGCACAAAATTACCTTTTGGCCTGGAGTTGAAAATTTTCTCTGCTCTTGTTAATTAGGTGAGGTCATAAGAGGGCTATGTTGTAAATTTGGTGTAAAAACATTAAACAACAAAACAGTTATGAGCCAGCGTAGATTTTTGCGAATGCAGGCTTGTTAGTTCAGTAATATTAAATATTTTTACCTCAGATTTTCCACATAGCCATTTCTTTACAGCACCTCATGAATGTGAGAGCTGTCATTTTTAACTACTGCCCAAAATGTGTTTTTGCATCCCAAAACTTGATTTTGCAGGCTTTGTGCAAAAACACCTTTAATCAAGGAGTTGGACATTTTGGCTGCCTGTCTTCAAGAGGCAGGGTCCTAACAAGGCTATGTTGAAAGTTTGGTATAAAAATATTACAGAAACATTTATGAGCCTATGTTACATTTTGCAAATGCACAAGTTCTAGCCAGAGTCAATAGGGCTACAGCTGAGGAATTTGGGCTAATTTACATTATTTTTACCCCAAATTCCTCAGCTGAAGCCCTATCGGCTCTTGATAGAACTTGTTTGGAATGGTACCCACTTCCACATCTATACTAATGACTACAAAGCACTTAAAACACTTAAAGAGCTCAGAAGCACTGCAACATACTCAGTTTATAATGTTTGCCCCAATTCTGTTTCTGTACACAACGCTCTTTTTTTCCTTCTTCTTTAAAATCAGCTCTGTACATAGCCCCCCACTGTGCCATTATAAATTCTCCACCCAGTGAAATCATCAGTCAGAATCTGACCATAACTCCTATGCTGATGCTTCTACTTCCATGGGCTACTACTCTGATACAAACTGAGCCTATTTAGGAGCAGCCCCATTTTCATTAATGTAGCAGTCCGTGCCAGCAGTGGTGTCAGTGTCAGAAGCCACTGACCGATTCTAACCAATGATGTCACTAGTTGGGGCATTTATAGTGGTACATGGGGGGGGTTACCTACAGAGCTCATTTGAAAGATGAGG
Organism: Neoceratodus forsteri; assembly: GCA_016271365.2. Lineage (NCBI taxonomy): Eukaryota > Metazoa > Chordata > Ceratodontiformes > Ceratodontidae > Neoceratodus > Neoceratodus forsteri. The sequence continues at coordinate 1,123,265,596 of CM057449.1, read as the reverse complement.
GACATAGAAAACAAAAGAGAGAGATCTATACAGAAAGTGGATGGGAAAAATAAATACACATTGGTAATGTTGCAGTGTTTTTGTTCCCCTTTTAATGAAAATCAAGATGTGAAACAGGTCCTTTACTAAATAAAAATCAGGTTTTGGCTAGCCTTTACTGTCTGCCTACAAATCACAACTATTCATGTTTCTTTGAATTTAAATCTGCCAAGACTGGCCAACAACTGTTGCCTCACACCTTGCTTCAACTGTTCCCAAAGAAAGACATGCAGAGGGAGCAACAGTATATTCATCAATACAATCAGGGGTAGTTGGCTCCATGAAACCAAGCGGTGAGGCATATGAATGGTACAGTGGTGCTCAGTGACAAGTTCTGTCATCTTGTAGCATGTCAACAATAGTTAATCTTATTAATGTGATGCCATCTTACACATAGTGGTTTCTAGTGTTTTAACTATTTATGACAAGAGTATCATGATAAGAGTATCAGGATATCTTCAGTTGTAGTGGAACTTGCCATTGAGCACTACTGTATGCTGGGTGACCCAGGTTTGCACCCCAAACCCAGGAGGGCAGAAGTGGAGGCCAACAGGGAAGGTAACAGAGACTCTGCATCGATGATCTCCTCCTGGGGAGGATGGTGATGTGCTTCACTTGTAGAGTGGCTCCTGGTGGTGCTTTGTGGTAGTGCCATTGCTGGTATGAGTGGCAGCATTCCTGCAAGCAATCTACGGCTGCTGACTCAGGTGAACTCTTGTGGGAGGGGGTGGAGGTAAGGAGGGATATAAAACAGGAATGCTGCCCAGTCTGGTATATCATATGACTATTCTTACATCCTCCCATGCCAGTTTGCTCTTGACAAGCTGCAGACACAGTCAATCCAGCCGCTGTCATGGCACATGGTGCCCTCCTCCTCTGAGTGAGATCAGGATGGCCCCAGATAAGATACCCCAGGTGAGGTACTCCAGATCTTATCAGTTGCACTTCCTGGGGAGTCTAAAGACAGGGCCAGTAGCATTGAGAGGCGAGTCAAATGGGCATACAAAATGCATGGAGACCAGAAGTAGTGGTGTACCAGGGGGTAGGAGTGAAACCATGAGGGTCAAATACATCCCTTGTGCTATAATGAAACCAATATTTCACTTCATAGTGGTGCAACCTGTCTATTTCACTGCAACCCAGTTTTATTTTGTTTCTTTGTTAATCCCGTCCCCATCTGCCAACACCCTCTAGTCATGTCACCCACCTTATCTTAACCTCTTGCTCAGGACCAGTTTCTGTTGGGTGAATGCCATGGTCAGAGGTGTGGGGCCTGTAAGTAAACCATACCATACATCAATGTTTCACTCCAAAGATCCACCTATCATGCAGGAGGTGTACACACATACATATATTAACATCTGAAGGTGGGTTCTCCACCTGAGTTTGTGTGATCCCACTGTGGCTTCTACCTAGTGGTAAGCAAACAGAAGGATGCAGTGTCCCTACCCCCCCCCATGGGAGGAGAGTTGTCCTTGAGATGTGCCATATTCTTTTACTACAGCTACAGGTAATTCTACCTACTCTAGATTGTGCTGCTGTGGATAACTGGGAGAGACGGAGGTAAGACTCTTTTTCCTTTCACATCATTTTAAACTCCATTGAGAACTGCAGTGTAATAATGATAGTAAGGCCTATAATAAGTCAAACGGCATTAACTGTATATCATAATACCTGTTTTACTGATGTTTGTTGGATAAACTGCAGTGCCAGTGATTCAGTAGGTTGCAGGCTTGCCATGTGTCCCGAATACCCAATACTGGCACTATAGTTCAGAACTGGGGCCGCTGCACTGTTGATGGGTCATTCTTTGGATGAGATGTTAAACCAAGATCCCTTCTGCCCATCTCCAGTGGCTGCCCAGGTGGAAGTTAAAGATCCCAAAACATTTATAGCAAAAGTAGGGGAATTTTTTGTTAAACAAAATCATTCCAGAATGAAAAAAAAAACATAAATACAATTCAAAGCTTACCAGAAAGCAATACAGATAATCAATTAATTCACTGCTTTCAAATTAAGTGTCATTTCCTAGTTCCTACTAAACATATTAACTTTTCATGTAAACCAATGCTAAATACTGGTTGCAAATCTATAAGGTGTTATCTTCTAATAACTTAAAACAGAACTCGGTTAAGGTATCCACTGAATATGTTTCCACAGTGCTTCAACTTTCCTGTTACCTATTTCTTAAAATCTTGATATTTTACTTGTAATAAAGCTGTTTTGATTTGCATGGCCACTGCCAGCTCAGTTGTTTGTAACTACTGTAATAGAAAGCAGCATTTAGCCTGCCACCAATAAAACTTTATGCAGGCAAAAATTATATTCAATGTGCTTGGATAATAGTTAAGTCTACCAGAATAAATTCCCAATATCTGAACTTTGTATGTGATAATAATCCATCTTTGAGCTTAAAACTTTCAAAACTGTATGGCAGACCGACAAGAGATGTAAAAGTGTGCTTTTGTTTCTTCCACTTGTGTACAACTATCCCTAAAACAATTTCTTTCATCTAGTGCTTTGTTTTTTTGATTCCCTTTTACCCCACGCTTTCCATAACAACTAAGCCAGGCTATATCCCAACATTTCTGCAGAATTCTATTGTCATTCAGAATTATTAGAAACATAGAAGTTGACAGCAGATAAGGACTGCAAGACCCATCCAATCTGCCCGTTTTGTTTTCTACCTTATGAATGTGCCATTGGCCTTTGCTCTGTCAATGGCCTATCTATTCATACTCATCTGCATTGCTCCCTTATGCCTATCCCATGCCTGTTTGAAGCCCTGCACTGTATTCATATCCACCACTTCCTGAGGTCAGCCTTTCCACCCTTTCTGTGAAAAAGAACTTCCTCACATTACCGCTTAATTGGCCTCCCTCTAATCTCATGCTGTGTCCTCTTGTCCTGCTATTTTTCTTATATTGAAACATGTCAGACTCTTTCACCTTGTTAATGCCCTTAAGGTGTTTGAATGTTTCAATCATATCACCTCTCTCCCTCCTTTGCTCTAGGGTATACAGATTGAGCTCAGTTAATCTGTCCTCATATGTTTTCTGATGCAGTCCCTGCACCATTTTGGTTGCCCTTCTCTGGACTGCCTCAATTTGGTTTATGTCCTTGTGAAGGTGTGGCCTCCAGTACTGCATGTAGTACTCCAGATTGGGCCTAACCAGTGTCTTGTAAAGAGGAATTATTACCTCCCTCTTCTGACTTGTGATACCCCTACTAATACACCCCAACATCCCTCCAGCCTTACCTACTGCTTTAGTGGTCTGCTTGGATGATTTCAGGTCATCGGTGATGATGATGCCCAAGTCTCTTTCTTCCCTTGTGATTGTAGGCAACTCCCCTCCCAGCCTATAGGTGGATTCAGGGTTTCTCTTCCCTATGTGCATGATCTTGCACTTCTTTGTGTTAAACCCCAGTTGCCACTCTGCCAAACATTTTCCTAGTTCATCCAGATCTCTTCTCATTCTGCCTACCCCATCTGGATCATCTACTCTGTTCCAGATCTTGGTGTCATCTGCAAACAGACAAACCTTGCCCTCCAGTCCATCTGCAATATCACTGATGAAGATATTGAAGAGGACTGGCCCCAGGACTGATCCCTGAGGTACCCCACTTGTGACTTCCATCCCTTCTGACTGTATACCGTTTACCACCACTCTCTGTTTTCTGCCCGTCAACCAGTTTGTCACCCAGTTGACCAACGTCTGACCCACCCCGAGCCTACCCAGCTTATTAATCAATCTTCTATGTGAAACAGTATCAAAAGCTTTGCTGAAGTCAAGGTAGGCAACATCAACTGCTCCCCTTTGGTCCACCGCTCTGGTTACCCAGTCAAAGAAATCTATGAGATTAGTTTGACAGGACCTTCCTTTTGTAAACCCATGCTGTCTTGGATCCTGTGCTCCTATGGATTCCTGGTGTTGCACTGTCCTTTCCTTAAGGAGTGTCTCCATAATCTTGCCCACTACTGAGGTAAGACTGACTGGTCTGTAGTTCCCTGCTTCCTCCCTGCTACCACTCTTGTGGAGCGGGATCACATGAGCCCTTTTCCAGTCTTCTGGGACCTCTCCTGTGCTCAGAGATTCACTGAGCAGTTATGATAATGGCTGTGCTAGTTCCACCCTTAGCTCCTTTAGTACCCTGGGATGTATGCCATCAGGTCCCATTGCCTTGTCCACCCTGAGCTTATCAAGCTCTTGTTGGACCCTTTCTTTTGTGAAGGGACTAGTGCCCACCCCCCTCCCACCTATGTACATGGTGCTGAGCTGTGGGCCCTGCCCTACCTTCTCTTCGGTAAATACTGAGCAGAAGTATCTATTTAGGATAGATGCTTTTACATGGTCCTCCTCCTCCTCACACACACACCCTTATCTCCTTTGATCTTAGCAATACCCCCTCTGGACTTTCTCCTTTCACTAATATATCTATAGAAAGTCTTGTTACCTTCTTTTACTGTTTGTGCTAGTGTATCCTTGGTTTGGGCCTTTGCCTGCCTTACTGCCTTCCCTGCTTCCCTTAAGGAAGTTTGGTATACCTTCCTATCTTCATCCTGCTGTGTTCCCTTATATTTTCTGAAGGCCAGCCTTTTGGCTCTGACCTTTTCTGCTACTGTGTTTGAGAACCAAAATGGTTTCTTTCTTCTTTTGCACTTCTTTTTCTCACTAACACAATGGGATGTTGCTTCAAGTATTGCATCTTTAATGCTTGCCCACTTTGCCTGTACCCCCTCAGCTGTATTCCTTTTTGCCAGGGCTAGCTTAACTCTGTTGGCCATCTTATCAAAGTCAGCTCCTCTGAAGTCCCATATTTTTGCCTTGGAATGGGATGATTTTGTTCTAGTGGCCAAATTGAACCATACCACGTGATGGTCACTGGCACCCAGGTGACTTTCTACCTGGAGATCTGTGATCCTTTCCCTGTTAGTCAGTACTAGATCTAGGATAGCCCTGTCTCTTGTGAGTTGTTGTACCAGTTGTTTGAGGCCCTCCCCCTGCAGGGAATCCACCATGTGTCTAGTTCTGGCAGATGTCCCTGCTGGTATTGACCAATCTGTATCTGGCATGTTGAAGTCTCCCATTAGAACCTCCCTTTTAGCTGTCATGTTTTGTATATCTTCTAACAGTAATGTGTCTATGTTCTCTCCCTGGTCTGGAGGCCTGTACACAACCCCAGTTCATATGGCTGTCCCATTTCCTATTTCCAGGATGACCCACAGTTCTTCTGGCTCCTTATGTGTATTCTGAATTTCTGTAGCTTTGATATTTTCATTGACATAAAGGGCCACTCCACCCCTCCTCCTTTTTGTACCTCGGTCTCTTCTGAACAGTACATAGCCAGTTGCTGAAGTCTCCCAAGTGTGGTTACTGGTAAACCATGTCTTGCTAATGGCTACTATGTCCAGTTTAGCCTCTGTCATTATTGCCTGCAGGTCTGGGATCTTGTTTCCCTCACTGTGAGCATTTGTGTACATAATTTTCCTTTGGCCAGATTTCGGTGTGTTAGTTGTTGGGCGAGGTCTGGCATTTCCCCTGTGTGTCGTATGGGAAGCCTGACCTTTTTTCTTCACCTGGTGATGCAAATGAACTACAAACATGCTGAACTCCTGTTTGACCACTGGCTGAAGGGGGAAGGGTGTTCTTCTCATTCAACATATGGAGTGCTGCACCCCTCTCCCCATTTGCTAGTTTAAATATTCTGCAAAGATGTCAAACTTCTGCCCCAATGCACTGACTCCCTCCTTAGGCAGATGCAGTCCATCAAATTTAAAGAACTTTCACTCCCAAAACTGTTGCCAGTTCCCTACAAATTTGTGTCCTTTTTCCTGGCACCAGCCTGTGAGCCACATGTTTAGCTCCCCTATCTCCCCTTTTCTGACCTTCCGTCCATCTGTCCACCTCTCCCAGACTGGCAGGATCTCAGAGAAGGAGATGCTGGACAAAATGGATGATAGTTTGTCACCCAGACTGGTCAGATGTTCCTTGGTCTCCACAACTGACCGGCTGGCAAGATCGTTAGTCCCTATGTGTACCAGGACAATAATTTTTTCTCCTGCTTCCTGAACAATTTTAGCAATGTGGTCACTGTCTCTCCATGCTGATGTACCTGGAAGACATCTGACCATTACCCCTGGCTGGAGATACGTATCAACCCCCTGAATCATGGAGTCTCCTATGATCAGAAGGTTTTTGAATTTCCTTTTTGCTTTTTTTGTTTTGGTTCCTGTTTTGGGTGAGTTTTCTTGTGCTAGCTCCTGTGCTGTAGTGTCCTGCTCTGCAGTGTCCTCTGCCCTTTTGTTTGATTTCAGAGATAGAGGCAGATACCTGTTTGTAGTTTTTAGATGGTTTGTGGAGGTGATATGTTGGAGAGCATTGAGTGATGGGGCACATGATTTGCCTCTCCTAACCGCCTGCCAATGTCCTGGACCAACTACGCTCTGCGGTTGAAGTGCTTTTGTTGGATGGTGGGGAAATGGTGGGCGGTTCTTATAATATATTTCCTCTTGAATATGCAATTTGAGGTGTGCAATCTCGGCCCATGCTGCCTGGAGCTGAGCCCTTAGAGCTCCAATGGCCCAGCATGTAGGACAGTGTCCTATATCCTGTAAAACTGCCCTTCTGAAAAGTGTTCTGCAGAACCTGCAGTTAAGGATATCCCTTCCAGATAAGTTGCTGGGTTTATAACCTGGTCAGAGTAATTAGAAGGAAGAAAATGAAAGCAAAAGTTTGATTTTGTGTTTTGTTTGTTTGTTTTTGTATAACTTGTTATATAACAAGTTAAATTACTAGCTCCCCTGTAAATGAGGTCACTGTGTGGATACCCTTCACGCTTTGCTACAGAAAATGTCACGACTGTGCTACCCTATAAAAGGAGTGTAGTGTGGGGTGGTTGGGGATGGGGGCAGGTGGCTGGACCCTTCCCCTGCCAAAAAAGAAGAACCACAGATGAAAGAAAACAAGGAGGTAAGAGCAGAAACAATCATCCAGCAACAAATGCAGTAGCCCTGAAAACTTATCTTAATGATAGATAAAACTGTAAAACCTGTAAAGCACCACCTGTAATAATTTCACAGAAGATATATCCTGTAAGAAACACTTTGTTACTGGTAGAAATAAAGCAGTAACAGAAGATATACCTTGCAAAAGACAATTTGAATCAGAAGATTACAGCAGTAATCTGTAAGCACACACCTGTAGGCACACCCTGTAAAAATGCAGTAGAAAGTATACCCCGCAACAACAATTTGAATCAGAGAAAAATAAAGCAATAAGCTGTTAGCAACAAACAGTAACAATCCCAGTGAGTACAAAATAAAAATAACAAGACACAGCAAATCTGCCTAGCCAAAAGAAGCCTTAATCCTTATCCTTGCTCTGGTAAGGTTCTTTGCTCTGTCCTTTCAAGCAACCTAGAAGAAAAGAGCTCAGGTGAAGCTAGGTGCCTTGGCCAGCAAACCTAGTCTTCCACCTCCAAGATATCAACTAACCTGATCTTTTAACCCTTCCCTCTGTTGGAAGTTACTGACAGTTTGTCAGCTCCACCCACAGATACACACCTAATCCCCTGGAAGAGCTGTGGGAGGAAAGCAATTAGTTCCTTCAATGTGAGAAGAAGAAGAAGAATCAGCATTTATATAGTGCTTTTCATACACAGTATCCCAAAGTGTTTTACAAGCAATGTTAGACTGGTAGTGAAGCTACTGAATATGTGGTGGCAGCCATATCGCACATCATCACCCACACACAGCCTGGATAATTGCATGAACTGGTTTATGGGAAGGTGAATGTTGGCAAGGACACCGGGAATGCTCCCTGCTCTTTGTGGAGAGTGCCCTGGGTTCTTTTACTTCCACCTGGACACCCACCAGGACAACACCAGGATGGGCAGAAGGGACCTCGGTTTAACATCTCATCTGAAGGACGGCTCACCCCAGCAGTACAGCACCCCCAATACTGCACTCGGATGCCAGCGATTTTTAGGTGCAAGTCCAATCCCAGTGTGGGACGAGAACCCACGACCTTCTGGTCCAGAGGCGGATGTGCTACCAACTGAGCCATGCTGACAAGGAGACTGCAACACCTGTGAGACAAACAAAAAAAAACTTTTAGTAAAAAACAAAATAAAATAAAATAGTGGCAAACATTAATTTTGCTTACCCTAATGATAAAAAGTCACAAAAATGTAAGCACCACCTGTAATAATTTCACAGAAGATATACCCTGTAAGAAACACTTTGCTACAGAGAAAAATAAAGCAGTAACAGAAGATATACCTCACAAAAGACAATTTGAATCAGAAGATTACAGCAGTAATCTGTAAGCACACACCTGTAGGCACACTCTGTAATAATGCAGCCGAGGGTATACCCAGCAACAACAATTTGAATCAGAGAAAAATAAAGCAATAAAATGTTAGCAACAAACGGTAACAATCCCTGTGAGTACAAAATAAAAATAGCAACACACAGTAAATCTGCCTTGCCAATGGAAGCCTTAATCCTTATCCTTGCTCTGGTAAGGTTCTTTGCTCTCTCCTTTCAAGCAACCTAGAAGAAAAGAGCTCAGGTGAAGCTAGGTGCCTTGGCCAGCAAACCTAGTCTTCCGCCATTTGAATTTTTGTAGGGGGCACATTGGAAAATCTGCTGTTTGCTGAGAGTTGTTCCATTATCCATGTGTAGAGCTGTTTCCTTTCTAACCTAAGTAAATTACTTTTGTCAAGACTCCATTGTCTAGCTTTCCATATAGAAGATGCCACAAATTCTGGTATGTATAATGAACTGCTTATCTTCGGTGGGAGAGTTATCCATTTCTTCATTAAAGGTTCTAACATATATCCTGTCCACTGCTGCCAGGATTCATGCCTGCTGCCCATTCTATTTTAACTGTAGATTGGAAAAAAAAAGGTATGAAAAAACACAATCAGAGATATATCATGTTTAATCCCCCTTTTTTACTGTTAGATACATGAATTCCCTTTTTATAGTGTTCAGTCTGCTACCCCATAATGTTTGGAAGCATATGCTGAATAATCTGGTGTCAAGATTGGTGGGTATTGGGACTATGTGACATATGTATGTGAAAATGGGCAAAATAATTTTTTTTAGAATTGAGATTCTTTTCTTTTTAGAGAATTTCCGTGATTTCCACACCTGGACCTTTTTGTCTCCAATCATTAGTTTGTACTCCCAATTTAAATGTGCCAAGCCACCCTGTCCAAATAGTAAGCCTAATATCTTAATTGGCTCTTTTGACAATGCTATCTGAGCAACTTCTGTTGTGTTAGAACCCCTTTTACTTAAAGATACCCCCACACTCTTTTCCATGTTTATTTCAGCTCCAGAAAATTTAGATAATTCCTTGAAGATATTCAGTGCCCTGACCCTTGATCTGCTACAAACAAACATATATTGTTCACATAGGTGACTATTTTTTGTGCTGGTATATGTCTTTATGGAGTAATCCCTATAATATTTCTGTCCCCAAGAATCTGTCTGATGACAGGCTCCAACATAAAATTATAAATTAAGGGACTCAAAGGGCACTCTTGTCGGACTCCACATTTAAGGGGAAATCCTTGACCTAACATGCCATTAACTGTAGGTGCAAAAGATGCATTGTTATAATTGGCTTTTATCCAAGATATGAATTTTGATGAAATCCCATATGTCTGAAGTACCTTAAACATATGTGATACTTTATCGAAGGCCTTAGTTTGATCTAATGCCAGTACAAAGTTCTCCAGCTTTCCTTGATTACTGAACTCAAATATGTCTCTTAATAGTTTTAAGTTTTGCATAATATTTCTGCCAGAGATAGAGCATGTTTGCACTGGGTGTATCAGACTCACTGCAAATTTCTGAAGTCTCTTGCACAAAATTGTGGATAATATTTTATAATCAGAATTCAGAAGACTAAGAGGTTTCCAGTTCTGAAATTATTTTTTATCTTCCTTTTTGTATAAAAAGATGACTATGGCTTTAGAAAATTCTGGTAGCACATGAAAACGTCAAAGACAAAACGGCGAAGCAAAAACAGCGACGACATAATGGCAAAAACTAAAATGGTGATCAAAACATAACTGTGACACTAATGGAATGGCAAATCCAGTGATTTAGCCTACTCCAGTGTCAAGGAGCACCTCAGAGTAGCATAGTTAGAGATAGGGGGGTTCATGGATGCAGCCCCCATGGGGGGTGTGGGGGTGAAGACCCCACACAGAGAAAAGGCTGACAGGTGTGTTCAGTAATGATGTCTGCCACACACCTGAAATTCACCATATATGATGGTTGCTGACATTTAAGGGCACCGTTTGTGCAGTCGCCATTTTGTTTTTGCTGTTGTGACGTTCGGTGTTGTGTAGTCACCGATATCACCTGGAATCAAAAGTTCTGGCAGGTGTTGCTGTTCTTTCATCATTTCATTAAAAACCTCTACTAGGAAAGTATCTAATTCCTTTGAAAAGTTTTTGTAAAATTCTTTGATGAGACCGTCAATTCCTGGGGGAACCCCTGGTTTTAGTTGTTCCACAATAGTTAACACTTCCTCTAGTATAATTGGTGTTTCTAGCAGCCTTTTTTCTTCTGTTGAGAGTACTGGAATTGGAAACTTAAATAGCTGCTCTAGGGGGTGGTACTGTACATAACTCTTTCCAAAAGTGTTTTTTTTTAAGAATTTTGAATTATTTCTAACATTTCCACATCAGAAGTTTTCAGCTGACCATTTTCTGTATAGAGATCTTTCATAAGTTTAGATTCTAATTTTTGCTTACAGGCTTGGAATGGGTCAGAATAAGATGTCTTTTCTAATGCCAAAGTCATTTCTGCTTCTAATGTATGGGCCCGGTTATATTGAAACTGTAACATTTGTTTTTTTACTATGTCAATTTGTCCTTTATAATTGATTCTTACTGAGGATGCAAAAGACATTAATTTATAGAACTGGTGTCTATAATCTAAATATTGTAGGTAATCCTGATTAGATTTTGTTTTCCAATAGTTATAAAAAAAATCTTTGATTGCAGTTTAGTATCTCTCCACCACAACCATTTAGTGTCATACATGCAAGATACTGTTTCCCTGTCCTGTAATAATTGAAATGCTTCCTGTTTAATAGCACCTTCTTCTAGTATTGAGGAATTTAATTCCCACTTCCTAGATCTAGATGGAAATTGTGGTGGAATATTTTGCATACTATATGAGCCTGTCAGTAGTGAATGATCCAAGAATTCATAAGGCGTAACTTTTATCGTTCTTGGGGTCAGGTATTTGGATTGAAACAAAAAATGTATCCTAGTAGAGCAAGTATGTCTGTAATAAGTACAATATATCCTGCATCCTTACATATTTCCCTATAAATGTCCTTTACATTTGCTGCTGATAAAATATTTTTAAGGCAGTAGAATCACAATATGTTTTTGCTTGCACACTATCTCTTATTTTAAATCCAAAGTGCCATTTAAATCCCCTCCCCACAGAATGTGCTGTGAGGTGAAAAGAAAATGTTTAGTTTGATCAAAAAGCTCTATCCTGGACTTTTTTTGTCTACAGAGCATATGTATTTATAATCCTCAATGCAACCCCCTGATATATACACTCCAGTATTAAGGCCCTGCTGGTTCAATGTCCACTAATCTTTGGACTGTGATATTTGTACTATTAAATAAAAAGCCTACCCTGTCTGCTACATCTTGTCCAAAAACCAAAAAGATGGCCCTTCTCACCAGCTTGTTTTGCCTGTGAGACATCCCAGAGTGAGTTAAATCTTGTTTCTTGTAAGAGTACTATGTCATTAGGGGAATGTCTAAAATATGAAAGTACCACAATCCTTTTTTTATAGGCCTTCATACTACAGACATTTAATGTGGCAAGATGTAGAGATGTCATGTTCAAGGGTTAGAGCTAGCATGTCATACTGCTCCTTTCTTTTTTCCTTTTTTCTTTTTCTCTTTTTTTTCCTAGAGGGCCTAAATGTTCTTCTTCTTCCAACTCAATTTCTGAAACCACCCCGGACCTGAAGGAAATGTCTGATTCTGTTTCAGAGGTACCCCCCTTGCCATCCTGTAAAATTTGATATTGATTCTGTAAATGAATGGTTTGTGATATATGCTTTGTTGCTGCCATTGTAAGTCTCCCAGAGCTGGGTGTTTGAAAATCATAGGGTGGGGCCATTAAACCTTGTGAGGTAGGCTGTTCCAACAGCTTTAGGCCTGACTCCTGTATCTGGGTAGCTGTGTTCTCCTGACTTTCTTCTGGGGGGGAAGGGGCCTGAGGCAGAGGATCCTGGGAAGGAGGGCCTGATACTCCCTCAGTGTCCTGATTTTGATCTGCCTCTGTTTCTGTCTTATTGTCGGGTTCTCCCTATCCTAGTTGTAATTCCCCCTTGGGGCTCTTCTGTTCCTTGTGTTTGACTCCTGGATTGTTCTTGTGCCTGGGTTACAATATGGTCTTGATTCCCATTGGTGTTTCTATTCTGACCCACCCATGGACACTGGTAATAAGTGTGTCCTGTTCCTTCACACAAGTTACATTTAAAGATATTATGACATGCCTTGCTTATGTGCCCAAATTCTCCGCATAAGGCATATCTCATCCTGTCACAGGCACTGCTCAAGTGGGTTCTACAGCCACACTTGTAGTGGGCCTTTAATTGACCTGGGTAGAAACATGCTCCTCTGTCCCTGCCTAAAAAAAAAAAAACTGTTAGAGATATGCAGTATCTCATTTTTTTCTTTGCATCAGTTTCACTTTAAACCTCCATTCCCCAGTCCAGATACCCTCTGAATTAATTATTGCTACTGGTGGCCCTAAAACATTACATCATTCCTCTAACCAAAACCGAATGTCCTGCACGTTAACCCCTTCATTCCTAAACATAATTGTTACTGTTTTGAATAAAGGCTTTGTTAAGTGTATAGCCATAAAGGGTATCCATAACGAGGAAGACCTCATGGATTCATATTTCTGCCAAAATCTTTCTAGTAATGAGAAATATTTAAAACTAACATCAAAAATATCTTCCCCGGACACATATATTAATGCATAAACATCCACAGCTTGAAGATTCATAGATTGTTTTAACAAAGACTTTGCCACATACACCCTATCCAGGTGTTTAGCAAGGCCCCCTCTATATCTGAGCCTCACTGCATTTCTCCTAGGGGTCTGCACAAGGTTATTTCAAAATAATTCTGAAAATGTCAGCTTGGTATTGTTGTTATGCTAACTCTGTTTCTGTGACCCGGATGGGGAACTTTGTTCAGAGTCAGTGTCAGAGTTTTCATGAAACTCCCCATCCCATACCCTTAATGTAATAATTCCCTGTCCAGCATACTTATTTTGAGAGATGTTTTGAAAAGAAGATACCTGTGGAACAGGTCACTTTGTAAATGCTCTCTGGTATCTGCTTGTTGATGGTAACTCAGTGCCTATGAAATTATCAGGTGCCCCCTGTGAACGATCACTCTTTTGTGAAAAATTTTCCCAGCTTGGATCTGGGATCCACTTGCCTTCTGCTGTTTTCATCCATCCTGCTCTAATTAGAGCCATATCTGTGCTCCACTCTTATAACTCTCTGCCTGCCGCTGTAGCTGAAACTCCAAATGCTTTTTCTAGGTGCTCTCTCACTGTTTGAGGTGTCCTACTCAGTTCTACTTTCTTCTCCGCCATGTGTGTGATGTTTGCTCTTCCTCTGAATTTCCCATCATATTTGGCACTGCCACTGACACTGATGCCCTGTCCTGACAACCTTCCAGTAGGTAAGCTCCTTCAACTGAACCTGTTTGCACTCCAGCCGCCACTTGCTCTGTAGCTTGTTCCATCTTCATGGTGTTTTCTGCACACTGAGTTGCTGGGTGAACTAAACCCGGTTCTCCTTCCGTCACTTTGGCAACCGTAATTTCTGCTGCCAAAGTCTGCCTTTGAGGTATTTCTACCTCCATTTCATTCAATGGACTGACAGACTCTTCTGGTACCATATTCGCACACTCCATTTCTTCATCCTCTAAAACAACTGTAATGGAGGTTGGGGACCAGAGCCCCGTCTGCTGCACAACCTCCTCCTCCTACTCCATGGCTGAGTCTGCCACCCAACAAATGGACAGCAGCACCCTCTACCCAAAAAGTAGGGGATTATCCCCAGTATCTTGAGCAACATCCCTTCTGTCAAGGAAACAAGTCCATGTAACTCACTACCCAGAATGTACCTGTAAACAAGCTGTCACAGCTTAATGTGTCTTACCCAGTCACAAATTACAAATTAATAACTAAATACACTGATAAATAATTGCCTTATTTGTAACAGTGGTTAGAAAAAATTCACAGAAGTATAGTACCTAAGCAAAGGTAATTAGTCTAGATTTTTGACTTCTTTCTGTTTTAGATCCTTCAGGACATTTAATTCAAGGTTAAAAATGGTTCAATATATTTTATCTTATGTACATACATTATGTATAACTATAGTGTTTTGGTTGGATGGGGTCAAACAACCTGCACATGTACACTCTTATGAGGAATTCATCATGGGCAAGTGAGGAGAGGGTAGGGTGTTGGGATTACTACATTCTGCTTCAAGCTATTGTTTGTTGAGGGTGGGAGGTGAGATCATCTGTATCCAGTGCAGTGTTATTTCTTACACTCCTAATGCCATCCATTCTAAGGCGCTACAAGTCTGAGCATGCTCACATCTCTCCTAGCTGAGGGAGTTTCAGAAAGGAAGTGTTGTTCCTAGCCATGGTTATACATAGGAGGCACCATAGGTTTGAGAGGCAGTGGAGTGTTAAGTCTATAGTTTAGGAGCCCAAGGAACAGGGTCCTGGCTGGCCCGGTAAGTGACTCTTCAGCTATGAATGTTTGTGGCTAGGGAGATGAGTGGGTCAGGAGTAACCAATCTGCCAAGTACCGGACTCCAAGAAGCCCAGGGCCATGTCCAGCATGAGGAGCTCCAATGAGACAAGATACCCCACACAACAGAGCAAAGCAGGTCCAGAAATGATCTATGAATAAGTTTGTGTAAGTCCACTGAAAGCACTGTGTTGTTTCGTGTGTCCCTTTGGGAATGAGGTATTGAACTCCACATCAGGTGCAGCCATTGGTATGGGAGATCAGACTATAAAATGTAAATGTGCTAAATGAGACTCCAGTCTTGCAATGTAACTCTGAATGGGTTCAGGAAACAATATGGTACCAGAGGACAATGCTAATGGGCAACTGTCAGAGGTGGAGTAGGGTGCCTGGGATCTGTGTTGCTCTGCAGCTCATGGAAAGCTCTTAGTCATAGCACAAGGAGTGGATTACTGCTGGGACACTCACTAGGCTTTGAATGGATGCTTGGAACCTCTGGGACTGGGCCAGGATGCTCTTAAACTAGGGACTCTGTCTATGAGGCATGGTCACCCATGAAGTTGATCTGATTCTGTATGGACTTGTTATCAGAACTGTGTTCATACATGTCCTCTTTCAGGCACATCATAATGGTTATGAAAAACGATCCATTCATTCTAGGTGGGAACTGAGCAACATATTTGATAGCAAAAACAATAGGTGTTGCAATGTCTATTTAAGCAATAGTCAACAACTGGTTGTGGGTTATCATGGGATTTACCCATGCCTGGTGTGGTGTGTCATGAGGCTGCAGACCAAGTGACTAAACTACACCATAAGAGGGTAAATCCCACCACAACCCACACCCTGGAGTGGGTTATTATGATTATACAGTGGGACAATTATTAAAATTAATTTTAAATAAAAAAGTTTTATTTTACTTTTTATTTTTAGAAATATTTTTCTGCAGTCATTTAAATAGTCCTTTGTGGCTGGGAAGACCATAGTTGTAGATGTGTTCTGTCCCTCTCTTTACTTGAGTTTGTGTGAGCTTGATTTAATGTAGGTTTTTTTGGTAGTATTTTCCTGATATTCCTCTTCTCTTGTTTACACTGTTTTTTTCCCTTATTTGATGGCATTTTTCTGAGCACTGGAACAGTGAGTGAGTTATAGTGCTAGGTGAGGTGAGTCCACAGAAAGAGAGCATGAGAGAATGTTTGGTGGTGGTGGAGCAAGTTATTCAATCTGGAAAAGAGGTTAATCAGGAGCTGTAAGGTATGTTTACTGTTAATGCTTGTGATTTGCATTTGATTCCTTTTAAGAATGGATCATGGCTTTGGGGAGAGAGTACTGATGGAGCCAAGGGTGAGTGGGTGAGAGAGAGATGGAGCTGAGAGCAAGTGGGAGAGAGCAGGGATGGAGCTGAAGGTGAGTGGCAGAGTTTTGAGGTCAGTACAAGCGGTGGTGGACATATTCCAGTTTGGAAAAGTTATTCTGCAGCTAAAAAGGTGTATAGGTGATTTTTTTTTCTTAATTCTATTTATTTACTGCATTACTCAGACTCTCTCCAGGGAGTCACATGGCTAGGCCATAATCCCACCAGCCTGAAGTCCTCCAGTCCTCCTCTGTTGGTTGCCTCTCCTTCTACTACCTGGCCACCCAACTCCCCAGCTCTGAGTTCCCTGAGATGGGATCGCCTACTCCTCCTGGTGCTCTATCTATAATCTAGTAGAGTGACCTGGCATAGAGGAGAGCCAGAGGCACGAATGGAGGGACCTAGCATTGGGCTTGGTTGGCCAGCCCATGTACCCCCTTCACTACTGGGAGGCAGGGTTTTTCCTTGTTTCTGCCCTCTTGTGCAGCCGTGCAATCACATTGACATGCTGAGTGAGCAAGCCCACCCACTCCTGCAGATGCCTGCTGGCACTAGACCCCCATCTGCTTTTTCCCCACCCCAGATGCAGTGCCCCTAGCCTCCGCCAGGAGCGGCCATTGAGCAGAGAAGTCCCCAGAACCTACCACAGGAGAAGAGAGCAGTCCTCCTGATGCTTGATCTTCTCCTTGCCCTGCCAACCCCCAATGGCTCAGGCTTGTTTCCGAACCCAGGTCACTGGCATGGCGTGAGGTGTGGTGTTCAGCACCTCAACCCTCAGCACCACCGTGCCGGCTGTATGGGAGTTTGTTTAAATGAAAAAAATTGGTGTGAGCAGTTGCTGTGTCTAGTATCCATGTCTTGGTTGCATTAAGGAATGGGTATGTTGCAAGGGAAAACCCAGAAGCCTGCTAATTACTGAGCCTCCCATAGCTTAGGGGTTATAGTATTAGCATGGAATGCTAGAGGCCTGGGTTCAAGTCCCAGTTGGAGTCACACTTTTCCTTTCATATTTCCATCATGATTTAAAATTGCCTTGCAGTGGCTTTACAGCACTGAGAAAGTTGTCTGGTGTCTCTGACATATGCCTAAGTTGCTGGTTATGCAACACAAGAAAGGAATGCATGTGTCTCGAGGGAAATCCCAGAAGCCTGCTAATCACTGAGCCTCTCATAGCTTAAGAGTTAAATTACTAGTATGGAATGCTTGGGGTCTGGGTTCAAGCCCAGTGGGAGTCACACTTTCCTTCACATTTCCATCTTGGTTTACAGGGAAAAAATTATGGTCTTTTTTTGGGGGGGGCAGATGTATTGATATTATATTTCTTGTGATACTGCCACCATGACTGGTCGAAACTTTTTCCGTGGGTTGTCGTAGGCTTTACCCATGCTCAAAAGTGCCACTCAGCCAATCAAAATTACAGGTTCTCAAACCCTAATGTATGATTTCTCTTTGATCCTGTCAGAAACGTGTTTCCTGATATCAGGAACTGTGCTAAAGGTCATTGGATGGAGGTGAGTGGTTTTTAACATTGTGCCTTACATGCAAAAAGGAGTATGGGATGGCAATGGATAGATTGCAAAACAAGTTTGTGCCAGAGAGTTCCTAAACACCAAAGCCTACTCCTTCATAGTTCCAACAAAAGTATCAGTAAAACAGCTCTGGTGTGACCACCCTTGCACAGATCCTGCAAAGACCTGGGTTACATATAGCTATAGTATTTGGTAGGGAAGCAGTCAAACAGCCTCACACTGGCACACTCACAAGACGTTCCTCAAGGGCAAGTACAGTCAAAAAGGTGGGAGACTGCAGGGGGTTGGGGTTATTACATTATGTTCTGTTTTGCCTTATTATTTGTTGGGGTGGGAGGGAGGGAGGGAGGGAGGAGAGTTAGGTCTTGGGTTAAATATACAGGGAAGCTCGCCAGGATCAAGCCCAACTCTGCAGAATTCTGCAGTAGAATTACTGCAGGGAACAATGCAGTTTCAATGGGAGTTAATCCCTTTTGTCATGCAGGGAAACTGTGACACTGAATTTGATCTTAGTGGGCTTCACTGTACATCTGCATCCAGTGTAAAGACTTTTTTTGCATGTCTAACACCATAGGCAAACACTGGACCAGCAGACTCCACACATCTCACAAGGAGATGTGTCAGTCCCAGGACCAGTTCACAAAATGTGGGCCGCAGCAGCGAGATTGCCACACATACTTCCTCCACCTCTGCTGGCCCGAACTCACTCCAGACAATTGGAGCATAATTTGCGACATCCGCCTGACCATTGCGGAGTGACATATGCCCCATCGGACAGATACTGGACCTGATGGAGGACACTATCAGAAAAGAACAGAATGAATTCTTCACACTTAGCTGCTGAAAATACAACTTTAGGCTGTAGAAAGGTTGGATGAAGCACCAAGACGTAATGGCATCACTTACTGGTATCATCTGCATCTCTAGGAATATCAAAGGGGTAAACAATAATGTCAAATGGTATAAAGTTCACAATCACTTTTGTAGACTGAACACACAGGCAGCCTTCCTTCAGGATACTCACCTGAAATCCATAGATATCCCCTACCTGTGCAACGTGGACAGATCAAGTCTTTGGCACAGGAATATTCTGCAAAAGGCCTGGGGTAGCCACAGTCTTCCACAGATGAACCCAATTTCAATCACAACAAGAAATTGCTGACCCTCAGGACTGACACCTAATGCTGGTGGGCACAATAGACCTAAGCCCCATTGTCATAGTAAACATACTGTATATGGCCCAAATGGGATGGCAATATAGCTTAGAGATTAGTGTAATGAACTGTAAAGGAGCTTGGTACATCCAGCAGACCTGGGTTTGATTCCCACAACCCCCACTAGCATACAGTGTGACCTCGAGCAAGTCACTTAACCATCCCAGTGATCATGTGTCAATCCTGAAAACAGACACTTATGCCGAGTGGGCCTTACCCAGTTACCAAAATAATAATAATAAATAAATAAACAATTAATAAATGATGAGGACCAGCAGTTCTTCACCAATATTTCTGCCAAACAGGGTTCAAAGATGGCCACTGTCTAGACAACACATAGTCAAAGTAAGTACGTTTTTATTTATAAAGCACCCTAGCCCTGAGGCTCCGGGTGCTGTACAATACACAGACAGTGAACAATAAGTTAAAATATGTATATCAAAAAGAGAAATATAAATAAACATTATTAAGAAAACAAAACAGCAGCAAAGTAAAACAAATAAGACCAATATCAAACCATGTCACAAAGGCTTCCCTAAAGAGATGTGCGTTCAGTCCCCACTTAAAGACCTCTAGTGAGGGGGCTTCCCTCAATGACCTTGGAAATGAATTCCACAGGGCTGGCACAGCCACTGCAAGTGCACTGTCACCAGATGTTTTTAGCCAGGCCTTGGATATTGCGAGGCGGCCTCCCTCGAAGAGGTGGAGAGAGCACTGGGAATGGACAAGAGTCAGGGGATCACTCAGATAGCTAGGACCCAGACAGTATATTGTTTTGTAGGTGAGAAGACCCAGCTTGAAGGAGATTGTGCACTTCACCGGCAGCCAGTGCAGATCACCCATCACTGGGGTCACACGACATGAGCTCAGAAGGCTTGTCAGTAACCTGGCTGCCACATTCTGCACTATCTGAAGGTGACACAGGACCCCTCCACTAACCCCGAGATAGTGAGCATTAAAATAGTCAAGTGTGGATATCACAAATGTATACACTAGTAAGGGCAGATCCTCCAGTGGGATAAGAGGTTTTTATCCGGGCGATATTCCTTAAGTGATAAAAACCACTTCGGAGAACAGATGACACCTGAGCCTCAAGTGTCAATCTGTCATCAAGCATAATGGCCAGATGTTTCACATTTGCAGCTGCCTTAGGCCCCCCAGCATTAAGCAGGGCTATCTGCTAGCCCAAGGAACTGCTCCACCACCCATTGCGTGAAGCCTAAAGCTCCCCCAGTTTTGAGCTGGGCTATTTGCTAGCCCAAGGAGCTGCTCCCCCACCCATCACCTGAAGCCTAAAGGTACGCTCTACTTGGACCTCCTGGGGACCAGCCTTTGATATTTGTTTTATTCAGACTTGCTCACTTGTTGTATATTTATTTCTGTGACTGTAATTAAGAATTTATTTGCTTAAATAATGAAATGCTGACAAATGAAATATGTTTTCAGTTTGATTTGTGCTTGCAAATACTTTGTATCTTCTAGAACTTCACTTCTGTCCCTATTTCTTTTTTCCTTCCTTATTCTGTGCTGATATCTTTCCTAGCTTGCCTACTGTGCTGTCCCTCATACTGTTTGTCTCTGTCTGACCCTCCATTTCCGCTCCACTTCAGTCCCTTCCTCTAGACCACCCCTGCTGTTTTCTGAATTGCTGTATGCACCCCCTCCAGTCCCTACTTAACCTGTGTGCCCTCACTCTTCTTTCTCCTTAACCCCCATCCAGCTTTGAGCAGGGCTATTTTCTAGTCCAAGGAGCTGCTGTCCCACCCGCCACCTGAAGCCTAAAGGTACACTCTACATGGACCTCCCAGGGACAAACCAATACATTCCTTTGTGCAGATTTTGAATTTTGGTGCCTTTTGCTGTGCTTTCAGTACCTGTAAATCTCTCACAGCATGGCTGGTTTCAGGGACAGTACTCTGTTGTGACTTTAACCAGCTGTATTTTATCAAGCTAGACACTGCAGTCAGACTGTGTTTCTTTTTTTTTAAAATAAAAATCATTCATGATTTTTACAAGATCCGTTCCAAAGAACGTATATATATTTTTTTCTTTCTCCAGACCTGCGTCACATGGAATGCCTGTAAGGCACCTCTCTGCCTAAAGTTAATTGTCTGGCAGAGTGTGCTTAAAATGCAAGCCGCATTGTAAAATTCAATGAATCAAATGCTAGCAGTTTTGTCCCTTTACTGAAAAATCTTGCTTTGGAGCTTGGAGAGTCCCTCATATTTTTGAACATTTTAAGCAGAGCACTCCTATTTCAGCTGTGATGCTGTGAAGGAACAGCCTCTGATATTTGATTTATTCGGACTCACTCCTCCCACAACCATTGAGTAGCTTCTCTCCACCCTTAGCCAGCTGTACTTTTATAGCCACTGAGAGTCACATGACTAACTCCCCACTTTCCCGCTTGCATCTTATACTAAGCTGCCAATAGAGGGAGCCGGATGACCTGTCTACTTGTTTTGCTGCACAACTTGCCTATTTGCAGGTTTTAGTGTCAGAACAAGTGCCAATTACTTTTTCCTTTTCCTTTTCCTCTGCTCTCACCCCACCCCTTTCCCACCCCACCAGTTTAATTCACTTTTCATCTGCATCCAACCTAAACTGTATACTACATATATTAGCTCTTCTATACTAATTTCTTGCTGTTTATGCCATTATACCCCCCTGGTCACCTGGTCTTAACCCTCCTCATCCAAAAATACTGTAATTCTGGTGTAGCTGGCACTCACCAGCACATCTACACTTACACCCCCAGGTTTTTCCAAACTCTAATGGCCTCTGGCCTGGCTCCTCCAGGCAACTACCCTGCAGACACAATGAATCTGTTACTCCTCCCCCTATTAGCTATGTCTCTCAAAGGTACACTGTTATTGGTGGATACATGTGGCCTGATTCTAACCCGAGATCAGGCTGAAACCAGTCATTCCCCTATGGCCATACATATATCTAAAATGACACTTGTCCAAGAAAGGTGGGAGCTAACCCCATTTGGCCCCCTCATTTATCTTTTTCTCTCCAGCCTGGAGTGAAGACTGTTAGGATATTTCCTATACTCTCTCTCTCTCCCCCACCTGGTCGTTTTGCCTCTATCACCTACTTTTCTCACTGCTACTTTGATCAGGGGACATTGAGAGCATCACTGGCCCTGTTAACACCCATATCACCTCCATAGACAGTGGCTAGAGATGCAGCGAAATTAAATTCCGCTGGTGAAGTGAACCCGAAGTGGCCACATTTTGTGTTGTCACTCTGCCATGCAGAGTGGCCAATAAGAAAGGCTTACTTCACCTTGTAATCATTACTTTGCATTGTCATTCCACCTTAACGTGAAATATGGCACCAGTGACAACAATATTGGCAGCACCCCAGTGACCCCACACACATACAGTCACCAGAACTAATGTGTATCCCCAAAATGCTACTGTCTTTTGTCCAGAAAGCTTCCCAGTGCTGATGAAGTGAAATGAGAGCACAAGAAATACTAAGTCTCCCAGAATTAATGGCACACTCAGTGATGCACGTAGTGGTCACACACAGTCACCAGAATTAATGTGCATCCCCAAAACGCTACTGTCTTGTGTCCAGAAAATTCCCCAGTGCTGACAAAGTGAAATGAGAGGGTAGCAAAAATGCAAAGTCTCCCAGAATTAATGGTGCACTCTGTCATACGTGTAGTGGTCACACACAGTCACCAGAATTAATGTGCATCCCTAAAATACTACTGTCTTGTGTCCAGAATATTCTCCAGTGCTGACAAAGTGAAATGGGAGCACAACAAGAAATGCAAAGTCTCCCAGAATTAATGGCACACTCAGTCATACACACAGTGGTCACACACAGTCACCAGAATTAATTTGCATCCCCAAAATGCTACTGTCTTGTGTCCAGAAAATTCCCCAGTGCTGAAAAAGTGAAATGAGAGGGTAACAAAAAATGCAAAGACTCCCAGAATTAATGGTGTACTCTGTTATGTGTGCAGTGGTCACACACAGTCACCAGAATTAATGTTCAGCCCCAAAATGCTTCTGTCTTGTGTCCAGAAAATTCCCCAGTTCTGACAAAGTGAAATGAGATGGTAACAAAAATGTAAAGTCTCCCAGATTTAATGTTGTACTGCAAACACACAGACAGATTAATATTTCACTTCGTACTCAAGAGGTGCAGATGTAAAGGCACAACAACACCTAACCAGTGCTCACAAGTCACAAATCCAAATCTGGAAAAGAATACCCTTTGTCGGTTGTGGGGTAGTGCAAGGCAGCAACAGTCCACTACCAATAAAGATATCACAAAGCAGTATAAACAATTCATGCAGGTGCGGTGATAACAGGTTCACACTAACTGCAATTACTCTGGCACAATAAAATTTGTCTGATTTAATGGTACGCATCGCACACACACTCACACACACTACAAGTAATGCATAGCAAATTGAAAACCTTTAGCAATATAACCAAAGGTTTTAAACAAACTGAAATTATACACTGCTGCACCACAACAATCAGCAAAAAAATTTCAAGAATTACTAAAAATATTACTGTGTGTACATGAACACAGATATACAAGAAAAATATAACCAAAACAGAAAGACTGCTTTTTCTCCCAATTAATCTACCTACACCACAGATATGCCCCTTCCCCAAAACACACTTCACAGTACACAGACTGACTGTTCTAAATTAACTTTCAAAATCCACACACAAACAATAAACACTCGATGATATGAACACAGGAGGATTTCCTACAATCAATGTACTAAATTATGAGCAAAAAATGTCTTAGAAAGGCTTTTTTAACAGCTTTTAGAGGATTTGAATCGCAGAGCTCTGAGAGAAAACTGTCTCCATCTTCCACTACACACACACTACACAGAACTGAGGCTGTGCAGAACAATCTAGTGCCCATGTGACCTGCAATCCCATGAAGCACTGCAAATTCACCTTGGAGCTCAATAATAAGGCAAAGTGATGCGAAGTACATTGATTTCAATGTACTTTGCCTTAAAATTGGTGGAGAAGTGGTTTGAGGAAGGTGGAATAACGTGAAGTCATTGGTTTCAATGGACTTCGTGTTCCTCATAATGACACAAAGTACTCCGCTTTGCATTGTGGAGCACTTCACGGATTCCTCGTTACTCCATGAATCACTTCACGGAGCAAATTTTGACCACTTCGCCCACCACTTACAGTGGCTGGAACAGGCCCTCTGGCTTAAAACTTGCTCATAGGAACACCTGCAGCCTCCTTGCCAAATACCCTGACCTCGAAGTATGGGTATCCCTCCACAAACCCCATGCTCTCTGTCTCTCTGAGACATGGCTGAAGTCGCACCACACCAACACCATATATCACCTGGTTAGCTACACCCTGCTACATTGGGTCAGGCCTGGTAAAAATAAGGGTGGTGGTGTTGCCCATATACATTAGGGAACCCCTGTCTGCTACTACCTTACTCTGCTCCAAGCCCGCTTCCCCTAGCGAATGACTAATCCTTGAGATCACCCTGGGTTCAGCTAAGAAACTGTATTTGGGGTGCTGTTATAACCCCCCATGGGGAGCATAGAGGGTCTTCAGTATTTTCTGACTGGCTATGAGACTCTCTCCACCCCCAGGGACCTTATTCTCTTTGGTGACTACAATCTCAATTAGCTAAGTGCCTAAGAACCTGATCATGCCAACCTACTGAAACAACACAACTTGGTGCAAGCCATCACCCTCCCCAGTCATCTAAACACATGCACCTCTACCAACACTCTACTTGACTGGGTGATGATAAAATGGAATGACAGGCTACTGCTGGCAGGTACCTTTGTTGACTCCATTAGCGACCACTCCCCTACCTGTACCATATGGTCCTCCAAGACTTCTCGCCCTCCTTCAAAGTACATCTCCTTCTGCAATTTCAGCTGCCCTGACACCTCCCTCCTCCTCGATGATGTTAAGGCCATAAATTGGAAGGACCTCTACACCATCATTGATGTATCCTCAGCTGTTGCTTTCTTCACCAATGCTCTACTAACAATCCAGGACCATCACTTCCCAACTACAACATGGAGAGTTAGAAGTGGGGGCTCCTGATGGATAACTAAAGAATTACCTGCCCTCATGAAAGGCAGAGACCATAAGTGGACTGAACACAAATTGTCTCCCTCCAGCAGCCTGTGGAATGAATATCGGCAACTGCGAAATCAATGTAAACATTGGACTAGGTCCTTGAAATGGAACTACTATTTCAACCTACAGAAGGAGAGTCTCAGAAACCCTAGAAAATTCTGGGACTCCATTAGCTCCCTTCTACACCCTCAACAACACAATAACACCGTTCTACTGGACTCTCCTTCTGGGCAGCTAACCAAGCTGGCTGAGGTTGCCCAGGTGTTCAATTTGAAATTTACTGATCTCTCTGCCCTCCTTAGTAAACTTCCGGCAAATGTAGCAACTAGTTCAGGGGCATGCACCACATCTTCATCTCTTCCCTGCACTCCTAGTTTCACCCCCCAACCCCTCTTTCTACTTTAAGGCTAGTTCCCTAAAGGAGACCTATAAGCTCCTAAGGACTCTCCCTAACCGTGGCAGCCCTGGCTTGGATGGTCTCTCCCCTGTTATGCTAAAGCTAGTCTCCCTTGCTATCGCTAAACCTCTCACTTTTATCTTCAACCTGGCCCTTTCCTCCTCCTCCATGCCTGACTCTTGGAAATCAGCTAATGTGACACACATTTTTAAAGCAGGAAACCCTCTCTCCTCTGACAATTATCAATCCATATCAATACTACCTCAACTTAGTAAGCTTCTCGAGAAGGTCATCCATCACCAATTGTCTGAACATCTCGGGAAATGCAACCTGCTGTGCAACCAGCAGAATGGTTTTTGCAAAAACCACAGCACCACGACAGCCCTTGCTCTGTTCACTGATCATGTCCTCTCTAACATGGATCTCAGTAACGTGACTGGTGCCATCTTCATTGACCTGCCCAAGGCATTTGATATGGTAAATCATGCCCTCCTGTTGTCCAAATTACCTCTGCTTGGCTGCTCCCCTGAGACCACAAACTGGTTTCAGAGCTATCTCTCAGACTGCTCCCAAACTGTGCACATTGGCTCCACCACATCCCCTGCCATATCTGTCAATATGGGTGTCCCCCAGAGCTCCACTCTAGGACTCCTTCTCTTTTCTATCTTTATAAATACCTTCCCCTCCTACAGCCTTAACTGCAACTCCCTCCTCTACGCGGATGATCTAGTCCTGTTCCATAGTGAAAAATCCCTCCCTAATATGCCCACTGTCCTCACACATAACTACTGCTCTGCCAACAGGTGGTTCACATCCAACCTGCTGTTGGTAAATGAGAACAAACAAAGGTTATGCTGTTTGGGTCCAAACCCTACCTCACTAAGGCACAAAAGGCAAACTCCTTCCTACATGTATTTTCTCCGGATGGCCCTGCCCTTGAGACTGTCCCCCACTTTAAATACTTGGGGGTAATGCTAGATTCTTCCCTCTCCTTTGCTGAACACATTAACCTGGCTGTCCGTAGAGTGAATCTGAAACTTGGGGCAGTCCATCATATCAAACAGTACTTATCTAAGTAGGCCCACCTGGCTAGCGCTGTTGGAAATCTCCTTCCCATCCTGGACTACTGCACTCCCATATACTCATGTGCATCCACTGCCCTTCAAGCCCGACTCACATCTGTCTGCAACAATGTCTGCCAATTTTCCCTGCTTTCCCCATTCGCTACCCACCACTGTGACCTATACAGGTCCTTGGTTGGCTACTGCTCAGAGCTTGCTTTGACTTCTCTCTTGGCTGCATTGTTGACAGCACCCTCAGGACTGGGGAAGTGTTTCCTCTCTCCTTCCTCCTAAAAACTAGACATTCTACTAGAACTCTTGATTCCCTGGCTGCCCCCCCCGAAGTCCCTAAGGCTGCTACTAGTATGGGTAGTAAAGCTCTATCAGTTGCTGCTCCCTCCCTGTGGAACAAGCTACCCTCATCTCTTAGATCAGCCTCCTCTCACCCCACCTTCAAATCTAGTTTCAAAACCTGACTCCTTGGGGAATTTTGAAGTAACTGTTCACCCAGGTAGCCCACTCCTCCACATCAGCCATACCTCTCCTTTCTCTTGTTTTTTAGTCCTCTGCACTTGTGCTTTTACCCTACCCTGCATCTATGCTTCTGTGGTTGCCAGGCCAATTGGGCGGTCAAGTTGCTGTAATGTTGGAAACCACTTACTACCACCTTAGCTCTTGCCACCGATGCCTCTCAACCATTGCCTAGCTGGTTCTCTTCTTCCATGAACCTGTATACTCTACCTAATGATGCAATTTGACAAGTGGATGTTCATCTGAAATTGTCACTGTACCACCTGTACTCCTTGCTAATTATATACCACGCACTTGTATCGTTTATAATTCCACGATTATATGTACTGTTTCTTTACAAATCCTTATTCATTGCTGTGTAGATAACTGATATTTAGGTTTGCAGTTGTAAAGTTGCTTATCTCTTATTTTTCAACCAGTATTTCTTGTACTATACTAACTGTATTCTTTGTAAATACGTTACGTTCATATACCTGTATGTATGTATGTACTGTATGTATGTATGTATTCCTTGTCCTTGCTGTGCCACTCCTATGGCTTGGGTCATGCCTGAAAATGTTCCTTTGGATCAGTGTACTTACCCGGTAAACAAAGTCACAAATAAATGCCGCCAATGAGTAAGGCCTAGCATCAAGCTAGAACTCACCCCATCAGTCTCTGCCTCCCACTGACATCAAGACTCCATCACTAGTACCTACATTTTGTCCAGATGAGCCTGATCCAGCTAGAGGACATCCAGTCTTGAATCTCAGCCAGTCATGCATTTAATACCTCCAAGGCACAAACCATCCCTGGCACAAAGGACATATACAGCTGGGTATCATCTGCAAAGCAGTGAAAACCCACACTGTAATGCCTGATGATCTCACTTAGGGGCAGCATGTACATGGCAAAGAGCACTGGTGAGAGGATCATACCCTGGTGGACTCCACAATCTAGGGGCCTCAGGCGGGAGGAGAAACTCCTCATTAATACCCTCTGCATTCTACCAGTGAGAAAGGACTCAAGGCAGCTGATGATGGTACCGGTGAGTCCACAGAATCCCCAAAGGTGATCCAACAACACACTTTGGTCCACAGTGCCAGACCCTGAAGAGAGATCAAGAAGAACGAGAACTGACAACTCACCTATATCTCTAGCACTGAGGAGGTCATTATGCACCTGGACTAACACCATTTCAGTATTGTGCATAGACCTAAATCCTAACTGGAAGAGCTCAAAGATGTTGAAGCAGTGAAGTGGGCTTCAAGCTGCAGTGCTACAACTTTCTCAGTAACCTTACCCAAAAAGGGAAGATTAGAGATTGGTTTATAGTTTTCCAAAATGCCAGGGTTGAGAGATGTTTTTTTCCAGTAGGGGCCTCACCAGTGCCTCTTTCAAAGCAATGGGGAACAGCCCCTCTGAAGGTGAGCACCAGACAATCTCAGCAAACACTGGACCAACAGACTCCGCACATCTCACATGGAGATGTGTCAGGCCCAGGTCCAGTTCACAAAATGTGGGCCACAGTAGCAAGATTACCAATGCTCATCTCTGAGAAGCCCATTATAGCTAACGGTCCTTCTGGGGACAGCCCCCTTAAAGGGCGATAATGGACCATCTCCACAGGGGAAGGACAACTGAGCAGGGCCCTGAACAAGAACCTCACCATGACCCGACCAAACAACAGTATCAATCTTGAGAGACTGGAGTTCTCAAGCCCCAGTGAGAATACTAGGTCCAAGGTGTCAGTGGTCATGAGTTGGGGAAACAAATGCTTGAGCAAAGCCCAGCGAGTTCATCATCTGGAGAAAATCTTGTCCAAACTGTGATAGTTCATCTCTGATCCAGGTGTTAAAAAATCACCCAGAATAAACCATCTGCGTGACTGCAACACTCTTTCAGTGACAAAGTCCATGGCTTCCTGTAGAAATTCCCTCTTGTGCCTACTAGCTAAATGTTCTTCTCAAAGCGACAATAAAACAATAAAATAGGAAAAAATAGGTTAAAGCAACCACCCAAAACCCAAATTAATCCAATGATAACTTAATCCCCACACCCCTTATCCAGTTTAACTACCCCCACACACTCAACACTATACAAAGAATAACCATAAAGCACACATTCAGTCACACAATCAATCCCTAACCAACACAGTCACAAATATTCAACCAATAACCCACACAATAAATAATAAAATTAAAACAAAATGTCAAATGAGTAAATCCAGGACCTGGTTTTGTGCCAACTAATAGGAAAATTTAAAGCAAGTGTTTCAGATTAGAATAAAGTCCAGCCAGTAGAAAACTTTAAGCAGTTTTGTCATGGTTAGTTAAGCTCCACAAAAATGAACAATAATTTTAGACAGTCCCAGAATTAAGCAGTTGTGCAACACTCCCATCCCAGCTGTGCTCTCACCACTACTGGGGGAGTTTACAAAAGAAAACATGAGAAAGTCAAACCAGCAAGTACTTAAAAAACCCTCCCAGCAGCGTTCTCACCCTACTGGGGGTGGGGGTGGGGTGCACAAAAGAATAGATAAGGGGCTCTGCTTTATTTAAAATCCTTACCCTGTTATTGGAAGTTACCGAAACCTCTTCAGGAAGCAAGTGCCTTTATTTGCTTCAGAATGAAAAGAGCTACTAAACAAAACACAGGAATCCTGCCATTTTTTAACAGCACCACAAATAAATTCACTGTTTTGGCTGACTCAGGGACTGAGGAATCAGATCAACAGCAGGAGAATACTGTTGACTTGCAGTGTACAGTGACAAAGACTATGGGACAAGAAATAACCATATTTTAGTTGAAATGTGTCAAGACTTTTCAGACTTGAAGACCCAGTTTGCACAAATTCATCAAAACCTGGCTACTCTCTCTTCTAAGCTTAGATATTGACAACAGGCAAGAGAAAGTGGTGGAGTGTCTCGAGGGAGTGAGCTTCCTTGGAACTGTTAGTTTAAAGCCCTCACTGCTCTACAAGATCAAGTTAATAGCATGGAAAATTCACAGCCACTGCTCCAACCCAAAACTTATTGGCTTATCAGAAAATGAAGAAGGTTCAGATCTGGAGGAATTCTTTTGCAAACCTTTTGGGATTGATTGAGAGGCCAAGGCTTGATGGTGCTGAAGGGTGCACCCTGGACATTGATCCCAAAGCCAACACCAGTGCAAAAACTTTGGGCCTTTTAGGTACTGTTTCATCCATATCAAGAGAAGGAATGTGTTTTGTACAAGGCACATAAATATGGAGGCATTCCATATAAAGATATGAAGATCCAGGTACTGTACATTGATGCCAGCCAGGATGCAACACAATAATTTGCAGTAAATGACATCACAAAATACTGCAGGACAAAAGGGCTTAATTGTCATTGAATTACACTGCTCTCCACAGCATACTGCAGCATTTTGCAGTAATACTGAAGGTACTGCATTGTATCCTGGCTGGTGCTGCTGTATATCTGGATATATGTGCCAATTTCTACTGCCAGCAAAAGCAGTTATATCATGCTAAAACATTGGACTGGCAGCATAGCATCCCACTTGCACATATGCTGCTTTCCCAACTATGCTTAACTGTTAAGAGAGAAGACTAATTTTTCACCAAGCTGCCTAAAACTGAATACCTTCTCAACAATGCGACACAAACATGAAATGAGGGGAATTTCTTTTCTTGACTGATAATTTTCTATTGCCCAATGCTCACTCAAACTCCATAGCAGAATACAGCTGTGCTTTGCTGCATGATCCTCTCACTTCAGATCCCCTTGGTTTGATGGGGATCTCAAGGAGATGAAGATCAAGGGTCAGAAGTTGGAATATTGCAGGTGGAAGACCTGCTTGGAGGGGGACAAACTGGCCTTGAGTTCTCATTGCTATAAGTACCAAGGGGCAAGTAACCATAAGAAGGCAGAGATCTTGCCCAGGGAGATTGCTGTAGAGGAAAACAGACCATCTCAGCTCTTTTGGACTGTGGACAGATTATTACATCCCATCTGTCTACAGCCGAAAAAAGCCTTTTCAATCAAGTTGTGTGAAAAGTTTGCTCTGTTTTTCTCTGACAGGGTGTCCTCCATCTGGGCGGGGATTTCATCAGTGAGACACGTTTTGTCTCACTCTGATCAGCATGGAAGGAGCAGAGGCACTCTGTCAGTCTGGGATGAGTTTAAACCGGTGGAGGTGGCCAAGGTCACTGAGGTGATCTCAAAGCTAAAGTACACTTATTGTGAACCTGACCCGACCCCGACTTGTTTCTTGATGAGATGTGTCAGGACCATAGGCCCAGTGTTCACTAGGATTTTCCAGTGTTCGATGTTGGAGGAAATCTTTCTGAATGCCTTGAAAGAGGCTCTGGTGAGACCCCTCCTGAAAAAGCCATCCCTCAACCCAGACATCCTGGTGAATTACCATCCAATCTCCAGCCTTCCATTCTTGGGCAAGGTTGTTGAGCAATTAGTGGCACGACAACTTGAAGGACACCTCATGTCCCTTGACATCTATGAGACATTCCAGTCAGGTTTCAGGGCTAAAATAGCATCAAAATGGCATTAGTCAGGGTGCATAATGACCTCTTCAGGGCTAAAGATAGAGGAGACAGGTCCATTCTTGTTCTCCTTAATCTCTCATCGGCTTTTGATGCTGTGGATAACATTGTGCTTCTTGATCACCTTCAAGAGTATTGTGGATTCACCAGTACTGTCATCAACTGGTTTAAGTCCTATCTCCCTGGCAGGGAGCAATGGATGGTGATGGGGAATTTCTCCTCCTCCTCCTCCTCAAGGCCCCTGTCATGTGGAGTACCTCAGGGCTTGATCTTGTTGCTGATGTTATTCATGGTATACATGCTGCCCCTGGGAGAGCTCATTAGACAATACAGTATGGGGTTTCATTGCTATGCAGATAATACCCAACTGTATTTGTCTTTTGCCCTGGGAACACACAATGCCATGGAAGTGATTAATAACTGCCTGGCTGAGCTCAATGACTGGATGTCGTCCAGCTGGTTGTGACTGAACCTGGACAAGATGGAGGTACTGGTGATTGAGCCAGGTCACAGGTGTTATGGGAGTGCCTCTGGGGTGGATACAGGACTATTCCTGGGATCCACTCCATTGATGGCCTCCCTTAAGGTGTGGGATCTTGGCATTGTTCTGGACAGTATATTGACACTTGAAGCTCAGGTGTCATCTGTGGTCAAAAGGGATTTTTACCACTTGAGGAACATCACCAGGATTAAGCCCCTAGTTCCACCTGAAGACCTGCTGTCACTGGTGCATGCCTTTGTGATTTCAAGGCTGGATTATTATAATGCTCTCTACTTCATGATCACTGGAGCTATCCACCACTGACTGCAGCTGGTGGAGATTGCGATGGCTAGGTTGCTGACAGGCCTGGCAAGGTCCAGTCATGTGACTGCAGTCCTGTGGGCTCTGCACTGGCTGCCTGTCAGATGGAGGATCCTCTTCAAGGTGGGCTTGCTCACCAACAAGGCCCTATACAGGCTGGGCCCTGGTTATCTGGTAGATCTCCTAACATCTGGAGAGGCCATAGAGAGCAGGGAATCCCCAGGCCCCTCCAGGGTAGGGGACAGGACAAAACACAGGGAACAAAGTTACAATACTTGAGCCAGAGGTGCCACAGAAGAGGATGTAGAGGAGGTAAAGGCAGGCAGTGGAGGACTAGGATGAGGCAGAGGGCAAGGAGATATGCGACCCAAACAGAAATATTACCAGAGATAATATCTATATTTCATCTCATCAAAAGAAACCTCACTGAAGCTGAGATTAATATCTTATCCAGGAGGCTTTCATTCGCACCTACTACTACAGTTAACCAATTTGAATGAGAGTGTGATTTACAGAATTTTTTTAGATCCATGAGGCTCAGGGCACAATTTGTTGATCAACAGCATGGTGATGTCTACAAGCAGGAATTGACACATGTGTTGCATGTTATATCAACATATAACCCACAAGTTGGTTTAAATCCAGCAATTGAGGCATACTCAGAAATAGTCTGGAAAGAAATACAAGGGATCTTTACAGTGGAGCAGGATAAAAACGCAGTAAGAGACAATCTAAACCAGACAGAAAGAAGGACTTTGAATCAACTTAAAAATGATGAAACCATCATTATTAAATCAGCTGATAAAGGTGGTGGTATAATTATTATGGATTATATTAAATACAAAAGTATGTGTTTAAAACTGTTAGAAAATCAGGACAATTTTAAAAAGTTAAAAACTGACCCCACTGAGATCTCACAGAAAGGCCTGGCAGAAATTATAGAAGATTTGATTCTTTCTAAAAATCTAAAGGACTAGGAAGGGGAGTTTCTGTTACAGAAACTTTTGAGAATACCTGTTTTTATTTGATTCCAAAAATACATAAAAATACAGAGGCCCCACCAGGTCGACCAATAGTTTCCGGGATTTCAAGCCTTTCTGAACCAGTGTCTAACTACATTAACTATCACCTGCAGCCCCAGGTGGAGAATATGTCCACCTATATCAGAGATACTATACACTTTATAAAAGTTTTACAAGATATTCAGTTAAATATTTCAGAATGACAAAACATGCTGCTGGTCACCTTAGATGTTTCCGACTTTTACACTTCTATACCGCATGAAGAGGGAATTGAAGCAATGGGCATGTTACTAGACACAAGGGCATTACCAGTTTACCCAAAAACAAGAACTTTACAACTCTTAGCAGACTTCATTCTAACCAGAAACTGCTTTTGATTTGAGGACTATTATGAACAGAGCAGCAGGGGAACAGCCATGGGGTCCACTATGGCTCCTGGGTATGCTAATGCATACATGTATGAATTTGAGAAGACACATTCTGGATGCACAAATAGATCCTTACTTTGAGTGTATAAAATTGTATAAAAGGTACATAGATGATTTTTTTATATTTTGAAAGGGTCTGAGGAGAGTTTACAGAGTTTTTATGAATATCTGAATACGCACACATCTAAAATTCACCTTGAATTTCAGCTCGGAATCTATACTATTTTTAGATGTCTGAGTGCGATTTGGGGGACGGGTCTGATTACGACTCTCTATAGAAAAGAAACCTCTAGAAACACCATATTGCATGCCCATAGTTACCATTCAAAAGATTTAATAGAAAGCATCCCATATTCCCAATTCCTACGGATTAGAAGAAATTGCAGTCATGGACAGGAGTATGAGGGGGAATTAGAACAAGCTATAAATAGATTTACACAGAGAGATCATAATGGACATATTCTGCAGAAGGTTAGAAGACGTATTCAGAATGTCACACAGAACCAAGCCCTAGAGGGAACAGCTAGTAGAGAGAAGATTATTATTTAGCACCAAACATAATCCTGAGATTAGGGAAATCAGCTACATTTTGAACAAACATTCGGGTATATTTCAAAATTATCCTATGACTAGTTCAATATTTCAGCGCTCCCCCCCCCCAGTGGTGGCAGAGAAGAAAGTATACACTTTAAAAGATAAGCTAGTACATGCAGAGCATATCCAGGGGAAACAAAAAGAAAAAAAACAACTACTTTTGGGTCCATTAAGCCCTAGGATGGTACCATGTGGGCACTGTTCAGTGTGTGGCCACACCAGTAAGAAGAATGTATATAAACATCCATTCACAAATAAGGAATATCAAATTATACACTTTATTACTTATGACACAGCTGGTGCGGTGTACATACTCCAACGTCCATGTGACAAAATATATATTGGAATGACTACACGACTATTAAAACAACTCATTCAAGAACACAAATCAAACATTCACTTTAAAACAAATACCCCAGTGGCAGAACATTTTGCATTAGTAGAGCATACAGGAGCGTCTCTCAGGTTCTGGGGCCTGGAAATGGTATAGCCCCCCAGTAGAGAGGAGGACTTCAATACCATGGTTGAAAGAGTAGAAACCAGAAGGATTTTTGAAATGGGGGTATTGAACCCTGAAATAGGACTAAACAAGGATATAAACTGGAACATCTGTAGAAAATGAATAAGATTTGACAGTATATATAGGACATGACTGTCCTTCTGCCGTCTTCTTTTCTTCCTCCCTTCCCCCCATACAATGTCTGTAACTAACATGTAGCATGGAAATCTATCAAGTGGGCAATGTCATTTGCAAAACAAAATGGTTATATTAAATGCACGCTGAAAATAGAAAATAGAGTTAAAAATCTACGTTTCGACCTTAGGTCTTCTTCAGAAAATATCTAAAAGAGAAAAAAAACAAGTTAGTGTAGAGGAGAGGTAAAATGAGAGAGATATATATGTGGAGAAAGAAGAAGGGGGAGGCAAAGGGAGAAGAAGTGATAAATGATAAGATTAAGAGAGAATCTGTGAAACAAAAGGGATGATGGGAAAGATAAAACATAATGGGAGAAAGAGCTGGGAAGTTCCCAGGTAGAGACTGATTAACAGGGCCTTGTAAGAAGGCTGAAAGGTGACAAATGTGTGAGAAGGAGACAGAAATGGAGACATATGGTGAAATGAAAATAAATCAGTACAAAAACAAATTGACTTTAGGGAAAAAAGGGGAGGCTGAAAGATGTTAGTGGAAAATAAGTCTATCATTTAAACCAGAGGGCTGCTGGGAGCCAAGCGGATGATCAGCTTGGCTTCATGTTTTTCTATGGTTAGGATCCCGGAAGCCCTGCTGAAGGACACAAACAGAAAGGTCATTGACATTGTGGTCCCTGGAGATAAAGTGGATACAATGGGTTTAGCAGTTTCACCATTCCTGACACGCTCTGTAATGTTCCCTGAAATGGTCAGCAAGGCGCCTACCAGTTTCTCCGATGTAAATAGCTGAACACCTCCTGCAACGAATATAGTACACTACATTGGTGGAGGTGCATGAGAACTCTTGGTGATGTGAAAAACACCTGTAGCCCCGAATCTCAGTTACACAGGAAATAAATTTGCAGGTGTAGCGAGCCCTGTTGCAAGGTTTGGTACCTGGGGAGGAACTGTTAGAAGTGGGTAGAGCTGCTTTTTACAGGAGATTACTTGGGTTAGGTATTATTGTGGTAGGAAGGCAATAGGTGGTTCTGTAAAGGAAGCACCAACGTTAGAGTCAGTTTGCAAAATGGGAAAGTTACTAGTGATGATCCTGTGAAAAGAAGGTGTGCTCTGATGGAAAGGAAGAACTAGTGGAATTAGCGTTGTTCTTGTGTGACAGTATCCTCCTGCGGGGTCAAGGTTACGGGGCATGTTACTGACCCGGAGAGTGCTCTGTCCACTGTGCTTTTAGGGTATCCCTGTTGATAAAAAACTATGCATTATTTGGGTCTGCTCAGCAAAATCATCCTCTTCACTGCATAACCATGAGTCTAAGAAACTGTGAATAAGGCAGGCCATTCTTGACATGTTTAGGATGGAAGGAGCTATGGAGGAGGAAACTGTGAGAGTCAGTGGGTTTGTAATTAGACTGATGTCTTCAGACCAGTGTTCTGGACTGAGAGCTGGATATCCAGGAAAGGCAGTGTAGAGGAGGATACTTCAACGTGTACTGAAGGGAAGGATGAGCCGTGGTGAACTTGTCAAGGAAGACTTGAGGGTCTCCCTGGAGCAGGAGGTGGCCCCACACAGTCATCAATGTAAGCGTTTGTAGAGTTCAGGCACAGTCCCTGTGAATGAGAGAAAAAAACATTCCTCCACCCAACCCACAAACAGATTAGCAAAGCTGGGACCCATCTTGGTACCCATGGCAACTCCACTGACCTGCTGAAAAAAACTGTTATTAAAAGAAAAAGCATTGAGTGTTAGAACCAGTTCTGCCAGATGAGTTAGTGTGTGTGTGGGTGGCTGCTGGACTTCCTGCTTGTTCAAGAAATGCTGCAAAGCTGTCAGACCATCATCATGGGGGATCACTGTGTAAAGAGATTTGATGTCCATGGTGAAGATGAGCTGATGAGAGTCACTGAATCTGAACCTGTCAAATAACTGGAGAGCATGGTTAGTGTCTTTAACATAGGAGGGCAGGGACTCAACAAGGGGTCTCACGAGGCCATCCAAAATGCGGAGATGTGGGATGGGGCAGGAGCAGGCAGACACTATGGGACGACCGGGTTACCTGTTTTGTGGATTTTGGGAAGAAGATAAAACCTAGATGTCTGGGGATGCTGGCCTATGGGTCTCTTAGCAGAAGCAGGGAGCTCATTGTTTTCAATAGCAGAGGTGATGGTGGTGGTGACCTCCGTCTGATAGTCAGCAGTGGGGTCCTGTGGAAGAAGAATAAAACCTGGTGTCGGAGAGTTGCTGTGTGGCTTCCGTGATGTATAGCTCCTTTGCCAGACCACAACAGCACCTCCCTTATCAGCTGGTTTAATAACAATGTCATTCCTACATTGTAGAGATCTGAGGCTGCAAGCTCACCAGGTGTCAGGTTGGAATGGTTGTGCCTGCAATGAAGATTAAAGTTAGTGGTGTTTTCCATGCATTGGTTAACAAAATAATCAACAGCAGCAAAACGTCCTGGAGGGGGTGTCCATGCACTTCACTGTGGATTGATGTCATTGATAGTTCTGGTGATACCATCATCATTTGTGGGAAGAGGAGTCATATTAGAAAAATGAGCTGCAAGGCATACTCTACAATAGAAGCATTGCAGATCAACTTGAACCTGGGGTGCATCAAGATATCTGGGTGTGGGCACAAAAGAGAGACCTTTGCTAAGTAGTGAGTGCTCATCTTGTGTCAGGGGAAGGTCTGGAGGAATACAAAATACCAAATTGTTAGGTTGTGTCTGACTCGAGGGCTCATGCTGGTTGTTAATCTGCTGGGTGAGAGACTGGAGTTTTGCAGCTTTGGTATCCTTGAGAAACTGAAAGAGAGTGAAGTTATGGTTTTGGATACAGTGCTTAATAAAAGGAAGGTTATGTGGAGCCGTTCACTGCAGGAAATCCTTTTGCCTTTGAATGGTTTTGTCCACAGAGATCAGCTGTGTTTTGATGGAGAGAATGGTGTGCATGATAAGTTTCCTAGAGAAAGTTTTCAAAAGCTTGTTAGTAGAGGAAACATGTGTCTCAGATCCAAATGAACAAGGATGAAATTTCAAACAAAAACCTTTAGGAATAATACCCAGGTGGCGGCATTTGGAAAGAAACTGTAAGTGACTGCAGAGTTTGGCCTTAGAGCAAATGGCAGAAAATAATTCAGAGAGGCTTAGAAATATGAGAAGGAATGCAGACATAGAAGAAATGAAGGAGCATTGCAGAGAATTCAGAAGAGATTTTAGATTAGGCATAGTGGGTCGAGCAAATGTAGCATATAAATTGTAAAAACAAAGACAAGGCCATTGCTATGTGGTCTAAAAGCAAAACAAAATGGTTATATTAAATGCATGCTGAAAATAGAAAATAGAGTTAAAATCATCGTTTGACCTTAGGTCTTCTTCAGGAAATATCTAAAAGAGAAAAAAACAAGTTAGTGTAGAGGAGAGGTAAAATGAGAGATATATATGTGGAGAAAGAAGAAGGGGAGGCAAAGGAGAAGAAGTGATAAATGATAAGATTAAGAGAGAATCTGTGAAACAAAAGGGGATGATGGGAAAGATAAAACATAATGGGAGAGAAAGAGCTGGGGAAGTTCCCAGGTAGAGACTGATTAACAGGGCCTTGTA
Organism: Neoceratodus forsteri; assembly: GCA_016271365.2. Lineage (NCBI taxonomy): Eukaryota > Metazoa > Chordata > Ceratodontiformes > Ceratodontidae > Neoceratodus > Neoceratodus forsteri. Next base: position 1,123,226,887 of record CM057449.1, on the reverse strand, counting down.
AGAAGGCTGAAAGGTGACAAATGTGTGAGAAGGAGACAGAAATGGAGACATATGGTGAAAATGAAAAATAAATCAGTACAAAAACAAATTGACTTTAGGGGAAAAAAAGGGGAGGCTGAAAGGTGTTAGTGGAAAATAAGTTTTACCTCTCCTCTACACTAATTGTTTTTTTTTCTCTTTTAGATATTTCCTGAAGAAGACCTAAGGTCGAAACGTATATTTTTAACTCTATTTTCTATTTTCAGCGTGCATTTAATATAACCATTTTGTTTTGCTTTTAGACCACATGCTGACGCAGCGCCTTGTCTTTGTTTTTTTACAATGTCATTTGGTTTATTCTGACAGTAGTGGATGATCTACACCAATTTTTTCAAGTTTAAATATCTAGTTTGAGGTGTAGTGGTTTGGCAAAAAAAAATATTTAAAGAACTTAATAAACCACGTAACACTTGTTGTGTGTAATTCACATTTAGAATGCAAGCCTACTATGTTGGCTATGTATTTTGACTCTCTATAACAGTTTAGAATAATTTACACCAGTCTTTCAAAAAAATATAAGTAATTAAATCACTTTTGAAAGTCTTGTTTGGGAGGTTACATTCAGTCCCTCTAGCTACGCATGACATCATCGCTAAAGTGCTGCCAAACTAAATAAAATGTCCTGTAGTAGGGGAAAGCATGAGGAGTCTATTCTGGTGTGCAGAGAGAAGTTTACATGGTAAGACACAGATCTTTAACAAATTTCCTGGTATATTTAATGGTTCAGTAACCTCATGCTCAGGTATTTAAACTAAAAGACAATCTTAAACTTATTTGTGAAAGAGCAAAAAACTGTCTTTTATTAGCACTGCTTTAAGAAATACCCAGTCTGGGAAAGAGAATTACATGTTTTTGCATTTGGTCATACCTATTAGAAACAAAGAGGTCAGAACATGGTTTGAAGAAAGTTCCAAGGGTTTCTCTTCTGTAAAAAAAAAACATATCAGACACTTTGCTAAAATGTTTTTTTGAAGGACTGGTGAACGATCTCTTAAGATGTTCGCATGTATATTATGTGTTTACAGCACCTATCTATTGAAGGATTTGAAAAATGTACACATAGCCCCAGAAAAAACGTTTCCTTTTGAGGGTTTGGCATGAAGTGTTCGCGCAGGAACTGTGTACAGGTATAGCTTAATATAGGGTTTCAGTAAAGAATGTAAATAATAACTAGGAGGGAGCTATATTTTCCTGGGCAATTTAAGCAAGAATTGTAAGTGAATTAAAGTATATTAAAAACATTCATGAAGGGGCTCAAATAAGTCCATATAGCCTGAAAAAAATGTTTTGTTCTAAAGGCATGAAATGAAGGGTTTGAACTATGAATACCATTACAATGGTGTAAAATGAAGCGCTTCAAAGGACCATTATTTTAAAGGCATAAAATGACGTGTATTAATAAGGAATATTATGAACAGGTTCTGCTCAGTAAACAATGAATGTAATAGATAGGGTGAAAGTAAGTAAGGTAGACAAGCATTTGTCAATGCCGAATGTTGTCTCGCTGGCATTGGCATTGGTAGAGCAGGAGTTAGAGATGCATAATAGGAATGGCAGTGAAGTATTGAGCTGACGCCAACCTCATCCCCACCCTGAAGAGACACATTTTCAACATAGGCATTTTGGGACCTCCCCTCATGAACAGTGGCACTGTGATTTTGTTAATCTGTCCCAAAATCGATTTCCCACAGCGACCATGCCATTCTACCACAGGTACAAAAACACATTTTGGGCAGGATGTGAAAAATGACAGCTGTACTGTTCATAAGGAAGTGTGAAAAAATGCCAGTGTTGAAAATCTGGCATGAAAATATTGCAAATTTGCGAAGTTACAAGGATGCATGGAAACTGTGCAACACATGCTTGTAACACAGTCATTTTATGGACTTTCATTACCAAAATTTCAACATATGCATTTTAGGACCTCTGTTCATGAACAGTGTCACTATCATTTTCTCAAACTGTCCCAAAAACTGATTTCACACAGCGACCACGCTATTCTGCGCTGGAAGTGCGAAAACACATTTTGGCCAGGATTTGTAAAATGACAGCTGTACTATTCATAAGGAGGTGTGGAAAAATGTCAAAGTTCAAAATATGGAGTGAAAATATTACAAATTCACGAAGTTACGAGCTTGTGTGGAAACTGCGCAACACACGCTCGTGAAACAGTCATTTTTTTTTAGTTTTTTCACCTAATTTGTAACATAGACTTTTGAGAGCCCACCTCATGAACATTGGCACTGTCATTTTGTTAATCAGTCCCGAATGGTGATTCCGTGCAGTGACCGCAAAATCACCTTTCAGGACCAAATAACATCATGACTGTGACTGAATTCATGAGGAGGGGTCCCAATAACCCGATGAATATTTGGTGCAAAAATTCCAAAAAATTCCCATGATATGCACCAGGGCTGGCTTTAGGATATGTGGCACCCTAGACAAACTTGCCTGTGGTGCCCCCTGGAAATGTTTTTCAATCTCTTCCCATCACACACACATAAATGCACACACAGACATACAAATGATATTCCTAATGGCAGATAACTTCCTTAAGGGAACCAGTGTTAAGGGATGACACAAGGGTGGATCCTAGCCTGATCAGTGAGGACAGGGTCAGAGCGGAATTAGGTAGGTTGAGGGTAGACAGGGCTATGGATCTGGACACCCTGCATCCTAGGGGTCTTTGAGAAGTAAGGGAGGAACTGGTGGCACCACTAGAAGGTTATTTAACTTGTCTCTGGATACAAGATGAGTGCCAAAAGACTGGAAGAGGGCTCAGGGCAGATGTGGTGCCACGTCATAAAAGTGGCAGCAGGGAGGAGACAGGCAATTATTGCCCGGTCAGTCTCACCTCGGAGGTGGGTAAGATGATGGAGGTGATGTTAAAATAAAGGATGGTCAGCTACTTGGTGGATAGTAAGCTGCAGGACATCTGCCAGCATGGCTTCACACAAGGGAGGTCATGTCAAATGAACCTGAATTCTTTGATTGTGTGACAAGGGTGTTCAATCAGAGAGAGGCAGTGGACATGGCCTATCTGGATTTCAGGAAGGCCTTCGATGCTGTTCCCCACAGAAGGCTGGTAAATAAACTGGAGAGTTAGGGACATAAAATAACAAAGGGGGTGATGAGAGGCTGTGATCCCCCCAGGGGTTGGTGCTGGGGCCCATCCTCCTTACCATCTATATCAGGAACATAGCGGAGGGGCTGCAAGGGAAGATCTGCCATTTTGCAGTTGATATGAAGATCTGCAATATGGTGGACACCCCAGGGGGTGTGGAGGCTATGAGGAATAATATATGGTTGTTGGAGGAGTGGTCATAAACATGGCAACTGAAGTTCAATGACAAAAAATGCACAGTGATGCAGATGGGACAGAATAATCCACAAGCAAATTACACACTGGGGGGGGGGGAATAAAAGCAACTGAGCAGGAGAGGGATCTGGAGATCATAATTTCAGACAACCTTAAGGCAGTGACCCAATGCAGCAAGGCGGTGAGCAAAGCAAATGGAATTCTGGCATGCATAGGGAGAGGTATGACAATCAGAAGGAGGGGAGGTGCTGATTCCACTTTACAAATCCATGGTGAGGCTTCACCTGGAGTATAGGGTTCAGTTCTGGAGACCTCACCTATGCAAGGACATAAATAGGATTGAAAGAGTTCAGAGAAGGGCCACTAAGATGATGCATGGGTTAAATGGGAAGCCATACAACGAGAGGTTAAGGGTGTTACATTTATATCCATTGGAGACCAGAAGGGAGGACTGAGGGTGGAGGGGGAAGGTTTAAGGGAAATGTGAGGGGTGTTACTTCACCAAGAGGGTGGTGGAGCCTGAAACAGTTTGCCAGCAGAGGTGGTGGTGGCTGAAATGGTGGAGGGATTCAAGAGGGCTTGAAACAGACACAAGGGGTTGTCCAGGGGTGGAGGAGGGTCTCTGGGAGATGGGGACAAGTAGGGAGGGGGAAAGGGCAGACTCAATGGGCCAAGAGGTTTCTGTTCTGCCATCACATTTCCGTGATTCTATGATTCCTGTGTAACAAATACATTATCATGCTATAGCCATCCTTGTAGTAAACTAAATTGACAAATGAACACTGTATACAGCATATTAGTTAAGGGCAACACAGATTAAATGATAATGCATATGTTACCTGTTCTTATAAACAGTCCCTTTCAGTGGGATAGATTCCATAGTCCTTCAACCACATTTACAAATTACAATGCAATCCTGATAGCTTACAAACCAATGTGGTCAGATGCATTAATCTTCTGAGGTTTAAATGTCCCAGTTAAGTCTGCTATCATTTGCTATGCACCTTGATATATACCTTATGTAACAGTAGCTATTCCTGTGGGATTACGTTAACTAATGTGGGAAAATCACAGTAATGTAGGGCATGAACAAGAGACAGGCATTCCTCAATGTGCTGACATTGTTTTGAACTTCATTTCTGTAATTTGGAAGTTTGGAACTAGTTAAAAACCATGCAGATGAAAGAGCTAAAATGGGACTTCCAATGGTGATTTCACCTAAATTTCTGTACAATTTGTAATGTTCAATAAATAATTAATTTCAGGAGGATGTTCCCCAATGAATTATGTATAAAACATCACAAGCTTTACCACCGTGGAATTCTATTGGTTAATTTATGTGTAGTACCCCAGAGGAATCAAAGCACACTGTATAGTACAACACAGTGCAATTGGTGAGCAGTTTAAATAAGCACTGTGACAGCAAAGGCATCAAACAGTAGGTGCTCTGTGGGGCCCATAGAATAAATCTAGTGCTGTGCCAAAAGTAACCCCTTCATTCACTCAGTCAAGTGGAATCTTGTTACCGGAAAAACGTACTTTCCTCTGTAGCAGCATTGACTGAAGTTAAGTATATTCTGTAGGTGTGTATTATCACTGTTGAATGAGGAAAACAGTTTTGGTAGGTACGTGCAGCAGACTTTTATTGTAAGGTGGTATGAATCTATTTGAAATCCCATTTTAGCTCTTTCAGTCTGTGCCATTTTGACATAGTTTCAGAAGTGGCAAGACTCATGGCAAGTCCCTAAGAAACCAAAATATTCTTAGCCAGGCAGCCTATGACATTATCAACAACTGGGAAGAAATCAGCAGCCTTCTTATTCCCCTCTCTATATGGAATGCAATGTGATTCGCCCTGTACAGTTTAATGAACTCTACCACCCAGCAGACATCTACAAAACACATGCAGCCTTGAGACAGCAGATAAAAAAACCTTTTGAAGGGTGCATTGCTGTTTGCCCTCATCTAATAACTACTTAGCTTGTTTATTAACCAAAAACTACACAGTGCCCTTTTTAAAATCAAACCGGCATTTCTAAGTCTGAAGACAACAAAAAAATAGACTATTGCTGCACATATAATGTGACTCGAAATATGTAATGAAAAGCATATCAGTTTTGCATGGATTCACAAATTCATAACATAGGAATTTTAGAAGCAGAATGAAACTGTCCAATACACATCACTAATTGTAATGATATAAATAATCCTGTATTTGAAATGATCTGAGTCTCAGATTTATAAACAATTGCATGATTATCTGAATAAATCCATAACATGCCCCAAATCAATGGTTCACATAAGGGTGCTGCTCTAGTGGTTACCATTTTCACTGCAGTTCTTTGTTTCGTGTTACGATGTCCAAGTCCATGCATAGCATAGCATTATTGCCATGCCCATCTCTCCCAGTTCTTAAATATCTATGGAGTGTCATGGATGCCTGTGTGAAAGACTTTAGTGGTTTATGTTCTAAAAATGCATTTTTTATATTATTTTCTTGGTTATATGATCCTTCCACATTTGTCTGTACAGTAAATGGGCTTTCTGGGTCTCTGCCATAATTCCTGGTGCCTCACCTAGCTCTGAGCAAGGCAAAACTGAACAAGTCCCAGAAAGCCAGTTTTTATCACGGTTTCATAAACATGGCCAGTTAGCCTTTTAGCACATTTGTTTTGTGTGCCTGATATACTTTTTTGCATTTGTCTTGAGCCTAACCACAACTGTGGCTGGTACTAATGAGAGTTACACTATGTCCAAGAAAAAGATGATCAAAGTGTGGCTAACTGTGCTTCTGTCTTTTTCTTTACTGTAGACTGATTGCACAGTAACACTGTATTTCCATCTTATTTCAACAATTACATTTTTACATTATAATTTATTTTCATAGGACAGTGCAGCTAAGAAGCAGTGTCTTGTTTTCAACGGGGTCCCAGATTTCCACAGATGGAATAATAGCTGGAGTACTGTGACTTGTTGTACAAGGTCATGCTGTGTAAGTATTGTGCTATGGGTAGGTTAAACCTGTGATCCACCTGTTCCTAAGCCAATGCTCTATTATATCACACTGCCTCACTTTATATCAATATATGACAATGTGTACCGATATATTATTTGAAAATACATTTTTGTTTAAGATGGCATCCTTGTGTGTGGGTATGCAAAAGTTAATTGAATTAAGTCCTGCTAGAGGGAAAGCAACATTGACTACATTACTTCTTGGCTATTTAGTCTTTGCAGCTAATTCATGAGCTGAAACTATATATCTACACCACACCTGAACAAAAAGCAACAACAAAAACAACAACAACCAAAAAAAAAACAGTTGCAGGACTCATTTTTCAGTAAACATAGCAAGGTGTAGAGATACTGAAATTATGCAGACAGCAAAACACATATTTGTACAGTATATGGGAATTTGTTTAATATGCTCTGTGGGGATTTGAGCTGGATGTAGAATGTTAAGCATCACAAAGTGGTAAAAGTGGAGGGGGGCTGCCACCAGTGCACTATGTGAGGGTGTACCTGTTAAATAACAGCATGGTTAAAGTAAGGCATAAGATTGGCAAGCAGTAGTAGCTAGACATCGGCAGTACTAAATCCATTACTGGTGTGTGAGGAGTGTGCTAGTTTGCAAATTGCAGTAGATATACATATTGGTTGGATGCCTCAGGTGTGATGGTGTGCTCTCTGACCCAGCCCCCATCTCTTGTCCTGCTTGACTCACCTCTGCTCTCTGCCATTATGTACCTTCTATATTCTTAGGTGGGTTTAGGTACTCTATGCCTCGGTCCCACCTGCTGCATTTCTCTTTGTCTCTCTGCCAATATATTTCTGCCGTATCCCCAGGAGTGATGGCATGTTTCCCTACCCTGCCCCTCCATGCTCTGTCCTGCTGAACTCACCTCTGTAACTCTAAGAATACTTCAAAAAGCTTTCATATCTTCATATCCCCAGGTGTGATGAAGCACTCTCGGTTCTCATCCCCCGACCCACTCTCCTGCTGGACTCCTCATTGCCCCTATGTGAATATATGCCTTCTTTAAAAGCATGTTCTCTTCCCCCTTCCCCTTCCCTGCTGGACTTGTCTCAGCCCCTGTGCCAATGCATCTTCCACCCCGGTCCTCTGCACCACCCCCCTTGGCCAGTTGGCATGTGTTCTTTAGGAAAGCTTTGCTGGTTGGGACATTGTTACCAGGAGATCACAAGCCAGGGCCCACTTCTGTTCTGAGACAGAACCTTTTAAAAATATATAAATGAATGTTTCAATCAGCCCACATCTACGTTTGCACATCCCCATCCTACTAAAAACATTAGGCGTGTATTGATGTGCCATTGCAGAAATGTTGTAAGCACTTAGATCTGTGTTTGTCTGTTTGTCTGTGTGTGTGTGTGTGGGGGGGGGTAACAAGGCTTTCAAAATGCTGAAATGTGGGTCAACTTTTCACAAAACAAGTTGCTGGACTTAATTTTGTTCCCCTCTGTTCACTGAATATTCAATGAATATTCAAAGTGGGCCATATTAATTGCACAGATGAGATAGATAGACAGACAGACATATGGATACGTGGGGGATGAACAGACAGACAGGACTCCACAGAAACCTTTTATACAAATTTTGGAAAATAGGAGAGAAGGTGCATTAAAATTAATTCTCACTATGCAGATTTAACTTTGTCAATTAGTCCAATCCGTGGGTAGTCTGGACCCTTGTTTCCAATAAAATCACATTTTTTATCCATTAAAATGTGATAATGATAAAACATATTAAAATATCGATCATCACCTGGGAGAACAACCTTCCAAACCAGCACTAAGTGGGGCTTGAAACTGTAGAAAAAGTTAAAAGTGAGCATGTTTTTCGCTTGGCTCAGCCATCTGAAATCAATGTTCACACTACAATTTCAGCTGTTATCTGAACAGTTATACACGTTAATTTACATATAGTTTTAAGGGACCTATTATTTTAAAATATTACTGCTAGAAAAAAAGTTTAATATTTAACCAAGGCGTTTATCCAAGATGTGTTTCCATTGCGCAAAAATGACACTGGAAAAATTATGCGGTTCAGCAACAACAATGCAGGTTGAGGTACCGATTCTGAAATATGAATGAACTCCAGGTCCATGTCTTGCTGTTTCCAGATGTACATTTTGCAAGTGAAACTAACTGAGTTTCATTCTAGCTGAACCCCATAAGATGAGACTGAAGAAGAAACAATAACACCATATACCTACCTATCCACCTGTATGTCTGTCTAGTTGGTTGGTAGAAGCTTTTTGTGTTTGTAATGCATTACATAAAACAATCCACTTGATGTATGCCTTCCCCTCACAATTTTTGAGGTGGTGGTGGTGTGTGTGTGTGTGTGTGTGTGTGTGTGTGTGTTGGGGGAGCTATTGACTAAATAAAAAAATCTGCAAGCCAAGTAACTCCAGTAGATGATACCAGATGGGAGATGGGAATCAGGACTAAGCAACTGTGCAAGTCTCACACTGACCATCTCAGTCTCACAGAAAGTTAAAATGCATATTTTTGCTTGTACAAAAGAACAAAAAAATCCTGATCTCCACTCCACCCTCTGCAACCGAACCATTCACAATTTTCAGGATGCCTCCAACTTCTGCACAGTTGTTTAGTCCCGACTCCCATACTGTCAGTTACTGTGACTGAGAGTGACAAGGTTTTTTTTTTAGCAGCCACATTGTGAATGAACAGGGCTGTTTGAGTAGCCAGTTTTCTGGAATGCAGTCGACCCGTCCTCACTCTTAAGAGATAATGAAAAAAATATGAATATAAATATAGATACACACATAATGTAGAGATCATCGAGACCTGGTGGTACTGGTTGCCAAATCACCGGGATGGGCTCCTGGTTCAGGGGACTCAGGAGTTGGGTCGGGTCTGAGTCTTTCTCAGTCAGAATCTCACTTCATTCTCTGAGACAGACCGACCATCCGCAGCAGCCAGCAGCAGGGACCAGTTGCCAGTGACACTTGGCACAACCTTCAGTCTCTCTCGCATAAATAGGTCGGAATGGGAAAATCACTGGTGAGTGGTGTGTCTTCTTCTCTGTTGTGTTGAGACAATTGTCAGAAACAACAGAGAACCAGCGGGTGGGCATCCATGACACTAAGCAAGAAGACAAGTTCTGAACCAAACTAAGCAAACAGCAAGCAAAGACCACAGTCAAGACCACCTAAGAAAATTAACTAACCCAATGTGTGCCTTTTTGAAGACCCCACGCGGGTTGGGGGAGGGAGAAGGACAGACCACGAAGGACCGTTTTTTTCCTTTACAGGTTAAAAAAAACCAAAAACATTGTGTTTTTTTTTTTTTTACAGGGGCATTTGGCACGCTGGGGTGGGCTCCTAGCATGCCACCTAAGTGTTTGGGGGGGCTAGCCAATGGGAGATTGGGCACCCCATCAGCACATAATGAGGGGGGGCTAGAGCCGAGGGGGATTGGGCATCCTCCTTGGCACATAAGAAATGAGGGGAACATTATGCCGACGGGGAGTGGGCTCCCCCATCAGCACATGAAAGGTCAGGGCATGCCGACAGGGGGATTGGGGACTCCGAAGTCAGCATTGTGGCAGGTGGTGGCAACAGTCACTGCCGCCATGTTTATAGAATGCTTCACTAGGAAAGGCACGTCGGGAGGTGCCACTGTGTATGAAAGCTTTGCTCTCATTGCAGTGGACCTTTTTTTGATGAGCTCACCACATTATGTATTCCTGGTGCGGCACCTGCATGCTGGCTTATTGGGGAATGAGGGACACACCTACTGATGTGTGCCCTGCATTCGTGACAACAGTGACTGCGCTCCAAATCTGCTACTATTGCAATATATTGGCTGGCGCGCAAGCGCGAGCCAGCATAAAAAGTAAAAGAGATTGTGTTAAAGGATAAGTTTTAGCAGGACTTTAAAGTGAAATGTGCTATGTTTTGATGTTATGGTAGTGGATCTCTTTGAAAAGGATTCTCTTTTGTGCTTTTTCTGGTGGAGGATGTTTTGAACAGCATTTTCTAGGTTTGTGAAAATTCACAGTTGGTGTATGCAATAGGTTTTTGTAAAATAGCTGTTTTACAAAAAAATAATTGTTCCATTTTTATTCATGTATTTATGACTTCTATAGGTCCAATGAATAATTTATAAAGCTAATAGGACATCTGAGCATTGTGAAATTAAGCAGTAAAACCAAATTAGGTGAGTAGCAGCGGAATATTACAGTAAATATTAATTAGAAATAGTAGATGGTAGACAGACATGCTGATATGTATATTTATGATTTTAATAGGTGATAAAAGGCATCTCCTAATGAAGCCTACTGCGTAGGTGAAACATCGAGATTTTTTGGCCATTGGAGAAAAGAATAAAGCAATTTTGCACTGTTTAGAAATCTGCTCTGTCTAGGATATATTTATTTGCGCCCCTTACTGGAACTCTGATAAAGAGGACATTTTGCTGGTTTATTCACATTGCGGAGGCTGCATTGGTTAATAGAGGTACATTTCCTGTGAGGCCTTCTGGAATTTTCCAGAGAATGCTGTTTTTCTGATCTCCTAACACCTGCCTCCTCAGTCCATTCCCTCTGCTCCTCAACACGGGGTTCTCCTTGATGTTACCAGGGTCTCGCTAAAAACATCTGGTGACCATGCTTTCTGTGTCGCCGGGTTGACCCTGTGGAACACTCTGCCTGCTGCTATCAGGGAGGTCCCATCAGTTGAGCTGCTTAAAAAGGGGCTAAAGGCCCACCTTTTCTGCCTGGCCTTTCCCGATGAAGGTGACTGACCTGTATTCATTTTATGAAGTAATATAGTTCTGCTGAGATTTATTTGTGTATTTATTGTTTTAGATTTTTTACTGTGTGTTGTGTTTGTACTGACTCTACTTTCAATGCAAGGTGTCCAGAGCCTTAGGTATTGGGCGCTGGATAAATAAAATTTGCCTTGCCATGATTGTGTTGGCTCTGGCATGGAACCCTTTCTCTACCCCTAGTTTTCTTTTGTACTTTCAATATTGAATTTAATTCATACATAGAAACACACAAACATAGAAATTGTCAGCAGATAAGGACCTCTAGGCCCATCTTGTCTGCCCATAAGCCCTATTCTTGCCTGTGGCCTCAGACCCTGTTTGGTTACTGGACTTTCATTACTCCCTTCCACCTCAAGACTCCCTTGTGCCTGTCCCAGGCATGTTTAAACCCCACCATCGTGCTCACTCCCACCACCTCTTGTAGTAGAATATTCCATGTGTCCACCACCCTCTCTGTGAAGAAAAACTTTCTCACATTTCCTCTTAACCTGCCCCTTCCAGCTTCATATCATGCCCCCTTGTTCTTGTGTTCCTTATATATATTGGAATATGCCTCCCCCTGCACCTTGTTTATGCCCTTGAGGTACTTGAATGTTTCCATCATGTCCTCCAGCGAGTACATTTTGAGGTCCTTTAATCTCTCCTCATATGTTTTGTGGTGCAAGCCCTGTTTCATCCTGGTCACCCTTCTCTGGTCTGCCTCCACCCTGTTGATGTCCTTGCAAAGGTGCAGCATCCAGAATTGCACGCAATACTCTAGGTGAGGCTTACTAATGTTTTATACAATGGCATCACCACCTTCCCCCTTCTGCTAGTGATACCTCTATGTACTAGCTTTTGTTTTGAATAAGGGGGAATAGTCATGCTGCTGAATATATATGTGGAGTTGTAGCAGGAGTAACTTTGTATTTTTTTTCATTTGAAACACTAAATTGATGGCCAGCCCAATAGCGCTGAGGGCTGAGGTTCTGGATGCCATACCTTGTGCCATGCCAGTGACCTGGGTTCAGGAGTGTGCTTGAGGCGCTGAGGTTTGGTGAGGGAGTGCTGGGAGATGATTGTAGCAGCTGCTGGGCTGCTCTCATCTCCCAAATTGGGGAGGCAAGTTTCCTTGTTCTTGGCTGACACCTGGTGGAGGCTGGGTGTCAGAGCAGAGGTACAAGGGACTGATGTTACATCTGGAGGGTAGAAGGAGCTGTGGTTCTGGGAGAGCATGTGCACCTCTATACACATGCGCTTGCCATGCACACCACAGTTCCAGGTTGGGACAGGAGAAAAACAGAAAAAAATCCTGTCTCCCTATTGCCATGTGTGATGGCTCTTGATGCTCTTGGACCCTGCTCCTTGCAAATCCTCACTAGTAAAAAGATGATGGGGGAGAGGTTGACAGGGTTGGGAGCAAAGAGGGCTCGATGGCAGGAGTAGGTGGCAATGGGGGGAGGGCAAACAGCTATACAAAAAAAGAAACAGTACATTGACATTGCTTGTGGATATCTAAGATTTGCTGTGCTAATGGAGAAAAACATTCTGCCTCATTTTGTGTGATATATTAGGGAGCATTTTCTAATGAACATCCTTGTGCTGCAAATACTCAGTGCAATTTCTTTTCCATCACTTCTTTTCTTTTTTTTTGTAGGGTTCTCCTCCAAATATCTGCTCTAGTCATGGCTCCCAAGCCTCCACCATTTGTTTCTGCCGTGATCCCCCGGTCACCCCGCTTCTGAGGGCAGGCCACGAACTGGTCCCCATCCAGCCTGCGGAACCAATATCTGTTTGGGGATCCGGCTACAGAGGCTAATTGAAGCTCGGGGAGAGCTTCATAGAGGAGGAGACACCCTTGAGTTTTCTTGTTTCTGCCCAATTGAAGAGCCGGAGGTCCAGTGATGTCAGCGCACTAACATGCAGACGTCTGCTGGCTCTCCACCCAGTGTTAATGCCCACAGCCTGCTGAACACCCAGCCTCCGCTGGGTGTCACTGCAGCACGGCGCACATCCCTCACCCACCCTGAAGGAAGGAGAGCTGTCATAGGATGCTCAATCCTTCCTTCTCCCCACCAGCCCCCGGTGGCCCGAATCCGTTCCCGAACCCAGGTCGCTGGCGTGTTGCTAGGTGTGGCGTCCAGCGCCTCAACCCTCAGCGTCACCGGGCCGGCTGCCATCACTTCTTTTCTTTGGGACTGAAGCAGATGGTCTGAATCACTTGCTCCTTCAATGATCCCTGGAAAAAGTCCCAGATCATCCTGAAGATATGTATGTTTCTGTGGGCCATGCTGCAGAATCACCTGAGCCATCTGTTCAAGTGGTGCCTGTTATAACCCTGAATGGAGACATCAACTGCTATGAATATATCTCTACTTTAAGATAAGAAACTCAGTGGACTAATGATTTTTGTTTGTTAAGAACTAGAGGGAAGGAGGCCACCAGATGGCACAATAGAAGCAAGCAGCACTTCCAAGCCAGCGACCCAGGGTCAGGAGCAAACTTGGAAGCCGGCACGCAGAGAGCCTGGCTGGGGGAAGCACACTGAGCACACTGCCAATGACAGTGTGTCCCAGCCAGACAAGTGAGGTGGCACATTCTGATGCCTCGAGGGCTTCTGTTGGCAGGTGGGGGAGTTTGCTCTGCTGGCAGGAGCACGCTGCATGAGACACATCCCCCAACAAGCTGCGCATGCCACCTAGGAATAGGGACCAAAAATGCTCTATTAAGCTTGACTGATGCAGGGTGAAGGTCTGCCCTGCAGGCCCCACACCACACACCATGGTACCTGCTCCTTCCAGATCTAGATCTCAAACAGGTGATCACCAGACGGGTTACGGGGAATCCAGAAAAAAACTCCATTGGGGCAATCCATGGGTGGATAAAGGACAAGGTAAATACCTGGAAAAGGTGGATGACAGGGCTAGTGGGGCAGACCAGATGGAGGCGAGTTGGAGAAATAAAAGAAATAACTCAAGGGAAGTAAACCAGCTTGGTTCAAACATTTGTTTTTCACAAGATCTATGTGCTTCTATTACATCTTCCTGCCAAATGATTTCATTAAACTATTTATTCCCAACTACTGTAGTACCCTTTTACAGTAATCCATGAACTTTTTATACTTATTTCTTCCTTGCTCGAGAGAACTGAAGAATGTCACTCCCAGTGTAAGTTACACTTTCTGGTTGGACTTGACTTTGACACTGAGCCCAACTCTGAGTCTCCCTATTGTAGCAGGCATTGCTCTCTGCAGAAGAGCTACAGAATGTATTTTTGATAAGCTTCCTTCAAGATGGGCTGTTGCTTACAGGTGTAGGTCTGCAAAGATATTACCATAGGACCCAATCAATCAATCAAAAAGCATCAAATGCTTTGCAATAAGCTAGGCCCCCTTTGGCCTTTTTTATGTGATAACTTTTTTGTGTTCCATTAAGCACAGGTGGAAGATCAGGGGAGCAGGGGTGGGTGGACTTGGACCAATAAGGGACAAGCACCTCCGCATTAGGCAGACTCGATGGACCGAAAGGCCTTCTTCTGCTGAGAAATTTATATGTTTCTGTGTAATTTCTGTTATTCTGCTGTGACATAGGAGACAGTTACTCAAATATTTGTTTTGTCCCTGGTCCAGGGTGGGGGTGGGGTGTCCAGGTCAAATATTATTACTTGAACTCTGCCTCTAGGAATTGTACCCAGTGTGGAATAACAACTGTTTTTGTCACAAGTGATTCTGTCTCTGCTTCTCTTTTACTATTAGAAAACATAAGCCTTCAGGGGAGGGGGCACAGAATAGCTTTTTGTGACCCACACCGAGTCCTCTATAGGCCTATCTACAGTGAAGCAGACCATTTCTTGGTGGCTTGTGATGTACACTTCAGACTTTTACACATTGGCTTAACATATTGTGTCTACCAGTATTCGAGACTATGATAACTGGCATATGGCTGTCTCTGCTGCCAGAGGCATCCTGATCAGTGAGATTTCCAAGGCTGTTACCTGGTTGTCAGCACACATGTAGAAGCATGGTGATGTAGAATTTGTTTGCAGAAAAGGACCACTTGGCCCATCCAGTCTACTCAAGTGTTCCCTGCCTATTCTGCCTCCACAGACCCCATCTGGTCTCCAGCACCTCCACCCCTCGCCTCACTGCCTCTTTTCTTTACTCTTTTTTTTTTTTTTTGTTAATCTGCTTATGCTCTTCTGCTACAGGCCCTGTTATCCTGCTCGTACCTCCCCAATATCATCACTTGGCATCCCAGGGACTTAGCACACCCTCCATTCTTCCCCCACAACTCTCTCTCATGATGGAGTTGTCAGGCCCCCTCTTACCTGTCATAGACTGGATCTAGTTAATGGAGGTTGGGCCCTGTCGCTGGTGCAGGGCCTGCAAGGGGTCAGATCTCTCATTGTTGCTCTGTCTTGGATTTTCCTTCCTGATTTTCTCCCCTTGGATACTGGCTTTGGGGTGTTATGCAAGCATGGAACGCATAACTACTGGCACCACCCACCCAGTAAGTCTTTCCAAGTGCACTGCCACCTGTGGACACCCTGGTGGAAGTATTGCCTGGAGGAGGATAGGGTCCTCTGGGATACTCATTCCTCCTCCTTGTGGCTGGCCCCTAATGACCCAGCCTTAGTTTCAAACGAGGTCACCAGTGTGGCAGCATATGTGGCATCCAGCGCCTCAACCTTCCAAGCCACAAGACTGGCTTCTTTTCTAATATACCCCACTGATTATCCCATGCATACTTGAATGTCCCATTGTTGTAGCCACCACCACTTTTGCTGGGAGTCTGTTTCCAAAGTCTACCACCCTTTCAGTGAAGAAATATTTCCTCACATCTCTCCTAACTTCCCACTCTCCAGCTTTATCACATGCCCTGTGGTTCTGGTGCTCTTTCTTATTTGAAAGAGACTCCTCCCTGCACCCTGGTCACCCCTGTGAGGTACTTATACAGTAGGTCTTGATCATGCCACCTCTCTCTCTGTCTCTCTCTGTCTCTCTGTCTCTCTCTCTCTCTCTCCCTCTCCTCTCTTCCAGGGTGTGCATGTTACGATTCCTTAGTCTCTCCTCATAGAGCTTCCAGTGCAAACCCTGTATTATTTTAGTTGCCCTCTTCTGGACCACTTCCATGCTGTCTATGTCCATTCCGAGGTGTGGTCTGCAAACCCGGACACAGAACTCCGTGGAGTCATACCAGAAACCAATACAGCAGTAACACCACTTCTCTTTTCCTGCTGGAGATACCCCTCCTTATGCACCCCAGCATCCCACTAGCCCTTCCTTCTGCCTTGCCACACTGCCAAGAAGTAACATTTATATAGTGCTTTTCATGCACATTGTATCCCAAAGTGCTTTACAAGCAATGAAAATCTGGTAGTGAAGTATAAATATGTAGTGACAGACATTTCACATATCAATACCCACACACAACCTTGGATAACTTCATGGACTACTTTTATGGGAAGGCAAATGTTGGCTCAGGCAGTAGGGACAATCCCCTACACTTGTGAAAAATGCCTTAGATTTTTTAATTCCACATGACACCCCCTAGGACAGCACCAGAGATGGGCAGAAGTGAACTTGGTTTAATGTCTTATCTGAATGATGTCACACCCTAACAGTACAGCATCCCCCTCACATGTATGGTAATGGTTCACTGCACACATTCATGAACCATTATAGGTTGGACTAGTAAGGCAGCAGGGACTTGGATTTTGGGTCCTCTGTCCTAATGTCCCATTTCAATTAAGCTGAGGGCCCCTCCAGCACAAGCATTGCTAGTACATTAGTGTGACTACATGGAAAGAAGCAAACTAGTTCCAAAAAGACTTTTCCTTTCTTGTAACTCTAGTTTTACTACTTGCACAGTGGTAGCCAGAGATATGTTCCAGTACAGTGTATCGAGATACTGTATATCTGAATATTTCACAGGAAATTCACATTTATTGCCATAGGATTTCCTGTGATAGATCTGACTATAGCTAAAGATTTACTGTGGCATATATATGGCTACCACTGTATTCCTTCCACAGCCACATGGCATTCTCTACCTCTCCTGGTGACTAGCCCTCAGAGTTTGCGCTGACTGGACCACTAGTCATTGTTCCTGTAGAATTATGAACAACCTGAGCATGGAGAAGAGAGGGCTATAAGTAGGCCCAGTGATTTCTGGATATGGTATTTTGCAGATTTTGGTGATAAAAGAGATGCAATTTCAGATAATTCCAGATATAATAGCTACCATAAGTTTCTTATCAATATTCAGTAAGCTACAACAGTTTAAGTATACACAGTGATACAGGGTATAACAATCCAATGACCTTGTTACCATGGTCCAGTTAACAAACTCTGGTCAGAGTCATAATGGCTGTTCATGCATTACTGTGATAAGAGATAAAGGGCTCTATCTGCAAAGTTCCTGGCATAGTGCATGGGGCTTGCACCAAAAAGAATGGTGCAAAGTGACCCTTGCACCAAGTGAAGCATGGGAGTGATTCTCAAAGGCAGCCTGCATCAACCACAGGCTGCCTGCCCCAAATGTGGCTTGCACCATCCTTGCGCCCAGAAATGGGCTGTGACAAGGTGCTAGGGGGCATGTGGCAGATGTAAGCTGCCCCAGCCACATTAATGCAATTCTCAGAAATCTCCTGTAGAGAGAAATTCTAAGTACCCATAGATCAGGTCTGGTCTACAGGTACTTAGAAACTCCCCACTGGGAGATGTGACCTGTATGGGGCATTGTGCCGCTGTCCCACCTCCACAGTCCTGATGTGGCCTGTTATTACATGAGTAATGTAGCCCCCCCTTCCCCCATGGGGCCCATTGTGACATATATAAAACAGGCCTCCATCCCCGAGGTGCCTGTTGGTACATGTATAATATTGTCCCTCGATCCCCAATGGTGCTCATTGTGAAAAAGTTAATAGAGCCCCCTCTCCGATCCTCTATATTGCCCAGTCTAATTAGTGTAACCCCCCCATCTCCATTGTAGCCCATACTAATCATAGTGATTTAGCCCCCTGTCCCTGGTGATCAAGTGGCCACCCACCAAGCCCTGCAGGTAGTGCCACTATCCCGAAACACAGCTAGTGCCGGCACAGCCCTCATCTCACATCCGCAGCCAGCACCGACTGATCTTGCACTGGTGACTTACTGTAATGTTTACTCGCTCATTGTGTACACATTACAGTAAGCCACCAGTGCACACTCAGTTGGTGACAGCCACAGAGGTGAGAGGAGGGCTGTGCTGGCATTGGCTGTGTTTCAGGGTAGTGGGTGGTACCTGCTACCTGTGGGGGGGGTGAGTGGGTGACCACCAGGGACAGTGGGCTGGATTGCTATGTTTATTACAGACTACTTCAGAGATGGGGGTGGAGCTATACTAATTAGACCAGGCAATATCAAGGATCAGAGAGGGGTGCTCTATTAACTATTTCACAACGGGAACCATCGAGGATCAGGGGGCTACATTATACATGTACCAACGGATACCGCTGGGGATTGGGGGGTTATATTATACATGTACCAATGGACACTGTCAGGGATGGGGGGTCTATATTATATATGTCACAATAGGCAGTACTTGGGATGGGGGGCTACATTGTCTATGTTACTACAGGCCATGTCAGGGGAGGGGGGCTGGTTGCATTTCCCACAAGGAGCCTGTTGCACACCCCTCCCATGTGCCTTGTGTTTGCTGCATGGGAGAGGTTGCTGCAAGTGTAGGGACTTAGGCGCAGGGACACCTCCAGTACCAGAATCTGGTGCAGGGTCCCTGGCACAAAGGGCTTTGGTGCAAGGTGTACTGTGATGCAGCTTGCACCATTCTAAGCCCTCTTTCAGAACTGGGCCTAAAGAATTAATGTGTGACTTAGTTATACTTGTATTACTGTGATGCAAAAGTCTCACATTTATACCTCAATAGTAGAAAAAATTAAAGAGAAGTATAAACATCAAGGTAACGCAGTAATAGGTGCTGTTGGTTCTGGACATACAGACCTCCTTGAAAGCGCACACACACACACACACACACACACACACACACACACACACACACTCACACACACAGCTTGCTGCACCAAATTAATCAGTGATCCAAATGTTACATGAAAAAAAATAGACATAGCAATTTCAATCCTTGCTTTTGGAACTTAAGTAAGCAAACCCAAGGTAAATCCTGTCAGACCAGTGTACCTACAATTTACAGTGTAATCTTATGGGAATTTTATATCCCACTTCCCAGCTGTTCCTCATTCTTCACAGCCCATCTCAGGCATGCAGAAATTTAGCATTGCTGCACACCCTGCCATGTGTTATTGCTTACTTACTATTTACAATATGATCCTATGGGAATCATATAAAACCGTTCCCACATGGTTGAAGGCACTAAGCTGCACCTCATGCCTCACAACCCACCTGGGGCATGTGGTAATTTAGCATTGCTGCACACCCTGTCATGTGTTATTCCTTACTTACAATTTACACAGTGTGATCCTATGGGAATTTTTTGCTGCACTTCCCAGGTGGTGTGCAAGTGTGCATGTGTATCCATGACTACAGAGGTACTGGACTATGATGATGGATGTCTCTTATGTCATGTGGAAAGAGCTGTATGTTGTTTGTCTTACCTAATGATGGATGTCTGTGGTTGCTTGTGTTGCCTTGCCCCCTTTGGCTGCTTGGCAGGAATGCAGAGTTAGTGTTGAAAACCCTAACATCACATTTCCATACTTTTGTCACTTTAATAGCAACCAAAACTGATGCATTAATGGAGTTTTTTTTGCAATGAATATATAAGGGATATGCTACCCCCCATGGAAATATTGTTGATATTTTTTGTTTGAGTGCTGATTGACCCAAAGACATCATGAGTGGCAAAGCCATGAGTGATGTCATCAGGTAAATTTTCACAAGAACAAAAAATATCAATGATATTTCCAGTAGGAGGTAGCACATTCCATTTAAGCTATACCTCCCAAAAAGTGAAAAAAAGTATTTCCTGCCAGCTTTTGCTGATTAAAAGAAACCTAAAATGTAGCTATAAATAAAATACTACTCATTTTGTAGATATTTTTGTGCTGAGCAAGTTTAGTTTTCACAGTACCATGTTATCATTTTTTGTTTTCAAGTTATTTGCATTTGTTTGTGCATTTGTCCTCCTAGCCTGCTGCCAAGATGCTGCTGGTATTTCTCACATTTTCCTCGGACTGCCTGCTGCTGCCCTGGCTGGCTGCTGCTGTCCACCAGTTTACGGCTCCTCCCTACCCAACTTAGCCTTCTTACTCACTGCTGGATGCCTTAATTGTCTCCCCTAATTTGGCACACACCCCCTCCTTTCATGCCACCTTCTGGCCGAATTCCGCCACCACGATCTTTGCCTGCACCCTTCCCTGCCACTCCACATCATCCTGCCCAGCTGGGGAACCACAAGCCCGGCAAATGTTTAATGCTTCTCTCGGCAAAGCCGTAAGTTTGACCTATGGCTCTTAGACTCCCTTTTTCTACCCATTACTTGTACCAACACTCCCCTGTAACCCCCAAGTTATTGGATTGCTGCTCATTACCTAGTATAGCCTACACCTTGTTAGCCTGGCTGAAATTGCCTCTGTATATGTTGGAATGTACTCTGTATGGATTGTAATGTTGCTTCCTTGTGTTATTCTGTATTGTACTCTCCCGGGTCATGCCTGAAAATAGTCACCTGCTGGCTAGCGCACCTACCTGGTAAACAAAAGCTAAATAAATAAAATAAAAAAGTGAAAAAAAAATAGAATTTTCTGCTTTTTCTTTGCTAATCATAAAAAAACCCTAAAAGGAATCTATAAATGAAACACCATTTATTTTGTAGATTTTTTTGTGTTGAGCAAAGTTTGTGCTGGCAGTACCATGAGATAATTTTTTGTTTTAAAGTTATTCACTTCTGTTTGTCGAAAAAGTGAAAAACCAAAATGGAATTTTCTGCTGTTTTTTGCTAATTCTAAAAACAAAAGGTACCTATAAATGAAAACCACTCATTTTGTAGATATTTTTGTGCTGAACAACGTCTGTGCTCCCAGTATCATGCTATCATTTTAAAGTTATTCAAATTTGCATTTGAATACAGTTCATACAGCTTGTGTGTGTGGGGGGGGGGTAAGGAGAGAGAGAGAGAGAGAGAGGGAGAGGGAGAGAGAGAGAGACTTGGCAGGATTCAGGAAGCTTTCAGCTTCCAAGTCCCACTCCGCAACTGCTGCTGCGGACTGGAATCATTCGCATCTGTGGCAGTTACGATTCACAGCTGCAGCAGTTGTGGAGGGTGTTATGGCTGCTTCAATCAGCCGTAGCCCATTCTCGCTGCTGCAGCCATCTCCCCGGCAACACCACCCACAAGCAGCTGTAGATCATGAAGCCAGTCATAATCTGGCTCCAGCTTTGTGAATACCTGCCGCTGTGGATAACCTGCGGATCCAGAAGTTGCAACCCACTTGCGCCGAGGTTTACCCGCAGCTGTGGGTATTTCATGAGCTACGTGAATCCTGCCCACTGTGTGCATGTGTATGTGTGTGTGGGGGAGGAGGTAAGGAGAGAGAAAGAGAGAGAGAGACTGTGTGTGTGTGTGTGTGTGTGTGTGTGTGTGTGTGTGTGTGTGTTGTTCCTTGTTAGATAATTGGCACATTGTTTTTTTTTTCCTTTATTTTTGTTAATGGATGACTTCCAAATGTTGAACTTTTTTGGAAAAGGAAGGCAATATCAAACAAACACATCTGTGATTGAATTACCTTGCCATGCAGAGCTGTTAATGAAGAACTGTCAAACTTGAATCCTGAGTTGAGCTACTAGACTGCAGATTCCACATTGCAATGAGTGGAGAGATTCCACTCTCTCCTAACAACACAGCTGGGGGGAGGAAACAGTTCAGTGAATGCAGCTTTAATTTCATTTCACTCCCTCATAAGAACAAAACCTGTGCTGTGTTAGGAAAGTAAATCAGAGCCTTTTTTCTGATGATAGCAGTATGTCTGCATGGCTCTACCCATGCAGTCATAAAAATGAATTACTATGGTCAGTGAAAAAAGTGTGTATGTATGTGTGAATGTTACATTTTGGGAGTGAGATACTGAAAAATGCTGCTGCTAAACATGTGGATCCCTTGTTTCATCAGATGTAATCCACAGAATATAAACATTCATTTTAAAAGCTGATTCATTTTTAAAGATATCCTTTTCTGAAAAAAAGGTATAATTGTACTGCAGTAGAAAGGCAGACTGCCAGGAAATACTCTGAACAATAATAATGGGACTATATTAAAGGTATGAACTGGTTCCAAGTCACCTTAATGGTGCACTGACATCAACACCTTTTTGATCATTCAATTACAGTACCAACAGTATTGAATTTCATCTGGAGTTAGAGAATGTTGAAATGTATACTAGTACAATTAAGCATCTCTGAAAAATTGAAATATGAAAGCTTATAAAATGTGAAGATTTGCATAAAAAAGTATTTTTATAAAAGGTGGTATAGTGTCATTTAACAGCAAGTATATTGCCTGCAATAAGAGATGGGTGAAGTCTGCCAACTTTGCTGCATGGAGAATTTCACGAATAATGTGGAATTCGCAAAAAATTAATCTGCATTGCAAAGTAAAACTTTGTCTTTTATAACTTCACAAACTCTCCATATTACAAGCAACAAAATGCCACTTCACCCCTGAGGAGCTTTACTTCCCCATAGTGGTTGATCCTAAGGTACATTTCGCAATGATTCATGGGATAGCAGGTTACATGGGCTGTATATCGACTTGCACAGCCTCACTTTAGTGTAGTGTGTGCAGTGGAAACTTGAGTTAGTTAAATCTGAGAGATGTGTGCTTTAAACCTTTAAAAAAAAAATCTATGTTTAGACTTTTGAGTCCAAATTTAATCCATTCAGTGTCCTATTTCCTTGTGTGTCTGTACCATCGATTATTTATTGATTCTGTGTCTTAAATCAATACTTTCAGTGTCTGTATTGAGAAAGACAGTTCAGAAGTATACTTGATCTGTGCTGGAGCTCCACAGACCACAGTTTGAAAGGCAGTGTTGCCAGCTGTTGCATGCTAGTGTGTAGTAGTGCTTTATTCAGTTGTGTACACACAGTAATACTAATTCTGATTTTGTGCTGAACAACTTTCGTGCTCACAGTACCATGCCATCATTTTTCATTTTAAACTTATTTGCATTTGAATACAGTTCGTACAGCTAGAGAGTGTGTGTGTGTGGGGGGAGTTAAGGAGGGAGAGAGACTATGTGTGTGTTTGTGTGTGTGTGTGTGTTGTTCCTTATCAGATAATTGGCACATTATTATTTTTCCCTTTATTTTTGTTAATGGTTGACTTTCAAATGATGAACTTTTTTGAAAAAGGAAGGCAATAACAAACAAAGACATCTATGACTGAATTATCTTGCCATGCAGAGCTGTTAATGAAGAACTGTGAAACCTGAATACTGAGTTGAGCTACTGGACTGCAGATTCTACATTGAAGTGAGCAGAGAGATTCCACTATCTCCTAACAACATAGCTGGGAGGAGGAAACAGTTCAGTGAATGCAGCTTTGATTTCATTCCACTCCCTCATAAGAACAAAACCTGTGCTGTGTTAAGAAAGGAATTCAGACCCTTTTTTCTGATGATAGCAGTATGTCTGCATGGTTCCACCCATGCAGTCATTAATATACAATAATGGATGGGGAAGTGTTCTTAATGAGGATTTAATGATCACCCAAGGTATGAGATGCTACATAAACCCCGAGGCGAAGCCTGAGGGGTTTATTACAGCATCCCACACTGAGGGCAACCATTAAATCCGAGTTAGTAACACTTCCCCATCCTTTATTAAATATAATTGCTGGTTAGCAATTTTTCCATTTAGATTTGTTTTGCAGTTGCAGCCTTACCTCAGAGCTCTTCCCACTGCCACTTTTTGTTCTATGTGGCCGGCAAATAGCAGGATTAACCAGATAGTGAGCAACAGTCTGAGATGTTCAGTGCTGTGGTTTCCAAATGGTAGGATCAACCAGATACTGTTTTTAATTCAATTATGTGTTCTTTTTTTAAAAAAAAAAAAGAAAAAGTGACAACAGCTCGGTCGGGCAGCTCCTCACAAATGAGAGAGGAGCCTTCATGTTTCAATAACTGTTTAGCCTACCCACAGGACGTGCACAACCAATGAGGGAGTGGATGTGTCTGAGTGACTTGGCTCATGCTTGCCTTTATAATCCATGGGTTATAATGGAAAATTATAACTTGGTCAGGCTATGGGAAAAATTGCTGACCAGTTATTATAAATGAATTACTATGGTCAGTGAAAAAAGCGTGTATGTGTATGTGAATGTTATATTTTGGGAGACAGATACTGAATAATGCTGGTGCTAAAAATGTGCATCCCTTTTAAATCAGATGTAATCCACAGAATATAAATATTCATTTTAAAAGCTGATTCTTTTTTAAAGATATCCTTTTCTGAAAAAATAAAATATGGCTGTGCTGTAGTAGAAAGGCAGACTGCCAGAAAATTATCTGAACAATAATAATGGGACTATATTAAAGGTGTAAACTGATTCCAAGTCACCTTAATGGTGCACGCATAACAACACCTTTTTGATCATTTAAATACAGTACCAACAGTATTGAATTTCATCTTGAGTTAGAGAATGTTGAAATGTATACTAGTACAATTAAACATCTCTAAAAAATTGAAATACAACAGCTTATAAAATGTGAAGATCTGCATAAAAAAAATTATTTTTATAGAAGCTGGTAGGGTTTCATTAAAGAGCTAGTGTATTGCCTGTAATTAGAGATGGGCGAAGTCTGCCAACTTCACTACATAGAGAATTTCATGAATAATGTGGAATTCGCAAAATAAATCCGCACTGTGTAAAACTTGGTTTTGCCAGAGGAATTCTACTCCCTTCACTCACCTACTGTGCACTCATCCTTGCGGCTGCACAGAAAACCTCCTTCCTGAGATGGGATGTCACATACAATAACATATCTCGGTATGCGCCTTCATCCTCGTGACTAAAACACCATTGTCAACTTTATGAAGACTTGGGCTGGCTTTCTCCTTCTGCAACCAGACAATACTATCTTGGTTCCCTCACAGACTCTGTTGTCAGGCTAAATACCCCAATATCTCTGGCTGAGCTTCTAATTCCTCACTCCTCCTCTCATGGACTGAGATCAGTTGACAAATCTCTCTTATTTGTGCCAGGTGTCACACCTCAAAAGGCTCTGGTGCTTTTAAGCATGTGGCTCCTCAGTTTTGGAATACACTTCCTCTAGAACTTAGGCAGGCTGGATCCCACCAACACTTTAAAAAAGACTTGCAGCGGTATCTATCACATACTGACCCCTGTGCTTGCTTTGAGTCCACCTAATAGTCTGGAAGCTTTCCTTCCCCATTGGCCTCCGCCTTTCTGACCTGAGCTCTTGTCTTATCCTCTTCTTATGGATCTGATAGGCTCACCTGCCCTAC
Source organism: Neoceratodus forsteri (assembly GCA_016271365.2). Classification (NCBI taxonomy): domain Eukaryota; kingdom Metazoa; phylum Chordata; order Ceratodontiformes; family Ceratodontidae; genus Neoceratodus; species Neoceratodus forsteri. The sequence continues at coordinate 1,123,201,235 of CM057449.1, read as the reverse complement.
AAGACCTTTACTGGTTTCCACCAATCTTCCTCCCCTTTCCTGTCTCCATACATTTCTCTTTTCTGCTACTCTCCCTTTTTCTTGTCTAGTCCCCTTGCCTCCTGTTCTTCTCTCCTTTCCTCCTGTCTTTATTCACCTCCACTTATATCAGTTTATCTCTGCTCTACCTCTCCCACCAAACCTTTCCTCTATGCTACCTTACTGTAGCCCTCCTGCCCACCTCTTGCTTTTCTCATTTTCTTTATATTCCAGAGCATATATGCATGCTAGTTGTGTCTCCTATTATTGTTGCCCTGTATTATTTCATGCTTAACCTATTTACATTTACTACTTGTTTTCTCTCTTGCTATAGGTTTGCGTATGTTATGTTTCCAGTTTCCTTATTTTGTATCACTTTTGTTAACTGCTTTACTCCAAGAAAAGTGTAAAGTGTTATGTTTCTTCTTTACTGTTCTGCATTCACTGTACAACTTTCTTGTAAAGTATATGGCTTGCTGTGAACTGACTTGAAATGTTCTTGTATTTGCTTCACCATTGTCCTGTACTCTTCCGGGTCATGCCTGAAAATAGTCACGTTGTTGGCTAGTGCACCTACCAGGTAAACAAAAACTAACTAACTAAATAAATAAATAAAACATCAACTTTTATAACTTCACAAAATCCCCATATTACAAGCAGCAAAATGCCACTTCACCCCTGAGGTACTTTACTCACCATGGTGGTTGATCCTAAGGTGAATTTTGCAATGATTCATGGGATAGCAGGTCATATGAGCTTTATAGCAATGTACACAGCCTCACTTCAATATAGTTAGTGTAGTGGAAACCTTTAGTTAGTTAGTTATCGCTGAGAGCTGTGTGCTTTAAACCTTTTTTTTAAAAAATCTACATTTAGACTTTTGAGAAACCAAATTTAACCCATTCAGTGTCCTATTTCCTTGAGTGTCTGTATCATCGATTATTTATCGATTCTGTGTTAACTTTGTGTCTCAAATCAGTACTTTCAGTGTCTGTATTGAGAGAGACAGTTCAGAAGTGTGCTTCAGGGAGGGGAGGGTCTGTGCTAGAGTTCCACAGACCACAGTTTGAAAGGAAGTGTTGCCAGCTGTTGCAAGCTATTGTGTAGTAGTGCTTTGTTCAATGTGTGCACAAAGTAATACTAATTGTGATTTTTGATTATTTTGTGCAGTTTGCTGTGCATTTGGTACTTTCTTTGTGTTAAATAGTGGTTTATTGTACTGATGCATGAAACATTTTGTGAGGTACCTTTATTTTGTCTACGTATAGGCAGGTTCTTGTGCCAGAGTCTGAGCCGTGGTGTTAATTTTGGAATCCCTGTTGGTTACTGCTTCCTGCTGCTAGCTAGTTACTGCTTTATCCCTCCCACCCAACAAAAACAGAATAAATATAACCTTGCTGTTAAGTTTCTCTCTACTGGCTGTTTAAATTGTTGTTACTGTTGTACTAGTGTGTGTGTTTCCCCAGAGTACCTTGAATAAGCTCTGTCCAGTGAATGTTTCAGCATGTAAACAAAAGAAAAAAATAATATAAAAAAAGAAATGATTGTTGCATTTCTTCCATTGTACTGTCTCATTGTGTAGTCTCTTAAAGTTGTCACCCCCCACCCAAAAAGGGAAAAACAATTTCTTGGTAGTACATGTGTTTCTCTTTTTGGTGACTTTCTGTGCAGTATAAGAACATGCCCACAAAGAGATGGTCTTGAAAAGCAGTTCTGGCTGTGGTGTTGCTGCCAAGACACTTGCTTGTGTGTTTCCAAAGGGTAGCAGTCCAAGTTATGATGAAGCAGGTTTATCAAGGGCTAGCACTGTTAAGGCTGGTTGTAGTACTAGTAGTAAGTAGCATAAGAGAAAGGGAGTAGTTTCTGCAAGTACAGGCATCAGTGTGGCTAAGTGTTTTTCTGCCAAATCAGTGGCATCAATGCTGGTGCTGGTAGGGAAGAGAGTAACTGCATGGTGGACAACAGGAGCAGTATTGCTACAACCCATAGAAAGTTATCATGTACAAGTACAAACGTTTTTATTGTTCAGCATAAGCCATTACAATTTAAAATGAAATACAGTAAATATGCTAAAACATATAGACACTTTCATCAAACATTTCATTATTTGTGCCAAGGAGTCCATCTACTTAAAGTTAAGAATCCAGGCTCCATCCACACAGGAGTCCATCGTCTAATGCAAAAACCAAAGGCGTCAGTATTATTCAGGAGTCCATTGGTCATAGAGCACAGCAGCCATTTTAAAATATTAAAACAAAAGCCTTCAGAATCAATGTTTTGCATACAATATGTCCTGTGGCTTAAACACAAAATGCAGACTATGTTAATGGAATAAAGATGGGAGCCTAGAATAGAAGTAAAGCACCCACTCATAAACTTTTAAGAATGTTCAACTTCTGTAATTCTGGCTGCCATAAGTTACCAGGTACCTTAAGCTGTGGTCCCATAAAACAGGTGCACTTAATAAAATACATATACATTACCAGTGCTTGTAAAGATGCTTATAATGGAATAGTGACCCCCGTATGCATAAAAGCACCTTCTGTCTCTCACAAAGAGTTCTTTCTTTATATGATCGAGGAACTGGAATGCCAAAAGTTATTTCTCAAAAGGCATTACAGACCGTTCCTTCAAAGCGGCAAATAGCTGAGCTCTCTCTCAGACAGTCCTCCATTTTGAGGCCCTAATCATAAAAGCAATCAGAAGTTCAAACTCCATAAGGAGGTTTCCAATCATCATTTTTATATGTTAATACAGCACCATTTTAAGGGGAAACATTTCTTAAGCTTATTCTGTACTGCATGGTTAAAATAAAACAGAAAATAGAGAGTCTACCCTCTCAGTTATCTGGAACCGAGGTTTTAACTCTTTATCTATGAGGGCACCTTTCAAAACAAGGTATCGGGCGGAAAAAGGAAAAATAAATCAGTACCTCATAGGGAAAATTTCTCCTCATAGTTCTCCCTCTGTCTCCACACAACGCCTCTAGAGTTTTACAGAGGGAGTTACCACAAGCAGACTTGACTCCTTCACTCAAAACCGGAATCCCCACCTGTCACTAAATAGCATCTTTGTGAGTTTAACAAAGGGAGTCATTCACTGTATTTCTCCTTGTTCCCAATACTGTCCTCTTCAGCTCCACCAGTATTTATTCAAGAGATAGGATCAATGTAATCTTATCTCCATTTTGAACTCAGCATATGTGCATCCTCCATTCTCTAAATCTGAAGTAATTCTTCCAGATGAACACCTGTAAAAACAAAGAACTAAAAGCTCTTCTGAGCACAAAAACTCAGATTTTTTTTTTATGTCAACCCAGACTCCCAACCCTTAGGATTATAGGCATACCTATAAAAAATGAATAGATGCCTGTCTGTGCTCAAACGGTGCAACTGAACTGAAGCTCCACTTCAATTTTCCTTTCAAACATCTTGGGATCTCCCAGCTCATTTCTTCAAAGGACACCCAGAGAATTCTCTCTCTCTCTCTCTTTCTCTCACTCTCTTGTTTGAATATGGTTTCAGCAGATTTCTGACAGAATGGCAAAACACAGTGAGGCTGCTGTATCAGCTGCAAGGAGAAAAATTGTTAACTACAAATGTGGTATTTAGTAAACTGGCAGCAGCATACTAGTACACACACCTGAGATTCCCAGATACAATGAGACAGTGCAGCTCCACTAGAATGAACCATATGCAATTTCAGCATCAGTTTCATTCATTAAATACAATCTATATGATTTAGCTGCTGGTTTAAACAATTTTGATTATGAAATGCCGCGTGTTGGGCATATGCAGACACAAACGGCTGGCTGAACAACAGCACAGTGATAGAGGTAAACTCTATAAAAACACAATTTCAAAAATTAAGTATAAAATCAATTTAAGTTTCATTCATGGGTCCGACCCCATAAGCTATTTTCTTTCTAAAGAGCTGAGGAGCAAGAAGCGTACTACATGGAGCAGAGCAGCACTGCGGCCATCTTACCGCTCCCCCCCCAGAGCCTCTCCCATCCACTACCCACTGTCAACTTCCCGCTTCAAGTTATCATGTGGGAATGTGGGTGAGTCAGAAGAATTGAGGGTAGTTGATGTCCCCAAAATAGTCAAACAACAACCTGAGCATGAGTTACAGGGACATGATTGAAACATTCAAGTACATAAAAGGCATGAACAAGGTACAGGCACAGGAACTTTTTCACTTCAAGAAGGGCTCCAGGACCAGGCAACATGACCTCAGGCTGCAAGGAAGGAGGTTCTCTACCAACACAAGGAAGTTTTTCTTCTCAGAAAAAGTGGTGGACACCTGGAACAGCCTGCCCCAAAAGGTTGCGAGGGTCAACATTTTGGGGGAATTCAAGAATGCATGAGATAGACACAAGAGAGAGTCAAAATAGGTCTAAAACAAATAGGCAAACTAGATGGACCTAGTGGTCTCCTTCTGCCATCAACTTCTATGTTTCTGTGTTTCTACAGATCCTGATGTTAGGGTATCAAAACAAACACAGGGTGATGAAAAAGTGTGGATAATCAGGGATAGGAAGATGTTGTCATATCTACGGAGGATAGCCTCATAAGTGAAGGTGTGGATGATGATGATAGCGACCTTATATGGGAACCTGAGAAAAAGAAAATTAAGGTTGAGGTAGGGGAACAGGTCATTGGTAAAACACCCCCCATCCAAGTTCTTCTGCTGTAGCTTTGTCTGTGGATGACCTTGGAGTCATAATAATAGATTGTGATGATGATTCCAAGTCAAATGTTGCATCACACTAGAAGTCATGCCTCGGACCTCCCATTTCAACCCCTCAAATATTGCAGTACCCTATGCAACACCACTGTCATGTGAAATCTGGGGCAGAAAAATCTCAAATTTGGGATTTTTTCATTCAAGATGAAAAGGATGAAACAGTAGCTATCTGCCAGCTTTGCCAAGCATGTGTGAGGTGTGGAAAAAGGGTAGCCACCTTTGCACTGGGGGCCAACATACTCACCTCAAGAACAGGCACCTGGCACTCTGGACTCAGCACCAGAGGGAAGCTGATGCTGTAGTGGGGCATTCTACCTTATCAACCTTATTGAGAAAGGTATCCACTTCCCAATTCACTATAAGCAGCAATGCAGGAAAAAGTTGTGAAGTAATCCCAGAGGGTTGCTATAGGCATGAGGAGGAGGAGGAGGAGGAGGATTTAGAATGTTCAAGTAGCATTCAGAGTAGCAGTGGTGGTGTCAGTATTTCAGGCCAATGTAATCATTCTAGTTCATCGACTCTGGTCCTTAAAACATGTAAAATAACATCATTCATTGGATTGTCACCTGTGCACCCACCACAGCTCAAAGCTACCCCATCCATGCAGTCTGCAGAGCACAGGCTTTTGGCATGTCCAGGGCAAAACCCTCAACAATGCAACCCATGTTGCAGAGCCTGTTCGAGCATCACAGTAAATACCCACTGAATCATTCTGTTGCATGTGAACTCAATGCTGCCACTGTAGAATTGCTTGGAATTGATCTGTTGCCATTCTCATTTGTGGAGAATGTGGGTTTCTGATGTTTTGTGGCCTGCACCTGTTCAAAGTGAAAGATACCGTTCAGGACACATTTTGCCATCTGTTCTGTCCTGGAGTTATATAGGACTCTGAGTAAGACATTAAGATATGCCCTTCAGCATTCCACATCATCATACATCCACTTCAGTATGGATATGTGGACAAGTGGCAAAACAGCGGGTAGCTCTTATTTATGTATTACAGCCCATTGGGCACAGATACCTGGGGTAGTTTTTGATGCTGGGAAGGGAAAGAACTGTAATCAGCAAAACTGTGGTGGTAGCAACCTTCCTGGTATTTGCAAGCATGCCATGCTTGCAATGAGGAGTGTAGCAGGGTCACATAAAGGTGAAAACATGTTAGAATTACTCCTGATTACACTAGATGAGTGGCTACACCCACTGTGCCTGAAAGCTGGCTTCATAGCAAGCGATAATGGTTCAAATGTGGTGAAATGTATCAGCAATGGTGGGTTTGTGAGGGTTTACTGCATGGAACACTGTCTCATTCTTGTAGTACATGAGATTCTTCAATACCCAGAAATCAAGAACATGCTGACTGTTGCCTGCCGCATCTGTGCCCACTTTGCCTGTTCAGGAAAGGCCCGTGACCAACTTAGACAGCTGAAGATCCAGAACAACCTCCCTCAGCACAGCCTCAAGCTTGAAGTTGTCACGGGATGGAACTCCACACTGTACCTGGCAGAGAGCTTGTATGAGCCGTACAAATCTCAGAATACCTTGTGATGCACACAAGCCATGACACTTCAGAAGTATCAATGTCTCTGACCACTGAGCAGTGGTGACTCATGGATTCCATAATCCTTATTCTGAGGTCCTTTGAGCATGTCACACAGGCAGTGAGTGGGGATACTGCATCCATTAGTCAAGCCATCCCACTGCTGTGGGTGTTGAGGCAGACCATGCTGAATCTCCAGCCTAGCCTAAATACGGGCATACTGTAGATAGGTCAAGTTGTGCATTACTCAAACACATGTTTCAAATATTAAACAGGAATAGGCACATCTCAAGCATTTAACAATCTCCCAAATTTGGAATAGCCACCATGTTGGACCCACGCTACAAATGTAGTATTTCATCCATACTTGAGGGGAGGCACGATCAGGTGCAAAATCTCACTGATAGCTGGTCAGATTGGTTCATGGTGCACAGATTCTCATGGGCAAAGTTCTGCAAGCCACAGCATTTGCAGGAAGATGTCCATGGTATTCACAGTACCTCCATTAAGATGGCTGAAAAACAAGGGCTGGTCTCAGGCAGACATTTGCCCATAAATCCACTTTGTGATGCCTTGTCACAAGTTGGAATTTGTTACCAAGAGGAAGGGGGGAACAGGCTGATGACTCTGAGTTATCAGGACGGTAAGCAGCACAAAGCGTTATGGAGGCCTATTTGGCAGAAAACAGGCCTCTGACCATATTGGAGGATCCTCTGGTGTACTGGAGTGGCAAGGTGAATAAATGGCCAGTGCTGACATCAATAGCACTGAACTACCTCAGCTGCTCACCCTCTAGTATAAGTGTGGAGAGTGTATTTAGTTCAGCAGGGGCCATTGTAAGGGACCAGCATACTAACCTATCATCTACAAATGTGGGCACCCTGACATTTATAAAAATGAATGAAGGGCGCATTCCACTTAATACAAGCACATCTGTGTTTGTACCCAGCCATGATGATAGCAGTGCTGATGAGGGGGAAGCAGACCATCATGGTGGTAGCAGCAAACTGAGTTCCACTGAGGTTGAATATGTGCTCATGGAAAAAGAATTCCAAAGTGGGGACAACTTCAGCCTGGAGGACTGCGAGGGCTGCTTCCTCATTGATGAGGATGAGGACATTGGTAGCAGTGCATACAGACATCATTTTCATAAAAGTCCATCTTCCTCTTTTAAGTTTTATAATGACATTTCATTATTTTTTACCTTCTTTGCTTTTGCCAGCAGTTCCCAGAATGTGTTCAGTCATTATTCATATAAATACATCTCACACTGATGCCACTGCCAGTATGCTTATTGATAGAGAGAGATCCTGCCATTACAAAATATAAGCCACCACAGCTATCCAGCCTGATTGTAGAGAGAGAGAGAAACTCCTGTCATTGCCCAGTATAAGGCACCACAGTAAGCCAGCCTGCTTGTTGAGAGACAGAGAGAGAGAGAGAGAGATCCTGCCATTGCAATATATGTCACCACAGCCAGCCAGCATGCGTGTTGAGAGAGATTCTGCCATTGCCAAATATAAGCCACCACAGCCATTCAGCTTGATTACTGACAGAAAGAATTCCTGTCATTGTCCAGTATGACACTACAGTCAGCAAGCCTGCTTTCTGAGTGGAGAGAGAGAGAGAGAGAGAGAGATCCTGTCATTGCAATATGTAAGCTACCACAGCCAGCCAGTCTGCTTGTTGAGAGAGAGAGAGAGAGAGAGAGATCCTGCCATTTCCAAACATAAGATATTACAGCAAGCCTGCCTGCTTGCTGAGAGAGAGAGGGAGAGAGAGAGAGAGAGAGAGAGAGAAAGAGAGAGAGAGACACTCCTGCCACTACAGCCTGCCAGCTTACTTGTAGAGATAATGTTTGTTTGTTTGTTTTATTTGTTTAAACTGGAGAGTCCATGGGCCAAATACCTGTTTACATGGTCGACCAGTACACATAACAATAATTACATATGACAGACTAAAAATCAAAATCAAACATAGTTTCTAAACAACCTTAACAGACATATACAAACCATTCAGATTAAACATTAAGATGAACATTTACAATCACTTTCCTCATATAAATATCATTTTAATTTCATCTAAAAGGACATGACTGAATTGTTTAAACCTTCAAAGATAGATAATAAAGAATTAAAAAAACAAAGGTAGCGTATATAGAAGTGACCTTTGACTTGTCGAAGTCATCATCTGTGGGATTGAAAAAAATTGATATAACCAAGTAAAACAGTACTATGCTGTCTAGAAAAATAGAAGCTAGGAGGGGAGGGACCTTATTCAAAGTCACTTTTTTGGCCAGTATACCAAGCTGCAACTTATATCGACACTAAAGGGGCAATCATCCAGCAGCCCTTAAAAGGGTACAATGATGGGTCCTTGCTGGTAACTGAGTAGAGAATCTAGCCATTAGATTTAAAAGTACCCTTGACAATGCCACAAAATGATGTCCAGACGGAAAGTAGCTGCATGGTTGTTCTGCACATAACACTGCAAGGAATGCTTGCCAAGTGTCCACTTGTCTCAAATGTGGCTGCCAGTGTGACAAACTCCACCAAGTATGGATATTTTTCTGCTTGTACATCTTCTGCAACAGCAAAGAATCCTTAGCAGCTTATTTACTTAGCTGTTGCGTACCAGTGCCTGCCTGTTTGTATATTACCACCATGCACCTGAATTATGTCAAAGTCCTAAAGTTCATGCTGCTGTGGTAAGTTCATGTCTATGGAATCAGCATTATTTATTAGTCTGCCACTAATGTACTACAGTACTTTATGAATAAATTGTGTTTTTATTGTCATAAGTATCCACATATTCATGATAGACTGCTAAATTTGCACTGATTATTTCAGTTGTTTAGTTACAAATAAAGAAGTGATAATTAATAATGATGACTCCCATCATTAAGGTTGGATTATGTTTTCGTATACCTAATTTGTTGTGGTTGATGAATGTTTCCACATATAGCTGCATGATGTTTAACACATGACATGAGGAAAAAGTAAGAGTAAAGTACTTCTACCACAGTGAAAAATATGTTCTAGTGTTGATCTTTCTGTATTTTTCTTTCCCTGTAGGTATTGCTAGAACCTGGCAGTCCATAGCATTAATGCAGCATCAGACAGTAAACAGCCTTTACCTCCTCAGCAACATCACTAATTTATTAGTAAGTATCATTCTGATTTTCTGTGTATGTTCCTTGATCTTTGTTGTTATTGTTTTTTTCCTTTTTCCACAGTTGCACAGTATGCCACCATGGGCAAATAGAGGCCATATAATTTTAGTTTTTCTTCACAGGTGACAGATGTACTTAATAAGATGGAAGGTCTACAAACTCCTTTCAGTGCATCTACGACAGTGTTGTAGTGCGGCTGCATAATTTATATTATCTAGAGGTAACTATGCTTATGATGTTCTCTTTCTTTTCTTTTTATTTTATGTTCATGTTTTGTTCTCCTTTTTCACAGGTGGGAAGTAATCAACGGTAGATAAATACAGGTCATGTAATATCTTGTTTTTTCTACACAGCTGACAAGTGTAGTTAATAAGGTATGGAGTCTAAAACATCTATTCTGTGAGTGTACCACAGTAGTCCAGTGCCGGGAAATAACTTTCCTTTTTTTTTCTTCACAGGCAGTTACTAGTCTGATGTGGAACTGACAGTGGATCTAACAACAGTCAGGCAGCACCACACTGGGTACCTGACTGAACTCTAAATACTGTCCTCTCTTCACAGGTCACATCAATGTGCTGCGGAGTCCGCGGTGCGGACTCTTCAGGCTGTATTAATACATCTAGTGGTATCTTACAATCTCTAGATGGACAACATTGCAGATAAAGTGAAGTGATGACAAGTACCTGAAAGAAAAGCAACAGAAAATGAAACAGCATGATGAAAAACTCATTTACCGTGCAACCACCCACCAAAAGAAGCACTTACCGTCCATGATCATAAAATGTGCGGAATTACCCAAAAAGACACAGGCGTGGACCAATGCAGCAGCATGTTTTAAGCAATGTGGTGATAACAGCTTAAAAGGAAAAAAGGTTAAGGAAAAGTGTTTAGAAATGATACACCACACCACAAAAAAAAAAAAAACTTACCTTCTGTGATTTGAAGTATGGCTGAATTCACCGAGGAGACACAGCTGGAACCTATGTGCAGCAGCATGATTTCAACACTCTGGTGGTGGTGATATGACCTGAAAATGTAAAAGAAAAAAAAAGCTGTACTGGAAAATGGTTAGAAATGAATGACCAACCCCACTCCAGAAAAAAAAGAGAAATTTACCTTCCCATACTAAGCAGCACATCAGTAATGCAAATGAAAAGTGTCATGGCTAACACACCCCTCCAGCAGAAACAGTCAATATGTGTGATAATTCCCTGCAAGGAAACTGCAAGACAGACTGCTTACAATACAAAAACAAACAAGATGACTTCAAATTTAAATGTCAGTGACACCCAACATGACACTGACAATTACAATAATTTATCAGTGGTAGTATGACTACAGCCGCACCAGGCAGCATCTATCAGTCACCAGTAGCAGCAGACGTTCGCATACATTTTTTTAATTTCAAACTGTGGTCATCTCGGGGTATCAGCAGCACACTTTATCATGTCAAGAAAGATAGAGAACGTCTCATTATTGGTCACTTTTTGTCCCAGTGTTGTCAACATCATTATCATCATCATCACCATCAATATCATCATCATCATCAGCAGCAGCACAAATCAGCAGCAGCGTCAATAATTATGAACTCCGGATGTTGAAGCTGTCATTGAAACCTCTCATTATGTATAGTCAGGCATCTCATTTATCAACACAAGATGTTGACTTTTCATTCTCATCCAGTTTTTTCCTGTATTTTATCAACAGTGACATCATCATGAAGAATGTGCATCAAGGCAGTTTTTCACTTGGGACAATTATACACATTTGTGTGTCTCTGGGTTAACTTTCAGGAGTGTGGCCAGAAAGATGCTGCACTTATTGGAAAAGTTTTTCATGTGGTTATTCTTGACTTCTCTGGACAGTTGCACACAGCTGCAAGGCAGTTTTTCACTTGGGATGATTATACACATTTGTGTCTCTCTAGTACAGCCTGATGTATGTTGCACTGAACTTTTTCATGTGGTTATTCTCGACTTCTCTGGACAGTTGCACACAGCAGCAAGGCAGTTTTCACGTGGGACAATTATACACATTTGTGTCTCTCTGGGTAAACTTTCAGGAGTATGGGCAGAACTATGTTGCACTTATTGGAAAACATTTTCATGTGGTTATTCTTGACTTCTCTGAACAGTTGCACACAGCAGCAAGGCAGTTTTTCACTTGGGACAATTATACACATTTGTGTCTCTCTCAGTAAATTTTCAGGAGTATGGCCATAAATATGAAAACCCAAATTGCACATACCCCAATAATGCAAAGCATCATGGGAAGCATATGCAAATGCCCATGAATTCATTTGGAGTGGCTCAACTTTAAGCAGAATTGTATGGTGCCAGAAGGCCTCACAATACAATCAGCAAAGGCTGAGAACAGCAGACATAGACATGTGTTTCATCTTCATTTGGACTCATCAGTGTGCCATATCTGTACCTCAGCCCTGGAAGAGATAGCCAGTCACCCTATAGGGGATCTTACTGGTTTGGGTCATGGGCAGCCCAAAGTAGAGAGAGAAGAGTGTGCTAAGGATCCATCGAGGGTCCCCCTGAGGTCATGAGGGCTGGTGAAGTAGCCCTTCCCCATGCCCGAGACAAGCAATCAGCATGCTAAGGATCCATCGAGGGTCCCCATGAGGTCTTGAGGGCCAGTGAAGTAGCCCTCCCCCACCCCCAAGACAAGCAATCAGCATGCTAAGGATCCATCAAGGGTCCCCCTGAGGTCATGAGGGCCAGTGAAGTAGCCCTCCCCCAACCCCCGAGACAAGCAATCAGCATGCTAAGGATCCATCGAGGGTCCCCCTGAGGTCATGAGGTTGGTGAAGTGGCCCTACCCACCCCCCGAGACAAACAATCAGAGTTTAAAGGAGGCAGTGTAGCGCAGTGGTCTAAGGCTCTGAGCTGCAAATCTGGTGACATCCAGCAGACCAGACCTGGGTTTGAATCCCACAGCTTCCACTTGCATACTGTGTGACCCTGAGCAAGTCACTTAACCTCCTTGTGCTCCCAGGTCGCTCCTGTAAAAAAACTTTCAGCTTAGTGTGCTATACCTGGTTAAACAACTAAATAAAAAAAAATAAACAAATAAATAAATTGTGCAGTCTAGCCTATGCTACGACTCCAGTCTCCTTCCCTTGCCAGCACAGGCCCCTCACCCCCATTCCTATTTCAATCTCCTCCCCCTGCTGTTACTACTTAAGCCCTTACCTGCCTTTCTGTTTTCCACAGCATGCTAAGGATCCATCGAGGGTCCCCCTGAGGTCATGAGGGCCGGTGAAGTAGCCCTCCCCCAACCCCGAGACAAGCAATCAGGTAATGCCGACCCAGCTGAACACCAGACCGAGGCGATCAGGTGACAGAGATTGCTCCTCTGTAATCCGATTAAAGCCCGGCCGACGCATTGCATTGGCTCCCCACCACCCCCACCACCATCCTTACTCAAGTTGCGCTTATATAGGCGAGGGCTTGCTGATCTGAACCAAGTAGCCCACTTCTCCATCTGCAGCCTATACCCTGTCACCACTAGAGGCAGCCCCAATTTGTTTTGCTTTTCCTTACTACTGGCTATTCCTTATCCTACCACCTTCCTCCTCCTCACCATGCTCTATCTTGTGCGCACTATCTTTTCTGCACTGCCCCCTGTGCTCTTTCACCCCACTTAACTCCCACTATGAATCTTGCTTCTGGAACCACTGACTACTCAAGGGCTGATTGGCAGCAACCCCCCTCAGTGCATGCCACCTGGTATCCAGAGACTCCAGTGAGGCTTAATAGGGAAGACACCATCTGTATTGTGACATCCACCTCTCAGGTGCTGGGACCTTCCCCCTGCCCTCCCTTACTACCTGCCACTATGTCCACTACCATAGAGGGACCACCCACAGTATGTCTCTCCTCCACTGGGAGCTGTACCCCACAAAACACTTGTATCTGCCGCCCCCCCTCTCTTCACACCTTCTCATCCTGTCTGCCCCCTGCACTCTGTCTCTCCCTATTCCCTCCCTTTCCTACACACCTGGGACCTCGGTTCACATAGCTCATCATCACAATAAATTGGCCTGGAACTCTGTACTCAGGTCACTCCTCTTCCTGCTCCTCCTTATATCTGGTAATATCCACCCTAACCCTGGCCCACCTGTAATCTCCACACCAAACCACACTCTCATCAGTGGACTTCGTATTGCCAGTCTCAATATCTGTAGCCTACTAAAAAAGTGGGATTCGTATCAGGGGTGGGTCCTCCAGCAACAGCCTCATATCATTGCCTTGAATGAAACCTGGCTGTCCCTTCTGACTCCTGACTCAATGGTAGCCCTGCCCGGGTACAACCTCTTCCGAGCTGAACGATAGGGAAAACATGGAGGAGGGTGCTCAATCTACGTTAAGGACCAAGTGCACTGTCAGCTGCTCCCCCCCCCACTGGTACCTGGTCTACAGGCCTTTACCCTCAAACTCACCCTGGGTCACTCTCAATTCCCTCTTCTTATCACATCAGTTTACATTCCCCCAGAGACCAGAACGTAGCATTCCACTCAGTCCTGTCCTATCTCGCCACCCTCCCACAACATATTGAAAAGATTATTCTTGGAGACTTCAACATTAACTGGCTGGCCTAGTCCCCCACCTCGCTCACGGACACAGCTGCAGCCCAAGACCTTGTGCAAGTAGTCTCCTCTCCCACTCGTCTGGATCCTCGGACTGGATCTTCCTCCCTGCTGGATCTGTTCTTCACCAACCATCCCCATAAAATCACCAGCACCGATGTGTTACCAAATACACTTAGTGACTACTCCCCAGTTCTCTGCACCTGGTCCTGCAAAATGCCCCAAACCCCTCCCGAGATAATCTTCCAGTGCAAACTCGGCCCTGGTAAACTTGCTCTCCTAAAAACCCAACTCAGGTCACTGGACCGGTCCCTCGTAACTAATACCCTTGACCCTGATCTAGCCCTCAGCCTGTTCATTCGCACCTTCAACACCATCTGTGACAAGTTTGCCCCACTTATCAAAAGGACGGTCAAAGGCAACCCTGTCCCCTGGATCACTGACCACCTTCTGACCCTGTTGCATTCTCGCAACTCACTTTGGCACCTCTCCAATGAGACTGGCTGTCCAGTCAACAGGCAGAGATACAGAGAGGCCCAGAACAAATGCACATGGGCATTATGCAAAGCCAAGGCTGAGCACTATAAAGCCGCCCTTACCACTGCCTGGGGCTCTGGGTGCAAATTCTGGAATAATATCAAGGAAATCGGTGACAAAAACCCTAACCCCCCTTCCAACCAGATAGTTGTGGATGGGCACTTGACCTCTGACCCCTCTCATATAGCCTCAGCTTTCAATTGTGCTTTCACTAACCTCAGCCATGTTCTCCCACCTACCTTCTTCGACCCGCCCCCTGTCCAGACCTCCCCCCCTCCCAACTCCCCCCTCTCTTTCACCTATGATGCAGCACCCTGAAGATCACTGAGCCTTATATTAACTATGCTGTCAGCCACTTCTACTACAGTAGTGACTCCTTGGATCTCAGGCTTCTCCGGCTCACCCTCCACCCATATTCTCAACTGCTTTCTCTGCCAAGGTAAATTATCCTCCCTCTGGAAATCTGCCTCCATTACCCCTATATTTAAGAGTGGGGACCGTACTGTCACCAACAACTACTGGCCCATCTCTATCCTCCCCCCCTTTCTAAAGCACTTGAACGCATTGTCTATGATCAACTCAGCAACCATCTTAACAAACATGATCTTCTGTGTAAACAGCAACATGGCTTCCACAAAGGGCACAGTACTACTACAGCCCTTCTGGAATTCACCACACATATCCACTCTGCATTAGACAAAGGCCACACCACTGGTGCTGTATTTATTGAAATTACTAAGGAATTTGACACCGTCAATCACTCCCTTCTGCTAGTCACACTCTCCAACATTGGCTTCTCCCAGGATGTCCTGTGCTGGTTCACTGACTACTTGTTGAATTGGTTCCAACAGGTCAAAATTGGCACTATCCTATCTGATAAGCTCCCAGTTCTCTCAGGGGCCCATTCTTGGTCCCCTCCTCTTCAGCCTTTACCTTAACTCCTTCCCTGCCTCCTACCCTGGCAACCTTCTGCTATACTCAGATGATGTGGTACTTTATGCATCCAGCCCTGACCCTTTTGATCTACTCCAAACCCTCCAGTCCTCCTTCAGCAAAGCAGAACTGTGGTTCTCTGATCACCGTCTTATACTAAACTACAAGAAGACCAATTTCATGATCTTCTCCCACCCTCAGAGCTCTAAGAAGGAACTTTACCCCCAGATTCTAACAGTGTACTGAACCCCTCTTGAACAAGTGGACTCCTTTAAATACTGGGGCATCACCCTTGACCCGACACTCAATTTCCACCAGAACATACATCACCTGTCCTCTGCCCTTAATGACTGCCTCGGCCGGCTCTATCGGTGAAAACAGTGCCTTACTCCAGATGCCCTCCGAATTGTTGTCTTGTCCTCTAGCCTCTCTCTCCTCGACTATGGTATTCTCATCTAAAGTGCTGCCACCACCTCGGCCTTTAGTAGGCTCCGCCTCTCCCGCAACAAAATCTGTACTGAACTGTGACCATCTCACTCATATCTTCTCACTATATAACTCCACAAACTGGCTTAACTTAGACAACAGAATCAAATTCCACACTTGCCTTATGGTCAAAAAAATCACCCTTGGTCTTTCTCATCTGGTCTTACCTCCTTAATCTATCTATCTACAACCCAACAAGTAACCCACAGCTCTAGCAAGAAACTCCTTGTGGTTCCCCACTGTCAAACCTCCCAATTTCAAAGATCCTTCAGCTACAAGGCTCCCTCATGGATGAATGGCCTACCTAGCTCCATCACAAAATAAAATGCTATTGGCCTCTTCAAAACCCATCTTAAGGGGCATCTCCAGTCCCTAAACAGCTGTGACTGCCATTGATCCTGCTGTCACTCCTTCCTCCCCCTACCATGACAATGGCCTCTGGCTGGCTTACCCTACCTGCCCCCCTTTTATCCCCTTACCTCCAATTTGTGAGCATCTCTGTATATGCCTACATGCTCATCTGGTCTAATTTTGTCTGGTACTGACTGTGAGCCTTTAACTGTATTTAATGGTATTATTACCATGTATCTAGCTTATCCTGTTTCCTGCATTGTATTTACCTTATTACTGTTTTGTCCCATTTATGCGACATGGAACCTTTGTAAATGAATCTCTGACTCAAAGGTATTTTTCCGAATTCTGAATAAATAAATAAATAAATAAATAAATAAATAAATAAAATACAGGAAAACAAAAGAACTCCAGAGCAGATGCACTGTGGCAAGGTTATCCTAGAGGATACTGGCCATAGAGCCAAATTTTAATGAAAACACAAATTGCACATACCCCAATAATGCAAAGCATCGTGGGAAGCATATGCAAATTTATTTATTTATTTATTTAGATTTTGATAACCGGGTAAGCTCACTGAGACCAGAGGTCCCTTTTTCAGGAGCAACCCAGATTAGTTACAGACAATAATTACATATATTGGCAGGAGTACACAGTAGCACATGCATTGGTAGGAGTACACACTAGCTGCAGCATACCTTGGATAGGATATAAAGTGCATTACAGAGCAAGTCAGTCACATACACATAATAACATGGCAAATAAATCAGACATATGACAGAGCATGCTAGTTACATACACATAACATAGCTAATAAATCAGACATATGACATCTTAACCAACAATGCTTTAGGGGAGAGGTGGTAACAGCAATATGCAGGATACATTGGCAGTCGGTAAGCTGACTGCCATGGGACAAGCAAGTTTCAGCCACCAAGACTAAGTTCTGGGCTAGTAGTTACAGCCACAGAGACTAAGCTCTAGCAGGTATACTTTCAGTCCAGACTTAAAACTCTGAATAGTACAACAATTAGACAAGTTAACAAGGAGAAGGTTCCATAAATGTGGGGCAGCGTACCTAAAGTAGTGCTTGCCATAGTTAGTTCAGACATGAGGGATGTCTAATGGATGGCCAGTGGAGGATCGCAGGCCCCGGACCTGGACTTTGGGATTTAGCAGCCCACACAGGTGAGGAGGAAGGCCAACAGTAGTAAATTTGAAGGTCAGGCTCAAAGAGGAGTAGGCTAGTTTTTATCACATAGAAGGCCAGTGGAGATCAGCGAGGACCTCACATTGGTGCCTTCTTGGGGGGGAGTTGGTGGCGAAATGAGCCACCCTGTGGTAGAGCGTAGTAAGTTTTCTTTGTTCACCCTCCCTTAGGGAATGCAGCAGGGGAGCCCCATAGAGGAGGAAGGGGAGTAGAGTGCAGTTAGATATGGTGCAATGAGCCTCGAGAGAAAGAGAGTCACCAAGTCTATAGAGAAGTCCTAACTTCTGGTGGGTGGACTTAACAACAGAGTCAATATGAGGCTGGAAGGTCATCACCTGATCAAGCAGGACTCCGAGGCACTTGATCTTATCTGTGACCTCTATTCTCTTCCCTTGGGCAGTATGAAGCTGAAAAATGCCATGCCAGTCTGAGCCAAGGCATCTGGACCCAAACAGGACTGCCTTCATTTTTTTCTTCATTCATTACAAGTGAGTTTGTGGAGAACCAGGCTTCCAGTGCAGCAAGACCAGCCTGGAGGTGGGCATTGATTGCGCTAGGAAGCGGATCACTGCAGTAGACAACAGTGTCATCTGCATAGAGGATAAGGTTGTTCCTCCTACCAACCCCCTCTATATCATTGACAAAAAGAGTAAATAACAGGGGACCAAGGATCAAGTGCTGGGGTACCCCGGAGATTACCGGTTTAGCACTACACTGGGTTCCTCTCCATTGGACTTTTTGGGTTCAGTTGAGCAGATAGCTCTCGAACCATGTAGCAGAGAGCCCATCCAGTCCAAGTAAGTGAAGTTTAGTGAGGAGAAGTTCATGGCTGACCAAGTCAAATGCCTTGGATAAATCAATGAATAGAACCCCCATTGGGAAACCTTGGTCCATTGCATCTAGGACGTCTGATGTGAGCCGGATAAGGGCTGTATCAGTGCCATGGACTTTTCTAAAGCCGTATTGAATGTCAGCCAGGAGTAGGTGCCTTTCAAGGTAGTCCTCTGTTTGATTGTAGACCAATCTCTTCTGCACCTTGGCTAGTGGGCAGAGAATGGAGATTGGCCAATAGTTCCCCACATTGTCCCGGGGCTCTGTTTTGTGAATGGGGACAATGGTTGCCACCTTCCATTAAACTGGGACCTTTCCTTCGAGGAGGGACCTGTTGATAAGCAGGGCAACTGGGTGGGAGATAGCCGGAACTGCAGCCCGCAGGAGTCTAGGTTCAAGCAGGTCATGTCCCGGAGAGGAGTCCAGGTTTATACATTGCAGAAGGGGAAGTACCTTGGTGGGCTTGACCAGCTTCAAGTGAAACTGGGGTCGGGAGTGTTCCCAGGTGGTGCCTCTGTTGCTGGGGGCACCTGAGGGCAGGTGGGGTTTGGTTCCTCCAGGATTGGAGAAAGAGGCACTAAACACTTCTGCAATTAAGGTAGGATCCTTGGTTAGGGTATCACCAACCAGGAATGCACCCTCTTGGGCACTGGGAGCACCGTTTATCAGCAGGTTAATTTGTCCCCATAATCTCTTGGGATCCCGTAGGTACCTAGACTTGTGATCTCATAGGTATTTAGAGTTAGCTGACTTGGAGGCTTTCTTGCACTGATTCCTCAGTTCTCTATACCTCTCCCAGTCAGTTTTCTGGCCTGTGGATTGTATTGACCCCAGGCCCGATCCCGAAGCAGCATGCTCCGCTTGAGGCTAGGGTTAAGCGATTTGTGACAATTACCCTGTACCCTCAGTTTCTTGTGGGAGGTGTGTGATTAATTTGGACTGGCTCTACTTTAAGAAGAAATATGTTGCACTTACTGGAAAACTTTTTCATGTGGTTATTCTTGACTTCTCTGGACAGTTGCACACAGCTGCAAGGCAGTTTTTCACTTGGGACAATTATATACATTTGTGTCTCTCTGAGTAAACTTTCAGGAGTACGGCCAGAAATATGTTGCACATATTGGAAAGCTTTTTCATGTGGTTATTCTCAACTTCTCTAGACAGTTGCACAGCACTGCAACAGCCTCACTTAGAAGTATGACTTCAGCTTCTGACAGACTGAGGCTAGGAGTTCACATTTATGCATATCAGAAGAAATTTTCATGAATGGCAGTCAAATCATAAGTTGGAAGGCCTGCTGAAGGGTTGAGGCACTAGGGGTTACTGGCTTCAGTTAGGCTTCTTGCCAAATACACTTTTCACGTAGCACTTTTGAACCAAGCTAAACCTCGAGTACTGAGTTTTCTTTTTTTTTTTTATAATTATTGTTTATTGGGGAGAGGTGGCATCTTCAACACTACTCTTATTTTGCATTTCCAGGTACACACTCTCAACCATAGTACCTCATGCTGCATGATGTGGCGGGCTAGCAGTAGCAGCCTGCTACCTTTTTCTTTCTTTCTTTTTTAGGGTTTTTCAAGTATTTCTATGTTATTTTGGGGTGGACTAATTACCTGAACACAGTATGTAGTTTTTGTGTAAGGGAAAAATAGATTACTAAGTAGGAAAAGAAGGAAACGCGGAGGACAGTAATTTCGTTTTGGTGGTATTTATTATAAACTTTTTTTTCTTTTTTTGGTGTGTTTTCTCAGACTTTTTTTTGGGGGGGGGGTTATTCTTTTTTTAGAGGGAGGAGAGTGAAGAAAAAATCAAGAAAGAGTAGCCACTAGATGTAAAGAAAGCAAAACAGATGAATACAAAAAATGCCACTAATGGGGCCCACCACTGAGCTTGCCCTAGAATATTCATTATTTTCTCTTGGTTATCAAGCACCTTTCTTGGTTATCAAGCACCTTCTCTTGGTTATCAAGCACTGTATTGAGGTCTTAGCATACTTCTGTGAGACCTGTTCTGCAGGGACTCCACTTCAGCCCACAGAACGGCAAGGTCCACCTGTGTGACTGGTGTGTCTGGTCCGGAATCTGGTAAGGCTGCTGTGGTGGCTGGAGCAGTAGGTGCCACCAATTGCTCCACCCTCCCCCTCATGCTGCATTTACTTGTCCTACTGGCAGGCTGTCACTGTATGGCCCCCTCACATAGTCCCTTCTGGAGGAACCAATGCACTTCTTACCTTCCACAGCCTAGCCTCCCACTCGGCACAGTGGTGCAATGTGAGGTGTGATCATTGCCCACCCATGCCCAAGTGGCTGCCCCTTCCCCCCCACACACAAGCATCCCACGTAGATTGCACTTCACCATACTTGCATCACCTGGATGTGTGGTGAAGAAAAAACATGATGGAGAGCTCCTTGGAGGACCTGGCACTGGCAGTGGGAGAGCCCAGATGTTATGGGCTTCTCTGCTGATGGGATGGGGATGCTTCTGGTTATGGTGGAAACAGGTGGAGGGGAAGGGGCAACAGACTGCTGCTGCTGGTGCTGCTGCTGCTCGGCTGCTCTTGTTGCTGGGGGTCTTGGGTAATCACCTGTGCTGCAGGGGTGGCATCACTAACATCTGGAGCAGCTGCTGCTACTTGGCACATTTTGGGAGGGGGGGTTGCTTGAAGCAAAAACATTACTCCTGTTGAGCCTATTGGCTCTCCCACCATGCATCCTTGGCCCACAATGCCCACTGGCTGCATCTCTTTCCATTTATGATTGTGTTACTTAACTAGCAACCTATGAAAAGAAAAACAGGAACAAAAGATAAACTGATATGGAAAAAGACTGACTACAGTATAACTACAAAATAAACTGATACTTAAAATAAGTATTTCAAATTAAATCAGATGGACGAAGGTGGTTGAAAATAAAGTTTAGTTACTTAGAACAACTTAGACTAAATGGATCTACAGCTGAGGATTTCTTCTTTCTCCTTCTCTCACACTGAGCTACTGCTGCTGCTACTAGCAATGCTGCAGTGAAAGTGAAACTAGCTCACTCACTTCCTGCCTGATTCCCTTCCTTCCTGCCCATCATGTGGCCTGCAGAAACTCAGACATGTGATATGGCCAATTTTTTGTACAAACTTTGCCTTGCAAGTACAACATGAAGCTACAAGATGAAGTTCAGAAGGCAAAGTGGAAAAGGTGAATTTCGGCCATAGGAAGAATATTTCATGAAATGCTCTACGAATGCAAAGTTGACAACTTTGCATGTTCTTCACCTGCGTAGTAAAACTTTGCTGCATCTCTACCAGTAATTGATAGCAACTGTCAGAAGCAGTCAGCTATCACTTCCTATATCTGAAGTATTTTTCTTTTCTGTTTTTCTAATTAGGAGATTTTCTTCCTGACATTACTAGGTGTGATATTGGAACAACACTATATCTGGCAGCTGGCATTGTCAGTTCTATTCCTTCCTATATGAAGGGCCACTGGAAAATTGTGCCTGCAATTATTTTGCAGAATCTGCAATTTTCATCATTCTCCGCAAAAACTGACATGTTCTGCAATTTCTTGTAATTTGTGAGTTTTTATATTGAACTGTGTAAAAAGTATCAACATTTTTAATAAAATACTCTCAAATATATTTACAATTTTGCATTCAGACTTGAGTTTGGCTGAAACAATGCAGTGCAAGGTAGGGCAAAAGTTTTATGTGACACTGATTTCTTTTGAATCATTGTCTTGTTTTGTTTCAAAATCCACTGGCCAAGCATAAGTACACTTAAACACTTAACATTTGTTTTATGTTGAAGCAGTCTATCAGAAAACTTTTGTTGCCACACAGATTGAAATAAAAGATGGGAGAAAAGTTGCAGATTATCCCATTCACTTAAATGGGGTGCTAACTATGAAGCCTTTTTGTAAGTGGCAGGGCAAGTTTTTCCTTGTGAGCATACTTTCATTCAGATTAGTTTTGATTTAAACAGCTGATGATTTTTGGATGCCCTGCCAATTTTAAACTTGAATAAGCTAGCTGCTAACAGTGATCTCACTCTTAGCAACTACTGCCTAGATGCTCACATGCAAAGACTACAATAAAAACTTGACTAAAGTCTAAAAACAAGCTTATAAAACACAAAATGTATCTGAACATTTATCTTTAACTAAACAAAATCATTGCAGCCGGAGTAAAACAAAGGTAAATTACAGGGTACCCTGACTACAGTATGATGCAGTAAAAATATTGGTATTTTTTTTACATTTTTTGGTAACTGTGTAAGGTCCACTAGGTATAAGTGCCTGTTTTCAGGTACAACCCAGGAGCACTGAGGAGGTTAAGTGACTTGCTCAGAATCACACAGTATGCAAGTGGAGGCTGTGGGAATCAAACCCAGGTCTGCTAGATGTCATCAGCTCATTCACAGTTTGTTACTCTAACCTCTAGATTATACTGCCAGCCCCAATAACCCCCACATTCAATGTGTAAATATGTGATTTCAAAAATAGTGTACAGTACCTATAGTACAAATTATGACCATTAAACACTTTAACAACATTTTACTAAAACTCAATTATTCACCACTCTATCTGCTTATTTTTTCTTGTACCAAAGTGGACGAATAGCTGGCAGAGCACTGTAAAC
The DNA here is from genome assembly GCA_016271365.2 of Neoceratodus forsteri. Lineage (NCBI taxonomy): Eukaryota > Metazoa > Chordata > Ceratodontiformes > Ceratodontidae > Neoceratodus > Neoceratodus forsteri. The sequence goes on along the minus strand of CM057449.1, from coordinate 1,123,178,183 downwards.
AGCTGTTGATTAGGCTTCATTATTCTACAACCAGAAACAAAAAATAGTATTTCTTCTGGCTTTATTTAATATAGATTTGCTGTGGCTCACTTTATAGAATCTATTTAGCACTGTATGAGGCAGATGCTTTAAAATTTTGGAAGATAGGCAATGCTTACGATAGCTTATCAGTTTAATATTCTCTTTAGGAACATAAACTTTTCTTTATATTTTAAACATATTCAGGTGTCAGTGTATTCATTTAGCAATTTATACTGACTAATATATACTGCAGAAAACATTAAAATATTTATTGTGAAGCACTCAGGGTCTATAGTAGAACCCCAGCAATTTCCCCCAATTTTTGCAAAATGCTCTGCAATTTTGGGTTACCTTTTCCTCAATTTTCGAGTGGCCCTGCCTATATGTCAGCAACAGTGTGACTTCACTAACCGCGACATCACTAGTAACCAAGAAAATCAGTCTCCAGCTGCTTGGTTGATAAATTGTGACAAGTTACCAATCAGGCAGCATGGCTTGAGATGTAATGAGCCAGATGACATGCTGATGATGTAGTGGGAGGTATAGAACTAGATATGTCTGCTTCCAGGTAATTTATTACTTATGTATTTATTTAGTGTTTTTTGACCAGGTAAGTGTGCTAGACAAATAAAATGCTTATTTTCAGGTACGACCCAGGAGAATTACAATAGCAGGGTAACAATAAATAACAACAAGATAGGCAAACCCACAGAATGTACAAAGCATTATAAAGAGTTTCCAAAACAGCTATCCAATCAGATAAATAGTGATAAAGGTACAGGTGACTGATACAAAAAATATAGCAATAGCCATGAACAGGCAAAAACAAAATAACCAAACGATAAGTAGACCCAGGTTAAATAAGCGGATTCAGGAACGTTAACAAGTGGATGTGAAACAACAAACTACAAGAATAGTGCATAATGTATGTACTGGCAGAAACATCCAAAGAAATCAAATAACCAAGGTAGGCAAAGAGCCAAAAAAACAAACACAAAAGTGAGAGGAAAATAGACATCACTGGAGGATATGGGCAGAGACAAGTGTAAGAGCAGAGTTAGGAAAACTTCAGGAGCAGTAGTATACTACAAAGGAGCTAAGATAATTGAATTTTTCTCTTTTGAATATGAGATGGGACTGGCTGACCCTAAGGTGAGAGAGTAGACATTTCCAAAATCTTGGTGTAAAATGGGCAAACACTTGCTCACCCATTTTGGTGGAGCACATGGGAACAGCCAGGAGGGGCCTGGTCTTTAGAGTGTAGGGGGTAGACAGGAGTGAACATTGAGGCCAGTGAGGCAGGTTTAGAGGACCTAAGGATGTTATCAGTTGAACAACATAGAATATAAAATTGCCAAAGCGGGCTCTCCAAATTAGATTGGAATAGAGCGGGCAGTAGTGGGTAAGTCTAGGAGCAGATAGGGCAAACCTATGCACATTGTTACAGGAGACATTCCATTTGTGGAAGCAACTGGTGTTGGCCTGGTAAAATGAGGTAAGCCCATAGCACAGGCTGGGAAGTAGGACTCCATAGGCAATAGCAACCCTCACCACAGGAGAAATTGCATAATGGATACAGCATGCAAGTCCTAGTTTGGTATTAATGGACTTGCAGATGTTTGAGATGTGCTGTGAGAAATCCAAGGCAGGGTCAAGTGTAACACCTAGGTATTTGAAATGGTTGGTCACAGAGAAGAGGGAGCCATTGAGACATGGGATGTCAAGAATGGTGGAGCTAGAGTAGAGCACTAAGTCATCGGCATATAGAAGAGTATGACACTGGGTAGGGGTGTTGGGAATATCATTCATAAAGATAGAGAATAGGAGTGGACCCAAGATGAACCTTGGGGAATGCCAACATTAAGAGTGTTGGGGTAGAGAGGGACTTATAATTAATTATTGATGGTTGCAGAGGTAGATAGAGAACCATTCTGAGGCTGAGGTTGAGACTCCAAGGGTCACCAATTTGTGTAACAGGAGGGAGTGATTAACCAGGTCAAATGCCTTTGAAAGGTCAATGGAAATGGCCCCGGTGAACATACCTTTGTCCATCTTAGAATTTACATTGCTAGAGAACTGGCCAAGGGCAGCAGAAGTGCTGTGAGCAGGTCTAAATCCAAGCTGGGTGGAGGATAGCAGGTTATATTTTGTAGGTAATCTGAGATCTGAGAGGAAACAAGTTTTTCCAGAACTTTACAGAGGGTAGACAAAATTGCTATAGAGTAGTAGTTATCTTTCTTTGGGTATAATCTTGGCCACTTTCCATTCTCTGTGGACAGTGGAAATGGTAAGATAGAGGTTGAAGAGTTAGGTGACAGAGGAGGCAAGGAGAGGGGTGGTCAGCTTGAGTATTTTTACTTCAATCCCATCTGGGCCAACATTGCCAAATGGTGGGATGGAGTTAAGAAGACACAGGACTTCTAGATATGAGACTGTACAAAGGTACACTGGGGTGATAGAAGGGCTGGTGGGAGTGGGGGGGGGTCTCTGAAGGGCAAGACCTGACAGACTCAAATCAAGACAGATCAGAGAAGTACAAATTGAAGGCATTAGCAATGGTGACAGAATTATTACAGTTAACATTGCCAATGGTCATATCCCAAGAGTCCCTTGATTTGGGACCAGAAGCTCTTAGAGTCTCTGTCTGTAGGGAGAAGAAGATCCCTGCAGTACTCTCATTTGACCAACCTAATTTCTGTTTTACAAGCATTTCTCATAGCATGATTGGTGAGCCAGCTGGAGAATAAGGAAGAAGATATGAATTTAGCCCAACATTTGCCTCTGGACTTGAACATGAAGAGTAGGGGGGCTATGCAGCCATATGCTGTAGTAGGTTTCTCTCTGACCCAGTGACTGGTAACCAGGATGTACTTCTCTTGAAGGGAAGTGAGGGTGGAGGAGAAATACTCTATGGCTGTGTCAACATCATAAAAGGAGTACGGGGGGACCAGTCTACACAGCTGAGATAAGCAAGGAAGGCATCAGGATTGAGAGCTGAGAAGTCTCTCAGGATTAACTCCTTAGGAGGGCAGGAAGGGGAGCTGGCATTCCACACACAAAAGACTGGAGAGTGATCACTAATTGAGTCAATGAGGGTACCAATTGCAGTGATCCTGTCCTTCCTATTAGTTAGAACTCAATCAATGACTGAGTGGGGATCCCCTTTGGTAGAGTATCTGGTGGGGTTAGTGATTAGTTGGGAGAGGAGGGCCTTACTAAGAAGAGACTCAAAGGCTTTTGAATTTGCACTGAGTCAGTCTAAATTAAAATCACCCATGAGAATGATCTCATTTTTCCCTATAGCAGGGGGCAGGTAGTCAATTAATTCTGCTAGTCTGGGTTTACCACCTCTAGGAGTATTGTAAGTGCAAACAATGTGAAGATTCTTAGTCCTCCTAGGACCAATAAGGAGCATAAAACTTCACATGAGGTAAGGGGGGGGGGGCAGGCCAAACAGTAAGGTTAAGGTGAGTCTTGTAGAATAGTACAAGGTCCCCACCCCTTTTAGATGAAGGGTGATCACCATGAAGCATGTGGTACACATTAAGGGAACACATATAACCAGGAATAGAGGGGTTTTACCAAGATTCTAAGATCCCAAGAATACCGGGGCCATGGTGAGCCTAGGCTTCAAGCTCAGGGAGGTTAGCCATAAGGTTCCTTATGTTAAAATGTGCTATCTTCAGACCCTTAGCATGCAACCAAGAATGGGGACTATTCAGACTGAACGTAAACTGCTTAAACTGAGGGCCTGCACTGCATTTCACTTTACACCCACTACTATAAGGCAGAAGACCATCTAATAAGCACACAGATGAACATTTCAGAAATAAAAAGTAATATGGTACTACCTTTAAAAATTACTAAAATTTTCTGGCTGCTATTTTTTGGCAATACTAACCCTTTAATGGATAGAAACACAAAAAATAATGACCAACATTTCAGATGAAATGTGATTTAGAACTATAATTTCAGATGTACTATGCAATTTTTAGCAATTTCAGAAAAAAATTGCAGAAATTATGGCAATGTCCAGAAAGCATTGGCCCTAGGCATAGAAACAGAGGAGGAGACAATGGTAATCCTTCTGTGCATGATGATATCCTGCTGGGTTTCCCAAGGACTTCATGTGTGCTCAGTGGAGCTGCACTTCTGTGATCATTTATTTATTTATTTAAGAGATTTACCAGGAAGGCATGCTGAGCAGAGTACCGCTCGATTCCAGATGCGCCCTGGGGCGAAGGAAGGAAGGAATGGCAGCAGTAAAACTACAGTTACAAGAAATAGATTACAAGGAGTTGGTCATGCCAATGTATCATTGCTGACTTCTGTAATATAGAAACTCAAATGGTGAATAAAAATCAGGCAGTATCCTCTTCCTGAACTGTAGTAAAGCCTTCGACTTAGTCCCACACAGATGGTTCATACAGAAAATAAGACAAATGTGACTAACATAGAAACATACAAACATAGACTTTGAAAGCAGATAAGGATCACTTGGCAACTCAGTCTACCCATTTCCCTACCTGTTGTATAAGCTGAAGATCCTAGTTAACAAAGAACCTACTTTTTCCTACCCCCCAGTAGCACTGCTTTATGTCTGTCCCATGCATTCTTTAATTCCCTCACTATTTTTGACCCTATGACCACCTCAGGAAGGCCATTCCAAGTGTCCACCACCCTCGCCGTGAAAAAAATGCTTCCTCACATTGCCCCTGAGCCGTCCTCCCTCTATCTTCAAATTGTGCTCCTTTGCTCTTGCACATCTCTTTTTCTGAAAGATGCTACCCACTTGGACTTTGCTGATTCCCTTGAGGTACTTGAAAGTTTCTACCATGTTCCCCCTTCCTCCTTTCTTCGAGGGTAAACATGTTAATCTCCTTTAGACTCTCTTTGTATGGCTTCTGGTGCAGACCCTGCACCATTTTAGTTACCCTCTTCTGAACTGCCTCCATCCTGTCTATGTCTTGCAGAGATGGGGTCTCCAGAACTGCACATAGTACTCCAGATGAGGTCTTACTAACTGTTTGTATAGCAGGATAACAACTTCCTGTTTTCTACTGGTGATGCCTCTCCCTATACAGCCCAGTATCTACCCAACCCTCCTTACTGCCTTCTCACATTGCTTGCCTACCTTTAGCTCATATGATACGGCTACCCCCAGGTCCCTTTCCATTTTTGCTGTTGTTTGTACCTCCCCCCATTGTGTACTCTTCCCCTAGGTTTTTGTTTCCCAGGTGCATTACTTTGCACTTCTTTGCGTTGAATCTAAGCTACTATACTTTTGATCATTCCTCCAACCTTGCCAAGTCCCTTCTCATCCTTTTCACCCCCCTTGTGCATCAACCATGTTGCAGATCTTTGTGTCATCTGCAAAGAGGCATACTTTTCTTCCAGTCCTTCTGCAATGTCACCTGTGAAGACATTAAAGAGGACAGGGTCCAGCATTGAACCCTGCGGTACTCTGCTAGTAACCCCCTTTCTTCAGAGTGGACTCTGTTTACTATTTTCCTCTGTGTCCTGTCAGCCAATTTTTGACCCTGGTTACCACCCTGGGACCCACTCCCAGGCTGGCTAACTTGTTTATTAATCTTTTTTGTGGTACTGTGTCAAATGCCTTGCTAAAGTCTAGGTAGACCATGTCCACAGCCCCTCTCTGGTCTACTACTTTGGTCACCCAGTCAAAGAAATCTATTAGATTTGTCTGACATGACCTCCCTGCTGTTAATTCATGCTGCCTTGGGTCCTGTGCCCAGCTGGCCTCTAGGTACTCAACAATTCTTTCTTTCAGAAGGGATTCCATAATTTTCAGTACCACTGAGGTTAAACTAACAGATCTGTAGTTTACTGCCTCTGCCTTGCTCCCACTTTTGTGAAGCGGAATCACATCTGCTCTCCTCCAGTCCTCAGGTATCACACCATCCTCCCATGATTTGTTAAAAAAGGGTAGTCAGTGGTGTCGCTAGTTTTCCCCTTAGTTCTTTTAGAATTCTGGGGTGAATCCCATCAGGACCCAGTGCTTTGTTCACCTTCAGTTTTAGGAGTTCTTTTAGGACCCTTTCTTCTGTGAATGGACTGGTATCGACCCCCTACCCAGAGTGATTCTATTGTTTGGTTTAGGTACCCCCCCTCTTCTTTTGTGAATACTGAGCAGATGTATTTGTTCAGTATCCCTGCTTTTTCGCTAAACTACTCTAGCAGAGAAGCTAACAAAATGGATTTTCAGATTAAAGAGCCAATCTAACAAGGGTCACAGACTGAGATTGGTGGTGGTGGGGTGTGGATTTAACATGGATGTGAGGAAATGTTTCTTTACTAAGATCAGTGGATGGACAGAGCAGACTACTGGAGGAAATGGTGAATTCTATATCATCTTAGGTTTCATTAACAAATTGGACAGGCTCAAAGGGGTCATTAAGAGCAAGGTAGATTCCCAGTGTGCAGCAGTTCTGGCAAGGAGTTTGTCAACTAAGGTAGGATATTTAGTTTAGTATAGACTACTTTAGATGGATAAACAGAAGTATCTGTCCTTTTGGGCACGATTCATATGGAGGAACTTTTAAAAGCCTTGACTCAAATGAAAACATTAAAATGCCTGGTCCCAAACAGGTTTCCAGTAGAATGGTATAAAACTTTTTCAACCTCTTTGGCTCCCAAATTATTAGATTTTTTTTTTTAGGAATTCAGGAGGGAAATACTCCCCCCCCTTTCATGGAAATGTGCTGTTCTTTCGGTGATCCCAAAACCTGGTTGTGACCTTCAATTCCCTGCCTCTTACAGGCCAATCTCTGTATTAAATATGGATTACAAATTATATATGCCTGTTTGGGCTCACTGAATTGAGTATCTTTATCCAGCCATTACACACCCAGACCAGTCCAGCTTTATCCGTTACAGACAAACAATGGACAATATTAATAGAACTATTCATCTGATGGACTATGTTATTCAACGATCCATCCCAACAGCTTTAGTCAGTTTAGATGCTGACAAGGCTTTTGATAGGGTGGATAGGGTGTCCTGGCTCTTTCTTTGGCAGGCCTTATTTGCTTTGGCTTCCCGTTGGAAGTCGTTTCTTGGCTTCAAAATATATATGAATCCCCAATTTCATACCTGAGAATCAATGGTCAGTTATCATCACTTACTACACTGTCCTGGGGTACATAGCAGGGATGCCCCTTATTGCCTTTGTTGTTTGCTCTCTACCTTGAGCCACTGGTGATTGCAATTAGGGGAGCCAAGAGTTTGGAGGAAATCCCTATAGGAGGCCAGACCTTTAAAATTAGTTTATTTGCAGATGGCATGTTATTGTCCCTGTTGAACCCATAGCACTCCCTACCTGAGATCAGGGGGATTCTCCAAAAGTTCAGTGAACTATCCGGATCTGTAATGAATACCCTAAAAACTCAGGTGATAACTCTTAATTTTAAACCATCATCAGGGCTGAAGATACTTCTTCTCTTTCATTGGGGTTGTACAAAAATCAAATATCTTGGTGTTAAACTGCCTGAAGATCTGCAGCACTTGGAACTGGTGAACTATGAACCCCTGCAGCAGATTTTTGAACAGGATCTTGGACAGTGAGCCTCTTTGTGTTTGCCCTTCCTTTCACCTATTGATACTATTCATACGAACATTCTTCCGAGACTACTTTTTTTTGTTTCAAACACTTCTTGTGATATCCTCTCTCTTTTATTTCACATCATGGAAAAAACGTTTTCTCATTTTGTCTGGGCTGGTCATTGCCCTCAACTCCGATGGTCCCTTCTTCAGTTGCCACAAGATAAAGATGGCCTAAACCTTCTCAACCTACTTAATTTTTTTGGGGCGGCCACACTTAGAACAGTGGCACTCTGGATTAACCCAAAATACAATTCCCCATGGAAACATACAGAGTTTTATCTTGAACAACCTTTTTGATGTAGGAAGGATTTTATTTATACTCCTGACTGATCTTCCCAATTTAACCATTTCAGCTTAGGCACTACAAATTTGCTTTGAGTCTGGTTCCAGATGAGGAGGCTTCCCCAACTATCACCAATATTTTACTATACTCGCCTATTATTGGCTGAAGTGGAATTCTTTCCAGCCTGTATAGACTATATATTTTCTAGGTGGCATCAGATGAGTTTATCCTATATATCCCAATTTTTAGATACCCAAGGGGTTGTTTTGTTCACTCAGTTACAGGCAGTGTTCCCCTGGTGAACTGGAAGTATTTCTGATATCTACAAGTATGATTGTTCCTCCTACATAAAATCCCTGAGAAATGCTGTCTACCCAATCCCATACCACTACTATTAAAACTAATGCTTAATTCATTGAAGTGGCTGACTCTGCAACACTTGATAGGGCAGGCTTATAAAGCACTAGGTGTCCTCACCAAAGATTCTTTATTTTCAGTCCTGCAGGTCTGGAATGAGGAGCTAACACTGAATATTCCTTATTTGGATTGGCTTAAATACATTCTTCCTTCCATGAAAGTTTCCTAAGCCCCTTATTGGAAGGAGTTTGTTTGGAAGTGCCATTCAAGGTTTTTCAACACACTCTCTCATCTAATTAAATTCCTTCCACTTCAGTATGGATTCTGCTAGAGGAGTTGTGGTGAACCCAAGGCTTATCACTCCCATATCTTCTGGTCCTGCCTTGCTGTTTCCTCCTTTTGGACACAGATAGCAGATGTTTTAACCCAGGTGGTGGGTACAGAGGCAGTCCTTACCCCAGAATTAGTTTTATTATTTATTCCTCTCCTCCCCAAGATCTCAGGCTTAATTCATGAGCAATGCTTTATACATATATATTAACAGCTAAGAAGGCCATAACTGACTGTGGCACCAGAGCTCTCTCCCGATGCTTGCCCTTTGGTATTCAGGCATGAACAGCATGTATTACTTAGAGTGCTAAATTCCTCATTGCAATGGTAGAGAACAGCAGTTTGAATTATGATGGAGACCATGGTTCCTTTAGATAGGGGAAAATGATGAATCCTTCATTCCGTGAGGGACAGATAATCTAAAAGGTATATATGTTTAAAGGACCCTGATGATAGGCATGGGGACATGAATAACCTGGATCCTTAGCCGCTTGAATATTACCAAGTGTGCAGCGTTTATATTGAAATTCATTTTGTTTTGTTTTTTTCCTCTGTCCAATATATAACTTCCTTCTTGTAGCCTACTGAATGTACTTAATGTTTCCGGGAAACATGTATCGATTTGCTTGACTACTAATCAGCTCTCTGGTTAAAATTATGTAAATTCTGTGGATTTACATTATTTCCAGCCTTAGTAAATAGTTGTGTAATTCATAACATAAATGTATGTATAGATTATGATCCTGAGAAATTAAAGAGTATAAAAAATTAATTATCTGTCCTTAATTATCTATGTACTCATGTAGGAAACTTTGTCTTCTTAAAGGACAGCATGGAATTAATGTGCTTTCAGAACTTCCCATGATTTGACCAAATTGCCCTTATTCTTGATTTCATAATTCCATTGGGCTCATTATACTGGAAAAGTAGGCAACTCAGGGGACTGAATGGTAGGTTTGGAATGACTAGATGTTGATAAACACATGATTGATACAGGAATGGAGAGTATTGTGGTATGCTAAAAGATAGGTAATATTTTTATTCACAAGGGTGGGGTGTGCACCAGCGGTTAAAATGGAAATGTTTAGGTGGGGGAACTCTCAAATCTAGATTGTGGTGGTACTGTCATTTCTATGTGGTGGAACTCTTCTATACTGTCAGTGGAGAAAGATGGTCGAGGTGGTGGAGCTCTCATACAGTTTTTTAAGAGGTAATGGAACTGAGTTCCTGTGGGCTGCTGTCCAATCTAACCCTTGGTGTGTACATATATGGAACCAAAACATACAGAAGACAGAAGCAAAGAAGTGTCCTAGGGTGCTTCTTTTCTTTTCTTTTCCTTTCTTTTCTTTTCTTTTCTTTTCTTTTCTTTTCTTTTCTTCTCTTTTCTTTCTTTCTTTCTTTCTTTCTTTCTTTCTTTCTTTCTTTCTTTCTTTCTTTCTTTCTTTCTTTCTCACTTCTGTTTGTTAAGGTAGGTAACGTAGAGACTGTGCAACTAGACAGTATAGTAATTTTGAGATACTGCACAGTATGCCATCACTGTCCTTATTACAGGGGTTACCATCTTTTTATCTGCTCTAATTTCATGTTTTAAACCATTAAATCAAAGATCTGTGTAGCTATGGAACACCATTACCCATATCATACTTTCTTTTAAATGACATTTAGAAATAGAGCTGTTTTCAAACTTATTATTATTAACTTTACATAAAGTGAACACAAATCAGGCTCAGTAGTACCTCTATACTGGACAATGGTTAAGGCTGGGTAGACACTGTAATGTTAAATGTGTAAAAGTGTCAGCATGCCTCAGTAGCACATCTACCTGTGAGTCAGAAGGTCATGGGTTTTAGCCCCCACACCAGAATTTGGCTCATACCCATAACCACTGACACCTGAGTGCAGTACAAAGGTGATACTGCACTGTAGGGGTTTGTAGTCCTTCACATGAAATGTTGAGCCAAGGTCCTGTCTGCATTTTTTGGTGGTTGTGCAGGACATTAAAGATTCCATGGCACATCTTAAAAAGAGTAGTGTAATTTCCCCAATGTCCTCACCAAATTTCTCCTATTAACTAAAATGCCACCAACAGCTTAATCTGGTTCATTTTTGATTGGTATGCATATGTATTCCTCCCCTCTCTCCTCTGACCAGGCTGAAAATAATCAGCATTGTTGAACCATCCTTTCCATATCAACAACAACTAAATAAAATAAATTGTGATTTCAGCCATTAATATCTTGGGCATTTCTTGATGGATTTTCACAATATTTTCAAAGCATGTTTTCTGGTATAGGGGCCTGGATTCACAAAGCAAAATGGGACTAAGTCCCACTCTGCAACTCCAGTTTTGGACCAAAATCTCTGCAGCTTCAGAAATTGGTATTCACAGCTGTGGAAGAATGTTATGGCTGGTCCCACCATCTGTAACATATTTCTGCAGCTGTGGGGATTTCTATGGAAACACCACCCGAAAGCTACCATAAATGTGAAGCTGGTCATAACCCGGCTCCACCTTTGTGAATACTGCAGCTGTGGGAAAAAGCTGCGGCTCCGCAAGCAGTAAGCAACTTGCACTGTTTTCTTTTTCCTGCAGCTGCGGGAGTCTGGGGGGCCTTGTGAATCCAGCCCAGGATCTCTTGATCTTCCAAATTTGGAGACATTTGGTTTAGTTTAGTTTTCTTTCTAGGACGTGGCACAAAAATTGAGAAGAATGTGAACATTTACTCTGATGAGGCTAATTCATGTGTCACTGCCTGAGATGTGCACAAATGACCAGCAGCACAGTAACTATCCTTATCAGGGCTATGGAGCAAACAGTGAAGCCGGACATGCTGCTACTTGGATGACTGGTGGTCAGGAGCCTATACCCGCAGCCAGCACGGTTATTGGTTCTCCATCTTTATCTCCCATCTTCCCACACAAGACACTCAACTGGCAACTGTATAGTTGTAAAAGACAGTGGTCTGCAGCCCAGTCCCACTGCTTCATCTCTTTCTCTCACCTCTCAAGGTGCTCAGCCACCTTTATTGTAGTTAAAAATTACCTGTGGTTGGGAGCCCATCACAAGTGCTGCATTTATCTCCCACCCACCCACTCACTTACAAGGTACTCAGTTGCCAGTTTAATTAAGCAATAAGCCATGAGGAGGTGTGGGTTATGGGGGATCTACCATGGCTGGGGTGGTTTGCCCACAAGGTGCAGCTGAGTGGGAAAATCCTCACCAGCCATGGTAAATCTCCTGATACCCCCCCAAGTGGCTTATTGCGATTACATAATGTCTCTGTTCAGTTTTTGTATTAAAAAATAAAACAAAATAAAGTGTTTTAATAGTTTACAAAAGTTTTAATGAATGTATTGTTGTGCCCCAAAAAATTGTTCCCTGGTGCTAGGTGAAACATTGGGTAGATGAGTGACTGACAGACAAAGGCATGGTGACAGCATAATTCAGTATGCTGTAACACCACACACACACACACACACACACACACACACACACACACCTCTCCCCATAACTGATGCAGTCATGTTTCTTCTATTTTTGTTTTGCTCTTGTCTATATGTGAGTGGCTTTTGTTGACTAGCGTTGTAATAGTTTTTAAAGAAAGAGCTCACGTTTACATTGCAGTATAGAGGGGTCAGAGGTCACAGGGTTGTTGGTGGTAAAGGCTGCAACTGTGAAATTTTAGAGGGCCCCTATATGGTACCGCTGTTACTGTCTTGTCAGTCATCATGTTCAGCAGTTATGGGACGAGACACTGAAGAGATTGTGGTTTAGGAGAAGAGGAAGTACATATTTTATTGTTAAAGTATTTTTAGTAATGGAGAAAGAGTGAGCAGTGGTTACTACGGATGTGGCAGGATGGACTCGAAGCTGCATTTGACTTTGCTATGTATTCAATTTGAGGCATAACTTTTTTATTTGAAATTAGCTTAACTTTGCTGATTCAGAAACAGAAGGAGCTTACAGGGAATAGAGCTGCCAGTTGTTCATGGAGGTGTCATTTTGGGATCATGGGAAAACAAGACGGTGATCAGGGTTCAGCGATTTCGGGGTTGAATAGTTTTATTTTTACACATGTGGCTGGCTGGTACCTTTTGCAGTGATTATTGGTAGATAATCAATGGAGGTAAGGTGCCAGCTTGCCAATCTGATTGGTCAGTGTCCAAGGTCTATGGTATAATTAACTTTAACTACAAGCAGTTGGGGTATCATTCCTGCCACTGGCAGTGACACCACTGTACTGTCTCTTTTCCTCCCCTGCCCAATGCTGTAGAATGAGGACAGACTGGGATAAAGTGGAAGCAGTACAACACAAGGCAACCAAGATGGTCCAGGGTCTGCAGGGCATGGCATATAGTATGAAAAGCGGGTGCAGAACATGAACATTTTCACCCTCAAGAAGAGAAGGGAAAATAGGTGACATGATGGAAATGTGCAAGTACTGTACTTGCATAGGATAAACAGGGTTGACATTAAGGCCATTTTTCCTTACACTCAAATAAAGGGACAAGGGGAAATTTTCTCAAACTAACAGGAGGAAGCTAAGAGAAAGATGTCTGTAAACTTTCTTTATGGAAAGAGTGGTGAACAAGCAGAACAATCTACCAGATGACGTGGTAATGGTTAAACTGGTAGGCAGTTTCCAGGGGGTTGGTGTGAGACAGGCATTTGGGCTTAGTTGGAGGGTACAGAAAGTAAGAGGTAGCATGGCCACTAGGGCAAGAGGAGAATAGTAGGTAGGGTTGACAGAAATAAGGTGCTAGAAGGCCTTTATCTGCCATTAATATTTATGAATCTTTATATCTATGAATGTATCACCCTCAGCCCACAACCTTCAGAAATCTATTACATTTGAACAACACACTCACACCCCAAAAAAGGATATATTATGTTCCTCAGCAGATGACTAGCACCAGCCATCCTTCAACTTGACTTCAATAGATTCTTTGCTTTCACAAGCTTTGTGAAAGCTGCTAAAACTAATAACCATGGATTGCAGTTAAATTATGAATAAACCTTTATTTTAAATCAGGATCTGACACAGAGATAGCTAATGTCTCCAAGAAGAATGATGCATGATCGTACTGTCACATCTACCATCCTTGCAAAAACAGAATTCTGTTGAATGCGGACTTTGTGAACATCAACATGATGTGGCACTCCATCATAAGTCATATGCTTGCAGCTGGCATTGGCTACCACTGTAGTAGGTCAAGTCTATTTTCAATGTCATCCTGAGAACTATCTACAGAGCAATACAATAAATACTGTACAATAAGATTTATGGAACAGTCCCAGACAGCATACATACACATGACATTGGTCTTGAATAAACTAACAATTTCTTTCAGCAGTCATTAAACAAAATCACAGCTGCAGCTATTGACATGGTCAGATACTTCCTGAAATTTGAGAAATGTCCTGCCTGTATGAAGTACCAATGTAGGGCCACCAGAGGGAATCTGTTTAGAAATATCTGGAAATATCTGACCATATCTATTGCTGCAGTTTTACTGTATATGAACAAAATCTGAAAGCAATATTGATGTAAACCGTGCAAATGTTGAGGAATTATTAATATATAACATATGCATGTGATTTACTCCAGGCACTGGCCTCATCTAATTGAACGCACATTTCAGCAAACTGCATGCTTAGCTTTGGAATTATCAGACCTCAATGGAGGACTGATCACAAATTAAAGGCTGGGACATAGTCAGTTTGGGTGTCAGTTTTTCTGTTAAATTTTTGCTGTTTTCTGGTTTAGAACCTTATAAAATGCAGACAACCATTTTTTATAGCTCCTTAATTGGAGAGGTATCCAACTGAATTATTTCAACGTGTAAGAAGAATGATGTCCATTGCTCAAGATACCGTGACACAAAACTAAAAATTCAATTAAAGAGCTACTGTACTGCATGGACTCAGTATTAACTTTCAGAAGTGGTAAGCTATAATTTTTTACATCTGAATTATTTTTTTCACCTCTGTTTTGCTTCTTAGAAGATTTTTTACCTGACAGTACTAGGTGCAATGTGTGGAATGGTGCTCTACCTGTACATGTAGGTTGACATAGTCAATCCTAGTCCTCCCTATACACCATCAGCATTGTGACCTCATGGACGGTGATATCACTAGCAACCAAGAAGATCCTATCTATTGCCACTTGATTGCTAACTTGTGACACATGTTACCAATCAGGCAGCAGGGTTTGTGATGTAACAATGAGTAACATCACATGCTGATGATGTAGTGGAAGGAATAGAACTAGATATGTCTGCTTCCTGGTAAAGCACTGCTTTTCACATCACACCCATTGCTATTAGGTAAAACACCACCTAATGAGAACACAAAAAATGAAAAACACTTAAGAAATAAAAATTGATAAGACTACTTTTGAAATTTATTACAATTGCCTGCATGCTGTATTTTGGAGCTGCTAGCTCTTTAAAAGAGCTATCCAGTCTCTGAAGGGTAGTTTAGGACGTGTGTTTATAGATATTGCTTCCATGATCAATTACTAGAACAAGTAGCTGATTTGCTATTTTAAATTTAACTTTTGTATTTACAACAAGTGCTGTTCTTCTAAGGGCACCAACTCAAGCATAAACTATTTTGTGCAAGACTGCAACATGGGGCTCAAATGCTAGAAACCTGTCAAAAGTCATTCCTAAATATGTACAGGAGTCAGTAACTTCTACATAGTCCTCTTTTGGTGATAGCATCTGTAAAGGTAGCTCACACTGTTGGTTTGATTTGGGTCAAGAGGAGAAACTCCTTGCCTTGTTTTTATGTTCATTAGTAACGTGTGTGCTTAAAACTAATGCTGCTTTTTTTTGTAAAACACCATTTTTCTTATGTTCTTTTATTGATATGTTCATAGTTATTATGATCATGCTGTCCACATAAAGGATGATCTGGGAGTTTTTCAAACGTGTTGGTAGTGAATTTACATAAATAAAAAAAAAAAAAACAGTATTTGGCCAAGCATTGACCCTTGTGGCACTCCCTCCCCTAGATATAGACTGAACATCGGATGTCATATTTAGCACCTGTTCCATTTGACTCCTGTCCCTTAAATAGGATGCAAATCAATTTATTGTATCTGAACAAGCACCCATCCCCATGAGTCTCTTTAAAAATATGGAATGGTCCACTGGGTCACATGCTTTGGATAAGTCAATGAACACAGTACCACTTTTAGTTTCTGTTCCAAAGCCTGATATATTATTTGTGAACTCTATGAGGTCCAAGTTTGTGGAGAATTTAGGCCTGAAACATGGCTTAAAAGGAGTTAGTAAATCATTGCTATTTAGATTGTGGCAAAAGGTGAAATGGATCTGTCACTCCCATAGTCTGGATAGGATAGATAGCAAAGTTATTGGTCTGTAGCTCATTACTGTGGTCTGGATTTCCAAAGAGATGAGCATAATACAAACTCAATTTTTGTCAGTACTGTGTCTATAGAAGGACATAGTGCAACTATCAAAATATGGTTGTGTCACTATCTGCTGCATCTGCACTTGCATTAATATTGTGCCACAGTTATTACTTGCACCATATATGCATCAGAAAAATGGCTTACACCAACTTTCAATACTGTGCTTGCATCAACAATTTGTGTCATAAGTACAATGCAAATGGTAGATTACTAAAAAGGTGATCAAATTGATGTGACGGGTAAAGAAATGCCTAAGTAGGCCCCCAAATCAGAGATTACAGCCATAGGAGACACAAGACAGATGCAGAGTAAGTAAGAGATAGTTGCATTATGAGTTAATATGGATAGACGGAACACACACACACACACACACACACACACATACACTATCTCAAGTAGTTCCTGTACAATGTGTTGTAGTGCACAGATATGGGCCAGTGCTAGACCTGACTGAGCTACAGTATGTCATGTTATGTTCTGTTGCTCTGTCACCCTAATCTTTTCTTTTAGGAGTGAGGCAGATCAAGCACAACACTCATGAGCTCATGTAACTCTCCCATCAGCCTGAAACTCTCCTGTGCAACTACCTCAATTGACACAATGGAAGCTTGGGGATGACCAGCCTTCAGCCAGTGGCAGAGCCAGGTCTGGGAGCATTTGGGAGCCATGGGGCGGTCATTCAGTCAATCATGGGCTCCACAATGGGCACTAAACAGTGAATAAAGATCATGGTGGGGCACCACTATTCACACTGGGGCAGACAGGAGGGGTGACCACCCCCCAGCCCCCCCACTAACTCCACCACTGCCTTCAGCTCCTTCCATGCCAGTACCACAGGTGGTAGACTGTGGTGCCTTCAGTGTGTCCTGCATTGTCCATCACCTACATGACATGAGAGGTGAGAGTGTACATCTGGCATAGGTATCTGCTGGGCTGTGTGAATATTATCACATGGTGCTGGCTGGTGAGGATGGACAACTGGCCATTGTATGTTCTACCATGGTTACAGGGCATACTTGTGGCTGTCCCACAGGATAGTGGGCACTGCATGCTGGGTAATATCATGATCTGTTTGATTACAAACATCATGGGCATGATTTGTTTTCCATCTGACTCCTCTGTGCCTGCAACCAATTCTTCCTCCTCCTCCATCTTCTCCTCTAACAGCTACAGTGCTTATGCTACTGTCTCTGTGTGTGCTTGTCTAGCATCACCCTCCTCCTCATTATCAATCACATCTGTGTGCAGTACCTGTTTAGAATTCTCATCCGCCACATCATCGTCATGCAGCTGCTGGTGCTGTACATCTGCATCACTAACATATGTCATGCATCAGCATGGAATGGAAGTTTATATCACCACAGGTTGTGCATATTTGAAAGAGTACTAACACATGATCGCACAGGACAACACACATATGACCCATGTGGTAGTACACATACATCATGTGTGATATAACCTACATCTTGATTATGTATATGGTGTATGGACCATAATTATCTTGATGCCTGTACCTGATCTATGTGAGTAAAGTCTATGTGAGTATATAACAGTTACAAACAGAACTGATCTATGTATGCATAGTGTTCTCACATACATGACAATTGCAAACAGAACCATAACTGTGTCACAGTCTGTAACTGTCTATTCCTGTGTTTGTGATAGTCATGCAGTACTCTCCAGCACACCAGTAATACCATCCACTAACTCCATCAACATTGATGGGCCCAATAAATTGTCCAAAACATAGATTTCTCACCTATGCTGCCCATATGCCTGACCTTGCTCATTCTGTCAGTCATTACAGCCTGCCTTGGTAGCATTGTGCACATAAACCAGCATGACACATCACCTGTGTTTCATACATACCCATTAATATCATTTGGCAATAAGGCAGTTACCAACATGAGATGGCATCTGTGGTCTCCTGTCAACATGTCTCTCTCTCTCTCTTTCTCTCTCTCTCTCTCTCTCCCTCCCCCCCTCTCTCTCTCACTGTCCATTGTTCTCCTCTGTAACAATCCCAGAGAGCTCTGTACAATATGTGCCTACAACATGAATTTGCATCATTCGTATAATCACAATTATGACTAAATTAAGATAAAAACATTTCTGCTTGCACCATGCCATGTAATTCATGATGCAATCATGAAAATATGATGCAAATATGTTGCCACATCTTTGTGTGCAATTTTTCACATTTTGCTGCAGCTGCGTCATTTTTGGGCACCTTCCAAAATCCCACCCTGTATGTTTAGCGACTCTCCCCTATAGGGATTGAAATCAATTTTAATACCTTCCATATTTTTGGGAAGCATCCATCTACTCAACTGCAATGCAGTATACATGTTAAAACTGATGTAATAAAAATGGTGACAACCTTTAGGAACATGCCCTCATCTCCATTCAAACCTTCTGATTTATATGGATTTAAGTTTTTTATTTTGAACTTTATTAGTTCTACTTGTAGAATACCTAGACCAGTTAGGTACAACTAACATGGTACAGATTCCTTAGCAAAGATAACCATGCTTCCTCCCTCCCCTTCTGTTCCAGTCTTTAATGAGAGAAAATAAACTCTGATGGAGATATCGAACAATCTGAGATGGACTGGCCTAAAAAGGCCTTTGAAATTGTTAAAATAAAGGAGGAATTTATTTTTACCCAGCCTTGCAAGATGCTCAGATTTGGCAACAAGACTGTGAAGGCTTAGATTAAAAATATTAAAACGGTTAAGGGAAAAGCAAAAAGAGCTTTAGAGTTGGATGTCAAGAAAAATTAAATGTTTTTTTTTAAATAGACATGTTTCTTATGTTATTATTTTAAAAAAACTCTTCTGTGGTAGGGCATTGGACGGATGCAGAACAGGTAGTCTGTGCTTTCAGTTCCTTAATATAATCTCTTAATTATTTAATGACTCATCACTTTATGTTAGCTCACAGCTGAGGAGTCTGCAATTCATACCAGTGGCTTTTTAAAATTTATTTTTTCTTCCCTTTTGGATGAAACCCTGGTATGTGTTCATCTACATCACTGAGTGGTCTGGCACAGTATACCTGAGGTTTTCTATTTTTACCTTGTCTTCTGTTTTTAGGCAAATCATAGGAATGTGGATTGGCTTCAACATTCAAGCAGTCTGACAATTTATTTTGGCTTGCTTGGATGTTAAGGTGAATCATTGCCTTCCTACTGCCTTGACTCCAATAATGTACTAGTTCATAACTCTGCACCTGCTTTTCATTTTACATTTACTTT
This sequence comes from Neoceratodus forsteri, assembly GCA_016271365.2. Classification (NCBI taxonomy): domain Eukaryota; kingdom Metazoa; phylum Chordata; order Ceratodontiformes; family Ceratodontidae; genus Neoceratodus; species Neoceratodus forsteri. The sequence continues at coordinate 1,123,158,872 of CM057449.1, read as the reverse complement.
TTTATTAAATAACATTTTAGTTACACTGTATTTGAAGCTTGGAATACTTTTATAAAGATGTAATTTCCTACTATAGATTTAAATAGTTTAAAGAGGGGATGTTACAACTAAAAACCTGACAAAGGCATAATCAATAGATGCAATTCAACTTATATTTTATCAATTTTCTTTATTTCATCACATTGTTCTTTATTACTAAGATTGTTGTATGTAGTCTGCTTTATGGCTACCTAAATGAGTATTTACAGACATATTGATATTTACAAGACCGTATTCAATTTTTTTTCAAACCATCATCTTTAAAATTGTGCCCAACACCCCTGCTATGTGCATGTTTAACATACTGTTATCACAATTGTTCTCAATAATATAACTAACCATCATGGCTCCTCTTGCTTTCCTTAATTTCATTCATCTCACTTAAATAATGTAATGCTTCTGTTCTTCCATTTGCTGCAGCTAAATACATCATTTTCACCACCTTATTATCCTCACGGGAATTAAAACACAATCAACATTTAGAACTTCTTGGTAAAGTAACAGAGCATATGATCTGCCATGCAGCTACAAAATTTAGGGCACTGTCTAATGAAGCAGATTTATTTTAAATGACAGAAATGTGTATTCTTAATTTTTTTTCAGTAAATCCTTCATTTTTTGTGTGGGTGCTTCTATAATTCTCATTAGTGTCCTATAATCTCTAGGATATGTGCATTTATAACCAGATATTTTCTGGGCCTATCATATAAATTGGGATACAGTATATCAATACAGCGTTGTTTCTTTAACAAGCCTCAGAGAAAGTGTATGTTATTTTTTGTCATGTAAAATTTTTATTAAGTTTTCAATTTTAACAGAGTGCTTGTGAAGTACAGAATATCAAACCTGTTAGTTATTTCCATCACAGGCATACAACAATAATAACACCATATAAGGCATTCAGTTACAAAGAACAAGGCTTACTGTAAAAGTACTCTGATTCCTGAACATTTAAGAAACTCAGCTAGCCTCCAGAGAGGCATACCTTATGTATTCACTGCTTTTATCAGACTTTATACAACCACATAAACTTGTTAAGGTAATCCTCTAAAAAGCAGAACCATAAGGCCAGTCGGCACAGCTATATGTTAGGGAAAATCTATCAGGTTCTCTTAGATAGTGTATGCCAGGTAGCTTGTTGTGCTGGTATTTAGATAGCCAGAAGGTCAGAGGAGAAGAAATGAGGAAAGTACAAGACAAAGACTAGGGTGGTGGAGAACAAGTCAGATGCTAAGAGGGGGAGAAATCATCTCTACTATTTCAAGCTCAGGTCAAGACAGTGGTGGGGAGTTCTGCAATGGGGGAGGTGCTACCCTGCAAATGTGAGAATGCAGGTAGACATCCCATTTCAGGTAGTAGTCAGCAAGTTTACCTTTGGCTACCGATGTAAGTCACTCCAAAACAGCCAATCTAGCCATAACTGTCCACCATTGTGAAAGTGTGGGGGAGGTGGACTGCCTCCATTTCACCAGGATAGCTCTTTTTGCTTCCATAATTGTCACGAGGACCCATGCCTTATTGGGGGAGGGGAGTGGTCTTAGCATGGAGGCGTCCCCCAGCACGAGAAGATAGTGCTGAAGGGATATTGGTTTGCCTACTATGGTGGAGCAGTCATTCAGAACTTGGGCCCAAAAAGTACGATTGGTTGGGCATGTCCATAAGATGTGGAGTAAGTGGGCCGGGGAGGATTGACATCTCCAGCAGCTATCTTGTGGCATTATCTTAAGACTGTGAAAAGCTGTGGGGGTTCTATACCATCTGAGGAGTATTTTGAGTTGGATTAACTGGCTCTTTGAGTCCTCATAGGCCATATGGGCCATTCTGAGGCACTCCAACCACTGCTGTAGGGATAAGGAGTGGGGGAGGTCACGTTCCCATGAGGATCTACTGGAAGCAGTGACATCCAGCTGGGCACCCCTGAGGGTTTTATAGAAGGTGCCTACCAGACCCCTACCTTTGTTGGGGTGATGGAGGTTTCCCAGACAGCTCCAAGTGGACTGGGATGGCCAAGACTTAAGAAGAGGGGTTAAGGCACTCTTTAGCTGAAGAAATTTCCAGAAATCTTGTGAGGGCAACCCATATTTATCCCTGATCTGCTCAAAGGACATTAATGTTCAGGTATTCGGGAGGAGAAGATCACCCACCATTCGGATATGTCTGGAGGCCCACGTGGTCCAATTAAGCAGTTTGCAGTCTACCTTGATAAGCAGATTGTGCCAGATTGGAGCATAACATAGAGGGGGAGATAATCTGTGCTGGGGACCCCAGTTATTGCCATCACCTGGTGCCAGGAACTACATGTTTCTATCATGAGGGGCATAAGATGAGGTCCAGAGGGTTTCTTGCCGGTTAGCAAGGAGAAGAGAGGGACGTCCCCTGACAGGGCAGCTTCTGAAATTACCCACTGGGGAGGAGGGATAGAATGGGGGACAAACCAGGCTACTGCTTGGGCCATTCTGAAGGCCAGCTGATAGCCCATGAACCAGGGAGGCCGAGGCCCCCACTAGTCCAGTGGGCTCGCAACTTCATTTGTCCCCATCTAGGAGCTCTACCCTCCCACAGAAAAAGTGCAACTAGCCTATCTAGGGCCTGAAACGACTTTTGAGAGAGGGGGATTGGGAGGTTATTAAGCAGGTATGAGACCCTGGAGAAAACAAATATTCTTACAGCTTCTACCTTTCCTTTCAAGGTTAGGCACAGCTTTCTCCATCATTGAATATCGTCTGCAAGGGATGCCAGGAGAGGGGAGAAATTAGCAGTTTCCAGATCTTTTCAAGCTGTTGTAATAGTGATGCCCAGATATGGGAAGTCTTGTGGGGCCCAGGCAATATTGGTTCCAGTGAGACAGTGCCTACTACATTGCCTATTTAAGGGGGAAAGGCTGGTTTTCCTTTGATTTACTGTTAGCCCTGACAATGAGGTGAATTCTTGTAGGATTGACAAGATGGTAGGGAGAGAAGACTGCGGATTGGAGAGAGTAAGCAGCATATCGTCTGCATAGGCGTTAATTAAGTAGGATGTATCTCCCACTGGAATACCGGTGATACTTGGGGTATGGGTCAACTTCCTGATCAAAGGGTCCAAAGCTATAAGGAAGAGGAGGGGAGAAAGAGAGCAGCCCTGCCTAGTACCTCTGTGCAAGGAAAAGGGGAAGGAAATATCCTGTTGGTAAGAATCCTGGCCGTGGGTAAGTTATACTGGGCGGATACCCAGGAGCAAAAGTAGGGTCCAAAACCATACAGTTGAAGAACCTGATGGAGGTAGGCCCATTCCAGGGAGTCGAATGCCTTAGCAAAGTCGACTGCCAAGGCAGCCATTAATGTTTCAGATTGTAGTGCTTACCATTTGAGGTTTAGAATGAGACGTAGATTATCAGCACTCAACTTCCCCTTTGAGAACCCTGTTTGCAATGGGTGAACCAGGTTCGAGAGGACTAGGGACAATCTAGTTGCCAAAACTTTGGCCAGTAACTTGGTGTCTACCGGGAGAAGTGATATGGGCCTGTAATTTGCACATATTAAGCTGTCCGAAGACTTTTTAGGGATTAGTGTGATGAGGGCTTCACGCATAGTGAGGGGGGTATACCATCTCTCTGTGCTTCCTGAAGATCACGCAGGAGAGGAGTGGTAATCTCGTCTTGTAGTAGCTGGTATAACTCAACTGACATCCCATCTGGCCCCGGGGCTTTACCTTTAGTCATTTGAGATAGTGCTAAGCGATGTTCATCTTGGATGATTGGGGTATAAAGGGAATGGGCTTGCTCTTCTAAGAGCCGAGGGAGTTGCACCCCTTGAGAAAAGGCTTGCAGCTGATTGGTGAGCTCACCCTCTGATAGAAGGTTCTGGGACTGATAAAGTTCTTGACAGAAATTTTTCATAACCTCGTTGATGGTCTTGGGCACTGTTGCTACCTTACCCAGTTTATTTTTGAGGGCGAGAATTCTGGAGGAAGCTTGCTGCTTCCACAGGGAATATGCTAACAGTTTCCCTCCCTTATCCCCTCCCTCCCAGGACCTATGTTTAGCCCTAGTCAACTGCCACTCCACTTTTCTGTTCAACAACACGTTAATTCTATATTTTAGGTCTGTGATATCAGCCAGAAGAGGGGATTTAAGTGGGTTGGAGGTACATAGCTTAAACCGTTTTTCCAGACGGGTAAGCTCATCCTGAATCTCTCTTATTTGTCTCACCCTTTCCTTGTTTTTGGCCACTGAGAAGGAGATAATTCTCCCTCTGAGAACTGCCTTAAAAGCTTCCCAAACTGTAGTCATGTGGGTTTCCCCTGGTGTGTTGATAGAGAAATAGGAGAGGGCCTCCTTCTTTAGGTAGTCTCAAAACGATGCGTCCTGCAGCAGTAGCGGATTGCATCTCCTCCTTGTAAAGGGTGAGCCTTGCCCCGGAGGAAGGAATGTAATCATTACAGGGGCATGGTTTGATATGAGTTTGCTACCAATGGTGGAGGAGCCTACCCCAGGCATAGCAGTATAATTAGCCAGCCAGAAGTCAAGTCTACTATGGGTCCCATGACCACTGGAGAAGTAGGTATAGTCCTGTCCATTTGGATGGGTGAATCTCCAAGGGTTCCCTAACCCCCATTCTGACATCAAAGTGTTTAATGTATCTAAGACCTTCGGATGGGAAAGGGGTGTGGGTATGTATTTATCCAGGAAGATATCCTGCACCAAGTTATGGTCTCCTCCCAGTAGAATTAGGATATCAAGTTCTTCAATGGAGAGTTCAGTGAAGGCCTTGCTCAGGTCCGAATAGACCTCTCCTGCATCAGTGTTGTAGCCATAAACATTGGCTATTATGATCTTGCCCCAGGGTATGATAGTTTAGCCACTATCCATCTCCCTTGCGAATCCTGACGTTGAGCCTCAACTGTCCTGGGTCCTGACGTTCGTAGCAGTATGGCTACACCCCTGGATTTTGTGGAAGCACAAATAGCCAACACAGTCCCCACCCACTGCACCGTGTGGCTGGTGAGGTGTGTCTCTTGGAGTAGGGCTATGTCTGCAACCATGGAATTCAGAAACTGCAAGACTTTGGTACATTTTGCCAGGTGAGTCAGTCCTCACACATTCCAGGAGACACACTGCCAGCCATGCGGTGCAGCTGGAGTCAAAACCATTGCTGCCCACCACCGGGCACTTAGTAGAGAGGAAGGTGCGGTCAGCAGGGCAAGGCATACGAGGAGAGGTTGAGGGCACTGAACATGTACTCCCTGGAAGACAGGAGAGAGAGAGGGGACATGATTAGGACATTCAAGTACTTGAAAGGGATAAATAAAGTTGGTAAGGAGAGTCTCTTTAAGCTGAGTGGCAACCATATCACAAGGGGGCACAGTCTTAAACTGGAGGGTGGAAGGTTTAGGAGGGAGGTCAGGAAGCACTTCTTCACAGAGAGGGTGGTGGACACTTGGAATGCGCTGCCAGAAGAGGTCATCTTGTTGAAGATGGTGGGCAGCTTTAAGAGAGGCTGGGATAGGCATAGGGGGAAGGTAAGAATCATGGGTAGGGAGGATGGGAGGAGTGGGGAGGGAGGGCAGGGACATTAGCTCAAGCTGTGGACCCTGCAATATGAGCAGACTTGATAGACCAAATGGCCTTCTTCTGCTGGCTTCTTCGTATGTTCATATGTTCGTATGTACTCACCCAGTCAGCAGTAGCAGAAGAGGCGGAAAGGAAGAGGGAGAAAGGATCCCAGGCTAGAAACTTGTACCGGAACGTAAGCAGAAGATAGCCTTAGAGGATAGGTGCTGAGAAAGAGAAAAGATGACGGTGTCAAGTGTTCTTGCCTTAAGCTGAGAAAAAGCCTGGACAGACCAAAGAAAGCACACAAGTTATGTATTAGCAGGCACTGTAAGCTTAACAATAAGTAGTTATGTAATAACAAGTAAAGATCAAGTCTCTATTCAAAACAATAGTAACTCAGTTATTGGTGCTGGGTTGTGCATGTGAGAAGGGACAAGGGAGCCCTTAAGCCACACTGCTTTAGACACCAAAAATGCAAGGGGGAGAGGTCACACCAAATATATGTGATCTGTCCCAGCCTGACTCCGTGGACCTGGACATGAGACCTACTCCAAAAGAGTCGGGATATGCCTGGTGACCTTGATCTCCCTAAACCGGGGGGGGGGGGGGACACAGCCAGCCAACAGTAAGCAGGCTGGGATTATCTGCTTGGGAAGAAAAAGGGGGGGTCTGTCAACCACTCATGACGTACCCAACCACAACCAGTGGGGAAGAGCAGTAATTTGTCAGGGAATTAGGAAAATTAATTGGGATAGCCAGTTAAAGCCTGCAGAGCAGAGTGGCCTTTAAAGGGGCTCAGTCTACAATGTAGCGGTACCCAGGTCACTGCTGATCATGGGCACCTGTTAGATATAGGAGCTCTTTCCTTCAGTTTTAGCTGCAAGGTTGTGGCACCCATCTGATGGGTGAAAAAACATACCTGACCTATTCAGCCGAAGGAGATGGGGGGTTGGGGTTATCGAGCAGGTCACATCGAAACACTCGTCTACCAGGGAGAGTGACTAGTGATCTGCAAACCACTGGGAAGTAAGGCAGAGGAGTGATCTGAATGCCTATAATTCACAGGCAGAGCTCTGTCCAAGAGCAGAGCGGGGGGGAGCGGGGATGGGCCCACTTTCCTGTCCCGTCGGCCTGCAAGGGAGCCTAAGCTAAACAGAATGTCAACAATAGCATATGCATTAAACAGCTTGTTTATCCTGCTCCTTCTGGGCTTCCCCATTTTCACGTATTGAGTCCATCCTATCTAGGTTACAAGGTGTAGCCAGAGCCTCTGGAAAATTTTTCAGTCCAGGTTTCAGTAGGCCAGCATTTGCAGCGGTTTCGCCTTCACTCTCTTCCATCGCCATTGCCCAGTCCAGGGGGACCGGGTCATCCATGGGGACCGCAGATGAATCCACAGTGCACCCAGCTGTTTTTCCTGGTCTGGGGCCATCAGGTCAGCCTTGAGGAGCTTTGCAGGTGGAGATGTGGTAAAATTTTCCAGTAGTGTAGAATGAGGGCTTCTGGAGCGCTGACGCTGCCTCGTTGGGAGGGGGTAGTCAGTTGAGTGCATCAGCTTGGGCTCTTGACTGGCAAAGGTTGCATCCAGGATTGCATCCGGGATTGAGTGGAGTATAGTGGGGACTGATGAAGGCTTAGCCCTTGCTGAGGATGGAGCCCAGAGCTGCCTATGTGTGGGGTAGACTTTATTGGGTGGGCCAGGCCGACTGCGGTTGTTGTCCCCTGGGGCAGCGTTTCCTTTCTTGATGGTTCCTTGCTCTATTCAGCCCCTTGGTTCCCAGAGGCATGTGGGGGATGTAGTTCCTGGCAACATATTGGGTTAGTGACTCCGAATCCAGGCCTCAGCCTCTCGAGGAGATTCTGTGAGAGAGGAGTGGCCGTTTTTAGACAGGTACAGTGCAGAGAGGCCCCTGAAGAGATACTGGACTGAGTTTGCATTTAGGATCTTCTTTAGAGGGTTGTAGGCTTTACGTTTGGCTGCAACCTCCTGTGTAAAGTCCCTGTAAAAAGAGATGGTGTTGCCTTTCCAAATTATCTCCCCCTGGTCCCTCGTAGCCCTAAGTAGTCGTTCTTTGATTGAGAGGCGTAACAGATAAGCGATTATGGTCCTAGGGCCTTTAGTGTTATTTGGGTTGCCAGAGACTCAATGAGCGTGTTCAGCACCCACTGGCTCTTTCCAATGTTCCCCTATTAGCTGTGGAATCTATTCATTTAGGAACTTCTCCATGTTTGGACCCTCCATCCCCTCTGGCACACAGAGGATCCAAATGTTATTTCTTCTGCTGCAGTTTTCTTTCTCCTCTGCCCCATGCCATAGTTGGACCAGCTTATCTTCATGCTCCTTAAGTTTATGCAGCACATTCAAGTGTTGGTCTTCCAGCTGTTCTACTCGCTGTTCCACCACATTATGCTGGTCCTCAAGTCTGTGGACATCTGCAACATTTCCTGCTAGGGAAGCTCCGATCGTATGTACTCTGGATAGCAATGCTTCAAGCAGCTTGGTGATGTTCACAAGAGCATCCCCCATCTGTGCTTGGTCCGGAGATCCAGGGAGAGCTCGGGCAGTGGCACCCTCCCTACCACTGTTTAGAAGATCCATCTCGTTGAAATATTCAGCGATGTGCAAATAGGCAGTGTAATAAGGAACCGCCGTAGGACACTGCTGAGGTTCCACTTGCCTGATCTCAATCAGAGCCCAGTAGTGAGTGGGGTGGGGGAGGAAAGACACCACTGCTCAGACCGGAAAAAGTACTACATGCCTTAGAAACCATGCTCGGGCCTATGTGGCCTAACGAGACAAGGCAGGACCGATATCAGTGCAGTACATCGAGCGCTACAAGAGCGTGGCTATCCCCGAGAAACTTCCCAACGTGGTAACAGGGGTAGGGAAGGGTAAGGTCAAACTAAAAACCGAGCCTTCAGTCCATCATAGTGGTGATTAGTGTGCAATTCCTCACCGGGCTGGGGCAGAGTGAGAGATTCAAGCTGTCATCTTCTCCGAGCCCAAGCCACGCCTCCAGAGAAACAGTATGTTATAAATAAACTTGCCTTACCTTTAACTGAAACTATGGGATTGAATGTGTGTATGTGTATGTGTGTTTGTGTGTGTGTGTGTGTGATTGGGAGGGAGAGAACTAGGGGAAAATGAGGGGCAAGGGATTAGTTGGATATGGATGGGAACAGGTGGAAGTGATAAGAATAAGGGTGTATGAAAGAAAGGGAAAACAAAGTGAGACTATTTTATCCAATGTGTCAAATTTGAAAACGAATTACATCTCACTTTCTCCCAGAAGTTTGTTAAAATCACCTTCTGTAGAAGCTGGTGTCACTACCTGTAGCCCCAAAATCTAAGTGATGCTCCTATTTGTCCTTGTCCTATTTCTTTAAAGTTCAAAGCCTACAACAAAATCAGATCTTGCCTCCTTATAGCACTTTTATGCTTTATTATGTGAGTTTTTATGACTCATATTGTCTTGCCAGCATATACAGTAGATGGTCAGACAGGCTCTGTATGATACACTACTCCAACTCAGTTGTTATCAGTGTATCCCTGAATGTTACATGTTTCAATTGTATGGGGACATTCACAATATGCTTTGAGACATGTGACCACATAGCCACACTGAAATCCTATTTATTCAGTCCTGCCTTTTTTTAATTCGATATGGATGATTTTAGCTGCTGTTAATCAAATTTTAACTATTTATGGTCTTATTCTATTTTAATTGTGTAGTTACTGTCAAAGCATTTTGATAATTCTGAATTGTGCTATATAAATAACGCTTATTATTATTACTATATTATTATAATTATTTTATATTATGTTATATAATTATTGTGAGAACTGTGGAGTATGAAGTGGAGTCTGAGGGATGCACTGTTCTGTTTGCTGGGGCTTGTGTAATTGAAGGGGTTCTCTGCCAGATGAGGTGAAGATCCTCTCCGGGAGACACTGCCGGTTTCGGCACATTGCCCAGGTGAGTGGTGTGCGGGACTGTTGGAGTTTCTGAGGAAGTTTTTGAGTGGTAATCTGTTTCAGGAGCCACCACTGCCTAGTGGATTTAAATGACTGTCTGCTGTGTAAGTGACCAGGAGGATATCAACTGAATTTGAAGTGTTGGACATAGTGTTTTGTGGAGCCTGCTCTTGTATGGTGAGACTGTTCTGGTGGGGAAAGAAAGCTGTGAACTGGTTTTTGGAGACCTCTTTGAGATATTCAGGAGGAAGTCCTAACCACAGAGGCCTAACAAGGGTTAGCTGAACTGACTGACCCTGAGGTGGGTATTAGGGGCAGCCATTCTCTCTGGGGGGCTCAAGGGGTGCTAATCAGAGGGTGTGCACCCCCTGAGTTCCTGGAGTGGTGGTGGGCTGACTGATGGGGGTCGTATTGCTCCCACTTCTTAAGTGGAGAGAACTGGTGGTGCTCTGAGGTCCTCCTTGGGGTGGTTTCGGGGTTGGCAACAGAATCCATTGGAGGTCTCTGTGACAAGAAACATCTAGTAATACCAAAGTCTCTTCAAAGTGGAACAGTGCTGTTGTGGATTTCTAGCTGGACATTAAGAAGTATTCATTTCCATTTTCTGGATAGGCAGTGAGAGAGACTATTTTTGACAGTATATATATATATATATATATATATATATATATATCACATAATCTGTTTGAAATGTGGCAGTGAGAGGGCCATGTTTTTGGTCTAAATTTATTATCAGGGGGTGGTGAGAGCCCCCCTACAAATATCATTACTTTTCTGGTCATTATTAAATTTTAAACTACAGTTGGAGAGTCAATGCAAGACACTAATCTACTTGCTATTGCTGTTTAGGTTGTCATTTTACGTTGTCGTTTGGGGCAGGGGGTATTTATGTTGTTTGGGATATTTATTGTTTTACTTAAAATGGGTAAGAGTGATTGTTTTAACGGAGCTATTTTGTAGTATGAGAAAGGTTTTAAGTTTTGTTTTGTTTTGAGTTTTTATTTATTTTATTATTTATTTTGTGTTTGGTTGGGGTGGGTATATTTTTCTTTATTATTATTATTCGTTTTGGAGATTTCCTTTTTGGGGTCAGACACCTATGTTTTGTGCTTTTTGACTGTTGGTCAGCCTGTGGAATGTGTAGGTTCTCCCCTGGTCATGCGCTATTCGTCCTCTGCTCTCCATGTCCCTTGCCCGTTCCCCCACCTTTGATGTTTTCTACTTACCAGTGCTGCCGAGTGCTGGGTATTGTGCATAGGAGGGTGGTGGGGGTGGGGGGTGCAGACATCAGAGGTCAAATGAGCGGGTCTCTCGTATTGGGGTAGTTAGTTCTAGAAGACGCCCTGGGGTGAAATGGAACCTGGAACATGGTCTTCCATGTCTAGTCCCTATACCCAAGGACACCACTTCTTTTGGTGGGCAAATAACCGGGGCGTCCCCCAAAACCCATCCAACTCGAGCAGTGTTATGCAATGCCAGATCTGTTAAGAACAAGACTGCAATTATTGCAGATTTTGTTGGAACAACTGATCTGGCATGCATCACCGAGACCTGGCTGGATGAAAACTCTGGCCCCAAGTTGGAAGCGGCAATTCCGGCTGGGTACTCGATGATACACTGTTTGAGATTGGACCTCGGGGGGGGGAGCAGTCTGTTTCAAGACCGAGTTGAGCCTCACAAATGTACCAGTAGTGGAGGCTGAATCTTTTGAGTGTTCTGTGGTAGCAGGTGTGGGTTGTAGGATAGCTCTCGTCTACCATCCACCCAGGGATGAAAAGCTATTCCTACAGGAAGTAACTAATTTTGTCACCGACATGGCATTGGAGTCGCCCAGACTGATGGTTCTGGGTGACTTCAACACCTGGGTCAATGACAAACTCTCGCCATTTGGACAGCACTTCCTCCAGCTGATGACATCTCTGGGCCTTACACAGATTGTTACCTCTGCTACCCATAATCATGGTCACTCTTTGGATTTAGTTTTCCTCTTGGGGACTGAGGCCTCCGATTTGGAGGTGGAACCTGTCAGTTGGTCTGATCACTATGCTGTGAGGTTCAACTTTTTCACCCCTTCATAGGCCTGCCCCTGTGGAGATGGTCAGTTACTGCCCTTTACAGGATGTGAGCCCTGAAGGCCTAGCAGCGGTGATTGACCTCTCGGAGTTTCCTATGGCCAGCTTGAGTCCAGAGACCCTGGTCTTGGCCTATAATAAGGCCATCTCCACAGCCCTGGACTTGATTGCTCCTGTCTGTGTTCATCCTCTCCCACTTCGCCCTTGGGCCCCTTGGTTTGATGGGTCCTTGAGGGAGTTGCAGCGACTAGAACGAAGGTTAGAGTGGTGCTGGTGGAAATTCACCCTGGAGATCGACTGCCTTAGATTGGTAGAGCACTATCAGGCCTACCAATCAGCGATCTCCCATAAGAAGGCAGAATTCCTATCCAGGGAGATTGCTGCCACTGCTCAAAATTGACCAGCTCAACTCTTCTGAACTGTGGACAGGTTGTGCAACCCAGCCTGTCTGCAGCTCTGAAGATCTTTTTCACAAATGGAGTGTGATTAGCTTGCTCAATTCTTTGTGAATAAGGTGGACGACATCAGGTCGGAAATCCTCCTGACTCACTCTGTGGGGGATGGTGTTGGTTGGTGCTCGGTCACTACACCTCGTGTTTCCTGGAGTACCTTTGACCTGCTGGAGTTCATTGATGTCATGTGGATTGTCCAGGATATGCACCCTACGTGCTGTAGTTTGGATCTGGGCCCAACTTCCCTTATTATAGGTTGTTGTGATATTATTGTCCTGGTCCTGGTTCAGATAGTCCGGTGCTCCTTGGATTCAGGTGAGTTTCCAAGCTCCCTGAAGGAGGCAGTGGTAACACCCCTCCTGAAGAAAGCTTCTCTGGACCCAGATGCTCTGGCCAACTATAGACCACTCTCGAACCTCCCCTTTATAGGGAAGGTTATTGAGAAAGTAGTGGCGGTACAGCTGGAAAACCACCTGACCATCCATAACATCAACAACCTCTCCAGTCCGGTTTTTGAAAGAGGCATAGTACCGAGACCGCGCTGGTTCGGGTACTCAGTGATCTCCTGATGGCGAGAGATCAAAGAAGCCATTCTATTCTGGTGTTCCTTGAGCTCTCTTCAGCCTTTGACACTGCGGACCATGGAGTGCTGCTTGAGTGCCTGAGGTTCATCTGAGGCCTGACAGGTATGGTGCTTAGGTGGTTTATATCTTTCCTCACTGGCAGAACTCAGAGAGTTGTGTTTGGAATTTTTTCTTCAGACCCACTCTGTCTGTCATGTGGGGTTCCTCAGGGCTCAGTGTTGTCCCCTATGTTGTTTGCAGTGTACATGCTGCTCCTCAGAGACATTGTAAGATGGTATGGGCTGAGGTTTCACTGCTATGCTGATGATACCCAGCTTTACCTGTCTTTCGCACCTGACCAGGATAGTGCTCCCTCGATATTTAACAACTGCCTTGCTGAAATCTAGGATTGGATGAATCTGAGTTAGTTAAATTTGAACGCGGGAAAGACTGAGGTGATGGTTGTGGATCTGGGTCACCGGATAGAGGGGTTGAGGGCTGGTCAGTCCACTGGACCTTATCTGGGGGGCTCCCAGATTCTTATCTCTGAACAGGTGCAAGATCTGGGGGTGGTGCTTGATGATGGGCTGACCCTATGATCTCAGGTGTTGGCAGTCATCAAGTCTGCCTTTTACCATCTCAGGAACATCGCCAAGATCAAGCACCTTGTTCCATCCAGGTATCTGCCTATGTTGGTCCATGCCTTTGTGACCTCGCGCCTTGACTACTGCAACTCTCTATACTTAGGGCTTCCTGGGGTTGATATCCACTGCCTGCAGCTAGTGCAGAATGCTGCAGCATGATTGTTGATGGGGATCTCCCGTTCTTTGCATATTACTCCGGTGTTGTGCGATCTGCACTGGCTGCTGATTTGGTGGTGGATCACCTTCAAAGTTGGTTTACTGACTTATAAAGCCCTACATGGACTTGGCTCTGATTACTTGAAAGAGCTTCTTATTCCCTACTGCCCTGTGTGACAGTTTTGTTCGGCTGACGAGGGGTTGTTGGAGATTTCTTTGAAATCTGCTGGGGTCCGTGCATTTATGTTTATGGCCACTACCCTCTGGAATTCTCTACCCTGTCAGCTATGGGAGTGCGTGACTGTGGGGGATTTAAACAGGTGCTTAAAACTTTTTTGTGGTGTCAGGCCTTCAATGATGCATAATTGAATGGATTTGTTATTTTATTTATTACTGTATTTGCTGTTTGTGGTATTGTGGTTTTAATCTTTGTACAACGCCTTGATACCTCGAAAGGCACTTAAAAATAAAGTTTATTATTATTATTATTATATACCACATCTTCCCCAAGATGCTTGTCTTGTTTAAGTAGTCCCCAAGGGAGGTCACAAGAGCGCTTGCAGGTTCATGCCACCAGCATTAGGAGGAAATGGGAGAAGTCAGTCAGTTTTTGGAACAAGCTGTAAGTTTAGCTTGCTAAATGAAATGTTTGTTGTGTGTGAAAAGTCTTAAGCAGTTTGAATGGAAACTTCTGGCAAGTAGCTGAAAGAATGGGTATCAGGTAGGAGGGGCTTAACAAGGGTTGGGGTTAGTAAGTCCCTGGAAATGGCGCCAGACATGGCAGTCTGTTTTTTGTGCCACAATGTACATCAGTATAGTGTTTAAGGGAGGCACACAAAGCCAGATCAACCATGCTTTATACACATACTGTAGTAGTGATACCATATGCTGATATGCTTTCATTTTTGATATCCTTCTGGGTATATTGAGACACGTGTCAACACAGCTTGCCCCCAGTATAGTGCTCACCCTGCCTGGGGAGAGTGCCACTGCACAACTGGTCTTGGGAGCACCAGAGCTCCAGGGACCTCAAAAGGGAGGTTAGGAATCTCTAGGGTTTGAAAGAGACCCAGTGCTTAATACAAAATGTACAGTACAAGTCATATTAAAATGTTCCTCCTGCTCACTGGTTTAGCATTTTGCAATGAGTTGCTTAATGTGAACAATTTTCACTGCAATGAATTAATAAAAGTTTCCCAATGATTTGCTTCTAGCTGATATTTAGTTTTGGCTTACTTATCAGTGCAGTACAACTCATTAAGCAACCCATAAAAAATTGAACCACTGAGTTGGAACCCAATTTCACTACTGCAGTGTTCAGTACAACTTGATTGACATGTCATTCTACCAAATCACATGAAGAGTCTCTTATCAAGTTTGAGACAATAGCTGTCCTGCATTCAGATTGAAAACCCCGGCCCTGCCACCATGTTGTTTTTCCCACTTCTGAGGACTCTACTCACTGCTGTTGTTTTCATTCAGTTTAGCATATAACTTGTTATTTCTGCCCTTTTATTCCTTTATCCCCCAAAGTGCCTCTATTTCTGGCTCCACTGACTGTTTGCAGTTGTTTATCTGCTCTGCGATCACGCCACACAAAAGCTGCACATTTGTACAATAGCGCAATACATGTTACATTCAATAGCTATTGTGCAAATGGTAACTTTTGCACGATTAACACTGTACTATAGCAGCAGAAGAAAACTGCTGCCTTTTGTTGTATTCAGGACAAAAAGTAAAAAAATTAGGAAAAACATACATGGTACAAAATGGTATTGGAATTCATTAATTCCAATATAAAATGACAAGTACTGTACAGTACTGTATGAATTGGATTGGGCAAATCTGGGCAATTTATAAACTGAATGGCAGTAAGTACTGCACTGTAAATGCATTTGAAAATGCATTGCATGAACATTGGATGGGAGCTGAAGGGAGTTTACCATGACTGAAAGTGCACTGCATGTGAGTTGATGATTAGTTGAAAAAAAGTTTGTATTTTAAGCATTTAGAATTGCCACTGCATTGTCAGCACAAAAAGATAATGAAACAGCAGTGAGCTGGAGGAACAGTTTAATGTGACTTGTACTGTAACTGTGGTCCTTTAGTTGGGGCGGACCTGGAAATTATTATGAATGTGGGATGGCAACAGGCCTCACATTTGTGCTGGGTGCCATCAGACCAGTGTACTGATACAGCAGTTGTATTATATGCCACACTAGAGGTGGGGTTATGTGGAGTTCTGAAATAACAATTGTGTAGGGTATGCCCCATAACATATTGAAATGTAATGTGTGCAGGTATGATTGCAATGGACTGTGGCGAAGGAATGCCCAAAGAGCTCACTATGCTTGATTCCAGTTCCAGTATGGACATTACAGTTTGTGTGGTCTCATGTTATTGGTGACCCAGAGTATGGTTTAAGGTGCTCCTTATCCCCATAGCTGCTGACCTGTGATGACAGAGTGACTGGCATTGGTGCAGAACTGGTATTCATTGCATAAGGCTGGCACTCTCCTGGTAGAGGTGCCATCATATATCATTAGGCACAGGAGGGTGTCAGGGCCCTTTCAGCTGTTTTGATCTTTTCAATTTTTTTTTTTTTTGTTTTGGAAACCCTTAGCATACCCTCTACTATAAAACCTTTGAGTGGCATTATGAAAATCTTCTATATAGTCCAGTGCTTGAGTACAATTTCTCCTTTTCCTGACTAGTGGGGGATATGGCATACTTTTAATAAGTTAGAGTTGATGACACTTAGGATATGAGCTGTTGGCTTTCTAAATAATCCTGTTTCCAATTTACTTCTATGCAATTTCATAGTGATAAGCAAAAATGCCACTTCATGATCAAAATTGGCTACATATTTAAAAATGCTTTGATGTTGTATTCAGATATGTAAGAAATGAGGGGAGGATTCAACATGTTTTCAGATAATTGCTTTATTGTGAGCTCCTAACTGGCAATTTAGATAAATGCTGTTTTTATGTTTGCTTGGACGTATGTGCAAGAAACATAGTGCCATCATCCGAGTTTTCAGAGGTGTGGCAGCCCTCTTCCAATTCAGTCAGTGTGTTTGCAGGCATGGCCGCAGTTCTCCAGTGCCTGCTGGAGCTGTCTATGACAGCAGTCCAAAATGCAGTGGAGTACAGTTGAAAGGGGGAGCTACGCTTCAGTGAGCAGCGATAAGATATCACCTGCTTATGCCACACCCCTACACACACACACACACACACACACACACACACACACACGCACGCATACTGCATGCTCGCCTCCATGCACACTGTGTAGCCGGCGGGTGCCCAATCCCGTCGGCTCTGCTGCCCCCCCAAAACAGAGCCCATATGCCACGCTGGGTGCCCACCAGCGTGGCTGCACATCATATAGCTGACAGGGTGCCCAATCCCCGTCGGCTCCACTGGCCCCCCCCCGAGCAGCAGGTGCCATGCTGGGAGCCCACCAGCATGTCAACAGATGTTATTGCTGATGGGGTTCCCAACTCCATCAGCTCTACGCCCCCACCAGCCATCTGTGCCACGCTGGGAGCCCACCCCAGCATGGCAAACATCCCGCATCATCATTTAAAAAACCTGAAACTGGAAAACAGTCCTCGCTGTCTCTGCCCCACCCGCCACCCATTGCACACCCTGCCTCCCCACACACACCCCTGACCCCATACTTACTCCAGACTCGCACGATTGCATCTTTGGTGGACTGGGAACACGCCTGCACTCTTCAAAGCTGACTGCAACTGAGGAAATGCCGTAAACTGTATAATGGGATAGATAGGGTTTTTTCAACTTTGCTGCATATCTCAGCCATTTTTTGGGATTTTTGCACCAAATTTTCAACATGGGGTTTTTGGGACCCCTTCTCATGAATGCTCTCACTGTCATGGCATTAATCAGGCCCAAAGGGTGATTTTGCAGTCATTGCATGAAATCACCTTTCTGGACTGAGTAACAAAATGACACTGCCACTGTTCATAAGGTGGGCTCTCAAAGAGCCTATGTTGAAAATTTGGTGGAAAAATTCCTTAAAATGATTGTTTTATGAGCCTGCATTGTGCAGTTCCTATACACGCTCGTTGCGAATTTTCAATATTTTCACTCCAGATTTTCAACATTGCCATTTTACCACACCTCCTTATGAGCAGTACAGCTGTCATTTTTCACATCTTGCCCAAAATGTGTTTCCGCCCAGGTAGCACACAATGGCGCAGTCGGTGTGTGAAATCAATGTATGGGACACATTAAGAAAATCACAGTGACACTGTTAATGAGCAGAGGTCTTAAAATGGCTATGTTGAAAATTTGGTGAAAAAATTCCTAAAAATGACTGTTTTACGAGTGCGCGTTGTGCAGTTCTTACGCACGCTCGTAAGTTTGCGAATTTTCTATATTTTCACTCCAGATTTTCCACATTGCCATTTTATTACACTTCCTTATGAATAGTACAGCAGCCATTTTTCACATGTTGCCTCAAATGTGTTTCCGCACATGTAGCGCACATTGGTGCAGTCGTGCGAAAACAATGTTTGGGACAGATTAAGAAAATCACAGTTACACTGTTCATGAGCAGAGGTCTTAAAATGGCTATGTTGAAAATCTGGTGACAAAAGTCCATAAAATGACTGTGTTATGAGTGAGTATTGCGCAGTTTCCACGCACCCTCATAAGTTCATGACTTTGTAATATTTTCAGTTCAGATTTTCACCAGTGGCATTTTTCCACACTTCCTTATGAATGGTACAGCTATCATTTTTCGCAACATGGCCGAAATGTGTTTTCACACTTTCAGTGCAGAGATGCGTGATCGCTGTGGGAAATCATTGTTCGGGACAGATAAAGAAAATCACAGTGACACTGTTCATGATTAGAGGTCCCAAAATGCCTGTGTTGACAATCTGCTGTAAAAAATCCCCAACCTAATTACATTACGGGTGTGTGTTGCACAGTTTCTATGCACGCTCATGACTTCACCAGTTTTTAATATTTTTACTGCAGATTTGCAACATTGCCATTTTTTACACCTCCCCATGAACAGTACAGCTGTCATTTTTCACATCCTGTTCGGAATGTGTTTTTGCACCTGTGGTGCTAAATGCCGTAGTCACTGTGCATAAGCAGCTTTCAGTTAACAAACTACCATTGCCACTATTCATGAGGTGGGGGTCACAAAAAAATCATGTTGAAAATTTGGAGTGAAAATGCTAACGAATGCCTGAGGTGTTAGGGTTTCCAACCATAATGCCCCACCCTGTAGAGAATGACAGGCATTAGGGGTGTGACTTGGGATTCTTGCCTGTAATGCTCACACCATTCCATACCCTGCAGCCAGTGAGAGGCACCGAGGTATGTCTTGGACTCTTCGGCCCCAAAGTTCACCCCATTCTCCTATACCGCACCCATCTCACTGTATTTCCTGATGGAATGGGGTGCACATAAGGGCCAAAGACCCCAAGGCACACTGTGACACTTGTCAGTGTCTGCAGGGTAGGGTGTGGTGAAATGGCATGGCCGTTATGCCTGACGACCCAAAGGCACAGCCCAATGCCTGTCACTCTCTGCAGGGTGGTGGTGGGGTTGGCTTCAGCTCAATACTTCACTGCCATTTCTATTATGCAGCTCTGTAACTTCTACACTACCAATGCCAATGCCAGCAAGCAAACATTCGGCATTGACAAATCCATGTTTAGCTCTAGATCCTATATACTTACATCTCTCTGTTGATGACTGTATACTTACATCTCTCTGTTGATGGCTGATAAGAGAAAAGCAGAATTTTCTTAGTCATCTGAAGAGCATTCAGGCTGGCAGTATAGCCTAGAGGTTAGAGGAACGAGGTGTGAACAAGCTTGATACATCCAGCAGACCAGACCTGAGTTTGATTCTCACAACCTCCACTTGCCCAGTGCTCCCAGGTCGCCCCTGAAAACAGGCACTTGTGCCTAGTGGGCCTTACCCAGTTACCAAAGACTAAAATAAAAAATAACAAAAAAATAAAACAATTAAGCCATTGAATAAGCTTTCTCACTTGTAAGCATACACAGATGGTATCCAAAGAGCAGGAGAGGGAAGATTCAACCCTGGGACAGAAACACTGAATGCCAATCTGTGGAAGTCCATGGTGGGACCAATAGAAAGAAGCTCCCCTAACACTATAAAAAGCCAAATCACTTCTCCTAAACCAATTACCATTTATTTAGAGCTTACCAAGGGATTACCAAGATTACTGAAGTACATATTATCAAAACACCAGGAACTTACAATATCATGCTCTCTGTATGGAAGAAGCTACCATCACAAGTAAATTCCTTGTCTTTAACAGAAGTTAGCCACAGCAACAACTGTAACTTCAGCAGTCTGTTGCGGCAAAAGCTATGGCTGAAATTGAGCATAAACAAAGATATTCATCATCTAAAGTGCCTGTTGTATCCTCTATTCTTATTTTCAAAATTTTCCTATGTCTCCTTAACTCCTGGAGCTGATAGATAACAGCATGAGTGCCGGTACTGCAGGTGCCACAGGTGCTTGTCATACAGTACTTTCACTGGGAGCTGTGTTGGAAAAATGTATCCAGTTGACACAGTCATTGGACTGCCAGTTCCACGTTTTATCAGAAAAGGTGGATATCCTGTAGCATGACACCAAACAGAATAGAGAGAAGATTGATATGGTATAAAAAAATGTGGAATCTAATAAAAAGGAAATAGAGAAATCCACAAACAAAATAAGTGGGAATGCACGCAACAACAGCTAACTTGATTTGGGACACTAGACTGTAACTACTGTATAACAACATTGTAACTGCACTGTAAGTACTGTGCAGTTACATGTAACTACTATACTATGTAGCTGTAAACTAGTTTCATATTTGCATGTTGTGTACTTACACAATTTGCATGAAGTAATAGTTACACGTGTAACAACTACTGCTGTCTCCCTTTCGGCACAAATCAATTCATTCTGACAAGTGTAACTACGCATTTAATAGCTGTTGCAAAATGTAACAGAAAATCTGTTATGCAATTATCACTGTATCTCTTCTGGCATTATGTAATTTGTGCTTACAAGGGCAACTACATATGTAATAGCTATTGCAAATTGTAACAGCAAATCTATTGTGTAATGACTATGTTAACTAATTTTGGCATTATTAAATTTGTTCATACAAGTGTAACTATAATACATATGAATGCAAGTCTTGTGCAGTGTTTCAAGAATCTATGTCTATCTGGTATTTATTTAAAAGGTAATCACACAGAAAAACTTTAAAGTGTAATCATATGCTTACGATGTAACTTCAGTCTGCTACTCTTAAATGCACTGGCAGGCAACAGTTTAGATGATATTTCATGTCTGTATTCCAGTTTTTCATGAGCTTACAGGCTAATAAACATGCAGACTAACACTGTGAATTGATATATAACTGTGTAACTGTAGTAAAGTCACAGTCTCACACTCACCACCTCAAAGTAAGATAGCCCACCCCGTCTGTTCATGTGCAAATATCCTTTATTGTAGTACAATAACAAACCACCACTCCTCACGCTTTGATGCATTTCAGATAGAACCTTTTTCAAAAAGCATAAGGAATTCAGTTAGTGATGTGTCTTAAATGGACAAATATGATGTCATCAGAAAAGGACAAAAAGGCAATGCATACGTAACAAAATAGGAAACTACAAAAATACAACAGTAAAGATACATATATATTTCCATAGATGCCCCATAATAAGTTAACATTCTTTATTAAAATCAGCAACTAGTGCAAATCAATTACAGTATATATTTAACATTTTTATGTTTGCTTGCATGCATGTGCAAGAAACATTATGCGGCAGCGCAGAAGAGAAGCAAGTTGTGAAGGTGCAGCACTGTGGCAGCCAGTGGAGGCACTGCATTTGGGGGCTTGGCACTGGTGGACCAATGGAGGCACAGTGTGCCGATGACACTGGTCTCTAAAAGTGCCACCAAGTAGAAACATTTTTGCCACTGCAATGAGGGGCCACCTCCTCACTGAAGCATCAGCCATTCTGCTGCAATGAGGGAGCAACCTGCCATTGCAGGGCGGTACCTTCCCAAGTCTAACAATTAAATAAACATGGCGGCTGATTGCCACCACCTCTCAGCCCCATGAAAGCCAAATGGGGGTGGCCAATCCACCTATTGGAAGCCCCTGACCCAATTAATTTGCTGATGGGCAGCCCACTCCCTGTCGGCATGATGTAACTCCCTCCCCCATTTGTTGTGTACTGAGGGGGTGCCCAATCCCTCTTAGCATCATGACCCCCCAAACAGTCATTCTTTGCTGACGGGGGGGCCCAATCCCCATCGGCTTCAGTACCCCCACCCCAAAAAAGGCAAGTGGCACACTGGGAGCCCACCCCAGTGTGCTGGAACCAGGCCTGGAAAAAAAAACCTTCCCGCGACATCTTTTTCCTTTTTTTTATCTTCCTGAAACCAAGAAAATGGTCCCACAGTGGTCGCCACCCTCTCCTCCAACCTGCAACAACCCACTGCACACCCGACCTCCCCACACCCCACTTATCCCATACTTACCTCCAGACCCCGGTGCGATGATCTTCGGTGGACCGGGAACACGTCTGCACTCTTCAAAGCTGACCGCGAACTGAAGAAATGCTGGTAAGCTGTATAATGGCATAAATAGGGATTTTCAACTTTGGTGCATATCTCAGGCATTTTTGGGAATTTTGGCACCAAATTTTCAACATGGGGTTATTGGGACCCCTCCACATGAATTCAGGCACTGTCATTGCGTTATTCGGTCCTGAATGGTGATTTCATGGTCACTGAGTGGAATCACCTTCCAGGACTAATTAACAAAATGACAGTACCAGTGTTCATGAGGTGGGCTCTCAAAAAGCTTATGTTGCACATTTGGTGAAACAAAATCCAGACTGTTTTATAAGCATGCATTGCACAGTTTCCACACATGCTCATAACTTCACAAATTTGTAATATTTTCACTCCAGATTTTCAACATTGGCATTTTTCCATACCTCCTTATGAACAGTACAGCTGTTATTTTTCACATCCTTGTCAAACTGTGTTTTCGCTCTTCCAGCACAGAATATCGTGGTCGCTCTGGGAAGTCAGTGTTCGGGACAGATTAAAAACAAATCACAGTGGCACTGTTCATGAGCAGAAGTGCTAAAATGCTTATGTTGAAAATTTGGTGACGAAAGTCCATGAAATGACTGTGTTACGAGTGTACATGGCACAGTTTCCATGCACCCTCATAATTACTCGCATTTGTAATATTGTCACTCCAGATTTTCAACACTGCCATTTTTTCACACCTCCTTATGAACAGTACAGCTGTCATTTTTCATATCCTGCCTGAAATATGCATGTGCACATCTGGTGCAGAATAGCACGGTAGCTGTGGGAAATCAATGTTTGGGATAGATTAGGAAAATCAAAGTGACACTGTTCATGAGCAAAGGTCACAAAATGCCTATGTTGAAAATCTGATGAAATAATTCCACTAAATGACTGTGTTACGCACATGAGTTGCGCAGTTTCCATGAAAGCCCGGATGTTCAAGTATTTTTAATATTTTCACTACAGATTTTCAACATTGCCATCTCTTCACAGCTCCCTATGAATGGTACAGCTGTCATTCTTCACATCCTGCCCGATCTGTGTTTTCATATATCTGGCACAGAATGGCACGGTCACTGTGGGGACTCAAAGTTCAGGACACATTAACAAAATCACAGTGCCACTGTTCATGAGATGAGGTCCCAAATGCTTTCATGAGGTGGGGGTCCCAAAAAGGTCATGTTGAAAATTTGTAGTGTAAATACCAACTAATGCCTGGGGCGTTAGGGTGTCTAACCATAACGTCCCACCCTGTATAGACTGACAGGCATCAGGAGTGTGCCTTTGGATTGCCGACTGTAATACTCATGCCATTCCACCCCCACTGCACCACCCTGCAGCCAGTGACAGGCATCGAGGTGTGCCTTGAACTCTTTGGCTCCACAGTTCACCCTGTTCTCCTATACTGCACCCATTTCAGCGTATGTCCTTATGGAATGGGGTGACTGTACAACTGAACACCTTAAGGCACACCTCAACATGTGTCGGTGTCTGCAGGATAGGGTGAAGTGAAATGGCATGAACGTTATGGGTGATGACCCAATTGCATACCCAATGCCTGTCTGTCTCTACAGAGTGGAAGTGGGGTTGGTGTGAAGTTCAATATTTCACTGCCATTTCTATTCTGCATCTCTCTAACTCCTGCATTTCCAATGCTAATACCAGCAAGCAAACATTTGGCATTGACAAATGCTTGTTATTATTACTATTATTGCACTCAAGTGGTAAAATATTTTTATCCAAAATATCGAGAGTATCCTGATTTTGCATAGACTATAAGGTCTCAAGAATACACAAAGACATGCAAACAGGGGGTCCACTCAAAGATTTTCACTTTCTCTTCACTGGTCTGGAGAATAAATATCTGAAAACATTTTAATAAAGAAAAACATATAAGTATATGTACAATGACTGTAACAAGTCACTAAAAGCAATAAATAACCTATAGAACCCCATAATCTTTTATGCACTTGAGTGTGCAAAACATTAAACTCCTTATGTTGGTTCAAGAATATATCTTCTAATCTGTCCAATCTCACTAGAATTTCTGCAGATCTTTATGTTTATTTCTGCAAGTAAGGAGACAGGTCAAACCTGTCATTTAAACCCGGGTATTGGAAAGCTTTCAAGGTATATATCCAGTACCCTTCTCTTTTTAAAATCATTGTATTATAGTTACCACCATGGGGCTGGGGGTACACTCTCTCGATACCTTTGAAAGTGAAGCCATGCTCAGTATTGTTCCTAACCTGCTGCATATGTGAAGCAGTAACATATGTCACATCTTTATTTGCAATGGCTCTCCTATGTTCTCCCACCCGTGTCTTAAACTGCCTTGTTATTTTTCCGACATAAAGGGCCCCACATTTACAGTTAGCTTGATAAATAACACCAGAAGTATCACATGTAATAAGTTGTTGAATACCAAAAGTCTTCTGTACATTCAGACTTGTAAATTCCTTATCTTGTTTAATAATCTGACAGTTTATGCAATTGCGGCATTTAAAACATCCTGTGTATTTGTTAGTAAGCCATGTCTTCTGTGTGGATAATGTCTGCCTACTATGTATCAATAAGTCCCTCAAATTAGCAGCCCATTTGTCAGTGAATCTTGGCACTTGATCATTTAAAGTCCTTAGACCTGAATCACCTTCAAGATATTTCAATTCTTTAAAATAATCTGTCTCACTCTGTGTCAGTATACATTGTCTGTTGTAACAAAGTTCAACTAGTTGTTAAGTGTGTGTTCCCCGTGCTGTTGATTTTGTAGAACTGCATTGCTGTCAGTCTCCCTCACTGTCTGGGCTGTCTCCACTACTTTTTTCATGTTGTACCCCCTCTCTTGGAATATCTGGCTGAGATCAGTGGCAGCTCTATCATAAGCTTCATAAGTACTACAATTCCTCCTAAATCTTAGGAATTGTCCTTTAGGAATATTTTGCACTATATGTCGGGGGTGGCAGCTGGATGACGAAAGTAAGGTGTTACGCTCACATCTGTTTCTGAGGATATCTATATGGATATTATGATTTACATCCTTCTGAATGTAGAGGTCAAGATACTTGACCTCCCACTGACTGGCAGTGTAAGTAAAGCGTAGGTTGGGATTGGAGGCATGCAAGTAATTAACATATTTTTCTAACATTTCCAGTGAACTGTCCCAAATAATAATCACGTCATCTATAAAGCATCTATACAAATTTATACATGAAAAGAAAGGATTGACTTCAGGATCTCTAATGACTTCGTTTTCCCATTTTCCAACATACAGATAAGCCACACTAGGTGCAAAAGTGGCACCCATCGCAGTCCCACTTACCTGTAGAAAAAATTCATCCAGAAAAGTAAAGGCATTGTATTTCAGTACAAATTCTACTAGTTTTAGGAGAAACTCTGTAGGGGGGTTATGTCTCATTTTCTCTGGTGTTGAGAAAAAGGCCATACTATCTAAGGTATCTTCATGGGGGATATTCATGTAGAGGGACTCAGTATCCATTGTCCTCTGATCCCCTTCAGAAATAAAATTCTCTCCACACCTGCTAACTTGGATGCCTATTGACAACATTTTATTTGGCACTAAATTAATATTTACATTCCCATTTCTTCATTTTTCAACATTTCATTTAATACAATAAATATATCAGTCCATTCTTTAATTTGGAACTTTCTTCCTTTCTAGTCCTTTTCATCTTGTGTGTTGTCCTTCTGGGTCCACACACTCAGATCTGACCCCCCAAACCATCACCAGAACCAGGTAGCAACTTACCAGGACCTCCACTGCCCTAGGTCTGGACACTAGGATCCGACCTCTAGTCTCTATCCCCTCCCCCTTTTTTACTTCCATGCCTGGGTGCCATTTGCCCCAGCCCGTGTTGCCCTGCCCTCCCCTTTCTGGCTACCCCAATTGTCCCTCTCAATGCCCCCCTTTTCCTCCCCTTCCTGCTCTCAATGCTCCCAAATGGGCCACTTGCTGACCACATGTCAGGGCTCTCACAGCCCCCCAGGCCAATCTGCTGCTCTTCTACTGTTGCCCCATTCCCCGCAGGGCTGCCCCCATTGGGCACCCCACCCAAAAACTCTACCTTAGCCATTACCCCCCAGTAACTGCTCTTATACTCATCCCCCTGCCCCCCCATGTATGGGCAGGTGGGTGGTAACATTTCCTAGCAAAAAGAGGGCTCTGCAAGGGTTGCCAGCACATATATAGCAAAGAAGAACTGCTGGCTAGGACTCCTCTGAGCCCCTCCCCTTAACCAATGGCCAGTGAGATCTGGCCTCACTGTGTCAAATGACACAGTATGATGTCACTTAGGCCCTCCCACCCTTCTCCCCCCCCACCCCTCTCTCTTCTGTATTTATCTCTTAGGGGCCATATGACAATTAGGAATGTCTTTTAGTGGCAAACCTCTTTGTCCTCGGATCCCCTTCAGAAATAAAACTCCCTCCACACCTGATTGCTTGGATGCTTGTTGACAACATTTTATTTGGCACTAAATTAATATTTACAGTCCATTTTTTCATATTTCAACATTTCATTTAATACAGCAAATACATCAGTCCATTCTTTAATTCAGAACTTTCTTCCTTCCTGGTCCTCTGCTTCTTGCATGCTGTCCTTCGGGGTCCGGACACTCAGATATGACCCCCCACACCATCACCAGACCCAAGTACCAACTTATCAGGACCTCCACCCCCTAGGTCCGGACACTAAGATCTGACCCCTAGTCTCTGTTCCCCTCCCCCCCTTTTACTTCCACGCATGGTGCCTTTGCCCCAGCCCGTGTTGCCCCTGCCCCCTCCCCTTTCTGGTGCCCCCGATTTTCCCTCTAGCTCCCCTTTTGACTGACCCATCTCCAGCTCACGATGCAGCATGGGGCGCACCCCTCCTTGTGGACTAGTACCTCAGGCCCTTTTTCTCAATCTCCCCAATTGGTCCATGATGGGTCTCAAGAATAGGCACATGCCGAACTCCAACAGGTGTACCCCATCTGACCTATATACCTCTGCTAGCTCAAAGGAAATGTCCCTGTGTTGTATATGCACTCCTCCATCTCAATCACTGCTCTTGCCACCTTCCTATTAAGCCAGTTCCTGCCTTTTTCTACTGTCCTAACCTCCTTGGTGCCTCTCCATACCCTACAGGACATGATCTCGGACCAGCTGAGGACCACCCTCGGCCACCAACCCTTCACCCTTTCTAACTCAGCCATAATGGCCTGCACTAGCAATCCCCCCATGGTGTCTCCCCTAGGTCGTTTCCTCCCCAGGTGTATTACTAGACTGTCAGGCCTGCTCCATCGGACCCACAGCTCCTCTAATAAAAGCATCAGCTGCATCCATCTCATGCCCCTTATTCCTTTCCAATGCACCTTCATGTGCTCCATGCCAGACCACAATTGTGTTCCCCTGCTTCAGGATGCTGCAAACCTCTCTGCCCAATAGATGAAGCAGTAGCCCACGATCCAGACCTTTCATTTTGTTCCTGCTGGGGGAAACAAAAAACAGGGTGAGAACCATGCCATCAATATCTCACATATTTCTTGTAGCTGCTGGATCTCCAGCGCCCGAGCTGCTTTACCTCCACTTCAGATTCCCCACTGGCCATGGCCTCTGATGCCACTCCTATTCAAAAAGAATGAGGGATGTAGCTGTAGGGGTCCTCCCCTACAAAGGAAAGGGCCTTCTTAAGGACCCCCCTGACCTGGAAACCCCTCATTGGACTGCCATCCCTGTGGAGGAACAATACCCCCCCACTAGTCCCCTGAATACTCCCATATTCTTTTAATGCTGTGACTGCGCATACAGTACCTCACCCCACTGCTGTCTAGTCAATGTCACCAATTCATCCCTACCTCCTTCATCCATTTTGGATGTGGGCAGGTGAATGACCACCCTGTCTCATCCCCACTCAATGTGCCCAGCCTGTAGACCCTGTGCTGTCCCTGATTTCCTCGGGCCACCACTTCCCCAATCCTGAAGTCCCCTCTGGCCATCACTGTGAAAACCACCCTAAACAAACACACTTCCTTCACTGAATTGCATATGTGCTGTAGGGCCCCATCACTCTCTGCAGCAGCTGCCCATGGTGGGCTGACCCCCATCCCTTCTTTCCCCTTGTCCTCTCTGCCAGCCTGTGACCATCCTCTGGGCCACCCTCCCTGCAGTGGTGTCCAGCC
Source organism: Neoceratodus forsteri (assembly GCA_016271365.2). Taxonomy (NCBI): domain Eukaryota; kingdom Metazoa; phylum Chordata; order Ceratodontiformes; family Ceratodontidae; genus Neoceratodus; species Neoceratodus forsteri. Next base: position 1,123,130,628 of record CM057449.1, on the reverse strand, counting down.
AACCTCTATCCTTACACATCCAACCTATGCCAGCCAGCTGCACCCCCATGGTGGTGTGGGCCATCCCTTCCTCCTACATCTCCACCACATATTGCCTCACTTGGTCGTCAGAGACTGGTTCCCCCATACCCCACCCGGACCTGGTTCGGAACTCCTGGAAATCTCCCCATGCACTTTCATATGCCCTCAAAATGTTGGCTGCCCATAGGCTATGGCACAGCCACCTAGCTTTTTCCCTCCAATCTTCCATAGCTGGTCCGGGACCCTGGTCCTGTGTATTGCTGCTTGTGAGGCCAGCTCCCGGAACCTGTCCAGCTGCAAACGGAAAGACTGTCAGCCATCTCATTTCTAATCCTTTCAATATGCTGTGCCTTAAATGACAAATTCAGTTACAGTCCCCGCAGCATCATGTGAAGCAATACCCCTTCCTACTGTATCCATACTCCCCTCTTGTCTATTTATCACCTCCATGACCCCTTTGTTGTCACACCAAAAGAGTATGTGTTTCTCCCCTCATCCTGTCCCCCCACACCTCCATGGCCACCCAGATGGGAAATATTTCCAAAAAGTACTCCCAGTGTCCTGTAATTTAAAAATGTACTTATTGCAGACATAGGGATGCCCAATCCCCTTGTCAGCATTTGAAGCCCCCCCCAGCACTGTGGGACACTCTGGATTCCACTCCTAGTGTCCTGTAAATTAATAATTTCTTTATTGCCAACATCAGCATGCCCAGTCCCCATGTTGTCATTTGAAGCCCTTCCCCCAGCACTGTGGGACATGGGGAGCCCACTCCCAGTGTCCCATAATATTAATGAATTTTTAACCTGAGATGAAGAAAACTGTACCACAATGTCTTTTTTTCATGTAATCTGAAAAAAGAAAATGGTTCCTCTTTGTCTCCACCATTCCTCTCACCCATCCCCACTCTTCCAGTGCCAATGTTCATGAGGTCTGCTCCCAAAAAGCCCATTTTGAAAATCTGGTGAAAAAATGTCTAAGAATGGTTGCGTCTTACATGGTCATTGCACGTGCAAAACTTTGGTAATTTGTAATGTTTTTACTCCAAATTTTCAACATAGCTATTTTTTCACTTTATCTCATGAACAGTACAGCAGTCATTTTTTACACCCTGCCCAAAATGTGTTTTTGCACCTGTGGCACAGAACAGCATTTTGCCACAGATTTGAAAATGTTTACCTATGAGGTTTATGAGGTGGGGTCATAAGATGACTATGTTCAAAGTTTGGGGCCAAAATATGAAAAATATCTAAGTTGTGACAATTCATTGCAATTCCGGTATACCCGTTGGTAACTTTGGAAAGATTCAATATTTTGATCCCAGATTTTCATCATAGTCTTCTTATTATCCAACCTCATGTATTTCATAAGTGTCATGTATTTCATAAGTCATTTTTCAAATCCTGGCCAAAATGTATTGTCACACCTGTGGTACAGAATGGTGTTGCAGTTGCACAGAATTATGTTTTGGCAGGGATTTGAAAATTTTCTCTGCTGGTCACATTTGCTGGGGTAATAAGATGGCTATGCTGATAACTTGGTCATACATCCATGAAGAGATGACTGCACAGAGCCAGAAGGACCCAGTGATCCCACAGTAAAATAAGGAAAATCACAGAGAATGGGAGTGCAGGCTCCGTGATGTAAGGGCAGTTTCGAAGGGTGGGGGTGGGATACAAGTAAGCTATCAGAAAAAGAAAGGAAAGGAAATTTATTGCAAAAAAACTTTGTTAATGCTTCAGTTAGGGTGAGTAGTATTGTGACAAAAGCAGGGAAATGATGCGTTAGGGTTTGCAATTCTAACACCTCACCCCCACCCTGCAGACACTGACAGGTGTCAGGGATGTGCCTTGGGCTCATCAGCCATAAAGCTCATACCATTCCACCCCCACCCCAACCCTGCAGACACGACAAGCATCAGGGTGTGCCTTCAGGTCATCAGCTCTAACACTCACCCCATTCTCCTACACTGTACCTATGTCAGCTTATTTACTTATGTAATGGATTGAGCATTAGGGCTGATGACCCCAAGGCACACCTCAATGCCTGTCAATGTTTACATGGTGGGGGGACGTGGAATGATATGAGCATTATGGCTGACAAGCCTGAGACACATCCCTGATACTTGTCAGTATATGCAGAGTGGGGGTGTGGTGTTAGGGTTGGAAACCTGAATGCCTCATTTTCCTGCTTTTTTCACTATACTACTCAACCTAACTGATGCATTGAGGAAGTTTTTTTTTGTGTGTATATATATATATATATATATATTTATATATATATGTTGAAGTGACAAAAGTAGGACAATGTGGCATTAGGGTTTCCCAGCCCTAACACCCTACCCCCACCCACCAGATGGCAACAGGAAAAACCATTACAGTTTCAATTCTCTTGTGTCTTCACTAATCAGGCATGGGGGTATGCCTTGGGGTTGTCAGCCCTAATGCTTACCCCCATTCTCATATACTATACACATCTCAGCTTATTTCATGATTGAATAGGGTGAGCGTTAGGGCTAACAACCCCAAGGCACACCCCATGCCTGATTAGCAAAGATGCAGGAGAGGTGAAACTGTAATAGTTCTCCTTGTTGCTGTCTGGTGGGTGGGTGTGGGGTGTTAGGGTTGGAAACTCTAACACTATATTTCCCTACTTTTTTTGCTTCAACCTTAACTAGTGCATTAACAATGTTTTGGTAAGATTTCCCTTACTTTTTGTGATAGTATCCCTCCTTAGATGCTTACATATATCCTGAAGACATACAAATGGGTGTGAAGCGCAGGGCCAGAAGGGATCTGCTCTTCTTGTGTACATAGGTGAAGTGTATGGAGGATCCTGCACTCTCATCTCTCCACTGATGTGTACACATATGTTGTTATGGAAGTGCAGGGCCCAGAGCACTTCTATTTGTAGCAAAACAGCCACAACATTGTCAGTATGCCATTCTTAGTAGCCCACCTCATGAACCCAATATAAGTAGGTGGAGTACTACACCCGAAGCCGCAGTACAATGAAGCACATGTATCCAAAAGTGCATACTGAGCATGTGCAGAACCCTAATTTTTCAAAACCTTTATAACTCCAGACTGCACTAATATTTTTCCACCAAACTAGAAAAAGGCACATCTGTTAGGTAAGCCCTTTGTACCCTGACAGCGTCAAAGTAAAATTGCACAGTGTTTCTGAGGTGCACAGCACCAAAGAAACACCTCATATTACAATGTTATCCTATGGGAAATGAAGAAAACATTCAAACCCGTAGAGCTCCAGACCCAATTAATATGCTTTCACCAAACCAGCAAAAGGCACACCTGTGGGGAAAGCCCTTTGTACCCTGAAAATTGCAGGCCAAAATTCCAAACCTTTTCTTCACTGTGGAGTGAAAAAGAAACAGCTGTGTTATAATCCTTTTGCATGTTCTTTTTTTCACAATTTCTGAAAAAGGATTCCTGAACATGAAAAAAGACATGGAAGAGGATTTCAAAATGTTGAAAAAATTAAATTTCCAACTCATTTTTCACAAAACTAACACAAGAATAGGTTGAAATGGTTTCTGATTAGCAGAACATGTGTTGGTTTTTATTAAATGCATCTTTTTTAAGTTTAGTTTTGTTTCCCTCGCTAACTGAAAAACAAAATTGCGATGGCACAAAAAAAGATTTCCCATTTGCAACATAGAATGACACATTTGCAAAAAAGGATTAGCCATTTGCAAAACAGGATCCTTTTTTGAGCCTCACTTCTAATTGAGAGCACTACTGAGCATGCTCAGAACCTGAATGTTGAAATCCTTATAACTCCAGACTGGATTAATATTTTTTTCACCAAACCAGCGAAAGACACATCTGTGAGGCAAGCCCTTTCTACCCTGAAAATTTCAGATCACAATTACAAACCTTGTCTGTACTGCAGAGTGACAAAAAAGTGACAAAACATGGTAAATGTCATACTTTTTTACACTCTGTATCTCTGCACCCATGCATCTGACCAGAACAAAATATAACACATCATGAGACCCTGGGTACCTGATAGCACATGCTAAATGTCATGTGAATCAGTTGAATGGTTGTGAAGTTATTAAAGTGCACAATTTCGAGTTTATCCTAGAAGTGCCTGTTCAACCCTAACTATAGGGCTGTGACCATGGCCCTATAATATATAGATATATATTCTTTGCAAAAAAACATCATTAATGCATCAGTTAGGGTTCCAGCAACAAACATAGGGAAATGTGGTGTTAGAGTATCCAACCCTAGCACTCCAGCCCCACCCTGCACACACCAACAGGTGTTCGGGGTGTGCCTTGGGGTCATCAGCCTTAATGGTCTCCCCATTCCATAAGTAAATAAGCTGAGATGGGTACAGTATAGGAGAATGGGATGAGCATAAGGGCTAATGACCCCAAGGCACAACCTCGACACCTGTTGGTGTGTGCAGGGTGTGGGTGGGGTGCTAGGGTTAGAAACCCTAACATTACATTTCCAAGATTTTGTCACTGGAACTCTAACGGATGCATTAATAATATTTTTTCCAAAGAATTTCTTTACTTTTGGAGATAGTATAATCATATCCTCATTTGGTGTTAGGCATGCTGAGCTGTTTGGGCCCTGTGCTCCCACCCCTCCAGAGATGCATACATGCATGTTGCCATGGGAGCATTTCAGCAAAAACAGCAACCAAACTGTCAGCATAGCCTTGTTATTACCCCACCTCATGAACGCTAGGCTGAGAATTTTCAAAATCATGCTGAAACGCTATTCTGCACCACCACCACAATGTCATTCCACACCACAGGTTAGAAAACACATTTTGTCCAGGATTTGAAAACTGCCAACTGTCACACGCATGAGGTGATGTAAAGAAATTGCTATATTGAAAATTTGGGGTGAAAATATTGAAAATTACTAAAGTTAGGAGCGAGCATAGTGAAATGTAAACAGATGCACACAACGTTGCCATTTTAACATACTTTGATCCCAAATTTTCAACATACCCTTCTTATGACCCCACCTTGTGAATAAGTATGCTGAAAATTTTGAAATCCAGCCTGAAAGGTGATTTAGCAAACCAACCGCAACATCACCTTTCAGGTAGGATTTGCAAAATGACAGCAACATTGTTCATGAGGAGGTATCTCCAAAAGGCTATGTTGAAAATGTGTTGTCAGAATCATTAAAAAGGACAAAGTTATGTACCAAAGTTGAAAACCCCATTGAAATACATTCAACTGCATTAACCTTAGTTTCTCAATTTCTTGGTAGCCTAGTGGTCCCTCCCCCCTCCTCCATTCTCTGATCACTGTCCTGTTGTGTAAAAATAATTGCCTGGTAGTCTAATGGTCTCTCTCCACTCTCCTGTTCACAAATAAACATCCCATCCCTGTATAAAAAAAATTATGATTCCCTGGTAGTCTAGTGGTCCCTGCTCCCTCCCCTGTTCATGATCCCCATATAAAAAAATATATATATTTCCCTGATAGTCTAGCTGTCCCTCTCCCTCCCCTATTCACTGATCACCAGGGCCACTGGAAAATTGTGCCCGCAATTTTTTTGTGGAATCCGCAATTTTCACCATTCTCCGCAAAAATGGACATGTTCCACAATTTCTTGCAATTTTTGAGTTTTTGTATTGAACTGTGCAAAAAGTATCAACATTTTTAATAAAATACTCTCAAATACATCGACAATTTTGCATGCAGACTTGGGTTTGGGTGAAACAATGCAATGCAAAGTAGGGCGAGGGTTTTATGTGACACTGATTTATTTTAAATCCTTGTCTTATTTGGTTTCAAAATCCACTGGCCAAGCATAAGTACACTTAAATACTTAACATTTGTTTTGTGTTGAAGCAGTCTCTCAGAAAACTTTTTGTTGCCGCACAAACAAAAGATGGGAGAAAAAGTGCAAATTATCCCATTCACCTAAATGGGGTGCTAACTATGAAGCCTTTTTGTAAGTGGCAGGGAAAGTTTTTCCTTGTGATCATACTTTCATTCAGACTAGTTTTGATTCAAACAGTTGAGGATTTTTGGATGGTCCTGCCGATTTTAAACTTGAATAAGCTAGTTTCTAATACTGATCTCACTCTTAGCAACTACCCCTTAGATGTTCACATGCAAAGACTACAATAAAAGCCTGACTAAAGTCTAAAAACAAGCTTATAAAACACAAAATGTATCTGAACATTTATCTTTAAACAAAATCATTGCAGCCAGAGTAAAACAAAGGTAAATTACAGGGTACCCTGACTACTGTACGATGCAATAAAAATATATTGGTATTCTTTTACATTTTTTGGTAACTACGTAAGGCCCACTAGGCACAAGTGCCTGTTTTCAGGTACAACCCAGGAGCACTGAGGAGGTTAAGTGACTTGTAGTATGCAAGTAGAGGTTGTGGGAATCAAACCCAGGTCTGCTAAATGTAGTCAGTTCAATCACAGTTTGTTACTCTAACCTTTAGATTATACTGCCAGCCCCAATAACCCCCAAGATTTAATGTTTAAATATGTGATTTCAAAAATAGTGTACAGCACCTACAGTACAAATTATGATTATTAAACACTTTAACAACATTTTACTAAAACTCAATTATTCACCACTCTATCTGCTTATTTTTTCTTGTACCAAATGGGGTAAATAGCTGGCAGAGCACTGTAAACAGCTGTTGATCAACCTTCATTATTCTACAACCAGAAACAAAAAATATATATTTCTTTTAGCTTTATTTAATGTTGATTTGCTGTGGCTCACTTTCTAGAATCTATTTAGCACTGTATGAGGTGCTTTTAAATTTTGGAAGATAGACAACGCTTATGATAGCTTATCAGTTTAGTATTCTTTTTAGGAACATAAACTTTTCTTTATGTTTAAACATATTCAGGTGTCAGTATATTCATTTAGCAATTTATACTGACTAATATATGCTGCAGAAAACTTTAAAAGATTTATTGTGAAGCACTCCGGGTCTATAGTAGAACCACCACAATTTCCCTCAATTTTTGCAAAATGTTCTGCAATTTTTGGTAACCTTTTCCGCAATTTTTCAGTGGCCCTGCTGATCACAATCCCATCCCTGTATTAAAAAAATATATTATTCCCTGGTAGTTTAGTGGTCCCTCCTCCCCTCCTTTGTTCACCGATTGCCATCCCCATATAAAAAAATATATTATTCCATGGTAGTCTTGTGGTCCCTCCCCCATTCACTGATCACTGCCCCATCTAAAAAAGTATATTATTCCTTGGTAGTCTATTGGTCCCTCATCCCATCTCCGTTCACTGATCCTCCATCCCAGGTACAGTAATATATTTTTCCTGGTAGTCTAGTGGTCCATCCCCCCTCCCTGAGGATGATCCCTATCCTGTTCATTGTATTTCCATTTCCTTGGTGGTCTAGTGGTCCCTCCCTATCCCCGATCCTCAACACATCAAAAGACAGTCAGATGTCTGGTGCTCTAGTGGACCCCCCACTCCACCAGCCATTCAAATAGTCACCCATAATCATGCTCCCCCATCTCAACTGCCAGCCAGAGACCAACACAGCCCTCTCTCACCTTCACCACTGGCTGCTGACTGAGCTGTGAGTGAGTGCATACTGTATACAGTATGTGCACATTCACAGCTCAGTCAGTGGCCAGTCATAGAGGTGAGACCAGGGCTGTGCTGGTCACTGGCTGGGAGTCAGGGTTGGGGAAACAGGGTGGTGGGTGACTACCTCATTAGGTAGGGGGGGTGGGGGTTCACTAGAACACCAGGGAAATTACATAGAAACATAGAATTTGACGGCAGATAAGGACCGCTTGGCCCACCCAGTCTATCTTTGTACAGAGATGTTGAACAAACATTGAAGGAGGGACCACTAAACTACCAGGGAAAAAGATATTTGTGTATAAGGAGACATAAATCAGACATTGGGGGGGAAGGACCAGTAGACTACCAGGAACATACATTTTTTCATATGAGTATGGCAATTGGTGAATGGAGAAGGGAAGGGAAGGGACCACTGGACTACCAGTGAAATATATATTTTTGTATAAGGGGACAGCAGTCAGACATCAGGAGAGGGGGAGGGTTCACTAGACTATGAGGGGAAAGGTAGTGCAGAAGCAGACTTAGTTTGGCTCAGGTAGATTTACCTTTCTGTTGCTGCTAAGTTTATGGAGGGGCAGGAGTGAAGGATTTAATTGCTGGTAAGCTTGGAACTGTTTGCACTTGTTTGAGTCTGCTACCTTTAGGGCAGTGATGCTGAGTTTGTTTAATACAGTTTATTTGTGTGTGTGTGTGTGTGTGTGTGTGATTTATAATGTGAGCTGGAGATTCAATTAATTTTTCAACAGGCATTGGTAGCATTTTTCTGGAAGGTTCTGTTCTCTCCCTTCAGCTAGGATCAATTTACAGCTAATTGTGGTTTAAATACCAGTGGGTTCTCTCACACAGCAGTAGTGCAGAAGCAGACTTAGTTTGGCTGAGGTAGATTTACCTTTCTGTTGCTGCTAAGTTTGTGGAAGGGCAGGAGTGAAGGATTTAGTTGCTGGTAAGCTTGGGACTGTTTGTACTTGTTTGAGTCTGTTATCTTTAGGGCAGGTCTCATATTTCAATGGATTTTGGGGATCTCTTTTTTTAAATTTTTGTTTATTTATTTATATTTTTTCATTGGGGCTTGTCCTCTGTGAATAAGGGTATTGGGGTCCTTGGCAGATTGTTTCTAGACTAAGCCAGACAGTACTCCCCCCCTCAACCCTCATCTCACCCAACCCTGGGATAGTCCTCCATTTATAGGGTGTGGGCCCATAGTGTTACATCTTCCTACAGACACAGGACGTTCCCCACTGAGGAAAGGGAGGAGCAGGACATTCCTCACTGAGGAAAGGGAGGAGCATAGGGGTTCATCTAGAGGGCGTACCTAGGTTATATTGCAGGCCAGGTCACATCAGACATGACAGGAGTGGTGCAGTGCAATGACTGTGTAGCAGCAGTCTTCAGGAAGACATTCTGGAGGCTGTGATGCTTCCTTATCTGCAGGCACCTCTCTGAGCTGAGGAGGAGGTTGCCTGTCTTCATGTAGAGGTGGCCAGGTTAGAGGCGGCATCCACCCCCAACCAAAGATCACTGGGTCCACAGCATCAACCTCAAAGGCTGCCCAGGAAGAAGGATGACTGGACCACAGTGGGCTCAGAGACAGTGTGGAGGGTTCAGAGACACATCCCCCAACCAGTCCAGCTTAATAACTCCTACGCTGTTTTGGAGGAACAGGACTGCCTCTCACAGGCATCCACAGCTGGGACCAGGGAGGATGGTCAGGACTTCAAATCTGGAGTCCTAGGGAAGGGGGGCAAGGAATGCCAGAAGAGGGGGGAGCTTCTCCTTTTGGGGGACTCTATTGTACTTGGTGTGAAATTAGGGATAACTAGCGGAGGAGAGGCAGGCCAAGTGCCTCCCAGGAAGTGCTGCATGGAGAGATGGGAAGTGAATCCATAGGATCATGAAGGCAATAGCCAGGAGGGAGGAGCTGGATGTCATTGTCCACCTGGGGACCAATGACTTGGTGAGGAGAAGGGTAGAATTAGCCGGAGTACAGGAGGATTTCAGAAAGCTGGAAGAGGACCTGAAACAGGTAACACATTCTGTATCATTCTCAGAGGTGCAACCTGTCCAAGGCATGCAGGAGGCCAGGGCACTCCAGATCCAAACCATCAACTCCTGGCTGAAGGATTGGTGTGAAAGGGAAGGATCTGGTTTCATAGGGGACGGGGGCCCAACCTGGGGAGATGCGAGCTTGTATCAGGAGGATGGCATGCATCTGTCTGGAAAGAGGACCTCAGTCCTTAGTGAGAAGTTGGAATGCTTCAGCAGAGAGCATTTAAACTGGCCAAGGGGGGGGCGAGCCAGGAGAACCAGGTGGCTTAGGAACCCCCCAATGAGAACATGCAAAAGTACAAATAGACAACAGGAACAACGCAAATGAACAGCTTAGAGGCAGGCAGGGGAACTTTATATGGGGCAGCAAGGGCAGAGGACATGAGTGTGAATACTGGGTGGGGAAGAGGCAAAGTAGACAAAACAGGAACAGAAGGAAGGCAGGGAGTAAAACATGGAAGGTCATATTTATAAATGCCTGCAGTCTGGGAAATAAGGTTCCAGACCTGGGAGCCTTGATGACGGATGCAGGCCTTGACATAGCAGCAATAATAAAGACATGGTATTCTGCTACTCCCAGCTGGGGTATCGATGTACCAGGCTATACACTGTTCAAAATGGACAGGGAAGGTAAAAAGTGTGTGGGGGGTGGCCCTATATGTCAGAGAAGGCATAAAGGCTACAGAAGTACAGGGAAGGCAGGGGAAGGCCGAGGCAATGCGGGCCACCCTTGAACCAGGAAATGGCACAGCAATACATACAGAGGTGATCTACAGACCTCTAGCACAGAGGTAAGAAGTGGACATAGTACTAGTGAAGGAAATTCATGACATGGCAGCTAAAGGTGAAATCCTGTTGATGGGGGATTTCAATATGCTGGATGTGGATTGGACCACCCAGGCAGCTGCTTCATCCAGAAGCAGGCCATCATGGAATCCCTGCAGGGAGCTGGACTCAGACAGCTGGTGCATGAGCCAACCAGGGACAAATCGATTCTAGACCTGGTATGGACCAATGGGAACAGAGTCAAAAGAATCCAGGTGGAAGGGCAGCTGGGATCAAGCGACCACCACATGGTGTGGTTTGACATGGAGGCAGGGACTCATTTAAGCCACACAAGGGCAAAAGTGTTAGCTTTCAGGAGGGTGAATTTCAATGAAATGGGTAGATGTTTAAGAGTGGCCCTGGAGAAGGTAGAGGTAATGGAGGGGTGGAGGAACAGTGGGGCAGACTAAAAGGAGCCATTCTGGAGGTAACTAACTAATGCATTAGGATAGTGGCCAAAGGGAAAAGAAGAAAGAAACCATTATGGTTCTCTAAAGAGGTGGGAGACAAAGTAAGGGCTAGAAGAGAATGTTTCAGAAAGTATAAGGGGATCCAAAGGGAGGAGGACAGGGAGGTGTGCCTTGAATGTCTCAGTTAGGCAGGGAAGGCTGTTAGGAAAGACAAGGCACAGACAGAGGAGGGTTTAGCGTGGACTGTGAAAAACAGGGACAAGACATTCTATAGGTACATCAGCAACAGAAGAAAAACTGGGGGGGTTTGTGAGGCTCAAAGGGGAGGAGGGAAAGTGTAATGAAGGGAATCTAGACAAGGCAGAAATACTGAAAAAATGCTTCTGTTTAGTATTCACGGAGGAGGGAGAGGGTCAAGGACCACAGTTGGGGAGCAGAGGCAATTGGGGGTGGGAGAAGTGGACACCATTCCATTCACAGTGGAGAGAGTTCAGGAAGAACTCACAAAGTTGAAGGTGGATAAAGCCAAGGGGCCAGATGACATACACCCAAGGATATTAAGGGAGCTGAGGAGGGAACTAGCAGCATCTCTGGCCACCCTGTTCACAGAGTCACTCAACACAGGTGTGGTTCCAGAGGACTGGAGGACAGTGCATATAGTCCCACTGCACAAAAGTGGCAGTAGGGTGGAAGTGGGGAACTACAGGCCAGTCAGCCTCACCTCAGTGGTGGGGAAGATCATGGAGACACTGCTGAAAGAAAGGATAGTGGCACACCTAGAATCCATTGTTGCCCAGGATCTGAAGCAGCATAGATTCACATCAGGAAGGTCTTATCAAACAAATCTGATAGATTTTTTGATTGGGTGACTAGGGAAGTGAATCAGGGAGGGGCCATAGACATTGCCTACCTGGATTTCAGCAAAGCCTTCAATACTGTCCCACACAGTAGGTAGTTAATAAGATGAATAGTCTGGGCATGGGGCATAAGGTGATACAGTGGGTTAGAAACTGGCTCACAGGCAGAAGGCAGAGGGTGGTGGTAAATGGGATCCAATCTGGGGAGAGAGGGGTGACTAGTGGAGTGTCACAAGAATCAGTACTGGGACTAGTCCTCTTCAATGTCTTCATTAGTGACATTGCAGAGGGGCTGGAAGGAAAGGTCTGCCTATTTGCAGATGACACCAAGATCTGCAACAGGGTGGATAGTCCAGAAGGGGTGCAGATAATGAAGAGGGACCTGGAGAAGCTTGAAAGATGGTTGGAGGTGTGGCAACTGAGGTTCAATGCAAAAAAAGGCAAGATAATGCACCTGGGTATGGGGAACCCTGGGGAGACCTACAGGATAGTGGGGGAGGTGCTGACTGTCACCAAAGAGGAAAGGAACCTAGGGGTTATCATATCTGATGATCTGAAGGTATCAAAGCAGTGTGCAAAGGCTGCAGGGAGGGCCAGTGGTATGCCGGGCTGCATAGACAGAGGTATTACCAGTAGGAGGCAGAAAGTGATGATGCCATTGTATAAAACACTAGTAAGTCCTCGCCTGGAGTGCTGTGTGCAGCACTGGAGACCACACATGTGTAAGGACATAAACATGGTGGAGGCTGTCCAGAGAAAGGTGACAAAGATGGTGCATGGTTTGCACCACAAAACATATGAGGAGAGACTAAGAGACCTCAATATGTTCTCACTGGAGGAGAGGAGAGAAAGGGGCTACATGACAGAAACTTTTAAGTACCTCAAGGGCATAAACAAGGTGCAATTGGGAGATCTTTTCCAATGCAGAAAAGATACCAGAATGAGGGGGCATGATATGAAATTGGAGGGGGGGATTAAGAGGTAATGTGAGGAAGTTATTCTACATGGAGAGGGTGGTGAATGCTTGAAATAGTCTGCCACAAGAGGTGGTAGAGGCAAGCACAGTGGAGGGGTTTAAACATGCCTGGGAAAAGCACAGGGAAACATTGGGTGGGAAGAGAGTTATGAAAAGCCATTGACCACTTAGGTTGAGTCGATGCATATTGTATAGGGCCTACAGGCAGACTGGATGGGCCTAGTGGTCCGTATCTGCCGACAATTTCTATGTTTCTATGTTTTCTATGAAAAGATATTTTTATACAGCGATGGCAATTGGACATCGGGGAGGGGGAGGAATCGCTAGACTACTAGGGAAAGACTTTTTTTTAATATGTTGATGGCAATTGGAGATCGGGGAGGGACCACTAGATTATCAGGGAAATATATCTTTATACCAGGATGGTCATCGGACATTGCAGGAGGGGAGAGGTACCACCTAGGCAGTCAGGTTTTGGCAAATTGTGAAAAAGAATCCCTCTCTGCAGCTCACAATCCTTTTCTATGGTTGTTTTTTTCGCAATTTGGGGAAAAAGAACAAATCCTTTTTTGCAAATTGCAAAAAAGGATTCTGTTTCACTGCTCCTTACTTGCAGTTTGCTAAAAATGATTTTGGCATACTAAGAAAACACATTTGTAACCAAGTTATGAAAAAATTAAGGCCAGAATCAGACTGTATGGGTCCTGATTCAGTAAACACAACCACTGATGTTTACTAAAGCACTCTATTTTTTTAGTTATTTGATTTTGTTGCCACCGTTAACTGAAAACAAGATGGCGGCAGCACAAAAAAGGATTTCCCATTTGCAACAAAGGATTCCCCATTTGCAACAAAGGATTCCCCATTTGTGACAGAATCCTTTTCTGAGGTGAACATCTAATTTTTCCCATTGAAAATAATGGGAAGTGACCCAAGACCTTTGTACCTTGAAAATGTTAGACCAAAATTCCACACCATTGTTGTTCAGCAGCATGGCAAAGAATTCTACAAAAAATGGTAATTTACAGGTTTTGTGACACTCCGTATCTCCACACTCACACATCTGACCAGAAGGAAACTTGCCACTTCAAGAGATCATTGGTCCTTGATTGGGCGTGCAAAATTTCATGCAAATCACTTGAACAGTTGTGAAGTTATTAAAGGGCAACATTTTGTGTTTAACATAGAGGTGAAGAATGAACCCTAACTATAGGGGTATGACTGAACCCCTACAATGTGTGTATGTATGTATGTATATACACTAGGCATAACCACTACAGTTAGGGTTGAATAGGCTGTTTTTAATGTTAAACCCCTAACTTTACTCTTTAATAGCATTGCCCTCATTTAACAGAGTTCCACAAAAGTTTGCAGACATGGTCTAGGGGGCAAGGTCTCTTGATGTGCCAAGTTTTATTCTAGTCTGATGTGTGAATTCTGAGATCTGGATAGTGAAAAAAGTGAAACAAATCAGGGTTGTCTGCCATTTTTTTGTCATCGCCTAGTGCTCAGATGGTATGGAATTTTGGTCTGAAAGTTTCAAGGTGGAAATCGATTGTCCCAGAATAGTGCCATTCATTGGTTTGGTGAGAAAATATTAGTTCATTCCAGAGTTATAAGAGTTTAAAATTTTGGTTTTGAGAATTCTCAGTATGGTCTTTTGGATAGCTGTTTCATAAGAAACAAGAATTTGGCCTTATGAAACAAGATTCTGTTTTGTATTGGGGTAATCTTGTTTTGTGAGCAAAAATTATTGTTTCATATGGTGGCCATCTTGTTTCTGTTTTGTTTTTTTAACTTTTTTGAAATCCCATTAAAATCATATCCTACAGAGACACCAACACATACATCTTGCTAAACAGGACGCCATTAGCTGAATTATGTAGTTAGTTTTTGGAAAAAGGACACCGAAATATGTTTTTCAAACATTTTAAAAATCTTGTTTTGTGAGACAATTTTCTTGTTTCATATTGCCTCATGGAACAAGAATAGGGTCATACGAAACAACATTAGGTTCATACATAGAAACATAGAAGTTGACAGCAGATAAGGACCACAAGGCCCATCCAGTCTGCCCATTTTTTCTACCTTATGAATGTCAATGGCCTATCTATTCATACTTATTTTTATTGCTTCCTTATGCCTGTCTGAAGCCCTGCACTGTATTCATATCCACCACTTCCTGAGGTAGGCCGTTCCATGCATCCATCACCCTTTCTGTGAAAAAGAACTTCCTCACATTCCCCCTTAATCGATCTCCCTCTAATCTCACACTGTGTCCCCTTATCCTGCTATTTTTCTTATATTGAAACATGTTAGAATCTTTCACCTTGTTAATGCCCTTAAGATGTATGAATGTTTTCATCAGATCACCTCTCTCCCTCCTTTGCTGTATGGCATACATATTGAGCTCCATTAATCTGTCCTCATATGTTTTCTGATGCAGACCCTGCACCATTTTGGTTACCATTCTCTGGACTGCCTCCATTTTGTTAATGTCCTTGTGCAGGTACTCCAGACAGGGCCTAATCAGTGTCTTGTAAAAAGGGATTATTACCTCCCTCTTATGACTTGTGGTACCCCTACTAATACACCCAACATCGCTCTAGCCTTACCTACTGCTTTACTCATCTGCTTGGATGATTTCAGGTAATCTGTGATGATGATGCCTAAGTTTCTTTCTTCCCTTGTGATTGCCAGCAACTCCCCTCCCAATCTGTAGGTGGTTTCAGGGTTTCTCTTCTCTATGTGCATGATCTTGCACTTCTTTGCGTTAAATCCCAGTTGCCACTCTTCCGACCATTTTGCCAGTTTATCCAGATCTCTTCTCATTCTGCCCACCCCATCTGGATCATCTACTCTGTTGCAGATCTTGGTGTCAGCTGCAAACAGACAAACCTTACCCTCCAGTCCATCTGAAATGTCACTGATGAAGATATTGAAGAGGACGGGCCCCAGGACTGATCCCTTAGGTACCCCACTTGTGACTTGCTTCTCTTCTGACTGTATACCGTTTACCACCACTCTCTGTTTTCTGCCCGCCAACCAGTTTGCCACCCAGTTGACCAACTTCTGACCCAGCCCGAGCCTACCCAGCTTATTAATCAATCTTCTATGTGAAACAGTATCGAAAGCTTTGCTGAAGTCAAGGTAGGCAACATCAACTGCTCCCCCTTGGTCCACCACTCTGGTTACCCAGTCAAAGAAATCTATGAGATTAGTTTGACAGGACCTTCCTGTTGTAAACACATGCTGTCTTGGATCCTGTGCACTTATGGATTCCAAGTGTTGCACTATCCTTTCCTTAAGCAGTGCCTTCATAACCTTGCCCACTACTGAGGTAAGACTGACTGGTCTGTAGTTCCTTGCCTCCTCCCTGCTGTCACTGTTATGGAGTGGGATCACATGAGCCCTTCTCCAGTCTTCTGGGACCTCTCCTGTGCTCAGAGACTCACTAAACAGTTCTGATAATGGCTCTGCTAGTTCCACCCTTAGCTCCTTTAGTACCTTGGGATGTATGCCATCAGGTCCCATTGCCTTGTCCACCCTGAACTTAGCGAGCTCTTGTAGGACCCTTTCTTTTGTGAAGGGACTAGTGCACACCTCCCTCTCACCTGTGTCCATGGTGCTGAGCTGTGGGCCCTGCCCAACCTTTTCCTCAGTAAATACTGAGCAGAGTATCTATTTAGGATAGATGCTTTTTCTTGATCCTCCTCCTCACACCCCCTCTTATCCCCATTGATCTTAGCAACGCTCCCTCTGGACTCTCACCTTTCACTAATGTATCTATAGAAAGTCTTACTAACATACTAACATACTAAAATGCCAGCAGAATAGGCCTAACGGTCTTTCATGTCTGCTCGTTTGGTCAGCCCCCACCCTGGGTGCTGACCTTGCTGTCCCCCTCACCTTCTCTGGCTTCTCCCTTCCCAGTTCCAGATATTCTTGCTGCATTGGATTTTGCTTCCTGAACCCTTCCCCTGTACCTGTCCCACCCCCTCTTGAACCCCTCCACTGTCTCTGCCTCCACCAGCCCCCTAGGTAGTGCATTCCATGGCTCCACCACCCTCTCAGTGAAGTAGCACCTCCTCCTTTCTCCCCTGAATCTTCCCCCCTCCAGCTTCCACCCATGCCCTCTAGTGGCCCCTTCTTCCTTTCCTTCGAAGCACCCTGACTGTTCCTCCCCTATTTACCCTCTTCATGTACCTGAAGACCTCTATCATGTCCCCCCGGTCCCTTCTCTCTTCCAATGTGTACATATTTAGCTCTTCGAGCCTCTCCTCATAGGTCCTGTCCCCCAAGCCCAAAATCATTTTGGTTGCCCTCCTCTGGACCCTCTCCAGGAGGTTAATGTCCCTCTTTAAGTGTGGCCTCCAAAACTGCACGCAGTACTCCAGGTGCGGCCTCACCAAGCAGTTATACAGAGGGAGTATCACTTCCCTCCTTCTGGAGGTGATCCCCCTAGTGATGCATCCCAGCATCCTGTTGGCCTTGGCTGCTGCCCTCCTACAAGTCTCAGAGTTGTTCATCTTGACATCCACCACCACCCCCAGGTCCCTCTCAGCCATTGAGACTTGTAGTATTTCCCCAGGGTGTACACTTGGCCTGGGTTTCTGGCCCCCAGGTGGAGTACCTTGCATTTCCCTGCATTGAACCTCAGCTTCCACTTTCTAGACCATCTTTCCAGAGCCTCCAGGTCCCCCTGCAGGGCCACCCTCCCCATCTCCCCATCCACCACCCCCCCAGTTTCGAGTCATCTGCAAAGAGACTCATCTCACGCCTGATTCCTGTCCTTATGTCAGATACGTAGGTGTTGAACAGAAGGGGCCCAAGGACTGATCCTGTGGGACCCTGTGTCCCCTCACGGGATGAGACTATCCCACCAACTACGACCCTCTGGGTCCGGTCCTGGAGCCAATTGCCTATCCATCTGATCATCTGGTTTCCACCCCATTTCTCCTAGCTTATCCAACAGGCCCACGTGAGGAACAGAGTCAAATGCCTTGCTGAAGTCTAGAAAGAGGACATCCACTGGTCTACCCAGGTCCAAGGCACTTGTCACCCAGTCATAGAACTCCACCAGGTTTGTCTGACACGAGTTCCCTGGGATGAATCCATGCTGTCTATCGTCCAGGCACCCTGACTTATCCAGGTCCCCCCCTAGCCTCTCCTTGACAATGCCTTCCATCATCTTGCCCACCACCGATGTCAGGCTGACAGGCCTGTAGTTCCCTGCCAGCTCCCTTGATTCCCCCTTGTAGATAGGCACTACATGCGCCACCTTCCAGTCTTGGGGCACCCACCCTGTCCTCAGAGAGATGGTGAAAAGCTCTGCCAGGGGTTTCGCCAGGACATCTGCAAGTTCCTTCAGCACTCTAGGATGTAATTTATCTGGCCCCGATTGCTTTCTCCATCTTAAGGGGCTGAGGGCTTCCTCTCTCTCTGCTGTGATTTACACACTTCTGGTACCTCTTCTCCTGCTTGGCCCTCCCCCACCTGCCAGTGATGCCCCCCTCCCCAGACCCTGCCGATCGGTAAGTGGGTCCTCCCTCCTCATTATCTCTGTCTCCTCCCATGTATGATGCAGCATCCCCATTTCCTGGTGAAAACTGAGGTGAAGTACTCATTTAGTACCTCAGCCTGCTCCCTGGGTCTTGTGCCCATCTCTCCCTGATTTAATCCTGCTAATCTGCCCTTCACCTTCATCTTTCCCCAATGTATCTAAAGAACCCTTTTTCCTCTCCTAATTTCCTGGCCAGGTTCTGCTCCTTCCTTGCCTTAGCCCTCTCACCACTCTAGTGGCCCTTCTAGCCATCAGCCTGTGCTCCCCTCGATCCCTTTCACTCCTTGAGCACTTGAATTTCTTATAGGCTGCTTTCTTTCCCTGCACCACCTCCTGGACCTCCCTGGTCCACCAACAGGGTTTTTGGGCCCTACCGCATTTTCGTCTTACTCTTGCACAGGTGCTGGTAGCATCCTGCACCCTTCTCCTGATGATTTCCCACCTACTATCAGCGTCCATGTCTGACCCAATCCCATCCAAATGCTCCTTAAGGATCCTTCCCATTTCCTTAAAATCCTCCCCCCTGAAGTCGGTTACTTCCGTCTTTGTGCAGCCTTCTACCCCTCCTAGTTCCAGGCAGAACCAGACCGTGGCATGGTCACTCCCCGGCAATGGGTCCCTTACCTCCAGGCCTCAGGTCTTGTCACCTTCTTTTACTGTTCGTACTAGTGTTTCCTCAGTTGGAGCTTTTGCCTGCCTTACTGCCTTCCCTGCTTCCCTTAGGGAAGTTTGGTATGCCTCCCTATCTTCGTCCCACTGCATTTCCTTATATTTCCTGAAGGCCAGCCTTTTGGCTCTGTCCTTTTCTGCTACTGTTTTTGAGAACCAAAGTGATTTCCTTCTTCTTTTGCTCTTTCTTTTCTCTCTAACACAATGGGATGTTGTTTCAAGTATTGCACCCTTAATGCTTGCCTACTTTGCCTGTACCCCCTCACCTGTATTTCTTCTTGCCAGAGCTAGCTTAAGTCTGTTGGCCATCTTATCAAAGTCAGCTCCTCTGAAGTCCCATAGTTGTGCCTTGGAATGGGATGATTTAGTTCTAGTGGTCAAATTGAACCATAAGATATGATGGTCACTGGCTCCCAGGTGACCTTCTACCTGGAGATATGTGATCCTTTCCCCACTAGTCAGTACTAGATCTAGGTTAGCCTTCTCTCTTGTGGGTTGTTCTACCAGTTGTTTGAGGCCTCCAACTGCAGGGAATCCACTGTATGTCTAGTTCTGGCAGATGTTCCTGCTGGTATTGATCAATCTGTATCTGGCATATTGAAGTCTCCCATTATCAGAACCTCCCCTTTAGCAGACATGAACTTGGACTTTGTTTTTTCATTCTTGTTTTGTATGAACCAATCATGTTTCATGAGAACAACACAATCTCATGAAACAGGATTAGTTCATATGAAACAAGAGTTTGGACTTAGTGGCTTTTTTACACATTTGAACTTTAACAAGCCATAACCCCTTCAATATTTTGAGTTAAGGGACAATTTATATAAAAAAGAATGGTCTCAGTGAGTACTACAACACTAACACATAACACCCTAAAAAAATCAGTGGTCATATTAAAAAAAATAATAATTTTAATTCTCATAGAATAAGATTGCAACTTGAACAAGCCATAAGCTTGAACTCCTCCACTCTTTGGTGTTAAGAGACACTCTATGTGTCAAAAAAAAGGTCTCAATGAGTAATACAGCACTAACATATAATACCGCCAAAAGATTTAGGGGCATATAAAAAGAACATAAAAATTACAAATGAAAATTACATAGGATAACATTACAACTTTAACAAACTGTAACTATGTCAGTCTTTTGAGTTGAGAGAGAAGCTCTATATCAAAAGAAAGGTCTCAATGACTACTACAAGTCTAAGTTCCTAAGGAATACTAACTGAAAATAAACATATAAAAAACAAAAATTAATAAATGAAAATTTCCTTCAGATAATGTTGATACCTTAACATCATACATATGAACATATGAATCTTCCAGCAGAAACAGGCCTCATGGTCTATCAAATCTGCTCGTGTGCTCAGCTAGCACCCCTAGACTGCAGCTTCCCCACTCGTCTCCCCTCTCACTTCCAAGAAGTTCTCAGCACTACTTACCTAGACTCTCCCCTATGCCCTATCCCATTCCCTTTTAAAACTACCCACTGTCTTACATGAAATCACCCCTCTGGTAGGGCGTTCCATTTCAACACCACCCTCTCCTTGAAGTAATGTCTCCTCATCTCTTTCCTAAATCTGCCCCCTCCAATCTTAGCCCTTGCCCTCTCATGTCCCTTCCCTTCCTCAGCTTAAAAAAACCATCATCACTAGATTTGTTGATCCACTTCAAGTACTTGAATGTTACAATCATAACCCCCCATCCATCCACTCCTCCAGGGTGTACAAACTCAGATCCCTTAGCCTGTCCTCGTAGGTTTTGGCTTCCATCCCCATATCATTTTTATTGCCCTTCGATGCACCCCCTCTAGCAGTCTAATATCCTTCTTCAGATACAGACACCAGTACTGCATGCAGTACTCCAAGTGCAGCCTGACCAAGACCTGTAGAGGGGCAGGATCACTTCCCTATGCCTGGAAGAGAATCCCCTTGCAATACACTCCAGCATCCTATTAGCCTTAGCTACAGCTGTACTGCATTGAGCAGATTTGTTCATGCTCTTCGTTACTATCACCCATAAGTCCTTCTTTTCCTCAGTGACCACCAGCCTCATACTCCCCAACCAATATTCCGTCCTCGGGTTCTTGGCTAGAAGCTATAACTCCATCAATATTTGGAGTTAAGGGACAATGTTCATACCAAAAAAAGGCCTCAATGAGTAGTGCAGCACTGAAACATGATATCCTCAAAAAACTCCAGGGGCCATATAAAAATGTAAAAATAAAAAATAAAATTAGAATTCCCATAGGATAACATTGCAACTTTAACAAACTGTAACTCCATCACTCTTTGGAGTTAAGGGACAATCAAAAGAAAGGTGCCAATGAGTACTACAAGACTAAGGGTCAGATACTAAAAACTTAGCACTGGGGCAAAATTAGCACTGCACGGTGTGCTAAATTAACCCAGAACCATCTTGATGCTATATTCAAAGGCATAGCCCCAGGGCTAAAGCAGCTGACTATAGCATGCAAATGAAGCCATGCAAACAGGGCTGGGAGTGCAGTGCAATAATAACCTGGCAAATAAGACAGCCCTGAATATAGCATCTGGGAAGTGCAAATCACGACAGCAACCCAGTACACACAGATGTGGAGGAAGGCAAAGATGAACTATGTGGCCAATGTGTGTGCCACAAAAGAAGTGGATGCACTAAAGCTGAAAACAACAGTGCAGGCCAAATACTGCAGAACTGTGTTATGTTTCAGACAGGTTTGCATGGCATGAATACATTTGTGTAGCACTTGCATGGTGCTAACATGTTTGCCCAAAGCTAAGATGTTTGCCTGGGGCAAACATTTGCTATATTCAAATGGGTCAATTTAGGCAGTCCATGGGCAAACATCCATATTAACATCTCATTATGGCCTGATTTGCATGTAGATTGCCCAGTGCTATTACAGACTCCCACAGCTCCACCTGTAGGTCAGACTGGAAGTACAGGGCAGGCTGGGTCTGCTCACAGTTCCACCTGTAGGTCAGTCTGAAAGTACAGGGGCAGGCTGGGTCTGCTCACAGCTCCACCTGTATGTCAGCCTGGAAGAGCATAGTGGTAGCTGCAGGCTACATTTGTACACAGCTGCATAGACTATTGTGCCCCAGGGGACTACACAGCACAGGCACAGGTGGTGGTGCTGCATGCAATAGTTAAACTGTAGTTCCTGCTACAGTGCATAACAGACACTACAGTAATAAGGTGGCCAGTAGTGTTAGGGACCCAGTAATGCCCATGGTGTGTAGGGCATCAATGACTGCACTCCACACAGTGACAGGCCCATCTGGAAGGTGTGTTCTGACAGTGGACATTACTGTCATGCTGTCATGTGACCCATGGGCACTGGGCCACTGGCATGGGATACTCACAGTGACATACACATGGCTGGCTGTGTGTGCTGTGGTGTCTGTACAGATGTGTGGTATGTGGCCCAGGGGAGCACATACCATCAGACAGGCACACTGGTGTTGGTGTATTCCCTACACTGGACCATTTGCACTGTGTGGATGGTCTCAGCCTTGTGGCAGCACCCAGTATGCAGTGCAGCCTGGCCACCTATAAACCCTCCCCTCCTGTCAACACTTTCCATGCCCCCAGTGATGCATGCGTGTGCTGTATTGTGTTGATATACCCCAATGGGGGGGACTGGAGGTGTGTTCTATATGGACACACTGCCATAGTGTCCACTGGGTGCTGGGGCACCCAGTAATGCCTGGCATGGTTGGGACCGGGTACAGGTGATGGCCACATAGGAGGTGCCATCCATGTGCAGACATGTTTCTTCCATGTCTGGTTTCTTTCTATGTTTATTTATCACCTTGTTGTCTGGGTAAGCACACTGGTCCAAGGCGCATTGTCAGTAACCACCCAGAGCCACTACATGTGTGGCTGAGATGATACAGAGTACACTAAATACATACCATTAACAACAACACGCAATTCACAATGTGCAACATAGTGTCACATTGCAAACCATTTCTGCTGTAGGTGCTGTTTCAGCTCAGTTCCATCAATGACAGGATGGTTGGCTTCTAAGCAATATTACTGCATTGTATTCCACAGTTTGGGTGCCTGTGCATATGCAGTGGCCCAGGGTGGCCAACCACCCACACTGCCTCCTCATTAGCTGAATACAGTCTTGTTCCCTGTTACTGCTGTGTCCACACCCCACATCCTTGGTTTGCCCAGAGTTAAGACTACAGTTTCCAGGGTGGTAATTTGCACCATGCAAAGTGTCATGCAAAGTTGCACAAACACACTTTGTGTGGCTCTAATGCACTGAATGTAGCATAGTGCCTGTATTCATGTACATGCCCCCTCTCTTTGCATATTGTATACATTATAATTTTGCCCTATGCTAATGCAGTTTGCCCATACTATTTGGCCTTTTGAATATAAGGGATGCACACAAACCCGGCGCAAACCTTGTGCAAATGATTTGTACCCAGTGCAAAGTTTTCAATATCTGGCCCTAAGTCTCTACAAAATAACAGCTGAAAATTGACATACAAAAACATAAAAATAAAAAATGAAAATTCCCGTAGGATAACATAGTAACTTTAAACAGCCACTGAGGCCAAAAGTGCTACACTGAAGAATCTGAATAAGCATTCCCTTAGTAAATATCATACCAAAAACTAGATTTCTACGGTACTTCAGTTTAAAGTTATTAGCCATTTTGTAACCCTGATTTCACTACCTATTCAAAACAGTGTGTTTCAGCAAAGAGCTGATTCTGATGTCATCTTGGGGACTCCTAGTCTAGTATTCCCTGTCAGTAAGCTTAGAGGACCTGTTTCTTCAAAGTTTTAAAGATCATGTGAAATAGACATCAAAAGTAAAACAGGCAGCACCATGCACAAAACATTGCTATAAAAACTACAGGTGTTTCAGGTTTTACAACAAAGTTGACAAAATTGTATTGTTTAATGCCTCTTTGATGTGGTGCATTTTCCCAGGGTTGCTGGATGCTGAGTCAGCATACCTCTAGGCTGCTGAAGTCATTTGGAGTGCTACTGTTAGGAATTTGTGTTGCTGCTAGTATTGTAATATTGGTAACTTTACTGCTGTTTGTCAGTGTCTGCTTTACACTATGTTTTAATAGGGGCCTGATATGTGTTAATTCATACTAGGGGTGAAAGTGTTAGCTCTGGTACAATGATCGTTGTAATTTAGAGTAGAACATAGATGAGCTTGAATGCAGGTCAAAACAGCCTGACAGGGAGAAAAATAGTGCTGACTAAATTAGAAACTCATTGTAAGGTTTCAAAACATCATTACCTCTCCCATTCCTATTTACAAGGAGATGGAATAATTGTTTTAAAGTGCCATTCTTAGAAATCACCTCACTTGAATGATAGGTGTGAATGATCTCTGCCTTTTACTATATCAGAAACTTATTCAGTCTGCAAATCTCACAAAAGTGTGCTATGACCCAGCATCCAGCAACCTTGGAAAAAAGGATCACAACAAAAAGGCACCCAAACAAAATAGTGTCAGCTTTGTTACAAAACCTGAAACACACATAGTTTGTAAAGCAGTGTTTACTGACTGGTGCTGCCTGTTTTACTTGTGAAAACCATTGCACGTGATCTTTACAACTTTGGAGAAACACGTCCTATAAGCTTGCTGACAGGGAGTACTAGACTGTGAGTCCCCTAGATGACATCACCAGCAGTTCTTCACTGAAACAGACTTTTTTGAACAGGTAGTGAAATCAGGGTTACAAAATAGCTCATAACTTTAAAATGAAGTAACATAGAAATCTCTGCAATGTAGCACCTTTGGCCAGATGGTGTCAGTTGCTCTTTAACAAGCCATAGGTCCATCAATAATTGGAGTTAAGGTTTAATGTATGTATAAAAAAAGAAAAAAGATGTCAATGAGTACTTCAGCACTAGAGTTGCAGCGAAGTTTTACTTCACCAGTGAAGTTGCCATGAAGTGACGAAATTTACATACAGGGAGTTTCGTGAAGTTTTCCCATGCCTCAGCAATGTTGACTTCACCTGAATCATGAAGTTTTCAGTGTGAAAGTGTAGAATTTCACACTTTGCAGATCGATCTGCATTCCATGAATTGTGATAACTTAGTGGATTAATTCACAGAGCAAATTTTACCAACTTTGCCCATCTCTATATGGCACTGGCACATAACCCCCCCCCCAAATATTCGTGGGTTATGCACTGCACCCCAAAATTACCTCCAGTCTTCATCATGGTGCCAAATCCACAGTGAAAGTAAGATCCTCATCAAAAAATGCACCAGTGGTGTATCATCTTCCACTACAACCATAGCAAATTTCAGAGCAATGAACAAAAATGTACTGACTTACTGATAAAAACACAAAAAACACCTTTTTGCTCATATACAATCAACTGTTGGCAGTTAAAAGGGGGCACTTAATATTTTTTTCCTTCATACACATAAGTTGCTTTTTTTGACCCATGGACCCATGGAAGTGCAGGGCCCTCCACAACCAGATGGATGTGTGCATAAATGGAGAGATGGAAGTGCAGGGCCTAGAGGGCCTTGCACTGCCCTAGCTAGATGGATGTGTTCACACAGGTCCCTTTGAGGATATGATTCTACTATCTCAAAAAGTGAGGAAATTCTTTGCACAAAAATGTGTTAATGCAACAGTTAGGGTTCAGATTAAAGCAACAAAAATAGGTAATGTTTTCAACCCTAACTCCCCACCCTCACCCCCAAGAAGGAAAAGGAAGAAACATTAAATTTTTTGCTGTCCTGACTGTTGGTGAATCAGAGGTGGGGTCTTCCTTGTGGTTCTCAGCCCTAACACTCATCTCATTCCATGACCAAATAAGGTGAGATGTGATATGCTTTCTTCGGGCAGGGCCTACAGGTTGTTGGAAACATGTGGGGAGACACAGTTCTGTATGTCTGAAGACTGTATCACAATCAGGTGAGTGTTAGGGTTAAGAACCCCAAGGAAGACCCCACCCCTGATTGGCTAACAGTCAGGATAGCAAAAATTGTAATGCTTTTTCCTTTTCCTACTTTGGGGATGGGGACTGGGAGTTAGTGTTGGAAACCCTAGTGCCACATTTACCTTCTTTTGTCACTTTAATCTGAACCCTAACTGGTGCATTAACAAAGATTTTTTGTAAGGAATATATTTTATAAATGTGTATTAGGGTTGAGCAGAGTGCTCAATGCTAAATCCCTCTCTTTTCACCTTAATAACATTTGCATTGTTCAAAGAAATTGAGCAAAATTCAGCATGCCTCATCCAGCTGGCAAGTTCTTAAGATGTGGGAAGTTTTGTGATGGGTGCTTAAGCAGATTCCGATATCTGTAAACATCAAAAATACATAAAAAGCACTGTTTTGGCAATTTGTTTGCTCTGTCCTATAGCCAAGTGTGACAGGGTTGAATAAGACCCTGTCCCATTTGCTATGCAGAAAGACTTAAATGCAAGGATCTGTTCTGTCCTCTCCTTTTCTGTCTTTTGTCTGTCTGGTTGGCCAACCAAATGTTGTCATGAGACCTGGGAACTGATCACTTTGATGATCTCATGATTCTCTGCCTCTCACTATCTCTCTGCTTTCACTTGCTGTTTCTGTCTTTTCTTTCCCCTTGCATACTTGTGTTTATAAGAATATATGTGATTTTTTGTGTAAAACTGAAAGTGATACTGGGATCCCTTAGTTTGAAATTGTATATAGTTATACTGCTGAAATGATTGCAAAAAGCTATTTGGAATTTAGGGGGTTAACCTTGACATGCAGCACAAACTCTTTTGCAGAGTTGTCAACAAGAGGCCAGTTGTAGGACACTATGTTCTATTTTGTTGCACCTGCAAGGAAAGAAACGTACAAAGTTCTGGTCTTTTAACGAGCTCAGGATGCAGAAATAAGAGAAGCAATACTTTTGCTAGTGTGAGCGAGACTGAGAAACTGAAACTTGGAATCAGCGATTCCCTCAGATGAAGGACTTTGTTTTCTGTGTTTGTACTGCCTTTGTAAATAGTTATACTGAACAATTTAATTTTTTATTTTACTGTTATTGGAAAAAAATAAAAACACTACTTGCAAATGTTATACCTGCTCCTGGTCTTCCTATGCTTCCTGACCTGTGCCTCGATGACAGATGGTGTCAGCCTAAGTGGGATTTACACAGTGCATATTCTAAGTCAGGAGTTTTGTGCATGGGTTCTGGATCTGTTACCAGAGAAGCATAGGAGAAAGGTATGGATTCTGCAGTAGCAAGCCCAAGAGTCATTACCAGAAAGATGGTAGCCAAACTAGCAAAGACAGAAGTCCAAGCTGAGACTGTACAGCCAGTACCAGAGATGGAAAGAAAAAAAAAGGCAGTGACAGAACCTGAAAGCCTGACTGCCTTTTTCAAATGGTGGGTTATAAAACAAAAAGGGATGGAGAAACAGAGAAGAGAAGAGAAGAAATGCAGCAACTCGAAAAGCAGAGAAGAGAAGAGGTGCAGTGACAGAAGCAACAAAGAAGAGAAGAGATGCAGCCACAGGAGCAGCAAAGAAGAGAAGAGATGCAGTGCTGGATGGATGTCTTGCATGTAATCAGAGCTGGAGGATCTGGCACTGGTCCAGCAGAGCAACAAGACACAAACAACTTGAAAGACATTAAACTTACTTAGCTGTGTCCCTTGGATGATATGGAAGCATATCTGACAATTTTTGAAAGGGTTGCTGGAGCCTGCCAGTGGCCAAAATAGCAAAGGGTAATCAGACCGGTACCTTACCTGAGAGATAAAGGCCAACTTGCCTGCAGCAGTATGGACACTGCACAGTCAGAAAACTATGATCTTGTGAAAAGAGAAATCCTGAAAAGATATGACATCTCAGGAGAGACTCACAGGCAAAGATTCTGGTCTCTGAAGTACAACTCATTCAATAATCCTCTAGAAGCCTTCACCTGACTTAGAGAACTCCTTATTAAATTGCTCCAATCAGAGGGCAAAACAGTCCCACAGATCATTGACACATTTGCAGTGGAAAATTCATTAGCATCCTGCATACAGATGTGTAGTTTGGGTGAAAGAACAATGGCCAGAAAGTGGGGAAAAGGCTGTTTCTTTGCTCTAGGACAATGAGATGGCCAGCAAGACCACGCAGCAGTGAGGTAACAGTCAAGCACCAGTAAGATCCTCTTTTTCCTGATTTAACTCTAGATCAGATAACTCTGATGGGGGTTACAAATCTGCACCCAAAGACTTTATTTGCTATAACTGTAACAAGCCAGGCCATATCGCAAGAAACTGCCATAAAACAAGAGGGTAACACTGAAGCAGATTTGGCCTTAGAAAATTGGGGCAAGTATTTAACAGATATCAAGGTAGGAGATAAGACTGTAAAGGGACTCATTGATTCAGGAAGCAGACATACCCTAATGCATGTTGAAGTGCTGGGTAAACACTATATAAAAGGACCAGGTACTTGTGTCATTTGCATCCATGGGGACACAAGATATTATCCTACTACACAAGTGGCCCTCAATATTAATGAGGTGTTGCACCAAATTAAAGCAGGGGTAGTACCCAAGTTACCTGTACCTGTGATTATTGGAAATGACTGTCCAGGGTTTACTGAGTTAATCTCAGAGGGACTGAACCCTGCAGTTTCAGCAGTAGTGGTAACAAACACATGCAAAGAAAATCTCAGATGGTGAGTACACTTTTCCTTTTGATGACTTGATGCAGACTTGTTAGAGCTCAGCTCCAAGATCCAAAAGT
This sequence comes from Neoceratodus forsteri, assembly GCA_016271365.2. Classification (NCBI taxonomy): domain Eukaryota; kingdom Metazoa; phylum Chordata; order Ceratodontiformes; family Ceratodontidae; genus Neoceratodus; species Neoceratodus forsteri. The sequence goes on along the minus strand of CM057449.1, from coordinate 1,123,101,953 downwards.
TCAGGAAAGAAAGAAGATGCCCAAAACAACAGTGGCAACAAATGACTGATGGACATATGGGGTTAAAATATGAAAATGGTGATGCTAAGCTGATAACTGATTGTGATTTTGTTTCAGAGCAAACTAATGATGCTTCTCTCCAAGGTTATTTTAAGCAGCTAGGGGTGAAACAAAAACAGGGTGAACCAATGTTTAAAAAATGTAATGGGTTACTGTTCCGGGTTTGAGTTAAACCTCAGGCACAGGAACAGATAGAACAGTTGGTTATACCACAAAAGTATAGAACTGAGTTGTTACAGATAGCACATGATAGTTCTATAGCTGGTCACTCAGGGAGGGATCACAACCTTTCCAGATTGCTGCACAGATTTTACTGGCCTGGAATTCATGAAGATGTTGCTACATATAGCAGTTATGGCTAAATAAAACTTGATATACTGAACTGTACTGTATTATATATATCTAACTCTGTGAGCAGGGTATCCTCCTTGCTACAGTACTCTCCTTGTCATTGCAGCAAAGGAGTGTGGGATATTGGAGGCCAGTAAGTACTTCCTGAAACCTTCTGGCTTATCTCCTCCCCACTACTCATTGTCTGTAAAGATAAAAAGCACTTGGTGCTATTTACTGCACAATTTACCCTTTTCTACACTGGGTAAGCCTTCTTAAAGGCTATTTTAATTTTATTGGAAACTTTGTGGTAGTGCAAAACCGGAAGTAGCACCACTACGTACTTCCGGTTTGCACCCTACATAACCACTCGCACTAGTGAGCGTATGCGGGGCCGCGCACAGAGGCGTGCACAGAAATATGCGCATTCTGCATGTTCTGCATGTGTCTACAATGTCCACCAGGGTCAATGGGCACAGGGCACCAGAATAAGGCACTATCTAATAGGTAACCTACAGACCATCAATTGCTTCTTCATCTATAGTCTCTTATCCAGCACTAGTCATGAAGAAAGCAAATAAACAGTGTACATCATGTTTAATGTACACTACTGGCAAGCAGGTTGCTAACTTTGCATGTGATAGATGCATTTTTCTGAAAAGCTTGCAGGAAGAAGTTAAACGTTTGCAGCCTAAAGAAGCTTTTAATTCTGAAATTAAAGCACTAGAGGACTATATTGACCAGATGTCACTCTTAGTTGATACCAATCTGTCTACCACCAAGCACCCAGAAGACTCACTTTCCCATGAAATATCCTCCAACAACCACCCTGTATTTAATTTAGCAGAGCAAACAGTTATTTCCTCAACCCCCTCAACTCATACTTTTAATAATGACAACTGGACAACAATTCCTCACAGGAAACACACTAGGAAAAGTAACCGTCTTGACAAAAATCAAGCAATCCCCATACAAAATTCATTTGAAACCCTTTTACAAAAAATTGATAGAGATGCAGACATTGCATTAGGAGACTGTAGCAATATAACACCTAAAGATGATGATCCCAAACTTCTCACTGAAACACCCACTACAATAGAAACAAACCCTTTACCTACCATATCACAGTCTAGCAAGTTTAGTAAGGGACCTAAACCTCAGGCCCACAAAGAATTACTTACCAAATCAGAAACAAACTCTGCTTTAGTTACAAATCTTATGACAAATATTTCAGAATTACATTTACCAGTAGGACCCCATACCAAACAACAACAGGTAATTGTTCTAGGTGATTCAATTATAAAATATCTAGACAGAGCAATATGTAATCCTGATAAAGAACATAGAATGTGTTCTAGTTTCAGAGGGGCAAAAATCGCAGACATTACATCGATGGTAAAACCTATACTGTCCACGGCTGGTGTCAATCTCTTAGTAATTGTTCATGCAGGAACTAATGATATTGGGGGATCACAACTTCTGCAAATTAAACAAGACTTTGTTGCATTAAATAACATATTAACTGAGGGTGGCTGTACTGTCTGTATGTCTGAAATACTACCAATCCCAAGAGCCACCAGATAAATCACCTCTAAAATAAAGGCCCTGAATGAATGGCTCTGTAAATGGTGCTACCAACAAGGAATTAAGTGTATAACACACTGGGAGGAATTTGAGGATAATCCTTCACTCTACTGTTGGGATGGATGGCATTTAAGTAGAAGAGGAAGTACAAATCTGGGCCAAAAGATAACATCATATATAAACACACATTTAAACTAACAACTAAGGGGGAGACTGGGGAGATACCCCGGTCTCTTATTAATAATTCTTGCCCAAAATATAGTACTAAAGTAAATATCCTCACTTTCAATGCACGATCAATGAATATTTCTAAGTATGCTGAGCTGGAAGTTTTAACTCAGAACCTAGACTTAGCACTAATAGTAATTACAGAAACATGGGGTAATTCAGAAAAAGAATGGATAGCTGAACTTCCTGGTTATAAACATTATTACAAACACAGAGAGAATTCAAAAAAAGGTGGAGGGGTTAGCTTATACATAAGAAAATATATTCAGTCCTATGAGCTAGAAACAAATACACAAACCAAAAGTGTATGGGCCTATATTCGACCCACAGACATTCAACAACTACTCATAAGAACTTTTTACAGACCATTATCATCTGATATAAATTCTGCTAGACAACTAGCTGAAGAGATTAACCAACTAGCATACAAAGACACAGTTCTTAAACTGGGGGATTTTAATCTTCTCACCATAAATTGGGACACCCTATCTGGTACTAATCAACATGATGAACAATTACTTTCAGTTATTATAAATTTAGGTCTCAAACAGATTATAAGGGAACCAACTGGGGAAAAAATATTCTCCACCTAGTAATAACAAACTTAGAAACCTCTATATCTGATACCAGGATTTTAGCTCCCCTAGGTAATAGTGATCATATGTCTGTATCTTTTTCCATGCAATTTCTTCTTCAACCTAAAACTAATAAAATCAAAGTAAAACAATACCATAAGGCTACTTTTTGACCATATAAACTGTTCTTTAAGTTCAATAAACTGGGAACAGACTCTTCTCCCTTTAAGAACTGAGGAAGCTTGGGACTTCCTAAAAGACAAAATATCTCAACTCGAAAAACAATATGTACCTGAAAAAAACAATTACAACAGTAAAGGAAAAATTCCACAATGGTTTAATAACAATATCAAGAAATTAATTGATCATAAAAAAAAGCTTTTTTCTAAATTTAAAAAATGTTCACTACCCAAAAAGACTCAATAATGGTAACATATAGGGAAACACTTAAAAATCTAAAAAAACAAATTACTATGGCTAAACGTAACTTAGAATTTAAAATAGCACACACAAAAGACTGTCATAAGGCACTATATTCTTACCTAAATGAAAAAAAGGGTTGTAACAACTCAATTGGGCCATTAATTATTAATAAATAAACAATAACATCAGACACAGCAACCGCAATAGAATTAAATAATTATTTCTCGTCAGTTTATGTACAAGAATTAGCTCCTTCATTTACTGCAATAACATCAAATGTAGTTCTACTATAGGATTTCCATGCAGGCTACATTGACTGTACTGGACACGCTAAAACAACATACTAGTCCAGGTCCAGATAGCATAACTTCAAGATTTCTAATGGAAGCAAAGAACTCATTATTTTGCCCTTAACAATTATCTATAATAAATCACTTCAAGAATCAGTGGTACCTAAGGACTGGCATTCTGCTATAGTCACACCTATTTATAACAAGCATTTGTCAATGCCGAACGTTCGCTTGCAGGTATTTGCAGTGGTATTTGGCAGTTGGACATGGCTTAAAGAAATCAGTGACAAAGAAGTAAAATGAGGGAGACAGTTTCTCAAGTGGTTCTATTGCCTGAAGCAGGCAGCATAACAGTATTGGTGTAAAATACTTTGTCTGCAGAAGAGCAAGTCTGTAACTTGTTTACCCACTGTTCAGTCACAGAAACAAATTGTAGGAGGGACAGAAACATGCTAAGGCAAAGTCTTGGACAGCCCTGAATATACATATATATCTCCCCTCTCCCCTCTCTCCCTCCCACCCCCAAACCCCTGTTCTACAGGTGCTTTTCAGGCTTGGCTGTACTCTGCCACAGGAAGCTCAGAGTTGAAAGGCAGAGGGTAAGTGAATTAGGTGTTTGGAGGGGAGTGGGAGGATATTAGCTACACCAGAGGAGTATTAAAAATATAAGTTAAAAAGGAACAGTTGATTTGATCAGGGCAATACAGTGTATTTGGGACTGAAGGACAAGAGGGCATACAGGGGTGGTGGGAAGGGGGGAGGGATTAGTTAGCAAGGAAGCATTTGTTTTTATTTACTCATGGAGAGTGGTAAACGTATGGAAGAAGGTGCCAGATGATGTGGTGTAAGTCAAGAGTGCTGAAACTTTAAACTCAAGCTGTATCACTTTCTCCTGTAATATATACTCTTTCAGTTGCCCCACTTTATGAGGGAACACCTTCCTTCTACCTCCAAGTATTACTGTGTCCCACATAAAAAAGGTACTGCCCATGCAAAGAAGATGCTGGAAACTCTTAAAGCAGGAATTCATAACTCTTTTGCTAAAGCAAAAGTAAGCCTGCTAAGCAATGGTACTAGATTCCAGTGTACTGAGCCAGAATCTCCTTTCTGTTGGTGTTGCATATTGGGAGGGCTAGTGTTGCATTGAACACCATTCCAGTGCAAAGTAATGCAGTCGCCCCTCTCCGGACATCCAGCGAGCTGATATATGCATTTGCAGCCAGCCTAGAATAAAATAAGCTTATCTGTGGTATGGAGCTTGCAGCAGACTCAGTCCGTGGTCCTGCGTTTGAAGTGTTTGCAGGTGAATCTACTGCAAAATGCTTATTCACCTCGGGTGAAAAACGCTGGCACCTCTTAGTGATTTAAAAATGGTTCTGTTGGTATTGTTTCTGCCATGTTTTTTTTTGGTATTGGGGAAGCGAGCATAAAGCAAGTGCAGCTGAACCAGCCGCTGCAGCACGATTTTGTTAGAGAGTGGCAGAGTGATCGGCAGTTACTAATTTTGTTCCCCACGGCTGTCAGGGAGACAATTAAGAAAAAAAAAATGAAGTTGGGGTATGTTTGCTGTGCCACTTTTCTTGGGAGACAGTAGCTCAGGATAAGAAATACAGCTTTTAAAGAGAACGGGACAAAGAAAATGACAGACCTGTGTAGGTACAGTTAGTGTTGGGGAAAATGTTTAGAAGGGCAGACTAGACTGTGTCTTTACCAACTATGCAGCGCGGTGAGGGGGGGGACAACAAGGTGACCGAATAAGACTGATTTTGAGAACTGCACTAGTGAGCACCGGACAGTCTGGTAACAGTTGAGGAAATGCACAGTTCTAAATTAGGGACAGTCTGCCTTAGAAGATATAAAAAAAAACTCTGCTGCACACCTCCTGGGTAAAAACGGAGAAGCAGTTCACATCATGACATGAAATACTGGAAAAGGTGCTTTATCCATTGCTTTTAAGAATGTTCCCATAATGATGTAAAGTGCTCACAAATGATTTATCGAGTGGGCTTTCTGAAAAATGAGCATAAACAAACACTCTGGTGCTTCAAATCACAAAAGCTCTTCCTTACCTTGACACACCTGAGCACTTTATATGGTTTTGGAGCCTTCTTTACTACAATGGGTATCGCTTTATTTTTTGCGGTATTTTTTGACTCTGAGGATACATGCCATCCATTCTTCTTGGCCAGAGAATATAACGCGGCAGAACTAATGTGCTGAGTGGACAGAGGACTTCAGCCCATATTACAGTATCACTATATTTTGTCTAACATACTTTCAATTTCCCCACCTGTTACACATGTGCACGCTAAACAATGCTATATACAAACAGTGCATCATGGGAAGTAAGTGACTGAAACAAACGTGTCAGACGGAGATTTACTTCGTGTGAATTAATGTACATTTCATTCAGTGGTGGCTCCAGCTTCTGTTGGTTACCAGGGCACTGGGTGGGCACCAAAGTTGGCAGTCATGGCACCTATAGAAACTGGGAGTATGATGTGGCTATTGTGGGGACCATTAAACACGCTACAAATTATTCCTTACATGTGCAATGTGGTCCCAGTGTACATGTTAGTAGATAATGTTGTGCAGCCCCCCCATTACAGAACCTCACTCCCCCAGATTCATGGTCCCAGCTGCTTTCTCATTCCAACCATCCCAGTGCATCCTTGGACACTGCAGTAGCCATATCATGGTCCCAGCTGCCTTCTCATCCAAACCAGTCCCAGTGCAGCCCTGGTCCCCACAATAAGCATGTCACCATCTCCCCCTTCAAGGACACAGTACAACCTTGGCTCCCACAGTAGACACATTACCATCGCCAAGACACATGGTCCCAGCTACTTCCTCATTTTAACCAGTCCCAGTGTAGCCTTGGCTGCCACAGTACCCACATCATGGTCCCAGCTGCCTCCTCATCCCAAACAGTCCCAGTGCAGCTCTTGGCCCCACAGTAGACACATTACCATCTCCCAGACTCATGGTCCCAACTGCTTCCTTAGCCTAACCAGTCCTAGTGCAGCCCTGACACCCACAATAGCCACATTACATGCCCCCAGAACACAATACTTTAGAATTACTGCAGACCAGTGACTTGCAAGGAAATTTACACAGAACCCCCTAGTGCAAAAAAAAAAGCTTGTCTGACTGACAAGCATGTGTCCCTGTGAAGGAAACGAAAAACAAACAACCCACTACACATCCTATGCCAGACTGCCATGATAGATTAATTCTGTTCTGAAACAGTGCATCATTAAGTTAATAAAATCTCCAAAATAGTTAGAACTTCGAGCAGTGGAAACTGGAAAGAACAGACAGCTAGCAAACTAAACTCAACAAGCAGCTTCAGTTTGTTGTTACAGCACCAAGATTTACACATTTACTTTTTAACATACCTGAGTCTGCAGTGCAGTTTGTAGTGGGTGGTGGCTCAGCGGGTCTGGCTTAAAACAAAGGCAGTGATAACAGGTCAAAATTCAGTCCATTGCCATCTTGCCAATCATCCGACTCCCTCCTGACCCGGGTATTCAAAAAATAATTACAACTGTGACAAGGCAGGCTCCTCTGTCTGCTCAGTGGCTCTCCTGGTGGTGCTGCAGGCAGCTGCTACAAGGAGAAGTGTCTAACACAACCTAGGTGATCAGTGAAAAAAGCAGGTAATGACGGACGGTCTACTCTGTATATCCAGTTATCATCGACTCCTCGCTCAGTGATCAGTCCACCTGCCTAGCCTTGTACCCACAACTGGACCGGTCCCAACCTCAGTCAGCTGTCTTGCCACGGCGGCTTGCTCTGCTTGTACCCCCTGCCATAATAGACAATATGCGTCCATCGCAGAATGTACTCCTCCAGTCCTCAGGCATACTAAACTGAAGTGAATTACTGCACATTCAGGGCATGCTTCTTCTCCCTCTCAGCACAGGAACAGGGAAATTTTCAATACTTGTGGCATAGTACCTGGCTCCTCATCATTTAAACACGCTGCTACGATTAGCCATGCCCCCGCAGCCTGACTGTTGCAGCCAATCCTAGCCATTTTTCTGGCAGACCTAATAAAGCACTTAATTCCAAACATCTGCAAACTAAGCAGTAAAGCCCCCCTCCACCCAAAGGTGACTTAAGCATGGGAAAAGTCCATGAAATTGAAAGGTATATCAGTGGCTACGCCCTCATTCTCCCCTCCTGCAACCCGGAAAAGGCCCCTTGACTTTTGTTTTCTGACATGACATCGGTCCTTCTCCGCTCTCCAGCTTACCAAGGAGGACAGAGGCCAGCAAAAAAAAGTTATGGGCGGTTCAGTCGGAGCACCAGGGCACGAACTGGGGCACAGCATTTTTTGACCAGGGCACGTGCCCTGGTGTGCCCCGGTGTAGCACCGCCACTACATTTAAGTAAATAATTATTTTATTAAGTGCTTTATTTGGGTAGTATTAAAATTAACAGCAATCAGAAGACTCAATAAATCACACACAAGGGTAAAAATAAAACTTTTATTTTTGAAGACTGCTCATTGCACTGCTACATTAAAGACTCTGCGTGGTGAACACCTACATTGCCACCACTGATCGCAGTGGTGGTTTTCTTTGAACTGAAGACCACTGCTGTCATACACAGCTCCCGCATCCATTGGTGCAGGACAGCTGCGCCTGCTCAACGGAGCACTGCATCGCATAGGAAAGTCACGCCTCCAAAAAGTCCTATTCTCCCAAGACGTTCCTTGCACATGCGCGCAAGCGAACGTAAAAAGGGCTCCCACTCAAAAACTGAAAATTACCATCCTATTAGTTTAACTTCGGTACCATGTAAATTAATGGAAAAAAATCATTAAACAAAAATTAGAAAATAAAATGTTAAATTTAAATATTAAGGATGAATACCAACATGGGTTCAAACCAGGCTTTTCATGCACTACAAATTTAATTTCCTTTTATAATTATATTAGTTATAATTTAGACTGTAATATTCCTATGGACATCATTTTGCTGGACTATAGTAAAGCAGTTGATAAAGTTTCACACTGTATTTTGATCAATAAGCTTAGTAGTATGGGTTTTTCATCTTTGCTAGTTTTGTGGATAGGTCAATGGCTGAACAACAGAATTCAGAGAGTCAGGGTAAATGATGCCCTGTCAGATACAAGGGATGTGACCACTGGGGTGCCTCAGGGCTCTGTGCCTGGGCCTACTTTGTTTAATCTATTTATAAGTGATATGTCTATCTCGACCAGTAATATCATGGTCAAATTTGCTGACGAGACTAAACTTGGGGGAATGGCAAACAGCTGGTGCTATGGAAATGGACTGCAAACTGATCTAGCTTCAGTGGAACAATGGCCACTTATTAATAAAATTAATTTTAACATATCCAAATATGCAGTATTACACCTGGGAAAAAATAACCCTGGACAAACATACTATCTGAATAATACTATCATTAGAACTTCAAAAACAGAAAAAGATGTGGGAATATTAGTTAACAATAAATGAACCTCAACAACTCACTGTATTAAAATAGCAAATCAGACAAATGCACTACTCCGCAGAATCACCAAAACTTTTGTGTCTAGATCAGAACAATGTCTTTTGTCCCTTTATAGATCCCACATCAGGCCCTTACTGGATTGTGGTTCACCTTTTTGGAGCTCTTAACGGAAATCAGATATTAATAAAATTGAACAAGTCCAAAGTAGAGCCACTAAACTTATTCCACACTTAACCAATTTGGACTATAGTACTAGATTAAATAAAACAGGACTTTATATCCTTAAGCAAAGAAGAATCAGAGGTGACATACTTCAGCTCTTTAAAATACTTAGAAACCAGGAACAAACGCTTACATGCGGTATTGAATATTCCACAAGAATAACTGTGGCAAGACTCATAATAGACAGTTGGAAGTTATGAGAGCTAATAGTAACAAAAGACTGAACTATTATACCATCAGAACACCCAGATTATGGAATACATTACCACAGGACATAGTTGATTCACCAAACATTTTAATATTTGAAAACAAATTAGATAAATGGTTGCTAGGAAGGGTTTGGGGTTATTGTTCTATGTATATGGAGGGCAATCATGATGGGCAATCCGCCTTCTTTTGTCCTATGCACCAAAGTACCAAAGTTCTTGTGCCGAATGTCAGAAAGTAGCCCCAGTGACTGAAAAAGACAAGGTGCCCCTGGTGTCCCTACCCTTGATAGATGCACATTTTGATAGAATTGCAATGAATGTGGTTGGCCCTATAGACAAAAGTAAAAAAGGGAAATCAGGTCATTCTGGTAGTATGTGACTATGCTACTCGATAGCCAGAAGCAGTTCTGATCCGTACTGTCACAGCCTCAAAAGTGGCAGCAGAGCTTGCCAAAATTTTCAGCAGAGTGGGCATACCTAAAGAAATTATTATTGATCAGGGTAGTAATTTTGTGCTGCATTACTGAAGGAGCTATACCGACTACTAGGTATCACTGCCATAAAACCTCCCCCTATCACCCTCAGACAGACGGTCTTGTTGAGCATTTTAACCAAACCCTAAAATGCATGTTAAAAAAGTTTGTAAAAGGGGAAGGGAATGATTGGGACCAATACTTACCTTACCTGCTTTTTGCTTACAGAGAAGTGCCACAAACCTCAACAGGTTATTCACCATATGAAATGCTGTATGGTAGACAACCTAGAGGCCCACTAGATGTAATGAAAGAAACATGGACATGGAAAGATAACCTCACTCAAAAACAGTCTATTACATGTTATATGTGTGCCTTGAGAATGAAACTGGCAAAATATGTTGAAATTGCCAATAGTAATCAGGAAGAGGTCCAAAACCAGCAGAAGGCATATTATGATCATGGGGTAAACAAAAAAGTTTTGAGCCAGGTAAAAAGGACTTGCTACTATTACACACTACAGAAAGTAAACAATGAATGAAGTGGCAAAGGTCTTATAAAGTGCTCAGACATGCTGGCACAGTTAACTATGAAACTGAGATCCCTGATAGGAAAAATCCTACAAAGATATACCAAGCAAACCTCCTGAAGAAATGGGTTGAACAAACACCAAAGGCTGCTTTGCTAGTTTTCCAGAAACTAATAAAGAAGATATTGATAAAGCTTATGACAGACTGGAACAAACTGTAACTGCTGATGCTGTAAACGTGAATGTTTCCTTAACCTCCGAACAAACTGCATATATTTTTAACTTACTAAAGATCCAGAAGCAAATGATTCGATACCTTTTATTGGACCAACACAGATGTAACAAAAAGAACAAAGTGCTTTAGCTTTCAGAGCAACAAGTCCTTTGCCAGAAGTTTAATGACAGTTATTTAGAAAAAAACAGTATTTTTAACACCCAAATCATGCAGAAAAAAATCCCATTGGTTTAAAATACTCATTTAAAAAGGCAGAAGATGATGTCAGAGAAGCTTAACAGTACCATTTCACCTTTAGCTGAGAGAGCCTAAGGATCAGAGGTACTTAGTGCAGAAGACATACAAAGAACTCCACTGCATATAAATTAAATTGATTTATAAGATAACTACTTGAGCAGATGGCTCTTAAATCACTAAGCACCTCTGACCCTTAAACTCTCTCAGCTAAAGGTGAAATGGTATGGTTAAGCTTCTCTAACAGCATCTTCTGATTTTTTAAATTAGTATTTTAAACCAATGGGGAGTTTTTCTGCTTTTTTTCCTGCATGATCTGGGTGTTAAAGCATTGTTTTTTCTAAATGACTGCCATTACGCTTCTGACGAAAGACTTGTTGGTCCAAAAGCTAAAGCACTTTGTTCTTTTTGTTACATCTATGTTGGTCCAATAAAAGGTATCAAATCATTTGCTTCTGGATCTGTTCTTACAAGGACCAATACAGCAAATACTAACTCTAGATAACATACTAAAGACATTTAACAGTACTTTTAACATAGTGCCTGGCCGAGCAAAAGGGGTCGAGCACATAATAGTGACAGGGAATGCTCCCCCTATTCGACAAAAGAAATACAGAATACCAAAGCAGTTAAGAGCAGATGTGGTTCAGAAAATACAAAAAAAAAAAGAAAGAATCGGGTATCACAGAAGAGTCGAGAAGTGCTTGTCATCACCAATGGTGACTGTATATAAAAAAGAGGGGGGTTTAAGAATCTGCCTTGATTTTAGGAAACTTAATCAAGTGTCCAAATTTGACAGTTATCCTATGCCTTGGAGAGATGATTTGGTGGACAGACTGGGAAGTGCCAAGTCAATCAGTACCCTTGATCTCACCAAGGGTTACTGGCAGATTCCCCTAGCTAAATAATCCAGAGACAAAACTGCATTTGTCACCCCTGTTGGATTCTATCAGTTCACCACCATGCCATTTGGTTTACATGGTGCACCCACTACAGTCCAGCGGTATATGTATGTAATTTTATCCTCTCACACTGGCTATTGTGCTGCATACCTGAATGATGTCGTGGTGTACAGTCCAGACTGGAAAAGCCACCTGGAACACCTAGGAGCAGTTATCCAAACTATCAAAAATGCAGATCTGACCATTAATCCTACCAAATATGCATTGGACATGCAGGAAACCAGATACTTGGGATATGTTTTGAGAAATGGAAAAGCAAAGTCAGAGATTTCAAGATAGAAGCTATAGCTAACAGTCCTATCCCTAAAACAAAGAAACATGTTAGGTCATTTTTAGGGCTGGTGGGTTACTATCGGAGATTTGTTCCTAACTTTGCCCAGTTAGCTACTCCCCTCACTGAACTCACAAAGAACAATTCCTGAATAATGTGAAATGGTCCCCGGAGTGTGATGATGCTTTTTAGACCATTAAAGCTGCATTATGTTCAGCTCCTGTTTTACAAAGCCCAGACTTTAAGAAACAATTGTTGTTACAGACAGCTGCATCAGAGATTGGCCTAGGTGCAGTCTTGAGTAAAAATATAGATGGGAAGTAACATCCCATTCTATATATATTAGAAGCAAGTAGCATGACAGAGAGAAAAGGTACTCCATCATTGAAAAGGAATGCCTTGAGTCAAAGTGGGCCATTGAATCCCTTAAGTTTTATTGGCTAGGAGCTGACTTTGTACTTCTAACTGATCATACCCCTCTCTGTTGCCTTAACCAAATAAAGACTAAAAATGCTAGAATCACACAATGGTACCTGGAACTACAGGCATTTAAATACAAGGTGATACAGAAATCCAGAAATGAGAATGTCAATGCTGATTTTCTGTCAAGATATGGATCAGGAATTGAGAATTCAGAAGGTTGGATAAAAAAGTGTGAGTTTAACTTTCACTGTTTGCTATACTTCACATGCACTTAACTGTAAAGGTTATAAGCTAATGTTAGAAGAGCATTGATAGAACATTTTGGAAATCTGTTTTTAAAACAGGTTCCCTCTTAAAGAGGAGGGTATGTGACAGGGTTGAATAAGACCCTGTCCCATTTGTTATGCAAAAGAGTTAAATGTAAGGATCTGTTCTGTCCTCTCCTTTTTTGTCATTTGTCTGTCTGATTGGCTAACCATAGTTTCTTGTGAGACCTAGGAAATGATCACTCCATCAGTCATACAATTCTCTGCCTCTCGCTATCTCTCTACCTTCACTTCCTGTTTCTGTCTTTTCTTTCCCCTTGCATATTTGTGTTTATAAAAATATATGTGATTTTTTGTGTGAAACTGTAAGTGATACTGGGATCCCTTAGTTTGAAACTGTATGTAGTTGTACTGTTGAAATGATTGCAAAAAGCTAGTTGGAATTTAGGGGGTTAATCCTGACATGCAGCACAAACTCTTTTACAGAGTTGTCAAGAAGAGGCCAGTTGTGGGTCATCATTTTCTATTTTGTTGCACCTGCAAGGAAAGAAACTTGCAAAGTTCTGGCCTCTTAATGAGCTCAGGATGCAGAAATAAGAGTAGCAATCCTTTTACTAGAGTAAGAGACTGAGAAACTGAAACTTGGAATTAGAGATTCCCTCAGATGAAAGACTTTGTTGTCTGTGTTTGTACTGCCTTCATAAATAGTTATACTGAAAAGTTTTATTTTTTTTATTTTACTGTTATTGGAAAAAAATAAAATGCTACTTGCAAATTTTATACCTGCTCCTGGTCTTCCTATGTTTCCTGACCTGTGCCTCGACAACACCAAGGTAGTGTGGAATGTTGTTTAAAAATGTTCATGGCTAAAGTGTCTTATGCCATGTGTGTGCCATCCAAAGATTTCATGAAAAAAAAATCACTTCCAGAGTTATAAGAGTTTGAAATTTGACTTCTGAGCATGCTCAGTAAAGTTTTTGAGATAACCCTTTAATATGAAAGAGTAATTTTATGTATACAAGTCTTTTTACTTTCATGAGAAAATGTGTTTTATTTTCACAAGAAAATATTTTACTGTCATGAATTTGAACCTTAATAACTTTGGCACTCTTCAAAAAAATGTCATTAAATTTTGCATGCAGTCAGGGTTCCAAGTTCTTATGATATGGCAAGTTTCATGATGGCCACTTGTCTGACGTCTGAGAATCAAGGCATGCAAAAATAAGAGAAAATGCTCTTTTGGGGCCTTTTTATTGTTCAGATCTAGAGCAAAAAACAGTTTGGAATTTTGTTCTGACATTTTCAGGGAAGATGTGGCTTGGCCCAAGGAGTTGTCTTTCAAATATTTCATGAAAAAATAACAATGATAGGTTCTAGAGTTATAATTCGGGTCGTGCCTGAAAATAGTTATTTCTATGGCTAGTGCACCTACCCAGTAAACAAAAACAAAATAAAATAAATAAGGATTTAACAACATGCCTTCTGAGAATGGGTTGAGTAGGCACTTTAATGCTAACCCTCCAATTTTTGCATGCTAATAACTTTGGTGCCATTTAGCAAAATTGCATAAAATTTTGCATCACAGTTAGGCTGCCATGTTCTTAGGATTTGTCATTTTCGTGATGGCCTCTTCTTCAGATTCTGAGATCCAGGTAGTATAAAAGCTTTTTTTTTTAAAAAAAAAACCTTTTTGGCTGCATTTTTGCCCTTGTCTAGACCAAAAACAGTTTCATATTGTGTTCCAAACATTTCATGGTAAAAGCAGCTCAGCCCAAGAAAGTGTCTTTCAGAGATTTTGAGAAAAAGTATTTATTGGTCCTTGAGTTATAAGGTTTCAAAAAATTGGATTCTGAGCATGGCTTTATAGATGCTTTAATGCTTTTTTAACATTAAACTTTTTATTTAACATTTCATCAAAAACACAATACAATCACAAGCATGTCAATGCAGCAGCAACAGAAAGCAAACAACAAAGACAGAAGATACATCAGTATCATCAAGCACAGCAGCAACAGACATCAACTATTCATGGTAAAATAAAGTGCAGGAAATCACAAAAAAAGAAAGATCAACAACAGCAACATACTGTCTGATACAATCCCTTTTCCCTAGATGTGGAGAGTCAAGGAGAAGAGGCTGACAGCTCATCTGGCAATTGTGCAGTGATGGAGCCCAAATATCTTATCAGGACCCTGGCCCTGAACTGGTGAATGGGCCTGATTGAAGAGTCAGGAAAGAGGTTCAGAAGGCCTTTTACAGGTCCATTTTGTCCATGGCCCAATGGGACAGCCATTTTAAGGAGTCCAGTTTCCCCATTGCTGTAGCCATTCACAGAAGATTTATGATGTTCTTTATTGATGAAGGAGCAGGTGTTTGGCTATTATGGCAGCTGCAATGACCAATTTAGACAAGGGATCTTTTTGAGAAATGCCGGAAAAAGTAACCACTAGTAGTACTAGTAGTGCATCAAAGGTAGCAGATGCCAGACCCATATTGTAGTAGTAATCCACCCAGATGGATCTCCAGAAATTTGCAATTAAGAGTCAGGTCCCAGAATATGTGATATGGAGCTTTCCTCTTGGTTGCAGCACCAACATTGATCAGAGTGGTAGGCCCCTATCTTTTCTAACATTTGAGGTGTCCTGTACCAGTGATGGAGGACTTTCAGTTAAATCAAATGAGCTTTGATGTCTCTGCAATATGTGTGTGCTTAGTACCAGGCAATACATCATTGGTCATCAGTTATGGGGGAATGGAGCTCCTCCTGCCATTGTACCTGGGCATGCGTAGTGGGTGGAGGTGCCCTGTCCCTTAATGATCTATATATGACCCAAGCCATTCTTCTGGGTACTCTAAGTCAGGATACCAGGGGACAATCCATATGTGGGCTAGGGATTTCCTTAAGTATGGAGGAGATCAAGGACCTGAGCTGAAAGTAAAACCAAAAGTCCTACTTCAGGAGGCCATAGTGGTCAGAGAGATCTATATAGGAATGAAGATACATTTGGCCAAACAGACAAAGATCTTGCACCATTGAGATTCCATTAGTATTCCAACATTCTCCAGAGATGGGTTCCTGGGTAATACACATCTAATTGCTACACAGTGGGGTCTGTAGCAAAGGGTATCAGGAAGATGCAAACAGGAGGATATCTGTTTCCATTACATGACTGATCTAGAGACAGTGGGGTGTTTCACAGTGGCTCTGTTTTTGCAAGAGTATAGTGACAATCTAGGATCCAGAGCAGAAAAAAAGGGATCTCTCTATGGCTACCCACAAGAAGGTATGGAAGGAGGGGTGAAGAACCAGCTTATGCTATGGGACCAGATAAAAGCCATATGGTGAGATACAAAGTTTGGGAGCTCCCACCCCCTCTAGACCAATGTTGTCTTATTTTGGACCTATTGAATTGGGGTGGATGCTCTTCCCAGAGAAATTTGTCAATTAATGTGTTTTTTGAAAACCAGAAATTAGGGATTTCTGTTAGGAGATGGAATAGAACATGAAGTAATTTAGGCATGGCCACCATCTTAATAGCAGCTATTTTGCTGGTTGGGGACATAGTTAAGAGTTTACAGCATGAAAATTCCAGATGCAGTGTGTTGATGAGGGGGGGAAAGATTGGCTTTACAGAGGTCTGTGGTATGGGGAGGAAGTTTGATGCCCAGGTACATGATACCAGCTGCAGACCACTTTCACGGTGCTGTTGACATAGTTTGGTGCATACAGGAGGTGTTAAGGTGGAATACCTCAGACTAGTTTTAATTTATACAGAGTTAAAAGATCTCAGAAAACATGGCTAGAATGGTTTGGAGCAGGTCTATAGATTTACAGACACCAGCTAAAAGAATCAGGATGCTGTCCATATAAAGCAAAGCTCTATAGTCGACTATCCCTGTCAAGATGCCAGGCTGGAGGAGGAGGGTCCTTATGCCAAGAGAAAACTGTTCTTCACTATATGGTTACCTGTTGCCTGTGCAGCAAACACAGCACCATCATTCCCTAGGCTTGGGGTGGTGTTGCATGGCACCATTCCCCCTAGCCTCAGCACATCCAGTTGGCTCACTGAGCTCACCCCTGAACTCAGCTCACCGACATGGGATCACATCACATTTCCATCTGGGGTAAAGGCTGGCAGTACACACAGCATTTCATAATATTAAACAAAGGATGTCTCTGCACACAATGTTTCTTCATATCTTTTTGTTTGCCATTTTCACCCCACATCATGAACTTTGACTCTATAATGTGTTAAATCCCACCCAAAAGGTGGTTTCTAAGAACTACTGCAAAATCAGCTTTTGACCTGTACTTGAAAATTCCCACCATCCTTGTTCATGAGGTAGGGTCATGTAAATAGCATATTCAAATTGTAGGACTAAATACAGTAGATTCCACTTAATCAGGATGCGGTTAGAGGGGATAGCCACTTTATTGGGACGTTCAATGGGGCAACGATTTTCTGTAATATTAATTAATGGTTGGTAAAGCCTTTTAATTGGGACACTGTGCCACTTAATTTGGACACTTGTGACCCATTAACACCCTCTTACTGCTGTATTAAATTGCCACTGTTAGTGGGTGATTAGCACTTCAGCATTAGCGGGTGATCAACACTTCACAGAATGGCTGCTAGTAAGGGAATGGACCTCCCTTTGTCCCAGAAGCTCAAAGTTATTGAGGATCTGCAGGAGGCTAATGCTTCCATGTCTTCAATGGCAAAAATGTTTGGAATCTCCAAAAGTCAGGTTTTCAGAATAAGTCTCAACAGAGACAAAATTGTTGCTGACTGGAAAGTGAGCTCAAACCCAAATCAAAAATGAAAAAGGGAAGGAGAACACACAGAAGTGCAGGATGTCTTGCTTATCTGGTTTAATCATGCCATAAGCAAAGGAGCTCATTTCTCTGGCCCAGTTTTAAAGAAAAAGGCAAATTAATTGGTTGCCCATTTAACCCATGAGTCCTTTGAAGCCACAGATGGTTGGCTATCCTGGTGTATAAGAAAGAGCACAGAGAGTGTTCCGATGCTGATTCTGACTCTGCTTCAGACTGGCTGCAGACTGTGCTCTCCTCCATTATGTCTGAGTACCCACTGGTAAACATCTTTAATGCTGACAAGACAAGGTTGTTTTACCAGGGGTACCCAGACAGAGGACTGACACATAAAGATGGAGATTTCATTGGGGGGGTAATCCAAAAAACAGTATCCCTCTTACGTTGCAACAACTTACTTGGCACAGAGAAGCTGCTGCTCTTAGCAATTGGCAAGAGCAAGAGACCACGGTGCCTCCCAAAAGGATGTGTCACAGTTGCCTGTAACATATGTGAGCTTCTGTAATGACTGGATGACTGGTTCCATATTTTTGGATTGGCTGGCTAACTGGCACTGCCAGCTTAAGAGACAGAGAAAAAAAGTCCCGTTGTTCATTGACAACTATAGTGCTCATCCTCCTGATTTGGTAGGCAAGTTCTCAAACATCAAAATGGCATCCTTGCCACCCAATACCACCAGCCTAATCTAACCTCTATATATGGGGGTGATAAACAATTTCATGGAGAATTACAGAGCACAGCTTACTCCAGGATAGTCAGCATCATTGACAGTGGGTCCAATGCTTTAGCATCAGAGATTGCATACACAGTCAATCTTTTAGATGCCATATTTATAATGAAGAAAGCATGGGCTGCTGTCAAGGAGCTAGTTTTGTAATTGACAGACATACTGAAGATACAGAACAGCTATCAGAAATCAGCGATATTCTTACCGACATCGACCAACCTCAGAACATGATCAGGGAGGAGTTTGAGGCATTTGTTGATTGTGACATCACTGGGGAAACAGAAGGAGAGCTCTCCCTAGAAGATATCTGTGCCTCAGTGAGAATCAGCGAATCTGGCACTGAATCACAGGGAAACGCGGATGTTGATGACAAAACCCCAAACCTGGTCATAAACTCTGAGGCACATTTACACATCACTGCTCTCTGCAACTGGTGCCTGTAGAATGAGAGAATTGTAGAGTAGGAACAACATTTTAACATTGAGGAGCTAATTTTTAAAAACATTGTAGCCAATGCCAAACAGAAACAGATCACAAACTTCTTCCAAACACTTTGATGGAAGGAAGATCAAGCCAAATGGTGAATGAGCTAAGTCTTTTAACTACAGTTTTTTAATTTCAGTCTAATAAAGAAAATTAACACAGCCTTTAAAAAGAAACGTTCTCATAAAAGAGCTGTAATCACTAATGTACTATAATCAGTACACACACTACACTGCAGTACACAAACACCTAACCTACTACAGTTTCTTTTCAGTACGTGAGTTCAACATGCTGCAGTAAAGGTAATGTATCTTCTGTGGAACGCACATCTTCTGTTAACTGGGATGGCCACTTAAACTGGATGAACAGCCTGCCATGAGCTGTCCCATTTATGCAGATTCTACTGTATTGTAAAACAGCCAAGTTATGGGTAAAAGTATGTGAGACACAAACATGGAATTTTTGTGTCACACATGCAAGTATGATACACGAATTTTTTGTGTGCACCAAAAAAAGAATTCTTGGGTCATATATTTAAGTGCGACCCAGGAATTCCATTTTTAGTGAACATGGAAAATTTTAATGTTGCACATTTTAGTGCTGCACTTTAGTGTCACACTGAAACGTGTGATACGAAAATTATGGTTGCTTGAATGTATTAAATCATGCTCAAAAGGTAGTTCCCAGAATAACTGTGACCTGTACTTGAAAATGTCCACCATCCTTGTTCATGAGGTAGGGTTATGTAAACAGTATATTCAACATTTTGGACTAAAATATTGCAAAATGGCCATATTATATGTAAAAGTATGTGAGACACAGTATTTTTGTGTCACACATGTACAGTAAGTGTGAAACAATAATTTTTTTCTGCACATCAAAAATAGAATTCTTGCGTTGTATATTTAAGTGTGATCCAGCAATTCCATTTTTAGAGAGCATGAGCAATTTTATTGTTGCAAATTTTAGTGCTACACTTTAGTGTCATACTGAAATGTGCGATACAAAAATTATTTTGACCCTACATCATGAGCATAGTTGCTTGAGTGTGTTAAATAAGGTCCAAAAGGTGGTTTTGTGGAGTAATTGTGACCTGTATTTGAAAATTCCCACCATCTTTGTTCATGAGGTAGGGTTATGTAAACAGTATATTCAAAATTTTTGACTAAAATATTGTAAAATGGCAAAGTGATGAGTAAAAGTATGTGAGACACAAAATAAAAGTTTAGTTTTGCACATTTAAGTGTAACTCTAAAGAGCAACACTAAAATGTGTGATAGTCAAATCTTACTTCATGATTTATATCCTTTCACACACACACACACACACACACACACACACACACACACACACAGACACACACACACCATGGAATAAATTGTAGTGTAGAACATCTTAAAGGAGCAGTGCAACGAAAAAGATTATTCCAAAAGTTAATTTTCTACTATGGTTGTAAAAAATATTGGCAGAACTGTTGATTTGGGTTTCCTGGATGCTTCCTATGCTTTGTACTGTACATTTGCAGTTTTGTCTGGACAACTATCCTCCACAGGTCCTCAGTCATTTTTCTATGCAAAAAGGAGGTGGCCATCTTTTTTTCTTGAGAAATAATTACTTTAAAATGTTCATAAAATTCTTAAATAATAATGAAAACTGAAAATGTTACCACCATAATAAACTGAAAGACATTTAGCATCAATTAGGAAGAAAAAAAGGGGGGGTCAAATTTTAACCCATTTTTGTTGCACTACTGCTTTAAATGGTTACACAAGTTAAATTATATTTCCAGAAAATTTGACACATTTACATCTTAGGCCACAAGTGCAGAGAAACAGTGGCTTCTTAGTGCACACACACCCTATGGAGCTTTGCAAGGCCCAGCAGCTTGTATACAGTGGCTGTCTTCAATAGAACCAAAATAGAGGCAATAGTACAACTACTGTATACCTTACTAATCTGTGCCTCATTACTATGGATGTCTGGTCGTACTTGAATGTAACAGGCTAAATGGAATTAATCTATTTTAATTTGACTGTTAAATCTGTGTTTCCAAAGAGGTATCATCCAGCTCATAAATGAATTAATTGTGTCCCATTTAGTTTGGCCTTATTAGTGTGTAAATTAGGTGCTAAATGGCCTAACTAATAATACACCTAATCCCCCAGTTTACCTCCCATCCAGTCTGTGCAGTGGCAGGACAGTCAAAACAGAAACAAATACAGTAGTAGAATATTTTAAATAAAAGGGTAAGACAAGGGGACTGAATTACAAATCCATGGCTTGGAGGGACAGGAAGTGAATCCTCAGGATCATGGGAGCAGCTGCACAAGGGAGGGAGCTGGATGTCATTGTCCACCTAGGGACAAATGACCTGGCTAGGAATGGGATCAGAGCAGTGCAAGAGGAGTTTGTAGAGTTGGGGAAGGGCCTTAGACAAGTAGCGCATACAGTAACCTTCTCGGAGGTGCTGCCTGTCTATGGCAAGGGTGATGCTAGGGTACTCCTCACCAGGGAATTCAATGAATGGTTGAAAAACTGGTGTGGCGCTCAGGGTTTTGGCTTCATTGGGGACTGGGGGATCCACCTGGAGGGATGCAGACCTATTATTGGTGTGATGGTCTGCATCTGTCCGGGGGGGAACCAGGATCCTAGGTGAGAGGTTTAAATGTTTCACTGGTAAGCATTTAAACTAGCCAAGAGGGGAGGCACTGAAAAGGAGCAGGGACATCCCAGCCTCCCCCCACAAACAACAGTAATTAGTGAGGTAAACACCAAGGTAGAGAAGTCATTAGGGAGCAGGACATAAGTAAATGTAAAAAAAGGCAAAGGCAGTAAGGACAGAAATGGGGCTAAAAGAGGGGTAAGGCCATCAAAAAGTGGAGGGTGATGAGTACCAATGCCCATAGTCTGTGTAACAAGCTCCCTGAACTAGTGGCCTTGATGGAAGAGGGTTGCCTGGATATTGTGGCAGTCACAGAAACATGGTACACAGAGAACCATGACTGGGATGTCAACATACCAGGTTACACAATCTACAGGAGGGACAGGGAGGGTAAAAGAGGAGGAGGAGTAGCTCTTTATGTAAAGAAAGGGATCAAAGCAACAGAACTAAAGAGTAAACAGGGAGCAAGTGAGACACTCTGGGTCACCCTGGAGACAAGAAATGGCACCACAATCCTCATGGGGGTTATATACAGACCCCCATCTCAGGGGGAAGGAATGGACAAGGAAATGATAGAAGGCTTCCTTAGAATGGCAGAAAAAGGGGAGATATTGTTGATGGGAGACCTGAATATGCCAGATGTTAACTGGAGCACCTTTGCTGCAGGCACATCCAAGAGCAGAGTCATTCTTGATGCCCTACAGGGGGCATGCCTCAGGCAGCTAGTACTGGAACCCACTCAGGAGGGAGCAATCTTAGACCTGGTACTCTCAAATGGGGACGGAGAAAGAATCTCAGATTTAGAAGTGGGTAGCAATCTGAGAACAAGTGACCACCAAACAGTGTGGTTCACGATAAACACAGCCATACAATCAAGCCATACAAAAGCAAGAGTATTGGACTTTAGGAGGGCTGACTTTGGGAAAATGAGAGAGTGCCTCAGAAAAGCACTAGCAAACAGGCAAGAAGGAGGGGTGGAGGAACAATGGGGAGTAATCAAAACAGCCATCACAGAGGCAACAAGCCTTTGTGTAAAGCAAATCAACAAAACACAACGAATGAAAAAAACGCTATGGTTCTCAAAAGAGGTGGCAGGGAAGGTTAAGGAGAAAAGGATAGCATTCAGGAAATATAAGGAAACATAGAAGGAGCAGGACAGAGAACTTAATCAGTTAAAGCAGAAAGAGGCTGGAAAGGCGGTCAGAATAGCAAAGGCCCAAACCAAGGATAGGATAGCCAACTCTGTTAAGAAGGAGGATAAGACCTTTTATAGGTACATTAGGGAGTGAAGAAAGACCAAAGGAGGGATACTGAGGCTTAATAAAGGGGAGGAAATGTGGGTAGAGGGTGACAATGAAAAAGCAGGGATACTGAATGAATATTTCTGCTCAGTATTCACAAAAGAAGAGGAGGGGGAGGTACCTAAACCAAACAAGAGAAACACTCTGAAAATGGGGGTCAATACCAGTCCATTTACAGAAGCAAGGATTCCGAAAGAACTAATAAAATTGAAGGTGGACAAAGCAATGGGGCCTGATGGGATTCACCCAAGAATTCTAAAAGAACTAAGGGTAGAACAAATGACACCACTGACTACTCTCTTTAACAAATCATGGGAGGATGGGGTGGTACCTGAGGACTGGAAGAGGGCAGATGTGATTCCTCTTCACAAAAGTGGGAGCAGGACAGAGGCAGAAAACTGCAGACCAGTTAGTTTTACCTCAGTGATAGGGAAAATGATGGATTCACTTCTGAAGGAAAGAATTGTTGAGTACCTAGAGGCCAGTGGGGCACATGACCCAAGGCAGCATGGATTCACAATGGGAAGGTCATGTCAGACAAATCTAATAGATTTCTTTGACTGAGTGACCAAAGTAGTAGACTAGGGAGGGGCTGTGGACATGGCTTACCTAGATTTTAGCAAGGCATTTGATACAGTCCCACAAAAGATTAATACACAAGTTAGCCAGCCTTGGAGTGGGTCCCAAGGTGGTAGCCTGGATAAAAATTGGCTAGACAACAGGACGCAAAGGGTAGTAGTAAATGGAGTCCACAGTGAAGAAAGGAGGGTTACTAGCGGGGTACCGCAGGGTTCAGTACTAGGACCGGTCCTTTTTAATGTCTTTATAAGTGACATTGCAGAGGAACTGGAAGGAAAAGTATGTCTCTTTGCAGATGACACAAAGATCTGCAACAGGGTTGATACACCAGATGGAGTGGAAAGGATGAGAAGAGACTTGGCAAGGTTGGAGGAATGGTCAAATGTATGGCAGCTCAGATTCAATGCAAAGAAGTGCAAGGTAATGCACCGGGAAACAAAAACCCAGGGCAAGAGTACACAATGGGGGGTGAGATACTGACAACAGTAAAAATGGAAAGAGACCTGGGGGTAATTATATCAGATGACCTAAAGGTGGGCAAGCAATGTGATAAGGCAGTAAGGAAGGCTGGGGGGATACTGGGATGCATAGGGAGAGGCACCAATAGTAGAAAACAGGAAGTTGTTATCCCTCTGTACAGACAGTTGGTGAGACCCCATCTGGAGTACTGTGTGCAGTTCTGGAGACACCATCTCCCAAAGACATAGACAGAGTGGAGGCTGTCCAGAGAAGGGCAACCAAAATGGTGCAGGGTCTGCACCAGAAAACATACGAAGAAAGACTAAAGGAGCTTAATATGTATACCCTTGAGGAAAGGAGGGAGAGAGGGGACATGATAGAAACTTTCAAGTACCTCAAGGGAATCAACAAAGTCCAAGAGAGTGGCATCTTTCAGAAAAAGAGATGTGCAAGAACAAGGGGGCCCAATTTGAAGATAGAAGGAGGGACGGCTCAGAGGTAATGTGGGAAGTATTTTTTCACATAGAGAATTGTGGTGCATGGAACAGCCTCCCTGAGGAGGTCGTGGAGTCAAGAACAGTGGGGGAATTCAAGAATGCATGGGACAGATATAAGGCAGTCCTAGTGGGGGGTAGGAGGAAGTAAGCTGTTGGTTAACTAGGATCTGCAGCTTATCTGTTAGGTAGGAAAATGGGCAGAATAGGTGGGCCAAGCGGTCCTTATCTGCCGTCAAATTCTATGTTTCTATAAATAAAATGCTGTGTGTTTTTTGATGATATAGTATAGTGTAGTGCACACAAAATATTTAAAATGTGTGGAAATCAGTTAAGAAATACAACTGACCACTTAACCTTATGTAGAAGACTTGTTTACATAACTTCTTAAATTGCAAATGGTTACATAGTAAAGGGGTCTGACTGTAAGTCAGCATAGTATTCTGTACAACCAGACTTCAGGTTATTTGGAAACTTAACTATATGACAGCAAAGTAAAATACTGATCTGTGTGATAACACTATGCAATAAGGTGCAGCAGTTCATGTTTAATTAGCCATGCCATTACCTGTTATCTCCTAAACTGTGTTAAAATGTAGCTAAAATCAGATTACAAAACAAAGGAACTTGTGAGCCCTCTGGGAGTGAAAGAGTTTTCACTATGTGTTTCATTATGAAGTCCAAAGAGGTAATGAATAACTAGCTACAGGTTGCAGATTAATTCAGCCAGTGAAGTGTATAGTTATTCAGGAAGAATTAAATGCTTTATCCCAGTGGCATCACTGTTGAAGTATGTTATGAGTTATGTAATGCAATATGCATTAATTTGTTTTTATTATTGTGCTAACTGGGCCTTTATCATGAACAGGATCCAACTGATTTAGTTTATTATTCATAATTACTTACGCAGTACTTCCATGGAAATGATTGTGAAATGCATAACTATTTTATGTATAGCTAGTCAGAAATTACTGTAGCAAAATAGTGCTTTAATCATAATTCTGTCTGTCATTGCAAACATTGAGAGTACTTAAAGGGATGCTGTCAATCTAATGTGGGCCTGTATGGACTCTATTTTGAATTTGGATTTTAGCCACCACTCTCTCCCCATCCAGGTATGAACATTAATATCAGAGTATACCCTGGTCAGGCCAGAGTGATCATGCAGTGCCATTATTGGCCTTCTGCACTTACAGCATGCTGCTGTAGAAGGAGAAAGCTCAGTGGCCTGCCTCCATCATCAACCCTCCCCTGGTTTGGCTCTCAGCAGTTGCCTACTGCCTTGCCTGTCTCCCAAAGTATTGAGCCAAGTCTACTCCCAAATCTAGGGTGCCTGCACATCAGTGCATCTCACTGCTTCCAGGCAATCAAGGTGGACTGTGTTGACCTTTCTTAAGGAGCACCAATTAGGGATGGGTGGGTACTAAAATACCCAACTCTCAAGACTACCCATGGGTACCTTTAAAGTACCCTAAAAATACTCAGATGAAAACTGAGTAGTTCGGTCAGGTTGGGTAGTTACTACCTGACCTGTTCTAGTACCTGATTTCCCGATCCTGACCTAACAAAAATCATGTGAAAGACTGTTTTCTTGGGGTGCTATTACACTGTTTGTTAAGTGCCCTGAGCCATTATACCCATGGGGAGCATTGCTGAGGCAGGTATGAGAGGTGCAGCTGCTCTTAGCGAGCCTGCTGCTGTTTCCCAAAATTATACCCATGGCAGGCATAGCTGAGGCAGGTAAGAGAGGTGCAGCTGCTCTTAGCGAGCCTGCTGCTGTTTCCAAAAATTATACCCATGGTGGGCATTACTGAGGTAGGTATGGAAGGTGCGGCTTCTCTTAGTGAGTCTTCTGCTGTTTCCAAAAATTACACCCATGGCAGGCATTGCTGAGGTAGATATGAGAGGTGCAGCTTCTCTGATTGAGCCTGCTGCTGTTTGCAAAACTTATACCCATGGCAGGCATTGATGAGGAAGGTATGAGCAGTGCAGCTGATCTGACTGAGCCTGCTGCTGTTTCCAAAAATTATACACATGGCAGGCATTGCTACAGTAGGTATGAGAGACACAGCTGCTGTGAGTGAGCTTGCTGCTGTTTCCAAAAATTATACCCCTGGTGGGCATTGCTGAGATAGGTTTGAGTGGTATAGCTGCTCGGAGCCTGCTGTCGTTTCCAAATATTATACCCATGGCTGGTGTTGATGAGGTAGGTATGAGAGGCGGAGCAGCTCTGTGTGAGGCTGCTGCTATTTCTAGAAATTATACCCATGGTGGGCAACAAAGTTACATAATAAAAAACTGATGACTGACAAACAAAAACTAACAATAGTGTGTACAGGTGGCTAGCATAGTAGCAGTGGTGATGGTTCTATTCATTTTGTACACAGCATAGTCATCATATTCAGTATCACTGTTTGCAGGCTGTTATTCATGTTCAGGGTCAGAATCTCATAATGCAGTGTTTGGGACAACTGAGAAATTGTCAGTATTCACTTTGAGAAATGTAAGCCATTCCACATTTACAGGACTTAGCAGTGTTCTGTGGTAAGTGGCTATTCCTCCAGCTGCATTAAACATACATGCAAACATACACTTGAAAGTGGACAACTGAGGTACATTGTCGTAACATTTGCTAGATCTGGCCATATTGTTCTCTTTTGTTTCTAATAGAATAATGGATCTTCCTTGAGACCAATCACAGTATGATCTACAAAATACTCCTGTATCATTGTGCTGCATGAGATGATTGCCAGTCTGACAGATGAACCAGCTACAATTTCTTTACAGGACATGTTATTGCAGGCAACTCTGAAGTGATCTGCCTTTCTGATCCTGAACATAGAATAACTGAGAAGTAGCTGTAGATGTCCTTTCCCTCACTGCTGACATTGATGATTGAGAAGAATTGATAGATGTGCTGTTGTCTGTGTCAGAGGCATACTCTGATGGATTGGCAGGGTTTGACTGCTGTACATCAGTTAATAGTGTTTGTAGGGCAATGTCACATTTAGTTAGCAGAAGATCTCTCCAATACTCAGTGTCATTCCCTGCAGGAAGGATGGCTTCAATGTGCCATTTGAAGCGGGGATCTAGCAATGCAGCCAACACATAGGTGTCATTTTTAAACCTGGCATTTATTTTTTTTGATCAGTCAACAATCTGAGACTCAAATCATCTGCTAGCATAATAGCGGTGGTGTCTTCTTTTGACTGAAAGTCTTTCTTTATGTCATCAAGAAAAATGTGAGGAAATCTTATTTGAGGAAGAATTTGACTCAGAGTTGTACTGTCTGCATTGACATCATGTTTGACAGCCTCAAATGGCTCCAATAAGATATCAAAGATTTAAGTAGAGTCCAGCTGCTGGTACTGAGCATGATGTCTACTTTACCTGTTTGATTCTGCATGGTTTAGTCATGTACAGCTTTTTTTCTGTTCAAGAAGCCTTTCCAGCATGTAAAATGTTGAATTCCAGTGGGTTGGAATTTCCTGCTTTAATGTATGCAATGATAAGTTATTTGACCTCTACAGCCCCTTCAGGATTTTTTTGCACTTTCACAGAGTGGCTGAAATGCCCTCGTATTTTCCTAACAAGACCTAACAGGTTTTCAACATTTCTGTTTCCATTTAAGAAACTATGGCAGAGAAGATTTAAACAATGTGCAAAACAAGGTATGTGTTGGTAGTTGCCATCTCTAGCAGCTTTGATTATGTTGGCACCATTGTTTGATAGTATGAACCCGGGGCATAAGAAATATGGAGTAGGCCATTTCTGGAATTGATTATGCAGCTCCTGCAAAATATTTACAGCAGTGTGGTTTTCCTCAAAAGTGGTGACGCATAATACAGCCTGCTTCCTACTGCTTATGGTAGAGTGGGGATTATTACTTTCTGACTGAAAACTTGCCCAATGAGCTGTAACAGTCATGTAGTCAATTAACTGGTTGTTGGTCCATAGATCTGTGGTTATGTGAACCTGCTTCACCTCAGAGTTTCAACTGCTTAATGACTTCAGTACACACCAAGTCATACAACTGTGAAACAGCCTTTTTCGAGAAATATGTTCAACAGGGAATGATGTACCATGGTTCAATCCAGTTCATGAACTTGAGGAAACCTTTCTGGGCAACAAAAGCAAAAGGGAGTTAACAAATGGCCAACAGCTCTACAATGGCTTTATTTAACACCTGGCATGTTGGATGCTTGGGGGTAAATTTTGATGTCCTTGCAACATTTTCTTTTAATGTCGATTAACAAGAATCACAATATATTTTTAGTTTTATTGTGGATTGTATTTTTACACCTTTTTCACATGGAGTACTGCTTTGGGAGTTTGCAGTACTTGATGGTATCAGAAGAAAACAATTTATGTTTGCCTGGGAAGTCTGCAAAGATAGAGCAAGTGATTCAATGTCAGTTCCTGCTTCCAGTTTATTGTCACTATAGTCACTGTCACCACCACCTCCGCTATCACCCATACTAACTACACTGTCCCTTGCCCTGCCCCACTCAATTGGGTGTTTTGTCTTTGCATGTTGTATCATTATGGATGTTCCAAAAATTTCCCACTTTTGCCACCACGACTGATGCTCTTTTTGCACAGACTGCATACAGTTGGAGAGTTGTCTGTGGGGTCAATACAAAATAAATTCCACACTATAGATTTACCTTTTGTGCTTTGTACCATGTTGCCTGGCACTATTTCTTGTACAGTCAAGGGACCTGGAGGAAACCCTGCACTGCAATTTCCTTGTTGGTATGAGTTGTTCTCATTCATGCTTATCTTTTTATTCTTATGTTTAGCATTTGATTTATTTTCTGCACTTGCCTCTCATGCTTTACAATGGCATCCTCTCTTACCCCCTGATCAAAACTACAGACCGCATCACCAAAAGATTCAGAAGAACTAGAAGTGCCATCATTATCATGTGGGAAATAGCCTGTGCTATCCCATTCCCAGTCACCACCATCTTTATCAGCATTTGCTACCTCAGCATTTGAGCTTATATTTAAGGAGGATGCATCCTTGCATGCTGCTTCAGTAGCTAGAACTATCCTGGCACATGTGGCAAAACATTTAGTACTTCAACAAGTAACTGCAGTAAGTTCTTTCTGAAACTATACTATTATTTCATGGCTAACATGCTTTTTTGGTTCAGTAGAACATTTAGTGTCAGTCCTGGTGATGTTATTATTATAGTTGCTATGTTCTTCATTCATGCCATGACTCATATTGTCCACATCATTAACAGCTGCACATGCAGCAGCACTGTGCTTCCTTATGGTAGTCTTAAATTGGGAAATATGAGACATAGTAGGCACATCCATGAAAAGAATGGATACTGTTTTGCTAACTGTTGCAGAGACAGAGAGTGTAGCCGACTGTGCCACAGCCAGTAATAAATGCCAGTACTCGGGGCATCTAACAAACAGTGTAATACAGCCTATATGACTTTTGCTATGCTGCAGAGAGATGTCACACACAGTGTATCTATGTCACAGCAATAAATGACAGGGCTCAGGGTGCCTAACAGACAGTGCTATACCACCTAAATGGATTTTGCTATTCTGCAGAGAGATGATACATACAGTGTAGCTATGTCACAGTAATAAATGACACGGCTCATGGCACCTAACAGACAGTGTAATACAACTTACAGTAAGTGTCTTTCACTATGCTACAGAGAGACACACAGTGTAGCTAATGTTACAGACAGGGCTTGGGGCTCCTAACAGACACTGTAATATAGCCTAAATGACTTTTGCTATGCTGCAGAGACACATAGCTATGTCACAGTAATAAAATGACAGGGCTCAGTGTGCCTAAAACAAACAGTGTACATTACAGCCTAAATGGCTTTCACTGTGCTGCATAGAGACACACAGAGTAGCTGAGTCACAGACAGAACTCAGGACACCTAACAGACAGTATAATAAAGCCTAAATATCTTTCGCTATGCTGCAGAAAGACACACACACACACAGAGTAGCTATGCCACAGACAGGACTTGGGGCACCTAATAGACAGTGTAATACAGCCTAAATGCCTTTCACTAAGCTGCAGAGAGACTCACAGTGCAGCTAATGTCACAGACAGGGCCCTGGGCACCTAACAGACACTGTAATATAGCCTAAATGTTTTTGCTATGCTGCAGAGGGATGTCACATACAGTGTAGCTATGTCACAGTAATAAAATGACAGGGCTCAGGGCACCTAACACAAACAGTGTAAATTACAGCCTAAATGGCTTTCATTGTGCTGCAGAGAGACACACAGAGTAGCTATGCCACAGACAGGACTCTGGACACCTAACAGACAGTATAATAAAGACTAAATGTCTTTCACTATGCTGCAGAGAAACACACACAGAGTAGCTATGCCACAGACAGGACTTGGGGCACCTAACAGACAGTGTAATACAGCCCAAATGCCTTTCACTATGCTGCAGAGAGACTCACAGTGCAGCTAATGTCACAGACAGGGCCCTGGGCACCTAACAGACAGTGTAATACAGCCTAAATGTTTTTGCTATGCTGTAGATGGATGTCACATACAGTGTAGCTATGTCACAATAATAACATGACAGAGCTCGGGTCACCTAACACAAACAGTGTAAATTATAGCCTAAATGGCTTTCACTATGCTGCAAAGAGACACACAGAGTAGCTATGTCACAAACAGGATGTGGGACACCTAACAGACAGTGTAATTTAGTGTCAGTGGCTCAGTAGGTAGCATACTTGCCTCTGAGGCTGGGAGATCAGAGGGCTGTGAGTTCAGTTCTCACATCTGGCACTTGGGTTAATATCCCAGTACTGACACTGTAGTGCAGCATGAGCGGGCTGCTGCACTTCTGAGGTGCTGTCTTTCAGATGAGATATTAAACCGAGGTCCCATCTGCCTGGATTGGTGGTAGTTCAGGTGGATGTTAAAGATCCCATGGCACTTATCAAAAAGAGTAGGGTAATTTTTTATTAACAAAACTTCAAAACAAAATAAAGAAAAAACAGTGTTAATTCACACTTTTAAAAGAAGTTGCATACAAGAAAACAAAACAAAAACTGAGAGAGAAAGGAGAAAAAACATAACAAAGAAAAATAAAACAGTACAAAAATAACACAAGAAAATTCAGTATTACATCATACTGAAAAAAGGAAACAACCTAAGGAACTGAAAAAGAAAACAAAAAGTCAGAGAAAACATTAATTCATGTAACAGGAACATCATTATCTGTTACCCATGGTAAATTCCTCCAATTCATCCTCAGAATGGTACAATTTTATAGTCCAGCTTCATATTTGTAAATAGTAGGCAGTTCTGAATTAATTGTCTGCAAAAGTTCAACATAAGAGAGGTCCTTCTGCTGTAAAGTAAAAAGGCACCTACTTTGCCAAATAAACCACTTAAATACTGCAAAAAGGACATGCAGCATACCAGTATCCCATTTACTCCAATCCAAAGGATATGAACCATAAATCAAAATTTCATAAGTAACTTTTTCAAATGCAGGTTCTTTCCGGACATTGGCAATGTAGTCCAAAACATAGAAATATATTGACATAAAAAGTACAAATGTTGCATAGTTTTGAGTACTTGAGAGCAACCTGGATGAGAACAATTTCGTTCTTGTAACTGTTTATGGTATTGATTGCCTTTAACATTAAGCCTCTCGTGACCACATAACCAAGTAACATTCCGTAGTTTAGGGGGAATAGGTTTACTAATCATTAAGCCCTGCAATGATGAGAGCTGCATAGTATAGGGCATTTTGGGAATGTAATACTGTACGTTCAGAAAAATGGGAAACAAGTACTGACTGGTATACAAATTTCTTACGTTTAGAAAGTAACCAGTCACTTGGTATGCATCACTGTCTTAGTTTAATAAAAATTTCATGCTGATAGGGACTCACAATGACTGTAGTGTTAATACGGCCCAGATGGCCATACACCCATTCTTGATACCACTCTCCTACTGCTTGCTGAAAGAGATCCATCCATAATTTAGGGAGATGTTTCAATAATGGTGGAAAATTAGAACAGAAAAATTGACAATAAAAAAACAGTAAAGGGTTTATAATATTTAAACCTCCCCTAGATACAGGCAAATATAGAACATTACATTTTATGGGATTGAGGCAGCTACCCCAAACAGCCTGAAAAATAAAATACTAAATAAAGTTGCTTCCCTTTGTTTAGGTGGGGGAAAAATATTACTTAAAAATTAAAAAAAGAGGTAGTAAATACGTCCGTATCATGTAAATACGTTTAAATTTAGTAAACTGCCATCTATTCCAGTTCTGCACCACAATTCTGCCTTTTTCAAGTTGTATATCCCAGTTATAGACTGCTGGAGTTAGGGAACCAAAAACAACACCCAAAATCTGTATGGGGTTTAACGTAAATTTTATATCAAGGACATGAGCCTGGGCAAGGGAACCTCCACCTAATTCATACCCAAGACATTTATTTTTATTTAAAGAAGTACCAGAAAGGAAGCCAAAGAAATCACATATTCCAACTACAGTCTGCACTGAAGAAACAGTAGGAGTGCAGATACAAATATCATCTGCATAAGCAAGAGCTGAAAAAGGAATTACCACACCTGGAACTGTGATGGGAGGTATCAGCTTATTCAAAGTGCAGAACAATGGATCTATACTAAAAACATATAATAAAGGGCTAACTGGACAACCCTGCCTGACTCCCCTTTTTACCAGAAGCATAGGCCCCAGATGTCCATTAACCAGAGGGGACACTGTAGCAGACTTATAAATTTTTTGTAACCAAGAGATAAAGATGAAAATAAAAGGGATACTGTAGTGCTACAAAGTAAGCCATAAAATATCATTACTTATGGAATCAAAAGCTCCCTGCTGATCTAATGACAAGACAAACCATGATAAACCAGCTGTATGGGATCTATCAAAAAGTTCATGCAAAAAAAGCAACTGATCAATTATAGATCAGTTTGGGATTGCACAAGACTGTTCAGGAGAAATTAAATGTTGGGATACAGTCAAAAGATGAGTATTCAGAATTTTCATCAACATTTTTAGATCAACATTTAGTAAGCTAATTGGTCTCCAATTTGAAAGGATTTTCCTATCACCTTTCTTATGCAGGAAAATTAAAATACCTCCCATCATTTCCAAAGGGAATTCAGAATTCATCAACAGGTCATTATAAATATCAGCAAGTTCCTGTGATAATGCGGTACTTATTATTTTACAAAATTCTGAAGTTAAACCATCATTACCTGGTGCTTTATTATTTGAAAGGGAATGAATGGCAGTAAGTACTTCTTGGGGTGTGAGAGGACTCACTAAGCTGGAGAGTGTAGATGGAGGACAGTCCGGAACATCTACATTTCGTAGATAAGCCTGAGCAGCAACTAAATCAACAGGCTGTTCCTTGAAAAGCAAAGCCGTGTATGATGTCACCTCTGACATCATATCTTGCTGTGTACACTTCTCCTGATCATCATTCCCTATAATACTAACAATTCCCGACCCTTTCTTTACTGCCAAGAAATGGGCAAATAGTTGTGAAATTTCCCTGTGTACCAAATTTCTGTTGAAATTTTAAAACTGTGGATTGATGTTTGTGAAAGGGTGCCATTTTATCCTTAAGGAATTTTATTTGAGATGAAAAAATCATGTTTAGTGGTTTGGGCCATAGAAATTATTTTCTGCAGCTGTTTTCTAAACTTTAAATAAGAAAAATAGGATGTTTCTCACTGAAACTTCCCAAAAAATTTCAACAGGGAAATAGCATCTGCCTTAGTATCTATCCACCATAAAAAAGGGTCCTCATACATATCATATAAGGACTTTCTAGCTTGTATAAAATATTGCAGATGTTGTAAAATGTCTTGTTGTGCCAACAGCTGACAGTTAAGTCTCCAGAGGCCCCTACCAAAGGAGAATGCAACCGTGGACCCAACTGTAATGCATAGGGCACAATGGTCAGAGAATTCCACTGGATGAACCCAAACTTAATTCAGTGGTAATGTTTTATTAATAAAAAAAAGAAATCTATCCTGGTAGCCAGGGTACCTTTATGAAAAGTAGGAATGGTGGTCTCATGTAATTGAGCATATGTATCAATTAAACTGGCAGTCTGAACAACCTTGGCTAAGCAGGACATATCACTAAATACTTTAGTGGTTTTTACACCCTTACCCTTATCCTTATTAGATATACCACAATTAAAATCACGCCCCCAAACAACATAAAAGGAAATATGCAAATATGGCTGTATAAGTTGAAACAAATCAACCCTAGTTGCTTTTGTTTGTGGTGCGTATACATTGACTAATCTAAAACAAACCCCCTGAAGTAATACATCCAAAATTAATACCCAGCCTGGGACCAGATCAATTAACTTCAAAACTTTCACATCAATATTATGAAAACGTATAGCAACCCCAATACAGGGTTCTAATCCTAATGACCAGTAAGAAACCCCAGTATGAAACCATTTGGAAGCACTGGAAATTTCAGTGACTGTATGTAACTGTGTATCTTGTAAAAAAATACATTATAATGTAAGGACTTCAAAAAAGAAAATAATGCAGACTGTCGTAGCTTGTTCTTAATGCTAGTCACATTAAGTGAACAGAAAGTTAGTAAAGGAGGCATTCAGACAATTCAAAAAAGAAAGGTGCAAGGGGGCTTACGTTTATTTTTTTTCCCCTTTCTTAGCAGTAGAGGAGATAGACTTAAGCGGGAAAACTGAGAGCTGATCCCCTTCAGATTCCACATCCAAGCCTTTTCTGAGTTACCAGCCCCAGGCTGGGAGGATTCAGATTCTGCATCTGAAACATCCTGAGCAAGAATAAGGGCATGGAAATGATTATTAGTGGGGGTACTAACCAATTTAGGGACTTTTGAGGCTGGCTGTGTATTATAAGACTTACATCTCATTTCCCTAGAATGAAAAGGTACTTCTTGAGGAAGCTGGGGGGGCATTGACTGTGCGTCGAGAAGGGTAGATGTCTGAGGCAGAGGGCCACTCATTGAAACCTCAGAGGTGTTTTCCAAAGGGGGGGAGGGATGAGCAGTGGCCAACGAATCTGGAATAATGGTAGAAGGTTCAGAAAGAGGTGGCACCGGAGGAGGGGAAACAGAAGGAGGTGGGGTTGTTTTAGTGTGAGTGGCTCGTGAATGCTATGCAATAGCGATCAGTAGTCTTTGTTCCTCTGAATCATGTGGATCCGATCACCGATGGGCTGCCTCAGGACAAGTGGCATAAGAATGACCAATTGCACTACATAAGGAACAAACCGCTATATTTTTACATTGTTCACTCATGTGCCCTAGAGAATTGCAAAGCGTACAACACAAACGATCACAGACACTACTGATGTGACCTGATTGCCCACATCTATAGCAGGATTTGGGCTGACCTGCATAAGAAAGTACCCTCCATCCTGCCCCAAGAAGACACAATTTGGAAGGTGCTGTAAGCCATTCTCTGAAGAGCGCAGTATCACCCTGATTCTCCAACCCCCTGTCCAGATGTCCTCAGAATCAAATATTGCTTCAGGGTGCCCCAGTACCATGCATCTCTGTTTTAACTAGTAAATGAGGTCTGTAACGCTTACACCCTCATTCCCAAAAAGAACTGTTACTGTTTTGTGAGCAGGTTTAGTTAGTGGAAACACATCAAAAGGGGACCATAAAGGAGTTTGTCGAACTTTGTGATAATTATTCCAAAATTTATCTAGACCACTATTTAATTTAAAGCTAACATCAAAAACCTTTTCCCCCGAAACATGTACTAAGGCATACATTTCAGTGGATGAAAACTGTAAGCTATCTTTCAACAATGTTTTTGCTACAGATTTTCTATCTGGGAAAATGTCCATTCCACCTTTATAAACAAACCGAACTGCATTATGCCTCTTGGCAGAAAAGTTTGGAGAGCGAAAAAAAGAAGCATAAGAGCATGGGGCAGTTAGCTCTAGGCCAGGTACAGATCCTGACGATGGACCTGTAGGGGCTTCCTCAGTGGCCTGGTCATCTATTTGCTCCATAGATGAAGAAGGCACCATCTGAGGGGAATGTTCCTCAGTAGAAGGTAGAACATTCTGTGGTTTAAGATAAAGTTCAGGGTTCTGCGTCAGTGTTAATTCAGAAGGAAGAGCTAAAGGTGAACTTGCAGTGTCCGAAGGTTGGGCATCCATAGAGTAGGCCTGACCGACCATGCTTTGAGGTACTGAAGTAGTTAATTTTGCAGCTGATGGAGATGGAGCATGTAGTTCTTTTTTCGTCATACTAACCCCAGGAATAACAACTGGAGAAAAAACAGAGATCCATCTACCAGAATCGGGAAGCTGCACCCAGCCAGCCAATGTCAGGGCTTTACTTACTGACCACGAAGCGTCAGCTTCTTCCACTTGGTCAGCCCAAAAGTGTTTCTGCTCAGAAGTAGATTTAGTCACACTTTTAACCACCCGTAGCTTGTTGTTGGTCAGAGACAGAAGAAGTGTAAACAGTACCTGTAACAGACTTCCCTGGACCAAAAGATTGTGGCGTTGTGACTGTAGCTGCGCTGAATTGCAAGTGAGGTTCTGGATTCCTTGGTGTAGCAGCCTCGCTATCATTATGCAAACCCACAGCTGTCAAAGATGCCTCTGGTAATACTTCCTCTTTCCGCTGCATGTCAGAAGTCAAAGACTGCACAGAATGACAGGCATTCAAATCTGTTCGTTCTACTGCAGAAGATTTTGAAAACAGCAATAACTTCACAACCTTACTCATCTGCTGAGCAGAAGCATCCATTAATCCTTCAGATTCGGCATATACGCCCAGCTCCGAGGGCGCTTCAAAAAAGATTTATGATTCCATGTTCTTCGAGGCAAAAGCAGCAATTGGCCCTAGGCCAGCAGCACATCCTGCTGCATTGAAGGCTGCTCAGCAACTGAGCCCTCCATTCTGACAGTCAGCAAGTCCCCCTACTGACGAGTAGGAGAATTTCCCCAGTGTCCTGGCCAAATTTCCCTCATTCACTAAAAAAATACCACCAACAGCTTAATCTGGTTCAAGTACATCTGGCATTCATCTGTATCCCCCTTCCCCGAGTTGTACCTGAAAATAAGCATGATTTGTCTAGTGCACTTACCCGGTCAACAAAAACTAGATAAATAAAAGTAAAAAAAATTAATAAATAATACAGCCTAAATGGCTTTCACTATGCTGCAGAGAGACACACAATGTAGCTAATGTCACAGACAGAGCTTGGGGCACCTAACAGACAGTGTAATACAGCATATATGACTTTCACTATGCTGCAGAGACACACAGCTCTGTCACAGTAATAAAATGACAGGGCTCGGGGCACTTAACACAAATAGTGTAAATTATAGCCTAAATGGCTTTCACTATTCTGCAGTTAGACACACAGAGTAGATACGTCACAGGCAGGGCTTGGGGCACCTAAGAGGCAGAGTAATACAGCCTAAATGGCTTTCACTATGCTGTAGAGACACACAGATACAGTATGTCACAGTAATAAAATGACAGGACTTGGGGCACCTTACACAAACAGTGTAAATGTACAACTTTCCCTATGCTGCAGAGACACAAATCTGCTGTCAGAGTATTTTGTCCCCCCTTAGCTCCTTCTCTCCCCTGCACCACACCATTGGATCATTCCAATTCATCCCTTCTTCCTGAGATCATTTCAGCCCCCAACCCCTTGCTCCTTCATGGATGTTTTACTTTTGTGTTTTTTTTAATAAGTTTTGTCCACGATTTAGGTGAAAATGCAGAGCAAGCGGCAGATTCCTTCCACTCCCTCCAGATGGAGCATAGACACCACTGATCCCTCAGATTGTCAGCCCAGTGTCATGTGCTCCTATTTCTGTTGTGAGCTCATGAAGGACCCCACAGGCTGCACTTTCACACCTGTTTCCAGCTTGAAAGGAGTCCCAGGACCCCAAAGTCTGCCTGTAATGTCTGTTTAAAAAAATTAGCCATTTCCTGACCTGTCACTCATGTCAAAACTACCCAACCTGTGAAGTACACTGCTACGTTGGGTAGGGTAGTAAATTACCAGAATTATCCTACCTGACAAAAATTGCCAATACCTGACCTACTCGGTCCAGCTACCTGACAGGTAGCTCATCCCTAACAACAATCATGCTTAACTTAAAGAGAATCCATTCAGCCTCTGTGAGTAGGTTCTAAATTTCTTTCTGTTTGTGGCCCTAAGCTTCATTTTACATGCTGTATGCATGTATAGAGTGAAATGAGGCTCCAATTTTCATGAAATCATTATTTATATCTGGAGCCTACCTCTGTTCCTGAGAGCTGCTGGCATTCTCCCTCAGGTGCACTGAAGGTTGCACTGCTGAGTTCTCAGTACTGGCTGATGATGTCATTGTAGCACAGTCAGCAGGCAGCTGGGGAAACTTAATGCAGCAGCCTGACAGAATGTAATGCAGTGGAGTAACCTGGGATATGAGATGCAAAATCTTAGTTTGCAAATGAGTGCTGCAATCTAGTACAGCATCATAATTCCTAGGCAATGGCACAAAAAAACCAACAACTCTGCATTCACTAATAAAACCCCTATTAGTGTGCCTAACAGACACATTACATACAGTACTTAGACCAGCATACTCTCACAAAAATAAACCAGACAGCTCAGGCATACTGTACTGAGAGCTGCTGCCGTCACTATTACAGAAATGTTATTTCTGAGTGCTACATATGTACTTATATATAGATTTAAAATGAATTATAAAGTATTATTGCACATATTATGTGCCTGTTTTCCTTTAATTTCTGGCTACTAATTGTTGTAATATACAACACAGTCCTATGTTTATTGTAATGTACATACAATGAGCACAAAATCTCCAAGAAGTAGAAACACAGATAATGTCACAAAACTATATATATTTCTATTCTTTTTAATTGCCTGTTTGCAGCAAACATCATTTCACAATAAAATAATTATCATCTATGTATGATGGTATACAATTGCAATGTGTTTTGTACACCCAGTTCATCATAGTTGTCAGTTCATGTACTTCTTTTATTGTTAGTACTATCCACCCCCTGCCAGCATCACTATCACTCCAGCGTCCAGTGGAGTTACTGTCTAACCCACACTTCCCTACTGCTCTTCCATGTGATGCTGTGCATCCCGAGATAAGCAGAACGTACCCTCAGTGGGAGGCACTAGCTCTCCAGACACAAAGGCTATGGATTTTCAGACCATCACCATCACCCACAAACAGCTTTTTTGTCCTGGTGCCTTAACTAGCTGGCTCATGTACACTGTATGCCATATTCCAACACTTTCTATCACAACACCAGCTTACTTTTTTCCCTTAATCTGTTTGAACTCCCTGACCAAGGCAAGCTAGTGCTCCCATCTGCACGAAACACACACTGACACTGTGCGCAGCATGTAAAAGTATCTGGTTCAACTGTATAATGACTATGATTCAGAAACAGCAAAAAAGTATACAGCGCTCAAAGATAAAGGCTCAAAGAAAAAGACCACAGCTTTCTGGCAAGAATCCAAACAAAGTATCATGATGCAAAAAAATGTGAATGAAAAGTGGAATAAGATAAGCAATAAAGACCCCAGTGTAAATAAGAAACACCAATAGAGACAGGAGAAAGTGATCGCATTAGCAGATCCTCTTTTACCTTAAGAAGGTGGTCACTTATTTAGGCAATAAAAAGCCTCACATCATAGGATATTTAATTCTGGCAACAGTCCATGCTTTAGAAGCACTTGCATTGCACCACCACCACCACACACCCCATTATTTCCCCTTTTCTCTCATTTTCCCACCCCATCCTCCTTTTTTATTTTTACCTCCCCTCAGTTTCCCATTTTTCCTTTTGTTATTCCAACCCCCTTCCCTTTTCCTTTGGTGGTGCATTGCTGATACATATTAAAATGCTTAATGAATTAGATTTTATAATGCTGATACTCATGTTTGCAATGTTTAAAATGTTATAAGGTTTTATTTACTGTTTTTCATTGTGCACTTTACATATAGATATTTATTGATAATATTTGTAAGTTTTCATGCTCTAATTAATGATGATGTCATTGTTTAAAAACATCATGACGGACTGTTATTTAAAATGTGGATGTTTGTTAATGGCCCAACCTCCTTGATGAAGAGGGATTGTGCTCTCAAAGTGCTAAGGAATTATCTGTGGATGGAAGAATAAATTTGCTACTACTATGAGCCTTCATCTGTGAAAGCTGTATATTTTTTTGCTGTTAGTGCTTCCATCCGCCCTGCCACATGAACCCCCACTATCTAGCACCTTCCCCGTGTTTACCTGGCCAGCCATAACTCCCATGGATTCCCCCCCCGGCAGGGTCTGGACAGGCAGAGCAGTCCCCCCAAGCCCAAAACCAATGTAGCTAGTGAATTCATCCTAGTAGTGAGGTGGATGAGGGCTCAGTGTGCAGTGCATCATAGACATCTGCCTCACCATATTTTCCACCTACCTTTTCTCCCTGATCCCATTGCTGGGGCACACACATCAATGTCCACATCTGGAGATACATGCACATTGAGTAGTCCCACAGCACCCTCCCTTCCTTGCTGCTCGCAGACCCACACTGCCACCAGGCCTCCACCTAGCGGCAGTCATTCGATGGATGTGGCAAGCCCCCTGGGAAAGGAAAGCAATTTTGATGCTACCTCCCCCAAGCTGGCCTCCAGCAACCTGAGATTGCTCCCAGTCCTGGACTGCCAACACAGCAGGTGTTAGTGCTACTGTTACTCCACTGAGTTAGCCCTTCAATAGCTTACTTTTTCAGTAGATCTTTTTTCCCTATCAGTGTTTCTACAGGGCATAGCCTTGTAATACAACTCATTCTGAACTGGTCCCATTCTTGTCCCCCCCCACCCAGAGCCTTCAAGATCTTCCATTAGTTCATGCTCTGTGTCAGTTGCCCCAGGAGGATGGGCACTCACCATAGGCATGCACCAAGACTCAGGGGCAGCATAGGGAGCCCAGGCCATCACATAGAGAAACTTTTGTTTTCTGCTTTGCCCTTGTTTCCTCCCTCTTCCCTTGCTGTGTGTACTCCATTTTGGCAACTCACCTGTAATGGGTGGGAGCAAGCTTCTTTGGCCACACGCTTGCATTTCTTGCTAAAAGGGTGGACAGGACTGGTGTGGTCCAAGGGGCTGTGGATGCACCTGCCTAGGGGCAGCAGTAGCAGCCAGGCACTCCCCTCTGCCCAAACTCAAGACCAGTCAATGAGCACAAGCAGCTTGCCCATCTGCAGCCCCAGTCCCAACACCTTCATGGCAGGGTGGGTGCATCACCAGCACCAACCAGTTTTGTATCTGGCAGCTCATATGTCCCATCAAGATACAGCAGTCCAGGAGAACTGCTTATCCTGACATGAGTTCAGCACTTAAAGAAATATATGTCTCTAAACCAGTTTCTCTCATTGTACAGTATTTTCCCTTAAAACCCAATACAGCCAGAAGAACAAAACTGAAACAGGTGAATGTTAGGTTAGAATCTCACCAAAGCCAACAGCACAGAACTGTGAAATCAGACAAATCCCACAGGGTATAGTCAGAAGTTTGAAAGGGGGAGGGGTACACCAAAGAAAGCTCATTATTTAGTCCCAGTGTACAAAAGTAGATGTTGTGAAAGTATAATGGAAGCAAGATGGGGAGCACCCAGCATCCCCCCCCGCCAAGCCTATGTCCAGCTTAGAATACCACAAGAACCAAGAGCACAGAACAGTGAAATAGACCGAATCACAGTTTTGAGTCACAACACAACCAGAAGCACAAACAGTGAATTCGGCTGAGACACAGGTTCGAATCCCAACATAGCCAGAACTGTGAAATTGAGCAATGCTAGCAAGCATCAGTTGCTGCTGTCCCCGACTCATGGCCAAAGTTATCTCCTCCTCCCAGTCAATGCTTTTACAGAGATTGCTTTCAGGAAATCATGAGGACAATGCCATAACAGAAGTCTGCAAACTGTGCTTTCAGCCCTTACGCATTGGCTGTGTTGCCAGTAACATAACATCCTTAATGCAGGACATGCATGCCACTATAACTGACCATCACCTATGACTGAAAAATGTAACCATGTGAATGGTTGCATCCTATGAAATGCTGAGTACAGCATCATTACATTTACAACCCACCAAATGAACTGTTGCTGAGAACAATCACACTGGTTGTCAAAAAGTCACACTGTGAGCTGTTACTGAAAACTAACATGCTAGCATCCTATTAAATAATAAGTACAGCATTATAAGCTCATGCCTCCCTGGAGACTGTTGACAACCATTACACAAGCATCCTCTGGAATACTTTCTACAATATTATAACATATATAACATTATGATCCACAAAAGCCAGCCAATATTGAACCAGAACTAAAAAGAAAAAAAAAAAAACTGAACAAAAAATATGAGCACAGGAATTAGAAACCAATAAAGAATACTTGCATAAAAACTTCATTAGCAACACATATACAGGTGCACAAATTAAGCAGCAAATATTATACCATGATAGCATGGTCTCACTGCTCCATTTGTACTGTAACGACAGAGAGCAGAGAACGTAGGAACAACACTGTCAGGAGTGACTGGTACAGGACACATTCTTTTCAGGAGGTAAACACTGATTCCAGCCAGAAAGCCTCCATACAGTGATCTCACAGAGTCATGTCACATGACTTCCTGGCAGAGCTTCAGAGACACTTGTATACAGCTGCAGCTAGTGAAAAACTGATTTTACACTACTTTTGATATGCAAAAATGGCACAATTTAGAAACAGGAATGTTACCTTAGTTACAGATGCAGAAAGCAGGATTTAATGCATGCTTGACAATGCTGTCTGAACTGGTCCTCTTTAAAGCCCCCAGCCCCCACCAAAAGGTACACTTAACTTTACTCATCTCAAAGTCAGCTTGTCTAATCTTGAACATTTTTCAGCGCAACATATACAGAAGCAAAAAGACTGTACTTTGGCTCCTTGGATCTGGCAACCTGATCCCTTCCACTGTCTGATTCTACTCCATACTGCATGTGATGGTGTTTTCTGATGTGTTTGAGAAGCACTCTAGTGCTCTCCACTGATGCACAAGAAGACTTTTTGAATACGTTTGTTATACTTAGAGTACCATTTACTGAAAATCAAGGCTCTTGTTAGTGGAGCAGTGGCTTTGATTTTAATTAAACAGTACTCCAATGTACAACAAGATGTACAGTGAAACTACTCTATTATAGGGGAACAGTCAGAACTAAAAGCCCCACAGCTGGTCCCAATTTGCACTTCCTGTTGTGTGAAAAAAAAAAAAACACTTACTGTTTCCGCAGTGTAGTATGTCTTATCTGGCTGATCCTGCTGACTCACAAGCTGGCACTTGCTATAACCAGAAATTCCAGAATTCCCTGCAGCTGATGTCAATGCTGGGCCACAGCAGTGGGAGATTCACTAGCATACAATGCATGTTAGAACCTCTATCAGCTCTTTGTCAGTACTGCTGTTCTCCTGGGGCCAAGTGTAGTCATCTATGACTTTATTTAGCCCCAGCAGGTCCAGCAAATGAAAGATCAGGAATCTAATGTCCAAATGTTTGCACAGGCACAAATGGGTGCTTACAAACAGAGGTGAGAAAGAAGTAAGTGCCTCAGCTGGGACTTGAACCCAAGACACCTGGAATACCATTCCGATTGTGCTAACCAGCTGCACCACCAAGACAATTGGAATCTGGGCTGTTCCTGAGCACATTACTTTTTCTCAAATGCACAACCCAATGGCAACACAAATATTTATTTGTAACAATCACACAGGAATGCAGTGTGCATATTTATGGAACACATACAAACAGGTGAGAAAGAAGTGAGTGCCTTAGCTGGGACTTGAACCCAGGCCACCCAGAATACCATTCTGATTGTGCTAACCAGCTGTGCCACTAAGACAACTGGAACCTCGACTGTCCCCAAGCACATTACTCTTTCTCAAATGCACACTACAATGGCAACACAAATATTTACTTGTAACAATCACACAGATGAGGCAATTCCATCATAGACACAAATCATGATTTGCCTAGTGGTGGCTTACTGCTCTGAGAAAGTAAATTTGTGTCTC
Source organism: Neoceratodus forsteri (assembly GCA_016271365.2). Lineage (NCBI taxonomy): Eukaryota > Metazoa > Chordata > Ceratodontiformes > Ceratodontidae > Neoceratodus > Neoceratodus forsteri. Next base: position 1,123,057,491 of record CM057449.1, on the reverse strand, counting down.
TGACATGCCTAGTTGCTGGCTTATGCAATACTTAGAAAGAAATTTGTGGGCCTGAATGGGATGACTGGGTCTGCTAATTTCTGAGTTCTACCATAGCTCAGGGCTTAGAGCACAGCATGGAATGCTAGAGGCCTGGATTCAAATGCCAGTTTAGGGCTCACATTTTCCTTTCACATTTCTTTCATGATTTGCCTCACAGTGGCTTACTGCACTGAGAGAGTTGATTTGTGTCTCTGACATGCCTAGTTGCTGGCTTACACAATAGTTTGAAAGGAATGTGTGGGCCTGAAAGGGATGTCTGGGTCTGTTACTTTATGAGTTCCTCTATAGCTCAGGGGTTAGAGCACGGCACGGAATGCTGGGGGCCTGGGTTCAAATCCCTGTGGAGGATACACATTTTCCTTTCAAATGTCCTTCTAATTTAATAAACACTACAAATCTAGTGGACTCAAATATGACAGCTGAAATTCAATGCTAAGAAGTGCAAAGGGATGCACCTTTTTAGTGCCAACCCTAAGACAGAATAAAGGCTAAACTGGATCAAACTTAGCTCCTCAGCTGAGGAATGGGATCTGGGGGTCATCATTAGGGATGACCTCAAACAGCAAAGTCAGTGAAAAAAGGCCTACAGCAAGGCAAGCAGGGTACTGGGATGTATTGGAAGGGGCATAGACACCAGGGATAGAGAGGTGATTCTGCCCCTCTACAATCCTTTGTGAAGCCTCACCTGGAGTACTGTGTCTAATTTTGAAGGCCACAGTTTAGAAAGGATGTTGATAGGTTGGAGGTGCTCCAGAGAAGGGCGATAAAAATGATATATGGCCTTCAGGGAGTCACCTATGAGGAAAGGCTAAAGGCTTTGAACACGTATTCATTGGAAACTAGGAGAGGGTGGTGGAGCCATGGAATTGACTGCCACCCAAAGTATTGGCTGCAAATTCAGTGTGTTGAGTTTTAAGCACAAGTAGGACAAGGCTTGGGCACAATCACACAGCACTCGAGAAGGGTAGGCTGGACAACTTGGGGGACAGGACCATGGTGCAGCAGTAGGTCCCGGGAATCCATGTTTGGGCAGACACAGACCACAGAGTCTCTTCTGATGTGATTTTTTATGTTTCTATGTTTCTATTCATACCATTCAGCCACAGATATGTCTGACCCAACTTTTCTTAAAGGAAAACTTGCCACCAGAATAGATTTTCTATTTATTACAAAAGTGTTGACAATACACAGAGTCCATACTGAAGTAGTAGAATACTCAGACAACAATATATTAGTTTTACAACTAGGAAATGTAACAATTCCATCTAACGGACCAGTCATATGGAAGTTTAACTCATCTTCGCTATTAAAAAGTGAGGTTTCCTAAAATACACTACATTATATGAAAGTAAGAAAATCAGTTTTTATATTATATGACAGCCCAGCATTATGGTGGAAGGACACAAAATTGGAAATATGTATTTTACTTAAATCTCTTGGCAGATTGAACACAAACACCTTATATCTTAACTACCTCCAGAACAGAAAGCAACTACAAAAGTGAGTATCTCTTTCCCAAGAGACTAATCATGATTATTCACAACAAATAAAGACAATTAAGCAGGAAATGTCTTTGTTTCACTCTAAACAAGTGCGTAGCTTGAAACAGCAACAACAATATGGAACCCAAGGGAAATCTGGGAAAGTGTGCCCATATGAAGGCTGTAATAACCGGATACAACAGAAAATTATGGAAGGACTAGTAGTCCATAATCAAACTTATCATACCAAAACTAAACAGAAGTTGAACATAGTTGTTAGCTATACCCAGCAACTATTTCAAGAGAGAAGTACAATACTTGAGGACAAAGAGCAGTCCTTTGCTAGTTTTTCTATTTCATCTTGCCCTACTGAGCTCACAGAGGGTATGACTGTAAACATTACCCCAGATGAAATAGCATTTGTACTTTCCTCTTTAAAAAATGACAAAGCTCCTAGAAAAGATGGTCTCACAGGAGAACTTTATAGATGTATAAGATTGGATATATTAAATGAATTGGAAATAGTCGTATCCTACATGCTTAATTCTCAATCTTATCCTTTAAATATGACAGAGGGCCTGCTGATTTATCTTTTTAAGAAAGGTGATAAACCATATCTAAAAATTGGAGACCATTATGCATCATCTATATCAGGGACCACCTACAGGGAAAGGTCCTCCCATCTATAAAAATTGGGAAATACTTACAAATGCTTCCAGTTAAGCCTATCCTTGGGACTCAAGGAAAGGATCTGACCATTATTTCTGTCTAATTCCACCTAAGCTACAGGCTGAGGATTTTAAAATACACTATGAGTACCTCTTTGAACAACGCCGGAATACAGAAGTACTGGTTGTTGGTGACCTCAGCATTAATTGGTTGTCCCCTGACTTAGCCCCCTACAGAGATGCCTTAGCAGCCATAGACATTGCCCAGTTGGTAGATTCACCCACGCATACAAACTATTGCACCAGGTCCAGTACCTTGCTGGACTGGCTACTAATTAACTATCCTGAGTGGATCACCAGCTCGGTTGTTCTCTCAGACTCAATAAGTGACTGACCACTCCCCTATCCACTGCACCTGGTCTAATAAGGTTACAAAATGCCTGGCAAAAGTAATTACAACATGGATCTTACGACAGGGGCAATTGGAACACCTAAAAGACTACCTCAGGTGCATCGACTAGTCCAGCATCTTCACAGCGGTTGATGTTAATGTAGCTCTGGACCTTTTCATCAAATCTTTCAATGCCACCTACGATATCTTTGCCCCTGTCATCACCCAGAAAATGAGTGGATCTCAAAAGTCTTGAATAACCTCCACTCTCCTCAGTCAACTACATGCTAGGGGCAACCTATCCCAATGGACAAGAAGTACAGGCTCCCATATTGATCTTCAAAATTACAAGGCAATGCAAAACAATTGTACAAAGGCCATCTGCCTGGCAAAATCCCAGTACTTTAAGGCATCACTGGACAACTCCTGGGGGGACAGAAGCAACTTTTGGGCAAACATAAAAGCCCTCACCGGGAATCCTAACAAAGTGGCCCTGTCAATGTTGAACATAAACAGGACTACAACCCAGGACTCTAAAACCATTGCCAATACTTTCAATAAAGCATTCTCTGACCTCAGTGCGGTGCTCCCCCTGATTACTTATGCCCAATCAGCGGTCTTCAATGTGCCTCAACACATTCTGCACCCGCTCATGCTGCCCCTCCATTCTACCTCAAGATACTCTCCCAATCAGAGGCAAAGAAGTACCTCCAGAAAGTACTTGGCAAATCCAGACATAGCAGAGATAGCCTAGAGCATAAGCTCATTGCCCTCACTCTAGATGCCGTTCTAGCTCCACTAACAAGAATTCTCAGCTTCTCTCTCATCACCGGACAATTCCCTCGGCTTTGGAAAGCTGCCATAGTTACTCCTGTTTTTAAGAGGGGAGACAGGACATCCCACAATAACTATCAGCCTATCCCCATATTGACCCCAATCTCCAAAGCATTAGAACACATTGTATACGATTAGTTAATTGAACACTTGGACAAATAGCAACTGCAATGTAAAGAACAGCATGGTTTTAGAAAACAGCATAGCACGTCAACTGCCCTGATTGAATTTACAGGCTTCATACATAACTCCCTGGACTGGGGGCACTTGGAGGGGCTACCTTTATAGACCTCACTAAAGCCTTTGACACCATGAATCACGAGCTCCTCCTAGCCCAGTTAAGTGATTCCTCTGTCTCTTCATTCTCACTGTGCTGGTTTCGTAGCTACCTCACCAACTGGGTACAATGAGTCAAAATTGACACTACTCTCTCTGACAGCAAGAGTGCTAGCACGGGTGTACCCCATGGGTACATCCTCGGCCCCCTGCTAGTCAGTCTCTTTTTAAATAACCTCCCTCAAGTCTGTACCAACAGAATCCTCCTCTATGCAGATGAAGCTGTCATCTACACTAGTCAACCTGACCTCGACACCCTTGAACAATGATTGTAGCTTTTTTATTTATTTAGTTTTTGTTGACTAAGTAAGTGCACTAGACAAATTCTGCCTATTTTCAGGCACGACCTGAGGGAGGGGGATACAGATGAATGCCAACTGACTTTGAACCAGATTAAACTGTTGGTGGTATTTTTAGTGAATGGAAGAATTTGGCCAGGGCACTGGGGAAATTCCCATACTGCATTGCTGGCAGTAGGGGACTTGCTGCTTGTGAGCTGGATCACTTTTGGTCTGACTTGGTGGAAGATGGACGTTGTGGAGAATGGAGAGGGGTTGGGCTCTACTTTAATGATTGAGGAACCTACTGAGAAAGTTGGGAGTCAGTGTACTGATAAAGACCCAGAAGATGGTGACATTTTTCTACTGAAGATTTAATGTTATCTGCCTCATTGTTGAGAAATATGGAATTATCTACAAATGTTGTTACCGAGGACCGGCAGGAGCAGTTTATGCTACAGCTTGCTGTTCTTGCACGGGAGCAAGAATGTTTGAGAAAACAGCTGCTTTTACTCACTCTGAGGCTTCACCTGTCACTGCGTTAACTCCGGCTGTCATTGATCTGAATCCTATGCCTTTGCATTCAGTTCCCAACAGGGATCAGTCAGGTGAGTTGTCACACAAGCGTTTTCTACCTCAATACAGCCTAAACAATCTGGTTGTTCCTCTTCACTGGCTAGCAGTCGAGAATCCGAGGTGATTCAGTGCCAAGAGCCATCAACGGAATCAGGATCACTTGCGGTCACTCCTGGTTTACCGCAGGTTGCTACAGTGTCTTCCAATGCCCCTGATGTATCTACCTCAGAGCAGGGCAGCTCCGTTTCCACTGGGCAGGCTATTACACTGACTAAAGAAGCTGTATTTGTTTTTCGTGCTCCTGTCCTGATGCCCTCTTCTGCATTACTGAATTCAGAGGTACAGTGTGTATTTCAAACAGAACCGCTAAATCAGGAGGGAGTTTCTGAATTTTCTTTTACAAAACAGACTCATAAGAAGTTTGGGGAGGAAGGGAAAGAAAAAAGAGCAGCTGTGATTTTTTCCAAAAGGAATTTGGGGACTTTAGAAGGGGTCCAGGCAGACTCTTCTAGTCCTGTACCTTTGGCAGCTGTTCCTCTCTTACAGCCCCAATGGACGATACGTGGTCCCCTCAGCAAGCTTTAAGAGAAGCTGGATGGACTTTGGAAAAAGGGTCTTGGTGGACCACGCCTGTTTGGGACCCCAAGTTGAACTTTTCTCAAAATGAGTCAACATGGAAGCCACAGTTGCCTATCCCACCTATACCCTTAGCAACTCCTGTAGAGGTGCAGGGGGGAGATGGGCCTTCTGACTTGGCCTCACTAGCCGCTGCTCCTGTGGCCATTACTGTTCTTGGTACTGGACAACCTTCTGATATATTACAGAGTAACTCAGAAACTGAGAAACCCCTGATGTCTGAATTATTTTCAAAAATTAAAAAAGAAGCGGCACCACGCAGGAATGCTGTAAGACTGAGATATAAGGAGGTTTGGAGGTTAGGCCTGATAGGCAAAATGTAGGAAAATGTTTATTAAAATATTCTTTACATTTTTCTCCCAGGGAAGTGTCTGCATTTATTAATATATCAGGAGAAGATAACTTTGATGTTAGCTTTTGCTCAGCCTATGCCCTGGATTTATTTTGGGAATGGTATAACCAGGTGAAGTTTTCACCCACATGGACTCCCTTTTTGGTGATTCCTTTAACGAAGCCCTTAATTAAATATGTTAAAATTATGTTTAGGAATGAGGGAGTCCATGTGGATGATATTTCATACTAGTTGTTTCAAAAATGTGAGATCTTAAGCTCTTCTGAAGCCATATTAGATATTGAACAGTTTTGGACAGAAGGATGGTGATTCAAAGTTAAGCTCAGGCAAACTGATGCTGGGATAGACCATATTCCAAACTCCTTTTTGTTAGGCCGGGATAGGGGGGTTTGTTTTTATGCTGGGAAGCCCAGGGCCTGTTACAAATGTGGTTCTAGAACACACTTGTCCAGTTCATGTGATAAACCTCGATGTGACAATTGTGGAGAAATTGGTCATATTGCTTTCCAATGTGCTAATTTCATGAAATGTGACCTTTGTGAGGAGACTGCCCATGTTTTTGCTGAGTGTGTTTGGGCTGCAAAAAATAAAGCATCCAGTGGTAGCCCAGATCTTTTAATTCAAAAGACTCAGGACCTGGCCACAGTTGCTAACCAGACAGCCTCTGCTGACACAGGAGCAGTAGTCATCCCTTCCTCACACCCCTCTCAGGACACACTTGAGTTAAGCCCTCCTTGTGTTCTAGTTCAGATTTCTCCCCTTCTTTCTCCTGTATGTTATTCTGCACAAAAATAAGTTTTATCTCAGGATTCTTCTATTAATCCTCCAGTTATTCAAGTTAGAAGGTCCTCAAGGAACCTTAAACCTCCTCCTGCTCCCCCCCCCCCAGAGGAGATGGAAACCAGTAATCCATTTGCTGTGTTGTCTGCATAGTGGGGTGATTCAGAAATGGACTATCTGGAGCCTGACTCTCAACCTATACAGGATAACCCTCCATCCCCTTTTCAGGCACAAGAAGGTTATAAAGGTAAAAAGAAAAAGAGAAGGAAAAAAGATGGTTGACGTTCAGGTTTCATAACTGGCTTGTTTTAAACTAGAATCATTGAATGTTTGTAGTTTATTAAACTTTAGAAGATGGCAGGTGATTTATGACTATATTCCTAGTAATCTTCTGGATGTGTGCCTGCTACAAGAAACTTGGATGTATACCCTAGATCAAGCCAGGTTTTTCCAAAGAGAATGGTGTTGGGGTCCATCTTATTGGTCCTTTGGGCAACAGATGGCGGATGGTTTAGGATTTCCTTTTAATTCTTATGATTTTTCCTTGATAAAATTAACTGACTTAATTCCAGGGCAGTTAATGATCCTTGATGGGGTCTGGTGTTCCATGACATGCAGATTTATTATTGTGTACTGTTCGCAGCTAAAAGCTGAACAAGTTGCACTTTTTCAGATGATTAAACCTTTCTTATTGACTTCCTTTGAAATCTTTCTTTGTGGAGATTTTAACTGTGAACTCAAATTAGCAAGAAGCAAAACCATGGGTGATGGGGAAAAAGATTTATTGTGACTCTAATGCGTTATGTCAATTGATAAATTTGTCCAGGTTGGTTAATAGTAGCTGTCATCAGCAAGGTGGTCCAAAATGTACTTATAAAAGACATTTATACACATCCATAATAGATTACATCTTTCTTTCAGGTACTCTCCCTTTTACTTTTACACCTTCCCGGTGACCTTTTCAGTTCACATGCTTCTCCAGTGTAATTTTTCCCCTAATTCTTTACCAAAAACTCAGAAAACACGATGGAAACTTAATGCCCTTCTGTTAAAATCCCCTGTAGTATTACTTAACATACGATCATTACTTCTTGCTCAGCTTTCAGTCTCCTTTTTATATGATGACTTAGGGCACTGGTGCAGAGACTCTAAGGAAGATTTGTGTGGTGTGCTAAAAAATCAAGGGAGGTCCAGGGCAAATTCGAAATTTCTTCTTTATTTAAAATTGCGTCAGCAGTTATATGATTTAATTTCTATTGCAAATACCTCAAAATATGATTTTTCTTCCCAAATAGTGATCTTAAAGCAAAAAATTCAGGAAGTACAATATAATAGAGCCAGCTCGTTGCAGGTAGTTTTTCAATATGGTGTGAAAAAGCATCCTCAAGGTGATCCTTATGAAGCCTTTAAAAAATACAAGGCTAACACAAATCTGGTAGCTCTTTTAAAATCAGGAAGGACACCTGGTGTGGGATTCTCAGGGCCTTCATGCTGTTGTAAAGACATTTCTACTTTCTCATACACCAGTGATGCCCCCTAGTGTGGAGGATATGGGGAAGTTTTTGCATGAGAAAAAACTTCCAGATTTAATAAATCACTTTTAATTAGCTCCATTACACGGGCAGAAATTATCACTGCTATTAAATCTCAAAAACTAGGAACCTCGCCTGGGATTGATGGACTTACCTCTGAGCTATATAAAGCCTTCCCTTCTGAATTTGCCGAATGTTTAGTACTTGTGTTTAACTTGTTTCTATCCACTGTGGAATTTCCTGTTTGGTTTTCTGAAGGGTTATTAATTTTTCTTTATAAATCTGGGAATAAAGAACTCTTAGAAAATTGGAGACCAATTACAATTCTGAATTCCGATTACAAACTTATAGCCGGGATTCTGAATACTCGGCTTAAACTATTTGCTGCCACTGTGCTTTCCCCTTCTCAATATTGTGGGCTTCCAGGAAAAAAATTCAGCATGCCCATATAATTCTCTGAGATTTGATAGAGCATTTTGGTTAGTATAAACATTCTGGATGTATTATTTCAGTAGACCAAATGAAGGCCTTCGATCGGGTTTATCACCCTTTTTTTATTCATGACTTTACAACAGTATGGGGTCCCAGAAGTCTTTTTACATTGGGTAAAATCACTTTATAACAATGTTATTATCCACCCAATCATTTAGAGAGAAATTGGAGATGGGTTTCATGTTCCCACTGGGGTACACCAAGGATGTCCCTTAAGTCCTCTATTATGTTCTTTTATAATTGATACATTGATTCAATCACTCTCACAATATCAAGATGGAAAGGGGTTCTAGGGCCTCCTTTTTTGGAAGAACTACATGTGCAGGCATATGCTGATGAACTTTGTGCCTTTTTTCCAATTACAATCAAGTGGCATTATTTTTGGACTTTATGGTCTCTTATTCTTTTGTTTCCAATTCCAAAATGAATAAACAAAAAAGCCAGGGTTTGTTTATTGGGGTTGGTCATCCTCCAGAAATTGTTATTCATGGTCTTCGAATCTCCTCAGATCCTATTAAAATTCTAGGATTATTATATGGGCCCCAGCATCTTCCAGAGTGAATTGGGAGAAAACACTACCCTTTATAGATGGTAAAATTCAAATTTGGAAAAATTGGAAATTGTCAAAATTAAAACGTGTACAAGTTATTAAACAATTTTTAATTCCTGGTTTATTATACACTGCAATGATATTTCCATTACCAATAAGTCTGGAAATAAGGATATATAGTTTATTTTTTCAGACAGTATGGGGTAACAGACTTAACCCTATTCAAAGGCAATACACATATCTTTCCAAAGGAAAGGGAGGCTTAGGGATGGTGGATCCGGTTATTTTTTTATACACTATTTATAGCACAAAACAGTAGGGTTGGTTTGTTGCCATCTACATCTAGATATGGTTTATTAATAAAACGTGTTGGCTCATTATTATTCTGCTTGGCTTACGAGTCCTTCTAAGCCTCTTCAGAAATTATTAATACCACAATATTTTATGCCAATAGCAAAAAAAAACTCTTTAAATGGGGTTTATTGACACAGGTAGTAAAGGACAGTAAAGGACCACAATTATATAATACAGTAATGTTACTACTATATCCGCCTGAACCATTTTTTAAAAACTGTCCTTCAATGAGAACTGTGGAGGTGCTTCGGCAACTAAATAATCCTAGATTACCAGAATATATGTGGGTATTTTTGTGGCTCACAATTTATGGAAGGATTGGGGTGGGGGTAATGCAAAGCATAAAGCTTTGAATGAAAGAACTTGCCCTTTTTTAGAGTGCATTACCCAGGAAGAAACAGTAGAGCATTTTTTATTTTCTTGTACATATGCCAGTTCTCTTTGGAAATTCCTAGCCTCAAACTGGAACATGAGATGATTATGGTCTACTGTGTACTGTATGTCTCTGATATATTGTATCCACTTTAACTCATTGTATGTAAAGCACTTTACTTTGTATGTTCTGATATATTGTATCCTCTTTAACTCATTGTATGTAAAGCACTTATAAATTGTTATCCTGTTAAGTTTCTGCATGTCTGTCCTGTCCTGGGTCGTGCCTGAAAATAGTCATTTTATGGCTAGTACACTTACCTGGTTAACAAAGGCTAAATAAATAAATAAATTGTATTTGGATTATGACACACTGGTTTTGGGTCACTTTCCTCAGCTAGGGAGAACCTATAATTTAGAGATTTTGCAAATTTTTTGTTGCTGTTTAACATATTATTTATGGCAGGCTAGATGCCAATGGGTTTTGTATCAAAAATTGATCTCTTATGATACAGTAGGTTTATTGATTCAAGGGGCCATGGAAAGGATTTTCCTTAAAGATTTAGGGTTTTCGACCACTAGGAAGGTGACTAATTGGTGGAGAGGATTCACAAGGTTTATAAAATATAAATTGGAGAAAATAATATTGATCATATTTAGGATGTAGATAAAATTTCTCTTTTTTGTACATATATTTGATATGGTATGTTGTTCTCTTATTGTTTTGTTTTGTATTTTGGGGAAGGGGTGGGTTTTACATGGGTATAATTTTACTCTCATTTGTTACTGTATGACTATAATACTTATTTTTGATTGGCTTTTTCGTTAGATTGTGCTTTAGTTTGTGTGCTGTAACACTGTTGTAATCATTTGCTTTTGATGTTATACTAATAAAAAATTCCCCTACTCTGCAGCAGGGGGAACCCTTGGCCATTTTGGTTGTTTGCCAAGATGGCCACCGTCCTGGACCCTGGAGGAGGTGGTGGTGATACTGTTCTCTGTTCCGTGATTTCAGCTCCTGATTCTTTGCCTGCTATGCCTGTTATTTAGCCTAGTGACTGCACTAATGGTCTATCTGAAACTGTACTTCATTTGGATTCACCTCCAGTTGCACACACATCTCCTGTTTCTACCACTGATTCTAGTGCTACTACAATAATTTTGGACCAGTATTCTCTTACAGAACCCGGGACCTGCTCTACTGCCTTGTCTCCATTGGATTTGCGATTGCTATATGTTCGCACTGCTCCCTATTACAGCAATTCATGCAGGAGGATGATACCTTTCACTCTGCCTTGCCTACTGCTTCTGATCAGGCTGTATTGCACTCTGTGCTACCACGCACTATGAAGTCGGAATTATTTTCTGCTCCTACCTGCACTGCCTCTGCTGGCCCTAGCTCGGTATCTCCCATGGACATCCACGGAGGTATTCCACTTCCTGATACAGTCTGGTCCCCTGCTTCCACTCTCCATGCTGTGGGTTGGACTCAACAGCTTTCTGGTGCACCCTGGACTTCTCCTTGAGCAGTGAGCGCACAGGACATTATATGGGGAAATGCAGTTCTTGAATTGCCTGCCATGACCACTCCCTTGCCTCTTCATTCTCCATTTGCTTCATTGCATCAACACTCTCAAACTCCAACCCGGGTCTCTAGCATTGGCTAACCGACACCTACAGCTATGGGCCCTCCGCATGCTCTGGATTCTTCCTCAGTAACTGCATCCTTCACTTTCAGTGCACTCCTCCTCAGATGCCGACTCCTTGCACAGCATGGATAACCCTCCCTTGCCTTCTCTGCCTACAGGTGAGACTCTGACTGACCATTCCTTTTGCCTCAGTGACCTTTTTCAAAACTTGGGCGAACCTGCTCAGTGTAGGAACGAGATTCGTTTGAAATATTTTGGTGACCTTAATACTGCTCCTGATAGGAGAACTGTGTTACAGTCCATGCTCCAGGACTCATTGGGGATTTCTGCTAGTGAACTGTTTGCCTTTATTCACGTTATGGGGGAGTCTATTTATGACTTGAGTTTTAAAAATGTTTACACTTTGGAATGGTTCTGGACCAAGTATGAATTGGTGAAATCTCAGCCTTTATGGACCCCCTTTATGCTCATTCTTCTTACTAAACTAACTGTTAAGATCATTACTCTCCTTTTTTGGAATGAAGGAGTGAACATAGCGGACATCCAGTACTGGCTTAAGCAGCGCTGCAATATTCTTGAGGCCCCCATCCTATTTTGTATGAGGATCTCGTCTGGACAGGGGGATAGAAAGTTAAAGTTCAATTGAAACAGACTGACCAGGGTATACTGCACTTGCCAGGTAGCTTTTATATTGGTAGGGACAGGGGCTTATGCTTTTACCCGCGTTAACCCTGTACTTGCCATAAATGTGGTGCCCGGACACACCTCAGTCATACCTGTGACAAGCCACATTGTACCATTTGCTTGGCCAATGGTCATGTTAGCCAGTGATGCCCTAACCCACAGAAATGTAACCTCTGTGATGAGAATGGCCATACCTACCACCAGTGTCCTTGGGCTGACCATAATAGAATGGATCGCCGTCCTCAGGATCAAAGTGGTTCTCATATCTGACTCCCAAACTCAGGTGCTTCGCCAACAGGATGGGAAGCTCCAGGATGTTGCCCCCCCTTCAGGGGACATTGTCTCAGTTCCTACTCCCACCATCATGGTGGATGATCTCATCCTGCAGAAATAGACTCCTCCCTGTGCAGATCCTGCTCTAGAGACTGCTACCCCCCTGACCCTATGCCCCCTCCCCCTCTGGACCAGGGTTCCTTCATAGAAGTTGCTCAGAGTAAGAAAGGTAAAGTGAAAGGTAAGTGTAAGGCTCCTGGTCCACCCCCCGGCAGTCCATACTTACTAGAAATCATTACCAAGCCTTGACTAAGTGGAAGCAGTGGAGTGACATAGTGGATGAAGAAAATAATTCTGATTCTTCTCAGGCCTCGTCTCTCCATATGGACTATTCCTCTGATTCCCAGCAGGATCCCTCTCTTTCTAGATCAGGTGCCAAGCAGCAATCTGCAGTTACCCGAGGATCCTTTTCTTGGTTTACTCCTGTTTCCTCCCATTTTCTTTCCGCACTATTCATTTTTCTCAGGCCTGTGGGTTTGAGTCTTCGATGCCTCACACTTAATGTGTGCAGCATGAAATCCCATAGGAAACTCCTCACCACTTTGCAGTATCTTTTGGACTTCCCGCATGATATCTACATGCTCCAGGATACTAGATTGAAGACTTATTATGAGTTGACCCAGGCTACTACCAGCTGGACCAGAGGTCCATCCTATTGGTCCTCTGGAGAGGATAGGTGTGATGGCTTAGGTATCTTGCTTTCTGGCTATGGCTGTGCTGTTACGAGGTTGGTTGATATTGTCCCAGGGCGCGCCGTGCTGCTTGATTGTACCTACCATCACCTGAAGCTCAGAATTCTTAATGTTTATGCCAAACAAAGTATTGCAGCCTGATCAGATTTGTTTTGGCAATTACAACTGTATTTACACACCTCTCAGCATCTTTACATGGGGAGGACTTCAACTGTGGTCTTACCCTGGCTGACAAAGGGGGTTCGACTAGGAAACTTTTTGGGGACTCTTCCGCATTACGGTCAATTCTTAAGACTGCTTTTCTTAAGGATGGCTACTGTGAAGTGCATCCTGTGGGTGCGAAAACCTATCATTGAGGCCTTCTGGCCACTCTTATTGACTTTTTTCCATCTTTCGGAATATCTTAGTTCATCAGGCGGTGGTCATTTCTTGCAAAACCTCGGATCACATGGCCATTTCACTGCTTTGTCCTCCTTCCACTGCTTCCCATCCTCTTATTGTTTCTTCTCATTGGAAGTTGAATAGTTCCTTGTTGTCTGACAGTAGCATCTTTGAGAATTGCCAAGTCCTTTTGCAGGCCTGTATTTCTGTGTTGGATGCTTATACCTCTCCCTTACTTTGGTGGGAGGACACCAAGTTTGATCTCAAACGTTTCTTCATACGGCATGCTAGGAGGAAATCTGCAACCTCTTATCATTGGTATTTGACTTTGAGGTGGCATCTGATGGACACTATCTCCAGGGCTTGCTAATCTGGACATGATTATTCCCCTCTTATTGTATCCTTAAAGTCCCAGATGGAAGCGCATCAATATGACAGGGCTCTCTCTTTGCATCTTGAAGCGTCTTGTGGCACACGGTCTTCTAAAGCCTCTTTTAATGTTTATAAGTGCTCTTCAGACAGGGTGGCAGCCACTCACATTAGTAGTATTACTGATCCCGACTGCTCAGTGGTTTATTATACTATGGCTTCCCTCCAACAGAAGTTTTTTTCTCACTTGGAAAGTGTTTTTGGGTCTCCTACTTTGGTTCTTCCTTCAGTCACTTCCTTTTTTGACTTAAAGGTTCCCTCTCCCCCTCCAGATCTCTGTGCTCAGTTGATTGCCCCGATCTCCCTATTGGAGGAACAGGCGGCCATCAAGAAACAAAAGAGGAGCACCTCTCTAGGGTAAGATGGCCTCACTGAAGAGATTTATCATGCTTTTTCTGATTTCTTCTCTCCAATCCTTACTTTACTCTTTAACATCATCAACACTCATTCTGTTCCATTACACTTCTCAGACGTTATTATGTTTCTTTTATTTAAAAAAGGGGATAGAACGGACATTCAAAATTGGAGACCACTAAGTCTCAAGAACGCGGACTATAAGATTTTTACATCCGTTTTGCTTCACCAGCTTCTACCTATTGCATCACATGTTATTTCTGATGTTCAGACTTGTGCCATTCCTCATTGCACTATAACTTCCAATCTATTGCTCCTACGGGATGTCTCTGCTTTTAGCTCTTCTTCCTCTCCCTTGTTTCTTCTTTCCTTGGATCAAGAGAAGGCATTCGATCGAGTGAATCATGAGTATCTTTTTCTGGTTCTGTCTCACTACGGTATTCTACTGTGGTTTATCCAGTGGATTAGATTGCTCTATTCAACTGCTTGGATTCAACCTTTTGTGAATGGCTCACCTGTCCCTCATTTTTGAGTCAGACTGGGGTTCGGCAAGGCTGACCTTTAAGTCCTCTTCTCTACATTTCTCATATAGATCCTTTGCTATGCAGGATTTTTCTCCATCTGTCTATCCCATGTCTGTCCTTTCCTTCTGTGCGTACTATTCCTCCAGTGTCTGCTTATGCAGATGACCTTTGTATTCTCACCACTCCTCAACTTTGAAAGACTGATTTATTACTCCTTCTTATGGAATTTAAATGGGTGTTGGGCTCCAAAGTGAATTATGGGAAGAGCTCGGCTTTACTTCTCCCGATGCCACCACCCCCAGATTTTCGATCTTATATTGCTGGGGTCCCACTGTGGTCTGCCACAATCAAGCTTTTGGGTTTGACTTTTGGTTCCACTGATGATGCCCTTACCAATTGGACTTCTATTTTGGATAAAGCTTCCCAAATAGTTGCTTCCTGGAAGGGTCATAGTATAGCAAACAGGTTTTGTTACTAAAGACTTTTGTTCTTCCTTTGTTTCTTCATTTAGCCGCAGTTTACCCAGTTCCTTTTTCCTTGGAAGCCCACTTGTATAATGTTTTCTTTCAGGGATTCTGGGGCAGTCGCTTTAACCCGGTTAAGCAAACTTACACATATACTGATTATTACCATGGTGAGGTTCGGATGTTGAACCCCTTGGTGTTTTTTCACTGTTTGTTTATGAAATTTACTATTCCCCATCTTTTTCAATCTCAGCCAGCATTTTGGTTTTCTCTTCTTCATCACAGTGTTGCTCGTTATGCACTGTTTGGTGTCTTCCACCTACGGAAATACCTCAGAATTTTAGAAAACATAATCTCCCCCATTATATAATCCCCACTTTTCTGAAGATTCATCAGTGGTGTTTGAACCCCACCATGATTCTTTCCTCTTCAAGGAAGCATTTGTATCAGTCTGTCATGGACTTGTCTTTTTCAGACTTGGCCATGTTAAGGGATTCTTTTGGTACTGTTCTTGACTCCTCAAGTGTCTTCCTTCAATTGACTGATTCTCAAATTCCTCAGCGAGTTTGGGATGTTACCTGGTTATCCTGTAATTGGAGGCTTGGAGTCAGGGATAACCTGAAGCATAAAGCTCATGAGGAGAGGACTTGTCCTCATGACACATGTCCATCCATTCTTGAGACCATGTTGCATTTTTTTATTGAATGGCCCTATACTCAACCTGTGTGGACCCTTCTTCTCCATAAGTGGAAAGAGAAGGCCCTCCTGATCCTTACGTATGATGTTTTAATTTTCAGTATTTATCCCCCTGGTTTATGTCATTATCATCCCAGCACTCTTCATTTGATTTTTGCTTTTTGTCGCTTTTATTTGTGGCAGGCTAGATGTGCATTTTTGCTGCAGCAGAAATCTAGTAGCCCTTCCCAGATTGTTTCTCAGATCTTACAGGGCCTGCAAGCTGTTTATGATTTGGAAAAAGGCTCTGTAATGCCAGGGGTTTTTCAACAATACTGGCATTTATGTTCCTGGGTCCTTTCCTGACTCTGTTGTTTTTGATTTTTTTTCTCTTGTTCTCTGGTTTTGTATGTCATATGCACTGTTTATATATTAATTTTTTTGACAGCTCATTTACCTACTTTTTGGTTGGGTCAGAATGAGGTTTGTGTACTATACCAGCTTATTTCTATTAGCAGTTTATGTCTTTCATACTACTTTTTCTTGCTATTAATTTTCTTTCTTTCTGATTCAGTATGCCATGCAGCACTTATGTATATTTTAAGTTTTCCATAACATACATTTCCCCTTCTCTTTTAGTGGGGATAGATTGGGGGTTGTACACAAATGAGGATCATTTACTGTATGTTAGAGATTCAAGTATGCTGTAATACTTGTTTCTGTTTTTTGATTTTCCTCTGTTATCATTTTGCGTGGTGTACTTCACCTTTGTATAATTTGTTTGAGTTTTATATTGCGCATTTCCCTACTCTTTTGGCGGGGACGGGATGGGGATTCCGTACCAATGCTGCTTATTTTTGTTTGTAGTTTCATGTATGTTGTGATCCTTCCTTTTGGTTTTGATTTCATTCATTGTGGTTTTGTATGATGTAATATGCTTTTTTATATTTTGTTCTAAGTTTTTAAATTAAAAAAAAATTCCTCTACTCTTTTTTTGAGTAGTGCCATAGGATCTTTAACATCCACTCACCAAATTTGTAAAATGCTTATATAATTATTTACTAAATTATTTGTCTTTTGTCTTCTGAAGTCACAAATTACATTGATACAGTATCAACATATTTCTTAAATGTTTCGGACACTGTCCTTCTTCAGTAAGATTGTACTGTATCTGTTATAAATAAAAAAATGCTTTTATGTTTCACAACTTATCATATCACTTAATAAATTAAATATAATCATTAACATAAAAAACAGGGACGATCCCTCACCATAAATTCATGCCAACTTCTTTCTTTTTGTCTTATAATATTTTCATGTTAAAATTCCCATGCCTATCAAAAACAGGTCACTCATTTTACTGACAGAAAGCATCACACCTATGCATTCAATTTCATTAGCCATTATTAGATCATTATTAACCTGTTAAATTATGCCAACCATGCAAAGTCATTATTTGTCTCATACTGTTTGATTAGAATCCCTTTGTCTATACATACAGGATACTGTACACATTTTTTCTATATATTCAAAAGTTCTCTTTAAATTTCATTATTTAACTGTCTGAGCAGGAAAATGATGTTAAGCAATGTCAAAAAGACTCCAAATCACTATTTCATTTCAGTCTACTTATTTAAAGTGCAACTAACTCCACAACAACTTCTTTTAACAGATTGGTGGGGGGGGGGTCTGGGGCTGGTGTTTGGGGGGATTTATTACCAGTTCTCCTGACCGGGTTGCACATATATTACTCTTGGGCATGTTTTTTGTAGTTAGATTGTCTTTTTTGGGCTTGTTAAGGATTGATGGTGGGATACCTTATACCTTCCAGTGGCTCATAATTAACAATTCAAAGGCCGGGGTGTGTGTGGTCAGTTTCCTAAGGTGCCCGACATTGATATACTGACTTGCACAGATTGTTCATTAGTATTGCTCATTTATTGTTGGCATGGTGCTAGGGCTCCATCATTCTGCAGTTGGGCCTTGCCCTTTTGGTGGGTTTGTTCTGGTGGGGGGGCGGAGGGATGGAGTGTGCTTCATAAGGGGTTTATTGGTTTGTATACTGCTACTGTTTGTCTTGATGATTATTAAATATGGAGAGTAATGTGATTAAAATTGTGACATGGAATGTCAGAGGTTTGAGAGACCCCACTAAAAGATACCATGTTTTGAAACACTGTGCCCTCCTAAAGACACATATCATATTCCTACAGGAGACTCAACTCTTGGCTGAAGAGATCACCTCGATTCGCCACCAGGGTGTGACTCAAGTTTTTGCAGCCAGAGACTCATCCTCGAGCTGGGGGGCAGCCATCCTAATTATGGAGAATGTCTTCTTCCAGGTGGATCTCTCTATTGTGGATCTGAACAGAAGATACATTTTAGTCAAGGACGTCTGGACCGCAAAGACGTTGTGCTGGGCAGCGTATATGGACTGGTAGGGGGGGATGTCCACTTTCTTATGGACCTTGTGAACAAATTGACAACCCTTATACCTACCCAACTAATTCTAGGAGGGGACTGGAATATTTCACCTACGCAGGACTTGGATAGGACCCACCTCCCACTTAAACCTCTCACCCCCACCCAGAGGGCTCTGGATGACCTCATGGATATGCTGGGCCTATGTGACCCATGGAGAATCCTTAACTTCTCCCTTTGCCTTTACACCTTCTGTTCAGCTATTCATCAGTCTTGGTCCCACCTAGATTATATACTGATCAGTCTCTCCCTCATCTCTGGTCTTTGCAATGCAGATATTGAACCAATAGTTCTCTCCACCACTCAGTGGCTTGGATAAAGCTATCTCCTGACCCCGACATTCATATGGATACCACCTGGAAGCTGAATACCCAACTCCTGAAAGATAAATCCATCACTTCCACTATCCAATCTCTTATTCAGACCTTTACCGACTTCAACAGAGACTCTGTACCCAGAATTGATTATGAATGGTGTACTTCCTAAGGGGTGAATTCATTAAGCTTGCTTCCAGAAGGAAAGAATTGTGAGAATCCTAGGCCATTCCATGCATCCACAACCCTCTCTGTGAAAAAATACTTCCTTACATTACCTCGGAGCTGCCCCCCATCTTCAAATTGTGCCCCCTTGTTCTTGCACACCTCTTTTTCTGAAAGATGCTACCCTCTTGGACTTTGTTGATTTCCTTGAGGTACTTGAACGTTTCTATCATGTCCCCCCCTCCCTCCTTTCCTTGAGGCTATACATATTAAGCTCCTTAAGTCTCTCTTCATATGTCTTCCAGTGCAGACCCTGCACCATTTTAGTTGCTCTCCTCTGGACTGCCTCCATCCTGACTATGTCTTTGGGGAGATTGGGTCTCCAGAACTGGACACAGTACTCCAGATGGGGTCTCACCAGCTGTCTGTACAGAGGGATAACAACTTCCTGTTTTCTACTGGTGATGCTCTCCCTATGCATCCCAGTATCCCCAACCCTCCTTACTGCCCTCTCACATTGCTTGCCCACCTTTAAGTCATCTGATATGACTACCCCCAGGTCCCTTTCCATTTTTGTTGTTGTTAGTATCTCACCCCCCCATTGTGTACTCTTCCCCTGGGTTTTTGTTTCCCAGGTGCCTTACCTTGCACTTCTTTGCATTGAATCTAAGCTGCCATACATTTGACCATTCCTCTAACCTTGCCAAGTCCCTTTTCATCCTTTCTACCCCACCTTGTGTATCAACTCTTCTGCAGATCTTTGTGTCGTCTGCAAAGAGACATACTTTTCCTTCCAGTCCCTCTGCAATGTCGCTTATAAAGACACTGAAGAGGACCTGTCCTAATACTGAACCTAGTGGTACCCTACTAGTAACCCCCCTTTCTTCAGAGTGGACTCCATTTACTATTACCCTCTGTGTCCTGTTCGCCAGCCAATTCTTTACCCAGGCTACCATCTTGGGACCCACGCCCAGGCTGGCTAACTTGTATATTAATCTTTTGTGTGAGACTGTGTCAAATGCCTTGCTAAAGTCTAGGTAGGCCATGTCCACAGCCCCTCCCTGATCTACTACTTTGGTCACCCAGTCAAAATAATCTATTAGACTCATCTGACATGACCTTCCCGCTGTGAATCCATGCTGCCTTGGGTCCTGTGCCCCTCTGGCCTCTAGGTATTCAACAATTCTTTCCTTCAGAAGTGATTCCATCATTTTCCCTATCACTGAGGTTAAACTAACAGGTCTGTAGTTTCCTGCTTCTGCCTGCTCCCACTTTTGTGAAGGGGAATCACATCTGCCCTCCTCCAGTCCTCAGGTACCACCTCATCCTCCCATGATTTGTTAAATAGGGTAGTCAGTGGTGTCACTAGTTCTACCCTTAGTTCTTTTAGAATTCTGGAATGAATCCCATCAGGCCCCATTGCTTTGTCCACCTTCAGTTTTAAGAGTTCTTTCATAACCCTTTCTTCTGTAAATGGGCTGGTATCAACTTCAGTATCCAGAGTGTTTCTGCTGTTTGTTTTAGGTACCTCCCCCTCTTCATTTGTAAATACTGAGCAAAAATATTTGTTTAGTATCTCTGCCTTTTCACAGTCACCCTCTGCCCACCCCCCCTTTATTAAGCCTCACTATCCCTCCCTTGGTCTTCCTTCACTCCCTGATGTACCTATAAATGGTTTTATCCTCCTTCTTAACTGAGTTGGCTATCTTTTCCTTGGTTTGGGCCTTTGCTGTTCTGACTGCCTTCCCTGCTACCTTTTGCTTTAACTGATGCAAGTCTCTGCCCTGCTCCTTCTGTGATTTCTTGTACTTCCTGAATGCTTTCTTTTTCTCTTGAACCTTCCCTGCCACCTCCTTTGAGAGCTATAGTGGTTTCTTACATCGTTTTGTTTTGTTTATTTGCTTCACACAAAGGCTTGTTGCCTGTGTGATGGCAGTTTTGATTATTCCCCATTGTTCTTCCACCCCTTCTTCCTGCCCATTTGCTAGTGCATTCCTTAGGCACTCACCCATTTTGACAAAATCAGCCCTCCTAAAGTCCAGTACTTTTGCCTTTGCATGGCTTGACTCTACTGCTGTGTTTATCATGAACCATACTGTTTGATGGTCGCTAGTTCCCAGATGGCTACCCACTTCTACATCTGTGATCCTCTCTCCATCTCCAATTGAGAGTACCAGGTCTAAGATTTCTCCCTCTCGAGTGGGTCCCAATACTAATTGTCTAAGGTATACCCCCTGTAGGGCATCTAGAATAACCCCACTCTTAGAAGTGGCTGCTGCAACTGCACTCCAGTTAACATCTGGCATATTCAGATCCCCCATCAGCAATATATCCCCTTTTTCTGTCATTCTAAGTATACTTTCTATCATTTCCTTGTCCATCTCCTCCCCCTGAGGGGGGGGTCTGTATACAACCCCTGTGTGGATTGTGGTGCCATTGCCTGTCTCCAAATTGACCCACAGTGCTTCTTCTCCTCCCTGTTTACCCTTTTGTTCTGTTGCTTTGATTCCTTCCCTTATATAGACAGCTACTCCTCCTCTTTTACCCTTCCTATCCCTCCTGTAAATATTGTATCCTGGTATGTTTATGTCCCAGTCATGGTTCTGTGTGTACCATGTTTCTGTGACTGCCATGATATCCAGATGTTCCTCCTCCATCAAGGCCACTAATTCAGGAAGGTTGTTACCCAGACTATGGGCATTAGTACTCATTGCTCTCCATTTTTTGATGGCTTTACCTCTTGTAGCAGAATCCCCCACTGACCTTCCTACCTTGATCTTTTCCTCATTTAGTACCCTGTTTTATAAGGGGGCGTTGGGGAATTTCCTGCTGCTTATCAGTAACTCCCCCCTTGAATAGTTTAAAAGCTTGCCAATAAAGCATTTAAACTGATTGACCAAAAGACTTGTTCCCTTCCTGGACAGATGCAGACCATCCTGCCAGTATAGACTGGTATCTCTCCAGGTGGAATACCAGTCCCCAATGAAGCCAAACCCCTGTGCTCCACACCATTTTTTCAACCATTCATTGACTCACATGGTGTGAAGTACCCTCACCTCACCCATGCCATAGACAGGCAGTATGTCTGAGAAGGATACTGTGTGTGCTACTTGTCTTAGGCCCCTCCTCAACTCTACAAAGTCCTCCTACACTGCTCTAATCTCATGATGAGCCAAGTTATTCATCCCTAGGTGGACAATGATGTCCAGCTCAGTCTCCCGTGCAGCTGTTCTCATGATCCTCAGGATGCACTTCCTGTCCCTCCAAGCCATGGCACCAGGCAGGCACCTTACTTCAGTTTTCTCTGCTCCTCCCAGTTCTATCCCCCTAATAATTGAGTCCCCCAACAGAAGCTGCTTCCTTTCCCTGTGGTGTTCTTTGCCTTCTTCCTGTGGACCTCCTTTGTAACTTTTGTCTGCAACCTCCTTAGTCCCCTCTGTGGGTGAATCCATAGCAGAACTATGCTCCCCCAGAATGGTGTATGGATTGTGGAGTGGTACAATTGACTGGGTGTGCCTCTGTTCCACCACCCTCACCCTCCCTGAGCCCACTGTGGTCCACCTGCTGCACTTTCTTGGCACTCTCTGAGGCAGCGGTGGTAGCCCTAGTACTTCCTGGGTGGGAGAGATTCCCTTACTACTGTCCAGTGTGGCCTAAAGATGGGCAATCTCCTCCCTCAGGGCAGAGAGTTGCCTGCAAATAGGGCAGCATCAGAGCCTTCAGAAAGACTCCTGGAAGACTGCTGCCCCACAACCAGTATATTGCATTACTCCCCACATGTCTGTCTATCTTCCTGTTTATCCTGTGCAAGGTTTTTTTATTATCTTTTTATCTTGTCTTTTTCTCTCTCTCCTTCCAGTTATTGTTATGTTATATATAAATATACATGTGTTATATAATGTGTATACTTATATCATTAGTGCAGTGTTCAGAAACGGATATGACAGTGCTATGCACCTTCCCTGTTTGAGGAAATGATGTCAGAACCCCTGGTATAAAGGAAACAGTACCAGGGGTGGGTGAGGTGAGGGGAAGGAGGGATTTGGGCTCCAACTGTGCCCACTCAAAACAATCAGCTGAAAGCTCTGACCCACCTCTATGATGAGTGTTGACCTTCCTGTTAGCAAGACAACCTACACAACAATTTAACAGAGAAATTACCCTGCTAAACAAACAGAGAAAAATCAAACAGCTGAGTCAAACACAGGAAAACCTCCCCAACCTCAGTAATAATAATAATAATATTTTATTTATTGTGCTCCTTTCAGGCATCAAGGCGCAGTACAATGACAATAAAATACAACAGAATCAACATCATAAAACCAATACAGATCAACAGGCAATACAGCCATAAGCTTTTTCCCAAAGGAAAGATTTCAAGGCTTGTTTAAAACTCCCCACAGCCATGCACTCCCTAATTCAGCGGGGTAGAGAATTCCAAAGGGAAGGGTCCAAAAACAGAAAAGCAAGGACCACAGCAGATTTTAAAATCACCCTTGGAATCTCTAGCAACCCCTTATTGGCTGAGTGGAGCGGTCTCACAGGGTGGTAAGGGATCAGGAGTTCTTTCAGGTAATCAGGGCCCAGTTCATGCAGGGCTTTAAAAGTCAGTAGTTTGACTTTGAAGGTGATCCACCACTGAACTGGTAGCCAATGCAGTTCCTGCAGCACCGGTATAATATGGGAAGATCTAGGAGTACCCACCAAAGGCTGTGCTGCAGAATTCTGCACCAGCTGCAAGCGGTGGATGTCAACCCCTGGAAGCCCAAAGTATAGCGAGTTGCAGTAGTCTAGGCGTGAGGTCACAAAGGCATGGATTAAAGCTGGCAAATTACCGGACGGAATAAAGTTTTCTCCTCTCATTTTTCCCTCTTTACAGGCACTAGACAAGGCAGCCCTCTATCACCCTTCCTCTTCAGTCTATACCTGGAACCTCTTCTTAGATATCTTAAGACCACTCCCCAGATATGTGGAATTCTGATAGGTGGTGCTGAGTATACTCTCTCTGTATATGCTGATGACATCTTACTGCACTTAGACCAGCCTTCAACTTCACTTGCTTATACCTTGCATGTGATATCCCAGTTCAGCCTTCTGTCTAATTATAAGTTAAATCTTAGTAAGACTGACATTTTTCCTCTTAACCACCTCACTTACAAGGCGGATTTTACTCAGTTTGGTATGAAATGGTCTGCTAATTCTATAAGATACTTAGGCATATTGTTATCGACTGACCCTTCTCTTGTCAAAAAACTAAATCTAGATGACCTAGTGAGCAGCATCCAACAGGACCTTCAGAGATGGGCATCCCTCCCATTATCCTTATGGGGTCGTATTAGCATCATTAAAATGAACATCCTCCCCAGATGTTTTTATCCCTTGAACATGCTGAACATATGGCTTCCCCTTTCTTTTTTCCAACATGTCCACTCTCTTGTATCCAACTTCATCTGGTTACAAAAATTCCCCAGATGCTCCTTCCTTAAGCTGAGCCTTCCTAAAGACTCTGGAGGGCTCCACCTCTCAAATTTTCTTCTTTACTACAGGGCCAGCCTTTTCTCTAAAAGTAGTCGGTGGCTATCTGTACCTGAAGGTGACTATAGTCCCCACTGGCTGCAAATAGAGAATCAAATTATACAGCAACAGAATCTTCTTCTCTTTAATATATTTTACTTACCATAGAAAACCCTGCCAGTCTCTATCAAGGATTCAGCAATTGGAACCTCCATTAGAGTCTTTTCTGAGTTCTGTTCCTCTTTGTAGATCCTGCTCTCTAAGGACTCATCTCAACCAATATTCTCTAACCCTATTATCAAGATTGGGAGTAAAACTCTCTCTCCAAGATAGCTATCTCAGTTATTGGATGCCATGGTTACTGACTTCTACAGCCAAGACGCTCTCCTTTCCTCTCCTGACATCCTTGTTAAATTTAGAAAGATCGACCCCACATTTTCAAAGTTTTTCAATTGAGACACTTGTTAATTCAGCTTTTTGGAACAAGGCCTAAACCCCTGGTTGTATATCCTATTTTGTCTCAGTTTTCAGAATTGACCAATGTGCCTCATGGAATCTCCTGCATGTACTCGTATCTTTTGTCTATTTCTCACCCAGATACCTTGATGGGATCCAAGGTCTGGGATTCTTTACTACCTGACAACTCCCTCAACTGGGCACAAATATGGAAGGACCTCTACATATATGATACCCAGGACAAACTTAGGCTCACCCAATATCATATTCTTAACAATATGTATTATACACTGGTAAAACTAGCCCAAATGGGTTGACTTCCATCCCCTGTTTGCTCCAGGTGTGGTAAGGAAGAAGAAAATATTCTGCACATCCTATGGTCCTGTGAAAAAGTTCTCCCGTATGGCAAATGATACAAACCAGATTAAATCCTATCCTGGGGCTTGATGTTCTGTTTACTGTGGAAATTTGTATTCTGGGTTCTTATTCCAACATTAATATCAAGGAAAGAAGATTCCACATGGCCGTTATATCAATGGTGGTCAAGAAGCTGGTTCTCAGGCACTGGATGGACCAGTTGGCCATTTCCTATAATGAATGGTTAAAGGAACTCACCTTATACTTCCAGACTGAATGTCTAATTGCTAGTACTCATAACAAGGTCAAGCTTTTTGATAAAAAGTGGGGCAAATTATATTCCTTGTAGCTATCTTAACATGTGTGTATTTCCTCTGACTCCTTCATTGTTATCTTAACATGAGTCTGTAAGCTTAGGATACCATAGTGTTTTTGAGAGCACACTCTGGGGGTGATTGGGGGGGATATATTGTAAATCATATGTATAGTTTATTGTTATCCAATTAAAAGTTCTTAACAATGTACTGTACCTGTAATGCTGGTTTTATGATAAAACCTAATAAAACTTTAAATTAAAAAAAAAAAAAAGAAATTGATAGGGATTATGTGCTTGCCATGAAGATGTGTAGCTGTGCGTCATTCGTGCCTTGTGTTACCACACTCCACTCACCGTTTCTGCCATGTATATGTGCTGCGTGCTGAGAGAATTATATTCTGGCACCAAAAGCATAAGACACTGGGTGGGTGCAGTGCTGTACATAGCTGTAGTTGTGCCTCTTAGTTTGTGTGGCATGCTGCCATGCTGTCCTGCCATGCTGTCACTGTCTTTGCATCTGTGAGCTGCACAGCAGTTCGTGGAGCGCAGTGCAGCACATGTTCCTATGGCTGAGTGCAGAAGTATGCGACTGTCTTCCGTTCATGCTGTGAGCAGAATTTGGCAAAAAAATAAGACAGCACTAGTTTTTTTTGTTTTGTGTGCCTATCTGTATGAAACAGTCAGCCTGACTGTTGGTGGCCTGCATTCACTCATTGATGTTAGAATGTACAGCCCTCTCATAGAAGCTGCTCATCTCAGTGATCCTGTTAGCTAACCCCCTAGAACTCGAAAGAAAAAGCAGTATGCTTTTGTTTACAAGTTGATGGCACTTGTTAGAATAGCAGTGACAGAAGACAAATTGTGCCATCATGTGCATGCAGCAATTGTTTAGGCAGTGACAGTAAAAGTGAAGGGAAGCAGTGCATACTTTCAATTTGTGTCTATGCCACTGTGCCCATATAGCAATGAAATGTGTTGATTGGAGCTGGCAGTGACAGTACAACTCTATGGTCTGTTCTGTCACTCGTGCCCCTAACCTGATCGTGGGCAGGCACATCATACAGAGTGACAACACAGTAATTGGCCTGGCATATGATCATTACTTGCAGTGAGATTGCTTAATTGTCTTTTCCTATGTGTGCAAGGGCTCAGAGTGCTGCAGGTTAGCAGGTGTGGAGAAAGAGGTGAAGAGACACAGTGCTCAGAACAATTCCTACAGTGTCATCTGTATCAGTCAGGGTGAGGCGAGAGAGCAGCAGTGTGTTCTGTGAGAAATGACCTGTTCTGATTGTCGTGCATGTCGCTGATTGCACAGTACCAGTGAGACTGTGGCTGTGAGGGTAAATGTTTTTTTTTTGGGGGGGGGGATTCAGTCAGTGCAGGTAATATATTTGACAAGAAATGTCACCAGTTGTGTCAAGTGTATCTGTGACATTACTGTACACATCACAGCAATGCACGATGCAGTAATTTTTAGGGAAGATTGCAGAATGTGACAGGATACAGCACCTACCTTTGTGGTTAAACAGTAAAAAAAAAATGTTCTTGCTATGTTTGCTGTTGTAACTTAACCAATGTTATAAGCGCTGTAACCCTATCCAGGTTGTGTGGTTATTGGGTATTATACAGTGGGGAATGCAGTTGGCACCTCCTCCCCATTGTAAATCCTCAACAGTACCAACAGGAAGAGGTGCCAGCCACCAGTGAACCACATTAAGAACTCCCCCGAAATCACTCTGACTCAGAAGTGACAAAGACACTGAAACTCCCTGCTTCTTAGTGGTTGGGAAATTACACCAGGAAACACACACTATCCCCTCTGGCCTCTGTACCAGTCCAAACACTTGCTGCTTAGTGCAAATAAACCCTCCCGAAACAACCTGAGGAGGAAAAAAATTCAACAGTTTACTCTTTCGACTCACAGTTTTAAAAAAAAAGTTTTACCTGAAATGGTTACACGCTGCACACTCTCTCTCCCTCTCTTGTCACTGGCAGCCCCCTCTTCTCTCACTACCTCCACAATTTAAATACCTACTACAGTAGACCCTCTCCCAATACCAACTGAGACCACAAAAAAAATACCAATAAAAAAATGTAATTGTTTCCCACACCCAAAAGTAGAAGACAACCGCGAAACGAGTATCCTACATCATGACAAAACTGTACACGACCACACATGCACCACAAACGGAGCCAAACCAGTCTTGTAACACACAAACACAGGATAGCAACCCTAGCACCCTCCTGGGACTATTTTTTATCGCAGAGCAATAAATTTAACAAAAATAAACAAAATAAATAAAAATATATAAAAATATGTTTTCTTTACTTTTCTGTATAAAAAAACAGACAAAAAATTGTATAATAGCAATTTACCATGATCAGGGTGTGGGTCACGCTGGGATTTACAATGCCTCATGACCAAACAACACACCAGGTGTTGTAAATCCTAACGTAACCCGCACCCTTGTAGTGATAAATTGTTTAATTATTCAACACCACAGCCTCTTGCCTAACAGCAAACCTGGGGTGCTGATTAATCCATAATACCGCACACTCTCGGCACACACGAACAAAGCGGTGGGGAGTACTCATAAAGCACAGGCAACATGTTCTCATCACCGAGCTCAACTGTGTGTAGTGCATCCACTTAGCTGTTCTCTTTCCTTCTTCCTCCCCCCCAACAGCAGGGCTGAAATTAAGTTTTGCAGCCACTAGCCAGTAGGGCTAGTGACTAGAAAAATCAACTAGCACCACAGACTTTTCCAGTGGCCCTGCTGGTATATTTACTGAAATGTTACCTTCCCCAGCACAAGCCTGCAGGGCTAGTTTAAGGAAAATCTTATTACTCCGATGCAATATCTACCAGCATTTGGCTAGCAGGCCAGTGTCAATTTCGATCTCTGAACAGCCAACCAGTGCTGGGGGGGGGTCTCACATAAGCAGTCTGACACTGTTAGAGTGCATTAGCAACAAATGCTGGCATTTGTAATATTTTTACAACATGTTTGATGAAGAAAAACCACAACCCTACTTGCTTCTTCAGCCATCCTCTGACAAGTGCATATGCATTTAACTAATTTTCTGTTAGCATTTGACAGTTTGTGAGTGGTTAAAAAAATGTGAGGAAGAATGTATCAGGTGTCAAACGCGTTTTGGGCCAATGTTAACTCCTCAATAGTGTTTATGACATGTGGAGCAAGCTTGTAGATAGAGTAATGGAGTGGGGGCCCAACCGGTAGCAGAGTATAGCAAGCTGCTGAGCCGGTAGCTGAAGAACCAGTGATTCTGTCACATGGGAGTACTTACTGAGATGAGAGGATGACATGTGTGTCTGACCACCACACATGGCATTCTGAATTGGGATTCTGTAAAGTGTGCTTTTTCAAGAATGACACGCAGTGACTCGCGATTTAAAAATACTGTCATGCTGAATCTATGTTCAGTAATTGAAATTACTGTTCAAAAAACATGCTAACCAATTACTCAATAAGGAAAGCATACACAGAGGCCATTGTTTGAGGGTTGTGGTTTACTTAACTAGTAAAAATATGGTGTACAGCAGCAGAGTGGCTGGCACTACAGTCTGCATGCAGTTTAATAAAACTTTGCTAAATGTCCTTTGCACTTCACTCTGTCCAGATGTCAATAAAGGAATAATGCCTGACAGGATAGGAGTTATGCTGGGATAACATCCCACCTTGTGTGGTTGGGCCTGAGGCCATCGGCCAGGCGTCCAATACGGAAAGGTATGTTGTCCCAGCATAACTCCTTATTCTGATTATTCTTATTATAATAGCTTGTTGTTTATTCAGAATAAAAACTTATTTTAAGGAATGTTTTTGTTAGTGTGTAAAAATATTTTTGGTTCTTAAGAGAACATGCAAAAAATGAAATTCAACAAATTAGGCAAACAATCAGCAGGGATGTTATACCAGGAAAACATCCATGCTGTGATGTCCAACTGACCAATCAGAAGCCAGGATTCTTTTTTGCCATTGTATATTTTCCCACATAAACTGAAGTAAAGTTTGTCTTTTGCAAGATGCTTTAGGATTGTAAAAGTTGTTATTGCGTTTCCCCTCTTCTGTTCTGTCTTTGAGGGTCTACTTTTTAAACTCTTTAAGTCTGTCCAGTTTGTATGGCTTTTGTTGCAGAAGTTGCAGTATTTTAGTTGCCCTACTCCAGCTATCCTTACTGCCTTCTCATATTGCTTGCTTGCCTTTATGTAATCTGTTCTAATCACCCAGGGCTGTGCCAACTATATGGGCCCCCCCTGCAAAATATGTTGTTGGGCCCTACCGCCCTCACCAATAAATGTACAATAACCATCAGTGCATTTTAAATTTTTATAGCATCAGTTTTTTTATATCACTCGTGCTAAGCATTCATGTTTTGCCAATGCTGCTCCCAATCCCTTGCTGGTGCCACAATCAAGGAACGAAACAATTGAATTTGTTCCTGCTCCTCATGGTGACACAAACACCAAGATTAGATGTTTTGAGTAATGGGCCACACTGCTTCTATGATCTGTACCCACCACCACGCGAAACTGGAGTAAGAATCTTCTGAGGCCACTGGTGACAGACACAAATCAAATGGATAACCAACTGAGACAGAGAAAACTGCAAGCCTGTCTGAAATAAAAAATATTCTTAGAGTTGCCCTCTGAGGCAGTGGGGCCCCAGACAGTGTGGGCCCTACTGCAACTACAGCACTTGCACCTCCCTGGTCACTGCCCTGTGATCACCCACCGGTCCATTTCATTTTCTGTTATTATAACATCTATCCCCCCCCATCTTTGTGAACTCTTCCCCTGTGTTTTTACTAACATACTAAAATGTCAACAGAATAGGGCTTATGGTCTTTCGTGTCTGCATAATAGTCAGCAGCCATACAGGAAGCCCATTTTTGCCTTTCCCCCTACCCCCTTGGACTTCCCCATCCCCTTTCCAGGGTATTTCTCCGGTATAGGATGTCCTCAGCTTTGCCCTCTCCCTGTACCTGTCCAAGTCCCTCTTGAATCCCCAACATAGTATCAGTCTCCACCAGTCCCTTGGGCCGTGCATTCCATGGTTTCTCCACCCTCTGTGAAGTAACTTCTTCTCCCCCCCCCCGCAGCTTCCACATGTGCCCTCTGGTTGTGCCACCATTTTTGTATTTGGAACACCTAGTCCGAACCTGCCTTATTGATCCCTGTTATGTACTTAAAGACCTCTATCATTTCCCATCTTTCCCGCCTCTCATCCAGGGTGTGCATGTTGAGCTCCTCAAGCCTCTCCCATAGGTTCTGTCCCCCATGTTCCAGAGCATTTTGGTTCTCCTCCTCTGCACCCTCTCCAGGAGTGCAATATACTTTTTTAGGTATAGCCTTCAGCACAAAGTACTAGAGGTGTGGTCTAAACATGTAGTTACAAGGAGGGGAGGATCACTTCCCTCCCTGTGGAGGTAATCCCCATAGTGAGGCATCTCAGCATCCTGTTGGTTTAGGCCACTGCCCTACTGTAGGTTGCTGAGTTGTTCATGGTGATATTCACCACCACCCCAGATCCCTCTAGCCCTTCGAGACATGTAGTGTGTCTTCCCCCAAGGAGTACAATTGAGCGGGGTTACTGTGCTTGAGGTGCAGAACCCTAGCATTTCCCAGCATTGAACTGAACTGTAGGGAACTAGCTGAAATGCAAGTGTTCCAAAGACCCATTGGTCATGGCTCTGGACACTTCACTCTTGGACAGAACTGTTTGTGTACCGTGTATAAGACATATTCTACACAGGCCAAGAGCAATTCAGATTACTGGGATTTTCCTTGCCATTTTATAAAAAGTTTTCCCCAGTACATGCTGCATTATCATATAGTAGGATTTTGAGGATGAGAGGAAAGAGCAATGTTTAAAATGTAATGTGAAAGTTGTGTTATCTCACTGGGTACCAAAGGAATGTTGGGCAGTCCTGCATAACCCGTGTCTCAATAATGTCATGTGTAAAAGAATGTAACACCACTTTTATTTTGAAAGTGTTGGTCCATTGTATTGTAATATTAAGGCATTGCACCCACTCATTCTGTTCCTCACCCCTACCCATCCACATTGTGTACATGTTACAGTTCTGACACTTGTAGGAGTGTTGGTAACAGTATGTGAATAACTGTATGTGAATAACTGTTTTCATTTTATGTGTATTTTTTGGTTCATCAAGTTCAGAAAGTACATCCAGCTCATCAGCAATGGCTAGCTCAAGTTCTACACTCCAGCTGCTATGTACAGCAGCATGGCAAGGCACAGGAAGTCTCCGTGGAAAAGTGCGGACTAGAGGAGGATGTCGTGGAAGGTGAAACAGAGGACATCTATCATCTTTTATCAGTATAGGTGCTACGCATACTGATATAGAATGATCTATGCAGGAACAAGAAGTCCGTGTAAGTCACATACATTAATACATGTGAATGAAGCAGTAAGGCTCAATAGGATGTGTGTGACTGGAGATGTAACCACGTCTAGAGTGGTGTGCCACGAAAAGTGGGTAAATCACCCAGCATACAGTGGTGTAAATCCAAGATGCTAATCTAACAATTTGAATGGATGGCTGGCATTTCCTTAACATGATACAGCACCCAGTGTACCCATTGGAAAAGGTGCCAGTCCCCCACTGAACCAAGAAGTTAATGTGGCATATACCATCTTTAAGTGTAAGACTGTGTCCCCTTGTATTATGGTTGCCACTCAATGCACATAGACTGTCATTCTCAAACCTATGTATGCCATTTCAGTACTTGATGGTCCAACCCATGTTCCCTCTATCTCTCTCTCCTGTCTTCCATGATCAGTGACCTCAACCTCTCAAGGTATGCCTTATCCTGATGATGTATCTTTTTAGCATTGTTCTGGACCTTCTGCAGCAGGTCAAGATACTTTCAGAGGTGTGGGCACCAGGGCTGAATACTAAACTCAATGTGGCATTATCAGTGAACTGTACAAGGGCATTGTAGCCTCTTCTCTCCTATTATTGACCCTAGTAGATATGCATTCCAGCAACCTCTTTGCCCTGGATGCTGCTGTCTTGCACTGTGTGGAGTGTATCAGGTCACTGGTGTTCACTCACATGTCCTTTTCCTCCTCTGATGCAGAGAGTCTGATTCCACCCAGGTAAATATGCTGTCATGGGATTCTTGGCACCAGTATGCATAGAGTTGCTCTTTTTTTTTATCCCATATTCCACTATTTTCAGGCCATATCTGCCCACTGCCTCCATGCGCAGTCTTGGCTTCCTGATCAGGGCCACTGTGGGACTTCCCACTTTAGAATGGACATTATGGGCAAGACCCTGATTTCTTAACCTCCCCAACTACCATCCCCTGTGGATGTTGGAGGCAGTTGGCAGTGTGATGGATCGAGCATTATTCATGTTCTCCAACGGCGACAGTTAGAATGTAAATAAAGTACAGCATTACCCATTCAGTAAAAAAAAAAAGGGGGGACAATAGAAAGGTACTAAATTAAACAAAAAGGGAGAGTGTGGAAAGTATTAATTATCTCCCATAAGCAGCAACAAATCTTGTGGCATTGCATTGAAGGGGCTATTTTATGTGAGCTGTTGATTTGATCAGGTTTAAATAAGCATTATAAGTCTAATTAATTATTCATGAAGTCAGGTAGTGCACTGATTGGCTACTGTGCCAGTCTGAAACCTTTTAGAAGTGACTGGCAT
Source organism: Neoceratodus forsteri (assembly GCA_016271365.2). Taxonomy (NCBI): domain Eukaryota; kingdom Metazoa; phylum Chordata; order Ceratodontiformes; family Ceratodontidae; genus Neoceratodus; species Neoceratodus forsteri. The sequence continues at coordinate 1,123,024,325 of CM057449.1, read as the reverse complement.
GACAGGCACTCAGCTCGCACAGCCACAAAAATGGTTTAAAAAGGCAAAACAAAAAAGCCGCTATTGCGATTACACTTATAATCACAAAAATGACCTCAGAGCCAGTCATTTCCTGTCGATTAATGACCGGCTGGGTGGGGATGGCCCAAGGCTGTGCCTCAGGCCACCCTTTCCCCCAGCTGGTCGTTAATCTCTAGGAAATGACCTGGTCTTTGGTCATTATTGCTTAAGTAACTATGGTTTTCCCTGGGAAATCCTTTCTTTTAAATTAGCCTGAATAAATGCCTGTGTTTTGTAAGTGCAATTATTCCCTCCAGGGTTGGCAGCATGGTCTATATCCATCTTTCCTGTGGCATCTCAGTGTTACGCCTCTGTGAAGTGGGTATAGCCCATCAGAAAATGGTCAAAGTACATCCCTTCATCCGATTGGCTGACACACATCTTTAGGTGGGCATCTATCAGACAATAGATGCCCACCTAACAACGAGATCCAGGGCACAGTGTCCCTTCGCCCAACTGAGCTTTCACAGCACCCACCCTGCTTCTCTATTGGGCAAATCTGAATGTAAATGTTCTAGCCTGCCGCCATTTGTACAACACGCATAGCCATGAATCACCATACCCTTCCCTAAAGTTTGTCAGCCATCTGGCAAATTAAAAAAAAAAAACACAATAACTGGAACGATCGCAAGCCGCTACCACATCCCCTACACCGTCAGCCTACAACTGTGTCCTCCCTAGCTGTCGCTCCTCTCTGTCCTAGATGAAAGGGGCAACATTGCAGTATAGTAATGCTTATATTTCCCTATCAGAAAAGCCAGGCATAAATCGTTGTCTTCGGTGCCTTACTTGCCCCCCACCCCCAAAATAAAATAAGATGAGATCAGGGAACATGTTAAACTGCATACCAAAGCATGTAGAAGTACACAACTTTGCCCATTTCCTAAGGTACTAACTTATGGAGCTTCTTGCAGGCGACAGTCAAACCCCTCCATCATGCTGCAGCTCAGCAGGGCCTTCACTGCCGTCCCCCCCTTCCTCGTACCCTGCCTCTTTGCACCAAAAAAAAACAAAAGTTAGGACGTTCCTGTTGCAGTAAACTGCGATCTCATTGGAGCTTCCTCTCAGTAATACAAACAGCAGAAAAGTAAATGAAATGGGATTCCGAGTGCAGAAAAAGTCTCGTCACTGCATATAGCAGCTCTCAGTTACTCCTCTGCTCCGCCGCCCACCCGTCCATCCCTACCTCGCCTGCATAAAATGAAAAAAAGCAGTAGCAGTGCAGTTATCAGCGGTCCTAGCGAACTTGACCACCGCAACAGTAGGCATGCCGCCCTCTCGATTTACCAATAAACTAGTTTAAAAAAAAAAACATATACAAGCAGTGTAAAACAAATAGGAACATATCAGAACAGGCCAGAAAGCACCGCTATTTTCCTGAGTTACCCTACCGCAGATGAGAGTACATCTGCAGTAGAGTAAACCAAGAAAATACCAGCACTCTCACAATAGTAGCATTCCTTTAGGTCTCGTTTATTGTAACCTTTAGTAACCCACAGTAACCAATCAAAGCCCTCACTGTCAACCAGAAACATTCATTCCAATATAGAATCACACATTTTTAAATACAAACTGGCACCAAAAGGCAGTGTCAAGTAAAGAGAAAAAAATGTCAGACAATTTAACAGTTCAGTTTAATATGACAGCAATGACAACAATAGATGCAATGTTCTCCAGAAGCACAGAGGAACCACCTACAAAATGCAAACAGCAAGAAATGTAAGTGAGCGTTTTGTCTCCATAAGTGACATCCAGCTAGATAAAATTGAAAGTGACAGGTTAGAAATCAACACAAAAAGAACACCAAGTGGTCAGTCACAGTCTTTGAAGAATGGGCAGCACAGAGTAGTACAAACATAGACTGGCATAATGATACACATGAACAGCTTAATAGCCATCTGCCAAGTTTTATGCAGAAGCCAGAACTAGCCAGGGTCAGCAGTACTCTGTCGCTGGGTATTGTGCATTAAGAGCTGGCATAAACCGTCACCTTAACAGCGCTGAAGTAGCAAGAAACATTAACATCATAAGTGACCCCCAGTTTAAGTCTTCAAACAATGTGCTGCAATCTGTGTTAAAAAAACTGAGGAAGTCGCAGAAAGACACATCCAGTCACTACCCTGCCATCTCATCATCAGACCTTCAGAAACTAAGAGCATGTGCTGCGCTATCACTCAACACTGTACCTGGGCTTGTAAGAAGGGTATGGTTTGATGTCCAACTCCATATGGCAAGATAAGGGCGAGAGGGACTACGGGACTTAAAGTTGGATTCCTTTGAGATAAAAACAGATGACAGTGGTACTAAGTACATAACTTTGACTCACAATGCAGACACAAAAAAACACAAAAACCCTACTGAGATAAATAAAGAGAACACTAGAGGTTTTATTTTTGAAGACCCAGAGAGTGAATGTTGTCCAGTGAAATGTTTCCTAAAATATTTATCTAAAGTCCCACCAAATGCAAAAGCATTCTATGTACACCCCCGTAGGTGTACCCAGGATATCTTAGACACACAGGTTTACTGGTATACAACTGAGCCTATGGACAAAAACTACCTTGGTTCCCTGATGAGCAAAATTAGCAATGAAGCCCAGCTGTCTCAGAAATATACGAACCATAGCATCAGAGCTACAGCAGTCCAGCTCCTCTCTGATGCTGGTCTATCAAATCGAGAAATCACATCAGTAATTGGTCACAGATGTGAGACAAGTCTGTCTACTTATTGGAGACCCTCTGCAACTGATCGTGAACAGTGGAGCTCCATACTAGGAAGTAGCAACACCATGACATCAGGTAAGGTACAATATCTTAACATGCAACTCCCTTAGTAAATAACATTGTAAATATTTACACGTTTTCTTTCTTTTAATCTTTAGCGATTCAACAAATGACCAGCACACCTTCTCAGCAGCAAAACAAGAAAGAATACCAGCAAGAAAAGAAGACAGAAAACCAAGAAAACACAGCTGTTCAGAAGGAAAACAAGACTGAAGATAATGGACACCTTGCAACTAAAAGCCTGTAGGTCAGAGTGGCTAAGGACACATAATTTCTTTAGTCCTACATCCTGCACTTTCAATTGTCCTATCAACTTTATAACCTATAACAAATAATACACTGAATAAAAACAAAAGGTAAATTGCAATATCTGATTGATCCCATAAAGGGACTATTTTTTCCCTTGTTGTAATATTTTAATCTAATAAAATTGTTTTAAATGTTTAAAATGTAACACATGGCTCAGAAAATGTATTTAAAAACGTAGCCCATTTTCTAAGCGCAATAATACCCTCCAGGGTGGGTGGTATTGGGCAATACCGGACCGCCCAAGAGCAATAAGGCTCATTACGCCCCTGGGCGGTCTGGTATTGCCCAATACCACCCACCCTGTCAGGTATTATTGCTTGCATGTCACACACCTTGACAGGTATTATTGTTTGTGCAATTGAACGTGACTGGGAGTGGGCATATTGGTGGCTATTCTACTTCTGGTGTGATTAAGTCACTTGAATGGTCCTAGTGTCCAAACCAGACGTTATAAATCCACACATACGCATTTTCTAGTTTTTGGTGAAAGTCATTGCTAGTAGTGACCTTAGCTGTATAGATTTTGATCTGAGGAGAGGCAATATGTCTTCAGGAGTTTAGGTTGAATGTGCAAGCCAGATGATATGGCTGACTGTTGGTACTTTTGATATATCCACACACCCAGATGCGTGTTATGTACAAGTCAGAAGGTCAAGTTACTTCAGCTGGGTGTGTGGTTATCTCAGTGCTACTAACACCCAGCCATGTCTTATTGCTTACAGAAAGGTGTGGCATAAATAATTTTGTATGGAAAAAAAACTGTAAAAATTTGTAGTCTTCAGAAATAAATACTAAAATGTTAAATAATATAAAGTAGTCCTTTCACAGCTGTTTTCCACCTGTCAGTCATCTGCTGGTTTTCATACTGTAACTGTTTACTATGGAAGATAATTCAAAGCTCTGCATTATTACAATAATAGAATGCCCTGCCCCCCACACACACAGAATGGTAACATGGAAAATGTAAATTAAAACATTCTTCATTAAGCAACTGGCATACGAACAAAGACGCACACACGCGGAGGCCTGAAGCAAAAGCAAAGGAAATGTGTGTGTTTATCTTCACAAGAGGCCAGTGATATCATTGGACTTGAGTGAAGATAAATATGATATCTTCAGTCAGGCCATGCCATGTTCTGTTTGTACTATGTATGTTTTGGGCACAACTCAACTCAACCCATAAATGGCCCCTTGATACAGTTCCTCACATAGAAGTAATGGCTATTCCATTTCAACTGTGTATATGTCTTCTATCACAACTTATGGCATTTGTTATTGAAAAGAAATTTCCGATATAAGGTATTGGGCTTCATAGACCAATACTTTATATTCTCATGAGCTCACCCCTGCAAAAAGTTTAATTAAAAAGTTTGTAATTTTAGCAAGGGAAGGTATTGTAACTGGTGCCAAACCCTCAGCCAGCTGATCCCTTCCAGGTTTCTGGTGCCCCTGTGCTCTCTGAAACTGTGATGTGTGCTCAAGGAGAGCTTGGGGGCAAGCAACATGGAAGTCTATGGGGGCTATTTTTAAAGCCATATTTTTGAGTAATTTTTACCAGCCCTGGAGTAAAATTAAAGCAGTTGTTTAACTAGTAGGGTCCCCACTAGTTCTGCAACTGCTGTAATTGTACTCTAGGACTGGTAAAAAGTAATAAAACAGTGCTTTACAATTGCTCCCATAGACTTGTATGGGGCTCGCCCCCTCAATGCCTTGGCAACACATCACAGTTTCAAAGAGTGAGGGGGCACCAGGAACCTGGAAAGGATCGGCTAGCTGAGGGTTCGGCACCAGTTACAACTGCTTCCCCAGCTAAAATTACAAACTTTTTATTTAAACATTTTGCAGGGGTGAGCTCATGACAATATAAGGTATTGGGCTATGAAGCCCAATACCTTATAGCAAGTATGTGTGAAATTCACTTAAAACAAAAACAATGTGTGGTTGATTTTGCCACTGGAAAATGAATCAAAATAGAATGGGTTCTGGATTGTGCTTGACCACACTGTGGCTACCCCAACACAACTATTAACCCACCCCCACGCAACGCAGGAGATCACATTGATTAAATGTGAAGAAAAAACATTGCTGATCTTGCCATGTTGAAGTTATATAATAAACCATATGTGGTTGATCCTGGCTGTATCTTTAATGAAATAAGTGGTAAAAGAAAACACATATCATGTTGATCTTGTGACTTATGTTTATCTACTTCTTCCTGGAATGTAGTGTGACCGAGAAGCTATCCCCAGAAGTGTAACGTGGCAGAGTGCTACAAATGTCAGAACGTGAGGTACTGTCTGATTTTTAGAATGAGCATAGGCATCATTACCACATCTAGAAAGTTTTTCTTTTACGGTAGTGCTATTTTCTCAAAAGAAGCAGCCGACAGTAGTGAGAGGAGAGCAAGCGAGTTGGCAGCTTCAGACCACAAGATGAAAGTGTGAACATGTATTGCTAAAGCAACATACCCTCACATTTTCATCGGGTGTTCTGAAGCAGCCATTTTCTTTGATCTCCTCTCATTACTGTCGGCAGCTTCTTTTGAGAAAATAGTGCTACAATAAAAAAAAACACTTTCCAAATGTAGCAATGATGGCACTCTCATTCTAAATATCAGACAATGCCTCACGTTTTCATATTTGTAGCACTCAACCACTTTACACTTCTGGCGATAACTGTTCTGGCATGCTACATTCCAGGAAGAAGTAGATAAAAGAAAGTTGCATGATCAACCAGATATTTATGTTAAATATTTGTGTAAAAATACAAGTAGATGTGAGAGATGTGGGGGGGGGGTCCTGCTTTTAAACAGAAAGTGTGGAATGGGGGGGCCTGCTCGTACTGAAAAAGCCACACTATAGAGAGTGAAAAATTCACTTCCATTTTGATGATGTAGAGGAACATGAAAATATCAATGATATCTTCACATGTGGAAATATCATTGCTGTCTCCTCAACCTGTCTTGGATATTAGTTTTTATGCTGACATTTATCCCAAGACATACATTGCATATATTATATGGTATCTACAATGGAGAGCTGTCAGGTACAGGATTTATCTACACAAGTGCCCTTTGACTTCGGGTAACCTTACAAGTGGCATGAGCCACGAGTGAGGTGTCTGCTGTCAAACAGCAGAAGTGCAGATAAAATAGAATAATGTATATCTCATTGGTTATTACTGGTGAGTAATACCATCGAGAGGTTCTGGACACATAGAAACCTCGAGTATGCTTCAGTAGCCTATTCAATTCATGATCCATATATTAAAATTATTTATCTGACAGCTCACCATTGCTTATTTCATTTATGCAATAGGATGCTTTCTTTCAGTGCAGGAACATTTGGTTCTTACTGTTTATCTTTTTTTAAATGATCTGTTCTTGGAGTTTTGGTTAACTTTCCCAGTGCGTGTCCTACTAGTGTAATGTTTGTTATGAAATGATGCACCATTTATTTTGAAGAACAGCATTTGGTGAAACATTGCCATGCTCACAGTGGCACACTACTTTTTTTGCTTTAAAGTTATTTGCATTTGTTTGTTGAAACAGTGTAAAGAAAATAGAATGTTGTGCTGTGTTGTACTACTTATGCAAAGCAAACTAAAAGGTCTGTGTAAGTGAAACGCCACTCATTATGTTTGCTTGCACGCATGTGCAAGAAACATAGTGCCATCATCCAAGTTTTCGGAGGTGTGTCACCCCCTCTTCCAATTCAGTCAGTGTGTTGGCAGGCGCGGCCGCAGTTCTCCAATGCCTGCTGGAGCTGTCTATGACAGCTCCAAAATGCAGTGGAGTACAGATGAAAGGGGGAGCTACGCTTCAGTGAGCAGCGATCAGATATCGCCTGCTCATGCACGCTCCCCCTACATACACACACACACACACACATAACACACGCACGCATACTGCGCTCTTCAAAGCCGACCACGAACTGAGGAAATGCCGGTAAGCTGTATAATGGGATAGATAGGGTTTTTTCAACTTTGTTGCATATCTCAGGCATTTTTTGGAATTTTTGCACCAAATTTTCAACATGGGGTTTTTGGGACCCCTTCTCATTAATTATGTGACTGTTATGGCGTTATTCGGGCCCGAAGGGTGATTTCGCTGTCACTGTGTGAAATCACATTTTGGGCCTGATTAATGAAATTACACTGCCAGCGTTCATAAGGTGGGCTCTCAAGAAGCCTATGTTGAAAATTTGGTGAAAAAATTCCTAAAAATGACTGTTTTACGAGCGTGCATTGCGCAGTTCCTACGCACGCTCATAAGTTCGAGAGTTTTCAATATTTTCACTCCAGTTTTCAACATTGCCATTTTACCACACCTCCTTATGAGCAGTACAGCTGTCATTTTTCATATCTTGCCCAAAATGTGTTTTCGCACATGTAGCGCACAATGGCACAGTCGGTGTGCGAAATCAATGTATGGGACACTTTAAGAAAATCACAGTGTCACTGTTTATGAGCAGAGGTCTTAAAATGGCTATGTTGAAAATTTGGTGAAAATCCCTAAAATGACTATTTTCTGGCGTCGTTGTGCAGTTCTCGCACACTCGTAAGTAGTAATTTTCAATATTTTCACTCCAGATTTTCAACATTGCCATTTTATAACACTTCCTTATGAACAGTACAGCTGCCATTTTTCACATGTTGCCCAAAATGTGTTTTCGCACATGTAGCGTACAATGGTGCAGTCAGTGTGCAAAAGCAATGTTTGGGACAGATTAAGAAAATCACAGTTACACTGTTCATGAGCAGAGGTCTTAAAATGGCTATGTTGAAAATTTGGTGACAAAAGTCCATAAAATGACTATGTTACGAGTGAGCATTGTGCAATTTCCACGCACCCTCATAAGTTCATGACTTTGTAATATTTTCAGTCCAGATTTTCACCAGTGGCATTTTTCCACACTTCCTTATGAACAGTACAGCTGTCATTTTTCACAACATGGCCAAAATGTGTTTTCACACTTTCAGCACAGAGATGCGTGGTCACTGTGGGAAATCATTGTTCGGGACAGATAAAGAAAATCACAGTGACACTGTTCATGATCGGAGGTCCCAAAATGCCTGTGTTGACAGTCTGCTGTAAAAAATCCCCAAACTAATTACATTACGGGTGTCGTTGCACAGTTTCTATCTGCCTTCATTGACTTCACCAGTTTTTTAATGTTTTTACTACAGATTTGCAACATTGCCATTTTTTACACCTCACCATGAACAGTACAGCTGTCATTTTTTACATCCTGTTCGGAATGTGTTTGCACCTGTGGTGCTAAATGCCGTAGTCGCTGTGCATAAGCAGCTTTCAGCTAACAAACTGCTATTGCCACTGTTCATGAGGTGGGGTCACAAAAAAAACATGTTGAAAATTTGGAATGAAAATACGAATGAATGCCTGAGGTATTAAAGTTTCCAACCATGACGCCCAACCCTGTAGAGAATGACAGGCATCAGGGATGTGACTTGGGATTCTTGCCTGCAATGCTCATACCATTCCACACCCTGCAGCCAGTGAGAGGCATCGAGGTATGCCTTGGACTCTTTGGTCCCAAAGTTCACCCATTCTCTATACGCACCCATCTCACCGTGTTCCTGATGGAATTAGAGTGCACATAATATTAAAGACCCCAAGGCACACCGTGACACTTGTCAGTGTCTGCAGGGTGGGGTGTGGTGAAATGGCATGACCGTTATGCCTGACGACCCAAAGGCACACCCCAATGCCTGTCACTCTCTGCAGGGTGGTGGTGGGGTTGGCTTCAGTTCAATACTTCACTGCCATTCCTATTACGCAGCTCTGTAACTTCTACACTACCACTGCCAATGCCAGCAAGCAAACATTCGGCATTGACAAATGCTTGTTTTTTTGATGTTGTTGTGCTGAATATTTTTCATGCTCATAGTACCACACTGTCACTTTTTCCTTCTCAAGTTATTCTCATTACAGTAATGTTTGTGTGGATAAATAAAATCTAGCCACTCAGTTCCTCAGATAAGCTGATGTTTCACACTCCATTTATGCCTACCCCTAGTGCATAAAAATATACATATATTAATTTTCATTTTCTTTTCAGGATTTGGCATTTAGTCTTAGTGAGGACACTGTGCATGAATATGTTGTGTAAGCAACTCAGCATAATCCAGGCAGACTTTCTGACTTACTACGTGAACCAGGCAATTCTGTACTCCTCATGTCAGCTCAAATGAATCTGTCCCTTGGTGTGTGTGCCTCAACTGCAGGGAGATACCAACAGCAGTGGAACAAACTTGTTGTGGGAAGGACCCTGCAAACTGTGTGTCCAAAAGTAAAACTATGGAGCTGCTATGTTTTTCAGAGCCTATGCTTGCAGTAGCTGTTGCGTAGTGCAATGACCTTTTTGGCACAGTGGGCCAAGTTCAAAATGATCACAATAAACAAATGAGATTTACTGCCTATAGGCAATTTATTTTATGGCAGCATGGGAAATTAGGTGCTGGTAATAGACAGGTGATACCTTCATGCTGTGTGTGGAGGATCAGGTACAAGTTACCTGATCCCAAAGGGATTTACATGGGTTTTCTACCTCATTGCTTAGCCTAGATTATTTCATGTCTAACAGCTAAGCAGTGATACTAGACAGGGTGGCCTTTATTGTGAAGTACTGTTTCAACAAGGGGCATATTGAGACCCAACGCTTAGGCGAAGGGCCATATAACCCGTGGAAGGTCTGGTGTCTCCTAATAAAGCCCACCCTGTTGGGTATACTTGGGCTTAGAAAAGGAGCATGTGAGTGGTTTAATTGAGTAATTAAATCACAGAGGACATGAAATTTAAATTAATAGAAGGGTTATGACAAGAAACCATTTGTAAATTGGTCCCTCTGTTTCATCTTACTACCGTTGCACCTTGTGTAGCTCCACTCAGAGAGCTATTGTGTTGTAGTTATCTGACCCAATGAGACAGAAACACACACACATACACCCCAGAACTTCTAGAAGAGTAGATGCACCTCAGTAGTCTGTTGACTTTATTTACCGGTCTGTGGCCTTCTGTAAGACTGTTATTCCTTGTGCTTGCTCCAGATATTAGCTACAGTTGCCTCTCTCAACAGTCATAAGTAGAGCTGGCCCACAGTAGTTTGCTAGCTTCTGACACTGTTTTCTACCTCCTGGCAAATCCATTACATTCATTCCATAGGAGTCTGAGGCACAAGGTGGATATCACTGCAAGTATGTGCATTAAAACCAAGTTGCCACCTCTATGTCCACTCATTCAGCGTGGTCACTGTAGATGTCTCAACCAGTCATCATTACCAAACAGTCAGTCCATTACATGTGACCCTACTACTTCCATATCATCCATAATGTGACTATTCTTAAAGAACAGGTACCCACTGTCATGTACCGAGCCCCCCCTCAAACTTATGTATTACCAGACCTGCTCCACTGTTGAGGGGTATTAAACATTCTATGTGCTTCCCTCCAGTTAAAAGTTATAGCACCCAAATTTGCACCCCCATAAAAACAAAGCCATGTCTGACACGCCCCCAAACCCCTTTTGTGATGTCAGAAAATGAATACTGAGGGTGCATGTCATTAACATGTATGTATGCGATATATCTATGGCATTTCGAACTATTTAGAGATGCCATGTAGAAAAATTAAAACAGCCACTGGAGTAGCAGTCCCTGTATACTGGAGTGGTCACTTTCATTTTTACAGGTGGCAACTCTACATAGTACTAACCGTCATTGACAAATGGCAACAGTACAGGTCTATGGAGCACACACACGCAGCCTTCATTTTCTGACATCACAAAAGGGGGACTGGAGTACCTGCCTGGAGGTGTGTCAGACATGGCTCGTTGTTTAAGGGAGTACAAATTTGGGGTGCTATAACATTTTAACCAGAGGGAAGGGCATGGAAGTTTTCATACTCCTCAACAGTGGAGCTGGTCCCCTATTATATATGTTTGAGGGGGGCTGGGTGCCTGACAGTGGGTACCTGCTCTTCAATGTCAACCCTCAGTTGTGTGTGCACATTTGTGTAGAATAGCATGAAACTTGACAAAGGGAAAATTGTTTTCTTAACCAAATTCCGTGGTTGTCAAATAAGTTTACCTAAGTTCTGGCATAGTGTTTTATTGATGTTAATGATAACAATAAAGAGCTAATCAACATTTCAACATGTGATGTATTCAATATGTTCTAATCTCAGTATTGTTAGGAAAATGATTGCTAAATACCATAACAATTACATGTAATGCTTTCTTACTAATTATTGCATTTACAGTGAAATTTAATAAGATTGCAATCAAATGCAGTGGTTACATTGCCATGAATATGGTTTCACAACAATGTCTGATGGAGGTATTCGATATATGCAATATAGTGAAAATCAAACTTGTTCACTGGGAATGTCTTCAACATTCTGAAAACTGAAGTGCTTAAATACTTATGCATTACTTTCTGTAACAGTTTCCTGCTATAATTTCACTGAACAAACTAATTTTATGCTTGGAGTATTATACTTGCTGTGATTCCCTATGGCTCAATGTTCAGTTAATACATTAAACAGTCACAAATTGTAAATGACATAATAAAGACAGATATGAATGTGTCATCTGCATTTGTTGTACCCAATCATTATTTATAATGAGTAAACAGCATGTGTTCATCAGCTCAAGGCAAGATCTGAGGACTGTAAAAATTGTAGAATGGGCAATGGTACTTATTGCAACCTATTTATTTCAGTTCCCGTTATGGTGCAGTACATGTTATTCATAGCTCTGACTCTGCAATTCCACATAACTACAGAAGGATTATGCTGTGTCAGTCTCATTGTGTTGGGAAGGTGTCACAGTTCATGTTCCTCAATGAGTTGATACTTTAGTGGTATAACAAATTCCGTCCCGTGTTTCATGTCTCGGACAAGTTCCTGCACTGGAGGTGGCGGTATTTTAGCAGTTGTAGCTGCTATCTGAGTTGGGTGATTAGCTGGCACTTCTGATACAGATAGTAATGGTCGAGTGGCTGTTGACCTTCTAATAATAATGTCTGACTGCAGCACGGATATGTAGTTATACATTTTTGGTTCTTTTATGGGTACTGCACTCTACTGTTTGGTCTGTTTTGAGTAGTACTGAGCATGCCTGAAATGGAATAGATAGCTGTGAATACACTGTGGTGGAAAACAAGCAGATTATGAAATTGAGACAAACCATACAATATACTGAGTTATAAAGTAAACAATAGTTCAAGTCCAAGTTTATTGGCAGGAGAACACTCTGTTCAGCAGGCTCATTTACAAGGAGGTCTTGATTAACAACAGGGACATTACACAAGCATATGCAAAGTAATATGCATTAAACACACAAATAATCCATGAGAAGAAAATAGAACAATAATATTTACATCACATATACATAGGCGCACTAAAGCTAGGAGTTAAATAAATGGTTAGCTCTGGGTAACAAGATAGTACTTCATGAGGGAAGTAGAAACTACAAGGCCAGCAAGGAAAGTACAAATCTTTATCTATGCACTTTATCTATTGTTAAGGTTACCTGATACTAACAAGTCTTGAACCTCGTGTGACACTATATTAATTTCATAATGCCTACCCTGTGATCTCAGCTATCTGTATTGTATTGTACTGTTTTTTGTCCTTGACTTGGAACCTTTGAAAATGAGTACTTGACTCTAAGGTATTAATCCTAATCAAAATAAATAAATAAAGATAGTGGCACAGGCAGCAAGGAAATTAAAGATAGTGGCACAGGCAGGGTGGGACAAGGACAGAGAGAAGGGGGGACAGAGGATGGTAGGATGGAGGTAGGAGGGGGCAGACAACAAGGTGGAGGGGTGGGAAAGATGAATATAATGGGGTGGCTTTGTTGACTGGGGCAAGGGCACTATGGAGGTGGCAGGGAGAGGAGGTAGAGATAGAAGACAAAAAAAGGATAGCTGTAGATAAGGGCAGGGACTGTTGAGTGACGATAGTGTGGGATACAGAGTAGGGGTAGATTGTGTGGTGATGGTATTGTAACATGTATAAAGGAAGGGGAGAGGAAGAAAGGGGAATGGAAGTATAATGAAAAGTCATTTAGAGGTGAAGGAGGGGGTGACAAGAGGATAGAGCAGTCACTGCAATAGACCAGGTGGGGAGAAGGCGCTTTATCAGCCGCAGTCACCAAAGTCCCATAGGTTGTCATAAACAAGTCTTTTGAAGCTATTCAGGGGGATCAGGCTTTGCAGTTTGAGCCTGGATTGGGCTTTATTCCAGGCAGCCGGGAGGGCATGGCTTATAGCCATGCTTCCAAACCAGGAATGGGAGGTTGGAACATCTAGCACATTTAAGGAGTTACTGCGTAGGGGGTAGGGGCAGGTAATTTGTTGAAAGAGATTGGAAATATAGGAAGGTAGTTTTGCCAGCAGGGCTTTGTAGAATCAGGTAACAGAGTGGAAGAGACTCCTGGTTGCTAAGGAGGTCCACCCGAGGGAGGCATTCAGGTCACAATGATGAGTCCGACAGTGAGCGTTAGAAACTAAGTGTATCACTCTGTGATAGAGAATGTCCAGTTGATGTAGCAGGGCATCAGAGCATCTGCTATATAGAATATAGACATAGTCAATAAGTGGAATAAAGGTTGTTTGGACCAGGTAAGGTCTGGAGTCCGAATCGAATAGAGATGTATTCCTATGAAAGAAGCAAATTCTTTGATGTAATTTCTTTGCAAGGGAGTTGATGTGAGCTGAAAAAGTTAGGTGTCAATCTAGTTCACAGCCTAGGTATTTAAAATTGTGGACTAACTCAAGATCATCACCATGGAGAGTCTTGATGGGGGCAAGGAAGCAAGCGAGATAGGGACAGATGGCAAGTAGTTGGAATAGAAGAACATCACTTTTGTCTTTAGCATTTAACAGCAGTTTGGAACATATGAGATGATGCTAGAGGAGATAGAATTCTGCCTGTAATTCTGCACAGGCTTTCATCTACCAAGGGACTGGATATGTATATCACTGTATCGTCCACAAAAAGGTGTAGATTTGCTTTGTTGGTGCCATTTCCGATGAGGCTGATGTATATCATAAATAGAAGTGATCCAAGAATCGAACCTTGAGGTACCCATCTCCTGAGCAGAAGAAGTAGGGATAGGAAGCCATCAGCCTTCACCCATTGTGATCTAGCTGACAAGTAACTGTCAAACCATGACAGCGCAGTGCCGGAGATTCCATGCCAGTTCAATGAATCGAGAAGTAGAGCATGATTGACTGTGTCAAATGCTTTGTTTAGGTCCAGGAAGACAGCCCCTGTGACTTGTTTCCTGTCCATTACAAAGAGCCAGTCATTTGTAACTGAGGCTAGAGCTGAAGTGGTGCTATGGGAAAGATGAAATCCTGATTGGGCTGGGTCTATAAGGTTTGCTTTCTTGAGGTAGTTACTAATTTGTGCATTTACCAACTTCTCAAGGAGCTTAGAGAGCAGAGGTAGAACAGAAATAGGTCAGTAGGTTTTTGGGTCAGTAGGGTCACCTGACTTAAATAGTGGAAGTACCTGGGCTATTTTCCAAGCCCCAGGGACAGTGCTGGAGTTAACGGAGAGGTTAAATAACTGTAAGATGGGGCTGTGAGGTATTGGAAGCCGAGTCTGAGGAAGTATGGTTCTAAACCATCGGAACCAGCACCTTTGTTAACCTTTAGGTGGAGAAGAAGGTCTTCCACCTCTTTGTACTGGAACGGGGAGAAGGTGAAGACTGAGCTGGGAGGCATTGAGGAATGTGTGGGAGCATTGGGGACAAGGGAGGCCGCTTTGGAGGAGTCGAACACGAGACCCACGGTAGAGAAGTGCTCATTAAAGCAGAGTAGAATATTGGATTTATCAGAGAGAGTAGTGTCCTTGTAGGAGATCATCTTGGGTAATGAGGATGACTGTGTCTTGCCTTCAACGACTTAATGATATGCCAGAACTTACTGGAGTTACCCTTAGCAGTACCAAAGGCTGACAGGTAAAAATTTGCCTTTGTGTCCCTTATTCTTTTGGTGCAGTTGTTATGGCAGGCTCTAAAAGCTGCCCAGTCAGAAGGGAGGTTGGTCCGCCTGGATGTAGCCCAGAGGCAATCCCTCCCATTTAGCAAGGTCCTTATCTTGGCTGTGAACCAGGGGCTGGAGAACTTCCATACTCTGCATTTTACTATAGGGACATGTCTGTCGATGATGGCGGTTAGGATGTTGTTAAAGAATGAAACCACATCATTGATGTTGGAAGCCATGTAGAAATCAGTCCAATTAATGAACCTGAGGTCTGACATGTAGTTAGAGAGATTGAACTTACGAAGACTCCTTCTCCAAGAAAACCTATTGGCTGACTCGAGTGTGGCTCATCCTCTAACACAGGCCATGGCGTGATGATCACTAGCATCATTGTGAAAAACAGCAGTGTGAGTGATTTTATGGGGTCTGTTAGTTAGGATTTGATCAATCAATGACCCGTTAAGGGCGAATTTATGAAGTGGTCGAGTGATATCAGTTACCAGTTGAGTGACGCCGGCATCATCACAGAATTCTTTAAGTTGAAAACTTTTGTTGCAAGTTTTTTGCCAGTCTAGATTTAAATCACCAAATATGATAATCTCTTTCTGCCTTTTGTCGGCAACATCTTGTAAGTAACTTAGGAGCTGAAGGCCCGCAGAGGGTGGTCTGTAGCAACCTATTATTGTCAGGATTGCAATGGGTGATACAGAAAGAGTTAATGTCAGAGCTTCTAATTCCTTTGGTGTACTGGCAGGAGCATAGTCAGAGACTGTAAAATTATCCTTGACGTAAATTGCCACACCCCCTCCCCAGGTTCTCTGTTACTACGTAAGAGGTTGTAGTGTGCAAAAGATATAGTGGTGTCAGGAACATTTTTTTTCAGCCAAGTTTCTGTTAGTACCAAAATATTCGGGTCTGTGTGGGAGATCCATGACTGGATAAGGTCTAATTTTTTCAGTAGACTGCATACATTAAGATGTAGGCATTTCAGGCCTTTGGTGGTTGCGAGGTCAATGGGAGTGGCTAGCAACTGCGATGGACAGGGATTTAATTTGACATGACTTGCACAGATTAGCAGCAGGAAGGTTAAGTATTTGACCCACCTACAGAGTAGTTTAGTTTTGCTTGGAAGTGGGCGCCTAGAAGAGGAGTAGTTTTGGGGTACGAGGGTGCCAGTATAGAGGAGACGGGGGGGGATATAAGGCATAGACAGCCACTGAAACTTGGAGGGGATGAGGATGTGAGGCTGTAAGGACTAATACCACAATTGTCATGGGAGGGTTCCAGAGGAGGTAAAATGTTGAGAGACAGTCTGAAATAACATTGTTAAAGGGAGGGAACTCTGATGATGTGGTTGAGGCAGGCTGTGGTGGTGTGTGGGTGAGAGATAAGAGGGAGCAGAGGTTCAGTAGGGTGGAGAGCAAAAAAGCAGTTTGGGTGTGAATGTACCACTGCATGGTATTACGATGCACCTCCTAGCAAGGTGCAGAGGGGGCACTAGGTCTCAAAAAGTAATGTACTGTGCAAGAATGAATTAGTACTGCTGAGATTATAGAAATTCAGAAACTGTGGGGGGACTAGGGCTAGCACAAATGCTGGATTCAATGTGGCAAGAGCAAAGCATGATAAGAATAGAACCAAAAGAAACGGTCCCAGAGGAGAGAAAATAAGCCCCGCAGAGGAACAGAGGCTTAAAGAGTAAGCATGTTGTGGATGGACAGAAAGACACTTTTAGAATAGGTGGGAGACAATATTGGCTTAACAGGAAGGCAGGTCTAGGACACTTTTGTCTGAGCAGTGCTGAGTGAGAACAGCAGACCAGTGAGGAAGCTTTAAGAGAAAGAGGGAGATCGACAAATGGGGTAGGCAGACAGAAAGCTTTAAGCTCCAGAGCTCTAGTACTGGGAGCCAATGGGGGCAGGACAGGGTAGGGGAGAGAGGAGTTTAAGTGTATTTAAAGGTGGCCTGGGAGGGGGAGAGGGGGGTGAGTGAAATATCTGATGCTTGATTCCAGGGGGCTGGTGGCAGCAGGCTCCTTGGCACTGAGAGGCGCAGAGTGGTGTCCAGGTGTGCAGGAGGCAAACCGCAGATGGCTGTAGGTAGCCCAGTGGGCTACAAGGATGACTGTTGAAAGAGGGACAGGACAGGGATTTATAGTACTCCAAAGTGGTGGGAGTGCAACTGGAATTACCAGAGATAAAAGAGCTGCAATTTACTAAAAGAGGGCCAAATAAGGGGCAGGAAGCAGACAGCTAGGCACCAGCTCTGTAACTGGGATTTGTAAAACAAGGAGATCACAGTCAGGTGGGGGTGAAAGAAAGGTAGAAATTAAATTGGCAGCTGCACTGGATTAAAATACAACAAATCAATTGGCTATAGAGACTTTCAGCAAAGAAATCTTGAACTCTGAATCCTGTACTCCAAATCCTGTACGCTAATAAACTTAGACACAGCAACTGAGGTAACAGGTTAAACACAATACAAAAAAAATGACTGTAAGCAGTTACAAGGGGAAAAATCTGTAGAGGGGAAGCTGTGTGGAACAACTTTGCACACTGAAACTGAAAATCTGCACTTGCAGGGAGACAGGATCCCCGTGAGTGCAGCGTTTCAGCTGTGCTGCAGAAGGGAGAAATTAAAACAAATCTATCTATTTGCCAGTTACAGATTGTTTGAGCAGAGGCAGCCCAAATTAATTCACTGGCTTAATATCTAAGAACTGCGTCTGGTACAGGGAGAGCAAAAAGCCAGTCCATGGGGCAGTCAATCAGGACGCTCCTGTTCAGGAGAAACCAATGAGGACTTTTCCAGGGAAAGGCGCTGGTTTTCAAAAAATTCGGCAGCAGAAGCAGCAGCCATGGAGGCCGGGGCTGTGTATAGGCCGTACCTGATGCTTGATTCCAAGAGGCCGGTGGCAGCAGGCTCCTTGGTGCTGAGAGAGGCACAGAGTGGTGTCTAGGCATGCAGGAGGTGAACTGCGGATGGCGGTAGGTAGCCCAGTGGGCTACAAGGATGCCTGATGCATGACAGGGTGTGAGTCATTGCTGAATAATGTTAAACAAGGGGGAGGGGTTTGAAGCAGGAGACCATAGGCCTTGTCCTTCCATTGCCCTGCGTGTGATATTACTCAGGGACGACACACACCCTGTCATGTCTTATTTTGATGATATTACAAAAACATTCGACAAGCATCCATTGATTTTAGCAATAAACATAAGTGTAACACAGCTGATCGGAAATGCTGCAATGTGATTAGCTGTTATGAGTGCTGCAGGACTACAGTAATCTATATTATAAAAAGGGTCTCAGAAATGATGCCGTCTGATTGGCCTTTAGGACTCCAACAGCTGTACAATACTCCCTGCTACAATGTAATGAGCAACCTGATTCACCATTGGACATGAGTTTTCCCTGTCAGCATTCCGTCATGCAGCAATGCTGAATGACTGGAATGTTGCATTCTGATTGTGAAACAGCATTATTAAACTCTTGGTTTAAAAACAATTTTATTAAACAGTCTTGCTGTAAATGAGGAACACATTCACAAGGTATACTGTTATAACTGTTCTATTGGAAAATTTAATATAACGGTAGTGAGGCAATTGCAGGGGTAACATTAACAGTCAGTTAACCACACTCTAGGGGCAATATGACACCCCTAGGGGGAACTTAACAGACTGTTAATGTAACTTCTGGTCATTCCTTTGTGCTTAATTGTACTGTCATGTATTGTCTGATGAAAATGGTGCCTGGATTCTTTGTCAGTATTCCATCCACTAGCACGGCTGAAAGACTTGAATGATGCATTCTAACTGTGAACCAACAGTTTGACATTGTTAGAAGATTTATTTGTATTAAAAATCACACTGAATGAGGCAAAATTTCAGAAACTACACAACTGGGGTCAGTTGTGAATGGGACCTACGGAAAGCTGCACTGGTGGCAGCAGGTCATTGAATTCCACTGTGGTTAATAGTGCAGTGTTTCACGAATTGTAGAGACAGCTACTGACAACAGAAACTCAATTGAAATGGGATGCAGTGAAAGGAAAAAAAACTACATATGTTCTTTACTGTTCTTCATAGTCTTCCAGTCAATGTGATGGTTGTGGTCAATGGCTGCAAGTTTATTTCGAGTGCAGTATCCCTCATATCTACAAGGTTTGAGAAAACAGTAAGATTTGGGTAGCAGTACGAGAGGGATCTCAATTGTGACAACACACTACAATGACATTCTGGACTGTGCAGGTGATGTGACATTCAGTGCCAAAAACCTGCTGACATAGCTGTGGAGGATTGGAGCTGCCTTTTAAGGTGGAGGAAACATTCATTATCCATAACCTATGGACATAGGTGGCATAACCCTGGAAAGGCAGCACAGATGGAGGGGCAGCCAGTGGGGTGGCCTATTTGGTGAAATGGTTAGCTGTAGAGGATATGGTGCAGTCATGGTACGAAATTGGGCTTGGGAGGATGGGCGGCTGAATGGGGTGTAAGCAACTCACACAGCTGAAGGTGGAATGGTAGAGGGTGGTAGGGGAATGCCCTGGGGGTATGGGAACATGGTGTGAGAGTGTAGGGATCTGAAGGAAGGAGATTGGGAGGGAGACAAGTGGATGCAACAGGGTGTGGGAAGAGAGAAATTACAAATGTAGAGGTGAGATAAGAAAACAATCTAAGTTGGAGGAGGAAAATGGTAAATTTAAAGGCTGGACAAAGAATCTTGACAAAGGAGAAAAGGAGCCAGATAGGGAACAGGAGGCATGGAAGATAGTAGAGCCAGGTAAAGGAAGGCAGAGTCCTGTGATTTGGGGACAGACTTCAAATAAGGCCTCTACAGGCAGCAAAACAAGTTGCACGAGAGCAAGAAAGCAGATCTGGGCCTCTCAATCTACTTGTCGAGGAAGTAATGGAGGAGAGTGACTGCAAGGAGCAGCCAGTGGGGGAAGCAGGAGAAAGGAAGCTGAGAGGCACAGAGAATGATCCATTAAGTGCACGAACACTACATGAAAGGAGAGGGAACCTTGTAGGAGCACTCCATGGTGTGGTACTAGAGGAGCCTAAGCCCAGGGGAGGATGCAGCGAGGTTTGTATGGTTGGACAGCTAAGGCATGGGAAGAATTTAAAGAGCCCCTGGAGGTGGTGATAGGGGAGGTAGTCTTAAGAGGCCTTAACTCATTCTATCCTATTGTCACTTAGAATGTTCAGATACCCTCTGCCTGCTGCTAGAACACCTGTGTGCCTGAAGGGATTTTAGATCTGCAGCATTCATACAAACACACTGTGCTTAAACCTACATATCTTAAAAACCATATATCCAATTTTAAAACTGTAAAAAGAGAAGTTTTTCAGGACAAAAAGTTTTTGAAAATGAGCGAGGTTTGGTAATGTCTATTTAACTGGATTTATTGTTGTGTAAGATTGTTTTCATATTTTAATAAATTCTGATGATTTTATCTAAATATAATTATGCTCTGTTTAGTTAGTCATGCAAAAATATTAAATTTCTGTAAAATTGTTGATTAAAATTGTTAAAAATATACAATAAACATCTGTAACTGTCTAAATATATAGAATAGTGGATGGACGACCATCCACAACAAGGCTGTGTTTCCCTTGAGGGAGGTGATGACATCAGAGACCTCGAGAGCGAAGCTCGAGAGGGCTCGCTGATGTCATCAACATCCCGAGAGGGAATGAGCTTAGTTGTGGATGGTCGCCCATCCACTGTTTATATAGTATATGGGTTTTTTAGCTTCACATAATTTTATTGATATAATTACTTGTGGTGCTGCTCTTTTCCCGCTGGTGCTCCTGCTCACTCCTGCTCCGCTGCTGCCACCTATGATCGGGTCCCGCTTTACTTTACTTCTTCCGCACCACTTATTTTTAAAAAAAAAAAAAACAGTTTTTCTGAAAGGGAACCATGTATGGTTCTAGTCCATGTCCCGACTCTGAACTTGAAAGTCGGTGACTGTGCTGTCCGCCGCTCGCTAAATCGCGCCGCCATGTTTGTTTCTATTTTTTACATCGAGCGTAGCTTGAGCCAATCAGGTGGCAGGTCAAAGTTAAAAAGTTGTTGTACTATCGATGTGACATCAGAACGATAGTACAACAGCTTTTTTGACCTTTGAACTGTACTACAACAAGATTTCAGCAGTTGCTGAAATCCATTGACAATAGGCAGCATCCATATACTATATAAATTTTGCAAGTTTTTTACAATTTTTTTAGTCAGAAATCAATATCTGAATCACTTGTTATTACAGTTTGAGTTTTTTTGTTCCACTCCACTGGTTGGAATTTTTGCAGTGTTTAATTCTTCTTACCACTGATTTTAGTTTATGAATCTGATTATCAATTTTTTTGTTTCCCCCCTAGTTTAGTAAGAACATATTTACACATTACCTTAGAAAGACATATCAGGAAGTGATGCAGGAAGGAAGTGCTTTGTGAGGTCAAGTGATGTAAATAGGAAGAACACCTCCAGTGTAGGTCAGTGAGCTGACACAGGAAATGGAGACATTTGTTAGTGCTGGAGGTCTCTCTATGATTAATTGCATATTTGCTGTAGTTAAAATGTATAATTTAATTGAAATAAACTATTTTATTTTATTTTTGTAATAAAATCCCATAATAAGAATAGGAAACTGTATTTTATTTGTGCTGTTTGCTTTATCATACTGTAAATGAAGCATGATGCTGTTCATGTAAAGGTTCGCAGTCTTTCAGTAAACATCATGCTATATAAATCTGTGTATTTAATTTCCTGGTATAGTTTATTTTTGGGGTTGTATTATGGGATGGTTTAAGGTGAGGGAATAACTGTATGATGTAGCACTGTGTGTTAGTGGTGGTGGTGGTGGTGGTGGGGGGGGGGGTCCTGCATTCATAATACAGGCTCAGATGCACTTCATATGTTCTGGGGAAATGAGAGGGGCTGTATGCCTGTAATAATGGTGCTAATATACACTGTAGATACATTATGGGTATACGTATAGGATGATGAAATTGCTGAAAAGGCACTAGTAATTTGGGGTATACTGTGTCATGGGGAAGGGGGTGGGTGTGCCTGTACCAATTAATGATGCTCATAAGCACTGCAGTCATTTTGCATCATGAATTGGCACCTGCCGTTGGGGTATACTCAATTGTAGAAAAGCAGGTGGGGCTGCCTGCACCTGGTAAGGTGTTCATATGCCTGCAGAAACATTGTGGGTACATACAGGGTGATGACATGGGCATCTGTAAGGTTGTGTACTATGTGCTGTGTCACATGGTTTGCCTACATACACATGTGATATGTTGCAACATTCAGTATGGCGACTTTGTTGGTGGGAAGGGTGTGGGTATGCCTGCACCATGGAATAATACTCATTGGTGCACATGTGTACTGTGTGCTATGTTTCGTTTGAATGGACTGTATAAGTCATACACTGGCACTGATCACATCACAGTGCATCAGAGGTAAGGGCTGGTCTGAAGCATTATGAGCACAAGGGACTAAAGTGGTTGTGGAGTGATTCAAACTTGAATAGAAAATTACAGTGCATCTGAGGGTAGTGTTGGAATGAATCTTGATGTGCACAATGGACTAAATCAGTGACTGTGGTGGGATTTGAACCTGGACAGCACTTTACAGTGCAGTAGAGGTTGGGGCTGGACTGACACCAGATCAGTCAATGGACAACACCATTGGCTCTGGAGGGATCTGAACCTGAAATACACTTCACTGTTCACTACAGTTTGGGGTTCGACGAATGCATGATAAGGAGACAGATTTTACAAGTGGCTGTGGAGGGATTTGAGCCTGAAGAATACTTTACAGTGCATCAGAGATTGGGGTTGAACTTACGTCATATGAATTGATGGGCTACACCAGTTGATGTGGAGGGTTTTGAACATCAAATACATTTCACAGTGCATTATGGGATTGATCTGGACTGATACATGGTAAGTCGATGACAACACCATCAGCTGTGGAAGGATCTGAACCTGAAATGCACTTCACTGTTCACTACAGTTTGGGGCTCGACTGACACATGATAAGGAGGCAGATCTTACAAGTGGCTGTGGAGGGATTTGAATCTGAAGCATACTTTATAGTACATCACAGATTGGGGCTTAACTGGTGTCATATGACTTGATGGACTACACCAGTGGATGTGGAGGGTTTTGAACATGAAATGCACTTCACAGTGCATTATGGGATTGGTCTGGACTGATGCATGGTAAGTCAATGGACAACACCATCAGTTGAGGAGGGATCTGAACCTGAAATGCACTTCACTGTTCACTACAGTTTGGGGCTCGACTGATGCATGGTAAGGAGCTAGAACTTACAAGTGATTGTGGAGGTATTTTAACCTGAAGAACACCTTACAGTGCATCAGAGGTTGAGTCTGGACTGACGTCATACGAGTCGATGGACAACACCAGTGACTGTGGAGGGATTCAAAACTGATTTGGCCTTTACAATGCATCAGAGATTGGGGCTGGACTGATGACAGATAAATTGAAGGCAACACCATTATTTTTTCATTTTAAAGAATCAGCAACTGCGTATTAGGGAGAAAACTCAAGTACAGAGCATGAGACAAACATGCTACTGACCCTAACCCACTTATCATCCATAACGCAGGGAGCAACATGCCACATAGATTTTAACACAGCTATAATCCGAACATAAACTCTTTAAAAAGTAACAAAAGGCGCTGAATTCATGTGACCTCATCTAGTACATGCATAAGAAACACTCTCTCCCATCAGGAATGCCAGCCGGATCCATAAGATGTGATCACACAGGATGACCAGAAATTATCCCAAAATGAACAAAGTAACAACTATGAAAACTTATAAATAAAAATAAAAACAAATAAAGTAAATACAGATTACAGATCGAGGTTTTGGTACCAAAATGAAGTGAGTATTTTAGGGTAAGAGCAACACCTCCATCTTGAAACTAAGTTTTCAGTCACCATGCTCTTCCTGCCCCAGTGTGCACTCTGACTGGTTAGTGGAAATAGTGATGTGTGCAATAAGCATAGAGCAAGCAGGGCAACAGTGAGGATCAATATGACCAGATGGTGATGCACTACAGAGCTAGGGCAGGTGCAGGTGAGGGCTGCGACCCCTAACTGAAACATCAAAAAAAATCACTGTACACTCCAGAGCCCAGAGCGCCACTTTCCCTCCAGTGACGGTTGTAAAAAAAATACGAGTCCTTGCTTGAGTGCTAAATAAGGATTTAGTCTAACATTTCAGGCTCACACATTGGTAGAATAGTGGAAGGCACAACAAAAGATCTGCATACAGGTTCCCTGGTGCTTTGACAACTAAGGCTTTGTCAGTGGGATGGTGCCTGCATCTAAGACAATCCCTTTATACCAATTAAATTCAGAATTGGTGATGTCAGAAAATCTGACCAATCACAGAGCTCGATTTTTAAATACAGAAATATTCAGCTCACTTAGTGGTATAAATGGACTAATAGTTAACAATCATGATATCAGTTACAACATGTTATTGAAGAAAAATACCCCAAAAGACAAAAAAATACACCAAAGGGGTGACGGCCAATCGGATTGCTCGAATAAAAAAAAAATATAAGTTATGAAATTATAGTGTCAACCTGATCAGCTTAACGTGTTACACTAAAATAAGATGATTTGTTGTTACAATACAAGCTAATGGCAGAATGAACATAATACATCTTACAGCACATGCAAAAATAGTAAATTTATTTTTTATGTATTAAGGCTTGTTTTCTTAAAAATAGCCAATGGGAATGCATATTATTAGGTAAAATCAGTAAGGGTACGATGTCCCCTAATAGCTGGTACAACTCAATTCATCAAATGTAAACAAATGCTTGAGCTGCACCAAGAGAAAGATATGGACGCCAATTGACGTCATCAGGCACTACAGCACATGATTTAGGATGCCATATGGCGTCATCAGGAAAAAGAGGTATATTTTTTTATGACGCCATATGGCGTCATCAGGAAGGAATGAGTTAAGAGAGCATGGGACAGCACATGGGTGTGGTTATTGGGGGGGTTATTGGAAGTGAAAAAGGGGTGCCAAAGGGAGAAGTAGGTAGCTGAGGCACCTTGGGCTCCTTTGGTGGTCCAGGCGGTCCTGTTCTGTGGTCATGTTTCTATGTACAGTAGTTATTCATATACAGGAAACAACACAGTGGTATCCAAAGTAATGGAAACATTGAATGTGTCAACAGATTATGACTGTCACATGTTGCTAGCTTCACACCACAAAATATACAGTTATAGTACACAATGTCTATCCCCACCATCATTTAAACAGAAGTATTGCAATTGCATTGCATTTCTTACTTTCCAATGTAACCGTAACATAGCTACTAACACAAGCATCACCACCTTCAGTACTTGAAATGGGAAGAAAAGTCATAATAGAGGTAACGGGCAGTAACATGCTACTGAATAAGCATCATCACAGATGGATGTATACAAATGTGTAGTATACAAGGAAAAGATATCCTACCACAGTACTGTTTGTCAAAGCAGTTATTTCTTATCCATAGGCAAACCTTTTCCCAGCATATACCAAAATTAGGCTGTTGAAATTTTCCAATTCACTGGTTGTTCTGCGTTACATAACACATTTTAAAGACAAAGTGCACATAAGTTAATCTGACATCACAATATTAAGATATCTTTATATACAATATATACTTACAGTACTATCGTGACACTCGCGTAACGAACTGCCATTTTAGTGTAATGCGACATTTTGACCACATAACACAAATTCACACTATCGTTTACAAGTCAAAACTAGCGTACTATCTGGTTACATAATTGTTACATCACTATGTATGGCAGATTCACTCACGGTTTATGGTGTGTTCAAATTCTGGAGAAGTACAAAGCCAACTGTGGGAACAAACACATTACTTACCTGCCTTTAACAAAGTATCCTGGTTTACTGTAAATCCACTTATCATACACCACATCTCAAGGCGCCAAATGTGCTTGAGATCCTGTAACAAGCCACTGCTTATTGTCTGTTGGACTTTCGATAGCACCATGTATGCAGTGGTTTACCTCTCCTGGATTGAATATCTGCCATGCATGTTAATTAACTATGTGGTGCAAGATACCACGCCAGATAGACTAGAAATATGAAAATTGTTAAAGCAAATTAGTAGCTGACATCTGACAATATAATTTGATATAATGGCAAGATATGACATCAGTAAGCATTACTTATTATTGTCACTATACCTTTGGCAATTTTATGTCCTTTCAATATTTATTGGTTGACAGTTTATCTTTGTGACCCAGAATGTACAGAACCATTACTAAATAATTTACACAAAACTTAGTTTGCAGCAATAATTGTGTCAACTCCAAATTATAAAGTGACACTTACAGCAAGCTTTTCTACATTTCCTTCACAATTGACACATGAAAACCAGAAATGATCGATGGTATCTCTGAACCGCAGTGTTAAGTCAGCTGCAACTGCTCTTGTACACACTTGCATAGTACACAACATTAATTATACTTATAAAATGGGTAAGAAAAAAGTAGTCAATCCGATCCATAGCATTGGACAAATACCATCACATGACCGTGCGTATATCAGAGCGCAACCGCACACCTGCACTTTTACCCCCCCCTTCAAAACAATTTTGACATTTTATAAGATAGATATACCACTCTGGTGTGTGGTCACGCCTGATATCATACGCCTTGGGTGGTTGATGCACTCGGCCTTGCGGCCTCGTGCGTACAATGCACACCAAGCCGTGCGTATATCAGAGCGCGACCGCATACCTCAGAGTGGTATATCTATTACATATACGATAGGACATATTAAAAGGCAATGTTGCCAACATGGATGGTAAATCAGAATTTATACCCTAGTGGTAATGAAAAGCTCTTAAATCCTGACATCTGAATGGTTGCCTGGCACCTAACAGGGGATATGACATGGGCCGACTGAAGATATATTTATTTTCAGGAGAGGCCAGTGATATGATATGACATGTAACGAGCGGAGAAGGCACGAGTGACATATCTTGATTTCACTGGCCACGAGTGAAAATAAATATATCTTCAGTCAGGCCATGTCTTGATGTTTATGCAATGTATGTTTTGGCCTTGCGACACAACCCACTGCATGCTCCTCACGATGCAATAGGCAGATTATGGTGATAGGCCAAGCAATACAACCCCCCCCTTACAGAAATGCTCACAAAACAACAAATATACTTTATTGTGTCAAAAATATCCGATTGATCCTGCTAATTTTTGGTTATTGTTAAAAAGAGTTATGTAGGTTATCCTGCAAGTGTCCCCCAACACAGGCCACACCCACCACAACAGAACAAATTATATGGGGGATTCAAATGAAGCAATATACCATGACAGATTGTGGGTATATTGCTTAACGCACCTGGAGTGGTTCGATCATGAGGTGCAGCCGAGTGACTTAACCACACCAGAAGTGGTAAATCCACCCATACACCCACTCCATGTCATGATATATTGCTGTTATACAGTGTTCAACTTGTTTTTTTTTGTTTTTATAGTGATATAAAACTTTTACAGTGGGTATACTGGAGGATTTATTATAGTCATGTGATGTGTTTTGACCAATGAGGTTATAGGATTTTCATACCCCATTGTATAATATCTGGTTGATCCCGTCCATTGAAAGTTTATAAGAAATGATTTGCTTGATTCTGCCATTATTTTGGAATAAATTAGTTTTGAAAATGCTTTTCTGAGTGATCCTGCAATGTTGGAGTAGTGTCACTGCCCTGCTAAATGAAGCAAGACCGGGCGCTATCCACACTGATGGTTAGTATATTTTCAGACCTTTTGTAGGAGGTTGAGAAGTCACAAAATGCTGTTTCATGCACAGCATAGTGTTTTTTGTCGAAAAAGAAGCTCCTGACTAAATTTAGACTGCAGTGACTGAGTTTGCAACTTCGAAACATAGCGAAGCGCGACCGTCTGCTGTATAGACCCTTGTGCTTTACTCTGCTTCAAAGTCGTCAACTCGCTCACTGCATTCTGTACAAACGGGAGATCCTTTTTCGACAAACAACACTAAGCGGTCCATAAAACAGAGCATTTTGTGACTTTTCAACTGAAGACACCTCCTACAAAAGGTCTAAAAATATACTAACCATCAGTGTGGATAGCGGTTGGATACGTTATATTTAGCGGGACAGTGTAAGTATTCCAATGTCACAGGATCAACCAGATAAGCATATAAAAAATTACTTTCTCCGATAATAATGGCAGGATGAAGCAGTAATTTCAAAGATGATCAAAAGCTGCATGGAGGGGTTTGGGGTAGAGAGACAGCCGTGGGTAGACATCATGTACTACATTCTTTTGTTTTCATTAGAATGCCGTACAGGAACGTGGAGATATCACTCATTTCTGCACATGTGAAAATGTCACTGATATCTCCTCGGCCTGGTCGACATATTACTTTTTATCCCTGAAGTTATTCCCAAAATATCGTTGTATAATTAAGCAATAAGGCACGACAGGGTGTGGTATATCATGGGATATCGTCACACCTCAGGTGGCTGGGCACGAGGCCGCAGGCCGAGTGTGTCCAACCGTCCGAGAAGTAACAATATCCCATGATATACCATACCCTACAGTGACTTATTGCTATTATGAACTGGATTGCATATATATATATCAATAAAATATTTTACAAAAAGCTTATAAAATGTTTTAGTAATGCATTTTGTAATGTGTAGGAATACATTGAAATAATATAGTCAATTTAGTTTTTGATGTGGGCAGTAGGTGGCCTTATTGTAGTGCTTTGTCAGGATGAGGAAGAACTAGGTTGTGAATTGAATTGATTTTTTTTTTTTAATTTGTAGTTGCTTGTTCAGTGGGTAACAAGGTTCTGAATTCTCGAGGAGGAATGGTGCTGGCAACCCATGATGCAAAATCACTTTTTTTGACGTGTATTTTCCGAACATAGAAATTAATTTATAAGTTCACCCTGATATCAAAATACTAGTGTAGTGCTTAAAATGAGTGTTATGTTAGTTGGGAAGTGCTTTTGAAAACTAAAGCCGTGATTCTGAGGAAGTGCATTAGCGTGCGCCACAAATGCTGATACACATGCTCGGAGTCTTGTGTGTTGAGCTTTCAAAAGGCAGTTGCCAGGTTATAAAAAATATTACTTTGAGTAATGAAATATTTTTTTACATCAGCATGAATTCAGTAGTTTATTTTTATGTCCGGATTGTAAGACCGCACCACCAGAGACGAACAGGAGCAGCTGACTGCGGGGGAATTTTTGTGTAAAAGAATGATGCAAGTGGGAGTATGTGAGGAGCTATAGTTGCTGCCAAGTTCAGCGTGGCTGCCCGTTGCCATCGGAATGATTTTTTTTTCTGCCGGTAAGAAGGCTGGTGACCGGAGGTTTTCTGAAGCCGTGATGATGTAGCCCAATATCATAATGGCTACAAAAACCTCTCAACCAATCAGTTTCATGTATTGATGATCCCGAGTTCATAATTAAGCAATAAGGCACAACAGAGTGTGGTATATCATGGGATAATACACGTGGGCACGAGCCGCAGGTCGAGTGTGTCCAACTGTCCGAGAAGTGACGATATCCCATGATATACCACACCCTGTCGTGCCTTGTTGCTATTATGAACTGGCTTTAAAGTTTTAAAAATAAAAAAGTTAAATAAACAGGTTTTAAAACATTTTAAAATGAATGTTTGGGTGGTATAGGGTCACATTTTGATAAAATAGTTCTTAAGACAGTAGGTGGCGCTATTATATTGGTAGTTGATAGAGATGGGACTGTTGTGTCCCTGTGAAGTCATCTCTCACTCTACATTGCATCTGGATGTGAACTGTGGCTATTTTGAAGAGGTTTCTGTTAATCTGTGGTAATGAGTGGCATGTAAGGGATTTGTGGAGCTTACTGTTTTTTTTAAAATGAAGAATAAAAAGCTGCACACTGAAATGCTGTGGCGATGATGCGAGTCAGCGCGGAGAAGAGACTTCTGGCTGGGATGAGACAACAGACAGTACATTGGTAAGTAACCACATGCAGGAGTTGCAGCTCTTGTGTTATTCGAGACCCGCTTTGTTTTTATTTGCTACAGAAAAGAAAAAAAAAATCATCCGTTACTGTCAGTCACACGCTGCTGCTATCGAAACCGAGTGACAAGTTACCGACCACAACTTCTATGCAGCTGCCCCTCGCCTTACTAACGGATTGCTTTTGGGTATTTTTTTGGTTTCTTTTACATCTGTGGTTGGTTGCAGTATATCGGAGGACACAATCTGTGTGGGAAGACTTTTGTGAAGGTAGTGAGGGATCTGGAGAATGCTGTTAACAGAGGAAATTTTGTGAGTGAGGAGCCTGGATGCTGGAGCTTTTTTAAAGCCATGATGATGTAGCCCGATATCATCACGGCTTTAAAGAGCTGTCGACCAATCAGATTGCTCCATTTACGATCGCCAGTTCATAATGATATTTATAAAATGGGTAGAACATTTCCTGCATTTTGATTGGTTAAGTGGTTCCATTTGTTGTGTCCTTATCAGGACATATACTGGCAACTGGCACTACTTATGCCACTCTAAACGCAGCACACTCTAAAATCAGTGCTTCCAACATCTATCCCACAGCAGCTCCACACCAGGCATGTTGCAGAACCACAAGACGTACAGTGGGAGAACAATGCCACTAACAGACATCAATGTTTTTGCGCCCCCCCCCCGTGACAGCTGAAGTTTCACTCTTCAGAACCCATGACTTTATTTTCAGTGCTGCCCATTTCTCAAGCGTCAGTTCCAAAGAAATTCACATGTACTATTCAAAATACATTCTATACAGAGCATCACTCCTCTATAGAACTGTTACATTATTCATCTGTTTCAAGTCTCTACAATTACCTTGCGGAGTCTTTTATTTATGGCCTGCTGCCATGCCAAAGGTCGAGTTGTTGTTTGATTTCTGGGTATTTCTTCTCTGCCATATCAGAAAAACATAAAGAGAAAACCAAAATAATGAGTCCATGAAACAATTTGTGAGCACATACTTGATTTCCTAACCACCAGAGTACATGTTGTTTGTATTACGAGTTGCTGTACATCCTCATCTGGGGTTGTTATGCATTTGCTACACCCTTTCAGACACACTCTCTTATTTAATATATTCTCCATAACCAATGTACCTGTAAGAACTTTCCTCCCTATTCTGACCAAACTTGCCATTTTGTCAAAGTGTCTGAGCATTTCCTAATCTGACTTCTGTTTTAAGTGGCACAGTCCTCTACCCTGATACTTTTTGATGCCCCTGTACTTATAGAGGATAATGGCTGGGGATAGGGTGATAACCATGCTGTAATCACCTTGAGTGGTTGCTAGGGCAACATGGTAAACCTCGAGAGCGCAGCTCGAGAGGTTTACTGTAGTGCTAGCAACCACGAGAGGTGATTTCAGTGTGGTTGTCACCTGATCCCCAGCCATCATCTTTTATAGTGTATGGTCAAAAAAACACTGTTTGCATTCTATGTGTGAGAATTATGGAACTCTTTTTTGTTATGCCACTGTTTGGAAGTTCCGAAGTGTGGTTAACAACTTTTAACATTCTAAACAGTACATAACAAAGCTGTGTGACTGTTGATTATGGTGGTTAATAGGCACTTACCATACATTATAATGAAATACACTTTATTCTACATAACCTTACTTACCACACCTTCTCCAATTCGGTGACAATTTTATTTCACTTTTACATGTCTTTTTCCTTCACAACAGATTTCTACATAAGTGAATGCACTTTTTTTGTGTCCCATTTCATACTTATCCAGTCATTCTTGTACATTTGCTACCACTGCACAGCATCAAAGTAACTACCATCAAACACAATTACTTCACATCTCGGTTTTACTTTTCCACTCACTGCCATATGTAATGTGTTGATTGCAGCACAAGGAGAAAAACATTATGAAAACTTAAACATACTCATCAAAGACATTATTTGGTGATGTGCATCAGTGACGACCTCACTGATGTTCAGCTCTGCCAATTTTAACTTTTTCAAGCTACGATCAAAAGCAGCCAACTCCATGTTCGTCGATTTCCCTTTGGTCTCCCTCACATCATAAACTCCATGTGTATAACTTTCTTGCTCTCGTTCTCCATTATTGCATATGTCTGATATTTTGCACAGTGTCCCAGACTATCATTATGTCCATCACCAAGGAGAACAACTGCGCTCGACACGTTCTTCAACAAGTCAGACTGCATTTTTTCCCAATATGTATTCCCACTGGGAAATACATACTGCTTCAGGGCTGCATAGAAAATTGTTTCTGAAACTACTGCCATGCCCATGAATCGCAGCAGAAGTGATACTTTTCCATAATTGTTGCCAGATAGTACATTTGCAGCAAGTAATAAATTCCCTGCCGTCATGCATTGCAGAAGGGTCTGAGAGTAAAAGTTCTTGGTATGGCCATTCTCACATGTAATTATAAGTTTAAATGCTGTGCCAATGTGAAGTAGCTTTAATAGTACAGCACTGTGACACCCTCTCATCTCACAATTTCTAAAAGCCCTTCTAGCCAAGCCAGTTAGACAGTGGTCGTATTTAATGGCAGTAGACATATCGATAATACTCGGGGTTGACGACCTTTCAAATACTTCGTCTGCCATCTCCTCATCAGAACAAAAAATTGTCCTTCCACAACCTGAGTTCACAAAAGAAATCTCTTTGTCTCTCTCATATGATATGTCAGAGTCTGCCACACTGTAAATACAGAACATTTACACAAATACGATACATTATATACAGCTGGTCTACTAACCAGACTAAGACATCACAATATGGTCTATGTAAGCAAGCAGAAATTGTCGGGAGATGGTATTGCTGACATAGCCACACACACAGGGGTAGTTATCTCAGCAATATAAAATGGGCAAAACAATCCCTGTGTCCTGAGTGGCTGACACTTGGTTCTAGCTATTGCAGTAAGAGAGTGGCAGCACTGGCTAAAACGAGTCCCTGCCAACCAGGGCAACTCACAGAATTCATAAACTACAAATTTCCTAGCTTCCATCAGACACATGGCTACAGCCTTTACTGATATATAAAAAAGTTCAACTAGGCCCTACAAATGTAAGTCCATTTAATTACTGAAAGTACATAATTTAATGTCATTTACACTCATGAGCCCTTCTTAAACACAGACAGTTAAAAAAATAGTGTTTCCCTGATGACCATGAAAAATTCCCCACCTATCCCTACCACTTTGCCAGAGAACTCCCTGCTCCTCACCTGGCCACAGATAAAATTGAGATTCTGTCTCCCCTTCATGCCTGTGTGTGGGTCCTTGTTTGTATGCCAGCTGAGCTCTGAGGAATGCTGAATCCATGTATTCTGTGTTTACATTCTGTGTGTGTGTGTTGGGGGGGGGTATTCTACTATTGGAATAATGCATAGCTTGGAATTCTATTCAATGCTAAACAATCACACAATGTATTGATTGTTAAAAAAAAAAAAGATGATCGACAGGTGAAAAACACCTGTGGAAGAACTGTTTCACGTTATTTACCTACATTGTTGTGTCTTTTTTTCAGATTTTGAAAACTTTTAAAATGTTCTTTTTCTTTCAAAGTTCCTTATAGACCCATTTTTATAAAAGTAAAAAGTCATGACTGGGTGTTGGTAGTACTGAGATATCCGCACACCCAGAAGTGGAAGTGATCTGTGGAGTCCTGCCTAACTACACCTCTGAGTGTGTGGGTATTTCAGTAATACCAACACCCAGCCATGTCTTATTGCTTACATATCCCCACCCAGCCATCATGATGTTATTTCGTGAAGATGTATGCGCGCCTTGTGTGTTGTGTCACAATACACAGTGAAGTTACTTGATCGCACAGTACATGGAAAAATCACCCAAAAACACACACTATATAGTGAGATACTGCAATTATAACAAGCATTTGTCCCCAGAACCCCGCCAATAAATACACAGAACATATTGTGTGTGTGGTTGCTCAATTTGGCAATACTTTTACTGTTTTTGTCACAGATATACCATTCACAGAATACACGTTCGCATCATGTACATCTCCAGAACTCCACTTCCGAACCGACGAAATTTGCCAGCAGATAAAGGCCTAGAGGTCTATCAAGTCTGTTCGAATGTGCAGCTGCCCCCCTTTCCACCCTTCCCCTTCATTGATCCTTGATTCCTTGTCCTGTCCCATCCCCTTTTGAAGCAGTCCACTGTTCTACTGGATACCACTTCTGCAGGTAACGTATTCCACCCAGCCACCACCCTCTCTGTAAAAAAGTGTCTCCTCATCTCCCTCCTGAACCTTCCTCCCTCCAGTCTCATATCATGGCCCCTGGTGTCCCTCCCCTTCCTTACTTTGAACAGCCCCTCTGTACCTGTCTTGTTTATTCCTTTCATGTACTTAAAGGTTTCAGTCATGTCCCCCCGTCCCTCCTCTCCTCCAGTGAGTACATGTTCAACTCCCTCAGCCTCCTCTTGTATGATAAGTCCCCCAGCCCCTTGATCATCTTTGTCACCCTGCGCTGCACCCTCCAGTAACTTAATGTCCCTCTTCAGATATGGGTGCCAGTACTGCACGCAGTACTCCAGGTGCGGTCTAACTAATGACCTATACAGTGGCAGAATCACCTCCTCCCTCCTCGAGGATATACCCCTTGCAATACAACCCAGCATTTTGTTGGCCTTTGCAGCTGCCTTCCTACATTGTGCTGAGTTGTTCATTGACCCTGTAATTAGCACCCCCAGATCCTTCTCCTCCTCTGTCTGGGCTAGCTGCACTCCACCCAACTTGTAACTCCTCCTTGGGTTCTTCATCCCAAAATACAGCACCTTGCACATTTTGGCATTAAACCCCAGTTGTCAGGTGTCTGGCCAGGTTTCAAGCTTTGCCAGATCATCCTGCAGCCCCTGCCATCCCCCAGGTCATCCACCACTGCTCCTACCTTGGTATCATCAGCAAACAGACTGATCTTGCTCTTGATGTCCAATGATATGTCTGCAATGAATGTCCCAAACAACAGTGGTCCCAACACCGAGCCCTGTGGAACACCACTCGTCACTACCCTTGGGTGTGAGAGCTCCCCACCCACCACCACCCCCTCTGTTGCCTTCCTGAAGCCAGTTCCCTACCCATCTCACCAGCGTTGCACCTGCCCCTGTGCCTACTAACTTACTTCCCAGCCTTCTATGTGGCACCGAGTTGAATGCCTTACTGAAGTCTAGATAGTGGACATCCACTGCCTGGCCTCTGTCCAGTTGCCTAGTTACCCAGTCATAGAACTCCACCAGGTTGGTTTGGCAGGATCTGCCCAATATGAAGCCATGCTGTCTGCTGTCCTGTAGTCCTTTGGCTCCTAGGAGGGTCACCAGTCTTTCCTTCAGGATAGTCTCCATTAGCTTACCCATGATGGATGTGAGGCTCACTGGTCTGTAGTTTCCCGGTTCATCCTTGGGGCCTCTCTTGTGGAGGAGCACCACATGAGCCATCCTCCAGTCCTGAGGTACACACCCAGAATGTAGTGAGGCATTAAATAGGTCTGCCAAAGGTCCTGCAAGGACCTCTGCCAGCTCCTTCAGTACCCTGGGGTGGATGCCATCTGGGCCTGGCACCTTATCCACCCTCAGTGACTTCAAACCCTCCCGAACTCTGCCCTCAATGATTTCCCCATTTGTCACCCCCACCCCATTTCTGCCATTTCTCCCCCCTTGGGTGTCACCCCCCCTTCTTTTTAGTAAATACTGAGCAGAAGTACTCATTTAGTGCTTCTACCTTATCGCACCCTGCTTCCACCAACCCCCTCCTTCCTAATCCTTACTATGTGGTCCTTACAGCTCCTTTCTCCTGATGTACCTAAAGAAGTCCTTCTCCCCTTCTTAATGCCTTGTGCCAGCCTGAGTTCCATAGATGCCTTGGCCCCTTACTGCCCTTGTCACCTCCTTTGATTCCGTCAAGTACTCCTCCCTGTCCTCCCTCTCCCTGTTTTCTTGTACTTCCTAAAGGCAGCTCTTTTCCTCCTTTCCTTTTCCATGACCTCCTTGCTCAACCAGCTTGGTTTCTTAGCCCTAGCCTTCTTGCTCTAGGCCTTGCAGCAGGTTTTGGTTGCCTCCACTATCCCCAGCTATATGAGCTTCCACCTCTGGTTAGTGTCCATACTAGACTGAATTCTGGCCAGGTACTCTTTTACCACTTCCCCCATCCTCCCAAAGTCGGTCCTCCTGAAGTCCAGCACTCTTGTGCCAGATTCCACTCCTTTCTTGCCCATATCCAATGTGAACCATACTGAGTGGTGGTCACTCCCTGACAGCTGTTCCTCCACTGTAAGTTCTCTCACAAAGTCCCCATTTTCCAGCACAAGGTCAAGGGTATTCACTAACCTAGTTGGTTCACTGACCATTTGCAGCAGGAAGCTGTCCTGGAAGGCATCCAGCAATACCTGATGCCTTCTGTTTCTGGTTGTTGGGGTACTCCAGTCCACTCCTGGCATGTTGAAGTCCCCCACAGTCACCACACTACCCTTCTCGCAGGTCCTCCTGATCTGTCCTGCTAGTTCCCTGTCTAACTCCTCTGTCTGAGATGGCGGCCTGTACACCACTCCCATTCTAAGAATCCTATCCTTGGAATCCTGGATTTTCATCCAAATTGACTCCGTACTACCCTCCCCCCCTTCCTCCCTTACACACTTCAGTCCTTCCTTCACATATAGTGCCACACCCCCTCCTTTCCCAATCACCCTGTTCCTACGAAATAACCTGTACCCTGGTACAGACAGGTCCCAGTCATTGTATTGGGTGGCCCATGTTTCTGTGATGGCTGCAATGTCCACCTCTCCCTCTGCCATGAGCACCTGTAACTCTGCAGTTTTCCTCCCAAGGCTCCTAGCATTACGGTTAACCACCTTCCATCCTCCCCCCCCCATCCTGCTTTCCTTTACTAGCATCACCAATAGTACTTGCCATTTGTCCTTTGTCACTGTAATGGGGGGTAAGCTCATATGGTTTCCCAGCCTGTGGTCTCTGCATGTCCTTGCCCAATTGCCACCCCGCTCTATAGTTTAAACTCCCTACTTCTCTATGTACTCCTCTATCCTCTGTTTCAACACTTTCTTCCTCCTCACTCAAGTGTAGTCTGTCCTGGCATAGAGACTACTGTCCTCCCAGGTCCCTCCCCACCCCTCAACAGTCCATACCCTTTAGCACAACACCAGGTTCTTAGCCATCTGTTAAATTCCTCTATTCTCAGCTTTCTTGTTGTGCTTGCCTTGGGCACTGGAAGAATCTCTGAAAAAGTTACTGATCTTCTTGCCACCTCACATACTTGTCCGAGTTCCTCAAACCTCCTCTGGACTATATCTACTGTCTTGTCAGTCAGGTCATTCGTCCCAAGATGTATAATTAAATGAGGCTTGTCCCTACCCCTTCTAGCATATTTCAGAACATATTGTCCCACGCTTTCTGCTGTCATTCCTGGCATGGCCTCCACCCAAATGTGACTATGCCTCTCCCCCTTGCTACCCCACCTGACTCCTCTTAGTATTGAGTCCCCCAGCACTAAGATTCCACCACTCTTACTCCCTGCTTGCTTCCATTCATCTCCCTCTCTCTTTTCCGGCTCCTCTTCTTCCTCCTGCACATTATTTCCTCCTTTTGCCGCTGTTGCAATTCTCCCAGCAGAACTTCCCCCTACTCCGGTTTGGTCCAGGCATTTATCAATTACTCCTCTAATTTCATCATTTTCCCCCTCCACCTTCTTCCTCTCTAGCAGTGCAAAACTATTTTCTGAAGACCCTTCACAAATGCCCGCTCCCTCTCTTTTCATAGTAACCTGTTCTCTCCTTTCCACTCCATGACTTTTGCCACTTCTTCACCTCCCCTCACAAGTCCCTATCTCCTCCTTCCTTTTGTCTTTTGTCTCCTGACCTGGTTTCCCCGGCAATCGTCCTTCCTGGCCAGGGCCCCCTTGTCCCTGCTTCCATTCTTCTGACCCTCTCCTCACCACTGTTGGCTTAAATCGCCTCCTCATCATCCCCATTCTTCCTCCTCCAGTATTGGGCTAAACCCACCCCCAGTCTGCCTTGCCTGTCTTAGTTCCTCCTGCAGACCCTCAATCTCTTCTGAGTTTCTGTATGTGGTTGCACACTAAACATCCTCCACACTCCAGGCAATTTTAGAAAGATTGATGCACCGCAGTTGTTGCAGCCTACCACCCTACCCATTGCTGTTGTTGCCCACCAGTGACCCCTACCCTTCCAGATGCAGGATACCAAACACTCCCCCAAGTCTCCCCTCTCCCCCCTCTATCAGTGCAAAACATTATTTTCTTAATTTCCCTTACCCCCTTTGTTGTACACATTTAGATAGACTGAGCTACTGCTTTTTATATTCCTAACCTTCCTATCCACACTCAAAAAGAGACTTTAAGTAGCTATTGCACACCCGTCTTCAAACTCCTACTCCTCCTTTCCACAATGCAATAGCAATGCAAAGAAGTAACAATGAAAGCTCCTAGATCTGTGGTTACTTCCCTTCCACTGAGATAGCAGTTACCTCTTCACTTGCTGCTGTTCATTTTCTGGATGTCTGCTTCTGCTATGACAGGTGCATATCCTTTGCCCATTTGAGGAAGTGATTTCAGAACCCCTGGTATAAAGGAAACCATGGACCAGGGGCGGTGGGTGAGGGGTTGGGGGAGTGGGACCAACCCAAGTCTTCCAGAAACAATCAGGTAGCTGAGGCTCCTGGTCAGACCGTTAGCACCCTTCCCCCACTATGCACTAACCTTTGCAGCTAGTGAAGCCAGCAAAAATGAATCACAATTCTACTCAAAGCCCCCAAAATAGGTTTGCTACCAAAAGAAACAGGTTTCCAATTCAAACAGTTTCACCAACAACACATCAAAATAGGCTTGAAATTAGAAGATATAGGTCTCTGATTCAAAGAAACAGCCCCAGTTAAATCACACCAAATAGGTTTTAAATCAGAAGAAATAGGCCTCTACAAATGCAGCCTGCTACACAGTGAAACATCAAACAAATGAGCCCACTTATAGCCACCAAAACAGTTTTGAAAAATTCCAACAACCCCAAAACAATACCCTGCTAGCCCCTTAGAAGTAGTAAGAAAGAAAAGAAATAACCTTCTACAAAGTAAAGTCCATAAGAAACAATATACAAACAACAAGTAGCTACTGTACTGTAACAAATTTGATCCTTTCCCTTCTAGTTCCTCATCTCCTTTACATTTTTGTTCACTTCATAATGGCTACCAATCTCTTCTTTTCTTCTGCCCTCAAGATGTACATCATGGGGGGCCCTGGCCTCTTCCTCTTATGTCATGAAAGGGGGTCACGAGCGTACACACTGTGCCCCTACCATTTGCTTGTCAACCCTGTGTCTTTTGTTTTATTTCCTCCCCCCCTTTTTTCTTCTCTTGCTTCCCTCTTTTTCCATTAGTCCACCTCCAGCTTGAAAGGGGGTCACGAGCGTACACACCATGCCCCTACCTCTTGCTTGTCAACGCTGTGTCTTTTGTTTTATTTCCTTCCCTTTCTTCTTCTCTTCCTTCCCCCTTTTTCTGCTGTCCACCTTCAGCAGTAACCTGCAGCCTGTCACTGAGTTCCCCCTACTACAGTGGCGCACTGTGTTCCACCTACCACAGTGCCCTTCTGCTCTTCCTACGGGGTGGGTGGGTTGAAAAATTACTTTGGAGCAATTTGTGAGCTTCCCACTGCTGTGCAGCCCTTTTTCACTGCTCTCTTTGTCCTGTCCCTTGGACTCACCCTGCCCATTCAACTGTTGCCACCTCATTGTTCTCCACCTCATTTGCCCTCCCCCTTTGTGATCTCACCCCATCCCTCTTTCTGTGACTTATGTCTCTAACCCCTCCCCCCTTCCCCCTTTGAGCTTTCCACTTCTTGGTAGGGCCTAGGACAATAGGGTCTGCCCTTTTAATTGGGCAACCTTCTTTGTCCCCAGATCCCTGCCAATAAATACACAGACCATATTGTGTGTGTGGTTGCTCAGTTTGGCAATAATGTTACTGTTTTTATCACAGCTATACCATTCACAAAATACATGTTCACATCATGTACATCTCCAGAATTCCATTTGTAATCTCCTTACCATTATATTTACATCCATTGTATTTACATTATATTGACATACATTGTCTCCTTTACAATTTTGTTCACTTCATAATTGCTACCAATCTCTTCTTTTCTTCTGCCCTCCAGATGTACATCATGGAGGGGCCTGGCCTCTTCCTCTTATGTCATGAAAGTGGGTCACGAGCGTACACACTGTGCCCCTGCCATTTGCTTGTCAACTCTGTGTCTTTTGTTTTATTTCCTCCCCCCTTTTTTCTTCTCTTGCTTCCCTCTTTTTCCATTAGTCCACCTCCAGCTTGTGATGGACTTATCCCCAAAACACTCCCTGTGGTGGTGTTTTTGAAAACTCCCTTTTGTGGGCCCATTCCAGCTTCAGGAGTTCTCCCTGTATTTCACCTAGCCATGTGGTGATGACATCGCATGCCGCCACCATGCGGCCACCCATGCGGCCTCCTTCATTCCTCACACATCCTCCTATGCTCTTTCCCCTTTCCTTCCAAATCCCCATCGTTCACTGCTCATTAGCCTTTTCTTTCCCCTTAATTGTTTGCAGTCCCAAAACTCCCTTGCCTCTGGCCCATTATCCTACCACCACCATGCGGTGGCCTGGCATTCTCAGCACTTCTCCCCTGTCTGTTATGCTCACCCCCCCACTGCATCTCTCGTCCTTGTTAGTCCTGTTCACTGCCCTCAAAATCACCCTGCTTGTATCCCTCTCGATGATCTGCTGATGCCCTGGTCTCTCATTGCTTGGTAGTTTGTGGCTATGCTGTTTCCTGTGGGCTACTGGCCCGAGCAATACTCTGACAGGTGGCCATCCCTTGCAGCAACAAACTCGCCCCCCCAGGCCTCTCTCAGCCTCACTGCTGCTCGTTTCTTTGCTGGATTCTCCTGCATTCATTGCAAGGCAGGTTCTGCCTCCCCCTTCTAACCTCTCACGGCTTTCTGTTACCTCTCTCGAGCCAACACCCTTCCCTGCATTTTTTAAGTGCTCATTTCACCTTTCTAATAGATGCATCTGCTCACCTTCACCATCTTATTTGTCCTCCTCTCTCATAAGTAATGCATCTTACCTTGTCTCTTTTAGCCACGCGGTTTCTACTCACTGTCCAGTTCTCTTGCTGTGCACCTCGCTTCCTTGTAAATCTATATATTTTATAAAATCCTGCTCGGTTTTAACTGTACTTTTACAATTAGCTGTGATTTTAACACCAAATACCAACCAAAAGCCCAATGGCTCTATTCAAATCTTGCCAATGACTGACGTGCTTCTGAGTATTTTTCTTTTTTTATTAAATTCTTGGATTACAAATACCTTTGAGCAGAAACTGCTCGTTTACAAAGGTTCCACGTCAGAGGATGAGGGGCAACATACATACAGAGGTAGTAAAAGAATGCAAAATAAACAACCAAAACAACTTAAAGAAAAAAGAATAAAGTTATACAGTTATAACATACTTTGAGATAATATACATACAATGAGCAGCTTGAGTAGGCAGCTGGCTGTGGTAACAATAAGAGATAGAGGGCACAAGTGGCAGTTAGTATTGCAGGTGTGTGACCGGGTGGGGGGGAGAGGAAGTAGGCAGGCTAATGGGCCACTGTCAGAAGGTGGGGGAAAATGTCTTGTACCAGTGAATAAGTGAAGCAGGAAAGGAGTCACAAGGAAGGCCCAGTGCCAGAGGGAATGAAACTGGGAAAGGGCGGGCTGTGAGACATGAGTGAGCTGGGAGGTGTTTAGAGAGATCTCTATTCAGAGAAACAGTCACATTGAGTGGTAGAGGTGAGATAAAGTTTGAGATTACTTTTGAAGGGTCCAAGAGTAGTAGAGGAAAGTGCTTCTTTATTGAGGGAATTGAACCATTGAGCGGCTCTATAGATAAAGGACCGCTGACCCATGGAGGTACGCCATCTGGGAACCTGAAAGGTTAGAGATTGGGCACCACACATTTGTTGAGTGCCACTGAAGGTAGTAAGGAGTGTGCTAACACCAGGTGGCATGAGACCGAGGAGAATCTTTCTGGTAAGTAAGCAGGTCTGGTATTGTATTCTGCTGAGTAGGGGTAGCCAGCTGGCCTGTGCATAGAGATCACAGGTGTGAGTTTGTCGGGCCACACCCGTTAGAAGTCTACAGGCTTTGTTGAAAGAAACTGAGATCCTGCAGAGGGCACTTGTTGAAGCAGAGCCATAGATGGCAAGGCCGTAGTCAATGATATATGTGACAGAGCTATAGATGGCTAGTTTAAGGGCATCCGCAGGCATACAGTGCTTGTGTTTGTGTAGCAGTCCAATCTGTATATTGGCGGTCTTGGCAACAGTATCAATATGCCGAGTGTAGGAGAGGGTACTATCCAGGGTAATACCAATGTACTTGAACTCCTTGACATGTTCGAGTGGGTTCCCAGTGTGGTTCTTGATGGTGAAGGACAGAGAGTTGTGCCTGCTCCATCAGTTACAGAAGGACATGGCTTTGGTCTTCCTGTGGTTCAGGACAAGTTTATAAGAGTTGAACCAGTCTTCGATGAGCTTGAAGTCGAGCTGCAGCTGGGATTCCAGGACGACTGTAATGCACATGGTGGCTGGAAAACAGGACTGCACTGTCTGCTTATAGTAATATTACAATTCCTTTGTCAAGCGTGGCATGGATGAAGGTTGTAAATTCCAATAGTGCAGTGGTGGTGCTGTGCCCTTTTCTGAAGCCATGCTGCTCTGGGCACTGTACATGTACTTATCCAGGAATTCAACTAGTTGGTCTGAAAGTATTCGCTCCAGCGCTTTGGATAGTGGGGGGAGGAGTGAGATAGGTCTGTAATTGGTGTGACGCATCCTATCTCCACTTTTGTGAACTGGTGTTACAGTGGCTTTCTTCCAGAGAGAGGTGAAATGGCCTAATCTAAGTGAGAGATTGAAGATCTTTGTAAGTGGTTCTAAGATTGCATCAAGGACTTGTGCCAGCAGTTTCAGGTCAAGGGAGTCACCACTGTACCCTTGTTTGAGTAAAATTACTTTGGAGAAATTTGTGAGCTCCCCACTGCTGTGCAGCCCTTTTTCACTGCTCTCTTTGTTCTGTCCCTTGAGCTCACCTTACCCATTCAACTGTTGCCACCTCATTGTTCTCCATCTCCTTTGCTCTCCCCTTTGTGATCTCACCCCCTCCCTCTTTCTGTGACTCATGCCTCTAGCCCCTCCCCTTCTCCTCTTTGAGCTTCCCACTTCTTGGCAGGGCCTAGAACAATGGGGTCTGCCCTTTTAATTGGGCAACCCTCTTTGTCAATGTCAAATGTTGTCTCACTGGCATAGGCATTGGTAGTGCAGGAGTCAGAGATGCATGATAGGAATGGCAGCAAAGTGCTGAACTGACGCCAACCCCACCCCCACCCTGCAGAGACTGACAGGTGTTGGGGTGTGCCTTTGGGGCATCAGCTATAACGCTCATGCCATTTTACCTCACTCTACCCTGTAGACACTGACAAGTGCTGTGGTGTGCTATTGGGGTCTTTGGGCCTTATACTTACCCCATTCCATAAAGAAATACTCTGAGACGGGTGTAATATAGGAGAATGGGGTGAACTTTATGGCCGAACACTCCTAGACACACCTCAATGCCCGTCACTGGCTGCAGAGTGGGGGTG
Source organism: Neoceratodus forsteri (assembly GCA_016271365.2). Lineage (NCBI taxonomy): Eukaryota > Metazoa > Chordata > Ceratodontiformes > Ceratodontidae > Neoceratodus > Neoceratodus forsteri. The sequence continues at coordinate 1,122,980,341 of CM057449.1, read as the reverse complement.
GAATGGCGTGAGCATTACAGCCAGTGTTCCCAAGTCACACCCCTGACGCCTGGCAGTCTCTACAGGGTGGGATGTTACAGATGGAAACCCTAATGTTGTAGGCATTTGTTGGTATCTTCACTCCAAATTTTTAACATACGCTTTTTGTGGCCCCACCTCATGAAGAGTGGCACAATCAGTTTGTTAGCTGAAAGGTGGTTTTGCACAGTGGTTATGCCATTTGGCGACACAGGGATGAAAACACATTTTGGGCATGATGTGAAAAATGACAACTGTATTGTTCATGAGGAGGTGTAAAAAAATGGCAACATTGAAAATCTGGAGTGAAAATATGAAAAATTGGTGAAGTCATGAGCATGCATAGAAACTCAGCAACACACGTCCTTAACCCAATTATTTTTGGTATTTTTTAGCCACATTTTCAACATAGGCATTTTGGGACCTCCCCTCATGAACAGTGGCACTGCAATTTTGTTAATCTGTCCCAAAAGTTGATTTCCCACAGCTATTGTGCGTTACAGGTGTGGAAACATATTTTGGGCAGGCTGTGAAAAATGACAGCTGTACTGTTCATAAGAAGGTGTGAAATATTGCCAGTGTTGAAAATCTGGCATGAAAATATTGCAAATTTGCGAAGTTATAAGGGTGCATGGAAACTGCGTACCGCAGGCTTGTAACACAATCATTGTATGGACATTCATCACCAAATTTTCAATATAGGCATTTTAGAATCTCTGTTCATGAACAGTGTCACCGTCATTTTCTCAAACTGCCCCGAAAACTGATTTTGCACAGTGACCGCAATATTCTGTGCTGGACGTGTGAAAACACATTACAGCCAGGATATGTAAAATGACAGCTATACTGTTCACAAGGAGGTGTAGAAAAATGCTAATTTTGAAAATCTGGAGTGAAAATATTACAAATTCATGAAGTTACGAGCATGCATGGAAACTGCGTAATGCACGCTCGTAAAACAGCCATTTTTTTGATTTTTCCACCAAATTTGCAACATAGGCTTTTTGACAGCTCCCCTCATAAACAGCGGCATTGTTGTTTCATTAATCGGTCCTGAAAGGTGATTCCACGCAGTGATAGCAAAATCACCTTTTAGGACCGAATAACGCCATGACAGTGACTGAATTCACGAGGAGGCATCCCAATAACCCCATGTTGAAAATTTGGTGACAAAATTCCCAAAAATGCCAGAGATATGCACCAAAGTTGAAAAAACCCTATTTATGCCATTATACAACTTACCGGCATTTCTTCAGTTCACGGTCGGCTTTGAGGAGTGCAGACGTGTTCCCGGTCCACCAAAGATCATCGTGCCATACTCTGGAGGTAAATATAGGGTGACAGGAGAGTGGGGAGGCAGGGTACGCAGATGGTGGGCGCGAGTTGGGGGGAGGGCCACCAGAGTCGATGAGGACCGTTTCTGCTTTGCAGGTTTAAAAAAAAAAAAAGAAAAAAAACCAGAACATTTTTTTTCTTTTACAGAGCATTTTGCATGGGTGGGCTCCCAATGGCTACACCTGAGTGCTTTTTTGGGGGTTCTGTAGCTGATGGGGATTGGGCACCCCATTGGCACACAACAAATGGGGGACATTATGCCGACAGGGTGGGCTCCCCATCGGTAAATTCAACTGGAGGGGGGACATGATGCCGAGGGGGATTGGGCACCCCCTCGGCACATGCTTGAAATGGGGTGGGTGCATTATACCAAAGGGGAGTGGGCTCTCCCACTGGCAAATGATGTGGGTTGGGGCATGCTGACAGGGGATTGGGCACCCCCGAAGTCATGTCTCCGTGCAGCGGCAGTCAGCGCTGCCATGTTAATAGAAGGGCTTCACCAGGAAAGGCATGTAGGGAGGGCATGTTTTGGTGCTGCTGCATGACGAGCTTGGCTGTCACTGCAGCGGACCTTTCCTTAGATGTGCTTGCCACATTATCTATTCCTGGTGTGGCGCCTGCATGCTGGCTTATTGGGGGAATGAGTGATGCACCTACTGAGGCGTGCTCTGCATTCGCCCAACAGTGACCACGCCTCCAAATCTGCTACTAATGCAATATGTTGGCCTCGCAAGCATGAGCCAACATAAAAATGACTCACATCCACATTTGCATGCCATTTTGTTTCAAAATGTTTGTTCATAGGAAAACTTTGTAAATGTACAGACCACGCCCCCGAAAGCCCTCACCCTGATCCTGCTGTTTAAGTAGAGATGCACTTTTTTAACACGCTGCTACTTACTCTATTTTTATTTTGCAAAGTCCAAACACCTGAAATATAGCGGACGCTGGGGGAAGGGGCTTCAGTTCCTGTAAAGGTGTGGTGACACGCCATGCACTTTTAATACTTTTGTACTGAAGAGCACAGTATTGCTGTACCTTAACAGTACATGGAGCCCCCCTAGCATCCACCATATTCCCAGTTTGCGGACTTTGAAAAATACAAATAGAGTAAGTAGCTGCATGAGAAACACATGCTTTTTTACTTACATAGCAGGATCAAGGGGTTAAGGCTTTCAGAGGCGGGGGCCATACATTTACACATTTTTCCTTTAACAGTAGCATGCCACAGCCGATGACATAGCAGAATTTCACTGTAAGCAATTTACGGTATTTTACCAATCAGAGCACATGATTTTCACACACCACTGCTTAGTGCCTTACTACTGGACAGGTCACGGTAGCACAAAAAAGCATTAATCTGTACCAAGTAATGTAACAGAAAAATCTAGCACAGAACAGTACTACCTTTCACAGTTAGGGACATGTGCAGAATCACTGAAGGCAATAATTTTACTAGACTCATATTCACTGACAGCTTCTGGAGATTTCGGCACATATCTATCAAAACATAGACAAGTAATGAAATGAACAGATTTTGAAACTATTTAGTTGACTTCACATGCTATCCACAATGTGTGCTGGCATTCTAAACTTGTCAACATGGGACCAAGGGATCTACACTTCATTCAACATCACCTACTTAGTAAGCAAACACATGGAGACCATACCAAAGGAAAGGATTGTTCACTATCTGGAGGACAACACCCTCCAGGATGCGAGGAACAATGTGTTGAAGAAATGTGTGTGTGTTGGAGGGGAGGAAGGGGGCCCTTGTTTCAAGACAATGTGATACACCTACTTCAATATGTGCCCAGGTCAGTGGACAAAAACTCTTAATGTATTGCACTGAGGATGGCATTCATGGTAAGAAGGACAGAAACCTGTGCCTAGTCTCAAAAGACATAAAGCTCAACATCTGAACGGACATATCTGAATTCATACACAATGTACAACGGGCTCTGTAACACCTGGGGAGGTGATCCAGATTATGACAGAGTGGCTCCAATCAGTGGTGGATCTAGGGGGTTTTAGAGCATGCTGGTGCACCCATCTTGACACTAAGGCCCTGTCCACACTACGCCTCTGTAATGTTACAGAGGGTGTAAAATGTTACCGTAACAGGGCGTTTACACCTGTAACGTTACGGGGCGTTTTCCAACATTAACAACCACATATGAGGTGGTTTCAACAACGGTTATGAAACCGGTCCCGCCCTGGTACTGTTACCGGCAGTAGTGTGGACTGCCAGTAACGGTCCCCTGCAGGGTACAAAGCGCGGCGTGAGCTGCATTGTGGGATCGGGCACCACTGTAAGGGTCACCCAGATCCTGATGTGGCTGGAGCGGTGCAGGTCCCGTAACGGACACCAATCGGGAGGTGTGGACGTGACTGCACTGCCCGCGTTTAACAGATTGCATCCGTTACCGGGTGCAAGCGGTGTAGTGTGGACAGGGCCTTACTTGATAAAAGGAAAATTAGTAGTTTACTGACTCCACGTTCTCCACCGCCTCTTCCACTCACTCACTCCCCATTCCTCAACTTAATAATCAGCTCCTTTCATTTTCTTCTTTCTCAAACATACCTGATGAACCACTCCCCCCCCCAAATTCACTGTGCCAATCTAAGGCCCACCAACACCTTGGCTACTCTGGCCACCCTGGTGACCCTCCTAGCTACCTCACCATTTACCACCTTGGAGTACTACAATTAAAAGCAGCCTGTTTTAATTTTCTACACATCTGTCTTCCTACACAACATTATGCATCAAATGCTATCATTATATAGCAGCTTCACAAACCATTACTATGGCTGCCGATGCCTCTTGCCAGAGGTTCAATGAGCAAAATAAATACATTTAATTAAAAAAAGAAAACCCCAAAAAACAGTTGTACATGACCTGCTAACATTGCTATTACACATAACTGTTTGACATATCTTGCATGCTAATACTGTATGACTGCGTGACACCTGGATGACATTGTTTGGATTCAAGATGTGCTAGCAAGTATTCAAATGATGACACAGGAGAACTCTGGGAAGTTGTACTTTTTGATGACTCAGGAGACTGTCGTCTTGTCAAACTAGACCTAGCAATGCACACATGAAGAGTAACATCATAATGTGTTCACGATCTCAAGACGATATCATAATAAGTGCCTGCCAAGCTATCTCCAACTAGACAATACAGCAGTACTCATTCTTAGGCTACTAACATACTACCATAGTAAAATGTCAGCAGAGTAGGCCTAATGGTCTTTTTTGTCTGCTCGTTTGGGCAGCCCCCAACCTGACATCTGAGATATTCTCCCTGTATTGGACTCTGCCAGCAATACTCTTCCCCTGTACCTGTCCCAACCCCTCTTGAACCCCTCCACAGTCTCTGCCTGTACTACTTCCTGGGAAGTGCATTCCATGGTTCCACCACCCTCTCAGTGAAGTAGCACCTCCTCCTTTCCCCTCTGAGTCTTTTCCCCCTGTAGCTTCCACCCATGCCCTCCAGTTGCCCCGAATTTCCTTTGAAGCACCCCGACTGAGTCTCCCCTATTTAGCCTCTTCATGTACTTGGAGACCTCTGTCATTCCCCCCCCCCACTCTCCTTCAATGTGTACTTGCTGAGCTCCTCGACCCTCTCCCCATAGGTTATTTTCCTTCAAGCACCAGATCATTTTGGTTGCCCTCCTCTGGACCCTTTCCAAGAGTGCAATGTCCCTTTTTAAGTGTGGCCTCCAAAACTGCATATAGTAATCGAGGTGTGACTTAACAAGCAGTTGTACAGAGGCATTATCACTTCCCTCCGTCTGAAGGTAATCCCACTAACGATGCATCCCAGTATCCTATTGGCTTTGCCCCCTGCCATCCTACAAGCCTCAGAGTTGTTCATTTTGACATCCACCACCACCAGGTCCTTCTCAGCCTTTGAGACTTGAAGCATTACTCTCCACCCCCGGTATGCAGTTGGCCTGGATTTCTGGCAATGCAGGTGTAGAACCCTGCATTCCCTGCATTGAACCTCAGACTCCACTTCCTTGACAACCTCTTTAGAACATTTAGATCCTCCTGCACGGTAACCCTCCCCTCCTCCCAATCCACCACTGCTCCCAACTTCAAGTCAGCCACAAAGAAACACATTTTACTCTTGATACCCTTCCTTATGTCAGAGACACAGGCGTTACACAAGAAGTGCCCTAAGATCATTCCCTGATGGATCCCACTGATGACCCTCCTTGGAGATGAGACTAGTCCCCCAACTATGACCCTCTGGATAAGCTCAGAGAGTCAATTTTTTACCCATCTGAAAATTTGTTTCCCTACCCCCCCTTTCCCCCATCTTATCCAACAGGCTCCCCCCGAGGAACTGAAGCAAATGCCTTGTTGAAGTCAAGAAAAAGGGTGTCCACTGGCCTGCCCTTGTCCAGGACACTCATCACCCAATTGCAAAACTCCACAAGGTTTGTCTAACAAAAGTTTCCTGGGACAAAGCCATCCTGTCAATTGTCCAAGTACCCAAACTTCTCCAGTAACCCCCTTACCTCTCCTTGATAATACCCTCCATCACCTTGCCCATCACCAATGACAGGCTGATGTCCCTATAGTTCCCCACTTCCTCTCTTGATCCTCCCTTTTGGATAGGCATGATATGTGCCACTGTCCCATCCTGGATGGACCCACCCCATCACAGAGATGCTGATAAGCTCAGTCAGGGGTTCCACCAGGACATCCACCAATTTCCTTGGAACCCTGAAATGTAATTCATCTGGCTCTGGTGCTTTCTCTGTCCTAAGGGACCTGAGGGCTTCCCTCACTCTCTCTACTGGGATTTCAAATTCCCCTTCCTCCCCTTTGGCCCCATGTTCTGACTTGCCCCCTCCTGACAGTGATGTCACCACCCCCTTCCTAGACCTGCCAGGACTCCCGATCTTTAAGGGTCCTGCCCCCTCCTCATTTCACCATCTCCTCCATTGGATGATGCAGCCTCCCCCATTCTTACTGGTAAAAACTGAGGCAAAGTAATCATTTAGTACCTTGACCTGCTCCTCCGGGTCCTGTGCCCATCCCTCCCCTGTTCTAATCCTGTTAATCTTCCCCTTCACCTTCCTTTGTTCCCCCAATGTATCTAAAGACCACCTTGTTCACCCTCCTGATTTCTTTAGCCAGGTTCTGCTCCTTCCTTGCATCAGCCAACCTGTGATTGTAGGAGAATTGTGAAGAACCCGATTCTTAATAACATTTCTGAAACAGTCCCACGGACTGTCATGACTTACATATTAACACACTACAAGTCAGCAGACTAGGCCTCGTGGTCTATCGTGTCTGCTTGGTAGCCAGCCTCCAACTGGGTGCTCGCTTCACCCCCCCCCAATCCCACAGATGGTCCTTCAGTAGATAATATTGGGGTAGATTGCTTAGCTTATGCTGACAACTTAGTGCTGATATTGACTTCAAAGAAAATTAAATCATTTAAATGATCTGTGTAAAGAACATCAATTAAAAATTAATATGGCCAAAACTAATATAGTAGTTTTTGGAAATCAAATTAAGAAAAATTATTCAGTGTGGATTAATACAGAGAAGGTGGAGCAGGTAAACTTTTATGACTATCTGGGGGTTAGATTTTCAGAAACTATTAAATGAACTAATCATATAAGTATGTTGTGTAACAAAATGAAGGCAGCATTTAATGCATTTAAAATCTTCAATGCTAAAATGGGCAGAAGCTCTGTTAAGGTGTCATGAAGGTGCTCAATGCCAAACTAAAATCAAGTCTGCTTTATGTAGCAGAAGTCTGGGGCTGCTCATGTCTAAAAAAGTTACAGGTGATTATGAATAAATTAATTACATATGTCCTTATGACCTTGCAGTCAGTTCCTGAGGTAATTCTTAAACTTGAAACAGGACAATTTTCAATTGCCGCTTTAGTAGCAGAAAGGCAAATAATAGCTGTTATTAAAACACTCAGCTTGGATGAAACGAGATTACCAAGGTGTTGTAAGGAAGAAGAAATTGTTTATTCCTCTCTGGGTTTCGAGGCAACATCAATAAAGATAATTAAAAATCTTATGTTTCCTAAAGGTTTGGGTCATATTATGTGGGATATCTATCTATCTATACCCATGGGAAGAAATTGTCAATTTAATTAAAAATAGACTTTAAGATATAGAGAGATCAGATATGAAAGAGAAACTAAAAGATTTAAAACTATTCAGGTGGTATGAATGTATTAAGCAAGAACATGGGATAAAACCATATCTGTTAAAATTATCGGATCCTTCTGAAAGGAGAGTGATAACCCAATTCAGATTTGAGACTTATAAGGCTAATTATATTTACCACAGACAAAAGAGGGAATATGTGAAATCCCCTTATTGTAGATGTGGTAGATATATGGAAGATGATGTAAAACACATCATCTTAATTTGCCCTCTAATGGGAAAAGTATATGGGTGGTATCTTGGCTGGTCTCATCCTCCCTCTGGAAGATATGTTAATATACTTATTGAATATAGATAATGTGTATATCTTGGAGAAAGTTGCTTCCTTTCTGAGAACAGTACATCTATGAACATGTTTTCTTCTACTAATGAAGCATTACATTAATAAGAACTTTGCTTGTAAAAGTAAATAGATATTTTGAGGTTTAACAACAAAATATTGTGTTAATGATATATGAGAAATATTATATCTGGTTAGGAGTAAAATTAATATTTAGCAATTAAAAAAAAAACTGTAGCAGTGATGTTATGATGAAGAATATTAGAAATACATGTACACTGACTTTACAATGCTAATATGTACTTTATGAATTTACTTTGTATATTACTTTTTAATATTGAAAGGTTTTAACCAATCAATAACATTTTTTTGAACTTGAACCTTCATTTTTGCCCTGTACCTGTCCCATTCCTTCTTGAATCCCTCCACTGTACCCTCTTCCACCACGCTTGTGGGTAGTGCATTCCATGGTTCCACCTCACTCTCAGTGAAGTAGAGTCTCCTACGCTCCCCCCCTGTAATTTCTCCCCTCCAGCTTCCACTCGTGGCCCCTGGTTGTTCCCCCCTTGTTAAGCCTGAACACCTCCTTGGTTCCACCCTTATTTATCCCCTTTACATACTTGAAAACCTCTATCATGTACCCCCTGTCCCTCCTCTCCTCCAATGCATACAACTTCCGTTCCTGCAGTCTCTCCTCATAGGGCCTACCCTCCATGCCCTGAATCATCCTGGTCATGCTCCTGGCTCCTGACTTCAGTCAGGCACTTTCACACCTATCATAAAACATACAATGAAAACACTTGACATACAATCTACTAAAACTCCACGTTGCCCCAATGAATAACAAGTAACAGTACAGAGTACACACTTGCAACACAGTACATGTTTATAACAGCGAGGCAGCATCAGCAGCCACAGTTAATATGTTTTTAATACTTGACCCAATAGTCCATACAGCTCATCTGGTCTTACAGTGGAACTGCAGAGTGCACCCCTCCTCAATTGCCCTGACCGGTTTTGAGCATACACTCTTTCTCAGGGAGCAGAAGAAGAGCACATGCTCAAAACTGGTCAGGCCAGTTGAGGAGGGGTGCACTCTGCAGTTACCTTGTAAGACCAGATAAGCTGAAAGGATTACTGGGTCAATTATTAAAAACATATCAACTGTGGTTGCTGGTGTTGTCTTGCTTTTCTAAACTTATTTCCCCTTTTGGACATGGCTCAGCAGTTATGGAGCTGCCTTTCTTATTTTAACAGAGTACATGTACCTGTAAAACATAATCAAAAAATAATGCGATCTCTTGGTCAGTTTTAAATTTCTTCTCCAATTTAAGTGCAGACCAAGCAGTATGTACATTTTCCAAGTTTATTGAACACCTTCATTTATTCCTATCCTGATCTAATTTCCTTTTCTTTGCCGTTTCTGGAGAGTAGATAGCAGGATGACCACTCTTTCTCTTTGGTGGCATACCTTTGCAATAGACATATATTGTTAACGATCAAATACAACAATCTTCAAAACACACCACAGGCACCATAAAAATATAACTGTGTGGAACTGTGTGCAGAATAACACTATAGTACTCAGTATCTAACCATGTTCACAAATACAGGCATACAAATCAAATTCAACCATCTTCATTCACAGTCACAGCATTGTGTGCACGTATATCATAATCAAGGGTTCGAACATGTGTTGGCATACAACTACTGATTACTCCCCCTCCACAAACCCAACCCACACATCAAACAATTACAGCATTATGACTCCCTGTGGGAGGTAAATTCTGACAGAATGCCTTTGCAATGGCCTTCTTAGCCCTACATTTTGTATCTTGACACTCCCCCACCAGGTTGTGTGACAAAAAATAGCAAATGCAATACAATGATTTCATGGCCAGGTAACATCAGACTACATGTTCACCACCCTCAGTGTGGAGGAATGCATCCTCATGTCACCTAGACATAAACGCATATTGCTCTATATTGTATGGTGTAATGTGGTAGTTTATGCAGTCATACACTAAAAGTAGTTGTTCTGCTGCAGTAGTGACATCATCAATAACAAATATTTTTTTTGTCCTGCATTACTGAGGACATTAAAATTCAATGGGTTATAGCAGTCATTGTGATTCATCCCATGCCTTGTGAGAGTTGTGTACCAGTGTGCTCGACAGCATCAGTTGTGAATCAAGGGCATTGACAGAACGGATTACAAAATTTGAAACAATGAGTGTTTTTTTTCCTATTTTCCACTCAACATACACTGTTTAGAACACTACATGGTTACCCATGCACTACTCGGCTACTCTTCTGCCTCGTACATACAATGTCGACTTGGAGACCTCTCCAGCTTCGCTCTCGAGGCAATCAGTAGGCATTGTTTCTACATGGTGAAAAACATAGCCTTGTACTGTATGGTTACTCATACACTAACCTATATCCAAAGATAAAGTCCATTGCCAGTTGCACAGCCCAACTGAGCACTTTAAACCTGTACATTCATTTACATTGTTGGGCATCAGCTCACATGGACAGACAAGTGGCATGCCAAACAATATAGCTCATAAAACACAATGAATTCATGCACAGGTTACATCAGGCTGCATGCTCACTACCCTTTAGTGTGGATGACTGCATCTTGATGCCACCCGGTCTTAACCACCTATTGCTTTGGAAAAATACAAGTCACTTGAACGTTGCACTACCCACCTGGGCACTTTCAAACTGCACATTCTTTTGGGGCATCAGCTCACATGGGCATACAATGGTATGACTAAAAAAATTATACAAAGCTCTATGATTTCACGAACGGGTAAGACCAGGCAACAAGACATGTGCAAGAATGAGGGGCAAATTCAGGAAGGCCAGAATACCCTGTCAGTGGACCCAGGAGATTCAGGTAGCGCTGCAGGAAAAAAAGGCTTCCTATAGGTGCTTCAAGCATTCCAAATGGATCACAGGGAAATATGAATAGATGGCCAGGACAGTCACCAGAGTGGTGAAATCAGCTAAGGCGAGGAAGAAGCAGAACTTGCCTAGGGAAATCATGGTGGGGAACAAGCGTATCTTTAGATACATTGGGGAAAAGGGGAAAGTGAGGAAGCAGATTAGCATGATTAGGAGAGGAGAAGACATGGGCACAGGATGTTGTGGAACAGGCCAAGGCACTGAACTAGTACTTTAAAATCACTTTTTGCCAAAGAGCACAGGGGGCTACATCATTCAGGGGAAGACATGGTTAGCCTACAGAAGCGGTGGGAATCATACAGATCAGGAGTCCCAATGGGTATAGGGAGGGAGCAGGGCCAGCACCGTCAGGTAAGGGGGGAGAGACAAATCACAGCGCCAACTGGGAAGACGTGGAGGTGAAAATCCCAGTAGAGAGAGTGAGACAAGACCTCACATCCCTCAGAACAGAGAGAGCACAAGGGCCAGATCAAATATATCTCAGGGTGCTGGGGGAACTGGTGGATGTCCTGGCACCTCTGCTAGCAGAGGTTTTCTACATCTCTCTGAAGATGGGGTAGGTGTCCTAAGACTAGAGTGTGGCTATATTCTACCAATCCACAAGGAGGATCAAGAAAGGAGGTGGGGAACTACAGGCCTGTTAGCCTGACGGTGGTGGTGAGCAACATGACAGAGACTATTATCAATTAAAGGCTTGGGGGGGGGGACTGGAGAATTTGGTGTACCTGGATGTCAGACAAACCTTGTGGAGGTCTACAATTGGGTGACAATTGCCCTGGACCATGGAAGAACAGTGGACATCCTCTTCCTCAACTTCAGCTAGGCGCTTGCTGCGGTACCTGACTGTGGCCTGCTGGTGAACCTAAGGGAAATGGGTGTGTGAAAGCAAATCATTAGATGGATAATGAATTGGCTCTCAGAGGGTGGTGTTTGAGGGGCTAGTCTCACCTCCAAAGAGGGTCATTAGTAAGGCCCCCCAAGGATCTGTCCTAGGGCACCTCTGGTTGGGTATACTGAAAGACATAAAAACCATATAGGAAACAATATGCTACTATTTCACTACCTTCAATGGGTGTGAGTGGTGTGTGGGGTGCAGCCCCCCAATGTTCTAAAAATGCATGAGCCATTTCAAATGCAATGTACATGAACACTATTTACATCCCATGGGATTGGGTGGGTGCAGCCCCTCAGTGCTCTAAAGTGCATGAATGAGCATTCAACGAGACAGAAAGGGTGCTGAAAATAAGATGCAATGTGTTGCTGTACTAGGCTTTGTAAGGTAATCCCCACAACAGAGTGCTCGGTGATACTAACTGATTACATAAATGAGCTGCTGTCCAATTTATTCTGTACTAAACAAATGCCTCTAACGCTATATATAAGGTGTTACTTTCAATTTGTTACAGAACTGATTTCAATTGAATAAGTGAACCCCCTGTATCATTTACTTTTGTGTGGAAATGCTGAATGGTTGTGTTTCATTTATCTCATATCAGAGATACCTATAGAATTAAGTGTAAAAGCATCACAAAATGCTGCATTGCTCTATTCACCAGCATCTCGAGTGCGGCCTGTCAGAGTCGCAGCCCTCTGATAGACCCATGCCGTGCTGTCTCTAACAGCTGCGCAATCCAACTATTCTGACCCTAATAGATCAATAAAGCCCCACATTTCACATTTACTCGCTATGCAGGCAGCCATAGTCACTAGCCTAGTGACTACATTCACCACATTGTATTTGATCCAGGTCGCCTGTGATCCTTGCAGTCTACTTTGCTGCGTTCTCCAAAAGCCATACGTAAGGAAATTAACTCTAACTCAGACACACTAGGAGGCCATGGTACCAGCTTCTTTACAGCTCTGTACTACTAAGCTTTGACCTACTTGGCATATCACTGACTACAACCATACTGCCACTACCTCCAGCCTTGTGAATGCTGAACCGTTTCATTTACAAGACTTTACAGGAGGCAACACCTGAAACACACACCCTGCCCAAGTTGCCCTGTACTTTCAGATAGTCGCTTGACCCAAAGTCAAACAGCCAGGTTTTTTTTTCTATAGAAACATGACCATTACACCACTCCAAAGGAAAAAAACCTTCGCTTACTGTGCTTCACCATACCACAATACACAAAAACTCGGACGCCAATATCTATGTGCAGGGAAGTCCAACACTGAAGGAAAACAAACCAAACTTCCCACCTTGGAACGAGCATGAGCATGTCAGGTGTACTGATCTGTGCTAACACTGCATTATGGGGCATCGATTGCTACAACAAACATGGTGCACTGGTACATAATTTGTATGAATTAATTTAAAAATAATTTAAAAAATGAAATGAAAAGCACTCCCTTCTTAATAATGCCACCAAATTTGTGCACAGGATGAACAGCGACATCTGCTCAAGGGGTAAGCTATAACACGTTTTTTAATACATTTGCCTCATTGCACTGCTGCTTAAAGTATAATGTACTCCTGATAAACTCTTCTTTGATTTTTTTGTATGTTGACTGTTGTTTTGTAACTGTTCTGTATATTTTGATGTGGAACCTCTGTAAATGAGCTTCTAGCTGAAAGATTGTAATCCTAAACTGAAATAAATACTGATTTTAAACTATTTACAAAAGTACTTAATACACAACTTTTGAAGTCAGCAAAACATTTGATCACATTAGCACAATCTTGTTCTATCCCAGAAAGAAGCATCACTGACCATTGAATTCTTAGAGAAATCATAGAAAGAGGGAATGATGAAAGGATAAAAGGTTTCTTATCACTTGACCAGAGACAAGCTTTTGACTCTGTGATTCACACATACTTATGGGATGTCTTAGATAAATATGGCATACCAAACAAATTCATTAACTGGATAAACTGTATCTATGAAATGGACACAGTAACTGCAGTGATTAATGGATGGTGTGGACTTAAGATACCTGTAAAAAGTGGAGTGAGACAAGACTGCCCTCTAAGCCCGCCTTTTATATGTATTTTGTCTGGACCCTTTACTAAGAGCATTGCATTCTTCTCCATTATTAAAGCCCCTACAAAATGAAGAAGGAATCATGCCATATAACACTTTGGCATATGCCGATGATATCTGTGTTTTAGTCATAGATGCTGGAAAGGGCGGGGGGGCACTAGGGCCATGGCCCTACCACTTTGATAAGTGGCCCTATCAGTTTTTGCAATCATGTTGATGTATTTAATAGGGGAGGATTTACCCCTTACATCCTTGACCGTACCACTTTGGTTTTAGTAGATGATGAACTATCAGCAATAGAAGCATTATAAATTTGTAAACAATATGGCACATTTTCAGGAGCCTTATTGAACCTAGACAAATGTATAGAAAAAAAACATAGGAACAAAAATACAACTTTAACATCTATTGCAGGTATAAAAATGTCAAAAGACCCTATTAAAATGTTAGGAATCCAGTTTGGAACAGACCAGATAGACATATTAAACTGGGAATCAAAAATAACATAGGGGAAAACCTTAGTTGCAAAATGGAACCGGTGGCAATTTGAAAAGAAAAAATAGATTTACCTTATTAAAACTTATTTAATATCCATATTCTTATACATAAATTATATTCCCCTCCCCCCACACACACCAAAATCACTCAAAACATCTCTGCTAAGTGTATTTTTCCAGGCTTTATAGGGGAGCAGATTGAATTCAATCAGAAGAAATGTAACATATGTTTCATTGAAACAAGGAGGATTCAACATGGTCAACTCCATAGTTTTCTTTTGTAGCATATTTCTTATCACAAATTTAAAACCAGTTTTAATAAATACAAACAGATGTTAGTGCTCTGTACTATTTTTTAACTGTCACTTGGTTTAGAAATTTGGATATGGGACTTTGAAAGTATTAAAAGTTCCAACACTAGCACCCCCTTATATCAGAGAAACCTTCCTAAAACTTCGGACCTGGAAGGTTACCAGTCATCAGATATTAACATCTAATTGGAAAACAAATATACAAATAGATACTTGACACCACCTTTCAGGCAGCTACATTTAGTACTTGCTCCTCCTCCCCATAAAACCATAATTAATGGAGCTATAAGTGGAACCTAGGATACCCCCCAAAATATGAGACATTCATTGACTATGTTGCCATGAAAAATTAAATATAAAAGCAAATCATAAACATAAGCAACTGGAAGATAAACATTGTAAGAGAGAGTTATGTGCACAACAGGTGAAAACAGTAGAACACTTATTTTTCACATGTTCTTATATCTCTGGCTTCTGGAAGTTCATTGCCACTGAATGGTCTGAAAAACAATTTGCTTCTGTAAATTATGAAGTGCTGATATACAGAAAGTATACCGGATTATGGAAAAAATGGAATAAGAGTACTCTGAATGTATTATTTTTGGTTATCCGAATGTGTTATTTTTGGTTATCAAATGGTGTATTTGGCAAATGAGATGTTTATACACCTTACAACAGAAGCAAACCTTTTATTTGACTAATCAGGAACATCACATATGAACTACGTGGCATATATCATGCAGAAGCAAAACACACTACAAGGATTTTTTTGGGCTGAACACTAGAAGAATATGCCATGGATAACAGACTCAGATGCCCTGATTACATGAGTAATATCTTTATTTGTGCCACAAGTGTCAGGATAAAAACTGACACATAACTTCGGTTATCTGAGACACTGTGTGAATAAATGGGTGGTGATGTAATCACTATGTGGATAACTTCAGGTTATCCACATAGTGATTACATCATCACCCAATTATCCACACAGTGACTTCATCATTAACCACCACCATCTGTGCTGCCTGCTCAGCAGTACTGCCTCTCAGTTTCACTTTCACCTTCTCACAGCGCTCTTTACAACCCAAGCTATCATAGTCCCAAAGACTCACAAAATGCACACCGTAACCAAATCCCCCCCAAAAAACCAGAATCACATTTTAAATTAAAATACTCTTAACAAAAAAAGCCATGTTTTCTTCTTTCTCAGCACAGCAACCCTGCAAACCAAACACAGCAACCAGGCACAGAGAAAAAAACATGGACAGAAACTTAAGAAAAAAATAATATATAACAAAACTGAACCCAAAAATCCTGTTGCATAAATTAAATATGCATTGCAGTGCCTGTGGGATAACCCAAGTTGTTGTACAGTAGCCTGTGATCTCGTAAACCTCACTC
This sequence comes from Neoceratodus forsteri, assembly GCA_016271365.2. Classification (NCBI taxonomy): domain Eukaryota; kingdom Metazoa; phylum Chordata; order Ceratodontiformes; family Ceratodontidae; genus Neoceratodus; species Neoceratodus forsteri. The sequence goes on along the minus strand of CM057449.1, from coordinate 1,122,964,330 downwards.
ATGGCCAGCGCTGTGAGGTTACTTGAGTCACAGGCTACTGTCACAACTACTTGTATCCACAGGCCTACACATATCCTTATTTTCTTCAGGATTAATCCCTTATATAAACAAAAGAATGTATTGTTTCTTTTTTTTCTCTTTGCTTTTGGAATATCCTGAATTTTTCTTTGTTGTTTGACCTGTGAAAACCATGTATTTTGTTTTATTTTATTTGTTTGTCTGATTTTCCTCAATAATAAACTCCCCTACTGTTTTTGAGAAGTGCCATGGGATCTTCTACATCCACCTGAACAGCCACCAGAACAGGGATATGGGACCTTGGTTTAATGTCTTATACTTAGTTTTTTGAGACAAACAGAAGGCTTATATGCCCGTAGTGTCTGTCTATCACATTAGTGGGGCCATCGTATTCCATAATTAGTTAATATGTACTTGTCCAGTTTATGTTTGAATGACATGAAGGAGTCAGCATTTACTATCTCACTCTGCAACTCATTCCATATAGGCATGACACTTTGGGTGTAAAAGAACCTCCTGTCTTTTTTCTTTTGGAAAATTAACTTTATCTATTTTGGATGACTTCTTAAATTAAAAGTTCTATTGCTGAACTGTATACCCAAGTTATCCATGACCTGGCTATTCCCTACAATTTTATACCTTTCTAGTAAGTCTCCTCTTGTTGTACTGAGCTCCCATGGATATAAGTCCAACTTCTGCATTCTAGTTTCATATGGTTTATCTCCCAGGCCATGGATAATCTTGCTACATCTCTGTACTTTCTCCAAGCTATATATGTCTCTCCTTAGGTAAGGACTCCATAATGGCGTGTAGTAATCCAAATGTCATTGGACAAAGACTTTATAGAGGGGATCATACAAGTTCTATTTCATGTGATGAATGCTTTTTTATGCATTCTATAATTTTGTTGGACTTTTTAATAACCTCCCCACAGTGGGGACCAAAGCCCAAATCATTGCTAACTAGATCTCCTAAGTCTTTTTCATTTTCTTCTGCTTTTAGTTGTATTCCTCCTAGGTGGTAGCTGCTTTTCATATTTTTAACCCTGAGGTGAACGACAACACATTTTTCTGTGTTAAATATCACACCATTTTTAGATGCTTGGTTTTCTAGTATTTTAGGTCTTCTCTCATGGCTTTCACCTGTGTGTTGTTCCCTTCCTTTGTCCCTAGTTGTGAGTCATCAGCAAACTTTGTAAACCAATTCCTTATCTCCTCATTCATATCCTTAATAAATAATGCAAACAAGACTGGCCCTAACCCTGAGCCCTGTGGCACTCCACTCATTACTGGTCCATTGTCTGACAGATGACCTCTTTATCCTGACCTTCTGTGTTCTTCCTGTTAACCACATTTGGACCCATCTTAGCAATTGGTTATTAATGCCAAGATATGCTAGTTTGAGCATTAGAGTATTATGTGGGGCTTTATTTAAAAAGCATTTTTGATGTCCAAAAACACTACATCAACTGGTTGGTTGCTGTCCAGTGCTTTACTGACCATGTCATAAAATATTAGGGTATTTGTTAAACAGGATCTATGTTTTTTGAACCCATGCTGGGATTCGTCATTCAAATTCTTATCATTAATTTTCTCTTCTATTTTATCCTTGATTATGGATTCTAGCAACTTGCCCAAGACGGCCATCTGACCTATGGGTCTGTAGTTTCTCACTTCTCCCTTATCACCTTTTTTATAGATTGGGCCCACCACAGCTATCCTCCAATCCTCCAGAACATTCACAGTAGCTATAGACATATTATACAGTTTTTAGAGTGGCTCAACCAACCATGTACTTATTTATTTTATCATTCTGGGGTGTACAGTATATTATCTGGTCCTGTTGATTTAGATAGATTAATGTTATTTAGTTACTTAATTATATCTTCCCTTGTGATTGTTATGGTAGTCTGATATGAACTATTTGATTTAAAACCTTCAACTCTATTATTAGTGTCATTCTCAAAAATGGAGTAAAAGTACTCATTAAAAATTTTGGCCTGGCTGGTAGGTTCAATAATCTCCATATCCCCTGTTCTTAATGGCCCCACTGTCCTATCCACCGATTTATTGTTGATGTATGCAAAAAAAAGATTTCCCATTATCTTTAGTATCAGACAATCTAAATTCTACTTTGCTTTTTTCAGATTTAATTACCCTTTTACTATTTCTTAGCTGTTGTTTATGTTTCATAATGTTATACTGGCTAATATCTTATTTCATTTCCCCATATGCTCGCCTCTTTTTTATGAGCTTTTTTTTTCACCATATGGGTATACCATATTGGAACCTTTCCCCTTTTGTTATACATTGGTCTAGTTGGGACATATTTATCCTCAAGTAATAATATTTTGTATTTCATACTTGGCCATAATTGTTGTATTGTCTGGTTTTCAAAGTCCCATTCCCAGTCATTCAGGTCCTTTCTTATTTGTTCAAAATCAACCTTGAAGTAATTCTTTACAACTGTCTTTCCTGATAATTTTTGGAGTTTTATATTAATTTTGAACATCACTATCCCATGGTCACTATTTAATAGTGGTATGTGTATTTCCATATCCTTAATTCTGTCTGTTCCATCTGTAAATACTAGATCTAGGATGTTGTTATTCCTTGTAGGCTGGTCAACCATTTGACGTAGTCCATTGTCTATACCTAAATCTAGGAGGAGTTGTTTCTGTCTGTTAAATGGTGTACCAATGTTATACCAATATCCCAGTTTATGCCAGGTGCATTTAAATCACCCAGTATTATCATCACTTTCCCCCAGGTATTCTCATGTATGCTCTTTATTAAGCTGGTATAATCATTAGGGGGTTTGTAGCAAAGTCCTGCCCTGAGTTTTTTGTTGTTAGCCCTGGTTATTTCAACCCAGATTGTGTCATTTTCAGGTGCTGTATGGTTATCAATATCTAACTGTGTACATAGCATGTCATCTTTTACGTACATAGCCACTCCCAACCCCTTCTGTCTTCCTTGTCCCTATGGAAGACCTTGTATCCAGGGAATTCCCTACTCCAGATGGTATTACCTGTCCACCATGTCTCCATTACCATTGCCAAATCAATTTTTTTTTCATAATTAATTCTAATTCTGCTTTTTTAACTACTGTACATTTAGGCTTCTTGCATTCATTAACAAACTGGATATGCCCTGATTTCATTTTACTTTTCCTTTGTTCTATTCATAATACTTGTTGGCATATTAGTTTTGGCCATCAAAAATATCCCATGTTTTAACTCATTGTCTCCTAGCTGACACCTGTAGGCATCAGTAAAATGCACTGGTGTGTCCTAAGGATGCCTACAGAAGTCAGCTACTGACTTCCTGTGTGCCCTGACAACGTCTGGAGAAGTCACTTATATATTTTAATATATAATGTAACAGAATATAATATATATTTGACTGCATAACACTGTTGGAAAGGTAATTTTGTGCTGAACAACTTTGTGTATATCATGTATACTTTAGGAGTTATTCGTATTTGTTTATGGTATGGTGTGTATGGCTTATGTTGCCTGTTTTAGTGGAAAAAAAATATTGTTGCTGTTTCAACCAGAATAGAAAAAAATTAAATTACATATTATTCTTTGCATACCACCACTGGAAAGGTACATTTGTGCTGAATAACTTTGCCACTCATACTTTGTGTCTAGCACTTACGGTTCTTGAGCTATTAGGATTTGCTTGTGGCATGCTGACTATGGCTTGATTTTGCTTAGAAAGGCCCAGGATTTACTATTAATACTATACAGGAGACAAGTGGTGCAACTTCAAAGAGCTCCTGTGGAGGCAATGAGTTAATACATTTGATGTTTCTTTCCAGGCACCATCTCCTTAATCAGTTGTTGTATGCTTTTGTTCTGTAAGTTCTTTCCCCACCAGCTCTTAGTACTGGTAATAGTTCTGACAGGATAATTTGTGCATTTTCTTTTGGTAGTAAATTGCATAAATTCTCCATCTCTTTTGCCACGTCCTCCATACTTCTCCTACCTAGATTGTTAGTACCAGCATGTATAAGTACTATTCTCAGTTTGCCTTATTTCTGAGCATCCCGGGTATCATAGCTGCAATGTCTCTGACACCCACCCCACTACAGCTACAGGTAGTTGTGTTTTCCTTATTTTCCCTCATTGTGTACCTATCTGTGTACTTAGTTATTGAGTCCTCCAGTATGTAATATTGGTATGTTGTTTGTGCCTGTCCCATTATCTCTGATTCTGTAACATTGTCTCTGATTCATCATGTTCCCTATTTTGTCCATCTTGTCCCCCTTCTGTTTCCATGTTTGTACTGCAGTCTATAACATTCATATTTAGAGGAGCAATCCATGCCTACTGGCTGCCTTGTATTTGGTGTGTGTGTGTGTGGGGGGGGCGGGATTTGCTTGATTTCTATTGCTGCTTGTGGGGACCTCGCCTATTATTAGGTCATCAGAATGATTACTAAGATCAATCAACAGTGGTGTATCAGAATTTGAACCACTTGTTGGTGCCTCATCACTACTCAGACCTATCTGCTCATTATCAATATCAATTAAGGTAGAGGTATGGCTACTATTGGTATCCTTTATGATAGGTATGTCCTTTCTAGTTCTCCCTACTGGTATACTCATACATGTTTCTTTAATACTTGTTTGTGCTTCAGTGTCCTGCTGTGATGACTCATTATCCATAAGAGTACTTTATATGTCATATATATTTTTGGTTGGGCTATTAAACAGCATGGCTTTGCAACCTTTTTTGAATTTTTTTTATTGTTTACAAATTCCCAACCTTCATTTACTTCCTGTTCGGTACTATCTTCTGGTCTGCATCTTTTCTTTGTAATCATTGGGCTGACTTTATTTACAGGATTGATTTGGTCTGTGCTACAGTGGGACATCTCCCTACTTTGTTTTTGCAAGGTCTGCCAAAGGTTATCAGTTCTATTAGTACCCTTTGTATTGGCTGCATTGATAGCTCTAAGTTTTGACATAATTTCTGACTGGCTTATTTTAAGCAGGGATAACTTACTATGGAAGGTTTTAATATCCTCCTCAAGAATGCAATTATTTACACACTTTTCACATATAAGATGTTACTAGCAGGCAGAGTTACCATCAGTTTATACATGTCACAACCTGTGCATTGAATTCCTACCTCCCCATCTAGTGTTATTATCCCATTCGCCATGTCTTTTTTTTGTTTGTTTGTCTCTACTACTCGCTATGCACAGCTCAGTGACAGAGATAGAGGTGTGTTACAATCCAGCACCACAGATAGTTATCTTGTTACCAATTTCCTTTCCTCTGCTCTAAAAATGAAGTACCTCGACTTTTGTAACTACCTCCACAATACACCATAAAAGCGTACCTCTAGTTCCTCTGTTCCTGCTCTACCACACACCTGTCTCTGAAAGATGGCACCTCAGGAGTGCAGCATCCAAACCTTGCTGCGCTATAGTGTCAGGATTGGGATTTAACCCAAGTTCCTGGTCTGGGGATGGAACCTACAGCCTTCTGATCTTCTGGCCTGAGATGCAAGTGTGCAACCTGCTGAAGTACTAACACTGACTTTGTGACTTTACTCCGAATCACCCACTTCTCATTATCCATGGCTTGGGCACTTCAGGTTATTAAAGAATTTAGACTGCTGTCAAACTATAAATTGAACAAGGAAAAGACAGAGGTTATGCCCCTTAACCTGAGAGTAAATAAACAGGACATAACAGTATTGAGATTAAGGTGGAAACAGAACAACCTGAAATATTCAGGTATCCTGGTTACAGAAAAAGCCTCAGGACATAGTCTCTCAAAACTTAGACCCCTTATTGAAGCAACTTAAAGCAGATCTGGATAGATGAGCATACCCCCCACTCATACTATGGGAAAAACTAACCTTATCAAGATGAATCACCTGCCCAGACTGTTATACCCATTAAATATGATGAAGACTACCATGCCAAAAAAATGGCTCGATAAATTGCACAGTCACATTTCCAACTTTCTATGGGCTGGCAAAGGAGTCCACTGGGTCTATTATAAACTGTCAGTGTCTAGACTGTTTGGGGGCCTTAGGCTACTTGACCTAGACCTATTTCACTTAGCAATCTCAGCTGGCAACATACCTATGGTGACTTGCAGACCCATCCCCTAGGCAAGAACTAAAGTATACCCCTCTATGATTTCAACCCGAGATGGCACTGTGCAGAAAAGCAGGCATTAGTACTAAGGCCTTAATTGTACACTACAGTGTGGAATCTCCCTCATCAGCTGAGTAACACACCCATGGCAGCAACCAAAAAAACTCATGATCAACTCTTCATATTCCTAAAACTATATGCTTTGAATGATTGGATGCAACCTTTGACTCATAATCCTAATTTTCTCATAGATGGAGCACCAATTCACACTTCTCCCTTGTCTATTAACATTACCAGAGTGGACCAGCTCTACCTAGACAATAAGAGTATTAGCTTTAATACTTTTCAGCAGCAGTACCAGGTTGCAAACTAAGTAGTATGTAACTTTCTGCAGATTTCCCACCTACTTGAGAAATATTTCAGAGGACTGCAGAGAGACACAAGGCACAGTGACACCTTACTCCTTCTGGTCAGCTGGACTGACCTGCTCCATCAGATATATCACCTTTGCCTTTGCTTGTACAATCTCACCTTTACTAAGGCTGATGGCTCAGCAGCATACTGGCAACCTGCACTGCCCAAGCCACATGGAGAGTATAATTTAGGCCAGCTATGGAAGGACCTGTATAAGCACATCAGACTTGATTCTTATTGGCTTATGCAACTTAAAATAATACACAATATGTATTTCACACTAATGAATGTATAGAATGCAAAGACATCCATCAAACATTTGTACCCTGTGTAACGCTAGCCTAGGTACACTGTTCACATATTATGTTAATATCCTAAGGCACAGCCTTTATGGCGAGCAATTAAAAGTAAACTTGACCCATTACTGAGGCTAAAGGGGGGCCTTCACACCCTCAAAATGTGTCCTGGGAGACTACAAAGGCCAACTCTTGGTAAACCAGAAAATGTCACATAGCTCTTATAGCAGTTTGTGCAAAGAAAGTACTGGTCCACCACTGGTTAGACCAGGACATACCTTCATACCAGGAATGGTATGGTGAACTTTTGTTTGCTTTAAAGGTGGAAAACTCCTTTGCAAGTATGACTAATAGGATGAAAAGATATAGGAGCAAATAGGAGAAATTGGACATCCTAATGATGCTAGACTAAAAATGCACAGTACATAAGAAAAGTACCTCTTCATGAAAGGTAATTAGTCTGAGACTGTGTATGTTTTTCCCTTTTTATTGTTTTTAGCATTAGCTGTGGAAGTGGTTATGACTGTTGAGACACGGTGGGTAGTGGTCATAAGCACTGTCACTAATTCCTAAACTATGACTATATATATTGTGTTCTGGTGGGGGATCATGTTGTATTTATACTGTCCGTATGTGTACTTAATGTTAAATATCAATGAAGTACATTTAAATAAAAGATAGAGAGGTTGAGGTTACAAGTGGGGAGCTGCAGGGCTCAGTTCTGGGCTCAGCCACTTCAACCTTTTAATTTGCGGCATGGGGTGGGCATACAAGGAAAGATTTGCCTCTTAACAGATTACACAAAGATCTGTACTAGGACGGACACTGAGAAAAGAATTAGATGCTAAGGAAGGACATAGAAAGACTGGTAAAATCGTCTAAGATCTGGCAGCTAAGCTTCATCGTAAAAAATGTAAAGCAATACACATTAGGAAAAGGAACCCAAGACCACAGTACTCAATGGGGGTGTGGGGGTGGTACCAGAAAGCACAACTAAGGAAAAAGACCTGGGGGTTATAATCTCAGATAACCTGAAATCCACAACACATTGCAACAAGGCTGTTAGCAAGACAAATAAGATGATGAGGTACACTGGGAGAGTAATCAGCTGCAGAAGTTGGGTGGTGATCCTCTCACTCTACAGATCACTGGTGTGAGCGCATCTGGAGTACTGTGCAAGGCACTGGAATCCATACCTTTGTAAGAACTGCAAGAGGGTGGGGGCAGAACAAAGAAGAGTGGCTAACATGATTCAGGGAATGGGGGAAGGTGCATGAGGAGAGGCTACCAGACCTCAACATGTACACACTAGAGAGGAGGAGGGAGAGGTAGGACATGACAGTAACCTACAGATACCTGCAACTGATAAATAGGCTAATTTTTAATGGCATTTTGCCTTAAGTAAAAACACAAGTATGAGGCAGAATTAATTGAAGCTGGCCAGAAGAAGATTCAAGCAGGCTGTCTGCAAGCACTTTTTCACTGAAAGAGTGGTGGATAAGTAGAACATACTGCCAGAGGAGTTAGTTCAAGCTACAGAAGTGGGAGGGTTCTAAGTAGGGTGGGACAGTCACATGGCCATAGTAAGAAACACAGAAACATAGAATTTGATGGCAGATAAGAACCGATTGGCCCACCTAGTCTGCCCATTTCCCTACCTGATGGATAAGCTATAGATTCTAGTTAATCAACAGCTTACTTCCTCCTACCCCCCCGAATTGCCTTATGCCTGTCCCATGCATTCTTGAATTCTTGCACTGTTTCTGACTCCACAACCTCCTCAGGAAGGCTGTTCCATGCATCCACAACCCTCTCTGTAAAAAAAATACTTTCTAACTTTACCTCTGAGCCGTCCCCCCTCTATCTTCAAATTGTGCCCCCTTGTTCTTGCACATCTCTTCTTCTGAAAGATACTACCCTCTTGTACTTTGTTAATTCCCTTGAGATACTTGAAAGTTTCTATCATGTCCCCCCCTCCTTTCCTCAAGGGTATACATATTAAGCTGCTTTAGTCTCTCCTCATATGTCTTCTGGTGCAGACCCTACACCATTTTGGTTGCCCTCCTCTGAACAGCCTCCACTCTGTCTATGTCTTTGCAGAGATAGGGTCTCCATAATTGCATGCAGTACTCCAGCTGAGGTCTCTTTAAGTGTCTGTACAGAGGGATAACAACTTCCTGTTTTCTACTGTTGATGCCTCTCCCTATGCATCCCAGTATCTCCCCAGCCCTCCTTACTGCCTTCTCACATTGCTTGCCCACCTTTAGATCATCTGATATAATTACTCCTAGGTCTTTTTCGATTTTTGTTGTTGTTATTAACTCAACCCCCACTGTGTACTCTTTCCCTGGGTTTTGTTTCCCAGATGCATTACCTTGCACTTCTTTGCATTGAATCTGAGCTGCCACATATTTGACCATTCCTCCAACCTTGCTAAGTCCTTTTTCATTCTTTCCACACCACCTTGTGTATCAACCCTGTTGCAGATCTTTGTGTCATCTGCAAAGAGACATACCTTTCCTTCCATGTGCTCTCCAATGCCACTTATAAAGACATTAAAGAGGACCGGTCCCAGTACTGAACCCTGTGGTACCCCGCTAGTTAGCCTCCTTTCTTCACTGTGAACTTGTTTACTATTACCCTTTGCGTCCTGTTGTCCAGACAGTTTTTTATCCAGGCTACCACCTTGGGACCCACTCCCAGGCTGGCTAACTTGTATATTAATCTTTTGTGTGAGACTGTGTCAAATGCCTTGCTAAAATCTAGGTAGGCCATATCCACAGCCCCTCCCTAGTCTACTACTTTGGTCACCCAATCAAAGAAATCTATAAGGTTCGTCTGACATGACCTTCCTGCTGTGAAACCATGCTGTCTTGGGTCCTGTGCCCCACTGGCCTCTAGGTACTCAACAATTCTTTCCTTCAGAAGTGATTCCATCATTTTCCCTACCACTGAAGTCAAACTAACTGGTCTGTAGTTTCCTGCCTCTGCCTTGCTCCCACTTTTGCGAAGTGGAATCACATTTGCCCTCCTCCAGTCCTCAGGTACCACCCCATCCTCCCATGATTTGTTAAAGAGCATAGTCAGTGGTGTTATTAGTTCTACTCTTAGTTCTTTTAGAATTCTTGGGCGAATCCCATCAGGCCCCATGGCATAGTCCACCTTCAGTTTCAAAGTTCTTTCAAAACCCTTTCTTCTGTGAATGGACTGGTATCGACCTTCCTATTCAGAGTTTCTCCCTTGTTTGGTTTAGGTACCTCCCCCTCCTCTTCCGTTGTGAATACTGAGCAGAAATATTCATTCAGTATCCCTGCTTTTTCACTGTCACCCTCTGTCCACATTCTCTCCCCTTTATTAAGCCTCAGTATCCCTCCCTTGGTCTTTCTTCGCTCCCTAATGTACCTATAAAATGTTTTATCCCCCTTCTTAACAGAGTTGGCTGTCTTTTCCTCAGTTTGTGCCTTTGCTATTGTGACTGCCTTCCCTGCCTCCTTCTGCTTTAACTGATAAAGTTCTCTGTCCTGCTCCTTCTGTGTTTCTTTATACTTCCTGAATGATACCCTTTTCTCCTTAACCTTCCCTGCCACCTCTTTTGAGAACCATAGTGGTTTTTTCCTTCATTTTGTTTTGTTGATTTGCTTCACACAAAGGCTTGTTGCCTCTGCTATGGCTGTTTTGATTATTCCCCATTGTTCCTTCAATCCCCCTTCTTGTCCATTTGCTAGTGCTTTTCTGCTTTTCATTTTCCCAAAGTCAGCCTTTGGGAAGAGGCAGAAGTAAGAGGGAGGGCCTCTAGGGCCTTTGCAGTGTAGCTAGGTAGAGTGGTCAGATCAGACGGACTGCTGGACCTTTTTCTGCTATCACTTTCTTCTGTTTCTCTGTCAGCAAGTTGACGGGCAACCAGCACAGCCCTCCTTCCATTTCTTTTGACCACCATATAATGAGCTGAAGCAGTCTCACGCTCCTGCAGTAACACTTCATTGGCTCCAGCTGGAGACAGTCTGGTGATTACAGTCAAAGCTACGTAATTGGGATGCAGATAATAAGGATGTCTGCCTTACTGGTAGAGCACCATGAAATTCTTCATATTTTTTAAAATTTTTATTTCTATTTTTATTTTTCCAAAATTTCTTGTTATTTCTTTTTATTCATTGAAAATGTAGTTTTATTTCTTGTTATCACATTTACATTCATAACATACCTCAAAATGGCCTTATACATACTAGAAATCTCATTCCTAGTACTGCATACTACATTGTATTAAGCAGCATTTTGCCATGGTCTTGAAAGGTTTTGTGAATCAGTCAATTCTGCTGCCGCTTTCTTGTGGACCATTACTGTGGTAACAATGCAGCCTAAACAACAACTGCTGCAAACATTAATTTAATTTTTGGCAAAAAGTCAATCAATTTGTTAACATTTTTTCATGTGTTTGTTTTCATTTTATTTCTTTTTATATGTTGAATTTCTTGTTATTTCTTATTTAAGAAAAACACGGATCTCTACTTATTGGGATGTTCCACTGGGCAAGGATTAAGTAGATATGTACTGTAATTCTATCTATGCTGTCACTGCTTAATGGGGATGACCCTGTCATTTTATTGAGAATAATTTCTCTGTGACATACATGCTCTGACATTCCCTGACCTGCTCCCCATGTTAATCCTTTAAGTATTCATATGAGCGTAATCCTTTAAGTATGCTTAACTAGGTGTGAATTGTACCTTCTGAATCATGGTTTGCTGCAAACGGACTCCTCTCTGCTCCCTCTTCCCCCTACCTACTTCTGCCTCCTACCCCCTATGCCCACACACTCCATCAAATTTTAATTTCTATACCCAGTTGTATCAGAGAGACAGACAGACCTTGACCTTACTAGAGGAGATGGTTTTCAGATTTCCCAGAAAGCTCTGTCTGACTTTCCATTTTGGCACTGGCATGGACTGATTGAGATCCCCCCACACACACATTCCATGTGACTTTCCTTATTGGAGCAAGCTGAGACGTTTGCATGTTTTGAGGCACCATTATTAAAAGGGATGAGAATAAAACAGGGAAAACTGGGTCAGGTAGTGTGAGGAAATTGGGGTTTTATAAACAGTGGTAGTGAGCAGGGGATGAGCTTCTAAACTTAGTTCAGTCATTGTACTTTTGTGAATGAACTTCATCACGTCTTGGGGGAGGAGTGTTGTGGGGTGATATGAAGGTGTGAAGAATGTGGGGTTGCGGGCATTTATTGGTTGGTTTGGCAGTATGAGGGTGGGAAACATTGCTAGGTGGACGGTAGGTTTCGTAATTTGAAAAGCATTTTCTTAAAAAAGAAATACGTGTTGTAGCAGTCTGCTGATGAATTGCCACTACCCATACAGTCACAGTCAAAGACATCATCAGATATTTCCTGACATTCCTGTGATATTTCCAGAGAAATCTCCTGCTTTCTGCATTTCCACAATAGGAGCAGCAGAGAGAAACTCTTTAGAAATTTCATGAAATATCTGGAAATATCTTGACCGTGTCTGTGGCTACTACTGTAGTCTTCACCTGACAAACTGCCTACTTCACTTAACAAAGTAGGAAACAACTACTTATAGTGATATTTTTGCTGCTGTAAGCCACCCCTCATGGGGCCAGCTTACTAATCTTCTCTCTCTCTCTTTCTCTGGTTGGTTAGGGCTCTGGCTTGGGGCATCCATGTGTCCTGCCCCCATACAGATGGTGGTGGGCGGGCATTGCTCTGGGATCCAGGTATAAAAGGGAGGGTAGCCTGTTTGGCAGGGAGCCATTGGGCAGCATGCAGGGCAAGTAGGGTTGGGGGGCTAACATCCCCTCGGCCTGGGAGGATTCGGCCATATGAGCATTGAGGCTGTGCATCATTTTCCATAGGGGCAGGTGGCAGGAGTGCGGTGACCAAGAGGTCCAGGATCTGAGAGTTCACCAGAAGAAAGGATAGAAGCTGGAGGAAGGACAGGGATGGTTGAGTCCGGGAGGCCTGGTGCTCCAAATGAGTAAAGTATGGCAGTGGGGCTGCTGCAGTGGTGGCAGGGCTATGGCAGGGCTTCCTTGGAGGTGGTCTGCTCCAGAGGTTGAGTACCTGGTGTGGCATGCTGTCTCAGGATGGTTGGAAGGTGTATTTTGGGGATTCACTTGTATTGGGCCTGCCGTGCCCATGTCAGGACCTGTGTTAGATCCGTTAACGAAATGCATAATGGAAGTAACTGGGAAGGAGGGAGCCGTGTTCACCTTTTCTAACTGCCAACCTGGTACCATTTTCCCCATATGGAAAGTAGGGTGGAGAGCTGGTGAGTTAAGGTTTGTGTGCAGGGTGGCCATGGAAGGTATATAGGCTGCAGCCCCGGTGTTAGTTTATTGGGCGGAGGAGTAAGGCACTCCTCTGGGAACTAGCATGGCTGTATTTCACACCCTGTAAGGTCCTGAACTTTCATACAGCTCTGGGTATTTGTGTGGAGTCTGTACCTGGTCTAACTGCCTTAGGCCTGCAAATGCATTGATATCACCTTATGCTTATACCGCCTCTAAAGATTGCTCTTCATATGTTCTGGTCTTCCTACTCCATAGAGCTGAGCAATTTCTTAAATTATAAATCAAAGATCAAAATTAAATTTCTTTTTATTTTTCCTATATCTATGGCTTACCTCCCTTGAAGGTTTTCGGTCTGTACCCCCCCCCCATTGTTAACATCAGGCCCCCTAGATAAAAAAGGAGGATGAAGGGGGTGGTACAGATGTGGGGGCTCGTCTGGGATTTAATTTGGCAACTGGACTGAATGTATTGTGGGGCTTTGTTGGAAACTGGAGTCCCCACTGCTGGCAAGCCTGGAAAATCACCATTGTGGGGGTATTTGGTGCAATTTTCTGCTTCCTAAAAGAGAAGATGTCTGGTAGCAGACAGGAAAGGTCAGCTGATCCAGAGCAGTGCTGTTGATTGGTGCAGGTGTTGGTTGAGTGAGGAATGTGTAGGGGAGATGCTACTTTCTCCTAGAACACGTGGCAATAAAACACATTCTGTAGAAAGAGAAGAGAAAACCGCAAAACCAGAGTTGGAAAAGTAGATGTGCCAGAAAAGGCACCTTTGGAGGAACCCCAGGACACTGTGCCTGCTTCCCTTCTGTCCTGGCTGTGGAAGTCAGCAGGAAGAGTGGTGGTGGATGATAGTTGTGTACAGTGTGGATTTCAAGGAGAAGGAGTTAGCCATCTACCTTTGTGCACTATCTGTTCCAGGGGGTTCTCTTTAGGACTATCTGTGACCATTCCATTCAGTTTTGCTAGGTCCTGACCAGCATTGCCATTGGTGGATGCTGCCCCGTTAGTCTCTCAGGGGAGCCTGGATGATTTTGAGCAATCTAAGCAGTCTGAGCCCTAGAGGATGTGAAGCTATCTGTCCCTCAAGAGAGAGCCGGTGAGGGGGCACCAGATGTAGTCATGGAGGCTATGGAAGAGGATACCAGTGAAGGTGCTGTGGGGCACAGTTGTCTTCCCAGCCCCACGGTACCCACCACCACTAACTATCTCTGTGGCAGAAGGAGAGGTAGGGGATTGGGAATTAAAGCTGGTGACGCCCTAAGGCCCAGGGGGTCAGTTGCCAGTCCCTTGTCTGGTGACGGTGGCATGGCAGAAGCTACAGGTGGAGAGACCTCCAATTTAAACACCATTGTGAAGGTAAAAGTGGAAAAGCAGGAGGAGGAGGCTCTGAGGAAGTTGTCATTTGGTGCACTGCCCCCTAGACAGGCTCCAAGGCCCCATACTTTCTCTGACCATGAAGTGTACAGGGCCATTTCTTACCCTTACCAGAACCCTGTGTTGCAGCTATCAGATAACAATCCACACCTTCCAGCACTGTGCAAGGCTATCCGTATTCGGCTAGATGGACTTTTAAACAGTGACCCCATGAATGTGCTGTAAGGGACATAGGTGTGACTGGAGTCAGGACCCCCCCATAGGACCAGTGTGAGAGAGCTGCCCCAGTGGTTGCAGGCTGAAAGGTGGGTGAGGTGAGGGATACATATTGAGTACCCCTCAACTGAGTAGCCTTACACCCCAGAGAGATTGTGGGACATCATCAAAGAGAAGAGGCCTGACCGGGTGTTTTGGGGCATGGCTCAAAAGTTACAGCAGCAGGCTGAGTCATGTGGCCCACCTTCCCAAGAAATCATTCAAAAGGCCAGAACCATGTGTTATTTTTCCCCCTGGGCAGGCTTGACTCTGTTTAAACACTTTGCGTTTGTCCAGGATGTGGCTGCTGGCCATCACATAAAGCACTATATCATTTCCTTAGACTCGTTTGCTAATGAGACCACTAAGCCAGACCCAGTGTTCCATTCCCCTGTGGCGGAGGGCCCACCATCTAAGGAAGATGTTCAGCACCCATGAAGCACCAGGACTGTTCTGCAAGGTTGTTTGATTGTTTCTAGAATAAAAACAAAAAGGAAAATTCTAATGAAAGAGACTGTGCCCAGGGGATGGTGTTGTAGAACTATTCCATAGTGGTCAAGATCTGGAACTGTGTGAACTGCCCCACTGTAACTGTTTCAATTACTCTAATGTGGAAAAAAAAAGTTTCGCTCTTCCCTGTTGGAACTTGACTTCCATGACTCAAAATGCTAGCCAAAAGTCTACCTCATGCTTTGAAGGCTTGAGTGGCAGTGTGTATGTGTTTCGACTGACAGAGTGAGTGAGTGTGGAGAGAGTAGGATTCTAACCTGTAAATATTTCATGCTGAAATAGTTGTTAAAAACAGCCTGGTTATTTGCCTTTTAAAACTGCTTGAAAATAGTGTTTTTTCTTCCCCTTGACATTTCTAACATTGTGCTGGACTGGAGCGACTCCATGGGGAGGTTTATTTAGAGTAGACCTGGGGGAAGGAGTGGGTTTTGGACTCCATTGGCATGCCCTGGGGAAAAACTGCTGGGTAGGGAGTTCATGTACTTGCCTGGAGGGCACTTTCCTGGGTTGGCTCAGATGTTCCATTTCCAAGAGGAAATGTTTTTTAAGGGGGGGACATGTAAACCACACCTCATGGGGCTAGCATACTAATCTGTCTCTCTCTCTCTCTCTCTCTCTCTCTCTCTCTGGTTGGTTAGGGCCCTGACTTGGGGCATCCGTGTGTCCTGCCCCTGTACAGATGGGAGATGTTACTCTGGGATCCAGGTATAATAGGGAGGGCAGCCTTTTTGGTTGGGGGGCCGCTGGGCAGCATGTGGAGCAAGTAGGGTTGGGGGGCTAAAATCCTCTTGGCCAGGGATATTTCAACCTTATGGGCATTGAGGCTATGTGTAAATTATTTTCCGTAGGGGTGGGTGGCAGAAGTGTGATGACCAAGAGGTCCAGGATCTGGGAGTTCACAAGAGGAAAGGATAGAAGCTGGAGGAAGGAGAGGAGGTGGTTGACTCCGGGAGGCCTGGTGCTCCAAACAAGTAAGGTATGGCAGTGGAGCAGCCACAGTGGTGGTAGGGCCACAGCAGGGCTTCCCTGGAGGAGGCCAGCTCCAGGGAGCCAGTACCCAGTGTGGCATGCTGTCTCAGGATGGTTGGATGATGTATTTTGGGGATTTGTTTGTATTGGGCCTGCCGTGCCCATGTCTGGGGCAGGACCTATGTTAGACCTGCTAACAAAATGCACAATGGAAGTAACTGGGAAGGAGGGAGCCATGTTCACCTTTTCTAACTGCTAACCTGGTACCCTTTTCCCCTGGATAGAAAGTAGAGCGGCGAGCTGTTGGGTTAAGGTTTGTGTGCAGGGTGGCCGCAGAAGGTATATAGACCGCAGTCCCAGTGTTAATTATTCTGGGGCAGAGGAGTAAGGCACTCCTCCAGGAACCAGCATGGCTGTATTTCACACCTTGTAAGATCCTGAGCTTTGTTACTGCTCTGGGGATTTGCATGGAGTCTGTGCCTGGTCTAACTGTCTTAGGCATGCAAATGCATTGGTATCACCTTGTGATTATACTGCCTCTAAAGATTGCCCTTCATATGCTCTGGTCTCCTGGCTCCATGGAGCTGAGCAATTTAATTATACTGTACATTTTAAATCAAAGATCAGAATTACATTTATTTTCTTGTTTTTACTCCATGAGTGCTGAATTCATTGAATGAACTCTGATTCCTTCCTGTGATAAAGCATGCTGTTTAGACCTTGATTCCCACCCCCCCCCCAGCTCCGCCATGTGTTGCAGCAGCTGGTGAGAGGTGGGCGGGAGAAGGAACTGAAATCTGCACTGCATTGTCATGGCCAAGTTGCGGTAAGGCCCTGTTTTTCCTTTATCTACTGTATGGCTTACCTCCCTGGAAGGTTTTTGGTCTGTACCCTCCCACCCCTGTTGTTACCATCAGAACCCCTAGACATAAAGGGGGGTGAAGGGGGTGCTACACTCGCAAAGTGCCACTATATGTAGTCTTTGCCCATATGAAAATATTAACATAAAGTATGATGAAGCCAGCAGAACAAGGCCTTTACTTCTATCTAGTTTGCTCGTATTGGGGGGTCCGCATCCTAAGCTACTGATTCTGCCCCATCTCCAATCTGCCCTTCTCCTCCATCCACCCCTTCCTTGACCCTTATTTTCCCATTAAGTCTGTTCCAGCCTCTCTTGAAGCTGCCTACTATTTTAAGCAAAACCACCTCCTGCAGAAGCACATTCCAACCCACCACCACCCCCCTCTCTGAAAAAGTGCCTCCTAGCCTCTCTCCTAAGCCTTTCCTCTAACTTGAGACTGTGTCCCCTCATGTTTTGGTTCCCACTAAGCTTGAAGAGATCCTCCTTGTACACCCTATTTATTCCTTTCAAATACGTGAAGGTATCAATCATGCTCTCTGTCTCTCTCTCTCTCTCTCTCTCTCCCCTCCATGGAGTATATGTTCAGGGACTCCACCCTTTCCTCATATGTCCCACCCTGCTGAGCCATGATCATCTTTGTTGCCCTCCTTTGGACCATCTCTAGCAGGTTTATACTCAAAGACACATTAAAAGTTTTTGGAGCATAGAAGGCTGTATGCCCATAGATGCTCTTCTCTTTTATATGTAATAAAATAGTTAATTCCCCTCCAATATGTATGTAATTTATTCTTGAATTCTTTCTTATCTTTACTAATTATTAAATCAGTTGGTAACTTATTACATGTTTTTACTATACATTGAGTATACAATCCTTTTCTTTTCTTTGTTCAGAATTTCAATGGTCTGATTTGTATCAGATGTCCTCTAGTGAACATATTATCATTTTTAAATTCTAATCTGAGCTCACTAATGATGTACTCATCCTGAAGGTTTACGTCCTTTTTAAGGCATGAGCACCAATACTGAACACTGTACTCTAGATGTGGCCTCACTAATGAGCTGTACAAGGATAGTATTACCTACTCTCCCCTGCTGCCGATCCATCTAGAAATGCAACCCAACATTTTATTTGTCTTTGCAGCTGGTTTCCTACATTGCATGGAGTGTTTCAGGTCACTAGTGATCAACACTCCTAGGTTCTTCTGCTCCTCTGATGCACATATCTGGATCCCCCCCTAGGCTGTGCTCAGCCCTCAGGTTCTTGGCTCCAGTGTGCATAACTTTGCGCTTCTTTTTATTGAAGCCAAGCTGCCAAATCCTGAACCACTTTAACTTTCCCAGATCCTCCTTTAGGTCTTTTATCCCTTCTGCTTTGTCTACCCTCCCATAGAGCTTGGTGTTGTTTACAAATAGGCAGCTTTTGCCCTGAATGCCATACCCAACATCAGTGATGAAGACTTTGAACAGCACTGGTCCAAATACCAAGCTCTGTGGAACTCCACTGGTGAACTCTCTCGTGCTGGACAGCTCACCTTCCACTACCATGCTCTGGGTCCTGCCCCTCAGCCAGTTTTCCAGTCACCTGGTCAACTTCTTATCAACCCTTAGATTCACTAACTTTCTGATCAACCTGTTGTGAGGTACAGAGTTAAAGACCTTGCTCAGGTCCAGGTAAAGGATGTCCATCAAGCCGACCCAGTGGCGCTGAGGGTTGAGGTGCTGGGCCGCTACACGCCGCACCTCGCCCGGCGACTAGGTTGAGAGCAGGCCAGGTGCGTGAGGGGACCTTTGGGAGAGAGAGAGAGAGTTGAGCATCCGGAGGACTGCTCTCCTCTCTCAGGGGAGGGATTCGGGGCTGCTAAGCATCCTCGTGACCACCGGTGGAGACTGAGGATAATTCAGGCACACCAGCCGAAAGAAGGGGTGAGAGTGCGGCAGACGTCAGCAGGAGGACCATGCGTGGACATCATTGCACATCACACTCCCAAGGGGACCAGAAAAGAGAAATACCCCTTCTCACCTGAGGAGATAAAGGGGGTGCCAGTGGCACAGCCCACATCCCGCTAGCCAGTCCGTTGGCTGAGAGATCTCCGGGGTCAACCCGAGTAGTTCCAGATCTGATCTCCCTAACTTCAGATAGCCTGTCGGGGGTGGACGGGCCTGCACCTGGAGGGTGATCCAGGGGGTTAGATTGGTCAGGGCACTCGGGAGGGTTCTTCCAACATGGAGGGTTCAGGCTAGGGAGTAGAGGCTGGTGGTCGAGTGCACACCTCAGAAGGATGCCCAGGCGGGGTAGGCGAATAAATAAAGTGTATAAAAAAAAAGGATGTCCATCATTTGGTCCTTGTTCACTGTTTTAGTGACCCAGGTAAAGAAGTCAACCAGATTTGTTTAACACAATCTACTTCTCATAAACCCTTGTTGCCTCTCATCCTGGAGACCAAGATCATTCTCATCTGGACACTGTAGTAACTTTTCCTTAAGTATGGTCTCCATGACCTTGCACACAATTGAGGTCAGATTGACTGGACTGTAATTCCCTGGGTCATCCATGGGACCACTCTTATGGAGGGGCACTACATGTGCTGTTCTCCAGTCCTGCAGTACCACACCCCACTCCAGTGAACTATTGAACAAGGTTCTACAGGTATGTCAGAAGGGCGAAAATGTAATGGTGACTAGCTATATGGCAAGAGCTCATTGCTGAGAATAAAAATCAACAATTAGCACTACGCCAATCAAAATCACTGCAACCACACCATAACAACGAAACAGGGAACAATATACTGTAAAACTGCTAATGGAAATGCAAACCAAATTTAGCTGGTAGACATTTCTGTACATTTGAGCACAAAAATAACATCGCGCATCGAACACTACCCGACATCCAGTAACCCCTGTATGCTTTCAATTAGCTGCTGCTCCCAGGATTAACATTACGATGACATTCCTTTATAACATGCAGTGCTAGTGGTGCTGGTGTTGGTTAGTTTCTGCTCCTAGTGTAGTGTTGTTGCAGTTGCTGGTTACTTTGCTGTGCTTTGCTTTGGCCTACCTACCTTGCGATACCATTTTTTACCATTCTGTCTTGTGGTTGCTGGTTACTTTGCTGTACTTTGCTTTAGCCTACCCACCTACCTTGTAACACCATTTTTTACCGTTCTGTCTTGTTGCAATGATTTGTGCAATGTCACTGATTCAGTGGCTACAACGGAGCAGACCTCAGAAGCATGACTGCTCAGTGCTGGAGGAATTAACGGCAGGCACACTTAGTGACTGTGCTGGGGTGTCGTATAAAACTGCAGACAGCGTTGTTAAAGAAATTCCAAATGCAACACCCCCAGTAAAGCGATGGAGAACAGAGTACTCTACTTACTCCCCTGAGGTATGGTTTGAGTGAGGGAAATATGCAGCCACCATTGGGGTTATGAATGCAGTTAGGCATTATCAGGGCAAGTACAACAACCCCATTAATGAAAGCACTGTACATAAATTTAAGAAAGACTACATTGACAAACTAAAAACGGTTCCTGATCCATCTCTTCTTCCCTCTGTATTGCCCACCAAACCCAGAGGTCGTCCTACACTCTTGATGGAGGACATGGGTACAAAGCTAAAAATGATAATTTAAAGCTTGAGAGCTGTGGGGGCAGTTGTCAATGCCCGCATTGTTGTCGCAGTTGCAGTGGGTGTAGTGAAATCCCATAATCACAAAATGCTGTTTGAGAATGGTGTCTCGCTTGTATTTTCTAGGCAGTGGGCTTGGCAATTCCTTAATAGACTTGGGTTTTGCAAAAGGAAGGGCACCAAACCAGGTAGAAAAACATCCCTTGATTTCCCGCAATTGAAGTGGACCTTCCTAAATCGCATCAGCAATGCCAGTATGCAGGAGCTAATTCCTGCAGAACTCATCATTAATATTGATGAAACTGGTGTCAATCTTGTCCCATGCTCCCAGTGGATGATGGAGACAGTAGGAGCGAAGCAGATTGAGGCAACTGGCCTGGAAGACAAGCATCAGGTCTCTATGTTAATGGGATGTACTTTGACAGGAGAGTACCTGCCCCCCCAGGTGATATACCAGGGCAAAACCAACCATAGCCATCCCACCTTCGAGTTTCCAGCAGAATGGCACATATTTCATTCCGACAACCACTAGGCAAATACTGACACAATGCTACAGTATATTGAAGCCATTCTTTATTTATTTTTTATTTTATTTATTTAGAGTCTAGGATTTTTTTTTTTATTTTATTTTTTTTTTTTTTTATTTTTTATTTTTTTATTTTTTTTTTTTATGTCTAGGAGTCTAGGATTAAAAGTACCTTTGAGCCAACGCTCTTTTACAAAGGTTCCACGTCAATTGAGGTACAATACAAACATTACATAGAGTTGAGTAACAATGCAGAAATGGTGCACAGACATTTTTAAGCAGCTGAAATACATTACATTGAGGGAAAATGAGTACCAGGGGGTCAGGGTAGCCAGAGGTAACTGAGGTTTGGAATGGACACAAAAAGATCAGTGCAGCCATGGGCATTTGTCAGGCCTCAAAAAAGTGCTTGGGGGTAGAGGTAAAAACAGGAGGGGAGGGTAGGCTGTAGGTGGAGGAAGAGAAGGGGTAGGAGTAGAAGTGCTAGGAGATAGATCAGATTATGAGGGACAGTTGCAGGAGCTAGAGGCAGCTAGGTGGAGACGAAGGTTGGCTTTGAATGGGCCTAGCTTTTGCACAGAGGAGATATCTTTGTTGAGTCCATTAATCCAGCTAGGAGCTCGGTATGTAAAGGATCTTTGGCCCTGTGTGGTGCGGCACCAAGGAATGTGCAGCATTTGATTTTTTGAAGCCCTGGTGAGGCGAGAATTGCATGCTGCATGGAGAAGACTTTGGACTCTGGGGGGAGCAAGATGTAGCATAATTTTCTTAGCCATTAGACAAGTTTGGTACTTGATACGGTTTGATAACTGGAGCCACCCTGTTTGGGCATAGAGGCCACACGTATGGGTGAGTCGGTGGGATCCTGCGATAAGTCAGCAGGCTTTGTTTAGGGCCAAGGATAAGCGCTTGAGGGCTGTGTCAGTTGCAGAGCCATAAATAATCAGACCATAGTCGATTAGAGAGACCACCGAGCTCTGTACTGCTATCCTTAAAGCATCCGAGGTAAGGCATTGCCTGTGCCTGTAGAGGAGACCAATGCGCATGTCTGCAGCTTTGGCGATGCTGTCTATGTGGATGTTGTAGGATAGGTTGCTGTCTATAGTGATCCCCAGATATTTAAAGGAGTGAACCTGTTTGAGGACAGCACCAAGGCAGTTTGTAATATTAAGGGGGTGAAGCCTATGTTTGTTGTGGGAGCCACAGAAAAGCATTCACTTAGTTTTCTTCTATACATTTCATCAGTAATAAAAAATAATGATCTACCTGTAGACCAAAGATCCGTCCTCATCCTGGATCTTTACAGAGCGCACACCACCTGACCTGTACTTGACAAAGTGGAGAAGGCAGCAATCATACCCATATTTATCCCAGCACCATGTATGGACTTGTTATAACCCCTTGATATCTCCATCAATAAAATCTATAGGGACAATCTAAAGGTATGCTTTACAGAATGGTATGCTGCTCAGATTACGGACAAGTTCAATCTGGGCACAGCAATAGAAAAAATGAACGTTGATCTCCGCATGAGCACCATAAAAATTCAGCATGCCAGGTGGTTATTAAAATTGTTCCAGGAGCTGCGAACAGAATATTGTCTCTGTGGGTTCGCTGAGGCTGGGATAAAAACAGCCCACGATACCTGCTTGGAGAGTATTGTGAGTACTGTAACTGTAACAGTAAAGTTCATTAAACTGCTTTTATTTTAAAACAACACCCGTACTTTCTTTTTAGGTATCTGAGGTTTCTGGGGTCCTAGAGAACTTGATGTTCACTGAGACAGAACTAGACAAACAGGAAACACCAGCACCAGTACCTGTGATTGAAGATCAAGAACCAAGAGAGAGACGGTGCCTACCAAGAGAGAAAGAAGAGGTTAGCAGACTGTTCACTGATTTACTGAAAACAGCGTACTGTATTCTCTTCTTTTGGTGTTCTTACTTTGTTCTTTTTCTACTGACTGTGACTAGAAGCACAGCGAGGGACTTAAGAGGAACACAGTAGTTTTTAAAGTAAGTCTCTTAATCTTGTATTATCCTGCTTATTTGTTACGGTAATTGCAGACACCAAGCTGTCTTTCCTTTTCCTTTTGTAGGCTCTGCTTGCTGAATGAAGTGCTCGTGGATGAACAATGAATGCAACAGTGAAAGCATTTTTTAACTGTGTTACGGCATATTGTTGAAGCAATAAAACTGAATATTTAAAATACCGCTTAAGTATTTTTTTGCTGCAAATGATTATTCGCGTGCTATGCCCCACTCACCACCCTTTGTGAGGGGCAAGCAGCCTGCACCCCCCAAATAAATACAATCAATACCAAGGAGGGGTGGACACTGAGGGAAAGAGGACAACAACTGAGTGTGCTACTCCCTGGGGACACCAACTGAGGGAGGGACACCCCATGGGTGGGGGGACAAAACTCGGGGGAATGGGAGGTTACAAACCAGGGGGAAAAAGAAAAAAAAACAAAGTGCAATGATCCCAAACTAGCAAAAATACTTTGCCAACATGTAGTCCCAAACCCAGAACCATTTGCTACATGAGCGGTGGTCATAACCACCATGCTAGCTGCCAGCTCAGCAGTAGTTTGCTCACTTACTCCATTTACTCAGTGTAGTCAGAAACTCTAGAATCGCTGATCACAATTATGTCCCTACACACTCACTATTCTAACCCCTGGCTATTTCTCCAGAGTTGCCATTTATGAAGGCGCGCAAACAGTGGCTCATTTTGCAGTCATTTAATTTGCATTGCTCATATCACTGGATACCATTGAACAGGCCAGCCAAGGGATCTGCAAGCTCTCCACCAGTTTTCTCAGCACCGTTAGGTGCATGCCACATGGGCCTGGGGTTTTATCTACCCTCAATGCTAGCAACCCTCTCCTCACCTTATTCACTCCTATCAAAACCTCTGTGTCCCGAACCCCTTCTCTTCTTCCTTCCAGTGGCACTGATCTGTCTCTCTCCCTGGTGAAGATAGAACAGAAGTACTTGTTCAGTACCTCTGCTTTGCCCTCATTCTCCTTCACCCACCCGTCCCCTTTCCTGAACCTAACAATCCCATCTTGCTTGTCCCTTTTCTTGCTAATATAGCAAAAAAAAAAACAACACTTTTCCTCCTTTTTAATTCCCTCAACTGATTGTAGTTCCTTCTGAGCTTTAGCCTGTAAGACTACCTTACCTGCTATGCTAACCATCTTCAGGTAGTCCTACCTGCCTTCCTCTCTCTGGGTCCTCCTGAATTTTTTGTAGGCTGACCTCTTGTGCCTTACTGCCTGGGCAACCTCAGTGCTAAACCACCCGAGTGTTTTGGCCCTCAAGTTCTTCCTTTTGAGCCTAAGGCACTCTCTTGTGACAACCAGTATTCCCTCCTTGATTAGGGACCACCTTTGGTCCATCCCCATATCCAGTCGGTTGTCTGCCAGATAACTCCTCAGCAGCTCGCCCATGTTTTTAAAGTCCGTCTTTCTAAAATCCCCTGAGAAAAACTATGTCAAGTGTCACTTCATGCAATGTGAATGGGGGATAAATATGCATTGTCCTTTCTGAAGTGTTTTTTCCTGACTTTGCACATCTCTGGTAAGGTGATGTTACAACCCTACATTTTGAGTAGGGTTATTAGTATTTTATGTACCAATATTGTAGTCTATGCTGTAGCACTAATGATTTGGGTCTCATTAACTGCCCAGTCAGACTGCTGTGCTTTGTGTGTGTGGTCACAACTGTGTCTTGTGCTTCTATACATGTTCCTGCTTTGCGCTGCTTTCACATGGAGTTTATTGGACACCTTATAATGCCTGGAACATAGAAACATAGACTTTGATGGCAGATAAGGACTGCTTGGCCCACCCAGTTTGCCCATTTCCCTACCTATTGGATAAGCTGCAAATCCTAGTTAACCAACAGTCTACTTCCTCCTGCCCCCCCCCACTAGAATTGATTTATGTCTGTCTCATGCATTTTTGAATTCCCCCACTGTTTTTTTGACCCCACAACCTCCTCAGGAAGGCCGTTCCATGCATCCACCACCCTCTCCATGAAAAAATACTTTCTTACATTGCCCTTGAGCTGCCCCCCCATCTTCAAATTGTGCCCCCTTGTTCTTGCACATCTCTTTTTCTGAAAGATGCTACCCTCTTAGATGTTGTTGATTCCCTTGAGGTACTTAAATGTTTCCATCATGTCCCCCCTCTCCCTCCTTTTCTTGAGGGTATATATATTAAGCTCCTTAAGTCTGTCTTGGTATGGTTTCTGGTGCAGACCCTGCACCATTTTAGTTGCCCTCCTCTGGACTGCATCTATCCTGTCTATGTCCTTGAAGAGATGGGGTCTCCAGAACTGCATGTAATATTCCAGATGGGGTCTCACCAACTGTCTGTAGAGGGATAACAACTTCTTGTTTTCTACTGGCAATGCCTCTCCCTATGCATCCCAGTATTCCCTCAGCCATCCTTGCTGCCCTCTCACATTGCTTGCCTACCTTTAGGTCATCTGATATGACTACCCCCAGGTCCCTTTCCATTTTTGTTGTGTTAGTACCTCCCTCCAAATTGTGTACTCTTCCCCTGGGTTTTTGTTTCCCAGGTGCATTACTTTGCACTTATTTGCATTGAATCTAAGTTGCCATATTTCTGACCATTCCTTCAACCTTGTCAAGTCCATTCTCATCCTTTCCACCCCCCTTTTGTATCAACTCTTGCAGATCTTTGTGTCATCTGCAAAGAGGCATACTTTCTCTTCCAGTCCCTCTAAATGTCACCTATAAAGATATTAAAGAGGACCGGTCCCAGTACCGAACCCTGTGGTACCCCATTAGTAACTCTCCTTTCTATGGAGTGGACTACATTTACTATTACCCTTTGCGTTCTGTTGTCCAGACAATGTTTTACACAGATTACAACCCTGGGACCTACTCCCAGGCTGGCTAACTTGTTTATTAATCTTTTGTGTGGGACTCTTTCAAATGCCTTGCTAAAGTCTAGGTAGGCCATGTACACAGCCCCTCCCTGGTCTACTATTTTGGTCAACACTATTAGCATGCCTTTTACAATATTAGCATGCCTCTTACCTTCTGTGGTCTAGTTTGCACATTTACAAATGCTAACAGCTGTTAGTGCCTGAGTCTGAGTGAGTTTTGAATATTTGTCCCCTTGTGCCCTATTTAATGTAAGCAAAATGGTGCTGCTTAACTAAAAAAAACTGGATTAACAATATTCAAAAAATAGAATAGATTCTTTGTTTAACATCTCTAAACAAGGTTTAGTTTTTTGACAATGTTATAACTAGAATCTAGCACGACAGTGGCATGATGGAGCCAAAACAAAGCCCCCGGTTCTGTTTAATGATGGGGCTTTTGGTATGCAAAAACTGCATTTCCTGTTCTATAACATTTTTTTTCTTTCTTTAACTAATTTAAATAAGTGAACTATGCCTTGGAGGTTTTAAACACATAATTTAGTTTAGTGTTTAATACTATCATTCCCCAGTTGTAGGCAGAGAGGGTTTAAATCAAAGGATGTGTGTGTTTGTGTGTGCATGTATGTGTGTGTCTGTGTGTTATTTACAGTACTCATTTAAGTCAGAGAACTGTAGTGCAGTATTTCACTCATACCTATGAATGCCTTTGCTACTCAATGATTATTATGGCTTGGGATATGAATGGGACCAAGAGCTCATATCACGTGGATCCTCAATGCACAATCTGTTTATACTATTCAGAGTGTTTTGTTGCATGATGACAAACAGCTTCTTAATGAGTAGTTACACCAGCACCATAAATTACATTTATGCGTTGTCAGAGGGATGAAAAAATGCTAATTACAGGATAGGTATTATAAAGAATTATGGGGGTAGGAGACATTTTTTTTCTGTAATGTGTTGTGCTGTTTGCATCCTATTTTAAAGCTTTTTTTGACTTTCAATACTAGAAATATCTCATATAATTTTCAGTAAAATGTCATGGGTATGGTGCGCTCAGTTCAAGTGTATAGAGTATCCTGCTCATCAGGTTACTTACATTGTGTCTAATTGTTTGGTGTTCAGTCCTCTTATAGGGGCTTTCATCATCAAGTGAGGTTATGTTTTTTTTGTTGTTGTTGTTTTTTACTTTTTATCCTGCCTGTCTGTCCTCTCCATCCACTCCTTCGGACTGGTCAGCCCCAGACCACCACCATCACAGAGTCTTCCCCTAGAGTACCAGGCTTCTACATTGTTCCCTTCCTCAACCCTCTCTTAAGAGAGCCTGCACACTGGGGTCTGCCCACGGGCAAGTGACTGGAGGCATAGATCGGTCGTCATCTAGGACCAAGAGTTTTTTTTTTCTGTTTTTCACCCATTCCTCCCTACTGCCTCCTCCTTGAGGATGTCGGTACTCAGGCCGAATGTCCAGACAGACGGCGTGCTAGCACATGCCATTGTCAAGTGCCCATGACATCCTCCCCACCCCTGCTCCGGAGAGCCGCCTGTGCCCCATTGCCCATGCTTCCACAGGCATAGGTGTGTCAAATGCATGTAAGCAGCCCAGGAACCCACCCCAGGAGGAGGAGAACATTCATTGGGATGCTCGATCCTCCTTCCCCCCTCTGACCCCCAATGACCCAGGTCCTTTCCCGAACCCTACCCACCGGTGTAACGCGAGGTGTGGCATCCAGCGCCTCAACCATCAGCACCACCGGGCTGGCGAGGTTATGTTTTTTTTAATTGAAATATGCTTGCCTATTATCTGAAAACATAGATTTGTTTTATGTAGTGGGTTTTGTATGCACAATGGGCGCTATGCACGATGCGGGTGGGGGTACGCGAAGAAGTCATATACCCCACCCGCGTAGCTGTGCAGCCTCAGACAGTTGAGCACATGCCGGTATTCACAGCTGGCACCCACCTGTCTGTGGCTCCTCCCCCTTGCGTGCAGGACTCCACAGTGTGGCAGGGGAGGAGTCGAGGTCCCAGGCAGGCATCCAATGGGATTCCCATCCCGGGACCCACAGTGGATCACTCTCACAGTAAGGCACAGGTCTAGGGCAGTGCATGCCTACTGCAGGCACCTGGACCAATGTGGCATGTCCCCTATGGCCAGTCTAACCAGCAGCCCTGCTCCTGTCTCCCAGCACTCCGCCGGCACACAGACGGACCCCGGCGTGTGGATCCCACCCCCAGCCCGCAACCCCACAACAGCAGCTGTGCTCTGTCCCACTGTGGCTGTAACCCAGAGCCCCTCATAGGTGAGCAGTGACATGGACCCCCCCAGCATCATACCATCCTGGTGCCACTGGACAATGGACAAGGATATGATGGAAGGCATTCTTAGAATGGCAGAGAAAGGGGAGATACTGTTGATGGGAGACCTGAATATGCCAGATGTTAACTGGAGCACATTTGCTGCAGCCACATCCAAGAGCAGGGCCATTCTTGATGCCCTACAGGTGGCAGGCATTAGACAGCTAGTTTCGGAACCCACTCATGAAGGATCAATCTTAGACCTCGTACTCTCAAATGGGGGCAGTGAGAGGATCTCAGATCTAGAAATGGGTTGCCATCTGGGGACAAGTGACCATCAAACAGTGTGGTTCACGTTAAATTCAGCTACAGAGTCAAGCCATACAAAAGTGAGGGTACTGGACTTTAGGAGGGCTGACTTTGGCAAGATGGGAGAGTGCCTCAGAAAAGCACTAGCAAACAGGCTAGAAGGAGGTGTGGAGCAACAATGGGGAATTATCAAAACTGCCATCACAGAGGCAACAAGCCTTTGTGTGAAGCAAATAAACAAATCAAAATGAAAGAAAAAGCCACTATGGTTCTCAAGAGAGGTGGCTGTGAAAGTCGGAAGAAAAGATAGCATTCCGGAAGTATAAGGAAACACAGAAGGAGCAGGACAGAGAGCTGTACCAGTTAAGGCAGAAAGAAGCAGGAGAGAAGTCAGAATAGCAAAGGCCCAAACTGAGGAAAAGATAGCCAACTCAGTTAAGAAGGGATAAAACCTTTATAGGTACATCAGCGAGCGTAGAAAGACAAAGGAGGGATAGTGAGGCTGAATAGAATGAACGGTGGGTGGGCAGAGGGGAAAGTGAAAAGCAGGAATACTGAACGAATATTTCTGCTCAGTATTCACAAAAGAGGAGGGAAGTGCCTAATTCAATTAACAGAAGCACTCTTGATAGGGGGTCGCTCCCAGTCCTTTCACAGAAGAAAGGGTTCTGAAGAACTCCTAAACTGAAGGTGGACAAAGCAATGGGTCCTGATGGAATTCACCCCAGAATTCTAAAAGAATTAAGGAAGGAACTAGTGAAACCACTGGCTACTCTTTTAATAAATCATGGGATGGTGGTACCCGAGGACTGGAGGAAGGCGGATGTGATTCCCCTTCACAAAAGTGGGACCAAGACAGAGGCAGGAAACTACAGACCTGTCAGTCTGACCTCTGTGGTAGGGAAAGAGATGGAGTAACTTCTGAAGGAAAGAATAGTTGAGTACCTAGAGGTCAGTGGAGCACAGGATCCAAGGCAGCATGGGTTCACAGCGGGAAGGTCATGTCAGACGAATCTAATAGATTTCTTTGACTGGGTGACCAAAGTAGTAGACCAGGAGGGGCTGTGGACATGGCCAACCTAGACTTTAGCAAGGCATTTGACACAGTCCCACACAAAAGATTATTAGTCAAATTAACCAGCCTGGGAGTGGGTCCCAGGGTGGTAGCCTGGGTAAAACATTGGCTGGACAACAGGACACAGAAGGTAATTGTAAATGGAGTCCACTCTGAAGAAAGGGCGGTTACCAGTGGGGTACCGCAGGGTTCAGTATTGGGTCCAGTCCTTTTTAATGTCTTCATCAGTGACATTGCAGAGGGACTGGAAGGAAAAGTATGCCGTTTTGCAGATGACACAAAGATCTGCAACAGGGTTGATACACAAGGAGGCGTGGAAAGGATGAAAAGGTTTGCAAGGTTGGAGGAATGGTCAGACATATGGCAGCTAGGATTCAATGCAAAAAGTGCAAATAATGCACCTGGGAAACAAGAACCCAGGGAAGAATACACAATGGGTGGGGAGGTAGTAACAACAACAAAACAGGAAAGGGACCTGGGGTAATCATATCAGATGACCTTAAGGTTAGCAAGCAATGTGAGAAGGCAGTAGGGAGGGCCAGGGTATACTGGGATGTATAGGGAGAGGCATCAGCAGCAGAAAACAGGAAGTTGTTATCCTCTGTACAGACAGTTGGTGAGACCCCATCTGGAATACTGTGTCCAGTTCTGGAGACCCCATCTCCGCAAGGACATAGACAGGATAGAGGCAGTCTAGAGGAGGGCAACTAAAATGGTGCAGGGTCTGCAAGAGAAGCCGTATGAGGAGAGACTAAAGGAGCTTAATATGTATACCCTTGAGGAAAGAAGGAGAGGGGGACATGATAGAAACTTTCAAGTACCTCAAGGAATCAACAAAGTCCAAGAGGGTAGCATCTTTCAGAAAAGAGACTTGCAAGAACAAGAGGACACAATTTAAAGATAGAAGGAGGGGGTTCAGGGCAATGTGAGGAAGTATTATTTCACAGAGAGGTAGTGGATGCATGGAACAGCCTTCCTGAGGAAGTTGTGGGGTCTAAAACTGTGGGAGAATTCAAGAATGCATGGGACAGACATAAGGCAATTCTTGTGGGGGGCAGGAAGATATAGGCTGTTGGTTAACTAGGATCTGCGGCCTATCCTGTAGGTAGGGAAATGGGCAGACTAGATGGGCCTAGTGGTCCTTATCTGCCATCAAAGTCTACGTTTCTATGTTTCACTGCTCAGGTGCTGTGTCAGACGCTCACCTGTCCCATTGCCCTTGCCCTCTCTGACTGCCTAATGGACAGGGGCAGCACAGTGGACTCTGTCATGGTCTCCCATGTCCGGTGGGTGATGCCATGGGGGCACACAGTGGATTACAGCAGGATCAGCCCTGGCATAGCCTGCACCCTACTGCATCCCCTGTGCAAAGCACACTGCAGCTTTGAGTATGCTGTGTAGTGCTGGCACACCTCCGGCACTTTGCTGTTCACTTGACTGGGGGTGCGGGCATGGGTCAGGTGCGCACCCCCTTGGTGAATGCTGCAGTTTCCCCTCCATGGCATTCACACATACAATGCCAACACGCCCAGTTTCTGTGGGCACGCTGGCATCATGCATAGTGCCCATTAACCCTAAGTGTTTTGCAGTCTTTGAACAGCAAGCAGTAGCTATCAGGCATGCACAGAGAGGTGAAGTAAGATTGATGAAGGTGAGGGAAAACTTACAAGTTTTTAAGTAAAGCACAGGTAAGAGAGATTGGCAAGGCAAGGCAACTTTTATTTCTTGGGCACCCAATCCAGAGTCTCAGCACCGTACAAATACAGACTTTAAGAACAGAGCAGTACATGCATAAATACATAAATAAAACTAAAAACAGGGTAACATTAAAAACAGCAATCTAAATTCAGAATATATAGGCATTAACTTATTGAGTATATACTGATGTCCCTAGGGATCAGTGTCTGGAAATGCTAATGCAAATAAGTGGATCTTGAGGCAGGTCTTCAAGATCTCAACTGAAGGGGCCTCCCTCACAGTTGGTGGTAGTGAATTCCACAAGACGGGGCCGGTGACGCTAAAAGCCCTGTCACTGGCAGTTTTTAACCACATCCTGGGAATTGTGAGGAGGCCCCTAGAGGAGGAATGGAGGGAGTGGACATTGGTGGCAGGCGTTAGAAAGTCAGACTGGTAGCCAGGGCCAAGTCCATGTAGAGCTTAAAGGTAAGCAAGCCCACCTTAAAGAGGACCCTCCACCTGATTGGCAGCCAGTGCAGTTCACACAAAACCGAGGTAACATGACTGAACTTAGAAAGTCCTGTCAGCAGCCTGGCAGCAGTGTTCTGCACTAGCTACAACTGGTGGAGGGTGCCTCCAGAGACTCCAAAATAGACTGCATTACAGTAGTCCAGCCTGGATGTCACCGAAGCATGCACCAAAGTGGCAAGGTCCCCAGGTGGAACTAGGGGCTTGATCCTAGCAATATTCCTCAGATGGTAAAACTGCTTTGGACATTGGATGACACGTGAGGTTCAAATGTCATACCATCATCAAGGAAGAAGCCTAGATCACGCACCCTAGAGGAAGCCTAGAGGAAGCCTTCAACGGCACAGGCCCCAGAAGTAAACCTGTTGCCACTCTAGGGGCAATCCTATCATGCCTTAGGTTCAACTCCACCACCAGTATCTCCATTTTATTGGGGTTCAGTCACAATCAGCTGGAGGACATCCAGTCTTTGATCTCGGCGAGACAGCTATTGAGCACATCCATGGTGTCTGGTGTCCCAGGAGCAAAGGAACGCTACAACTGGGGATCATCTGCATAGCAGTGAAAACCCACATTGTATTTCCTAATGAGCTCATCCAGGATCAACATGTACACAGTGAACAACATCGGTTACAGGACCGAACCCTGAGGTACTCCGCAAGACAGGAGGCTTGGGAGGAGGAGGAGAA
This sequence comes from Neoceratodus forsteri, assembly GCA_016271365.2. NCBI lineage: Eukaryota > Metazoa > Chordata > Ceratodontiformes > Ceratodontidae > Neoceratodus > Neoceratodus forsteri. Next base: position 1,122,931,539 of record CM057449.1, on the reverse strand, counting down.
ATTCCCTATCACCACCCACTGCCTCCTATTCATGAGATAGGACTCAAACCAGCAGACGACAGTGCTGGGAAGTCTACAGTACTCTCTGAGATGGTCAAGTAATACAGCATGGTCCACTATGTCAAATGCTGAGGAGAGATCGAGGAGAATCAGAATTGATCCCTCTCCTCTATCTCTCGCCCTGAAGAGATCATTATGCACCCTAACTAACACCATTTCAGTGCTATGCCTCACACAAAATCCAGACTGGAGTGGCTCATACAGTAAATGTCAAAGGCCTCAAGGTGCTCCTTCAGCTCTTGTGCCACAATCTTCTCTACAACCTTACTGTACCTGGAAAAGAAAGGAAGATTAGAGATGGGTCGATAATTCGCCAAGATGTCAGGGTCTAACGATTGTTTTTTTCAGTAGGGGTCTCACTGGTGCCTCTTTCAAGGAATCTGGGAAGCCCCCCTCTGACAAAGAGCACTGGACAATCAAGGCAAACACTGGACCAATGAAGTCGACACATCCCATCAAGAAACGTGTTGGCACCGGGTCTACTTCACAGTATGTGTGCTTCAGCCTGGAAGTGACCTCAATGACCTCAGCTGCCTCCACTAATTTAAACTCACCCCAACTAGGTGGAGTGCTTCTGCAATGCCCATAGCGACCACTGTAGGTCATACTCTGGCTCACTGGCAGAATTCTCTGCTGGATGGAGGACACCCTGTCAGAGAAAAAAACAAGCAAACTCTTCACATAAGGATTTGGAAAAGGCATTTTTGGCTGTAGACAGACTGGGTGTAACAGCCTATCCATAGTCTGAAATAGCTTAGACAGTTTGTTCCTCCCTGAAGCAATCTCCCTGGACAGGAACTCTGCCTTCTTATGATTTATTGCCTCCTGGTATTCACCGTAGTGAGCAAGTAGGGCCAGTTTTTCCTCCTCTAGCTTGGTCTTCTGTCAGCAGTGCTCCAGATTCCAACCAGTAGTCTTCATTGCCTTGAGCTCCCCATCAAACCAAAAGGACCTCAAGTTAACAGATTTGGGTCATACACTGACTGGTGAAATGGCATCTAGTGCATCGGACATCACCTTGTTATAGGCAGTGACCTCATCACTTGCTCCCTTTGCACATGCAATACCTACACTAGATAGATCAGCTACTGCCAGAAAACCCACTGGGGACAGTCCCCTCAAAGGGTGGTAGCTGACCATCTCTGCAGCGGGATAGCTATCGAGGTAAGGGAGGCCCTGAACATGAACTCCACCATGCAATGATCAGGTCAACTGACCTGATCAGTCTTGAGGTTACAAACCTCAAGCTCCAGTGAGAACACAAGGTCCAACATGTAGCCACCCTGATAGGTCATGGAAGTAACCTCTTGTGACAGGCCCAGAGATAACTTCATCTGGAGGAGGTTGGACCTAAGTCTGGAGGATTCATCGTCAGCCAAAGTTCCCCAATGCTATGCGTCTGGGGGACTCCAACATTTCGCCGCCGCTGAAATCTGCTACATACTGCAGGAATTCTCCTGTCCCCCCAAGGGGATGGTAAATCAGGAGAACCCTACAGCCTGCACTGGGACCCCCATGTACGGCCCCACATTCAAAGGACCCGGTAGTTCTCACTAGGTGCACAGTGAAGCCAAGGTCAGATCTAAAACATCTGGCCTCTCACCTGCCTCTGTGTTCTACCCTAGGGTAGTGCATCACAGAGAACCCTGGGGGGATCACAGCCTCCAAAACTGGCCCAGCAACATCACCCAAACAGGATTCTGTAATGCAAGCCAGATCAACCAACAAAATCAAGACCACTATAATTGCGGTCTTATTCCTGATCAATCTGGCATTGCAAAGCACTGCCCTAAGGGGGCATGGAGGCATTGCAGCCCCCGCTGGCTACCTGCCCACTCAGTCTGGTGGGACCTGTGGGAATGGGGACCAAACATGTCTGGCCTCTCTTAAGGTCCCATCTAACCCCAGGGCACCTTCTACACCTAACCACCTCTATCCTGCTCTCCTCCATTACACCTACAGCTGACCAGTACGGCACCTCCTAATTCCAACCTCCTGACAGTGACACGCTGTCATAGCTGGTATAGGGAGGTCAGTGAAGGGCCACAAGTCAAGCAGCTGGGATACCTCATAGGTAATCTGAACCCGCCCCTGCCCCTTGCACGTCCTAGATAGCTAGCCCACTAGTCTACAAAGATTCTAAGATACACTACTAGTGCCAGTTAATGCTTACTAAAAATAATATCAGTACTATCACTGACACCCACTCAATAGTATCACTCACACCCACTCACATACATACAGCTAATACACATAAAAAACCTAATCATGCACCACAGACCACAGACCACAGCACACACCTCACACATCACTTAAAACAGCTAAAAGATCCTCATCCCCCTGCATAAGATCCTGCAACCACCCCACACAGAGCAGAAAAGATAGACAAAGTCTCAGTTTCTTAGTTCCAGAGAGCAGTTTTCAGGCCACAAATCAGCAAAAACAAAACCCTGCAGGGCAAGTCCAGTACCAATGGAATATGTGGAAGTAATAACTCACAGAGAAACAATCAAGTTCCAAGGACCAGAAACTAGGTAGCCAGGGGCCCTCTCACTGACCCTGGTCACTACTGGACAGATTGGTAAGGGAACACAGCTTCAGCTGAGGGAACTCAGTCAAGGGCATCCACCTTAAACCACACAGAGCCTCTTTCACTCACTTTGAAGGTAGGGGCTCACACAGAAAACAAAAGATGGGGTTTACCAGATAAAATGGTGACAGTCAGCTCACCCATCCTTCAGTGCAAAGCCAATGCCTCTCTCACTGGCATGACTAGCACACAATGATCCATCTCTTCCAATGGGACAGGACGGCCCATCCAGTAAAGTCAAGAGGCAACCTCTACCAGAGTAGCAATTAAAGTTCCTGTACAGAGTAAGCGAAGGCCAAGTGGAAACCTGATAGAAAACCAGCCAATTGATTACGTAGATTGGCACAGAGAGGAGAAGATGAAGTACACATAGTTCAGTGCACCAAAGTCAAAACAAGTCCATAAAATAAGGCCTGCTCAAGGTCCCACAATAGGCACGTGGCAGTGGCATGATTCAAATTGATTTCAAATTGGTGTTTATGATCAGACTGAGGTAGAGAGGCCCACCTGGAAAGTAAATCCAGGAGCTCATCTGGAAAATCAATAGGGGAAGGGCCAGGATGACACACTTATCATAGTATGCTACTTCAATACTCTATCTGTGTGTGCATCTTACATTTTACTAGAGTGCCCCAGATACCCTATTTAGTTAGAAAAAAAGATGATCAGTGCAAAGATTTTTCGAGTTTAGAAGGTGGCCATGCACCCACCTGAGGAGGGCCCACCTGGATATTTCTAGGTATCCTGGTGGGCCAGTTTGACTCTGCTGGTGCCTCTAGTTTTACAGCTCTGTATTCTAATCAATATGCTACACAGCTTCCCATATATTTAGTTAATTGAGGGGGGTTTGAATGATATTTTGAAGAAAAAACTGATCACACATTTAGCATTCATTTAATGAGAATGGGCCCTTTTAATACTTTACAGTGCTTGCAGGCAGCGAATGTCACAGAGAATTGATTTAGCATGCTGTGTTTGTCAACAGTTTTCTTCAAGCAGATTTAACGCCTGAAGCAAACCTCATGAGCTCTTGACAATCCTGTATTACAGCATAGTTTCTGTTATTTCTTCAGTGGTGGTGATTACTAAGTAGCTCTTCACATAGTGGGCAAGGCTGATAAATAATGAAACCCACCAGCAGTTAAGACGGCCCAAGCCAAAACATGATTGTGCCTGCTATGGAGGAAATTACTACTATTGTTTATTGTTTTTGTCAAAAGGGCCTTCAGATTTAGTTAAGTTACAGTACTCCATAAGACTTAGTTGAACATTCATTTTTCACTTGTCTCGTATTGCAGAATAAAATGTACTTCTGGAAAATTAATCTTATCGTCTGTTTGGACAAAATTATTGTAATGATCTCACAAGGTTATAATCTTGTGTTTAGTGCCCAAGGGACTCACATGCAACTCCTACCAAGCTAGCTTCTTCTACTGTAAATCCTGATTTTTTGCATTGATGTTACGAGGAAGATTTCATTTCTATATCATCGAATGCGTGCATCAGACAGTTTATCCATCACTCTAAGTGGGGATATTTCTCAATATGATAAACATCTCGGTACAGGGGCTGGACAAACTACTTTGCGGCAGTGGATACCTTTTGCTATACCAGTGACCCAGGCTTGTGTCCCAAGCCCTGGTCATTCAAGTAGACTGGCAGAGGGAAGCTAGAGGAAGGCTAGAGCATCCTGCATAACACTCTTCTCATTTGGGGGAAGGTGGGTAGCAATATGATCACGTCTACTGTCTGGCTTTGCATCCGGCATTCCAAAGCTTTGGAGGACCATATTCAAATAACCTAATCTCTAAAACAGAGACCCACTTTGACTTTGTCCACAAATCAACAGTGTGCAGTGACAGATTCTCATTAGTTAACATGACAAATGCCAGCATGGGAGCCTAAAATTATATTTTCCATTTTCTGTTTCAACAAAATCCTCATCTAATTGCATTCACATGCTCTCCTGTATTATTTAATTGTCACCAATATTTGTAATTAAAAATGTCTAAGCCAATATGTGTTGACAGCTAAAACTATTAAGGACCTGTCAAGGACATTTTGAGAGTGTCCAGAGAACTTGCAGGATAAAGTTAAATTTTACTCTTGTGAAGTTTTCATCTTTTTATGCAGCTGTGATAAAAAGTATTGTTATAATGTCCTAGTTTCTTCTATTCTACAAAAAATTATTAATTTCATAAATATAGGCTTTATTTTTGTTCTCCCTCTTTACTCTGACTTGCCCCCCTTCTGCTGGCTACCCCTCATCCTATCACTGTCTCTGGGATTCGCTGCAATTACCTCAATTCCTCTGTAGCTTAACCCCTCTGGTGGGGCCATTGGAGTCCCCCAAGCACCAACAGATGTCATCCTCAGTTGGAAGAGGGTGGCCAGTAGGTGATGTAGGGCCTGCTGAGGGCACCCACATAATCAGCTATGGTCTTGTTGTTTTTTTTCTTGTTTTCTGTCCTCAGATCCCCATGGATGCCTTATGGACATTGACAGCAGTGATGCATGCATGCATGCACAGCATGTTCGTGCAATGATCAGGAGGCATCAACCCACACTTGGTGGCTCCAGCTTGCTTCTCCACCTATGGTCACCCAGACAGAGAGGAGTGTTTCTTCCTCCTTCATCAGAGGAGGAGAGCATCCTGTGGAATGCTCACTCCTCATCCTCCCCTTATGGCTCCCAATGACCAAGTCTTGCAACTAAACCTGGGTCACTGCCATGGGCAGCAGTAGTCCCACCACTGCATTTATGGGCCAGCTTACAGGGTAATTAAAAAAAATGCAAGTTATAATTGCACGACTAACTGGAGCCTTTTTGTGCACATGCAAATTCATGTAGGTAAAACTTGTAACCATTGACTGGCCTTCTAGTTGAATGAACAATTTTGGTTGGTTGTTCAGCCAAAAAGGGGTCATTCCATTAATAGATTCCATGCATTAAAGCCATAATAAGACTGGAAAAGGGCCGCATGTCCTGCTTGGTCATAGGCAATGTTGATTATGGTGGCAATGGCTCTCTGCACATCTGAGCTGTGCAGGCAATGCCTTTATTCATGCAGCAGGGTGATTTATGCAATAAGGCTAGTCGGCATAAATCGTTGTAGGATTTATACATGTCTTGTACGGTAACCACATGAAAAGTGGGTGAATGCCATACTGACCCATGCCCTGGAGTGCCTTATTGCAATTATAATGTAGACTAATCTGTAAACCCGCACACAAACACAAAATAGGCAAGGCAAGGCAAATGTATTTCTATAGCGTCCTGTCCATTAAGCTCAGGATACTTCACAGTACATAAACATCATTCAGAAACATATAGGCCACCATATTTATAGTTTGTGCTGGCACTAATGGCCGATTGAAAAGGTTTGATAACTTCAGCTGTCAGCACCGCGCTGGCCAGGGGCAATAGCGCAGCTGTGCTTCCATAATGTATTCTGTGCAAAAAAAGGGGGTGATGATGTAATTCTGCATGTAGCGTGATATTTAATGAATTAGCACTGCACTAACAGCATTTAGCATGATTTATCTCTGTGCAAGATAAGAACTACAAAAAGCAGGCCTTAACCTGTGCAAACCCACAGGCAGAAACCAGAACTGTAAATCAATGGCACGCATCCTGCACCTCTTGCTGCTGTCCTGGAAGATGAGGAACAGAAGTCACATCACAGGCCATGGAGGTGCAATGCTGTAAACAGATAATACAGTCCTCTAGTCACATTCAAAGACCTCAGTGATGAGCAAATTATGGGCTGCTACAGGCTCAACAAGCCCATACTCATACACCTGTGTGAACTGCTGCATGAGCAGCTCCAGACAGACACCTACTACAGCTGCGCAATATCCATAGATCTGAATGTGACAGCAGCACTGTGCTTCCTTGCTACCAGATAATTCAAGATACCAGTGTGTTACACCACCAATATCACACAATCTCCAACCGTGCATCTGGTGGGTCAGTTACTAGTTTCTCTTCTGGCCCATGCTAAGGGTTCATTATATTTCCCAGCACACCATCAGAGTAAACAGCAACCATGCAGTAATTTTATCAGTTGCATACCTACCAGTTGTACTGGGTGCCATTGACTGCACCCATGTTACCATCTGTGCATTCCAGAGGATGAGGTGGTGACCTAGGTGAAAAGAAAGGGTTTCCACTCCATCATATGCCAGATGGTGTGTGATGCAACAGGGTGCATCACCAGTGTCCTGGAACAGTTCCCTGGCAGAGTCCATGATGCCTACATCTGACACAACTCCATCCTGTGCCAGAAATTCAAGTGTGGGAACTATCCAGATGGGAACCTCATTGGTGAGTATATGCCCAAGGCACTGATGACCATACCTGCCACTGATGTCACTAAACAAAGACTATTTCTTACACAGGGAACAGTGCATATCCCCTGCATCCCTGGCTGCTAACCCTGGTCTTATGACTTGCATCCATTGCAGAGGACAGGTACAATGTGGCACATATTGCAACCTGCAGTGTCATTGAGTGTGCCATTGACATGCTCAAGATGTGCATCCGATTCTTTGACTCTTCCAGTGATGCCCTTCAATAAAGCCCTCAGCATAAATGTGCCATATTCCTTGCTTGTTACATACTACACTACATGCCATTGAACAGTGGAATACACTTGCTGGTCCCAGGGGGCAGCATTATAGCAGTTGTGGAACCAGCAAATGCAGGAATATCTCAAAAGGCATGACCCCAGGGTGGCCAGAAGGTCAAGAGAGTATAGGGACCACCTCAGTTTAGACCCAGATGGTGAGTAAAGATCACACAGGAGGCAGTAATTGTTTAATAAAATGTATTACTCAAGAAGTAACAAAACAAAATGGTACAGAAACAATACAAAGGTTATGGAACAACATACTTAAGGGTAGGGTAAAAATAAATGACAGCCATCCACGGGGAAGGGGGATTGAAAATAAAATACAGAGCCATCCAGGTGGGGGGCTTGAACAAAATACAGAACCATCCAAGTGTGGGGGAGTGTCTGAAACAAAATTCAGAGCCATCTGGGTAGGCGGGAGAGGGGTTGTAAAAATACAATGCCATCCAGGAAGAAAGGATGGGAAGGAGGCCTGAAAACAAAATACAGAGCAATCCAGGTTGGGGGGCAAGGGACTTGTAAACACAATATAGAGCCATCCAAATGCAAGGGCTAGAAGGGGGGTTGGAAACAAATGCAGATCCATCCAGGAAGGGGTGGGGGGAGAGGGCTTGGAAACAAAATATACTGTCATCCAGAGGGGAACTGGGAGAGTGGGAAACATGGGTCAGTGAAAATCAGGGTTGGAGGGCAGGGGGTAGCAAACAGGGTAAGGCAAAGGAATTCATGGCACCCCCACATGTAGCACATGCCCCCAACACAGACATGGGGCTGCCGTGAGTGATGTGTCATGTTGGGCAACAGGCTGGATATCATCCACAATATGGGGGACTGGTGTGGGAATGGGATGAGCCAACCATGGCCACTGCCATGGCCCTGTGATGTAGTGAATATGGCGAAGAAAAGGCCACAACCAGGAGTGAGCAGCAGATGGCCCTCATGGGCCGGTATGTGGGTTTTTTGGGGGTGCCTTGTATACGGCTGCCTGTGCTGTGGGGGAGGACATACGCTGAAGTGTCTGCCATGGGGTGGTCACATCCCAGGGTGCTGGTCGTGGGGTGACATTCATCCCACTTGTATGGCCAGCACTTTGGTTGGTCCCAGCATTATTGAACACCATGGCAGTGGCCTATAAAATGGCAGAGGAAGTTCCAGGTCATATTCACAAACACGGAACTGAGACCCGCCAAACAGTGAGTCCATGTCGCCAAACACAATATGCACTCGCCACCCACAAGAACGAATGGGCAACACAGCAACAGCACTATACAGTGCCACAAGAGGACAACATAACTCAATGTTTAATGTGGGGGGGTACGGTCCACACACCCCCCATATTATTATAACCAACTCCAAGGGGTGCATCTCGGGAAATGGAGAAACTTGTGGGGAGATGCACCTCGGGTGGGGCCACCTGTCAGGAGGGGAAGACAGTGTCAGGGGGAACAAACTCGGGGGACAGAACCCCTCAAAAAAATAAACTTCACCCTCAAATAACTCCCACCCCACACACTAAAAATAGTAGCACACCAGGTCTGAACCCAAGTCGTCAGCATCAGTAGCTGTAACCCTAGCCACTGCACCACAGGAGCAGTTCAGAACTGGCCTGTTCAGCAAAATCTCACATCCCATCCAGACCCATCCTGCCATGCTATACCCTCCCAGAAGTCGCCGTCTTTCAACACTCTCTCTACCCTCACTCTTTCCTCATGGTCGCTCCTGTCATATTCGCTGACAATGCATCGCTCAACTTTCAATTGCTCATCCTCAGTCACCCTTATAATGGTATACTGGCAGAGGCCACACCACCAAAGTCAGTCACCAGCAACTGCTCCAGTCTCCTGAAACCTGCTTCCAACCTGGCCAACAGGGACTGCTCCAGTCTACTGAAGCCTGCCTCCAAGGCCGCAATCTGCTCTACATGGTGCACCTCAGTGTGCTGCTCATGGATCTGCAGCATGCCCTTCTAGCAGCCCATCTTGGCCTGCAGGCTCTCCTGAGCCCCCATGGCAGCCTGCTGCAGCTACATATTGGTGGCCATATGCTGTTATAGTGAACTGTCCTGGGGAATAGGTTGGGGCTACACCCTGGCTCTTTGTGTGGGTTGGGGTGGCACCAAAGTAGGTGCTGCACCAGGGAGAGTGGGTTGGGACAGTACAATGGGGGTTGTGCCAGGGACAGCGGCTGGGGCAGCACAGTGGGGCAGTGCGAGGAACAGTCACCTGGGGCTGCACTTCAGGGGCTGTGATGGTGACAGTATGTTGGGGCAGCACAGCAGAGGCTGTGCTGAGGATAGTGTGATGGGACAGCACAGTGGGGATGTGCAAGAGAGGGGGCTGGGCCCTGTTGGCAGAGGGGCCAACAGGGCCAGTGATGGCAGGTGGCACCAGTGGGATGAGGGCCTGTAGGTGGCCCCTGCAATGTTCTGCTCCTCGGCGATGTCAGCACCGCGTGGATGCTCCTGCTGCCTCCATTTCTCAGTGAAGGTCTTCAAGTCATTCTCAGTGTCGTCCTCCATCACTTCTGCATGTGTTTGATGCATAGTCAGCCACCATCTTGAAGGCCCTGGTGCATCCTCAGGTATGGTGTCCAACTCAATGGACTGGGCTGTTGAAAGAAAATAGGGACATTGCTGAATACTGCATATACCAGTGGGTGGACAATGCTCACATGCAGGCCCATTGTACTGTGTTTAGTCCCACACGTTACCCATATGATCCCAGTGCTGTACACATCACACATCACCCATCATCGGTGATCACACAGTATACGGCACCCATGTGGCACAGTAGGGGGTATCCCTGTGGATGTCCACACTACCTGTATACCTGGATAGCACCAGGTGGCCTACACCCATTGTGCAACCCATGTAACATGTTCACCATTACAGACAGTGCATGTAGCAGTGAGAGCCCACTTACTGTGGCCCATGCAGGGGCATACAGGATGCATGCATGGGACTACTGTAAGGAGTGTACACAGAACACCAGTGTGTGTATGATATCCTGTGTGCACCCTCAATGCTGGGCTACTTGTGGCCCAGATCACCATGCCACGTGTCTCCCTGGACCCATACCATGCATGCAACACATGACACCACTTGGGCATGCGTCCCCCCATGTGGACCAAGCCATTGTGCTTGGGCTAATGCAGTCACTCACTAGTGGTCCCATTAGGTTCTCATTGCCACCATTGGGGACTGATGTGATGCTCATGGCTGGCATGGTGGCTACCATCATTTCTTTGGCAGGTACTAGGGGCTCTGCCATTGGTGAGCTTTATCCTGTGGCCAGGAAGTCAGACTGCACCTTTTCCATAAGCTCCTTGGTTTGATGCTTGAGATCCTTGGTCCTCTTGTTTTTCTCATCCTCTACTGTCCTGCCAATGCCACCTACAGCATTCACCGCCTTGGTGACTTCCAAGCATGCTGCAGTTATCTGGTCAGTTATCCACCTGTGGCTGCTAATGCAGTCCTTTCTGGCCATGTAGGCCTGCCCCAGGGCATTACCTCATCTTCTGAGAAATAACGCTTCCTTAATCATGCATCCTCCATTGTGATACCTGCTGGGAAGGGAAGGATGGTCAGCATTAAGCATTGTGTATGCACAGAGTAAAGCAGATCACAGGTACAAGGGCATGCCAGCCCCATTGCCACCTGGCTGGGACACATATGTGTCCATAAAAGGCAGGGGCAAACACACAGTGAGCAGCCTGCATATCACAGATTCAAAGGCACATGCAGATACAGGTATAGGCAATTATGGAAATGGCACAAAGCCACTGCTATTAATACCCCTGTCCCTCTTTTCAGGCCCTTTCGATATACCCTTACCTCTAGCCACCTTTAGTACCTCTGTGGAAGCTGTGTGGTGCTGTCTACTCCTTTTATATGCTCCAGGTGCAAGAGGCATGCAAATGACTGAATACATTCCAGTAATGACATGCAAAGTGGGATTTAGTACATGGGTAGCATAATTAGGTCATTTTCATGCACTGGTTCAATATTTATTTTTAATTTTTTATTTATTTAGTTTTTGTTGACCAGGTAAGTGCACTAGACAAATCCTGCCTATTTTCAGGCACGACCCGGGGGAGGGGGAAACAGATGAATGCCAACTGACCTTGAACCAGATTAAGGTGTTGGTGGTATTTTTAGTGAATGAGGGAAATTTGGCCAGGACACCGGAGAAATTCCCCTACTCTTTTCGATGAGTGCCATGGGATCTTTAACATCCACCTGAACTACCACCAATCCAGGCAGATGGGACCTCGGTTTAACGTCTCATCCGAAAGATGGCACCTCAGAAGTGCAGCACCCCTCTCATGCTGCACTACAGTGTCAGTACTGGGATATTAACCCAAGTGCCAGATGTGGGAACTGAACCCACAGCCCTCTGATCTCCCGGCCTCAGAGGCGAGTGTGCTACCTGCTGAGCCACTGACACTGATAATATTGCATGGTAGCACTGCCACCGCGCTGCCATCTGTATGGAATAAAATACAAAAATTGCTAAAGCTTAGTACTTCAGTCAGTCTATCCTCCTTCAAGACACTATATGCCCATTCGGTCACAGAATTCTGAGAATGCTTTCACAGATCATAAATTTCCCTTGCACCTACGGCGAACCTTGATGGTGTCGTCTTCTTCGCTATGCCTGGCCTTGTGGCCTCTCCTTCACATTTCTACCAGTATTTTTTCCGCTCTGTTATATAATTTGTGCTCTCCATCTCTGTGGCTTTAATCTCTCTCCCTTGTACCTTCAACCACCCTGCCTGCACTCTTCTGCAATGACATCAGACTGGAATTCCTTACCCCCTCTGTCCTCTCCTGCTCCTCTCTCTCCACGTTTCATTCCAATCTGTATGCCTCACTCTCAGTCACTGTATCCTGCTCCTGCTTCCACTGATGAGTCACCCTTCCCTTCCCCCTTTATCCCTGCCCCTCACTGAACTCTGTGCTTCACACCAGCTACTTCCATGCGTTCTGCCTTACACCCATGCATTCTGCCCTGCATCCCCCTCTTCCTCATTGTCTGTATCCTCCCCTTCTTCCTTTAGCTCGTAGTTGCTACTGTAAGTTTATTGTATATACGTTTGAAATTTTGATTGTTTTTGAAGTACTTATTCCTTGTTTGACTAATTTTTGTAAATACCTGCATGCTGTATCTCTATATTTTTTGCCATTGTTTATGCTGTACCTCAATGTCTGCCATTGTACTTACTGTATCTCCTTATCTGCCATTGTATTTTGTACCAGTGTATTCTTGCAACTGTCTCTCTGCTATTTTACCAAGACCCCGGGTCGACCCTGAAAAAGGGACTGTATTGTCTCAGTGGACTTACCCGGTCACCAATACTCAAATAAATAAAGTGTTGGAACAAATAAGCTGATGACTACACAATGATCCCAAGATGACTTAAATAATACTCATGTAATGTTGCTGAGCTCATCCTAGAATTATCTGTCCTGATGATATCTTATGACAAACATTTAAAAAAAAAGATTGCTTCCTGTTTCCTGTTTACAACTGACAAAACAAAGCTTTTAAAATCATTTAGTGCAGAGATAGCTGGAGAGAGAGAAGCATCATGAAAGATTTTGTCTGTTACAGGTACTGCAAAGTTGATACCCTATATGATATAAGGAGACAGGATAACTTAGAACAGTGAGAAACGCACTAGAATATTGAAATGTAAGGCGAGGGACACCAGTATGTACAAAAGAGAATTTGATATGTCATTGGAAAGCACTGTTTGATAACCCATATGGCCATTTGGTTCACAATATGCTTGTTTCCTAACTGTGGAGCAGAAAGGGAAACAACCTGCCTGCAGTTTTCTTGTTTAGCTGTTTTTTATTTTACAGTTCATGTCAGTTGCATTTTCTTAAAATATATATGGTGTAATTCAATTATGTTTATTAATATTTTAAGTTACCTAGATCATATTTATATATGCTGTTTGGTTTGTTTATTTAAAGTCTGGTAAAAACATGAGCATAAAACCCATTTTCAAGGGAGACCAGATAAAAGAAAGATAACAAACGAGATATGGTAAACATAACAACAAAGCAAAATAATAAAAAAAAAAAAAACACAGAATAAAGTACAAAATACACAACAAGAAGATAACAATCCTATACAGTACAATGCAATAAAACAGTAGCATAAAATTTATATCACTTACATTAGCAACACTCTGAAGCCGAAACACTCTGAAGCCAGTAAATATTTTTTAAGTACAGACTTAAAGCTGAAGATACTTGAGGGCACAGTGATAAGCTTCAGGGAAAGAGAATTATAAAAATGTGGTAATTGGTATAACAAGGATCTCAAACCTGAGGCACATGCGCAGTGTGGGAACTGATGGCAGCTTAAAGAGCTGAGCCCTCCTACCCGCTAAATAACTTGGAAAAAACCTGTGGAACCAGTGAACCGAAGTGGGTGATTTACATATCATTTGTTAGATAAAATCAGCCCTAACAAATTCTCAAACTTGAAAAAGATACCCCCAGCTGTTATGGAAGTGTTAACGAAAAACCAGCAACAGGACCACCGATGAGAATTGAGAGGCTGAGATGGCAGCCACACAGCCACATTCTGCACTCACAGACTCAGTGTAAATGAAAGAAATGCTACAAATGGTACTGAAAGAAATTACTTCTCTCAAAACAGCAGTCTTGGCAATAGAAGACAAAGCACAGAACCTCCAGGCAAAAGCCAAGGACCCAGAAACTTTTTTATCATACATCAACGAAAAAGGCATGCAACATGAGGGCAGAATACGAGAGCTCAAGAGAACAGTGACCTTACTTTGGAACTGAGCAGAAGATATGGAGAACAGGAGCAGGGGTGAAAACTTATGATTCACAGGTTTTCCTGAGGGAGCTGAACACAGAGATGTTTTGGGTTTTTACAAAAAGAAATACCCAGGTTACTGCAGCACAACTGCCACTCCACCCTCAAAATAGAGAGGCCACAATGATCCCTCACTCCACCACCAAATCAAGGTGGCCACCCGAGACTCATACTGGCACGTTTCCTCAGATTTACAGACAAAGAAAACATGCTAGCTCTAGTTCGGGACCATGGTCCCCTACATTGGAATGGCAATAGAAATGTTTAATAACTCTTCACAGGAACTTGTCCTCTGCAGAAAAAGCTACACAAAGGTCTAAGCCCTGGGTACCCAGTATCAAATGTAGTACCCAGCTACATTACGGATCATGAGAAATGGGGTTTGCAGCAACTTTCAGCCACCTGAAGAAGCAGCAAACTACATACGACAGTACTAGCCAGAGAAGGGGAAAGACCTGCTGGCCAAACCAGAGGGGCACAAAACTCATCTCTATCAATCTAACAGCTCAAATGGGGAGCCCAGAGCCAGAACAAAGGGAGATCCTCAAGCCCCACAAACTGATGACATGGAGTGGCAGATGAGTAAAGGAAAGTAGTCCAGCAGGAGTAGCAGGCACCAGAATTATGAAGGACTGGCAACATATGGCCCCAAATATCCTAGTTGCAACAGAAACAGAGACTCCAGTCAATCTGCAGCCAGCACCGACTTGGCAGCATAACCAGTGCTGAAGAGACCTGAGCCCAGACCACCTTCACCAGCTAAAGTGGCAAACAAGCGTGTGGAATCCCTGTAACTGCAAGACACAAGACTGGACAAGAATGGACCTCTGCAGGACCCAGACTCCTCATGGGCAGACATTGTAGAGGGCCATGCCATCGTACAGGCACAGGAGTCTGTCAGACTCAAAAGTTGTCACCCTACTGCCTGAAGGTAACTAATGCACTAAACTCAATGAATTGAACTTGCTCATCTGGTTTCACTTTTGTGGACCTGGGAGAAGCAGATTTGTGCAGGTATTTGTATGTGTTTATCATCTACTTGTATTACTTCCACTCAGCCTGTATCAGATAGGCTTTCATTAGTGTAACTCAGCCCTGGGTTCTTAGCACTAAGCATACTTCCCCCTTCCCCCAGCGTTCTTTGTACTGTTCTCTTCCTTTCTCTTTTATTTGTACTACTCTTGAAATACATCTTTACCTCACTCTGTTGAACTTGTCCGTGA
Organism: Neoceratodus forsteri; assembly: GCA_016271365.2. Taxonomy (NCBI): domain Eukaryota; kingdom Metazoa; phylum Chordata; order Ceratodontiformes; family Ceratodontidae; genus Neoceratodus; species Neoceratodus forsteri. The sequence goes on along the minus strand of CM057449.1, from coordinate 1,122,916,176 downwards.
TAGAATAGGACATGACAGGGAAGGTAATAGGAACAGAATGTTGATAGATGGGCCCGGAGCTGTCAATCCAAAAGGTAATAAAAAATAGGGTTTTACATATTCAATTCAATTCAATTCAGTTCAGTTTTATTTTTATCAGGAGATACACCACTGAGATACTCATTTACAAGGTGGTCCTGGAGGGACAACACAAAGTACAATAAGGGAACACAACTACAATGTGTACGGTACAGAGTGGGTAATGCAAGAATAATGCAGACATACCAGATACACAGAATAAATGGCCACAACATAAGTGCAACACTACTGACTGATCAATTAGATCATAGAAAAGAAAGTAAAGGAGGTAGAGCAAAGGTTTAGGGATGGGGAAAGGTTTAAGAAAGAGGGAAGGACATGGATACTATGACAGGGAGAGAAGGTGGGGTACATTTAATTAATTTCAGTCAACAGCAGCAGAGCCAAAGGAGTCCTTGTAAATTCCATTGCTGTATTTGACTGCAAACATACGTGGATTGGCCTGGAGCAAAAGGTTGGGAACCTGTCTTGGCCAGTCCAAGCTCAAGCTCTGACGACAGGCACTATGGCAACAGCCCCACTTGACAACTAGCATCCTGCTCGAATGTGCACATAGATATTGAATTAAAAGGCACTACTAATAAGGGCCCCACAGACTTCCTATACTCTGACCTAGTGCCTCAACAGACACTCAAAATGATGTTGAGTCACTGGATACGGGGTAAGGGAGTCACTGGCCTAGAGTTACCGTGCACTGGAAAAAGGAGGAGGAGGAACTCATCCGTCCCCCAAGCTACAGCCACTGCCTACCAACTCCATGGCATCTGAGTATTGCAAAGAGGAATGTGGGACTCCATATAGACACACTCTACAGCAGTTACAGATAGCAACAGGAACCTCTGGTAACCCCAAGGTATAGTCGCTAAACTTTCACAGCAGGTAGGGGAGTTTGGAAAGAGGGAAGGGATGTACAGCATGGTGGTAAAGAGACTGGTGTGAACTATGAAATATTACAATAAAATTAAATAGCAAGTTGCTGCTCAAAATATACACATAAATAGTTCCAAGGGAAGGGAGGAAGGTGGAGGGGGAAGGAATGTATTAGCACATAAGACAGGCACTGCAGGTCTAAATGCTTACCTCGTCCTTCAGCATTATGAACTAAAATGGGAACAATGCTAAGCAAGATCCACATGCCAAGTAGAGAAGATCAGGCAAGGGGAGTCAGACAGGAAGTCTCCTCACATAAATCATCTGGCCACTCCTCCAACATTGAGTGACACATCAGGGCTGTGTCTAGACACTTGGACTTCTTGAACATGTACATGCATGAGAGGCCACAGACGCTTGCACAATTGCTGGAAGAGGACTTAACTTTCTGGCACACTGGTTTGTGGGCTCGGAGGTTCAGCTCCCACTGGAACAAGGATCATTTCAGTGGTAGAGAAAGGACAAGTACTCAAGGATACCGTAATACCAGTCAGCTTCAACTGAGCGATGCTGACAACCCTGTGTGTTCTCCCCCCCTTTTTTATTTTCTTTTGTTTGCCACAAGGAAAGTGAAACTATGCAGTATGTGACTACCTAACGATACCAAAAGGTGAATATAGTGGGGGGTTATCATGCACAGGAAGAGAGGATCTAAATAGTCCTAAATGAAGTTAAACAAGGGCCGAGATATTCTTTTCTCTCCAATTGGATCCCCCAACACAGCAGCCTTAACCATACTTTTTAGATGCGTGGAAGGAGACGTCATAGCTGGTGAGATCACTGGCCAATAGGAATACAGTAGGTTACTTGAAAGAACTGGTTTTAATATCCTCATTGTAAACTATGCTGAGAGGGGCAGCCAAGAACTGGGGACTTTAAAATATGGTATGAGCTCCCACCCACCCCCACCCCAGCCTCCATGATCCCAGCATTACTACAAGGACACAATTGGTATGTATAGTCCTTGCACCTGTAATGACTGCAGCACAGACCAGGAGATGTCTCCTTTGTTCTTTTCTCCCATGGGATTATTCTGATTCCACTGGTAGACAAGGTCGACCTTATCAGCATATTTGCCCACCCCACATTCATCTCTGTCGCCCACGATACTCAGTTTATTAAACATTTAGATACACAGATGCATCTCACCCACCAGCAACTTACTTCCACCTTTGAATATCACTGGCCCAACATTAGGGAAGGAACAGTTGGGACCATTGTATAGCACAGAGTGGCACAAACTGGTGAGGGCAAGATATTCAGGGGCAGCCTCTCCTGGTTACCACAGGCCCTCAAAAGGCAACAGGTTTGCTTTTCTATCACTCAGACAGTTTCACTAAGATACATGTTTATGTTTACTGTTACATCTTTACTAATGATGCATAATGGGTGGGCTATAAAGTTCATTGCTGATGTAACATACCTACATTTCTCGGAATATCAAGGTGCAGTATATGTGTTTTCTCATAAGGGAAAGGCCACAGGGAATGGGAAGCACAGGAATACTCACAATGGGTAGACACAAACAGAAACAAACACAGATACACACTCCACTCACAAACTTACTAGGCAACTTACCTATACAAGACCATGACTAGCAAACTCATTAATTTTATATTGTGGAATGTGAAGTTCATTCATACCCCAATTAAAAGGAGGAAGATATTGAATCAGCAAAACAAAGTAAGGGCCACTGTGGCATTCCTTCAAGAAACCCATCTCTCACAACAGGAGGCTGACAAACCAGCTGGGGAACTATAGTATACAGTAGCAAATACAATATAAAAAGTTGATGGGTGTCCATCCATCTCAGGAAAGGGCTCGACTTCATGGAACAAGCAGTGATCAGAAATCCTCATGGGCAATTTCTCATTCTCAAGGGAGAACTAGAAGGAGAGCAGGTCACCCTTTGCAGTGTTTATGCCCCAAACTCATAGCAGCCAGACTTCTTTTGCTCACTAGCACAGTGAAGCATGGAAGTCACACAGGGGCGGCTCATACTGGGGGTGAGGGCAACATAAACACTGTTCTAGACCCTTTTCTTGACAGGAGTAAGCCTCCACTAAGCTCAGCTCGGCAGGCCTCAGACACATTGGAATCTCTTATTACTGAACTTGGCCTTAATGACATATGGAGGACAGTACACCCCTAAGGGACGGAATACAAGTTCTTCTCCTACCTGTACCAGCTCTATACCACAGTAGACATCTGGTTTGTACTGCAAGAGATTACGATAAATGTTATAGAAGCAGACATAGATCAGATCCTGATATCAGACCATGCTCCAGTAAGATTCCAATGGCTTCAGTGCAACCAAGAGGGAAAGGCAAATGGTGCCTCAATGTTTCCCTCCTGGTGGACAAGGCTTTTACACCACAACTGGCCAAAGAGATTAAGGCATTCCTAGAGGTTTAAAAAGCTTGGGACACCTCAGAGGGAACCAGATGGGGTGCACTCAGGACATATGTACAGGGCAGGTTTATTAGCAGAGCCTCATATCTGAAAAGATCTATGATAAAGGAAATGGAGAAACTGCAGAATAAACTTAAAGAACTTGAAACCACCTACTAGCAAGACCCACAAGCTAAGGTGGACCTACTCCCGACCATTGTGGGTTTGAGATAACGTATTAATAATCACTTTAACCAGAAAGCAGAATATGCCCTCTTCAAGACCAGACAAAATTTTCGGGAAGCCGGAGAGAAACCTTGGAAACTGCTTGCATATCAACTAAAGCAAGCATTTGTCAATGCTGAACATTTGATGCTTGGGAAACTATTTGTTTTTTGCAATTTTGACCCCAAATTTTGAAGATACTTGTTTCAGGATTCACCTTATAGACCTCACGGGCCTGATTCCAAGACGTATGTTGCAACTAGCTGGTGCTTGCGAGATGTGACATATGCCACTATGCCAGGGACTCTGTGCCAAATTCCAGAACAGGCAGGGTCCCTGGCGACTACGTCCTATGACTTGTTGCACCTCCAGCCTTGCACCACAGGAAGGGCACACATGACCTGGGTGCTGCAAGCTGCATCAGTGCCCTCCTACAGGGTGCAAGCCTCGCATGGCATGGCCCCCCAAAGCCCCACTGCCCAACACCATGGAAATGCCCCACAGGGCTGTGGAGGGGGTGGGGGGTCACTGGACTACCATGGGTAGATTGGCAAGGCGGGGGAAGTGTACTGCCTTGTGGGGCAATGCTCGGGGATGGGGGTGTTGGAGTGCCAGCTGCCCACAGAGGGCTGCCCTGCCAATGGGGGTGGGGTGGGGACCTATGTGGGATCATGGGGGGGTTGGCTGTAGGGCACCAGGCACAGAGTTGTAACCCCGGTGCACATAGGGTATGGTTAGACCAGCTAATAGTTGGTCTAACCATATGTAGACCAATGTCTGCTGGGGTCCCTCTTGGAACAGCGATTTGCTGTTCTGTCGGCTGCACTCCTGGAATAGGGCTGTAACTGCAGCTGGAAACCCCCTTGTGCCATGTCGCAGGGGGTTTCTGATGTAGCCAGTGGAGTAGCCTGCCTTTGGTGTAGGCAGCCTGCACCATGTCACAGGCCACCTTTTGGAATAGCGGGTGGTGTAACGCATGTCACAAGATGTGACTTGTGTCATTGGGTTTGGCGCAAGTCACCTTGCGCCATGCGTAACCCATTCTGGAATCGGGCCCCACATATGCCATTTATAGTATCTTGACTGAAATGTCATTTTGCATTGGAGGTGTGAAAACACAACTCGTCCAGGATTTTAAAAATAACACATGTCACGTTTATGAGGTGGTGTGGAAAAATGGCTATGTTGAAAGGTTGGAGTCAAAATATTGAAAATTAGCAAAGTTGTGAATGAACGCAGAAATTGTATAATGTTCAGTCATATCCTGGGCATTTTACCATATTTTTACACCAATGTTTCAGCATAGCCTTGTTATTAGCCCACCTAATGAACCCAGAATTTTCAAATCCCCACCAAAACATCATTCCCTGCCACCGAAATGTCATTGCATGCCACAGGTATGAAAACTCATTGTGGCCAGGACTTGAAAAATGACAGCTATCACATTCATGAGGTGCTGTGAAAAAATGGCTATGTTGAAAATTTGGGGTCAAAATATTGAAAATTTCCAAAGTTACAAGCTTGCATTCATAAATTTCAACGTAGACCCATAACTTTGTTGTTTTTTTTCATATTTTTGCCTCAAATGTTCAACATAGCCTTCTTATGACTCCACCTCATGAACAAGTGCTGAGAAAATATTTAACTCCTGCCTGAAAGGTGATTTTGTACACCAAGTGCAAAATCACCTTTTGGCGTGCGAAACCACATTTTGGCCAGGATTTGAAAAATGACAGCTATCTCATTCATGAGGTGCTGTAAAGAAATGGCTATGTTGAAAATCTGGGGTCAAAATATTGAAAATTACCAAAGTTATGAGCCTGTGTTTGCAAATTTCAACGTAGGCTCATAACTTTGTGTTTTTTTGGTTTTTTAATGCTCCGACCTCGCACCCTTGCTGATCCCTATTTCAGGCCTCACAGAGACCTTCTCACCCCAGCTACCCCCGACCCCACCACCCCACATTGTAGCCACCCAGGGGACCCTGATGTATCCCTTCATCAGGTGGGTCCCTGCCTACGTAGGGAATAAGCCTTACCAGCCATGCCAACAGTCCTGGGTGCTGCTGAGGTGACTGATGGAGGTCCTGGAGCTCCATCGACGAGGATCCTGGAGGTCATCACCCAACTGGCCAGTGTGCCATTTTCCTTTTTTCATAGGAGCACAATATGCAGGACGCAAGACAATGCCAGCGTCTGTCACGGTTCTGAGACACTGGGACCTGGCACACTGCTGTACCCCTAGCCTCCACCAGAGGTCAGTAGGCACCGGTCCTCTACCCCACCCTTCCCCGAGAGAAGATGATCAATCAGCAGATGCTCAAGCCTTCTCTCCCTGGCTGGCCCTCCAACGCCTGAGTCCATTCCTGAACCTGGGTCACTGGCATTGCAGTGGTGAATCTTTTCACTGCACCGGCTGTCTGGCTCTTTGTTGTTTTTTAATATTTTTATACCTCATTTTCAACATAGCCTTCCTATGACCCCACCTCATGAACAAGGGCAGAGAAAATGTTCAACTCCTGCAAGAAAGGTGATTTCACACAGTGACTGTGAAATCACCTTTCTGAGCAGATTTGCCTAATGTCACTGTAATTGTTCATGAGATGGGGTGACAAAAAAAGGCATGTTGAAATTTTTGGGCAAAAATATTCAAACATGGCCACGTTATGCCACTTAGTTCAAAACCCCATTGAAATACATTGAACACATACCTGGTTTCCTCAGTTTGTGGTCTGGCTTTGAAGAGTGAAGATGTGTCTGTGGTCCATAAAAGATTATGGCGTTGGGCCCCCCAGTGTGTAAGTAAGAGCTTGGGGTGGTGTGGGGTGGTGGGTGCTAAGTGGGAGGAGTCGAGTGGGGGGACTAGTGGTGCAACAAACATTGATAGATGGTTTTCTGTTTTACAGGGTTAATAAAAAAATTAAAAAAACAACGAGGGACAGTTTTCTGTTTCAGGAGATGACACTGGGAGATTGGGCTCACCCAGTGTCAGTGTTATGTTTGTGGGGGTGGGCTGGGGTGTGGGTGCTGAGAGGGAGGTTCGGTGGGGAGTAACAGCTACAGGGGTGCCGCAACAGACATCAATGGATGGTTTTCTTTGTTACAGGCTTTATAAGTATTATATATATATAAACACTATGAGGTGGCGACACTGGTGGAGTGGGCACTCCCAGTGTCACTGTTATGTTTGAGGGGTTAGTAGGTGCTGAGAGGGCGGGTCAGGTGGGGGGAACAGTTGCAGGGGTGCCAGCAAGAGACATCAATGGACAGTTTTCTTTGTTGCAGGTGGTATATAATATAAAAAAATATATGATGGGGATTGGGCACAACCAGTGTCACTGTTATGTTTGCGGGGAGGGGGGAGTGTGGGGTGGTGGGTGCTGAGAGGGAGGATCGGGTGGGGGGAGAGTTATAGGGGCACCAGCAACAGACATCGATCGATGGTTTTCATTGCTACAGGGCTTGATACAGCAGCTACACACTGGTGACATCTGTAGCAAGCTTCCAGTGTGCAGCTCATAATTGTTTTGAAAGCTGATCAGCTGCTTGCTGATGGGGCTTTATGCAAATCAAAGGACCAAAGCTCTCTCTGATAGGAGTGGCTTCAGTCTTTTGAATTACACGAAGTTTCCACCCACCAAGCACAGAGTTGCATCAGGACAACAGTACGTGGTCATTGTTGTAGACTGCCACCCCCCTGCTATTCTGAACTGCAATAGACTCGGCAGTGACACTCCCCTACCCAACATCCCGTTTCACTCATCACAAAACATTTGGTGTGCAGGCGCATCAAACATTAAAATAACAAGAGAGGTCTAATATCTCGGCCATTATGTCACCAGAGGGGGTGCTACATAAAGATAATAAAAGCATTTACAAGACCTCCCTAAACATCTTTACAAACCTGTAAGAGTCAGAAGTCAATGTTTCTGAGAGAACCATTGAGATGTACCTCTCCAGTCTGAAACACCCCTCTTTGATCCAAGATTAGATGAAGCCTCTAGATAGGCCTTTTCAGACCTCAGAGATGTCAAGGCCATTCAGTCTATGGCAAAAAGAAAAGCTTTGGGCATAGATGGCCTCCAAGGCATAATTCTATGCCACTTTTCAAGATGAACTCACAGACATTCTTCTCAGAACCTTTGGAGAAGCAAGGTTCAGAGGCAAACTATCTCAATCTATGTGCACTGCAGTGATTTCATTAATCCCTAAGCCTGGGAAAGACCACACATTATGTGGTAATTACTGGCCAATATCATTGATCACTGCCAGTTGCAAAATATATGCCAGACTATGGGTGCAAAGGCTGAAACAGATCATTCCTTCTCTGATTTCTAAAGATTAGGTGGGCTTTACCCCAGGGAGACAAGCCACAGGCAATACCAGAAGGCTTTTCAGTCTTCCCTGGTACTTTAGGAAAACAGGTATCATTACAACTTTAAGTGTACTTGATGTAGAATAAACCTTCGACAGAATCAAATGGCAATACCTCTTCAGAGTATTACAGCATCTGGGCTTTGGAGAGGGCTTTCTCCAAGGGGCACACACCCTCTATAATGGGGGGGAGGGTCAAGAGCCACAGTGACAACTAATGGAGGAAACTCATAATCATTCCTCTGCAAAGGCACACACGTCAAGGGTACCCTTTATCATCCATATTATTTATTCTAGCAAAAGAGCCATTACTGCAGGCAATAAAGCAAAACCCAAAGATTCATGAACTTGATAGGGGAGAGGAGCATAAGGCACAGACCTACACTGATGAGATACTGCTTATATTAACTCACCCACAAGAATCAATATCACCCCTCCTGTAACTCCCCCAAGAGTTGGGCTCTATCTCTGGTTATAAATTAAACATAGCCAAGACTACAATTTTAACCTCACACAAAGAAGTGGAGCAGATGCCCCACTGTCCCTGGGTGTTGTTACCAGTTAGTAGCCACATAAAGTACCTAGGCATTGATTTCAATTGGGACCTCCCCAATCTGGGACCACACAATCTCAGCTCTCTCATCAAAAACTTAGAGGCTGACCTAGCACAACTGAGTCGCCTTTACTTATCACATTTGTAAAGAGCACATACATTCAAAATGATGGTAGTCCCCAAAATTCAGTGCATATTGGACAACCTCTCATTTTCCATCCCACACACAATGTTTTCCCAGCTGCACTAACAAATGTTTAAGTTCTTCTGGGCAAAAGATTCCAGAAGTAAAGTTTCAAAAAGCTGAAGCAACACCTGATAAAAAGGAGGACTCAACCTTCCAAATTTTGAGCTCAGACACATGCACTCCACCAGCTCAGACAAGCTCCTGCCATGATACCTGAGGTTCACAGACCCACACGTGTCAGCTGCGAAGCACATATTTTGGGGCTCTCACCTATGCTACCATGGCATTTAGAAACCAACTGCCAGACCTCACGACACACCCTGCTATACAACATGTCAGGGAGGTATAGCAATGGGTAGTTAAGCAGACCAAATGGGAACCAGTACACTCCACACAACTCCCACTCTGGCACAATATGCACAATATGAATGTATGTATAGGGGGCCAGCCAATTCACTGGCACACGTGAGAGGGCGGGGGGTGAAAGTATTAGGGGACATTATAGAAAAGACCATGAGAGTAATGCACTCCTTTGCACAGCTGCAGGCCAAATATGGTATCCCCATGAACCACCATTAGCACTACCTGCAACTTAGACATACACTCAGGACACTTATAGGCCCACTTTATAGGCTGGTTACAAACAACCTGCTGGAGACCATTGCAGAGGAAAAAGAAAGGCACCTACATGTAGGGTCAAATAGCAATTTCTCAACTCCCTACTGCCTGATCTTAATACACCAGCAATAGAGACACATGATCAGAGGAGCTAGGAATCCACAGTTCCCCCCCAGAAGTGGCTTAGCTGCTGGAAACTGCTGAAACAGAATATGAAACATACAAAAAATAGGTTCACACAATTTAAAATTCTACATAGATGGCACAGGTCCCCTTAAAAAACTACACAAGTGAGGACTAGTGCCAACTGACAAATCCTGGAGATACAACCAGGACACAGGCTCCATTACACATCTCCTGTGGTCCTGCCACAAGCTGAATGACTTCTGGGGCAATGTATAGCAAGTCTGCAGAATGGTCTTCCAACATCCGATAGTTCTTACAGCCAGCACTGTACTTCTGGGAGTGGACCCCAGAGATTACTCAACAACATTAACCTCCCTAAGGTGGCTTTTGGGGGCACTCATTTCAGCCTAAAGGGTGATTTTACGTCACTGGAAACAGGAAGATCCCCCCCCAAGTCATGAATAGCTGCTAGAACTAGGGAAATCAGCATGTTATGAATGAGTACAATTCAGTTTAGCAGGGAAATTGGACCAATACACAGAGATATGAGGAGGATACTTAGCTTCAGAATATTGTCATATAGCTGCAGGATACCCCACATGCACGCACCAACAAGCAAGGAAGGCCACGTAATTTTGAGGAACCTCATAATAATAATAAGTGCTTAAAAGGAATAAACACAAACATGTAATAACATCAATGAATCAGTCCAAACAGTAGGCGCCATAGGCAGTCTTCCTGGTCAACATGAACCCAAAAGGCAACTGGATTTTAATGCAAAAAAGTGCTAGGTCATGCACTTGGGGAAGGGGAATGTGGGAGCAGAATACTACTTGGTGGGAGAAAAACTGTCAGCCTCAAAATAGAAGCATGATCTAGGAGTCATTATAGCAGATTACCTTAAAGTAGGCAAACAGTGTGAAACAGTGTGAAAAGGTGGCACAAAAGACCAGCAGGATGTTGGGCCGTATAGGAAGAGGCATTACAAGCAGAAGAAGAGAGGTTGTAAGGCCACTATACAGATCTCTGGTGAGACCTCACCTGGAGTATTGCACACAGTTCTGGGGGTCGCATCTCAAGAAATATTGACAGGTTGGAGTCAGTACAGAGGAGGGCAGCAAAGATGGTCCAGGGTCGGCACACAATGTCATATTAAATTAGATCAAAGGAACTCAACATGTATTCCCTCGAACAGCGAGGAGACTGGAGCGATATGGTCGAAACCTTCAAATATCTCAGAGAATTAAACAAGGTACAGACACAGGACTTAGTTCAGTCTAGAGATCCTCCAACACCAGGGGTCACAACATGAGACTACGTGGAGGCAGGTTCAGGGGCAATGTGAGAAAGTATTTTTTCACAGAAAGAGTGGTTAATCCGAGGAACAGCCTGCCTGCAGAGACTGTGGGTTCCATGGCACGTCACTTTCTATGTTTCTATGTAACAGCACTTCCTGTTGCAACACAGATGATTTAGCACTCACCCATAATGAAAATTGCTCCTAGAAGTCATGGAATGTTAATACAGTTTATATCTAATTATACCTATACCTGTATAATTATGTTTAATTAAACCTTGTATGTTGTTACATCCATCAATGTAATATGACAAAAATGATTTCATTTAGAATGTAACTTCAAGGTGTGTGGATGCCCCTGCCAGGATAAGATGTATTATTGATGTAATGTATGCCAAGTTGCACGATAAACAGTTAATTACAGAAGAATATCTGACCAAAACTTGTTTTAAAAGTAGGAGTATGAAATTAATTATTTGTCACTGTACATGTACAAACCAAAGGAGTCCACAGCTGAAAAAAACAATGAAAAACATTGGGAACTTTGGCTGGCTTGAATTGGAATGACAATGGGATTTGTGGGTCTTCCCAGCTTCTATCCCTGCTGGCTTGTGGCTGCAAAACTTAATTTCAACCACTGTGCAAAACCCAACCCTTCCCTGTAAGGAAAGCTTCCTCTTTGATGCCCCATTTTCTACTACACTTCCTCTACTCCTTCCTGTCTCTCCCCTCTCTTCACTTACACAGACAGCATCATTGTACCACTCATCTCTAAGTTCTTGTCTGCCTCCCTTCCCTCCTATCTCTCCTCTCTCCTCTCCCCCTCTTCCCTACCTTCTTACCTGTTACACTCCAGAGACTCCCACACATTCTCTCTCCCCTGCCCTCTATCCAGTTCTGGGTAGGCTGCTTTCTCCTATCTCCTCCCCTCCCTCTGTAACTCTCTACCAACCTCCCTTCGCCGAGCTCCCTCTCTTCACAGACTGAAACGTATGCTATCGCTAATCCCTCCTTCCTCTTGCACCTGTTATTCCTCCTCTTGACACCCTGGGTTGAGTCTCTCATGACCCACATCAATGGTTTTCCTTATGCACTGTACCCCCAACTGCCCACCGTCCTGTTCTGGAACTTATTGACTAATGCATCTACCAACATTCCTGTTTCCTTTTCCTGAGCTATCCCATTCCTGTGTTATTCCAACCCAATTGCCTACATTAATGTATTTTCAAACACCCTATGTTATTACGAGATTGCCAATTGCCTACATTGATGTAGTTTCATGCACCTTATGTTATTACTTAATTTTAGCAAAGTTTTTTTACATGTGTACTACCTCCTTTTCCCATCCCCCAGGTCGCACCTGGAAATAAGCCTTGGCTCAGTGCGCTCTCCCAGTTATCACATTTTATTTTATTTATTTATGTATTTTTTATTTTTGTTCTTTTGTTAACCGGGTAAGGCCCACTAGGCACAGGTGCCTGTTTTCAGGGGTGACCTGGGAGCACTGGGGAGGTTAAGTAACTTGCTTAGAATCACACAGTATCAAGTGGAGGTTGTGGGAATCAAACCCAGGTCTGTCTTGCTAGATGTATCAAGCTTATTCACAGCTCGTTACTCTAACCACTAGGCTATACTGCCAAATAAATAAATAAATATTAGCCAAATATTAGCCTCTGTTCCTGTCATTCCAGATTAAAGCCATGAACCAGAGTTGAAACTGATTATTTAGATGTTTTGTTTTTAGGTGACCAAGCCTGTAAGGCTGTACAGTAATAATGTTTAATTCCTTAAAGCCAGCAACAATAGGGTATTTATTATTTGGATTAAATACATGATACTTTCTACTATAGGAGTGTGTGAATAATGAATATCACTTTCCAAATACAGTATAACTCTGATTATCCGAAACCTTATTAACCGAAACTCTGCATTATCCGAAACGTGTCTCTGTCCACCATTGTTAGATACAAATGGTTATTAGCAGTCATTAGAAACCCATGCGGTTCCCTAACTGTTGACTGCTTTTCTTATTAGGGTCATTAGCGGCTTTTTACGGATTGCCAGCCACAGCATAAATGAGCTAACGGCACTGCTTAAACATGAGGTTTAACAGAGGGCTAACAGAATGTAAAATATTTAACATGATTTCTGTGTGCTGCTATGAATTTAAAATGTGGTTATGCTTTCTGCTGTTATACTAATTGTAGCTGCTGTCAAATTTATGTAGGCTACTATCAACTTCAAATTTGAACTGCATGTGCTTGCTTTTAACAACATGTGAGCCACTATGAATTTAAAATGCTTCCCACTTTTACAAATTACAAACCGTACTGCTTGCGCTATGCCTGTGTTAACCTTACTGATTGCAGCTGTTAAAATGATGTATTATTAATGCTGCTTACTGCTCAACATGATCATACTCATTGCTGATGTCACAGCTATGTGAGCCACTATGAATTTAAAATGCCTGCTGCTTTTACTGTTTTTACAAATGCCATAGTGAACTGCTACTGTTAAACTTACTGTGCAAGCTGTTATTTTAACACGATTCAATGTATTTAATACTGCTATTTGCTGCAGTGTTTTACAATAAAGTAATATGTGACTATGCTTGTCCGAGCACTAATGTAGGAGTGTGCATGAAATAAATATTACTTTATAAATACAGTACAACCCTGATTATCCAAAACCCTATTAACCGAAACTCTGCATTATCCAAAAAATGTCCCTGCCCCCATTGTTAGATGTGAGTAATAAATATTACTTTCCAAATACATGACACACATTATGGTCATTACTTGAATCCAGGCATTGAGTATTTTTTTCACTTCATGGTTATTCTGGGAAAAAATATTGAGGAGGCTTAAAATAATTAAATAAAAGCTACATCCTTCCCCAGGTGACCTGAGCTAGTCCCATAGCCTTCCACTCCCAATTCTAGATTTTCCAGCCTCACTCTGCATCCTAATCCTGAGAGAGAGAGAGAGTGAGAGAGAGAGAGAGAGAGAGATAGAGAGAGACAGAGTGTGTTGGCCACCCCAGCCCCATTACCTGGTTTCAAGAGGGCTTACCTCCACTCCAGGATTCCCACAGCTTACCCCTTGTGTTGGGGGCAGTGGGGCCCCTCATCACCCACCACAGACTGGATTAAAATCTGGAGGAGTGCCTCATCAGTGGTGTGGGACTTACAGGGGCCAACCTTACATCCTGGGTAACTGGAGATTTACCTCTTATTCTCCCCTTGGTGGTGCAGGCATGCAATGCTGTCATGACATCACTGCTCACAATCCAGCATACAGGACAACAACGGCCACTGCTCCCCTGCTTCCAAACAGAGATCCCAGGCTTCCTGCCCACCCACCACTGCTAGGGGCCAAGCTTGTGCTAGGTGCTATAACTGTCCCTCCCTCCCTGGAAAAGAAGAGCAGCGCAACTGAGGCTTGGTCCTCCTTCCTCTGGCTGACCTCTGACACCATGAGCTAGCTCCTGAAGTTGGGACATCGGCATGGTTAGTGGTAATGCAACTGCTGCGCTGGCAGGCACGTGCAGAGAGAGCAGTTCTAAAATAAAGTTTCACTAAAAGCCTTCCCACTGCCTAGGCCAATTCTCCAAAACCCTAAAGTGCTTTTATTTAAATCTTGGGCCCTCTCCTAACCTCCAGTCCCTAATATGGAGGACCAATGGTGAGAAATTCTAGCTTGCCAGTCACCACCCCCAGCACATCATCCTTTCAGTCTGTAGCAGTCACTGATACAGCACAATGGTGCATGTAACCTGAAAGGGAGTTGAACTGTTTGCTTCATCAGTAATGAACACCACTCCACCCGTCCTTCCTAGTTCACACACTCTTGTGCTGTATCAATGAAGGACAGGGACTAAAAGGAGGGCACACTGTTTGAAGGGGGGTTGACTGGGAATTTGGGGTAAGGAAAGTTTTCTTACTTTTGGCACCCCCCCCCAGTCATGAATGTGAGGTGGGAAAGGGGTCCAATTATTAAAACAGTGCCATTTCAGATGATGGTGTTGACTCCTGTCAGAATGCCAGGAGCTGGAATTTTGTTTTAATGTATTCATTATTTTGGCCCCCCATATCATGGATTGGGTAGGGAGGGGTCCAATTATTAAAACAATGTCATTTCAAATGATGATGCTGACTCCTGGCAGAGTGCAAGGAGCTGGCATTTTGGTTTAATTTATACATTTGTTTTACTTAACTTGGTATTACAATCAGAGACACTACTAACCTCAACACACACCAATCTACCCTCTGATGGACTCCTAGTCCCCACATCTATTACTCCAGGGATTTCCTCTTTCCCCAGGGGCCCTGACATCTGTCCTGCATGCTAATGGGTACCAAGGAACAGGCAAGGTCTGTGGTTGTGAGAATGCCTCAGCAGCATTCCATGTGTATGGGAGGGTGGGCCCTAATGTGCCATCATCTGTAAAGCTAGTGGTTTACTCACTTGTTTTCAGACCCACCCTCCACTCCTTGTCTCAGCTAATGGCACTCTGCAGCACTACTCATCTGGTAGGGGCTGGCTAACACAGAGTGGTCACTCACTGCATCAAAGCCTGTACTGGTGCATGCCTGTTGGTGCAGCAGTTGGATTTCTGCTTGCTATGCCAGTGACCTGGGTTTGGGAACAGATCCAGCTCGGAGGGGCTGGCTGGGGGGGAGATGGCTTGAGCATCCCATGATTGCTCACTGTCTCCCGGGGGGTCCACAACCCGGTGTTGGGTGACCACTGGCAGAGACCAGAGGTAGGGCAACATGTCAGGACGTTGCACAGGAGAGCATCGGCTCATAGCTAGATGTCCTGGATGTCATGCACCCAAGGGGGAGAAAACCAGGAAATATGGCTCCCTGGCTGACCAGATGACGGTCTCCAGTTCCCCACCAGCTCTAAGCCCTGAGACAGCTCAGACCACCCCCAGCAGCACCCGGGCCAAATAGTTAGTGCGCTGGCCTACATCACCGGTTCCTTCTCCCCTGGAGAGGGGGACCCATCCGGTGAAGGAATACGCCGGGTTATCTGGGAGGGCTGCAATGTGGGAGTTGGTGGCTATGGTGGGGACAAGGGCTGGAGGGGGTGCTCTAGGAGGCCTGAAGGAGTGGCCGGTCAGGGGGCATGGGAGGAGTAAAAAAAAAAAAAGCCTGTACTGCTTCAGATTAGAGGATTCACTAATAGGAGCAGGATGCTCACCATCCTTTTCCATGGAGTTGGCATGTGATGCCTCTGCATTGCATCCCAGATTCCACCAGCCAAAGGAGAAGAAAGCTGGGTTTGGGTCTTAAACCTGGGTCTCCCACATGGTGATAAAGTTCACTACCACCCAGCACCATGGGGCTGGATAGAGTTGGCAGTTTAAGAAAAACAGATCTCTCTCTCCCTGGGAAGATGGGGAAGGAGAGAAAGAGGGATTGGGAGTCCCCCAAATGGTAAAAGCAGCACCTCAGGCATGTCTGCTGGAATGCTATCCATAGGTGGTGGGTTATGCAATACATGCTGCATCATGATACATAGTCTGAGAGGGACACAGTAAAGTGAGTGATTCAGTTCAGTTCAGGTCATTTTTATGGCTGCATGGGCGGAGTGCTGCAGACATTATGCCAACATCTCAGAAAAGCCCTGTGGAAGCACGTGATTGGACCACTGTCTGGTGTGCTTCCACAACGCTGTGGCACAATTTTAAGTGGTTGTGTTTATGCGGCCCTTCCCCTCTGCTGGCTGCATAAATACACCCACTTTGGGGTCACTTCTTTTTTTCCCGCAACTGCAGAAGTGAGGGCCTCTGTGTACAACATGGCAGCACCGAGTCAGATTGCGCATGTGCGAGTATCGCGCTTGTGCACGGTTGAGTTATCGCTGCCATCTTGTGCATGGCATACTCTGGTAGTGCTAATAAAAGCTTGGCCTAGCTGTATCGGCTCTGATCAGAGTTTGTTATTTTAGTCTCCAATAAGGCATTGTAAATGTTTATATAAAAAATTCTCAATAGAAAATTTTCAAATACATATTCATACCAATAAATAATAACAAACATTACATAACTTAGGGGTCTCAGTTTAGATGGTAATATAGTCTCAAGGTATTTCACAAGTACAGTAAATACAATCAGAAATGTTTACGTGAATCATGACATCCAATTGATAGCATATTACAGTACATTATAGTCAAGGTCAATGTTTTTCGTTTTTTACCGGAAAATCCGGTAAAATTCCAGAATTAAGGCTACCTGAAAACTGGTAAAAACAAAGGTTTCATGGAATTTGGCATTTTCTATCAGATCAGTAAATCTATAAAAAAATTTGTTTTTCTTTTAATTCCTTCCTGTACTATTTTCAGTTTGCTTTATTTAATGCTCTGTATATTAAGCCTTCTTTAATTCTGATTATTTATGCACCTAGTATAAGAATGATAATAGAATCCCAGTAAAATCTGAAAATTAGAGTAACAATCACCGGTGAAATTCTGGAATCTTAAGTCTTGAAAACAGAATCTAATTGTTTTAATCACCGTAAATCAGTGGCCTTGATTATAGTTAGCGGACTAGCCACAAACACAGAGTAACTGTTTTTTTGGGGGGGGTCAGAATCTTGTTTCAACATGATATATAAGGAGCCAACAATGTTAGCCCGCTTCTGAAATAAAGATTTTCATCATAACCCAATCTAAGGCATGACTTGGTGGTGGTGGTGGTGGGGGGGAATAGAAAAAGAAAAAAGAATAAATAACAGAGATGTATCTAGAAACAGGTAAAGTGTCATGAGCATCTAGGTTTGAAGGATTTTGTGCTACTTTTAATATATTAAGGAAGGATGCCCAAAGTGTCTCGAATTTATCAACCTCATTTATTTGATAGTAATGTAGCCTCTCCAATTTAGCAGAATCAATCCTAAGATTCAGAAATGCTTCAAAACTTGGGGGGTATCTTTCCAGTGTTGAAGAATAACTTTCTTTGCATTGATCAGCAGTAACTTAAGCAGGTCTTGAAACTGCTGAGAAATATTGGCTCTGTCAAAAAGGTGCATAAGAATAATTCTAGGGTTGAATGGAATATACAACCCCATAATCTACTGTTTAAGCACCAAGATTTTATGCCAATATTTTTTTTATTCTGGACATGGCAGAAACATGTGCAACAATGTTCTTTCATTAGTTTTGCAATGTTGGCATCTGTCTGGCAGATTTAGATTGAATTTATTCGGTTTCCTCGGTGTATAATACACTCTTTGGAAAGCATGAAATTGGATTTGCTTCAGCTTGATATTTTGAGAGACTGATGTATGTGAGAAAATAATGTTTTTCCATTGATCTGCCATTACAGTATTTACCAAATCTTGTTCCCACACCCTCTTAAGATGGATAAAATCAACACTGATACCCGACAACAGATGGCATTATATTTTTCCTATTAGTTTTTCTCCAGAATTCAATGATGCAAAAAAGAGCTGCAATGGAGATACTGGGGGCAAGTTCAAGTTAACCAAACATTTCTTTTAGAATTCAGGGATATGTAAGTATATTAAAAAAGATCCTGTTTATAAATTCAGTTTTTCAGCCAACTCTTGATATGAAAGTAATTGGGAAGTTAAGGGTGAGAAGAAGTCCTTTAAAATAAAAAATCTTTCTGAAGCCAGTTACAGGGCTTATACAGCAGGAAAGAGGCAGTTGCTTATAGAACAGTACTGACAATTGTGTGATTTTATTTAGAAAACCTAAAAATGTGTTTACCTTTTGCCATGCTTCAGACGAAGCCTTAGTGCTGCAAAGGCTCATTGCATTATCCACAT
The DNA here is from genome assembly GCA_016271365.2 of Neoceratodus forsteri. Taxonomy (NCBI): domain Eukaryota; kingdom Metazoa; phylum Chordata; order Ceratodontiformes; family Ceratodontidae; genus Neoceratodus; species Neoceratodus forsteri. The sequence goes on along the minus strand of CM057449.1, from coordinate 1,122,897,600 downwards.
CTAAATCTAGTGCTGTTGCGACATTTTTTCCAGGTAGCACATGAGCCTCTAACAGAAGCCATGGAGGGGGATTAGTAACTTGTTTAAACCAATGTGATACAGCTTCTAGCTGGGCAGTTAAATAATACAGAAACATGTTTGGTAGGCCTAGCCCTCCTGCTTCCATGAGTAGATATAGTTTTTCTATTTTAAGCCTGGGCCCTTTGCCCACCCACACAAACTTTGTTATATGTTTTTCCAACTCATTCTAATCAGCAGGGCCTGAAATAAAAATAGCAGGCATGACAGTGCATTCATTTTTATTATATTAATTCTGCCCATGAGAGTTAATGGTAACAATGTCCAACTGTTAAGATCAGAGTACACTTGTTCTACCAGAGGACTGTAATTTAATTAAAATAATTTATTTAATTTTCCTTTGAATTTTCACCCCTAAACACTTAATGCTCTCTTGACATGCTCCCATCCCCTCTGGAGTATTTTGACATCATGGATTTACTCCTAGCAGCATAATCTCAAATTTCTGGGTGTTAACTTTGTGCCTAGAGACTTTAGTAAATATGTCCATCAGTTCTAATACTCTAGATACTGAGTTCTGTATACTTCTGACATAGAGAATCATATCATCCACATACAGCGCTATTGATTGCTGAGTCCCATTTGTATTCATTCCTATTCCAAGCCTCATATTTCCTATTGCAATAGCGAGGGGCTCTATGAAAACTGAAAATAATATAGGTGACAGGGGGCAGTCCTGTCTTGTGCCTCTTAAAAGTTTAAATGGTTTCAAAAAACTTTGGTTTGCTTTGACCTTAGCTGTGGGGGATTTATAAATGTATTCAATCCATGTAAAGAATTGACCCTCAACCCCAAATTCTTTTACTGTCTTCTTGAGAAAATTCCAACTCACCCTGTCAAATGCCTTCCCAGCATCCAGTGCAAGCAGAGCCACACTCTCCTGATGCTCCAACTCCATAATGTTGAGAGTCCTCCTACATTTAGAAGACCATCTTCTGCCATTAATAAAGCCTGTTTGATCTTCATGAATGATTTTATATATAACTGTATTTAATCTTTGAGCTAATATTTTTGTAACAATTTTATAGTCTGAATTGAGCAATGAAATAGGGTGATATGAACCACAGGTCTTTGGATTCTTTTCTTTTTTTAAGCAGGAAAGTTATTATAACCTCATTGAAAGACTGGGGAAGGGCTTGGCTCTGCCTCCACTGAGCAAGCCACTGAAGAGGATAGGGGCTATATCCTCTGACAATTTTTGATAGAACTCATTGATAACACTGTCTGTGCCTGGGGATTTGCCATTTGGCAAATCTGGTATAGCCTCTGTTATCTCTTCTAACAAAATTGATTTGTTTAGGGTTGCTACATATTCACTCCTTAATTAAGGGAACTGTAATGTTTTAAGAAATTGTTCTACATCCCCTCACTTGCTTCTTCTTCTGGAGTATAAAGTTTTTGATAATAATTAAAAAATATTATTGATTTCCATTGGATAATGTATTGTATTACCTTGATTATCATTAATAGCATAGATACTATTTTGCTCTTGTTAACATTTTATTTGATATGCGAGTAACTTATCAGGTTTATCACTACAGAAATTGTAATTCAATGTCACCCTTGCTATAGTCCTTTCTGTATATTCATTAGCTTCTCTGTTATATAATTCTCTAAGATTGAGAACTTCTCTAAGGTCCTCTTCCATTCCAGATGTTGTATGTTTTAGTTGTGCAATATTTAATTTGTTTTTTAATTCTTCCATTTTACTATTATATATTTTTTTCTGTATGTATTATAACTAATCAAATATCCCTTTAAATAGGCTTTTAGAGAGTCCCAAACAATGTTTATGGGCATTCCTTTATTATTATTGTATTTCAAAACATTTTTGATTTCCTCCAAGATCTTATCTTTTATAAGCTTGTCTTTCAAAAGTATGGGGGTCCAACTTCCATGAATTATCTCTTCTGTTTCCATTGAATGCAAAATTAGTATAGATCAGGGCATGATCTGAAATTTTTATAGGACCATATTTAATAGACGTCAATGTATGTAATAGGGACTTTGCTACTAACATATAATCAGTTCTGGAATATGAGTTAAATACTGGTGAAAAGAAGGAAAATATCTTGAGGTCTGGATATAATTCCCAAAATGAATTCATTAATGCTAGTTCTTCCATTAAGCCCTTAACCAGTGACAATGCCCTGACTTTTTTTCCAACCTACATATTCTGTCTAGTTCATATAATGCTAGATTTAAATTTCCGCTGATTATTATAGGTGAGGGAAAGTTAGCTAGCTTTATAAGGAAAATTTTAAAAAAGTTAGGGTCCTCTTCAACTGACACATACACACTGGCCAGAGTAAAGTTAAATCCATCTTTTCCAAAATTATCAATCACAAATCTGCCATTTGTATCAATATAGGAATCTATTATCTGAATTTGCAATGATTTTTTGAAAAGAATAGCAACCTCTCTTGCAAGAATTGAGAATGAGGCATATAAACCAATGCCCTTAAATAACTTCAGCATATAATTGAAATCTGTTTCAGAAAAAATGTGTTTCCTGTAGAATTAAACAATTAACTTGATTTTTTTTTGTGCATTACTAATTATTTTCCATATTTTGTTTTCCTGTGGGCATCCTTAATTTTCCAGGTCAAACAATGTAGATTCCACATGGTTTAAATCAGGGAAAAATAAAACAGAGAAGGAAAAGTTACAGTTTTATTACAGATTAAATCATCCCTGGTCATGCCACTAACATTGTGTAAGCAAAACAACAGTCTGTCTGAACTGAACCTCGTTTTACCAAAACCACAGTGCACCAAGTGAACAAAACATATCAAAACTGCTCTCTGTTGAAATAATGTGCAAATACCAAGCCACCACCATACAGAGTTAAAAAATCATACCCTCTCCCCTGTTTGCCCTTAGTCTGCCGAGCAAGTCAGGCATCCTGCCGATGGACAGGAGCACCCACCTCTTACCATGCAAAGATAGCTGAGCTCCTAAAGGAGGAGCCAACTGGACACGAGTGTATGTATCTCCAGGAGGAGAGAGACTTGCCAAGCAAGCAGGACAAATTACTTGAGCTTAATTTTTTAAGCATGCTATGTATGTACACAAGAATAGAGGAATATCAGGAAACAATTCCTTTATTGTATGCCTTTATATTAAATTCTCAACCATATAGCCACATAACCATAGCCAGGATTTGATATGTATCAGATTTCTGATCTTCTAGCCACCAAAACAGGGGCTGTTATTAAGATGTTGATGGCATACGTTCAGTGACAGAGTTTGCTTCCTATAATATTGTGGTTGGGGATATCTTCCCCCTTTCCTGCTGAGTAAGGAGAGTTTTCTCATTTTGACCTTTACTGACTGTCTTTGCTCCTGTTGCTGAATTTTGTTGTACTTTTTTTCATGCGTGGCTACTACTTCATTCAACCATGATCCGTTATCTGAAATTAAAAGCTTGATGTGCTTTTCCACTTCTCGAGAAGAGCAAAAAGTAAAGGTAGACCCCTTGGAAAAAAAACACAGAGTTTGGGTGGTGGGGTAAGTGAAATTTAATCTGATGCTCTTTCAGTAAATTAATCAGAGAAGTGAAGGCCTTTTTTTTTTGTTAGAACATCCGGTCTGAAGTCAGGAAAAACCTGCAAGTATTGACCTCTCACATGCAGACTTTTGTCCACTCTTGCTTTATAAAGAATTAGTTCCCTGTCCTGGTAGTGATGAGGTCTTATATAAATGAATCTTGTTTGTTTTCCTTTGTAATTTGGGCTAGCCACCACTCAGTTGGCTCTATCTACTGTAGTTCCATTTTACATACTTCTGAGGGGGTACTCATAACATCGGATAGCAGCTTCTCAAAAATGTTTAATGGATTTGTTCCCTGAAGACCTTCTGGGACCACACCAATTTTCAAATTGCCCCTCCTGCTGCACGTCTAACTTTTCTACCTTTTTTCTAAGCTCTTCCAGTTCTTTTTGTTGTCTCTCCACCTTTAGGGCCAGAGGGTTAAGTTTGTCTTCTTGCTGACTCACCATGTTTTCCGCACTGTCCATATGGACCATCATGACTTCCACTTTGTTGGTTAAGGCATTAAGTGCTTCTGTGAAAACATTTAGACAGCTATCGATTTGTGCAAAGTCGGCTTTCATTTCGGCCAGTAGGTTCCCCTCAGTGTCCCTGAGGGTGAAGCTGTGCCTTTTCCAACTAGTTAATCTTCCTCAGTTTCTTTTGGGTCATGTGACGGGATTTTGGTTTCTGATTTATTTTTACCTTTCCACCTGTCATTTTAGTTATGGGATTGTGTGTTTTTCTTCTTGGGAGAGCTACTCTGTATGCACCTCAGTGCATTGTTTAGGACCTGAAAGTAAGTACTTCTCCAGCAGTGTTACAGAACTCCAAGAATTCTGCCTTTTTACCTGTATGATATCACGAGTACACTCTGGTGAGCAGATAAAAGAACAGAAACTTTCTCTTTCTGTTGCTACTTGTATCTGTGACAGTTCACCACATGAGGCATTCTTTGAGTCAGAAAGTAACTCTTTTGTTTGTGCAAAATTGTCAGCTCTTTCGGAGACTCTTGGAGTCATGGTTTGTATTGGGCACGCCTGTGGATCTTTATTCCCTGGTTCTGAGGCCAATACTACTATTATTAGTTCCCATTTTAAATTAGCAAATGCAGTCATTTTTGCCTGCTTTCCTGTCTTCTTATTTAAGACTTTTTTTTTGGCCCATTTATTTTTCCTCTTATTTGTGGGCGCTAAATCTACCTGATTTTGTTTGTTTGACACAACAATCATGGCTTGAGAAAGTTTCTAGCACACATTTGTGCAATCATAGACCTAGCTTCCTCAATCAGTTGAAACTGCTTTGACATTAGTTAGCAAGGTAGCAGCTCAAATTCCATCATCTCTACAACAGACTGTGTGCCTGTGCTACTGCCGAAAAGAAGAGATTCACTAATTTAAGTGTCCTACCATGGGTTTAGCACATTGATCAAATTCACAGCTACCTCATCTCTGTGGCAAGCTCTGTGCTTACACCGGTAACATTTTATACAGCCCGTGAAATGCTTTTATAATTCAGTGATTAAGCTTACATCCAGAGACCCAAATCCTGACTCAGAGTCGAGAATCGGTAATGTACCACTGCCCGGTCCCTCAGACCACAAACCTATCGCAGTCAAAGCTGTTTCAATCAGCCATATGCATTTTCAACCAAGACAAAGTAAGCCTACATGTATGTGACATAATTGAAGCTTTTTACTTATCTTTTTGTGACACAACAGCATTTTACCATCTTCCTATTTTCTTGATTATATTGATCCTGTTTCCATTCTTCACTCCTGAAGCAAACTGATTAGAAAGTAACAAGACACAGCTCCTGCTGCTCCACATTCTCCTCACTCCTCGCTCGTGTGTCTGCATCCTTCTTGCTACCATGGGGAGGAGTTCCTCTTGCTACCCACAAAACCCTCTGGAAGTGCCCTTTCCTCAGGAGAAAAAAACACAGAGTAAGAAGACAGGGCATGTCCAGAGAACATGTATTTTTCCTGTGATTGTAGTAACCTCCCAGATCATGCCTGAAAATATGCATTTATTTCTCTAGTGCACTTACCCAGTTAACAAAAGATAAATAACTAACTAAATAAATAACTTAGATTAAAACTGGGCTAATTCAAGTATGAAGCTAGGTAACTGGTGAGTTCAGGTCTGCTTACATGTCTACATTCCCAGGAGAGTTTGTAATTGCTTATCCCTAGCAGAAAGGTGGTCACCAGGACTCCAGAAATGTAATTATCTGTGCATTCCCTGTCAGTCTTGTGTTAATTCATGTATAAGATTACACAGAAGAGATTTAATAAAGATTAATACTAATTTTAAACTTTATGGATCTTAGGTAGTAAATAATCTATAAAGAAATGTTTCCTTAAATTCATGTAGTTCAGATAACTGGTTCCCAAAATAAATAGTTCTTCAAGTTGTATATAGAAGACAGATCAGCATAATATGGCACACATTATCTATTGAGTTATTACATTTACAGTATGGTGAAATTGAACTCCCATCCATATTACTGTATATCTTATAAATAAATCTGAACTGAGCAATTAAGGTCCTGTCATCTGGATTTTGTATAATCTTCAGATATATATATATTTTATTTAGTTGTTTAACCAGGTATAGCACACTAAGCTGAAAGCTTTTTTACAGAAGCGACCTGGGAGCACAAGGAGGTTAAGTGACTTGCTCAGGGTCACACAGTATGCAAGTGGAAGCGGTGGGATTCAAACCCAGGTCTGGTCTACTGGATGTCACCAGATTTGCAGCTCAGAGCCTTAGACCACTGCGCTATGCTGCTTTCTGGCAGAGAATGTCTTTTTTCATTTTCTACTAACAATTTATGGTCACATTGTTCTGATACACAGGAATTTAAAGCTTCCTACAGTTGTAGCAATCTTCTATGCAGAGTCTACTTTTTCCATGTTATATGATCTTTGCCCCCCTGTGGCACATGCAGCCTGCGTTTGAGGCAGGCTGCCTTTCTGAATTGCTTCTGGAGCAACCTTTGGCACAAGGTGCCACTTGCTTCTTTAATGTTTGATGCAGGCACCTTGTGTAATTCTAGGGGCTTTGTGAATCAGGCCCTATTACTTCACATAGATGTCATGAGATTTAGAAACTGAACTAAATCATTTAGAATCATGGGCCGAGAAATACAAGTTAAGGTTCAATGATTATATGTATGCAGTTATGCACCTGGGTAGAAACAATCAGTGCACTGATTATGCACTGGGTGGGAAATTATTGAAGGTTACAACAGGGGAGAGGGACATGGGTGCAACTATTTCAAAATATTTTAAATTTAAGACACACTGCATACAGAGGGCAAATAGGGCCAACACTACACACCATTGTATTAGAAGACATATCTCTAGAAGAGATAAACAAGTTATTATGCCTATGTTCTGCTCCTTGATTAGGCCACAGCTGGAGTATGGCTCTCAAATTCTGGTGACCAAATGCTAAATCTGACATAGGGATCCTGGAGGGGGCACAGAGACGTGCAACTAAGATGGTCTTTGGCTGTGAACATTTAATTTATGAAGACAGGCTGATCAACTTGGACCTATGCACTCTGGAGTATAGAAGGTTAAAGGGCAATCTTTGTTATTTAAATCAATATCAAATGACTATGGAATTGCCTAGGTTTTGAATTATGAAAACAGACCTATATGACAAGGTATCATGACTTACAGTTAAAAGGAGAGACCAGAGTCAAGTCAACTTTATTTATATAGTGCCTTTCAATATCAAGGCACTGTACAGAGCATATCCACAATTCAAAATACAGCAACATCAATTTAAAATTCAGTCTGGGAATGCCTGAGAAAACTAATATGTTTCTAACATTGATTTAAAACTACTGATGGTCAGGCATTCTCTTAACCGATGAGGTAGAGAATTCCACAGGGTTGGTGCTGCAAAAGAGAAAGCACGAGCTCCAGATGTTTTCATGTGAACCCTGGGAATCTCCAGCAATCCCTCGTCAATGGATCAGCAAGGATGACCAGGGATGTAGGGAACCAGGAGATCTTTCAAGTAGTCCAGTCCCTGTTCATGTAGGGCTTTAAAGGTAAGCAACCCAACCTTATAGGTGATCCACCACTGAACTGGCAGCAAGTGCAGTCCATGCAGCACTAGCATAATATGACTGGACTGAGAGGTACCAGTCAATAGCCTAGCCACTGCATTCTGCACCAGCTGCAAGCGGTGGATATCAACCCCAGACAGCCCTAGGTAGAGGGCATTGCAGTAGTCAAGATGGGTGGTAATGAAGGCATGAACCAAGTTTGGAAGGTCACCCGGGGGAACTAGGTGTTTCACCCAGGTGATATTCCTCAGATGATAAAATGAGGACTTAACCACAGCTGACACCTGAGATTTCAGTGTCAAACCATCATCAAAAATAACACCTAGGTTTCGCACTCGATCTGAGATAATGAGCTGGACACCATCAAGCCACAGGCCAGACGTGCCCAGTCCCAAAACCTGCCCACCGGGTGACCTGGGTCCACAACCAGAATCTCTGTCTTATCCGTATTCAGTCTTAACCAGCTGCAACCCATCCAGTCTTGATCTCGGATAGGCAGTTATTTATCACGGAGACCGCATCAACCTGTTTGGGCACAAAGGACATATACAGCTGAGTATCACCTGCATAGCAGTGAAAACTCAAGCTGTATCTCCTAATGATATCTCCCAATGGCAGCATATACACTGCAAAACATGGGTGCCAATATGGAGCCCTGTGGCACCCCGCAAGACAGAGGGATGGCGTCAGAGGAATAAATTCTGGTGACCACCTTCTGAGATCTGCCTGCAAGGAACAACTGAAATCATTTGAGGACTGTATCCATCAGTCGACAAAGTAACTGCAGGGTCTCCAAAAGCACTCCATAGTCCACAGTGCCAAAAGCTGCTGAGAGATCAAGAAGGACCAAGATGGTATGAGCCTTTCAATCTCTTGCCATTAGGAGACCATTTAATACCAGAACAAGGGCAGTCTCTGTGCTATGCCTCTTCCTGAAACCAGACTGAAGGATTTCATAGACATTGTGAATTATAAGATGATCATCCAGCTGCAATGCAGCCACCTTCTCAATAACCTTCCCCACAAATGGAAGGTTAAAGACAGGTCGATAGTTAGCTGGGTCGTCAGGGTCCAAGGAGGGTTTTTTAAGGAGTGGTCGAATGACTGCCTCTTTCAGGAGGTCAGGAAAGAGCCCCCTCTCCAAGGATCTCCATACAATTTCAGCTAGGATCAGGCAGATAACATCTACACACCCCACTAAAAGGGGGGGTAGGGCCCAGATCCAAACTACAGCAGGTTGGGCGCAGAGTCTGGATGATTTTCACAATGTCCAAGAAATCCGGTCAGCCAAAGTCTGACCAGACAGACCGGGTGCTCACCACCTCCCGTCGACCTCCACAACACCTCATAGAGAGCAGGGCTGATTCCAGACCTGATGCTGGCAACCTTGTCTGCGAAGAACCGAGCTAGCTCATCACACTTATTTTGTGAAAAAGCTTTTCCAAGCTGGAGGAAGATTGGATTGCACAATCTGTCAATGGTCTGAAAAAGGTGAGCTGGTCTATTCTGCGCAGCAGAAATCTCCCTGAACAGGAATTCAGCCTTCTTATGGGTGATTTCTGATTGATTGCCTTCATAATGTTCTATCAATCTAAGCCTATCAGCATCTAGGCCATACTTCCATCATGCTCTCTCCAGCCTTCAGCCAGCTCGCTACAACTCCTTCAAGGACCCATCATACCAAGGGGACCTTGGGTGAAGAGTGAGTGGTCGAACATGAACAGGAGCAATCAAGTCCAGGGCACCTAGTGCGACCAAAAGGGGAGCAGGTTTTTATAGTCAAAGGGTAGTGGGTGTATGGAATATACTTCCAATAAACTGTACTAGCAGCTCTATGGAAGTTTTCAAATCAAGACTGGATATGTATTTTTCAAACAATGGATCTCCGGATAATCCCTTTGAATAAAGAGCAAGCCTCCATATGGGCCTCGGCTCTCTTGGTGTAGAAAGTACCTATGATACTTTTGTTTTCTGAATGTTAATTTCCTTACTACACACATCTCTTCAAAAACCAGTAATTTCTGAATAAGGCCGGGGGGGGGGGGTTAAGTAGAAAAAAGTACTGTGCCATCAGCATAAGCTAGTGCACTGATGCAAATATTCCTTATTTTAGAATTATGAAGTTTGGGTACATTTAATTGCTTCAGCAATGGAGTTACATAAATGTTAAAGAGAAAAGGGCAGATTTAATTTCTTCAGCAATTGATTTACGGAAATGTTAAAAAGAGAAGAGATTACAAGACACCATTGTTTAACTCCACAGTTTGTTATAAATTTGTCAGACAAATTACCACTTTTAGGAATTCTAACTCTTGCTTATGTACCTGTGTATAAATTAACCATTGAATTTAATAAGTGAGGAGGAACTCCTATTTCGCTTATATCTTTCTATAACTGGTTTCTATCTATTTTTATCAAATGCTTTGCTGAAATTGACAAATATCATATAAATTGTTTTTAATGACATTTTACTTGTAAATCAAATGACTCATCATAAAACAGTTACATAAAGTTAGTCTCAATAATCTGAGACTCTATAATAATATCATTTTGATTCAACCAATGTGACAAATCATTAAGAATTATTTTAATGAATATTTTTTGCATATTATCACCCAGGCTAATATGACAATAGATATGTGGAGCACCTTTTCCTTTTTTGAAAATGTGGACTATAATAATTCCTTTCAATGATTCTGGGATAAAATTAAACTTTAATAACAAATTATAAAAATGAGATAGTATAGGGACCTATCAATTAAAAGTAAGTTATTAGATTTCTACAGGGATCATATCCCACCCTGAAGCTTTCCTTACTTTTTTTACACATCACCAATTCAATATTCCTTAGGAGTTACCTCTTTCTTTGAGAGGCGTTGTCTCCAGGTCCACATCCAGCTCATAAAACGCAGTTAAGTCAAAAAATATTTCCTTTCAAAACTCTATTCATATTTGGGACTGAATTTGAACATTAATAGCTGAAGAGTAACTGCTTGTTGCTTTAGCAACCAATTGCCGGAAAAGTTTGGTATTTATACAAGCAATAGCCACTAGAGGAGCGACCATAATTTCTTCCTGTATGCCAACTTTTCTGCTCTTAAAACTTTTTTATATCTACTTCCTTACTCTTTTAATTTAACCCTGTTACTTTTAATTATATGTTCCTTCAATAGTTTTGTAGACCTATTCAATTTTTTTCTCTGTTTTACAGTATTCTGTAAACCATGCATCTTTATTGCCTGTAGATGTCTTAATGGGTACCTCCATACATACAAACTTCTTAAACCCATCACAAATGTCAATGCATTAATGGTAAATTTCCTTTGCATATTGACATAATATAATTTGTTCTTTTAGTTGTGAATATTTCTGACTCTCTAAGATCACGTTTTCCCAGTCTATCATTATTTTCTTCTTATTTTTTGATATCTTGATCTAGAGGAACTGTATTAGTCCTACTACTATTTGCTCTAGTTTAGTTCAGAGACTACTAATGGAGAGTGATCACAATCTACCCTATCTATAATCCTGAGTGAAACATATGTACCTAAAGAGGGAAAGTTAGAGCAGATTAAATCAAAAACAGGCAATCCAGTAGGTCCCATAAAAGTATATTCACCTTTACAATCATCATTTAATACTCCATTATGCAACACAAAAGCAAATTCAAATGTGACATTATTCAATTTCTCATGTTTTGTTATTTTTTATCTTTAGTTTGTCAGAGAATTTAAATATTATTGTATTCAAATCTTCAAGATAATTTCCTATTTCTTCTGGATTAATAACTTCTGTATCCCAATCCTCATATTAAAATCCCCTATCCAATGCATATTATAATGTAGGTGGTGCTCCTTAATGGAAGAAACAAGGAAGTCTAATTCAGTCTATATTTCTTCAAATAAATTCTTTAAATTATGGGGTGTGTGGGGGTATATGTATTAATTATCAGCCAATCATGCTGCACAATTCTTAATATTATCCTTTAAAAGTTTTCCAAGCGTTTAACTGTGCATTCAATTCTATTAGATACTGAAGCAGTATTTTAAACAAAGGTAAGTAAACCTCCTGAATCCCTTATGCCTTTACAATCAAATTTTTCTTTACAGATACATGAAATATAAACATCTAGAAGATTGGATCACTTGAGTACCAAGATTCTTGAATCGAGATAACATCTTTAGTTTTGATAAATGACATTAAATATGAGTCTGCTGTTTTATTTTTAAATCCAGACAAATTCCAGGAGATAATATTATGATTACAATTAGAATGACTAAGGTCTTCTTCTACGTAAGTCCAGTCATTTTGTTCCTGAGAGAATGTGCAGTCTATTGGATATATTAAGAGAGATTTGAGCCATTTGAAAGCTATTATTTATTAGAATTTTAGTAACCAGGTAAGTCCACTAAGACCATGCAGTCCCTTTTTCAGTGATGACCCGGGTGACAAAGGTGAACATAGAACAATAGATAAATACAATAATAACATCCAGGATACAGAGAGATTTAACAATGTTGCAAAAATTATCACAGTGGAAAGCCAGGTAAGCAACTTAAAACAGATCAGGCATTAACATATATAAATAAAAAGGATACTACTATTATACAATATATACATAGCAGGAACATGAGAGCAGGTGGATTACAAGATACATCCATTGGAGTACCATAGACTGGGCATTAATGATGCTATAAGGGTTATTTAAAGTAATTGCTGGGGGGGTTAGTAGGAAAGAGGTAAGGTCTTTTTTGAAGGAGGATAGGGTAGGGCAGGAGAGTAAGTTAGGGGGGAGGGATTTACAAGTAGAGGGGACTGAGAAGATGAATGAGCACTTACCTGATAGGTGGTGCATCTTCTGGATTGCCAATAAGGGTAAGGAAGTAGATCTAAGTGGGCGTGTTGGTGCTTTTTTGTAAATGATTCCCCTTAGGCAAGGGGGATTAAAGAGCTTGGTAAGTTTGAATACAAGGCATAAGGTGTGAAACTGTAACCTTGAGTCATAGGTAGGCCATTAAAGAGAGTACAGGGCCTCACAGTGGTGTTTTCTGGAGTCCGCTCCAAGGGCAAAACATCCAGTCCTATGATAGAGTTGATGCACCTGTGCAAGGGAAGAGGACTGGATGGAGAGTAGTAGAGGGGCACCATAGAACAAAATAGGGAGAAGGGATGGTGACATAATCTTTTTACAGGTAGCATTGGATAAAAGAGGGCAGAGGCAGTATAATAACTCGAGCTTCTGGTTTACCATTTTGGTAAGCTGAGTTGCTTGATGCTCCATTGAGAAGGAGGCATCTAAGTGAACCCCAAGGTATTTAAAAGTACTAACCACCTCTAAGGGGTCTCCTGACTGTGTACTGATCTGGAGCTGTTTGGTAGGTTTGGGGGACTGGTTATGGAAAAGCATAGCTTTTGTTTTTTTTGTATTTAGAATTAGGTGATTGTCATAGAACCAGGTCTTGAGTGCATTGAAATCAGAGTTAAGGCTTTGGTTAAGCCAGTCTATATTGTTAGATGAGCGGTATAAGATTGCATCATCAGCATATAATTGCACTGAGGCACCACCACAGAAGTTAGGGAGCTCATTGATAAATAGTGAGACTAGTACCTGACCAAAAATAGAACCTTGGGATACACCATGTGAGATAGGCCTTGTAGAGGAGAGTGAACCAGACCATTTTACCCTTTGCGATCTTCCAGTAAAGTAGTCATGGAACCATGTGAGTGCTAAGTGATCTAGACCTAATTGAAGCAATTTACCAAGGAGAAGGTGGTGGTTGACTAGATCAAAGGCCTTAGTCAAGTTGACGAATATGCCATCGGTTAGAAGACCAGCATCACTTGCGTTAAGAATGTCAATCAAGACTTTGACAAGGGCTATGGTAGTATTGTGGCCCTTCCTGAAGCAATGCTGGCAGTCTGTGAGAAGATGATGTAAGTCTAGGTAGGACTGTAGCTGAATGTGGAGGATCCGCTCCTATTAAATACTACAGGAGGATTTTGAACCTCAGAAAACCTTTTACTAATCAGATTTGACAAGATTTTGTTTTTCAAATGAGATGCTATTTCATATGCTGAAGTTTTATTCTGCTGGGAAGTGTGGGAAGCTTTTTCCCATATAATGGTACTGTGTTCAAAAAAGGCCTTTGGCCTACTGAACTTGTAAAAGTACTATGAACCTATAATTCCAGTCCAAATATACTTTATCAATGTATCCAACTTTTGTGAGACTTCTAAAATATTGCTGCTAAGGACCCATCATTTACATCAAAACTAACTTTTCCTTGATGAATTTTATCAACTCTACCTATTGTAATCCTTCCCAACCCTCCGAATTTCCCTTAATAAGGCACAGTGTCTTCATTAAATGTTGCTTTTATTCTTTGTTTTCAAAAGGCATCCCAAAAATAGTGAAAATGATTTCCTGTAATGCGAAGTAACTAGATGTTAATTTCTATTATGTTTTTCCTCTAGCTCATTAACAACTCTCAATGCGTCTTCTAAAGTTGTATTAAGTTTAGCTATTTTACCATCTTGAAAACATTCAGCTGCTAAACATGGTTGTTCAGGAAAAAGCCCTAACTGTTCCAATTTCCTTGCATTTTTCCAGTACTTTTCTGCTTTCTGATAAGATGGAAAAATAACTGTACTATGCACTGAATCATTAAATCCTGAGTACCTGTGTATTAAAGCCACATCTTTATCCAGTATTATACAATGTCCTTTAAATTAAAGAATCTGATTGGCTGACTGGCATCTTTCTAGCATGGTAAATCCTAGCATAACCCATGCAAAAGGTGCCAATCAGCCAGTTCACCAGTTTAAACATAAAAACATCAATCCAAACCACCAAAAAGCAAAACATTGAATCTGCCATTTTAATGACTCACTAAACCTCGATGCGAAAGTGCAACATTCAAACATGCACTCAGTTTTCAACAGATAGACCCCACCAGTCCCCAAACCCACTTTAAATATGACAACCCTTTTTTTTGTAAAACACATGTACTGCAGATTCTAATCTGCAGAAATGTGATGTACCTCTGAAACAGAATGCAGGCCAAAGTTAGACCACAGCTTTGTCTTCTCTCCCTCCTGGCTACAGACAGCTGCTCAACCAACCCTCCAGTTTGCCTGGGCCCAGTATCTAATATCTGTAGTCCCACTGCTGATCACTGTGATGGATGCCAGATCCCTGTGTTTGTTTATTTATGTGGTTAATAATCCTTAGCCCCAGTCGCCTAAAACAGGTCCTTGGACCTGCTCTCTGAGCTGTAAAATCCCTGACTGCAGTTCAGTGAAGCTCTGGAAGACACAGTCAGCGCAAGCTCTTGTAGTTACTAAATGACACTAGCATTTGTCTCTTGGTCTCCCAGCCAGTCAAAAAAAAAGAGCACTAAAATGATACTCCTGGACACATATGGCTCAATATTCTACCTAGCAACAGGGAACTGTTTTTGTAGCACAGCAATAAATTCAATTAACCTGATTTAAACTGGCAAAAAAAATTATTTTCTTTAATTTTTTGTTATAGAAAGTGAAGGGTGACAATATATAATTGCAATAAACCACTCTAGGGTGTTGGTTATGCTGAGATTTACCCATTTCTGGTATGGTTTACTCACTTGGCCTGTAGCCTCGTGACCAAACCACAGCAGGCATGGGTAAATCCCAGCATAACCCACACCCCGTCGTGGTTTATTGCTTAACTAATTCTGAGTCAATAATTATCAGAACCATCATAAGCAAGTTGTTAAGTTTGGTTTTGGTTTTGTTTTGAACCATTTTGACACCATGGAGAGAGTCAATTGCCTCATTACCGTTTAAACTTGTAGTTAAACAGTGTCATATGTCTGAATAAGCTCTGTAAGGAGTATAATTTCTACTGTATTTCTACTACTGGTTCTTGAATGACCTCTTACTGTTGAGGGCAGCTTTCTAGGCAGGCAAGGCAAGGCAATTTTATTTCTATAGCACCCTTTCCCAAAGGCCCAGGGCACTTTACAATAAATACAGACTACAAAACCATTAATATAAACAGGCAGCATATATAAGTCATAAATAAACAATGACTAAAAAGTTCAGGGAAAAGACTCAGCAAAGAGGAAGGTTTATAGGTTAGACTTAAGGGCCCCTACCCTACAGCCAAATCTAACACATTGTGGCATAGCATTCTACAATGTTGGTGCTTCTCTGCAAATGTTAGGCTTAAAAAACACTCGAGCAGACTGTAGACAGGAGGGATTTAATAACCTGTCCCTGGTGTGAAAGAGTTGAGCTGGATGATTTCTCCTTGCAGCAATCATCCATGAGGGGGAACTCTGTAATTTTTCAGGGCAATTGCTCATTGATACTCACTGTAGTGAGTTATGAATGCCAATTTGTCAACCACAGACCAGGTCTTGCATCACAGATACTCCAACCTCCATCTCATAGTCTTCTTTAGGTTATCTAAACCTTGTGGTCCCTTTTCTATAGAATATTTCTTTAAATTAATGACCCTTGGTCACGTGATGCAACCTAGCGAGTAGCAGTAACGTCACAGAGCTCTGTCCCATTAGATTGTTAAAATTGCTTTTTTCCCTACCTTTTGGCATCTTCTGTGATTAATTTTCAGAAGAATCGTTGTCCAGATGGCTTCTAAACCAGACAGTGAGAAATCTGGGACCTTGGCTAAAAAAAAGTAGAAGTTATCAGTGTCCACTCCTCCAGCTGACAAAGCAAGTTGGCTGATTCTTGGAATGCATGTGGAGTGATAGTCAAAGTTGAGCATGGTGGCCAGAGAGTTAAATGAAATTAAAACATTTATGAATGGAATATGGACCAATTTAAATCATATAAAGGTCCAGCTGACTGCTGTATGGATGTCGGTGGGGGCATTAGGCCACTGAATGGAGGCTGTTAAGTCCTGTACTAGTCAACTAGAAGACTGGGCTCGGTTGATTGAGAGATGGATGGGGACTGCTGAGAAGGATCTCTGTTCCCTCTGGGAAAAGATAGATGACCTCAAGTCCAAAAACCATAGGAGCAATGTCTGTCTTTTTGGGTTGCCAGAAGCTGTTGAAGGGTCTGATATGCTGCATTTCCTACAGAAACACCTCCCTGTCTGGCTGTATTGGGACCTGAGCACAGTGGTGGAGATAGAAAGGGCCCAGCAGGTACCAATGCCCCCCCCTTCTGATTCGGCCACCTGACGTCACCCAGTAGTATTTAAATTACTCAAGTTCCAGGATCATGACCGGATTATGAAGGACACCAAAGCCTTGAGATACATACTTTTTAATGGCTCCCAGCTATCCTTTTATCAGGACCTTCCTAAGAGGGTAGTGGAATGAATGAAGGCTTTTGATCATGTTCACTACCCTACAAGGGCTCGAGGTCTTCATTGTTTCATGCTCCCACCGGTCACCCTGAAGGTGATTGCCGACAACTGGTCATTCATTTTTACTAAGCCGGCTGAAACGTTCCAGCTAAAACTATCACATACAGAGTTTTGAAAAAAGGAAAACTGGCTGCCTTGAAAGCCCACTTGGACCACCAAGATTGGATCTTCCTGAACAATACGGATGATGTTGATGCTGCCCTGGATGGATCAATTCTCCATTTTAGTGAGTCCTGTAATATCTATGCCCCCTTCACTAAACGAAAAATACAGGACTCCTGCAACTCCTGGATCTCCCCCCAGCTCCTAGCAATGATGAAACAACGGGATGACCTTTTGAGCTAAAGCAAAATACTCTAGTTCCCCAGATGACACCCAGAACTACAAATCAGCTCAGAACAAGTGCACCTGGGCAATCAGGAAAGCTAAAAGCCAACATTTCAGATCCAAACTTGCTAACTCATGGGGAGACAGTCGTAGGTTCTGGGACATTAAAACTCTGTCAGCTAAACCTAATAAAACTCCCCCCAACATTAAATGAGGATGGTACCTATCCCAGAACCCCAGTAACATTGCCAATACTTTTTATTGGGTATTCACCGACCTCAGCAGCGTTCTACCCCCAGACTTCGTCCTACCCTCGAACAATGACTATCCACCTGAAGAGCCCACATCCACAACCAACTCCACACCACATTTTTACCTAAAAATTGTCATATCAGCAAAAGCAAAAAAGTACCTCATTAAAACTTTTGGAAAGTCTAGGGCCAGTAGTGATACGCTAGACCTCAAGCTTGTTAAGCTCACCCTTGATATAATTATTTCCCTTACAAAAGTCCTAAATCTATCTCTTATCACTGGTAAATTCCCAAGTGTTTGGAAAGCCACTGGGGTCACACCCATACACAAAAATGGTGGCAGGACACTCCACTCCAACTATTGACCGATTTCTATACCCCCCAAAGCATTAGAGCGTATTGCATCAGACCAACTGACAGACTGCCTGAACAAATACCAACTACAATGTCATCTGCAGCACAGCTTTCGCAAACAGCACAGCACTACAACCACCCATGTTGAATTTACTGGGTTAATTCACAGTGCCTTGGACCATGGGCTCTTGGTGGGGACAACCTATATTGACCTCACCAAGGCCTTTGACACCATTAACCACAAACTGCTCCTGAACCAACTCTCCTGAACCGGTCTATCTTCAGAATCACTAACCTGGTTCAGGAGCTACCATACAGGGTGAGTACAAAGGGTGAAAATTCAATCTGTTCTCTCTGATAGTCAGCCCGTTACCACAGGGGAGCCCTAGGGATCAATTCTTGGCTCTCTTCTCTTTAGCTTGTTTCTTAACCAGCTCCCCCAGGATGTAAATGACAATTTATTACTATATGCAGATGACGCTGTACTCTACTCAAGCCACCATGACCCAGCAGGATTAGAGCATTTGATGCAGTCTAATTTCTCCACTGTAGAAAAATGGTTCTGTAAATACAAATTACTACTTAACTCATTGCCTCCATAGGCTCACTCTGAGATTACACCACTTGCCTCCTGAATCTCCTGTATACTTTTAACAGTGAATCCTGGGCCTTTCTAAGCAAAATCAGGATATAGTCAGCATGTTGCAAACAAATGCTAATAGCTCAATAACTGTACATTTTAGACAAGTATGAGTGGCAGAGTTATTCAGCACAAAATTGCCTTTCCAATGGTGGCATGCATGTAATAATAAGTAATTTAGTTTTTTTTCTATGCTGGTTGAAAGAGCAAACTAAATATTTTTTTCACTAAAAAAGGGCAACATAAGCCATTTTTTGTTGGAAAATATGTCAAATATCAACACCAAATTAAGCATACAGACATTAGATGGTGTTTTAATATTATGTTTGTTAAAAAAAAGTTATCTTTTTACTATAAAACGTAATTTTTCCCCATTTTAGTCAAGGTGCTTTGGTGAGATTTGAAGGATAAATCACAAACCACACGCACCATATCATAAACAAATGCGTATAACTCCAAAAGTATACATGATACACACAAAGTATCGGCATGAAAGTTGATGAGCACAAAAATGCCTTTCCAATGGTGCTATGTAACCAGTTGTAATCAATACAGTTTTTATTTTATACCTGCTGAAGTGCCAAAAAAGGGAATGTTATTTAAGCTGCTTAGGTGAATCTTGATGGAAAACATGTCAGCCATACACATCATACCATAAACAAATGTGAATAACTCCTAAAGTATACATGATATACACAAAATATCGGTGGCAAAGTTGTTCAGCACAAAATCACCTTCCCAATGGTAGTATGCAAAAAATAATATGTAATTTTTTTTAAGCTATACTTAGTATACTTAGAATGGCAGATAAACGGGAGATATTGCTGATGGGTGATCTGAATATGCCAGATGTTAACTGGAGTACAGTTGCAGCAGCCACTTCTAAGAGTGGGGTTATTCTAGATGCCCTACAGGGGGCATGCCTTAGACAACTGGTATTGGAGCCCACTCGAGAGGGAGCAATCTTAGACCTGGTTCTCTCAAATGGAGATGAAGACAGGATCACAGATGTAGAAGTGGGTAGCCATCTGGGAACTACCGACCATTGAACAGTATGGTTCACAATAAACACAGCAATAGAGTCAAGCCATACAAAGACAAAGGTATTGGATTTTAGGAGGGCTGACTTTGCCAAAATGGGTGAGTGCCTAAGAAATGCACTAGCAAATGGGCAGGAAGGAGGGGTGGAAGAACAATGGGGAATAATAAAAACTGCCATCACAGAGGTAACAAGCCTTTGTGTAAAGCAAATAAACAAAACGAAACATGGTAAGAAACCACTATGGTTCTCAAAGGAAGTGGCAGTGAAGGTTCAAGAGAAAAAGAAAGCATTCAGGAAGTACAAGGAATCACAGAAGGAACAGGACAGAGAACTGTATCAGTTAAAGCAAAAGGAAGCTGGAAAGGCAGTCAGAACAGCAAAGGCCCAAACCGAGGAAAAGATAGCCAACTCAGTTAAGAAGGGGGATAAAACCTTTTATAGGTACATCAGGGAGTGAAGGAAGACCAATCGAGGGAGGGATAGTGAGGCTTAATAAAGGGGAGAGAGGGTGGACAGAATGTGACTGTGAAAAGGCAGAGATACTAAACAAATATTTTTGCTCAATATTTACAAAGGAAGAGGGGGAGGTACCTAAAACAAACAGTAGAAACACTCTGGATACAGAAGTTGATACCAGCCCATTTACAGAAGAAAGGGTTCTGAAAGAGCTCTTAAAACTGAAGGTGGACAAAGCAATGGGGCCTGATGGGATTCATCCCAGAATTCTAAAAGAACTAAGGTAGAACTAGGACACCACTGACTACCCTTTAACAAATCATGGGAGGATGGGGTGGTACCTGAGGACTGGAGGAGGGCAGATGTGATTCCCTTCACAAAAGTGGGAGCAAGAAGCAGGAAACTACAGACCTGTTAGTTTAACCTCAGTGGTAGGGAAAATGATGGAATCACTTCTAAAGGAAAGAATTGTTGAGTATCTAGAGGCCAGAGGGGCACAGGACCCAAGGCAGCATGGATACACAGCGGGAAGGTCATGCCAGACAAATCTGATAGATTTCTTTGACTGGGTGACCAAAGTAGTTGATCAGGGAGGGGCTGTGGACATGGCCTACCTAGACTTTAGCAAGGCATTTGACACAGTCCCACACAAAATATTAATATACAAGTTAGCCAGACTGGGAGTGGGTCCCAAGATGACAGCCTGGGTAAAGAATTGGCTGGAGAATAGGACACAGAGAGTAATAGTAAATGGAGTCCACTCTGAAAAAAGGGGGGTTAGTAGTGGGGTACCGCAGGGTTCAGTATTAGGAACGGTCCTCTTCAATGTCTTTATAAGCGACATTGCAGAGGGACTGGAAGGAAAAGTATGTCTCTTTGCAGATGATACAAAGATCTGCAACAGCGTTGATGCACAAGGTGGGGTGGAAAGGATAAGAAGGGACTTGGCAAGGTTAGAGGAATGGTCAAATGTATGGCAGCTTAGATTCAATGCTAAGAAGTGCAAGGTAATGCACCTGGGAAACAAAAACCCAGGGGAAGAGTACACAATGAGGGGTGAGATACTAACAACAACAAAAATGGAAAGGGACCTGGGGGTAGTCTTATCAGATGACCTGAAGGTGGGCAAGCAATGTGAGAGGGCAGCAAGGAGGGCTGGGGGGATACTGGGATGCATAGGGAGAGGCATCATCAGTGAAAACAAGTTATTATCCCTCTGTACAGACAGCTGGTGAGACCACATCTGGAGTACTGCGTGCAGTTCTGGAGACCCAATCTCCACAAAGACATAGACAGTAAGGAAGCTGTCCAGAGGAGGGCAACTAAAATGGTGCATGGTCTGCACCGGAAGACATATGAAGAGAGACTTAAGGAGCTTAATATGTATAGCCTTGAGGAAAGGAGGGAGAGGAGGGACATGATAGAAACTTTCAAGTATCTCAAGGGAATCAACAAAGTCCAAGAGGGTAGCATCTTTCAAAAAAAGAGGTGTGCAAGAACAAGCGGACACAATTTGAAGATAGAAGGGGTGGCTCAGAGGTAATTTAGAAGTATTTTTCACAGAGAGGGTTGTGGATGTATGGAATGGCCTTCCAGAGGAGGTTGTGGAGTCAAAACAGTGGTGAAATTCAAGCATGCATGGGACAGTCATAAGGAAATTCTAGGGGTGGGTAGGAAGAAGTAGACTGCTGGTTAACTAGGATCTGCAGCTTATCCATCAGGTAGGGAATGGGCAGACTGGTGGGCCAAGCGGTCCTTATCTGCTGTCAAATTCTATGTTTCTATGTTTCTATGTAAGCTGGTTGAAAAAAAATATTTTTTTCACTAAAACAGGCAACATAAGCCATACACACCATACCATAAACAAATGCAAATAACTCCTTAAGTATACATGATATGCACAAAATATTAGTGACAAAGCTGTTCAGCATAAAATTACCTTTCCAACGGTGCTATGCAGTCAAATATGTATTATATTCTGTTACACTATATATTAAAATATATAAGTGACTTCTCCAGACATTGCAAGGGCACACTGGGAGTCAGTAGCCGACTTCTGCAGACATCCTCAGGATACACCAGTGTATTTTACTGATGACTACAGGCGTCTGCTAGGAGACAATGAGTTAACTATAAGAAAACCAAAACCATGTTGTTCACCTCTGCTCATAACAAACAAGGGGCCTACCAGCTACAAATCTGCAACAATCTCTGTTCCCCTCTCGAGATGGTACATAGCTTCAAATATCTCAGTGTAACACTACACAGCACTCTCATATACCCGGCATATTGATATTCTGGCCAACATGGACAATGCTAAGCTGGGACTGCTTTACCATAATAAACACTGCCTTACCAATGAAGACCTAAAAATTGCTGTCTTAAGCTTTGTGCTAGCAATCATTGATTATGGCCTTGTGGTTTATGGTGCTGCATCACACACTGCACTCCATCCCACCAGGACCATGCTTAACAAGGCCTGTCATTTAGTGTCGGGTGCTGACAGACTAACTCATACCTGTGCTCTGTATGAACAGACTGAGCAGCTCAAATTAGAGTGTAGGCTACAATACCAAGTCTGCCTCTTAGCCAAAAAAAACACATTGGGTCTCACACCCCCAGGTGTGTGTAATCAAATCACAATACTCAACAAAGCCAGAAGTACTAGATGCGTTAACAACCATACCATTGAAATCCCCTTCTGCAGCACCTCACAAGGCCAACGCTCCCTTGAATACCGAGCACTGCTCTGGTTAAATGCCTTAGGGAAAGACTTTCATAATGAATCAAAGCTTGGACAGTTTAAGTCAAACCTGCAGACACTTTTAGTGTCAACCACAGTCTGTGATTGTGGGATCTAGTCACCCTGACACTGCCACCCTTTCCTAACTTGTTACTAATGTATTTCATCCCCCTGCCTTACCCCAACCCCTCTATTTTTAAGTCCCCCTATTACTACATCCACCTCAGCCCCCTTCCTTTTCTCTACTATTTCTACCCCTACACCTTCCTTCCACTGTGACTCCTCCCCGCTACCTCTCCCTTCTAACATACCCTAATCCTTTACCTTTGCTTCTCCCTCCTTCCTTCCCTCCTCCTCTCCACCTCCACTCCTCCATCTTCCACTCTCCCTCCTTCTTCCTCCCCCTCCCTTCCCCTCCTTCCCACCTCTCTACCTTGCCAATCTGCTCCATCCCTGCTCACTCTCCGTAAAGTATTTCTTTCCTCCCTTATTGTATTGTCAGACAAGAGATCAGTTATTAAAACACATCTAGCTAGCTACTCAGCACTTATTAATCTAATCTGTTATATTCTGTGATTTGTTATATTCTGTGATATTATATTCTATGATTTGAACAGTACTGTATGTCAATTTCTATTTTAAACAAGCCTATGTAATTACCTGTTCATGATTATTGTTTGTACTGTATCTGTTTGGCTGACGTGGAACATCTGCAAATGAGCCTCTGGCTCAAAGTTATTTCTGAAATGCAGTAGTAGTAGCAGTAGTAGTAAAAATGTTTATTTTTATACAGGATAACAAACTGTAGGTCATAGACCTATGTTCAAAGTTGTCCTGTGTCAAGAACAAATTGCATTCAATATAACATACAAAGATTCAGATTACATAAAGCAACTAATAAATAATTTTAGACATTATACAAGACAAAAATCTTCAATCAGACCAACAGCTAACACATTTATCCACATTTTAAAAACAAGTACATTCATCATAAAATACAGTGCTCAATCCTAATTTAAACTGGGATAGTTTAGTTGCTTTCCTTAATTTAGGGGGAATATTATTCCAAATATTTGCAGTCTGAGCCTCAAGTGTCAGAGTAGCATATCTTGTATTAGTTTTTGGAAAAGTGTAACCTCTATGCTTTATATCCCTTAAAAGATATGGATAATATTTACTAACAGAAGGCAATGCCATGTTTCCATCAATCATCCCATTTATTGTTTTATAGATAAATATTGAATATTGTTTTTTAAATTGTACTGATAAACTGTCCCAGTTTAGGTCTTTATACAAAATGCAATGATGAGTATTATAGCTACAGTTCAGGACAAATCTTGCCAATCGATTATATGATATGACTAATTTATTTAAATGTGTTTGACCCGCAAAATTATATACCATATTTCCATATTCTAATACAGGCATTATTAATTGATTTGCAATTAACCTCCGGGTTTGTAGATTTAATATCTTTGATGACCTACGTAGTGCCCCTATCTTATTATTAATTTTCTTTATTGTATTATTAATATGAGCTGAGAAAGATAAATTATAATCAATCTCTACACCTAAATATTTATATTGACCTGTGATTATAAATGTTTTCCCATTTCTCATTAGTATTTCCCTATCTCTGATCTGTTTTTTATTAACCTTTGTTTTTTTATTGAAAAACATAACCTGAGTTTTTTTTATCACTTATCACTAATTTAGAGCTGGAAAACCAATCCTGAAGAACATCAAAATCCATCTGCAATTTAACTGTCATTTCATTTTGAGATTTGGCTGATGCTAAAAGTACTGTATCATCTGCATACAACCTGATTTGTGTATTATTTATTTTGGTAGGTAATTCATTAATGTATAATAACAAAAACAATAATGGCTCCAAAATTGAACCTTGAGGGACACCTCTTAGTATACTACCCACTTCAGAAAATTGAGCATTTATTATGACTTGCTGTTTTCTTTGACTCAAATATGATTTAAACCATAATTAATGACCTCGGGGTTATACCGATCCTCTCCATCCTGTCATACAATAAATGGTGGTCGACCAAATCAAAGGCTTTGAACAGGTCAACAAACACTGTGCCCATGGACTCTCCTTATCCAAGGCCACTGCCACTTTATCAACAAAGTCCACAAGCGCAGTGCAAGTTGAATAACCTGCCCTAAATCCATGTTGGTATTTGGTCAATTTTGAATATTTTTCTAAGTAACTATACAACTGGCCGAACACCATTCGTTCCATTAACTTAGAGAGGCTGGAGAGGATTGCTATTGATCTATAGTTTGAGGGGTCATTTGAATCCTCCCCCTTAAATATAGGTACTATTTTTGGCTATTTTCCAGATAGAGGGAAAAACATTTTCCATCAAACTTCGATTAAATAAATCATTCAGTATTGGTGATAAGACTTCAAATGTATCTTTAATAAATTTCCCTTCAATATTGTCCATACCATATGATTTTTATTTATTTATTTATTTGGATTTTGGTAACTGGGTAAGCCCACTGAGACCAGAAGTCCCTTTTTCAGGGGCGACCTGGAATTAGTTACATAAAGAGACATTTAAAGGCATTATTTACAGTAATTACATAAGTTACACAAACATACATTGCAACAGCATACAGGGATAGAACTATCAGGCTCACAATTAGACTCAGGCATGATTTACAGCTATTACATTAGTTTCACAGATAAATATTAGCAACAGTATACAGCAGTAGAAATCGGGTTCGCATTCAGACACCTGGTTACCCACCAGTTAGAAGGGTAGTTAGACAACAAAGAGGATTGACATCTTAGGCTTGGAAGAATAAAGACTGGATGGAGGGAGGTTCAGAGCAGTTCCTGCCTAACTTCTGAGTTTTTTATGTTTTTTAAATAAAAAAGAGGACAATTTTCATTATTAGTTTCTTTATTTATTAAATCAGTTTGTACTTGTGAACCAGCTGGGATGGTGATATCAGGCAATGTTAAGAAATATTTATTCAACAACTGGGCTGTTTTCTTTGAGTCAAGGAGCTCACCCTTATTATTAGTCATTTTTATACAAGACTTAGCTCTCAAAGGGTTTTCCAATTCTTTTATAATATTCCAGTATTGTTTAGGATCATGAGTTGTCTCAATTGTAATGTTGTGAAATGTTTTCCTTGCAGATCTAATTAACCTTTTGCATTCATTTTGCTTAATTTTGAAATTAACCCAGTCTTCCTCCCCTTTTGCTTTATTTGCTCTTTTCCAGATTCTATCTCTGATACAAATTTTCTTTTTCAAATATTCGTTTATCCATGGAAGATGCTTTTTCTTTGTTTTAGTTTTTTTAAATGGTGCATGCCTATTACAAGCCTCTAAATAAGTTTTGAAAATTCTTCAACCGCCAAATTTACATCTGCAATTAAATTTAGTCTTCCCTACTCTATACAATTTAAATCATAAACAACATTATTTGGCTG
This sequence comes from Neoceratodus forsteri, assembly GCA_016271365.2. Lineage (NCBI taxonomy): Eukaryota > Metazoa > Chordata > Ceratodontiformes > Ceratodontidae > Neoceratodus > Neoceratodus forsteri. The sequence continues at coordinate 1,122,871,245 of CM057449.1, read as the reverse complement.
ATAGTTCTTAAAGTTTCTTTTTTGGGTAATCTTTTCTTCCTCAATTATTTGATTTAAATCTTTTACAACACAATATACTGGATTATGATCCCCCAAATTTGGAGGTAAAATCAAATATTTTTTGACATGAAAGCTCCTAGAGAGAAAAATCAAGTCCAAAATACTCCCCTGACTTTTAACCCCACTTTTCCTAGTACTTTGGTTTATTATTTGATTGACATTTAGTATTTCAAAACTTTGTTCCAATTTTAATCCCCTTGGCTTGCCCCAAGCAGCGTTGAAATCACCAATTGGTATTAAATCTTTACTATCTGACACTAATGCCAATTTAGATGCCAATAATTCAAACTTGGTAGTATTTACTTTTGGAGGGGAATATGCTATACTAATTAAGAGCTGCAATCTTTCAAATTTAACACAAAGACATTCAATTCCCTCTAAATTACCCTGAAAAACAACTTCTCCCAAATCCATTTTTTCTGTGATATATAAAAGAACCCCACCACCCCTCTTTCCCCTATCTAATCTAAAAAGGTTATAACCATCCATTAATATTTCCTTATCCTGTATGTTTTGAGATAACCATGTTTCAGTTAATCCTATCACGTCTGGTTCATAACTTTTAGTCCATATTTGAAATTCATGCATCTTGTTTATAACACTTCTTGCGTTTTCAAGTGAAATTTTTAAATTTTGTTTATTGACTCCTTTGGGGCTGGATGTATCTCCACATCACCTGCAAGCAGTATTACTATGTTACAAACAAATGGTGTAGTTAATTTTAAGTGGGATTTTCTAGGTGAAAAACGTTGGATTCTAACCTGATTAAATAATCTCCACTGCCTAGAGAATCCATTTCTTCTGGTTCTATGAATAAGTTCTGAACCCGACGACATAAATAAATGCCACAACATATTTTTTTCTTGCTGCCTTGCAGGTGATGGAGCGACCCCCCGATCCCAACAGTCAATCTTCTTCCATTGATTAATAAGAATCACAAGTAAGACACAGTACATTACATATTTCTGCATGGTTAATAATTAAAACAATCGAAATTTAGTATAACACTCACCAAGCTTGGACTTTTAAATCTGAGTGAGAGTTTGAATATTTAATTACTACAAATGTGATAAATAAATAAATATAAAGGGGGACCCTTCAGCTTTGAGTTTAAGGCACCACCTGTCAGCTTATTCACACTTGGTTTTTGATAGTAGTCTTTGTAAAAAGGAGGGTTTTTATAATAAAAGGCAGAGGAAGGGGCAGATAGGAGGGAGAGTATGAATTGAGGGTTCTATGTGATAACGGTGACTGCCTAAAGGTGAGCCACGTTATCGCGACATCAGAGCAGCGAAAACATTTTCGGCACTCTGACATTCTCAGCGCATGGAACGACAGTGCTGGGGACATAGACTAAATGCTTTCTGTGGGGGGGCTGCATCCCCCCCACATCCCCGCAACCCCCTACTAAAGTATTCTCAACTCCAGGGAGGTGCATATGGGGGGGTGAAAGCTTAAAAAATAAAGTTTCTGGCCAGCGCAATAAAATTGCACCAGTGCCTGGATTCGAACTTGGTACCTCACCCACCCAAACTGCAGGCCAACCCCTGACACCATGGCACAGCTCAGCAACCCACTGCAGTGCCACCCCATAGCCCCTCGCCCCCTCCCAGCCCACGCTCGCCATGCTCGCTCCCCCCCCTCTTTGCATGCGTGTATGTATAGCGACATCCTGTCACCAAATTTGCCCACCCCCACATCCGTTCGCCCTACACTCCCCATCGCCATTCGGGCTTTCACCCATAAAGCATCGCCATTTCAGACGTCACCCTTCCTGATGCGCCCACATCACAGGCTACCGAAATGAGCAGTCCCCCATGGTACACATTTCATCCTTCTAGAACATTTGCTTTAGTCTGACAATAGACTGGATTTTTGATTGTTGTGATGATGGCTGCTGAGGGGTGGGGGGAAGGGAAAATGTTACTGTGTTTATGTTTTCTGCCCTCTTTTCCAAGCATGGGTTGAATGGGTTACTTGTTTTCCATTCTCTGTGCTACACAAACTTTAAACTGTTATTATGTATTCCAGTTTTACTGTTTACTGTTTTGGGCGGTTCACCTAATTGTTGTGTCTGATAGGGAGAAGCTTATCTGTGGACTGGATATTTATTTGTATAGGGTTTCATAAGGGGATTGTTTCTCATAGTTGAGGTGGGCTTAATATTTTTGGAATTATTGGAGGACGGGGTACGTGACCTGGAGAGTACTGAGGGTTGAGCACAATATGATAGGTATAAACCTTGAATTATACTATTTTGTACATAGTTGTGGGGGGAATGTGGGGGGGGTTATTGTTGTTGTTTATATTCTGACTTATGTAATGTCTGCCTGGCAGGGGTAATGTTTGGATATTATAGCTGCGGTGGGATGTTGGGTGGGTGGAGGGGCAGCAGAACATTATTAGAATACACATGTCCAGTTACAGAGTGGTTTCCTGGTATGTGTGGGGAGGAATGGTCCGGTAAAAAGGAGAAGGAGAGTTTTTTCCCATATCAAGAGACTAGGGGGTTAATTTATATTTTTGCAGGAGACTCAACTCCTGATTAAGGAAGTGGAGCACCTTAAATCAACTTGGGAGGGCCAAATCTATGCCACTTCTTGTATTTCAAAATGGTGGGGTTTATGATTTTGGTTAGCAGGGGGGTCAACTGGGTTCTGAAGCAGGTTTGGAGGGATCCTCTGGGTCGTTGGGTTCTGGTGACTGGTATGTTGGATGTCATATTGTACTCTCTGGCTTCGGTGTACAGTCCCAATGAGGACAGTGCATCCTTTTTTTATGGGTTTTCTCAGATCCTACAAGATAAGGGGAGGGTTCTTTAATGGTCTGTGGTGATACGAATGAGGTTTTAGATCAGGTCTGGGACCGTAGTGGTTCTTCCTCTTGCCTAACCACTCCGGGTTCTAAGGCCTTATCGAAATTGAAGGCAAAATATGGGTTATGTGACATATGGCATTTAACACACCCTGAAGTTTGGGATTATATCTTTTCCTCCTCCATCCATCTAACATACAGTCGCAAAGACCTAATTCTGGCTTCCCAAAATCTCCTGCAGTGCACTGTTCATGCTGTAATAGAACCTATTGTAATTTCGGATCATGTCTCACTAACCTGGCCCTTTGAAAAGGGCCAGGTTGGTGAGGTGTCAACCAGTTAGCATTGCAACACTAGTTTTTATGTTGCTTGCATGCATGTGCAAGAAACATAGTGCCATCAACGGAGATTTCGGAGGTGTGTCACCTCCTTCTCCAATTCAGTCAGTGTACTGGCAGGTGCGGCCCCTGTAAGCCAATGCATTTTGGAGCTGTCTATGACCGCTCCAAGTACAGTAACCTCCCAGTTAAAGGGGAGCTACACTTCAGTGAGCACCTATAAGAAGCATAGCTCCCACGCTGCACGCCCAAGCGCACTGTGTAGCCAATGAGGTGCCCAATCCCCGTCAGCTGAGCTGCATCCCCTCCCCAGCATAGTTGCCACGCTGGAAGCCCACCCCAGCGGGCAAGCGGTCCTTTGCCGACGGGGTGCCCAATCCCCATTGGCTGAATGCCCCCATCCTTTTGCCACACTGGGAGCTCACCCCAGCATGGCAACAAATTCCATGGCCGATGGGGTGCCCAATCCCCATCGGCTGAACGCCCCATCCTTTTGCCACACTGGGGCCCACCCCAGTGTGGCAACAAATCTATGGGCCATGGGGTGCCCAATCCCCGTCGGCTGAGCACCCCCCCAATGTCCTCGTGCCATGCTGGGAGCCCACCCCAGCGTGGCAAAGGGTCCCACGTCGTTTTTTTTAACCTGAAAACCGAAAAGGCCCGCGAGTGCGTCTCCCAACCCCTCCCACAACCCACACCCACCCACTGCGCACCCAGCCTCCCCACACCCCCACCCCATACTTACCTCTGGACTCTGGTGTGACGATTTCGTGGACCAGGAACACGTCTGCACTCTTCAAAGCCGACCGCGAACTGAGGAAATGCCGTAAGCTGTATAATGGGCTACAGAGGGGGTTTCAACTTTTGCATATCTCAGGCATTTTGGGAATTTTTGCCAAATTTTCAAAATGGGTTTTAGGACCCTTCTCATGAATGATGTCACTGTCATGGCGTTATTCGGGCCGAAGGGTGATTTCAGCAGTGACTGCGAAATCACCCTTTGGGCCTGAATACTGCCATGACAGTGACATCATTCATGAGAAGGGGTCCCAAAAACCCCATGTTGAAAATTTGGTGCCAAAATTCCAAAAAATGACTGTTTTACGAGCCTGTGTTGCGCAGTTCCTACGCAGGCTCGTAAGTTCGCGAAATTTCAATATTTTCACTCCAGATTTTCAACATTGCCATTTTACCATACCTTCTTATGAGTAGTACAGCTGTCATTTTTCACATCTCACCCAAAATGTGTTTCCACTCATGTAGCACAGAATGGCGCAGTTGGTGTGCGAAATCAATGTACAGGACAAATTAAGAAAATCACAGTGACACTGTTCATGAGCAGAGGTCTTAAAATGGCTATGCTGAAAATTTGGTGAAATAATTCCTAAAAATGACTGTTTTACGAGCGTGCGTTGCGCAGTTCCTACGCACGCTTGTAAGTTTGCGAATTTTCAATATTTTCACTTCAGATTTTCAACATTGGCATTTTATCACACCTCCTCATGAGCAGTACAGCTGTCATTTTTCACATCCCGCCCAAAACATGTTTCTGCCCATGTAGCGCACAATGGCGCAGTCGGTGTGCGAACTCAATGTATGGGACAAATTAAGAAAATCACAGTGACACTGATCATGAGCAGAGGTCTTAAAAATGCCTGTGTTGAAAATTTGGTGAAAAAATTCCTAAAAATGACTGTTTTACGAGTGTCCGTTGCACTGCTCCTACGCACGGTCGTAAGTTTGCCAATTTTCTTTTCTTTTTTTTTTAAATTTTGCTTCTTTATGCCCACCTTGCATCTACCTTTCTGCTCTGGTCATGGACCCTGGAGCCCCGACCACCGGACATCACTGACTCCCTCCTGGTCATCTCTGGCTTACCCCCCAGAGAGCGGGGCCGCGGTACCGACCCCCCTTATCAGCCGCGGAACTGTGACTGGTTAGGGGAATGGCTCGTGGCAAATCAGGGCAATCCTGGGTGGAGCATCATTTAGGCGCCAGGCAGGATTTTATCTCTATACTTCCCTCCCTCGGAGGCAGGGGCCGTGCAATGTGGCATCAGCGTCCGCCCGCTACTCGCCCCTCCTCATCACAGTCCGGTAGTGTGAGGTCTCCCAGCCTCCGCTAAGAGTCCTTGTTGCTCCGGATACCGTCGGACCCTCCCCAGAGAAGGAGAGCTGCCTGTGGGCTCGATCCTTCTCCCGCCTGCCCTCCACGACTCGGGTCCGCTCTCGAACCCGGGTCGCTGGCATCACAAGCGGAAATCCAACCACACAAGGGCCAGCAAAGTTTGCAATTTTCAATATTTTCATTCCAGATTTTCAACATTGCCATTTTACCACACTCCTCATCAGCAGTGCAGCTGTCATTTTCACATCCTGCTCAAAACATGTTTCCTTCCCATCATGGCGCTAATGCGCAGGTCGGTGTCTTGAACTCAGTGTATGGGACACATTAAGAAAATCACAGTGTCACTGTTCATGAGCAGAGGTCTTAAAATGGCTATGTTGAAAATCTGGTGAAAAAATTCCTTAAAATGACTGTTTTACGAGCATGCATTGCGCAGTTCCTACGCAAGCTCGTAAGTTTGAACATTTTCAATATCTGCACTCCAATGACTTCCAAATACCTAAACAGCACATAGAAGCAAGCAACATTCAGCATTGACAAGTGCTTGTTTTATCAGATCAGAAGTTTCAGGACTGGCTTAGAAGGGAGGTGAAAGCATACCTGACTTTACATTCTGTTGGTAACATTATGCCAAAATGGGTATGGGGGGACTGAAAGCCTAAATACGGGGCAAACTGATTGCTTATTCAACACCGAATAAAAAAGCCTGTCTGGCTCAAGTGCAGGTTTTGGAATCTCAGATGAAGGCCTTATAGATACAACACAAAGCTAATCACTCTGATTCCCTTTTGTTGCATTGCATTAGAAATTTGCAGTTTCAGCTCCATGTATTAAACACCCAAAACATAGAAATATAGATATTGACGGCAGATAAGGACCGCTCAGCCCACCTAGTCTGCCCATTTCCCTACCTACTGGATAAGCTGCAGATCCTAGTAAACCAACAGCCTATTTCTTCTTACCCCTCCCACAAGAATTGCCTTATGTCTGTCCGATGTATTCTTGAATTCTCCCACAGTTTTAGACCCCACAACCTCCTCAGGAAGGCTGTTCCATGCGTCCACCACCATCTCTGTGAAAAAATACTTCCTCACATTGCCCCTGAACCGCCCCCCCATTTTTAAATTGTGTCCCCTTGTTCTTGCGCATCTCTGTTTCTGAAAGATGCTACCCTCTTGGACTTTGTTGATTCCACTGAGGTACTTAAAAGTTTCTATCATGTCCCCCCTTTCATCAAGGGTATACATATTAAACTTCTTTAGTCTCTCCTTATATGGCTTCTCTTGCAGACCCTGCACCATTTTAGTTGCCCTCTTCTGGACTGCCTCTATCCTGTCTATGTCCTTGCGGAGATGGGGTGTCCAGAACTGGACACAGTACTCCAAATGGGGTCTCACCAACTGTCTGTACAGAGGGATAACAACTTCCTGTTTTCTGCTGGTGATGCCTCTCCCTATACATCCCAGTATACCCCCAGCCCTTCCTACTGTCTTCTCACATTGCTTGCTAACCTTAAGGTCACCTGATATGATTACCCCCAGGTCCCTTTCCATTTTTGTTGTTGTTACTACTCCCCCATTGTGTAATCTTCCCCTGGGTTTTTGTTTCCCAGGTGCAGTATTTTGCACTTCCTTGCATTGAATCCAAGCTGCCATACTTCTGACCATTCGTCCAACCTTGCCAAGTCCCTTCCCATCCTTTCCACGCCTCCTTGTGTATCAACCCTGTTGCAGATCTTTGTGTCATCTGCAAAGAGGCATACTTTTCCTTCCAATCCCTGTGCAATGTCATTTATAAAGGCATTAAAAAGGACAGGACTCAGTACTGAATCCTGCAGTACCTCACTAGTAACCCCTCTTTCTTCAGAGTGGACTCCATTTACAATTACCTTCTGTGTCCTGTTGTCCAGCCATTGTTTTACCCAGGCTACCACCGTGGGACCCACTCTCAGGCTGGTTAATTTGACAATTAATCTTTTGCGTGGGACTGTGTCAAATGCCTTGCTAAAGTCTAGGTAGGCCATGTCCACAGCTCTTCCCTGGTCTACTACTTTGGTCACCCAGTCAAAGAAATCAATTAGATTCATCTGACATGACCTTTCCACTGTGAACCCATGCTGTCTTGGGTCCTGTGCCCCACTGGCCTCTAGGTACTCAACAATTCTTTCCTTCAGAAGTGATTCCATCACTTTCCCTACCACTGGGGTCAAAATGACAGGTCTGTAGTTTCCTGCCTCTGTCTTGGTCCCACTTTTGTGAAGGAGAATCACATCTGCCTTCCTCCAGTCCTCAGGTACCACACCATCCTCCCATGATTTGTTAAAAAGGGTAGTCAGTGGTTTCACTAGTTCTCCCCTTAATTATTTTAGAATTCTAAGGTGAATTCCATCAGGCCCTATTGCTTTGTCCACCTTCAGTTTCAGGAGTTCTTTCAGAACCCTTTCTTCTGTGAAAGGACTGGAATCGACCCCCCATCAAGAGTGCTTCTGTTAATTGGATCAGACACCTTCTCCTCCTCCTCTTTTGTGAATACTGAGCAGAAATATTCATTCAGTATCCCTGCTTTTTCACTGTCCCTCTCTGCCCACCCACCCACCGTCCATTCTATTCTGCCTCACTATCCCTCCCTTTGTCTTTCTACGCTCCCTGATGTACCTAAAAAAGGTTTTATCCCCCTTCTTAACCGAGTTGGCTATCTTTTCCTCAGCTTGGGCCTTTTCTATTGTGACTTCACTTCCTGCTTCCTTCTGCCTTAACTGGTACAGCTCTCTGTCCTGCTCCTTCTGTGTTTCCTTATACTTCCTGAATGCTATCTTTTTCTCCCTGACTTTCCCCGCCACCTCTTTTGAGAACCATAGTGGCTTTTTCTTTCATTTTGATTTGTTTATTTGCTTCACACAAAGGCTTGTTGCCTCTGTGATGGCAGTTTTGATGTTTTCCTATTGTTGCTCCACCCCTCCTTCTAGTCTGTTTGCTAGTGCTTTTCTAAGGTACTCTCCCATCTTGCCAAAGTCAGCCCCCCTGAAGTCCAGTACCCTTACTTTTGTATGGCTTGACTCTGTAGCTGAGTTTACCGTGAACCACATTGTTTGATGGTCACTTGTTCCCAGATGACAACCCACTTCTAGATCTGAGATCCTCTCAGTGTCCCCATTTGAGAGTACGAGGTCTAAGATTGCGCCCTCATGAATGGGTTCCGAAACTAGCTGTCTGAGGCATGCCACCTATAGGGCATCGAGAATGGCCCTGCTTTTGGATGTGGCTGCAGCAAATGTGCTCCAGTTAACATCTGGCATATTCAGGTCTCCCATCAACAGTATATACCCTTTCTCTACCATCCTAAGAAAGCCTTCTATCATATCCCTGTCCATTCCCTCCCCCTGACATGGGGGTCTGTATACAACCCCCGTGAGGATTGTGGTGCCATTTCCAGTCTCTAAGGTGACCCACAGTGCCTCTTCTCCTCCCTGTTTACTCTTTTGTTCAGTTGCTTTTATCCCTTCCTTTACATAGAGAGCTACTCCTCCCCCTCTTCTCCTCTCCCTGTCTCTCCTGTAGGTTATGTACCCTGGTATGTTAACATCCCAGTCATGGTTCTCTGTGTACCATGTTTCTGTGACTAATATGATATCCAGGCATCACTCATCCATCATGGCCACCAGTGCAGAGAGCTTGTTGCCCAGACTATGGGCATTGGTACTCATTACTCTCCATTTCTTGATGGCCTTACTCCTTTTTGCCCCATCCCTGTCCTTATTGCCTTTGTCACTTTCTCCATTTACCCCTGCCCTTCTCCCTATCAACATCTCTATCTTGTGAAGTTGTGACTATACAGGACAAAACAGGCCTATTGGGAGGGAAAAGAAAAGGCTGGTTAACTTCTAGCCTATTGGCTTAAAAAGCTGGAGACCTCTAGGACAATTTCAGGCATCAGAGAGCAGGGGGATTTGGTTCTGGACCCAGAAGGGATTAACAGGGCCTTTTTTGATTTTTACTCCTAGCTGTATACATCCGAAAGGGAAGTGGGTAGGGCAAACTCAGACATTAAGACCTTTTTAGACTCTCTTTTTCTTCCAGAGCTGACAATGGATCAGCAAAAGATCCTAGATGCTCCTATTACATCCAAAGAGATCAAGAAGGCTCTGGGTCAGTTGCAGGGAGGGAAAAGCCCAATTCCAGATGGCTTTCCTGTTGAATTTTATAGGGTGGTAGGGGATCTGGTATGTCCTCTGCTGACAAAGGTAGCAGAATCAGCTTGGAAGCAGGGGGCATTACCTAGGATGATATGCAAATCTGTGATCTCAGTTTTACCTAAAAAAAGTAAGGACCTTTACCAATGTGGAAGTTACTGCCTGATCTCTCTCTCCTCAATGTCAATTACAAGGTGTTGGCAAAAGTGTTGGTGAACAGGCTGGTCAAGGTCATAGCAATGTTGATCTATCCAGATCAAGCTGGCTTAGTAGGGGAGAGAGAGAGAGAGAGAGAGAGGGTGGACCATATCCGCCATTTACTGTGTCATGAGAACCACCCCCGGAACCCCGGCTGTAGTGGTGCCGGACACAGAAAAGGCATTAGACTCTGTGGAATGGCCCTACTTGGTAGCAGCTTTTCATAAATTTGAATTTGGCCCCATTATATCTGCTGGGTTGAGGTTATTTACTCCACTCTTAGGGTGTCTGTACTGACAAATGGAAAACTGTCTCCCTCCCTCCTTCCAGCTAGCTGGGGAACCCAGCAGGGATTCTCCCTCTCTCTGGCCCTTTTTTGTTAGCCATTGATCCCCTGGTTCAAAGAATTAGGGAGTCTCCTGACATAGAGGGCATCCAAGTGGACTTGAAACCCTATAAGACAATGATGTTCGCTGATAATGACTTATTGACTTTGCAGCATCCAGAAACTTCATTACCCCAACTGATTCAGTTGCCGGATGATTTTGCTTCATTATCATGGCTACACAACAACTGGGAAAAGAATGAGCTCCTCCCTATGAGCCCAAAGAGACAGAGTTAGACTTTGACTGTACCTGGTTTACAATAGTCTTCTGGCCCTAATAATTATTCGTGAATCTATATAGCCTCGTCTTTTTCTGAATGGCCACTTTTGAATTTACATCCCTGCTTGTCAAAACTGAGATAGGGTGTCTCCAGATGGCCACATATTTGTTTATCACTGTGGGAGAAAGTACAGACCATCTGGATGACGTTTTTACACCATTTCTTGCATGTTATTCACTGCCTCCCTCTGTGAATTTCAGAAACCTGGTGGCAACAACTTTAGGCTACTCTGTCCTCATTCTTTTGGAAGGGGGCAAAACTGTGAATTTCTAGGTTGAGGCTGATGGCTCCATACAAAAAAGGTGGGCTTGCCTCCCCCTGGTTTCTAGGTTATTATATTGGAGCAGGTCTATGCCAAATTTTGTTGTGGCTCCACTCAGAAACATGGAAATCAGCTATTCAGTGGTTGGAACTAGAGGCTGAATGAAGTTCCACAGATACCCCCAAACTTCCTTTATGGGGGCCGGTGGCCTCGTCATTGTATTTACCCACTTACAAATACACCGTACATCTCTCGTGGTTGGCTAGGAAATCCTTGGGATTAGATTGGCAGATGTCCCTACATCTGTGGCCTCTTTAGCATCATCCCCAACTCCAAATCAGTGGCTTGACACTTTCTTGGACATTATGAGAGGAAGGGGTAGTTAGGAGAGTGGGTGATCTATTCTCTTCTCCTTGTGGTCATCACAAGTTGTTTATGGAAATACATCAGTATTCTCTTCACGCCACTAATCATTGGTGATACCTCCAGTTGCAACACCTCTTAAGCTCTAAGCTAGGCAGCTCTCTTAAATTGACATCCTTGGAGACATGGGATGAGGTGTTCTGGGGGAGGGGACTAATATAGAGTCTCAGATACTCCTGAAACTAGGGACTATTTATAAGGCGCTACAGTCTGTGATGGCCTCTGACACGAGTAGGCATCAACAAAGGTAGGAAAGGCTGCTGGCCACACACACTACAAGATGTAGAGTGGGAAACTATATGGGCTAATGGGCATAATCTTTGTAGAGATACATCTGCATGCCTTATACAGCTGAAAACCCTGCTGCTTTGGTACCACATCCCTGCATCCTTGTATCTAATGAAATGACTTCCGCATCCTAGATACTGGATATGTAATACTGGGATAGGTACTTTACTTCACATACTATGGGAGTGTCCCAAGTTAGTGGGTTGGAGGGGGGCTGTACTCCACACTGTAGAGAGGGTCCTGGGCTTTCCTCTGGCTGGGGATGCCTCCCTCATAGTTTTGGGGAACACGCACAGGTTGTACCTCTTGAACAGCTATTGGAGGGCATGGTTCATGACAGCTATCATGGAGGCTGAAAGACTACTTTTACACCATTGGGGCATGACTTAGGTTCCAACTTATGACCAATGGGCAGAGAGCATGCTTCGGGTGGCTGGTTATGAACACATATCCTATGTAGCAACTGGTCAATATGATAAATGTGTGCATATTTGGTTTCCCTTTTTGGAGTTCTTGGGGATTCCTATTCCTAAAGGCTGCATATGGCTTCCCCTCGTACAAACCAGGAATAGTCCCTTAATGATGAATTAGGAGTGGGGGGATCTTTTGGCTCATAGGGTTACAATTCAGCACCTTGAGTGTCCCCCGAGTTTACAAGGTCTACCCCTTCCCTCTCCTCTGCCTCCTCCAGTGCCCCCTGCAGCAGTTGGAAGTTTTGTCCTGTATGACACCTTCATTTAAATCTATTTGGGGCTCTGTGCTGGAATTACATAAAGGACAGTTTCAGGTCACCTCCCAGGCAGACACTTAGGTTCGTATTAGGTTCACTTAGGTTCATAGTTCTTAACTCTGTTATAATTAGGTATTGTACTGAATATTCTGAGCTTTTATAACCCTTAGTCATCTCAGAACCAGTCCTTTTTCAATATAAGTTTCTAGCATTATAATATTATATGATATGTTCAGTTCAGTGATTAACAGCTTTTCAAGTTCAGTAAATGCAGTTTTTATGTTTTCTTCTTCAGTCTGCTCACCTCCTTGATTATCAGCGCCTCATTCAAAACCTCTTAGTTTTTCCCATGCTTGCTTTCTCCTCTCCTCTCCTCTCCTGCAGGGTGATCGAAGTCTCCAGGCTGAAACTTGCAGAGTTGCCACTTGTTCCTGGGTTCTGAGTCATTCATGGACATTCTCCCCCACACAAAATTATTTTTTTGATAAAAGTTCAAGCACACAGGTATGCAGTTGACAACTGATCCAGAACCTTTGAACTGTGCTATGGTGTCAGCTATTGTTTCTCACTGGCATGCTGGCTTACAACCCTGGAAAACAGGTGTGACTGCACCTGCCATGTTCGTGTAAAGCACAGTTCTTTACACTGATCCCAACAAAGCAAAATGTGCTACAGTGGAATCCAAGGGGTGTAGCTATGGGGAAGCTAATCCGAGTCTCTCCAAACTGCCAAAGTGTAGCTGCACTCCAAAAAGGAAAATGTTGCTCAGTCTAAACTTGCATTTTATTGTAAAACACACACATTAGACAAACTGGGCAATAGCCAGTCACTTGAGGAACAACTGCACCCCAGCGCTTTGCCCTTAAAGGCTTCATCAGGGGGTGGGTTGAAGGAGATCTAACCACCCACAAATACCCATGTGATGACATCATACATCTGGTGCAATTAACACAATTGAAAATAAACATGTGTAACACATTACAACGTATAAATATAACAATGAAAAACTGTCAAAAATTGGAACCCCTTGTGAATGAGGACTCAACTTTAAACACAATATTTAATGTACAAGTACATCATATCAAAAGATGGAAAAATCCCATTCCCATATGTGCATCCAGTATACTCCTTTTTATTATTCATTCCACCAGGGTTAACTGAGACACAAATTTGGTGAATGGGGAAAACTTAGACTGACTGCCAATATTCCACGAGGAACCACGTATAAGAGAATACAATTTACACAGTTAAAACACACATGTGCAACACATTACAATTTATCAATATAACAATGAAAAACTGTCAAAAATGGGAACCCCTTCCAAATGAGGGCTCAATGATGGACAATCCTTTTCACATATGAAGATCCAGTATACAGTACTTCCTTTTATTCTCCCCCCCTCCCCCCATAGTATAATAGCATTATTTCTTTAGATTGATGTGTATTTATTTATTGAGTTTCACCAGGAAAAAATATATTGAGCACAATAGCTCGTTTCCAGATGTGTTATGGGGGAAGGGGAGAGAGATTAGCTTAAGAACAATTCTAAATAGATATAGACATTTAACTATTTGCAAATACAGAGAGACAAGGAGTAAGAGGTTGACTACAATAGAATGACTGCAACAGAAAGGTAGGTACTGTATATACGGTATGAGCAAATAATGATTAACATCTTTTAGAAACTGGGTAAATTACAATGGATATGAAGGCATATACAGTAAATAGCAACAGAAAATAGATTGGGTATATACAATAAGTGGAATAAGCAGTGGCAGTAGTTAGGTATGTGAGCACCACTAGAACAGGCAGGTATACAGTAGGTGCAATGAGCAGTGGTAGTAGTTTAGTACTCAGGGAAATAAAAGGGAACAGTCAGAAGAAGCCTTCAAATAGAAAATAGTGGACCGGCTAAGGGGGTGTATTATGATGAAATAGGAAGCAATTGGGGGCAGAGGCAGGAAGGAAAGGTGAGGAAGTGGAGAAGAGAGAGAAGGGAGAGTTTTGGGCGGCTAAACCTGGTTGGGAGTTTTTCTGCATGTTTGGACAGCAAAGACCATGTTTGTAAGCTAAGTTATTTTATCATATTTGCATTTATTGCATTAATAAAATAGTTTATTACAGCTTAAGCCTGGTGCCTGCTTTTCTGTTTACTAATGTCTTGTATTTTGCATGGAAGCACAGGCATTAGAGAGTGGAGCGGTTACTTTGACCACTAGGGTTTTGAAAAGGCAGAGTGAATGTTTAAGGGGAGAGAATTCCGGAGTTTAGGGAAGTGGAAAGAGAAGGCTGATTGTCCAGCAAGAGTTTTACGAGAAGGATGCTTGAGGAAGTGATACCCAGAGTTATGTAAGGAGTAGAAGGAAGGGATGGTGGGATTGAGTAGGCAGCCAAGATAGAGGGTAGAGAGGGTAGCCAGAGTTTGAACAATATGATTAGAGTTTTATGAATTTAGATCCTTAGGTAAACAGCTTGTATAGGGGTTTATGGTAGCTACAATGTAAAAAATATATATTTTTGTCTTTCACTTATACGTGGTCCCTGCTTAAATTTGAAATTCAGTGAAAATTTCTCCTTCCCATTAATTTTGCATCTCATTAAACCTTGGTGGAATTACCTTAAAAAAACCTAAAAGTAAGTATACTGAATGTGCATATGGGAATGGGATTGTTCTATCTTTCAATATAATGGACTCATATATTAAATACGGTGCTTAAAGTTGAGTCCTCATTTGCAAGGTGTTTCCATTTTTCAGTTTTTCTTTGCTGCATCTATACATTGTAATGTGGTGCACATGTGTGATTTTAACTGTGCTAACTGCATTGTCTTATAAGTGGCCTCAAATTGAATATTGGCAGTAAGTCTAAATTTCCCCCTCCCATCACATTTGCATCTCAGTTAACCCCTGTGAAATTACCTAAAAATTAATAAAAGGGAGCATACTGGATTCACATATAAGAATGGAATTTTTCAATCTTTTGATATGATGGACTTGTACATTACATATTGGGTTGGATATTCAAAAGGGTTGCGCCTTGCGCAATAGGGTTACGCCTGCGCAAGTCCGAAATTGCGCCATTCTGCCATATTCAGCAGGGAGGCAGTTGTGCCCCCCAAGTCAAGCTGAGCAACAGCGCAATGCTAATGAAGGCATGCTGAACCGGAGGGGGAGGAACCATGCATAAACTGCACAGCCCGACATTCAGCAGGCTGTGCAGAGTTGTGCAGGCACAACCCCCAACCTGCGCCTGCACAACTTTGAGCCAAAAAAAAGGAGTAAGTCGAGGGCCACCCACAGGTGAGCTGCCGCATTGCAGGGAGCAACACAGCAGCTGCCACCTGTGGGTGGCCCTCAACGTACTCCCTGTGCCCCCCCTGCAGCCCAGTCATGGGCATATAGTAACCCCCCCCCGACTGGCCCGATCGCGGGCATAAGTGTAAAACTCCTCCCTCCCCCTGACTGGTCCAAGTGAGCATAAGTGTAAACTCCCCCCCTCCCCATTGGCGCGAGCATGGCATAAGTTTAAAAAAAAACACCCCCCACTAGCCCGATGGCGGCATAAGTTTAAAAAAAACACTCCCCACTAGCCCGATCACGGGCAGCAAAGATCAAACACCCCCCAAGAACATATCGGTGGTCAGTGGACATGAAGCCCGATCGCGGGCAGCAAGAGGTCAAACACCTCCCAGGACCACCTACCCTGGTGATCTAGTGGCCCCACCCACCCACCACAGAGCCCCACCATCACCCCGCTCCCCCATCAGCGGTGGGTGGCAGCATCCACCACCTGCTGCCCCTGCTGCCAACTGACTGCCGGTGAGGCTGCAGCCTATTGGTTCAGAGCAAGAGCCAATGGGTGTGCAGCTCATTACATAAGGCAGTCCAGATATGTGACTCATTCACATATCTGGACTGCCTTAGAGCAGGCGCTGCACGCCCATTGGCTCTGCTCTGAACCAATGGGTGCGAGCTCTACCGGCAGTCAGTCAAGCGGGCAGCGGGCGGGCAGGTGGGTGGGATGCTGCCGCCTGCCGCTGACTGGGGAGCGGGTGGTGGTGGGGCCCGTGGGAGGGTGGGGTGGGGACACTAGATCATCAGGTAGGTGGTCCTGGGGGTGTTTGACCCTTTGCTGCCCACGATCGGGCTTCATGGTCCACTGGACCACCAGGGATATGTTCTTGGTGGGGTGTTTGACATCTTGCTGCCCACTTATCGGGCTTCATGGTCCACTGACCACCAGGGATATGTTCTTGGGGTGTTTGAATCTTTGTTGCCCGCGATCGGGCTTCGTGGTCCACTGAACCACCAGGGATATGTTCTTGGGGGGTGTTTGACCTGTTTGCTGCCCATGATCGGGCTAGTGGGGGTGGGTTTTTTAACTTATGCCCACGCTCGGGCCAGTTGGGGGGGGGGGAGTTTTACACTTATGCCCGCGATCGAGCTGCAGGGGACATCGGTCCCTGACAGCTGCTGCCTGGCAGGGCGCCAGGCGCAAGTCCTCGGGGATCGGTGCACCTGCATGCTAATGGCATGCAAATGGGGCCTTAAATAGATGCAAATGGACCCCCCTGTGCCTTGCATAAATTATGGCCCCGTTTGCATGTCACCTTTTGAATATCAGAAATTTGCGCATAGCGCAATGGTACTAGCGCCACCGCATCTTGAATGCTCCACTCTGACCACTTGCGGTGGCGCAAGTTCTACTGCGCCATGCACAGTGGCTGTGGCCATGGGTTGATATTCAAAGGAGTTGCTCAATAGCGCAACTCCATTGAATATCGCCCCGGCCACACCCCTGCGCAACTATTTTGTGCAGCGCAAGGGCTTGCGCCACAGAATAGGGCAGTTTGAATATCCAGCCCATTGTGTCTAAAGTTGAGTCCTCATTTGCAAGGAGTTCCCATTTTTTGCAGTTTTTCATTGTTATACATTGTAATGTATTGCACATTTTTTTTCAGTTGTGTTAATTGCACCAGATGTATGATGTCATCACTTGAGTATTTATGGGTGGTCAAATCTCCTTCAACCTACCCCTGACAAAGCCTTTATGGGTGAAGAGCTGTGGTGTGAGTGTTTCTCTGGTGACTGGCCATGTTCTATTTGTCTAATGTGCATGTTTTACAATAAAATATCTAAATTTGCAAGTTTGGACTGAACAGTGTATTCCATTTTGGTGTGCAGCTACACCGTAGCAGTTTTGATCAAATGTATTGAATTTTCCCTCTAGTAGTGGCTTCTAAAAAAAGTCCTGTAATTGCTGTTTTAAAAATAAAGCATAGATAAGCCAAAATTTTTAAGGGACCAGTCTACTATACAGCATTATGCTGTACTTTAAAAATATATAATTTAAACTAAAAGTTAAACAGGGGCCTGCAACTCAGTTATAACTCAAAATGAAAAAAAAAAACGGAGGAGATGTTTTAACGCAGTTAAACTGAAATTATAATAATAATCACATCAACCTAGAAACGTTTAATTATTTTACTTACTGATATCTTGTTTGATGTGTTTGCTTTCATTTTTCACACCAACTTCTAGAGTCTGGCCCATTTAATTTCTTTTATGTTTCGCACTGCAAAACGGCATCTTTTACAACCAGTTTGCTTCCCTTATATGAAGCTCTTCTCAAAATAAGACTTCAGGCATATGTTTCAACCAGAAGCCTGAATATCTGTTATGGGGAACTGTCTTGCAGTGTAGTAGCATTCTAAACTCTGTTTGTATCCATGTGGTAGTAACATCAAACTAAACATTTGAGCTCGGTTCACTGGGGCGCTTTTATGATGTTACCCCCAACTGCCAACACGAAAGTGGCAAGAGTTTCAAATATTTAACATTCAAGTGTTTAAATACTTGGGGGAGAGATTCACAAAGAAGATGTGCACAGCACATCTCAGATGCACCGTGCCAAAACATTGATATTCACAGAAGATGCGCTGCAAAATGCACATGGCACATCCCCACTGTGAATACCAATGACACGCCGTGGCACAACCTGAGTTGCCCCAGCACACCACTGATGCACAGTAGCACCGTGGACCACAAAACAATGAACCAGGACCAACCCAGCCAGGGACACAGGAGCAACAGGTGATGACTGCAGTTGCATAAGGGGTGCTGATGAACAGCCCAGCAGGGACTGCGCCTGAGGCCAAAGGGCTGGAGAGTGGCCCATCAAAGCAGACAAGGTGCACAGACAGAGCACACATGGTGACAGCTGGAAGCATCACACAAACACCCCTAACCCAGGGGACCAACAGGCACAGCTGTCATGCACAGGGGTGTCTGTCAAGGTGTTGCACAGCAGTATAGGTGCACCTGTCAGCACAGGTGAGCATGGCAGAGGCAGCCGCACAAGTACCAGTGCATATAAACACAGCAGGGTGGACATGGGAGCAGCTACACATGGGCACACAGGAGGACAGGCACAATGACACACAGGCCGAAGGCTGTAGCCTGCGAGGAGGAACATGCCCACAGGCACTGTGGACTGCAAGCAGAGCATCACAGCACCAGGGTGACCATCACAACAAAACAATCCTTACCACACACAGAACAGGGGCATTGTACAAGTGAGCATGTGAGAAGGCCACCCAACAGTCCAGACGCAACATGGAGGACACACACTGTGGTGGGCATGAAAGGTGGACATGGCGCATGGATGCGCAGTGCCACAGAGGCAAATGTGCATATGGAAACAAGGTAGTGTGGCACCTAGGAAGCACAACAGGGTACCAGTATGAGATAAAAGAAATGACCACAAACCCAGGCAACAGTCACAAAAGATTTACCCAAACAAGGGAAACAATACAGCAACAGCAACAAGAAGAACAGTAACAACACAATAACAGGGCTAGAGATCAACAGGAGGTATGCAAACTATCAGCTATATACAGATAAAACCTGGGAAGGGGTAAGTGGGCAGGTAGAACAGGAGATGAATGCAATGAATAGGGATGTTCTGGGAGGGTAGGGGACAGTGAACAAAAGTGGTTATGTGCAGTTTTTCACTATGGCCTAATGGCCCTCACAGGGCACAGCCCTGTGCAGTCCCTGGCAGCTCCCTGCCTGCAGTGTGCACATCATCACATTGATGGCTCCCAGTAGCTCCCTCTGCCTCCTGTACAATGGCACAATGATCCACCGCAAAGTCACCCGAATCACTGGGCCTGCTGGCCTGAAGCTCCTCTGCTTCCATCTCCTCCCATCACAGTAGAAGGCACACTCCAGGAACCAACAGTGGAGACTCAGACAACAAGTACTCAGTACCATGGTCCACACTGTGTCCCCCTCACCCCCTGACCACCATGCAAGTGTGATGGAGGCTTCTCCCATGACAGTGTCCTACAGCCTGCCATGCACACCACTCACCAGCAACAGTGGCTGTGTAATGTTACTGATACAGCACAAGGCCCTCATGTGCATGCAGAGTGTTTCGCAGAAGGGCACATAGCCATGTCCCTCACAGCATTTGTGGATGCCAACTGGGTTCACCACTGAGCATGCTCTGTCTGACCCCCAGTGAGGCACCACAGGGTTTCTATGGCCCTGAGCAGATGTGGACATGGGGGACACACATACAGGAGCCATGTACACAGTGTCCTTAGCACACACCGCCAAGGTGACACCTCAGCTATGTGCACAATGGGCTGTTCACGGACATGCGCATGTGGCAGGCAATGGCCCACTGTGGGCAAGCCCCCCCCAAGATGAACACACAGTGGAAGTACATGCATATCACTCACCTGCACCCACCCGGCCAGATCACTGTCCTCCGCCACTGGCCCTAGCATCCCTGGTTGCCGCCCACGCCATGGCCCTCCACCTGTCTGCTGGTCCTGCAATGGAAACACAAGCAAAGAGCACCATGAGATGACTGTAAGTATGTCAAAACCCAACCCTAACCATCTCTCCCAGTGTCCCACAGCAATAGCATTGTTGCCAGCATGCAGGGATGGACCCACCCCTCACTGGTCCAATGTAACAGCACCCTAGGCTGTGGGTAGAAACAGCCACCACCACAAACAGTGAACAACTATGTCAGTGTGCAGATGTATGTGTGCCTCGCCATGGTAGATACCACAAGGTGCCTGCTACCGTGCCACTGCAATGCCCATATGGTGCACCATGGTGCACATGGTGAAGCATGGTGTGCGTGGCCGGACTACACATGCACCACCAGCAGGGCATTCCACACGTGTGTGTGTGGGGAGCACACACTCCCCCAACCCTCCATACAATGAATAGTAGCTGGATAGAGTGGAAGCAACAAGGATGAGACTTACCTAGCAAGGCATCATGCCCCCTGCATGCCTGGTCCTGCAGGTTGCGCAGTCATTCAGGGTCCCTCTGCTGAAGATCATCATAGTGGTGCCTGCACTGCTTCTCTGGGTGTGGCACCCCAGTTCAATGCTACAGTTGCTCTGCAACTCTTGCCCACACAGTAGAGCATAGCTCATGCAGGTCCTGGCTGCCAAATAGTTGCCCCTCAAGTGGCATGACCAGTGCCACCAGGTTGGCCAGCTCAACCTCCCTCCATTTCAAGGTACTTGGTTCAGCTGCCTGGGCATGTGGCATGATGATGGGCAGTGTGTTAGGAGCAGGTGTGCACACCACAAGCTGCAATGCTGTGCTGGCTGGATTGTGCCACATGCGCAACAGGGCATCATGCAATGGCCCATACATCACAGGACTGTGGCATGGCTATGTTCAATAGCCACCAATTGCACAGCACCATGCATACGCAGTAGTCCCAGTCTGGGTTGGAGTTCAGGGTCAGGGGTCGCAACCAGGACATGCATGCGTGGCTCGCATGGAACCACCATATTATGTATGGCACACTATGCCACACACAAGGCACTATGGATGGTGCATGTACCCAGATATTCACCATGGGCTGCAGTGGCACATCCCCACTCCATCACACATATGCGCTATACACTTCAAACATGCCACATGCTGCACAGATCTAACGGTGCAAGTTGCCTGACATACATTGTTGACTGCAATTGCGCTGCTACTGAATGTGCACATGATGTGAGATGCATGGCATCGTGCATGCACAGAAATGCACCACATGACATGCGCCACATTCAGCAAATGCAGCAAAGAAATCAGGAATGCGCAGTAGGGGGATGCTCCCAACACCCCAGTTGCACAATGCTAATTGAGATGAGCTGGGGCAATTTTGCAATTCACAATCAAAGCTTTCAAATCAGCTCATTGCTCAACTCAGGGGCATGTCACCTGCTTTCCATTTCATTACTGTTGCTTCAAATCTCATTTGCATGCGCTGGGCTATGAATGCTCCTGAATGTGCCTCCCCTAACCACCGGTGACTGACAGGTATTGCAGCCTTGAACATAGGTTTGTTTACATCCATCTCTGTACAGCTTGTCAGCCACCTCAGACAGTGAGGTTTTGCAGGCATCCAGGGGGCTGTGAATATGCTGCTGTCTGCCACATTACTGGCACAAAGCCACAATTGCCTGACCTGTGCTGATGCATGCAACATATCCCCCCACAGGAGCCACAATGTCTAATGAGGATGACGCTACCGGACAGAGATGTCCAAACTTCACTGCAGAGGAGGACAGGGCACTGCTGGAGGCCTACTTTCCAAGGCAAAGCATCCTGGCTGGCAGGTGTGGCACAGGACAAGGTCTGGGAGGAGGTTTTCCACCATGTGAATGCCCATGGCATATTCAATAGAACCCCCAAGGAGTGTCGAAAGCACTTCTGTGGTGAGAAGAGAAAGGCCAAGGAGAAGATGGCTACCATCCAGTCCTCCTTGGGGGCAACAGATGGTGGGCTTCAGACAGCAGTGCACCTCACACCGAATGAGGAGAGGCTGGTTGTCAGCATGGGCCAGACCAAGGTGATGGGTGTCAGCTTCAAGACTAGGGGCAGTCCATCGCAGCACTGAGAGTATGCATTGGTCACTACCTGTGGGGGTCTGTGTGTGCTTGCCATTTGTGCCATGCCATGCCCCATCATGCTTTGTTATGTGTCCATGTGCCATTGTGCAGAGTACCTGTCAAAGTCCAGCCCTGTCCATCCACAGTGGGCTGCTGACACATATTATGTTGCCCCTGTGTGGCACATGGGGTGGCCCGGGGGGTCTTGGGAGGTGGGCCCCATGGGTGGTAGGTGTTGGGGGGGCCCAACACTCACTGTGGTGTGCTGTACCCCACATGTCCTTCAGTGGCACCCAGGACACAGTGCATGGCTGACAACGCTGGTGCATGTGCCTGGCAGTGACTGCTAGGGGTGTCACTCATGTGTGTCGCAGGTCAGGCACACCTATGGCACACATGCATGACCCCTTGTTCAAACCTGTTTATAGACACCATTGACACATGTCACTAACCATGTTTCTCTTTCTCTCTTTCAGCTCCTTCACACCTCATGGGTGCTGCAGGGTCCGGGGGACACCCTGACACCCTGGCAGAGAAGTCTGGACCACAGCTGTGGCAGACCCTGTGCCAGGAACATCTGACACCTCCGCAGCTCTGGGTGCAGTGGAGGATGG
This sequence comes from Neoceratodus forsteri, assembly GCA_016271365.2. Taxonomy (NCBI): domain Eukaryota; kingdom Metazoa; phylum Chordata; order Ceratodontiformes; family Ceratodontidae; genus Neoceratodus; species Neoceratodus forsteri. The sequence continues at coordinate 1,122,848,617 of CM057449.1, read as the reverse complement.
TGCCAGTGCATCCAACCCCTCCACAGCCAGTGCCAGTGCTGGTGGCCAGGTTAACCCATGGCTTATCAGCTTTCTGGGTCTTGCTAATGAGGACCCTGTGCCAGGGTTGATATTGCAAATGGCCTGCTGGTGCTGACATCTGGAATGGAGGGGGCATATGATGACAGCGATGTTGATGCCACACAAATATGGGAGGACACAGACACCATCAGCCTGGCTATGGCCCATATGCATATACAGGTGGCACCATGCAGCGTGGCAGTCCTGTGGCTCTATGTGCACCCACAGGGCTACCACAACTGCCCACGGTGGTGGATGTTGGTAGCCATGTGTCAGGTGTTGCTGTGGGGCCACAGACTGCAGCCACTGTCCAGCAGGGTGCTGTGGAGCAACAGCAGGCAGCAGGGGACCATGATGCAGGCACCCCTGGATATGCAGTGGATTTCTGTGCTCAATCCCCACCCATACAGTGGACTGCTGTGCCACATCCACCTATGGTGATGCATCACAGCAGGCCAGAACCCCCCCGCTCATTGGTGCCACCCCCTTGTCGCGTCCCGCACTGATGAGGTGGAGGGGTACACACACCTCCTGTGGGACACCATGGAGGGGCAGGCATGTCTCAGGGTGGAGCTCAGGGGCGTTCAGATGCAGCAGGTCCTGGAGCATGAGTCAGTGTCTGTGTGGTATGCCCAGATCTTGGCCGAGGTTTGTCAATTGCGGGTGGGCACGACTGCAGCACTGGAGAGGATGGCTCATGCACTTGAGGTGGTCAGTGCTCACATTGCACCACGTGGATGCCAGAATACTAGCTGCACTCCCAGGAGTGCTTCATGCACCCCCAGGTCACAGTGTCAGGTGAACCCATTGCTGCTGATGCCATCATCACACCTCCCCATCCCTGACACCCCAGGAACCAACCTGGGTCCCAGGAGTGACACACCAGTGAGCACCCATTCACGGTCTCACTTCAGTACCCCATCAGGGGTGGTGGACACTGCTCTTGTGGTCAGTGGTGCTAACTCAGTGACCACCAGATGAGGACGTGGCTGCCCACATGTCCACAGTGGCCGTGGGGGCTCCTGCTGACACCTGGGTAACCTGCTCCCATGGCCCCTGTAACCTGCACCCATTGCGGCCCATATACCAGGCTTCCAGTGCCTGGGAAAGCATGATGTGGCACATGTCTGCCCAGGGACAACATCTGTGTGAGACACCTGTGTGGTGCACTGTGCATGGCAGGGACAACCGGTGTTGTGTTGTGTGGCATGGGTGTGATGAGTATGACCCAGTGTCCACTGTGTATGTGTGCGCTGGCAGATATACACTGATCCATGCCATACCCAACACTGACACTGTGTCCCCCTGTCCATGTTGGGCCTGTTGTGTGTGTCTGTGCATGTCTGTCACCCCTCTCCAGTGCACTTTACACCTGCTGTGTGGTAGTCATCTGCTCATGCATCATTCCCCACCCCCACCTATTTTGTGTGTGTGTGTGTGTGGCTGCTGTGTGCTGCCCACCTGTGCTACTCACCTGCAGTCCCCAAAGTGCTCCTTCACTATGGTGTCCCTGTGCCACCAGAACCTAGCGGCCAGGCGTGGGCCCTATGCTCCAGGGGTGGCTGATTACAACCAACTTGGGGCTCCTCCTGCGCATCCTGCTCTCCTGCACTTTTGCCTTCCTCAGCCTGGACAGGTATTCTGCGGTCAATGGCCATGTTGTGTTGCATACAAAAGGCCAGGAATATGCCACAGGCCTTCTCTGGGCTGCATTGTAGGGCACCACCAGACCTGTCCAAGCACCTGAAGCACATATTCAGCATGCCAAACACCCGCTCAATGACAGTGCATGTAGCTATGTGTGCCACATTGTAACACTCCTCTGCCTCATTGCGAGGACAGTGGTTAGGGGTAAGAAGCCATGGGCAGAGGGGATATGCAGCATCACCTATGGGGGGACAAAGCAGTCTGTTAGTCTCCCGCATGCATGTGCATTGTGTTCCACTCCCACCCCTCATCCATCATTGCACACATGTGCATCTACTGCTTGTCCACCTCTGTACCTGTGGCCCACCTACCGGTACAACCCTATACCACCACAGTGGGGCACCATTTCTCTGTCGTACCCACTGCCTGCAATGTCCTGGCTGCCCTCTCATGCCCTACATCTAACCATTGCCGCATCTGGGGCTGACTGCTCCTGTCCTGTCCAGCAATGGTTACCTTCCATTGACCTGTTGTTGCCGTTCCTGAGGGTGTGTTGCACCTTCCAACCTACTGCACATGCCTGCTCTCCTGCATCACCCCACTGCCCATGCTGTGCTGTGCCTCAGCACTGTCTCCCTGTTTATGTGCACCTTCCTGACTGTGTGCCAACCCCCACTGTCCCACATGGGTGTTGCCCTTACACTGCTCCTGTCACTGCCCCCACATCCATGCACTACCTCCTGACATATGCAGTGCTACAGTGTGCATTGTGTGGGCATGCATTCATGCCCCAGTCACCCACTAGGTGGCCACTGGGGTTGTCCCCACTCTCAAACCGGAGGCACAGGGCTGACTGGTGCCATGTAAAGGCATCATGTGTACTCCCAGGGTGTGTGGTGCAGACATTGGTGATATGCCCTGTGGCATTGCACACCACCTGGCAGTTGATGAAATGGAACCCCTTGCGGTTCATGTAGGGTATTGCCTCATCACCAGGTGGTGCACGTATTGCCACATGGGTGCAGTCAAAGGCCCCATCACACTTGGCATGCATGTCACACTGTGGAACTGCTGCATAGCTTCTGTTCACTTTGCCTGTGTGCTTGGGAATCGAATGAACTCTGAAGCATGTGGGAACAGTGTGGTGAGGAATTGGGTTAGGATTCAGGATGTGAACAGCTGCAATATGCCAGTAGTGTCACCAGCTGGCCTCTGGAAGTTGTCTGTTGTGTAATAGTATGTGTATGTGGGAGCATGGGCTCCCTGGACCCTGTGCTCCCACTTACACATAAGCACAGAGCCATCCAGCAGCCCCATAGTACTCAAAAGGAGCCCTCGTAACACGTATTTGGCAATATCTCAGTAACTGTAGCAACTATGAAAAAATCCCACTGCAGTTGTAATCATGACTTCCAAACCTCTACATGTGCTTAGTCTACTTGAGTGTAGTGAAAATCCATATCTCAAATGGTTTTCGAGATACGGCATCAAAAGACACCACAGGCATCACAATGTTATCCCATGGGAAATTTCTCAACTTTGGAGTGCTGTAATTTTGTAACCACCTTATATTTTTTTACCAAACCACCAAAAGGCACATCTGGGCAGCCAGGGCTTACCACCCAGCACATTGCAGCCAAAAAGCCCTAACCATTTTGGTGCAGTGGTGTGGCAAAAAAATTGTATTTTTTGGTGCAGTAGTGTCACAAATTGCAACGGTACAGATGTAACAGTGTCATGACTTGCGACAGTGTCACAAATGTACTGTTGTGATTTGCGACACTATGGGGGAACTGATTTTAAAAAAAGGTATTTCTAGGGGTCCTAGAAAAAAAATGATGGCACCATTGTGCTCCTCAGGCCCCATTTAGGTAAACATAACTGTCAGTGTTTACCTAGGGGCAGTAGAATTTGAATTTCAGATGATTTTCTTCACCACTAACTGAAACAGGATGGCTGCAGCACAACAGTAAAAGGGCCATTTGCAACAATAAAATGTACTGGCGGCAGCTTTTGTGAGACACATATATTTTTTTCCCATTGACTATAATGGGGGAAATTAAAATGTGAATAACTTTAGAACAGATTAATATTATTTCACCAAATCTTCAAAAGGCACATCAGTGACCCAGGCTGCATCTTCCATGAAGATTTCAGACCAGTTGGACAAATCGTGTGGGCTGTAGCCACAAGCAAAGAAACATGCACAACCCCCATTTGTGTGTGTTTTTTGGTGCTCTGCAGCTCTGTAAACTGCTCATCTGACCATAACACAACTTGCCAGATCCAGAGATCTATGATGCCCCAGCATGCATGCAAAATTTCAGGCAAATCCGTCATACTGTAATACAGTCTCCTAATATGCCTTCTTTGGGACCCCACCTCATGAACAATGTCACTGTCATTAGACAGCTCGGTTCTGAAAGGTGATTTTGCAGTCCCTTTGTGAAATCATATTTTGGGCAGGAGTTGAATGTTTTCTCTGCCCTTCTTCATGAGGTGGGGTCATAAGAAGGCTATGCTGAAAATTTAATGTAAAAATAATGAAAAACAAAAAAAATTATGAGCCTACATTGAATTTTACAAATGCAGGCTCATAACTTTCGTGCTTTTCAATATTTGTACCACAAATTTACAACATAGCCATATTTTTACAACACCTCATGACTGTGATAGCTGTCATTTTTCAAATCCTGTCTGAAATGTTTATTTACATCCCGAAAGGTGATTTTATGGTCTCTGCATGCAATCACCTTTTGGGCTCCAGGTGAACTTTTTCTCTGCCTTTGTTCATGAGAAGGGATCATAAGAAGGCTATGTTGAAAGTTTGGTGTAAAAATATTAAAAAAAAAACAAAGTTATGAGCCCACATAGGATTTTGTGAACACAGGCTCATAAGTTTGGCAATTATCAATATTTTTACCCCAAATTTACAACATAGCAATATCTTTACAACACTAAGGAAAGACCTAGTGACATCACTGACTACCCTTTTTAACAAATCATGGGAGGATGGTGTTGTATCTGAGGATTGGAGGAGGGCAGATGTAATCCCTCTTCAAAAAAGTGGGAGCAAGGCAGAGGCAGGGAACTACAGACCTGTTAGTTTAACCTCAGTGTTAGGGAAAATGATGGAATCACTTCTGAAAGAGAGAATTGTTGAGTACCTAGAGACCAGCAGAGCACAGGACCCGAGGCAGCACGAATTCACAGTGGGAAGATCATGTCAGATGAATCTAATAGATTTCTTTGCCTGGGTGACCAAAGTAGTAGATCTGGGAGGGGCTGTAGATATGGTCTTCCTAGACTTTAACAAGGCATTTGACACAGTCCCACACAAAAGATTAATAAACTAGTTAGCCACCCTGGAAGTGGGTCCCAGGGTGACAGCCTGGGTAACAAACTGACTAACTGTAGCGTTGGAAAAAATTATAGTTAGTAAATTATCTATTACAAATACTTAGAAAGGAGACGAATGGAGATGAGGCTGAAGGTGGAAGAATTTAATGATTATAACAACAATCACAGCGAGAGTTTACAAGTGGTACATTCTTCATTCTTCAAACTAACAGTGTATAGTGGCTTGCTTATATAGTGGAAGACAGTATTCTCAATTTCTATGGTTGTCTATGATTGGTCCAAGACAAGTACAAACATCAACTTTAAAGGCAATTCTCTTTTTAGTATATGTATGAGCTAATCTTTTAGTCAGCACAAATGTATTGATAGTGTAAATTATACTACTATATAAGGCTAGTAATAATTGTCATTACCAGTTACCAAGGTCTTAGGAGGAAGAAATAGGTTTGCACTTAGGAATGTGCACACAGGCACTCTGGCCCGTCCTAATAATAATAGTCAAATGGGTAACTTGAACTCTATCCCTGTGTTTCTATTTGTGCAGACACCTGTTTTCTATTACTCACATGGTCAATACAAATATTAAAAGGCACTTTAATATTGCAGCTTGTGGCTCAGTTAAACTTGTAGCTTTACAAGTTTTGATATGATTCAATTATATAGGCCATCATTTGTTACACAAACACATTATGTTTTAGACCAAAATGAGGTTAGCCTGAAACATGGGGACACACTTCTTTATCCCTTGTTACAAGCCCCCCTTGGCCCTATGTTTCTTAATTATTATTTGTGCAACAGTGCAGCTCCTCGGAGCATGTACATCTCATTACGTACTTTACGAATAGTAAGCCTTAAGTGACACAGGCCTATAATTACCAAAAACACTAAGACCACTTGCAACACAAGTAAAACTTTAAAAGACAGGACTCCTAAGGGTCCCCCTGCATAGCTATAAATTAAATGCTCATTATCACTCTCACTGAGCAATTAATTTACAACTACTTGTGCCTTATGAGCAGTATTTTGGATTTGTATCAAATGAGTATCTTTCCGATTTAAAAGTGACTGCACGTTAAGAGACAGGAGAGGTATCACAGCTCCAAATGATGGCGCATATTTGTTAATATCATATGCTTGGTGTGGGGTATCAAATGTCACATTATAATTCTCATCCTCCAGGTTGGTAATAGGGTTCAACACCTTGTCACCAATATATACGTTATGTTTGGGAATAATACAAAAGTTTGGGTTGTGAATAGTACACATTTGTCCTTCATAAAATAAGATGGGTATATTTGTAACAACACAGTATTGGTTAGTACTATTATAGGTTACAACTACTTGTGGGGTATACCATCATTTTAGCTGGATAGGGCACCAGGCAGTATAATTTTCAGCTTGACCTATGGGAATTTCCCCACAGACGGGTTGCGTTTGTGACATGACGTCACACTGGCATATCCATTGACTATTTCTTCTCTGCAATGTAAGTTTGGCGCTACCCAGGACCCATCATTACTGCGTATTAGGATCTCTGGGGGCAAAATTCGATATGCATAATACTGGCCTTGTAAATACCCTACAGAGTGTACTTTTACTATTTGGGAGTACACCTCCTTGTTATACTCAACTTGAGGTAGTCTTACCATGAGGGACACTCTCATGGTGCTACTAAGTATACTGTTAGGTCTAAACACGTGTGGTTTAACATATACTTTGGTTACCTTATGAATCCACCACATAGGTGGGACTCGAGCTTTAATACAAAAAGTTATACACTTACTATCATTAACATTGACGCAATCTGGGCAATACCACAATTTTAACTGTGCATCAGAAATTTGATTAGGCAATTGATTATTAGTAATCTCCTGTAACAATTGACTAACTTGAGTTAAAACATAAGATCCATAAGCACTACACACTATAGCTGTATTTATGCTATTATTAAAAACTTCTTCTTTATGTTCAACCACAACTTCATTAATTTTGTGCTTTACCTCTTTAAACAAACGGCCTACCTCATGTATATTGTACACAGATAAATGCTCTTCCATTGCTAAACCTTGCTGGCCTAATGTAAGTGGTAGCAAGACCCTTTCTCCAGTGTTAGTATTAAACTGGTCTTGGTACCCCTTAATGGTCTCAAGGTCTGCCCTATTCCATATGCTCATTCCTGATCCAAAAAGTCCAGCCAGATCTCCCCACAGATCTCATTTCTTTCTGGTATTACTAACCCTTTCTTTACTAATAAGAAGGGCCATCATGCTCCCTGTTTTGGCATGGAAGGCACTGAACATGTCAATTAACATGGTGGCATAAAACCTTGACACACCAGTGTATGCACAACTACTGTTAACATTTATATTCCAAGCAGAAAAATCTAAGTTTATATGCACTCTACTGTACTTTACATTATTTACAAGCATTTGATCAATAGGTGTTGATGTAAGCCCATTCTCTGGCCCTTTTGTCACATTTGGGCATTCGGTTGGTGTTACAGTTAAATATATGGCATCTGAGACTACAAAACGTAATGAGTTGTTTACACCAGCATAGTTACAAACACTATTATCACCCCAAAGGCAGTAAGACAGAGTTAACACATAAACACCATTGTCCTTTGGTGTGGCTCTGTTTATGACAAGAGACCCATTTTTTTGTTCCCAGTCCATGTAACTTTGTGGTGATCCAGTCTTGAGCTCTGATGCACAGCTGGACCAGCTGTTAAAAATGTCCACACACCAGTTTGTAGATATGAAAGTAAGGTTGTTTTTAGTCCATGTGGCTTTCCATGCTCGTGTCGTGTAGGTGTTTGTATCAACAGGGTCCCAGTTCCAACTGATTAACAGTGTAATGGACTGTTCATACTCACACGTGACATTAGTCTGTTCCACATTAATGTTTAGGCTGGGGATTATAGAAAATCTTATGGCTGTTACCAAGCCGATGATAATGATGCTTTGTGTCTTCATGGCTATAAACATCAAGTGTAGTATTTTAATTTTCAACCAGCTTTATTTGACACTTTTTTACACTGATCAACATGTACCCAGAATTCTTGTTTCCTTCCTCCAGCCCCTTTCTTGCCACTTACTTTAACCACATATACCATACTCTCACCTAACCGTTTGCACACTTGGTATGGTCCTAACCAATTAGCATCCTTCCAAGGATTTTTCTGTTCCCAATTTCGCACCATCACTACATCTCCTCCTCATAGGTAGCCCCCATCCTGCTACCAGCTGTCTACCTTGCTTATTTTGCTCATGTGCCACAGCCATGTTCCTGGCTGCAAAGGTTAAATATTTGTCTAGTTGATACTGTATTGCCTTTAAAAACTGCTCATGTTTAACCTTATCTTGGGTAGCTGAGCCTGGTGGGGGTACATCCTGTGGGTGAACCAACCTCATTTTTTTTTCCTGTCATCAATTCATAAGGGGTTAATCCTGTACTAGCTTGGACTGTCCCTCTAATGGCCATCAAAATCCCCTGGAGGTGTGTAACCCAGTCCTTTCCTTCATCCAACACTGCCTTTTTAAGGGCATTTTTCAAGGTCCGATTCAATCTTTCCACCATCCCTGAGGCCTGAGGCCTATATGGCAAATGTAGTTGCTGTTGAACTCCCATTATCTTACACATTTCCTGCATCACTTGATTTACAAAATGAGTTTCTATATCAGATTCTATAATATTAGGAAATCCCCACCTAGCACAAACTTGCGTATATAAAATTTGAGCTGTTGTTACAGCATTGGCACTCTTAACTGGAAATGCTTCTACCCATTTTGAGAACATATCTATCACTACCAACATATACTTATATCCCCCCTTTGCGGTGGGCAACGGCCCAACGTAATCAATTTGTAATGCATCCCATGGTCCTTCTGCTAAAGGTAATCACTGTAGGGGGTATTTTTCTCGCTTGGGGTCCTGCTGGAGGCATATTAAGCATGTCTGTAGTACAGATCGAACAGTTTTAGATACATCAGGCCAGTAATATTTATCTTTGATAATTTGGCAGGTTTTATCATGTCCTGGGTGTCCCGTCCAGCGATGGTTTTCTAATACAATGTCCTTTTGTAAAGAGTCAGGCACTACCCACTTTGGGATTTTGTCTTCCCCCCTTTGATATAAAACATTATCTATTAATGTGAAGGCCACATGGACCTTCGGATCCATTTGCACTTGTTTTATTTTCTCTTGTATCCACTGGTCCTGTTTTTGGAGCTCCTGTAAGTTAGGTGGAGTATCCACCCTTTTAACCTCACTAACACTACTTGAGCCTTGCCTGTCCTGTGGTCTGATGCCCTTCCAGGGGTCCCCTTCCTTGGCAGCGATTTTAGACCATTTATCTGCTTTCTCATTTCCCCATTCCTCGAAGGTTCCATACTTACTGGTAGTGTGAGCTTTTACTTTAACTAAAGCTATTCTCCCTGGAAGATTCTCTCCTTCCTTTAAAATTGCCTTTAAAAGCTGTCTGTGTTGCACATGCTCCCCTGTAGCTGTTTTCATATCCCTTCTAACCCATATGGGCAACCATGTGGTTAACGAGCCTATAGCAAACTGTGAGTCAGTACAAATTGTGATGTGCCTGTATGGGACTGCCTTTATTGCCTCATATATGGCTACCAATTCTGTGTACTGAGACGAATCTCCTGGTGATAATTTAATGAGCAACCGCTGCTGATTTAGGGGCCTCATTTCATCATCAACCCCAGTATTAAAATACACAGCCGCCCCAGTATAGGCATTTCCTTTTTCCCAGTATCGCGATCCATCAACACACAACATTGTATGACCTTTGTCATCTCCATGTTTCTCTACAAGGGGACAAATATGTCTCCTGTTGCATGAGTTCCCACAATCGTGGGGTTCTCCTTGTGGTCCAAGTACTGCATCATGTGGGGCTTATTGAGTTTTTGTACTGTAACTTGTTTATCCTGTAGTGCTAGCAGCCACTTAGCCTGCCTGCTATGGCTGACTCCCTTTGCCTTTCCTTCCACTAACAATTTAATGGGCGTGTGAGTTGTTTGGATAATTATTGGGCTAAATCCAACTATTTCTTCGCAGGCTTGTACTGCCCACGCTATTGCCAATAATGTTTTTTCACACTGGCTAAAACCTTGTTCCACTTTAGACAACTGTCGATTTAAATATGTTATTGGGACCAAATTATCCCAATGATTTTGTAACAGTACTGATATTATGGTGTCGTCTGTTGCTACAGCTTGTATAATAAATGGCTTTGCATGATCTGGGATGGCTAAAGCTGGAGCTTGCATTAACGCTTGCTTTAATTTCTTAAAACACTGCAACTCTTCCCCTTCCCATATTAGCTTGTCCTCTTTTTGTGGGTGGTCTCGAAGTAACGCATACAACGGCTTAGTGATCTCAGAATACCCTTCAATATAATCTCTGCAAAAATTGATCATTCCTAACAGTTTCCTAAGCCCTGTTACTGTTGTTGGTAAAGGTAACTTTTGTATAAGGGTAGCCCTGGGAGGGTCAACACGCCTACCCTTCTCTGACACTATGGTTCCTAAAAATGTCACTTCTGGCCTAGCAATTTGTACCTTCTCTGGATTAATTTTAAGACCTCTTTTAGCTAGGGCTTTAAGCACTCGGTCTAATAATTGAGCGTGCGCCACCATATTTCTGCTTTGCAACAACAAATCATCCACGTATTGAATTACCTCATGTTCCAACCCCTCCTCTTGGAGTACTTGTTGCACATAGCGATGAAATAATGTTGGGGAGGAGTGGAACCCCTGAGGCAAACGAGTAAAGGTGTATTGTTGATTTTTAAAAGTAAAAGCAAACTTATACTGATCTTGTTGGCTGAGGGGTAGGGACCAAAATCTGTTTGCCAGGTCGAGGACCGGAAAAACTTCACTTGTAGGTTTAAGTTTCTTAAACATTTCAATTGCCGTACTTATAATGGGGCTAACTTATGGAGTTACTTTATTTAATTTTCTGTAATCTATAATTAGATGATACTTTCCATCGGGTTTTTTAATGGGCCATATAGGGCTATTTGTTGTTGAGCAAATAGGTCTCAATACCCCTTGGGACAATAAATCATTAATTACCGGTTCTATTCCTGTTACTGCCTCCTGTGGGATGGGGTACTGCTTAGTATGTCCAGGGTCGGGGCCTTCCACTGCTATTTCTGTGTCACTGACTGTCCCACAATCAGTGCCAGACACTGCCCAGACACTGGGGTATTTATCTATTATTTGTTGTAACTCTGTTTGGCTTACCTCGGGCTGGCTATATGCTTTATTGGATTTAACTGAAGCCCAAATATAACTCTCAGGTACTGTTGTAATACTATACCCTTTAACTGTTACTTGCCACAAGCACTTGTTGACTAAATCAATAATTAGGCGGTGTTTCTTTAAAAAGTCACTTCCTATTATATTTTGCTTTGTGAGGCTTCCCTCCATTACTATGAATCTTCCCTCCCCAACTACCTTGGTTCCTAAAGCAACTATTTGTGGGTAAGTCACATACCCTTGTGCTGTGTGTCCTGTGCAGCCCTCTATTTGTAAGGGAGGTTTTTCTGGATCCAGTGGTATGTGCATAATAGTAAGTGAGACGACTGCCCCGGTATCAACTAAAGCCATCACCCATTTTTTTCCCATTTTAAGTGGCACGGTTGGTCGCCCCTGGTTATCAAATGTTAGCGCAGATACCCATCATGAGTCAGGGGCCCCGGGGCCTCCGCATCCCTATTCTTCAGCCAACTGTTTGATCGCTGCCAGCTGCTTGATGATGTCTTCATCATCAAATTCTTGAGGCGGCGCAGTTGGTTTTTTTCGTTCCACTGCATTTAATATTGTTTTTAACCGATCCAACAAATCCTGTGCACTATCACCCCCTCGTCCTTGTTTATCTCTTGCATCTTGCCTTTTTTGTCCCTGGCCCTTCCCATTTGGTAGGTCCTGTCCTCCTAACTCCCCTTGCCTAGCAATCACTTATTATATGCCCAGGCTTTTACAATTAAGGCACGTTCTAGTTTCTTTTGTGGTCCTTCATTTGTCCATGTCACAGTGGCAACTGCCTTTCGCTGTTTTTCATTAAGATAAGTCTCTAGGAGGGTGATTCGCTCCTCCTGGGTTGGAGCCAGTTTTGCAACTGTCCGTAGTGTGGGGTCTAAATCATATGCCCTAATCCATAAGTCTCGGAAGGTAGTATCATCTTCAGAGGGGCAATCCTGTCCTCCGTACCTCTGATAGACCTCAAAAAGCCGAGGGATAAAGACCCGTGGTCCCTCTCCCAACTCTGGCTTTATTTGCAGAATTCTGTCCCAGTCAACTTCTTGCTTTGCAGATTCCCCTCTAGCTTTTCTGATAGCCTCAACTACTTCATTATAGCCTGCCCACGAATTTATGTTTTGCATGGCCCCTTTGTGTGTCCCCTGGACCTCCTCAGGCATAGCTTCTTCTAAGGCAGGGGACAATTTAAACATAACCAACCTACATACATCTTGGTTAGTTAAGTGGAGGATGGTTGTTAACTGCTTTAATTTCTGCCGCAATTGAGGTAGGTTGGTTTTGTGATCAATTGGACCTAGCATTTGGCTCAAATTGGTCATTTCCTCTATAGTCAGATCCTTGACTATAGGGCTTTTATCTTCCTTTTTAATGGTTATTGGTGATTGCGGGGCTCGTACCACCTTTCTTGTCTTTACCACTTTACCTCCACTGCCTTCCACTTTCTCCATCCTTCTCCATTTCCTGTGTTTCCTCCCTTTCTACCCATTCCTCTTTTTTAGCTCCTGGTGGGGGGATAGTGGGCCCTTCTTCATCACTTTCTCTGCTCATAGCCTGACATGCCTCATCATCCTCTCTCAAGGTATCTCTTACTTTTGCATACTTTTTATCATAGCTATCTTCTTGCTTTTTATGTCTTTCTGCCTCTTCCTTGTTTCCCATTTTTTCAGCGTATTCCCTTTTTAATCCAAGTTTAGCACACTTGTTTTGCAGCTCTAACGCATATTGTTCTTGCTGATACCTTGTGGCAGCAGACATAGGTCCGCCGTACTATTCCTATGTTTGCACGTGGTGCCACTTTAACCTTTACCACCCCTTCTTTTATATTACTTAACTCTTGAATCTTCTCCATTGCATCCTGTAGTTCTGTATACAGTTGCCTGGTTTCACTAGCCTGCTCTTGTGACTGTTGGTCTAGCTTAATCTGTAGAAGGGCATGATCCCTATTTAACAGACACAAATCCCTTTGTGCTTTTATTAGCAGTGTCCTAAAATTAATACACTGCTGCTCCAACTCTTGGTGTTGATCTATTGGGATGCTATCTTTATACATCAATGTTAATTCTTCTAGTTGTTTAGCATTTTGATCCCTTTCATCCCTCATCTGAGCTACTTCTTTATTCTGGTGACACACAATAGTCTGATTATACTGCCACAGACCTTACAATGCATTTGCAAAGATTTTCTTTTCATTTTTTACTCCCTCATTATGAAGGGACACTTGCTGAGTAAAATACAATTGTGCCTGTTGATCATCAGGCACTGGTTCGTATGCTTCTCCCTTTAGGTGTTTTCCTAGAAAACGACCTATTATTGTTTCCATACTTATTTTTCTTATCTTTTTCTTGCCTGCCTAACCTTTACAGCCGGGTGCACCTGTGCACTGGTGCCCTGGTCTGTCTAGCTATGTCTTATGGCTCCCTTGTGAGGTCCGGCTTGCAAGTTCCAGCACCTTCACTTACCTACTCTGCTCCTAGAGTTCCTACAGAGTTAAGCATTACTTTATATTTAAAATACTTTGAGAAGCATACAAAGCATACATCACCTGATTGTCAAGTGTCTGTGACTGTCTGTGTGTACCCTCTTCTCTCGCTTAAAGCCAGCAGCACCACGTCTCCGAGCGTCCTCACCTTCTTATTAGGGCTCGCAGACTAACCAACCAGCAGTTAGGCAGCCTCCTCAGCATGCAGCACCAGCGATCCGAGTCTTTGAGGCACCAATTGTAGTGTTGGAAAAAATTACAGTTAGTAAATTATCTATTACAAATACTTAGGGGACGAACGGAGATGAGGCTGAAGGCGGAAGAATTTAATGATTATAACAATAATCACAGCGAGAGATTACAAGTGGTACATCCTTCATTCTTCAAACTAACAGTGTATAGTGGCTTGCTTATATAGTGGAAGACAGTATTCTCAATTTCTATGGTCATTTATGATTGGTCCAAGACAAGTACAAACATCAACTTTAAAGGCAATTCTCTTTTTAGTATATGTATGAGCTAATCTTTTAGTCAGCACAAATGTATTGATAGTGTAAATTATACTACTATATAAGGCTAGTAATAATTGTCATTACCAGTTACCAAGGTCTTAGGAGGCAGAACTAGGTTTGCACTTAGGAATGTGCACACAGGCACTCTGGCCCGTCCTAATAATAATAGTCAAAAGGGTAACTTGAACTCTATCCCTGTGTTCCTATTTGCGCAGACACCTGTTTTCTATTACTCACATGGTCAATACAAATATTAAAAGGCACTTTAATATTGCAGCTTGTGGCTCAGTTAAACTTGTAGCTTTACAATTTTTGATATGATTCAATTATATAGGCCATCATTTGTTACACAAACACATTATGTTTTAGACCAAAATGAAGTTAGCCTGAAACATGGGGACACACTTCTTTATCCCTTGTTACACTAACCAACAGGACGCAGAGGGTAATTGTCAATGAAGTACACTCTGAAGAAAGGGTGGTTACTAGTGGAGTACCACAGGGTTAAGTACTGGGACCGGTCTTCTTTAATGTCTTTATAGGAGACATTGGAGAGGGGCTGGAAGGAAAAGTATGCCTCTTTGCAGACAATACAAAAATCTGCAACAGGGTTGATACACAAAGGGGGGTGGAAAGGATGAGAAGGGACTTGGCAAGGTTGGAGGAATGGTCAAAAATATGGTAACTTAGATTCAATGCAAAAAAGTGCAAAGTAATGCACCTGGGAAACAAAAACCCAGGTGAAGAGTACACAATGGGGGGTTGGGAAGGCACTAACAACTGCAAAAATGGAAAGGGACCTCGGGGTAGTCATATCAGATAACCTTAAGGTAGGCAAACAATGTTAGAAGGCAGTAAGGAGGACTGGAAAGATATTGGGATGCATAAAGAGAGGCATCACCAGTAGAAAACAAAAAGTTGTTATCCCTCTGTACAGACAGTTGGTGAGACCCCATTTAGAGTACTGTGTCCAGTTCTGGAGACCCCATCTCTGTAAGGACATAGGATGGAGACGGTCCAGAGGAGGGCAACTAAAATGGTGCAGGGTCTGCAACAGAAACCATATGAGGAGAGACTGAAAGAGCTTAATATGGATACCCTTGAGGAAAGGAGAGAGAGGGGGACATGATAGAAACATTCAAGTACCTCAAGGGAAACAACAAAGTCCAAGACAGGAGCATCTTTGAGAGAAAGAGATGTGCAAGAACAAGGTGGCACATTTTGAAGATAGAGACGGGATGGCTCAGGGGCAATGACAGAAAGTATTTTTTCATGGAGAGGTTGGTGGACGCATGGAACCACCTTTCTGAAGAGGTCATGGGGTAAAAAACAGTTGGGGAATTCAAGAATGCATGGGACCGACATAAGGCAATTATAGTGAATGGTAAGAGGAAGTAGGCTGTTGGTTAACTAGAATCTGCAGCTTATCCAATACATAGGAAATGGGCAGATTAGGTGGGCCAAGTGGTCCTTATCTGCAGTCAAAGTCTATGTTTCTATGTTTCTATGTGACAGCTGCCATTTTTCAAATCATGGCCAACATGTATTTTTAAATCTCGAAAGGTGATTTCATTGTCCCTGCACAAAATCACCTTTTGGCCAGGAGTTGAAATTTTCTCTGCCTTTGTTAATCAGGTGGGGTCATAAGAAGGCTATGTTGGAAATGTGGAGTTCAGACATTAAAAAACTAAAATGTTATGAGCCTAAGTTGATTTTTGTGAATGCAGGCTCATAAGTTCGATAATATTCAATATTTTTATCCCAGATTTTCCACATACCTATTTCTGTTTCTTTTTTTTTTTTTTGGGCAGCTATCGCCGAACTCAGCCCTGGCCACGGCCCCTGCCACCCCTGCACCCATAAGCCACTATCTCCCCTTAGCCTTTAACACCCCAAGGGTGGGGTAGTGGCACTTACCAGTGTCACTGAATGTCGGTTCTGGTCAGGGGAGCCAGCCTGGGAGCACATCGGAGGTGGTGAGGAGGGCTTCATGGAGGCGCTGGCTGGAATTTTTCCTTGTCCCTGAAAGGACGTTATTTTCTCGGGGGTTGGGACGTGCAATGATGTCCCGCATCCGCCTGGCCCACCCCAGACATCCTGACGTCGGCTGCGTGTGAGACCCCGGCCTCTGCCAGAGTCTTGTGTGCACCGGACATTCATCCTCCCCTCCCCCCGGAGAAGGAGAGCTGTCCTGAGGACACTCCATCCATCTCCCCCTGGCCAGCCCTCTAGTGACCCAGGTCCATTCCCAAACCCGGGTCACCGGCATCGTAGGTGGAAATACCACTGCTGCCCCGACGGGCTGGCCACATACCTATTTCTTTACAACAACTCATGAATGAGACAGCTGTCATTTTTCAACTCCTGCCCAAAATGTATTTTTGCATCCTGAAAATTGATTTCATAGCCCCTGCGAAAAAACATCTTTAAGTCAGGAGTTGAACATTTTGTATGCCCAACTTCATGAGGCAGAGACATAACAGGCTATGTTGAAAATTTGGTGTAAAAATGTTACACACCAACATATTTATTAACTTGTTACATTTTGCAAATGCATGCTTGTAACTTCAGTAATTTAAAATAGCTTTACTCCAAGTTCCTCAGCTGCAGCCCTATCAGCTCTGGCCAGATTATGTTTCCTAGTAGCTGGTGCTTCACAAAGTGATAGGGTGATGGGGTACAGTGAGAGATTGCTCTCACAGGTAAATGTGCACCCTGAAGTGTTGGTACTACCCTGGTATACCAGGAGTAAACCTTCTAGTGAAAATCTGGTGGAAAAGCGCATACTATCGGAACAGCGATGCAACAACAGTGAATCTCCCACAGTGAAACCCCAATGGCAGCAGACTTTGCAGCGATGGTGATTTCTCCACAACAGACTTTGCAGTGACAGGGAGGTAGGCACCTAACTCCACTGTCTGTGTGATGTGGCATTCAATATGTAAAGTAGGGGGTTGCGGGGGGCACAGCCCACCACATCGGGAGTGCAGGGAGATGCAGCCCCCCCACATTGATGCGGTCGAGTGTGGTGGTCGGTGTTGGTGTGTTGCGGGTCAGTGTCGGGATGCATCAGTGATGTTACCAGGAATGTATCACTGTGTGGAATGTCGATAGGATTGCTTTCGCTGCAGCTTGGTGAAATTGTAGAAAAGGGTATCAGTGAGTTACGTGCAGTTGTTTGATCAACGATTAGTGAAGGTGCAGATAGGGAGTCCCTAGATACCATGATGCCCCTTGAGGTGAAAGGACAGGAAGAGTTTAGGAACTATGTTGAAGTAACACAGAAACATAGAAAATGGTGGCAGAAAAAGATCCTAAGTCCATCCAGTCTGGTCACGATCTACATGAAGTACAAGCCATGGGGATCAGGTGTGGACATTTACTGCCATGGTATGTTACTCAGGACAATATTTTGTAAATACTGTAAGGAACTGCATGGAAACTGAATGACTGTGGTCCTTGGACCAGGAAACTTTGAATCGTAGCCATGAATTTGACCAACACCTTAGTAAAGTTTTAATCCTCCTTAATCCACTCACCCGCCAGATGCTGCCTGGCCTAACGTTAACCTCCCTACCTCATAGCACTTCTTACCCTTACTATCTCCTTGAGAGCAGATCTACCCCTACCCCCCCTCCACACACCAGAGTCTTGTTTCAGAGGCCGTGATAATGCATCCTGCCCAGTCAGGAATTTGCCCTTGCTTTGTTTCACTGCCTATTTGAATCTTCATTGTTGTCACTAATTTGAACAATATTTCTTTGCTGCTGTGTTGTGGTAGCTGTGTAGATTTTCTCTGCCTAAAAATTCTGTGTGAATTTCATTGATTGTTATTTTCCTGGCTGCATGTATTCATTACTACTAACTGTTTTGACCTATGCTATTGTAATTTCATTGTACTCATGCTATGTACCTGTCTTTGATTGTTGTACTCTCCCGAGTCATGCCTGAAAATAGTCATTTCATGGCTAGGACATTTACCCGGTTAAGAAAAAAACTAAATGAATAAAAATAAAAGATACAGTAGTCAAGTATTTGAAGCCCAGTTTGTCAGTGAGTTCTGTTAACTCATGAAAGGTGTCTATATCCAGAAGCTCCTACAGGAAAATAAGTGAACCAATAAATACTGAGTGCAATGAGATCCTGGGGAACATAACATCTATACCCCTAGATACAGGAGTACCTTGGGTTATGCCCTCTTCCACCATGAGCAGCAGTGCAGGTCAGTAGCCATTCTGTTTGAAGGGGGTTGTATACCTATGGTCCAGTGTACCGAACGAGGCCCATAGTTTGTGCAGGGTTATTAGGGATCAATTCTAATGTCATCCTTGAGTCATCCTGGGGCTTGATTCTCAAAGCTCTGAGATTGATGCAAGGTGCCTGCACCAAACATAAATGGTGCAAGAGGCACCTTGCATCAGAAACTGTCCCCTGAGCCATTCACAAAAGCAGCCTGCATCAACCGCAGGCTGTCTGCCCAAATGGGGCTTGTGCCCAAAACTGGGCTATGATCTGGTGCTAGGGGGCTTGTGGAAGACGTAAGCTGCC
Organism: Neoceratodus forsteri; assembly: GCA_016271365.2. Lineage (NCBI taxonomy): Eukaryota > Metazoa > Chordata > Ceratodontiformes > Ceratodontidae > Neoceratodus > Neoceratodus forsteri. The sequence goes on along the minus strand of CM057449.1, from coordinate 1,122,829,730 downwards.
ACATCTCCTAATTTGGTATTCTCAGATCTCTCCCAGAGGGAGAAAATCTAAGTAACCTTAAATCAGCCAAGGCTGGTCTAAGAGCACTTAGAAAATTCTCCTCTGAGAGAATTGCCTACTTGTGGCAATGTACTGCAGTCCCCCCCAAATCCCCGATTTCACCTGTTTTGTAATATTTAAGTTATCATCCTTTCCTGGTGGTCTAGTAGTCCCCCCTTCCCGATCCTAATGTCCCCATAATTTAAATGGTTAATAACACTCCTCTCATTGGTGGTCCAATGCTCCCCTCTCTGATCCCCGATGTCCCTGTAATTTACACATTCAATAAAACCCCTCTAATTGGTGGTCCAGTGTCCCTGATTCTCAATGCCCCCATAATTTAAACATTTAATGACACCCCTCTTATTGGTGGTCCAATGCCCCCCATCCCCGATCCCCAATGGCCCCATAATTTACACACTCAATAACACCCCTCTCATTGATGGTCCAGTGGAACCCCAACCGAGCAGGTAGTGCCCACCACCCTGTTCCCCCATCCTAAAACAGATCTGGAGACTGGCACAGCCCTCCCCACACCTCCATGGCTGGCCTCCAACTGAACTGTCACTGAGCGCTTACTGTAATGTGTAAGTGCTCAAATCAATGAGCACGTACACAGTACAGTACATGCTCAGTGACAGTTCAGTCGGGTGCTGGCCACTGAGGTATGAGGAGGGTTGTTCCAGTCTCTGGCTCTGTCTCAGAATGGAGGGAGCAGGGTGGTGGGCACTACCTGCTGGGGTCCGGAGCCACTGGACCACCAATGAAAGGGGTGTTATTGAATGTGTAAATTAGGGGGACATTGGGGATCAGGGAGGGGGGCACTGGACCACCAATGTGAGGGGTGTTATTAAAAATGTTTCAATTATGGGACACTGGGATTGGGGAGGGGGGCCACTAGAACACCAGGAAAGGATGATTACTTAAATATCACAAAATGGGCAAGATTAGGGATGGGGGAACACTTACATTTGCTTCAACGAGCCTACAGCAGACCCTTCCCATGCACCAGGTGTTTGCTGTACAAGAGGGTTGCCTGAAGCGTGGGGACTTAGATGCTGGGACCCCTCCTGTACCAGAATCTGGTGCAGGGTCTCTGTGCACTGGGCTTTGGTGCAAGCTGCTGTTTGCCACAGCTTGCATCACTTCAAGCCCCCTTTGGGACTCGAGCTACTGACATTATTCTGGAATTATCCCAATGTCATCCTGGAGTCAATTTGATATTATCCTGGAATCATCCTCATGTCATCCTAGAATAGTTATTAGAATTACTTCTAAAGCCATCACTAGAGTCAACTAATTTAAATATTTCAGCCTTCACACATACTGTAGGATGACTTCAGCCATATATGGAAGATGATTCTAAGATTATATCAAGATGGGCTTAGGAAGAAATCATCAGAAGAAAATGGGATAATTTTAGGAAGATCTTCCATTTCAATTTGGGCTTTTCCCACTAAATCGCAGTGAAAACTGTCAGTCCTGGAATCTGTCCTTAGCTTCAGTGGAATGCTTAGAAGGTGAAGATGCTTCAGTTTCATGTGTAATACAATCTCCTAATATACAGTGCTTTGATAATTTACTACATTTTTATCTTCTCTTTTTTCCAAAATTCTGTATTAGATTAGCATATCAGATACTACTGTACATCAGGTTTCCATTTGAATAAGTATTCTGTGTTTGAGGCATTTAATCTCATACATGATAATTGGAGGAGGGTCAGGGATGCAATTTGGTGCCTCATTCTATGCGCAGGCCTCCTCACTAACATCACTTCTCTGGTAGGCCAGGGCAAACATTGTACTTTGATGACTATCCCTTTTAGGTGGTCAGTGGTAACCATAGATACATAGATACATAGACAGTGTCGGCAGATAAGGGCCTATGGCCCACCCAGACTGCCCATTTGAGCTTATAAGTTCAGTTTGTTTTCCTAGAAGTCTGTTTCCCCTTACCCCTGACCTCTAGAATTCCTTTATGTCAATCCCATGCATTCTTAAATCCCGTGATTGTTTCAGCCCCACCACTTCCTCTGGCAGGGTGTTCCACTTGTCCACCACCCGTTCTGTGAAGAAGTTCTTTCTCATGTTTCCTCTGAATCATCCTCCTCCAACTTCATCCCATGCCCTCTAGTCCTGGAACATCTTTTCACTTAAAATAGTGTTTTCCTGCACCCTGTTTCTCCCTGTAAGATACTTGTATGTCTCTATCATATCCCTCTCCCTCCTCTCCTCCAGGGAGTACATGTTCAGTTCCTTCAACCTGTCTTCATAGGACTTGTGATGCAATCCATGCACCATCTTTGTTGCCCTCCTCTGAACCTTCTCTACCCTGTCTATGTCCTTACGTAGGTATGGTCTCCAGAACTGTACACTGTATTCCAGGTGGGGCTCACTAGTGTCTTGTATAGCTGGATTATGACCTCCTTTTCCTGCTGGTGATGCCCTGCCTATACATCCCAGCATCCTATTTGCTTTACCTGATGCCTTGTCACACTGTTTCCTACCTTGAGGTCATCAGAGATGACAACCCCAAGATCCCTTTCCTGCTTGGTGCATGCTATATCCTCACCCCCAACTGATATATTGTGCCGGGTTTTTGTGCCCCATATGCATTATCTTGCACTTCTTTGCATTGAATTTCAACTGCCAAACCCTTGACCATTCTTCAAGTTTCTGCAGGTCCCTTCTCATTCTGTCTACACCCTCTGGTGTGTCTACTCTGTTACAGAGCTTTGTGCCATCAGTGAACAGTGAAATTCTGCCTACTAGATCCTGTGCAATGTCACTGATGCAGATGTTGAATAGGACCGGTCCCAGCACTGATCCTTGTGGTACCCCACTGGTCACTCTTCCCTCTGTGGAGTGACAGCCATTTACCACCACCCTCTGTGTCCTGCCACCCAGCCAGTTACCTACCCACCACACTACTGTCCTGCCCACACCCATATTCCCCAGTTTGTGTAATAGTCTTCTATGTGGCACAGTGTCAAAGGCCTTGCTGAAGTCCAGATAGGCCATGTCCACTGCCCTCCCCTGATCCACCTCCCTAGTCACCCAGTCAAAAAATTCAATGAGATTGGTCTGACATGACCTCCCCCCTGGTGAAACCATGCTGCCTTGGGTCCTGTAGTCCATTGACAACCAGATGTTCCACCAATCTCTCCTTCAGAAGTGCTTCCATGATCTTTCCCACTACCGAGGTGAGGCTGACTGGTCTGTAGTTCCCTGCTTCCTCTTTGTTCCCGCTTTTGTATAAGGGGACTACATCTGCTGTCCTCCAGTCTTTGGGTACCTCCCCTGTTTCCAGTGATTGGCTAAACAGGATAGCCAGAGGTTCAGCCACCACCTCTCTCAACCTATATGGTTAGAAGCCCAATACTTTAACTTATGTTGGCTACAGAGGGTCAGTGTGGCCACAGATTGTAAACACTCCACATTACCTTGCCTTCCCTCTTCTAGATGCTTGCAGCATCAAGGAAGTTACACTTTAGGTGAAAACCTCCCCAGAGGGTCTGCACTATTACTGCCCACTTCCTTCCATGGACTCTGAGTCAGAGATTATATTGAGTCACTTTTTTTTGAAGTTACAGTGTTCATATGTACTTTAATGTCAGTTCAATTCTATTTTGTTGAGAACTCACAAGAGCCTGATTGTAGCTGATATACCCATGGTAGTACCATGTTGCCCACATTTATAAGGGAGTGATAAAAGATGCAAATGAGTAGGTTTTATTTACCTGGGTTACATTCCAAGAAGACAGAGTCCCCATACTGTACTGGGGAGCATTGCTAGTTCTATAGGTGGGCAAATCACATTAATATGGGGAAATGATGGCAATAGTAAATTTGGTGTCCTATAATATAAAATATTTCATAGCCCAGAGAAGTTTACCAGAATTATTATACCGCTTAGAAATCTGGGTTGTGAGATTACTCTGATTCGAGAATCGGTCCTTGATAAGGCCAAACATACAAAACTCAGGCGACAATAGGTGGGATAAGTTTATGCAGGCTCACACTCTACAGGGCAGAGAAAAATAGGTAGCAATTTTTTAGTAAGAAAGAACTTTCGCTTTGTGGTCAAAGCAAGCTTAATAAATCCCCCAGGGAGATGGGTGACTGTGAATGGATACTATGCTCACCCTTTTAAACAATTATACCCCAAATCTGGTTTCTTATTCCTTTTTCCAGGATGTTTTTTGTCAAGTTGCAGGGAAAGCTCATGCCTGTTCTGATAGGCTGATGGGGGGGGGGGGGGTATTTGTATTGCAGGTATTGTCCTGGATGAGACAAATATGGAAAGTACACCCCCTCATAGATCCCACTGACAAACGTCTTTAAAGTAGGAATGCAAATTGTATGGTTTTTCATACACTAGGAGAAGGGCTGTTTCTTTTACTTCTGCCCCAACAGATTAGTAGCTGTATAGATAGGTGGCACTGTATATCTCCAAGCCAGATTTATATAGGATTGAAACTTGTACAATACAAAAAATTTCTGTATCAGACCATGCTCCAGTGTCTTTGCAAATAAACCTTGGGGGGTGGCTGACAAAAAAGGCATGTGGCAAATAATACAGTTTACATGAAAGTTTAGAAGTTTCAAGTGGCACCTCATAAGGCTATAACAAATACAGGACTGAATGTAGACTTAAAGGATACCGAAACCCATTATATGTTCATTTGCTTATTTAGAGCATCAGTGAGCTCCCTCAACTAAGTACTGAATGCTGTACTCACTGTGTGTTGTTTCATGTACAGTTTCCATCCTGGTGTTTTAAATTATTGTTTTTACAGTAACTGTCCCATGTATTCATAATTGTAGCCCCGGGTTCGCGGTCTGATTTCCTCATTCCTGTGACGTCAATGAAGAGACGAGCATTTCCGCCTCTCGTTGAGGTGTCATTCAAAGTTCTGAAGTGTGACTGGATGTCCACAGTGTTTCAGGAATTAATTTATGTATTATTTATTCAGTTATCCTACTAAATTACACGTCTATGTGGAAGTTGAGAATTAAAATTACGTGGACTACTGTTGTTCATAAATGAACAGCATTTAGCAATGCTGCAGAGCTAATTTGCTGAATAAATAATTATCTGTCTTGCTGCAGTCCTGTTTGCTTGTCAAGCTTGATCCATGTACATGTATTTTCGGTGAGATGCCATTACTGCTATTGTTGCACATCACTTAATTTAACAACAGTTTGCTGAGTTGTGTTATTTTACTGAAAATCATTATATGGGTGTAGCTGAAAATGCATCTGTACAGAGCAAGCATGAGGCTGAGGAGATAACGACAGGACAGATAATTTATCTCATCAACAAGTGAGCTCGTCACAGTGGCTAAATGCTATAACAGTAATACAGGTAAAGCTAACTGGCAAGTGGCACATAAACATGGTCAGTAACTGAATGAAAATAATTTAAATAAATGCAATCAGTCTGCACCCCCTCAAGCCATAGAAGCTCCCTCAGCGTCGCTGAACCTGCTGTCACTATACCTTTCCACTGTCAGCAACAGCTGTAATGTGTATCCTCTGGTACTAGTTATTCTTGCACGTGGTAAGCATAGTGAGATGAACCAGAGTGTATTAGCAAACTTTATTTATTCAAGTTTGTATTTCCAGCCTGTATTGAGTAGTGAATGCAGTACTATGCATTGTGGTATCAGGATAATGTCTTATCCCCTTATAGTTTCATTTTGCCCTTATTTGATTTATAATTTTGATAATAAAGTCATTAATGTGATTTTACATTAAAACAATGGATTCTGATCTTGCTTAATAATAAAAAATATTTGTTTTTTCAATAAACAACATTTCATGCTGTGTCATGAGTGATTTATTTGTGTCATATGATTCATTGGAGGTAAAATCTGTGGTTTGTAGTGTGTCATCATAGCTGTGAAGTAGGAGGCAGTATACATTCATGTTTAGTGGGATTTTCTGTGTAAAAAATATTTCTCAGTCAATTTTCAGAGTTTGTAAGGGGTAGTGATGGGTGAAGTGGCCCCAATTCACTCTGCGGAGTGCTCCGCGGAGTGAAGGCGAGTTCATAGAGTGCTCCATAATGGCAGGAGTACTTGCGTTACAAATGAGTAATGCAAAGTCCAATAAAACAATGACTTCACGTTACTCTGCCCTTCCCAAACCACTGCTCCACCAATTCTTAAGGCGAAGTGCATTGAAAACAATGTACTTCACCTTACTTCGCCTTGTTTTTAAGCTCTAAAGGCGAATTTTGCAGTGTTTCATTGGATTTCAGGTCACATGGGCTCTAGATTGTTCTGCACAGCCTCAGTTTGGGGTAGTGTGTGCAGGAAGCTGTAGGAGACAATCTGCTCTGAGAACTCTACAATTCAAACCTTCAAAAAGCTGCTAAAAAGCCTTTTTGAGTCTTTTTTTTTTGCTGAAACTTTAGTTCATTGATTATAGGAAACCCCCCTGTGCTCACATCATCAAGCGTTTATTGTTTGTGTATGGATTTTGAATTTTAATGTGCAACATTCAGTCTGTGTACAGAGAGAGTGGAAGTGTGCTTTGGGGGAGGGGTGTATCTGTGGTGTAGGTAGATTAACTTGGAGAAAAAGACTGCTTTCTGTTTTGGTGATATTTTTCTTGTTTAACTGTGTTAATGTACATACAGTAATATTTTCAATATTTCTTGCCATTTTTTTGCTGATTGTTGTGGTGCAGCAGTGCATAATTTTAGTTTGTTTAAAATATGTGGTTATATTACTGAAGTTTTCAATTTGCTATGCATTACTTAGTGTGTGTGTGAGTATGTGTGTGACGCGTGTCATCAAATCCGACACCTTTTATTGTGCCACATAATAATTTCAGCAATGTGAAGCTGCTGTCCACTGCAGCTGTGTGATTTTTGTACTTCTCTGTGGTATCTTTACTGGTACTGGTACTAGTACTAGTGACTGTTACTGCAGCAGTACAGTACACTGCCCCCCGCATGGCCCACCCCAACCGGTAAAGGTATTCTTTTCCAGATTTGAATTTCTGATGGTGAGCACTGGTTAGGTGTTATGCCTTTGTGTCTGCATCTCTTCAGTGCACAGTGCAATCTTAATCTGTCTGTGCATTTGCATCTCTTTAGGGCCCAATATCCATCTGTAACTTAAGTCACAGTTGTTTCTTTGGCTTCCCTTCAGAGTACTGGACAGGTGTGGTGCTTAATTCTGCATGAACATTGAACTCATTAATAGGCGTTTTTAAGTCAGGACCATCATCACAAGTCACTCATGATACAAATCACGTTCTTCATCATCATGGTCACAAATGCGGTCACAAATCACGATTCACGATCATTCACGTTACGAATCACAACATTAATTTTTTTTCTAGTTACTTGGATGTACTGTAAGCTTGTTTTGTAGTATCTCTCCAGGCTTCACCACCCCACCATTGTACTCGCTGATACGTGTTTTCAAGTTTGGGAGTTTTAAGCTACAGCTCATCAGGGAAGTACAGCTGAAAGTGGTAAGCATTCATGTTTCTTCATTATCACGGTCACAAATGCAGTTACAAATCACGATTCACGATCATTCACGTTACAAATCACAACATTCATTTTTTTCTAGTTACTTGGATGTATTGTAAGCCTGTTTTGTAGTATCTCTCCAGACTTCACCACCCCACCATTGTACTCATTGATAAGTGTTTTTAAGTCTGGGAGTTTTAAGCTACAGCTCATCAGGGCCCGGAGAAGTACAGCCATAGGCATTCACGTTTCTTCATCATCACGGTCACAAATGCAGTCACAAATCACGATTTACAATTACATCATGAATCACAACACAAATTTTTTTTAATAGTTACTCTGATGTATTGTAAGCCTGCTGGTCACAGTGCTGAACAGGGATGGGATCCACACCTGGGCCTGCGGGAACAGGCACATCCTGCTCCAGAGGACCTGGTGCTGGACTTGGTGGTGGTAGTGGTTCAACTGCCTCAGAGTCAGGACAGGAGGCGGTGCTGGTCCTGCTTTGGGGGGGCACTCACAAGTTTTGAGCGGTCCAACAGGAATAAGCGCCTATGCCCACCACATATGCACACGGTACGATGCTTACCACTACCACGCTGTCCCAGACATTCCCTCACCCTGGTACATCTCTCCTACTGAGCTCCCTCAGTCCAAGCAATCACTACTCACACTGTCTCACAACACACACACACAAACAACTAACTACTTATAAAGGTAAGAAAAATAAAATTTACAGAAAGAACAAATTAAGTAAAAAAGAGTACAGAAAAGACAAAGAAATGTAGCTTTTTAAAAAGCTGTTGGGTCCAAATCAAAGTTTAAATCTCCTCCTTGCTCTGATCTAAAAGTATCAGCAGTCACAAAACACACTACTCTTTCTCCATCTGCACAGGAGAAAGTAAAAGTGTCTGCTTGTATAACTCACTTTCTTCCTGCCTAGCTAAATAGCATGTGACTTACAGTACTGTAAGCCATGTGATGTGTGTAGGGCTGCCAAATCTGAAACACCAAGTGGATCGCTTAGAATCATAATGAGGAACGCGAAGTCCATTAAAAACAATGACTTTGCCCTACTTTGCATTGCCATTCTGCCTTAACGCGTAATGGTGATGACAAGGTGAAGTGCCCACTTCGTGTTCACTTTGCTAGCTGAATTTAAATTCGCTGTATTCCTGCTAAGGGGTGTATTTAGTTATAATTAATTGTTGGTTAGTTTTTTTTATTTTCAGTGTAATTTTGAGTATACTATTCTAAATAATGCCATACTGTGCAGTGTATGCTTGTAAGAATGAAAGCAGAAAGGATGTTGGAATTTACTTCTTTAAGTTTATGGGAAAAAAAACCTGCTCGTAAGGCTTGGATTCATTTTTGCCACTGCAAGGACTTCAAGCCATCACAGCATTGTCAAATTTGTTTTGTCCATTTTAATCATGCCAGCTATGATCATGATCCAATTTGGCTGGCAGAATTTGGGAGGCTGAATGCAAAGCCTAAGTTGAAGATCAACACAGTATTATTTATTTTCCATCCCACTGGAGCTAACACACATCAGTCTCCAAGGAAGTGTAGATCTGCTGTCCATAAGTGCCATTGTTTGCAGGTACAGTATTTACATTTGTCCAATATTATTAATTGCAATTGTTATTCGTCAAATGTTTATTTTAAATTATTATTATTTTACACGATTGAAAATATGTACACGCAGTGGTGACAAACCGCCCCTCTGACCATAAATGCAGTACCATGTGCACCACTCCCTCCACATTTGGTGATGAGGTTACACATTTGTCCCATGAATGTACCACATGGCTTGTGTACTACTTGACTGCTACCATCCAAGTATATTGTGCCATATGTGTGGGTTGCACAATCCTTCCACACTAAAGTGTATATTTCACACCCAGTAAGCCCATTTTAACTGTATGACTATTGACTAGGTCATCATGGATGATCACAGTTCATACACAATCAATGACATGAGGTATATTCCAGTGCAGAATGCATAACAGTGCCAGTATGGATACTGCGTTTGAGGATGGTGGTGGTGGTGTTTTTGTTGTTTGTTGGTTGTCACCAATGTGAACACTACATTTACAGAACAATTATTGCATTTGATTGCAAATGACACAATGTTTGTTAATTGAGAAGTGTTGAACTTTTCCATATCATTTCCTCTTGGTGCGTGGGTGTGGGCAGACACTCATATGTGTAGGCCACACACTGACATTGAATCTAATTGTATAGCAAAAAACATATGTGTTACAGCTGTCATCCACCACACCAATGTGGGGACGATATGTCACAGTACATCATTTGAAGTTTGGTGGGGGAGGCAGAGATACCTCACACAGAGCAGTGATATTGAATTGTCTGGCAAATATCACATGTGCAAAAGCAGTGTACTACGTCCCCATGTGTGGATTATGTTGCATATGTCACTGCTGGAAGCATACACAGTGTGTCCATGTGACATGTCCCTGAGTTTTCATTACCAATGTGTCCTTAACTACACAATTGTATGACCATACAGTGAAATCCATTCACCCATGGTTGCCCCCCCAGCCCCATACCATCCCCCTTGGACACCTGTATCTCATACATGCATACAGTGAACCTTGCCACATCATTAACTGTTCAACTATATCTCCATATTTGGTGTGTATCTAAAAGACAGTGAAAACCGACATGGAGGTGCTGAGGGGTGAAGTGCTGGATGGCACACCTCGGGCCCCACCGATGATCCATGATTTGGAATGACCATATGTCACCACTGGTCTGCAAGATGGGGGGAGGCCGGGAGATGGATTGAGCAGCCGTAGGGCATTTTTCCTTCCCCGGGAATGGCTTCATTCATACTCGCTACATGACTAACCCCGAGTGTAGGCCTGTGGTTAGTGCAGATGGTAGTGTGTTGAATAGTGATACTCTATCTGGAGTAACACGTGCAGTTCTGGATGCACCATATCTGTAAGGACATAAACAGGATGTAGTCAGTCCAGATCTGGGCAATTAAAATGGTGTATGGTCTGCACCAGAAGACATACGAAGAGAGAACAAAGAAGCATAATATGTATACCCACTAGGAAATGAGGAACAGTGGGTACATGATAGAACATTTAAGTACCTCAAGGGAATAAACAAAGTCCAACAGTGTAGCATCATTCAGAAAAATAGATGTGCAAGAACAGGGGTGCACAATTTTAAGTTAGAAGGTGGTTGGCTTAAGGGCAATGTAAGGAAGTATTTTTTTTTTCAAAGAAAGGGTGGTGGTTACATGGAAAGGCCTTCCTTAGTAAGTTGTGGTGTCCAAGAATGCATGGGCCAGACATAAGGCAAATGGATTTGTGAGTATGAGGAAGTAGGTTGCTCATTACTTAGGATCTGCAGCATATGCAATAGGAAGGAAAATTGGCAGACTGTGTGTATCAGTTCAAGTTTAAGTTCAAGTTTATTCTGTTCAGTCAAAGGGCCATTACATAAGACAAACATAATTCTTACATACAAAATGTTCCTTAAAATATCTTAAAAGACAATGGCCCAGATATTCAAAAGGGTTGCACCATGTGCAATAGGGTTGCACCAGCGCAAGTCCGAAAATGCACCATTCTGCGATATTCAGCGGGAGGCAGTTGTGCCCCCCAAATCACGCTGAACAATAGCGCAATGATAATGAATGTATGCGCAACTGAAGGGGGGGGGTCCATGCATAAATGGCGCAGTGCAATATTCAACAACATGCGCCATGCGCAATAGGGGAGCAAGCGGAAGTTGCGTGATAGTGGAAATGAGCCAAAATAAAAAGGAACAAGGGAGAGGCACTAGAACGCTGCAGGGAAGGCACATGTTGCTGAACTATAGCCTGCCACACAGGCAACACAGACACACAGGGCAGGAAAGAAAAAGGACACCTGGGAGCCACAGCCACAGTGCAGAATGGGGAAGTGCCACACAGCACTGAGGCCACCACAGTTATGTGTTCCCGGTGCAGGGGAAGTAGCAGCCAGGACAGCGGGGGGAACACAGAAACAGCTGCCGGGGGGGGTGAACACAAGCCAGGGATATGGCCAGTGCCACCATCCAGATGGAGGCAGTAATGAGGGGGGTGAGAAGGTGGGCAGCAGGGGGGCGTGGCCGTGGAAGGGCCCATCAGCAGTATGCCCCCAACAGGCAGTACCGAGCCCGCACCAGCTTCGAGCTGTACAGTGATACTGAGATCATGGACCGGTACCGCCTGAATCGGGCAATTCTGAGGTGGCTCTGTGAGCAGTGCAGTGATGTGATGCAGGCACTCACACGACGGAGCCATGCTCTGTCAGTGGAGACTAAAGTGACAGCTTGCATGTGCTTGCTCACCACGGGTACCTTCCAGAGACCAACAGGGGACACCACAGGCATAACCCAGTCAGCTGCATCACGCCACCTCACCCAATTCCACAGTGCACTCCTGCCACATGCTGCGGAGAACATCCATTTCCACAGCACACCAGCGGAGCACACAGCAAACATACAGGAGTTCCACAGGGTAGCACATATGCCTGGCATGCTAGGGGCAATAGACTGCACCCATGTGGCCATCCGCACACCACCTGACCCCGAGGGGGTCACATATATTAATTGGAAGGGCTATGCTAGCATCAACTGCCTGGTGGTGTGCGATGCCAGGGGGCGCATAATCAATGTCTGTGCCACACACCCTGAGGGAGCACATGATGCCTTCATCTGGCACCAGTTGGCATTGTGCCACAGATTCGAGAGTGGGGACATCCCCACTGGCCACTTAGTGGGTGAGTATGCAAACCACACGGACAAACTTAGGGCTTGGGAGGGGGCATGGTCAGAGGTGACATGGGTAGTGGCCTACATGGCCTGGGGCAGGGCGATGCTGATCACCAAACTAACCTCCACCCTCTACACACAGGTGACTGTGAATACCCACTCCGTCCCTGGCTGCTCACACCATACCGGCGGCCCACGACCCCTTTACAGCAATGCTACAATGAGGCACATGCCACCACACGTAATGTCATCGAATGGGTGTTCGGTATGCTGAAGACACGTTTCCATTGCCTGGACACCTCCGGCGGTGCCCTACAATACAGCCCCTCAAAGGCCTGCAGGCTATTCCTGGCCTGTTGCATCCTGCACAACATGGTCAACGAATGTGGGATAGCCGTACAGGTCAAAGAGGGGGACAGCGATGGGGATGATGAGGACGCCAGTGACAATGGTGATGGGCAGTTCCCCCTTGGGCAACGGGACCCCCGACTGCTCCGGGCTGGCACAGCAGCACCGGGACACCATCACAGAGGAGCACTTCAGCCAACCCAGGTAAGTCATGGGGCCATGTGCAACCACCAGTGGCAAAGGCACAACCCACAAACACGCATGGACACACACCATGGGTGCATGCCATCAAGGGAAGTGGCCAGGCATGGAACCACACACACCGCCGGGGATGGGCGAGGTCTAACATGGCACACAGTCAGAAACACACACACACACACACAACTCACCAGACATGCACAAAGGGTAGGAGGCATGCTGACCCAGAACGCCACCCCTAGCCACACACATGTCCACAGACCACCATGCCCACTGCCTGTCATTGTGCATGTGTCAGATGCTGGGCACAATTGCACAGTGGCATACAGCACAATGCAGGCATCATCATGCACATGCAACTGCAGCCAGCAGCCAGGAGGGTGTGCAGATGGACTGTGTGTGTGCGTGCAGGGCTGGGTACCCACCCGTGCATTGCCTGCTGACTGACACAATGCACACAGGGCAGCATCAGACAGTTGCCACGCTGGAAGACAGGTCAGTCATGCGCCACAGTGCCACGGCCACCACGGATGCATGGGCAGCCCTGCTGAGACCCGCCAGCAGTGACAGGCTGACCTCTGACCTCATGGAGTGGCACCAATGGTCCCCCAGGGGTTCCTGCGTGAAGCATAACCGTGCTTTCGCGCGGGGTCTGCAGCTCACTGAACATGCCTCGCGCGAGGCATGCTCGGGATGCCCACAGCTGAACCCAGTGTCGACAATGATGGTGTTGCATGACGCCGGGAATGGGGGGCGGACATTGCACTGCGCGGTGTCTGCGATGCATGGGCAAATAACTGTGTGCCTACTGTGGCCATGGCAGCTTTGATTGTCTGTGTCAGCCTGTCAATGGCAGCGGTTACATCCTCCCGCATCCAGTCCATCCCTGCCAGGAGCAGAGTGGTGTCTCTGCTGTGACGCTCCTCTGCCTGGTGCAGAGCTGCAATCAGTGCATCCAACGCCATCACAAGCTGCATCTGCTGATTGACTGATGCTTGCAGTATGCGGGTGTGCTCATCCAAGAGGTCATCTGCCTGATCAGCATGCTGTCCCTCAGGGTGTTCGTGGCCCTGGTACTCATCACCCCTTGAGGGTGGGTGCTGCACACCAGGGCCAGGCCTGGGCATGTCCACAGGTGGTGCACTGATGCCGCTCCCTGACACCGTACCCCCATGCCCATTGGCCGACTGCTGATGCTGCCCCTCCGGCTGCCACTCCCCAGGGCTCAATGGTGCCTCTGCAGTGGCCACAACAGTCCCACTGTCCTGTACACACACCAGTGCTGCCCCACCGGTGCTGACAGGCACAGACTGGGACTGTGATGACACGCAGGCCTCCAAGGTGGCACCACCCACAGCCATGGCCGCGATGTAACCTGCTGTGTGGCCAACCTGTGGCACACACGTGTCACTGCCCATGATGTTAGCGACATCATCATCATCAGTGACAGATCCAGCACCAGCCCGAGTCTCAGCATGCTGGCATCCATGGACGCTGGCACACTGGGACACGGGCAGGGCCTCCTCTGCACCTGCTCCACCAACATCAGTCTGGATGCCCAGGTGGGTCCCCTGTTGCCCTGAGCCATGTATTCCTGTGGAGGTGGATGTGTCCTCCTCCATCTCCTTGTGACCGGCCTGAGTGGAGAAGCCCAACACCGCTGACCCATGCAGACGCTCAGGAGCTGTAAGGGAAACCAAAGTCGCGTTACTGCATGTGACCTACCCTATTCCCCCCAATAGACAGACCATGACCTACCATGCAGCGATGGGCTACCACCCATCTGGAATCCACCACCCGGAAAACCCTCAATGGCGCAATGCTGCATGCTGCCAGCAACCCGCTCCTCCTGTGGGGTCAGGTGTAGCACCTCTGGCTGTCCCCCACCTGTCGCAGACCATGCTGCCCTGATGGCAGCCACCTTCTCCTTAATCCTCTGCTTGTCTGTGCCAATCTTCTTCTTGCACTCCTGCACAAAGCACTGGTGGCTGCCATGCAGGTTTACAGCATGTGCCACCTCCTCCCATGCAGCAGCATGGGCCTGTGGTGTTCCCTGGCATCCGCTGAGAAGCGGCTCCTGGTCTAGGTAGGCCTCGAACAGGGCATCTGTCTCGGCCTTCATGAAATGTGGCCTCCTCCTACTCCCACGACTCTGTTCCTCTTCCTCCACAATACGCTCGGTCATGATTCAGCCTGTGAGAATGACAGGTGTTACCTGTGACTGTGCAGTCCCATGCATGTCCCAAAATCCACAGTCTACTCTCCCAAACAGCATGCAACTCACCGCAATAGACTGCAGTAACTGACTATGGCCAGTGCAGCCCAATGTCGCATGTTTATAGTGCAACCTGTGCAAATGAGGCGAGGCGCATCTTTAAGTGGATGCAAACTGCGCCATTGAATGGCTGATTAGCTGATTTGCATATGCCGGCTGAATATCGCGCTGTTGCACTTTGCGCAATTGTGTTGAACGTGCTGAGCCAAGGGCGCAGTTCTGTGACATGCGCAGTACACCCCTAACTGCGCATGCCTGGGTTGATGACGCAGGCACCTGATGCACTGCTGACATGCTGTGCACAGGAGGCAATGCAGGGCATGGCCACCATTGTGCTAGTGGCGCTACAGCGCTGTTCACCTATATGGCGCTGTGGTACTGGGGCATCGTAGGCACACTGGGGCAACAGCGCGGCAGGCCGCTACAGGAGGTGGCACACAGGCACCCAATCGCACTACACGCATTGGATTCCAATCGCTCTGTGGCTGTCCGTGCGCCAGAGACCCTTGACCCTGTGCCCGACCTTTGCCCCCTAGGCGCCATGCATCAGGCATGGGTGCACCACTATCGTGCTGTTCAGTGACAGTGCAATAGGGAATGGCAGCGCTGTACTGCACAGCATCTGCATGTGGCAGAACCGTGTTGCAGAGCGCCATTTTGACTTAACTGAGCAGCAGAGATGGCGCGGAGGCATGCTATACAGTGGAGCTAGGTGGAGCTGGCAAACCTGGTTGCCATTGTGGAGCCACATGTTGGCCCTCTATTTGGGGAGACATCCCTGGACAGGGCCAGGAGTCAGGTGTGGCAGGAGGTGGCCGTCCCCCTGGAGGAGGCCACTGGTATGGGGCGGATGGCACAGCAGTGCCGCCACCGATATGGGGACCTGAGGCGGAGGGACCTGGACCTGCTTGCCTGCCTGCAGGCACATGCCAGGAAGGGCATAGTGCCACGGCCAGGTAGGTGCAACATCCATACACTTTTTTCGTCCATCACCGGGTATCACAGTTGCATGTGTCCGGCAAATGGGGGTCAACTGGTGTTGGTCATGTGGTGTTATCAGGGGATGGGGTGGGTGGGTCTGGCTGTGTGGGATTGCACACACATGGGGGTGTGGGGACTTTGCTACAGGATTGTACTGATGTTCCTCTCTCCATGTTTGCACCTTAGGCCCAGAAGATCGCAGGCTGGTGAGAGAGAGGAGGCACCGCCAGGAGGACCATCAGGCCAGGAGGGGTGAAGGTCCGCAGAGGTGCAGGGACCAGCCTGATAATGGTGAGTGCCTTACATCCATGATTACTATTGCATGCTGTGTAACAGGGTAGGTAGCGGGGCATGGCCACCATCCATAGACACCACTGCCATGCACTCAACTTGTTACAGTCAGCACTGTCCAGTGGCACTGCATGTCTGGGAGTGCATCAGTGGTGGTCCATGCATGCACTGGGCACATGGCTGTGCCACTGCCTTCACACTGCATAGCCAAGTCACTGTACGGCCATGGTGGTGCTGTGCAGGACATGGGCAGTGGGTGTGTGCAGTGGTCCACATGGCTGTGGCTGCCTGGGCAGGCAGTTCTTGTGGACACGGTCACTGTGGGTGGTCGCACACCATCACAGGGGCATGGCACATGGCTGTATGCCATGCACAATGGGTTTGCTGCAGGGGGCTGGACAGTCACACGTATTGACTCTGCTCCCTTGTCCTAGGTGGACAATACTGGATGGCCCTGGAATGGGCCATACAAGAGATTCTGCAGCTGGCACGGGTATCTCTGGCAGCATTGGAGTGAATGGAGCAGCATGGGGTCCGGAGGAGGAGAACCCGGAGGCACCACAGGAGTGGAGAGTGGGGCACAGAATAGGCCCTCCATGACCCCCTGACACCCATTCCCCCTGGACTCACCCTTACACCCCTTCTTCCCTCTCCCATTTGCACAACCCTGCCCCATGCCTGCCCCCACCTGGTTTGTGGCCCTTTCCCCCCACCCTTGTATATATTTGTACATATGTTTCAGAGTTCTTATATTTTAATACATACATTTTGTTATAACAGCTGTGGTGGTCTCTGATTTGCAGCAGGCTACAGATGCTCAGCTGCAGTGGTGTGCATGGCATCAGGGGTGGTGCACGCATGGGCGGTGTGTGTGTGTGTGCAGAGGTGAACCGCCTATGGTGTGGGCAGGGGGATCAGTCACTGTCTGTGATTTGTGTGTTGTACTCTGTGCACTGGATGCCTGTGTGCAGTGGTCCATGGGGCCTGCACTGTGTGCATGGCACCCCTGTCAGACCGTCCATGGCCTGTGCAGCTGACACCCTTGCATGTCTGTGATATGCACCTTCTGCTAGCATGTCAGTGGTGGCTGTTGTGGCCAGTGCTGGGATGGGATGTGTCCTTGGGAGGATGTGCAGGGTGCTGTACCACTGGAGGTGGGGTCCGGGGCATGCCCTGTCGCATGTGGGGTACCTCATGTGCTGACGCATGGTTGGTCTCTCAGCTGTACCTCAGGGGGGATGTCCAGGGTGGTACCGTGTATGCATCTGTTACATCACTGCCTGCTGCCGCCCACTGCAGGGTGTCCATGGAGGGGCTGCCTTGCATGGCTCCATGGTGCACAGGGTTGCATTGCCACAGTGGGGATGGTGGCATGCATGGGGTGTCCTGCACTGTTAGGTGCTACTCCTGGGTAGGGTGTATGGGGATCATGGTGCAGGGTGTGCTCTGCATTTGTGGGATGGTGTGGTACGAGGATGGTCGGCCATCTTTGTGTGCCAGTCACAGCTTGCCAGAGGGTGTGATGGGGCACCATGGCTCAGCTGTGGGTTGGTTGCTTCTCCATGGGCCAGTGGTTATTACAGCTCTCCCCCAGTTGTGCAATGCATGGGGTGTGGGAGGACGATGTCTGTTAGGCTGTGTGTTCCTCTGCCCATCTGTGGCATGGGTGGTGGGCCCCTGCATCCCTGGTTGTGCTGTTGCATTGCTGCCCTGCTGCTTGGGGGCATCCCTGGTTGCGCTTTGGCACATCTGGACTGCTCAGCTGAACATTCCTTGTTGCACTTTGGCGCATCAGATATGCTCAGCTTCACCTCCCTAGTTGTGCTATGGCACAGGTGGTGTGATATACAGTCGTCGGCTGTAGGCGCATATTGGCCTGCGCAGTTTTTGAATATCATGCTTCTTGCGCATGGGTGCAGTGGACTTGCGCTTGATAATACAGATTTCACATGGAGGAACTTTCATAACAATAAGCAAAATTTAGTTAACCTCTAAACAAATCAGACCATCCTTACAAATATTTTAGATGAATCTTCGTAATGCTGGTTAAATATAATGCTAGGTTTTTAATAATATATTCGTCATTCACTGTGAACATGATGTCCAACAATGTAGTGGTATCAACAATTTGTATAAAATCGCATATTGGTTTTAGCCAGTGTTTTCTAAGATTGTCATACCATGAGCACAGAAACATTACATTTTCCAGGTTCTCTAATCCTGATCGAGGACACTGGCACATCCTTTCCAATATATTATTCATTTTTGAGTATCGAGCTTGTAGTACTTTACTAGAAACAGTCTCAAACTGAAATTTTGTGTAGAATGTTCTTTTGCTATATTCAGTTAGTACGGTCAAATAGTATCTGAACTCATGATTCAGATCTTGCGCACTAAGCCATGTAGAAGTTCTTAATCCGAGCGCTTGAGTTAAATCTCTTTCCTTATGAAAGTTAATAATTTTATTTGTAATATATTTATTGTACTTTACACTCATTTGAATCCCCTTATTTATGTAGTTTTTTTTAACAAGTTCAACCCATGTGTCTGTATCAATGATTCAATGTTTTCTAACCATTTAGACTGTATATAGCCTAAGGTCTGCCATTTTTTTTCTCTCTAAGACACAACAATGGCAATCTATCTTCCTTCATCCTTGAAATCTTTAGCCAGTAAATAAGATTCCTGCTATCAAGAAGAGCTTTTATAGTATGAATACTCAATTCTGCTCTGACCAGTACATTTGGTGCAGATGGAGGGAGCCCCAGAATTGATCTGTACAATTTGTTTAAGGGAATGTCTAAGAGAATATCTAAAGACTGATAGTTATCTATTTCCCAAATCTCACTTTGAAATGTTGCTTGTGTAAACTATTTCACTTTAACTGCTGTTGTTAGTATGGGCAAAACAGCATTGTCACCATATTTATGGTTAAAACTTAGTAAGGCTCCAGCTGTTTGTTTAGGTTTAATTTTTAATTGTTTTGTATGTTGTATCCATTTTCCATTGGTTTGCAAAGATGGTCCCAAATAGATGTTTTTATGTAGCCTTCACCAACTTTCCATGTCATATTCATTCTTTTACTACCAAAAATAAGAACATGACTTTTGTTCTCATTAATTTTTAAGTTATAATTATTTTCAAAAGTTGATAATTTGTAAAGTTTTTTTTTGTAACCCAGATTGCGTTAATGCTAATAAAGCCACATCATCTGTGTATGCAAATACTGGGCAAGAAAATTTTCCTATTTTGGGTAAATCAGTATCTATTATACTGTACAATTTCAGCAGCTGGTTTATATATATATATATATATATATATATATATATATATATATTATAGTGGCACAGTTGTGCCACTATAGTTAGGGTTCAGCGGTCAGTTACATACTAAAGTCAAAGGTTTGGGCGTTAATAACTTTGGATCCATTTAATGGATTTGCCTAAAATTTGGTATGCGTGTTGGGGCATGGCAGATCTCTTGATTTCCCAGATTGCATTTTGGTAGGAGTGCCAGTCTTTGTGTACGAAAGAGCTGAAAAATGCAAAATTATCCATTTTTGGAGGCACTTTTTGGCATTCTGAATATGGTCCTGCATGGCCATCATGTGGCATGCTACTCTGTGAGATGGCCCATTTGAAAGAGCTTTGGTGATCAAATATGCTGCTTTTTGTTTGGTGAAAAAATATTAAGATATTCAAAAGTTATGGCACTTTTAAGTTCCCATTATAAGTCAAAGGGAAAACTTATATGTATATCTTGCAATCAAAGAATGGGGTTCTGGCTATCTCATCCCGCCTGGCGATCAAAGAATTTGCAGCCTCACGGTTCAAGATTCTTTGTCCCTGAGAAAATTCAAAAATTCTTTGATCGCGAGGTCAGCCATCTTATTTTCAGTTTTCCTATCACACAAACACAAATATCTCGGCTCAGGGGTCACTTCTGAAGTAAAACTTTGATGGGTTTTACTTAGGGGACCCTGATCTATTGAGTCATGGCTTTGGTTTCATCCAAATTGGTCCAAAAATAGAGTTATTAGCTTTTAAATTCTTCATTCGCGGCTTGCTAATGATCTTTGATCTTGAGCCTACAAATTCTTTGATCGCGAGAATCTTTGATCGCGATCGTGCATCGCGAGTGAGGGATGAGATGGCCAGATTTAAAAATAGATTTTTGCAGCCTTGGGGTGCCCTATTAAGTGAAATAAGGGTGGGTTTTGCTCAGTGGGCTTTGCTCTGCCCCATCTGAATAAAAAAAACAGTAGTTGTCATTATCTCTGGTAGTCTAGTGGCCCCCTTCCCATCATGGTAATGTACTTAACCATGATTGTATCCCTGGTAGTCTAGTGGCCCCCCAATGAGTATGTTATTGATATGTTAATATTTTGTTATTTATATGTTAGTAGCTTGGCAGAAGACACCAGGAGGAGGGAGTGCTGTGTGACTGGACTTCTCTACTGGGACTAAAGAAGTAGAACTCTTGTACTTGGACCTTTAATTTAGGGTAAAAAAACAAACTAACAAACAAAACAAAAAAAATTAGTGTGTTTGTCTGAGTTAACTGAACTGAATGGTTATCTGAACAGTTATCTAGGTGTAAATCTCAGGTGATTGAAAGGGCTTGATAGCTGTGCAGTTTAAATTACTTGTAGAAAGATCTAGTAAGTAGGGGGAGTGGCTTAGCTAGAAGGAAGCTAAATTTAAAGACGGCCTTAGAAAGATTCTGTTAGTAGCTTGGCAGAAGACACCGGGAGGAAGAAGTGCTGTGTGACTGGACTTCTCTACTGGGACTATACTGCCCTCCTTCCCTCCCTGCCACCCTCCCACCCAAAGCTAGTTCTACTTTTATAGGCACAGGATTTGACTGAGAACAGGAACTTCCTGTTTGGGAGCAGGAAGTGAGTGATCACAGAGCCACCAAAGACCCACCATCCTAGAAGGGCAAGAGTAGCTCTCCGGCCTCCATCTAGCTGCTGGAGACCTGCCTTTGAGCAAGTAAGGGGCTACTGAGAAATATAGGATATTCTTGTCTCAGAACAGGACAATCAGGAGCTTAAAGGGCACAGAGGCAGAAAATAAGTAGAGAGAAAAGAGAAAGAAGAAAAAAAGAGGAAAGAGTAAGGATTCCAAACAACAGTTAAGGGGCAAGAAATAAGACATGATGGGAGTGGTGCAGTGCAGTGGCTGTGGAGCAGCAGTCTTCCGGGAGACTTTCTGGAGGATGCGGTATTGTCCCATCTGCAGGCACCTCTCTGGGCTGAGGAAGGAGGTTGCTCATCTCCAGGCTGAGTTGGCCAGGATCTGTGGGACCTCCTCTTCCATCCAGGGACCACCAGTGCCACTGCTATTGCCTCAGAGGTTGCCAAGAAAGAGGAGCGGTTGGACCACAGTGGGCTCAGGGAGGGTGAGGGTGGTGGAACAGAGGAGCATCCCTCCAGTTGTACCTCTCCACAATTCCTATGCCATTCTGGAAAAGTGTGGTTCCTCTATGCAGGCACCTGCAGTGGAGACTAAGGAGGATGCTGGGAACCTCCACAAAGGAGCCCCACAGGAGGGTAGCATGAGACCCCACAGGGGAAGGAAACAACTCCTGGTGGGGGACTCCATTGTTAGGAAGGTAGAACTGAGGGAGGAAGGGGAGAGGGAGGTAAGGTGCCTGCCTGGCGCCATGGCTTGGAGGGACAGGGAGTGAATCCTCAGGATTGCTGGAGCAGCTGCATAGGGGAGGGAGCTGGATGTCATTGTCCACCTAGGGACAAATGACCTGGCTAAGAAAGGGATTAGAGCAGTGCAGGAAGAGTTTGTAGAATTGGGGAGGGGCCTTAGTCAAGTAGCATGCACGGTAACCTTCTTGGAGGTGCTGTCCATCTATGGCGTAGGAGAGGCTAGGGTGTTCCGCACCATGGGATTCAATCAGTGGTTGAAAAACTGGTGCGGAGCTCAGGGATTTGGCTTCATTGGGGACTGGGGGTCCACCTGGAGTGATGCAAGCCTATACTGGCATGATGGGCTGCATCTGTCCAGGAGGGGAACCAGGATCCTAGGTGATAGGTTTAAATGCTTCATTGGCAAGCATTTAAACTAGCCAAGGGGGGAGGCACTGGAAAGGAGCAGGAGAATCCTAGCCCCCCAAAAAATCATGGTAGTAAGTGCGGTAAACACCAACATAGAGGTGGTGATAGAGAGAAGGGCAGGAGTAAATGGGGAAAGTGACAAAGGCAAGAAGGACAGGGATGGGACAAAAAGGAGTAAGGCCATCAGGAAATGTAGAGTAGTGAGTACCAATGCCCATAGTCTGGGCAACAAGCTCCCTGAGCTGATGGCCTTGATGGAAGAGGGATGCCTGGATATCGTAGCAGTCACAGAAACATGGTACACAGAGAACCATGACTGGGTTGTTAACATACCAGGGTACATAACCTACAGGAGAGACAGACAGGGGAGAAGAGGGGGAGGAGAGCTCTCTATATAAAGGAAGGGATAAAAGCAACTGAACAAAAGAGTAAACAGGGAGGAGAGGAGGCACTGTGGGTCACCTTGAGACTGAGAGGGCACCACAATCCGCACAGGAGTTGTGTACAGACCCCATGTCAGGGGAGGGAATGGACAAGGATATGATAGAAGGCATTCTTAGGATGGCAGAGAAAGGAGATACTGTTGATGGAGACCTGAATATGCCAGATGTTAACTGGAGCATATTTGCTGCAGCCACATCCAAGAGCAGGGCCATTCTCGATGCCCTACAGGTGACATGCCTCAGACAGCTAGTTTCGGAACCCACTCATGAGGGAGCAATCTTAGACCTTGTACTCTCAAATGGGGCAGTGAGAGGATCTCAGATCTAGAAGTGGGTTGCCATCTGGGAACAAGTGACCATCAAACAGTGTGGTTCACATTAAACTCAGCTACAGAGTCAAGCCATACAAAAGTGAGGGTGCTGGACTTCAGGAGGGCTGACTTTGGCAAGATGGGAGAGTGCCTCAGAAAAGCACTAGCAAACAGGCTAGAAGGAGGGGTGGAGCAACAATGGGGAATCATCAAAACTGCCATCACAGAGGCAACAAGCCTTTGTGTGAAGCAAGTAAACAAATCAAAATGAAAGAAAAAGCCACTATGGTTCTCAAAAGAGGTGGCTGTGAAAGTCAGGGAGAAAAAGATAGCATTCGGGAAGTATAAGGAAACACAGAAGGATCAGGATAGAGAGCTGTACCAGTTAAAGCAGAAGGAAGCAGGGAGGGAAGTCAGAATAGCAAAGGCCCAAACTGAGGAAAAGATAGCCAACTCGGTTAAGAAGGACAGTAAAACCTTTTATAGGTACATCAGAGAGCGTAGAAAGACAAAGGGAGGGATAGTGAGGCTGAATATAATGAATGGTGGGTGGGCAGAGGGAGACAGTGAAAAAGCAGGGATACTGAATGAATATTTCTGCTCAGTATTCACAAAAGAGGAGGGGGAAGTGCCTAATCCAATTAACAGAAGCGATCTTGATAGGGGGGTCGATCCCAGCCCTTTCACGGAAGAAAGGGTTCTGCAAGAACTCCTAAAACTGAAGGTGGACAAAGCAATGGGGCCTGATGGAATTCACAACAGAATTCTAAAAGAATTAAGGGGGGAACTAGTGAAACCACTGACAACTGTTTTTAATAAATCATGGGAGGATGGCGTGGTACCCAAGGACTAGAGGAAGGTGGATGTGATTCCCCTTCATAAAAGTGGGACCAAGACGGAGGCAGGAAACTACAGACCTGTCAGTTTGACCTCTGTGGTAGGGAAAGTGATGGAGTCACTTCTGAAAGAAAGAATTGTTGAGTACCTGGAGGCCAGTGGGGCATAGGACCCAAGGCAGCATGGGTTCACAGCGGGAAGGTCAAGCCAGATGAATCTAATAGATTTCTTTGACTGGGTGTCCAAAGTAGTAGACCAAGGAGGGGTGTGACATGGCCTACCAAGACTTTAGCAAGGCATTTGACACAGTCCCACACAAAGATTAATAGTCAAATTAACCAGCCTGGGAGTGGGTCCCAGGGTGGTAGCCTGTAAAACATTGGCTGGACAACAGGACACAGAAGGTAATTGTAAATGGAGTCCATTCTGAAGAAAGAGGGGTTACTAGTGGGGTACCGCAGGGTTCAGTACTGGGTCCAGTCCTTTTTAATGTCTTTATAAGTGACATTGCAGAGGGACTGGAAGGAAAAGTATGCCGTTTTGCAGATGACACAAAGATCTGCAACAGGGTTGATACACAAGGAGTCGTGGAAAGGATGAGAAGGGACTTGGCAAGGTTGGAGGAATGGTCAGAAGTATGACAGCTAGGATTCAACGCAAAGAAGTGCAAAATAATGCACCTGGGAAACAAGAACCCAGGGGAAGATTACACAATGGGGGGAGGTAGTAACAACAACAAAAAAGGAAAGCGACTTGGGGGTAATCATATCAGATTACCTTAATTTTAGCAAGCAATGTGAGAAGTTAGTAGGGAGGGCTGGGGGTATACTGGGATGCATAGGGAGAAGCATCACCAGCAGAAAACAGGAAGTTGTTATCCCTCTGTACAGACAGTTGGTGAGACCCCATCTGGAGTACTGCGTCCAGTTCTGGAGACCCCATCTCCGCAAGGACATAGACAGGATAGAGGCAGTCCAGAGGAGGGCAACTAAAATGATGCAGAGTCTGCAAGAGAAGCCATATAAGGAGAGACTAAAGAAGTTTAATATGTATACCTTGAGGAAAGAAGGGAGATGGGGGACATGATCGAAACTTTTAAGTACCTCAGTGGAATCAACAAAGTCCAAGAGGGTAGCATCTTTCAGAAAAAGAGACGTGCAAGAACAAGGAGACACAATTTAAACATAGAGGGGGGGCAGTTCAGGGGCAATGTGAGGAAGTATTTTTTCACAGAGAGGGTAGTGGATGCATGGAACAGCCTTCCTGAGGAGGTTGTGGGGTCTAAAACTGTGGGAGAATTCAAGAATGCATGGGACAGACATAAGGCAATTCTTGTGGGGGTAGGAAGAAATAGGTTTTGGTTAACTAGGATCTGGCGGTCTATCCTGCAGGTAGGGAAATGAGCAGACTAGGTGGGCTAAGCGGTCCTTATCTGCCATCAAAGTTTAGTTCAGTGGTTTCCACGTGTATTTTTATTTTTTATTTTTAGATTATTCTCTTTAGGTTCAGGTCTCTGTTCTTGTAGTCTGTTTGATTATCACTGACATCTCGAGAATGGTGGTCTTCCCCATCATGCTGGGTCAGGCTCAATGTTGCTATGTCCTGGAAAGAGTACTTTCTGCACCCACATGCTAATCCACCCAGTACCCTCGCCCCCAGCCGCGCACTGGCACAGCATTTCACCTCCACGGCACGCCG
Organism: Neoceratodus forsteri; assembly: GCA_016271365.2. Taxonomy (NCBI): domain Eukaryota; kingdom Metazoa; phylum Chordata; order Ceratodontiformes; family Ceratodontidae; genus Neoceratodus; species Neoceratodus forsteri. Next base: position 1,122,803,966 of record CM057449.1, on the reverse strand, counting down.
CTGACTGTGTGTTTTATTAGTGCTAATTGAAACAGCGCCTTTCCATTAATGTTCATAAAACACACAGTCGGGTTGCTAGCTGTGGAGGTGAGAGGTGGGCTGTCAGGCTGTCAGTCGCTGGCTGGGAAGCGTGGGGGTGCTGGGTGGGCTGGCATGACTGGGTGGTGGGGTGGGGGGCCACTAGACTACCAGGACATAAAGAATTACATTCATTTTATTATGATGGGGGGGAGGGACCGCTAGACTACCAGGGATGTCAGTGATTGTCATTATGAAGTACAGATGGGGGACCACTAGACTACCAGGGATATTACAAAAATAAAAAAATAAATACACATGGGGGGCCACTAGACTACCACGGATAAAAAATATTAACATATAAATAACATACTCATTTTTGGGGGCCACTAGACTAGCAGAGATACAATCATGGTTAAGTACATTATCATGATGGGGAGGGGGCCGCTAGACTACCAGGGATAATGAGAACTACTGTTTTTTTTATTCAGATGGGGCAGAGCAAAGCCCCCTGAGCAGAACCCACCCTTATGTCACTTAATGGGGCACCCCTGGGCTGCAAAACACTATTTTTAAATCTGGCCATCTCGTCCCTCGCTCTTTGTTTGTGAGCGAGCAATTTCTTTGACCGCGACCATGCAAATTCTTTGATCGCGAGATTCTTTGATTGCGATCGTGCATCGCGAGCAAGGGATGAGATGGGCAGATAAAAACATCAATTTTTTCAGCTCAGGGGTGTCCTAGGAAGACAAATGAGGGTGGGTTTTACTCAGGGGGCTTCATTCTGACGAACCATGGTAGTGGTTTACTGCAATTATTTGAATTTTGAAAGTTACAGAACTTTCCATTCTTTGGTCATGACCCTGCAAATTCTTTGATCGTGAGCCTGCAGATTCTTAGATCGCCATCTTTGATTGCGAGGGAGGGACAAGATGGCCAGATTTTTTCTAATGGAATAGATAGGGAAATTTTAGTAATCTTTGATATGGAATATCTTGGAAACGGTTTGGTATTTTGACTTGAAATTTGGAGGGAAGAAAGACAATATGCCATAGATGCGCCTTTTGGTGCATTGGTCAAAAAATAGTACAGGGCAGGAAAGTTACAACACTACAAAGTTGACACTTTTCCCATTGGATGACATTACGGCGTTTGCTGCATTACAGGAATTCTTTGTCGCTGTGCTGCAAAATAACGGTCTGGTTGTTTGGGCTTAAATTTGGAAGGAAGAAAGCCAACATCCCACAGATGTGCCTTTTGGTGGTTTGGTGAAATAATATTACAGGGCGGCAAAGTGACGGCACTCTGAAGTTGACGCTTTTTGCTCAAGGATAACATTATGGCGTCCATTGCATCTTTCAGGGCCCGTATCTCGGAAATGGTGCAAGATACAGACTTTTTGTCACAAAAATGCTTAGTCCCCCAAATCAGGGATAAGTACAAAACTAGCCAGGAAAGTCATAATTCATATGAAATTTTTAATTTTTTCTGAGTCATACGGTTCCTGAGATATAAGCAATTTAGAATTCCAAGTCATAATTTTCTGCTCCAAAGTCAATTATTATGCATATATTCTTTGTTTTCAATGTGTTTTTTCAATGCAGTTTTTGGGTAAAAGAAGGGTGTGCCCTTTCGTTACTGTGCCAGTTAGCATTTCCAGTTGCGCTTCTGTTACTGTTCGCATCACCGTTCCTGTCTACGCCATCGTGTACATTATGGTTTGCATTTTCGTTTGCACTTGCATTTCATTTTTGTTTGGTGTTACTGTTGCTGTTACCATTACCATTTGCATTTGCAATTGTGGTACCATGCCCATGCACATTACGGTTTGCGTTTTCATACATGCTTGCATTTCTGTTTTCTGTTGGCTTTATTGTTGCTGTTACTGTAACCATTTGCATTTACAATTGTAGTTCCATGAGTGTGCACATTACGGTTTGCGTTTTTGTACGCGCTTGAGTTTCTGTTTACTTTGGCGTTATTGTTACTGTTACCATTTGCATTTATAATTGTGGTACCATGAACGTGTGTGTTACAAGTTGCGTTCTGTATGCACTTCTGTTTGTGTCTCCATTTACTTCACTATTTGATTTGGTGTCACTTTGTGCTTGCATTTCTATTACTGTTTGTGTTACCATTTACATTTGCATCACCATGTGCGTAACCCTTTATGCTTGCATCTCCATTGCACTTCCTGCTACTATTGTCACACAAAATCATGTGATGGGAGCGCGGGGCCCAAAGGGCCCCGCACTCCCACCAACTTGTGCAACTTTCTACTTTTCCATTCTTTCTTAAAAAGTATGGAAATTCTATGCAAATAACTTTGTTAATGCATCAGTTAGGGTTCTACAGTGACAAAAGTGAGGAAATTCAATATTAGGGTTCCCACCCCTTGCACCCCATCCCCACCCTGCCCCCACCAACAGGCATCATGTGTGTTGGGGTCATCAGGTCTAACTCTCAACCCATTCTCCTACACTGCACCACCTCAGCTTGTTTTCACATGGGATGGGGTGAGAGTTAGACTGATGACCCTACACACACCTTGGATGCCTTTGTGGGGGCAGGGTGGGGTGGGGTGCAAGGTGGGAACCCTAATGTCGAATTTCCTCACTTTTGTCACTGTAGAAGAACCCTAACTGATGCATTAATGAAGGTTTTTGCATAGAATATATATATATATACACACACACACACACAAAAGGGGGGCAAGGATGCAACCCTGCCTAACCCCCTTGTTTGTTGCAAAGGGCATTGATGCTTGCCCTTGTTGACCCCAACCCACCTGGGCCCATGTTTGTGTATATAACTATCTAATGATACTATTCAGAGTTGGCTCAATTCCCCAATCATACATGACTTGCCATAAAATGGTTCTAGGAATTGAATCAAAAGCTTGACTAAAGTCAATGAATGCTACATATAATTTTTGCTTTCTGAGAGCTACATATTTCTCATATAAATGTGTTATTACAAATGTGTTATCTATAACAGAATATCCAGGTTGAAAACCTGTTTGTAATTTTGACAAGCAACCAAGGATGTTTATTTGTTCATCCAGTCTATTCAAAAGAATTTTACCAAAATTCTTCCCCATTATATCCAATAAAGAAACTGGACAATACATCTTCAGTTTTTTCCTATCCCCCTATTTGTATATAGAGTATATAGTTGCTCCGTTCTACCTAGAAGGAATATCTCTTTTTTGTACAGTATACAGTTGTTAAAGTGTACTGTTAATATCTTGGTCCATATTGTGGGAGAAGCCAAGAAAACTTCAGGTGGAATTAGGTCGGGACCAGGGGCCTTTTTTTTCTTTAGTGACGCTATTGCTATAAAAACTTCTTGTTTATTAATATTTGTATATGTTGTCCTTATTATCCCTAATTCCTAAGTTGGTATTTCCTCCACTAAATCTGGGTCATAAAAAAAAAACTTGCATAATTTTTAATCCACATCTCTTCAGATATATATATATATATATATATATATATTATTACTATTATTTGTGCCCTTGGCAACCAATTGCCAAAATGATTGCTGATCCTTTTTATCTATAATCTCTAACATATAATGCCATTGTTTTTTTATAAAATGATGTTTGTTTGCCATTTAGAAACTACTTATAATCATATCTTGCCTTATTTAATACCTTATATTTACTTTCATCATTTGTTGATTTTGTATATCTAATTAACCTTGTCGTATTACTTTTAGCCACTTGGCAATATCTATCAAACCAAGTTCTCATTGTCTTGATTCTAGATGTTATCGCCACCTTTTCGTATAACAAAGATCTTATTTTCTCAAGGCAATTTTCTAGTGAGTTTTGTAATTCATGATTTCTTTCTATGAGGGTCACTATGTCCATAATGTTTGTGTTGTGTAGTACTTGTAAAATAGTGTTTTCACAAATGGACTCCCACCCTATTTTCTTTTGGTTTCTTATTTCAACTGATATTGGATATCGGAATTTGTGGGTTTGTTAAAGATTCCCTATTTATTTGTTCTGATGTCATCAGGGTGGGTGGAAAATGATCGCTTTCACTCCTTACTCTTACTTCACACTTCTTCCAATAACTCATATCATCATTCCAGAAAAAAATAATCCAAGACTGATGGATCTCTAGGCCCATAGGGTGTAAAATTTCCCAGAATATCAGGTGAAATTCTTCCATTTAAAGGAGATAAATTAAATACCTCCAGTACTTCAATTAATTTTTTTCCCATCAAGTTTACTTTTTTTATCTAAAGAGACTCTATGTTGTTCTGCAGCATTTTCAAACAGCTGGTTTTGTATTTCATTGTTTACATAACCATCATATGATCCAATTCTGAAATTTAGGTCCCCACATAATATTTTTTAACCAGATTCATAAATTTGTGTTCTATGTATTAAGGCTTCTAGATCTTGCCAGAGTACATCTTTGTAATATTTTGAATTAAAATGTGGTATATATACATTTATTAAAACAAAGCTACTTGTTAAGTTTTTAATCCAAAAGGCTTGTGCTGCAGAGAAGGAGCCTATAAATGTTACTGTCCTGTTTTTATCTAACTTAAAACATGTAACTATGCCTCCTGAAGGTCTTCCAGTCCTTGCATATTTGTTTCCTGGAATATGAACGGTATCATAACCATTTATATGTATGTCTGAATCCTTTATATGCCAGGTCTCTTGAAAGCATAATATATGATATTCTTCTATAAAATTTCTCCAATCGGTATCTACCATACAGGTAGCTAAGCCTATAAGATTCCATGAAATTAGTTTGTAGTTTGAATCTGTACTTTGATTTTCTATGTCCTGTCCTAACGTATCTAGTCAGCCATCTAGGCTCATCAGCTCCGTATATCTATTCTTTACTTCAATATTTAATTGTGTTTGATAGACATTTCTATTTTTCTAGGGCTGTATATTCAGTTTCTTTGTAGCAATAGAGACTTTGTGGGACTTTTCCACAGTTTCCATTACTTGTTCTGAAGAAATTACTTCAGTATTCATCTCATTTTCAGTAATATAAATGTCCATTTTATCCAGTATGGATACACTATTCAAGATTATTGCAAAAAATTGCTCAGAATATACTGATAAAATCTGGTCACAATCTGGATCTCTGATCATTCTTTCAGCTGATAACAGATTTTTTTCTTACAAAAGAACTATCCATAAACTGACCTGGTATATCTAATATCAAAAATTTTAGGGCATTACTTGTTTCTTCAGTAAGGCATTTCAGACCAAAAAAAGACATAGTTTTCAATTTCCCTTGGACCTTTTCCTGCTTTCCTAAATAATCTCTAATACTCTTCCTTTCACTTAAATGTTCACTTTCCATTATATAGATGCCAATTTCATCCAGAAATGAGACTTTATTGATGATGTGTTTGATTGCCTCTTTTCCCTTAAGATGTATATTTATTTGTCCCACCTTGTTCATACCCTTTCTCCTATGAACATTCAATATTTTGAAGGTTCCAAGAGGGATCTGTAACACATAATCGAAAAGATTGTAAAGCCTTTTTTTTTTAATTTTCCCAGTGATTTGTATTCTAATTCCTTCATCCCAAAAATGCTAAAATACTCAGTCTCATTTCTGGGAGCTATTTTGTCACTATTCAATTTGTCTCTGTTGATAAAGTCAAATAATATACCATACTTTAGAAATCCACTGCTATTTAACCATAAATGGTTTGCCAATCTGGGAAACGAACAAAAGATAAAAATACAAGCTCTATCATCTATGTCCTTGTCAGCCCCGATTTTAACAATATCAGATTCTATTTCTTCAATCCCTGAAACTGCCCTAAATAGGTGCACAGTCTTGTCTTTCAAAGGCCCTATAGGACCTTGCTTTTCATACCTTAACCCTAGTAGGGATACAACTGCACATTTATCTGTATCAATTATGCTTGTTGCATCCAATGTCCTTAATTTCTCTCCTTTCTGTACCTTTTCTAGCCTTGTTTTTTTTTCCTGGCAGTTTGTACATTCAGAACTGGTTGTGTGTATCAAGTGATACTTATCTGTTGTCAAAATCGATGTCGCTATAATTTAGCAAAATATTATGTGAATGATTGTAAGTAAGGCAACTGTTACATATAAATAGACAGCAGATAGGGAAAACAAGGCCCATATATAATGCCCATCTTCTCTGCCTACTGCAAATTCCATTGACCAAATTTGATATGTGACTTTACCTCCTCATTCCTATTGCTATGGTTCCAGTACGCCTGCCTCATACATTAAGTGAAAAGCCATAAGGTATTTCATGGTCATTACTTGTACAAGGTATACAACATGGTGAGGACATAAAAAAATGGCATATACTCATATCTTACAATGTCCCTCAGCATGGTGCAAACATAGTACAAGTAACACATTGTCATCCCTTATTGCTCTCTGTTCTACTCATTAATGCCAATGTTATATGAATGTCTGTCTTAGTCAACATGGACCTAACTGATAATAAACGCACTGTCAGTGGTCACAGCCAGTTCCATACATTCCCACTCCCCTCCACCCCAAAACAATGGCCTATTTAACATGTGTGGCCACTTCCATATATAGTCAATATTTAGTAACTGTGCTTTTAATTTCCTGGCATCTGATTGGCTAGTACCCTTCACAGATGAGTACATTAACTTACAATAGATGTGTAAGAAATCAAAAGCACCAGGCCCAGTGCCCCTTCACTCACCTTGTTTGTTTTAATGTAAATAAGTATGTTTGTCAAAGCTGTCAGATCGACTGTTCAAACTATCGCTCCCAGTGCCATTGTTCTCCACAGACTCCGTGCTCATAAAAGACCACAACTGTAGGATTGGGAGGGAGTGGAGAACGCACTTCAAACAATGACAGCATGGTGATGGAGAAAACAAACACAGATATGCAAGCCTAAACGCTTAACAGTGGGGGAAAACAAACAGGGATTTAACAGTTAAGTTAGTGTGTGCGTGTGTGTGTGTTTGGGGTGTGGGGGGGTGGCAGGTAATCATAACAACCAGCAGCAAAAGTTAAAACTATGGAGGTTTTATCAGGACAGACATTCATAGGTGTAAAAAGAATAAAAAACCATTCCAATACAGCTGGAGGAACAATTTTATTACCCCCAAAAATATATAAAACAATTGTTTTAACATTTAAACAAAATTTTTCTTTTTACAAACATAAATTACAATTGCCCATTTTCTAAGCACAATAATACCTGACAGGGTGTGATGTATTGGGTAATACCATACCTTCCAGGGGCTATGAGGCCATCCACCTTCAGCATCAGGCCTCATTACATCCATGGGTGGTCCAGTATTGTCCAATGCCACCTACCCTGTCATGTATTATTGCTTACACAGATATGACATGACTTACTGTGACCATTAGTATTGCCACAAATGTCAGCGCACAGATTGACATTGGTCTCATTTTTTGTATATGCATTTTATTCATTCCAACAGTACAAGTGGAAAAGATAGATATGGAGTTAATGCTAGCCATCCAAGGGAACAGGGTGTATGAATACACTATTTTCCAAAGAAAAAGATGTTCCAGGACTAGAGTGCATGGGATGAAGTTGGATTGAGGGCAATTAAGAGAAAACATGAGGAAGAATTTCTTCACATAAAGGGTTGTGGACAAGTGGAACACACTGCCATAGCAAGTGGTGGGTGCTGAAACAATCATGGGATTTAACAATGCATGGGATAGACATAAGGAAATCCTGGATGCCAAGGTAAGGAGCAACAGGCTTTTAGAAAAACATAAAGGGGACTTAGAAGCTCAAATGATGGACTGGATTGGCCATATGCCCTTATCTGCCGACAGTGTCTATGTATCTATTTATGTATGTATCATTTTTGATACTGTTAATTGCTTTTGTAAGTGTTGTGATGATATGTTTCTATTTCTATAAAATGCAGGTACTTCAGTCTGTGATGGAAGAACACCATGCTTCATTTTCAAATGGAATTGCATACCCTACAGCTTCTGACACTGACATGGTTGTCGAACAAGACCCCGGTGAAGTATTGTTGGTTGATGACTGCACACTGATAGATGCAAATTCATCAACAGATGATACATGCATGGGTGTGTTTACCAATACCATCACAGAAGTATCATCTCCTAACAACAGTACAGTACAGGCATGTAAAATGCCAAGCGGACATTCGTCCAGCCCAGCAGAAATGCTGTATCCAGGTGTCCATTCCAGATAAGTCACCTGTGAAATCAGTAGAAACTGTTTCCATTGGGATACAGTGTGACATGGTGTCGCTGTTATATAATTCGGATCATGAACTGGAGTCAGAAAATGAAGTAATGAAAGACATGGAAGACACAGTATACATGGATGATGACAGTGACATTGATTATGACCCTGAAATGGACCATGAAGTTAGTCGTGCATGCAAAAAAAATAAAGTCAAAATAGTTAAAATACTGTCAGCATCTGGTGTAAACTCTTCAGATCAGAATTATTATTTAGTGTCACACCAGAGTCTGGCTGAGCTTTTCCAAAAGTGCCAAACATGCGGGCATAATGACTCATGTTCAATTAGAAAACATATTGGAACTTATGATAGTTGTTAACTGTGAGTGTGAGCAAAGTCACACTCAGGAGTGGAGTAGTTAGCAGTTCCATGGTAAAATGCCCTGGGGAAACATAATGACCTGTAAGGCTGTATTTTGTAGTGGAGTAACTCTGTCAAAGGCATTGAGGGTTCTTCAGATACCCCAGACACCAGTCATGTCCCTTGTGTCATACAATAAAATCCAGAGTTCCTACATCATACCAGCAGTTAATCATGTATGGGAGGAGGAACAGGGAAGACTAATAGAAGAACAGGCTAGTAAAGAGCTTATTTTAGGTGGAGACGCAAGATGTGAATCCCCAGAGCACTCAGCGAAGTATGGCCTTTATACACTTATGGACCTTGAAAAAAAACAAGTGCTATCTATCCAGCTAAAACAGGTGAGCACATATTGTGTTTGTGTTTCTTTAGTTCTGCATATGCCAAACATTACCAGCTTTGATCTGTGTTATCAGACAATTTGGGATAGACAGAAGGTGGCGGGTGGCAAATGATAGGAAGGCAACCAAAACCTACTCCCCGCCATGATGCTGATAACCTCATTAGAAGACTTGGAGATGGCAAGTTATTGGTGGTAAAGAGAGTTAGTGGGAGAAGTAGCAATGGTAACACAAAGGGTAGAGAATGGGAGAAATGCAACCATAACCTACACCACACCAGGATGCTGAGAACCATGTGAGGGGACTGGGAGCAGGCAAGTTATTGAAGAGAGAACAAGAGTGAGAGTGAGAAGTATCAAGGGTGAGACAGAATGTGGAGGGAGGGGCAGAGTCAGGAGGTCATTTGTGTGGTGGATCGGTAAAGGTGGACTGTCGAATGGCAGAACAGGGAGGCCAACAGGGGGAAATTAGGCTGAGGTGGACTTAAAGAGTGCAGAATGTGGAGTCGATAGGCAAGATGGTCTATGGAATGGTGATGGGGGATGATAAGGGAGTAATTGTTGCAGCAGACAACAATGTGACTGCAAAGTAGGAGAGCAGGGGGAATTGGGGAAGGGTAGAGTGGGGGAGGTTGATGGGTGGGGTAGGCTGGGTTGGTGGTGGCTTCAGAGATGCCATACGTAGTCAGCTTGGAAGGGAGAAGGGGGTGTGCGACAGTGTTGAAGGCTTTGGTCAGGTCAGCACAGATGGCTGGGGTGATTCATCACTGATCCATGCCTGTGAGAATGAAGTCAGTGAATTGGAGGATGGAGGTGGTTCTGGTTGAAAGGGGGTGAAAAAGGAAGAAGAGTAAAGGATGAGGGATAGCTGCTCAAGAGTCAAGTGGTCTTGGATCTTATCCAGATTAGGGGGCAGGGATATAGGGCAGAAGATGCTATGGTTGGAGGCTCCCCCCCTTTGGGAAGGGGATAATGGTAGCAGACTTTCTGTCAGTGGGTGCAGTCATGTGTAAGAAGGAGAGGTTTAGAATACAGGTAAGTGGGAGAGCTATAATGTAAACTGATAGGTGGGTGAGTTTAGGAATGAGACTGTTGGGACTTATTCCTTTGTTGGTACTAAGGGTATGTAATACTCGCAGTGCGTCCTCAGGAAGGACAGGCCTGAGGCAGTGGGTTCCTAAGTAAGTGAATGGGGACGGGGAGAAGAGTGATGGGTGGTAGTGAGTAAAGGATGGAAGAGGCACAGGTAGTGAAGTAGTCATTTAATTCTGCTATATAGAATGATCTTTCTACATAGATACATAGACACTGTAGGCAGATAGGGACCTATGGCCCACCCAGTCTGCCCATTTGAGCTTGTACGTTCACTTTATGTTTTTCTAGAAGTCTGTTGCCTCTTACCCCTGACCTTCAGAATTCCCTTATGTCTATCCCATGGCTGTTTCAGCCCTCACCACTTCCTCTGGCAGGGTGTTCCACTTGTCCACCACCCTTTCTGAGAAGAAATTCTTCCTCACATTTCCTCCGAATCTCTCTTCCTCCAACTTCATCCCATGCCCTCTAGTCCTGGAACATCTTTTTCACTGGAAAATAGTGTATTCCTGCACCCTGTTCCTCCCTGCAAGATACTTGTATGTCTCTATCATACCCCCTCTCTCCCTTCCTCCCTCCTGTCCTCCAGGGAGTACATTTTCAAGTCATTCAGCCTGTTCTCATAGGACTTGTGACTCAATCCCTGTACCATCTTTGTTGCCATCCTCTGAACCTTCTCTACCCTGTCTATGTTCTTACATAGGTAAGGTCTCCAGAACTGTACACTGTACTCCAGGTGGGGCCTACTAGTGTCTTGTATAGTGGAATTTTGACCTCCCTTTTCCTGCTGGTGATGCCCCTGCCTATGCATCCCAGCATCCTATTTGCTTAACCTGCTGCCATGTCGAACTGTTTCCCTACCTTGAGGTCATCAGAGATGATAACCCCAAGGTCCTGTTCCTGCTTGGTGCATACTATATCCTCCCCCCCAACTGATATGTTGTTCCAGGGTTTTTGTGCCCCGTATGCATTATCTTGCACTTCTCTTTGCATTGAATTTCAACTGCCAAACCCCTGACCATTCTTCAAGCTTCTGCAGGTCCTTCCTCATTCTGTCTACACCCTCTGGTGAGTCCACTCTGTTACAGACCTTTGTGTCATCAGTGAACAGTGAAATTCTGCCTTCTAGGTCCTGTGCAATGTCACTGATGAAGATGTTGAATAGAAGCAGTCCCAGCACTGATCCTGGTGGTACCCCACTGGTCACTCTTCCCTCTGTGGAGTAACAGCCATTTACCACCATCCTCTGTGTCCTGTGGCCCACCCAATTACTTACCCACCACACTACTGTCCTGCCCATGCCCATATTCCCCAGTTTGTTTAATAGCCTTCTATGTGGCACAGTGTCAAAGGCCTTGCTGAAGTCCAGATAAGCCACGTCCACTGCCCTCCCCTGATCTACCTCCCTTGTCACCCAGTCAAAAATTAAATGAGGTTGGTCTGGCATGACCTCCTCCCAGTGAAACCATGCTGCCTTGGGTCTTGTAGTTCATTGGCAACCAGATGTTCCACCAATCTCTCTCTCAGTAGTGCTTCCATGATCTTCCCCACAACCGAGGTCATGCTGACTGGTCTGTAGTTCCCCACTTCCTCTTTGTTCCTACTTTTGTATAAGGGGACTACATCTGCCATCCTCCAGTCTTGGGTACTTCCCCTGTTTCCAGTTTTCAGCTAAACTGGATTGGCAGAGTTTCAGCCACTACCTCTCTTAGTTCCTTTAGGACCCTGGGGTGCACCCCATCTGGTCCCATTGCTTTACTGACTCTTATTCCTTCCAGTTCCTTTAGGACCCTTTTCCCGTGTAAAGGGACTTGTGTCCATTTCTACACCATTCCCACCCCTTGTAATCCCTTCAGGCCCATTATTCTCCTCTTCCTCAGTAAAGACTGAGCAGAAATACCTGTTCAGTATGTCAGCTTTACTGTTGTCATCCTCCACATGGCCCCCATACTCCCCCTTCAGTCTCACTATCCTTTCCTTTGCCATTCTCTTTTCACTTATCTACCTGTAAAAGGTTTTGTCACCTCTACCCCACTGATTTTGTGATGCGCTCTTCTGTCTGAGCTTTGGCTTCCCTTATTGACCTCCCTGCCTCCCTTTGCTTCTCCTGGTACTTCTCCCTATCCTCTTCTGCCTCCGTCTTTTTGTATTGCCTGAATGTGATCTTTTTGGCTTTCACTTTCTCCGCTACCTCCTTTGGAAAACCATAATGGCCTCCTCATCCTTTTCCTTTTTTTGCATAGCATAGCATTGTTTTTGATAGAAATTGCTTTTTCTTCCTAAAAAAATACTGTTGAGACACAGTTCAAATGTCATAGAATGTTATTTTAACCTTTTATTTAACTTAGGTCATGTTATCTCCACTTAGAATCTGGCAATAGATCAAATAGAGAAATTGGCCTAATAGGTAACTTACAATGGAAAGAAAGGCAGTTGTAAGTGAATACAAAGTTCAACAAAAATATGACATGATTTGAATTGATGGAAGATCCTGTCATTGTTGTTGCTTCTGTCATTGGTTCTTGTTCTTCCATAATACTGGTATGGTCAGACACTGGTGAATTGTGGTAGCAGCTGAATCTGGTATTAGTTGATTTGCTTCCCACATTAGCAATGTCGTACTATATCTCTCCATATTCCATGTGTCTGCTTCCACATTTGCACTATCCATTTATTTAATTGTTTTTTTAACCCCAAGACACATTCTGCTGTGTGTGCCCATCATAATATATATTGCTAGAATATGTAACAACGCCGGTAGCAACAATGTAATTACAGTTCAAAGTAAGACTTAATAGAACAGTTGTCATACATGATAACCTGTTGTTCTTTGTTTTTATTTTTTGCCTATGTAGTGCTCAGAGGTGAAAAATTCAAGTGTCATGGAGCTAGAAGGTTTGAAGAAAGGATTCAATTGGTTGGATGAAAAGGGATGTAAGGTGAAACCACTGGTAACTGACCACCATGTCCAAATTAAAGCTTACATGTGCAAGTCACGTAGTGACATACAGCACTTCTTTGATGTCTGGCATGTAGCCAAAGGTAATGTGGTGTTACATATTTCAACAATTCCACTGCTCTCCCTTGATCCAGCTCCCTAGTAACCCAGTCTAACATATCTGTGAGCTTCCTTTGGCATGACCTGCCAGATGTGGAACTGTGCTGCTGGTTGAATATGCACTGCTGTCATGGCACATGCTGGGGTGCATCCCTTGGCCCTATGCACTGTTTTCCCTGTAGATGGCTGGCAGGTTTTTGTTTATTTTCAAGTCAATTTATGCAGCCTGACCTACCAGACGCTTTCTGGTGTGGATACTCGGTGCAGCTTCTCCCATCCCCTGGAAGCCTCCAACTCCCCGACTCTCTGGTTGGGTCATTATCCTCTCCATCTTTCATTTCTGCACAATCCTGCCCTCCCCAGCTCCAAGACCCCCCCAGGCCAGGACTGCTGAAATCCTCCTGGTACTCTATCTATAATCTAGTAGAGTGACCAGGGACTTGGAGGGATAACCGGATGCGGAGGCTGGAAAACCTGGCAATGGACATGTGGTCAACCACTGGTCCCACCTTTAATTACCAGCAGGCAGGGGTTTTGTCCTGTTTACACCCCCATTGGCACAATCATGCAATGGTGACAGCGCATGGAAGATGTGCTCCATCACCATCCAGCAGTCACCAGCCAATGTCATCCACATTGGCTGGCCTGCTATGCTATGAAACATCCCACAGCCACTGCTATGAGTCATCACCATATGGGGAATCCCCCAGAACCCTCCCCAGGAGAGGAGAGGACAGGAGAGCAGGCCTCTGGATGCTCAGTCCTGTCTTCCACCCTGGTGACTCCAGGTGGTTCAAGCCCTCTTTCAAATACTTGTGGAACTCATACAAACACATGAGAAGATGAAATAAGTGTCTGACTTGTGAGTTGAACATTGTACATATTGAATACTGTTCCAGATGTACAATCAACTGCACCATTGCACCACCAAGGTAACTGTAAAGTGGGTCACCACGGATCATATTATGATTTCTCCTGGTTATGCACTGGAGAAAGTGTTATGTGCTCTGGGACAGATCCATGACAGTTGGTTGACAATTTAGTTGTTGGCCGACGTTACAGCGACTCCTTTATGTTGACCACATTTGCAGTTGGCATAAAGGGAGTCACAAGACACATTGTTTTCTTTGAGGGGCTTTGCCCCTGTACTGTCCATGCAGGAGCCTCTGTCCTCTGCACTCTCTGCTACTAAAATAATCAACTCAGAGTCAGAATTGTTTCAGGGAGGGGGTAAAGCACCCCCAGAAAGCAGTGCCGGGGTCCCATGCCGACAGTACAGTGACCTGACGCTGTTGTTGCCGTAGTGTCGGGTGAAGTAAAACTGTCAAGGTAGCATTGGTATTCCCTCTGGGACAACTCTATTTCCAGATGCTTTGGTGTAGCAGCTGTTAGCGCAACCAGAACAGTGTTCATGGTGGACTTTGTTCAAGTCCCAGCTGATGCACTTATTTCTTTCTGTCTTTTGTGTTGTAGTAATTCAGTTTTTAAATAATGTATATGTGTGTAACAAGTGTATTGTGAGGGCAGATAACATTTAATTCTTATGCTTATAGATTTAAGACAGTTTTATTTTTAGGGCCCAGCTGAAGATGTTTAGTGAGGAAAGGTGACAGTCATATTTGTGATGTCAGTCACAAATGGATGGTACTTATTTAATTGTGAAGAGGCTACTGGATCTTATTCCAGTGCTGTCATCATGGTATTTCAATACTGTGTTCTTAGTTTCTCAGCCAATCAGATTACTTGATTTTTTTATTGCCATGTTATTATTACTATTACACTTTTATGATTGGTAAAACGGGGAATCTAAATTAAGGAATGGAGTTATTACAAAATAACTAACACAGTTCCTGTACATAACCTTCTGATTTGCCTTGTGCAAGTGTATGCAAAAAGCAGGAAAACGTGGCCAAGAAAAAAGCTTGTAGCCAGATATGCATGTGGATTAAATCAATAAACAACCACATGTTTTGGGTTGCCGGTTCCTCATCTCAACATCGGTAAGCTATATATCAGAAGTGGTTGGGTTTGCTCAACCACATTGCAAATATTCATACTGGGCATGGCGATTTGTATCCTGAGCGTATCCACCAGGAAATTACAGATGAGCAGGATTGGTTGAGGAAAGGTGCATTTATCATTATGTGAATGTAGCTAACATACATTTTCTAAAATTGGTGCTCACATATAAATATGTCCCAACTTACAGTGCTGATATCATTTAATTTTGTTTGTTCTGAAAGGAAGCAGACAACTAAAAATGGTATCAGATGTTGTTTCAAGTCCATACCTTCTGAAGGATCTGCAGCAAGTGTCACCAGCCTATCAGACTTATGGATTAGAAGTTTTCCATAGTCTTATATGCCATTTTGCTGCCAAATTTTCCCACTATTTTTTCGCAATGATCTATGCATGGTAATACATTTTTAGATATATGGTTCATGTAACACAATGTACATACAGATTATAGTGGTTGCTGTCTAACTGACAGTTTCCATCTTATTCTAACATTGCAGACATATACTAGCAGCCCTTCACTTTAATGAGAATACGTTGCAGTCTCAAGCTGCAACCAAGGGTGGGAAGCAACGCTTCAAAACATACTTTCCTAAGGCTAAAAAGGGACAAGAGACTGTTATGAAGCCTGTGAAGATGATGACCACATTCAGTAAGTAAAATAGATGCAACACTGAAAACATAACTTTTCTGTATGTACTTCAACACTTTGCTGCATTTGCAGGTTATGGAGTCAGTGGTATGTAAACAAAAAGATATGAAAGGGTGTGTGTTATACAGTTCTAACACATGGCTAGGGGGTGTAGTTATTCACGAGGCAGCTGGCCGAGTGCATCCAGTCCCTTAGCCATGTGTTAGAACTGTCTAACGCATATTCCTGGAGTGGCTTATTGCACTAATAAAATGGTTGTGTGTATTCTAAGTGGGAATTTGAGATTTAACCATGCATTACACACTTCTAACGCATGGCTAACCACCAATCAGACTGCTTGAAATCTTTTGACCATTTTACAAAACTTTATAAAGTCTGATTGTATGACCATTTCATTTTACAGCACTAACTATACTTGATATAATCAATGAGATGCACCAGCATGTACATGGAACATATTTTACCACATGGCCAGGGGCATAATAAGGCATGATGCAGCAGTCTGAGTGACTTTAGCCACTGGCTGTGCAGTAAAATATGTTCCGTGAACACCCTGGCGTGTCTTATTGCGCTTATAAAATATGTTTCCTTTTAAAAAATATTTTTCTGGACTTATGTTAATATGTTTACACATGTCAATACAGATGTATTTAGCTTAACTTATGGCAAAATAGTCTTTTGGCCTGCTAAACAGTGATGTCATTTCTTTTTTTGGGGGGGTAGGGGGGTACCAGCTGCTAGCAGACCCACACTCATGCTCCCTAGACAGTCACAGTCCCATCTGATTTTATAGCATTTATCTTCCTCAATTGCTGCTTTACTGCAAGCACCTCACACAAACAAGGAGAAAAAAAACATTCATTTGTGTTTTTTTATCTGGGGGAATAGCATCAGCCAAACTCTACATCTATTTCCCTCAGCTCCTCTCCACACTAAAATCTGTGTAGATTTTCTACTGTGATCCCAAACTCTGCTCCTTTTGTTCCACGCTGAAGTCTGCTGCTGCAAAACCTCCCACTGTTGGAGGTTTTCTTTTCAGTTTGTCAATAATGAACCATCAAACAGCAACGTGGTCTTCTTTCCAAGAAAGACACAAACTGTTGCTTCTCTCAGCCAACACAGACTGACTGAGCGATGGAGTAGTGGTCAGCGACAGTGGGGGGAAAAGAAAATGATGGTGTCATGGAAATGATAATAAAACAATCGTGCTTTTTTTTCTGACTTCAGTTGTAGCCGAACCTTGAGCTTTATTACATTTAATGGCGGGAAGCGGGCAGGGACTACAGCAGTAGCGGTTGAAGTTTGAGCCGTGTTAGTGAGGCAGAAGAAAATGGCTGCTTTTAAAATGTCAACATTCTAATGGCTCACCAACATTTTCTGTTATGCAGTCCTGCTTTACATTACTTGTTATTACCCATGCATGGAACAGATTTCATGCACAGGCAATAACCAATCAGAAAACCAGATTTTCTGTTCCCATTTTATAAGTTTCATTACTGCATGTATCACATGCCTTTTGTTTCCATTTTTGGAGAATCTGAGTGGTGAACAGAGACAACATCATAGGTGTTTTGGAACTGTGCATTTTGCACGGAGTCCCAAGAGCAGAGACACCTCCTCCCCCACCAAAAAATAAATAAAACCAAAAGCACAGGTATGGTAAACTTCTTTCTTCCTTATCCTGTATGTGGTCATTTTTGGTAAAGTGCAAAAATGGCACTAACAGAGACAAAAAAAAAATAATCTACTGGGAGGCAATGATAGTGATAGTGGGTGTTGGGAGTTGTCACCTCCCGTAGGTCCACTCCCACTGGGAGGGTGGAATGGGCTAACCTATCAAAATGGTGTGCATGCATGCCTCCACATGCACTCACAGTCCTGTGCCATGGGCAACCATGCGCAACCATTGTGTTCTGCCACCTATGGGTTCTTATTCCCTTTGACATTGAGAGTGAAGCTGAAGTGGTACATGGGAATCAGGACCCAGAGGTGACAAAACAATGTATAAAGTTGCTCATCCTGTAATTGTAATAGTGTATAGTATTATATGTAAAGCTGGCATTGTGTTTCTTATCTGTCTCACAATGGAACTGACTTGTGAAGTCTCTGCAAGCAATAATACTCTCCAGGGTGGGCGGTATTGGGCAATACCGGACCACCCAGGGGTGTAATGAGGCCCGACGGCCCAGGCGGAGGGCTTTATAGCCCCTGGAAGGTCTGATATTGCCCATACTGCCCACCCTGGAGGGTATTATTACTCTTAGAAAATGGGAAATGTAAAAGAAACTAAGTTTAGCAACATTTTTTTGCAAAAATATTCTTTTAAGATGTGTTGTGACATAAAATAGTTCCTCCACCTATACTATCCTAGAGCCTCTGTATTTGAAGCCTTAGGTCCTGGTTGTCATGGTTATTTCTGCCCCCCCATAGGTAGAGATACTATCATTGCTCTTCAGAGCAAGTTTGTGTGAGGTCACGATCATCAGGTGAATGGGAAAAATGTTATCTGTTGCTTGTGTTTTGCCTGCCCCTTTTAGAGTTTTGGTGGGAGCACTGCTATTGCAGTGAGTCTGAAAAGGCAGCGGAACAATGGGAGCTCACTGGCGATTATACTGCCTGACGCTTTTAGAGCTGTGGTGGTGCAGAGACTCTGAACAAGGAGTGGAAAATTGGGAGCTCGGCTGCAATTATCTAACGCACTCGTTCAGTGAGGTACAAGCTGTGCTTTTTTTTTTTATCGTAAACATGCGGGTTTGCGAGTTCACTGTAACACTGAACACAAGAAGTAGAACATTGGGCGCTCAGAGGCAATTATCTGATACACTGGTTCAGTGACGTGTGAGTTGTGCTTATTTTTTTTACCATGATCATATGGGTTTCTAAAAAGCCAGACGAGGGAACAGTGTGGGAGAAGGCTGATAGGATGGGTGACTGTAGGATTTTTTTGTGTACCTCGGTGAGTCACGTGCAACGCATGTAACGGCTGTTAGCTGTTGCCAGAAAACTGGGGGGGGGGTGGATTTCATGGACTCTGTCACTGGCTCTGTAAAGAAGTGGAAAGTAGGAAAATGAACATTTTTAAGATATGTGCTTTTTGTTGTTGGTGAAATAAATAAGTAAATGACAAATACATTTGTTGAGGTATCTTGTGTATGGCCAACATGAAGGTCTTGCTAAGCGTAAAAAAAAATGGCGGCAGTTTGAAATTATGTGCCCAGTGCATCAGCCAATGACAAAGCAGGCTGGGCACAAGGATATTCGGCTGGACATGAGGCACATTTGGGCTGGGACTTTTTACTTGGTGGGCATCTATTGAAAGTTAATGTACCCCTGTTGAAGGGGCACTAGCCAATCAGATGCTTCCAAATAAAAAGTCAATTTTCTAAAGAGGTTATAGAATGCTGTTCTGCAACAGAATTGGACAGAGGAAAGGAAGTATGTGGTAGCATTCCAAGTTGTTCTGCTACAGTGGTGACATGAGTCCTGCAGCAGAACATCATAATGATGTCTCCACTGCAACAGAAAAAGCATATTCCAGGCATTGAATTCCATGCATAACAATATTCCACTATACACTTTGAATCAATACAAATCTACATGAAAAAAATGTGACTTACTATAAATGTAAAAATTGTTTTATAAAGTGCTATGCATCACTGATAATGCTCTTCTTTGTTTTCTACACAGATTACCTGCGTAAAGTCCACAAAGGGATTGTGAGACTTTGCGAGTCATATCCATCTCACAAGAAGGCATGCATTTTTTATGAGGGAGACATTGTACCTTGCCCAGTTGCATCACTGTTTGTTCACCCATCAAAAGAAGAACTGATTGAAAAATGAAAGTCTCGACTCCTCAAAATAACTAAGGACTAATACTGGTCAGAACTATGCAAATGCAAATGCAAGTGGTCCCATACTGTGTTAATTGAAACACTGTGAATTATCTAACAATAATTAGAAGTTACAGACGTTATAGAAGTTATACTGAACAGTTTTTATTCAAAAGTCTAGTTTATTGGAGTACGAAGTAGTTGAAGCCATAGTAATTCACGATAAAAATACAACAGTAATGTACATCATCAAAATGACTTTCCAGTGAACAATACTTTAATTAATATTATTGCATTTTTATTTAAACCACTTTGCAACTATAATACTTGAAATTCTTGATATATGCAAAATGAATAAACAACAGTTTGCTAAGTAAGAAATGCTATGTAATAAGTTTAATGAAAAAAAACATTTCTTGTTTTATTATTGAACAAAAGTCAAAAAACCTTAAATGGGAACAATTGTAACTAGTTCAATCAACATAATAAATGTTTTCATGTTCCCAGTCTTGTGGTTTTCTGTGATTGGTAGGGTGTATATTGACAGCTACTCATGCTGTGGTGGAGGGAGGAACCCAGTATACTCATCAGAGGCAAAGATGGCATGGATGACCGACATAGCTCATGCTGGTATTTTGCGATGATTCCATTTACCAAGACACTGCCATATGCACCAGACAAAGCATCGATATGATGTATGACAGTAGCTCCTATGTAAACATAACCAAATACAATCTGTACATAAAGCAATGTTTAATATGAACCTTAATATAATAACTGTAATTTACCAATGGGTGATAATTGATGAAGTGCTAAACACCACACAAAGCATCAAATCATCCACCCAGTTTATTTTACGAGGATGGGGGGGTTGACTTGTGGACTAGGGGAGGAGCACCATGTGTTGCACTGACCATATGAACATACGAAGATGCAAGTGAAAGATGGCATTTGTGTATATCAAGTCTTCTCAAATGACAGGGTTAACAGCTTGAGCTTATGTCTATGCAACCCATTACCACCAGCTCCAAACCTCAATACTCATGATACTTACAGTGAGAAAGTGAGGGATATCTACCAATGAAGAAGTGTAGGGGGGAGGGAAGGGGGAGGTTCAAGGCACAAGTTGAACAGTAGTATCATTGAATGCAAAGAGATTGACAAACCATGTATCAGAGTTCCTTGTAACGGTGACTTTAACATACCTTGTGGTTCAGTGGCATACTGTAATAACCACAGATCCAGAAGCAAATGATTTGATACCGTTTAATGGACCAACATAGATGTAACAACAAGAACAGCTCGTTCATTTCAGACCAATCCTTCTTCAGATGCTCATGGCAGTTGTTTAGAAAATACAGTACTTATAACAACTAGATAATGCAGAAAAACAGGAAAAAATCCCCATTGGTTTAAAATACTCATTTAAAAAAAAAAAAAGATAATGTCAGAAGTTTCCAACAGAATGCTGCCTTCAGCCAGAAAGAACCTTAGGTCAGATGTGCGTGGTGGAACACACATACAAAGAATCCTACTGCATTCTTTGTATGTGTGTTCCACCAAGCACATCTGACCCAAGGTTCTTTCTGGCTGAAGGCAGTATTGTACTGTTAAACTTCTCTGACATCATCTTCTGTTTTTTTTTTTTTAAATGAGTATTTTAAACCAATGGGGATTTTTTTCTGTTTTTCTCTGCATTATCTAGCTGTATTGTATTTTCTAAACAACTGCCATGAGCTTCTGAAGAAGGACTGGTTGGTTCGAAAGCTAGAGCACTTTGTTCTTGTTGTTACATCTATGTTGGTCCATCAAAAGGTATCAAATCATTTGCTTCTGGATCTATTCTTGCAAGGACCAATACGGCAACTACTAAATCTAGATTGTAATAACCACAGTCATCAGTGAACTGGTAGTGCTGGAGGCTGGTCAGGACAGCTACATATTACAGGGAGTGACACATCATGCCAGGGAAGGGAGTAGTGGCAGGATGGAATGTGGTGCTGGAGGAGTTTATCAAACTGAGGAAGGTGGATAGCTTTAAGCAATGTGGACAACGGGTCAGTGGCAGGGTAACTACAGTCAATAACACAATGAGAGATAGTTTAGTTACAGTGGATGGAAGGATGGAGGGGACTGAATGCTGTTTGAGAAACTGCTATGGTATTAAACTGCGAGCTGCATAGTAGGGTAGACTTGATATACGTGTGTGCCTTCTCTGTCTGCTGTTTTGTATGTTCATATGTTTGCACTTAATTTAGCCCTACGCCTATCACTGCCTTGCTTGAAGCTGCCCACCATATTCCAAAACGCCATCCCTTTTGGAAGTGCACTGCAAGTGTCCACCACCCTCTGTGTGAAGAAGTGCTTCCTGACCTCCCTCATAAACCTCCACCATCAAGCTTAAGACTGAGCCTCCTTGTGTTATTGTTGTCACTTAACTTACAGATACCCTCCTCATCCACCTTATATTTTCATTTCAAGTATGACAAGTGTAACCCCCCCCCCGTTACCTAGGGTTACTAGAATCCCAGTAAGGCCTAGTGGTAGGCAGGGAAGACAGCTTGTGAAACTCCAGTTAAATGGATTTCACACTGTCTCACTCTGTTCTCAGTCTCAGTCTCAGCTGAGACTGAGGGATGATGTAATGATAGAACTTTCGCAGCTGCATAAGCCACACTGGAATGTTGCAGTTGGTGGTTAGTGTAGAACGTTGGGGATTTTGAATTCAGTCTGTGTGCAGTCTGAGTGAGAGACAGTAGTACAGCTGAGTGTGTGCAGGCTCTCAGAGCTTTAAGCTCTGTTTTAGAGCTACTTTTGGAAGGTGTGTGTTTCCACCTGAAGAGGAACACAGGAACTAGTATTTGAAGTGGTGGAGACCGTTTTCAATGGCTCAAGAGCCCCATCCCTGAGGGGATGGTGGGAAAGTTTCACCTGTTTTCCAGGGGCAACCCTCCTGTGTCCAGCTAAGGGAAAGAAGCTGCCTATTCAAGTTGTGCTGAGGCACCAGAAGCTCTGAGAGAGAAATTCCTTGTGGAGGAATCGCCTGTGGGGCACCTGCAACCAAAGGGTGAGTTCGCACTGAAAAAGGGACGAGTGTTTTTTCACCTGAACAGTTGGAAAAGTGGGGATTGGACTGCTTAACCTGTGGGAGGTCTAGAGTAATGGACATTGTCCACTTAACTCAAGTATGTTCAAGTCCAGTACAAAGAGTGAAGGAAATTGGGGATTGGACTGCTTAACTCAGTGGGGGGGGGTCTAGAGAAATGGACAATGCCACTTAAAAGTATGTTCAAGTCCAGCACAAATGGGAAGCAAGACAAGTAGATGGAATGTGGTATACATTTAGCAAGAATCTACATTGCAAAGCTTTACAGGATGAGGTGTTTACTGTCCAGAGAAATGGCTGGGTAGGAATTGTGGGAGCGAGAGGTGGGAGACCCCCCATCAGTAGTAACCAAATTCACCTCTACGAATTTGCTCTGAGACACCTTTTACTTTCTCTCAGGTACTTGGCCAGTGCCTGAGGAAAGTACCCAGACATGGGATTGAAAGGAAGTTTCTCTGATGGAGCCGAGGTGCTCTTAGGTGGTTTAGGGAGCCACCAGAAAATGTTTCCATGAAGTCTGGAAGGTGTCCGAGTGGCTGTCAAGGGAGCTGAGCCAGGGAAAACTCAGAACAATGTACAAGCTTGGGCTGTGTAATCCAAAGCAGCATGCAAGTCTGGGCTGTGTTCCTGGTGGGTTCACAGCCTGAGGGCTAAATTGTTGAGGAAGTGTTCTTGCTCTTTTAATCTGCATTACCAGAAGTGTAGTCCCATGGGTGTCCGTCTATGCTTTGTTTATTCTGTTTGTATGTGAATAAAAAGCCACACTTTAGAATCCCACTTCTGGTATTGGACATTACAGTTATTGCTTCCTGTGTTCGGAATTACTTGGGTGCCCCTGTGCAGAGTAGCCAAACCTAGCCTTTGTGCCGAGTGACCTGTTTCTCCCCAAACCCAGCCCACCTGGTATTGCTATCAGATTCAAATGGCATACCAGCCTGGGGTTACAAAATGGAGGCACCACTGAGGATTTGGGTTTAGAACTTAGAGAGGAATGCAAGAAAGGTGCTCGGGCAAAGGGCTAGCGTTTTGGTTATCTGGCAGTGGGTAGCCCAAAAATCTGAAGCAAGGTTAACTAATGTGCCACTGTGTGCTGTTGTTCCTGTGCTGCTGTTAAAATGCTAACTGTTTACCAAGGAGCAGTAAAGCCTGAGAGTGTGTGCCCTTGTCCTGCATCAAAATTACAGCATTTTGCCAGCTTTTAAAACTGTTGTGACAAAGAAAAGTGTGGAAAACTAGGGGTAGCAAAGGAAAATTGTGCCCTGGACATTGGAAATGCTTTCTTGTGAACTGAGAGACTTGTTGTGTTAATGGCCATGAAAAATGGTTGAAATGGGCTCCCACCATGGAGTCAGTCGAGGAAAAAAAAAAAGTGTGGTTTTGCAGTTTAAATTTGCCTGCTTTACGACCGCCATGAGGAGAAGAGCATTCGAGAGGAAAGAGGCTCATTTGCATGGCGTCGTGTGATTGGTGAGACTGCAATCAGTTCCACCCCAAGCCAGCTCTACAGTGAGTGCCCAGCATTCGAGAGGGAGTGTGAGTGGAGTGTGTGTACTGGCTTACAGGAGGAGCGTCGCGGTGACTGAAAGCTCTGTAAAAGTTAAAAAAACTGTCTGTTCTGTTTAAATTTCGGGCTCAACCCACATCTCGATTGACTGGACTGTAAGTGTGGTGTTCAGAGGGACAATCGGCAGGACTGCCAACCTGCTTCTGTTCAGAGGCCTCCAAGACTGGCTGCAGGCCATTTTCCATAGCAGCAAACAGCTACTGATAACAGTGAGTACCAACAGAAATAATTGCTCAAACAAGTGATTTTTGCCAAAAACCAGCTGAATCTGAGTGTAGCTGTGTAATCGCTTTGAAAACAAGGACTGTGTTAAGTTTACCAGCAAAAGCAAGCTTTTTAAGCCATTGACTGTGAGCATAGTTAGGGATTCAGCATCAGTGTAAGTTTCAAAGCCATGAGAGAGACTGTGAGTTGTATCAAGATATGCAGCAGGAGTTACAGGCAATCCTGTGCTTGAAATACTGAGGCTTTAAGGGACTGTGAGCTACAGCAATGTCTTCAGCAAGTGAAAAGTCTGTGGTAAATCATATAAATGTGCTAGGAAAAAGAACAGTGCAAGTTTGTGCAGTTTGAGCAAAGTTATCAGTAGAGTGTGTAAATCAGATGCGCAGTGGCTTCACCCAATTTCAGAATGTTGATGCATAGGAGTGCTGCCGCTGCCATTACAGGGTGGGGTAGTAATGTAAACACAGCAGCAGAAGAGCCATTTTGAAAGTGAAAGAAAGTATTCAGTGATGTGGGGCTTTCAATAACAGTGAGCGTTTGTTTGTTTTTCTCTGTAGTCATGGCCTCAGGACCAGCCCACTACCCGGATCATGCCCGGGCTGTGGTAGCAGTAGAAGTAAACAAGTTAAGGGACATTGAGAGATGTTATTACGGAGGACAACTGCCTCCTCATGTGGTGATTCCTGGATATCCAGTGCAAGTGTGCTTAATGTGCTTAAATGCTGGAAGGGACGTCTTCATGGTACCTCACTGTTCCGGGTGCCTAGAGAAATATGGTTTATTTAATGTGCCCAAGATTCATTTGGCTCCCACATGGACAAAAGTTCAAGAATCTGCAGTTGGCAGCACACAGCACCAGGCGGAGCCTGTTGGAGTAGGCCCCTCGGGGGAGTGTGGCACAAAGCTAGAGGGTGCAGATTTACAGACAGAACAATGTGCTGATGTTTTGGATTCTGAATCACTGAGAGACAATTCAGGAAGAGCATCAGTAGACCCTTGGAGAGGGGGACCTGCCCCAGTATCATAGGAGAAGATGAGATGAGGGAGGCCTTTGAATGGGAGGTTTCAGCCTCCGGGCCCAGTGAAGAGTGGATAGTCTCAGGAGTGAGGATGACTGCTCACTCCTGGGCACAGATTCTCAGTGAGGAAGAAGAAGAGGGGGAACCTATGTGGCCTTGTGAAAAAGGAACTGGTACACAGCCTCAAGCTCTTGCCTTAGAGAAATGCATGGAAGAGAGTGGTGATTCCACTGCCCTGGCTGTGCAAGAAGAAGTCAGGGATCCATTTTTTGTGTCTTTGAGAATGCGTAGCTGGAAGAACCAGGACTGGCCACCCCCAGGCCAGGCCAGAGGTCTCAAGTTGACCAAAGCTAGCAAAGAGGAGAGACTGGTTCGTAGGAAGGCAAATGAAATCTATGGGATGTCCTTTCCTACCTTTCCTCGGAGAGTCTGGGAGGAGACTGAACAAAACAGGAAGTCCTGGATTTGGGCAGAAGCAATGGAATGTGTGCATCCTGGTGCAAACAAGCATGTCAGAAACCGAACGTTTCACAAAAAATACAGTCAGTGGAAAAGAGGCAGGACACTGTTAATGGACACTGTTCAAATAGTGGATGGAGAGGGATGTGAAACCTTTCACAGTGTGAATTATGTGCGCCCAGACGGGGTAATAATTCAAGCACCTGACCCATTGTGCTATTGGCCATAATGCAAAGACCTCCCTGCGAATGTGCCCATGCCTACCAAATGGAAAGCTGAGCAGTGGTAGTGAGTGCTGCCACTCCAGGCATTGCAGTGCCTTTGTTGTTCCACCAGTATGGATGTCCAGGACTCAGGTGCCCCACATTCATCAGTTCTACAGTGTACTGGCTTCCAGAATCCATCGACTGGCCCACCAGATGACTTCAGATCCAGAGAGGACGCCAGCCCAGCTGTATCCTGATTCATCGCCTGGTACCCGGATGACGTCAGACCAGCTGTTTTCCTTTTTGTCCCTGTTCCAAGGTTCCATCTCCAGAGATGACATCAAACCAGCAGTTTCCAGACGTGCCCTCCTGTCATTCCCAGAAGATGTCTGCCCAGCTGTATCAAAAGAATGCTGCCAGGGAGAGTTTTCGGCTGAGGACCAGGTTGGTGCTGTTTTCATTCTACAAGGGACTGCTAAATCCAGACTTTTCTATTCTTATGACATTGCAGTACACATCCTACACTAGCAGACTCTAGATGTTTGAACTGTCCTCAAAGCCTCTCCCCTTCGGGATTTTGGCCTGCTAGAACTGTGCTTTACTGGGCTCCGGCCCAGAAGAGACTTTTTAATGGACTAGCCTTCGGGCACTGTGGTCACTAGATGGGACTTTTAGGGCACTCCATCCCCCAAATGGTGTATTGTAAATAATGTCATTGTTTTCTACTGTTTTCTAATGTTTATACTGTTTTTCTACCTTTTCTAAAAAAATCTTTTTGGGATTCTCCAGTGTTTTGATGGTAAGGGTTTAGATAGACTGTGTATGCAGATTAGGAGTGTGTGTTGTCTTTCTTTTTTCTTGCAGGTGTCCCTGAAGAAGATAGAAGAGAAGACAAGAAGAGGAGGAGGAGGGACTCATCAGAGTTTCTCACTAGTACTTTAGTGTGTAGTGTTTAAAGTACTGTTGTTGTTGTTACTGGGTGTAACCTTTTTCTTCCACAGGTATGGTTGTGGGGAAATGCGGGAGTAATGCATATGGTATGGTATTAGCTCCTGGTGTGTGGTTGCATGGTGTCCAGGGTCAGTGAGGTCCCCTGTTTGTTTTGTTTTGGGATTTGAGTTAGAGGCAGTCAGGTTTTCCCTAGAGGGCTGGGGGGATAGACAGGCTGTGGTCCTGAACAGCCATAGGGACTGCAGTGCTGATCTATTAGGGCTATGCTCTGGACAGTTCTTCCAGAACCACTGGGTACCCATAGTCAGCAGGTAGAATAGAGGCTGATGCATCAGCCGATGGCCTATGGGCCCTTAGTGTTGCCTGTCTGTGCCTAGCACATGGTAGGAGGGGGCCTGATCACCCCTCTCTGTAGGTAACAAATAAGGTAGGATGACCTAAGCTGGGTAACCAATGACTGCGGACAGTCATTTTCCTGGCCAAGGGTGAATGTAACCCCTCTGTTACCCAGGGTCACTAGAATCTCAGTAAGACCTAGTGGTAGGCAGGGAAGGCAGCTTGTGAAACTCCAGTTAAATGGATTTCACACTGTCTCACTCTGTTCTCAGTCTCAGCAGAGACTGAGGGATGACATCATGATAGAACTTTCACAGCTGCATAAGCCACACTGGAATGTTGCAGTTGGAGGTTTGTGTAGAACGTTGGGGATTTTGAATTCAGTCTGTGTGCAGTCTGAGTGAGAGACACTAGTACAGCTGAGTGTGTGTAGGCTCTCAGAGCTTTAAGCTCTGTTTTAGAGCTACTTTTGGAAGGTGTGTGTTTCCACCTGAAGAAGAACACAGGAACTGGTATTTGAAGTGGTGGAGACTGGTTTCAATGGTTCAAGAGCCCCATCCATGAGGGGATGGTGGGAAGGTTTTTGCCTGTTTTCCAGGGGCAACCCTCTTGTGTCTGGCTAAGGGAAAGAAGCTGCCTATTCAAGTTGTGCTGAGGCACCAGAAGCTCTGAGAGAGAAATTCCTTGTGGAGGAATCACCTGCGGGGCACCTGCAACCAAAGAGTGAGTTCGCTCTAAAAAAAGGGCAGAGTGTTTTTTCACCTGAACAGTTGGAAAGTGGGGATTGGACTGCTTAATCTGTGGGAGGTCTAGAGTAATGGACATTGTCCACTTAACTCAAGTATGTTCAAGTCCAGCACAAAGAGTGATTGCAAAGCTTTACAGGATGAGGTGTTTACTGTCCATAGAAATGGCTGGGTAGGAATTGTGGGAGCGAGAGGTGGGAGACCCCCCATCAGTAGTAACCAAATTCACCTCTACGGATTTGCTCTGAGACACCTTTTACTTTCTCTCAGGTACTTGGCCAGTGCCTGAGGAAAGTACCCAGACATGGGATTGAAAGGAAGTTTCCCTGATGGAGCCAAGGTGTTCTTAGGTGGTTTAGGGAGCCACCAGAAAATGTTTCCATGAAGTCTGGAAGGTGTCCGAGTGGCTGTCAAGGGAGCCGAGCCAGGGAAAACCCAGAACAGTGTACAAGTTTGGGCTGTGTAATACAAAGCAGCATGCAAGTCCAGGCTGTGTTCCTGGTGGGTTCAGAGCCTGAGGGCTAAATTGTTGAGGAAGTGTTCTTGCTCTTTTAATCTGCATTACCAGGAGTGTAGCCCCATGGGGGTCCATCTATGCTTTGTTTATTCTGTTTGAATGTGAATAAAAAGCCACACTTTAGAATCCCACTTCTGGTATTGGACATTACAGTTATTGCTTCCTGTGTTCAGAATTACTTGGCTGCCCCTGTGCAGAGTAGCCAAACCTAGCCTTTGTGCCGAGTGACCTATTCCTCCCCAAACCCAGCCCACCTGGTATTGCTGTCAGATTCAAATGGCATACCTGCCTGGGGTTACACAAGGACACTATCATGACAAGAGGGATGATGGGAATAAGGATGTAGTAGATTAGATTCATAACATCAACAAAATGTGAGAAGATGCTGATGGGTGATCTCAATATTCAAGACATGGATTGGACCATCCCAGCAGCTGCTTCAACCAGGATCCATGACAGTCTGGATTTATTTATTTAGTAAACCAGAATTACAACCCTTTGAGTCATAGACTCATTTCCAAAGGCTCCACTTCATAATAAAACATAGAAGCTGTCCTGTTGGCACAGCGGTAGCGCTACCGCTCATGACGCTGGTGACCCAGGTTTAGGAACAAGCCCGGGGAGCTGGAGGACCAGCCAGGGGGAGAAGGCTGAGCATCTGTGGACTGCTCACCTTCTTCAGGGAGGGAGGGGGGACAAGGTTCGGTGCTCGACTAACCCCAGGCGGAGGCCTGGGGTTCAGCAAGTGCCTGGCCACTCCAGGAGGGTCAGGCATGCCTGATGTCAGTGGAGCTCTGCCTTGACATCAGGGCACATGGCATGCCCAGGAAAAAAGAAGGAAAAACATTCCCATCGCTCCGAGTAGATGAAGCACCAGCACAGACCTCAATGGTCCCCTGCCTGTCCCACGCGGTGACCCCGACAAAGTGCCGTTAGTTCAGGGTGCATGGGGCCCCACCTCATTCCTGCCTGGGGGAAATCCAAGGCTACATGGGGGGTTCACCATGGGGATCCAGGTATGGAAGAAACCGAGGCAGACACCAGACGCTTCCAAAAAAGTGGAGTGTAGGGGAGTAGGGGAAGGTGGAAAAATAGATAGTAAAAAAAAAAAAAAGAATAAAACATAGACATTCATACAGTACATACATAGAATAAATGTGGGTGAGCAATCATACAGAGTATAAGTACAATGAGCATGGGTTAATGCCTATACATTTGGTAGATAAAACAGGGCAGAGCTATCGACATATTCACCTAATGAGCGGTTAAAACCTATACAATTGGTAGTTAAAGCAATGCATGATATGAGTTGGTAGTAAGTCACCTCAGGGAGGCCTAGTCTTATACATAATACAATGCATTCATAGTTCAGTGCAACTATATGGTAAATGAGGGAGTTGAGGAGCCTGTAGGCTAGAAATAGTGAGGGCTCTCCACTGCCTGGCCAAGGGTGGATTCAATCTAGTTGTGCAGGTGTCAGATAGCTAATGAGTTATCCAAACAAAGACAGAACTATCCTGGACCTCCCACCAAGCAGATTGTAGTATATCCTGATTGAAGGTCAACAGGGAACCAATGACCACCACATAGTATGGTTCAGCATTAGAATAAACCCACAAACTAGTCACACAGACACTAATGCTATACATTTTATAAGGTTGGATATTGCTAAAACCTGAACATGTTTCAAAGAGGCACTGGCAAGATAGGAGATAGAAGGGGCAGTTGAACAGTAGTATGAACACATGAAGAAAACCATATATGAGATGAAGAATCAATGCGCCGAGGTGGAAAAAAAGAGAAGAGATTGATGAACCACTATGGTTCTAAAAATGCCTGGCATAAAAGTTTCTGAGAAAAATAGTGAGTTTCAGCAAATATGATGAGACTCACAAGGTGGAGGACAGGGAGCTGTACCTAAAGAATCTACAATGAGTGGGGAAGTTGCAAGAAGCACAAAGGTGCAAAACAAAGTCAGATAGGCACAGATGGTCGGGAAGGGGAACAAGACATTGTATAGGTACATCAGCGGACAAAGGAAAACAAGGAGAGGGATAGTATGGTATAAGGTGGGCTACAGGGGAATGTATGGAGGGATACATGGATAAGGCAGATAAGGCAGAAATATGGGTGAAAGACATGAGGGTGAGAGGGGAAGTATGCACAAGTACATTCTCAGTGGAGAGGAGTTCACATAACTGAAGGTGAAGAAAGCAATGGGACAGGATGACACACATCAAATGTTATTAAATGAGATGCAAAGAAAGCTAATGGCTAAAAAGATATGATAAGTTGCAAATAGAACAATGCCTAGATTTTTAAAATACCCTAGTGGATAGGTTATAAGTTTTCAGCTACCAAACAGGGTATTCCTTTAAATGTCTTTATTTCCAAATGTACTTTTAAGATGCCTTCAAGGAACTTCTGGTTCGTCTCCAAATGATCAGTTTTATAATTTATATGCAGTTTGTTACTGCCACTTGTCCCTTTAAAAATGGAGGTCAGCAATGCTGATAATACTGAGAAGGAAAGAAAATAGCAAGTCTCCCCTGATGATATTTAATATCCAGATTCTAAGATGTAGTGTGTATACTGCGGATTCAATGCAGTCGAATAAGATAAACATCAGAGCGAGGGTTTGAAGTGAAAAAAAAAATAATATTTGCAATAAAATAGTTAGATACTCCTTTATGAGGGTTCAAGTCCCTTCAATTAAATGAATACTTGTATTTCATGGGAGAGAAAAAAAAACACTAAGTTATAAGTACAAGGGAGTACTCAAATGATTTAGCTACATCAGTTGCAGTAAAACCGAGCAGATTTATTCATTGACCCCAAAAACACATATAACCCCCTAGAGTGAAAAACAAAGGGAATATATACTTGAATAAAATAAAACTTACAGTTATATGATGAAAACTTGAATTTCCGAAAGTTTATCTGGCAATCTGCAATAAATAGTAATGCAAGGTTTGTCAATATACCACATCTGATTACAAGCATAGATATACTCAATTCAGCTCTATAGCAATGTAGGCAGGTTAGTCAAATAATTAATGACTTAAAAAGATGTCTCTCTCTTCAAGTTGGGGGCATATAGTGTGTGTGCTGCAGTATTGCAGTCAAATCAGTTTATGTTTTTTCTGCCATCAAGTGCAAAGTAGTCTAACAGTGACATCTGACTTCAGAGTCAAGGGTAATGTGTGAAATTAAACTATGGAAAAATAAATGTTCCCCATACACCACCAAAGAAGTAGGAGCTGGCCACTCATTGCAGGTCAGAGATCATATGAGCTTAAGAGGACATGCATTTTTATACCCCATGTGGGGGATATCTACTAGCTGATGTCAGCACTTCTTATTTTGAGAACACTGAAACTACCAGTGGAGGAAAAAGTAAAACAAATATATGGGGAATCTCAATGCAAAGGGTTGAATAAAACTTACTAAACATTTGTTTCAAATATATAAACATTAAAAATATAATCCCTCTGGTTCAGAAATGCATGAAAAAAGTCAAGTGAAAGTATGTTATGAATTCTCCAATAATACATTTATAGGATTTTATTCATCCACATGATTTCAATGTTGGGACAAAATTCAGGGGCTCCATGGAGATCTTGTTTAATTTTAACTGTTGGGATATGAGAAATGTCATTGGCAAAAAAGCTAAAAAAGAAATACAAAAGAAACCCCTCAAAGTACGAAGTAACAGAAACATGTAAATACAATACAAATGTTTAAGCACAGCAGCACTGCACCCAAATTCCCAACCTCAAACAACCACAAGAGTATAATGGAATACAGGAGCAATGCACATTGTAACAAAAATAAACCTAAAACTATATACAAAAAAATGAACAAACATAATGTGAAGTGAAATAAGTTAACAAACGACAGCTAGCTTTCAGTATGTATGATTAATTCACTCCTTACCAAGTGCAAAAGTGCAAGAGTCACCATATACTGTAAATTACATAGCATACCATGGGTAAAACACAGAATGCGGTTTAAAAGTTGAAAGCTGAGGCTTTAAACTACAAAAATATACAACTGTAACAGGCAAAAGCAAACAACCAAATTTTTTTTTTGTTTTTAAATTCTTGATTATCCAATGATAAAATCCCTTTCTTCCTTGCCATCAAACATGTCCCTCAATGGTCAATCCTGTGACAGTACTTCCTTTACTAATACCTTGCCCACTGTATGTAAGCACTCCAGCATCCTGTTGTATGCAAACAATGTAGTATTATACACCAAATCCAGCAAAATGGATAAAATAAATTGTGGTCTGAGTACTAGCCTTCATCTCCGACAGGCATGGCTTCAAATCAATAGGCTATTGCTTTATAAAAGCAAAACTAAGGTCATGTTCTTTGGCTTTACTGTAAGGTACAGTATATACAGTAAGCACAGAAATAATGTCAGCCTGGCTACTGCTAACAGTGCCTTAACTTAATGTATGGATAATTTTCAATACCAGGGGTACACCTTGGTTCAGTCTCTCCTTGCTGAGCTTTTTAATGTTACTACTAAAACAGTTTAACATAAACTTGTCATGCTATATCCAGTCAAGAACTATCTGAGACCAGAAGCCAGAGTCAGTATAGCACAGCAGTTGCTGCTTTCTCTTACTGAATATGGGTCCCTGGTCTACAATCTGGCCTCAGCTTCTATGTTCCAAAGGAAAGCAGTGCTCTGGTATGCTACATAACTATATTCTGTGGTTTTCCCTGATGGCAGACCTTTAAAGGCACTCTTTACTTCTGTACTCCTGACTCAACTGGTTCTCACTAGACAGCAAAGACTTTCTCAACATTAGATTTCTGGCACACAATGCTATGTCACACAAGTACATGGACATCTTGCCTCCCAGTTGTCACCCTCCTCACTAGAACTAGTATTCTTTGTTTCATAGACATAAACTGTTCATTCATTGAGCATGTACTGTATACAGCAGTATGCGCTCATACAGAGCTCAGTTGGTGGTTGGCTGTTGAGGTGAGAGGTGGGCTGTGCCAGTCACTGGCTGGGGATGGGTGGGGGGAGCAGGATGGGCTAGCACTGCCGAGTGGGGGCCACTAGACTACCAGGGTGTACAGGTTGTGCAGATGTGCGGCAAAATTACAATTACTGGTGAGCTGGTGATTAGTGTTCGGGGCATGTGGGTGGGGGCATGATTAGCCCTGCAGGACATTACTTGGGGATCAGGGCTTGGGGGTGCCAGCAGCCCACAAAGGGCATTGATGGGTCCAACACTATGGGGGATGGGTGGGAGGAGCTTCTGTGGGATCATGGGGGGGTGACTCTTGGGTGCACATAGCACAGTAGTGCACCCCCGGTGGACGCATAGTACACCAAGATCAGCTAATAGCTGGTCTAACTGTATTTTGCCCAATGTCCACCAGGGATTGTCTTGGAATAGCAAATGTGCTGTTCTGGCAGCCATCATCCTGAAATATGGCGCAAGTGCTGCTTTAAACCCCCTTGTGCTATGTTGCAGGGGTTTTATGGCACACATGGTGGTGTAGGACCACTTCAGTGCAAGCAGCCTGTGACATGTCGCAGACTGTGTTTTGGAATGCTGAATGACATTACACATGGCGCAAAGTGCTACTTGCACCATTTGTTTTGGTGCAAGTCATGCTGCGCCATGTAAAACCATTCTGGAATCAGGTCCCCTGTCTGCGAGTA
Source organism: Neoceratodus forsteri (assembly GCA_016271365.2). Lineage (NCBI taxonomy): Eukaryota > Metazoa > Chordata > Ceratodontiformes > Ceratodontidae > Neoceratodus > Neoceratodus forsteri. Next base: position 1,122,769,504 of record CM057449.1, on the reverse strand, counting down.
TTTTATGGCATACAATTATTTCCACCTGACCCCCTGCTTTAACCCCTCATCTCTAAATGCCTTTTGTGTTCCTTTATTTCCCAGTGAATGAGCTAAAAGATTTTTGAGCATATTATGGACTGATTTCCATACAGAACGATTTGTTTCTTTTGTGCTTTTTGGGAGGCCATAAATTGAGAGGATTACTTTTCAGTTTTGATCAGTTTTGTATACTAATTTCAAATGTTTTCTCATATTCATCAATAGTCCTCAGTGAATTATTTGCTGAGTCATATACTAAAGCCAACTTAGTTATCAAGTGGAGATTATCAGCTTTCACTGCCTCTTGAAATGACTACTGTATTGTAATCTTCCAGTCACTCAGCTACAAGTTGGCTCAAAATGAGGCAACTGTATTATTGACTGGCGTGCCCAAATTCTTGAAAGTTATATTTGCTCAATGTGATTTGCACCGTTTGCCAATAAAAAGATGACCTCAGTTTTAAATACCCTTGCTGGTTTACAAGGCCATAAACATGCCTATATTCAGATCCACTTGCAACCCTCAGGAGGATCTTGAAGATAACCAGAGTCTGCACTTAGATACCTGGGGAGTCATTATTGCCCCTCCCACAATATTAAAAACATTGCTGGGAACTGAACATTTTCTGTTCCTGCTACTAGAGTTAATACTGTTTCAAGAGCTATTCATGCTGCCACCTCAGAGGAAATGTTTATGTCTAAAATAAAGACCTGTCTTTTTAGAGTTGCATATGCAGGTGATTGACAGACAGGCTTGTGATTTTTTAAAATGTAATTGTTTAACATATGCATTGAGTCTGTATTTCTGCATTTTCATTGAAGTGCTGTATAAATACATTTCACATATGTTTTGTTTTTATTTAAAAGAGGGAAGGATGACAATTAGCCAATTGAGCAAATGCTCATTTTCAATGACATTCTGAATACACACCATTAAAAATCTGTACCGAAGTACATTGTAATTAATTCCCATCACAGTATAACTAATAAAAACAAATGATGAAATATAAATATTAATTTTTACACATTGTCAGAACAGTCATAACACAGCCAGGTTTACAAGTTCTTACAAGAGTCACAATATACTGAACAGCTAGTTTTAAACCTTTGCCATAAAATGTGCAGAGATGGGAAACCATTACTATTAGACTTAGTACGTATATAAAGATATACAGTAAGTAGCCCTTAAAAATGAAGTTCTATCTATCTATCTATCTATCTATCTATCTATCTATCTATCTAACTATCTATCTATCTGTCTGACCCATCTACCATCTGCCAAGGGAATTTTAGTGCTTAATAGAGTTGGGCTTTCAATTTTAAGACCAATTTTCTCAACTTATATTCATTCTTCCAATATTCATAGCGAGATCCATTGGGTCTGTTATTATTAAATCATGCTCTTCTACTTATTTATTTTGAAATCTTCAAGTAGATAAGATTGGATTCTCCATGACATACTGTATTTTACAAACTATTTTTCAATAAGTAAAAAGATTAGGGCTGGATTTTTGGCCAGTTGGGCACCATTTGGCTATACTTGTGGTACTAATGACAAGACTGTTAGGCCACCACAAGATACATATCAAAAATGATATGTGTAACTTATGACACATGCATAATTTTTTCTACTGTAAAGTGAATAAAGCATTTCAATGTGTCAGAATGTTTGAAAATAGCCTGAAAACATTTTGGCACATTTGCAGTAATGCCGCTGTGGCAGAACAACTGCTGCAAGTCCTGTGTCCCAACTTTTAAAAATCCAGGCCTGGATATTTAAGGGTTTGATATGATTCATAATCCTTTAATATATAAGAATGTACAGTACCCCTTCATTTGTTTTCCATATAACTTTTTTCTGCAGTCGTAATGGCCTACTCTCTCAGCCCTGTCCCCACCCTCCCTGCTGATGACCACCTCAACATTACGCAATCAGACCCAGTGACCCCCACAGATTTCCCCCCAGTGGTGGGACCAGGCAGGAGAGATATGTCCTCGCCCATGCAGAGTACAAATCCTGTGACAGGTCCAGTGGGCAAGGCAGTAGCATGGGATGGATGGATGGTTGGTGGGGCTTCATTTAACTTCCTTGAATCCTTTTTCATGTTCTCCCCTGGTCCCCAACTGTGGCAGCGCCTAGATCATATGTGCATGGAGGTGCACGCACATCATAAAATGTACTTCTATTATATAATTCCCTTTTTATACTCTTGCCACTCTAGCATGGCACCACCCCAGGCTTCCATTTGGAGACTGCCAAGAGACAAGTTGGCTGGCCATCCCACCCCAGGAGAGGAGAGGAGAGGATAGGAGAACTGTCTGCAGGATGCTCAGTTCTCTGTCCCCTGCCAAACCCCAGAAACCTGTGTTCATTCCAGAATGTGGGGTGCTGGCATGGTAAGAGGTGAGGTGTTAGATGCCTTAGCCCTCCACACCACAGAGCCAGCCACTGCCCATTAATTTTAAAACTATTTCATTACCAGAGTTTGCTGAAGATAGTATGTGATCAGGTAGGAGGAACCTGAGTGGGCATGGATTGTATAGGTCACAACTGAACTAGCTTACTTGGTTTTCTACCTACACCTGTTCTTCATTAGTAGTATTAGCAAACTGGGAGTGCCTCTTGCATGGGAGGATTTGTAATATCCGTAGGATTTTGTGCATTGATTTGTCTAACACTTGTCTGTATTCTTCCATGCTTTTTCTTTCTTAGTACGTGTTTGCTTTCCTTTCAGAGTATTCTTTTTTTATCATTTCTTTAATTCCTGTAAGTTTATGATCATGACTTCTTTGTCCAAGTCTTGTTATTGTTATCTTTCATGTAAATCAGAATGGCCATGGACCCTAAAATTTGAAAATAATTAGGAAGTGTGCAATCTAAACACACTTATATAACTAATAAACTTTGAAGTCTGGAAAAAAGGACCCACTCATCACAATTTTGATTTTTATATAGTATTTTTTATTTTCTAAACTGGATAAATGACACAAAAATAAAATCAATTCATGCCCGCATTTCTGTTTTATTTATTTAAGCTGGGCCCGTACTCTATGGCTTTACCACTCTATTAAAACATATTGCCATTTAGCCATTGAATTCCCCCTGCTAAGTCTCAGTATGAGGATGACAAAAGTTTATACCCCCCAAGCCTAATTGGCATCCTGACTCCTAGGCACAGTGGGCGTATGCTTCGGTCCTTAGAATGCAGCTTACTGGAAGTCTCTAGGTTATCTTCTTTGGCTGGTAAACAATCCTCTGCTTTTGCAGCTCCCTACCACTGTACCTGCTCCCTGTTGAACTGCACAACTACTATTCCCTTGGGAGCTTTAAAAAAGGCCTAAAAGCCCTCCTACTTGAAAAATGCCTATGTTCCTACTCCCACTGAGTGTAGAACCTAACTCCTCACTACCTAACATTACTTGCCTGACCTGTATGTCACTATTCCCCCTTCCTACTCTTGTCCTTGTCTCCTACCCTGTCCTTGTTTAATTTTGTAACTCCCATCTACCTTAATGATATATCATGTTTCTTCACTATACTAGATATTGCTTTTTATTTGCACTTATAGCTACAGTACAATATATAGTGTATAGTATCCTTGCATAAGCTAATGGTGCCTCAGTATGCTACCTGTGTACAATGTCTGAATCTCTGGTTGTAATTAACATTTACAATGGGGCTTGCCATTAAAAGGCAGGCCAGGTTGTACACTGATCCCTACCAGGAATAAGAAGCAAAGGATGGGGGGGGGGAGGAACAGGGGGCTAGAGGGGGAAGGGTCTGATGACATCACCAGGTAGGAAAGGGTAATATGACAAGGGCAAGCCATAGCACCAGGGATTGTCTGGGCGGCGGAGCCCAAAGGGGGGTCCTGCCCAGGAGCCGGTTGGGGGATATAATAGTCCAGGGCTCAGGCAGGACGCCCTCTTTTGCTGGGAATTTTCATCTAAGAACTCAGCACATCATTTGGCTAGTTAGCAGGTAAGGCACATAGTCTTTTGGGCCTAATAAGCCATGTGGTGCATTTGAAGGATAGTGCTGTGGTGTGGTTTGTTGGGCTCATGTTTAAAAAAAAAGAGGGTTTCAAGGTTAGGAGGCATGTAAAATAGCCATGAAAGCAGTATCTCAGTAGTAATATGGAGGAATAATAGTAAAAGGTATCTGGTTGGCATGGTGGCTTTGGATGGGTTAGATAGTAGGAAGAAAGAAGGAGTGCTGTAGGTGGGGACATGTTAGAGTATTAAAAAACCAAAATGTGGATAGGCAGAGCTTATCTGTGCAGTGTGCTAAGTGGCAGTTTTCAAGGCCAAGGTTTATGAACAAGTTATCTCAGAAGAGTCTTGGAGAATTCACAGAGTAGGAACTGTGGTTGCTGATGAGAGGAGTAAGTAGAGCTTTCTGTGGGGGTGGGATGTATGGAAACAGGCTACAGGAGTGACGAGGTATGGCGGTTGTGGAACCATGTGGCATTGGGGAAAAGTTTGTTGAAAGAAGGCGCGGGGCATGTGGAGCGAGTTGCGCTTTAAAGCATTTGGAGCCCCAGACCCAGGTCATTGGGCAGCTGACATGGTAGGTTTTGTCCTCGGCACAGTGCAGCACACCTGTAGAAGGTGAGACACAAAGGGATGCCTTCCACGTTCAGTTTTCAAAACATGATTGAGGAAGGGAGAGAAGAGACGGAGGGGCGGGAGTACTGTTTTTTTTTTGTCTGCTTTATTTCTGCAGTGCTCGGAACGCCATACAAGGGGGCAGAATAGCGAGTCGGATGGTAGGCCCCAGGTGGATGGTGTTCTTTTGGAGGGGCGGGGAAGTGCAAGCCACGAGGAGGCCTGTCAGTAAGGCGGGCAGGCAGCAAAGTAAAAAAAAAATCTGGAAAGGGGAGTATGTCGAGATCTTTGGGCTCATGGAGAAGGACACAGCCACAAAGTATAAACAAAAGGAGTCAGCGGGAAAATCAGAAATGGCAGTGGCATTAGTGGTAGTGGGCCATAAGGCAGAAGAAGCAAAATATAAAGGAAAGACCATAGAAAATTGGCAGGGCGGGTTCATAATATATAGTGCGCTGACACTAGAGAAGCAGCTGGAGCTCGCAATCCCATTATTGACATACATGTCTATTATTCGGGACGCATACAAGGCAAAGGTGGGTTGTGGGTGGCTCAAGTACAGTGAGGCCTTCCGGAAATAAATTGCAGCTAAAGGGGACCTGAGATGAGATTGCACCCATTCGGAGCTGTGGGTGAGAACCCTATCCAGGGAAGCGGGGACAGGGGGAGACCAAACAAGAAAGCACAATCCAGCTTCTGGGGCAAAGGCATGCTGGGGCTACAACAAGGCCACCTGCACATGGGGCAGTTGTAAGTTCCATCATGTCTGCTCAAAATGCGGAGGTTCGGACCCGTCATCCAGCTGCCAGCAGGGTGACAGAGGGGGCAGAATGGGGGGCATTCTTATGAGCAGCCCTTTCAGGGACCCCATGGGGATGCAGAACAGGGGCCAGGGGGCAGCCACACGGGGCAGCACAGCACCCCCGGAGGCTGGCAGTGAATGGCCACAGAGGGACGGATGATGGGAGCATGCGCTGGCATGTACTCCCATTTCCTTAGCGATGGTGGAGGAATGGACCAAGGAATACCTGAACAAAGGAGCAGGTGAACTGCTTCTGGAAAGTTTCTGGACAGGTTTTCCACTGGGTTTTCAAGGGGGGGTGGAAGAGTGCATGGGCCAAGAACCTGGGGTCAGTGAGCGGGAAGGAAGGGATCATGGGGGCCAAGATAGAGAAGGAAGTTGCAGGTGGCTGGGTCAAGGGCCCATCGTAGGGTCCTCCGTGCACATATTTCTGGATTTCCCCATTGAGGGTAGTGATTAAGAAGGCAGAACGGGAATTCCATTTACTTCATCATCTATCTTACCCGGAAGGCTCCTCAGTGAATGACGGCATTCCGGAACACCTTAGGGTGGTGTCGTATGCCTCGTTGGAGCAGACCATAACACTAATCAAGTCAGTCGGGAAGGCATGGCTGGTAAAAATGGACACTGAGTTGGCATTCCAGCTCTTACCAGTCTGACCAGCAGATTGGGACCTGTGGGTTTTCAATTTCAAGGGCACATATATTTTGATAAAGCCATGCCCATGGGGTGTTCGGTGGCTTGCTCCACATTCGAAACTTTCAGCATTTGGATAAAGTGGGTTTTTGGGGCCAGGTATGGGCACAGAAGGGTCGTTCACTGCCCGGACGACTTCCTGCTCATGGGAGAATGAGAGGAAAGGCACAGACAATGCCGAGAGATTTTGAGGGCATGAGCCAGTGGATAGGGATCCCACTGACACAGAGGAAGGCAGAGGGGCCATCTCAGAAGTTAGAGTTTTTGGGGATTGAGGTGGACACTGAGGAGGGTTGTTTTCAACTGCCGGGAACAAGGTAGCACGGACAAGGGACTATTGGCCCAAGTTATGGGGAGGAGGAGGGTGCTGCTGGTACAAATGCAGCAACTGCTGGGGCACCTTAATTTCACCTGCAAGGCCATAAGCCCAGACAGAGCTTTTACAAGGAGACTGGGGAGGGCCACTGGAAAAGCAAAACATTCACACCATTGGGTGGATGTACCCAGAGGGGTGCGAGAGGATTTCGGGTTGTGGGAGGAATTCCTCAATAGTTTTAATGGGGTAGCAGTTTGGCAGGATGAGTGGAAGAGGAACACAGATATGGAGCTGTTCACAGAGACCTCAGGCATAGTGGGTATGGGGGCATACTTCCGGGAGGAATGGATGTCAGAACCTTGGCCATCAGACTGGGTGGAAGGGGGGACTCTACAGGACATCACTTTCCTTGTGATGTTCCCAATATGGGTGGCCCTGGAAGTATGAGGCAAGAGGATGAAAGGAAAGTGGATTTTGTTCTGGTGCTACAATAGAGGGGTGGTAGAGGTGATCAATAGGTGGGGGGAAGACAGAGCCAGTGGGCAGGCTTCTCAGACAAATGGTCTTATTGGGTCTGTGGCTGAACCTGTCTTTTAAAGCACAGCACATCGAAGGTTTGAGGAATGAGGTGGTTGACAGTCTGTCCCGTTTACAGCTCGACAGATTTCGGGAGCTGAAGCCACAAGCGGCGCCACACAGGACCAGGATCCCAGACTGGTTATGGGAGGTTGGAGGACCACAGCCCAGGTGCTGTATCGAGGCACCTGGGTGGAGAATATGCTGAGGGTCTACGAAATGGGTTGGGCAAAGTTTCAGGGCTTATGAGGGAAGTATCAATGGGACAAGGAGGAGCCGACCCAGGATGAGCAGGTAAGGAGGTTCATAGTGGAGCTCTGGGAGGAAGGGCTGGCACATGCCACAATGGTCATGCACCTAGCTGGGATCAGTTGGATGTGCCAGGACAAGGACTGGCCTGATGTAGGTGTCAGTAGTATCATAAAACGAATGATGGCGGGGTGGCGCAGGGGACATGGGGTCAGGTTTGATAAAAGGCAACCAATAAGGGGTGAATTGCTCATAAAGGTGCTGGAGACCACCCAGAAGGTATGCACGTTGGCCCAGGAAGGGGTGCTATTTCCGGCCACGTTTGCAGTAATGGCAGCAGGGGCATTTCGGGTAGCGAAAGTAGTGGCCCCCCAAAAAATGGCCTCCGGGCATGCCTTACAGCATGAGAATGTCATGTGGGGACTTAACAGGGTGGTCATCATCCTGACCAGGTACAAAACGGACTGGGGGGGAGGATCCAAGTGTCGCTAGTGAGAAAACCGCAGTCAGCCAGCTGTGCTGTGAGGGCACTGGAGGAGTACAGGTGGATTCAGGGAAAGGCAGGGGGGCTGCTATTTCAGCATGGAGATGGCTCACCAGTCACAGGTTTCCAAGTAGAGGCAGTTCTCAGGAGGGTGATGGCATTTCTGGGGGAGGATCCCAGAAAGTTCGCCCCTCATTCATTCAGGATTGGGGCAGCCACGGAAGCAGCAGAGAGAGGGGCTGTGGTGGCAGAGTTGCCAAAAGTGGGGCACTGGAGATCCAGCAGCTATAAGAGGTATGTGAGAAAATAACAGCAACTCATGCTGTGTATTTTTGTTTCCATGGCAGGTTCCAGGAGAAAGATTTGGATAGTGGGGCATTCCTTCATGTACTAGGCAGAGAGGTTTGTGGTAGCCACCTCAAAAGGAGCAGAAATGAGACACAACACTAAACATAGAAGGGTGTTGTGGAAGGGCATCAGGGGAATGAAGTGGGCCCAGCTCATGCCGTTGATGGAGGATCTGAAAGTGCAATGGGGCACCCCGGATTGCATTGTGGTACACCTGGGGGGAAATGACACGGGGAGCCTGCCATGGGGGGTATTGGGTCAGAAGATCATTAGAGACTTAGAGAGACTGAAGGGGTGGTGGCCGAGGGTGACGATCGGGTGGTCTGATATCACCTCCCAAAGGGTATGGAGGGGGTACAGGACATAAGGCTGATCGAAAAGATTAGGAAGCGCCTAAACAGGAGGGTGGCCAGGATGGTAATAGAGATGGGGGGGGTGCACCTGCAGTACAGGGACATCTCTTTTGACCAACCAGCAGTATATGGGTTGGATGGAGTCCACCTGTCAGAGTTTGGGATGTGCCTGTTCCTGTGACCTATAGGGGATTTAGTGACCCAGATGGCCAGAAAAGGGCTTAGATACTAGCCCGAAAGGGGGGAGCCCCTCCATTCATCGCAAGCTGGAGGAGTGGCAGTGGAAGTAAGGAATAGAGGGGGAGTGGCAGGGAGAAAGGGGGGAAGAGGTAGGATACACGGGCTGGGGACAAAGAACCCAGATGTGGTGGTAAAGCGGGAGGGCGATAGGTCCACGTGCCCAATTCAGAAGTGTCCGGGTCTGGAGGGTGAAAGCCTGGGGAAGTAGTAAAGCCTGGTTCTGGTGTGGAGGAGGGGACCAGATTCACAGGGATAAATTTGCCAACAGGGAAAGGATCATAGATCTCCAGGTAGAAGGTCACCTGGGGGCCAGTGACCATCACATGGTATGGTTCAGTTTGGCCACTAGAACAAAATAATCACATTCCAAGGCAAAAATATGGGACTTCAGAGGAGCTGATTTTGATAAGATGGCCAACAGAGTTAAATTAGACCTGGCAAAAAGAAATATATGTGAGGGGGTACAGGCAAAGTGGGTAAGCATTAACGATGCAATACTTGAAGCAACATCCCATTGTGTTAGTGAGAAAAGGAAGTGCAAAAGAAGAAGAAAACCAATTTGGTTCTCAAACACAGTAGCAGGAAAGGTCAGATCCAAAAGGCTGGCCTTCAGGAAATATAAGGGAATGCAGTGAGATGAAGATAGGGAAGCAGACAAGGCAGTAAGACAGATAAAGGGACAAACAGAGGAAACACTAGCATGAACAGTAAAAGAAGGTGACAAGACTTTCTATAGATACATTAGTGAAAGGAGAAAGTCCAGAGGGGCATTGCTAAGATCAAAGGGGATAAGGGGGCATGCGAGGAGGAGGACCATGTAAAAGCATCTATCCTAAACAGATACTTCTGCTCAGTATTTACTGAAGAGAAGGTAGGGCAGGGCCCACAGCTCAGCACCATGGACACGGGGGAGGAGGTGTGCACTAGTCCCTTCACAAAAGAAAGGGTCCTACAAGAGCTTGATAAGCTCAGGGTGGACAAGGCAATGGGACCTGATGACATACATCCCAGGGTACTAAAAGAGCTAAGGGTGGAACTAGCAGAGCCATTATCAGAACTGTTTAGTGAGTCTCTGAGCACAGGAGAGGTCTCAGAAGAATGGAGAAAGGCTCATGTGATTCTGCTGCACAAGAGTGGTAGCAGGGAGGAGGCAGGGAACTACAGACCAGTCAGTCTTACCTCAGTAGTGGGCAAGATTATGGAGAAACTCCTTAAGGAAAGGATAGTGCAACACCTGGACTCTACAGGAGCACAAGATCCAAGACAGCATGGATTTACAAAAGGAAGGTCCTGTCAAATTAATCTCATAGATTTCTTTGACTGGGTAACCAGAGTCGTGGACCAAGGGGGAGCAGTTAATGTTGCCTACCTTGACTTCAGTAAAGCTTCCAATACTGTTCCATATAGAAGATTGATTAATAAGCTGGGTAGGCTCGGAGTGGGTCAGACATTGGTCAACTGGGTGGCAAACTAGTTGACAGGCAGAAAACAGAGAGTGGTGGTAAATGGTATACAGTCAGAAGAGATGCAAGTCACAAGTGGGGTACCTCAGGGATCAGTCCTGGGGCCAGTCCTCTTCAATATCTTCATCAGTGACATTGCAGATGGACTGGAGGGTAAGGTTTGTCTGTTTGCAGATGACACCAAGATCTGCAACAGACTAGATGATCCAGATGGGGTGGGCAGAATAAGAAGAGATCTGGATAAACTAGCAAAATGGTCAGAAGAGTGGCAACTGAGGTTTAACACAAAGAAGTGCAAGATCATGCACATAGGGAAGAGAAACCCTGAAGCCACCTATAGGCTGGGGAGTTGCTGGCAGTCACAAGGGAAGAAAGAGACTTATGCGTCATCATCATCCTCCCACCCTAATTAAGGAAGGTGATGTATAGGTCCGGCATGGCACAAAGGTATGAAAGGGGGGCAGGGCAAGCCCCATGGGCTCTGGGCATGGGGGGCCAGGTGGAGGTTGTCACCAAGGGGAGGCAGCACTTGGCCAGGAGGCTAGGGCAAAGTCCCTGGCAGGGAGGGGCATGTATGCCTAAGGGGGGGGAGTAAGGAAAAGTGAGTGAGCTGGGGGAGAAAGTTAGGAGGGGGGTAGGATACATGGGCTGGGGACTAAGAACCCAGATGTAGTAGTAAAGCGGGGAGGGGGATAGGTCCAGGTGCTGGATTCAGAAGTGTCCGTGCCTGGAAGGCGAAAGCCCAGGAAAGTAGTAAGACCTGGTTCTGGTGTGGAGGAGGGGGCTGGATTCACAGTGTCCAGGCCCTGAAAGCAAGATGGAAGAAAGGACCAGAAGAAGGACAGAGGCTGGAGCCAGAAATTTGGGAAAAATTGTTTATGTAAATTGAATGGTAAATTCAAAGTATATGACTTGTAAATACATAGCCTTTGTGCCAGGAATAAATTTGCCAATAAGCAACCAAGATTTCAAATTGGTGTGGTGTCCATCATTCTTGGGGGGGGGGGGATTCAGGGGACAATGTACTATTGTCATGGATATTGTGAAATGTGCCTGTTTCCTGTTCTGTAACTGTCATTGGTGCTTCTTGTATTGAAATCTATTCCTTATCCTATATGGAAATGTTGTGTGTAATTAACCCCGGGTCGTCCCTGAAACAAGCTCTGGTCAGAGCCTACACGTCTGCATGAAGCTATTAAGAGAGCATGGAGGTGATGGTGGAAAGGGTCTCCATGTTATGGAGTTCAGGGTTTAAATGGCCGCTGTGTCCAAGATGGTCACTGGAGTTCACACATGTGCACTAAGATACAGTGGCCATCTTGAGCACAGCAAGCATTTCTGCCTTGAGCTGCTTCCACATGCATGTCATGGCAAAATGTGGAAGTATCACATTAAAGAAGTGCACCTGTTGGGGGGGGGGGGTTCTGCACTATAGAGAGGAACTGCAGTTATGGAGGGGAGAGGCAGTGGGAAAAAAAAACACACATCACCAATGATCTCTGCACTAAGGACAAATGGCGCATCACTGGAGAAAAGAGAACTAGGACCGAATATAGTAATGGTCACTTATGTCTGCTAGAGTGATAGTAACATGCCTGCAGTGCTCTATCCATGCAGTCATAAAATTATTACAACAGTATGATAGTCGGGTGCTTCCTAGGCATCACCAGGAATTCTGTTCCTTTTCATGCTTTTTTTTTGGGGGGGGGGAGTTGCAAATTATACACTGGGGACCGGTTGTGTTTAGGTGACACTGCAGATTAGCAAACATGGCATAGTGGTAGTGATAGACACTTTGATTTAAATTAACACCAAAATGTTTATCACTTACATTGTTACATGCACATATTGAAGGAACAGCATTAATCCAGAGGTTATGCATACTATTTTATATAAGACAGATAAAATTACACACCTGGTTGTTAGCAGTCAGATAATTGATTTCCCTAATTCTGGGGATAATTAGAAAAGGTTTCAACTGTACTGAATATAGAATACATACTTGATCATTCCTTCTATAATTGGGTGTGATATGTTGGTGAGTTTTGTATGCATTGTACAATGAATTGAATGCAATAAAGAAGTTTTTTTTAGTCTGATAAAATGTTTGAACAGAACAGGGAAAGTAGATATAAAAATATGTTTGCTGAGGAATGGGCTGTAATGCTGTAAGAGAATTACTAAACATGCCACAAATCACTATACATAATGCGGGCAAATCAGGCATGGCGGTTTTACAAGACACAGAAAAATGGTAGAAATAAGACAGCAGTTAGCAGATGAAGGATGTTACAGAAAGTTAACTTTTAATCCCACTGTGCCTTTTAGGGTTGAGTTGGATGAAATGGTAGAAAAAGCAGTGATGGGTGATTTTGTATCGAAACAGGAGGCAATGTTTTTAACAACGGAACAGCCAATTACACCCACTCTCTACACTTTGTCCAAAGTCCACAAATCTATTTGTGACCCTCCTGGGTGATCTATTGTTATCAGATGTGGGTTTGCTCACTGAGGGTCCTTCCAGTTTTGTGGACCAATACCTCAAAACAGATTGTGGTTAAGATCCCAAGGTATATACGGGAGTCAGTGAATGTTAATAGATTAGAGGATTTTGAATGCCAACAGCATTGCTGGGTTACCACTGACATATGCTCCCTACACACGTGTATCATACATGATCATGGGATCAGGGCATGCAAAGATTTTATGGCACCAGATTATGCCCTTGTTGATGCTCTGCAGGGATTCATTTTGGATCGGTTAAGATTTGTGTCAATCCACAGTTATTTTTTGTTAGACAGCAAGGTTTATTTGCAGTTGAGGGGTTCGGCCATGGTGGTGGCCTTCGCCCCATCATATGCCAACATCTTTATGGTCTGGTGGGAAGAGCAAATAGTTTTTGATGTGGCAAACCCCACCTTAGAAACATTATCAAGTGGTATTGATTTAGTGACAATATTATATGTTTCTGGGGTGTGGGTGAAAACGCCATGCTAAACTTGATTAATTGCTGAATCTGAATTTCATGAATATGGCAAGTACTTACAGAAAAGATCCCAGGGAGATAGAGTTTCTGAACATCATGTTTAACGTGGGGGGAAGTAGAAAAGCCGCACTATCTGCAGTCACAAAAAAATTTCCTGAAACAAAATAAAATGCATAAGTGTATTTTATTTGTGTGCTAGCTTGAACAACAGCACACACAAACACCCTCTCGATAGTGCTTCAAACTCAGTAGTTTTTCTTCAGGGGATGGAGTCTGGTAGTAATAATCATTCTTTTGAATCAGTAAATTAAAGGCACAGATCCCAGTTCTGGCGCAACTTAAACATATATGCAAAATGAGTGATCACAATTCATAAAATCTAATAAAGTATACACACCCCAAAGTGAAATCAAACCGCAGGGAAGATAAATATATTTATAAATTGTAGGCACATATTAATGAATGAGCATGAGGGGTGGTAACGGGAAGGCGGGGGAAAAGAAAGGAAGAAGGGGTAGAAAAAAAGGGGAACCAAGAAAAAAGAAGGGATGGGGAAGAGGGAAAAAAGGGAGGGAGGTTCACACAGTACGCTGAGGAAACTATCAACAATATTAAGCATTTTCCAAAATGTAGTAGTTCAGTCCATTTGAGACTGGACATATGAACAAATCACATTCTTTAAAAAATATGTCTTCCTAATCTAGAAGACCTAAATGAAAGAAAAAGAAAGAAATAATTTCATATAAATAAATGAAACTGAGTTGAGGGAAGTATGAAAAGAGTAGAAAAATAAGATGAAAAATGGACATGTAAACTACAATATAAAGCAGTTATTGTACTGATGCAATGCAGTGCTCCTAAAATTAAATTAAGTACGGGCTCAAGTCCCATTGGTCATTGAGTCTGTCTGGGCATAAGGCACCCATAAGATAAATCAAGCGTCTTTTTCTATGGAGTAGTTTTTTTTAGATGATCACCATATCTGATATAAATGGGAATATGTTCAGTGCCCATAATCATAAACAGCATATGTCTCTCTTATGTTTAGCATGCAAGTGTTGTCCTACAGGAGTGTCGTACCTACCAAATGGAATTGAACATATATGCCCAAGTATCCTCTCTTTCATAAGATGTACTGTGCTTCCTATGCATAATAAAGGGCATGTATCACGTCAAGTCCTCGAGTTAAAGCCGACACAGTTGGGGACAGCACAGACAAAGCCGTGAAACTGAATGCCGTGCATCCAGAATACAGTCAGGGAAGCAAAAACATGTAAGGTACAGTATTTCACTTCAGTGGTGGTCCATGGTGGCATGGAGTTAGAATAGTAAATCATACTATCCAAGAAAACCATGCAGGTTCAAGTTTAGTGGCTATGTCTGTGCTATGTGTTCCACACTGGCTTTACACTCGATGAATTGATGTGGAGCCTAAAGTGCATGTGCACCACACTGCATATATTTTGTATTCCATTCGACACATTGTTAAATGAAAAATTTCATATGTGGCCTGATTCGTAAGACTCACAAAAACCTTTCCCTGTACTGAATAGGGGCATGCTGAACAGTTGCCACAATGGTGGAAACCAAGGAGAAGAGCTAAAAGAAACAAAACAAGTGGTGGATTACTATTTGTTTTCCTTTTGAAATAACTCCTAACTAACTGATCCTTTAAATTCCCATTTCTTCTGTAAACTACCCTCGGTTGGGTGCTCACATTACCCTGTAGAATGGGATTGGCAGTAAATACGTGCCAGTGCTTTTTTTTAAATAACAGCTATTTGTGGAGTCACTGCGTTGTAATCCATAATGAAATTAAAGAGCTACTGACTCAGAGAAAACTTTAAAAAACATAATAATTGGGTATTGGTTCATGGAGTTCTTTTCCCCACCAACTCAGGGGGCAGAATCATGTATTTATTTATTTAATTACCATGATTAACTGAATTCACAGAGGAAGCTTTGAGCACAGTGGGTGGCTGCAGGAGGGTTTGTTTTGACTGGGGGTGCAGTTGGGGCGGGTTAAACATACTCTTGTGGAGTGGACCTCTCAAGAGATCAAGTACCAAGAAAAAAAGACCCCTTCAACTGCTATACCTCATACAGTCAGCGTAGTAATTGGGCTCGAAACTATTTTGACACTTCAACATGTTGTATGGATGGAAAACATGACATAGGTCCTTTTAGGATGCAAAACGTCTGCAGGCTATGCCCACTGCAGACGTAAAAAGGACCAGTGGTTCCAGTGAGTTCACCCAGATACCAAAATTAACTAAATAAATAAACAAACATGTTGATTCATAATGAACAAAATCCACTTCATTCATAATTTATCTATTAAGAGAAAACATTCCAAGCCCACCCCTCTATGCCCAGTACTTTTTACATACATTGTATAATAAACTTTATTTGTATCATGAGACACACCAGTATTTTACCTATTAGCATCGGATAAGTTGTTCAGCTAGCTAACGTTTACAGAATTACTAAATTAATATTTTTTTCACATTCACACTTGTGGGGTATTTTATGGGGTTACTTTGTTGTTCACTATGATTTGATCCTTAACCCCTTGGATAGAGTAAAATTGGGGGTGCTTTGATATTGTAACTTGTACATATAGATATATATAAATAAATGAAATATGTGCTTGAATAATAGTAACATAGATGTTATTCATACTTTTTAATAATGGTTTATGGTGAATATCTGAAATTGCATTGTCACTTTAAAGGCATACCTTTACATCTGATATTGAGTAATGGCCCTTTAAGCTCTGTGTTTAAATGTATGCACCTGGTTGACAGTTACCACTTCCTGAGGACGCTTTGCAGTGAAACTGGTCGGAGGTGTGGACTGCTCCTCTACTTCTGGTGAGGGGTCTGAACCTTACTTATGGACATGTTTTGATATATATTTATTAAAACACTATTGCAAATCGTGGTTTTTGCATTTCTTCACTTTTTGTAGTGGTGGTGCACTGATTCTGTTGCCTTGTTTTGTACTGTGAAATGTGCCTGTTTCCTGTTCTGTAACTGCCACTGGTGCTTCTTGTACTATAATATATTGCCTCTGCTATATGGATATGCTGTGTGCAATTAACCCTGGGTTGCCCCTGAAAAAGGGACCACTGGTTCCAATGAGTTCACCCAGATACCAAAATTAACTAAATAAATAAACAAACAAACATGTTGATTCATAATGGAAAAAAAAATCCACATCATTCATAGGCACATAGAAACATATAAATTATCAGCAGAGAAAGACTCCTTGGCCCACCTAATCTGCCCTATTTTCCCTACCTACTGTGCCACTGCAGACCTTATTCGATCTGTGATCTCCCTTCCCCCCAGCTTATGTCTAAGGTTGCCTTGTGTCCATCACATGCATGCTTAAATCTTGTTACCCTTGTAGCACCCACCACCATTGCTGGGAGGCTGTTCCAGGCCTCCACCACCCTTTCCATAAAGAAGTATTTCCTCACAGCCCCTCTGTGTCTTCCCCCCTCTAGCTTCATAGCATGACCCCTGGTCCATTCTAGTTTTATAACCTTTTCCTGCGAATACTGATACTTAAGGTATGTAATAAAATACTACATCCAATGTTTTACATGGGCAATCTTCTTCTCCATCCTTTTTCTTTCTTAGGTAAATCTCTTTATTCACACACCAGTATTTTATACTTGTGTAATATTTATACCATTGCTATGCTTTCTGTGTAATGACAATTTTACTTTTTTTTATTTTATTTCATCCTAAATGTAGAAAACATCAAGTTCTAATTATATTATGAACTGCAAATGAAGGAGTTCTGTACTTTCATAAGAGCGAACAGGTTCTAAGGCACATGCACATGCACAGGTTAGTGCTATTGTCCAGGGTGTGGGAAATAATCAGACGAGGCAATGTGTCAGGATTTAAAACACATAGATATGTGACATTTATTTACAAATAGGAAAATAAATAATTGAACAACAAAACAAATTGCAGTCAGAAGGACCACTTGACATCAGTGGTTTCTTGAAATACAGTCTCAGATCAATAACAGCTCTGATCTTTTACCTTCTGTATCACTCTTGTCTACCTGCACTGTAGACCTTCTCACTCCACATCCAAGGCTCATCTGATAGGGCTCCCTTTAGCAGGGGTTTATACAGGAGAGGCAAGGGTCACCTGACCTGGTCGTTAACTTACGAAGACAATTTTCTACCGACTAACAACATCAAACAGTTGGGAGGACCCAAGCCCAGTACTATTATAATAAACAACATTGTATAAATTCAGAACTATATCTTTAATACCCACTGTTGTAGGTGCAACTAACCCCCTGTTGTAACCTGTGGTTCCCGCCCACCTTGATCCCTGGCTTGACAATGTCCTCTGGACAGCCTCTCCCTCCCCCAGACCTACTCCTTCCCTACCAGGTCCAAACAGGGATGTAACCCACTGTCTTTTCTGAGGACCTACTACATCCATGAGTGTAACTCACAATTTTGTAACATTATGTAACCTAAGTAACATACAAACTATTACATTATGTAACCTAAGTGTATCTACGTTAAATGTTCCTTTTACTGCACTTGTAATGTAATCCTCTGCTTTAATCTGCACTATAATAACTGTCTTGATGCCTGCCCCCCCCCATGCGATGAGGTGCCTTTGTAAATGAGTCTCTGATTCAAAGGTTGTAAACACAATTTGTAATGAATAAAATAAATGAATAAATAAATCCACATTTACAGTTTTAGATCCCCTTGGAAGCTTTGAACACCATTTTCCATACTAAATTGGTCCCAAATGAGCTCCTCTCATTTATATTTGATTGACAGTATGGTCCTATAAAACTAGACCAGAAAGGGCACTGATCTCCCTATACAACACAGTTTTCTGGCATCACTGATGGACAGAGGTCTGCCTGGGGGAATTGGTAGGACCTGGACAAATGGATTGTCCCACAGAGAAAAGAAAAACACCTTTCTTTAACAGCAGTTTCAGTTTTTCAGGAGCCCTTCTGTCTTACCAGTACCAAGGACTATGTACCGGTGCTCTTTTATGAATTAGCTACAGATATTTATATTGGAGCTGCTTATAATTAACTACAGATATTTATATTGGGGCTGCTTATTTATTCAACTGCTCTCTTCTTAACTGGCAGTGTATTTATTCCTACTGTCAGCTATAGAAGAAGCTAGGAAAAAGTTTTTCATGCAGCACAAGGAGCAGCCGGCTGAAATAAATGGTCAAAATGCTTCCTCAGCCACTGACTCCTCTAACCTGCTGTACAAGCATTTCTACTTTTAAGTTTCCAGGAGCTTACTACCTGCAAACATTACCTTATGTAGTAGCTCTTTTGTACACTTAACAGTGACACAGTATTTCTCTTGCAGCTCTCTATTTTATTCTGAGGATTGCTGCATACTGCTTCATAGACATTCTTGCATAGGGATTTTCCTGTTTCTTTACATTTCTAGGGCTCTTTAGGTTGCAGCAGAGCAGTAGTCTGCAAGAAAAAGACATACACTCGCTGCTCTGCTGTGGGACTGAAAAACCTTTTGGTCAGCCCCTGTATATTTCATTGAGGTTTTTAGGAACCCCACTGTCCCTTGCACTGTAGTGTATGTATTACTTTGCTAACAGCCAGAAAACATGAATACATTTTAATAAATTCAAGGGAGGGTGGATCTGTTACATACCGAGCGGCAGCTGAAAGTAAAGAATTGCCACCTGGTTTAACCATAAATCCTGCTTCGATGCAGGATGTATTTAAACACTATCCAACATAGCGGTAGCTAAATGAAATAACTATATTCACACATGCCACTCTGTTTCACTCCTATAATTATTGGCTTTACTTAAAAGCCCTACAATACCTTTTTTTTGTTTTTAAACCCCTCAAGTATTTATTTATTATGCTGCATTTTACTAAATAGTTTCTATTGGCATTGCAGTACTTTGATCACACAAAAATCACTGTATGTCATTTAATAAAAAAAAACATATTTAAATACACTGTTGCACTTTACTTCATTCTTCAAAGTATATTTAAAGGCCCAGACATACTTTATTGAGACCCAGGCATGAAATGTCATAGAAGCACCTTAATTGTTTTCATTGCCAGCTGGCATGCTGGACCTGAACACGATGCTAGCAGGGTGGTGAGGGATGGATGTAGGGAATAGGAAAGTCAAGGCAGTAGGAAAGAGACATGTACAGTGAGAAAAAGGACTGATGTAGATGGCCAACCTACCCCAGGGCTAGAAAGAGGTAAAGAATAGGGCAAAAAGATATTGTTGTGAAACAGATTTAAAGTGGGAAGAAGAAGAAGAAGAAAATAATAAAGTCATCCCTCCACGAGGGTCTAGGAACTAGCAGAATGCAGAACTGCACTTATCTATGAAATTATACAACCAGACATTGTTAAAAGCTAGGCTTCATTTTTTTAAAAAAACAATGAGAACATTCTTTATTCATGTAAATTCACTAATAATTGAGATGGAAGCATATGCTGAAAGCTATCCCTCCATGAAGCCTCAATTTCATATTTGTTTAAATACAATGAAAATGTTTGTGATACTAGATCTGTCCTCTTTAGGCAATATATTGTTCCATTTTTCAAATAGCCACAAAGTAAAAGATCCCTTCTTTACAGCACTCCTTCATATTATAATTCTTTGCCTGCTGTGATTAAGAATTCCACAACTGTACATGTTTTTAAAGTTCTATTCAAGCACTGGCTACTTCTAGGACTGCTTGCACTTGTAAGGATATTTAAGAATTGTATTATTGTACTTATTATTTGTATTGTTCTATGTATTTTGTCTTACTGTTTGAGACTTGTCGCTAATGAAAATGGGTATTTATGCCCATTGGTTTACAAGTATAAAAAAATAAACTGAAACTGAAATTAAACATTTTTTTTCATAATATAATTAGAACTTGATGTTATCTACATTTACTATAGTATGAAAATAAATAAAAAACAGAAACTTTGTTGCTGGAGCACTTTAAGACAAATAAAGTTGTCCCTAAATATAAAATATAAATGTGTGAAACCAAAAGAGGTCATTAGAGGGCTCCAGCAAAAAAGGTTAATGTTCAGATAAAAAAAAAAAATAGCACTCTTATTACTCGTTGCTTGAATTAGAGGTGAAGGGATTGAAAGCAATATACATGTGCAAAATATAAAGACTGCAAAGCAGTTTAAAAAGCAAAAAGTGGGAACAGAAAATAACAAAACAGCAACTGAAAATAAAAATAAAATGAAAAAGATAGAAAGAGAGAAATGCAGAGATAGTGAGAGTGAAATTTAAAACAGAAGTAAGAAAAATTTTGCTGTATAGAACATCACAAAGGAAATTTTGTATATAAGCTGTTAAAAACTACATTGCTTTACCAGTCATATAAAGCACAACTGTAGAAGGCACAGCAGTGGTCCAGTCCCTTGCTAGCTTGTTCCTATAAACTGTGTCTGTAAATGTTATTTTTTCTGGGTCTCTGGATTTCTGAATCTCCTTAAAACAGAGTAAATACAGTATTCTTAAAAATATCTAAGTAAATTGATATACAGTATACTTCTCTTGTATTTCCAGGTAGACACAGATGGCATACTTTTTCTAAAAAAAAAATCAATAATTTGGCTGAAAACAACAGCTGTCACACAACTCCTTTACAGAATTCCCAATTTCAAGTCTCAGCAGTTGACCATCCACCATGGCATAGGGTGTGTGATGTTCACTCTGGCTCTGCTCACACTCTAACTGGGCTCCATTTGGGCTAACATCTTTTTTAGGTGGTTACCAAAATGAAACTCAGCCTCTGACTATTTGTAGTACCACCCCATGCAGGCTCAAGTTTCTGAGAGTGGCTATGTCCACACACACTGACTG
This sequence comes from Neoceratodus forsteri, assembly GCA_016271365.2. NCBI lineage: Eukaryota > Metazoa > Chordata > Ceratodontiformes > Ceratodontidae > Neoceratodus > Neoceratodus forsteri. Next base: position 1,122,748,477 of record CM057449.1, on the reverse strand, counting down.
GCCTTTCTGCTGGTACAACCTATGCAGAAATTGCTTGTGTTTTACTCTCCCAAAACAGATCTCTCTCACACATCCAGTACTGATCTGACAAATCTCTGCTATAGCTGCAGTCTCTTAGCAGCCAGCCTGTACCCATGATCAGTTGAGTCCTTCTGGGGACTAATGGTTTGTGTCAAAGCCTATGCCCTCACACCCAGAATGCAATGTCTGGCTTTTTTCCAGTTCTTCAGGGTGTTCTGCCACTACATTGCCCACTTGATTTACAGTAAAACAATCCTGGTGACCAAGATCCATCTTCCAATTGTCTTGTGGGGACACGGTGGAAGAAATATGGAAGCTATGTCTATTTACTTGTCCTCTCAGTTTCTCATAGGTACAGCAGCTCTGTTCGTTTGCCATTTATGTACTTGGCAGATGCAGTTTAGTGTCTTGCCATGAGCTGCTGGCCTGATCACCTCTCATGTCCCTCTCATTCTCCCTAGTGTCCAAGGATCTGCATATATCCTTTTCTTATTATCATACCCTGCTTGTGAAATGTGAGGGGTTACCAATAGGCTAGCATGCTGATGTCCTCAGTCTTCTCAATATTTTTATTAAGTGTGTTGTGGATATATATCCATACTTATTTAATATCTTCTTGCATCTCCTCTCCTGGTTAGAGGAGGTGCAACTTTTAGGCCCCAGAATCTCAGACCGGCATCTGCATGCCCTGCTGTTGTAAAGTGCATTGCCACTGGAGATGCAGGTTCTTGCCTTCATAACACACTCTTGTGCTCTGTGATATGAGTTCTTAAGTCTCTGCTTGTTTTACACACATACAGGTAGTCACTGAGCACTGCACGATATAGATGATCCCTGAGGTATTGCAGTCGATGCAGGGTGTGGCTGAATATTTTTTATTTGTGTGTGGGTGTTCAGATTGCTGTTTTTTCACAATGTCCACAGATCAAGACCCTGCCATAGGGGTGCATAACTGGTCTGATGAAGCCTAAATATATAGAATAGTGGATGGGCAACTATGCACAGCCAGTGGGTTGTGCCACTGAGGGGATCTGATTCCCTGTGACCTTGAGAGCAAAGTTTGAGAGGTCTGTGGGAATCAGATCTCCAAATATTTCTAACACAGGTTAATGCATAAAAGTTGATCATCCACTATTTATAATTAATGGTGCACAAAATTATTCTTTTTTTATTACCGGACTAAAAAAAAATCAAATTGGCAGTTTGCTCCCTGTGTGCTGGCCCTTTGATTGATTGCTAATCAGGTGTGGGAGAGATTTAAAAAAAAAAAACATGGCGTCCAAATTCCTCGATAAGCGAGAGGTGGTGACAGCGAGGGGACTTCAGGAGTACAGGCTATAAGTTAAATTTATATATCTGACTGATCCTGCATTTTCATTTAATTTTAAAGATATGGTTACTCCTGCAGTACTAAATTTGTGTTGCTCTGTGCGAGTATGGTGTATGGGAGATCGAGATACCACCAGCTGACATCATGCCTGGTCTCTTATGTGGTTGAGCCTACCATTTCTGTGGTGATTGGTGCTTTGAGATGTCCGTAGTGCAGCAGAACGAAAGTCATTCTGCTGCACTATGGATGTCACTATTGCAGCAGAACAACATTTCTGAGCCAACTGAAGTCAGTGGATAACAACATTCCACCATACACTATAATAGTAATACTTGTCCTTTTGGTTTCTCTAGTGTTTTATGTGTTTGCAACCTTGTCTTTGATGGTTAGAGGTTTCTTGGCTGTAATTAGTGGTCTCTGTTTAAATAAATATCTATCTCTAGGATAAGCCTGCAGTACTGACAGATGTTTGTGCACATTTGCTGTTGTCTTCCCCAGCTTATCTAGCATTTTGCCTATAGAGCCCACTACCAGATGATGTGGAATCAACATGTGCAAGTCTTTTATGTTGCAGTGTAGAAAGAGTAGTACCTTCAAAGCTGGGCTCAAATCTCTCCATGACTCTAAAATGAATTGTACCTGCCTGCACTAATGTGATAGTAACTTATCCCCAGTTTTCCATTTGCCTACCCCCCTTTACATCTTTCAGCTGTATACCACTTTTTTTCTTAACCCACTCCCCTACCCCAATTACCTGACGATGGCCACACTTGGTTGAAAGCTCCACCTCTCTCCCACCTCAGATGATGCTACCTGCCTGTGCTAATGTAAGAGTACCTTGCCCCCAGTTTTCCATTTACCTACCCCCCACATCTTTCTGCTATATAACACTTTTTTCTTAACCCACTCCTCTACCCCAATTACCCGACGATGGCTTCACTTGGTTGAATGTTCCACCTCTCTCCCACCTCTCTGCCATCTTCAGCTGATCCCCCCAACCCCCTCTTATCTAATCAGTCTATCTGTTAATATTTACCAATTTGATGTGTATAAGTTCAAATTTTACTATTACTGCCTGTGTATATGCCTCAATGGTTTTTCTGTTTTTTTTCTCTGTAAACCTCATATTTTTGTAATGTTTGTTCAACACTGACGTGCAACCTTTGAAAATGAGTCCTTGACTCAAAGGTATTAATCCCAAACTGAAATAAGTAAAAATAAAAAGTTACAAGTTCATATTCTGATATGGGACCTTGTTCATTAACTTTAATGAGAATCTGCAACACATGCATGGTATTTCTTTCATACTATGTGTTGAACATCTGTACGTCTTCCCTCACATCTTTAGATGGTGTTTGATAGGGGTTGATAGGGATTCGAGGATAGATTCTATGCTCAACACTATTGGTCTGCTGTGATTTCTTGCGGATTCTTATATATTTTCAGAATGCCATAGACAATCAGGATTCTTGGGCATTTTTTCTAGAGTTATTCTCCTTCCCAACATTTTTGCCAATTACTGACTGCAATTTCCTCAACCAGATCTGAGGTTTCTTTTTGGATGTTATTGATGGGCTTACACTCTAAGAATTTGTAGTTATCGCAATCATTTAGAAGATTCAGGCACATGTCCCTGCATTGTGTATAGTGCTGTACTACTATACTTCCACTCTTGTTTGCAGGTTTTATCACTATGGAGGTGTCCTCCTGCAGATGATTAACCCTTAGGCCGCCAGAAGATTTAGAATGTATAGGTTTTTAGGACGTGTATACACACTGGCCGGCAACACAGCAAGGGTTAAGTGCCTCTCTATGGGCCTTACAGAAGTTATTGGATTTTAGATTCAGGTTTATGAGGCTTTGAACAGTTCTTCCATGTCTTTTTGTACATACTAATGAAAATTTCAACTGCATAGTTGTTACCCTATGGAGGATTGTTGGAAGATTTCTCTTTTAGTGCCCCTTTAATATTTTGTTTATATATTCATCTGCAAGTGGTTTGTCCCCAAATTTATTTTTGAAGTCTGTGTTATTTGAAGAACCTTGGCATATCATGCTCCAAATCAAATCAATGTATAGGTTTTTATGGTGTGATGACAGACCCTTGCTTAATATAGCCATCCTTGCTTAACTAAGGTTCCTGGTGCTCAAATTAAAGAACACTAGTGGGTTTAGGTGTCCTTCCCTTTGGTGGTCATATTAGCACCTCCCCCTCCTCCCAGTGCCACTCCTTATTCTTCTTCTCTGTTTACCTCCATCTAATTCCCCTGTGTTTTGGCTCTGGTTGGGTGTCCATGTTTACTTTGGCCCCCCTACCCTGTTCTGTATGTTTGTATCTCAGGTTCTGTCTGTGTCCTTATAAATCTTGCTGCACCATCAGTTGCTGGAGTGGCTAGTACTATCTGCACTGTAAGAGTCATATGAATCCCTATAGGCTGTTCTCCTGAATGTATTCCTTGTATACTGTGTAAACTATTTTTTCCCTATAATTGATGGTGTCTCTTTGAAACTTTATTTTGCCTCCTACTACCCCTGCCTGCTTCTCTTCTGGCTGACCCCCCTAGCCCCATCACTCAGGCTCCCCTAAGACTTTCCTACCACCTGCACTGTCTGACACAGAGCTGTGGTGTTGCCTGGCCACCAGATGCGGAGCCTGCAGTCATTACCCACAGCCCGGGGTTGTTTCCTCCATTTTTTTCTCCCTTCCTAGTCCCAGGACCACAGGCCAACTGCATTCATGCATGACGTGGAGGCATCATGTGTACCGAGACACCCAGTCACGGTCCCTTCCCCCCACCCTGCCTTGCACCACTTCTCCCATTGGCCTGGCACTGCCCCAAAGCCTCCATTTGTGGGCAGCCAAGAGCCAAGGAGAAGTTGTCTTCCTCCCCAGGAGAAGAGAGCTGCCTAGCAGCTGCTCATCCAAGCTCCCTCCACCCCCCCTCTGGCTGACCCTCAGTGGCCCAGGCTCACTTCTCGAAACAGGGTTGCCGGCATAGTGTGAGGTGTGGCATCCAGTGCCTCAACCCTCAGCACCACTGGGCTGGCCCATTGAAACTTTTTTTTAATTTCTGTTGTTTTAATCCTTCCTTAAACTCTATAAGTCTCCTTTTGATTATTTATATAAAATTATTGTATTCTGCTTATCCCAAATTAATTTTCAGTAATTCCTCATCTTTTTATAGTTCTTCAGTCAACTTTCCTAATTCTACTATTATGGCCTCTGTAAGGACCAACATAAAGTCCACATTATACCTATTTCTAATGTGATTGCACTTGTTGGGTAAGGTTTGCGTATTTATCCTAATGTCTGGTTCTATTCTGCCTCATAACTTGCTTGGTATCTTGTTGTGCTCTTTATACTGGGATAGTAAAAGAAAAAGTTTTTGAGCCAGGTGAAAAGGTTTTGCTACTGTTACCCACAACAGAAAATAAACTGCTATTGAAAAAAATGTTGCACTCACCCTAACAATAAGGACCATATGCCAATTGAATATTCTTGAGTTCTTTGTCAGAACATCTTTTTTTCAACCCATCCAGTGTCGAGTACAAGTGCAGCAGCAACAGATCTTACATTTCGCTGTTATGTCACACAAGTGCTTACATCATTTTACATACTGTAATTGGTAATCACAGGCAGGTAATTTAAAGTGGCAAAATAACTAGTGTTAGCATACAAAACAACTTTAAACTTAGGTTCATAGTGGTTCAGTTATGTAGCACATCTTTCTAGTTCATAAATAAGGCCTTATATTTCGGGTTTAGCAAGATCGTTCTGCAAAAAATAGAGATACAAATAAGCATGAGTAACCTTTGGCTGGCTAACAGTTTATATATACAAAGAAGCCATCACTGGTTTGTGTTTACAAAAGTAAGAAAATAGGTTTATGAGGGGGTAGGGCAAGAAGGAACTGATAAAGAAAATAAAACACTACAATAAAGAAATAATTCATGGAAGGGAAGAGGTTATGGGAGGGGTAGCGGAAGGGGTTAACATAATATTAAATAAAACTACATAAACAAAGAGAGAATTCATACATCACATTATTATGCTCTGTTGGCTTTCAAAGATTATTTTCTTCTTTTTAAAAATGGTTTTACCTCAAATTTATCATTTAGGCCAGGTTTATTCAATGCCCTCAGTACATAAATCCATTTTTGTTCTTTCTGATTTAACAGATGTTCTATATCCCCGCCACATGCATCCATTTTCACAGATTCAATGCCTGTGGCTGTAATACTGTGTTCTCTCCTATTGGGTTGTGCATTAATATGCACAGCCATGGCTTACTTGGGATTGTTTCTCTTTATTGCAAGCATATGTTCACTCAGGCGCTGCCTGAGTTTCCTCTTTGTCCTCCCCACATACAGCAGTAGCATCCACATGTACATGTGATAAGGTATATTACATTTTCTGTACCACAGTTAATATTTCCAATAATCTTTATGTTTTGACCATTTTTGGGGTTCTTAAATTCTGTACCCCTTTTCATTAGTCTGCATGTCTTGCAGCCCCCACAAGTTTTATTCCCCCATGTTTGTCTAAATCTACTCTGTGGTTTAGGTTGGTAACTCCTCATCACTGAGTACCTGATGTTATGTCCTCTTCTAGATGACATTCTAAGAGGTTTCTGCAATATCTCCTGTAGTTGTGTGGTTCCCCTAAATAAGGAGTTTTTTCTTGACAATTTCAACTATTTCTCTAGTGCCAACCCCAAAGGAAGTAACAAATGTCAGCTCTTCACATTATTTCTTTCTCATGTGTTTTGGATACAGTAGGGTGTCTCTGTCTAATTTAGCACTTTCTCATTCAGCCAATATAATGTTCTGTGTGCCGTACCCTCTTGCTTTCAGTCTATAAGTGAGTTCTTTTTTGCTCTTTCTTCATACAAGTTTTCATTACCACAATTTCATCTAATCCTGATGTACTGCCTCTTAGGGAGATTATGGATTACATGTGGTGGATGACAGCTTGATGCCAGTAACAACTGTTATGATCGGAGGGTTTTCTAAAAATATCTGTTAACAGGGATCCATCTCCCTGTTTCTTGATTGTGATGTCTAAAAAATCAATGCACTGAGCTTGTAAATTCACCTTGAATTTCAAGTTAGGAATAGTATTTTCTAGAAATACAACAAAATGTGAAAGTTCTTCCTTTGTTCCTTTCCATACTAACAGTACATCATCAATAACTCTTTTGTAGAAATCTATCTTACCATAAAATGGATTTCTCTCTGCATCAAAAATAAACATGTTCTCCCATTGGTCCATGTAAAGATTCACTAAACTGGGTGCCAAAGTGGCCCCCATTGCTGTACCACTTAATTGCACATAGTTGCTTCCTTCAAACATGAAAATGTTATTTTTGAGTACCAATTCAGTCAGACCCAGCAAAAAATGTATCTTATTCTGAGGTAAATGTGTTTCTGTTATCAAAAAGTGTTCTATGGCCATAATGTCCCCATCATGTGGACTATTTGTATATAATGAATCCACATCCACGGTGACCAAAAACCACTCATCCTGAACCTGCATCTCATTTATGTAAGTGAGCAAATGTCCAGTGTCCCTAATGTGACTTCGGAGTTTCGGGACCTAAGGGCATATATAACTGTCCACGTATCTAGTTAAGGGTTCAGTGAGCCATCCAATTCCTGATATACAGTAATAGGTCTACCAGGAGGAAAAGAGTGTCTTTATGTACCTTTGGTAAAGTGTATATTGCCTTTTTTTTTTGGAGTAGCAACCGAAAGGTAACACAATTCATTAGTGCCAATTATTCCATTTTCAAATCATTCTAAAAGGAAAGCTTCAACCTTGTTCTGAATCTCTTTTGTTGGGTCATAGTTTAATTTTGCATAAAAATTCCCATCAGATAGTTGTCTATAGATTTCAGTGACATATTTTTCTCTGTCTTGAACCACCACTGACCCCCTTATCAGCTGATTTAATTACAACAAATACGTCCTGTGATAATGTATTAAGAGTTTCTCTCTCTAACAGTGATAAATTACAGTACTCAAAGGTTCTTTGTTCCCTATAAAACTCCTCCAAGTCTGCAATGCAACACTCAAGAAATGCATTTACATTAGGGTGAAGAGGGGGACAGAATGCAGAATGAGGTTTAAACCGCACATCACTGTAAACTGTATTCTCAAGGTCGTTCACAGACTCTTTTATAGTAACCTGACCTGCACGTTCAGTATCAAACCTACTATTTTGGGCCTTCTCAGCAAAATATATCTTCAAATTTACATTCCTGGCAAATCTATGAATATCTACAAAGGCATTAAATTCAGGCAGTCTATAAGATGGCACAAAAGAAAGTCCCTTTGACAGTACCATGATTTCAGTTTCAGTAAGTTCTCTGCTTGACAGATTTAGAACATTTGGTATCTGTTCAATACAGTGTTCTGGTATCCACCTCTGCTTTCTGATTTTCCTTTGGCTCTGCCATGTCCTCCTCTTCCTTTTCATCCTCCTCTGCTGTTTGGACACAATTTTGTTGAAGGAAACTGGAAGCATGTTTGGTGGCTGCTCCTCCTGGGAGGATTCCCAGGAAGACTGTTGACTAAAAAAGGACCTCTCTCATCCATTTCATTTCCCTCTTCTATTTCAGAACCACTCTCACCTGTGCTGTATTCTAGTTGAGTCGGTTCTGTTCTTTTTAGAATCGACTGCACCTGTGTTTGTTCCCCGTTATCTACATTGCTCACATTGTTACTAAGACCAGATTCAGACATCACAGGTTGCAATTCCGGAAGTATATTCTGTGTTCCTAACTTCTTCCAATTATAGACCCAATTTAATCTGTAATCATTATAGTCCCGTGTCTGTTTTTTCATTTTTTGTGCCTTGATTTTAGAATCAGAAAATAAACTGTTAATGAAGTGGCAACGGCCTTACAGAGTGTTTAGACATATTGGCACCATTAACTATGAGATTGAGACCCCTGACAGGAAAAAATCCTACTAAGATATACCATGCTAACCTCCTCAAGAAATGGGTTGAAAACGTGCTAAAAGCTGCTTTGCTAGTTTTACCAGAAACTGATAAGGAAGATATTGATGTAACTTATAATAGACTCGAACAAACTGTAAATGCTGATGCTGTAAAAGTGAATGTTTCCTTGACCTCAGAACAAACTGCAGACATTTGTAAAGTGCTAAAGACATTTAACAGTACTTTTACCACAGTACCAGGCCGAGCAAAAGGGGTTGAGCATGTTATAGGGACAAGGAATACTCATCCTATTAAGCAAAACACATACAGGTTACCAGAGTGGTTAAGGGTATCCCCGTGAGGTGGGCACATGAGGAAGGGTGCCGTCCATAATGGCGACTCCTTCCCGGTGCAATCCGTTATGGTGATGGGAGGGTAGGGCCACCAGATGAAGGGGTGGGCAAACTGGGCAACAGGATGTAGATATGTGTATGCATGCACAGGGGGGACGAGCACTGTGAGCATGGGCTGGGAGGGGGCAGAGGGGCTGTAGGGGGTGGCACTGTGGTGAATGGCCGAGCTGCATCATGGTATCAGGGGTTGGCTAGTGGTTGGGGTGGGTGAGGTACCGGGTTTGAGTCCTGACGCTTGTGCAATTATATTGCGCCCAGTCCGAACCTTTATTTTTTTAATGCTTTCACCTCCCCTGACATGCACACCCCCCTGGAGTTGAGAATCCTTAAATAGGGGGTTGTGGGGGTGAAGCCCCCCCACAAAGGGGTGTGGGGGGCACAGCACCCCCACAGAAAGCATTAAAAACTCTCCTGGAGCTGTTGTCCTGTGTGCCAGGGTTGTCAGAGTGCTGAAAATGTTTTCGGCACTCTGACTGTGGCGATAACAGTGATCGCCTTTAGGCATTCTTCGTTATCACACAAACCCACGATTAAGAGCTGATGTGGTTAAGGAAATACAAAAAAATGGAAGAATTGGGTATCATAGAGGAGTTAAGGAGTGCTTGGTCATCTCCAAAGGTAATTGTAAATGAAAAAGAAGGGGGTGTTAGAATCTGCCTTGATTTTAGAAAACGTAATCAAGTGTTAGAATTTGACAGTTATCTTATGCCCAGAATAGATTATTTAGTGGACAGACTGGGGAGTGCTACGAATATCAGTACCCTTTATCTCACCAAGGGTTACTGGCAAATACCTTTAGCTAAAAAGTCCAGATACAAAACTGCATTTGCCACTCCTGTTGGTGGAAGACTAGGTTTTCTGACCAAGGCACCTAGCTTCACCTGAGCTCATTCCTTCTAGGTGCTTGAAAGGACAGAGCAATGAACCTTCCAGAGCAAGGGAAAGGATTAAGGCTTCTTTTGGCTAGGCAGATTTACTGTGTGTTGTTATTTTTATTTTTTACTCACATGGACTGGTACTGTTTGTTGCTAACATTTTATTACTTTATTTTTCTCTGATTCAAATTGTTGTTGCTGGGTATGCCTTCTGCTGCATTATTACAGGGTATGCCTACAGGTGTGTGCTAACAGATTACTGCTGTAATCTTCTGTTTCAAATTGTCTTTTGCAAGGTATATCTTCTGTTACTGCTTTATTTTTCTCTGTAGCAAAGTGTTTCTTACTGGGTATATCTTCTGTGAAATTATTACATGTGGTGCTTTATAAGTTTTACAGTTTTATCTATCATTAGGATAAGCTTTCAGGACTACTATATTTGCTGCTCGCTGATTGTTTCTGCTCTTACCTCCTTGTTTCTTTCATCTGAGGTTCTTCTTTTTTCGGTAGGGGAAGGGCCCAGCCACCCACCCCCATCCCCAACCTCCCCACACTACACTCCTTTGATAGGGTAGCACAACTGTGACATTTCCTGTGGCAAAGCTGTAAAAGTGGATCAGTGGGGTATCCACAAGGTGACCTCATTTACAGGGGCACTAGTAGTTTATCTTGTTATAACAAGTTATACAAAAACAAACAAAACACAAAATCAAACTTTTGCTTTCATTTTCTTCCTTCTAATTACTCTGACCAGGTTATAAACCCAGCAACTTATCTGGAATGGGTATGATTAACTGCAGGTACTGTGGAACTCCTTTCTGAAGGGCAGTTTTACAGGATTTAGGACACTGCCCTACATGCTGGGCCATTGGAGATCTAAGTGCTCAGCTCCAGGCAGCATGAGCCGAGATTGCGTACCCTCAAATTGCATATTGAAGAGGAAATATATTATAAGAACCACCCGCCATTTCCCCAACATCGAACAGAAGCACCTTGATCGCAGAGGGTAGTTGGTCCAGGAGGTTGGCAGGTGGTTAGGAGGGGCAAATCGGGTGCCCCACCACTCAGTGCTCTCCAACATATTACCTCCAAGAACCATATAAAAACTACAAACAGGTATCTGCCTCTATTTCCAAAATCAAACAAAGGGGCAGAGGACACTGCAGAGCAGGACACTGCAGCACAGGAGCTAACACAACAAAACTTGCCCAAAACAGGAACCAAAACAAAAAAGCAAAAAGGAAATCCAAAAAACTTTTGATCATAGGAGACTCCATGATTCAGGGAGTTGATACCTATCTCCAGCCAGGGGTAATGGTCAGATGTCTCCCAGGTACATCAGCATGGAGAGACACTGACTGCATTGCTAAAATTGATCAGGAAGCAGGAGAAAACATAGATGCCCTGGTACACATTGGGACTAATGATCTTGCCAGTCGGTCAGTTGTGGAGACCAAGGAACACCTGGCCAGGCTGGGCGACAGACTATCATCCATTTCATCTGGCATCTCCTTCTCTGAGATCCTGCCAGTCTGGGAGAGGGGGGAAGATAGACGGAAGGTCAGAGAAGGGGAGATGGGGAGCTAAACATGTGGCTCAAGGGCTGGTGCCAGGAGAGAGGACACAAATTTGTAGGGAACTGGCAACAGTTTTAAGAGTGAAAGTTCTTTAAATTTGATGGACTGCATCTGACTAAGGAGGGAGTCAGTGCATTGGGGCAGACGTTGACATTTTTACAGAATATTTAAACTAGCAAATGGGAAGAGGGGTGCAGCACCCCATACATCAAATGGGAAGAACACCCCTCCCCCGTCAACTAGTGGTCAAACAGGAGTTCAGCATGTTTGCAGTTCATTTGCATCACCAGGTAAGGAAAAAGGTCCGGCTCCCCATATGACACACATGAGAAATGCCAGACCTCACCCAACAACTAACACATCGAAATCTAGCCCATGGAAAATCATGTACACAAATGATCACAGTCTGGGAAACAAGATCCCAGATCTGCAGGCAATAATGACAGAGGCTAAACTGGACATAGTAGCAATTAGTGAGATGTGGTTTACCAGTAACCACACTTGGGAGACTTCAGTACCTGGCTATGTACTGTTCAGAAGAGACCGAGGTGCAAAAGGTGGGGGGGTGGAGTGGCCCTGTATGTCAATGAAAATATCAAAGCTACCGAAATTCAGAATGCACATAAGGAGCCAGAATAACTGTGGGTCACCCTGGAAACAGGAAATGAGACAGCCATGTGAACTGGAGTTGTCTACAGGCCCCCAGACCAGGGGGAAGGCATAAACACATTACCGTTAGAAGATATACAAAACATGACAGCTAAAGGGGAGTTTCTGATAATGGGAGACTTCAATATGCTAGATACAGATTGCTCAATACCAGCAGGAACATCCGCCAGAACTAGACACATGGTGGATTCCCTGCAGGGGGAGGGCCTCAAACAATTGGTACAACAACCCACAAGAGACAGGGCTATCCTAGATCTAGTATTGACTAACAGGGAAAGGATCACAGATCTCCAGCAGAAGGTCACCTGGGGGCCAGTGACCATCACGTGGTATGGTTCAATTTGGCCACTAGAACTAAATCATCCCATTCCAAGGCAAAACTATGGGACTTCAAAGGAGCTGACTTTGATAAGATGACCAACAGAGTTAAGCTAGCCTTGGCAAAAAGAAATACAGGTGAGGAGATACAGCAAAGTGGGCAAGCATTAAGGATGCAATACTTGAAGCAACATCCCATTGTGTTAGACAGAAAAGGAAGTGCAAAAGAAGAAGGAAACCACTTTGGTTCTCAAAAACAGTAGCAGAAAAGGACAGAGCCAAAAGGCTGGCCTTCAGGAAATATAAGGGAATGTAGCAGGATGAAGATAGGGAGGCATACCAAACTTCCCTAAGGGAAGCAGGCAAGGCAGTAAGGCAGGCAAAGGCTCAAACAGAGGAAACACTAACACGAACAGTAAAAGAAGGTGGCAAGACTTTCTATAGATACATTAGTGAAAGGAGAAAGTCCAGAGGGGGTATTGCTAAGATCAATGGGGATAAGGGGGCGTGTGAGGAGGAGGACCATGTAAAAGCATCTATCCTAAACAGATACTTCTGCTCAGTATTTACTGAAGAGAAGGTAGGGCAGGGCCCACAGCTCAGCACCATGGACACAGGGGTGAGGGAGGTGTGCACTAGTCCTTCACAAAAGAAAGGTCCTACAAGAGCTCGATAAGCTCAGGGTGGACAAGGCAATGGGACCTGATGACATACATCCCAGAGTACTAAAGGAGCTAAGGGTGGAACTAGCAGAGCCATTATCAGAACTGTTTAGTGAGTCTCTGAGCACAGGAGAGGTGCCAGAAGACTGGAGAAGGGCTCATTCGATCCCGCTCCAGAAGAGTGGTAGCAGGGAGGAGGCAGGGAACTACAGACCAGTCAGTCTTACCTCAATAGTGGGCACAATTATGGAGGCACTCCTTAAGGAAAGGATAGTGCAATACCTGGAATCCATATGAGCACAGGATCCAAGACAGCATGGGTTTACAAAAGGAAGGTCCTGTCAAACTAATCTCATAGATTTCTTTGACTGGGTAACCAGAGTCGTGGACCAATGGGGAGCAGTTGTTGTCACCTACCTTGATTTCAGCAAAGCTTTTGATACTGTTCCACATAGAAGATTGATTAATAAGCTGGGTAGGCTCAGAGTGGGTCAGAAGTTGGTCAGCTGGGTGGCAAATTAGTTGACGGGCAGAAAACAGAGAGTGGTGGTAAACTGTATGCAGTCAGACGAGATGCAAGTCACAAGTGGGGTACCTTAGGGATCAGTCCTGGGGCCAGTCCTCTTCAATATCTTTATCAGTGACATTGCAGATGGACTGGAAGGTAAGGTTTGTCTGTTTGCAGATGACACCAAGATCGGCAACAGAGTAGATGATCCAGATGGGGTGGGCAGAATGAGAAGAGATCTGGATAAACTAGCAAAATGGTCAGAAGAGTGGCAACTGGGGTTTAATGCAAAGAAATGCAAGATCATGCACCTAGGGAAGAGAAATCCTGAAGCCACCTATAGGCATGGAGGGGAATTGCTGGCAGTCACAAGGGAAGAAAGAGACTTGGGCATCATCATCACCGATGACCTGAAATCATCCAAGCAGACCACTACAGCAGTAGGTAAGGCTAGAGGGATGTTGGGGTGTATCAGTAGGGGTATCTCAAGTCAGAAGAGGGAGGTAATAATCCCTCTTTACAAGTCACTGGTTAGGCTCCATCTGGAGTACTGTGTGCAGTACTGGAGGCCATACCTTCACAAGGACATTAACCAAATTGAGGCAGTCCAGAGAAGGGCAACCAAAATGGTGCAGGGACTGCATCAGAAAACATATGAGGACAGATTAAAGGAGCTCAGTATGTATACCCTAGAGCAAAGGAGGGAGAGAGGTGATATGATTGAAACATTCAAACACCACAAAGGCATTAACAAGGTGAAAGAGTCTAACATGTTTCAATATAAGAAAAATAGCAGGACAAGAGGACACAGCATGAGATTAGAGGGAGGCTGATTAAGGGGTAATGTAAGGAAGTTCTTTTTCACAGAAAAGGTGGTGGATGCATGGAACAGCCTACCTCAGGAAGTGCTGGATATGAATACAGTGCAGGGCTTCAAACAGGCATGGGATAGGCATAAGGGAGGAATACAGATGCGTATGAATAGATAGGCCATTGACAGAGCAAAGGCTGATGGCACATTTATAAGGTAGAAAAAGAAATGGGCAGACTGGATGGGCCTTGCAGTCCTTATCTGCTGTCAGCTTCTATGTTTCTAAGTTTCTGTTGGATTCTATCAGTTCACCACCATGCCATTTGGTTTACATGGTACACCAGCTACATTCCAGCAGTACATGCATGTAATCTTATCCCCTCACACTGGTTTTTGTACTGCATACCTGGATTTATTTATTTATTTAAATTTTGGTAACCGGGTTAGCCCACTGTGACCAGAGGTCCCTTTTTCAGGGGCAACCCAAGATTAGTTACAATGAGGCAATGGTTACATACAGTAGACAAGATACATTTTCATACAATAGACAAGATACATTTGTTAGGATTATTACATACAAGACTGACAGTAATTATGGTTGACAATACTGCTAGTACATTAGGCACTATACTTTGAAGTAGCAAGGGTCATAGTAGATACATACATTGAAATATGATGGATGATGTTGTGGTGTACATTTCAGACTGGAAAAGCCACCTGGGACACCTACAAGGAGTTATCCAAGCTATCAAAAATGCAGGTCTGACTATTAATCCTACCAAATATGCATTGGGCATGCAGGAAACCAGATATTTGCGCTATGTGATGGGAAATGGAGACGTTAAGCCAGATGTTTCTGAAATAGAAGCTGTAGATAACAGCCCTGTCCCTAAAACAAAGAAACATATCAGGTAATTTTTAGGGTTGGCTGGTTATTATCGGAGATTTGTTCCCAACTTTGCTGAGTTAGCTACACCCCTCACTGAACTCATAAAGAAACAGTTCCAAAATAATGTGAAATGGACCCCAGAATGTGCTGAAGCTTTACAAACCATCAAGACTGCATTATGTTCAGCCCTTGTTTTAAGAAGTCCAGACTTTGAGAAACCATTTTTGTTACAAACAGATGCATCAGAAGTAGGTCTAGGTGCAGTCCTGAGTCAAAATATAGATGGGAAAGAACATTCTATTCTGTACATAAGTAGGAAGTTGCATGACAGAGAGAAAAGGTACTCCACCATTGAAAAGGAATGTTTAGTAGCAAAGTGGGCCATGGAGTCCCTTAGGTTTTTTTTACTAGGAAATGATGTTGTACTTATAAGATCACAGTCCTCTCTGTTGGCTTAGCCAAATGAAACATAAAAATTCTAGAATCACAAGATGGTACCTGGCACTATGGCCATTTAAATTCATGCTGATACACAAATGTGGTAAAGAGAATAGCAATGCTGATTTTCTGTCACGATGTGGATCAGGAATTGAGGGGTCTGAAGGTTAAAACACAAATTTATGAGTTTAAACTTTACTGTTTGCTATATTGTTATATAAACAAGTATTTGTCAATGTCGAATGTTGCTTGCTTGTATGTGCTGTTTAGATGTTTGGAAGTGATAGTTCCATGCTTTCCTCCCAAGACTTGCACTGTGTCTTTCCGTTCAGTATTCACAGAACAGTAGGAGGGGCAAGGGCCACAAAAGTACAGCAGTTGCCAAGGGGGTGAAGAGGTGGACAATAGTCCATTCAAAGGCAAAAGAGTCCTGCAGGAGCTCATTAAATTGAAGGTGGACAAAGCGATGGAACCAGATGGCATACACCCAAGGATATAAAGAGATCTGCGAAGGGTGATAGCAGTACATCTGGCAGCCATGTTCACTGAGTCATTCAACATGAGTGAATTGGAGGAGGGCACATGTGGTCCCTCTACACAAGTCCGGCAGCAGGGAGGAGGGGGGGAACAATAGGCCGTTCAGCCTCACCTCAGTAGTGGGGAAGATCATGGAGACATTGCTTAAAGAAAGGATAGTGGGGCATCTAGAAGCCATCAGAGCCCAGGACCATAGACAACATGGATTCACAGTGTGGACATCATGTCAGACAAATCTGGTTGATTTCTTTGACTGGGTGACTAAGGAAGTGAATCAGGGTGGGGCAGTGGACAATGCTTACTTTGATTTCAGCAAAGCCTTTGACACCATCCCACATAGGAGGCTGATAAACTAGCTGGGTAGGCTGGGCATGGGGGAAAGGGTGGTAAACTGGGTTAGAATATGGCTAACAGACAGGAGGTAGAGAGTGGTGGTAAATGTGGTGCAGTCTAGGGAGAGGGGGTGACCAGTGGGGTGCTGCAGGGATCAGTCCTGGGGCCAGTCCTGTTCAATGTCTTCATTAGTAACATTTCAGAATGGCTGAAGGGAATTTTTTTATTGCATTTTCAACATAGCCATTTTAAGACCTCTTCTCATGAACAGTGTCACTGTGATTTTCTTAATCTGTCCCAAACATTGATTGCACACACCAACTATGCCATTGTGCGCTACTTGCACGGAAACACATTTTGGGTAACATGCAAAAAATGACAGCTGTACTGCTCATAAGGAGGTGTGGCAAAATGACAATGTTGAAAATCTGGAGTGCAAATATTACAGAATCGTGAAATTACCAACGTGCGTAGGAACAGCGCAACGCACGCTCGAAAAACAGTCATTTGTAGGAATTTTTTCACCAAATTTTCAACATAGCCATTTTAAGACCTCTGCTCATGAACAGTGTCATTGTGATTTTCTTAATGTGTCCCATACATTGAGTTCGCACACCGACTGCGCCATTGTGCGCTACATGTGAGGAAACACATTTTGGATGAGAGGTGAGAAATTACAGCTGTACTTCTCATAAGGAGGTGTGGTGAAATGGCAATGTTGAAAATCTGGAGTAAAAATATTGAAAATTCACGAACTTATGAGCGTGCATATGAACAGCACAACGCACGCTCGTAAAACAGTAATTTTTAGGAATTTTTTCACCAAATTTTTAACATAGCCATTTTAACACCTCATAGCCATTTTAACACCTCTGCTCATGCACAGTGTCACTGTGATTTTCTTAATGTGTCCCAAACATTGATCTCACACACTGACTGCGCCATTGTGTGCTACATGCACGGAAACACATTTTGAGAGAGATGTGAAAAATGACAGCTATACTGCTCATAAGGAGGTGTGGTAAAATGGCAATGTTGAAACTCCAGAGTGAAAATATTGAATATTCGTGAACTTACGAGCGTGCATAGGAACAGCACAACGCAGGCTCAGAACATAATTTTGATTCTAAATTTTCAACATAGACTTCTTGAGAGCCACCTTATGAATACTGGCACTGTTGTTTCATTAATCAGTCCGAAAGTGATTTCACACAGTGACTATGAAATCACCCTTCGGGCCCGATTAACACCATGACAGTGACAGAATTCATGAGGAGGGGTCTCAAAAACCCCATGTTGAAAATTTGGTGCCAAAATTCCAAAAAATGCCTGAGATATGCAAAAAAGTTGAAAAAACCCTATCTATCCCATTATACAGCTTACCTGCATTTCGTCAGTTCGCGGTTGGCTTTGAAAAGTGCAGGCGTGTTCCCGGTCCACCGATGATCGTCGCACCGGACTCTGGAGGAAAGTATGGGGTGAGGTGGGGCTGTGGGGAGACAGGGTGCGCAGTGGGTGTGCCCGGGTGGGAGAGGGGGTGAAGACAGCAGTGAGGGAAGGTTTTTTTCTTTCAGTTTTTTTTTTATTTGGACTACGCGGGAAGGTGCCCACACTGTCGTGGGCTCCCAGCGTGGCAGCTGGAAGGCTGTTGGGGGGCAGTGGAGCCAATGGGGGATTGGACACCCCCATCAGCCATAGGACCTGTTGCCATGCTAGGGTGGGCTCCCAACATGGCACCCGATAGTCTGGTGGGGGGGAACAGTAGAGCAGACGGGGGATTGGGCACCCCTGTCGGCCATACAGACTGTTTGAGGGGGACAGTAGAGCCGATGGGGGATTGGGAACCCCCGTTGGCCATGCAGACTTCTGGTGGAGGGAACAGTAAAGCCGACAGTATTTGCCAGTGATGCTTCACTCGGCTGGAAAATGTATATATAGCAGGCGGTGCATGGTGTTGTTGTGTTTCTTAAGGAAGATTGCTAAAGGAAGGAAAAAAGCAAGACTCCATCCACAAGGACTTGTTGCTGGGATCAGTTTACGCTCCCTTTTAGCAGCAGCAGCCTGTAATTCGTGAGCCACGGCTCATCACTGAGCTCTTTGTACAGATGCTACTGGGGTCCCATCCTGGGGTCCCATCCTGTAAATCACTGCTCGGCTGCCTCTCTCTGTTTCACAGTCGGTGCAGGCAGATGGTTTACATTGTAGTTAGTGTAACAATCCCAGCAATCTTTCCATAAATGGGTAATTTGGATTTGCCGCAGCCAATCAGATTTTATTTTCACAGCGTCACTTCTAAGGGAAATCCCAGTATGCTTGCGTGTGTGTGGGGGGACCGCGCTTGAGCAGGTGATCTTATCGCTGCTCACTGAAGTGTAGCTCTCCCTTTCAACTGTGCGGCACTGCATTTTCACCTGCTGTCATAGACAGCTGCAACATTGACTGGAGAACTGCGGCCGCATCTGCAAACACACTGACTGAACTGGAAGAGGGCTGCCACACCTCTGAAAACTCGGATGATGGCCCTATGTTTTTTGCACATGCGTGTAAGCAACATAAAAATAGATAATGCACATGTGCTTAATTTCTGAAAGTTAGATGCTAATATTATTAGAGAATTAATCAAACATTTTGGAAACCTGTTTGATAAAACAGATTCCCTCTTAAGGAGGGGGGTGTATGTGACAGACCCTGTCCCAGTTGTTATGGAAAGAGTTTGAATGCAGGGATCTGTTCTATTCCCTCCTTTTCTGTCTCTTGTCTGTCTGGTTGCACAACCAAATTTTCCTGTGAGACCTAGGATTTGATCACCCCTACACTCTCGCAATTATTTGCCTCTCACTGTCTCTCAGTCTTCACTTGCTGTTTGTGTTTTCCTCCCTTACATATCTGCAGGTATAAAAAATATATGTAAATCATTATGTGGAAATGTAACTGATATTAGGATCCCTTTGTTTAGAAATTATGTAAGCAATAATACCCGACAGGGTGGGCATTATTGGGAAATACTGGACTGCCCAGGGGCGTAATGAGGCCCGACGCCACAGGTGGAGGGCCTTTTAGCCCCTGGAAGGTCCGGTACTTCCCAATAATGCCCACTCTGGAGGGTATTATTGCACTTAGAAAATGGGCAAGTGTATTTTTTTATGTTTTAAAAAATGTACTTTTATGTTTACATGTTAAAACTTACTTTTTGTGGTAAAATAGTTCCTCCACCTACATTAGAGCTGGTTGTCATGGTTGCCCTGCCTTACAGGTTGAGATTGTTAGTCAGAGTTGCTTTGATTGTTTACTGCCCCTTCCCCCAACACATACACACACACGTAGATTCAGATTTACAGAATGTGTATTGGGTAGCAGATTTTTGTTGGGAATTAAATCCGAGTGAGTGGCAGCGTGGGGGCCACGTGCTAACAATCACAGTAGACTGCCATTAGGAGAAAGGTGCATGAGAGAACCTCCGTTTAAACTGATTGGTGGACGGACGGAAATGTATCTGTCCCAAAGCACAAAATACAAAAGGGATTTTTTTTGTTTGATTTCATATGTGACCACTGATTGTTTAGTTTTTCTTTGGTCTCCCTCTAGCATTTGGAGGAGTGCAAGCATGCGGTTGGGAGAGTGGTGCCATTGTGAATGAACATGGCTATGAGAAAATCGATTTTTTTCTTCCCGACCACAAAATAACTGCAGTGTGTTCTTTTTTCTCTTTTTTTAAAGCAGGCAGCTGCCACTTAAATAAGGGGTGTTGGGGTAGGACTAGTAGCTCTCGGTAAGCGAGCTAAAAACATGGCGGCTATTTCAAATTGTATCAGATGCTTTCGGCCAATTAGAAAGCAAGCTGGGCACCACTGTAGAAACGTACGCAGTTTAGTGGGACTTGGACTGGTGCTTATTTTTTACTGGGCACTATTAAAAAATAACTGCCCAACTTTACTGCCATGTCAGCCAATCAGATTTGTGTGTTTGCTTAAGCCATTTTCTAAATAGTCTTAATGTTTGAAATGTATATCATTATAGTTTGAGATGATTGCAAAAAGCTATTGGAAACTCAAGAGGTTACCTTAGTGCAATTTTTAAGCCTTTTGCAAAAGCTGTGGAGATGGGGCCTCAGTTCTGGGAAGTTGTGTTCCTGCCAGTACCTGCCTGAAATATACTAGAACACTTTAGAAAAAACAGGATACTTGTTAAGAAGGGGGGGTTGGAAGGCCTTATAAGAGTGAGCTGCAAGTGCTTGCAAAGTTGGACACAGAGATTGAAGGAAAACTCAGATGAACTTTTTCTGTTTATTTTACCTTTGTAAATAGTTATAGTGAACAATTTTATTTTCTATGTTACTCCTAGTACAAATAAATACTCTTGTTGCAAATTTTACAGCTGCTCCTGGTTTATCCTATTCTTCCTGACCTGTGCCTCGATGACACGCAGTCAAAGAGCTGGGCTCAACAACCTCCTTGGAAAAAAGTTTAAATTCACTGGTGTTGTAAGCAACATAGAAACTTTGACAAGATGCCATGACAAAGCCCTAGAGCAGTGTGAAAATGTTTGGCAGTCTTAAGGGGCTAGTCTGTTAACTTAACTGCTGGTTTATCTACATTTTTATTTCTTGAGAAATAAAAGTTTCTATGTTGGTAACAACACTAGTGAATCTGAACTTTTCTCCAGGGAGGTTGTTGAGCCAAGCTGTTTGTGTCATTCATTGTTTACTCGTGCTCCAACCATTCTGTGAGCTAGCTGCCTCCCCACTTGCTGTACTTACTTAGATTCCAATGCACCTATTGCAGGGTGGCCCACCTGGAACACAAATCAAAAACTGAGAGGATCTGCTGCAGAAGCCCCAAAAATGCACAACTAATCACACTGAAGGAAAAAGACTCACTCACCAGTATATGTATTTCAATGTTTTGGTGAATAGTGTATGAAGTCAGTAGCTCTTGTGTAACATACTTTACTTTTGGCTTTACTCTATTCCACCCTTGGTAGGGAAACTTGGTAGTGAGTAGGGAATAGAAAGCCCAGTACCAAGGGTGAGCAGAGACTGGAGAAGGAGGAGGAGGCAGGGATGGACAGTGGGTGGTTCACAGCGCACTAAGCAGAAGACTGCTGAAAGAGGCTGGCCTTTAAGTGGATGAGGGAGGAGCTAATCTCCCACATTGAACTATGGTCTTTAGCCCTCCCATTTCAATATTTTGGTGAATAATGTATGAAGTCAGTAGTGCTTGTGTAATGTAGTCTACTTTTGGCTTTACTCTATTCCCACCCTTGCTAGGGAAACTGTGTAGTGAGTAGGGAATAGAAAGCCCAAAAGAATTACCAATGAATATCCAAAAGAGTACGATTACCTCCTCCAACTCATGGAGGGTATGACCAGTAGCACACAGAAGAGGAAAACTGCCAGGTGGAGGAAACTTCTGTGGACCTATGGCTTCTGACCTGCCCATCCTCTGTGCAAGCTAAGAGTAGATGAACCTAGGTTATAGCAACCATATTCTACTATTCAAGGAAGGTGAATTGCTTGGAGAGATGACGGTATATCTTCAAAGTCCATTGGATGATGCATTCTGGAAGGACAATTCTGAAGTTGAAGATATAGGTCTATTCTGAAGAAGCGTGCAGATCTGGAAAGTGGAGCAGGTCCAGTTAAAAATGGAGCGAATGCACTCCAGGTTTCCAAGGTGATGAGGGATGATATCCATGAAAGTATGGAAACAATGTGAGCATGAAGAGCATGATTTGATGAAATTTGCTGCCAGACTTTGAACGGTGGGAAGTATGATAGGTTATGAAGTCATAAAGTAAACAATCTGTAAAATGTTTGACATTCACGTTAGAGTCTGAAGGTTTGGAGTTAAGCAATGAGCAATAAGTTGCAATGTAAGCATTCATTAAGAAGAGGAAGGAATCAGGAAGAATCATTAGGTACCCAGTAGGAGGGGTGATGTGGAAGTTTTTAGATCAATGAAGGAATATTGGTATGTAATAGAGATGGTACCTGAATGTTTATGGCAATAATTGGAAGTTCAGTACTATGAATTCGAGAGTTGATTTGGGTATTGATGCCATAATGATACTTGCATAGGTTCCTTCAGTCATACTGGAGGGAAAAGGAGATATGGGTATTACTGTGGCATAATTTCCAGAGCCGAGGTGGCCATGACTGCTTTGCTTTACAGGTTGCTCCACTGTCTGAATACTGTAGGAAGCCCAGAATGGGTCTTTGAAGGAGTCTATAGACTGATGTTGCAATGGGAAGTTGAGAGTGGTGTAGAATGTCATGGGTGCCTAGCACTGAAGTCTGACATAGGCCTGGTGAGAGGTATGACTGGGACAGTGAGACAGCCATGGTGGTTACGGATGTGCAACTTGAGTAATCAATGGAAGTCTGGACTCAGTGAAAGTCTTGGCTGGAAGGAGTATGTAATGTAAGAGTCTGTATGGCATATTGTCCAAGGGATGTTGCTATAAGTTTTCCTCAGGTGAAATTAATGGGTGCTTTGTGAGTAGAAGATGGGAGCTGTTAGGATGGCCAAAGTAGGAGTATGACACAGATGAATGGGAGGAGTAGTTGACTGGGTAGGAACATTGGTTGGTGATAGGTATGAAATGCCAAAAAAGAGTCACAGCACACGGGAAGGAGCCCTGAGCCACCAGGGTGGCGAGGAAATGGCAGCTGTTCAAGGATGGAGGGAAAGACCAGAATGGATGACTGTGGACTGGAGGAAGGATTCCTAGAAGAAGACAGCATAGACCGAACCGTACTGACATCGCAGGTGCAGACAGGAGCAGGATTGGGATCTGCACCACAGCAAACTGAAAAAGAGTGCAGAAAACTGCTGCTGGCTATGAGAGGCAGATGCATGGAAGACAAAGAAAAGACGCCAAGTACCAGTGCCAAGAAGTTGAGGTACGAGGGTCCCACATCTGAAGAAGATGGCAAACAACAGTGCAGAGAACAGAAGGCGCTGCAGCAAAGAAGCATGAGGTTCCCACTTCAGAAAGAGAAGGTGAACTTGTACAGTAGTCAGAAGGGGCAGCCAGCAGGAAGGAAGTCCAGGAGGCTGGCTAGCTGAATGGAGGTAGAGACTAAATGAGCTGATGGATTCCAAATCCAGAATGTGAGGAGGCCATGGTGAGGATAAGTACGATGAGTCCATGGAAGTGCAGAATGGAGACTGGTAAGGAACGATGGGGAAGGCAAATGGGGTACAGAGGCCCCGTTCCCAGAGGGAAGCGGTAACCGGGTATCAGGTAGAGAATGCATAAGGATGAAACAGTTGTTTGCAGATGTGGGCTCCCATCCCAGGTATTCAAGGTGAGAGGACCTGTACTTGATGCCACCAGGCAACATAGGATGGTGAAGGCTAATTAATCCCGTTCCCAAAGGGAAGCGGTAACCGGATACTCTGGTAGAGAATGCATAAAGTTGAAACAGTGGAATGCAGATACAGGCTTCCATCCCTGGTAGTTGGTGTCAGACAACCACCAGTCAGTGCTGCCAGGCAGAGGTAGGATGTTGAATGCAAAAGGGGTATGGTGGTCCTTTTCCTGAAGGGAAGCAGCAACCGGGCATCAGGTAAAGAATGCATAAGGTTGAAACAGTCGAATGAAGACTCAGGCTCCCATCCCTGGAGGTCAAGGTGAGACGACCTTGACTCGAGGCAGCTAGGCATAGGCAGGATGTTGAAGGCAAGTGGAATAAAGAGGTCCTGTTCCCAAAGGGAAGTGGCAACTGGTATCAGGTAAAGAATACATGAGTACGACATGGTAGAGTGCAAATGTGGCTCCCATCCCTGGTAGTTGGTGCGTGCTAACCTTCACTTGATGCTACCAGGCACAGTTAGGGATGGAGGATATCAGGTTTGGAAGTAGAAGGTAGGAATGATTGTAACAGAATCCCATTCCCAGTAGACAGGGCAAGCCTACCTTCACTAAGTGCCCCAGAAGGTACGAGTTAGGGATGGAGTCTGGAAAAACTGCTGGTATGCTGAGCAAGGAAAGGGCAGCTAACAGATGCATATGAGGAGGGAGACACACAAATGAGTAAGACAGAGGGAAAGCAGTAAGGCAGAAGGAGGGAAATGGGAGGAGGAAGTCAGGATAGGGACACTGAGAAGGGGTGGAAGTGTGGACCAACAGGAGTGGGTGAAACCTGTACAGGCTAGAATAAGCACAAACCAATCAACGAGGGGGTAGGATAAGGCAATAGGATACAATCATGATCAATAAAATTGCAAAATGACTGCAGGCTGAGGGGTGCTGGCGGGAACTCAGAAGTACAGCAGAATGTATACAGGAGGGCAAATAAGTGCAGATTAAGTGAAGCTAAATAGGAAAATAAACATAGACTGTAATGGCACAGATAGAAATAAAAGTAACAAAAGTGCCAAAAAGCACAAATAAATAGAGCACCGTGCACTAATCAACATGACGATGGAACAAGGGCAATGCTGCCGGGATAGGGAATCGATTGCATGCCAGCAAAGGAGTCACACAGGGGAGCACTGGCTGGCTAGCCAGGGAGACAGAGTATAGCTGTATGGAGGTTGTTTCAGAACAGACGGCAACTGTGGTCAGCACCCTATGGGCCTCGTTTCTGACCCAAACAAACCTCCAGTTGAGAAACCAAAAGCTGCCCTGGCGTAGAACAACGGGTTAAAAGAAAGCCACCGGGGAAGGTGAAAGCCACAATGAGGGCACTGCAATGAAGCACACAGCAAAACAACACAAGTGTCCGCCAACTAGCAGAAAATCACCAAGACAAGAAGGAGGATGCAGCAAACAATATGGGCACAAAGAGCAGAAGGGAGTGGAGCAGCAGAGACAGCATGGAGGCAGCGGGGGGGGGGGATCCAAGCAAGGGTCAGAAAAGGAGTGGTGGCCCTAAATGAGAAGTCGTGCAAGGAGCCACTGGGGGAGGGAAAGGAGGAGCATTGCGGTACGGGGAGGGGAAGGCAAATGAGATAGAAAACGGACATCAGACAGAAAGAGGAAGAAAAGGGGGTATTGCAAGACACACATGGATAGCAAGAGTTTAAGAAGGCATGAGCAGGATGCTGTACAGACATGACTACGGGGAGCACAGGGAAAGAAAAAAGGAGGAGAGAGAGGAGAAGGCTCAGCCCACAAGCCACACAGGAGCCTAGGCACTGATGGAGTGCATGATTCACAGTGCGCTAAGCAGGGGGACTGCTGAAGGAGGCTGGCCTTTAAGGCGGATGAGGAAGGAGCTATTCCACCACATTGAACTATGGGCTTTAGCCCTCCCATTTAGTAATTGTTATATTTATTATTCTTCTTTCTTTGCCATAAGTGTGGCATATTCTCACAAATTAGTAGATGTTTCGTGGTCTAGATTAGGTGGCAAATTACTCCTGTTTCATGTTTACTGCAAATGAAGTTAGAGCAAGGGACCAGAATGGAAAAGCACCAGAGTGTGTAAAAAATCCATATCTTTCAGTAGTCACCTCAAGCTCACTTTGCATGAGCACACCTTCTGAAACAGAATGTGGGTTAATAGCAGTGGTGGGCGAAATGGGCCCAATTTTCGCGGAGTCAAGGCGGATTCGCAGAGTGCTCTGCAACGTGAAGCGGAGTACTTCGCATTATAATGAGGAAAACGAAGTCCATTAGGAGCAATGACTTCACGTTACTCCGCCTCCCCAGGCCACCACTCTGCCAATTTTAAGGCGAAGTGCATTGCTGGCAGTGCACTTCGCCTTGCTTTTGAGCACCAAAAGTGAAATTTGCAGTGATTCATAGGATTTCAGGTCACATGGGATCTACATTGATCTGCACAGCCTCAGTTTGGGGAAGTATGAGTAGGAAGGAGTAGGAGACAGTGCGCTCTGATAGCTGTCTGTGATAGGAATCTTGTAAAAGCTGTTCAAAAAGCACTTTTGCTTTTTTTTTTTGTGGATCCAGCTTTAGTTAATCGATTGTAGGAAACCCTCCTGTGCTCATATCATCGAGCGTTTTTGTTTTTGTGTGGAATTTGAATGTTAATTTACAACATTGAGTGTGTGTGGTGAAAGTGTGCTTTGGGGGGCGTATCTGTGGTGTAGGTAGATTTAAGTTGGAGAAATAGTGATTTCTTTGTTTTTTGGTTATAATTTTGTTATATAACTGACTGTGTTAATGTACACACAGTAATATTGTCAGTAATAGTAGAAATTTTGTTGCTCTTTGTTGTGTGGATGTGGTGCAGCAGTTCATAAATTCAGGTTGTTTACATTACAAATTTACAATATGTAACGTGGCACAGTACTGAACTTTTGCATTTGCGGCGCATTCCTCGTTCAGCATTGTACACAAACTGTTCTGTGTGTGAGTGTATGTGTAGTGTTGCACGTATCAAATAATACACCTTTTATTGTGCCACAGACTAGTGTAATTGCAAGCACAGCAGTGTGAACCTGCTATCCACTGCAGCAGCCTGATTTTGTACTGCGATCGTGGTATCTGTTCTTAGTTTTGAGGCTTGTAGTGCCGAAAAAATCAGCACTGTCTGTATTCAGTGCCCCCCCACCCCCACATTCAAAAGGTATTTTTTACCAGATTGGATTGTTTTTTGTGACCTCATCAGCACCACTGGTTACTGAAGTTGTTTTAATTCCATGACAATCTCAGAGTGGTCTCTTATCTGTTGCTGAAGCCACAGTTGTTTATTTGGCTTCGTATCCAGCATCCCTCCAATCAGAGAGTGAACGTATCAAAATCTGAATTTGGTTATAATATTTGTGGTTGATCCCCCAAAATGCCTGCAAAGAGACATGCAAGCAAAGCTGTTACTCGCCATGGCAATGGTGGCGGTAAGATGGTCTGTGGGCGTGGTAGTAGTAGTATGCAGACGCAGAAGTCCATTGCTGATGTGAGGAAAGGTATTTGTCCTACAATGTTTTTTACAGCCCTATCAGTAGCTTCACTCATAGTTGGAGGAGATGATGTTTTCCCAGCTGGTGGTGTTAGTGTTACTGGTGTTAGTGGTGGTGGAGGCAATATTAGTATTGTTGTGTCAAGTTCTAATTCCGACCAGTGTACTGTTTCCAAAAAATACTGAGTGTGAAGCAGTGCAAGTGATGGCAGCGTAGATGATGTCATACTTCCCAGTAACATCCCAGTAACTGAACCTGAGGATTCTGATGATCATGTCAGCGATAGCATACAATGTGATATTCCATCCACCATGGCACTTAAGATCACGCATTTTCCATGCAGTGATTCACAGTGTGGTGAAAAAATATCAGGTGATGGTGGTGTAGATGCTGATGATCAATGTGATGATGATGATGATGATGTTGCTGTTGTTGCAACATGAAATCCACATGCTAGCATCCAAGCAGAAGATGTGGATGTGTGTGACGTTGATGAATATGATGATGATGTAATTGACCCCAGTTGGGAACCGGAGAAAAAGAAATTAAAAGTGGCTGTGTCTGAGTCTGTTTGCAGGAATCCCCCTCTGTAAAAACTTGTGATCTACCGGTTTTAGTTGATGATGATGATGACCCAGTAATCAATATGATAGGTAGTCATGGTGGTCAGTTGCAGTCCAGGTGTGCAGTGCCCGAAATATCATGTCCCCCCCCCACTTCAGTGCTTAAAATAACGTACTTAAATTAGCCACATCATGGACATGTTAAAAGCAGAGCATCACAATCCCTTGTTTGGGATTTTTTTGTTCAAGATGCACATGATGATTCAGTTGCAATCTGCCAGGTTTGCCATGTGCGTGTGAGTCGAGGTAAAAAGGGAAGCCATCTGGTCACAGGAGGACAGCATACGCATCTTAAGAATAGGCACTTGGCACTGTGGACTCAGCACAAGCTGGCAGCTAATACCACAGTGGGGCATTCACCCACGTTACTAGCAACCATAGCCAGCATGTTATCCCCTTCCATGACTGTTAAGTCCAGTAGGAAATTAAATGTGTGCAGTAGTGTGGTAATAAGAGTAGAGGATTACTACAGGCATGATGAGGTGGAGGACCATAGTGACTTTGAAATGTTGTCCAGTGCTGGTGAGAGTAGCAGTTTTTGTGGTGGTGGTGAATGCAATATGTCTAGTGCAAGTGGTACATCAACCCCGTTTGGCAAATCTGGCAAAATACCAGCATTTCTGGGTTTGTCATCATCACCTGTGCAACCATCTTCATCAAATGTCCACACTCCATGCCCTGCCAATGCCATTCATCACAGAGCACAACCATTTGTGATCAGCACACCCCATGTAAAATGTTTAAGTCAGCCCACGTTACAGAGTGTTTTGGCGCATAAGCTGAAGTACCCCTGAATCATACAGTGTCACGTGAACTCAATGCTGCTGTAGTGGAAATGCAGGCAATTGATCTTTTGCCTTTCTCCTTTGTGGAGAATTCTGGGTTCTGGAGGTTTGCTGCACGTGTCTGTCCAAAATGGAAAGTCCCATCCAGGACATACTTTTCTGCCCGTGCTGTCCCTGAGTTGTTCCGCACTGTGTCAGACTCAGTAAGACATGCCCTTCAGCATTCCTCCTCTCCATTCATCCATTTAAGTACGGATATGTGGACAAGTGGCAAAACAGCGGGGAGTTCATATCTGTGTATAACTACACACTGGGCGCAGGTGCCGGGGGTTATTTGTGATGTTGGTATTGTGAATAATCAGTGCAGTAAGGTGGATTGTCGCGGTAGCAATCTTCCTGGAATTCGACAGCATGCAATGATTGCTATGCATAGTGTGACCTGTTCACACACTGGTGAGAACATGTTGGACATGGTACTGACTGAAATTGACAGATGGCTAAACCCTCTGTCCCTGACAGCTGGGTTCATAGCAAGTGACAATGGGTCAAATGTGGTGAAATGCATCACGAATGGTGATTTATTTTGTGTTCCATGCATGGCCCACTGTTTAAATCTTGTGGTTCAGGAGCTTCTGCAGCACCCTGATATAAAGGAAATGCTGACTGTTACACAATATATCTGCTCTCACTTTTCAAGATCTGGAAAGGCCCGTGACCAACTGCAGCAGTTGCAGATACAAAACAGCCTGCCTCAGCACCGCTTGAAGCTGGAAGTTGTCACCCGATGGAACTCCACGTTATACATGGCAGAGAGGTAGTATGAACAATACAAAGCCATCTCAGAATATCTTGTTATGCACACTAGCCGTGACAGTTCCGGGGCCTCCATGCCTATGACGACTGAACAGTGGTGCCTCATGGACTCTGTAATACAATTTTGCGGCCTTTTGAACATGTCACGCAAGCAGTGAGTGGCAAGTCTGCCTCCATTAGCCAATCAATTCCACTGCTGTGGGTGCTGAGGCAGACATTGGTGAAGGTACAGCATAGCCTTGATGTAGCCCAAGACAGTGGTAGCAGTACATTGCTGCAACACATGATGACAGTATCCTACCAGAATCGTCACGTTGTGAGCATTCAGTGTAGTGACAACTTTGCCATAACAACAATGCTGGACCCATGATACAAATGTGGAATTGCATCAGTACTGGAGGGAGGGCCTGAACAGGTAAAAAATCTCGGTGATCAACTGGTGCGCTTGGTTCATGGGGCACAGAAGTCACGTGCCAAGGTCAGCAAACCTCAGCAGCATAATCCGGCTGAAGGTGTACCTGGAGGACCATCAAGAATATTACTGCAAGGGGAAGGGGACTGCAGTTTCAGGTGGTCTGTCATCCAAAGTGGCTGGCATCAACCCGCTTTGGGAGGCTTTGTCCTAAGGGGGTATTTGTGAAATAAATGATTCGGGAGACCAGGATGATGCATCAACAATTGGACTTAGTGCGGCACAGAGAATGGTTGAGTCATATTTGTCTGAAAACAGGCATCTGACAATAACGGAAGATCCTCTTTTGTACTGAAGTGGAAAGGTCAGCAAATGGCCAGAGTTGACTGCAGTGGCACTGAAGTACCTCACATGCCCACCCTCCAGTGCAAGTGTTAAGAGGGTATTCAGCTCAGTAGGTGCAATAGTCAGGGATCGTCGGACAAACCTGTCTCCTGCAAATTTTAGTTTACTAACATTCATTAAAATGAATGAGAGGCACATACCAGCACAGACTGCAACCTCGGTATTTGTACCCCAGCCTAGTCATGGTGGTCTTGCTGATATGGAAATGGAGCATCCTGGTGGAACTGGCAGTGGCTGCCTGAAACGGCCCACCACTGACGTAGATGATGACACAATGGAGAAAGAATTTCCCAGTGGTCAGACTTCAGACATCGATGACTGTGAGGGAAGCTTTCTTTATGAGGATGATGATGTGGTTAATGTTGGCAGATTTTAACTGAAGTTTTTAAAAGGCGGTGTGCCCCCTCCCAGACCACCACCACCGGAACTGATGTTATCCACTGCCTCCATGAGTCTGTCTGCCCCCAGACCACCACCACCTGGACTGATGTTAGCCACTGCCACCATGAGTCTGTCTGCCCCCCTTGACCACCACCACCACCAGGACTTGATGTTAGCCACTGCCACCATGAGTCTGTCTGCCCCCTGGACCACCACCACCATGACTGATGTTAGCCACTGCCACCATGAGTCTGTCTGCCCCCCTGGACCACCACCACCACCAGGACTTGATGTTAGCCACTGCCACCATGAGTCTGTCTGCCCCCTGGACCACCACCACCATGACTGATGTTAGCCACTGCCACCATGAGTCTGTCTGCCCCCCGGACCACCACCACCGGGACTGATGTTAGCCACTGCCACCATGAGTCTGTCTGCCCCCTGGACCACCACCACCGTGACTGATGTTAGCCACTGCCACCATGAGTCTGTCTGCCCCCAGACCAGCACCACCAGGACTGATGTTACCCACTGCCACCATGAGTCTGTCTGTCCCTTGGGTCACCACCACTGGGACTGATGTTAGCCACTTCCACCACTGCCACCATGAGTCTGTCTAGACCACCACATCCATCAGCCAGAGACACAAAGCTTCTTAATATTTAAACCATAAAGTGAGTATGTGTACTCATGTTTGTTATGCTGCTTCACTTCCTTTAGTTGTATGTTTTGTTTTCTGTAGCTTTTCAGAGCCACAATGGTAAAACACATACAGTACACTTCTTTTGTTTCTTTTACAGGGTAACAAAAAAAGGCTCCATTGCTAAAACTCATTGGGAATGGTACTGTAGCTGCACCGTACAGAAAAGAAGCAATGTAATATCCATGTGAAACCCATTCTGGTAAGTATGAAGATTTTATTTACTCTATTTCATTGTTTTATAAAGACTGCAGCAAATATTGCACACAGGTTGTGTTAGTTGACAAGATGAGGCTTTGAAATGTAACTTGACTTTAGGGATTGAGATTTGAGAACCAAGGAGGGACATATAACAATTAAGTTGTAAGAAGTCATTCATTTCTTTTTTTTAAGAAACTTCCAGATGCTTTGTTGTTCTGACAAAGTGGCCTTATCCAAACAAGTTCTTCAACATCAGACCCCCCTCCCCCCCGGGCTGGGGCTCACATCAACACACAGAAGTCGTTTCATTAGATGACCATGACCATCATTAACAACTGGACTCCAGAAGGATGCAGATGAAATCTGTGAAGAAGTAACAAAATAAGAAACCATTACAGACAAACCAGGCAAATATGCTTCCCCCCACCCAAAAAAAAAAAATAGTTACCTTCATATGCTTGAGAGTTATCCATTGCAGATTTCTATGCAAAAAGTTCTCTTCAAGCACTGGAATGTGCACAACAACAGTATCTGTGACCTGTGATACAGAACAATACCATGAGTACATGTCCATGTCAACCCCCCTCACCTACAAAATACAGAAATATATATTTATATATATCAACTCACCAAGGCTACTATTAGTGTACAGACAAAGGGCACCCTTCCATCCAGTTGAAGTGATCACACTGCATTTGCTCGAATCGCAGCACACATTGGACCAGCAACAGTTCGCTCGTGGTCATCATTTTATTCTGGGGCACCGCGCACATGACTGAGTGCACCATTAATTCTGGGGGAATTTGTATGTGCTGAAACACTCTCATTCCACTGTGTTACCACTAGTCAATTTTCTGGACACAAGGCGGATGCATTTTGGGCATGCAGAAAAAGTCTGGGGACTCAGTGCCACCACTGCGCACATGACTGCGCACATGATTGAGTGCGCCATTAATTCTGGGGGACATTGTATGTGCTGAAACAATCCCATTTCACTTTATTACCACTAGTCAATTTTCTGGACACAAGGCGAGTGCATTTTGTGCATGCAAAAAAAAATCTGGGGGCTCTGTGTGACCACTGCGTGTATGAGTGACTGCGTAATACATTCTGGGTGACTTTGTATGTGCTGAAACAGTCCCATTTCACTTTGTTACCACTTGTCAATTTTCTGGACACAAGGCGGATACATTTTGTGTGTTGTGATTGTGAGCACATAATGTCATACTTAAATTATAAATTAAAGCAGCAGTGCAACAATGTGCTGACAATTTTGACATATAGTTTTTTATGCTATTTTACATTGCCGCTGTTGCCGGCCACTAGTTACCTCATAACTTGTATGATACCCTTCTTTACACAATTTATGTCTGCTTTACTACCTTTTCTCTTGTCTGAAAATAAAAAAGGAGCACGCCATTTAATATTGTTCTGACCAGGTTCTTATCACTATTTGCAGCTGTTTTTGAACAACTATTGTTCTGTGATGTCATAAAACACTGCCTGCTGCATAATTGTTAATTTGACAACAGAAGTAATATATAACAACTGATGGAAAAACAGTAGCAAAATACTGACGAAGACCTGGTCTGACCATATTAAAGGTGCAACTTTGATTATCTCACACATGAAAAAAGTACTAAAGCAACTCAAATACTGGAAAGAATAGTATCATACAAGTCAGGATGTAAGTAAAGTGGCAATGTAAAATAGCATAAAAAAGTATAGGTCAAAATTTTCAACAGATTGTTGCACTGCTGTTTTAAAGAGATTCACCAAGTTACATAGTTATGGATGGTATTGCACCCAATATATTGATGCCTAACCTCCAGGGGAATCTTTGTTACACCACATGTCCTTAAATAGTGCAATACTTTTCTGGCAAAAATGTTCATAATTTCAGTAAACCGGGTCCTGGAGGACTTCCCATTCTGAAGAGCTGCCCAAGTCCCACCCCCGCGCTCAGCAACGTTGCGGTGAAACGTGGGCACGTTTCAGCTAACAAGAGCCAAGTTAGTGGAAACATGCCCAAGTTTCACCACAAACTGACCATTATAACATAAAGAAACATTCAGAATGCTGCCAGTCATTCACTACAGTATAAAAAAGCATGCCCCGTGCTCTCCCTGGCATCACATCATAACATTGCTGAGCAAGGTGGCGGAACTTGGATGGATCTTCAGAACGGGAAGTCCTTCAGGCCCTGGTTTACCGAAATTATGAGTGTTTTTGCCAGAAAAGTATTGCACTATGGAACATAAGGACATGTGGAGCAAGAAAGATTACCTTGGAGGTAAGGCACCCATATAATGAACATGTAGGACTGTATGAGCATGTATATATTTAAAGGGAAGCAGTCAGCAACAGGAGCTCCTGCGTCCTGCCCAGTGCAAGGCTCACCCTCTGGTTAAGCCTTTAAAGTATGTTGCAGCATTTTTCTCGTGCCACAAGATACTTTATTTTAAGAAAGAAAGGTCAGTGACCCAGAAGGATGGTGGATGCTATGGGGGCCCCCATCATGTGTAAAGGAAAGGTGCGGTGGAGATGCACCATGCTCTTCAAATACTTTTGTATTGAAGCACATGGTGCATCGACGTTGCACCTTTACACATAATGGAGCCCACACAGCATCTGCCATACCGGTCGCTGACATTTCTTTAGTATAATAAAGTATGTTATGTGAGAAAAATGCCTGCATACTTAAAAGGCTTAACTGAGGGTAGTTTTGCAGAGGGCAGGATGAAGTGCTCTGTTGATGACTGCTTTACTAAACTAATGCTGTGGCCTTCCCTCTGTCTGGTATTAAACAAACAAAACACAAAACAGTACAGCAGTGGGGGGGGGGGGATATGTGCAGAAAACAAAACCTAATGCTTGATCCCATGATGTTCCATCAGCAGATGAAGCATCGACACAATTTGCAGCTGCTCTTGCTCAATCTGCTCCATCTGCTGCTAGACATCGTCCATCCTCTGATTACTTTCCTCCATTGCAGCCCACAGCAGTGCTATTTCTGACTGCATTGATGGCATCATGGCGGGGTCCACTGCTGTGGGAGGAAAGGCAGGTAGTGGTGGTGGTGAGGGTAGTGCTGGTGGCAGTGGTGGGGGTAGTGGTGGAGCAGCAGCTGCTGCTGTGGCCCTCCTCCTGCTCTGGCAATGCACAGCAGCAGCATCTGCAGCCACTGCCACAGAAGGGCCAGCAGATGGAGGCCTGGCCCATTCTGTGGCAGCCTGCCTATCCACCTTGTGGTGGTTAATCATGTGTGTCCTCTGACCCCCAGTCCCCAGATGTGTCCCCCAGTGGCCACGGCACACCTGCACACTACAAAGCAGGCACACTACAATGCTCCTGTCCCCCCTGACACAGTTGAAGAACTGCCAGACTATCGAGCTGCGGGAGGGACCAGGCACAACAGGTGCAGATATATTGCTGGCAGCACTGTCATCACGCACCTGTGGGAGGCTCCACCTGCTGCTGTGGAGTGGGAGGTGGTGCTGCTGGATCTTCTGCTGCTGGTACAGATGGTGGTGGTGGTGGTGGCAGCGGCGGACTTGCTGGATGTCGCGGTGGCATTGGTGGTGGTGCTGCTGCTTCTGGAGTGGGGACTGGACCAAATAATCAGGAGCAGTCCAGTGACACTCGCCCACACTGACCCCCATGTGTCTGCACTCCCCTCTGGCCAACACGGGCTACAGACTGTCCCTGGTCCATAACTCTCCTTCCCTCCCCACTCCGACACGTCACGCAATGACGACCGACTCACACACACGCGCACACACACACAGTCACACACAGAAACACACACACTTACACAAAACACAACATATAAAACAAATAAATCAGTCACAAAAAAAGAACTCACAAAACGGTACAACAAAAACGAAAGAATTATCTTTTAAAAAAGCTGTTGGTATTTATGACATTGAAAAAAGCAAGTTAAGCAAGAATACACACTCCTCTCCTACACTATCCTTCCTCCTTCTATCTCTGCAAAGGAGAAAGTGAAAGTATTTGCTGGTATAACTCACTTTCTTCCTGCCTGGCTACAGCATGTGACTTACAATACTGTAAGCCATGTGATGTGTGTGGGGGAGGGCTGCCTAAAGTGCCTATTGCTGTCATTCCACCTCACTTTGTGTTACGGCAGAATAACAATGCGAAGTCAAGTCTTAGTCACAAGGTGAAGTGAGTACTCCTCAATGGCCACTTACAGTAGCATTGCACTAATGCAAAGTGGCCACTTTGCATTCACTTCGCGTGCAGATTTTAAATTCGCTGCATCTCTAGTAAATAGATATTTGATGCATTATGTTTTGATACAGGCTAACAAAAAGAATAAAAAACTTGAGCAAAGATAAGCTGCCTTTGCAAGTGGCTAGGTAACAGCATGTATTTTGTTTATGTGAACATAAAACATAAATTACTGAGGATGTATTAAGACATGTTCCTCCCTTATAAAAAAAGATTGAAGCAGTTTTATTTTATATGAATAGCATTTCAAGAAATGCATTTGGCCATACATTCAGGGCTGGTTAGAAGTATTAATTTGCTTTATAATGCATGGAGCTTCTGTAATGCAGTACACAGAGGTGGTACTGTATGTTAAAAGGTACTTTACATCAAGAAATAAGAAAAATGGAATTGATGTTATAAAACATGTGGGTATATATAAGTTTCACTGAGGTCATGAGTGTGCACTAAGGTTTTTAAGGTATGAATTGAAATGTATGAACTAAACAGCTTGATGCTGACATGATGCAGCAAAATAACTGAGCTGTATATCAAAATTATTTTTCAGGCATATATGAATTGTCCTGAAGAAGTGGTCAGTAATGTTTCCTATCCCACAAAATGCTGACTAATTTTGAGGATGAGAGAAGCTTATAGCAATTATAGCAAGAAGGAATAATAAAAATAAAAAATAATAAATTCATATCCATTGAGTCGGTCATTTTCCTCCACTGTGATTGGTTCTACTTATGTTTCAGCAAGGGTTCAGCAGCGTAACACATAGGAGGCTTATAAGGAAATTGGGCAGTTTAAGGGTTGGACCCAAAGTGGTAAACTGGGTACAAAACTGGTTGAAGGATAAGTGATGGGGGGGGAAGGGATGGTGGTAAATGGCACTCACTGTAAGGAGGAGGAGAAATTGACCAACCAGGTACCTCAGGGCTCAGCTCTGGGATCAGTTCTCTTTGGTGTCTTCATAAACACCATTTAAGAAGAGCCCGAAATAAGTTTTTTTTTTAATTTTTTATTTATTGTGATCTAGGATTAACACCTTTGAGAACAAGCTTATTACATAGGCTCCACATCAGAGATTATACAACAGGTGATACAATGGATAACTGTGGACATCAATAATACACAGATACATTTAGGAATACAAAAAAAAAATAACAACGACATTGATAAATAATAATGAGGACTGTGACACATTGTAATATTCAGATAGGTCACATGAGTCTACTGCGGCTCGGTACATACAGAGGAGACAGCAGGGATAGATGGACAATACAGGGGAGGAAGCATTAACCAAAGGCATCATCACACAGTCAGTTGCGGGGGGAGGGGTAGGTCCAGGCAGAAAGTCCAAGGATTTCGGAAGGGAGGATGGAGTAGGAAGGGGGTAAGTGGATCGAGGTGAGGGGTTAGGGGAGGGCAGGCAAAGTTAAGTGCACACAAGTGTATAAAAATAAGTACACACAGGAGGGAAATTATGAGGCTGAGACAGTCATGAGCTGAGAATTAATTAAAGCTGTCACAGCTTGAATTCATAGTTAATTGCTTCTTTCAGGTGTACCTCTTTGCAAATGACACCAAAATCTGCAGTAGGGTAGATACTCTGAAGGGTTTGGAGAAGTGGTCAAGGGTATGGCAGCTGGGCTTCAATGCAATATAGTGCAAAATCATGCACCTTGGGCATGGAAACCCAAGGGTTGTATATAAAATGGGGAAGAGGTATTGAAGGTCATTAAACAGAAAAGAGACCTTGGGGTTATTATATCTGATGACCTCAGGTTGTGGGGCAGTGTGACAAGGCAGTAGGCAGAACCAGCAAGATGCTGTGGTGCATAGAAAAGGGAATCACCAGCAGAAGGAGAGAGTTGGTGTTAACACCATGTCGATTGTTGGTGAGACCCCACCTTGAATGCTGTGCCTAGTTCAGCAGACCACAACTCAGAAAGGACACAGACAAGGTAAAGGGAGTCCAGGGGAAGGCAACTATAATGGTGCAGGGGCTACATCGTAAGCCTTATGAAGAGACTGAGGGATCTTAATATGTACTCCCTGGAGGAGAAGAAGAGGGAAGGGGACATAATTGAGACTTATAAGTACATAATGGGGTGAATATGGTACAGGAGGGAACTATTTCATAGAAGAGAAGGTGCACAAAGACAAGGTGGCATGCAATGAAGCTGGGAGGGGGGATTTAGGAGGGATGTGAGGAAGTACTTCTTCACTGAAAGAGTGGTGG
The DNA here is from genome assembly GCA_016271365.2 of Neoceratodus forsteri. Lineage (NCBI taxonomy): Eukaryota > Metazoa > Chordata > Ceratodontiformes > Ceratodontidae > Neoceratodus > Neoceratodus forsteri. Next base: position 1,122,710,484 of record CM057449.1, on the reverse strand, counting down.
ATGCCTGGAACAGCCTTCCAGTGGAAGTACTGGGGGGCAAAAACATTGGTGGGCTTCAAGCATGCATGGGATAGGCACAAAGGAATGTTGGTAGGAAGGCAGGAGGAGGAAGTGGCCGGAGATCAGTTAGGGTCTGCGTTGACATTATAAATAGGGACAAAATGGGCAGACTGGGTGGGCCCAGTGGTCCTTATCTGCTGACAAATTCTATGTTGCTATAATGATGTGTATCTTTGGCATTTAAAAACAGTGGCAGCAAGCATTACAACTAGTTGAAACTGAAGATATTGTTGCAGCAGTACACAGACATCTTTAGTCATGCTGGAACCTGTCACTGGGCACCCCTCCATCCTTAAATATTTTAAATGTTGTTCTGCAATTTTGGTGAAAATTAAAGACAAGACCAATCCAGCATGTTTTAAAAGCTTAATAATTTCTTCTTGAATAGTTAGATTTTTGAACAACAGTAAATCTGATCGCTATTATTTCCAGGAAGTTTTGTAGCTTTTTAAAACATATTTTTATCTTCCTCTCTAGCTGCCTGTCTCTTGGCAAAACACTAAAACTGCAGTTTTCAAAATGTGGCCCACTTCACATAAAACAATAACCCTCTCCACCAGGCAACCAGTGAGCTACCTAGGTAAGTCAGTTTTGCAGAGATTTCAGATGTTGTGGGATATTTAAAAAAATGTAAAAAATACCACAAGGAAGAAAATTTGCAAAGAGGATATGGTGAATAATGAAATATCTGATCTGAACAGCTCTGCCAAATGTTTCGGGGAGATAGTGGAGATTATCGGACCATCAATGGATGTACGCTATTAGCGTGGGATCAAGTTACGCTACTGTCTTAAATCGGTCTTTGGGTTATTTTTAGTAGTTTATTTGAGTTGGTGGGCTTCACTCCCCACACGCCCTGAAAAAGAACAAAAAAAAAAAAAAACAAGGGGAGGGGGTGTGGGGGTTGAGGCCCCCAACTCAAACAAACTGACATAACAAACATCAACAGTAAGTGCAAGCACGCGCTGTATTCACAAAAGGTCTAATAATCTTCACTATCGCCATTTTTGGAAGAGGCAGAGTTAAAACTGTACTTACTAATTGCATTAGGAGAAATGCAGGAAATCATTAAAACATTAAGCAATAATTTTAGAGCACTGTAGTGATACCAACCAATTTTATTTATTTACAATTTGTTGACTGGAAAGGCACATTGAGTATGTCTGCAGGTGCAACCTTGGGGAGGGGGATACAGTTTGGAAGAAACTAGTATCAAAACTGGTAGACTGCAATGACAGAAGACACAAATAAATAAAAATATTACATGAACAGTGCATAAATTAAGGAAATAGTAGTACAGTAACAGAATACTATATAGAATAATACAAGGGTTAAAGGTGCAAATATACAGTACAATTAAAATGGAACAATAACCAAAAAGGAGCGTACAATAAAATATTAGGTAAAGTTGCTGACAGCACCCAGGAAGCCAGATGCTTTTTGTAGGTACAAAGCAGAATCACAGGCTTTTAGGCAAGTAATCAGGCATGCAGCGATTAAGGAAAAGTGGGAACCTCTTACATGCGACCTCCACAGGAGCATGTGTTTGTCCCAAACAGACATGAATGTGAAGTAGATGACGAATAGGGTATTATCAATATCATTGACAAAGAGAAGAAGGCCTAGTCAGTGTTATGAGATCAATCTTTTTTTTGAATACTACCTATCCGCTTAAGGATCTGGTCAATATAAGAACTTCTGTTAGCTCCTTACATTCGTCAAATGCTGTTCTTCTTTAAACTATTTCACACCATTCCAAAACTGGTTCTCGATCATTTCCAGTTGCTGCCCCCATGTTTTGGAATTCATTTCCTGCAGATCTTTGCTCCTCTAGTTCATTGAAACAATTCAAGCAAAACTTCAAGTCGTATTTATTATCCTTAGATGTTTACAATTGTGTTGTTTAAATTGTTTGTTTAATATTGTTTATGTGTTATTGATATTGTTTTGTTATCCATTGGTCCTTAATGTCAGATTGAACCTGAAAATGGACTGATTCCAGTGTTCTTACCCAGTTAACAAACTTTTAAAATAAAATAAAAAGAAAATCATGGAACAATGAAGATTGGATGACAGACCTAAGCAAAGGAGTACAGAAAGAAGGAAATGGGTTGGGAATAGAGATCAATCTAAGATGTCCTCACAATTTAGGGGGAAGAGAGGAGGCAGCTGATAAGGTGGTAAAAGGTTAGGGAAGAGGAAGACTGGATAGGGGAAAGGAAAGGAGGCAGTGGAGAAAAGGGGGAGACATTGCATAAACAAGCAATAATAACCAACAGGGTGGGAGGTACTGGGCAATACTGGACCCACCAGGGGTGTAATGAGGCCTGACACCACAGGCAGAGGGCCTTATAGTACCTGGAAGGTCCAGTATTGACCAATACCGCCCACCCTGGAGGGTATTATTGTGCTTAGAAAATGGGCAATTGTATTAAATAAAAAAAATGTTTTTATCATTTATATTTTTTACTGTTAAAATTTTTAACTGTTTCATTAATTTGTAATAAAATAGTTCCTCCACCTGCAAGAAGGCATTTTCAGGACACTTTCTTTCTCTGTATTTCCAGGTGTCCAACCCATGCTGACCCAGTCTAATCCCGAACTCAAAGAGCAGCCCAGTCAGTCAGTGAAGCTGAGATGTGTGGTTAGTGGGTTCGATGTGAGAGGGTGAGGCAGGCTCCCGCTTTGTTTTTCAGAGCGATCATGCAGTTCATACAGGCAGCTAATTCATACAGTGATTACAGCCTTACACTATTTATTTTCTCATCAGAGGATGTGGCTGAGGAACAGAGGCGGTTGGGCGAGCTTTGAATTTAAAAACAAATCTGCCGTATCTAGGTAAATGGTACTGCAATCCATGTTCATCCTTTTGAGGTACCTTACTTGAGAGAGCACTTTCAAGCCTGTATTTAATTAGACATCAGGAGAGGAGCAGAGGTGGTGAGTGAGTGACTATGTGACCACGGTGTGGGCAGTTGAATTTTGACTGGAAGAGTACAAGAGGTGGTGGTCAGGTAGCCACACTGTGGAGAAGGTTGACTGAAGTGGCAGAAATACAAAAAAGCAAGTCTGCAAACAGCAGGTACACTTGTTCTGTTTTGATGGTGTTTTGTGGTACTGTGGAAATTGGTCGACGATCGGTGACGAGACGGGGTGGAGAAGTGTAACGGGCAGGTTACACTGATGTTTGTCTTGTGTGACACTTGGAAATGAAGAAGTTTATGTTTATTTTTGTACAAACAAAAAAATAGTTGTGGTCATGTTTGTAACATCCTTTTGTGAATCTCTGGTAGGGATGACTTGCAATGGGTAGCATATCATGGTAACGGAGAAAAAACATGGTGGTGATTTCAAATGCAAATTATATGTGTTAGTCAATTAGGAAGCAGGGTAGGCACCAGGATAGTTAGGTGGGTGAAGGGGCAGTATAGACTGGTCATTTTTATTTCCTGAGCATCTGTTGAAAGTTAATGTACCCCCCTGGCAAGGGTACTAGCCAATTAGATGCCAGAAAATAAAAAGTCCATTTTCTAAGTGATATTTCAGGCTGAGTGCATTTTGTGACACACCATTATGGGGTCCTAGATTAAAGAAAAAATCATTGGGTAGGGCATTAAGGGCCAAATGTACCTTTTTGTGATGACACCAAACTCTGTGGGAGGATGGACATAGTGGAATGGATACAAGACCTGCAGGAGGACTTCAGGAAACTTGACAGATATTCAGGGATTTGACAACTTGGCTTCAATGCCATGAAATGCAAAGTTATGCACATTGAAGCCAGGAACCCAGGGACCGAGTACTGCTGGGGGGTCCAGGTAGCAGCAATGGAGAAGGAAATGGATCTTGGAGTGATGATAACTAGTGACCTGACAACTCCTTGCAGTGCAAAAAGGCAGCAGTGAATGCAAACAGGATGCTGTCATATATAACCAAAGGAATCAGCAGTAGGCAGAAGTAAGTTATACTGCCCTTGTACCAGTCTCTGGTGAGACCACATCTAGACTATGGTGTAAGATACTGGTGGCCATACCTTAAGAAAGACATCAACCTGCTGGAGAAGATCTAGAGGAGAGCAACTGACATGATCACAGGTCATCAGGGTATATCTTACAAGGAGGGAAGCCCTGAAGATGTACTCCCTGAAAGAGAGGATGGAGAGAGGGGTTAGAGACCTTCAAATACTTGAAGGGGATAAATTGGGTGGATAAGGAGAGTTTCCTCAAGCTAAGGGGCAGCCTAACCACAAGGGAACACACTCTAAAGCTGGAAAGGAGGAAATATAGAAGGGATGTTAAGATGCATTTCTTCACAGAGAGGGTGGTGGCCATTTGGAATGGGCCTCCAGAGGACACAATCTCAGTGAAGTCAGTGAGCAGCTTTATGAGGGCTTGTGATAGGCATAAAGGGAAACCATGGGGCTGGGTGGGCAGATATGGTTGAAGGGGGGAACAAGGAGAAGGGGGCAGGGTCAGTAGCATAAGCTGTGGACCTTGCAATACGTCCAGCCTCATTAGACCAGATGGCCTTCTTCTGCTGGCTCTTTTGTATGTTTGTATATTCATCATTTTAACGACAATTCATAGCAAAATCTCCTCCATCATCTTGGATTTAGTACTGTGTAGTATGCCACAAAGTGTACCCACTGTGATATTTCTTGTTACTAGGATATCATACAAAGTGAAATCTCTCTTTCAAATTTCATTGGTCCTTTTGAATGTTGTGATCTATAGGTTCTCCATCGCCATCTATACATGCCTACAGAACTGTGTCCTCCCTGGGCATTTTTCTTGCTTGAGAGTTTCTTCATTTTGGCATTTCACTGTATTTATTTTAAGTTGCAGGTACTGCATACTGTACACAGTGCTTGTAAATGTATTTATTTTTTATTTATTTGCTTTTGGTAAACAGGCATGCATACTGGGAACAAAATCTCTTTTATGCTCATTATGTAAAATACACCTATCATATAAAATGCAAGGCAAACCTGTGCATTTTAAAGTTAAATGTTTTTATTTCAATGAATAACAAACACAAAAAACACAAATACTACCCAACTTGCCCACCTTTTCTCTTTTTAAACCAAAGAATACAAAAAGCCAAGCCAACCTCCATCCCCCCAACTTTAAATACAAAATTTAAAAAGCCTACCTAGTCTGTCTGTCACCCAATTTTAAACAAAAACATACAATAAAATTATTTATACAATAGTAAAAAAATATATATATATATATATATATATGCAGCAGATGAAGGGTGCTTTTCCCCACGTGACTGTTAGCTGCCTACACAGATGTGCTGCATTAACCCTTGAGTCAACCTCCGTGTGTGGCTTCTCCTACCCCAGGAGTGCTGATGGTGTAATCCTAACCTGCACTAAGAGAGAGAGAGGCAAACTGTGGTCTCCTGTACCTTTCTAGAAGGACTGAAATGAGAGAAATAAGAGAATAGGCAATATTAGAAATTAAAATTAAAGTACAGTACTGTTCTGCACTTTTTCCTCTGTTTAAACATATCTACAGTGATACACTATTGTACTATACTCACTCACAGGGTGCATGACTCCCCATGCTGTTTGTGCATCCCTATACCCATCATCATCATATATATTAGTGATGCAGGGACCAGCAGCTCCACAGTCAGATGGGAATGTGGCTATGACAACATTCCAGCTTCTGGCTGCTGCATCGTCACTTCATGGTTCTCCCCTGTAAGCCTTGAAATGAGGTAAATGTAGATGGGAGTATCTTAATCACATGATCCACATTGTACTGCATATTACAGTACTGGATATTTCAATATTAACATTCTGTCATTCTGTACTGTATATATATTTTTCCCTTACTGTACCTGTGTTGGGTCGATATTCACCCACAGTCTCCTGATGGGTTTCTGCATCCATCTACCATTACTTAGCAGACAGCAAGGAACGTTATAGATACTGTTACTATTTACTCATGTGTGGTAATGTCATTCTCATTAGCTTCTCCATTATCCTTAAGGGACTATGTGACCCCATGTCCACGCCCCTATGCAGACAAAGTACTGTGAGATCTTAGTGTGGATGTGCTCTGCTTGGTCCAGGAATGGAATTTTATTAACCTCTGATGTGAGAATTTAAGGGCTACAGGTTTATGCTTTTGGGTATATGTTGGGGGAACATTATGAAATGTATGCTTTCTTTAGTGTTAATACTGTGACCTTTTATACCTGATTGTTGGAATACTATAGAGTATAGAAGAAATACAAAATCACACATATCCCCATAATACAAAGTATCATGGGATATATATATGCAAATCACCATAGCAATTTAGTCTGGTTCTGCTTTCAGCAGAAACGCATTGTGCCAAAGGGCCTCTCACACAATCTGCAAAGGCTGAGAACAGAAGACACAGAACTGTACAATATGTGCACTGTGATCCAACACCTTGTATGGGCTGATAACACACTGCACAGCTGTAGTGCTGTACTGCTGTATGAAAAACTGCATAGAGGTGAAATTGCTACATGACCATCTAGTGGAAGAACTTAGGAGACAGATGTCAAAAGGGGAACTAATAGTTTTGAGTGACCTGAACCTACTGGACACTGTCTGGTCTACCTCAGCAGCTAAGAGTATCAGAAGTCAGGCATTGCTGGGCACTATGCAGGACTGCTTACTGGTACAGTGGGTCATAAAACCCACAAGACATGATGCTATTCTTGATTTGTAGCTTACCAATTCAGAGGTAGTGCAAGGGGTAATCGTGGTAGAACCACTGGGGTCCAGTGATTACTATACATGTGGTTTAAACTTCCCCTGGGTAACAAGGTAGGATATGCATAAGGTGAAGTCAGAAGGGTGACTACAGAATGATGAAGTCTGAACTTCGAAAACATAAAAGCGACCCATAACTTATAGCAACAGGTCTGATATGGCAACTCAGGTGCTAACCTACCCCAGTGTCAAGATGCAACTTGGAGTTAGAATCTTAGAGACAGCAAGGAGTCCAGGGGGCACAGCCCCCCATGGGGTGGGGCAATGTCAATGTGTGTTTATTTATAACAAGTGCTGTTCACAAGTATCAAAGTGCTTTTACAATTCTGAAAACAGATTAAAATACATAAACAGTTAAAATAAGTACTAAGAGCATTATATAATTCAATAATTATCAGGGAAGGCATGATTAAATGAATACGTTTTTAGTGCTGATTTAAAGCTTTCCACAGTCAGGCACTCATGAATCCAGTGAGGTAGAGATTTCCACAGGGTAGGGGCCGCAAACACAAATGCCTGGGCACCAGATGTCTTCAACTGAACCCTGGGAACATCTAGCAATCCCTCATTGGTGGAGCGGAGTGGTCAGAAGGGACAGCACGGATAAAGAAGCTCTTGCAGATATCCAGGTCCCTGTCCATGTAGGGCTTTATAGGTCAGAAAACCAACCATGAAGGTTCTACTGTATTGTTTCCGCTTATCCCCCCCAGTTATGTACATCACCTATATTGCAATATTTTTCTTTTGTCTGTTATATGAACTGCCTCCACTGTAACCCTTCCCCCCAGGTAGCACCGGGAGACGAGCATCTTGTTGCTCAGTGTGCCTTTCCTGGTGAAACAATTTCAATAAATAAATAAATAAATATGATCCACCACTGAACTGGTAGCCAGTGCAGTCTGTGCAGAACAGGTGTGACATGGCTAGATCGAGAAAGCCCAGTTAACAACTTGGCTATTGCATTCTGCACCAGCTACAAGTGGCAGATGTCAACTCTGGGTAGCCCTAGGTAGAGGGCATTGCAATAGTCAAGGCGGGAGGTCACAAAGGTGTGGACCAAAGTTGGAAGGTCACTGGGTGGCACCAGGTGCTTAACCCGGGTGATATTCCTCAGATGGTAAAAAGAGGTCTTGATGACGGATGACATTTAAGATTTAAGAGTCAGCCCCTCATCAAAATTAATGCCCAGATTCTGCAACCATTCAGAGGTCACCATCTGACTACCCCTGAGCAGAAGCCCAGATGGTCGCCCAGCCAGAGATCCATCTCCTCGATGACTCAGGTCCACAATCAGTACCTCAATGTTGTCAGGATTCAGCTTTAACCAGCTGGCATTCATCCAGTCCTGAATCTCAGCGAGGCAGTTGTTAAACCTCAAAACTGCTTCCTCCTGCTCAGGCACAAAGGACATGTATAGCTGAGTATTGGGTTCACCACAATATAACCCAGATAGACCATCTTAGGGTAGCTGGTTCATTCCACTGGGGTGTCAAACAGACGAGGCATACTGATGAGTCCTGGTAGGACGAAACACGTGTCTATGTCTTCCGTTGGCACCCTTTGCAAACTGTATGAGCGGCCTTTCCGAACCATGCATTTCTGATTAAAGTTGAACCAGCATAATATTCTGTGGTAATTTGCATATGCAGCCCATGATGCTTTGCATTGTGGGGGCATGTGTGAATTTGTATAGCTGAGTATCATCTGCATAACAATGAAAACTCAGCCCATACTGTCTTACAATGTTTCTCAATGGCAGCATGTACACCATGAACAACTTGGGTGACAACACATGACCAGAGCCCCCCACTCACAGAAAAGGCCACCAGGTGTTCTTGTATGAATTGTTGAATTCGCCTAAAATTCCAGTCGCCGTAATTTATGTGTGCCATTGATGCATTTGCAATTGCGGTTTTGCCAGTTTGCCATTTGCCTTTGTTTTTTCACCATTTTCACATGGAGTCGGGTAACAGTAGACCCTCTTTGAATGCTGTTGTCCTGGACCTCAAAAGGGCAGATTTCACTAAAATAAGGGAATGAATCAGGGAAAAACTGGAGAGAGTAGGGAAGGTCAAAGGAGGTAGAGGAAAAATGGGCAACAAATAAAGGGCCATTTTGAATCGAACTGACTCTTGTATGAGGAAAGTCACTAAAAGGAACTCGTATAAGAGGTTGATTTGATTCTCCACAGCAGTGAGGGAGGCATGCAGCCAAAAGGAGGGCCTTCAAAAGATGCAAAGAGAAGTGAGGGAAGGAGAAATGGGGTGGGAGAATATTAGGGCAAGCTAATGGCAGAAAAGGGGGTGGCCAGAAGTGCAAAGGCAAACATAGAGCTGTGCATTGCTTAGTGTGTCAAAGAGGGGAGAAGGATTCTTTAGGTTTATCAGGGAAAAAAGAAAGACAAGGGGAAATTGCCAGACTGTCAGAGAAAGGGAGACTATTAGAGACTGATGAGCAGACAGCTAATGTTTAAATAATTACTTCTGCTCAGTATTCATGGTGGAGGATGAAGGGTTTGCACCAGAGAGTGGTGTTAAGGCCTACACAAGAGGAATGCAGAAAATGGTCTGGGTGATCATGATAGACAGGATAAAGAAAGGGCTTGTAGCCATCAAAGTACTGGGCTCTATCAGATTACATCACAATGTGCTGAGGGAGCTGGGTCCAGAGTTGGCAGAGCCCAACGCTGAGCTGTTCAGATGTTTGTTGGAATCTGGTGTAATGCCAGGGGATTTAAGGTCTCCATACTTGGTTCCAGTCCATTAGTGGTGGAGGGACAGGGAAGAAACTACAGGCAGGTCAGTCTTTTTTTATTTTTATTTTAGCTTTTGTTGACCAGGTAAGTGCACTAGACAAATCCTGCCTATTTTCAGGCACGACCCGGGGGAAGGGGATACAGATGAATGCCAACTGACCTTGAACCAGATTAAGCTGTTGGTGGTATTTTTAGTGAATGAGGGAAATTTGGCCAGGACACCAGGAAATTCCCTACTTCCTGCCTCGTGAGCAGGGGGACCCATTTTCTGGTGGGACCAAGATGGCGGAGGAGGAGGACAGTGGAGGAGGACATGCTGTGGCTGAGTTAGCAAGGCTCAGCGGGAACATGGCACGGCTTTCCGGATGGCTGCAGAGAGCAGTGGAAGTAGGACGGATGTTGCTCAACTCCTAAATCATCCGTCCGGGGACAGTGGTACGGCTGGGATGCACCTTGATGGTGGCCAGCATAGCGTACCGGAATCCCTGCAGCCTGAAGTATTAGTGCACGATGTGGAAGTCATTGGGAGTGTGGAATTGGAGCAAAACGTGAGTTTCTGATGGAGCCTGGGATCTCGGGAGAAATGATGGGCGAAAACGCTGCAGTTTTGTGTGGAGCTCCAGCTCTTTCGCAAGGTTCTGAGGAGCTTAATGTATTGTTGGAAAAAAAACGGCAGCTGATAAAAGAAGCTTTGGCTGAGTTCAATGAATTAAAACAACAAGCTGAGGAGGATCGAAAAGAAAAGGCCTGCTTTTGACTCTCCTTCGGCCTACCAGGTACTGTGCCTAAGGTTCTAAAAGGCCCCAGTTTTTAGATCAATCGACGGATGAAACCCCACCTCAGGATGCTAATCTGGTGGTTAATGAATCCTGGTCCCCTCAGCAAGCTCTCCAGGAGGCAGGTTGGATACAATCAGATGAGGGAGGCTGGATAGCCGACCCAATAATCCCTCTGCCGGAACAAGCATAGCAGATGGGGAAAGGCCAAATCTGCATCAAGGGATGCTGTATCTAGCTATGGGCCAGACTGTTTTGAAACTTCCCTGTAATAACTGTACACTCTTCTTTATGTGTGTCTCCTCAAACCAGTATTTCTAATTTACTATCAAATGGTTCTTTGCTATCAGAGCCCACGTTAGGGCAAACTGTCACTCCTGAAGCTTTAAGTTATGCAAATGTTTTGGGTTCTGAGTTAAATCCAGTACAGGATCAGCCTGTTATCTCACAACCCCCTGTTACATTTGCTAGTTTATTTAAAAACCAGTTACTTTGGCAAAACGAAGGAATGCAGTGCGTTTAAGGTTCCTAGGTCCTATGGATGGTATGCCAGATCGTTTTTATGTAGGAAGGTTTTGATTAAGCAAATGCTGGGTTTTTCTCCAGGGAAGGTGTATGCCCTTATACACACCCCCCAGGGGATAACAATTATGACATTAGTTTTCATACACCAGATTTGCTAAATAAATTTTGGATGAGATATGCTCTTTAAAACTAACCCAGCGTGGTTACATTTTCAGGCTATACCTCTCACCAAACAATCCTTTAAAGTAATAAATGTACTTTTTCGGAATGAGGGAGTAAATGTAGAAGATATAACGACTGGTTGGAAAATGTACTGTTCAGGGAATCCTGAACCTATATTGATGATGAAGGTTTCTGGAATGGAGGGTGGAGATATAAGGTTAATCTATTTCAAAACGATGAAGGTCTACAGCATTTACCTAGTTGTTTCTATTTGGGTCGGGATAAGGGTTTTATTTTTATCCAGGCCAACCAAGACATTGTTATAAGTGTGGCTCTCCTAGGCACCTGAGTAGGATGTGTGAAGTGGTAAAATGTGCTCAATGTGGAGAACAAGGACATGTCCTTACTGACTGTCATCACCCCAGTAAGTGTTCACTGTGTGAAGATGCACATTCTTTTGTTGATTGCCCTTTCGCTGTGCAAAATAAATCTGGAGACTATAGTATTCAAGATTTTTACATCAATACGGTGGTTAAAGCTGCCCTTAGGAATAAAACCCTACCACACCCTCTGGGAGACCTCAACCACATATTTCTGGTAATCATGGTTGTGCATTGATTCAAAAGAACCTCAGTCGAGATACACCCTGATGTTTCTGAGCCTCTGTCAGCGACACAAAATCCTGTCTCTCAAGTGGCGGTTTCTAGCAGCAGTTTGATTTCAATGCCTCCACCTCCCTCCCCAAGAGGCCTTTACTCTGGTATCTTCCAGAAGACGTAGTCTTCGATCTGGCAATATTAGCATGGTGATTCCTGAACCCCTATGACGGCTACACATAATCCTTTTATTGTATTACAAGATGACACAGGGACGGAGTCTGACTCAGTTTCTGTAAATTCCTCACAACATGATGGTACGTCTGATATAGACCAAAATTTGGCAAAACTGATTTAGGCAAAAGAAAAAATAGATTGGGAATGAGGAAAGGGAACAAGAAAAATAATATGCTAAAATGCGTTCAAAATATGGCTGGTCGCTTCCTCTTGATGGTAGCAGTTTATAATCTTCGGTAGCTTTTAAATGTGAATAGTATGTTATCCAAGAGGAAACGGTGTTGATTTTATCACTTTTGAGAAAAAGGATTATGATGTGGTTTTTGCAGGATACTAGGTTACATACCAAACTCGATATTGAATTAGCAACTGCTGGCTGGAGATGGGGGTTACCTATTGGTCTATGGGTGAAGACCCCTGTAGTGGTGTAGGTATAGCCCAAATAGTCCCACTGCAAAGGTGATACAACTAGTTGATCTTGTCCCTGGTCGTGTATTGTTGTTGGATGTAGTGATTAATGGTTTACAGTGTCGGTTAATCAATGTTTATGCACCTCAAACAAAATTTGCACATATTGAAATATTTCGCTTATTTCAACCTTATTTATTTACTTCAAAGTATGTTTTTTTGGGGGGTGACTTCAATTGTAGTAGATACAATACAGATAGGGGATGCCGAACCACCAAAATGTTTTGTGATGCTACTTGTCTTAATAATTTACTTGTTCAAACAGGCCTTAGTGATGTTATGGCCCTTTCAGGGAATCCGCAAAACATTTTTTCAAGGCAATAAGGCCACAAGGATAGATTTTTGGTTTCTTTCCGATTCCCTACAGGTGACTGATACTAGAACACTGGCTGTTACTTACTCTGACCATGTAATTATAGTAGCTACGGTGGCAAGTCATATGCCTATGCATCGGGGTCCAGGGTACTGGAGAATGAACTTGGCTCTATTACTTCTTCCTACAATTGAAGATGGCTTTCTAGCTATTTTAAAGGCCAGGAAATCTGTGTTATGTCTCTATGATACTTATCGGGAATGGTGGATGGATACAAAAACTGAAATTAAACGTTTTTTTCAATCAATAGGGAGATTATATGGTAAATACAAAACTGATACTTACTTAAATTATAGAAAGGAATTTTGGATTTACACTTTCGGGCCAATGGTGAGGTTTCAGTCCTCCCCAGTTATAATGTAAATAAGAGAAAAGATGAATAATTTTCAATATGATCGGGCAAAATCTTTAGAAAATGAATGCTTTGGTACCCAAGGCACAAAGGCCTTTCTGAATTCATTTCAATTTAGTGCTTCCCAAAGACATCCAGAAACATTTGACAGGTCTTAATGATCAGGCAGGGATTTGTGCACACATACCAGAGAGGTTATGGATTGTTGATTTACATGTACAGAAACTTTTTGGTATTACTGAAACATTGAGTCACACACATGAGAACTGGTTGGGAGGATGTAATTTACCCAAATTTCAGATTCAGGGTCAGTTAACTTAGTAGCACATATTAAACACAAGAGGTCCCTGGAGAGTTGGCACAAGTAAAAGCTGGTACAGCCCCAGGGAATGATGGTATTCCGTATGAAATTTATAAAATAATTTTTCAGCAATTGTTGGAAGAATTTACAGGTGTTTTGAATGAAATACTATCCTCGGGGATATTACCAAAAAGTATGAACGAGGGGCTTGTAGTTTTATGTATAAATAAGGAGATAGAGGATTTGTTAAACTGGAGACCTATAACCCTATTAAATACAGATTTTAAACTATTTACCAAAATATTAAACAACAGATTGTTACTTAATGCACATTCCCTTTACAGCACAAACATGTTCCATTCCAAATAGGAACATTACCGATAGTCTAATACTTTTGCGGAACTTTTCAAAAGGATCTACAGGGAACTTACAGGTTTGATTTTGAGTTTAGACCAGGCAAAAGCCTTTGATAATGTAAGACATGGTTATTTATGGACTGTTTAGTTGGGTATGGTGTACCCGATACCTTTATAGAATGGATAAAAACCTGTTATGCCAATGCTACTGCTCAAGCTTTTTGTAATGGGTGGGTAGGGACTATATATCCCATATTACGGGGTGTGCGTCAAGGATGTCCTCTTAGTGCCCTTTTGTATTTATTTACTATAGATCCCTTAATTAGGCGGGTGTATGGTCATGACAGTATACGGGGACTCTCCTTTTCAAGTACTGATCCTGAAGTTAAATGTATTGCCTATGCGGATGATTTATGTTTTTCGATTGGGGATCTTCCCTCTGCAAGGGTTTTCAAAAACGTTTTACAGGGTTTTTTGTTATATACCGGTGCACAAATTAACTATGAGAAATGTAATTGTATAACACTGGGGATAGAGTATTTTCATCTTACACAGGTTATAGGCATTCTGCAATTAAGGATACTTGTAAAATTTTGGTCTTTATTCGAGCAGGAGATTTAGCATATCTAAATTGGAAATTTAAACTAAAGGAAGCCAAACTAAGGTAGATGTCTGGAATACATGGAGACTGCCTAAACTGAAATGGATTCAACTGGTTAAAACATTCTTATTACCCATATTTTTATATTTAAGTGCGGTTTTAGTCTTCCTTTAGCTTTGGAGACACAGTTATATGGATGCTTTTTGCTTGTATATGGGGCAGTAGATTGAACCCCATAAAGAGAGCCTTGTTGTTTAGGAGAAAAACATGGGGCCTAAAAATGTTACATCCTGTAGTTTTTTTTCTTACTATGTTTCTATACAAATTTAAAACCTCTGTTTATAGATAGAGACACACAATGGAAACCATGGCTTCAGGATACTCTGGGAGATTTATGTCTTTTCTGGCCTGAATATGAGGTATTCCCAGACAACGCTCCATAAACCATCTCCCACAATCTCTTAAAATATGTTTTGGGAAAAATAAATTATGGGGTATTTCAAGGCATACCTTTTTGCATTTTACTAGAAAGGAATTATACGCATGTATTTTACAAAAGTATTTTCAAGATTCGGCTCCATTTGATTATTTTTCATCTCCTATAAAACTTGCAATTGGCAATATGTTAACCTCCCCCCGGATTCCACCTCATATGTGGGATGTGTTATGGTTATCCCTATATGGTAAATTAAATGTCTGAGCAAATCTAACACATAAGCAAATTACAGATCGGTATTGCCCTAGGGGTATGTGTTTTGAATTAGTGGAGACAATGGAACACTTATTTTTGGAATGTCCTTTTATAAAAGGATTTTGGAGTCTTGTTTTACGAAAATGGCCTACCTTTCCTTTATACCCTATGACGTTAGATATGTTGTGTATAGGGATTCTGCCAGTAACCACTGTGCAATATGATAAAGTGACTTTATGTTTGATTTGCTTTGTTTTAAATACTATATATGACATGTGAGATGTCGGTCACCATTCAACAACAATATTTTTCACAAGAAGCATTATTTGGTATGGTTGCTAATGCAATATTGAGATTGAAAAGGCAGGATTATGGGAAATTTCTTCATTTATATGTCACTCTAGATGGGATTCTGTAGATTGGCTATAACTTCATTGGGTTAATTTAGAATAATTATTTTGGATGTATTGAATTAATGTTTTCTATTTGCTTTTTCTTCTCTTCTTTTTTTTCCCTTTCGTTTCATGTATAATCTTTGTTTTCTATTATGAAAACAATATGCTGTATCATTTTCTTTAATGTGACTTAACATTGATTGAATTTATTGTTTGGTTTGCTGTCTATGATAACAAAAGTTCCCCTACTCATTTTGTAAGTGGGG
Organism: Neoceratodus forsteri; assembly: GCA_016271365.2. Taxonomy (NCBI): domain Eukaryota; kingdom Metazoa; phylum Chordata; order Ceratodontiformes; family Ceratodontidae; genus Neoceratodus; species Neoceratodus forsteri. The sequence continues at coordinate 1,122,694,810 of CM057449.1, read as the reverse complement.
TGGGGTGGGGACTGTTTTGCAGTTTTCGCTTTACATTGTTTGGATGATATATCTTTGTAATAGATTATCTTCTATATGATTTATATATTATTTTGTGTGATTTAACACTGTATGTTTTCAATTTTGGTTTACTGAAATAATAAAATTCTACTCTTTATTAGGTGGGGGGTTATTTTTCAGTATGTCTAGTAAGTTTTGAGTCTATTGCAATGTTAGTTTTGTATTTTATGTATGATGGCATATGTATTTTGTTTCAAGTAATTTGCTTTTGCTTTTGTGTATTATTTGACTGTATTTTACTTTCCAACTTTAATAAAAAATTCCCCTACTCTTTTCGATAAGTGCCATGGGATCTTTAACATCCACCTGAACTACCACCAATCCAGGCAGATGGGACCTCGGTTTAACGTGTCATCCGAAAGACGGCACCTCAGAAATGCAGCACCCCTCTCATGCTGCATTACAGTGTCAGTACTGGGATATTAACCCAAGTGCCAGATGTGGGAACTGAACCCACAGCCCTCTGATCTCCCGGCCTCAGAGGCGAGTGTGCTACCTACTGAGCCACTGACACTGACACTTACCTCCATTTTACATATGTCGATGGAGACCATAGTCAAAGAAAGCCTAGTGGCCTACCTAGAGGCAAATGGGCTACAGGACAGGAAGAAGAATTTGTTTTTGGTGGGGATATCATGACAGACCAACCTTATGGTATTTTTTTAGTGGGTCACAGGGGTGATTGATGTGAGCAGACAGCAGACTTACTTTACTTCCATTTCAGCAAAACCTTTGACTCAGTGCCACACAGGAGGCTGCTGAGGAAGTTAGAAGACCTGAGTGTGGAGAGGGAATTGTTCATATGTATAGGGTAATGGTTGGTCTAAGGAGAAAACAAAGAGTGATAGTGACTGGGGTCAAGTCAGAGGACATGAGGGTCATGAGTGGGGTGCTGCAGGGGTCTATCCTGGGACCAATTCTGTTAAATATGTTTATCAGTGATTTAAGGGAGAGCATTCATGGCAACCTTTGTTTCTTTGATGACAACACAAAACTATGTTGCAGGGTATATAGTAAGGAGAGGGTTAGTGTGTTAAAGAATGATCTAGAGAGGTGGTAGAACATATTGCAAAATGATGCACATAGGGAAGTGGAATCCATGTACAGGGTATTGTATGGAGGTAGGTTAGGTTGATCACAACATCTGAAGAAAGGAACCTGGGAGTCATCATTAAGCTCTCCCTGAAACAATCCAGCCAACACAATAAAGCATACAGCAAGGCAATAAGGATGTTTGGATGCATGTGTGGGGGGGGTTGAGGGAAGGGGAAATTGTTTAACCAGGAAAGGCACACTAAGCTAGAGTTTGTTTCCAGGTGTGACCTGGGAGCACAAGAAAGTTAAATGACTTGCTCAAGCTTATACGGTATGCAAGTGGGGGCTGACGGGATTCAAACCCAGATCTCCAGTTTGCAGCTCAGTGCCCTTAACCACTACACTATACTGCCTCCCTAAATTGGGAGGGGCTTGACAGTAGACTGAAGGATGTGATGCTGTCCCAGCACATCATTGGTGAGGCATCAACTGGAGTACTGTGCTCAGTTCTGGAGTCCACACCTGAAAAAGGAAAAGGGTAAGCTAGAACCTGTGCAGCTAATGGCCACCAAGATGATCTAGGACTAACAGAGATAGGGTTTCAGGTAGGAAATCTCTTTGAAACATTATGTCAGGGGGATGAGTAGGAAACTTGTTATGGGCAGACTGGATGGACCCTTGATCTTCATCTGCTGACACTGTCTATGTTTCTATGCTTCTGTTACATAACCTCAGAGTCAAAAAGGTCACAATGGAATACAAATAACCCAACAAAAGCAAAAAAAAAAAAAATCATACAAATAAAAAAAACAGACAAACAACCTCATGACAAAAAATCCCACCCATGGCAAAGGAATCTAAAATTGCAATGGAAATCTATCCAACAAAACCAACAATCAAAAAAAAAAATGTCATACTCAAAAATCCAAACTCAAAAAGTTTCAGTGCTAATCACATAAGAAAAAACTTTCAAAAACTACCATTCCCCACAACAGCAGAAACATACAGATGTAACAGCCAGGATGCAATGCAGAAATGCTGCAGAATATCACAGACTGACGCAGTTTACTGCAGGGGCCATTGTAAGTCAATGGCAATTAAGCCCTTTTGTCATACAGGATTTTGTGACATGTCATTACTGCAAGTTATTGCACTTCATTGGGGCTGACTCCACTGTATATACAAATAATACTAAAAATCCACAAAACATCTACATAAATTACTCTAAAACTAGTAAAATATCCACTGCCTACCTGAAATCAACAACAAATGCACTACAGTACCTTTCCGGTTCCTCCTCATCAACTACATTGACTGCATCTGAAGCAGATCACTTGTCATTTCTAGCCTTATTAATGGCTCTGGTTTTCAGCTCAGGCTCATAAATCACAAGGGATATACAAGAAGCAAAAACTTAGCCAAAGCCTTTTAAAGCAACTGGACCAACTACAGTCAAGGCTCTAGATAAGATTTTTTTGGGATGAGTACTGCGCTCCTTATTTTGAAAGTGAGGTGCATAAAATCAAATTCTGATGCTTACAAATGCCTGGACAGAGTGGAGTGAGGAGTGCATTGTTAATAACAATGTAGTTTTTTTTCCAGATAAGAACTGATCAGGCACCAACAATACTGCAGATAATGTTGGTAAGCTGGAGCAATTTACTCACCAGTTTTAAAATTTAGAGGGTAAAACAAAATTGAGGATACACATGAGTGCTGTAAATCTGGAAAAAAAACCTGTAAATCTGGAAAAAAAACAGCTCCTTTTGAATCACCAGTTATGTTATGAAGCACTGTTCTTTGGAGTGTGGAATATTTACAAATCCTGGGTGAGTAGTGGTACTCATTAAAAAAATGTTCTGAAGAGTATTTCCTAAAATGATATGAGTAAAATAGGTCAGTACTCACCTTATCTGGAGCCCTGACTTCAGTATATGCAACCATAAGCCACTCACTGCAGTGCAACTACACAAAACTAGTAAAGCTATCTAGAACCTACTCTCTGCCACATATCTAATGCATGCTAATGCCTTTCAACTTCCTATTTAAAGATGCAGTACCAAATCACAACACTACTGCACTACTGAGGAACTAACATTGCTAAACATTTTTAAGTGGAATTAGACAAATTATGCTTGTCAGTGTACCAATTGGTGGCTGACATCCCTTTCCCTTCAGATTTGGGGCTCCAACTGACCAGAAGGAACATTAACATACTATGCATAGCTCTCCCTTTGTCATTCCTTACTAACTGTATAACAACTATTATGAACTGGGGATCGAAAATCTAGGAAGCTGATTGGCCAGCAGCTCTTGGAAGCCGTGATGATATCTAGCTACATCATCATGGCGTCAAAAAGTCTCTGGCCACCAGTTTCCCTACCCACAGCAAATCATTCCGACGGCAATGGGCAGTCAGTTCAACCAGCTCCTCACTCGCTCAGACGGAAATTGCAGTTTCGACAGCAGCACCGAGTGTCACAAATGGGCGAGTATACCAAGATAATTCAAAACAATATCGTTTTTGGCACCCTCAGTAAAACTGCTGAAATTTATTAATACAGACAAAGCCGTTATTTATTTTTTTTAAAGGCAGCGTTGCTAATCGTCGCTGCAGCTTTATGTCTCCCATTTGCTTCGCTTTTTCAAGGCTGCTACCGCTGCTCATTTTCTTCAATGTACTAACACTTACACCTGTAACATCTTCCTGCATTTATCTGCTGGTGGACAAACACCGACTAACTTACCGATATATTGAAACTCTTGAAGCGCCCCCGCTAGTCAGTCCGCTCCCTTTCAAACTATGACTTCAGTCCTCTCATGGCTCCAATGATACTTTCACATACGTGGTTGCAACAGAAACTTTCTTATTTTTCCCAAAAAAGTCACCCACATAAATAGGATGGCTCCTGACCACACTATATTTTTTTTGGGGGGGGGGGAGAAACAATGTTCACAGCTGCTCCTCCTCAACCAACTTCAATTACAGCAGAACCACCTGCTGGCCAGAGCCTCCAGGAACTATTTTATTAAAAAGTACTCCTCCAACACCTCACAAAACACATTTTCAGAACAATTTAAAACATTTTTTTTTTTTTGCTGCTAAAACTTGTATTCCTGTTCATAATAGCAATAATTCACTCCAGGGTGTGGTATATCATGGGATATCGTCACTTCTCGGGCGGTTGGACGCGTTCGGCCTGCGGCCTCGTGTCCAACCACCTGAGGCGTGATGATATCCCATGATATACCACACCCTGTCATGCATTATTGCTTAATTATACCATGAACATAAGTGAACAGCCAATGAAATGGTCAGACTGGCAGTTTACCACCAGTGTAAATTCTCTGATAATCACTTGCTGTTGATGGCCAAATAGTAAGCACCTAAATCCTAATCATCTGCAGCACAGGAATAAATACAATAAAAATAAAAAAACAAAGTAACCTCTTTAATATTTGTATTTTATTATAGTAAAAAAATTTACCTTGGTATAATCGTAATAAGCCACTCAGAGGATGTGGGTTATAAGGGGATTTACCAAGGCTGGTGAGGATTTACCCACTCAGCTGCACCTCATGGGCAAACCACTCCAGCTGTGGTAAATCCCCCGATAACCCACACCCCCTCGTGGCTTATTGCTTAAGTAACCCTTTTTATCACACTGACTAGCAATGTGATGAAATGCTGTAAATAACCGGCTATGATATCATACCCAGTTATTATGGTGTTCGGAGCACCTGAGATTACAATAGGAACCACCACAAAATTTCAACACACAATACTTTCCCTATTGACACTTGAGTTTAGTGCTAATGTCCTTGCACCAGTTATTATAAAAAAAGAACATAAGCAACTGTATGCTTGTGAAGTTTTTTTTATACATCCTCTGTGTGTAATGACCCATAAACTTTGTCTCTGTGTATGATAACCACATAAACCTCTCATGCTTTGCTCTCAAGGTTTATGGGTCATTACACACCTCCGGTGTGTAAAAGACTTCATAGCACACAGCCTCTTATGCATTATTCTCTATATAATTAAATATTCCCCATGATATATAGAATAAAGGATGAGAAAGTGTATGATATGAGAATTTAATGCACACCCACCATAAGGGTTTATCAAAGCATCCCACACCAAGGGTGTGCATTATATTCTCATATGCACACTTCCTCATCTTTTATTTTATATAATTTGTTGCTGATCAATTTTTTCCAGCCCGAGTGCTGTCTCACACACACACACACACACACACACACACACACACACACACACACACACGCACATACACTCTCTCTCCCCCTTTCTATTCAATCCCCACCCCGCTTGGCACTTTTAGTCCACTTTTGGGGGGCATAGTGCAGCAGCCCACACACAGCAGTCCTAAATGCAGCAGGTACTTTCCCCAGCTCCCACTTCAGATTCCACAACTTTGCAGGCTGCAGCAGTCACCACCCAGTCCCTGTTCTTCTCCCTTTTGCCCCTTAACAGCTTGACAACAGAACAGAAGCCTCCAGCTCCATCAGCTCCCATCTTCAGTAATTTTTTTTAGTGACAGTTGAAATTGGGATCACGATTACGATCGTGCTTACCTCTTCCTGTGGGCAATCAGACAAGGACCTCTCCTGCTGTCAGTGTGTGACAACTGAAGCTGGTCAACTGGAGGATCAACCAGATACTTTTTTTTTTTAGTTAACGGTAGGATTAATGGTAGGATCAACCAGATAGGTAAAAAAACAAAAAAACAAAAGGAAGATGAGGGTTTTATTGTGGCAGCACTTACTTAATAAAGATGCAGAACTGCCACATTTTTTGAAATTGTTTAGCCCACCCATACAGAGAACGGGAGCCAGTGAGGAAGCACTCACTTTTGACAGACGGTGTGCGTGAATGCCGTAATGACAGACTGGTTATTATGGCAAATATCAACCGATGAGGTCCATTGAAAAAATTGCTCACCAGTAATTATAAACTGTTAATTGGCCCAGTACTAGCAATAAATCCCTCACTGTAATGACAATTTTATATATTTGGATTTTTAAAAACGTAATATGTCAACTAGTACATTAGTACTTTAATTGTTTTTCTGCATCTCACTTTGATATATTGTTGAACTAGAATATTGAATTTGTTGTAATCTTTATATTGTTACCCATTGTTTTACATTTTTAGACAAATTTGTAAAGCAGAACATTTAACTAATTTAAATATATACCCTGATACTTAAAAATGCTAGATAAAAATGAAGTAAATAAGAAGAAGCAACTACTCAAAAATGTGAGGTTTGATCGCATTCCCCCCTAGCACTAGTCGAAAGGGTGAGGACAGCAAAAAGTTGAATAGAGACAATGATACAACAGAACAAGTTAAGGTGTAGGAGCTGTGGGGAATCCAGATGAGAGAAGGCCAAGGAATGGTAGGAGAGGGACCACATATGAGGACAGGGGTAGGAAGGGGGCAGGGAGTTAGAGAGAGGAAGAAAACGAGAGAGAGAGATGGATGGCTACATGATTAGCTACTTGCCAGCCAATCCTGGGTAACTATAAGTAAGAACATCATCCTTCATTCATCTACAGAAGGACACTGAATAGTGAGAATGTCTCACTTTAATGCTAGACATTTTCTTTTTACAGGTCAGACTACAATGTATCCTCATATTTTGGGTTCAGGGAGGAGGGATGTTGGGTTCTACAGAGTGGAAGGGTGGGGTGCTCCCTATGGTTTATGTGACACAGGTAAACAAGCAGATGGTAGGGAAGGTAAATGGTGTGTGTTTTATTAAAGTGGCATAAGTGGGGAAGGGAATAAAGAAATATGTATTTTAACAATGTGACTTGGACTTTGGGAGGGCAGGGGGACTACCTTTGTAAGGGTCTTGGTGGTGGAAAAAGGTAGGAACAGGTTGCCACAGTGGGTTAGACATCTTAAAACCCTTTTTTCAAACAAAAAGAATTTTGTTGTGCAAAATTGAGGTGAAGCTGAGAAACGTCATCTTGCTACATATAATGTGAAGTTTCCAACTTTGAACCAATTTCATTGGTATAGTAAAACGTTGCTGCATCTCTAGTAAACTTGAGCAGTTGACAGTCCACAGGCACTTTTTCTGCTCCATCTTCTATGTTTCTACAGTTGCAGTCAAATACATGACATAGCAGGATTTTTCTCAGCTTCTCTTTATGGTATAACAAACTGTTAATTGACATTCATGAGCAGTATTGTCATTAGTTGTAGATATCATCTTCCAACCAAGTAATGGAGCCATACTGGTCCACTTATCAGTTTTAGATGTATCAGACCCATTCAATACAGTATGTTAATTGGCTTCATAGCTAAATATGTCAGTTTTATCTTTTCATCAAGAAAGTGTCAGAGAATTTCAAAATAAGGACTCACTACAATAAATATCCATGAAACAGAGAAATAACAAATCAGTGCAGGCCAGTGTATCCATTCAAGATCTGAAAAAAGGCTTCAAACATTCTTACTTTTTTCACCTCAGCAAGTTGTAGTCCTGTGATCAGTATGCATTAGAAAATGATACATAAAAATGTTATCTCTCCTTTTAATTTAAGGTAGACTACAAAATGTGTCTAATAATGAGTTAGCTGCTTTAGATGAGTTAAAGAAAATGGTAAATGTGAAAACAAAGGACACAGATAAGGGGTGTATATTGTGATTCAGGATGAATAGAAATACAGTACAAAATGGAAATTGTGAGACAACTGTGAATAACAGATGTTCAAAGAGACCTTTGTAGGACCCTACCTGTGAATATAAATTAAACTTAAATCAATTTCTGGATTTTTCAGTAATGGAGGGTTATCTCTCAGAAACAGAACAGAAATAATGAGGGAGACTTCCAGTGACGTCATCACCAAGATGGCCATTTGAACTTTGAACAAAGAGGTGGTCCAGATAATTAAACTCCTCAAAACCTGTGCAAAATGCTAAATACTGACTAGAACTTATCCAACCAGAGGAGAAGAAGAGTTGGTAGACATTTAGGCCAAAGCAAAAACTGAAAAAAGCCATTGCTGGCTGCATGCAGGAAACAGACAGTCTACCACATATATTTGCTGCAACTTAAAACATTTTATTCAAATACAGCAAAAGACAAACATGTATGGACTAATGCCCTGGTGCTTCAGCCAAAACACATGGAGTTTCTCAAGGGGTTAAATTACATACAGACACCACCTTCATATGTAGTGGCTCAATCATCACCCCCACCTATTGAATCATTAACTGCATCTGTTTTATTTATTTCTTAAGGGCTAATTGTAAAAAAATATATAAAAAATAGTAGCGTGGTGGGTGCAGTTCATTTTCTGCACTCAACATCAAGTAGCTCTTTAGCTAGATATTAAAGTTTCAACACACAGGGAGTGACCACCACTCAGTATGGCTAACATTGGATATGGGCAAGGAAGGAGTGGAATCTGGCACAAGAGTGCTGGACTTCAGGAAGGCCGGCTTTGGAAGGATGGGGGAAGTAGTAAAAGGGTACCTGGCCAGAATTCAATCTAGTATGGACACTAACCAGAGGTGGGAGCTCATAAAGCTGGGGATAGTGGAGGCAACCAAAACCTGCTGCAAGATCCAGAGCAAGAAGGCTAGGGCTAAGAAACTGAGCTGGTTGGGCAAGGAGGTCATGGAAAAGGTAAGGAGAAAAAGAGCTGCTTTTAGGAAGTACAAGAAAACAGGGAGAGGGGAGAACAGGGAGGAGTACTTGACGGAATTGAAGGAGGTGACAAGGGCAGTAAGGGGAGCCAAGGCATCTATGGAACTCAGGCTGGCACAGGCATTAAGAAGGGGGAGAAGAACTTCTTTAGGTACATCAGGGAGAAAAGGAGCTGTAAGGATCACATAGTAAGGATTAGGAAGGAGGGCGTTGAGTGGAAGCAGGGTGCGATAAGGCAGAAGCACTAAATGAGTACTTCTGCTGAGTATTTACTAAAGAGAAGAGGGGGTGAAACCCAAGGGGGGAGAAATGGCAGAAACAGGAGGGGAGGGGTGACAGATGGGGAAATCATGGAGGGCAGAGTTCGAGAAGGTTTGAAGGCACTGAGAGTGGATAAGACGCCAGGCTCAGATGGCATCCACCCCAGGGTACTGAAGGAGCTGGCAGAGGTCCTTGCAGGACCTTTGGCAGACCTATTTAATGCCTCACTACATTTGAGGAGTGTACCTCAGGACTGGAGGATGGTTTATGTGGTGCCCCTCCACAAGAGTGGCCCCAAGGATGAACCGGGAAACTACAGACCAGTGAGCCTCACATCCATCGTGGGTAAGCTAATGGAGACTACCCTGAAGGAGAGGCTGGTGGCCCTCCTAGAGGCCAGAGGACTACAGGTCAGCAGACAGCATGGCTTCATGTGGGACAGATCCTGCCAAACCAACCTGGTGGAGTTCTATGACTGGGTAACTAGGCAACTGGACAGGGGCCATGCAATGGATGTCCTGTATCTGGACTTCAGTAAGGCATTCGACTCGGTGCTGCATGGAAGCCTGGGAAGTAAGCTAGTAGGCACAGGGGCAGGTGCAAAGCTGGTAAGATGGGTATGGAACTGGCTTCAGGGAAAGCAACAGAGGGTGGTGGTGGGTAGGGAGCTCTCACACCCAAGGGTAGTGATGAGCGGTGTTCCACAGGGCTCAGTGTTGGGACCAGTATTGTTTGGGATATTCATTGCAGACATATCATTGGACATCAAGAGCATGATCAATCTGTTTGCAGATGATACCAAGGTAGGAGTGGTGGAGGATGACCTAGGGGGATGGCAGGGGTTGCAGGGTGATATGGTAAAGCTTGAAACCTGGTCAGACACCTGGCAACTGGAGTTTAATGCCAAAAAGTGCAAGGTGCTGCATTTTGGGATGAAGAACCAAAGAAGGAGTTACCAGCTGGGGTTAAGCTAGCCCAGACAGTGGAGGAGAAGGATCTGGGTGTGCTCATTACAGAGTCAATGAACAACTCGGCACAATGTAGGAAGGCAGCTGCAAAGGCCAACAAAATGCTGGGTTGTATTGCAAGGGGTATATCCTCGAGGAGGGAGGAGGTGATTCTGCCACTGTATTTGTCATAAGTTAGACCGCACCTGGAGTACTGCGTGCAGTACTGGCGCCTGTATCTGAAGAGGGACATTAAGTTACTGGAGGGGGTACATCGCAGGGCGACAAAGATGATCCAGGGGTTGGGGGGCTTATCATACGAGTGGAGGCTGAGGGAGTTGAACATGTACTCACTGGAGGAGAGGAGGGACAGGGGGGACATGATTGAAACCTTTAAGTACATGAAAGGAATAAACAAGACAGATACAGAGGGGCTGTTCAAAGTAAGGGAAGGGAGGAACACCAGGGGCCATGATATGAGACAGGAGGGAGGAAGATTCAGCAGGGAGATGAGGAGACACTTTTTTACAGAGAGGGTGGTGGCTGGGTGGAATGCGTTACCTGCAGAAGTGGTATCCAGTAGAACAGTGGACTGCTTCAAAAGGGGATGGGACAGGACAAGGGGGAGGGTCAATGAAGGGGAAGGGTGAAAGGGAGGGGCAGCTGCAGAATAAGGGGTGCTAGCTACACATTCAAGCAGACTTGATAGACCTTTAGGCCTTTATCTGCTGTCAAATTTCATATGTTCGTATGTTCGTAAGGTATTGTTTAATCAAGACCCATAACAATGGAAAGTGACATTTGAAGTTTAAAGCACCAAGTAGTGTTTTATTAAATCAAACAGTGAACACAACCCCATAAATCAATAACTGTTTTAACATTTTAAGCAAAAAAGCCAAATACTAAATCTCCCTATTGTTACTAATTTTGGGGGGCTTAAACTTTTCTTGCACACATAGGGCCAGATATTCAGAAATGCACCAAAGGCTGGTGCAAGTCCGACGCAGTGCAATTCCAATGCACCATGGCACAATGAGTGCGATATTCAAAGATTGCATGTGGCAAAATGTGCCAGTGCAACATGGCTGAATATCACACAGAAGCACCATGGTGCAACCAGACATGCGCCAAGGTACAACCAGACCTGCCCCATAGCGCAACTAGAGATGCACCAGAGCACAACCAGACATGTGCCATGGTGCACAAAGACTAGCCCCAGGCAATGGTGGGAGCACAGCAGTGGTGTAAAGGCATAGGCTACAGCAAAGGATGACACCCAGGGACAGTGCCAGGGATGCACATTGGCAGGCCACAGCCACTAGCAAGGCACCCAGACACCCCCCCCCAGAACACACCTGTGGCATACAAAGTTGGCAACAGGTGGCACCAATGGCCAATGGAGGGCCAACAGGAGAGCTCCTCCACATGCTGTGCACCCCACCCACCCAGACCCCAGCAAGCCACACCCAGGACCATGCTGTCAAGCACACACATGCCACATATCCCAGACAGCTCCCCAAGGCCACCTCAAGGCACAGCCACCGACCAAGGGATAGGACACCACAGTGCATGACCCACACACTGACACAGGCACAGCACAGAGACACATAGCAAGGGAAGGGGACAGAGAACAGGGACTGTACAATGGGATGGAGGACTGGAGGGGAAGGTATGGTGGTGGATACAGGGGAACCATGAATAGGGCTATCAGCACCCATGCCCAGCCATCCCCAGCTGATGCAGTTGCCTCCAGATAGCCAGGACCTGCCTCCGGACCTAGAAGAAGGCTCCATAGTCATTGATGTGACTAGAATGATCAGCTGAAGGAGTCTGCAGTACAGTGGCAGCTTTGAACCTCTACAGACACCTAGGACAAGGGACAGAACTGGCGATAAGTACAATGTCCCAAGGAACGTGGCCCAACCAGAGCGCTGACCGAGCAGAGGGACCACACCCTGGAGGGCCCATACAGGCCACCCACAGGGTTGTGGGCCAATGCCTGCTGGCAAGGTGACACACCACATCAGTGCTCAGCAGTGGTCTGTGCCACATAGTGGCCATCCTACTGCAACATGGCAGTCACATGGCATAGTGCCCTGCCTGAACTACAGCAATATAGGTGGTGGCCATGTGCACACACAAACCACCAGCAGCAGGCACACATGACTGATGGATGTGCCACAGTGGCAGGCACCACCCACAGTGCCACACAGACAGCTGCCATGGCACAGGCTGCCACACCCGCACCCATACCCCTGCCACTCCCTATTGATAGTGAACAGAACTATGGAAATGCCTACCTACCCTCTGTGGCCCCACAGGCGGTGGTTCCGCTGATCCTCCTTCTCCTCCTCCTCCAACACCTCCTCCTCATCCTCCCTGGGCTGCTGTGGCCTGGTGACCCTCCACCGTCACCCAATGCCTGTTCTCAGGGCCTGGGAATGGAACAGAAACAGATACACATCAGTAACCAAGCATAGCAGCTGCCCACCACCCCCATTCCTGTGCACAGGGTGAGCCCCTGCTTGAAACAGCCTACAGGGTGGCAATGCAATGCAAGTGGAGGAGGATGAAGCCACAGCACACTGCACACATTGGTAGTACTCCACCCTGCAGGACACGCCAGGCAGCCCAGCCAACAACACAGTACAGCACCAGGGCACACATGCATGATGGGCCTACCTACCTGGCTGTGGCACAGCCCCACAACATGCGAGCACCTTCAGCTGCCAAAGGCACTCAGAGTCCCTCCGCTGCAGGTCCCAGAATTTGTGGCCACTCCTAGCCACCCCTGTGCTCTGTGCGAGTGCCACGCAGCCAGCTGGGGCTGCTGCAGTGGCGCCTGCCCAAAGAGCTGGAGTGATGCAGGCCACTAGATCAATTATCTCAAGTTGAGAGCAGTTTGCCGCCCATGCATGGTATCACTGTTGCTGCACTATTACCAGTCTGTGTGAACTGCGAAACAAAATGGCGGCATGAAGCACACGTGGAAAGTGCACGTGCCAGATGCGCAGGCCAAGAGGGTATGCACTGTGATATGCTATCACACAGTCATGGCGATGCACAGAATGGGTGTGGCCTGACAGGGTCACGGGTATGGGGGTCACCTAGGGGCAGAGATCATGGTAGGGGTCAGGGAACAGCCAGCACATGGTGCGCATGTGCACAATAGCAGCCATGGAGCACTGTGCACCATGGGCCCTATTGTGCACTGTACGCACTGTGCATAATAGGTGGCAGCACACTGACCTGCGCATGTGCACCATTGTTTCGAGCAGTGCGCATGTGTGTGCATTGCCCCACGATTTGCTCTGGAGCAATCACATTGCACATGGAGCAATTCTGTGATATTCAGCTGCTGCATGCTAATAAGCTCATCAGCCGATGTGTGGTGCACTGGTGGAATTAGCATGTCATTACCATTGCACCAATGCTCATGTGCATGTATTGCGCTATAAAAGTGCCGCAGACCGGCACATGCCATGGACCAGTATTGCAACCGTCTGAGGTAAGTTGTGCATGCTGCTGAGCCCAGCCAGCACTGCAGGGGTGATGGTGTATGCTGCTGCTGACACTGACACTGACACACATGTCCATGTCCACAGGTAGCACAATGTTGGAATGCGAAGAGGTTGAGGAGCATAGGCCTGCACGCAAACACAGGCCCAACTTTAAAAAGGCAGAGGCTGATGCCCTGTTTGAGGCCTACCTGGACAGGGAGCCACTGCTGAGTGGTGCCACAGGCACACCACAGGCCAGGGTTACAGCCTGGGAGGAGGTGGCAGTGAGTGTGAACCAGTAGGGCAGCCACCAGCGGTCAGTGCAGGAGTGCTGGAAGAAGGTGGGCACCTATAAATGCCTCATAAAGGAGAAGGTTGCAGCCATACGTGCAGCCCGGACAACCACCAGAGGGGGGCCTGCTGATGTGCCACAGCTCATGGCACAGGAGGAACTGGTGGTGGTCACCATGCACTGCAGCACTGTCGAGGGTTTGCCGGGTAGAGAATTTCAGATTGGTGGAAGCCCATCACTGCATGGTACATATGATGGGCACACACGGCAAGCACTGGGGGGGATGGGCTGGGGGACATGCATCACTGACACCTCTGTTTTCTCTTTCAGCACCAGCATACCTGCACGCAGTGGAAGGGGTGCCAGCAGTGGCCATGGAGGTGGGCCCAGCCCCGGAGGACCAGCCATCCACCTCCATGAGCATCTGGGGCCTGATAAGCTGCAGCACACCACCGCTGTCCAACTGGATGTCCTGAGCATTGGGTTGGATGAGGCCCTGGCCGTGTTCCAGCAGGATGCCAGCCATGGTGTCCTTTATGTGGAGACACAGCTCAGGGCATGGTCCAACCCCGATGATGACATGACTATGATCCTGGACAGCATGAGTGGTGTCATGGGGGAGATGCCCATACCAAGCACCACCTTGGGCAGTGTGCTCAGTGGCCTGCCAGTAATGGGACAGCTGCTTTTGCCACTGCAGGTGCTGCCATGTGCACTGCCATGGCAGTGCTGCATGATGATGGTGTGGCCGTGCAGCTGCTGGGCAGCATACAGGGGCCAGAGGGGCAGCAGGCAGCAGGGGACAGGAGTCAGCCAGACACGGTGTCCACTGCCGGGGCACCTGACAGGGACCAACTCCATGGTGAACCTACTGTGCAGTGTCCACCTGAGTGGGGGGGCTGTGCAGCACAGTTGTACACCACTGGTGGGTTGGCGATCCACCCAGGTTCCCCTGGGCGCTGACCCATTGTCAGAGCACACACGATTGCTGCGGGCCTCCGTGGAGCAACAGGTGCTGCTGGTAGCTGGGGTGCATGCACTTTGCATGGAGGAGCGCCAGGTGGCCCAGCAGCACAAGAGAGGCACTACGCAGCTCCTGGAGGCTATTCAGCACTTGCAGGAGGACAAGACTGCATCCTAAGATTGCATTTCTACTGCCATCAGGGATGGCCTTGCACTGCTGGCTGCCACCGGGCATGGCTGGCCACCTCACACACAGCGCAGTGCACTGTCCACCCCATGGACCCGGCGTCGAGCGACACCCTCCCTGTCAATGCCAGGCTCTGCTGTAGGCATCCCAGACAGGCCTGGGGTGGGCCTGTTGGGTGCCTAGACACCCCTGCGTGGACCCGGTCATGGTCCCGCAGTTCAACCCCTGGGGGACTGTTGCAGACATCCCCTGTGTCTGATGTGCAGCCTGTGGCTGCCGATCGGCCCTAGAACGGCCATCCCCATGGCCGTGGTGGTCATGGTTCCATGCAACTGACCTGAGGTTCATGCAACCCTGGCTGTTGTCAGCTGCCGCTGCCCTGTGCACGCATGGGTGGTGTGTAAACATGTGGCACCTATGTATTGTGCTTCACACTGCCTGTGTCCATGCATGCCAGGCCACTGGCCCATGTGGCGTGGGCATGATGAGAGCAGATCAGTGCCAGTTGTGCCTGTGCCACCGGTGCACTGCATCTGACCCCCCCACTTGCCAGTGCCTGGTCACATGTGTGTGTGAGAGTATGTGTGTGTGTGTCTGTGTGTGTTTCTGTGCCCTTCTGTCTGCTGCTGTGTGTGGCACTGTCACCCCCACCCCTGCACCATGCCATTGTGTGTGCATGCCCATAGCCATGCATGCCCCGCTGTCCCTGTGTGTGTGGCCAGTGCGTTGGTGTGGCACAGCCAACCTGCCTGCACCATAGTGCTTCCATGCGATGGTGTCCCTGTGCTGGTGTGCCATGTGCTGGAGATGGGAGTCCTTCCACCCGAGGGGGCTGTCCACCTCCCTCCAGCCCATTGCCTCATTGTCCCCATTACTGTCCCCCTCCTCAGCCTCAAAAGCTATCCCACGATCAATGGCCATGTTGTGCAGTATGCAACAGGCCAGGAATAGGCCACAGGCTTTCGAGGGGCTGTACTGTAGGGCACCACCAGATCTGTCTAGGCAATGGAAATGTGCCTTCAGCATCCCATACACATGCTCAGTGATGTTCCGCATCCTAGTGTGTGCCTCATTGTACTGTTCTTCTCCTGGGGATGACGGGCGCCGGTAGGGGGTGAGCAGACATGGCCTGAGTAGATATCCACTGTCACCTGTGTGGAGAACGACATGGTTAGCCCTGTGTCCTCTGTTACTGTGCCCCTTGCCCATTCCTGGCACCCTCACCAGCACATCCACCCTGCCTTCCCCCTTCCCATGCTCTGCCCAGCCCTCTTTCCCATCCCATACTCACCCACTAGGTGGCCTGTGGGGATTTCCCCATGCTCGAATCAGTGGCACAGTGCACTGCTGTGCCAGATGAATGCATTCCAGGGTGTGTGGCCCAGACATTGGTGATTCATCCCTTGGCATCGCACACCACCTGGCAGTTAACACTGGGGACCCCCTTTCTGTTTATGTATGCCACACCATCAGGGCGAGGTGACATGCAGATGCCCATGTGGGTGCAGTCAATGGCCCAAAGCATGCCAGGCATGCATGCTACCCTGTGGAAGTCTGGCATGGTTGATGTACACTCTCCCTGTGTGCTGGGGAAATGGATATATTCCGAAGCATGTGGCAGCAGGGTATTGAGAAATTGTGTGAGGAGCCAGGACGTGGCCACTGGATTATGACTGTTGTGTCCCCTGTTGGTCTCTGGAATGTGCCCGTGGCGAGCAGGCACATGACAGCTGTTACCTTCATCTCCACTGACATGGCATGGCTCAGTCTAGTGGGTACCTGCATCTCATCACTGCACAGCTCATAGAGCCACCTCAGGATTGCCCAGTTGAGGTGGTACTGGCCCACAATCTCTGTGTCAGTGTAGTGTTCGAAGGTGGTGTGGGCGCGGTACCACCTGTTTGGGGCTTACCATTGACAGGCTCTTCCACGGCCATGCCCCCTTGCTACCTGCCTTCTCACATCCCTCATTACCACCTCCATCTGGAAGGTGGCACTGGCGATGTCCCTGGCTGGTGTTCCCCCCCCGGCAGCTGTTATCCCATTCCCCCTGCTGTCCATTTGTGATCATCCCCCTGCACCTGGTACACCTCCAGCCTTTGGCTGTCCCGCCTACTGCCACTGCCCTCAGTCCATTGTGGCACTTCCCTGTCACTTCTGCACAGTGGCACAGGCTCCCCACTCCTGTCCTGTTCCTGGTTGTTTCCAGGTGTGCCCTGTCCTGCTCCTGCCCAGTCATGCTTACTGCTACCCTCTGCCTTGGTGCTGTCTCCTCGCTCCCACCTTTGGCTTTCCTGTAGCGTTCTTGCGCCTCTCTATTGTTCCTTTTTATTTTGGATCATTTCCACTATCGCGCAACTTCTGCATGCTATGGAATATTGCACTGCGCCATTTATTCATGGTTCCTCCCCCTACGGTTGCGCATGTATTCATTATTATTGCACTCTTGTGCATTGCAAGTTGTGCGGCACAGCTGTCTCCCGCTGAATATCGCACAATGGTGCATTTTTGTACTTGCTCTGGTGCATCTCTGTTGTGCATGGCACATCCCTTTTGAATATCTGGGCCAGTGAGAACAAGTGAGTGAAAATACAGACATCACTGGTGAATAGTGTAAATTACATAGAAGAGAAGCAGTATAGCGCAGTGGTTTAAGGCTCTGAGCTGCAAATCTGGTGACATCCAGCAGACCAGACCTGGGTTTGAATCCCACAGCTTCCACTTACATACTATGTGACCCTGAGCAAGTCACTTAACTTCCCTGTGCTCCCAGGTTGCACCTGTAAAAAAGCTTTCAGCTTAGTGTGCTACTCCTGGTTAAACAACTTAAAAAAAAAAAGAAGCAGAACAAGGAGAGGCTGTACAAACTTATCAACTAGAATGAATCAGTTCATCAGGATAATCAGGAAGAGATTAAACTGTACATTATGTACAGCAGGATAACTGACAAGTGCAATTAAGAGCATAACATAAGAACACACCAAGGTGCTAGAGCTGTGCAGAATGGGAAAATTCTGAATCCATGGAATTTCACAAAATTGTGCAAAATTTCATGGAATTGAATTGGAATTTTACTGAATTTTTTTAAATTTAGTAATTTGATTAAAACTCAGCCTCCGTTTAAGATAGAGCTCTGAAATTTAAAATATATACTCCTTTGCACAATGGCCTCTAACTTGCTTAATCTCATGAATTTCAGATGGATAGTTCCAAAAGTATAGGTGCTCAAATGTTGTAATTTTATTGTCTGTGCAAATGTCATGGACATTTTTATTTGCATATGTCGTAACTGTCTATTTAGTCAGGAATCTTGAATTTGGCATGATTTTTTGATGATAGGTGTTCTAGCAACGTACCAGATTTCATGACAATATGATGTATCATCTCAAAATTATATGTGCTCAAAATCTGTCATTTTATTTTTTCAGGAAATTTAATTTAAAAAATTCACCTGCATATAACTCAGGCACTTTTGAAGCTAGACATGTGTAAATTAGTATGGATAACCTTTTTGTAATGCTTATAGAATGATCTAAATATGGAGAGAATTAGATGAGATTTTTAAGTTACAGGGGTTCAAAACTTCACTATGTAAATATTTTCAAAACTTTGTGAAAACTATCAAAAATGTTGATGTTTGTAACTTCTCTGCTCTTGCATGCATAGAGTTAACATTTGACATGCATATCCATAGTCAGTGTATCCTGGTGTCTAACACAACTGGATAAATTGGTTAAGCAGTTTTAATTTAACAGAAGACAAAAATGATTAGTAACATTTTCTCACATATTTATGATAGTATATACTGTAGATGAAGCATCCAGTATTTTTTTTTGTGGAATTTAACATTAACAATGCACATATCGCTACATATCACTACTTCATTTGATAAGCTGGGCTGAGCTTTTTGCAGTCCTGCTGTTCCTCTCTGGGTGACTATCCCCCACCCTTCTCTATTGACATAGCCAGATTGACTTACAGTAGTAGAACTACTGATCCCACTGATAGCCCCTTTGTTCTTTACAGTAACAAACTCCCTTAAAACATGAGTCACCTACTTATTTCCTATTGACCTACCCTGTTGGAATAGCCAGAATTCTTTCTTCCTGCTGCCCAAGACATTGTCTTCCCTACTACATCTTTTTGATTACCTGTAAGTCTTAGACTTACATGTATACCAGGCTCCCCGCATCATAAATTTACTGTATGTGATAAATATCCTGCATTTAGGTTGGAATTGTTGACACTTTGTGTTTTCTTGCTCCAACCTGGGGGTCTAACACTGTTATGCTACCCAGCTCAGCTGTCGATTTCTTGGTGAAACTGTGCATCTAACTCCAGAACCTGGTGACCCCTGTACTACCTGCCTCTTATACCCCTATCCTTTAATTAGAATCCCCTTTAGATAAGGCTGAATGAAATTAGAAAATTCCAGTTTTATGGATTTTTTTATGAAATTCTGCAATTTTCACAAAGACTCATGGTATTGGACATCCTACACATATTCCAATAATACTACACACACCTCTACTCAGAAGAGATATATCCACTACACCAAGAAAAGATGGAGGAATTATTCATCACCATCCAGTTATCACAAGTCTTGGATGAAGCAAAAGCTAAGCTGATAGTCCCAGTTTCAATAACAAAAATAGATACTGTACACTCTAAAATAAAGTCATGTAAATGCCCAGGCCCAGATGGATACATCTCTGAATTTTATTAAAAAGTTTAAGGAAGTCATGTCTCCTCATTTTTACCTCCAGGAACTATTTAACCATCTTCAGAAAGGATGCCCCATACCAGATTCTTAGAGATATGCCACAGTCTCTACAATACTGAAACCTAATAACGATTCTTTACACATACATACATACATACAGACCAAAATCATCTGTGTTAAACACAGACTATAAATTATTTTTAGCAATAATTGTAGACAGATTGGATGAACTATTACCCACACTTATCACTCAGGATCAGACAGGGTTTGTTCCAGACTAACACAAGATAATATCAAAGGAACACCTAACATACTCCATCAAGCCTCGCAAGTGAATCACCCCTTTCTAGTCCTAAGCAAGGATGCAGAAAAGGTGTTTGATTGAGTGGCATGGATTTTTCTGCACAAAGCTCTCCATCAATTTTAATTTCTCCCACATTTCCAGCCACTCATCACTGTAATATATACCAACTCGATAGCAAACATACAAGGTAATGGAGGCTTTTCTTGGACCTTCCCATTAAAAGCAGGTTTGCCCAATCTCTCCCATTTTGTTTGCTGTCTACAACAAGTCTCTAGCAGAGGCTGTTCATGCTGACTGCCACATTTATGCTTCCTATCAGGTACCACCCATTATAAATAGACTGTATAATCAGATGATCTGCTGATATTTATTTTATTTATTTTACCAGGAAAGTGGACTGGATTAAAAGACTTGTTTTCAGCCATGCCTGGGGAAATAGAGGATTATAATAGGAAATATGACAAAATTTCAACACACACTACATAAAATAAAATATCCTATAAATAATATTTACATATATACAATATGATCATAATCCTAAAATCAAACAGTTTCTAGGCAACTACAAATTGATGTAGCCTGGAGATGATTCTTTAAATGTTACTTAAATATATTTGTCCTTGAGTCAATATCTAAGCCAATTTTGCTCATTTTGTTCAATATTTTTGGTCCATAATATGATAGTGAACATTCTGCCATTTTTGTTTTAGTTCTAGTTTCACTAAATCATTTAGTAGAAGTATTACATAACATTTCTGTATTGTTTGAAAGGGCTAATCTAGTTTTTAATACTTTTGGAATATTTCCCCCAATTTTTGTTGCAAAAATATGTATACTAAATCCTAAACTGAGGAGACAGTGTTCCAAAATTATGGTAGAGATCACAATGATGCATATATTTTTTTGGATGGAATCTAGCAATATTGTTAAATGTATTCATGAATAGTTGTACCTGGCAGATTGAAGAACAAAACAGAATATGTTCTAAAGCTGATAAAAGGATTTGCTTAGCTATGACATTTTTAACAGACAGAGTTAAATTGTTTTGATTTTGGTATAAGTAACCCAATTTGATATTTACTTTCTTCATAATCTTTTGACTATGTTCCTGAAGAATCAGAGTCCAATCCAACTTAATACCCAAACAGTTGAAACTATGTATATCTTCAAAAAATATGTCCATTTGTCCCTTCAATTAACATTTTACTTTTTTCCATTTCTATTTTTATTTAGTTCTGAATACCATGCTTTAGTTTTCATTTCATTTATTATAAGTGTACATTAACCAACTGTGTAATGCATGATAAATCAGTTCTATTTTCAGTCTTAGATTCATCCCTGTTTTTAGTAGTAGTAGTAGAGTTTATTTATATCAGGCACCCTTCCCCACAGGCTCAGGGTGCCTATACAACTAAGATATACAGATATACAGAAAACAACAGTATAGGATAGTCGGCATACAATACATACAATTATTCCTAAACCTGCTAAAATCTAAAAGCAGACTAATTTCCAGATTCTCAGATGGTCACAAAATACAGTAGTAGCCACAGACATGGCCAGATGTTTCACATAATTTCTAAAGAGTTTCTCTCTGCTGCCCCTACTGTGTAAACGGAGAAAACAGGAGATTTCTCTAAAAATATTCAGACATTTTGGGAAATATCTGACCATGTCTTTGTCTGTGACTACTAGCTCAAGTCCTGAGAGCCTCCTTAAATAGAAACATAGACTTAACATAGAAACACAGACTTTGATGGCAGATAAGAACTACTTGGCCCACCATGTCTGCCCATTTCCCCACCTATTGGATAAGCTGCAGATCCTAGTTAACCAACAGTCTACTTTCTCCTACCCCCACTATAATTGCCTTTTGTCTGTTCCAAGCATTCCTGAATTCCACCACTGTTTTTGACCCAATGACCTCCTCATGAAGGCCATTCCAATGCATCCACCACCCTCTCTGTGAAAAAAAATACTTCCTCACATTGCCCCTGAGCAGACCCCCCTCAATCTTCATCAGATAGGAAGGTCTCCAAATATTTTTTAAAGATCTCTACATAAGGTGCCTCCCAGAGGTACCCCAGAAGTGATTTCCAGAGAACTAGGGTTGCCACTTAAAACACCCAGTCCCCAGAAGATTTTAGCCTAGCTCTGGGGACCTCTCAGAGGGCCTCTCCTGCTTACCAGTGAGAGTGGGGCAGGGTGTAGAGATGCAGGAGTGCCAGTAGATAGCCCTGACCCAAACCATGTAGGGCCTTGTAGGTCAAAAGAGCTACTTTAAAGGTAATGTGCCAGCCCATTGGCAGCCAGTGCATTTCATGCAGCACCGGTGTGATATGACTGAACCTCAAGTGTCCAGTCAACAGCTGGGCTGCTGCATTCTGCAAAAGCTGCAGGCATCACATTGCACCTCATCTGACACTAAGGTAAAGTGCATTACAGTAGTTAAGGCTTGAGGTGATGAAAGCATGTACCAGCATGGCCAAGTCATTGGGGGGGATAAGGGAGTTAATTCAGCTGATGTTCATGAGATGGTAAAACTCAGTCCAGACAACAGCCGACACCTGAGCATCAAGTGTCGGCTCATTATCCAGACCAACACCCAAATTCTTCACCTTGACAGAGGCCTCCAGTTTGGTCAGGCCAATAAAAAGCCCCAACCTATCACCAGAGGCCCCCACTCCTCCCCTTTGACCTGGCTCAACCACCAGCACCTCCATCATCCCTTCATTTAGTCCAAGCCAGTTTGATGCCATCCAAACCTGGATCTCGACCAAGCATTCATTTAGCACATTAACTGTGTCAGATCTCCGGGGTGCAAAGGATAGATAGAGCTGAGTAACATTAGCATAGCAATAAAAACTCAGCTCATATTACCTTATGACCTCACCCGGGGGCAGAATGTACACTGCAAACAACATAGGGGAGAGGACAGAGCCTTGGGGAACTCCACAGGGCAGGTCAATTGGGTCAGAGGAATATTTCCCCAGCACCACCATCTGAGACCTATCCAGGAGAAAGGACTCTAACCAGCTGAAGACCTTGCAGGTGAGTCCTACATACTCCCTCAGCATGTCCAACAACACCCCATGGTCCACAGTGTCAAATGCTGCAGAGAGATTGAGGAGAATGAGAACTGTGCACTCACCTCTATCCCTCAACCTGAGCAGGTCATTTAGCACCATGTCCAATGCAGTCTCCATGCTATGCAAGGCCCTAAATCCAGACTGGAATGGTTTGTAGATTTGGAAGTCCATGAGGTGATCGCTGAGCTGTTCTGTGACCACCTTCTCAAGAACCTTCCCCAAAAAGGGGATGTTCAAGATAGGCTGATAATTCACCAAGATGTTGGGGTCCAATGATGTTTTTTTCAGCAGGGGCTTAACCAGAGCCTGCTTAAGGGACTCTGGAAAAACCCCAGCTGACAAGGAACTCCTGACAATCTTGGTGAAAATGGGACCCAGAACCTCGACACAGCCAACCAGTAGCTGTGTCGGGCCCAGGTCAAGGTTGCAGAATGTTGGTCTAAGCTCAGCAATCACCCCACAGACCTCCACCGTCATCACTGGCTGGAACTTTCCCCAAGGAGACTGAGTGCATCCGACCACTTCAAAGCTGCTACTGTTGGAGGGTGGTATTCTACTAGAAGAAATCCCAAGCTTCACGGAGGACACTGTCTGAGGAGAACCGAGCGAATTTCTCACACTTGTGAGCTGAAAATGCTCTGATGGGTTCCAGACAGGACAGATGTAATAGCCTGTCTACAACCCGAAAGAGCTGAGCCGGTCGGTTCTTCCCAGCTACAGTCATCCTAGACATAAAATTTGCCTTTTTATTGATGATTGCATTCTGATACTCATCATAGTGAGTAATCAGAACCAGCCTGTCCTCCACAGACCTGGTCTTCCTCCAACACATCTCCAACCTCCGCCCCCTAGTTTTCAACAATCTCAGCTCCCCATCAAACCATGGTGAGCTGAGGCAAAAAAATAGGGCTCATACACGGATTGGTGCCAGGTGGTCCAGAGACTCAACAGCAGCCCTATTATAGGCCACCACAGCAGTCTCCAGGCCATTGGCACAAGCCACAAGCACAGATGAAATGTCTATCTTGACCATCAGTTCCTCCAGTTGTAAACCTTTCAAAGAGCAGAACTGAAACACCTCTAGAAGGGACAGGACATTAAGGGGGGCTCTGAAGCTGAACCTGATGGTGCAATGATCTGACCGCCTGACCAGCTCTGTCTCGATGGTATCAATTTTCAAGCCCCAGGGAGAAAACCAGATTGAACACATGTCCAGAGTGGTGGGTCCCAGCTGTGGTCATCAGGGAGAGGCCCAGAGTCTCCATGTTTAACAAGAAGTCTCTGGCCCCAGATGATGCCTCGTCTTTCACCCAGGTGTTGAAGTTGCTGACAATGATCCACTTCAGTGACTCCGGCACCCTCCTGGTGACAAAGGCTGATATCTCCTGCAGGAAACTCTAGCCCTCCCAGGTGGCCAGTAGACCAGAAGAATCCTGAATTCCACTCTGGGACCCCCTCTCACTGCCACGCACTCAAAAAACTGGTGTCCCCCACAGGGTGCACTGCCAGGCCCAGCTCTGACCTCAAACAAATGGCCACCCCCCACTCCTGCATTCCTTCCATGGGCAGTGAACCACAGTAAAGCTGGTGGGGATGGAAGCCTCCAGTACAGGGCCCAAAGCGTTCCCCAGCCAGGTCTCTCTAATGCATGCCAGGTCATTCAAAGCAACAAGATCTGCCATTATAACAGTCTTGTTCACCATTGACCTGGTGTTGCACAACACCACCCAAAGGAGATGAAAGGCTGAGGCTGGTCCCTCAGCTACCTGACCTCTTGGTTCAGAGGGTTCCCTGGGCAGGGAGACAAGACATAGGGGAACCTGCTCCAACTGTCTCCTCAGTGCCGGGCATCTCCTGGTCCCCACCACCCAAATCTGCTCCCCCCCAGGATGCATCTACCTTCCTATCTGCCCCCAGCATCCCTCCTTGCAATGCCCAACTACCTGCACTTCTGAAAAGCTGTTGCTGTTAGGTATTTTTCCCTCACAGTATAATACCATATCATCTGCATACATTATTGTTGGTACCCCCCCTTACAAATTTTTGGCAGAGCGTTTACAAAAATAGAAAGCAGGAGTGGACCTAATATGGACCACCGAGAAATACTGGTAACTATTTCTCTAAGACCAAATCTCTCAGAAGCTACAGTATTTTTACCATCTTTTTCCAGTTGGTTAAGTAATGTTTAAACCATTTCACTATATAAGAGGGTACCCCTAAGTTTAATAACTTTTTTATTAATATAGGATGTTCCACCACATGAAAGGCTTTGGTCAGGTCAATAAAAATTGCCCAGGTGAGTAATTCTTCATCCATATTGTCAAAAACATTGCTGGTCAACTTGACCAAGGCCATTAATGTGCTGTATCCCCACACAATCCACACTGATCCTCTGTGAATAAATGATTAACTTCCAGAAATTTTTTCACCTAATTAAATACTACTTTCTCTTGTAATTTTACCAATATTGATAAAACATAAATTGGCCTACTGTATATTTCTTAATTATTTACTTTCAGTCTTATGTAATGGGGTTACAACAGCTATTTTCCAACAATCAGGAAGTTGGTTTGCACAGAGTGATAAAAAAAATATGTTACCGGTTTTGTAATCTGCCTTGCCGCTGTTTTTGATAGTTTTGGTGGAAGATTATCAAATCCTGACACCTTTTATCACTGTCTAATTTCAATAATAATTAAAATATCTCTTTTTCAGTCAGTTTACAAAAATTAAAAAATTCAGATTGCATTCCACCTTCATTCAAATCTCTATCTTCAATGTAAGTCTTGTCTATTTTACTTTTATACTCTGTCAATGTTGGTGAAAAAAATCATTAAACTTTTCAGCTATGTCCAAGTTGTCACTTAACACATCCTCACCACCCTTATTTTATCATTTCCAGTTTGACTAATTGGTTGATAAAACTCTCTAAATGAATCCCAGAAGTTTTTGGGATTTAATAGGTCTTTTAATGGTCTACTTTTGAAGTATTTTTGCTTAGAATATTTTATTTCGGTATTAAAGAGATTTCTATACCTACTGTACGATAAGCATTTAAGACACCTTTTTTTGGTTTTTATATTACTCTCATAGCTTACCCCTTCTTTTTATTAACTCTAAGTCTGCATTCATCCTTTGAAGATGCTAAGTCCGTACTTGTTGTTTTTATAGTTGCATATTTATCTACAATTGTTAATACATTTTGATTAAAAAAATTTACAGCGTCTTCAATTTGAGTCATACTATACAGTGGTGACCAATTTATTTTAGAAATCTCATTTATGATTACTTTATCAGTTACATTTCTAAAAGGCCTACATTATTTTATAAAAACTTTATTCTCCTTTTCTTTTCTCTTTTTCTAACTAAATAGACCGGACAATGATCTGACAAAAAAATCCATCAAAACCCCAGAGTTAGCTAAAAAATTCATCCTATCTTTTAACACCCAGTCAATAATAGATTTCCATCCTGTTTTATAATTTTTTTGAGTTTAACGGATTATCTGATTAAAACCATTTGCCACTAATATACCATATATTTTATCATTCTTACTCATGTTTTCTCAATCTATGTTAAAATCTCCCATAATTATCTGATCCTTTTTTCTTTTTATTTAAAGCTGACAGTTTTTCTATTATCAATAAATCTATTTTAGCTGTTTTAGGTGTAAATACACACATAAAAAAAGGACTTCTGTTCCCTTTTCAATATACCTGCAGGAACGCAAAACCTCAATGCCCCAACTAGTATTCTTGAATGATTCAGACACATAGCAGGATACCATTTAAATAAAAATAAGACAGAAGTACTAACAATCATTTACACCATACCAAAGAGAACCAACCAAAGCTTCTCATTTAGATGGTACCTCACATCCTTACAATACCTAGGGATAAACTCTCCAGTATCCCAGAACAGTTCAACCTTTTAAACTACAGTCCCCTTACACACCAGATAACACAAGACCTCAAAAACTGGAACAACTTACTCTTGAGGCTTATGCAATGAATCAAGATCATCCTGATAAAGACCTTGAAAAAGTTGCTATACCTATTCCAAATGCTCCCAATTGCCCCAGTCAGATTGGACTTCAAATATACCTATTCCAAATCTTTTAATTGCCGCAGCCAGATTGAACTTCAAATATTGGGACAAAATTTTATCTAGATTTCTGTGGTAGGGTAAACACCCAAGAATAGAATATAAAACCCTGCAACTACAAAAAGCAAATGTGGATCTAGTTCTTCCCAACCTACACCTATATTTCCAAGCAAACCACTTTAGCCCACATCTTCAACTACTCTCTGGTGTTGTCCCAGATGTGTCGAAGGTGGCTAGGGTAATCCTGGTTTTTAAGCAAGGAGACCCTAAAACTACGGGAAATTATTTCCCCATTTTAATACTATCAGCAATCAGCAAGGTCCTAGAGAAGATTGCTGCCTCCCAGGTCACTTGAATACCTTTATTCCTAACATATTGGCTCCTGAGCAGCATGATTTCTGAAAGGGGCATAGCACCTCCACTACCATGGATCATAGTGAACTTTCAGGGGTGATTTTTGTGGACCTCTTCAAAGCTTTTGACATAGTGGACCATAAGTCCCTTTGTCTCAAGCCTCACTCCTCTGAACTGTCCACCATGCTGTTGCCTGGTTCTCTAACTACCCTTCATGGTAGGCAACAGTTTGTTAAATTTAACAGAGCAATGTCTGAGCTTGCATCCATCAAGCTGGGATCCCTCAGGGCTCTATATTAGGGACTCAGCTTTTCTCCCTATTTATAAATGAGCTCCCTAGGATGCCTGCTATTTGTAGCTCCACTTTGTAATGTTCTATTTATTTAAAAATTGGTTCTTTGGAGAGGCACACTAAGCCAAGACTCATTTCCAGGTGCAATCTGTGGGAAAGAGGAAAGGGAGAACACAATTACATATAAATACAGCCATTCAGATGAGGTGGTTACAGTGACAATGACAGAAAGTACATATGTTGAGTACAGTACAGACAAAATAGCAAAACATTGCATATGTAGGACAAATACATTATTATACAAATAATCTGTGCAAATGGTCAAGCTCAAAAAGTGCACAGTGCCAGTATGAAGAGAGGATGAGCAGTTGATGAGTAGAGGAGTCAAAACAGATTGATTAACTTTACCAATGTTGCAGGAACTATGAGGTTATGGGGATAGAGAGGTTAGGGGAGGTCAAAAGAAATGGAAAGGTATGGGAGGGTTCAAGAACTGGGTGGGCTGGATCAAGGGAGAGAGGGGAGGAGCTTCTTGAGATATGCATGGAGAAATATTTGATCTAACACATTTTCTCCAAGTGGAATCAAATGGAGGGAAGGAAGGGGGACAACCTTGTATGTGGACTCTCTTGTGTTGCTAACCAGTGCAAACATTATTAGAGCTGTTAACTCACAGCAAAATGATTGCATCCATTGTATCCAGTCTTGGACCACAGCAAATAGGTTGGTTATAAATGTAAAGAAGATACAGACAATGCTGTTTGTCTCACGAGGTAAGATCAAGACCTGCCCTGAACCACTGGTGGTCTCCATTGCTGAGGGGTCCTCCTTTACCACTGTGCTCACCATGAAGTACCTTGGAGTGACCCTAGACCCTCAGCTAGACCTCTCCATGCATATCTCAAATGTGTGTAGAGCCATGAATTGCAAACTAAGTCTGGCCTATTGAGTCAAACATATCCTTACCCCTAAGGTTCATGTTGCCCATGCTGGAGGAGGTAGCTCCTCCTTAGCCTTAATTATGGACTCATCACTTATATAAATGTGGCTAAGACTTCACTCTGTAAATGGTATGTAACTTATAATAACATTTGTAGGCTTGCTCTGTCAGCTGACTGTCTCATACACTGCTGTGAACTATATAGCAAACTGGGCTGGTTATCCCCTCAAAACAATCACTCTTTTCCCTGGGTTGTTTTATTGACTAGACTGTCAGAACTGTTACCCCACCTTTCTTGTGAGGCCAGCTAAAACATCTATTTTGAACTACTGACACAGATCCATTGATCAGTCTCTGTTGGTGGTTCCTAAGACCTGTACCATCTCAGGTGACCAGACATTCATGGCTTGGGCACCGAGGCTCTGCAACTCCTTCCTATCTCTGGTTTGTGGGGCTGTCTCACACTCACTTTTCAAGAAGCCCCTCTGGGATTTCATGATGGCCAACTCAGCCTGCTCTTGTCATGACTGTATGGTATACAGTATATCCTCTAGACTGGAGTTCCTTTTTGTTTTCCTCCAAAAGTGCTTATTCTACTCAGGGTGACTTACTGTCCATGCTTACTAGGGGTTAGTTATCTTGTATACCATGCGATGAACTGTTATGTAACTACCTGATCACGCATGTAATTGGTTTGTGTTCACTGTTATTATGATTTCAACTTTCTGCCTATGTAATTGCCAATCTGCTTTTCTGCAGCTTGTAAATAATGTATCAGTGCATTGTTGTTTTCATATGGTTTTGTATTGCCTTGTAATTCTCCCATGTCACACCTGAAAATAAGCACTGTAACTGTCTGGTGCACTCACCTGGTCAATAAAAGCTAAATAAATTGGTATTGGCTTTCTCCAGGATACACAGGGCACTGGAATACTTTAGAACTCACACAAGGTCACTTGATCTCCCTGTCATATACATTATTTGTGACTCCTAAACCACAGGAACCTGATGCCCAACAGTTGCCATATTCAGTAACTCCATTAACTTGCTGGACTTAAACACTAAGGCACCCTAAACATTCTAATAATTTCTTTTCTCCTTGATTGCACACAATAGAGCCTTTCTTGTCACCTTGCAGGACCTTAGATACCACAGATGGGAAATATTTGGCCTAACACATTTGCTCCAGTTCACACAAGATGGAACTGTATTTCTGTTCTGGAATAGTTTCAACATGCAGAATGCCGTCCATTTTAGGAATCTAAAAGTGAGATGTTATCTAACCTCACACCAGGAAAATGGAAGCCGTTTATGACCCCACCAAGTTGATTCTCCATATTAAGACAAACCCTATTTATTGGGCTACTCACCCACCTAATATCTGCACTGTACCAAGCCCCATTTTCACTAGTATCAATGCCCACCTTCCAAATGAAGACTAAATGGATGGAGGAACTGCACACTGAGTTATCTGATGAACCCTGAGACACAGAAATGCAAGAAGTGCATAAAACTACCTCATTCCTAAATTATTGAGATTTCTCTTTAAATATACTAATTTACTACTTCAGTACCCCAGCCATATAGGCAAAGTATCAAACTGCCAGATCCCCAGCATGCTGGAGTAGATGCAGAGAACCAAAAGCCATCCACACCCACATATTTTGGGATTGTAACACTATTAAAATATTCTGGGATGAAGTAAGGGTGGCCATTAGTAATATTCTATCAATAGCCAGACCCTTTGATGGATATATATATATATATATAATAACTGGTGAGCAATTTTTCCAGTAGACTGAGCCGGTTGCTATTTCCCATAACAACCAGTCAGTTGTTATGACATTCTCATGCTCCATCTATCAAAAGGGAGCGCTCCCTCATTGGCTCCCGTTTTGTGTCTGGGTGGGCTCAGCAGTTTGTAAAATATGGCGGTTCCGTATCTTAGTTAGAGAGGAACCGCTTTGGAACCGCCACTGTGAGATCCCGTTCCTCCCGTTTTCGTAATCTTTTTATTCATCTTGTAGACCCTACCTTAAATGTACATTTTTTAAACTATCTGGTTGATCCTGCGATTCACCAGCTTCAAGCGATGCACACCGTCAGCAGGAACAGCTCTGTAGCTGATTTGTTGAGGTAAGTGAAATCGTAATCGTGATTTCAGCTGCAAGTTTAAAAAAAAAAAAAAGAAATTGGCAGCAGAGTGTGCTGTGGGACAAGAGGGAGAAGGACTGGGGATGGCTGCACAGCTCCGGATTCTTGGGTGGGAGGCTGGGAACATGGGGAGCTGTGTAAGCTGCTGCTGCTACATTTGGTGCTCCTAGGTGCCACAGTAAGATTTCTAGTATGGAGAGACTGTGTGTGTGTGTGTGTGTGTGTGTGTGTGTAGAAAGAGACTGTGTCTCTGTGGAGAATGACAGACTGAGTAAACTGTGATGTGGAGGGTGGGGTCACAGCACTTCAGCTGGAAAAAATTGCTCACCAGTATATTATATAAAATAAAAGATGAGAACATGTGCATATGAGAATTTAATACACAACCTCAGAGTGGGATGCTTTGATAAACCCCTCAGGCTTCGCCCTCGGGGTTTATGTAGCATCCCATACCTCGAGTGTGCATTAAATTCTCATATCACACACTTCCCCATCCATTATTCTCTCTCTCTCTCTCTCTCTCTATTATATATATATATATATATATATATATATATATACATATTTATTGTTTCCTAAAACATTGAATGACCCAAATACAAAGTACCTACTCTACATCCTCCTCAAGGCAGCAAAAAAACAAAAACAAAACCATAACCAAACTTGACTTCTTTCCACCTCCCCCTCTGTCAGTGTGTGGTGCTCTCTGATAATTGACATCCACAAAATGGAAAAAAATATTAACACATGCCCTTAATGAAAAATATATCTATTTTTATGGAAAAATGGACACTATGGAGCAATTGTATCAAGGGAGTAGATGATGAATTTATCCCACGAGCAGATCTTCTCGATATTATCAGTCAACCTATGGCTCCCTCTGTTCTGTTTTTTTGTGAGCGGCTATGGGTAGTGACAACACTTACATGGTTTCTTCAGGAGACACACACTGGTTCTTGTGTATGAATGTTATTTACAAAAAGGAAAAGGAAACTTCAGAAATAAGAAAACAAATACCAAACAGTTCAAATCTGAACTTCAGCACTTAAATACACCCTAAGTGCTGCCACAGATTGGTACTGGCTATAGCATCAGCATGACCACCGTCTTCTGTGCTCCAAACCTATCTGATATCTGTTTAAATGCAAGCTCTTTTATACCTGTGGTGAATGACAGCATTGGTCAGCTGATCCACCCCCTAGCACTAATACATTGGATTTCCTACTCTAATGCAATAAATGGAGCATCAGCATGGACCTTAAATAATCTTCTTTATTCCATCCATCAAGACATATATCATGTATGCATATAAGAGAATTAGATGCAAAAAGAAATGGTTAAAATGCTTAAGGGCCACTTAATAACCCTAGACTCCTCCCCCTACTAGTGACATCAAGAGGTGCTTGTACTATAACAATGGTTCACTAGAGGGCTGCAGGTCCTTAGGAACACCATTCTGCACCAACAAGCACTCAGAGTATATAGATATGTCCACCTAGACTTTAAGAAGAAGGCATTCTTTAAAACATATCATATAGAGGGAAAAAGGGTCTGAGAGGGCAGCAGTATTTATTTATGCTGTTCAGTTGTAGAATATGCAGGAATGTAAGAGAGAGCACAAGTTTAAATGTAAAGGTTAATTCAGAAAGCCAATTGTGTGTCCGGGTGTTCATGAAATTATGGGCTACCCTTAGTATTATGTGGTGCACATAATCTTCACGCTTGCTCCTGGTTTTGGTACTTGAATTCTGCTTTCTGCAGTCCTTTCGTGCTGCAGTATTCTGCTTCTTTTTACTTGCAATTTTTTTTTTGTTAAATCAGTTAATGGGACTGCCAGGGCAGCAAATTTGGGAATGAACCTCCTGTAATATCCCATTAACCCTAAAAATGACTGAACATGCTTTTTTGTACTGGGACTGGACACTGGGCCACTGCCTCTATCTTTGAGATCTCAGGTTTTATAAGGCCATTAACCAGTATAAATCCTAAGTACCAGGTCTCTTGCATTGCAAGGGTACACTTCGTGCTGTTAATGGTCATCCCTGCCTGTTGAATGGACATCAGTACTGCTCTGGGATGTACTAAATGGGTTTCCCAATCTGGGCTAAAGACAATGATGTTCATCCTGGTACAGTAGGCCACACAAAAATTATTGAGGTATGCCAGCACCTGGTCCATAAATTGTTGAAGTGTAGCTGGGGTCCCGTGCAGTCCAAAAGGCATAGTTCTAAACTGAAATAACCCCATCTGCCAATATCCCTTTGTCAAATTGAGGATGAAGATGAATTTTGCACTACCAATTCTGTGTATGATATAGTCCACCTGGGGCATGAGGTAGGCATCAAACTGAGCCACTTGGTTCAAGCATCGAAAGTCTAAACACAGTTTTATGCCTCCTTCCTTTTTTGGCATGATAACCATTGAGGAACCCCATGGACTTTTGGAGGGTTCTATGATGTTTAAGTCTCTTAGCTTTTGTATTTCCCTCTGAACCTCTGTCATACTCCTTTCAGGGAGCCTATAGGTTTTTTTCTGATGGAGTTAGAATTAGTACAAATATGATGTTTCACTCCCTTAGCCAAACTAAGTCTACTAGTGAATGAGGTTCGAAATTCATGTATTAAGGACCTCAATCCTATTAGTTGGCCTTCTGTTAGTTCAGAATTTACAGTTATGGCCTCTGGTCCTTTCTCATCCTCCAGCCTCCCATAAGCTGTGTCTAATTCAGTGTCCTTTGGTTCTGGCATCATCACCATACCTATCCCAGGGTTAGGTCTTTCATGCCAACGTTTCAACAAATTGGCATAGTAGATCTTCCTGCCTAACATCCTATCAGGAGTTTCAATTTCATAAGTTACTGGCCCTGTCTGACGTATGACTTTGTAGGGGCCTTGTCACTTCATTAACAGCTTGTGAGTGGAAGTGAGCAATAATAGTAATACCTGTTCACCTGGGGTAAATGCTTTATCACTGATGGTACCTCTATTATATCTTTCCTTTTGGCAAACCTGGGTCTCTACTCTTGCTTTATGAGCTCTTTTTGTATACGAGACCAATCTTTGCCTGAGCTGTCTCATGTACTGTGCTACAGCGGGGGATTTCAAGTCCTTACCCTCTTCCCAACACTCTTTTACTACATCCAACAGGCCTGTGGGTGTCCTACCAAAAAGGAGTAAAAAATAGGAGTAACCAGTAGAAGCTTGGGGTACTTCCCTGTACTCGAATAAAAGGAAAGGCAGGTATTTATCCCAGTCCTGTCCTTCATTGTGTACAAACTTTTTGATCATCTGTTTCAGGGTCTGGTTAAATCTTTTCACCAGGCCATCCATCTGGGGATGATAGGGTGATGTTCATATGGCTACAATCACCAGAAGCCAGTAGAGTTCTTTTAACAACTCTGCATTGAAGCTGGTCCCTCTATCAGTTAGGATTTCTTTGGGGATCCCAACCTGACTGAATAATTTCACCAGTTCTTCAGCAATATGGGGGGGGGGGTGGTAACAGACCTCATAGGAATGGCTTCTGGATACTTGGTGGCATAATCGCACACCACCAAGATGAACTGATTTCCTTTGGCACTTTTATCCAGAGGACCCGCAATGTCCATGCCAATCCTCTCAAAGGGTGCAGTGACCAATGGTAAAGGTACCAAGGATACTGTGTCCTCTTTATTTTTCTGGACGATTAGTTGGCCTTCTGGACATTCCTGACAATAATGTGCTATGTCCCCATGTATCCCAGCCAGAAAAATCTCTGCAATATTCTGCTAGCTGTCTTATCTCTCCCTGTGTGTCTTGCCCAGGGTAAATCATGGCCTAAGGCCAGGATATCTGGACAGTAACACAGGGGCACCATGAGTTGCTCAACCTTTTCCTGAGTAGCAGGATTGCTACAAATCCTATATAACAATCCATTAACAACCTGAAACTCCTGGGCACCTTGGTTATCCCCTTGTCTCACCTGTTGGAAGAAGGGGGTTGGGGTAACATCATTATGTTGTTATGAGACATAAAGTTACCAGCACCAGCTTAACACTGCCTCTCTCCACACTATAGAATCAATCCAGATTAGCCATAAGTGGAAAAAGGAAGCACATACAACTGTATAAAGTTCTAAAAGTGCTTCATTTTACTCCTGTAACCTGCTTCCATCCACGCTATCTCCGAATGAAATAATGCAGTTCCTAACGCGTTTCACGCCCCCTGGTGCTTAATCATAGATGGAAGCAGGTTGCAGGAATAAAATGAAGCACTTTTAGCACTTTGTACAGTTGTATGTGCTTCCTTGTTCTAAGAGAAAGGAAAAAAAGTCTGGGAAATCATGCCCAGTGACCACTGGGACAGGTAACTGTAGCACCAGTCCAGCAGTTACTACTGAAATCTTTCCCCTCACCTCAATAGGGATGCTGGTAGTTGGATATTGGTGAGTGTCTTCATGAATACAAATCACCTGTATAGGGGACCCTTTATTCACTTCCCCTGCTAGGTCAGATCTATTAATATATTATCTATTATTTACTTCCAGTGTCTATGAGTCCCACCACCCTTTTCTCCTTGATCTGCACATTGGTAACTAAATACCCAGGATTTATCAAGGCTAGGTGTCTTAGAAGGGCAAAAATGAGCTATACTGTATGACCCACACCTTTACAATTATGGCAAATAATATCAGGAGAAAAAGTTCTCTTCCCTTGGCTATTTTTCCCTTCACAAATCTTTGGAGGAACAGTCTGAGTATTTCTTACCATTGTCAGCTGGGGTATCATAGCAGAGTCAAATGGCTCTTGACCTCCTCTCCAGAAGGGCTGATGTGCAGACAAGAAATCTTCTGCCAAGGTCACAGCCATTACCACAGATTCTCGATTATGCTCCTTAATCCAGAGCTGGACATCCGTTGGCAATATTTATACAAACTGTTCTAGGACAAAAGTTTCAATGATATCTGTTCTAGACTTCCTCTCCAGCTGGGTCCACTTTAGACAAAGTTCTCTTAATCTGATGTAAGTCTGTCTAGGGGGGTCATGGGCCTGGTGTTTCAGGGCATGGAACCTTTGTCTATATGTCTCTACATTTATATAGTACAGCTTTAAGATTTCCTGTTTAACCAAATCATTATCTTCAGCTGGGTGGGGATCCATATTGCCATATGCTAACTGTGCCTTCCCAGATAGATATGGTGCAAGGCATACTACCCATTGTGTCTTTGGCCAGTCACATGCTTTGGCCACCCTTTCAAAGGTGGTCAAGTAGGCTTCTACGTCATCTGTGGCAGTCATTCTGGTTAGTTTAATGTCTTTAGGGTTATTGGCATTCTGACCTCCCCCAGTTCCATGCTCTGTCCCCAAAGACTGTAATAACTGCAAAGTCTCTGCCCACCTCCTGTCCTGCTGTTTGCAGTCACGTTCCCTCTTCTGGGCATCAATGTCCCCCTGTCTTTCTATTTCCATCTGGTGAACTGGCAACCAATGTAGTAGTTCTGAGAGTCCTTCAGGTGGTATCTCACTGGCCTCAGAGCTTCTCTCCTGCCACATCTCTTCCTCCTCCATGTGGTCCTTTGGGGTCCTCCGGCACACATCTAGTCTCAATCCTGGGTGCAGGGGTTCACCCATCTTCTCCGTTTGTGATCTGGTAATTGCTCCCAGCTGCATCTTCATCTCATCCATTCCCTCTGCTATGTTTCTTGTCACTGTACCAGATCTGGTACCTTATCTGGCCTCCCTCACTGTACCTTGGATGACCAGAATCCCACTTTTAACACCAATTATGTGAGCAGGTGCGGGTAGTTACAAAACTTACACGCTTTTTTCAGGAAACACACACTGGTTCTTGTGTGTGAATTTTATTTACAAAAAGGAAAAGTAAACTTCAAAAATAAGAAATTCAATGTGCAACAGTTCAAATCTGAGCTTCAGCTCTAAAACACACTGTAAATGCACAGTTCAGTGGTACAGCTTTTCTCAAGCACAGGCTCGTAAAGGCAGCAGGAAAAATATGAAAAGTTCTGAAAATGTGCGCATAATAACAGGGTCATTTTGTATGTGACAAAATACAGTAAAAAATTCACAGAAAATATTCAGGCATCTGTGTGTGCTTTTTCAATTTGGGGTAAGGTTTAACATATTTTTCTATTTAACAACAGGTACCATTTCATTCATTATTTAGTACTTACTCAATTTATAAGGGCTGCTTTTTCTATACTCACCTAAAGGAGCATATTAGTACATAGAATTAATATTTTATCTCAGTTTTAAATTAGTTTTCTAATGGCTAACACAAGCCTCGTAACTATAACCAGCATAGACAAAAGCAGAAACTAGCAGAAAATAGCAGGGCAGTTTAGATGGAGGATACCACAACAGGAGGCCACCCCATCAAGGTAGAAAGGTTAAATTATCAGTCAAGGAAGACTCTGAGAAAGAGAGAGAGAGAGAGAGAGATACTATTGCAGTAGATTTGTAATAGAGGAATAAGTAGAGAGGAGTATCCTATGGTGATGGGGGGGGGGGGGTTGTAAACTGTCACAGTTTTCATCTAGCTATTTTGGCCTTGACATGATTAGTAACTATAGAACAGCTACAAATTACAAGGAAAAGTAAAATAACAAAACTAACTCATAAGTTGTTCTGAGAGATAAACTCTTCTCCATCCCCAGGTGGGATTAGATTAGTTTATAGAAGTAAATTGGGACAAGAAGAAATGTATACATAACCAATGGTAACTGCATGAATACATAAATATAACCAGATTTAAGGGTTTAATATACATGGAGGGGAATCCCCCCACTAGGTATGATATGAATGTATTGTAATGTTATATATGAAAAACTAATAAAAACTTTAAATATAAAAAAAGAGCTGACATGGTAAGAATCCCATTGATCCATCAGGTTGGTCCATACATATCTAATGCCAATAGCTCTCCCATCATTTCATCTTACTTCTTTAAATATCTTAGAGTTACCTAGCTTGAGTTCTCTCTGCACATCTCCAAAGAGTATGAGAAAGTTAACAGATTTGGCATGGGCTACAAGGCTAAGCATATCCTTACTGTCTCACCCTTCCTAGAGGAGTGCTCTTACCTACTCTAAACTATGGGCATCTTATCTTTACCCATATTGCAAAGTCCTTCTTGTCTTAGTGGGATATCGTTTATAATAATGTCTATTGAGTTGCCTTCTCAGCTGCCCACCTTACACACCACTGAGAGCTTTATGAAAAACTGGGATGGTTGTCACCAGTGTATAGTGTATTGTAATAGCTTGGCAGAAGACACCAGGAGAAAGGACTGCTGTGTGACTGAACTTCTCTGCTGGAACTAAAGTAGAAGAACTTTTGTACTTGGACCTTTAATTTAGGGTAAAAAAACTAACATACAAAAAAAAAGTGTGTGTTTGGGTTAACTGAACTGAATGGGTATCTGAAGAGTTATCTAGGTGTAAATCTCAGGTGACTGAAAGGACTTAACTGCTGTGAGGTTTAAATTACTTGTAGAAAGATCTAGTAAGTAGGGGGAGTGGCTTAGCTAGAAGGAAGCTACATTTAAAGACTGCCTTAGAAAGTTTCTGCTAATAGCTTGGCAGAAGACACCAGGAGAAAGGACTGCTGTGTGACTGAACTTCTCTGCTGGGACTATATTGCCCTCCTTCCCTCGCCTCCACTCCCCCACCCAAAGCTAGTTCTATTTTTATAGGCACAGGATTTGACT
Organism: Neoceratodus forsteri; assembly: GCA_016271365.2. NCBI lineage: Eukaryota > Metazoa > Chordata > Ceratodontiformes > Ceratodontidae > Neoceratodus > Neoceratodus forsteri. Next base: position 1,122,656,217 of record CM057449.1, on the reverse strand, counting down.
GACAACAGGAACTTCCTGTTTAGGGGCAGGAAGTGAGGGATCACAGGACCACCAAGAACTCACCATCCTAGAAGGGCAAGAGTAGCTCTCCGGCCCCCTCTAGCTGCTGGAGGTCTGCCTCTGAGCAAGTAAGTGGTATACTGCGAAATATAGGATATTCTTGTCTCAGAACAGGACAATCAGGAGCTTAAAGGGCCCACAGGCAGAAAGTAAGGAGCAAGAGAAAAAAAAACAGAGGAAAGAGTAAGGATTGCAAACAGTTAAGGGGCCAGAAATAAGACATGATAGGAGTGGTGCAGTGCAGTGGCTGTGGAGCAGTAGTCTTCCGGGAGATGTTCTGGAGGATGCGGTGTTGTCCCATCTGCAGGCACCTCTCCGGGCTGAGGGAGGAGGTTGCTCATCTCCAGGCTGAGTTGGCCAGGATTTGTGGGACCTCCTCTTCCATCCAGGGACCACCAGTGCCACTGCTGTTGCCTCAGAGGTTGCCAAGAAAGAGGAGTGGTTGGACCACAGTGGGCTCAGGGAGGGTGAGGGTGCTGGAACAGAGGTGCATCCCTCCAGTTGTACCTCTCCATAATTCCTATGCCATTCTGGCAAAGTGTGGTTCCTCTATGGAGGCACCCACAGTGGAGACCAAGGAGGATGCTGGGAACCTCCACAAAGGAGACCCACAGGAGGGTGGCAGGGGACCCTGCAGGGAAGGAAACAACTCCTGGTGGGGACTCCATTGTTAGGAAGGTAGAACTGGGGAGGAAGGGAGAGGAGGAGGTGCCTGCCTGGTGCCATGGCTTGTAGGGACAGGGAGCGAATCCTCAGGATTGCCAGAACAGCTGCACAGGGGAGGAAGCTTGATGTCATTGTCCACCTAGGGACAAATGACCTGGCTAAGAAAGGGATTAGAGAAGTGCAGGAAGAGTTTGTGGAATTGGGGAAGGGCCTTAGTCAAGTAGCACGACGGTAACCTTCTCGGAGGTGCTACCCATCTATGGCATAGAGAAGATAGGTTGTTCCACACCATGGGATTCAATCAGTGGTTGAAAAACTGGTGTGGAGCCAGAGATTTGGCTTCATTGGGGACTGGGGTCCATCTGGAGTGATGCAAGCCTACTGGCATGATGGGCTGCATCTGTCCGGGAGGGAACCAGGATCCTAGGTGATAGGTTTAAATGCTTCATTGGCAATCTTTAAACTAGCCAAGGGGAGGCACTGGAAAGGAGCAGGAAAATCCTAGCCCCCAAATAATCATGGTAGTAAGTCTGGCAAACACCAACATAGAGGTGTCGATAGGGAGAAGGGCAGGGGTAAATGGAGAAAGTGACAAAGGCAAGAAGGACAGGGATGGGGCAAAAAGGGGTAAGGCCATCGGAAAATGGAGGGTAATGAGTACCAATGCCCATAGTCTGGGCAACAAGCTCCCTGAGCTGATGGCCTTAATGGAAGAGGGATGCCTGATATCATGTAGCAGTCACAGAAACATGGTACACAGAGAACCATGACTGGGATGTTAACATACCAGGGTACATAACCTACAGGAGAGACAGGCAGGGGAGAAGAGGGGGAGGAGTAGCTCTCTATGTAAAGGAATGGATAAAAGCAACTGAACAAAAGAGTAAACAGGGAGGAGAGGAGGCACCGTGGGTCACCTTGGAGACTGGAAAGGGCACTACAATCTGCACAGGGGTTGTGTACAGACCCCCATGTCAGGGGGAAGAAATGGAAAATGATATGATAGAAGGCATTCTTAGAATGGCAGAGAAAGGGGAGATACTGTTGATGGGAGACCTGAATATGCCAGATGTTAACTGGAGCACATTTGTTACAGCCACATCCAAGAGCAAGGCCATTCTTGATGCCCTACAGGTGGCAGGCATTAGACAGCTAGTTTCGGAACCCACTCATGAGGGAGCAATCTTAGACCTTGTACTCTCAAAAGGGGGCAGTGAGAGGATCTCAGATCTAGAAGTGGGTTGCCATCTGGGGACAAGTGACCATCAAACAGTGTGGTTCACGTTAAACTCAGCTACAGAGTCAAGCCATACAAAAGTGAGGGTACTGGGCTGACTTTGGCAAGATGGGAGAGTGCCTCAGAAAAGCACTAGCAAACAGGCTAGAAGGAGGTATGGAGCAACAATGGGGAATTATCAAAACTGCCATCACAGAGGCAACAAGCCTTTGTGTGAAGCAAATAAACAAATCAAAATGAAAGAAAAAGCCACTATGGTTCTCAAAAGAGGTGGGTGTAAAAGTCAGGAAGAAAAAGATAGCATTCTGGAAGTATAAGGAAACACAGAAGGAGCAGGACAGAGAGCTGTACCAGTTAAGGCAGAAGGAAGCAGGGAGGGAAGTCAGAATAGCAAAGGCCCAAACTGAGGAAAAGATAGCCAACTCAGTTAAGAAGGGGGATAAAACCTTTTATAGGTACATCAGCAAGCGTAGAAAGACAAAGGGAAGGAGGGATAGTAAGGCTGAATAGAATGAACGGTGGGTGGGCAGAGGGGGACAGTGAAAAAGCAGGAATACTGAACGAATATTTCTGCTCAGTATTCACAAAAGAGGAGGGGGAAGTGCCTAATCCAATTAACAGAAGCACTCTTGATAGGGGGGTCGATCCCAGTCCTTTCACAGAAGAAAGGGTTCTGCAAGAACTCCTAAAACTGAAGGCAGACAAAGCAATGGGTCCTGATGGAATTCACCCCAGAATTCTAAAAGAATTAAGGGAGGAACTAGTGAAACCACTGGCTACTCTTTTTAATAAATCATGGGAGGATGGTGTGGTACCCAAGGACTGGAGGAAGGCGGATGTGATTCCCTTTCACAAAAGTGGGACCAAGACAGAGGCAGGAAACTACAGACCTGTCAGTCTGACCTCTGTGGTAGGGAAAGTGATGGAGTCACTTCTGAAGGAAAGAATAGTTGAGTACCTAGAGGCCAGTGGAGCACAGGACCCAAGGCAGCATGTGTTCACAGCGGGAAGGTCATGTCAGATGAATCTAATAGATTTCTTTGACTGGGTGACCAAAGTAGTAGACCAGGGAGGGGCTGTGGACATGGCCTACCTAGACTTTAGGAAGGCATTTGACACAGTCCCACACAAAAGATTAATAGTCAAATTAACCAGCCTGGGAGTGGGTCCCAGGGTGGTAGCCTGGGTAAAACATTGGCTGGACAACAGGACACAGAAGGTAATTGTAAATGGAGTCCACTCTGAAGAAAGGGGGTTACTAGTGGGGTACCGCAGAGGAGTTCAGTATTGGGTCTAGTCCTTTTTAATGTCTTCATCAGTGACATTGCAGAGAGGACTGGAAGAAAAGTATGCCTTTTGCAGATGACACAAAGATCTGCAACAGGGTTGATACACAAGGAGGCATGGAAAGGATGAAAAGGGACTTGGCAAGGTTGGAGGAATGGTCAGAAGTATGGCAGCTAGGATTCAATGCACGAAGTGCAAATAATGCACCTGGGAAGCAAGAACCCAGGGGAAGAATACACAATGGGTGGGGAGGTAGTAACAACAACAAAAAAGGAAAGGGACCTGGGGGTAATCATATCAGATGACCTTAAGGTTAGCAAGCAATGTGAGAAGGCAGTAGGGAGGGCTAGGGGTATACTGGGATGTGTAGGGAGAGGCATCATCAGCAGAAAACAGGAAGTTGTTATCCCTCTGTACAGACAGTTGGTGAGACCCCATCTGGAGTACTGTGTCCAGTTCTGGAAACCCCATCTCCGCAAAGACATAGACAGGATAGAGGCAGTCCAGAGAGGGCAACTAAAATGGTGCAGGGTCTGCAAGAGAAGCCGTATGAGGAGAGACTAAAGGAGCTTAATATGATACCCTTGAGGAAAGAAGGAGAGGGGGACATGATAGAAACTTTAAGTACCTCAGTGGAATCAACAAAGTCCAAGAGGGAAGCATCTTTCAGAAAAAAGACTTGCAAGAACAGGGGACACAATTTAAAGATAGAAGGAGGGCGTTTCAGGGGCAATGTGAGGAAGTATTATTTCACAGAGAGGGTAGTGGATGCATGGAACAGCCTTTCTGAGGAGGTTATGGGGTCTAAAACTGTGGGAGAATTCAAGAAAGCATGGGACAGACATAAGGCAATTCTTGTGGTGGGTAGGAAGAAATAGGCTGTTGGTTAAATAGGATCTGCGGCCTATCCTGTAGGTAGGGAAATGGGCAGACTAGATGGGCCTAGCGGTCCTTATCTGCCGTCAAAGTCTATGTTTCTATGTTTCTATAGTCAGGCATTTACCTTGGGTTATCTTGTTGATACAGTGATTACAATAGCTACTACCCCTGCTCTATCTGAGCAGCTAAGGGATGCTGACTCATGCTATCCCTTGAGGTTTAGCGATATATCTCTGTTTGCTGTCTCAAAACCCGTATAGCCCTTGGAGACCAGGCCTTTGTTTTCTGTGCACCTAGGCTCTGGAACTCCCTCCCTTTACCTATATGTAGTGTCTTCTCTCACTACCTGTTTGAAGGTCCTTGTGAGACTACCTGAAGACTGACTTAGCCTACAATTGCACTTAGTTGTTGGTATGTCCTCCCCACTATTGATTGTGGACTCCTGTATATTCTTGGTTTGTTCAGGATTATGGCCACATACATTTCATTGTATTGCTCCACCTTAATATGCTGTACTCTTGAATGTACTGTTATTGTATTTAAGAATTCCTATTTTCATCTGATGCACTGTAACAACTTGTTTGCCTCTTCACCCTGTACCCTCCTGAGTCATCTGGATCATGACTGATAATAAGCATTTATTCGTCTACTGTGTTTACCTGGTCAATTAAAACTAAATAAATAAACTAATCTATAGAAATACACACATACACACAAATACATGCATAAATACATACTCTCATACATAAATATATACATACATACACACATAAATACATGCATAAAAACATACACATACATAAATATATACATACATACACACATAAATACATGCATAAAAACATACACTCATACATAAATATATACATACATGCACACATAAATACATGCATAAAAACATACACTCATACATAAATATATACATACATACATGCATAAGATATTCAACTGTGGTTATACAAAATTATGAAAAAAGTCAAATGGCCTGATAACTGTATGTGGCTATGAAAAGATGCAACAGCTTTATATACAGTGGGCCAGATATTCAAAAGGGTTGCGCCTTGCGCAACAGGGTTGCGCATGCTCAAGTCCTACATTGCGCCATTCTGCGATATTCAGCAGGAGGCAGTTGCGCAACTGAAAACAGGCTGAGCAACAGCGCAATGCAAATGAATGCATGCTCAACAGGAGGGGGAGGAACCATGCATAAACTGCACTGCCGATATTCAGTTGGGCTGTGCAGTTGCTGAAGCGCCAACCCTCAACCTGCGCCTGCACAACTTTGAGCAAAAGGCTTAGTTGAGGGCCACCCATGGTGAGCTGCTGTCATTGCAGGGCCAACACAGCAGCTGCCACCCGTGGCTGGCCCCCAACTCAGTCCTGTGCCCCCACCAGCCCGATCGCGGGCATCAATGTAGCCCCCCCTCCCGTTCCACATCCCTGGTGGTCCCAGTGGACCGTGACTGCCGATCGCTGAGGCAGGATGCAATAAGAACCCCCAATGCCCGATTGCAGGCAGCAAGTAAAGTGCCCCCCTCCCCAACCCAAATATCTCCCTGGTGGTCAGTGGACCATAATGCCCGATCGCAAGGCAGAATGTATGTGCTTTTACACAAACATCTCCTGGTGTCTAATGCCCCCCACCCTGCAGCCCCACCACCCGCTCCCCGGCGGCGGCGGCAGCAACATCCACCCGCCTGCAGCCAGCATGTAGACTGACTAGCGGCGGTAGGGCTACGCCCAGTGGTGCAGGCTAGAGCCAATGGGCATGCAGCCCATACTACATGACAGTCAGATTTGTGAATGTCATTCACAAATCTGGACTGTCAGTGCAGTATGGAAGCTGCACGCCCACTTGGCTCCAGCCTGCACCAACCGTGCAGTCACGCAGTCAGTCGGCGGGAGCGGGCGGCAGGCGGGTGGAATGCTGCCGCCGCCGCCGCCGGGGAGCGGGTGGTGGGGCTTCGGGTGGGTGGGTGGGGGACACTAGACACAGGGAGAGTCGGTGGGGTGTCAATATACATTCTGCCCGTGATCAGGCATTATGGTCCACTGGACCACCAGGGAGATATTCGGCTGGGGAAGGGGGCACTTTACTTACTGCCCGCAATCGGGCATTGGGGGGGTCTTATTACATTCTGCCCACGATCGGGCATTGGGGGGTTCTTATTACATTCTGCCCGCGATCGGGCACTGGGGGTGGTTCTTATTACATTCTGCCCGCGATCGGGCATTACGGTCCACTGGACCACCAGGGATGTGAATGGGAGGGGGGGAGCCACATTGATGCCCGCGATCAGGCTGCAGGGTGCGTCGGTCCCCGACGGCTGCTGCCTGGCAGGGCGCCAGGCTAAGTCCGCGACGGTGCAATCTACATGCTAATGGCATGAAAATGTGGTAGTAATGACATGCAAATGGCCCCTGTGCCTTGCATGCATTATAGCCCCATTGCATGTCACCTTTTGAATACTCGTGGATTTCGCGCCGGCACTGGTACTAACGCCGCCAGGTTGGCTACTCCACTCTGTCAACTTGCGTGCACGAATTCCACTGGCGCCATGCACAGTGGCTGTGAAGGAGTTTGAGCTATTCAAAGCGAGTTGCTCAATAGCGCAACTCCTTTGAATATCGCCTGGGCCACACCCCTGCGCAACTATTTTGCGCAGCGCAAGGGCTTGAGCCTTTGAATGGCGCAGTTTGAATATCCAGCCCAGTGTGTTAATTGATCATACATGGTGGATAGCTGCTATCAATGGTTTCATTTCCCAAAGCCCCCAGTATGAACAGATTCCAAGAGGGTATATCTTAAAATCTTTGGATTTCATCCTAAACCATAATGTCTGTTTTTTTAAAATTCATTATACCCTGGGAGGTCATTTTGTATCATGTTAAGCAATTGATGGTGCAGACTTCAAATGGAGCTATTAGTACAATGAATTTCACTAAACAAATTTACCTTTGTGCACTTGGTTTGTCTATGTGGGCCACTATAGTTCCTGCTATGCAAATCTGTTAACTGGGGTATGGGAAAAGGAGATCATTTTCAACATACAACAGCACCAGACAGGATGCAATGCAGTAATGCTACTGCATATCACAAAATGCTGCAGTATACTGCATGGAACAATGTAATTCGATGGCAATTAAGCTCTTTTGTCATGCAGTATTTTGTGACATGTCACTTACTGCAAGTTACTGCATAGTGTCATGGCCTGTTGTGCTGTATCTGTGAAACCCCAAATTTATAAATGTAGGAGGTACATTGATGATATCTAGTGCATTTGGGAGGTGTTAGCAGAAGAAGCAAATGCTTTATGAATTTTGTTTTGGCAGTAAATACTTCAAATCTAGAATTGATTTCAAAAATGGATTTTGAGAAAACTTACTTTTGGACTTTCTCTTTCAGAGTAGCAGAAATTAATTTTATCACAAACTCATATAGAAAGCCAGCAACAGGCAATATGTTCCTCCAGTGAGAAGGCACTCACCCATGGACTCTTAACAGTATCCCTTATGGAGAGATGTTAAGACTCAGAAGAAATTTCTCTGAGTCATCTACAGTTACATCACGAGCAATGAATCCTAAATCCATATTCCTTACTTGTTGACACTTGAGCAGGATACTTGAGGGGGCATATTATGAGGCAAAAAAAATTACTATGAAAGGAATTACAAACTGTTTAGGTAATCAACAAATAAGAAGAACAACTTGCTACATCTGGCGGCCTGCTGGTGCAGGGGCAGGGTGCCTACCTTCGACACCGATAACCCGGGTTCAGGAACAGACCTGGGTTGTTGGAGGGCCGGCCCAGGGGAGAAGGACTGAGTGTCTGATGACTGCTCTTCTTCTCCAGGGGAGAGGGGTTTAGAGAGTTCAGCGCAATACAGACACCTAGCGGAGGTTGGGTGTACCAATTGCATGCCGACGCCAAGTAGCTCAGGAGGGGCAGGGTGGACACTGGATGTCATTGCATGTTCCTGCCCTCACTCATTGGGGGAGAAAACATTGCTGCTGCTGGCCACCCTAGATGAAGCCTGCCTCAGCTTCAATTAGCTTTCAGGCCAGCCCTCTGACCTATCCCGCCACCTGCGGCACTGTGGGAGTATGGTGCCACAACCCCACTCTGGGGGGTAGCCAGGGGGTATCGTAGGGTCGCGGCCAGTTTGGAGGTGGAAATCAGAGGTCTGTGACTGGGTGGAGGTGCCGGGCAGCTGGTGGTGGAGCAAAAAGTACAATAAATTAAAAAAAAATTAAAACTTGCTACTTTTGTCACTGAGTAATGGTACTGCAATAAAAGTCTGTCAGAAGTTAATGATACATTGGTACCTGCTTATCTATGATAAGAAGATTCAGGGCAAAATTGGCAAAGCCCATTAATCACTTACAGTATCTTTAAAAATCTTAAAGATATTCTCCTTCAGAGCTATTACAGAGAAGAGGCATCAACATATTTTTTGAGTAAACCCTCAGGTTTCTTGCAGTGTGCAACATGCAATATATGTACTGTAAGTGTGCCCAAAAAGGGCAGGGAATTTGTACACCCACTTACAGCCAAAGAATTTCTCATGCTTGAGTACACTACTTGTATAATAATATTCAATGTGTTTAATGTTTGGTTCACTTGTGGGCTTATTTATGTGGGGGGAAACAATAAGCTAGTTACATGGATGCATACAGGAACAGGTAAGTACTATCCACTCTAGGAATATGACAATGTGGTATTTATTTATTTAAAAGTTTAACCAGGAAGGCACACTGAGCAGGGTTGCTCATTCCCAAATGCATCCTGGGGGAGAGGGGAAGTGGGATAGGCAATGCAAGTAATAATAATACACATAAATAAGTAGAACAGATGTAACACTAGCTCAAGCTAGTGTGATCGTACATATTATATTGGTTATATATAGTGAGTATAGCTAATATACATGCCATATACAGTTAGCATAATAATAACACAAATTAAGTATAGCAGGAAGGTAGTAATAGCAATGGTAGTAATAACCATGGGATAATAAGGGATAACAGATACCGTAACTGCCTGAAATGGGTGTCCTCTGCAGTTACAGATAACCAAACTGGCAACAGAATGGATAAGATGCAAAGGAGGGACTTGCATTGTGAGCCCATGGCCAAGTGCAGGAGACAGAGACAGTGATAAAATGAAGACATAAAGATAATAACGCAGGCTTGAGGAGGAGGGAGTACACAAAGTTAGAGAAGAAATGTGCATAGAGGAATCAAGGTAGATAGCTGGAGAGGTGGGTTGGAGTTGGTGCTTAAGGTTGGCTGAGGTAGGTAGGCAATATTAGCATTGAATGGGGCAGGTCTTCATTGTGGTGAGAAATGACACTGGTGTGTAGCTGGGAAGTATGGGAGGGTTATGAACATGTACAGATTGGGGCGCTGTAAGCTTGGAGTGATGAGGAGAGGGAATCTTGGGTGGGATTGTTTCTGAAGGAAGGGGGTAGGGTGTTCCATAGTTTAGGGCATTGGTATGAGAATGCATCTTGACCAGCAGTGGAGGACCCGTATGAGATAACCAGTATAATAAAAAAACATTGCAAAGTGCTGCCAGGAAAAATGCAAAAAGGGTTAATGAGAATATTTCTGTATTAAAGGTTTTTTTCTTTTCTTGCTAATGTCCTTGCTATTGCAAAAATCAAGCTGGTACCAAGTACACTGTGCACAGCTTGTTACTGCTGAACATACAAACAAAATAAGAGATAAAGGCTAGTCTGTAAAAATGCAGTCTCAGACTAGAAAATACAGTAATGTACCCAGTGAAAAATTATTTTGTGCTGTATGGACATATGCTGAATTATGTAAAGATAACAGCAAGTGGAATGTGTATATACTGTAAGATGAATTGTGAGAGGTGGAGGATGAGGAACAACAAAGACCAACATTAAGTGCTGAAGCCTCCACAATGCCAGTATGGTTCATCCTCCCAAGAGAAAGTGACTGATAATTGCTGGTATCTTGCAAGCTGGGCTGCTGGGGCTAATACAATACAATGTGTTAGTGCAATAAACCTTGTTTTGTGGTATGCAATTATTCATTTCCAGTGTAATCACTGGCTCAAATGCCCGAATACCATAATCTGAGAATGGATATTGCTCTGACAGTACACTCCAGGGATCAGCATAATAGTGATCCTTTTTGCTTACTCTTCATGTGATTGGAACAACTTGACTCCCTCCACCCCCCACACACTTTATAAGCAAATGATCATATTAAAACACTTTTAAGAAGGGAAACCAAATTAATCTTTTCTCTTGATGCGTTACATCCTTGAGGTCTCAATAATGAGCTAAATTTTACTGTGTTTAGTTAGATCTACGAATGGTTATTTATTTTTGCAGTTAGAGTGGATATTCATAAATTGATAAGTTATGAACTTGTTGTATGTGCTTTTTCTTGAAGTGTACAATTTACTACTTTTGTACTTTGTTACAGATTTTGTAACTCAGGAGTGCTCTCTTTCATCATGCTGTAAGTCCTCTTACAGTCATTTTCTTGCTTCTTTCCTTACAACATTTGCCTCTTTGTTTAGTACTTTGCACTTATAGGTAAATACTTATGATTTCAAAACTTTGTGAATGATTAGCTGACACTGGGCCAATATACCGATTTTTTTTTGTTTACTTATAAGTAGTGTGGGCATCCAATTGAATCTAAAAAATCTTATAACATATTTTTCTTACTCGAATAAATTATTTGTTCTCTGTAATAATCTGTATATTTTCCCAGTACTAGGCATATATCCCATGCTGTCATTTCAATGCTGTTCATTCCCATTTTTGAAAATCTCTGTTTACTAAACACTTAGCACCTAATGTGTTTTGCTGCATCAAACTAGTTTATGATGTTGCACTTAGAGTATTGCATTTGTGGTCACCTTCACTTTGTTTCCATTTCTTCCTTTATTCCTGGTCTAAAGGTTTAGACAAATTTGTAAAGCAGAAGGTTCAGCTAATTTAAATGTTGAACCTGCTACTTCAAATGTTGGGGTTAAGGGGAAGTGAGTAACACTTTTGTTCCACTCCCTGAGGAAGTGCTAGTATAGTGCAAAACATTGGGGAACATGTGTGCATTCAATGGTACCTGCCTATAATTGCTAGTGAGATTGCTGGTCTACACTTTGTATTTCGCAGTTTGTATTTTCGGACTTTGATAAAGTAAGAGAAAAATAATTTGCAAAATGTGTGAGTATAGTGTTCTCCTTGTGAGTTTCTGGCCCTACTCATTGACCCCTCACAAGTCACACTAGCAGCATACAGTTTTATATACAGTACAGTATAATACTTTATTACATTTGGAAGGAAAATGTAAATCTCTGGATTCCCACAGGTTTCTGCCAAATGTGTTTTTCACTCCTCCATGCCTGGATATGAACATCATGCGTGGTATCACAAATGATTACCTTTCCACCATAACCTACATCCACATGAAAATGACTGCCCACATAAATGACAACTACCTCTAGCCTGCATACTGAAACAATGCATTTCTCCTTCATTTATTTGATATCACCACTCTTCCTGTCTTGTAAAATAAAAAAAACTCTATACAATATACAAACATGAAAACATAGAACATTATATTAAACAAGAGAGGAGAAAAAGGATGATACATTATCAAACACAAAAAAAAAAAAACTGCATTTTGCTATGTAAGTAGGCCAAATGTATTTTCCCTTTATGCAACAGGGCAGTTTAAAATGGCATACAAGGGTATAGGCAACACAAAACCAGAAAAACAAAAAGATGACATGACATGACATGACACAACAACATAACATGTTGTTGGTCATAAGGATGATTCTGTATATAGGTCATGTGGGAATCATAGGAAGTATATTTTTTCAACAAATGCAGATGAAATTCTGGGAAACCTAGCCCAGATCACATAAAACGCAAAGATACTGAACTTGAAAAAGTAAACTGCATTGAGTAACACCCAAGTGAACAGAAGTTCCCCAGCACAGCATGGGCTCGATCCTCAAAGGGGGCTGAGATTGGCGCAAGCTGCAGCAAATAGCAGCTTGCGCCTAAGCCGGGTGCACCAGGGATCCTGCACCCAATACTCTAACGGGCAGGGTCCCAGTGGCAAAGTCTCTAGGCTTAAAGCAACCCTGGCTGAGTGCCAAACAAAGGCTGCAGCATGAGGGCTTACTGCAAGCTGTGGGGCAGCTGTGCACCAGTCCAGCAGGGCCCCCACCCACATCACTCAGTGCCCATATGCTTGTTAATGTGAATGTAATTGAATGTAAAAATTATTGTACCCTGGTGGTGTAGTGGTTCCTCCTCCATCCCCGATATGCCCACTGTGGGTTTAATAATTCTATTACCTTGGTGATCTAGCAGTCCATCCTCCCCACCGATATGCCTGTTGTTGTGATTGCAATAATTCTATTACATTGGTGGTCTAATTCTTCTACCCTAGTGGTCTAGTAGTCCCAAGTCTTCCACCTTGGCATGCAGTACCCTCCACCCCCTTCCCCCAACCCTTATCTCAAGCTGGTGTCAGCACACCCTTACTCACTCCATCTTGGCCAGCACTGACTGAACTGTCACTGAGCTCTGTACTAATATGCAGTACATGCTCATTTAGCCACAATCAACCACTAGACTACCAGGGTAATAGAATTATTAAAACCACAACAATGGGCATATTGGGGCTGGGGGAGGGACTGCTAGACCACCTGGGTAAAAGGATTATTAAAACCACAACAATGGGCATATTAGGGTAGGGTAGGGAACACTAGACCACCAGGGTAACAGTATTATTAAAACCACAATAACGGGCCTATTGGGGCAGGGTGTGTGTGTATTGGGGGAAAGTAGCACATTGCCAACTGGCTAAACTCCTCCAGAAGAAATTGTTGAAAGTACCCTTAGACCAGCCCTGGCTGGTCTAAGGGTGTTTAGAAAATCAACCTCTGGAGGAGTTTAGAGAATCCCATTTATGAGGATGTGGTAGTTTGCATTTGCCGCATGCCCCCTTGTGCCAGATCGCAGCCTATTATCGGGCTCATGGGTAGTGCAAGCTCCGTTTGGGGCAGGCAGCCTGCAGTTGATGCAGACTACTTTTGTGAATAGCTCAGGGGGCAGTTTTTGATGCACAGTGCCACTTGCACCATTTATGTTTGGTGCAGGCATCTTGCGTCAATCTCAGGGCATTGAGAATCAAGCCCCAAGTCTTTTGGGTGCAGGCTTCAGGAGCAATTACAAAAAGCAGAAAAAAAGCCTTGCACACCAGGAGGGTAGTTACCAGTATTTTATTAAAGTGCTTTTTGCAAAGTGTAACAAACTCTGGTCAGAGCCAATATGGGAACAAAATAATGGTATTGATGCAGCCATAAAAAAGTGAGAGGTTGCTTTAGATTGGAGGGAAGCTGAAGATTTCATCAATGCATGAACAGGTGCTGATGTGCAGGACCCTGTGGGCAGTGTACTATGGAAAGACTCCATCCACCTACAGAAGTGCAGGGCCTGGTACATTCACTCTTTAGACATTCACTCTTCACACATTCAGTACACATTCACTCTTTACACATTATCCTTACTTTTATAGAGAATTTGTGTTGACTGTAGTAGTTATTGAAGCTTTCAGGGCTATAACACACATGCCCCCACAATGCATTGTGAGGGCATGTGTGATTTTGTATTTTCTGAAACTTGGCTTCCCAGCCAAATGCCCTTTGGGGTAACCCTTGCCTCAGTGTTTGCGCACAGAGGTTCTTTGTCTTTTAAATAGTTTTTTATTTTAATGGGTTCACCACAATATATCCAAGGCATGCTGCCTTAAGGGTAGCTGGTCCATTCCACTGGGGTGTCAAGCAGATGAGGCATACTGATGAGTCCTGGTAGGACGAAACACGTGTCTATGTCTTCTGTTAGCACCCTTTGCAAACTGTGTGAGAGGCCTTTCGGCACCATGCATAACATTCTGTGGTGATTTGCATATGCAACTCTTTACACATTCACTCTTCATATATTAACTCTTGGCACATTCACTGTTCACACATTCACACTTGACACATTTCAGTCATTTTATGACTTCCTTTATAAACCTGACATGTAGCATATATAGTACATTGGCTGAAATGTAATTTCGCATCACATGTGCAAAAAGATGCCTCATCCAGGATTTAAAAAATTACACCTGTCATGTTTATGAGGTGTTGTGGAAAAATGCGTATGTTAAAAGTATTTGAGCCAATATATTGAAAATTATCAAACTTATGAGTGAACGCTCAGTCGTACCCTGGACATTTTACTGTATTTGAATACACATTTTCTGTACAGACTACTTAGTACTCTACCTCATAAAACCCACACGTGGACATTTTCAAATCCTCACCAAAATGTGGCTCTGCACCACCAAAACGTCATTCCACACCACAGGTATGAAAACACGTTTTGTCTAGGATTTGAAAAATGACAGCTGTCACATTCATGAGGTGTTATAAAAAAATGGTTATGTTGAAATTTGGGTTGAAAATATTTTAAAACTACTGAAGTTATGAGCCAGCATAGAAAATTTCAATGTACATTCATAACTTTGTCATTTTTACATATTTTGAACCCACATTTTCAACATAGGCTTCTTACAACCCCACCTCATGAACAATGGAGGTGAACATTTTCAAATCCCACCCAAAAGATGATTTTGCCAAGTTACTGCAAAATCACCTTTTGGACCTTATTTGCATAATTCCACTGCCATGAGGTGAGGTCCCAAAAAGGTTATATAGAAAACTTTGAGTGAAAATATGCAAAACTTACAAAGTTATGACTCAAATTCAAAACCCCATTGAAATACATTGATCCACCCTTACCTTTGTTTCTTATTTTGCAGTCGCCAGTTCCAGCAGCAAGATATGTCTTCATTTGGATCGTGGATCTTCACCATGGGACATGTTCAGATGAGTGAGGATGTGTGGGGGATGTGGGGAGATATAGGATGGTGGGTGCTGAGTGGGAAGTCGGGCTGGGGGGTCAGATCAGTGAGGGACCATTTTCCTTTTAACAGGTTTAAGGCAAAAAAAAAACCCATTGAGGGATGGTTTTATTTATTACAGATGAGATTTGAAAAATTAATTTGGGGACAGTGATTGGAGGGTGAGCAGTGCCACTAGACACCAGGGAAACATTACATAAATAAAGGGATGTTGATCGGGGGGTGGGAGGTTGCTACTAGACAACAGGGACACATATTAATTAAATTAGGGCCGGCGTTCAGAGGGTCGGGGTGCCACTAGACACCAGGAAAACATATTAATTTTATACAGAGATAGCAATATGAGGGCAGGGGGTGCCACTAGATATAAAGAAAAAATTATATAAATACAGGGCCGGCGGTCAGAAGGCAGGGGGGGTCTCACTAGTCCCCAAGGAAACATTAATTAATGTACAAACTCATGGAAACAATACTAAAGGATAGGCTGGTGTTGTACTTGGAGGACAATGGCCTCCAGGATGTGAGGCAGCATGGGTTCATTTTAGGGAAGTCTTGTCAAACCAACTTGATACAAGACACTAACTTTGTTTTTTTTCTCTTTCAGATATTTCCTGATGAAGATCTAAGGTCAAAACATAGACTTTTAACTCTATTTTCTATTTTCAGTGTGCATTTAATATAACCATTTTGTTTTGCTTTTAAACCACATGTTGATGCAGCACCTTTTTTTATGTTTTTGATACAATATTATAACTGGGTGACAGGTGAGCTGGATAAGGGTCGTGCAGTGGATGTTCTTTACTTGGACTTCAGCAAGGCCTTCGATTCGGTGTCTCATGGGCGTCTTGGGGGGAAGCTAACTGGTGTAGGGGTAGGGGCAAAAATGATGAACTGGATTACAACCTGGCTGAGTGGGAGGCTGCAATGGGTGGCGGTGAGAGGGGAGCTCTCAACTCTGAGGCTGGTGATGAGCAGGGTGCCACAGGACTCTGTGCTTGGGCCTGTATTATTTGTGCTCTTCATATCAGACATTGCACATGAGGTGGTGAGCAAGGTACTGTAAGTCTGTTTCACCTATGACACCCAAAATCAGAGCAGTGGTGGATGGAGGGGAGGGATGGAAACAGCTGTAGGGGGACCTAAGCAAGCTAGAGGAGTGGTCAGAGAGGTGGCAGCTGGGGTTCAATGCAAAAAAGTGTAGGGTTATGTACTTTGGGGTAAAGAACCCAAGGAGAGAATACTGACTGGGGGGTTAAGCTGGGGATCACTGAGGAGAGAGAAGGACCCAGGGGTAATGATAACAGGGACCATGAACAACACTGCCCAGTGCATGAAAGTGGCTGCAAAAGTGAACAAAATGCTGGGGTGCATAGTGAGGGTTTTTTTGTCCAGACGAAGGGAGGTGATCTTGCCCCTTTTCAGGTTGCTGGTAAGGCTGCACTTAGAGTATTGTGTGCAGTTTTAGAGGTCATACCTAAAGCATGATATCAGGCTACTGGAGGGGGTGCAGAAGAGGGCAACAAACATGATATGTGGAATGGCGGGGAGAGACTATGAGAGCAGACTGGGAGACCTGAATATGTACACTCTGGAGGATAGAAGGGACAGGGGGACATGATAGAGACATTCAAATATCTGAGTGGAATCAGTAAAGATGAGGCAGATAGGGTCTTTAAGCTAAGGAGGGGGAAGGACACCAGGGGGCATGGGCTAAGAATAGAGGGGGAAGATTTAGGATGGAAATGAGGAGACACTATTTTACAGAGAGGGTGGTAGCAAAATGGAATGCACTACCAGAATGGGTGGTATCATGTGAGTCTGTGAACAACTTCCAAATGGCATGGGACAGGGAAAAGGGGAGAGTGAGGGTGGGAAAGATGGGGAGTGGCAGTGGGATGACAATGGGGAGGGGGTGGGGCAGCTGCAAACTAGGGGTGCTAGCTGCACACTAAAGCAGACTTAGATCGGATGGTCTGCATCTGCTGGCACATTCATATGTTTGTATGTTCATAATTTGTAATTAAATTAATACAGCATCCCATGATCAGAGGTTGGGGGGTGCCACTAGGCACCAAGGAAACATTAAATATAGGGCCGGTGATCGGAGGGCAAAGGGTGCCACTAGACACCAGGAAAACATTACATATATAACAGGGACAGTGATCGGAGTGTGGGGCTGCCACTAGACAGCAGGGAGGTTTCAACCTGCTGGAAAACAAGTGCTAGCTCTGAAGTCCAGAAGTGAATTGGAAATGAGCTTGGAGCAGGAAAATAGCATGCTCAGAGGAGGCAGGAACTCTCTCTCTCTCTCTCTGCCAGATGTCAGCATAGCTCAACTATGCAGCTGTAAAAAAGGGAGCCAGAGTAAATTCATTTATTTGAATTTCGATAACAGGGTGGGCCCACTTAGACAGTACAGTCCTTTTTTCAGGGGCGACTCAGGGAAATTTCAGGTTACAGAGTTTGTAGAACTTTACATACACAAGATACAAAGTAGGCAGTTCTGAAACAGTGCTTGATATATATGCGTCAGATTGGAACATACAAGGTTTTCAACTGCTTGGTCCAGGACAATAAATATGTAGGGGAGCTATACATAAAAATATGAACAATAAAATATGTAAGGGAGCTATACATAAAATAAGAACAATGAATATGTTCTGTGGTACAAACAATTACTTAAGAAAGATAGCTATATATTATTGTAGGGAAAGAGCATGATACAAGTACGGGGGGGGTAAATTAAGGAGCAGACAGAGGTTAGCCATGACTAACCAAGAGCAACACGTGAGAGGAAGGGTATGATACATAGACTGCATGATAGCCAGGGCAGATTGGCCTGAGCCCAGACCTAGGACCTGCAGCCCAGGGTAAGGTGTTAGTGGGAGCATGTGCAGAAGGAGGAGGAGGTGAAAAGGTAATGAGAGAGGGAGTGATGGAATAGAGAGGGGGAAGGGGTGGTGAAGAATGCATGAGGAGGGAGTTCCAGAGGTTGGGAGCAACAAACGCAAAGGATCTCCTTCCAGTTGTTAGCTAGAGCTTTGGAGTATCCAGTAGAGGGAAGGAGCCTGAACAAAGAGCCCTTGTCGGGTGGTTAAGTTTAATTAAGTCAGCGAGGCAGGGGGATTATAATGGTGGACCATTTTGTGCAGGAAACACAGGGTGGATAGTCATAACTTTGATTCATATGGAAGTCACCCCAGGGTCATGAGAACATCACAATGGTGGTGCAGGGGACTAGCACCCAAGGTGAATCTTCCCAGCCTGTGGTAGAGCTGTTTTTGATGAGAGAGGGTGGTAGTTTAGGCAGCAAGGAGGAGAGGGGCCCCATGGTAGAGAAGTGGCAGAAGAGCCACTGTCACTATTTTATAGCATGAGGCCATGGAGAGGAAAGGGCAGAAGTGGAAAAGGGGGCCCCAACTTTTGGCTGAGGGTCTTCGTTAGATTGCCAACATGGGCTTCATAGGAGTGTGATACCCGAGTATTTAAAGGAAGGTACCCTTTCTGGGAGTCCCCCTTTAGGGAGTGGATCTGTAGCGGAGGAATGGTGGATTTCCAGAAGCATGGCAGCAGAAGAGCACACTTTTGTTTTTCAGTATTGAGGACAAGCTGATTTTTTAAGAACCAATTCTCAAGAAATAAATCCTCAAGGATGAGAAAGGCATTGGTGAACTGATGGTTCAGACAGATTGTGTCAGCAAATGAGTGGTAGATAATAGCATCTGTGTAAAGATGAACAGTGGCACCACGGCAGTTATTAGGCAAGTCATTTGTAAAAAGAGAGAATGGCCCCAGGATGGAACCCTGCAGTATGCCATGTGTTATAGGTGTCACAGGATGTCAGAAGCCAGAGTGGATTAAATTATGTTTGTGCTATGTTTCTCTTACCCTTTCCTTTCTTCTTATCTTGTTCTGACTATTCTTTATATTTCATGCCAGGGTGGCCAACCTGACATGTCTTTAACCTCTGTACTATCTCTATACATTATTATACACTTAGAAACAGTAGTGGACCACTGATTTATAATGTCCAGTCAGAATATTTTTAATAAGAGTGCCCTGTTTGGTAAAGGAAAGAAAGAAAATTGCTCATCAATATCAAGGAGCGGTTTGCGCTGTTGTCCTGAGCTCAGCTAGCCTCGTAATGCACATCCTTATGGAATGTGTGCACATTCGTGAAGGAATGTGTGAGCACATTCATGAAGGATGCTGCATATGTTCATGTAGGAAAACTCCCTGAAATAGCAGCCACTGAATGCTAAAAGCTGAAACCGCTTGGTGCGGTAGAGGTAGGAGCGGCTGTTTGCCAAGGGACTACAGTAGTGTACTGTTGCCAGGGAGCGGTGTTACGCTCCTCCGTCTGGGGTTCTAGGCTGTTTTTGTGTCCACTCCTTGAGGATGTAGAAAAAGAAAAGACATACAGGACACTATGGGTATGTGAAAGAAAAGCCCTGTAGTGCCCTCAAGATATATAAAAAGGTCTATTTTGCCCTGTTTAGCCACAGTGTGGCAAGGAATGACTGTAAGTTTGGCACCAGATCAAAATAAACAAGCATTTGTCAATACTGAATGTTGTCTCACTGGCATTGGAATTGGTAGTGCAGGAGTTAGAGATGCATAATAAGAATGGCAGTGAAGTATTGAACTGACACCAACCCCACCCCCACCCTGCAGAGACTGACAGGCGTTGGAGTGTGCCTTTGGGTCGACAGCTATAACGCTCATGCCATTTTACCTCACCCTACCCTATAGACACTGACAAGTGTCATGGTGTGCTTTGGGGTCTTTGGGCCTTATACCTACCCCATTCCATAAGGAAAAATGCTGAGATGGGTGCATCATAGGAGAATGGGGTGAATGCTAGGGCCGAACACAACAAGGTACACCTCAATACCTGTCACTGGCTGCAGGGTGAAGGTGGAGGTGAAATGGCATGAGCATTACAGCCAATGATCCCAAGTCACACCCCTGACACCTGTCAGTCTCTACAGGGTGGAGTGTTACAGTTGGAAACCCTAACGTCGTAGGTGTTTGTTAGTATTTTCTCTCCAAATTGTCAACATAGGCTTTTTGTGACCCCACCTCATGAAGAGCGGCACAATCAGTTTGTTAGCTGAAAGGTGGTTTTGCACACTGACAATGGTGACACAGGGATGAAAATACATTTTGGGCAGGATGTGAAAAATGACAACTGTATTGTTCATGAGGAGGTGTAAAAAAAATGGCAACGTTGACAATCTGGAGTGAAAATATGAAAAATTGGTGAAGTCATGAGCATGCATAGGAGCTGTGCAACACATGTCCATAACCCAATTATTTTTGGGATTTTTTTAGCCACATTTTCAACATAGGCATTTTGGGACCTCCCCTCATGAACAGTGGTGCTGTGATTTTGTTAATCTGTCCCAAAAGTTGATTTCCCACAGCAACCATGCAATTGTGCACCATAAGTGTGGAAACACATTTTGGGCAGACTGTGAAAAATGACAGCTCTACTGCTCATAAGGAGGTGTGAGAAAATGCCAGTGTTGAAAATCTGGCATGAAAATATTGCAAATTTGCGAGGTTACAAGGGTGCATGGAAGCTGTGCAATGCCCGCTTATAACACAGTCATTTTATGGACTTTCGTCCCCAAATTTTCAACATAGGCATTTTAGGACCTCTGCTCATGAACAGTGTCACCGTCATTTTCTTAAACTGTCCCGTAAACTGATTTTGCACAGCGACCGCACTATTCTGCACTGGACATGTGAAAACACATTTCAGCCAGGATATGTAAAATGACAGCTGTACTGTTTATAAGGAGGTGTGGAAAAATGCCAATTTTGAAAATCTGGAGTGAAAATATTACAAATTCACGAAGTTATGAGCCTGCATGGAAACTGCGTAATGCACGCTCGTAAAACAGTCATTTTTGGATTTATTTCACCAAATTTGCAACATAGGCTTTTGAGAGCCCACCTCATGAACAGTGGCACTGTCATTTGATTATCGTCCCGAAGGTGATTCCGCCAGTGACCGCAAAATCATCTTCGGGACCAAATGATGCCATGACAGTGACTGAATTTATGAGGAGGGGCCCTAATAACCCTATGTTGAAACTTTGTGCCACAATTCCCAAAATGCCCGAGATAAGCGCCAACGCTGAAAAAACCCTATTTATGCTATTATACAGCTTACCGCAATTCTTCAGTTCGTGGTCCGCTTTGAAGAGTGCAGATGTGTTCCGGTCCACGAAGATCATTGTGCTGTGCTCCAGAGGTAAGTATGGGCGAGGGTTATGGGAGGTGGGGTGCACAGAGAGGGTGGTTGTGTGAGGAGAGCAGGACAGACTACGAGGACTGTTTTCTTCTTTTACAGGGAAACAAAACAAAACAAAAAAATCGCTGGGATTTTTTTTTTTTTTACAGGCATTGGCATGCTGGGTTGGGCTCCCAGCATGCCATCTGAATGTTGGGGGCTAGGATGGGGATTGGGTACCCCCCATTGGCACATAACGAAGGGCAAGAGCCGAGATTGGGCACCCCCTTGGCAGAACAATGGGTTACGCGCCATCAGAGTGGGGCTCTCATTGGCACATGACCTGAGTGACAGCATGCTGACAGGGGTATAGGGCACCCCTGAAGTTGGCTGTCCATGTGGCGGCAGTCAGCACCGCCATGTTTCTGGAAGGGTTTCACCAGGAAAGGCACATAGGGAGGGCATGTTTTAGTGCCGCTGCATGATGAACTTAGCTGTCATTGCAGTGGACCTTTTGTTTGATGTGCTCACCACATTATGTATTCCTGGTGTATTGCCTGCATGCTGGCTTACTGGGGAATGAGGGACGCACCTACTGATGTGTGCCCTGCATTCGACCGACAGTGACCATGCCTACAAATCTGCCACTAATGCAATATGTTGGCTGGCACGCAAACGTGAGCCAACATTAAAAGAAAATGAAGCCAATGGCTGAAATTGCAGCTGACGGATATACTGAAGAAATAATAGAAGTTAAAAAGAAGCTTCAAATAGCCCTGTGGGCATAATAATGGTGTTAAATGAAAAAAACAGGATGGTATAGAAGAATTAAAAAAGACATGTTAAATATGAGAAATTGTTGCTCTTGAATAAATAATTATTTGGAAGCTGATTTCCTAGCCTTGCAGGAAAAGATAGATAGGGAGTGCATCCCTCATCTGTCTTTACTGCCAAGGCTAGACATTCCCTTATCTTAAATTAATATTGTTGGTTTCCTTCTGAATAAAGTAAAATTTTTTATTTATTTATTTTTTTTTTACTGAATAGCGCTGGTTATGAAGGAAGGTCCTACTATAGGGCTGGTAGCCCATGAAATAGCTGTTCTTATAGTGGCCTTAGTGAGTGATGTCACTACTAGAAGGAGGGGTTAAAATCCTAATGATGCCTAACTCCTCAAATTAAGGTTTTGTGTGATTCCTAGGGCATCCCTGACTCTTTGTGTTGAATGAAGGTATCAACTAAACCTAAGGTGACATAAGGTGGACAACATAGCCATGGTGAGACAGCATAGGAGCCTAAACTACGCCTACTTTTATTGATTGAGAGGTCACATGCTTGTGATGTTACCCTTATGTTCTATATAACCTCTCCACCAGGGGTCTAGAATTTAGATAGGGAGGTCAGTCTCTTCTGACCAGAGAGAAGGATGGACATGTGGGTGTTTACACACGAGTGCTATTTATATACAGAAAAGAGCAGGGATTCTGAGAAAAAGAATTGCCTGAGTATTTTGTTTTGGTGTGAAAGTCTAACACCTTATATTTTCTTTTTTGTAAATATCTAGTGACTTTTATTTTTTTTTGTTTTGAGAAATAAAATGATAAATGCAGTTCCTGCATTTTTTATGCACTATATCTGACTGTCTGTTGTCTGTCATTGAATCCCAAACACTTACAATAGGTCAGAAGTCCAGAAGGGCCCCTGCCCACCTAACTGCTTACGACTGGTTGGCGAGGTAGCAGTGAAACCACTTGAGGGCTCTGTGGTCAAGACCTAGGGAGTACAGTTTACAAAGCAGTAGATTGTGATTGATGAAATCAAAAGCCTTAGTCAGATACACAAAGATGGCTCCAGTAGCCAGTCTGTGGTCCACTGCCATGAAAATGTCATTTGTCACTTTGACTAGTTCAGTCTGGGTACTGTAATGTTCCTGAACCCATGTTAGAAATTAGAGAGGAGTAGATGGGATGAGAAATATTTCTGGAGGTGGTTGAAAAGAACTCTTTCCTGCACCTTTGCCAATGGGCAAAGAATGGAAATTGGGCAGTAATTCTCTACCACTGTGTTGAGACCTCTCTGGTGGATCTGAATGACCACAGCCAACTTCCATTTTCCCGGGACCACACCGGCCAAGAAGGATCTGTTGATTAGGTCCTGCACAGGCAGTGCTAGGGCTGAGGCTCCAAGCCTAGGTTCCAGGGTATCATGCCTGAGTAAACTCCCTGGTTTTAGTTTCAGTAGGAGCCTACACACTTCCTATAGTGTAGCGAGTTTTAAGTGGAAGGCAGGATGGCCACCTATGTCCATAGTAGGGTGGGGGAAGTGGAAGGGGGGGCAGTGGTTGAAGAGTGAGGTATATCGGTCCAGGTCAGTGAATAAGTTATTAAAACCTGAGGTGATGGCTGGGGTCACATAGATCTGTGCCCTGTGCACTGAGGGTGCTGGGGAGCTCAGAGGTTTGACCTTTAATCACGGAGTTCACTTGTTTCTAGAACTCCTTTGGGTTGTTTAGGAGTTTTAGGGTTTGTAGATGGCAATGTTTAGCTTTACAGATTTCATATTTGCAATGGTTTCCAAGCTGCCTATACACTTGCCAGTCAATGGAGAGACCACTCATCTTGAAGGTGTTCCATGCTTTGACTTTGGCTACCATTAGGACCCTCAGCTGTTTAGATAGCCAGAGGGCAATCAAGCTTTTGCTTCTGTGTTTTCTCAAGGGGGCATGCCAGTTTACGATATTGGTAAAGGTAGTGATTAAATAATTGAGGGCCTGATCGACATCCGGTAGGGTGTTGACAGGGCTCCAGTCAACATTAGTGATAGAGGCCAGGAAGGCTTGGGCATTAACCTGAGACCCTGGAATGTATGATTTTGGGAGGAGGGTTAGGGGACTTATTTCTCCAGGTGCAGATGGTAGGAGAGTGATCACTTATGCTATCCAGGAGAACACCAACTGACTTAACCCTGTGTGCACTGTTAGTAATGACCTACTCGAGGAGGGTATGGTTACCAGCAAGGCTCTGAGTTTTTTGCGATTCCACGGCTGCAGAGATTGTCACAGAATTTAATGTACACTGCAGAAAATCTGCAGAACATTATTCAATGGTTTACATGAACTGCAGAATATTATTCCGCAGTTTCCATGAACTGCGGAATAATATTCCACGGTTTACATGAACTGTGGAATATGATTCTGTAGTTTACATGAACTGCAAAATATTATTCCATGGTTTACATGAACTGTGGAATATTGTACGGTTTACATGAACTGCAGAATATTATTCTGCCATTTACATGAAATGCAGACTATTACTCTGCAGTTTATACTGAAGAGTCAGTATATAGCTGGCCTGCCGGCACAGCAGTACCACTCACGACGCTGATGAATCAGGTTTAGGAATGAACCTGGGATGTTGAAGGGTTGGCCAGGGGGAGGAGGATTGAGCATCCTATGGACTGCTCTCCTACTCACCTGGGGAGGGTGGGGAAGTCACCGGAGTTCGGGTAACTTCTAGTGGTAGCCTGTAGTATGACAGCCAGGACTGACTATGTTTGGGAGGGCATATCAGACATTTGGCTTGCTGCCCCAACATCATTGCACGACATGTCTCCCAGGGAAAAGAATAGGAAAATGGAGGTTCCGCTGCTGTACAATGACATGCATCCCCATGTTGCATACCCTGTGCCACTGACTGGGCTCTCACTCCTGTTCTACCGTTAAGTCTCCATTGGGGGGGGAGGCTGGGGGTGTTCAGGAGTAAGATAAGTCTCGGGGTGTGTGGTGGGGCTGAGCATATGTGGATCGAACTGATAGGGGCTGGCAGATGAAGTGATAAAGCATAATAAATAAAAAAAAAAGAAGAGTCAGTATAAACTGTGAGTAAAACAAATCTGCAGCTTACATCGACTCTGACCAAGGAAAATTATTCCAAGGATCATATAAACTATGGTTATTCCAAGGATCATATAAATCCCAGAAAACTATTCTGCAGTTTTTATTAAATTGTACAGAATGTTTTTTGGAATTCTGTGGAATTTAAAAACCAAAATCTGAAAAGCAGTTTGGAACAGCCCCTGCCCATTAGTTTGTCTTCTAGGGCTTTACCTTAAAAATCAAAAGAGGTAAATCCCCCTGATCCATCAGCCCCCCACCCCACCCTCATAACCACAATGAGTAATTCTATTTGAAGTAGAATATTTTTATCAGGTCTCATACTGTGCAGCAATCTTCATCCTTCTAATTTCATCACCGGGACATAATTCTGGTTTCATGTCCTAAAAGTGCTTTGAGCACAGCTGCACAAAGTCCTACTAGACCGAGAAACTGGCATTCTGGCCTAGTGGTAAAACTAGAAAGATAAGGATCACCGTGCAGTGTTGTAGCTGCTAAAAATATTACTCATTAGAATTTCGTGGCCCTGGGGACTCACAGGTTGGGGTGGGGGGATGGGGCTGAGATGGATGGGGTGGATTTTTTACTTTCTAATACTAAGAACTCAGGAGTTAATTGGTAACCTTCTCTGATTTATATGCCCCATCCCCAAAACTGACATTTTTGCCCTACCTGATGCTGGGGAGGGGGGGGGGTTGCTGACTGCTACCAAAGCCCCAACTGCTGCCACAGAATGTCCACAGAAATAGGAAACTAATGCCATAGAAGTTCTGCGGCAGCAGGGGAACTTGCCTCAGAATTTAGACCCAAGTTGCCACAGAAAAATTGGGACCTTGGTTACCAGTCTTGGTATTCAATCTGGTTGGATCAGAAATTAGTTGAGCTAAGTTGGACTCAGCTATGGAGTCATGCCACTTACTTGCACTTGCCCCCAGCCAGTCCAGATTGAAGTTGCCACACAGTATGAGGTCAAGAGGGGGAGGTTAGCACGAGAAGCAAGAAAGGTGGGGAGGAGGCTGGGGGCTTCTTTGGGGGGTAGGTAGGCACACCCCATGACTAATTTCTTCACAGTACCGAGAGTTAACTGTAGAAACAATGACTCGGCTGAAGGAGAATTGGACATAGGGGAGGGGAGTTCAACTGCTGCTAAACCTAACCTGATGAAAAGCAGTACACCACCTCTCTGCTTGCCTCTGGGGTCTGCTCTGAAGCTAGAATAATCATGCAGGGTGATTTCATAGAGTCGGAGGCTTGAGCCAGATGTCTGAAATTCCTAATATGTCTGGATTGTGCTGTCTTACCCACACCTCTAGCTCTGGTGATTTAGGGTGTAGACTCTGCATGTTTAGATGGGTGATTTGTAGACCTTTTGGGGTAGAATGAGGGAGGGAATGGGGTGCTTGTAAGGGGGGGGGTCCGCAAGGCACGGGGTTAGGCTGTATATCCCTGGCCCATATGAGAAGTGAGAGGAGGGAGAGGAGGGATGGGGCTGAGGTAAGGAGGTTTTTTGTGGTGATGCTACTGGAGGGAGTTGAATCATGTAGCCTTTCACAGAGCCAATGCCCTAGGCAGAGTGTGTGGAGCTTTGTAAGGAAGGGGAGGAGAAGAAGAAGCCTCCAGCCAGACACATTGCAGCGGTTGCTGGTGGGGTGTCAACCCTACAGTAGTGTAGGTAACTGATTAAGCATGCAATAAAGTACTCAGACAGGTGAAGGGATAAAAGGCATAGCAGAGCAATTGCACACCCTGAGTTGCCCATGGCGACAGGGCAATATAGGTCTACAAAGTGCCCAAGGAGAGAGCTAGGGACAAGGCACAAAGGAGGGAGAACTAGAGTTCAGGCAGCACTTCCTAGCAAGAAGCAGGGAGAATCCAAGTCAACCTAAGGAGGGGAGGGACACTGGGAGTGGAGGGTATTGAAGAGGGGGAAGATAGGGTTCAGACAGAGTAACCAAGCAGGAGAGACCAAGAGAGATTAGTTATGGGGGTGTCAAAAAATCAGTCGAAAGTGGTAGGTTCCCAAGCAGGAGGGAGTGGTTAGTTCCAATGCCAGGGAAGTGATATGCCCCAAAGTGGGTGAATCTCTTATTAGCAGGAGGAACCACTGGAGCAGTATTTGGAGGGGTGGGGGTCTACAGAAAAGAGCCACTTGCTAGCAGGAGAACTTACAGGTAGTGTGGCCAAGAGGACTATGTGTGAGGAGTTTAGAGGGAAGAGTAGTACCTGAGGCCAGGGTACTAATCCCATGGGGGGGGAGGTAGTGAGAGTGATGGAGGAGCAGGGGAGTTTTGTGCTTAGGATTCCTCAAAGACTTGGGGGGGAGGAAGAATGTGGAACACTGGGTGGAGGTGGTGTAGTGGGGAGATAGAAAAAAACAGCGGCATCTGAAGTGTCACCTGATGGATGCCTACCTATATTAGGAGAGATGGCCCTGGGTGGGCTGGGTGGCTAGGGAGGGTTGGGCAGCCACCGCACAGGTGGCAGCGGATTAACACTGCCCCCTGACACAACAGTGCACTACAGCTAGTGCTCCACAGCTATGTGACCAGCTAGCCTAAGATGGCACCAGATGCCAGACTCCAGGTCCTCACCTGTCTGAGGGATACCTTGCAATCCAGTAGGGATGAGGAGAGCCTTTTGGAGGAGCTCTCTAGACCCAGCAGATGCAGTATTTCAAACAGAGGGTCTGGGTCTGCTGTATGAGGGATTCCTTGCTGTCCATGGGGGATGGGGAGAGCCTTTTAGAGGAGCTCTCAATTATATATATGATATAACTTACCACCTATGGCTAATAGCTCCCCATGCACAATCAGTGCTCAAGGCATTTTTCTCGGTGGGGGGGAGTTATCAAGAAGGGCTATTGCTATTTATAATGACACTGATTTTCCATTAATGCAATTTCCCAAATGAAGGACAGTCTGCTGCAATCAATTAAGAGTGTTAGATTCGAGGGGAAACCACACAAAACCTCCCACTAATAATCCATTACTCAGGCAAAGCACTGCCAGTCTGTAGCTGTTAGAAAGAGTTGATTGGAACACAGTAAAGACCAGACAGCTCAGAGGATGAAAAAACATACAGTATTTATTAGGAATGGAAAAAATTCCCAGAGATCCTGAGATGTATTGGAGCACGGTGGTAATAACAGTGACCAATAGTAACACACTAGAGTGACACCAGTAAACTGTTACTGTGAAAACATTATAAAAAAGTGTTAAAAACTGTATACACTTTACAGAAACTAGCACAGGTTTAGTACTGACAAAATACTGGAAAAATACATTCAGTACAATTAATATACATTACAAAATAGTACCATGTTTGCAATACAGTAATCACTGCTTTTAGAAAACTTATGTTATCAAATGCCTAAGAATATAAAGGCCAATTTTGCACACAGGAGAATGTTTGTGAATAAACTAAGCTAATCCAATATATAAGTTGTGACCAACTTCTTCAAAGTTCACTAAAAATCCAGAGCATACAGAACACAGGGTCCATCCAGGAGCAAGAAACAGCCTGCTTGTGTTGTGCTCAATTGAAACTTCATAGATGTTTCTCTAGAATGCTCTTTCTTTCAGGTTGTGTTATTACCCTAATGGTTATCTTTCCCAACTACTTATAGAATTTCCTTGGATGTTCTCTAAACCATATATGTTCTGTGCTCTTTCCTTTTTCTCTTCACACCTCCAGATCCTCTCTCTTGAGAAATTTCATGGACCTGTTTCTTTTCTGAACTCTTCCAACTGCAACGTGTCTGATCATGGCACCATTATTGTTCATTCTTATTAATGTTTCCATGGTATTGTGTTGCATTTTCTCTTCTTTTTGTTATTGGGTCTTATCTGTTGAGGTCATACTCTCTCTGTTATTAGTTTGGCTGCAGTTTTATATTCTGTTGACCTCAGCGGTCTATGGGGCCCTTGACATGATTGTAATAACTTGATTTCTCTGATTAGTTTTTTAACTGTTGTGTATAATTTTTTTCAGCCTGTCTAGTTTGTAAATGTTGACATGTTTGTCCATTTCAATAAAATCCAACAGACCGTATCTTATGTTTTCCTCCTTTGGGTTGAGGGTATTCCTGTGGTGGGTAACTCTTGCTCTTCCTCTCTCTGCATAGTTGTGATTGGTACTTATGGTGTTGAACTGGAACATTATGTGTGAGGAACCCTTAGTTGCTGCTTAACATTGGTAGTTTTGATATATTCTATTGCTGGTGGCTGTGTTTAATAATTATCACTGTGCTGTATTGTTATAGCAAGTTTAGATGATGTTGTTTCCCTGATGTGTGCATCACTATAGTACTGGTTTTCTGTGGATATGCCACTACATTCCTCCTTTAGATTCTCTACATTGAATACTTCTGTTCCTTTCTATTAAATCTTTTTGTTAGTTTATCATATAAAGAATACAATAACATGCAGAATACAGCTTTTTTCTTTTTTTCAATTGTTTAACCAGGAATAGCACACTAAGCTGAAAGCTTGTTTACAGGTGCAACCTGGGAGCACAGGGAAGTTAAGTGACTTGCTCAGGATCATGCAGTATGCAAGTGGGGGCTGTGGGATTCAAACCCAGGTCTCCAGATTTGCAGCTCAGAGTCTTAAACCACTGCGCTATACTGCCTCCCCGAACACTTAAACACTGTGAGTGCTGTAGGGTAGCACTGACAGTGTAGTATTCATGCTAACAGGTGGATTTTCTTTATCTAATGCTTATAGCTGCCTGCTGCCCATTACAATAATTCTATATTTTAGTATAAAATTAATTGATTTAACAGATAACATAATTAACAATTAACAGATGACAACTCTGCTGGACTCATATTACCTGCTTCACTCATGTCTACCGGGTACATCAACCCACTAATAATCATTGGTAATATACATTACTATTAATAATAAACATTGGTTTTGTTTTAAGAGGAACACTATTTCCCTGTGCCCCTTAAATTGTTATGTAGTAACCAGACTCCTCCTGGTCATAAAACTGAACCAAAATGCAAAAAGGTTGCCTCTGTGGGGGAGCGGGGATAAGTCAATAAATGTGCCTCACACCCTCTTGAATAACTCCTCTCTGTTTTTCAGCTCATATGTGGTCTGTTCCAGAGTACAGATGCAGTGAATTTAAAATTCACCAGCCAACTTGTGGCGAAGTGGCCGATTCTGCTACGCAGAATAATTCATGAATTTCTCCTGTTGTAGCCCAATTTTGCCAAGGTGATATTTCACCTTGGAAGGTGAAATTGTGCCTGTGGAAAAGCAAATATTCACCTTGGAAGGTGAAATTTTGCCTCTAAAAGCCTAATTTTGACTTGGAAAGCCAAATTTCACCTTTTCACAGGCAACATTTCTTGGTGAAATTTCGCTCTGTGAAACGGGTGAAATTCGTGGATTACTCTGCGTAGCAAATTTTTGACACTTCGCCCACCTCTATTCCAGAGGAAGTGTCTTGATGACCATTTCTAACCACATACCCACCATGGGAGGCTGACACGATACCTATATATTCTGTATATATTTCCTTGCCAGGACCAACAGAACCCTAATGACTCTTGGCTGAAGATCCTATGCATCGCCTTCTGAGGCATCCACCCCAAAAAGGACAGACAGGGCATTATACATTATATATTTACCAAGTCTCTGTGCCAGCTGCTCCATAACTCCTGTCCTGAACTACCAAAGCACTGTACAACTCCAGAAACAATGCAAGTAAGTGCCCCACACCTCCCTTACAGAGGGGAAAGCCCCAGAATATATTTGCTCATTACAACAGGTGGGAGATAGAGTCAGTGGACAAATTTAAATTGGGCCTCCTTAAATTTATTACACCACAAGAGCACCATATGAGACTCAGAGATCAGGGCCCAACTATCAATTGTAATGTCCACTCCCAAATCCCATTCCCAAAGTCAGCGTATCCTACCCAACTAGCCCAGGAACACCTCTCGTAAACATGAATATATACTCTTTGGGTCAACCCTGTCCCTCAAAATCTCCCTCTCTGGCCCACTAATCATAGCAGCCCCAAGGTCCTATCTATTCATTCTGTGTAGGTGAGCCAAGACCTGCAAGTGTCTAAATCTCTGTGCCCCTCCCCCCAAGTCCCAACCTGGCCTCCAGCTCCACTTGAGCCCAAAGCCCAGCTGGCCCACACAGTTCCCCAAAACAGACTGCATTCCCCCCATATTTCCACTCCAGAAAGCCCTGATCCTCTAGTCCAGGGAGAAAATCTGGGTTACCATATAGAGGCACAAGGAGAGTATTTTCTTGCCCCCCTCTTAGATTTTAACAGTCAGTCCTCATGTCTCCAGAGTATATATTACTAGGGGATTCACCTCACCACCTGTCTTATGCTTGGTCAGACCACCCTTATTTAAATAACAAAGAGGTGTGGCATGTCTAGTGCCCATCTCAAGTGTGATCCAACTCACCCCTCTGTCCCCAAACATCCTTTCTCACAACAGCCAACATTGGGCTGCAATATGATAATGTTTAAGATCTGGAAAGAGGAGCTTACCTTCCTTGTGGAATGCTTCAGTCATGCCAGTGCTGCTCTGGGTCTCTTACCCTGCCACAAAAATTTAGTATATCTGGCCTCAAAGAGATGAATATCTCTCATCAGTAGGCCCATAGGCAGCATTTGAATGGGGTATAAAATACGAGGGAGAACATTCATTTTCAGTAAATTAATGCATCCATTCCAGGATATTGGAAGTGCCTTCCATTTGGCCAGATCTCCTGTGTTCACCTCCAATAAAGGGGTGTAGTTCAGCTTGTAAAGGCTAGAAAGTATGGGGCCCACTTTAAGACCCACATAAGTAACTGAATTCAGTACTCACCTAAATGGGAGCACTGGTGTCCATACCTGCTCCCCTACCCCCACCTGCATCAGTTGAGATCTATCGTAATTGATTTTATAACCTGACAACCCAGAGAACTGATCTATAAGTTGGATAATTTCTGGGAAGACTTTTTGGGCTTTGTAATGAAGAGAAGAAGGTCATCTGTGTACAGTGACACTTTTTGAGCACGTCCACAATTTCCAGCCACACCAACCATATCAGGGTTTATCCTTCTGTCCTTAGCTGATTAAGGACTTCTCTTTCAGTTTCTTTCTAACCTGCCAAACTGTTTGCTTTGATTCACATTCCATTTCTATGTAATTATATTTTTCCTTGTGAAGTTTGACATGTCTGAGTGCCTTTCTCTGAATGTTTGTTCAAATATATCTGTAGTTGTTTTTATAGTGGGGTGAGCAGCTCTCTTTTCTGCATATATTCTACATCATATAAGATCTCTTTTCTTTATTTGGTCCTATACATTTCCAGTTTCAGCTTCTAGCATCTCTGGTTTTTCCTCTTTTTCTCTTGCTACTTCCTTGCCTACTGCTTTCTTTAGCTTCACTAGCTTGATTTCACCTACATATTTTTTTCATTTTTATTTGTCCTATCAAAGACCTGATGCTGGCATCTGTAAAATGAGTTTATTTAGTTGCTGGGATTGCTCCTGTTTGCTCCAATTTTATGTCCATTTTGAATATCCTCTGACACAATAGACAGGAGAGGCAGCAGAGGGTGGTGGTAAACTGTATCCTGTGATCTGGGCTAGTTGCAAGTGGGCATCTTCCGAAATGGTGACCCACTTGTGGTGCATACCCAGATGGCGAGGGAGTAGGGTGGGTGACGGATGGGAGGGTTTGCGAATGGTGATGGGATGTCGCTATATGTGTGCATTACCTGCGGGTAGGCAGGCACACAAAGTGAGGGGCGGGAGGGTTTGTGTGGTGTGGTGCTGTAGTCAGCCACCGAGCTGGCTCTGTGGCATGGTGGGTGGGTACTGACCTGGGGTGGCTGGGATGCAGGGTTCGGGTGCAGGTATGTTTTGTTGCACCCAGCCCGAGTACGTAGCATTTTTTTTACACTGATGCACCCTCCCAACATACACCCCCCTGGAGTTGAGAATCTAATAGTAGGGGAATGTGGGGGGCATAATAGTAAATTTTAGTGTCCCTTACACCATTTTCTTTGTTGCTGGGGGTGTACATTGCCGAAATTGAATTTTGGCGATGTACACTCACCATATTGATGATCGCCTTTCTGCGATCGCCCTTATGACATAGAACCGTGGTAAACAGGGACAAATCAGAACAGAGGGAGTCATGAGTGGAGTGCTATAGGGATCTTTCCTGGGACCTGTCCTCTTCAATATGTTCATCAGCAACATT
This sequence comes from Neoceratodus forsteri, assembly GCA_016271365.2. Taxonomy (NCBI): domain Eukaryota; kingdom Metazoa; phylum Chordata; order Ceratodontiformes; family Ceratodontidae; genus Neoceratodus; species Neoceratodus forsteri. The sequence goes on along the minus strand of CM057449.1, from coordinate 1,122,622,760 downwards.
GGTGAGATCATCTGGGACAAGTTGTGTCTCTTCCCAGATGGCACAAAGCTCTGCAGTAGGGGAGATAGTGAGAAGGGTATCAGGGTGCTAAAATACACTGGAGCTGCAATGATATAGCTATCACTTAGGAGTCAAGCTACAGTTGATTAAGTTGCTATTTAAAGAAGAATGTCATTTAATCTCTAAGGCAGTGTTTCAAATATTTGTTTTTCATTCTGTTATTGTACCACTAGTGTTGAAAATAAAACTAATATATTTATTTATTGAAATTTGGAAACCAGGAAAGGCACACTGATTCAAGGCTCATTTCCAGGTTCACTCAGACAACCAAGTTATTGATAACTGCATGAGTATGGCTGAGGTATTCAACAACTACTTTGTGTCAGTGTTCTCCAAAGTTGTATCTTACACAGAAAATATAACAACCAATTATGCCTCTGACACAGTCATAACTGAAGATGACATCATTAAGAGAATCTTAAAGTTGAACACCAGCTATTCTGCAGGCCCAGATAATATTTCCTACAACATAGCTCAACCACTCAAGCATTTATTTGTAGCTTTGTTACTAAACAACGAAGTCTCCTCAGACTGGAGATTGGCATCTGTAATTCCAGTTCATAAGAAGGGGTGGAAAGATAACTGTGCCAGCTACCAACCCATTTGTCTTATATCTGTCACAGGAAAAATACTGGAGGCTATAATAAATTATATGATTCATGATCACTAAAAAAATACAACTTGGTAGATATAGAAAAACATGGTTTCACAGCCAAGAGATCATGCATAACAAACTTGTTATGCTTTTATGAAAAAATATCTTCTGAGCTAAATAAGGGCACGCCAGTAGACTGTGTATATCTGGACTTTTCCAAGGCATTTGATACTGTCCTCCATGGGGCCATCATTAAGCAAATGCTAATCCTGAAATTATATCACAGGATTGTGGGATGGATTCAAATATGGTTAAGTGACAGGTCACAGAGCGTATGCATTAATAGCTATTATTCTACATCCAAAGCAGTGACTAGTGGTGTCCCACAGGGTTCCATTTTGGGACCAGTACTTTTTCAAGTCTTTAAATCAGATATGTGCAAGAATGTACAATAGCTAACTGGACGAGCAGGTATGCAGATGACACAAATCTTGCAGGAGTAGCACAATCAGATGAAGATAGGGCCTCCATACAAGCTGACCTCAATCAAATTCTTTGCTGGGCTAGAGAAAGGGGCATGCAATTCAACAAAGAAAAAGGTTGTATTAGACATCTTGGTAACCAGCGTCAAAGTACACATATTCATTAGGTGGTACTATAATTAGGGAATCTGAGGAGAAGAGGGATCTGGGAGTAATAATAAATAGTAACCTAAATTCCAAATCCCACTGTGCAGCACGGGTAGCTAAGGCTAAAAGACTCCTCTGGACCATCAAAAGAAATCTCAGGAGCAGAAACCAAGAGGTTATAATGCCACTGTATAGAACATATGTCAGGTCCATCCTAGGTTACGGGAGCTCTGTGTGGGGATCAATTAATAAAGGTGATATTCTTAAGATTGAAAGGGTTCAAAGACAGGTCACAAAGATGGTCTATAACATTAAAGAGATGACCTACAATGAACAACTAACGGAACTAAATCTAATGTCTTTGGAGACTAGGAGGCTGAAGGGTGACCTCTTGCTCTGTTATGATATTGTCCAGTAAGATCAGCTGTTCAGTGAGTTAGGCTTTGAATATAAGAATGACACGCGGGGAACTAGAGGCCATCCACTACAAATAAGACCCAAAAAATTAAACACCAATGGAAGGAAGGCCTTTTATACTCAGAGGGCAATGAATCTGCATAATTGACTACCTTTGGAAGTAGTTATTAGTAAGGACAAACAGAACATCAAACATAAACTACATTTATATATATTACAGTGTTCTACCCTCTCTTATTATGAGTGAAAAGACAGGAGCATTCCTGGGCTTACTGCATTTCTTTGCTCCTACACACCTTAGTATGCACCTAGTACTCACAACCTTTCATACAGGACTGAACAACTGTGACAAGGGCCGCCTGGGAACATGTTTCCTCAGCACATACTCATGTACAGTGAAGCCCACCAGGATGAAGTACAGTGTCACAGGTTTACTGCATGACAAAAGGGAATAACTTCCATTGAAATTGCACTGTTTACTGCAGTAACTCTACTGCAGAATTCTGCAGTGCTGCGCTTCATCCTGGTGGGCTTCACTGTATATATAGTATTTTTACACTTTGTTAGGTTACTTGTGAGCATTTAGGTGGTAGATTTTACACAAGGAACCAGCCCTTAACCGTTTTGTTCAGCTACTGAGTCATACTTCAAATTTTACTCTTGGAACTAAGTTTCTGCTGTCTCCCTTTCAACCCCGTGCATACCCTTATACTTGTGGGACAGATGTGGGGTATGGCAATTATGAGGAAAATGCAAGATACTTTCCTCATAACAGGAAATTGGTCCATGAGAAATAATGCATGGATGCAAAGCACATGCCAGTGCCTCAAGCATCAAACAGTGGTTAACAAAGTGTGCAAAAACAATTGGAACATGTACCCTTGTAATACACAACAAGACCTGCACTAGAGGTCAATGCATACACAGTAAACCTGGCACACTATTTCATCTTGCGTAAAAATGGAGCACAATGTAACAAAAAAAAGAGGGCAACATGAAACCAGTCATTATACTGTTGGCAATGTAATGCTTAAAAGCAAGGCAGAGGCATGAATTTTTCTTTTAGTATTTTATTTTTTTAATTATTTAAGAATGTTTGGCCAGATAAGACACACTGAGCCAAAGTTTGTTTTCCGGTGCATCCCGGGAACACAGGAAGGTTAAGTGACTTCAAATTTTCAAAGTTTATTTCAGATATTATGTATAAAATAAGACATTTAAAACATACAATTCATAGATAAAAGTGAATACAGATTTAACTTCTCCCTGCATCTTCCTTCCAGCCCTCTACCTGATCCCATCCCATTATTGATTCCCTACCCTCTTAACCCCCTCCTATCATTTTGGCTCTTCCTTATGTAATATATCTGCCTGTTTTTGACCCCTCCTCAAAGGACAAGCACCGTCACCTCATCCAACAGGCACTAAGCACTTTATTTCGTTCTTGTTTAGACTGATAGCTGATTTGTAAGCTGATTTATAGCTTCTCCAATCTATCATGACTTTGATCAGCTGATTACTCTGTACTCTGTTATGTCATGTTTGTACAATGTCACTGTAACCGTTTTCTATGACTTGCTATTATTTTGTATTATACAATGGCAAGAAAAATTCTAGTGACCTGATTGGCTGCTGACCCCTTGAGACAGTGATGTTATTAGACAATAACATCACTGTACCTAGGGCAAGCACAAAGATGACTGTACTACAGGACAAACAGATCCCTCCCTGTGGGACTAACCCGAAGTAGACACAGCTCACCTCAAGATCTGTATGCCCTGTCTGTAAGCCTCTTCCTCTCCCTGATTCCTGCCTTCAAGCAGCTCATAGTAAAATCATCAGTCCCTCTCCAATGCCATTTTTTCAGAATTCCCAACTTAATGGGAGAACACAAATCCTAGTCAAACACTATTGCCTGCAGTTAAAAAAAAACACAAGTTGTACCTGCAATTGCAACTGCCACTACATGTGGCTTCCTCATGCAGCTCTCTCACTCACACAGCACACTTCATGGATGGTTGAGCTCACCCACCTGTTTGCCTGAACAGCATTTTTAACTTAAAAAAACAACAAGAAAGCCAAAATAAAAAAAAATCCTTCTTGCTTGGTGCCCACATCAAACCTGTGCATGCGCATCTCAGAGTCGCGCTATACCATTCCTGAATGGCTCATCAGCAATGAAAAGAAAGTGACTCAATTTAAAAAAAAAACAACTTTAAAACACTCTTCCCTTTTAAGCAACATCCACTAGTAATAGGAACCCAAGGACTAGGAAGAGCAGAGGGGAGACTGATATGAGATAGCACAAAGTAGCAAACCAAGAAAAAGCTTTGGGGACTTAGCACGATAGATCATTCTACCAACAGCTCCACCTTGTGGTGGAAGAAGTATCCTGAACCTTTTTTTAAATGGTATGGTATGGTAAAATGTTATTTATACAGTGATACAGCCATTAGGGTTCTGAAAATCCCTGCTCACGAGGCTTACCTGTTTACATTATACAAAATTATTACAACTATACATTTATAACAATACAAGTTACAGAAAAGTACAAAACAATACATCAGAGTTTTACAAACTCATCAATAACAGGCATGTTAGCATTTTTAGATTTACATTAATTTCACCTATTACAACAACAACGAAAACTAAGTTCGTGATTCAGGCCATTTTTAAAAATATGATCAGTAGTTGTTTGTTCATGTAAAAAAGGAGGAAGACAATTCCAGCTTTTAGCTACTTGATATTGAAGGGTCATTTCACTAAATTGATTTTTTAACTTTGGTATTATTAAATCTCTAGCACCAGTTTTTCTTAAATTTAAACCATGTTTTGGTTTTTGTGATTTGTTTTTTAAGTTATTTAAAGATTGATTTTAAATATATACTGAACCTGATTTAGCCAGATTCCCTAGCCAGTAAGTCTAATGGAATCCAACCCAAATCCATATACATAGTGCAATGATGAGTTTTAAAATCACACCTTAACACAAATCTTGCAAGCTTATTATAAAGTGTATCCGAGTTATTTAAATGTTTTCTTGCTGTATGTCTGTAAATATGACTTCCATAGTCAATAACCGGCATTATTAATTGATTGATCATAATCAATCTTGTTTCTCTTGTCATACAATTTGATATTCATCTCATAGCGCCAATCTTAACATGTGTTTTCTTTATTAAATTTGTTATATGATATTGGAAAGTAAGACATTGATCTATATGTACCCCTAAATATTTATATGTTTCAGTTTGTTCTAAAAACTTACCCTCTTGTGTCTTTATATTTAATTTTGAAATTCCCTTTAAGTCCAATGCAAATTACATAACCTGTGTCTTTTTACTATTAACTAATAAACCCAGAGATGAAAAGTGACCTTACATGATGCTAAAGTCACTCTGTAAGTTTAGTTCTACTTCACTTGTAGTTTTTCTCTCTGCTACTAAAACTGTATCGTCTGCATATTGACGAATTTTTGAATATCCAATTTTCTTTGGTAAGTCATTTAAATAGACTATGAACAGGAGGGTGCCCAGGATAGATCCCTGGAGAACCCCTCTTGTTACATAGTCCATTTTTGACTGGTGTCCGTTTAGGACAACAAATTGTGATCTTTTATCAAGATATGATATAAACCAATTGCAAGTTTCTTCCTCCACCCCTATTTTCATTAATGAGTTTATCAAAATACTATGGTTTACTAAATCAAATGCTTTAGATAGGTCCACGTATACTGCATCCATGGACTTCGCTTGCCCTAGAGGGGTTGCTATGAGATTCAAAGAGTCAGTGAGTGCGGTAGCCGTGGACCTACCCTGCCTAAAACCATACTGTTGTTGAGTCAATTTATTATATTTTTCCAAGTAGTCCATTAACTGATCATGGACAATTTTTTCAAATAACTTGGATACTGTGGACAACAAGGCTATTGGACGGTAATTTGAAACATCCTTTGGATCCCCTCCCTTATCTATTGGTATCACTTTGGCTAATTTCCAACTAGAGGGAAACTGTCCCTCTCTTAGACTCCAATTAAAAATGTCCCTTAGTATAGGTGACAATTCCATAGCAGCCTATTTTAATAATGTATTATCTATTCTATCTGGGCCACTTGCTTTATTGATTTTTAATCTATTTATATTTTTTAGAACTTCTTTGTTTATCACTCTCTTAAACCTGAATTTGGGTTCTTTCTCATCTTGGGGACTCTCACCCTTTACTTCATTCAAGGTATTAGTTTTAGTTATGAGATCTAATTTCAGATTGGGGAGGTTTATGAAATAATCATTGAAAATTTCCGTAGCTTTATTTGTTTCAAACACTTTTCCATTCTGACTCAATTTTATTTCACTTGGTTTACTATTTGGAGTCATAAGATTTTTTATAACAGACCAATAAGCACCTGGATCTGTTGATTCTTTAATCCACTGTTTATAATAACGAGCTTTTGATTTCCTGATTTCCTGTATTACTTGATTCCTTAACCTTCTGTATCGTTCCCAAATTTCACTGTTTAATGTTTTATTTGCTTTTTTCCAATAATGATTTCTAATCCTAATCATTTTTTTTATTTTGACAGTTAGCCATGGTAAATGTTTTATTCTATGATTTACTTTTTTATATGGGGCAAATGTATCACAAGCATTAATAAACATTGTTGTAAATTCTGATACAGCCTCATTTAAATCTGGGATAAGAAAAATCCTATACCAAGGGAGTCCCTGAAGATACCTTCTAAATGATAAACTATTCAATTTTAAATAACATCTTTTAGATATTTGTGGTACTGATTTTATGGGAATAGAATTTTTAATCATAGAGAATACGCACTTAACTATATTGTGGTCTCCTAAACTGGGGGCACATACACTTTTCTCCAAGATTGTCAATTCAGGTGAAACAAACATCAAATCCAAAATATTACCTTTACTTAATAAGGAACCTTTCCTTGTAGGTGTATCTATAGTTTGTATCAGGTTTAAACAGCTCATTGATTTTTCCAACTTTTGACCCCTGGGACAACCCCAAGCTGTGTTGAAATCACCAGCCAGAACTACTTGTAGTTGACCCAGGTGTTCCATTAAAACATGTGAAAATTTGTCAAAATGGTATATAGGGTTTATTTTAGGTGGAGAGTAAACTACTCCAATAACCAATTTTAATTCTTGCATCTCAATTTACAGGCATTCAATGCCCTCAACTGACCCAGAGAACAAAATTTTGGAGTTACCAATTGAATGATTTATGTACACCAAAACTCCCCCCCCCCGTGTTCCCCGATCCTTCCTAAAGTGGTAAAAGTCCCTTAATTCTATTTCTTTATATTCAATTCCCTTTTTTAACCAGGTTTCCATTAACATTATTATGTCCAGCTCTTCATGTTCTACCCAAAATCTAAAATAGTCCATTTTATTTATCATACTTCAAGCATTATCTAAGACCATTTTAATTACAGGACCTGGGTTCAATTCAATATCTCCACAGAGAGCCAAGGACAATGACAATGCCCGGTTACTTGAACAGATATACCCTGTTTGGATTACCATGTCCTTAACACAAAGTTCTTCTCTGATGAGGTTGAAAGGGTTTCGTCGTGAGGTCAGCTTAGCTGTTTGTAACTTTGAAATTATTAGAACAATTTACATGAGCACTTGATCTTTTCGTCAAAACATCAGTTCTCATGATAACAAATAGCTGAATGACACAGACCAAACCCACTATCAACCCCATCATCTTAGATGACAACAACTTTTTCATTTTACAGCTGTGTCCAAATACAAAGGAAAAAATCTATAGATGCCTATTTATAAAAGTAAAAAAACAATCAGAACATTAACATTTTTATTTAGGTAACAGTACCTTATGTAAGTCAATGTTACCAAAATCTAAACCCCAAACTGGAGACTTATTTAAGCATTAAACATCTTATTTAAGGTTACCATATACTGCTATATAAGTGTTTATTAAGATATGTTTAGCAATTATGGTAAGCTTAACTAATAATATACTCTCAGGAGTAACTCCTCTATCGCTAATTACTATCAGAGATAATGCAAAAAATCAACAATATATTTAGAATAAATACTTTCTCATTTAATACTCTAAGCTTCTTCTAAAATCAGTCTGTAGTCTCAGATACTTTAAACAATAGTTTTTGATCTGTTACCCCCATTTTATAAGTTTCCAGATTACCTGCTTTTTAAAATGTTACAAACTTATTCCCATTTCTCTTCTGAGTGGCGCTCGTGCCACTCATGCTTGTGCAGTAGCAGCACAAGCCTTTTATGTTGTTACTGCCCCTCCTCCTGCACTGATGAAATTAACAAAAGTCCCACCAAGCACAGCTAATGACACTCTCCAAACCTCAGTAATCAGGCTCTTGCTAGCAGGACTGCTGCAGGAAGGAGCTTAGGCACAGAAATACACTGTCACACACAAGCACAGAGTTCTTTTAGTCTGGCTGCAGTTGCTGTTAATGTGAGATGTTAACACAGCATACCTGTTTGTAAATGGGTATTCCTACACCCACAAAAATCACAGAAAAATGCATTAACCAAGTATTTTGTTTCTTTTTTTCTTTTTTAATCAACAAATGAGCCATTGTATAATAGCAATAAGGCACTCTGGGGATGTGTGTTATTGTGTAATAACATCACTTCTCGGATGTGAATGCACTCGGCCTGTGGCCTTATGCTTCACCCACCCAAGACATGATGTTATTACACAATAACACACATTCTGTCATGCCTTATTGCTTAAATATTGTTCTCCCCTTCCCCTCTCCCTGAGTCAGACCTGGAAATGAGACTCAGCTCACTGTGCCTTTCCTGGTTACCAGTTTTCAAATAAATAAATAAAACTTTTCAGTAGAAGAATATATAGAGAATAAAGGATGGGGGAGTATGTGTTATGAGAATTTAATGCACACCCAAGGTGTGGGATGCTACATAAACCCCAAGGGGTTTATGAAAGCATCCCACACCGAGGGTGCTCATTAAATTCTCATAGGATACACACTTCCCCAATTTTTATTTTATATAATTTGCTGGAGAGCAATTTTTTCCAACCCTAGTGCCGTGATCACACACACACACACACACACACACACACACTCACTCACTCTCTCTCTCTATCCACACACACACACACACACACATACACTTTGAAAACAAGAAATCCCCATGGCAGCTTTACTGTAGTTCTCTGGGGCACCAAATGCAGCAGCTTCCTTTCTCTCCCCCAGCTCCCACTCTAAATTCCCCAGCTAAGCTGTGCAGCAGTCCCCAGTCCCTATCCCTCTTGCTCCACATCACCCTCCAGCTCACTGTACTCTCAGATTCAAAAATATTTTTTTAAATGTAACAGCTAAAACGGCGATTGCGATTATGCTCGCGCTTACCTGTGTCAGCCACAGACTCATTCCCACCAATGGTGTGTGTCACGCAAAGCTAGTGAACTGTAGGATTAACCAGATACTTTAAAAAAATATTATGGTACTATTTAAAGTAGGAGCAACAAAATAAATAAAAAGAACGATTAGGTGAAGATGTAACCGTGGCGGCTCCTCGCTAACTAAGATACGGAGCCGTCATGTTTTCAGAACTGTTTAGCCCGCCCACACAGAAAATAGAAGCCAATGAGGGAGCGCTCCCTTTTGATAGATGGAGTGCGTGAATGCCATAATAACCAACTGGTTATTACGGCAAATATCAACTCGGTGATCCAATTGAAAAAATTGATCACCAGTAATTATAAAAACATACATCTTTCTTCCAGATAACACACACACACACTAAAACATATAAAATACACAGTGTATAATGTGCAAATGATGCAGCTGCATAACTATGATTTCCATAGGTACAAAACAGCATGCATTCCAAAGTTTCATTTCTATGTATACAGGTAGATATGTTCCCCCATATTTGTTTCAACCACCTAGCCATGGAATTATTCAGTCTTGGACAAACAAACATTATGTTATTAATAGACAAGCTTATGTCTGGATAACATTTACAGAAGTACAGGTCACTATTAACACCATTTATTCTCAACCTATATTTTCCTCTTTCTAACTGCTCCAAAATCTGCAGTAAACTGATCTGTGAGATTATCTTTCAAAAACATGTTTTTCACTTTTTCTAAACTCTTAAAACTTTGATAGGGCTTGGTATTTAGAATATCCAGACATGTACCATATTCTGCTTGAAAAAAAAGCAGTCAGACATTGAATTACAGTTGAAACAAAAGTATCCACATTATCAAGTGCACAGTTATCCAATATATCAGTGAGACTTGCTTTTTTTATAAAACATTGGTTTAGATTTTGGAACTGCAGGGATTATTTAGGGTTCAGTTTTCATTCTAGCCAGCATTTTGAAAGGATTCTGTTCTGATTCATTTTGACAATCTTTTTCCAAAAGGTCAATTCTCTAATCAGTACTGTACATGCAGGGAAACTAATCTGATATTTAATGTGATCCTTAAAAGAGTTATTTGAGTGTCACTTTGAAGTTTAAGGACCTGTCAATAACAAAAAAAAAAATAATTCAGAGCTGGTTCCATTTCTTTTACCTACAGTATTTGCTAAGAGCTCATATTTCAGAACCATAGAGTTGCATATTAATAACGTTGGTCTCAAATACCTGCCTATGGGCAACACATGAATTCCTTGCAAAAAATCTGCTAAAGCAGATTATGCCCTTAGATGTCTGAATGCCTTGATTTTTAGTATGAGTGATATGTTTTTTCCATGACACAGTAGTACAGAATGTTATTGATTTCTTGATTGATTTTGTTCTTTTGGTAACTGGGTAAGGTCCACTAGGCACAAGTGCCTGTTTTCAGGGGTAACCTGGTGACCTGGGAACACTGGGCTGGTTAAGTGACTTGTTTAGATTCACACAGTATGCAAGTGGAGGTTGTAGGCATCAAACCTCCAGGTCTATTGGATGTACCAAGCTCATTCACAGTTTGTTACTCTGACCCCTAGGTTATACTGTGTACTTTACACACAGGTATTGATATTGTTGTTTTTCCTCTACCATATGTTTTTGATAGCCCATGACTGACTTATCCTCTAATTTTTGTCAAAGGCTTATACATTTGATATTCCTGCATCTAATTTCAGACCCAAACTGTTTAAGCGGGGATGGTTTTGGAGATGGTGTGTTTCAGTCATAATTTAATTTAATGTTTTTATTTAAGTCTTTGTTTACTGGATAAGTTCGCTGATCCATGGACTGTTTTCAGGCATGACCTGGGCAAATGGCAATGGAGTCAAAAAGCATAATAACATATCATCTGTGTACATTAGTAAATATATTTTGTGTCAAGAATCTTTGGGGGAAACATATCTATATCTTCTAATGCTTTAACCAGGGTTCAAGACATACATTAACCAAAATGAGTGCCAATAGGCACCCTTCTTTGACTCTTGTTTCTATTTCTATAGGAACTGATACAGTACCATCTCTGGTATCTCAAACTTTAGCCTTGTTCTCTGTGTGCATATGTTTATAAAAGGGACAATACATTTTCCTGTATTCCCAACTGTTTCTAAATTTCCCAAAGAAGTTTCCTATTACATTGCCAAATCCTGAACTCAGGTCCAGAATGCTGACATAAAGACATCTTTTCCTCATTATTGTGTATTTCTCTATCAAGTAATTTAGTAAAAAAATATTATTCATTGTTACTAGCCCTTTCTGGAAACCAGTGTGTGTATGGAATACTGTATTTAGTGGTTTTCAATTACCCATTGTTCCATTTGAAATGAGGATTATAAATATTTTACTCTATGCATAATAAGATGATTGGTTGAATGTGTTCAAGATTTGATAAAGATCCTATTTTAAATAGTAAACTATAAGTCCGCATTCCCAGTCATTTGGGAGTTTTGGGGATTGGTTAATTGAGGTGGATAGGTTAAGTACCATGGCCCACCAAACAGGGCATGTCAAAACCAGTCTGGCTGCAATGCCATCAAACCCAGGGACCTTACTTCTTTTCTAGGAGTAATCATCCTTTTACTTTGGATTATGTAAACATTATTGAATTTGAATTGCAACTGGGTCGGCCCTGGTGGCACAGTGGTAGCATTACCACTCCTGACACTGGTGTCCCGGGTTGAGGAATGACCTCAGGTTGTTGGGGCTTGCTGGAGAGAGGTGGGTGGAGTGTCCCAGAGAATGCTTTCCCCCTCGGAGGGGGAGGGACAACCAGGCTGAACTCATGCCCTTTCATCCCCACTGCCAGTGGAAGCATGAACGGTGGGCTTAGGCTCACAGAGTCAGGGAGGGGAGGGCACCATCAGGTGCTTGGCTTCAGCATGCCTCCACATGTTGCCAGGTTAGACTTATGTCATTCACACTGGTGCCCTGGGTGGTTGGGTAATAAGGGGAAAAAATAGGAAAACACTCTTTGGCATCAAAGCAGTGTGACATCCGGATCCTGGTACACCATGACACAGCCATGAAGGGCTGGTGACTCCGGTACACCGGACCCAGCCATCTACCCAGGGAGGAGGAGTAACAGTGGTTTCCCTGTGCCACTGTATGAGGATTGCCAGGATAAAAGAAAGTTAAAAAAAAATTATTTGAACTGCAGTTATTAAGCATTTGCACTCCTATCAAGGCAGAACTGGGGTGTCTAATTTAGGCACAGGGTCATAATGTCGCGGGACATTATGCCACATGGCAAAATCGTGCTGCCAATACAACGTGATTCTTGCCATGCGGCATATCTCTTTCTTCTGTGTCTGTGGGGGGCCCCGCCTCCCACACCCTCCCAATATAGATTCTCAACTCTGTGGGGGGGGTTCAAGTTAGGGAGCTCACAAAGTTTAAAAAAATATAAAGGTTTCTGGGACCGAGAATCAAACCCAGTCCCAGAAACACTGCCTGGGTTTCCTGTTGCTGTGGCTCAGTTCGTTGAGCCACAGCAGCTGGTCAGCAGAACCCACTCCCAGCAGAGGTCTTATCCTCTGCCTGGGAGAGTGAGAATGGTGCAATACTGTGTACAGCAGTATTGGTGGTATTGCACCTTTCACTTACTAGTGTAGTGCTGAACCGGGTTAGCCATAATGCTGTACGCTATTAAGCATGCAACATTATGACCTGGTACGTCTAAGGCACACTTATCTTGAAAATATTTTGCCATGTTTGTGACCTGATCATAGAAATGGTATCATGTTGTTTATTTTTGGTACCAAAGGCTACCAAATCCCACAACCCACAGCTGTCTTTATTACAAATTACCTCTTGCAAATTGGATCAGAGTTCTTACTTATTGCTTGTCATTATTTTGATAATTTCTTGTAATCACTTTTAACCTTTTTAAAGGCCTTGCATGGTTCTGGGTCAAAAGATTTCTTAGCAATTGTCCCTATTTAAAAAAAAGTATCTCTCATGGATCTACATTCCCTATCAAACCATAGCTGACCCTTGGTTTGTGTTTTAATTAGGTTGGGCCCTATCTGTACATGTTAATTCACTTTTAAAGGCATTGATTATCTCTTGATAGCTGTTTCAGATTTCTTTAAAATTGTATGATGGAGAGGAGGGAACGACCAACTAGGACAGGGAAATTCGGTTTATCTAAAATTTCTTTTTTTTTCATCTGATGCAGTGGTAGTCCATAGTACTACCTTTTTATTTCTAATAGTCATATCATCATTGGCATCTTTTTCAGACTCTGTAATACAATCATTCTTTCCCTCCAAATTTATCATCAGAGCAATTGACAGGAAGTCACTATCCCACACTTGTAGTACTTCAAATTTTTAAGCCTTACAGAAAGAAAACACGTTGGTCATACAGAGGTCTAAAACACTACCACCATGATTTGTTCAAAATGTAAGGTCTCCATTTTTGTCACCACACGCTTTACCATTTAAAATGCAAACAAAATTATTTGCAGCAAGCTCCAATATTCTCAAACCACTGGGGGGTTCACTTTCACATCTTTAGAGTTCCTAATTGATTAGATTGGCAGGCATTCAGGGCAGCCAGGAATGCATGCGTCAAACACATTCATGAAACTAAATCTAGCTATTATGTTTCTACCCTAGAGCAGGCCAAAGGGAACTCCTATAAAATCTAGAAGACCCTCAAGTCAATTGAGGGTCGCTCAACTGCCCCATCTGTTCCAGCAAAGATCCTCATCAATGGATCAGCTATTGAAGGTACATATCAAATATTGGAAGAACTTAATTCCCACTTCATCTCCGCCAGCCAAGAATTTGATACTTCTCCACATGCCACCCAAGTAAGGAACATCGATAGCACGTATGCATCACTGAATACCCCAGCCTGTTCATTCCAGTTGCTCCCTCTAAGCTTCAAGGAAGTAGAGGAGTCACTTATTAACCTGGACACCAAAAAAAGTGCGGGGGAGGATAGCATAGATCCATTATTCCTAAAACTTGGCTACCCCTATCTTACCGCCCCAATACTTCATATATTCAACCTTTCTATTTCAACCGCCACAGTTCCCTCGTGTTGGAAATCCACCCATATTCTCCCCTATTTAAGTCGGGAGATCCGTGTGATCTCAATAATTATAGACCTATTTCAATACTACCCATCTTCTCAAAAGCATTTGGAAAGCTGATCTACGCACTATTGAAAAACCATATTGTAACTCAACATATCTTAAACCCTCTTCAATCTGGCTTTCGCCCAAACCATAGTACCATTACACCTCTAGCCAAGGTTACTAATGATTGGGTCTCTGCAATAGACTCTAAGAAAACTACTGGTGTGGTGTTCTTGGATCTAAGTAAAGCTTTTGATACAGTAGATCATAATCTATTAGTTCACAGCCTTACTAATCTTGGCTTTACTCCGTCCACAACCCAATGGTTCAAAAGCTACCTATCGGGCAGGACACAGAAAGTTAAATCAGAAAATTTGTTTTCGTGCTCCCTACCTACTGCTAGGGGAGTCCCACAGGGATCTATCTTAGGCCCCGTCCTCTTTTCCTTATATATAAACAACCTTGACCATCAGATTACCAAGTCCAAGTTACACTTCTTTGCAGATGACATAGTTCTGTATACATCTGGGCCCTCGCTAGAAGAAATTAGGGACACCCTTCAAGCCGACTTCGCGCAATTAGAAAAAAAACTAATTACTTCAAAGTTACTCCTTAATGCCAAAAAAAGCAAAAGCCATGATCCTTTGACCATGCTCCTCCCACACTATTACTCCTGTTTTACCCAATGATTTTATAAATACTTCCCTAGGTGAGCATCTGGAAATTTTATTTTATTTATTTAGCTTTTGTTGACCGGGTAAGTGCACTAGACAAATCCTGCCTGTTTTCAGGCACGACCTGGGGGAAGGGGATACAGATGAATGCCAACTGACCTAGAACCAGATTAAGCTGTTGGTGGTATTTTTAATGAATGAGGGAAATTTGGCCAGGACACGGGAAATTCCCCTACTCTTTTCAATAAGTGCCATGGGATCTTTAACATCCACCTGAACTACCACCAATCCAGGCAGATGGGACCTTGGTTTAACGTCTCATCCGAAAGATGGCACCTCAGAAGTGCAGCACCCCTCTCATGCTGCACTACAGAGTCAGTACTGGGCTATTAACCCAAGTGCCAGATGTGGGATCTGAACCCACAGCCCTCTGATCTCCCGGCCTCAGAGGTGAGTGTGCTACCTACTGAGCCACTGACACTGACTAGTTTATAGTTATAGAAATAGTTTCAAAGTTCAAATATCTCGGTTTCTGGCTCGACAACAGGCTTTCCTTTAATGATCACCTCGATGACTTGGCTAAAAGGCTCAAAGCCAGGTTAGGTTTTTTTCTTCCGCAATAGATCTTTCTTTCCTGCGGAGATTAGAACCAGATTGGTTCAGGCCACTTTCCTCCCCCTCCTTGATTACAGCGAAGTGATCTATAATTCTTCAGCTTCTACTAATCTCTATAAACTAGATGTTCTTTATCACCACTCCCTACGATTCATAATGAATTCCCTTCCACTAACTCATCACTGTGATCTATATGCCTTAGTTGGCTGGCCCTCGCTCACTGTTAGACAGACAGTCCACGTCGGCACCCGGACTTAAAAGCTACTCCAGAATAAACTACCACAATATCTATCCATCTATCCTCTTTAATACACATAGCGCGCAGTGTTTACTCACTTAGGAAGACAGAGTTTCCCCTTCTCAATGTACCTACGATCCGCACTTCCTTTGGAAAACGCGCTATATCATGTTCACTGCCAACTATTTGGAATCGATTATAATCCTCATTGAAATTACCCAGTATTGTCCCTGTTAACTTTTTCAAAAGGCTAGCCATGGCTAAACTAAAAGATACCTGTAACTGTCTTTAATGAAATACTGTCCCCGGGGCTACAATCTAGTGACCCCATGATATCCCAGGTTCCATTCCTCCACTTACTCAACTCTGTTTCGCACCACTTTCAGTGTCTCAGGTGGAATCTTTATTTTATTGTTATGTAATTACTGTTACTTCCTCCAGGAATTTTAATTTCTCTGAGGAAATCCTAATGTATGCAATGTATTGTTTTTATAAACAGTGCAACTTCCCATCATGAACTTAGAGTACCCAGGGAGCTCTTTATCATTATGTATACTGTGTTTTATGATGTAAGCACTTAACCTATTTGATTGTACGTCAGTCTCAGGACCTCATTGTGAATGTATGTACGTCTCAGGACCTCCTTGTGAATGAGCTTGCTCAACGGAGTTTTCCTGCAATAAACTTGAACTTGAACATAAACTTAAATTGGATTGTATATATATATATATATATATATATATAGATAGTATATATATATATCTATCTATATATATATATATATATATATATATATATATATATATATAAAATCAATCTACCAATCTGCAATATAGTTTTTAATTTTGTGGCCCACCTGGCATTAAAATCTTCAATTATAATTATGAGGATACATCAGAGAGATGTCTGGAGAGTGGTAATTAATGCGTCCAATAGTGGGAACTGTATTTTTAAACTATATATTCAGTTTAGAGGAGATAACAACACAAAGAAAATATGGACAGCCTAGCCTAAAAATGTCATTACTGTGAAAACTAGCAGTAGAAACTAAAGTGGTTAAGCCAGCCTCATCTTGACCGAATCTGTTATGTTTTTGAGCTTCATATTCCCAGCAATATAGTTGTCAAATACTGATTCTTTCTCATATAACTATGTTTCTTGTAGATGAATAATATCATAGTGGCACATTTGTTCCCTTAACCCAAAGAGGCAGTATAGTGCAGTGGTTTAAGGTTGTGAACTGCAAACCTGGGGTTGAAACCCACAGCCCCCATTTGTATACTGTGCAACCCTGAGCAAGTCACTTAACTTCCTTGTGTTCCCAGGTTGCACCTGTAAACAAGTTTCAGCTTACTGTGTTTCTCCTGGTTAAAAACAAACTTTAAAGTCTTCTATTTTTGAGGTAAGACCTGCAACATTCCTACTGATTATTCTAGCAGTGTTCTCAAAATTATTCTTAAGTCAATCAGAATCCAGATTT
This sequence comes from Neoceratodus forsteri, assembly GCA_016271365.2. Taxonomy (NCBI): domain Eukaryota; kingdom Metazoa; phylum Chordata; order Ceratodontiformes; family Ceratodontidae; genus Neoceratodus; species Neoceratodus forsteri. The sequence continues at coordinate 1,122,605,515 of CM057449.1, read as the reverse complement.
ATTGTCATTAGTGTTTCTCCATTATAGACTGAGACAGATGTATTTTTTGCCTGACTACTATGAGTCAGGTTCTAGAACTGATGATTGTTCCAATACAGTCTTGCTATTTATTCTGACCCCTTTTTTGTTTCCTGCACCTTATTTCTTCCAAACTTTCAAACTGAGAATTCACTATCTTCTGCCATTGAGTGTACAAATTCTATAGGTTTTGCATATTTAGTAATTCTGATTTTTTATTTATTTATATATCAAGTCTAGGACTACAAATACCTTCGAGCCAAGGCTCTTTTAGAAAGGTTCCACATCAGAGAAATACAAATTATGGGGAACATCAAGACAGACATTACAACAATGTGGACATTGCAAACAGATTACAGATTAATACAATTGAAGGGTAACATTGTAAGCAAGGCAGACAGTGGCATTTGTCAGAGAAAACAGACAAGAGATAAGAAGAGCCAGAGTCATAGGGAGAGGGAAGAGAGGATGGGGAGGGGGGGGAGAAGGAATGTCGGTAGGGTGAGGAGAGGGTGAAAAGTGCAGCGTTGGATATACCAAGATGTGAGGGTAGACTCCAGTGAGGGGGGGGGCACTAGAGCAGGCAGGTAAGTGGAGAAACAAGGTTAATTTGGGCAGTCACAGGAGCTGTTGGTAATGAGATAGTCCTGGAGCCTAATTTTAAACATACCAATTGTCAGGGCAGAGGAGATGGTGGGGCCGAGGCCATTGAACCAAAGTGGCGCTCGATAAGCAAAAGAGCGTTGTCCCTGTGAAGTGTAAGAGTGGGGGACTTTCAGCAGCTGTAGCGTGGCTCTCCAAAGGCACCATTTGTTGGTTCGGTGTTGTAATAGAGTTGAGACCCCAGAAGGTGCAAGGCCAAGGTAAATTTTTTTCACCATGGAGCAGGTGAGAAACTTTATGCAGTTTGATAGTTGGAGCCAGCCAGTCTGGATGTACAGGTCACATGTGTGGGTGAGACGGTGAGCACCAGTGATGAGCCAACATGCCTTATTTTAGGCTGTTGAGAGGTGTCTAAGGGTTGTGGTTGTGGCCGAGCCATAGATGATGAAACCATAGTCTATTACAGAGATCACAGAGCTCAGCACTGCAACCTTCAAAGTTTCTGGCATGAGGTGTTGTCTGTGTTTGTAGAGGAGACCAAGCCATGTATTAGCAGCTCTAGCTACATTATCTACGTGAGATCCATAGGAGAGATTAGGGTCAAGCTGTATCCCTAAGTATTTGAAGGACCCCACGTGATCTAGAGTGTTCCCCTGGGTGGTGGAGATAGCCAAGTGGTGGATCTTGTGTGGGTTATGAGAGCTGCAGTAGAGCATAGATTTGGTTATCTTGTCATTGAGGACCAATTTATGATTAAGAAACCATGTCTCTATAGAACTGAAACCAAGTTGAAGGTTATGTTGAAGAGTTGCAGGATCTTTGTGAGTGGAGAATACAACAGCATCATCAGCATATAGCATGATCTGCTCAGAGCAGTGGTAAGGGAGGGAGTTTAAGAAAAGGCTAAAAAGGAGGGGGCCCAGTATGGATCCCTGTGGGACACCCGAGCGAACAGGCAGGGAGTCAGAAAGAGCATCAGCAATTTTTACTCTCTGCGACCAGTTTTCTAAGTACCTTTTAAACCAGGGAGAAGAGTCAGGTGATAGCCCAGCATTCAGTAGTTGGTCAATTAGTAGTCCATGGTGTACTGTATTGAAGACCATGGAGAGGTCAATGAAAAACAGCCCCTGTGAGAAGGCCGTTGTCAAGGGATTTGTGCAAAGCTCCAGTGAACTCAAGAAGGGCTGTGGTGGTACTGTGACCTTCCTGGAAACTGTGTTGTTGTGGACAAGGTATATTGTATTTATCCAAGTGGTCGGTAAGTTGCTCAGCCACGATGAGCTCGAGTGGCTTACAGAGTGGGGGCAGTATGGAGATAGGGCGATAATTTGAGTGATTCGTCTTGTCCCCACTTTTATAGACAGGTGTCACGGTGGCTGTTTTCCATAAGTTCGGGAATTTTCCACAGCTGAGAGAGAGGTTCAGAATTTTTGTTAATGGATGAATTACCTCATTGGGGGTGAGCAACAGAAGCTTAAGATCCAGGGTGTCGCTACTAGATCTAGATTTAGAGACAGCTGCAGTAATATAGCAGCTAGCTTCATTCAGTCTTACCTCCCTAAAGTAGAAGAGGGGATGGGTAGACTGCGGGGAAGATATTTGGGGAGTAGGCCCTGTTTTCGAAAAAGTCATGGGGTAGGACAGCACTAAGGTTTGTAAAAGCCGTGTTAAAGATGTTTGTGATCACCTTGGGGCAGAGGGTTGAGGATCCATCAACCATTAACATGGCCAGAGAGGATTTTAGCTGCTTCCCCATGACATCCTTGACATTGTCCCAGAAAGCACGACCATTTCCCCATGTGTTGGTGAGAGCGTCTTTGTAATACGTGGATTTCGTGAGCCGGATGGCTTTTGTGCAGGCATTTCCTGCTTGTTTGCAATTTTGGATGTCCAGTTGTTCACCAGTGGCCCTGGCAACTGCCCAGAGGTGGTCCTTAGTTAAAGCTGTGAGAGAAGAGCCGCAGTGAGCCATGGGTTAGAGAGAGATTTTGTTTTGCACCTTTTAGTAGGGGCTTTGTTGAAAATTGAGATGAAGTGATCAAGAGCCAAGTTAATATCTGTTGCTTCGTAGACGGGTAGCTAGTCTTGTAGAAGCAGGTATTGTTTGAGATGTGGAAGTTTTCCATGAGGAAGGACTCTGCTAGTGACAATTTTGGGAGGGGGCTTGAGGAATTTGTTAGACCATGCACATATGACTGGGGAGTGGTCACTGAGAGAGTCTGGGAGAACGGTCGTATGACAAATCCTTGTGGGGTGAGTGGTAAGGACCAAATCCATGAGGGTACTGGTGCCAGTCTTGTAGTTAATTCTAGTATGGGAGTTTACCATTTGTGTGAGGTTAGTATCTAAGATGGAGTCTTTATAGGCACTGGAGCCCGATGCTAACCAGTTTATGTTGAAATCCCCTAGTAGAATAAGTTCAGCTTCAGGAAGATGAGAGTTGATAAAGTTTAGGACATTGTTGAAGCTGTGTTTAGGGTCCCTGGGTGGGATGTATACACAGACAATAGTCAGGGCTTTATGGTTGGGACCTAGGATGGCTTTTATTGGCAGAATCTGGGCCGAGGCAGAAAGTGATGGAGTTGCTACAGGGTGCCATGACATGGAGTCTTTGATATACATTGCGTAACCATCACCTTTTTTGGATATCTGGTCCAGCCTGTGGACATTGTAGCCCTGTATTGTTACTGCCGAGTCAGGAACTTTAGGCATCAGCTAAGTTTCCACCACTGCAGGGATGTCAGAGTTGTGTTGGCATATGAAGGCTTGGAGTGCATCCAGCTTTGGTAGTAGGCTGAAGATATTAATGGTTGCAAGGATAAGGGCACCTGCAGTTTGTGTGTGGCCTGAGCTTCTAGGGCCAGGATTGGGATGGACGCTGCCTGAAATGAGAAGGAGGAGGAGTAGGAGTTTTAAGGAGCAGAGTCGCAGCTCTTTGAGAGACAGTTTTGAACATTGTTTCCGGGAGTAGAAGTTGCAAGGTTCCCAGGCAGTATCCCATATGGACTACAAGGTGGTACAGTGTAGAGAGGTGGCCACACTTGTTGAGAGTAGTGGTCGGGTTAAGTAACCAGGAATATCCAAACGGTGGACCGAGCACAAGTCTCGAGTTGAAGTAGAGGGTTCCCTTGGAGTAGCAGTGGAAACCAGAGTAGAGGGTGGCGGGGCTGGGGGGGGTGGCTAGGACCAGGAAGAGAGAAGGGGGGGCAGGGCAAGGAGGAGGAGAGGTGAGAGAAAGGCAGAGAGAACCCACATGGCTTGTGTACTAGCACAGTAGGGGTGGGGAAGCGAGTTGAACAGGAGGGAGTAACTTGGCTAGCAGGAGGCAGATAGAAAGAGAGATTGAGAAAGAGAGAGCACCTCAACCAGTAAGCACTACGTGGGATGAGAGAAGGGTGATGGGAGGCATAGGCAGAGCAGAGGAAGCTACAAGAGTTGGCCAATAGGCAGTGGGAGGAGGTGTATGTAAGAGGGAGGGTGGGGTTAGAAGTCTATTTAAGTATGGTAGGAGGGGGGGTGGGGGCAGGTGAAATTTTGCGGCAAAACTAATGCAAAGTCAATGGGCACAGTGCCCAGAGAGCAAAGCAAAGCAGTGAAGACAGGGCCGGCCAATCAGCTGCTGTTCGAGAGGTGTGTTTACAGATGGTGGGAGAGCGTCTACGTTTAACCCCTGTAGGTAGATTTGAGCTAGAAACACAAGTGGTTAAAGGTGAGAGTGGATGGCAGGCTTATCTAGTTTTTAAGATGGGAGAAAGAGAGGAAAAGGAGAGCCCACTGAGGAGGGATCATTGTGATGATAAAAGAACAGAGTGTGTGATGTGCCAGATAGGATAGGAGCTGCTACCAGAGATATAGCCCTCTAGTGGTGAGAGGATATGATCTGCTAATGGAAAACTCAAAGTTTGACATTTGTCCTATTCTTTCCCCTTCCTTTGTATGTCTTTGTTCTGGTCCTTAACTTTAAAATGTTGTTTCTGTGTCTCCTGCTTTTTGACTTCCATGTTCCTTGGCTTTCTGTCTCTTGCTATAATTGCATCTAATCTTGCCCTAAATGCTTTGAACTTTGCCTTCACTTCTAAGAATGTGTTTTTCATTCTTGCACAGTGCAAGGCAAATAGCTTGTTTTCATTGCACCCATCCTGTATCTATATACCAAAAATATGTCTGACCAACTGATTCACTTGCTGATGGCTCCTTATGAATACTGGGCCCTATGCACTAATGGGTGGGTTATACATGCCTGAGGTGCATACCCAACCCATGTACCTATGAGAACTCAGACAGGCACATGGTGTGTGGTATACATGACCACATGCACCCACGAGGCGTCAAGCCATAGCCACACGCCCACGGTGCACAAGGTCATGTGGGTGGGTGGGGGCAGAGCTGTGGACCCAGGTGGGCATCTAATAGGATGCCCATACCAGGTCCCTCAGTGGATCCCTTGTGCCCATGCGGTGGGTGCACAGATTAGGGGCCAGCCGCATAGAGTGGCAACATATGTACTCCTGCAGGGCACTTACCTGAGCCACTGCCCCATCTCTCCCCTGCAGCCTAGTGGGCTGGAGCAGTATGGATGTCCATTGTCCTGTGCCACCATGCTGGGGGATGAAGAACATGGAGGTATATACTGGGTTATACCTGGTCTCAGCTGGCATACCTGGCACCCCCTGTGCCTGGCACTATGCAGCTTAGCGAATGCCACATAGTGCAGTCATGCCCCTGACATGCCAGCAGTGCGGTGTTACCTGAAGGGCTAGGGAGGCGGGTGCACAAATGCCTTGCAAGCCCTTGGTGAATGCTGCCTGGGGTCCGCGGTACCCCCGCTGTGCTGCATTCACACTTACAGTTGCCTACGTGCCTCAGATACATAGCGCGTAGGCAACTATTTCATTAGTGCATAGGGCCCTATTGTATAGCATCAGTTTTAGAGTGGTTACATTTAGTTCTTGGATTTTGGTATGCCTCTGTTATAAACTGTTGGTAGTCTCATGCCCCTTTCAGGTTTTTTTTCTTTCCCTTTTGTTTCTTCCTTAATTTGTTCTTAGAAAACTACAAAAGAGTCATCCCCATCATCAGAGTCACTTTCTTGTATAGCCACTACCTCCATTGTTTTCTTACTTGCTTTGTTTTTTTTTTCCAGATTTACTGTATTTTATCTGTTTTCCTTGTTTTTTGTTTGCTTGTTCCAGTATCATGATGTTTTCCTTATTCATGGTCTGTGCCTGCCTTTTTATTTGTTTTTCACTGTTGTTTCCCTTTTTGCTTTCCTGTATATCTTTAAGCAGCCTTTGGATTTCAACTTCCTTTTTCTTCTGCTATCACTTCTGTTATTATTCTAATTTTACCTTTATTTTCTTGCCAATTCCCTTTCCCTTATCTACAGTATGTCTTTGTTCTTAAAATCTCCTTTCCTCAGTTCATTCTCTCTTCAGTTTTTTTTTCTAATGAGAGTGTTAAGAGAGAAACCATCTGGCTAAGATTATAATTATTGTTACCCATCTCCACTTCAAGTTTGGGCAGTCCAGCTTGAATCATTTTTAACTTAATGCCACAATTGCCTAAATATCTGTTTCTTTCTGATGAATGAGATAAATTTTTCTTTGACTGTTTTCCATATGTTAGCTTAACTGCCAGAGATGTGGTATATCTATTGGGTGATGTGATGGAGGATCTAGGCAAAGGTTGTCAACATAAGGAGATAAACAATGTTCAAAGTCCACCAAAAGGGACTTTTCATTTCCTACTGTTCTGCAATTAGACTTAGCAGTTTTTTTTCCATCTGGATTAGGGGGGAAGGGGTTTGTTCTTTGTTTATTTTCTGATTAGCTCCCCTAGTAGTATCCTCTGCTGGTATCACAATATGTTTAATCATTTGTATATCTTGCTGAACTGGGAGTTCAGTAGTAATTTTGAATAACCTTTCCCTTTTCTTGGCTGTATGTTTGTTTTTGCACATTTTCTACTGATTTCTCAAGCCCCTTACTTTAAAGTAGCAACAAGTGCTCCCTATTAGCCTGCAGCGAGTGTCCATCTTGAATAGGGGGAGAAGAAGCATCTTGGAATGAGTGAGCCATTCATTCACTATACAGTTAGTGTCCACCAAATCTAGCTGAGAGTAAGAGGTAATGACGTAAGGAGTTATTTCTTTAGATTTCTCAGAAGAGCCTATCTACTCTCTTTTTAACTTTCATCTTGGATTTAGGAGCATTCCCATTCAGGGGCATTTGTATAACTTTGTTTAGCAAAACTGTAAGATAATCAAAAACCCACAAATTGTGGAAAAAATACAGTTTTTACATATAACAATTTCACAGCAGGATTTTCACCAACATGCAAAAGTGTATTTGATTATATGAAACATTGAACCAGTCCAAAATAGAGAGAAGGCAAGGTGTCAGCTTAGTTGCTGCAACAGTCTTTCTGAATTAAGGTTCTCAGTTGTGCGTTTCCCTTGTATTCCATTCTCCAAAATTACACAGCTTTCTTCAAAGGCTAAATCACGAAACATTATGTAATAAGCAACTTGTAGTTATTAGAAATAGCCTGCAGCCCAGGATAGAAAATTAATAAAATACACAATACTATAAATATTTATCATAACATAACTTGGGTTTTACATAATTGGCAACTATGTTCAATTCAGGAATATAAACTCCAATTACTTGTCATGGTTGATATCCTTAAAAACTGATATTCAGAGTAAAAGATTTTTGGGAGGGCTTAAGCCCGAGGTTCAATGTGGGTAATAGCTCCACCCAAAAACTCTACTTAAAGCTCACCACTCACACACCTCCATGTTTAGAACATGTTTTTTGCCTGAGCTCCCTGCGTGGCTCGTGTGGCTGTGCTGTCTCCTGCCCCTACTGTTGCTCTGTCTGGTTTGTTTTCCCCTGCCTTGTGTGTCTCCTCCATCCCCCTTGTTGTTTAAACTCTCCTGTTGTCTTTAGTGTTGCTGACCTGTTGTTCTGTGTCCTGGCTGGTCTCCCCTCTCTCAGAGGCTCGTTCCACCTCCCCTTTCCCTTCCTCCACTCATCGCCATCCATCACTACTCCTGGGTTCTCCACCTGTGTGTTTTCTTTTGGGTTTCCCACCCGCATCCAGTTCCCTCTACCACTGACACTTACGAGCATCCCCAGCTCCTTCCAGCATTTCTCAGGGCTTCCCTACAGTCTCTTCCTGCAGCATGCCCACTTCCTGTCAGTCCCATGCAAGCATCCCTTTCTCCTCCTCGACTTCCTTGACACTGCTGCATGGTGTCTGCTCCTTTTGTTACTGTATGTACCGCTCTACATTTCTCAAATGGCACCTCTTGCCCCTAGCTAATGAAATGGGCTGTAGGTTTGAAGCTTGACAGTATAACTACCTCATTTTACTTCCCCCTCCTCATAGGAGTTTAGTGGGGTTTGAACTGCAGTTCTTCCTTACAGTATTTCTCAGTTCTCTGGTACACATGCTAACCCATGTTCTATGGCAGATTTCACTATACAGAGGCACAGAAAGGCATCTATTTGCATTGCATTCGATAGGCTATTTCAATGGAAACGTGCTTTGCTTGGATATTTCCTTTTCAGCATCCTACTAAAATAACTTATCCTGATTTTACATTCTCTAATACAGTGGTTGAGACTGTTTCATCCCACACCACAAGGTGGTGCCTCAGACCCTAGTACTTAGGAATCATTTGATGGTACTTTAACTAAGTTCACACTATGCCACCACCCTCTAAAGTACCTTACTCCAGTTCTATCTCACTGGTGACATATTGCCCTCTTTGTCTCTTGCAGGTGATGATGCAACTAACCCAGGCCCTCGGTGTAAGGTTCAATGACGAACCTGGTAACTGTCCCCTTGTAGGACCATTTGCACTACAATGCCTCTGGACGTTGGGGGGGGGATGCAGGGGGGGTGCTCCCATTCCACTGAACCTAGTTGCTCCCACTTAAGCCTCACCTGCTGCCTACAACCTCAGTTACTTTCACCCACATCATTCTCTCCCCCTGGTACATCCTTCCATTTACAGTACAGTTGTCCTCCTCTATATTGCTACTGCTTCCAAGGCCAGACCTTCCTTCTCTACAGCAATCCTGTTTATGTGCCTACCATTCCTAGCATGCTACACATGTCTTACGGTACCTGTGTCCTATTCATCATGCCTATTTCATTTCAGTTTCCTAATCTACTCTCTTTCTACAGCAGCATTCTGCATTTTCTGCCAGCCCATACCAGCAGTACTCTGGACTCCATCCCTAACTCATGCCTTCTGAGGTGCTGAGCAAAGGTAGGCTTCCCCTGTCTACTGGGGATAGGATTCCATTACATTCACTACCTCCTACTACTTACCAACCTGACATCCTCCATCCCTAACTCTGCTTGGCAGCATTGAGTGCAGGTTAGCTTGCCCTGACTACCAGGGATGGAAACCATGTCTACAATCTACCTTGTCATACCATGCCTTCTCTACCTCATATCTGTTGCTGCTTCCCTTCAAGTAATGGAACTTCTTCACACATGTGCCCTCACCATCCTTCCTATGCCTAGCTGTCTCAAGCCAAGATCATCCTGCTGTAACCATCACCAATGGGTGCGTGAGTCATTGTTCCACTACCTCAACCATATGCATTTTCAGCCTGATACCCGGATGTCGCTTCCCTTCAGGAACCAGACCTTGTCCTACTTGCCTTCTCCATCCTACTTGGTCTGCAGCCTCAATTCATGGTCCTATTGTGCTGACTTCCCTGGCTGGGAGCCTGAATCTGCATTCAAGTGTTTTCACCTTCTGCATCCTATACCTGATGCGGGTTGCTACTTCCTTTTGGGAACGGGGCCTCTATGCCTCATTTGCCTTCCACCTCCCAACTCTACCTAACAGCATCATGTGAAGGTCATCTCACACTGATTACCTGGTTTGGTAGCCTGTTTATGTGAATCCACTAGTTCAATACCGTCTCTGTCTCATAGCCGGTTACCACTCCTGTCTGGAGTGAGATCTCATCCACTCAATTGCCTCCATCCTCCTACCTCTGTCTGGTGATATTGGATTTAAGTCATCTCTCCTCGATTACCAGGACTGGAAGCTTGTATCTACATAGACTGTTTCAACCGTCTGTGCTCTCTACCAGACCAACACTTTCTGCATCCTCCAGGACTGGATCCAGTTACCACTTTGCCTTCACCATCATATATTATCTGGTGTGTCATGTCCGGGTCATCTCACTTCAGCTACCTCAGTTAGGGGCCTCCGTCTGCAACTGACTGTTCATCCTTCTGCATTTTCTCCTTCCTACCCAATTAATGCTTCCCTCCAGGAACGGGACCCCTCTGCTCTGTCTGCCTTTCATCCTTCCTCTCCAGTCTCCATCCTGCATTTCCATGGGCCTTTGCACTTGACCACGCCTTGGCCTCCTCTCCCTTATGATTTGGATTATGCCAGCTTGTTCAGCATCTACCTTAATCCAGTTCGACTGCACTCCTCCCAACTTCTGTACGAGTTTGTTTTCTCCTTCGTAAGTGGAAACCTCATTCTTCTTTGCTGCAGCACCTTCTGTCCTCTACACTCATCGTTTGAAGCTTTCTTCAGATATGGGAGTTGTATCTCAACTTAGTTGCTCTTGGTACTTGGCTTCACTCCTTGGCCTTCCATGGATCACCCTCTAGTAACTTGCAACAGCCTTCTCACATTCCGCTGCTGTTCATTGTGGAGCTGACCCGGTCCTGTTCCTTCCTACACTTGCACGTCATCCGGCTTAGCTTAGGCCATCTCCTTCCCCAGATCATTCTTCCAGCCCCTTAGGATTCACTCTAGACTTTCCTTCCCTCTTTGGATAACTGCCTTCTCATCTCTGCCTTGACGGCTCAGGGATTTGTTCTGTTTGCTGTTGCTCTTTTGGACATATTACCCTGTCTCTGGCCAGCATTCCTACCTGGTCAACTACTCCTCCCGTTTATCCATCTCAGACTCCTACTCTGGCCATTCTAACAGCTCCCATTCACTACTTGATGGAACACTTGTTCATTTCACCTGAGGAAAACTACTTCTAGCAAACATCCCTTTGATAACATGCCTCATAGACTCTTACATTATCATACAGTTTTCTTTACTACCCAATCATCTACACATGAGCATTCCTGGAATCCCATTCTACTGGACAGTGGAAATATCTCATCCATCTCTACTGGATACTCCCTATGCTTCCTGTCTATTCACTCCCTGTGGCTTCCCTATCTACCATGTTTCACAGCCTATCCTCACACATGGAAAGGACTTAATTCCTTCTGTTATGCTACAACTCTGTAACCATTATCGTTGCTATGGATACCGGGAATCCAAGATACCTCATACCACTACTGACATCATCTGTTTTCCTTGTGCAGCCTCTCCTATCAACACTGACTCTGTTGACCGTGTTACTTGACTCCTACTTTTTCAACAGCCATTGTTCATCCTAAGACCTTCACAGCTGCCTTCCAAGAACTTCCATCGCTGGATCTCCTGTGCCTAGCTGCCTTACTAATGTCATGCTATCCAAACCACTGTTTTCTAGCTCTTGGACATCACAATACCTTATATAATCATCTGCATTCCTTCATCTTATTACCATCAGTCAAGTTAGCTGCCCATCCAGTGGTCCTTCTAGTCTATCCTTCATGATTTATCTTCATTACTCCCTCCAGTGAAGACTTTCACTGAGAACAGGCTCCTCCGATTCTCAATCTGGAAAACCATAACTGATATGGCGATTTCACTCTCCCAGTCTTGCCTCCCAACAGATCTTGATCGACCATAGCACTAGGCTTCTCTGGCATTCCACACTACTCTTGACTCCACTACCAACCCAGCCTACAGCTCTTTCATATACCTGCTCCAGACGTCCCACAAGTATTTAGGCAGTGGATGACCTGTAAACCTAACCAGCCATAGCCACCTCAGTGCATATCACTGGCAATTACACCACAGAAATACCCATATTTACTTCAGCCAATGAACCAACAAGAGCCTATTCAAGTATAAGTATGACAGCAATACTCAAATCAACTATTGAATTCCCTGTATTGAACTTCCAATCATTCTTTACATATATTCAGTTACCACCTAGACTGCATACGCCAGTCTTCCCAAATTGGTCTTCAAATCACTCTTATCATTTCTCCTATCAGGCACTCAAAGACTCTGCTTAACTTCTTCATCCACTTCATGGATGCTTACTTAGTAGCCTATCGCTCACCACTGAACTCCATTTTCAGACTCTACTGTGAATGGCAAACCTTCTACAAGTTGGATCATATACCTTTGACTTCATATACTGTACTATTGCATTGCCACCATTCACAGTCTGGTAGCTTATTAATCAACTCATGTTCTCCCTGCTCATTCATCCCTGCAATCCCTTTGGACAATCATCCATCATCACCTTGGAAACTTGGACTTCATTCGCCCTTCTTTGGCTGGATCTGCTTCACCCTCAGGATTCCAACACTCCTCCAGAAAAGATCTACTTCTTCCTCGTCCTTCCAAAAATACATCATCTACGGATCGAGGACAGACCATGATCTCTACAAGCAGCTCATGTTCCAAAAATTAGCTATGGTTGCTAGAACCTAGGTACATCTCCACTTAGTATGCCCAGAGGATGGGCAGACCTATGGCCATGGGTCCTCAGAGGTTTTCTCCACCTGTGGGTTTTCCTCTTGTGAGTGCTAGCAGTCATACTCTCTGTGAGTTGGAGGAGGTATCATTTGGGGCCTTCTATTCCCTTTAAAATTCTACTTCCATACCTACTACTCAAGGGTGGGAATAGAGTAAAGCCACAAAAAGTACTACAAGTTACACAAGCACTAATACCCCATTGCTATTCCCAAACATTGACTGAAAGTGGTTTAAGCCTGAGGTTCAATGCGGGGAATAGCTCCTCCCATAAACTTTACTTAAAGCTCACCACTCACACACCTCCTTGCTTAGGGTGTGTTTTTGTCCACCTCCATCCCCACCTCCTCCTTCTCCAGCACTCTTCTCACCCTTGTTCCTGGGCCTTCTATTTCCTACAAAATTCTACTTATATCCACTACTCAAGGCTGGGAATAGAGTAACACCACAAAAAGTACTACAAGTTACACAAGCACTAATACCCCACTGCTGTTCCCCAAACATTGAAAGATATAATGGAGCTATTTATTTAGAAGTAAAGCAATAAATACACAGCTCATATTAAAAGATGTCCAGGCTTACCACATCTTTTATGTAGTATAAAAAAAAAAAGAAAAATCATCAGCCACCAGCACACAGCTATATACAGTATATGTTATTCTTATTGTAGTCTGAGTAACTGTTGGTGTACTAGCATCTTTTATAGAGCTGCATGCCACGCAACTCTCAGACACATACATAAAAGGGTACTATCAAAATATAAATCAGTATAACAATACTAAAAAGAGTGCTTTCTGGTGGTAAACTGTTTAAAATAAATAGTGTATACTTTAGCACATCTAAGAAATCTATAGCACCTTTGTAGCACTGATTTTAGCTGCAGTCTTCCTCCAATGTGACTTTTATTGAAATCTAACCATATGCGCTTTGGTGCAATACAGGTTCCATAACAAGTTTTCCACACAAAAGGCACTGTTTGTCCTTGTGAAGCATTCTCTAATTTTCATGGTTGTTGACCTCATAGTAGATCTATTCCAGTCTGTTCCTCACATTTTTCTCCAGTGCTCCTTCCAGTCCTTTCTGGACTCAGCCTTCTCCCTGATTCTTGTCCCATCACCTGATTTCTCTCCTGAAGGCACTCAGCCCCAGCATCCTTGGTACTCAGCTGCAGAGCATGCCAGCTGTTAAAAGACAGAAGAAAGGAAGCCAGCCCAGTGGCATGGAGGGCTAAGGCACTGAACACCCCACCTCCCACCATGCCAGTGACTTGGGTTTGGGAACAGACATGAGTCACTGGGGGACAGCTGGGGAAGGGAAAATTGAACATCCATATGACTGCTCTCCTCCTTGGGGAGGAGCTTACTGTGGCTTTCTGCTTGTGTGCCACCTGGTGGAGTCCAAGTGGCATTACAAGTGAGACCACAGAAGAAGAGAAAGGACCCCATGCACAGGACACCAGGGGCCTCTTTGCAGAGACAGAACTCCCACATCATGCCCATTGTACCTGACGTGGACTCATGTTGATAATCAGTGGCAACCTCCCCTGAACTCAGGATGACAACCAACCTCTCGCAGGCCCCACACTGGCAACCAGGCACCCCACACAGTCCCATTGCAGAGGAAAATGGGGGGAAGGTAAGTCCCACAGAAACCAGGTGGCAGGGCTGGGGGGGCCAGAATGGAATGGCTGGGGCAGAGAAGACAGATAAAATGTATATAGAAAGAAAAGACAAAAGAAATGGGAAAGAGGTCTGAAAGACACAAACTTGACTTCAATGTAAATAGTCCAGGTATGCAGATGTAGTAGGGCAATGATGGCATGCCATTTGTAGAAAACAGAACAGCCTATAGTTATACTTCTCAGCAACTCCACAGCTCCATAGCCTTAAGTGACTTGCTTAAGGTCACAGAGTATGCAAGTGGGGTTGTGGGATTCATATCCAGGTCTGCTAGGTCTTCAGGTTCCCAGATTTGTGCTCTAACTTCTAGGCAATACTGTCTCCCTAATTTCAGGGTATGGCATTCTCAAATGTAAGAAAAAAAACATGCTAGAGGCTGTGACTGTATTATTCTAACACATGCCTGCAATCAGTTTAAAACTAAGTTGTTCACCCATTCTGTTGTGAAGATATTCATCTGACAACAAATCATTACAGTCTAGCCAGTCTACTCTATGAGGTTGTATGTGCCCTATATGGGGTCATGATCAACCTTCTCCCTCCCCTGACCTAACTGAGCTCTTGACTAACCCTTTGTGGCAATCTCCATCCCTTTTTAAGCTCTTCACCATTTTTGCACTGACTAGTGTTCCACATAGCTTGCCCCCCCTCTCTTCCGCACTCTGTGTGAAGGAATATTTCCTCACTTCCTTTTCAGCCTCTTCCTCTCCAGTTTTTCACTATTCCCCCTGGTATTTATATGGCCACTGGTTGTAAACAGCCCCCTGCAGTCCACTTTGTTAATTGTCTACATGTATGTAAATGTTTGTTCCCCCATCTCCATTCTAGCTTGCAGTGAGTAAATGTTAAGGCTATCCAGTGTTTGTTTGTATGTCCTTTCCTGTTGCCCCAGGATAATTTTGGTTCCAGAACTGTATACAGTACTTCATATGTGGTTTCACCAAGGTCCCACCAGGGCCATTCATGAATATTGTTTTTATTAACCAATCTGTCTAACTGCTGCTACATCAGAAGGTACAGATAGCAATAGTAATGCCACTCACCTTATTGGGGAGCTAATTTAAAGACTTTGGGGAGCATTAGAGCATTGTTTGGGATTTACTGAGCCCCTGATGCCATTCAGAGAATTTTAAAAAATATGAGGTTTAGACACAATTTAGTTAATTTTTCATATGGTTTCTGCATGTAATTCTTCCTTCCTTTTTCTTTATTGCTGAGGCCAGTTCCATTGAAACATGATCATTGTTCTTTATACTTTATCTGCTCTGTCTGCTTGTTTACACCTGACATCATAATCCTCAGTTTATAGCATTGCCTTTATTTCAAAAGCAACAGACTGTGATGTTGTACAGAATTATGATACCAAGAAGGAAACAAAAAGCAAGAGGCAATAGAGCAGAGATCCTATTTTGATATGAATGTTCTCAGTTATGAAGAAATAATGATGAGGACTTAAGAAGAAAATGTAAAATATATGCTAAGTAAGCTATAAGATCTGGCAGGATGTGGGTTGTTTAAGCAATGTACCACAGGAGGGTGTGGGTGATAGTAGGATTCACCCATGCCTGGTGTGGTGGTTTGCTCACGAGGTGCAGCCGAGTGAGGAAGCCACACCAGGCGTGGGTAAATCCTACCATCACCCACACCCTCAAGTGGTATATTGAGATTGTACAATGTCCCACTTCATTCTTTGTATGAAGCATTTCAGAAAAAAATCAGTTTCAATTATTTTTATATTACGTATTGTTTCACCACATAAAAAAATAGTCCAGTTCGCTTCTGAGAATCAGATCCCTTGTGTGTGCTTCAAACAGAATGGAAGACTGTGTGTGGGTTGCAACACATGTCTGTTTTCCTACATACTGTCTTTCTGTTTGCAGGCTTCAGGGTCCTAAGTCAGAGAGGGATGGTGGGTATGATGAGCACACATTGCTTCAGGCTAATGGCAGCTCCCTCTTGCACCCACAGAGATAGATGGATGGACTGGAGAGATAGTGGTCCCCCGGAAGAGAGGTGGGAGTGAGTGAGAGATTGGTGCAAGCTGTTAACGGAATGGGTTTTCCATTTTTTTTTTATATGAATGCACTGTGACAGATAGAGGGGGCATGGACTTATGGACACTAATTAGATAATATTGTCATTTGAAGGGCTGCACTCAGGGTTGGGTTTCCGTGATTATGACTTTTTACGGTTGGGAGGTAATGATGTGGAGTGGCTTCTCTTTATTTTCTTTTGGGAGGCACTGTGGAGGAGAACTGTGGAGACTGTGAGGATAGAAGGTAGCCAACACTACAAGTAAACACTAGCTAAAAGAGAGAGAGAAAAAAAGAAAAGATGTAGTGATTTTTTTTGTGGTGGGCAGTGGAGTGGGAATTTAACATGGGACATTTTGCTTTGATTTTCGGGGGTGGATTCATCTGTTGGCACATAGGGCTGGCTTGCACTTTTTCCTGTTGGGTGATGGCAGGATTTATAAATTGTAAATCATGCCAGCCAGCCAATCAGGAAGCAGTATTTTTGATGCCATTGTATAATGAGGAATAACTGTATACCCGGGCATGCTGAGGCCTGACTCTGCAGGTAGAGGGCCTTACAGTCCCTAGAAGTGTGGATATCCACTAACACCCCACATCCTGAAGGGTCTTATTGTGCTTAGATACTGCGCTTTTGCAGCAACAATGTTTGAAAAAAAAAAAGAATTTAAAACATTTCAAGAACATTTATTATATGTAAAATAGTCCTGGCATAGGAACAGTGCCAGTTGTTTTTTTAGAAGGTGCTGTTAACTAGAAACATGGAAACATAGAGATTGTCAGCAGATAAGGACTGCCAGGCCTATCCAGTTTGCCCAATTTTCCTACCATAAAGGAGATAGGAAATTATTTCCTGACATTCTCACTGGTTAAATAAATAATTAACATAAAGGATGGCCTCTGTGCATGTTTTTTTTAATGTAGAAATTGATTAAATTGCTCATTGGTATGCCACTTTCAATTTTTGAAAAAAGAATCAGCTGGACAGTCTTTTTTTTTAATCGGGCATCTGCGTGTGGGAAGCTTTGACGTGCCAACATCACAGACTCCCGATCCAGCATACGGGGCGGGGGGCAATTCATCAGCTGCATGGTGCTGAGAAAAAGTTGACTTCTTCTCCTGTGTGCTCCCCACTCCACTGCTGTCTTCTTTGTACAGCGTAGTGTAAAGAAAGATGTTTGTGCAGCTCACCCACAGCTTTGGTGCTTCAGGCACCATGACTTTGTGTGCTCCGTTGTGTTTCCCACCTTGCTGCTGCAGTGGCCCTGGAGGGTCAGGGGAACAAGAAGTACAGGTAGCTTTCTGGCTGATCTGAAGCAGGTACACTGAGGCACCATGAAATGTCGCTGTGCTCCTTGGCCTCAGTGTCTAATTGGACCAGGAAAGGGGTCGGGAAAGTGAAACTATTTGCAATGAAAGAAAACTGCTGTGGTGTGGGGGGGGGGCTGATGGTGACAGTAAGTTTTTTGGCAATTTTGATAATACCTAGAGCCAACAAGTGGGTACAGTACAGAGAGTTGGAACCCACTGAATGCTAGGGAATAAACTAAATAACAATTTATGGCACAATCGACTTGTGATACACTGAGTGCTTGGGCTGTAAGGCAACCAGCAGTGAAGTAAAGGGAGAAGGTGTTGAGGTGGTATCCAGCGACAGGTGATTTTTTTTTCCAGATGGGAGTATTTACTGAGAGGAGGTCTGGCATCACAAGTGTGTACAGTGGCCACTCGCTTCATGCTGAATCGGGAGTCTGTGACATTGGCACTTCAAAGCTTGCCGGGCGCAGACTCCCAATTAAAACAAAAAGACTGTTAAGCTGTTTCTTTTTTTCAAAAATTTAAAGTGGCATACCAATGAGCAATTTAATAAATTTCTACATTAAAAAAAGATACACAAAGGCCATCCATTGATGTTAAAGATTTATTTAGCCAGTGAGAATTTCAGAAAATCATTTCCTATGTCCTTTAACTGGCAGCCAATGCCCCTATCTGATCATCAGCTTTAGCCTCTTCTTCCCACCTCTAGGGTTCCCTTATGCCTATCCCATGCATGTTTAAATCCCCTCATTGTGGATGTTCCCACTACCTCTCAGGGCAGGTTATTCTATGTATCCACCACCCTTTCTGTGAAAAGGAACTTCCTCACATTTCCCCTTATCCTGCCCCCTTTCAATCTCTTAATGTGCCCCCTTGTTCTTGTACCCCTCCTATATTGAAAAGTGTCTCCCCCTTGCACCTTGTTTATGCCCTTAAGATACTTGAAAGTCTCTATTACATCCCCTGTTCCCCTCCTTTCTTCCAGTGTATACATACTGAGGTCTTTCAATCTCTCGCCATATGTCTTCTGATGTAAGCTCTGCACCATCTTTGTCACCCTTCTCTTGACTGCCTCCACCCTGTCTATGGCTTTTCGAAGATGTAGTCTGCAGAACTGTACACAATATTCCAGATGAGGCCTCACCAGTGTTTTGTATAGTGGTATCACAACCTCTCTTCTTTGGCTAGTGATACCCCTTCCTATGCACCCCAACATGCTACTGGCCTTCCCTACAGCCTTTATACTCTGCTCAGTTACCTTTAGCTCATTTGAGATAATAATCCCCAAATCCCTTTCTTCCCTGATGACCATCAGTAACCCCCCCCCATCCTGTAGTTCTCCCCAGGGTTTCTGTGGCACAGGTGCATGATTTTGCATTTCTTCACATTGAACCTCAGTTGCCACTTTTCAGACCATTTTTCAAGTTTTCCAAGGTCACTCCTCATTCTCTCCACCCCATCAATAATGTCTACCCTGTTGCAGATGTTATTGTCATCTGCAAACAGGCAAACCTTCCCTTCCAGCCCCTCTGCAATGTCACTAATGAAGAAATTATAAAGGACTGGTCCCAGGACTGATCCCTGAGGTACCCCACTGGTCATTCCCCTTTCCTCAGACTGGATCCCATTTAGTATAACCCTTTGCTTTCAGTCCTCTAACCATCTTCTAACCTAGTTTATCACCTTGTGTCCCATACCCAGACTTACCAACTTGATCATCAGTCTCCTATGTGGAATGGTGTTGAAGGCATTGTTGAAATCAAGGTAGGCAACATCCACCACTCCTCCCTGGTCCATCTCCTTCATCACCCAGTCAAAAAAGTCTTATCAAATTTGTCTGACATGATCTTCCCGCAGTGAATCCTGCTGCCTCAGATCCTTTTCTGTGCACCGGTGGATTCCAAGTGTTCCACAATCCTCTCCTTAAGCAATGCGTCCATTCTTTTCCCTACTATTGAGGTGTGGCTGACCAACCTGTAATTCACTGCCTCCTCCCTGCTACCACTTTTGTGTAGGGGGAACCATGTGTGCACTCCTCCAGTCCTCTGGAACTGCCCCTGTGCCGAGTGAATCACTGAACATGGCTGCTAGTGGTGCTGCTTGCTCCATCCATAGTACCCTCAATATCCTGGGATGTACACCATCTGGTTCCATTGCTTTGTCTACCTTTAGCTTTGTGAGCTCCTCTAGGACTCTACCTTCTGTAAAGAGACTTGTATCCACCTCCCTCCCTACTTTGTTTTTGGCTGCTAGCTGTGGCCCAAGTCCCTCCCCTTCCTCAGTGAACACAGAACTGAAATATTTGTTCAGCATTGATGCCTTATCCTGGTCCCCCTCCACACACTCCCCCTCTTCCTAACTAAGCCTTACAAACTCCCCCCCGAACTTCCTTTTTTCACTGCTGTACCTATAGAATTACTTATCCCCTCTCTTCACTGTCTGTGCTAATCTTTCCTCTCTTTGCACCTTTGCACTACTAAATGCTTTCCCTGCTTCCTTCAGAAAATTCTGGTACATCACCCTGGCCTCTTCCTTCTGTGTCCCCTTATGCTTTCTGAATGCCACCCTCTTGGTCCTAACCATCTCTGCTACCTCTCATGAAAACCGTACTGGTTTCTTCATTCTTTTCACTTTGTTTTGGAGCCTAATGCACTGGTTTGTCACCTTCACTATGGCTCCTTTTATGTTTGCCCACTGCTCCTCAATCCCCTCTTCTGCATCTCTCCATTCCAGGGCTTCTTTGATAGCCATTCCCATACTAGCAAAGTCTGCCCTCCTGAAATCCAAAACCCTCACCTTTGTTTGGCTGGACTGGGACCCTATACCTATGTTAAAACACATCGTGTGGTGGTCGCTGGCTCCGAGATGACCTTCCAGCTGGACTTCTGTGATTCTGTCCTCATTGATCAGGACTAAATCCAGAATTGCCCTGTCCCTGGTGGGTTCTTTCATAAACTGCCTAAGGTCTTCCCCCTGCTGGGAGTCCAAAGTGTTCAGGTTCCTGGCTATGGCCACCGCTGGGATGGACCAATCCACATCTGGTATATTGAAATCACCCAGCAGCAGCACCTTCCTTTTTGTTGCCATTTCATATATTTCCTCCACTATCACCCTATCCACCTCCTCCTTCTGAGCTGGTGGTTTTTAGATCACCCCCATTCAAATTGCTATGCAATTGCCTGGCTCAAGGGTGACCCATAGTGCCTGATAAACTTATGCCTAGTGACTGCTGTCAGCCAATCGGGTTACAGGATTTTCATAATCCATTTTCTAAACTGTGTCTAACTATTGCATTTTTTTCAAAGTTGTCTCGAAAACATAAATGGCTCTTTAGAAAATGGGATTAAGATGTCTAGTTTTCTGATTGGCTAACAGATTTGTCTAGGTGGGCATTGATAAAACAACAATGCCCTCTTAAAACAAGTTCCTATGCCAAGTGCCTCATTACATAGTAATATCACTGTGCCAGGGTTCAGAATTCAAACTGAACAGCAGACATTTTTTCCTCACTTAGCAAGTCAGTCCCCCAACCAATTACAAATTTAACTCACAACCATACCAGCAACCCCCCAAAAACAGCACATTCACTCCTGAGTACAGATAATCTTCAATAACTTCATTGTTAGTTATTTTTTAAATGAACAGTGCTGCTGTTGTTCTTTCACAGCACTGTCATGCCCAGTATCATGGCAGCCACTCTGCCAACCAGCACAGTAACATGCTGTCAAGCCAGCTGTATGCACCTCATTCTTCAATTCCTCACTCATTCTCCTGCTCCTCAGTACACCACATTTTACTGCTCAGATCTCCAGCTCATCACTGTAGTTACAGTAAATAAAGTTGGAGCCCTGCCATCTCTTGCCACATTTCTTTGTTTCGTTGTCTCTGCTTCTGGATTTAACATAGCAGGGTCATGCAGGGTTGTGCACCTGACATCTGCATTTTCCAACCCCCCCCCAAAAAAAATGTCTTGCTGCAAGGGCTGAAAACTTTACAACAACAATGGCAAGAGACTGTGGGGGGATCAACAACAGAAACCTTCAACAAAGTGGCACAGAGACATAGCCCTCTAGTGATAATGACAGCAGTTCATGGAGGGACTACTTTACATAAAATATGTGTATTTATGAAAATTAACTATTCACAGGTTTTTTTTTTTTACTTATGTTTTTTTGCTGCCATACCACTAGCCCCACGAATGGGCTCATCCTGGGCTCGGTGACCCTCACCCTCACCCGGGGATGCCCGTGGGGCCACCGAAGTGGAATTTGTCATAGCTGGAGGGTCAGGCACTGAGCCCCAGCTCATACACGGGGGCCAAGATTTTAGCGGTTTGGTCTTCCCCTGGAGCTGGGAATGTACAATGGCACAGTGGAGAGTGTCCGTCCTAGCTCCACCCATGTTATGGTGTGATGTCATGTCCCCCAGCCTCCGCCAGGTGTGCAACCTATGCCCGGACCATCTAACTCCCCCTCCTTAGAGAAGGACAGCAATCCTCCGGATACTCGATCCTTCTCCTCCCCTGCTGACCCCCGACGGCCCGTGCCCGTTCCCGAACACAGGTCACAGGCATGGTGCGAGGTGTGGCATCCAGTGCCTCACCCCTCAGCACCACCAGGCCAGCCCACAGGTTTTTTTTTAGTTGCTTAAACATTTTTGGTTTAACATTTAGCCTAAATTCCATTTTCTACATGCAATAATATCCTCCAGGCTGGGCAGTATGGGCTATACCCACCATTCTGGGGGTTATAAGGACCTCTGTCTGTGGCACTGAGCCTCATTACACCCCTTGGAGGGGTGGGTATAACCTAATACCACCCACCCTGTTGGGTATTATTGTTTGCTTAAACAGCTTCTCCTCATATAGGTATTTAACATGAAAAGTGGAAATCACCAATACTCTGACTCAAAGTGCTAGACCTCTCTCACTGGGATTCAGTACCTCCCTATGTCTCACAGCTAAAGCACTGATCATCTATTATAGCACTCTGAACATCCTGAAACACCATACCAGTGGCTCACATTGAGCACAGCCTTTATCAGAGTTTTACAAATCTTAATCAAGCCATACATTAGCAATATGATCCAAATAAATGTTGCCTTCACTGAAAATGTTTTTTGCCTTCTTTAATATATTCAGGTTTTGTTTTGACAAGTACATTTTGTACAAAATATTTATGTGCATACTGTGCCCTGTGTTTGTTATATGGATATGGTTGTTGCCACAGAAATCATCACTGACATCAGCCATTTTGACAAGAGCATGCACACTACTGTGTCATTATAAAATGTGTAAGGACAGTCCTGTATTCTAATTGGTCAAAATTACAAAGCCATAGGTTTCTGAAACAAGAAGCAATGAGTTTGAACTGATTCCAGCAACCAGGACACATTATGCTCAGCTATTAATGCCTCTGAGAACATTTTTTAAAAGATTCTGGCAGCCATCCTGGTATAGCAAACAACCCTTATCACTCCCATTTGCTATTATTTGAAAAATAATAAATTACCACAATTTCTAAGCCCTCAACACCAACACGAACTTCGTACACCTTACATTAAAATCAAATATTTAAAGCCTTACTTTTACCTGTTTTTTCTCCTTTTTTCTTACTTTGGTGCCATATAGGTCTTTCAATGATTAGCATCAATTATTTTTCCTGTCACTTCATGAAGGGTTGCTGTGCCTTGCTCTTATGGTTGTACACACCCCTTCAGCACCTCCAACTTGAGGGAAAACAGTGGTTTTCCCCTACAACAGCGACATATATAAAACAATAAAGTTGTTCCTCTTTTTTGCAGCATGGCCATTCCTTCAACTCTCTGCTCATGCAAAATTTGCAAAATGTCTCTCTTATTCCTGCGGGTCATAACAAATTCTTAATTACCGATTCTGTCTCCTACACTTGTAGGATGTAAGCAAACGCCAACAAGCAACAGTGGAAACAAATGCTCTAGCCTGATAGAGTGGATGCTAGCCAAAAACCTCATAGAAGGAACAAAACAATGGCAGCACTCCTATTAAGCTTTAAAAGGTAAATAAGGGAAACTTACAATGTTACTGCTGTAGCCATCTGAATTTAATGTGAATCTCAGCACTGTTACCCAGTACTTTACCTCTGTGATGTGAGGTTTCATCCCTGGATGAAGTTATGGCATCAAGGTCTAACATTTATTTGTAATGTGTAAAGGACAGCTGTGCTGAAAAAAAATATATATATATATATATATATATATAGTTTTCCCTTGTAAAAGCTGATTTTTAAATACTGGTTTCAGTTTGGCTACTGTTCCATCTCTACAGGCTTTTTAGTTATCATAGGTATTATAGGTTTACACTGGCCAAGTGGGACAATGCCCATGTTGGCTCACCAAATCAAAAGTAGTATCCTGTAATATTATTCCCAATACAGTAGTCATCCAATCTCCTTTTAAAAACTTCCATACTGCTACTCCCGATGACCTCAACTGGCAGAGAATTCCATAAGCTTAATACTCTCTGGTTAAACCAGGATACCCTTTTCCTTGTGTGGCATAAGTCCTTTTGTGGAGAAGCTTAACAGGAGTGCTGCCATTGTGTTGTTGCTTCTTTGAGTTCTTAGGCATAAGTCCCCCTTGAACTACAGGCCATGCAACCTTGCATCATAGTAACAGTCCCTGGTTTTCAGTCCCAGATTATACCACAATTCATAGTATTGAAATGCACTAAAGATCAGACAGAGGTCACCCCAGAGTCTTTTAAATTCCACAGTGTACAATCCAATATTTTTGAGTCTATCATTGTAACTAAGATGGTCTATAGTCTTTATCATCTTAGTTGCTCTATGTTTGATTCTCTCCAGGGCACTAATTGCCATTTTACTGCGTGGAGATCAAACCTGGGCACAGAACTCCAGATGTGGTCTGGCAAATGATGTACACAATGGAGTACATCCATTTTATCCTTACTCTGAATATAATTCCTTATGTTACACAAGACAGTGTTCACCCTTTTTGCCACCATGTTACAGTTTTTATAAACAAGGTTATTTGAAATTAATATCCAAAGGTCTTATTCATCTTGTGTCTCCCTCAAGATTTTTCCTTTTAGAGAATACTTATTTTTTGTATTTTTCTTTCCCATATGCATTGCCATGCATTTTTCAATATTAAGATATAATTTATACATAAGTGCCCATTGTTCCAAGTCTGTCAGTGCAGCCTGCAGTTTGTCAGTCTCATTTTGTTTACCCACAACTCTTTCCCATTTAATATCATCCACAAATTTTGTTAACCAAACACCATCCAAATTTGGTATTGTTGATACATAGATTTTAAATAGACAAGATCCCAAGACTGATCATTGCAGCACACCGCTTGTGACCCCTGCCCATCCTGACATATAACCTTGCACACTAATCTTCTACCTTCTATCACTTAGCCATGACTTAATCCACTGCACAATTCTTTTATTTATTCCTGTATTATGTAATACCTGGATAAGTTGATGGTGAGGGACCTTATCAAAAACTTTGCAAAGGTCCAAACAGACCATGTCTGCAGATTGCCCTCTGTCCAATGCTGCACTGATATTGTTATAGAATTCTAGCATATTTGTTTGGCATGACCTGCCTTTGGTAAAGCCATTCTGTGCTATGTCAGTTAGATCCTTACTTTTTTTATTTACTGCATTTCTCCCCCTCCTGAGTGGCCCACGTTCTCACCAATCCCCCAGCCCCATCCACCCACTTGCAACACACCCTCCTGTCTTCCTGCATGGCTTGCCCCCCCCATGGCGGGGCAGCAGAGATTCCTCAACCCGCTGACACAGATCTGGTTCTGGAGATGGCTGCCAGTGCGGAGTGGCACCTGCAGGGGTCGGCGGTCATCCAACCTCCCAGGCTGTTCTCCTCTGGTTTTCTCCCAGCCCCCCTCACCAGAGGCAGAGCAATGTAGCATTGGCAATGGACAAGCTGTGTGTGCTTCCACCCATAGCATGCCAGCCAACTGCTCCGCCCCATTCCCTCACATATGGGACCTTGGCACTTTGACACCCAGCCACCGCCAGGTGTCACAGGTACTCCAGCCTCCACGTCCCTCACTGGGGGAGGAGAGCTGTCCTCAGGACGTGTGATCCTCTCCCACCCCAGCTGACCTCTTGTGACCTGCTGGCATCATGAACATGGGCCACTGGCGTGGCAGGAGGTAAGGCATGATGCCTCAGCCCTCCATGCCACCAGGCTGGCTAGATCTTTACTTTTTACGTAATCCTCTATTTTTCTTTTATTATTCCTTCTAGAACCTTCCCCAACAGAAATGTCAGGCTGACTGGACTGTAGTTTCTACATTCCTTTCTAGACCCTTTTTTTAAAATGGGAACAGATATAGCCTCCCTCCAAGACCCAACAACCAATGATTCTTGTAAAATTCTGGTTACAGGACCAGCAAGTTCATCTGTCAGCTCCTTTACTACCCTTGGGTGGATCCCGTCTGGACCCTGTGATTTATACTGGTCAATGTCCCAAAGTCTGTTTCTGATGTCAATTACTTCCAACTCTATCTGAGTATCATTTGATTCATTATGTCCCAAGGAAATGTTGTCTTACTTATCATTAAACACTGAGCAGAAGTATTCATTAAACATCTGTGCTATTTCCTGGTCATCCAAGATTAGTTTTCCTTTATTGTCCTCTAGTGCCTCAACCTGTACCTTGCTTCCTGTCTTTGATTGATGATACTGTACCTATAAAACGACTTGTAGTGGTCACTTACTCTGGTTGCTAACCTCACTTTGAAATCTGCCTTTGCCTTTCTGATACTTATTTTACATTCCCAGGCAATTGATTTGTATTCTGTCCAAGACTGAGCATAACCAGATTTTTTAGCCCTTATATACATTTTGCCCTTCTTCCTAGTAAGTTTTCTATTTTGCCAGTAAGCCAAGGTTTGCTATTTCTTGAACTATTGTATTTACATCTTACAGGGACGTACTTCTCCACTAGGCATTCAAATTTCTCCATTAGGCTATGCCACATTTCTTTATGGTTTGCACTCTCAAAATCCTCTTTCCAGTCCCATCCACCTAATTCCTTTGTCATTGTCTTGAAATGAGCTCTCACAAAGCATTTTTGTTTGCTGAGTCCTTATGTTCCTTTGACCTCCATGAGAAAACTTAACCATTGCATGGTCACTTGTTCCTAGGGGGGCTATGGTTAAACAGTTTGTTATGTTGTCTCCCATACTGCTAAATATCAGATCAAGGATATTAGATTCCCTAGTTAGTGACATTACATATTGGTCCAATTCTAATTTGTCTATACATTCCAGGAAATCTCTTTCTTGTTTGCTGTTTTCTTCCCATGTCTCCCAACTAATGATTGGGCATAGTAAAGTCCCCATCAAGACTACATTCTCCTCAGAATGAATAGTATTTAAAAATTCCATCAATAGGTTATTTAGAGTCTCCTCTTGAGATGGTGGTCTGTACATCAAACCCAGGATAATTTTCTTCCTTTTCTTGGGAAGAACTTAATCCAAATATGTTCTAACTGGCCTTCACTATCCCAGTCAAACTCGTCCACAACAATCTCCATGGATACCCATATTACCACCCCACGTCTGCCCCATTGGCTCTTTCATTACTATAGTGTTTGTAACCACAAATATATCTATCTCAATCATTGTTCTTGCTCCACCATGATTCAGCTACTGCACAAATCTGGATATCTTCACTCATTAATATGTGCTCTAGCTTGTCTTTTTAATTTTTTAGGCTTCTGGCATTTATCAATAGGCACTTCCAACCCCCTTCCATAGGCTCTGTGTTTGTCTCATTATCCATGCAGTTTTTATAACAGTTGAGAATAGGTCCATCCATCCCTTGCCCCTCTCCTGTTAGTTTAAAGCAATGTTTATTGCATTCCTTATCCTGGCACCCAGTATTCTGGAACCCTGCTTGTTCAGATGCAACCCATCTCTACCATACAGTGCTGGATTACTTTTTTTCTTCAATTCAGTAGGAAGGTGAACCCCGCTCTCTGAGACACCATCTTCTTAACCAACCACTAAGTTGTAAAATGCCCCTTGTCCTTGTGTTGCTTGCTCTCAGGACTATTAATATTTTAGATAGTAAAAGCTGTCATTGGTTGTCTTGTAAAGTTCTTCCCAGTTATTGACACCTAGGTACCCTACATCTACAACTCCCCCACCCACCCCAGGGCCTGCACACACCTACTGAATTGTACTATCTCACCTATGGGTGCTGGGCACCCCACCCATCCATTCTCACTGCTCTCACCCTGAACATCCACCATCACCTCATGACGTGCTCTCCCAACTCACGTTCTCAGCTGACACTAAGGCATAAATGCCTGGCTAGGGAATTACGCATGAGTACTCTAAAGCTTATCCTTCTTCTCCTACTCATGTCTGGCAACATTCGCCCATCTACTACCAAGGCAACTAATCAGAGCAAAAATGCAGCAGCCCTCTCAGTCATCTCATTCAACATTTGTAGCCTCCTCCATAAAATAGATGCCCTTCAGGCTTTTGCTTGCCAACACAATCCAGACATCTTAGCAATTGTTGAAACCTGGCCCTCCCCATCAATCCCTGACCATGCTATCACCTTCCCTGGGTACAATGCTTTTTGCCTTGACCGTACAACAAAAAGGATACCTAAAGGATACCTTCCTGGGACACCACATCAGCTCTGCTCCCCAAACCACTACGGTGCAGATACTTCCCATTAAAATCCTTCTTGGTGCTCAGAACAAAGTCCTCACTGTTGTTATGATCTACATTCCACCTAAAAAGCAAGATAGTGGGCTCAATGCAGTTCTTGACTATGTTAAGTCTCTCCCACCAGTCACTGAATCTATCCTTCTCGGGGACTTTAATATAAACTGGCCTGCTGCTGAGGCTGGGGCCCACAGGGACACTATAGCAGCAGCTAACCTCACCCAAATGGTCAACTCCTCTACCAGGAAAAACTATAAAACTGGAACCTGCACCCTGCTGGACTGGATCCTAACCAGCCACCCCACCCAGATTACAAACACCACTGTCCTCCCCGACTCCCTCAGTGACCACTCTCCTGTTAGCTGCTCTTGGTCCAACAAATTCTCCAAACCCCCCCAAAAAATCATCACCAGCAGAGTTCTACCTCATGGACAGTTAACACACCTAAAAACCCACATTCTCCCACAGGACTGGTCACCAATCCTCATAGCCACTAATGTGAACACTGCCCTCAACCATTTCATTAGCATCTTCAATGAAGCCTGCAACATATTTGCCCCACTAAAAAAGTGAAAAGTAAAGGCTCTCTGTAACCCCTGGCTCACAGGTGACCTCCAAAGGCAATTAAAGGCAAGGGACCACCTTTGGGAGCTTGACAGAAACACTGGAAGACAAATCGACATCGATAACTACAAACATGCACTGAATGACTGTACCAAATCTATCCGGCAAACAAAATCAGCCTTCCTCAATAATGCTCTTGCAAGCTCCTGGGGCAATGGAAGAGACTTCTGGAATAACATAAAAAAAGTCACTGGGCAACAGTCCAAATCCCCCCAATCCATACACTGCATTAATGGTATGACCACTCAAGACCCGAAAATCATTGCTGACACATTTAATGCTGCTTTCACAGACCTTAGTTCTGTACTCCCACCCGATTTCTTCAAAAAGGATGACACTCCTAATTCCCCAACTTCCCCTGCCCCCACTAGCCACCCTCCTTTTTACTTTAAATTGGTCAAGATGTACCAGGTGCGCAGCTATGTTACCAAAGCCATTAGTAAGTCCAGATCTAGCAATGACTCTCTTGACCTTAGACTTCTATCACTCACCCTTGATGAAGTACTTCTACCTCTGACCAGTATTTTCAACCTCTCCCGCAGACTTTGGAAATCTGCTACTGTAACCCCCATACATAAAAATGGTGTCAAAACTGCACATGAGAACTTCCGTCCAATTTTCATCCTTCCTTCACTCTCTAAGGCCTTGGAACGTATAGTTGCGGACCAGTTTACTGACTGTCTGGACATGCATAACATCCTGTGCAGGCAGCAACATGGCTTTAGAAAGGGTCATAGTACCACCACGGCACTACTTGAATTTACCAGCACCATTTACCACTCACTGGATAACAGGCAATAAACTGGGTCTGCTTTCATTGATTTAATAAAGGCCTTTGATACTGTCATCCACCGTCTCCTGCTTGTCCAGCTACAGACCACGGGACTCTCACCCAACTCTGTGAACTGGTTCAAAATTTACCTTGATAACCGGTCCCAAAGAATGAAAATTGTGGACACTCTCTCAGATGCCAGACCTGTCCGCTCTGGTGTCCCTCAGGGTTGTATATTGGGTCCCCTCCTCTTCAGCATTTTTTTGAACACACTGTCAGACTCCTGTCCAGAAAAAATCTTGCTCTACGCTGATGATGCTGTTATCCTAACTTCCTACCATGATTCAAATCAGCTACAAGAGAACCTTCAGCGGAGTTTCACTGCAGTTGAAAACTTGTTCGAAAAACATAAGCTGATCCTGAGCCAGAAAAAAACAAAGACAATACTTGTCAGCAACCCACACAGCAAGAATAACCAGTATTACCGCATCATAAAAACCAAGGAAGGAGTCATCCTAGAACAAGTCCATTCATTTAAATACCTTGGCCTAACCCTTGACTCCAAACTCTCCTATGCTGACCGCATTAATAATGTGGCAAAAGTGGCTAACACCAGACTGGGCCTACTCTTCCGCCACAGGAAGCATCTAACCACCGAAGCCCTGTTTGTTGCCATCCAGAGCTCTATTGTTAGTATTATAGACTACAGACTCATTAGCTATGGCTCTGCCACTGCCACCTCACTCAAACATGTTTCTACCTCCCTGAATAATGCCTGTCAACTTGTTACTGGAGCCCACCATTTAACCCATACTTGCGACCTCTACTCCCAAGCTTGATGGCTGCAACTCAACAACCGAATAAAGTATCAAACCTGCATCACAGCAAAGAAAATAATAATGGGCATTGCTCCCCAGGGGTCCACTCCCTCCTCAAGCCCAGAGTCAACAATTGTAACACTAGGAGTTCAAAACCCCTAACCCTGCAAATCCCTTACTGTCACACAACCCAAGCCAAAGGTCCTTTGCTTATAGGGCCTCTAGCTGGCTAAACCATCTCGCTACTGACATCTCTAACTCTCCAACACTGGGCACTTTCAAGACTAAGCTCCACCTTTCATTAGCAGGCTCAAACACCTATGAATGCCCTGCTTAATGTAATACTCTCCATGCTACTACCCATAGTCTCTACTGTCTGCTGTGGACAACCTATGTAGCACTTCATTCCTACCATGCCCAACATTTGCTCTTACCAATGCTCTGTCATGACAAAAGCCCCTTGGCTGCCTTTGTTTGTCCCATCCCCCCCTTTCCTAGCTCCTCCTCACACTAACATTTTCTTTGTTACCTACATCTTCCCATTGTGTTTCCTGTAAAGTCCTTGTAATAACATGTTATGACGATTGTGTTACTGATTGTTTTATAATGTATGTAAGCTGTATGACCTGTATGCCTGTACATACTGATGTGAAACCTTTGTAAAAGAGCTTTGGCTCAAATGCATTTGTAATCCTAGAATCAAATTAACAAATAAATAAATAAACAGTCCCTCAAAATCCCTCTGAATGTTTGTACCTATGTGTATAACAGTAATTGGTTTATCAGAACCCTGTGAAAATCCATCTATGTTATCTCTAATATCCTTCACCTTAGCCCCAGAATGAGATGTTACCATACAGTGGTCTTTTCTACCTTCACAGATCACTGTGTCTGTATATTTGTGTATGGAGCCCCCAAGATCTAAGATGTCCCTTTTACCATTATTTACATTTATTCAAGCTTCATGCAAAGGGATTTGGGCAATAGGTTGAACTGATTCATTACACATTACACCCTGTGATTGCACCTCAGACCTGCATGTTGTTCCCTCCTCAGTTTGCTTATCATCATCTGGCTTATGTGGGTCACTGTTTTGCAAGACACTGAATCGATTTATCAATTTAATAGGAACCTCCCCTAATGTCTGTGCCCTCCTTCTTTTGACTCTACTTTGAACATTACACCAGTTTTTATCAGTGCTCACTGTATTACTGTCTCCTTCCTCATATGTTGCCCTTTTCCTCTTGTTCCGTTTCATTTTCATTTGTTCACACAAAGTCAGTATTATCACCATCCTGCAGCCTTAATATGAAGCTATAAATGAATGCTTCAAGTGTAAATATCTTATTATGCACCTCTAATCTCTTTCTCACAGTCTCCAATTCTACCAGCAATTTTTTAATGAGGGTACAGTTTTTACAAATGTATCCTTGGTTATACATCCCCTTTTACATATATTTCATAAGCATTACATTGCGGGATATCCGTTTCCATTTTATCCATGAACCAATGTAATACCTGTGAGTATGTATTGCTGGGGTTTTGGTGACTTTAGCTTAGGAATTTGTAGTGGGTGTTTCTGATTTATACACAGGTAGTAAGTGACATTTTATACATGTGTGATGTAGCTTATGTTACTTGCTCAGCTCTTCCAATGATGGCACAATGCACCTTTGTTTTATTATAGAATGATGTGGCTAAGAAGGACATAAAGTACATCATACAGTTCCAAAGTGGTACGTAACATCAGACTGTAAATCAGAAACATGAGCTGTGTTTATGGAAAAGTCTGCATAGAGGGAACATTGAAAGAATTGGAACCAGTACTTAAAAAAAAACAGCTACTATAGGGGAAAATGGCTTACAGGTTCAGCGCAGTTCTCCTATAAAGGTACAGACAGTTAATTACTGATAACAGACCTGCACACAATAGTTTGTCAGTACAGACTTATTGAAAACAATATGCTTTGAAGGAAAAAAATGCCTCTTGCCTGGCACTTTGTGCCTTTGTGAATAGTGTGGAGTGAGGGCACGCCCCCAAACTCCTCTGGACCATCCGCATGTGCAGCCATGCGCCTGGGGTCAGGGGATTTAGTGTGCAAGGAGTTTGTTTCCCTGCTGCGAATGCTGCTATTGATCCATCAGACCCCTGCTGCATGGCATTCCAACTTAAGGTTACTTACACACATCAGGTAAGCACCAGGGTACCAGTGCTATGATTCACATTAAATACAGATGGCTACAACCACAACATTCTAAATTTCCTTTTTTACCTTTTATAGCTAAACTGGAGTACTGCCACTTTGTTAATCCTTCTATAAAGAAATGCTAATGGGAGCACCAGGCTCACAGAACAACTCTTGAAAACGTGTTTTACCTACTCTTGTGAGACATTAAAACACAGTCTGAGCTGCCTAGTCTCCTGCTGTTGCTTTGTTTAAAAAACTCCAGATGGAGCACCAGAAACACATGCAAACTCTGCAGCAAGGTAAGAGGAAAACAGTCAACTCCATATTTTTACTTAAAACACAGTCCACTGCTGGTACAATTGATTTGGTGATTCCAGTTTAAAGGGAATCAGTATGTTTCCTTATGAAATTATTGTAAAGGTTACTATGAGGATCCAGTATGTAAATTGCTGTTTTAAGTTTAGAAAATGTTTTCAGTAAGACAGAAATGTACATTTAAAATTGTAATGTGGAGGCATCCATTTTGTGGACAGTAAGGGTGCTGTGATGATGTCACTCCCTCACCAGCTCTAACAAGTATGCAATTAAGCAGGTTAAAACAAAATGCTCCTATAGACAGGGATCCCGTTCTATCATGAAGAGAAGCACTAGATTCTTTTCTTGCTCTCTGCCAAACATACAATCCTGGGTGTTCCCTCAGCATGTAATAGAATCCCTGACAGCACAGTTGAACTGTTCTTACCTGCTGCACTGCACACTTTTAACACTGGTAAGGCAATGACATCATCACAACACCCTTCCTGTCCACAAAACGGATGCCTCCACATCCCTATTTAAAAAGCATTTTTCTATCTTACTGAAAACATTTTCTAAATATAACCTAGCAATTTACATACTGCATCCTCATAGTAACCTTTACAATAATTTCATAAGGAAATGTACAGATTCCCTTTAAACGAACTCTGCTCTAGTGGACATATAAGTGATGTAACTGATCCAGCTATACACTGTATTTAAAACATAGTGTTCCAAACCAACAACAGATAGGATAAGCCATGCTGCTAAGTCTTACTAAACAGGCTCCTGCCAAGCCATCTTAGAACACCCTGAGGAGAGACAACTTTGCAGTCATATACATATTTTTTTTAATAAATATTCATATTTAGCAGCAGTAACCCAATTTATACTGTAAGTGCAATGAGACAATCAGACAGTCCCAGGGTGTTTGCTTTTATATGTGAACCACACTTCCAGGTATTGGAAGTTAATTGGCACAAGTGCATCATGTCTCACAATTCTCCTGGGCATGCAGTTCATGCATATGTACCAATACCATTATGTCTTATTGCTTAGCCATACATCTGAAGACATGAAAGAATGTGATCTTGTGATATAACTCCCTACCTCATTGGACCATCAGTGGCAGTTATCTAATGGCAGATGCCTCCAGCCTCCCTCCTGATGCATGACAAAGCCTACTGAACCACTTTCAGATCTGCTGGGATTACAGGTTTAGGATACGACCCTGATTCCTCATTTGACATTCCCACCACTAGGTAAGTTGATTTTCTTAAGGTTTCAATACTTTGGTATTTCTATTAGCTTTGGGTCAATTTAAAGATCAAATAAACCATTTTGTCTAAAGCTTGAATTCACATGAATTCAAGTCCACATGTCACGATTAGTGTTTTCTGAAAATATCATGCAGTTTGGTTTTGTAGTTTTCTTTAAATCAGCATTTGTTAATGTCCTCTGCAGTAACTGAAAATAATGAAGATTTTTCGGTTCCTATCAGTGAAGTCTGCTGAGCGATGATATTGTTTTGGTCTAGTCTACTGCTTCAGCAGTTAACTTCCTGATTGACTGAAGAAACTATTGCACTTCCCAGTCAGAGCAGTCTGTAGAGCTAATTGTTTCACACTCCAAGTTCGTTACCGACCCATCTGGTTTGTGTTTAGATAGACTAGCTTAAAATCTATCATTCTGTTCTCATAAAAAGTTTATCATTTGGGTTTCAGGGCTGAATTGAAGTGGTATGAATAAATGTTTGTGAGAAATCATGTTGTCTGTATCACAGCTATTAGTTCTTTCTCATGAAAACTCTGAATTGTTTTCTAGCTACATAACACAGGCTTGTTTAATGGATATAAAATAAATCTAAATTTTGTTAATTCATAGACGTAGTGTGTCTTTGATGTAGCATCCATAAATAGTTCATGTGAGAACACATTGTTTTTATGTCAGATTGACAAACAGGTGTCTGCCACACTCTGCTATTTCAGGAACATGTACCATATGAACACACAAAATTCAGTTCTTTGAGGGTTTCTGTGTGAAAATACAACATGTATGTGTATAACTAGAAATACTATATGGCATCCTGATGCCCCTGTCTCCTGCCCAACAGTTGAGGCAGCAGCAATCTTTCGCCCCCTTTCCCCCACCCTTCAAGCCCCCTGTCTCCTGTCCCCATTTGAGGCTGCTGCACCCTGCTGCCCACTGTCTTCTCCACACAGTTGGGGCTTCTGCACCCTGCTTCCCTCTGTCCTCCACCCCCATAGGCAGGGCCAATGCACCCTGTTGCCCCTTGTTCCTGTCTTTGCAGTTGGGGCTGCTGTGCTCTGCTAAGCCCTAGAGTTCCAGGTCCCCTGCCTTCACAGTTGGGCCTGCTGCACCATACTGCCCCAGGCCACCAGAGGTGGGGTATTTGCTGCACCTACTACCAATTTCTGTTGCCCCAACTGAGCAAGGCTGCTGCACCACATGCATCCTGTCCCACAGTCAGGACTGCTGTACCCTGATGCCCCCCTGTCTCCTGCCTGAACAATTTGTACTGCTGTACCCTGCTACCCTCTGTCCCCCCACCCTATAACACAAGATGAAAGTATTTTTTGTTTTTTCTTTCAAGCAGTTTGGGCAGTGTACCAAAGGATCTGATTCTGGTGGCAGGGAGCAGCATGGTGCAAAAACCCTAACTGTGGAGTCAAGAGCCTCTGTGGCTCAGCAGGGCACAGTGGTGGCAGGGGACAGAGGACAGCATAGTGCAGAAGCCTTGACTGTGGGGCAGGACACGGTAGGGCATAAAGGTACAGCAGCCCTGACTGTGAGATGGGGTGCACATGATGCAGTGGCCCTGGCCATTTTGTGCAATATAAGTGGGTAGCAGGATGCAGCAAAAGCCCCACCTATGGTGGCCTGGGGCAGCATGGTGCAGTATCCCCAACTGTGGAGACAGAGTTCCTGGGACTCTAGGGCTTAGCAGAGCACAACAGCCCTATCTACGGAGACAGGAACAGGGGCAACAGAGTGAATTGGCCCTGACAGTGGGAGTGGGGGACAAAAGGAAGCAGGGTACAGCAGCCTCAACTGAAGGGCAGGAGACAGGGGCATCAGGATGCCATATAGTAATTCTAGTTATACACATACATGATGTATTTTCACACAGAAGTCCTTAAAGAACTAAATTTTGTGAGTTCATATAGTACATGTTCCTGAACTAGCAGAGTGTGGCAGACACCTGTTTGTCAAACTGACATAAAAACTACGTGTTCTCACATGAACCTATTAATGGAGGCTACATCAAATACACACTACTTCTATGAATTAACAACATTTGGATTTATTTTAAATCCATTAAACAACCCTGTGTTATATAGCCAGAAAACAATGCAGAGTTTTCATGAGAAAAAACTGACAGCTGTACTAGAGACAAGGAGATTTCTCACAAACATTCATTCATACCACTTCAGTTCAGCACTGAAACTCAAATTATCAACTTTTTATGAGAACAGAATGATAGATTTTAAGCTAATCTATTTAAACACAAACCAGATGGGTTAGTAACAAACTTTGAGTGTAAAACAATTAGCTCTACAGACTGCTCTGACAGGGAAGTGCAACAACTTCTTCAGTCAATCAGGAACTTAACTGCTGAGCAGCAGGCTAGACCAAAATGATGTCACTGCTCTGCAGGCCTCACTAATAGGGGCAGAAATATCTTCACTGTTTTCAGTTACTGCAGAGCACATTAACAGATGCTGATTTAAATACAATCACAAAACCTAACAGCATGATATTTTCAGAAACACTAATCATGACACATGGATTTGAATTCATGTGAATTCAAACTTTTATTAAAAATATGGAAAACCCAGTTCATTTGATCTTTAACAATTCCCTCAAAAATGATTACCCAACTGATGTTGTCATGACCTTAATGCACTGTAGTTCTTCTTTTCCTCACTCAGATTTAATTCTCTCAAAACTTTAATCCACTTATTTATTTATTTTATTTATTTATTTAAAATGTTGTTATCCTGGTAAAAGAAGCACTAGGACACACTGCTTTTTTACAGGCTTGACCTAAGTAGGTACAGACAGACAATATTACAAAAATACATGTAGTTATGTAACAGAAACATAAATACAAATGCATCATATAGATGAGAACAGAAATACAGAATTTATGCAAAAATCAAGTGTGCGTAAGTTAATCCAAAGTGCCAGCATACAATAAGTAAAGGCTAATGTACAATTAAGTGCAATTACATTGTGTCTTCATGTGCAAAACCTTTTTTACAGATGATTTGAACTGATTTATACTTTGTAGATTATGTCATTCTTCATATAATCCATTCCATGTTTTGACTGCAGTCTGTTTGAATGACTTCTGTTTTTTTGCAGTTTGATAACCTCATCTTAGTTTAATTCACATGTCCCTCCCAAACTGACTGGCTTTAAAGAAATTAGGCCCAGCTCCCTAAGGTTCATCATTGTACCATTCTAGGACTATGTAAGATGTAGCTGAAAAATGTTACAGCAAGTTCAAGCAGGGATACTGAATGAATATTTCTGCTCAGTATTCACAACAGAAGAGGAAGGGGAGGTACCTAAACCCAACAAGAGAAACACTCTGGATAGGGGTTTGATACCAGTCCATTCACAGAAGAAAGGGTTTTGAAAGAACTCTTGAAACTGATGGTGGACAAAGCAATGGGGCCTGATGGGATTCACCCCAGAATTCTAAAAGAACTAAGGGTAGAACCAGTGGCACCACTGACTACTCTCTTTAACAAATCATGGGAGGATGAGGTGGTACCTGAGGACTGGAGGAGAGCAGATGTGATTCCACTTCACAAAAGTGGGAGTAGGGCAGAGGCAGGAAACTGCAGACTGGCTAGGTTGATCTCAGCAGTAGGGAAAATGATGAAATCACTTCTGAAGGAAAGAATTGTTGAGTACCTAGAGGCCAGTGGGGCGCAGGATCCAAGGCAGCATGGATTCACAGTGGGAAGGTCATGTCAGATGAATCTAATAGATTTCTTTGACTGGGTGACCACAGTAGTAAACCAGGGAAGGGCTGTGGATACGGCCTACCTAGATTTTAGCAAGGCATTTGACAGTTCCACACAAAAGATTAATATACAAGTTAGCCAGCCTTGGAGTGGGTCCCAAGGTGGTAGCCTGGATTAAAAATTGGCTGGACAACAGAATGCAAAGGGTAATAGTAAACAGAGTTCGCAGTGAAGAAAGGAGGGTAACTAGTGGGGTACTGCAGGGTTCAGTATTGGAACTGGTCCTCTTTAACATCTTTATAAGTGATATTGGAGAACACCTGTAAGGAAAGGTATGTCTTGTTGCAGACGACACAAAGATCTGCAACAGGGTTGATACACAAGGTGAGGTGGAAAGGGTGAAAAGGGACTTGGCAAGGTTGGAGGAATGGTCAAATGTATGGCAGCTCAGATTCAATGCAAAGAAGTGCAAGGTAATGCACCTGGGAAACAAAAACCCAGGGGAAGAGTACACAATGGGAGGTGAGATACTAACAACAAAAATTGAAAGGGACCTGGAAGCAATTATATCAGATGACCTTAATGTGGGCAAGCAATGTGAGAAGGCAGTAAGGAGGGCTGGGGGGATACTGGGATGCATAGGGAGAGGCATCAACAGTAGAAAACAGGACGTTGTTATCCTTCTTTATAGACAGTTAGTGAGACCCCATCTGGAGTACTGCTTGCAGTTCTGGAGACCCCATCTCCGCAAAGACATAGACAGAGTGGAGGCTGTTCAGAGGAGGGCAACCAAAATGGTGCAGGGTCTGCACCAGAAGAAGTATGAAGACAGACTAAAGCAGCTTAATATGTATACCCTTGAGGAAAGGAGGGGGAAGGGGGCATGATAGAAACTTTCAAGCACCTCAAGGGAATTAACAAAGTCCAAGAGGGTAGCATCTTTCAGAAAAAGAGATGAGCAAGAACAAGGAGGCACAATTTGAAGATAGAGGGGGGATGGCTCAGAGGTAATATTAGAAACTATTTTTTCATGGAGAGGGTTGTGGATGCATGGAACAGCCTTCTTGTGGAGGTTGTGGAGTCAAGAACAGTGGGAGAATTCAAGAATGCATGGGACAGATATAAAGCAATTCTAGTGGGGGGTAGGAGGAAGTAAGCTGTTGGTTAACTAGAATCTGCAGCTTATCCATCAGGTAGGGAAATGGGCAGACTAGCTGGGCCAAACGTCCTTATCTGCTGTCAAATTCTATGTTTCTATGTTTCATGACTTTGTACATCTCTGTATACAGTACTTATAAGTTGATGCAGTAGATGTGTTTGATTGCAATTGTGTCTACAGCATGTCACATTCCTGAAGTAAAGTAATGTTGCATATGGATATTTCTTGTTTTAAATATTAAGTTTGTGTTGATGAGATGCTCCTGGTACTGGAGTTAGGTGCACCTTATTGCTTCATTAGCCATGGTCAGCTGAGGCGGTACCTGATTACTGTAATGATGCAATTCCAAATGGACCATGAGGAAGTATCTCTCCTTGGAAAGACAGAAGCCCATTACCCCACCATGAAGTATCTTCCTTGCCAGTTCTGTTGAGCTGTATGAAACTCTGTGTAATGGTTTTGTGATATGAACATCTTACCGCTGCATGGTTATTAATGGTCAGGTTTCATTTTACCACAAATTTCCTGAAACAGCTTTACACTAGTTAGACACTTCTAAGGATACCATCAAGTATTACTTCACCTTTAATGTGTGGCACACTGCATCTGAACAAGATATAATAAAAATAGGGTTATGTATGTAACTTTAGATAGATAGGTTCAGTGCACTTTTACTGGAGAAACCCATAAAAGGTGAAATAGGTGGGCTGAGACCATCAAAAAGATTTTTTTTTTTTTTAATTTATTTTAGCTTTTGTTGACCGGGTAAGTGCACTAGACAAATCCTGCCTATTTTCAGGCACGACCCGGGGAAGGGGGATACAGATGAATGCCAACTGACCTTGAACCAGATTAAGCTGTTGGTGGTATTTTTAGTGAATGAGGGAAATTTGGCTAGGACACCGGGGAAATTCCCCTACTCTTTTCGATAAGTGCCATGGGATCTTTAACATCCACCTGAACTACCACCAATCCAGGCAGATGGGACCTCAGTTTAACGTCTCATCCGAAAGAGGGCACCTCAGAAGTGCAGCACCCCTCTCATGCTGCACTACAGTGTCAGTACTGGGATATTAACCCAAGTGCCAGATGTAGGAACTGAACCCACAGCCCTCTGATCTCCCGGCCTCAGAGGTGAGTGTGCTACCTACTGAGCCACTGACACTGACACAGATAGGAGGTAGTATGGCCTAGTGGTTAGAGCATCAGCTTAGTAATCACGAGATCACAGATTCAGACACTGTTAAGAGCCAGGTACTCACTGTATGACCTTCACCACGTCACATAACCTCCCAGTGCTCTAGTCTACCAAGTTGGGGAAATAGGTAGAAGCAGGACCCTTCTGCTTATGAGTTGTTTTATTTCAGCAGGGTTACACTGAGTAAATAAATTGTAAAACAACAAACTATGGTGTTGCTTGTGAACCAGCATGGTACTAAGTGAAAGGTTATTGTGCTAATAAATGTATTTTCATACAGTGGAGTCAGCCACGATGATGCGCAATAACTTGCAGTAATGATAAGCCACAAAATCCTGTATGACAAAAGGGCTTAATTGCCATTGACTTACAATGGGCCCTGCAGTAAACTGCAGCTTTCTGTGATATTCTGCAGCATTCCTGTATTGCATCCTGGCTATCACATCTGTAATTAACTTGAAATGTTAAATGGCAGTCTGAATGGCAGGTTAGAATTTCCCTGAATCTAGGCAGTACTTATCCTTGGGAACTACTAAAAGAACAAAAATATAGTTAACATGTGACACATGCCCTGACCTTACACAGCCTTAGAGATTTGTTTTGCCACTGTTGCTGTACAGTAAAGCTGCAGCCATATAATATCTCAAGCTGGACTGCCAAGTGATAATCCCATTTAGTAAGAGCCAGATTTGTTGATTTTGCCCCGATTGGCAATCAAGCTTCAGTTGCTTCACTGCTTCAAAAGCAGTATTTTACATGAGTCATCAGAAAACCTCACTCCTGCTTTTATAACTGAACACCTTCCCTATCTCTAATTTCTCCTGTGGGTGTTCTCGCCTTGAATTACCTGCCAGCTTGTGTTGTTTTACAATGTGATGCAGTATTTCTTGACCTCAAAACTGACACTATTTTGACTGCTGTACACTAAAAACCATGCAGGGATTTTTGTTGGGCACATTTTGTACTTTTTAAGCTGAGTTTACAGTAGGTTAGACATATCTTAAAAAAAAGACAGACTGTTAAGTTTCACTGTAATACTGCAGCATATCATCCATTCAGGCACAATGGATGATGGCTGCAGGGGTATTAGCCAAAAGACTAATACTACATAGATGGAAGTCCACTGAGATTCCCTCAATCCAGGAGTGTTTTTTGGCAGTGAGTCAGCTGGCCACATATGAAAGATGATCTAGTTTCACTAATTCCACCCTGATAAGTTATTATAAGGTGTGGGCACCCTTTCTAAACTCAGAATACTACAAGACAGAGCCTTCCCTGCCACCAAAGGCAATGC
This sequence comes from Neoceratodus forsteri, assembly GCA_016271365.2. Classification (NCBI taxonomy): domain Eukaryota; kingdom Metazoa; phylum Chordata; order Ceratodontiformes; family Ceratodontidae; genus Neoceratodus; species Neoceratodus forsteri. The sequence continues at coordinate 1,122,564,154 of CM057449.1, read as the reverse complement.
TTCCCAATGCTCCAAATCCCTGAGGACACAACCCACTTGTTCATTCTCCTATGGATCTCTTATGTTCACACTAGGTAGCCTATTGTGTTTAATTGTTCTGGTTTGTTGCTATTTTTCCCTCTTTTTTCTTCCATCCTTCTGTACTCCTAGAGCTATGGATATTTCAGCTTCCAGTCACTATGATTTGTTGTAACAATCTACTGTTTAGTATCTGACCTACTTTTGCCTTTTACAATGTGAACTTTTTAACCAGTCAACACCTCTGTTCTAACACTGTCTTGGCACTGAACTGGAATGGGACAACACCCTTTTGCCACTGCCAGTATGTTGGTTAAATGAACTATAAGACCAAACATGTACAATCAATCTCAACAATGTATGAAGGATCTACGAAATGGCTGTGTATGTTGGTAGCTTTTAATAAATATCAGCTGACTCCTTTTAGGGCTTCTGTGGTATGTTTGCTGTTTGTTTTTAATAAAAATGATTAACTGCAAAAAAAAAAAGACAAACTGAAATGCTTTTCAAAAAAAAATTGTTCCCAGCTGCCAGTCTTTTGCATGCGTAGGGATGAAACAAACATGTGGAGGAGTGGTTCTGCAACTCCAGTACACTTGAAAATGACTCATAAGCTCAACTCCCAGCAAAATATTTAACATAATGTTATTTTTATTTGCAATTCTTTTTTCACCAACAACAACTCAGGTCAAAGTTTTATAGCCAGGATGCCACTCCTTCCCAGGCACATGGTGATCTTCTTCAGTCTATCCCCCTTAGTCCATCCATCAGCCTGAGGTGAGGGTGGCTGAAAAACATTTCCCAGCTGAAAAGATGATGGCTTTATAATGACATATCATGAATGATCATTATCAGTTATGTTCGAAGATCATGCTCAAGCTTCAAAAACCATCATTGTCCCCAGAGACCTCGGTCAATGACAGACACAGAAACCTCTTGTGGATGGCCGGATTGGCAAACAGTTTTATTTCATAAAAGTTCTTAAATTCATACATTCCATTGTCATCATCCTCACAAATATCATTCTTGTTTCCATAAACATTTATTTACAAATCTTCCACTTTTTCAGTTTCATACTTCCCCAACTCATTCTTTGTTATATACTTATCTTATATACTGTATATATATATATATATATATATATATATATATATATATATATACATATATGTAATAGATATACCACTCTGAGGTGTGCGGTTGCGCTCTGGTATCATGACGCCTGGTGTGCATTGTATGGCCGAGTACGTCAACCGCCCAAGGCATGTGATATCAGAGCACTAATCAAGACACTCAGAGTGGTATATCTATCTTATAAAATGTCAAAATTGTTTTGAGGGTTAAAAGAGGTGTGCGTTCCCGCTCTGATATACGCACGGTCACCTGATGGTGTTTGTCCATTGTGATTGACCCCATCCATCACTTTTTTCTCACCCATTTTATAAATATATATATATATATATATATATATCTCGATATACATTCATGCCTTATAATTCTTTCCCATTTATCTCTTCTTTATCAATATTCATCCATTTTGAGCTGGCCCAGTGGTGCTGAGGGCTGAAGTGCTGGTGCCTTACCTCGTGCTATGCCGGCAACCTGTGTTCAGGAATGAGAATGGGGCGCAGGAGGTTGGCAGGGATGGAGATGGATTGAGCATCCAACAGACTGCTCTCCATCTCCGGGGAGTGGGGAGTTCAGTGGTCGGTGCATGCCTGACCCCTGGTGGAGGCTGGGGTTTGGCGCCATGGAGCCACTACAGTATGGGGTGCAATGCACGGCAGATGCTTGACAGGGATATACGCTGCAGCATGCACAACCCCGTTGTAGGCATCATTGCATGCTGCGCGACCGCAGGAGCACAAGAAAAACCAGGAAATAGCTCCCGACGGATGACGGGCGAGCTCTCAGGTCCCACACCTGGCCAGCCCCAGCGCAAAAACACTGATCCAGTCTCAGTAGGGGAGGGCCCCTTAGGCTGACCCTGCCGGGGGGGTTAGCCCTTGGAGCAAGTGCCGGATGGTGAACACCAGGGTGATGGGGCTGGGGCTCCCCCAGAATGCGAGGGCCATTGGAGCAGAGGAGCATAAATAACTACCAAAAAAAAAAATATTCATCCATTTAATGTCTTCTTCCCCCCATATGTACAGTGAAGCCCGCCAGGATGAAACACAGTGTCACAGCTTTACTGCATGACAAAAGGGATTAACTTCCATTGAAACTGCATTGTTTTCTGCAGTAACTCTAGTGCAGAATTCTGCAGTGTTGTGCTTCATCCTGGTGGGCTTCACTGTACACATGGGGGAATGCTGTCTTCTTCTTCTTCCTTTCTTCTCCAGGCACTAGTGTACACTAGTGTCCTTTATTTATGACCTTCTGTTTCCACCTGTCACCCCCCCCCCCAATTCTTAATTGTCTTCCTACATGTCAAGTTTGCTTCTTTTCAACCATCCACCTTTGGTCAACCCTGTATGCTCCCTTGGCATACCCAAATACCGGTATACAAACATTTACCAAAACCACCACCCGTCCACCTTTGGGTGTCTGCCTCTAGCTTTTAGTTGGGTGGGTGGGAGGAAAAACCATATAATCAGCAAAAAATGAGGTCTGAGATCCTCTGCACCTGTGTTTAAACCCCCAAAGCCCCTCCCCTTTAGCTCATTTTTTATCCCATCATTTAATTCTCTTGTTCCTTTATCTCCACCCATTTTGTAACCTCACTTGTGAGGCCACTGACCCCCTAGTCTTTCCCATATTAGCCCAATTTTTGTCCAGTTACTATTCTTGCCCTTCTTGTCTCCACCCCCCTTGTGACCTCGCTTATGAGGTCACTGGCCTCACCCCTTTCCTCTCCCCTCCCTACAGTTGCCACTGGGCACCCACCCATTGGCTCTTGTCCAGGGGACAACTAGGCCTGCCACCTGAAACTGGCAAATCTCATTGTCTCCTGAGACCCCAGTCAATGACAGACACAGAAATCTGTTGTGGGTGCCCAGATTGGCAAACAGTTTTATTTCATAAACGTTCTTATCTTCATACATTCCATTATCATCATCATCACAAACATCATTCTTGTTTCCATAAACATTAATTTACAAGTCTTCCACTTCTTTAGTTTCATACTTCTCCAACCCATTCTTTGTTATATACATATCTTATATATATCTATTCATGCGTGCCTTATAATTCTTTCCCATTTATCTCTTCTTTATCAATATTCATCCATTTCATTTCTTCTCCCCCCCCATATGTATACATGGGGGGCCACTCTCTTCTTCTTCCTTTCTTCTCCAGGCACTAGTGTACACTGGTGTCCTGCATTTATGGCCTTCTTAGTCAGCTCAGCCCCTCCCCTTCCCCACCCTTAATTCCTTCCACTAGCCTGCCTCCCACTCACAAAGGATGGCAGGCTCTCATTTATCGGGCCCTCTCCTTTCTCCAACCCATGATGCACTTTTCTGCACCAAAATTAATTATATCATTCCCCATTCCCGACAAATGGACTCCATCATGCCTGTAGTACTCATCATCCCTCATATCTATCTCCCTCCTAATGACCCTCCCCCATACTTAGGAACAGTGCCCCTACTCTCTGGTCCATTCTGCACCTGGCTTTATCTATAGCCTTGTGGCTATGGGTGTATCTCCACACTCTTCTGGGTACCATGTCCCCTCCACCCCCCAAATTCCAGCTCTCCTTCCCTTCCCCCAGTTTCCCTCCCCTACTGGCCTGTCTTGCACTTGTACTGTGTTTCTCTACACCCAAAGTTGCACCAAGAGTTTGTCCCCACCCCATCCTTCACCCTCCCCCCATGTCTCCCACCATCCCTGTCCCCTTGCAGGTTTCTCTCCATCCTCAAAGTTCTCCTTCTGGGACTTGGCCTCTCTTCTCTCTCACTAAACCTCTCTTCTGGCCTTCCTCAAACCTCATCGGGCTTCCAGCATCCCAAAAGCATACTATCCCTCACTGCCTAATGGCCTGATCCCCTCTTATCATGCTCTACCTCTGCTTTGTGCAGGCAGGGTTCTCAGCATACTGGAGTGGTCAGACCCCAGCAGACCTCTCTCCTCCTCCTCCCTCTTCCTTTCTCCTCTTCCTCCATTGCCTGTCCTCTGAAGGGGTTCTCAGCTCCCCTAGGGTCTTAGATCTTGCTAAGCCCTTATCTCTCTCCCCCCCCCTTACTCTATGTACCCTCTCCACCGCCCTCCAACTTACTCCACCACTTCGCCCTAATGCTTGCTTTGCACCATCCCCCAGCAGGGTTCTCAACATCTGGAACTGTCCAGAATGGGTCAAATCTTCTGTCTCCCCTATTCTCCTTTCCTTCCATGACCTTCCACTCAGCACCCATCACCTCCCCTATCCTTACCCTTAAACCAACCTCTGACTGGATTCCTACTATCCTGTAGGACATGAATCTTAAATGCCTCACACCTCCCTTTCCCCTTCCCCCTCACTCCCCCCGTCTATTTCTTAGCCTTAGGTCTGGCAAACCCTAATCTATTGCACTTCTAGACACATTTTCACTTCTGTCTTACCTTAGCTAACTTGTACTGTCTGTGTTACTCCCTACTAGTTTTCCCTAGATCAACTACTTGAACTCCATTCAGTCTTACTCAAGCTACTCATTTATGTGTCATAGGGTTACCATTAAATGTCATTATGTGCTAATGTATTTACCAAGTTCAAACCTGTTATCATTGTACCTGTCTAATTCAAAACTGTTAGCACCCTGCTATTTCATTGCATTATTACAGTTTACTCACTTTTATTTGAATGTAATAATTTGTAAATCTTTGTTAGTGCTCGAAATGTATGTATACTAATCTCATGTTCCCCTTCCCCCCAGGTCACACCGTGAGATGAGCAAACTGTTGCTCAGTGTGCCTTCCTGGTGAAACATTTCAATAAATAGAATAAATAAATAAATACAGTAAATGTCCGGCCAGACCAGAGTGACCCCCGGCCACCATTTTTTCATTTTGTTATGTCCTCCTTAATATCATAAAAAATGTTCAGCCAAGGTCTGGACCCAATGTCCCCCCCCCCCGGTGAATGACCAGCATGTAAGGCTCCGAGTGAGTCTCCTCATCTCCCACAATGTCAGTAATAGCTGTGCCCATTACATTCCTCTGACTCCTTCCCACATCAGCCTACATTGCCTGGGATCTTGATATAGCTGCTGTCCCCCCAGTCTCCTTGCTACTCTTCTCTCCACCCAGAAAATGAATGAACGCCCACATATCCAAACTTCTCTGCTCCTCTTGGATCCTGTTGACAACAGAATAATTATGAAAATATATCCGACTGTTACCCCTCCACTCCCCTTCCCCCCAACCTATAGTTCATTTTTTTTTTTTTACTTAACCTGTAAAGAGAAATAGAGAAAACAGTTAAAACATCAATCATGTAATGGTCTCACAGATTTTTTGGAACAGTTTGAGTCCCACCGGCCTAGTGTCTTTAGCTCCTCCTGTGATCCCCTTTTGCCGCAGCCTCCGATGCAGACCCAATCTGGAAAGAATGGAAGGAAAACCACCTGAGATCTTCCCCCCAGAATTCTATGCCCTTTGTTAACACTGCAACCACTTGCATGCCTGTGACTGCTTTGTTGACTCCGTGTTTAAATATTAACCCAGATTCCCTTGCGTGCCCTGTGACATACACACACCGGGCATGGATCGGAAAGATGTTGCCATTTTGGTGTTGTTTCAAAACTACTCTAGCCCCTTGATCAATCTGATCCATCTTTGACTTTCTAATTAATAGCTGAACCTCCCCCTGACCCCATGTCATGTCCTCCCATTGTAAACCCCTGGAGTTGTCCCCCCTTCCATAGCCTACTACTTCACTAATTCAAAAGGCCCCGTGCCACATTACTGTAAATATGTTTGAAAATAGTGCCGCTTCATCCCTTGATCTTCACACCTTTGGCATCATTTTTAACAAGTCCTCCAACATTCCTTCTGAAATTGGCCTTCTGGAGTCCCCTGGCCTCCCCTTCATTCTCAGCCACCCTTGCATTATTCTCTGCACCAACATTCCTTTTGTGGGGCCCCTCCACCCCTTAATGGTGCAAATTAGGCCAATGGCAGACAAATTCACCCCCACAGTAGTGAGGGCTATCCCCTTCTGCCAACCATACACTACAAATTTCCCTACTTGGTCCTCTGTCATGGCCCCTCTTACCTCCATTTGGTGGCCCTCTCTGAAGGCCTGAAACACTTGCCATGACCCTTCGCATGTTTTTAGGGTCCTGGGACCCAGGAGTTATGGAACAGCAACCTGTCTCTTTTCAGCCAATTTCCCAAATGAAAAAACTGGTACCAGTGTCCTCTGTGCCTCTGCTCTCGGTGCGATGGCCCAGAATCTGTCCAGCTGCAGACAGGAGATGCTGTCAGCTATGTCATTTTGCATCCCCTCAATGTGCCTAGCCCTAAATGACATATTCAACCTGAGTCCTTGCAACACTGGCTGGTGTAGTAACCTTGTGACTGTCTCTGACATAGCCCATCTCTTGCTCAACACTTCTACTACTGCCCTAGGTAGAATTTCAAAAAGGGAGATGTCCTTTGTGAGACCTGCTGTCTTCCATTATTCAGGCCATGCCTCTGAAACCCATTTTCCCTAAAATAAGCTTCCATGTCTAAACCTCTGGCCGCGTCTATGCATAATTCCAGGTCCGTGTTATAAAGCCAGTCATCCTGCCAAAAGGTTTTCCCATTGAAATCCTTTAAGAAGTCTTCCCAGACTGACAGGTACCCTTGGTTATATCCACCCAATTATATGGCTGTGTTGCCCCCTTTGTCACCCTGGCAAGCTGCCTCATGAATGCCTGGCCAGGGCCTATTGCCCTGCAGGCAAAATTTAGGTACCCCATTAGTTGCTGCACTTGCCACAGCTGCACCCACTGACACCTTTTTGTGGCTTTTAGCAGTTGATGCAACTTTTCTGCTTTCTTGCCTGGCAGCCTAAACAGCTCAGCCAAAACATCAGTCTCTGTATCCAGAGATTCAATGCTCTGGCTGGGGCACTCCGTCTTGTCTGGGGCCAGTGGTACCCCCAATTCATGAAACATTTCCTGAAAACAGGCCAACATATGTTCTGTCTTAGCCTTCCCCTTACCTATCATCAAGAAATCATCTAGATAATGAATGACAGATTTATATCCATACCGGTGTTGAAAAGCCCATTGAAGCCACCCACTGAATAATTCGAATGTAGCGCAGATAATGGAGCAACCCATTGGCATGGTTTGGTCAAAGTAATAATCTTCTCTTATCTTAAAACCCAACAAATTCTAATCCCCGGGATGGACTGACGGCAGCCAAAATGCTGCTTCAATATCCGTCTTCGCCAGCCATGCCCCTCAAGTTGCTCTGATCAACTGCACTGCCACCTCTAAAGTGGCATAGGTAACCTTACTGTCTTCCTCGGTGATATAGTCATTAACTGACTCACCCTTGGGGAAAGACAGATGGTGAATTGCCCAGAATTCCCCCATCTGTTTCTTCAGGACTAGTCCCAATGGGGACACCCTGAGGTTCTCTAAAGGGGCACTTTAAAAGGTCCTTCCACTCCCCCCTGTTGCGAGTTCTTTGTTAATTTTTTGTTCTAATATGTCCTCTTTTCCCTTTACCGACCCCAAACTTTTGGCGTTCTGCACACCCAAGGCCCTTTGAAATGTAACCTGAAACCCTCATTGAAACCTTCCTCTAACCTCTCAACTGCCATCCTGTCAGGGTATTCTTTTAACCATTGTGCCAAAACATCAAGTCTTATGGGAGGTGACTGCCATGGGGTATGTCTGTGCCTTTAACCTATTGGGCCTATCCCTCTGGGTCTCATTGATTGTAGCTCTGTCCACCTCCGTACCCCCGGCCCCTGTGCCCCCAACCCTGATGTTGGCCCCGATATCCTTACTGCCCACCAAGAAAGGGCTGATTGCTCTGTGTCCCAGTCGCTGTCTTGGTGTTTGTGTTATACCAGGTGGTTCTACATTTTGAGGCTGGGTGGTTACCACCACATTTAGAGCACACATGCCTGAACCCACACTGAGGCCACAAACAGAAAGCTCTGTTGTAGTCCCAGAAGCATTTCTGGGCCAAGCTCTGTTTCTTTTCACCATCAGCTTCAGTGTTCCCATTCCCCATAAGGAAGTCCAGCCATAGGTCAGACTGCCGTATGTCCCATCTAACACCCCCAAAAGTTACCATCCACTGCCTGAACTGTTCATCGTACTGTAGCCAGTTGTTACCTCTCCACAGCTTATAGTAGCTTTCCTTATAATTAATGAATAGGTGAGTAGCAGTATGGCCAGCTCAGGTTTCTTCTCAATTACTATGGCTGCATAAATTATGAAACCCACCATCCATGTGTAACCCGCCTGTCGGGGGCTTACCTTTTAGCCCCCGGAAAAAAGCTAATTTACCTGGGGTTTTGGTTCCACCCCATCTTTTTGGGGGGATTCCTGTTTTTTCCCCCTGTATTCCTGGTCTTCTCCTGCTGACCCCCACATGGCTTAGAGAGAGATCAGGGCTGGAGGAGCTGATCCACAGAGCCACCAGTCTTGGAATTGGCACTATGATGCCGGTGAGATCTATGCATGTGCAGGAAGCGCATTTTCAATTGCCCATTCAGCGGCCTTTCAGTGTGCCTCTCTGGTGGTCCTGGTCCCATTGGGCAATAAGAAAAGGACTGGAGACCTTGGGGCAACCAGAGAGGCAGCAGGAAAGTGGACAAAGAAGTTTTTGTGAGTGCCAATCGTGCTCGAGTATACGGGAGCTGCCTCATGAATATTAATGAGGTGGCGTCTCTTGAAGTACCGGGAACATGTCTAGCGCTGAGGTACAGTGAGTAGTGCCAGTGACAGGCAGGGAGACAAAATAAAATATTAAATAAAAGGTGTAAAAGGGAAGGCTGACAGTCTGTGGGGTAGGAAATAAATTAAAAGGATTCCATGGACTGCAGCCAGAAGATGGGACTGTGTATTAGCTGTCAAGGGGCAAGAGGCAGTATAGTGCAGTGGTTTATGGCTCTGAGCTGCAAATCTGGTGACATCCAGAAGACCAGACCTGGGTTTGAATCCCACAGCTTCCACTTGCATACTGTGTGACCCTGAGCAAGTCACTTAACTTCCCTGTGCTCCCAGGTCGCAGCTGTAAAAAAGCGTTCAGCTTAGTGTGCTACTCCTGGTTAAACAACTAAAAAAAAAAGAGATATCAGCAGCAGCGACTGGGAGATGGCAGGTTAAAATGGGTCAGTAGTACAGTCGCTTAATAGGGCACAGGGGTAGGTACCAGATGGTGGAGAAACAATTGTATAAAGACAAAGGGTTCAGCTGCAGGGACAATTAAAACTTGGTACACTGATAAATGTGTGGACACTATTTACATCCAGCCACCATGTTTAGCAGCCATGTGACACCAGTCAGCCAACTACCAAGCCAGGATTCTTGCCTGGGACTCTGGGACTGTGTGAACAGACTTTTGGGGGAAGATATCGGGGAATGTTTAGGCACCTTTTTCTTCACCAATGAGGCATCGAGGGAGCCTCATAGATACTAATTTTTGCCTAAGGACAGCGGATCCAGCCAGTGGGGAGCAAAGGAAAGGGCTCCCAAAGGTTAAGGACTGTTGGGCTTTGAGCCAGTTTGGTGGGAGCTCCTCCGGGGGGGGGGCTCTTGAATCTGGAGAGAATGGGGCTGCAAGATTGGCCTGCCTGGGGGCTGCCAGCAATTTGTCTCCCAGGGCAGGAAGTGCCTGCCCCATCAGGACAAGGAAGAAGCAGCCTGGCAGAGAGAAAGGGAAAGCTGCAGGATGCTGAAAGTTCTGTGTTGTTCTGAAGTTGCACTACAGCAGTCAGAGAAGAGCACAGCTTGACTGGAAAAGGGAAAGTTGCAGATTTCAAGAGAGAGGTTGTGTGCTTAGCCTGAATAAAAGGACAAAGGTTGTGTCTAAGCCTGGAAAAAGATCACCAGTACATTGGTGCAGTGGTTGGATTTCTGCTTGCGACGCCGGTGACCCGGTTCGGAATGGACTTGGGTCGTCGGAGGGCCGGACATGGGGGAGAAGGCTTGAGCGTCCCCAGGACTGCTCTCCTTCTCCGGGAGGGAGGGGTGTTGTGTGTTCAGTGCACGAGTGGCACCCAGCGGAGGCTGGGTTCACCGCGAGGCACCGACGCTAGCAAGACTTCGGTGCGGGGCAGACACTGGTCGTCATTGCATGTCCCTGCCCTGCTTACAGGGTTAAAATGCTGCTGGGTCACCTCCATGATGCCCTTCCCTCTGGGCCCCAATTAGCCTCTAGTGCCAGTGCTCTCCTAACCAGATATTTGTAGTGTGAAGCTGGTAGGGGAGCAGCTCTGCAACCCCGGCCTCTGGGGGGCAAGCCAGGGGTAACTGTCGAGAAGCCTGGTGATTGCCAGAGGTGGGGGTACAGAAGGGCCGTGACCAAGGGCTGAGTTACCGGTGACCTAGCAGGCAAAAATCATACGAAATAAAATTACAAAAAAAAGCCTGGAAAAAAGATCAAGGTTGTGTTTTGAGCCTGGAATAAGAACGAAGGTGTGTCTAAGCCTGGAAAAAGATGGGATACAGAGGCTGAGGAGCAAGAGAATATAAATATGCTGAGAAAGAGAAAAGGAAGAGTAAGCCTCTTCAATTAGACAGTTGCTATGTACCTGCATGGTGAGAAAAGGGACTGTGAGTGCAGGTGATATGTTTGAGCTAGAGCGAGAATGTGGCTGTGTTAAAGTTGAGAGACTGTGAAAGCAGAAGAGTGGACAGAGGCTTCTCAGGGATGAGTGCCTGTTGTCTACTCCTGAGATACAGCAAGGAAAAGAGAGAAACAGATTGCTATGTCTACGCACCGTGGCAGGAGAGATAGAGAAAGAAAGAGAAGCAGCAGAAGACGATATGCTGAATGTTTCTGCTAGCACCCAGGGCCAGGTGGGGAACTTGCTAACCCCCATCAAGTGGAGTCTGCTGCTGCATGGGATCACGGGTCTTGTACCCGAGTACTATAGTGCTCTGATCAGAGGGAGCCGGGCCATGGGGCCACTCCCTGGTCTGGGTCCTCTGTAGTTACCAGGCATTGCGCACATGCCCAGCAATGGGGCCTGTAATGGGTCAAAGGGCACAAGCTGCAAGATCTGTTATCAAGTGAAAGAGAAAGCAAGCTGCAGCCTCTGTGCCCCCTGTTCAGGCACTGTGCCTGGTTCTGCCTGTGTTGTCATCCATCCAGAGGACTTCTGCGAACTGTGCCATCCAAGGTCTGATTCTGCAGAACTGTGAGTAAATTGCAGGAATTGCCCTACACCTGGAGACTGTAAATAGTTTAAGCACTCTCACCAGAGTTGGAGATAAAGCCAATGGTTGGAATGTAAAAAGTTACTTAATTCAAATAAGCACGCCAATGCCAGCTACCAGCTGCACTTCAGGACTGCAGCTTAAATCTGGGTGCCTAGTGAAGGACTGTGGGGTTTTATTGGACTGGGACCTGAGGGTCTGGATATAGGCACCTGCAGCAGTTAGCTAGTTAAACAGATCGGATGGCTGCATTGATTGAGATTTGGGTTTGAATTAAAGGGAAATGTGATTTTGGGAAAATGCGAATCAAAATGCTTACTTGACCTCTATTCAGCTCTCCCCATCCTTAACCCTCCCCCTGTAAATAAACCATGAAGTTATTGTTTTGCAGCGGAAATGAATCCAGAGCTTAATTGCAGCGATCCTGTTCATTGGATGAAATGGAAAAGGTAAATGTTATTTCAGCCAACCGCTCACCCCCCCCCCAGCCCTGACACGGGAGCAGAGCCTGCAGCGGGTCAGGTGTCATCCTGCACCTGGATCCATTTTCTCCTCCATTTTTTCATCCTCACAGTTCCCCCAGGGCCCCAGGAATAGAGACACATGTTCATGGAAGTGTGCATGCGTAATACAGCCCTGGTGATGGCCCCTTCCATCCACCCATCAGCCTAGCACCTGGTACTCCCTCTAGCCTGCGCTGCCACCTGGCCTCCACCATGAAGCAGACAAGGGCCGAGTGAAATCACCTTCCCTCCCTGGAGAGGAGAGCTGCCTTTCAGTGGCTCCATCCAGCTCCATACCCTCCCCCCTGCTGACCTCCAATGGCCCATGTTCATTTCCAAACATGGGTCGTCGGCGTGGCACGAGGTAAGGCGTCCAGCACCTTAGCCCTCAGTGCCACCCAGCCAGCTGAAAAGCCCCTTACTTTTTGCTGTTTATATTAACAACATCAATTCTGGTATCATTTCATAGAAACATAGAAACATAGAATTTGATGGCAGATAAGGACCGCTTGGTCCACCCAGTCTGCCCATTTCCCTACCTACTGACAATACTGTCCTGTGCACAGCCAGGCCCTTCCCAGAACTTGCCTGAGGTGACCTTCAGCGAGAATTTGACCTGCTACAGAATAATCTTCTACAATTAAAGCTCCTCTTGAATGCTAAAAAAACTAAGGCAATGCTACTTGCCCCCTCCACTTTTGCATCTAAACTTTGTTCCAGTGGATCAGCCCCCTATGTATCTACACTTCTGGGTGAGCCCCTTGAATTCATGGGTAAAGTTAAATACCTCGGGGTTTGGATAGTCCACAGATTATCCTTCACTGACCATATTGATGAGCTAACAAAAAAATTAAAACAGAGATTGGGGCTCTTTTTGTCAATCAAAAATCTTCTTACACCAGAAGCTAAAATTAGGCTGGTTCAGACAACATTCATACCCTTACTGGACTATACGGATTTCCTATATAGCCAAGGCCCAAACTTTGCCCTCTCTAAACTGGACATTCGCTACCACCGAGCCATTAGATTTGTCATTGGCTTACCCTATGCCACCCACCACTGTGAACTTTATGCCATTATAGGGTGGAGCTCTCTAAGTTTCAGATGTCCAAAAAATGCAGTGCTCTGGACCTATAGAGCAATTATTAATAAACTATCAGAATAGATTGTGCACTCCCTACCCACCTGCAGTGTTGGAAACTATTCTTTAGGAAGTCTTTCTTACATCTCACTCATAATTCCTAAGGTGAGAACCATGTACGGTAACGCATCAATTAGCTACACTCTTCTGGCCATCTGGAACACTGTTCGGAAAACACTAAAATTGTCAACCCCTGTGAAACTGAACTTCTTTAACTCCTTGTACCAACATTCATTTAGGGAAACTTGTAGCTGTTCCTGCTGAATGCACTTATCCTGTATTTTCCTAGGAATTCGGATAACGAGCCATAGGCTATGTATTGCTCTTTCACTACCTTCCTTACTTTGCTTTGCACTCCCCCCTTCCCTTACCTCTCTCTACTCTACTCTATTCCCCTGCCCCCTGGCTCTCTGTGGTCTCACTCATGAAGCTACCTCAACTCCTTGTGTGCTATAGAAGTTATTGTGCATAGGGATGTGGCATGTTTGGATGCTGTAGGTTTTAGTACCATATAATATTAAAATTTCTCTTTTTTGTATGACCTTTCATTGATTGAATCTTATATGCAATCATTGTATCTACTTAGTTCTGTATATATTCACTAATGTATTCCTATATGTAATCTGTCACCTCTAGCAGCTATTGTACAAAGGGTTGTGTTATGAGTCTGTTTTGTAAGTTAGAGTTTTTAAATTTCAAATTTTGTTTCCTTGAATGGCATTGCATTGTTTGTTCCTGTAAGTATTCCTTGTATTTATAAAGTTTTATATATATTCATGAAAATATTCCTGTATGTATTTTATGTTCAGGCCCATCTTGCAAATTAGTTTTTCTCAATGATGTTTCACCTAGTAAAATAAAGATTGATTGACTGATTGATTGATTGATTGATTGATAAGGTAAATGTTTTAACTGAATGTTGGGGAAGCTCGAACTTGGTAAGTCCATGTCTGGGGTAACTGTTGGGGAGGTGGGTTTGTACAAGAACCCAGGGGGTTGTACTACAAGCAATCATACCCACTAATATGTATTCTGGGTGGAAGCACTGCCATTTTTGTTTTAGCTTTTGGGAAAGGACCCCCGTAGGTCAGCTTATAGGAACCCATGCCCCTTGGCCTTGTAATGGCCAGCAAGCCAGGGACAGTGGCCCTCTCCAGGACAGCACTGTAGAGGGGCTAAACATGGAGGCACTGCTGGGATCTCCTGCACCAGTCATGCCCAGCATGGACCCCCCCCCAGCTTGCTAAAATGGGACCCTTGCAAGTGGCGGGAAATGGTAAAGAGGTTATGAAACACATTGGAGAATTGATTTTGATGCCAAAATCTGTCTTGGGCTGATTTCATTGCTGGTCAATGAATGTTTAGGGGAGTGGTCACCCCCTACTGATCAGAGGTGGATATTGCACAAAAAATTGTACCACTTGGAAATTAATGATGCTAAGTGTCCCCGGGGAGGGTTAGTACCATCAAAAGCTCTGAGTCGATGGGGTAAGGTGTAAACTGGTGGGAACAGATGGTGATTGTCAAAAATGAATAATGGACTGATGCTATTGTACAGAATAGTTAACCCTATGTATAAAGTAGGATGTCATAGGTCTTGACATTACTGTTAATGTGAATGAGTTACAGTGATGACTTAAGGGTAAGGCACTAGCTTGGCATGGACACCAAGAATTTAAGGGGAGGAGGAGTGTAATCCTCCTGTTGGGGGCTTATCTGCGAGCCCCCAAAAAAGGCTAATTTCCCTGAGGTTTTGGTTCCACCCCCATCTTTTGAGGGTGATTTCTGGCTTTTCTCCTGTGTTCCCTGATCTTTTCCTGCCAGCCCCTGTATTGTTTAGAGAGAGACTGGGGCCAGAGGAGCTGGTCCGCAGAGCTGCTGGTTTTGGAATTGACACTACAGTGCCGGCTAGTTCTGTGCATGTGCAGGAAGTGCATTTTCAATCGGCCATTTGGTGGACTTTCAGTGTGCCTCTCTGGTGGTTCTGGTCCCATTGGGAATAAGAGAGGGATTGGAGACCTTAGGGCAACCAGAGAGGCAGCAGGGAAGTGGCCAAAAAAGTTTTTGTGAATGCCAATTGCGATCATGGCCTGAGGCATGTGGAGCCGCTTCCCATGCATACCAATGAGGCAGCATCTTTAGAAGTATCGGGAGCCTGTCTAGCGCTGGGAAACAGTGAGTAGCACTAGTGACAGGCAAGGAGACAAAATATAATATTAAATAAAAGGTGTAAAAGTGAAGGCTACCAGTCTGTGGGGTAGGAAATAAATAAGAAGGATTTCACCGACTGCAGCCAGAAGATGGGACTGTGTATTAGCTGTCTAGGGGCAGGAGATATCAGCAGCAGCGAATGAGAGAAGGCAGGTTCAAAAGAGTCAGGAGTGCAGTCACTTAACAGTGTGCAGGGATGGCTACCAAATGGTGGGGAAATAATTGTATAAAGGCAAAGGGTTTGGCTGCAGAGGCAATAAAAACTTGGGACACTGATAAATGTGTGGACACTGTTTACATCCAGACACCATGTTTAGCAGCCATGTGACACCAGTCAACCAACCACCAAGCCAGGATTCTTGTCAGAGACTCTGGGACTTTGTAAACAGATGTTTGGGGGAAAATACCAGGGAATGTTTAGGTGCCTTTTTCTGCACCAATGAGGCATCGAGGGAGCCTCATACATATTAATTTTTGCCTAAGGACAGTGGCTCCAGCCAATGGGGAGCGAGGAAAGGGCTCCCAAAGGTTAGGGACTGTTGGACTTTGAGCCAGTTCAGTGGGAGCTCCTCCAGAGCTCCTCCTCCCCTGGAGAGATAGAGGCTGCGAGGTGGGCCTGCCTAGGGGCTGCCAGCAATTTGTCCCCAGGGCAGGAAGTGCCTGTCCCATCGGGAAAAGGAAGAAGCAGCTTGGCAGAGAGAGAGAGAGAGAGAGAAAAAGGGAAAGCAGCAGGATGCTGAAAGCTCTGTGTTGTTCTGAAGTTGCACCACAGCGGTGAGGGAAGCACAGCTCGACTGGAAAAGGGAAAGCTACAGATTGCAAGAGAGAGGTTGTGTCCTGAGCCTGAAAAAATGGACAAAGGTTGGGTCTAAGCTTTGAAAAAGACCAAGGTTGCATTCTGAGCCTGAAAAAAGAACAAAGGATGCATCTAAGCTGGGAAAAAGATGGGATATAGAGGATTAGGAACAAGAGAATATAAATGTGCTGAGAAAGAAAAGGAAGAATAAGTCTCTTCAATTAAAGAATTGCTATGCACCTGCATGGACAGAAAAGGGATTGTGAGTGCAGGTGATATGTTGAGCCGGAGCGAGAATGTGGCTGTGTTAAAGTTGAGAGACTGTGAAAGCAGAAGAATGGATAGGTGCTTCTCAGGGTTGAGTGCCTGTTGTCTGCTCCTGAAATGCAGCAAGGAAAGAGAGAAACAGATTGCTGTGGTTATGCATTGTGGCAGGAGAGGCAGAGAAAGAAAGAGAAGCAACAGAAGAGGATATGCTGAATGTTTTTGCTGGCACCAAGGGCCAGGTGGGGAGCTCATTAACCTCCATCAAGTGGGGTCTGCTGATGCAGGGGATTACGGGTCTTGTACCCGAGTGCTATGGTGCTCTGATCAGAGGGAGCCGAGCTGTGGGGCCACTCCCCGGTCTAGGTCCTCTGTAGTTGGCAGGCCTTGCGCACTTGCCCTGCAATGGGGCCTGTAATGGGTTGAAGGCACAAGCTACAAGATCTGCTATCAAGAGAAAGAGAGAGCAAGCTGCAGCCTCTGTTCCCCCTGTTCAAGCATTGTGCCTGGTTCTGCCTGTGTTGCCATCCATCTCAAGGACTTCAGCGAACGGTGCCATCCAAGGTCTGATTCTGCAGAATCGTGAGTAAATCACATGAATTGCCCTGCACCTGGAGACTGTAAATAGCTTAAGCACTCACACTGGGGCTGGAGATAGAGCCAAGGGTTAGAATGTAAAAAGTTACTTAATTCAAGTAAGCGTGCCAGTGTCGGCTACCAGCTGAACCTCAGGCCTGCAGCTTAAGTCTGGGTGCCCAGTGAAGGACAGCTGGGTTTTAATGGACTGGGACTTGTGGGTCTGGGTTTGGGCACCTGCAGCAGTTAGCTAGTTAGACAGATTGGATGGCTGCATTAATTGAGATTTGAGTTTGAATTAAAGGGAAATGTGATTTTGGGAAAATGCAGAATCAAAATGCTTACTTGACCTCTATTCCATTTTCCACATCCTAAACCATCCCCCTGTAAATAAACCATGAAGTTATTGTTTTGCAGCAGAAATGGATCCCAAGCCTAATTTTAATGAGGCTGTTTACTGGATGAATTGGAAAAGGTAAATGTTTTAACTGAATGTGGGGAGTTTCGAACTTGGTAAGTCCATGCCTGGGGTAACTGTTGGGGAGGTGGGTTAGTATGACATCCCAGGGGGTTGTACTGCAAGCAATCAGGCATACTAATATGGTCTCTGTGTGGAGGCACCACCATTTTTGTCTTAGCTTTTGGGAAAGGAGCCCCGTAGGTCAGCTTATGGGAACCCAGGCCCCTTGGCCTTGTAATGGCCGACAAGCCAGGACACCGGCCCTCTCCAGGACGGTGCCAGAGAGGGGCTAAACATGCATCCTATGTTTTGCCCTTGTTAGCTTTGTCCTTCTTCCCTTTCCCCAGTAGCACCACTTCCACCACCATATGCTTCCCTATACTTTCCTTCTCATCATATTTCGTAATGGCCTCTTTACTCACCAGTGCAATGATATCCATGTATTGTCACTTCCATGTTTTTTCTTTTGTTGTTAATAGTACATGTTATCCTATTCTCATACCTGGAGACCCTATCTCCCTCATGCCCTGCCATTCGCCCCAAACTGGACCCTGATCTGTCTTGACTTCTTCTTTCTCTCCTTTCTTAATCTCCACTAGGGCCTTCTCAAATTGTCCCATCCCATCCTCCCCCCTAACCTCCAACATTTGTTAAACATATTCCCTAATACCCTTTTGAAGAAACCATCCCTTGACCCAGACTGTCTCGCTAACTACAGACCGATCTCTAACCTGCCCTTTTTGGGCAAGGTTATTAAGAAAGTAGTTGTGTTGCAGCTCGAGGACTTACTTACCACCCATGAAGTCTATAATACTCTCCAGTCCGGTTTCAGGAAGAGGCATAATACTGAGACAACGTTGGTCCGGGTACTTAATGATCTCCTAATAGCGAGAGATCAGAGAAGCCGTTCGATCTTGGTTCTCCTCAATCTCTCTGCAGCATTTGATACCGTGGACCATGGGATGTTGCTAGAATGCCTTTAGCTGTTCTGTGGACTGTCAGAGACAGTCCTCAGATGGTTCCAATCTTTCCTCACAGGCAGAACTCAGAGGGTAGTATCAGGAATGTTTTCCTCAGCTCCCTTTGCTCTGTCCTGTGGGGAGCCGCAGGGTTCTGTGCTTTCCCCCATATTGTTCACGTGCATATGCTGCCATTGGGGGACATTATAAGGTGTTATGGGCTGAGTTTTCACTGCTATACAGATGATACTCAGCTCTATATGTCCTTTGTACCTGAACAAAATGACGCTTTATCGGTCTTTAACAACTGCCTCGCTAAGATTCAGGGCTGGATGAGTGCTAACTGGTTAAGACTGAATCCGGATAAGACCGAGGTGCTGGTGGTGGACTTAGGTCACCGTGCAGAGAAGTTGTCTCCTGGACTTTCTTCCGGCCTTGTGTTGGGGGATAAACAGTTGAGACCTTCTGAACAGGTGCGAAATCTGGGCGTAATTTTTGACGGCGAGCTGACACTGAAGGCGCAGGTGTCGGCTGTTGTCAAGTCTTCCTTTTACCATCTGAGGAATATTGCCCGGATAAAACACCTTGTTCCACGTGATGACCTTCCAGTATTAGTCCACGCCTTTGTTTCCTCGCATCTTGATTACTGCAATGCTCTATATCTAGGGTTGCTGGGGGTGGATCTCCGTTGCCTGCAGCTGGTGCAGAATGCTGCAGCCAGGTTGTTGATGGGGCTGCCAAGAACTTGCTGTATCACACCTGTGCTGCGCGAACTGCACTGGCTGCCAGTGCAATGGAGAATCACCTTCAAGGTCGCATTGCTGACCTATAAGACCCTACACGGTTAGGGACCAGACTACTTGCAAGATCTCCTACGGCCTTACCGCCCTCTTCGCTCGCTTCGCTCTGCCAATGATGGATTGCTAGATGTTCCCAGGGTTCTTCTTCAATCATCTGGGGCCAGAGCTTTTTCTTTTATGGTTCCAACCCTGTGGAATTCTCTACCCCATCGGATTCGAGAGTGCCAGTCCACAGAGCAATTCAAGGCTTCTTTAAAAAGCTATTTATTTGAGAAAGCCTTTGATTAGGCCAACCCATTGTCTTTCAATTGTCTTTAAATGTATATTTATTTGTTGGTTGTTTATTTGTATTGTATCTGCGCTTTGACAATTTTGAAAAGCGCTTTATAAATAAAATTTGATTTGATTTAATTTGATTTTGATTTGATAATACTGCTACCCAAATTTGGGGGTTCATTACCTGGTCAGGTGGCTGGTTCCAGAGTAGGGGGTAGCCCAATTTTTGTCCAATGACTATTCTTCCTCCTTTTTGTCTCTGCCCCCTTGTGACCTCGCTTATGTAGTCACTGGTCTCACCACCCCCTTTTCCTTCCCCCCTCCCTACAGTTGCCACTGGGCCACCCCCCAATGGCTAAGGCTCAGGGGAAAACAGGGCCTGCCACCTGAAACTGGCAAACCTCATTGTGATCATAATTAACAATAATTAAACATCAACATTAAAGGCCACCAATCAAAAAACATGACACTCTGGAAATGGTGATTATGATTAATGATGATCTCATATTACCATGATTTTTCATGACTGCCCATGGTCAAGATTACAGTAATACATTAAAAAACACTTTATTTTTTCCCTCTACTTTTGGAATTTATCTTGTATTTAGACATCTTTATTGGAATGATCAGTTATGATACATCTTTTCTAGAAGCTGACTGCTTTCAGTTATACTTAATGATATCTCACATCTTACAGTAGTAAAAAAGGCTCATATTGGTTTATATAGCCCATTAACTGGTTCCTTTTATGGTTGTGGTGAGTTCCTAAAAGTACCTGGTTTGTGCTCAAAGCCTTTCCTAATAGTCTGCAAACTAATACTGGCAATGCAAAATTAATTTAAAAATAGAAATTACCACTGTTTTGATCCATAAACTGTGCTTTGGAAATATGAAAATTAGGTATGCAAATGTGTATACTATACCAGACATTACATGTATTCTTCCTAATGGGATTAAAACTTGACTTCACATGATTTACATTATGCTTGATAATGAATTTGTCTTTGCTGATATGTAACACTCATATTTTCATAATTGTAACAAATAAAACTTCTGTGACTGGCAGTCTTATAATACTGAACTAATATAGCCATCAATGATTATCCCTTGATCATCCACATATCATCAACAACCATCATACTGATTTAAGATTACAAAAATAATCAATAATCATCAGTTGGTGATTTCTACCATGGGGAAGAGAAAAGGGTTGTACCTCACTGAAGAAACTACATTTTTTACTTTTTTATAGTGTGGCTGCAATGGTGAACAATTACTGATTACATGCAGATGTGATCAGCATTTCAGAATATGTGCTCATTTTGACTGACTTTGTTTTGTAAACTGTGGAAACATCTCTGTTTTTCTGCTGTCTTTGATGTTTGGGATTTGGCTGCTGTGCATTATGGGAAATGCATATATTTAAATGCAAAAGAGATTTGAGCTCTGGTAGTTGTTGCTACAATTCCCTTGCTGACCTACAGATGGTAGTATGCTGAGGTTTGCATCTTTTTTTATCTGTAAATTTTTCACCCAGCATTGCAGATTAATAACTTTGCCCCCTTTCAACTGATTTACATGAAATTTAGAAAGTACACCCTCTGTGTCAGGAACTCTTAATCCTGTAAATGCCATGTAGATTGGTTCAGGGAGGCAAAGTTTTAGAGGACACAGAACTCATGCATTATTAGTGGTCAGTGCACACATCCATCAGTGATTCATTCTTACCTCAGAGGGCACAGCACACAAGCATTATTAATGGGCAGTGCACACATCTATCAGTGATTCATTCTAATTTCAGAGGGCGTAGAACTCAGACATTAATACTGGACAGTGCACACATGCATCAATGGTTCATCCTTACCTCAAAGGGCACAGAACTCAAGCATTATTAGTGGACAGTGCACACATCCATCAGTGATTCATCCTTACCTCAGAGAGCACAGAACTCAGGCATTATTAGTGGACAGTGCACAGAATTTAGGCATTATTACCGGACAGTGCACACATCCATCAGTTGTTCAAGTTGCTGCTGGAATTCCCTTGCCAACCTACAGATAGTAATACACTGAGGCTTGCATCTTTTTTATCTGTGATTTTTAGACCCAGCATTGCACGTTAAAAACTCTGCCCCCTTTCAACTGATTTACAGGAAATTTAGAAAACACAGCCTCTGTGTCAGGAACTCTTGATCCTGTAAATTCCATATAGATCAGTTCAGGGGAGCAAAGTTACAGAGGTACAGAGGTGCAAAGAAATGCAAAAGTCTCAGTTTTTTTAAATGTTAAGCCTTTTTTTGCCACCCGATAACTAAACAAGCATTTGTCAATGCTGAATGTTTGCTTGCTGGTATTAGCATTGGAAATGCAGGAGTTAGACAGATGTAGAATAGGAAGGGCTGTGAAGTATTGAACTTCACGCCAACCCCACCTCCACCCTGTAGAGATGGACAGGCATTGGAGTATGCATTTGGATCGTCACCCATAACGTTCATGCCATTTCACCTTACCCTATCCTGCAAACGCCGACAGGTGCTGGACGGTAATTGGGGGTGTTCGCTTGTCACCCTATCTCATAAGGACATAAGCTGAAATGGGTGCAGTATAGGAGAATGGGGTGAACTGTGGGGCCAAAGAGTCCAAGGCACACCTCGATGCCTGTCACTGGCTGCAGGGTGGGGGGTGGATGGCATGAGCTTTACAGTTGGCAATCCAAAGGCACACCTCTGATGCCTTTCAGTCTGTACAGGGTGGGACGTTATGAATAGAAACCCTAATGCCCTGGGCATTTGTTGGTATTTGTACTACAAATTTTCAGCATGGCCTTTTTGTGAACCCCACCTCATGAAAACATTTGTTGGAACCTCTTCTCATGAATAGTGGCAGTGTGATTTTGATAATGTGTCCCAAACTTTGAATTCCCACAGCGACCATGCCATTCTGCGCCAGATGTACAAAAACACAGATTGGGCAGGATGTGAAGAATGACAGCTGTGCCATTCATAGGGAGGTGTGAAGAGATGGCAATGTTGAAAATCTGTAGTGAAAATATTAAAATGCTCGAACTTCTGAGCATAGGTGGAAACTGCACAATGCATACGCATAACACAGTCATTTAGTGGAATTATTTCACCAAATTTTGTGACCTCTGCTCATGAACACTATCACTATGATTTTCTTAATCTGTCCCGAACATTGATTTCCCACAGTGACCATGCTGTTCTGTTCCAGATGCGTAAACACATATTTTGGGCAGGATATGAAAAATAACAGCTGTACTGTTCATGAGGAGGTGTGAAAAAATGCCAATGTTGAAAATCTGGAGTGAAAATATTACCAATGCGCGAAATTACGAGGGTGCGTGGAAACTGCGCAATGTGCGCTCATAACACAGTAATTTTATGGACTTTTATCACTAAATTTTCAACATAGGCATTTTAGCACCTCTGCTCATGAACAGTGTCACTGTAATTTTTTTAGTCTGTCCTGAACACTGACTTCCCACATCGACTGTGCTGTTGTGTGCCAGAAGTGCGAAAACACATTTTGGCCAGGATGTGAAAAATAACAGCTGTACTGTTCATAAGGAGGACTGAAAAAATGCCAATGTTGAACATCTAGAGTGAAAATACTACAAATTTGTGAAGTTACGAGGGTGCATGGAAACTGCACAATGCACGCTCGTAACAGAGTCATTTTATGAACTTTCATCACCACATTTTCAACATAGGCATTTTAGCACCTCTGCTCATGAACAGTGTCACTGTGAGTTTTTTAATGTGTCCTGAACACTGATTTCCCACAGCAATCATGTTAATCTGTGCCGGAAATGCCAAAACATATTTCAGCCAGGATGTGAAAAATGGCAGCTGTACTGTTCATAAGGAGGTGTTGAAAAATACCAATGCTGAAAATCTGGAGTGAAAATATTACAAATTCACAAAGTTATGAGTGTGCATGGAAACTGCACAACACACGCTTGCAAAACAGTCATTTTTTTGATTTGTTTCACCAGATTTGTAACATAGGCTTTTTGAGAGCTCACCTCATAACCAGTGGCACTGTCATTTCGTTACTCGGTCCCAAAAGGTGATTCTGTGCAGTGACCATGAAATCACAGTTCGGGACTGAATAACACCATGACAGTGACTGAATTCATGAAGATTGGTCCTAATAACCCCATGTTGAAAATGTGGTGCTAAAATGGCTGAGATATCCACATAAGTTGAAAAAATCCTATTTATGCCATTATACAGCTTACCTTTCTTCAGTTCGCAGTTGGCATTGAAGAGTGCAGATATGTTCCTGGTCCACCAAAGATCATAGCACCAGATTCCGGAGGGAAGTATGGGGGGGGGGTTGGTGTGCAGATGGTGGACGTTGGTTGGGGGGAGGAGGCAGAAGAGACCACAAGGGATCATTTTCTTTGTTTCAGGGACACAAATAAAAGACATCACAGGAAGTTTTTTCTTTTTGCAGGCTTCCTATGTGCACACTGGGGTGGGCTCCAAGTGTTCCACATGCATTTTGGGGTGGGGGGACTGAAGCCAATGGGGATTGGGCCCCCTGTCAGCACAGAAACATGTGTGTGTGTGTGGGAGGGCATGATGCCAAGGGGTATTGGGCACCTTCACTTCCACAACAAATGGGGGGACATTATGCCACCGGGGAGTGGACTCCCCCATTGGCAAATAAACTGAGTAAGGGGCATGCTGACAGGGGGATTGGGCATCCCCATTGGCTTTCTTGGGGCCTACCACCACCACCATGTTAAAGGAAATGTTACAGCAGGCAAGGTATCACACTGCAATGACGGGTCGCTCCCTCATTGCAGGGGAATGGCCGACACTGCAATGATGAGGCGGCCCCTCATTGCAGTGGCCAAATCATTTAAAGTTGGTGGCACTTCTGCAAGAACCAGTGTCATCAGGACACTGGGCCTGCATTGGGTGAACAACAGTGCCAAGCCCACAAATGCAGTGCCGGCATTGGCTGCCACAGTGTCGCACCTCCATAACCTGCTTCTCTCCTAAACTGCCACATAATGTTTCGCGTGCATGCACGCAAGCAAACATAAAAAATAGGAGACTTTGAATCCTGAAACTTTCTGGTTTGATAGACATTGGTCCAAGGTGTGGGCTTTTGTTGTTTTTAGATTCCACTGTTAAAGCAGTTGTTTTTAAATATTTAATAAAAGACATGGAGGCAATCTGGAAAATCAGGTAATGTGGAAAATCATATGTGGCATACATTATTGTGTAGTTACTGAAAATGATGTGTTTTTGAGCCAACAGACCAAGTAAAACAAACAAAAAAAATATTACATAGTCATATAGATGTTTTCAAGCTACTTATGACGGAACTGCAATAAATTTCACTTAAGCATATCTATTCTTGTTTGACAGCTATCTGTTATTCAGCTGTGAACTGCAGGCTAAGACTGTTTTGGGACAGGAAACTAACATGGGGAACAGAAATGTGGGTGCATTTTACCATTGATTATTTCTCAGGCAACCATGGAATACTTGAGAATTAATCAATGGTCACCTGATGCTGTTGGACCAATTCTGTGCAACCCTTTCTTTTCCTCATGTTACAAGATTTGTTGTATGCCTCCATGTACCACCAGCGTTCATAAAATGGGCAAAAAAAAATCTTAAATGCTGATTGGCTGGACGGCATTTCCAGCCATGTCCTTATCAGCAAATAACTCTTCAATGGACGCTACTTGTGCCAACCAAGACATAGTGCAGGTGGAAATCACTCTGTGCCACTGCTGTTCCACTGCAACTCCTCAGCTAACAGCTGATGGCAACAAGACACCGGCAGCTTGGAAACGGTGGAACAAATATAGAACTACTAAATAATGCAACTGGCTTATGTGAAAACCCCACTGCCAACAGACACACTCAAGGTCTATATTTTGTGCCAAGTCCACACGATATCAGTGGCATAAAGCATTTAAAAAAGAAACTAAGCTGCAGTTCACGGCACAAGCACAATCTCTAAACATTTCACAGAGCTGCTCCTCCATTATCTCTTTCTCTGTAACAAGTACAACCCCCCCTCCATAAATAACAGACCCAACACAAAGAAACTAAAATAAAAAAAAATCTCCAAAGGCACCAGTAGTTACACTTTTAAAATTGCAAAAAAATGGAAACAGCCCTATACGGTGGCCACAAAGGGCCATGATCGGTGTCAGTAACGTAGCACTCAAAATGAAACATCCAACGTGAAAGAAAAAAAATAGAAATAAAACAAAACACACAAAAAAATGATTTCTTGATGGGGGTGGGCCGGGTGATAGAAGAAACATAACAGAACACCTGAACTTGGAAATGCTCGGTACAAGTAAAACTGAGTCAGCAGTCAGTCACTTCTCAGATGCATAGACAAAGTAATAAATGTTGAAATAATAATAAAAAAAGTTAAATGTATAGGGCTTGTGCTGGGGGGCTTACATACACTGTATGGTATTTTTCTACTTTTTACCTTATGAATAGATAAGAAGATCTATGCTAGGGACTAGTTTTTTACTATTTGACCTAGTGAAACCTCCATTTTTATATTTCCGACTTTTTTTGTTCTTTTTTTTTTAAATAAGTATTAGGGGCCCATTTTATAAGTGTAATAACACACTCCAAGGTGTGGGTTATCTCCTGATAAGAGCACACCCAGGTGCATAAGACACTCGGTGCAAGCACCTCATGCCTCATAACGCACCTGGGCATGCTCTTATCAGGAGATAACCCACACCTCATTGTGTGTTATTGCTTGCATATCATATGCAACTCAGAGTTTCCTATTCAGTCAGCTGCTGTCTTCCATGCCCAGTGCATCCAGCACTTGGTGTTTTTATCATAGGCTGGGTATCCTGCTGGTAGCTCTGCCATGCTTCCTCTGTCTTTCTTCATGTCCACTGCTGCTGTCCTGGTTAACCCTTTAAATCTATCCAATCTCTCTTGACCCCAGTCATTGACCCCATATTTACCACCTCTCTGGGCAAACAGTGTCACTTGTCCACCACCCTCTTTATAATGTAGGATCTCCTTACAGTACTCTTGAAATGTCCTGGGGGCACCCACTAGCTTAACATTGTGCCTTCTGGTTGTTGTGTTCTCATACAATTTCAATCATATGTTTATCTGCATAGAAACATACAGTAAATATTTCTATCCTGGTCCCCCATTCTCTCCTGGACACCACAGAGTATATGTTAAGGCTCCTCAACCTTTCCTGACAGGTTCTCCACTTGTGCTTCTGTATCATATTAGTTTCTTGTGGTCTGTCTATAGATGAGCCTATGTTTTTTATCCTCTCGCCAATGTCCCCACACCTCTATCATCTCTGATAAATTCTGGTTCAGCCTGCTTTCACCTACCTAGCCCCCCTCTTATTCCCCTCCCCCCCATAGCCTATTCCCTCAGTTTATGTGATTCTCGCTCTTTCACCCTCCGCTGCCCCCACTCAAACTCTGATATGGCTGCTTTCACCTTCTCCTTTTCACATCTATGGCATTCTCTTCCCACCTATCTCCATTCACTACCCTCGCAAAAACCTACTGCTACCTAGCTTGTGATGTATGCTTTTTTATTGACTTTCAGTTTATTTCAAGTTGCACGTTTTGCCATTCATTGTTAATATTGGCTGATACCTTCTCAGGCACCTATGTAACCTGCCTAACTTGCTGTAATATTGTTCCATTCTTTTACTCGGGCTTATTGAAACCTGCCTAAAATACCACTGTTAATCTGCCTGCTTCTCATTTATGTATGTATCGTACTTCTCTTCCCACTTCCCCTGGGTCACACCTGGAATCGAGCCTTGGCTCAGTGTGCTTCTCCTGGTTACCAACTTTAATTAATCAATCAATCAATAAATCAATAAATGAATAAATAAATTTTTTAGGTGAGGTTTTCAGCACTGGGTGCAGTACTCCTGGTGCAGCCACACCAGGGTCCTATAGAGGGGAAATGTCACATCCTTCCTTCTGCTGGTAAAACCCCTGCCTGTGCATCTCTGCATTCTGCTGGCCTTGGTAGATACTTTTTTTCATTGGACTAAATGCCACAACATGCCAGAAGAGGTGATGGACTGAGTGACCATGTAATTTTGCACATCTGTGCTTCACTGGGTTTCTAGTAACGTTACGCCATTGAGGAGGGAAAAGGAAGAGACTGACTGACACTGGCCAAAAGATAGGACCTGCAAGAGAGGGAGGCAAAAACCGTGAGAGAAACAAACAATTTGTATATTAATAACCACTGAAATTATGAATGCAGTTATGAATGCAAATAAAATACTTTTGCCACTTGGTAGTGCACTCATGTGGTGCTCTAAATGTATCGTACTCTTGCTGACAGTGCACCCACATGTCACTATTTTCAGTTATAATGAACAGTTAGAAAAATAATAATACCTTGGACAACCTGAAGAAGAAAAAAGAAATGGTAATAATTTAAATGGAAAATACTTAACCAGGCAAATAACAATTATTACATAAAGGGACATGAGGTAGTCTACCTTAGCATAGGAGATTTCTGGTGAATGTGGAAGACAGGAAGAGAGAGAGAGAGAGAGAGAGAGAGAGAGAGGAGAGAGAGAGAGAGAGAGAAAGAAAGGGGGAGAGAAAAAAGGAGAGAGACAGACAGAGTGAGAAGCAATCATGAGAAAACAAATACTCATATGCATGTGTATCCAATAGCCATCATATATTCCAACATTCTTTGATCCGTTTTATAAAGCCAAAAGTAATCAACAATTTAAAAAAATATATGATAAATACAGTAATAGTTAGTAGTGTTGAACAACATGAAACTAATGATGGAAAGAAGGAACTTACTGTATGATATACTTACAGTGCCTATTCAGAAGAAATGGAAGAATTTAAAGTGATTGGAACCATGCACTATTGTCTCTTCATTGGCAGAAGGTCACTGAGTCAGTCCCTCCAAGAAAACCAGGGGTTGTATTCCCAAAATGATTTGGGACTACGTCCCACACCACAACTCCAGTTGCTGACAGAAATCTCTGCAGTTGTGGAGATTGGTATTCTTAGTCCTCTGTAGCTGCAGGAGATGTTATGCCTGGTCCCACCAGCAATCACATTTTTCCACAGCTGTGGTGAAAAAGCACTTGCAAGCTGCCATAAATCATAGAGCCGGTCATAAACTGGCTCCACTTTTGAGAATATCCTAGCTGTGAGAGAAACTGTGGTTCCACAAGTGACAACCCACTTGCGCTGAGTTTTTACCACAGTTGCAGGATTTTAATAGGCTCTAAGAATCTGGCCCCAGGTGCAGTGGAAGTGTTCACTATCATCATTCATCACCCATCCGTGTAGGCAGAGCAACATTACAGTTAGACATGCTACTGTAGTTCTCTGGTCAGTAATGATCACCACTGCTGCTGTGGACATTTTCTCTGAGTTAATGCTAGCTATGAGATGGGTGAGATAGTGTATTGTGACAGGAGTCAGTGCAAGCCACGCTTCAGCCTTTAACTGCCAATGAAAAAGAGGGTTCATCATCAACTCCCCCTGTTCCGGTCAGGTCATCCATGTACTGAATGCCTGAACCACAG
This sequence comes from Neoceratodus forsteri, assembly GCA_016271365.2. Taxonomy (NCBI): domain Eukaryota; kingdom Metazoa; phylum Chordata; order Ceratodontiformes; family Ceratodontidae; genus Neoceratodus; species Neoceratodus forsteri. Next base: position 1,122,535,254 of record CM057449.1, on the reverse strand, counting down.
TGGCTGCAGACATACAGATCTCTGGCTAGGACCATACTACTACCACTACTTTTTTGTTGGCAACACCTACCTGAGAGATATAGATCACAGAGGACTGGATCTGGTGTCTTTTTTCAGTGGAGAGATAGCTGCCAATAATATTAGCATTCAGTTCAACTGCTCACAGATGTTCACTAGAGCCTGTTGCAACACCTGAAGCAGTGGCATTGCCTGGCTGGTGCTTGCATTTGCAGTACTTAGAACTTAGGTGACATGTTCAAAGGGCTGCAGGATCTGAGGGAGGTTATCCATCATCTTCCACTGAGCTGCAGTGAAGGACAGGGATGCAGAGTCCCAAGGTACAGTACAGTGTATCATAGTGCAGTCTGTGAGGGTGTTGTATTACTCAAACAGCCATTTGTGCATATACAGAGTAGAATTCCACATTTCATTTGATGTAAGGGAATCACTTCTCTGACTTGGAGTTTCCTCAGCTGCTGCTTGGATTTTGCAGAATGGTTGAAATGTCGACATATCCGATGTGCAGTTACCAACATGCTGTTGTAACCCGGGCACTGTGCAGCAATGGGCTACTACCCCTGTCTGTTGGGGTCCAACCAGGTTGAGGGGCCTGGGATCTGTTTTGATGGTAATGGGGAGGTTCCTTCCCAAAGATATAAAATAAATAGCAAGGTGCCTCCACCCAGAGTAAAATATAGTGGTCCAGTTATTTGTACAGCACCAGGTGCACCTGGTCTAAGCAGAGAAACAGTTCTGTTGTTGCTTGTCTGCTCTGACTACACTGGCTCATATTATAGCAATAAAATTAAGCTGTGATTCTGAAACAAACGTGTTTGGTGACTTCACTGGAGCGTCTGAGCTCCTGGCTCTGGAGTACGAGTACTGTTGTCTCTTTATGCAAGTGATAGGTACTGCCTAGCCTTGGCAATACCTGGCTGACCCCCCAGACTGCCTTGTCTGGCACACTCTCCTCTTTGGTTCTCCAGGTATACATAGTCTGTTACTCTCTGCAGACAGCAGATGCAGGCTCCTTGGTGACAGGTCTGCGTGGCACCCAGGCTGATGGGCACGCAGTCTGTCAGATGAATTTCCACCTTTGTGACGGCTATATATAATACTTTCTAGCTCCCCCAGACAGTGTAAAGCTCAGCAGGCTTCTCCCAAGGCCACTTCTGTTTTTAGTATGCACTTCAGGCTGTGTAAATTCAGTCCCAGTAAATTTGGAAAGTACTTGTAAGATTATTATTTTCACATGGGAGGACGCACTTGAGGGTATGATGCCTTTTATTGGGTAGGGGGCCCAATCTTGTTTGCAGTCATGGTATGCCTGGTAGATGGCAACAGCATTCTTTGCTTAAAATACCCAGTTACAGACTGTGGTGCTTTGCTGACTGGAGTGCTAGTTGTCACTTGCATGCTGCTTGTGGTGGTGTTGCTTGTGCTGGCATCATGTACCAACTCCTCACTGCTGGTTTCTTCCTCCTCCTGATCCCCACACTGACCCCCACAAATAACAGGTCTATTATGACCAAGTTGTACATAGAAACACAGAAACATAGAGTTTGATGGCAGATAAGGACCACTTGGCCCACCCAGTCTGCCCATTTCCCTACCTATTGGATAAGCTGCAGATTCTAGTTAACGAACAGCTTACTTTCTGCAACCCGCCACTGTAATTGCCTTATGTCTGTCCCATGCATGTTTGAATTCCCCCACTGTTTAAGACCCCACAACCTCTCCAGGAAGGCGGTTCCATGCGTCCACCACTCTTTCCATGAAAAAGAATTTCCTCACATTACCCCTGAGCTGTCCCTCCTCTAACTTTAAATTGTGTCCTTGTTCTTACACATCTCTTTTTCTGAAAGATGCTACCCTCCTGGACTTTGTTGATTCCCTTGAGGTACTTAAAAGTTTCTATCATTTCCCCTGTCCCTCCTTTCATCAAGGGTATACATATTAAGCTCTCTCAGTCTCTCTTCATATGGTTTCTGATGTAGACCCTGTACCATTTTAGTTGCCCTCCTCTGGACTGCTTCCATCCTGTCTATGTCCTTGTGTAGATGAGGTCTCCAAAACTGCACGCAGTACTCCAGATGGGGTCTCACCAACTGTCTGTAGAGAGGGATAACCACTTCTCTTTTTCTACTTGTGATGCCACCCTATGCATCCCAGTATCCCCCTGGCTCTCCTTACTGACTTCTCACATTGCTTACCCACCTTTAGGTCATCTGATATGACTACACCCAGATCCCTTTCCATTATTGTTGTTGTTAGTACCTCCCTGCTATTGTGTACTTTTCTCCTGGATTTTTATTTCCCAGGTGCATTACTTTGCACTTCTTTGCATTGAATCTAAGTTGCTATATGTCTGACCATTCCTCCAACCTTGCCAAGTCCCATCTCATCCTTTCTACACCTCCTTGTGTATCAACTCTGTTACAGATCTTTGTGTCATCTGTAAGAGGCATACCTTGCAATGTCACCTATAAAGACATTAAAGAGGACTGGACCCAGTACTGAGCCCTGAGGTACTCCACTAGTAACCCCCCTTTCTTCAGAATGTGTTCCATTCACTATTACCTTCTGTGTCCTGTTGTGCAGCCAGTTTGTTACTCCAGACTACCACCCTGACCCACCAAGCTGGTTAACTTGATTATTAATCTTTGTGGGGACTGTGTCAAATGCCTTGCTAAAGACTAGGTAGGCCATATCCACAGCCCCTTCCTGGTCTATTACTTTGGTCACCCAGTCAAAGAAATCGATTAGATTCATCTGACATGACCTTCCTGCTGTGAATCCATGCTGCTTTGGTCCCAGCCCCACTGGCCTCTAGGTACTGAACAATTCTTTCTTTCAGAAGTGATTCCATCATTTTCCCGCCACTGAGGTCAAACTAACAGGTCTGTGGTTTCCTGCTTCTGCCTTGCTCCCACTTTTGTGAAGGGAATCACATCTGCCCTCCTCAGTCCTCAGGTACCACCCATCTTCCCATGATTTGTTAAAAGTGTGGTTAGTGGTGTCACTAGGTCCTCCTTAGTTTTTTAGGATTCTAGGGTGAACTCGCTAGCCCCATTGCTTTTGTCCACCTTGAGTTTTAGGAGTTCTTTCAGGACTCTTTCTTCTGTAAATGGACTGGCATCAACCCCCACCCAGAGTACTTCTATTGTTTGGTTTAGGTAACTCCTCCTCTCTTCTTTTGTGAATACTGAGCAAAAGTATTCATTCAGTTTTCTGCCTTTTCACTGTCTCCCTCTGCCCACCTCCTCTCCTTTATTAATCTTCACTATCCCTCCCTTAACCTTTCTATGTTCCTAATGTACCTATAAAATATTTTATCCCCCTTCTTTACTGAGTTGGCTATCTTTTCCTCGGTTTGGGCCTTTGCTTTTCTGACTGTCTTCCCCACTTCTTTCTGCTTTAATTGATACAGTTCCCTGTTGTGCTCCATCTGTGATTCCTTATACTTTTTGAATGCAGCCTTTTTCTCCTTAACCTTCCCTGACATCTCTTTTGAGAAGCATAGTGTTTTTTTATTCTGCTTTGTTTTCTTTATTTGTTTCTCACAAAGGCGTGTTGCCGCCATGATGGCAGTTTTGATTTTTCTCCATTGTTCTTCCACCCCTCCTTTCTGGCCATTTGCTAATGCATTCCTCAGATATTCACCCATTATGCCAAAGTCAGCCCTTCTAAAGTCCAGTATCCTTGTCTTTGTATGGCTTGTCTCCATGGTTGTGTTTATTGTGAAGCACACTGTGCAGTGGTCACTTGTTCCAAGATGTCTACTGACTTCTAAATTTGGGATCCTCTCTCCATTTGAGAGTACCAGGTTTAATATTGCTCCCTCCTGAGTGGGTTCCACCACTAGCTGTCTAAGGCATGCCCCCTGTAGGGCATTGAGAATGACCCTGCTCTTGGATGTGGCTGCAGTCCATGTAGCCCAGTTAACATCTGGTATATTCAGGTCCCCCACCAACAGTATCTCCCCTTTTTCAGCCATTTTGAGAATGCCCTCAATCAATTTCTTGTCCATTTCCTCCCCTTGAGATGGGGGTCTGTATACAACCCCTGTGAAGATTGTGATGCCATTCCCTGTCTCCAAGGTGACCCAGAGTTCCTCTTGTCCTCCCCCTTTACTTTTTAGTTCTGTAGCTTTGATCTCTTCCCTTAAGTAGAGAGTTAATCCACCTCCTCTTTTACCCTCCCTGTCCCTTCTGTAGATTGTGTACCCTGGTATGTTGACATCCCAGTCATGGTTCTCCATGTACCATGTTTCTGTGACTGCCACAATATCCAAGTGTTCTCTTCCATCAGGGCTACTAGCTCTCGAAGCTTGTTTCAGACTACGGCCATTGGTACTCATTGCCCTCCATTTAATGTTGGCTTTATCCTTTTTACCCCATCCCTGCTCTTATTACCCTTGTCTATTTTCCATTTACCCCTGTCCTGCCCTCTGTCAAGCTCTGTACCTCAGTGTTTACCCTAACTCTGCCATGTTTTGTGGGGCAGGTTTAAACTTCCTGTTTCCTATCAGCACCTCCCCTTGGCTAGTTTAAAAGCTTCACAAGGAAGCCTTTAAACCTGTCACCTAGAGCATGTTTCCTTCCTGGACAGATGCAGACCATCATGCCAGTATAGACCTTCATCTCTCAGGTGGACCCCAGTCCCCAATGAAGCTAAAGCCCTATGCTCTGCACCAGTTTTGCAACCATTCATTAAACTGCATGGTGTGCAGTCCGTGCTCACCTCCCTGCCATAGACTGGCAGCACCTCTGAGAAGGTTACCGTGGTTGCTACCTGTCTGAGGCCCTCCCCAACTCCACAAATTCATCCTGCACTGCACTGATCTCATGCCTAGCTAGGTCATTTGTCCCGAGGTGGACAATGATATCTAGTTTCCTCTCCTGTGATGCTGCTTCTGCAATCCTGAGGATTTGCTTCCTGTCCCTCCAAGCCATGGCACCAGGCAGGCACCTTACTTCCCTCTCCTCTCCTCTCCTCTCCCTTCCCCAGGTCTACACCCCTAACAACTGAGTCCCCTATCAGAAGCTGTTTCTTTCCCCTGTGGTGTCCCTTGCCACTCTTTCATGGGTCTCCCTTGTGGATGTCCCCAGCATTCTTCTTGGTCTCCTTTGATGCTGCTGCCACTTGAAAAAATGTTTGCTCTTCAAGTGACTACACTGTCCAGTGGTATCGAGATATGACCTAGGTTTTCCCCCACTGATGCTAGCCTTGAAGAAGTCCATCTTCTTCCAAGTTGTGTACTGGGTGTGCTTTGAAACAACTGAGAAGCTGCATGGGATATACTATATTGGACTAGATATCTGTAACTAATCTCTCTCTCTTGCTTACATCTGAGAGAAGTTTTCCTTACTTTTACATTGGTATTGCTTTGTGTTTAATTAGTTTAGTTTTTAATTCAGGAAGGGGGTTTTCAAAACTGCTTATCTTGTCAGCATCTTCAGAAGGGCTGAAATAACTGCATATTTGATTTTTCTTTGTGGCTAACTGGACTGAGTACTAGAATTCTGTGACAATCTGCATCTATATATTTTGCAATATTTGGTGGTGGTTGTGTGATTTAAAATAGCAAAGGCTGCGGTTTGTAATTGGATGCCAGAATGCAGCCTGAGGGTGGAAATTGTCTTCACAAGTCACAGAGGTCTGCATCACAGCCAATTGTTCTAGCTTGACCATTTCAGCATTGATCAATTACTATAAACTACTGGTGTGATCCTGTTTCAGACAGAAGTCCATCTTCTTCCAAGTTGTGTACTGGTGTGCTTTTAAAACAACTGAGAAGCTGCATGGGATATACTATATTGACTAGATATCTGTAACTAATCTCTCTCTTGCTTACATCTGAGAGAAGTTTTCCTTACTTTTACATCGGTATTGCTTTGTGTTTAATTATTTTAGTTTTAATTCAGGAAGGGGTTTTCAAAACTGCTTATCTTGTCAGCATCTTCAGAGGGCTGAAATAACTGCATATTTGATTTTCCTATGTGGCTAACAAACCACCAGGCTGTTTTGGGGCTGGAAAGGTTTACCTGTGTCTGACTTGGATGTCTGGATTTTTCTCTGTTTGATTAGCAGGGTATTTTCTCTGTCAAATTGTTGTGTAGGGTATCTTGCTGACAGGAAGGCTCTCATCGCAGCAGTGGGTGAGAGCTTTTAGCTGATTGTTTTGTGAGGGCACAGTTTAGGCCCAACCCTTCCCACCCTCACCCCACCCACCCCTGGAAATAGTTCCTTTATACCTGAGGTTTTGACATAATTTCCTCAAGAGTGCAAGGTGCATATCACTGTCATATCCTCTCACTGCACTGACAATATAAGCATACACATTGTATAATATATATATTTCTATATAACAAACCAATCACACACGCGCACACACACACACAAAAAAACAAACAAAAAAGTAGATAAACATGTGGGGAGTAGTGCAATGTAATGGCTGTGGGGCAGCAGTCTTCTGGGAGTTTTTCTGGAGGCTGAGATGCTGCCCTATTTGCAGACAACTCTCTGCCCTGAGGGAGGAAGTTGCCTGTCTTCAGGCCGCACTGGATAGTAGTAAGGAAACCTTCCCCCAGGCCACACTGGACAGTAGGAAGGAAACCTCCCCCATCCAGGGAGCACTAGAGCCACCACCACTACCTCAGAGGTTGCGAAGAAAGCACAGCAGTTGGACCACAGTGGGCTCAGGGAGGGTGAGGATGGTGGAACAGAGGCACACCCAGTCAATTGTTCCACTCCACAATCCATACACCATTCTGGGGGAGCATAACTCCCCTATGGATGCACCCGCAGAGAAGACTGGTGACAACTGTCACAAGGGAGGCCCACAGAAGGGAGGCAGAGGACACCACAGGGAAAGGAAGCAGCTCCTGGTGGGGGGCTCAATTATTAGGGGGATAGAACTGGGGGGAGCTGGGAAAACTGAAGTAAGGTGCCTGCCTGGTGCCATGGCTTGGAGGGACAGGAAGCACATCCTCAGGATCACGAGAACAGCTGCAAGGGAGTCTGAGCTGGATGTAATTGTCCACCTAGGGACAAATGACTTGGCTCATCATGAGATTAGAGCAGTGCAGGAGGACATTGCAGAGTTGGGGAGGGGCCTAAGACAAGTAGCACATGCAGTATCCTTCTCAGAGGTACTGCCTGTCAATGGCATGGGGGAGGCGAGGGTAATTAGCACCATGCACTTTAATGAATGGTTGAAAAAATGGTGCAGAGCACAGGGATTTGGCTTCATTGGGGACTGGGGTTCCACCTGAGAGGACACCAGCCTATACTGGCAGGATGGTCTGCATCTGTCCAGGAAGGGAACAAGTCTTTTGAGCAATCAGTTTAAATGCTTCATTGGCAAGCTTTTAAACTAGTCAAAGGGGGAGACACTGATAAGCAGCAGGAAAATCCCAGCCTCTCCCTACAAAACAGGGTACTAAATGAGAAAAAGACGGAGGTAGAAAGGTCAGTCGGGGATGCTGCAACAGAAGGTAAAGCCATCAAAAAATGGAGAGCAATGAGTACCAATGCCCATAGTCTGGGTAACAAGCTTCCTGAATTAGTGGCCTTGATGGAGGAGGAACATCTGGATATCGTGACAGTCACAGAAACCTGGTACACATAAAACCATGACTGGGATGTAAACATACCAGGATACATTATCTACAGGAGGGACAGGGATGGTAAAAGAGGAGGAGGAGGAGCTCTTTACATAAGGGAAGGAATAAAAGCAACAGAACAAAAGGGTAAACAGGGAGGAGAAGAAGCACTGTGGGTAAATTTGGAGACAGGCAATGGCACCACAATCCACACAGGGGTTGTATACAGACCCCCTTCTAAGGGGAGGAAATGGACAAGGAAATGATAGAAAGTATACTTAGAATGGCAGAAAAAGGGGAGATATTGCTGATGGGTGATCTGAATATGCCAGATGTTAACTGGAGTGCAGTTGCAGCAGCCACTTCGAAGAGTGGAGTTATTTTAGATGCCCTACAGGGGGCATGCCTTAGACAACTAGTATTGGAGCCCACTCGAGAGGGAGCAATCTTAGACCTGATTCTCTCAAATGGAGATGGAGAGAGGATCACAGATGTAGAAGTGGGTAGCCATCTGGGAACTAGCGACCATCGAACAGTATGGTTCACAATAAACACAGCAATAGAGTCAAGCCATACAAAGGCAAAAGTACTGGACTTTAGGATGGCTGACTTTGCCAAAATGGATGAGTGCCTAAGGAATGCACTAGCAAATGGACAGGAAGGAGGGTGGAAGAACAATGGGAATAATAAAACTGCCATCACAGAGGTAACGAGCCTTTGTGTGAAGCAAATAACAAAACAAAATGATGTAAGAAACCACTATGGTTCTCAAAGAAGTGGCAGTGAAGGTTCAAGAGAAAAGAAAGCATTCAGGAAGTACAAGGAATCGCAGAAGGAGCAGGACGGAGAACTGTATCAGTTAAAGCAAAAGGAGGCTAGGAAGGCAGTCAGAACAGCAAAGGCCCAAACCAAGGAAAAGATAGCCAACTCAGTTAAGAAGGGGGATAAAACCTTTTATAGGTACATCAGGGAGCGAAGGAAGACCAAGGGAGGGATAGTGAGGCTTAATAAGGGGGAGGAGGGGTGGGCAGAGAGAGGCTGTGAAAAGGCAGAGATACTAAACAAATATATTTGCTCAGTATTTACAAATGAAGAGGGGGAGGTAGATAAAACAAACAGTAGAAACACTCTGGATACAGAAGTTGATACCAGCCCATTTACAGAAGAAAGGGTTCTGAAAGAACTCTTAAAACTGAAGGTGGACAAAGCAATGGGGCCTGATGGGATTCATCCCAGAATTCTAAAAGAACTAAGGGTAGAACTAGTGACACCACTGACTACCCTTTTAACAAATCATGGAGGATGGGGTGGTACCTGAGGACTGAGGAGGGCAGATGTGATTCCCTTCACAAAAGTGGGAGCAAGGCAGAAGCAGGAAACTACAGACCTGTTAGTTTAACCTCAGTGATAGGAAAAATGATGGAATCACTTCTGAAGGAAAGAATTGTCGAGTATCTAGAGGCCAGAGGGGCACAGGACCCAAGGCAGCATGGATTCACAGCGGGAAGATCATGCCAGATGAATCTGATAGATTTCTTTGACTGAGTGACTAAAGTAGTAGATCAGGGAAGGGCTGTGGACATGGCCTACCTAGACTTTAGCAAGGCATTTGACACAGTCCCACACAAAAGATTAATATACAAGTTAGACAGCCTGGGAGTGGGTCCCAAGATGACAGCCTGGGTAAAGAATTGGCTGGAGAATAGGACACAGAGAGTAATAGTAAATGGAGTCCACTCAGAAGAAAGGAGGGTTACTAGTGGGGTACCGCAGGGTTCAGTATTAGGACCAGTCCTCTTCAATGTCTTTATAAGCCGACATTGCAGAGCTTACTTAGAAGGAAAAGTATGTCTCTTTGCAGATGACACAAAGATCTGCAACACAGTTGATGCACAGGGTGGGGTGGAAAGGATGAGAAGGACTTGGCAAGGTTAGAGGAATGGTCAAATGTATGGCAGCTTAGATTCAATGCTAAGAAGTGCAGGTAATGCACCTGGGAAACAAAACCCAGGGAAGAGTACACAATGGGGGTGAGATACTAACAATAACAAAATGGAAAGGGACCTGGGGTAGTCATATCAGATGACCTAAAGGTGGGCAAGCAATGTGAGAGGGCAGTAAGGAGGGTTGGGGGATACTGGGATGCATAGGGAGAGGCATCACCAGTAGAAAACAGGAAGTTATTATCCCTCTGTACAGACAGCTGGTGAGACCCCATCTGGAGTACTGTGTGCAGTTCTGGAGACCCAATCTCAGCAAAGACATAGACAGGATGGAAGCTGTCCAGAGGAGGGCAACTAAAATTGTGCAGGGTCTGCACCGGAAGACATATGAAGAGAGACAAAAGGAGCTTAATATGTATAGCCTCGAGGAAAGGAGGGAGAGGGGGGACATGATAGAAACTTTCAAGTACCTCAAGGGAATCAACAAAGTCCAAGAGGGTAGCATCTTTCAAAAAAAGAGGTGTGCAAGAACAAGAGGGCACAATTTGAAGATAGAAGGGGGGCGGCTCACAGGTAATTTAAGGAAGTATTTTTTCACAGAGAGGGTTGTGGATGGATGGAACGGCCTTCCGGAGGAGGTTGTGGAGTCAAAATCAGTGGTGGAATTCAAGCATGCATGGGACAGCCATAAGGCCATTCTAGGGGATGGGGGTAGGAAGAAGTAGGCTGCTGGTTAACTAGGATCTGCAGCTTATCCAGTAGGTAGGGAAATGGGCAGACTGGGTGGGCCAAGCGGTCCTTATCTGCTGTCAAATTCTACGTTTCTATGTTTCTTGCAAATGCACCATATTGCCACAGTCTCATCATTTACATTAGTAATATAGAAATCCCAAACTAAAGGTGTTTTGGATGAGGGGTGCTGCTTAGCTGTTGGCTACCTATGGGAGGGGCACTGTAACTGTGCCTCTACTTGTACTCTTTGCACCATTCTGCACACCCACATTCCCATCTCCTTTACCTTCCTTTTCATTATCTCTGGCCATCTGTGCACCTGCAGCAGTGCGCCCATCATTAGGGTGCCACATTGTTGTTTTTTTTTTGTATGTAAGTGCTTTATTGGTTTTAACAAATAAGAGCAAACATCCAACAGCAGAAAAAAACAGGACAACCCACAAGAGAATCAACAATCAATAGCAAATACAAGGGTAGAAATGAGCTAGTATACATAGACTAGAACCAAATCTAGGAGAGGTTACTCGAAAGGGCACCACATTGTTGAATTCGCCGCCCCCTCCCCAAGATCTGCCCCCCCGGAGTTAGAATATTTAGAAAGGGGGGGTCATGGGGGTGCGGTGGGCACAGCCTCCCACCAAAGAGGGGATGGCAACATCAGTATGTGGTGCACTAATGACCGGGCGCACTGCCGCCGGCGCCCTTTATAGGTGGAACCATCTCTACCTCTCCGGCTTTGTTATCTGGAGCTGCATGACTATCAATATATACAACACCCCCTACGATCATCTCATGTGACTCTTCCTCCTCCAATACCTCCTCCTCCTCCTCCTGAGAATACTACTCCTTCATCTACTGCTAATTTTCCTCTACCTGTACTACTTACTCCTGTGCATCCTCCTCCTACACTAACATCTGCTGAAACTCCTTCAGTGACTCTGACTTACCTGAATCACCCTGGGATTTTTCCATTACTATTACTACTATATAGTAGCAGATTTTTTAACTTGACAGATCACATCACCTGCTATTTGCCCATGCAATTACCTTTTTCCCAGCTTCTTGTGGCACCACTGGTACTACTGGTGGTGAAGGTAGCATCTGAAGCAGTAAGGGCTGTGCAGAAGATACATCATATCACCCAGAGGCACCCCCTTTCATTCCTTTCCACAGCAGTTTATGTCTGCATATAATAATGATGATGTCTATTGCTTGAACTGCTCTGAACTGTCGGGCATTGGGGATAACCAGGAGAAGGAGGAATTGGCGAGCTAGTGGGTCTGAGCCTGGTGGGGTAGTGGAGTGGATTGGGTGGCTTGAGGTAGTAGGGACAAGGAGACACCCTGGGAAAAATGGGGCCAGAAAAGAGGACCTCCCTGTCTATTTCCTATACCCAAGGGTTCCACCTTGAGTGTCATCTATCCCAGTCTACCTGGGTGACCTATCCTACTCAAGCAGTGTTGTGCAATGCCAGGTCCATTAAGAACAAGACAGTGATTATCACTGATCTTGTCAGGTCAATTGACCTGGCTTGCATCACAGAGACCTGGCTGGATGGAAATGCTGGCCCAATATTGGATTCAGCAATTCCAGCTGGGTACTTGGTTATACACCACCGAGAGAGGATTGTGGGGAGTTGCCATTTGTTTTAAAATGGATCTGAACCTTGTACACATCCCAGTGGGAACAACCCGATCCTTTGAGTGTATCATAGGTGCAGGTTGCAGGATACTTCTCATCTACCATCCACCCGGTGATGAGAGGGAATTCCTTCAGGAAGTAGCAGATTGCATTGTTGATCTGGTATTGTAATCCCCCAGATGGATAATTCTGGGACATTTTAATACCTGGGTCAATGATGAACTCTCGCATTTCTGACAAATCTTCTTCCAGCTGATAAATTCGTTGGGCCTGACACAGGTGGTTACCTCTGCCACACACAGTCATGGGCACTCATTGGATCTGATCTTCCTTCTTGGGATGGGGATCTCTGACTTGGTGGTGGAACCAGTCGGGTTGTCGGACCATCATACTATAAGGTTCAGAATTGAGGCCCCCTCTAATAGACCTGCTCCTATGGAGATGGTCTTGTACCACCCTTTGAGGAGTTTGACTTCATATGATCTTATGGTGGTGCTGGACCTATCAGGCCTGCAGAGTATAAGCAGGGAACCGGGGGAGCTGGTACTAGCCTATAATAAGGTAGTTACAGGTGCCCTTGACTCCCTGGTTCCTGTCTGTGTTTGACCCCTAACTCTTCGCTCACGGTCTCTTTGATTTGACGGAACTTTGAAGGAGTCAATGCATTGGGGTTGAGGGCTGGAGCAGTGCTGGCAGAAATCAGGCCTGCCTAGTGACAAATTTAAATTGATGGCCCATTACAAGGACTATCAATCTTCAATCTCTTGTTAAAAGGCAGAATTCTTTTCCAAAGAGATTGCTGTGGTGTGGAATCGACCTGCTCAGCTCTTCCGAACTGTTGATAGACTGTGCAATCCAGCCTCTCTCTCCAGTCATGGGGAGCCTTTTCGCAGGTTAAGTGCGATGAGTTTGCTCAATTCTTCATTGATAAGGTTGTTACTATCAGGCACAAGATCTGCTTAGCGCCCTCTATTGGGTGTTGTGATGATTGGCAGGAGGTTATAGGCCCAAGGTTTGCCTGGACTGATTTCGACCAGCCAGTGATCATGGACATTTTGTGGGTAGTCCAGGGCATGCGCCCAACCAGCTGTAGTTTAGATCCAGGCCCAACACGCCTCCTTGTGGGGTGTGTTGAGGTCATTGGCCCAGTCCTTGCTGAGATTGTCCAGAGCTTGTTGGATTTAGGGTTTTTTCCTGAGCCTGAAGGAGGCAGTAGTAACTACCTTCCTGAAAAAAGCTTCCCTTGACCTGGGCTACTTAGCCAACTACAGACCTGTCTCCAACCTGCTCTTTGTGGGCAAGGTTATTGAGAAGGTGGTTGCAGCACAGCTCGATGACCATTTAACATCTTACAATGTCTACGATCCTCTCCAGTCCAGTTTCAGGAAGAGGCAGAGTACCAAGACTGCCCTTGTCCGGGTACACTGCTTAATGATCTCCTGATTGCGAGAGATCAGAGGAGCCATTCCATCTTGGTTCTTCTAGATCTCTCTGCAGCATTTGACACTGTGGATAATAGGGTGCTGCTTGAATGCCTGCAGATACTCTGTGGACTGCCTGGTATGGTCCTCAGATGGTTTCGATCATTCCTCACTGGCAGGACGCAGAGAGTGGTGTTAGGAATTTATTACTCGTCCCCTCTCCCCAATTATGTGGGGTCCCGCAGGGTTCAGTGCTGTTCCCCATGTTGTTTGTAGTTTATATGCTGCCATTGGGAGACATTATAAGGCAGTATGGGCTGAGTTTTCACTGCTATGCAGATGATACTCAGCACTACATGTCCTTTATACCGGGCAGGCTGACACAGTCTTGGTCTTTAACAGCTACCTCTCCGAGATCCAGGACTGGATGAGTGCCAGTTGGCTGAAGTTGAACTCTGGCAAAACCAAGGTGCTGGTTGTGGACCCTGGTCACCAAGGCAGGGGTTGTCAGCAAGCCTTTCCTCTGGGCTTTGGTTCGGTGGTGACCAGCTGCTTACCTCAGACCAGGTGTGAAATCTGTGTTCAATAGTGGTCTGACATTAAAATCTCAGATGTCTGTTGTCATTAAATCCTTATTTTACCATCTAAGAAACATTACCCAGATCAGGCGGCTGGTCCCGCCTGACGATCTTCCAGTGTTGGTCCATGCCTTTGTGACCTCCTGCCTTGATTACTGCAATGCCTTCTACATGGGGCTACCAAGGGTTGATATCCACTGATTGCAGCGGGTTCAGAATGTGGCAGCCAGGCTGTTGACTGTTTTTTCAAGATCTAGCCATGTCACTCCTATGCTCCGTGAACTACACTGGCTGCCTATATATTGGCAGATTACCTGTAAGGATGGGTTACTGACCTATAAAGCCCTACACAGGCAGGGACTGTGTTCCCTGCAAGATCTTCTTCATCCCTATTGCCCCCCCACTCACTCTGGTCCTCCAATGAGGGATTGCTAGAGGTTCCCAGGGTCTGTTTGAAGACCTCGGGTGCTCATCTTTTGCCTTTGTTGCACCCATCCTGTGGAATTCTCTACCTCGTCAGATTGGAGCGTGCTTGACTTTCGAGGGTTTTAAATCTGCCCTAAAAACTCATTTATTTACTCTAGTTTTCTCTGATTGATTGGTTCAGATATATAGCTGTTATCCTGTTTTAAGATTACTGTTTTATTATTTCATATGTGTTTTATTGGTTTTAATGTACAATGCTATGATCTTTTCTGGAATAGCATTTAACAAAGATTGCTTACTTGCTTGATCTTCTTCATTGTCTCCTGGTATGCACTAACAAGTAACACTGGTGGAAATATATTTTTTGATGCAGCAGTTAGAACATATTCCAAATATTTCTCAGACTCAGCAGATTACAATAAATTTAATGTAAATACTCTCAGAGCCTCAGCTACAGTAGCTTGTGTTTATCTCTGGTGCTATTTCTGGGTTGTGCTTTTGAGCCCTCACCCTTACACAAGTGCACAAATGGAGCAGCTATCAAGCACTACAATTATATAAATCACCAATACTGCAAAAATAATCAGAAATGAATAAACCACACTAAAGTAGTTTTACAGTGTTTAGTTAGATGTCTTCCTCTGGCTGGTAGCTGACACTGGGCTGTGCAGAGCCCTGTACACTCTCCACCATCCCCTGGACTACAGCAACAGCAGCCTGCTAAATCAGACTAACATACACAACATGTACAATAACCGTAAAATGCACCAAAGATATATGTGGCAGTTTAACTACAAGCCTGTAGTAAACATATTCTAGAATGATCAAATTTATAGCAAGATTGTGGGTCACTTTTCTAAAATAAAACAACAACAGCTCCAAAGATCCTTCTCTCTTGAATGCCTCACAAGTTTTGCATGACTGCAAAGTCCTTAGAGGAGTCACATCATGTGGTGATTCTGTCAGAAAGGCAATCTTGTGACGTCACTAGTTATCCATATAATTATGTTTCATGAAAAGACCTGTTATGCAAAATATCTGACTTGTTCACAGGAAAGAAAACCACTTCAATGAAAAATTATGGAATGCAGTTCCGAAATTTGCATTTCAGAGCCAATGTAAACAGCAGAATTCAGGCACAGCATCAGAACAGACAATTGGCCATCAATAGATCTTAATGAATGCTCAGGAAGTTGTATAAGGATCCATAAGAAACAAGTGGGTTCTGATGAGATTCACTCTCTTTGCTTTTACATCATTTATATACAGCATAATGGTTGCAGAATGACTCCCATGAAAAAAATGTGAAACTGCAGAATGGCATGATGCCATTCCACAGCAGAATTCTAGCATTTGGTTTCCAATGTCATTCTGCAGAATTAATCAGAATTTTCAGAAAATTGGTGGGAGTCTGTTCCACCAGAATCTGAACATTTTGCACAGCACTACCTATGATGCAGGTTGGGAGGAGTTCCAGAGAATCCTAGCACCCACTCCAGTGTCCCTTTTCCAAAGATGAAACAACTATTACTCTTAATCACATTTTGAAATATCAGTCCAATGACAAACCAAGTACATTACTATGGCAGGACTGCCTGTGTCTGATTTAGTTGAAATGATTTTTGTTTACCAGAAATGGCCTGCTGAGCAGAGAACAGCCAATTCAGGGGCATCCTGGGGAAAGTACACAGGAGAGAAATACAAGCTAAACAATAATTCAAAACAGAACAACAAAATCAAAAACAGTACAATAAAATGCAACTAGTACTACAGCAGCACTAGTAGGTGAGTGTACACAGTGAGAGCAGTGTAAATCAGGCAACAAAAGGGGACTTGCATAAGGTCAAATTGAGTGTGTTTAAACTAAATGAACAAACATATGCTACAATTTACAAGTGGGGGGTGCAGAGTTAAGGCACAGAGGAGAATGAGTAGAGAGCAGGAGGAGATGAATGGGGAGAGAAAGTGGCTGGTAGGTAGAGGAACAGGACAGAGAAAAGGTGACTGAGGGTGCAATGTGTAGGGGGTAGACACAAGCAGTGTAGTCACAGAAAAGGGTTTCAGGACAGAGAGGGAAGAAGAGGAGTGAACTGAGAGGGAGAGGGTTGACCAACCTCTAGACAGCCTAGGGAGGTTTGACCAAAGAGCAGAGGGAGCAGTGATGGATGAAGGCCAGGCAGCAAAGGGCAAAGAGTCAGGAGTGGAACAGGAGGCTATAGACTGAACAGACCTTCATTTTGTTATGCCAGTACATTCTACGGGCTGCCAGTATAGGCTACAGGTTAGAATAATGAGCTGTGAATGAGCTTGGTACATCCAACAGACCTGGGTTTGATTCCCCGCAACGTCCACTATCATACTGTGTGACTCTGAGCTCCTGGGTCACCTCTGAAAATAGGCTCTTGTGCCTAGTGAGCCATATCCAGTTACCAAAGAATAAAATAAATAAAAATACATTTAAAATGTTCTACATAGCCAGTAAGAGAAGGTTAATTGCACTGCCATATTTTGAAGGTGGGGAACTTAGAAAGAGTGGAAGTCAATGCACCTAAACTAGTAAAAGGAGTGAGGGGGTAGAGCAGGAGGGAGCTGAGACAGCAAGGGAGGGAACGAAGATGGAACTAGGAGATAAGGAAAATGCAGGAGAGGCCTATGCCTGAGAGAGAAAGAGAGGAGAGAGAGAGAGAGAGAGAGAGAGAGAGAGAGAGAGAGAGAGAGAGGGAGTAGAGTGAGCAATGATGGGTGGAGGCTGGATAGCTAAGGACAAAGTAACAGGAGTAGTAGGGGGAGTCTCTCTGATTTGAAGGATATTAGTGAAAAACATAAAAATGGGGTGGGGGGAGCTGGCCGGGTGGCGCTGAGGGTTGAGGCGCTGAATGCATTACCTCACACTATGCTGGCAACCCGAGTTTGGAAATGACCTTGGGTCATTGGGGAGCCGGTGTGGGGGTGGGATTGAGCAGCCACAAAGCAGCTATCCCCTCCTGGGGTGGATGCCCGCACCCTCCATAGTTCCGCTCCCACCGGGTGGAGGTCCAGTGGGTAGTATAGGTGTGAGGGGATGGCGGCGATAGTCAGGGTGGGGTGGAAGGGGCTGAGCTGGTACCCGGCGTGCGCCTCCATGCACGTGCATGTACATGTTTGCCAGGGTCCCGGGTTGGGGAGAAAAAGGAAAAAAAAAACCTCCATTAAATACTGTACGTATGGAAAAAAAAAGAAAAAGGGGGATCCATGGGTGGAGATTGGGGGGATGTTGCCCCCCCCAACATTTGTCCACATTTACACACTGTGTCACACAAACAAAACTATTTTTTATTTTGCCGTCTTCCATTTTTTTATAAGTGCTATGCTGCTGTACCTTTAAGAACGTTCTTGTGCCCACTGCCTAGCATGTGAGGGCACACGCGAAAGCATCTGCTTGTGCTTATGATCATTGCTACTAGCCGCTCGTGCCATTGGGATGGAGTATAGCCGTGCATTTGTTTACATGTAAGTGGGAGCCCAGCATGTCCTGATGTAAACCACATGATGGTTTCAGTGCTCCCACTTACATCACATGATGACACTGTGTCACTTGTTCTGCCTCTTCAGGACTAAGTTCGGCACGAAGGAGAGATCCATTGCCAGTGCACACTGTTGATGGGCAGAATGGGACAGCCAATGACAATCTCACATCATAACTGTAAGTACTGTAATTTCTTCTGTACTCACCAGCAGTTGTGTTGTGGCATTGAATAGGAGAGGTTCTGCAGTGCTTCTGTGTGTGTGTGTGTGTGTGTGTGTGTGTGTGTGGAGTGGGAGGCTAAGACTGGGGTGTTGACCAGTCGTTTATATTATCTGTCATTTTACAGTGTTTTTTTTTTCAACTGTGTGTGCCTAGAAAACCACCTCAATTTGATTTGTATAAAAGAAAAAACTCAAATATAAATTATTTACAAATCCAGCCGTGTGCAGACGTGGTGTGGCCGTGTGGGGGAAAGGCGAAGGGCACAGGGAGGCAGGCTGTATTCAGGAACTCAGCTTGCTGGCTGCTTTTGTTTTGCAGCTATCTCTAATCTATCTCTAAAAAGCACCACAGATTTGAATAAAAAAACCTAGATATAGAAACATAGAAACATAGACTTTGACAGCAGATAAGGACTGCTTGGCCCTCCTAGTCTGCCCATTTCCCTACCTACTGGATAAGCTGCAGATCCTAGTTAACCAAAAGCCGATTTCTTCCTACCCCCCACAAAAAATGCCTTATGTCTGTCCCATGCATTCTTGAATTCTCCCACAGTTTTAGACCCCACAGCCTCTTCAGGAAGGCTGTTCCATGCGTCCACCACCCTCTCTGTGAAAAAATACTTCCCCACATTGCCCCTGAACTGCCCCCCGTCTTCAAATTGTGTCCCCTTGTTCTTGCACATCTCTTTTTCTGAAAGATGCTACCCTCTTGGACTGTGTTGATTCCACTGAGATACTTAAAAGTTTCTATCATGTCCCCCCTCTCCCTCCTTTCCTCAAGGGTATACATGTTAAGCTCCTTTAGTCTCTCCTCATTTGGCTTCTCTTGCAGACCCTGCACCATTTTAGTTGCCCTCCTCTGGACTGCCTCTATTCTATGTCCTTGCGGAGATGGGGTCTCCAGAACTGGACGCAGTACTCCAGATGGGGTCTCACCAACTGTCTGTACAGAGGGATAACAACTTCCTGTTTTCTGCTGGTGTTGCCTCTCCCTATACATCCCAGTATCCCCCAGCCCTCCCTACTGCCTTCTCACATTGCTTGCTAACCTTAAGGTCATCTGATATGATTACCCCCAGGTCCCTTTCCATTTTTGTTGTTGTTACTACCTCCCCATTGTGTAATCTTCCCCTTGGTTTTTGTTTCCAGGTACATTATTTTGCACTTTTGCATTGAATCCAAGCTACCATACTTTGACTATTCCTCCAACCTTGCCAAGTCCCTTCTCATCCTTTCCACACCTCCTTGTGTATCAACCCTGTTGCAGATCTTTGTGTCATCTGCAAAGAGGAATACTTTTCCTTCCAGTTCCTCTGCAATGTCATTTATAAAGACATTAAAAAGCACCAGACCTAGTACTGAACCCTGCGGTACCCCACCAGTAACCCCTCTTTTTTCAGAGTGGACTCCATTTACAATTACCTTCTGTGTCCTGTTGTCCAGCCAATGTTTTACCCAGGCTACCACCCTGGGACCCACTCCCAGGCTGGTTAATTTTACTATAAATCTTTTGCATGGGACTGTGTCAAATGCCTTGCTAAAGTCTAGGTAGGCCATGTCCACAGCCCCTCCCTGGTCTACTACTTTTGTCACCCAGTTAAAGAAATCAATTAGATTCATCTGACATGACCTTCCCGCTGTGTATCCATGCTGCCTTGGGTCCTGTGCCCCACTGACCTTTAGGTACTCAACAATTCTTTCCTTCAGAAGTGATTCCATCACCTTCCCTACCACAGAGGTCAAACTGACAGGTCTGTAGTTTTCTGCCTCTGTCTTGGTCCCACTTTTGTGAAAGGGAATCACATCCACCTTCCTCCAGTCCTCAGGTACCACACCATCCTCCCATGATTTGTTAAAAAGGGTAGTCAGTGGTTTCACTAGTTCTCCCCTTAATTCTTTTAGAATTCTGGGGTGAATTCCGTCAGGCCCCATTGCTTTGTCCACCTTCAGTTTTAGGAGTTCTTTCAGAACCCTTTCTTCTGTGAATATAATAGAAATTATATTTTACAAATAAATCAAGTTTAGCATGCAGGTGTGGTGTGTGCCTATGTTGTGGTAGGAAGGGCCTGGAACTGCCCTGCCCCTGCCCCCCCCCCAAATGACAAAGTCAAACTACACCTATGGAGAAATCACATGGCTGGTGGAGGGGAAGGGAGTAGGATGAAAGAAGAAGGTGGACAAAAGGCTGCTGTTTTGAATGACTACTTTTGCTCAGTTCTCACTAAGGAGGAATTAGAGCCCCTTCCAGAGAGCGGGATCAAAGAAACCACAAAGACAACCCCAGAAATGAGTCATCCAGTGTTTACTACTGAAAGAGTCCCAAAGGCAGCTTAAATTCAATGCAAGGAAGTGCAAAGTAATGCACCTGGTAAACAAAAACCCAGGAGATGAGTACACAATGGGGGAGGTACTAACAACAACAAAAATGGAAAGGGACCTGGGAGTAGTCATATCAGATAACCTAAAGGTGAGCAAGCAATGTGAGAAGGCAGTAAGGAGGGCTGGGGGGATACTGGGATGTATAGGGAGAGGCGTCACCAGTAGAAAACAAGAAGTTGTCATCCCTATGTACAGACAGTTGGTGAGACCCCATCTGGAGTACTGTGTGCAGTTCTGGAGGCCCCATCTCTGCAAGGACATAGACAGGATTGAGGCAGTCCAGAGGAGGGCAACTAAAATGGTGCAGGGTCTGCACCAGAAGCCATACCAAGAGAGACTAAAGGAGCTTAATATGTATATCCTCAAGGAAAGGAGAGAGGGGGGGACATGATAGAAATGTTCAAGTACTTCAAGGGAATCAACACAGTCCAAGAGCATAGCATCTTTCAGAAAAAGAGATGTGCAAGAACAAGGGGGCACAATTTTTAGACAGAGGGGGGGCGGCTCAGGGGCTATGTGAGGAAGTATTTTTTTAAAAAGAGGGTAGTGGACACATGGAATGGTCTTCCTGAGGAGGTCGTGGGGTCAAAAACAGTGGGGGAATTCAAGAATACATAGGACAGACATAAGGCAATTCTAATTTATTTATTTATTTATTGAAATCTTGGATTACAACCTTGGAGCTACAAGCTCATTTACAAAGGTTCCATGTCAGGCATACAGGAAATCAATACACACAGTACAATACCAGAATGTGAACACACAGAGAAAGCTGTAGGGAAATAATCACATTAACAAGAACAATTATTGCAGCTACTGTACTTAACTTAGAAGATACAGAAATTTTAGATGGAGAAAAGTTGATTAAGCAGCACAGTAGGCCTTGATTAGAGGAGAGGGGGTGTAGAAAGGGTGTGAGGAAAGGGATGGCAGTAACCTCAGGCTCAGGGTCACTTTGTCATAGGGGTAAGTGAAGGAAGGGTAGTTGAGGCAGAAGGTGAGGAGAAGGGATAGTGGAGTGGGTTGAAGACCCAGTGAAATGGAATGGGGGGTGCAGGAGTGGGAGGGGTGAGCAGGGGAATGGGAAAAAGGGTCAGCGAGTTGCAGATTGGGCAGTTGATAAGTGCAAAGGTTGGGGGAGTTCAGTATCAGATTACAGGGAGAGGAGATCAGGGGAAGCATGAGCAAATCTGTTGACTGGACAGGTGAGATTTGAGTGCTGATTTAAACAGGTCGATTTTGCTGATAGCAATAAGTTAGGGTGGGAGCAAGCTAAGCCAGAGTGGGGCCCTGTAGTCAAAGGATCTCTGGCCTTGAGAGGTGCTCCAGAAGGGGACCTTGATGGAAAGATTGTTTGATGCCCTGGTAGTCCTAGTTGGTTAAATCAGGTGC
Organism: Neoceratodus forsteri; assembly: GCA_016271365.2. Lineage (NCBI taxonomy): Eukaryota > Metazoa > Chordata > Ceratodontiformes > Ceratodontidae > Neoceratodus > Neoceratodus forsteri. The sequence goes on along the minus strand of CM057449.1, from coordinate 1,122,513,409 downwards.
AGGAGGGAACTGCTTCCAGGTGGTAACAGGCCAAGGATTGCTTTTTTTGGCTAGGAGACAGACTTGGTAGTGGGTCCTCTCTGCCAGGTTTGGCCATCCTGTTTGCAGGTAGAGATTACAGCTATGGGTGAGGCACGGAGCCCCTAGTGCTAGCCTGCAGGCTTTATTCAGCATGGTGGCAAGCCATTTTAGGGTGCTGTCAGGTGCTGCACTATAAATGGCAAGAACATAGTCAATAGTTGAGAAGACTGAGCTGGTGATGGCAAGCTGAAGGGCCTTTTCAGTGAGGCAGTTACAGTGCTTGTATAGCTTCCAGTTTGCTGATATGGCAACACTGTCTACATGGGTGGAGAATGAAAGGGAGCTGTCTAAAGTTAGCCCCAGGTATTTGAAGCTTTGGACCTTTTCTAAGGCTACATTTTGTTTGCTTAGAATGTTTATGGCAGATGTCTTGTGGCGGTTATGGGTGAGGGCAAATAGCATGGTCTTGGTTTTGTTGTGGTTGACAAGCAGCTTAGCTTGATCAAACCAGTCCTCTGCATTGTTAAAGTCCTGTTGAAGTCATTGTTGAATTCTGGTGGAGGTTCTTAAGAAGTAGGCTGTTGGTTAACTAGGATTTGCTGCTTATCCAATAGGTAGGGAAATGGGCAGACTGGGTCGGCCAAGCAGTCCTTATCTGCCATCAAAGTCAAAGTCTATGTAAGGGGCTGGCAGCCCTCAAGATAGATAATGCCTTAGGTGCAGATGGCTTGTACCCAAGGATACTGAGGGAGTTAACAGCGGAAAGGCTGAACCACTGACTGGTCTTTTCAATAGCTCACTCAGGACAGGGGAGGTCCCAGGGGATTGGAAGCTAGCAGACATTGTGCCACTACATGGGGGAAGGGATAGGAAACAACCAGGGAATTATAGGCCTGTTAGTCTGACCTCCATCATGGGGAAACTGATGGAATCTCTGATTAAGTAGGACCTTGTAGAATACCTGGAGAGCAGTGGTCTTCAGGACAATAAACAACACAGTTTGATTGCAGGGCGGTCTTGTCAGACCAGCCTTCTAGTTTTCTTTGACTGGGTGAAAAAGGAGACAGACAAGGGCCACACGGTGGACTTGTTGTACTTTGACTTCAGTGAGGCTTTTGATTCAGTATCATACAAAAGATTGTTTAGGAAAATGGAGGACCTGGGTACAGCTAAAACTCTAGGAGTTAGGTGGGTAACTGGCAAGCAGAAAGGTGACAGAGGGTGGTCGTCAATGTGGTTAGATTAGAAGACAGGGAGGTAATGAGTGGGGTCTCACAGGGGATGGTCCTGGGTCTGATTCTCTTCAACACAATCATTAGTGACATTGATGAAGGAGTCCAGGGCAAGTAGTGTCTCTTTGCGGATAACACAAAATTATGTGGGAGGATGGACAGTGAAGAAGGAATAAGGAATAAGCAGAAGGACCTGCAAAACCTAGAGGGGTGGTCAAACATCTGGCAGCTAACATTCAACGCCAATAAATTCAAGGTAATACACCCAAGGAAAAAGAACCCCATGACAGAGTACTGGATGAGAGGGGAGGGACTTAACACTATAGACGAGGAATGGGATCTGGGAGTTACCATCAGCAAATCCCTTAAACAAACAAGTCAGTGCAACAAGATAGCAAGGCTGACAGGATGCTGGGATGTATCGGGAGGAGGAGGACTGATAGTTGGAGAAAAGAGGTAATACTACCCCTTTACAGATCCCGGGTGAGGCCTCACCTAGAGTATTGTGTCCAGCTCTGAAGTCTTTACCTCAGAAAAGACAAGGATGAGTTAGAGACAGTGCAATGCAGAGTGACCAGAATGGTTCAGAGACAGCAGTGTAAATCCTATGAAGAGCACCTCAGGGTACTAAATTTGTACTCATTGGAAACCAGAAGGGAGAGGAGAGATTTGATTGATACTTTCAAATTCCTCAAAGTAATTAATAAAAGTGAACTGCGGGGACTAATTTAGACTGAATACCAGCTCACAATAATGAGGACATGAGTGGAAGTTGGTAGGCAGGAGGTTCAGGAGGGACATGAGGAGGATCTTCTTTATGGAAAGGATGGTGGAACCCTGAAACAGTTTGCCAGCTGAGGTGGTGGGAGTGAACACAGTGAGGGGGTTCAAACAGGCCTGGGACAAAATGATGGGAACAGTGGTTACTTAGGCTGACAGGACCAGGGAAGAAAAAAGGGAAAGGTCTGGGAGGTATAGTACCCTGGGGGAACATTAGGTTCCAAGGAAGATTCCAAGGATTTAGGGAACTTGGACAGACTGGATACATAGATACATAGATACATAGACAGTGTCGGCAGATAAGGGCCTATGGCCCACCTAGTCTGCCCATTTGAGCTTGTAAGTTCAGTTTGTTTTCCTAGAAGTCTGTTTCCCCTTAACCCTGCCCTCTAGAATTCCTTTATGTCTATCCCATGCATTCTTAAATCCCGTGATTGTTTCAGCCCCCACCACTTCCTCTGGCAGGGTGTTCCACTTGTCCACCACCCGCTCTGTGAAGAAATTCTTTCTCATGTTTCCTCTGAATCGTCCTTCCTCCAACTTCATCCCATGCCCTCTAGTCCTGAAACATCTTTTCGCTAAAAATAGTGTTTTCCTGCACCCTGTTCCTCCCTGTAAGATACTTGTATGTCTCTATCATATCCCTCTCTCCTCCTCTCTCCAGGGAGTACATGTTCAGTTCCTTCAACCTGTCTTCATAGGACTTGTGATGCAACCCATGCACCATCTTTGTTGCCCTCCTCTGAACCTTCTCTACCCTGTCTATGTCCTTACGTAGGTATGGTCTCCAGAACTGTACACTGTACTCCAGGTGGGGCTCACTAGTGTCTTGTATAGCGGAATTATGACCTCCTTTTCATGCTGGTGATACCCTGCCTATACATCCCAGCATCCTATTTGCTTTACCTGATGCCTTGTCACACTGTTTCTACCTTGAGGTCATCAGAGATGACAACCCCAAGATCCCTTTCCTGCTTGGTGCATGCTATATCCTCACCCCCCAACTGATATATTGTGCCAGGGTTTTTGTGCCCCATATGCATTATCTTGCACTTCTTTGCGTTGAATTTCAACTGCCAAACCCTTGACCATTCTTCAAGTTTCTGCAGGACCCTTCTCATTCTGTCTACACCCTCTGGTGTGTCTACTCTGTTACAGAGCTTTGTGTCATCAACGAACAGTGAAATTCTGCCTTCTAGATCCTGTGCAATGTCACTGATGAAGATGTTGAATAGGACCGGTCCCAGCACTGATCCCTGTGGTACCCACTGGTTACTCTTCCTCTGTGGAGTGACAGCCATTTACCACCACCCTCTGTGTCCTGCCACCCAGCCAGTTACCTACCCACCACACTACTGTCTTGCCCACACCCATATTCCCAGTTTGTGTAATAGTCTTCTCTATGTCAACAGTGTCAAAGGCCTTGCTGAAGTCCAGATAGGCCATGTCCACTGCCCTCCCTGATCCACCTCCCAGTCACCCAGTCAAAAATTCAATGAGGTTGGTCTGACATGACCTCCCCTGGTGAAACCATGCTGCCTTGGGTCCTGTAGTCCATTGACAACCAGATGTTCCACCAATCTCTCCTTCAGTAGTGCTTCCATGATCTTTCCCACTACCGAGGTGAGGCTGACTGGTCTTGTAGTTCCCTGCTTGCTCTTTGTTCCCACTTTTGTATAGGGGACTACATCTGCTGTCCTCCAGTCTTTGGGTACCTCCCTGTTTCCAGTGATTGGCTGAACAGGATAGCCAGAGGTTCAGCCACCACCTCTCTTAGTTCTTTAAGGACCCTGGGGTGCACCCCATCTGGCCCCATTGCTTTATCAGCTCTTATTACTTCCAGTTCCTTCAGGACCCTTTCTCGTGTAAAGGGACTTGTGTCCATTTTGCACCATTCTCACCCTTGTACTCCCTTCAGACCCATTACCCCCTCTTCCTTAGTAAAGACTGAGCAGAAATACCTGTTCAATATGTCAGCTTTATTGTTGTCATCCTCCACGTGTCCCATCCTCCCCCTTCAGTCTCACTATCCCTCCCTTTGTCTTTCTTTTTTTCACTTATGTACCTGTAAAAGGTTTTGTCCCCTTACCCACTGATTTTGCAATGTGTTCTTCTGTCTGAGCTTTGGCTTCCTTACTGACTTCCTGCCTCCTTTGTTTCTCCTGGTACTTCTCCCTATCCCCTTCTGCCTGTGTCTTTTGTATTGCCTGAATGCAATCTTTTTGGCTTTCACTTTCTTTGCTACCTTTGGAAAACCATAATGGTCTCTCTTCCTTTTCTTCTTGCTAACCTGCTTAATGCATAATTCTGTTGTTCTTATAATCCCCATTTTAAATACTGCCCACTGTTCTCAACCCCTGATTCCTGTCCCATTCCCTTAATGCCTCTTTCAAGTATCTCCCATTTTCCCAAAGTCTGCCCCCTAAAATCCAGGATCGTGTTTTGTGTGGTTTGGTTCTGCTCTTTCTGTGATTTCAAACCACAATGAATGGTGGTCACTGTTACCCAGGTGCTCCCCCACCGTTACCCCCATCACACTGTCCCTGTTTGTGAGCACAAGGTCCAGTATTGCCTTCTGCCGAGTTGGTTCCATGACCAGTTGCTTGAGGAAGGCACCCTGAAGGGAGTCCAGGATAAATCTGCTCCTAGTTGATGCTGCTGCTGGGATGCTCCAGTCCACGTCTGGAATATTGAAGTCTCCAACCAGTACTACCTCACCCTTGTCTGCCATCCTTTGGATGGCTAGCATCAGCTCCTATCTGTTTCTTCCTCCTGGGCTGGTGGTCTATAGACCACACCTGTGCGGATGGCTGGCCCCATTTTCCTTTCCAGCTTAACCCACAGTATTCTCCCCATTTTGTTCCTCCTGGATCTGTGTGGCCTTTATGTCATTTTTCACATACAGTGCCACCCTCCTCCCTTCCTGCCTGCTCTGTCTCTTCTGAATATGTTGTAGCCAGGTATGGCCATCTCCCAGTCATGGTTATCATTACACCAGGTTTCAGTGATGGCCACAATGTCCAGGTCTGACTGTACCATGACAGCCTCAGATCTTCCATCTTGTTGCTAAGGCTCCTGGCATTTGCACACATGGCTTTCCATGATTTGACCTCCCTAGACTGCTTCACTGTTCTACTCAGCCCCTTCCTTGGTTGTCATTTATCCCTGGTTCTCCTTGCTGTTTGCCCTTCTGCTGAATTTTGCCCTTTTCTGCTTATCCACCTTTTGGACACTAATCTCCATCTTTTGCACACTGCTTTGCAGAGATAGCCACTCCTCTGGTTCACTGGTTCCACTACTAGCTGTGGGGGGTGAGCAAGTAGGTACCGTCCTTGATGGCCTGCCACCCCCCTTTGCTAGTTTAAATGCTTGTCAATGTAGCATTTAAACTTTTCATTGAGTGCTTGGATTCCCCTCCAGGATGGATGCAGGCCGTCAGGCTTGAACAAACCTCCATCCCTCCAGGTGGGTCCCCAATCTAAGTTTAAAAGAAAAATACCAATTACCAGTTACTCTAAAGCACTGAATTGAATATGTTTCCTTCCTTCACCTTCTGGCTTCTTCTGATGGACCATTGGTCTTTTTCTGGCATCATTGTCTATGTTTATTTATTTGGAGACAGCACTTTATACTACATCCCCATAGTCAAATGTTATATACACCCACTGTACAGTACTATAAACTATGCCATTGAAAAGACAAGGCACAAAGATTACAATAAGTAGTAGTAGCTGTCAAATATTGTAGGTTTATTTTGTATTTATTTCTGATTTGACATAATACTGGTTGCTGGATGGCAATTATATCAGATGTGTTTTGTAATAGCACTGCAGTTGTCAGTTTTGTGATCATTACTAATGTGGATGTGCCATATGCTATGATTTGAACAGTGTGGACAAGCACAGTATACTAGTTCCAGAACAGAAGTCTAACAGGTTGAGCCTAATCCTTTGAAACAGTGGGCGAATGAGCAGATATACTGTAAATGAACCAGCAGCAGAGAAGCAAGCGAGGGCAGAGCAGGAATTATCTGAAAGGACCTGGGAGCAAGCCAAACTGGCTGCAAACATTGTATGCTAAATGAGAGGTTAAGGATTTGAGCAGCATCCCTTAGTCTAAGGGACAGTATACACATAACTGTAATGCATTCCATGAATATGTAGCTCCAGTCTGTGAATGTATTTAGTCATGCATTGAGGAAATTAATGTAACCTGACATGGAAATTCAGAATGCATTATGCAAGTAAGTTAACCTACACATAAGAGCAATAGTTCAGCATTTAAAAGGGAGAAATGTGGACTTGTCAGGGACATACAACAGCATATAAGAAAGATAAGATGAGCTTCTTCAAATCAAAATAATGTACGGTATATGAACTTTATCAAGAAACATAAGTTGAAAACATTTGCTTAGAATATTAACACAAAAAGATACAAATACCTTACCTGAACTCAAGATTTATTCTCAGCTTTAAATACCTTTAGGTTACAAACCCATCTAGAAAATATGCAAACACGTGGTCTTGCACAACCATATGGACATCTAGATATCCCTGCCTGAATGACTCACATTAAGTTCATGCATTTTTTAACGTAAGATATCCTTAAGCAATACTTGTATTCACATGTACCTATTGCATACAACCCACAGGCTGCAGAAGGATTATAAGAGTCAAGAGCTATGATCACAGTGATATTGGTCATTATCTATAAAGTTTAGTTTAGTTTGTTGTTCTAGGAATTACTACCTTTGAGCCAGAGGCTCTTTTACAAAGGTTCCACGTCAATTAGGTACAGTACAAAAAAGGTTACATAGATACAAAACAATTTGTGCTGTGTCAAGAGCGAGAAAACATATACAAATACATATCAAATCATTTGTGCAAAAGGACATGCGATATCAATAATCACATTATTATTACAAGAAAGAGGTCATGCCAGATTAGGAGAAACAGACAGGGAAAAAGTCCAGAACAGAGAGGGTAAGTGAAAGGAGTGGGGAGCAGACAATAGCAGGAGAAAAGGTTTCCCAAACATGTCTTTGTCAAATAACGGAACAGGGTCGGTAGTGAGAAAATAGGAGGTTTAATCAGGGCAGTCACAGGAGCTGGAGGTGGCAAGGTGAGAGAACAGCCTTGATTTTAAAATACCTAGAGAGGTGGAGGCAGTAATATGAGTGCTGAGGGCATTTAGCCAGCTGGGGGCACAATAGGCAAATGATCTTTGTCCCTGAGAAGTCCGCATCGGGGACTTGAAGAGGCTGGTGTTCTGATCTTCTGGTAAACCGGTGCTAGCGCTCAGGCATAACAGGTCTTGGATACAAGGTGGAGTGAGGCTCAGAGTGGATTTTTTCGCCATCAGGCAGGTAAGGTACTTTATCCGGTTTGAGAGTTGCAACCAACCTGAGTCAGCATAGAGTTCACATGTGTGGGTCCGTCGATGTGCACCAGTGAGCAGCCGACAGGCCTTATTTAGGGATGTTGTAATGCGACCAAGTGCTGTAGTAGTGGCAGATCCATATATAACTAAGCCATAGTCAACGACTGAGATGATAGAGGATTGGATGGCAATCCTCAGTGCAGAATGGGTAAGGAGCTGCTCAGTTCTGAACAGAATCCCAATTGCTGATTAATAGTTTTTGCTGTACTATCAATGTGAGTTGAAGGTTAGCCTTGATCAAAGTTGATTCCAAGATATTTGAAAATTGGCACTTGTTCAAGGGTATTTCCAGGTATGTATTAATGGTGAGTGGGACTTGCCGTTTCTTGTTTTGCGAGTTAGAGAAGAGCATGGATTTAGTTTTTCTGTGGTTTAGAACCAGCTTATGTTCAAGGAACCACATCTCAACTTTGGAAAAAGCATGCTGAAGGTTGAGGAGTAAGAGGTTCGGATCTTTATGAGTGGCAAGAATCTCGGCATCATTGGCATAGAGCATTATTTGTTCAGGGCAGGATTTGGGGAGGGAGTTTAGGAAAAGGCTGAAAAGGAGGGGGCCCAGGATGGATCCCTGGGGAACTCCTGAATGAACTGGTTTTGAGTCTGAGAGAACTCCAGCTACTTTTACAGATTGAGAGCGCTGAGCAAGGTAATTGTTTACCCAGTCACCAGGACCCTGCGAGAGCCCTAGGGATAGTAGTTGTTTGATAAGTAGGCCATGGTGTACTGTATCAAATGCCTTGGTTAAGTCAATGTAGACTGCTCCAGTTAGGTTTTCTTTGTCCATGGCATTGTGGATTGCTCCTGAGAATTCAAGTAGGGCAGTCGATGTGCTGTGCCCTTTCCTAAATCCATGCTGCTGAGTGCATAGGATGTTGTGCTTTTCCAGGTAGACTGAAAGTTGGTCCGCCACCAAGCGCTCAAGGGCCTTAGAGAGAGGTGGTAGTATTGATATCGGGTGATAGTTACCAGGCAGTGACTTATCACCACTTTTGTGCACCGGAGTGACAACTGCAGCCTTACATTTCCTAGGGAATTGGCTGTAGCAGAGGGAGAGATTGAAAATTTTTGTGAGGGGGAGCAGTACTTCCTCCAGAGTGAGGGACAGAAGTTTAAGGTCAATAGTGTCGCTGCTTGCTCGGGACTTAGAAATGGCCTTCTTTACATATTTATAGACTTCATGTGCCTTTACTAGTTTGAAATGGAAGGGTGGTTTGGTTGGAGAGGCAGTAGTAGAAGTAGAAATTGGAGGGTCAGCATCAGTGAAGAAATCAGATGAGAGGACACCACTAAGGACCGTGAAGGTATCATTTAGGGTGTTTGCAATGATCTCTGGGTCTAATGTAGTGGTTCCATCCACATTCATTATAGTAGGAGAGGATTTGGACTGCTGTCCCATGATATTCTTTATGTTGTCCCAGAAGGATTTCCCTTCACCCCAGGAGTTGGAGAGGGCATTCTTGAAGTAGGAGTCTTCATCAAGCGGATCTGTTTAGTACAGTGGTTGCAGCCTGTTTATATTTCTGGATGTCTGACAGAGTGCCAGTAGCTCTTGCAGTGGCCCAGAGGTGATCCTCACTTTGAGTTGTGCCAATAGCTTCGCTGTGAGCCAGGGATTTGTGAGTGCTTTGATTTTGTGCTTTTTTACTGGTGCATAGGTGTCACAGGCAGTGTTGAAAGTAGTAATAAAGTAATCAAGGGCTAGGTCCACATCTTGAGTTTTGTAAATCAAGGACCAGTCTATCTGCCTAAGACAGGTCTTGAGATGAGTAAGGTTGCCATAAGGTAGGACTCTGCTGTAGATGGTTTTTGGAGGCGGCTTACGAAACTTATTTGTCCAGGTACATATGACAAGTGATCAGTGATCACTGAGCGAGTCAGGGAGAACACTTATATTGGTTATACGGGTAGGGTGACTGGTAAGGATCCAGTCAATGAGGGTGCTGGTCCCTAATTTGTAGTTTTTCCTGGTAGGGGAGTTTACCACTTGTGTTAAATTTGCTGCTAGGATAGCATCTTTGTTTGACCCTGCATCAGGAGCAAGCCAATTGATATTAAAGTCCCCAAGGAGAAGGAGTTCGATGTCAGAAGGTTGTGTACTTATGAACTCGAGGACAGTCTGTAGGCCAGAATCAGGATCTTTTGGTGGGATATAGACAGCAGCAATCGTGAGGACTTTGTTTTGGGCACCAAGTAGTATCTTGATAGGGAGGAGTTGCACTGAGGTTTCTGTGGTGGGGTAAGAACCAGGAAGACAGGTGAGGTAGTCCTTTATGTAGATTGCACACCCACCACCCCTTTTCGAGGTCCTATCCAGCCTGAATGTAATATCAAAATGTAACCCTTCCTGTAGCAGTCTAGTTTGCTTACTGTGTTGGTGAGTAGGGATGTGCAAAGTCCACTCACTAATCTTCATGAAGTCTACCTGGTGAAGTAAAAAGAAACCTATGCACATTATATGCAATCTTCACAGCAATGCAAAGTGGATATGGGATTTTGAATAGTTCATGATGGTGAAATGTCACTGGTAAAGCCCATTATATTTTGCCAAGTGCACATAACATGGCTGATTTACTGGATGAAAAGTTGGCCACGTTAAGTTCACTGCAGCACGAAGTTCACAGTGGAAACCCATGAACAGTCTGCAGTTCTACAGTGTTCGGAGAAGAAGCAGGGGCTGTTTACTTGGTTTACTTGGTATGGGACAAAACAAGACCTTAGGGCCCATCAAGATTGCCTCCCACTCCCAGGGGGTGCATTAGTGTTTGGTTTTATTTGATAACATAGTCATATTCTTTTTATGATCTGAATTTGCACTGATTGGAGCACAGCCAAGGTCCAAACATTGTGACATCCAGTAGGTCACACAGAAACTGGGCCTAACATAGGCTCAAATAAACAAGTAAAGAAAGCACCATCCAATGCTCTGTATATTCACTCAGCGTTTTATTGCGCAAATAATCGCAAAATAAAAAACGAGGTTGTAAAGTCCTTGGCTTGTATATTATATATATATATAGACTATGGAGTGTTATACTGGAATGTATGATATATAATACTGATATAGTGAAGGCATATGAAATAAGAGACCGCATTATAAGGGGTAATTAGGCCTTTATGTATTACTAATTTTAAGCAGAATTGCAGCCGTATCCCACTTGGTATTCATTTATAGGCATTTGTGCAACATTAAGTATGTGATGATTGGGGATAGATATATGTTATAATCCTAAAAACATCAAATGGAGTTTATATAAATACAAAAGTATATACCCTTGCACACCCTATTATGATGCAAAGTGGGTTTTCTGCACCTCTTTAGTAGTTTTTTATTTATATTTGTGCTTTGGTTATTATACACTGTCACTTTAACAGGTACACTTTAAAATGGAGTTCATGAGAGGTGCAGGGTAGTCCCTGATGAAGCGCGCATGCATGAAACCGGTCAGGCTTTTTAGGAGTTGGGGTCAGCACTATATGGCACTTTACAACCTCGTTTTTTATTTTGCAATTATTTCTGCAATAAAACATTGAGTGAATATACAGAGCATTGGATGGTGCTTCCTTTACTTGTTTATTTGAGATTTCCATTTTGGAGGGCACATTTGCAGGTGGAACCTGCTTTCTTGTGTTGACCCAACATAGGCTGACAGCTAGTTGCCATGTTCCTATGATGCAATACAAGCAAAGTAGACAAAGAAAATCGGGAAAAGGAATTCATTTAAATAGAAAAAGAAATTCACACAGAACAAGCCATATTTTCCATTGTCAATTGGGCATTCTCTCTCCCACACATCACCAACAGTCTGTCACGCTGCATCTTATTACTCCACCTGAGCCCCTCTCTGTCTCTTGACCTAACCCCTCTCCCAAATGCATGGCGTGACCTGGCATATTGCGAGAGACTTTTGTTTTACTTTATTTCATTTAGTCAGAAAAAAAGTGCTTGCTTGTTTGTTAGTCAGTAATACTGCAGTCTCACAGATCTCACATGCTGCACAAATGGCTTCTCGCCGCTCCCTCACTTGACTTACTTGACATGATAAAAGTCTTCATGTCTATCCTGCTTCCAGAAGATTGAGCAATTGATGTTCGGCTGGCCAAGTGATGTGTGTTCTGCATTCTTCTATTTGCCCCATGAAGTGGTGCCTGGTGAGGTAGACTGATTGGTGATGCCATCAAGTCTGGGAGGCAAGGTTGGTTCAGCAGCATAGAGAAACAGCTGGCAAGCAGCAAGCTGCAGTTGTGGCCAGCCTGGTCCAGCCAAGCCCTACTCCTCTTAGTTCATCAATCTAGCACATGCACACAATCCAGAAGATGGAGGACATACCTCCCTCAGAGGTTTCCTGCAGTGCTGGCCAGTTATGGACTATTCAGTCTGTCTCAGAATGCAGTGGCTGCACCATGGGGAATGGGCAGGGGCTCAGAGTGGGCTGCTAGGAGGACTATGTGGATTGATGCTGAGCCAGCACTATGGCTGTGGGGGAACACAAGGATCACTCACTGAGAGGCTGCAGCACAACTTGTAATCGTGGTAGGCAAGTGAGGTTGCACTGAGTGCTCAGCTTCAGTCCAGCCCAATTTGAACCAAGTGGCAGTACCAATGGACTAAGAACTTGACCACAACCAGGCTGACAGCTAGTCTTCATGTTCCTATGCTGTAATAACAAGGAAAGTAGACAAAGTAAGGCTGTGGCCAGCATGGGCTGACCAAGCCTTCTCCTAGTAGTCTGCCAATCTATCAGAATCACAAGATCTAGGAGATGGAGGACATATCTCCCCCAGAGGCTTTCTACAATGCTGTCCAGTTCTGCACACCACTGCTTCATTACCAGACCACCTGGTACTCAACAATGACGAACGTGTGTGACTTGTGTCAATGACATGACATCAATGAATGAATGGCAGGTAGGTGATGTTTGTGGCAGCAGTGCCACAGCCAGGTATGTGATCACAGTGTGCTCACTTCTGAATGGGCAGTCTGAAGACTCTAACCCTGTCCACTATAAAAATTATTGCTTTTTTTGTGGGTGAGTGATGGATTGTTATTTTATTTGGGCCAAGGGCAGATGGCAGACACCCCATCAATTAGTGTGCCTCAGTTCTTGACTCCAGTGCTTGCTGATGCTAGTTGCAAAAAAAAACCAAAAAAGCAAAATAAAAGAAAAAACCAGCCATGTGACACCAGCAGAACTGGGGCACAGTCAAGGAACAATATAATTTTACCTTGGCAAGTGCCTCATCTGGCCCCATCTTTGCACAACCACAGCATTTTAGCAGATATATTGTTTATAATTTTTGCTGTGATTATTCTGAGTGTATCTGTGAGCTGAGGTTGACAGAGGGAGCAGAGTCAGCTGAACTTTCAATTCCCAATAGCAACGTTACAATTTTACTTTCTCTTTTTTAATAGTCTTTGTGATGACTGCTAATTCTGAATGAACAACTGGCCATATTTGACTTTTTGGAGTGTCCCGAGGTTGGGGCTATTGACACCAAATTGTCAAAAAATGTTTTTCCTTTTTTTACTGTGCAAGAAATGTACATTTCATCTTGTAATTCATAACAGCAACAGTCCTGTATCACAGCTGAAGAATGGAATCATTTTGAACATAACATATTATGTATATAATTACTGGGGAACATTTTCTCCCATAGGGAAACCCAGTTATAATTTGTCATTATAACCTGTGGGTTATAATGGTGAACGTGTGCTGGGTTTCCTTCACTCCACGAATGTGCCAGCAGCAGTCTTCCTGTCATCGAGTAAACCCAAGGACCATGGCAGCACTTCTCCACCTCTCCTATTCAGACTCCACAGTCAGTAACTCTTGTGACAAGTCTTTCTTAAACACCTAATACTACTGATGCTACTTCTCTTGGGCAATATTCACCCCAACTGAAGTCCTCTTCAGCTGGTGTCAAAGAAGTCTGACAGTTCTGCTATTCTACCCTTGGCTAGTTTAAATATCTGCAGCCTACTTCTGAAACTCAGTGCCCTCACTGCCTGGCTCTCTCTACACAACCCTGCCATACTATCGGTCCTTGAGACATGGCTGTCACCAAAGAACCCTGACTCTACTATTGCCATCCCTGGATACACAGTCTTCAGGTAAGACAGACTGCCTAAGAAAGGTGGGGGCTGTGTGCTCTACCTTAAAGAGTCATTTATTGGATCTGTACTGGCCCTACCCAGCATTGGGAGTGACATTCAGATATTAGCCATCAAGGTGCTGCTTGATGACCACAATAAGACACTGACCATTGTGTCAGTATATATTCCACCTAAGCTGACTAATCAGGGTCTTCCCTTCCTCCTCGACTGCATTAACTCCTTAGGGTGATGCACTGAATTAATTATGCTTGGTGACTTTAATGTAAACTGGCTGGCCCCCAGTGCTAGCAACTATAAGGATGCCATAGCGGCTTCTAACCTTGCAAAAATGGTACAGTCATGGTCACCCACCAGGATAAACTATAGGACTGGGACCTCCTCTATCCTGGACTGGGTTCTTACTAATCGACCTGAACACATCTCTAAAACTGAAGTACTCCAGGACACTATAAGCAACCATTCTCCAGTAGTTTCCCTCTAGTCTATCAAATTCAACAAACCCCCACCTAAATTTATTGTCAGTAGAATTTTACTTCCTGGCCGATTAGGTCTGTTAAAAATGTACCTGTGATCACTTGACTGGTCTCCATTCGATGATGCCTAGGATGTTGACTCAGCCCTTGAATTCTTTATTACCACTTTTAACTCTGTGTGTGATGTACATGCTCCATTCAAGAAAAGAAAAGGGGATCAATAAACCCTTGGGTGATCCATGACCATCTTGAGCTGATGAAATCCTGTGATCATCTTTGGTACAGAACTAAGGCATCTAACACACTAGCGAATACTCAGGCATACAAATCAGCATAGAACACATGCACAAGTGAGATCTTCCAGGCAAAAGCCAACTACTACAGGAAAGCCCTTGCAAATACCTGGAATGATGGGATGAAGTTCTGGGACAACCTCTCCAAGGTAATTGGTAAAACTCCCAAAGTTACACCCGCAATGCTCAACATTGATGGTACTATAGCCTTGGATAAAGTAACCATTGCCAAAGCCTTTAACACCACATTTTCTGACCTCAGTCATATGATCCCAACTAACTTCTTTGATCCAGCACCTGCAGTTACCTGTCCTAACATCCCACATGCTGCTTAGCATTGTCCCCCATTTTATTTTAAGGCGATCTCAGAAGGGTTAGCCGGAAAACACCTACTCAGAGTATTCAGAAAGGCTAGACACAGCTGTGACTTCCTTGATTTGAAACTCATCACCCTCACCATTGATTAATTTCTACCACCCCTTACTAAAATTCTTAACTGCTCACTTATGGTCTCACAATTCCCAAGTAAATAGAAGGCTACCGTGGTGACCCCCATCCACAAAAGTGGTGACAAGATGCTCGCAAGCAACTACAGGCCGATCTCCATCCTTCCCGTGCTCTCCAAGGCTTTTAAAGGTTAGTCACTGAACAACTCGTAGACTACCTGGAAAAATACCACCTCCAATGTCCACAGCAACACGGCTTTCATAAGAGGCACAGCACCACCACTGCACTCCTTGATTTCACTTTCTTCATCCACCAGGCACTTGACCACAACCAGTTGGTTGGCGCCATCTTTATTGATTTGACAAAGGCGTTTGATACCGTCAATCACTCCTTACTAACTGAACAACTATCACATCTAGGACTTTCACCAGATGCCACTAACTGGTTTCATAGCTACCTTAGTGACCACTCTCAGCAGGTCAGAATTGGAGATTCCATCTTGACCTCCCTCCCAGTCCAGTCAAGTGTTCCCAAAGATTCCATCCTTGGCCCCTTACTCTTCAGCGTCTTTGTGAAAAACCTACCTGCTGCCTGCCATGACCGAATTCTAACATAAGCAGATGATGCAGTCATTTTCTCTAGCCACTGCAACCCATATCTCCTACATAGTGGTGGGCGAAGTGAGAAAACTCCACTATGTGGAGTAATCTGTGAATTTCACCCATTTTGAGGAGCAAAGTCACGAAAATTTGATCAGTGAATGGCAAAATTTCACGCTGGAAGGTGAAATTTTCCCCAAAATAGAGAGAGACATTTCATCTTCCATGGTAAAATTCCACTTTCCGTGGTAAAATTTCACCCCCAGAAGGCAAGCTTTTTTTTTATCGTAGAATACTTTCTCCTTCATGGAGCGGGCCCCACAACCTCCGGCCAGCGGCACCAGCACCCCCGGACCTAGTCTGGTGCATGATAATCTCCATCGCACAGGGCAAGTCACTCCCCTATGAAGGCGTCTCTCGTGTCCGGGGGCACAGGGCACGGCCATCAGCCACAAAGGTCGCCCCGCCATTTTCTGCTTTTCTGGTCCCAGGGAGCCGGACATGCAATGGCGTCTAAGCACATCCGTGCTGACACCTGCCATGCTCCCTTTCCTTCTAGGCATGCCACTGTAGTGTGGCTGGCCTCTGCCAGTCGCTGCTGCAGCACAATGCGCCATTCCCTCCCACCCCAGAGGAAGGAGAGCAGACATGGGATGCTCAATTCTTCCTCTCCCCTGCCAGCCCCCGGCAGCCTGAGTCCATTCCCGAACCTGGGTTGCCGGCGTGGCACGAGGTGTGGCATCCAGTGCCTCAACCCTCAGTGCCACCAGGCCTGGAGAAGGCAAAATTTTACAGTGGAAGGTGGAATTTCACCCACTGAAGGAGGAATTTTGCCGAGGAAGGTGGACGTTTGCCCATGGGGGGTGAAATTTCGCCTTGGTGAAATTTCGTTAAATGGAAGGAAATTTCGCTGAATACTCCATGAGGTGAATTTGACTACTTCACTGCCACTTCACCAGCAGAATATAAATTTGATGAATCACTACTCCTACAGAAGCAACTACAGCAAAGTTTCTCAGAAGTTGAAACCTGGTTCAGGTTGCGCCAGCTCATCCTAAACTACTCTAAAACAAAATCAATGCTGTTTCATGGAACTCACAACAAGCACAAACTTCAAAAACTACAAATCTACAATAGCGGTGGCACTGCGCTCAAACAGGTTGACCAGTTCAAATACCTGGGAGTGACCCTTGACTGCACTCCATTGTACTCCATGCATATACAGTACATAACTTTGCAAAAGCTGTGAATACCTATATAGGTCTGCTCTATAGACATAGGCACTGTTTGATGACCGAAGCCTTAAAACTTGTTATCCAGAGCTCAATTACCTCATTAATTGACTATGGTCTTGTAGTTTATGGATCAACTACTGGCACTGCCCTCCGGCGAATAGCCCTAGCCCTAAACAAGGCTTGCCAGCTCCTCTCCTCAGCCACTAGACTCACACACACTTGTGATATCTATGAGCAGGCTGATTGGCTACAGCTGCATGGCAGAATAAAGTACCAGACCTGCTTACTTGCCAAAAAGACCTTGCTGGGCCTCCTTCCCCAAGTGGTTCAGTCTTTACTCTCCCCTCACTCTGCTACTCATCCTACCAGTAGTTCTGAATCTATAGCCTTCTCTGTTCCACGCTGCCGGACCACACAAGGGCAGCACTCTTACAAAGTTAGGGCTTCTAACTGGTTCAGCTCACTTCCTGTGGATATTACCAGCACATTGAATCTCAACTCCTTTAAGCACAAACTATGACAGCACTTGGTGGCTGGTGCACACTGTGACTGCTTCTCTTAAATTCCCTGCCTGCATTCCTGTCTTCTCCTTTACTAATGCACTCTCACCACACCCCTCTCCCTCCCTGTTAACTCTTTCCAAAATCCCCCACCAGCCCTCATTAGCCTCTCCCTGACCCTCCCTTTTTCACTCCTCCCCCTCGCCTTTCCCTCTCACACCTTGTACCCCTCCCTCCACTAATACTCCCCATCCCACCTTTTTCTCATTTCTCTCCCATCTCTCCCCTTGCCTGCCCCAACTTCCTCCACTTCCCATTTTCCGCTCACCCTTCCTACTTACCACTAACCACCTTACATCTTACTCTTCCCCCTTCCCTCCTCTCCCTTACCACCTACCCCTCTTACTCCTATCCCCCCGATATTGCCTGTCCCCTGCTACTGTGTCCCCTTCCTTAGCTACCTCTTCTCCCCTCATGCATTTGTAATGAACATTAATTTCATATGTAACCACCTTTGGCACCTTTTGTACATTGACTAGTGTATTGTACAATCGCTTACTTACTCACTGATTCTGTAAAAAGCCTTTGGAAACTGTTGTACTGAAGTCAATCTGTAATGCTTTACCTGTCATTATCTTGACTGTCTCGTCTTAGTCTGTACAAAGCCTCTGGCAGCTCATGTATTTGTGCATTACTGTAATTGTTTTAACTGTTCTTAATTTGCCTGTCTTGTTCCAACCTGTCCAGTGTCCTTGACATGGAACCTTTGTAAAAGAGCACTTTGTGCTCAGAGGCGTTATCTGAAATCCTAAATAAATAAACTTTTAAAATCTTTTTCCACTTTAATTTTTTTTACTTGAGGGAATTACTAAACAAAATTTAACAGTTTAAACCAGTGCTTCAGCCTTACCATGGACTGGGGCATGGTCCGCGCTTCAACCCAACCATGGTTGAACAGTGAAATACTTTTATTTTATATAACTGCTGTGATGAAAAAACACTCCCCAGTAGTCATATAAAATTAAACATGGGGTGGTGTGTAAAACTCACATTTTACATATACTCTCTGTGTTTGATGCTTAAATAAACTCCTCCAACTTCACTCCTGGGGTTTATGTGGCATCCAACACCTCAGGTGTGTGTAAAATTCTAATTAAACACACCACCTTGTGCATTATTCTATATATAATAACTTGGGAGCATTTTCTCCCATAGGGAAACCAGGTTATAATTCATCATTATAACCCACATGTTATAACAGTGAACACGTGCCAAGTTTCCCTCTATCTGAGCACACACACTGGGCCCAGTTTTCAAAGGGCATTGATGGATGCAAGGGAGTTGTGTCAAAGATGTTTGACGCAAGTTGTGATTTGCATTATAACTTGCGGCAAATGTGATTTTATAATGCCATCTGCATCTGTGTCAGACACATCTGCGTTAAAGCCCCCTTGCGCCAGGGTTGCATCCAACAACCCAATGCAGCAGGGCACAAAGGGTATGCACCATGTTGGAACTGCCACATCCCCTTTATTGGGAATTTCAAAGCCCTGCCATGGACGCAGCAAGGAGGACCACCTAGACCAGGCAGAAGATGGTATAAGTGGGTTGCGGCAGTGGTATATGTCAGAGGGGTGTACCGGGGCCAGGGACATTGGCAGTGTTGGTGTCTGGGAGAACTGCCTACTGTAAATGAATGACAGCTCAGTCCGTGCAAGCACAGTTGGCAGCCAGCCATGGTGGTGTGTGGAGGGTTGTGCTGGCTGCTGGCTTCCATTTGGTACTGGAGGGGGTGAGGGGTGGTGAGACAACACCTGATGGGGTGGGGAGTCCACTGGGCCACCAGGCATATGTTTGGGGTGTTCTACAGGGGTGATCACAGGGGATGGGATGGGGGAAGGCTGTCCTCAGAACCACCAGGGGGGTTTCTGCAGCGACTTGATGGAGATCAGGATCCGCTATGGGGGTCTGCTGAACTGCTATCTTAGGTGCTAAGTGGAGGGCCTTACAGCCCTTGGAAGGGCCTGTATTGCCCATACCACCCACCCTGAAGGGTATTATTGCACTTAGAAAATAGGCATTGTATTACGTCAGTTTGAAAAAACCTTTTCATGTGAAGTCATTAAAACTGTTAATTATTTTATTTATTTTGTTTAAAAATAGTTTCTCTGGCTGTATGACTATGCTTGTTTGAGCTAGGGATGCTTGAGTTAGTTGAGCTTCTGTAGTTTTGCCTTTTGGAGTTGGTTGTCATGGTTACCCCCATACACACTCACTGGGCTTAAAATTGGTAAAATAACTTTTGATGCACTGTATGCATTCACTGTTGCAGCCTGTTTTTGTCTTGTTTTTTTATTTATTCAAGTGCTTTACTGGGGAAGCTGCAGCTGTTACAGGAACCGTCATCTCGCTTTTGCTCAGATGACTTGTCTCCTGGAAGTACGGTATGGAGGGAGGGGTTGAATCAGCAGACCACTGTTTTTTTTTTTTATTTTAATATGAAGTTGAGTCTTGCTGTTTATTTTTCCATATTTGTTATGCAGTGGGTGGCATGTGCATCCATGAGATTAGCAGCGGCACAGAATGGGACATAAGCAGTGATGCTGAGCAGGATATTATCAGCTGTGTCAGCTGTCAGCTGGGAAAGAGATTTCCAAGGTAAAAATTAATTTTATTTCAGTTATATGACCAGAACAAGTGTCATGTGACCACTAGCAGTAGTTGTAAAGTGTGCCAGTTCCAAGTTGGGTTGGGGGAGGGAATCTCTCGCTTGCTAAGCGAGATAATAAACATGGCAGTGATAGCCATTTCAGTGTTCTACTGGCCCACTGATTTTTAGAAAAATATGAGGCAAAGGAGACTAGGACTAGTAATTTCCCACTCTCTGTTGTCTCATACCAACCGACTGATTGGCTATTTGAGCCAATCAGAATCTAGAATGAACTTTGCCCATTTTCGAAGATTGGATAGAAGGGGGATGTACTCTTTGTACAGAACAACAAAGAAACACTGTGCTGCAGAGCAAGGGTGAGGTGCAGGTGAGAGCTGCATACCCTAAAACATCTAAAACAACAAAGAATTCAACAAGCACTCCAGAGCCAGGAGGTTAATTGACCCCTCCAGTGAAGGTATTAGTAAATTATACCAAAGTCCCTTTTTGCAAGTGCAAAAATATTAGGTTTTATTCCAAAGGTATTACAAGAGATCATAAGCAAAGGCACAACAGTTATGTGAAAGGTCCCAGTGCTTCGCCAGTTAGGGCTTCATCGGGGGATGGTCCTTGCAGTCATTAGTCTCCCTTTATACCAAACAGATTCAAAATCCGTGACATCACATAATAACAGCCAATCAAATAATATAATTATCAAAAAGTGTTTATTAACTCAGAATGGTAATATAGAAAAAACTAAACCTATTTCTATACCCCAGAACATGTCAGCAACATATCTGATTGGCAATATTCTAGAAATTATAAACTTTATTGCAGCAGCCAATCAGATTTCTCAATTTAAAAATTCTAATTTTTTTAAAAAATTTGAAACAAAATGTCTTAATATCCTTTAATACTGTATGTTGCCAATGTGTTAGGGGTATTTTTAACCTTGTTTGATTTTAAGAAAATTAGCAAAAGACATTTCATACCCCTAGCTGTGTGAGAAAAATATTCAATGTTATAGTAACCTGTCTCAGTCAGAAAATCAAGTACTTGAAAAACGTAAAGCTAATAATGATTTGATATTGAAATCAGCTGACAAGGGTGGAAACATTGTAATTATGGACAGGGAATTCTATTGTGAAAAGGTACTAGAATTACTAGGTAATACTGATAATTACCAGAAGCTTAATGGTAAACCCATACTTCATTTTAAAACTGAACTACTGTCCATTCTGGAGCTTGCCAAAAGTGAAGGGGAAACAACAGAATCTGAATTCCAATTTATGTACCCCAAATTTCCCAAAACCCCTACCTTTTACATCTTGCCAAAAATCCACAAAAATCTATTAAACCAGCCAGGATGACCCATAGTGACTGGTATTGGATCCCTCTGTACAATGCCTGTCATCATATACATGTGTCACTATGCATGTACTTGAGAAACTAAAGGATTTTAGATGGAATGATGGTATGCTGTGGCTCACAATAGATGCTGAGTCTCTGTACACACCAATTCATCATTCAGATGGTGTACAGGCACATAACCATTTCCCCTCTAGGGACCCTTTATGTGAAAATATGCCTTTAAATTTAATATCATAGGGGCTAGAATTTGTTTTAAAGAAGAATTATTTTGAATTCAATGGGGATTACTACTTACAGAAGTGTGGAACAACATTGGGGGTGGCAATGGCCCCATCTTCTACCAACTTATTCCTGGGATACTGGGAAGAAAAAGTGCTATTTGATGGCTAATCGAGTCCATTTGGCAAACACATTATCAAATGGATTTGATTTATTGATGACATACTTTGTATATGGCAATGCACAGAGTCAGAAATGACAGCATTTATGGAATGGCTTAACAGAAATGATAACTTATGATTTACACATAAAAGTGATGACACAGAAATTGATTTTTTAGATTTAATTCTTACAAGGGGAGAAGACAACCAGATCAGGACCAGAGGTTTTAGAAAAGATACAGCAACAAATATTTACTTGCTAGCCACCAGCTCTCATCCCAAATCACTAAAAGACTCACTCCCATATAGCCAATTCCTCAGACTATGTAGAAACTGTAGTGATCTTGATGCCTTTTTATCACAAGCTAATGAGCTGAAGGAAAGATTTCTGAACAGGGGCTATAAAAAGGAACTATTAAATGAGGCTTTAAGCAAAGCCAGAAATACCAATAGAATTGAATTATTCGTTCCTAAAACAAAAACAAAGGACAAGGAGAGTAATACAATTAGTTTTGTCACAAAATACACCTACAAGCAGGAAAAATAGGCAACATTGTGATTAAATATTGGCTGATCTTATTGAATGATCCCTTACTAGCAGGAAAAATAGGAAGTAAACCAAGAGTTACTTTTTCAAAGGGTAAGAGCCTGAGAGACGAGTTGGTTCATAGCCAATTTCAGAGAAATGTATCAGTAAATCAAACCTGGCTACCTGTCAAGCCCCCAGGCATGTATAAGTGAGGGAATTAAAACATTTACAACAATTGCCAGCAGAGCAAAGTATTTAAAGCACCAGCTAATCAGAGATTGATACATATAAGACAATTTATATTCTGTGTCACCACATTTGTAGTGTATGCCCTTTGGTGACCCTGTAAAAACTGTGTGTAGGCAGAACCCTGAGATTATTGAAAATCAGGATACAGGAACATGTCAGATCTGACAAGTCCTGAAGCTACCCATTTTTTTGACTCACATAACAGTGATTCATCAAGCTTAAGGTTTACTGGCCTAGAACAAGTCAGAATTGACAAAAGAGGAGGTGACTGCCTCAACAGATCAGAACAGAGAGAAATGTTCTGGATCTATGTTCTATGTGCCTTGACACCTGATGGATTAAACAAAGACTGGGATCCCAAACCCTACCTGTAAAAAAACTCTCTCCCCCTGCCCCATTTAAGAAAAACTGTTAAGAGAAACTATAATAACTTACCTGTTGTTAATATTATGATGTGTAAAATGATGGCTTCAAATAGTTTGAATCAGAAATTATCAAAAATGCAAAAAATGAAGGAGAAAGCTTATTTTATTTTAATTCTTATGTTTTATTTTGTGTAAAATGAAGTTAAAAATGCTAGTGTATGAACACAGTGAAATAATCTGTCTTTCTTGTATTTTCTCCAACAGGTGATTTGTGGGCTCAGTCAATCCTGTTTTCCCTGTGTGACCTTGCTATATACATGGCTAGGACCAGTGGACTCAGCTCCCTATCCCTTTCTCCATACTTCCCAGATAAGAGATATATACAGAAATAACTGTCATCATGAAGTATAAGAAGCTATGGCATTATCATGATTATGACAAATTTTGTGTTTGAAGAAAAATACTCATGAATACAATGAAATATCTTTTGCTGCTTTTCTTTAAGCCAAACAAGGTTAAAAATACCCCTAAGATATTGACAAAATACAGTATTAAAGGATAATAAGACATTTTGTTTAAAATGTTAAAAACATTTTAGAATTTTGAAATCGAACAATCTGATTGGCTGTTGCAATAAAGTTTATAATTTCTAAAATATTACCAATCAGATATGTTGCTGACATGGTCTGGGATATAGAAATATGTCTAGGTTTTCTATATTACCATTCTGAGTTAATAATTAACACTTTTTGATAATTAAATTATTAATTATGTGATGTCACAGATGTTTAATTTCTTTGGTATAAAGGGAGACTAATGACTGCAAGGACCATCCCCCGATGAAGCCTTAACTGGCGAAGTGCCAGTGATCTTGCACATACCTGTTGTGCCTTTGCTTATGACCTCTTGTAATACCTTTGGAATAAAACCTAATATTTTTTCACTTGCAGAAAGGGACTTTGGTATAATTTACTAATACCTTCACTGGAGGGCTCTGGAGTGCTTGGTGAATTCTTTGTTGTTTTGCCTATACTCTTTGTCCCTACCAGCAGAGTGCCTCTTTAAACTGGGAGGGGAGCTCATGGGTAACTATCTTCACAGCCAACAGCACCCTGTGATTAGATGGAAGGGGGGGCTGGCTCGTCTTTCTTTGGAGTAGAGTGCTTTTCCACAAGGTGTCCAGCACCAGTATAACATTCCAGGGCTCAAATACAAACAGTTTTTAGCACTGTTTTTTTTAGGTTTCTTCCCTTTCATCTGAAGCCCTCACACATCATACTCTCCTCATCTGTCATTCCCATGGAAAAAGGCCAGATCCACCACAGTCGAAAATTGGCGTCTCACCCCATGCACAGAGATATGCCTAATGCTGGTGCCTTTGTGCCCTTCCACTAATGGGCCTTTGTGGCTGATGTCAGATGACAGAACAGCCCCCATCCCACTGGACTGCCAGGAGGCAGCTGCTCCTTATGTGTGGAGTGCTGGACTCCCACATTGGAGGGGAGAGTGCAGCCCTGGGAGTGCCTCTCCACCTTCTGTTACAGCAGACTGATCACAGGTCATGGATGCCAACCCGCAGTTCCCCAAAACAGAAAGTAAAGTGCCTAAACATCTAGGCAGCCAAAGCAGTCATTCAAATTATTTGTAATCTATGATTAATTTACTACAAATGTAACCCTCTCCCCCAAGGTGTAGCATCTTTTTTCAATGGAAGAGGTCCTACCACTGCACTTTATGGTCAAAGGGGGCTAAAGCAAAGGCAGGTTTGTTGCCCAGAGGTGTCACAGAAAGCTCCATTGACTCAGACAGGGTTATATGGTTCCAAGTCCTTAGCACTGACCCCTGAGAACCAGTTACAATTTGAGGTGTCAACCAGTGCATTCCTCAGTAAATTGTCTGCACAATTAATATAGCTACACTGTTATAGCTTTCGTTTTGTAACTTTGGATAGCAGAAACATGTAAACACTACTGTGCACTTATTTCTACTTATTTTCTACTCTACTACACATAGGCTTGCATATTTTTTTCTGTTTGACAGTTTATGAATGCTAAATGCTAACCATATAGAGATCACTGTTCAGCATTCACTGGTGTTCACCACGATGCACTCTGAAAAAAAAGAGGAGTCACCCTTGGAATTGAGTACAACCCTGATACCATTGTGGGAATAAGCAATAACAAGAAGTAAACAAGTTCTGATCATAGCTGATACAGCTGCGGTAAGCTCTTACATGTCTGGGTAGCAGAGCAGTGACAGCATGGCTCTCAGAGTGGTAGTGATGGAGATATTCATGTGGCAGCAGCATGGGTCACGGAGCTGTGGCTGCGACATCAGAGCACCGAGTTTGTAGCAGCAAGGGTTTACCATTCGAAAGATGCTGGCAACGGTGAGTCTGTGCATGCGTGATGCTGGTGCATGCGCAGTTGTAGCAGAAGTGCATTCAGAAAGAAGTGCGCTGAGGGGAGGGGGGCTGCCGTGCTGTAGAGGGGAGCTCCATTGCGGAGGACAGCGCCTATGGAGTCAGTGCTGTCATGAAGTTGCTGCATCACTGTTGGAGAACACAGGGTCACATTCTGGAGGCAACCTGCTGTTCTCCTACAGTGATAGTAATGCCCGCAGAGCTCTGCCCATGCAGCCATAGAAATATTGTTCCAATAAAGTCAACTTTTGTGTACTGTGTTCCCCCAGCAATCACTTGCACAGTGTTTCATGAATGGAACTTTGCATCTCTCAGCTTGCTCTTGGTTTTTTGTTCTTTTGAAATGAGGACTAAAACTGTACAGCTACAGTAATATGAAAGTGAATATGAACCATAGTGAGCACTGTAACTAACTGGAGACACACAACAACCACACTGAGAGCTAAGAACAGATTTGTAACATACTGATGGTGACTGCAGTCTGAGGCAGTCCGATTACAGATAGGAACTTCAATTATATGAACTCCCGACTATCCAAACCAAATGGGATGTCTCTCAAGGAGTTTGGATAATTGGGGATCTACTATATAAATATAAGAGTGGCGATGGGAGGGTGGGGCTGGCACTAGACACCAGGGCAACGGGGAGGGGGTACCACTAGAGACCAGAAAAACTATAGCTCACTGCTCTCACTGCAGCCTGCAGCATGAGTTCCAGCTATGGCTGCAGAAGTCAAGAAAGTCCCGCTGTTCTCAGACAGAACATGGTGCCGAGGGCTCCTCTCACCAAGCTGGGCACCCGGGATTTGAGTGCCCAGAAAATGTATTTCTGGCAAAGTTTTTCTAAAAACAAACAGCAGAATCTAGCTGAATGGGTCCCATTTAGCAAGGTTCAGGTGTTTTTAATACATACTGTAATTTGATTGTACTGTTACTCTTTATAAGTTTAAAATAGTAAAAAGAAAATGGCAGCAATTCCGAGTGTTTTTTTTTTAATTCAATGGCAAGTAAGTCATGTCAATAACCACTCAAGATGTGTTTTTTTACCTTTCATGATAGGTATTTCTCTGGACATGAACAGTAAATTATGATCTGTTAACACTTGAAAAAGGTTTTTTTTATCGATTGCACAGTTCTTTTTCCAATCAAATTTTGATTTCATTCTCAAAATTATTATAATTCAAAAACTGTATACTTTTTTTTCACCAAACCATCCAAAGGCACACCCTTGGAAAAGACCCCATCATCCCTGAAAAATTCACGAAGAAATTCCATGCTGTCTAGGCTGTAGGTGAGTGCAAAAATATCCAATGTTAAGTATAGGGGAAAAAAGTAGTTTTTTTCACTTTTTTGATCCTCGATACCTTGAAAACTGTACAACATGCCATCATAAAACTTTTCCTTTATTGAAACTCGTACAGCGCATATTAATTTTTGTGCTAATTTGTCAACAAAAAAGGCAAACTTAAGGTGCAAAAAATTGAGTTTAACATTGAACTGCCAACTCAACCCTAACTTTAGGGGCACTACCACGCCCCTATAATAACACAGCATATGAAAGCACAAAGTACTTTATTCATGTTTTCTGTGCTGAGTGCTGTGGCAGCAACAGTTATGCTTTGCAATTGAAGCTGCCCCCCAGTTTTGGAGAATAGAGAAATACATAGAACAATACATATTAATTGTCTACAATAAATCATGTATGAACACAATTTATCTTTCCATGTTTACTTGCTTTTCATGCTGTTGCTGAGTGCGTCTGATGGGAGTTAGACATGATGTTAGTTATAGCAGATATTGTTTGTAGGCCTGTCTAGTGCTGCACCTTGTGCAGTGTTGTAATGGGCCCACCTGCTTCTGTACCATACTGGGTACCATGGGAAGAGTAATTCATGGCTGGGGGGATGCTGTTGCTTGGGTGGGGGATGCAAAGGTGAATGGGAGAAGAGAGATGATTTTGGGGTGGTGGCGGTGGCTATCAAGGAGGGGGCACTGTGTGTGTGTGTGTGTTGTAATGGGGTGTCAAGAGGGGTGGCACATGTCTGTGTGCAACACCTGACAGGTCCCAGGAGCTGTGGAGTGTGCAGGTAGGGTCTGCATGGACAATACACACTACAGTTATTCTGATATACTGTTGTTACACAACATAGGTGCTGGAGAGTGCTTCTTCAGAATACTGTAGCTGACAGTCTGAGGAGACCAAAGTTCGACCAAGGCTGAGTTTGACATGTTCAGATGGGAATACGTGGCCCAGGAGGCAGAGCTTGTTCACAACAAGGCAGCTACTGCGGTGCACGACAGGGCCGTGTTGGAGTTGGCATCAGTGGTGAATGTTGAGGGATGGATGCCATGCAGCATCGCAGAGTGCAAGAAGAGGGTGACTGGTTTGCATGTGTGCACTAAGGAAACAGAGGCTGCACTGTGCCACAGCATGAATACCACAGATGGGAAGCTTGCAACAACTGAGTTCCTCACCCCTGTTGAGGAAATGTTGGCCTCAGCCATGAAGCCGTTGAGGGCTTGCCTGGGGCCAAGGAAGCAGGCATGTTTGGAGACCTTGAGTGACCACACATTACTACATTTTGTGTACAACACTGGGATATATAGTTATTTGTTCCACACTACTGTGTACTGCACATTGCTGTTGTCCTGTCCCTGTCTGTATTCCATGTTTAGGTGGCTAGTGTTGTGTGTTGCTATGTCTGGCTGTATGAGGTGCTGCTGTTGTGTTGGTCCTAATGCAAATGTGTGTACTACTGTGACACCCATGTGTGACACTGTACACATGTGATACTGCACAGTCATGCCTTTCATCGCTGTGTCAATAGTAATATACTGGACACAGTACATAAGTGTGCAAGTCTGGAACAGTTCTGTATGGACCTGTACCTATTTGTTACTTACTAGAAACATGGAAACACAGACAAGGATGGCAGAAGAAGGCCAAAGGTCCATCCAGTTTGCCCATAGTTCCCTATCAAACCTATTGTCCATACAGGATAGTAGCCTTCACTATCTATCCTGCCCCTACCACCATGAATGACCACTATGCTCTGCATTCTGTCCCTGCCATACTTGAAACCATTGTCTGTTCCGGCACCCACCACCTTAGCTGGAAGACTGTTCCATGGTTCCGCCACACTTTCTGTAAAATAAAACTTTCTCATATCCCACTTGAACCACCCTCCTTTCAGTTTCCACTCATGCCTTGGGGTCCATGAACTGTTACCCCTTCCAATACATATGGGTTTCCTAGCTGCTGCTGGCTTCTTACTTTTCACTGCAGTCTTTTTCTTGGCTGCCTTCTAATTGCTCTATATCTCCTTTATTGATTGATTGATTGATTCGTGTATGTATGTATGTATGTATTTATTTCAAAAGATTTACCAGGAGGACAATCAAGTGAGTTATTAGTGACCTAAAACTCCTTTTGCCATTTTTCTACAACACCCCCCCCCACACACACACCATTGTTCACTGTATTTATCCTTATCCAACCTCCTTCTGCACTTTCATCACAAGGCTTACTTCACCTCCTTTATATCAAAATACTGATTTGGTTCACTGTCCTGTTCCATCTCCTCTCTCCTCTTCCAACTCCCAGCTGCTTGCTGTTTTCTCCATTCCAGGGACCATCACACTTTTACCACTTCTGTTCACCCCCACTCCTGTGCTGAGCAATCTGCCTTCTCCTGTTGACTCCCTCACTCTGGAATCAATTCCCCTGCTCTCTTCACCTCTCCCCATCCCCTGGCTCCCTCAGGCACCAGTTGAAACTTCAACCCTTCCCCACCTGTTCTTGTTACCCTTTCTCTTGATACCGTCATGTCCATGCCTCTATCATCCTGGTGATCAGCCGGCTGGGTCCCTGCTCCTGGCTTGGGTTAGCTTTCACACCACTACAGTTTTCTCCCTCCTTTTTGAGGTCAGTCAATAACTCACCCCTTAGGTCAATCACCAGTTGTCAGTTTTGTTCTTATTCACCAAGTATTGCTGCCACTTCTAAGTATGCACTTGCTAGGTGTTCTTATTGAGCTGTACCGCACTTTATTCTGTGCACATTTATTCTAATTTTGTACACACTTTTTAATGGAATGTTTTTCAATGTTTTGCTACCATTTATTGTACTGCTGTTCTTCCACTGTTTCCCTCCACCGGATTGCACCTGGAAATGAGCCACGGCTCAGTGTGCTGTGCCTCTTCCGGTTACCAATTTTCAAATAAATAAAAAAATTGCCTGACATAGTGTTGCTTGTATCCCATGGCAGGGACAGGATAAAGGTCATTCTGGAATACCAGCAGGCAGGGGGAGTGGAATGCACCTGCTAACCCTGTCTCACACCCTCTGCCCTTTTGGCACAAGGCATGGGTGGTAGCCAATCAGTCACATTCAAAGTGTGCCACACCACCACCAACACAGCAACAGGGCCAAGTCACAGAATAGGCAGCTGTGGCCTAATGGTAACAGTGTCTACAGTTACCCCCCCAAGGTGAATGACAGTGTGATCCAGTGGTGGAGGACCTCCACATCCTGTTTGCAGCTGTGGAAGCACAGTATTCTTTCACAGTACGCAAAGTCCAAGGTAGCTGTTGCACTACAAGAAGGGGTCTGGAAGCCAGTCTGTCAATGTAGTAAATATCAAAATTTATTAAGCAAAGTAAAAAATATAAATGGGAGTCCAGATCAAGTAGGAATTATGCTGCTGCTCCATGAGCCCCAGCTTCATCAAGGCCCAACATCATGACCAAGAGTTCACCCCCACCAGCAGAGGCATTGGGAGGAAGAGACCATTTTTGCCCAGAGGCATGGTGTGCTCAGGCAGGCCATCACCAAGGGGGCATCTCAATTTTTGCAGATGGACTCCAATGGCTTACTGACATGATCAGTGAGGTTGCACCGAGAGCCCTGTCAGCCAGTCAGTCATCCCAAAGCAGCGTGTTGCTGTTGCTGTTCATGCCCCATAGGGTGGAGACAGCATGACCTGGATGCACGCAGTGCACTGGCAGCTCAAAGAAGCCATGCAAACCCTAGATGCTAGGCTGTGGCCTTCTCCTGGTTTCCCCTTGCCAGACATCACACAACAGGGGTACAGGTTGATCACCCCACCAGCATACGCCATGTGGACACAGTCATAGGGGTTATGTGCACAATAGGTGTGTGCATGGTGAGAGTCTTCCCTGTACTCACTTGTCAGAGCTGTGTCCTCCCCATGGACACATGTCCACATCTGGGGAGGCTGGGGGACACACCCCAGCAACCAACACTCTTTACCATGACCAGGCTATACCATACCATGGCTCATATTAAGAAGCATCTCCTCCAATTGTGGCTTAACACATGCTCCCAACAGCATTGGGTTCATATGCATTTTTATTTACCCCCACTTCTATTTCTCACTTCCCAAATCACCCAACATGTTGTTGCTCTGGTTCATCTCCCACTGTGGTCCACCCTTCCTCCCTGCATGTGGTGACCATGCAGGTGGATTTGCCTGCCTTGTCCTGGCTGTGTCAGTGGGGTCCATCACCCCTGTATTTATATGTCTTTCATTTTGTGTTCCCACCCCCACTTACACTTCCTGTGTTCCCTATGCTTTCTACCCCCCTACTGTGTGTTTGTATCACCTTTTGGCCCGTACCATGTGTACCCCACCCCACATGCTATTTATATTTATTTTCTTTGCCCTCCCTTGGATGCCTATATATTCTGTTGTGTTTTTTTTTTTCATTTCTGTTATCCCTTTCATATTTTACTACTTTACACACATACATGTGACCTGTGTCACGTTACTCACCTTTGTCCAGCAAAGCTAGCATCTATGGTTTGCTGTCTTATAGTCCTGGTGCATTAAGGCAGCTGTTGTTCCATGGTGGGGCTCTTTGTGCACCCCTAGGACCATTGTGTCTGCATCTGCCATAGTGCCTCCTGTCTGGTAATGTAATCCATAGGTTATGCGAGGTAGTGCAGGACACAACTTGCTAGGAATATCCTACATACCTTGGAGAGGGTATATTGTAGGGAACCTCCAGACCTGTCCAGACATTGGAAATGCATCTTTAGTATACTGAAAAAAGGTACTCGATGACACTGCATATTGTCTGGTGTGCCGCATTGTTGTGCTCCTGTGTAGCAGTTGCAGGCCATCATACTGGTGTCATGAGCCATAGATACAGAGGGCAGGCACTTTCTTCTGTAGTGCAGACAACAGTTACCATTAGTATCGGGTGGGCTGGCATTCTTGGTTGTGCAGTACTGCATTGTCCATGTCCTTACCAATAAGAAATATATCAGGGATGCATCCTTACTCATAGTTGTGGCACAGAATGGAGCTGTGCCATGTACTTGCATTGTGTGATGCTCTGGGGAACATGTTGATGATATGTCCATTGACATTGCACACCAACTGGATGTTCATGGAGTGAAAGCCTTGTAACTGATGCATGCATCATCCCCAACCCCAACCGCTGGTGCTCGTATGGCCACATTGGTACAGTTAATAGTCTGTATCACAAATAGCATGCCTGGATTAGAAACTTAGTTGCCATCGGTTCTGCCTGTATGCTGAGTAAGATAATGCATCCTGGGGCAGGGGGTAGGAGTGCATCCAAGAAATGGGACAGCACTTGTGACATGGCCGACTGGCTTGTGTTGGTGGTGTCTTGAGCTAAAACCTGGAAACTGCTTGTGCTTAGCAAGCACAGGGATGCCATCACCTTGAACTCTATGCTCATCACATGGCTCCTCAGTGTTGGTGTCTCGAGGTCCTTGTGCAGTAGCTCACACAGGTAGTTGAGCATCACTCTGTCTAGCCTGTATTTGCCTACTATATGTCCATCAGGGGCTCCTTGCATGGTATGAGTTATTGGCAGCATATTTCCACCTACAGCACTTCCCTGGTAGCCTAGCATGGCCTTATGCATCAGCATGTGACTGCTGCAGCCTGTGCATGGCTATTGCCACTTGCCATCTTGGCCACCTTACTACCTCTCTGGACTGTTTCCCACTGCATTCTGCTGATTGTGTAGCATCTGAGTGCTGATAAGGGCAGCCTTTTGTAGTCCTTATTTTGTATTGTGCACTGGTGCCATTTGTGCTTTTGTGGTGGTTTAAAATAGTTGCACATTGTACTAGGGTGTGGATCCTTTTTCTGAACGATGAATACATTATTATTACATGTACGTGCTATAGGTTTTGAGCAGCACTGTCTCTGAAAATGGCACTCCCAGTTTCAATGCATTACACTTCAGTTAGCACCATGCCAGTCTAGATTGCCTGGTACAAACCTTCTAAAAATGGGGGTCATTTAGCAGTGTGTTGATAATAAATAGTGATTGACAAATAAGACTTGAAAAATTCTGAAGGTAAAGTTGGATTTCAATTACAGTATGTGTTGTGGCCAATGAAACCTTGGTGTAAAGGCAGGTTAAGACACACACACACACATGTGCTAGAGCATGTGTTGAGATTAGAGATTAGATCACATCTGCAAGGGTTTTCTTGGCCAAGCACATTGTCTGAATCACCACACAATCCTGGACCCATTTTATAATTTTACGTTCATCATGTGAGTAAATCAATAAAAAAGTGTTTATTGTGGCTTGCAAATTACAAATATCATGACCAGAATTTTGCAGCACTGTGGGATACACAGTATTCTTCCACAGTGTGTTTTTATGTGGGTCAAGAAGCCATTTGTTTGCTTCACTCAATTTCTTTATACCTTTTGCCTCAGAATAAAGCAAAATATACATATGATTAAACTGACTAGAACATGTTTATGGCTCTAGGTACAGTAGATGTTGTTGAGTAATTAAAAAGCCTGCAGTGCCACTGGGGAAACTTTGGAACGTACTGTGTACCGTTTTAGTTATATTTGCTACAGATCCATTTTTCTTATCTTACCCTTAATCACTATTATTGAGCAGCTTTGAATGGAAACAGTATCTTTGTCCTTCAGACTTCATCTGCTGCAGCTGTTTGTCTACATGATATGTCATCATTTCCTTCCTCCTTGTGACATTTTAATCACTTGCAGGGTAATCAATTGTGATTCATAACCAGAGGCATACTAAATCACATGCAGACAGTATGAAGATGACGTCTGAGAGTCTATTTTCAAACAGCTGCTCCTAGTCATAAAAAAGAGAGGAAGAAAAGTAGAGAATATATGTGAAATATAAGCAGTATTTTGAGTAGATACAAAATTTTGTAAGGTTTTCCTAGAGTTGTTACAAGCTCTTTAATAGCTTTTATGCATGTCAGTATATATTCTGTATCAGTATCCATCTTATAGATCTTTCAAGTGCATACTCCATGTGTTACAGATGAGCAGACTGTTAAGAACAAAATTAAGGCCCTCCACAGATGTCAAGATTTCAGATAAACTCAGGTAGATGTGTACGACCCAGTGGTCCCCATGTTGACAATATGGCCTGTTGAGGCCATCAAAATCATTCAGTCCCACTGTCTTGATACCCATCCTTTCCTAGACAACATTACAATAATAGTCCTAATTTAACCTACCTCATGAATCTGCATTTTCTTCCATTCTCCAGACCTACTATTACTGCTGCTGTTGGGTTCCATGTCATAATAGCGATTGAGAAACAGTGATCGCTATTAAGGTGAGTGTACATCGCCCGGAAAATAATTTCAGTGGTGCACACTGGCAGCGCACAGAAAAATGGTGCTCCGAGACCTACAGGTCTCATTTTTAATGGGGATTCGCCCCTCACACCCCCCTACTTATAGATTCTCAACTCCAGGGGGGAGGGGATGCATGTCAGGGGGGTGAAAAACCTGACTAAATGCATGCTGCCAGGTGGCAAAAAAAAAAACCACCATGCCGGATCACAACCTGGTACCCCATGCCTCCCAGCCAACCACCCTCCCCACAACACCAGTGATCCAGCTCAGCAGCTGCTTGCTGCAACCCCTACCATATACCATCCC
Organism: Neoceratodus forsteri; assembly: GCA_016271365.2. Classification (NCBI taxonomy): domain Eukaryota; kingdom Metazoa; phylum Chordata; order Ceratodontiformes; family Ceratodontidae; genus Neoceratodus; species Neoceratodus forsteri. The sequence continues at coordinate 1,122,479,360 of CM057449.1, read as the reverse complement.
TCCCCTGCATCTCCCCCCCCCCGTGGGTGCACACAGGTGTATACATGTGAGTTCCTGTCGCAGTTTTCGCCAATCACAGTATCCGGTCACCCTCCTCCCTAGGTAGTCGTGATCACAATCATTGAGATTGACTCGTCATTTTTTCCAGGCTCTCAATCTTGGTCACTGTGGTCATGGACTACCCTGCTGTTGTGTGCAGTACACCACCACATCAACGTTTCCTCTCTTTTTGCTCTTTACTCCCACTCTAGCACAATGCTTCAAGCATGTGTGCTGGAAGTACTGCTTCAGAGACAGAACAGGAAAGAAGATCAGGCATAAATAAAGCACGGCAGTAGTGGCAGACAAAAGTCTAGGGCAAAAGTAATGGTGGGCATGTTGGTGTTTTTTGGAGAGTGAGGCAGGGATGTTGTCATTAGACAGCAAAGGGATTAGTTATATGATAACTGGGATAGAGGGGGTGTCAGCAGATGGGAGTGAGATCAGGAATGGGATCACTGGGCAGAGAAGGTTTCAGCTGTAGGGAAGGTAGACTGGGAATTGCATCCCTGGGGCACCGAGATTGTCAGCAGATGGAAGAGGGATCAGGATGGATCACAAGTTAAAGCAATGTGTCAGCAGAAGGGAGGGGGTTGGGAGTGCATTTACTGTAGCAGGGAGGGTGCCCTCACCCACTCCCTCTGTAGTTGGTTTACTTATCTTAGCCTCTAAGGCTGCACATCCACTAAGGTTTGTTGTATTTAACCTGCATATTAAGATAACTGTCAGATTTATAATCTTAAGAAATGTGACTAAAGAATGTTTTTGTTTTTGCATTAGGGCATGTAATTTGCTTTTTTGTAAAGATAAATAATTTATTCAGAATAAACTAGACTCTTGTTCCATGTCCTTTTTAAAAAGGGTCAGAAACATTTCAGGTTCTATTCTATTCTATTCTATTCTAAAATAGTATTGTCTAGTCTATTTCAACCTATTCTGTTTGGAAAGGGCGCAGGATGCTATAAAAAATGCAGTTGCCTTTCACCACTGGTGATCTATGGCAAATTAGTTTCCTAGCTTAAGACACATTGGTGATCTCATCCATTCTCATATTGGTTGCCACATGCACAGACATCCACACCAGAAAACCACAACAGTTTATCAAAATTGTTAGTCTTAGCTCAAAAGAGTCAGCTGGCTGCATGAGCACAAATATTGGATTACACTCTCACTAGGGTGGAGCTGCTTTGTGGGAGTGGTGTGGGTGAAGCCTGAACTTTAGCCATCTACATTGTGGCTACCATCATATCATGTGGACTTAAGTATGCAGAAGTGTGCATTGCAAAATAATTCATACACAGCCAAAGATAGGAGATCAGAATGCAAGATGAGAACTGGAAATATGGTTTAAGAAGCTGCATAACATTCCATAAGTCTCATGTACTGCATTCCTCTCCATATACTCTATCCATCACAATTAATGAAAAGCCTAGTAACACAGGGAGCTAATGGGATAAATGAGTTTTAAGAAATATTGTATTAGAATAGTAGAAATGTTAAAAATGTGTACAGTTGCCATGCAGTGCTGATTAGTTATGGGAGATCCTGTTCTTGAGGGTTGGGGACAACAGACAGGGAGCAAGGAGCTGGTTGGATTTTGTGTCTTGAATCAGTGAGGAGACCATGCTTAAGTAATAATTATGGCAGGGTGTGTGTTACTGTGGGATTTACCCACACTTGGTGTACTGCATCACAAGGCCACTGGTCTTGTGACTTAAGCATACCAGAAGTGAATAAATCCCAGCATAATCCACAACCTGTAATGGATTATTGAGATCATCTGCTTTTGTTAATGAACGGGAACGCTACTTCTCAAATGCTTGCAATTGTTATTCATAATTTATATTGTGTATTGTTTTTACAGAAATTGGAATGTACACAGGACCAACAGGGTTATTTTTTCCCAATGACGTGCTACTTGCATAAAAATAAAGTGTCTGTCTGTCTATCTATCTATCTATCTATCTATCTATCTATCTATCTATCTATCTATCTATCTATTTATGATACAGTTGGTAGCAAGCAAAAGTTTTGAAATAAACTAATAAATTAATTTTAAACTTTTTAAATTGATTTTTAGTGTAATATTCTGTAACTTAAATGGTCCCTGTTGCGAGGTAGAATAGTGTTGAAGGAGACTTACTCACCCCACACATATAATGGGATCATTTTTTCTAGTTTTTTTTATTATTTTTATTGAAAGAGAGCATGGTGTCAGTTGTAAATGGATGCTGTACATGAGTTCTAGAGAGCGATTCTGTTGTGAGCTGTGAGCAGCCCCAATGTTTCACTTTCAGACAGTGTGGTATGAGAGTTGTGAGCAGCTTAAGTGAATAGCCTAGTGTGAAAACTGAGCAGTAGACACGTGGAGTTTTAGGTGCAGGAGGAGACAGGAGTTGCCACAATCAGTCTTTAGTAAGTCTTACATAGAAACATAGACTTTGATGGCAGATAAGGACCACTTGGCCCACCTAGTCTGCCCATTTCCCTACCTACAGGATAAGCCGCAGATCCTAGTTAACCAGCAGTCTATTTCTTCCTACCCCCACAAGAATTGCCTTATGTCTGTCCCATGTATTCTTGAATTCTCCCACAGTTTTAGACCCCACAACCACCTCAGGAAGGCTGTTCTATGCATCCACTACCCTCTCTGTGAAGAAATACTTCCTCACATTGCCCCTGAACTGCCCCCCCATCTTTAAATTGTGTCCCCTTGTTCTTGCATGTCTCTTTTTCTGAAAGATGCTACCCTCTTGGACTTTGTTGATTCCACTGAGGTACTTTAACGTTTCTGTCATTTCCCCCTCTCACTCCTTTCCTCAAGGGTATACATATTAAGCTCTTTTAGTCTCTCCTCGTATGGCTTCTCTTGCAGACCCTGCACCATTTTAGTTGCCCTCCTCTGGACTGCCTCTATCCTGTCTATGTCCTTGCGGAGATGGAGTCTCCAGAACTGGATGCAATACTCCAGATGGGGTCTCACCAACTGTCTGTACAGAGGGATAACAACGTCACTGTTTTCTGCTGGTGATGCCTCTCCCTATGCATCCCAGTATACCCCCAGCTCTCCCTACTGCCTTCTCACATTGCTTGCTAACCTTAAGGTCATCTGATATGATTACCCCCAGGTCCCTTTCCTTTTTTGTTTTCGTTACTACCCCTCCCCCATTGTGTAATCTTCCCCTGGGTTCTTGTTTCCCAGGTGCATTATTTTGTACTTCTTTGCATTGAATTCTAGCTGCCATACTTCTGACCATTCCTCCAACCTTGCCAAGTCCCTTCTCATCCTTTCCATGCCTCCTTGTGTATCAACCCTGTTGCAGATCTTTGTGTCATCTGCAAAGAGGCATACTTTTCCTTCCAGTCCCTCTGCAATGTCACTTATAAAGACATTAAAAAGGACTGGACCCAGTACTGAACCCTGCGGTACCCCACTAGTAACCCCTCTTTCTTCAGAGTGGACTCCATTTACAATTATCTTCTGTGTCCTGTTGTCCAGCCAATGTTTTACCCAGGCTACCACCCTGGGACCCACTCCCAGGCTGGTTAATTTGACAATTAATCTTTTGTGTGGGACTGTGTCAAATGCCTTGCTAAAGTCTAGGTAGGCCATGTCCACAGCCCCTCCCTGGTCTACTACTTTGGTCACCCAGTCAAAGAAATGAATTAGATTCATCTGACATGACCTTCCCACTGTGAACCCATGCTACCTTGGGTCCTGTGCCCCACTGGCCTCTAGGTACTCAACAATTCTTTCCTACAGAAGTGATTCCATCACCTTCCCTACCACAGAGGTCAAACTGACAGGTCTGTAGTTTCCTGCCTCTGTCTTGGTCCCACTTTTGTGAAAGGGAATCACATCCACCTTCCTCCAGTCCTCGGGTACCACACCATCCTCCCATGATTTGTTAAAAAGGGTAGTCAGTGGTTTCACTAGTTCTCCCCTTAATTCTTTTAGAATTCTGGGGTGAATTCCATCAGGCCCCACTGCTTTGTCCACCTTCAGTTTTAGGAGTTCTTTCAGAACCCTTTCTTCTGTGAAAGTACTGGGATCAACCCCCCTATCCAGAGTGCTTCTTTTAATTGGATTAGGCACATTTCCCTCCTCTTTTGTGAATACTGAGCAGAAATATTCATTCAGTATCCCTGCTTTTTCACAATCCCCTTCTGCCCACCCACCGTTCATTCTATTCAGCCACACTATCCCTCCCTTTGTTTTTCTACGCTCCCTGATATACCTATGAAAGGTTTTATCCCCCCTTCTTAACCAAGTTGGCTATCCTTTTCTCAGTTTGGGCCTTTGCTATTCTGACTTCCCTCCCTGCTTCCTTCTGCCTTAACTGGTACAGCTCTCTGTCCTGCTCCTTCTGTGTTTCCTTATACTTCCTGAATGCTATCTTTTTCTCTCTGACTTTCCCCACCACCTCTTTTGAGAACCATAGTGGCTTTTTCTTTTGTTTTGATTTGTTAATTTGCTTCACACAAAGGCTTGTTGCCTCTGTGATGGAAGTTTTGATGATTCCCCATTGTTGCTCCACCCCTCCTTCTAGCCTGTTTGCTAGTGCTTTTCTGATGCACTCTCCCATCTTGCCAAAGTCAGCCCTCCTGAAGTACCCTTACTTTTGTATGGCTTGACTCTGTAGCTGAGTTTAACGTGAACCACACTGTTTGATGGTCACTTGTTCCCAGATGGCAACCCACTTCTAGATCTGAGATCCTCTCACTGCCCCCATTTGAGAGTACAAGGCCTAAGATTGCTCCCTCATGAGTGGGTTCTGAAACTAGCTGTCTGAGGCATGCCACCTGTAGGGCATCAAAAATGGCCCTGCTTTTGGATGTGGCTGCAGCAAGTGTGCTCCAGTTAACATCTGGCATATTCAGGTCTCCCATCAGCAGTATCTCCCCTTTCTCTGCCATACAAAGAATGCCTTCTATCATATCCTTGTCCATTCCCTCCCCTTGACCTGGGGGTCTGTATACAACCCCTGTGCAGATTGTGGTACCACTTCCAGTCTCCAAGGTGACCCACAGTGCCTCCTCTCCTCCCTGTTTACTCTTTTGTTCAATTGCTTTTATCCCTTCCTTTACATAGAGAGCTACTCCTCCCCCCTTCTCCCCTCCCTGTCTCTCCTGTAGGTTATGTACCCTGGTATGTTAACATCCCAGTCATGGTTCTCTGTGTACCATGTTTCTGTAACTGCTACAATATCCAGGCATCCCTCTTCCATCAAGGCCACCAGTTCAGGGAGCTTGTTGCCCAGGCTATGAGCATTGGTACTCATTATCCTCTATTTCCTGATGGCCTTACTCCTTTTTGCCCCATCCCTGTCCTTCTTTCCTTTGTCACTTTCTCCATTTATCCCTGCCCTTCTCCCTATCGACATCTCTATGTTGGTGTTTACTGCACTTACTACATTGACTTTTTTTGGGGGGGCTAGGATTTCCCTGCTCCTTTCCAGTGCCTCCCCCCCTTGGCTAGTTTAAATACTTGCCAATGAAGCATTTAAACCTATCACCTAGGATCCTGGTTCCCCTCCTGGACAGATGCAGCCCATCATGCCAGTATAGGCTTGCATCACTCCAGGTGGACCCCCAGTCCCCAGTGAAGCCAAATCCCTGAGCTCTGCACCAGTTTTTCAACCACTGATTGAATCCCATGGTGTGGAGCACCCTAGCCTCTCATATGCCATAGACAGGCAACACCTCTGAGAAGGTTACCATGCATGCTACTTGTCTAAGGCCCCTCCCCAATTCCACAAACTCTTCCTGCACTGCTCTGATCCCTTTCTTAGCCAGGTCATTTGTCCCTAGGTGGACAATGACATCCAGCTCCCTTCCCTGTGCAGCTGCTCTGGCAATCCTGAGGAATCGCTCCCTGTCCCTCCAAGCCATGGCGCCAGGCAGGCACCTTACTTCCCTCTCCCCTTCCTCCCCCAGTTCTACCTTTCTAACAATGGAGTCCCCCACCAGGAGTTGTTTCCTTCCCCTGTGGGGTCCCATGCCACACTCCTGTGGGTCTCCTTTGTGGAGGTTCCCAGCATCCTCCTTGGTCTCCACTGTGGGTGCTTCCATAGAGGAATCACACTTTGTCAGAATGGCATATGAATTGTGGAGAGGCACAACTGGAGGGATGTGCCTCTGTTCCACCACCCTCACCCTCCCTGAGCCCACTGTGGTCCAACTGCTCCTCTTTCTTGGCAACCTCTGAGGCAACAGCAGTGGCCCTGGTGGTCCCTGGATGGAAGAGGAGGTCCCACAAATCCTGGCCAACTCAGCCTGGAGATGAGCAACCTCCTCCATCAGTCCAGAGAGTTGTCTGCAGATGGAACAACACCGTATCCTCCAAAACGTCTCCCGGAAGACTGCTGCTCCACAGCCTCTGCACTGCATCACTCCCATCATGTCTTATTTCTAGCCCCTTCACTATTGTTTGGAATCCTTACTCTTTTTTCTCTTTTTTTTTCCTTCTCTGTCTACTTACTTACTGCCTCTGTGCCCTTTAAGCTCCTGATTGTCCTGTTCTGAGACATGAAGATCCTATATTTCTCAGTAGACCCCTTACTTGCTTAGAGGCAGACCTCCAGCATCTAGAGGGGGCCAGAGAGCTACTCTTGCCCTACTAGGATGGCTTGTCTTTGGTGGCTCTGTGATCACTCACTTCCTGCTCCCAAACAGGAAGTTCCTGTTGTCAGTCAAATCCTGTGCCTATAAAAGTAGAACTAGCTTTGGGTGGGAAGGTGGGCAATATAGTTTTTTTAGAAGAGTGTAGAGAGTAGAAGAGTTCTACTTCTTTAGTCCCAGTAGAGAAGTCCAGTCACATAGCATTCCTTCCTTCTGGTGTCCTCTGCCAAGCCTCTTGCAACAGATGAGTGCATTGTGAGTGTGGCTAACAAGTGATTGAGTTGAATTAATGCTCCCAGTCAATGCCACAGTTTATGGCAGTGAAGTGCAGATGGAGATTTGGCAGTAGCCAGTAGCCAGGCGGGATCAAGGACAAAGAGCTGCAGTCTGACTTTGGCCACATTCTGATTTTTACTTAGTTATTGCTAGTTTTGGTGTGGGACATGAATTGTTTAGTTTTGGAAGCAAGATTCAGGCTGAAACGAAACTTTTCACGGCATGTGCAGTGTAATAATTCTTATTAAAGTAAATTATTCTGCTGGCGCTTAACTTGTGGGTTATGCTAGAATTTATACATCAATAAAGATGCCAGCTGATCAATCAAGTTACTGAATTTTCAGATCTCATTGTGTAATTAAGCACAGTATATGTACGTGTAAAACTGAACAGTTACGGTTGAACATAATAGGTCAATCAAGTAATGAGTGCTTAATTATTTGTGTACACCTTTGGCTTTCACTGATACAGACTAGTCTGGTTCTACAGACACACAGAGTACCACTGTATATTTTTCAACCTGAAGAAGGTTTTTAAAAGTTTGTTTATGCTTCCCCCCAGGCATCTCAACCAGTTATCCCAAGATCTTCATTTGAGAGAGGCATCATCCTCTTATCTTCTGTTTGTCTCCTTTATTCACAGCCCCTATTAGCTCCATTTTCAATTATCAGTTTTATGTCTGCTAGATGCGAAACTGAGCAATTTTCACTGCAACTGATTCTAGGTCCTGCTCATGAACAAGACCTCTCAAGGGTGTCATGCTGTAGCGAAGCTTGCTGCTCTGCACCCATTTCAGAGTGAAGGAGAAGATGATGTCTGAGGGACAAAGATTCCATTTTTAAACAGATGACTATAGTTATAAAGAAAGACAGAAAGAAAAATACAGAATATACAGTATGTGAAATATAAGCAGTATTGTATGTAGATACTACATTTTGTAATGTTTCCCTAGAGATATCAGAAGTTCTTTAATGGCTTTTATGCATGTCAGTATATATTCTGTATCAGTATCCATCCCATGGATCTTTCATGTGCATACTCTGTGTGTTCAGGTGAGCTGACTGTTCTAAGCAAAATCTGAACCCTCTACGGATGTCATGTTTACTGATAGACTCAGGTAGATCTGTACTACCCACTTTGCCCCCTTGATGAAAATATGGCCTCTTGGGGCCATCAAAATGCTCAGTTCCACCCTGCCAGCTGCCATTAACTGCTCTGTCCTAAACAACATCACAATCATACCCTTAATGTAACTTACCTCACAAATCTGTAATTCCTTCCATTCTTCAAATCTACCATTACTGTTGCTGTAATTTGCAGTTTATCACCACATTCATGCTTCCTCTCTTTGTGTTCTTTTCTTCCACTCTGTCTATCACAATGTTTCAGAGGATGTGATTCCCCTTCACAAAAGTGGGACCAAGACAGAGGCAGGAAACTACAGACCTGTCAGTTTGACCTTTGTGGTAGGGAAAGTGATGGAGTCACTTCTGAAGGAAAGAACTGTTGAGTACTTAGAGGCCAGTGGGGCACAGGACCCAAGGCAGCATGGGTTCACAACGGGAAGGTCATATCAGACAAATCTAATAGATTTCTTTGATTGGGTGACCAAAGTAGTAGACCAGGGAGGGGCTGTGGACATGGCCTACCTAGACTTTAGCAAGGCATTTGACACAGCACCACACAAAAGATTAATAGTCAAATTAATCAGCCTGGGAGTGGGTCCCAGGGTGGTAGCCTGGGTAAAACATTGACTGGATAACAGGACACAGAAGGTAATTGTAAATGGAATCCACTCTGAAGAAAGAGGGGTTACTAGTGGGGTACCGCAGGGTTCAGTACTGGGTCCAGTCCTTTTTAATGTCTTTATAAGTGACATTGCAGAGGGACTGGAAGGAAAAGTATGCCTCTTTACAGATGACACAAAGATCTGCAACAGGGTTGACACACAAGGAGGCATGGAAAGGATGAGAAGGGACTTGGCAAGGTTGGAGGAATGGTCAGAAGTATGGCAGCTAGAATTCAATGCAAAGAAGTGCAACATAATGCACCTGGAAACAAGAACCCAGGGGAAGATTACACAATGGGGGGGGGGTTGATGTAGTAACAACAACAAAAAAGGAAAGAGACCTGGGGGTAATCATATCAGATGACCTTAAGGTTAGCAAGCAATGTGAGAAGGCAGTAGGGAGAGTTGGGGTATACTGGGATGCATAGGAGAGGCATCACCAGCAGAAAACAGGAAGTTGTTATCCCTCTGTACAGACAGTTGGTGAGACCCCATCTGGAGTACTGCGTCCAGTTCTGGAGACCCCATCTCCACAAGGACATAGGATAGAGGCAGTCCAGAGAAGGGCAACTAAAATGGTGCAGGGACTGCAAGAGAAGTCGTACGAGGAGAGACTAAAAGAGCTTAATATGTATACCCTTGAGGAAAGAAGAGAGAGTGGGGACATGATAGAAACTTTTAAGTACCTCAGTGGAATCAACAAAGTCCAAGAGGGTAGCATCCTTCAGAAAAAGAGACATGCAAGAACAAGGGGACACAATTTAAAGATGGGGGCAGTTCAGGGGCAATGTGAGGAAGTATTTTTTCACAGAGATGGTAGTGGATGCATGGAGCGGCCTTCCTGAGGAAGTTGTGGGGTCTAAAACTGTGGGAGAATTCAAGAATGCATGGGACAGACATAAGGCAATTCTTGTGGGTGGTAGGAAGAAATAGGCTGTTGGTTAACTAGGATCTGCGGCCTATCCTGTAGGTTAAGAAATGGGCAGACTAGGTGGGCCAAGCGGTCCTTATTTGCCATCAAAGTCTATGTTCCTATGCTTCTATGATTCAGGCGTGTTTTCTTGAAGTATTGCTTTAGAGATAGAACAAGAGTGCAGAGCAGGCATAAATAAAGTATTGCAGTGGTGGCAGACATAAGTTTAAGTCAACAATAATGTGGGTCAGATTGGTGTTATTTGGCGATTAAGGCAGGGAGCTGTCATTAGATAGGAAAGGGATTAGTGATATGATCAATGTGACACAGAGGGTGTTAGTAGGTGGCAGGGGGATCAGGGATGTGATCACTGGGGCAGAGATGGTGTCAGCTGAAAGGAGGGAAGACTGGGCATTGATGATCCTTGATGACCTTTCCTTATGAAAGTGGATGACCTTGTTTGGCTCCATTCAGAGTCAAAAAAGGTTGTAAAAGGTTTTTGTTGCTCTCCCCATAACCACTACTGCTCCATTTACTCCTCCCTCTCCCTTGATGCCAGACACCTCACCCACTGTACTTCTGTCACCTTCAAATTCTGGCTTGGCTCTATCCCTCCCTACCTTTCCACCCTCCTTTCTCTGCCCTCCTTCCTCCTACCATCCCCAGTACACTACATCATATTCCCTTAAAATACTATGGGCCAAGCTGCCTTACTGTACCATATTTCCAAACTCTGGTCTTCTTTTCCCCATCTATCCACTTAGCCTCTTCCTTCTCTTCCCTCAAGTCCCTACTTATGACTTCAATTCCTCCTCCTGGAACTGTACCTGACCCTTGACTCTCAGTCCTCTTCCCCCTCCTCTCTGTTTGTTGGGTGCCCACCCTTGGTTTGAAGCAATGTTTCTGCCCACTCTTGGCCCCCAGTCTGAGTGGCGTTATTTGTGCTCCTCATATGTGTTCCCATCTGAAATGAAATGTATTGCAACTCTACTATTCTTTATTGTACTTGCATTAATAACTCTTGAATCTTGGCACAGTCTGGGTGGTATTATCTGCTACAAATCTGGTGTTTGCACAAGGTGTTTTATTGCACTTTTCCTTGCACCATTTATTTTGGGATTGCACTAGTTTACCTCTCTGTATAACATGGCTGAGCAACTGTTATGTATCATTTTTTCTCTTGCACCCACTGTATTGTTTACTCCCACAACCCCTCCCCAGCTTGGATGCATCTGGAAATTAGCTGTTACCAGGGTAGTATTTTGAAATCTAGAAACTTGGTTCCTCTAGTTTCACTATCTCGACGCCTGAACACAGTTGCACGACAGTTGGAAATTGCCCACAGAACAGTTTGTTATAAAAAGAAAGGGGAGTACAGGGGTCAAAGCCCCCTGAAACATCCACCATGGCAATTTCCGACTGTCGGGCAACTGTGTTCGGGCTGCTGCCATTGGGATAGTGAAACTCAGGGAACCAAGTTTCTAGATTTTGTAATACTGTATATCTGTTACCAGCTCAGCATTTTCTGGTAAAAGTTTGTAACAAGATAGATAGATAGATAGATAGATAGATAGATAGATAGATAGTTTTTAAACCTCTTTATTAACTTGACACTTATGCATACATGTTACTATACTTAATATGCAAATTACATACTAATTATCCATTTGCATTTCGAACCACTCAGACTGTTTTGCTTCAAAATGTATGACCTGCCCAGGTTCTTGGAGTTTTCATTTTTCAAATATTGTTATACCCCTACCTACTTTCCTCCAGCCCTGGAAATGATAGTAACAAGGCTGCCTCCAAAATAACTCTACATCCCCTGCACAGCAGCACAGCATGGAGTACCAAGCCATGAAGTTCTACAACAAATTTTTTGTTGTTGTAAATTTTTTTATTTTCAAATGTATCACAAGTAGGATGTACAGGAAAGTACTGTTCTTAATATAAAACATTTAAACATGCATCTTTACAATATTTCTGCACATGGTTACAAAGTGCAAGATCTTGGTACACCACTCTGTGCTACAATAAACATTATAAGATGGATCTGACTGGGTATTAGAGAAACCCCTGTGTTCCGGTTTTATCACTGACTAGAAAAATTTGCTTTTGAGAAGCCTACAGGGCGGTAACCCTATATGATCTGCATGAGATATGAAAGAGAGGGTATTACTTACCCAGTTCCTTCATAATGATTCTTAGGGAGGTGGAGCACCTACACTGATCCAAAACCTGCCTTTAAGGCATCCTGTGAGATCACATTGGTGGAGATTCGACTGGAGTTTTCAGGAACACTGATACCCTCTAAAACATAGAACATATACACAATAGATTCATAGTTCTATGACAGGTTGCATTAAAGACAAACAAAAACTACAACAATCAACTGACACAGGGTATGTTATGGTTACCTGTACTAAGTCTTGTCTAATGTTAAGGATTTTAACTCAGTCAGTGTATTGAGTATCACTAATTGTTGGGTTCACAGGTTCATAGATTCATAGGCGGAAATTACAAGTCATGATAGCTGAAAATAGCCATAAGAGATTTACCACTAACAGTGGATGTATTGAAATTTTTTATCCTCCATGTATGTATCCAACTGATACTGCACCCCATCAGTAGAGCTTACCCAGGAAATGTTAACTGCTAAAAAGCTACTATGTCTTACCTCTTAAATGTAACTGCTGAAAAACTACTATGTATTATGTTCCTAGCTGTCTAGTGTAATGTACCTGTGATGTATGCTACCCCATGTATTATTCCATGTAATTCCCCGGGTTGCCCCTGAAAAAGGGACCTTCGGGGCCCAGCGGGCTTACCTGGTTATCAAAATGTAATAAATAAATAATAAAGGCTCTCATACTAGTAGCCTCCACTATTACTTATGGCAAGGCATTGCATACCGTAAGCACCCTCTGGCTGAACCACTTGCCTCTTCTTGGGGTTTTATATAACTCCCCTCTCAACTGATAGGAGTGCAGTCTTGTGGTTCTATTTAAGGTCTCCCTCCTGATATGACCAGATGTTTTCCAAAACACCTCATCCTGGAAAGCCCTATAAACACAACACAAGTCCCTTCCTATTTTCCGATAGGACATTGAATATAGTCCCAATTCTCTTAATCTGTCTCATATTCCATTTTTTTAACTTTCTCAGTACCCTTTCAACTGCGATTGTATCACCTATACTTTGAGATGAGCATACTGGGGCACCATATTCTAACACAGGTCTTACAAGGAATCAATAAAGGGGCAATAAGACATCCTCCCTTCTACTCTTTGTATTTCTCAATACATTTCCCCAAATCCTAGTTCCTCTTTTAACACATTCACTATTGTGTTTATCAAAACTCAGGGTATCCGTTATCCATACCCCCAGAACTTTCTCATTTGTGGCACTATTTATATGCCTATTATTGGTGTAATATATAGCCCCAGGGTTATTAGCACCGAAGTGCATCACTTTACACTTGGGAATGTTGAAAACTAATTTGTGTTCACTTACCCATGTTTCTAATTCTTTTAGTTGTCTTTGTGGTGGTTCCAGTTATGCACTGACCTATGCTGGGGGAAAAAGAGATGTTATCTGGGTATCCTGTGTGAGTCGACTCACACATGTATTTACCCTATGCCTGTGGATGGCTTAACAAAAGCCATGTAGGGAGCCCAACATAAGTTGAACTTTGCCATCTGATATTTTTGCAGGTGGGACAGTCTACCTAAGGATGCAAGCATTGACATGTTGCCAGGATTTCTTCTATACTGGGTACCTGGGGTGTGCACCATTTGCAGAGAAGGGCCCGTTTGGTCTGTATGACCAAGAGTGCCAGCCACCTGCACTCCTGTGAGGAGCAGTGAGGACATCAGTTTTTACTCCTAGAAGGAAGAAGAGTGAAGAAGCAGGGATGTATTTGTGGAGAACCTGCCTTCCTATATAGCACACCTGCCACCAGAGCCTTATCAGGTGAGGACATGTCCACAGAATGTGGTAGAGGTCACCTCCTGTGGCTTGGCATCTCCAGCATGAATCATCGGGAAGCAGTTTAGCTTTATGAAGTATCACAGGGGTCCTGTACAAACCATGGGCTATTTCGTTCAGGATGAGCCTTGTTTGGGCATCCGTATACCAGCCATGAGTATCTTTCCATGCTTTGTTCCATTGACTTTCAGAGATCTTGGTTCCCATTAATGTTTCCCATTTGACTCTTAAGTCACTGGACTGAGATGGAAGGGCATCCCTGAGCGTGGCATAAATTTTCCCTGCTATACCCTTAGGATTTGTGAGCCAGCTAGCTATTTCACTAGAGGTTTTGACTCTGTGGGGAGTCTTCAGCATTTGCTGAACCGCATCCTGGATTTGGAGGTACCTCCAGAAGTCTGCTTTTGTTAGCTCCATCTCTCTTGTAACCCTGTAAAGGAGCCTACTCTCATATAGGGGGAATCAAGGATGTCTTCAACCTTATGGATCCATCTTTCTTGCCACTGCAGCCACACCACTGTACTATTGCCTATTTTAATATTTGGGTTCTGCCACAGTGGGGCCAGAGGGACAGGCAGAGGGTCCATACCTAGTCTAGCATGTGTACGAGACCATTGAGCCCTAGCAGCATCTATGGTCAGGTGGGGAGAGCCAAGTCAGACCGGGCATCTAAATAGAAGGGAACAGGGCTCCAACTATGGGGAGAGAGCCATGCAGTTCTGAAGTCAGTGTATTGTCTGTGCCATTTAAAAGGCACACTTGGCGCTATATAAATAAAATTATTATTATTATCATTATTATTATTCCAACCCCCCTGGAACCAGTGTGCTCTCAGTTTGTTTCTGCTGACTCGGGGTTTAGACTCCTCCCAGAGAAAGTCTATCAGTTTGCCTATAGCCTGAGTCCATTTGTTTGTTAAAGTCAGTTGTATGTGGGAGATAAGGTAGAAGAGTCTGGGGGCTATGACCAGTTTTATGGCCGCTATTTCGTCAGTTAGTGTTAGTGGAAGAAATTTCTATCATTCAAACTCCATCCTGATGGAAGGTAGTAGAGACTGGAGATTGTCAGTCCACATGTTTTTCTAGGAGGGGAAGGATCTGAATATCAAGGTACTGTAGGTTAGGCCCTGCAGATCCCAAAACATACCAAAAAATAAGGCTATCTGTTGAGTGCAATAATGGTTAAAGGGCATCATTTCAGTTTTGGCTTGATTTAGTCAAAGGCCAGAGTGGGATGAAAACTCACTAAAGAGTGTGAGAAGAGGGAGAGGGAGCTATGGGAGTCTGCTAGGGGAATGAGTAATTCGTCAGCATACATAAGGGTGGAATATCTGGGAGAGCCGATCTCTATGCCCAGTATATCAGGATGTTGCCAGATTGCAGCCACTAGTGGTTCTTCTGCTAGTACAAAGAGAAGCAGTGAGAGGAGACAGCCTTGTCGAGTCCCCCTTTCTAGGGAGAAGGGCTCAGATAGGGTATGGTTTGCTGTCACCCTGGCCTTTGGACTGGTGTAAATGGCTCTTACTAGGCCCATGAATCTTTCGCCCATTCCCAGGTGGGTCAATAAAGTGTAAAGATAGTCCCATTCAAGGGAATCAAAAGTCTTTTCAAAATCTACAGCTATGGCTGCAGCAGGGGTTTGAAGGCTATTGGCTGAGTGCATAAGATTTACCAAAGTTATACTATGATCTGCACTGTGTCTGTTTGGTATGAAGCCCACCTGGGAGGGATGAATAAGATCTTTTAGTAGGGGACTCATCGGGTGGCAAGTATTTTAGCGTAGATCTTACTGTCCACATTAATTAATGAAATAGGTTTATAACTCTCTACTACAGTGGGGTCTTTGCCCTTTTTGGGAATGACTGTAATTATAGTTTCCTCCATTGTTGGCGGGAGGTGTCCTCTATTCTCAACTTCATTATATACCGTGGTCAGGGATGGTTTGGGGAACTAGGGCCTGGAAATAATCTACAGTAAATCCATCCTCCCAGAGGATTTCCTTGGCTGCAGAGACTGAATAGCATTCTCAACCTCGGTAGTCTCAATGGGGAGATCAAGAGTCTTGGACTGTACTGGGACAGTCCGGGAAGATGTAATTGGTCAAGAAAGGTTTGAGTACCTAAAGGGGGGGATTGATGTGTAGTGGTGTAAAGGTCCCCATAAAAGGAAGCCATAACTGTACTTATCTCCTTGGAGGTCATAACCACTGTCCCATGCTTGTTCTTTAGACCCAGGATATGCCTGTTAAGCTGCTGTTTCCAGAGTTGATAGGCTAGGACTTTGCTGCTTTTGTCTCTTCCCTCCCAGGATGTAGGTCGGAGATGCAGAATAGCTACCTCAGCTGTTCTATTCATAAGCTGGTTAATTTACAGATGTAGGCCCAAGATCTCTCTACCTGTGATTGAGTGGGGGAATGGGGAGAGCATGCCTCTGTACTGGGTCTCTGTTGTTTCAGCTTTAATTCTAGGTCTGCGATTAGCTTTTCCCTTTCCCTATGTCTAGCTGCAGCGTACCCCATGATGTTGCCCCTTATAGTGGCCTTAAATGCCTCCCATGTATTGCCTACAGCTGTCTCCCAGGTTTACACCAATAACTAAACAACAATCTTGTAAATATGTCCTAGTACCTCAGACATTTGATGAGGGTGATGCATCGTGTGGGTGCGGGGGAGGGGTATGCGACAGACCTCTGCAAATATATTAAGCTGTTATTGGGGGGACGAATGGGGCCCATCGCGGCATCAGACCAACCCAGATTTCAAGCCTCCCCTCGCCTCTAGAAAAAAAAAAAAAAAACTCCCCCAACCCACTACAGGCATCCCTCATATATTTAAACCCACAAATGGCCCAGTACTTATCTGAAGTTCATCCATGGTATTCTTCAGTCTTCTCTTAGGTAGGGCAGTGTCAATATCTGCTGTATGCTTCCTTTTATCGTGTAGTGGATGTGGCTGCACCATTGCCTGAGTCGCACCTATAGGTGTGGTAAAGTCCTCCTGCTCAAGTGGGTGTTAGTCTTTTTGGCTTTGGCCAAAATATTATTTATTATTTGAAAAGTTTCACCAGGAAAGGCATGCTGAGCTACAATACCTCATCTCCCGTTGTGTCCTGGGGGGAAGAGAAAGGGGATAATACAATTAAGTACACTAGGAGGAATTGATACATAATGTAGAAGTGTACAACAACTGGAGTACAGAAAAATAAGAGAGAGCAGTTACATAACAATAGGCTGTGTGAAAGAACATTGAGGATTTACATAGGTACTACTAGCCTATATATAGAAGTATGCACAAGTTATTCATTTTATTTGCATAACAATTTACATGCCATACAAGACCATACAAGAACTAAGATGTAGATCCTCAGACTAATTAAAAACATGGACACACAAGGAATGGAGTTGGGCACTGAAAGAGCCAGCTCTCCCTTTCCTGATGCAAGAAACCCACAAAGGGAGTAACAGAGGGGTAGATTAGGGATAGAGTTGGAGGAGTATAAATGCCATGTAGTGGGTGGGAATTGGTGGTACTGTAATTGGGTGGAGTAAAAGTGACTGGATGAAATGCATGATTGGGGGAAGGCAGAGAAGCTGATGAAAAGGGGGTAAAGAAGAGGGGAAAGAAAATAGGAGAGGCCAATGGAAACAGAGAGGGAAGGAGCAGAGGGGTGAAATTTATGCATTTGGACTGGGGGATGTGGGATGATCAGCTGCAGTTGCAGGAAGGGGATGTGAAATGACAAAGGAGACAGGATAGTGAGATGAAGGATGGGGAGGAGTGACTGTCTTAGGGTAGAGCGTTGCAGGTGCTGGGGAAGTGGTAAGAGAAAGCAGATATTCCAGAAGTGGGAGAGTGGGAGGGAAGGGTGAAGGTCCTATGGGTGTAATTGTGGAGGGCAAAGGGGGAGTGGTGGGGAGTGAGAGGAGGGGAATGAGGTAGGGTGGAAAAGAGCCAAGCCAGTATTTGCCAATAAGAGAAGCACTGTGAGCAAGATGTCTAGCACTAAGAAAAGGGGAGGAAAGGAAGGTGTAGAGGTCACAGTGATGTGTATGGGGAGGACAGTCAAGAGCAAAGCAGCAAAAGGAGTTGAAAAGAGTATCCAATCTGGTGAGTGTCAATTTGGGGGCAGTGCTGTAGACTATGTCTTCAAAGTCAAAAATAGGGAGGATCATCTTCTGGACCATCTCCCAGTGGGCTGCGGGGGGAGGCAACTGCGGTGTCTATAATGAACACCAAGTTTGAGGAGGAGCTTGTCATGGATGGCATCCCTCTGCTCAGTACAGGTGTGGTTCTTATCAAGCCAGAGGCCGAGGTATTTGAAGAAGAAGACATCTTCAAGAACAGAACCATTAAGGGTGAGAAAAGAGGGGGTGACATCAAGGCTGTCAAGCTTTTGCCTGATATAAAAAGTCATTGAGACTGTCTTTTTGGCATTGAGAGAGAGTTGGTTGTCACAAAACCAGCACTAGATGTTGCTGAAATCCAGTTGGAGCTTAGTCACCACATTTGAAGGGGAAGTAACAGAGGCAAACAGGACAGTGTCATCCATGTACATGTGGATATTTGAGGAAGAGAGCAGGCATTAGGAAGGTTATTAAGGAAAATGGAAAAGAGTATTGGCCTGAAAATGGAACCTTGAGGGATGCCAGTGTTGATGGGGGGGGGAGACAGAGTTACCAATCCTAACTGATTGGAACTTACTGATTAGGTGGGAACAGAACCAGCCAGTGGCAGAGGCAGAGAGACCAGCTGCAGTACATTTACAGGGGAGAAGGGCATGAGCAACTGTTTTGAAGGCTTTGGCCAGATCGACAAAGATGGCAGAGGCAATACATCTCTGATCCATACTAGAGAGAATGGAGTCAGTGAGCCATAACAGGAGGTGATGGTGGAGTGGAACTTACAAAAACCAGGCTGAAAGGGGTGAAGAAGGAGGAGGAGGAGGATTCAAGGAAGGAGGCGAGCTGGGCCAGAGTCAAGTGCTGATGAAGCTTGGCCAGGAATGGGAATGGAGATATTCAACTGTATTTACCTGGAATAGTAGAGTCACCACTCTTATTAAGATGGACAGTGGTGGCAACCTTCCTGGCATTAGGGATAGAGGCAAGCAAGTAAGATTGGTTCAGGAGAATGGAGCAAGGGAGGGCTATAGCATGGGTTGATAGATGCAATAGCTTGGGGTCAAGACCATCTGGGCTTTTACCTTTATGGGGGTTAAGGGGTAGAAGCACATTGAGGGTGTCAGCAGGGGAGACCAGTTGAAAGGAGAAGCGGGTGGGGGGAGAAAGAGGAGGAGACAGATCTGGTGGAGGAGTAGGGAGGAAAGAGGCAAGAAGATTTGAAGCACAGGTGGTGAAGAAGGTGTTGAATTCCACAGCAATGGAGGGGAGTTCAGAGATGATGAGGTCACCTGACTTAAGGACAGGTGGAGGGGATTTGGGGGATGACATGTACAACCTTCCAGAATTTGGATGGGCTATTTAGGTTTTCCTGTAAGGAAGTATTGAAATATTCCACTTTGGCAAGATTGATTGCCCTAATGCAGGAGTTCCAAAGGGAGTGATAGGAAATTAAATCCTTTATGACACCAGAAGCTTTGTAGGCAAACCAGGCTAGACCCCGAACACACTGACAGTTCAGCAGAAACCTAGGGAGGTGGGAGCCATGGACTCTGGTCTTCCTAAGAGAGGTGTGTCTATCCCAGACATTCAGGAATTGATTATTGGAACAAGACAGGGTGGAATCAATGGAGGAGGCAGTGACCAGGGGAGTTCGGTTGGTACCAGAGAGTTCAGCATGTAGGGAGGACAAGCCTAGAGATCTAAAGGAGTGAAGGAGGAGTATATTTGGGGGGGCATAAGGCCTACAAATCTTCTGCACTCTGTAGGCCACATTATGGTTGCTGAGGGCATCTGGGAGAATTCCAGAAGAGACAATCCGATGGGGATGAGATGACAGGACCCATATATGCAACAGATAATAAAATATAAAACCTTTTAAGTAATGAAAGTAATGAAATTTAAAGTAATGAAACTAAAATACTAGAACAATATAAACAGTACAGTATATTGCCAGTAAGATTGGTACAAAGAAAAATCTTCCTTAAATAAGTAGGGCTTCTGACCCCTCTTAAAGGCTTCCAAAGAGGAGTACTCCCTCAAAGACCTTGGGAGTAAATTCCACAGGGTTGGTCCAGCTGCTGAAAAAGCCCACTCCCCAGATGACTTCAGCTGAAACCCTGGGAATCACTAGAAGGCCTTCCTCAGAGGAACAGAAAGGATGGTAGATTTTTTTAAGGAGACAGTAGGTCATAAAGGTAACTAATGCCCTAGACCATGTAGGGCTTTATATGTCAGCAATCCAACCTTGTTGCCTAGTGGTCTCACCTCCCAGATTGCTGCCCTAAGTAATGTAAATAACATATGTGATAGCCCAATGGCTCACAGTAGATCGACACCCCAGTAGCAAAACCTGAAAAAGGACCATTACAGCGACAGTTGCTGCAATGGTCTGGATTTCACCGATGCGGTTTCTCCCGGTGTTCTGCCCCTTCCCAAAACAACTCTGACCTGGGGTTGATTATATTTAAATACAGGGGTGTGGGAGGGCAGAGCTCCCCATATGGAGGGTGTGAGGGGCATAGCCCCCCCGCAATTAACACTTGAAACATTGATGGTCCCATGCCGAGTGTTGGCATTGTGCCGTCACTCTGAGGGATGTCGGCAGAATGTCTGTTGACATTCTGTGGTGCTTCTGTGATAGTCTAGTTGTCCCCACCACCCTGAATCATCATCCTGCTTGGCCCCTGCCTCCCCATCACAGGTCTGAGTAATGCAAATAACATCCCTGGTAGGCTAGTGGTCCCCCCAACCCCACTCCCCCACTGATCATACTCACTTTATTTAATAACTTCCTTGGTAGTCTAGCACTCTCCCCCCATTCACCAGGCTGAGTAATGTACATCCTAACATTGGTAGTCTGGTGGTCAATCCACCCCACCCCTTGACTGCCAAGCCAACCCCTCATCAAAACAATTACCTTTCCCCCACCACTCACCACCACCAGCCACCATCTACCATACACTGCCACTGCACATTTGACTAAGCCCAAACAAACAGCAACCAAGAGTGACCTTTGTGTTTAAGCCAGTGTCCACCACTATTTGACTGTAGTTTAAAATGTCCAAAATTGGTTCATGAGGATTCACAATGTTCAGTTACCACTTCTGAGATACAATAGACTTGTTAGAATGTAATGTGAGTTTGTCAATAGTCTGTTTTTTAAACAGCACTTCCTGTCAAAATGCCTAACAATAAGTATTTTAAAACAGAGTGCTTAACTTAGTCTGTTTACAGTACCATATCAAGATGCTACAGAGAACTTTTTTTGGGGAAAAATATTTCCCTACTCTTTGCACCACGGAGAACCTCATACCCTCTCTATCCCTCACCCTCATTCTGCTGCTGGTCAATCTGTCTTCTGTTATCATCTCCCACTTCTCTGGAATAAACTCCCCTCTGATCTTCACCTATCCTCCTCTTTTTTTCTCTGTCAAAAGACTCTTCAGACTTCTCCTCTCACCACAGTGCTCACAGTGCTCTCATATCCCCCCTCCCACTACTGTACCTGAGCAGCCTTCCTCCTTAGAAGTCAGAGTTTTCCTAGTTTATCTCTCTTGACTCCTCCTTTCCCTGGCAGAGAGCTGAGTGCCCTGCTCCTGATAATATTAGTCTGAGTTTCAAATCTAATTTCTCTACTGAAAAGGTTAATCATCTGCACCTGTATTATGTATTTTTCCGCTTGTATTTTGAATTACCTTACTGTAACTGGATTTGTACACTGTATACTTTCATTGATTTGTATTACTGTTTTATTCTTATTTTTTCACTTCCCCCTTGGTCACACCTGGAAATGAGCCTCAGCTCAGTGTGCCTTTCCCGGTTACCAAATGTCAAATAAATAAATAAAATGTATTTTAAATTTTAAAAAGAGTTTAACATGGTTTTGCCAAAACATGTATCTGAAAGGCCATTATGAATATTTACAAGAGAGGAAAGCTTTTAGTAGGTGTAATAAATCCAGTGACTGCCAAGTAAAAATATTTTGGCAAGCTCCTACATTAGTTTAATAGGGCTATAGTCAGCTTGTTATGGGTGAGGGGTTGTAATGGAATTGGTGCAAGTCACAGTTTTTGGACAAAGTGCTAAAAGTATGTAAATCCAAAGTTAAGGTGCCCCTCTGGATAAGACAAACTACAGTATGCCTGTTCTGTGAAATGCTATGTTAGGTAGGGAAGGTTAATTGCCAATGGTTTCTTGATTAGAGGCCATTAGACTGCAGTGTTGCACTGTTAGCAAATAATGTTCCATCTGCATTAGAATGTGAAACCAGTGGTAGGGCTTGATATCTGACCTTTGCATTTTGTACCTCTCACTTGTTAATGTTTTATAGTCATTTTTTTATCATGAGAATCAGTGCTATGACTTTGATTTAAATAAGATTAGGTATACAGTTAAACTTCCGAGAGACTGCCCTACAGGTTTTCTAAAATTTATTTATTTATTTATTGAATTTTGATGACCGGGTAGGCTCGCTGGGCCCCTAAAGGTCCCTTTTTCAGGGGCGACCCGGGTGAAACAACAAACATACAGGTAACAGATCAGTACAGTCAGGAGATTGAGTAGTTTTTAACAGTAAGAATACATATGTTTATGGGCAGCAGGTAGTGGAAGACATGCAGGCTGTAAGGACATAGAATTTACAAATAATGAGACCATTAAACATTAAACATCACTAATTATTGATTAGATTAAAAGTGCTCTGGAATAGTGAGCAGCAGCTAAAGACCTAAGGTTAACTGCTGCGTGGACAAGTTGGAAGGGGGATAGATTTGGGACATAAGTGCACCCTGTCTGAAAGGGGAGGACTGTTATACGCCAGGATGGAGGTAGGGAGGGTCTATTGAGCTACCCAGGTGGCAGTATGTGGTCAGGTACTGTAGCAAAGACATATGCTCCTGTTGAACAGGTGTCCCTTAAGCTTAGTCCGGAAGCTGGTAACGGTCTCAGCCTCCCATACCTCCAAGGGGAGGTTGTTCCAGGTGGAAGGGGCTGTGTACGCAAAGGACCTAGACCCGGCTTTAGTCCTAATCCTGGGAACCGTGAGGAGAGTTTGGCCTGATGAGCGTAGGCACCGTGGGTTGGGTTTCACCCTGACGAGCCCATCCAGGCTGGGGGGAGGTGAGGGACCCAGTAGCTTGAATGTAAGGCAGAGGGTTGGGTAGGAGAGGTGAGCATCCAGAGACGGCCACCTGAGCCTGGATTGGGCCTCACATGGTGAGTCCTCAGGTGAGACATGGTGGCATAGCGGACTATCTTATTGTACAAGGTCTGCAGCCTTCCTAATCTTCCATCACGGCCACGCCTGGAGGATCGGGCCGCGATGTGAGCTTTGGGAGGAGTACACTAGTGGCAATGGCTACCCTAGCTTCCGGGATGATCTGGTCCTTTAGTCTATAAAGGATGCCAAGTTTCCCATGGATGGCTTTGGTGATTTGATCTACATGATTTTTTAGTGTGAGGCCTTGGTCCAGGGTAAGGCCAAGGTATTTGGTGGAGGTGACATCACCTAAGTTTTGCACCCCTGGACTGGAGTTGAAGGATGTGACCTCTGTTCCCAGGGATCTAGGGCCAAAGAGCATTACATTCGTTTTGTTGGTGTTTAAAACCATTTTGTTCAGAGTGACCAGTCCTCCATCTGATGGATGTCTTCTTGGAGGGCTGTCTGCAACTCTAGTAAATTGAGAAGCTCTATAAATGACTGCATCATCAGCGTACTGGATGGCTGCTACTCCGCGTGTTTATGCAGATCATTTATGTACAGTGTAAAGAGAAGGGGCCGAGGATTGACCTCTGGGGTACCCCTCTTGGTAGGGCTAGCTTGGAGACTTTATCCTCCCACTTAACCCTCTGGATGCGTCCAGAGATAACTCTTGAACCATCCCAGTGAGTGGGTGTCAAGGCCAAGAAGCGCATCTTTTGAAGAAGGAGGTTGTGATTTACCAAGTCAAAGCTTTAGATAGGTCAATGAAGACTGCCCGTGCTGACCCTCCGTCATTATTGCTCAGCACTTCTGTAGAGATTTAGTTAGCGCAGTGTCCATCCCATGCTTGGCCCTGAACCCGTGCTGCGATGGTGAGATTGCCCGGTGGATTTCTAGGTAGTCACGGAGTTGGGAGTAGACTAGCTTCTCCTGTACTTTTGCTGTGGCACACAACAAAGAGATAGGCCTGTAGTTCTCAATGGGCTCTGCTGATCCTCCCTTGTGTATGGGAATCACCAGAGCCTGTTTCCAAAGCTTGGGTACAGACCCCTCCATTATGGACCGGTTGATCAGCCAGGTTAGGGGTTTAGCTAGAGCTGGGGCTCCCTCCTTGAGGATTCTGGTTTGGATCCCGTCAGGGCCCCCAGATCCTCTCGATTGTAGGGATTTAAGGGTGGTAAAAACCTCTCTTTCCCTGACCAGCCTCAGGTGAAATGAAGGGCGGTCAAGGTCCAGGGGCTGTTGTGCAGCCACCTCACTCCCTCCTGTCAGGGGTCCCGGTTGTATGCATCCAGGTTTGTAAAGTAACTGTTAAGGGTCTCAGCGATGAGAGATCCCTCATAGACTAGTTGCCCATTAGCCAAGATTGGGCTGGGTGTAGTTTAATGCCCCTTTGGGAGTTCATTAATGTGCATCCAGAAAAGCCTAGGATTGCCTAGGTTAGTTTTTTGAAGGTTGGTGATATAGGCTTTTTTAGCTAGCTTTATATCCTTTTTACATTGGTTTCTTAGGGCCCTGTAGCCGGCTAAGTCCCCCGGTAGCTTTGATTTCCTGTACTTTTTCCAGGCCTTGTCCAGGGTGGACATCAGGGCTTTTAGAGGAGGCAAGATCCACTTGTAGCAGTTTCCCTTTACTCTGTGGGTTTTCAAAGGAGCTAAGAGGTCCGTAATTCTGGAGAGGGATGTCTGGAAAAATTTAGCGGCATCGTCCAGACTAGGAAGGTGTCTTATTTTGCTCCAGTCGATACCATCTAAGTACCGAATGAATTGGTCAGGGAGGAAGTTAGAGTAGTCCCGATAGGTGATGATCCTGGGCGGAACTTTGTTCGTACAATTCTTCCAGATGGCAAATACAGGCGAGTGGTCACTCAAGGCATCGGCCAAGGTCCCTGCCATTTTTACATTGTTGGGGGAAGAAGCCAGGACCCAGTCGATTGTGGTATGCCTTCCTGTTACATGGTTCATTCTGGTTGGTAGGGAGATGACTTGGGTGAGGTGGTAGTCGTTTAGTATACCATTGATGGCAGATTTCGCCTCAAGGGCCCAGTTTAGGTTGAAGTCCCCCAGTAGGATGACCTCTGAAGAAGATTCTACTGCTGGGTTCTTCAGGAGGGCATCCAGAGAACCTAGCGCATTAGTAGGGGGGCTGTAAGCGCAGCCTATTGTGAGGTGCTTAGCCCTCCTAGAGTGAGCCGTATTAGAGATTGCTTCTATGTCCGGGTTAGGCCTTGTGGCATACTAACGAGGGAGGATGTAATTGTGTCCCTTACATATATCAGAACCCGCCCCTCTTCTCTGGGTCTGTCCTTTCTGTAGAAGGTGTATCCAGAGGCAGCTACCTCGTGGTCCAGAATGTGGGCTTTAACCAGGTCTCGAGACTGCTAGTATGTCGGTTTGTAGACAGCTAGCCATGCTTGGACTTCGTGGATCTTTGGTCTCAGGCTGCAGATGTTCATGTGAACCAGCCTCAGGCCCTGGCAGCATCCAGGCCTTATCTGATGGGGAAGAAATAGAGACATTAGGTGTCCCAGGGCCTGGGTTGGGCTGGACTCTCCTGCCAGTAACAACAGCTGCTAAGCAGCGCCCGAAGAGTGAGGGTTAGAGGAGGTATAACCAGTATAGATGGAAATAGGGTTAAACTCAGGTAAGGAGAAGGATCGATAGAGGATCCCTTTCCTATAAATTCATACGCCACTAGGAGAAGGATATTGCTCCTGGTAGAGGGGCATCTGTAGTGGCATGCCGTATGGGTTCCCGACCCCCCACGGGCATGAGGGGGGCAGTTGGCACTGCTAATGAGCCAGTCCGTCCCAAGTTGGGCCAGAATATAGATTGTAGCCAAGAGGATCCCCTTGTTCCAATTGCCAGGGTTCATCTTAAAGCTTTTCAGGGCCACCCGCATGGGTCACGGGAGCGTAACCTAGTGGGTCCAGGAACCTGGAACTGGTCTCTATCTCTGCAATTATAGGTGTGTACAGCAGCTTCAGCTAAGGGTTTCAGAGCAGGTTCAGCCTCCAGTCTAGATGTGTTAGGCAAGCGCGGCTCGCTACCTTTGGGATTAGGGTTCCCTGTCTAATCAGCTGTTATTTTGCACAAATTAACTAAGAGAGACAACAAAAGCAGGTTATTCCAGAGATACAGTTAGAGTAGCCCAATGAGACAAGTAATAATGCAAGGATCCCTGTCAGACTCAGTGGGAGAGCTGAATGTTAGCTACTTAGTGATTAGCTGTAAACTGATCAATCACATTACCTATTATTAATAATCTATGCAGTCACATTACCTATAGTTAATTATGAGCAAGCCGCAAACCAGTTGGCTAGAAGAGTAAAGCTGCGTAATCACTTTTTTTTTTTTACACGTTACAGTAGTCTAGCGGTGCTTAGAGCCAGTTCTGTGAGGCTCCTGTTTGCAGAGGCACAGAGATTAACTAGGTAGAACAGGAGTCATAAGTGTCAGGGTCAAGGCGGTGCCAGGTGGCAGTCTTACACTAGTTTAGGCAGCAGTTAGTATTAAAGAATTAAAGAATCTGCCCCAGGGAGGGAGGGGCGCCAGTGGTGAAAGCGGGTAGGAACAGTTGGGGAGGGAGGCTGTCACCCATTCGGCAATGGCTATTAATCCCGCAGGTCGAAGCTTTTTAGGGGCGAGCCAGACTGCAAGTGTCGCCAGGAGCTCCTCCCAGGGTGGTGAGCCTTGGGATGATAATTGAGGATGTCAATAGATGGCAGGGCCCAGCCCAAATCAGCGGTAAAACTCACCACCAACTCCGGGCGGTGTAAGGGAAATTCAAAGAACGTAAGTAGAACGACCCTCAGGCTCAAGAATGATGCCAATCAAAACTAAAATAAGTTCAAGAGTTGTTAACTTATGGCATAGAATTGTGAAGATGAACAATGAAAGATTGCCAAAAATGTGCTAGCAAGAGTTTTTAAATATGTTATCAGTTGGTAAGCAAATGGGAAACTGGTTTAACAAATTGAATGATATGCTTAAACATGTTGGCTACCAAGACCTTTGTTCTGGGAAAGCTGTATATAATATTGTTGCCTATGTACAATAGATGAAGCCCTTGTAAGACTACAGGATAAAGCTGTGCAAATTGATATGGGGGAAAATCCATGATGTAGATATGTGTGGAATATATTTCAGCATAAAAAAGACTAGGACCTGGAAACATATCTAGTAAAATGTGAAAATGGATGGCACAGAAATATTTTAAGTGCACTAAGATTAGCCAGTTTAGGCAATCCATATTTTAAGCTAATAAATTACTTTGGTAAAAAGGTTAAGAGACAGTGCAATTGTAGTAACAAAATATCTATAGACATTCTTCATATCATATTTGAATGTGATCTGTGGGAGGTGGAAAGAAAAGCGATGGCTAGTACCCTTATTGCAGAGCATCATATATATATATATATATATATATATATATATATATATATATATATATATATATATAAGAGGCAAAAACTCCGTTTAATGCATTAGTTAGGGTTGTTCCACAGCGACAAAAGTGAGAAATTAAGCTGGTAGGGTTGAAAACCCCTTGAACCCCCCGCCCACCCCCAACCCGGCATTGGGAGTGCGCATTGGGATCGTCAGCCTAACTCTCACCCCATGACATGTCTAAATCAGCAGAAGTATAGAATGGGGTGAGAGTTGGGACCCGACTCCCAATGCATGAACAATGCGACTAAATAACTGAAACAATTTTATCTAATCTTTTTGAGAATGATAATGAAATAGTGAATGTAATGCAGCGGCGGAGCTGGGGCCCGCTGCATAACGTCGGTGGAGCGCCACATGATGTGTTGTGGCATAGTAACAGGGACAACGCAAACAGAAATGCTAACAGTGGCGCACATGGTAACACAAGCACGAATGAGAACAGAAAGGGTACTATTACGGTGGCGTGAGCGGGAATGGTCTGCCACGTGATGCGTTGTCACATAGTAACATGGTGCCTGCAAACAGAAATGTCAATGGGCATGGTGATGTAAAGTGAAACAGTAATATAAACAGTACTGTAGACAGAAATGGCAAAAATAACAGAAGCATAGCGCAAATAAGCGAGAAGGATAACGCACATGGTGGCGCAGCACGTCAATGTGTAAGTGAACGAGAAATGGATCCGGCAAGCGGAAAGGGCAACAGTAACAGTAATGTGGAAAGCGCACAGGCTGGTTTTCCCAAAACCTGCATTGAGAAAGACAGTGAGTACAAATAATGTATGCAAAATAATGAGTATCGAGCAGAAAATGAGATCTTGGAATACTAAATACATTATATCTCAGGAACCGTACGACGTAGAAAAAAATTTAAAAGTCATATTATTTACAACTGTCCTGGCTAATTTGAATCTTAGCCCCATTAAGGAGCTGAAGTTTCTGACAAAAGTCTGTATCTCGCACCGTTTCCGAGATACGGGCCCTGAAAGGCGCTGTGAACGCCGTAATGTTATCCTATGGGAAAAAAAGAAAAGTTCAGAGCACCATAACTTTGCCTCCCTGTAATGTTTTTTCACCAAACTACTGAAAGGCACATCTGTGGGCTGTTGGCTGTCTTCCCTCCAAATTTCAGGAAAAAAGACCAAACCGTTATTTTGCAGCAGGGCTCCAAATGATTTCTGTTAAGTGTGGTGTGCCGTAATGTTATCCTATGGGAAAACCCGTCAATTTTGGAGTGCCATAACTTTGCCGCCATGTGATATTTTTTCACCAAGCTACTGAAAGGCACATCTGTGTACTGTTGGCTGTCTTCCCTCCAAATTTCAGGAAAAAAGACCAAACCGTTATTTTGCAGCAGGGTGCCAAACGATTCCTGTAATGCTTCCGGCGCCGTAATGTTATCCTATGGGAAAAACTGTCAACTTTGGAGTGCCATAACTTTGCCGCCATGTAATATTTTTTTCAATACAACACTGAAAGGCACATCTGTGAGATGTCGCTGTGTTCCTCCAAATTTCAGCCCAAAACTCCCAACGGTTATTTTGCAGTGCAGTGCCAAAGAATTGCTGTCATTTTCCCACAGACTAGAAAATTACTGTCGCATTTATAAAGCTGCAAAAATTCCACATGGTTAATTTCTTATGAGCACGTAGTAATTTATGTAGTACTTTTTCCAGAAATTTGAAAAACATATTTGGGGTGTTTTACCACAAAATAAAGACATGGCAAGCATCCTCAGGGCCCGACTAGGTGAATACAAAAAATTAGATTGCTTGAGGGTCCCAAATTTAAATGACAACCATTTTTCTGATCACCAACTGAAAACAAAATGGCCGATTTGCAGTAACAGGCCCATTTGCGAAAGTAAAAATGCATTGCGAAAGTGTTGAACTTTTGTTAACTTTTCCCATTGACTTATAATGGGAAACTGTTTTTCAATAACTTTTGAACACCGTTTAATATTTTTCACGAAATCTTCAAAGGCACATGGAGACCCTGGCTGCATGTTCCCTGAAGATTTCAGGCCGGTCACGCAAACCGTACGACCTGTAGGCACGACCACTGAATTCCAGAAAAGCGTAAATGCGCGCATAGATCATGCTTAATAACTCTGCAACTGTATATCTGATCAGTACAAAACTTGGCAGATCCCAAGGCCTATGGGTCTTGATCATACATTCCAAATTTCAGGCAAATCCATCAAACGGTTGCAAAGTTATTAAGGTGCAAAATTTTGGGCTTAACATGGAAATGGCTCCTCAACCTAACTATGGTAGCACTACCGTGCTACCATAATATATATATATATATATATATATATATATATATATATATATATACATACTGTATATGGCATAGAAGCTAAAAATGATCTTTGGGATGGCAACATTTATTATGTCTTTAAAGCTGTCTGACACATCTTAATATATTTTCTGCAAATGTTATTTGTTTGTATGTGAGCTTCATTTGTAAACTTTGTATAGGATTAAATCATGTGAGTTTTTTATACTGTATGTGTTAAATATGGAAAGTAACAAATTGCTGTGATTTTATACATTTTTATTCAAATAAAAAGAACTGAACTGAACTGATGTGGTGATGTTTGATACAGTTTATGAAATGAGTAGCTTAAATACTGTGTCAGGATTCACTGAGAGCTGCACTCATGAGGGCACAATGTACATGTAAAACAAGTTCCACCAGCCAGGGAACAGTGCATCTAGAATATCAGTGAGCTGATTCAGAACCTTGACATTTCAAACAGCAGCAGCCATTTGTTTCCATGCTCACTAACCAGTACAACCCATGGTAAAAAACTAGCTTGTTTTGCAACCCCCCTTCCGAGTTTGGGACTACTTTTCCACATTAACAAAAATAAATATGTATAACTATTTAAAATTTACAGCCATGTCAGTGTCATATTAATTTCAATTTCAGTAATTTCAGTTTATTGTTTGGCTTGAAAGTCATCAACAATTTTAAAATTCAGGTTACAGTATCAGAACATCCATACATACATACCATCATAGGTCAGAGTACAAAAAGAATAAGTTAACATTACATAGCTTACAATAATATTAGCAAAGTCAGCAAAACACACCTCTTGGACAGGTTCCCTAATAAACATTATATCTCATATTAAAAGCTCAACTCCATTTTTTAATTTGTATATTTATATTGACACTTGATTGGTTAGTAATCTTTTCTTAATTTTGTATATTGCACAAAACTATTTGGCCAATCTTTCTAAATACCATACATCATTTGTGTGAATTAAAATATCAGTAAGTAGTACAGAATCCATATCATATGCAGGGGAGAGGAAGGGTTTTAGCCTGTAGGATCTTTCTTTACAATACCACATACAGATCCATAGGATATGTGGTAAATCCTCTATCCCATCTGCTCAGCAGGTACAGTTTTCCAATTCCCTGGAAAGTTTATTATGGCTCACTTGAAGTACGTTGCTAGGGAATCTTTCAAATTCGTACTTTAAGAAAAGGCTTCATAAGTCAGGGTCAGTTAATAGATATAGATATGCTTTGTATAAAAACAAAATTGTTCTTAATGAACCATCTCGAATAAGCAGACACTGCTATCATGTTTAGATCTTCCTCAGTCCAGTTATTATTAATATGTTTGGCAATATATTGTTTTGTATTTATAGCTCAATTTGATCCCCTTGTTCACATAATTCCTCAGGCTAGATAATCTATACCTGCTCAGTAGAGAAATTATCTCAGTGTACCAGAACTGTCCCCTGTATCCCATATCATACCAGCTCACCTTTTCTTTAAGACACTGTGCAGCAAGAGTAGATATCAGAACATTTGTAAGTCTTAGCTAAAAGTTCATTTTTCTGGTATCTGCTAAGGCATTTTGATTCGACAGTCCTAATTCAGACCTGACATATGCAGCCAGGCAAGAAGGCCCCAGTCAAAAAAAAACATTTCTCAGTATTTTAAATATTGGTACTGTTAACTTATCTTTGGCCTTATTTTCCCAAATCACTGCGCCATACAATAATTGTGCTTGGAATTTTGCTTTTATTGCTGCTACCAAGGGTTGGATAGTTGAGCCACCATTTATGCTATTGAATTTTTCTAAACCAATAGCAGTTTTTTTCAGTTTTTCTACCATCGTATCTAAGTGGAAATTCCGCAAACAGTTAGAATTAAATACAATACCCAGATAAACATAACTGGAAACTTTCTCTATTGTTTGATTTCCAAGGAACCATTTACCCTTCTCAGCTGTTCACTCACAAAAAAAATTACAGTTTTAGTTTTATTGAGATTGATGCCTAATTTCAATTCGGTAGATCTTTTATGTAAGAGATATATTTTATTTTGAAGTCCTTTTTTGGACAATGCTAGCAGCACAAGCTCATCTGCATATGCGAGTACAGCAGGTGTAGATTGTAAAATCTTCAGAGAGTCAGAGAAATGAGTACTAAGCTCCCCCAAAAGGCTATCCACATAAAGTGAGAAGAGGGTGGGTGCCAGCATGCAGCCCTGACTGACTCCTCTATTTATTAGAAAGGGAGAGGAGAGCTGCCCATTGGCCTCCAGCCTCAGTCTGGCCCTAGTCTCACTATACAACTTGCATATACTGTGAACTAGATTTTTATTTATTCCCCTTTTGAATAGTTGTTCCCAAAGGATTTTCCTTGAGATGGAATCAAAGGCTGCAGATCAGTCCACAAAAACAGTGCATAGCTTTTGTTTGCATAGTAAAACATATTTTTCTATTAAGTGTCTCAGTGCAAATATATTATCCAGAGAAGAGAAGTTTGATCTAAATCCTGCCTGGAGGTTTGAAATACCACCCGACAATTTTACTTCTTCTTCAAGTCTTAGAAGTATTATCTTGGAAAATATTTTAGATTAACATTTAACAAGCTTATAGGGTGGTACATTGAGGTATCAGCCATGCTGCCTTTTTTATGAATAGGAATAATATTAGCCTCCCTCCATGAGGGTGGGAAGTTACTTTCTTCAATGTATTTGTTATACAATGTAGTCAAACCACTACACCACAGCCTTGTATTGCTTAAGTAAATTTCCACTGGTATGCCGTCAGGGCCAGGTGCTTTATGTGCTTTTAATGAGCTAATAGAAACATAGACTTCCTCAGTAGTTATAGGACACATTTAAGGATTATTACTACCCCTACTGGGGAAACCCAGATGGATCATCACCTGTAATTTGGGGTTTTAGAGTAGTTTCAAGCTGTTTTCTTATTTGCCCAAAGATTTTATCAAAAGCCAGCATACGATGTTCAAGACTACATCTTAATAATTTGTGAGGTTCATCATTCAAAAATGAAGACATCATTATCTGTGTTATTTGTAATTCTGAATTCTGGTGCCAACATATTTTTTACAAGCCCTAATTTCTGAAAAAGGGACTGTTGTTTCTTTTTCTCCTTTATATTAAGAATATTCTTTTTACTAGTTAAGGTAAATGGAAAATGATCACTCTCAGAGTGAGTTGTAATATATAATTTATCCCAAAAGTCCAGGGGTCTAGTCCACAGAGCCATATCCACTATGGAGGCATCCCTTACTGAGATATGGATCTATTCTACTTCATGATCCCCCTCTAATCTGCCATTTACAGGAAACAAATTATGAGTTTTCATTATATCAATAAGTTTAGCCCTGGCTGCATTTATTTTGGGATCCTTAGATGCTCTATTTTTAGATATTTCTAAAACATTAGTACATAGAAAGTAAGAATTATCATTTACTCCATCAAAATTACCTATTCTGTCATTATAGTCACCAACTAGCAATATCCCATAATTTGGGAATTTCTGGATTATTTCTAATAACCAATTTTCTGGTAGTATACAGCTATTTATCAGTATAAAACCGAAGTGCCCTGTTTCTATGGAATTTATAATGAAATTAGTATTGGTGCTCAAACAGTTCACTTTTTTAAAACAACCCACTTTGATAAATGTGGCGAATCCACCTGAACATCAGCCAAGTTTCTGTACCCCTGAGCCAGGATGGTAAAATATTTCATAACCATTCACTGAGATACAGTCCCCTTTAGAATGCCAAGTCTCTTGAAAGCATAACATTTCTGACATTAATACCAGATTCTTCCAGTCACAATCTCCTACCTTGCTGCCCCACCTGACAGTATTCCATGACAACAGAAATATACTGGAGTCTTGATCACGCCTATTATCACAGTTGGAATCTGCCTCACAGGGATAATTAACAGTGTTTGATTGTAAATTTATTTATTTATTTAGATTTTGTTGACCGGGTAAGTGCGCTAGACAAATTCTGCCTATTTTCAGGTATGACATGAGGAAGGGGAATACAAATGAATGCCAACTGACCTTGAACCAGATTAAGCTGCTGGTGATATTTTTAGTGAATGGGGGAAAATTTGGCCAGGTCACTGGGGAAATTCCCCTACTCTCCTGTAGGGGAACCTCTGGCCTGTGAAATGGCCACATCTGCTGAATCACCGACCAGGATGGATGTGGAGGAGGTAGTGGAGTTGGTCTCCTCCATTGCCTTACAGCCCTTAAAGACTGACAATTTTTTTGATGCCCCAGTTTCACTGGAGGAGGCACCAAAAACTCAGAGCTCGAGTGATAAGGATGTTATGACCGGATGAGGAGATGAGGAGATTGTATTATTGATGAAGAACACAAAGGCCTCAGATGTCACCTCTATAGTCTGCGATGTTCAGATCCCAGATACACCAGATGAGCTGGAAGACCAGCTTTTGCAGAAGAAGCAAAGATTTACGCTCCGGCAAAAAGAAGTAAGAACCTCTCTTGAGAAATGCAGAATGGAGAAGCAGCAGTCGGCTGCTATTGAAATACTGCTCCTTGACAACCATACATCAGCACAGCAGCAAGCCTCAAACATTGCAGGAGATATTGCTGCACAGCTCCATGCACAGATTCAGTACCAGATCCCCAGTCTACGGATCAGGATGTCAGACAAGACCCACGGATCACAGCAGGTACTCGTGCTTCTTCTTTATTTTGTTTTAAGGGAAATTTGGCACCAAATAGTGTAGGGGCTATGCTGGGAATGGCAATTGCAGGTGCATCAGTTCCTAGCCTAAATCATAGCCCTAGCATGCCGGACCATCCAGTAATTGACTGGTCAGTGGGTTCTGCTGTTTGTGGGGCAGGAAGGGAAACTAACTCTGAGGGACATTGAGTGTCGGGCATTTCTCCAATTTGGATGCCTAATTTATAACCTGGGTATCCTCAATTGCTTAACCCACATCTTGTCACTAATGGTATGGAGGAGGCCTCAAGAGTGGCACAGTCCCCTATGCACATCACTGAAGCCTTGCATTTGACCCAAAATCCCTAATTGTCTTTTTTATGCCCGGGCCTTGTGAGGGCCACAGATGTGATTGACCCTACTGATATAGGACTGATGCCTAAAGTAGGCAACTCATGGATACCCAATTCGGATGTTCTCCCACAAGCTCCCCTCAATGATGCAGAAGGATGACAGCAGACGGGGGGAGGGATCCTATGTTTCATTTTTTGAGAACCTACATTCCCTGCTAAGAGGCATAATGCTGTTCATTTGATCTATAAAGGGGGACTGGGTGAATTTCCTGACCATGTCTTTGTGGCAAAAATGCTACTGAAAAACTCTATGAAGTATACAGCAGAAGAAATCTATGTGCTGATACATGTGTCAGGGGAACAGAACTTTGATGTGAGTTTAAAGTTTGATAACGGACTACAAAAATTTTGGGAACTGTTCAATGCTTTGAAATCTACACCATTATGGTCAGCATTTGCAGCCATACCATTGACCAAACCTGCTACTAGAATGATAACTGTCCTCTTTAGGAACTAGGGAGTCAGTGTGACGGACTTCCTATATTGGCTCCGACAAAGGTATACTGTGTTGGTTGATCCTGGGGCAATTTTTGATGATGAACAAATCTGTACAGGAGGATGGATAGTCCAGATTGTTTTACATACTACTGAGACTGACCTCCAGCATTTGCCGAACAGTTTTTTCATAGGCCGTGATAGAGGTGTTTTGTTTTATCAAGGCCAGTCTAAGGCATGTTATAGGTGTGGAGAAATGGGGCACATTAGTAGTTTGTGTAATAAACTAAAATGTAACCTCTGTGGAGAATTGGGACATACTAGTGGTCATTGCCGAAATGAATAACTGTAACTTCTGTGATATGAAAGGGCACTCATACCATTCTTGCCTCTGGGCAACTCATAACCAGCCTGATGAAGCAGATACTGAGGAACAGATGCTGTTAATTGCCATGGCACAAAGAAAGAGGGGCACATCTTTCCCTACCCCAGTCCCCCCCACTGAGAATCTGCCGGGTGAGCATATTGTAGTTTCTACTCTCAGGACTCAGCCTGGGCTGGACCAAGTGGAGGTGGTTCCTTCCTGTTCTTCATCTAAATCCTTTCCCCACCAGGTTACCCAGGTAGATCAGGATGAAGACTAGGTCATACTGGAGCAATGGGAGAATGATGGTATGAAGGTTGAAATGCCCCCCTCCAGCCATTGCCCGAAGCAGAAAAAACAAAGAAAGCAGTCAGACCACACCAAAATTAGTCACAGCCTGAATCCAAGGTCCTGAGAACCACTGGAATCCCAGTAACCAATAGGTTTGAGCCCTTAGTGAACATTCTGGGGGCTTCAGGGAATGAGTCAGATGATTCCTCCATCAGATCATCCTTGCCAGATGGAGGAATGGTTGGAGAGGACCCTCTCCCCACAGAGAAAGCTGGCCCGAGTGAGCGATGATCATCTACTGAGGACACTGTCAAGCTCAAGCGGTCATACAAACTAGGATGTCTTCCAGAAAACCCCCATGAATAAGAACCTCCTATTTAGTTTCATGATGGCATCCACTGTGGCATTCTATTCCTTGAATGTGAACAGTATTAAGAATCACAGTAAGAAATAATCCGTATTTTCCCTTTTAAGATCCATGGACCAGGGAATCTTTCTCCTACAGGACACCAGATTACATACATTATAGGACTTAAGGGAAGCAACCACACTGTGGCATTGGTCTTAACTCCGGCTAAGGGTTGGCAATCCTACTTACTGGAGTTAGTGCTCACTTCATTAAGGTTTTAGATTTATCTCCAGGTAGAGCTCTGCTGGTTGAACTCAAAATTAATAATGTTTTGTTTTGCATTTTGAATATATATGCTGCACAGACAAAGGTGGAGCGAACTGAATTATTTCAGTTGGTTCAGCCGTAGTTGCACTCTTCCCAAACAATGGTTTTGGGTGGTGATTTTAATGGTAGTATTGCTTTGTTGGATAGAGGAAAGAATACTAAAACAAAGATTTTTTGTGACATGGCCTGCCTAAAAAAGATAATTCAAGCTGCTTCTTTAATAAACACTCATAATACATCATCTAGGAAAGCGGAGCCCACATTTCATAAAGGTTTTTTAGCTACACGGATGGATTATTTTTTTACTTCCCCTTCCCTACATGTATACTCAGCAGATGTCTTAGTTTCTAAATTTTCAGACTATAATATGTTACGAATCATCACAGGTAACACTGGTCACACCTCCTATGGCCCAGGCACCTGGAAGCTTAATTCCTCTTTGTTGGAATCCATCGATGTCTGACAAGACATTGATTATTTTTTGGAAACCAGAAACTCAGTCTATGAAATATATGATACGACTCCCCCCTTGTGGTGGGAAGACATGATAGCAGATTTATCAATCTTATTGAAATCCTGCAATACAAATGAAAGAATTACAGAATATCATAAGTACTTATAAAATAGGATGCAACAGAGGCTATTGTCTCTCTCATATAATACAGGTCGAAATTTTATGGAACAATTTTCTAATCTTAAGAAAGTAATGGTGGACTTCCACCAGTACCAAGCCCAGAACTTAATGAACCAACAGAGATTCACTGCACAGGGTAAGAAAGAGTATACTTGTTCTTATGACACTTGCAACAACAATGTGAAACAGAAAAAATGATGGGGTTGTGGGATGAAAACCAGGCCCTGTGTGAAGATTTGCCAGGTATTAAATGAATTGTATATCAGCATACACAATGCTTGTTTGCAGCGGATCACGCAGGAGCCCAGGATTATGAGACCTTACTGAGGGACTTGGATAATCCCGTTTGCTCTGCTGTACATGCTGATTTAGTGGTTCAAAGAATTCAACAAGCAGAAGTTGCCCAAACTTTGAGCACTTTGGTGGGTAGCAAAACTCCAGGATGTGATGGCCTGACTGATGAGTTATATAAATATATTGGGTATAAACTGCAGGAGGAATTAGCTCAGGTTTTTACTCATATCCTTAAAGATCATAACCTGTCTTTAAGAATGACCGTGGGGGCAGATAATATACATTTTTAAAAAGGGTGATAGAAGAGATATTCAGAATTGGAGGCCTACAGTATCTACTTATTGAATAATGATTTCAAGCTCCTGGCAAAAATATTAAATTCCAGGCTTTTGAAAACTGCAGATTATTTAATCTCTCCAGCCCAGACATGTTCAATGCCTGGTAGGAAAACGTCAGAGCACCTTATTCTTCTGACGGAATTTTTTGAGCAGGGTCAGAGGGGCAACATGACTGGTGTGGTGTTGTCACTGGACCAGACCAAAACATTTGACTTGGTTAGTAATGGTTTTCTCTGGGCTGTATTAAAGCAATATGGGATGCCTGTAACTTTTATATCCTGGATACAGTGTTTATATAAAACTGCAACTGTGATTCCAATGGTACAAGGCTGGAAGGGACCAATGTACACAGTAGAGAAGGGTGTCAGACAAAGGTGTTCTATGACCCCCCTCCTTTTTGCCTTCTGCATAGACCCTCTACTCAGGATGTTAACTAAATCTCCAGTACTTCAACATATTTAACTTCAGGATACTACTCTTAGATTTGCCGCAATTGTATATGCGGATGACTTATGCATCATAATACAAAATGCAGGGTCTGCAGTGGCAGCAATTCAGGTGTGTAATCATTATAGCAATTATGCTGGATTTTTTTTTAAATATTGCAAAATGTGTAGTGAAACAACTAGGAGCACCTGGCTCTAGTATATCCCACATTCATGACATAGCTGTGACAGCAGACCCAGTCAAAATCCTAGGTGTTACCTATGGTTCTGACAATGATGATAAAATTAATTGGGATCCCAAACTGGCACAAGGACAGCAGCTTGTTACTGGTTGAAACAGATGGAAACACAACAAATAAAAATGGGTGTATTTAGTCAAAATCTTTCTGGTTCCACTTTTTCTTTATATTAGCCATATTTTTTCTGTGCCCAAACAGTTAGAAACTACATTGTTAAGTATTTTTTTTCCAGGCTATATGTGGGAGTTGGCTGAATCCCATAAAATGGAATTTAACTTACCTAGATGTGAAGC
The DNA here is from genome assembly GCA_016271365.2 of Neoceratodus forsteri. Lineage (NCBI taxonomy): Eukaryota > Metazoa > Chordata > Ceratodontiformes > Ceratodontidae > Neoceratodus > Neoceratodus forsteri. Next base: position 1,122,440,556 of record CM057449.1, on the reverse strand, counting down.
AGGGAGGGCTCGGGATGATAAATCCTATTACCTTTTATTAAAGCATTTCTTTGTATTCTTATTTGAGGCCCCTTCTGGTTTATGCTGGTTAAGAGTGGCCCCCTTTTTTACTTTCTACTTGTTCATCATGGTTGTCCCAATAGGAAAATGGGAGGTTAAGAGTGTTGAAAAAATCCTCGGCTAGCCCGGACTATATTAGGGAGATTTTCATTAAACTTAAATGCTGGCATATTATGAGTGCAATGGTGATTACTAAACCCAGGAAAAAAATATATAAAGGGATACAGGAACATTTTTTATGGAATCTACTACATTCCCTAGTTGTCCTGCAAGGTCTGTCCTATCTTTGGTTTTATTGGTTAAAGAACCAAGGATTCTGGATAAACTATGGGGTGTGCACTGGCTTAGCTGCCACAAGAAGATTAATATTAAGTCCAACCATAAACACAGGGAGTTCCAAGACATATATTGTAGCAGACCACAATGCATTACACAAACTGAGACTATAGAACATCTATTTTTTTCATGTTCTTATATTCAGGGATTTTGGTCATTGCTCTCTAAGGAATGGAATGCACCATGGTTTCAATCAATGTCATATGAGGCTTTAATGTATCAACACTATAGTGGTCAAGATTTGGGATGGCATAAAAGCACAATACATGTGGTCTTGCTGGTTATCAAATGGTTTATTTGGAATGTTAGGTCATTATTTACTCTACAGCAGAAACTGATTGATCATCAGGAATTAATTCTCAAAATACAGTATGCACTTCAGGTTATTTTTCAGAAAGAGGTAAAAATGTTTCCAACCTCCATTATGAAGGCACATTGGAGAAATATGCCTTGGGTGACTGACTCCGATACCCCAGTAACTTGATTTTGTATTAATATGGTTGATTATTTCTTTGTGTTCAGACACAGCATTTCCTTTCCTTTTTGTATGAGATACCATTTACTGTATATTATGCTAAGATCTGATTTAAGATTATGTGTGCAATTACCCTTTGTCCCCCCCTGCTCCTAGTTTATTTATTTTTTTCTTATTTCTGTTTTGTTCCTTCTAGTATGATTAGAGAATACTGACTTTTTGGTTTCTGTATAAAGTGTAATTGTACTGTTTTGTTATATGCATGAGATTGCTGGTATGATTTATGTTCTTTAATGAAAACTCCTACTCTTTTTGAGAAGTGCCATGGGATCTTAAACATCCACCTGAACTACCACCAGAACAGGCAGATGGGACCTTGGTTTAACATCTTATCTGAAAGATGGCACCTCAGGAATGCAGCACCCCCCCCCCCCATGCTGCACTACAGTGTCAGTACTGAGATTTAACCCAAGTGCCTGGTGTAGGGAAAGAATCCACAGCCTTAATCTTTATTTAAAGCTCTGATTGTACTCCTGCCCAAACCTGGTAAATGCCTGAATTCAGTAACAAGTTACAGGCCAGTATCACTTCTCAACCAGGATATCAAAATATTTGCTAAACTTCTGGTTGACCGGATTAGTAAAGTCCTCCCTGACCTCATAGGTCAGCAGGTAGGTTTTATGAAGGGCAGGTCTTCAGTAGATCATTTATGTACCCTGTCCCATGTTTTCTTGGTATTCAGGGATGCAGACTTCCCAGCAGCGTTGGTCTCCCTGGATGCTGAGAAGGCTTTTGACAGAGTCAACTGGAGCTATTTAATGTGTACCCTGAATGCATTTGGTTTTCCTCTTGAGTTCCAGAAGTGGATAAGTGCTCTCTTTAGAGTCCTGACTGTTTGGGTAACTAGTAATTGGGTAACATCTGAGCCTTTCCACCTGCAATCTGGTACAAGGCAAGGTTGTCCCTTGTCTTCACTCCTTTTGAATATGTATTTAGATCCTCTTATATGTAGGTTGACAGACTGCCAAGAGGTTCGAGGCACACCTATTCAAGGTCAAATAATTAAAGTCTCAGCTTGAGCAGGTGACCTTCTCTTCCAATTATCACACCCAGCCTTAGCTATTCCACCAATGTTGAAAATCATCAAGGAATTTAGTAAGATGTCTAATTATAAGTTAAACGTGGAAAAGACAGTAGTGTTCCCCCTTAACTACAAAATCTTGAAACACACCATCTCCACTTTGGGGCTTTCCTGGAAATTGGATTCCTTGAGATATCTTGGAATTGAGCTTGCCAGGAGCTTGAGCAGTCTTTTGAAACTAAATTTGGATTCCCTTGGTGCAATTGATCAGCCAGGACCTGAAAAGATGGTCTCTCCTACCAATTTCCCTATAGTGGAAAATCAGCTTAATTAAGATGAATGTTTTTCCTTATCTTTTTTATCCTCTTAATCTCCTGAATCTCTGGCTCCCCCGGTGTGGTTTAAGAAGATTCATAGCCTAATTTCAGATTTTATCTGGGCCGGTAAGAAACCTCGGATGGCATTTCATAAGTTAATCACCCCTAAAGTTAAAGGATGGTTGTGTTTGCCACATATTGTTCTTTACTATTGGGCTAGTTATGCTGATAAGTATCTCAGATGGCTATCTGCAAGGAATCCACAGGTCCCGTTGCCTTTCCTACCAGTCTGGCTTAAAATAGAATTAGCCCAAATAAAAGCACAGGGTCTCTCCTCCAAGACTCTATTGTATACAAAACCAAGCTCTCTCCCTCCTTTACTGAAAACCTCACCCATAATAGTTTCCTTTAGGGTTCACTCCCAGCTTTGCTTCTTTTTAAAATACAATCACATCCTAGACCTGGCTCAAACTTTGAGGGGTAACCCTAACATCAAAATAGAGGGTAAGTCTCTTCAGTTAGGATGGCTCCCTCAATAAGGAGACTGTCCTCTTACATATTTTGTTAAGGAGGAGACATGGCTTTCCTCTCTGAGATTCTGGGCAAAGCCAACATCTTGAAATCTAACATCTTGAACTACGCCATCTTCTAATAAAGGTTTTTGGGGCTACTCCACCACAGCCTTCGAAGCTATGTTTTCAAATAGTATTAAGTCTCTTAGTGGGCTCCCCACAGGCAGTCTCCAAAATATCTAGCATTTTATATAATTGGATTTGCCCAGATAGTTCTGGCCCAACGCCTTATTAGTCCTCTCTTTTCCCCGACCAGAACATTAACTGGCCTGCCTTAAGACAAAATTATCACAGGTTTGTCACTCAAGATAGGCTTCAGGTTATACAATTTCAAATTTTACATAATATTTATTTTTCCCCACAAAAAATGGCCAAGTTTGGAATTGTAGCTTCCCCTACTTGTACCCGATGCATGCAGGATGAAGGTAACCTTCTCTATATCTTCTGGTCATGCCCAAAAGTGGCTCCTTTATGGGCTCTTATTAAGCAAAGGGCAGATCCCCTTTTAGGTTTAACTGATTTATTTTCAGCAGAAATGTGTCTATTAGGGGATTGCTCTACTATTCTGGTCTTAAACTGGAAATATCACATAGCTTTAATTTCAATGTCTGTAAAAAAAATTGCATTGAGGCATTGGAGAGATAGTATAGAAATTACATATATTGAATGGCTCCAGGAACTCCTAGAAAATCTTAGAACAGAAAAGGCTGTAGCCAACTTGCATAATAGGCTAAAGAGGGTTAATAAGATATGGGGACCCTTACAAGCCCTTTACTCCTTCCAGCTGACGGGTGATAGTACCTCAATCTCAGGTTGATGTTGTATAGATTTGTACTCTGTGTTGGGTGTTTGGGGTGGGGGCTGGAAGGTGGGGGAGGGAGGAGGGGGGAGGATGGATCCTCTGCTTTCACATTGTATATGGTGCTCATCTCATATATCAGATGGATCTATTCTCTGTACTTTAAAAAGCTTAATAAACTTTGAATTGAAAAAAAAAGGAATCATCAGCCTTCTGATCTCCCGGCCTCAGAGGTGAGTGTGCCACCTGCTGAGCCACCGACACTGACAATCAAATCAAATCAAAGTACCCAGCAAGTACTTGAAACCTGTTTTGTAGTGGTAGATTGTTAGTAACTTCCACTGCTGTGGTAGGTTTGACATCTACCTGAGTTCCTAATTATTAGAGTCTACCACATGGAGACCCAAATTATCCAGAACATTTCCTTTCTCCATTATACAATTGATCAATTCTCTATTTTTAATCAATAGGTTCACTTGGATTCAAAGGCCTGATCTCATGGCCTTTATTTTGCTCAGTCTCCCCACTGGGACATGTAAGAAATTATTGAGTAGCTTGTATATGGAATTTGTCATTTTATATTTGGTCTCATTTTCTAACAGTGGCATATCAAAAAGTCTATTTATTTATTTATTGTCATCTAGGATTAACACCTTTGAGCTAAGAGCTCATTTACAGAGGCTCCATGTCATAATAGACAAAAAAGTTTGGCTTCCCAGTAAATCGACAAAAAGACATGTAAGCTAGGTCACGTTAAAAAGCTTTAATGATAGCATAAAAACATACAAACAGCCAGCACTCCACAAACACAGACATATGTTTCACGTCTAAATGACGCTTTTTCAATGTGATACTAATACTAAATGCAGCACACCTTAAATAGGTAATAAACTTGTTGGCATAGAAACCAACTTCAATTAATACAATGAAGACAAGAGAACACCTGACTCCAATATATAAAATGCATAAGGACATAGGACGTTTTTCCTGACAAAATATGATGTAACAATTTATAAACATCAGCTAAAGACCCCTACTATACTAAAGACAAACACATGAAAATATGTCTTAATAAAAAACAGTTTAAATATAGCCTATGAAATAGATATATATGAAAAAGGCAATAACTGTGATACTATCAACTCAGGTTTTAAAATTGCAAAAAAGAAAAGAAAAGGAAAAATCTCATACAAAATATCAAATTGATTACATAAAAAATATATATATAATAACAATAACTTCATTTAAGATAGGGAATAATGCTAAACATAGCATTTAAACCTTTTGATCAATGTGCTCCCAATAAGCATTGCCATTTACTCTCTGCTTTCAAGATCTTATTGTTCAAGTCCCCCCCCCCCCGGATGTTAGCTGTAACCTTTTCAAGACCTTGAAATTTGAAAATGTCCAGTGCCCTTCTGAATAATATGTATTGCCAGTGCATTTGTAACATCTTTGTTCGCAATACTTCTCAAATGTTCTGCTATTCTATTTTTGAACAGTCTTTAAGTTTTGCCAACTTAAAAGTCCTGACAAGAACATTGTGCCAAATATATAACATTGGCTGTAGAACAACTAATGAAGTCATGATTAAAGTATTCCTTCTCAGTAGTAGGATGTTTGAACACAGTACCTGTATGTACATGGCAACAAAATGTACAGTTCCCACACCGAAAAGTCCAGCCTGGTAATGCCATGTTGTTCTGACTACTGGAAGACTCAAACAGGCTACTGATCACCATATCAGCAATATTACATTTTCTTCTATATATCATCCTGGGGGGGACCGCAACATGTTTAGCTAATTTTGGTTCTAGCATAAGTATGTTCCAATGTTTATGGAGAATTTTGGAGATGACCGAACTCTGGGGTGTGTAATCTGTAATAAAATTGAACATTGTAAAATCATTTTGTTTACTACGGCATATTTTATAATTTAACAAACTATCTCTATCCATCTTGTCTACAATTTTCTCTGTTTTTAATAAAGCCATCTTATTATATCCTCTGTTTTCAAATTTACCAATGAGCTGTTTAACATCATGTGCATTATGTTCTGGCACAGATGTGTTTCTCTTTAAACGCATGATTTGGCCTTTTAGTATATTCTCAGGAATGTGTTTAGGATGGCAGCTATTATATAGCAACAGAGAATTTCTAGCTGTTAGTTTAGTAAACAATTTGGTATCTAAGCCATTAGCTTCATTTTTATAAATACTCAGATCCAAGAATTCAATTTCAACTTCTCCCACCTTCTTGGAAAAAAAGTTGTTATTAGTAGATTCCAAGAAGGACACAAATTAATCTAACATTTCCAAACTGCCTCTCCAAATAAACAATATGTCATCAATAAAACGTACATAGAAAATTAGATTTAGAAAAAAGTATTTTTTTCTGATACCACAAATTCTTTTTCCCACTGCACTGAATAAATATTTGCATAATTTGGGGCAAAAGAAGCCCCCATTGCAGTTCCCTTCAATTGTAGAAAAAAAGTTTTGTCAAAAACAAAAACATTATTAGTAAGAACCAATTCAGTTAAAGCAACCAGACATTCAATAAAATCATTTGAAAAGTCTATACATTCACAAAGGGAAGTCCGTAAAGCTTCAAGGCCTCCTTCATGAGGGATGTTAGTATATAACACAGCAATATCTAATGTAACCAATAAATTCTCCTTTTGAATTTCCAATCCCTTAAGACATAAAATAACATCAGTGGTATCTCTAATGTGTAAAGGCCACAAAGGGACAAGCTGCTTAATATGCTGGTCAACAAATTTGGACAAAGGTTCCATAATGGAGCCTATTGAAGCAACAATTGGTCTGGCTGGAGGATTCCTAAGATCTTTATGGATCTTAGGAAGTCCATATAGTACTGATCAAACTGGAAAGGGAACTGTGAGAAAGTCATAAATCTGCTGGGAAAATATGCCATTCAAAAACATTTCATAAAGAAAAATGTCAATACATTTTTTACAATCTAAGGTAGGATCGGATGATAGTTTCTTGTAAAAAATGAGGTTATTTAACTGGCCAAGCATTTCAGACTGATACTTAACTTTATCAAGTACCACAATCGCACCATCTTTGTCCGCACTTTTAATTTCAATTGCTGCATTATTCCGTAAAGACTTTATAGCAGCTCTCTCTTGGTTGGTGCAGTTGTTATAACGAGATGTAAAACCTTCAGATGCAAACTCCAAAATATCCTTTTCACATGCTCTATGAAAAATATTTACTGTTGAATTTCTAGGAGGCATATAATTGGAAGGTTTTTTTAAAAGGCCCGATATTGGGAAAATTACTATCAGATACTTCATCAGATGAAAGTTAATTTTGTGCAAACATAACTTTCAAATCCAATTTTCTAATGAATTTATGCAGATCTAACATAACTTGAAATTCATCAAAATTTGTAGTGGGCACAAAATTCAATCCTTTTTGTAGAACAACAATTTCAGGGTCCATAAGTTCATATTGTGAAATGTTAACAACCAAAGTGTCCTGTACTGTGCTTAATTCCACTGAGCTCTCCTCCTATTTCGATGTCCTTGATTCCTTCCCCGATTCCAACTGCCCCTATATGTGGTATTTTCTCCCCTTGCCCCATGTACCTTTTCTTGTCTTTCTTCACAAAAATGTACAAAATGCAGACTTCTCCTCAGGCTTTTCTGTACTGTTGGCAACTCTGAAAAATTTGGGTAGATGTTCTCCAGAACAATCTCTATCTCGACCTGATTTGAGATGGGGGGACCCAGTAACACTTTCTCCCATTGTTGCTGTATAGGGGCATTTGGCTTGTCTACTGATTTCTCTATAATGCCTGCATCTGAGATCTGATTCAATAAAGATGTTCCTACTAGTGTCTGTGTGGGGCAGACTAAATCCTGTTGATTGAGGGGAAGGGTACTGATTCCGATTACACTGTGTCCTAAAAAAGGTTGTTGTAATGTGGTTAAAACTTTTTCATTCATAGCAATGCTATCAGATTCTGAATCGGACCCACTTGTTTATGTATCATTATCCAAACTTCTACTTGTATTTTTAAGGATGGATTTAATATTCCCATTTTTCTTCTTGCTCCACTCAAAAATGCGATCTTCTGCATAGTCACATCTGTCCCTTTCAAATTTTGTTTCCTTAACTTTTCTGATCCTAGCATCATGCTTCTGTATGGTTAATTCCAACTGTTCTCTATATTTAACATATTTCACATTGTGTTTAAACTGTAACACTTGTTGCTCCTTAGATAAAATAAGAGCTCTCACCTCTCTTTCTTGTTTATCCCATCATCTAAAATTAATTGTATCAAACCAGTACTGTAATCAAGGCAATGTGTTTGCCATTTTGTGAGGAAAGGTATATGATTTTGGCCAAATGCAGGTTGCACGTTAAATCTCAACCCCCTAGGGGCTCTATGTACTGCTAAATAGGCTGACATGGTAACTTTCTGCCAATACAGACTTCTAGCTTTAAGTACAACTTTTTCCAGTTGGAAAAAAGCTTGCTTAATTGTAAGTGGTATATCATGTATGGCTGTATTGTTCGGTCTATTATAGGACTCTGCCGTTGTAGAAATAGTCTTAACAAGTAAGGGATTAACATCTCCTTTTTTGTAAAATAGAGACTCTACAAAACTATCCTTTTCCTCAGTGCCATTAGATGAATGGACAACAAAAGTGTGAGTGGTCCTGTTTAGAAGATTAGTATCCGTATACTCATGGAACAAAATTGGAGTGCTGCTAATAGTTTCCAATGGATCTGAATTAATATCTGTACCACCACACGCCATGATGTTAGTGGGGGAGAGCAGTCGATATCACTGTGCCTGCTGTCAAACTAAGCATAAACACACAAAAGGTGGCTACCGGTGAAAAAAACTGGAGCCAAAACAAACAGTGAAACAATAGACGAAAAAGTTCCGCTTTCCAGTAAATCGACAAAAAGACCTGTAAGCTAGGTCATGTTAAAAAGCTTTAATGATAGCATAAAAACATGCAAACAGCCAGCACTCCACAAACACAGACGTACGTTTCACGTCTAAATGATGCTTTTTCAATGTGATACTAACACCAAATGCAGCACACCTTAAACAGGTAATAAACTTGTTGGCATAGAAACCAACTTCAATTAATACAATGAAGACAAGAGAACACCTGACTCCAATATATAAAATGCATAAGGACATAGGAAGTTTTTTCTGACAAAATATGATGTAACAATTTATAAACATCAGCTATATTTTTGTTGCCCATTCATCACTGTATTAATTGAAGTTGGTTTCTATGCTAAAATTGCTCTATTTAAAGTGTTCTGCATTGATTATCACATTAACATCATTAAGATATGAAACTTTGTCTATTGTTTCACTGTTTGTTTTGGCTCCATTTTTTTTTGCCTGTAGCCGCATTTTGTGTGTTTAGGCTCCATGTCATATAAGGACAATATACATACATCAAAGAGTAAAAGAAACAATACAATGTTTCATAATAAGAGAGAATTACAGTGTAGACATAAGGTGAACCTAAAAGACTGCAATCTTGAACCTGGGAAAACAGAAAGGAGGAAGGAGGATAGAAAGAGTAGAAGTGGAAGAAAATGGGAGTATGATGGAGCTGGAATGAGACAGGAAAGTAGCAGGTAGTCGGAGGTAGGTAAAAAAATCAGACTTGTTAGAAGAGGTAAGAAGTTAGGGAGAATGTATCTTAGCAGCCTCCAAGGGCCTTGTAAGAACAATGTAGAAAGGAGGAGTGGACCAGGGATTAGGCAAGGAACTGGTAGATTAGGTAAGTGTTAGAGTTAATACCTGTTTATTTATTTTATTTATTTCAAATTCGGATTAATACCTTTGGGCCGGGGGCTCGTTTACAAAGGCTCCAAGTCAACAAGGAATACAAGACATTTACAGGTGATGAAACATTGCAGAACAGAAAGACATCAACTAACAAGTGGTATTAGTGTGCAGTTACAACATTAAGCAGGGTACAAGAAGTAAGGAGAAACAGGACCACACTTCCAGACAAACATATTAATGCAGCACTAATTAAGTGCAGTACAATGTTTAACAATCATGTTACAGTTCAGATGGGGTGCTCCTAGTCCGCAGAAATGCATGTTTAAGCAGCCAAGATGAGGCTTTCTCAAGAGGAGATAGTAGGTGGTGGGAGGTGGGAGGGGGAAGTGGGCAGTTGTGGAACAGGAGTGTGGGAGTGAGAGAGGGTAGCATTTGATGGGTGTGAGAACTGCCTTCAGAGGCCATGGGTTAACAGAAACACTGGCAGTCAGATTTGCTGGCAAGAAGAGATCAAAGCCCATTTTTAAAGTAGCCAAGTCTGGGGGTGTTGGCAAGGTCTGCAGGCAGATCATTGAACCATTTAGGTCCACAGTAGGAGAGGGATCTTTGGCCAAGGGTGGTTCATTTGAAGGGAACAGTTAGAACAGTCCTGGAGGCACTCCTTGTGCATTTAGATGGTTGTGCAGGCTCAAAGAGGGCTGAAGTAGCCATGAGTATGGACCCCATCAGAGACTTTTTCGCAAGGAGGTAGGCTTGGTATTGGAGTCTGTGGTGGAGTAGGAGCCAGCCAGTTTCCTTGTATAGGTCACAAGAGTGAGTCATTTTGTCTACTCCCAGGACCAGATGGCAGGCCTTGTTGAAGATGGTTTTGACCCTTTTAAGCGCTGTGTCTGTGCCTGCCCCATATATGACAAGACCATAATCCACAGATGACAGAACTGAACTGCACGTAACGTGTCAAATTTGTAAGATGTAAAGTAATGTTTTTGGGCCATTTCATAAGTGTAGTAGGATGGTTTTGCACTTTGTGCTGTCACAATGCACACCCAGAGGTGGATGGGACTCTGCCAGTGGCATCATGCCAAACAAGGTCCCTGGGTGTGTTTCTGTCTTACTGCTTACAAATGCAATATTATTTAGTTATTGTACATTTTTATTAATGCTGATCTGCATAGCAGACCAGTTCCTATTGAGATCAAAGTCAGGAAGTGTTTTACAGCTGCCCCATTGAAATGTATTTGGAGACTAGGATGCCATTGATAGATGTCAATGAGTGAGTGTGTGCCTTGCTATTGCTTCTTGTAGCTGTCTATAACCAATGTTAACATTATACTGGTTACAAGGAGGACACTGCATGACAGCTAGAAAAAGCAAGTGGTGTCTGTCTCTGAAATGTGCAGCTTACTCTACTGTCAAATCACTGTTGTGCCACACCCTCTGAATAAGATGGTACAAAAGGGTACCCACCCCTGGTTACATCAAACAACAGTGTCACCCTCCTGCCTGATCCACAAATCAGTGGCACTGTCCCACCCCCAAACAGGATGGTACACAAGGGTGCCCACCCCTTGTGTCACTAAATAAGTGTTCCCCTCCCAACTGATCCTCAATCACCTGTGCTGCCCCTCCTCCAAATAGGAGACGACATTGAGGTGCCCACACCTAGTGCCACAAACAAAAACATCCCTCTCTAAATTAATCCACAGATCTCCAGTGCTGCCCCCTTCAAATAGGATGTGACACCAGGGTGCCCACCCCAGTGGTGCCAAACAACAAGCCAACACTGAGGTATCTAACCCACAGTGTCAGTATCTGAATTAAAGGAAACTGTCTCTTACAGTTTTTTTTTTTGGAAACCTGTAAAGATACAAATAAAGGTCCCTCAATGACTTCTATACCCCCTCCTTCTGCCCCACAACCCAACTACTTTCTCAGCTCCCACCACCCCACAGAACCCAACCACTTACATACCTTTTTGGTGTGTCCAGCACTGCCTCTCCAATGTCCTGTTGCTTCCAATGCTGAACCATGAAGTAAGTGAATACAAGGTAAGGTTTGTCAATGGCTTTTCAATGTGTTTTTAACTACTACTCACACATTTTATATTTATTTATATTTTTGCCCTCAAATTTTCAACATGTCCTTTCTTTTACCACACCTTATGGAGCAGGTAGGTGAAATGTTTCAGATTCCCCCTGAAACATGCTCTTGTGGTCACTCTGTGAAATCATGTGTCAGAATGTAGTTAAATAATTTCACCATTCTTGATCATAAGGTGGGCTCAAAAAGGCTATGTTGAACAGTTGGGGTCAAAATGTTGGAAAACAATAAAGTTATAAAGAAATATTATATTTTTCAATGTTTATTCATAACTTTCTCCTTTTATTGCAGATTTTGACTCCAAATGATCAACATAGTCCTTTTCTTACCTACCTGATAAACATAATGGCCCAGATATTCAAACTACATCCAAAAAGTGCGCAACAGCAGGAGCAAGTGCAAGTCCATTGTGCCCATGTGCAAGAGGCGCGATATTCAAAAACTGTGCTGGCCAAGATGCGCCAACAGCCGATGACTGAATATCGCACCACCTGTGCCATAGTACAACTAGGGAGGGGAAGCTGAGCATATCTGATGCGCCATAGCGCAATAAGGGATGTTCAGCTGAGCAGTCCAGATGTGCCATAGCACAACCAGGGATGCTCCCCAGCAGCAGGGCAGCAATGCAACAGCACAACCAGGGATGAAGGGGCCCACCACCCATGCCACAGATGGGCAGAGGAACACACAGCAGAACAGACATCGTTCCCCCACACCCCAGCGCTGCACAACTGGGGAGGGCTGGAATAACCACTGGCCTATGGAGATCAGCAACCAACCCACAGCTGGGCCATGGTGCCCCATCACACCCCCTGGCAAGCTGTGACTGGCACACAAGGAGGGCCGATCACCCTGTGCCACACCATCCCACCAATGCAGAGCACACCCTGCACCATGACCCCCAGACACCCTGCCCAGGAGCAGTGTCCACCAGTGCAGGATACCCCATGCATGCCACCACCCTCACTGTGACAATGCAACCCTGTGCACCACAGAACCATGCAAGGCAGCTCCACCACAAGCACCCATCAGTGGGTGGCAGCACACAGCGATGCAACAACTGCATACACAGTGCCACCATGCACAGCCCCCCGAGGTACAGCTGAGAGACTGACCATGCATTGGCACATGAGGTATCCCACACATGACAGGGCATGCCCTGGACCCCACCACCAGTGGTACAGCACCCTGCACACCCTCCCAAGGACACACCCTGACCCAGCACTGGCCACAACAGCCAGTGAAGACACCCACAGTGGTGCATGGAAGCATGCACCACACTGGATGCAACACAGTGCATGGACAAACACCCACCCATACCCAAGGGCACACCAACACAGGGACACAGTAGAGGGGCAACCAAGCCCCCAGCGTGGGGCCATGGAAACCATGTACACATGGCCAGCACTCCTCCATGGCACAGGAGTGCCAGTCACCCTGCACAGGCACTGTGGAGCTGTACACCACCAGCATTTGCCCGGAGCACAGGTCACAGACAGTGGTGCACATCCCCTGCAACACACACAAGCCACAGCATGGAGGTGGGACAACAACAGCGGAGGCCACAGTGTCACCCAAGGCAGACATGCACCACACCAGTGACAGGAGGCAACCCAGCATTATGATGGGTACAGTGGCTGTCCTGCATGGACAGCCACCACTGACATGCCAGCAGACTGTGCAGGTCACAGACATGTAAAGGTGTCAGCTGCACAGGCCATGGACGGGCTGACAGGTGCACCATGGACACAGAGCATGCACCATGGACCACTGCACACAGTCATCTAGTGCACAGGGAACAACACACACACCACAGACAGTGACTGATAGCTACTCCCACACCATAGTCACTTCCTCACGGCCACACACACATGCCCATGACTACACCACCCCTGACGCCATGCACACCACTGCAGCTGAGCACCTATAGCCCGCTGCAAATCAGAGACCACCACAGTAGTCATATCAAAAGAAATGTGTTTAAAAACATCAAACAAAACTATGTACAAATATTTACAAAAGTTTGGGGGGAAGGCCACAAACAAGGTGGGGGTGGGTAAGGGGCAGGGGTGAACAAATGGTAGTGGGAAGGAGGGGTGTGAGGGTGGGTCCAGGGGGTAGGGGAAATCAGGGGCATTGTGAAGCTCAGTGGGAGCCCCGCTTCCTGCTCCGGCTGCTCCTGCCATGATACCACCTGACCCCCAGCCTGTCGATCCTTTGCAGGATTTCCAGTGACACCCTGGCAACATTCAGTATCTCCAGCAGTGCCTCCCTGATTGCCTGCAGCTGCCGTTCACCTAGGACAAGGGAGCAGAGTCAATAGGTATTGATGCACAGCCCCATACAGCCCACCCACAGTGCAAGGCATACGGCCATGGGACATGCCTCTGTGATGGTGTGTGACCACCCACAGTGATCGCGTCCACAAGACCTGCCCACCCAGGTGCACACAGCCATGCAGACCGTTGCACACACCCACCAGCCAAGTCCTGCACAGCACCACTGTGGCTGTTTAGTGACATGGCTATGTGGTGCGAAGGCAGTGGCACAGCCATATACCCAGTGCACGCATGGACCACCATTGACGCTTTCCCAGACATGCAGTGCCACTGGACAGTGCTGACTGTAACAAGTTGCGTGCATGGCAGTGGTGTCAATGGATGGTGGCCATGCCCGGCTGCCTGCCCTGTTACACAGCATGCAATATTAATCATGGATGTAAGGCACTCACCATCATCAGGCTGGTACCTCTGCCTCTGTGGACCTTCGCCCCTCCTGGGGTGACAGTCTTCCAACTGGTGCCTCCTCTCCCTCACCAGCCCTCGCTCTTCTGGGCCTAAGGTGCAAACATGGAGAGAGGAACATAAGTACAGTTCTGTAGCAAAGTCCCCCTGCCCCCATGTGTGAGCAATCCCACACAGCCAGACCCACCCACCCACACCCTGATAACATCACCACAGCCAACACCAGATGGTCCCCCCCATGTTCCGGACACATGCAACTGTGATACCCATATGGAAGATAAAAGTGTATGGACATTACACCTACCTGGCCATGGCACCGTGCCCCTCCTGGCACGTGCCCGCAGGTGGGCAAGCAGGTCCGGGTCCCTCCGCCTCAGGTCCCCATATCTGTGGCGGCACTGGTCCGCTGTCTGCCCCATTCCTGTGGCCTTCTCCAGGGCATCGGCCACCTCCTGCCGCACCTGACTCCTGGACCTGTCCAGGGGTGCCTCACCAAACAGTGGGCCAACAAGTGGCTCCACAATGGCAACCAAGTTTGCCATTTTTATCTGGCTCCACTGGGCAGTTCTTCTCCGTGCCATCTCTCTTGCTTGGTAGGGTCAAAATGGCACTCTGCAGCACGGTTCCGCCACATGCAGATGCTGCTCAGTACAGCACTGCCATTCCCTATCACGCTGTCACCGAACAGCACAATAATGATGCACCCATACCTGATGCATGACGCCTAGGGGGCCAAGGTCAGGCGCACAGTCAAGGGTCTCTGGCGCATGGACAGCCACAGCGCGATTGGAACCCAATGTGTGTAGCGCAATTGGGTGCCTGTGTGCCACCTCCAGTAGTGGCCTACCGCGCTGTTGCCCCAGTGTGCCTACGATGCCCCAGTGCCACAGCGTCATATAGGTGAACATCGCTGTAGAGCCACTGGTCAATGGTGGCTGTGCCCTGCATTGCCTCCCGTGCACAGCACATCAGCAGCGTGGCAGGTGCCTGCGTCATCAACCCGGGCATGCGCAGTTAGGTGTGTACTGAGCATGTCACAGAACTGCGCCCTTGGCTCAGCACATTCAACACAATTGTGCAAAGTGCAAAAGCGCGATATTCAGCCGTCATATGCAAATCAGCTAATCAGCCATTCAATGGTGCAGCACTGCAATTTGCATCCTCTTAAAGTTGCACCTCGCCTCATTTGCATGGGTTGTGCTATAAAAGTGCGACATTGGGCTGCACTGGCCATAGTCAGTTACTGCAGTCTATTGGTGAGTTGCATGCTGTTTGGGAGTGTGGACAGTGGATTTTGGGACATGCATGGGACTGCACAGTCACAGGTAACAACTGTCATTCTCACAGGCTGAATCATGACCGAGCGAGTTGTGGGAGAAGAGGAACAGAGTTGTGGGACAAGGAGGAGGCCAAATTTCACAAAGGCTGAAACGGATGCTCTGTTTGAGGCCTACCTGGACCAGGAGCCGCTTCTCAGCGGACACCAGGGAACACCACAGGCCCGTGCTGCTGCATGGGAGGAAGTGGTGCATGCTGTGAACCTGCATGGCAGCCACCAGTGCTCTGTGCAGGATTGCAAGAAGAAGATGCGCACAGACAGGAGGAGGATTAAGGAGAAGGTGGCTGCCATCAGGGCAGCAAGATCTGCGACAGGTGGGGGACAGCAGGAGGTGCTACACCTGACCCCACAGGAGGAGAGGGTTGCCAGCAGCATGCAGTGTTGTGCCATTGAAGGTGTTCCAGGTGGTGGATTCCAGATGGGTGGCAGCCCATCACTGCATGGTAGGTCATGGTCTGTCTATTGGGGGGACAGGGTAGGTCACATGCAGTAACTCGACTTTGTTTTCCCTTACAGCTCCTGAGCATCTGCATGGGTCAGTGGTGGTGGGCCTCTCCACTGAGGCCAGTCAGATGGAGATGGAGGAGGGCCCATCTACCTTCACAGGAATATGCGGCTCAGTGTGACAGTGGGCCCGCCTGGATGTCTAGACTGATGTTGTTGGAACAGGTGCAGAGGAGGCCCTGCCCGTGTCCCAGCGTGCCAGCGTCCATGGATGCCAGCATGCTGTGAGTCGGGCTGGTGCCAGATCCGTCACAGATGATAATGTCGCTAACATTATGGGCAGTGACATGTGTGTGCCACAGGATGGCCACACAGCAGGTGACATCGTAGCCATGGCTGTGGGTGGTGCCGTCGTGGAGTCCTGCATGTCATCACAGTCCCAGCCTGTGCCTGTCAGCACCAGTGGAGCAGCACTGGTGTGTGTACAGGACAGTGGGACTGTTGCAGCCACTGTGGCAGCACCAGTGAAAGCTGGGAAGTGGCAGCCAGAGAAGCAGCATCAGCAGTCGGCCAATGGGCTTGGGGGTACAGTGTCAGGGGGTGGTGTCAGTGCACCACCTGTGGACATGCCCAGGCCTGGTCCTGGTGTGCAGCACCCACCCTCAAGGGGTGCTGAGCATCAGGGTCATGCACACCCTGAGGGACAGAATGCCGTTCAGGCAGATGACCTCTTGGATGAGCACACCCGCATACTGCAAGCATCAGTCAATCAGCAGATGTGGCTTGTGACGGCGGTGGATGCACTGAGTGCAGCTCTGGAGTGGGCAGAGGAGCATCACAGCAGAGAAACTGCTCTGCTCCTAGCAAGGATGGACCAGATGTGGGAGGATGTGACCGCTGCCATTGACAGGCTGACACATACAATCACAGCTGCCATGGCCACAGGGGGCACACAGTTAGTTGCCCATGCGGCGCAGACACCACGCCGTGCAATGTCCACTGCCCCATTCCCGGTGTCGTGCAACACCCTCCTTGTCGACACCGGGTTCAGCTGTGGGCATCCTGAGCATGCCTGGCACAGGCATGTTCAGTGTGCTGCAGACCCCTGCTCAAGCATGGTTGAGTTCATGCAGTGGAACCCCTGGGGGACCATTGGTGCCACCCCTTGAGGCCAGTGGTCAGCCTGTCACTGCTGGTGGGTCTTGGCAGGGTTGCCTAGGCATCCGTGGCAGCCGGGGCACTGTGGCACATGACTGACCTGTCTCCCAATGCGGCTACTGTCTGATGCTGCCCTGTGTGCATTGTGTCATTCAGCGGGAAATGCACGGGTGGGTACCCGGCCCTGCACACAGACACACAGTCCATCTGCACACCCTCCCGGCTGCTGTCCACAGTTGCGTGTGCATGATGATGCCTGCCTTGCACTGTACACCAATGTGCAATGGTGCCCAGCATCTGACACACGCACAATGAAAGGCAGTGGGCGTGGTGGTCTGTGGACATGTGTGTGGCTAGGGGTGGCGTTCTGGGTCAGCGTGCCTCCTACCCTTTGTGCATGTCTGGTGCATTTTGTGTGTGTGTGTGTGTGTGTGTGTGTCTGCATGCCATGTTAGACCTCACCCATCCCTGGTGGTGTGTGTGGTTCCATGCCTGGCCACTTCCCTTGATGGCATGCACCCCGGTGTGTGTCCATGTGTGTTTGTGGGTTGTGCCTTAGCCACTGGTGGTTGCACATGGCCCCATGACTTACCTGGGTTGGCTGAAGTGCTCCTCCATGATGGTGTCCCGGTGCAGCTGTGCCAGCCGGAGCAGTCAGGGGTCCCATTGCCCAAGGGGGGCTGCTCATCACCATTGTCACTGGTGTCCTCATTGTCCTTATCGCTGTCCCCCTCTTTGACCTGTAAGGCTATCCCACATTCGTTGGCCATGTTGTGCAGGATGCAACAGGCCAGGAATAGCCCACAGGCCTTTGAGGGGCTGTACTGTAGGGAACCACCGGAGGTGTCCAGGCAACGGAAATGTGCCTTCAGCATCCTGAACACCCACTCAATGACATTACATGTGGTGGCGTGTGCCTCATTGTAGTGCTGCTGCGATGGGGTCACGGGCCACCGGTATGGTGTGAGCAGCCAGGGACAGAGTGGGTATCCACTGTCACCTGTGTGTAGAGGGTGGAGGTTAGTTTGGTGATCAGCATCGCCATGCCCTGGGTCATGTATGCCACTACCCATGTCACCTCTGACCATGCCCCTCCCAAGCCCTATGTTTGTCCATGTGGTTTGCATACTCACCCACTAGGTGGCCAGTGGGGATGTCCCCACTCTCAAATCTGTGGCACAATGCTGACTGGTGCCAGATGAAGGCATCATGTGCTCCCCCAGGGTGCATGGCACACACATTGATTATGCGCCCCCTGGCATCGCACACCACCTGGCAGTTGATGCTAGCATAGCCCTTGCAATTCATGTATGCGGCCCCCTCAGGGCCAGGTGGTGTGTGGATGGCCACATGGGTGCAGTCTATTGCCCCTAGCATGCCAGGCATACGTGCTATGCTGTGGAACTCCTGTATGTTTGCTGTGCACTCCTCTGGTGTGCTGGGGAAATGGATGTACTCTGCAGCATGTGGCTGCAGTGCGCTGAGGAATTGGGTGAGGTGGCGTGATGTGGCCAACTGGGTTATGCCTGTGATGTCCCCAGATGGTCTCTGGAAGGTACCCGTGGCAAGCAAGCACATGCAAGCTGTCACTTTAGTCTCCACTGACAGAGCATGGCTCCGTCGTGTGGGTGCCTGCATCAAAACACTGCAAAGCTCACAGAGCCGCCTCAGAATTGCCTGATTCAGGTGGTACCAGCCCACGATCTCTGTATCACTATACAGCTCGAAGCTGGTGTGGGCTCAGTACTGCCTGTTGAGGGCATACCACTGACGGGCCCTTCCACGGCCATGCCCCCCCTGCTGCCCACCTTCTCACACCCCTCATTACTGCCTCCATCTGGATGGTGGCACTGGCCATGTTCCTGGCTTGTGTTCACCCCCCTGGCAGCTGTTTCTGTGTTTCCCCTGCTGTTCTGGCTGCTACTTCCCCTGCACCGGGAGCACCTGACTGTGCTGGCCTCACTGCTGTGTGGCACTTCCCCCTTCTGCACTGTGGTTCCCCACACCTTCCCCTGAGCCTCTGGATTCCAGGTGCCCTTTCACTGTCCTGCCCTGTGTGTGTGTGTGTTGCCTGTGTGGCTGGCTATAGTTCAGCAACTTGTGGCTTCCCTGTAGCATTCTTGCACCTCTCCCTTGCTCCTTTTTATTTTGGCTCATTTCCGCTATGGTGCAACTTCCGCTGGCTCCCCTATTGCACATGGCGCATGTTGTTGAATATTGCACTGCACCATTTATGCATGGTTCCTCCCCTACAGTTAGCATCACATTCATTATCATTGCACTGTTGCTCAGCGTGATATGTGAGGGGGAACACCTCCGCTGAATATATCGCCAGAATGGCGCATTTCAGACTTGTGCTAGTGCAACCTATTGTGCATGGTAGCAACTCTTTTGAATATCTGGGATAATGTGTGCGTTTTCCAATCCCTTTGAAACATGTTTCAAGTTGCACAGCAAAAATCACCTTTTGGACTTGATTTAAAAAAAATCCACATGTCTTGATCATAACATCAGGTCATAAAAAAACTGTGTTGGAAATTTGGGGTCAAAATGTTGCAGTCTATAATGCATAAAATCAGGACCCCAGTACAGCAGAGCACCACTGAAATATGCATCTATGCTGCTCTATCCTGGGAAAAATATTGGAGCCACTGGAAATGAGAAATTACCTCTCAGTTGGCCTATCCTGGGTAGCTGCATTATAAAAATGGCAGGTTCCCATTGAAAATGAGATATTGTACCTCTGTTATGCTATTCTGGGTAAATACAGTGTAAAAACGAGTAACAGCAGGACCCCACTAAAAATGATATATCACATCTCAGCTGTGCTACTCTGGTAAATACAGTGTAAAAATGTGTCAAAAGGACTGTGAGAGGATCTCAGATCTAGAAATGGGTAGCCATCTGGAAACAAGTGATCACCAAACAGTGTGGTTCACGATAAACTCAGCTACAGAGTCAAGCCATACAAAAGTGAGAGTACTGGACTTCAGGAGGCCTGACTTTGGCAAAATGGGAGAGTGCCTTAGAAAAGCACTAGCAAACAGGCTAAAAGGAGGGGTCGAGCAACAATGGGGAAACATCAAAACTGCCATCACAGAGGCAACAAGCCTTTGTGTGAAGCAAATAAATAAATTAAAACAAAAGAAAAAGCCACTATGGTTCTCAAAAGAGATAGCGGGGAAGGTTAGGGAGAAAAAGATATTATTTAGGAAGTATAAGGAAACACAGAAGGAACAGGAGAGAGAACTGTATCAGTTAAGACAGAAGGAAGCAGGGAGGGAAGTCAGAATAGCAAAGGCCCAAACTGAGTAAAAGATAGCCAACTTGGTTAAGAAGGGGGATAAAGCCTTTTATAGGTACTTCAGGGAGCGTAGAAAGACAAAGGGAGGGATAGTGAGGCTGAACAGAATGGACGGTGGGTGGGCAGTAAAAAAGCAGGGATATTGAACTAATACTTCTGCTCAGTATTCACAAAAGAGGAGGAGGGGGAGGTGCCTAATCCAATTAACAGAAGCACTCTGGATGGGGGGGTCAATCCCAGTTCTTTCACAGAAGAAAGGGTTCTGAAAGAACTCCTAAAACTGAAGGCGGACAAAGCAAAGAGACCTGATGGAATTCACCTCAGTATTCTAAAATAATTAAGGGGAGAACTAATGACACCACTGACTACCCTTTTTAACAAATCATAGGAGGATGGTGTGGTACCTGAGGACTGGAGGAAGGCAGATGTGATTCCCCTTCACAAATATGGGAGCAAGACAGAATCAGAAAACTACAGACCTGTCAGTTTGACCTCTGTGGTAGGGAAAGTGATGGAATCACTTATGAAGAAAAGAATTGTTGAGTACCTAGAAGCCAGTGGGACACAGGACCCAAGGCAGCATGGGTTCACAGTGGGAAGGTCATGTCAGATGAATCTAATTGATCTTTGACTGGTTGACCAAAGTAGTAGATCAGGGAGGGGCTGTGGACATGGCCTACCTAGACTTTAGCAAGGCATTTGACACGGTCCCACACAAAAGATTAATAATCAAATTAACCAGACTTGGAGTGGGTCCCAGAGTGGTAGCCTGGGTAAAACATTAGCTAGACAACAGGACACAGAAGGTAATTGTAAATGGAGTTCACTCTGAAGAAAGGGGGATTACTAGTGGGGTACCGCAGGGTTCAGTACTGGGTCCAGTCCTTTTTAATGTCTTTATAAGTAACATTGCAGAGGGACTGGAAGGACACGTAAGCCTCTTTGCAGATGACGCAAAGATCTGCAACAGGGTTGATACACAAGGAGGCATGGAAAGGATGAGAAAGGACTTGGCAAGGTTGGAGGAATGGTCAGAAGTACGGCAGCTTGGGTTCAATGCAAAGAAGTGCAAAATAATGCACCTGGGAAACAAAAACCCAGGGGAAAATTACACAATGGGGGGGTAGTAACAACAATAAAAATGGAAAGGGACCTGGGGCTAATAATATCAGATGACCTTAAGGTTGGCAAACAATGTGAGAAGGCAGTAGGGAGGGCTGGAGGGATACTGGGATGTATAGGGAGAAGCATCACCAGCAGAAAACAGGAAGTTGTTATCCCTCTGTACAGACAGTTGAGGAGACTTCATCTGGAGTACTGTGTCCAGTTCTGGAGACCCTATATCTGCCCGGACATAGACAGGATTGAGGCAGTCCAGTGGAGGGCAACTAAAATGGTGCAGGGTCTGCAAGAGAAGCCATATGAGGAGAGACTAAAGGAGCTTAATATGTATACCCTTGTGGAAAGGAGGAAGAGGGGGGACATTATAGAACTTTTAAGTACCTCAGTGGAATCAACAAAATCCAAGAGGGTAGCATCTTTCAGAAAAAGAGATGTGCAAGAACAAGGGGACACAATTTGAAGATAGAAGGGGGGGGGGATGGCTCAGGGGCAGTGTGAGGAAGTATTTTTCACATAGAGGATGGTGGATGCATGGAACAGCCTTTCTGAGGATGTTGTGTTGTCTAAAACTGTGGAATAATTCAAGAATGCATGGGACAGACATAAGGCAATTCTTGTGGTGGGTAGGAAGAAATAGGCTCTTGGTTAATTAGGATCTGCAGCTTATCCTGTTGGTAGGGAAATGGACAGACTAGGTGGGCCAAGTGGTCCTTATCTGTCGTCAAAGTCTATGTTTCTATGACTGCATTGAAAATTAGATTTTGCATCTCATCTGTTCTACCCTGAGTAAATATATAATAAAAATGTGTACAAGCATGGTCCCAGTGCAGCACTGTATAAAGTATAACTATAAAGGTGAGGACAGACGTGGTCTTTAAATAAATAAAATTGTAAAAATGACATCAGAACTGCTATACTAAGATATTTATTTATTTATTTGAATCTAGGATTACAAGTACCTTTGAGCTGAGGCTCTTTTACAAAGGTTCCATGTCAGGTGGGATACAATGTAACAAAGGAGAATAAGTATACACAATTTGCAGATAAACATTCAGTTACAGAAAACATTGAGGCTTAACATATTTTGTCTATGCAAACATACATATTGAGACAGTACTAGGTAGGACACATTAGGGAGTAACAACCAGAGGCCTTGTCAGCAGCACATAAGGAAGTGCAGGAGGCAAGGGGGACATGGGGAGGGAGAGGAAATAGGTACAGAAGAAAGTAAGTGCTGAGAGTAAAGGGCAGAGGCAGCCAAGGAAGGTTGAGAGACAGGATGGCTGTTTAAGGGAAACAGTCACAGGTGCTGGAGGCTGAGAGGAATAGATGCAGCCTGGATTTGAAGGGGCCAAGCTTGGGAAGGGAGGAGATGTCACTACTGAGACCATTCAACCAGATTGGGGCTCTGTAGGTGAAAACTCTTTGTCCATGAGAGAAACGGCAGTGAGGGATCAGAAGGAGTTGAGAGTCCGAGCCCCTAGTAAGGTGTGAATTATGAGCAGGAGAAAGGAGAACTTGGACACCAGGAGGTGAAAAGTCCAGGGTTGTCTTCTTTGCCATTAAGCAGGTTTGGTATTTTATGCTGTTAGACAGTTGTAACCAGCTAGTTTGGGCGTAGAGGTCACACATTTGGGTGGGATGGTGGGCTCCAGAAATGAGCCAACAGGCTTTGTTGTGGGCCATAGCAATACGTCGGAGAGCAGTGGCAGTGGCAGAGCCATAGACGATAAGGCCATAGACAATTAGTGAGACCACAGAGCTCTGAACTGTGAACATTATGGCTTCAGGAGTAAGGCATTGCCTGTGCCTGTAGAGAAGTCTGATATGATTATTAGCAGCTTTAGCAATGTTGTCGATGTGTAGACCATAGGATAGGTGACTGCTTGAATTGTGACTCCAAGATATTTAAAGGAGTGTACCTGTTCAAGGGCAGCACCATTGCAGTTAGAGATGGTCAAGGGATGATGCCTGTTCTTGTTGTGGGTGCCGGAGAAGAGCACTGACTTTGTTTTTTATAGTTGAGGACCAGCTTGTGTTTAGTGAATCAGTTTTTGACTGATGAGAAGCCAAGCTGTTGTTTGCACTGAAGGGGATGGAGTTCTTTGTGGTTTCATACTAGGTGTTTGAAAGGAAGAAGGCACCTTGGCCCATTATACCATTCCCCGCAAAGTGGCCAATTCAATTCTGAAAACATATTAACTTATCTATCTCTCTTTTGAATTGCTCTATAGTTTTACTAGCAATAATATATTCTGGTAGGGCATTCCATGTTCTAGCTGTTCTTTGCACAAACGAAACATATCTACAATTCTTTCTAACTATTTCTGTTTTTATCTGTGACCTATGGCCTCTCAATCATTCTGGTTTGTTTACTATTTCTATTCCCAATCCCTCCATTAACTCTGGATCCTTCATGATTTTAAATAATTGTAATAAATCCCCTCTTTTTCTTCTTTCCTCCAGCTTAAACATTTTCAACCTTTCCAGTCTATCTTCATACCCTTTACCTCTTTCTAACCGTATCATCCTAGTATATGTCCGTTGGACTCTTTCTAATCTATTTATTTTGCCTTTCATATATGGACTCCACAATAGTGATCCATAATCCAAACTGGGCCTTACATGCACTCCGTATGATGGTATAAGACACTTTTTGGATCTATTTATAAAGCTTCTTCTTATATTTCTTGTCATATAATTCGTTCTTCTAATAACCTCTAACCTTTGTACCTTAAATTTCATACCCTCATCTACTATTATTCCACAATCCATTTCTTTACCTGGTGCCTCCATCTTAGTGACATTTAAGTAATACACATGTTTACGGTTCTTATTCCCCACATGCATCACACTACACTTTTCCACACTAAATGGCATTCTATTATCTCTTGCCCATCTTTCTAATTGTTTTAAATCAGCCTCTACTTGTTTGATTTGTTCCATTGAGTCCACCTGTCCTTCCAGTTTCACATCATCTGCAAATTTTGCCATAAAGTTCTGGATACCACACTGAATATCTCCTATGTATAGTGAAAACAGCATGGGACCCAGTACTGACCCCTGAGGCACCCCACTCATAATCCCCGCCTGACCTGACAAAACTCCTCTTATCCTCACTGATTGTTTTCTATCCTTTAACCAACTCTGCACCCACCTTATCAATCTACTATCCACACCTATTTTTACCATTTTTGTAATAAGATGGTTATGTGGTACCTTGTCGAATGCCTTCTGAAAGTCAAGGAAGGAAATATCCATTGATTTGTCTTCATATACTTTTTTACTAATTTGTTCGTAAAAAATAAGTTGATTCGTTAAGCATGATCTATTTTTTTTAAACCCATGTTGTCTAGCATAGTGGCATGGATTATGGCATTGTCAGCATAGAGTAGTATTTG
The DNA here is from genome assembly GCA_016271365.2 of Neoceratodus forsteri. Lineage (NCBI taxonomy): Eukaryota > Metazoa > Chordata > Ceratodontiformes > Ceratodontidae > Neoceratodus > Neoceratodus forsteri. The sequence goes on along the minus strand of CM057449.1, from coordinate 1,122,415,508 downwards.
CTCAGGGCAGGACTGTGGGAGGCTATTCAGAAAAAGACTGAAAAGTAGAGGTCCTAGAATGGATCCCTGTGGGACTCCAGAGTGAACCAGTCTAGATTCAGAGAGGATGTCACCAATTTTGACTCTTTGGGATTGGTTTTCAAGGTAATTTTTAAACCCGGTCGTTGACATAGGCGAGAGCCCAGCATTTAGCAGCTGGCCTATCAGAAGGTGATGATGGATGGTTTCAAAAGCCTTAGTTAAGTCAATGTAGACAGAGCCAGTTAGTTGTCCATTATCCAGGGAACTGTGGATTGCTCCGGTGTATGCCAGTAGGGCTGAGGGGGTGCTGTGGCCCTTTCTGAACCTGTGTTGCTGAGTGCACAAATATACTATATTTATCCAGGTAATCCATAAGTTGGTCTGATGCAATCCTTTCAATTGCCTTTGAGAGGGGAGGCAAAATGGAGATAGGCCAGTAGTTCATGTGGAGGGCCCTGTCTCCACTTTTGTGGATAGGAGTAACAGCTGCATTTTTCCATCTGTCTGGGAACTGACTGAGGCTGAGGGAGAGGTTGAAAATTTTTGTTAGAGGGGTAGTACTTCTTCAAGAGTGAGGGATAGCAGTTTTAGGTCAAGTGAGTCCCCACTTATGTGGGTCTTGACAATTGCTTTACTAATGTATGTGCAGACATCATGCATCTTGACTGCCTTGAAGTAGAAAGGCGGGTATTTAGAAGAAGGGGGTGGTCTGGTGGCATGTGCTGTGGCATCATCACTGTTGAAAAAGTCAGGGGGGAGAACACTGCTGAGGTTGGTGAAGGCTGCGTTGAAGGTATTTGCTATAGTTATGGGGTCCAGGATAGTAGTCCCACCAATATTCAGCATAGTTGGGGAAGTTTTAGGCTGTTTCCAACTAACTTCTTTAATATTGTTCCAAAAAGATTTGCCATGTCCCCAGGTATTTGTGAGAGCTTCATTATAATAGAGGCTTTTCATTAGTCGAATGAATTTTGTGCAGGCATTACCGGCATGTTTGTAGTTCTGGATGTCAGCTTGCATTCCTGAGGCACATGCCTTCATCCAGAGATAGTTCCTGGCTTTTAGTTGAGCAAGTAGTTCAGCAGAGACCCAAGAGTTGCATAGGCCTTTGACTTTGCATTTTTTGAAGGGGGCATGGGAGTCACAGGTGTCATTAAAGACGCTAATGAAAAATTCCAGGGCTGAGTTGACATCAGTAGCGTTGAAAATAGGAGACCAATCCTGTTGTCTAAGGTGGGTTTTAAAGTGTTTCAGCTTCCCTTAGGGGAGGACTCTACTGGAGATGAGTAAGGGCAGAGGCATGCTGAATTTGTTAGACCATTTGCAGATGACTGGGGAGTGGTCACTTATTGCATCAGGGAGGATACAGATGTTAGAGATGCAAGTCAGATGGCTAGTTAGTACCCAATCTAGGAGGGTACTAGTGCCAGTTTTATAGTTGTGCTGAGTGGAGGAGTCAAGTAGCTGAGAAAGGTTAATGCCAGAGAGCACATCCTAGATACCCCCTATATCCGGTGCCAGCTAGTTAATGTTGAAGTCTCCCAACAGGATTGTCTCAGAACCAGAGAGGATGGATTGTATGAAGTCTAGGACAGTGTTGATACCTATGCCTTGTTCATTAGGGGGGATGTACACTGCGGCAACTGTCAGGGCTTTGTTATGGGTCCCTTGAATGATTTTGCCAGGTAGAATCTGTGCTGATGTATTTGAGACTGGATTCTATATAGTGACCCAGGTATAGTGCACAGCCCCCAACTCTTTTTGTCTTTCTATTAAGTCTAATGATGCTATAGCCTGGTAGGGCAATAGACATGTCCGGGATTTTTGGAGAGAGACAGGTTTCAACATCCGTGAGTATATCCAGATTATGAAGGTTGGCAAATATTTGCAGTGCATCAGGTTTAGGGAGTAGGCTGCAGATGTTGATTGTTGCAAAGGTGAGAGACCCTGTCCACTTTATTTGGGTGGTTGAGTGGGTGGTCATAGGGCCAGGATTGGGGTGTACATACCAGACAGCAGGAGCAGGAGGAGCAGTAGCTTCAGGGTGCACCAATGTATATGTCTGGAAGACAGTTTAATCAACCACTTTGTACATACAATATTAAAAGAAATAACAAAAACGACACAAAGATTAACAAACATAACAACATAAAGAAGACCAACCTTGGCTGCACCAGCCAAGTCTTGTTTTTATTTATTTATAAAAACTGTTTGGTCATATATGTATAATAATATTATTTGGCTGATATTGAAGGAATGCAGACTAAATTTGACAACCTTTCTAACTTGGAACCCTTCAGGTAAGCCAATAATAGACTGAACTAAACTGAATTAAATATTTTTAAGAGAGACACACTCCTGAAATTACTTTACTTCAATTATTATCTCTTAGTTACAGAGACCTGGCAGTCAGCATAACTTTACTAATATTTTGTGTAGTCTTATTATTAGTATTAATTGTATTTTACATGTGACTTCTCTTAACGTTGCTTTTGAAAATGGTTATTCCTGAACCATAAATAATAACCTTAAAATTATTACTAAACATGGATCTTTACAATTAGTGAAGATTTCATCTAAAATCTATGACTGGATAAATATACACTGTCATTAAAATAATTATGAGAATGTAGTATTGTACAACTTTAGTTAATTATAAGTTTAATACTTCAAAAAAAAGTAGAAAAAATATAGAATAAAATATTTGGACAGAAGAGCTCACTGAGCTGAGAACAGCTCATTTCCAGGTGAATCCAGGGTCTGGATATTTTGTGTGTGTGTGTGTGTGTGTGTGTGTGTGTGTGTGTGTGCGCGTGTGTGTAATGACAAAACAATAAAATATACCACCCCATACCATACCGTACATACAGTGCAGTACAGTACAACACAATACAGTGCAATACTAAACAATACATTAAAATACAATACAAGGGAATACATAAGGTGAAAATACAGTAGGACAATATACATTACACACCAGTGCTATACATTTGTGCAGAAGACACAACACCTTATAGATCCGCAGGAGGAGAGCTTACTCAGTAGGAGTAGAAGCAAGCTTTGTATGAATAGAGGGAGGTGAGAGATTAAAACATCTATAGGAGGGAGGTGGCTAGTAAGAGTGGGTGGATTGGGGGAGCACAGGAAGAGGAAGAGGAAGAGGAAGAGGAAGAAAACAAGAAAGAGTGGGGAAGAAGTTGTCAAGAATGGGGATGAGAGAAGATGCTTAAGCATGGGAGCAGGTGTGAGTAATGTGCTCTCACAGTATGGGTTTCAAGGTGCAGGGAGAGGGAGAGGGAGAAGAATGGAGGTAGAGGGAAAGATCAGGCCAGAGTTGGAAGACTCTAAAACAGAAGGCGGCTTGCCCTTTTGAGGTTTTAGGACCTGATAGGGTAAAAGAGGGACCAGCTGAGGATGACAGAAAGTAGAGAAAGGGGAGTTAGGTAATAACAATGTTCAGGTACAGTAGAAGGGAGGAACCCAAACCAAAACTCAGAAATGAAAGAGATCCAGTGGGAAAGGTGTTTCTAGGGAAAGGGTTGAATGATCAGAGTATAGGAAACAGTGGTGGGTATGAGGGGAACAGTTAAGGAAAAGCAGTAGAAGGGTAAAATCCAGTCTGACCTTTGTGGTTTCAGAAGTGGCACCGAACATCATGTCTATACAGTAAGACACTGTGAAGACCATCTTTATAGTGGCCATTCGGAAAGCATTGAGGGGGATGTAAGCTCTGTCGTGGTAGAGTGCACCTAGTTTGTGGAAGAGTTTTCTTTAGCTATCAGTGGGGCATAAACATGCAAGTTGAAAGCCATACAAGCTCTAGGTACTTGAAGGATTTAACTACTTCCAGGTGGGAGTCATCAAGGGTCATAAATATGGAGGCAGTATAGCACAGTGGTTTAAGGCTCTGATCTGCAAATCTGGTGACATCCAGCAGACCAGACCTGGGTTTGAATCCCACAGCTTCCACTTGCATACTGTGTGACCCTGAGCAAGTCACTTAACTTCCCTGTGTTCCCAAGTTGCGCCTGTAAAAAAGCTTTCAGCTTAGTGTGTCTCACCTGGTTAAATAACTAAACAAAAAAATAAAGACGGGTGCACTGGAGTTGAGTCACACACTTCCCTGGTGCTAAAGGTAATGGAGACTATATTTTTGTCATGAAGGAGAGCTGGCTAGAAATCAGATAGTACTTCACATTGGGAAAATTCAGCTGGAGCTTTGCAGTCAACTCATGGGCAGAAGGCTTCAAAGCAAAAAGCACCATGTCATATGTGTACATACTATCTAGGTATATTGGGAGCTGTATGCCATGGGAAAGTTGTTAAGAAATATTTCAACAGAATGTGGCACAGGACAGAGCCCTGGAGAATACCAGACCCATGGGGGGGGCTGGGCATTTTTCAATGAGTGCATATTAGTAACACTCAACTGACTACTATAAGACCTGAACCACCTGACCAAGAGGTCAGAGAAAGGCCCACTTCTGAACTTGCCAAGGAGGATATGGTATTCAACAGTGTGGGAGGCTGTGGCAAAGTTGCCAAAGATCACAAAGATGATCATGTCCTGGTCCATCCCCTTTAGGATTAAGTTTGTAAACCTAAGGAGGATGGGAAAGGGCTGAGGAAGTAGAGGGTAGCAAGAAAAGAAGAGGACTAAATAAGCACAAGTTGTTCTTTCAACTTAGCCAGTGTAGGAGATAGGGAAATAAGGCATTACTTCACAGAGGAGGAGGAGGGGGTCTCCACCTTGTGAACTTTAAGGACGTTCACTCTCTTCCACACACCAAGTACTGTGCCAGTGTATAAAGATATGTTGAGAGCAGGCAATATGCAAGAATTTGCAGGGCAAAGAAGTGGAGGAGGTTGGGATAATTACCATTAGAGCTGTTGCATTTGGATAGGTTAAGAGATAGCAATGCAGAGAGGGTCACAGCAGAAAGGGTGGTGAAGGTTGGCTGGCCCAGTAGCACTGAGGGTTGAGGTGCTGGACACCACACCTCATGATGTGATGGAGACCCAGGTTCAGGAACAAGCCAGGTTGTTGGGGGTTGTCTGGGGGGAGGGTGAAGAGTGAGACTGAGCCGCTGCAAGGCAGCTCTCTCCTCCTGGGAGGGACTGGAGGCTCCCCGGCCACTGGCCACCACTTGCTGGAGGATGGATGGCAGCGCTGACCTGAGGGAACTCTGGCAATAGCCACGGGGAAGGGCAGAAGGGCTGAGCCAGTGCAAGGGCATGCATGCACCTCCACACACACACACACACACACACACACACACACACACACACACACACACACAACACCTGTGTGCTGGGGCCCCAGGGAACAGGGGAGAAAAAAGGGCAAAATATTAAGAAAATATAAATAAAAAAAAAAAGAAAGGGTGGTGAAGGAGTAAGAGCATAGGAGAGGAGAGGACATAGGTTGGAGCAACTGGGGAGATGGGGCTATGAGGAGAGGTGGAGGTAGGGTTGGGCAGAGAGAGAGAGAGAGAGAGAGAGGGAGGGTATAGGTGGTAATGATGCTGCTGAAAGAAGAGGCAACCTCAAAGGGGTCAGTCATGGCAGCACCCCCTTGTTTGAGGACAGGGACAACTAAAGGTGATTGAACAGAGCAGATAACTGTCCAGAACTTCACTGGGTAGTACTTTTTTTTTGGAGGTTGAAAGCAAATTATTCAGATTTGATCAGTTTGGTTAAATTAGTACATGAGTACCATAGTGCATGAGGCCCTGATGTCTTGCACTGCTGGGGACTGTGTAGATAAGCAAAACAATCCTAAAAAAGGAAAGTTGTTAATAGAAAAGGTTCCCTGCAAGGCAGGGAGCTGTCTCCAACTTACAGTATGGTAGAAAAGACAGGGTTATGGGATAGTGATGTGTCATACTTATTGTTTTGCAGTTTTGTTTCAGTTTCTGTGTACTTATCTTGCAAATAGAGGTGTATGAACTTGCCGAAATTTGTACTGCCAAATAATTCATGAATATTAGCAAATATGCTTCACTGATGACCACAATTCATACAGTTATTTGCCTGTCAAATTTGCCAAATTTACACAGTTCATCTATGCAAACTGCCAGTTCATGGGTGAATTAGGCAATTTGCGTAGTTTACCACACAAATGTGTGCAATTCGCTGGAGAAAGCTATGTGAATTGTGTATCAGTCAGTAATAAAAAAACTCCTCCCAACCACTGTGATGTAGTACCACCCCCTCCCACCTCTAACAACCTTTTTGTCATACCTGCCCCATATCATATCCTGCTGGCACCCTTCTCCTTCTTACCCCCTTCCCTGGAGAATTTCAACTCACAGACGTACAAACTGTATTTAGCAAACATATGATGGAATACACCCTTTCCCCCATTCATAGCACCAAACACCCCCACCTCCCCACCCCACCCAAGTCTCATCCAGTCTATTATTTACTCAGATTCAATTATAACCCCTCAACACCCATCCAACCCCTTCTGGCCCCCACCATGATCATCCCCCACCAGCACCCAGAAATGACTCTGGTACAAGAATAAATGTTGATGTATTTTCTCTACGTAAAACCTGATTGGCTACATTTTCTGCAGCCACAAGCATGTGCAAATCTTACATACAGAAATAGATTAGTTGCCATATTGGTCCTTGTAAGAACAGATCCAGAAGCAAATAGTCTGATACCTTTTATTGGACCAACATAGATGTTACAAAAAGAAAACAATGTCCAAGCTTTTCGACCAACCAGTCCAACCCAGCGCAAGAGGAGCAACATTATCCCTAAAGGTCTAACTATTTGGAATCCATTAAAGGATACTGCTAATTCTAAGTATGCTGAACAACTCTGTCGTAGAACCTCTGAGAAATTGAGAACTCACAGGATCCATAGATCATATGCCAAGAAAGCATTTTTGAAGAAACAGTTTGATGGAATTGTTACCACACTAGAGAGAATGTCTGGTGAGCCTATTACAAACACCCTGCACAAGATACACATGAATTACCAAAGGAACTTAAGATAAGCCATGCTTATTAAAAACAGGAAGTTAGATACCCTGCAACGAACCACACATCCTAACAACCATGAAGAACAGAAAAGAGTGATTGAACAATATAACCACACAGATGGCCATCTTTCAGTGGTTAATTTGTCCAACCACACACTGACTACTAGAGAATTAAGTGTACTTTCTAAGAGCCTCACTTTCTGCCCAACAAAACCAGTGGACAGAATACAGTTTTGTGGTGAACTGGAAGAATACGTCCGTAGAAATCACAGGCAGAAAAGAGATCACAAGCAGCAACAATTCAATGGATAATAAAAATAAATCATCTGATTTTACCCCTTCCCAGTGGGCATAATAAGAAACTGGACAAATACATTCATTGCTTTCATCAGAGAGTGACTGGTCAGATCCTTAATAGGCAAAAACAGGCCTGTTACAACCTCTCTCCTTTGGAAGGGAGGGCTATACAAACACTGAAATTGAACCACAACATTGCCATTAAAAAAGCTGATAAAGACTCTGCAGTGGTGATACTAAACTAAGAGGACTACATTAATAAAGCCAACAGATAGCTAACTGCCCATACCTACTACAGAGAACTGGAAAGTGACCCCACCACAGAATATAAAAGAGAACTACAGAACTTAGATCATTTTCAAACCATGTCCAATGAAGAATAATGGACCTTATCCCTGTTGAACCCAAGCCAGGAATATTCTACATGCTGCCTAAAATACAGAATCTTGGCAATCTGGGGAGACCCATAGTCTCTGGCAATTGTACCCTGACTGAGGGGATCTCAGGATTTGTAGAAACCATTTTAAAACCACTGGTTATAGAAAGGGGCAGTTACATCCAGGACACCACACATTTCCTGCATAAACTTTCTGGTTATAAGGACTTACCACCTAATGCCATTTTAGCAACGATGGATGTAACACTAATATTCCACACACAGATGGCATTTCAGCCTGCCTTAAGTACCTACATGAGAATAGGTTAGACCAAAACATTGACCCTGAAGTGGTGGGGAAACTTATGGAATTAATTCTGACACATAACAACTTCAAATTCAATGGTAAACTTTATGTTCAAACTATGGGAACAGCAATGGGCACCAGGATGGCTCCACAGCATGCTAATCTCTTTATGGCAAATTTGGAGGAGGACATTTTAAGGCACTGTCCTCACAAACCACTCACTTATTTCTGTTACATTGATGATTTGTTTATAATTTGGACAGAGGGCAATGACACACTTTAAGATTTTCATCAGGAAATTAATCATCTCCACGCAACCATAAAGCTTACCCTGGAATATTCTGCCACCAGTGTTAATTTTCTGGACAGCACTGTCACCATCAAGGATGGAACCTTACATACATGTATTTACAGGAAGCCAACAGTCAGACAGAGATACTTATACAGGAATAGTAATCACCCAAGCCACAAAAAAAAATCTGTCATGTACAGTCAAGCACTTCAGTATCACTGTATCAGTTCAAATGAGGAAGACAGAGATACACATTTGGCTATGTTGAAAAACACCTTTATGAAGCAAGGACACTCTTCCAGAGAAATTGACAGAACAGTAGAATGTGCAACACAGGTACCTAGAGAGCAACTACTTCAGTATAAGGAAAGGACCACAACCAACAGAATACCCTTAATAGTCATGTATTATCCTGACTTTGAACTTCTACATACAATTATTAAGGACCTCACATAATATTTAGTGAGGATGAGACCCTAAATTGTATTTTTCAAGAACTACCACTACTATATTTAAAACAAAAAACACCTAATTTAGCCAACCTGATTGTTAGGAGTAAACTTACACCAGAACAGAGTACCATGCCACTAAATGGTACACGATCCTGTAATCAACCTAGATATAGGACTTGTGAGCTCATTTCCACTCCGGTTTGTGTGGTTACATCACAAAACAGACTATTCAGGATACAGGGGAATTATACCTGTACATAACGTAATGTTGTTTATTTCATCCAATGCGAGAGGTGTCCACAAACAGGGTATGTTGGAGAGACAAGCCAACCTCTCTGCACTAGAATGAACACACGCAGACATACCATTAATATGAGATGACTGATAGACCAGTGGGGTGACACTTCTCTCAGAATGATCACTCAATCTCAGATATGTCAGGATTGATCTGAAAAGGACATTTAAAAAAATACACAACAGAGACAGACTTTTCAGATTAAGCTTATTTTACTTCTCAGTATGGTTGCAGATGACATGAATATTGATTTGGGTTTCATGACACATTAGCCCACTTAAACTTACACAGACTTTTATTTCGGAGGATGGACATTTAACAGGACTTCAGTGTGTTGAGTTGTTTTGTTTTTATTTTCATAGAGTTCTTTTTAACTGGTTATCAACATATTTGTTTCTCATCAAATATTCATATGTGTGTGTGTGTGTGGGGAGGGGTTTGGGGAGGTTGGGTTGTCTTGGGTGTGTGTCTGGGGGTTGTGTGTGGGGAGGGTAACTTTGTGTGTATTTTGGGGGTTGCAGGATTTTTGTGGGGGTTGTGTGTGTGGGGGGAGGGGGTGGGGTTGTGCTTACATATTTAGTTAGGCTTATATTCAGGAACATGTCATAATTATGCTACAATGTGTTAGGACTTTTGGCTCACATACACAGTGAATATACACTTCTTTTCTAGTTATCTTTTCCCCGAGTTTAATTCCATTGGGTTTTATTCAGATTCTTGAGAATGTTTCTGTTCATATAGTTATTTGATTATATACTGACTCATTAATGAACTTTGAACATTTTAAGATGCACAAACAAATTTTCTAGGTGGTGCTTGAGAGATTTATTTTTTATTATTTGGCAAGAATACTGACAATTGTTATTATCTTGTAAAAACTATTGTTACAGCACTGTTGGTCTTAATGTTTAGGGAGTATGTTAACTGGTGGAGAGTATAGTTTAGAAAATGTCTCCAGATAGTTTTAATACTGTATGAATGTTTTAAACAGTTGTTTATATAAGGTACAGTTTGCTTATTCCCTCTTATTTCTATACATACATTTCTGTTGTACAGATTTTTATCATGCAATACTATCACATTTTAACTTGGACATTTGTGGTATTAAATTAAAGGTTTTGCTTTTAAATATAAATGTATTCTTATAACACACTCATTCATTAATAATTTCAGTTAGAGGTTTTGTCTACTTGACTGTTCAGCTTATCTACTTTTGATGTCATTTGACTTTGGAAAGATTCTCAGTAGTAGCAAGCTAGTGGAATGCTGTTCATTCCATTTAAATATGTGATTTTGTTTTAGAATAGGTACTTTAAATCAATGACATTTTTTTCTGTTTTTTTATATATGATCTGGATGTTAATAGAATGTGATTCTCTGAACAACTGTCATAAGTCTTCCAGGAAGGACTTGGTTGGTCTGAAAGCTTATACATTGTTTTCTTTTTGTAACATCTATGTTGTTCCAATAAAATGTATCAGACCATTTGCTTCTGGATCTGCATATCTTAAAGTGTGCATGAGTACCTGTTGTTGCAGAAGCACTGGCCCCATAGAGGCCTGCACTGCTGCAGACAGAAACAGTGTTGCAATTTGAGTATCATAGATTTGTATTTGCAGCCAGATGTCAGTGTGTATGTCTTAAACCTGTGGCTGCAGAAACACACAGACCTCTCAGGGGCCTGCATTTATGTAGCCAGAAATGTGTACATGTTTTACAATGTACAAGAGTACCTTTATGTACAGAACTGCTGGCCCTGTAGTGGCCTGCACTTCTGCAAACAAAAGAACTGTTGTAATTTGAGAATTGTGGATTTGTAGCTGTGGCTTCAGGGGCTTTACTTTTGTTGACAGAAGTAGTGTTGTATTTGAATATCATGGATTTCTATCTGCAGTCAAAAGTGAATGTGGGAGGGGCATGGCCTGGAACCAACTAAGATGGCTGCATAATCTCACCAACCGAGCTATCCAGAGTAATGGATCTGCTATATGGATGAGTCACAGCGCTGACTACTATAAACTCCTCCCACAACCGGAATACGTACAGTGCAGACACATCTGCTCAAAATTGCGATGGAGCTCTGAGTGCTCCGCCAGCACTGATCCCATATTTATTATTTTATTTATTTATTTATTTATTTATTACAGTCTTGAAATTGCACCTTTAAGCTAGAAGTTCATTTACAAAGGCTTCACTTCTTGGTCAGTCATTTAACAGAGAACTGGAAAACATAACACAAATAATAATACAATCTATAATTCAGGGAAAACTCATAGACAGTGAATACTACATTCAAACAAGTTGCAATAGTATAGTGGCTGCAAATATGAATAAGGTACCAAAAACTTTGAGAAAGCACAGGATAATTGGGGGTAGTAGGATGGAGAAGAAGGCTGGGAACCAGCAGAAACAGGATATCTGGTTCATTGGAAGGAAGAGAGAATGGGGAGAGCAAGAGAGAGCAGATTATGAAGTGGACTGGGGGAAGGGTTGAAGAAGGAGAGTATCAAGGAGCACACACACACGCCGCTAGTAGAGATTGTTGTGGGGTAGACAATGGTTAAGGATGGGGCTGTGCTGAGAGTCCTAGGGGGCTGAGCTGAGGGGGGTAAAGAAGGCTGCTATGGTTGTTATATTAGATATAGTGGGGGTGGAAGATGATATATGAATTGAATAGAGGGGAAAAAAGTGCTACTGTTCTAATATAGACGCTCTGTTCTTCCTCACAACCTCATGGCAGCCAGCATGATCGAGGCACCCAGCCAGGAGACCTCTGTGGGTGATATGTTCACGCATCTAATGAGACAAATGGCTGAAGTCACAATGGCAAACAATAATGCCATCCTTGTATTTCATCAAATGGACTCCCATGTCACAAAACATGAACGGAATATTTTAAAGCAGAACTCAGCCATACAAGAGCTAAAGGCCATAGTCTGAGACTAAGCGGATCAGATTAGAGCACTCCATGACAGGGCTGAGGACCAAGAAAATAGGAGCAGCCGCAACAACTTGTGGCTCCTCGGTTTCCTGGAGGGAGTGGAAAATGACTGAGCAGCTGAATTTCTTCTCAAGGAACTACCAAAAATCCTCAGATTGCCAGAAGGTACCAAACTTACCATTGAAAGGGCCCACAAAACTTTCCAACACAACCCAACCCAGGCCGGGAGAAAGACTGCAGCCTCTGTTGGCCCAGTTTTTAAGCTTTGCAGAAAAAGAAGGAATACAAGCCAGAGCCAGGGAGCTGGGAGCCCTGAGCTGGAGGGGCCATCTCATTCTTCTTTTCCGGGACTATTTCAGGGAACTTGCACAGAAAAGAAAGGCCTATATGGGGGCTAGACATCTCCTCCATTCTCTGAATGTTCTCTTTTCTCTAAGGTACCTGACTATGATGAGGATTATTTCGAATCGCACCCCTCTGCTCTTTAGTAGCCCTGATGCCACAATGGACTATACTGAGTGGACTTGGTCTCTAGTGCAAACAAAGGCAGTCCCTCACATCATGGGCAGCATAACAATAACAAGCCTCAGTGGGAGTACAGCACAAGGGCCAGCCAGGGAAAAGAGTCTGAATCAGGCAGGCACAGAGACCCCGATGCATGGCAGGAAGCCTAGCCTGGGAGGAGATCATTGCCGCAAAGAACCAGAAAGAGGCCCCAGCAAGAGAGACAGCCCAAGAGGGAGCACCCGGTGGTGAGGAAACCCATCTGCAGTGAAGAACAGTACAACATCACCAACAGCCCAAGCCATGAGGGAGAACAGGAGATGGTGAGCAGTCCATACTTCTCAAGTAATAGGTTTGCACCCCTGATGAATCATCCCCAATGACGAGACCAGCATCACCAAGACCCACTATAGTGCCTGCTGAGCACCAGCCGAAGGTCACCACCCAGGAAACAGCAACCAGCATGAGACACACTGCCTGCCTATGGACCCACACATGGCCCAGAGGAGGACACAGCTAATGTGAACCTGAATGCAGGAACACCATACCTGATCGACACCTGCCCCCTGGCGGATGGTATCTGGACCCTACAAGCAGCTGACTGAAGCACTGGAGTTAGACAAGTCATAATTTTGCTTTCTAGAGGGGACCATACAGTGAGAGGTACTTGGGGTAGGAATTTTTGTACATGGGGGGCAAGCACTCGCAGAGGGTTAGAAAAATCCCAGAGGCAACTAGAGTTAGAGTTCCCCAGCAAGAGCCACTCATTCAGACTTCAATGCCTGAGCTCGACCTGGACATGATGAAGGATGGGCTGCTTAGGCCCATCCCCCCCCCCTTGCTGGCAAGCTCATGCTGAAGACAGGGTTACATGGTCTACTTCACAAAGTAATCATTTGTCAAAAAAAATGGTCAAATGGGAATGGATGCTCCCAAGCCTAAATATATGTGTGCAATACCCCTATATGCAAAAAAAGTACAGCCAGTTTGGGAGGAGGGCACTGGGATTCTCTACTGGAAAAATACAGATTGCGATTTTAAAGGTCAGAGACTAAATAGCCATTATAAACTTAGAGGATAAGTGGGGGGACACCCCCATGTCAGAACGGGAGTGGCTAACAGAGTTAACCCAGTGACAAGCATAGAACTAGTAATAGACCCTCAACTCAGACAACTATGGCCTTAGACTGTGATCCTGATCCTTTGACTTCCCACCCCCAACCCTCCACCACCACAAAGAACCCAGAGGGACACAACCTCCGAAAGTGGACTAGGTCTACCATGCCACAAATGCTACTGCAACTGTGACATCATTAATCCATGAAGGGGACCACCAGGTAAACCTAAAACCCACTAGACAGATGCCCCTCTCCCTCCCCAAGGACAGGATACCCAGTGCAGGCTGAGGTACTGCATGAAACCCCATTGACTCACAAGAGGCCTTAGAAAGCACGCTGCAAAGAGGCATTATGCCCAAGGCCAGGTTACCTGAAGAGGGCTAACCCCCTTGGATAGACTACCCTCCCACTCCTGAAAGAGAGAAAGATATCAGAGATATATAGGTCAGGCTACTGACCACAGGTGGCCTACATGCTATTAGGGTGACATATGCCCATATCTGCACCAGCTAACTCTGCTGACCTGGCCAGAGAGCCATTCAAGGACTAGAGAGAACCTGAGACATTAACATGTTCCCCTTGCTCTGGACAGATCAGCCGTAGGCTTGCTGCCTGCCACAATGGATTGGTCACTATGAGCAGCCCGACGCAACAGACACAAAACATTACAGCATGCTACAACACACGCGAGTCCTCTTCTACTGAACTTCACAAGGCAAGCACAGCCACCACCCCTGGAGAGGCCAGGCTGGCCAGAGGGTGAGAAAACTTGCTGCCCACTAGTTTGATAGTCTCCCCAACTCGACCTGTAGCCAGGTCCACTGTATATAGTTTGCGGTTATGTTGTATGTGTGTATATAGTATTGTATGGATGTCCTTTTGAGCAAACAGTACCTACAGCTGTAGTGATGAGAAAGAGTCATGGAAACAGGAGAATGGACATTAAACTGAAAGATAAGGCAATACAGGAAGTCCACAATGTTTGTAATTTGAAAGATGTAATGGTAACATGGCCCACCCTGATGACAACCCACGACCTCAGCCACCCATTGGTTCACCATAAATTTGAGACGGGCATCATTCCAACACAGAACGAGCATGGATGACATAATGTGCCATATACGGTTGACACACAGGAATCATACACTATTAGTCAATGACTGGGTAGGGCAAGAGGTCTATGCCAGGTCTGTGTCAGCACCCCAACATGGAAAAGTGAAGTGGTTTTTCTCCTACACAAATCCCTAAAGTGGCCAGTAACAGGGTCATCTGCAGACCCCGATGGGCGCTGGGTGATAGCCAAGGTCAGCACCCAGACAGGGCCGATGTCTTTATGTAATGTTTATGCCCCTAACCAAGATGTCCCCAGCTTTTTTCATACCCTGGCTAACTAATTCAACTCGAATATACCCCATAACACCTCAATCCTGATGGGAGGAGACCTCAATCTCACCCTTGTTCCCCTGCTGGATAGAAGTGCAACATGGAAGGAGATGCATACAAGAGCAAACAAGGCCCTGCTTCAGCTCATTGTAGACCTAGGTCTCACAGACTGCTGGAGGCTATTCAACCCACAAGCAAGAGATTACACATTCCACTCTGCAGTGCATGTCTCCTACAGTAGGTTAGACTACTGGCTTTCATCCCCCACTCTGACTCAGAAGGCCCTGGATGTGGCCATTCTGCCCATGGTAATCTTGAACCATGCACCAGTGCAACTGCAATTCTCATGGAGCCTCCCTTCCCACACCTCCAGATCCTGGAAGCTGGACCTGGTCCTACTGAGGGACCCTGAATTCACTACACGGGCCCTAAGAGAGACCACCCTGTTCCTCCAAAACAACCCAATAGCAGACATGAGCCCAGGCACTACATGGGAGGCACACAAGGCCTCCATTAGAGGCAGCATCATGATCTTCACTGCCACATGACGGAAGGAGAGGGAACACCAACTAGCAACACTTGAGGAAAAACTCAAAGAAGAAGAGGCAGTGCATAAAGCCCTCTGTCACCCCTCCTCAAATACACCTCAATGGAAATCAACCAACTCCTGAACAGGAATGCAGAAATCGCCATCCTCAGACTCTGCCATAGGTACTGGGGTGGCAAAGGGGGGAAGGTGCTGGCATGCCAGCTGAGGAAACAGATGGCAGACAGGCAAATAACAATGTTAGAGGGTCCAGAAGGTCAAGTGAAAAGTGACCCCAGGACATTAATGATACCATGGCTACCTTTTACACCAAACTGTACACTTCCACACACACATCCCTGCCACAAGGTACCCAACAGTTCTTGGATCACCTCACACTACCTAATCTCTCCCAATTCCAGGTGGATGCCTTCAAGGCTCCTATTACTGAGGAGGAGGTAACGCGGGCTACCCTTGACCTTCAATTAGGAAATGCACTGGGAGGGGACAGATACCCTGTAGAATTCTTTTTTTTTAACTTTATTTTTATCATTTTTATTGATTTACATCAATAGTCTTTCCATATAAGAGACAGAAGCTTTTGTACAATCACTAACGGGGCAATATACCCCTTAATCACAGTTATACATCGTATAGATTATGCATCCCTTATATTATGATACATTATCTGGAGGGAGGGACCAATAACATTTATAGGTTACTTGAAGTTCAATAATGTGCCACAGTGGGGTCTATGAGCAGTATGGCTGTGTCCACAAAGGTATTATCCCACAACATGTCTAAATATGTACTACCCCCACTAGGGGGAACGTATTGCCATGCCCTTTCCCTAAATGAAATAACTTTCAAGATATAATGGCTTTTGACACATTTAAATCCCATGTAAGAATTTTAGTTTCCCATTTACTTCCCTCTCCAAGCTACATATGAACATGAACATATGTAATCTCATCAGTAAAACCTAAATTCCTCTCAAGGTACTTCTTTTATGACTGTACGTAGGCTCTTCACTAGAATAAACCTGCCCTTCCTGCTAATCAGGGTAGTGACTGCATTTGAGAGTCAGTATAGATCCCATACCAACCTTTACCAACAATTGTAATTGATACTTAGGTAGTAAAATGCCTACAAAACTAATTGAAACTAGTTGGATTACAGTTTCTCACTCCGTGGGGTCTACGGCAGTATCTTCTTCTTCTTCCGAGCTCACTGCAGCCCTCATAGCCTGAATCTTGTCAGCCCATTGGCCTACTTTCATCAGATCTGAGAATACCCAGACTTGACCTTGGTAAGGGATCCTTAATCATGCTGGAAACACAATGGAATGGCCTATATTTAAATCTTTCAGCACCCAGTGAACGCCTTCAAATTGTTTTCTCCATTGCCTCATTGCGTAGCTGACATCTGGGAACAGGTGGACTGGTTGGCCGTCAAATAAGAAAGGACCATTCCTTCACGGCAGTGATAGAATACGGTCCCATGCTCTGATTTCCACCGTCACTACCAGGAGAGTTCGCAGTGGTCCATTGGTCTCTGTTCTCCTTCATAGTATAATTCTATAGGCCATTTGAAAACTGAATGTCTCCAAATCCCCTCCTGCTAGTAACTGTTCAGCCAGCCATTCTCTCACAAACATTTTAGGATGAGCCCCCTCAGTCCCTTCTGGCAGACTGAACACTCTAATATTTGCAGCTCTGGCTTATTTTTCTAGTGTTTCAAGTCGTGTTCGGAAATGTTGTGACTCTCGGACCATAGAGGCAGAGGTGCTAGTAGAAGACGTCACTTATTTCTTTACATTCAACATTTCAACCTTCAGGCAGTCAATCTTGCTTTCCACCATGGTTATTCTATTGATGAAAGTGTCCATCTTTTGGCTTAGGTCTGACATTTCTGAGATTAGCAGCTGCATTTGAATGCCTAAAGTTTGCATCATCTCCACACCTGATTCTTGGCCTGGAGGGCCTTCGGTGTTTAAAGTAGCAGCCGTTAATGGGCCCACTACATCTGGTCTGCTTTTCAGCTGACTTATACCTCCTTGGTCTCAATGTGGATTCTCCATTTGTAGTTAAAATTTCACTCTGCAATCCAAATTACTGAAAAAGCACTTGTATTGAGTTTTAGTAGGTTTTGAGTTAAGTTTTTGTAGAAAGTAGATGGAGCTTCAGTAAAATGTGTCTAACCAGCTCGAGCTCCACAGGGTCCCCCTCTCACCCCATAGAATTCTACCAGAGGGTGATTACCCAAATAACTCCCCTACTGACCAGGGTTTACCAAGATGCAGAGACTGTCAGATGTCTCCCCCCCCCCAACACTTAGAGAGGCCATGATAGCTGTAATTACCAAGAAGGGGAAGGATCCAACCAAAGTGGCAAACTACAGACACATCTTCCTCATTAATTTGGACAGCAAGATATTTGCAAAAATCATGGCCAACAGGCTAAACCCACTCCTGCTTGAGCTAATCCACCCCGCACAGGTGGGATTCATCCCAGGGAAAAACATCTCTGACCACATTCGAGCCCTTATAAGTCTCATGTATGCAGCAACAGACATCCGTACACCAGCAGCTGCTATTGCTGTAGACTTTGAAAATGCATTTAGCTCCCTGGAATGGGATTTCCTCCACATGGTGCTCTCCCACCTAAGAGTAGGAGAAAGATTTGGAGCCCTAATCTGGGTTATCTACCACTGCCCCTCTGTACAAGTCTCCACAAACCAACTGTTATCCCCCCTTCACACTAGGCCGAGGTACTCAGCAGGGGTGGCCACTATCACCCTTTCTGTTCGTCCTAGCAGTGGAACCCCTGGCAGCCACAGTCCATCAGCACCTGAACATTCTAGGCATCATAGTTGGGGGAAAAGATACCCAACTCTGATGTACGCAGATGATCTAATTATACCACTGGTGGATGCAGCAGAGGCTCTGCCATCACTGTTAAACCTCCTAGACTCCTTCGCAGCACACTCTGATCTTCAACTAAATCAGGTGAAGACAGAGATGATGCCCCTGAACCAAAAATGTACCTCAAACCTAGCCTCCAAAGAAGTACTGATGTGGGCTCCAAGTAGTATCTCACATACCTGAGCATAACAATTACCCCCTGCACTGATAACCTCTGGGATACCAACCTACAACCCCTCACATGCTCCATTAACAGCAGAATTTGCTAGATAGAAACTCCTATGCCTAACTCTTGCACGCAAGATAGCAGCAATAAAAATGGTCACTGTCCTCCCCCAATTTTTTATCTCCTATCCCACATTCCCACCTTGCTCCCTAAGAAGTGGACACAGAAACCTTGCCAAACTAATAGACAACTTTCTATGGGAAGGAGAAAAGCCAAGATTAAGCCACAACAAACTAAGGGTGCACTGGAAAGATGGGTGCTGGAGCTTGCCCTGGATGGAGGGATACAAACTAGTGTTGCACACTGCACAGATGACACACTGACTGCAGCCCCAATCTGCACAAGCTCCTCAATGGGTAGACATGAAGCGTACCCTGGGAGGGGTATGCATGCCTTTGGCTCTTTTATACAAAACACTAGGCCCACATAGGAAGCACAACCCCAAAATACACTCAGCAGTGCAGTACTGGAGGGTAGTGCAAAGAAAATTGGTCCTGACCCTGACCCCACCCTCATATATGCCATTATGGGATAACCCCATGTCCTGATAGACAACAAAACCATGCCACAGACCCCAGTGGGCAGCAAAGGGTATCTTTCACATTTCCTATATCCTGGACTCTCCCAACCCCAGGGTAGCCACCTTTCAAGCTCTCAAAGACAAATGGGGGCTGCAGCAGCTTGACTTCTGGTGGTACCTCCAAATTAGGGAAGCCCTGAAGCTGTTCCTCACTCATTACCAGACCAACAGGCAGCACAGTGGAATTAGGGCCTGGCTGGCATCAACCAAAGGCTTAGCAGGGAAAATGTACACTAAGCTAAGGGACACCTTGCCATCCCAGTCAGAGGTATCAAAATTTAGATGGGAAAAGCTATGGCCCAGGTATAGAGAGATGCACACCACTGGTTCAGGGTACATGCAGTAGACTGATACAAAACAAAATCCTGCATACATGGTACAGAACTCCTGCCACTCTCCATCTAGCTAAAATTCTAGACAATGACAAGTGCTGGAGATTCCAAAGCTCTGGGGCACATCTGCACCATATACTGTGGGACTGCCCAAACGTCAGACCCATATGGCAGCAAATGGTAACCATAGGATCCAAGGTACTCAAGAAGACCATCCATGTTTCAGTCCCACTCTTTATCTTAGGTATTAGAGACATGAACCTGAAATTGCCACCACACAAATACAGATGGCTAGCCCTGCAGGCACTACAAGTCAAAAGGGCTTTACTACATAGATGGAGAACTACACAAATTCCCACTCTTGGGGAGGTCATGGGGACCCTCACAGCGACAGCAGAGTTAGACAGACTGTCTCACTCACAGGAACATTGCGTGGCAAAATTCTACATCTGCTGGGACCTGTACATGGCTTTTATGAGCCCCCAGGCTGGTATAGGGTAATTACACTTAGAGAGGGACCACTGGTCCATGCACCCTATAAGGTCATTTTTATCTTTCTTGAATGATGGCTCCAATTGCATCCTCGTTACACATAGCCTACTTTACATAGCCTGTTAACACTGCCCTCCTAAGGAGGTGCATATTTCCAGGTGATAACTTTCTCTCTCTCTCTCTATCTGTCCATCACAGGGTTCGATACTGCTCAGACAGACGGTAGCTACTATGTAAAGTACTGTGATCATAGCGGTAGATAATTTTACTGTTCAAAGAACAATGGTTTTCTTTGTGATATATTGTATGTTCCAGAAGTCTGAGTGATTCCAGAAGCAGCTGGTCAGGTGACCGGCTCAAGATCTCACAGGAGGCCGTGATGGTACTAGAGCACATCACCCAAGACACATATGAAGAACCCTACTCTACTGTAAAGTATAAGTAAGTAACTTCTTTGCTCTAGTCTCCTTACACAAGTCCCTTAAACCCAGGAAAGCAATGGAGTAACTAGGGAGCAGGGATCACTCAGCCCTAATACTACAGAATCACAGTATGCTGCTTTTACTTGGAATGTATCCTATTGCTCAACACTTTGTCATGGTCATATGTACAATCTGGCCCTGTGTTATGTAGCCCTACACAGCGCCAGACCTCTGCTCAGTATCAGCTCTTCATGCCTGATATGTCATGTTTGTATGTTGAAAGTTAATAAAAACAAACATTGTTAAACTCAAAAAAAGAAGTCAGTGTGTATGTCTTGCAGTGTGCATGCCACAGGTACAGATCCATGAAGGTAGCACATTAGTGCTACTGCATTTGTGTAATCTGGAAACAGTTTCATGTTATTTGTCTAATCTGATGATGGCAGTTAGTGGTTGCTTGTGTGGTCTTCTCCTTTTACTGCTTGTGGGGTGGGGAGTTAGGGTTGGAGACCCTAATGCCACATTTCTCTACTTTTGTGGTGTTATGCTAAACCCTAACTTTTTTTTTAATTATTAGAGATATATACGTATCTATACATATTATTTGCAAAAAACTTTGTTAATGCATCAGTTAGGGTTGCACCAACAAAAGTTGGGAAATGCAGTGTTAGGGTTTCCTGCCCTAACACCTCACCCCCACCCTGCATGCAGCAACAGGTGTGGGTGTTAGCACCTTGGGATTGTCAACCCTAATGCTCACCCCATTCCATGAGTAAATAAGCTGAGATGGGTACAGTATAGGGGAATGAAGTGAGCATTAGAGGCATCTGGGCCCTGTGCTCCGAGCCATCCATAATTTTTGAGAGATTTTAATTGTATCCTTATTTCCCTGCATTCCCATTGCTCCATAATGATATGTGGATTTGCGTTCCCTCTGGGCCCTTCACTGCCATCCATCCATAAGGCCTGTGCTCCCATCACTCCATAATGGTATTCATATTTGCATGTGGGAGCATATGTGCCATCCATCCATCCTTAATTTTTGGGATATTGTAATCATATCCCTATTCCCCTGTGGGAGCACAGGGCCTATGGTATCCATATTTGCATGTTGGCGTGCAGACCGCTCTGGGCCCTGTGCTGCCTTTTATGCATAATTTTTGAGATAGTGTAGTGGTATCCTTATTTGCCTGTGGAGGGCCCTGCTTTCCCATCCCATAAGTGTGCACCACCAAAGAAACACCTCACATTGCAATGTTATTCTATAGAAAACATAGCAAAATTTGAAACCTGCATAACTCAACACCAAATTAATATGTTTTTCCAAAAAGTACAGCAAAAGGCACATGGATGGGGCAAGCCCTTTGTACCCTGAAAATATTTGACCAAAATCACAAACAATTTGATAACTGCATAGTGACAAAGATACAGCTCTTTTAAAATAAATTTCTTACAAACTGCAAAAAGAATCCTTTTCCAGGGTTCCTTTTTCTCAGTTTGCAGAAAAGAAAAATCCTTTTTCACAAATTGCGAAAAAGGATCCTGTTTCACGATTCCTTTTTTGCAATTTGGTAAAAGGATTTTGGCATAAAAAAAAACACATTTCTAAGTAACGTTTTGAAAACCTAACCCCAGAATCAGATTCTACTGGTCCCAATAAGGTAAGCACAACTCTTGGTGTGTACTAAACCCATGTATTTGTTTAATTTTGTTGTCACACTAACTGAAAACAAGATGGCAGCAGCATGGAAAAAGATTCTGCATTTTCAGAAAAGGATCCTGTGTTTGTGAATAAAGATTCTGCATTTGTGATAAAGAATACTTTTTTGAGTGGGACACCTAACTGGTCTCATAGGAAATAATGGATAACTTTGAAATTTAATAACTTTGGAATGGATTAATATTTTTTCACTAATTCTTCAAAAGGCAAATCTGTGACCCAAGACCTTTCTACCGTAAAAATGTTATACCAAAATTGAAAATCATTTTTGTGCAGCAGCATAACAAAGAATGTTACAAAAAAAACCAGATAATTTTCACATTTTGACACTCCGTATCTATGCACCCACACATCCGACCAGAATGAAACTTGCCACAGGAAGAGATCATTGATCCCTGATGGTGCATGCAAATATTCATGCAAATCATGTGAATGGTTGTGAAGTTATTGAAGTGACAAATTTTGAGTTTAACATAGAAGTGTCCATTGAACCCTAACTATAGGGGTGTGATTGTATAAAAAAAAATAATTATATATACTGTATATATATATATATATATATATATATGTATATATATATATATATATATATGTAGCTATATATATATATGTGTGTGTGTGTATACACACTGTATATTCATTGCAAAAATCTCTGTTAGTGCATCAGTTAGTGTTGATTCTACACCAGCAAAAGTCTGGAAATTCGATGTTAGGGTTACCAACCTTACTCTCCCCACACCCTCCACATACCAACAGGCACCGGGGTGTGTCTTGTGGTCATCATCCTTAACTCTCACCCTATTCCATGTGCAGACAAGCTGAGATGGTACAGTATAAGAGAATAGGGTGAGAGTTGAGCCTAGATGACCCTAAAAGCACACCCCAGAGCCTGCTGGTCTGTGGAGGTGTGAAAATGAAGAGTTGGTAACCCCTAACATCAAGTTCAGACATTTAGTGTGGAGATCAATCTAACTGATGCGTGTAAGGATTTTTTTGCAATTAATTCCTTCTTTTTGAGAAAATGAAATGTTACTCATATGGTGTCCATGGGTGGCAGCGCGGGCTCTCCGGGCCCTGCGCTCCCACCCACCCTTAAGTGTAGAGTCATAGTGCAGAAGGGCCCTGTGCTCACAGTTTTGCATAATAGGATGCATATTTGAGAGTGCAGGCCCTCTGAGCCCTGTGCTTCCACCCACCCATAAGTGTAGACACATGGCGTAAGAGGGCCATGTGCTCCCAACATTGCAAAATGGTTTCCATGGGTGGGAACATGGGCCCTCCAGGCCATGTGCTCCCATCTACCTATAAGTATAGAAACATAGCACAGGAGGGCCCTGTGCTTATAGTTTTGCATAATCATATCCATAGGTGGGAGCGTGGGCCCTACCCATGAGTGTAGAGGCATAGTGTAGGAGGGCCCAGTGCTACACCTTATCATAAATAATATGCATAGGTGGGAGCACAGGGCCCACCTACCCATAAGTAGAGACACATAGCAGAGACCTAGGGGCATTCCCAGTAACCCTTATAATGTTTATTTGTCAATATCTCGGTACACCTTAGCAAGTACGGAAAAAACTATTTCAATGTTGTATTCATGGCATAGCCACCTCATGTATGTTTAGTACAAGATGCACTTAGCAAAAACCCATATCTCGAACCTTTTTCAAGTGCCACCACAGTTTTATCCTATGAGAAAATTTGCAACTTTAGAGTGCTGTAATTCTGGAACCAGTGTACATTTTTCCACAAAACCAGCAAAAGGCACATCTGTAAGGCAAACCCTTTCTACACTGTACATTTCATTCCAAAAGTTCAAACTGATTAGTTGTAGTGAAGTGCCAAAGAAACATATTTTTGGAGCAGCACTGTTGCAAATTGCGAAACCGGTCACAAAAGGCTGTTGCAATTTGTGTCACTATGCCACTACAGTGCTGCCAAAATCTTGAAAGGCGTATGCTGCACTGTCACAAATTGTGACAGGACAAATGGTAAAAACATAGAAAACACATTTCTGGGCATTATTTTCACAATGTGATGCCAGGATTGTGTTCCTATGGCCCTGTTTAGGTAAACACAACAGCTAGTGTTTATCAAGGGGCATGCTATTTTGAATTAAATATTTTTACTCCATCACTAACTGAAAACAAGATGGCCACCACACAACAGTACTGAGGGCGTTTGAGACAGGAAAAGGTACTTTTACGAAAGTACAACTTGCTTTCGTGCGGAACATATATATTTTTTCCCATAGGATATAATGGGAAACTTTTTGTCCTTTGTTCTGTTATTTTTTTCCACTTACATTTGATGAGAGCTGTCCTGATTGGGCTGGCACTGTGTGTGACGGTGCATTGCTGTTCTGAAGCAGACGAAGGGTGGGATCAGCCAGATAGAGTTTGAAATGGAAAAACAAATGGCAAGATCAACCAGGTAGTGTAAAATAAGTAAAATAAATACAAAAAAAATACAACTGTGAAGTTATTGTGGTGGCAGCTCCATAAGCTAGAGATGGAGCTGCCATGTTTGTGAGACTGTTTGGCCCACCCACACATGGAACATTGGCCAATGAGGCAACAGCATAGTTTGATTGGCATGGCTTGTGAATGTCATAACAACCATCTGGTTGTTATGGAAAATATTGACCTGGTCAGTACATTGAGAGAAATTGCTGACCAGTTATTATATATAGAATGATGGATGGGGAAGGGTTTGATATGAGAATTTAATGCACACCCGAGTTGTGGGATGCTACATAAACCCTGAGGGTGAATCCCAAGGGGTTTATTAAAGCATCCCACAGCGAGGGTGTGTATTAAATTCTCATATGCACACCCTCCCCATCTTTTATTTTTTCTAATAGCGGTCCAGCAATTTTTCTCCAGCACTGTTTCTGTAACCCTCACAGTCAGGCTGGGGTGCAAGGGGGGATGGGAAGCCTAACATCAAATTTCCTCACTTTTGTCACTGTGGAACAACCCTAGCTGATGCATTAAATGAAAATTTTTGTCATGAATTTCCCTTCTTTTTGAGAATGTGCAGTAGAAATAGTGAAGTAACAGCAACACAAACGCAAGCACAAAAGCTAACACACATGATAATGCAAACTGTAATAGAAACACAAGTGCAAAAATTAATGAAAACAAAAATGCAAATGCAAGCACGTACGGAAATGCAAATCATAACGTGCATGGTCATGGTAACACAATCGGGAACGCAGACACTTATGGTAACAGCAATGATGACACCAAAGGAAACAGAAACGGTAATGCAAATGGAAGAGCTTACACAAATGCAAGTGGAAATGCACATGGTGATGCAAAAGGAAACACAAACAAAAACAGTCATGGAAACACAAATGTTAACAGTAATGCAAATGCAAGTACAAACAAAAACGCAAAGGGTAACACACACGGTGGTGTAGAAGGGAACGCTAACGCAAACGGTAAGGTAAATGCAAGTGGAAATGCTAACTGTAATGAAAATGCACAGCCTTTTTTCCCCTAAAAGCTGCATAGAGAGAAACACAGTGAATATAAAGAATGTATGCATAATAATGGCCCTTGGAGCAGAAAATGAAGACTTGGAATACTAAATTGCTTATATCTCAGGAACCATATACCATAGAAACAAAAGTGTAAATTTCATATGATTTATGACTTTCCTGGCTAGTTTTGCGGGGGGCTAAGCATTTTTCTGACGAAAAGCCTGTATCTTGAAGCGTTTTCAAGATACAGGCCTGGAAAGACACGGTGGACGCTGTAATGTTAGTCTGAGGGAAAAATAGTCAACTTCCGAGTGCTGTAACTTTGCAGCCCTGTAATATTTTGTCACCAAACCACCAAAAGGCTCTTCTGTGGGATGCTGGCTTTCTTCCCTTCAAATGTCAGCCCAAAAGACCAAATGTTCTTTTGCAGTAGGGTGGCAAAGATTTCCTATTCTTTTGGACATAGTGTCGCAAAGTAGTGTTGCAAATCACGACACTCTGGCAAAAAAAATCACGAAAGTGTCGAAAGTCCGACACTACTTTGCGACAGTACAGTTTACAAGCATTTTAAGAACATATTTCTGGGGTGTTCAACCCCCCAAAAAAGACGTGGCTAGCATCCTCAGGGCTCGACTAGGTGAACACAAAAATAATTGTGTCCCTAGATGGTCCCAATTTTAAAGCCAAGCATTTCTGTGACCAGTAGCTGAAAAAAAAAATGTCTGACTCATGACACTACAGGGGTCATTTGCGACACTAAAAACTGCATTTGCGACACTGTTCAACTTTTTGTTAACTTTTCCCATTGACTATAATGGGAAACTTGTTTTTTAAATAACGTTTGAACTGTTTAATATTTTTTCATGAAATCTTCAAATAGCACATTGGGGACCCCAGCCACATGTTACCTGAAGTTTTTGGACTGGTCATGCAAACCATGTGACCTGTAGGCATGAGAAAAGAATGCGCCAAAAAGCATAAATGCAACTTTCTATTGTGCTTTATAGCTCCACGAAACATGGCAGATCCAGAGAGTTATGGCACCACTCCACGACTGCCAAATTTCAGGCAAATCTGTCATACAGTGGCAAAGTTATTAGTAATTTCACACTTTAACCTTAAATGGGGTACTCAACCTTAACTATAGTGACACTACCGTGCCACTATAATATATATTATACATATATATATATATATATATATATATATATATATATATATATATATATATATATATATATATATATATATATATATATATACATTATAGTGGCACAGTCGCACCACTATAGTTAGGGTTCAGTGGTCAGTTACATACTAAAGTCAAAAATTTGGGCGTTAATAACTTTGGACCTGTTCAACAGATTTGCCTGAAATTTGGTACACATGATGGGGCATGGTAGATATCTTCATTTGCCAAATTGCATTTCAGTCAGACTTAAGGTCTTTGCATACAAAATCACTGAAAAATGCAAAATTATCTGTTTTTGGAGTCAGCTTTTGGAATTTTGGACTTGGCCCTGCACAGCTGTTGTGTGGTGTGCCACTCTACAGGATGACTCATTTGAAAGAGCTTTGATGGCCGAACATGCCGCTTTTCATTTGGTGAAAAAATAGTAAGGCATTCAAAAGTTATGCCACTTTTAAGTTCCCATAATAAGTCAAAGGGGAACATTTATATGTATGTTTTGTGAACAAAGAATGGGGTTCTAGCAATCTGGTTCTGCCTGGTGATCAAAAAATTTGCAGGGTCGCAGTTCAAAAATCTTTGTCCCCGAGGATTTTAAAAATTCTTTGATCGCGAGGTCCGCCATCTTGTTTTGAATTTTCTGATTGGAAAAACACAAATATCTCGGCTCAGGGGTCACTTCTGAAGTAAAACTTGGATGGGTTTTACTCAGGAGACTCCGATCTATTGAGCCATGCCTCTGGTTTTATCCAACTCAGTCAAAAAATAGAGTTCTAAAGTTTTAAAAATCTTAATTCGTGGCTCGCTAACGATCTTTGATCGTGAGCTTGCAAATTCTTTGATCTCGAGATTCGTTGATCGCGATCGTGCATCGCGAGTGTGTGATGAGATGGCCAGATTTTTAAATTGATTTTTACAGCCCAAGGGTGCCATAGACAGTTAAATGAGGGTGGGTTTTGATAAGGGGGCTTCGTTGTGCCCCATCTCAATAAAAAAAATAAGTTTTCTATATCCCTGGTAGTCTAGCACCCCACCATCATGATTAGATACGTAATGATGTCTCAATCCCTCATAGTCTAGTAGCATCCCCAATGTGTCTTTCATTATAAAATATTTTTTTGGTATCCCTGGTAGTCTAGCACCCCCCCCCAATGTATTTGATTAATATTTCTTCTTCATATCTCTGGTAGTCTAGTGGCCCCCCCGATCTGTATTTAATTATTGTTATTGTTGATGTCCCTGATAGTCTAGCTCCCCATCACAATAAAATGGATAAGGAACTGTGATTTCCTGATAATCTACTGGCCCCCACCCCCACCCAGCCATGGCAGCCACCCAGAACCCCCACCTTTCGCGAGCTGGCGACTGGCACAGCCATCTCTCACCTCCACAGCCAGCCACCGACTGTGTGTATTACAAGCTTTAATTCAAACAGGTGCTCAGAAATAATTTCAGAGTGTCTCTTTGAGTTAGCAGTCATAATACGATCGGCCGGCTTCATGAGAGTAGGTGGGCTGTGCCAGTGCCAACTGAAGGATGGGTGGGGGAGTGCTGAGTGAGCTGCAACTGATGAAGGCTGACTACCAGGAAATCACGGTTCCTTATCTATTTTATTATGATGTGCGGGCAGCTAAACTACCAGGGACATCAACAATAATAATAATTAAATACAGATCGGGGTGCCACTAGACTACCAGAGAAGAAGAAATATTCATCAAATACATTGAGGGCACTAGACTACCAGGGATAAAAAAAAAATTATAATGAAAGACACATTGGAGGGGCCACTAGACTACCAGGGATTGAGACATCATTATGTATGTTATCATGATTGGGGAGGGGGAACTAGACTAACAGGGATATAGAAAACTTTTTTTTTTTATTGAGACAGAGCACAATGAAGCCTCCTGAGCAAAACCCACCTTCATTTCACTTTCTAGGGCATTCCTGGGCTGAGAAAATAGATTTTAAAATCTGGCCATCTCATCCCTCGCTCTTTGTTCATGAGCGAGCAATTTCTTTGATCACAAGCCTGCAAATTCTTTGATCACGAGATTCTATGACTGTGATCTTGCATCATGAGCAAGGGATGAGATGGCCAGATTAAAAAAACAATTTTCTCAGCCTAGGGGTGTCCTAGAAAGACAAATAAATGAGGGTGGGTTTTACTCAGGGGGCTTCATTCTGATGAACCATGGCAATGGTTTACCACAATTCTTTTAATTTTTTAAATTACAACAGTTTTTGTTCTTTGGTCGTGACCCTGCAAATTCTTTGATCGCGAGATTCTTTGATCACGATCATGCATTGCAAGCGAGGGACGAGATGGCCAGATAAAAAATCAATTTTCTCAGCCCAGGGGTGTCCTAGGAAGACAACTGAGAGTGGGTTTTACTCAGGGGGCTTCGTTCTGACAAACCATGGTGGCAGTCTACTGCAATTGTTTGAATTTTTTAAATTAGAACAGTTCTTATTCTTTGTTCATGAACCTGCAAATTCTTTGATCACGAGCCTGTAAATTCTTTGGTTGTGAGATTCTTTGATCGCCATCTTTGATTGTGAGGGGGAGACAAGATGGCCAGATTTTTTTATAATGCAATAGATAGGGAAATGTTACTAATCTTTAAGATTGAATATCTTAGAAACGGTTTGCTTTTTTTACTTGAAATTTGGAGGGTGTTTATGGCATGTCCTGTAGATGTGAATTATGATGTTTACATGTCAGTGAATATTTGTTTTGTGGAGATACTGCATGATGCACTTTCTGTGTTGCGGACAGTGTTTTGGATTCTGCTGGTGGCTTGAAATTGATAGGGTGCCTAGCCTCAGTGTCATGGATGTAATTTTCAGTTGTTGTGTGTTTTACATGTCAACAGGTGTGGAACTGTGCCACTCTGATGAATGAAAATGTCAAATTTTGACAGGTTATATCTTGGACACAGCTTGGTCTTTTTACTTGAAATTTGGAGGGTGTTGACGGCATGTCCTATAGATGTCAATAACGGTGTTAATGTGTTGGACACTATGGGCCAGATATTCAAAAGGGTTGTGCCATGCGCAATAGGGTTGCGCATGCGCAAGTCCAAAAGTGCGCCATTCTGCAATATTCAGCAGGAGGCAGTTGAGCCACCGAAAACAGGCTGAGCAACAGCGCAATGCAAATGAAGGCATGCGCATAACCCGAAGGGTGAATCCATGCATAAAGGCGCCAATCACGATAATCAAAGACTTACTGTCATAAGGCGGAACAGCTGGAAGTTGCGCCCCCAGCGGAAATGAGCCAAAATGAAAAGGCTCAAGGAAGAGGCGCAAGAACGCGACAGGGAAGACACATGAGGCAGAGAGACAGAGAAGGCCAGAGCAACAAACAGTGCAGGCCAGGGTGCACAGGACAGAAGAGGGGCAAGGGAAGGTGTATGGGGCCACAGAGTGCAGAGGCCAGTAGGTGTACCACGTGCAGTGGGGTAGCAGTCAGGACAGCGGGGTAACAGAGCAACATCAGCGGGGGTCACAAGCCAGGGAGATGGACAGTGCCAGCTTCCACATGGAAGCTGTAATGAGGGGGGTGAGAATGCATGCTGCAGGGGGACATGGCCGTGGAAGGGTCCGTCGGCGGTATGCCCCCAACAGGCAGTACCATGCCCGCATCAGCTTTGAGCTGTACACAGATGTAGAGATCATGGGCCGGTACCGCCTGAACAGGGCAATACTGAGATGGCTCTGTGAGCTGTGCAGTGATGTGATGCAGACACCCTCATGACCGAGTCACGCTCTGTCGGTGGAGACCAAGGTGACAGCCTGCATGTGCCTGCTCACCACAGGCACCTTCCAGAGGCCGACAGGGGACACCACAGGCATCACACAGTTGGCCACATCACGCATCCTCACCCAATTCCTCAGCGCACTGCTGTCACATGCTGTGGAGCACATCCATTTCCCCAGCACCGTGGCAGAGCGTACAGCAAACATGCAGGAGTTCAACAGGGTAGCGTATGCCTGGCATGCTAGGGGCCATAGACTGCACCCATGTGGCCATCGCATGCCACCTGGCCCGATGGGGCTGCATATAGGAACAGGAAGGGCTATTCCAGTGTCCACTGCCAGGTGGTGTGTGATGCCACTGGGCGCATAATCAATGTCTGTGCCACACACCTGGCAGAGCACATGATGCCTTATATGGTATCAGTCCACACTGTGCCATCGATTCGAGTGGGGACATCCCACAGGCCATCTAGTGGGTGAGAATCGCATGTAGGAATTGCAAGCGTGGGGCAAGGGTGGGAATGCCACAGGTGCCATGGCAGTGGCACATAGGGATATTGGCAATGGACCTGAACATGATACTCATCTCCACCATCTCCACACAGGTGACAGCGGATACCCACTCCGTCCCTGGCTTCTCACAACATACGGTGCCCATCAGTCCCATCGCAGCAGCGCTATATTAGAGCATGCCGCAACATACAACATCATGAGCGGGTGTTTGGGATGCTCAAGGCACACTTCGATGCCTGAGACACCTCGGCGGTGCCCTACAGTACAGCCCTCAAGGCCTGTGGGATATTCCTGGCCTGTTGTATACTGCACAACATGGCCACAGACTGTGGGATAGCCATTCAGGTCGAGGAGGGGGACAGTAATAGGGATGCCAGTGGTGCCGGTGATGATGGTGATGAGCAGCCCCCCCTTGGATGGCGGGACCCCCGACTGATCCGGCAGGCCCAGCTGCACCGGGACACCATTATGGAGGAGCATTATGCATGACACAGGTAAGTCAAGGGGCCATGTGCAACCAACACTGTCCTGGCGCAACCCACAGGCCCACAGAGTAACACACCAGGGGTGCATGACGGCAAGGGGAGTGGAAGGGACCAGTTACATAAACACACCATCAGGGAAGGGAGAACAGTCATATGGACACACACACACACACCAAGCACAAAGCGTACGTGGGCAGGTGCACAGCAGAGCAGGAACAGACATGGCAAACACACAGATCCACGGACCACACCCACCACCTGTACTGTCCAAGTATGTGTGTCAGATGCTGGGCACCCTTGCAGCTTGGTGTACAGTACAACGCAGGCATCATCATCATGCACACGCACCTGTGGACAGCAGTCGGGATGGTGTGCAGGTGGTCCGTATGTCGATGTGATGTGCAGGGCACCCACAAGTGCACTGCCGACCATGACGCACAGTGCACACAGGGCAGCACCAGACAGGGCCCGCACTGGGAGACAGGTCAGTCATGTTGCACCATTCCACGGCCACCGCGGATGCATGGGCAGCCCCACCATGACCCAACAGCACTGGCAGGCTGAGCAGGGGCCACATGGGGTGGCACCGATGGACCACCAGGGGTCCCACTGCCCGATCGTGACCTTGTCCGCAGTGGGGTCTGTAGTATGCCAAACATACCTGCACCAGGGGTGCTCGGGATGCCCACAGCAGAACCCGGCATCGACAGGCTTGGTGTCGCACGACGCCGGGAACGGGGAGTGGAGAGTGTACTGCATGGGGTACGCGGTACAGGGGCACCTGCTTGTGTGTCCAATGCAGCCACGACAGTGACCAATGCCTGGGTCTGCCTGTCAATGGCGGCGGTCACATCCATCCGCATATGGACCATCTCTGCATGGGCCAGAGCACAGTCCCTGCTGTGCCGCTCCACAGCCACGCACAGTGCCTCCACGGATGTTTCAACACGCCTTTGCTGCTGTACTGATTCATGCAGCAGGCGGGTGTGCTCTTCAAATGGGTACTCTGCCACAACGGCATCCTGTCCCCCAGGGTATGGAAGGTCCTGATGCGCAACACCCCTTGAGGGTGGGTGCTGTTCACCAGGACCAGGAATGGGCATATCAAAGGTGGTGGGCATGTGCCACCACTGGACACTGTACCCCCAGACCTGGTGGGTGGCTGCTGCTGCTGCCCCTCCAACCGCTGTGCCCCAGGGACCACTTGTTCCACTGCTGTGGCCGCAGCAGTGCCAGACACCTGCACAGCCACCAGGGCTGCCCCACCAGTGCTGACAGGCACAACCTGGGACTGTGCTGACATGCTGGCACACACGTTGGAACCAGCTAGGCCCAGGGGCATGTGCTGGCCTGCTGTGTGTCCATCATGGGACACACACATGTCACTGCCCATTGCAGTCCTTGCATCATCAGTGGTGCAGGTATGTGCTACAGCCACAGTCACAGTGTGCTGGCATGCTTGCATGCCAGACTGCTGAGACACAGGCTGTGCACCCCCCGCACCCGACTCACCGACTCCAGAGTTGGCAGCCCAGCGTGCATGCTGGTGCAGTGCATGCTGGCTGGTGAAAGAGGTGGATGGACCCTCCTCCATGTCCGGCAGGTCTTCCTCACTGTCTGGACCCACCACCACCATCCCCTGAAGATGAACAGGATCTGTAACAGAAAGACAGGACATGTGAGTGCATGTGAACAACCCCCCCCCAACACCACCACCATGTCATACCGTGCAGTGATGGGCTTCCACCTGTCTGGAATCCACCTCCTGGTACGCCCTCAATAGCACTCCGCTGCATTGATGCAGCCAGTTGGTCCTCAGCCGGGGTCAGCTCCACCACCGCTGGCTGGCCCCCGCCTGTGCCAGCACATGCAGTCCTGAGGGCTGCCACCTTCTCCTTCACCCTCCTGCGGTCTGTCCCCATCTTCTTTTTGCATTCCTTCACGGAGCACTGGTGGCTTCTGTGCAGGTTCACTGCCCGAGCTACCCCCTCCCATGCAGCCACATGGGCCTGAGGGGTGCCCTGCTGTCCACTCAGTAGTGGCTCCTCCTCCAGGTAGGCCTGGAAGAGGGCCTCTGTCTCCACTGTGGTGAAGTTGGGCCTCCTCCTCCGCCCACCATCCTCACTCTCACCTTGGCTCTGCTCGGTCATGTCGATCTGTATGGGTGGAAGTGGACACCTGTCACTGTGCAGTCTACAGCGTTATCCCATGACCATTGTCCAGAACATCACACAGCATGCAACCCACCTCTCACCTGCAGTAACCAAATCTGGCCAGCACAGCCCAATGTCGCACATGTATAGTGCAATGCATGCAAATTAGGAGTGGAGCAACTGTAATGAGATGCAAATCACGCCACTGTGCCTTCGAATGGCTGATCAGATGATTTGCATGTGTCGGCTGAATATCGCGCCGTTGCAATACGGTTGAGCTGGCTGAGCCAATGGTGCAGATCTGTGACTGTGTGGTACACTGCATTGTGCATGCCCAGGTAGCTTACGCAGGTGTCTGCTGTGCTGATGATGTGCTGTGCGCGATCGGCAATTCAGGCCATGGCCACCATTGTGCCAGTGGAGCTACAGCACAGGGCACCATATGGCACTGTGGCACTACTGCACAATAGTCCACTGTGGCGCTGGCATGCAGGTGACCGGTCACACAGGATGCGTAGATGTCAGATGGTGCTGTGAGTGGCCTTGCGTCATATACCCCTGACCTGGTGTCCGACCTTTGCCCCCTGGCGCTGTTCAGCTGCCATGTGTATGGCTCTGTTGCGCTGTTTGGTGACAGCGCTATGTGAACCGATGGTGCTATACGAACAGCGCAATTGGGACCTATGGTGGTCTATTGCGTAACATTTCCACGTGGGGTTGCCATGCTGCGGGGCGCCATATTGCCTGCTGTACGACCGCAATTATGGCACGCAGGAGAGCTCCCCAGTGGAGTCAGGTGGAGGTGGCCAACCTGGTGGCCCTGGTTGAGCCCCACTTTGGGGCACTGTTTGGTGATCAGCCCCTCACCATGGCCCGCACCCATGTGTGGCTGCAGGTGGCCACTGACCTGGTGAGGGTCACAGGGTGGTGCCAGTCTGCGAAGCAGTGCAGGCACAGATATAGTGACCTCCGCAGGAGGGAGCCGGACGTGCAGCAATGTCTCAGGTCACATGCCAGGAGGGGCGTTGTGCCTAGGCCAGGTGGGTGTACCATCTATGCACCCGTATTCTCCATAGGGGTGTGACTGTGTTTTGGTGGCGGTGCATGGGGGATGGCTCTGCCATGGTTGGCTGTGTCAGTGTGTGCAGGTGTGAGATGCATGGGTCTGGCTATGTGGGCAGGTACACTCACTGGGGCAGGGAGCAGTCTGCTTTGGGGTCACACTGATGTTTTTCTCAACATTTGTCACCCACAGGCCTGGTGGGGAGAGGATGCAGGCCCAGGCTGAGGAGGGCCGTGGCAGGGCCCAGGTGGCGGCTGGAGGAAGCGTGAGTGGTTGTCCACAGTGGCAGCAGCAGCAGCAGCAGCCACAGCTGCTTGATGAGTGTGAGTGTCATTACATCATGGATGCTATTGCATGCTGGAGGGGGTGGGCATGACCACCAGCCATGGACAACACAACCATGCACGACACAGGCGACAGTCATAACTGTCCAGTGTCACTGCACGTCTGTGTGTGCATCACTGGTGGTCCATGCATGCACTGGGCACATTGCTGTGGAACTGGCATCCCACCACATTGCCACGTCACTTGACAGCCTTGTTTGTGCTGTGATGGACATGGGCAGTGTGTGTGTGCAGTGGTGCACATAGCTGGTGCTGCCTGGTTGGGCGTGTCATGTGCATGGTCACTGTGGGTGGGTGCATACCATCACAGGTGTGGGGCACTAGGCTATATGCCTTTCAGGATGGGTGGTGTTCAGTGTTGTGGACAGTCACAGCCATTGACTGTGTTCCCTTTTCCTAGGTCTCAGCATCCTACGCCGGATGGACCGTGCCCTCCAGTGGCTGACGAGGGTGTCAGTCGCGACACATGACCTCCTCAGGGACATGGGCAGCCATGGGGTCAAGCGGCGCGGAGGAGGCGGTAACAGCAACAGGCAGCAGGAGACCAGCCTTCCAGGTGCTGAATGTGCTTCCCTTCCCACTTCACCCATCCCTCCACCCTGCCTTCCCTCTCCCAGTTGTTCACCCTACCCCTTACCCACCCCTACTTTGTACCCCTACCCTCCTTGTCTTGTACATATCTGTATATAGTTGTGTTATTGGTCTTGGTGTTGTATATATCTTTTTCCAATATATATATATTTTGTTATGAATACTGTGGTGGTCTCTGATTTGCAGCTGGCTATGGTTGCTCAGTTGCAGTGGTGTGCATGCCATCTGGGGTGGTATGGTCCTGGGTATGTGTGTGTGTGTGTGTGTGTGTGTGTGTGTGTGCATGTGTGTGTGTGTGTGTGTGTGTGCATGGGGAGGTGTCTCCGGTGTGGGAGTGACTTTCAGTCGGTCTTGCCATCTGCTGCCGCCCATTGCTGGGTGCCCAGGGTGGGTCTGGCTTGTATGGTTCTGTGCTACACGAGGTTGCAGTGTGCCGGGGGGGATGCATGGTGTTTACTGCAGTGACAGTCACTGCACATGGGTGGTGTCTTGGGGTCACAGTGCAGGGTGTGCTGTGCAGAAGGGGGGGCTGATGTGCATTGTGGTTGTCGACCCCCTGTGTGTGGCAGTCTCAGCCTGCCAGTGGTTGTGCTGGGGCGTCATGGCCCTGCTGTGCTTTGTTGGCTTGTCCAGATGGGCCAGTGGATCATCCATCCCTCCCCCAGTGATGCTGTGCTTGGGGTGTGCGGGTGTATTGTTGGTTCTGCAGTGTGTTCCTGTGCCCATGTGTGGCATGGCTGGTGGTGGGCCCCAGCCTGCCTCCCTAGTTGTGCAGTTCCATTGCTCTGCTGGGGGGGGGCTCTGCTTGCGCTATGGCACCTCTGGACTGCTCAGCTGGGCTAGCCTTGTTGCGCTATAGGCGCATCATTTCTGCTCAGCTTCCCTTCCTGGTTGTGCTATGGCACAGTTTGTGCGATATTCAGGCGTTGGCTGCTTGCGCAATTGACCTTGCTCCATGTTTGACTATCGCGCCCGATTGACGCCTGTGCGCAAAGTGACTTATGCCTGCTCCTGCTGTTGCGCACTTTTTGGGCGCAGTTTGAATATCCGGCCCTATATTTTTTGTGAAGATATTGTGTGGCGAAGTTTACTTTTTGTGGATAGTGTTCTCTATTGGTTTACTAGATTTACATTTGTTTGATGGGTGGCCTTCCTGTTGTCAATGTACTTTTTAGTCATTGGGTGTGTGATGTGGTCTGACACTTACAAGTTGGTGGGAGTGCGGGGACCAAAGGACCCTGTGCTCTACCAATGTGCGCAATGTTCTACTTTTCTATTCTTTCTTAAAAAGTAAGGAAATTCTATGCAAAAATCTTCATTAATACATCAGTTAGGGTTCTTCTACAGTGAAAAAAGTGAGGAAATTCGATTTTAGGGTTCCACCCCTTGCACCCCACGCCAGCCCACCCCCACCAACAGGCATGGGGTATGCATTGGGGTCGTGGCCCTAACTCTCACCCCATTCTCCTACACTGCACCACCTCAGCTTGTTTACACATGGAATTGGGTGAGAGTTAGGGACCAATAACCCCAACACACACCCCGATGCCAGTTGGTGGGGGAGGCTGGGGGAACCCTAAATCGAATTTCTTACTTTTTTCACTGTAGAAGAACCCTAACTGATGCATTAATGAAGTTTTTTGCATATATATATATATATATATATATATATATATATATATATATATAATAGTACAGCAGTGCCACTATAATTAGCCATTTCTATGTTAAACTTCAAATTTTGTATTTTAATAATTTTGCAACCATTTGTCTGATTTGCTTGAAATTTAGAACAGATGGATATTTGTGGTTGGTCTCCAGATTTGGAAATTTGTGTATTGATCGGATGTATGGTTTCAGACTTGTAGTGTGCTGAAAAATGTGAAAAATCCCAACATTCCATTTTCTTTAGATGTCCACTTTGTACTGAAGACTGCAGCTGAGTGGGTTCAAATTGGGTGGGCTAAATGGGTCAGGAGTCACAGATGTGCCTTTTGAAGATTGTGTGTAAACATCTTGTTCCGTTCAAAAGTTATAGCATTTTTAGTGCCCTGTTATATCCTATGGGAAAATTTATATGTGCAGCTCGAAAATTGTTGTGATAGTATTTTTTAGTGTTGAGCTTGCCAAAAATAGTGTTGTGCTGTCGCCATTTTGTTTTCAGTTAGCGGGAGAGAGAAAACACAATATAAATCAAAATATACTGCACTTTTCGACACACCAACCACTGAGTTTACAATTTCGGGGCCTGAGGAACAGGAATCTGGCATTAGGTTTTCACCAGCTGGACTGGAATTATGGTTTTCAGATTTATTTCACCATTTTTACAATTTTTGATCGTGACACTATCTCAAAGTGCAACAGCAATATGCATGATCATTAAAAACACAACCACAACACTATATTTTACATTCGTGGTTGTGTTCCCATTATAAAGATAGGAGTGTTGCGATCATTTCTTGAATGACCGTGGTAACACTGCTGAGCCACATTTTCTGAAATTATGTTTTCTTTGTCACTTGATTGTGGTCAGCTGGATTGTGATATTGGCCTGGAATTTTCAGGGTGGCAAGCCCTACTGCCGCAGGTGTGCCTTTCAGTGGTTTGCTTCGGAAACGTTCACCACATCCCTAGTTATAGCATTCTGAATTTACAAATTTTCCCATAGGATAACATTGTGGGACTTGTTTTCTTTGTCACTTTATTGTGACTACGTGCATTGTGGTATTGACCTGAAATATTTAGGGTAGAAACCCCTACCCCTACACGTGTGCCTTTAGCTGCTTTGGTATGGAACTATTGAACATGGCCATAGTTACAGCATTGTGAACTTTGGAAATTTCCCCATAATATAACATTGTGGCACATGCTTTTTTTGCCCTCTCATTCTGGCAATGTGGATTACGCTATTGCCCTGAACATTTCACGGTGGAAAGGCCTACATCCACACGTGTGCCTTTTGGTGTTTTGGTATGAAACCATTCAACAGGGCCATAGTTACAGCACTGCAAAGTTCAGAAGACTCCCCATAGGGTAACACTGCAGTGCCCGTAACGCCTTTTGGGGCCTGTATCTCAAAAACAGTTAGAGATACGGACTTTTCATTGCTAAAATCCTTAGCCCCCTGCTAGCAGGCTAAGTACAGAACTAGGTTAGAAAGGCATGAAACTCCTGAAATTTAAAAATGTTTTCTACCATGTGTGGTTCCTGAGATATTTGCGAATTACTATCCCACATGTACATTTTCATGCGCATCGATGATTGGCATGCCTTCACAGTTGACACTCACAGTATTTTCCAGTGCCCGTACTAGGGAAATGATGAGCGACATGTATTTGGTCAGTGTATTGCTATGACAACTACTGAGTTTCACGATTACAACAACACTTAACTCCGCTTTGCAGCGCACGCGCTTCATGAGATATGAGCAAATTATCATAACTAGGCCTCCTTGCTTTATATGGCGGCTATATGGAACCACACTTAACAGTAAGTGGGAGTGCAGGGCCCAAAGGGCCCATGCTCCCACAAACACACAAGCCACCAATTTCTATTCCTACTTACATTACACTTTTAAAAAAAGAAGGGAAATTCTTTGCAAACACTTCATTAATGCATCAGTTAGGGTTGTTCCACAGTGACAAAAGGAGGGAAATTTGCTGTTGAGGTTACCCCCACCACCCCACCCCACCAACCCCACCAACAGGCATCGGGGTGTGCGTTGGCGTTGGCCTAACTCTCACCCCTTCTCCTATACTGCTCCACCTCAGCTACTTTTACATTTGGAATGGGGTGAGGAGTTGGGCCTGTGACCCCAATGCACACCCCGATGCCTGTTGGTGGGAGATTAAGGTGAGCAAAATTGGTATGGTGGTAACCCTAACAGCAAATTCCCTCCTTTGTTGCTGTGGAACAACCCTAACTGATGCATTAATGAATTTTTGCAAAGAATATATATATATATATATATATATATCACACATCACACACAGTAAGGATGAAGTGATATGCCACTAAGTAAATAGTCGTATTCTCACCACATATTGATATTAGCATGCTGACGTGTACAGAGTGAGAAAACCACCATATATATATATATATATATATATATATATATATATATATATGTATACTGTGTACACATCAGCAGAAAATATCAGTACTCTCTGAACGACACACATCTGAGGAGCCATCACACATCTGAAGAGCCGAATGCCAAGGGAACAACACCAACAAAAAAAACCCCATAGATACCACATACAGTACATAGTTTAAAAACAAACCATACCAAAGGAAAAAAGCCCCTATTGTATGTGATGTTAAGGGGTTTGAAATGAGTACTATTACAACTTGTGGCAAGTCAGCTCCAAGAACAATCACTTGTGGCTCCACTATGTGGAGCCACTTATGATATTCCCCAAGCTGACTTGCCACTCATTGTGATATTACTCATATCAAGCCCCTTACCATCACGTATCCCCTTAATATATATACATATATGCAGGTATAATTAGTGTTCAATAGGCACTTTAATGTTAAATGCAAACCTTTGCACTTTAATAACTTTGCAACTGTTTGATTGATCTGCCCAAAACTTTGCCTGCACAGTCTGGTAGCATAGATCTCTGGATCTGGAAAGTTTTGTTCCAGTCGGATTTGTGGTTGCGGAGCTGCAGAGTGTAAAAAAGTGTAAAAAGTCCTCAGTTTTTGGCAAATTCTTTGCTCATCTCTGCAGTCCGAACGGTTTGTCCATCTGGTCTGACATTTTCAGGATACATGGGGACTGGGTCAGAGAAGAGCGTTTTGAAGGTATGGTGAAAAAATATTAATCCGTTCAAAAGTTATTAAAGTTTAAAGTTTCCCATTATAGCCTATGGGGAAAAATATATGTCGCCCTCAAAAGCACTTTTGCTTTCGTGAAAGCACTTTTTACTGCCGCAAATTGATTTAGTACTTTTGTGCTGCCACCATCTTGTTTTCAGCTAATAAGGCAGAAGAAACAATGTAGCTCAAAAAATAATGGCCTTTGGTAAACACCAACAGTTGGGTTTGCCTGATTGGGGCCCTAGGAACACGACCCTGGTATCAGTTTTTTGATATGATGCCTGGAAATATGTTTTTAAAATGTTTCCACCATCTTAGCCGTGGAACTTTTGTGAAAGTACTGCAGACTTTTGTAAATGTTCCATGGGTACTTTCGCAAAAGTCCTGCATCAAAAATGGTGTGACCTTTGCAAATGTTCCACAGTACTTTCGCAGAAGCTCCCCCAGCTAAACCAATGGTACTTTTGCGAATTTCCATGGAACTTTCAAAAAAGTTCCACAGGTAAACAGGCCCCCCAAAATAGTTTCTTTGCCACTTCACAGCAGAAAAATGGGTAGGACTTTTGGGCTGAAATTTGCAGAGTGGCAAGCCCTTACACCACAGATGTGCCTTTTGCTGGGTTGGTGAAAAAATGTTCAGCTGTTCCATAGTTATAGAGCTCTGAAGTGTTGCAATTTCCCATTG
This sequence comes from Neoceratodus forsteri, assembly GCA_016271365.2. Taxonomy (NCBI): domain Eukaryota; kingdom Metazoa; phylum Chordata; order Ceratodontiformes; family Ceratodontidae; genus Neoceratodus; species Neoceratodus forsteri. The sequence goes on along the minus strand of CM057449.1, from coordinate 1,122,374,211 downwards.
GATAACATTGTGGCACCAGCGCAACCTTTCGGTGCCTGTATCTTGAAAATGGCTTGAGATATGGATTTTTCACTAAGCACAGCTTAGGTGTACTAAGCACGTGTAGAGGTGGCCAGGTCATGAATATAACTGCAGTGGAATTTTTTTTTCAGAGTTCCTATGGTTACTGAGATATTGCATGTTTTGCAGCACAAGGGTTACCTGGAATGGCTCTAGGCCTGTGCTATGTCTTTATATTTATGGGTACATGGAAGCACAGGGTTCATAGAGCCCTGCACTCCCACATATGGATTCCATTATGCAATAATGGGAGCACAGGGCCCTACATGAAGTCATTCATTCACAAAGTTGTGAATTATTAAAGTATGCACTGCAAGCCCATTGGTCCACAGTGTGGACCAATGAGCTTGCAGAAACTACTGTAAGCTGTCATTCGGTGGGCAGCCATGGTAGTATGCAGGTGGGTATGCTGCCCGCTGATGATTGGGGGGAGCTGGGTCCTGTATCGGGGGGGGTGAAGTACCACTGGACTACCAGGGAGGGTACTTGGCACATTGAGACTGTGATTGGGGATTTGGGTGGGGAGGGGGAGCTACTGAACTACTAGGGACATTAAGTTTACTAATATCATGGTGATCGCAGGTATAGGAGGGGGAGTGGGGAACCACTGGACTACCAGGGACTATTGTGTGTGCTTGTGGATGGTGTTGTGAGGGTTGCTACCCACGGCTGGTGGCTGCTGTGTTGCACACTGCAATACAGTGGGCCGCCAGTGGGTGGATAGCATTTGAGCCAGTTTTTTATGGGCTCAACTATGAGCCCAGGTATGCAGCACATCTCTGGATTGTGCCAGCAGATGCGCCGCACATCACTGGCTGAATATCAGGATGTGCCACATATGCATGGGCACACCCCCCAGGAGATGTGCCACATACATATCTTTGAGCCCAGGTGCATCGAGAATTGTGCTACTCAGTTCCCACATTTGAATATTGCCCCGGGGCACAGTTCTGGGGCTGCACTGGTGCATCTCAGTTGTGCAATGCACAACCCTTTTTAATATACCTTGGCCAATATATATATATATCTATCTATATATAGATAGATATATATATCTATCTATATATAGATAGATATATATATATATATTATAAGGGCACGGTTGCACCCCAATAGTTAGGGTTGAGTAGGCACGTTAACGTTAAACCTCAATGTTTGCTTGTTAATAACATTGCAACCGTTCAACAGATTTGCATGAAATTTGGTATGCATGGTCTGGTGCAGTAGATCTCTTGATTTACCAAGTTGCATTTTGGTTGGACTTGCAGTTTCTATGCAGCAAAACATTAAAAAACATGTTTTTTGCTACTTTTGAAATGTTTGTTGCCCATGGCGCTGCGACCACTCCGTGTGGTCTTTTGATCTGAAATTTGGAAAGCAAAAAGGGGTGGGGTCAGGGAACAATCCAGTGTTAGTTTGGAAAAAAAATATTAATCCATTCATAAGTTATTTCATTTTTTAATTTTCAAGTTCTGAGCATGCTCAGTTCACTCCAAAATGTATATGTATATTTGACAAACTAGGATTGGTCTCACAGTCAAGGATTTTGTCATCTTGCAGACTAGGATTTAAAAAAAAATTCTAGTCCATCAGAAAAATTCCTTGTCTGCAAGCTGCCATCTTGTTTTCAGTTTTTCCCCCTAACAAAATGTAGCTTTCTCCATGTGTGAATTTTAGGACAAACGAGGCATGGGTTTTGTTCAGGGTGACACCCTTTACAATGCCATGCCTTTGGTATGGCTAGTTTTAGTCAAAAAATAGCATTTTAAAATTTAAAAATTCTTTGACCATGACTCACTAAAGATCCTAGTCTGCGAGCTATCAAAATCCTAGTCTGTGAGATGATCCTCATTTGCGAGCCTACAAAATCCTTGTCCGTCAGTTTGTGACCAGATGTCCCTTCTTGTGGACCAGGATCAAGCTGATGGTCAAGGATTTTGCTACCTCACGAAAAAGGATCATCTGGCAGACTAGGATTTTGTCAGCTCATGGACTAGGATTGGTTTCTTTGAATCCTCTTTCATGAGGTGACAAAATCACGGTCTGGGAGCTGTCAATATCCTAGTCTGCCAGCCGATCTTCTTTCGTGAGGCTGCAAAATCCTTGTCCATCACTTTGTGACCAGATGGCTCTTCTTAAGGACCAGGATTAAGTTGACAGGCTAGAATTTTGCTACCTCGCGAAAGAGGATTGGCTAGCAGACTAGGATTTTGTCAGCTCGCGGACCAGGATTTTTTTTTAAATCCTCTTTTGTCAGTTGCCCAAATTGCAGTTCGCAAGTTCTGAGAATCCTAGTCCACCAGCCAATCCTCTTTCACAAGGTAGCAAAATCCTTGACTGTCACATAGAGACCAGATAGACAAAATCTGATGGTCGAGGATTTCTCACGGACCATGATTTTGCTACCTCATGGACGGGGATTGATCTGATGGGCAAGGATTTTGCTACCTCATGGACTAGGAATTTTTAAAGATGTAAAAAGTTTACCATTGCATTGCTAATGAACGGTTTGGTCTTTTTACTTGCAATTTACAGTGTATTGAGAGGATGTCCTACAGGTGTTAATTATGCTGTTTAGGTGTTGGGGAATTAAGCGATTGCATAGATATGCCATCATGAAATTGAGATTTTCCCCATAGGATAGCATTGTGGGGCCCATTGCACGTTTTGGTGCCCATATCTCAGAAACAAAGCACGATACAGACTTTTTGCTACTGGCAGCTTGGAAGACTGGAGAATGCAGACTACATCTGCAGTGGAATTTTTTCCGTTGCTTTTACGGTTCATGAGATATTGGAAAATTAGTGTCAGAAGGGTTCCAAGAGTATGTTTCCAGTGGTTTTCAGTGGCCATATCTTGTAAACGATGTGAGATACAGATTCAGTTGATTTATGTCATGTGAACAACTCACTGTCATGATTACAACCACACTTGAATTTTTTTTTATATTTGCTATGGTTCCTGCCATATTGGCAGACTAGTGTTATAAGGGTTCCTTGCCCTGTAGTGCTGCTGTATGGCTCTGTACCTATGTATACATGGGAGTGTATGGCACAGAGGGCCCATGCTGCCACACATACATATCATTATGCACAATGGGCAGCATTGTGGGAGCACGGGGCCCTTTCAACACATGTTACTGTATTTACTAGTTATATTACACTTCTGCAAAAAGTAAGGAAATTCATGGCAAAATCTGAGTTTAATGTATTACTGTAGTTAGGGTTAAAGCAACAAAAGTGAGGAAATGAGACATTAGGGTTGAGCCTCTAACACCCCCAACACCGCACCCCTCCTCCATAGACTGACAGGTGCTGGGCTGTGCCATGGGGTCATGAGACCTAACTCTCACCCCATTCTCCTTTACTGTAACATGTCAACCTGTTTACACATGGAATGGGGTGAGAGTTGGGCCACACTACCCCATGGCACACCCTGGAGCCTGTCAGTCTGTGGAGGAGGGGTGGTGGGGTGTTGGGGGGGTTAGGGGCTCAAACCTAATGTTTCATTTCCTCACTTTTGTTGCTTTAACCCTAACTGATGCATTAAATGCAGTTTGTTTGCCATGAATATATGTACAGTATATATACAGACACACACACATATATACAGTATATTATACTGGTGCTGTAGCACCAGTATATTAGGGTTGAGTGCAAACTTCTATATTAAACCTGAATGTTTGAACCTTAGTAACTTTGGAACCGTTTAACAGATATGCATAAAAATTGGCATTCATAACCTCTGGGGGTAGGTCTCTTGATCTGATAAATTTTGTGTGAACCAGTTTTGTGGCTTGTGATATACAAAGCATTAAATAATCCTAAATTGTACACATTTGGGGCATTTCTTTGTCCACATGTCCATTTCAGAAACTGCTATATGTTTTGCTCTGACATTTTCAGGGTAGGAAGACTCTGGGTCACAGATGTGCCTTTCAAAGCTTTTCTTTTCACAGATGCCATTATTTTTTGAGCATTTTTCATTACCACCTATTATTCTTGCATATAACTCTGCGTTCTATGTATGAGAACAACAGGATTTTCTTGACTTGTGCAGTTGCAGCGTGGACTCATACTGCCAGCTGCACAGTCACCTGTGATACCCCTGCTTCTCTGGTGTCTAGTGGTACCCCCCAACCTCCATTCAGTTATGTTATCTGACACCGGGATGCTCACACCCGGTGTCAGATATACCCCCACTATAGTCCTGTATTCCCCACCCAGCAGTGTGGCACACTAGGGAGCCCACTCCTAGTGTCTCAATGCATGTATGACCCCCCAACACTATAGGACACTGGGGAGCCCACTACCAGTGTCCCAAAATCAGTCCCCCAACATCTTCTTAATTACTGATACAACTAAAAAGAAGAAAACTATCTCTCATTGTGGGACACGGGGGTGCTCACTGCCATTGTTCCAAGTTCTGTCTGCCCCCCCACAGTGTGGGACACTGGAGAGCTCACTACCAGTGTCCTGATGCATGTATGACCCCCCCTTAACACTGTGGGACACTGGGGAGCCCATCCTCAGTGTCCCCAAATACTCCCAATTGTAAGAGCTGTAAAACAGAAAGTAGTACCCAATGTTTTTTTAACCTGTAAAAAAGAAATGGTCCCCCATCATCCCCCCACCCCCTCCCCATCCCGACCCTCCCACTGAGCACCCACCACCCCATACCCCCCTTGCCCTATACTTACCAACAGAGATTGGTGGCTGTCATCTTCTGTGGACCAGGACACATCTGCACTCTTTAAAGCTGAACCATGATTTGAGAAATCAAGGTAAGTGCCATATAATGGCTTTCAATGGCATTTTGAACTTGATATCTCAGCCATTTTTAGGAATTTTTACACCACGTTTTCAACATGGGGTTCTTGGGTCCCCACTGCATGAACACTGTCTCTGTCATTTCATTAATTGGACCCGTAAGGTGATTTTGCAGTCCCTGCATGGAATCACCTTTTTGGGACCATTTAATTAAATGACAGTGCCAGTGCTCATGAGGTGTGGTCCCAAAAAGTCCATGTTGAAAATTTGGTGCAAAAATGCCAAAAAACGCTCGAGTTACATGCAGTCATTGAAATTTTTCTACACACACTTGTAACTGTGACAATTTTTAATATTTTTTTACTCCAACTTTTCAGCATTGCCATTTTTTCACACCACCTCATGAACAGTACAGCTCTAATTTTTCACATCCTGCTCGAAATGTGTTTTTGCACCTGTGGTGCAGAATGGTGCATTTGTGGTACAAAATCACCTTTCAGGATTGAGTATCAATATGACAGTGCCAGTGTGCATGAGGTTAGGCCCCCAAAAAGCCCATGTTAAACATTTTATGAAAAAAATCCTATAAATGACTGAGTTATGAGCATTCGTTGAGATTTTTCTACGCACGCGCAGGATTTTGATAAGTTTTAATATTTTCACTACAAACTTTTAACATAGCTATTTTTTCATGCCACCTCATGAATAGTACAGCTATCATTTTTCACATCCTGTCCAAAATGTGTTTTTGCACCTCTGGTGTGGAATGGTATTTTGCCATGGATTTGAACATATTCACCTATGGGCTTTATGAGGTGGAGTCATAAGAAATCTTTTCAAAATTTAGAGTCAACATATGAAAAATGCCAGATTTATGACAATTCATTGTAATTTCAGGATGCCAACTCGTATATTTGGAAATGTTACATATTTTGACCCCAGATTTTCAACATAGCCTTTTTATTACACAACCTCATGTACAGTATGTCACAGCTGTTATTTTTCAAATCCTGTTCAACATGTCTTTTTACACCTGTGCCATGGAATGATGTCGCACTTATGCAGAATATGGTTTGGTGAGGATTTGAAACAGTTGTATACTGGGTACATGTGCTGGGATGATAACATGGCTATGGTGATAATTTGGTCACACATCTATCTGAAGGACCCTGCACTCCAACAGTAAAATAAAAAAATTCACAGAGCATAGCAGTGCAATTACGGAGGGTTGGAGCTCAGGACCCTTAATAGTGATAAAAGTAAAGTATCTGAAAAAGTAAGGAAATTCATTGCAAAACACTTTGTTAATGCAGCATTAGGGTTGAAGCATCAAAAGTAGGGAAATGTTGATCCTAGGGGTTTCTGAATCCTAAGACACCACCCTCACCCTAGGCTTCAAACATGGCACTTCCTCACTTGTTTGAACCCTGTTTCACTTGCATGCAGTGAACAGGGTGTGCCTTGGGTTGTAACCTCTAATGCTCACCCCATTTCAACAGTTACTAACCTAAGATGGGTACAGAATAAAACAATGGGGTGAACATTATGGTTCACAACCCCAAGGCACACCCCTTATACCTGTTCCTGCATGCAGGATGGAGATAGAGCCTTAGGGTTGGAAGCCAAGGGTGGGGGTCAGGTGTTTGGGTTGGAAGCAAAGGGTGAGGGTGGTGTCTTAGGCTTGGGAACCCTAAGAGTGCATTTCACTACGTTTAACACTTCAACCCTAATGGTGCATTAACAAAGTTTTTTGCAATGAATATACATGTGTGTGAGTGTGCGTGTGTCTATATATATATATATATATGTATGTATATATAGGGGATATGACGTGGCTTGACTGAAGATATCATATTTATCTTCTTGACCAATGATATCGATATCTCACGTTGTGCGCTCGGTGAGATGACTTGATGTCATTGGCCCTCAGAGAAGATAAACATGATATTTTCAGTCAGACCATGTCATGTTCTGTTTATACAATGTGTGTTTTGGGCCCCATGAACCACAACCCCCCAAAGACAACTCAACACATCCCTCACCTGCATAATAGATGGCATACTGTATGTTATTTTAATAAATTAAGTGGTAGATCCTGCCAGTTTTAAGTTATGGAAAGAAACCTATCTGGTTGATTCTGCCATTATTTAAAAATAAGCAATAATTTTAAAATGTTTTAGGTTAATTCAGCCACTCTGCAATTCATAAACCTAACAGTTGTATCACTTTCTGCCCCAAAATGTAGTGTGACCGGGCGGTAACCACACTGACTCATAACAGACTGCCACACCTTTATACTAAGGCAGTCTGTTTCGGAGAAGTTAAGAAACTGCAGCAAATTTGGTCAGTTTACCAGTTTTTCTTCAAGGGAAGCCCAGACTGCATCAACAGGACAGCGATTGAGTTGGCCGCTTCAGAATGGGAGAAAGAAGCGTGAGCGTGTGTTGCTATAGCACAACACACTTGTGCTTCCTTCTCTCTTTTTAAAGTGGCTGATTCACTCGTAGTCCTGTCAGTGCAGTCTGGGCTTCCCTTGAAGAAAGACTGGTAAACTTACTAAATTTACTGCAGCTGCTTAACTTTTCTGACATAGGCTGCCTTTGTATAAAGGTGTGGAAGTGTGTTATGAGTGTGTGTGTGTGTGTGTGGCGGGGCGGGGGTTGCTGGTGCTAGAAGTGCGCGATGCAAAATGAAACAGTTTCACTTTTTTTATGTGACATATAGGAGCATAGAGATATTTCCATGATGTATAGGAACATGGAGATATCACTATGACATATAGGAATGTGAAGATATCACTGATGTCTTCACTGCCTACCTGAGATGCCACTTTTTATCCCCACATTTATCCCCAAACACATGCTGTATATATATATATATATATATATATATATATATATATATATAGTATATATATATATATATATGCATACATATACATATACTTAGCAAACAACAGTGTTACTGCACCAGTTAAGGTTCAACTTAATGTCACAAAACTAGGGAAATTTGATGTTACTGTTTCCCAAGCTTAATGCCCCACCCCACCAAGCAGTAAAAGGACAAGACCACACCAGTAACCACTGACAGCCATCACCAGGTTAGACAAATAACATGCAAGTGTTTACAAATGACACAAAATACATCCATTTTCAGGATCTAGTTCTTCTTTAGCCATAAATACACATGCACACTACAAGACATACACAACCACCTCTGGCTGCAGAAGCTCAGGCCCCAGCAGAGTCTGCACTTCTGGAGGTGCAGGCACAAATCCATGAATCTCAAATCAAAACATTACTTCTGTCTGTTGAAATGAAGACCTCCACAGGACCAGCACTTCTGCAGCCACAGATACACATGCATAGTCCAAGAGATATGACTGACTTCTGACTGCAGATGCAAATCCACAATACACAAATTACAACACTACTTCTGTCTGTAGAAGTTCAGGCCCTTGGAGGTCAATGATTCTGCAGTCACAGATATATACAGTATGCACAGTGTAAGACATACACACCTACTTCTGCTGCAGATACAAATCCAGGATACCCACATTACAACACTACTTCTGTCTGCAGACACCTAGGCACCTGCAGGGCCAGTGCTTCTGCAGCCAGATGCACACTGCAAAACATACACACCAGCTTCAGCACTCACACTGTTATGCTTCTCAATAGAACTGATGAAGTATTTCTTTTAACTGTAGTGTGCTGTATGCATTTTTTGAAGGTACCACATCAATGCTACTGCATTTGTGTCAGCTGACAACAGTTGTATGATGTTTGTCTAATTTGATGATGGCTGTCTGTGGTTGCTTGTGTGGGCTTGTCTTTTTGCTGTTGAGGGAATTTAGTGTTGGAAACCTCAAATCTACTTTTTCTACTTTTGTTGCATTAAGTTGAACTCTAACTAGTACATTAACAAAGTTGTTTTATTACAATTAATTTCCTTTTATTTTGAAAAAATTAATAAACTGAAATGACAACAGTACTTCTAGCTGCAGAAACCCTGCCCCTCATGGGAGTGAGCCAGTCTTCCGCAGTAGAGATGGGAGAAGCTGTTTAAATTTGCTCCTCAAATTTAGCTCAATTCACGAAGTGTGGATTGATCCGCAAAGTGTGTAATTTTGCCAGGAACTGCAGAACTCCACCCATGCAATGCAGAATTTCACCTACAAATGGCAGAATTCCACCCTTGAGTGGCAGAATTTTGACATTTGTGGGCAAAATTCCACTATTTGTGGGGAAAATTCTATACTTTGTAAGCAAAATTCCACCATTCAGATGAAAAACTTCATGATTTGGGGCAAAGTCAAAGTTGCTGAGGGTAGGGAAAACTTTGTGAAACTCCACAGATTTGAATTTTGGCCACTTCATGGCAACTTCACCAATGAATTAAAAGTTCCTCATATCTCTATTCATTAGTCACAGATACACATTCACACTACAAGACATACACAGCCTCGTTTGGCTGCAGATAGTAATCTACAATACCCAAAGTGCAATCCACTTCTGGATGCAAAACTGCAGCCTGATTGTGCATGATATGGGTGTGTGATTTAGGTACTGTAGGGCCCTTTTCCTACAGAAATACCATACAACAGCCTTATGTACATTAGTTTACAGTGCAAATGGTCCATTCCATATGTATACAATGTGTGTAGTGCCCTTTGGTCCCCATGCAAATCTCACCATGGCATTACATGCATCTTCAGAGTTTGTGTAAGGCTCTTCAGGTCCTGCACAAATCCTGTAGTCCAGAATTATGTGCATTTTTTAAGACTCCATGACATACACAGGAATGATGAATTTGCAATTCAACCTTTTTAATGTTTTTTACAGTAGTACAACATAAAAAAAAAACATTTAGAGGTGGAAGTGATGCTTCTCACCTACTGTGTTTGTCTAAGGGCCATAAAAATAAGATTGTTGGAAATTTGATAAGCAAAGTATACAAAATGGCTGAGTTATGAATAACAGTTGATTTGGAGTACGAACTCCACATTTTATGTCAAGAGCTTGTATTCGTAGGTGACAGCTTCTGATAACCTTAAAATTCTTGGTTCATTACATAAAATTGATAACTTGAACTAAGCAAATTTTTATGTCACAAGCCAAGAATTCTTCCTTTGCAGTTTTGTGATTACCTAAGCATTCTTTGTTCACAACAAAACAATTCTTAGTTTTCAAGAATTTCAAGTTCTTATGTCAAGAACCAAGAATTCTGTGTTGTTACTTTCTTGTGAGTCATTGCTCACAGCACCATGACAATAGTGTTACAACATGCTTAGACAAAAAGGACCCTAACACTGAGCACCACTGTAATATTTTTAGGACTAGTTCCAGTCCTGGGTCACAGTGCACTATGTGATACATGCTACTGTTGCTTTAAATGAGCTTTTAGAGTTTCTTATTCTGATCACATGATACAGAACATTGTGGGTTTGTAAATAGAACAGCCAGCAGTTTTTCTACTGGAGAAAGCTGTATTTATTTTAAGTATGTTCAAAGCTTTAAACTCAATACTTTTCAAATTAAAAAGGAACTGCTCAGGTGATAAAATTTGAGTGACTCAGTTGCATGAATTTATTGAATGATTTAGCTGAATATGTAAGTGATGTGTTAAGATTTAAGCAGTGTAATTTTCACAGAATCACATAAATTGGATGGCAGAAATGGACCACACTGGCCCATCTAGTCTGCCCGTATATCCACCCCTTCCCCCCTCCTCCTTTACTGGCTCTTAACTTTCACCCCTCCTCCCAACCCCCTATGTCTGTCCCATGCCCTCTTGAATCTCACCACCATTTTGTATCCCACCACCTCCTCTGGTAGCCTCTTCCAGGCCTCCACCACCCTCTCTGTGAAGAACTGCCCCCTCACATTGCCTCTGTATTTCTCGCCTTCCAATCTGAGGCTATGCCCCCTTGTTTTAGTGCCCTCCTTCCTTCTGAACATGCTCCCCTCCTTCACCTTATTGATCCCCTTCAAATACTTAAATGTTTCAATCATGTCCCCCCCTCTCCCTTCTGGTCTCTAGTGGGTATAGATTCAGCTTCCTCCACCTCTGTTCTTATGGTGTTCCCCACATCCCATGCACCATCTTGGTTGCTCTTCTCTGAACCCTCTCTATCCCCTGTACCCCATACTCTAGGTGCGGCCTTACCATGGTTTGTATAGTGGCATTAGCACCTCCCTCCTTCTGCTAGTTATTCTCCTTCCAATGCAGGCCAACATACCATTTGCCTTTCCCACTGCCTTGCTGCACTGGTTTCCCACTTTAAGATTGTTCAATATAATAATACCCAGATCCCTCTTCTGCTATGTTTCCTTGATTCCCCCCCCCAAGGGTGTAAGCTGCTCAAAAGTTTTTCTGCACCAGGTGCATCATTGCACACTTTTTTGCATTGAATTTTAGTTGCCAGGTTTATGACCACCTCTCTAGTTTCTCCAGGTCTTGCCTCATGGCCTCCACTCTCCCTTGGGTGTCCACTGTATTGCAGATTTTTGTATCACCCACAAATAGGAACACCCTACCCTCTAGTCTTTCTGCTAGATCGCTGATGTAAATGTTAAAAAGTAGGGGTCCCAGTACTGATCACTGAGGCCTCCCTCTCATCACCCCCTTTACCCTGGAATGTACCTCATTTAACACCACTGTTTGGTTTCTTCCTGTCAAGCAGTTTTCCACCTACCTAGTTACTTTTTGGCCCACCTCTAAGCTCTCCAGTGTATTTACTAGCTTTCAGTGCAGGACAGTGTTGAAGGCCTTACTGATGTCCAGATAGGCCACATCCACCACCCCTCCCTGGTCCACTACCTGTGTCACCATTCGAAAAACACAATCAGATTTGTCTAGCATGACTTCCCACTTTCAACTCCATTCTCTTAGCAGAGTGAGGTGCTGTAGCTGCTTGGGTAGCAGAAGCTTTCAATTGAGTATATTGGGTGTTTACTCACCTGGTAAAGGTGATTGTGTTGGTTGACATCCATGGCACTCCAGACATTACATCATGGGTTTTAGCCCACCTGCTAGGCTAGTGATGCACATGACTCTAGGATCAGATTTCTTGTATATCCAGGTCCCAGCAACCCCTGTTCTCCAGTTCAAATCTTCCATAGCTGAAATCAAGGTTAGTAACGAACAAGCACGAAGAAAAGGACACGGTAACCATTCCATACAATAATGCAGACTGAGGCGATAAGTACATGTGGGCCAATGGCCCTGGTTTTTATTTATCTATTAAAAACAATCTAAACTAGACCCCTAAGAGGTCGACGGTTGACATCTTGGATGTCCTCAGTAAAATATATCTTAATCCCCTTCAAGACATCCGTTTGATTAGTCTAGTCCTGGTCACTCTGAGCACTCTGTCGGGAGGATCTTGGAGTGCCATGGATGTCAACCAACACAATGACCTTTACCAGGTGAGTAAACACCCATTGTGATTGGTTGACTATCCATGGCACTCCAGACATTACATCATTGGTAGATAAGTAGCAGTACTGTACCCTAGGGAGGGAGGGAGACAGAGTGGTCTAGGAGTGAGAGGAGGAGCTGGCGGATAGGAGAACCTGTGTGGCAAAGGTTGGTTGTAGCTTGTACAGGTGCTGCAGTCTGTAATGTTTGGCAAATGAATGGATGGAAGTCCATGTCGCCATCTTGCAGATGTCTTCTGAAGACACGTTGGCCCTTTCTGCCCAAGAGCTGGCTACTGCCCTTGTGGAATGGGCCTTGATACCTTCTGGGGGTGACAGTTGCTTAGCCGTGTAGGCTTCCTGGATGATTCTCCTGAGCCAGCCAGCAATGGTAGACTTAGAGGCTGCCCTGCCTTGTCTTTGCCCCCTTGTGACTATGAATAACCTCTCTGTCTTACATAAGGGCAAAGTTCTGGATATATAAATGGAAAGAGTGATCCTGACATCTGGATGTGTGGGACAGGCCTATTGCCAGGTTGACTGTCAACCATGAATGTGGGTAACTCAATGGGTTGTTCCCTGTGAAAAGTGGAAGCGACCTTTGGTTTGAATGCTGGTACCGTATGTAGGCATACCCCCGGGGGTGAACACAGTGTAAGGTTCTTTGTATGATAGTGCCCCTAACTCCCCGATCCTTTGTGCTGAGCAGATAGCGATGAGGAAGCAGGTCTTCAGACCCACCGAGAAGAGGTCTACTTCATGTAGTGGTTCGAAGAGGGCTGTACTGAGGGAGTCCAATACCAAGGGGAGATCACAGGGGGCGATGGATGGTCTAACTCTGGGTCATAGTACTTCCACTGCTCTTAGGAAGCGCAAGGCATCTGAGTGTGCTCCTGGACTGTATCCCCCAATGGGACCAATGGGCGCTCCAATGGCTGAGAGTTGTACCCTGAGTGATGAGTGGGCCAACCCCTTGTCTACTCCCTATTGAAGGAACAAGAGGATGGTGGACATGTCTGCTAGTTCAGGATCCTTATCTTGGTTTCAGCACCACTTCACGAACACTGACCATTGTCTACCATAGGTAGAGGTGGTTGAAGATCATCTGGACTGTAGCATCATGGAGATGACTGATTCATGGTAACCTGCTCTCAACAATCTCTTCCTCTCAGGAGCCAGGCTGTGTGTTTTAGGGTCTGTGGAACTGGGTGTAGTACTGGCCCCTGAATCAGCATGTCCGGCTGGTAGGGTAACCTGTGACTGTCCAATGTCATGGCCAGCATTGTGGTGAACCAGGCTTTCCATAGCCAGTAGGGTGCCACCAGAATGATGGTTTATCATGAAGACCAAATCTTGGCCAGTACTTGTGGTAGCAAGGGAATGGGGGGGAACATACGCATGATCCTGGGACCAAGGTTGTGACAGGCATCAGTCCCCTGAGACAGGTATTCCCTGTATCTTGAGTAGAATCTTTGGACCTGTGCATTCTCCATTGTGGAGATGAGATCCATGGATACAGGTCCCCAAGTCTCCTGAATCATTTGGAACAGAGTGGGGTGGAGACGCCACTCCCCTGGGTGGACTTGTTGCCGGCTGAGCCAGTCTGCTCACACATTGAGCTTGTCTGTGAGGTGTACTGCGCCGAGATGTATGAGGTTGGACTGCGCCCAGTTGAGGACCATAGCTGCCTCTCTCAGCATAGCTCTGCTCCTGGTACCCCCTTGTTTGGTGATGTATGCCACTGTGACCTGGTTGTCGGAATGAACCAGAACTGACTGACCAGAAATGGAGGATCCAAAAGCTTTTAGAATGTGATATACTGCCCTCATCTCTAGGACATTGATGGACAACTTGGCCTCTGATGTAGTCCATTGGCCCTGTGCCGTCAGTTCACCCAAGCACGCTCCCCAGTCTGATAGGCTCACGTCTGTTTCTATAGTGGTGTTGTATGATGTCTCTAGTGGAACCCCTCTTGTGAGATTGGAGTTCACTGTCCACCATGTTAGTGACTGTCTCACTGATGGTGGTAGAGGTACTATGAGGTGCAAGTTGTACTCGTTCGGTGTTCCCCAAGTGAGGACGTAAGACAGTAGGGGTCGCATGTGCCACCTGGCCCAAGGGATCAGGTCGATGCAAGAAGCCATGCAACCTAGTAACTGGGCTATCCTGCCCATGGTTGTCTGATGGCAAGCCCTCAGGTGGTGAGCCAGTCTTATTAGGTTGTGTACCCTTGTTTGGGATGGTTTTTCCCATCCCTGTGATGTGTTGATTTGCGCCCCTAGGTGTTTTATCTGTTGCATGGGCACCAGATGGCTCTTGGCTTGGTTCATCACCCTTCTGTGCTCCTCAAGTGCTCATAGAGTGATCTTGCTGTCTTGATGTGAGCGTTCCTTGGAGTGTGCCCAAATCAGCTAGTTATCCAAGTAGGGAATGATATCCAGACCCTGTTCTCAGAGTCTGGCTACTAGCACTATTAACACCTTGGTAAACACTCTTGGTGCCAAGGTAAGACCGAAGGGTAAGGCCTGATAATGATAATGCTGGCCTAGGATGTGGAACCTGAGGTACTGTCTGTGTTTGGGCCTGATGGGTATGTGAAGGTAAGCATCCTTCAGATCTATGGACGTGAGGTAGTCGCCTACCCGGATACTGCGAAGGGTTGACTTCAGGGTCTCCATTTTGAACCTTTGAGAAACTACATGTTGGTTGAGATGCTTCAGGTCCAAGATGGGGCATAGTTCTCCTGTTTTCTTGGGCATGAGAAAGAAAATGGAGTACACTCCTAGTGTCTGTTCGTGGGTGGGACCGGGCTGTATTGCTCTGTTTTGTAACAACTCCAACAGAATATGTTGGACCTGATGAGCTGTTGCCTTCTTTTTGGCAATGGTAGAGCTTATGAATCTGTGTGTGATGGGGGATTGGGATAGCTCTATGGAGTACCCTCTCGACACCACGTTGTGGACCCACCTGTCCAAGGTTGTGCAGAACCGCTGGTGTCTGAAAAGCGACAACCTTTGTCCCTCAGGAGGGCACAGTTCTCACCCGTGTGATGTTCTGGTCACGTAGTCATTGTTGCTTTCCCCTATTACCTCTACCTCTTCCTCCAAACTTGGTCCTGAGGGCTCTGAAGGAGGAAGGTTGGTAGGAATGGGTGAAGGAACTGCGGTATCCACTGGATGTTCCTCTGCCTCGAAATGTATTGTGTTGGTACTGGGTATCTCTGTGTGTTTGGTGTGATTTGTTTCCCCCCCGAAACCTCCACCTAGCGGAAGGGAGATAAGTGTGCCTGTTCTTATTTTTGAGTAGACCTTTACCCTCCTCTTTCTGTTTCAGGAATTCCTGCAGGCCCTTCCCAAAAAAGTATTTTCCCTTCATGGGTAAATTTTGCAGTAGTGGTTTGGACTTGTTGTTGGCTTCTCATAATTTTAGCCACAACACTCTTCTGGCATGGTTAGTGATCGCTGTAGCCCTGGCATTCAGTCTGATGGAGTCAACTGCCATGTCCACCAGGTATTTTGCAGCATTGAGAGTGCATTCTAACAGTTCTGCCTCTCTAGTTTTCGGGTTTGCCTGCTCAAGGAGCTCCTCAAGCCATAAGATCTGGGCACATGATGTGTAAATGGCCATGGTAGAGACTTTGGTGGCCGTGCCCTCAGTTTTGAAGGCCTTCTTTAACATGTCCTCCACTCTTTTGTCTGTCAGGTCCTTTAACGATATGGTTCCGCAAGATAGTATGGTTTTCTTACTGAATGCCGCCACCTGAGGATCAATGATCAGAGCTGTGCACCAGTAGCTGGCCTTGTCCTCCTGGACTGGGTACATGCAGTCCAGGTTTCTCTTGTTTGACATTCTGCTAGGCTCTGTGGATTGCCACTCTTTGTTGAAGATGTCCTCGATAGCCAGGCACACTGGGAATGTCTCCTTGATGGACGCCTTTTGCTGGATCAGAGGGTCTAGCTTTGATTCTGGTTTGCCTTCTTCAGTGTCAAACCCCAAGGTGGCCTTGACTATTTTCATAAGGCCAGGAACAATGTCGAAGGAGCAAAGTTTAGATGTGAGGGATGGCACGGATTGTGGTTCCATGTCCTCTTCATTGGTCTCGTCCCATCTTCCTCTTCTGGCATCTCCTTGTCTTCTCCGGAGTCCGGTCTATGGTTGTCTGGTACTGATTCTACAGGATCTGGATGCTCTTCATGGGCTCCCCCTGTATTATCTGGCTCCGGCGGTGATGCGGTAGTTGCCCTATGCTGGGTAAGGGATTCTAGCTTTTCCATTATCTTCAGCATAAAATTCTGTTGGCTCTCCATCCTAGCTACTGTAGCCTGTTGATTCTGAAGTAGGATAGCTCCAGGATCCATCCAGGTAGAGCCACTGGGCTCTGGGATACTGGGGTCCATAACAGAAGTTTGCTCCACTGATAAGTCACCATCGACAGGCGGGGCATAGGGGGCCTGGAACATGGGGCAGGAGGGTAGCACTGCAAGAGGTGCATTTCTTGGCTTTGACCATCTGGTGAAGAAAAGAAGAGAAGGATGCATATTATTAGGACTGAGGCTGTTTAATACAGTCTTAAAAACATTTTGAGAGTGTTGGGAGTATATAGAAGAACAACAGGCGGTGTTCAGCATGAGGGGTCGCTATAGTGAGGGACCCAGCAGAAGAAAGCCACTGAGGGTGTCGCTATGGGGAGGGACCACCATGTTCTTAGAAGGTCATATAGGGTCGCTATAGAGAGGGACCCCATATGGAAGTAGCGGGGAGCTGAGGTTAAAGGGAAAGAGAATAATGGACCAGGAGGATTCATCTGGCCATCAGGAGCATTGCTTTAAGGCTTGGGCCCTGTTGCAGCTCCCTTTCTATCCCGATTTGTTTATAACCCCCCTTCTGGTACAATACCCCAGGATTTATTCCTTTTCCTAGGAAATATGTGAACCCTCACTCTCACTTTGCTTGTGAATAGAGCAAGCGCTCGTTGTTTCAGAGTCCTGCAAGATTTGCTTAGGCAGTGAGGGCGTTGCCCCCCCCACGTTAGGTAGGAGGCCAGCCAAGGCCAGAAGTAAGCCTTGTGAGCCATGTGGCTGAGCAGGCGTGGGGGTTAGAATCTAATTGCTTGCTCAATACCAACTCAACCCCCCAAAAAATAGAGTTATCCCAGAATGGGATTTTGTTTTAGGACGGCAGGGAAACACTCTCCAGTGGTGCGCTGGCCAGAAGTATGTCGAGGTAACCATGAGGCCAAAAGAGAGCATGGAGTGAATGCACAAGGCCATTTTGGAGTCAAGAAACCCTTGGAAGAGTTAATTTGTACTTATTTCTCCAGAAAACACTGTAGCCAGTGGCAAGGAGAGCTAAATTCATGTTGCCCCCCACTGGAATGCTCTCCCAATGGGACCAGAGGAATGCGCGGTGCCGACCACGCATCAGGGAGAGGGGCACCACGCAGCGCTTTGTTGGCCTTGTCCTCCTCACATTAGGCCAGAGGCCTAGAAGACAGCAAACAGCTCCCCTGGACTGAAACCGGCATGCAGAGAGAGAATAACAGGGCAGAGTACCCTTTTTATTTTCGACTGAAGTGATCACAACTCTACTTGCTCGCGATGCTGAACAGTGAGTGTAGAGCTTTGGGGCTGGCCTGCCTGTGTACTGCTGTACCACGCGAGGTGGGAGAGGAGCAGGCTGGTGCCAGGAGCCGTGAATAAACATGGGCACAGTATTCTTTCAATGCAGAAAGGCACAAAAACACAACAAGGAAATCCCTTTCCTTAATCATGCTGTAATTTTGCTTTTTTTTACATTAAACCAACTAGAAACCACAACTTGGGGACAGACAGACATGCCAAGGTGGAAATAATTTTCAAATAATACTATGAGAAAGATAATACAATCTTACTGGCTTGCCTATAGCCCAAGAACTAGGTAAAATATATATGTATATATTTATAACAATCATAAGGAAACTGGTCTCAGAGTTTAAGCCAAATTACACAGGCTGCATTATTAAATTCCCCTTGGGAGGCCATTCCAAAAAACAAACTACAGCACATAAGAATCTCTAGGTATCACGGATAAAAAAACTTAAGAGTTATAAAGAGAGGCCTACCTTTCTGGAGTAGAAAAACAGGGATCCTGGTGTGCTAGTAGCCTGATTAGATGCACGATTTGAACTGGAGAACAGGGGTTGCTGGGACCTAGATATACAAGAAATCTGATCATAGGGTCATGTGCATCACTAGCCTATCAGGTGGGCTAAAACCCATGATGTAATGTCTGGAGTGCCATGGATGGTCAACCAACACAACTGGGATTTAAAAGTTCACTCTGTAAGTGATAAGGTATGCGTGGCTTGCCTTCTTAATGTTATTTAAAGTTTCCGTTGCACTGTATGTATCTCTTTCTATGTTGTTTACTTTGAGGTACTGTACTGTTGCTTCTGTGTGTTTAAAATGTATGTCCACTGTCGTTATTATATAAGGTATGTTTTGCTTTTTTCAGTTGATTTTTGTCCTGTGTGATCTGCCAATGTTAGATTTTGTGAAGTTAGATTGTATCCATTATTTTATGTTTTCAGCCATGGAGTGGACTCTTACTGGGGGAATCTGTCGGTGATCATTGACCTGTATGACTTATTCCAAAAACAACCTGTCTTGAGGTAGGGTTATCATAAGGATAAGGTAGCCCCATGTTACCAGGTTTCAAACAGCGAGGTGGATAAATTGGTCAGCAACCCTTGATAAATATGAGATAAGACACAGGATAGATTAGTGTTTAAGAAAAATACTGTAGCAGAGGATTTTCTCACATATAACCACCCTCTACATCAGCCTTATTATGCTCACTGTATTCATACATTTTATTGGAAAAGAGCGATTTCTTGTATGCCAGGTTTATTCTCAGTCTCTCAGCTCTATACTTTTTTGGGAAAGGCACATCGATATTTCTCCATAATACGGTTAAGTTGTCTACTGGTCCTGAGGACGTCTTTAGTAAGGATGGAGAAAAGTAGTATGTGAGAGGGATTTGATCCAGGAAAAAAAATGACTCTCAAGTGGGCAAGGGGATTTCCATGGTCCTGACTGCACCCAATGTCTATTTTCCCCACTGATTGGGGGAGGGGGCTAAATTGACTGCTAAAAGGCAATGGAGAGCTTCTAACCAGTACCTAAATTTCCACTGAGCAGGGTGAATGGACCTGGAGAGCTTCATATTCCTGAGTGGCCCCAACAATTAAATCACCTGCCAAGTACAGTAGGTATATGGACAAGGTTTCATCACAATCCTGAATGCACTCAGCAACTGAATTATGATGTAAACCAAGTAAGCTCAACATTACAGAGTGGGTGAAACATTCAGGATAACTTTAACAATACCTAATATTTAGACACAGTCCAGGTTGTATTTCGTAATTAGTGCTGTATTCCTCCTCCTCCCCATTATTTATTGCTGAAGTCATCTGTATAAAAACAAAATCTTTGTTCCTAAAGAGTTTGTCTATTCCTGTTGCTTTCTCCCTATCTGAAGTCACAGAGCACTTCTTGTGACATCACAGTTACTCCCATGGCAACCGATTGTGATGTGACAACAGAGGATTATGACTTTAAGTAGGGAGCAAGCTATAGTGTCAGATAGACTCTAGAGAAACTCTAAGGGATAAAAATAATATAGTCATGCAACTGTCCTTAGTAATAAATAATGGGGAGGAGATATATATAAAATATAAAATATATATGTAATGCAGGCAGAATTATATCTAATTGTACCCAGTTCTTTTGACTGCTTCATCTGAGACTCCCATCTACTAGCACTCAGTCTTCGCCTCACAACTGGATAACCCTGTATATCCGCTGTTACCTCAATAATTCCAAGGCTACCCCCTTTTCACACTTTGACAAGGCCCCTGGCTACCCTCCACCCACATCATCCCC
The DNA here is from genome assembly GCA_016271365.2 of Neoceratodus forsteri. Lineage (NCBI taxonomy): Eukaryota > Metazoa > Chordata > Ceratodontiformes > Ceratodontidae > Neoceratodus > Neoceratodus forsteri. The sequence goes on along the minus strand of CM057449.1, from coordinate 1,122,354,039 downwards.
CCTGCCCCTACCCCTCCCACACCAGCTTGACAAGGCCAATGGTTGCCACCTCCTACCTTTCTTATCCCCCTGTCCACCTCACTCCTGCCCCTACCCCCCACACCAGCTTGACAAGGCCTAGGTCTGCCACTTCCTACCTTTGTTTCTTCTATCTTTATCCTTCCCCCTCTCATCTACATGTTCCTCCTATTAGAACGATAAAACTGTGTGTGTGTGTGTATATATATATATATATATATATATATATATATATATATATACATATAATATATTTGCTCACTTTATTTTACTGTTTTTGTAAACATTGTACCTTTTCTCTTTTGTATGTTTTGTCTCCCCTCCACACTGACATGGAGCCTTTGTAAATGACCTATCTGTGCTCAGCGGTATTGTTATCCAAGAATGAATAAATAAAATAAGTAAATAAATAATTATTATGCCTCTTGAAGTTTTTTTTAAAAGTGTCAGTAGCTCTCTAAAGAGCAGCTTTCATGATGGTCCAGAAAGTTACATCTTGTAGTCATTATGTGCAATACTAGACCTGAAAGGGAGTGTGCATTTGTTTTTTTTGGCCAATGTTTACTCTGCCTTCCATAATTTGGATTTGTTTTTAAGCCCTGATTTAGCTCTGCTGCATTTGACTTTGCTAATCAGCTGCTGGGCTGCTGGCTCCTGATGACATCACTACAAGGCAGAGGAATGACTCACACTGTATAGTACAGTGGAGTCACAGCAGTTTTGCAATGGAAATCTACCAGTACTCAATATACATACTGTATTCCCCCTTCCCCAAGGGACCCTGTTAGCAATGCATTCTGCCAAAATCCAAATGTCCCTTGTCAGTATGTTTTTTGTAAAATTTACTTACTTCTGCCTCTGTAACAAAGCATGAGGATTGAGAGAAGATAGACTTGCTGTCAGCACCTTTCCCAGTCCTTTTGACTTTCGTGCATAAATTACTCCATTTTGTGAAAGACAGAAAATGAACCTTATAAGAACAGAAGGCAAAGTTTCAACTGCTATGAACATACATCTAATAAAAAGAGAGCAATATTTTGTTGAGAGATAGAGAGAGACTGAGATTTAAAGAGCACTTTCCCAGTCCTTTTGACTTTCATGCACAAATTACCCCTTCTTGCATTGATTCTGGAATTGCATTTCATTACTGTCTTCTGCAGTTAGTTTTTGCATTCTAAGCTGCTAAAAACTGCAGGGTGTATGGGAGCTTCTGTAGCAAGCCTGGTGTTGCTGTGGATCCAGGGCTGTCCTGCTCACATAACTATATGGCAGAGGAATAACTCACACACAAGTCAATTTTACAAATAAAACATACTGACAAGACATTTAGATTTGGCATAATGCATTGCTAACAGGGTGCCTTGGGGAAGGGGTAACTCAGTATGTACACTGAGTACTGGTAGTGCAGTCAGGCAGCCACAACTCTGAACTCCCCTGTGGCTCCATCTTTAGCTTCTTTGGCAGGGTCAATGCAGCCCTTAGCAGGTGCTTCCTCTCGAATCACTCCCTGATGGCGAGGATCATTAGTGGTCCCGGTTCCTCTACTCAACTGGCCGCTACTCAGTTTGCAGAGACCGCAGCTTCTAAGGACAAAAGGCAGGATCCCTGCCACTTGGGGCACTTTGTGGCAGCTGGAAACAGCAGTCAGGCAACTGCACCTCCAAACTCCCCTGCAGCTCCATCTTTAGCTCCTTTGGCAGGGTCAAGGTGGCCCTTAGCGGGCACTTCCCCTTGGATCACTCCCCAATGGCAAGGATCATTAGTGATCCTGGCTCCTCTGCTCAACCAGCCACCACTCAGCTCACAGAGGCCACAGCTTCCTAGGACAAAAGGCAGGTAAGGTAGAGACACTCTTGGCTTACAAGCTGAAAATTCTATTGGGGCTTGCTGCCTGTAGTTAGTACATTGAATGGCCGCTATGGAGTTCTGGTTCTTCTTCATTGGCTGAGCAGTTTTTTTGAGCTTTCAGCCATGCCGTTAGTGCTTGGCACTTTTTTCTGACCCACTGTTCCTCTACAGCACTCAGCAGCCAGAGGGACTTGTAATTTTGGGACCACCCACCCTCCCTGGCCCCGACCTGTATTAAATGCTCTTGGTGAGTATTTAAACCCCACCCCTTGCTGTCTACTGGTCACCCTTTTGGGAACAGTCACATCCTAAGGCTGTTTCCATGGCTGACATCTTTGCTGCTTAATGGGGCCTTGAGTCCAATCCTCCCTATTCTCTGTAGGTGATTCTCCATGCCCACCCATTTTTACTCCTACTAGCAATAAGTGACAACCAAACATAGGAACACCAACACAGTACTCCCAGTGTTGCTACTTGACCGGAGTCCTTGTCTTACTATTGACACTGCACTACTCAACTGATCTACTAGCCCTACCACTCCCTAGTGCTAAGAACTACTCCACCACTGGTTACAACAATTTTTGCTTTTCTAACCGAATGGTTAGGTGTGAAATTACTACTCCCTATTGCTGGCTCCTTAAACTCATACCTTTTGCCAGAACTACAGACTATCTTTGCTACTCTTCTTTTCTGCCAAAATACACAGTCTCTCCTGTTCTTCCCTAATTGAAACATGGGCACCTCTTTGTCACCTCACGCTCTCAGGTGACATTGAACTAAACACAGGTCCTCCTGATGGATCTATCCCTAATGACCCTACTTCCTGGTTCACTAAGAAGGAACTAAACATTGCTCATATGAACATCTGAAGTCTCACTGCAAACTTTACACAACTACTGTAGAAGCCTGGATGGCCATCCACTTACTGGACATTCTCAGACTAACTGAAACATAGTTAAAACCCCAGATACCCAGTTCCATTTATGCTGTCAATGACTATAAGCTCCTAAGATGTGATCGTTTTACCTCACAAAGGGGTGTGTGTGTGTGTGTGTGTGTGTGTGTGGAGTTGTTTTCTATGTCAGAGAGAAGCTAGGTGCCATGATTTCTGGGGTAAACTCAGTCTGCTTATGTGAAGATGTTTGCTTGGCCACACCAAAAAGCTGAACATTGTCTGTACCTATAACCCTCCTAAAAATGAGCTTCAGGGGTTGACAAATCTAATTAATTACCTCTCTGCCCTACAAGGTAGACAAGAGCTCATCTTAATGGGAGACCTCAATCTGGACTGTTTGGGGAAATGCTCTAATCTCCATGCCACTGAGCTTGCCAGGCTCCATTTGACCCAACTGATCTCCACCCCTACCAGGGTACCCAGTAATTGCAATCATCCCTCCCTGCTAGACTGGGTCATTTTTAATAGGCCTGACTGGATTCAGGACATGGGAGTTATACCGGATTGTGTAAGTGATCGCTCCCCAGTTTTTTGTATCTGGAATGCAAGAATCTCCAACACCCCTCCCCCCAGAGAAATACAATTTAGAGATTTATCAAAACTTGATAAATGAGCCTTATTCATGGAACTCCAGAACATGGACTGGGCTCCTTTATACAATTCCAGTAACATGGAACTGGTGGCCCAGTACCCCATCTCCATGTTACTGCTCATTCAGGGTAAATATGTCCCTCTAAAAAGATGCCATATCCGAGGCACGGCCACCCATTGATTAACCTTCTGTTTGCTGGCTTCTTTAAAGAAGAGGGACAAAGGCTGGCTCAGGGCAAAGCTAACCCAATTTCCTACAGACTGGGGTCATTACAAAAGACTTCAAGACCTCTGCAAGACTTCCACCAGAGCTGCAAAAGGCAATCACCACCTTCAGCTACTCACCTCCTCTGTCAGCGACTCCCAAGGCTTTTGGAGCCACTTCAACACTATCTTAGGGAAAAATAAGAGGAACAACATCTCCAATATGGTATTGGATAGCCACAGCTGTAACAATCCACTTACTATTGCCAATGCGCTCAACTCACATTTTACCGACCTATCATCCTACTCCCCTTCCCCTGGGCCAATGGCAAAGCCCTTACCCAGCAACTCTGAATCAACACCTCAACCTTTTAATTTACACCCGGTCACCATATCTCAAATTCTGCACATACTTAAATGAATCTCTCCAGTAGGGTCTGCTAGAGTGGATGGACTCCTGCCAAAGTTCCTAAAACCTATAGCCCATGCCATTGCACCTCCTGTAGCATGAACCTGTCTCTGCTCACTGGTCATGTCCCCTCATTGTGGAAAATGACCAGGGTAGACCCTGTTCACTAAAAGGACAACACTTCTATCATTGATACCTATCGTCCTATTGCCATCCTTTCCACTCTCTCAAAAATATTAGAGAAAATTGTTGCCACTTAAGTCTCTGACCACCTTCATGCTCTCAGTCTTATCATCCCTGAACAACACGGATTTAGGCATGGGCATAGCACCTCCACTGCACTGGTGCAATTCACAAATGATGTAAGACTTGCTATGGACAAGGGTTTCCTTACTGGGACAACTTTCATGGATCTTACAAAGACGTTTGATCTAGTTGACTACCCTTTGCTCCTAACTAAACTCTCTTCCCTTGATTTTTCCTCTGGTGCCACCACTTGGTTCCAAAATTATCTATCAGATAAGTTTCAATTTGTCCAGATAGGAAGGGCTAAGTCTTCACTGGCCAGTGCCAGGGTTGGGGTACACCAGGTATCTATCCTTGGCCCACTACTGTTTTCGATTTTTATAAATGATCTCCCTCCTCTTGGCAGACAGTGCTCTACTGTGCTTTATGCAGACAATCTGGTTCTCTACTCCACCTCTCCCAACATTTTAGACATCAACACAAACCTCAACCATAATTTCAAAACTTTCCAACATTGGTTACTGCAGAACAAGCTAGTCCTTAAAACTGTGACTATGCTTTTTGATTCAAGGGCAAACATTCATTCCTGCTCTCAGCTTCTAGCTATAAATACACTCAAGGGTGTTCCCCTAGACTCAGTAAACAACTTCACATATCTAGGTGTCACCCTTGACACTGCCCTGGATTTTGATCTGCACCTAACTACAACAATTAAATCTGTAAATCTCCAACTTGGACTAGCCTACAGAATCCTACATAGCCTCAAATCAGTAGCTAGACTGGTTATTGCACAGGGGATCTTTCAATCTAAACTAGCTTATGGGCTACTAGTCTATCCAGGGACCATGGATGGTCTGTTACAGAATTGGGATATTTGCTACAATAACATTGGTCACTTTGCCTCGGCTCTCCCAAAGTTAACGCACTGATGCTCTCTTTATTCTTCTCTGGGTTGGCTGCCATCAGGAACTTTTCACCAGCTTACCACTTTGTGTTTTATTAGGAATATTGTCTCCTCTGAAGTGGCAGAAAAATTGGCCATTATGCTAAAACCAGCATCCTCTGCTTATCTCCTGAGATCTTCGGATATAACCTTCCTCGTCCAACCAAGAAGTAAACCAAAAAGGGTGAAAATGCTTTCTCAACTAGTGCACCAAAACTATGGAACTCCATTCTGCAGTCCCTCAGAAATTCCCCTTCCTTGCATAGTTTCAAGTATGACCTCTGAATGACTCTAAATAGGCCCGGCCACTGCTCTTGCTCTGGACCAACCCTGCCTGTTGATAAACCCCCCTAGATTTCTGGCTGGCTGTGGCTCCCCCTATCCTGGATCGCTGACTATCCTCTGCAAAGTTAACCTAGCTAGATACCGCTCTACTCACTAGCACTTATATGAATATAGTTAACTTCTGATTTTAAATGTTGCTTTAGTTCTGTATCAATGTTTGACATAATTGTTACTGCCAATGCACTGTTGTTCTGTATTTGTCTGTATCAGTATTCTCATACTTATCTCTTTTTTCATCTGTATCAATCAAATGCTTTACTGATGTCTATTATGTTTTGATATATTGTAACCTCCTGGCTTGTACTTGAAAATAGGTAGCCTTGCTGTTTAGTGTACCTGCCTGGTCAGCAAAAACAAAATAAATAAAAACTGCTTTGACTGTTCTGTACTACACAGTGCGAGTCACTCCTCTGCCCTATTGTGATGCCATCAGTACAGCCCAGGGTCAACAGCAGCACCAGGCTTGATATAGAAGCTCTGGTTCACCCTGCAGTTTTTAGAAGCTCAGAATGCAAATACTAACTGCAGAGGACAGTAATGAAATACAATTCCAGAATTAATGCAAGAAGGGGTAATTTGTGCATGAAAGTCAAAAGTACTGGGAAAGGTGCTCTTTAAAACTGCCTGCTCAGTGGCCAGGAGTGGAGGACAAGAGGCCCAACAATGCAGTAGAATTTTCCACTGAGTGTGCAAATGGTTTGGGGGAAGAGAGAGGAGTTTCAGGGCTGATCTGTGGTTGCATTGGGAATTCTTCAAACACAGCAATTACATTTCATTGCTTGCATGGGCAGATCAGGATGGAGAGCACAAGGGTAGGAATTTATCTTGTAGTTTTGGTGATTTACATAGACTATTAAAGCTTTGCTCTTGATTTTGGATATTCAACCAAATCCTGTTATTATTCACTCATAGTGTCCTGTTGCCCATCACCCCATATTACTGTGTCAGCCAGCAAGCTGCTGGTGCTCCTCCTAAGTAGCTGCATACATTTGCTCTTGCCATCTAATCCTCATCTTCGTCCCTTACTCCCTCATCCATTGCCTGTGATGTTTACTCCGTGATTATATGTATACAATGTAACTAATATTTGCATTTTTAATAATATTGCTGTTTATTTTTGTGCACACTTTTGTAATATGTGCATAACCAACAATTGCTATGAACAACCTGTTGTTGTAACTGCCCTCCGTGGGACTCACTTGAAAAGATAGGCTCGACAATCTAAATGTGGATTTCCTGGTGTGCAAAATTGTTAACAAACAAATACGTCAATAACCAAATGAATGCATTCTTTGTCTTCTTCTATATTATAGTGACATGGCAACACACTATAGGTAGGATTGGTAACCCCCTTTTTGGGGGCCATTAATAACTTGGCTCTCCTTTGACAGAATAACTTGACATATGGAATCTGTATTCTTAGGGCCAGGATCTCTAGATCATTAAAATCTGGTTATGGTTAGTTTGGTCAATTTTCCTTAATGTGCAGAATATGGGAGTAAATGATGATGTGTTGTGGACTGAACATCCCTCCCCTACTGAATTAAGTTGAACTAAATGAAAAATTAGCCCAAACAGTGTCTCTCTGGGCTGATGTGGTAGTAAATTTCAATCCACAAATGTAAAGTATGTAAATATTATAAATAGAATCTTGCTTGACAATATATCACATAAGGCTATATTTCATTAAATTAAGGGATATAACTGCAGTATAAATACAAGCAGCACTGAAGTGTGAGTGATTTAGATAAGTCTGCACATTTTCTCTATCTTGTAAATTTCTGCCGGTGTAATTTATATTATGGATTTTGTACTCTTGTATCATGCCCCTTTATTATATACTGTATATGCTTGTAAAATGTTTCATTGTCCTGATTTGTACTCTTCACTACCTGGATCTTACTAGAATGAGCATTTGTCAATGCTGAATGTTGATTGCTTATATGTGCTGGTTAGGTATTTGGAAGTGAAAGTACCATGCCTAAGAACTGTCATGTGCCCCCACCAGACATCCACTGTGTCTTTCTGTTCAGTATTCACAGAAGAGGAGGAAGGTCAAGGGCTACAGCAGTACAGTAGTTGCAAAGGTGTGAAGAGGTGGACAATAGTCCACTCATAGGCAGAAGAATCCTGCAGAAGGTGAATAAACTGAAGGTAGACAAAGTGATGGGACCAGATGGCCTACACCCAAGGATATTAAAAGACTCCATTGAGGTCACTCACTCCCCCTCTCTCACTCACTCTTTCTGTTTCTCCTGGCTGCTGCAGGCTGCCCTCTTGTACTGGGCTCCTGCCTCTGTTGGCACCTTTTTCTGGCCACAAAGAAATCTGCAGCAGTCCCGACAGAGCTCAGTTGAGCTCACTCACTCCCCCTTTCTCACTCACTCATTCTGTTTCTCCCGGCGCTGCAGGCTGTCCTTTTGTACTCGACTCCTGCCTGCATTGGCATGTTTTTCTGCCCACAAAGAAGTCCACAGTTGTCCCGACAGAGCTCTGTTTAGGTCGCTCACTCCCCCTCTGTCACTCACTCATTCTGTTTCTCCTGGTGCTGCAGGCTGCCCTTTTGTACTGGGCTCCTGCCTGCATTGGTGTCTTTTTCTGCCCACAAAAAAATCTGCAGCAGTTCTGATAGAGCTCCGTTGAGCTCACTCACCCCTCTGTCTCACTCGCTTGTTCTGTTTCTCCCGGCACTGCAGGCTGCTGTTTTGTACTGGGCTCCTGCCTGCATTGGTGCCTTTTTCTGCCCACAAAGAAATCTGCAGCAGTCCCAACAGAGCTCAGTTGAGCTCGATCACTCCCCCTCTCTCACTTGCTCGATCTTAATCTGTCCCAAACACTGATTTCCCAAAGTGACTGCACAATTCTGCACCAGAAGTGCAAAACACATTTCAGCCAGGATATGAAAAATGACAGCTGCACTGTTCATAAGGAGGTGTGAAAAAATGCCAGTGTTGAAATCTGGCATGAAAATATTACAAATTTGTGAAGTTACAAGGGTGCGTGGAAACTGCGCAACACACAGTTGTAACACAGTCATTTTATGGACTTTCATCACCACATTTTCGATATAGTCATTTTAGGACCTCTGCTCATGAACAGTGTCACTGTCATTTTCTCAGTCTATCCGAGAAACTGATTTCTCACATTGACCGGGCTATTTATTTTATTTATTTATTTAGTTGTTTAACCAGGTATAGCACACTAAGCTGAAAGCTTTTTTACAGGAGCGACCTGGGAGCACAAGGAGGCTAAGTGACTTGCTCAGGGTCACACAGTATGTAAGTGGAAGCTGTGGGATTCTAACCCAGGTCTGGTCTGCTGGATGTCACCAGATTTGCAGCTCAGAGCCTTAGACCACTGCGTTATACTGCTATTCAGTGCCAGAAGTGTGAAAACACATTTTGGCCAGGTTGTGTAAAATGACAGCTGTACTGTTCATAAGTAGGTGTGGAAAAATGGCAATGTTGAAAATCTGGAGTGAAAATACTATAAATTTGTGAAGTTATGAGCGTGCATGCAAACTGCGCAATGCACGGTCATAACAGTCATTTTATGGACTGTCATCACAACATTTTTAACATAGGCATTTTAGGACCTCTGCTCATGAACAGTGTCACTGTGATTTTCTTAATGTGTCCAGAACACTGATTTCCCACAGCGACCACGCTATTCTGCACCGGAAGTGTGAAAACACATTTTGGCCAGGATTTGAAAAATGACAGCTGTACTGTTCATAAGGAGGTGCAGGAAAATGTCAATGTTGAAAATCTGAAGTGAAAATATTGCAAATTTGCGAAGTTACTCGCGTGTGTAGCAACTGCGCAATACACACTAGTAAAACAGTAATTGTTTTGGATTTTTTTCCACCAAATTTGCAACATAGTCTTTTTGAGAGCCCAGCTCATTAACACTGGCACTGTTATTTTGTTAATTGGTCCCAAAAGGTGATTCCACGCAGTAATTGCGAAATCACCTTTCCGGACCAAATAACACCATGAAAGTGACTGAATTCATGAGAAGGAGTCCCAAAAATCCCATGTTGAAAATCTGGTGCCAAGATTCAAAAAAATGCCTGAGATATGTGCCAAAGTTGGAAAAACCCAATTTATGCCATTATGCAGCTTACCAGCATTTCCTCAGTTCGAGGCTCGACTTTGAAGAGTGCAGATGTGTTCCTGGTCCACTGAAGTTCTTCACGCCATACTCCAGAGGTAAGTATGGGGTGAAGGGGTGGGGAGGCAGGTGCACAGAGGGTGGGTGCGGGTTGGGGGAGGGGCTGCTGGATTCGACGAGGGACAGTTTTCTTGTTTACAGGGGTATAAAAAAAATCCCAGGATGTTTTTTCTTTTTACAGGAACATTTGGCACACTGGGGTAGGCTCCCAGCATGCCACTTGAGTGTTTTCTGGGGGGCTGTAGTTTATGGGGGATTGGGCACCCCCATAGGCACTTATGGGGGTGGTGGACGAGCTGAGGGGGATTGGGCACCCCCTTGGTAGACTGCACATTTTGGGGGGTGTTTACATTATGCTGATGGGGAGTGGGCTCCTCCATTGGCAAATTCAGTCAGGAAGGGGGAATGAAGCTGGTGGGGATTAGGCACACTGTCAGCAAACAAAGACGGGGGCACATGATGCTGAGAGGGATTGGGCACCCCCTTGGCATACAGCAGAAACATGAAGGTGAGGAGATTATGCTGATGGGGACTGGGTTCCCCATTGGTAAACTGGGTCGGGGCACAGGGACCACCCTGCAATGACTGGTCACTCCTTTATTGAAGTGGAATGGCTGACTCTGCAATGACGAGACAGCCTCTGATTGCAGCAGCTAAAACATTTCAAGGTGGTGGCATGCTGGTTGAACTAGTGTCAGCAGCAGTGTACCACCCCCATTGGGGAAAGCTGGTCCAGCCTCAAAAGGCAGTAGAGGCATTGGCCACAACACTGCCACACCTCCACAACCTGCTTCTGCAGCAAGCCGCCGCAACATGTTTCTTGAGCATGCACACAATCAACATAAAAAGGTGTCTTGGTACCAGTGCACCTACCTGGATATCAAATTAAATAAAATGAAAATAAAATATTGTTATGCTATGCCTATGCTGCAGCTATAAGTCATGCTCAACCAGTAATTTGGAACAATATACAAAAGACACTAAAGCTTGTAACATCAGTAAGCATGGCCTTCTTTAAGATACTGATCCATTGTAAGCTCACTGAATACTGTGATTGCCATACTTAAGGGCTTCTTCCACTGTGAACCCTGAATACTCTTCCCAGAGGGGCCATCCCCTCAGTAACCCCTGTCAATCTCTCATGCTAGTCATTCCAGGGTCCTCCTTTCATTAGTCCCCTTCCTGTCCCCAGTCGCCCCATTCCCTGTTCCTTCTCCAGTTATCCCTGGGTCCTTCTTCTCTTGCACCACCTATCACCTCAGCATCACTAATCCCCTATATTCCTTACAATACCATGTTGCAAGTGTAATGTATGTTTACATTGTCTTGTATATTATTTCTTGTAAATTTTTGTAATTAGTTATTCTTTGTCCCAAACAAGTAGATATTGTGGATCACTGTGTTTGCTTATTGTTACCTTTGCCACCTGTTATTGTATTACCCATCTGAGTTCTTTCTGTATTAATAGTTGATGTTCTTTTTGACCAATCCAGGTCCACCTTTGAGATGAGTCTGTCTGAATGGTGCTTCACCTGGTAAAATAAAGATGACTGATTGATAGCTTGATTAATTGATTGGTTGATGAATTATCATACTGTATGTAATGCATGGTTTGGATTAAACAGACACATATTTTTTCAAAAAAAATATTTTAATAAGTTTATAAAGTAGGAACAACATAAGAGTACCAGAAAAATAACATTTACAAAGAAACTCATTTCTAAAGTGTTTAAAGTATACAACTTCTGTTTATATAATAAAAAAGGAACTATTTGTGATGCATGACCAACAGTTTTAAATTGAAATATCTGTTGGTCTTCCTTATCACATGAAAAACTAAGACTTGCTGTAGGTGCTTATGTTTACATTTTTAAGAGAATAATTGTGTCATAGTAGATTGGAATTAGGCTGTTGTGCAAGTGTATTCGGTAAATGACAGTGAACAGTAATGTCATGAAAAAGAATGTGGAGAAGGATTTTCTTAGAACTGTAGAAATCACTTTAGTGAAGATTTATGTGCTTATTTTATTGAAAACATTACTATATACTGTATGCCATGTGCTGTCTTTGTCCCTTGCCTCTCCTCTTTCATACTCCACTATTACCTCTATAGGGAGACTGTCTTCTAGGAACACATTTCACTAAACTAGTTTCCATGTAAGAATTTGAAAAAGGATTTAAATACTTAGCAAATCTCAAGATGCTTCAGTTTCTTACAAAATATGTGCAGTACACTGGCACTACAATAGTATATATAATTATACAGGTAATGATACATTTATAATAAGTTCATCACCCTATATTCACCACCTTGGAATATTTAATACAGTTCTTTTTTTTTACTTTTTATACTAAAATCATAATCATATCATATTTTGCTCATGTGTTTGGATCCATAACTGCATATATGGAAATACGTTTTAATACTTTGAAATGCAAGTGGCATGAGGAGCTCATTATTATATTTCAAGAATAACTGGCATTAGCAAATACATTTTTTTAGAATATCCAGTTCAGTAATATCAGATGTGTTTACTGGTTATTATAGATATCAATAAATAAGTAGTGGTTGGGTTATGAATATAGCCTTATACATCAAGAACTGTAACTGTTTGACTTCTTTGTAAGAGATGTGTAATTATATTTAATTATTGTTAATCAGTATCTTCCAGTCCAGTTTTCTGGCTCCCACTTCTGCTCCATGTACAATACCACTGAAATATTACCTCATTTGTTAAGCATACTGACAAAGCAGACCTCCAAAGTACTGTAAGTCTTAAACAACTCTCTGGGCTACAGGGAAGATGTGACGCCAGATATTTAAACATTACACTGTTCATATAGCTGCTGTCCTGGAGATGTGCAGGTAAAGCAGGTATCTACCATTTCAACTTGTTTTTAAAATAAGAACCATATCCTCTATCTTATTAAGATCACCTGTGATGCCTATGAGTAGTGTGTTGGTACATTATTCAAAAGACGCATTTGTTGTCTCAGATTTCCAAATGTATTTTTATGGAACCAATCAAATTTGTTTTATTTTACAGTTTCACTCAGTATTTAAGGGATTTGGATTGTTGTTGTTAATAAATAAATACCTAAATAATTCAAGTGATGTCAAGTTTATTGTTCGACTACTTCAATAATTACAGTTTACTACAAAATCATAAAGAAAATACGCTGATATACATACAGATATACACTATTATAAAAAATGTATAAATCAAGTGCAGCATTAAACCAATCAATAAATAAAATATAGATGTGGTTGTAAATAATATAAATGTAGATACAGTTGTTAAGAAAACCAACCAGAAAACTGAATTCTTATATAAGCACACTGATTGTCTTATCAGCGACACCCAAACAAATGTTAATTAAGTGGGCAAGGGGAGTTTCATAGTCCAGAATGAACCCAATATATGCTGTACATTTCACACTGATGGTGAGGAGTGGGATGGGGGCTTTGTAGCCATAACATTTAAATTGACTGCTAAGAGGGCATGGCGAGCTTTGGATCAGTACCTAAACTGCAATTAAGCAGGGCAAAGGGGCCAGGAGAGCTTCATGTTTCTGAGTGGCTCAGCAATTAAAGTGCCTGTCAAATATAGTAGTTATGTGGAGGGAGTTCCACAATCCTGAGTGTACTCAGCAACTGAATTGCAATGCAAACCAGCTGAGCCCAACATTAAAACTGCCTGCTCAGTGGCCAGGAGTAAAGGGAGAACCACAGACACACCAATACAACAGAATTGTGCGCTGAGTACGCAAACAATGTGGGAAGGGGGAGTTCCAGTGATGATCTGTAGGTGGGGGTGGGGATCCTTTAAACAGCATTTCAATTGTTCACTGACTGCATGGGCAGATTGGGATGGGGAGTACAAGGGTAGAATTTCATCTTGTGCTTTTGGTAATGAATTATCATACTGTATGTAATGCATGGTTTGGTGTTAAAGCTTTGTGCTTGACTTTTAATATTCAACCAGATCTCCTTATTACAATTATTTTCTTGTAGTTCCCTATTGCCCATCACCCCATATTACTTTGTTAGCTCATAAAGTCTTGGTGCACCTCCTAAATAGCCTCATACATTTGCTCTTGCCATCTCATCCTCACCTTTCATCCCTTTCTCCATGCCCCCTCATCAACTGCCTGTGAAGTTTACTCCATGTATCTATCTATCTATCTATTGATAGATAGATATAAATATGTTTCTATACAATAGGGGTGAGTGATAAATGAGTGTGATAAATCCTTTTATTTTCACCGGGGTGTGATAAAAGTAAGAAATTACATTTATCACACCCGCACAAACTTGCGCAAAATTCACACAGATCTGCACAAACCATGCAAAACTGCACTAATCCTCACAAACCCATGCAAACTGTAGCTTTTGCAACAATAGAGCCCTGTTGCATAACAGATATAGATAAGATCAGATATGGAAAATATTTTCACCCCCATGACAGTGTCCTTCTGATACTCACCATGGCTTTGCCACTCATGAATATCCAGAGCTCCATCTAGAGAAGTGTAAATATTTTCCATATCACACTCGTGCCCATCATGTAGCCCCTATATATATAATATTTTTATTTTTGACATATTGGTGTTTATTTTTGCACACACTTTTGTTAAATATGTGTAACCAGCTGTTACTAGAAACAAGCTGGTATTATAACTGTCCTCCACATGACCCACTTGAAAACTAGGCTCTTCTGCCTAGATATGAATTTCCTGGCATGCAAAATTGTTGATAAATAAATAAATAAATAAATAAGTGGGTAAGTAAATAAATAAATAAACACAGTGTCTCTCTTCTATATTATAGTGACGTGACATGGTAGCATCACTCTAGTTACAGTTGAGAAGGCACATCTATGGTGAATACCTTTTCTTGGGCAATAATAACAAGGCCCTCCTTTGACATAAATTGAAATTTTCAAACTGCCTTCTTAGGACCAGGATCTCTAGATCCTTAGGGCTGGATTCATGAAATGATTTGTGACTAATTCCCACACCACAACTCTAGTTGCAGACCAAAATTCCTACAGCTATGGAGATTGGAATTCACGACTGCAGCAGTTGCAGACAATGTTATGGCTGGTCCCTCCACCTGTATGATTTCTCCACAGCTGTGGGTGGCTCCATGGCAACACCACCTGCAAGTCACCATATCTCATGGAGCCAATAATAAACTGACTCAACTATAGTCAATACCTGTAGCTGTAGGAAAACTGCAGACACCTGAGGAGCTACAAGTGGCAACCCACTTGCACCGTGGTGTTCCACAGCTGTGGGAATTTTAGTACTTTCTTGAATCCAACCCTTAAAATATTGTTATTGTCAGTTTAATCATTTTCCTCAGTGTGTAGAAGATGAGAGTAAATGATGATGTGCTGTGGAATGAACACCCCTTCCCTAATGAATTAGGTTGAACTAGATGCAAAATTAGTCGAGTGTCTCAGAGCTAATGTGGAAGTAAATTTTAACACACTAATTTATGTAAACATTATAAACAGAATCATGCTTAGCAATATGTAATATGAAGTTGTATTTTATTAAATTAAGAGATATGATTGTGCTATAAATAAAAGAACTTAAGCTTAAGTGATTTATATATGTCTGCACTTGTTTTGTCTAACTTACAGATTGCTGCAGTTATACTTTACATGTATGAATTTTATACTCTTACATCATGCTCCTTTATTATGTATGGTATACACTTGTAACATGTTTCATTGTCTTGATTTGTACTCTTCAGTACCTAGGTCATACCTGAAAAAGGCAGCTTGATGCCAGTGCACCTACCCGGTTACCAAAATAAATAAAATTATAATTAAATATGGTAATGATATGCCTATGAATGATCATACTGTAAGAAATTTATGGTCTGGATTAAACAGAAAGAGATTTTTTCAAAAAAAATCTTAATTTGTTTATAAAGTAGGACAACTATAAGGGTACCTGCAAAATAACTGCTAGAAACACGCTTTTATTTCAAAAGTGTTTAAAGTATATGACTTTTGCTTGTATAATCAAAAAGGAAGTGTTTATGATGTATGCCCAATAGATTTAAATGTAAATGTCTGTCTGTCTTCCTTATCATGAAAATCTGAGACTTAGGTGTTCATGTTAACAATTTTAAGGGCTTAAGCATGCCGCATTAGGTAGGAATTAAGCTGTTGTGTAAGTATAATCAGTAAATGACAGTGAACAGTAATGTCTTGAAAAACTACGTAGAAAATGATTTTCTTTAAACTGTAAAAATTACTTTGGTGAAGAGTTAAGGCTTATTTTTATTTAAAAAGTACAGTATATTGTATGTCATGTATTATCTTTGTTTCGTACATCTCCTCTTTTGTGCTCTACTGTTATCTCTATAGGGAGACTGTCTTCTGGGAATACAATTCACTAAACTGGTTCCTTACCCTCTATTCATCACCTTGGAATGTTTGATTCAGTAATATCAGACATATTTATTGAATGGTATAGATATCAATAAAGAAACAATGGTTTGGGTTGTGAATAAAACTTTATGACAGCAAGAACTAAAACTTTCTGACTTCTCTGTAAAGGATATGTAATTATATCTAATTATTGTTAATTTTCTATTCACATTTTCAGGCTCTCACTTCTGCTGAATCAGGAAAGAGTTGGCTCCATAGCCTCCAATGACGAAGCCAAGTACAGAGACACAAAGTGGACAAAGGAGGCAGAGACACAACTCATATGTCAGGACATAACTCTACAGCATTAGAAAACAATAAAACAATATTGTTTATTAAAAAGCAATAAAAACAGTAGCACCACCTCTCAAAGGTTGACGTTTCACATCGCACTGATACTTTTTCAAGATGTAGCTGGAAGAAAGTACCGCTCTTAAGAAGTCAAAAAATAATGATATGCTAATATATGCTGACAGTGAAAATGCAAGTCTATAACAAAATAACCACATTCACATACCTCTATGTTTTACAAAAAGATTTTAAAGTGAGGATTGTTTCTAAAATTAAAAAGTTACCCCTATAAAGTTACATATCTAATTGAAACAGACCTTATGCTGCTCTATCTGTAGAAGACAATTCTTTCTAAGTTTAGTTCTATGGTATGCCATGTAAACCCCTATAAATACATAGGGTGTTTATGCAGTGTTATCTGTGTCTTTTCAAAAAACGGACCAGTTGAAAGTGTTTGTTGAGGCTGGGGGGGGTTACAGGCTGTTAGTTTATACTGCCAAAAGTTTCCCTGCATATCAGTTTGTTGTCCAGATCCCCACCCCGACCCCTAGAGTCACCTTTTCCAGTCCTCTGAAGGTACCGTAAAACATGTCTGGATTCTGCTGACTTACTGTGTGCTGCCAATATTTCTGATGCAGTGTAATTGCTTAAGTATCCTATTTTTTAATTTTCTGAGAGTCTTACCAACATAATGACACCCACAGGAGCAAGTTGCAATATAGGCCATGACTTCAGTACCGTAAGAGATAAAAGACTTTACCTTCAGTGTTTCACCAGTTCTAGGAAAAATAAACTCTTCTCCCACCTGCATATGTTGGGAGGCTGAGCAATTTCCACACCTGTGGATGCCAGCAGGTAGTTCATTGTTTCTAGGGACACACCTGCAGAAATGGTGCTTACATTGTGAGTGGATGCTAGAAAAATAACAAATTCTTCATTAAAGATAAAATCAGCACCGTGGACCATAAATTCAGTGACAGATTTTTTTAATATAAAAAAGGCAAATAATAGCCAAACTTACAAGGTGAATATATATAATAGTACAAAAACAATACTTGAGTAATACAAATTTAAGCTGCCCCACACTCTCTGCCTCTGCCCTTTGGGGCAACAGCCCCTTCCTTAGGCATCAAAATCTCTCACTGAATTTATGGTCCAGAGTGCTGGTTTTATTTTAATGAAGTGCATTGTTCTTAGATCTGCATTCCTTCTGTAGGCAATCCACTAAGAGGTCAGATAGGTTCTTTCTTTTTCTGTAGGTAATGGTGAGGTCATTTTTAAACACATCTGCGAGGGTTGGTTCCACCCCCAATATGTGCCAGTTTCTGTGTATAATTCTTTTTAAGTATGTGACCTGTGTATTGAAAGTAGTGACAAAGTTATGCCTGTTATACCTAGAATTATTCCTTTTGATTTTACTTCTAGAATCCAGTAAACATTTTCTATCCATTTTCTCTACTCTTGTTATGGCTTCTTTAAGACAGTGGTTATTTTATCCCTTTTCAGAAAGTTAGGAGTCAAAATGTTAGTACCCACCTGATACCCCTCTGTGGTGCTACAATTTCTTTTCAGTCTCATGTACTGGCCCACAGCTATGTTTGTGGTGACGTGCCTGTGATAGCAACTAGTTTAATGTAGAATGGTGCTGCTGTCACTTGGTTTACAAAAAAGGTCAGTGGATAGATCCTCTTCAATTTTTTTGTACACCACTAAGTCAATAAATGTTACTAGTGTGTAACTGGCTTTCAAAGTGAATTTCAAATGGGAATTGGACCTTTCCAAATAAGAGCTGAATTGTTCTAATTCAGTCATGCATCTTTCCAAATTAAAAATATATTATCAATATAATGAAGGTACAGGTCAAATTATAGTATTTGTTAGCATCATGGTCATATATGTCTTTTCCCATTGAGCAAGATATATAATTGCATAATTGGGAGCAATGACAGTCCACTTAGCTGTGCCCTTCACTTGATAATACATTTCTGTTTGGAAAACAGACACATTTTTAGTGACAGCCATTTCAGTTAAATCAATCAGAAACTCAATTAATTAATTTTTATGTTTGTTTGTGTGCATGTGCAAGAAACATTATGTGGCAGCTTAGGAGAGAAGCGAGTTGTGGAGGCACAGCACTATGCGAGCCAACAGAGGCATTGCATTTGGGAGCTTGGTACTGGTGGACCAATGGAGGCACAGTGGGCTGATGACACTTCCAAAAGTGCCACCAACTTGTAAGGTTTTCTCCGCAGCAATCAGGGGCCGCCTCATCATTGCAGTGTCAGACATTCTGCTGCAATGAGGGAGTGATCTGTCATTGTAGGGCGGTACTTTGCCTAATGTAATATTGTTTGTGAACATGGTGACAAGCCACCACCATGTTTACAAACAATATTACCAGCCCCAAGTGCTGAGGAGGTGCCCAATCCCCCTCAGCATGATGTGCCCCTCCAAAAAACCTTTGTTTGACAATGGGGGCCCCAATCCCCATTGGCTTCAGTCCCCACCTTCTTAGTTTAGTTTGCCGATGGAGGAGTCCACTCCCACATTGGCAATATGTCCCCTGCCAAAAAACACTTTGTTTTGTTCTGAGAGGGGTGCCCAATCCTCCTCGGTTCTTGCTCCCACCTTGGTATGTGCCAACAGGGATGTTCAATCCCCAGTCGGCTACTGCCCCCCAAAGAAAAACACTGGGGTGGCATGCTGGGAGCCCACCCCAGCATGCCAAAATGCCCTTGTTAAAAAAAAGTCCCTCAATGTTTTTTTTGTTTGTTTAACCTGTAAAACAGAAAATGGTCCCTCTTCGAGTCCGGTGGACCTTCCCCCAACCCGCGCTCACCTCTCTGCACCCCACCTCCCTGCACCCCTCACCCAATACTTACCTCCAGAGCCTGGAGCAACAATCTTCGGTGGACCGGGAACACGTCTACACTCTTCAAAGCTGACTGAGAACTGAAGAAATGCCGGTAAGCTGTATAATGGCATAAATAGGGTTTTTTCAACTTTGGTGCATATTGCAGGCATTTTTGGGACTTTTGGCACCAACTTTTCAACATGGGGTTATTGGGACACCTTCACATGAATTCTGCCACTGTCATGGCATTGTTCGGTCCTGAAAGGTGATTTTGTGGTCACTGCGCGGAATCACCTTTTGGGACCGATTAACGAAATGACAGTGCCAGTGTTCATGAGGTGGGCTCTCAAAAAGTCTATGTTGCAAATTTGTGGAAAATATAAAAAAAATGACTGTTTTACAAGCATGCATTGCACAGTTGCTACACATGCGCATAACTTTGTGAATTTGCAATATTTTCACTCCAGATTTTCAACATTGCCATTTTTCTGCACCTCCTTATGAACAGTACAGCTGTAATTTTTCACATCCTGGCTTAAATGTGTTTTCGCACTTCCAGTGCAGAATAGCGGGCTCACTGTGGGAAATCAATGTTTGGGACACGTTGAAAAAATCACAGTGACACTGTTCATGAGCAGAGGCCGTAAAATGCCTGTGTTGAAAATTTTGTGATGAAAGTCCATAAAATGAACGTGTTACAAGCACGTGTTGCACAGTTTCCATGCACACTCATAACTTAGTGAATTTGCAATATTATCACTCCATATTTTCAACATTGCCATTTTTCTGCACCTCCTTATGAACAGTACAGCTGTCATTTTTCACATCTTGGCTGAAATGTGTTTTTGTACTTCCAGGGCAGAATAGCTCGGTCACTGTGGGAAATCAGTGTTCGGGACACATTAAGAAAATCACAGTGACACTGTTAATCAGCAGAGGTCCTTCCAGACCCCCATCATGCGGGTCGGTGGGGGCCGGCAACTGGATACCACCGCCAGACAGTGACTGTGCCATTCTGCGCCACATGGCAATGTTGAAAATCTGTAGTGGGAATATTAAAAATACTCGCACTTCTGAGCATACGTAGAAACTGCACAACACATGCTCATAACACAGTCATTTTTTGGACTTTCATCACCAAATTTTCAACATAGGCATATCCACTGACCTTTTTTGTAAACCAGCCAATGGCAATGCCATTCTGCATTACACTAGTTGACACCCTAGACACGTTACCACAAACATACCTGTGAGCCAGTACATGACACTGAAAAGAAATTGTAGTATCACAGAGGGGTATCAGGTGGGTGATAACTTTTTTTTATCATCTCCTTATTTTTGCACCTCTGCAGTGCTACTGGCGGGGGTATCCAGTTGCCAGCCCTCACCGACCCACATGATGGGGGTCTGGTATGACCACCCCAACCCACTGGAGGGTCTCCCCTTACCTCTCAAAATCGGACTGGACCGGACCCCTCAGGGCGATTTCATGACAATCCTCCAGGTCAGCGGGAGTGCAGCCATCCAGCTGCTCAGCCACGCCCAGCCTTTTCCTCCATGTTTTTTCCTGGCAGTGCAATTAAATACTGTGTGTATGCAGACATCTTGCCATGCTCCTCCAAGCTTAGCACTGCAACTGTGCTGCCCCTGGTCATCACCAGGGACCGCTCCAGTGAGACATGCTCCCCAAACCCACCCCAGAGGGAGAAGAGCAGTCCTGCAATGCTCAATCCACCCTCTCCCCTGCCAACCCCCGGTGCCCATTCCCAAACTAGGATTTCCAGTGTGGTGCAAGGTGTGGTGTCCAGTGCCTCAACCCTCAGGACCACTGGGCCAGCCTTGGGGGCTAACATTTTGACTACTAGATTTCTGAATGGAGATATAGCAACCACTGCCTTAAAGAAGCATAACAAGAGTAGAGAAAATGGATAGAAAATGTTTACTTGATTATAGAAGTAAAAAATAAAAGGAATAATTCTAAGTATAACAGGCCTAACTTTGTCAGTACTTTCAATACACAGGTCACATACTTAGAAAGAATCATCCACAGAGACTGGCACATATAGGAGGTGGAACCAGCCCTCACAGACATGGTTAAAAATGGCCCCACCATTACCTACAGAAAAAGGGAGAACCTATTTGACCTCTTGGTGTATAGCCTACAGAAGGAATGCAGACCTTGGAACACTGCATAACCTGCTGGCAACAACAGATGTGGAAATTGCTCAGCCTTCTAGAATGTTTTTGAGAACTGGTGAAACACTGAAGGTAAAGTCCTTTATCTCTTGTGGTACTGGCACCGTAATTTATATTGCTGCTTGCTCCTATGGGTGCCATGTTGGTAAGACTCTCAGAAAATTCTAAACTAGGGTACTTGAACAATTGCATTGTATCAGAAATGTGTCCCTTGAGAATGCATTGGCAACACACATTAAGTCAGCAGAATCCGTACATGTTTTTACCTTCAGAGGATTGGAAAAGGTGACTCTAGTGGTCACGGGTGGGGTTCTGAACAAAAAACTGATGTGCAGAGAAACTTTTGCCAGTATAAACTGAAAGCCAGTACCCCTCCTGGTCTCAATGAACATTTTCAACTGGCTCCTTTTCTGAAAAGACACAGATAACATTGCATAAACACCCTGTGTCTTTATAGGGGTTTACATGGCATACCTTAGAAGTAAACTTCTTTTCTTTTCCTATGTTTGCTTGCAGACGTGCAGCACATAAGAAACATATTGAGATAGAAGAGCATTGCAGAGGTGTGGCAGTGTTGTGGCCAATGCAGTGGACTCTTTAATGGGCACATCCCTCAGCCACCAATTAATGCTGAAGCTGCCGATGACAGCAGTTTCAGAGTGAGCACCACACTTTAAAGAAATCAGGCCCTGCAATCAGGGGCAGTTTCATCATTGCAGTGGCAGTCCCCCCTCCTCCCAACCAGGCACACAGCAGGACAACAGATTTAAAAGTTAGTTCCCTCCCACTACTGCTGCCCTTCCTGCGCCCTCCGTTCTCTGTTTTCTGCCGACATCGGGGAGCTCAATCCCCATGTCAGCATGCATCCCCCTTCCCCTATTAATTTGACACACTGGGAGACCACTCTGGGGTGCCCAAAAATACTTCTTTAATGTTCCCAACACCTGGATGCCCACTCCTGGTGTTGGATGTGCTTCCACCCCATGTCCCTATGTTCTCAACCAACCTCTGGGTGCCGAACCCCTGGGTCAGCATTGATACCCCCTTTCAGTACTCTGGCTCACTGGGAGCCCACCTTAGTGTGCCTAAATCCATTTTGTTAATATTTCAACTGTAAAAAAGAAAATAGTCCAAGGACATCTTTTTTTTTTTAAACCTGAAAAAAAAATGAAAACGGTGAAAATGTGGTGAAAAAACTCCAAAAATTGACTACGTTATGAGTGTCCAGTGGGCAGTTTCTATGCACACTTGTAACTTCTTCAATTTTTAATATTTTCACTCCAAATTTCCAACATTGCCATTTTTTCACACCCCTTATGAACAGTACAGCTGTCATTTTTTTGCATCCTTCCCAAAACATGTTTTTGCACCTGTATCGCAGAATGGTGCAGTAGCTGTGTGAGATCAACTTTTCGGACAGATTAATGAAATTACAGTGCCATTGTTCATGTGTGGAGGTCCCAAAAAGGCCATGTTGAAAATCTGGTGAAAACATTCCAAATAATGACTGCATTACGAGCGTGCGTTGCACAGTTTTTACGCACACTCGTAACTTCACCACTTTTTCATATTTTCACTCCAGATTTTCAACATTGCCATTTCTTCATACCTCCTCATGAACAATATAGCTGTCATTTTTCAGATCCTGCCCAAAATGTGTTTTCACACCGAATGGCACACATGCTATGCAAAATAAACTTTTGGGACTGAGTAACAAAATGATACTGCCAATGTTCATGAGGTTGGATCCCAAAAAGTCCATGTTGAAAATTTAGAACAAAAACAACAACAAACTCCCAGGGCAATAGGATTTCCAACTATAACGCTTACCCTGTACAAACTGACAGGCATCGGGGGGTGACTTGGGGTCCTAGGCCATAATGCTCACGCCATTCCACCCTCACCCCCAACTTGTAGCCACTGACCAATCAATCAGTCAATCTTTATTTAGCCAGGTGAAACTCCATTGAGCAAGCTCAGTCTCAAGGAGGGCCTGGTAGATACAGAATAAATAATACAGTCAGGCATCTAGGTGTGCCTTGGGGTCTTCGACCCTAACGTTTATGCCATACTTCTATGCTACACCCATCTCAGCTTATTTCCTTATGGAATGGGGTGAGCTTAATGGCTGAAGATCTCAAGGCAAACTGCGACACCTGTCAGTGTCTGCAGGGTGGGGTGGGGTGAGGTGGAATGACATGAGTGTTATGGCCGATGACCAAAAGGCACCCCTCAATGCCTGTCAGTCTATGCAGGGTGGGGAAGAGGATTGGCATTACTTCAATGCTTCACTGTCATTCCTGTTATGCATCTCTCTAACTCCTGCACTACCAATGCCAACACCAGCAAGCAAACATTCAGCATTGACAAATGCTTGTTTAATTTGTAATTTGCTACTTCTCAGTGGAGCCGCTGGGAGCTCTGGCCCTCCCTTGGAGGGACTCATTCTCTGACCTGACCATCCCCCGCTCAGCCAGACCCCCTAATTCCCTAGTGGCTTGCCCCGCCATGACTGGGCCAAGGAGAAGAGCTGTGACTTACCCCCCCAGAACACAAATCCAGATGTCAGGGCGGCATCTTGTAGGGTAATGCATTGGTTCAACATGGACCCTTTCGGCTCCTGACTTTTTCCACTTTTCTCCCTGGGCCCATAAATCATGCAATGGACAGGACAGTTGGTCCCCACCTCTGCAGAGGCAGCCATACACCCTGGACTTGGGCACTCCTCTCTTCTAGGCAACATGCCTGTGCCAACACCCAGCCACTGCTCGGTAACAGTCTACAATGTGCTGCACTATCCACCGTCCCCAAGGGAGGAGAGTTGTCTATGGATGTTCAATCCTTCCTCACCCCTGCTGACCCCTGAGTGATCTGAGTCTGTTCCTGAACCCAGGTCACTAGTATGGCACAAGGTGTGGCATCCAGCATCTCAACTCTCAGCACCACCGGGCTGGCAAGAACTAAACTTCTTTAGAAAGAATTGTCTTATACTGACAGAGCAGCATAAGGACCATTTCAGTAAGACATGTAACTTTATAGATGTAACTTTTCAATTTTGGAAACAATTCTCCCGTTAGAATCTTTTTGTAAAACATAGAGGAATGTGAATGTGGCTATTTGGTTGTAGACCTGGACTTTGCACTTTTGTTACAGACTTGCACTTTGCACTTATTTGAGATTTTATCTGCATGTTTATTGATTTTGCTAGTTGGTATTTGTGCTTTTTTAATGTGTCCTGGGTCCTTCGTATAATCACATGTGTGCATTCACTGCTGGTATGTATGTCTTTAAATTACTGTTAGCATATATTAGCATATCATTATTTCTTGACTACTTAAGAGCAGTGTTTTCTTCCTGCTACATCATCAAAAAGCATCAACTTTTGTGAGGGGCGCTACTGTTTTTACTGATTTGTAATAAACAATATTGTTTTATTATTTCCTAATGCTGGAGAGTTGTGTCCTGACATACCAGCCAAGCCTCTTCCTCTTTTGTCTCTCTTCTGCTACACATACACACACACACACACTACCACTAAAACAGTGCCTCACTTGTTAAAAATACACACAAAAAAAGCAGAACTCCAAAGCTGGTCTGAAACTAGTCTTTGGGCTGCAGGCAAGAGTTAATGCCACATATTTAGACATTTTGCCCTTCCCACAGTAGTTCTCCTGGGGATGTGCAGGTAAAGCAGGTATCTACATTTTGACTTCTTTTTAAATTGAAAGTATGCACTCTACCTTATTTATTTATTTTTTTTACATTTCTATTTATGCACTCCAGAGGTCTGGGCATCCTTCCGGGGTACATACTGGGCTAGGGCCTCTAACTCCCTGTTTGAACCCCATGCCATGGAACTTCTCCACCCGCACTGTCCAGACCAGACCCCAGCCCCCTGACTCAAGCTGGGGTCTGCGCAGCCTACAGGTAGGTGCCTGGGAAGATCCTGACAAGCTGGGCCAGCGGTTTTATGTGGGCCATGTCTCAGAAGTCCCCATCATCTCCACAGACCTTCAGAGGGATTTTTGCTGCTTGAGGTTTGTCCCCACCCCCGCCCCTTACACGATACATGTCCGATGAACTGGAACACGGCAACCCTGCCAGCATCAGTCACACTACTACAAGATGCTCGACTTGTTGCGATGCCTCTGGTCTCCACCGGGGGCTTCTAACAGACCGAGACATCCCACCCCTGCCCCCCGTGGAGGAGAACACCACAAGGGCACTCATTCTGAACCCTTCCCTGCAGATCCCTAGTGCCCAAGCTCGCTCCCGAACCCAGGTCACCGGCATGGCTTGAGGTGTGGCATCCAGCACCTCAACCCTCAGCACCACCGGGCCAGTGCACTCTACCTTATTAAGGTCATCTGTCATGCCAGTGTGCAGTATGTTGGCATATTATTCAAAAGATCCATTTGTGCTCTCAGATTTCCAAATATACTTGTATGCAACCAGGCAAAATTACTTTATAGTATATGGTTAGGGCTTACTGCACATTGAAATCAGTGGATTTTCAAATCTTGTTGTAGGACAGTTCAAAGTGCAGAAAAGTTGTTGTACTAACGTTCCGACATCACATCAATAGTACAACAACTTTTCAGCCTTGTCCTACTTCCTGATTGGCTGACTTGACTGGCTGCTTCAGAGAAAAAAAGGTAAAAACATGGTGGTGCGATTAAGTGGGCGAGGAGTGGCAGAACCATGGATCCTCCTGCTTCTGACACAAATAGCCTTAGATGGCTTTGTGTCATGAAACAATTTTTTTTTCATTTATTTTTTTAAATTAAATGGTGCTACTGTCAGAAAGAGTGAGCGGGAGTGGAGAGGAACCCCAGCCAGCGGGAGTGCAGAGAAGCAGAAACCAGTGGCAGGCAGCGGCAAAACATAGAGCGGGAGCAGGAACACCAAATAAAAAAATATACATGAGGTAACCAGCAATGTAAAAAAAGAAATAAGCCCTAACCATATACTATATAAAACAGTGGATGGATAACCATCCACAACTAAGGCTGTGTTTTCTCAGAGTGGATGACATCAGCGAGACCTCCTGAGCTTCTCGCCTCGAGGTCTCACTGATGTCATCAACTCCCTCGAAGGAAACACAGCCTTGTTGTGGAAGGTCGCCCATCCACCATTCTATATATTTTACAGTTTAGCTCAACAATTAGGGGATTTGGTCTGCTGTTGTTAAGAAAGCAATAAATAAATCAAGTCAAGTTTATTGTTCATCTACTTCAGTCATTACAATTTACTACAAAATCATAAAGAAAATACACTGACATACATACAGATACACACTATTATAAATAAAGTAAAGCATTAAATCAATCAACCAATATTCTTGGGTGGATACTGTCAACAAATAAAATATAGATGTGGTTGTAAAGAATATAAATACAAATATGGCTGTGAAAAACACCAACAAAAACACTGACTGTTTATATAAGCACAATAACTGTGTTTATCGCAGACCAAAATTATTGTTTTAAAACAAATATTAATTCCCACATTGCAACATGGTTCACAGTTATTGCTTAATTTACTTCAGGTCATAATGACAAACCATAAAACCCTTTTCAATTGCATGCATTTAGAGTGAAATTTAAAAATCTGATTTTACTCATAGAGTAAGGAATCTTCAGCAACTAGTGGAGTTAGTACTGTAGTTGTGGACCTAGAATAAATATCTCTACTTTAAAATAATCCAATTTTCATCACGTAAATTCAGTAAACAAATAAATAATAAATAAATAAACAGAACATTCCTTTTCATACTACGTTCCTTACTTACTAAATTTATTACCAGGAGGTACAAAAGGCACAATTCATGACTTGCAGTATATTTTAAAATGTTTAATTTTGACTGTAAATTGTGCCAGTAATGTGCAAGGTATTTATGCAGTTCCTATTATACTGTCTGTTGTATGGTATATGTTGCACTTTTTTGTACTATATTGATAATGATATTGTATTATATTGTTGTTTATTGTTAACCTTGTATCCAGGTGTTGCTGAATAAGGGACAGTTGCCCAGCAATCCACATCATTATAAAGCTAAGAAAATAAATGAACTAACATTGAAAACAAACAAACAACCCCCCCACAAAAAAATTAATTGTGCATTTGAATGGCTATACAGCACTTTTGGATTTGTGTGTACCAGCTACTGCTATTATCAAACAACCCTAAATATTTAATAGGGATACTCTTAATTTATGAAACTTGATAAATGTTTATAAGAATCCAAATGTTTGAGGCCTCTAGTTTTCCTTCAATGCAAATGGATAACATTATATTGAGTTTGAATCCCCAAAGAGTAGTGGTAAATAATAACTTTATTCATCAAATTGTATGGTTTTGTATAGGCAAATAGTATACTTCACATAAAAACATGTTTCTGTTTTTTCCATTGGTAACACATAATTCCTAAATTAAATGTTTTTTTTTTTTTAAAAGATTCTCTCTCTGCTTGTTTGGTGTTCCATAAAACAGTAGTTGATGGACTTTTGCAAGACTTAACACTTCCTTGCATCTGACTTCTTTTGACATCTTCCTTTTCTTAGCATGTAGTCCTGCCAGTGTGGATTATTATACATCTCAGCCCTTGCCTGCATCCAGAACGACATGCTACTCCTACCAGAGCCTTGATCACATTGAGTACTACATGGGCATGCCCAGTTTCCTCTCCATATGGACATGGAACCTTCCAGTTGTTCCATACATTTTAAATGTCTGGCCCTTACACACTTCATGAATGAACACTAAAGTTATGCACACTGTAGAATAAGAACATGAGAACAGAAGAAAGTGCTGGCAGAAGGGGGCCACAGGCCCTTTCAGTAGAAAATAAACATGAAATTAAATGAAATACAATCTATCTAGTCTGCCCTTTCGGGATACCCACTCCCCCAGTCTTTTTTTCCTTCCCAAGTTTCCACAGTGCCTTTCCCATGGTAGCTTGAACTCCCTGACTGTCTTTGCTGCCACAACTTCAGGGGGCAGACTGTTCCACGGCCTCACCACCCTTTCAGTGAAGAAAAAGTTCCTGATGTTGGTTCTGAATCTACCTCCCTGTAGGCGCATGCTGTGCCCCCTTGTTCATGTAGATGAGCATTCTCTGAAAAGGTCCTGAGTTTGTACTTAATTCCTTTGAGGTATTTGAATGTCTCAATCAAATCCCCACTGTCCCTCCTCCTTTCCGATGAGTACATCTTGAGATGGTCGAGTCTTGGCTCATAGGGTTCTTGATGAAGTTCATGAATCATCTTCATAGCTCTCCTCTGAATGGTCTCCAGATAATCTCTGTCTTTCTTGAGGTGTGGTCTCCAGAATTGGATGCAGTACTCTAGGTGCGGCCTCACCAAGGCCCTGCACAGCAGGAGTATCACCTTGTTTTTTTTCTACTTGTGATACCCCTACCTATGCATCCAAGGATGCTGTTAGCTTTCTGTGCCACCTTTGTGCATTGTCTGGTTGTCTTTAAATCATCAGATATGAGTACTATATCCCTCTCAACCTTAGTTTCTGTCAGTTGTTCCCCTCCTAGGGTATATTTCCTGCCCAGGTTCATTCTCCCCAGATGCATAACTTTACACTTCTTGGCCATGAATTTCAACTGCCATTGTTTTGACTATTCTTCCAGCTTTTTGAGATCAGAGCCCATTCCTGTGGCCCCCTCCTGCATGTCTACACTGTTGCAGAGCTT
The DNA here is from genome assembly GCA_016271365.2 of Neoceratodus forsteri. Lineage (NCBI taxonomy): Eukaryota > Metazoa > Chordata > Ceratodontiformes > Ceratodontidae > Neoceratodus > Neoceratodus forsteri. Next base: position 1,122,324,812 of record CM057449.1, on the reverse strand, counting down.
GCTGTCATCTGTGAATAGGCATACCTTTCCTTCCAATCCATCAGTGATGTCACTGATGAATATGTTAAAAAGAATTGGCCCCAGTACTGATCCCTGGGGGACTCCGCAAGTTACCCCACTTTGCACTGACAGGGTGCCATTTACCATGACACTCTGGGTTTTCCCCTGGAGTCAGTTCTTAATTCAGCTGATTATTTTATGCCCCACTCCAGTGTGTTCCAACTTGTTTATTAGTCTCCTACTGTATGTGGAATGGAGTTGAAGGCCTTACTGAAGTCCAGATACACTAAGTCTACTGCTCCACCCTGGTCCACCATTATGGTCACCTAACCAAAGAAATCAATCATGTTAGTCTGGCATGACCTCTCTGCTGAGAAGCCATGCTGCTTTTGGTCCAGTTTTCCATTTGCTTTAATATATTGCACTATTCTTTCCTTCAGAAATGTTTCCATGATTTTCCCCACCATGGAGTTGAGGCTGACTGGTGTGTAGTTACCAGCATCTTTCCTGCTCCCACTTCTGTTCAGAGGCATCATTGTAGCTTCTTTCCAGTCATCTGGGACTCTGCCACTCTCCAGGGAATTATTGAAGAGGACTGCTAATGGGGAGCCAAGTTCCTCTGCAAGTTCCTTCAGTATTCCTGGGTGGATACTGTCAGATCCCTTTGCTTTGCTTTGTTGGTTTTTAATTTTGTCAGTTCTTTTAGGACCCTTTCTTTTGTGAAGGGATTTGTGTCAGCTTCAATGGTGTGGTGCCCTTCATTTCCTAGTACCCTCCCACTACCATGTTCTTCTTCTGTGAAGACTGAGCAGAAGTATTCATTCAGAACCCCAACCTTTTATCTGCCAGTCTCCACGTTCTGCCCCTCTCTGGTTCTCAAATGAACAATACCCCCTTTGCTTTTTCTTTTCTCCCATATATATCTGTAAAAGGTATTTTCCACCTTTTTAACACCTTCAGCAATTCTTTCTTCTGTTCATGCTTTACCTATCCTAATTGCCTTCCCTGATTCTTTGAGCCTTGCCTTGTATTCCTCCATGTCGCTGTCCCTCTTTGTCTGTTTGTACTTTTTGAAAGCTTTGTTCTTCTCCTTTATGCTGAAATCAACCTCATTAGAAAACCTAAGAGGGTTTCTCCTGTTCTTAGTTTTCTTTTCTTTTTTTTTCAATTCTCTATTTTTTCCGGGCAGGACCCCGTCTTAGCTTGGCCCTGGTCATGGCCACCCAGAGACCTCCACCATCGCCTATGGCTGCCAAGATCCCTCAGTCACCTCCGGCTTGCCCCCTGGAGAGCGTGACCTTGGCCACCTTCACTGGCAACCCATGGGACTAATGGCTGGTCGGGGATCCACAGCGATGGTGGTGTCTCGAGGTCCCCCCGGGGAGGGCATCATGTGTATGTTGCCCTTGCCTCAACTTTTTCCTCCTTACAGAGGTGGGGATGTGCAATGACGCTAGCGTCTGCCCCACCTCCCAGAACTGCCTCCGTCGGTCGCCTGAGGCCCCCCAGCCTCCGCCAGGAGCCCTCAGTGCACCGATCGCTTCCCTCCCCCTTCCCCAGAGAAGGAGAGCAGTCCTTGGGACACTCTATCCTTCTCCCTCTTCTGGCCCTCCAACGATCTGGGTCCGTTCCCGAACCCGGGTCACCGGTGTTGCGAGCAGAAACCCCACCACTGTGCCAATGGGCTGACCATCTGTTCTTAGTTTTCTGATCTGATTTGATGCATTTTGCTGTGGCCAGAGTCATTGCATCCTTTATGGCCTAGTACCATAAAAACCTAAATCATGCAAATACAGTGGAATCCAGTGACATGATATAGAATATGCAGCTATACTGTGATACAGCATAAGAAATCCCCATTAATTTCAACTGAATTTCTGTGATATTTCCGATGTATCTACATACAGTATATAGTGCATCTTGTCACTGGCTGTCACTGTTCTAAGGGCAGGCTGTATAGTAAGTGTAAACAGATCCACGATGGGTGCTCAACAACATTTTTGTCAAACACCCAGTCAGCAACACCAGCAGGTCAACCACATTCTGTAGTCATCTGCCAGTTCCCACAGGCTGACTGTGTTTTCTTAGGGGGGGGCTTCACTCCTGAACCTCCCATGTGGGGGGCTGTGGCCCCCACACCCCCCTTTAAGGATTATCATCTCCAAGTTGGAGCTGATTGGGGGGTGCAGGAGCCCTGACAGACAGCGCTTGGTGCCAGCGGGTTTCCCACAGTGGCATGGCACTGTAGTTGCTGTGGGGGACCTCATTGGTGAAATGTCGCTGTCAGGGGGTGTTACTGAGTTTAAACATAACATAGAAGTAGGGGAAGTTGCATGAAGCATGGCAGCTTCATGTACAGTTGTACCATGTCTTAGTCCTTTACATACAGTATGCATTGTAGTTAATTTTAGGGTGTAAATGTTAAATGTTAAATGCCAAATGAACCAGCCTGCCCCATACAAGGATTCATATTCTGCTACCCAAAATGTAATGAACTGCGTTTGAGGCTCTAGAGTACTGTACATGTATGTGGTTTGGAAGGAGACATAGAAACCAATTTGAACATTTGTTCTCTTCTTGCCTGTTTTCTGGATTCTACACACTGCTGTACTTGCTAAGTGCCGGTCCTTTATTCCATAGTTAAGTGCACTGCATACCTTTTGATGCATTATTTTTGTTACTGCATGTAAAAGTGAGTGTGATATTAGCATTAGACTGGCCTGTGACAAACATTGTGAATTGTAAAAACAGGTTTTCCATTGCCAGATTTGCTTACATCTGAGGCATTTACAGTGGGTGTGATTTTCAAAACCACATGTGATTGCATCAATTAGGCATGGTTTATGACAATATGTGTTCAACTTTGAAGTATGGGACTTCTCCAGTTTGTGGATATATTTTCTCTGTAAGTGGCAAAGTGCAAGTTTGTGGAGTTCATTTCCTGAGAAATAGGGACTTAATGGAAACTCCATTAACTGGGCATTTACAATTCATTGTGCATACAAATTTTAAATTTGCAACACACCTAGTAGCAGTAACACCTTGTAGTTGATGATCCCTGGAGGAGTGGATCATCAGCTGGGACCATCAATGAAAAAGTGTCACTTTGCTGCCAGCTTCAGAAATTGGCACTTTGTGAATTTTACCAAACTCATGAACAAATTAACAAAGTGAATTTTGGCCACTTCGTACATTGGCCACAACATCAGTGCTTACAAAATTTCATTTTAAAAAAGTGCAATGGGCACTATGCATGATGCCAATGCACCGCAGAAACCAGGTGCATTGGCATCAATACATGTGATTGTTGTGGAGCGGGTCCCGTGGACCCCATACGGCATTCGCAAATGGGACATAAGGCAGGTATGCAGCCACTAACTCAGCCGCGTGGACTGCAACATACTGGGGAGCATTCCAGGGCATGCCAGCACTACACGTTATGCAGTAAACTGCCTAGTACTGGCCACATGGGTGTGGCGATGGCTGCAGGTTATGGCAGCTGGGAACTTGCCATAAGCCATGGTGCACCCCCATGGACTTCAACCACTGGACAGGACCAGGATTTGACTCTCCTTGCCACCCCAGCCCACTAGGCAGCTGAAGAGGTCTGGGGCAGCTGACCAGGCAGGTACCTGCACATCGCAACACATGTGTATCTTCATCACAGACCCACACCTTGGCAATGTGCCCATCCTCAGTCCCTGAACATGCCAAATGCCCACCCCACCCCAACCCAACACATGGACCCCCCACAGCACACAGCATCATGGTGCCCACCCAGTGGAGATCCATCTCTGGTCAGCAGGTTTGTTGGCCTCCCCATGGTACCAATACCCCCTCTCACCCCATACCAGTTCATTGCTTGCCCATATGGGGCCTGGGCTCTCATTTTCTCTATGGGTGTCTGTATTGCTCCTATGGTGTCAAGGCACATGTGTCTTGGGTGGCCAGCATATGGGCCTCTGGGAGGGTTCCTGCTGGTGGGGTGTGGGTGTGCAGTGGGGGGCCTGCGATGCCACAAGTGCTCAGGCAGTGGGTCCTACAACCAAGGGGACCATGCCTCATGGGTCCTGGTGCCTGCATTTGCTATTCATGTACTCAGACTCAAACCATCTGGAGCAAGGGATCCATTCCATAACCCATGATGGGCATCCCATTGGATGCTTGACTGGGTCAGTGACTCCACCCCCAGCTGCCCTGTGGACTCCTATGCACTGGGGGAAGCCATGGACTGGTGGCTGCCACTTGTGAATACAGTCTTGTGCATAGCTGTCCATGGGTGCACAGCTTCACAGGTGGGGTACACAACTTCTCTGCATACCCCTGCCCGCATCGTGCATAGCACCCATAATGCATACTCACAAAACCCAAACCAGTGCAGACAGGCTCCAGCACCTAAGCAGCATAAGTCTGGGAGGCTGTCTGCACTGATTTGGAAAGTCTGAGTGTGCACATTGCACTTTGTTTAAATGGCATCTTTTGAGCAGAGATGTGGCTTGGGAGTGCATTTTGCTCCTGGAGACTGGGTTTGGTAGTAGCCCCCTTTGTAATTTTAATAAAACTGAAGGTTCCATCAGATTCTGTTCAGTCAAATGTACAGTATATGCTTTGTCTCAATGCTAGTGTGAGTTGAGGGAGAAGCCAAAAGGTAATTTTTATAAGATAGCTATCTGGAACAGTTGTACTCACATGAGCATATAGTTAATAATGAACTGTAGTATTGAATTAGATAATAATTACAGCTCAGCTTTAATTGTAGCTTTAGGTGAGCATGATCAACTGAGAATTTGGAAAACTAAGTGCTCAACTAGCATACATATATTGATAGTTGGACACTGGTTGAATGAAGAGGATGGAAGGTGGGGGAGAGACCAAAGGCAGGAGAGCCTTCCACAGGGTGTAGCATGAGGACACAACATGGGAGGTACACAGGACCGAGGAAGGGGGTTGGGAGAGGGACTTGGAGTGGAACAAACAAGGGGCCTAGCACTGAAGGAAGGCTCAAGCCAGGGGGAGGAAACAGGGCACATCAATAAAGGGGGGCAGGTAGTAGGTTTGCGGTGCTAGCGACACTGGGGGAGGGGTGGTGGGATAACCAGGAGGGGCAGGAGGGGAAAGGGGAAGGAAATGCACAAGGAATGGTAGCCAGTTTAAAGGGGGTGGCAGAGAAGAAGAGGAGAGGGACACAGCAGGAGGGATGGTCAAATGGAGAAAGGATGTGGGGAGTGGGGTAGGGTGGATGGAGAAGGCAGAAGGGGCATAGCAGCTGTGGGAGGGGAGAACATTGATGGGGAAATGCAGCAGGAACAGATGGGGAAAATTGTGTGCAGGAGGAGGGGTCAAGCAGGAGAGAAACAGGGACAGATGGGGGAATTATATTCAGGAGGAGGAGTGAGACAGGAGAAAAGTGGAGGCAAGGACAGGTGGGGGAAATATGTGCAAAATGAGAGGCAGGCAAGACAGTAATGGCAACAGGAACAGATGGGGGAATTATGTGATGGAGGAGGATGGAGTCAGACAGAAGAAGAATGGGGAAGGGAAGCAGACAGATGGAAAAATGGGGGGAGTACTAGTACTGGGTAATTCAATGCCAAAAGGGGTTAGGTGGGGTAGCAATGGGGAAAGGCATATTCATATATGGGTGGAGGCTATGCCAGGTATGACAGCTGAAATAGTGGGAAAATCAGTCCTGAAATATGCTAAAATGGGTAGGGAGAGACTGCATTTAATTCTACAACTGGGGGACAAATGACCTGGCTGATAGTACATTACAGGTAGTCCAAAAGAGGTATGAGGAGCTGGGAACTTTATGTGAGGGGGAGGGTAGATCAGTAACTTTTTCTGAGGTATTACCAGTGCCTAAGGCGAGCATGGCTAGAAAGCAAAGGATCAAGGGGTTTAATAAATGGTTAGGCAAATGGTGTCACACCAAAGGTTATGGGTTGGTGGGAGCATGGGGACAGACCTGGGAGGACAATAGTCTATATACTATGGATAGACTTCACCTAAATGAGGAGGGCAAGAAGGTGCTGAAACTGAAGATTGGGGAGTATATTGAGTTAGCTGGACATTTAAACTAGTAGTGGGTGGCAGAAAGTGGAGTGAGGGCATACAGTGGCCAAAAGATGAGAAGCAAAGCAGGCTTATACCCCAGAACAAGGACATTGTACTAGATAGAAGCAGTAGAGGGGATGCTGGAAGTGGAGGACAGAGGGATGGGGAGTGGAAGGTAAAGGGATGGAGGGTGGTCACCATGAATGCTAGGAGTCTGGGTGATAAAATGACTTTTGAAAACAAATCTGTGATTAGTTGGAATGCATTTCCAACACAATTAAGACATCAATAAATGACTAGGAATGCATTCAGGGTTGCAATAAAGCAGGAATATTTACTGTGCTGTAAGTGTAATTTGGGTTAAGTTAAATCTTGGGGACTTAGGTTTAGCTTTCCTAGGTAGATTTATGCCAGATACAAATTGATCAATATAGTCAGGAACATCTACCAGAACTAGACACATGGTAGATTTCCTGCAGGGGGAGAGCCTCAAACAACTGGTACAACAGCCCGCAAGAGACAGGGCTATCCTAGATACAGTACTGACTAACAGGGAAGGGATCACAGATCTACAGGTAGAAGGTCACCTGGGGGCCAGTGACCATCACATGGTATGGTTCAATTTGGCCACTACAACTAAATCATCCCATTCCAAGGCAAAAATATGGGACTTCAGAGGAGCTGACTTTGGTAAGATGGCCAACAGGTTAAGCTAGCCTGGCAAAAGAAACACAGGTGAGGGGAATTGCGGCAAAAGTGGGCAAGCATTAAGGATGCAATGCTTGAAGCAACATCCATTGTGTTAGACAGAAAAGGAAGTGCAAAGAAGAAGGCAACCAATTGGTTCTCAAATATAGTAGCAGAAAAGGTCAGAGCCAAAATGCTGGCCTCACAGGAAATATAAGGGAACACAGCGGGATGAAGATAGGGAGGCATACCAAACTGCCCTAAGGGAAGCAGGGAAGGCAGTAAGGCAGGCAAAGTCCCAAACTGAGGAAACACTAGCACGAACAGTAAAAGAAGGTGACAAGACTTTCTATAGATACATTAGTGAAAGGAGAAAATCCAGAGAGGGTATTGCTAAGCTCAAAAGAGAAAAGGGGGCATGTGAGGAGGAGGAGGAGGAGGACCCTGTAAAAGCATATATCCTAAATAGATACTTTTGCTCAGTATTTACTGAAGAGAAGGAAGGGCAGGGCCCACAGCTCAGCACCATGGACACAGGGCAGAGAGAGATAAACACTACTCCCTTCACAAAAGAAAAGGTCCTACAAGAGTTCACTAAGCTCAAGGTGGACAAGGCAATGGGACCTGATGGCATACATCCCAGGGTACTTAGGGAGCTAAAGGTGGAACTAGCAGAGCCATTATCAGAACTGTTTAGTGAGTCTCTGAGCAAAGTAGAGGTACCAGAAGACTGGAGAAGGGCTTATGTGACCCCGCTCCACAAGAGTGGTAGCAAGGAGGAGGCAGGGAACTACAGACCAGTCAGTCTTACCTCAGTAGAAAGCAAGATTATGGAGGCATTCCTTAAAGAAAGGATAGTGTAACACCTGGAATCCATAGGGGCACAGGATCCAAGACAGCATGGATTTACAAAATGAAGGTCCTGTCAAACTAATCTCATAGATTTCTTTGACTGGGTAACCAGAGTGGTGGACCAAGGGGAAGCAGTTGATGTCGTCTACCTTGACTTCAGCAAAGCTTTCGACACTGTTCTACATAGAAGATTGATAAATAAGTGGGTAGGCTTGGGGTGGGTCAGAAGTTGGTCAACTGGGTGGCAAACTGGTTGACGGGCAGAAAACAGAGAGTAGTGGTAAATGGTATACAGTCAGAAGAGATACAAGTCACAAGTGGGGTACCTCAGAGATCATTCCTGGGGCCAGTCCTCTTCAATATCTTCATTAGTGACATTGCAGATGGACTGGAGGGTAAGGCTTGTCTGTTTGCAGATGACACCAAGATCTGCAACAGGGTAGATGATCCAGATGGGGTGGGCAGAATGAGAAGAGATCTGGATAAACTAGCAAAATGGTCGGAAGAGTGGCAACTGGGATTTAATGCAAGAAGTGCAAGATCATGCACATAGGGAAGAGAAATCCTGAAGCCACCTATAGGCTGGGAGGGGAGTTGCTGGCAGTCACAAAGGAAGAAAGAGACTTGGGCATCATTATCACTGATGACCTGAAATCATCCAAGCAGACCTCTAAAGCAGTAGGTAAGGCTAGGAGGATGTTAGGGTGTATTAGTAGGGGTATCTCAAGTCGTAAGAGGGAGATAATAATCCCACTTTACAAGACACTGGTTAGGCCCCATCTGGAGTACTGTAGGCCACACCTTCACAAGGACATTAACCAAATTGAGGCAGTCCAGAGAAGGGCAACCAAAATGGTGCAGGGACTGCATCAGAAGACACATGAGGACAGATTAACGGAGCTCAATATGTATACCGTACAGCAAAGGAGGGAGAGAGGTGATATGATCAAAACATTCAAACACCTTAAGGGCATTAACAAGGTGAAAGTGTCTAATATGTTTCAATATAAGAAAAATAGCAGGACAAGAGGACACAGCATGAGATTAGAGGGAGGCCAATTAGGGGTAATGTGAGGAAGTTCTTTTTCACAGAAAGGGTGGTGTATGGATTCATGGAGCAGCCCTACCTCCAGGGAAGTGGTTATGAATACTGTGCAGGGGTTTCAACAGGCATGGGATAGGCATAGGGAGTGATACAGATAGTATGAATAGATAGGCCACTGAAAGAGCAAAGGCCGATGGCACATTTACAAGGTAGAAAAAGAAATGGGCAGACTGGATGGGCCTTGTGGTCCTTATCTGCCATCAGCTTCTGTGTTTCTATGTTTCAGTGTTTCATGTTGTTCTTGTCAAGTTGAACGTAAATTGAAGGCACGCACTAAAAGTCCTTTTCTAAGTTGTACGTGAATTGAAAACTAATTAGCATATTCTAGCAGCAGAGAAGTTTCTGCTTTCTATGTTCTCCTTAATTGAAATAGTGGTGATTTTAACATTAGCTTATAGCCTGGACTATAATGAGTGAATTAAATCTGCATTTTCTGACTGGCAATGCCAGCATATCAAATTGTCTTTAAATTAGTTTTATTTCATTTCAGTGGTGTAAAATATGATCTAGTTACTATCTGAAATGGAACTGACCCATCTCTAGATGCAGAATATTTGTTAACTGATTGTAAAACCATAGTCTATTGTTCCTGTGTTGAGTTTATATTAAGTTCTTTTGATCAGTTATTTTTGACCCTTTTAAGTAGATTCTCCTTTCGACTATACATTCTTGACATTAGCCACACAAAAAGAGTCCTTTCCCATTTCTTGACTTTAGTCTTCCAAGCTCCTCCTCTACTCTACAGTTGTTTAAAATATTTGGTGATCTTTCCATTCTTGTGTACTCCATTAAACATATACTTCTCAGTTGTAAAAAAAAAAGAAAGAAAATCAGTATAATCTCACCCATATTTTCCTTTGCAGTATTTCCAATCAATGAACTTTTTTAGAGATCAAATCCTCCTATCTGAAGATGCTTTTTGTTTCTAAGAGGAGAAATGAATGAATTTACCATTAATCTTAATATTAGGATTATTCCAGTGTTTTATTTGTTTTGAATTTCACAGTATCTATTTCAGTCCTGGGCAAGTATTGTCTAACCAGAGTACTCACAGTTTGAATAATGTTGCTTTTATTTTTTTTTTAATTGTGTCAGTGCAAACCACAACATAGTAATCAAATACAAAATAAATAAATAAATAAATAGGCTAATCCCACTGCTCCTCCATCCATACTCTCCCTCCCCCTACTGCCACGGCTTACTGGTTCTATTGTCTTTATTTGTCATGTATTATGTACCTGTATCATAATCCTTGTGCCATCTTCATGGCATGGGTCATGCCTGAAAGTGGTCCACTGGATCAGTACACCTACCTGGTAACCAACTGCAAAATAAATGCATAAATAAATAAATAGCATGTCTACTGATAAGTCAGTACCGGTACCAATATTAACGGAAGTATTCTCTAAGGAAAGGTTTTGCCTTTTCCCTTTCAGCTAATAAGATTGCATATTAAATTATATATTGACATGGTAATTCCTTGTGTTTGGGTATGTAAAATCTCACATTTCTCCAAGTAAGCACAATTTTTGTCAGAATATCCTTGGCTTCCTAAATGTTCCATATCACATCTGTGAATAGTTTTGTCATTTTTATATACCAGTTATCCAGAATATGTATTAATAATGCTTGTATAATGTGAGAACTATATGGCATTGCAATCATTTCCAAAACCTGTATTGTACCCCATAATGAGACAGTTATTTTTCACCAGCCCAGAATTCTATTTTTCATATCTTCCAATAAATGATACATGATTATATCTAGGAAAAACTTCTTTAGTCTTGGTTAATTTAACTCCTAAAAATCTGTTTTAATTGTAGCCTCTAATATGCACACAATGTCTTGCCCTGACTTTATATTAAATGACAATATTTCAGATTTGGTCCAATTTATAGTGTAATCAGAAACTCACAAAAAATGATCTATTACTGACTTTAATGCTTACAAACTGTCTTTTTTTCCAATAATAAAAGAACATCACCTGCATATGCTTGTAATTTGGTAATTTCCTTACCCACAGCCATTCTTTTTGTTTTATCACTAGATCAGATTTCTGTTAGTAGACTCTCCAATGCAAGAACAAACAATGTTGGAGATAATGGACAGCCCTGTCTGACTCCCCTAAAGAGCTCAAAACATTATGTTAAACTATTATTAATGTTATGCCTTGAATTAGGGGATTCATGCATGGCTTTTAGCCAATCAACAAACATTGCTAGAGAGCTCCATTGTTGTAATATGAAACACATGTACTCCCATCCCACCATATCTGATGCTTCACTGGCATCCAAATCAATTAAAACTGCCTGTTTGACCATTTTGAAGATATTAGAAACATAGGAAAAAGATGGCAGAAGGGAACCCAGGATCCATCTAGTCTGCCCAGTGGTGTGATCCTAATGAGTACCACAGTGAATCTGCCAGCTAGGGATAAAGCCATTCTGATTATGATGTATTACCATCTGTAAAAATAGCAGTATCCAGTTACAGTTTTAATATTTTTGCAAATATGTTGTATTCATTATTTAAAATTGCAATTGATCTGAAATTTTGCATTATTTTAGTATCTTTACCTTGTTTTGGTATTGAAGTAGTATAAGCTAACTTAAATGAATTAGGCATCCTGTTTTGTTTCGGAACAGTTTGAAATAACATCTCCAGAAGTGGGGTTACCAAAACAGGTAAATCACTTTAAAACTCTACTGTGAAACTATAATCTCCAGAAATTACACTTTAGACAGTGATCTAATGGTATTACTAATTTCTTCTTGACTAATAGGGGACAGTAGATGAAATGCTTCCTCTTGAGTTAACTCGTAATTTTGTAAGAAGGCTGCGTAACAATTCAAGTCCTCTCTTGTTGGGTTCCAATATGATTTCTACAGTTCTTGACAGAAATCTAAAAAGACAGGCCTAAATCTTTCCTTTTTCTGTTGGTACTGTAACGTTTCCTGTTTATTATACACAACTGATATCTCTGATTTTTTTTCCATTTCTTTGGTAACCTTTTGGCTACATGCTTCCCAAAGATCTCACTTGATAAATGCCTTCTTTTGTCTAAGCCAATTGTTTTTAATTCTAAATATTTCCAAATTACTTATTAATTTTTCCATATTCTCATACTCTGCTTTTTTACACATTCCCTTCCTTAATTTTGTTATCTAAAGCTAATCATTTTTCTTCCATTTTTCACCATAGTTTTCCTGTTTTTTGTTCTCCAGGAAACTTCAGAGATAATAACTTCATGTAATGTCACATTTTAGGCATTTATAAATGGTGGACTGATGCATTTATAATTATGGATAATATTATGGAAGCTAGACAGAGTAATGATATTTGTACGATAGGGCTGAGCAAATAACGCATTGAATAAAAACATGTATTCTCCCTGCAGTGGAATAACCACTGTGATGTCATTACCACAGTGAAAATAAATGGATTTATTTTCACTGTGGAGATGTCACCTGCATTTATTTTCACTGTGGTGATGTCATCAAATCAAAAAATAGCAGAAAACACTCCTAGTGTATAAATCAAATACATGATGTGCACTCATGTGATATGGAAATAATTTCACTCCTGCACAGTGACCTCTTGATAGTCATGAAAGGTTACTTTAAAGGACTGAAAATATTTTCCATATCCCACTTGTGCCCATCATGTATCCCCTATATATTCATTAATTTTAGAAGGATGTTAAATAATTAATCTCTCAAAAGATGAATCACATGTTGTTAAAACCAATATTATGGCAGTTAAAAGATTTGTTTTAAAATATTGAAAAATCTCTTCCTGGTTGGTGAATAGAAACAATTGTTTATGACTGCATTATGTGAAAGGGATTTTTTTTTCATTCATATGAACAGTAATACAGTTCCAGTTTAAGACTGGTCAGCCCATCTCTGACATCTTTAAAAGTTTAATTTATGATACCATTATTATAAATGGCCTCTTCATTCAAAATGTATGATGTTATATTTAGAAACATAGAATGTGTCAGCAGAAAAGGACAGCCAGGCCCACCCAGTCTGCCCTGTATGCCTAGCGAGCTGCAAGGACTTTGATGTTGTCCCACCCATTCCACTCCCCAGAGCCAATAGACCCCTGTATCTGTCCCACACTCTCTTGAATTTCCTCACAGTTCTTTCCCCCACCACCTCCTCTGGGAGTCTGTTCCAGCTGCCCATCACCCTCTCTGTAAAGTAGAACTTTCCAACATTCCCCTGAACCTCCCTCGAAACAACTGCATATCATTCCCCATTGTTTTCGATTGCTCCTATAGTTGGAAGATGTCCTCTACTAGTACCTTATTAATACCCTTGATATATTTGAAGGTTTCAATCATGTCCCCCCTTTCCCTTCTTTGTTCAAGAGAGTGCATGCCGAGGTCCAACAGCTGATCCTCCTGGTAGGTGGCCTTAACCATTTTTGTTTCCTGCCTCTTGACACACTCCACCCTATCCACATCCTTCTTGAGATATGGCCTCCAGAACTGGACCCCATACTCAAGGTGCAGACTGACAAGCTGCATACACAAAGGCATGATGACCTCCCTCTTCCTGCTAGTTATTCCCCTACCTATACAACCCAGCATTCTACTTGCCTTTGCCACCGCCTTCTCACATTGTTTTGCCACCTTGAGATCCCATGAAATGCATATGCCCAGGCCTCTTTCCAGATCAGTAACCTCTAGGACATGCCCCCCCATACGGTACTCTACTCTCTTATTTCTGCCCAAGCACATGATCCTGCATTTGATTGTGTTGAATGCCGGTTGCCAGTCCTTAGATCATCCCTCCAGCTTCTTCAAGTCCCTGCACATGCTCTCTACCCCCTCAGGTGTATCCCACTCTATTACAAACCTTTGTGTCATCTGAAAACAGACACACTCTTACCCCCAGTCCCTCTGCTATGATCCTTATAAATATATTGAACAGGAGTGGCCCCAGCATCGATCCCTGGGGTAATTCACTGATGACCCTACCCTCCTCTAAATGTAGTCCATTTACTATTACCCTCTGCCTTCTACCCTGCAGCCAATTTTGCACCCACCTAGCAACAAGTGACCCCAGCACAAGATTTCTTATTTTGTGCAGCATCAATCTGTGTGGCACAGAATCAAATGCCTTTTTCAAGTTGTGATATACTATATCAATGGCCCCCTGATCCAATACCCTGGAGTCACAGTCAAAGAACTCTATTAAGTTTGCTTGCTATGACCATCCCTCAGTGAACCCGTGTTGGTGTCTGTCCTGCAGACCATTCACTTCAAGGCAGTTAGTGATTCTCTTTTTTAGCAGCCTCTCCATGATTTTGCCCACCACTGATGTTAAGCTCACCAGCCTATAATTGCCTGCCTCCTCCTTGTCCTCCCCTCTTATGCAGGGAGACCATGTCTGCCCTTCTCCAGTCATCAGGAACCTCCCCTGTTTCCAAGGATGTATTGAAGAGATTGGTCAGAGTTTCTGCTAGCACCTTGCTAAGCTTCTTCAGTACCCTGGGGTGCACCTCATCGGGTCCCATTGCCTTATCTACCCTTAGACCCTCTAGCTCCCTCAGAACCTGCTACACCTGGAACAGACTGAAGTCAATCGCCCCTCACCTCCTTGTGTGCCTTGCTATCCCTGAGCTCCCCCTTCTTTTCAATCATGAAGACTGATCAGAAATATCTATTGAGTACCATTGCTTTCCCCCGGTCATCCTCCACCAACTCCCCCTCCCCATATTGCAATCTAAGTATCCCCCCTTGTCTTCCTCCCCTCACACACATACCAGAATAAGGTTTTATCCCCTTCCTCGATCATACAGGCTATTCTCTCCTCTGTTTTTGCCTTTGCACTCTTGACCTCCTTACCTGCCTCCCTCTGCTTCTCCTGGTATGTATCCTGATCCTCCTCCCTTTGTGTCCTTTTATGTCTCTTAAACACCTTCCTTTTTTCCATGACCTTCTCCACCACTGCCCCATTAAACCAAAGTGTTTTCCTCTTATTTTTATACACCCTCCTTATGCAGAGGCTAGTGGCCTCCTCTATCACCCCACTTATTTGACCCCATCTTTCCTCCACTGCCCTAAGTTCCCCCACCCCTGCTAAAGCCTGTTGAATACTTTCCCCCATTTTCTGAAGGTCTGCATGCCGAAAATCCATCTCCTTAATTTTGGACTGGTGGACCTCAGCAGTTATTTGAACTGTGAACTTGACTAATCTATGGCTGCTCATGCCCAGGTTCTCTCCCACAGGTATGTCTCCCACGCACTCCCCATGTATAAGGATTAGATGAAGGACTGCCCCATCTCTGGTAGGTTCCCTTACCAGCTGCTTCAAGAGAGCTCTCTGTAGTCCACAATATCCCTGCTGCTGGTGGATGCTGCTGATGGGATGCTCCAGTCCACATCCAGCAAATTGAAGTCCTCCATCAGCAGCACCTCACCCTTGTTTGCCATCCTCTGAATCTCCTCCAGCATTGCCTTATCCATCGCATCCTGCTGCACTGGCGGCCTACATATCACTGTAGCTCTTATGAACTCTCCCTTCCCTGAGTACAATGACACCGATAAAGACTCAGGCTCCCCCATGACCCTGCAATTCTGTAGCCTTTATGTGTGGGCGGTCGGGCTAGGGTGGGCAGATGAGACAAAAAATGCAGTGATCACAGTTCCTGCACCCCTGTTTATTTAGTGGCTGGGCTTGTGATTTTTTTATAGCCCAGCCTTCTAGTCAAACAAGCCTGTCCTCAGACCTGATTGGTACCATTGATGTGGTGAGATGTCCTCCAGCCCTCGGTCCTGATTGGCTGTTGTGTGATACAGCAAGATGTCCTGTAGGCATAGTTCCTTTGCTGCTGATCTGGCCAATGAAAACACCTCTGGTAAGCTCAAGCTCTGGATGTCGCCATCACGGCTGTCCATTTTGCCCTGCCTCATTGCTGCTGATGCAACTGCCTCCTGCTTGTCCCTAGCTGCCAATGCAGCAATACTTCTCGGAGATCCCTTTTGCCTGCCGCTGATTGTGGCATGCTTCTGCAGTGATTACAGCTCCTGCTCCCCTGTTTAAATGTATTTAAACTGTTTATATAAAGCTATAGTCTCTCTTTTTAGACAAAATGTTATATAATATATACAATGATAATATGCAATGACTGGGACCTGTCTGTACAAGGGTACAGGTTATTTTGTAGGGACAGGGTGATTGGGAAAGGAGGGGGAGTGGCACTATATATGAAGGAAGGACTGAAGTGTGTAAGGGAGGAAGGGGAGGAGGGTAGTACGGAGTCACTTTGGATGCAAATCCAGGATTCCAAGAATAGGATTCTCAGAATGGTAGTGGTATACAGGCCACCATCTCAGACAGAGGAGTTAGACAGGGAACTAGTGGGACAGATTGGGAGGACCTGCAAGAAGGGTAGTGTGGTGATTGTGGGGGACTTCAACATGCCAGGAGTGGACTGGAGTACCCCAACAACCAGGAATAGAAGGGAGCAGGTACTGCTGGATGCCTTCCAGGACAGCTTCCTGATGCAAATGGTCATTGAACCAACCAGGTTAGGGAATACCCTTGACCTTGTGCTGGCAAATGTTGACTTTGTGAGAGAACTTACCGTGGAAGAACCACTGTCAGGGAGTGACCACCTCTCAGTATGGATCACATTGGATATGGGCAAGGAAGGAGTGGAATCTGGCACAAGAGTGCTGTACTTCAGGAGGGTTGACTTTGGGAGGATGGCGGACATGGTAAAAGGGTACCTGGCCAGAACTCAGCCTAGTATGGGCACTAACCAGAGGTGGGAGCTCATAAAGCGGGGGATAGTGGAGGCAACCAAAACCTGCTGCAAGGCCCAGATCAAGAAGGCTAGGGCTAAAAAACTAAGCTGGTTGAGCAAGAAGGTCATGGAAAAGGTAAGGAGGAAAACAGCTACCTTTAGGAGGTACAAGAAAACAGGGAGGGGGAGGACAGAGAGGAGTACCTGACAGAACTGAAGGACTTGACAAGGGCAGTAAGGGGAGCCAAGGCATCTACGGAACTCAAGCTGGCACAAGGCATTAAGAAGGGGAAGATAGACTTCTTTAGGTACATCAGGAAGAAAAGGGAGGTGTAAGGATCAAGTAGTAAGGATTAGGAAGGGGGTTGGGTGGAAGCAGGGCATGATAAGGCAGACACGCTAAATGATTACTTCTGCTCTGTATTTACTAAGGCGAGGGGGGGTGATACCCAAGGGGGAAGGAACAGTAGAAATGGGGGGGAGGGGTGACAGATGGGGAAATCATGGAGGGCAGAGTTCAGGAGGGTTTGAAGACACTGAGGGTGGACAAGGCGCCAGGCCCAGATGGCATCCACCCCAGGGTACTGAAGGAGCTGGCAGAGGTCCTTGTGGGACCTTTGGCAGACCTATTTAATGCCTCACTACACTCAAGGTGTGTACCTCAGGACTGGAGGATGGCTCATGTGGTTCCCCTCCACAAGAGTGGCCTCAAGGATGAACTGGGGAACTACAGACCAATGAGCCTCACATCCATCATGGGTAAGCTGATAGAGACTATCCTGAAGGAGAGGCTGGTGGCCCTCCTAGAGGCCAAAGGACTACAGGACAGCAGTCAGTATGGCTTCATACATGGCAGATCCTGCCAAACCAACCTGGTGGAGTTCTATGACTGGGTAACTAGGCAACTGGACAGAGACCATGCAGTGGATGTCCTGTATCTGGACTTCAGTAAGGCATTCGACTTGGTGCTGCATGGGAGGCTGGGAATTAAGTTAGAAGGCAGAGGAGCAGGTGCAAAGCTGGTGAGATGGGTAGGGAACTCACTTCAGGGAAGGCAACAGAGGGTGGTGGTGGGTAGGGAGCTCTCACACCAAAGGGTAGTGATGAGCGCTGTTCCACAGGGCTCGGTGTTGGAACCAGTGTTGTTTGGGATATTCATTGCAGACATATCATTGGACATCAAGAACAAGATCAGTCTGTTTGCTGATAATACCAAGATGGGAGCAGTGGGGGACGACATAGAGGGATGGCAGGGGTTGCAGGATGATCTGGCAAAGCTTGTAACCTGGACAGACACTTGGCAACTGGGGTTTAATGCCAAAAAATGTAAGGTGCTGCATTTTGGGGTGAAGAACCCAAGGAGGAGTTACCAGCTAGGGGGATTGCAGCTAGCCCAGACAGAGGAGGAGAAGGATCTGGGGATGCTCATTACAGGGTAAATGAACAACTCGGCACAATGTAGGAAGGCAGCTGCAAAGGCCAACAAAATGCTGGGTTGCATTGCAATGGGTATACCCTTGAGGAGGGAGGAGGTGATTCTGCCACTGTATAGGTCATTAGTTAGACCACACCTGGAGTACTGCATGCAGTACTGGCACCTGTATCTGAAGAGGGACATTAAGTTACTGGAGGGGTTGCAGTGCAGGGTGACAAAGATGATCAAGGGGCTGGGGGACTTATCATACGAGAGGAAACTGAGGGAGCTGAACATGTACTCACTGGAGGAGAAGAGGAATGGGGGACATGATTGAAACCTTTAAGTACATGAAAGGAACAAACAAGACAGGTACACAGGGGCTGTTCAAAGTAAGGGAGGGGAGGGACACCAGGGGCCATAATATGAGACTGAAGGGAGGAAGGTTCAGGAGGGAGATGAGGAAACACTTTTTTACAGAGAGGGTGGTAGCTGGGTGGAATGCATTACCTGCAGAAGTGGTATCCAGTAGAATAGTGGACTGCTTCAAAAGGGGATGAGACAGGATAAGAGGGAGGGTCAATGGAGGGGAAGGGTGGAAGGGAGGGGCAGCTGTAGAATAAGGGGTGCTAGCTGCACATTCAAGCAGATTTGATAGACCTCTAGGCCTTTATCTGCTGACAAATTTCATATGTTCGTATGTTCACTATACTGTTCTAAGTAAAGACTTTGCAAAAGTTGCCAAAATGCATTCTAAACTTTCATAGAAGTAAAAATCCAAATGTTGCGATAACTCTGCCAGGTGAACTTTATTTTTGCACATCATTACTGGTAATCATCTGCACGGAGCAAACTTCATTTTTTTTTTTTTGAATCAACATTACCAAGATGGGGGAGTTGGGGTGCTAAATGATTAGGAGATATTTATTTATCGAGGTATGTATAGGAGTGGAAACTGGGATGCTAAAAGGTTGGAGGAAGGGAGTTTGATTCAATAAAAAATTAAGAATATTTCTGAGACTGTAGGGCAGGATGTGGAGATTTGGGATTCTAACTACTGTAATGTAATGTGTGTGTTTAAGGGTCATGGATAGGGAGGATGGGAGGAGTGGGGAGAGGGGGCAGGGAGAGTAGTTCAAGCTGCGGACTGTGCAACATGAGCAGACTTGATAGACCAAATGACCTTCTTCTGCTGGCTTCTTTGTATGTATGTTCGTATATTTGTACTGTAGGTTGGGGAATGAGACAACATTATTTTTCTGGGGTTTTGCGAAGGAGGAGGAGGGACTAGGGTGTTACATCGGTGGGGATGGAGGGGATTTTAATTTTCTTTTCAGCTTTATACCTGCAGGGTCCACTGCATTTAGCAATGGACACTTTTGAGTGAATTAAGCAAACTTCACCAGCAAAAGCACTTCATTATGCTATTCAAAGGTTTTGGGTGCAGTGACAGATTTGCCAGCCCTTTGCCTTGCCTTCACAAAGGGCAAAAGTTTGGTACATCACCAAATTTTCACCAGTGATGTTTTACTTTGCAACATCTCAAAAATGGTAAGAGTGCATCTTCTTTTTATACATAATGACCTGGCTACACTTATTTACTCATTAAACCTCTCACACCTAAAGTATTGTAATGTACACTATGTAAGTTTACTTATCAGTCAGATCTGATGTCTGCAGTACACAGAGCATGGTTTTCAGACTACTCTGTGGCTTTGAGAAGGATGTCAATATGTATCATGTTTGTGCTCAGTGAGCTTCATTCTCAGCATCTAAAGTGAAGGGTTGACTTTAACTTTTCTTATTAATATACAAACCCCTAAATGTACAGGATATTCTCTCTCTCTCTCTCTCTCTCTCTCTCTCTCTGTCTCTCTCTCCCACTATGCTCTTATGCCATGTTCTGCCCCCCCCCCCCCAGATCTTTGGGGGGATAATATTGTCCACTACTAAATCAAGGTTAAGATTTGCTGGCAATGGAGTTTACTAAGTGGCTGCCCCAGACACAGTGGGCTCACTTCTCAAAGGGTGATACAGGGCTAGCATCAAGCCCTCAGCCAAACCCTGTCTTTGGTGCAGCTGCACCAATCACATTTTCTGCGACTGCACCCGATTTTGGTAGGCCGGTTGCAGTTGCAACACTTTATCTGATTTACAGAAGCTTGCACTCACTCTTTGGCAGAAGCCCCATAACAAGAGTCCCCAGAATTGCTGCAAATGGTTCCATGCCACCACAGCAACAGGAAATTGACTGACCGTTACTACAGTGATCTACACCACTGGGATGGTCTCTAGAAGTTAGAACCCAGCTAGAGCAGTACTTCAATTTGGTTTGGTCCCCTGAGTGTTAACTCAACCTGTGTTGGGAAATCTAAACTTAAAGGTGGATGGTCAACCAATCTCACCTTCCTTTTGTCCACAACTGAAAGAGGCGATGATTTCCCAGGTACTTGAGGGAGATAAAGTGATGTCATTTCAGTCCACTAAGACCCTTTTCTCATTTTCTGACACTTTTGGCTTTAAATTTTTGCAGCTTACCCATTCAGTTCTCTTTTTTCTTAGCTTTAAACCTTGGAAGATAGTGGACACTTCCATTCTTGACACGTTCATGTCAGCTGCATCACAACCACATTCAGTCTTATCTTATTACAAACTATTCCAGTCAATGGATATGCTTGCCTCTTCTGGGATTTGCTACTACTGGAGTCAAGCTCTTGATATTCCAGCAGATATTAAAGTATGGCACAGTATTTGGTGTAACCTTTAAAACTATGTAAAACAGGATAGGCTTGGACTGACCCAGTTTCAAATATTGCATAATTTGTACTTCTCTCCCATCAAATTATATAGAATGGATAAATTTACGTCCCCCATCTGCACTAGATGTCATCTGGTGGAGAGGCATCTTTGTCATATTTAGTGGTATTGTGTAAAAGTTGCTCCATTTTGGGCAGCCTTAAGGAATGCTTTAGATCTGCTCCTTGTGCTTGATTATCTCTTTACTCCTAATATTTGTTTGGTAGGCCTGTTTCCATGTGATGTAATAGGTATTCATAAAGCGCAAATGGCGTTTATTTAATCTGTGGCTAAACTTATTATCTTGCACCACTAGACGGATGACTCGATCATGTCTTATCAGGAGTGGCATAGGGAGATTATGACTGCTCTTATGGTAGAGAAGCATTTAGCTTCTCCTGTGAAATGTCTTCAGGTGTTTCAATCTAGGTGGGAGTCTCTTTTTACCCTTCTGTCATTAACATAGGGGATGTACTAGCTGGTTTTTGGTCTCATTGTTCCATATTCCCTCACCTAAAGGGCTTTTTGTAGGCTTGAATGATTTATGTGGAAAGGGGTTGCTGAACTGTGGGGGGCTTTGGGTTAGGGGTTAGGATTTAGTGCTTTTTTGTTGTGGTCTTGTTTTTATTGAATTAGGAGGGTCACTGTTGGGGTATTGCTTGTTTGACAGTGATACTAAAAGAAGTTTATAGCCGCTTCCTTTATTATACTTTGCCCTTTAGTCTTCCATTTCCTAGTCTCTCTTACTCCCACCTACCCCCTTCCTGCTACCCCTACCCTAACTTTATCCTGTTACCCCATACCCCTAACTCCATTTCTACTTTTCCTTTCCCTCCTCAATTACACCCAATTCCCCCTACACCATCTAGCCCTCTAGCTCCCTCCTACTCCTCCATACTTTTATTTTCCTACTTTATGGCTGTTAACTCCTCATACACATTTCTCTCTTCATTTTCATTCTCATTTCTGTTTTCTTCACTCCAGGCTTATTATCTATTGGATTATTTCCAAATTAAGCATTATGTACTGTATCTCCCAAAACTGTACTTAATTACTGTGATGTTGTTATTTGAAGTTATTATGCAATGTGTACTTGTCTGCTTATATGTCTCAGGACCACCTTGTGAATGAGCTTGCTCAACGGAGTTATTTCCTGCAATAAACTTGAACTTGAAACTTGAACTTGAACAGTGTTTTATTGTCTTGTTTGTGACTTATTTTTAATTTGTTATTTCTGAGAACAATAAAATGTAAATTACAAAAAAAAGGATACAACTGAAGCTGGCCCTGGTAAAGGCAGAGGCTGGGTTGCAGAAAGCAAAGCCTGAAGTTGTAGAATGGAAGGACACACTTGAGAAAGAGGAATAAGATGCAGCTGCAAGAAGAGTGAGAGATGGAGCAGCCAGAGAGAAAGAGAGGTAGCACCAGCACGAGTTCCAGAAGCAGGAGGAGCAAGAGAAGGAGTGCCAAAAGTGAGAGAGAGAGCATCAAGAGTGCGAATGAGAATGTGAAGATGAGAGAAATAGAGATTCTGCATCAGAAAGCATCACAATGAACTGTAATTACTGGCATAAGGGTGTGATATAGTTTAACCCCCCTTTTATAATTTTTTTTTCTGGAATGCACCAACATGTTCTGTACTTATGTTTCTGTCTGTGTCTATGTGTCTGTTTGTTTCGTTTGTTGGGCTGGCCACCCATTTTGTTCCCTGTCTTGTTGTTTACCTTCCCTACCTGTTTGGTGCAATTTCAGCCCCCTTTTATATTAGAGTAATATGTGGAAGGACTTCGTTAGTTTGGAACAAAGGTTTCAGTCCCCTTAAATTTTTGAAGCCTGTTCTCATGCCGGTTTAGTGAAATATATTTAATATCCTCCTGCCCTTAGGTAAAGCGTAAGAGATTCCTAAATTCCCTTTAGTCTTTTTTCTTTTTTTTATAACTTCATGATCCTGCAAGTCTCCGATAAATTTTGTTAAATAATTGAAAACCTCCGAGAAGGGTACTTTCAGATAATGTGTGCAGTGGTGTTAATTTTTGTCCGTCGCTAAACTTTATCTTTGCAAAGACGCCTTTGGAGTCCCAAGCAGACGGTCACTATAGTGCAGAGCCGCGGTAAGCGTTCCTTCCGAATGCTCGCACTATCGCGACACCTTCTAAAATCAAAATGAGCGAGGCACAGTTTAATTTCATTTTCTGTCATAACCTTATGTTACCTCATGTCTTGGAATTAGTCATGTTGGATTTTTTTTAAAATAATGTGTTGATACCTGAAGGGCTTGCAGGTTAGGATCTCCGCTGTTCTGCTTACTTCAACCCCTCCCTATTATAGTCGGTCAGATCTCCATGCTTTTATGATGTTAAGCAGAGGGTGGGCACTCTAAATGTGTTTTCTTCATGTACTTATTCTAAAACTTGTCCAGCTGGAAGATTTAGACATTTATAAAGAAACAACAGTTAAAGTTTTTTTTTATAATAAAATAACAAAGAATTACTTTAATTTTGTGCAAACCACTGCCTTAAGGTGGAGTCTTTTGGTCACATGGGTGGGAACTCCTATTTAAGACCTGACCTAATGGAGTTAAGGCAGAGAAAGAATAAGTGTGTGTCTGGCAACACCTATACCCGAGTTAGCGTTATTCTAACTCCAGAAATGTATTATTGTTTACTCTGAAGGAAGTTTGCAACTTTTGTTTATTGTTTTGTCGCTGAAGTCCACTGGATTCCATTAAAAGTATTATCTTATTATTCTGCTAAATTTTGTCTGAAGAGTCTTCTATCCCACACAAGTTCACATTTGGTGTCAGAAGTGGGATAGTAGATCCGGAGGGGGCCTATTGGATCTGAGTTCAGATCGGGATCTTATGCACACAGACAAGGCAGACGAGTGGACCACACCAGCCACCAGGTCTATTGTGAAAGCTGCTAAGTTAACACTTTACCCTGGATTAGGACCGGTGGTGCGGAAAAGGGTGGTGAAGACTGCAGTAAAAGGAGAAAGTGAAGACATGGAGGATTTAAAATCCACTGAACAGGGAGCACAGGCTGCTGAGATACCCCAGGAAGAACCCCCCGAGAGCCCTCATGAGTTGCTTCGATGGTTATGCTTACGACAAATGGAATTGGAGAGAGAGAGAGAACAAGATCGCATAGAAAGACAAAGAGATCATGCTGAGAATGCAGCCAGATGGAATGATACCCTACGTGCCATACAACTTATGGGCTCACCAAGAACCACTTCACCAACTGGGGTAGGCCAAAAAGACATACGATTAGTAAAATGGTTGATTCTGATGACATAGAAGCATATCTGATGACATTTGAAAGAGTTGCTACTGCCTGTGCTTGGCCAAGGGATCAGTGGGTCATCCGTTAGCTCCTTATTTAACTGGAAAGGCGCAGGTGGCATATAGTCGTACAGACCTGTTAACATTAATGATTATGACTATATAAACAAGCCATTTTAAAACGATATGATATTAATCCCGAGACCTATAGACAGCGCTTTAGAGCCTACAAATTCCAATCAACCGATACCCCACAGGACTTATACAC
This sequence comes from Neoceratodus forsteri, assembly GCA_016271365.2. Classification (NCBI taxonomy): domain Eukaryota; kingdom Metazoa; phylum Chordata; order Ceratodontiformes; family Ceratodontidae; genus Neoceratodus; species Neoceratodus forsteri. The sequence continues at coordinate 1,122,300,592 of CM057449.1, read as the reverse complement.
TCATCTAAAAGATTTGTGCTATAAGTGGCTCCAGCCTGATACTCGCACAGTAGCCCAGATAACCGAAAATGTGATATTAGAACAGTTCATACGTGATTTACCTCCTGACGTACAACTATGGGTTAAAGAGCATCGTCCAGAGACCTCTGAGGCTGCCATAAGACTGGCCGAGGACTATTTGACTGCCAGGCCTCAACGTCCTAGAACATTTATAAGCAACAGAAACCCCCCCATAGTAAAACCTTCCGCAGCAACACCAACGCAAACTAGTAATATACCTGGGGGCAAGGAGCACAGTGGAAGGTCCATCCAGGAAATTGTATGTCATGAATGTAAAATGAAAGGGCATATTGCCAGATTTTGTCCAAAAAGAAAAATGGAGCCCATACATTTGGCCCTAGCTAATTGGGGTCAATACGTCACCCCTGTAGAGATTGGGGGAGTAGTAGTAATGGGTCTCGTGGATTCAGGCAGCAAACAAACTTTGGTACATGCTTCATTGGTAAAGGAACCAGAGCCGGGGGAACCCAGTACTAGGGTCAAGTGTGTACATGGGGATACTCACTGGTACCCTTTAAGGGAAATGACCATCCAGGTAAACGGAACATTACACAAGATGAAGGTGGGCATTGTTCCATCCCTGCCAGTACCTGTGATAGTGGGTCATGATTACCCTTATTTTGATTCATTATTGAATATAAATGTTGGAGCAGTTGCTACCCGTACACAAATGAAACAGGAACAAAGTCTAGAGCAACTATTTCCCTTTGAAGAAGAGATGTTTGGGACTATTGGAAAAAACAGGAAGAGTAAATCTCAGAAAAGAAATGATAAAAATGGATGGACAAAGAAAAATATTGGATGTATTGAATAATAAATATATGGTACCTAATGAAGAGTTTTTAGCTAAACAGAAAAAAGATGTTACTTTAACCCCTTTTTTTCCACAGGTAGCACCCTCTGTCCCTTCGGGGTCACAACAACCCTATTATGTAATCAAAGATGATCTTCTATACCGGGTACAAACTGACACTCACACGGGGGAGGTAGTAGAACAATTAATGGTCCCTATAGACTTTAGAGAGAAAATTCTATCTGTAGCCCATGATATACCTATGGCCGGTCATTTAGGTAAAGACCAGACATTACAACGTTTATTACAAAGATTCTTTTGGCCGGGAATCCATCAACAAGTAATGGAATATTGCAAAAGTTGCCCAGAATGTCAGAAGGTAGCAGAAATAGGTCAGAAAGATAGAGTACCCCTTATACCCATGCCCTTAGTCGGTAATTTGTTTGAAAGAATTGCAATGGACATCATAGGGCCTCTTCCTAAAAGTACAAAGGGAATCGATATATTTTAGTAGTGAGATTACACTACTAAATACCCGAAGCCATACCACTACGGACTATTACTGCTTCCAGAATAGCGGAAGAGTTAATTAAAATTTTTAGTCAAATGGGAATCCCAAAAACTATACTGACAGATAGGGGTACTAATTTTTGCTCACAAATGCTACAACGACTATACCAAGCATTGGGCATTAAAGCCATTTTTACTACCCCTTACCATCCTCAAACTGATGGGTTAGTCGAGCGATTTAATCAAACTTTAAAAAAATGCTAAGGAAATTTGTAGCAGAAGAGGGTAATAAGTGGGACATCTATCTACCGTACTTGATGTTCGCATACCGAGAAGTTCCTCAGGCATCTACTGGGTTTTCCCCGTTTGAGTTATTATACGGGCATAACCCAAGAGGTCCTCTGGATATCATAAAAGAAGAATGGGAAAATAAAAAAAGTACAGAGGTAGTTGAACCTTCTGAATACTGGCAGAAACTTCGCCTTAGATTAAAGGGGTATATTAAAAAGGCTCAACAGACTAACCTTTAACAACAGATTAAACAAAAGGAGTACTACGACAGAGGAACTAGGCCAAAACAGTTTACTTCCGGTGATAAAGTACTACTACTATTACCATCCTCCGAAAATAAACTCCTCATGAAATGGCAAGGACCCTACAACATAATAAAACGCATGGGTCCTGTGACTTATTCAGTCGAGCTCCCTGACAAAAAGATAAAAAGCAAGGTATATCATGTGAATCTATTAAAACCATGGGTAGAACGAACTCCTACTGTAAGTAGTTTTGTTCTCCCAGAAAATTCTGAATCTGAACTAGAGATAGCTTATGGAAGATTAGAAAACTGGGTAGCTTATCTGAAGTTCAAATCAATCCATTGTTAACTCAGGAGCAAAAACTAACCTTACAAACTATGCTGAAACCCTTTCAAACCCTATTTACTGGTATCCCAGGAAGAGTTCATAGTGCTGTTCATCATATTGTAGTACCTGATGCTCTACCTATTAGACAAAAAGCTTATAGGATTCCAGAAAAATTACGAAGTGAAGTGATACAAGAAATTGGGAAAATGCAGGAATTGGGTATTATTGAACCTTCACATAGTGTATGGAACTTCCCTATGGTCATTGTAGAAAAGAAAGAAGGGGGGATTCGTCTTTGTCTTGATTTCAGACGCCTGAATGCTGTATCTAAATTTGACTCCTACCCAATACCTAGAATTGATGACATCATAGACCAGTTAGGAACAGCTAAATATATTAGCACCCTCGATCTGACAAAAGGCTATTGGCAAATACCTCTTGACCCGAATGATAAAGAGAAGACTGCGTTTAGTACCCCCATTGGCTTATACCATTTTACAGTAATGCCTTTTGGCTTACACGGTGCCCCTGCAACATTCCAGTGAGTAATGGACAACATTTTACAACCTCATACTAGGTATAGCGCCGCCTATCTAGACGACGTAGTAATTTTTAGTCCCTCCTGGGAAGAGCACTTAATTCACCTAGAAGCTATACTTTCAAGCTTGTCCAAAGCCGGACTGACTATCAACCCTACTAAATGTTCCCTAGCAATGCAAGAAACAAGATATTTGGGATTTCAAATTGGAAATGGGATAGTGAAACCCGGAGTTACAAAAATCGAGGCTGTTGCCAATAGTCCACGTCCTTTAACCAAGAAGGATGTTAGATCATTTCTAGGCCTTATTGGTACTATAGGCGGTTCATCCTTAATTGCTCTGCATGGTAGCAGAGCCTTAACTGAATTAACCAAAAAAGCCAAACCAGATAAAGTCAAGTGGACCCCTGAGTGTGAAGAAGCTTTTGTTAATCTAAAAGCAAGAATTTGCTCTTCCCCTGTTTTGCATTCTCCTAATTTTTCCCAACCTTTTATTGTTCAAACCGATGCCTCTAATTGTGGCATTGGGGCTGTACTCTCCCAGATAGTACAAAATGAAGAGCACCCTGTAATCTTCATAAGCCGAAAATTACATGAAAGGGAAAAGCATTATTCTGTCATTGAGAAAGAGTGCCTAGCGGTGAATGGTCGATAGAAGCTTTACGCTTCTATCTTTGGGGCAGAGAATTTGAACTGTGGGTAGACCACAACCCGTTCCGATGGTTACATGTAACGAAAGATAAAATCCTCGAATAATGAGGTGGTACCTGCAATGCAACCTTATAAGTTTAGTATAAAATATAGAAAAGGCCAGCTAATTCCAATGCTGATTTCCTATCGAGATATGGTTTGGGAGACGCTTTGACTGACCACAGACCTCGGGGTAAAGAGTAAAACAACGAAAAGTCGAAAGATAATGCATATATTTGTATTTCTGAAGGATTTCGTTGTTTTTTCCTTGATAACTAGTGTAATCTCATTTTAGGGACCCCAAGGTGGAGCCCTGGAGAGGGCGGGCTATGGCTCCATCCTCCTACGGTAGGATCTGATGGCAGCAAATGCGGTCTCCCAGCCCCCCCTCTCTTTTTTCTATCCTAGGTATAAACCCTTCTTCCTAGGTCTTAAGGAGGGAGGAATGTGATATAGTTTAACCCCCCCCCTTTTATAATTTTTTTTTCTGGAATGCACCAACATGTTCTGTACTTATGTTTCTGTCTGTGTCTATGTGTCTGTTTGTTTCGTTTGTTGGGCTGGCCACCCATTTTGTTCCCCTGTCTTGTCGTTTACCTTCCCTACCTGTTTGGTGCAATTTCAGCCCGCCCTTTTTATATTAGAGTAATATGTGGAAGGACTTCGTTAGTTTGGAACAAAGGTTTCAGTCCCCCTTAAATTTTTGAAGCCTGTTCTCATGCCGGTTTAGTGAAATATATTTAATATCCTCCTGCCCTTAGGTAAACGCGTAAGAGATTCCTAAATTCCCCTTTAGTCTTTTTTTCTTTTTTTTTATAACCCGCAATCCTGCAAGTCTCCGATAAATTTTGTTAAATAATTCAGAAAACCCTCCGAGAAGGGTACTTTCAGATAATGTGTGCAGTGGTGTTAATTTTTGTTCGTCGCTAAACTTTATCTTTGCAAAGACGCCTTCGGAGTCCCAAGCAGAGTGTCGCTATAGTGCAGAGCCGCTGTGTCCTTCCGAATGCTCACTGATCGCTGACGCTTTCTAAAATCAAAATGAGCGAGGCACAGTTTAATTTCATTTTCTGTCATAACCTTATGTTACCTCATGTCTTGGAATTAGTCATGTTGGATTTTTTAAAAATAACGTGTTGATACCTGAAGGGCTTGCAGGTTAGGATCTCCGCTTGTTCTGCTTACTTCTTCCAACCCTCCCTATTATGAATCGGCTGCCGAATCTCCCATGCTTTATGATGTTAAGCAGAGGGTGGGTACTCTATATGTGTTTTCTTCACGTACTTATTCTAAAACTTGTCCAGCTGGAAGATTTAGACATTTATAAAGAAACAACAGTTAAAGTTTTTTTTTATAATAAAAATAACAAAGAATTACTTTAATTTTGTGCAAACCACTGCCTTAAGGTGGAGTCTTTTGGTCACATGGGTGGGAACTCCTATTTAAGACCTGACCTAATGGAGTTAAGGCAGAAAAGAATAGGTGTGTGTCTGGCAACACCTATACCCGAGTTAGCGTTATTCTAACTCCAGAAATGTATTATTGTTTACTCTGAAGGAAGTTTGCAACTTTTGTTTATTGTTTTGTCGCTGAAGTCCGCTGTATTCCATTAAAAGTATTATCTTATTATTCTGCTAAATTTTGTCTGAAGAGTCTTCTATCCCACACGAGTTCACAAAGGGGTTCCACCCAAAAAGCCAAAATTAATTCTAAAATGTTTTCTCAGTATTTGGAAGGGGAGGTGGAAACTGATTTATTTCTGAAAACTTTAGAAAGATTATGTATAGAATTTAAATTTGATGGGGCTTCTTGGGCAGCACACCTTACGCTCCTATTTATTCAGAATGGATGACAAGGACTGTATGGACTACCATAAAGTAGAACATGTTTTGCGTCTATTTTTTAAATTTACATCAAGGCCTATAAGTGGAAATTTGGGAAGCTGAGAAAGGCCCAGAAACTAGCTACTGTAATCAGAAATGTAAGCGTAACTGTCACTTTTAAGTCATTGGGTTAAAGGGGCAAAAGTGAAATCTGTTGCTTAAATTACAGATTTAGTTTTAATGGTACAGTTTCTGTGAACTGTGCCAGATTAGCCACAGTGGTGCCAGCCACGATGCAGTGCAATACATTATAATATTAGTGCTGCAGGGAACAGAGTCATTATATATAGAATAATACATGGGGGTGGTATGTTTAATGAGATTTTACCCCACAAGGTATCGAATGCTACATAAACCTGGAAAGCGAAGCTCAAGGGGTTTATTTTAAGCAACTGGCACTGAGAGGGGTGTGTAAAATCTTGAGTTAAACACACCATCCCATGTTTTATTTTATATAATTGCTGGGGAGCCTTTTCTTTCCAGAGCAATTATATAAAATAAAACAACCACGGTCCAGTCAACAGAATGAAGCGTTGTCTGCAGCCTGTACTGCTGAGTGGCTGCTGAAACATTTTTGATTTTTTTTTAAGTTTTATCATGGACTGCTGAACTGAACTGCTGAAGCATATTTTTAAAACCTTGACTTACCGCTGAGTTGAGTGAGTGAGTCAAATGAGGTGGCCAGCTTTCCTGCACTGTGTAGGAAGATAGCAGTGGCAGGTGCATGCATGGAGCAAGGGAAACCCGATGCATGCTCACCGTTATAACCCATGGGTTATAATGGCGAACTATAACTGTATTTCCCTATGGGAGAAAAGGCTCTCCAGTTATTATATAGCAATTAAGCCCTTTTGTTATGCAGTATTTTATGACTTGTCATTTACCGCTAGGTATTGCATTGTGTCCTGGCTAGCTCTGCTGTACATGTGTGGTCACTGGACAGAGCATGTAGCTTCATGAAGGAGGCATCTGAAACAGCTGCTCACTATATGGCCCACCAACTGCACATGTTGCATAAAAACAGTAGGGAGGGACTTTGAGCAGTTTTATGTGGACCACAGGAGAGCAACCTAAGGAAACCAGCTTGTGCCTGAGCACAAAGCAAAAAACACTGCTCCCAAAACTAAGAAGCTAAGGGAAAGGAGGTGTTACATTTGCTTGAAATCAGGGCATCTCTCCTATGACAGTTCTAAAAATCATACAAAGAGGCAGAATGCAGTGGGAGGGGTAATCAAGGAGGTACCCAGCAGCTAATGGCCAGGGCACTGGAAAATTGCTGAGAAATGTGGAAAAACTTGCAGAACTTTTGGGGTCAAAATTGTGGAAAGTTGCAGAGCATGCATGGTGCCATTTATGTTAGTTAAATAGTTCAGTTTTTGATGTACAAAAAGCCACACATTATTTTAAAAAGCACACACACTTTATTCTTTGCAAACAATACATTTTACACAATTACTGCACTAATAGCAGTCTTAAAGGACCTTTGTTAGTGACATAATATTTCCACTCACTTCCCACCCCCCATTCCAGACAATATATATTCAACTCTGTTCCTTGCCCCAAATCCACTCACCATAAAACTATTACAAGAAAAAACTATAAAAAATTAGAAGCTCCATCCCAAATGCATAACCCCAGCCAAACACATAAAAAATGAATACATTTACACACGCACAAAAGGTTACATAATTTGTTCACCAATTTTCGCTGTCACTGAGGTTCCTCTATCTTGAACTAGCAGAAAACAGTAACAGAAAAGCACATATTGGGCTGTTTGCATAGCCCAGAGTGTGGTATATCTGGCAGAGATGGATTGGATTCCCACAATCTCCACTAGTACGCTGTGTGAACCTGGGCTGCTCCCTAAACCTCTTTCTGAAACCAGGCCTTCTGCTTGGTTTGCCAACCAACTGAAATAATGCAAGCATAATATTCAGCAATATTTAGAAATGTTTGTTGTATTTTAGCATTAACAGCAGTTTTACATTATTTTCTTTTACAGTTCTTCTATTGTCCTTCAGAAGGTCTGTGTAAACAGAAAATGTTCTTTCTATATCAGCAGTGCTGACAGGCATCCAAATGTAGCGTTTTGCCAAGGCTGCCAGTTTGCTCAGTGATGGTGACTGAGACTCCCACCAGGCTGCAATTTCAAAGTCTGGTGCTACTGACTTGGCAGCATTAGTATAAGCATGCCACTCAAAGGGTGAAATGTCTGCAAGCTCCGGTATGCCAGTGATATAGCTGTCTTTTTGTTTGTCCAGCATAGGAAGTTGTAGCGGATCAAAGGCACGGGCTGCCTGAAAACATACATTGAGGGGTGTCCTTTGATGATATTGTCCAGTTTTTGACTGCTCTCCAACATCACTTGTTGGAACAGATAGACACAGGCAGCTCTCTCACCCTCTTGGCACACTGAGAGTTTTTCCACAGTCTTAGGCCTGTATTCGTCTATGCCAGCTGTGGCACAGAAATCCAAAAATAAGTGGAGGTGATTCAGTCGGGAAAAAATGTTGTGCCCTTGGAGTACCGTCGTTGCCTGCAGCTCTTCGATGAGCTGCACAAGCTCACTGGAGTGTTCTGACACAAATGTGGCTTGTGCTACAAGCATATCAAGTCTACTTGACAATGGCATTTTGAGTTTTTTAAATGAAGCTGTATCTGATGAAGTACTGTTTATGAAGTCTGCCGTGAGAGGCAGATAGTCAGACAGATAATTGACTACCTTTACCCAGGAGCACCAGCAGATCAACACAGCATATACAGGCATCTTTGGAACAATGCCATCCTTTGCCTCTAGAAATTCTAAATATTGATGGTGCCGCACGGGGCTCTGACAGAAAACCTTTTTGATCAAGCTGACCACAATATTAAGGTCTTCCAATACTGTGGACCAGAGTTCCAGAACCAAATTTAGCAAATGTGCAATGCAAGTTGCATGCACAGCGTTAGGGAATATGCCAGAAAGAACAGTTTTAAATGCTTTCTGCATATAGCTGGCACTATCTATGGCAATTGCGAACACCTTGTCAAAATTTATGCCATTCTCATTTAAAATATGAAACACAGCTTGGGAGACAGAGGTGTGATTCACACGATCCAAAAACTCAAGTCCTATCAACACCGGCTGTTCATTGACCCTTGTCAGAGGCTGAACCAGAACTCCAAAAATGCTATGTCCACAGGAATCTGTAGTTTTGCCCAATATTAAGTAGAGGTCAGTGTCTTCAACCAGGTTTCTTACATAGTCCTCATGCTTGGGGTGAAGTTCCTGAAGGTATGTAGTGCGTAACTGTGCAGATCCAGGAAGACTTCCACAATGTTTTGTGTATTTGCAGAGGAATTGTTCGAAGGCTGGAACTTTTTCTAGAGGAAGGTTTGCATGTGTCAGGCATCTTACAAAGTCCAGGACAAATTCTTTACGATCCTCAGTGGCTGATGTTGCTCTCGATAAACAACAAGCCAGTGACTACTGTCGTTGTATGGTACTGCCTGTAAAGTGAAAAAAATAAGAAGAGTAATCTAAAAAAGTGATAGACCCGACCCCTCCACCCACACACACCTTCACTCATCCACCCACCCTCCTCACCCTCACACCCCATACACACACACACACTCACACAGCCTCACCCCACACACACACACCCACCTCCACCCACACCCACACACACACCCACACACCCACCCACACCCACGCTCACCCTCCCACATGCACAGAGAGATAAATGTGACACTTGTATATAAATACTGTATACATACCATCTTGTTTTCTCTTCATTGCTGCAGCTTTCTGATCCACGTGTTTTTGTGTTCTCATGTGTATGTTGATTGTATGCTTGTGAAGATAATCCACAGCTTGACAGCAGAACTTGCAGAACAGCTGGCCCCCATCCTCATACAGATCACCAGGGTAGAGAGCGGCTCGATCAATGGCGCGTACAGTGTAGGAAAGATGGAGCTACTTGGCCTCCTAGTGAGACAGACGTGGATGCTTGGCATTCGGCTGAGACATGTTGATGTTGATTGATTCTTGCAAGCACTGTAACACTGTTACAATTAAATAAAACTGATGATTGATTATTGATTCTTGCAAGCACTGTAACACTGTTACAATTAAATAAAACTGATGATTGATTATTTTTTTTATCCATCCATCCATTCATCCATCCATCAATCCATCCTCATTGTGCACCCCGGAGGACAGGGAATCCTTCCAGGGTACTCACTGGGCGAAGGCCTCTCAGTCCCTACCTGAACTCCCATGACTGGATCTCCCCACCTGCACAGCTCTAAGCTAGACCCCTGGCATGACTGGGATCCACGCAGTCTATGGGTTGGTACCCAGTGAGATCACAGTGAGCCAGGCCAGCAGTGGGATGTGGGCCAAGCCGCAGGAGTGCACATCATCTCTAATGTCCTCTGGAGGGGGGGTTCTTCCCTTGTTCCTCTCCCCCCCAAGCGTGACATGCAGTGACATCATGATCACATGTCAACCATGCCAACATCATCGTGCTTGCCCCATGATGCAGGCCGGTCATCTTGCAATACCCCCGATCTCTATCGGGGGTCACTGGGTAACCCCATGCCCACCATCACCCAAGGCCAGAACAATTTTTTTCAGCATGTGTATCGAGTCTGCCAGGCCCGACCCTCCACCGACCAACAACAAGTGACTAGAGCTTGGCACGGACCTGGTGGACTGGTATACATGCAGAAAAAAATGTTCTGGGCCTGCCTGCACGTCTGCCCCATGCCTACCATCACCCGAGGCCAGAACAATTCTTTTCAGCATGTGTACCGAGTCTGCCAGGCCCGACCCCCCACTGACCATCAACAACAAGTGACAGGAGCTTGCACGGACCTGGCAGACTGGTATACATGCAGGAAAAAATTGTTCTGGGACTGCCTGCATGTCCACCCCATGCCCACCATCACCCGAGGCCAGAACTATTTTTTTCAGCATGTGTACCGAGTCTGCCAGGCCCAACCCTCCACCAACCATCAACAACAGACCAAAGGAGCTTTGCATGCACCTGGCAGACTGGTATACATGCAGGAAAAAATTGTTCTGGGCCAGCCTGCACGTTCGCCCCATGCACACCAACACCTGAGGCCAGAACAATTATTTTCAGCATGTGTACCGAGTCTGCCAAGCCTGACCCTCCACTGACCATCAACAGCAAGTGACAGGGGCTTGGCATGGACCTGGTAAACTGGTATACATGCAGAAAAAATTGTTCTGTGCCAGCAAGTCAGTCCGCCACATGCCCACCTTCACCCAGAATAATTTTTTCGATTGTGTACCAGTATGCTAAACCAGGCCCTCCAGCAACCATGATTTGCACCACAGGAGCGTGGCACAGACTAGTAAACTGGTCTACATTTTGGTAAATACCATGCCAGCCTGCACCCTCCAGCAACCATGATTTGTACCACAGGAGCTTGGCAGACTAGTAAACTGGTCTACAGTTTGGAAAATACCATGCCAGCCTGCACCATCCATTTTTATATAAATGAACCATACCACTAACCACTTCATGCTCCCTGCCTCACTCTTGTACCTTGCACTCAGTAAGGCAGGACAGAAAGCTATGTTTTCAGTTCAATTAAGTACATGCACCATTCCATCTATGCAGAGGCCATAAAAACATTTTAATGCTCCATGCCACCCCTCCTAGCCCTCTCCTCACTCATACCCCTTGCTTGACTCCCCCACTAAAGATACTGTACTTACCACAGAAACAGGCACCCAAACACTGCAATCCTCCAGCAGATACTACCACAACATAAGTGAATACAGCCCTTTGTTGTTTTGTGGCAGGATGGGTCAGTAGCTCAAGTGTGGCAATTCGGGTCATCAGCAGTGGTGGTTCCTCATCGTAGACAGTGGCGGAACCTTGTCGGTGGTTTCTACTCTCAAGCCACAAGCAAATAATAATTGACAGGCTTGTGGCTTGCTGTTTGGTACATTGGGTCGGGAAGCTCCTCTTTGAAGTAACAAAGTGGCACAGTTCAAACAAGGAAGATCTCATACAGTTCAAACTCCTCAGGATGTTCCTCATCAGTGATGCAGGTCACTTGTACAGTTCCCAGCTCAGCAAGTTTAATCCAGGTGTATGGTCCCCCCTCTCACTCCATGCAACATATATATGCTACTTAGGCGGACCTGAGGGGGGACTCGATTAAAGACAATGGTGCCAATTTTTAAACAATAGAAAACACAATTCCAATCAGATAGACTGCCTGTTAGGACGTGCCACATCATATCTGACATTGCAGGGTTGGAAAATGCAGTGCTCTGCATGTGTTTCTTTGTCCCAAACACTGAAAACACATGGCGAAGGACAAAGAAATGTGAAAGTGATGGGGAGATACAAAATATGTAAAAAATCATGGAGGAATCACGGGGCAAGGCAAAAATCATGGAAATAGCATGAAAATCGTGTCTGCGATTTTCCAGTGCTTGTTTACAAAATGCAGTCCCTGCTAACTCAACTGTGCACATGCACCTTGTCTAAGTGAATGGGATGGTAACTCAGGGATTGAAGGATACTAGGGTACCCATCATGATAGTTATGCAGGATCTAATCCATGCAGAGCAGATTCTGCTGTGCCAGTTTTTCAAGATTCAGGGAATCATAGGCTGTACAGTCTCAGTACCAATGGCCCAGGTCTTTCTAAGGTGGGAAGGAGGCCAGTGAATGAATCTGATCTCACAGCGGATGTCATTATAAGTAAAGTATTTGATAACATAAAAAATACTCTGTCTGTCACTACCAGAAGTCAAGCCAGAAGACAGGCTTCTGAAGACAAAGAGGGGGCCGCAGTAAGAAGCAACTTAAGGAAGCAGCCAGAGTGGCTAAGAACTATCTAGGGGCAGCAGGTCTAGCCTGAAAACTGTGGAAACCCCAGATGTGGGCTGGTCTCCTATAGAATGAGTATGTACCCTCAGGTACATCAGGCATGAAGAGCTTGGTAGAGCTCAACAAGCTAATCTGTCCACACATAAACTGAGGTACCTTGCAAGAAGTGCTGACAGTGACTGTCAAGATGGTAAAAAGGAATTTTATTGGAAATTGGTTTCCTGAACAGAGAGTGCATTCCTTAGGGAGAACCAGTGGAAGTGGTACTCTGGTAGCTAGTAATCACTCAGGAATATGCAAGCAGATCCTGGCCTTAGTTTATGACATCACTTTTCCAGGACATCTGGGAATAAGTCATATAAAAAGGCAGCATACAAACATAAAATTGGTGCCCTGGTCTGACAGAATCTTCTGATGAAATATCACTTAAATGAACATTACTGTAAGATGTTTTCTGTGAACATTGTCTAAACAATTATTATTGGCCCAATATATTCAAAGATGTGGTCACTTACAGCTGGACTTGTGTGTACTGCTAGTGGATGAAAAAGGTTGGGAACAAGACTAAAGTAGCTTTGAGTTTTCTGCCTATAATTGATGAACCATTTAAAAGAGTGGCTGTGGACATTGTGGGTCCAGTAAGAACCCTGAGTTGCACAGGCAAGTGGCACATACTGGTCATCATAGATTACAATATCACATACCTGGAGGAGGTCACCATGTCCTCGATGGAAGTGAGGAACATGGTTGACAACATTCTGGGGATGTTCAGTCCAGTGGGATTCCCCTAGAAGATTCTGTCAGACAAAGGCACTGATTTTATGTCTGCGCTGATTACCAGTCTGTGTGAGAAGTGTGGAGTATTGCAACTCAGATTCTCCCAATACAACCCTAAGACTAATAGCTTGGTTGAGTGCTTTAACACCATGCTTAAAACCATGCTAAGGGCATTCACTGACCAGCATGATAGGGAGAGGGACAAGTACTTACCCCATCATTTGTTTGCATATAGGGAGGTCCAACAGGAATGCACAGGGTTCTCACCCATTGAGTTCCTGTCTGGCTACAGGGTGAGGAGGACCCTACATCTGGTTGAGGATGAATAGAAGGATAAGCTTACTCTTCAAGTGGAATCTGTTGTGGAGTACATTCTTAACTTCTGGACATGGCTCTTGGAACTTATGGGGCTCACCTAAGAGAAGCAAGATGCTGCATGGCAGAGACAAAAAATGTGGAATGACTATGGAGCCAGAGTTCTGGAGTATGAGTTCAGACAATTGGTTATGGCACTCATTTCATTCGGGCAAAATAAATTTTAGACAGCATAAGAGGGCTCATACTTTGTGGTAACAAAGGTTAACAGGGTAATTACATGGTGGAGCTGCCTGACAGGAGGTAAAGACAGAAGGTATATCATGTAAATTTAATGATGCCCTACCATGGCAGAGAGGAAATATTCCTGACTATATGTAGCCACCCCGAGGATGAAAGGGATGTGGATCTGTTAGTGATTCTCCCTGGTGAAGTCATAGAAAAATCCTCTGCAAATGCTGTCACCCTGTCATAGTGATTGACACCAGCCCAAAGGACCAAAATAGGTGGGGCAATGCAAACATTTGGAGGAATTAAAACTAGAAAATGAATTAGGTCCGGGGAAAAAGAAATACAACAGAAAGGTAAGGTTCCTGCATGGCTGACTATGGGGGTAAAAAAGCAGATACAGATTAAAGAAAAAGCCCATGAAAGGTTCAAACAAAATCCTACGACAAGTAATAAACAAGCCTATGGAAAAGAACAAAGTGTACTCAAAACCATGATAAGAAATACAAGATACAAAATAGAATTCAAAATTGCCCACACTAAAGATACTAAATCACTATTCTCTAACATAAATAACAATAACAATGCTGTAGCTAGGAGCATGGGACCAATAATAACAAATGGTACTGCAACCCATAAAGATGAAGAAGTGGCAGATCTTTTTAACACTTATTTCTGTTCGGTATTCTCACCAAGGGGGGTGGCAAACTAAAGCTTAAATAACCCAATAGTAAATAGGTAACATTTTTCAGTTAATGAAGTTCTGTCCATATTTAGTGAGATCAGGAATAACACTAGTCTTGGACCAGATGGTATTAACCCAAGGTTTTTAATAGACATGGTCCGGTACCTTGCATACCCTCTTTCTGTTATATTTAACAGGTGTTTGGACCAAGGGTTAGTATCAAGTGACTGGTGTTTAGCCACTGTGGTACCTATATTCAAAGAGAGTAACAAGAGTAAAGTGGAGAATTATAGGCCAATTAGCCTAACTTCTCTATGCTGTAAGGTCATGGAGAAGTTGATTAAGCTTTGGGTAGAATCTGAAATATTAAATCAGGGACTATGTGATAACAACCAACATGGTTTCAAGAAAGGGTCTTCATACACTACTAATTTATAACCATGTGAGTAATAGCCTCAACAAAGGTATCTCATTTGATGTCATCCTATTAGATTTCACAAAGCTTTCGATACAGTTCCCCATGGCATAATAATCTGTAAATTGTTAAACATGGGTGTAAGTGTTTGCCTCATCAAATGGCTTGAAAATTGGTTGTTAAACAAGTTCAATATGTGAGAATAAATGCACAGTTGTCTAAGGAGGGGAATGTGGGGAGTATGGTTCTGCAAGGCTCTCTGTTCTGGGCTCAGGTTTGTTCAACATTTTTATTAGTGATATGAACAAAAACCTGGAAAACCAGATAATAAAATGTGCAGATGATACTAAGTTAGGAGGGGAGGTGGAAAGTATTTTAAAACATCTCTCTCTCTTTCTTTCTCACTAATTCCCTAGTTAAGATCGAGACATGGGTGACAACAAATAGAATGTCTTTTCACATCAATAAGTGTGTGGGTATGCACTATGGGAGGAACAACCCCAATTGTGGTAATACATTGAACAACAAACCCATCAAAATCTCTTTACTAGAACATGACCAAGGAGTACTAATAAATAATAAGCTTTCCTCTACCGATTACTGTAAAACTGCAGCCAGAAAAGCAAATGGTATGATTAAGAGAATTAAGCTAACCTTTATTTTTAGGAATGAGCAGTGTATCATTCCTCTGTAAAGAAGTTATGTTAGACCCCATTTAGACTATGGGTCCCCTGTTTGAACTCCCTACAAGAATTGGGATATTGTACAGATGGAAAGGGTCCGAGAACTGTGACATCCCTTACAGAAATAATTACATGAAATGTTTTCATGCTAAGCCAGTCTGGTGGCGATGAGGGTTGAGGAGCTGGATGCCGCACCTTGCACCACGTTGGTGACCCAGGTTCGGGAATGAGCCAGGGCCACTGGAGGTTGGCAGGGGAGAGAGAGGATTGAGCATCCAGAGGACTGCTCTGCTGTCTCTGGGAGTTAGGGAAGGATAGTTGTCCCACCCATTGATTGCCTCCCTAGCAATTACTGGGGGGAAATATGGGTAGAGAAGCTCGAGTATGAGTCAGCAGGGAGGGAGGAAGAGAGAAAACCAGGAAAATGGAGCTGGCAGGCTCCATGATGACCCCGCCAGTGCCTGTCCCAAAACCTGGAATCTGGATTTGTGTTCCATGGTGGGGGGAGGCCGGATATCCTCACCTGGCCCTGTCACAGGAAGGCAACCCATGGGGGATCACTCGGAGAGTTGGGGTGGGAAAAGGTGGGGCCTGAGACTGTGTTTCCTTTGAGGGGGACTGGAGCCACTTGCCAAGCTCCCCGGAAGGAGAAAAATTAATAATAAAAAAAAAAAACATGCTGCACACATAAAACTAGTCATGTGATATGCGTGCTGCAAGCATGATGTAGACATTAAATTGGAACCGATTGCATGCATGTCACATGCATACAGCAAACCAGTGTGGAAAGCATGCTTTTTATGTCAAATTAGAACAGACTGCATGCATGTGGCATGTGTGCAAAAAGCAAGTGGTCACTGATAAGTGCACACATAAAAGTTAAGTGACTTGCTCAGAATCACACCATATACTGTACAAGTGGGGGCTGATGAGAGTCAGACAAAGGTCTTCAGGTCTCCAAGAATCCTAGTTTGCAGTTCAGTGCCTTTAACCACTAATCTATACTGCCTGCACACATATGGCTCCCTTGTACTTCAGTACAAATCTGCATACTGTACATCTGCACACATGCAGCATGCTTGTAGCCACTGTTATACATTTCAGTTTTCTTGTACTCTCAGCTGCATAGCTGAACTGTAGTATACATATCAATGGAAACACATGTGGTTCTTCTCACCTCCAATACACACACTTACCCACAAAACTACTTAATTACTTCTCTCTAGCCTGTACACTTACTATTGTCTCTCCATAGTTTTGAATGCTTCCACACAAACAGACTTTAAGTTGCAAACACAAAAGTAGCAATAACTCAACACCCACCCACATGGCCAGTCCTCCCCCCATGCACACACACTGCAACAGGTGTGGCCATGCTGCTACAGACAACCCACCAAGTATAGATATAAACTGAGAGTCTCTTACCTGAGTACTAGGGAGCCAGAGGCAGGAGTCTTTAAGAGATGATGTCCTTGGGTCAGAGTGCTGGTGCGTAGCTGTACCCTCTTAAAATGAATGGAGTTATTTTTTATTACTATTTTATACATTATGATGGTGAGTTGGAGAATAATGAAGGCTACTGTTCTACTAACAAGGCTCTTGTTGAGTCGGAGCGGCTTCAGTAATCTCAACTCTCCATCAATAATGTATAAAATAGTAATAAAAAAATACCCCCATTCATTTATATGGTGCATGCCCCTGCAGTCTCCCTTGCCCTATGTCATAATGTGCCTGAGTGTGGTGATGTGGAGGTCAGTTTCAATGGGGGGAGTATAAGCTTGACCATAGTGGGGCTCCAATAGTCTATGCATACCATACTGCTCAACTGTCCCTGAATACAAAGGACAGACCTTATTTTATCCCTGAAAACCATTCTGCTCCTCATCCATCCCTCATGGGAAACATGCTGCTCACACAGAGGATGTCCTGTAAATTTAGACTTTATGGTATGGGCACAAATTTCAGATTTCAGCATGTGGGAGCCAACAACCAGTGGAAGCCAGGTGCTAGTTAGCCCCTAGGTGGCAAGCTCTAGAATATCTGGTATGTGTCTAAAAGGTAAAACTCATTTGTTGTTAGTATTATGTAAATCACGAAAAATTCAAATGTGTAAGATTCATCTGTCTATATCCCTGAGCAGTGCATCAGATTTGGGCTTAAACCCACCAAGTAATTAACTAATATTTTTCCTGGCTGATGTTCTGACCCCCCCAAAAACTACTACTTTGTCCCGATTTCTCTCCCTGACTCCATTCCATTCAATACCCACCCCATATGGGTGATGAAGCCACCCAAAGGCACAGAAAAGTGAAAAGCACATCAATATTTCAGTCCTTCCTCCTTCTCCAGGTCCCCTTTAAAAAAATTATTTACTTTTACTTACCTGGCCATCTGGCCAGAATCTGCAGCCTGACCCAATGTGCCACCAACCCAATTTTCAGTCTGCTCCTCCTCTGTCCTTCTGACAGAAGCTGGATGCTAGAACTGATCATCCCAGGTTCCCAACATGGTCTGTGACCAAGTCACCTCACTAACCAAACTCACCCAATCTGCGTTGCATGCTTCTTGCTTGGCTACTGCCATGGCTGCTGCCGTACTGCATTGTCAAGGCCTAAAAAGGCCACCCACACCACTGTCACTGCTGCTGCTAGGCCTAGCTTGCTGCCGAGAGGGCCTGTGCTATTTTTTTTATGAGGTGAGCCTAGTTGAGTAAGTAGGTAGCCTAGTCTTGAGTTAGCTTCCAGCTCACCCCCATCCCTTCAGCCACCAGGTGAGAAGGAGACTCATTAACAGTAGACCAACAAAATATGACACTGCAACACTGCTATTGAGAGTTCAGTGCTCACCAACTCCTCCAAGCTGTAGTGTGCAACCTGTGTACTCTGTGGTGGCAAAGACAGTGTCGCACTCAGTGACTCATGTGCTCTTGCTTGGCTGAGCTCCTCCATGTCATGTGTGATAGTGTAGTTGCTAATAGGTGGAAAGAGTGGACAACACATGACAGATATAGTCAAGTCAGGAGTGCACCTGCAGCATGAGTGCACACAGGCCAGGGAGGCACTTATTGTTGTGGTGGGGGGCACCCCCCTTTCCCTGCTTTATGATAGAAATTCATTCTTAGGTATCAATACAGGTAAATACAACAGTTTCCACTGTGTTCTGAGGTACTGTATCTCCATGTTTTTAGCATGTGTCCTGATCATTGTGAGGGTTAGTGTCCCTCATTTTACCTCATTTTGAGTGTACATATCCCTCATTTGAGTGACAAAATGTGAGGTATGATATTGCTATTAGCTCGTATTAGACCTAATTGTTTTGACCTGTAGCACTTACTTGGAATTTGAACTGTTTCTTGATTGTTATATTTTGTTTGACTGCCATATCCAATGCTTGTACCATGTCTCACTGTCAACTGCTGTATCCTTCTATCTGTGATCCCACCTTGTATTTTACTGTACTGCCTTTTCTGTAACCTCCCAGGTTGTGTCTGAAAATAGTCATCCTTATGGCTAGCACACCCACCTGGTAACCAAAAACAAAATAAATAAAACACTATTCAGCACAAAGAGTGCTTGGCATGGCTATAATGTATATACTCCATACAGAATGACAAAAGGAAAGTAAGTGAGCAGAATCAGTCATGGAGAAACACATTTGTAGCACTAAATGTGCATAAGGGGATTTGCATGGCCCAAAACAAAAAGGTCAGGCTTTACAACACAGAGGCCCCTCTTAGCATATCTGGAATGAGGGATGTTGGCTAACTATATCCTAGGCATTTAAAGCATTAAGCAAACAATACTTTACAAATTTATGGAAATTCAATGACAAAAATAGAAAGCCGTTAAACAACTTGCAAAAGGATCAGAATTATTGAGTTTACCTAATTTTAATGGGAAATCAATGAAAAACTACTTTAATAGATCTACTTGCTAGCAGTAGTATGGGAAATAGAAACTGATGTGTTTTTTTAGATGAAATTTGCACCAGCTTAATTGCAACACACATGGCAAGCATGCAGCATGTGAACCTGATCTGATTTTAAAATGATGTTCACCAGCTTAACTGCTGCACTCATGTCAAGCATGCAACATGCGAACCTGATGTGATTTTCAGAAGATGTTTGCACCAGCTTACCTGCTGCACACACATCAAGCTTGCAGGATGCAAAACTGATTTGTTTTTTAGACCTGGTTTGCTTAGGTTCACTTTGTGTATGCGAACCGCATGCAAACATTGCACAATTAAGCATGTGGCATGCATTCTGCATGTACACAGCACACACATATTTCTGTAAGGGAAAAATGATCCCAAGGTTAAAACACAAAACTTACCAAGAAAGGTTACAGGAAACTCACTTATTCTCATTAAAGAATAGATGTCAGAGGGACGATCTGTTATTATTATTCAAAATACTGCAGTCTGCTGACTTGATTTCTCAATATGGCTTACAATGTTGCTCTAAAAGAGAAAACCTTAAATCCCATAATAAGAAACTTGTGGTTGCATGGGCTAATAATAAAAAAAAGAGATAATTTCTTTACTGTAAGAAAAGCTAAAATATGACCTAGATTACCAAAGGAGGTAGTTAATAAGAACACTCTCTAGTTTTAAGAAAGCATTAGACGCCTTCTTTTCAAAACATGTATTGGCTTGATATGGTCCACATCTGTAGGGTGCAATCTCGATGGGCAATAATGCCTTCTTTTGTCCAGAAAAACCTAGTAAACCAAGTAAACCTAGTAAAGGATGGAACCACAGGATTCTTCATTGACTACTGCAGGCTTAACAGCTGCATGCTTCAGATGCCTACCCAATGCACAGAACAGATGATGTCTTACAATGGTTAGGGGGCGTCAAGTATCTGACTACCACAGACTTGACAAAAGGCTGCTGGCAGAAACCTCTGAAACCTGAAGCCAGGAAAGGTTAACCTCCATCACCTTATTTGGTTTATCTGAATTCTAGGTAATGCCATTCAGGATGAAGACTGTGCTGGTAACCTTTCAGAGGCTCATGGATCCCTTTCTGTCTGGGTTGGGTAATTTTGTGCTGCGTACATGGATGACATTGCCATATACAGTCAGACATGAGAGGATCATGCCAGGCACGTAAGGGATGTGTTCTTCAGACTGAAAGTTGCAGAATCGATGGTTAAGATGGAGAAATTCCAAATAGGGGTGGCAGAGGTGTTATACCATGGTCACTGAGTAGGAAATGTACACATCTGGCCTGAGCCAGCCAATATTGTGGTCATTAAGAGATGGACCATTCCCATTACTAAAAATCAGGTGAGGGCATTTCTGTAGACTGCAGGGTACTGTGAAAGATTTGTCCCAAACTTAAGCAGTATAGCAAAAATCATGTCAGATCTCATTAACAAGAGAATGCCAAAAAAAATTTTATTGGACTGAATGTTATGAGGTGGCATTCTGCCAACTAAATGAAGTGGTACTGTATGTCAGGCATCTGTGCTTATCTCCCCTGGCTATTCAATAAATCCAGAAAAAAAACTGATGATTTGATATCTCTTATTGGACCAACAGAGATGTTACAAAAGAAAATATGTGATTGAGCTTTCAGATTACATAGACTCCTTCATCAGAAAAATTACAGTTGTTATGGATGAATGCACTTTCCTAAAGTCCAGATCATACGTAAAAAACAGATACAAATTTGTTAAAAATCCCATTGGCCAAAATTGCTTTTTAAAAATCTTTGTTGTTCAAATAGACATTTTTGATAATGGGCTGGGGACTGTTCTGAGCCAGATCAATCCCACAGGAGAAGAACACACAGTTGTGTACCTGAGCTGGAAAGTGCTACCCCAGGAAGTGGTCTATTCCATAACTGAAAAGGAGTGACTAGAGATAGCATGGGCACTGCAAAAGTTGTAGCTGTGTATGTATGGGAGGGAGATTACAGTGGTCAATTACCACAACCCCTTGACATTGCTCCATTGAACAAGTGGGCAGAAATATAATATGAATGTTCAGCACTGTAGTGGTTCCCAACACACCAATGCAGATGGACTGTCCAGGCAGTGATCTGCAGCACAGGGAGTAGGGGAGAGTAATGAAGAAAGTGTCAACTGATAATCTGCCAGCATTACATGAAGTGGCATCTTATGGGATTCACACAAAGGTACTCCATATTTTTTTTTGTTGTTGAGAGAGATGTATCATAGGCATACAGTAGATACGTAATACAGATAGTGGATACCTGTGACATACTTGGGAAATCTTTCTGACACATTCCTTTCTCATGGTCAGAAAAGGGGTTAAAGTCACAAAAGCTGTGAGAGTTTAAGCAAGGACAGTCATACAAATCCTCTACAAGGGACCCCAGTAGTGAGCAGATTTCCCTCTAGGAGTGAACACAGAACTGTGCCCATGAGCTTGTTCTGATTATGTCAAAAGGGCTGTTTGAAGGATTTCAGGCTTCTGACGGTCATCCTGTGGTTTTGGAGCATGATTCACAGGACAGGGACAGCTGGGATAATTAGGGGTAACTTTAAATAACCAACCATCGTCTGTATTTGTATGTACTAGACTGGAACTCTTGGCCCTGCTTCATGAGGTAGAGGAAAAAAAGGGAGGCGGACCCTTGTGACTAACAGGATAATGTGATAGGTGTGTTTACCCTCTGAGAGTTGTAACCTGGGAATACTGATCTTCAGTTTGGGAGCAGAACATATCAGAGGCCCCCGATAAGAAAAAAGAACATTCTGTGGCTGCTGTGTCTCAGGCTTAGTGACAACTTGGTTCCCAAGACAGGAAGAAACCAAAGAGTTTGGGTGAGATCTTTTAGATTTCTGTCCGGAGACTAGACAGTTTATTTTCTGCAAACTGTTTAAACTGTTTTTTATTTGTCATTTTCCACTGTGTTTTATCCTTTTTATATTTACTGCATGTTCTGTAATTTTGGTGTGTAAATAAAAAATATTTATACATTTAATATTCTCTGTGGTATTACAATGTTTTAAGGTACAGATAATATCCTTTTTTTTTAGTTTTTTTCAGTCCAGTCAGACTTCTGGAAACTCCCATGGCTGTCACCCACAGCTGTTCCTGCCCCTGCCTGAGACCTCCCTACCTGGTAAATTTAGCCTCAGATCCACCAGCAACACACCTGTAGGACAACCCTAGCTTGTGCTGTCTAGAGTGGGGCTGCCTTCTGCTCTTCAGCACTTCCTTACCCGAAATCCAATGGCCTGCAGATGGAGGAGAAGATTGGAGACATTTGAACACCAGGAGAACAAGATCCAGTGGTGGGTATGCGGCTGCAGTGCAATGTCATCCTCCCAGATGTTAGGTTTTTCCTTGTTCTGGCATGCAATAACTTCCCACCCCCATTGATGAGTGTGGATATGCAATGACATCCAGAGGAGGCACACACACTCCTGTGTGTGTGCCACACCAATGTCTGCTACATTTCACCACCCTGTAATGCATAAGACTATCAGCACAATACCTCTCAGCCACTGCTGGAGGTATCCTGTTGTTGGAGCCTTCCACCCTCCCCACCTCAAAGAAGGTGAGCTGTCATCAGATACTCAAGTCTTCTCCTCCCTGGCTGACCCCTGGTACCTCAGGCTCACTCTCGAACCCAGGTTGCTGGTATGGTGCGAGGTGTAGCATCTAGCACCTCAACCCGCAGCACCACCAGGTCGGCCTGGTAATATCCTTTTTATTGTGCAGTCCAGTGTTCCGCTACCAAACAGCATGACTTCTAAGTATAAATGTAACCTTATGTGATACAGAGAACATGGGAGTTTCTTTGGGTTACTAAAGGGTAGGCTGTCTGCCTAAAGTGGCCTTGCACAGCATGAGAAGTGGCCAGTGGTGGGTTGAGAACACAGAGACTCTGCCTGCAGTTCAGTGGGTGGGAGATACTAGCCACACCCCTTTTCCACAGCTATTTAAGCCATCTTACTTCATCTACATTCAGAACTGTTTCCTTGCTGCAGTGGGAGGCTTTCCAGGGGCTCTGGACCCTCACTGTATCTTTCTGATGCTTTCCCTTTGTACTTTTGAGCTTTCTGTTCAGTTTGTGCCTTCAGCGGCTTTCTACTGTAGGTCAGTGTTTTGTTTTTTCTACTTTTCCTCACTGCAGTTTGTGCTTCTTTCTTTGTCTTGGTCAGCTAGTCCTGCTGCACTCCTGCCCTCATGCAAGTCTAGTTTTTCTTTCTGTTTTGAATCTTGGTGTGCTTACTAGCTTCCATAGTATGTGCTGTCTATGTGATTCTGCTGTTTTGGGTTATGTTGTTTCAGGTTGTTCTATTTTGCTGTTCATACCAAGCTTCATGCAAACCTCTCAGTTCAAATGCATGCTTCCTCAAGTGTTTTCACCTGGCTTCCTAGAAGGCAGCCACCTCCAGTCGGTCAGCTACAGCAGTCACCATCCTAGTCTTAGTGTGTATACAGCTTCCAGCCTTCATGTTGAGGCCAGGTTTTACCTCTCATTTTGACCTTGATGTACGTTCAAATTTCAGTCCTTTTCAGTTACTGTATTTTGCATCATATCAGTTATTCCATTCTGCAGTCATTATTTAGTTAGAATCTTGCCCTCAGGGGTCGCCCTTTAGGTAGACAATTCTTGCTCCCCTTGAAGTCCTTATCTTGAAGGTGAGTCCTTCATCTTGAGCAGTGATCCTTATCAGTATCTTGCTTGTCTACTGCAGCACCTTCCAGCAGTCCCACTGGGTGGTAAGATTCATGATGCAAGGAAGTTTTAGCCATGCAGACCTTCAGTCAGTGACACCGCAAGATGTAGAATTTAAGAGTTTAGCTGTCAGAGGGTGGGTCTCTAAGCTCACAGGGGTTTCTTTAGTTATGCAGACCATGTTGGCAGCATGTCTGAAAGCTATTCTCCCTACATCTGCCTAAGGTCTGCCTAGACTCATTCCGTATCCCCTTCTTTTAGTTTCCATTCATGGGTATGCCTCCTCACAGTCTTGAGACAGGTTAATAACCTTTCAGCAGTCACTATTCTCCTCATTCCATACTTTGACAGGTGGTCCTGCTTTGCAGGGAACTTCCTTTAGCTGCAGAGATCGATTTGCAGTACCCACACTGCATTATCCTGTCAGAGGGATAGAGACAGAAAGAGTTATCTCTCAAAAAACGTCCCCTGAATTTTGAACTCCAAATTAGCATTCTGAACTGTCACAGTGATAGGTTCCCATGCTAGGAAAGATTGTGGCCAAAGCCATGGACCCACAGAGAGTTCCTCCCCAGGGCTTTTTCTCTCCTGAGTGATGAAGGTCATAATGTTGTATACATATTTAGGTATAGCATTTACTCTAGTAGTTGGTTTCTTCTATGAGTTGGGGTTGGATGGTGGCACTCATCCTTCAGTCCTGCCATTATCTCTCTCCTTATGGAGTCATGACTCTATCTGCTATCAGTTACTGGTTGCTGTCAGTCATTGGTCCAATCAGTCTCTGTCTGTTATCAGTCATCACCAGTTGCTGTCAGTCCACTCAGTCTCTGTGTCATCCACCTGCTGCTCCTTCTTAAGGTATCTTTAGCCTAAAGGAATTATGTTTCTGCAGCACCTCTATGGGTGGAACTTTTCTCAAGACGGTTCCTTTGCCTTCACGGTACCCCAACAGGGTGACAGTCCCCCTTGGGACAGAGAGTGCAAATGGCCAAAGTATCCATGCATAACAGTTAAACAACATATTCATTCAACTGCCGTCAGACTATCAATAATGTTGCACAAGCATAACTCCTCATGAATCTATGACTGGTAGCCGGCAAAAAGTTTGTCGAACAACCGGATAGTGAAACCGTCATGTCAACCGCATTTGTGGTTGGCAGATTGTTTCTGACTTGTGCACATGTTTATTTCAGGTGGCTTCACCCTCGAACCCCCTCTCACATGGGGCGCTGTGCCCCCTTCACCCCCCTTAGGGGAGGGGGTGCAAATCCCCTGAATACAGTGCCTGGGTCCAGCGACTGTCCATACAATGACCTGGCGCTGTAGTCACTGTACTGATGGTTGCTGTAAAAGTATTGCTGTCGGAGATGGATACTACTCCTCACTATGTTGTGTATGCCCACTGAACACAAAGGCTATGTCAGCAATTCAATGGGTGGGAGCTACCAGCCCCATCCTCCTTCCTGTACTATTTAAGACAGCTTCTTCCAGCCTCATTGGGAAGCACTGTTTCTTTGCTCTGCCATCCTTCCTTCCTCCTCCTCCTCCAGCAGTGCCCCTCTCCTTGGGGCTCCTTCCTAATGTACCTTTAGCCTAAAGGAATTATATTCCTGTGACATCTCTAGGGGTGGAACTCTCCTCAGTAAGGTTCCTTTGTCTTCACGGTACCCCAGCAAGGTAATAGTCATCCACTGGACAGAGACTGTGAACAGCCAAAGTATCCATGTACAACGGGCAAACAATACATTCGTTCAACTACCTTAAGACTAATAACAATGTTGCACAAGCATAATGCTGCACTAAGTTGCATATGCTCATTGAACCAGAGCAAGATACCTTAATAGTTAGCCAGGTGGCAGCAGCACTGAACTACAAGTAGTAGTGTGTGAGTTTTTGCCAAATCAATGACAGCAATGTAGAAAGTTGTCACAGCCTTACATAATGTGTTACGTACACTCAAAAGTGCACACATGCTTGCATGTGTACACATGAGCATGTATTCCCTCAGGCACACCCATGCTCATGTGCATAAACACACAGACATGCACTCAAAGGTATTAAACAAGTCTGCAAAGCTTTTCACATTTATAGTCTCAAAAAAGTGAAATGTCATTGTAGTTATTTCAGTGTAGAAGCGTTGGTAAGTTGTCTAACTAAACCTAAGAATAAACTACTTGAATTATGCTCCTAGGGCAGGCGGAAGCTAATATAGCACCATCAAATAGCTGTTAGTCACTCCATAAAATAGTATAATACTAGACGCTTAGAATAAGCAAAACATTTGTGCTTATACCGTAGTTTTCACCAACGTATTGCTTGAGAAGAAAATTATGCATTTTAAGATTTATTTTATCCACCTGAGCCTTTTGACATACTTCATTCTTGGCAATAATTTATGTATTCATTCTAAAATAGACAAAAACAAATATACTGAATTTGGATCCCATTGTGGTTTTGTGGGTTTGGACTGACCCAATCCTGCAAAGTATGAAAAGCCGAGTCACTCATCTCCATTTAAACCTTTTTTGTCATGTTAAAAAAGTGAATACTTATGTTGAAAAAATATTTTCACATTCCTCAGGAGATGCAGGAATCATTGGCTGTCTGCTCATCCAACGGTAGGTATTTGCAGATCTGCCAATTCTCACACATTTATGGCCTACAGTATATTTAAAATTGTCTCACTCTTACAGTAGAAAATCATAAAACTCATTATTTTAAAAAGGAATGCTTATTTGGTATGCTGAGGTTTGTGAATATATAGCATGTATAAAAACAGTGTGTAGCTGAAAATACAGCAAACTCAAGCAAACTGACAAGGCAGTGGGGAGAACCAGTGGGATGCAAGGGTGTATAGGGAGGGGTATCACCAGCAGAAAGAGGAAAGTGGTGATACCGCTGTATAAATCGCTGGTGAGACCTCACCTGTGGAAGTTCTGGAGACCACATCTATGGAAGGACATAGACAGAGTAGGGGCAGTTCAGAGGAGGGCAACTAAGATGGTGCAGGGTCTGCATCAAAAGCCCTATGAGGACAGACTGAACATCCTCAATATATACATTCTGAAGGAAAGGAGGGAGAGGGAGGATATGGTAAAGACTTTCAAATGCCTCACGGGTTTAAATAAGGTAAAAGAGGGTAGCATTTTTCAGAAAAACAGATGCTCAAGAACAAGGGGTCATGCTGGAAGCCTAGAACAGCCTCCCAGAGGAGGTGGTTGGTACAAAAACTGTAACGGGACTCAAGAACACATGGGGTGGGAACAAGGGATCCTTAGTGGTTAGGAAGTGAAAGCTAAAACTGGAGACCAAGTAGGGTCTGCAGTATTACAGTAGGTAGTAAAATGGGCAGACTGGGTGGGCCCAGCAGTTCTTATCTGCCGTTGACTTCTATGTTTCTATGTTTTAGCTCTGAACTGCAAATTAAGATTTTTCATGTGATTCCACAGTAACAGAACCTTGGTGCTAGCAAAAATGGTATGTGGTGGGGAGATCAACATATTTATACTAATGCCTGTACATTATATAAAAGCTGATTCCATGTCATAATGGTGAAAGCCTAAAGGTGATCGCCATTATGAAGAGTGATGAAAATTTATTTTGGCACTCTGACACCCAACTCATAGCAAGGGTGCCAGGGACTTGGTTTTAATGTTTTCTGTGGAGATACACCCCCGACCCCACACCACATGGGGCTTTGCCCCACACCCCCTACTAAAGGATTCTCAGCTCCAGGGGGTCATGTTGGGGGGGAACATAAAAAAAAGTTCAGACCAGGTGCAACAAAGACGCACCAGTGCCCAAACCTGAACCCTGTACCCTGCCGACTGATGCCGGCAACTCACTCACTATGCCACGGGGTCAGCACAGCAACTGATTGTGGCACCACCCCCCACATCCCTCACTGTGAATGCCTGCTCTCACCCCCCCACACGTGCATACCTATAGTGACAGGATGTCGCTATAGTCGCCCAGCACCCCCATCCGGCCGCCATATCCCCTGTGCACCATCACTGCAATGCCTGCGGAAAGGGTCACTGTTATTGTTGGCACCCTGCCCCAAGCGCCCACATCATGGACACCCACAAAAGCTAGTTCCCAGTGTAAATGTTTCAAAGCTGGAAACAGTTAGTAGCCCTGAGTTAGAGTTATGCATTAGCTGCTCCACTCCTTGCTCTCATAGTGTAGTGTGGACTTTCAGGGCTATGTACACTGGTGTCTTATTATTTTGAGTTCTGCATTAATGAATAAGTTAGAGTTCATTAATAAAACAACAAATGCAATGAAATGTGGTATTAGGGTTTTTGATCCTAATGCCCCCATCCTGAGCCCCCCACACCATGAACCTCACCAATTAAATGTTAAAACACAACCCAGCTTGTGATGGGTCAGCTGCTTTGTGTATGGCCCATGGGTCTCATCCTGCAATATCCCTGATCTATAGCTTGCTTTGTGTATAGCCATGTGTGCCAAACCTAAAGCAGCTGGGCAATCAGATACTGCTCTGAGCTTATGTTTTGCTTAATGTATGTCCTACAGGGCCACACACAAAGCAACTGACCTTTCAGATATTGCTTGAGTTCTATAGCTTGCTTTGTATACTGTACATCCCCAAAAGGCTATACACAGAGCAGTTTAACAATCAGACACTGTCTGTGAATCATACATAGAGCAGATGACCCATCAGACACTGAACCTATAGATAACTGCAAGCCACAAA
Organism: Neoceratodus forsteri; assembly: GCA_016271365.2. Taxonomy (NCBI): domain Eukaryota; kingdom Metazoa; phylum Chordata; order Ceratodontiformes; family Ceratodontidae; genus Neoceratodus; species Neoceratodus forsteri. The sequence continues at coordinate 1,122,271,908 of CM057449.1, read as the reverse complement.
TACTGTATATCTGCTTATCCATGAGGCAGTGCCTTGGTCCCATGGCTTGTGTTGTGTAAGTCCTGCTGACCATAAACAAAACAGCTGACCCATCAGACACTGGGTTGTGCTTTGGCATTCAATTTGGAAGGGTTCACAAAGTGGGGAGTGGGGAGGGGGAGGAGACAGAGTTCAGAAACCTTGATATTGCATATCCTTATATTTGTTGTTTTAATACTAAACCCTAACTTGTGCATTAGCATAGTTTTTCTGCAATTAATTTTCTGTCTTTTTGACACAGATATTACTCTGGGCTTGTTGCTACCTTTGTGTATGGTCCAGAGAAGATGAACTGTTGTAGAGTACCTCAGACATGTAATTTGCTTTATACAGTACTCTGCAGTCAATATATGAAGTAGGTGACACATCAGTCATGATCCCATACCTGCAGCTTGCTTTGTAAATGGCCCTGCAGGCCATACATTAAGCAGCTGACCCATTGGGCATGGCTCCAGAGCAGTAGCTTGCTTGTTCTATGACATCGTGGTGCCAGCGGTAGTGCACTGTGTCATTACAGTGTCAAATTTTAATTTTGTCAACCTCTGTTTTTGCAGGGGGCTGTGCCCCCCACTGGCCACCTTTTGGGAGGCTGCACACCCCACACCTCCCCTTACTAATTATGCTAGCTCTGGGGCAGGGCAGACCTCAGGGAGGGGGCAGCGAATCCAAAAATTGGCACTGTGGTGCCCTAGCACTGTAATGCCGGTGCCCTAATGCAGTGATATGAGTTTGGATTTACATGACTCTGCAGGCCATACATCAAGCAGCTAATCCATCGGGAACTGATCATACTTGTAGCTTGCTTCATACATGGCCCAAAACAGCCTACTGGTCCAGCAGCATCCAAAACCTGTAGCTTGCTTTATACATGGACCGATGAGTGCAACCCCAAAAATGCATTTAGGGTGGGATCTAAAAGTTCCCACTTATGTGGTCATGTGGGAGAGTAGTAACATGCAGATCAGGGAAATGTTGGTCAAGAAATTTTAAAAAATGTCAACATTATGAGTAGACTAAAACTGAGATTGAAAAAAAAAAACACTGTACATCAGTGTGCATGTTCAGTTCCCATTTTATGGTTGGAATCAAAAATTGTAAACCATGCATGTACATGATCCCAACTTTTTAAATATTTTGTCTCCAAAATTTCACTTACCTGCAAGTTACCACCCTCCTTGCAACCACTTAAGTAGCAACTTTTAAATCCCACTGGAAATGTTTTGCCAGGCATAACCCCAAAAACACATTTCAGGTGGTATTTCAAAGTTAACACTTATGTAGTCATAAGGGAAGATGGCAACTTAAACAATGATGATAATAACAATAATTTTGTTTTACAGGGAAGAGCAAAAAGGGAGTTAATGTTTATTCACTGATTGTTTCAGAAGAGCCAGCAGGGACAGTCCAAGGGAGTTGAACACCGGAGCAGCAAAAGCAGAGAGGAGAGGAGAGGAGAGGACTTTCTGATAGACAAGCTGGTAACAGCCAATAAGAAGAGAGGAGGCAATGGGCATGAAGTTCAAAATTTGGTGAGTCTTTATATAACAGGGCAACATACCGCAGACCCCCTTCTTACAGGAGCGGGACAGAGTGCACGTTGGAGTAATACTGTGCTGTGGGTCTCTTTTGTACTGGGGAGTGGCATTTGACTTGATCTTGTTGCTTGCATTTTTCATAGGGAATATGTTAAGCAGAGAGGAGACCAGGAAGCTGGAGCACTGAGAGCCTGGGGGTAAAGCCACGCTAGAAAGCTGTTTGTGTGGCTGTGTTTTCATTTTGTTTTACAGGAGAGAGCAGAAGGAAAGTTAACGTTTATTCACTGACTGTTTCAGGAGAGCCAGTGAGGACAGTCCAAGAGAGCTGAACACTGGAAGAGCAAAAGTGGAGAGGAGAGGACTTTTTGATAGGCAGGCTGGTAGCAGCTAATAAGAGGAGAGAAGACAAAGTGCCAAAGTTTAAAATTTTGTGAATCTTTATATAGCAGGGCAGTACATCACAGACCACCTTGTTACAGGAGTGGGACAGATTGTGCAACGGAGTAATACTGTGCTATGGGTCTCTTTGTGTCCAGGGGAGCAGTGTTTGACTTGAGTCTTGTTGACTGCATTCTTTACAGGGAATCTGTTAAGAAGAGAGGAGACTTGGAAGCTGGAGCACTGAAAGACCAAGGGGTAAAACCACACTAGAAAGCTGTGTGGCTGTGTTTTCATTTTGTTTTACAGGGAAGAGTAGAAGGAGAGGCAACTTTAAAATCCCACTAGAAATGTTTTGCCAGACATAACCCCAAAAGCACATTTCAGGTGGTAATTCAAAGTTAACGCTTGTGTAGTCATCAGGGAAGGTGGCAACTTAAACAGTGATGATAATAACAATAATTTTGTTTTGCAGGGAAGAGCAGAATGGGAGTTTATGTTTATTCACTGATTGTTTCAAGAGCGGCAGCAGGGACAGTCCAAGGGAGCTAAAGCCCCTGACTGGGTGCCGCCTCGCCTCTGCTGTTCCCTGGGGGATCCTTCCTACACATCAGCCAAGCTGCTGAACCAGCTCCCCAGGAAGGCTAAAGTCCCTGACCAGGCACTGCCTCACCTCTGCAGCTCCAGGGAACCACTTCCCCTGTGGCTCCTTCCTACACATTAGCCAAGCCACAGAACCAGCTCCCCAGGAAGTTATGGGCACCTCCACCTCAAGCCAAGCTCTTCAAATTTTGGCGCTTTCTCTCGCTGCCCTCCTATTGACTGCCATTCATAGCCACACTGCTTAGCTCTGCTCTCTATTAACTGCTTTTTTTTCTTTTAAGCTTTCTGTAATACAAACTTTTATTTTTCACCATTTAGAGTTGATTTAGATAAAATTCGTCCCATTTACTTATGTGAATGTTATGTCTCGCTGTATAATTGATTGTTCAAAATAGAACAAATTGTGATGCTCTTGCTGTAACTCCTTCTGCTCAGTAATTTTCCAGCTCTATTGTGTTTTCTTTTTCTTTTTTTCCCGCTCTCCTGTTGTCGCTCCCTCTGTGCCCCATCTCTACTAAATCATCTCTATTAAATTTATCTTCTTCTTTTATTGCCCATTCTCTGGTAATATTCCTTCTGAGGAGGACCCCCAACACTCACAGTAATTCAGCTTTATTTCTTATCTCCTCAGTCTCTTGCAGTCACTCCCCCTGAGCCCCACTCCCAGCGATTACAGCTCTGCTGGTCCCTTTGTTCAGTTAATTGCTGCCTGCTAAAATACTCTGTTTTCTCTTCTCCCCAAGCTAAAGACCCTGATTGGGTGCCGTCTCACCTCCAGTGCTCCAGGGAACTGCTTCCCCAGTGCTCCTTCCTACACATCAGCCAAGGTAGTTCCCCAATGGCATTGCATGCCAGCTCCCCACCCTCCCTGTCTGACTCATTATATGTATAGCTCCTGTTGATCACATGATAGTTTACAGCTGATTGACTGACAATATACTAAGTGCCCATTTCCCCATTAACTCCATATACTACTCTGCCATTAGCAGCACCTCAGTATGTTCTCACATATCCACTGATCTTCTATGCTTTTCATTTTTCACTCTAGATGCTGCAACAGTAACTCTGTCCCCTACACACTTCCCTTACCTAAAACTCTCTACCACAACTCTATTTTATGCCCTTCGTTGTAGAGGACAGAATTAACAATGGGGACTTTTTCTGAGTACCAAAGATTATTAGGCGATCTCCTCTTATTATGGTCTATTTGTCTCAGCAATAAGCCCCCCCTCCCAAGTTTCTGTACTCCTCTTCCTCCTTCAATAAGCCTTTTGCATAACAGACAGCTTCCTTGTTATCTTGGTACTACACATCTGGGATATCCTGATCCTTTTTGGGATCCCTTGACAACCTCTTACAGCCCAACACCTATTACAATATCCATCCATTGGCTGTTGTCAAATCCTCTTTCTACCATCTGAGTAATATCGACCGGGTGAAACGCTTGATTCCTCCGGATGATCTTCCAACACTGGTCCATGCCTTCATCACTACCCACCTTGATTACTGCAATTCTCTCTACCTAGGGCTGCCAGGGGTTGATATCCACTGCTTGCAGCTAGTGCAGAACATGGCAGCCAGGCTTTTGACTGTGACTTCTAGGTCCAGTTATATTACCCCTGTGCTCCGTGAACTGCACTGGCTGCCTATTCAGTGGCGGATCACCTTTAAGGTTGGTTTGCTAACCTTCAAAGCCCTACATGATTAGGGACCTGGTTACCTACAAGACCTCTTGATACCCTACTGCCCCTCCTATCCTCTCTGATCCACCGACGAGGGATTGCTAGAGATTCCCAGGGTACGACTAGAAACATCAGGTGCCCATGCTTTTGCTTTTTCGGCTCCAACCCTGTGGAATTCTCTGCCTCGCTGGTTAAGAGAATGCCTGACCAATTGACAGATTTAAGGTTGAGTTAAAAATGTATTTATTAAACTTTTCCTTCTCTAATGATTAATGTATTTTATCTTCCTGATTTAATATTAAATTTGTATTTGATTTTATGTGCAGCACCTTGGTTTTTAGTTTGATTTGATTTGATCCATGTGGCAATTTATGCATCGACTCTCATTCACCACCATGTCACATCTTCTCTGAGCCCAATCCTACCCAATGGCACCAGTTAACGCTCCTAAAGGTACTTATGTCTAGGCTTAAGAAACTATTTCTCCTACTGTTGCTCTGCTCCAGGAAAGTCAAATTAAACCCCAGCCTCTCTATGCTTATTGAAGCGCCTTCGGATATAACCCAGCTAAAAGGCATCAGTTTTGTATGTATAAATGCCTGTAGCTTACTTAAAAGGCAGGATATGATCCAGGCCTGGGTCTATCATATTAAGCCAGATGTACTGATTATATCTGAAACTTAGTTAAGAGGCTGTACCCTGATCTCAACATTAGCATTCCAATACATAATGTGTTCAGGGCTGACAGATCCTCCAGAGGAGGAGGAGTTGCAATTTAGGTGCTGGATAAATTCTTAGTTTCAGTCATTGATTCCTCCTCTGTACCCAAAGAGTTTGAAAGCCTTACCCTAAAGGTTTCCTTACCTTCTGAGGACTCCATTCTTGTTACAGGCTGTTATAGACCTCCAGCAGGAGGCCTCGGGATACTGACCCATCTCCATAAACAAGTGGAAAATACTAACTCAGAATCGATTATCATGGGAGACTTTAACCTGGATTGGAATTCTGCCTGCTCTAAACCTATTTTTTAATCAAATATACTATATAAAATTTTTAAAAGAAGACAAAAAAAAAACCGTAGACTACAACAGGAACAACAACAATATAACCTCATTGCAAGTGGACAATTAAAATGTCGGTTACAGATCACAAAAATCCCCCCACCCACCTCACCAAAACCTGCCCCATGCCCCACTGCCTTTCTCTTCTACTGTAAGACCCTGGCAAGAAGCCAATGCTAGATAGTGAACCAGTGACAATATCCTACAAAACTATTCGGATATAGAGGATGTACTTAAGTAGTTACCGAAAAGAGAGGGACAATAACACAAATAAGGGCTCCCAATATGAATGATAATGGTGCATCCAATGACACAATAAGGCAATTTTGTTTTTCTACCACTAAGGTAGAAAGAATTTATTGATGCCATTCTTTACAAGTTGGAGTTGAAATCTCCTGCCAATGTCTGAGTATCACTAATGTCACTACTATACTAATCAATGCTATGTGCATTTTCTGAACCCTGGGTAGGCTGGGTGTGTATATACCAATAATTCAGATATCTGGTTTAAATAAATCTGCTAACCTAGAATAGGGTCCAAAGAGCATTGGATAGATGCCCAAAGGGAAGCCATCCTGTTCTATATGATTCTATTTATATGTATGGTATTGTATTTTTAATATGTAACTGATATTATTTGCAATTTAGGACCCCATTGTAAATTAGCTATGGCTGAATTGGGTTATCCTGTTTCCAATGTCAGAAATAAAACTTTTTACTACTACTTACTTACTTACAGGAGAACAATCCCACAGCATATGCTTCAGGAAACCATCTTCCTGGCCGCAACATGTACAATTTGCTGAGGGAGCTTTTCCCATCTTTTTTTTTTCAATTTACAATTTTTGGCCCCTGCATCCCCACGCCAAGACCATCTGCTCAGTCACGGACTCTGACTGCGGCCGCTCACATTGTAGCCATCCTCCCTAAACCCCCTGGCTTACCCCCCCAGGACAGGGTCACGGCACCTAGACCAAGGGTGCCATGAACTTGGGAAAGATGGGAGTTGGCCTGAGTGCCTAGTGCAGCTGAAGCGGGCTTCATTGTGGCAGCGGGAGCAGGAGTGTTTTTCTCATTGTTGCGCAGGAGGCAGGGACATGCTAGTCACTGCGGTATCTCCCGCCTATGCCAGGGGTCCATCAAATGCAGGGCAGTGTCCCCACCCACCCCCTGGAGAAGGAGAGCAGTCCCTAGGATGCTCCATCCTTCTCCCCCAGCCAGTCCACCAGCGACCCAAGTTCGTTCCCGAATCTGGGTCGCCGGAGCAGCAAGTGGAAATCCAACCGTTGTGCCGGCGGGCAGCTTTTCCAATCTTAAACAACTTCACTGGTGTACTATACAAATTGTGCAAGATACGAAACTCCATAAATCATAGCCGATCTTGTTTGAGAAACATATACAGTTGATGACATATCCTCTGCCAGATGTCGGTGTCACAGGACAGAGAGAGAGAGAGAGAGAGAGTCTGTTGCCAATAAGAACAGATACCGGACAAGGTATTCAGGTCTGAAGACTTGAATAACTTATAGATTTTCAAAACAATGTGTTCCTGAGAGGCCAATACCAGGAGAGAGTCAGGTACTGATGAAGACCATAACACCCATGGTTTGGAACCTAAAAACCAGAGAAAAGAATGGGTTATTTGGTGGTATTTAAAACCCATTGAAGAGGTAAAAGAAAACTCTGAGCAAGCCAAAGAAAATGAAATTAAGCAGTCTCCCATTAACAAAGATTGAACCAAGAGCCCAACAAATTGTTGACAAAAGGACCTCTCTAGTGGGTGATTGGCAATCAAAATATTGGGTTGCCCAATAAAGGTTGTTTGGATGCTCTATTCCACTGCCAGCTCATGTAGGTATTTAACTGGTGTATCATCTTCATGGACCAAAACAACAGAGTGTACTTAAGACTCTGGGGCAGTGAAGATGGCATAGTATAGAGGAGGCAATTAAGGTTTAAGCATTGTTGCCTACAAAGAGAGGAGTCTATGTCAACTCACCCCGGGGGCATAGCCACTATTGCCATTTTACTGGTATTTCAGCTATCAAAGCAGTTTGCTATAATGTAATGCCACATAATAAAAGAAGAAATTTGGCAGTTGCAGTCCATCATTAACCTTAGGTAGTGTAAGCTTAAAATAAGACCGCTGAGTTGGACCACCCTCCCATAAAAAGGTATTGATCATAGCTTGAAGGCTTTGGAATCATGATTTAGGGAGAAAAACTTGTATCATACTCATAACATAGAATATATGTGGGAGCACATTCATTTTAACCATGGTGGATTGTCTCCAAAGTGTTAACGCAATAGCAGACATTGTTTAAAATCTTGTTGCACAGAAAATAGAAGGGGGGGGGTGTTTCTCTTTAACTAAGCTTGAAGGGGTCTGACTGATCCTAATCCCTGGGTAGGTAATATGTCTAGGTTCCCACACTAGTCCCAAAGAGATGTTGTCCTGTTTATGTAACAGAGAATTAAGAGGTAGGACTTTAGTTTTCTGTTTATTCAATTTATATCCCAATAGTGATGAAAAGGTAGTCATTTCGTTCAAAGCAGCCGGTAGTAATTTATTTATTTATTTAATTTATTTAAGTCTTTAATAACTGGGTAAATGCACTGATCCAGGGGACCATTTTCAGGCATGACCTAGACCACACAGGCAGCAGTTACAGAGGTAGTGACAAGATATACAACGAGTACAAGCCATGTCCATATACAGACATCTTTGGTGAACAAAGTGGATATACAGACATCATTGGTGAACAAAGAAAGTGATATAGGAAAGTAAAATTAATGAGAGACTGAAAAAAACAATCAGCACATCATGATAAGCAACAATTATTATACAATTATGTGATTAATTATTTTATTATTTATACAAGGATAAGTGGCCAGTGCAAATTAATGCATGATGTAAAAAAACAACAACAACAACAACAAAAATATACAAGACAATAGCCAAGTGGGAGTGCCCAAGAAGCAAGTGACCACAAAGGATCTTCTAAATGAAGGAGAAGATCATCCGCGTATGCCGAAAATATCTAAAGGGGCCCACTAATATTCCTTTTGTATCCCCATTGCTCTGTAATCGGTATATCAACAGTTCCACATAAAGACTGAACAAAAACCGGGAAAGTGGGCATCCTTGTCTCATACCCCACTGTAGCAAAAAAGAGGCAGAAAGGACTCCATTATATTTAATCCTAGTAATAGGATTTGTATATAATAGTTTAACCCATTTAAAGAAAGGGACAGAGAAACCAAATTTATCTAAGGTAGCAAACAGGAAGGGCCATAGTACTCTGTCAGAAGCTTTCTCGGTGTCCAGGGAGACCAACACCACTGGGACTTTGCTCTCCCTAGATGCTGAGATCAAGTAATGGAGCTTCCAGAGATGCTCATTAGACAGCCAACTGGGCATAAAGCCCACTTGAGCGGGACCTATCAGGCCATCCCAACTTGCATCAACCTATTGGACAAGATTTTGGCTAATATTTTGATGTCAGTATTTAATAATGATATCAGCTTCTGAAGGGATGTAATGACAGCTTCAGTAAAAGTGAAATTTGAGAAGCCCTTCTGAAACCAGCGATTATAAACATCTAACAAACGTGGGTCTAATCTGTCATGGAATGTGGAATAAAAGTCATTAGATAGTCCTTCTAGCCCCAGTGACTTATCTATGGGAAGCTGCTTGATAGATTAAGAGACTTCATGAACAGGAAGAGAAGCTCCAAGAAGCTCCTGTTGTGCCTGACTGAGGGTGGGAAGAGGGACACTGTTTATGAAAGCCGTGATGGTTGCTTCTGAAGGAAGATCCAACTGATCTATAGCATATAGACTGGAGTAAAAGGAATGGAAGATCTTAACAATGTCCCGAGATCAAGAGCTGGACAAGCCCATATTAGGATGAATAAGGAGTGGGACACAATTATTCAAGTCTATGGCATGAAGATGGAGGGCCAGTAATCTACTGGCCTTTTCCTCAGATTCAAGGTATTTAGTCTTGGTTCTGTGAATCACTAACTCTGCTTTCTAGGCTAATAGGTCCGCATATTCCACTCTTAAGGTGTTCAATTTAGTCCATATATTAGAATCTGAAGTAGAGGAGAGAGTGTGCTCTAGTTGTCTGATAGCAGAAAGAAGTTCTGAGAGATGGGCCTGCTGCTGTTTATGGAGTTTAGAGGCAAGGCGAATACACTCCCTCCAAAGGAACATTTCAAAGCCCTCCATAAAATTTCCACTGCTTCAACTGACCCAGAATTTGTTTTTAGGAACCTCTCTAACCAGTCCGATAAAATTCTGACCATAGTAGGATCCTGAATCAATTGGACATTGAATCTCCACATGAAGTCTCGGTCCTCCATATTGCCTGCATTATGCATGAAGTTAACCGGTGCATGGTCAGAGATTATAGTAGATAAAATGCCCATAGAGATAAGGCCGGGAAGCGCACTTTGAGAAATAAGAAAATAATCATTCTTGAATATGTATTATGAGGTAGAGAGTGGAAAGTATACTTTCTTTCTAGAGGGTGAGTTAAACACCATGGATCTACAAGGCCCAACTCATCTGTCAGAGTTCACAAACCCCTTTGTCCAGGAGATAGACCCCACCTATTAAAATGTGATCTGTCTAAGTCTAGTTGAAATGCCAGAATCCAGTCCCCTCCTAATAGACAAGTAGAGCAAGAAAACAAAGCTATAATGGGACCCAGTGCAGTGAAAAAAAGCTGGATTATCAATATTGGGTCCATAAACTGAACCAAGTAATACCTTTGTGGGTCCCAGATTGACCAGAAGAAAGATATAATGACTGTGAGGATCCCAAACTTCTTTATCTAGGTTGAAAGGAACCCCTCTCGATATAAGAATGGCAACCCCTCCATGCTGATTACTGTTTCCAGACCCATACGCCTGGCCTACCTACTGGCACCTAAAGAAAAGCACATCCTGCCTCTTAGTATGTGTTTCTTGTAAATAGACAATTTAAACACCTAACTTTTTAAGATGTAGTATAATCATATGAAGCTTTCGTTTTTTTATGTCCCCCTTTTATATTTCATGTCAAAAAAGTATAGTTACCCATCGCACCTTTTATCAGGATAGTATAGCAGGCTCACTAATTTACAGGTAAGTGCTGGACATAAGATTAGAGAGAATGGAAAGGCAGTCCCCCCCCCAACCCACACCACCCAGGTCCCAGCCTCCCCACCATACCCGAAAAAAGAGTCATCCTTGAAGAAAAGACAATGCAACATAGGACATGAAATAACCACCCCCCCACCACCCTCCCAATTCCACCAGTGCTCAACTATTATGTACATACACAACCCTGGTCCAATGACTGTCCAACTCCTACTAACCACATATGGTGCCCGATGAGTATACATCCACCATCAGTTTAACCCCACTGCTTCCCTCCCTCCTCTCCCAATAAGTGAACCTTATCATTTACCAGGTAAATAACAATGGCAAGTCATTATTAATCTTAAGTTGATCACGCTCCCAATTGTCATACCCACACAAGGAAAACTTGCAGGGGCTTCCCAGGGGCTAATTATCCCACAAAAAGAGATACGCTCTTTGTTGTATGCCCCACAAACACCAACTCCATGATACCTACACGAGTCAGGGTGAATCTCCATCTCTCCAAGCCATCCAGAGGACAGATTGTGGATGTACCTCAGAAATAATGACCCCAGTCCTACCATCCCAGGGACCTAAACTCCCACAGGATAACAATAAAATCTTACCCATACCTAAAGGGAAAAAGGGAGCAGGGGTGTGTATTCCTCAAACCAGAGTGAAAGAAAAAAACATCTCTAGGCCAAATGCTGCTCTTCTATGGCTCAACGCCCTAGTTCAAGTCTATTTAGGTCTGCTAGCCTTACAGCTTCCACTCCACTCCCCACGTCACTCCCAGGACAAAAGCTATATGAATTTGGTTTTTGAGGTACCACCACCAGCTGTTTTTTTTTTTTTTTAGTTGTTTAACCAGGTATAGCACACTAAGCTGGAAGCTTTTTTACAGGAGCGACCTGGGAGCACAAGGAGGTTAAGTGACTTGCTCAGGGTCACACAGTATGCAAGTGGAAGCTGTGGGATTCAAACCCAGGGCTAGTCTGCTGGATGTCACCAGATTTGCAGCTCAGAGCCTTAGTCCACTGTGCTATACTGCCTCCAACCTACTGCCTCCAACCTACTGCAATAGAGACAATTGGGTAGGTGGTGGGAATAACAGATTGAATGAGAGCTACCTCGGGTAGCAGGCCCCAGTCATAGGGCCCCCTCCACTGACACTGAGCCTTCCAGTTATTATCTGATGAATCTGACTTCTAATGGTCATCCAACCCTTGGACAGCTTCATATTATTTGCCCAAAGTTTGGTTAACTAAAGCCAATGGCCTGTCCCCATAGCTCCATAGATTTGCTCCAAAAGCTGAGAGGTAGAGTAGTTCTGAACAAGAAGTGAAGGCAAATGTCTGAGCTAAATGAAGCCCATGGGAAGACATGGGGGGGAGAGAGATGAATAATCCCCCTTTGAGGCATGCAAAACAGAGGGGAAGATGAACCAGGAAGGTCTATGGTAGGCCACCCATAGACACATAACACCTGAGGGTGAATCATTGTGCTGTGAAGGAAACAGCAATCAAATTCTATTCTCAGTTAACCAAGTTGAGCATCTGAGGAAATACCCCATCCCATCGTGGGTACTACATATAAGAGGAAAAAAAATATTGTAAACCAGTTGGGGCTCACCTTATCAGGTTGTGAAAATACCAACCAAAATAAGCATAGCTTCCCCCAGCTAAGGGTAGCAACTAAAACAAGCTGTACTATCCCTGTGGCACCCTGAAAAACAGAGATCCATATCGGCAGTAAAATATGCCCCAATAAGCCCCCCCCCCCACAATAATAAAATGAATGTGACCTGAAATATAATCACCTTTCGAAACAAGATCTATGTGCAGCATTCAAGAGTTCAACCTGGTTGAAATCGTATATAGAACAAAGCTAGTGTGCTGCACTTCCAAACTGTTCAAAACACCATATAACATGAAACCTTTTACATCTTACAGTGCAAAACAGGCTTAATGAGTAAAGACAGTATACATAAAACTAAAGATATCAGATCAGAGTCAAAAACAAGTCAATAAGTAACAATAATCTCCCAGTCACTGTCTTAGAATGTGAGTAGAATTATAGTGCAAAGCACATGTCCGAATCAGGGTCAGAGAAATGCATTCATCTGGAGATCTATCAGTCCCAAATCATTTATCGAATGCTGTTGATATGCCACACCTCCGAAGCCACGTAAAACACAAAACAGCATCCATCCAGCAGTAGTCCACCACAGAAAGTTGGCTAGGTGGATAACAGAAAATATATGCAGTGCCAACCAGAACCACTAAAGCTGAAAGCCATCGGAAGCCTGGTTACTCCCTCAGCTGATGGTTCAAAGTTCAGGGTACCACCACAGTTCGAAGCGTAAAAGAATTCAGTCTCTGACCCACAGAAACAATTCTGGGATCATGACAACTGTGGAGAGTCTGCACTCATAATGCCACAGGTATAGTTAGCTGGCTCCAATGCAGCAAAAAGGGGGATAGCATCAGGCCGGCCCATAAACAACTATGCAGGTCCAACAAAACATAGAGTGAGCCACACCTCGAGTCTAAGAGTCATATCACAGGGTGGGTGCATATGTTAGGATAACATCAAGCCACAGAAGCAACAAATTGAAGGTCTTAAGTGGCCCCAGAAAAAGAGGTATGCTTGCAAACAATAAAAGGCAGTAACATAAAGCTAGTGGCTGTTTAACTGAAACAGTTCCAAGTGCACTCATGAAGGTTCCAACGAACAAATCTGGAAACAAAATGGGGATGTTCTTCTTAGCATACTCATAACAGTCAAAGGTTTTTAAAGTCCTGTTATATGCGATTTGTAACCAGGCAGGGTACAACATTTTAAAATTAATTCGTGCAGCCAAAAGCTTTGAGACAGCAGGGTCGTAGGCTGCTCGCTTCAGGCAGACTGACTTTGGGAGATCTTGCACAATTTTAAACTTGTTCCCATCCCATGTAATTTCTTTTTTTTTTAATTTAATATACTTTATTTAAATTTCAATGCAATACACCAGTGGGTATCCAAAGAACAATTGAGGAGCGGATACATAAAACATTGCGATTCGGGGAAATTAGTCCCCTCAATCTGGACATATAAAACAACAGCCCTCTAGCAACCCCCACCTCCCTCCCAAGTACTCCACCCACCATCAACCCCAGTGCCAAAACTTGGAATTAGTCATGTAGTTAGGAGTGTTTATATGCAGGTTAATCCTGTAGTTTCCTAGGGCTTCCAAATAGTGACCAAGGTTTGAGTGGTCACCATCTGTCTAAGTAGGCCTGAAGCCTGTTGGCCAACATAGCAATATGTTTTTCCAGTTGTAGAGCCAGTAACACCTCTCTATGCCATTCTAATACTGATGGAAGCGAGTCGTCCTTTCAATGTCTCATAATAATTAATTTGACCGCTGCTGAGATGAGAGCTTTATGGGCTTTTCTAATTTTGATACTTCCTGAAGGGAAACTATTAAGCAGGCAGACCTGCCTCCAAGGTAAATAAAGATTCCAACCCCAGCAGTGGATCCAAGGAACTTTTGACACTAAGCCAAAAGGTCGAGACCTTTGGGCAAGATCATAGCATGTGATAAAGGTCTCCAGAGGGCCCATGGCAATGGTGACACTGCAGGGATGGGAGCCTCCCCATTTTGTGCAATCGTTCAGGGGTAAAGTATAAATTATGCCTGATGTTGTATTGTACCAAACAAAGTCTGTCTTGTTTGATCTATCTATACAGGTTGCACCATATGTGTTTCCAGATATAGGCATCTGCTGGAAGAGAGAGTTTGTTAACCCAGTAATAACATATGCTTTTAGGTAAACTGGAGTCGAGGGACTGTAATTCTTTATGCACCATGGATATCTGGTGTGGCTGATTTGCCACAATCATAAGGGAGTGCAACTCCATTGGAAGGGAAGCAATATTTGATGCCGTGCCCAAAAATGAGACAACCGCTTGCCTAATTTGCCAGTATTTAAAGGGATTCCTATCATGGATTTTAAGTGATTGACAAAATTGTGACAAGGGAAGGACCTTACCCTCAGGGTCCAGATCCTGGAGCTTGGCACCTATTAAAGGAGCCCAAAATAAGGGAGAAATAGGGCCTTTACCAATTTGGAAATGAGGATTGCCTATCTGAGGTTATTCCAGCAATTTGTGCCAATCAAGATTCAGATGTTTTTGTAATTGGTGTAAGGCCCTAAGGAATCATCCAATAGGAGTACCCCTTAAGGCTTTGGGAATGTATTGTGGTAAGGAGTACAATAAAGCGGGTAATGTTCAGTAGGTTTTACCTGCCATGGCTTTCTCTGTATCCAGCCATAAAGGTTGGAGGGGTCCCAGGTCTCGCGGTCTGGGTGCAGAGACCCAGTGGCCTAATGTACTAATACGAATAGCACTATAGTAGGTGAAAAAGGAGGTGAGCAAAAGGCTGCCTTGCAGTTTTGGGGCAGTAAGCTTGAAGTATGCTCATTGAACTCACGTTCCCCTCCACAGATATTTATTGATCAAGGCTTGCAGTTCTGCATACCAACACTTGGGGAGGAAAATACCCAACATTCCCAGGGGATAGAGAATACGGGGTAATGCATTCATCGTAAGTACGGCTATTCTTCCCCAGAGTGAAAATGGTAGTGCCCCCCCCCATCTTGCTAAATCTGCTCTAAGTGTATTAAATAAGGTGGAGAAATTATTTCACTATGGTTGAGATCTCTCTGAAGATCTTGATGCCCAAATATGTCAAGGACTTTGTCTCCCATACCAGACCAAACCCCTCAATGTCTAATGGTAGAGTTTTTCCATTCAGTGGGAAAACTTTTGTTTTAGAAGGGTTAAGCTTATAATGAGAAACTTTGGCAAAAAGGTCAATTTCTCTGAGTAGGGCTGGCACACCAAGTGCGGGGTCTTCTAGGTACAATAATATGTCATCTGCATAGGCTGATAAGAGATGATGATGAGCCCCAGCTATAATACTGAGAAGTTTCTGTGAGCAAGTCAACTTCCGAATAAAAGGTTCTAAGTACAAGTTAAAAAGGAGGTGGGATAAGGGACAGCCTTGTCTGGTACCACAGTGTAGTGGGAATAGGTCTGAGAGGACTCCGTTGCACCAGACATGGGCTGTAGGGGTGTGATAGAGGAGTCGTGTCCATTTAATAAAGTCATTCGGGAAACCCAATTAAACTAGGACTGTAAACAGGAAATCCCAGGAGACATGATCAAAAGCCTTCTCGGCATCTAAGGAAATCAAAACTGCAGGGGTATTGGAGTGTCTGGTCAGGGAGAGTAGGTGTAGTAGGTGACACATGTAGCCACTAGAGGACCTGCCGGCCATGAAGCCCACTTGTTCAGGGCCAATTAAAGCACCCATGATTGGTCCCAACCGGTTCACTAGAACCTATGCCAGTATATTGACATCAGTGTTCAAAAGTGATAATGGACAGTAGTTTTCTGGGTATTGGAGATCTTTATCGGGTTTAGGTATAAGGGTAATGATTGCTTTGAGGAAGTTGTGGTCGGAATATCTATTAGAAAACCAGTAATTGAACACCTCTGTCAACAGATGAGTGAGTTCTGGGGAACAGGATTTAAACAAATTAGTTGTAAGGCCATCTGGTCCAGGAGATTTATCTAAAGGGAGTTGTTGTATTGCTTGCTACCCTTACAAGACATTTACATGAAGGCCTAGGGGAGATGCCACATTTGAAGGGATGCAGGGGAGGTCAATTAAATCAAGGTAGTTATTTATTTCTTCCTGCGTAAAGAACTTGTTTCTGGGCATAGCGTACAGGTTTTGAAAGTAACGCCTAAATACAGTAGCAATTTGTCTGGGGTCTGTGATAGTTGGGCCATTTCTTGTTGACCGTAGCCCAGGTATGCAGCGAGTTGTTTCTGCCTGTTTAATTCAGATGGCGAGCAACTTACCTGCACGTTCGCCAGACTCGAGATATTTAAGTTTGGTTCTCTTCAGTGCGAGCTCACCTTCTGAGACATAAGGTCAAGAAATTGCGTCTGTAAGGCATGTTCGTGGCATAACCCCTATTGGTATCTAGAAAATGAGAGACAAAGTCCTTGACATGCGAGAGAGAGTAGCCGGGATTTTAAGTAGTTGACTGTTTAAGCACCATAGAGTATCTCTCCTAATACCTGGACCTAAAAGGTAAGCAAGGGAGACAGGAGAGTGGTCCGAGATGACTCTCACGTGCATTCTAATATCTAGTACCCCTGGCAGGAGAAAGGAACTAACTAGAAAGTAGTCAGTTCTGGAACAGGTGCAGTGGGGGGAGGAGAAGAAAGTATAATGCTTCTCCGTGGGGTGTAGAACTCTCCACACATCCACCAGACTCACTCCAGACATGAGATCCTTTAAGGCTCTTTGAGCCGGGGAAGGGCCAGACCTTTTAGTATCAGATCTGTCTAATTGTAGCGGTGGTGTAAGGTTCCAGTCCCTCCCGAGGAGTATGACTTTTGGCAGATGAGTGACTACTAAATTCAGAAGGTGTGAAAAAAATGGGGCGAATCCACGTTAGGGTCATATATGGACCCTAAAAGGATTTGCTGGGACTCTACCACTCCATGCAGTAACAAGTAGCATCTGTTCACATCCCAAACCTCTTGTACCAATTTAAAAGGCACAGTTTTGGCAATTAATATGGCTACCCCCCTCGGCTTGTGGAGATTCCCGTACCATAGGCTTGTCCAACCAATCACTTGCATAAAAAGGAGGTATCTTCTCTCCTAAAGTGGGTCTCCTGTAGGAAGGTGATCCCTATGTTAAGGTGTCGCAAATGTCTCAGAATAATTTGACACTTACACCTGTCCCTGGTGCCCCTGATGTTCCATGTTAAGATGTTATATGGGCCACTCATTAATTAAGGCATAGTTGGTGTTCAACCTAGGGGAGACTGCTGTGGTACAGCCTGTCCTTCCCAGTTGGCATCTTGTAGCTCATACCCTAGGCAAAAGTACTTTGGCCCTCCCCCCCACACTTAAAGCATAACAAAAGTCCCCAATCGAACAATTCTACCTCCAGTATCCCACAACTAACAATAAACAACGACCCCCAGTTCAACAAACTGCATTGGCTTAACAATACTGCCAGGTGATTTCTTAATGCAAGCCTCTGATCCATCGTCCCACTCCCCCACCCCATCACCCATCCCCCCCACATTGTATTATATAGAAATCGATGGCATTATTAAACCAGATACACATATGGTAGTTTAACTATCATATACTCAGTCCTAATTACTAAGCCTTCAGGACGAGTCATTGGTTATCTTGTGAGAATAGCGTGTCTCAAAATTCGCTTGGGATTCTAGAGATCCTTAGGAGCAATGCAATAAAACATAAGTAAGTCTGGGGAGATGTGCTACAGAAGAAAACAGAAGCAGAGCTATACAACAATCCCTTGATACACCAGGTTACACAGTCAAACTAGTTTGCAGCTTAAGTAAAGGGGTTCTGTTAAATTCACAGAGGCAAGTCCATATTTCTCCTGCACATGTGTAAAATAATTTCAGAGGAGAAAAGAGAGCTACTAAACAAATAAAGGGGGTAGAAGAGAAACAAATAAGATCCAGGAAACAACCAGAGTTCCCATATCGTGTCCAGTCAGTAGTCTGGACAAAAAAGAAGTCTGAATTTGAGCATGCAGTCTGAATGGATTATTCCGTTAAGTGTAGTTTACAGTAAGATGTGCTTCAAGGGGTTAAATGACTGCAACTTTCCCTCAGCAGGCTATCAGCAGAAGCATTCAAGCACTTGAAGGTACAGGGATATTGAAGGTACACCATACAACCAATACCTAAAATCCCACCATGGATACAGGAGTTAAGGTTAGAGTCACTTAAACGAGTCGGGTAGGAGTTTCTTGAGCTCAAGAAGTGCTTGATCTTGTACCTCAAATGAGCCATTCACTTGAAGCACCGCCAGATATCGGACTGGAAACTGTTTCCCTGCCACAATTAACTTAGAGACAAGTGGGTGCAGTTCCTGTCTCTTCACTCTGATGGATTGCGGTAACTCCAGAGTGATACGTATTTTGCAACCTTCCCATTGCACTTCTTTGAGAGCTCTCACTTGTGCCAAAATGTGTTGCTTATCGTGGAAGTTAAGTAATTTGAAAATCAGTGGTCTGGGTGGCGAGCCAGGAGGTGGTGGCAGATGGATTGCCCTATGTGCTCTCTCTATGATGTATGTGGTGCCATTCAGGGATAGGCCCGCAATCTTTTCACCGAACCTTTGGAGAAACATAATAGGGGAGCTGCCTTCCTCCTTTTCAGGAATCCCAATAATTAGCAAGTTGTTCCGTTGCCTTCTCCCCTTGAGATCCTCTAATTTTTCTTCCAGCTTTTTAGCCTCCTTACGACACTACTATGATCTAGTTCTGCTTTGTCCTGCTTTTTCTTCAGGGAAATTAGTCTAGTTTCAGAGTCAGAAACTCTCGTTGCAAGAGAATCCACCGAGAAACGTATTTGGTGAAATTCCTCTTGTATAGCCACGATAGAGCTCTGCATCAACTGCATGATTTCTAAGAATCTTTCCTCGGTAAGTACTGTAGAGCCCACTAGAGTTTTACTGCTACTGGTTGCCTGCTGTTTAGGCCACTTTGCGGCCTTGTCCTTTTCAGGCATTGGAGGAGACGAGTGCCGTGGAGGAGCTTTGCGCATATATGCTTCCATTTCTCAGGGCTCTGCAGGTTCTTAGGCACTGTCGTACACTTACTCATCAGTTCAGGAATAATATTCAATGTCCAGTTATTGAATTAGCAGTAGATATGAGCAAGAAGGATGCGGAGCAAAGGGAGCTAGTTGCAGATCATTAGGCTGCCATCACGTGTCCCCATGTAATTTTTTTTAACATTTCTCACTTTTGTTAAAATATGGGTTTTATCCAAAACATTCAAGAGCTTTAATATGAAGGGGCGAGGTTGGGCCAAAAATCGAGGGGGTGGACGCAGGGCCCATTGAGATCATTCAATTATGTAGTGTGACCCTTTTGGAGAAGTACCAGCAATTTTCTCCAGAAACTTCTGCATGAACGTGATGGTGGATTGCCCTTCCAATCCCTACAGAAGCCCTATAATAACTAAATTACCTGCTCCAAACCTTTGAAAGAGGTATGCGACACTTATGGCCTTACTCAACTCACCTCTGACATTACTCACCCTAATAAAATGGCAAGACTTTTACCTGGCATCCTCAGTCACAGAAGCTTACAACTTGTTGCAGAACTGTGTCTTGAGAATGATTAACAAGCATGCCCCACTTGTTAAATTCATATTTAGAAAAAGGTCCTGCCCATGGTTTACTAACAAACTGAAATCAGCCTTGTGCAACAGAGATATACAGTACTTTGAAAGAGGGCATGCAAAACTAAACTAACTACAGACTGGTTGTCCTTTAGAGTTTCTAGAAACCTATGCAGCAAGCTTATCAGGGCCGAAAAAGCAAAATATTTCCAAACAGCTTTAGACTCCTCTAATAACAACACCACCAAGTTCTGGCAAATTACCAAGGAAACAGAAGGACACAGCTCACTGTGTTCACTGCCAACCAAGATTATCATAGGTGACAACACCATAACACGCAAAACATGTATACTAGAACAGTTCAAAAACCATTTTGCTACCAGTGGCTTAGCTTTCGATATCTCACCCTCCACCAAACTTCTCACCCAGCACGGCATTAAAGATCCCTCATGCCCTTATATAAAGGCCCCACATCGGTCAACTGAGTTCAACTTCAAACCAATCTCTTTCAAACAGGTAGAAAACCTATTGATTTCCCTGGATACGAAAAAAGTGCTGGTACTGATCTTCTGGAACCCCTCTTCCTGAAATTAGGCCTCTACTACTTAACACCTCCCATCACACACCTCTTCAACATGTCCCTGACTTTAGGAGCCCTCCCTGACATCTGGAAAATAGTGCACATTATCCCACTTTTCAAAACTGGTGACCCATATGACCTCAACAATTACAGGCCAATTTCACTGCTACCCATGCTGTCAAAATTACTTGAAAAACTTGTCAATGCACATCTGAGAGATTACTTACAGTTAATACCCACAATATGCTCAATCCACTACAATCTGGCTTTCGGCCAAACATAGCATGGTGTCTGCCCTTTCTAAGGTAATGAATAATTGGCTAACTGCACTAGATGCTAAGAAACATGTCAGTGCACGATTTCTGGACTGAAGTAAGACATTCATCACCATGGATCATGACCTGCTCCTGTGTATGTTGCATAACCTCAGCCAAAATGACAAGGCCATGAAATGGTTCTGGTATCTCACAGGCAGACAGCAACAGGTCAAAGCCCAAGATGACCCCCCCCCCCCAAAACCCTGCAAAATGATATCAACTACAAAATCAGTACAGCAAGTGTTCACCTCTCTGCGGATGACACAGTTCTCTATGTTACTAGGCCCACACTAGAGCTTGCCTGTGAAGAGCTACAGCATGAATTCAATCACCTGCAACATAACTTACTGCAGCTGAAAGTGCTACATAAAGCAAAAAAAATGAAAGTTATGTTCTTCTCCCCCATGTACTAACAAAGCCTACCATCCCTATGAACGTAAAATTGCAGATACAGACTCTTCCTGGGGAGTCACTTGAAATAGTGGACACATTTAAGTACTTGGGTTTCTGGCTGGATAACAAGCTCTCTGTCACAATCCACATAGACGAATTATCCAAAAAGCTTCAACAGAGACTAGGCCTCTTCCACCGCATCAAACACCTTCTCAACCGTGAAGCTAAAATAAGACTAGTTCAAACTACATTTCTCTCCCTTATCAATTACACTGACTTACTTTATAGCCACTGCACAAATATAGCTTTAACCAAATTAGATACTCTTTACCATAGAGCATTAAGATTCATAACTAACACCCCATTTTACACCCATCATTGCTCTCTCTCTACGCACAGTTAGGCTGGCCTACGCTCAGCACCAGGAGGCAGAGAAATGCCTCCCTTTGGACCTACAGAGTTATAACAAATAAACTTTCCCCCTACATTTTGGATTTCTTCAAACGCACCACTGGGGTCTACTCCCTTAGAAGTTGCTCCTACATCCTATTCAATATCCCCACAATAAGAATATTCTACAGTACTTCAGCTTTAAGTCGTGCTTTCCCTACACTATGGAACAATTTTCAAAAAACCTTAAATCTTACTCACAGAGTGTCCACCTTTAAATATCTACTAAGACACTCCCTGAAAGATTCGTGTAACTGCCTCTCCTAAGTTAAAGCATAACTGTGTGAAACCCACTCTATGTTCCTTATCAGCACTTACCTATCTAACCTAGCGGGCTACTGCTTCCCTATAGTAGCTTCTACCTTATGTGCCCCTTCTGAATCCACATCCACTATCCTTCTTCCATCCTCCTCCTCCTGTCCACCCTCCCCCCCAAACAGTTTCACCGGTGTTGTAGCCCTAGCATTCTCCCCCCTACTGATTTCCTTCTTCATCCCTTTCTTACCTCTCTGACCACTTTTTCCTCTTTCAGAATGCTCCCCATCTACCATGCCTACATAAACACTGGTGCTATTTCTTTGTATCCATCTCTTCTCTCCTATATTTAGATTGGTTTTAGTTAGCCCTTATGCATATTGGGCCCTATGCATGATGCAGGCACAGGTATGCAAAATCACTGTGTACCCTGCTGCACACCAGCGGACAGGTGCACCCATACTGGCATTCACTAATGCCAGCCACCTGTCCACAGCTTCACCCCCCTGGGCACACAGGACTCTGCATGGCAGCTGTGGGAGGAGTTGAGGTCACGGGAGGGCATCCAATGGGATGATCCGCCCAAGACCCACGGTGGATACCTCACATAGTGGGGCACAGGTCTGGGGTAGTGCATTCCTACAGCAGGTACCTGGACCCACATGGTATAGCCCCATCTCCATCCCAGCTAGTGGCACTCAGTACCCTTTTGTGCACAGACGGACCCCAGTGGTAGGCACCACCCCCCTGTCCTGCAGGATGCACCTCCACACTGCTGCTGTGCCCCAGCCCACTCCAGGCCATGCCTCCTGCCACTACCCTGCACCCCCAGAGATAGGTAATGTCAACCCCCCCAGCAGCGACAGCCCACCCCCAACAGCCAGTCATTGCCAGGCACTCACCCCTTCTGCAGTCCCTACCCCCCCCAGTATGCACCAGTGGGCCATGGCATTTCAGAGGGGTCATGGCTATGGTTCACCACATCTGGTGGGAGGCATCTATGGGGCACACACTGGGTTATGCCTGGTCCTGGCTGGCATATTCGGTGCCACCCTCTGCACTCATGCAACCAGCACTACACTGGTTACTGAATACCATGTAGTGCTGGCACACCCCTGGAATGCCCCCGGTGTGGTGCGGTCTGCAGGCATGGGGGATCAGGTGCATTGGGTCCATCCATTGGTTGTGCATCCCAAGCGGGGTTGCAATGAGTGTGGACTGGCTATGCACCCAAGTTACACAGCGCATAGCCACTCCACACCTTCGTGCATAGGGCCCATTATGCTGTGACCTTTTACTTTTCTCCCACGTCATTTAGTTACTTCCAGCATAACCTATGTATTATACCTGCACTTGGATTTTTTGTATTATTTTTCATTTTTTTATTTTCTTTTTATCACATTGTATGTTATGTACTGTCCTCTTTGCACAATGGCTTTGTCACTGTATTGTAATTTTTGTTCCTGCTGTATGTTCCTCATTGTTTACTCACAGACCCATCTTGTCAATGCACTTGCTCAATGGTGTACTTCCTGGTAAAATAAAAAAATTTAATTTGAATTTATATACTGACTGTTTCAGGAGAGCTAGTGAGGACAGTCCAAGGGTGCTGAACACTGGAGCAGCAAAAGCAGAGAGGAGAGGACTTTCTGATAGGCAGGCTGGTAACAGCTAATAAGAGGAGAGGAGGCAAAGGGCACAACATTTAAAATGTTGTGAATCTTTATATAGCAGGGCAGTACACTGCAGACCACCTTCTTACAGGAGTGGGACAGAGTGCGCAATGGAGTAATACTGTGCTGAGAGTCTCTTTCAGTCCAGGGGAACAGCATTTGACTTGGGTCTTGTTGATTGCATTCTTTACAGGGAATCTGTTAAGAAGAGAGGTAACAGGGGACCCCAGAGGAGGAGGAAGCAAATCCTGGTGAGGGACTCAATTGTGAGGGGGAATTCAGTTGGGGCCAGGGAGGGAGGGAGGGAGGAGAAGGAGAAGGCGGTAAGGTGCCTTCCTGGTGCCACTGCTAGAAGGAATGGAAGGAGGATCCTAGGTATCACTGGGGAAGCAGGGAAGGAGGGGGAGCTGGATGTCATTGTCCATCTGGGGACAAACAACTTGGCTAAGAAGGCACCAGAAGCAGTTCAGGAGGAGCCAGAAGCAATTCAGGGGGAGGTCCAGAGATTGGGGAGGGGTCTAAAGCAAGTAGCACAATCCATTACTTTCTCAGAGATGCTACTTGTCCATGATAAGGGGGATGACAGAAGTCTCTGCATCAGGAACTGATTTTCAACATCTAAGACAGAAATGCCTTGTAAATAGGATTTTATCCTAATGGTATTAAAATGAGAGTCATTTTCTATCCTGTATAAAAATAAATGCTTTTTACTACTACTACTTCTACTACTACTACTAGGAACTTTAACACCTGGTTGAAGAAATGGTGTGAAGAAGAGGGATTAAGATTAATTTGGGACTGGAGCTCCACCTAGAGGAATACAGACCTGTACAGTGGTGACAGGCTGCATCCATCCAGGAGGGGAACTGTGATTCTCTGTGAACTGTTTAAATGCTACAATGGTAAGAATTTAAACTAGCTGGGGGGTGCAGAATAAGGCAGAAACACATGGACTATCCACCCCCACATGCTAATGGGATCATTGGAGGGAATCCCAGGGGAAAGTAGTCACAAAAAGAACAATAAAGGCAGAAGTCCAGAAAGAAGAGAGAAGAGGAGAAAGAAAAGAATAAAGGGAAAGGTTAAGGGGCAAGATCATGTAAGGTGGCAGTAAAATCTGGACAGCCATGTGTACAAATGCTCGAAGTTTAGGCAACCAGGTTGCAGACCTAGAGGCCATCATGGTGGCAAAAGACTTGGGCAAAGTTGTAATTACAGAGACCTGGTACAATGATAACAAGGAATGGAATGCATCCATTCCATGGTATGCTGTATTCAGGAGGGAGAGGGTAGGAAAAAAGGGAGAAGGGAGAATTCTTTATGCAAGAGGGAACATAAAAGTCATGAAAATACAAGGAGATCAAGGGGAAGTAGAGGTAATGTGGGTTATCCTAGAAACAAGGAAGCGGGCCGCTATTTGAACAGGTGTGATCTATAGACCTCCAGCACAGGGGTAGGGGGTAGATAAGGAAATTACGGAGGAAATCCAACAGATGACTAGTAGGGATGGGTGTACTGTTCTGTGGGAAATCTGGACCCCTGTGTTGAACCAGCAATCCATGGACCTGGATAAATATGGACTTCACTGCAGAGTCCAGTTCCGGTCCATGGAAATGCCATTTCTGCCATTCTGTTTACTGTTCCCATGAGGATGCTGTCAGCATGCTCACTTACTCCACATACAGGTGGCATCCAATTAGGCAACAGACAGTCATGTGAAGCACTCATAGTATATAACCATGCTGAGTGTACAACATAGCCCAGACAAGAAAGGAGGATGGTCAGAGGAGTAGGAGCACCTTGGCAGAGATGCTGCAAGAAAACGCTGCCAAACAAAACTAAAATAAAACCCACAAATAGAAAAAAAATATATGAAGGGAGGGAAGAGAAACTAGGGAGAGTAAGAGAAAGAAGACTTACTAGGGCAGGGAGAGAAAAACTGATCATCAGATGAGGGTGATGGTGGGTCAAGAGTTGGGACTTGGTGGGAATGGAGAAAGGAGGAATCCAGAGGGACTGGAGAGATAGTGGTGGCCTGAGTGGCTGCCGGTGGGGGATGCAAAAGGCAGGCAGTGTTGCAGTGTGACTGTATGTACATGAGCAAGGGTAGGCTGGCAAAATCTTTGACGTGTGCCATTGCAGAAGATCCAGAGGAGAGAGGGAGAGACTACTGGAGGCCCAAGAGAAATTTTACAGTTACAGAAAATTCCAAATTAAATTTTTTTTTCTTTTCTTGGCCTCAGACAGTGTAGCTGTGTACATGAACAAGGGCAGGCTGGCAAAATCTTTGACTTGTGCCATTCCAGATCCAGAGGAGAAAAGGAGAGACTACTGGGGTCTCAAGAGAGATTTTACAGTTGCAGAAAATCCCAAATGAAATTTTTTTTCTTTTCTTAACCTCAAGCAGTATAGCTGACTGTGTATAAGAGAAAGGACAAGCTGGCAAAATATTTGACTTGTGCCATTCCTGATCCAGAGGAGAGAGGGAGAGACTACTGGGGGGCCAAGAGAAATTTTACAGTTACATAAAATCCCCATTTTTTTTCCTGGCTTAAGTGTGGCTATATGTACAGGGCAAGGGCAGCAGGGTAGCAAAATAAATCTTTGACTTGTGCCATCCAGTCATGAATCACAATCATTTGTTAACATTCATTCACAGTCTCATCCAGATGGGAGAGAGAGAGACTGCAGGGGGGCTGACAATAAATGTAACAGTCCCAGAAATCCCAAATAACATTTCTTTTTTTGGCTTCAGTGTGGCTGTGTGAACAAGGCAAGGGTAGCAGGGTGGCAAAATAAATCTTTGACTTGTGCCATCCAGATGGGGGAGAGAGAGAGAGAGAGAGAGAGAGACTGCAGGGGACCATGATAAATGTAACAGTCCCAGAATTCCCATATAAGATGTTTTCCTGGCTTCAGTGTGGCTGTGTGTACAGGGCAGGGGCAGCAGGGTGGCAAAATAAATCTTTGACTTGTGATGTCCAATCACGAATCACCATCACTTGTTAACATTCATTCATGATTTCATGTATTAAAAAATATTGTTCAGACAAACAGCTTATAATTTGATGCACCTGTGCTGCTGGCTGTGGGTGGTCCAGGGGATAATCTGACTTTGTGACTTGTAGCAGGCTGTTTACAGTACAGCACAAGTAAAGTATAGGTACTGTACACACAAGTGTCATCATCATCATCACTTATTCACCATTATTCCTCCTTATCATCAGTTTTATAGTATATCGTGTTACATTATGTATAAGCATTCACCAACCCCCAGTGTGGGACTGTGCTGTGTGCGGCTGTGCATCAGATGTGTCTGCATCTCCAGTTCAAATTCTGAGGCACACTTAACAGTTGCTGAATTTGGTCACTTAAGAGTAATTAACTGTATTGTAGGAGTCAGTCTGGTAATCCTGGAAGGAAGTGGTGGTGGACTGCTGTGCTATCAGTGTGCTGTGTACAGTCATGAGTCACAACAGTAAATTTGTTCCTGGCCTGTGGGTGGGAGTCATCAGGACATCACATTAGTTAGAGGGATCTTTTGTTACAGGTTAGAATACTAATAAAAAATGGATCAAAGCATTGATGAGATGCATTCCATTTTTCAGGTAGGCAGTGGCACTGCAAAGGACAGCAATCAGTCTGAAAAGGGAAAACAAAATCAAATCCCAAAAAGAGATGTTTCCATGTCTAAGATTTCATCTTCCAAGCAAATGCTTGAACCCAAAAAAGGTGATTGTCTCGGATCATCGACAGTCCCAAGTAAAAAAAAAAGTTATGTACCTGTAGTTAAAAAAAACTAAAGGCATGGTGGGTACCACCCACAGAGGTACCCAACTGTATGGAACAATTGCATACTATGCTACTGCCAGTACCTCATCCAATTCTGAGGTTGAACCTGATGAGGGTAATAATAAAGATAATGAGAATGATCAGGCAGCACAAGGTTTACTGGAGGGGATGGAAATTGTAGATGAGGAAGAAACAGGCACAAATGTTTTGGTTGTAGAGGGGGGCAGTGGGAATAAACCACAAGAGGAACAGGCCCAAAAAAAAATCCCGGGGGGGGATGGGACATTGAAAAGGTGACCAAGGTACCACGCCTTACTGGGAAAACAACTAAAAAAATATATTTTGTTTGGTCATACTTCTCCATTAGTGCTTCCAATGAGTTGATAGCAACATTGTGCTATTTGTAAATGGTCATTCAGCAGGGGTAAGAAAAAAGGAGCATTGGGAACTTCAGCACTGAAATGGTATCTAGACAGATGTCATAACATTACTGAGATGTCCAGTTGTGAGCCTTGAAGAGAAAGTGACAGTGATAACTTATTACACTCAGGGGTAACTCCCTTAGATGAAAGCTGTGGAGACCCCCTCAGCACTACTGAAATACCTCCACCACTACTTCCTGCTATTTGGAGGACTCCTCCAACTGTTACTGAAAGTGAGCATGTGTTCAAAATCCCTCCTCCTTCAAGGACACAGCTGACCATTTCAGAAACATATGAGTGTAAAGCCAAATATGCCTCAATTGACCCTGTTGCTGGTACAATAGCCAAACAAATTTCAGAAATGATAGCTATTGATTTGCTCCATATAACATGGTTGAACATGTAGAATTCAGGTGGCTGCTTCAGTATCTCGAACCTTGATATTGTGTACAATTGCGGAAATACTTCTTGACAATAGAGATTCCAAATCTTGAAAGGAGGGTGGTGCATCTCACAACACATATCTGGACAAGCTGTCAGCCTGAACCCTTCATGTCTATCATGGTGCATTGGGCATGTTTTGATAATTCACGTGCTACTGGGGACAGTGAAGCATTGCAGTTTGCTGTTCTAAGAATGTTTTATTTTCCATTTGAACATATCTTATACAACATCAACGAAGAGCTCTGAAAACCAATACAGCAGTGGCTCACTTCACAGGGACTGTCAGTTGGCTTTATAGTTGCAGAGAATGGATCCAACTTAAGGAAGGCCTTGGAGTAGGGGGGCTTTGCTCACATCCGCTGCTTTGTGCATTGCTTAAATTTAATTGTTCATGTTTTCTCAATGACGACAGGGAGATTAAGGCTCTCGTTACCACTGTTAAAAGAATATGCACTCATTTCAGTCACTTAAACAAAGCCTGTCACTTGTTTGAAAAAATACAGCAGGAGCACAGTTTGCCTTTGCATAGACTGATCCAAGACATTTCTACTCAATGGAATTTGACCTTTTATATGTTCCAAAGGCTGCTGGAACAAAAGAAAGCTGTCAGGCAGTACACCTTAGAAAATAAAATTGGTGATACAGATGTCTATATTACTCCACAACATTGGGCCACGCTGGAGTTTCTAATTTTTCTGCTCTAGCCATTTGAGGAAATCACCAGGGAGGTTAGTGCAAACACAATAACTCTCAGCAAGGTGATACCCCTAATAAAAATGTTACAATTCAGATTGAATCTGATTAGGCAAATGTTAGAGAAACAAGACAGTTCCATGATCACACAGGCTGCCAGTGGTGCTGCTGACACATGCAAGTTGCCCTCTAGAATACAAGAAGATCTAAGAAGACGTGTGATCAAAAAAGTTGAAGAAGATGACAAACTATGTGAAATGCTCCATTCTGAGTACTACATTAAAGCAACAATGTTGGACCCATGATACAAATTGAAGCAACTATTCAGTGATGATGATGGCACTTGTTTCGAGATAAACAAAGAAGAAATAATTGGCAAGGTGCATGTTGTCATGGAACAGA
The DNA here is from genome assembly GCA_016271365.2 of Neoceratodus forsteri. Taxonomy (NCBI): domain Eukaryota; kingdom Metazoa; phylum Chordata; order Ceratodontiformes; family Ceratodontidae; genus Neoceratodus; species Neoceratodus forsteri. Next base: position 1,122,242,816 of record CM057449.1, on the reverse strand, counting down.
GTACAACAGCAGCACCGCATTCAGATCTTCATGACACAGCACAGCATCAGGTGACCCATCCTTTACTGTTGCGGCATTTTCTCCCTCTTCCTCTCAGCCACTGCAACCGAATCTTCTTCATCACTAGCCAAGCATAGCTCTGTCTCACAGTCGCTTGGTTCAGCTTCATGTCTCTGGAGTCACTTACAAGATGTAATTGTAACATCTTCTTCATCTGCCTCTTGTAACACAGCCTCAGCACAGACCATTGTTGAAATGTACCTGGCAGAGCCCAATATCAGCTGGAATGCTGATCCTTTGCAATACTGGAAATCCAAACAAAATATGTGGCCTGCTTTAGTAAACATTGCAATGAAGTACATGAATTGCCCTCCGACTTCTGTGTGTTCAGAATGATTGTTTAATTCAGCTGGTAACGTCATTACTGACACAATCCTGTTAGACACTAGAAAATGCTGAGCCCTCACGTTTCTAAAAGTTAACATTCCTCATTTTAATTTCAAATATGATACCTGAATAAAACATACACTGACTGCTCTGAGCATTCCTTATCCACAAAACACTTTCAAGAATTTGTGCCTGTGATGAAAATTATTTGTGAACAGAGTTTACTACATGAGGTAGCAATTAACTGCAACAAGTCAGGTTAGGACAGACTAGACCAGGCCACTATTACTTGAGTGATCACATGAGCAGCACAGAATAGAAAAAAAAATAATAACATCAGTGGGTTCAGAGTCCAAATACAACAAACAACTGCATTTCATGTCACAATCTTACTCGGTGGTACCTGGTGCCATTATCTGATTGGAAGGTAGGGTACTGCTGCCTACTACTACTACTACTATCACTTTTTGTCATCAAAAGTCACGACTACTACTTATCACTTTTTGTCCTTACTCCAGTCCTTACTACTACTACTACTTGTCACTTTTTTTGCCCTCAACAACTGATCCTGACTATACTGTTTTATTTTTCATACAGTGCATGGCTTAGCAGACGCCTGAAACCTAGAAACTAAATACTCTTTTTATATTTCTCATGTTCCCCCATATTTGGCTGTGAATACGTCACAGAAAACAAATGCTACTAAATTGAAAATCCATATAATTTCTTTATTGTTTGTGTGTGTGTGTGTGTGTGTGTGTGTGTGTGGTATGCTAGCCTGGTTACATCTCACCTGCAGTAATTGGGCTGAGATTATTATATTACTATATTTTATTTTTGATACTTAAATTACTTAGCAGTAGCTGGCCCAGTGGTGCTGAAGATTAAGACACTGGATGCCACACCTTGCACCATGCTGGGAATCCGGGTTCAGGAACAAGCCTGGGTCACTGGGGATCAGCAAGGGAGAGAGAGGATTGATTGTCCAGAGGACTGCTCTCCTCTCTCATGGAGAGAGTGAGTGCCATCCTGCTCATCATCGATCTTCCTCTGTCGGTGGCTGGAGGAGATGCGAGTAGGGAGGCCCATTGCTGATGTACACCATCAGTGGGGAGGATGGGCGTGGGGAAAAACAGAGGAAAAAGGAGCTAGCATGCTCTGTGAAGGCTCTCCTGTGCCCTGTCCCTGTTTCCTGGACATCTGGATTTCACTCCGGGGTGGGGAAAGCCTGCTTCCCTTTGCCTTGACCCTGTCATGGGGGGAAACCATGGGGGATTGCAGGGGAAGTCAGGTGAGGAATGGAGAGCCAGAGAATAAGACCCTCCAAGGGACGGACCGGAGCTGCCTGCCAGGCTCCCCAGGAGCATAAAGCAATAATAGAAAAAAAAAGAAAATAAATTACTTGCTAGTGGCTGGCAGCAATTGTGGAACTAGGAAGGATGTAATTGTGTTCTGTGTCTGTCATCAGGTCTTCAGGTGGCAGTGACAAATTTTTTTATGACTGACTGCATTTGACCGATGTGATGTGTGTCTGGCTGCCTGCCTGCCTGGGTGGTATTGATCACTATGTCTTTCATTTTTCTTCTTTAATGATCCAGTATGTTGATCAGATTCAGTAGAAGTAGTCATAGTACTAGAAAACATTAGCACCTCTTAGACCAGGTAGTATACCATATACCACAGTATACTGGGGTATGCGAAGCAGTTGCATCATTCACCCGGGTTGGTGGGCTCTCTTAGTGTTGCTCATTTGATCATTCATATCCATTTCTTTGGCCAGCTCAGTTCTGACTGGAACATCCATCAAAATAATACCCACACAGCACCATTAATACAAAAAAAAATCTTAGCTGCCTGGCAGTGGCTGCAGTGCTTGGTGGAGCGATGATATGGATATTTGCATCTGTCTGTCTGTCTGTCTATCTTTTTGTCTTTCTCTCTGTCTCTCTGTATTTGTCTCTCTCAGCACACTCATGTCATGGACCAAGCAGGATATGCCACCCCACCATTATATGCCAGCCATGAAGGGGCTAGTAGAGAGCGATTGCTTTTTTATTTAGCAGTTTTACATTCATTTTTATACAAATAATCCATTAAATTATTTCTTTTGGGCCTCTGTGTCAAATGTGACCGAATTAAGCCACTTTTATGCAGTTTTTCAAATATTTGTCAATAAATCAGAACTAATCAGAACTGATTAGAACAAATCAGAACTCACCGTGTTCCAGTTCTTAATTAATAAGGGTCAGAACTTCACCAAGTTCTCCCAACCCTAATGACTAGTAAGGGGAGGTACTGCTGGTGGGTGACTTCAACATGCCAAATGTGGATTGGAGCATCCTGCAGCTACAGGTAGAACCAGAAAAGTCCTAGACTGTCTGCAAGGGGCATTTCTCAGGCAACTGGTTGAAGAACCCTTTCATCGGGGGGGCGGAGCGATACTGGACTTGCTACTGTCAAACAGGGACTGTGTTGCTGACACCACAGTGGAGAGTCACATGGGGCAAGTGACTATCGTACAGCATGGTTCTATATAAAAACTAGGCCGGAAATAAACCACACTAAAACAAGTATCCTAGACTTCAGTAGGGCTGATTTCAAGAAAATAGAAGAGTGTCTCGGGGAAGCACAAGCTGGGATAGGGCAAAAGGATGGGGGTAGAGGAGCAGTGGGCAGAAGGTCACTGAGAAGATAACAAACCTCTGTATCAGTTAATTACTTAGTTAATACTTTACTACTTAATATTGCAACTAGGCACAAAAGTACAGGTTGAAGTTCTATCCAGCATAAAAAGATAAACTTTATATATTGTAGATACAAAACATAAAATTATACAGTTGTAAAACAAGAAGAAAAATAAAAAAATCTAACATTCACTTCACAACATTCAAATATTGCACAAACAAAGATTTACTGTAAGTTTGAGTTCTTACCACAGGTTTTTCCCACATGTCCTTACTTCATAAATTATGCCCAGACATATTATATGATACAAGAAAACAATACAATGTATGGTCAGGCTCATAATTTTTTTTTAAAAACCTCTTTAGTCATTTTTTCTCATAGAAACATAGAAACATAGGCTTTGACGGCAGATAAGGACCACCTGGCCCACCCAGTCTGCCCATTTGCCCTACCTATTGGATAAGCTGCAGATTCTAGTTAACCAACAGCCTACTTCCTGCAACCCCCCACTATAATTGCCTTATGTCTGTCCCATACATATTTGAATTCCCCCACTGTTTTAGACCCCACAACCTCTCCAGGAAGGTGGTTCCATGCGTCCCCCACTCTCTCCATGAAAAAGAATTTCCTCACATTACCCCTGAGCTGTCCCCCCTCTAACTTTAAATTGTGCCCCCTTGTTCTTACACATCTCTTTTTCTGAAAGATACTACCCTCCTGGACTTTGTTGATTCCCTTGAGGTACTAAAAAGTTTCTATCATGTCCCCCTGTCCCTCCTTTCATCAAGGGTATACTTATTAAGCTCTCTCAGTCTCTCTTCAAATGATTTCTGATGTAGACCCTGCACCATTTTAGTTGCCCTCCTCTGGACTGCTTCCATCCTGTCTATGTCCTTGCGTAGATGAGGTCTCCAAAACTGCACGCAGTACTCCAGATGGGGTCTCACCAACTGTCTGTACAGAGGGATAACCACTTCCCTTTTTCTACTTGTGGTGCAACTACCTATGCATCCCAGTATCCCCCTGGCTCTCCTTACTGACTTCTCGCATTGCTTACCCACCTTTAGGTCATCTGATATGACTACACCCAGATCCCTTTCCATTACTGTTGTTGTTAGTACCTCCCCTGCTATTGCGTACTCTTCTCCTAGATTTTTATTTCCCAGGTGCATTACTTTGCACTTCTTTGCATTGAATCTAAGTTGCCATATGTCTGACTATTCCTCCAACCTTGCCAAGTCCCTTCTCATCCTTTCTACCCCCCTTGTGTATCAACTCTGTTACAGATCTTTGTGTCATCTGCAAAGAGGCATACCTTTCCTTCCAGACCCTCTGCAATGTCACCTATAAAGACGTTGAAGAGGACTGGACCCAGTACTGAGCCCTGAGGTACTCCACTAGTAACCCCCCTTTCTTCAGAATGTGTTCCATTCACTATTGTTTTCTGTGTCCTGTTGTGCAGCCATTTTGTTACCCAGGCTACCACCCTGGGACCCACTCCCAGGCTGGTTAACTTGATTATTAATCTTTTGTGCGGGACTGTGTCACATGCCTTGCTAAAGTCTAGGTAGGCCATATCCACAGCCCCTCCCCGGTCTATTACTTCGGTCACCCAGTCAAAGAAATTGATTAGATTAGTCTGACATGACCTTCCTGCTGTGAATCCATGCTGCTTTGGGCCCTGTGCCCCGCTGGCCTCTAGGTACTGAACAATTCTTTCTTTCAGAAGTGATTCCATTATTTTCCCCGCCACTGAGGTCAAACTAACAGGTCTGTAGTTTCCTGTTTCTGCCTTGTTCCCACTTTTCTGAAGGGGAATCACATCTGCCCTCCTCCAGTCCTCAGGTACCACCCCATCTTCCCCTGATTTGTTCAAAGTGTGGTTAGTGGTGTGACTAGGTTCTCCCTTAGCTCTTTTAAGATTCTAGGGTGAATCCCATCAGGCCCCATTGCTTTGTCCACCTTGAGTTTTAGGAGTTCTTTCAGGACTCTTTCTTCTGTAAATGGACTGGCGTCAACCCCACTACTCAGAGTGCTTCTATTGTTTGGTTTAGGTAACTCCTCCTCTTCTTCTTTTGTGAATACTGAGCAAAAGTATTCATTCAGTATCTCTGCCTTTTCACTGTCTCCCTCTGCCCACCCCTCTCCTTTATTAATCTTCACTATCCCTCCCTTAACCTTTCTATGCTCCTAATGTTCCTATAAAAGGTTTTATCCCCTTCTTAACTGAGTTGGCTATTTTTCCTCGGTTTGGGCCTTTGCTTTTCTGACTGCCTTCCCACTTCTTTCTTTAATTTATACAGTTCCTGTCATGCTCCTTCTGTGATTCCTTATACTTTTGAATGCAGCCTTTTCTCCTTAATCTTCCTGACACCTCTTTTGAGAATCATAGTGGTTTTTATTCGCTTTGTTTTCTTTATTTGTTTCACACAAAGGCTTGTTGCCTCCATGATGGCAGTTTTGATTTTCTCCATTGTTCTTCCACCCCTCCTTTCTGGCCATTTAATGCATTCCTCAGGTATTCACCCATTATGCCAAAGTCAGCCCTTCTAAAGTCCAGTATCCTTGTCTTTGTATGGCTTGTCTCCATGGTTGTGTTTATTGTGAAGCACACTGTGCAGTGGTTGCTTGTTCCCAGATGTCTACTGACTTCTAAATTTATGATCCTCTCTCCATTTGAGAGTACCAGGTCTAATATTGCTCCATCCCAAGTGGGTTCCACCACTAGCTGTCTAAGGCATGCCCCCTGTAGGGCATCAAGAATGACCCTGCTCCTGGATGTGGCTGCAGTCCATGTCGTCCAGTTAACATCTGGCAGATTCAGGTCCCCCATCAACAGTATCTCCCCTTTTTCAACCATTTTGAGAATGCCCTCTATCATTTTCTTGCCCATTTCCTCCCCTTGAGACGAGGGTCTGTATACAACCCCTGTGCAGACTGTGATACCATTCCCTGTCTCCTAGGTGACCCAGAGTGCCTCTTGTCCTCCCCCTATACTTTTTAGTTCTGTAGCTTTGACCCCTTCCCTTGTGTAGAGAGCTACTCCACCTCCTCTTTTACCCTCCTTATCCCTTCTGTAGATTGTGTACCCTGGTATGTTGACATCCCAGTCATGTTTCTCCGTGTACCATGTTTCTGTGACTGCCACAATATCCAAGTGTTCCTCTTCCATCAGGGCTACTAGCTCTGGAAGCTTGTTTCCAAGACTACAGGATTGGTATTCATTGCCCTCCATTTAATGTTGGCTTTATCCTTTTTTTACCCCATCCCTGCTCTTATTGCCCTTGTCTATTTTTCCATTTACCCCTGTTCTGCCCTCTGTACCACAGTGTTTACCCTACTACCTGTCATGTTTTGTGGGAGGGAGGCCTGAACTTTCCTGTTTCCTGTTTCCTGTTTCTCTCTTCTAGTATCTAAACTATCAAGACCACATTTAATCAACACTTCCCTATAACTCACATCCCACCCAACAATTACTCTTAGTGCCCTTTTTTGTACTCTTTCCAATTCTTCAGATTCATTTTTGGTGAGGCCACTATGCCACACATCAGCTCCATATTCAACCACCGGTCTGACCACTGCAGTAAAATAATAAACCAAATCTGATTCATTCAAACCTGCAAGTCTCATAACAGTTAAAAAGTATAACCTACTATTTGCTTTCTTTAACATGCTTAAAACCTGCTCTGCCCAAGCAAATTTTTTTCTGAAAAATAAATCCAAATTATTTCACTTTGCTTACTACTTCTACCTCCTCACCCCCACAAGGCAATTCTTTTATCTCAGTCCATTTACTCTGCTTACCAAAATGTATCTCTTTGGTTTATGTAGGATTGATTTGCAGAAAATTCTTCTCTGACCACATGTCTATGTAATCTAGATCACTTTGCATAGTGCTATCTTCAACATTTTCCTAAATATCCAATACTGTAGTATCATCAATGTTCTTTATACATGGGCCCTTCATTTCTAGATCATTTATCATGACCAAAAATAATAACGGCCCAATCTAGTTTCCTGAGGGACCCCACCACACATACCCACAACTTCAGATTTCATGCCTTCCATCTCAATCCACTGTGATCTTCCCTGCAAAAAACTGGCCACCCAATTTACTATACACTCAGGCACATGTAAACTTTACAATTTTTTTATTACCGTCCCATGATCAATAAGTTCAAATGCCTTTTTGTAACCTACCAAAGCAGCCCTTACATTATTTCCTTTTTCCCAAGGTCTCATACTTAGTTCCAAAAAATTTAAAGTAGCATCAATAGTTGAACAACCCCTCAAGGAACCAAACAGATTTTTGTCCAAACCCCCTCCACAACCTCCATAATCCATCTACAAATTAACATTTCACATACTTCAAAATCCTACATGTTAAAGCTATTGGTCTAAAATCTGTTGATATATTTTTTGATGTCACAATTTTAGGAAGGGTAACAACCTTTGCCTGCTTCCACTGTAAAGGGATTTCACCACTCAACACTGATCTATTAAAAATACGACACACCCATGGTGCAAGCAAGTCAGCACCTTCATTCCATACCCAATTTGGAATAGCATCAGGGACCACAGCCTTATTTATCTTAATCTTTTTTAATTCCTTTGCTATTTCCTTCACAGATACTAAATACTTATGGGGGACCATTACTCCTGAACTATCCTCCCTTTCCAATGGGAGTAAATCTTTACTTACTTCATAAAATAATCCATTTAAACTGGTCAAAAAGGAAACACCTTCATCTCTCTCAGAAAAACATGTTTGTTCCCATCTTTTTATTTGGTCACCTCAATTTCCTGTTCCCAAAAACTCTTTTGTACTTTTCCACCACTTTCTTAGATCATATTTCCTTAACCCCTCCAATTTTCTTTCATACAAAATTCCTACATAACCTCTTACCCATGTTATTTACCTGATTTCTCAACCTATGATATACAATAACATCTTTCCTCAAAAATGCTGCTTTCCTTTCATTTATCAATTTTTTTATATTCCTCAGTAACCCATGGTTTGTCACCACCTACCTTTGTTATTTCTCTTGTAGGCATTGCTTGGTTTAAAGCTTCATTAACTATGGATGTCACCATCTCCCATGTAGCATCTACATTCCTATCCCCAAATTTTATTTCCTGTAATTTACCAGCTATCACATCCAAAGTTTGACTCTTACCCCCCTAGTAATCTTTCTACATTTAAACACAATTTTCTCCTCTTTTAACCTTCTACACCTCTCTGAATTATTTGCTAGCAGTACAACGTTATGGTCTGATAACCCAATAGATGGTGCAATTGTTGGTCTACAAAAAAATTCAGTTAGATTTGTTATAACTACATCTAACACATTTTGTCCCCTTGTAGGTTCTTCAACTATTTGTTTTAAATGCAGTCTGTTTGCATCCCTCATAATAACAAGCCCACACTTATCATGTTTTCCTCGAATTTTGTCTAAACACCAGATTATATGATTTACCATCTGCTGTTTATTATTTGTAGGGGGGTGATAAAACCCATCTACAATTAATAGTCTACATTGCCTTGGAAGATTTGGTACATTCAGTTTCACTGACATCATTTCAAACCCATCAACTTCTAAATCTCATAGTTTTCTATAAGTAATACTATTATGGATATATAAAACTATCCCACCCCTAATTTGCTCAAACCTATCTTTTCTTTCAATCTGATATCCCGTAATTGCAACCATCTGGCTGGGAATGTTTGCACTACACCATGTTTCTGTTATCACACCCACCTGGACTTCATTTGCTTTCATTACTACAACAAGTTTGTCCACCTTTGTAGTTAAAGCTGTGTAATCAGGCAGATTGCAAAGGGCAAGAGAATGAAGAAACCACTATGGGTCTCCAAGAAAGTACCAGGGAAAGTAAAGGCAAAGAGGCTAGCATTCAAAAATTACAAGACAACACAGAAGTAAGAGGACGGGGAGGATTATCAGGAGAAACAAAGGGAGATAGCTAAAGTAGTTAGGAATGCCAAGGTACAAACAAAGGAGAACATTGTCAAGTTAGTAAAAAGGAAGAAAAAACATGCTATAGGTATATAAGTGAAAAGAGGAAGTACAAGGCAGGGATAGTAAGACTAAGAGGGAAAGGAGGGGAGCACGGAGAAGAAGACCAAAAGAAAGCAGACATATTGAACAAGTACTTTTGTTTAGTATTTACGAAGGAAGGAGTAGGTGACGGGCCACAGACAGGAGAAAAGGCATGGGGTAATATTGCCACAAACAAAAACAGCATGGCAATAAATGCCACAAGCAAAACAGTGTCCTCTGAAATAAGATCAGGTAAAACACCGACCACACAAAAATGGCAAACGTCATAGTAAATAAAGGGAATTTTACTGTTTTGTGGGGTGCTCTGCTCCCCACACACCCCCGGACTAAAAATAATCAACTCCGACGGGGTGTGGGCTTTGTGGATGGGGAGCAACTCAGGAGGGGGAAAATTATTTTTTTTTACACAAAAAAATTGCAACACCATGATACCTGGGGGGAACTGAACTGTGGTCCCAGGTCTCCAACCTGCTGTGTGCCAGTCCCTTAGCCACTCCACCAAGGGAGCAGCTTAACCAGGCACCACACACACAGCTACTTCATCCTTTCCCAGTGTAAGCACACAGCAACAGGGGCTAGCAGTAATTCATTACCGCTATTATACCCCAATCGCTCTAAATGCTTTCTCGCTTTACACAGTGAGGTTCTTGCTGCGCTATTCTTATAGCGCTATATTGACCTGGTACCGGAGAAAAGGGCATTAATGGTAGGGAGGTGGACACAAGCCCTTTTATGGAGGATAGAGTCCTCAAGGAACTAGACAAGCTAAAGGTGGATAAGGTAATGGGGCCAGATGGGATTCATCCCAGGATATTGAAGGATCTAAGAAAGGAGCTTACTGCACCACTGACAGCTCTGTTCAACTTATTGATGGATGCAGGGAAAGTTCCAGAGGACAGAAGGAAAGTGGATGTGGTTCCACATCACAAAAGTGGAAACTGGGAGGAGACAGAAAACTACAGACCGGTAAGCCTGACTTTGGTGGTGGGCAAAGTTATGGAACACTACTGAAAGAAAGGATTGTGTGATACCTTGTGACAAATGGTTTGCAGGATCCAAGGCAGCATGGGCTCACAGAGGGGAGAGCTTGCCAGACAAACCTGATCAATTTCTTCAACTGGGTGACCAGGGAAGTGGATCAGGGAGTGGCGGTAAATGTGGCCTACTTAGAGTTTAGTAAGGTCTTTGACACTGTCTCACACAGATGACTGGTTAATAAGCTGGGCAGCCTGGGAGTGGGTCCAAATGTAATGAAATGGGTACAAAGTTGGCTGAATAATAGAAGCCAGAGGGTGGTGGTGGTAAGGGTTCACTCAGAAGAAGGCACTGTTATCAGCAGCGTGCAAGAGGGGTCATATTTGAGACCGGTCTTCTTTAATGTCTTCACTAATGACATTGCAGAAGGGTTGGTATGGAAAGTGTGCATGTTTGTAGACAACAAAAATCTGCAACAGAGTGGACACACTGGGGTGGGGTGGGGGTGGAGTTAGAAAACATGAAGAAAGACCTGAAAAGAATGGTCAAGGGTATGGAAGCTGGGATTCAATGCCAAAAAGTGCAAAATTATGCACATAGGGCACAGGAACCCAGGGGCAAAGTACCAATTGTGGGGGAAGAAGGTGACAACAGCAAAGCAGGAAAGGGACCGGGGGGGTCATCATCTATGATGACCAGAAGGTAGCAAAGCAGTATGATAAGGCCGTATGAAAGGTTAGTAGAATGCTAGGGTGCATAGGGGGGAGTATCACCAGTAGAAAAAGAAAGGTGATGTTGCCCCTGTATTGATCAATGGTTAGGCCACACCTGGAGTACTGTGTCCAGTTCTGTAGTAGGTCCCATCTCAGGAAAGACATAGACCTTGTAGAGGAAGTGCAGAGGAGGGCAACCAAGATGATGCATGGCTTGCATCAGAAGCCCTATGAGGAGACTCGGGGAATTAAATATGTACTCCCTGGAGGATAGAAGGGAAAGGAGAAACATGATAGAAACATTCAAATACCTCAAGGGTATTAATAAGGTACAGGGGATTGCATTTTTCACAGAAAAAAGATGCTTGCCGACTCCTTGGCGCTGAGCGATGGGTGTTTGCTAATCATACTGGCGACCCAGGTGCACGCCTGAGCCAGGAAGTCAGGAGCGGAGTCCAGCAGAGAGGGAGTCATGAGCATCATATGTATGCTTCCTTCCCATGGGGGTGGGATGGTACCAAACCACTTGGTAGGCAGCTCCTGGTGGTGGCTTGTGCCTAGTGTTCATGGCAGCATGACACCTCGACACGTCGCCAAATGCCCCCCTACAGGATACCACCACAGTTGGCCACTACATGGGAGGGGGGTGGGTTGGAGTGAAAAGTGAGAAGTGTCCACACTGACCCTCACCATGTGTCAGGCATAGAAGAAAGCCTTCGGGCTAGTCTTCTCTTCCGGTTCCCCTGCCCCAGAAGAGGGCCCCCTGGGGAATGGATACATAGAATCAACTGGGCTGCTGCAGTACTGAGGGCAGTGGTATGGTGATAGGGACTGGTGGTGGGGACCTAGGCTGCCTGAAGGAATGGTTGGCCAAGGGCTTGGGGAAGCATAAAGAAATAAAAAAAGGAAAATAAGCTCAATGACAAGGGGGCCTGACTTGAAGCTGGAAGGGGAGAGGTTCAGGGGGGGATGTGAAGAAGTACTTCTTCACAAAAAAAGGGGTGGTGTATATCTGGAAAAAATTGCCAGCAGAGGTGGTGGGTACCAAAACAGTAACAGGATTCATTGGATAGGCACAAGGGAACCTTAGTAACAGGTCTGGGAATGATATGGAAGGAGATTGAGGAGGGTTTGTGGCAACAAAGTCGGTAGGACTTTTTTAGGGCAGACTAAGTGGACCAGGTGATCCTTTTCTGCCAACAACATCTATGTTTCTATGTTTCTATGACAGTTTGGGCAAAACCTGTTTTAAAAATATATAAGTTGTGAACAAAAGAAAATCAAAGTTGAAAAAACTGTCCATGAGCATATGCAGTTCACACTTTTTCATAGTTTTTTTTGCATCTTTTTACAAAGAAATTAAAAATACTAAATCTGAAAAAGTGTGAATGGTGCATGCACACAGACTTATTCCCTGATATTCAGACCAAGCCAATAGCTCCATGCAGACAGTAGTGTTGTGTGGAAAATAGCTCAGGGCCAGCTTTGAGAAAGATTCAGACTTCGTGCTCCAACAGAGTGACTATACAGTGCACTGACATGACACAAGGCTAAATATATCACACAGGGGAGTCCACTGATGAAAGTGCTGCCAAGAACTGTATAGTGCCAGGGCTCCTGTGGGCCATATTCAGCACTAACATGCTGATGAGTCCATTGGGCATGCAAGGAGGTAAGGGATCATTTACATACCCATTATGGGCTCATTAGCATGCCATGCAGCACTGTGTCACATATCTAAAGTGAACAGCCCTGGTTTCTAGTGAGTCTCCACTCCCCTAAACCCCTGAGTTGTAATACAGTATGTTCCTGGCTTCATAGTCTAGTGGCTCCTCTCCCCCCAATTGCCCATGTTGTAATAATATTTCCCTTTACTCTAGTAGTCTAGTCCTTTACTCTGGTAGTCTAGTGGTCCCACCTCTGCCCCCCCCCCCAATCACCCATGTTGTAATAGCTTTTCCCTTTATCCTGATAGTCTAGTGGTTTCCCTTTCCCACATTGTAATAGTATTACTCTTTATCCTGGTAGTCTAGTTGTCCTCCACCTCCTCCGCTCACTCGTGTTGTACTTATGTTTCCAGAGGCAGTCTTAATCTTTTTTTGCACTAACCAGCAGGACAAGTTGATTAAAAACTTCTCGAGAGGGTTGCAACAGCCCACAATTATAAAGGTAAATATTGATCACTTATGCATGAAAAAATGCAAACCAAGAAATGCTCTAATTATTGCACATTTATCCTGCTCCAACAGTACTTCCTGCCCCATCAATCAATAAATAAATAATTGAAAAAATGATTGCAATGCAATCGCACACAGTGTGCCCCCCCATTGTTTTGTACCATAGCTCACTCTTTTCCTCTTTTTGTGCCCCCCCACCAAACCAGAGGATCCCACAACAGCTAATGTTCAATGAACTAGTCCTAGCTCTGCTCACACAATAGCTCACATCATCATGCACCTCACCACACTCTAACCCACACCCACACCCACAGGGCAATGAACAGAGTCAGGCAGAGATAGACACCCTCAACCACCACCCTGTGATTAGCTGGAGACCTGCACTTCTGGAAGTTGTCGTACAGTGTCAAGTGAGCTAGGGGCATATATATAAGATTTCTTTGGGGAGGTGGCTATACAAATCTAGGGTGCTTGGGAATCGTAAAATATGATGACTTTTTTAATTATATATACCAGGCACAACAGTATTGATTTTGAGATGCTCTGCCCCAACAATAACATATATTTTTTAACATTACAGCCCATAGAAAATGGTACAAAGGCATGAAGCTATATCATATCTATTTGTATTTCTCTCTCTGTCCCCAGCCTGACCACCCCTCCCACCTGACTCCACTTTACTGCTGTGTTTTTTCCTTGCTCTCCCCAGATTCCTACTTCCCTGAGCGACTGCTATGGGAAGTGGGCTGGGTGCAGCTCTTCTTCTTCAGCCACCGCACCGTCTGCTACACTTCCTCCTGCCTCCCGAACCTATGCTACACTTCCACTGATGCTATTCCTACTGTCCTGAGCAGGTGCTAAGGGAAGCAGACTTGGTGCAGCTCTTCTTCTTTGGCTGCTGCGACATCTGCTACACTGCCTCCTGCCTCCCAGACCCACGCTACACTTCTACCCCTGCTGTAAGTCGACAGGAACTGGCTGCGTGCCTCTAATCTCTGATTTTCCAGCGCTTTACCTCCTGCATGCTGATTTTCTGCTCCCTACCCAAGGGTGCTTCCGAATGGCTCATTTTTGGCAGTTTCACTGCTCAGTATTTTAAGTCTGCATTGTGTTATTATTATCTTAGTCTGCTGCTAGTCTAAGTAATGCTTTGTTTACACTACCTGTTTAAGCAGTTTTTTTGTTTACTTTTTCACTGTCTTTGCTGAATTATAAAATTCCTCTCTTTCATGTACTCTGCCTAACTCCTGTCCCCCCCATACCTCTGAACCTGCTGCAGTAGGCTCCTTGCTACGGTTCTGTCTCTCCCCTATTATCTCTGCCTTTTGGCTACTAAGTGCCTCTGGCTCCTAACCCCCCCACCCAGCTCTTTGTGTGCTAAATTGCTGTCTACCCTTTAGCCCTCCTCCCTCTGTCCCCAGCCTGACCGCCCCTCCCCACCTGACTCCACTTAACTGCTGCGTTTCTTCCTTGCTCTCCTCTGATTCCTACTGCTCTGGGTGGGTGCTACGGGAAGCGGACTCAGTGTGGCTCTTCTTCTTCGGCTGCCACACCATCCGCTACACTCCCTCCTGGACCCATGCTACACTTCCATCCCTGCTATAAGTCCACAGGCGCTGGCTGCATACCTCCGATATTTGAATTTTTTAGCGCTTTAACTCCTGCATGCTGATTGGCTGCCCCCTACCCAAGGGTGCTCCCAATTGGCTCCTTTTCACTGCTCAGTATTTTAAGTCTGAATTTTGCTACTATTATCTTAGTTTGCTGCTAGTCTAAGTAATACTTTGTCCCAACCACCCTTCCCAGCCCCAACCTCTAGTAAATACACCTAAGCTCTGCCCTGCATTAATTTTCCACCCCACCATTGGTCAACAATCGATTCCTAGCTTGAATCTTAGCTTGTTAAACCATCTCTCTCTCTCTCCCCCCCAGAACATTCCCCTTAGTAATCCTTTACTCCTAAATGATTAAAAGAATACATTGCTGAGAATACCCCCTCAGCAGAGCTACACATCTTACATTAAACTGCAACATGACCCCTTTCAATATCTCTCATCTGCATCTCTTCCCATTACTTTGCATCCTGCTCACCTTTCCACCCCTTCTTTTGCTAAATACTTCCACTACGCTCAACTCCCCCTTTGTCAGTCCCTCTATACTGCTCACCCCCAGTTTCAACCTAATGACAGCTCCCACATCTTTCTATCACAGCTGGACCCACTGGTCAACATGATCCTCCACCCCATACTTGACTATACCCTATTCCTATACACTGCTGTGCCTCCTTAAATTTCAGCTCTCCCACACAGCCACCCACCTCATTCCCCCAAACCAATTAATCTACCCTGGTTCAAAAGCACCAAGCTGTATTTCATCATATTCTTTCTATTACTCCTCTCCACAGGAGACACAAATCACAACCCTGGTCCTTCCCTCAGCCATGCCCCATCCACTCCCTCCTCCCTAGCCCCTGCTCCTACCCCAGTTTTACTCCCCTGTGGCCTAAAAATCCTCCACCTCAATATTTGTAGCCTCCTCCCCAAACTCGACCTGCTACTCCCACTGGTTGGATCCCTGAATCCTGATATCCTCATTATATCAGAAACCTGGCTAACAAAATCCCTGACGCATCAATCAATATTCCCAGATATACTGTTTCATGCCAGGATCACTCTGGTAGGGGTGGGGATGTTGCTATCTCCTCCTTCTCCTCTCTCCAAACCATGACTATTCTATCATCCTCAGACCCCAGTGCCTACGAAGCACTTGTCATAAGAATATCTCTTCCCTTCTCTGTACCAATATTTATAGCAGGCGCCTACTGTTGTCTTTGGCTTCATCACTCTGTAGCCACTGAACTTATTACCACTATCGGGAATCTTGCATCCTCAGGTGAACTGTATTTACTAGGGGATCTTAACCTGAACTGGTTGTCACCCGTCCTTACTAAAACCCGCACTGACTTAACTGCCCTCAGTCTATCCCAAATAATAAATGAACCCACCTGCCTAAACCATAAAACCCATAAGCACACTCTTATAGACTGGGCCCTTACATGTCACCCACACAGATCAATCCAATCTGGTCTACAGCCAGATGCTCTAAGTGATCACCACATTATTTACTTAGTTAGGAAAATACACAGACCTAAGGCACTCCACAAACTTGTAATGATCAGCTCTTGCAAAAATTTAGACCTTGCTCCTCTACATCATGATCTAGCCCAGGTTGACTGGGCTCCTATATCCACAGCCAACACTATAGACCTCACAGCGATCTATTTCAAGGTAAAGGTCACCAATATTTGGAACAAACGTGCTCCTCAGAAGCAAGTTAGGCTTTATGGTAGCCACCTCCCCTGGGTAACCCCTGAACTCCTGGCATGTCAACAAGTGTGTGATAATGCATGGTATACACACAAATCCTCCAAACTCCCTTGTAACCACACTATTTACCGATCACTCTGCAACACCTGTACCAAAGCCATCTACCTAGCTAAAGCAGAGCACTTCCGGTCCACCTTTAATGCTAACGTAAACAACCCTTCTCAGTTTTGGAAAGTGGTTCACTCACTTTTCTCTCCCCAGTCTAAACCCCCCTTCCCCACTACTCAAAATCAACAACCTACTCACTGGGGACCATCCTATGGTGGCTGCAGAATTTAATTCCTTCTTCACTTCTTGTGCCTCCTCCCTACTAGCCTCTGTCCCACCCCTCCTTACTACCTCTGCCCTCCCTCCTTTCTCCTCCCATCACCTCCATAAAATGAAGAACTTTGCCTTCTCTCCAATCTCTCCCAGCGATACCTTGATGGCACTACTCTCAATCCACCCACGCAAAGGGTAGCTCCCCGATGGCCTCAAGGCAAAACTATTTTACCTATCTGCTCCCACTATTTCCCTCCCACTTACTGATCTCCTCAAACTGCTCTTCCACACTGAAACTATCCATGCAGCCTGGAAACATGCTACAGTTCTGCCCTTACCAAAGGGTGGTGATCTCTCTTCTCCTGGAAACCACCACCCCATCTTTCTCTGTCCTACTCTGGCTAAACTCCAGGAACACTTTGTTCTCACCAAACTCTCCTCCTACCTAGACAAGTCTTCCTTTTTCACTCCCTTCCAATCTGATTTTCAGAATAATCACACCACAACCACTTTTCTACTTAGACTTACTGACACTATCCACTCAGCCATGGATAGAGGTCACATCACTTCTGCTGTTTTTGTTGACCTTACTAAGGCTTTCAACACAGTCTCCCACTCCCTCCTCCTTGAAACCCTCTCATCAGCTGGGTTGTCTCTGCCTGCCTGCAACTGGTTCATAGCCTACCTGATAGGCAGAACTCAACCTGTCAAAATAGCTGACTCTACATCTCCTCCTTTACCCATCTCCACTGGGGTGCCTCAAGGTTCCGTGCTTGGCCCTCTCCTCTTCTCAATTTTCCTAAATGACCTACCATCATTATGCTCCTCATCATCCATCTGCATGTATGCTGATGATACAGTCTTGTACACCTCTGGCCAATCTCCCTCAGATGTGACTTCTAAACTTCAACTTGACTTCAGTAATGTTCAAACCTAGCTAAGCTTACATCAGCTTTTCCTCAATGCCAAGAAGACAGTCTCCATGACCCTTTGGCACTAGGCAGAGACTCTCTAGGCTACCCACCCTTTCTGCCTTCCACACCCTTCATGGGACAACTCTAGAGGATTCTACCTCTTTTAAATACCTGTGTATATGGCTTGACCAACACCTAAACTTTTCTGTTCATATTGACGCCACCCCAGAGCCGGCCCATTGGCACAGCAGTTGGATTTCCATTGCAATGCCAGTGACCCAGGTTCGGGGTGGACTCGGGTCACTGGAGGGCCAGCCGGGGGAGAATGGCTTGAGCATCCCATGACAGCTCACCATCTCTGAGGGGGGCAGGGGGATGGCCGATGCCCATGCCACTTGTGTGTGACCTCGGATGGTAGCTTGGAGGGACCACAAGCCTTGTTTGGAGGGAACGGGTGGCCAGAAGTGCAGTGGACATTGGCATATAGTGCCTTGATGTCAGGGGGCTTTCACTGCATTGGGGAGAAAATGGGAAACACACCTGCCGGCTCCAGGATGATGGGCTTCCTGGGGCATGCCTCCAATTTGCCCCTGCTCACTGGCCACCTCCACAAGGCCCGAAGAAATGAATGATTATGGGGGTTAGCACCCCACCTCATTCCTGCTCGGCGGGGGGGGAACTGAAGCTTCATGGGGGACTGGGAGGTTGGTTCAGCTGAGCGGATGGCAGGAGGATGACCCCTTGGATGCCCTGAAGGAGTCAGAGTTGGCAGGCAGCAGGGGAGCATAAAGCCTAATTTCAAAAAGGAAAAACTCTATCCCAAGCTTGGTGCCCTGTACAGGAGGTTACATGTGAAAATCGTGAGCGCTTTATAGCGTCAGGCACTACAGCGAAGGAATAATAGTGAGGTGCAGTATCGCCACATTAAATCATAGTGAAATTCATTATCACTAAACTGTGTTCATGGCGAATTGATACCTTGCTTATCCATGCTTGCTTGTCCTCGGATCTGCAGTTCGCCATTATTGTTATTTTCCCTTTTGAATGCGTCTGCGAAGAGCAGAGGCTCACGGAGTTAAAGGTAGAGCAGAGGGTGTCTGGAGTCAGAGTATGTCCACAAAAACCGAAGTACAAAGATATGAACAGCTGAGTTGAAAGAATCGTGGCTCATTACAAAGAAAGGAGTAGATACGACTATCTGTGCAGACTGGCATATAACTTTCAATTTAAGGTGTAATGTGTAAACATGAATAATGTGCAGAAAATCTTAAAATCTAGTTTGTTGGTTTCTCAATAAATGTACAGTTTTAATGAAGGAACAGCTCGCAATTATTGTGATTGTGTTTTTTTTTTTCCAAAAACGGAAGTCGCTACTTTGACACCCTGTGATGATTACATTAAAACTCTGCCTTTATTGCTGACATTCCCTGCTATTATGGCATCTTGCTATCATGACATCTCGCTATCATGACATCTCGCTATCATGACATATAAGTAGCGCATTGATTCGCTGTTATTGTTGACGTGCTATCATTTGTATGTCGCTAAACTTACATTCGCTATTATTCAGTCGCCATAATGCATGCGCTATTTTTTCGGCGCTATTATCACGGGATACCGTACAAGAATCATAGTTCTCTAACACTAATGGTTAGACGTGATCTTGTTCAGAAAATGATCCTCCCTATTTTTGACTACTGTGACATAGTCTACAGTGCTGCTCCCAAGTCTTCCCTTACCAGATTGGACCATCTTTTCAATGCTTTCTGTCGCTTTGCCCTTGATGCTCCTTCCTGCACACATCATTGCTCCTTGTACCACTCCCTCATCTTCTCCTCCATTGAGTGCAGGCATATCTCCCACTGTGCCAAATTCACTTCTAAATTCTGGCTTGGTACTCTCCCCTCCTACCTCTCCTCCTAACTCACTGCCCCACCACCCTCCTCCCGACCTCTCAGATCCACTGATACTCGTACTATAGCCATTCCTCATCACTTTTCCTCCATAGGCCAGGAAGTCTTCTCCTTCCACTTCCTAAAGCTCTGGAACTCACTTCCTCCTCCTATCTCTCACTGACACCTTTCTCAATCTCTCTAGCCCTAAACCATTTTTATTCCCCTAACTGTACCTGCTATTAGCCCCACAAATCATCCCTCTTCCACCACTAAATTGTTGACCACCCTTCAGCCCTCCTCTCTCTGTCCTGAGCCTGTCCACCCCTCCCCACACTACTCCCCTGACTGCCTTGTAGGGTACTTTTGGGGTCTAGATTGTCTCTCTCTCTCTGTAACTTCACCTCCCTACTCCTTCACCCACCCCCTCCCTACTATTACTTACTGCTTCAACTGCCACCCTTCCCACTGTTACCTACTACTATCCTCCTCTCCAGCTCCCCTTCCCATGCCTCTCAATCTTCCTATCCCCTTCTCAGCCTCGTATTGTTTCCCTTGGCAGGGTTCACAACATCCTGGAGGGGGGTTACATACTGGCTAAACCTCCCCCTTCCACTACCTTCCCTCTATTTTCCCCCTCTCTGCTCTTCTCATGCCCAGAGTATATCAAATAACCCTCTCTTGTGTTTACATTAGCACTTCTGTTCTTATGTAGTGCTTACTTCCCTAGCACTTTCCTCTGTGTCAGCCTTCCCTAATTTATCTCCTACAGGATCACCAATATCTAGCCTGTTTCAACATATGTAAATTCATTATTGGTTTGTACACCCTCACCAGTTGGTTTGGGGCTCTCAGCTCTGTACCTGAACTCAGTGATTTGTTTTAGTAAGTAATTGTTTAATCAAATGTCCCCAATGATTTGTATTAGTATGCACTGAACTGCTCCTGTATTCTGTGTATTTGCTGTTTCTACTATTGCTTAATGTACTCAATTGGTTTGCATTTGTATGTACCTGTACTGCTCTCAACTATTGTACCCCCTTCCCCCAGGACGCTTCTGGAAATGAGCTGTTTACAGCTCATGTTGTCTTTCCTGGTGAAATATAAATTTAGGAGGGCCTATGCACCCCAGGAATGCCTGCTTTAATCTTTCATAGTATATATTTTATTAAGGTTTATTTTTTTTACCATACATGCACCAAAGCATTGCTTTTAGGATGAAAGGACATGGTGGGTGGGATGAGGGTGGGGCTGTATAGATGGCATTGATTGGTGTGGTCCATGAAGAAGAGCTGGGGACCCCTACACCTACCAGTAATGGCAGCGTTGAGTAGACTCCATGTCATTTCAGCAAGGCAATCACAGTGAAATCAATTTGGGCAAAGCAATTACAGTGACAGTCACTTCTGCTACTCCACATTTCAGCAGCGCACATTACAGCTACTATTTGGTATTAGATCTGAGGCAGACAGTACCCCCACTGGTTTTTGAAATAAAACATACCTTCTAGATGTCCAGACCAATGAGGTCTACTGCTGCCATCAACAACTCACAAAGCAGCAGACCTGACATCTTCTCTGGTTGTGAGCCAAAGAAAACATATTGCTTTATGTGGGGGCTCAGCCGCCTGCTCTTCCCTATTTTTAATATGCTAACATCACACCACAATTGGATTGTAATGATTACTGTATCAATGTGGTTACTGTAGTTGTGTGCTCACCGTGATTGTGCAGTCGCCATTACAGCACTCACCCATATTGTTTCGCCAAACTGACTTGCTACCCTATGGATATATGGATGGTTATATCAGAGTCTGGTTTGGTGTCATGGGAAAGTACAGAGTTGGGAGATTGGGAGGGGACAAAGAGCAGCTGTGATGAGGCTGGGATAAAACCCACCACCTGCAGAGCAGACCCTGTATACCTCTTAACAATTTGTCAATGAAATGGATGAAGACACTTAAAATGTAGGGAAATGAGGGGCACTGGTTTTAACAGATTGGAACAAATCATCAGACAGAGACAAGTTCAGAAAACTGGAAGCTGGTAACTTAACAGCACTCTACCTTTGATCACAGAGAGGACACTAGCAGAAAGTCCTAATAATGGTATAATAATGACTCTTTTGTGGTATCCCCCTCTTGTACCACTAGACAATTGCAGCTGTTAAAGAATTTCAAGTCATAATCCTCTGTTGTGACATCACAATCTGTTAGCATGAGAGGAACTGTGATGTCACAAGCAATGCATTATGACCTAAAGTAGGGTGCATGTAAAAGGAATAGCTGAACATTTCAAGAACAAAGATTTTGTTTTAATGCAAATGACCTCAGTAGTAAATAATGTGGAGAAAGAATACAAAACTAATGTGATATACAAGCTGAACTGTGTCTAAATATTATGTCTTGTTAAAGTTGTTCTGAAGGTGTCAACTGCTCTTTAATGAGTTGTTAATCACACCAGGCCATCTGGAATACTGATGGAGATTAGCATAAGGACTAGAGCCTGATAATGTAGGGACTTTTTAAAATTTGTTGACAGCAATTGAAAATATGCACTAGTAAAGACAGACAAGTACTAGCTGCACTAGTTCTGGCCAGTCTGCGCTAGGCCCTGGTCTAGTAAACAATGTTTGAAATCCATCCCTGTAATATTTCCCTTTCCCTGGCAGCCTAGTGGACCCACCACCCAAAGCTATTTCTACAGTACTCCTCTACAGTACTCCTGATCATGTACATTGACAATCAGACAGCAACTGGCTGATGGGTTGAGTGGAAGGCTGTACTGGTCCCCATCATTTGAAGTAAAACCAGTGACTGGGGTGATGGGGATATGCAGAAAGGGTTCTAAGTGGGTGGGTGAGGGGGCATCAATTAGTTGGTGGGGCAGAGGTCTTCTAGGCTATCAGGGAAAGGGAATTATTAGTATAACATGGGGTAAAGGATCTTAACTTGCAGTTGGAATGGGCTCTCATACCACCAACCCACACCACAAAGCAAATGCTGCCCTAGGAAGGCAGGGACAGATGGTGAAAAAAGAGCTTGAAACTCAGAAAAGGCTCTTGGAAAAGAGTCAATCAGGAGGCAAGCCACACCTTCCAATACTAAGCCAGCCAATCCCATGAGCTGCCTGGTAAAGCAGGAAGGGCAAGTGGCTTAAATACCCCAGTAGCCTGAACAGAGGTCTAAAGGAGCTGAACTTGTGGCAGCAATGGGCTCTCATGCCCCCAACCCCAACCAGTAAGCAAACATTGCCATAGAAAGGTAGGGGCAGGCAGGAAAAACTGCTTGAAGCTCAGAAAAGGCTCTGGGAGAATAACCAGTCAGGAGGCAAGCTGTCCCTCCCAACACTGAGCCAGCCAATCCCACATGCTGCCTGGTAAAGCAGAAAGGGCACAGAGGCCTACTAAAGGGCTAATCCACAAAGTGGCCCCCCGCACTGTGGCCCCCATGCTAAGGACCTATGCAACAAGGACAATGGAGTCTGCCCACTGGAGTCAGCCCTACAAGGTGGCTGGACACTCTGCACCACAGAAGGGAGACAGAGGTGCCATAAATGAATAAACTAGGCATCAGGATGTAGCAGGCAGAGGCAGGGAACCAGGAAGTCTACCTGTAAACTAAGGTGATTCCTGGTTAGCTCTTGTCGTAGCTCACATAGCACAAGGGAGTGAGGTGTGGTAAGGTCATGCTAAAGTTTGGGGGTAGGTGAATCAACCTATCCAGGGTAGGGGAAAAAAGGGGGGGTTATTTGGGTTTAGGTGAAACACCTATCTAGGGTAGGAGTACAACAAGGGTTTCAATGAAGCTACTAATTGGAAGTAGGTGAAACACCCTATCTAGGGTAGGGGTAAAAAAGGGTTAAAGTAAACAAAACAAAAACTGTCAGGGCAGATAATAGATATGCTGGGAATGATGCAGTGCAGTGGCTGTGGGGCAGCAATTTTCAGGAAGGCATTCTGGAGACTAGGGTGCTACCCAATCTGCATGTATCTCTCTGGGCTGAGGGGGGATTGCTCATCTCCAGGCCATGTTGGCTAGGATTCAAGGGCCTCCTCCCCCTACCCAGGGACCACCAAGTCTGCCACCACTGTCTTGAAGGTTGCCAAGGAGGAGGGGCAGATGGAATACAGTGGGCTCTGGAAGGGTGAGGGTGGTGGATCAGAGGCACATCCCCCAGGTGGTACCACTACACAACTTCTATGCCACTGGCAGGGTGGGACTGTGCCATGAAGGCACCCACAGTTGTGACCAGGGAGGATGTGGGGGTCCTCCATAGTGGAGACCCCAAGGTGGGTGGAGAGGATCCCTGAGGTAGAGAAAGTACCTCCTGGTGGTGGACTCAATTGTTAGGGGGATGAATTTGGGGGAAGGAAGGGAGAGGGATGTTAGGTGCCTACCTGACACCATGGCTTGGAGGGTGAGGAAGTGGATCCTGAGAATTGTTAGGGAAGCAGGATGGGGGGGAGAGCTGGATTTCATGGTCCACCTCTGGACCAATGACCAAGCTAGGGATGAGGATAGGACAGTACAGGAAGAGTTTAGGGAGTTGGGGAGGAATCTTAGGCAGGTAGCATGCTCAGTGGCCTTTTCTGAGGTACTACCTGTCTAAGATGGAGGAAGGATAGGATACTCCATACCAGGAGCATAAACACATGGTTGAAGGACTGGTGCAGAGAAGATTGGTTCAGCTACATTGGGGATTAGGGTCTCACCTGGAGGGACAGAGGCCTATACAGAGGAGATGGCCTGCATCCATCCAGGATGGGAACCACAGTCCTCAACGAATGGTTTAAATGTTACATTGATGGGCATTTAAACTAACTGAGGGTGGTGGTGGAAGGAAATGGGGAGACATTAACTGCCCCCCCCTCAAAATGAAGTAGGCAGCAGGGAGAGACCAAAGGAAAAGAAATCCCCAAGGATACCAAACAAACAAACTCTGGTCACAGCCAATATGGCTGTGGAGATATTTTAAGGACTGGCAAGAGTGGTGAACAGCATATGCTTTGCTCTCGCTGCACAGGAGTCAGCTGTAATACTGCAGCAATTACAGTACTGCATGTGCATGATACTTGCACATGTGCAGTTTTCCCTGTAGTCAGACTTGCTCAACATGACGGTGCTGACATAACTACGTGTAACAACCCAGTCCCCTCAGGTTACTAGAGTCACATTAGTACTAGTCTTCGGCAGGTAGGAAAAGGCAGATGAAGGGGAGGTCATTAGGGGCTTTCTAGATCACGTGATGTTTTCTTCCTGAGCGGACGAATTGTGCTCGCACTCCCCCCTCAACGATCTAATCTTGATTATTAAAATCGGTAAATCGAGAATATGCTCTGCAATTTCGATTTCTACCGACTTTACTTGGGTCAGGGCTGGAATCAGACGCCGACTTGAACAATTTAGCAGCGTAAACTACAAGAAATGGAGGCCGAAATGAAACAGACCCTCCCAGCCAGAATGCCTCCTAATACCCCAGACAAACAAGCAAAACGTGCTAAAATGCATACCGCTAGTTCTGGAAAGGGTTCACAGCCTCCCGTGACTGCAGCTTCACTCTCCGAGGATAGATTCCTAGCTCAAATGGCTACGCTTAAAGCAGCGTTTGCAGAATTTGCCTCTGACATAAAAGAAATGCAGGCAGAGCTTAAAGAAACCAACAAGGCACTCTCGGATGTCTCTACTCGCACATCTTCACTCGAATCCTGGAAAGCTTGAATGGAACCAGAAATGACTTCCATCAGGCACAAGCTACAAAAATTGGAACTAAAATTGGAAGATCTGGAAGGCCGAAACAGGCGTAATAACCTGGTGATTTTCGGCCTCCCAGAAGAAGTAGGTCAGTCGACAGTCACCTTTGTGCAGAGGCTGCTCATGAAAATAGCGGGTTTCCCTCCACATTCGACAACCTATGCAGTGGAAAGAGCACATAGATCGATAAGGCCTAGACCCCCTGCTAGTGCAAAGCTCAGGCCATTCATCCTGAAGTTGCTGAGCTATCTTGATCACCAACATGTTCTGTTAGCAGTCAAGGATTTGCAGGAGGTTAAATGAGAAGATGCCCCGATTCGGTTTTCCCAAGACCTGCCAGATGCCACACATCAAAAAAGGGCTGAGTACCATCCTTCTGTCACTAAACTACTAGCTGCTGGAATAAAATTTCGGATGCTCTACCTTGCCAGGCTATCTGTTTTATGTTAGGGCAGTTGGAAAACTTTTGATAATGCGGAGCAGACTACGGGAGAACTGGTAGCCCTCTTCCCAGATCTTTTCACCTCGCGCTGAGGCTTCAATGCTATATGTCCATAAGGAGTGGATGAAGCAGACTGGAAGATACATTGGATGAAAGTTTGAACCCTGTTTGATTGCCCCTGCTGCTCGTTCTGGTGAAATGCTTTAATTTGGTGGCAGAGGTTTGATTGTGACTTTGTTCTGACTCAGTGGGAGTCTGGCACTGTTTTTTCTTCTTTTTTTTTCTTCCCTTTATGAGAATTTTTTCTTGGTTTGCCTGTCCTGAAGTGCCTCATAAAGGTTTTTTGTTTTTTGAGGTTAGTTGCAAGATCTCTGTGAGAATTGCTGATTCGTTAGGATGAAGAAGAACCTCAGAAGATTCCCTTTTTGTTGTCTGTGGTCACTTCAATCACTTAAAAAGATGGGGAGAATGCTTTAGACCACATGAAGATGCTCACGATCAAGCAGTTGCTGCAAGCTTTTCCGACTCTCTGCTCAGTATCAAGTCGGGCTATTGCTGCTGCGCTTGAACGATCCACCTAAGTGGTTTAGGAACATAAAAAAAAAAAAAAAGAAAAAGATATGCTTTGGTTTTGCAAAATGTACAGTGGGTTGAATTTATTTGCTTGATCAATATAAATCGGACACGCTGTGCCCTGTTACATGTTCTACTTTTATACTAGAGTTATTATTTAGGGCAACTGATTGCTAAAGCGTTCCAAATCATTACAAGATTGGCTGTTGATAATAAGCTCGATTAAGCTACATGGGGTTCCCTTTTTTTTTTTTTATTTTATTTATTTATTACTTTTATTTTTTCCTTCTTCATGTGTGGTTTACTTCTGTTACATGGTCTGCACTGGAAAGTTACATCTCTGAAATACCATAGAGAGGTATCCCAAGGTTTTACTAGAATATAGAGAAATATTGAATCTGTCTTGGAAGTCCTCAGATCACCAATGGTTTACTTAAAAACGAATAGGACCAGACAATGTTGTTGAATTTATCCATATTAGGTCGATAGAGAGTTAGGTTAGATACCTGTTTTAAGCATAGATAATTGTTAACGGTTTACCGTATCATTTAGGTAATAGGTTGGGGTGGGAGGGGGGAATGCTTGATTGTTTGCTGCAGGAAAAGCAGTCATGTTTCAAACAATGGGGTTTGAACCTCCTAAATCAATATCCCAAGTTGGGACTGTTCTTATTGCAGTATTATACCATAATTTGTGGGGTTCAGAGCTAGGTCTTTTAAGTCCTAGCTACGAGGGTTTGTACTTTGGGAAGGGGGGGAGGAGGGGGAAAGGAAAATAATTATGGGGTTGTCTGCTGCTAAAGGAGGGTCAAATATTTTTAATTTTCTAAATGCAGGAATGGTTATATTTTCTTCTTTGTCTTATATTTTACTCCACTATATCCCATCATTTTGTCATGGCAAATTTTAAATATTGCTCCTGGAATATAAAAGGAGCCCAGACTCCAGCCAAGAGATCTAAGGTCTTACTTCATTTAAAAAGTTTGCAAATTGACGTGGCCTTTTTGCAGGAAACACATCTGTGGGTTAATCATATTCAGTATTTACGTAGAAATTGGGTAGGGCAAGTATATGGTTCGGGTACTGACTCCCGTAGAAGGGGGGTTGCTATTTTGATAGCCCCCAGAGTCACATTTCGGCTTATACAACAAATTACTGACCCCGAGGGTAGATTTATTTTACTGAAGGCCCTTCTGGGTCATTCTTAACTGGTTTTAGGGTCTATTTATGGACCTAACTGTGATGACCCTGTTATTTTTACAAACCTCATGACTCTTCTTGCTCCCTGGACCACGTTTCCAATTATGCTAGGTGGTGATTGGAACCAAGTGATATCCAATTCCCTGCATAGATTGGGTCAGATTTGGCAAAAGTTATCACCAGGACAAAAGGCCTTACATGAGCTAATGTTGGCCTGCCAGACCCTTGTAGGATAATGTATCCAGAAAATAAAGAATTTTCATTTCATTCACTTCCCCACCATTCTTTTTCATGGATAGATTATTTTCTTATAACTGTTGAACATCTTTCTGGGGTCTTCCAAACCTTCTACTCTTCAAATGTTATTTCAGATCACCGTACAGTGCATCTCCATCTGAATCTATCCCCCAACATTCAAAGAGAAAGAATTTAGAAGTTAAATAATCAACTTCTGAAATCTGAAGATCAAATACAATTCCTTCAAAAATTCATTTCCAACTTTCTGGAAATTAATACCCCATCCATGCCTAAAGAAGATTTTCTGTGGGGCTCCCTGAAATGTGCACTGAGAGGTGAGCTAATTCGGTTAGCGACTAAGCGTAAAAAGCAGAGAGCAGCGGCTCTTTCTTCTATTCTAACCCAGATAGAAGACCAGGAGAGACATCTCCTTCCTTCGGCTCCTATAGAGGATTGGGTAAAAGTGGAGTCTCTTCAAGCTCAATATAACCAACTAATAGCAGAAAAGGCCAAATTTCTCATGCTTCATTCTAAAATATCCTATTTTGATCATGGAAAAAGGGCAGGGAAGCTCATGGCTCTTCGGCTTCGTACCCAAATAACGGATAAAATAATTACCTCTATTTACTCGATTTTGCGAGATCTCTTAACCTTCCCCCCAGATATTGTGAATGCATTCCAAGATTACTACTGACAATTATATTTGGCATCTGTACTCCCTTCCTTATCCCAACAATTAGAAAACTTCATTCAAGACATGGATCTCACCACCTTATCAGATACCCAGGCTAATTTTTTAAAAGCTCCTATCACTTTAATGGAAATTTGGGATGCCATAGATTCTTTTTCCCCGGATAAACCCCCTGGCCCAGACGGCTTCACTACAAATTTTTATAAGAAATTTAAAGAGATAATTTCCCCTATTCTTTTTGACACCTTTCATTATATCATTGAGAAGGGTATATCTGATACCTCACTGACTCACGCTATAATCACCATTATCCCTAAACCCGGCAAAGATCCCTTCATGATTCCCAATTACAGACCAATCTCCCTAATTAATGTGGATCTTAAAATTCTTGCAAAAATTCTCGCATCTAGGTTAGGCCAGGTTTGGGACTCCCTGATAAGTATAGAGCAGGTAGGGTTCGTAAAGGGAAGACTTTCATCCGATCACCTTAGGAAAATAGCATATTTCACCTCTGTATCCAGGGACTCATCTGCACCTGTAGCACTTGTTTCCCTGGATGCAGAAAAAGCCTTTGACAGGGTTTCTTGGGATTATCTTTTTAGGTTATTACCCTAATATCACCTCCCGAATGAATTTATACAATGGGTAAAAATATTATACACTTCCCCATCAGCCCAAATTCAATGTAACGGTGTTCTTTCCACATCTTTCACCTTATTTCAAGGTACCCATCAGGGATGTCCCCTTTCTCCTTTCCTTTTCAACTTATATTTAGAACCTCTCATCAGGAAAATCAAGAATTTGGCATTGGTCTCTGGTATATCAATAAGTAATACAGAATATAAAATATCTGCCTATGCAGATGATTTACTTCATATTGCTAATCCCACTCAGTCTTTATCTGCTCTCTTTCATATTATCACTCAATTTGAGGCAATCTCAAAGTATAAGTTAAATATTGGGAAAACAGAGTTTTTTCCCCCTCAATAAATACACGGTTAGGACCGACATTAAACATTTGGAGCTTCAATGGAACTCCGACAAATTTAAATATTTAGGGTTCTACCTTCATTCCTTTCCCACATCGTGAAAAAACTTAATTTGGATGCTTTAGTTAAAATTTTAACAGATGATCTTAGACGCTGGTCAAAATGACCTCTTTCTATAAAGGGGCCGTTTGAATATAATAAAAATGAATGTTTCACCCTGGGTATTATATCCCCTACAAATGTTCAATGGAGCTCTTCCATTATCATGGTTCTTACAGATACAAAGCGTAATCAACACTTTTATATGGTAAGGGAAAAAAGTTAGAAGAAGTTACTATAAACTTACACGCTCAAAAACTCACGGTGGTCTTCAAGTCCCTAATTGTTACATATATTATCTAGCTATACATCTGACTAGGGTTAGATATTGGATGCAAATACCAGAGAATTGTTCAGATCCTGAATATTGTCCCTCCTGGGTCAAAATAGAACAAGCACTTTGTTCTGAAAAAGGCATTGACACTAAGGCCCTTCCTTTTATTGCTAGAAGGAATCTCCCTAAATCCCTAAAGGAAACACCATTAAGTTTCTCACTTCACACACATCATCAGTTAATCACTTTTCTCAAAGTGGATGCCTACAAAGATACTGCCCAACCCCTATTCTTAAACCCTAACCTTTTAATTTTGGGCAAGGTAATCAGGCCTCATCTTTTTTGGCCTGATATGGGGGTACTAAGAGTGAATCAGTTAGTCAGGGACAAAAAACTGCTCCCCTATAGTGTTGCCAATATCCTGTTTAATTGGCCCACCACAAATGTTTTCAAATATTTTCAGATATCCCACATGTTGACACATTTTTGGGGTTAGGGGAATGGGATAGTCCCTTCATGTCTGTTTTATTCCCTTATATTAGTTCTATCCCCTCTTCCCATATAATATTCTACTCATACAAATTTCTCCTAGCAAATGTTGCCTCCCTAGAAGGTAAGAGGTTCTATTGGTGGGATAATGTATTAACAGCGACTTCCCCTTCCAGGAACTGGTCAAAAATTTGGAATCATTTACTTAAATACATTAAATGGGACAGGTACAGACTTATGCAATTTTATATTAATTATAATTTATTTTATACACCGGTTAAACTTCATTAAATGGGAAGGGGTCCCTCTAACCAATGCCCCAAATGTCAACAAGCCCCTGTGGACTTGCTTCATATGTTATGGTCATGTGACAAAATCACTCCTTTTTGGCTTAGCATTCAAAATCGTCTTGATTCACTTCTTGCATTATTAGATAATTTTGACCTGGAAATTTGTATTTTGGGTGATTATATAGGGCTACAAGGGATTCAGAAACATAGAAACATAGACTTTGATGGCAGATAAGGACTGCTAGGCCCATCTAGTCTGCCCATTTCCCTACCTACAGGATAGGCCGCAGATCCTAGTTAACCAACAGCCTATTTCTTCCTACCCCCACAAGAATTGCCTTATGTCTGTCCCATGCATTCTTGAATTCTCCCACAGTTTTAGACCCCACAACCCTCCTCAGGAAGGCTGTTCCATGCATCCACTACCCTCTCTGTGAAATAATACTTCCTCACATTGCCCTGAACCGCCCTCCTTCTATCTTTAAATTGTGTCCCCTTGTTCTTGCAAGTCTCTTTTCTGAAAGATGCTACCCTCTTGGACTTTGTTGATTCCACTGAGGTACTTAAAGTTTCTATCATGTCCTCCCTCTCCTTCTTTCCTCAAGGGTATACATATTAAGCTCCTTTAGTCTCTCCTCATATGGCTTCTCTTGCAGGCGATGCACCATTTTAGTTGCCCTCCTCTGGACTGCCTCTATCCTGTCTATGTCCTTGCGGAGATGGGGTCTCCAGAACTGGACACCGTACTCAGATGGGGTCTCACCAACTGTCTGTACAGAGGATAACAACTTCCTGTTTTCTGCTGATGATGCCTCTCCTATACATCCAGTATACCCCCAACCCCTACTGCCTTCTCACATTGCTTGCTAACCTTAAGGTCATCTGATATGATTATCCCCAGGTCCCTTTCCTTTTTGTTGTTGTTACTACCTCCCCACCCATTGTGTATTCTTCCCTGGGTTCTTGTTTCCCAGTGCATTATTTTGCACTTCTTTGCATTGAATCCTAGCTGCCTACTGCTGACCATTCCTCCAACCTTGCCAAGTCCTTTTCATCCTTTCCACGCCTCCTTGTGTATCAACCCTGTTGCAGATCTTTGTGTCATCTGCAAAAGGCATACTTTTCCTTCCAGTCCCTCTGCAATGTCACTGATGAAGACATTAAAAGGACTGGACAATACTGAACCTCTTGGTACCCACTAGTAACCCCCCTTTCTTCAGAGTGGACTCCATTTACAATTACCTTCTGTGTCCTGTTGTCCAGCCAATGTTTTACCCAGGCTACCACCCTGGGTCCCACTCTAGAGCTGGTTAATTTGACTAATTAATCTTTTGTGTGGGACTGTGTCAAATGCCTTGCTAAAGTCTAGGTAGGCCATGTCCACAGCCCCTCCCTGGTCTACTACTTTGGTCACCAGTCAAGAAATCTATTAGATTTGTCTGACATGACCTTCCACTGTGAACCCATGCTGCCTTGGGTCCTGTGCTCCACTGGCCTCTACGTACTCGACTATTCTTTCCTTCAGAGTGACTCCATCACTTTCCCTACCACAGAGGTCAGACTGACAGGTCTGTAGTTTCCTGCCTCTGTCTTGGACCCACTTTGTGAGAGGAATCACATCCGCCTTCCTCCAGTCCTCGGGTACCACACCATCCTCCCATGATTTATTAAAAGAGTAGCCAGTGGTTTCACTAGTTCCTCCTTAATTCTTTTAGAATTCTGGGGTGAATTCCATCAGGACCCATTGCTTTGTCCACCTTCAGTTTTAGGAGTTCTTGCAGAACCCTTTCTTCTGTGAAAGGACTGGGATCGACCCCCCTATCAAGAATTAGCATTAGAATTAGAAGAGAGCACATATGGCTTTAATATCAAGTTGTGCCAAGAAAGTAATTTTGAGGCATTGGTTGGAACCTAATGTCCCTGTTTACATGGAATGGTATAAGGAGATCATGTTCGCTTTGCAAGCAGAATTCATCATTGCTGGAGTCAGTAATAGAATGGACAAATATAAATTAAGATGGGAATCTCTGTATGCCCTTCTATTGATTCAGTAGACAGTAGAGATTTCCATTCTCCCTTTTGAAGATTACTGCATTTAGTATGGTTTTTCGCTTTGGGATCTTTTTTTAAAACCATCCTCAATTAATAGTAAGTGGCAGACTGGGAGGGAGGAAGGGAGGGAGGGAGGGAGGGAGAGAGGCGGGATACAGGGAACAATATTATGTTCTAGGATTTTCTTACAATATAATCTCCATCTATGTATTTCATACTACGAATATGTGTTAATCTTTTATTTATGATCATTTTTCTGTTTAAAGCATTTACATGTTGCCTGTACGGATAATTGTTGTAAAAATTTTAAATTAATAAAGCTTACTAAATGAAAAAAAAATAGGGGCTTTCTACATAATAACATCATTATAATATATGGTTACCCTTTGTTATGTATAAAAATCAGCCTGATCAAAATCGCTGTTAAGCACATTCTAAACCATTATGCGCATTCTAAAGTGTTGTTATGCGCATTCTGAACAGTTGTTATGCACAGTTCAAATGTCATACAATTTTAAATTTTTCATTTATTCTACAACTAGCTACTTACTAACCAGCCAGTGCCCAAAGTCATGCCTTTTACCTTTCAAAATTCTGGAAATTTGATGTTATGTGAGTAGAACAAAGAAATGGCAAGATTTTTTGTTTTCACTTCAGTGGGAGTCTGTCACTCTAGTGTAAAAACCAAATACTATAAAAAATAAAATATGGTCAACCACACACAACTCAGCATGTGTTTCCATCTCGGGATTGAGATGACAGCATGGACCTCTGTGATCGCAAATTCTCTCACTGTAAGTATTACCTGAGCAACCACTCCCGTCGTCACAGGGCAAAAACCACACCACTGGGTTTTGTCTTAACGTCGCTTTATTTGATTAAACCTTACACATGCATGTGGGACTTCTACAACGGAGAAGTTCTCCGATTACAATTTACAGCAGCTTTTTATAAGCTAGATTTTGCACTCTTATCTTGAAAATACCAACATTTCAGTATAAGCCAATCATAAGACAGCATAGCAAGTTTTAGCAATGTAACAGAAAAACACATTGATATGCATGAGGTATTTTTCCACTGCTTATTTTATTTCCTTCCCATTACTGCTTGATACATATGCCTGGGTCAAGCTGACCTGAGAGAGACAATGAGTTTCACTCACACCATAGCAACATACAGCTTGCCTTCAATGCCACTATGTGCTGTTATTTTTATATTTTGCCCAGGCATGCTCTTATCTTTATATTTTGTCCAAGCCCGTTATTCAGGCTGGTACAACCAGTTCTGCTCAGTTTTATCTATCTTTCTGTTTTTACAAATGTACCTCAAGTAACCTCAGTACAAATTCTATAACCCTTAAAAAGAAAACATGAACTGAGAAATTTCTACACATTCATTATGACTTTGTTACAGCATGGCTTTCAAAGCAAGCATAGCTTCAAGGCATTTAATAGCAAATATAGCTTTAGGATATATAAAATTTCTCCACCTCTCCCTTTTGATACTATGTATCAACTAACGATCCTTTATACTTTTCTCACTTTATATTTTGGTCACAATCTGGCTCGTTTTGTAATGGAAACACCCCTCCAGTTTAATAGGGTCCTTTTGTTCAGGTTGTAGCAAGGGGCAGGTGGGTGGCGTCCGTGACACCATTGTGTTGCACAGGCATTGTAGGAGAAGTTTGATTAGGACAGTCAGTCAGCCAGAGTGCCAATATGACCACTTACAAGTACTGTCACCCAATGGAGAAGAGTAGCACCCCAGTCACCAACTAAGCTTATACGCCATGACCATGGGTCCCATATTTATGTGTAAAGCTTAGAAAAATACAAGGCTGGAATTTGTGCATATCTCGCCACAGCTTCATTTATGCTTTCAGCTATTTTTTTCATTGTATAGAATTTTACAATTAACCCTTTTAAAGTCTTACCGCACACATATTAAGTGACATAGTGGTATTTTCCACTTGCAGCCTTTTGCTACTAGATATACTAATTTACATGTTGGCATCATTTAGTCATTTACTAACCATTTTACCTTTTACTAGCCCTTTAGCAATTTACACTAGCCATTTTACACCTTTTTATTTCCTCAGTTTTATATGGTTAGCCAACTACATTGTTGATAAAGTTTGGTCACTGATTACTAAAACCTTGCCACTGACCACTGTTAATAATTTCCACCCTGAAGATAGGAGGCCCTGAGGGACTCGAACATTCACAAAAATTGAACATAAATGTAAAGATATTAGTTAATAACTGAAGGTTAAAAAAACTAAACATTTCTACTTTTAGACTGCTAGACTAGGTGAATAGGTATATGATTTAAAACTGGTTGCCAGCATACAGATAGTCAAGGCATTTATAAAAAGCATCCTGTTTGGAGTTGGCACAGGGGTGGTTAGCGGAACACAAATCGTGAGTTTGTAAAACATAATACAGAATTGAGGATGTCAACACCACAATTGAAATATGTGAAAAATGCTAACATGTGACACCACATATAACACAATATAACATAACAATTTTGTTGATGAAAAAGAGTTCATGGAATTCACTTTGAGAGTGAATAAGGTAGATGCTACCTTGTGTTGAGGTGTGGCACACCCTGGGAGCTTGATTGAAGAATCTGTTGATAATGTCTCTTGACAGATAAGTCCTTATAAAACATAACAGTCCATGAAATTAACAGTTCATAAGTTCATATAAGTATCCACAGGTTGATGTAGTTACAATACAGATGAAATGTCATTTGCAGAATGGTGGTAACCCCACAAGGCACATGGGGCAATGCAGACAGTAATTTAAAAACAAAACACCAGCATAGTAGAAAAGTCAGTGTTCATTTTGCTGGCTAGCTGCTGGATGGCTGATTAGTAGACACACACTGGCCAGGGGTGCATTGAGTCCTTTTAATGGAATAGCCACACACACACACTGGCATGGCATTTGTTTTGTCGTAGTTGATTACACCCCAGCATAAAGATTAACAGTCCATAAAAAGGTAACAATTGACAATAAACCATTAAGAACACAGTCCATAACAGAGCAATAGGGTTGTAGAAAGTACCAGCCATGTTTGGAACAAGCGGCAGTGAAGAAAATGGATGTATTGCTTGAAGGTCAATTGAAGCAGAATCTTCTACGCTGGAGTTAGAAGTGCCCCTTCCCCAGACTTAACTTCATAGTACAGAAACAATAAGCTTGATTGCAGAGTCTGAACTGACTGGACCTTCTTCAGTTGATTTAAAGTTCTACAAATAGGTGTAATTTTGCTGCAAACATTACACTTGCAGGATAATAATAACTGGATTCATGCAATAGTCCTTATAAGGAACCAGTCAGGCACAAAGATGGTGATAACATCAAAACCGTGGCAGTTGTTTTTTTTTTAAGGAAAAAGATGAAGGTCTTGGCAACTTAGATAAAAGTATTACTGCTGTTGAGCATTGGAGATCTTAGTGTGCCACACCGTGAAACCTGCAAACTTGCAAAGTGTGTTAGACACTGAGTTAAAAACACATAAATAACAATCTTTTAAACCATTTACTTTTTGTTTTGTAAAGAGTGGTGTGACAGAGCCTAAATTCTGGCAATTAGAAAAGAAAAAGAAAATGGGACATTAACCGCACACCTGGGTGTGCAGGCCGAGGTTCAATTATACCATTTGACCATCTGTAAATCATGACAATGTTATGGTTATCTCCTGCTTTTAAATCACAGAAGCAGTTATGACAGTGATGAACATTATTTCCCTGTCTGTTGCAAGCAGGCCTGAGTTATAAAATCTTGTAATGTTACAATACACAGATACATAGATACATAGACAGTGTCAGCAGATAAGGGCCTATGGCCCACCCAGTCTGCCCATTTGAGCTTGTAAGTTCAGTTTGTTTTCCTAGAAGTCTGTTTCCCCTTACCCCTGACCTCTAGAATTCCTTTATGTCTATCCCATGCATTCTTAAATCCCGTGATTGTTTCAGCCCCCACCACTTCCTATGGCAGGGTGTTCCACTTGTCCACCACCCGTTCTGTGAAGAAATTCTTTCTCATGTTTCCTCTGAATCGTCCTCCCTCCAACTTCATCCCATGCCCTCTAGTCCTGGAACATCTTTTTCGCTTAAAATAGTGTTTTCCTGCACTCTGTTTCTCCTGTAAGATACTTGATGTCTCTTATCATATCCCCTCTCCCTCCTCTCCTCCAGGAGTACATGTTCAGTTCCTTCAACTTGTCTTCATAGGACTTGTGATGCAATCCATTTCTACCATTCTCACCTTGTACTCCCTTCTGGACCCATTACCCCCTCTTCCTCAGTAAAGACTGAGCAGAAATACCTGTTCAATATGTCAGCTTTACTGTTGTCATCCTCCACGCAACTCCATCCTCCCCTTCAGTCTCACTATCCCTCCTTTGTCTTTCTTTTTCACTTATGTACCTGTAAAGGTTTGTCCCTTTAACCATTGATTTTGCAATGTGTTCTTCTGTCTGAGCTTTGGCTTCCCTTACTGACTTCCCTGTCTCCCTTTGTTTCTCCTGGTACTTCTCCCTATCCCCTTCTGCCTGTGTCTTTTGTATTGCCTGAATGCTATCTTTTTGGCTTTCACTTTCTTTGCTACCTCTTTGGAAAACCATAATGGTCTCCTCTTCCTTTTCCTCTTGCTAACCTGCTTAATGCAGTTACACGCTTCAAACATATTGTTCATAACAATATGTCTTTTACTAATGCAATTAGTGGGACAAATACATATGTTGTTGGCCTATGCCAATTTAATAACAGTGCCTATTGCACCTGTGACAAGTGAAAAGGTCTACCTTCTTTACCTGTGTAGTGAAATACTCCAAAGTACTGAGTGGGGTAAGGCTTGAAGCATAGGTTTGGAGTACAATCTAAATTTTGCATATTATAATTGTTAAAATTTAAAATGACAAAACCTGCATAGAGTACACTCATTCTTCAGGGGTTCCTGTGAGCAATAAGACAAACGGATCATTAATTTTACTTTTGGTTTTGCTTTGGAACATATTGAAGGTGGGTCAAGCAATGCTGGTCCCAGTATTTAGGTTTGGTTATGAGCATTAAAAACGTTATACATGTGGAGCACTTTTCTGAATACACTGATGATGTAGCAAGATGTATATCAAAACATTATAACATAAACATGAAACATAAGCATGTTTGTAATAGAACAATTTCAGTATTGAGCATAATGCATAATACATAAAATACATTTAAACAACACATATAGACTGTAAACTTAGCTTAGAGTCCAGAAATGTTAGAGTACTGTGAATTTACTGGTTGAAAAAATGCATTCATTGCTGTAGCAATGACAAAGAGTTATTTGCATTTGTTTTAACAGGATAAGAAAGCTGAAAAGACAATCAAAAGAATGAATATGTGTGGACATACATACACAACTTCACCCTCCAGCGTAACTGATTACTTGCTGAGGAGGAAACCCTGTACCAATAATAGGTGTGAGATTTAACTGTTTGCACTAGAAAAACAGAAGGGCTTGGGCTGGGTTATGCTGTTAAAATACCTTGGTCTTTTTAAAACCTGTAAATAAGAAACAATTATTGGCAAATATACATTTCTTTATTACCCCTTTGGGGAACAGTGATGTACCTTGCACTTTGTGGGTACTGCACTGGAAGGGAGGAAGGGTAACACCCCTTCCCCAAGCTCCTACTGGTGGAAGAGACAACTCAAAGTGAAAGAGACAGCTCGAATACTGTAGCAATAAAAAGTTAGCTGTGGATGGTGACATGTCCCCACCTACTACACTTTAAATTATAACAAGATAATATTACAATTAGTTTAGTAAGTTTCATACCTTACTATAAAGATGGGGAACATCTTTTCTCTAGAAGAAAGAAGAAACACAGACAAACAACAAAAACAAACACACACCAGTTTAAAAATAAAACAAGATTATTTCCATAGGATAAAAGAAGCCAGCGTCCTGGGTTCCCTTATCCTAAGCATGACAAAATGTCAGCTGAGTTTATAAAATCCAGATTGATGGTAATACTGTACGTCGTATCTCTTAGAATGCATTTCAAAAGACAAAAAAATGATTACACCATGGTCACACATAAAACAAAAGCCATTGTTTTTAACTGTAGATAGTAAACTCTCAAAACAGCTGTAATAGTCCTTTTTCAAAACGTACTGTATATATAATAAAAATATGGGAGATGATGAATATCTCCCCTTCCAGCTCAGTATTGCCTGTGTTGGCTGCAAGTCAGAAGCAGTGAGACGAGAAGAAAAGTTTGTTCCTCTTCACTTAGAATACTAGTTTTGCAATAAAAAGTCAAATTACATGGTTCACTCTTGGTGTGCTCATGAAAACATACATTTTGTGTGAAAAGTTGTGCTTTAGGTATGGAATACACATCAAGTTTGAACTGGTAGTAACATAAAATGTTGAAACACAAGAAGGTCAAATAACGTGCAAAAGGTCACAGTGTGCATGCAAGGGTCGTTTAAACCCAGTTATTATTTTTTTTTTAGTGTCCTCGAACACTACTGATATTAAATATCTTTAAATAATAATAAAGCATACAATAAAACTGCTGGCCAAGACAGTACACGCAACATACATACACAAAGAGATACTTAACACAAAATAAGACTGACGTTGTTTCACACCAATTTGCTGAGTAATGCCATAGTTTCATTAGAAAACTGTACGTGTTTTAGATATATGTGCTGCCTCCCCTGTCTTGTAACACTGACAATTTTTAAATCAACACATTTATACATATCACCATGCCAAATCTTTCCAGAACAAAACACTTTTAAACACATTTTAACTCCGTTAAACGCAGCACAACATATCATCTGTAAGTGAACACATCTTGTATAACATGGTTACACTTTTGGCGCATAGCCAAAATATGGCACCTGCCATTTTGCAAAAAGTTTCTGGTTATAACTAGAAGTATGATAAAGCCATTTATAGCTGTTAACACATTACATTTCACTAGCGAGTGGCTTGGCACATTGCTTGCAAACTACAAATCTTTCTGCACATTGCAATCTAATGACGTCATAACTCTTCACCATCGACACTACCTGCTCCAACCAACTACAAACAAAAGTTCTTCACTGACCCTATCTAGGCAGCACAAATGTTCCATTAAAAATAAAGCCAATTAAAACAGTCAGCTATGAGGCAAAAAGCTTCTTCTTTCTTTTTTTTTCACTGTAACATGTTGTGCACTGAAGGCAGTCAATCCTATCTCGCAACCTTGACAACAGAACATAATTACAGAACACAGATATAAGCTAGAAAACATGCGAGAAAGGCCAGTATTACCTTGTTTAATATGTATTACAGAAATAAAACAGACAGACATAAAACAACTTTAAATAAAAATTCAGACTTACCGGTGCCAAGGTATTTTCTTCTTTTCGATACACTAGTCTGAGTAAGAAAACTGACTGCAGGACCTTCATGATAATTTCCAAACGCTGCAGCTATTAACCCTTTCAAAGGTTTTCTTCTGGCCATTTAGTAACCTGCCAAACCAAGTCTTTTTCAGAGCTCTGGTTTGCGAGTTTAAAACAAAACAAAAAATCTCTAACAGTACTAGGTTGAGATCCATCTGGTAGAGGTCCCCAGTACTTGGGTTTGGGATCAAATGTTTTAGCCTCTATAGGAGGCAAGAGAACTTGAAATTGATACAGAAAAACTTGAAACTACACAGATAGGCAACATGGAGGGATTTTCAAATCATCCGTCTGTAGTCACCTACTGTGCGTACATCCACAGTAGTTTATTTTCTTTCTCTAGATGTTGCTTATCTAACGTTACTTATCAGCCGCTGCTTTTTCTCCTAAAAGCAGCCTGAACTGTGAATGCCATCATTGGCTCTAACAGTATATATACTTGCAACAAGCACAAATTACAAGTACAAAGGGCAGTGCAGTTGCCCTTGTAATTTGTTTGGTCAAACTTGTCAAACATACATTTTGCGGTCCAGATAATACTAACTCTGGACCCAGCTATTTTTTCCCCTTGTTTCCCATATTATCTAGGCCTGTCCTTTATAGTGCACACTCGCTCCAAGGTATTCTTGTACTTACAGTGATGATGAGTGTCGCGGCCCCTAGGCGACGTCCTGATGGGTTCACAAAATGTCCTTCTTTTGTCCAAGGAAACAACCCGATCATGAGGTGACACGGACCGAAGAACTCATCCTGTCGACTACGCCAAAACTGTGATCTAAATTCTCTCACTGTAAGTATTACCTGAGCAACCACTCCCATCGACCACGGGCAAAACCACACCACTGGGTTTTGTCTTAACATCGCTTATTTGATCAAACCTTACACATGCATGGGACTTCTACAACGAGAAGTTCTCCGATTATAATTTACAGCAGCTTTTTATAAGCTAGATTTTGCACTCTTATCTTGAAAAATACCAACATTTCATTATAAGCCAATCATAAGACAGCATAGCAAGTTTTTAGCAATGTAACAAAAAACACATTGATATGCATGAGGTATTTTTCCACTGCTTATTTATTTCTTTCCCATTACTGCGATACATATGCCTGGGTCAAGCTGACCTGAGAGAGACAATGAGTTTCACTCACACCATAGCAACGTGCAGCTTGCCTTCAATGCCACTATATGCTGTTATTTTATATTTTGCCCAGGCATGCTCTTATCTTTATATTTTTGTCCAAGCCCGTTATTCAGGCTGGTACAACCAGTTCTGCTCAGTTTTATCTATCTTTCTGTTTTTACAAATGTACCTCAAGTAACCTCAGTACAAATTCTATAACCCTTAAAAAAAGAAAACATGAACTGAGAAATTTCTACTACATTCATTATGACTTTGTTACAGCATGGCTTTCAAAGCAAGCATAGCTTCAAGGCATTTAATAGCAAATATAGCTTTAGGATATATAAAAATTCCCTCACACCTCTCAAGCTTCACTCTTGAGGTTCATATGCTGTCATCTCAACCCCTCGATGGAAACACAGCCTTGTTGTGTATGGTTGCCCATACATTATTCTCTATGTTTACTCAGCTAGCCTGAGAGAAGGATGATTATGTCATTTAGAACTCTCACTGCAGCATAACCATTTTAGATTCAGCTGCTCTTGGGGAACTTAGAATGTTCATCACCAGTAAGTTCAAGTGTGGTAGTTAGACTGGCAGGAGGTCTGCCATTTGGGATCTGTGAAACAGAGTCCTGGTATTTCTCACCCTAGTTTGGTAAAATCTTCAGTTTGCCTGCAGGACTCTTTCATTCCACTTCATGGGGAGTGAGAGGGTATGTAGTTCTTGTGGATCCATGGGGCAATTTCCTGAGTGTCCTGAAATTCACAGCTGCCTTAAGGAAGAACAATGAGTAGAATCTGACAGCTACCAGAGAAAGAAAGGTGCATATTGTTCTTTCCATGACTGGGAGGAAGGAACAACTAATATGTGAGTACAGAATTTGAGACTGTTCGAGGGAGTTGTCTGAGGTGTGTGTGCTCTAGGTAAGGCTAGATCACACTGGTCAGGACCCCTTTCAACACAGCTGTGCTGAATTTAAAGTTAAAGTTGGGAGTCTTTAGCAATTCATTGGGGATTGGAGACTCATTTGGTGTAACCCTGAAGGAATGGCAGAGGCTGTTTGGGGCAAAGGATGAGGAATGCCATCTGGAGTTTCAGGCAGGGCTAAGTGGTTTGTGGATGGGCACTAGTCTTCCCTGGGCAGAGACCATGTACCAGGATGATTTTAAAGTGTGTTGCTCATCCCATTGATATACTGCACACTTTGGAAATGGAAATGAGTGGAAAATGTTTAAAGTGTGTGGTACATCCCACAGATATACATTTTGGAAGAGAGAGATAGAGATGTTTTTTGTGGAAAACAGTACTGCCTAGCAAAGTGTCCTGCAAAGGAGAGTGTGCCTG
Source organism: Neoceratodus forsteri (assembly GCA_016271365.2). Lineage (NCBI taxonomy): Eukaryota > Metazoa > Chordata > Ceratodontiformes > Ceratodontidae > Neoceratodus > Neoceratodus forsteri. The sequence goes on along the minus strand of CM057449.1, from coordinate 1,122,200,324 downwards.
CGTTGCAATGATAAATATTTGGTGCACCACCTTTACTTTAAGTAATATCTGTAAATAAAGTCATACTACAAAACTCCAGTTATTGCTTTGGACATTTCGCTTATTGTTTCTAGTGTGAACGTTATTAGGGCTCCTCAGCAGTTAGGTCTAGCATATGCCTAGCATCTTCTGCCCTGGACCTGGTTGTAAATAAAAAAGTCCATTTTAGTATGTATCCCCACCCCCAACCCCATCCTCTAGATAATGAGCCTGATACACACTCCAATGCTAGGGGTGGTACCATAAGTGTAGTTTTGCCAAAAGGAAATTGTATGCCATGTAGTTGTCAATAGTTCTTTTAAGGGGGTGCCAGCTAGCCAAAGGTGATGTGAGGGTTACATACATATGCATGATGCTCGTGCATGCACAGTTTAAGTCTGCACCACCATGTTGCACATGGCGGCCATCGTGTCCGCACTTGCAGAAAGGAACAGTAGTGTGCCAGGAAGTGGGTATGTTTATGTGGCCCACAGAGGGGAAGGGCTGCACAAACAGAATCACTGGAAACTATGCTGGAGCACTGGGGTAGATCATCAGACAGTGGTCCAGTTATGTGCTTCCACATTGCTCTTTTACAAATCTGATGATGGCATAACATCTGTGGCACTTGACCCACACAACCGTAAAAATCAGACTCAGGAGGACACAATTAACAAACTAGAGATCTGGTCTTGGATTTGCTCATCATAGTCATTTTCTCATTCTTTTCTAAGCAGTTATTTCTGGTAAATGTGCCTTAACCATATTGATCACAGTGCTGGTAGACTACTTCTGGTTTCCCCCTGATTGTATTAGAAGAAGGTAGTAGCAGTCTTGAAGTGGTTGCTGCCAGTGGTGGTGCTCTGAAAAAGTGGTTGCCATGCTCTTCTGCACATTTTAGAAGTTAACCCTTGAGTTAAAGGGGACAGGAATGAATTACTTATGTGCAGCTGATTGAAATGTCTCAATTTTTATAAATTACATTCATACCTCTAAAGCAGGGGTTCTCAAATGGTGAGGCCAGCCTCCCTGGGGAGGCCCCAACCTGTTCCAAGGGAGGCTCAAGCAAGTCTGAAAAAGTACTGTATTTAAATTTTGAGTTTTATATATTTTGTATGAAGAGATGAAGCAAACTGAAAGAGGATAGTAGTAGGTGAATTATATGAATTTATTTACTAATAGGCGACAAGGGAAGGCTCATTGCAGGTATACTCTGGGAAGGGTAGGAGGAATACATTTCAAAAGGTAACTGCAAAACAATGAAGGAATACACAACAAACAATAGTGTAAACAAATATGAACAATAAACTAATAATGAGTGGTGGTAATTGATCAATTTGTAGACTGATGGCAGAACAGAACAAATATAAGGGCTGAGCATAGAAGTACTAAGAGCAACAACAGGAAGGAGCAAAGTAAAGAAGTTGCTTAGGAGCAGGGAAGGAGGGGGAGAGGAAAAGTATGTAGGTAGGTTATTTCATATAGAGAGGAAATAGAAAGTACTCAGACCCATGAAGGCACTGCAACAAGTAAACAATGGTTCAAGAATGAAAATAGCAGAACAAGTAGGCTGGCCTATTGAATGGGGGGTTACAATAAGCTGAATAATAATATGTATTTATTTATTTGTTATTCAGATAACACCTTTGAGCACATGAGCTCTTTTTCAAAGGTTCCATGTCAGTATAAGACAAAGAACTGAATTTGAGCCAAGTACTCAAAGGGGGTTCAATTTATTCATGGTGTACTGTGCAAAGTACAGTATGTTATTTTTCTTTGGGGAGGCCCAAGATTATTTCAGTTTTTGGGGGAGGCTCAAAATCTTTTCCATGGATTTGGGGAGGCTCACTGTGTCAAAGTCTAAGAACTATTGCTCTAAAGGATCCCTATTTTAACTATGCCTAAATAAAAGCTGAAGCTGTCAGTTGTGTTGTGCTTGGTGTGGTTTTAGATTTATAGAACTGTTATTTAATACAACAGCAGATTAGGTACATATGGATACATGTTGATACATGGACATATTAGGATAACAGTATCTCAATTACAAGGGGATCTTTGGTAGGTTTGGGTTTTGAATGTACTGTACATGTATACTAGTCACTTGTTACAGAATTGCAGATATAGCATGTTTAAGATAGTATACGTTTGACTATTCATGAGTAATGTGGACTTATTGTACACAGAGTTTAAGAAAAATGTATCTGAACAGTACACATTGTAAAATTTAATTGACACCACTGTGTGAAACAGCTGCTGAATGCTTAATTTACAGTAAGGCAGGTTGTCTTCTAACCTATTTTTTTTACTGAACACGTATATATTTTCATATTTATAAGACTTTTAACATTATTTACTATGTATTGCTTAAAGAGCTACTGACGCCACAAAGAAAACTTTGAAAAACATAATAATAAGAAAAAATTCTGGTTGTATTCCATATATATTCTAGATTTTTCCTTCCCATTATTTATTACTGAGAAAATGTGCATGAATACATGATTTGTATCCCTTGCAGTTACTTTAAAGTTAATCTGCCACTATACTGTAGCATACTCCCTACTTCAAGCATAATGCTCTGTTGTGACATCACAGTCTGTTGCCATGAGAGTAACTGTGATATATCACAAGCAGTGCATTATGACCTCAGGTTGGGAGACAGCAACAGAAATAGACAAACTCTTCAGGAGCAAAAAGCCTGTTTTCATGCAAATGACCTCAGCTATAAATAATGGGAAGAAGGAATAAAGAACTAATTGTGAAATACAAGCTGAACTTTATCTAAATATTATGTTTTGTTAAAGTTCTCTTGAAGGTGTCAGCTGCTCTTTAAGCTTATTTTTTCTGATTTTTTCTGATATTTTTAATCATTTTCATTTACTAATTCTAGCACAGACACACACACAGAGGGTTTTAAAATGATGCTTCACTTGATTTATAGCTTGTGTCAGGGAGTGAACTTTCAAGTCAGTGAAATTTGACCTTGGGATAGCTTTCTTTTGATGGAACTAATCCTGTCATGGCATAGCAATTTGCAAAGCTGAAGCTGTTTAGAAGTATAACAGGAGTTATGCTAAACAAATGTAAATATCTCTAAATATATACAACTTACAGATAATAAACTTGTATGAAAGTTATTAAGGACAACAAGACCTTTCAAATAAGCCTATTTATTAAGTTGCAAGAATCATATTTTTTAAACTATTGCCATCTGATTACCTCAATTTTCATTTTTCATAGGAGTTATGCCAAACAAATATAGATATCTCTAAAAGTTTAAGAGTTATGCATAAACCATCAGTATAAATGTTGTTTGGGACAAAACAACCTTTCAAATGAGCCTATTCATTAAGCTGAACTAATTATATTTTTTAAACTATAGCCATTTGATTACCTGAATTTTCATTTTTCATCACAATTTTCACCTTTTGGATGGCTATATTTAAAAAACATCTAATGAATTCAGATTAGTGACTACCCTCATTTGAAAGGTCAGTTTTTCCTGAACAACTTTCATGTTGGTTGTATATTGGTAACTTATATGCTTTCTGAGATATTTACATGTGGTTGGCATGACTCCTACTGTTTTCACTCAGACAGAAAAAAATGAGGTTGTTTAGAAGACCATATTTTACAAAATATAAAGAATTCAGATTAGTGACTACCATCATGAGAAAGGTCTTTTTGCCCTGAACAACTTTCACGCAGGCTGTTTTTGTGCATCTTGAATAGTTTTAAAGATATTTAGATTTGTTTGGAAGGTGTGCACATTTGCTCAGAGAAAAGTAACTTGGAGTTCTGTGTCCATCATTCTGATTAAAAAGAACTATAAAATGGGAAGGGATAATTCTGAAAGCTGATTGGCTGTTACCTGTGCATTACATGTGTCTAATGCACAGGTAAAAACAAGTGCTGACAACCTGGAAGCAGCACAAAAAAAAAAAAAAGAAAATCAAGCTACAAATTAGAACGTTCAGTTTTGGATGAGTTTTGATGACCGCCATTTTAAAAAAAATATCTGAACAGCCTCAGTCTCAAGAAAAAGTCTGAGATGTACTGCAGTTGGGCACTTAATCGGTTTTCTCAGTGCTCACAATCTCTCCCCCTTCCCCTCTTGGAACATGTAAATAAGTTTACTAAAGCATTTCCACAAATGCCCCTCCCCACAGCCACTGCTGCATGTCGCTTCAGTTTAAAATAAAATGACCTCACACTTAACACAAACCTGATGTCCCTTTAGTTTAAAAAAATTACCTCACAAAGTTGGGCTCAGAATACTGCATATTTCACAGCAGCAGCTGATAAGAAGCCGGTTCCTTTTTTTTGTTTGCATTTTAAAAATCGATCACTAGCAGTAAAGCTGTGCTCGCATATTCCTCCCACCCGCCATCTTGTCCGCCCTCTCACTTGATCTGTGCACTTGTCATGCTGGTGGCTAGGCTGCACAAATGTGAAAGAGAAAGGTCTAGTGAAACTGCCATTTAAGATTTTCAGGGATTTGGCAAGTTACTCTTTAACAGCAGTCCTCCTCCTCCCCCACTCCTCCATTTGCTTAGTTCTGAGTTGTGTCTCGCAACCACCACATCATGCCCACTCATTTCAAAGCTTTTCCACAAGTATGACAACAGATCTCCTCCGGGTTTTGGTTACTCTCCTGACAGAGACACACACTGTCTCGCTTGCACTTTACATTAAGGATCCTGTTCCCATACATTGTGCTCTTAAAGATAAAAACATTTACCAACATTTTTCCTGTGTTTTTCTATCATCACGCTTCCTTGTGCTAGGATATCTGGCTCTGTCAAACAGCCTCACAGTCAGCTCTCCTCCATAGCATTCAGTACATCATAACTGTCACACAAAAACTAAGAAGCAGTTTCCTACATGTGTGTTTGTGTTGGACTTTATAACAGGAGAGTGCTGGGGGACTTACACACAAGTTGAACTATAATAATGGAGGGGGCAGACTACAACTGCAGAAGCCATATTAGGACAAATGTCCTAAGTGATTGTATTCAGCTGATGTAGGTGGAGGGACTATTTGATGTTAATTTTAGATAAACATTTTACTTTTTTATTATTTAAACTTATTAGTTTTAATGTTAACATACATGTTAATTACAGAGTCCCATTTTAGAAACACAATAAGATACTCCGGGGGTGTGCATTAGACATTTCTAATGTATGGCTGAGGCTGAAGGCACTTGGCTGGCAGCCTCGTGCCTCACTATGCCCCTGGCCATGCATTAGAAAGAAGGGAATATTTCTTTAACTGCCATAGAGATTTGCAGAATGGAAGGATACTTCTAAAAGATGTGTTCCATGGAAACACCTTTTTTCAACTGAAAGCAGGATGGCTGTAGGGATCTGCTCACAGCCATAAAAAGGAAACCAAGTAGCAGAAGTGAAGAAAAATGGGACTGAAAGCAGAGGGGGCAGGAGAGATGGCAAAAGAGGACAGTGGATGATGACAAACAGTGTGGTAACACATTCTGGAAGTCCATGTCTGCAAATGCTTCAAGTCTGGGAAGCAAACTCCTGGACCTAAAGACCATCACAGCAGAGGCTGACCTGAACATTGTTGCAATTACCATTCCAGGCTACACTCTGTTGAGAAAGGGCAGGGTGGGAAAAAAAGGGGAGGAGTGGCTGTTTGTGTGAGGGACAGCATAACGGCTACTGAGTTACAAGGAAATCAGGAAGGGTTGGAGGTACTGTGGGTCACCCTAGAAACAGAGAAGGGAGCCATTATTCACACCGGCATGATCTATAAACCTTCAACATGGTAGGGGTGGTGGGAGTTGAATAAGGTTCTATTGGAAGCCATCTGAGAGATGGCAAACAAGGGAGAGGTCTTGCTGGTAGGGGGCTTTAATCTGCCAGATGTAGATTGGAGCATCCCAGCTGCAGCTTCAGCTAGGAGCAATAACATCCTGGACTCCCTGCAGGGGACATTCCTCAGGCAACTAGTAAAACAGCCCATTTGACAGGTGGCAGCAATGGATCTTGTACTCACCAATGGGGACAGTGTTGTAAATGTCACAGTGGGTGGTCACCTGGGGACCACTGATCACTGTACAGTGTGGTTCAATGTAAGTACTGTGGCAGGACTGAACCACACAAAGGCGAGGGTCCTGGACTTCAGGAGATCTGATTTTAAAAAGATGGGGAAATTCCTCAGGTATGCCCTGGCAGGGGGAGAGGGCGTGGGGGAAGTGGAGGAACAATTGACATATCTAAAAGGAGGGACACAGAAGACAACAAACCTTTGTGTCAGACAAGTAAGCAAGAGCAGGAGGAAACAGAGATCACTATGGTTCTCAAAAGAGGTGGCTGGGAAGGTAAGGGTAAAGTTAGCAGTCGGGAAGTATAAGGAGAGGAAAATAGAGATGCCTACCAGGAGAAACAGAGAGAAGCAGGGAAAGCAATTAGGAATGCAAAGGCACACATGGAGGAGAAAATAGCCCAGACAGTGCAGAAAGGGGGCAAGGTATTTTTTCAGGTACATAAGTGAAAAGAGAAAGACTTGGGGAGGTAATAATGCTTAGGAAGGAAGGAGGGCAGGGTGCGGAGGGGGGTCAGGAAAAAGCAGACATCTTTAACAAGTACTTTTGTTCAGTGTTCACAAAGGAAGGAAAAGGTGAAGGGCCACAGATAAAGGCCAGGAGCATAGAAGGAAGGGAGGTAAATGCTAGTCAATTTACAAAGGAGAGGGTACTGAGGGAACTCTCAAATCTTAAAGTGGACAAGGCAATGAGGCAAGAAGGGGTGCATCCAAGGATACTGAGGGAGCTCAGCGAGGTGCTGGCTGCACCTCTGACAGACCTGTTCAACCACTCACTGGAGATGGGAGTGGTTCTGGAGAACGGCAGGAGGGTGGATGTAGTCCCACTTCACAAAAGTGGAAGGAAAGAGGAAGCTGGCAACTACAGGCTAGTCAGCTTGATTTTGGTGGTGGGGAAGTAATAGAATCACTACTTAAGGAGAAGACTGTGGAATTTCTGAAATCCAGTGGCCTTCAGAATCTGAGGCAGCATGGATTTGCTGGTGGGAGATCATGTCAAACAAATTTGATAGATCTTTTTGACTGGGTGACGAGGGAACTGGATCAGGGTGAAGCAGTGGATACGGCCTACCTACTGTAGATTTCAGTAAGGCATTCAACACTGTTCCACATAGAAGATTCGTAAACAAGCTAGAAAGCCTAGGAGTGGGTCCTAAGGTGGTAGACTGGGTGAGAAATTGGCTTGGGGACAGGAGACAGAGGGTGGTGGTAAACAGATTTCACTCCAAGGAAGGGAGGGTGACAAGTGGGGTGCCACAGGGATCAGTACTAAGACTGGCCCTCTACATATATCTTTATTAGTGACATTGCAGAGGGTATAAAAGGGAAGGTATGCCTCTTTGCAGATGACACTAAAATCTGTAATAGGGTAGACACTTCAGCGAGGTGGAAAAATAAATAGAGATCTAGGAAAGCTGGAGGAGTGGTCAAGGGTGTGGCAGCTGTGTTTCAATACTAAAAAGTGCAAAATCATGCACTTGGGGCACAGAAACCCAGGAGTAGAGTACAAAATGGGGAGGTAGTATTAACCACCACCAAACAGGAGAAAGACCTGGGAGTAATCTTATCTGATGACCTAAAGGTGGCTAGACAGTGTGACAAGGCAGTTGGGAGATCTACTGTAGTGGGATGCTAGGCTGCATAGGGATGGCTATCACCAGCAGAAAGAGAGATGTGGTGTTGCCACTGTATAGATCACTTGTGAAACCTCACCTAGAGTATTGTGTCCAGTTCTGGAGACCACATCTCTGGAAGGACATTGACAGGATAAAGGAGGTCCAGAGTATGGCAACCAAAATGGTGCAGGGTCTGCATCATGAGCCCTGTGAGGAGAGGCTGAAGGACCTCAATATGTATACCTGGAGTAAAGGAGGAGGAAGAGGGGAGATATGATAGAAACATTCAAATACCTTCATGGGTAATAAAGTTCAAGAGTGGAGCATTTGTCAGAAAAAAAAGAATCTTAAGGCTTTAAGCCGGTGGTCATGAGGGCCATCGAGTGTCCTGCCCTCCCCTGAAATGGAGCTGAATTTCAGCCAGTGACTGCATTGCAGCCAGTGGTTGTGAGGGCCATGGAGTGTCCTGCCATCCCCTGAAATGGAGCCGAATTTCAGCCAGTGACTGCATTGCAGGTACAACAAGACACCTTATCAGAGCCTAGGCGGCTGTTTTTGAATTCCAACTGCGTGCGTGTGTGTGACCCCGCTGGTGCTATGTGCCAGCTGCCCCACCACCCCTACCACCACCCTTGGTGAGCACCACTTTATATAGGTGGGATCTCCTGTGGAAAACAACCAGTCAGCCTACTTTCTCATCAGCAGGTTATCTAGCCTCTCCACTAGTGGCCACCCCCTCAGCTTCCCTGCTGCCTAAATCCAGTAACTAGACATGCTGACACTACCACTTGCTATATTGAGTCTACTCACCCCCATAGCATCCTTCCCACCTGTCACCTACCCTGAAGCACATTTTTACCCCTCTACAGTCTTCACCTGGGCAACTACTCCTCCCCATCACACCACCTCCATCCCTGGTACATCTCCACATTCCATATCAATTAACTGAGACCTAGGCGCTCCCATCCTGCCACTCTCCTTCCATGCTGGGCTGTCAGCCTTACACTCCTCACCTACAAAACATACTTCACAAACCCCACAGCATCTTTCAACCCCTCACAAGTCAAGATGGGCTATGCTCCTAAAAAAACAGCTAATAACACTTCTGCTACTCCTAGCTGGGGATGTAGAGTTAAATCCTGGGCCACTCACCCCCTTCTCCCATATCACATCCCCAACTCTCCAATTACCTTGGGGGCTTAAAATTATGCATCTTAACATATGCAACATCCTGAATATATTCACCTCTCTCCCACCGTATGTCCTCTTCCTGCGCCCTGATATTCTGATTATCACTGAAACATGGCTGAAACCACACAACTTGGAATGCCGAATTATCTATCCCTGGATACTCCCTCACTCAACATGACCGCCCGGGCAAAAAGAAGGGTAGTGGCATTGCCATGTTCATCTCCTCCAAGCTATAGTTCAACCCTGTCCAGTTCCCCATGCCCACATAATCCATAGACCCCCTTCTAATCAAAATCTCACTCCCACACTCAATACCTTTATATGTAGCCGGGTCCTACTGCTCCCCGGACACCGCCCTGCATGTCATCCTAGACCACATAGGCACCCTAAAGTCCCTCACTTCAGGGGGTGAACTACATATCCTTGGGGATTTCAACTTTAACTGGCTCTCTAATACTAGCTCAAAGCTAAGAAGCCATGTGATTGCACTAAACCTATCCCAATAAATTACAGAACCCACTCACCTGAATCATAAATCTCTAAATCACTTCCTCCTGGATTGGGCCCTCACCACACCCCCCCCATTGGGTTCTAGAAGCTGGTCTCTTACCCAACTCGCTAGGTGACCACCACATGATTTAAGTGGTAAGGAAAATATTCAGGCACTGGGCACCGACCCCATGTACACTACTCACTAGATCCTACAAATCACTAGACCTTGCTGCACTCCTACACGATCTGTTAAATACTGATTGGTCTTTCATACAACATGCATTCTCCATCGACTCAGCCCTGGAACTTTTCAAGTCCAGTTTCCTCGTAATCTGGGACTACCACGCACCTTTAAGAAGGGCCCTTGTAAGGGGTGCCAACCTGCCCTGGGTAAATGCTAACATCATTGATCAACTACATGCCAGGGACAAGGGTTGGAAAACATTCAAGACAACTGGCACACAGGTGGTACTCCAACACTACTGCACACTCCATAATGCATGCACTAGGATAATATGACGGCCAAAGCTAACTACTTCAAGACTTTCTTCCACTCAAACCTAAACCACCCTGTGAAATTCTGGAAAACAATTAAATCATTACTCCCCCCCCCACCCAGCCACCCACCCCTGCCCTAAATGTAGCGGGCTCCATTCAGGGCCAGATTAAGGCATAGGCAACATAGGCACAGGCCTAGGGCCCCTGCCTGCCAGGGGGCCCCTGGCAATCCCCAACATTCATTTGTTATATATCCTTTTCTTTCTGCCTGAGCTGCATGTTTTTTTGTAAGGACTCAGCCACTAAGTAAGTCAGGAGCTAACCTGTGACATGACTCTCACCTCCCTAATTAGGTGTTACAGTAAGTGCAGCTGACAGCTTCAGGGGCCCCAGCCAGGATGACCTTTAAGGTGTGAACAAGCCCATTTCCTTTGCTTTATTTCCCCACGCCCATTTAGAATCCCAGCTTAGAATTTTACTCTTAACTATAAAAGCTTAACAATGCAATTCAGTGTGTATGCTTTATATTTTAAGCATCTGTTTTATTGGCTTAGGAAACCTTGTATCATCCTTGAAATTTGAATGTAAGCAATAGTTTAATTTGTTTGAAACCTTTGTACCATGTTTGACTCTGGGTTGTTTTACCCTCTGCATTCATTTGTAATACCTTTCACTGTAGAGTCCATTTCTCCTTTTGTACTTCATGAGGTGGAGCCTTTGCAAAGGAGTCTCTGACTCAAAGGCTTGTAATTCCGATATCTCAATAAATAAAAAATAAATATTCAATCTCACTCCTAAAATTAAGAAGTCTACAATAAGTTTCAGTGGTACAATTAAAAATCATACTCTTTTTTTTTTAATTCTCTCATCTCGCTCTTACTGAAGTTCTAACCTCGATACAGCTTTGTCAGGGTGAATAAATGAATGTATTTCAAGATTCCCATCAGGAAATCTTGCCATTTATGGTTCTTGGCTGGCTGGCTCACTTATCAATAACAGAAATGTTTGATCCTGGGAATGATTTCAGGTTCTTCCAATAATCACTTATTTTGCAGTATAATCTCTAAAGTTCATAACCCCCATAGTAAACCACAAACTTAACTCCTACACCACCCAGGACCTAGCCTCTTTTAGAGATCAGTCCCTACCCAACGAAACTCCCACATCCTGGTTCATGCTACCTGACAGGACAGTATCATAACACCCAGACTGCGAGTGCACACGTGTGTTTGGGGGTGAGGGACTTTGGGGAAGTGCAAATCATGACATTACGCATACAAAAAATTGTTTTACCAGGCCTATTATTAATTATTTTTTCTACATTATCAAAACGTAGGCTATTGTTATTTTTTCATACTGATAGTATTAGTTTCATTATTTTTTCTTTTTTAAACTCTCTTTATACTCCCCCTTGTACCATGACTGGTCCCTCTCACCAGGCATCCCAATGCACCCAGTCTGCGCCATGAGGACTGGGACGATGCTCCCATAGGTGCCCCACTTCTATACAACTCTAGAGATCTGGTTTAACCCTTCCCCGGGTTGGGCAGAAGAGTCCATCCTTCCTCCTCCGATCCTCAGTGGAACGTGCAACTGAAGCTCCTTCTGGTTCCTCCGTGGTCACAGCGGTGGGGAGCCCTTTGCTTAGATCGGCCATGGGGTGTTTTTCCTTATTCTGGTCCACCCCCACCCAACATCAGCGCTGGAGGAGGAGGAGGACCAATGAGATGGAGGCATGCAGAGACGTGCCTCCGCTCTGGTCCTCTGCTGATGTCAGCCCCTTCCTATCTGCTTTCCCAACCGCACCAGCACCGCCTGTGGTCAACCAGGCGGTGGCGGTATAGTGGCGGGGCCAGCATCCCACCCCTTCCTGGAAAAGGAGAGCAGCCATTGGGCACTCAATCCTTCTACCGCCAGTGACCCAAGTTCATCACTGAACCTGGGTCATTGACATGGTGTGAGGTGTGGCGTCTAGCGCCTCAACCCTCAGCACCACAGGGCCGGGAAGTTTCATTAATTTTTAAGCATTTTGTGCCACTTTTTAAGGACAGTAAGAACTTTGTTTTCATGTTTCAGTAGCTGATATGCAATAGCCAAGAGGTGCAGTCATAGTGAAGGGGCATGGTTACAGTGAGGGAGGGCCACATTTCTCTTGGGCCTAGGGCCCCAGGTTGCCTTAATCTGGCCCTGGCTCCATTGTCACTGACTCAGGTAAGTGGCTCTGTTTTAACACACATTTTCATTAACTGTGCATCCTCTCTTCTATCCTCTAACCTGCACCCCCACACAAGCCCACCCCGCTTCACACCCCCAGACCTCCTGCTTCTCATTTCACCTAGTCTCCCCGGCTGACATGCAGTTAGCTCTGTGGACACTCAATCCATCCAAAGGTAAATGCCCCTCCGGCCTTGACTCCAAAATGCTATACCTATCTTCCCCAGCCATCACCACCCCAATAGCCACCCTCTAAAATCTCTCTCTCTCTCTAGCTACAATCCCGGCTGAATGGAAACACGACACAGTCATTCCTCTCCAAAAAGGAGGCGACTTCTCCTTGCCGGGAAACTACCACCCCATCTCCCTGCTCCCTATTCTGGCCAAAGTTCAGGAACAACTTGTTCTGTCCTAATTATCCACCTTCCTCTACTCCTCCTCCTTTCTCTCACATTACCAGTCTGGTTTTAGGAAATTGCACTCCACCATCACCTCCCTATTAAGGCTCACAGATGACATCCTCACTGGCATGGACAAAGGGCACATCACCTTAGTTATATTCATCGACCTAGCAAAGGCTTTTGACACTGTCTCCCACTTACTTCTGCTATCAAAACTTGCCCATGCTGGTCTCTCAGGAGTGGCCACCAGCTGGTTCCATGTGTACCTGGCAGGGAGGTCACAAGCAGTAAGAACTGGATCGCACACCTCTGTCCCCCTTCCTGTCAATATCGGGGTTCCTCAAGGCTCGGTCCTTGGCCCGCTACTCTTCTCTATTTTTATGAATGACTTGCCCTCAGTGTGCCCACTCACATCCATACACATGTACACTGATGACACTGTACTGTATGCCACAGGTCCCTCCCCCACAGAAGTAGCATCCAGACTCTAGCTGGACTTCAATGCAATCCAGCTCTGGTTTTGCTCAAACCAGCTTTTTCTCAATCCAAAGAAAACTGTCTCACTCACTTCTGGCTTGAGGCAAAGGCTCTCCCGACTCACCACCACCCCTACTTTCCACACCATCGATGGGACCCTTTTGGAGGCCTGCACCACATTCAGATACCTCGGGGTCTGTCTTGATCAGCACCTTGACTTCTCAGTTCATAATGATGCGATACACAAAAAATTTCACCCCAAACTTGGCGCCCTATTATGCAACAGATGATGCATCCCCCTTACAACCCGCAAAGTAATTGTTCAGAAAATGATGTTCCCGATCTTTGACTATTGTCACATAGTATATAGCACAGCTCCAAAGTCCTCACTAGCCAGACTTGACCCTCTCTTCAATTCTTTCTGCTGTTTTGCCCTGGACTGCCCACCCACAACCCACCACTGTGACCTCTACATGTCCTTAGATCTACCCTCACCACAGGATCAGAGAATGGTGCATTGTGCTAGGATAACAGCAAAGTTCTGGGCCCAGTCCCTCACCCCTACCTTGCAGCTGTCCTAACAGCCCAACCTCCTACTACATACTCTGTCCGGAACACCGACTCCCGGCTTCTCTCCCTCACACATATGTCTTCCACCAAAGGACATCATGCCTTCAAGAACTGTATGCCTAATGTATCGAACTCCCTCCCAGCGGAGAGTAGACACTCTGCCACCACTCAGCAACTCAACCCTCTCCTCAAGCAGCATTTCATCACCTTCTGCTCGTGCACCTAGCCCCCACAGGACTGCCTTATGCCTTTTTTTTCCTCCCAGACAATGTTTATATGTATGAAAGCATGTATGATTATATTTTAATTAACGTCTATGCTGCTGCACTTAGCCTCAGTGCAATCTCTAAGTCTTCCTTTGTATTTTAACATTTCCCCTACCTAGAGACAGGCGGTAATTTGTACTTCAGTATAGTAATCTGTACTCAGTGTATTCTCGACAATGTGATCTCTTCTTACATCATGTATTATGTTGTACTACTGTTTTCCACTCTGGTACCCCCAGGACGCATCTGGAATCGAGTGCTACACCGCTCAGTATGCCTTCCTGGTAAAACTTTTAAATAAATAAATAAAGAACAAAGGAGCATGCTATGAAGCTGGGGGATTTACTCAGGGGAGACTTGAGGAAGTACTTCTTCACAAAAAGAGTGGTGGATGCCTGGAGCAGCCTACCAGCGGAGGTGGTGGGGGAAAAAGTGGTAACGGGCTTCAAGAATGCATGGGATTACATTTTTGAAAAAAAAAACACCATATGAAAAATTTGCACAAAAGGAACTGCATATGTGCAAAGTTTTTTTTTTTCATTAATAATTTAAAATCTCCACATTTTTCAGTAAAACCACATAGTGAAGAATCACACTTTGGCCAAATCCTAACATACCTGACTGTTTCAGGTTTCAACTCACTGCTATTTTTGTGCCATCATGGTGTAAAACAAAGTACTGAAAATATATTTGCTCACGATTTCAACCTTTCAGACCTTAAAAATCTCCAAACCAGCCATTATCAAATAAAAAGGATCAACAGGTCCTGGGGCCAAGATTGCACATGCTGTGTCCAAGGACAGCTGCTTTATTAAACATCAGGGGTCTTAAATTGGAAAATGAGCAAAAGTGGAGTACAAAGGTTCACTCTGCAATTGCCCTTGCCCATGACATCGAGGATGCTATATTCAGTTGGATAGTGCACCATTGCTATTTGACTGAATATAGAGACATGTCAGTTCAGCAGTAAGTCAAGTAGCGCTGCCCTGACATGGATCTGGGAAGGGCAGGGAACAGTACCCCCCAGACCTGAAAGTGCTGGGAGACCCTGGTGTGATTTTCAGCCAGTATCATGCAGATTACCCCATTGGGCATGCAAGACACTAAGGGGCCATATGCATGCCCATTATGAGCTCATTTGCATGGGAAGTGGCTGCAGGTTAGCATCCCTCCTGTGACTAGCCCCCCCACCCTGATCACCCATCCCTGTAACAGTTTAAAGATTCCCTGGTGTTTAATGGCACTTCCTCCCCTCTGATCACCATCCCTGGTAAAAACAGACCATTTTCTGGTATCCAGTGGTACCCCCTGCACTCCAATCCACATCCTCAATAAAACTAAAACATTCCCCATTGTCCAGTGGTAGCCCAACCCTGTGATCCCCATCCCCGGTAAAACTAAAACATTCTTATGTGTCCAGTAGTACCTCCACACTCCGATCTCTATCCCTGTAAATAATAGACTATTCCCCAGTGTCCAGAGGTACCCCCACCCTCTGATGCCCATTCCCAGTAAAAATAGATCATGTTCCATTGTGCAGTGTTATCCTATACCCTCCAATTCCCATCCCAGTAGGTTTCAAGATAGTCCAGTGGTGCCCCCCCACTCTCCGATCACACATCTCTGTTTCTTAAAAGAAGTCCCTGGTGTCTAGTGGCCCTCTGCACCACCTGCACTGAATTCACCACTCTGCCAACCCTGTTTACCATAGTTGGTGGTGCCACTGGGAGTCTATATGGAAACTGGTGGAGCCCTCCTCTCACTACCTCAGCCGGCCACTATATGCAATGCTAGTGAGTGCACATCCTGTGTACTGTAAAGGGAGCACATGTACTGTCTGCAGTAGACAGTACACTACCCTACTATCCCACTTACTATAATTGCTGGCACTGCAGGGGGTCCATACAGTGACCAGCACAACCCTCCTTTCACCATCTTGGCCAGCCACCGTATGCAATGACAGGAAGCATGTGACCTGCATGTTGTAAAGGGAGTGTATATACTGTCTACAGCAGTCAGTAATACACATTTCCTTTATAGGACACAAGACACGTGCTCCCTGTCATTGCATATGGCAGTCAGCTGAGATGGTGAGAGGAGATCTGTAGCAGTCACTGTATAGGCTCCCCATGTCTCTGGTGAGTTTGGTAAGAGGGGGTGGTAGGGTGGTATGCTTGGTGCAGACAATGTGGGGTCAGGCTGCTAGATGCCAGAGACTTCTTTTAATAAACTGCAGTGAGCAATTGGAGGGTAGGTTGTGCCACAAGACATCAGGGACTATGCTGAAACCAATGAGGATGGGGATTGGAGGGTGGAGGGGTACCACTGGACACCAGGAAATTGTCGATTTTTACCAGGGACTGGGACTGGAGGGTAGGGGTACTGCTGGGTACCAGAGAATGATCTGTTTTTACAGGAATGGGGATCAGAGGGTGAGGGCTACCACTGGACACTGGGAAATGGTCTATTTTTTAGGAGGATGGGGATTGGAGGGTGGGGAGACCACTGAATAGCAGGGATGGGTCTATTTTTTATGGGGACAGGGACAGAGAGTGGGGATACCACTGGACATCCAAGGGTACTGAAGGAGCTATTGGGGGTGCTGGCAGACCCATTGTCTCATTTGTTCAATAGATTGCTTCAGACGGGTGTTATGCCAGAGGACTGAAGATGAGCAGATGTGGTGCCACTTCATAAGGGTGGTAGCAGGGAGGAGGCTGGTAACTACAGATCAGTCAGTCTCACATCGGTGGTAGGAAAATTAATGGAAGCCTTGATTAATCAGGATCTGGGGGAATAATACCTGAACAAAAATGGCCTTCAGGATGACAGGCACCATGAGTTCATAGCAAGAAGATCATGTCAGACAAACATGATTCCATTCTTTGACTGGGTAATCAGGGAAGTGGCTAGTGGACATACAGTAGATTTTCTTTATTTTGACTCCAGCAAGGCCTTTCATTCAGTAACACATAACCGCCAGCTAAGGAAGCTAGACAATCTGGGTGCTGCAGGATGCATTGTTAGATGGGCAGGTAACTGGTTGAAAGACAGAATGTACTGAGTTAGGCTAATTGTTCACAAACATAATGCAACTAATTAAACTGAAATCAAAGGACTTTTTCCCATGGCATTGGTATTCTCTACTGCTGAAAACAGGCATCAGTTTTCATCTATAAGTCCTGAGTAGAAACAGCAGAAAATGGATCATAAAATTACATTGTGGTGCAGTGGATATGTCTTGGCCTTCCAAGCAAAGGGTATGTGGTTTGATTCCCAGTAGGAACATACATTAAGCTCCTCAGGTGGCACACTGGATATGTCCTTGCTTTACAAGCAAAGGGACAGATGTTTGATTCTAGGAGAGGGAATGTATTTTCTATCTTATAGAGGATTTTCATGAATTATTATGAAACTGGAAGGAGGCAGGTTAAGGGGCAATGTGAGGAAGTTTTTCTTCATGGAGAGGGTGGAGGACGCATGGAATAGTCTGACACAGGAGGTGGTAGTAGCAAGCATGGTGGAGGGATTGGCATTATACTGTAGCCTACAGGTTAGTGTAATGAGCTGTGAATGGTAAATCCAGCAGACCTGTGTCTGATTCCCACAACCTCCACTCATATACTGTGTGATGCTGAGCAAGTCACTTAACCTCCCCATTGCTTCTAGGTCAGACCTGAAAACAGGCACTTGTGCCTTGTAGCCTTACCTAGTTACCAAAGAATGAAAAAGGAAAAGAAAAATCTTACTGTGTCTTTTGCTGCAACTGTAGGTGCTGTGTCTCTTGTGGTATTTAAAGCATCATGTCACACAGTTTGGGCAGACTGAACCACTCAGCTTTGCTTCATAATCCACTTAGACTGATCAAGATGACGCTCTTGTGCTATAAGAGACATCTTGCACAGCACATATAAACTTTTATTAGAGTGCCTTCTTGATTTTTGGGTGATATAATTATGATATTATTGCGAAGGGAAGCTCAGTAGTTCTGGCACAGAGAAGACTTGGGAAGACACTGTCATAGCCATATGAGATACTGTAACTGTACATCATATTTATTTATTTATTTACAGTATGTTCTTTAGAATGCAGTGAAGGGGAAAGGCATGGTGAGCCAAGACTCATTTCTAGCTGCAGCCCAGGGGGAGATGTAAAAGGGAGAGGAGAAAAAGCCAACAAAAAAATATGGCAAATAATCACCAAATACAGTGTACAGTGTAAGGAGGCAAAAATAATTTCATATGATACAAAAATATCCCAGAGGCAAAATGTAATGTAACCCAGCCAGGGTGTAATATAACCCAACTAAGGAAATAGTAGGCTGATAAAGGTGAGAAGAGGGACAAGTGTAGGGTTGCAAAATTGGTAGATAGAGAGCACTAACAGGAACGTAACAGAATTAGAAGGAAAATGTGAAATACTGCAAAGAAGGCTTGTGACAGGAAGAAGAGACTGTGAAGTAAGCTATAAGAAGAGTTTTGATGGAAGAGAGCGAAGTGGAGAGATGAATGCAGAGTGGGAGGTTGTCCAAGATGTGAGGGTGATGGAAAGAGAAGGTAGACTGTTCAGCTGAGGTTTTGCAGTGAGGTTTGGAAAAGAAGCAGGAGTTGGAGAAGCGAAGGTAGTTGAAGGAGGGCAAAAGTAGCAGAAAGAAAGAATGCACTGGGAGAGTACAGGTAGGTAGGAAGAAAGGGCAAAGAGAATTTGGTCAGAAAGAAAAAAGCAATGAAAGAGGTGTAAGACTACAGAATAGAGAGAAAATGAGGTGGAGATAGCAGAGGTGTGTGAGAAGGGTGGCATTAAGAATGAAATGACAAAATGTAAATGTGCTCCAGACTAGCAAGGATAGATTTGGGGGCAGCACTAAATACCACATGTGTGTAGTCAAAGACAGACAGGATAATCTTCAGGACTGGCTTGAGGCAAACTACAAGAGGCAAGCACATCTTGATGTAATATAATGTCATGAGCTTTGGGCAGACTTTTTTTTTAAGCATGGTGTTTATATGAGTGGAAAAGTTTAGACAGCGATCCTGCTACACCAAGGTTCAGTTCCTGATGTGGGCCACTTATTTAACGGTGTTGCCATCAAGAGTTTTGAAGATCAGGTTGAAATTAAACCTAGCTAACCTTGCATTAGTCACAAAAGTCACAGAGGCAGGCATGGTGAGAGAGCAGGTTTGGGTAGAACCAGCTTTGGTTATTGTCAGCCCCAGTGCAATGATGATTTTGGTTAAGGTGCAGAGGCTCTAGATGGAAAATAAACAGAGTAATCCATATAAATAGGGATGTGCAAGAAAGAACAGAATCAATCAATCAATCAATCAAAATCTTTATTTATCCAGGCGATCATCATTGAGCAAAGCTCATTTGCAAGATGGACCTGTTTGGTAAAGGTCAAATACAATGCAAAAACACATACTGTATATATAACACTCATGCTAAATTAATACAAATATCAATAACGATAGCAATCATGATGAAGGATACACTTTTCAAAATCAGGATTTATATAGCCGTAACATAGATAAATGCATAGCAGTAAAGAGTATATAACAGTATAAGTAAATTACAATTTGAGCCTGCCTGAGCACATAAAGATGCACCTCATATAAATAAACTAGGACAATAGGGAGGGAGAGGTGGCAGAAGTTACCCATCAGTCTAGAGGAGATGATAGGGTGGGGGAATTTAATGGAGTGAGGAGGTGCAAGGGGCAATGGAACTGGACACCAGTACAAGGGAAAGAAAAAAAAGGGGGACCAATGTGGATGATGGGTACAGGTCTCTGAAGGGTCGCCGAAGCTATGTCTGACTAGGATCGAGGGAAACAGTTGCACAGTTTCTTGATGTGGTGCAAATATAGAGTCTTAAAGGAAGACAAGCTAACAGGGCAACTGAGTCACAAGGTTTTTTGTAGTTTATTCCAGAGTGAGGGCAGTAGGCAGCTTATGGCTGCTCTACCAAACCGCGATTTGACTTTGGGAATTTTCAAGGTAATAAAGGAGTAGCTTCTCAGAGCATAGTTACCTAAAGTGCTTAGAGGAAGACAGTCAGTAATATATTGTGGGAGGTTATTGGAAATAGCCCTGAGGGTCCATAGAGCAGCATTTCTGTCCCATCCGAATTGGAGAGAGGTCCATCCCACGGCTTCGTACAAGGAGCAGTGGTGTGTGTTAAAGGGGAGACCTGTTATGAACCTCAGAGCTCTGTGGTAAAACGTATCTAGTTTTGCAAGTGAAGAAGCCGGGCCCTGACTGTAAAGGAAGTCAGAGTAATCCAGCAGTGAACGAAATGATGATTGGACCAACTGCTGTTTAGCATCAGTCGTGAGGAAGTGGTTGATCCTAAAGAAAAGTCCTAAACTTTGCCTTAATTATTTTAACAAGTTCACAATATGCTCAAGGTAGGAGAGTCTATGTTCGAGCCAAACTCCCAGATATTTAAATTTCATAACAAATACCAATTTTTCACCCAACAGTGTAGTAATCTGTGGTATATTTCCCATATAGGCTGGGTTTGGTGCATGACTAAATGGAGAAAACATCATTGCCTTTGTTTTTTTGCACCAAGGAGGAGCTTTTTGTTTAGGAGCTGGCTCTACAACAGGTTGAATTTGTCTTGAAGGTCTCTACATGCAGCTTCAGGCGTGGGGTGGCTTAGGTAGAGTACAGTGTCATCGGCGAATAAATGGATGTTGGCTTTATGGATGGAATCATCAATGCTGTTGATATAGATTGTGAACAACAGCAGACCTAAAATAGAACCCTGAGGCACACCTCTCAGTAGAGTTTTCAGAGGGGATAGCTCATCTTCTGCTTTGACATGCTGGAGGCAGTCAGAAAGGTAGTTAGTGAACCATTTCAGAGATAGTGGGCCCGATTCTCAAACGCTGCACCAAGACGCAAGGTGCATGTGCCAAACAGCAGGATGCAAGCAGCAAGCTGCACCAAGATGCAAGCAAGACGGAATTCACAAATGCAGAATGCGTGAACGCAAAGACCCACTGCATCAAGAACCCCATGTGCCAGCACAGCGCCAGAAGGCAGCTAGCACCATGACACATGGTGCATTGTGACAGGGGTAAGCCATGTAGGACGCAGGAGTGCAATTCACAAAGGAGCACCTAACAGCATATAACAAACATCTGCTATGCCACACAGAGCTGATCCAAGGGGACTTAGAAAAAGGAAGGAAAGGGGCAGGGTGGTGATACGGGACTGAGACACAGGACTGCAGCAGGACAGAGACAGATGACTGCCAGGAGGATATTAGCACCAGAGGCCCTACTGGGCATACAGCTGGCCAGGCAACGCCATAGGCAACGTGCCTGCCAGGCTGCACAACAGGGTGGTGCAGCACAGCAGGTGCACAGACAGCAGCAACCCAGACAAGGGAGGCATGTCAGGTGTGTGTACCAGCCACACACCGCCCACACGGACCTGAGTGAGGAGCAGTGCATCGCACTATATCGACTTGGCAAGGCAGCCATAGCAGTGCTATGCCAGGAACTTGACACTGACCTCAGAAGCAGGACCCAGAGAGGGCATGCCATACCAATAGAGGTGAAGATATGTGCAGCTCTACAGGTAATGGCCACTGGTGGATTCCAGACACTGAGTGGTGACACCGTGGGCATCTCACAGCCCTTCGTATCATGGTTCCTGAGGACAGTCGTAGATGCCCTCGTACACAGGTCACATCAATACATTCACCTACCCACAGATGCCCAGGAGCAACTTGCAATCAATCAGGAATTCTACAGTATGGCAGGATTCCAGCGTGTGCTTGGTGCAGTAGGCTGCACACACATTGCCATAAGGGCACCACTGGATGAACCAGAAACCTATGTAAACCGGAAAGGCTACCATTCCATGAATGTACAGGTCATCTGTGGCAGCAGGTGCAGGCTGCCCCCTCTCTCCTTGTTGCGTCCTCTGTGGTTCAGCCATTCCTCTGTCCCTTGTGTTTAGACACTGCCTGCACCATGCGTGTTGCCTACGCTATTTATTTGATGCACTATGTGTTCATGAGCCATGTGTGTTGCATCTAGCGCATGGTGCGTTCCTTGCAGAATAGGGTGCATGGCCGATGGCGCAAGGGGCTTTGGTGCACACTGCCTCTGATGCACCTTGCGCCGCTGTAAGGGCACTTTTGAGAATAGGGCCCAGTGTATCCAGGCCCAAAGTACACAGTAATGAGAGGAGAAGACTGTGGTCGACAGTATCGCATGCCTTGCTTAGATCAAGGAATACCGCACAGACGTAATTTCTGTTATCTAAGCCTCTTTGCCAGTCATTGGTCACTTTTGCAAGGGCCATGATGGTACTGTGTTTAGCTGTGAATCCAGATTGCACTGGGGGAATGGGGGAAGTCATTAAGAAAAATAAAGATAAGAATGGGGCTCAGAACAGACCCTTGTGGGATTCCAGAACTGATGGGTGTGTGTGCAAGGTGTCACCTTCAATCACGATAAAGACATTTATTTATTTATTTATTTACTTTTAAAGAACTTCAACTTAAAATCAAAAATGGTTGCATTGTAGAAAATTAGAGAAACCTTGTCTAGGAAATGGACTATATTGACAGACCTTAGAATTTCAGAATTTTGGAAATGTTAGTATGGCAGACACTCTGACAGTTATAAGCATGTCTGGAATGTTTAAAAATAAACTAATCTGTTAGGTTAAAGATTATGTGATGATTCACTTAGAAATGAACTTCAGATTGGTAAAAGTCAGCATCAACAAGGGACCATAAAATGGAAAAAAGGTTATTTCAAATCCAAAAAATATAAAAATACAGTAGAGCAGTTAAGGAGGTAGTACAGATGCCCATATTTCCAATGTTACTAATATACAGTAAATAAATGTTGATGTTCCCTTTAAAAGTAGGTCCTGTCTGCCTACTGTGGTGGTTGTGCAGGTGCCAAGGTCAGTTTCCTTCTGAACAGAACAGGTTACTACACTGGTCTTTGTGTCTAGGATGATGTTTAGTACATAAATGTCAGTCTCATGTGTCTTGTATACAGTCACTAGTCAATCAGTATGCCAGTCATTACTCTGTAAAATACATTAAGGTGCTACATGCATGAAAGGTGTGCAGTATATAAAGCTGAACTCTATTCTGTTCCACTCTGTGTGTTAAAGTAATGCAAACTATATTTATTCTTAAACAAATTATCAGTCAATTTAACCAGAAGGCCTTTTTGGCCAATAATCAGACATTTAATAATGTAATATAATATAGAATAGGGCATAGTATTACATGTACTATCACTGAACTTGACCCAATTTTCGGGATAAATGTCACAAGGCAATGTTACCTTTCTCTAATATCGCATGATAAAAACAATAGCATGGAAAAAAGTGCTCATTTCATAGTATGGAACACGTTTGGTGTGCTAATAATAACCTCATGTCTAGACCCTAAATAAGCAGTGTGAACAGTTTCCAGCTTTGAAACTGACCCTGTACTTTTGGTGTTTGTGATGCCATTCTGAACAAAATCTCCATGTAGCAGAAGGCCAGTGAGGGGGCGAGGGCTACATGGCCCAAGGTCCTACTGTAGTGCTTATGTTCTTCCTCTTACCAGCTGCCACTTTTCCTCTAGAGGCACAATCAGCATTTCCCCCACCTGCCCCCAGACCTCTGAGCTGACATAAATGGTTTAATGGATTTAACATTATTTATTTATTTTGTTATCAATGACAAACCAAGATACAGCAGACCTTGGAAGACTGCATTTTGCCACAATCCCCTGCTCTGGATGAAGCAGGGGTTCACTATGGAACTGGAATAGGTATCTGATTGTATGCCTAGTGTCTGGCACTGTTCCAACTCCAGGAGATCCCCTAAGCCCTGAAGAAGCTGTACATTTACAGAAGGTTGAGGGTTGGGGCCATGGATTCCATCAGGTATGGACTGGTATCATATGACATCCATACATATCCTGCTCCTGTGGGAACTGTATATATATATATATATATATATATATATTACGTTTAGGTTGTGTTATGTATATCTTTCTTGTACATGTGACTTGGAACGTAAATACTCTGCTCCAATCAGTATTGTAAACATGTTGTTCCTTCTGTATTATGTATATTTATATGTAACTGTACAATTTTCCCTGCCAACAGCAGGTCCACCTTGTAAATGAGCTTGCTCAATGGTGATCACCTGGATAAATAAAGATTTGATTGATTGATTGTTTGGTATCAGAATGCAGAGATATGTGGCCAAAACAGATACAAATTGAATGCATCCAGGGCCACTTTGTGGATTAGATCCTCAGTTTTATAGTAATACATTGCTTTGCTACAGTGAACACAATAGAAAGTAACTATTTCTGTACTTCAATATAAAAAAATCCATCCACAGAAAAGGCTGTAAGCAAAATAGTCTCCTGTAAATTGCATATTTCCACTTATATAATCTCACTTGCAGTCTTTACCCATTCCTTCCAGCCTCCTAAAACAGATGTCTTTTTACTTGCTTCTGAAAACACCTACTGTAGCTGATGTCTAATTCTTCCTCATTGTTATTCTGCCTACTCTATAAATAAAAGTTCTGCTTTATTGAAGGAATGGGATTGCAAGTCTACATTTACTCATTCAAACCACACTAAAGGCAACATTTTTGGTACTAGAGTGCCTTGTGAAGAGTTGCTTTTTGTTGTATATACTATACAGCACCCTAATGTTGTAATATTTAATGTATGATGCTCTTGAAGTTGCAGAGGAATGTCTGTATTTGCTATTCTCCGTTATCCTGTAATGATACTTGAGTTTCAGTTTCATGGAACTATCAGTACTCTTTTTTTTTAAAGAAATGCCTTGTTGATACATGCAATTATTTCTTTGACCAAGTTAGCAAAATATTTGTTGATTCCTTTTTTGTCCATTGCTTTCATCTAAAAAAGTTTTAATCCGATTTTCCTAATATTCTATGTTCTGTGCTGTTACAAGATGTAACAAGTACAAAAATCCTTGCCCTTCCATTTTTTTTAGTTTTTTGAACATGTTTTCATTGTTTGCTGATGTTTTCATCTTCTGCACTGCCCTCTGTGTAGCCTTCTGGGTGACCTTACAGCCCAGCATCACCATTTCTGTTCTGTCTTCCTTTCTCCATGGCTTGCCCTCATGGTGGAAGCCTTAGGTTATTGTACCCCTGGGAGAGCCATTGGTGTGGTGGACTGTTGGTGATAGGAGGTTCACAAATGCCCAGCATCATCCTGGTAGTTCTAGAATTGTCCTTCTTTGTTGATACTAGGAAACCAATATCATGTGACAAGTGTGAGCATGCAAGGTATACTACTATAGGGACCTTTGGCATACCTCATCCCAGATCACATCAACCACTTTACTGCAACCTGTAGTTACCCAGGTGGCATTAGAACAGTAGAACTGGCAGCTCTGCCCTGAAAGAGAATGTCTTCTGAGATGCACAGTTCTCCTCCTGCTCCATGTGCCTTCTGATACCTGGGCAAGTTTTTTCAAGGGGCAGGGCCCCCATGAAATCTTTGGACCCTATAACAGGTACTGGCCCCTAGACAGCAAAACTCAAATGACTTCCCAGTGATGGTCTCATTTGATGTCAGGAAGGCATTTGATAAGATTGAGAGGGACCAAATCTGGTGCATGGTGAGAACCATGGGTTTTCTAGGGAAGTTTCATGGCTAAGTACAGGTAATTTACCACCAGCTTAAGAAACAACTGAACACCCGGATATCAGACCCCTTCACCCTAGGCAGGGGAACCTGTCTGAGATGCCCCCTGTTACTTCTCTTATTTGACTTGGCTCTGGAGCCTTTAGCTCAGAAGCTAAGGGACTGTGAAGATATTCACTGTGTATCTTTGGGGGGTTCACAAGAAAAGTCTTGTTATATGATGATGATCTTCTGGTGTGTGTCACCAAGCCTGAAAAATATTTTCTAGAGTTGGTTCAGCATCTTCAGGCATTTAGGGCTATGATTGGCTTCAGAATGAATCCCCACTAAGTCATTGTATTGCTGTTATGCACTTGTGAACATAGGGACCTGCAGGGAGAGTTCCCTTTAGAATGGACCAAGGAGGACTTTAAATACCTGCTGGTACATGTTAGAAAAATTATAAAAATATATTAATGGGGTCAACTGCCCTCCCCACCACTGGAGAAGACTATACAGCTGTGTAGCAAATGGTACAATCTGCCATTATCATTACTGAGCAATTACAATGTCCTTAAGATGACAATACTACAAACATTTCTTTATCTGTTCCAGTTGCTGCCACTTCTTCTTCTTGACCAATTTTTTAAGAAGCACAGAGCATGCAAAATGGCATGGATTTGGTATATTAAGGCACAAGAATAAAAGTTGACCAATTAACTCAGAACAAAAGGTGGTACACCCCATTTTAAGAATTATTATTATTGGGCAGACCAATTGGCAAGCTTGCAGGAGAGGCACAAATGGACAATATCCCTAGAAATATTCCCAACTTGCTTGCAGTACCACAGTAGAGTCACCATTGGAAATCTCTTTAGAAGTATGAATAATCTCATAATATCTTGCCACATCTTTAACAACAACTGTAGGTGCCATGGATGAAGTCTCTTATGGTATAAGAGTATCATGTCACACAGTTTGAGCAGACAGAACCACCCATGAAACACTCCCCTTAATGTGGAGTGCTTCAGGTCACCAGTGACTATCACTCCCAGGTCCTTCTCCTCTCTGATGCAGATACTTGGACTACACCCAGGTAGTACTCTGTCCTGGGATTCTTGGCTCCAATATGCATAACTTTGCATTTCTTGGCATTGAAGCCAAGTTGCCAGATCCTGGACCACCTATCCAGCTTTTCCAGATCTTCCTGTAGGTCTTGTATCCCATTAGCTGTATCCACTCTCTCGCAGAGCTTGGTGTCATCCATGAATAGGCACATTTTGCCCTTAATGCCATCCCCAGGTTTGCCTCACAATCCTTTTAATGAGATGACACACTTGTGCTTTAAGAGGCATCTCACACAGCACATAAAAACTTACATTGGAGTGTCTTCTTGAGATTTTGATTGATCTAACTGTGAAGGGAAGCTCAGTAGTTCTTGCACAGAGAAGACATGGGAAGATAATCTCATTGCCATATGAGATGCTGTAACTGTACAACATACTTATTTACAGTATGTTCTTTATAATGTAGTGAAGCGGAAAGGCATGCTAGGCCAAGGCTCATTTCTAGGTGCAGCATGGGGGGGTAGAGGGAGAGGAGAAAAAAATTAGCAAAAATATGTCAGATAATCAGAAAACGTAGTGTACATGGTAAGGAGGCAAAAATAATTTTACATGATACAAAAATATCTCAGAGGCAAAATGCAACATAACCCAGCAAAGGTGTAATATACCCCAATTGAAAGAACAGTAGACTGATTAAGGTGAGGAGAAGGGCAAGTGTAGGGGGTGCAAAATTGATGGATAGAGACCCCTAACAGGAAAGCAGCAGAACTGGAATGAAAGGATAAAATATTGCAGACTGCTTGTGACAGAAAGAAGAGAGTGTGAAGTATGCTATAAGGAGAGTTTTAATGGAAGTGAGAAAAGTAGAGAGATGAATTCAGAGTGGGAGGTTGTCCAAGACATGAGGGTGATGGAAAGAGAAGGTAGACTGCCCAGCTGAGGTTTTACGGTAAGGTTTGGAAAAGGAACAGGAGTCAGACAAGCAAAAGTAGTAGAAGGAGAAGATGGAGTGGGAGAGGGTGGATAGGTAGGAAGAAAGGGCACAGAGACAGATTTTGGTCAGAAAGGAAAGAAGCAGTGAAGGAGGTGTAAGACTACAGAAACTGAGACAGAAAATGAGATAGAGAGAACAGTGGTATGTGAGTGGAGTGGCATCAAGAATGAAATTCAAAACTGCAAATACAAACATACGAAGAAGCCAGCAGAAGAAGGACATTTGGTCTATCAAGTCTGCTTGTATTGCAGGGTCCACAGCTTGAGCTGATGTTCCTGCCCTCCCTACCTCCCCACTCCTCCCATCCTCCTTACCCATGATCCTTACTTGCCCCCTATGCCTAGCCTAGCCTCTCTTAAAGCTGCTCACTGTCTTCAAAGAGATGACCTCTTCCAGCAGTGCATTTCAATTGTCCACCAACCTCTCTGTGAAGAAGTGCTTGCGGACCTCCCTCCAGCTTAAGACTGTGTACCCATGTGTTATGGTTGCCACTCAGCTTAAAGAGACTGTCCTTACCAACCTTATTTATCCCTTTCAAGTACTTGAAGGTCCCAATCATGTCCCCGCTCTCTCTCCCCTGTCTTACATGGAGTACATGTTCAGTGCCCTCAACCTCGCCTCGTATGCCTTACCTGCTGACCCACTGTCATCTTTGCATCTTTGTAGCACTCCTCTGGACCTTCTCCAGCAGGTTAATGTCCTTTGTGATGTGTGGCACCAATACTGAACTCCATACCCTAGATGCGGCCTTACCAGCAATGTGTACAAGGGCAGTATAACCTCCTCTCTCCTACTACTTATCCCCCTAGATATGGATCCCAGCATCTTGTTTGCCTTTGCTGCTGTTTTCTTGCACTGTGTGGAGTGCTTCAGGTCACCAGTGATCATCACTTTCAGGTCCTTCTCCTCTCTGATGTAGATACTTGGACTACACCCAGGTAGTACTCTGTCCTGGGATTCTTGGCTTCAATATGCATAACTTTGCATTTCTTGGCATTGAAGCCAAGTTGCCAGATCCTGGACCACCTCTCCAGCTTTTCCAGATCTTCCTGTAGGTCTTGTATCCCATTAGCTGTATCCACTCTCTCACAGAGCTTGATGTCATCCATGAATAGGCACATTTTGCCCTTAATGCCATCCCCAATGTCATTGATGATAACATTGAACAACACCAGCCCCAGCACCAAGCCCTGTAGGACCCCACTGGTTACCTCTCTGGCACCAGATAACTCTTCCCCCACAACCACCATCCGGGTTTTGTCACTCAGCCGGTTTTCTACCTATCTAGCCATCTTTTTCCCAACCCCAAGATCCACCAAGTTCCTGATCAACCTTTTGTGAGGCAAAGAGTCAAAGGTCTTGCTGAAATAAAGATAGAGGATGTCTACCACTTGGATCCTGTCTACTGTCTCAGTGTCAAAGAAGTCAATCAGATTTGTTTGGCATGATCTCCCCAATGAACTCATGCTGCCTCACATCCTGGAGACCATGATCCTCTAGATATTCCACCAGCCTTTCCTTTAGAATGGTCTCCATGAGCTTGCCCACAATGGAGGTCAGACTGTCTGGTCTGTAATTCCCTGGGTCATCCTTAGGACCGCTTTTGTGGAGGGGCACTACATGTGCTGTTCTGCTGTTCTCCAGTCCTGTGGTACCATGCCTGACACTAGTGAACTATTAAATAGGTCTGCCAGTAGCCCTGCCAGCTCCTCAGCCAGTTCATTTAGTACCCTTGGATGTACTATGTCTGGGCCTGTTGATTTGTACACCTTCAGTGTCAGCAGCCCCTCCCTTACTCTATCCTTCTCTGTCACTACATCTGTGTTCCCCTTCCTCCATGCTCCTCTTATTCCTCCTGAAGGCACTGGTCTGCCCTTCTCCTTGGTGAAAATGGAATAGAGGTATTTATTCAGTATCTCTGCTTTTCACCCATTATCCTCCACCCACTCCACCCCTTTCTTAAGCCTAACAATCCCTTTCTTCTTGTCCCTTTTCTCACTTACATAAAAAAAAGCCTTCTTCCCTTCTTAATTCCTTCAGCTATCTGCATTTCCTTCTGTGCCTTTGCTAGCTGGACTTCTTTACTTACCTCACTAACCAACCTTAGGTAATATTCCCTATCCACCTCTCTTTTCATCTGCCTGAATTTTCTATAGGGCAGCCTCTTTTCACTTACTACCTAGGCAACGCCAGAACTGAATCAGCTGGGCACTTTGGCCTATGTGTTCTTACCCCCTGAGCCTAACGCACTCATCTGTGGCAACCAGTATTCCTTCCTTAATGATGGATCACCTTTGGTCCACCCCCATATCTGCTTTGATGCCACCCAGATGGCTTCTTAGCACTCTGCCTATTTTCCTGAAGTCCACCCTCCTGAAATCCAAGATGTTGGTCTTAGTTGGGATGCTTTCCCTGCCCATATCCAACTGGAACCACACTGTGCCATGGTCACTTCCACCCAGTGGTTCCCTGACCATTATTTCCTGTACATGCTCCCCATTTGTGAGCACCAGATCAAGAATTGCCTCAGCTCTTGCTGGTTCATTGATGCCTTGAGTCAAGAACCCACTTTGTAGTCCTTCCAGGATCACCTGACTCCTAGCACTTGTGGAGGATATGCTCCAGTCCACCTTAGGCAGGTTGAAGTCCCCCACAATTACCACCTCTCCTTTCCCTGCAGCTAACAATATTTGTGAGCTGAGTTCCCTGTCCCTCTCCTCATCCTTATTGGGTGGTCTGTAAACCACTCCCAGCCTCACCCTTCTCCTTCTATTGGACCCTAACTGAACCCATAATACCTCCCCCTCCTCCTCCCCTTCCTCTGACTCCTCCCACATGCAACTTATTCCCTCCTTGATATAAAGTGCCACCCCTACCTCCTTCTCAACTACCCTGTCCCTTCTGTACAGTTTATATCCAGGGATCGCAAGGTCCCAGACATGGTGTGATGTTGCCCAAGTCTCGGTTACTGCAGCTATGTTCACCTTCCTGTCTGTCAATAGTGCCTGCAGGTCATCCATCTTGTTTCCAAGACTCTGCACATTCAGAGACACCACCCTCCACCTTGAATCTGACCTTCCTTCTCTTTCCTGTATTCTTCTATTCACATTTATTCCCTCTATGCCAAATGTGCTCCAGGCTAGCAAGGGTTGCTTTGGGGGCAGCACCATAAACCATATGTGTAGTCAGATA
Organism: Neoceratodus forsteri; assembly: GCA_016271365.2. NCBI lineage: Eukaryota > Metazoa > Chordata > Ceratodontiformes > Ceratodontidae > Neoceratodus > Neoceratodus forsteri. The sequence goes on along the minus strand of CM057449.1, from coordinate 1,122,169,618 downwards.
CAGGAAGGATCATATTCAGGACTGGCTCAAGGCAAAATAGAAGTAGCAAGCACATCTTGATGCAATATAATGTGCTGAACTTCAGGCAGAATTTTTTTAAACATAGTGTTCATATGAGTGGAAAAGTCTAGAGAATGATTCTGTCACACTAAGGTACAGTACTTGAAGTGAGGCATCTCTTTAAGGGTGTTGTCATCAAGAGTCATGAAGACTAAGTTTAACTGAAACCTATCTGTCCTTGCATTAGTCACAAGAGTCATAGAGACAGGCATGATGAGAGAGCAGGTCTGAACAGAACCAGCACAAGATGTTGTCAAAGTTCCAATTCAAAGATTATTTCAGTTCAGGTACACAGGCTCTAGATGCAAAATGAACAGTGTAAACCATATAAATATGTATGTGCAAGGAGGAACAGAGTGAGGGGAAGTAATTAAGAAAAATAAAGACAATGATGGGACTCAGAACAGAGCCTTGTGGATTCCAGATCTGACAAAGATGTGTGCAAAATAGCTTCCATGTCAGAACAGTGACTGTGGAATAGCGAACCATCACAATGCCGCAGAATCCACAGCGTGAACACTTTTGCACAAGTCTTTTCTCACCTGCACCCCCCATTGTGGGGGACTTTCCCCCACACAGCCATTAATTCAAGATGGTGGCCACGCTGGGCTAGCCATCGGACTGTTGCCTGCTGCGTTTTATTATTCCTGTTTTTGTTTTGTCATTTTAAAAGTGTTTTTTGTTTTAAAAGCACTTTTATCATTTAAGTGCAGGACTTAAGGTTTTGTTTGTATTCCCGCTGAGCGTTGTCATACTACAACTAAACTGGGCAAGAATGGAGAAGCCACTGAGTGCCTAAATGCCTAAATGCTGTTTTTTATGTTTCCCAGTGTTTATTTTATGGTTACTGCAGCTGGACTCTGAGTATACGTGGTTGGACGCACTCAGTTGGGATTCCAGGGCGCTGTATGGTTTGTCATCTGGACTGCTGTGTGAGACTAGGTGCATTGATAGAATATATCAACCTGTGAACTGGAAATCATTTCCTGAAATATGTAGCACAGAGCTGTATGAACTTGACTGATTCTGCAGCTTAATGGCTGCCTCTTAGTGTGGGGATTCGGTCGGTGTTACATTCCCTGAGCGTGACCCCTCCAGCACTTTTTGGAGGATAGTGGCTTATTGAATGGGATTTGGAGGAGCAGAGATTCACTGGGGCATGTACGACCACTGTTGGGTGAGGATAACGGCATGGGACTGCTTTGTTCCCTTGTTTAAGTTAAATATCTGAATGAGAGAGTCCTGTATGAGAGGATTACTTTGTCGGACGTAAGAATTTTTGTTTATGCCTGGAAGTGGTGTTGATGTTTTGGGGCACTACTGAATTAACCTGATCTCTGCTCTTTATTTGAACCCTGGCTTGGAATTGGTTTTCTGTTGAACAGTAGGAGGTTTCTGTTTGCTGTTTACCTGCCTGAGTCTGCCCCTATGCAGGGGAGCTGGCCGGTGGATCCGTGGCTTTCCTAGGCTCTTACGGGTACCGACTGGTGGGCTGGTGCCAGTGGGGAGTTGAAGTTGTGGGATGCAGAGATCTCAGGTGGTGCTCAGCATAAATAGGGCCTCTAGGGTGTGGTCATCTCTGGAAAATGGGATTCCTGGACTGTCATCTTGAGAACTTGCCCATCAGGAAGCTTAAAATTGAATGGTCAGGTTACAAACTTTTACTTTCATTCAAACTGTTACTGTTTCAGGCAGTGAGAGTGCCCGTGCTTAAATTTTATTTGAACCTCCCAGATAGTGAGAGGGCCTGGGGGCCTAAATCTTATTCAACATTATTCCTCTGTTTTTATTTTGTTGGTTATTTTGGGGAGAGATCATATACGTTCTAAGGATTTGACTGAAGGATTGATTTGCTATTGTGAAACCGACTGTTTGTAGTGACTTGGAACTGTTCGTTGGTTTGGGTGGAGGTGAGAGCCCACCGGAGAGACCTAACATTATTATTTTGAATCTCTGGAGGTGTGAACTCTTAACACAAAGTCATTATGAGACTGGATTTTAGTTTATTATGTTTTTAAATTGTTGATTTTCCTCCTTACTTCTGATGCTATGTGAGAGATAGCAGAAGAAGGAACTAAATATAATTTTGGAGTGGTATGGTTTTGTTTTTGTTCGTTTATTATTTTTGTTACTTTATATTATTTTACTTTTAATCGACTTATTTTTTAGTTGAACTGGTTGTTTTTGAGATTTGTGTGTTATTATATTATTTTGTTTTAGCTGTTTAAAGTTGAGGATTTGTATTTGATCTGATGTGTTTACCTGTTGCTCCCCCGGTTGTGTGCTACTGGTTGGTGGTTGTTTGCATTGAGATTAGGGGATCCCCTAAGGAGACAGGGTGTAATGAGGGGTAAAGAAGTCTGCCCCTATATTGCAGCCTAACCTTATTTTGGTCTAAAAACATTCTGTATGTACATATGGAGATAAAAAAGCTTATAAACCCTTATAAAGAGCTGAGCTACAGTTGCAATATTAGTGTGCCTCTTTTAGCATAATAATTTAGCAGAAATGAGTAATGTCTGGCCTACGTGACTGCAAGCACAGACACAGACTAGTGTCCAAAATTCTTTATGATTAGCTTTACTGACTGCCCTTATATGGACAGTCTAAGGTCTTAGTGGAAACTTATCTCTTTCCTCTGAACTTTGGTGACTAGTGGTAACAACACATGTTGCCCTCCATATATGGTAACTAAAATGTACTCTGCTTATATTTTGTACTGACTAGAAGTGAGATCATACTCATACCAGAAAAAATATGTTATAACCTTATAAGTTGATGTGTATGCTGTTTTTTGACCAATCATAGGTAGTTCTAAAAATAGATACATTGCTTTTACTATATAAGTAAGCTTGTACAGCCTGTTATTTTGAAGAATGTACCACTTGTAGCCTGTAACTTCTCGCTGTGATTATTATTATAATCATTAAATTCTTCCGCCATCAGTCTCGCCTCCGTTCACCTTCTTTCTAAGTATCTGTAATTAGTAATTTACTAACTGTAGTTTTTCACAACGCTTACAATTGGTGCCTTAAGACTCGGATCGTTGGTGCTGCATGCTAAAGAGGCTGTCTAACTGCTGGTCGGTTGGGCAGCCAGCCCCATAGAAGGGTGAGGATGCTCGGAGACGTGTTACTGCTGGCTTAAAGTGAGAAGGAAAGGTACACACAGACAGCCACAGCCACTTGACAATCAGGTGATGTATGCTTCTCTTATTCATTTAAAGTAATTAAAAGTAAAAAAAAAAAGATAATACTTAACTCTGTAGGAACTCATGGGGCAGAGTAGGTAAGTGAAGGTACTGGGACTTGCAAGCCGGACCTCACAAGGGAGCCATAAGACATAGCCAAACAGGCTGGGGCACCAGTGCACGGGTGAGCCCAGCTGTGGAGGCTAGGCAGGCAAATAAGAAAAATGAGTATGGAAACAATAATAGGTCGTTTTTTGGGGAAGCATCTAAAGGGGGGAGCATATGAACCAGTGCCTGATGACCAACAGGCGCAATTGTATTTTACTCAGCAAGTGTCCCTCCGCAATGAGAAAGTAAAGAATGAAAAGAAATTTTGCAAATGCATTGCAAGGGTTGTGGCAGTATAATGAGACCATTGTGTGTCGACGAAATAAAGAATTAATACAGTTAAAGGAAGAGAAAGATGGAAATGATATGTTGTCTCAGTTAGGATTAATGAATTTAACACTAGAACATAAAGATAGTGTTACAAAGGGTCAATACCAAGAATTAGAACAACAGCGTGATGACCTTAAGGCACAACTAATAAAAGTAAAAGGAGATTTGTGCCTGTTAGAGAGAGATTGTGCCCTCTTACAAATTAAATTAGATCAGCAATCGCAAGAGCACGCCGCTGAGACTAGACGCCTCTACGCCGAGCTCCAAAATGCTGCAAATAAAATACAAGAAATACAAGAGGCGCAAAACCCGTCAGATAACCTCCAAAATGTGGAAGAGAAGGAGGTGGTAACAGTCAAAATGGCCCCGGTACAGACGCGGGGAACCTCATTAACAGGAGGTACTATGTCAGCAGCTACTAGGTATCAGCAGGAGCAGCTCCTAGCGCAGTTAAGATTACAAGAAACCAAGCACATGTTAAAAAAGGAATATGCTAAAAAAAGTGGGGACAAAGTAGAGGAGGAGAAGCACCAAGCGTTGGAGGAAAAGTATGGGCAACAAGCCAGGAAGATAAGAAAAGCCCTTGCTTTGGATGACGAAAAGTCAAAGAGGCAAAGAAAGCAGAGGCGGCAGAGGACCAAGCCCCACTAGCCGACCAACAAGGGAAAAAAGAAGGAACGGGAGGAATGGACAGAACAGGAGGAGACAGTGGGGATGGAACAGGACAGGGACAAATGGAAAGAGACGGGCGAAAAGGTAGTAAAAGTCAAAAAAATTATAAAGGAGTTCCCACCAAAACCAGATGAGGGAGTGAGGGAACCAGAGACCCCCGTAGTCAAGGATTTGACTATTGAAGAAATCACAAATTTAGGGAAAATGATCGGTCCTGTCGATCACAAAACCAACTTACCTGAACTACGACAAAAACTAAAACAACTTACTACAACGCTAAGGCTAACCAACCAGGATGTATGTAGGTTAGTGATGTTTAGAAATTGTCAGCAGCCTTGGCTGAGGCAATGCCGCCCGGCATAAGGGACCCATGAAGGGCGCTAAAACGCCAACTCATGGGCAGACTTTAATGAGGTAGTGGAAGCCATTAGGCGGTGCGAGGAGAATCAGCTCGACAAGAGGTGGGTTGGGATAGGATATTACAGACCAAGCCCCAGGAAGGGGAGGGTCCCCGAGTTTTTATCCCACGACTGTTTGAGGTGTACCAGAGGTATGGGGGCCATGATTACCCCACAGAAGATGATACTACCTTTAGGGACCTGTGGATTCGAGCATATGACTTGGATCCCACCCTACGGACAGTCGTTAAATTAGCCCCAACCCAGGAGGAACGGATTACCCTCCTGGAAACTTATCTTAATGAGAAGCAGCGAAAAGCGGAAGTGGCCGCTGTGACTTGGACTAATGAGGGACCACAAAAGGAGTCTAGGACATGCTTTAATTGTAAAAAGCCTGGGCATGTAATGAGTGACTGTTGGGCAAAAGGAGGAGGTAAACAAGGACAAGGACCCCGACAATTGGGGAGGGGCCGAGGACAAAAAAGACAAGACACAACAGACAGACCACGACGCGGGGGTGATAGTGCACAAGATTTGTTGGACAGACTACAGACAATATTAGATGCGGCCGAGCGCAAAAAGCCGACCGCCCCGCCCCAAGAATTTGATGATGAAGACCTCGTCAGGCGACTGGCGGCAATCAAACGGTTAACCGAAGAATAGGGAGGCGGAGGCCCCGGGCCCCCTGATTCACAATGGGTGTGTGCATTAACATTTGATAAACAGGGGCGACTAACCGTACTCACTTAAAGTGGGAGAAAATGGGTAATAGCTTTAGTTGATACCGGGCAGCTGCCCTACTACTACTATGCACATACCATTAGATCCAGATAAACCTCCCATACAAATAGAGGGGTGTACAGGGCATACAGCACAGGGATATGTTAGCTACCCCCAAATAATTGCCCTAGGAACTAAAGTAGTCGGAAAGGGAAGACTCATAATGATGGAAGGGAGCCTAGTGGAGCAAAACATAATAGGAAGTGACCTCTTAAAGAAACATCGCTTAATTATTGACTTGGTCAATAAGTGTTTGCGCCAAGTAAATATTAAAGGATACGGTACTACAACAGTACCTGAAAGTTACATCTGGGCATCAGTTAAATCTAACAAGGTGTATAATCGGCCCGAGGTAAGCCAAACAGAATTACAACAAATAATAGACAAATACCCCAGTGTCTGGGCAGTGTCTGGTACTGACTGTGGAGTAGTCAGCGATACAGAGATAGCAATAGAGGGCCCCGACCCTGGGCATACCAAGCAGTACCCCATCCCCAGGAAGCAGTAACTGGAATAGAACCAGTAATAAAAGATTTATTGTCCTAAGGGGTATTAAGGACTATTTGTTCCACAGCCAAAGCCCTATTTGGCCAGTTAAAACCCAATGGTAAATATCGGCTTACCATAGATTACAGGAGATTAAATAAAGTAACCCCACAAGTTAGCCCCATCATAAGCACAGCAATCGAAATGTTTAATAAACTTAAACCTACCAGTAAAGTCTTTTCAGTACTTGATCTAGCAAACAGATTTTGGTCTTTACCCCTTAGACAACAGGACCAGTATAAATTCACTTTTACCTTTAAAGATCAACAATATACATTTACCCGCTTACCACAGGGGTTCCACTCCTCCCCAACACTGTTCCACCGATATGTGCAACAAGTGCTCCAAGAGGAGGGACTAGAACATGAGGTAGTCCAATATGTGGATGATTTGTTATTACAAAGCAAAAATATGGCAGAGCACGCCAACTGTTGGACCGTAGCTCAAAGCCCTAGCTAAAAGAGGTCTTAAATAAATCCAGAAAAGGTACAAATTGCTAGACCAGAAGTAACGCTTTAGGAACTATAGTGTCAAAAGAGGTAGGAGAATTGACCCTGCAAGAGTCAGCTTTTATACAAAAATTGCCTCACCAACAACTGTAACAGGGCTCAGGAAACTGTTGGGAATGACCAATTTTTGCAGAGATTATATCGAGGGGTACTCGGAAATCACTAAGCCACTATATACACTACTGCGAGATAACCCACAGAAAGAGGACAAGCTAATGTGGGAAGGGGAAGAATTGCAGTGCTTTAAAAAATTAAAACAGGCATTAATGCAAGCCCCAGCTTTAGCTGTCCCAGACCATGCAAAGCCATTTATAATACAAGCAGTAGCAACGGATGACACCATAATAGCTGTGCTATTACAAAATCATTGGGATAATTTAGTCCCCATAACATACTTAAACAGACAAATGTCTAAAGTAGAACAGGGATTTAGCCAGTGTGAGAAAACTTTGTTGGCAATAGCATGGGCAGTGCAAGCTTGTGAAGAGATAGTTGGTTTTAGCCCCATAACTATCCAAACCACTCACACACCCATCAAATTACTAATAGAGGGAAAAGCCAAAGGAGTTAGCCATAGCAGACAGGCTAAATGGCTACTTGCCTTACAAGATAAACAAGTCACAGTACAAAACTTAACAAACCCCATATGATGCAATACTTAGACTATCAAGGAGAACCACATGACTGTGGAGAGCTCATGCAGCAGGAAGCCTATTTATCTCCATTCATAGAGAGACATGACGATGGTAAGACTTATACCATGTTGTGTGTTGATGGGTCCAGATATTGGGAAAAAGGAAATGCCTATACGGGAGCTGCTGTGTATTTTAATAGTGGAGATGATGATGAAACTAGACCACCTGAGGAACAGCCAATACTTATTAAATTGTCACCCGGAGACTCATCTCAATACGCTGAGTTAGTTGCTATATATGAAGCCATAAAAGCAGTTCCATTTGGGCGACTTACAATTTGCACTGACTCACAGTTTGCCATAGGCTCATTAACCACCTGGTTGCCCATATGGGCTAGGAGGGATATGAAAACATCCACAGGAGAACATGTGCAACACAGACAGCTATTAGAAGCAATTTTAAGGGAAGGGGAAAAGCTCCCAGGGAGGATAGCGTCAGTCAAAGTAAGAGCTCACACCCATAGTAAGTACGGTTATGGATCGTTCGAGGAATGGGGAAATGAAGAAGCTGATAAATGGGCTAAAATTGCTGCCAAAAGAGGGGACCCCTGGAAAGGAATAAGACCGCAAGATGAACAAAATTCAAGTAGAGTTAGTGAAGTTAAAAAGGTGGAGGCTTTACCTAATTTGCAGGAGCTCCAAAAACAAGATCAGTGGATTCAAGAGAAAATAAAACAAGTACAAGAAAATCCCAAAATGTACGGGGCTTTTACAATAATAGATAACGTGTTATATCAAAGGGGGGAGGATAAAATCCCAAAATGGGTAGTGCCAGAGTCACTACAAAAAGACATAGTACTAGAAAACCATCAATGGGCAGGACACCCGGGAAAAGACAAAACATGCCAGATTATTAAAAATAAATACTACTGGCCTGAGATATCTAAAACTGTTCAATCAGTATTACAGACTTGCTTAATATGCCTCCAACAGGATCCCAAGCGAGAAAAATACTCCCTACAGCGATTACCCCTGGCAGATGGACCTTGGGATGCATTACAAATTGACTAGTGGGCCTTTACCCACCGCAAAGGGGGGATATAAGTACATGCTAGTAATAATAGATATGTTTTCAAAATGGGTGGAGGCGTTCCCAGTTAAGAGTGCAAATGCTATAACAGCTCGAATTTTGTACACACAAGTCTGTGCTAGGTGGGGGTTCCCCAATATCATAGAATCCGACAGGGGAACTCACTTTGTAAATCAAATAATGCAGGAAATGTGTAAAATAATGGGAGTTCAGCAGCGATTACACCTACCATATAGGCCTCAGGCCTCAGGGATGGTAGAAAGACTAAACCGGACTTTAAAAAATGCCCTAAAAAAGGCAGTATTGGATGAGGGAAAAGACTGGGTTATACATCTCCCAGGGATCTTAATGGCTATCCGAGGGACCGTCCAAGCTAGCACAGGATTAACCCCTTATGAGCTAATGACAGGAAGGAGGATGAGGTTAGCCCACCCACAAGATGTACCCCCACCAAACTCAGCTACCCAAGATAAGGTTAAACATGAGAAGTTTTTAAAATCAATACAATATCAACTAGAGAAATATTTGACCTTTGCAGCCAAAAACATGGCTGTAGCACATGAGCAAAATAAGTAGGGTAGACAGCCAGTGGCAGGATGGGGGTTACCTATAGAAGAGGGAGATGTGGTAATGGTAAGAAAGGGAACAAAAAAATCCATGGAAGGATGCTAACTGGTTGGGACCGTACAAAGTGTACAAAGTGTACAAACGAGTAGGTGAAAGTACAGTGTATGTGGTTAGAGTAAGTAGTAAGAAAGGGGTCAGAGGAAAAAAACAGGAATTTTGGGTGCATGTTGATCAGTGTAAAAAAGTATCAAGTAAAGTTGGTTGAAAAAAATTAAAATACTGCACTTGATGTTTTCAGCCATGAAGACCCAAGGCATTTTTGTCATCAACCTGGTAGTAGTCATCAAGTTTTCTATGATCCTCAGCCTGCATATTAATGTGGAGCAGATTAATGTCACGTGTGAACCTAAACAGTCGGTCACACTGTTAGTTAAATGGAACTGGGACCCTGTTAATACAAACGACTATACCACACGAGCATGGAAAGCCACCTGGACCAAGGACAACGACATTTTTATATCCAAAGACTGGTGTGTGGACTCACTTAACGATTGGTCCAGCTGTGCCTCAGAGGTTAAGACTGGATCCCAACACAGTTATATGGATTGGACACAAAATGGATCTCTTGTCATAAACGGGACTACACCAAAAGATAATGGTGCCTATGTGTTGGTTCTATCTTATTGTCTCTGGGGTAGCAATACTGTCTGTAATTATGCTAGTGCAGCTAGCTCACTGCGTTTTGCAGTCTCAGATGCTATATACTTAACTGTAAAACCAATGGAGTGCCCCAATGTGACACCAGGGCCAGAGAGTGGGCTCACAGCAACTCCTATTGACCAAGTACTTGTAAATAACGTAAAGTACAATAGAATGCATATAAATCTAGACTTTTCTGGCTGGAACATAAATGTTAACAGTAGTTGTGCTAACACTAGTGTGTCAAAGTTTTATGCCACCATGTTAATTGACATGTTAGGTGCCTTCCATGCCAAAACAGAAGTATCACAGCACCTTTAATAGTGAAGGGAGGCCAAGGACATTAGGAAAAGTGAGACCTATGGGGGGATTTGGCTGGACTTTTTGGATCAGGAATGAGTATATGGAACCGGGCAGACCTGGAGGCTATTAAAAGTTACCAAGACCATTTTAATACTAATACTGGAGAAAAGGTCTTGCTGCCACTCACATTAGGCCAGCAGGGTTTGGCAATGGAAGAGCGCTTATCTGTGTACAATATACATGAGGTGGGATGTTTGTTTAAAGAGGTAGAACATAAAATTAATGAAGTAGTAGCTGAGTATAATAAAGAAGTTTTTAATAAAACCGTAAATAAGGCTATAGTGTGTAGTGCTTATGGATCTTATGTTTTAACTCAAGTTAGTCAACTGCTACAGGAAATTACTAATAATCAATTGCCTAATCAAATCTCTGATGCACAGTTAAAATTGTGGTACTGCCCAGATTGCCTTAATGTTACTGACAGTAAGTGTATGATCTTTTGTCTCAAGGATAGGGCCCCACCCATGTGGTGGGTCCGTAAGGTTACCAAAGTGTATGTTAGGCCTCAAATGTTCAGACCCAGTAGTACTCTCAGTTGCACCATGAGGGTGTCTCTTGTGGTAAAACTACCCCATGTCGAGTATAATAGAGAAGTGTACTCTCAAATAGTAAAGGTACACTCTGTTGGGTATCTACAAGGCCAATATTATGCATATCGAGTCTCACCCCCAGAGATCCTAGTGCGCAGCAATGATGGGTCATGGACAGCACCAAACTTACATTGCTGTGAGGAAATACAAAATCAATGGATATGCCAGTGTGACATCATGTCACAGACACAACCAATCTGTGGGGAGATTCCCATAGGCCAAATTGAAAATGACACCGCATGGTGTCCCGTCCAGTTAAAACGATGGTACACCCCACAAATCAGTGTAACATATAATGGTACTAACCAATATTGTGTTGTTACTAATATACCTGTTTTATCATATGAAGGACAAATGTGTGCCATCAACAACCCAAATTTTTGCATCACTCCCAAACATAATGTATATATTGGTGACAAAGTGTTACACCCTATTACAGAGGCAGAAGACAAGAGTTATAACGTTAAATTTAATAGCCCTCACCAGGCATATGATATTAATAAATATGCACCTCATTTGAGCGGTAATACCTCCTCTGTCTCTTAACGTCAGTCACTTTTAAATCGAAAAGATACTCATTTAATACATATTCAAAATACCGCTCGTAAGGCACAAGCGAGTGTAAATGAGTTGCTCAGTGAGAGTGACAGTGAGCACTTAATTTACAGCTATGCAGGAGGGCCCTTGGGAGTCCTCTCATTTAAGGCACTACTCCTATTGCAAGTAGTCTTGGTTTTCATAGTAATTATAGGTCTATGTCAATTAAAATTTGCCATTCGTAAAATGCGCAGTGAAATGTATAGGCTCAGAGGAGCTGCATTATTGTACAACTAATAATTTGGCAATATAGGGCCAAAGGGGGGCTTGTAATGAGGGGTAAAGAAGTCTGCCCCTATATTGCGGCCTAACCTTATTTTGGTCTAAAAACATTCTGTATGTACATATGGAGATAAAAAAGCTTATAAACCCTTATAAAAAGCTGAGCTACAGTTGCAATATTAGTGTGCCTCTTTTAGCATAATAATTTAGCAGAAATGAGTAATGTCTGGCCTACGTGACTGCAAGCACAGACACAGACTAGTGTCCAAAATTCCCCTTATGATTAGCTTTACTGACTGCCCTTATATGGACAGTCTAAGGTCTTAGTGGAAACTTATCTCTTTCCTCTGAACTTTGGTGACTAGTGGTAACAACACATGTTGCCCTCCATATATGGTAACTAAAATGTACTCTGCTTATATTTTGTGCTGACTAGAAGTGAGATCATACTCATACCAGAAAAATATGTTATAACCTTATAAGTTGATGTGTATGCTGTTTTTGACCAATCATAGGTAGTTCTAAAAATAGATACATTGCTTTTACTATATAAGTAAGCTTGTACAGCCTGTTATTTTGAAGAATGTACCACTTGTAGCCTGTAACTTCTCGCTGTGATTATTATTATAATCATTAAATTCTTCCGCCATCAGTCTCGCCTCTGTTCGCCTTCTTTCTAAGTATCTGTAATTGGTAATTTACTAACTGTAGTTTTTCACAACGCTTACACAGGGAATGGCAGAACATTCCCCACCTCCATCCAACAGTGGAACTACCTAAAGAAACTAGGGGACACTACTATGCTAGCTACAGTAGTAGCACCAAATTAATCAAAGGGTTTTTAAGGATTTTTAAAAATCCCTATTGAGAATTGTGAAACCTTTAGTTAGGGAATTTGTTTTGTTTGTTAGTGTGTTCACTGCTACCCAGAGAGGGTTGACTCATCTGATAGTGTAGTTGAAAATCTACCAGATGGCACTTAAGTACTGTAATAGGAACTGGCCTTTTTCTGTAGGTATAACAAAAAGAATTTTAGAGGATTTTTTCCCTAAATTTTGAGAAGGATAAATAGGGAATCTCACAAATTGCTTGACAAATTTGGTACCACTACTGTAAGAGTTATGACCTGAGGCAACAGAGGAGACAAAAAAAAACCCTATGAGGAGGAAATCCCTGGGGATCCAAGGCCTTGGTTGCCTTCCCTCCCAGCTTGGGATAGTTTATTTAGTGATGGCTCTGCAGCTGCAATTTGGAAAACCCAATTAAAGGAAGGTGGAAAATATTCCAATTTGGAGGAAGGCTCTCACTCAAACCCTCTAGCAGGAACGCAGTGGAAGGTTGTGAGAAAACGCTGCAACAATACGTACAACCAAGGTGCAGGAGGAGAGCAACGATTGCTGAGGCACTCACCTGGCCGGCCCACCCTAAAATCAAACCAGGTGAACCAGAGGCAGTCATAGGGAGAATGTGGTGAAGGTGCCTTGAAAGGGAAACCACTAAAGTCAATGGCCAACCGTTACAGTGGAACACTAGAGCCAAAGGAGGTAACTTCTTCCACCCTTCAACACTAGTCTTAAATTCAACACCAGGAGCTGCTGTCACATAGCAGACAGCTAAAGCCAAGCCTGGGGTGAAGATATTCCCAGCTATGGGCCAGGTGAGAAGGATCCTGCACCAAGTTGGACATGCTCGAGAGGTGGACTAAATGTAGAGTGGGACCATTGGCTGCAGGAACCATGGACCAGAAGAGAATGGTTGGCATGACCTAGAAATTGATTGAGAGCTGAAAAGCTGGTGAGCTGAATGAGCACAGCATGCTGAGATCCTAAGGAGCATTGAGTGCTAAGACCTTGCAAGGTTGAATGCAGAATTGAGTGCAGCAGAATCCAAGAGGCTGAAGCCGAGGGGATGGCAGTAGGCATGAAGCAATGGTTTGTGTAAGCAAGAAGCAACGATTGTGTAAGCAAGTGTGGATCTGCATGTAGGTCAGTAAACAGAGTAGTAATAAGTGGACCTGCATGTATGTCTGCAAAACATAGGGCAATGAAACAGCACTGAATAGTGGGGCAAGCCAGCCAGCATTTAAAAGCCAAATCAAGGTGACAAATAGTCTGAGGATTTTCGGTGGCAATGGAAGATTTAGAACAGAAATAATTATCCACATGGGGCCATGACTGCCCAAACACTTCCCAGTCTCTGCCGTAGGACAAACAAGAAAGTGATGGAAGGCTGAGAACCACATGTAGATATGAAAGCTAATTTAACAGCCTCAGCAGGAGCTTTCTGGCTAACCTAAGAGTAGAACAGGTTGAATAAACATAGAAGCAACAATTTGTATGGAGAAAACGGAGTTGTAAAACTGCAATAAAACATGGAGACACAATGCTCTGAAAGCAGGTGTAGCCAGACAGTGCAATGAAGCTGCAATTATTAGGGGGATAGAACTGGGGGGAGCAGGGAAAACTGAAGTAAGGTGCCTGCCTGGTGCCATGGCTTGGAGGGACAGGAAGCGCATCCTTAGGATCACGAGAACAGTTGCCCGGGAGTCTGAGCTGGACGTCGTTGTCCACCTAGGAACAAATGACTTGGCTCATCATGAGATTAGAGCAGTGCAGAAGGACTTTGTAGAGTTGGGAATGGGCCTAAGACGAGTAGCACACACAGTATCCTTCTCAGAGGTGCTGTCTGTCAGTGGTATGGGTGAGGCGAGGGTACTTTGCACCATGCAGTTTAACGAATGGTTGAAAAAATGGTGTGGAGCACAGGGGTTTGGCTTCATTGGGGACTGGGGTTCCACCTGGAAGGACACCAGCCTATACTGGCAGGATGGTCTGCATCTGTCCAGAAAGGGAACAAGTCTTTTGGGCAATCAGTTCAAATGCTTCATTGGCAAGCTTTTAAACTAGTCAAGGGGGGAGGCACTGAAAAGCAGCAGGAAAATCCCAGCCTCCCCCTACAAAACAGGGTAGTAAATGAGAAAAAGACCAAGGTAGAATGGTCAGTGGGGGATGCTGCTACAGAAGGTAAAGCCATCAAAAAATGGAGAGCAATGAGTATCAATGCCCATAGTCTGGGTAACAAGCTTCCTGAATTAGTGGCCTTGATGGAGGAGGAACATCTGGATATCGTGGCAGTCACAGAAACATGGTACACACAGACCCATGACCGGGACATAAACATACCAGGATACACTATCTACAGAAGGGACAGGGAAGGTAAAAGAGGAGGAGGAGTAGCTCTCTACATAAGGGAAGGAATCAAAGCAACAGAACAAAAGGGTAAACAGGGAGGAGAAGAAGCACTGTGAGTCAATTTGGAGGCAGGCAATGGCACCACAATCCGCACAGGGGTTGTATACAGACCCCCCTCTCAAGGGGAGGAAATGAACAAGGAAATGATAGAAAGTATACTTAGAATGGCAGGTAAAGGGGAGATATTGCTAATGGGTCATCTGAATATGCCAGATAACTGGAGTGCAGTTGCAGCAGCCACTTCTAAGAGCGGGGTTATTCTAGATGCCCTACAGGGGGCATGCCTTAGACAACTAGTATTGGAACCCACTCAAGAGGGAGCAATCTTAGACCTGATCCTCTCAAATGGAGATGGAGAGAGGATCACAGATGTAGAAGTGGGTAGCCATCTGGGAACTAGCGACCATCAAACAGTACGGTTCACAATAAACACAGCAATAGAGTCAAGCCATACAAAGGCAAAAGTACTGGACTTCAGGAGGGCTGACTTTGCCAGAATGGGTGAGTGCCTAAGGAATGCACTAGCAAATGGGCAGGAAGGAGGGGTGGAAGAACAATGGGGAATAATAAAAACTGCCATCACAGAGGTAACAAGCCTTTGTGTGAAGCAAATAAACAAAACAAAATGATGTAAGAAACCACTATGGTTCTCAAATGAGGTGGCAGTGAAGGTTCAAGAGAAAAAGAAAGCATTCAGAAAGTACAAGGAATCACAGAAGTAGCAGGACAGAGAATTGTATCAGTTAAAGCAAAAGGAAGCTGGGAAGGCAGTCAGAACAGCAAAGGCCCGAACTGAGGAAAAGATAGCCAACTCAGTTAAGAAGGGGGATAAAACCTTTTTTAGGTACATCAGGGAGCGAAGGAAAACTAAGGGAGGGATAGTGAGGCTTAATAAAGGGGAGCGGGTGGGCAGAGGGTGACTGTGAAAAGGCAGAGATACTAAACAAATATTTTTGCTCAGTATTTACAAATGAAGAGGGGGAGGTACCTAAAACAAACAATAGAAACACTCTGGATACAGAAGTTGATACCAGCCCATTTACAGAAGAAAGGGTTCTGAAAGAACTCTTAAAACTGAAGGTGGACAAAGTAATGGGTCCTGATGGGATTCATCCCAGAATTCTAAAAGAACTAAGGGTAGAACTAGTGACACCACTGACTACCCTCTTTAACAAATCATGGGAGGATGGGGTGGTACCTGAGGACTGGAGGAGGGCAGATGTGATTCCCCTTCATAAAAGTGGGAGCAGGGCAGAAGCAGGAAACTACAGACCTGTTAGTTTAACCTCAGTGATAGGAAAAATGATGGAATCACTTCTGAAGGAAAGAATTGTCGAGTACCTAGAGTCCAGAGGGGCACAGGACCCAAGGCAGCATGGGTTCACAGCGGGAAGGTCATGCCAGACGAATCTAATAGATTTCTTTGACTGGGTGACCAAAGTAGTAGATCAGGGAAGGGCTGTGGACATGGCCTACCTAGACTTTAGCAAGGCATTTGACTCAGTCCCACACAAAAGATTAATATACAAATTAGCCAGCCAGGGATTGGGTCCCAAGATGATAGCCTGGGTAAAGAATTGGCTGGAGAACAGGACACAGAGGGTAATAGTAAATGGAGTCCACTCTGAAGAAAGGGGGGTTACTAGTGGGGTACTGCAGGGTTCAGTATTAGGAACGGTCCTCTTCAATGTCTTTATAAGCGACATTGCAGAGGGACTGGAAGGAAAAGTATGTCTCTTTGCAGATGACACAAAGATCTGCAACAGAGTTGATGCACAAGGTGGGGTGGAAAGGATGAGAAAGGACTTGGCAAGGTTAGAGGAATGGTCAAATGTATGGCAGCTTAGATTCAATGCTAAGAAATGCAAGGTAATGCACCTGGGAAACAAAAACCCAGGGGAAGAGTACATAATGGGGGGTGAGATACTAACAACAACAAAAATGGAAAGGGACCTGGGGGTAGTCTTATCAGATGACTTAAAGGTGGGCAAGCAATGTGAGAGGGCAGTAAGGAGGGTTGGGGGATACTGGGATGCATAGGGAGAGGCATCACCAGTAGAAAACAGGAAGTTGTTATCCCTCTGTACAGACAGCTGGTGAGACCCCATCTGGAGTACTGTGTGCAGTTCTGGAGACCCAATCTCCGCAAGGACATAGACAAGATGGAAGCTGTCCAGAGGAGGGCAACTAAAATGGTGCAGGGTCTGCACCAGAAGACATATGAAGAGAAACTAAAGGAGCTTAATATGTATAGCCTCGAGGAAAGGAGGGAGGGGGGGACATGATAGAAACTTTCAAGTACCTCAAGGGAATCAACAAAGTCCAAGAGGGTAGCATCTTTCAAAAAAAGAGGTGTGCAAGAACAAGGGGGCACAATTTGAAGATGGGGGTGGCTCAGAGGTAATGTAAGGAAGTATTTTTTCACAGAGAGGGTTGTGGATGCATGGAACGGCCTTCCGGAGGAGGTTGTGGAGTCAAAAACAGTGGTTGAATTCAAGCATGCTTGGGACAGTCATAAGGCAATTCTAGGGGGTGGGGGAAGAAAGAAGTAGGCTGCTGGTTAACTAGGAACTGCAGCTTATCCATTAGGTAGGGAAATGGGCAGACTGGGTGGGCCAAGTGGTCCTTATCTGCCGTCAAATTCTATGTTTCTATGTAAGTAGAATGACAGCATGAATGAGCTGCAGAGCTAGGGTCAGGGTAACCCTTCGTCAGGTGAAAACAATTGAGTATGCAACATGGAGCAGCTATTATTGAGCTGAAACACACAGATAATGATTGCAGTTGCATTGCAGTAGTTTGAGAGTGGTGAGCAACAGTGTAAAAAAATAAGCACTGGATCCAACAGTAATTGGAGTAAACAGTAGCAGTGGCTGCAGTTGTAAGTAACTGAAAGCAGTTAGTATGAGCTTTGAGTAGCAGTATGATAGAAGTTTTGAAACAAAGCCCCAAAAGACAAAACCAAAACACAGCAACACAGAAAACAGGGAACAAGGCACAAAAACAAGACACATAAAACACAAGGAAGCACACAACTGGAGGAAAGATGCAAACAGGAAGCAGGAAAACAAACACCGAAATCCAGCAGAGACACACAGAAACAGCAGGCGGGTGGGGGGGGTAGGCCCCAGCCAGCTTGGAGGACAGACCAACAGAGCCTCCGGCTGCAAAGAAAAAAATGCATCACAATGAGGCTGAGAGGAACTGCTTATATAGCTCAGGAAGTGGGATTGGCTGGCTACTTGGCCACTGAACTCCAGGCAAAATCCTTTCCAATTGACAGAATTCTTTCATGTGACAACAAGCCATCATACACTTATGTCAGAAGACAGACCAGTGCCTATGGTCAAAACTGGGCTGCTGCTATTTTTGCCAAGCATTAGGGATGGAGAAAAGTTAATGTAAGTGCAAGGCTTACCTACAGTTGTCTGTGGTAAGAAGTTTTTGGAAGGATTATACTGTATCTATTCCAGATTCCTGGCTTTAGAGGTCAGGTACTAGTTGTAATAGGTCTGCCTGGTATGCTGTATTACTAAAACTGTTTGCTGACAGAACTCGCGGTTACTTAGCTGAATCAGCAGGCAAGTGCAAGGCGGACAACAGCAGACCTCAACAAGGCTTTCTGGTTCACTCAAGAGGCTACTGTAAGCTCCTTAACTTTTAACTATAATAATTATAATTCAGGGAAGCAGTAAGGAAAAGCATGCATTTCACAGTTTGACATAGC
Source organism: Neoceratodus forsteri (assembly GCA_016271365.2). Taxonomy (NCBI): domain Eukaryota; kingdom Metazoa; phylum Chordata; order Ceratodontiformes; family Ceratodontidae; genus Neoceratodus; species Neoceratodus forsteri. The sequence goes on along the minus strand of CM057449.1, from coordinate 1,122,151,285 downwards.
GGGAGTAATTTGAAGCCAGCAGGGTGCTGTGAAAGGAAAGTCTAGTGAAATTTAAATGAATAATTAAGCAGGAAAATGCTAATACTGAATTAAGTATAACAGATGGAGTTAAGAAAAATGATTAGTTCTTCTTCAGGTATGACAGAGAAAGGAGACAGGTAAAGGCAACATTGGAAGAATAATATAGAATGAAGTGAGGGTGATGGATGACATAGGGAAGTCAAATGAATTAAATAAGCTGTAGTTCAGTGGTTGCTGTTCAGACTTTATGTCCATTACATGACAATAAGATTAAATATGAAGGAAAGGAGGGACATAAACTGTGAGAAAGGAGGGACATAAACTGGAGATAGATACAGTACCAATAAACTGGGTTCTTAAAGGATTGCAAAATCTTCACGTTAACAAATCTCAAAGGCCAGATACGATTTACAGATGAGGTGCAATAGTTTGGAGGGTAACAAATGTAGTCCCACTGCACAAGAATGAGTGGATGATGCATTTGCATTTGCAAAATGAGTGTAAATACTGCAGAGAGGGTAATTGGGGTTAGACTAAATATGGCTTAGAATGAGCAATATGAGGTAAGAACTCAGGATTGACCTAATGGGATTATAGTCTTTTTCTGTCCTTACTTTAAACATCAAAATATGGAAACATAGACTCTGTCAGTTGAAAAGACCAGTACGGACATCTTTTCTGCCCCTTTTCCCTACCTCTTCTGATACCTCTAACACTATTTGGTCATTGGTATCCCTCCTTCCCCCTTCATCTACCCAAATTGCCCCTATAATTTGTATATTTCTGATGTCATTCTTAACAATATCTCCATGTGACTGGATGAAGGCTACATAGCCCAAGGTCCTGCAGTAGTACTTATGTTCCCCCTCTTACCAGCTGCCACTTGTCTTATGGAGGTCCAGTCATCCTTCCCTCCACCTGCCGCCTCCCCGTCCTTTGAGCTGGCATGAAGATTTAGTGGACTTAACATTTAAAAACCAAAACAAGGTGCTGCTTCAGCATGTGGTCTGAAAACAACACAAAATGGTTATATTAAATGCATGCTGAAAATAGAAAATAGAATTAAAAATCTACGTTTTAACCTTAGGTCTTCTTCAGGAAATAGTAAAAGTTAGTATAGAGGTGAGGTAAAATAAAGGATATATATGATGGTCCCTGCTGTTACCAGCTGGAACAAGTACAAAAATCCTTGCCCTTCCATTTTTTGCAAAGTGTTTTAAACATGTTTTCATTTTTTGCTGATGTTCGCATCTTCAGTGCTGCGCCCCACGCAGCATTCTGGGTGACCTTACAGCCCAGGGTCACCATCACTGTTCTGTCCACCTTTCCCCATGGCTTGCTCCCATGGTGGAAACCTTAATTATTTAGTTATTTTGTTGTCAATAACAAACTCCGATTAAGACCATGGAAGACTGCATTATGCCACAATCCCCTGCTCCACACTGCTCTGCATGGAGCAGAGGATCCACTATGGATCTGGAACAGGTAACAGATTGGATACCAAGGGTGGGATATTCAGACTGTGCCAGGCTATGGTGCAAGCCTGGGTGCAACACAACTGGGATCTGCCAGGGTGCTGACAGGGTGATATTCAATGGTGCTGCGCCATGACTCAGCACTATTGAATATCACACTGTGACCACCCGCAATGTGCATGGCGCAGTGGCACTGCACCAGTGCAAGTGGCCATAGAAGGGCAGGGGGATGCGCTAGCGCAAGTGCCATTGTGCTAGGCACATCACCCGTGATATTCAAAAGTGCACATCCAAATGGGGCCATAATGCATGCACGGTGCAAATGGGTCCATTTGCATGTCATTATGGCCCCATTTGCATGCAGGTGCGCCGATCCCCGGCCACTTGCACCTGGCGCTCTGGCAAGCTGCAGCCATAGGGGACCGATGCCCTCTGCACAAGCGGCAAAGTGCCCCACATAGAAACATAGACATAGAAACATAGACTTTGATGGCAGATAAAAACTGCTTGGCCCATCTAGTCTGCCCATTTCCCTACATACAGGATAGGCCGTAGATCCTAGTTAACCAACAGTTAACTAACTGCCCAATCGCAGGCATATGTATAGAATTAAAGGTCCAATATCCCTGGAGATCCAGTGGACCACTCCCAGCCTGATCACGGGCATATGTATAAAGTAAAGGTCCAATATCCCTGGTGGTCCAGTGGATCGCGTCCAGCCCAAGCGCGGGCGTCGTTGATAAAATATTAAAATCCAATCCATCCCAGGTGGTCCAGCTGTACCCCCCCCCACCCGCCCACTGAGCCCCACCACCCCGCTCCCCGGTTAGCGGCGGCAGCAACTCCCACCTGCATGCTGCCCCACGCCCACCGACTGCGCAGTAGGGCTGTACGCCCTTGGTCCACAGTGTGGGCTAATGGCGGTGCTCAGGTCAGTAGCATGACATAAGTCCAGAAATGAATGGATCCCATTCATTTCTGGACTGTGTAGTATGGTACGGGCTGCATGCCCATTGGCTCACACTGTGGACCAATGGGCGTATAGCCCTACTGTATGCAGTCAGTCGACAGATGGCGGGGTGGCATGCGGGTGGGGAGCTGCCACCTGTCGCTGACTGGGGGGCAGTGGGCTGGTGGGGCTCAGTGGGCAGGTGGGGAGGGGGGTACCGCTGGACCACCTGGGATGGATTTTAATATTTTATCACTGATGCCCGTGATCGGGCTGGACACAGTCCACTGGACCACCAGGTATGAAAGATGCTATATAGAACCCATTTAATTTCCTTTCCTGATATAGCAGAGTATACACATTTTTTGTACAAGGAATGATGTTACCAAAAAATGTTGCACTAGTGCTCAAAGTTTCCTTCTTTGTTGCTCACCCCCATCCACTAGGAAACCAATGTCATGTAGCAGGTATGACCATGTAGGGCACACTACTATAAGGCCCATTGGGATGCTTCATCCCAGATTGCATCAACCACTGCACTGCAACCTGCTGTCACCAAAGTGGAATGAGAACAGTGGAGTTGGCAGCTCTTCCCTGGAGGAGAATGTCAGTAGGGGAGGCACAATCCTCCACTTCCTCCACTAGCCATCTGATACTCTGGCAACTCTCTGAACCTTCTTTGTCAATACTGCAAGCATCCATGCTGTCAATGTGCAGCCAGGCTAGCCAGTGCTTTCCAATGCTTGAAAAAAGATAATTGACATTTCTGTTGAGGCTAAGATCTGGATCTCAGTCTATCAGTTTGGAACAAAATACATCCCATAAGTACAGACTCATCCATTAGTTTATTTACTTGTAACATTAAAGCAGAGGTGGGGTTAACTATAGATCTTGGGCAACAATTCTAAATACATAATAACCTCATCACCATATCTGTACAGTGCTGTGAATGTAGCTACTGTGGTGACAGACAGACAGACAGACATCATTTTGTTGGCTTCGGTCTGCTGTATTAAAGTGGAAATCAGGCCTATTTTACTGATACAGCTCAATGTGTGAATGCTATTAACATGTGTCATCAATCTAATGAAGAGCTACAACAATCGTTTATCAGGGTTCTGCTCTGACAGTCCTGTTGCTTGAATTTTATTAAAGAAGGACTGTGTCACTATAGCAAACTGACAAAATAATACTTAAACTAAAATCAGTTGCCTTCACTAATTTAATTAATTGGTAATTGTAGTCTAGACTCCCATTCTCTGGTCTCACTATGAGCTATGCCAAGGTCTCTTCCCCCTGCAGGGGATGTGCTGGGATAAAATGGCATGCTTCATGCCAGGGCATAAAAGGGGTACCACCGGTTAGAAGGGAGTGAGTTTAGAGTTTAAGTGAGACAGAGGAGAAGTTTTGAGGAACAAGATCCTGCCTGAGTAGGGTAGAAATCTCCTAGCTGCAATGAAATACCTCTCAGGGTCCCCATACCTCGGATTGATTGAGAGCTGCCTGTCGGGTGGGTAGCCCAAAATGAACCAGGTGATCAAGCTGGATCAAAGAGTGCCAGGTCTTGGATGGCTGCTAAGGTCACAGAACTGTTTGTGAATCTTACAGGGAAGACCAGGAGAACTGCAGCTAGGTGAAGATAGTTGGAGGGCATGGACTTGGACTCCTACCATTGTTTCTAGCAGCATAGGCATTCAAAAAGAGTTTGATATTACATCATCAGCAGAGGAAGGCACCATGTGCATTGGGCAGGAAGCACCTGTTGCTACTGGCTTGGTCCCACATACAGTGGTAAAAGGGTTGTGCTAGATCGACCTCTGTTTTACCAGAGAGCTAAAAGCATTAGTGTTAGATGAATTCCAAGATGGTCACTGTCTGAAGGATGCCTAACACTTGGAGTTCTTAGCCAGCACTTCTAAATCCATGACATTAGCCATCAATCCACATCAACAAGCTGACCAACAAAAAAGGGAAAGTTACCAGCAAATCAAAAAAGGAAAAAGCAGACACAAAAGACATCTTTGTGTTGTGTGAGCATAAAAGAAAGATGCTGACAAAATCAGCCCTGGAACAGGCTGAGAATCCAAGGAAATCAAGTGAGTTGGGCCCTGGGGCAGTGATCGCTGATAGAGCGGTGAGCCTCCCATGGAGGCACAACCTCCTATTAACAGAGATGCAGCAAGGCTTTGCAACAGTAAATGACATACTAACTTATATACAGAGCAATGTCTTACAGATATTGACTAAAATTACTGGCCTAGACAAGAGATTTGTACAAGATGAAAACAGAGTAATTGCAAATCAAGAGAGCATGGCTCCTCTGGAATTGATAGTTACCAAACACTAGCGAGTGATAACTGTCCTGCAGCAAAAAATTGACCAGTCGAAAACCGTAGCCAATGAGAGAACTTGAAAGTTAGCAACTTACCAGAGGATCTGGAGGTTATCACCCTGAATTATTATTGATCTGGTGCTTTGAGGTATTTCTTGCACCCAAAGATTACAAACGTATCATGGAGCTAGACCGGGTGCATAGGGCCATACATGGAGCCTGGCACCCACAGAAAAAATGCAGTTCATCTTGATGAAATTTCATAGCTATTCAGATAAAGAATGGGTGATGCACCAGGTGAGGAAAGAAGGTGGGGTGCAATACTAAAACAACCAGCTGAAAATTTATTTTCAGATAACTTTCAAATTGTTTGACAAGCATCGACAGTTCACAGAGCTAAAAGACACACTAAAGAAAACGGATGTGCCATTTGCACTGTTAATGCCTGCAAAACTGTATGTCACTGTGGATGGCAAACGATTGTTTTTCACTAATCTGAGAAAAGCCAAAGACTCTGTGGATACCTTGAGGTGGTTATGGTTCTGTTCCCATATTTTTTACCTTAGTCACAGAAGGGTAACACTCCACATACTGACACACTTCGTGCTTGATCAGGCAGCACATACTGCAATTAAGCAATAAACCATGACAGGGTGTGGGTTATTCTGGGATTTACGCACACCAGATTTGGGTAAATGCCAGCATAACCCACACACAAGAGGTTTATTGTGATTATACAATGGCCCATTTACTTTCTGTAAGCAAAAATAAAAGATTTATTTTGACACTTCAACCACTTTTTATTGAATTTATTGTTGCACCAGAAAAACTTGTTCCCTGTTGGTAGGTAGAACTCCCCCCTGCCATGTGTTTAAACTGAGACAGCGTGCGAGGAGTCAGTGTTTTTGATTCCCACCACCTCATCCCTCCCCCAACACAGCAGAGTTAGTGGTAGCTGTACAGTAATAGAGAGCCCGTGAGGCTTCAGTTTCACTTCATTTTATTTATTTATTTTAAGCAACCTGACAGTTGATACTACAGTGAAGCGCACCAGGATTTAACCTAATCTGACAGTATTCTGTAGCATGCTGCAGCAGAGTTAGTGCAGTAAACAATGTAATTTCAAAGGAACTTAGTTCCTTTTGTTATGCAAGAAACTGTGACACTGCCAGAATGAAGCACAGTGTCACAGTTACCTGCATGACCAAAGGGACTAATTCCCATTGAAATTACACAGTTTACTGCAGTAACACTGCTGGAGCATGCTGTAGAATTGGGTTTAATCCTGGTGAGCTTCACTGTACATGCCAGTGCTTTGTTGTTATATACTTTGGGTAGTGTTGTGCAAAATTAAGAAATTTTATGACGCTAAATATTTCATGAAATTCACGCATTTAGCTAAATATTTCACGGGTGCAAAATGCAACATCTCACCCAAAAATTGTGAAATTTCACACAGAAATTGCAAAATTTCACCTGAAAATAGTGAAATTTCACCACAAAATACGAAATTTCACAATGTTCATGCGAAATTTCGCACTCACAAAATATTTTGCTAATTTGGTGAAATATTTTGTGTGGCAAAATTGCCAAATTCACAGCAATTCCACTGGCAAAATTTTATTTTGCAACATCTGTAACTTTGGGGTTTCCTGTGGTTTAGCAATTCCGGTTTCTGTGTGCCTTTTGCAGTTGGGAGGAAGGCATGGTTCACGTTGGCTGAAGTTTTTATTTTATTTCATTGTGATTGTATCACCAGGCATTTTTACTATAGTCAATCAGGACATTTCTTATTAGATACCTAGCTGTGAGGCAGTGATGTCCTGGGGAATCATGAAATGGAGCTGATAGTGGTAAGGATATTGAGAGAGCGCTGAGGCAGGATCGCCGTGTGACTTGTCATGGAGGAAAGACTGTAAAAAAAAAAAAAGGTTCTGTGGTGTGAAAACTGGATTTGGGAACTGTTCTTGATTTTTTAAAACTCACTATTTTTTTGTGAGGATGTTTAACAGGAGGGCAATATGGCAGCTTTGCAGTTTCTATTTTTGGGGGTTGGCATGATTTAAAAAACATCGGGTTCCAGATTAGTCTGACTTTTGTATGGGCGATGCTAGGATGTTCAGATTTACCACACCAGAAGGGTACCAGACAGCCAATCAGGGTCCCCAGTTCTCGGACCCCATTGTACAAACTACTGCAAGATTCCTTTCTCCTTACTAACTGACTATGCCACCATAACTGACCTTTTTTATACTTGAGTTCCTTTGTACTAACCTCTCTAAAAACTTATACACTCTGATTTTTGGATACTCAGCATGCTGAAGAGGGAATTTGCAGCTGCACCATTAGCTGTGATCACAAGGCATGCTCTGCTCATGGAAGACTGGCTTGCCCTCATTATTAGGATCAAGGCAGAAACATTTTTTAGTCTCTGGTTCTTTAAAGCATACTTTTTTTCAGATTTGGGCTGAACTTGAGTACAAGACAGTGATTTCTCCAGGTATGGGAGAGGGTTTGCAGGACTCTCATTTAGTATAGGACAGATAAGATTAACATTGAATAGTGCAAGCAGCAACCTGAAGATTCTGGCTGGCCTTAAACTGCAGGTCAGACTTTTAATTCTTGAAGCATCAAAGGTACAGCAACTTTATATTAAGAGCATTTGTATGTGATGCATTTAACTTACATTTTTTTAATTGCCAATCAAAGACAGTTTACTGCCATTCCTTGTCTTTTGATTTATGGCAGTTATAGCATCTTACTTTATTTAATGGCTTGCAGGAGTGACTGGAGAGGATAGAGGGTGGATAGCTCTTAGGAGGAGGCAGCTCAGAATCTCCTTCAGTGGGGGGCTGTGCAGGTTGGGGTTACTGGGCTGCTTGGCTGCTCATGGGCCTGACTGCAAGCTTGCAAAACCAAGGACCCCTGTTTTTTATGCCTTACCAACAATTCACAGGGATCCGGTATATTCACCAGTAAGGCCAAGTGTATCAGAGATAGACTCCATACTGGAATCTCTTTCTAAATATGTCATGTATTTTGTGCAATCAGAGGTTTTCAAAATGAAAATTTACATCAAAGACACCAGCCATGTGATTGAGCTTCATGGCAGATTAATAGAGGTAATAATAATTGGGAAAATGTGACATTAGCCATCTTTGATTTAAGGTACCTTTTCATGAGTATACCCCATCAGGAGGGATTAGAAATGTTACAGGAAGCCTTCAGAGGGAGAGAGAACCCACATCATCCAAGTGAATTACTCACACAGTTGGCAGAGGTGGTACTGACCAGAAACTTATTTACCTTTGAGGGAAGATATTTCCTACAACTAATGGCAACGGCCATGGGTAGTACCATGGCCCCTTCCTATGCTAATCTGTTTATGTGGGTTTTTGAAAAAATACATGTCTAAGATAGGGAGATGAATCCTTTCTTTGAAAATGTTGGTGCATTGGAAATGTTTTATTGATGACATTTTTGTCATCTGGCGGGGTAGGGAACAAGATTTATTTAGATACCATCAGTATTTAAACTGCAGATCAGCCAATGTATTCATGACAATGGCAGCAGATTGGGAGCAGGTATCCTTTCTAGAAATCTCAATATACAAGACAGGAGAATGCTAACAGACCACATTGTTTAGCAAAGAAACAGAAAGGAACACTGCTCCAAATAGTTCCAGTTATCATGACTCCAAACTGATTAGAAGTATTCCAAAAACACAACTGATAGGGGCTAAAAGAAATTGTAGTAAGGAAGAGGAGTTCAAGAAAGTTCAAAATGACATGGTGGTCAGGTTCAAAGCAAGGGGATACAGTACTTAACTCTAAAAATGGGCATCAGTTGAGGTTTCCACATTAAATCAGGAGACTTTACTGGGATCACAGAATGGGACAGGGTGGGGAACATTATAGTTTTTTTCCACCCCCTGCATTCATTTAAGCAGAGATAATTGGGAGGATTTTATTTACAAACTGGCACATACTAGAGACAGGCAACAGCAACACAAGATTTAGAGAACCTCCTTTGATGACTTTCAAATATAATCCAACTGTCCGAGACTAGTTGGTACATACAGATCATCATATACCCCAGATGTCCAAACAACAGTTACTTTTGGGCCCCCTAACTATAGGCAACTATTCCTCTGGGAAGTGTTTTCAATGCAACATCCATACATGAATGTAAAATATGAGATAAAACAACACATAACTTGTGCAACAGACCATGTAGTGCACTTATTACAATGCCCATACAACAAATTGTACATGTGCAAAACTAAGAGAGAACTGAGAATAAGGATAAGTGAACATAAAAGTGACATCAGGAAATGTGACAAGAACTCTGTGGTGGCAAGGCATTTCAACTTATCTGGCCATTCTTCAATGGTATCTTTCAGATTTTGGGGACTGGAACATGTGAACCCTCAAAGAAGGAACATGGACTGGAATCTAACACTTCTTAGGAAGGATGTTTACTGGATATATAAGTTAGATTGCACAAACCCTTTGGTGGGTTTGAATGAGGAATACAACTGGACATTATTTCAGTGATTTCTGAGGAATCCTGGGGATATGAAAAGATTAGGCTGTGTCTTTGTTTTTGCCCCGTCTCCAATTATGACTTTTTATTCCTAATTTTGACCTCTTACTTATTATTTTATAAGTTGTTTCAGGGTTATTGCTGTAGCTACCACTTTTTTGATGTGTCATAAAAATGGGCATAAGGAAAAGGTAATTTATATTGTTTGGAAAGTGCATTGTAGGGGTGCTGTATGTTGTGACCTTTTGACCTTCCTGACATATGGACACAACAGCTCATATTTTTGTCACTGTATTTACAACTTTTTGATTGCATGTTATATATGAATTATCAGGTTGGATATCAAGATAAGATTACTGATTTTATTCAGCAAATGATGCAATCATAATATGTAGTAGTAGTAGTAGTAGTACAATTTTATTTACACAGTATAACACCATTAGGGCTGTAATATGCCCTGTTTACAAGGTGAACCTGTGTAAATTGTTACATTAAATAAATATCAAGTACAAAACAATTACACCAAAATACAGAACATTCTATCACTGAATACAAAGACAATTACACAACAATTTATATTCAGATACAAAACAATACATAAGTCCAACTTACATGAAACATCACATAAAAATGCCAGTGAATAAAACTTCAATGCCCCTTTTAACAGAATTTTAGGCAGATTCCACAACTTGACCAGTATTATTGCACTTACATCGAAGAAGATATTCCTGATTTATGGCAGCCTTAAACCTATCCCTTGTAAATACCTGATTTCTCAATTGCAATGGAATTGCATTCCAACTGGTAGTAGCCTTATATTCAAAAGTCTTTTTACTGAAAGTATTGATTAGTTTTGGTTGTATAAATTCCCTAGCTGTTTTTAATCTCATATTCAAACCATGATTTGGTCTATGCAACTTTTTCTTTAAATGCAGCGAGCCTCATTTTTTATAATACCCCAGAATTGATTTATCCAGATTTTCTTTCTTATTTGCTCTAATGTATCCCAACTTAATGCACTATACATAACACAGTGGTGTGTGTTAAATTTACAGCTCAATACATATCTTGCCAGTCTATTATAAGAATGGTCCAATTTAGTTAGCTGTTTTTTTTTGTCAGCATGCTAGTGTATATGGCACCCATAGTCCATGATTGGCAAAATTAATTGATTAGCTATCATGGAACGTACATTCAGTGTGGTACAATTTTTAAACCATTTCATGGCTCCTAGATGAGAATTTGCTTTTTTTATTAAGTCTGAGATATGATAGGCAAATGTAAGATATTGATCTATATAAACCCCCAAACACTTATAGAGCTCCGTTTGAGTCAAAAGTATTCCCTCTCTGGTCCTGATCTTCATTTCCATTGGTTTGTCTGTTTTGGTTTGTTTGGAGCCAAAAAACATGGCCTGGGTCTTTTTGATACTTATTACCAAACCCACGGAGGTAAAGTGATCCTGCATCATCAGAAAATCATGTTGTAACTTAGATTCAACCTCTCTCAAGATACAGCCATTGGCCACCAAAACTGTGTCATCAGCATATAACTGAATATTGGAAAGAGTTATTTTATGTGGGAGGCCATTAACATATATGTTAAACAGCAATGGGCTGAGAATCAACCCCTGGGGGACTCCTAGGGTAACAAACAGTGTATTTGATTGAAATCCATTGCTGGCTACTGACTGAGTTCTTTCTGTCAGATATGATTTAAACCACTGGCATGTTTCATCAATCAATCCCATATCTCTAAGGCTATACAATAAAATTTTATGATCCACTAAGTCAAATGCTTTTGACAGGTCCATGTACACAGCGCCCATGGACCTTGCCATACCTAAAGGGGTGGCAACCACATCTAAGAGGTCCGTGAGTGCTGTGGCTGTAGACCTGCCTTTTCTGAATCCTGACTGAAATATTGTCAGTTTCTTATACTTTTCAAGATAACCAACTAACTGTCCATGAACTATCCTTTCTGCTATTTTTGAAATGGCAGACAATAAGACTATGGGACAGTAGTTTGATGGATCAGTGGGATCACTTCCTTTTGCAACTGGGACAACCTTAGCCAGCTTCCAACTCTGTGGAAAAATCCCCTTCCTCAGACTCCAATTTATTAGGTCTCTGAGTACTGGGGATATCTCCACAGCTGAATCTCTTAATAATTTATTTTCCACACCGTCTGCTCCACTAGCCTTATTTGTCTATAAATTACCAACTATCTTAATAACCTCAACTGTGGTTACTGGGTGAAACTGAAACATTGAAGAATTCAGTGGTACCAGAACCTTTTCACTTATCTTCCTTGTTATATCTAAATTCGTTATCTTGAGGTCAGGCAAAGTTATAAAATAAGTATTTAACATGTCAGCAGCATCTTCTTTCTGATGTAATATCCCATTTTCTTTAATTCTTATTTCAGGATAATTTCTAACAGGATTCATATGATTTTTTACCAGGGTCCAATAATTTTTAGGCTCAGTAGTTGTTCTAATTTTTTGCTTGTAATAACAGGATTTTGAATTCCTTATCTCTGTAGAAATCCTGTTTCTTAGCTGTTTATATTTTATCCATAATTCAGGATCCAACAGTTTGTTAGCCCTTTTCCAAAGTTGTTTCTTTTTCATTATTAGTTTTTTTTATTTTTAAACTAATTCAGGGCAAGCATTTTTGTTTACATTTCAACCTTTTAATAGGTGCAAACCTATTACATGCATCTAGATACATGGCAGTGAATTCTTCCACTGCCATGTTCAGGTCTGTTATGAGAAACACCCTATACCATGACATTTTTGCCAGATAACCCCTAAAAAGATGTTTATTAAACCTTACATAATTTCTCCTATATTTAATTTCCTGTCTGGGAGAAGGAATAATTGCTTGCTCCATATCTACACTACAATGACTAACATTATGGTCACCCAGATTTGGGCAACAGACCCCTGTATCATTTACCTTTAAGTCTGAAGAAACACAAATTAAATTAATTGCTATTTAAGGTGCTCTTCCTAATAGAAGAAATAATTATATGTGTTAAATCTAAACTCTGTATTAAATTATCTAGTCTCTGCCCTCTAGCCCTCCCATGCTGCATTAAAGTCTCGCATAAGAATTGTTTTCTTGTGACCTATGTGATTTGTTAACATGTGACAAAAATTCTCAAAATGAACCATTTTTACTTTGGTGACCATTTGACCTTCCTTTCATTACGTATGGCCAGTGTATTGAAGAAGGATAATGTGGGTCTGGATATAGGTCCTCACTTTTTGAAACTGAGAGTGAAGTCAATATATTTCATAAGATGATAAGCAATGTTGACACTATGGGCACTAATATGTTTCAGCTTTAAAGGCATCTATGACTTTTTGACCTCCCTAATGTTATATACAGTCACAATTACAACCAATATTTAAGCAGTACATTGAGGGATTGGTACAAGGTCACCCCCTTCTTTTTAAATAAATAGTGGTAAAGCCACATACACATTTAACAAGTTAACATTTAATGATACAGTTCTTGAGAAAATCAAAATTAGTATACAAAGGGACCAAAGGATTATTTCAGGAGTCTGAGTCTGCTCTTGCCCCTTGATCATTAACAATCTTAAAAATCAACTTAAATAGAGAAATAAGGAGTGTTTAGATGATAGGCAAGAATATATTGGTAATTTTTCTTGTTATTTTTCTAACAGTTAATTTTATATACAAAATTATTTTTTTTGAAGGGTGAACCACCACAGAGTACAGCCAGAATGGCCACAACATGATCTGCCAGGTTCCTAGCCTGTTGAGACACATAGAGTTGACTGTATTGGCTCCTTCTGGAGCAACTGTGGAGATACAGTAGGTGGAGCTGTCTGAGACGCCTTTGTGATGTCATCAATCTCTCACTGCAATACAGTATTTAAACTGAGCATGCCTGCCAGTCCAGCCCCTCCTTTGTTCTGTGGGGCATCAGCAGGTTAGCAGGGTGATTTCCCTACTGCTACCAGGTAGGAGTCCGGCAGTTTGTAAAAGAAATATTTCTTACATTATAAAAAATTCAATATCATTGGACCCCTCATTATAAGTTTTACATTGCAGTGAAAGAAATAGGAGTGTGTATTCAATACATGAAATAGAGAGGGATGAGGCTGTCACTTCAGGAAACAGCAAATGCTTTTGAGGTAATACTTTATGCATATAAATGGTGTTTCCAGGGTAGTAAAGGTACTGCAAAGAATTAACAAATGAACAGCAAAGATTGTTTGAAATTGTTTTAGGGCTGGTCATTTCTGAATCATTGAGAATAGCATGGACAAAATATTCTGAACACACAGCTACTGTCTGGGGACCCATGTTACAACTTATAAAAAGAGATTTTAATGTTATACTAAGAGAAATATTTAGGCATAGTGTGTTTGGCACTACATATATCTACAGTATGTATATTCTAGGCACAAACTTCATTAATGCACCATTAATGCACCTTTAAGGTTCCTTATAATTACTCTTTACCAAAAAGTAGGGAAATTCTATGCAAACAAACTTTGCTAATGGACCATTAGGGTTCCAGCATCAAAAGTAGGGAAATGAGATCTTAGGGTTACCAACCCTAAGACCCCACCCCCACTCTATGCTTCCAACCCTAACACCCCACCCCTACCCTGCCTGCAGGAACAGGTGTGAGGTGTGTGCCTTGGGGTTGTGATTCCTAAAGCTCACCCCATTCCAAGAGTAAGTAAGCTAAGATGGGTATAGAATAAAAGAATGGGGTGAGCATTAGGGTTTATAACCCCAAGGAACACCCCTCACATCTGTTTCTACATGCAGGGTAGGGGTGGGGTGTTAGGGTTGGAAGCCAATGGTGGCGGTGGGGTCTTAGGGTTGGTAACCCTAAGATCTCATTTCCCTACTTTTGACACTGGAACCTTAATGATCAATTAACAAAGTTTTTTGCATAAAATTTCTCTACTTTTTTGTGAAAGTATAATCATAAGGAACCCTAATGATACATTAACAAAGTTTTTTGCATAGAATGTCCTTACTTTTCGAAAAAGTATAACCGTGGCCTTAGTGGCTTATGGGAGCGTAGGGCCCTCCCATCTACCCATAAGTGTAGAGAGATTATAATTAATCATCATTTCCTTGTGGAAGCACAGGACCCTGTTGGCCCTGTGCTGCCATCAGTCCACAATGATATATGTCCATGTGGTATCACAGGGCTCTCCAGGCCATGTGCTCCTATGCATGTATTTTGTAAGTGCCCCTCATTTACATGTAGGCAAATCAGTACAGATGTCACATTGTGAATGTATGGCACAGTATCACAGTTACTTTAGCCCCATTCATTAAAATTTACCTGCAGCTATAAATAAGGCCTGGAATCAGGTGTAGTAATTCATGATTCCATATTTCAAAGTATTTTTGAGACATAGCTGCCAAAACATGCCCTGACCATTATAATGTTATCCTATGGGAAATTATGAAACTTCAAATTCTTATAACTATGCTGCACATGAATATTTTCTCACCAAACAACAAAAGGCATATCTGTGGGGCAGGCCCTTTGTATTCTAAAGATTTTAGCCCATAAGTGCAAACTGTTTCTTTCCAATGAAGTGGCAAAGAAACAAACATATAAAAAAGTAGTATCGCAAAATGCAGCAATACCCCCATTGTTTCATGAAACAGTGCGACAATTTGTGGCAAAACCCCTGGTATTTCACAAAATAGTACCACAATTTGTGGCAGAACTCAGTAGTTTCACAAAAGTACTTTCACAAATTGTGACACATACTGCTGAAAGTTGCAAAAGCAAAAATGCCATGATTAAAATAAACATATTTGTAGCCATTTTTGGGGAAAAGTAACCACAGAATCTGATTCCTCGGGCCCCAATTAGGTAAATACAAGAATTGCCATTTAGCAACTGGCAGTATTTTTCAAGATTTTTAAGTTTTTCTGCATTGTTAACTGAAAACAAGATGACAGAATCTCAACACTACAATCTGCATTTGTGAGAATAGAAACCACTTTCGCAGCAACAAAACAGTATTTTCACATGGCACATCTCATTTTTCCCATAGGAAATAATGAGAAACTTTAAACTTTAATAATTTGAAAAATGGACTAATATTTTTCACCAAACCTTCAAAAAGTGCATCTGTGACCCAAACCCCATATACCCTAAAAATTTCAGACCAAACCCCCACGTCATTTCTGAGGAGTGGCGTGACAAAGAATTTACACAAAAATTTTAATTTACACAGTTTGTGACATTCCGTATCTCCACACCTGCACATCCAACTGGAACAAAACTTGCCAAATCCAGAGCTCTTTGGTCCCCAATGGTGTATGCAAAATCTCATGCAAATTGATGAAACTATTGCAAAGTTATTAAAGTTCACACTTTTGGGTTTAACATAGAAGTAGCTGTTGAACCCTAATATAGGGGCACTATCGTTCCCCTGTTAGATATATATATATATGACAGAAAATATAGCATTGATTAATGGTATACGTTATAAAGTAAGTAGTCAAGATACTCCAGAGACCAGTACCAGTAATTATGAGCCTAGGCATGACATTAGATTGTTGAACTAAACGGGTAGCATGTCAATACAGCGAGTCATTTTCAGCAAGTCATTTTCAGTGATGCTATTATAGCGACTGCAATAATAGCGATAGCTGCACTACAGTGCAGAACACTTTTAGTGACTCTGGGTTAATAGCCTACCTCTGAGATCCAGGTGCACCTCGGAGGAGGTTATTTTAGAAATAGGGGGGTTCTGGGGTACAGCCCCCATGGGGGTGCAGGGGGCGTAGCCCCCCTGCATTAACAAGTAGAATGATTGCCTACCAGTGTGGAGGAAGAGCAGAGGTTTTGTTCTACGTATTTTTAAATGTCAGGTGGAGCGAGTAGGACTGGGAGTGAATGCCAGCAGACAGATGTGAGTACAAAGAGCGGGAGGTTAAAGTGTTGTAAGACACAATCTGAAGGGAGATGTACTTAAATGAACAGCATGGTATGTTGCAGATCTGATTGTTTGCGCCAAATGGGGCCTCGCTGATGTTACCAGTCACTGAAATTGGAGTCGCTATAAAATACTCGCTGTAATTGCAAATGCTGATATTACTTCACTGTATTGACATGGAACCAACTAAATGGTGTCAGGAACTTCATACACATGGGTGGAAGCACACTTTGTGCCACTCGAGGTGGAGTGATGATGACATTTGGGTGTTGTTATTAACAATATTGTGTTATGGATGGATTTTTATTGGGTGTTTTTATGATTTATTAAAACAGAAACACAGTGGGCCTGATGAAGTGGTGGAGCCATGAAACGTCACCCGGTTCTGATTGTGTGAATTAAGAGAATAACAAAGTTTAATATTAGAAATTTATGTGGCGTTCATCCAGCATTCTTTTCTGCTTATGGATCATTAAGTGCTCCCCAATCAGAGAATTTGGCAGCCAGATACCAACTTGCTATATCAAACAGATTTCCTGAAGCAGATTAGTAGAAAAATAAGGGAGTACTGGGAGACAAACAAAAGCTGAGTGGATAATTTGGAGGTGGTCTAGGACTACCTGAAAGCCTTTATAAGAGGGTGAGAAGTAGCATTTGATGACAAAATCCATAAGAAAGGTAAGGCACAACTAGACACTTTAGAAGAACAGATCAAGTTGTTATAAAAAACCTTTAAAACTACTAGAGACCAAACCCACTATAATGAGTTAGTCTGACTAAATCATAATGCAGACAGGTGCACACAGAAAGATTAAGTGGGCTCTGGAATTTAAATAAGATGGATTACGTGACTTGGGCAACAAATGAGGCAGGCTGTTTGAATATCAGCTAAAGAAGGAAGGCTTGTAATGCCACATAGATGGCATGGGGGGACAGAAAGAGCTTCAGATCAATACAAATGAGGGGGACTAGGGGGATCTTCAGACCAACACATATACTAACATACTAAAATGCCAGCAGAATAGGCCTAATGGTCTTTTGTGTCTGCTCGTTTGGTCAGCCCCTACCCTGGGAGCTGACCTTGCTGCCCCCCTCGCCTTTTCTGGCTTCTCCCTTCCCAGTTCTGGATTTTCTCACCGCACTGGATTTTGCTTCCAGAACCCTTCCCCTGTACCTGTCCCACCCCCTCTTGAACCCCTCCACCATCTCTGCCTCCACCAGCCCCCTTGGCAGCACATTCCATGGCTCCACCACCCTCTCAGTGAAGTAGCACCTCCTCCTTTCTCTCCTGAATCTTCCCCTTTCCAGTTTCCACCCATGCCCTCTAGTTGCCCCATCCTCCTTCCTTCAAAGCACCCTGACTGCTCCTCCCCTATTTACCCCCTTCATGTACCTGAAGACCTCTATCATGTTCCCCCGGTCCCTTCTCTCTTCCAATGTGTACATATTTAGCTCTTCGGGCCTCTCCCCATAGGTCCTGTCCCCCAAGCCCCAAATCATTTTAGTTGCCCTCCTCTGGACCCTCTCCAGGAGTTTAATGTCTCTCTTTAAGTGTGGCCTCCAAAACTGCACGCAGTACTTGAGGTGTGTCCTCATCAAGCAGTTGTACAGACGGAGTATCACTTCTGTCTTTCTGGAGGTGATCCCCCTAGCGATGCATCCCAGCATCCTGTTGGCCTTGGCTGCTGCCCTCCTACAAGTCTCCGAGTTGTTCATCTTGACATCCACCACCACCCTCAGGTCTCTTTCAGCCATCGAGACTTGTAGCATTCCCCCCCCCCCCAGGGTGTACACTTGGCCCGGGTTTCTGGCCTCCAGGTGCAGTACCTTGCATTTCCTTGCATTGAACCTCAGCTTCCACTTTCTAGACCATCTTTCCAGAGCCTCCAGGTCCCCCTGTACAGCCACCCTTCCCTCCTCCCCATCCACCACCGCCCCCAGTTTTGAGTCATCCGCAAAGAGACTCATCTCACTCCTGATACCTGTCCTTATGTCAGAGACATAGGCATTGAACAGGAGGGGCCCAAGGACAATGCACATTCATGAAGACTGTGTCTCCTTTTTCTCCTGTTTATATTCTTCAAGAACTGGTAACTCAGATATAGTAGTGCAACTATACCCAGAATAATTTAATAACAATCTACAAGTCCTATCTGATATAGAGGCAAAGGAGTTGGAGAGGCCACTTTCTAAGCAGGAGGTACTGCAGGCCATGTGGGCCATGTGGCAATTAAATGTGGGAAAAGCCCCTGATCCAGATGGTACCTGGATAGACCTTCATAAAAAGTTTGCATCTGCTATTCTCTGACCATTGTTTGAAACTCTAGAGGTTTAATTCACAATGGCAAGTTGCCTGAAACAATTACACAGACTTGGATTACCGTGCTCCCTAACCTGATTCACCTCAAAATGTCATAGCCTCTTATATATATATCTCACCTTAATTCTAATTTCAAGATCTATGTGAAAATATTTTTGGGAAGAATGGAGAAAATACTACCTAAATCAGTTCATGAAACCCAAGTAAGTTTCTTCAAAGGGCTGGGCCCTGTCAAATCTTCAAACCCTATAACAGATACTGGTCCCTGGAGAGCAAAATTCAAATTACTTCCCAGTGATGGTCTCACTTGATGTCAAGAAGGTGTTTGATAAGATTGAGGGGGGCACTTCTAGTGAACAATGAGAACCATGGTTCCTCAGCAGAAGTTTCATAGCTGGATACTGGACATTTACCACAACTGAACACATGGATATCAGAACCCTTCACCTTGTGCAGGGGAACCTGAAAGAGGTGCCTCCTGTTACTTCTCTTATTTGACCTGGCTCTGGAGCCTTTAACTCAAAAGCTAAGGGACTGTGAAGATATTCATTGTGTATCTTTTTTTTGGGGGGGGTCACCCCAAAAGTTTCTCTATATTGTTGATAATCATGTGTGTGTGTCATCAAGCCTGAAAAATCTCTTCTAGTGTTGGTTTAGTGACTTCATGCATTTGAGGATATGTTATGTGTTTGTGAACATAGGGACCTGCAGAGAGGGCTCCCTTTAGAATGAGCTCAGGAGGGCTTTAAGTATCTGGGGGTGCATGTTAGAAAAAAAGATGAACAATATCCATGTGGTTAACTGCCCTTCCCCCCACTGGAGACAACTGTATAGCTGTGTAACAAATGGTAAAATCTGCCATTATCATTATTGGGGAATTCCAATGTCCTTCAGATGGCAATACTACAAAATTTTCTTTACCTATTCCAGGTGCTGCCACTTCCTCTTACTGAGCAAGTTTCAAGAAACTCAGAGCATGCACAATGGCATGGATTTGGCATAGTAAGACACCCAGAACAAAACTGATCTAATTAACTCAGAGTCCAGGCAAGGGATGGGTGGTACATCCCATTTTAAGTATTATTATTGGTTAGAAAATGGGCTTGCAAAATCCCAGGCTCTGATTGGTTGAAAACCCTGGCAAGGTGGGCATCTGTCAGATAACAGAGCCCAGGTATTAAAAGTGCCAGCCCCAACCAGCTTCCTCACTGTTATCAATGGGCAGTGGAATGTTCAAAATGTTAACCCCACCAGTTTTTTTCCTCGCTTAGTGAGTCAGAGAACCCCCACAACTTTGCTCTTCCCCCCAACCACCCCCAGAGCATTTATCCACTATCCAAATGGTTATGTGAGCAAAGAATTTAAATCAACAAAAAAAAACATACCAAAAACTGAAGCGGCAGTTTCTTACAGCACTAGGCATGTGCAGCTCCCGCTACTCCCCCATTTGTCCCAACTGTTTTCTCCAAAAACAAACACATAATTGTGATAACAATGACAAGGCTATCAGTCAATTGGAGAAATGTGAAACAGCTATAAGAAAGACAGCAACCAGGGAAAAAAACACACTCCCATTCATATGCGTTCCGAAAGAGAATAACTGTTTCTCCTGGCATTCCAATTCTTATGCGGTTGGAGAGAGAGAGAGAGAGAGAGAGAGAGAGAGAGAGAGAGAAAACAACTGTTTTTCCCAGCCATTCTGATTTCTAATGGTACCAACCATGCTCTCTCTCCCCCTCTTTCTGATACCAGCCCCCTGTGTTTAGTAAGCATGCTCCGCTGTACCACTCACTTTTGTTTTTTACATTTGAACTTTTTTTTTTTTTTGGAATCTTTCTTTGATATGTCAATGTTGGCTCTGAAGTACCTTGACTGAGCCGCTGATGATCAAATCCAGTGGGAAATTCCTGCAGCTCCTGGCAAACTTGGAGATGCAGGCTAACAACTTTTCCTGTTCTGACATCCTTCACCAGATCTTCATCCTCCTCACAGGTTGCAGGGCTTCTAGTGGTGATGGGGCTCCTCAGGTAAGCAACATCTAGTTGTCCTACTAGTAAGTGGGTTGGTTGTAGAGCTGGGGCTCCAGGCACACATATGTTTCCATACTGAAGAGAAGCAAAAAAAAAGCAGACTGTGGTATGATGTGAGCTGGGTTTGCCTTTGCTGCCTTTTTTTTCTGTGCTCCTCCATTGCCTTGATTGAATTGCTGGAGATGGGCAGACCTCAACCACACAGAAAGTTGAAAAAAGCTACAT
The DNA here is from genome assembly GCA_016271365.2 of Neoceratodus forsteri. Lineage (NCBI taxonomy): Eukaryota > Metazoa > Chordata > Ceratodontiformes > Ceratodontidae > Neoceratodus > Neoceratodus forsteri. Next base: position 1,122,130,428 of record CM057449.1, on the reverse strand, counting down.
ACAAGATGGTAGGCATACCTGTAGAGAGACTATTTTACAACTAAAGGTTAGTTATATTTATTTTTACTATTTTTTTAAACATTTTGTAAACCATCTTTAAGTATTTAATTAAAATTCCACAAATAGCCCATTTTCTAAGTGCAATAATGCCCTCCAGAATGGGTGGTATTAGGCAATACTGGACCTTCCAGGGGCTATAAGGCTCTCGGCCTGCAGCGTTGGGCCTCATTATGCCCCTGGGTGGTCCTCTATTGCCCAATACCACCCACCCTGTTGAGAATTATTGCTTACATAGACCATTTGGCAAGCTTGGAGGAGAGGCACAACATGGACAGTATCCCTAGTGAAATTGTCCCCCTGTCCGCGGTATTACAGTAGAGCCACCATAGGGAATCTCTTTAAAAATATCATGAAATATCTCAAAATATCTTGCCATATCTTTAGTTGCAACTCCAGGTGCTGGGGGTGATGCCTTTTGTGGAATAAGAACATCATGTCGCATAGTTAGGGCAGACAGAACCACTCAAGTTTGCTTCATAATCCTCTTACTGACAACAAGATGAAATTGTTGTGCTATATGAGATCTCACACATCACATACAAACTTATATTACAGCATCTTCTTGAGTTTTTGGGTGATAAAATTGTGAAGGGAAGCTCAGGAGACCTAGCACAGAAAAAAACTTGGGAAGATACTCTCCTGTAACTGTAGAACATATTTATTTAAAGTATGTTCTTTAGAATGTGATGAATGGGAAAGGCAAGTTGAGCCAAGACTCATTTCAAGGTACAGCACACATAGAAGGGAGAGGAGAAAAAAGTCAACATAAATATGTCAAATAATCAGCAAATTAAGTATACAAGGTAAGGGGACAAAAATAATTTCACATTCTACAAAAATATCCCAGAGGCAAAATGTAATGTAACCCCAAAAGGATGTAATAAAACCCAAGTAACGGAACAGTAGACTGATAAAAATGAGGAGAAGGGCAAGTGTAGGGGTGCCAAATTGCTAGACAGAGACTACTAACAGGAAAGTAACAGAATTGGAAGGAAAGATGAAATATTGCAAAGACTGCTTGTGACAGAAAGAAGAGTGTGTGTGCAGTGTGCTATAAGGGGAGTTTTGAAGGAAGAGAAAGAAGTGAAGAGATGAACAGAGAGTGAGAGGTTGTCCAAAATGTCAGGGTGATGGCAACAGAAGGTAGACTGACCAGATGAAGTTTTGCAGTGAGGTTTGGAAAAGAAGGAGTCAGAGAAGCAAAGGTAGTAGGTGGAGAGGAAAGAGTGGGAGAGAGCAGATAGGTAGGAAGAAAGGGCAAAAAGACAGAATTTGGTCAGACATGAAAATGCAATGAAGGAGTTGCAAGACTACAAAGAGAGAGAGACAGACAGAGAAAGAGAGAAAGAGAGAAAGAGAGAGGGGGGAACATTGTTGTGTGAGAGGAGTGGCATTAAGAATAAAATGACAAAAGTGCAGATTTGCTCTAAGACTAGTAAGGGTAGATTTGGGGGTAGTACCATAAATCACATGTGTGTAGTCAAACATAGACAGGATCATCTCCAAGACTAGCTCAAAGCAAACTGAAATTGCCAGGCACATCTTGGTGCACTACAACGTTCTGAACTTTGGGCAAAGGTTTTTAAAAGATGGTGTTCATATGAGTAGAAAAGGTCTAGAAGGTGATCCTGACACACCAAGGTACAGTAATTGAAGTGAAGCACTTCTTTTAGGGTGTTGTCATCAAGAGTCTTGAAGACAAGGTTTAACTGAAACCTAGCTAACCTTGCATAAGTCACAGAAGTCATAGAGACAGGCATGAAAAGAGGGCAGGTTTGAGCAGAAGCAGCAGTAGCTATTGTCAAAGTCCCAGGGCAAAGGTGATTTCAGTTCAGGTACACAGTATCTAGATGGAAAAGGAACAGTGTCAACCATATAAATATGGATGTGCAAGGAAGCACAGAGTGAGGGGAAGTCATTAAGAAAAATAAAGATAAGGATGGGAATCAGAACACAGTCTTGTGGGATTCCACATCTGATAGAAGTGTGTGCAAAATGTCACCTTTAATAATGCTGAAGACTTCTATTTTTAAAAACTGGAACTTGAATTTAAAATCAAAATGTTGGCATTGTAGAAATGGACTACACTGGCAGAACTTCGGATTTCAGGATTTTGGCAATGTTAGTATGTCAGACAGTCTTATAAGAATATCTTGAGTATTTAAAAATAAATTAATCTGATATGTTAAAGATTATTTCATGATTCATATAGAAATACATTTCAGATTGGTGAAAGTCAACATCAACAAGGGACCATAGAAAGGAAAAAAGTTACTTCAAATACAAAAAATAGAATAAAAATGCAGTAGAGAGGTTAATTAGGCAGTATATGTACCTATATTCCTAATTTTATTAACAAACAGTAAAGAAATGTTTCTGTTCCCTTTAAAGGTAAGTAGGTCCTGTCTGCCTACTGTGGTGGTTGGACAGGTGCCAAGGCCTGTTTCCTTCTTCACAAAACCAGTTACTGCACTGGTCTTTGTGTGTAGGATTATGTTTAGTGATAAATGGCTGCATTATGTGTCTCTATAAAATCACTACCCAACCAATGTCTCACTCATTGCTTTCTAAAATACACTTAGGTGTTACATGCATGAAAGGAGCTACAGCATTTAAAGCTAAACTCCATTCTATTCCACTCAGTGTTTAAGTAACACAAACTAAATTAATTCTTGAAGAAATTATCTGTCAATTTACCTAGAGGGCCTTCTTGGCAATTGATCAGACATTTAATAATCCAATATAAAACAGAATAGGGCATAGTATTACTAATACTGAAGTAGACCCAACATTTGGGACAAATACCACAGGGCAGTGTTACGTCTTTTTTTTTAATATCACATAATAAAACCAATAAGATGAAAAATGTATTCATTTCATAGCCTGGAACACATTTGGTGTGCTAATAATAACCTCATGTCTAGACCTGAAATAAGCAATGTGAACAGTTTTCAGCTTTGAAACTGACATGTGGACTACAAATGGAAGAAGAGTTCCTAAGCAAGATCATCTAAGTGAGTTTAATATCTCAGCTGAGTATCAAGGCATAATGCATGATTTGTAATTAGAACCCCCAGTAAACAAAATGGATGGATGGATGAAAGAAAGGATAATAGATGAGGGGAAACAGCCACAAATTACATGGACAGTTCATGCAGAGCATCAAGTTTCTTTCTACAAATAAGGAGTTATATAGGGACACAGGGCAACTAGGCAGATAAAAATCAACCAACCATATATCAGTTGCTGTACCTCTTGGGTGGCAGAAAAAGGTCCCCAAATTTATGAGAGTAAAAAGAGAAAATGAAGAGTCTCATATCTGAGAAGGAGACCATATACCACATAGGCAAATCCTCTAAATTCACATTATAAAATGAGTACTAAGAATCCTGCACCCTGATTGACTGAAACATGTTCCTACCTGTTGGACTGAGACAGCAGAAGAAATGGGTATGAAATAGTCCTGGTACTAATGTTGCTCAGTTACTGCAAATATCAATGTGCAGCTCCTTAATGTTGCAATCTCTAATCTCAGTTTCACTTCCATGCACACTACAACCTTGCTGTTCCACTCAGTCACTAACCTAAAATACATGAAGCCAATTATTTCCACTTCAAGTCCAACAAGTTAAACAATATCAAGGATAAGTTTTAAATTTACAGGAAATAAAGTGGAACAAAACTTGGGGTGGGGGGATTCAAGAGACAATTCAACTAAAAGCAGGCATTTTATTGGCTTACATAGTGCAACTAAGGCAAGCACCATGTAGTGACAGCCCATCAGCAGAGGTGCGATTTGACACAAAACTTCTGATTTTTAATCAGTTTTAAGTTCTTATCTTCTTCGATACAAAATCCACTTTATAAGAGCAGTAAGATCAGTGCATAAATTGTGCATAAAACTGTGGTGCCAATAAGGGTCATAAGTATAAAAAGACGTATAGACTACTATAGCAGAAATCCTTCTTTTCCTTCATAGAGTGGAATTTGCCTTTGCATTATTATCCAGATTTTCAGTAATAAGTGAAAACACAGCCACAAAACATGAAGATGCTGTAGGAAATTGAGGGACAAATCAACTTAGAGTCATACTGCCCTCTTGAACTTATGGTAAAGGGAATCACACATGAAGAAAGGATCCTGTTGTGAGACCCTGTGAGACCCCAAATCAAATCTTTCAAAATTGTTTTGCTGGGTCTGAGACCCTGCCAGAACTGGTCCACTTTATGCCCTGAACATGACACTCTGGGATGTTGGTTGTGTTGCCACAACCACACTTCCATGGGCTGAAGACAGTCAGTCTGTGCCCTTGTGCCTTACTACACCCCAGGGCATGTAGTTGTATCAGCACAAGCAGCACTTTTTCATGTCTTATTGCTTACTTATTGCATAGGGGCCTTCTATAAGTGTTTTTTTGAAGACCGATTATCAGTTATAATTGCAACATTAGAAGCACACCTATCAGGAAGTTGATAGAATTCTTTCACATGACAACAAGTCATCACACAGCTATGCCAGAAGACAGACCAGAATCCAGGTTCAAAACTGGGCTGCTATTATTTTTGATAAACATTAGGGATGAAGAAAAGCTAATGTAAGTTCAAGGCTAACCTCGGTGAGCATCCTGTGTACCTGCAGTTGACTGTCATTACAAGTTGTTGGAAGGTTATGCTGTTTATATTCCAGATTCCTGGTTTTAGAGGTCAGCTACTAGTGGCAACAGGTCTCTCTATTATGTGATATTACTAACAAGCATTTGTCAATGCTGAACGTTCGCTTGCAGCTATTTGCAGTGGCGTTTGGCACGTATGGTGCTTTACCCTAATGTCCTGTGCGATTGCTGGTATTTGGACAATAAATTGTCAGCATGACCTTTTTGTTACCCCCATTGTGTGCTACATAGGCGGAAACATGTTTTGGGCAGGATGTGAAAAATGACAGCTGTACTGCTCATAAGGAAGTGTGGTAAAATGGCAATGTTGAAAATCTGGAGTGGAAATATTGAAAATTCACAAACCTAGGAGCATGCGTGGGAACTGTGCAATGCACGCTTGTAAAACAGTCATTGTTAGGGAATTTTTCACCAAATTGTCAACATTGGCATTTTAAAACCTCTGCTAATGAACAGTGTCACTGTGATTGTCTTACTGTGTGCCATACATTGATTTTGCAGACCAACTGTGCCATTGTGCACTACATGGGTGGAAACACGTTTTGGGCAGGATATGAAAAATGACAGCTGTACTGCTCATAAGGAGGTGTGGTAAAATGGCAATGTTGAAAATCTGGAGTGAAAATATTGAAAATTCGCAAACTTATGAGCGTGCGTAGGAACTGCATAACGCACGCTTGTAAAACAGTTATTTTTAGGAATTTGTTCACCAAATTTTCAACATAGCCATTTTAAGATCTCTGCTCATGAACAGTGACACTGATTTTCTTAATGTGTCCCATACACTGAGTTCACACAGCGACTGTGCCATTGTGCGTTACATGGGCGGAAACACGTTTTGGGCAAGATGTGAAAAATGACAGTGGCAGTACTCATAAGGAGGTGTGGTAAAATGGCAATGTTAAAAATGTGGAGTGAAAATATTGAAAATTCGCAAACTTATGAGCGTGCATAGGAACTGCGCAATGAACACTCGTAAAACAGTCATTTCTAGGAATTTTTTTACCAAATTTTCAACATAGCCATTTTAAGACCTCTGTTCATGAACAGTGTCACTGTGATTTTCTTAATGTGTCCCATACATTGATTTCACGACACCGACTGCTCATTGTGCACTACATGTATGAAACACGCTTTGGGTGAGATGTGAAAATGACAGCTGTACAACTCATAAGAATAAGTGATAAAATGGCAATGTTGAAAATCTGGAGTGAAAATATTGAAAATTCGCAAACTTACGAGAGTGCGTAGGAACTGCGCAATGCACGCTCGTACAACAGTCATTTTTTGGAATTTTTGCATCAAATTTTCAACATGGGGTTTTTGGGACCCCTTCTTACGAATGATGTCACTGTCATGGTGTTATTCGAGCCTGAAGGGTGATTTCGTGCAGTGACTGCACAGTGCCTGCGAAATCACCCTTCAGGCCCGAATAACGCCATGACAGTGACATCATTCATGAGAAGAGGTTCCAAAAACCCCATGTTGAAGATTTGGTGAAAAATTCCAAAAAATGACTGAGATATGCAATAAAGTTGAAACCCCTATCTAGCCCATTATGCAGCTTACCGGCATTTCCTCAGTTCATGTCGCCTTTGAAGAGTGCAGACATGTTCCGGTCCACGGAGATCGTTGGCGGGTCCAGAGGTAAGTATGGGGTGGGGGGTGTGGGAAGGCTGGGTGCGCAGTGGGTGGAGTGCGGGTTGTGGGGGGCTGGGAGGCAGCTCGTGGGACCGCTTTTATTTTACAGGTTAAAAAAAGCGACGACGGGACGCTTTCCACGCTGGGGTGGGCTCCCAGCGCAGCAGAAGATGGCTGGGGGGCGAGGAGCCAACGGGATTGGGCACCCGTCGGCAAACTACGCGGAGGGGCCGAGGAGCCGATGGGGGATTGGGCACCCCCATCGGCAAAAGAACGGGACGCTTGCCATGCTGGGGTGGGCTCTCAGCATGGCAGCAGGATGGCTTTGGGAGGGTATGGGACGTGTGGGGATTGGGCACCCCATCGGGCACTTTGCCACGCTGGGGTGGGCCAGCGTGGCACCAAAGCTTTGGGGGGGCGTGACATGCGCTGGGGGCGTAGCCGAGGGGGGACGGGTGATGATGTGCTCGTGATGGCAAGCGGTGTTTTGCTTGAAGCAGAGGAACACCGCTGTCATACAGAGCTCCTGCACCCATTGGTGCAGAACCGCCATGCCTGCTCAAGGGAGCAGTGCATTGGATGGGAGAGGCACACCTCCAAAGTGTGCTACTCTCCCAAAACGTTCCTTGCACATGCGTGCAAGCAAACATAAAAATGACTGGTGACAGGACTCATGGTTGCCTGGCTACATCAGCAGGCAAGTGCAAAGTGAACAACAACAGACCTCAACAGGGCTTTCTGGTTCACTCAAAGAACTATTGTAAGCTCCTGAAGTTATGCCTTAATTATAATAATTATAATCCAGGGAAGCAATAAGGAAAAATATGTATTTTACAGTATGACCTAGCAGTAGTAAACTGAAGTCAGCAGGGCACTGTATAAGGAAAGTCTAGTGAAATGTAAATGAATCATTAAAAGGAAAATGCTAATACTGAATAAAGGGAGGTAAGAAAAATAATTAGTTCTTCAAGTATAGCAAAGAAAAGAGACAGGTAAAGGACAGCAGTGGAAGAATAATGAAGAACGGAGTGAGGGTGATGGATGATATAGAGAAGGCAAATGAATTAAATAAACACTTCAGTTAAGTGGTTGCTTTAGAAACATAGAACATAGAAACATAAACTTTGATGGCAGATAAGGACCACTTGGCCCATCTAGTCTGCCCATTTCCCTACCTACAGGATAGGCCCACAGATCCTAGTTAACCAACAGCCTATTTCTTCCCACCCCCTGCAAGAATTGCCTTACGTCTGTCCCATGCATTCTTGAATTCTCCCACAGTTTTAGATCCCACAACCTCCTCAGGAGGCTGTTCCATGCATCCACTACCCTCTCTGTGAAAAAATACTTCCTCACATTGTCCCTGAACCACCCCTCCCATCTTCAAATTGTGTCCCCTTGTTCTTGCATGTCTCTTTTTCTGAAGGATGCTACCCTCTTGGACTTTGTTGATTCCACTGAGGTACTTAAAAGTTTCTATCATGTCCCCCCCCTTCTTTCCTCAAGGGTATACATATTAAGCTTCTTTAGTCTCTCCTCATATGGCTTCTCTTGCAGACCCTGCACCATTTTAGTTGCTCTCCTCTTGACTGCCTCTATCCTGTCTATGTCCTTGCGGAGATGCGGTCTCCAGAACTGGACACAGTACTCCAGATGGGGTGTCACCAACTGTCTGTACAGAGGGATAACAACTTCCTGTTTTCTGCTGGTGATGCCTCTCTCTATACATCCCTGTATACCCCCAGCCCTCCCTACTGCCTTCTCACATTGCTTGCTAACCTTAAGGTCATCTGATATGATTACCCCCAGGTCCCTTTCCTTTTCTGTTGTTGTTACTACCCCCACATTGTGTAATCTTCCCCTGGGTTTTGTTTCCCAGTGCATTTTTTGCACTTCTTTGCATTGAATCTAGCTGCCATACTTCTGACTATTTCTCCAACCTTGCCAAGTCCCTTCTCATCCTTTCCACTCCTCCTTGTGTATCAACCCTGTTGCAGATCTTTGTGTCATCTGCAAAGAGGCATACTTTTCCTTCCAGTCCCTCTGCAATGTCAGTTATAAAGACATTAAAAAGGACTGGACCCAGTACTGAACCCTGCGGTACCCCACTAGTAACCCCTCTTTCTTCAGAGTGGACTCCATTTACAATTACCTTCTGTGTCCTGTTGTCCAGCCAATGTTTTACCAGGCGACCACCTGGGACCCAATCCCAGGCTGGTTAATTTGACTATTAATCTTTGTGTGGAATGTTTCAAATGCCTTACAAAGTCTAGGTAGGCCATGTCCACAGCCCCTCCCTGGTCTACTACTTTGGTCATCCAGTCAAAGAAATCTATTAGATTTGTCTGCCATGACCTTCCCACTGTGAACCCATGCTGCCTTGGGTCCTGTGCCCCACTGGCCTCTAGGTACTCAACAATTCTTTCCTTCAGAAGTGACTCCATCACTTTCCCTACCACAGAGGTCAAACTGACAGGTCTGTAGTTTCCTGCCTCTGTCTTGGTCCCACTTTTGTGAAGGGGAATCACATCCACCTTCCTCCAGTCCTCGGGTACCACACCATCCTCCCATGATTTATTAAAAAGAGTAGCCAGTGGTTTCACTAGTTCCTCCCTTAATTCTTTTAGAATTCTGGGGTGAATTCCATCAGGCCCCATTGCTTTGTCCACCTTCAGTTTTAGGAGTTCTTGCAGAACCCTTTCTTCTGTGAAAGGACTGGGATCTACCCCCCTACCAAGAGAGCTTATGTTAATTGGATTAGGCACTTCCTCCTCCTCTTTTGTGAATACTGAGCAGAAATATTCATTCAGTGTCCCTGCTTTTTCACTGTCCCCCTCTGCCCACCCACTGTTCATTCTATTCAGCCTCACTATCCCTTCCTTTGTCTTTCTACGCTCTCTGATGTACCTTTAAAAGGTTTTATCTCCCTTTTTAACCGAGTTGGCTATCTTTTCCTCAGTTTGGGCCTTTACTACTCTGACTTCCCTCCCTGCTTCCTTCTGCCTTAACTGGTACAGCTCTCTGTCCTGCTCCTTCTGTGTTTCCTTATACTTCCGGAATGCTATCTTTTTCTCCCTGACTTTCCCTTTTAAAGCTTTTAAAGCTTTATGTCCATTACCTGACAGTAAGAGGAGCAGAGGTACATAAACTGGAGTTAGATGCAGTACCAATAAATAGGGTTCTTAACAGACTGCAGAATCTTCAATTTAACAAATCCCAGAGGCCAGATATGATTTACAGGTGTGGTGCAATAATTTGGAATGTAACAATTATAGTCCCACTACACAAGAATGAGAGTAAGGTGATCATTTGCAAAAGGAGAGTAAATACTTGAGAAAAGGTAATTGGGGATGGACTATGGTGAAGAATGAACAATGTGAGGTAGGGACAGGATGAACCCAGTGGGTTTTTAGACTAGTCTTTTTCTCTCCTTATGTTAAGCATAGAAATGTAGAAATGTAGACTGTCGGCCAAAAAGACCAGTATGGCCATCTAGTCTTCCCCTTTTCCCGCCCTATTCTGATGCCTCTGACACTATTTGGTCACTTGCATCCCTCCCTCCCTCATTCATCTTCTCAATTTTTCCCTGTACCTTCTATGTTTCTGTTGCCATTCTGAACAAAATCTCCATGTAGCAGAAAGCCAGTGAGGAGATGAAGGCTATGCTACCCAAGGTCCTGCTGTAGAGCTTATGTTGCCCCTCTTACTAGCTGCCACTTGTCTTCTGGAGGCTCAGTCAGCCTTCTGTCCACCTGATCCCCAGTTCTCTGATCTGGTATGAACGATTAATGGCCACAGCATTGTTATTTATTTTGTTGTCAATATCAAACTGGATACAGCAGACCTTGGAAGACTGCATTATACCGCAGTCCCTTGCTCCACACTGCTGTACATGGAACACATGATCCACTATGTATCTGGAACAGGTATCAGATTGGTTAGCCTCATGTCTGGCACAGCTCCAACTCCAGAAGATCCCCCAACCCCACATGAATCTGTGCACTTATGAAAGGCAGAAGCTGGGTGCCATGGATTCTATCCAGTGTGGTCCAACATCTGGATGCAGAGACATGCAGCTGAAACAGAAACAAATTGAGTGTATCCAGGATTGCTCTGTGAATTAGACCCTTAGGGCTTGATTCTCAGACTGGGCTTGGATTGGCACAAGCTGCTGCAAACAGTAGCTTGCACCAATGCCAAGTGTGCCAGGGACTCTGTGCCTAATTATCTATTGGGTACGGTCCCAGTGGCAAAGTCCAGCAGCTTGCAGCAACTGTGGCTGGGCACCAAATAGACAGTGTACTGTAAGTGGTTTCCACAAGCTGCAGGGCTGCCCTTCACCACTCTAGACCCTGTTGGACAAGTGGCTCTCCTTTCTGATACCCATTGTTGCACATATGTATAACATAAAACATTACCCATGCCCCCTGAACCCCACTGGTGCCCATTCTTGAAATGGCTAATATTCCCCATGCCCCCCTTCCCTAACCCCACTGGTGCTGCTTCTTGAAATAGTTAGTATTCCCTATGCCCCCTCCTCAAAATCCACTGGCACCAGTTCTTGAAATATTTAACATTCCCCATACCCCCCTCCCAAACCCTGCTGGTGCCAATTCTTGAAATATTTAACATTCCCCATGCCCCCATCCCCAAACCCTGCTGGTGGCAGTACTGCTATTGAATAATAGTGCCCCTGCCCTGGTGGTATAGTGGTCCTCCCCCATACCAGCAGGTGGTGCCCACCACCCCACTCCCCACATCCTGAAGCAGAGCCAGTGACCAGTACAGGCTATCTCACACCTCTGCAGCTGGTCACCGACTTAACTGTCAATGAGTGTACTGTAAGGTGTACATGCTTTTTGATCAATGAGTGCATACACCTTACAGTATGCTCATTGACAGTTCAGTCGGCAGTCAGACACAGAGGTGTGAGGTGAGCTGTGCTGGTTGTTGGCTCTGCTTCTGGATAGGGGTAAGTGGGGTGGGTGGCTCTACCTGCTGGTATAGGGTAAGGTGGCCCTTATACCACCAGAGTAGGGGCACCATTATTCAATAGTAGTACTACCACCAGCGGGGTTTGGGGAGGAGCATGGGGAATATTAAATATTTCAAGAACTGGCACCAGCAGGGTTCAGGGAGGGAGGCATGGGGAATATTAGCCATTGTAAGGATTGGCACCAGCAGGGTTCAGGGACGGGGGCATGAGTAATGTTTTATAGTATGCATATGTGTAACTTTGGGGATCATGGAGAGGGGCTGCTAGTCCACCATGGATAGCTTGTGTTATTACATATTTTCAGTAGGGGGAGATCAGGATGCCACACTGTGCCATGCACTCCCAGAGGGATATTTCTAAGTACCCTTAGACCACCACTGGCAGGTCTATGTGTACCTAGAAATTCTCCCTCTGGGAGTGTTTTGTGCATCCCACTTTCAGGGATATGGCAGCCCGTCTGCCACAAGCCCTCTAGCACCATGTTGCAGCCCATTTTTAGGCTCAGGGGCAGTGCAAGCCCCATTTTTGGAAGGCAGCCTGTGGCTGACACAGGCTGCCTTTGTGAATAGCTCAGGGGGCAGTGTTTGAGGCAAGGTGCCACATACACCATTTATGTTTGGTGCAGGCACCTTGCATCAAACCCGGGGCTTTGAGAATTGAGCCCTTAGTTTTATAGTAATACATTGCTTTGCTACAGTGACCACAATAGAAAATAAATATTTCTGTACTTCTAGATGAAAAAAATCCATCCACAGGAAAGGCTCCAAGCAAAATAGTCTCTTGCAAATTGCATATTTCTCTTCATATAATCTCACCTGTAGTCTTCATCCACTCCTTCTAACCTCCCAAAGCTGTCACGTTTACTGACTTCTGATAACACCCACTGTACCTGTTGTCTAGTGCATTCTCATTATTATTCTGCCTACTCTATAAATAGAAATTCTGCTTTATTGAAGGAATGTACAGGCACAATAGTAGCTCTACCTCTCCCAACCCCATAAAATTGAAATATCAGGACTGCATAGATGCTGTTTTTATCTTTTTATAATGTTTGCATTTTATTCTAATTTAATTTCTTGCATTTCCAAAGTTTTCAAATTATGTTGCACTTCCCAGTCCAAAATAAAACTTTCAATATTTCATGTTGTACTACAGAATTTTCAGCATTTCATGTTGCTCTTCATAATTCAAAATAAAAGTTTCAACATGTAATAGTTCAAAATAAAGCTTTCAGCATAAATTCACTCTTCACAACCCAAAATAAGGCTTTCAGTATTTCATGTTACTCTTCGTAATTCCAGATAAGGCTTTCAACATGTGTTAATTCAAAATGAAGCTATCAGCATTTCTTAACATTTCAGGAATCTAGCTTGTTCCCTTCATCAGAACCTGAAAGCTAAAATTATAAGAATATTAAAATATGTTCAGTGCCCCATATTGTGATATCTAATAAGAATTAAATTGAAGATATGAAAGATAAGGTCCAAAATAACCCAGGTTGGGATCACAAATGCTGTGACATACCTTCTATATGAGCTTTTCAAAATATCTTGCATGCTTCTATTAAGATAGTGTATACTTTTAGGAATCCTGAGGGGTCAGCAAAACAGAAAAAAAAATATGTTTGTTGGTTTATTTGTTTATACCCTTTGATAGTATGTATATATAGTAATAGTAATAAGACTCACATACTCGCTTTTTGAATGCTACAGGTGCCATCACAGTGAAAGGTGTTCTTTCTCTACACAAAAGGTAAGCTAGAAAGCTACCTGGTTGCATACTTTTAGGCTTAATAGGAATGCCAAAACGGACAATTGAAAGTACACTCCTTTCTTATTGTTTAGGCGATAGCACCTGTAACATTCAAAAAGCAAGTATGTGAGTCTTATCACAATTTTAAGGTAACATAAAAACAAATATCTAGAATATTAAACCCATTTAAAAAATCCCTTTAGGAAGTGGTATACATAATATTAAAGGGTATAAACAAATAAACCAAGAAACTTATGTTTTTTTTCTGTTTTGTTGTCCCCTCAGGATTCCTAAAAATATATACTATCTTAATAGAAGCATGTGCAATATTTTGAAAAACTCATATAGAAGGTATGTCACAGCATTTGAGATCCTAAGCTGGGTTCTTTCGGACTTTATCCTTCATATCTCCAATTTAGTTCTTATTAGATATCACAATATAGGGCACTGAACATATTTTAATATTATTATAATTTTAACTTTCAGGTTCTGATGAAGGGAACAAGATAGATTCCTGAAATGTTAAATGCTGAAAGCTTCATTTTGAATTAACACATGTTAAAAGCCTTATCTGGAATTATGAAGTGTAACATGAAATACTGAAAGCCTTATTTTGGATTGTGAAAAGTGAACTTACGCTGAAAGCTTTATTTTGAACTAATACATGTGGAATGTTTTATTTTGAATTATGAAGTGCAATATGAAATGTTGAAAACTCTATAGTACAACATGAAATGTTGAAAGTTTTATTTTGGACTGGGAAGTGAAACGTCATTTGAAAACTTTGGAAATGCAAGGAATTAAATTAGAATAAAATACAAACATTACAAAAAGATAAAAAGGCATCTATGCAGTCCTGATATTTCAATTTTATGGGGTTGAGAGAGGTAGAGCTTGTACTTTTGGATCACCAAATTTCCGTAACTCCCCCCCCCCCTTTTTCATATTGGAGATTTGGATAACATTCTGAAATCACCTGCAGGTGTGGATAGCTTCTTTCTTGTGATTTAAGCTTGCTGAAGGAATGGGCAGGTAACCCATCATGTCCTCTTTCAAGCCACATAACAGGCAACAGTATTGATATTGGTGCACCTTGTGAAGAGTCGACTTTCGTTGTATCCATAGTACACTAATGTGATAATATTTAATGCATGATGCTCTTGAAGTTGCAGATGAATGTCTGTATTTTATACTCTCTTATCCTGTAATGATACCTGAGGTTCAGTTTCATGGAAATATCCATATATTTTTGTTTTAAGAAATGCCTTGTTGATAACCAGCAATTATTTATTTGACTAAATTAGCAAAATAATTGTTGCTTACCACTTCTGCCCATTGATAATACAGTGGATCCCACTTATAAGAACACCCTATTTGCCAAAGAAAATTGTTCTTATAAGCGGGCTGTTCTTATAGATGGGCTACCGTTATAGCGATAAATCACATTCAATTTTCGATTCCTGCAACAAGATGTAGTGTTGCTCTTAGAAATAAACACGCAATATAGTACTGGAATACTGATGTTAAACTTTATTTGCTAAAATAATCAGTTATCTTAAGCTGTCTGGCATTTTTTAGAGTTAACTCATCTAGATATGAGTCTAGAGCGTAAAAAGATGCGAGATCGACTGATGGTTTACTCAAAATGTACTGCCGTATCTGTGCCCTGCAAGATTTAATATCAGTATTTGTAGATGTATCAAGGACGTCCACATCTGTTGAGTCCTCATCATCCGACAACTCTTCTTTCATTGTGAGGCTGTCATAGGTTATTTCCGCCTCGGTGATTGAGCCTGTAGTTTCGATCCCGTCGTCGAATTAAACATAGTTCTCAAATTCCTCCTGAGTGAGCCCTGGTGCATCCACTGTCTCTTCAACACTAGCTTGTTGCTCTGGAATGCTCAGAATGCTGCAGTTAATCATTCCCTATTAACACCTAGTTGCATACCAGGGAATGTGTTAACCGCGTTAATCGCCTGAGCTGAGAGGGATGAGCTAAGTCAGTGACATAGAAACATAGAATTTGATGGCAGATAAGGACCGCTTGGCCCACCCAGTCTGCCCATTTCCCTACCTGATGGATAAGCTGCAGATCCTAGTTAACCAGCAGCCTACTTCTTCCTACCCCCAACCCCTAGAATTGCCTTATGACTGTCCCATGCATGCTTGAATTCCACCACTGTTTTTGACTCCACAACCTCCTCCGGAAGGCTGTTCCATGCAGCCACAACCCTCTCTGTGAAAAAATACTTCTTTTAGTCACTGACAGCTATCAGATCAGGTACAGAGGCTGAAAATTATATGTTCTTTTAGCTGGGCTGAATGTTACTATAAGCGGGCTATCACTGCATAGGAATACATGCGGGAAAATGGGGACATCAGAGTAATGTTCTTATAACCGGGATGTTCCACTAACCGATGTTCTTATAAGTGGACTCCACTGTATTTCAAAAAATAGTCCCCAGCTGAAAATACACATATCTGTCTCTTCAGTCTAAATTATAAGTTTTAAAAACAGGTTTTCCTAATATTTTATTTTTTTTTACCAGGAGAGACACACACTAAGCTGAAGGTTTGTTTACAGGTGTGACCTGGGAGCACAAGGAAGTTAAGTGACTTGCTCAGGGTCACACAGTATGCAAATGGGGGCTGTGAGATTCAAACCCAGGTGTCTATGTTTTCAATATTTCAATGTTCCCTGCTGTTACAAGCTGGAACAAGAACAAAAATCCTTGCCCTTCCAATTTTTTTCCAAAGTGCTTTAAACGTGTTTTCATTCTTTGCCGATGTTCTCATCTTCATTGTTGCCCCCCCATACAGCTTTCTGGGTGACCTTACAGCCCAATGTTACCATCTCTGTTCTGTCCTCCTTCCACCCATGCCTTTCCCTTGTGGTGGAGGCCTTAGGTTAGTATACTCCTGGGAGACCCATTGATGGGGTGAACTGTTGGTGGTTGGATCCTGCTAGTGCTCAAATTTTCCTTCTCTGTTGCTCACTCCCATCCACTAGAAAAATCAATGCCATGTGACAGATGTGAGCATGCAGGGCACACTACTATAGGGACTATTGGCATCCTTCACCCCACCAACCATTGCACTGCAGCCCATAGTCGCCCAGCTGGCATTAGAACAGTGGAGCTGGCAGCTCTTCCCTAGAGGAGAATATCCTCTGGGATGTGCAGTTCTCCTCTCCCTGCACTGGCCATCTGATACCTGGGCAAATCTCTGAACCTGCTTCACAAGCATGGCAAGCAGCCATGTTGCCACTGTGCAGATAGGCTGGCCAGTGCTTTCCAGTTTTTGAAAAAATAATTGCCATTTATGTTGAGGCCAAGATCTGAATCTCAGTCTATCAGTCCGGAGCCAAATACATCCCATAAGTACAGACACATCAATTAGGTTATTTACCTGTAACTTTAAAACAAAGGTGGGGTTCATTGTAGGTTTTGGGTAACAATTCTGAAGATATGATAATCACTTCTGTACAATGCTGTGACTGTAGCTACTGTGGTCCCAGCCAGGCAGACAGACATACAGAGTGAATCTTGTTGGTTTGGTTCTGCTAGTTAACTGAGGATCTCAGATCTATTTTATTTATACAGCTCGATGTGGTTGCTATGAACATGTGTCATCATCCTAAGCAAGAGATACTACAAGCATTTTTCAGGGTTCCACATTGACATTCTTATTGCTTGAATTTTATTAAAGAAGGATTATGACACTATAGCAAATAGCAAAATAATACTAAATCCCAAACTGATTGCTTTTGCCAATTTAAATAATTGGTAATTGTAGCCTAGACCCCCATTATGGGGCCTTACTATAGGCTATACCTAGGTCTCACCCTCTGCAGGGGGGTGTGGTGGAATGAAATGGCGTGCTTCATGCAAGGGCATAAAGTGGCACCACTGATGTGAAGGGAGTGATTCTAGAGTTTGGAGCAAGACAGAAATGAAGTTTTGAGGAATGAGGTCCTGCCTGGGCAGGACTGAAACCTCTCAGCTGCAATGAAATACCTCTCAGGGTCCTCATGCCACTGATTGCTTGAGAGTTGCCTGAGGGTGGGTAGCCCCAATTGGATGCAGGGGAGCAAGCTGGATCAAGGAATGCCAGGTCTTGGAAGGCTGCTAAGGTTACAGGGCTGTTTGTGAAACTTATTGGTGAAGACCAACTGTAGCTAGGCTGTTATAGTTGTGGGACATGGATTACAAATGTAAAATGGATACAGAGACTCCTGTCATTGTCCGTCATAGCATATGAACTCTAAATGAGTTTGATATCATGTCATCACCAAAGGAAGGCAGCATGTGCATCTGGCAGGAAGCACCTGTTGCTACTGGTTTGGTTCCGTATAGAGTGGTAAATGATTTGTCCTGGATAGATCTCTGTTTTCACCCAGGGCTAAAAGTATTATTGTTGGTCAGATTCCAAGATGGCCACTGTCTGAAGGATGCCTATCACTTGGAGCTCCAAGCCAGCACTTCTAAATCAATGACATTAGTCTGCAATCTACATCAACAAATTGACCAATAAGAAAGACAAGGTTACAGGCAAACCAAAAAAGGAAAAAGCAGGCATGAAAGACATCTCTGTGTTTTGCAAGCAAAATACTGTAGAAAGATGCCACCCAAATCAGCCCTGCAACAGGCTGAGAATCCAGGGAAATTAAGTGAGTCATGCTCTGGGGTAGAGACCACTGATGGAGTGGTGGGCCTCCCATGGAGGCAAAACCTACTATTAACAGAGATGTGGCAAGGCTTTGTAGCTGTAAATGACAGCATAGCTTATATACTGAGACATGTCTCACAGATATTGACTAAACTTACTGACCTACCCAAGAGACTTATGCAGGTTGAAAATAGAATAAGCACAAATGAAGACAGCATAGCTCCTCTGGTATTGCAACAAAGTAAGTAAAAAGCACTAAGCCTCAAAGCAAAAAGGAGGGTTGGCACCCAAATATCAATATTAAAAAAATGATTTTATTGCAACGTACCATATAAAAACCTTCAATACAGTGCAGATACAGGTGCTAGAAGTGACAGTGTGACCCTTAATGTTTCACACCTGCTCTTGATGTTTTTTCAAGAGAAAATGTCCTGGATCAGATTGGCTCTCCTTTGATATTAGTCACAGAATCCATAGCTAGTCATCAATGGCAAGCAATGAATCACATGATACATTTAAAATTTTCATAGCAGTGAAAGTGTTAGTGCTGACCTATAACCCACCACCCTGAAAAGTTTCTCGGGCTCCAGATAAGCATATAAGATAATGTTTCCATAATATGATAATTTTTTAACAAGTCTCAGAAATGTCCAATACATTATTTCAGTATCTTCAGATGACAGAAACTGCTGTAATAAACTCCATTCTTTAAATTGTCACTCTGCCAGTGCGAGCATTTGAAACTCGCTAAATCCAGGGTCTCCCGATAGTAAATTTGCAAACACCTTGTATGTTTGATACTTCAAGGGTAACTATAGGATAAAGTACAAAATATACATTAGCATGCACATTATAAAAAAAAAACTGATGTTTAAATTAATACCAGCTAATATAGTTGTTATTTATATAGCCAAAGTAAATATCTTGGGGGTATATCAAAATATAGTTAGGGTGTGGTCCTCCTTGATAGATGTGGAACAGGCTAGATTTATGCAGAGCAGACTCTTAATGGATCACCTATGAAAACTGGCCCACATTCTCTCTGCATCTGGGGACTTGAAAGCCTCATCAGTTCTTATATATCTGGATGCCAGAAGGCCTTTGATGGAGTCCCCTGGCAATTCTTCCTGCACACCTTCAAAGAATCTCAATTCCTGGCTACTTTCATACTATGGATACAGTTATTATACTCTCATCCCCCAGCCAAAGTAGTGTGTAACAAGGAGCACTCTGCTCAATTCCCTCTTGAACAGGGCACAAGGCAGGTATGCCACTCTCCTTATCCCTTTCCAACCTGTACCATGAACCTCTCACAGGTACACTTTAACATAATGACCAGAGAAATGGGATACAGGTGGGTACTAAATCATGCAAAATCTCTACCTACTGTAAAAAATAGAACAATACAAATTATTAATATTTCAACAACTCAAATCCAGTAATGATTACACATTTAAAATAAACCTACTTAGTCCATGCAGATTGGTCACCACCCAGAAAGCTCCAGATATCCATTCCTCCTAGAGGTCTGGACCAAGAAGGACAAGTTCTATGGGGATGGGGGCTGTGCCAGTCCAGAGCTGCCATCCAAGAGGATGCACTGTGGCCTTTTGCTGTCTAATAAACATACTCTTCACCTTCTCCCCAGGTTGTCCCTGTAATGGATACAAACTGAAATCAGTAACTGGACTAATATTAAAAAGACCAACAGTAATTTACAGTATTAAATAATAAAGCATTTATAAAAGCTAATGTTAACCGACACTAAGGTACTTAATTTTGTTTTACACAATAAAGCAAATAAAAGTAGATTATGGTAACTGTGTATACAGTACATTACTAATTACCCTTGATGCACTTCACTAACAATGAGGTTGCTTGACTGAAATTACATACAATAATGAAATAACACATTATTAATACTGCATTAAATATTATGCAGTTCAGTACTTACTGGAGTGGGTTGCTCAATGTCCCACACACAACCCTCTGGATCATGGTAATTAAGGCATTCCCGGTTTAGTGCATTGGGACTGGGTGAAGCTAGCACTGGCCCCTGTACTATGGACATGGTGACTGTGTCTTTTTCATCTTCCCCATCCTTCTGGCAATTCTGGCTATCCCTGTGATACTATTTATACTGTGGGATGGAGGGATGCAGGTTCCATGCTGTGGAACATTTAAAGGGGCATTGTACATTAAACAGAAATATGCAATAAGTGGTTCATAAAATAAGCTTAAATGTGCATTTGATTGCTATACTGGACTGTATCTGCATAATATATTTTAAATTAAAACCACCTACAGAAATCACACAGAGACAGCACTCATAAAGTGTGTAAACCATGATATATTAACAGTCACTTGTGATTATTATTACGCTAAGGGTCCACTAATGGTAATGAGAAGCATAGGCATTTACACCCTGTATCATCTCAGGATTAGCCAAACCGAAAACACACCCTTGTATGCTTGCCAGCCAAGGTGTTACATAGAAACATAGAGATTGATGGCAGATAAGGACCGCAAGGCCCATCCAGTCTGCCCATTTCTTTTTCTACCTTATAAACGTGACATCGGCCTTTGTTCTGTCAGTGGCCTATCTATTCATACTCATCTGTATTGCTCCCTTTTGCCTATTCCATGCCTGTTTGAAGCCCTGCACTGTATTCATAGCCACCACTTCCTGAGGTAGGCCATTCCATGCATCCGCCACTCTTTCTGTGAAAAAGAATTTCCTCACATTCCCCCTTAATCGGCCTCCCTCTAATCTCATGCTGTGTCCTCTTGTCCTGCTATTTTTCTTGTATTTAAACATGTTAGTCTTTCACCTTATTAATGCCCTTAAGGTGTTTGAATGTTTTGATCATATCACCTCTCTCCCTCCTTTGCTCAAGGGTATACATATTGAGCTCCGTTAATCTGTCCTCATATGTCTTCTGATGCAGTCCCTGCACCATTTTAGTTTCCCTTCTCTGGACTGCCTCAATTTGGTTAATGTCCTTGAGAAGGTGTGGCCTCCAGTACTGCACACAGTAATCCAGATGGGGCCTAACCAGTGTCTTGTAAAGACAGTGTAATACCTGAAGGTGTTATAATATAATATGGCATATCAATTACATTATCAACAAAAACTGCAGCCCTGGAAAAATAACAGTGTAGGTTCAAATTTTAATTCAAATAACAAAAATTTACATTACACAAAACCCTAATAAATCTCATACTGTACTTTGTGTATGTATTAGTAAAATTTCCATTATTTCAGGGGTTCCTTAACTGTTCATTTTTTGTGTCCCTTATTGATTTCATGGGACTGCTTCAAGTGCCTCCTGACAATCCTTAAAACCTCATGGTGTACTGCACTTGATATTGGTCTCTTCCCTCTGCTCCCATGCTAATTTACATTTAGCCCTGAACATATATTGTATTTGAGGCAATAGTGTCCTAAAAACTAGAGCAGCCAGACAGTCAGTTCTACCACTGGACAATGGAGTTTGCTTCTAAAGGGCAAACCAGGTTGTCCTGGTGAATACCCAAGAAGAGCCAAAATGAAGGAATTAAGAGAAAAGGAGAAGAGCTAAAGGGGGTGACTCAGAAGAGAAGAAGGGGATGTGAGGGGGGATAAGGAGGTGACATCACAAAAGAGGTGGAGTCATCAAGGGGTCAGGAATAGCAAGCAATTGGCTAGATAGGCAGGAAGAGGAGGGGCTATGCTGGCCTTTTAAGGGGCCACAAGGAATTAAGAACCCTCTTTTAGCTTGCTACTCTCCAGTTCTTAAAAAAGCTGGGAGCAGAACATCAGATCAGCAATTTTTTTTTAAGTTACTGTAGCTTACCCAGTACCACAACTAGGTACAGTACTACAGCTGGCTTACGATAACTAATGAATGCTGGGACTATACTGTATATAAAAAACAAACAAAAAAAAACAGGATTCAAAACACAACATGTGGCCAGAACAGGAGCTGGGGCTGGGAGAAGAAGAGAAATTCCATGGAAGCCACATGGCAGGTACATTGGAATATGCAGAGTTTCTTACCTGAAGGTAACAGTGGGAAACCTACAGGGGGAGAGAGAGAGAGAGAGAGAGAGAAATGCAGAGCCCAATTGGTTGAATTCACTGTGGGTCGTTATATTTGGGGTTTTTGGTAATTTCTGGATGTTTTTGCTTGTTGTGGTAAGAAAGTTTGAATTCACTGGGTACTTTTATATGCAGGGGTTAATTTGGACTGTTTTCTGCTCGGTGGCAATTTGTGCCTGGCAGGATTGCAGCTCACTCTAGGAGCAGGAGGCCTAAGTGCAGAGGGCTGGGGTAATGCTACCCTTTCAGGCTAGAGCCTCCGTTTTTAGTTCTGCCCCCTCAGGTATGGCTCTGTTGGTTCCCAGTTGCAGTGGGGGGGTGTTTTAATGCAGCTGAAAAGGAGCGTTTTGCCGGCATTTGGAGATACACCACAGCATAACTAAGGGCTGTGTCCAGGGTGCAGGCCCATTGCCCTCTGCGAGGAGAGGCTTGCTTTTGTGTTTTGCCAGCTGAAAGGGGGCAGGGGACCACGAGACAAGGACAAGTAGAACGCCAGTCTCCTGTGCCATTTTCAGATGCCTTACTAGATTTCGTCGGTAGAGCGATCCATCCAAGGGGGGATTTTGGCATGAGAGACCACGCGGCCTAGACCAACAGGGGGATAGGAGGCCAAGACAAAACACTAGCAGGTGAGGCAGAGTTTTACAACAACAAAAAAAAGGGGCTGAAAGGTTTCTTGGAATTGGGGAATCAGGGACTACCAGTTTTGTGGTTGCATCTGCCAGAGAGCATTATGCACAATAAGGGGACTTTTGTCAGAGGACATGGGAGAGAAGGGCTTGGCCTACAGTTGAATGGGGGATGGGAATGGTCCATGTCTGAGAGCCTAGTCAGCGGCGTTTGAACA
Organism: Neoceratodus forsteri; assembly: GCA_016271365.2. Lineage (NCBI taxonomy): Eukaryota > Metazoa > Chordata > Ceratodontiformes > Ceratodontidae > Neoceratodus > Neoceratodus forsteri. The sequence continues at coordinate 1,122,107,711 of CM057449.1, read as the reverse complement.
GGGCAAAAAGAGAAGGCATCCAGATATGTTACAGATGCATTCAAGTTAACTCAGAGGCCTCCTTGTATATCTGGGTCTGGTGCACAGTTTAAAAAAAATGCATACAATGCGCACCCATTTAACAGCTTCCAAAACAAAGGCTTGGCCTTTCCACAGTGTCATGCACATAGGGGGAAGCGTGGGTGGGTAGGGCACTGCATGGGCAGATAGGTCCAGAGGAGAGACATGGGGGGTGAATAAGTGACAATGGAGGTCGCACCGTGGTTTTCATTTGGGCCCCTCCTTTAAGGTACATAATGGCTCTAGAGCATGTTTTCTTTCATTTGGGACACTTTTTATGGCGCAGGTTTCCGGCAATAAAAAAAAAAACAAAAAAAAAAAACACAACAACCAACACAAGGAGGTATTGGGAGCTAATGAGTCATGACCAGGCAGATGGGGGGGCTGCTCAAGCTGGAACGAGGGAACAGGCCACGTGGTGGGCCAGCCAGGCCCCAGTTTGGAAGGGACCACACAAGGCCGCAGTAGGGGGGATTGTGAGAAGGAAGCCAGGCCCAAGAAAAACCAGTTGATATGGGACCTTTGACATCACAAGGAGAACAGAAAGGATCATGGGAGGAAGTATGGCCTGAAAGCATATGCAGCCACCATTTTGGATACGGCCACATGTTGGGAGGGCCCAGAGAGTTCCAGAGCAAAAGGAAGAAGGACCTGGACTAACAAAACTACACAGGCTAGTGTATAGCATGCAACATACATAATGAACAGGATGGAGGCATATATATAAATAAATTAAAAAAAGAGAGAAAAGCCAACGCACAGCTGAGGGGAAGAACGCGTGGCCTCCCTTGAGGTGGCATGTTTTGTGAACTGGAGAGGGGTTGTCGGCATGCTCGAGGGGGAACCAGAAAAGAGCACACACTGTGGGCCCACAGATAATGACAAAGAGAGAAAGGAACCATTTGAACACAGAGGAGGGGATCAAGGCATGGGGCCCGGGAGACAGAAGCAGTGGATGGTTTCCTGGGCACCCACAGTGAATGACAGATTGTAGACCCTGTTATATTAATGTGTACACTTTCTTTTGCAGCATTTTGTTAGCAGTAGGAACAGGAGGTAGCACGCAGGGGGATGGCACCGAAAAAGGTCAAGCCAACCAAAGAGGACGCTTACAAGGCCATCATCAAGTTGGCAGAAAGGGCCAGTAAGGTATGGGAGCTCGTAGAGGATATGGATGTACAGGGTTTGAAGGAAAAGTGGAACGGGGTCATGGGGGGGCAGTGGAAGGGGATGCAGAGTGGACAGATCGCCTAGTCCAAAAAGGCCACCACCCAGACGAGCTAGCCTGGAAGGGCTGGAGAAGATGACCCAGAGTCCCATGTCAGCCTCCCCTGCAGCCCCTGAGATCCCAATTCCAGTGCCCATCCCAATCACCCCATCACTGCCTGAGATGCTGGGACCAGAGCTGGCAACACCGAATCCAGTGGGAGGACAGTCCCCGAGGTTGAGCGGAATGATACCAAGCCCAACACCAGGTAATGTGGGAGGTAATGTGATCAGCAGCATAAAAGAATACGTAGAACAAATGATTACGGCTATGGGGCAAGATGGGATAGGACAGTTGGAAAAAGCCCTAGGAGAAATCAAGATGGGGAGGAGGGAACGGGCAGAAACAGGGAGCATGTCAGATGCTGGAATGGTACCAAGGGGTCCCGGGACATAGGTTCACCAGGGACGAGAATAGGCGAACACGTCCCCATGGCAAAAAAAGAAAAGATATGGAAGGGAGAATACGTAAATGTTTTCACTCTTGTAAGCAGAGAGGCAGTGTTAAAATATGAAGGAGAGCATTGGGAAAGCAGAGATGGCTGCAGCAGTTGTCCTCCTTGGGAAGAAGGAGGAGGAGGACAAATTCACCAAAGGCAAGACTTGGGAGAGCTGGTCTGTGGGCTTCGCCACATATGCAGCCATAGTATTAGAGGAGAAGCCCAAATTTGGAATCCCCCTGATAACTTATCAGCTCATAATATGGAGGGCAAATCTGAAGGATGGGGTGGGGTTGATATATTACAATAAATTTTTCAGGCAACGGATGGCCACCTACGGAGACGTTTGGTGGGATACCAAACAGCTGAATCTGTGGACAGACTACTAAATCACGGACCAGTCCACACCAAATGGGGATGCTAAGAGGAACCCACTGATAGAGAAATGTTGCTGGGGCTACAATCAAACCTTTTGCTCCCAGCCACAGTGTAGATTCTGCCATGCATGTTCGAAATGCGGGGGAACCCACCCAGCATCCAGATGCAGGACAAACTGGGTGGCTCAGGGGGCAACCCAATGGGGGCACAGGACAATGGCAACCTATTCTTTCAGGGGGACCAAGAGGGGGTCTCAGGCCAGCCAGGAGCCAGGGATTTTTGGGGGAGGGGGTTTGGGAGAGGGGGGAATACGTATCGAGGAACAGCCTAGCGGGATGGGGGAGTCAGATATTTTTTTTTTTTTACCAATTATTTTACCAGGTGAGACACACTAAGCTGAAAGCTTGTTTGCAGGTGCAACCTGGGAGCACAAGGAAGTTAAGTGACTTGCTCAGGGTCACACAGCATGCACCGAAGGGGCTATGGAATTCAAACCCAGGTCTCCAGATTTGCAGCTCAGAGCCTTAACCCACTGCACCATACTGCCTCCATGAACATTTAACATGGCAAGGACACAGATCAGTGTCAAGAATTGGGAAATAGCATTATGAGGGTACACTGACCAAACAGCAGCACATAAACTACTGAAAGGGTTTAAAGAAGGTTTCAGCTTACATTGTCAGAGCCCCAGAGCACAACGGGACAGCAAAAAATTAGGGTCAGTGAAAGGGAAGGAAGAGATCTTGAGAAGGAAACTGCAAAAAGAGAAGGAAGCAGGGAGAATAGAGGGCCCATTTTGGGTACCTCCATTTGATAATCTGAGAATATCCCCCTTAGGTTTAGTACATCACCTATCATTCTCAGATGGGGAATCAGTGAATGATTACACTGATGAAAGGCATTCCAAAGTGACTTATGCCACACTGGAAGAAGCAGTGGAAATCATTAAGGCAACCCCACAAGCATTGCTAGCGGAGACCAACATAGAGGCTGCCTTCAGGCTTACGAACATATGAACATACGAAATTTGCCAGCAGATAAAGGCCTAGAGGTCTATCAAGTCTGCTCGAATGTGCAGCTAGCACCCCTTATTCTGCAGCTGCCCCTCCCTTCCACCCTTCCCCTTCATTAACCCTCCCCCTTGTCCTGTCCCATACTCGTTTGAAGCAGTCCACTGTTCTACTGCATACCACTTCAGCAGGTAACGATTCCACCCAGCCACCACCCTCTCTGTAAAAAGTGTCTTCTCATCTCCTCCTGAACCTTCCTCACTCCAGTCTCATATCATGGCCCTGGTGGCCTCCCTCCCTTACTTTGAACAGCCCCTCTGTACCCGTCTTGTTTATTCCTTTCATGTATTTAAAGGTTTCAATCATGTCACCCCTGTCTCTCCTCTCCTCCAGTGAGTACATGTTCAACTCCTTCAACCTCCTCTCATATGATAAGTCCCCCAGCCCCTTGATCATCTTTGTCACTCTGCGCTGCACCCCCTCCAGTAACTTAATGTCCCTCTTCAGATACAGACGCCAGTACTGCACGCAGTACTCCAGGTGTGGTCTAACTAATGACCTATACAGTGGCAGAATCACCTCCTCCCTCCTCGAGGATATACCCCTTGCAATACAACCCAGCATTTTGTTGGCCTTTGCAGCTGCCTTCCTACATTGTGCCGAGTTGTTCATTGACCCTGTAATGAGCACACCCAGATCCTTCTCCTCTGTCTGGGCTAGCTGCACTCCCCTAGCTGGTAACTCCTCCTGGGTTCTTAATCCCAAATGCAGCACCTTGCACTTTTTGGCATTAAAGCCCAGTTGCCAGGTGTCTGACCAGGTTTCAAGCTTTGCCAGATCATCCTGCAACCCCTGCCATCCCCTAGGTCATCCACCACTGCCTACCTTGGTATCATCAGCAAACAGACTGATCTTGCTCTTGATGTCCCATGATATGTCTGCAATGAATATCCCAAACAACACTGGTCCCAACACTGAGCCCTGTGGAACACTGCTCGTCACTGCCCTTGGGTGTGAGAACTCCCCACCCACCACCACCCTCTGTTGCCTTCCCTGCAGCCAGTTTCCTACCCATCTCATCAACTTTGCACCCGCCCCTGTGCCTACTAACTTCTTTCCCAGCCTTCCATGTGGCACTGAGTCGAATGCCTTACTGAAGTCCAGATACAGGACATCCACTACATGGCCGCTGTCCAGTTGCCTAGTTACCCAGTCATAGAACTTGACCAGGTTGGTTTGGCAGGATCTGCCATGTATGAAGCCTTGCTGTCTGCTGTCCTGTAGTCCTTTGGCCTCTAGGAGGGCCACCAGCCTCTCCTCAGGATAGTCTCCATTAGCTTACCCACGATGGATGTGAGGCTCACTGGTCTGTAGTTTCCTGTTCATCCTTGGGGCGCTTGTGGAGGGCACCACATGAGCCATCCTCCAGTCCTGAGGTACATACCCGAATGTAGTGAGGCATTAAATAGGTCTGCAAAGGTCCTGCAAGGACCTCTGCCAACTTTTCAGTACCCTGGGGTGGATGCCATCTGGGCCTGGCCCTTGTCCACCCTCAGTGCCTTCAAAACCCTCTTGAACTCTGCTCTCATGATTTCCCATCTGTCACCACTCTCCCTGCTTCTGCCATTTCTCACCTTGGGTGTCACCCCTCTTCTCTTTAGTAAATACTGAACAGAAGTACTCATTTAGTGCTTCTGCCTTATCGCACCCTGGCTTCCACCCAACCCCTCCTTCCTAATCCTTACTATGTGTGGTCCTCACAGCCCTTTACTCCCTGATGTACTTTAAAGAAGTCCTTCTCCCCCTTCTTAATGCCTTGTGCCAGCCTGAGTTCCGTAGATGCTTTGGCTCCCCTTACTGCCCTTGTCACCTCCTTCGATTCTGTCAAGTACTCCTCCCTGTCCTCCCCCCCCTGTTTTCTTGTACTTCCTAAAGGCAGCTCTTTTCCTCCTTACCTTTTCCATGACCTCCTTGCTCAACCAGATCAGTTTCTTAGCCCTAGCCTTCTTGCTCTGGGCTTTGTAGCAGGTTTTGGTTGCCTCCACTATCCCAACTTTATGAGCTTCCACCTCCTGGTTAGTGTCCACACTAGATTGAATTCTGGCCAGGTACCCTTTTACCACTTCCCCATCCTCCCAAAGTCGGCCTCCTGAAGTCCAGCACTATTGTACCAGATTCCACTCCTTCCTTGCCCATATCCAATGTGAGCCATACTGAGCGGTGGTACTCCCTGACAGCGGTTCCTCCACTGTAAGTTCTCTCTGAGAGTCCCCATTGCCAGCACAGGTCAAGGGCAGGGCCCGGGTTTTCCTCGATTCATAGATGCAGCAAACGCAGCGGAAATATCCAGCTGAATTTGCCATCACCCGTGAATTCGGCCTGCTGGAACAAGATTGCCTACCTTTTGCGGGACGGGGTGCCTAATCCCCGTCGGCTGAACTTCCCCAACAAGTCGTTGTGCCATGCTGGAAGCCCACCCCAGCGTGGCAAATGTGCTAGTGTTTTTTTGCCGCCGGGGTGCCTAATCCCCTCAGCTGGACGCTCCAAAGTCGTTGCAGCCGCTGTCAAACGTACAATTTGCGTACACGGGTGCCCATTCCCCCAGCTGCTGAACGCCCCTTCAAAGTTGTTGTGCCATGCTGGGAGCCACCCCAGTGTGGCAAGCGGTCCCGCTAACGCCTTTTTTTTTTTTCCTGTAAAACAAAAACTGTCCCACGCAGCGTCTCCCAGGCCCTCCCACATCCTGCACCCACCACTGCACACCCAGCCTCCCACACCCCCACCCCACACTTACCTCCGGACTCGCGCGACGATCTTCGTGGACCGGAACACGCCTGCACTCTTCAAAGGCGACCGTGAACTGAGGAAATGCCGTAAGCTGTATAATGGGCTGACAGGAGGGTTCAACTTTTATTATATCTCAGGCATTTTGGGAATTTTTACCAAATTGTCAACATGGGGTTTAGGACCTTCATGAATGATGTCACTGTCATGGCGTTATTAGGGCTCCGAGGGTGATTTCGGCGCAGTGACTGAAAAATCACCCTTCAGGACCGAATACCACCATGACAGTGACATCATTCATGAGAAGGGGCCCAAACCCCATGTTGAAAATTTGGTGCCAAAATTCCAAAATCACTGTTTAACGAGCTTGCTATGCTAGTTCCTACGCAGGCTCTGTAAGTTCAAGAGAATTTCAATATTTTCACTCCAGAGTTTCAACATTGCCATTTCACCACACTGTCTTATGAGTAGTATAGCTGTCATTTTCACATCTCACCCAAAATGTGTTTCCACCCTTAGTAGCGCAGAATGGCGAGTCATGAAGTAAATCAATGTATGGGACAAATTAAGAAAATCACAGTGACACTGTTCATGAGCAGAGGTCTTGAAATGGCTATGTTGAAAATTTGGTGAAAAATTCCAAAATGACTGTTTAACAAGCGTGCGTTGCGCAGTTCCTACGCAGGCTCGTAAGTTCGCGGAATTTCAATATTTTCACTCCAGAGTTTCCACATTGCCATTTCACCACACTGTCTTATGAGTAGTACAGCTGTCATTTTTCACATCTCACCCAAAATGTGTTTCCACCCTTGTAGCGCAGAATGGCGCAGTCGGTGTGCGAAATCAATGTTCCGACAGATTAATAAAATCACAGTGATACTGTTCATGAGCAGAGGTCTTAAACTGGCTATGTTGAAAATTTGGTGACAAACACCCATAAAATGACTGTGTTACGAGCGTGCATTGTGTCAGATATGGCAAAAAACAAAAAAGGAAAAAATTAAGGGTAAAAATGTGCTGCAGAATTGCCACAGAAATTGGTGTTGAGTGTCAGAGAGTTCTCACGGCAAATGAGATCCCTCGCCGAGAAACTTTGTCTCGATGTGCGCAGAAAAATCGGGCCTGGTCAAGAGTATTTCCCAACCTGGTTGGTTCATCGACCATTTGCAGCAGGAAGCTGTCCTGGAAGGCATCCAGCAGTACCTGCTCCCTTCTGTTCCTGGTTGTTGGGGTGCTCCAGTCCACTCCTGGCATGTTGAAGTCCCCCACAATCACCACACTACCCTTCTCACAGGTCCTCCTGATCTATCCCGCTAGTTCCCTGTCTAACTCCTCCGTCTGAGATAGTGGCCTGTACACCACTCCCATTCTAAGAATCCTATTCTTGGAATCCTGGATTTGCATCCAAAGTGACTCCATACTACCCTCCTCCCCTTCCTCCCTTACACACTTCAGTCCTTCCTTCACATATGGTGTCACCCCCCCTCCTTTCCCAATCACTCTGTCCCTACGAAATAATCTGTACCCTGGTACAGACAGGTCCCAGTCATTGTATTGGTGGCCCATATTTCCGGATGACTGCAATGTCCACCTCTCCTCTGCCATGAGAACCTGTAACTCTGCAGTTTTCCTCCCAAGGCTCCTAGCATTAAGGGTAACCACCTTCCACCCTTTTCCCCCTCCCATCCTGTCCTCCTTTCCTAGCATCACCAACAGTACTTGCCATTTGTCCTTTGTCACTGTTATGGGGGTAAGCTCATATGGTTTCCAACCTGTGGTCTCTGCATATCTCTTCCCCAACTGCCACCCCCACCCTAGTTTAAATTCCCAACTTCCTCTATGTACTCCTCCATCCTCTGTTTCAACACTTTCTTTCCCTCCTCACTCCAAGTGTAGTCTGTCCTTGGCATAGAGACTACTGTCCTCCCAGGTCCCTCCCCACCCCCAACAGCCCATACCCTTTAGCACAACACCAGGTTCTTAGCTATCCATTAAATTCCTCTATTCTCAGCTTTCTTGTTGTGCTTGCCTTTGGCACAGGAAGTATCTCTGAAAAAGTTACTGATCTTCCTGCCCCCTCACATAATTGTGCTAGTTCCTCAAACCTCCTCTGGACTGTATCTACTGTCTTGTCAGGCTTCTTCCAGTGTACCCTCTGGATTGGGACTTGTTGGGTTTTAAGCTAGATGGGGAATATTACTTTGACAAACCCATGCCCATGGGTTGCTCCACAGCCTGCACCTCTTTTGAACTCTTTAGTACATGCCTACAGGGGATATTTCAAAAGCAATCAGGGTATAGAACTGTGATCCACTACCTAGACGATTTCTTACTGATCGGGAATGAGAGGGAAGAGACCGAGCAGGTGCTAAAGAGCTTTCTGACACTGTGCAGAGACCTTGCGGTGCCAATGACACCAGACAAGACAGAGGGACCTAGCAGGGCCATGGAGTTCCTGGGCATTGATGCCCAAAAAGAGGTCTTTAGATTGCCAGAAGGCAAGCTAAATAAGTTGAGGGGGCTCCTGAAGAACCATAGGCAAGGAAGAAGGAAGAAGGAAACAACTGAGGCAGGTGCAACAACTGATAGGACACCTTAATTTTGCCTGCAGGGCCATCAGCCCAGGGAGAGCATTCACCAGGCAAATAGCACAAGCCACATGGGGACCGACTAAGCTGCATCACAGGGTAGGTATCACAAGGACATAAGGGAGGACTTAAAGATATGGGACATCTTTCTAGATGTATTCAATGGCACTTCTTTTTGGCAAGATGACTGGGTCTTTAAAACAGATTTGGAACTGTATACTGACACCACGGGGGCTGGGGATACTATAGAGGAAAATGGTTTTCAACAGCATGGCCACAGAGATGGCTAGATTTAGGTCTGACCAGGGACATCACCCTGCTTGAAATCATGCCAATCTGGGCCTGCACGTTAGTGTGGGACCTGAGCTTTGGAACCAAAAGGTGACTTTTTGATGTGACAGCAGAGCAGTGGTGGATGTCCCCAACAAAAGGAGGGCATCAACTGGGCCAGTGCTTTGGTTATTGAGGCAGTTGGTATTACAAGGGCTGAGGCTTAACATGACATTCAGGGCTAGGCACATAGAGGGGATCAAAAACACGATAGTTGACAGCCTCTTCCATCTGCAGCTGGACAGATTCCGGGCCTCAGCACCGAAGGCAGAGGCGTGACAGATGCCAATACCAGAGAATATATGGGAAGTTGGCTGGAAGGAGTTGAGGTCCTGTTTCAGAACTCCTGGTCCACCAGGACACTCAGAGCCTATGAAAGGGCTTGGGGAACATTCCAGAAGTTCAGGGAACTGCATCACATGACGGTAAGTGGGCGAGTCATTGCCGATCAGGTGGGAAAGTACATAGTGCACCAATGGGAAAAGGGAATGGCACATACCACCCTGAGAGTCCACCTGGTTTCCATTAGCATAGTTTGCAATCTAAAACAGTGGCAGGCCCGAACAAAGTCCATATTAGTACAGCGCATGGTCCAGTGTAGGGGAAGGCTTGGGACAAAGGCAAAGGATAAACGGAAACCAGTGTCACCCAGCATAATGGAGGGTATGGAGCAAGCAGCAGCAGCCATAGGCAGAACAGAATTTGAAACATTACTATTTCAAGCAGTATTTACAACAATGTATTATGGAGCACTTAGGGTGAGCAAAACAGTTGGGCATGACAGAGGAAGCCTTGGGGGTAATCTGTAACAGGAGAACCTTATCTGGCAGGGGGACGCAATTGACATCAGGATCAAAAAATCAAAGACAGACTGAGAGGGCGAGAGAGCCCTGGTATGGCTAGACAGACATGAGGAGCTGGTTAGCTGCCTGCTTAGAGCATTGTGGGCCTACGCCAGAGTGCGTCCACCCCAAACAGGCCAGTTCTTTATTCACAGGGATGGAAAAAGAGCTACAGGCTATCAGGTGACAGCAGTGCTTAAAAAATGCATGGCATTCCTGGAGGAAAACCCCAGGTATTTTTCCTCACATTCATTCTGAATTGGGTGGGTGTCACAGATGGCATCAGCAGGGGGGTCAGTTGCACAGGTACAAGGGGTCGGATGGTGGAAGTCTGACTGTTATTAATGATACATAAGACCGTTAGACAAATCAGTAACCAATCCTCCAAATTTCTCTCCAAAGGTGAAGGGAGGGATGGGGGGCAGGGGGGTAGTTTGCTGAGACAAACAAGTCGGGGGGGACAAGAAAGGATAAAATTAGAGGATGAGAACAGCAAGAATGTATCTTTAATCACACACACTTTGATCTCTCAGCAGATAAGGGACAGGGGCTGGAGGTATGGATTTGCAGACGCTCTTACATTTATTGGGCAGAAAGGAAAGCATCCAAAAAGGAAGGGGGAAGACAACTATACCAAGACCCCAGACAGTGCCGGGTGACATGGCAGGGCATCAGGGGCATGAAATGGGCCCCACTGCTTCCGACACTGAGAGACATGAGACAGAGAGAGACGGCCACCACCAGACATAATTATTATACATTTGGGAGGCAATGACATTGGAGCCAGACCATGGCTGGACATTTATTTATAAATTAAGTATGATATGGGCAAAATAAAGAAATGGTGGTCAAAAATAACCCTTATGTGGTTAGACATGGTACTCCACAGGGTATGAAGGCATGCACACAGCCACCTTGCCATGGATAGGGTAAGGAGGAAAATGAACAGAAGGATAGGCACATGGTTCATAACCCAAGGGGACAGGGCCATTAGGTGGGGCATAGAAGATCATGAGGATGAATTATATAGACTGGATGGGGTATGCCTATCAGATATAGGGGATGACCTGTTTAATTCAGAGACCATGGGAAGTATTGAAGACTGGAGAAAGAGCTTTGGTTAACAAAGAAAACGTCCTAGTGGAGTGGGGGGGGCCATCATCCAATGCAAGCTGGAGACAGCCTAGTGGCGTAAAGATTATAAGAGCTGCCAGAAAGGGGGGGGAAACACACAAATGGAGAACAAAGAAAAGGGGAGAGGAGATGCGGCAATGGGTGTCACACCATTACCTCCCAAGAAGAAGGGGAAGGGCCCGACAGATTCTACGTCTGGGGGGTGAGAAGACAAAGAATTAGGAATACAAAAGAAATGAATAATCAATGTATGGAGCTGTTTGTATAAAATGAAAAGAACAAAAGCTGGAAATAATGCACAATAATTGGGAAGATATTGGAAAAGTTGGGACCAATGATCTTCAAGTTTATAAATATGATTTTAATGACATTATGATATCTGGGACTATATATAAAAATAATAAAATATTGGCTGATCTGAGCACCCACCACTACTGTGTAAGCCTCTTTCTTGGGAAACCTGGGACAATGGAGTTTGCCTCTAAAGGGCAGACCAGGTTGTCCTGGTGGCCACCCAAGAAGAGCCAAAATGAAGGAATTAAAAGAAAAGGGGAGGAACTAAAGGGAGGTGACTCAGAAGAGAAGGCGGGGGTGAGAGGAAGGGGACAAGGGGTGACATCACAAAAAGGGCGGAGTCATCAAGGGGTCAGGAGTAGCAAGCAATTGGCTAGATAGGCAGGATGAGGGGGGATATGCTGGCCTTTTAAGGGGCCGCAAGGAAGGAAGGAAGAGCCCTCTTTTAGCTTGCTACTCTCCAGTTCTTGAAAAAAAAAGGGAAGAGAAAAGAAGCATAGGTATGGCCCCAGCTGAAGGTGAATGGCTGGGAAGGGTAAATAAGTAGAGAATAAGAATGACAAAAGAGTAGAACAGCCAAAGGTGGATGGCTGAGGGGGAAAAGCGAAAAGAGTCTCACTGAAAAGATTATAAGAGCTGCCAGGAGGGGAGGGAGGGAGGAGGGGGTGAACACATACAAATGGAGAACAAAGAAAAGAGGAGAGGAGATGCAGTAAATGGGTGTCACACCATTACCTCCCAAGAAGAAGGAGAAGGGCCCCCCCCCCGATTCTACATCTGTGGGGGTGAGAAGACGAAGAAAGAGGAATACGTAAGAAATGAATAATTAATGTGTGGAACTATTTGTATAAAATGAAAGGAACATAAGCTAGAAATAATGTACAGAAACTGGGAAGATATTGGAAAAGTTGGGACCAATCTTCAAGTTTGTAAATATGATTTTAATGAAATTATGATATCTGGGGCTATATATAAAAAGAATAAAATATTGGCTGATCTGAGCACCCACCACTACTGTGTAAGCGTCTTTCTTGGGAAATTCAGGACATGTAGCAGTCTGCAAGTCCTAGCTGATATGGAGGCACAAGAGTTAGAGAGGCCACTTAAAAAGCAGGAGGTACTGCGAGCCATGTGGGCCACGGGGCAATTAAATGCTGGAAAAGACCCTACTCCAGATGGCATCTGTAGAGACCTTCATAAAAAAAGTGGTGCCTGCTGTACTTGGACCATTGTTTGAAACTCTACAGGCTTCATTCTCAATGGCAAGTTACCTGAAACATTTATGTAGGCTTAGATTACTGTGCTCCCTAACCTGATAAACCTCAAGATGCCATAGATTCCTATAGTCCATCTCCTTCCTTAAAGAGCAACTCTCTTTTATAATAAAAAGCTTAAAAACACTAGATTTACACAAATTATCTCTTAACTTTAATGTTTTCTAGTTCTTAGTTATTTTTTTTTACTTGCTGTTGCTGTTGGTCTACTAAATGTTGTGGATAATATAGCAATTATTTCACTGAGTCTTTCAAAATGTACCTGGCTCCCCCTGCTGACCTCACAATTTCTATGTTTGTGACATTGCAGTCTGTTGTCATAGTGAGCACTATGGTGTCATAAACATAGGCACTGTGAGGTTACTGGGGGGAGGCAAATATTTTCAAATGTTTTCTATACAGAATTCTTAGATGGGCTACCAAGATGTACTGTAAATCTTGAAAAGAAACGTTGAAAATAAAAAAAATATATTCTCTAGTAAACCGTAAATGCTGAAACATCTTATTTATGAAAGCATATGCTGAAGTACAGAGTTAGACTTTAATTCTGATTTCAAGATCTATGTGAAAATATTAGTGGGGAGAATGGAGAAAATACTACCTAAATTAGTATATGAAGCCCAAGCAAGCTTTTTCAAGGGGCAGAGGCCCCATGAAATCTTTGGACCCTATAACAGGTACTGGCCCCTAGAGAGCAAAACTCAAATGACTTCCCAGTGATGGTCTCACTTGATGTCAGGAAGGCATTTGATAGGATTGAGAGGGACCACCTCTGGCGTATGGTGAGAACCATGGGTTTTCTGTGGAAGTTTCATAGCTAAGTACAGATAATTTACCACCAGCTTAAGAAACAACTGAACACCTGGATATCAGACCCCTTCACCCTAGGCAGGTGAACCTGTCTGAGGTGCCCCCTGTTACTTGTCTTATTTGACTTGGCTCTGGAGCCTTTAGCTCAGAAGCTAAGGGACTGTGAAGATATTCACTGTGTATCTTTGAGGAGTTCACAAGAAAGTCTTGTTATATGCTGATGATCTGGTGTGTGTCACCAAGCCTGAAAAATCTCTTCTTTTTATTTTTGTATTATCTTTTTCCCCCTATATGATACCACTAGATGGGCCTAGCAGTCCTTATCTGCCGTCAAAGTCTATGTTTCTATGTTTCTATGTTTCACTCTCAGCCACTCCTTCAGGCTGTGGCAAGGCACCTCAGATCCATCCTGTTCCCATGCCCTGTCCCTCATATTTGCAGTCATCCCCGGGGTGACCCAGATGTGACCCTTCACTGGGCGGGCCCACCTCCTCCGAGGGGAGAGGCACCTGTGAGGCAGGCAAGTGCACTACTTAACCCTCAGTTACTGCTGAGGGATGAATGGTTCCCAAGACATTGACAGCATTGGTCTGACAGGCGGCCATCATCCAGTCGAGTGCGGAGCCAGTTTCCATTTTCTGGTAATGTTCCCTCTCTTGCGTGTGTATGCATTACCCCCGGTCTCCACCTGAGGTCACTGCAGAGTGAAGCACTCCCACAGCCCACCCCAGGAAAGGAGAGCTGTCCTCCGGATGCTCAATCCTCTCCTCCCCTGCCAAACCCCAGCACCCCAAGTCCGTTCCCGAACCTGGGTCGCTGGCGTTGGTTCGAGGTAAGGCACCAGTGCCTCAGCCCTCTATGCCACCGGGCCAGCTGAAACAACTCTTCTAGTGTTGGTTCAGCATCTTAAGGCATTTGGGGCTATGACTGGCTTCAGAATGAATCCCCACAAAGCCATTATATTGCCATTATGCACTTGTGAACATAGGGACATGCAATGAGAGCTCCCTTTAGAATGGACTAAGGAGGAATTTGAATACCTGGTGGTACATGTTAGAAAAATGATAAAAATATATTAATGGGGTCAACTGCCCTCTCCACCACTGGAGAAGACTATACAGCTGTGTAGCAAATGGTACAATCTGCCATTATCATTACTGAGCAATTACAATGTTCTCAAGATGATAATACTACTAACATTTCTTTATCTGTTCCAGTTGCTGACACTTCCTCTTCTTGACCAATTTTTAAGAAGCACACATCATGCAAAATGCCATGGATTTGGCATAGTAAGACACAAGAATAAAAGTTGACCAATTAACTCAGAACAAAGGGTGGTACACCCCATTTGAAGAATTATTATTATTGGGCAGACCAATTGGCAAGCTTGCAGGAGAGGTCCAAATGTACAATATTCCTAGAAATATTCCCAACCTGCGTGCAGTACCACAGTAGAGTCACCATTGGGAATCTCTTCAGAAATATGAATAATCTTGTACTATTTTGCCACGTCTTTAACCACAACTGTAGGTGCCATGGCTGAAGTCTCTTATGGTATAAGAGTATCATGTCACACAGTTTAAGCAGACAGAACCACCCAGTTTTGCTTCACAATCCTCTTAATGAGATGACACACTTGTGCTTTAAGAGGCATCTCACACAGCACATCAAAACGTACATTGGAGTGTCTTCTTGAGTTTTTGGTTGATCTAACTGTGAAGGGAAGCTCAATAGTTCTGGCACAGAGAAGACTTGGGAAAATACTCTCATAGCCATATGAGATGCTGTAACTGTACAACATACTTATTTACAGTATGTTCTTTATAATGTAGTGAAGAGGAAAGGTATGCTGGGCCAAGGCTTATTTCTAGGAGCAGCACGGGGGTGGAGGAGAGGAGGGAGAGGAGAAAAAGTTAACAAAAATATGTCAGATAATCAAAAAATCTAGTGTACTGTACATGGTAAGGAGGCAAAAATAATTTCACATGATGCAAAAATATCACAGAGGCAAACATAACCCAGCAAAGGTGTAATATACCCCAATTAAGGGAACAGTAGACTGATTAAGGTGAGGAGAGGGGAAAGTGTAAGGGGTGCAAAATTGATGGATAGAGACCCCTAACAGGAAAGCAGCAGAACTTGAATGAAAGGTTGAAATATTGCAGACTGCTTGTGACAGAAAGAAGAGAGTGTGAAGTATGCTATAAGGAGAGTTTTAATGGAAGTCAGAAAAGCAGAGAGATGAATGCAGAATGGGAGGTTGTCCAAGATGTGAGGGTGATGGAAAGAGAAGGTAGACTGACCAGCTGAGGTTTTACCATGGGGTTTGGAAAAGGAACAAAAAGACAAGCAAAGGTAGTAGAAGAAGAGGATGGAGTGGGAGATGGTTGATAGGCAGGAAGAAAGGGCACAGAGACAGATTTTGGTCAGAAAGGAAAAAGCAGTGAAGGAGGTGTAAGACTACAGAAACTGAGACAGAAAATGAGATAGTGGGAAAAGTGGTGTGTGAGAGGAGTGCCATCAAGAATGAAATTCAAAACTGCAAATACAAACATACAAAGAAGCCAGCAGAAGAATGACATTTGGTCTATCAAATCTGCTTGTACTGCAGGGTTCACAGCTTGAGCTGATGTTCCTGCCCTCCCTACCTCCCCACTCCTCCCATCCTCCTTACCCATGATCCTTACTTTCCCCCTATGCCTAGCCCACCCTCTCTTAAAGTTGCCCACTATCCTCAATGAGATGACCTTTTCTGGTAGCACCTTTCAAGTGTCCACAACCGTCTCTGTGAAGAAGTGCTTCCTGACCTCCCTCCTAAGCCTCCCTCTCTCCAGCTTAAGGCTATGCCCCCTAGTGTTATGGTTGCCACTCAGCTTAAAGAGACTCTCCTTATCACCTTATTTTCCCTTTCAAGTACTCGAAGGTCCCAATCATGTCCCCACTCTCTCTCTCCTGTCTTACTGGGAGTACATGTTCAGTGCCCTCAAACTCTCCTCATATGCCTTACCTGCTAACCCACTGTCATCTTTTTAGACCTCCTCTGGACCTTCTCCAGCAGGTTAATGTCCTTTGTGAGGTGTGGGCACCAATACTGAACTCTATACTCTATATGCGGCCTTACCAGTGACCTGTACAAGGGCAGTATAACCTCCTCTCTCCTACTACTGATCCCCCTAGATATGCATCCCAGCATCTTGTTTGTCTTTGCTGCTGCTTTTTTGCACTGTGTGGAGTGCTTCAGGTCACCAGTGATCATCACTCCCTGGTCCTTCTCCTCCTCCTCCTTTGATGCAGATACTTGGACTCCACCCAGGTAGTACTCTGTCCTGGGATTCTTGGCTCAGATATGCATAACTTTGCATTTCCTGGCACTGAAGCCAAGTTGGCAGATCCTGGACCACCTCTCCAGCTTTTCCAGATCTTCCTGTAGATCTTGTATCCCATTAGCTGTATCCACTCTCTCGCAGAGCTTGGTGTCATCCACAAACAGGCATAATTTGCCCTTAATGCCATCCCCAATGTCATTGATGATGACATTGAACAACACCGGCCCCAGCACAGAGCCCTGTGGGATCCCACTGTTTACCTCTCTAGTACCAGATAACTCTCCCCCCCACAGCCACCCTCTGGGTTCTGTCCTTCAGCCAGTTTTCTACCCATCTGGCCATCTTTTTCCCAATCCCAAGATCCACCTAGTTCCTGATCAACCTTTTGTGGGGAACAGAGTCAAAGGCCTTGCTGAAAATTAGGATAGAGGATGTCTACTGCTTGGACCCTGTCTATTGTCTTAGTGACACAGTCAAAGAAGTCAATCAGATTTGTTTGACATGATCTTCTGTCATGAACTCATGTTGCCTCACATCCTGGAGACCATGTTCCGCTAGATATACCACCAACCTTTCCTTTAGCATGGTCTCCATGAGCTTTACCACAATTGAGGTCAGACTGACTGGTCTGTAATTCCCTGGGTCATCCTTAGGACTGCTTTTGTGGAGGGGCACTACATGTGCTGTTCTGTTGTTCTCTAGACCTGCGGCACCATACTTGACTCTAGTGAACTATTAAATAGGTCTGCCAGTAGCCCTGACAGCTCCTTAGCCAGTTCCTTTAGTACCCTTGGATGTACTATGTCCGATCCTGGTGATTTGTCCAGCTTCAGTGCCAGCAGCCCCTCCCTTACTCTATCCTTCTCTAACACTCCTTTCCTGCTGCTCTTAGCTCTCCTGAAGACACTGGTCCATCCCTCTCCCTGGTGAAAACAGAACAGAAATATTTATTCAGTATCTCTGCTTTTTGCCCATTATCCTCCACCCACTCCACTACTATCTTAAGCCTAACAATCCCTTTCATTTTGTCCCTTTTCTCACTTACATAGCAAAAAGAAGCCTTCTTCCCTTCTTAATTCCTTCAGCTATCTGCAGCTCCTTCTGTGTGTTTGCTTGCTGGACTTCTTTACTTGCATCACTAACCAAACTTAGGTAATTTTCCCTATCCACCTCTCTTTTGGTTTGCCTGAATTTTCTATAGCCCAACCTCTTTTCCGTTACTGCCTAGGCAACCCCAGAACTAAACCAGCTGGGTGCTTTGGCCCATGTGTTCTTACCCCTGAGCCTAATGCACTCATCTGTGGCAACCAGTATTCCTTTCTTAATGATGAACCACCTTTGGTCCACCCCCATATCTGCTTTGATGCCACCCAGATGGCTCCTTAACACTTTGCCTATTTTTCTGAAGTCCACCCTCCCAAAATCCAAGATTTTGGTCTTGGTTGGGATGCTTTCCCCACCCGTATCCAACTGGAACCACACTGTGCCATGGTCACTTCCACCCAGTGGCTCCCTGACCATTATTTCCTGTACATGCTCCCCATTTGTGAGCACCAGATCAATAATTGCCTCAGCTCTTTTTTGGTTCAGTGATGCCCTGAGTCAAGAACCCACTTTACAGTCCTTCCAGGATCACTTGACTCCTAGCACATGTTGTGGAGGGTATGCTCCAGTCCACCTTGGGCAGGTTGAAGTCCCCCACAATTAGCACCTCTCCTTTCTCCACAGCTAACAATATTTGTGAGCTCAGTTCCCTGTCCCTCTCCTCACCCTGATTGGGTCATCTGTAAACCACACCCATCCTCACCTTTCTACCTCTATTGGACCTTTACTCAAGCCATAATGCCTTCCCTTCCCCTTCCTCTGACTCCTCCCCCGTGCAAGTTATTCCATCTTTGATATAAAGTGCCACCCCTCCCCCCTTTCCGACTACCCTGTCCCTCCTGTATAGTTTATATCCAGGGATTGCAAGATCCCACACATGGTGTGATGTTGCCCAAGTCTCAGTTACTGCAGTTGTGTCCACCCTCCTGTCTGCCAATAGTGCCTGCAGGTCATCCATCTTGTTTCCAAGACTCTGCACATTCAGAGACACCACCCTCCTTCTAGAATCTGGCCTTCCTTCTCTTCCCTCTATTCTTCTATTCACATTTATTCCCTCTATGCCAAATATGCTCCACTCTAGCAAGGGTTGATTTGGGGGGCAGCACTATAAACCATATGTGTAGCCAGATACAGGAAGAATCATATTCAGGACAGGCTCAAGGCAAAATAGAAGTAGCAAGCACATCTTGGTGCAATACAATGTGCTGAACTTCAGGCATCATTTTTTTAAACATAGTGTTCATATGAGTGGAAACATCTAGAGAATGATTCTGTTACACTAAGGTACATTACTTGAAGTGAGGCATTTCTTTAAGGGAGCTGTCATCAAGAGTCATGAAGACCAGGTTTAACTGAAACCTAGCTGTCCTTGCATTAGTCACAACAGTCATAGACACAGGCACGACGAGAGAGCAGGTCTGAACAGAACCAGCACAAGATATTGTCAAAGTCCCAGTATAAAGATGATTTCAGTTCAGGTACACAGGCTCTAGATGCAAAATGAACAGTGTCAACCATATAAATATGTATGTGCAAGGAGGAACAGAGTGAGGGGAAGTAATTAACGAAAATAAAGACAAGGATGGGACTCAGAACAGAGCCTTGTGGATTCCAGATCTGACAAAGGTGTATGCAAAATGGCTTCCACGTCAGAACAGTGACTGTGGAATAGTGAACTGTCACAATGCCGCAGAACCCACAGCGTGAACACTTTTGCAAAAGTCTTTTCTCCCCTGCACCCCTCTTGTGAGGAACTTTGCCCCCCCCACAGCCCTTAATATAGATGCCATCTCCAGGTGGGGCATAACTCGGGGATGGGGGAGACCATGATCATGCAAAAGTGTCAGCACTGTGGTTCCATCACCATTGTGAAGGTTTGCCCCTTTTCTATAGTTCTCTTCATAGCCTACCTGCAAAATGTCACCTGTAACAGCACTGAAGACTTCTGTTTTTCAAAACTTGAACTTGAATTTAAAATCTAAGTGTTTGCATTGTAGAAAATCAGAGAAACTCCTGACTAGGAAATGAACTACACTGACAGAACTTCGAATTTCAGAATTGAGGAAATGTTAGTATGACAGAAACTTTTATTGCTATAAGGATGTCTTGAATGTTTAAAAATAAATTAATCTAATTTGTTAAAGATCATGTAGAAATATATTTCAGATTGGTAAAAGTCGCCATCAGCAAGGGACTATAAAAAGGAAAAAGGTAATTTCAAATACAAAAAATATAGAAATATAATAGGGAGGTCAAGGAGGTATACATACCCATATTCTCACTTTTATTAACATACAGTAAAGAAATGTTTATGTTCCCTTTAAAGGCAGGTCCTGTCTACCTAGTGTGGTGGTTATACAGGTGCCAAGGCCAGTTTCCTTCTGAAAACAGGTTACTGCATTGGTTTTTGTGTGCAAGATGATGTTTAGTGCATACATGGTTGCATTATGTGCCTGTATGCAGTCACTATCCAACCAGTATCTGACTCATTGCTCTGTAAAATGCATTAAAGTGCTACAGTATAGAAAACTGAACTCTATTATATTCCACTCTGTGTTTAAGTAATGCAAACTATGTTATTTATTGAACTAATCTGCCAATTTACCCAGAGGGCCTTCTTGGCAATTGATCAGACATTTAATGATCCAACACAAATTAAAACAGGGCATGGTATTACTGACACTGAAATTGACCTAATTTTTGGAACAATTGCCACAAGGCTGTGTTACGTTTTTCTTAATATCACGTAATAAAAGCAGTAAGATGAAGAAAGTGTTCATTTCATAGTATGGAACACATTTGGTGTGCTAATAATATCCTCATGTCTAGACCTGAAATAAGCTGAGTGAGCAGTTTTCAGCTTTGAGACTGACCTGTGGACTACAAGCGGATGAAGAGTTCATATGTTGGACCATCTAAGTGAGTTTAATATCTCAGTTGAATATCACAGTTTAATGCATGAAATGCAATTAGAACCTACAGTAAACAAAAGGGATGGATGAAAGCAAGGGTGGTACATGAGGGGGCAAAGCCACAAATTACATGAACAATTCATGCAGAGCATAAAGTCTGATTACACAGATAAGGGATTATAGAGGGACACAGTGTAACTAGGTAGATCAAAATTAAACAACCATATAGCAGTTGCTGTACTTCTCGGATGGCAGAAAATTTTCCCAAATGTATGGGATTAAAAAGAGAAAATGAAGATAGTCCCATATCTGAGAAGGAGATCATATGCCACATAGGTAAATCCTCTACATTCACATTATAAAATGGGTACTAAGAATCCTGTATCCTAATCCTTGATAGGCTGAAACATGTTCCTACCCATTGGATTGAGACAGCACAACAAATGGGTATGAAATAGTCCTGGTACTAATGTTGCTTAGTTTCTACAAATATCAGTGTGAAGCTCCTTAAAGTTGCAAACCCTAATCCCAGTTTCACTTCCATGTACACTGCTACCTTGCTGTTCCACTCAGTCACTAACCTAGAATATATGAAGCCAATTATTTCCACTTCAAGTCCAAAAAGTAAAGCAATATCAAGGATGAGTTTTTAATTTACAGGAAAAAAGTGGACCAAAAACTCAGGGGTGGGGTGGGGGGCAAGAGACAGTATACACAAAACCGCATGGTTTAGTGGCTCACACAGTGAACACAGACAAGTACCCTGTAGTGACATCCCACCTGCAGAGGTGCTACAGTATTTCACACAAAAGTACTCATTTTTAAACATTTTTAAGATCTTATTTTTAACATTCTCACTTCTTAATAACACACCAGTTTTTATAAGCACAGTAAGATCCATACAGAAAGTGCACAGAAAACTGTGGGGCATTTAAGGGTCATAATTATAAGAAGATGTATGGACTACTATAGTGGAAGGCCTTTTTTTCGTTTATAGTGCAGCATTTACTTTCTCATTATTATCCAGTTTTTCAGTAATAAGTCAAAGAACAGGCACAAAACATGAAGATACTATAGAAAATTGAGGGACAAAGGAACATAGGGTCATACTGCCCTCTTGAAGTCATGGTAAGGGGAAACAAATATGTAGAAAAGATCCTGCTTTGAGACCCTGTGATACCTCCAATTAAACCCCTCAGAACTGGTTTGCTGGGTCTGAGACCTTGCCTGACCTGGCCAAGTTTTAGCCCTAAATATGGTACTCCGGTGTGTGTTGGTTGTGTTGCCACAACCACATTTCCAGGAGCTGAAGACACCCAGTCTGTGCCCTTGTGCCTTACTACACCCCAGGGCACATAGCTGTGGCAGCACAACAACAACACTCCATTATTTCTTATTGCTTACTTATTGTATAAGGGTCTTGTATTTTGTTTTTCCTAAAGACCGATTACCAGTTATGATTTCACTATTAGAGGCACATATATCAGGAAGTTGATAGAATTCTTTCATGTGAAAACAAGCCATCATACAGTTATGTCAGAAGACAGACCAGAGCCTATGGTCAAAACTGGGCTGCTGCTATTTTTGCCAAGCATTAGGGATGGAGAAAAGTCAATGTAAGTGCAAGACTTACCTATGTGAGCATCCTGTGTACCTGCAGTTGTCTGTGGTAACAAGTTGTTTGAAGGATTATTCTGTAACTATTCCAGATTCCTGGCTTTAGAGGTCAGGTACTAGTTGTCATAGGTCTGCCTGGGATGTGGTATTACTAAAACTGTCTGCTGACAGGACTCGCTGTTGCCTTGCTGAATCAGCAGGCAAGTGCAAGGCGGACAACAGCAGACCTCAACAGGGCTTTCTGGTTCACTCAAGGGGCTACTGTAAGCTCCTTAACTTATATCTTAGCTATAATAATTATAATTCAGGGACGCAGTAAAGAAAAGCATGTATTTCACAGTATAACATAGTGGGATTCATTTGAAGTCAGTAGGGTGCTGTGAAAGGAAATTCTAGTGAAATTTAAATGAATAACTAAGCAGGGAAATGCTAATGCTGAATTAAGTATAACAGATGGAGTTAAGAAAAATGATTAGTTCTTCTTCAGGTATGGCAGAGAAAGGAGACAGGTAAAGGCAGCGTTGAAAAAATAATATAGAATGGAGTTAGGGTGATGGATGACATAGGCAAGGCAAATGAATTAAATAGGCTCTGTAGTTCAGTGGTTGCTGTTGAGGCTTTATGTCTATTACATGGCAGTATGATTAAATATGAAGGAAAGGAGCGACATAAACTGTGGGAAAGGAGGGACATAATCTGGAGATCGATACAATACAGTACAGTACCAATAAACTGGGTTCTTAAAAGATTGCAGAATCTTCAAGTTAACAAATCTCAAAGGCCAGATATGATTTACAGATGAGGTGCAATAGTTTGGAGGGTAACACATGTAGTCCCACTGCACAAGAATGAGAGGATGATGATCATTTGCAAAAAGAGTATAAATACTGCACAGAGGGTAATAGGGGTTAGACTAAATATGGCTTAGAATGAGCAATATGAGGTAAGAACTCAGGATTGACCTAATGGGATTATAGTCTTTTTCTATCCTTACTTTAAACATCAAAATATTTAAACATGGACTCTGTCAACTGAAAAGACCAGTACGGCCATTTTTTCTGCTCCTTTTCCCTGCTTCTTCCAATGCCTCTGTCACTATATGGTCACTGGTATCCCTCCTTCCCCCTTCATCTTCATCTTGCCCCATACTTCATATATTTACGATGTCATTCTTAACAATATCACCATGTTGCAGAAGGCCAGTGAGTGGATGAAGGCTACATAGCCCAAGATCCTGCTGTAGTGCTTATGTTCCCCCTCTTACTAGCTGCCACTTGTCTTATGGAGGTCCAGTCATCCTTCCCTCCACCTGCCCCCCGTCCTTTGAGCGGGCATGAAGGTTTAGTGGACTTAACATTTAAAAACAAAAACAAGGTGCTGCTTCAGCATGTGGTCTGAAAACAAAACAAGATGGTTATATTAAATGCATGCTGAAAATAGGTAAGATAATTAAAAATCTATGTTTTGACCTTAGGTCTTCTTCAGGAAATACCTAAAAGAGAAAAAACAAAGTTACTATAGAGGGGAGGTAAAATAAGTGATATATATGATGGTCCCTGCTGTTCCTTGCCCTTCCATTTTTTGCAAAGTTTTAAACATGTTTTCATTCTTTTCTGATGTTCTCCTCTTCAGTGCTGCCCCTCCATGCACCATTCTGGGTGACCTTACAGCCCAGAGTCATCATCACTATTTTTTCCACCTTTCCCCATGGCTTGCCACCATGGTGAAAGCCTAAATTATTTAGTTATTTTGTTGTCAATAACAAATTCTGGTTAAGACCAAGGAAGACTGCATTATGCCACAATCCCCTGCTCCACACTGCTCTGCATGGAGCAGATGATTCACTATGGATCTGGAACACTTAACAAATTGGATACCTAGTGTCTGGCACAACTTCAACTTCAGGAGATCCCCCAACCCATCATGAAGTTGTGCACTTTTGGGAGGCTGAGGTTGGGGTAGTGGATTACATCTGGTGTGGACTGGCATCTGGATGCAGAGATATGTGGACATGACAGATACAAAATTAAATGTATCCAGGGACAGTTTATGGATTAGATCATTTGCTTTATAGTAATACATTGCTTTACTACAGTGACTACAATAGAAAATATACATTCCTGTACTTCTAGATAAAAATAATTAATCCGCAGGAGCGGCTCTAAGCAAACCTTTCTCTTGTAAATTACATATTTCTATTCATATAATCTCACCTGCAGTCTACACCCACTCCTTCAGGACAACCAAAACAGTCACATTTCTACTGGCTTTTGAAAATACCCACTGTACCTTTTGTCTAGTCCTTTCTCATTGTTATTCTGCCTTAAGGTATAAATAAAAATTCTGCTTTATTGAAGGAATGGGCATGCAACCCAACATTTACTCATTCAAGTCATGTAACAGGCAACATTGTTGATACTGGTGCACCTTGTGAAGAGTTGTTTTTTGTTGCACATACTGTACCCTAATGTGGTAATATTTAATGTATGACGTTCTTGAAGTTGCAGACAAATGTATTTGCTATTCTCTATTATCCTATAATGATACCTGAGCTTTGATAATTATTGATAATCTTTTTTTTTTTTTTTTTAAGAAATGCCTTGTTGGTACATGCACTTATTTCTCTGACTAAGTTAGTAAAATGATCGTTGATGTATTGTTTTGTCCATTGCTTTCATCTCAAAGAAAAGAGTCCCTTGTCAGGCAATATGTATGCTTATCTCTTCAGTCTAAATTATAAGTTTTAATCAGGTTTTCCTAATATGAGATAGTCCCTGCTGTTACCAGCTGGAACAAGTACAAAAATCCCTACCCTTCCATTTTTTGCAAAGTGTTTTAAACATGTTTTTATTCTTTTCTGATGTTCTCATCTTCACTGCTGACCCCCACACAGCCTTCTGGGTGACCTTACAGCCCAGGGTCACCATCTCTGTTCTGTCCACCTTTTCCCATGGCTTACCCACATGGTGGAAGCCTTAAGTTAGTGCATCCTTGGGAGACCCATTGATGGGTTGGGCTGTTGATGGTAGTGGAGTCCATGAATATCCAGCATCTTCCTACTAGTGCTCAAAGTTTCCTTCTTTGTTGCTCACCCCCATCCACTAGGAAACCAATGTCATGTGGTAGGTATGACCATGTAGGGCACACTACTATAAGGCCCATTGGGATGCTTCATCCCAGATTGCATCAACCACTGCACCGCAACCTGCTGTCACCAAAGTGGTATTAGAACAATGGAATTGGCAGCTCTTCCCTGGAGGAGAATGTCAGTAGGGAGGCACAATTCTTCTCTTCCTCCACTAGCCATATGATACTTTGGCAAATCTCTGAACCTTCTTTGTCGGGACTGCAAGCATCCATGCTGCCAATGTGCAGTCGGGCTGGCCAGTGCTTTTCAATGCTTGAAAAAAAATAATTGACATTTCTGTTGAGGCTAAGATCTAGATCTCAGTCTATCAGTTTGGAACAAAATACATCTCATAAGTACAGACTCATCCATTAGTTTATTTACTTGTAACATTAAAGTAGAGGTGGGGTTAACTATAGATCTTGGGCAACAATTCTAAATATATAATAACCTCATCACCATATCCGTACAGTGCTGTTAATGTAGCTGCTGTGGTGACAGACAGACAGACAGACAGACATAATTTTGTTGGCTTTGGTCTGCTGTATTAATGGGGGAAATCAGGCCTATTTTACTGATATGTGTGATTGCTATTAACATGCATCATCAATCTAATCAAGAGCTACAACAATCATTTCTCAGGGTTCTGCTCTGACAGTCCTGTTGCTTGAATTTTATTAAAGAAGGACTGTGTCACTATAGCAAACTGACAAAATAATACTTAAACTAAAATCAGTTGCCTTCACTAATTTAATTGGTAATTGTAGTCTAGACTCCCATTCTCTGATCTCACTATGAGCTATTTCAAGGTCTCTCCCCCCTGCAGGGGGTGTGCTGGGATAAAATGGCATGCTTCATGCCAGGATGTAAAAGGGGTACCACTGGTTAGAAGGGAGTGAGTTTAGAGTTTGAGCGAGACAGAGGAGAAGTTTTGAGGAACAAGATCCTGCCTGAGTAGGGTAGAAACCTCCTAGCTGCAATGGAATATCTCTTACGGTCCCCATGCCTCGGATTGATTGAGAGCTGCCTGAGGGGGTGGGTAGCCCCAAATGAACCAGGTGATCAAGCTCGATCAAGGAGTGCCAGGTCATGGATGGCTGCTAAGGTCACAGGACTGTTTGTGAAGCTTATGGTGAAGACAAGGAGAACTACAGCTAGGTGAAGATAGTTGGGGAACATGGACTCAGACTCCTGCCATTGTTTCTAACAGCATAGGAATTCTAAAAGAGTTTGATATTACATCATCAGCAGAGGAAGGCACCATATGCATTGGGCAGGAAGCACCTATTGCTACTGGTTTGGTCCCACATACAGTGGTAAAAGGGTTGTGCAAGATTGACCTCTGTTTTACCAGAGAGCTAAAAACATTAGTGTTAGATGAATTCCAAGATGGTCACTGCCTGAAGGATGCCTAACAGTTGGAGCTCCGAGCCAGCACTTCTAAATCTATGACATCAGCCATCAATCCAGATCAACAAGCTGACCAACAAAAAAGGGAAGGTTACTAGCAAACCAAAAAGGAAAAAAGCAGACAACTCTGTGTTGTGTGAGCATAAAAGAAAGATGCTGACAAAATCAGCCCTGGAACAGGCCAAGAATTCAGGGAAATCAAGTGAGTTGGGCCCTGGGGCAAAGATCGCTGATGGAGCGGTGGGCCACCCATGGAGGCACAACCTCCTGTTAATAGAGATGCGGCAAGGCTTTGCAGCAGTAAATGACATAATAACATCTATACAGAGCAATGTCTCACAGATATTGACTAAAATTACTGACATAGTCAAGAGATTTGTACAAGATGAAAACAGAGTAATTGCAAATAAAGAAGGCATGGCTCCTCTGGAATTGATAGTTACCAAACACTAGCAAGTGATAACTGTCCTGCAGCAAAAAATTGACCTGCTCAAAAACTATAACCAATGACAGAACTTGAAAGTTATCAGCTTACCAGAGGGTCTGGAAGGTTATCACCCTGAAATATTATTGATCAGTGCTTTAAGGTATTTCTTGCACCCATAGATCACAAAGTACCATGGAGCTAGATCGGGTGCATAGGGCCATTCAGGGAGACTGGCACCCACAGAAAAACCAAATTCATCTTGATGAAATTTCATAGCTATTCAGATAAAGAATGGGTGATGCACCAGGTGAGGAAGGAAGGTAGGGTGCAATACAAAAACATCCAACTGAAAACTGTTTTTCAGACAAGTGCCAAATTGTTTGACAAGCATCGACAGTTCACAAAACTAAAAGACATACTAAAGAAAAAGGATGTGCCATTTGCACTGTTAATGCCAGCAAAACTGTGTGTCATGGTGGATGGCAAACAACTGTTTTTCACTAATCTGAGAAAAGCCAAAGACTTTGTGAATACCTTGAGGTGAGTTATGGTTCTGTTCCCATATTTTTTACCTTAGTCACAGAAGGGTAACACTTCACATACTGACACACTTCATGCTTGATCAGGCAGCACATACTGCATTTAAGCAATAAACCATGATAGGGTGTGGGTTATTCTGGGATTTACCCACACCAGAAGTGGGTAAATCCCAGCATAACCTGCACCCCACAGTGATTTATTGTGATTATACAATGCCCCATTTACTTTCTGTAAGCAAAAATAAAAGATTTATTTTGACACTTTAACCACTTTTTATTGAATTTATTGTTGCACCAGAAAAACTTGTTCCCTGTTGGTAGGTAGAACTCCCCCTGCCATGTGTTTAAACTGAGACAGTGTGCGAGGAGTCAGTGTTTTTGATTCCCACCACCTCATCCCTCCCCCAACACAGCAGAGTTAGTGGTAGCTGTACAGTAATAGAGAGCCCGTGAGGCTTCAGTTTCACTTCATTTTATTTATTTATTTATTTATTTTAAGCAGCCTGACAGTTGATACTACAGTGAAGCGCACCAGGATTTAACCTAATCTGACAGTATTCTGTAGCATGCTGCAGCAGAGTTAGTGCAGTAAACAATGTAATTTCAATGGGAATTAGTTCTTTTTGTCATGCATGAAACTGTGACACTGCCAGAATGAAGCACAGTGTCACAGTTTCCTGCATGACCAAAGGGACTAATTCCCATTGAAATTACACAGTTTACTGCAGTAACACTGCTGGAGCATGCTGCAGAATTGAGTTTAATCCTGGTGAGCTTCACTGTACATGCCAGCGCTTTGTTGTTATATAATTTGGGTAGTGTTGAGCGAAATTAAGAAATTTTATGATGCAAAATATTTCATGAAATTCACGCATTTAGTGAAATATTTCACAGGTGCAAAATGTGACATTTCACCCAAAAACACTGAAATTGCAAAATTTCACCTGAAAATAGTGAAATTTTACCACAAAATGCAAAATTTCACAACGTTCATGTGAAATTTTGCACCTGCAAAATAGTTAGCTAATTTTGTGAAATATTTTGTGAAACAAAATTGCTGATTTCACAGCAATTTCGCTGGTGAATTGAGGTATGCTGTGGCTTAGCGATTCTGGCTTCTGTATGCCTTTTGCAGTTGGGAGGAAGGTATGATTCATGATGGCTGATGTTTTTATTTTATTTCATTGTAGTTCTAACACCAGGCATTTGTACTGTAGTTATTCAGGACATTTATTATTAGATACCCAGCTGTGAGGTAGTGATGTCCTGGGGAATCAGGAAATGGAGCTGATAGCAGTAAGGACATGGAGAACACTGAGGCAGGTTCACCATGTGACTTGTCACAGAGGAAAGATTGTAAAATAAAAGGTTCTGTTGTTTGAAAACTGGATTTGAGGACTGCTCTCAATTTTTTTAAACTTGCACTTTTTTTGTGAGGCCGTTTAATGGGAGGGCAATACGGCAGCTTTACGGTTTCTGTTTTTGGGGGTAGGAGTGATTTAAAAAAGGTGGGGGTTCCAGATGCAGCTGACTGGCACCTTTTGCATGGGTGATGCTAGGATTTACCACACCAGAAAGGTACCAGTCAGCCAATTAGGGTCCCCAGTTCTCGGACCCTATTGTACAAGCTACTGCAAGATTCGTTTCTCTTTACTAACTGACTATGCCACCATAACTGACCTTTTTTATACTTGAGTTCCTTTGTACTAACCTCTCTAAAAACTTATATACTCTGATTTTCAGATACTCAGCATGCTGAAGAAGGAATTTGCAGCTACATCATTAGCTGTGATCACGAGGCATGCTCTGCTCATGGAAGACTGGCTTGCCCTCATTATTAGGATCAAGGCAGAAACAACATTTTTTAGTCTTTGGTTCTTTAAAGCATACTTTCTTTCAGATTTGGGCTGAACTTGAGTACAAGACAATGATTTCTCCAGGTATGAGAGAGGGTTTTCAGGACTATCATTTAGCACAGGACAGATAAGATTAACATCACATAGTGCAAGCAGCAACCTGAAGATTCTGGCTGGCCTTAAAGCTACAGGTCAGACTTTTATTCTTGAAGCATCAAAGGTACGGCAACTTTATATTAAGAGCATTTGTATGTGATACATTTAACATACATTTTTTTGTTTAATTTATATTGGCCATCAAAGTCAGTTTAGTGCCATTCCATGTCTTTTGATTTATGGCAGTTACAGCATCTTACTTTATTTAATGGCATGCAAGAGTGACTAGAGAGGGTAGAGGGTGGATGGCTCTCAGGAGGGGGCAGCTCAGAATCTCCTTCAGTGGAGGGCTATGTGGATTGGGGTTACTGGGCTGCTTGGCTGCTTATGGGCCTGACAGCAATCTTGCAAATCCAAGGACCCCTGTTTTTTATGTCTTATCAAAACTTCACAGGGATCCAGTATATCCACCAGTAAGACCAACTGTATCAGGGATAGACTCCATACTGGAACCCCTTTCTAAATATGTCAGTTTTTTTGTGCAACCAGAGGTTTGCAAAATGGAGACTTACATCAAAGACACCAGCCATGTGATTGAGCTTTGGGGCAGATTAATAAAGGTAATATTAATTGGGAAAATGTGACATTAGCCATCTTTGACGTAAGATACCTTTTCTTGAGTATACCCACCAGGAGGGAATGGAAATGTTACAGGAAGCCTTGAGAGGAAGAGAGGACCCACATCACCCAAGTGAATTTCTCACACAGTTGGCAGAGGTGTTACTGACCAGAAACTTATTTACCTTTGAGGGAAGATATTTCCTACAACTAATGGCAACGGCCATGGGTAGTACCATGGCCCCTTCTTATGCTAATCTGTTTATGTGGGCTTTTGCAAAAACACATCTAAGATAGGGAGATAAATCCTTTCTTTGAAAATTTGGTACATTGGAATGTTTTATTGATGACATTTTTATCATGTGGCTGCGTAAGGAACAAAATTTATTTAGATACCATCGGTATTTAAACCGCAGATCAGCCAACATATTCAAGTCACTGCAAAACCCCTGATCTATATGTCATTGTGTGGATAAAGCCTGTTAGCTCTGCTTAATATTTCATGGAGTTTTATTTTATTTACACCTTTAAACCAACAGTGGGAGTCCTGGCAGAAATGTAATCAGGAAGAGAGAACTGGTAGTTTCAGTCCATAAGTACTGGACTACAGTTCTATTTAGCAGCACTCTATTTTTGACCTCCTGTATCTTGTGGGTTATTTAGCAGTACTAACAGTAGTATACTGGCTAAATTTTAGTATTTAACTCATTTATTGATTTTTTTAAAACTTTTTAGAGTGAGTGGCTTCAGGGGCACTTCCGGTTGCCTGTACATAAATAACGCTGCAATCGGCGAGCGGAGCGAATATACGAGTCACTACAAAACCCCTGATCTATATACCATTGTGTGGATAAAGCCTACTAGCTCTGCTTAATATTTTATGGGGTTTTATTTTATTTAGACCTTTAAACCAACAGTGGGAGCCCTGGCAGAAATTTAACCAGGAAGAGAGAACAGGTAGTTTCAGTCCATAAGTACTAGACTACAGTTCTATTTAGCAGCACTCTATTTTTGACCTCCTCTATCTTGTGGGTTATTTAGCAGTACTAACAGTAGGATACTGGCAAAATTTTAGTATTTAACTCATTTATTGAGTTTTTTAAACTTTTTGGAGTGAGTGGCTTCAGGGGCACTTCCGGTTGCCTGTACATAAATAACGCCATGATCTGCGAGCGGAGCAAGTGGAGTGCATATCATGAGGCCAGTGGAGCAGTGTACAGAATTGTAGTATATCTATATCTTGTAGAAACGTGGTACAAAGTTAACCGAAGGTAACAAATGGCTAAAGTAAAGACTTAATGGGGGAAGGGTAAGAAATCATGCACACAATGCAAAATGTTTTCAGAGGATGTTATAACTGAAGAGTTTACATGTGAAAAATGCCTTTTAGTCACCACCCTTCAAGAGGAGATTAAGCAATTAACTCTAAGGTTAAAAACGCAGAAGGATATTGGATTGTTAGAAAGCTATATAGATGAAATGGTGTGTAACTTAAGCTATAGTGTACCTGAAAATAACCAAGGCCACTTCTTGAGGGAAATATCAATACAGATAATAATGGTACCTTTACTCAATTGAGTCCCTCTGAGGGAAACCAAAAGGATAAAGTATTGAGTTCACTTCTTCAACTAACTAACAGATTTGAGTGTCTCCCAGGAGATGATGTAGAAATATAGGAAATATTTGAATCACAAACAGATCCAGGAATATTTCCCCTAAATAAGGAGAAGCTCAGACAAACAACTACCGAGTCCACCCAAAGTCCAGATTACGCTAATAGGGATATCGTGGTGATCAGCGATTCTATTATTAAGGGGATAGATTCTGTAGTTTGCTGGGGATGCAAGGAATATACTATGGTCAGCACCTTGCCAGGAGCTAGACTTCAGGATGTTTCAAATATGTTGGAAGGGCTTCTTGAAAATTCAGTAAATCCCCTTGTTATCCTACATTTGGGAATTAATGATGTGTGTAGAACTAGTATGGAACATATTCAGGCAAATTATAAAACTGTAACAAAAAAGATTGTAGAAAAAATGGGGAAATAATTATCTCTAGTATTTTACCAACATGTGGCTATCAGCCCTATAAAAATAAGTTTATCTCTGAGATCAACCTATGGTTAAGAGAGTCTTGTAAAACTGAACATTTTGGATTTATGGACAATTCCATGACTTTCAACAGAAAGGTGCTTTTTAAACCTGATGGTCTTCATTTAAGTTATTCAGGTACTAGGATATTGGGCAAAAGGGTAAACAAAGTCATTCACTTTCATTTAAATTGGGTCAAGGGGGGAGGGGAAAACTGGCAAAAGAATCTCAGAGTGTTCAAGACACAAATTCTCCCATAATAAATTTGTTTGAGTGGAAGGCTGTACTCATAAATGCTAGGAGCCTTGTGGGCAAATACAATGAATTTTGCCTTTTACTGCATTCCCAGAACATACAATTGGCCTTGATTACAGAAACCTGGTGGGACAAAGAAAGTATGTGGGAAAAAGGTGTCCCCGGGTATAAAGTGTTTTCTAAATCTAGAACATATAGGAAAGGGGGAGGTATTACAATTTTTGTTCATGAAAGTATTAAATGTGATCAAATATTGGGGGATATGTCCGACTTGGAGTTTTTGTGGGTTAGGCTAGTCCCACAAAAAGGGTCAACAATCATATCGGGGTTGTTGTATAGAGCACCCTCTACAACCCTAACAGATGACATTAAAATACTTAATAGAATTAATAACTTAGACCCCTCAGATAGAGTAATTTTGGCTGGTGATTTTAATCTGCCCAATATAGACTGGAATCTATTACAGGTATAATGGGACTGGAACAGCTGGCCCATAGTAGTACCAGGGGATCAAATATCCTGGACTTGATCCTTACTAATATGGGTAATTAAATTAATAACGTGTCAATTAAAAGTCCATTAGGGAACAGTGATCATTTCACTGCTCATTTTAATTTCTCTGATGTTGGTATCGGTAATACACCAGGAAGTATACCAAAACTGAACTTTGGAAAAACTGATTTTGTTGGCTTAAAGAGTAAATTTGCTAACTGGGACTGGGTTAGTGAGTTAACTGGCAAATCTATTCAAAATATGTGGGACATATTGCTAACCAGGATCAAACAACTTATTAGCAAATTCATACCATATAAACTAAATTGTAATGGACCCAGAAGGAACAAGCACATATGGATGAACAGATCCATTAAAAAATTATTAAATAAAAAGAATATATTGTTTAATAAATACAAAAGTTATGGATCACCCTTAAACCACAGACTGTATAGAGAATACTTGAAACAGACAAAGAACAAAATTAAGAGAGCTAAAGCGCATTTTGAATTGTCACTTGCTGTTAAAACCAAGGATTGCAAAAAATAATTTTATTCATATGTTAATAATAAAAAGAAAGAAAATAATATGATAGGACCCTTCACAAATATTTCTGGACTTGTAGGCACTCTTGAAGAGATGGGCGATATTCAGAACAATTATTTTTGTTCAGTTTTCAATACCGGCAATCAAAACATACATCTAGCTAAATATAGTTCAAGCTCTGGAGAAGTTATTGTAGAAACTAATGATATTTATGACAGGTTATCCAACCTAGATATTTCCAAGACCCCCTGGCCCTGACGATGTGCATCCTAGAATATTAAAAGAACTGGTAGATGTATTGGCCCCCCCTTACATATGTGTTTCAGACTTCCTTAGACCAAGGGTTAGTGCCTAAAGATTGGAAACATGCTTTAGTTGTCCCCATTCTTAAAAAAGGAGTCAGAACAATACCAGAACATTTTAGACCAATAAGTCTGACTTAATTAATGGGTAAGATCTTGGAAGGGGTTATAAAGGATTATATCCTAAGGCACCTAGAGATAAACGGTTTGCTGGACCATTGTCAACATGGGTTCACTAAGTCCAAATCTTGTCCGACAAACCTATTGGCCTTCTATGAAAATGCAAATAGGGAGTTAGACCAGGGGAAACTCAATTGATGTGGTGTATTTAGACTTCACAAAGGTCTTTGATAAATTACCCCATTTTGAGTTATTAAAATTGTTAGAGAAGATCAAATTGAACCCTGATATTTGTTATTGGGTTTCAGTATGGTTACTAGGGAGACAACAGAGGGTAACTATTAAAGGAACTTTTTCTAACTGGTCAACTATTTCCAGCGGAGTCCCTCACGGTTCCATTTTGGGACCTTGCCTGTTCAATATATACTATAGCCACCCTACAATCAGATAATCCTAGGATATGGTTATATAAATTTGCTGATGACTGCAGGATACAAGCTGTTGTGAACGCTCATGAGGAGGCACTGGAACTACAGAACATGATAAATAAAATTTCTGACTGGACTACTATTAATAAATTAGTTCTGAACACTACCAAATGCAAAATTATGCACATGGGTAAAAAGAACAAACACAATAATTATACACTTGCTAATATACCTCTCACTGGAACCAATGAAGAAAAAGATCTTGGAGTCATAATGTGTCCTGATTTTAAGTTCAGTACACACTGTAGATTTCAGATAAAAAAGTCAAATCAAAACCTAAATTGTATTTTTATGATATATTGCTAGCAGGGACGCTAAAGTGCTGATCCCACTATATGTAGCTCTGGTCAGACCCCATTTAGAGTATGCTATACAGATATGGTCTCCTCAAAACAGGAAGGATATTGATAAAATTGAATCTATAGAAACATAGAATTTGATGGCAGATAAGGACTGCTTGGCCCACCCTGTCTGCCCATTTCCCTACCTACTGGATAAGCTGCAGATCCTAGTTAACCAGCAGCGTATTTCTTCCTACCCCCAACCCCTAGAATGGCCTTATGACTGTCCCATGCATGCATGCTTGAATTCCACCACTGTTTTTGACTCCACAACCTCTTCCGGAAGGCCGTTCCATGCATCCACAACCCTCTCTGTGAAAAAATACTTCCTTAAATTACCTCTGAGCCACCTCCCCATCTTCAAATTGTGCCCCTTGTTCTTGCACACCTCTTTTTTTGAAAGATGCTACCCTCT
This sequence comes from Neoceratodus forsteri, assembly GCA_016271365.2. Classification (NCBI taxonomy): domain Eukaryota; kingdom Metazoa; phylum Chordata; order Ceratodontiformes; family Ceratodontidae; genus Neoceratodus; species Neoceratodus forsteri. The sequence goes on along the minus strand of CM057449.1, from coordinate 1,122,072,420 downwards.
TGGACTTTGTTGATTCCCTTGAGGTACTTGAAAGTTTCTATCATGTCCCCCCCTCCTTTCTTCGAGGCTATACATAATAAGTTCCTTAAGTCTCTCTTCATATGTCTTCCAGTGCAGACCATGCACCATTTTAGTTGCCCTCCTCTGGACAACTTCCATCCTGTCTATGTCTTTGCGGAGATTGGGTCTCCAGAACTACATGCAGTACTCCAGATGGGGTCTCACCAGCTGTCTGTACAGAGGGATAATAACTTCCTGCTTTCTACTGGTGATGTCTCTCCCTATGTATCCCAGTATCCCCCCAACCCTCCTTGCTGCCCTCTCACATTGCTTGCCCACCTTTAGGTCATCTGATATGACTACCCCCAGGTCCCTTTCCATTTTTGTTGTTGCTAGTATCTCACCCCACATTGTGTACTCTTCCCTGGTTTTTGTTTCCAGGTGCATTACCTTGCACTTTAGCATTGAATGTAAGCTGCCATACATTTGACCATTCCTCTAACCTTGCAAGTCCCTTCTCATCCTTTCCACCCACCTTGTGCATCAGCTCTGTTGCAGATCTTTGTGTCATCTGCAAAGAGACATACTTTTTCCTTCAGTCCCTCTGCAATGTCACTTATAAAGACATTGAAGAGGACCGATCTTAATACTGAACCCTGCGGTACCCCACTAGTAACCCCCCTTTCTTCAGAGTGGACTCCATTTACTGTTACTCTCTGTGTCTTATTCTCCAGCCAATTCTTTACCCAGGCTGTCATCTTGGGATCCACTCCCAGGCTGGCTAACTTGTATATTAATCTTTTGTGTGGGACTGAGTCAAATGCCTTGCTAAAGTCTAGGTAGGCCATGTCCACAACCCCTCCTTGATCTACTACTTTGGTCACCCAGTCAAATAAATCTATCAGATTCATCTGGCATGACCTTCCCGCTGTGAATCCATGCTGCCTTGGGTTCTGTGCCCCTCTGGCCTCTAGATACTTAACAATTCTTTCCTTCAGAAGTGATTCCATCATTTTTGCTATCACTGAGGTTAAACTAACAGGTCTGTAGTTTCCTGCTTCTGCCTTGCTCCCACTTTTGTGAAGGGGAATCACATCTGCCCTCCTCCAGTCCTCGGGTACTATCCCATCCTCCCATGATGTGTTAAAGAGGGTAGTCAGTGGTGTCAATAGTTCTACCCTTAGTTCTTTTAGAATTCTGGGATGAATCCCATTAGGCCCCATTGCTTTGTCCACCTTCAGTTTTAAGAGTTCTTTCATAACCCTTTCTTCTGTAAATTTATTTATTTAAGAGATTTACCAGGAAGGCATACTGAGCGGAGTACCGGCCGATTCCAGATGCACCCTGGGGGGTAGGGGGTTACATGGGTGAAGTAATGAGATGAGAACAGTTCAATACATATGTGACAAGGTTATGACAGACAGTGGTACAGTATTAAATAGAAATACAACAATATAGTGAGAACGATTGTGTATACAAAGTGGGTAAGGCATACCTACAGCTTACAACAGCAATAGGATCAGCAATATGCATTTAAATAGCACTACGTGACAAATATCAAAAGGAAAACGGCCCAGACTGGAGCATATAATAGGTAGAATGGGTAGGAGTTGTGCAGGTACCTGAGTAGAAAGGCTAGGCATTGTCTGAGGAGATTCAGAGATGGGGAAAGCAAGAGCATTTGGTCACGAAATGTGATTTGAGAAGGGCATTACATTGGGGAGTACTGGTGGTGTGTCTAATGTCAGCTGCCAGTGAGTTCCATAACTTGGGCAATCTGAAACTGAAAGCTCCCTGACCTGATCTGGTGGATCTATGTGGAATGTGCCGGAGCCTGGAGTCGATGTTTATGAGATCATAAGTAGGTGGGAGAGGGCGGTTAGGGATGCAGATAGGTAGGAGGGGAGTGTGTGCGACCAGAATTTGGCAGCAATTCTAGTACCATGCAGCAAGCGCCAGTTTTGGAGTGATGGGAGGTCAAGGGACTGGTATAGGACACAGTGGTGGGTATTGGGAGAACGGTCCAAGGTGAACCGGCAGAAGGAGTTGAATAGGGGGTCAAGCCTGACTAAGGACATGTGAGGGGCGGCACCGTAGATGACATCTCCGTAGTCAATAATTGGGAGGATCATTTTTTGGACAATAGCTAGTCTGGTTGGTAGCGGGATGCAATACTTGTTACGATAGAGAGCACCAAGCATGGGATGCAGTTTTTTGTGCAGAGCGTCTAAGTGCACTGAGAAGTCAAGGTGCTGATCTAGCCAGATGCTGAGATAGCGATATGTGGTGCAGGTCGCAAGTGGTGTTCTGTCCAAGGTATAGAATGTGGGTGGTTCGGTAAGCCGGGTTAGTTTTGCCCTGGAGCTGAAGGTGAGGGAGACCATTTTTTTTTGAGTTTAAGAATAGTTGGTTCCCGAGGAACCAACGTTAGATGGAGTTGAAATCCTTTTGTAGACAGGCTGTCACGGTGGACGTAGTTGGGCCAGAGGCGAATAGTACCATGTCATCCGTAAACATATGAATGGCAGATTGTGTGCAGACAGCAGGCAGATCGTTGAGGAATATTGAGAATAGCAGTGGGCCGAGTACAGACCCTTGGGGTACACCACTGGTGACAGGGAGATGGGTGGAATGAGCCATTCCAATGTGGACTGATTGTGTCCTCTGTGAGAGGTACGAGTGGAACCAGTTATTTGCTACCTTAGACAGTCCAGTCTGGGCCAGTTTAGACAGCATCAGAGGATGTGAGACCATGTCAAACGCTTTTGCCAGGTCTATAAATATGGCTGTTGTTATTTCCCCTTTGTCCATGCCTGTAAGGATGGAGTTTGTGAGGCGAAGGAGGGAGGTGGTGGTGGAGTGATTTTTTTCTGAACCAGGCCTGGTAGGGGTGAAAAAGGAGATAGTATTCAGATAGTGGTGTAGTTGGGATAAAATAAGGCGCTCTTGAATTTTGGCTAGGATGGGGAGCAGAGATATAGGCCGATAGTTTGAGGGAGAGGAGAGGTCCCTTTCTTGGGAAGTGGGATGACTGTGGCTTGTTTCCATGCTGTAGGGACTGCCCCTAATTTAAAGGACAGATTATAGAGCATGGTTAGAGGGTGGGCTATGGCCGGTGCTGAGAGTAGGAGCATTTTGGAATCCAGGCCCGATGGACATTTACCTTTGGAAGGGTTTAGTGAGAGTAGGATTTTTAGCACCTGGCCAGGAGCGACTGGGGGGGTGCATTTGGGGACACAGGGGGTGCAATGGGGAGCACGAAGGGTAGAGGGTGGGGTAGGGAGGGGAGGAGGGAGGAAGTAGTGGAGGAGAAGTAGGAATTAAACTCGGTGGCAACCAGACTGGGAGCTGAGATGATTTTACCTTTGAGGTTTAGAGTGGGGGTGGGAGGTTGGGACGGAGGGGTGAGAAGGGATTTTATGGACTTCCAAAATTGAGAAGGGTGGGTGTGGTTATTGTTGAGAGCCGTTTTGAAGTAGTTTGATTTGGCCCACCTTATGAGTCTTGTACAGGCATTACGTGGAGACCGGTTATGTTGCTGGGCAGCATGAGCACCTGTGGCCTTGAAGAATTTCCAGGCATGGTCTCTGGCACAGAGTTTTTCCATAAGGTTTGCTGTTACCCAGGGTAAGTGGAAACCTCTGACTCTGGATCTCCTTAGTGGGGCATGTATGTCCCAGATGGCAAGGAAATTTGTAGAGAAATAGTCCAGGGCTTCATTCATGGAGGTGGCTCTAGGGATGAAGGATCAGTCTATGGTGGTAAGGTCATTTAGGAGAGCAGTCTGATCCAGTAATTTATAAACTCTGCTGTACAGCATGCGGGGTTGGGGGGCAGAGGACGGATGATTTTGCACACTAAGAAAATCATATGGTGGTCACTGAGGGAGTCCGGTAGAAGGCCAGCTTTAATTATCCTATGAGGGTGGGTAGAGAGTGCCCAGTCCAGTAGTGTGTGTTTATTTGATTTGTGATTTAGTCGGGTGGGTTCCCCTATTTGCTGGTGCAAGTTTAGTGTGCTTATTTGACAACGTGTTTTATAGGCAGCACTGCCTGGCCAGTTCTGATTGAAATCCCCAAGGATGTGGAGTTCACCACCTTCTGTAAGGGCCCTCAGGTTGCCCAAGTGTTCAAGGATGCTAGTTGGTGGTGTGTCCGGCGGACAGTAGGACCCAGCTATGTAAACTGGGATGGAGTGGGGCAGGGGGATTTTGATCAGGAGGGAGTCTATAGATTGTATGGGTGACGGTGGAGTGATTACTGAGAACTGGAGATTTGTGGAGACATACATGGCAGTGCCACCACCCTTCTTTCTCCCCTGTCTGTCTTGGCGGATTAGAAAGAAGCCGGATATTGAGAATTCTTCATCCCGGTGGTGAGGCTTCAGCCATGATTCAGTGATGAGTCTAATATCTGGGCACAGGGCCAGGACACTTGTTTGAAGGGCAGCCATTTTATTTAGGATACTGCATATATTGAGGTGGATGATTTTGAAACCTTTGGGGGGGGGGGGTGGTGCAGGTTGTTGGGCAGCAGTGGGAGCCTGGGGTCCCGGGTTCCATTCTAAGAGGAGAAGAAAAATAAGGGTGTGCCTTAGGAGGCTCTTGAGCTTTACTGGTGCACCCCTGCGGGTGTGAAGAATGGGGGTTGCTAAGCTTACCTTTAGGACAGAAAAGAGTGAGAGATATAGTACAGGTATCGCAGCATGGAAAGGGGGGGGAGGATAGAGGTCACCAGGGTCCATTTATGCCCATGGTGCCAGTTGTGATTCATTGGTGTGGAGGAGGAGTGGGTGGTAAGCTTGATAGTTAAGGAGTGGAGTGATAAAGGGTCTGGTAGGCTAGGTTTGGATAAGGGTGGGAGGGAAACTGTAGCTATGCAAAGCAATGTGATGGTTGCAGTTAGGAACTGCATTTTTTTTTGTTTTTTTTTCTTTTCAATCAAGCAGTGGAGGATTTTTGAACAGATTGCTCTGCGGTGGCTGCTAGTGGTGAGAAAATATAAGGGACTAATGGGAAAGTGGGCTGATTGGCTTAGGAGCTCACGAGTTCTCCTCTATATAAGGAGGAGCCGACCAAGTGGTGGTGGTGGGGGCGGTGGGGGAGCCTCATGAAGCACAGGCGGGGCTAGAGCTCCTTACAGAGAGCTGCTTCAACACTCTGGTGGCTACCTGGCTCTGAATCCTTTCGGTGTGGTCTGCGGGGGGGTCTCTGCTGAAGTGGGGAGGGCTGGGGACTTCTGCCCTTGCGACCCTCTGATTCTGGCTCTGAATCCTTTCGGCGTGGTCCGCTGGGGGTGTCTCTGCTGAAGTGGGGAGGGCTGGGGACTCCTGCCATTGTGACCCTCTGATTCTGGCTCTGAATCCTTTTGGCGTGGTCCACGGGGAGTCTCTGCTGAAGTGGGGAAGGCTGGGGACTCCTGCCCTCGTGACCCTCTGATTCTGGCTCCGAATCCTTTTGGCGTGGTCCGCGGGGGGTGTCTCTGCTGAAGTGGGGAGGGCTGGGGACTCCTGCCCTTGTGACCCTCTGATTCTGGCTCTGAATCCTTTCGGCGTGGTCCACGGGGGGGTCTCTGCTGAAGTAGGGAGGGCTGGGGACTCCTGCCCTCACGACCTCTGGGCTGGTATCAACTTCTGTATCCAGAGTGTTTCTACTGTTTGTTTTAGGTACCTCCCTCTTCATTTGTAAATACTGAGCAAAAATATTTGTTTAGTATCTCTGCCTTTTCACAGTCTCCTCTGCCCACCCTCCCTCCCTCCCTTTATTAAGCCTTACTATCCCTCCCTTGGTCTTCCTTCACTCCCTAATGTACCTATAAAGATTTTTTCCTCTTCTTAACTGAGTTGGCTATCTTTCCTTGGTTTGGGCCTTTGCTGTTCTGATTGCCTTCCCAGCTTCCTTTTGCTTTAACTGATACAGTTCTCTGTCCTGCTCCTCCTGTGATTCCTTGTACTTCCTGAATGCTCTCTTTCTCTTGAACCTTCACTGCCACTTCCTTTGAGAACCATAGTGGTTTCTTACATCGTTTTGTTTTGTTTATTTGCTTCACACAAAGGCTCGTTACCTCTGTGATGGCAGTTTTTATTATTCCCCATTGTTCTTCCACCCCTCCTTCCTGCTTATTTGCTAGTGCATTCCTTAGGCACTCACCCATTTTGACAAAGTCAGCCCTCCTAAAGTCCAGTACTTTTGCCTTTGTATGGCTTGACTCTGTTGCTGTGTTTATTGTGAACCATACTGCTCGATGGTCGCTAGTTCCCAGATGGTTACCCACTTCTACATCTGTGATCCTCTCTCCATCTCCATTTGAGAGAACCAGGTCTAAGATTGCTCCCTCTAGAGTGGGCTCCAACACTAGTTGTCTAAGGCATGCCCCCTGTAGGGTATCTAGAATAACACCACTCTTCAAAGTGGCTGCTGCAACTGCACCTCAGTTAACATCTGGCATATTCAGATCACCCATCAGCAATATCTCCCCTTTTTCTGCCATTCTAAGTATACTTTCTATCATTTCCTTGTCCATTTCCTCCCCCTGAGAAGGGGGTCTGTATACAACCCCTGTGCGGATTGTGGTGCCATTGCCTGTCTTCAAATTTACCCACAGTGCTTCTTCTCCTCCCTGTTTACCCTTTTGTTCTGTTGCTTTGATTCCTTCCCTTATGTAAAGAGCTACTTCTCCTCCTCTTTACCTCCCTGTCCCTCCTGTAGATAGTGTATCCTGGTATGTTTATGTCCCAGTCATGGTTTTGTGTGTACCATGTTTCTGTGACTGCCACGATATCCAGATGTTCCTCCTCCATCAAGGCCACTAATTCAGGAAGCTTGTTACCCAGACTATGGGCATTGGTACTATTGCTTCCATTTTTGATGGCTTCACCTTCTGTTGCAGCATCCCCCACTGACCTTTCTACCTCGGTCTTTTTCTCATTTAGTACCCTGTTTTGTAGGGAGAGGCTTGGATTTTCCTGCTGCTTATCAGTGCCTCCCCCTTTGACTAGTTTAAAAGCTTGCCAATGAAGCATGTAAACTGATTGCTCAAAAGACTTGTTCCCTTCCTGGACAGATGCAGACCATCCTGCCAGTATAGGCTGGTGTCCCTCCAGGTGGAACCCCAGTCCCCAATGAAGCCAAACCCCTTTGCTGCACACCATTTTTTCAACCATTCATTAAACTGCATGGTGCAAAGTACCCTTGCCTCCCCCCATGCCATTGACAGGCAGCACCTCTGAGAAGGATACTGTGTGTGCTAATTGTCTTAGGCCCCTCCCCAACTCTACTAAGTCCTTCTGCACTGCTCTAATCTCATGATGAGCCAAGTCATTTGTCCCTAGGTGGACAATGACATCCAGCTCAGACTCCCGTGCAGCTGTTCTCGTGATCCTGAGGATGCGCTTCCTGTCCCTCCAAGCCATGGCAACAGGCAAGCACCTTACTTCAGTTTTCCCTGCTCCTCCCCCAATTCTATCCCCCTAAAAATTGAGTCCCCCACCAGGAGCTGCTTCCTTTCCCTGTAGTGTCCTCTGCCTCCTTCCTGTGGGCCTCCCTTGTGACAGTATACAGAGAAGATTTACCAAATCTATTCAGGGGATGAAGACATTATCATATCCATCTAGATTACTGTCTCTAAACCTATACTCATTACGTTATAGGAGGTTCAGAGGGGATATGTGCCTCTTATATAAGGCAATTGGCAATACTGATTATTGTACTGAGTTGGGTATTTACCCAAGAATGGACGAATATGGTATTAGAAGGCATAATAAACAACTAATACAATACAAATGGAAACATAACATATGTAAACACTGGTATAACCAGAAGGTGGTTACTCCTTGGAATGCCTTACCTAGGACAGTAATAGTTAGAGGGAGCATGAACCTATTCAAAAATAATTTGGACCTGCATTGTGGGGATATGAAAATTGAGTTTTGATATTAGGTATAATTGGGAAGCTTTATGGACACAAGTTTATCTGCTTGTATCCATCTATGAAATCACAATGACAGCAGATAGGAGCAAGTATCCTTTCTAGAAATCTCAATATACAAGACAGGAGAAGTCTAACAGACCATGTTGTTTAGCAAAGAAACAGACAGGAACACTGCTTCAAATAGTTCCATTTGTCATGACTCCAACTTTCTTAGAAGCATTCCAAAAACACAACTTACAGGGGCTAAAAGAAATTGTAGTGAAGAAGAGGAGTTCAAGAAAGTTCAGGATGACTTGGTGGTCAGGTTCAGAGCAGGGGATACAGTACCAAACTCTAAAAACAGGCATTAGTTGAGGTTTCCACATTAAACCAGGAGACTTTACCGGGCAATACAAAATGAGACAGGGTGGGGAACAGAATAGTTTTTTCCACCCCCTACATTCATTTCAGCAGAGACATTGGGAGGATTTTATTTACAAACTGGCACATACTACAGACAGGCAACAGTAACACATGATTTAGAGAACCTCCTTTGATGACTTCCAAATGTAATCCAACTGTCCAAGACAAGTTGGTACATATAGAACATCATATACCCCAGATGCCCAATCAACAGTTACTTTTGGGCCCCTTAACTATGGGCATCTATTCCTCTGGGAAGTGCTTTCAATGCAACAATGCTAGCAGGGTGAGGGTGTGTGAACATCCATACATGAACGTAAAATATGAGCTAAAACAACACATAACTTGTGTAACAGACCATGTAGTACACTTATTGCAATGCCCGTATAACAACTTGTACATGGGCAAAACTAAGAGAGAACTGAGAACAAGGATAAGTGAACATAAAAGTGACATCAGGAAATGTGACAAGAACTCTGTGGTGGCAAGGCATTTCAACTTATCTGGCCATTCTTCAATGGTATTTTTTTAGCTACTAGTTTTTCTACTTTTTCTAGCCACCTCAGTTTGCTCCCCTCTTGTCCCTGCATCTGGTCTGGGGATTCCAGCCACTGTTCGCCTCTACTCAGTCAGTTCCAGGCTCCTGTATGCCCCTGCAGTTGTACCCTTTTCAGCAGAGCTGCAGGGAGCCCCCCAGACTCCTCACGGAACACAGATCCAGCTTGGGTGCCTGGCCACCGGGTGAAGCTCAAGGATGGACATCAAGCCTCTCAACTGGGTGCCCAATTTTTCACCCCTCAGAGCTGAGGGCATGCAATGACATCACTGGAGGGGGGCATGCAAGCATCCGCATGCACTCTCTCCAGACGTCTGCCCTCAGCTCCACCCTTGTGTAGAACGAGAGTGTAGTCTCCCAGCCTCCACCAGGAGGCAACCATGCACTGACTGATGAGGACCCCCCTTCCCTAAGAAGGAGAGCAGTCCTTTGGATGCTCAATCCTTCTCCTCCCCAGATGACCCTGGTGACCTGTGCTCATTCCCGAACACCAGTCACCGGAATGGAGCGAGGTGTGGAGACCAGCACCTCAGCACTCAGCACCACTGGGCCAGCTATCTTCAATGGTATTTTTGAGATTTTTGGGACTGGGACATGTGAATCCTCAAAGAAGGAACAAGGACTGGAATCTAGCACTTCTTAGGAAGGATGTTTACTGGATATATAAGATGGATTGCACAAACCCTCTGGTGGGTTTGAATGAGGAAAACAACTGGACATTATTTCAGTGATTTCTAAGGAATTCAGGGGCAATGAAAATATTAGGCTGTGTCTTTGTTTTTGCCCCATCTCCAATTATGACTTTTTATTTCTAATTGTGATCTTTTACTTATTATTTTATAAGTCGTCTCAGGGTTATTGCTGTCGCTACCACCTTTATGATGTGCCATAAAAATGGGCATAAGGAAAAGGTCATTGATATTGTTTGGAAAATGCATTGTAGGGGTGCTGTATGTTGAGACCTTTTGACCTTTCTGAAATATGGACACAATAGCTCATATTTTTGTCACTGTATTTACAACTTTTTGATTGTATGTTATATATGAATTATCAGGCTAGGTATCAAGATAAGGTTACTGATATTATTCAGCAAATGATGCAATCATAATATGTGGTGACCGTTTGACCTTCCTTTCATTATGCATGACCAGTGTATTTAAGAAGGGCAATGTGAGTCTGGATATAGGTCCTCACTTTTTGAAACTGAGAGAGAAGTCAATATATTTCATAAGATGATAAGCAATGTTGACACTATGGGCACTAATATGTTTAAGCTTTAAAGGCATCTTTGACTTTTTGACCTCCCTAATATTATATACAATCACAATAACAACTAATATTTAAGCAGTACATTGAGGGATTGGTACAAGGTCACCCCCTTCATTTTAAATTAATAGTGGTAAATACACATTTAACAAGTTAACGTTTAATGATACACTTCTTGGGAAAATCAAAATTGGTATACAAAGGGACCAAAGGATTATTTCAGGAGTCCGAGTCTACTTCTGCCCCTTGATCATTAACAATCTTAAAAATCAACTTAAACAGATAAGGAGTGTTCAGATGATGGGCAAGAATATAGTGGTTATTTTTCTTATTATTTTTCTAATAGTTGGTTGTATATACAAAATAATTATTTTTGAAGGGTGAACCACCACAGAGTACAGCCAGAATGGCCACAACAGGATCTGCCAGGCTCCTAGCCTGTGGAGACACATAGAGTTGGCACACTGAGCATGCCTCTCAGTCCAGCCCTCCTCTATGCTGTGAGGCATCAGCAGGACAGCAGGGTGATTTCCCTACTGGTACCAGGTAGGAGTCTGGCAGTTTGTAAAACAAATATTTCTTACATTATAAAAAAATAAATATCATTGGACTCTCATTATAAGTTTTACATTGCAGTGAAAGAAATAGGAGTGTGTATTCAATACATGAAATAGAGAGGGATGAGGCTGTCATGTCAGGAAACAGCAGATGCTTTTGAGATAATACTTTATACATACAAATGGTGTTTTCAGGGTAGCAAAAGGGACTGCAAAGAATTAACAAATGAACTGCAAAGATTGTTTTAGGGTTGGTAATTTTTGAATCATTGAGAAAAACATGGGCAAAATATTCTGAATACACAGCTATGGGGACCCACGTTACAACTTATAAAAAGAGATTTTAATGTTAAAGTAAGAGAAATATCTAGGCATAATGTGTTTGGCACTACATATATATACAGTATATATATATTCTAGGCAAAAACTTCATTAATGCACCATTAGGGTTCCTTATGATTACTATTGACCAAAAAGTAGGGTAATTCTATGCAAAAAAAACTTTGCTAATGGACCATTACGGTTCCAGCATCAAATGTAGGGAAATTAGATCTTAGGATTACCAACCCTAAAACCCCATCCTCACTCTAGGCTTCCAAAACTAACACCCCACCCCTACCCTGCCTGCAGGAACAGGTGTGAGGTGTGTTCCTTGGGGTTGTGATCCCTAAAGCTCACCCCATTCCAAGAGTAAGTAAGCTAAGATGGGTATAGAACAAGGGAATGGGGTGAGCATTAGGGTTTGCAACAAAGTTTTTTGCATAGAATGTCCTTACTTTTTGAGAAAGAATAACCATAGCCTTAGTGGCTTATGGGAGCATAGGGCCCTTCCAGCCCTGTGCTCCCATCTATCCATAAGTGTAGAGAGATTGTAATTAACCATCATTTCCCTGTGCTGCCATCAGTTCACAATGCTATATGTCCATGTGGTAGCACAGGGCCCTCCAGGCAATGTGCTCCCATGCATGTATATTGTAAGTGCCCCTCATTTACGTTTAGGCAAATCAGTACAGATGTCACACTGTGAATGCATGGCACAGTATCACAGTCACTTTAGCCCCATTCATTAAAATTTACCTGTAGCTATAAATAAGGCCTGGAAACAGGTGTAGTAAGTCATGAGACCATATTTAAAAGCATTTTTGAGATATAGCTGCCAAAACATGCCCTGAGCATTACAATGTTATCCTATGGGAAATTAAGAAACTTCAAATTCTTATAACTATGCAGCACATGAAAATTTTTTCACCAAACCACACATGGCATATCTGTGGGGCAGGCCCTTTGTACCCTAAAAATGTTAGCCCATTGGTGCAAACCATTTCTTTCCAATGAAGTGACAAAGAAACAGACATATAAAAAAAGTAGTGTTGCAAATTGTGAAAATACCCCAGCTGTTTCGTGAAACAGTGCCACATTTTGTGGCAATACCCCTGGTATTTCATGAAATAGTGCCACAAATTTGTGGCAGAACTCAGTAGTTTCACAAAAGTACTTTCACAAATTGTGACACATACTGATGCAAGTTGCGAAAGCAAAAAAGCCATGATTAAAATAAAAATATTTCTAGCCATTTTTGGGGCAAAGTAACCACAGAATCTTATTCCTCGGGCCCCGATTAGGTAAACACAAGTATTGGTATTTAGCAACTGGCAGTATTTTTCAAGAGTTTTAAGTTTTTCTGCATCGTTAACTGAAAATAAGATGGCAGAATCTCAACACTACAATCTGCATTTGTGAAAGTAGAAACTGCTTTTGTGGCAACAAAACAGTACTTTCACATGGTATATCTAATTTTTCTCATAGGAAATAATGGGAAACTTTAAACTTTAATAATTTGAAAAATGTATTCATATTTTCACCAAACCTTCAAAAGGCATATCTGTGACCAAAACCCCATATACCCTAAACATTTCAGACCAAACCCCCAAGCCATTTCTGAGGAATGGCGTGGCAAAGAATTTACACAAAAATGTTAATGTACACAGTTTGTGACATTCTATATCTCCGCAATTGCACATCTGACTGGAACAAAACTTGCACAATCCAGAGATCTTTGGTCTCCAATGGTGTATGCAAAATCTCATGCAAATCGGTGAAACGGTTGCAAAGTTATTAAAGTGCACACTTTTGGGTTTAACATAAAAGTGACTGTTGAACGCTAATATGGGGCACTATTGTGCCCCTATTATCTATCTATATATGATAAACAATATAGGATTGATTAATGGTATACATTATGACGTAAGTAGTGGAGATACTCCAGAGACCAGTACCATTAATTATGAGCCTAGGCATGACATTAGATTGATGAACTAAATGGAGTCAGGAGCTTCATACACATGGGTGGAAGCACACTTTGTGCCACTTGAGGTGGAGAGATGGTGACACCTGTATGATTTATTAAAACAGAAACACAGTGGCCTTGATGAAGTGGTGGAGCCATGAAACGTCACCCCCTACTGTTTGTGCAAATTAAGACAATAGCAAAGTTTAATATTAGAACTTTATGTGATGTTCATCCAGCATTCTTTTCTGCTTATGGATCATCAAGTGCTCACCAATCAGAGAATTTGGCAACCAGATACCAACTTGCTGTATCAAACAGATTTCCTGAAGCAGATTAGTAGAAAAATAAGGGAGTAATGGGAGACAAACAAAAGCTTAGTGGGTAATTTGGAGGTGGTCTAGGACTCCCTGAAAGCCTTTATAAGAGGGTGAGAAAAAGCATTTGCTGGCAAAATTCATAAGGAAGGTAAGGCACAACTAGACACTAGAAGAACATATCAAGTTGTTAAAAAAAAACAAACTTTAAGACTACCAGAGACCAAACCCACTATCATGAGTTAGTCTGACTAAATCATAATGCAGACAGGTGCACACAGAAAGATTAAATGGGCTCTGGGATTTCAATAAGATGGCTTATGTGACTTGGGCAACAAATGTGGCAGGCTGTTTGAATATCTATTAAAGCAGGAAGGATTGTAATGCCACATACATGGTATGGGGGGCGGGAAGAGCTTCAGATCAATACAGATGAGGGGGACTAGGAGGAGCGTCAGACCAACACAAAGCACATTTATGAAGAATGTGTCTCATTTTTCTCCTATTTGTATTCTTCAAGAACTGGTAACTCAGATGTAGTAGTGCAAATATACCCAGAATAATTTAATAACAATCTACAAGTCCTATCTGATATAGAGGCAAACGAGTTGGAGAGGCCACTCTCTAAGCAGGAGGTACTGCAGGCCATGTGGGCCATGTGACAACTAAATGCTGGAAATGCCCCTTGTCCAGATGGTATCTGGATAGACCTTCATAAAAAGGTTTTATCTGCTATTTTCAGACCGTTGTTTGAAACTCTAGAAGCTTCATTCACAATGGCAAGTTGCTTGAAACATTTACACAGACTTAGAATACTGTGCTCCCTAACCTGATTCACCACAAGAAACCAAGGCCTCCTATATCTCATCTTTCACCTTAATTCTGATTTCAAGATATATGTGAAATTATTTGTGGGGAGAATGGAGAAAATACTACCTAAATCAGTACATGAAACCCAAGCAAGTTTCTTCAAAGGGCAGGGCCCTGTCAAATCTTCAAACCCTATAACAGGTACTGGTCCCTGGAAAGCAAAATTCAAATTACTTCCAAGTGATGGTCTCACCTGATGTCAAGAAGGTGTTTGATAAGATTGTGGGGGACCACTTCTAGTGAATGATGAGAACCATGGTTTTTCAGTAGAAGTTTCATAGCTGGATACAGGACATTTACCACAACTGAACACATGGATATCAGAACCCTTCACCTTGTGCAGGGGAACCTGAAAGAGGTGCCTCCTGTTACTTCTCCTATTTGATCTGGCTCTGGAGCCTTTAACTCAAAAGCTAAGGGACTGTGAAGATATTCATTGTGTATCTTTGGGGGACACCCCAAAAGTTTCTCTGTATTGTTGATGATCATCTTGTGTGTGTGTGTGTCACCAAGCCTGAAAAATTTCTTCTAGTGTTGGTTCAGTGACTTCAGTCATTTGGGAAAATGTTATGTACTTGTGAACATAGGGACCTGCAGAGGGGGCTCCCTTTAGAATGAGCTCAGGAGGACTTTAAGTACCTGGGGGTGCATGTTAGAAAAAAGATGAAATTATATATGGAGTCAACTGCTCTTTCCACCTCTGGAGACAACTGTATAACTGTGTAACAAATGGTAAAATCTGCCATTATCATTACTGGGTAATTCCAATGTCCTTAAGATGGCAATTCTACTAAATTTTCTTTACCTATTCCAGATGTTGCCACTTCCTCTTACTGAGCAAGCTTCAGGAAACTCAGAGCATGCACAATGGCACGGATTTGGCATAGTAAGACACCCAGAATAAAACTGGACCAATTAACTCAGAGTCCAGGCAAAGGATGGGTGGTACACCTCATTTTAAGTATTATTATTGGAAAGACTATTTGGCAAGCTTGCAGGAGGGGCACAACATGGACAATATCCCTAGTGAAATTGTTCCCCTGCCTGCAGTACTACAGTAGAGCCACCATAAGGAATCTCTTTAGAAATATCATGAAATATCTCAAAATACCTTGCCATTTCTTTAGCTGCAACTCCAGTTGCTGGGGGTGATGCCTCTTATGGAATAAGAACATCATGTCACACAGTTAGGGTACACAGAACCACTCAGATTTGCTTCATAATCCTCTTATTGACAACAAGAGGAAATTGTTGTGCTATATGAGACATCTCACACAACACATAAAAACTTATATTATAGCATCTTCTTGAGTTTTGGGGTGATAACATTGTGAAGGGAAGCTCAGGAGATTTAGCACAGAAAAAAACTTGAGAAGATACTCTCCTGTAACTGTAGAACATATTTATTTATTTAAAGTATGTTCTTTAGAATGTGGTGAATGGGAAAGGCAAGCTGAGCCAAGACTCATTTCTAGGTACAGCACACATAGAAGGGAGAGGAGAAAAAAGTCAACATAAATATGTCAAATAATCAGCAAATGAAGTGTACAAGGTAAAGGGATAAGAAATAATTTCACATTCTACAAAAATATCCCAGAGGCAAAATGTAATGTAACCCCAAAAGGATGTAATATAACCCAAGTAAGGGAATAGTAGACTGATAAAAATGAGGAGAAGGGCAAGTGTAAGGGTGCAAAATTGGTAGATAGAGACCACTAACAGGAAAGTAACAGAATTGGAAGGAAAGGATGAAATATTGTAAAGACTGCTTGTGACAGAAAGAAGAGTGTGTGGAGTGTGCTATAAGAGGAGTTTTGAAGGAAGAGAGAGAGAAATAAAGAGATGAATTGGGAGTGGGAGGTTGTCCAAAATGTGAGGGTGATGGAAACAGAAGGTAGACTGACCAGATGAAGTTTTGCAATGAAGTTTGAAAAAGAAGTGGGAGTCAGAAAAGCAAAGGTAGAGAGGATAGAGTGGGAGAGGGCAGATAGGTAGGAATAAAGGGCAAAGTGACAGAATTTGGTCAGACATGAAAATGCAGTGAAGGAGTTGCAAGACTACAAGAGAGAGAGAGAGAGAGAGAGAAAGAAACAGTGGTGTGTGGGAGGAGTGGCATTAAGAATTAAACGGCAAAAGTGCAAATTTGCTCCAGGACTAGCAAGGGTAGATTTGGGGGTAGTACCATAAATCACATCTGTGTAGTCAAACACAGACAGGATCATCTTCAAGAGTAGCTCAAGGCAAACTGAAACTGCCAGACATATCTTGGTGCAATACAACGTGCTGAACTTTGGGCAAAGGTTTTTAAAAGATGGTGTTCATATGAGTGGAAAAGGTCTAGAAGGTGATCCTGACACACCAAGGTACAGTATTTGAAGTGAATCACTTCTTTAAGGGTGTTGTCATCAAGAGCCTTGAAGACCAGGTTTAACAGAAACCTAGCTAACCTTGCATAAGTCACAAGAGTCACAGAGACAGGCATGACAGGACAGCAGGTTTGAGCAGAACCAGCACTAGATATTGTCAAAGTCCCAGTGCAAAGATTATTTCAGTTCAGGTACACAGGAGTTAGAAGGAAAATGAACATTGTCAACCATATAAATATGGATGTGCAAGTGGCCCGGTGGTGCTGAGGGCTGAGGCGCTGGATGCCTTACCTCGTACCACACCGGAGACCCATGTTTGGGAATGAGCATGGGCCACATGGGGACGGCCGGAGTGGAGAAGGATAGAGCATCCAACAGCTGCTCTCCTTCTCTGGGGGGGTTACCTGCATGCTCCAGCCACAATACCAGCACCTAGAGGAGCCCAGGTGGAAGTTGTGGTAGAAGGAGGGGAAACAGTATGAGGACAGGGCAGACATTGGCAGAGGGGCAGAGCAGGAGGCACATCTCAGCATGTCTCCTTGCTCATTGGCCCTTATTGCATGCTGATGTTTAGGGATGAACAAGGGAAAGCCACCTCCATCTCTCCTAGGCAACAACTCCTCACTGTACATCCTTGGCTGATCAGGGCAGACCCCAATGTATCGATCCATATCTCAGTAAGCAAGGTTTGGGGGAGGTAAGTGGGGACTCCTCCTCACCCTACCCAGGGGGATATCCGGGCATCTAGGTTAGTGGAACCGTGTACTCTAGGGGCAGACCCAGATGAGTGTCAGAGGGTCATGCAGAGGAGGCAATTTGAGAGAGTGGAGAGAGGAGCAGTAAGGAGTATAAACACTTCGTTAAAAAAATATATGGATGTGCAAGGAGGCACAGAGTGAGGGGAAGTCATTAAGAAGAATAAAGACAAGAATGGGACTCAGAACAGAGTCTTGTGGGATTCCAGATCTGGTTGAAGTGTGTGCAAAATGTCACCTTTAATAATACTGAAGACTTTTATTTTTAAAAACTAGAATTTGAATTTAAAATCAAAATGTTTGCATTGTAGAAAATCAGAGAAACACCTGTCTAGGAAATGGACTACACTGGCAGAACTCTGAATTTCAGAAGTTTGGCAATGTTAGTATGACAGACAGTCTTATAAGAATATCTTGAATATTTAAAAATAAATTAATCTGATAGGTTAAAGATTATTTCATGATTCACATAGAAATACATTTCAGATTGGCAAAAGTCAGCATCAACAGGGACCATAAAAAGGAAAAAAAGTTACTTCAAATACAAAAAATAGAATAAAAATGCAGTAAAGAGGTTAAGGAGGCAGTATATGTACCTATATTCCTAACTGTATTAATGAACAGCAAATAAATGTTTAGTAATAAATGGCTGCATTATGTGTCTCTGTACAATCACTTCTCAACCAATATCTCACTCATTGCTTTCTAAAATACATTTAGGCGTTACATGCATGAAAGGTGCTACAGCATGTAAAGTTGAACTCCATTCTATTCCATTCAGTGTTTAAGTAACACAAACTAAATTAATTCTTGAAGAAATTATCTGTCAATTTTCCCAGAGGGCCTTCTTGGCAATTGATCAGACATTTAATAATCCAATATAAAACAGAATAGGGCATAGTATTACTAACACTGCAGTTGACCCAACATTTGGACAAATGCCATGAGGCAGTGTTACATTTTGTTTAATATCTCATAATAAAACCAATAAGATGAAAAATGTATTCATTTCATAGTATGGAAAACATTTGGTGTGCTAATAATAACCTCATGTCTAGATCTGAAATAAGCAATGTGAACAGTTTCCAGCTTTGAAGCTGACCTGTAGACTACAAAAGGAAGAAGAGTTCCTATGCAAGATCATCTAAGTGAGTTTAATATCTCAGTTGAGTATCAAGGCATAATGCATAATTTGCAATTAAAACCC
The DNA here is from genome assembly GCA_016271365.2 of Neoceratodus forsteri. NCBI lineage: Eukaryota > Metazoa > Chordata > Ceratodontiformes > Ceratodontidae > Neoceratodus > Neoceratodus forsteri. Next base: position 1,122,053,909 of record CM057449.1, on the reverse strand, counting down.
CCAGTAAACAAATTGGATGGATGAAAACAAGGATAATAAATGAGGGGAAACAGCCAGAATTTACATGAACAGTTCATGCAGAGCATCAAGATTCTTTATACAAATAAGGAGTTATATAGGGACACAGGGCAACTAGGCAGATGAAAATCAATCATATAGCAGTTGCTGTACATCTTGGGTGGCAGAAAAAGGTCCCCAAATTTATGAGATTAAAAAGAGAAAACGAAGAAAGTCTCATATCTGAGAAGGAGACCATATGCCACATAGGCAAATCCTCTACATTCACATTATAAAATGGGTACTAAGAATCCTGCACCCTGATTGACTGAAACATGTTCCTACTCATTGGATTGAGACAGCAGAACAAATGGGTATGCAATAGTCCTGGTACTAATGTTGCTCAGTTACTGCAAATATCAATGTGCAGCTCCTTAATGTTGTAATTCCTAATCCCAGTTTCACTTCCATGCACACTACAACCTTGCAGTTCCACTCATTCACTAACCTAAAATGCATGAAGCCAATTATTTCCACTTCAGGTCCCACAAGTAAAACAATATCAAGGATAAGTTTTAAATTTATAGGGAAAAAAAGTGGAACAAAACTTGGGGTGGGGAGATTCAAGAGACAATTCAACTAAATGCATGCATTTTAGTGGCTTACATAGTGCAACTAAGACAAGCACCATGTAGTGACAGCCCATCGGCAGATGTGCTGTTTGACACAAAACTATTTAAAACTTTAAAACTTAAAACTGATTTTTAATCAGTTTTAAGTTCTTATCTTTAATATTCTCACTTCATGATACAAAATCCATTTTATAAGAGCAGTAAGATCAGTGCATAAAGTATGCATAAAACTATGGTGCCAATAAGGGTCATAATTATAAAAAGATGTATGGACTACTATAGCGGAAATCCTTCTTTTCCTTCATAGAGTGGAAATTGCCTTTGCATTATTATCCAGGTCTTCAATAATAAGTCAAATTGCAGCCACAAAACATGAAGATACTGTAGGAAATTGAGGGACAAAACAACTTAGGGTCATACTGCCCTGTTGAAGGCATGGTAAGGGGAATCAAACATGAATAAAGGGTCCTGTTGTGAGACCCTGTGAGACCCCCAATCAAATCCCTTGAAATTGTTTTGCTGGGTCTGAGACCCTGCCAAAACTGGCCCACTTTATGCCCTGAACAAGACACTCTGGGGTGTTTGTTGTGCTGCCACAACCACACTTCCAGGGGCTGAAGACAGTCGATCTGTGCCCTTGTGCCTTATTACACCCCCAGGGCATGTAGTCGTGGCAGCACAACAGCAACACTCCATAATTTCTTATTGCTTTCTGATTGCATAGGGGCCTTCTATAAGTGCTTTTCCTGAAGACCAATTATCAGTTTTGATTGCAACACTAGAAGCACACATATCAGGAAGTAGATAGAATTCCTTCACGTCACAAGTCATCACACAGCTATGCAAGTTGTTGGAAGGGTTATGCTGTAAATATTCCATATTACTGGTTTTAGAGGTCAGGTACTAGTGGCAACAGGTCTCCCTGTTATGTGATATCACTAAAAATGACTGAGATCCAGAAGCAAATGATTTGATACCTTTTAATGGACCAACATAGATGTAACAACAAGAACAAAGTGCTCTAGCTTTCGGACCAACCAGTCCTTCTTCAGAAGCTCATGGCAGTTGTTTAGAAAATACAGTACTTATAACAGCTAGATAATGCAGAGAAAAACAGAAAAACATCCCCATTGGTTTAAAATACTCATTTAAAAAAAAAAAACAGAAGATGATGTCAGAGAAGTTTAACAGTACAATACTGCCTTCAGCCAGAAAGACCCTTGGGTCAGATACTCTTGGTGGAACACACATACAAAGAATCCTACTGCATATAAATTTAATTGACATAAGATAACACTGCTGAAGCAGATAACTCCTAAATCAAGCTATGAGTGTCACAGTTAGTATAAGGATGTGATTACTGAAAGGCAACCCCCACCCAGATTAAAGACAAACTAAGATTGTTATAGGGCTCATGAAATTTCAATGTTAGCATTATAGACAAGAATTTACCAGTAAAGTTGTCTTAAAAACATCAGTGCACACTGTGTGAGGTGTAAAACCTAGCTGGACCTGTCACCCAGCTGTATTCTCAAGCTAGATATAAGGCCCAATAAATTTCAAAAACCTCAGGACTATATAAATGATAATTTAAATATAAATTGATAATATTAGTGTCAAACAAAAAAAACTCTAGTCGAGGAACCTCAAAGAATTAAGACCATGTAGCCTGATATGTACTGATGTCATTATATATTGAGAATGTAGCAACTTGATGTACCACAAGTGTCTAAGGAATGTGAAAAAGAGATAAAAATGTAATTTCTCTCCTCCTCTTCATACAAACAATACAACCTAACTCACCTCACATCACAATAATTTGGGGGGGGGGATACATAGCTTAAAGGAGATGTTGTCTCTCTGTCTCTCTCTCTCTCTCTCTCCCACAGACACACACACACATACACACACACACACACACACACACACACACACACACTCTCTCTCTCCTAGTGAACCTATATTAACTTCAGTCACTGCAATTGTTCCCCAAAGGAATTCAACTTGTCATGAAATCCTGAGTAAAAGGGCTTATGTCTCCTAATATCTACAGAGTAAAAATGTAACACTATATAACCGTACTACTATCTGCAAAGTAACATTTCCAAGGATACTAGATAGAACTACCATGAAATAAACCTGCCACCCTCCCAGGATAAGGTAACTAGAAGTAAATATAAAGTATATGTGTAAGACCAGAGGTCTAACATACCTACATATCCACAAATTACTACAATATTAGCCGAATGTAAAAAGATCTGTGCAGGACCCCCATGCAAATGAGATCACACACCCCAATATGTACAGAGTTACAAAAATTATATATAACAGTATATGATAACACTCCTGTATGTACACTAGCAGGCTGGGTAATCTGAATATGGTGCAATGGAATCAATCCCCCCCAGGCAAAGATAAAAAGTAAGGAGGAATTAATATTCATTACGTGTGTGAAATAAGAATAGTAGCACATTATAACTCCATATATCTAAATAGAGACTTACCTCAATGTGACAGCAAGCCCCACATCTGTTATATCACATACCTCACAACACATACCCACACACATACATACACACACGCATCCACATCCCACACATGCTGAAGTTCTATAATATGTCAGTTTGAAGAAGAAAAGGTCTGTAGATGTTAGTTTCTGTAGTGTCCCATAAAGCCAAGATCAACGTTCATCCCATCTGCTACCATATTGAGATGTAAAATAAGTTTAATCTCAAAAGCTCATCTCTGTTGTGTGTTTTTGAGATTTCCTTTTAAGACCATTACTGACATATCTGAGACTGAGTGGTCAGGCTGGGAGAAGTGGTGCCCACTGGTTTTTCAGTCTTCCTTGCTGTAATAGTATGTCTGTGTGAGTTCATCCTAGTGCGGAGCTGTTCGGCGTGTCTCTCCTACATAACATGTTTGTGGACATCTCTTGCACTGAATGAAATAAACAACATGTCGTGACTTGCATGTATAACTCCCATGCACCTGGAATTGTCTGTTTTGTGATGTAACCACACAGTCCGAGGTAGAAATGAGCCCACAAGTCTTACAGGGGCATTGATTGCAGGGTCTTGTGCCATTGTGTGACATGGTATTCTGTTCCGGTGAAAGTTTGCTCCTAATAATTAGGCTGGATAAATTTGGTGGTTGTTTAAAATATAGTAGTGGGAGTTCCTTAAAAATACAATTAAGGGTTTCATCCTCACTAAATATTGGGTGGAGATCTTTAATAATCTTACACAGACGTTCAAGGTCTGGATGATATGTGACTACCAAGGGTATTCTGTCTGTAGCTGTCTTTTCTTTATATTGAAGTAGTTGTTGTCTTGGTACTTGCAGTGCCTGTTCTGTTATCCTGTCAATTTCCCTGGAAGAGTGTCCCTGCTCAATAAAGGTGTTTTTCAACATAGCCAAATGTGTATCTCTGTCATCCTCATTTGAACAAATATGGTGACAACGAAGTGCTTGACTGTATATGACAGATTTTTTTGTATGGTTTGGGTGGTTACTTTTCTTGTGCAGGTATCTCTGTCTGTCTGTTGGCTTCCTGTAAATGTATGTATGTAAGGTTCCATCCTTAATGATGACTGTGGTGTCCAGAAAGTTAACTTTGGTGGTAGAGTACTCCAGGGTAAGCTTTATGGTAGGGTGGAATTATTAAGTTTGTGATGAAAATCTTTGAGTGCATCTGTGCCTTCCGTCCAGATGATAAACAAATCATCAATGTAACGGAAATAAGCTAGTGGTTTGTGGGGATACTGCCTTAAAAAATCCTCCTCCAAGTCAGCCATAAAGAGGTTAGCATACTGTGGAGCCATTTTGGTGCCTATTGCTGTTCCCATAGTTTGAACATAATGTTTACCATTGAAGTTGAAGTTTAGGCTCTACACTAATATTCCACACACAGATGGCATTGCAGCATGCCTTAAATACATACATGAGAAAGGACCGGAACAAAACATCAACCCTGGAGTGGTGGGGGAACTTATGGAATTCATTTTGACACATAACAACTTCAACTTCAATGGTAAACATTATGTTCAAACTATGGGAACAGCAATAGGCACCAAATGGCTCCACAGTATGCTAACCTCTTTATGGCTGACTTGGAGGAGGATTTTTTAAGGCAGTATCCCCACAAACCACTAGCTTATTTCCATTACATTGATGATTTGTTTATCATCTGGAGGGAAGGCACAGATGCACTCAAAGATTTTCATCACAAACTTAATAATCTCCACCCTACCATAAAGCTTACCCTGGAGTACTCTACCACCAAGGTTAACTTTCTGGTCACCACAGTGATCATTAAGGATGGAACCTTACATACATGCATTTACAGGAAGCCAACAGACAGACAGAGATACCTGCACAAGAAAAGTAACCACCCAAACCATACAAAAAAATCTGTCATATACAGTCAACACTTCATTGTCACATTTGTTCAAATGAGGATGACAGAGATACACATTTGCTATGTTGAAAACACCTTTATTGAGCAGGACACTCTTCCAGGGAAATTGACAGGATAACAGAACGGGCAATGCAAGTACCAAGACAACAACTACTTCAATATAAAGAAAAGACAGCTACAGACAGAATACCCTTGGTAGTCACATATCATCCAGACCTTGAATGTCTGCATAAGATTATTAAAGATCTCCACCCAATATTTAGTGAGGATGAAACCCTTAATTGTATTTTTAAGGAACTCCCACTACTGTCTTTTAAACAACCACCAAATTTATCCAGCCTAATTATTAGGAGCAAACTTTCACCGGAACAGAATACCATGTCACACAATGGCACAAGACCCTGCAATCAATGCCCCTGTAAGACTTGTGGGCTCATTTCTACCTCGGACTGTGTGGTTACATCACAAACAGACAATTCCAGGTGCATGGGAGTTATACATGCATGTCACGACATGTTGTTTATTTCATTCAGTGCAAGAGATGTCCACAAACAGGTTATGTAGGAGAGACACGCCAACAGCTCCGCACTAGGATGAACTCACACAGACATACTATTACAGCAAGGAAGACTGAAAACCAGTGGGCACCACTTCTCCCAGCCTGACCACTCAGTCTCAGATATGTCTGAATGGTCTTAAAGGAAATCTCAAAACACACAACAGAGACGAGCTTTTGAGATTAAACTTATTTTACATCTCAATATGGTAGCAGATGAGATGAACGTTGATCTTGGCTTTATGGGACACTACAGAAACTAACATCCACAGACCTTTTCTTCTTCAAACTGACATATTATAGGACTTTAGTATGTGTGGGATGTGGATGCGTGTGTGTATGTATGTGTGTGGGTATGTGATATAACAGATGTGGGGCTTGCTGTCACATTGGGGTAAGTCTCTATTTAGATATATGGAGTTATAATGTGCTACTATTCTTATTTCACACACATAATGAATATTAATTCCTCCTTACTTTTTATCTTTGCCTGGGGGATTGATTCCATTGCACCATATTCAGATTACCCAGCCTGCTAGTGTACATACAGGAGTGTTATCATATACTGTTATATATAATTTTTGTAACTCTGTACATATTGGGGTGTGTGATCTCATTTGCATGGGGTCCTGCACAGATCTTTTACATTCGCTAATATCGTAGTAATTTGTGGTTATGTAGGTATGTTAGACCTCTGGTCTTACACATATACTTTATATTTACTTCTAGTTACCTTATCCTGGGGAAGGTGGCAGGTTTATTTCATGGTAGTTCTATCTAGTATACTTGGAAATGTTACTTTGCAGATAGTAGTAAGGTTATATAGTGTTACATTTTTACTCTGTAGATATTAGGAGACATAAGCCCTTTTACTCAGGATTTCATGACAAGTTGAATTCCTTTGGGGAACAATTGCAGTGACTGAAGTTAATATAAGTTCACTAGGAGAGAGAGAGTGTGTGTATGTGTCTGTGGTAGAGAGAGAGAGAGAAAGGGGGAGAGAGAGAGAGACAACATCTTCTTTATGCTATGTATCTCCCCCACCCACATTATTGTGATGTGAGGTAGGTTAGGTTGTATTGTTTGTATGAAGAGGAGGAGAGAAATTACATTTTTATCTCTTTTTCACATTCCTTAGACACTTGTGGTACATCAAGTTGCTACATTCTCAGTATATATTGACATCAGTACATATTAGGCTACATGGTCTTAATTCTTTGAGGTTCCTCGACTAGAGTTTTTTTGTTTGACACTAATATTATCAATTTATATTTAAATTATCATTTATATAGTCCTGAGGTTTTTGAAATTTATTGGGCCTTATATCTAGCTTGAGAATACAGCTGGGTGACAGGTCCAGCTAGGTTTTACACCTCACACAGTGTGCACTGATGTTTTTAAGACAACTTTACTGGTAAATTCTTGTCTATAATGCTAACATTGAAATTTCATGAGCCCTATAACAATCTTAGTTTGTCTTTAATCTGGGTGGGGTTGCCTTTCAGTAATCACATCCTTATACTAACTGTGACACTCATAGCTTGATTTAGGAGTTATCTGCTTCAGCAGTGTTATCTTATGTCAATTAAATTTATATGCAGTAGGATTCTTTGTATGTGTGTTCCACTGCATCTGACCCAAGGGTCTTTCTGGCTGAAGGCAGTATTGTACTGTTAAACTTCTCTGACATCATCTTCTGTTTTTTTTATTTTTTTTAAAATGAGTATTTTAAACCAATGGGGATTTTTTTCTGTTTTTCTCTGCATTATCTAGCTGTTGTAAGTATTGTATTTTCTAAACAACTGCCATGAGCTTCTGAAGAAGAACTGGTTGGTCCGAAAGCTAGAGCACTTTGTTCTTGTTGTTACATCTATGTTGGTCCATTAAAAGGTATCAAATCATTTGCTTCTGGATCTATTCTTGCAAGGACCAATACGGCAACTACTAAATCTAGAAATGACTGGTGACAGGACTCATGGTTGCCTGAATGGATCAGCGGGCAAGTGCAAAGTGGACAACAGTAGACCTCAACAGGGCTTTCTGGTTCATTCAAAGAAGTATTGTAAGCTCCTGAAGTTATGTCTTAACTATAATAATTATAATTAAGGGAAGCAATAAGGAAAAAGTTGTATTTTACAGTATGACCTAACAGGAGTAAACTGAAGTCAGCAGGACGCTGTATAAGGAAAGTCTAGTAAAATGTAAATGAATCATTAAGAAGGAAAATGATAATACTGAATCAAGGGAGTTAAGAAAAATTATTAGTTCTTCAAGTATAGCAAAGAAAAGAGACAGGTAAAGGACAGCAGTGGAAGAATAATGAAGAATGGAGTGAGGGTGATGGATGATAGAGAGAAGGCAAACAAATTAAATAAGCACTTCAGTTCAGTGGATGCTTTTAAAACTTTATGTCTATTACCTGACAGTAAGAGGAACAGAGGTACATAAACTGGAGTTAGATGCAGTACCAATAACTAGGGTTCTTAACAGATTGCAGAATCTTCAAGTTAACAAATCCCAAAGGCAAGATATGATTTACAGGTGTGGTGCAATAGTTTGGAGTGTAACAATTATAGTCCACTACACAAGAATAAGAGTAAGGTGATCATTTGCAAAAGGAGAGTAAATACTGGAGAAAGGGTAATTGGGGATGGACTATGGTGAAGAATGAGCAATGTGAGATAGGGACTTAGGATGAACCAAGTGGGTTTTTAGACTTGTCTTTTTCTCTCCTTATGTTAAGCATAGAAATACAGAAATGTAGATTGTCGGCCAAAAAGACCAGTATGGCCATCTAGTCTTCCCCTTTTTCCTGCCTATTCTGATGTCTCTGACCCTATGTGGTCATTTGCATCCCTCCCTCCCTCATTCATCTTCTCAATTTGTCCCCGTACCTTCCATGTTTCTGATGTCATGCTTAATAAAATCTCCATGTAGCAGAAAGTCAGTGAGGAGATGAAGGCTACATTATCCAAGTTCCTGCTGTAGTGCTTATGTTGCCCCTCTTACCAGCTGCCACTTGTCTTCAGGAGGCCCAGTCAGCCTTCCCTCCTCCTGCTCCCCAGTTTTCTGACTTGGCATGAAAGTTTAATGGCCTTAACATTATTATTTATTTTGTTGTCAATATCAAACTGGATACATCAGACCTTGGAAGACTGCATTATACCACATTCCCTTGCTCTACACTGCTGTACATGGAGCGCAAGATCCACTATGTATCTGGAACAGGTATCAGATTGGATGCCTCAGGTCTGGCACAGCTCCAACTGTAGAAGATCCCCCAACCCTACATGAATCTGTGCATTTATGAAAGGCAGAGGCTGGGTGCCATGGATTCTCTCCAGTGTGGACTGGCATCTGGATGCAGAGACATGTAGCTGAGACAGAAACAAATTGAGTGTATCCAGGACTGCTTTGTGAATTAGACCCTTAAAGTTTGACTCTCATACTGGTCTTGGATTGGCACATGCTGCGGTAAACAGTAGCTTGGACTGATGCCAAGTGCACCAGGAACCATGTGCCTGACTATCTATTGGGCAGGGTCCCAGTGGCAAAGTCCAGCAGCTGGCGGCAACCATGGCCAGGCACCAAATAAACAGTGCACCATAAGTGGTTTCTGCAAGCTGCAGGGCTGCCCTGCACCACTCTAGACCCTGGTGGACAAATGGCTCTCCTTTCTGATACCCAATGTTGCACACATGTGTAACATAAAACATTACTCATGTCCCCTCGAACCCCGCTGGCGCCCATTCTTGAAATAGTTAAATTCACAATGCCTCCCCTCCTCAAAATCTACTGGTGCCAGTTCTTGAAATATTTAACATTCCCCATGCCCCCCCTCCTGAACCCTGCTGGTGCTGGTTCTTGAAATATTTAACATTCCCTATGCCACATCCCCAAACCCTGCTGGTGCCAGAACTATTGTTGAATAATAGTGCCACTGCCTGCTGGTATAGTGGTCCTCCCCCATGCCAGCAGGTAGTGCCCACCACCCCGGCCCCCTCAACATCCTGAAGCAGAGCCAGTGACCAGCACTGCCTACCGCATACCTCAGCAACGGTCACTGACTGAACTGTCAATTAGCGTACTGTAAGATGCACATGCTTATTGTTCAATGAGCGTGTACACCTTACAGTACGATCACTGACAGTTCAGTTGGCGGCTTGACACAGAGGTGTGAGGTGGGCTGTGCTGGTTGCTGGCTCTGCTTCTGGATAGGGGGAAGGGGGTGGGTGGCACTACCTGCTGGGATAGGGTGGGGTGGCCCCTATATAACCAGGGTAGGGGCACTATTATTCAATAGTAGTACTGCCACCAGCGGGGTTCGGGGGGAGTATGGGGAATATTAAATATTTCAAAAATCAGCACCAGCGGGGTTCAGGGATGGGGGCATGGGTAATGTTTTAAAGTATGCATGTGTGTAACTTCAGGGTCATGGAGGGGGGCCGCTAGTCCACCCTGGATATATTTGTATTATTACATATTATCAGTAGGGGGAGAACAGGATGCCACATTGTGCCATGCACTCCCAGAGGGATATTTCTAAGTACCCTTAGACCACCTCTGGCAAGTCTAAGTGTACTTAGAAATTCTCCCTCTGGGATTGTTTTGCGAATCTCACTTTCAGGGATATGGCAGCCCCTGTCTGCCACAAGCCCTCTAGCACCATGTTGCAGCCCATTTTTGGGCACAGGGGCAGCACGAGTCCCATTTGGGGAAGGCAGCCTGTGACTGACACAGGCTGCCTTTGCGAATAGCTCAGGGGGCAGTGTTTGAGGCAAGGTGCCACATGCACAATTTATGTTTGGTGCAGGCACCTTGCATCAAACCCAGGGCTTTGAGAATTGAGGCCTTAGTTTTATAGTAATACATTGCTTTGCTACAGTGACCACAATAGTAAATAACTATTTCTGTACTTCTAGATAAAAAAATCCATCCACAGAAAAGGCTCTAGGCAAAATAGTCTCTTGTAAATTACATATTTCTATTCATATAATCTTACCTGTAGTCTTCACCCACTCCTTCTAGCCTCCCAAAACTGTTGTATGTTTACTGACTTCTGAAAACACCCACTGTACCTGTTGCCTAGTGCATTCTCATTGTTATTCTGCCTACTCTATAAATACAAATTCTGCTTTATTGAAGGAATGGGCATGCAACCCAACATTTGCTCTTTCAAGCCACATATCAGGCAACACTATTGATATTGGTGCACCTTGTGAAGAGTGGGCTTTCGTTGTACATATAGTACCCTTATGTGATAATATTTAAGGCATGATGCTCTTGAAGTTGCAGATGAAGGTCTGCATTTTATATTCTCTTATCCTGTAATGATATCTGAGGTTCAGTGTCTTGGAAATATCAATACATTTTTGTAAGAAATGCCTTGCTGACACTATCAATTATTTCTTTGACTAAGTTAGCAGAATAATTATTGCTTCCCACTTCTGCCCATTGAATTTATCTCAAAAAGTAGTCCCCTAGCTGAAAATATGCATGTCTGTCTCTTCAGTCTAGATTATAAGTTTTAAAAGCAGGTTCTCCAAATATTTTATTTTTTTTATCAGGAGATAGGCTTGTTTACAGGTGCGACATGGGAGCACAAAGAAGTTAAGTGAATTGCTTAGGGTCACACAGTATGCAAATGGGAGCTGTGGGATTCAAACCCAGGTCTCTAGGTTTTCAATGTTTCAGTGTTCCCTGCTGTTAAAAGCTGGAACAAGTACAAAAATCCTTGCCCTTCCAATTTTTTTGCAAAGTGTTTTAAACGTGTTTTCATTCTTTGCTGATGTTCTCATCTTCAGTGTTGCCCAAATACAGCTTTCTGGGTGACCTTACAGCCGAATGTCACAATCTCTATTCTGTCTTCCTTCCACCCATGCCTTTCCCTTGTGGTGGAGGCCTTAGGTTAGTGTACCCCTGGGAGACACATTGATGGGTTGGACTGTGGTTGAATCCTTCTAGTGCTCAAATTTTCCTTCTCTGTTGCTCACCCCCATCCACTAGAAAAATCAATGCCATGTGACAGATGTGAGCATGCAGGGCACACTACTATAGGGACTATTGGCATCCTTCATCCCACCAACCATTGCACTGCAGCCCATAGTCGCCCAGCTGGCATTAGAACAGTGGAGCTGGCAGCTCTTCCTTAGAGGAGAATATCCTCTGGTATGTGTAGTTCTCCTCTCCCTGCACTGGCCATCTGATACCTGGGCAAATCTCTGAACCTGCTTCACAAGCATGGCAAGCAGCCATGTTGCCACTGTGCAGATAGGCTGGCCAGTGTTTTCCAGTTTTTTAAAAAATAATTGCCATTTATGTTGAGGCCAAGATCTGAATCTCAGTCTGTCAGTCTGGAGCCAAACACATCCCATAAGTACAGACACATCAATTAGGTTATCTACCTGTAACTGTAAAAAAGAGTTGGGGTTCATTGTAGGTTTTGGGTAACAATTCTGAAGATATGATAATCACTTCTGTACAATGCTGTAACTGTAGCTACTGTTGTCCCAGACAGGCAGATAGACAGACAGAGCGAATCTTGTTGGTTTGGTTCTGCTAGTTAACTGAGGATCTCCGATCTATTTTATTTATACAGCTCAATGTGGTTGCTATGAACGTGTGTCATCATCCTAATCAAGAGATACAACAAGCATTTATCAGGGTTCCACACTGACATTCTTATTGCTTGAATTTTATTAAAGAAGGATTATGACACTACAGTAAATAAGCAAAATAATACTAAAACCCAAACTGATTGCTTTTGACAGTTTAAATAATTGGTCATTGTAGCCTAGACCCCCATTATGGGGCCTTACTATAGGCTATACCTAGGTCTCACCCTCTGCAGGAGGTGTGGTGGAATGAAATGGCTTGCTTCATGCAAGGGCATAAAGTGGCACCACTGGTGTGAAGTGAGTGAATTTAGAGTTTGGAGCAAGACAGAGATGAAGTTTTGAGGAATGAGGTCCTGCCTGGGCAGGTCTGAAACCTCTCAGCTGCAATGAAATACCTCTCAGGGTCCTCATGCCACTGATTGCTTGAGAGCTGCCTGAGGGTGGGTAGCCCCAATTGGATGCAGGGGAGCAAGCTGGATCAAGGAATGCCAGGTCTTGGAAGGCTGCTAAGGTGACAGGGCTGTTTGTGAAACTTATTGGTGAAGACCAACTGTAGCTAGGCTGATACAGTTGTGGGACATGGATTATGAATGTAAAATGGATACAGAGACTCCTATCATTGTCCGTCATAGCATATGAACTCTGAATGAGTTTGATAGCATGCCATCACCAAAGAAAGACACCATGTACATCTGGTAGGAAGCACCTGTTGCTACTGGTTTGGTTCCATATAGAGTGGTAAATGATTTGTCCTGGATAGATCTCTGTTATCAAACTGAGCTAAAAGTTTTATTGTTGGTCAGATTCCAAGATGGCCACTGTCTGAAGGATGTCTATCACTTAGAGCTCTGAGCCAGCACTTCTAAGTCAATGACATTAGCCTGCAATCTACATCAACAAGCTGACCAACAAAAAAGACAAGGTTACAGGCAAACCAAAAAAGAGAAATGCAGGCACGAAAGACATCTCTGTGTTTTGCAAGCAAAATACTGTAGAAAGATGCCACCCAAATCAGCCTTGCAACAGGCTGAGAATCCAGGGAAATTAAGTGAGTCATGCCCTGGGATAGAGACCACTGGTGGAGTGGTGGGCCTCCCATGGAGGCAAGACCTACTATTAACAGAGATGTGGCAAGGCTCTGTAGCTGTAAATGACACCATAGCTGATATACTGAGACATGTCTCACAGATGTTGAATAAACTTACTGACCTACACAAGCGACTTATGCAGGCTGAAAAATAGAGTAGGCACAAAGAAGACAGCATAGCTCCTCTGGTGTTGCAACAAAGTAAGCCAAAAGCACTAACCCTCAAAGCAAGAAGGAGGGTTGGTACCCAAATATCAATATTAAACAAACATTTTATTGCAACATACCATATAAAAACCTCCAGTTCAGTGCAGATACAGGTGCTAGAAGCGGCAGTGTGACCATCAACGTTTTGCACATGCTGTTGATGTTTTTTTCAAGAGAAAATGTCCTGGATCAAATTGGTTCTCCTTTTATACTAGTCACAGAATCCATAGCCAGTCATCAATGGCAGCCAATGAAACACATGATACACTTAACATTTTCATAGCAGTGAAAGTGCTAGTGCTGACCTATAACCCACCACCCTAAAAAGTTTCTCAGGCTCCAGATCAGTATATAAGATAATGTTTCTATAATATGATAATTTTTTAACAAGTCTCAGAAATGTCCAATACATAATTTAAATATCTTCAGATGACAAATGCTACTGTCATAAACTCCATTCTTCAAATTGTCACTCTGCCAGTGTGAGCATCTGAGACTTTCTAAATACAGGGTCTCCCGATGGTAAATTTGCAAACACCTTGTATGTTTGATACTTCGAGGGTAATTGTAGATTAAAGTACAAAATATGCATTAGAATGCACATTATACAAAAACTGATGTTTAAATTGATACCAGCTAATATAGTTTTTATTTAAATATCCATAATACATATCTTGGGGTTATATCTAAATATAGTTAAGGTGTGGTCCTCCTTGATAGATGTGGAACAGGCTGGATTTATGCAGGGCAGACTCCTAATGGATCACCTATGAAAAGTGGCCCACATTCTCTCTGTATCTGGGGATTTGAAAGCCTCACCAGTTCTTATGTCTCTGGATGCCAGAAGGCCTTTGATGGAGTCCCCTAGCAATTCCTCCTGTACACCTTGAAAGAATCTCAATTCCCTGATACTTTTATACTATGGATACAGTTATTATACTCTCATCCTCAGCCAAAGTAGTGTGTAACAAGGAGCACTCTGCTCAATTCCCTCTTGAACAGGGCACAAGGCAGGTCTGCCCACTCTCCTCATCCCTTTTCAACCTCTACCATGAACCTCTCACAGGTACACTTCAACATAATGACCAGAGAAATGGGATACAGGTGGGCACTAAATCATACAAAATCTCTACCTACTGTAAAAAATAGAACAGTACAAATTCATAATATTTCAACAACTCAAATCCAGTAATGATTACACATTTAAAATAAACCTACTTAATCCATGCACATTGGTCACCACCCAGAAAGCTTCAGACATCCATTCCTCCTAGAGGTCTGGACCAAGAAGGACAAGTTCCATGGGGACGGGGGCTGTGCCAGTCCAGTGCTGCCATCCAAGAGGATACACTGTGGCCTTTTTCTGTCTAATAAATATACTCTTCACCTTCTCCCCAGGCTGTCCCTGTAATGGATACAAACTGAAATCAGTAACTGGACTAATATTAAAAAGACCAACAGTAATTTATAGTATTAAATAATAAAGCATTTATAAAAGCTAATGTTAACCAACATTAAAGTAATTAAATTTTATTACACAATAAAGCAAATAAAAGTAGATTATGGTAACTGTGTATGCAGTACATTACTAATTGCCCTTGATACAATTCACTAACAATGAGGTTGCTTGACTGAAATTACATACAATAATGAAATAACACATTATTAATACTACATTAAATACTGTGCAGTTCAGCACTTACTGGAGTGAGTTGCTCAATGTCCCACACACAAACCTCTGGATCACAGTAAATAAGGCACTCCCGGTTTAGTGCAGTTGGGACTGGGTGAAGCTAGCACTGACCACTGTACCACGGACATGGCGACTGTGTCTTTTTCATCTTTCCCATCCTTCTGGCAATTCTGGCTATCCCTGTGAGACTATATATACTCTGGGATGGAGGGATATGGGTTCCATGCTGTGGAACATTTAAAGGAGCAATGCACACTAAACAGAAATATGCAATAAGTGGTTCATACAATAAGCTTAAATGTGCCTTTGATTGATATACTGAACTGTATCTGCATAATGTATTTTAAATTAAAACCACATACAGAAATCACACAGAGACAGCACTCATAAAGTGTGTAAACCATGGTGTATTAACAGTCACTTGTGATTATTATTACACTAAGGGTCCATTAATGGTATTGAGAAGCATAGGCATTTACACCCTGTGCCCCAGTCTCAGGACTAGCCAAACTGAAATCATACCTCTGTATTCTTGCCAGCCAAGGTGTTACAGTGTAATACCTGAAGGTGTTACAATATAATATGGCATAACAATTACATTATCAACAAAAACTACAGCCCTGGAAAAATAACAATGTAGGTTCAAATTTTAATTCAAACAACAAAAATTTACATTACACAAAACCCTAATAAATCTCATACTGTACTTTGTGTATATATTAGTAAAATTTCAATTTTTTTCAAGGGTTCCTTAACTGCTTATTTATTATGTCCAGTATTGATTTCATGGGACTGCTCCAAGTGCTTAGTGACGATCTTTAAAACCTCATAGTGTACTGCATTTGATATTGGTCTTTTCCTTCTGCTCCCATGCTAATTTACATTTTGCTTGGACAGATACAATATTGTAGTTGAGGCACCAGTGTCCTAAAAACTAGAGCAGCCAGACACTCAGTTCTACCACTGGACAATGTCTCTAGTTCCAGTTCTCTTGCCTTACTTTTTGTAACAATCTGCATTTCATATGGAGAGGATGTAATGTTATTGTATTCCATAGCAGGCATGCTGGCACTTGTGGAGAACTGTCTGAGCTTATTACTGTAATACCACCACTGTTCCCATAGCTTGGAATCTGCAATTAGATTCAAGAAGATGGATGAAAGACGCAGGTGATGACTCATGCAGATGTGACAGCACTAGCCTGCATGTGCCACTGTTGGTCTTTAACATCCGGAGCAAGTGGTCCATCTTTTTCTCGCTGCTCAGTACCCTTTCTGCCATGTTACACAGATGAGTTCTGAGCACTGGTATATGCACTTCTTATTCTTCTTCATGCACACCTGAAATGTCCTTTTGTTCTTCTGGTTGTTCCTCTAAATTTCACCCTCCATTTCCTGTTAAGATCTGGCTGTTCTTCTTCGATTCCATCCTACATCTCACTGTTGATATCTGGCAGTTTACTTGATTGCTCCATCTCCCTGTTAATGCCTATCTGTGCCACCTCGATTTCCAGATCAGGTTCTCTGTAAATCTCCACTTGGTCCTCTTCTACTTCCTGCAGAACGTCGGGGTTCACCTCTGGCTGTGTCTCCATTTCTCTTACAACCTCTTCTTGTTCATCTTTTTTGGTATCTCTTGAGTGCTGTTTTCTGTACCTTGTGTACTATTTTCATCATTGCTGCTTGATGTTCCATTGTCCTCCATGTTATCAACAAGCTTACAATCAATTAATCAATCAATTTTTATTTAACCAGGTGGAATACCCTTGAGCAGAATACTCATTTGCAAGGTGGACCTGGGCTGAAACACATATAACACAAAACCATGCAATACAGAAGATCATACAAAACAATGCAAGAGACATACAATGATGATAAACAGTTGTAGGGGCATACATAGTGCAGAAAGGTTGTTGGGACAAACCACAAATACGTACCAGAGTAGTGTATCTAGATCAGGGTTTCTCAAATGGTGAGGCCAGCCTCCCTTGGGAGGCCCCAGCCTTTTCCAGGGAAGGCTCAAGCAAGTCTGAAAAAGTACTGTATTTAAATCTAGAGTTTTAGATATTTTATGTGAAGGGATACAGCACACTGGAAAAAGATAATAGCAGGTAAATTAATGTATTTATTTACAAATTGGTGAGTAGAAAAGGCACACTGAGACAATGCTCATTTCAGGTGTACCCAGGAAAATATAGGGAGTGAATACAATTCAAAAGGTAACTGCAAAACAATCAAGCAGTACAAAATGAGCAATACTACAAACAAATAGGAACAATGAACAAATAATGAGTGGGAACAACTGATGAATTAGACTGGTAGCAGAACAGCCAAAATACAAGGGTTAAGTGGAGAAGTACTAGGAGCAAGAGCAGGAGGGACAAGAGGATCCCTGAGAAGTTGCTTAAGAGCAGAGACAGAGGGGGGTGAGGCAGAGGTGGGTAGGAAGGTTATTCCTGATAGAGGGGAAGCCAAGAAAGCAGTCTGACCCATGAAGGTATTGTAGCAAGCAATATAGCTTGAAAGTCAAAATGGCAGCGCAAGCAGGTTGTCCTGGGGAAGGGGTTACACATGATGGTGGTGGTGGTGGTGGTTGGGGGTTTACAATAAGCTGAATATAATGAGAGCCAACTATTTAATGTAGTTTCACTTTATTCCTGGTGTACTGTGCAAAGTATGCTATCTTTCTATGGGGAGGCTCAAGATCTTTTCCATGGTTTTGGGGAGGCTCACTATGACAAAGTCTGAGAACTAATGATCTAGATACATACATCAACAATTACATTTGGGTGGGTAAACACAAGCAACTACATACTGACAATTGGGAAGGCATTAAGTGTGGCAGTGAGTAACTAGTAAGTGCTGACCCCTATCTGAACAGGAGTAATAAGCAGATGCTGATAAACTCACCACAATGAGGTGGGTGTGGCCAAGTTATGGAGTCATGATGAGAAGAGGAAGTAGGGAAGCAGAGACATGCATGCAAAGAGTGAGGATGACATGTATACTTAGGTCAGGACACATTGGCAAAAGATGTAGATATATAGGTGGTTGGAAGGATATGGGATATAAGTATATGTATATAGGCAATTACCGGTGGAGTAGAAGGATGTCATGTGTTAGCATGGGCCAGGGGAATAGAACTGTGCCACCAGGTTAGGATGTCAGGGTGTGGAAGAGGCTTACACTGTTAGAAATAAAAGAGAATAACAGTTACTGTGTCGTCCTGCTTGTTCAAACAGGAACAAGTTGCAGAATATAGCAATACAATAATTCCTGCAAGAACAAAAGTAATAAACTGTGTTGCACTTTACCTTGGGTGCCTTTGTCCTAGGCCACTTTGGGGGTCTTCACTGTATCCATGGATTTCCTATGTTGGCATTTATTCAGTTTATGAATGTTCTCCTTCCCTGAGACAACAAACAGCCTGGTCACAGGTGATATCCTCTTTTCTAGACTGAAATTTCTTCTTAGTGGCTGAGATGTCGCCTCATGTGATTTTCTCCCACAGAAAATTGCCTCGCCATTGGTGCACTAGACTGGTGATACAGCACTGAGAATTTTTCAAAAAATGTGCAGTACAGTACTGTTGGCATTATGGAATATTTTTTTGCCTTATGTAGGCTGAGCACATATGGCATCTGGTGATGTGTGCCACAGCAGGTGCACAGCCTTGGCACATTACTGCATCACACTGGACAACAGGTAAGGTGACACAGTACCCTTTGATGTTACCAAATAAATTATGTGTATCCACAGCTGGCAACTGCTTAGCTGTTATCACATCTTCCATGCACAATGGGGAATATGATACCAGTCGAAATCAGCACTACAGTGAAGCTGATGAGGCTGAATGTAAAAGTGTCTGGAAAATCTAGGTGTTTCTGAAGAGTAAAAGGATCAAGGGCTGAAGGCACACCTGAAATGCCCCAGCCCAGTTCTGCATGCATCACAGCCTACTGTCTGGACTAGGTGATCACCTAAATGGAACTGTTACAGACCTCTTCTGACTCTACAGTTTACTGTAATGTAGTATTAAAAATTTGCCTACGTTAATTTACCGACATAATTGTGGTTACGTTTTTTATTTGAATTTCTTTCTTTCTGTACACAGGGAAACAGTGCTACTTGTTGGCTGCATGCTAACTGAGGACAGTGAGACCACTGCAAGTGCAATTGCTGAACATCTAGACACCGAACACGGGGTAGTGGCATCTATCTCCTATGTCAAGTGAATGAGCCACCAGGTGAGGTGGACATATGGGTGGGCATGCTAAGACTACCATAAAACTGAACATACTATGATAACATTTTATCTTATACAGTGTTATCACACTCAGCTGCATTTCATAAAATAGACAATACAGAATCTGTTTATTTTATAAAGGTTTTGTCCCATGATAAGGGATATGAACAAAGAAAAGAGATTTGAGCAGGCTATGACATAGATAAAGAACAAGGAGACATCTGCAAATGATCCTCAGCTCAATGACTTATCCCTAATAAAACTATGAAACATTTTGTAACATCTTTTTTTTCTCATAAAACTACAGCGTCTTTGGAACAATTTTTTTCCATGGTGTTTTGTAAGATGGACAGAGACTCCACGAAGCTGAAGTCAAAGCACCCACTAAAACTTCATGCTTGGGGTTCCATATCTAACCACAGGTGCAATTTCATGGGTTAGTGATACTAAATTATACAGTAGTTTGAGAAACCATTGAAATGTCACATATTTTTAACAGTTCCACTTGAATTATGACCAGAAGAACCATGGGTGGTGAATTCTTCAGAGAACATATCACTGTGGGAGCAGTGCAGAAATACATGGAGTGCAAATATCCAGACTGACATTAATCCTTTGAAAGTAATGTCCCAAAAGACAGTGCATCAACAGCAGCTATTGCAGCTGCTGGAATTAATTGGGCCAGAATGCCACCAGAGTAAGTACTGTACTGAATCAAAGCCACAATAAAAAAAAGAAATGTTTTTTTCTGTTTGTCATACAGTATTTGTGTATTTTATTTTTGTCACACTATGTCTCCAGATATGAATACTATTGAGACAGTGTGGCATGCCATGAAAACATTTATCAGGAGATAGAAAAAACCACGGACAACGCGAGAACTCATTTGTGCCATCAAGCAATACTGGAAGATGTTAGAAGACACTGCAAATGATATATTGCACACTTGCATGAAGTATTGCCTGTCATGGTTGCCAAACTAGGAAACAGAACAGGATTGTGAATAACACACTGTACTGTACTAGACTGTATTAGTTGTTTGAATTCTGTTTCCTGTGGTTATTTGTTTTGTGAACTGTAGTACCTACTATACTATATAATTATTCGTATGATGTTTCCATCCATATGGAAATATTACTGAGTTAAAATATAGTGGATATGCACAGTATTGCACTGTGAAATGTATTACATTATTAAATATTTTAATAAAAGTGATAACCCATGATACCATACATTGCACAGTAATGTATATAAGACACAGGAGAGATGCCACATTTCATTAAGTGCTCCCAGGAGGAAGGGGGACATATCCTTGCCAAACTAAGCTGATTGAGTTCTTTGACTTAGTGACCAGAGAAGTGGATCAGGTTGGAGCAGTGAATGTGGCCTACCTGGATTTCAGTAACGCCTTCAACACTGTTCCACACAGAAGACTGGTAAACAAGCTATGCAACCTATGAGTGGGTCAAAAGTAATAAAGTGGGTACAAAGGTGGCTTAGAAACAGGAATCAGAGGATGGTGGTAGATAGGGTTCACTATGAAGAAGTCACAGTGACCAGTGGTGTTCCATAGGGGGTCAATACTGGGTCTGGTCCTCTTCAATATCTTTATTAGTGACATTGCAGGAGGGCTGGAAGGGAAAGTATGCCTGTTTCCAGATGACACAAAAATTTGGAACAGAGTAGACACACTGGGGGTAGTGGTGGAATAAATGAGGGATGATCTGAAAAAGCTGGAAGACTGGTCAAGGGTTTGCCAATTGGGCTTCAGTTCCAAAAATTGCAAAATTATGCATATGGGGCACAGAAACCTGAGGGCAATGTATCAATTGGGGGGGGGGTACTGGCAACCACAAAACAGGAAAGGAACCTGGGGGTCAACATTTGTGATGACCTGAAGGTAGCAAAGCAGTGTGATAAGGTAGTGGGGAAATCTAGCAGAATGCTCAAGTGCACAGGGGAGGGGTATCACCAACAGAAAGAGGGAGGTAGTGTTACCACTGTATGAATCAATGGTGAGGCCCTACCTGGAGAACTGTGTCCAGTACTGTGGGTCTCATCTCCTGAAGGACATAGATTGGGTAGAGAGGGCATCCAAAATACTGCATGGCCTGCATCAAAAGTCATATGGGGAAAGATTAAAGGAATTAATTATGTATTCTCTAGAGGAAAGGAGTGAAAGGGGGGCATGCAAGAAACGTTCAGATACCTCAAAGGTATTAATAAGATACAGGAGGGTAGCATTGTACATAGAAAGAGATTCTCAAAAACAAGGGGGTCATGACATGAAGCTGGAGGGCTGAGACTAAGAGGGGATATGAGGAAATACATCTTCATGGAAAGGGTTGTGGGCACCTGGAACAGCCTCGCAACAGAAGTAGTGGGTACTGAAATTGTAACAGGATTCAAGCATGCATGGGATAGACACAAGAAGACCTTAGTAATAGGGCTGTGGGGGTGGGCAGAGATTGAATAGGGTCTGTGGTGGCACAGTAGGTAGGAAAATCAGGGCAAACTAGGTGGGCCAGGAGGTCTTTATCTGCCCGCAACTCTATGTTTCTATGTTATCCTAGGGTATGGTTTCTCAGAGATTTCTGCCACTGGCTGCTTTTTTCTCCAGAGAGTCTGGATGCTGTGAAATTATACTGTCTGACAAAAATAGGTAATACTTTTATAAGGCTGTAATGGAAGTGCTGATAGTGTATAAAAAGCAACATTTTCACAAACTGCAGTATGCTCATTATCACAGACGCCACACACACTGTGCAAGTAAGCATAAGCACCAAAATATGGTACATGACACACACTGTCCCCTATGTGCTAAACAGATGTTAAAAATGCATTGTGTTCACATTTCATGAAATGCATCCGGGAGGGGAACACTTCCAAGGCCATGGTTTTCCAGAGATTACCACCATTGGTGTTTTTTTCTTTCCTGAGAGTCTGTCTGGATGTTGTGAAATAATACTGTCTGGCAAAAATAAGCAGCTTTTTTATAAGGCTCCAGTGCAAGTGCTGATGCTGTATAACAAAGCACAATTTACGCAGACTGCCTTATGCACATTACCATGCACAGGTCACGCAATGTGCAAGTAAGTGTAATCATCAAAATATGGTAAATTACATGACACTTAACAGATGTTAAAAATGTGTTGTGAGCGCATTTCATTAAGTGCTTCCAGAAGGAAGGGGGGCACATCCAAGCCCATGATTTCCAAGAGATTTCCAGCACTGGCTTTGCAGTCCCATATAGGTAACATTTTTGAATTTCTTGTGGTTTATAAAAGGAACTCTGACCAGAAAGAAAGTTCCATTTTTGTTTCTTAACACTGAAATACAACAATTTTCATATTACAACCTCCCATACATCAGTTTTCACCTGTTCATCATGAATACATCTCAGTTTGGAGCAAAGTAGATGCCACCTTAATCTGATGTAAGTAACTGGCCCACAGGGGGGAGATCACGTGATGCAGGATACTGAGTAGAAGCTCCTCTGCATAGCTCCAACCTCCTAATCACGAATTATCGCTATTTCGGTACTTATTTTCCCCTTAAAAACAGAAACTTCAAAGATCATCGCCTTCTTAACATCTTGGGCTCCTGTTTGTTTGCTGTCAGTGACAATGGAGGTGTATATGAAAAGCCTCTGTAGAAACACACACCTCCAGTCACTCCCGAGAAGGCCCCAAAAAAATCAAGGGCCTCGAGTACTGCAGAAAAGCCTGAGCTCCAAAACCTGATCTCTGAGCAAGAGCCGTTAACTCTAAGCAGATTTTTGGAGGAATTCAAACCTTCAGGGAAGAAATTAAAGAAATCTCTGCGGAAATCAAATCCTTGTCTAAGAAACTCGAGGAGGTTACTGACGAAAGCTGGATAATACAGTCTCGAATCTTATCCCTTGAGAGACAAGTGGAAAAAAATCGACCCTGGCATAGTAACTTTGCAGCAAAAAATCTCTACCCTGGAAACTAAGTTGGAAGACTTGGAGGGCTGCAGCCGAAGAAATAATGTTGTCATTCTGGGCTTCCCAGAAGGAGAAGAAGGCCTGAGTATGCTGGGATTTGTGCAGAAGCTGATTGGGAAGATTGCTGGCCCCTCTCCCTTCGGGGCTTACTACATTATTGAAAGAGCGCATAGGTCCTTGCGACCTAAACCATCCCCAGGAGCTACGCTGTGCCCCATTATTTGTCATTTCTTAAACTATCTTGAGAGACAGCACTTTCTGGGAAAAGTGAGAGATTTACAAGAAGTGAAATGGGAAAATACCAGGCTTAGAATTGCTCAAGATCTACCGGGGTCGGTCAGGGCAAAGCATACCGCTTTCCATCCGGTTGTGTCAAAGATCATAGCTGCAGGCCTTCGCTTCAGAATGGGGTACCCAGCTAGATTGCATGTACTAGTGGATGGTACCTGGTTAACATATGAGAATCCCAAAGTAGCCCTCTCAGGATTGAAAGCCGCTCTGCCTGATCTATTTCTAGATACCTGATCTGTCACTCGGTTTTGCCCTATCCTGCTTTGAAGGAGAGAGGAATTTGTTTTCATGTTGTATGCCACGAGATGACTTAATGCCAATCTGGTTTTGTGGACTCTTGAGCTTTGTTATGGAGAGGACTACCTTTAGCAGAGTCTCGACCCTTTGAGTTCTCCTTCTTGGTGTTCATGTTTTGGAGCATCCTCATATTTCAGGACTTTTTCTCGGGGGGGGGGTTTGTTGTGGTCTGTAAGCGTTCTCTTTCTACTTATATGGAGCACATTTCTCAATTACTTGTATCTGGAGACATTTGACTGTTTCACAGAATGTGGTTTATATTAAGAAAGCCTTCAAGTATGATAGTTATGATTAGTGGGCACAGCTCGAGACAGTGCCCTGCTGGTTTCAATTGTTTTTTTCTTTTTTTGGATATTACCACTAGAGAGCGCTCTCATCCTAACTTTTGTGGTTTAACCCCCCCTTCACCTATCTCTTACTGAAACTTATTCTCAATGGATATGGATTTTTGTGGGGGGCTAAGTCACAAACACAGGTCTACTAAATGGGATCATTTAGCTGGTTTACATTTAAATGGCTTGGGGAGAGTTTTCAATTTTTTCAGTGGCAGCAGATATAACGACATATTTGGCGAATGTGCCCTATATTGGAGAGTCTCTGTTTTCTCTCAGGTCTTCAGGGTTTTTGAATTGCTCTCTAGTAGAGATTGCTCTCCTCCTTTTGTCTCGTTTTTGTCATTTGGTTCTGAACTTCGAGAAACCACTGTTCTCTTACTTTCACTCACATTTTTTTGGTTTTGAAGTGATATTAATGCCAATTGATATTATATGAAGGCTTACTAGTCTTGGTGGGATTTTTGGGTATATATGTGGGAGGTTGGAGGGGAGGAAGGAATGTGATATTGTGCTGAATGTTGCTCAGGACAGATGGGGGGAGGGGAGGGTGACATCGCGTTCAGGGTTGTTATATTATCTGTTAGTGGGAAGGGGACAGAATATTTTGGGGGTGGGGGCTGGTGGGGGGAGAGTGGATATTTGGGGGGGAGGGCATATAGCAGCAAGCAGGGGTCCGGGTTAGTCTTCTCTGTTTTCTGGATAAATGCCCAGTAGCATAAACATTGCTACTTGGAATGTGAAGGGGATAAGGAAAAGACTCAAACAATACCAAGTGTTGAAACACCTAAGTTTATTATCTTCTCAGATTACATTCCTGCAAGAAACTCATTTACTGGAAAGCGAATCTCTGCAACTAAGGAGGCAACAGATTGGGCAGGTTTTTAATGCCTCAGGGTCCACTAATAGCTGTGGGGTCATGATTCTAATTAACAGAGGTATTCCCTTTATTTCCCAACAAGTTTTCAGGGACCCGGATGGCAGATATGTCCTAGTTCAAGGGAGTCTCTGGTCTACGCCTATTTTACTTGGGAGTATTTATGGGCCTAATGTAGATGATCCAAGTTTTTATATGAAACTCATCTCCATACTCCTTCCTATGCTTCCCATGGGTATAATAATAGGCGGGGATTTCAATCTGGCCGTTGATCCCGAATTAGACAGATCTGGTACCGGGCTGAGGGGCTTAACACCTGGACAGAGGGCCTTCAGGGACTTATTGGATCAGTGTGGACTGTGTGATATGTGGTGTGTGCTACATCCAAAGGACAGGGTTTATACCTTTAGCTCACCGGTGCACAAAACCCAGTCTCGCATTGATTATCTTTTCCTCTCTCAGGCCCTGTTGCCTGGGATCTTGACTGCTTCGATCCAGCCAGGTCCAGTATCTGATCATTCCTTGGTAACCTCTAAGTTGGCCTACCTTAACCTTCCGCATAAAGAAACCCGATGGAAACTAAATGATCAATTACTCAAAGATACTAAATATTGTGACCTAATAAAGGAGCAGATTGATTTTTTCTTCTCTACTAACTCCCCTGAGGACACGGCTCCTGATATTTTGTGGGGTGCTTTCAAATCATATATGTGAGGGATTATTATTAGTTTAGCCACCAAAAGGAAAAAAACAGAGAGGCTGAATTATTAGCTTCATTATCTCTAATTAGGTATTTGGAAACAAGGTTATCCTCTAATGTCTCGGAAGAAGATACGAGAAGACTCTTGGTAGCTAAAGATAAATATTTAAACTTGTTAAGGGAAAAAGCTGAATTAGCTATTATTTGTATTAAAGCAAACTATACTGATCAGGGAGAAAAGGCGGGTCGCTTACTAGCTTTAAGGTTAAAGCAGCAAGAGTCAGCCAGATTTATACCTCCAATTAGGGCCCAGGTAGATGGATCCTTGAAGGTATCCCCTTCAGAGGTGGTGCAGAAGTTTGCTTCCTATTACGAGAATCTATACAGCGATATGGATAACCCTCCTTCCTTAGAAAAGCTTGATGCCTATCTAAAGGATTCCTCTTTACCTGTTCTGTCGGAATCGCAGGGGAATGTTCTATCCTCACCAATATCCCTAGAGGAAATTTCATAGGTTATAGGAGCTTTGCCATCAGACAAGGTCCCAGGTCCAGATGGGTTCTCCACCTTATTTTATAAAACTTTTTGATCACAACTGCTGCCGGCCCTCCACCGGTTGTACTGTCACATTCTTTCTGGAGCCAAAATAGATACGCCTTTGTTTGAGGCCCTGGTTGTATTTCTCCCTTAGCCAGATAAAGATCCGGAATTAGTGCAAAGCTACAGACCAATATCCTTATTGAACCAAGATGTAAAAATTCTCTCTAAGATATTGGCTGATAGGATAACATGAGTTCTCCTGGACTTGATTGATATGTCTCAGGTGGGATTTATGAAGGGACATTCATCAGCTGACCATTTACGCACTCTCTCACACGTAGTCTCGGTGTCCAGGGATGCTGTCTTTCCTGCGGGATTAGTCTCCTTGGATGCTGAGAAAGTGTTTGATCGTGTTAATTGGAATTTCCTGTTTCAGGCTATCCAAGTATATGGCTTTCCGGCCAAATTTATTGAATGGATTAGGGCCCTATATCAAACCCCATCTGCCAGAGTTTCTGGTAATGTAACATTCTCCAAACCCTTTCCTCAGTTTTCTGGTACTCGGCAGGGCTTCCCTCTCTCTCTCCTCTTATTTAATTTATACTTAGAACCCCTTATTCAAAACATTCTCAATAATCCAGAGATAAGTGGTATCCCAATCGGCAAACAGGTGGTGAAGATCATAGCTTATGCCGATGATCTGCTTCTTCATTTATCCCATCCTAAAACCTCAATTCCCATCATGCTGCAGGAAGTCACCAAGTTCAGTGCTCTCTCGAATTACAAATTGAATTTAGCTAACTCTACCATTTTTCCTCTTAATCACAAGGTTTTTAAAAATGAGTTGTCATCTCTTGGTCTTGGTTGGTCCCCACGTGCCCTTAAATATCTTGGTATTAATTTGACGCGCAATCCTTCTTCCTGGTTTAAGGAAAACCTGGAGCCTCTCTCCCAAGCGATAGTTCAGGACCTCAATAGATGGTCCAAACTTCCTCTTTCTCTTTGGGGCTGCATTAGTATCATTAAAATGAACATTTTTCCTCGCTTATTTTATCCCCTCTTGCTTCTTAATGTCTTTACACCGTTATCATGGTTTCATAGAATGCATGGAACTTTCATAAATTTTATCTGGTCTAATAAACAAGCAAGGCTAGCATATTACAAATTAGCTGCTCAAAAAATAGATGGAGGGCTGCGGATTCCCCAACTAGCAATTTATTACTGGGCTAGTCATACTGCAAAATATTTGCGATGGGTCAATCCGGGCCCGGAATATTCAAGACCGGCCTGGCTCAAAATTGAGCTAGATTTTATTCAGTCCATGAACACTGATCCTTGGACGTTGTTCCATCTAAAATTAGCTTCCCTTCCGGACACTATTAGTTGCCCTATCATACGAACGTCCCTCAGAGTTCACGCGCAGCTTTGTTCATTTTTGAGGTATTCCCCAGAAATGGACCTGTCTCAGTCTATTTGGAATTCCCCATCTTTCTCTATTAATAAAAAGAAGTTATCTCATAAATGGTTACCCCAGATAGGAGATGGGATAATCTCTACTTTTCTGGATGACGCAAGGGAATGGCTCTCAGTCTCTAACATCGTCCATAAGTTTAATATTCCCTTAATTTTTCATTTCAGGGTGGTCAAATTAAAACATTTACTTTCTACAGTATTTGGTAATGTACCTCCCCATCCTCCCGCTTTTAGGTTTGTATCGGACCTCTCCCCTTTCTTGGGGGCACCAGGTACTATTTCCAAAATATATTGTGTCCTATATCAATGGAAATACAGGTGGCCAGAAGGCCCTACCAAGCTCTGGGTTTCCCTTTTTCCTCTATATACTCCTAATTGGCCAGCTATATGGAAGTTTTGTCATAAATATGTTTCTCAGGATAGATTCCGCCTCATGCAATTTCATATATTGCATAACATGTATTACACTCCCATGAAATTAAAGAAATGGGGTCTTATAAGTTCAGGAGCCTGTACCAGGGGATGTCAAGAAGAAGGCACGCTCCTTCATGTCTTTTGGTCATGTCCCAAGATAAAGCTATTATGGATGGCCATCCAAAATAACCTAGACCCCATACTGGGTTTGCAGGAATACTTCACTCCTGATATCTGATTATTGGGGGATTTATCCTCTGTTACGGTTAGGATTAGAAGGTTTCATATTTCCATGATTGCACTATCGGTTAAGAAAATTGTGCTTTGGCACTGGAGGGACACAGTAGGCCCATCATACCAAGAATGGGTTAATGAAATTTTGGCTAACTTACATACTGAGAAAGCTATAGCGAGCCTCCACAATAAATTGCAGTGGTACAAGAACATTTGGGATCCCCTTCACATGCTAATTAGGGTTAGAGCTGCTAAATGAATATGTGTATCCAGTGTCTTTTATTGGTGATATCATATTCTATCTCTTACTTGCGTAAGTGCCTTGCTGCTGTATGGCGGTGGAGGGAGGAGGGAGAAGGGGATGGGGACAGCTCATGTATTAGTCTATATACTAGCATTGTATGTGTTAATTTTCTGTCCCCTGAATTTGTATAAGAAAATTATTAATAAAATATGAATTACAAAAAAAAAAAGTAACTGGCCCACAGATTTGTAAACTGTGAAAATGGGTGAAGGCATATCGCAGGATGACATAGAGTAGAATAAATTACACATTAGATTTCAGCAGGGTCAGAGAGAACTACTGGTTTGGTACAGTAATAGTTTTTAACATAAGTAGCATTCATGAAAATTGAATGTCCAGCCCAAAGTACCTCACGTCACAGAGTGGAATGTCAGTGGGAATGGCCTGGGAAGGGGGGATTGCTAAAAGTAGGACTAGAAGAATGGTGTACGTATACCCTTATAATCATATTCACAAAGATGATGTCAACATTGGAGTTCTTAAATAATGTCTTGCACACAATGGCTATAAACCCAAAAATGGAAAAGCATGAAAATGTAACCTATTAATGAGAACTTGACTGTATGACACACATGTGATCTCCTCTCTAGGAAAGGTAAATCCCAGAAATAAAAATAATATCGCAAACTGCAAATAACAGGTAGCCTTGCCTGGGGGTTATAATGAAACAAAATGGGGTACTTTACCTATATCCTTAAATGTCCATTGACAAAAGTGATGTGAGTTTGATACTGAATACATAATTTTAATGCCCTCAATATTCCAATGCTCAAGATTGGCAAAGATTGAAGACTCAAGCTATTAATATTAGCATCATAAAAGCAAAAAGGGTGTACACAAGGCTAAGTGGTGCTCTCAACAAAATTCTCAAACTACGGACACCGAAGTTACGAAGACAGCATCATTATATTATGTTGATTGACGATGGTTGTAAAGGTTTATTCCATAACATGCCTGTGCTTGGAGCTTACGCACCCTTGAGAAAGGGCCTAGTAAAAGACCAGAAATGCATCAGGCATGATTTTATGGCATTAATCCTTTTTTTAACTGTGCATCGGTGTTCAGCATAATATGTGGTGGTGTGTGCCTTAACTTTGGTGTCTGTAATATTAGCATCACTTCACTGAACATCCTTTGATACCCCTTCTAGTAAAGGTATATCCTGGAAATGAAAATCATGAAACACAATACATACAGTAGAAAAGGTATTTGAAACATGGCTGAAATAAGAGTGCCAGCACCACCAAGCCACTTTGTGATAGGGTTCCTGGCTGTTCACTGCACCCACTCAGTGCCAGTAGATGATAAATGGAACAAAACTGAGTACAGTATAATATATGCAACATACTGCTACTGTATTATGCAGTGAATGCCCAGATTAAAACAGCCATTTATAATATTGCATCATTACAGCAGGCGCAAGGGATGACTCTGGCCCTGAGGAAGGTGACCAGAGGCAGGAGGGCAGTTTAGAGTGGACAGCACCACATGGTGTTGCCAGATAGCACACCATTGCCATCATCTCTGTCACTCAAAGGGGACCAATATGTAGATGCATACAACAGGGAATGGCATGTAATGGGGCATCAAGTGAGTACTGACAACAGTAGCACTTCATGAATATGATAACATTTTACAGTCTATTCCCAGTAATAGAAAGACATCTTCAAGTTATATATTTCAGATTGACAGTAATGGAAAGAAAGCATGAATCTTGACAGCAACTTTTTAGACAACTACAGCACGGCACAATAATAATAAGCCATCACATATGATGAGGAACAAGCAGCTGTTCCTGTGATTGTTGTCAGAAGCAATTACCTAAATAATTTAATAGTATTAAGCTTTGGGTATTGAAATGTGCAATGAGTGCATGAAGGCAAATGGTCTGGGTGATAATTTTAAAGAATGTACTATGTATGAATGTGAATGTAATATATTTATTACTTGTGATGCGTGATATATTTATTATGTATCTATGTTTCTGCAACTGCACGTTTAACTCCAATTGGGACCTCACTTGAAAATGAGCTGTCGCTCAGTTGAGTTTTATCCCTGTTCATGTTCCTTTCATGAATAAAATATTTTACTACTTACTACTACAACATATAATGGCTCCTACGTTTGACATTTCTGTACACTTTTGTCTGAAATCTCAGAATCAATTTCCCCAAAGGGGGTCTCCTAAATACTCTTGGAACCACAAGTCAGTACTCCATGGAAGCACAAGTAAGTATTCTAAGGGAAAGGTGGGTTGGGGGGTGATTTTATGTGATGGCTGACAAACAGCTTTCAGTGCTCATAGAAAAAAAGTATTTAAAAGTATTACAGAAAACAGTTCCTATGTTTGGCATTTCTGTGCACATTCACCCAGCATTCACAGTGGGATTCACAGTGAGAAGGTCTTGTCAAACAAATCTGATCAATTTCTTTGTCTGGGTGACCAAGGAAGTAGATCAGGGAGGGACAGTGGATGAGGCCTACCTGGATTTCAGCAAGGCCTTCGACATGTCCCTCACAGGAGGCTAATAAACAATTTGGACAACCTGGGATTGGGTCCCATAGTGGTAAACTGGGTCAGAAATTGGTTGAGGGACAGGACACAGAGGTTAGTAGTGAATGGAGTTCAATCTGATGACAGGGGTGTCCAGCAGGGTGCCACAGGGATCAGTGCTGGGGACAGTCCTCGTTAATGTCTTCATAAGTGACATTGCAGAGGGGCTGGAAGGGAAGGTATGCCTCTTTGCAGATGACACAAAGATCTGCAAGAGGGTCAACAGTCCGGGGGGGGGGGTGGAAAAAATGAGAAGGAACCTAAGCAAGCTTGAGGAGAGGTCAAGATTGTGTCAGCTGAGATTCAATGCAAAGAAGTGCAAAATCATGCATTTGGGGCACAAAAACAAAGGTGGGGGGGAGTGCATGATGTGGGGAGGTACTGATGGCCACTAAACAGGAAAGGGGCCTGGTTTATGGTTATGGTTTTCCAAAGAGGTAGCAAAGAAAGTGAAAGCCAAAAAGATTGCATTCAGGCAATACAAAAAGACACAGGCAGAAGGGGATAGGGAGAAGTACCAGGAGAAGCAAAGGGAGGCAGGGAGGTCAGTAAGGGAAGCCAAAGCTCAGACAGAAGAACACATTGCAAAATCAGTGGGTAGAGGGGACAAAACCTTTTACAGGTACATACGTGAAAAAAGAAAGGCAAAGGGAGGGATAGTGAGACTGAAGGGGGAGGATGGGGGCTGTGTGGAGGATGACAACAGTAAAGCTGACATATTGAACAGGTATTTCTGCTCAGTCTTTACTGAGGAAGAGGAGGGTAATGGGTCTGAATGGAGTACAAGGGGTGAGAATGGTGCAGAAATGGACACAAGTCCCTTTACACGAGAAAGGGTCCTGAAGGAACTGGATGTAATAAGAGTTGATAAAGCAATGGGGCCAGATGGGGTGCACCCCAGGGTCCTTAAAGAACTAAGAGAGGTGGTGCCTGAACCTCTTGCTATCCTGTTTAGCCGATCACTAGAAACAGGGGAGGTACCCAAAGACTGGAGGATAGCAGATGTAGTCCCCTGATACAAAAGTGGGAACAAAGAGGAAGCGGGAACTACAGACCAGTCAGCCTCACCTCGGTAGTGGGGAAGATCATGGAAGCACTACTGAAGGAGAGATTGGTGGAATATCTGGTGTCAATGGACCACAGGACCCAAGGCAGCATGATTTCACCAGGGAAGGTCATGCCAGACCAACCTCATTGAATTTTTGACTGGGTGACTAGGGAGGTGGATCAGGGAGGCAGTGGACATGGCCTATCTGGACTTCAGCAAGGCCTTGACACTGTGCACATAGAAGACTATTACACAAACTGGGGAATATGGGTGTAGGCAGGACAGTAGTGCAGTGGGTAGGTAACTGGCTGGGCAGCAGGACACAGAGGGTGGTGGTAAATGGCTGTCACTCCACAGAGGGAAGAGTGACCAGTGGGTACCACAGGATCGGTGCTGGGACCGGCACTATTCAATATCTTCATCAGTGACATTGCGAGGACCAGAAGGCAGAATTTCACTGTTCGTGATGACACAAAGCTCTGTAACAGAGTAGACACACCAGAGGGTGTAGACAGAATGAGAAGGGACCTGCAGAAACTTGAAGAATGGTCAGGGGTTGGCAGTTGAAATTCAATGCAAGGAAGTGCAAGATAATGCATATGGGGCACAAAACCCTGGCACAATATATCAGTTGGGGGTGAGGATATAGCATGCACCAAGCAGGAAAGGGATCTTGAGTTATCATCTCTGATGACCTCAAGGCAGGAAACAGTGTGACAAGGCAGCAGGTAAAGCAAATAGGATGCTGGGATGCATAGGCAGGGCATCACCAGCAGGAAAAGGGAGGTCATAATTCCACTATACAAGACACTAGTGAGGCCGCACCTGGAGTACACTGTGCAGTTCTGGAGACCTTACCTACATAAGGACATAGACAGGGTGAGAAGGTTCAGAGGAGGGCAACAAAGATGGTGCATGGATTGCATCACAAGTCCTATGAGGACAGGTTGAAGGAACTGAACATGTACTCCCTGGAGGAGAGGAGGGAGAGAGGGGATATGATAGAGACATACAAGTATCTTTCAGGGAGGAACAGGGTGCAGGAATACACTATTTTTAAGCGAAAAAGATGTTCCAGGACTAGAGGGCATGGGATGAAGTTGGAGGGAGGATGATTCAGAGGAAACGTGAGGAAGAATTTCTTCACAGAACGGGTGGTGGACAAGTGGAACACCCTGCCAGAGGAAGTGGTGGGGGCTGAAACAATCACGGGATTTAAGAATGCATGGGATAGACATAAAGGAATTCTGGAGGTCAGGGGTAAGGGGCAACAGACTTCCTGGAAAACATAAACTGAACTTACAAACTTAAATGGGCAGACTGGGTGGGCCATAGGCCCTTATCTGCCGACACTGTCTATGTATCTGTGTATCTATATATCTATGATAGAAACTTTAAAATATCTCAAGGGTGTAAATAAGGTACAAGACAGTAGCATCTTTCAAAAAAAAAATAAAAGATGTTAAAAAACAAGGGGCCATGACATAAAAATAAATGGAAGGGGGTAGATTTAGGGGTAATGTGAGAAAGTATTTCTTCACAGAAAAGGGGAGTGGATGCATTTAACAGCCTCCTGGCAGATGCTTTAGGGACAAAATGGTAGTGGAATTCAAAAACGCATGGGACAGACATAAAAATTCTAGCGATAGAATAGAGAGGGTAAGCCACAGATCGTTTAGGATCTGCAGTATATGAAACAGGTAGGGAAAATGGGCAGACTAGGTGGGCCAAGCGGTCCTTATCTACCCTCAAATTCTATGTTTCCATGTTTCTATGAGTTAATCATATCTGATGACCTAAAAGTAAGCAAACAATTTTAGAAGGCTATGGGGAGAGCCAGTGGGATGCAAGGGTACATAAGGGAGATGTATCATCAGCAGGAAGAACGAGGTGGTGACGCCATGGTACAGATTATTGGTGAGACCTCATCTGGAGTACTATGTCCAGTTCTGGAGGCTGCATCTCTGGAGGGATATAGACAGAGCAGAGGCAGTTCAGAGAATTGCAAAAAAGAAATGGTGCAAGGACCAGAAGTCCTATGTGGAGAGATTAAAGGACCTAAATATGTATTCCCTGGAAGTGAGGGGAGAGAGAGAGAGAGAGGGGAGATGTGATAGAGACTTTCAAAAGTCCAGAGGGAGCATTGCTAAGCTCAAAGGAGAAAAGAGGGCATGTGAAGAAGAGGACCCTGAAAAAGCATCTATCCTAAATAGATACTTTTGCTCAGTATTTACTGAAAAGAAGGTAGGGCAGGGCCCACAGCTTAGCACCATGGACACGGGGGGGGGAGGGAGGGAGGTGAGCACTACTCCCTTCACAAAAGAAAGGGTCCTACAACTGCTCGCTAAGCTCAGGGTGGACAAGGCAATGGGACCTGATGGCATACATCCCAGGGTACTTAAGGAGCTAAGGGGGGAACTAGCAGAGCCATTAGCAGAACTGTTTAGTGAGTCTCTGAGCACAAGAGAGGTCCCAGAATACTGGAGAAGGGCTCATGTGATCCTGCTCCACAAGAGTGGTAGGAGGGAGGAGGCAGGGAACTACAGACCAGTCAGTCTTACCTCAGTAGTGGGCAAGATTATGGAGGCACTCCTTAAGGAAAGGGTAGTGCAACACCTGAAATCCATAGGGGCGTAGTATCCAAGACAGCTTGGGTTTACAAAAGGAAGGTCCTGTCAAACTAATCTCATAGATTTCTTTGACTGTGTAACCAGAGTGGTGGACCAAGGGAGAGCAGTTCATGTCACCTACCTTGACTTCAGCAAAGCTTTCAACACTGTTCCACATAAAAGATTGATAAATAAGCTGGGTAGGCTCGGGGGGGGGAAGAAGTTGGTCAACTGGGTGGCAAACTGGTTGGCGGGCAGAAAACAAGGAGTGGTGGTAAATGGTATACAGTCAGAAGAGATGCAAGTCACAAGTGGGGTACCTCAGGTATCAGTTCTGGGGCCAGTCCTCTTCAATCTCTTCATTAGTGACATTGCAGATGGACTAGAGAGTAAGGCTTGTCTGTTTGCAGATGACACCAAGATCTGCAACAGAGTAGATGATCCAGATGGGGTGGGCAGAATGAGAAGATATCTGGATAAACTAGCAAAATGGTCAGAAGAGTGGCAACTGGGATTTAATGCAAAGAAGTGCAAGATCATGCACACAGGGAAAAGAAACCCTGAAGCCACCTATAGGCTGGGAGGTGAGTTGCTGGCAGTCACAAAGGAAGAAAGAGACTTGGGCATCATCATCACCGATGACCTGAAATCATCCAGGCAGACCTCTAAAGCAGTAGGGAAGGCTAGGGGGATGTTAGGGTGTATTAGTAGGCATATCACAAGTCGTAAGAGGGAGGTAATAATCCCTCTTTACAAAACACTGGTTAGGTCCCATCTAGAGTACTGCATGCAGTACTGGAGGCCACACCTTCACAAGGACATTAACCAAATTGAGGCAGTCCAGAGAAGGGCAACCAAAATGGTGCAGGGACTGCATCAGACTGCATATGAGGACAGATTAATGGAGCTCAATATGTATACCCTAGAGCAAAGGAGGGAGAGCGGTGATATGATCGAAACATTCAACACCTTAAGGGCATTAACAAGGTGAAAGAGTCTAACACGTTTAAATATAAGAAAAGTAGCAGGACAAGAGGACACAGCATGAGATTAGAGGGAGGCCGATTAAGGGGGAATGTGAGGAAATTCTTTTTCACAGAAAGAGTGGTGGATGCATGGAATGGCCTACCTCAGGAAGTGGTGGCTATGAATACAGTGCAGGGCTTCAAACAAGCATGGGATAGGCATAAGGGAGCAATACAGATGAGTGTGACTAGATAAGCCACTGACAGAGCAAAGCCCGATGGCACATTTATAAAGTAGAAAAAGAAATGGGTAGACTGGATGGGCCTTGTGGTCCTTACCTGTCGTCAACCTCTATGTTTCTATGTTACCTCAAGGGTATAAATAAGGGAGAAGAAGGTAACATCTTCCAGAAAAAAAGGTGTTCAAGAACAAGAGGTCATACATGATATGAGGCTGGCTGAGAGAGGAGCAGACTCAGGAGTAATGTAAGAAAATATTTTTTCACAGAAAGGGAAGTGGATGCATGGACAGACTCCCTGTGAAGGTGGTGGGGATGAAAACTGTGGGGGAATTGAAGAATGCATTAGATAGACATAAAGGAACACTAGCAATAGGAAAGAAAGGGTAAGCCACAGATTAGTTAGGGCCTGCAGTGTGTACAGTAGGTATGGAAAATGGGCAGACTAGGTGGGCCATGCAGTCTTTATCTGCCGTCAGCTTCTATGTTTCTATATTTCAGAATCATGTTCCTCAAGGTATCTCCTAAATAATCCCAGAAGCACAAGTCTGTACTCTGAGGAAAATGTGGTTTTGGGAGGGGGGAGGGGTTCATGTGACAAACAGCATTTAGTGCCCATAGAAACCAAGCATTTTAAACTGCCACAAAAAATGACACCTATTTTGGCATTTCTGAATACTTTTGACTGCAATTTACGAATCCTGTTCCCCAAGGTGTCCCATAGATATTCCTGAAAGCACAGATTTCTACTCCAAGGGAAAGGTGGCTTGGAGGGTGGGGATTTCATGTGATGACTGACAAACAGCCTTCAGCATCCATATAAATAATGTGTTTTAAAGTATCACAGAAATGGCTCCTAAGTTTGGCATTTTTGTGTACTGTACTTTTGCCTGAAATTTCAGATTCATGTTCCCCAAAGTGCCTCTTAAATACCTTGGAACTACAAGTCTGTACTCCAAGAGATGGGTGGTTTAGAGGGGGTGATTCCATATAATGGTTGACAAACTGCATTCAGTACCCATAGAAACAATGTATTTTCAAGTATCAGAAAATAGCT
The DNA here is from genome assembly GCA_016271365.2 of Neoceratodus forsteri. Classification (NCBI taxonomy): domain Eukaryota; kingdom Metazoa; phylum Chordata; order Ceratodontiformes; family Ceratodontidae; genus Neoceratodus; species Neoceratodus forsteri. The sequence goes on along the minus strand of CM057449.1, from coordinate 1,122,016,554 downwards.
CCTAAGTTTGGCATTTCTGCATACTTTCACCTGACATTTCAGAATCATGTTTCCTGGGGTGCTCACTAAAGTACACCTGGATGCACTAGGCTGAACTCCAAATTTATGGTGGTTTTCATGGGTTGATGTAATGTGATGGCTGACGAACAGCATTCAGTGCTCATAGAAACAATGCATTTTAAACTGTCACAGAAACGGGCACCTAAATTTGGTATTTCTGCATATTTTTCCCTCAAAATTCATAACCATATTCCCGAAGGGGAACCCTAAGGAATCCTGGAAGCACAAGATTGTGCGCCAAAGGAAAGTTCATGGGAGGATGTTATGTGATGGCTGACTAAACAATGCATTTTAAAGTAACACAAAACTGGCTCCTAAGTTTGGGATTTCTGAATATTTTGCCTGTAATTTTAGAATTATGCTCCCCAAGGTGTCCCTTAAATACCACTTGGAGTTCAAGTCTGTACTCTACAGGAAAGTGCTTTATTTTTTTTTTGGATGGGGGGGGCTTTCACATGGTGACTAACAAACAGCATTCATTGCCCATAGAAACAAAGCATTTAAAGGTACAGTATCATAGAAAATGACTCCTAAGCTTCGGATTTCTGAATACTTTGCCTGCAAATTTAGAATCATGTTCGCCAAGGTGTCTCTTAAATACCCTTAGGAGTATATGTCTGTACTCCAAGGCAAAGGTGTTTTTGGTAAGGTTATTTCATGTGATGGCTTACAAACAGACTTCAAGGTCCATAGAAATAATTCATTTTGACACTAACATAGAAAATTACTCATGAGTTTGGTATTTCTACATACATTTGCCTGAAATTTAAAACTCAGGTTCTCATTGGTGTTCCCTAAATACCCCTGGAGCACAAGTTGGTACCTGAAGGGAAAGGTGGTTTCCTTAGGTGTGATTTCACTTGATGGCAGACAAAAAGCATTTAGGGCCCATAAACACATGGACTGGATGAAAAGAATGAACTGCTAGGGCTACCTATGGGATGGGAAAGAGACAGCAAATGGGTATCAGCATTTCCACAGCACAGAATGGATGTTGCATTATCGGCTGCCACAAAATGCTGCAAACTCATGTACCATGTGAAATGACAGAAAACAAAGTGTTGCTGGGCTCAACTGTATTTGGAAAGGATATACTGATGTAAATGATTGTTTTCTTGTATGGTTTGTATTGTCTGATTGTATTTGACGTGGACACTTTTGAGAAAGGGCTATTTAGCCCAAAGGTTCTCTGGATATAATAAAACTAAACTAATATTCAATATAAGAGTGAGATAATCAAAAGATAAAAGATCTAACAAGAAAAGTGAAACATTATTAAACTTGTTATTTGACATAATGACAATACTGAATGGAAAATTGGAAGGGGATTTTCAGGGATATTACATTTTACTTTTCTGGAGCAAGATACATGACGGATTATGTTATAGAAACATAGAATAATTTAATGGAAAATAGTCTTGACCCTCATGCCGGTCCCCCTTTCTCATTGACATAATATGTTCCATACCCTGTCCATCATATATGTATCAAGCTTATTTTTAAACATACTGAATAAAGATGACATCCTTCTGCACTTATACCTGCTGGAGCAGACCATCCCCTTAATTCTGGATACCCATCACAATTTGGTCAAAGTAGCAGACTACTAGCTCAATCTCTCAAAAACACAAATTATGCCTCTAAATAATTATGCATATAAAGCAGATGCCATGAGATATGGATGTGCGTGGTCCATGGAAGGCATCAAATGCCTTGAGATTATAGTAGCATGGAACCCTAAAAACATGTGCACTAAAAAACTAGATACAATATACTGTACCAACAAGTCAGACAAGACTTAATAAGATTAACAACCCTTTCTCTGTCCCTATGGGCTAGGATCAATGTGATCAAGATGAATGTCGTCCCTCAGGTGTTATACCTCCTATGTATGCGCACTCAAGTCATACCATACTGCTGATTCACCCTCCTAAAAATCACACTTACAAGGTTTTTATGCAATGGCAGAACACCCAGGAAAGCCTATTCTAAGCTAACCCCTTGCAAACTTTGGGGGGGGGGCTTCAGCTCCCTTATCTCAAGCTGTATTACTTGGCAACAAGAGCCACCCAGATTGTATGGTAGAGGGGAATGGCTGGAGACCAACCTAGTGGAGAATATATACCACATTGGCAGGTTATAGAAGTAGACCTATTATGGTGGGCAGACATAGACACTCAAGATCATGCCAGTACAGGGTGTTGATCAGCTATGTGGTGGGAGGGGTGCCCTTCAATGGCCTGGCACAGGGGCTTTGGTGCACGGGGCCAGGTGCCTGTGGTAGGCATTCATGCACTCAGACCCACACCCCACACTGCAAAGGATCCACGTTTGACCCAGGAGACTATAACTCTGCCCCAGCCACCTTGTGGAGTCCTGCATACCAGGGGCAGGGCTGCGGACAGGTGCACATCTGTAGTGCATATCTTCGGGTGTAGACATGTCTGCAGGTGCGGGCTTACATGGGTGGGATATGTTCCTCCAGTGCATACTTCCCACCCATTCATGCATAGGGGCCATTGTGTGCAATACTTTTTACCATGTTGTTACAGCTTGCACTCCATGTAATGTGTTGTACTGTATGTACTTTTTGTGCCATCTTTATGGCCTGGGTTGTGCCTGAAAATGGTCTCATGGATCAGTGCACCTACCTTGTAACCAAAGACATAAATAAATAAAATAAATAAATTTACCTTTACTAGAGTTTATTGTTGCCAACCACTCTTTATCAGGAAATATGTGTGTGTGTGTGCATCCCTTCCCTAGCTTTCCTGAATATTGATGGGAAGGTAGGATCATTCACATGTAAATGCTGTCTTTGTTGTTTGACTCTTTGTTAAGAGTTGTGTTTTGTAATTTAATAAAGTTTGCTTATTTAAAAAATACATTTACATCTATAGGCCAAAAGCTGTTTGTCAGAAATCATCCCCCCCTCCAAAAAAAGCATAGACTTGTGCTTGCAGGGGTAGTTAGGGGACACCTTGGGAAGCATGATTCTGATATTTCAGGAGAAAGTATGCAGAAATGCCAAACATGTCAGCCATTTCCTGTGACAGTACAAGTGCATTAGTGTCTATGAGCTAAATACTGTTTGTCAGAGATCACATGAACCTCCAAAAATCAATTTTCACTTAGAGTATAGACTTGTGTTTCCAGAGGTTATTAGGGGACAGTATGTACAAAATAAAATAGCTTACAGACCAAATACATTAGGCTAGGATATTTAATCATGCAATATCAGGATACCATGACCGACCACTCTACATTTCTCCACACTTGGTGGTGTCTTCAGGGGCAGACCTGGATCATTAGCAAATGAGTTAAATAATGTCAGTAATTAATCAATCGACCAAGGACAAAAAGGTGACAGTACATAAAACCATGAACTCATGCTCACATTAATGAATATGTGCTAACAATTAACTAAAGCATTTACAATAATGCAATGTTAAATAATGTGAAATCCTATGAAAAGACATTAAAACATTTATGTAAATGCTAAAAAACATATGCAGTCAAAAGCTGCCTTAAATGCCAGAGAAGAAGCAAAATTTCCATTTTCTTTCACCTTCCTTGTTACTCACTGAAGTCCAAGCTCACCTATAAACCTTATGAAATAATTCAGACCAGGAGCATGGACAACAGAGCAATGTCTTCATAGTGTGACATAAATAGGAATAAAACTGATTAAAGCACTAATACCAAGGTTTAGTTCAAAGATTTTAAATGATCATGTGCTGACCAACAGCATGACAAGTTTTGCAATCCTATCAAGCAAAGCTCGAATAATTACAATTACATGCATTAATCATAATCAGAAAAAAGAGCCTAAAACTGCATACTGCATATGAGGGTCAAGTACAATTGCCTGACAAGATAGCGACCAGAGCATAAAATCCTGACTCCTATTTCCCTACTGACAGCTACCCGACAGGTATGTTTAACTGCCGTACATATGCCCGTCATAATCCCACTCAGCCCTGCTTGACTAGAGCTCCTCCGACTAAGCACCCTCACAGTAAGAGTGTCTCCGATACGATATAAAAAAAATACACCCTTGCTCGGCTAGAGCACCTACACAGTAACAATGTCTCTGAAATGGGTTCATAACATGCTGAACTGCCACTGAACTGCCGAACTGCCATTAACAGTACCTACGTGCTCATCCTCTAAATTTCCAACATTCCCAGTATTGCATTTGAATTAGTGACATGCCACAGGATGCCAGTTTTGAACTGTGGAGGAGGAGGTGCTTGAGGAAGCATGACAGATCTCTAATTTTATTTTACTGCATGGGGCTTGATATAGCTTCAGCCTTGCAAACAGACACAGGTACATGCAAGAATAAAAACTAAAATGTTTATTTTATAGAAATTCATCTCCCTATACACTTAGCACCGTTGGGCACATCCACTCTATGTTAACATACAATATAATCGCATTACTGTGTTCCAGACCATTACCATGCAGGTGCGCTACCAAAGAGGGGGGTGTAGATTTTAAATGAAAGTCGCATGTTTAGCCACGTGCATTACTGTTGGGATTTATGTTACTGGGGTTTAGTACCAGATGGGAAAAGGGTGTTGGGAGAAAAAGTTGTCAGAGAATGCCACATCAGGAAATCGTATGGATCCTGCATAGGAAAAGGCAAGGAAGATGTCAGCAATACCCAAGATCTACAAAGAATTCAGACCAAATGCAAATATGACCACAAATATGTATTCAAAAGACAATTTCAAAATGATCAAAGATATATACAAAAATATAAATGAACAACCAATAAATATCCTAGCCTAATATATTTGGTGTGTAAACTATTTTATTGTGTACCTCCAGTTTAATTGTGTAGTTGTACCTTTGGAAGCTGGGGTGCTGCAACATTTACCTGTACTGCTGTAGTTAGAGGACACCTTGGGGAACACGATTCTGATATTTTGGATGAAAGTATACAGAAATGCCAAACATGTCACCCATTTTCAGTGACAGTATTGATGCTTTAGTGTCTATGGGCTGAAAACTGTTTGTCAGAGATGATGTGTACCACCCTTCAAAAAAAAATTCACCTGGATTACAGACTTGTGCTTTCAGGGGTAGCTGGGTGTCAGGGGTCTAAACCTTACACTCAAGTTCTTGGCAATAATGGGAATGCAAGAATCACAGATATGTTACATAAGAGTAATAAAGCTTGTTTATTACTACCAAAAGGAAAGTCACAGTTTCCCTAAGCAGTTCTTACCATTGGGAACTGGGAGCCAATGCTATGCATTCCCTGTACCTCGAGGAGTGTAGAAATCTCAGGGGTCTCCAAGCTAAAAGATGTAATGTCTTACATTATATACCTACAATAATTACCATGGTTACTGTAAGATAGAAACATTTCTAGTTACAAAGGTGAGCCCTATTGACTAAATCAGGGGTGGCTCCTCAGTCCGAGATAACATTATACCATTTTGTTATACTCATCACTTTGTGGAAACAAAGGAAATACAGTTTGAACATAGCCATGTAGTAATACAAATCATCAGAAGGTGGCAATGTCGACTCATATATCATAACACTACAAGGACACACGTGTCCTAGCATCTTGTAAGCAAGAAATACATGTGTATATTAGAAAATAAAGCATATAGCAGTCATATGCATACATAGCTTGACATCTACTTTTATACGGTAGATGTCCTTAGCCCTATATGTTAGTATAACATATACATGAATGCTAGCTATCTGTGGTGTACCTCTGGGGTATCAATGAGGGTGCAGGGACCTTGTATAACACTGGGGATACCTTGAGAAATATTATTTTGAAATTTCAGGTGAAAGTATGCCGAAATGCCAAACATATCAGCCATTTTCTGTGACTCTATAAATGGATTAGTGTCTGTGGGCTGAAAACTGTCAGAGTTCACATGATACCCTCTGAAAATAAACTTTCACTTGGATTCCAGACTTTTGCTTCCATGGGAAGTTAAGGGACACACTGGGGAACATCTTTCTAAAATTCTGTTGAAAGTATGCAAAAATGCCAAAAATATCAGCCATTTTCTGTGATAATATAAATGCATTAGTGTCTATGGGCTGAAAGTTGTTTGTCAAAGATCACACGACTCCACAAAAATCAAAGTTTACTTTGAGTACAGACTTGTGCTTCCAGCAGTCATTGGGGGACACCTTAGGGAACAAGATTATGAAATTTTAGGTGAAAGTATGCAGAAATTCCAATTATATCAGCTACTTTCTGTGACACTATAAACGCATTAGTGTCAATGTGCTGAAAGCTGTTTTTCAGAGATTGCATGACCAGCCCCGAAAATTTGTTTTGAGTGCAGATGTATGCTTCTAGGGCTAGTTAGGGGACACCTCGAGGAATATTATTCTTAAATCACAGGTGTAAGTATGCAGAAATGCCAGATATACCAGCCATTTTCTGTGACATTATAATTGCATTAGTGTATATGGGCTGAAAGCTGTTTTTTGAACATCACATGAATCCTCCACCCTAAAAATCAACTTTTTTTGGAGTACAGACTTGTACTGCAAGGGATAGTTAGTGGACACCTTGGGGAACATGATTTTGAAATTTCAGGCAAAAGTATGCAGAAATGCCTAAGATAGCTGCCATTTTCTGTGACACTACAAATGCATTAGTGTCAATGTGCTGAAAGCTGTTTGTTAGAGATCACGTGAATGCTGCCCAAATCAACTTTCACTTGGAGTACAGACTTTGCTTCCAGGAGTGGTTAGGGGATACCTTAGGGGAGCACGATTCTGAAATTTCAGGTGAAAGTATTCAGAACTGACCAACATATCAGCTATTTCTCCTGAGGCTTTATTATTATAATACAGTACTGTATTGTAATTGTCTAAAATGTGGCTTTCAGGGTGCATGCTTTCTTTCCATTACTGTCAATCTGCAATACCCAAGTTTAAGTTGTTTTTTTTAGTACTGGGAATAGTCTGTAAAATGTCATTATATTTGTAAAGTATTACTATTGTCGCTACTCACTTGGTGGCCAATAACATGCACTCTGTGTTATACTGTATGGGTCAATATAGTGGTCCCTTCAAGTGACATTGCTGGTGGCAATAGGTGGTCTTTGGCAGCACCGGCTGGTGCCGTTGACCATCTACTGCCATCCTTCCACTGGTGACCTCCCCAGGACCACAGTCATCCATTGAGCATTCTGTATTGATACTATATTGAACATGGCTATTTTTGTCTGTGCATTCACTGCATAAAACTGTATTAGTGTCTTGCATGTACTACATTGTGCTGTTTTCACCCTCATTCCATTCATCAATCACTCATACTGAGTGGGTGTGGTGAACACCCACCCCTGTAGACCCAGGAACTGAAACACAAAGTGGCTAGATGGTGTTGGTAGTCTTGCTTCAGCCACTTTGCAAATGCCTGTTCAGCTGTATGTACTGTTTTTTTTTTTGTTGTTATTTTAATTTCTGGGACATACAGTACCTTTCACAGAAGGGGGGAAAGTCAGATGTTCAGTGAAGTGATGCTAATATTAATAGCTCTAACCTTCAGTCTTTGTCACTATTGTGCATTTGAATATGTAACAGTAATATCACTTTTGTGAGTAGACGTACATTTTAAGGGTACATGTACACTATTTTATCAGTCATACATTTAGCAATTGGAAAAATGGCAAATAGTACACACAGGTTGGTGATGTTTGAGTTGAGTAGTTGCCTGCTACAAATGAAACAACACAGAATCAAAAAGACTCAGCACCCTCTGGTTCTGAAGATATAAAGTAAAGTACTTGTTTTATTTTGCCAAGGTGCCTGGTTCAAAACCCTATAGCCCCAGTGCTTCAACCCTATTATGGGCCTTCCTCATGGGGAAGGTCTTAGGACAAACAGACATGCTCACTATTTAATACAATTACAATTAAAGTGATATACACCCTGAAGTGCAAAACATTAAGTGCATTACAAACATTCTAGTTTGTTACAAAACTTTTAACACAACAGATCTAATTTAATTACTCTTAGTCATAATTCTCTAAATATGTTTCTAGTATTTAACTTAAAATCCTGACCAATATGTGTTAATACAACATCTAGTAGGATCTAAATAAACACAAGAGACATTCGATTGATACCATCGAATGCTTCAACAATTGATTTTCATTGTAAATATGTTACAAATACACAATTGTATAAATACATGAATAAATTACCTAACTTTGTATAAATACATGAATAAATTAAATAACTCTGTGAGCTAACCTTTAGCAATCCCACCTTTTCAGCCTCACTGATATTCCAGTCTATACCGTGATGTATATATAAACATAGGAAAACTCCAGCAGATAACCATACGGTCTATCAAGTCTGCTCAAGTGCTCAGCTCACAGTCTGTTCTACCACAGCTTACCCCCACCCCATTCTTATCCATCTTATTTTTCGTGCCAGTCTGCCAACTCCTCCATCCCCAGCTTTCCCTCTGTTTTGACCTTACCTTTGACCCTGTCCAATCCCCTCTTAAAAACTGCTCACAGATTTTAATGATATCACCTCCTTTGGCAGTCCATTCTACCTCACTACCACCCTTTCCTTCAAACAGTGCCTTCTCATTTCCCTCTGCTGGACCCCTTCCAGTAATTTGATGTCTTTCTTTAAATAGGGGCACCAGAACTGCACAAAGTACTCCAAGTGCGGTCTCACCAGTGACCTGTACAGCAGCAGGATGACTTCCTCTCATCTAGAGGTGATCCCTCTGGCAATGCTCCCAGAATCTTATTAGCTTTCACTGACACCTTCCTGCACTGCATGGAATGGTTTATGTCTCCTGTGACTAGTACCCCCAGATCTTTCTCCTACTCCTCCTCTGAAGTGGATAACTGCATACACCCTCAGCCAGTAGCTATTCCCAAGGTTTCTGGCTCCCATGTGCATGACTTTGCACTTCTCAGTAGTGAACCCCAGCTGTCTTGTGTCTGACCAGCTCTCAAGCTTTGCCATATCCTCTTGGCGTGCTTTTCTCCCTTACACACTATCCACCTCCACACAGATATTTGTGTCATCTGCAAAAAGGCTGATCTTACTCTTAAGCCCATCTGTTATGTCACCAATTAAGATGTTAAATAACACTGGTCATAGTACTGAGCCTTATGGGACCCCGCTGGTTGCAGTTCTGGGAGCTGAGAGTTCTCCCCCTACAATTACCCTCTGCTTCCTGTCCTGTAACCAGCTCAAAACCCATCCTACCAGTTTCTCCCCTGCTCTCAGGTTTTTCAGTTTGCTAGTCAACCTTCCATGTGGCACTGAGCTGAAGGCTTTACTGAAGTCCAGATACAAGAAATCCGCTGCATGGCCCCTATCGAGTGCCCTTGTCAGCCAATCAAAAAAGTCAACCAGGGTGGTCTGGCAGGATCTACCTGAGACAAACCCATGTTGCCTTTTGTCCTGGAGACCATTTGCCTGCAGAGAGATCACCAGTCTCTCATGTTTTTCTATACATCTTTTAGATCCCCCATTGCCCCTCCTACCTTGCTTGGCAACAGGGGAGACATGTATTTATTTTTTTTGTAGTTTTCTTCCCATTAACCCGGTACCCCAAATCGCAGTCATGCATGTGTGTGGAAGTGTGCATGTTGTCTGCAGGCCTGGTGATGGTCTATTCTATCCACCCAACCTATTGCCAGGTTTCCCATGTGGCTTGGTGCTGCCACCTAGCCTCCCCCGGGAGGCAGCCAAGAGCCAGGAAAACCCCATGTTCCTCCCCAAAGAGGAGAGCTGCCTTGCAGCTGCTTGATCCAGTACCTCACTCTCCCCCCTGCAGTCAATCCCTGGCAACCTGTGCTTGCTCCTGAACCTTGGTCACTGGTGGTGTGTGAGGTGTGGCATCCAGCCCCTTAACCCTCAGTGCCATCAGCCAACCACCAGTCTCTCTTTAAGGATGGTCTCCATTGACTTCCCTATGATGGAGGTATGGCGGACCATTCTGTAGTTACCTAATTCATCCCTGGTGCCACTCTTATGGAGGGGCACCACACGTGCCATCCTCTAGTCCTGGGGCATTCACCCAGTCCCAAGAGAAGTATTGAAGAAGTCTGCCAGAGGTCCCACCAAGACCTCTGCCAACTCACACAGGACCCTTGGATGCACATCGTCCAGCCATGGTGCCTTATTCCCCCACAGGGACCTAAGGCCCTCCAATACTTTGCTCATTGGGATTTCCCCTTCCACTACCCCCATGCCCACCCTATCTCTACCCTGTGGCATAGGCTCATCCTTCTCCCTGTTAAACACTGAACAGAAGTACTCATTTAATGCTTCTGCCTGTTTCTCCTCCCTTTTCTGCCCACCCCATCTTACTTGATCCTGACAATCTCATCTTTATAGCTTCTTTTATCCCTTATGTATGGAAGAAATCATTTTCTCCTTCTCTTATCCCCTCTGCCAGCCTTAGCTCCCTTGAAACCTTGGCTGCCCTGACTACTCTACTCACCACTCTGGAGTTCCTTTAAAAAAAGTGTGTTTGTCTGAGTTGGGTGAAGGAATTGTTATCTGTTCAGTTAGCTAGGTGAAAAAGAAACTGTGGATTGGGGGAGCGGCTTAGAGAGAAGGAAGCCAGGTGTTTGCATTTAAACACTGACCTAGATAACTTGTGGAAGAGAACAGCAAGAGGAAAAAGCTGCTGTTAGAGCTTTACTGGGACTATATTGCCCTCCATCCCTCCCCTCCTCCCTTCCCCACGCTTAGCCATTTCTACTTTTATAGGCACAGGATTTGACAGACAACTGAAACTTTCTGTTTGGGAGCAGGAAGGGAGTGATCACAAAGGCACAAAAGACTCATTATCCTAGAAGGAAAATAGTAGCTCACCATCCCCCCCTAGCTGCTGGAGGTCTGGCTCTGAGCAAGTAAAAAGGAGACTACTGAGGAATATAGGAATGTACTGTCCCAGAACAGGAAGATCAGGAGCTTTAAGGGCACAGATGAAGTAGGAAAGTAGGGAGAATTTTTTTATAAAAAAATAAAGAGAAAGAGGAAAGGGTAAGTATACAAAACAACAATTAAGAGGCCACAAATAAGACATGATGGGAGTGGTGCAGTGAAGAGGCCGTGGAGCAGCAGTCTTCCGGGAGACATTCTGTAGGATGCAGTGTTGTCCCATCTGCAGGTGCCTCTCTGGGCTGAGGGAGGAGGTTGCTCATCTCCAAGCTGAGTTGGCCAGGATTTGGGGGACCTACTTTCCCACTCAGGGACCACCAGGGCCACCGCCACTGGCTCAGAGGTTGCCAAGAATGAGGAATGGTTGGACCACAGTGGGCTCAGGGAGGATGAGGGTGGTGGAACAAAGGCACATCCTTGCAGTTGTACCTCTTCACAATTCATATGCCATTCTGGCAGAGTGTGGTTCCTCTATGGAGGCCCCACAGTGGAGACCAAGGAGGATGCTGGGAACATCCACAAAGGAGACCCACAGGAGGGTGAAATGGGACCCCATGGGAAAGAAACAATTTCTGGTGGGGGAACCCATTGTTAGGAGGGTAGAACTGGGGGAGGGAGGGAGAGGGGGAGGTAAGGTGCCTGCCTAGCACCATGGCTTAGAGGGACAGGAAGCAAATCCTCAGGATCACTGGAGCAACTGCATGGGGGAGGGATGGAGGGAGGTGGATGTAATTGTCCACCTAGGGATAAATGACCTGGCAGGGAAAAGGATCAGATCAGTGCAGGAGGAGTTTATGGAGTTGGGGAGGGGCCTTAGACAAGTAGCATGCAGGGTAACCTTCTTAGGGGTGCTGCCTGTCTATGGTATGGGTGAGGCTAGGGTGCACCACAAAATGGGATTCAATCAATTGTTGAAAAATTGGTGCAGAGCTCAGGGTTTTGGCTTCACTGGGGACTAGGGGTCCACCTGGAGGGATGTAGGCCTATACTGGTGCGATGGTCTGCAACTGTCCAGGAGGGGAACCGGGATCCTAGGTGATAGGTTTAAATGATTCATTGGCAAGCATTTAAACTAGCCAAGGGGGGAGACACTGATAAGGAGAAGGGAAATCCTAGCCCCCCCAAAAAAACAGAGTAGTTTGTGAGGTAAACACCAAGATAGAGAAGTTGATAGGGAGAAGGGCAGGGGTAGATGGAGAAAAAGATAAAGGCAGCAAGGATAGGGATGGGGCAAAAAGGGGTGAAGCCATCAAAAAATGGAGGGTAATGAGTACCAATGCCCGTAGTCTAGGTAACAAGCTTCCTGAACTGGTGGCCTTGATGGAAAGGGGATGCCTGGATATCATGGCAGTCATAGAAACATGGTACACAGAGAACCACAACTGGGATGTCAACATACCAGGGTACACAATCTACAGGAGGGGTCAGGGAGGATAGAAGAGGAGGAGGAGTAGCTTTCTATGTCATGGAAGAGATCAAAAGCAATGGAACTAAAGGGTAAACAGGAAGGGGAGGAGAGGAGGCACTGTGAGTCACCCTGGAGACTGGAAATGGCATCACAATCTGCACAGGGGTTGTATACAGACCCCCATCTCAGGGGGAGGAAGTGTACAAGAAAATGATAGAAGGTATCCTTAGGATGGCAGGTAAAGGGGAGATATTGCTGATGGGGGACCTGAATATGCCAGATGTTAACTGGAGCACCTTTGCTGCAGCCACATCCAAGAGCAGGGCCATTCTCAATGCCCTACAGGGGGCATGCCTCAGGCAGCTAGTGTTGGAACCCACTCAGGAGGGAGCAATGTTAGACCTGGTACTCTCAAACGGGGACAGAGACAGAATCTCAAATCTAGAAGTGGGTAGCCATCTGAGAACAAGTGACCACCAAACAGTGTGGTTCATGATAAACTCAGCTGTAGAGTCAAGCCATACAAAAGTGAAGGTACTGGACTTCAGGAGGGCTGATTTTGTCAAAGTGGGAGAGTGCCTCAGAAAAGCACTAGCAAACAGGCAAGAAGGAGGGGTGGAGTAACAATGGGGACACATCAAAACTGTCATCACAGAGGCAACAAGCCTTTGTGTGAAGCAAATAAATCAAAATGAAAGAAAAAAACACTATGGTACTCAAAAGAAGTGGCAGGGAAGGTTAGGGAGAAAAAGATGGCATTCAGGAAGTATAAGAAAACACATAAGGAGCAGGACAGAGATCTGTATCAGTTAAAGCAGAAGGAAGCAGGGAAGGCAGTCAGAATAGCAAAGGCCCAAACTGAGGAAAAGATAATCAGCTCAGTTAAGAAGGGGGATAAAGCCTTTTATAGGTACATTAAGGAGTGAAGAAAGACAAAGGGAGCGATACTGAGGCTGAAAAAAGAGGAGGGTGGGTGGGTAGAGAGGGACAGTGAAAAAGCAGAGATACTGAATGAATACTTCTGCTCAGTATTCACAATGGAAGAGAAGGGGGAGGTTCCTAATCTAGTCAATAGAAGCACTCTGGATAAGGTGGTCAATATCAGTCATTTCACAGAAGAAAGAGTTCTGAATGAACTCTTAAAACTGAAGGTTGACAAAGCAATGGGACCTGATGGGATTCACCCCAGAATTCTAAAAGAACTGAGGGGAGAACTAGTAACTCCATTGACTACACTTTTTAACAAATCATGGAAGGATGGTGTGGTACCTTAGGACTGGAGGAGGGTGGATGTGATTCCCCTTCACAAAAGTGGGAGCAAGACAGAGGCAGGAAACTACAGACCTGTCAGTTTGACCTCAGTGGTAGGGAAAATGATGGAATCACTTCTGAAGGAAACAATTGTTGAGTACCTAGAGACCAGTGGGACATAGAACTAAAGGCAGCATGGATTCACAGTGGGAAGATCATATCAGATGAATCTAATCAATTTTTTTGTCTGGGTGACCATAGTAGTAGACCAGAGAGGGGCTGTAGACATGGCCTACCTAGACTTTAGCAAGGCATTTGACACAGTCCCACACAAAAGATTAATAAACAAATTAGCTGGCCTGGGAGTGGGTCCCAAGGTGGTAGCCTAGGGAAAACATTGGCTGGACAACAGGATGCAGAGAGTAATAGTAAACAGAGTCCACAGTGAAGAAAGGTGGGTTACTAGTGGGGTACTGCAGGGTTCAGTGCTGGGTCCGGTCCTTTTTAATGTCTTTATAAGTGACATTGCAGAGGGACTGGAAGGGAAAGTATGTCTCTTTGCAGATAACACAAAGATCTACAACAGGGTTGATACACAAGGTGGGGTGGAAAGGATGAGAAGGGACTTGACAAAACTGGAGAAATGGTCAAATGTATGGCAGCTTAGATTCAATGCAAAGAAGTGCAAAGTAATGCACCTGGGAAACAAAAACCCATGAGAAAAGTACACAATGGGGAGTGTAATACTGACAAATGACAAAAACGGAAAGGGACCTGGGGGTAGTTATATCAGATGACTTAAAGGTGGGCAAGCAATGTGAGAAGGCAGTAAGGAGGGCTGGGGGGGATACTGGGATGCATAGGGTGAGGCATCACCAGTAGAAAACAGGAAGTTGTTAACTCTCTGTACAAACAGTTGGTGAGACCCCATCTGGAGTACTGCATGCAGTTCTGGAGACCCCATCTCCACAAAGACATAGACAGGGTGGAGGCTGTCCAGAGGAGGGCAACCAAAATGGTGCAGGGTCTGCACCAGAAGACATACAAAGAGAGACTAAAGGAGCTTAATATGCATACCCTTGAGGAAAGAGGGGAGAGGGGGACATGATAGAAACTTTCAAGTACTTCAAGGGAATCAACAAAGTCCAAGAGGGGGGATGGCTCAGAGGTAAAGTGAGGAGGTATTTTTTCACTGAGAGGGTTGTGGATGCATAGAACAGCCTTCCTGAGGCAGTTGTGGAGCCAAAAACAGTTGGGGAATTCAAGAATGCATGGGACAGCATGGGACAGACATACTGTAAGGCAATTCTAGTGGGGGTAGGAGGAAGTAGGCTGTTGGTTAACTAGGATCTGCAGCTTACCATTAGGTAGGGAAATGGGCAGACTAGGTGGGCCAAGTGGTCCTTATCTGCCATCAAATTCTATGTTTCTTAAGTACTCTTCTCTGTCCTCCTCTTGTTTGGATCTGTTATAACTTCTGAAGGCAACCCTTTTTTCCTTCACTTTTCTACTACCTCCTTGCATAACCAGCTCTTTTGTTTTGTCCTGGCCTTCTTACTTTGGGTCTTTGTACATGTGTTAGTGGCCTCTGCCAGACACAGCTTGATGATGGACCATTTCTGATTGGCATCCATGTATGGGCAGATTATTGATGAGGTGCCCTTCTAGTATGTCTCCCATCCTGCCAAAGTCTGCTCTTTTTAAGTCCACTGCCTTTGTCTTGGACCTAACCACCTCCTTTCCTATGCTGAGGAAGAATCACACTGCATGGTGGTTGCTTCCTGTCAGGGGGTCCTTCACCCCTAATTCCTGGATGTGCTCCCTATCCATCAACACAGGGTCCAGTATTTTCCCCTTCCTGGTTGGCTCCATTACCCTCTGCATCAGGAAGCTGTCTTAGAAGGCCTCCAGGAGGACCTGTTCCCTGGCACTAGAAGTAGCTGGGGTGCTCCAGTCTACCTCTGGCAGATTGAAATCCCCTACTATCACAGTATTGCCCTTACCACTGAGTCTCCTAATTTGCTCCCCTAACTCCCTGTCAATTTCTTTATTTTGAGAAGGTGGCCTGTATACTACCCCTAATGTAATCATCCTCCCT
The DNA here is from genome assembly GCA_016271365.2 of Neoceratodus forsteri. NCBI lineage: Eukaryota > Metazoa > Chordata > Ceratodontiformes > Ceratodontidae > Neoceratodus > Neoceratodus forsteri. Next base: position 1,122,000,820 of record CM057449.1, on the reverse strand, counting down.
TCTGAGTTTTGGAGCTGTACCCAAAAGGCTTCAGCCCTGCACTCCTCCCCTCCCCTCCTCTGTGTTGCTTAATATCCCTTCCTTTACATAAACAGCTACCATCCCCATTCCCTTTTTCTCTGTCCCTTTGGTACGAGCTGTACCCAGGGGTCACGAGGTCCAGTCATAGTATTGGGTGGCCCAAGTCTCAGTGATGGCTGCTATATCCACCTCCCCTTCTGCCATCAGTGTCTGCAACTGTACTGCCTTGTTTTCCAGGCTCCTTGCATTCAAGGAAACCACCCTCCAGCATGACCCCTGCACCTCCTTGCCCTTCCCCTCTCCTCTCCTCTCCTGTCCTCTCCTATTCTGCCTCTCCTTTTTGAATTCCCCTCCTTCCCCTCCTGACTAGGTGGTGGGAGGCATTTCAGACTCTCTCGCCTGGTGGCTCTGTTTATTGCCCAACCTTTTACCCCCCCTTACTCAGTTTAAATTAATTTTAGTTGCTATGTACTCCCCCAGCATGTGCTTCAGGACCTGTGAGCCTTCCTTACTCAAATGCAACCTATCTGGTACATACAGCTCCTTGTTTTCCCAAGTCCCACCCCACCCCACCCCACCAGACCATACTCAGTGGTCTCACACCAGCACAGGTACTGTACTTTAAGTTGGACATCAAATTTGCATGAACAGTATTTTTTTTTATAAAAGCTACAGTCTCTGTACCAAACATGTATTTCTCTTTGAGCCTGATGAAATCAAACCTGTAAATCATCCGTAACACTGTAGTCATGTCATGCCTGTAATCTCCCTTCACCCATTTTCACAGTTCACAGGTCTGTGGTCATATATTAACATCTGAATAGGTGTCAACTACTTTGCTTTGAGTTGAGCTGTTGTCATGGTGACAGATGAAAATTGATGTGTTTGAAGTTGTAAAGTGAAAATGTTCTTATTCAACATTAATAAGTAGAAATGGAACTTTATTTCTGGCACACAGACCTGTGAACTTAATTTGTGGCCAGATTGCCTTTGATATCTAGTACAACAGGAACTTCAAAAGTCATGCCTGCATGAGCTACTGTGCAGAAATCTCTGGAATACCAGGCCTTGGATGTGTCCCCCTTCCTCCCATGGTCATGTAATGAAATGTTCACAGAGCACATTTTTGACATTTGTTTAGCTTATAGGGAACAGTGTAAGTCATGTAGTATACTTTACTTTGGTGTTTATATTTACTTGCACAGAACATGCCATGACATGTGTGGCAATGTGCATGCTACAGGTACTGAAAATTGAGCTTTTTTTTTTTTATAAAATATAGTATCAGTATTTGCATTAGGGCCTTATAAAAGTGCTGCTTGTTTTTGACAGACAGTATCAATTCACAACATCCAGACTCTCAGGAGGGAAAATAACTCCAGTGGTGGCAATTTTTGGGAAACCATGGCCCTGGATGTGTCTCCCTTCCTCCTGGTAGCACTTGGAGAAATGTGCAGAGAGCACATTTTTAACATCTGTTTAGCTTATAGGCAGTGGACAGTATGTGTCATGCAGTGTGCTATTATTTTGGTGCTTATGCTTACTTGACAATGGGTGATATGTGTGTGGTAATGTGCATACTGCAGTTACTGACAATTGTTCTGTAGTATTTGCACTTGCATCAGGGACTAATGCTGCTTGCTTTTTCCAGAAAGTATCATTTCATGACATCCAGACTTTCAGGAGAGAAAAACTGCCACTGGCAGAAATCTCTGGGAGACCATGGCCTTGGATGTATCCCCTTTCATCCTGGGAACACTTAATGAAATGTGCACAGAGCAGACTTTCAACACCTGTTTAGCATATAGGGAACAGTGTGTGTCATGTAGTGTACTTTATTTTGATGCTTATACTTACTTGCACAGTTTTTGACATGTATGGTAATGTGTATACTGCACTTACTGAAAATGTTGCCTTTTTTAAATACTGTAGTATTAGCACTTGCATTAGGGCCTTGTAAAAGTGCAGCTTATTTTTGTCAGGCAGTATAATTTCACAGAATTCATACTTTCAGGAGAGAAAATCCACCAGTGGCAGAAATCTCTGGGAAACCATGTCCTGGATGCATTCACCATCCTCCCAGGAGCATTTACTGAATCATGGCTTGTCTCCTGTGCTTTATATTCATTACTGTGTACTGCGTGTTATCATGGGGGTTGGTTTTACTGAAACATTTCACAGTGTAATACATTTCATAGTCAAGTACAGTGTCCACTACACATTAAAATATTTCCAAATGAACAAAAACAACTTAAGCATATAAACATGGTATAGTGGATGTTGTAACTTACAAAACAAATTGTCACAGGAAAACAGAATTCAAACAACTAATACAATATACAGTAGTTGTTCACACTCCAGTGGTGTATCTATGCTTGTCAGCCATGGCAGGCAAGACTTTTTACAAGTGTTCAATATACCATTTGCAATGTCTTCTTTTTAACATCCTCTAAAATTGATTGATAGCATCAATGAGTTCTTGCTTTGTCTATTGTTTTCTGTTTCTCCAGATAAACGTTTTAATGCATGTCACACCATCTCAATAGGATTCAAATTTAGCAACCTGGTGTGACAAATATAAAACACAGAAGTACTGCATGGCAAACATAAAAAAAAACATATTTTTTTACTGCTGCATCTGTTAGTATAGCACAGTACTTTCTCTGGTGGCATCCTGACCCAAATAACTCAAGCAGATGCAATAACCACTGCTGATGCAGTGTGTTTAGGGCCATTGTCTTGAAAGAATCGATGTCCATCCAGATATTTTTGACTTATGTATATTTCTGCACAGCTCCTGGGACTATACTGTATTTTCCCTGATGAAGTCACCCTCCATGGTTCCTGTGGGCATAATTCAATTGATCCTGTTAACAATATGTGACATTTTAAAGGGTTCTCAAACTACAGTACAATTTACTGTAGCATCACTAACTCTTGAAAATGTACAGAGCACCACACTCACAGTTAAATATGGTGCCTCAAACATGAAGCTTTAGTGGATGCTTGGGCTTCATGGAGTTCCTTCCCTTCTTATGAAACGTCGTAAAAGCAAACTGCTCCAGAAATACTTTTGTTTCATCAGATAAAGTGACATCATGAAATGTCTCCTTGTTCATTATCTATGTTCTGACTTGCTCCAGTTGTTCTTCTTTGTTCACATCCCACATCATGGGGCAAAACCTTTTTTAAAAAAAAAACAGGTACAGTAATGTACTGTATTTTATTAGATGCAACTTTCTGCGATAACACAGTATAAGATAACATTTTTAATGCCAACTTGCCTGCCTGCATGTCAACTCCAGCTGGTGGTGCATTCACTTTACAGATCAGACAGATGCTACTACCCCATGTTCATTGGTCAGATGTTAAACAATTTCCCTTGTGGTGGTCTTATCATCCTCTATAAGCATGCAGTCAACAAGTGACATTGTTTCCCTGTATGATGCAATAACACATTCAAATAAATTACTTACCTATAATTCTGTTGGTAAATTATTTAGGTAAATTTATAATACTACATTATAGTACAATGTATATAATCGAAGGAGGTCCATAATGGTGTTATACAGCTGAGCACCTGGTGCAGACCACAGGCCATGATGCAGACAGAACGAGGATATTGCATTTCAGGTGTGGCCTGAGCCCACTATCCATGATAGAGATCCTAGAGCTCTTCAGAAACACCTGAATCTTCCTAATACTTTCACCGTCAGACCTCATCCACCTCACAGCAGCACCGATCTTGACTGATAACTTATCTTCATCATTGTGCATGGATGATGTGATAACAGCTCCACTAAGGAGTTGCCAGCTGTGGAAACACATTATTTATTTGGTAACCTCAAAGGGTACCACATCATGTTACCTGTTGTCCAATGTGATGCAGCAGTGTGCCTCTGATGTGTACCTGCCACAGAGCACATTACCTGATGCCATCTGTTTTCAGCCTACTGTATATAAACCACAACAATGTTCCATAATGACAACAGTACTTTACTGTACATATTTGAAAGAATTGTCAGTGCTGTATCACCTGTCTATTCCACCATGGATGAGATCATTTTTCATGGGAGAAAGTCATATGAGGTGGCGTTTTGGGCACTAAAAAGAAGTCTTGGCCTGGGGAAGGAGAACAATAATAGACTGAATAAATGTAAGGATAGGAACTCCATGGATATGCTGAAGACCCCATAGTGGTCTAAGGACAAAGGCACCTAAAATAAAGTACAGCACAGTTCTTTACTTTTGTTTTTGCAAGAAGTACTGTGCTACTAAATTCTGCAACTCTTTGTAAAAAACAGGTGGCATTAAATGTTATTCTTATTTTTTCCTAACAGTGTAGGCTTGTTGATAAAATGGATGACAATGGAACATCAAGCAACAGTGATGAAAACAGCATACAAGGTCAAGAAAATACCTGTAGCACTAATGAGGTACCAAAAAACTGATGAACAGGAAGAGGTTGAAAGAGAAATGGACACCCTACCATAAGTGAACCCTGAAGTACTGCAGGAAATAGAGGAGGACCAAGCAGAAGTTTCCAGAGAACATGATTTTCAAACTGAGGTGGAACAGCCATATGTTAACAGGGATGTGGAAGATTCAATCAAGGAAGAACTGTCAGATGTTAACAGTGAGATGGAGATGCAGTCGGGGAGGAAATGCTTAATTCAGTTGTTAACAGTGATATGGATGATAAATTGAGGGGGAACAGACAGATGTTAACAGGCAGATGCAGCATGAAATTGAGCAGGAACAACCAGAGGAACAAGAGGACATTCCATGTATGCATGAACAAGAACAGCAAGACCATATGCCAGTGCTCAGAACTGAACTACATAACGTGGCAGAAAGGATACTGAGCATTGAGAAAAAAGATGGACCTCTTGCTGCAGCTCTTACAGATGAACAGTGTTACATGCAGTCTGGTGGTGTCACATCTGTGTCATTCATCCAGCCTCTTGAACCTGATATGCAGATTCCAAGCGGTGGGATCAGCAATGACACTGCAGCAGTAAGCTCATTCAGTTGAACACATGCACTAGTTATGCCCACTGCTGAACACAGTAACACTACATTCGCCCCACATGAAATGTGATTTGTTCTGATGAGCAGGACAAGAGAACTTGAACTAGTGACATTGTACAGTGGTACTGTAGACCTGAGAATGTTGCATCTTTGTTTTTTTGGACACTGGTGCTTCAAACACAGTATCTTTCCAGAGAAAAATGTCAATTGGGATGGGAACAGGGGGAAGAGATCAGGACCAAGTAGATTATGCCATGAAGGTTTATGGATTGTCAGGAGGCACATGGAGGTCAGCAGCAGCTGCACAATATTAATAAGGGACAGAATAAATTAACAGTTAAGGAGCCTCATAAAGACTGCAACTCTTACCAGTACATAAGCACAGTACAGAATAAGGCTCATTATAGTTTTGTGTAATGTCAATTTTTTCAATTTGAATTAAAGTTGGAACCAAAATTGTTATTTTTCCAAGTGTTTACCATTTATTGATACAACAGAAGCCACTTAATTGGGATGTGGTTAAAGGGGACATCTGCTTAATTGGGACGATCCACATGTCACCTATTTTTGGCTAATGTTATTCAATGGGACCAGCTTCTGTTTACAGTAATTGGGACAGTCCTGTCACTTAATTGGGACAATTATCTAGTCACAGTTGTAGGAAAAGGTGCTGAAAGTGTAATCTCACCTCATTAAGTGCTCATTAAGTGCCCTGCATTTAAGCTATTTCACATTCCCACCTGCTTAGCTTCTCTCTGGAGTATGTTTATCATCTCTCTGGAGTGTGTTTGGTTTGCAGGATGGCATCTAGAAGCAACAACAAAAGATTTGACCTCCCACTGAGTGAGAAAATAAAAATTACTGAGGCTTTACAGCTGCCCAACTCCTCTCTTACAAAAGTTGCTAAGTGAAGTTAAGTGATTTTAATTAAAGTTCAGTGTGTTGCTTTCATCAATTAAATAAAGATTAAACCAAGAACCAAACCAAACACAGTTTTACAAAGAGGATCTGCAATCATAACAAGTACTGGTATCCATTAATTCTTGATGTTTTGTTTATTTTCTCTGTTTTGCTTTTTACTGTAATGCATGTGTGTGTCTCATGAGATAATTTTTGCCCAGTTGTGACGAAAAAAGGGCTGCTTCTGATAAAGTGGATGTCTGCTTAAAGGGGATGATAGTGCATCCATGGAGGCGTCCCCTTTAAGAGGCTTCTACTGTAATGTACTTTAATAGTGGCACCATATTATATTATAAGATCCTTCCATATTATGCTGTAACACCTTGCCTTTGAAGAATACAGAGCTGTGACTTCATTTTGGCTAATCCTGAGGGTAGGCTAATGGGTGCAAATGCCCATGTTCCTCATGGCCATTAGTTTACCCTTTGTGTAGTAATAATCACAAGAGGCTGTCAATACAGAAAATCATAATCTGCACACTTTATTAGTGCTGCCACTGTGTGATTTATACATACAATTTTAAATTATAAGACACTCTGTAGATACAGGCCACTATGTCAATCAAAAACATATTTAATCTTATTCTACTGTATGAATATTTTATTGCTTATTTCTGTTTAGTGTGCATTGCCCCTTTATTATGCATTGAAGCATAGAAACATAGATCCATAGATGCTGTCAGTAGATAAGGATTACTTGGCCCACCTAGTCTTCCCTAAATTCCCTACTTATAGTGCCCCTTTAGCATGCATTGCCCCTTTAAATGTTCCACAGCATGGAACCTGTGCCCTTCCATCCCTGGGTACATATACAGTCCGCTCCACTTATTTCACCCACGGTTATAGTGGGTAATCGCTTATATTGGGCAAAGTCAGCTTGCCAAATGCCATGTCCACTAACACTAGTGTAATCAGCAATGCTTACAACGTCTGCTGTGCGCCGTATATTTCAGGCGCATCGATCTGGTAATTGCAGTGTCATTTTCAATTACTGTACCCTTAATTGCCACAATTAGTCGATCAAGCCAAAAGCATATTTGCACAGGGTCAAATGACAATGCATAAAGCTGCTTGATCTCTCTGCTCATTCACTGATCATTTTCAGTGTGACTGCTTGTCTGTGTTCTTGATCCCTGTTTTCACAATTCATTTGTAAAATGACTTCAAAGCAGAAAGCGATGACACTCAGTCAGAAAGTGGATGTTTTAAAACAAATTGAAGTCCTTCCTAAGCTGAGTCAGAGAGCACTCTCCCAGCAGTTCTCTCTCCCGAAATTTACAGTTGCAGACCTCTTGCGTCAAAAAGATAAAATCTTGCAGGACTGGCATCTTAATGCTAATCCTGAGTGGAAGTGAAAAAGGGATGGAAAAGATGCAGAAGTCAAGGAGACACTCCTCCGATGATTTTCACATGCTCGTGGCAGGAACGCACTAATCTATGGCCCTCTGCTTGCACACAAAGCTAAACAGCTGGTACTAGCTTTGGGGCACCCTGATTTTAATGCATCTGATGGTTGGCTGCAAAAATGAAAAGTTAGAAATAACATTGGGTTTCATTGGGAGCATGGAGAGAGACAGAATGCCGACTTGTCTAGTGCACAGCATTGGATCTCTCAGGTTTTGCCAGGGCTAATCTCATCAGTTTCCCCTGATGACATTTTTAACTGACACGAGACTGACCTTTTTTATCAGTGTGTCGGGACTGTGACCATGGCTTTCAAATCTGAGACTCTAATGGGTCATAAGAAAGCCAAAGAGAGATTGAGTGTGCTTGCATGCTGTAACATGCCTGGCACTGAAAAATCTCCTCTACTGGTTGTCGGAAAATCTGCTGTACCCTATTGCTTCCGTGGGGTTAATCATCTCCCTGTCACCTACAGGGCAAATAAGTCAGCATGGATGACTGCTAACATTTTTACTTAGTGGCTGAGGTTGTGGGATCGCGCACTGAGACTGAGAAAAATATTGGTTATCCTCAATAGTCTCTCCTGCCATCCCGATGCTCCAGGACTTTGGAACATTACACTGGTGTTCCTACCTCCTAACACAACCAGCATCATGCAGCCGCTCAACCAAGGCATCATTTACAGCCTTAAGCAGCATTATGTGCATGCAATGCGACAACGGGTTTTGGATGACATCGACCTAACAACAAATGACCCTGAAGCCCAAGTTACAGCTGCCCAGTGTATAAAAAAAATAAACCTGTTAGATGCAGTCAGGATACTCAAGAGAGGATGGGATGCTGTCACTTCTCTGACCATAGAGCATTGCTTTTGAAAAGGCGGATTTGCACACCGAGACCCAGAGGATGTTTCTGTGACTGACACTGCCGATGGAAATTCAGAGGATGAACTTATTCCAGTCCCTGAGGGCATAACTGCAGAGGAATTTGATCAGGTGTGTTACCTTGGAGAATGAGGAGAAGCCAACAGTGGACGACATCATACTGGTTGTTGAATCAATGTGTGTTGTTGACATGCAGGACCCGGAAGAAGAGGATGATGAGGAGATGCTGGAAGAGAAGGTCTCGACCAGTGATATCAAATCAGCATTGCTGACTATGAAGAGCTATGGAGCAGCACCCGGATCTACAGCCTAACTGGAATGCTCTAAGTTTAGCGTAGAAAGTCTGGGCCCCTTACCACCAAAAGTAGGTGCTACAGAAGAAGATCCCAGATTTTTTTTAGTCGACAAACAATAGAGGACTTCAGCAGAAAAAGGCTGTAATCATTGGTGGCGGTGTGGTGGTAACGTACTGTGCATTTGTGTTGTAAGCAATGTATCAAATAAATGTTGTTACTGTTTTCCAGCAAAAACATGCTTCTTATTTTTTTTTAAAGTTTCTCAGTTAAATCGACCACTCCATATAACGGGCAATTTATGTTATCACTGAGGTGCCCGTTATAAGCAGAACATACTGTACTGTAGGCTCGTAAGTCTAGTCACATTTTCCAAAGGATGGGGAATACAAAAAAATACACAGTTACAATGTACATGGCACAGGGCACAGTGCTGGCTTTACCCAATCCTGATGACACTGAACAGGGAGTGCCTGATTTATTGTGTCCAAGTGGCTTTGGTGTGGGACATTGAGCAGCCCATTCCAATAAATATTGAACTGTACAGTATTCAATTCAGTATAAATAATGTGTTATATAATTACTGTAATGCTGGTCAAGAAACCTCATAATTAGTGAAGTGCATCATGTGCAATTAGAAATGTAATGTACTGTATGCAAAGTTACCATTATTGTCTTTTATTTGCTATGCCATGTAATTAAAACTGTAAAGTACTTTAATGTTCTTTAACATTAGCTATTGTAAATGCTTTATTATTTAATACAGTAAATTACTGCCAGTCTTTTTTAACAGTTACAGATTTTATTTCTTATCCATTGCAGAGCAAAGCTGGGGAGGATGAGAAGATCACATTTGTTAGGCAGCAGGAGTCCACTGTGTACCCCCATGGTAGAAGCATTGGACTGGCACAGCACCCACCCCCATGGCACTCATCCTGGTTGGTCCAGATCTACAAGAGGACTGGGCATCTGAGACTTTCTGAAAGGTGACCCATGCGCATGGAGTAAGTAAAGTATTGTTCATATTGGGCCCTATACACATATGGGTGGGTAAGATGTTGAAGGTGAGCTACCTATCCACAGAGTTCTGCACCTGTGGACAGGTGAGCCCTAATTGGTAGTCACTACCGGCCACCACCTGTCCATGACCCTGCCCCCGGTGCGCAGATGTGTGGAGAACATTTCCAAAGATTGGGCATGCATCCAATTGTGAATCTGTACTATTGTGAATCTGTACTGTCCCACACATGTTTGGTGACATCTATTCAGGCAGTCACATTTTTCTTATGGCATACTAGATTTTAAGTACTATTCCCACATGTTTGCTGTCGTGTATTCAGGCAGTCATGTTTGACCATGGCACAATAAAATTTACGGAAAGTAGTGTTCCCGCCCGTGTTCAGTGCTGGAGATTCAGGACATCATGTTTTACTGATAAGCGGCCTTGCACTGAGTTAAATTCATTTTTGTTAAAACTATCTCTAGCATGTACTGTATTAACTCACTGTATATGTATTTTGCTGTACACAGTATGCTGCATGTACAACTGCAGTTTGTTCTGTCTCTTGCAGGAGGGGATCAGGAACCATGGCCCTGCAGGTGGCCAAGGGGAAGGAGACAGATGCTCTTCAGTGAGATGCAACCGACAGGGCACCTGATAAGCTGGATACCATGGATCACCCAGATTAACCACCAACCAAGGAGCCCACACATGATCCAGCAACCAAGGACCCCCCTCAGAGAAACCAACAATAAGGGACTCCTCAGATGACTAAGCAACTAAGAATCCTCCAGATCAACAAACAACCAAGGACCCTCCAGATAACCAAGCAACCAAGGACCCCCAGGGCAATTACAGTGGGGACCCAGGAGGAGCTGGCATGGTTTGTCCACCATCAGAGAGCATTGCAGCTGCAGACTAGAAGACTGTGTATTCTTAACTGTGGAATTTCGGTAAATAATAGATTGAAAATAAAAGACTATACTCTTAAGCATGAATCATGGTATGCAAAACTACAGTATAAGGGTTTGCCACTGAGATTGTCTTTTCATACCCTGCACCATTCTAATTTTGGAGCACTGAGGGGGTACAGTATTTGGGTGCCTCAGGCCTCTGATGTGTGTGTGTGTGTGTGTGTGTGTGTGTGTGTTTTGAGGGCTGTTTGGTAGGACATTGTTTTTGCTGTATTGCTGTAGTCCTATATGCAGGGTCTGGGGGTACAGTACTTTTTGTGTCTTCTGGGCTCTGGGTGGGACACTGTGAGGGTGTCTTAGGGCTGTTCAGTTGGACATTAGTTTGTTGTTTCACAGCAGGTTAGTTTCTGGGCTCTGGGTGGGAATAGTATTTGGGTGTTTGAGGGCTTTGGGGTGTCAAAGTGTGTGTATGAGAGCTCTAGGGTATAACAGTGTGTGGGTGTTTGATGGTTCTGGGGTGGGACAGTGTGTGGGTATTTGAGGGCTTGGGGTGACAGTCTGTGAATGTCTGAAGGCTCTGGGTTGGTACTGTATGCGGGCGTTTAATGGGGAAATACATGACAGCTGTATTAACCCATGCATTGAGGTGGCAACAACCAATGTCGTGGTGTGCAATATCTGTACGGTAGTACAGTATTTATTGTGCCAGTTGTAGAAACAAACATGGTCCTAATGTTTACATTTTTTTGCATGCTTAACTGTTAATCGTTTTATTCGGCCTCCTGTCCTGTAGAGTATAACACTATTAAAAAGAAAAAAATGTAAATAAAGTGTTATACCTGATTGTAAAGTACAACACTTAGGCCTCCTGTGGAGTGTAACAGGGCCTCTTGCTGTCTAATGAAAGACAAAATTCCTGTACATGTAGAAAAGTACAGCACAAATTAAAAAACTAAAAGCAACAACTGTATGTAAAATAAACAAGAATGGAAAATATTGTATTGCTGTAGTGCGAAGGAGATCGGGGTTTACCTACAATACTGTTTAATATGGCATTGCAGATGGTATTATAGTATACTGTACTACTGTAGTTTGCTTAGTTCTAGGCTTACACTACTTATACAGTATCTGTTACTACAAAATCCCAGAATCCCTGCCAGCTGACATCAGAACATTTCCCTGCAATGGGACAGTCAGGAACCTGCAGTGCATATTAGAGCTTTTATAAGATCAAAGCATACAGTAACCAGCATAACATAAAAAGTAGTGTGTCCAAAAGTAGCGCTCACTCCACCAACTTTCAAAAACTGTTCAGACAGCAATTTTTAAGCAAATTTCTTGTTTGTTCACAGAAGAAAGGCAGTGTCTCAATGCAATAAATTCCAATACAGGTTATAGTCTGCTTGTCCTAAGCTTGAACCGTGGCCCCAGCACTTCAACTCCTAAGAGACTTCATCAGGAGGTGTGGTCTAAGGAATGGCAGCTACAGCTTACATACACCATTAATTGCAACATCATGACATTCCAACATGCTTTAGTGATATAATGATATAACAAAATTATAACCAATATAGTGTGTCTATTTCATGCAAAACAATTATATACGTATGTTTTATATTTCACTATGCAGCTCTCCTTATGTCTGTTTATAATTTTTAAAATTATATTTAACTAACTAGTCCACAGTAGCTGCCAACATTGGAAACACCAATTTTGTTAAATATTACAGATAAAGAGGAGAAAATCAGAAAATTAATTAAATGATCAGGTATTATGACCAATGTTATGCGATCACCCAGTGCCAATAGTCAGTGCTGTATCTCTCAAGTTTTGGAGTTGTAGGGGATCCACACAAACGACTGAGCCATGACAGACCTGAAAAATTTGAAAAGAAGGAAAACAGAACATGGTTATGCTGGAGGTCGAATCACGTGCAAAAGATCAAGTGCCAAAAGATACAGTTTCCAATTAATTTCTTTAACAAGCTAAAAGGTATATTCAAGAATATGCAGAATAACACAAAATAATCGGTTTCAGCCACATTATAAAATATATTTTATAAATGTGGCTTTAGATCCCAATTTTCATTTAGGCCTTTAAGTTTCAAAGTACCAAGCTTATAGATCCAGGCATGTTCCTTTTAAGTAGAAGAGTTTTTCTATGTGCCCCCCATCTCCTAGGAGTCTGGACCATTTCTAGTTCCACTGATTTGAGGTGTTTGGGATCAGAGCTGTATTTTCTGAAATAGTGTTTGCCTACTGCCTGTCTAGCTTTTTATTGATTGTGGAGTGAACATGTTCTTGAATCCTCAGTTTGAGGTTTCTGATACTTTTTCCAACATACAGTAAACGGCATGGACATCACAGTACATACATCACAAATGTGGTGTTACAATTAATAAATTATCTAATTTCTGTCTCTCTTCCTGTTACCATATGTTTAAATTTCTTGTTTTGTACTGCATATGAGCAGATGTTACAGTTCTTACACCTATGGAAACCTGTATGGTTTAGCAGGTAGCCAGCTGTCTATATGTTTCTTTAGATCATTATCAAACTGACTGTGTACAAGCCTGCCTCTGATACTTTCCCCTTGTTGAAGGAGATCAGGGGCTTCTGTCCCACTGCCCTTCCTACTCCATCATCCCCCCTGTAGAATAGACCAATTATCATAGATGATGTTCCCTATTTTCTAGGCCAAGTGATTATACTCGGTCACATACTGTATGTAATCAGGCCAAATACAGCATCTTTACATTTCTCAGATTCTTTTAAAAAATCTTCTATGTTTAGATTTTTGATTCTGTCTTTAGATCTTGCTAACACATCCTTGTCATACCCTCTATGTAGAAATATTTTCATTAGTTCTACTGCCGCTGCTACAGTATGCACTCATGGAAGAACAGTTCACTCTGTGCTGTCAATCAATGTCAAAGAGTGCTTACTGTATACAGTACATGCTCATTGACAGCTCAGTCAGTGGCCAGCCATGGTGGAGAGAGGAGGTCTGTGCCTGTCACCAGCTCAGATTCAATACGGGGGAAGTGGGGATGTGGGACACCACCTGCCAGGGTGGGGGATGGGGGTGCACTAGACCACCAGGGAATGAATGTTAATGCACTTTCTGCAGATCAGGGATAGGGAGGGGGTTCACTAGATCATCAGGGAATTATTTATCTTGACTATGCAGGGGATCGGGATGGGGGGGGTTCCACTGGACACCATGGAATTTGATGTTAGCATAGGGTGGGTGATCGGGTGGGTGGAGGGAATGCTAGCCACAAGGGAAGCCTTTTTTATATGTTGGGTGAGCAATTTGGGGGGTGGGACTGCTAGCCACCAGGGAATATTATTTCTGTTTAGGGCAGGGCTTCAGGTGTGGGTGGAGGGGATGACTGGACACCATGGAAATCTTATATATTTGATATCAGGTGGCAATCAGTGACTGGGGGGGCACTGGACCACCAGGGAATGTGTTTATATTAGGCCAGTGATCAGCAAGGGAGACCACTAGACCACCAGTGATTATCTACATTGTATATTGGGCCACTGATCAGCAAATGGCAGCAGGGAGAAACACTGTCCACCAGGGAGATTTTTTCTCAATGGGCTGGCAGTCAGTGGGGGGAGGAACCAATAACCATCAGTGAAGATTTAAACATATTTTATATTTTGGACTGGGCTGGCAATCAGTGAGGGGGCACCACTACATACCAGGAAAAAGTAATGACTTATTCTTGGGCCGGTGACTGGTAGGGGGGGCACTGGACCACCAGGCAAGGGTGGAGGAACCTCTTGATCAACAGGGATTATCTATATTGTATATCATGCCGGTGATTGGCAAATGGTAGTGGGGGGGCACTAGCCACCAGGGAAACTTTTTTTTTTCTAGTACCGGCATTTGGCGAATGGTGAGGGGGAGGGACCACTAGTACCAGGGACTGCAACTGCTTATTGGGCAGGGACTGGGGGAGTGGGTATGCTACCCTCCTTGTAGCGTATGCAAATGGGCCCATAACAGGCATGCAAATGTACACCTAGCACCTCACATGCCCAATGGGTTCATTTGTATGGCTGCCTTTGTGAATTGGAAATAGCACCCCTGCACTATTCCTTGTGGGCCAATGATCCTGGCTGAATGCCACGATGGTGCTACTGGAGTAATGATGGAGGTACTGGGGTTACCGCTGCCTTGGACAACCTCTATACACAGTTGGATAGCGCTGTGCACTATCCAACTATGAACAATTTTTGGATGCTTAGCAGGCTGCAAGGCACAATGCAAAACTTTGCATTGCCTTTGCAATTTTTGTGAATCAGTGCCAGGTTCAAACAAAGAGCAAAGTGGTTTTCAAGGGTAATTTCAGATGGTGTCTGGGAAGTGATGCAGCTGCACAGTTTGATTTCCACCTCAAATGTCTGATCGCAGGTCCTGCTTTCACTTTATTAACAGTGTACAAAAGCAGGCATGACTTTGAGTTTCTTTGGTATAAACTTGAAATTCAGTGTGCCAATTCCCCAAGGTGTCCACTACAGTGTCCTCTAAGCCCAAGTTTCTAAACAAAGGGTAAGAGTGGTTTTCAGAGTGTAATTTCTGTGTGGTGTCTTGGATGCAAAGGACAGCTAGACAGTTTGATTTCCACCTTGGATGTCTGATGGCAGGTCCTGCTTCACTTCACTAACACCGTACAAAAGCAGGAATAAGATTTTTATTTCTTGTAGTATAAACTTGACATTCAGTGTGCATATTCCCAAAGGTGCCCTCTGAAACCCTCCAAGTGCCCATGTTTCAAAAAAGGTCAAAGTGTTTTTGAGGGTAATTTCTGTGCAGTGCCTGTGAAGGAAAGGGAATGTAAACTGTCTCCAGGCGGCCAATACCTTTGCTTTACTAGCAACACACAGAAGAAATTTTAAGTTTTGAATTTCGTGTTGAACAAACATGAAATTCAATGCATATTCCTCAATGTGTTCCCAGAAGTCTCCCAAATGCTCAGTTTCTAAACAAAGCATAAACTGGTTTCGAGGGAGACATACTGTATATGGTGCTAGTGAAGCAGAGTTCAGCTCAACAGTTTGCAGAGACATCTAAAATTCCCAAACATCTTACTGTACATCCAACCTCAGAGAGTCACACTACCTTGGACTATTAAATGGCTCCTACCATTGCCATTTTGGCTTACTTTATAAGCCAAGTACTGTACAGTATACTTTTATTAATATCGCACTGTCCTTATAGGAAAGGTTATGGATCACAGCGAAGTTGGTGCACGTGCATACAGGACATCCAAAACTGACACACCATAGCAGTGGTCAGGAATTACACCTAAATAAACCAGCATGAAAATAAATAAACTTGGAAGGTGTCATGGAGGTGACGCACATGAACCCTGCAGGAATACAGCACCTAAATGACACACTGCTGTGTGATCACTCAACAATAAAGCAACATGCTGCTGCACACAGCTGTATATGATAACTTCTTGCAAGCTCAAAAAACA
This sequence comes from Neoceratodus forsteri, assembly GCA_016271365.2. Classification (NCBI taxonomy): domain Eukaryota; kingdom Metazoa; phylum Chordata; order Ceratodontiformes; family Ceratodontidae; genus Neoceratodus; species Neoceratodus forsteri. The sequence continues at coordinate 1,121,984,817 of CM057449.1, read as the reverse complement.
TTGCTAAAGTCAGGCATACTGTCACCAGACCTCCCAGATGAGGCCTATGAGAGAGTCCTTCAAGCAGTGTCATGGGAAGTAGTGGGAACCCAAGGCCCCCCGAGATCGCGTCAACAAGCATAAGCCATCAGAAGCTTTGGAAAAAAAACTTGGAAAAAAAAATGGTATGAGAACGTAGTTAACTCAAAGGATGGATTGAATATGCCTGAGCCTACTGGTGAAATATTATTCTGTGCTGGTGGTATGTGATCGCTGCTTTTGATTTATACCTAATTTGGGTAGACTTGTCCCCAGGTTACCTAGCCTTTTCTTTGGAGCACCTCCAGTCTGCCTTTGAGATCCACATTGATACAGACTTGTGGAAAAGAGACAGTGTCTTTGGTGTGACTGATATAACCCTTGTTCAGTGGTAGGAAGTGAACTGGGTTGTTCATGCCATTGGCTCTCTAGAATCTCCCTTTATAGTGCTTTTATTTTTAGCTTACCGAATGCCCCAGCTATCCTAAACTCAAACACCAGGTACATTATGCCATGGGCCTCAGAATGAAATTTTTGCTCACTTGTGGTGCGTGGGGTCACGTGGTCTGTGGCCTCAGTGGAGGATGCATCAGCAGAATATATTGGTTCCAACTAAGCTGAGGTGAGCATCTTTTCTCAACATGGATTGAAGAAAATAAAGACTGTAGTTTGGACTTTACTGCTCGGTGTCTAATCTTGTATTAACTGTATTGTGAAGGGATTAAATTAATTTTAGTTTTATTTTCATTTCCTTCTCCTGATAATTGAGCTTTTCCATGGTAGGGTAGGGAAGCAGGAGGAGGGAAGCAGGTGTGCATTGTGCTTTCTTTGATGTGTCACAGTAAGGGGCTTACTTCTTTATTAAGTCTTGGTGACATAACCAGAGTGGAATGGGCTCTTCCTATACTAGGAAGAGGAAGGTTTGCAGTCACCTACTTTCGGTTGTAGGTTCAGGACTGGGCATGGGGGGAGTGCGAGAGCTAGTTTGGGTGGCCTCCCTCGAATTTCCACTTTTCTGATCCTTTGGTCAGCTTCAGGCTGGTGATGTGTGAGGCAGGGCTTTCAGATGCTGGGGCCCTGCTCTGCAGCTAATTTCCCTAATTTCAGAATTGCCATTTTAAGAAGAAGTCTTTTTTTTCCTAACCCTCATTGTAGGGAGTGCTCTCACCCAGTGCAACCTCCTCAGTGGACATTGGCTGTTGCTCACTTCGTTCTATTTGTGGTTGTTATTCTTTCAGATTTGTTGGTATATGTATGTTTTATTATATGTATTCAGTCAGGTACTTTGAACTGGGAATTATTTTTCTATGCACATCCGATCTCCTGTGGTCACATGACTAAGCGGAAATGGATTAGTTACAGTATTAATGGCATTACATTAACAATTAAAAGGGCTAAAGTTCTGATGGAATTGGTGAGGGAGACTGTGATGTTGTCCTGCTCCAAGAAACCCACCTTCCTTATAAAACATGCAAAACTGTGCAGGAGTTAGGTGAGTTCAGTGGTGGTGGCATCACACCACTCTCACAAGAAGTCTAGAGTGGCAGTGCTGATTAAAAAAGTGCTAGTGACTAGTGTGACTCTTACTTGGATCAAGGGGGTGTTTGGTGGTGGTCTCCTTGAAAGTCAAGGACTGACAATTCATGTGTGTCTTGTTTATGGCCCCACGTTCACCTCACAGTTCTTCACCTTTGTGTTTCATAAGTTGGCAGAACAGGCCCCAGGTATACTGGTGGTGAGAGAGAATTTGAATGCAGTAGAAAACCCTGTCCTAGATTCAGTGGTGCCAGTCAAGATGCAACACAGTAATGCTGCAGTAGTTCATAACATGCTGCAGTATGAAGCAGGGGAAACAGTGTAATTCAATGCCAGTTAAGTCCTTGTTTTGTACTTAAGTATTTTATGGTATGTCATTTACGGCAAGTTATTTGCTTTGCATTGCAGCTGGCTCCTCTGTAAGACCACTCACTGCCTCAGCCCATTACCAAGGGTGGTGAAGAGTCTTATAGGACTGTGTCAGGAAACATAGAAACATAGAATTTGATGGCAGATAAGGACCGCTTGGCCCACCCAGTCTGCCCATTTCCCTACCTACTGGATAAGCTGCAGATCCTAGTTAACCAGCAGCCTACTTCTTCCTACCCCCACCCCCTAGAACTGCCTTATGACTATCCCATGCATGCTTGAATTCCACCACTGATTTTGACTCCACAACCTCCTCCGGAAGGCCATTCCATGCATCCACAACCCTATCTGTAAAAAAATACTTCCTTAAATTACCGGAGGCTGGGATGATGGATGTGTAGTGGGAGGGCAATCAAAATATAAAAAATTACACATTTTACTTTCACTCAAATAATAGCTATACCAGGTTGTATCATGTTTATATCACCATGCCCCACCTTTATATGGTTACAGACTGTACAGTAGGGCCTCTGACCCTATCAGACCACACCCCTGTCTCCCTGACCCTTGAGCTCAGTCAGTCAGAAAAAAAAAAACATGGTACTTAAGTGGCACTCATCTTAACAAATAGCAGCTTTTTGCTCTTTTCACGGATGGGATCAGTGGCTATAAGAAGCAAAATTTGGACAAGGAACCTCCTTTAAAATGTGTTTGGGATAGGAAAAAGTCATGCTAAGAGACCACCTTATTTCTTATGCTTCTCACAAAAATCAGTAATGGATGGCCATACAGAAGCAAACTGTAGGCAAGCCGTCTGAGCTAGAAATGTGGCACGAGATCTCTAGTGAAGAGCAGACACTACAGGAAATAAGTAGCCAAAAAGGTCAAAACCCAACCTGGTTTTACAGGCTAAAAATATTACAAGCAGGGTAACAGGGCAGGGCTGCTTTTGGCATCTGCAGTAGGTTGCAAAAGCAAGCAAAGGATTGCTGTGTATATCCCTAAAATCCAACAAATTCAAATGTCACTTCCTTTGTCCCAGACCCTTAGGTAGTGGCTTCTGAATTTCAGACATTTTATTCTGACCTGCATGCTCAGACACCTATACTAGGACCCCAGAAGTCATAATAGCATTTCTGGAAGGGGCAACCTTACCCCAGTTCCAAGAAGAGTTCCGAGAAATGCTGGATAATATAATTTCCAAAGAGGCAGTGGAGGAGGTGATTCAATCCTTTAACAGTAATAAATCCCTGGGGCCAGATGGCTATGTAGCCAAACTTTACAAGGTTTTCTAGGAAGTCATTACCCACCTTCTCACTAAAGTATTCAATATTATTCATGAGCAGGGAGAACTACCTGATTATTTGAACCAGTTATATAATGTATTATTGTACTTCCCAAGCTGCAGAAGGATGCATCCTACTGTAATGCCTTCACTCCTACATACCCCTCTAAATCTGGACCTAAAATTTTTACTAAGATACTCTCCAACAGGTTACAAGAAGTAATACACCACCTTATTCACCCAGGCCAAACCAGTTCTATTCCTGGGAGAACAATGCAAGATGTCTTCTGAATGTTATTACAAAGGTACAATGGAGGAAGGATCTAAACATGGTCATTTCTATCAGTGCTGAAAGGGCATTTGACTGCCTCAGTTGGGATTTTTATGGGTGACATTACATAAAATGCATCTAGTAGGAAGAATGAGTGGATGGGTTTGAACACTAAACTCAGGCTGTACAGCCATGGTTTATGTGAAGGGTAGTCTGTGCCTCATTTCTCTAGCAGGAGGACACAAGACAGGGTTGCCAACTGTCTACATTTCTCTGTGCAGTTAGAATAGAAACATTGGCAGCAGCACTCAGGGAAAGACTGGACAACCTGAAGTGTAACGAGCATGGAGAGGAGAAAAAAATCTTGCTCTAGCTGGATGATGCCTTGATATATATTACCTCAGCAATTTTTCTGGACCTTGCAAAGGCACTCAACATGGTCTCATATTCCCTTCTACTGTCCAAGCTTTCCCACGGAGGTCTCCCCCGTGAGGCCACCAGCTGGTTCCATTTCTACATAGTAGGCAGGTCCCAGGCTGTCAAAGTGCGGAACTCTACCTCGGCCCCCCTGTCTGTCACTTCTGGCATCCCCCAAGGCTCAGTCCTTGGCCCACTCCTGTTTTCCATTTTTCTCAATGACTTGCCCACTGTTTGCCCCAACACCTCCGTCCATATGTACGCGGACGACACTGTGCTGTATGCATCTGGCCCCTCTCCCTCTGCTGTGGCATCCCTTCTCCAGAAGGACTTCAATACCATCCAGCTCTGGTTCTGATCTAACCAATTATTCCTAAACACCAAAAAAATGGTCTCCATGACCTTCATTTCATGACAAAGGTTAAGTCAGCTCACCTCCACCCCTTCCTTCTACACTCTTGAAGGGGCTACACATGAGGTCTGCACTTCCTTCAGATACCTTGGGGTCTGGGTTGACCAGACCCTTAATTTTTAAGTTCATATAGATGCCCTACACAAAAAACTGCATCCCAATCTAGGGGCTCTTTATTGCCGGTGCAATGAGCAATTATACAAAAAATGATCCTCCCTATTCTTGATTTTTTTTTTAGTCTTTGGTGTCTGGGTAAGGCCCACTAGGCACAAGTGCCTGTTTTCAGGGGCGACCTGGGGGCACTGGGTGGTTAAGTGACTTGCTCAGAGTCACACAGTATGCAAGTGGAGGTTGTGAGAATCAAACTCAGGTCTGGTCTGCTGGATGTATCAAGCTCGTTCACACCTCGTTCCTCTAACCTCTAGGCTACACTGCCAGCCTGATTACTGATTACAGTGATGTTGTCTGTAGTGCAAGCCCCAAGATCACCCTGGCCAGACTGGACCCCCTGTTCCACTGTTTCTGCCATTTCACCCTAGCCTGCCCACCATCTACCCACCACTGCTCCCTTTCTCAGTGACTGAATCTCTCATCACTCCAAGATCGGAGATTGTCCCACTGCTCCAGACTGATAGCCAAATTCTGGTGTAAGTCCCTGCCTCCAAACCTCGCCTCATCCCTTAACCTTCTCAATGCTCAGCATACTCAAACAAAAACCACTACTCATGATCCCTGTCTGTTCCTCACGGTTTATGTATAGCGCTGCAGAACAGCGGTTGCTGACATCCTCACAACAACAGACACAATGCTGTGTCAGCATTGTACTGTCAGGATGTCAGCATGTTTTCATCATGGGCTGTGCCACCTGAACCCCCATGTGGGGGCTCTGCCAACACCCCGGTCTCTAAATATACAACTGCAAGTTGGAGTTGTCTCAGGGAGGGGCGCAACAACGGAGATGCACCGCCAGTGTCTGCAGGAACCAGCACAGCGCACCTGATGATTTCGGGCAAAGTCTGTTGCTGTGCTGGTCTTTGAGGTTGTGGTGTTGATGTACAGTTGGCATACTGTTCTCACATGTCCACAGCAACAGGTCAGGCAGCATTTAAAGGTCACATGCCAAACCTGTGGAACTCCCTCCTTCTTACATTCAGCATGCCCCTCCACCAACCACCTCAGTCCCCTCCTCAAAGCATTTTTCTCCATCCCTTGCCCTATGGATAACCTGTCACCCCTCCTTTCTTCCCCAGCAATTGTCCACACTTAGACTAGCCTAGCTGGCATCACCAGCAATTGTTACCTAGGCCTCAACTGTACAGCTCTTGGCACACTCAGAGTTGCTCATTGATTCTGTTGTATTGTTTCAGGTCACTGTAAAGCCTATCCACTGTCTGGTTTATTATATGTTTATTACTGTTGATTGTCCCACATCATTCCATTGACCTCAATGTTCCTTTCCCAGGAAGCCTCTGGAATCGAGTGGCAGTCCACTCAGTATGCTTTCCTGGTAAAACTTTTAAATAAATAAATAAATCTCTGAGACCCTGAGGCATCATTACCAACCTATTACATACACTGACAGCCTACAGTGTAGCATCCAGATGTACTGTAAGGCAGATCAAGACAAAACAGAATGTATGCTGCTGAAAGACACCCCTACTTCAAATCTCCAGACAGTATGTCCTTTTAGATGTTCAACTAAAGACTTTAAGTACCTAGGACTTTTCATCCCCAAAGCCACAACCATATTATACAGACTTAATTTTGACTTGCTCTTCTATAAGCTCCAGGCAGTTAACAATATGGAGTGAGCTGTCCTTGTCAATACTGGGCAAAGTGGAAACCATCTATATGATATTGTACTAAGACTCTACATCTTTTTTTTGACCATTACCATCGACTTGCCTAAATTACTTTGGAAAACCCTTATAAAAGTGACCTCCAAATCTGTACAGGGTGGGAAGTGCCTCAGCTAAATGGGAATTATTAGTGCTAATTCCTGGTTTTACTCAATATTGTTTTACTCTCAGTACTGCATTGTATATTACTGCCATTACTGTTTTATTCTCAGTACTACATCATATATTATAACTCTGTGTATTTGTGTTTTCCATGGTAGACCCGGATACTTCTACTACCCTCAGACTTTGTTGTATCCAATAGTGTTCACCATGTTGTACATGATTTTCTACTCGTTGTTTCATTGTTATATTGACGTGGAGCCTTTGCAAAGGAGTCTCTGACTCAAAGGTTTGTAATTCCAATTCTTCTATGAATAAAATAAAATAAATAAAGGGGCCTTGGAGTCCCTAACTTAAAGAAATACTTCCAAGCCAGTCAGACTCAATACGCTTGGCAGATCGGCAAACCATGAATGCTCCTTGCTGGGTGGCTCTAAAGGAATATTAGGATTCCACACAGGGTATTCTTTTTGGCTCTATAGATAACAACATGATAAAATATATTTCTACTCTATGGTCTAGACAAATAGCTGGGGTCTTGTACAAGCCATTCAGTTAATCAAAGGGAATAATGACATTGGTGAGCTGACCAACCCCTACTAGGGCCTGTATTGATTTTCTAACAGAGACGGTGGACACTACTTTTACTTGCTGGTCTCATACAATCTTGGTTCAGCTCAGTCAGCTTTTCATTCTAGGGACTCTGAAATCTTTACAACAATTGTGGATGGAATTCGGCCTTCCTCAAAAGGACTTTTATGGGTACCTTCAAGTCCATATTTATATGACTTGCAAATTAAATAGAAAAAAGCTCTAAGAATCCCACTTGACTCCCTTCAGCAACTGATGAAAATATAGGGTGAGCCTGTGTCCCAGAGGACTGAGGTGCTTGTGCCTCACTTGCTGCCACACCAGTGACCTGGCTTGGGGAATGGACATGTGTCCCTCAGGGGTTTATTGCGGGAGAAGGATTGAGCATCCCACAGGATGTTCTTGGAGGAGGATTGAGCATCCCACAGGATTCTCTCCTCCTCCTCCATGGAGGAAGGTTTGCAAGCTCCACTGTGATACTGGTACCAGGGTGACCACAGGTGGCAGTGTAAGTGGAGTCACAAGGGGGAAGGCAGGCACCTCCTGACTGGAACACATATGTATGCATATGTCTGCTTTGTCCTTGCCTCTGAGGCACCTGAGAGGAGGGAAGAAAATAGCAGAAAAAATCCTCAACTGCTGCAGGATAACACTGTGCTCCTCTGCAGGCTCTGCATTACCCACTGGGCTGCCCATTACTACATCTGTTACCTAGTCTCCTCCTGGGCTTTGGGAACCCAGCAGGCTCTCCCATGGGGAGGATTCATGGGGCATTGCAAGGTGGCAAGTCTGTAAGCCCCAGAGATGGCAGGTGACAGGGCTGGAGGAGTAGCAAGGTGAAAGGGGCTGGCCACTGAGAAGGGGGGAACTGGTGAAAACATGTGTGTACTCATCAGTGATGGAGCATATTGTTTCAGTTACTGTATATACAAAACAATTTCACAATTAGAATCTCCCTGGAGAGTGAATATTCAATTAAAATGGGATGGGAAGGCAAGTATCCACCTTCAGACAATGAATGGGCAGCAGTTTGGGAAGGGGCTGCCAGAACCACAGCCTTCTAGGACTAGAAAGAACATAGGTGGAAAGTCCCATCCTGATTCTTCAGGACCCCAGGAATAATGAAACACTTTGGAAGCACCAATTCAGATACTTGTTAAAGAATGTGAAGTCAGCTAAACATAGTCATGTTTACTGGGCCTGTCCTAAATTGGATTAACTTTGGGATGAAGTGACAGAGGTCCTATCCCAAATTTTCTATCAGTTCATTCCCAGACAGTTTAAGAATTTGGTTTTCAGTTTGCTTTCATGGGGCCTTAGAAGCAAACACACAACCTACCTTTTCAGGTCTTAATCAGTGCAGCAGCTACAGGATTATAAGAACCTGTCTCTAAGAACATCCTCCATATTTAACAAGTGGCTACAAACTTGAAAACAATTAAAAACTACGAAAACTATAACAACTCTTCTTTGATTCAAAATGGATATGTATCCAGATGACTCAACTTCATGCACTACCTTGAGGCTAGCTCAGAACACTCTATTCTGAGCCAATTGGCAGGTTTTGATGGGGAAGGGGACATATATTGATAGATGCCTTTGAGATAGTAATAGTACAATACCTCAGTAGAGTCTTAGTTTATACATACAGATTAATTGCAACCTGGCTCTAGTGTTAAAGCAGCAGTGCATGTTAGCGGTGAACATTTTAACTCATACTTTTTTATTCTACTCTAGAGTGCCCCTTATCTCCTTACTTGTATGCTACCCTATGTTCCCCATTTTGCAACTGCTTTACCACTTTTGTTAGTTGAAATAATAAAAGTAATGCTCATTTTAATATGGTTTGGAAGAGACTTAACATGGGGAAAGAATACTCTCATACAAGACAGGAGATAAGGGGCAATCTACTATAGAATAAAAAAGTATAGGTCAACATTTTCACCACTATTGTGCTCTTCTGCTTTAATTCACTACTTGTATCATCAAATTCATGCTCTGCATCTCAAAATGCTTTTTATATTCCAGTAACAAAGATGTATTACCAGACTTTTCATTTGGGTATATTTTTTTACTTTTTGGTACTGTGTTTTAGTCTTTTACAGTTTTTATTAATTTTGATTTATTTTGTATGTTTTGTATTGTCCATTAGTGTGTTGTGTTTTGTAAAACAAAATGTTCAATAAACTTTTACTGAAAAAAAACAGTGGCACTAAATAACACTAAGCATTACAACTAACCACTATGACAGAAGTATCTGGATATCTTTTGTTATGATGGAGAATGATGCTGGGCATCACTGCTGTAAGAGTGCTGGGGTGGCATTCAATGGCCATGATGCAAGTGCTGGTAAGGTGATTTACCTGCCTGCAGTACAAGTTAAATAAATGTGATCAATAGCCAAGCCAAGATGGACTAAAGTTCTACAAAAAGAGAGGGGTATGGTCATGTCAATGGAAAGGAAAGTCAAGAAGACAATTTAAACTACAGGTTTGAGGAAGTAGCTAGTGTAGGGTTTACCACTGGCATGAGTTAGATGTATGGCTTCACCTAGGGAAAGACACCTGAGCAAAGTAACAAAAGAATAGTAGACTACCACATGGAACAAGACAGCATGCAGGAACAATTCTCATTTGAAAGCAGGATGTCTGAGAGTCCTACTCATAAAATTGTCTGGTCTGACACCATATACACTTAGAAGTCCAGAACTTAGAGAACTGCATAGAGATCTGCATATGAAGAACATGACTGAGGAATCAAGAATAAGAAATTCTGTCTATTCCAAAGAGATAGCTCTTGCAGGAAAAGGAGTATATGGCTCTCTTTTGAAATGAGCTTGTCTATGAAAAATGATGATGAAATCTACAGTATGTGATAATCAGGTCCACAGAGTCCATTGTGCCATGCTCAGAGAAAAAAAAGTTGGGGGAGCGCAGGGTTGTCACCCAGAAAGGAACTACAAGACTGCAAATGCAAACAGCTCAACACAACTAAATGGATTCAGTGGCAATAAATTATATTTGAAAGTTAAATTCCAGAAGTGGCATTCTAGTAGCAGTGCTTATTATGCATCCATTAATTTGAGAGCAAATTTTGACAATAAATAAGTTTTGAAATTTCCATGATACATTTTAGCCTACTAAACCACATTTATTCAGCTTTATTAGATTACAGGACCTATTTACTTTTGGTATGCATGCCAATTTGTGGACATATACCTGCAATATCTGTGGAGCCACAAACCTTCAAATATTTTGAACATTTTCACAAACTTTAAAAAGTAATTAAATTGCAAAATTATGAACTCCTGTAACTTACATGTTACTTAACCAACTACCTCCCTATTTAGCAGTTTCTAATAACCTTCCAAGAAAGTATGCATATACATTTTCAATTATCTAGCTCCAAAGGTGCCTAAGTTGTAAGCAGAAAAATATTTTCAGAAATTTTCACAAGAATAATAAATTACCAGATTTTGAGTCACTTTAAGTTCCATTCCACTCATCTAAATGTTATGAAAGTTGGCATCTCCTTAAGGCCCCTTACCCCTTACAGAAAGTATGCATGCTTAATTTCAGGTCTATAGAAGTTCCACAAAATGTCATGACATTCTTGAAATTTCTTGAAAATTCCATGAAAGTGGAATTTGCTAATTTTCCCAGCCCTCCATTGAGGGCTCACATTACAATGTGAAATTTATACCAGAGCTTTCTCTCTTATGACTCACCTGCTACTCCTGCTGTAGAATGTAATGTCCTCATCTATCTATGACATAATATGTTTCTAGTATATGATGTCACAATTAAAAAATGATAATACATTTCACTAGCAGCAAGAGTAGATTGGCTGTGAATGAGGAAGTTCTTGTTTAAACAAATATAACACCAATAATTTACAATGACTGGTATTTGCAATTCAAGCTGAGGTGTGAAATCTCATTTTCAGTGGGGATCTGCTTCTACCTGTTTCTTCAGCTGGGTGGACAGAGTATCAAAAGGTCCCACAGTGAGTATTTGGGGTCTAATAAGTTTTGAACCTGTGATCTCCCACTTCCCAAGCTACTGCTGTAACCACTAGACCCACTACCTCAAGAAGGAAAAACCAATTCTAGATGGCTTGGGTTTACATTTTATTAGTATCTGTGATCACTTCTGCCCTTGAAATGGCATGGAATAGATGGAAACAAACTGGATTGGGTCTCCAGGGAGCTTTTAGACTTTTCAAAGATAGACACAAGAAATGGTCCCAACACAAAAAAACTAAGGACCCTGTCCATTTTTAGGAATTTAAACCACTATGTAGTAACTTTAAGTCAGTAGTGCATAAAACTAGAATTAGTCACATAAAACTCAGATTGACTTCTTATCAAAGGAACCCCCCAAATTTGTTGAACACTATTAACAACCTAATTGGTAGGTCTAAGAATGCCTAGTCCTGGGCCACTGAAGTTAAAGATTGTGCTACATGTGACCCAAAGGCTATTGCTTCTCTGTTAAATGACTTCTTTGGTGGCTCGGTAACCATATAAATGTCTTTCCAGGCCCCTCCCCACCAGCAGTCAAGTGGAAATTCATTTGACTGCACCTCTTAAAATATCTATGTCAAATACCAAAGAGCTCATACCTGTGCATGATCCTGATGGTATTGACTATTGTTTAGTTGAATTAACCAAAAAAGCACTGGCTTATAATATGTCTGCATTTTTATCTCTTTCTTATGCACCAGTGCATGCCAAAAAGTGTGAAAGATGACCGCAATTATTTCCATACACATGTCTGGTCCAAAGTATCTCACATCCAATTACCTTCCCATCTCTCTTCTTGTTCCCTTTCAAAAGTTTTGAAAGAGTATTTTTCAACCAGACTTCTGAATTTATTCTGCAAAATGGTCTGTTAACCAGTACTTAACATGGTTTCTTCCCCCAACACAACACAGAGATTGCTTTGGTGAGGTTTATAGGCTTTATTCACTATGCATTAGTTCAGGTAATGTTGCAGCTTCAGTGCTGATAAATCTCATCAAAGCATTTGACCTTGTTGACCACAAACTGCTTATTCAGGCTCCATCCTCTCAATTTTCCACTGCTGTCATCAACTAGTACCAAAACTATCTGATCAACTGGGCCCAAAGTACCTCTGTTGATGATTATTCCTCTGACCTTCATTATACCTGTTGTAGGGCTCTCAGGGATCTATTCTTGATCTTCTACTTTTCTCCATGTTTTTAATTCACTGAGCACTGCCTGCCCATAAACCAAAACCATCCTTTATGCTAATGATGCAGTCATCTTAAGTATGGGTAGCGACTTTGCAACCTTGAACAAAACTATACAGGATGACTTTGACCCAATTCAGGCTTGGTTTTTAAAGAACAGGATGGTCCTGGGGGCTTATAAAAAATCTATTTGTTTCTCTTTCAAATTGTGTGATTTGGATTGCACTGAGGTGGAGCATGTCTTGGAGTTTAAATACCTAGGTCTGTACTTGGACAGCTCTATATGTTTTGATACCCATGTCAATAGTCTGGTAAAAACAGTGCATCAAAGATTTAGTTTGCTTTACCAAGTTTAAAAGATAACTTGTTCTTAATGCTAAGAGATTGCTTGTAAATTTATTTATTTATTAGAACATCAGTTTAACAACGTTTACAAAGGTACCTCATCACAGTGAGGACAAAACAGTGCAAGAAACAAACATCAAGGCAGACAAAAAAATCTGAGTACATTTAGGAATCAGCCAAAAAATACAGGCATTTGTCAAACACAGTATACAACAGGCTTACATGTGCGCTTTACAGAGTAGGCAATATACAGTAGTTACATGGAGATTGATTCAGTGGGCAGAATAAAGGTAAGGCTGGGTGGAAGACATCAGAAGAGGCATGTGGGGAAGATAGTAGCAAGTAAAGGTAGAGCTGGACAGAAGGTCAGAGAGCAGCTCAGTGAACCTTGTCTGGGAGGATAGGAGGAGGCTTAGAGGCAGGTACAGCTGCGTGTTGAGAGCAGGTGATTTCTAAGACTAGTTTTAAAATAAGATAACGAGGCGGCATCAATGACTCCGGGGGGGAGGGCGTTATACCAACAAGGGGCTCTGTAGGGGTAAGCCCTTTGACCTTGCGAGGTTCTCGCCCTCGGTATAACCAGTGCAGTTTTGCAGGATATGTGGGTATGCACTGTAGGGTTTGCACAGTGGATAGTGGTTGACAGACCCGGTGGGGATAGCCCAAGGAGTGATTTTTTTTGTTAGGAGGCAGGTTTGGTATTTGAGGCGCTCATCTAGGTTGAGTAGATTAGCCATGGTCTAAAGATGGCAAGTGTGGGTTAGACTAGGAGCCCCAGTTATGAGCCTGCAGGCCTTGTTCAAGGTGAGGTAGATCTTGTGCAGGGCAGTCTGGTCTGCTGCACCATACACAGGTAGGCCGTAGTCTACCAGAGATAGAACAGAGGATGTGACTGCAAGTCAGAGGGCATACATGGGGAGGCAGTTTTTATGACGATAGAGGATACCCAGCTGAGTGTTACAGGCTGAGGCAAGGGCAGAGATGTGGGCATGAAAAGAGAGGGCCGGGTCAAAGGTTATACCTAGGTATTTATAAGAGGAACTAGCTCAATAGGGAGTTTAGAGGTGGAGTGGACTGTGAGAGGATAGTTACTGGATTTATTTTGGGGTGGGCAAAGAGCATGGTTTTGGTTTTCTTTAGATTAATTATGAGCCTGTGCTCAGTAAACCAGGCTTCTCTATGTCATTATAGGATTCCTGCAGAGAATCCTGAAGTGAGATGGGATTACGGTCGGAGGCAAAGAGTACAGCATCATCTGCGTAAAAGGATTTTACCAGTACATACACTGGCAGGAGTTGAGAAAAGGGAAAAGAGCAAGGGCCAAGAATGGAGCCCTGAGGGACTCCGAGTGGATAGGGCAGGTGCTGGAAAGTTTTCTGTTGATTTTCACACATTGTGAGCGGTCGACAAGTAGCTGGAACACCAGGAAACAGGCCCAGTGGCAAAGCCTAAGTGACTAAGGGTAGCTAGCAGAAGGGGTGGGAAACAGTGTCAAAGGCTTTGATAAGTCAATGAACACTGCATCTGCAATAGCCACCCATTCCCTATAAGTAATTACAGTTTCCTGGTGCATGCTGCTGCTCCTGCCAGGGTCCTCTCCAAGGTGCACACTGTCTATAACAGTGTATGTCATTTCCTTACTGGTCAGCCCTATCACACCCACCACTGCCATCTGTATACCACTGCCTCTTGTCTTTCCCTGGAGGTTCATCTGGCCCATAGGTCAGCAGTGTTCCTACACAAAGTGGCACTAGGGAAAGTAACCTCATGTCTAACTGAGCTATTCCAGTGTTTGTCCAGCTTTCTGAGGACATGTTTCCAGTCTTTTTCAATTCATGCTTCCCTTTAGGAAAACTGCCACTGGATAGAGTACTTTGTTCTACAGGACTACTGGTCCATACAACCTCTTATCTTCTCTCCTTAAAGATGGAAGCCACATTCTAACCTTCAGCTCCAGGCTCCACAAATTTCTGACAGACAATTTGTACTGTGATTGTGTTTATTTGTCTTTATCTTGCCTTATATAATTGTTTCTAAGTCTGCAATGTACTCTGTATTTAGTATTGAATTTTTGTTGGTTCTGTCCTTTTTTAATTTTTTAGAACTGGTCACTTGTGAGACAGGGCTCTCTAGCTCATCTTGCTCTCCGGTATACAAAAATAAAAATGAAATTAAATGGGGGACTTCTGGTGATGTCATCCTCAAGATGTCTGCTTTTGGAATTGGATAGCAGGTGTTCTCACCTAAAACCCTAACATTAGGCTGGTTTTATCTGGTCATTGCCCTTAAATCATGGTTGGGGAAGAGTTATTTTCCCATGGAGAATAACAAAACAAAAAAACTCTGGCTCAGAGCAGGAGGATGTTGAAGAGTTCAGAGAGGGAGGCTCTGACAGTGAATACTCACAGGCCTCAGCTGCCTCCTTCTACAAGGCTGGGTAAAAATGGAAGACAAAGATGGCACCAATGGAGCAGCTACATCAGAAGTTAGATCTCCTTGTAGTTGAGCTGAGAGACTTCCAAAAAGAAGATCAGAAATACCATGGCTGCCCTAAGAACTGATGTTGCCAAGCTGGAAAAAAGATCAGACAACCATGAGTAGCAGCTTACAAAAACAGACTGCTGGGTGGACACAGCCAAAACAGCAATCGTTCACCTGCATACTGCCATAAAAGGAATGGAAGAAAGATTAAAAGATGCTGAGCGTCAATACGCCACAACAATTTGGTAATTTTATGGCTTTCCCAAAGGTGTGGAGAGCCAGACATGATACGGTCTTTGCACACATTTTGCAAGCTGATTTCCAACTGCCACAGGAGAGGTCCTTGAAATTAAGCAGATTCACCAGGCTCTAGGTCTGAAGACTGGTTGTGATGCTCAGCCTGACTCCAACATGGCATGGTTCCTCCAATTTACTGATAAACAGGAGATCTTGACCAAAGTCTGGGCGGCAAAAGAAATCCAATATAAAGATTAGTGGATCTTTCTGGGCAATGACTATCCCACCATGCTACAGCAGAAGTGGAGGGCCTATGTTTCTTTAATGAAGGCACTCTCTGGCCAGAACATTAAGTTTTTATCCCATACCCAGAAAACATGTAATGAATTACCCGGAAGATCAGTTTACCTATAGTATGGCAGTGCAGGCTCAGGATGATTTCTAGGTCTGGGGAATTGCTCTCCCCCTCCTCCCACCAAACAACCAGCACCTACTCTGGCTTTGAAAATAGCCAAACAAGCCTGGAAGATGGCAGGAAGCAAACAACAAAAGTTGGCGGACACCATGCAGAAGATCATACAGTGCCCTTGCAAGGAGGGAGCCAACCAAGCCAACAATGTGCTTCTGAACCAACCTTCCACACAGCAGCAGTTAGAGGGTGACCAGCATGATGAGCAGGACCCCATGGAACTTACAGGTTAGCTCTCCCCTACCTCTGTATTGATAGCTTTTTATTCCCTTGCTCCAGACTTCTCCACATGCCTCCCCCCTTTTTTTTTCCTTTTGTTTGGGGACTCAGACAGTCCTGCCATTAGTTGCTGATTTATTGCATATTGCCCAGCCAACTAGAGATAGACCACTCCACCCTGGTAGCTGTCTGACCTTGCAGATTGGAGGCCTGGGGAGATGAATGGAATGGGCCCTGCCCTTGGTCTGCCATGTGAGGGCCAGACCTGTAGCTTAGCGGTCTGTGGGCCACAGATAGTGGGTTGACCGAATAGCATAACAGGGTTCAGAAGTAGTGGGGCTGCCATTTGCACCCACTTTTGGAGTGGGGGGCTGGCTGCCCACCCTTTTGCCAAGATACAGGATGTTATGTAATCCCCTGGCTTCCATACATATGGAGGTTTGGCCATGAGGCTACTGGATAATTAGCCAGCCTCCAAGAGAGCTGGCAGGAGTGAGATGACAGGCCACTTGGTTGGGCACTGGCAGTCAACTGTCAGGGGAGGCTGGGCCTTGATTTGCTAGCAGTGACATTGGGCAGGAGGTGTGGGGCAAGGCAGTGGCTGGTGGTGTGAAGTGGGTAGGGGTTGGCAGCTGGACGAGGCTCTGCACAGACCAGATATAATAGGCAGTGTCTCTGAAAGTAGGGATGGTTGGCCAGGATTTATTAACTTAATGAACATCCTGACTCTGACAGCTTGTCTGAACTTACAGTGAAGAGCATCCTTTTTTCTATCAGCAGCAATGCTGGAGCTTCAGGACCCAGGCCACAGGGATTTTACCTTCCCCCCCCCCCAAAAAAAATAACTTGCTTTACCATGACAGCTTCTGGATAAACTGGAAGCAGGAAGGCAGTAAGGCATGCAAAGGCCCAAACACAGAAACCATACAACGAACAGTAAAAGAAGGTGACAAGACTTTCTATAGATACATTAGTGAAAGGAGAAAGTCCAGAGAGGGTATTGCTAAGATCAAAGGGGGATAACGGTGGGTGTGAGGAGGAGGACCATGTAAAAGCATCTATCCTAAATAGATACTTCTGCTCAGTATTTACTGAAGAGAAGGTAGGGCAGGGCCCACAACTCTGCACAATGGACACAGGGGGAGGGAGGTGTGCACTAGTCCCTTCACAAAAAAAAAGGGTCCTACAAGAGTTCGATAAGCTCAGGGTGGACAATGCAATGGGACCTGATGGCATACATCCCAGGGTACTTAAGGAGCTAAGGGTGGAACTAGCAGAGCCATTATCAGAACTGTTTAGTGAGTCTCTGAGCACAGGAGAGGTCCCAGAAGACTGGAGAAGGGTTCATGTGATCCTGCTCCATGAGAGTGGTAGCAGGGAGGAGGCAGGGAACTACAGACCAGTCAGTCTTACCTCTCAGTAGTGGGCAAGATTATGGAGACACTCCTTAAGGAAAGGATAGTGCAACACCCAGAATCCATAGGAGTGCAGGATCCAAGACAGCATGGTATACAAAAGGAAGGTCCTGTCAGACTAATCTCATAGATTTCTTTGACTGGGTAACCAGAGTGGTGGACCAAGGGGGAGCAGTTGATGTTGCCTACCTTGACTTCAGCAAAGCTTTCAATACTGTTCCACATAGAAGATTGGTTAATTAGCTGGGTAGGCTCGGGGTGGGTCAGACATTGGTCAACTGGGTGACAAACTGGTTGACGGGCAGAAAACAGAGAGTGGCGGTAAACAGTATAGTCAGAAGAGATGCAAGTCACAAGTGAGGCACCTCAGGGATCAGTCCTGCGGCCAGTCCTCTTCAATATCTTCATCAGTGACATTGCAGATGGACTGGAGGGTAATGTTTGTCTGTTTGCAGATGACACCAAGATCTGCAACAGAGTAGATGCACCAGATGAGGGTGGGAAGAATTAGAAGAGCTCTGGATAAACTAGCAAAATGGTCAGAAGAGTGGCAACTAGGGTTTAATGCAAAGAAGTGCAAGATCATGCACATAGGGAAGAGAAACCTGAAGCCAACTTATAGGCTGGGAGGTGAGTTGCTGGCAGTCATAAGGAAGAAAAGAGACTTAAGGCCATCATCACCGATGGACCTGAAATCATCCAAGCAGATCTCTAAAGCAGTAGGTAAGGGAGTTGGGATGTATTAGTAGAAAGGGTGGTGGATGCATGGAACGACCTACCTAGGTGTGAGTGGATATGAATACAGTGCAGGGCTTCAAACAGGCATGGGATAGGCATAAGGAGTACTACAGATGAGTATGAATAGATAGGCCATTGACAGAGCAAAGGCTTATGGCACATTCATAAGGTAGAAAAGAAATGGGCAGACTGGATGGACCTTGCGGTCCTTATCTGCCATCAACTTCTATGTTTCTATATTAACTTTCTCTTGCCCTGAACTGTGTTGGGGAGGCAGGGTTAATATATTTGACCAAATGCATATGAATCCTGGATATAGTGTAGGAGAAATGGGTCAGCAGAGTCTTGAAAACAGCAGTGAAGCCAACCGACCATTGCTAGAGAGATTGTCGTGCTCTTGGAGGGCCTGGGATGCTATGATCTAGACTGCTTCACAACCTGGAAGTCACCACATGATCAGCATGTTCAGACTCACTGATTGAGCTTTTATGTCTGAACTGCAAAGTTTTTCTTTCCAACACACTAACCTAGAGGCTAGCTTGTGTTTGTTATGCTTAAAGGGGGAAAGTGGGAACTGTTTAACCAGGAAAGGCACACTAAGCTGAAGCTTGTTTCCAGGTGTGACCTGGGAGCACATGAAAGTTAAGTGACTTGTTCAGGGTCACCCAGTATGCAACTGGGGCTGTGGGATTCAAACCCAGGTTTGCAGCTCAGAACCCTAAACCACTGTGCTATACTGCCTCCAAAGAGTTAACCTGTCTTGCTAAAGGTTTCCATTTTTCCTTATTACATTTATAAGATATTAATCTAGAATACTGATGTTTAAATGATCCAAAGGAGAATTTTGATGGGACACAACCAGCTGGACACCTTCTTGTGACGTCGATTCTCAACCACCTCTTTCCTAATATAGTCATAGAACTATAAGGGGCTCCACCCACCTGAGTGACCACTGTACCAGAGTAATAAAAAAAGCACTGCACCCGTTCAGAGCACCGGCATTACTGCACCCATCATTAGGGTGCCAAATACTGAAATTCGCTATCTCTTCCCTGAGGTCCGCCTCCTGAAGTTGGTATACTTAGAAAGAGTGTGTGTGGGGGGCATGGGGGGTGCAGCCCCCCTCAAAGGGAGGGAACGGTGACTTTGCAACCTGGCACCCTAATGACCGGGCACACTGCTACCAGTGCTCAGGACAGGTGGAACCATATGTCTCTTTGGTGCATCTGCATTTTTAGTATGGGGGTAGTTTCTGGATGTCTCACCTTAAAAAGGATGTTAGGAGGCTCAAGGGCATCCAGAGACAGGCAACTAAAATGGTGTATGGAATGAGGGACATGTCACACAAGGAAAGAGTGCAGGAAGTGAGATTGTATTCACTTTAGCATAGAAGATACAGAGGCAACATGTGTTTGGTCTATGGAGCATTTAGGGAAATAGACCTTTGGGAATGTGTGGGACTAAACAGGAGATTAAACTTAACAACAAACAGAGGTCATCAATTCCAGTTAAGAAGTGAAAACTACAATAGAAACCTGAGGGGCAGCTGGTTCTCATAGCAGGTAGTTATGCAGTGGAACTCATTACCAGAAACTGTGGTATCATATAATTCAATGAACCATTTTAAACATGCACTAGATGAACACTGCACATTACATCTCTTCCAGCTGTTAGTATAATGGTACAGTTCAAAAATGGCTAATGCTATATGAACCTGTTGTATATCTTATTAATCTTATGAATATACCTTAGCTGTGGAATTTTTTCTGCTGGCATAGTACTCTGACAGAGACCCTTCACCTTGGAGGACCACCCTTGTCACTATGTGGCTGAGTGCACCTAGTTGTTGCAGTCACCTTCAGTTCTAGTTGAATTGTTAGGTTTCATCTTCAAGTTTGATCCCAGTGAGTTTCTGGTTGGCACTGCCTCTATTTTTGTTTGGCCCCAGCACACAAAACAATGGCAGGCAGAGGAATGTGGTCTTGCTGGTTTATGGAAGGGGAAATGGATAGGGAAACCAATCTACTCTAAGAGGATGGGTAAAATGTATTGTGTTATTCACTTAATGTGAAAGGCTTAAACAACCCGTAAAACAGATACATGGTGCTATCAGGAATCAGGAACGCATATCCTGATATAGTTTTCATGCAGGTGATGCATCTCAGTAGGTCAGAGCATGAGAAACTCTGTAAATGTGGCTATAATGAGGTGTATAGCTCTGAGACGCAAAAGAGGAACTGAAAAGGGGATGGCCATACTTACACTGTGAATAGCACACTTTCAGAACACTAAGGTGGTCAAAGTGAAAGAGGGTAGACTGATTATAGCACAAGGCACATTGTGTCAGGTAGCAGTTATGCTTGCTAAAATCTACCTTCCCAAGATCCAGTACTAAAGAAAATCGGCAAGATATAGACTTTGTACTCAAAAACACCAAGGAACCTTTGTTGGCCAGGGATTTTAATATGATTAGGTCCAACTTCTGGGACACCTCCAACCCTAGACTTCCCAAACAACCCACAGTCCGTAAGGCCTGTGCTTTCTTACTGCAGACCCACAAATGGGTAGACATGTGGCTAGACCTCCAGCCACATACCAGACACTGTATCCATTATTCAGTGGTACTCTCTCTCTATACTCTGAGACACCATGAAGATAGTGCTGTGGGGGTATATTATAGAGTACAACTCCAGAAAAAGAAGGAGAGACAACAGCGCTTGGCTGACCTGCCAAACACTCTCCATTTTCTGCAACGTGCTTGTATGCATGGTGATACTTCAGTTAAACTGCAGCTGGACAGCACCCGGCAGGCCACTGACAAACTTATTCTAGAAAAAATGAAGCTGGTGCTAATTCGCCTTCACCACAAATTTTTTTGAGGTTGGCCATTGAGCAGCATGAATTGTTGCACACCAGGACCGCATACAGCAAACTAGGGCCTCACCAGTACAACTGACACAACAGCTTCCCCTCTGCATACTTATTACAGAAGCCCAGTGAGATGGCAGATGCCTTTCGGGACTATTATGTTTCATTATACTCCCCAGAGAGTCCCCATGATGCAGAAGTGATAGATACCTTTATAGATCCCCTATGGCTTCCAAGACTCCACAAGCACAGGCAGATAGCTTGATCAGTCCAATTCATGAGGGAGCTTGAACAAACTATCATAAATGCCCCACACAGAAGGTATCAGGACCTGATGGTTCTTTTTGGAATTTTACAAAGCCAAAATGTTGTCTTGGTACCACAACTTACCAGAGTATGTAATGAGGTCCTCAAGGAAGGTGACATCCCAAGACCTGGCAGCACACTATTATCTCAGTTATCCCCAAACCTGGGTGCCAGGCATACTTTCCAATCTCAGTACTAAATGCAAACCTACAAGCTATTTATGGCAGTACTCTCCTAGAGGCTGAACCCTCTCTTATCAATCCTGATCCAACTTGACCAGATGGTATTTGTACAAAACCACCAAATGGTGGATAATACATGCCATACACTACATATTCTTGATCATGTCCATTGGACAGACACCCCCTTCCTACTGGTCCATCTGGATACTGAAAAGGCATTTGATAGGATGCCTTGGCCCTATCTGTTTGCCACCTTCCATAAATTCAGCTTTCCTCCTGGTGTTATCACCCTGAGCAGAATGATTATGCTTCACCACAGGCATTCATCAAGGTAAATGGGCATGTGTCCCAATCCTTTTGGCTTGGAAGATGCACCAGACAGGGGTGCTTCTTGTTGCCCCTACTATTTTCAACCTACATTGAACCCCTTGTGCAGACCATCCAGGAGTGTCCTTCCCTTTCCATGGTACATGTGGGGGGCAAGAACATTGGCTAGTGCTTTACATGGATGATATTTTGCTGTATCTGCTGGACCCAGGTGCCACCTAGCCTGAGATCTTTCACATCCTGGTGAGCATTAGTGGAGTTTCTGATTAGAAGTGAAATACAATGTAAACAGAAGTCTTACAGTACCTCTCTATTGGTCCCCAATAGAGACCCAGATACTTTAGTTCCCTTTTAAATGGGACCTCCAAGAAATCAAGTATCTTGGCATTAAACTCCTGTTGACCCTGGATCAATTATATGAGACCAAAAGCACCCCATTGTTTGGGCATCTGGCAGCAGACCTTTGGCACTGGCATGGCCTGCTGCTGAGCATGATGACAACTTGATATAGTTTGCATGGTAGTGCTACCCCAGTGCTTATATGTTTTTCAGAACATACCTCTTATGCTCCACAAACAAAACTGGAAAAATTTGCAAATGGCCTTTTCTTCCTTTGTCTGGGTAGGCAAACATCCCATAGTTTGCTTCTCCACCTTGCATACTAAAGACTCAAGGAAGCCTTGCACTGCCAGACTTTAGGGCATATCATGTAGCAGCCCAGGTGCAAATAATGTTTCAGTGGCAGATAGTGGGCCTAGGACTACAGTGGTTGGAGATTAAGAAGGACATGCTTCCATTCTGGGAGAGGGTAAGGTACATTTTTGGATCCCACCCACATGAACAAGAGCAGTAGCTCCAGAATCTTTGGATTCAGTCTGTGGGGAGACCCTAGAGATGGCTGGAGACCCCTCTGGAATTATCCCCTGCCTTGAGCTTAGTATGTCCCTTAGCTTCACAGAAGGAATTCATACCAGCCTATACACACCTCACATTCAGACATTGTTATAGGCTGGGGCTGGTCTATCTGGCACAGTTTTGCATGGGGCAGCAGATGAAACCGTTTGGTCATCTGCAAGCTCAGTTTGGCATTGAGCACTGAGATTTCAATCAATATCTTCAGGTACATGGACAACTTATCTGGATATGCAGCTTTCTGAGGCTTGGGACCTGTCCAGTCTCCCACCACTTGTAGCAACCGTTGCTGCACACCACCATGTACCGCTCACCAGACACCTAATCTCCACCATTTACTGTGCTATACAAGACACACACACACCTTCAATGCCCTTTATGTAGCAGAAAAGTTGATCGAGGAGATAGGAAAAGAACTAACACCTACAGATTGGGAAAAGGGATGCAGCAAAGTTGGCAAGGTAACCTTGTCCCATACCTTGCATGAATATGCCTGAAAGCAACTATTACACTTCTTTAAAACACAGTAATAAGGAATAAGTATGGGACAGGAAGCAATACTACTTGATGGAAGCAATGTGGGGAGGCTAGAGCCAACCATGCTCCAATTATGTGGGCCTGCCCACTCTTAGAAATCTTCCCCCAAGAGTTGTAAGTAGTCATTTCTGAGGTACTTCACATTCAAGTAACCCTTCTGGAGCTGTTTCTGCTCCATTAATACACTAGATTTATTAGGGGAAGCTCCTGAAATACATACTGGTATAATGCTGGTGGCAGCACATAAATGCACCACAAGAAACTTGTTGACAGAGGAGGTACCTGCCCTATTGCAATGGTAGGACCTAGTAAATCATATATATCATGGAGTGGATATTTTTGGGCTGAAAGACAGTGCAGCAATATTGCCTTTCCTCCAGGTGGAGTGGTGCTTAGGATTTGGTTACAATTTTCCTTGAGGGTATGTAAAAATTGTTATCAACGATTCCTGAATATGACTGTATCAGTAACCTGTATTGTGGGCTTGTCCTTTTCTGTGAAACAGTTAATAAATATACATTTACAAAAAGAAAATGAAATTGAATTAGATACAGAAGCTTAAGGGTAGTAGAGATCTTTTTAAGCATTATACACATTTTACAAAACGGTTTAAGTACATGAATCACTCTTAGTCACATTATCTCAATATGTTCAGCAAGAACATTTTTACATGAATGATACTGAATTGTAGTGTTCTACTGTATGGAGAGCATTTTGACTCAGTAATTATCTGTTTAAATGTTTCAAATTAGTGAAAAAGATGAATGAACATGTGTATCTCCTTCGCTAAATCAAAGTAAGACTGGTCTACCATTAGTTGGCACACATTTTTCCCTGAAAAATATGACCTCTTTCTGTTATTCAGAGATACGGTATTACATTAAAATTTAAACCAGAGTGCAGTAAAACCTTTGTATGTATGTATGGCTACAGCACTTTTCTCTTGTACAAATAATCTAAGGCTTACTGTTCCCATCTTTGTAATCTCTCCTGTGTTCAGTTTTATTTGGTCTTTAGAACTGCACTGCAATTAAGACTCATGCTTTTGTTTAGTCTAAATGGGAACACTATCCTATCTGCTAATGGGCTTTACCTTTCAAAACTCCTGTTGAGCAAGTACTAAGCTGCTCGGGTTCATTTTTATGAGAAGAACATTGACTAAATTGTCTTTATTTTGAAAGAACCTCATTATATCCCAGTTTTATATCAAAGCGAATTGAAGTCTTCATTAATTATTTTGAACTACCTGCCAGTATCACTCATTCACTATCTCCATAATGTAGTTACCATTGTCTATTTGATGATTGCTAACTGGCTTTCCAGAAGGCTATAAACTGTATTATGAAATGGGTAGAAAGAATGCTGGCTCTTGATTGGCCAAGAGCAGCTTTTAGCTGGACCATTATCCCATTACAATGGCTCAGCTGAAAGTAATACATTTAAAAAGGCATCAAATTTACTAAAAATGATCCATTTCATAATTGCTATAAGGCACTCCAGGGTGTGCGTTATGGTGGGTTAACGGCCCTTCTCGGGTGGTGCCTCATGCTTCAACCCACCTGAGGTGGGCTGTTATCCCACCATAACACACCCCCTGTCATGCCTTATTGCTTAACTCTGTGATGGGGATAGGGTTTTTAATTGCAGTTGTCCTAAATTCAGAAATCCTTTGCATCTGCTATGTATTTGTATACCTTGTGCAATATATTTTGGTAAAAATGGCTTTGGCCATTTCTGTGTCCCTGTAAGTTTTACTGATACTGCGTTTAAAAACACAGTGTACTTCCACTACAATAAGAATGGGATTCTCTTTACTATATGCTTGGGTGACCCCAAATAGCCAATTACAAGTTGATTCATTTTCACATAGTCACTAAACCAATGCAATTTGGAAAGTTGGAAATAAGGCTCACTCACCATATATCCATAAGTTCAAATGTCTTTTTAGTTCTCCACTGACAGTAGTAATACCAACATTTCATGTTGGTGCACTTCATCAGAATTTACTGTACAATTATTTTTCACTGTAAAAAAATATAATTACAAAAAATCAATTACATGTAAATTTTATGGGTTTTTTTTAAACTTCTTTATTGTAGTTTTAATAATCATTAGACAGACACACATTAATACTGGTAGCTCCTGAGCCCACACCCCAAAACTGAGTCTAGTCACTATATACAATAATAACTATGTACATACACAGCTGCAATAAGTACCCCCACAAGGAACATCAACAATTGTATTAATTTACACCAAAAGGGTATCTTATGTCTAGATATCTAACTTTATATTAAAGCATCAGTTTCAAGAAGTATCCCTCATATATTTAAAATAATTCCCATCAAGGTATCGACACATTGGGGTGGAACCCTGCAGCTGCATCCCTAGGGAAAGAGAGAGTCCCCCTACCCCCAATCATTTGGCAGATTCTAAGACTCATATTATATAGTCTTAATAATAGTCAATAGGAGCATACATAATGCCCTGCAGTGGAAAATAAATAAATATATCCCACTGGTATATCATCTACTCCCTATCCATAAATCTTAAACTAAGCACAATCAGACAGACAAACCCATGTTTGGACACCTTTAGATTGTGTTGAGTAAACGCCTCCAGGATTCTCCATCTCTTATCATATGTTTCTCGTCTATCCTGAAGCATTTGCCTCCTGAGCCTATCAAGCATCTTCAGCAAATCTCTGACCCACTGGTCATATGTATAGATAAGGTCACTTTTCCAGTGCCTCAGGACAAAAGCTATAACTAAGGCAAACATCAAAGATATATGATGTTTAGTCAGTGTTCCTGGAATTTGGGCCATATCTCCCAGAACACAAATCTCTGGCAAAAAAAATCCATGTATAATTCATCATGGGGTCCATATTTTGTTTAATTTGATCCCAGAGGGGGTGAACTTTAGGACAATCCCACATTACATGCAGTATATCCCCTGGGTTCATGCCACATCTAAAACATAGGTCTGTCTGTCTAAGGCCCCGAGCACATAGTTTGGCAAGGGTATAGTATATATTAAAAAATATAAAAAACTGCATGATCCTGTTCTTAGGTATAGGAATATATCCACTGCTCCTCCAAATTTCCTTCCAGTCAGGCCACAGGGGGATATTCTTTTTTTTCCAGTATGAAACCTTTGCAGAAACATCTCTGCCTAAAAAATCTAGTAGAACCTTATGTATGCTAGAGAGAGGTTTACGTAAATGGCTAATTTCCTTGAGGTTATCCCAAGTAAACGGGGTACCCTAAGCACCACTATTCTCTCTCACCATTTTTTCCACCATTTTAGTAACTTGCATCTTCTTAAAGAAGTTCATATTCTTGCACTGAGCTGGAAAGACCACCCTATCTTCTACTATAAGATCTACCCAATTTAAATTAGATAATTGAGGAGCCCAATGCTTTCTAATTATTTGACCCCCAATAGTCATATTGGGATTACCCAATATAGGCTTCTCCCTGAAGCCCTTTTGAACTTTTTTACGACTCGGAGATAAGAGAGTCCACCAAGCCAACACTGACTTATATATTGGAGTTAGCTTTACCCCATTCGGTAGTCCTTCTGGATTGGAAAAGAGCACTGATTCTGGGGAAATACCCATGTCTTTAAGAATTTGCCTCTCAACTTGTAGCCAAGTTGATATATAACCCCCTTCCTCCAACATTCTATGCCACCGACCCATTATACCTAGTTGGCCAGCCACATAGTATAAATGGAAGTCTGGAATTTTAAGAGCCTCATACTATGAAGAAGTCAGAGAATATTATATTTTCTCCTAGGGGTTTAGAACTCCATAGAAAGTCAGAAATAAATTTTTGCACTTTGATGAACCAGCACTTTGGAACATTATATGGGAACAAATGTATTGGATACAGGAGTCTAGGCAATAGGTTCATTTTGATCAAACCAAGTCTAGCAGTTAAGTTCAGGGGAGTTTATTCCATCTAGTTATATCTGTTCTAGCTACTGATAGTACCTTACTTATGTTTGCTTCCACTCCTTCCTCCACATTAGCAGTGATCCAAATGCCAAGATATTTAATCCTTTTTGGAGACCAATTGAATTGTAAGGGTTCAAAGTCCACTTTATAGGTATACAGGGTGAGAGGGAGAACCTGTGTCTTACTCAAATTTAACTTATAGTTCGAGACCCTAGAAAATCTCTTTACTATTTCAACTGCCCTATTAAAGCTCTTTGCTGGTTCCTGTAGGTGCAACAGTATGTCATCTGTGAAAACAGAAAATTTCATTTCCCTCCCCCCAGCAACAATCCCCCGTACCACTGAGTTCTTCTGGATCACTCTTAATAGGGGTTCCAGATATATATTAAACAAAATTGGTGATAGGGGGCATCCTTGTCTAGTCCCGTTATCAAGATGAAACTCCTTCAATAAATAGCCATTACAGAGAACCCTAGCCATGGCAGCAGAATAGAGATTTTTAATGCCTCTAAGAAGGCCCTCCAGGAAACCCATCCTCCTCATGGTCGCAAATAAAAAAGTATGGGAGACCCTGTCGAAGGCCTTTTTGGCATCTAACAATATTAGCACCATGGGTAACCTAGAGTTAGAGGCTTTGTTAAGTATGTGATGGAGCTTCTTTGGGCATCATGTGCCCCTCTACCTGGCATGAACCCAGCTTGCTCCTGACTGATTAGCAAAGGGGCAATTTTAAGAATTCTATTGGCCAAAATCTTCATCAGTAATTTAAGATCCTGGTTCATCAAAGCGATTGGTCTGTAGCTTTCAGGGAGTTATTTTGGCTTATCCGATTTTGGGATGAGTGTAATATAGGCCTGATATAATGGTGGGTGAGGGACCCCATCCTGCATTATATTTGAAAATATCCTTTAATAAAGGCACTATAGTTAGAGAATGAGATTTATAAAATTTTGCTGATAGACCATCTGGTCCCGGGCATTTTGCCATTTGGCAACTAATTAATCACCTCTATTATTTCAGATTCTAGTATAGGGGCAGCCAATCCTTGGGCCTGTTCTTGATCTAATCTAGGTAACGGTATACTTTCCCCCCAAAAAAAAATCCACCTCATTGGCGGGCACATCCCCTTAATAAATCTCTGTGAAATAGGCCACAAAGGCATCAGCCATTCTCTGAGGCTCAGTTATTATTTCCCCTTGGAAATTTATCTATGGAATCATACGAGCAGCCTCCCATTCTTTAATCCTATTTGCCAGGAGCCGACTAGGTACATCCCCCTGTATTAGATATCTAGCTTGAATCTTTTCCAGCCAAAAATCTATCTTACCATAAAGAATACCTGCCACTTCATCTCTTAACTCCTTAAGCTCAGTATCCACCCCATCTGAAAAGCCCCTCCAGGGGAGCCAGTGAGTTGATAGCAGCCAATATAAACTCTTCCCTTGCTTTTCTCATACTATTTCTTCTGGCTGTATACCTCTGAGCGATGCCAGCATATAAAACTTTACAAGTGGGCCATGCTAATCTCCTATCCTGAAGTGTTGGGATTTGAGTCTGGATAATTTCCAACAATGCTTCCTCTAACCGAGATAACATACTATCATCTACTAATAAGAATTCATTTAACCTCCATCTATAGGGCTTCATTGGAATAAATTTTATGTTTTGACTATTAATATATAACCCAGATATATAATTACCAATTAATCAAATTCACCATTTACTTCTATTATATTCTACGTCTATTGCTTAATGACTGGAAAACTCAATGGATAATGTTCCTAAGCAAAAATAGATCATTACCTGATCTGAGTGTGAAATCGAATGAGGGAACAGAAATTGCTAGAGTAACAACTTACAAATATCTTGGTTTAATTTTGGATGGTAAGTTATCATTTATTTTTCATGAAGAAAATCTTGCTGTTAAGCTGAAGAAATTAT
Source organism: Neoceratodus forsteri (assembly GCA_016271365.2). Taxonomy (NCBI): domain Eukaryota; kingdom Metazoa; phylum Chordata; order Ceratodontiformes; family Ceratodontidae; genus Neoceratodus; species Neoceratodus forsteri. The sequence continues at coordinate 1,121,955,805 of CM057449.1, read as the reverse complement.
TGGCTTTTTTCTACAAGAACAAGACATATTTAGTTATCCACTTAGAAAACGTTTAGTTAATTAACTTTTTTGTCAGTTTTGTATTATGGAGATTGTGTTTATAGAAACTTAACTGTAAAAGCCTTGAATGCATTTGACACTTTCTATCATAGTGCACTTAGATTTATTACTTAGCGTAAGAAAGGCTCAGAGGTCCTAAAGAAAAAGCTGGGGGAGTTCATAGCAGAAAAGCATAATTTAAACTAGGCAGGTGGGGTGGGGGGGCAGCAAACTCAGCCACCAGGCAAGTGAGACCACCAGGCTCCCTCTCACAGAAAGGTAGGAAAAGGACAAGTAAAAGCCAAAAAGGGGAAGAGTTAGGGAAGAAGTTATAGGCAAACAGGGGAAGAACTCACAGTGGAGGGTGGTCTCACTGAATGCAAGAAACCTTGGCAATAGGAAAGTAGAACTGCAAGCTTTAATGGTGGAAGGGGAGGTGGACATGGGCCACCCAGTACCAAGACTGGGATCTAGTGATCCCTGGGTACAAACTGTACTGGAGGAACAGGGACAAAGGGAAAGGGGGAGGGATAGCTATATATGCTAAGGAGGGGATATTGTGCAACAGGAAAGAAGGGGAGGAGGGCAAGGCCAAAGCCTTATGGATTCATCTACAGCACTCCAAGGGTAGGAGGGTGAGATTGGGGTGGTGTATAGACAACCATCCCAAAGTGTGGAAATGGACAGGGAACTGGAGAACAAATTAAGAGACTTAGCAGTAAGGGTAACATGGTGGTGGTTGGGGACTTCAATCTACCTGAGGTGGTTTGAATACCCAGCCACCTCAAGTGCCAGAGAACAGGTCCTCCTGGAGGTTTTCTAGGAAACCTTCCTTTCACAGAAGGTAATAGAACCAACCTGGGAGGGGAACATTCTAGACCTGGTACTCACAGATGGAGAGCTAGTCCAAGGCATTGAGGTGGAGGACCCCCTAGCAGGAAGTGACCACAGCACAGAGTGGTTTTCCCTTAATCTGGGAAAGGATGTGGCATTACAAAAACATGAGTGGTGGATTTTAAGAGGGCAGACTTTGGCAGGTTGGGAACCATTTTGGAAGGGCACCTAGACAACATCAGCCTGGACAGGGATGCAAAGCAAAAATAGAACATCATAAAGAGGGGTCTGGCAGATGCCACAAGCTCTTGCACCAAGTACCAAAGCAAGAAGGCCAGGAACAAGAGACCTAGCTGGGTAAATGGAGAGGTAGTGGAAAATGTGAGGGGGAAAGACAGCTGCCTTTAGGAAATGTAAAAGATCCTGCTGTGAAGAGAATAGGGAGGAATACCTGAATAAATCCAGGGAAGTGAGCAAAGTAGTGAGGGCAGCCAAGGCTACAAAAGAACTAAGGCTGGCACAGGGGATCAAGGAGGAAGAAAAGGATTTCTTTAAGTATATAGGGGAGAGGAGGAAGTGCAAGGACAAGATTGTAAGTATTATGAAGGAAGGTGGGTGGGTAGAGCAGGCAGAAGTACTAAATGAGTACCTCTGCTCAGTGTTCACCAGGGAGAAGGATGGGACTACACCTCAGGGGAAGGGTGGAAAGGGGGCGGGGGGAAGGAGGTGATGAACCTTGAGATCTCAGTCAAAAGAATGCTAGAGGGACTAAGGTCCCTAAGGGTGGATAAGGCACCTGGTCCAGATGGAGTGCATCCTAGGGTACTCAGGGAGCTGGTAGGAGTGCTGGTGGGACCACTGGCAGAATTGTGCAGCACTTCCCTGAATACTGGATGTGTGCCCAGAGATTGTAGGATGGCACATGTGGTGCCAGTCCACAAGAGTGTACCCAGGGATGAATCTGGGTACTATAGACCAGTGAACCTTACAGCCATTGTGGGAAAGCTGATGGAGACTATACTTAAGGAAAGGCTGGTGTGTTTCCTGGAGGAGAATGGCTTACAGGATGACTGGCAACATGGGCTTTTGTCTGGGAGATCATATCAGACCAACCTTGTTGACTTTTGACTGGGTAGCAAGGTCATTGGATAGGGGGCCATGTGGTTGATGTACCTGGACTTCAGTAAGGTGTTTGACCCATGCCCCATGGAAGGCTGAACAGCAAGTTAAGTAGCCTAGGAGTTGGGAGGAAGCTGGTCAGGTGGATAAATAACTGGTTGCAGGGCAGGCAGCAGAGTGTGGTAGTTGGAGGAGAGCCCTCAGCACTCAGGGCAGTAACCAGTAGAATACCACAGGTGTCAGTGCTAGGATCAGTCCTTTTTAATGTATTTATAGTACACATAGCAAAACGTCTAAGGAGTAAGATCAACCTCTTTGCAAATGACACTAAGATCTGTGCCGAGGTGGATAGTGAGGGAGGGGGCAAGGTACTGCAACAGGATTTGGCAACACCTGAGTGCTGGTTGGCCACGTGGCAAATGGGGTTCAATGCCAAAATGCAAGGTCTTGCACTTGGGGGCTAGAACCCAAAGAACAGCTGCTGGTTGAGGGGAGTGCAGTTGGCCACTTCAGATGAGGAAAAAGATCTGGAAGTGCTGGTGACAGGGGGCATGAAACACTCGGCACAGTGCAGGAAGGCAGCTGCAAAGGTAAACAGAATGCTGGGATGCATCACTAGGGGAATCACCTCTAGGAGGGAGGGAGGGAGGTAGTCATTTTGTCCCTGTGCAGGTACCTGGTGAGGCTGCACTTGGAGTACAGCGTGCAGGTTTGGTGCCCATATCTGAAAAGGGACATCAGACTATTGGAAGAGGTCCAGCATAGGGTGATGAATATGATCCTTGGGATGGGGGACAAGACATATGAGGAGAGATTGATGGAGCTCAACATGTGCACCCTGGAAGATAGAAAGGAGAGAGGGGATATAATTGACACATTCAAGTACCTGAAGGGCATAAACAGAGTTAACTCAGATGGCTTGTTTAAGTTAAAAAGGGAGAGGGACACGAGTGGACACAACCTGAAATTGGAGGGAGAAGGTTCAAGAGAGGGGTAAGGAGGCACTATTACACAAAGAGGGTACTGGCTGGTTGGAATGTGCTGCCAGAAGAAGTAGTGGCACTGCAGATGATGGGCAGCTTTAAGAGAGGATGGGATAGGGCCAAATGGAAGGTCAAAACTGTGGAGAGGGTGGAAGGGAGAGAGGTTGGAAGTGGAGGGCACTAAGTTAGAAGGGGAGCAAGGGGAAGGGGCATCGGCAGTTTAACAAGACAGCGTGCTACACACCTGAGCAGACTAGATAAACCGAATGCCCTGTGTCTGCTGACAATTTCATATGTTTGTATTATGGGATTACCGTGGAAAACACACCATTGTAGTTTGTATGCTGAAGTAGGGTGGGGTTCATTGACAGAATAAAGAGAATTACTCTGGCATCTTTATGTTTATAGATTCATTATTAAGGCCCTTTCTTCATTTCTATTGGACATGTTACATACTGTACTAGACAAACAACCCATGTGCGCAAACACTGAGGCAAGGGTTACCCCAAAGGGCATTTGGCTGGGAAGCCAAGTTTCAAGAAAATACAAAATCACACATGCCCACACAATGCAAAGCATCATGGGCTGCATATGCAAATCACCACAGAATGTTATGCTGGTCCAACTTTAAGCAGAATTGTATGGTGCCAAAAGGCCTCTCACACGGTTTGCAAAGGGTACTAACAGATGACATAGACAAGTGTTTCATCCTACCAGGACTCATCAGTATGCCTCATCTGTTTGACACCCCAGTGGAATAGACCAGCTACCCTAAGACAGTGTGTCTTGGATATATTATAGTGAACCCATTAAAATAAAAACTGTTTAAAGACAAAGAACCTCTGTGACACAGAGGTTCTTTGTCTTTAAATAGTTTTTATTTTAATGGGTTCACCACATATATCCAAGACACACTGTCTTAGGGTAGCTGGTCCATTCCACTGGGGTGTCAAACGATGAGGATACTGATGAGTCCTGGTAGGACGAAACACATGTCTATGTCATCTGTTAGCACCCTTGCAAACCGTGTAGAGGCCTTTTGGCACCATACATTCCTGCTTAAAGTTGGACTAGCATAACATTCCGTGGTGATTTGCATACTGTACTAGGATCTGTTCAAATTTTAGCTTAATGTCAGACAAATTGCCCTTCTATAGCATTCCCAGAACTAGATCAAAATTTGGGGATCTTACCCTAGCAGTTGATGTCCCTCATAAATGGGAAATAATTAAGAAAAAGTATAATGTAAGCATTTTGCTCCTCTATTCTTGTTTTAAGGCAATACTTGCAAGATTGATTTTAAGCAGCTGTAATTGTTTTGGATAGTTGTACTATTTGTCTTGATTTTATAGTATGAGTGTTAAAATATAAATGAAACTCTACATATTATCTGAGTGTTAAAATATTAATGCAACTTTGTGTATGTTTGTACTGTATTATAGTTATGTCTTAGTGTATGTATTTACTGGATGCATTTGTAAAAGAAAGCTTGCTCTCAATTTGCCTTCCAATAAAGAAAAGATGATCATGATGATGTTATGACTACATGGCCATGTACTTTAATAAATAGTTTTCCCAAATTTTGTACATATAGGACAATGTTTTATCATTCCATAAAGCAAAATACATTTTGCCAGGTTCATTAATAGCTTTTAATTTTTCTGGCTATCAGTTTTTGCCTTTGTCACACATATCAGGTGAATTCAAAAGAACTAAAAAACAAATATTCACATTTTTAACAATTTTCATTCTCTTATTATTTCTTTAACTCAAGTATATTTAAACTGCTTATCCATTTTTGCATATGTTGTCCCCTTTTAACTTTCAAATATCAGCAAGTCTAAGATGAGAGGAGTGAATATCAATTTAATATATTGAGTTCTTTTCCTAACATCTAATAGTTTCAATAGTAAGATTCAACGTTTTTCATTCTCTCCTTTCAGAGGAGTTTTCATGTATCTCATTTAAACAAAATCACACTTACCCTACTTAAAGCTTTTAATTTTCCATTTTTGTGTGTGTTTTGTATTATTGAAAAAGCACTCCCTCAGATGGAAATTGACAATTGTCGGACAACCTCCTCAATATGATGGGCAGTGTCCATTACCACCACTAAACCTGCCTTATTAACTGGCTTAATTGTAAGCATTTTATTTTGTTCTAGTCTCCTAAGTGCCTCTTGTTCTTGTTTGCTTATATTAGTAAAGGCGTGGTCTCTGATTATCAAGCATTGAAATTCACTAAGCTCGATTTACAAACTCACACTGTATTTATTTTAACAGCAGCAGCAGCATTTTTTCCACTTAGCTTTGTTCTCAATACTACATGGTGACAGTGGTTTTGTTAATGTGGGAGATGCCTTTTTAGAAGTGATTTGTGGGGATCCAGACAGCAACCTGTTTACTGATTCACCCCCAGAAGCAGCAGTCACTGTGATGGTTGAAGGTCCTATAGCTGGGGAAGTTTTGGAAACTGAGAAAATGATGTATACTGTATTCATGTCATTAGAAAGAATTGTGTTAAAATTAAAAATACATTATTGGAATAACATTTCAATTGAGGTATATATCAAAGTGAATAGAGTGCCTCAGGAACTAAGTTGCCTGGCTACGGGCAGGACAGGGACTTTTTTTTATACATTTGATGGAAACTATGCATTCTGCTACAATGCAGCCAATTACTGTAGGTGCATTATTGAAGACTATAATGCTAACAACTGGCATTGCAAGTGGAATTAAAGGAGAAACAAGCAGCAGTAAATTAGTTCAAAGAACATCTGGATTTTGTGGAGTTGGAAAAGAAATTAAAGGTAGCAATTGATAAACAAGAGAAAAAAATCAAGGCAACTAAACTCCATAAATTTGAATGGGACAGAGGGGATTATGGCAAAAAAAAAAAAGATGTTTACCTGATTTAAAAATAATGATAGAGGTCACAGCTGGGGTAGAAGTCACCGTAAATCCATCTTGAAACAAAGCAGATCTCCTTCTTCTAGTTACTACTCTGTGAGTGATTCTGAAGTAGAAAATGTTTATCCTTTTCTAGACTGCAACTAACAAACTGCAGCACATATGCCCCATTGGAGCCCAAGAACAATCACCTTTCAGGATGAATCAAATGTACAAGGCGATGGGGCAGAGGTTGGTGTTTCCACAAACATAACAAAGAAGAGCAGAGCAACAAAAAAACTAAAACACCACACAAGAAGTGAAAGCGGTAAATATTTATTCACAAACATGATTGGAAATGGAGATCTCCTTGCTGAATAAAGGACTTACATTCATCCCCATGCAAGAAGTAAAACCCCTTGATTTATACCTAGATCGCTATCACCTAATCAGGTGCCTGAACCTTAAGTTGTTTTTCCACAAATAAGTAATGGGCAAACAGATAGACAATATATGTGAGCCACATGGTTGAGATGGGCAAGAGAGACATTGCATACAGCCATATATTCTTAGTCATGATTCCTGGGACTTTAACTCATCTCCATCAGATTCTTCCATCTGGATTTTGGAATTGTCAAGTGGTAATAACAGTTCTAGCACTGATTTACTGTCACGTTATCATCCAATATCTACATTTAATCCCATATATAATCAGATGGTTGCAGTCTTTTTTAGCATTTGTGTGAAGAGGACTTTTAAGTTGCTCCTTGTCAATCAGAGACCATCTCCCTTTTCTAACATAAGCAAACAAGAACAAGAGGCATTTAGAGGAATGGAACAAGATAACATGCTTACAATTAAGCCACCAGATAAGAGAGGTTCAGTGGTAGTAATAGAGACTGCCTATTATATTGAGGAGGTTGTCCAACAACTAGAGGTGTGCAAAAAGTAATCTTCTACAGGCGGAATTTCCATAAAATGTGGATTTTTGCTTCGGTGAAAGTGTGCAAATCAAATTAACAACTTTCTTGGAAATTCCAACTTAAAACAGTGGAAAAAAATTGATACATTGCAGATTATTGCATTAAACTGCAGAGAAAAAAGTCTGCAGAATGGATCAATAAACTGTGGAATAATTACATTTACTGAGGAATAATTCATTAAATTGTGGAATAAAAATTCCTCAGAACTGTTATTCTACAGTTCATGTGAACTATTCCACAGTTCAGCCAAAAATGTCCACAGAACAGGGCAAAAATCTGCCAAACACATTCAAAAGATTGCAATCTCACAAATGGCAGAAGTTCAGAAAATTCTGCAAAATTTCTGAATTTTCACAAATGTTCTGCAACTTTCATCCACCTCTAACGACAATTGTCAAATTCCAACTTCTATAAAAAGTAGCTATCTGATCCCACTTTAAAGTTCAAAAAGGAAATTGATAGCCTTTTGTTGATTAGCAAGGAACATGGAGTGATACCCAAACATGTTATGACATTTCTAATGGTGGAGCACCCAGTATGTGCCATCCTGTACCTTCTCCCAAAAATCCATAAAAATTTGCAATGCCCCCAATAATCCAATTGTGGCCAGCATTGGCTCCTTGATGGAGTTGTTGTCTAAGTTTGTAGACAGCTGCATTAAGGAGCTAGTTATGACCCTGCTGTCATACGTCCATGATACCAGACAGATTTTGAATATTTTGGGGGATATGCACATAGAACAAATTTTGTAGTTGGTGTCCTTAGACATGGAATCCTGATACACAAATGTTCCCCATTCAGGGGGTTTGGAGGCACTCCACCAGTATTTGGATGCTGGTACAAACTTTGGTTAGGATTTTAAGAAGTTTTTGATTCAATGTGTTCACTTTGTATTAACTTCTAATGTTTTTCTTTGCCTGGATGAATACTGGCTGTAGATAAAGGGTACTATGATAGGTGCTACATTTGTACCAAATTATGTAAACCTGTATCTAGGAAATCGGGGAAGAGAAACTGTCTATGACCGAGAGGTCAATCCTTTTTATGATAGGATTGACCTATGGAAAAGATACACAGACAACATATTGTTGGTGTGGAGGGCTGGCAGGGATGAGCTGGACCAATTTGTTTCATACCTGGAAAACAGTAATCCAAATTTGTGGTTTGCCATACAAGCAAATCAAATAAGCATTACTTTTTTGGATATTAGAGTTACTAAATTTCAAGATGGATCTATTGATACTTATCTATATAGAAAATAAACTCCTCCAGCTGTCACCTATGCACCACACCATCCACGAAATACCAAAATACCAATTTCTCAGAGTACAACATAACTGCAGCAGTAATTCTGATTTAGAAACTCATAGTGCTGAACTGTCTGAAGGGGTTAAAGCAAGGGGGTACAAAAAAGATGTTGTGGAGAAGGCATGGGATTGTGCCAGGAGAAATGACAGAATCAAATTATTGGGACAAGAGGTGGACTCTAGTAGTCAGACACAACTTCAGTTTAACTTTGTCACTACTTACTGTAGACAGAGTGGGAGCATTAGAAACATTATTAATCGGAATTGGTCCATTTTGAGGTCTGATCCAATATTGAAACATTATGCACAGGACCTTCAAAGAATTGTCCATAAAAGAAGTAAGAATTTGGGTAACAGATTAGTATATTGTTGACAACCTGCACTGAATGATTGCCCTACTGCTTCCACCTGGCTTCACCCTCCCAAATGGAACTTTTCAGTGTACGCGATGCAACTGTTGCCCTAACATTCTAAAATCCTCTAATTTTACAAGTGTAAATGCCAGAAAAACATTTGATGTTAGATCTTTCATTAACTGTGACACTTGTAATGTGGTATGCCTGGCCACATGTTCACATGAAGCTTTTTATGTGGGAAAGACTTCCTGCCCCTTTAAAATGTGTATTGGGAAACATATCCATAACATTGTCAAGACTGATTATAGTAATGCTTTGGCAAACCACATTAGCTCATAAGTGGACCCAGGTTTTCACCACTTTAGATTTGGTGGTATAGATTGAGGTTAGGCAAAAGGGGAGGTGAACTTGATGCATTAACTCCCACGAGAGAGGCAATGTGGATTGTGCAGCTGGGTGCTTTGTATGCTCCTGGCCTCAATGACAGAATTCATTATGTCCCTTTATCAGGTATTCCAGCTGATATATACTGTGGCTATGTATGGTGGTGTTTCCCAGTTCCTAAATGAACTTATGTCTCTTTTTTCCAATTAGCAAATTATTGGCCTCTGGATCCTCTGCCTGCATTTAAGACAGCTGGTTGTGCCGACATTCCATTTTTTTTTTAGGAATTAATATGGACTTTCTACCATGAATATTATTTTCTGCTATGACTGGCTTTTCCTAGTTATGCAGTTCACTATTTAAATATTGGTTGCTTGCTGTGCTTTAAATTCTTTGAATGTTTGTCTCTTTGTACTGGATCCTTTCTATTTAATTCAGTAACTTGCTTTAGTAACATAAATTAAGTGCTTGTCACTTTAAACTGGATCCTAGTTATATAGCACAGCAGCTCACAGAATACCCCTCTGATGAAGCCATAGGACGAAACCGGTCATGGGTTTGTATACATTATTTCCTGTTTGCTGCTTCTGCTAGAGCTACAGGTTGTAAGCAGCCTTCGTGTTATAATTTTTTTGCATTTTGCATTAAATAAATGTTATAGTAGCTTGTCTTCTTTTGTCTGTGGCTTTGTTTTTGACTCTGCACAGTTGTTGCCTGTGGAGTGAGTTTTGGTTTGCTTCTTCTCTTCCTTCCATATTTTCACACATACTATGTGGCTGCACAACTGGCCTTTCTCACTGATCGGGGGGGACCAAGCTTGGGTTCAGTTGGAGGAAGTATCTTTGGATGGCCCTCTGCTTCCATTCCTTCTGGCTCCTTCTCATTGATAGGGAGTAATTAAGCACATCCCTAACCCTAACGCAAGTGCAATGGCCCAGGCATGGCTGGGGAGCTGCAAACTGGTTAACTATCCTTTGGGGGTCTGATCAGATTTAGTGGTGCCTATGCTGCTAGACTTCCCTTGAGGTAGTGACGCAGACCCGAGCACAAGTGCTGTCAATCTGTTCAGAGATCTGTGTTTCTGCCATACTTTTAACCTGCCATGCATAATTTTGAGTGGAGTCTGGTGAAAGTGTTGCTGAGAAGTGTAGCCCTTGGTGATAGAATTAAGGACTCCAGAACACATCATCTGCTGGGGACTAAGCTCTGTTAGCAGGAGCTGTGTTTTATTGCATTTGACTATTTCATTTCCAAATAGTCTCTTTTTGTATCCCCTGGAGCCCTACAAGAGTAGATTAGCTGCTTTTAGGTATTTTTAAGGGAAACCAGAATGATCAAGTGCTTCATGAAGGTCACATGACTAACAGACTCCTGGGTTCACTGGGCTTAAATCCAGAGTCCTGAGCAAGTGGGGCACGCGCTCGTCATGCATGAAGATGCATGATAAGATATGTGCAGTGCATCTGCACATGTCAGCAGTGTCAGCAGGAGAAGCCGGGCAAGCGGACAAATAGTACACATAACAAGAGAGTAAGTGCAAAGTAAGCAGAAATAAGTAGCTTGGATCCCAATATTATAAAATTAGAAGGAGGGAGTATAGGCATTAGATGTATAATGTGCAGGAAATTTAGCACAGAATTAGTTAATGAAGTGCTAATTTACACTTGTAGTGAATGTGTGGAAATAAAAGACCTAAGGCAGAAATTATTAGAAGCTGAAATAAGAAGAGTTACATTAAGCCAGGAAATAATGCTTCAAGACATGGGAATCAGTTTATTGGAGGAAGAGAGTGTTAAAATTGGGTCTAAACAGGAAAACAGGGAGAGAGGTAGGGGAGATGAGTATGAAGACAGCAGTTATGAAATACAACAGTGCAAACCCATGAAAGGAAGGAGAAGAGCAATGGGCAGTAGAATAACTCTAGAAAACAGGTATGAACCCTGTTATTGTTCGAAGAAGAAAGTGAGTAGTTTACAAAAGCAGTACAAGAGCAGGAAGGAGAAGCAGCAATTTGTTCAGCAAAAGAAATACATGCTACTCACTGTGGTACTATATTAGAAAGCAGCAGTTCTGAGGCAGGAACATCTCAGTAAAATGAAACTCCATGTTCACTGAGGTTTATGAGAGAAATGCAAATAGCATTAGTACAAAAACAAAATCAAAAACAATACAAGAAAACAGGGGAGGAAGTAAGGAATTGCTCATGGATTCTGAAGTCAGTCTTTCAAACAATAGTGGTGGGAGTGGTCAAAATGAGGTAAACATCAGCAGTGGAAAAATGGTGCATATTTTAGGAGACTCTATCATTAAATACACTGATATATATACAACCTATGTGAATAAAGAAGTTGTAACCTCAAGTTATTTCTCAGGGGCAAAGATTGGGGATATCAAGAACATGCTGAAAGATATAATTAAAGAGAAAGATGGAACCGCAACTACAATATTACATGCTGGAGTCAATAACGCAAGAAGACAAAGCATACCAGAAATTATTTTGGAATTTAAAGATACACATAGAGAAGCACAAGGGGGCACACTTTGAAGATAGAGGGGGATGACTCAGAGGTAATGTTAGAAAGTATTTTTTTTACAGAGAGGGTTGTGGATGCATGGAACAGCCTTCCTGAGGAGGTTGTGGAGTCAGGAACAGTGGGAGAATTCAAGAATGCATGGGAGAGACATAAGGCAATTCTAGTGGGGGGTAGGAGGAAGTAAGCTGTGGATTAACTAGAATCTACAGGTTATCTATCAGATAGGGAAATGGGAAGACTAGGTGGGCCAAGTGATCCTTATCGGCCATCAAATTCTGTGTTTCTATGTTAAACAAAAAACTTGAAGTGTGATATAGTGTTCTCAGAAATATTGCCAGTCCCTAGAGCAGGACACCAAAATACGGAAAAACTTCAGCAGATTAATAATTGGCTGTGACAATGGACCTTGCAGGAAAAAATGGGATGTATAAGATATTGGGAAGACTATATAGATAGAGCAGAATATTATAGCATTAGATTATGTGGAATATATATATATATATATATTATAGCATTGATGGGCTACACTTGAGCAAACAGATTGATGGATTGGGAACTGCCCATCATATAGGAGTGGAACCTATCAGTTGCTATGCTGAAGAGCCCAGCTAGGAAAAGCTTGGTGAGGAGGAGAGGGTGTGGGACAGTGTCAAAAGCCTTTGTGAGGTCAACAAAGATGGCTGAGGTAATATGGGCTTGATCCATACCAATTAGAATGGCATCAGTGAGCCTTAGGAGGGAGGTGGTAGTGGAGTTGGTCTTCCTAAAACCAGACTGGAAAGGAGTGAAGAAAGATGTAGATTCAAGGAAGGAGAAGAGCTCGGAGAGGACTAGATGTTCTTGCAGTTTAGCTAGAATGGGGAGAAGAGAAATAGGGTGGTAGTTTCCTGGGAGGGAAGGGTCACCATCCTTTAGGAGAGGTATGACCACGGCATGCCTCCATTTGGCTGGGATAGAGGTAAGAGAGAAGGACAGATAGAAAAGAGAGGCCAGTGGGGAAGCAATGGCTGGGGCAGACAGTATGAGCATTTTAGCATCCAACTCAGAGGAGCATTTGCCTTTGGATGGATTTAGTCTTAGCAGGGCATTGTACATGTCAGCAGGGGTAGCAGGTTGGAAAACAAAAGCATTTGAGGTGGCTTGGGCAGGCTGAGGTGTGGTGGGATGTGCTGGTGTAGAGTGGGGGAGAGAGGACAGCAGTGATGCAGTAGTTTGTGAAGAATTAGTTGAACTCTGCGGCCACTGCTAAAGGGTCCTCAACAGTGGTATCCCCTGTGTTAATGACAGGGGTGGGTGGTTGGGATGGGGGAGAAGAGGGATTGAATGACTTTCCAAAATGTTGTGGGGTGATTTATATTTGAGAGGAAGGTTAATCAGCAATAATTTGCTTTTGCCTGTCTTATTTGCCTAGTGCATGCATTTTGAAGGACATGGTATTTCTGATAGTCTGAGTGATAGCTGGTAGCTTTATGGGCCCTCCAGGCCTGCTCCCTGGCCTGGAGACTGGTCATAACATCAGTGGAGATCCAGGGCAGGTGGGCTCCCCATGCCCCGGTACACCTGGGGGGCGTAGATGTCCCAGACCAAGAGGAAACTGGTCTTAAAAAAAGCCAGTGCAGAGTCTACAGAGGAGGCACATGAGATGGCAAACCAGTCTATGTTTGCCAGGGTTATTTACGAGAGATGCAAGATCCAGAGATTTATATGATCTGATTTGCAGGGTTCAGGGGGGCTGTTGGCTTGAAGACTTTCCTAATTGAGTAGATTAGGTGATGGTCACTTACGGAGTCAGGAAGGAGTCTGGATGAGATAATCCCGTGAGAGTGGGAGGAGAGGGACCTATCTAACAGAGAGTGGTTCTGTGTTTTGGGGTTTAGGCAAGAGGGTTCCATGGTCAGCTGGGCCAGGTTTAGAGTGGGCACATTATTCCATACTTTAGAGCAGGAGGGGCAAGCCAATTTTTATTGAACTTACCTAAGATGTGTAGCTCACCTTCTGGTGCATGGGAGTTGAGGGCCATTAGATGGTCCTTGATAGAGGATATGGGGGGGGTCAGGGGGTGGTATGAGCCATCTACATAGATGGGAACAGTATGAGGAAGGGAGATTTTTATCATCAAGGATTCTATAGTTTGTGAGGATGGGAGAGGGAGCACTATGGTGGTTGATCTAAGGGTGGAGTTGATGTACATGACTATGCTACCTCCCCTTTTGCCACTATGCTGGTCTTGTCAGATTACATTGTACCCATGAATTGAGATGCATGCATCCTTGGTGTGGGACTTTAGCCGTGTCTCCGTTATGATAAGAACATCCAATTTAGGGATAGGACAATTGGCTGGAGCATTGCAATTTTTGAGGAGGCTACTAATGTTCAAATGTGATAACCTTAGGCCACAGGGTAGTTGAAATGGGGGGACTGGGCCAGGATTTTGTTCAATATCCCCTGCCAATAGCAGCAGCATGGTAACCAGGAGCTTTGTCAGGGCTAGTTTGTTCTTACTATCAGGGGAAGGAGATTGAGTAAGAGTGACTGAGGTATCTTGAGCAGGGAGTTTTAGCGCAATCAGACCAGCATGAAAACTAAGGGGCAGTATGGTGGTGCTAGGAGTCCAAGAGTGATATTGGATGATGGGCTGTAAAGGGAGGATGGAGGTGATGAAGTTGTGAGTGGTTAAAGGCATGGGTTTGGCCAGTTGTTGACAGTCCAGGGCCACTGGGTAGATGGAGGGGGGTAGGGCCACTGTGGAGAAAAAAATAGGATGAGGATGGTAATGGGGAGGGTGTCATGATATGAGGGGCTGCTGTGAGAAGCAAGTAATCATATAGAGAGTGCAGTAGAGTGATCACCATAGTTTTTTTTACAGGAGATTTGGAGTTGCGTTTTGGGAGGAAGTGTGTGTGCAACCTCTAGTGGAAAGCAATTATAACCTACAAGTGGGATTTAAGGCTGATTGTTTTTGAGCCAGTCACATGATGTGAGCTGCACTATAAATACAGTTGTTGACCAAGTGTGGTAGTGGTGGGGGTGGTGGGGTAGCCAACGCAAAGCGTTGGTGGGCTAATCTCTTCAGTAGCAGTTGAGCAGATGCTGGACTGCTGAAGAGTAGGATCTTTTGTACCTGGCAGAGGTCCAGCAGCTCAGGGGAGGGCAGGCTGAGTAAAAACTTCTGGGCCCTCACAACCACACCGACCACTGTGGAGACAAAAAGGAGAGAGTCATGATTAACCATATACAACTGGGAGAGGTACAGGCAGTGGGAGGGATCACAATTAAATTGGATTCACTGGCAAGACTAAGTACTGATATGCTCAGGCTGTAAAAAGTGAAAACAAATTTATTTCCTTCTCTTCTTTTTTTGTGTTTAAATTCAACCTGCTGGAGCTACTGTATTTGCAACAGAAAATTAACTTACAGTCCCAAACTTCATGCTTCATGCCATAATCAAATGTTTCTAAAGGAGAGGAGGTACACTTGCACTGTGTTCCATGAATGGTTTAAAATAAAGGAGACAGCAGTGAATTTTACTCCAGCGAAGTATTTAAAAGCAATAAGTTTTGGTCCCAATGTAATTTAATTCTTGGCACCAACTCTAAAGTTTACAAATGGAGAGCAATTGCACTAGCCAAGCTGTTTCTGAAGCAAATTGATTAGATTTAAAGGAACTGCAAGTGAATTACTTCTTTTTTGAAATATTCTCTTTTTTTGTGCTTTACAACTGTGTGCAGGAAGGGCTAATGCAGAGGCTAAGCTAGTTAAACACAATTCGGGGCAGCCCTGATACCACACTATCCCCAAGCTACTAGTATTAAAGTAACTACACAGAATTGGTAAAAAGACATTGAAATAAGAGAGAAGTCAGGCAATAAAAACCATCTATACTGTTCTGCTGACTGAAAGTTCAATGTTGGAAGACACAGTGTGTTTAAAGTCCCAAAGTAAATGTGTTTTTTTTTTGGTGCCAAATTCTCAGAATTCAAACTCTTCAGCAGCAGTTGAGCAGATGCAGGACTGCCGAGGAGTAGGATCTTTCATACCTGGCAGAGGTCCAGCAGCTCGGGGGAGGGTAGGCTGAGTGAAAATATCTGGGCCCTCATGGCCGGCTATAAGAAAAAGCAGTTCAAATTAAAGCCTTGAGATTTGGAAATGGAACCTCTGACTAAAAAATGTCCACCACCAGCTCAGTTTATTAGGATTATGTAGTTTGAAAGGTCCTTCGGGTGTAGCTCACTAGTGGAAACAACAAGTGGTAATTCCAGTTTCAAATGAACTCTTGCTCATGGCATCAGAAACAGTAATCACATATAGGGACAACTGTTCCCCAGAGCAAGATCCAGTCCACAGAGCAACAGCAGCCCTTTTATAAAGAAAACACAGGACTGAGTGTTATAAATTTACAGACTCTTTATACTATCAGGGTAGACATTTACTATGCATTGCTCCTGTTGAAACTAAAAATTAGCATAACAATAGGAAAAAACAGGCAAAACTATGAACCCACTAAAGCACTGAATATAAAAAAGTGACACCAATGCTTGACTCTTTTTCCAAGAGTGTCAGAGTACAGTAGCACCAATCACAGTGCAAATTACAGCAATAAGAAGTATCTCTTTCTCAGTGAGAAAAAAGGCCACAAAAACCTCCTTACAACAGAACAAATCGCACAGAGATCCATTGTCAGTGTAGTCAGCTCTGCAGGCCACTGCTGAGCAAAACAAGCAGGCATTTATAAAAACTGTTAGGAGCTATACCTGCTTTTAAGTGTAGCTACAGTATATCAACAAATTATGTTATGTGGTCCTGCAGGCAAAACGGGCATGAACATATAAAGTTAGTAAAATTTTTGTTAAATATCTGTGCTATGTTTACAATAAACAGCCAAACAACCCAGATAAGTACAAATTTCATGCTGCACTTAATTTCTGATTTAAAAACAACTATGGCCCAAAGTCATAAGGGCAGAATTAAATAATTCTAACAGTCAGTCACTGAATCCAGTTCCTTAGATCATATCTATTTACACAGCTTAGGTATTATGCTTTCGTGGATTTATTGTTGCTTTTCTAATCTGTGTAGAACCAATTGTTTAAAGTCATACACTTATCCTTCTTTATCAGCAAGTCCCCCAAAAACTTTTTCTGTAGCTTCATATTACCATTATCTGAGAATCACTTTCTGTGCTCGTTTCCTAATTTTTTGTTTTTCTTTCCATTAGCAGTCTCCTAATACTCCTTCTTTTACTCACAGGTCATACTTTTCAATATCTCAGAACCTCCTTTCAATCCCTTCAATGATGATCAGATGTTGCCTCAGGTTACAATCATGAGTAGCATGCTACACTTTACAACCACTTTCAATCATCAGTATATAGCCACATGTTCCCACTAAATCTCAATGAAAAATTCCAAAATCTCAGCTCAAGGTGGACTTCTATACATAGACAACTACAAATGTGTAAAAGTGAAATCTGCCTTACTTGGCAACAATGGCATAGTATATCCATACAACTGCACTGTCAAGCATAAAAGCATTAGATTTAGACCTACTCCACATCATCCATAACTTTCAGATCAGATTTGAAGGTAGTCAGTGAAGCAATTCTACTGTATGTTAATACTGCTGTTGAGACCACTCTTACAGATGTAAGAGTGGTCATGTGAATCCTTATGGTATGAGAGCTATGAACTAAAAGTGAGCGGTTCTAATACCCCAAGAATGTAAGTGAGGCCACTCTTACAACTGTAGGAATGACCACCAGGGAGGGCAGTCTTAATATATTATTGATCAACCTCAATCAGTATTGTTTAAAAAATGCTAAAACCCTCCACAAAAATAGCCCATTTCTAATCCATCTGCAAATGAGACACAAAGTAAGAGTGCCTCACACAAACATGAAAAAAAAACTCTAAATGGTCAGAAGCACTACCTCAGTCTATCATTTTAACAGCTGCAAGGTGGAGCTCTGCGGATGTCTTGTTATCACAGTAGAAAAACTGAGCTCTCCAGATTCTGAATGGACTACACAAAATTGCAGGTGAAATGCAATCACCGTGCTAGTGCCAATTGAAGCAGTCTGCTGTGTTCATTCAGCTGAGCAGTGCTGCAAAACACTATTTTGTGTGATATCATGGGTAGTAATCTGGGTAGTATTCTCTTTGAAGAAAGATTCATAACTCATAAACATGTCAACTTAGTCAGCATTTCCCAGTCATAAACTTAATTGAGACTGAGGAAGGAGGTTCAGATCTCAAAGGCTATTGGGAGATGCCTGAGATCCACAGAGTAAAGTGTTGTTATCAGTTCAGGAGATCTGCAAGAGTTTAAAAAAGGACAACAGTAAATAACACAGTAACTTATGTAAATCACTTTTTGAGTTTATATTGTATCAGTTATTGTTTATATTTTTGAAAAATTAGTACAACAAATAAGGCCAAGAAATGGATGTTGCATGCAGGCAGAGTCAAAGTGCTCTGTGTGTTTCCCAATATGGCAAATTCTTGTGTGTGTGTGTGCATATGTGTGTGTGTGTGTGTGTGTACCTGTGTGGCACTTTGTCAACCCTTTCCTTGTACATTAACTTTTTCCTTTGTCCGTTTGCAAATGGCTGTAATGCTATACTGTAGTACTGTGAACTGTTCAGAACATGAAGCAGTGCATGTGTGTTAATGTGTCACAGTGCTTATCCTAAATACAATAAAAGTTAGGGTTAAATGTATAAGTAAATAAATGACATATAAGGCAGTGTATGTGTGTTAGTGTGTGTGTGGCAATGCTCTCTGTGTATAGACAGTGCACTGCTATGTTATACTGGAATAATATATTTACTGCAAAAAAACTCTGTTTATGCAGCAGTTATGGCTGCTATTACAATGAAAGAAGTCTGGAAATTCAGTGTTAGGATTCAGGATCCTAACTCCACATTCCCCCCCACCCTGCACACACATGAAAGTAGGGGAAAGGGGCAAGGCAACACAACACAACCAATCAGAGACAGCCATCATCAGGTAAGAGAAAGAACATACAGCTCCATCATCATGGTCCACCAACTGTATGAATTCTGCTGCCATCCCTGTGTCTTGGGGGTATACACACATGCTGGGCAATCATGGGGGATGCCCTACTGTATGCACTGTAATAAAATAAGTAACATAACAGAGTATGTTAGCACAGTACCTGAAGAGGCCTGCACTGAACTAGTCAGATGATGGTTACAAGAAAACGACTGCATACAGTAGCTATGTATAGATTTTGCAAGTGCTTTTATATAAGCATCCATAGCTAAAAAGTGCAAGTAAAAGATCAGCAAATTTGCAAAGTGCTATGTAGTTTTACAAAATGTTAGTGTAATTTTGTGAAAGTACACATTGTGATGAATGGGGTGATTGCTGAAGAACTGGTACTTTCACAAATGTAAGACGTTCTTTCTTGAAACTGTCATAAAAATGAATGTGGAAAACTCACAAGCAGACAATACTTCAACGAAAGTACCATTATTGTTGCAAAAGTATCATCAGATTACATGGCTAAATATTCGCCTCTGGGTTGTACTTTTGCTAAAGTAACAATACTTGAGCAAAAGTCCTCATATAAATGAAAGGGATAGCTTGTAAGTACTCACTGCTATCATGATATCAAATTATGTCTGTTCTGACAATAAATGAATGAATAACAGTCTTGTAGCATGCCATTACTGGGATCAATCCAAAATGGGAGATAAGTGATATCTATTATGTTTCGTCAGTTAGGGAAACATTGTGACAACCTTTACTACCCTCATACTCATTGCATACAGTAATTTGTTTGTTTAACTTACAGATAGAAGATCCACGCACACAGCACTCAAAGGCTCAAAAAGCAGAATGAAAACAGCAATTAACAGCAGCATGCAATTTATTTCAACCTGGGCTCTCTACCCAGACCCCTGCACTTCGGCAAAAACCTTTGTCAGGGGGTTTGTTACCACACATACATTAAGTTGTTGACAACATAACCTATTGCCATACATATTGCTTACTGTTATTTGGTTTGTTTACCTGATGTAACCTTTGATGAACAACAGATGTAACTAGATATGCTGTTCTACTACTGTCATATTGGAAAATAGTGTACAGTCATGTGACTATCAGTATTACATGATGTTGGACTGCAAGGTACAGAGTAGTCTGCTGTATGCTTTCATGTAATGTTGGCATTACCATGCTAGTATAGATTCTGTACATATTTTTACACATGGGCAGTATGATAACACAGATGAGAGTCTACTTCTACAGATAGATTTGCTGATTACACCTTTTCCACCAAACACAGACAGTCCATGCTGTGGAGTGTCCCCCATGGTTGCCCAGCATGCGTGTGTACCCCCAAGACACTGGGATGGCAGCAGAACTCATACAGTTGGTGTACCATGATGATGGAGTGGTATGTTCTTTCTCTTACCTGATGATGGCTGTCTCTGATTGGATGTGTTGCCTTGCCCCTTCCCCTGCTTTTATGTGTGTGGGTGGGGTGGGGCGGAATGCAGAGTTAGGGTCCTGAACCCTAATATCATATTTCAAGACTTTTGTCACTGTAAAAGCAGCACTAACTGATGCATTAACTGAGTTTTTCTGCAATGAATTTCCTTACTTTTTGAGATCATGTAATAATGCGCGGTGATGCAAATGTAATCATTACATGATGTTGTAGCACAGTGTGGGGAGGAACCTGCACTCCAGCGATATGTAAGGGTTATATTTGTATGACAGCTCATGGCCTGTTGTATTTACCACACATACTCATATTGATAAACATGGGCTGTGGCACCTACCTACCCCCCACACACAACACACACACTGTATTATTTTGTTTGTTTTGGTTAAAGTACCCTAGATGACCAACATATGTTGGTCATTCTTCTATTATTATACTCTCATTTCAAAAACAAGTTTGTACATGCTCCCACCACCAACACCAAAGTCACCTTTGTCCTTAGTGGTGTTCACAGTTACATACTTTTGTGGAGCCTTTGGTGTATTCTTTGTATACTTTCACAGAAATTTTGTATAGATTGCAGCATTCAATTTTTTTTCCTTTATGATACCCACTACTATTTCTCTTTAATACAACACTCACATCATTAGAGACAACCTATTACTGTAACATAATTTGTAAGGGAAACTTAAGACAGTGGTAAGTAAGTTATAAAAAAATTATTAATAAAATGCCACATTGATTTGTGAGCCAAACTAGTTAGCTAAGTCAGCCTTATACCGAAATTTTTAATCAGGTTAAGCAGAGATGCTTGCTACTAATATTGATGATGTGTGGCTGAGTGAGTTAATGTTCCTTGAGTGGGTGAAAAACCAAATGCTGATTGAAAATCTACAAAGTAAGCAAAGAGTAAACAACGCAGCCCAAATATGGTGGCACTTTTGCTACTGTGAGTAAATATATGTTTACAGCTGCATCTGGAAAAAACACTCTAGACCCCTTAATGAAGGTGATTCAAAGAAAAAATCAGGAACATAAAATGAACTGAAATGAAGGTCAGTGTCTGATTTACAATACTTAATACCTATATATTGTCTATAAAAACCGTAAGACTCTTCAGTGGCTATAATAACGTACTGTAGTTGGAGTATCAATCAGTAAAAGAACATGCAATGCTGCATAACACCAACTAGTAATACATCATGAATAGGTGAAATTTCCACATCAACTTATGTTACAGATCAAACTATGTACTCGATTATGTTAAATAAAACTTATACATAATATGCTGTTAAACAGAAACATACAAACAGTATTTGGAATGTTAAATAGTGCATTATCTTACATATCATGAACTAGGTATTTTTTTTTTGTGGTTTTTTAAAGGCCTATGCTTACTAACATGTTAATACTAATGCATATAGCAACAACACATACATTTATATGTACTTTTCAGAAAACATACACAGTCATAGTATAAGATTATAATATACTACTATATAAAATCAAAGGTTGCAATTCTAGAAGAATGGCGCAACTCGCCACCAAAGGTGACTTGTGCCAAACGCCATTGCAAAATGGACCCTGCACCCGATTCTAGAAGTTGCAGGGTCCTGTTGGCTAAGTCCTGCAACTTACTACAAACCCACAGGTACACCAAACAAAGGGCATATCTGAAGGGTTTGCCATAAGCCGCAACCCTGGATGCAAAGGGTGAAAATGCCCCCCATGCCCAGATCCCTCCTGTCCTGCATACCCCACAGGGCTACCTCTTACCCCCAACCACCATACAAGCTGGAAGCCCCACAGGGCTGTTGCATGCCCCTGCCCAAAGTGCCATCACAAACACTGCAACCCACAACCCACAGTCCTGCAATACTGTCCCCAATCCCAGATATCCTCCAATTTGCCCATATACCAGGCATCCCTGGTAGTCAAGTGGCCCACCTCTCCCACCCAGCAGCACCCAACTACCCGCTCCCCCGCAGTACCCATTGGAGGCCGGGGACTGGCACAGCCAACCTCTCACCTCCATGGCCAGCTGCCGACTGAGTTCCGTATGTGTGCTTACTGTATATATGCCCTCAATGCACAATTCATTGCGCGTGTTTATACAGTAAGCGCTCATGCGGGGAGCTCATCGGTGGCTGGCCTGGAGAGAGAGGTGAGTTATGCCAGTCACAACAGGAATGGGTCGGGGGTGGGGTGGACTAGCACAGCTGGGTGGGGGTGAGGGCCACTAGACTACCAGGGATATGTGTGTATATGCACATATTAAAGATTGCAGCACCATGTCTCGGGGTTGGGGCATGGGTCAGGGGTGGACAGAGCTGCTCTGCAGGGCTTATAGTGGTGTGGGGTTCAGGGCACTGGGTGCATGGGCAGCCCTGTGGGGCTTGTACTGTTTGGGGAATGGGGACTGGGGGTGTGTGATGCCCTGCGGGGCACATACAGTATGGGGGATTGTGGGCTGGGGGATGCCCAGTGGGGCACCTACAGCAGTGTTCTGGGCATGGGGGAGTGGGCACATGGCTTGGGTTCAGTCTGGTGGCAGGGTTACACAACCCCCAGAGGATGTAAGTACAGTTACACCATCGAAATGCTGGTATAACTTACATTGCCAGCTCCGGAGGTTGTTCTAGAATCCCGACCTTGGGGACTTTGTTGCTGCCCTACCAGAATTGGGTGCAACTGCTGCTGTGATCCTCCTAGCACCATGTCATAGGGGGTTTACGGTGTAAGTGCTAGCGTATGTCCACTTTGGCGCAAGTTGCCTGTGGCATGTCACAGGCCACTTTGTAGAATACTGTATGTCACAACTGTTGGCATAACTTGCTACTTGTGCCATTTCTTTTAACACAAGTCACGTTATGCCCATAGTATCTCTTCTAGAATTGGGCCCAAAATCTATAATTTGTTACTATCTCTATCACTAATCATTAGTATCTCACAAATTTACAAATGTACAGTAAAGAAACCATGTATACAAATGTACAATGAACATATACAGTTGTACAAATATACTGTATGGGTACTGTAATCATGTAGTAGGGTAGTGTTGCATTGTAAATATATGTAAAAAATAGACATAATACTTGTTACAAACAACACAGAGCTTCCCTTCAGTTGTGTACTACAGTTGCATTACCACAGACATGTTAATGTAATAGTCATAAGTACACTAACATATAAAGTCTGTCATGAAAGTTATGTACCTATAGAATATTAACATCTATGACTGGCTGAATCATAGTATTAAAGTTAGTAGAAGTATTACATCCTTACAGTAACTACTTATGATCAGGGCCCCTACTTTTCTGTGGCACAGTGGGACAAAGTTCTGCCGCAAGACTACCATTTGCCGCAGAACTTCTGCGGCGGTGGTTTGTAATTTCTGCGGAAGTTCTGCGGCACTAACAAACTACCACATCACAGTGCCAGCTTGTCATCCTGACTTCACTTTCATGGCAGTGGTTATAGCAATCAGGATGGTGGAAAGCACAGTAACACTAGTTCAAAAAATAACAGACATAAAAATAATTGTATGCCTAAAAAAGCAAAACAAATGTCTCTCTCTTAAGGTCCTAGCCTGCTGCATAAATGACATATGCAAAGGGGATCTTACGTGATAAATAAGGTATTTATATATGCATGCTATCTATCCCACTAATGAGGTTTCCACTGTCTATCACTTATATATTTATATTTGCTTTCTACACCACTTATGAGGTTCCCACTGTATATCACTTATATATGTATATGCAATATGTAACATACATACAAATATGTGTGTGTGGTGAGAGAGACAGATACTGTATATATGTGTGTGTGTGTGTGTGTGTGTGTATATATATATATATATATATATATATATATATATATATTTTATTTCCATGAACTTGCATCCTCATTCATACAGGTCCCATTGGAAATGGAATAGAGGAGTTATTATAAAACTCATTTTTCATGTCAACCTGCTTTCCCTGACACACTGTGTAACACCATCAGGCCATGACATGCATGTGAACCAATTGTGAGATGCAGCTCTCTGGCCCATCACAATGTGTCCACCATGAGACAGAACACTGCGCCATACCTTCCCAGGCTCCGAGCAGTGATGTGTTCCACCAATCCTAGTGCTGCCCAGCCAGCTCCCAGAGCTAATCTCTGAACCTGAGTTGCCGGCATGGAAATGCAGCATGCTACCCTCTGGCCCAACAGCTGTCCCTGCATACAACATTTCTCAATAACTTTTAGGTGATTCTATCAACTAATGACAATATGTAATCAATAACCCTGGCAAAATGCGTACAGTGCAATTATTTATTTAACAGGTCTTTTCTTTCAGCAGGTCTACACATTATTATATTTCACTTTTCTGGGCATAATTACTTTATTTTCTTAAAAATTTAGACAGTTAAATTCATTTTACCAGTTATTCTTTTCAGATAGCATCTCTATACCTTAAAGGCACAAATAGGTTTGTACAAAGTGAGGTATGGACTTAACAGGTCTGTGCTATTGATAAGGTTTTGTTTAAGTTGGCCCTAGTGCAACAATGTAAGACTGAAAATTGTATTAGGCTGTAGTGCAGGTTGAGCAAATATCACCATGCATGATGTGCTGTGCCACTGTCTCTGGCAGTGGGAGCTGTGGTAGATAAGTGACTGTTCATTTCTGTTGCAGAATGCAGCCATTTCATTAGCTAATGTATGATGTTATAGTAATGATAACATCACATTCTGAACATATGGAGGGGTTGGATATAAAAAGAGGGGAAGGGAACCAGATTCTATGTATAAACATAAATATTAATAAAAATCACCAAGAAGAGTGAATTCTTGCACCACAGTAGTTCTGCGGTAGATTGCAGGTTTTGTGCAAAATTCTGCGGCCGCAGAATTCTAGGGGCCTTGCTTATGATGAACATTGCCACAATAAATCAAGGAGTGCAGCTTCGAGGTCATGTTCATGTACAATCCATGAAATCATAAGGGTGCTGTAACACATGTTAGGACATAGTTTTACAGCCACAGTGCAGCTTGTCAGCTAAGAGAAGGTCAGTCTAGTTTGACATATAGTAATGCCAACTTGTGTTCTTCTGAACATTGTACAACATCATAGGTGAAGCATGAGAAGTGCTTATGCATGTAGTCTGTGTCACTGTGGGACTGTTTCAGCTTTGCATATTGCATAAATCACTAAAACACCAGTAGTCATTGTAAAATGTACAAAACCATAATACAGTATTAAACATGCATTCTCTTTCATGTGTTACTGACTAAGGAATGACATCAGTCATATCATAAGTGTAGGTTATATATCATGCACACAATGGTCCCAATTCCAGAAGGTGACGCAGGGCTTGATGCAAGCCCTGTGTCTGCTGCAATGCGACCCGCAAATGCGTCAACGCTCCTGGATGCAACTCTGTGCTATTCCAGAAGTGTTGATGCAGTTTGTGACACTTGTGCCACTTTACGGCAGCTTGCCCCATTGTAGGGGCCCCCCCATTGATGCAATGCTAGACCATCGGGGAGATGGTCTAGCAGTTGAGTCGTCGGGGACCTGCAGCATCAGCTTCTGGAATCGGGTGCCTGATGCAAGTCGGGACTTGTGTCAGTCACCGTACCACAAGTCCCCTGTGTCAGACGGAATATGTCAGAGAATCAGGCCCTGTTATACATTCTTACAGACATATGTGACATGTAGTACATCTACTCTTCTCCTTGATGAAGGTTATTGAAATTTATCAGAACCAATACATAGGCATCTTTTAATATATGAGGTAGTCTCTGTTTAAAGGTACTTATGTAGCTGTTGCACTCCACCCAACCAGTACTGCACCTGAACCAAGTAACATAGTGGCCAGAATGTACAGATTGTTCATGGTGGAAAATAACATCATGAATATCAAATCTGATTTGATTCAAGATGACTCTACCAGCTGTAAAGTCTGTGATAGGTGTGTCAACTCTTAGTCCATGTGAGTCAAATTTCTGCAAGACAAGGACAAGATACTGAGAAGAGGTTCTAAGCTGTATTGTCTGAGTACAGTCCTTTCACACCTAGTGCACCACCAGCCACTTTGTGCATTTCTGAACAGCTCTCTGAACGAGACAGTATGTGACTGTAGTACATACAGAGAAATCCAGAGCATATACTTTGTGATTAGTGGTGGGCGAAGTTGGTGGAGTTTGCTTCGGGGAGAAATCCATGAAATTCCACCCATTTCGCATAGCGGAATGTGAAATTTCACCTGGCGGAGTGGCCAAATTTCACCTGGTGGAATGGTGAAATTTCTCCTTCCGCAGCAAAATTTCACCTTCCATGATGAAATTTTGCCTTCTGCTGTGAAATTTCACCTTCCGTCCATGGGCGAAATTTCACCTTAGGAGGGTATAAGTTAAAATAAGTAGATCCCTGGTGGCTAGCGCATCCCTCCTCCCACCTGTCCCACATGTACAGACAAATCCCTTGTGGCTAGCGGTCCCTCCCCCCACCTGTCCCACATATAACTGTAAATAATGAAATTATCCATGGTGGCTAGTGGTCCCTCCTCACTCAGTAATAACCTGCCCCACCACCACGCTGCAGAAATGTACAGTAACCCCCCACCCACCCATCCCTCCATATCTCCTCCTTTAGTCCTTATCCTGTTAAAAAAAATCTCTGGTAGTCCAGTGGTGTTTTTGTAAATTTAAACCCCTCCTAAATATGATCCCCAGTTCCCAATCCCTGGTGATCCAAATACCACCCCAGCCTCCCCAGCAGTCAGATGTCCCTGCCACAACCCGCTCCCACCCCATCATAATTCCTGGCATGGCAGTGGCAGATTGGCACAACCCTCCTCTCTCCGACAAGGCTGGCCCACAATTGAGCTGTCAATGAATGAGCTTCATGACAGCTCAATCAGCGAGCTGGCCATGGAGGAGAGAGGAAGAACTGTGCAATCTCGCTGCGGTGTCTGGTTAGGAAGGGGGTGGGAGGCGATCACTGTGGCGGGGAACATCTGGCTGCTGGAGAAAGACTGAGTGGGGCTAGAGTACCTCATGGTAAGTGTGAACATCTAATTAAGAGCATCCTATGTTAGATGTTATCCCGCAATGGGTAAGCGTACCCTATGTTCTACTTTGAGTTAAGCATACCAGACATTCATATTTATTTAAATCAGGATCTTATTCTTAGTTTACACAGTTGAACACAAAATATTTATGCACCACACCTAGTTGTAACTTTTACTCATAATTTTATGTTTATGTATTGTTTGCATTACTTTATGCCTCAGTTCCCTTGGAAAATGGGCAATATTTGCCCTTGGGTTCTTACCCAGTTAACATTTTAAATAAATAACCATGCAGTACCTTTTTTGTGCTCCCTTTAGAAAACAGCTGGTGGTCAAGCTTTCTCTGGCCCAGCACCAGGCAAATGAAAGGGTCTCCGTCCAGAAATTTGGTCTCTTGACTCCTTTATCAGTTTCATGTTCTCATAAAAAACTATCTTTTCTCCATTGCCTACAATAGCTAAGATTAGCTCCTTATTGCTTTGTGCCTTACTGTACGTATCTACTGACTCAGAGCTTTATTCTGTGTATTTACATGGTATAATTTGTTTTGGCCGAAGCTTGTCTGTAATCTGATACTAAATCTGAGCTTTCCTTCCCTTGTTTCTATGTATATGG
Source organism: Neoceratodus forsteri (assembly GCA_016271365.2). Lineage (NCBI taxonomy): Eukaryota > Metazoa > Chordata > Ceratodontiformes > Ceratodontidae > Neoceratodus > Neoceratodus forsteri. The sequence goes on along the minus strand of CM057449.1, from coordinate 1,121,928,228 downwards.
TCTTTGTAAAGCACTTTGCAATACACAATATGAAAGGCTATATAAAATCAACCCCATTAAACATACTATTCGAAACCTTGTTCAGATCTGGTGTTCTCCTCCAGGACTGGAAAAGTACATTTGTGCTCCCAATACATGATAAGGGATCCAGATAAGAATGTAGAGTTATAGACTAATACTCCTATGGCCATTGGTAAGTAAATAATGGAGTCTTTTGCAAAAGAACATGTGGACAGTCAGATTAACAAATTGGGCATTGCAGATTAATATCAACACTAGTTCAAGAAGGGAAGGTCATGTGTTTCTGATTAATTTACGTATCTTTTATGACCCCATTTGTTACATGCTCAAAAAGTTAAACCAGTGGACATATTCTATCTAGATTTTACTAAGGCCTTCAATGTACACACAACTTGATGAAGAAACTGACTTCAATAAACACAGGCATTCCCATGGGGGCACTGGATCACCAGGGATTGGGAACTGGGGATCAGATTCGGGAGGGGGTTTAAAATTTACAAAACCCCACTAGACCACCAGAGATTTTTTTTAACAGGATAAAGACTAAAAGAGGAGATACGGAGGGATGCAGGAGGGGGGGTTACTGGACATTTCCACAGTGGGGCGGGTTATTACCAGGTGAAGGGGAGGGGAGGGACCACTAGCCACCATGGATAATTGAATTATTTACAATTACATGTGGGAAAGGTGAGGGGAGGGCCACTAGCCACCAGGGATTTATCTCTACACATGGGACAGGTGGGGGGGAGGGACCGCTAGCCACCAGGGATTTGTCTCTACATGTGGGACAGGTGGGAGGAGGGACTGCCAGCCACCAGGAGGGATCTACTTATTATAACTGGTTATACCTAGTCTAAGGTGAAATTTCATCCTTGAGGAGGATGAAATTTTTTGCTGCGGAAGAGCTAAATTTTGCCGCTGGGCGAAATTTCACCTAGGCGAAATTCCGGGTTCTGCGGGAAAATTTCTCAAACTGTTCCATGATACAAATTTGCCCACTTTGCTGGCACTCCGCAGGTGAAATTTAAATTCGCTGCATCACTATTTGTGATATCTTTGTGTGAATGACCACAAGACAGACAAGTATACTTGATGACATAGGTGACAGTAAAGTACTGTCACATAGAGATTTGCTCATCCTTCAAACAGTTTATGATGGCAATCATAAACTCAGTGACATCTTGCTGCATGTTATCCACAAAACTTCTATATCCATCATAACCACCTAAAACAAGTCTTAATGATGTGAGAGACTGAACAGTTGTACCATCTCTAGAAGTATCATGTACAAGATGCTTCAATGCCTTTGATAATGGAGTCTCAGGTGAAGTTGTTATGCATTGTACAAAGTGAGGTATATGGAGAAAAGCTTGCATAGTGGAATTAGCATAGCAGTTTACTCCAGTACTGTTATCAAACACTGGGACAACAGCCAACCCAACTGACTTCCTTCATGCAGGTGAGTTTGTGACATTGTGTGGTTGGTCTGCCTTCTTAGTAGTATCAGAAGTCAATTCATGAGTGATTGCTCACTTTCTCTTAGTTACAACAGAAGGTGGTATGGTATCATTGCACTGCACAACATGTATGGGTAGTGGAATGAGAGGCATATCTGGCTGGTACAGAGTCCATAATCGGTTGTAATCTATAATACATAATTTGTCAACTCTGCTGTTTTGTGGTGAGATGCAGATAATGTGCAAACCAGCCAGAGTACAAACACGTGACAGCGCAACATAACTTGTGCCATCTTTGAAGTTGCCAGTGCCTATGTCAACAAAGGCGGAGTCCACACTTAAGCCTTGCAACTTGTGTATTGAAACCACATATGCAACACACAATGGAAATGGTTTCCTGGTTACATAAACATCCTTCACAACCTAGAACTTAACAGTAGTTTGGTGAATGGGTTGTGGGTGTTGTGGGTGTTCCAGGTTGTCAAACTTAACAACAAAACCTTTACACTATTAGAGCAACTAATCTATGGAATTGATTGCCAGAAAGTGTGATCATAAGTAACAATAAAGAAAACTTTAAAAGAAATATAGATAACTATATCAATATGGGAGGAAGTATGAATTATTTAATTATGTCATAAAGGAACTAAAGCATGGGCCTAGGCCTTTTATTGCTCCTAATTTCTTAGTGAATTCTTAGTGAAAAGTGCCTCTACAAAGGTCTTCTGTACATTGTACAGAGAGTCAAGGATGTGACCCATTGCACCATTAACCATGCTATGATCCACGTCAAGACTGTAACGCAACATAATCTGTGCATTCTTACAAACTGTAAGAACAGCATCTAGACCAGCTGTACAGAACACATCAGACTTGAGCTCAGTCAATTATTCAGTAAGCTTTGCTACCAGCTGTTGACTTAAGCAAACACCATCCACAGCATCAACTGCATGCAGAATGATGATTTTGTGACCTTCTCCCTGCAACATAATGGTACTGAATGCAGCACATTGCTTAAAGCGTGGCATGAGACACACTATTCGTGTACTATCTGAATACACTTCGGTGAATACATCACATTCAGCACTTATACTGTAGAGGTACCATCAGGAGTAATTCTACATGTGTTTAACAGAGAAAGATTAAGTAGTGTTAAACAACCAGTCTGAGCCTGATCCAACAATGCCTTATAGGCCAGGTCACCACTCTGCTGCATGTTTTGAAACAACTCTATGTAAGTGAACAACTCCCAGAGGTTAATACCTCCAGTGCACCTAATTGTCTTCTTGGCTTGCTGAATGCTCAGTGCTGAAAATACATGGTCTCCATTAATAGGTGCAAGCTATAGAAGGTCTCCAAACACCACAATACTCTTTCCACCAAATGCATCACCGTAGTCATTTCCAAGAATTTCCTGGAGACATAGTTATATGCAAACAAGCATGACATTTGAGACCTTGCTGATCTCACCAATAATCAAAAGCTTCATTTTTGTGAACATGGAATGAAGGTCAGATGCAACCTCAAAAGCGAGTTTGCAATACTCTTCAGTTTTGCCTTGCTCTACTGGCAACAGGAACAACTGGTATAGAGTTACACCGCCAGTGTTGTATGCAGCCAGTCTGGTTAAAGCACTAACAGCAACCAGACATTGTTACTCCTGTGTGTTTTCTTATCTCAGCTGTAATGGCTTCAGTTAGAAAATTCTTGTATGTCCCTGCCAAACCACTAACAAACATTAGTAATGGTTTGTAGTTTCCACATTTAAATTTTTTGTTCTCATGTAGGATACTATGTCTCACTGCTTCTGTCACAGCAGCATAAACCAGAAGCAGCTGCTGATTCAGGTTTTCTTTCAGTTGACTTGGATCCTTGGTGCCATGGGAACCATGCTGCATAGCACTTTCACTTCAGCCATGAGTACTTCAGGGTCATTCATAAGAAGACGAGCTTCAGGGGTACCCTCTCCTTCAGGATCAATGTTGTCCTGTGAATGAACAGGAGTATTCTCATCAAGCAGTATCTTAGCTTGCTCAAAATGCTCCTTCTCTAACTCCAATCTGTGAATATATGCATCAGAGTGCTGTGTTTTGAAGGTCTCATATGTGAGGTAGAACTGTTCTTCATACATATCACAGTCCCCTTTCAGTGTGCTCTCATTCCTCCATGGCTTGAATAGGAATAAAAGAGCAAAGTAATAATGCTTTTTGCTATTAACAGTGGAGAGACTCAACTTACAGTTGTCAATCAGCCCTGGTTTATGTCTCTTGACAAGACAACCTTCCAAAGCCTTTGACTTTGTAAATGTCTTGTGTACTATCAGGTGCTATGTCAGTCTTGTAGTTGTACCATTTTGCCACCTCAAAGAAGCACATACTGTCCATGCCACTGTGCCTCTTGGGGTAGTATGCATTTATCAGGTTGTTCTTAAAGATATTTTTGGAAGAAGATCAGTTCAAAGCCAGTTAAACATAGAAACATAGAATTTGATGGCAGATAAGGACCACTTGGCCCACCTAGTATGCCCATTTCCCTATCTAATGGATAAGCTGCAGATCCTAGTTAACCAACAGCCTGCTTCCTCCTACCCCCCACTAGAATTACCTTATGTCTTTCCTATGCATTCTTGAATTCCCCCGTTTTTGACTCCATGACCTCCTGAGGAAGGCCGTTCCATGCATCCACAATCCCTCTGTGAAAAAATACTTCCTCACATTACCTCTGAGCCATCCACCCTCTATCTTCAAATTGTACCCTCTTGTTCTTGCACATCTTTTTTCTGAAAGATGCTACCCTCTTGGACTTTGTTGATTACCTTGAGGTACTTGAAAGTTTCTATCATGTCCCCCCTCTCCATTCCTTCCTCAAGGGTATACATATTAAGCTCCTTTAGTCTCTCTTCATATGTCTTCTGGTGCAGACCCTGCACCATTTTAGTTGCCCTCCTCTGGACAGCCTCCATCCTATCTATGTCCTTGCAGAGATGGGGTCTCCAGAATTTCATGCAGTACTCCAGATGGGGTCTCACCAACTGTCTGTACAGAGGGATAACAACTTCTTGTTTCCTCCTGGTGATGCCTCTCCTTATGCATCCCAGTATCCCCTCAGCACTTCTTACTGCCTTCTCACATTGCTTGCCCTTCTTTAGGTCATCTGATATGACTACCCCCAGATCCCTTTCCATTTCTGTTGTTGTTAGTATCTCACCCCCCATTGTGTACTCTTCCCCTGGGTTTTTGTTTCCAAGGTGCATTACTGTGCACTTCTTTACATTGAATCTAAGCTGCCATACATTTGACCATTCCTCCAACTTTGCCAAGTCCCTTCTCATCCTTTCCACCCCCCTTGTGTATCATTCCTGTTGCAGAGCTTTCTGTCATCTGCAAAGAGACATACTTTTCCTTCCAGTCCCTCTGCAATGTCACTTATAAAGACATTAAAGAGGACTGGTCCCAGTACTGAACCCTGCAGTACCCCACTAGTAACCCCTTTCTTCAGAGTGGACTCTGTTTACTATTACCATCTGTGTCCTGTTATCCAGCCAATTTTTTACCCAGACTACCACCTAGGGACCCACTACAAGGCTGGCTAACTTGTATATTAATCTTTTGTGTGGGACTGTGTCAAATGCCTTGCTAAAGTCTAGGTAGACCATGTCCACAGACCCTTCCTGATCTATTACATTGGCCACTCAGTCAAAGAAATCCATTAGATTCATCTTACATGACCTTCCCACTGTGAATCCATGTTGCCTTGGGACCTGTGCCCAGCTGGCCTCTTGGTACTCAACAATTCTTTCCTTCAGAAGTGATTCCATCATTTTCCCTATCACTGAGGTCAACCTAACAGGTCTGTAGTTTCCTGCCTCTGCCCTGCTCCCACTTTTGTGAAGTGGAATCACATCTGCCCTCCTCCAGTCCTCATGTACCACTCCATCCTCCCATGATTTGTTAAAGTGGATAGTCAGTGGTGTCACTAGCTCTCCCCTTAGTTCTTTTAGAATTCTGGGGTGAATCCCATCAGGCCCCATAGCTTTGTCTGCCTTCAGTTTAAAGAGTTCTTTCAGAACCCTTTCTTCTGTGAATAGACTGGTATCAAGACCTCTATCCAGAGTGTTTCTATTGTTTGGCATATGTACCTCCCCCTCCTCTTCTTTTGTGAACACTGAGTAGAAGTATTCGTTCAGTACCCCTGCTTTTTCATTGTCACCCTCTGCCTGCATTCCTTCCCCTTTATTAAGCCTCAGTATCCTTCCCTTGGTCTTTCGTTGCTCCCCAATGTACCTGTAAAATGTTTTATACCCCTTCTTAACATAGTTGGCCAGCTTTTCCTCAGTTTGGGCCATTGCTGTTCTGACAGCCTTCCCAGCCTCCTTCTGCTTTAAATGATATAGTTCTCTGTCCTGTTCCTTCTGTGTTTCCTTAGAAATAAAATTGCCTTGCCTTATATTTCCTGAATGTTATCCTTTTCTCCTTAACCTTCCCTGCCACCTCTTTTGAGAACCATAAACCTTTCCTGCCACCTTTTTTGTGAATCAGTTCCTCAATCTCATGATGAGGTTTTAAGACACTTTTGCATTTCTTCTTGTAGTTCACACTGAGAAACCATACAGCATCAGATTTGCCGTACAAGTGTGTCCTGATCAAATGGTCACTGGCTTCATATGCGCCACACTCCCTGTGAGACAGTGTCTTTAAGCCCAGCGATCACAGTCATGAGGTGATGTAATGGCTGGAGCTAGAAATTTCCTCCCAAAGACCCTGCAAGCTTGTCTGCTCATGTTTCATAATGTACGGTGTCATGTACTATACAAGAGCAAGTGAGTTGTCAGCAACAAACTGAAGATCAATATTTGCTTGCCACATTAGAAGAAGTGTAGGATTGTAATGGTATCATGTCAAAACAGCTATGCAATTGCAGCAACGTCAGTTGGGTGACTATTATAGTGCCAGCACACTATGGGAAATTGCCTGTGTTGGGCGAGAATTAAATGGAGCAACACATCAATGATAGCACCTCTGCCATATGGGCGATGGTGCAAATTGGGTGAACATTCAGCTAACTAAACAGAGAAAAGGAACATACTTGCATCTGATGACAATAGCTTACCCCCACGATTCAGGTGCAATGTGGTGTGGTAATCCTTAAGAGAGGGTTTTCGGGGGGCACATCTTCCTGTGGGGGGTGCAGGGGGGTGGAGCCATGTACACGATGGAGCAGGTCATCTCAGGTGTGGCAGACTGGTCCAGCCATATTTGGTATCTGGACCTCATGGAGCGAATGGTCCAGGTTGTGAGTGAATACAGCTCCTGACCACGCATGGAGTATCTACATGGTGTAGCCTACAATATACATATCAATGTATAACATGATATGTATTTGCTCACAGGGATAGTGAGCTGTTAATGGTATTGTTGTTATTGACATTCGTCTGTATCGTCGGTCGCCGTAATGCATTGCGATATGCAATATTCGCTCAGATTGTAATCGCAGTGTAATTTGCACTGTCTTGACATGGAACCATTGTAATCACTGATATACACCTCATTCTCCTGCCTGGGTAACTCATAGACCCTCTTGGTGTACTTTGCCTTGAGGTGATGATGCATTGCTGAGAATAGTTAATTCATGTGACCTTGCTTGCAGACACATTTAGGGAAATCAAAGTGACATCTGGTGTACCAGTCAGCATGACTCTTTACTGCTTGATGGCAATAATTGCCTCAGAGATGTCATTGGAACTTTTTCACCAGCTTCTACAGTATAGGACTGTGATATTTGTTGGGTATGTGACAAGTGATGAACTTCTGTAGCTTCATTCTCACCAATCTGTGGAGCATCCTTAATCCACAGCAGCATATGGATATGAGGAGTGCCACGTGCCATGTACTCCGTCTTCCAAAAGCAGTACTCTACAAGACCTAGAGGTGGATTGTCCTTTTACAAAATGAATTTAAAAATGTCATTGAAATGATGGTGAAAATGTCGGGATACAGAGACTGGGTCTAGTGAGCATATCTCATCAAGAGTCATAAATGAAATGTCATCAATATCAGTGTTGGCTCACTTCAGTAGTTCGATCAGCTCATCCCAGCTGTATTCAGCACAGCTTAGAGTCACAAACCATGTCACTGTGCCATACTCTGGCAGCATAGATATGCCCTCAGATTGTCTCCAATATCAGTATTCCTCAGTACCACAAAGACTAGAGAGAACAGAGGTCAAGTTCACCTGCAATGTGTTGTCCTTGTCCTTCAGTGGAGTGGTGAGGTGTCGAGTATGTGCAATGGACTCAGAGAGTATACCGAGCTCACTCTCCCACAGCAGGTGGAACAAATACTGAAAGTTTCTGTGGAATGTACCATCCATGTTCAAAACTCTAGATGTCCAGTACTCAGCACCAGGTACACACACTTCACATGCATCCAAATGACCTCCTCTACCTAGTGGAAACAAATCTGAAAAGCACCATGCTTCAAATGTTGCCTCCCAGATACTTAAAGGACTTCCTTCAATCTGTTTCATCTGGTAGAGATCAAAATTGTCTCCAGCTGGGTCCCTGCCATGTAGATGGTGAACTGTGTATTTTTCGTACACATTTTCATTTGTTGCAACATTGACTTTCTTGATCATTGGCTTCCTTGTGTCCAGCATTCCAAACTGAGTACCCATGTTGCTCAGTTCATCAATGTCAAGGTCTGCATAGAAGGGATTATTGCTCTTCAGATACCTGAGAGCAGTTCTCACCTTCTCTACACTGACAACATCCTACCAGATAACCTTAGACTTTGTGGGGACTTCATTTATAAGAATAACAATACTGTTCTCATGTGAGATTGCCTCCACATTCTCTTGTAGAGGTACTGGCAGATACATGACGGAGCCCTTCAGAGACTTCACAAGCTCTTTCTAGGGTATGTTCCATGTCCTTGTATTGAGATGCAGAATAGTCTGGAATGGTTTCATCATTTGTATGAGAATGGGTTCAAACACATTCAACACAGCAATCTCACCAAGTGTCACATCAGCCTCCATATTGTTCAACACAGACCTTGGTGGTAGTGTGTCATGCTTCACGTTAGTAAAACAGTATTGACACATAATAACTGTTGGGTCTAGGTCACAGTTATGCTGTAGTGGTAGAAGTGCCAACAATCACGCCCACATCTCATTCAAAGACTGTACCTTTCCAGATCAACAGTAACAGTCTATTTTCTGTAAAACAGTCTGTGACATGAGACACAGAGTCAAATTTCTCTTTCTGCCAACTCAAATTTGGCAATGGATTTGCCAAAGGTTTTAATGATCTCTGCTTCACTGAGAGAGGCACTGCACAAATCAGTAGCAGATTTTTCATCAGAGAGTGCAGTACAAATATTTATACTACGTTGCACATCTCTAATGATGGCCATGGCACCTTTCATGTCACCTGCATGCAACAACTCATCAAGCTGTGTGTAAATCGATACAGCTTTCCTGACTTTGAAGATTCTGGGCCTGATTCGCAAAGCCCTGCGTCTGATCCAAGGTGCTTGCACCAAACAGATATGGTGCAAGGTGCACCTTGCATCCAGGGCTGCCTCCATGCAATTCACAAAGGTTGCCTGCATTGACCGCAGGCTGCCTGCCCCAAACAGGGCTTGCACCAGCCCTGTACCCTGCACTGCCCTGTGACATGGCACTAGATGGTCTGTGCTGACACAAGCTGCAGCTTGCCATTTACAGACAGCACCCAGTGGGAGAAATTCTCAGTCCCCTTAGACCAGCCAGGGCTGGCCTAAGGGGACTTAAACATCACTCCCCTGGGTGAGCTGTCTTATGGGTAGTGCAGTGTGTCCCACCTCCCCAACCCCACTGTGCCCCACAAGTGCCACGTAGTGGACCCCCATCCACTTTGTGCCCCCATAGGGCATCCAGGTCAGAAGCACCCATCAATGTGCCCCTCAGCATGTATAGATATGGTAGTGCCCCCCTCCAGATCCCGGTGTCCCTGTTAGTACCATGTCACATGCCACCAACCCTCCCACTGGTGCCCCATGCCCCCCACCCATGCAGGTAGTGCCCCTTCCCATCCCCAGACAGAGCAGAGGACTGGCACAGCCCTCTGCACACCTCCACAGCCAGTCCCTAACTGAATGGACCATGCAGTGGATGGTCCAAGGGGTTTGCAGCGAACCCTCCTGTGTGCCATGTGGTTGCTGCATGGCTGGGGTTGACGCAAGTGTTGGGACTTAGGCGACAGCACCTCTCCTGTACCAGAATCTGGTGCAGGGTCCCTGGCACATGGTGCTTTGGCCAAACTGTTGTTTGCTACAGCTTGCACCATCGCAGCCCCGTTCGAGAATCAGGCCCTCTGTGTACAAAGTTGTGCATTGCTGGATTGTGGACAGCAATCATATGCATGTGGTGGAACTCACTATTACAGATGCCACTATCTAAGCATGCCAATTAATGGCCCAGTAGTTCAGAATGTAGATGAATGTCACAGTGGTCAATGGTCTGAAACAAATTGTATCTCTGTTGTTTTTAGTAACAACAAAGAGATTCACAAATTGAGCAATAGCATCAAATGATGATTGTCTGAGAGTGCATGTATCATCACATGCCCATGACAGACATTTGCATTTGTGTCACCCACCTGTTAAATCAGTGTCATCTTCCGAGTCATCTGGTCTCTCTTCGTCACAAAGACGCAACACATTGGACACTTTACAACCCTCATCAATGCTCAGAGTAAAGTCTTTTTCCTGTGCATGATATGATTCCTCCCAGTAAAATGCCTCAGAGTGCTGTGTGTGTAGCCATTGCCTTTTGAAAATTTCACAAAAGTTGTCTCTGTTAAGATTTGCAACCTCCTGCAATTTCATCTTCACAGATTAAACAACATTTTTGAAACGTTCAATCTTCTGCTTCATTTGTCACCATGAACACTCACGGACAGTAAGTGCCAGGTTTACAAAAGTGTGAACTCTGAGATGTAGCTTCATTAAGGCAAGGTGACTCTTTAATCTCTTGCCTTCACGTCTCATGATAGCAGCAATTATCCAACCAACTTTAGCCTTAGCTAAAAAACTTCATTTTGCTGTGATGGCTATGGACAACAGAAGTAGGTTTCTGTTTTCTGCTCAGTTTCTTACTGGCTAAAGCAACAACAGCTTCCATCTGCTCCTTACTATTTAACACATGTGTTTTAAATCTGCCTTTTTCCATCTGAGGAACATTGCCCGGGTGAAACACTCGGTCCCACTTGAAGATCTTCCCACCCTGGTCCACGCCTTTGTCACCAGCCGTTTTGATTACTGCAATGCCCTCTATCTAGGGCTGCCGGGTGTGGATATCTGCCGCTTGCAGCTTGTGCAGAATGCGACGGCCAGGTTGTTGATGGGAGTTTCAAGATCTAGCCATATGACACCTGTGCTGCATGATCTACACTGGTTGCCAATAAGTGGCGGATCACCTTCAAGGTCGCACTGCTGACCTTTAAGGCCCTACATGATTTGGGACCTCACTACCTGAAAGAGCTCTTGATGCCTTACTGTCCTACCCATTCTCTTCGCTCCTCTGACGAGGGATTGCTAGAGATACCCAGGGTATGTCTAAAGACATTTAGAGGTAGATCTTTTGCCTTTATGGCACTGACCCTGTGGAATTCTCTACCTCGTCAGATACGAGATTGCCTGGCTGTGGAAAGTTTTAAAAAACAGCTAAAGAGTTTCCTTTTTACCCAAGCATTTGCTGGGACGTAACAAGTGGGTGTTATTTATGAATGCTGTATTTATTGTTTGTGTAGTTTGTTTTAAAGTGGTTTTGAGTTGTTGTAAAAGCGCCCTGAGCTTGGGAAGGGCGCTTGAAAGAAATACATTTTTACTTTATTTTACTTTACTTACAAGTGATGCATTTTTTGGTTGCTAATGTGCAACTAACTGCAACAGATATGGAATCAGTACCTGGCAACCTATTCTTGTCTATAGAATGGACAATGGTCTTATGATTCAAAGTCTTGGCTGAAATGCTGTTTGAACTCTTCAGCTACACTACACTACTATGATAGCTGTCCCATCTATGGTTAGCTATACGTCTGTTTCTCAGCATCTCTCCAAACAACAGTTGCAACACTTCTTCCAAATGATCAACTGTATCAGACACCTACAAAAGAAGTAAAGAAAGAATACAATTAGTTGTGAGAAGCACACACCTTTTTTAAAACATGCTACAGAATGAATGTATATTTAAAACCATAGTAAACTGTAATAGACAGTGGCCCAGATATTCAAAGGGATGCGCCTGGCGCAACTCAATTGCACCATGCGCAACCCCGCAATGTGACCTGGCGTGATATTCAAAATGGGCATTTGTGCAGCACAAATTCCGATACACCAGGGTGCACTGCAATTGTATGCAGTGCATCTGAAGGGGGCGTGCCCATGCATATTCATCACATCCCGATATTCAGCCCAGATGTGCAGTGCATACGCTGTCTCAACCCCCAGATGCACTGCAAACCTGGATGCAAAGCTGTGCCATGAAAACTAAGGAACAACTGCTGGCCACCCACAGGCAGACTGCTGTATTGCAGGTGCAACACAGCAACCGCTGGCCATGGGTGGCCACCCACCCACCCAGAACACCATCCACAAGCACCCAAAAGGTCCCTGGTAGTCTAGTGGTAACCCCATCCCCAGAGCTGTGATCACTGGTAACATGAAATAAAGATGATTCCTGGTAGCCTAGTGGTACCCCCCACCCTCCTGTAGCCCCATTCACTGGTAAAATGTAATACAGACAATCCCTGGTAATCCAGAGGGCCCCCCTTCCTTCCCAGAGCCATGATTGCTAGTAGAATGTACAAAATACAATCCCTGGCAGTCCAGTGGTCCCCCCCACCCCTAGCCCTGATTGCCGGTAAAATTACATATTGCACGCCCTGGTAGTCTAGTGGCCCCTACACCCCACCCGTAACCCCAATCACAGGTAACCCCCACAGAACATACACCCTGGTGGTTCAGTGGCACTCCCCATCCCTCCTACCCACACAAGACCCCTTGCCCACCCAGCTCCCCCCCATCTTCAGCGGGTGGCTGCAACCCACCTGCATACCGCTCGGCTGCCTGCTGAATGACAGCATGCAGTATGAGCTGTAAGCCCATTGTTCCACAGTGCATGCAGGTGGGTTGTAGCCACCCACCAATGACTGAGGGAGCTGGATGGGCAAGGGGGTCCTGTGAGGGTGGAGGGGTGGGGGTGCCACTGGACCACCAGGGCATATGTTCTGTGGGGGTAACTTGTGATTGGGGTTATGAGTGGGGTGTAGGGGCCACTAGACTACCAGGGCATGCAATGTTTCATTTTACTAGCGATTGGGGCTAGGGTGGGGGGACCGCTGGACTGCCAGGGATTGTATTTTGTACATTTTACTGATCATTGTGGTTCTGGGGAGGGAGGGGGGACCCACTGAACTATATGGGATTGTCTGTATTACAATTTACCAGTGATCGGGGCTATGAGAGGGTGGAGGGTATGGCTAGCCTACCGGGGATCATCTTTAGTTTATGTTACCGGGGATCGTGGCTCTGGGGAGGGAGGGGGGAACCACTAGATCACCAGGGAATGAGTTTGATATACTATTACCTGCGATCATGGTTATGGGGCAGGAGTTGCCCCGGGACCCCCTCGGTCCACACATCATGCTGTGCAGGGCGCCAGGCACAATTTGCTGGTCTGCCCTGTGCAACACATGCAAATGGGGCCATAATGACATGCAAATGGCCCCATTTGCACCTTGCATATTATATGGCCTCATTTACATGCCCTCTTCTGAATATCACGGTTGATGTGCCCAGTGCAACTGCATTTGCACTGGTGCATTCCCATGCTCCCTATCTGTGGCTTGCATCGGGGCAGTGCCACTGCACCATGAGCAGTCCAGGCCATATTCAACAGTGCTGCGGCATGGCGCATCACCATTGAATATCACCTGGTCCTGGCCCCGGTGTATCCCAGCTGCACTGCACCCACACTTGTGCCATTGCCAGGAGCAGTCTGAATATCTGGGCCAATATGTTCAAGTAGTTTCATTACTCATGCACATTGCTCTGTTTTTGACAAGACAAAGGATGGCAGGAAACTTCAGATGCACTGTGCGGATGGTTGGCAGCAACTAAATTTGCAGAGGTGGTGAATTTGCTCAAACATGTCACTTTGGTAGTGATTTGCACCTGCCAAACTGCAGGGTTAAGTGGTTTGATGAGGGTGGAATGAGATGGAAACTCCTTCTGCCTACTATGCACTGGCTACTAAGCAGCCACCCTGTGCCAGACATTTTGCTGATCCATCTCGGAGGTAATGATTAAGGTGATAAAAGATGGGTAGATTTAGTGTCTGGAGTTAAATTGGACGTAACTTCACTGACAGAGATGTTGTCTGTCTGTAGGATTGTCTACTTGAACATCACAGAGCATATGACCTGGCATGCAGAACATCACATGTATCTGCTTGACAGAGTTAGAAAAAAGGCAAACATCCAAATTTCTGCATATTTACATGAGCTCGAGATGCATACCATACATCACCCACAAATTAAGTATTTTAAAGATTGGCTATGCTTACAGAGGGTGTGCACTTCTCAAACACTGGCAATTGCCTCTTGCTGGGGGACCTTCGAGATGGCATCCTCACAGTGCTCTGATGTGCAGTGTGTTATAGAATTACTGTGACCTGTATAACCAAACAGCTCTTTTAAGAGCCAGCTATTTCTTGGTCAAAAAATAGATGAAACAACAACAACACACACACACACACACACACACACACACACACACACACACACACACACACACACACACACACACACACACACACTTTACCAATTTAATTTCTGGCACCACACAGTACTACATCTCTGTCAATACTTTGAAACAACACTGTTCCATATGTATACAATAGCTGCTTTCAACTATTACACAATTTTATAACAATTATCTTCAAGTTAACTGATATCTACCAGCTATATGTTTTGCTGTGAGTGTGTATTAGCTTGGGATGGGTGGGGGAAGAGGGTAACACACTAAATTACATAATAAAAAGATCACACATACTGTATCCTTAAATATTTCTTTGGTATTTACAGTACTGCAATCAGATGAATACAATTTTGTTGTTTTGCCAATATGTGTTGTAAAAATATGTGATGTGTCATAACATACAAGCAACAAAAAATATTAGAAACGGTGTTATTTCAGGTAAATATTTTTGTTGCTGTAAAGTAACATTTTATGTGTACTTTTTTCTTTTTAGAGAATGTCTAAATTCTGGACAGCAACCAAAGTCCCACTCCTAGTGGAGGCGGTGGGCAAGGAACGTGACCCCAAAATTTTAATGAGGGGCACCAATAAAAAGTTGAATGAGACCTGGAATGCAGTTTCCAGGTACCTTCACAAAAAACATCATTTGCCCAACAAAACTCCAATGATGTGCAGAAAGAAATGGAAGCTGGTGAGGCAGCAGTTCTACCAGCTGAAAGAAGAGGGGAAAGTAAAAGATGAAGACCAGGCCTGATACAGCCAGGAGTATAAACTATGGGAACAGGCTAGCAAGCTGAAGTTAGGAGAAAAGGTGATAAACCGTAAGTAACATAATTACATAATTACATTATTATTTTAAACATGTCCTGCAAATTTAGCTTTTTTGTTATCCTAATTAATATTTTATATATTTTAAGGTAGAAATACATGTTAATACTATCTTAAACCATATTACTTAAGTAATAAAACATGTCAGGGGTGGGGGAAGAATAAGCATGCTTTACAACCATTTCATAAGAAATATCACATTGTTTACCTTTAGAAAAACAACAGTAGTGTGTGACTAGTAGTTATGTATAGTTACATGTTTTACATGTACTGTATCATTGGGAATTGATGAGTGAAAGATTTATAGATACAACTGTTATACAGGCAGCAAACTAATGAAATGTACACAGATTCATCAGAATCTCATTCTATACAAGGAACCATGTTTTGTTATGTGGTCTGTTGTTATACTTGTATAAATCAAAGTACACTTTTGAATAGTTACTTGCTTAATGTAGCTGTAAATTTAATAAGCACATTAGTTCTGAAGAATTGCTTTCTACAAATAAAAGACTATCAATTACATGTTATGTGCTAAACCGTGTTGTCATCTTACATCTCTGTTTCATTTGGCAGTGTCAGTGGCTCAGTAGGTAGCACACTCACCTCTGTGGCTGGGAGATCAGAAGGCTGTGGGTTCAGTTCCCACATCTGGCACTTGGGTTAATATCCCAGTACTGACACTGTAGTGCAGCATGAGAGGGGTGCTGCACTTCTGAGGTGCTGTCTTTCGGATGAGACTTTAAACCGAGGTCCCATCTGCCTGGATTGGTGGTAGTTCAGGTGGATGTTAAAGATCCCATGGTACTTATCGAAAAGAGTAGAGGAATTTTTTATTAGAACAAGAAATACATTACATCATAAGTAATAAAGGTGACCACAAGTAATAACCAAAAAAAAGATAAATACAAACATCAAAAAAAAAGGAACAAAAGAGAAATCTGTAATCATTCCCCATACAATACCATGAAACCAATACCAGAGAACCTAAAATCTAATAAGAAGAGAACTAAACTCAAAACTTACATCCCCCGAATACCTTCCCCCTGTAAACAAACCATCCTCCATGAAAATGAAAGAAAATAAAAGGAAAAGGGCATTAGGTGACAAAACCCATATTTCTCCAGTAGACCTGGATCATGTCCCTGGTAAACCTTCTCCCATAATTTTCCTTGACCCGAGATATAGCAGATTCAATATGGGAGATCACAATTGCCAGAGGCAACTTAATCTGTTGTATCACCAGTTGGCATCTACTCTGCCATAAATAATATTTAATAACAGCAAATATCATTAGCAAAGTATTGTCATGAAACATCTTCCATACTCCTGAAAAATCTCCCAATATTAAGGTTTGGTAACTCAACCTATGAACAAAAGGCCAATTCCATTTAAGGCCCAACTCCTGCCAGAAAAGCTGCGTCTCTGGGCACTCCAAAAAGAAGTGCTGCATAGTTTCCTCAATGGCAGGGCAGAAAGGCTGCAGACAGTACTCTCTTGTACTGCCTTATATTTCGAGTTGCCCTGAACCCCCAACCTACCATGGCAACAAAGCCAGGTAACATCCCACATAAAATGAGGAATTCATGTGTCTGTTAAAATTTTAAGAACCTGAGGTGACTGTCTGGGGTAGAGTGTGGAAAAAGCAGTGGTTCCAAATTGCTGTACCCTATGACTCTATGGTACAACTGTTTACGCTGTAGGGTAAGAAAATCATGTTTTGTCAATTTCCATTGTCTCACTTTTTTTATGGAATCGACGGCATAGTCCTGCAATGCCCACTGTTGTAAAACCTTCGGGGCAGCAGGGGCCATTTATTCATAAATGGTTGTAAGGCTGCCATAACCCATTATTGACCAATGGAAAGCTTGTCCAACTTGTAAATCTGTGAGATCCCATCTAGAAACAGTGTGAAAAAAACTGACAGGGTTGACCATGTTTAAACCACCCTTATTCAATGGCCTATAAGTGACGTCCCTTTTAACTGGGTTCAGCCTACTTCCCCATTACATCTGAAAAAAATTACTAAAAAGCTGGGCCTCAAAATGGGCTGGAGGACTGAATACGGAACTTAGACAAACAAAGAGGGGCAACAGAAATTTCTTTATTACCAGAACCCTTTTTTGTTTTCCCAGTTTCCAATTTTTCCAAATCCGGATCTTAGCCTCACAAAGACCCAATTGTTTGTCCCAATTAAAGGAAGCTGCATCTGGCATACCAAACCAAATGCCCAATATTCTGTGTGGATCCCTGTTAATCTTAACACCTGCAAAGGTTTGGTTCAGATCTCCCCCCCCCCCCAGCTGTAACAGGATAACTACACTTTTATCTTTGTTTATAGCAGCTCCAGAGGGCTGAGTGAAGTGCGAGATTATTTATAAAGCCTGGATGCCCGAGTCCTTATCATAGACAAGCAGCACATGATCATCAGCATAGGCCTTAACCGTTATAACTGGACCACCACCTTTAGGGGATAAACCTAAGATCTGTGAATCACATTGTAACTCCCAGATAATGGGGTCCAGAGTGAAAAGAAATAAAAGAGGGCTCAATGGGCACCCCTGTCTCATTCCTTTCTGAAAGGGAATTGTGGCCCCCAACAAACCGTTGACAGATAGAATGCATTTCGCTTCCTTATACAATATCTGAAGCCAAGAGATAACAGTAGGGGGAATTTCATACTGCTCTAAAACCTTCCATAAGAACGAATGCCGTACTCTATCAAAGGCCTTGGCCTGATCTAAAGCCATAACAAAACCCATGCTGTTCTGGTTCCATTTGGCATCAAAAAGCGCTCTCAAAATAAAGAGAGTATGTTTAATGCTTCTAAAAGGTACAGAGCACGTCTGAGCCTCGTTAATCAAAATATGAGCTACGCATTGTAGTCTAGCACTTAGAATTTTGGCCAGGATTTTGTAATCACAATTTAGGAGACTAATTGTCTCCAATTGTCTAAAGAGAATTTATCCCCTTTTTTGTAGATATAACTAATAATTGCGGTGCCAAAATCCTGCAGGGAAACCTCATCATGATGTAAAACATAATCATAAACTTGGTACAGGATTTCACTGAGTGTCGATGAAAATAACTTATAAAAATCGTAAGACAAACCATCAAGACCCAGTGAAGTCCCGGTTTTCAGGGTCTGAAGGGTGGCTAAAATCTCCTCCCTAGTAATAGAAGAAAGTAAAAGGTCAGCATCTGTGACTGAAAGACAAGGCGTGGGAGCAGAAAACAATGCATCAAGAGCAATCCCTACCGGCCTTTTGTCAGAAAACTCCCTCAGCAAATGGCTGTGAATCAATTGCAACATGTGTCCATCCCTTCTTTCAACAGCACCCATTGTATCATAAAGGCCAGCCATCAGGGTCCTGTCCAACCTCTGCTTGCAGGCCATAAAAAGATCCGAATCAGGGGAAATACTAATACCATATCGCATCTCCGCATTCAGAGATTTTACCTGATCATACTGATACTGTACCGTACATTTTTTAATTTCCAAAATTTGTTTCGAATAAAGAACCTGTTCCCTATCTGGAAAAGACATCAGTTTATAAAACTGATTCCTGTAGCCAAGATATTTAATATAATCTGAATTCAATCTTTCTTTTCCATAGGAGATGAAGAGTCGTTTCACAGAGCCTTTAGTATCAACCCACCATTGCCAGGTGTCACCATACAGACACAACACCGAAGCTCTGACAGCTAATAAAGTTTCCAGTTTACACAACAGGTCTGCCTGTATCAAGACCGCAGTATTTAATTTCCACCTACAGTGAGAAAAAAGCTTGGGGGGGCAGGACCCATATTAAACACCCCAATTAATAAACAATGATCTGAAAATTCAGTGGGCTGAAGCTGCACATGCACTGGAAGACAATATTTGGAAACAAACAATCAATTCTAGTGGAATAGATATTCATGAGATAAGTGGGCCCAGGACTCTTTTCAAGCATCCGGTAAGTTTCCGTGAGAAAAGCATCTTTAACAACAGAACAGAGTGCATGGAAATCACAATAAACTTTCTTTTGATCAGAAAGGGGGGTGTCCAAGCTGCAATTAAAGTCTCCGCCCCATATGATATGTTTCCATGTAAAAAGATATGGCTTTACTAAAGTAAATAAATAAATTCTAAGAACTTTCATCTGAGGGCATAAATATTAATAAGTCAAAAATCAAAATCTTGATACCTACAGTCCAATATCAAAGCCCAGCCTGGGGAAAAGTCTATAACTTTAGTGATAGAGAAATTAGGGTTCTGAAAAAGAATTCCCAAGCCATCCAAACTGTCCTCCCGAAATGACCAGTAGGAAGGCCCCCAAACCCAACTCCTTTTCAATTGAGTGATATCAGATAAAGAAGAAATGTGGGTTTCCTGCAGGAAAAAAACATCGGCCTGTAAAGTGTGGAAAAAGGACAGGAACATTAATTTCCTTTTGCAGCATTTGAGACTACAGACATTTAATGTGGCAACAGTAATGGAGGCCATCCGGTAAGCAAGAAAACAGGCCAAAAAAGAGAAAAGCCCAAACACAAACTATCCCTTCTCATCCAGAATCTCCCTATCTTTTCTTTTTTTTCCTTTATTCTTTTTCTTGACCCTACTCAGGGGATGTTTATCCTCATCCTCGAGTTCGGAGGCTACCCCTGAGAGCAGTGAGGTATCAGATTCTCACTCAGAATCCCCCCCCACCTTGAAAAGGCAAAAAAGGATTATGAGTTAATAATACTGAGGCACTCTGAATTTGTTTTGTGTGAGCTCTTGTTACCCTCCTGGAGTGTACAGCTGGGGGGGCATCATGTCCTTCTGGCCCACCGGACCAGGCCCGGTGTCATCCGAACCCGGGGTAGCCACAGGGATGGGATCCAAAATGACAGTTAACTTGCCATCCAGCCCTGCCTCAATCATAGGGTCCGGTCGTGGCCTAGCAGGGTGGCTGGCATCCCGGACCCATGCCACAGGCTCCGCTTGGGTTTGCTGAGTATCAGGAGTCTCATGCTGTGGAGCAATATCATCATGGGAAGTGTTGGGCCCCATCCAACTCCTCTTATCCTGAGTAGTCTGTACCAGATTTTCCTGATCCCATCCTTGGGCTCTATTCCCATCTGCTCAGGGACACTGATGATATGCATGACCCTTTTCATCACACAAATTACATTGAAAAATATTGTCACAGTTCACACTGGGATGACCATACCCTCCACAGAGGGAACATTTCAACATATCACATATGCTACTTAAATGGGTCCTGGCCCCACATTTATAGCACACCCTCGGTTGGCCTCCATAAAACAGAACTCCTCTGTCTTTACCCAAAAAGAAACCATTGGGTAGAAGAGTGACCTCGGAATTGACCTGAAAGAGTTTGATCTTGAACCTCCCGCCTCCTGTCCATAGGCTCTTATCATCCACAATAGCCTCAGGAGGCCCAAGGACATCACACCGATTTTGTAACCAGTGGTAAATGTCGCTAACATTAACCCCCTCATTGCAAAACATAATCATAACGGTTCTACTGGCAGGTTTTGTCAGGGGAATAGCAATAAAGGGAATCCATAAAGGAGTTTTCTTGACATGTTCATATTTACTCCCAAATCTCTCCAGACTGACATTGGTTCTAAAACTAACGTCAAAGGTATCCTCTCCAGAGATATGGATTAGGGCATAAATATCTACGGGCAAAAATTGCATGGAACTTTTCAGAAGATGTCTCGCCACATAATACCTATCAGGGTGTTCTGATAAACTACCTCTGTAGTGAAGACATACTGCATTTTGTCTGGGGGCATGTTCCAATTTGCTTTTGAACAAGTCTGCCAACTTAGGCCCGTCCCCCATCTGTTAGAAGACTCTGAGGAACCCCTAGTGGTATCAGGAGGATCAGGGTGTTCTTTGTCAGACAAGGTGGGGACAGGCACTAATTTCCCTAGAGACTCCCCACACCCCCTGCAAAAGTTTGGCGCCCACAGGCAGACCCCCTCTCTGAGCCCCAGGTAGGACAGGACTAGCATATGATACAGTGTGTACAATTTTGGTAGAATCAGTGACCAAAGTCCCCATAGGTACAGGCTACAAAGCAGATGAATCCAGTAAATCCCAGCCAGGTGGAGCTGCAGACAGTGTCTGAGCCCTGCTTCCTGATACCGGTTGTGCCAAAGAAAAGGAAGTAGAAGAACTAGTACCTTCTCTGGGGTCCCGAAAGTCAGAGTGAGCCAAAACTCCATTCTGTTTATCATCCCAGTCCTCTTTAAGAACCCAGTGGCCGTCTGAAAGTTGCAACCATCCAGCATTGTTCAGGGAGTCCTCAATAGACCGGTCCCAAATTTCCATCAGAGGTTGACAAGAAATGCCAAAGTGAGCACAAACCGTTTGCGAAACGGTCACTGTGTCATGACGCCGAACAACGCCAGCAGTATCTCCCAGGTGCAAAGCATCCCCAGCAGGTCCCTTGTCACAAATCTCTGGAGCGGAACATGTGGAATCACCTTGCAAGGGTTCAGAAGAACCAAGTTCTACAGGTAATGAACTCCTTGTCTCCATATCTGTTGTGTCAAAATCGGGGCCGCTAATAGCAGGAACAATACGAACCACCTGGTCAACCACAGAAATTTCCAGACAAACTGCACCAGTGGTCTCCAGAACCTCTCCCATGTCCATCTGAACTGTGAATGGCTCCTCCATCATGGTCACAAGGGGTCCCCCTACCGTCGGAGTAGGGGAATTTTTAATTTAAAACTTAAAACAAAATATACAAAAGCGTATTGCTTCACACAAAATCATAATGAAAGAAATCAACAACATAAATAAGTATTATGACATACATGAACTGCAAACATAAATAATCCAAATTTATACAAAACCCCATCCCAGCCCCACTAAAAGAGTAGGGGGAATTTTTTTTTAAATTATAACAAAATTATAAAAAGATATATAAATTAGTATTACATCATACATAACTATAAAAGGAAAAGAAACAAAAACATAAACAAGTATTAATTCATTCCACAATCCTGAACGTATAACAAACAATATAACCTAACCTCTTCCCCCTTCCCACTAAAAGAGTGGGGGAATTTTTTATCCAAAACTTAAAAGAAACTATAAACAAAGCAGTAATTCTTCATACAAAATCATAAAAAGGGAGAAAACCTAATACAAAAAATATTTCTTCATACTGTAATCCCCAAACCAGAAATAAAATATCGTAAGCATAGTCCTCCCCCTTCCTACTAAAAGAAAAAGTATCATTACACATCACAAAACATAAATTGAAGGAAAATACAATATTAACATATATTGATTCTTATTCCCTCACTGCAGAAATGAGGAAACTAATGCAAACTATGAAATAAAGAAGGAAAAAAAAATCTGAAAACCAGAAAAACCAAAAAAACTACAGAATGATTGCAAACCACGAGGGTACATACCCACCCCCCAAGCCCCCAAAAGGGTGGAAAATTCCTCAAGTAATCAGAGGACATAGATAAATGCGACAGTGAGCTGTAAATGACAATAATAGCCTACATGTATTTCAACCCGTTTCCAGCCAAGACATCTTTCTCCACCAAAGCTTGTATAGATCTGGGTTCACCCTCTCCCTTTCCAACCTCTGCCACTTTATAACATCTTTCTTTATGCTGAATAAAATCTGACTTTCAGTTTTCAACTGTATCCAAAGTGTCAGACCACAATGAGCCTGCCAAAGCTGATAGCTGATAAACCCCATTAAAAGATAGATTGTAGTTACATCATAAATTACCTATGAGCCAGGAAGCACACCCTCAGTCCATATCTCTGGTGATTGACCTTGACAAGTGTTCAGTGGCCATGTGACATGAAAACTAGACCAAAAGGAAATAACAAAGGGACAATCAATTAAAAAAGTGACATAGATTCAACTATTCACATACAAGACTCCTCTCTTGGGCAAAACCTCTCTGACAGTTCCTTATGATTCATATTACCCTTAACCCCCAATTTTTTGTGCATGCATAACCATTAAAAATCCCATAAATATTTAGGGATTCTTTTATTAGTCAAGAACACCATCTTTGAATGTTGGTCAGCTATAGGCAACCCCAGATACCATGGAGCAGTATAAAAAAAGTCTCTACTACTCCAGTATGGAACTGTTTCCAAGAAGATGAGCAAAGAGAGCTCTTAACTATTTTCCAGGCTTTTAATTTCCAAATCACCCTCGGAAATGACTTGGGAACAAAGACATCTTCATCTGCCAGGGTAAAAAATTAGAGGGGTTCCAATTTTCTAATAACTGGCTTATACCATCCTCCACCCATGGGGTCCAAACCTTATTCACACCCTGCAAGGGAGGTATCAAATTGTAAAATATAAAAGTAACATTTCAAAAAAACTTTTGGGTTCAACATCCCGAGTCCTCCTTCATGAATTGGCAGATAGGTGATACCTCTTTTTACCGGGTTCAATCTGCTCCCCCACAAACTTAGGAAAAATACACTATAAAGGGAAGCCTCCAAAGATTGTAGGGAAGGATAAACTGCTGCTAGAAACAAAAAGTAAGGCAATAAAAATGTTTTAATAGAATAAATGTGCTTAGCCTTTGACATCTGCCCTTTATTCCAAAGGACCACTCTATCACAAGCCGCCATCGATTGTAATT
Organism: Neoceratodus forsteri; assembly: GCA_016271365.2. Classification (NCBI taxonomy): domain Eukaryota; kingdom Metazoa; phylum Chordata; order Ceratodontiformes; family Ceratodontidae; genus Neoceratodus; species Neoceratodus forsteri. The sequence goes on along the minus strand of CM057449.1, from coordinate 1,121,904,483 downwards.
CCCAGTTATGTCGCTGGGCATCTGTGCCACCAAAATAGACACCCAATATTTTCCTGTAACCAAAATCTACAGGTATATCCAAAATCAAGGCAACATCAGCAGCATCATATCCTAATGGCAGGATCCCACTCTTCAAATTATTAATGGATGACCCAGAAATTTCAGAAAAGGCCTTCAGTATTAAACGAGCTACTTTAGTGGAAGAACTGTCAACTAGAACCAAAATTAAATCATCAGCATATGCTACAGAAACAATCTGCTTATCCTCACATCCAACAGAGAGGCCCGTAACCATCTCTGTCATGTTCAGGGCATACAATTAGGGGTCTAAGGACATCACATACAACAAGGGCTCAGTGGACACCCCTGTCTCACAACCCTATGTACCATGACCTCTCGTCCTAGCCAACCATTAATACTAGGTAACAAACTAATGCCTTTGTAACATGTTTTTAACCAGCCTATGAATCTAAAAGGCAAACCATAGCAATAAAAGTCTCCCAAAGGTATGCATATTCCACCTGATCGAAAGCTTTTGTTTGATCAAGACAGACAAGATGACCAAATACCTCTCATGAGACCTCCTTATGAATAATCTCCCGGAGAAGAATAAGGGCATCCTGTACCCGACTTTTTGGGACCCCACTAAATTGAGAGGGATGTAATATGGTATACAAAACCATCTGTAAATGATTGCTCAAAACTTTCATCAAGATTTTATAGTCTGTGTTAAGAAACGACAATGGCCTCCAATCTTTCAAATCCCCCCTTTCCCCCTTTTTTAATATTAATAACAAAAACCCCTGTAGCATACTTTCAGGGAGATTCTCATTCTTTAATCCATCATTAAAAACCTCACCCAGTTCTACCCCCAAAACTCCCCAGATCTCTTTATAGACTTCATGAGGGAGCCCATCAGATCCGGAGGCAGTCCCTGCTTTAAGTGACCAAATCACAGTCCTGAGTTCCTCTTGCGAGATGGATTCTATCAGGGTATCCTGCAACTCTGGTGATAACTGGGGTAACTGCCTATTAACCAACCAATTTTGTATGCTATCTATTGGAAGGGGTTTGCTTGTAAAGGATTTGGAAGCTTAAGTGTATATTTCATTTAAAATGTTTTTATTAGATGTCACTCGCCCTCCATCTGCGGTGTTCAAATACGTCATGCTATGGTATTCTTGCAGGAGCCGTGCTGATTCAAATGGTAATGTGTCTCTTTTTTTCCCCATAAATCCCATACTTATGCTTCCGTTCCATATTTTTCAAAACTTTCAACTGCAACCAAGCCAGTTCAGTTTTTAAGCCTTTAATCATGTTATGGCACTCAGTCCCCAAATGCTGTCGGAGATTTGTCCAGAATTTAATAGGTTCCCTCAGATATCTTAGCTCATAATGTTTAGTTTCCCATTAGTGCGACCAATCTTCTGAAAATAAACCCTTATTTCCTGTTTAGTGTCCTCCCACCATTTATCCGTACCATTATATAGAAAAAAACCCGACTTGCATGCAATTAAAAGAGAACGAAACCCCTCCCTCACCTGAGGGATATCCAACAAGGTGACGTTTAATTTCCAGATCCCAGGCCCTCTCTGGGTCTCAGGCACCTCATCCAGTACAAGTGTGAGAAGTCTATGATCTGATGTAGCCACTTCTTGTAACGATTTTGGCTGTACAACAAAGCCAGGTGAGACAAAAAAATAATCTATCATGGATGCCCTAGGTCAACAAAAATAGGTATTGCTGTTCCCACCAGCATAAGTCTCAAAAGCATCGACCAAACCTACATCTTTAATCAATTGGGCTAAACAAGATGCATCACAATAAACCTTCTTTCCCAATACTGAAGTAGTCTGGGAAGGCAAGGAGCAATTAAAATCGCCCCCTAGAAGGACTGGATAGGAAGTGCTCAAAAATGGGTAAAGGGATTTAAACAAGGCTACCCTATCAAATTTATTTTGAGGGGCATATACTTTTAATAATTGTAAAAATGTATTACCCCACTTGATATCTAATAACAAAGCTCTACCTTCCAAAATCTCTATGTGATGTATGCATGATCTATGTGTTACCTACTAAATTGAACCCAATCCACTAAAGTAGCTGACCACACCTCCCCCCCTCCCCATCACCACCAGCTTTCCCCAAGGCTCAGTTCTTGGCCCCATCCTCTTCTCCATCCTTCTAAATGATCTGCCTAATTCTTGCTCTTCTACCATGATCCACATGTACGCAGATGACATGGTACTCTTTACGTCTGGCCGGACTCACAAAGAACTCACTTCCAAACTTCAAACTGATTTCAACAAAATCCAGCACTGGTTCAATACCAACCAACTCTCCCTTAATGCTAAGAAAACTGTCTCTATGTCCTCTGGTACTAGACAGCGTCTATCCAAACTCACCTCCCCTCTGATCTTCCATACCCTAAATAACACCATCCTTGATGAAGTGCCCTCCTTCAGATATCTAGGGGTATGGCTCGATCGCCACCTCTCCTTTTCCACACACGTGGATGCCATCACTTCAAAACTGTGCCCAAAACTTGGCACCCTCTACAGGAACCGCACTAGTATCCCGCTACCTGTCAGACGTGAGTTAGTCCTGAAAATGATTCTACCCACCTTCGACTACTGTGATGTCGTCTACAGCTCCGCCTCTAAGACCACCCTAGCCAGACTCGACCCCCTCTTTAATGCTTTCTGCCGCTTTGTCCTCGATACCCCCTCGCTCACATCACTGTGAGCTCTACCATTCACTGGCCCTCCATCCCTGAGTAACCGGAGACAAATTCATAGTGTTAAATTCACTTCCAACTTCTGGCTCGGCTCCCTTCCGCCCTACCTCATATCCTCCCTATCTTCCCCACCTACCCCCGATCCACTCCCTCAGGTCCACTGATGCTAGGCTATTAGCCATCCCCCACCGAAGGACCACCGCCGGCCAATCAACCTTCTCCTACCTTTTCCCTAAACTCTGGAATGGCCTGCCGGCCCAGATCCTCCATTCCTCATCCAAACACTCCCTATCCTCTGCCCTTGCTAACTTCCTTGCACCAAATTGCAACTGCCTTTGACCCCCCCTTTTTTTGATCGCTTCTCTTCCCCCATCACCCCTTAGTGCCTGACCAGCGGCTTGACCATTGCCTAATTGCCTGGCTTATATGCTGCCCTACGCCTTTACACTCTCACTCTTCCACTCTTCTTCTCCAATATCTCCCTTCTCTTCAACCTTACTCACAGACACTAACTCCACTTCCTTCTCCCCCACCTCACCTATACCTCCCCCCTCACACCTAAAGTTACTTCTCCACTCCTCCTCTACCCCCTATCTTTGCTCTCCAACTCCAACTGTCAACTTGGTACATCTTGCAGCAGCTCAAGCTCTGCTACCGGCACTCAAGTTCTGCTACTGGCACTTATGTAATTCATATATTGCCTTGATGTGTACCCATGATATGTATACCCTGTTCTTGATGATCATGTTCTGTACTGTTCTTGCCTCAATGTGCACCCATAATATGTATACCCTGTCCTTGATGATCATGTTCTGAACTGTTCTTGCCTCATTGTGTACCCATGATATGTATACCTTGTCCTTGATGATCATGTTCTGAACTGTTCTTGCCTCATTGTGTACCCATGAGATATATACCCTGTCCTTGATGATCATGTTCTGAACTGTTCCCCATGATATGTATACCTTGTCCTTGATGATCATGTTCTGTACTGTTCTTGCCTCAATGTGTACCCATGAGACATATACCCTGTCCTTGATGACCATGTTCTGTACTGCTCTCCTTATGAATCAAGTTCCAATGTACTGCTTTACTGCTAAATTCAACTATTGTATGTATACCTGCCTCCTCTGTAACCCCTCCCCCCAGGTTGCACCGTGAGACAAGCATCTTTTTGCTCAGTGTGCCTTTCCTGGTGAAACATTTTCAATAAATAAATAAATGTATCACCTGAATATGAGAAGTGAAAAAACAAATTCCAACCCCACTGCATAAGTCCTTCTCCTGAGACCAAAAACTATCTCCCCAAATCCACCCATTAGTAGCTGCAGTCAATTCTTCAGAGGTGTGCAACCGAACATCTTGGAAGAAAACACAGTCTAAGTTCTTATGTACAAACTGTGCAAATGTGTTCCGATGTTTGGCAGGGGATTTGATGCTGTTGACATTCAGTGATGCCACACGAAAGTGAAAAGGAGCCATATGTCACAGTGAGTCAGCCTTCACTTCACCTTACTAGAAGCCCTAGTCACTCTGCCACTTTTACAGCCTTGAGGTCATGGTTCCATTTGACCTTCCTGAAGCACCAGTGGCTCAGGCTGTGAGGGTGCCGTAGTAGGTGTTGCACTATCTTCCATAGCCGTCGGTTCGTCCAACAAATTATCGTATATATTTGAGTCTCCCAAAAGAAGGGCTGTGGCAGAGATATTCGATTTATTTTTCTTTTTGGTATTCCCTTTTGATGTCTTCCCTGTCTTACTCACAACCAGAGTGTAACCCTCACCAGGGGACGTCTGTTCAGGGGGCTGGGGGAAGGGGATACTAGCGCCTTCCGGGTCTCCCATCATAGGATCTGTAGGCACTGGAACTAAAGGTAAAGGAACAGTGTCAGGGGTATGGTCCAACCCGTCTCTTGGAGTTTATTTAGCTGGCTGCAGTCCCTTGGAAGGGGCTACATGGGACACTCCCCCAAGGGCAGTATGGCCCTGTTTAACTGCCAGTCAGATATCGTGGTCCTGTACCCCGAAGTCTGCTTCTTCTGTGTTTTTAGCAGCAATGGGGCATGTTTCAAAAGCATGCCCTATCTTATCACATAGATTGCATTTAGATTGTTGGAAGCAGTGGGCACTAGGGTGACCTGTTTCCCCATAGTGTGTACATTTAAGTACATCACAAGAGGTACTAATATGCGTCTTTGATCCACATTTAAAACAAACTCTGGGCTGCCCAGGGTAAAAAAGAAACCCCTTATCCCTACCAAGGAAAAAACAGTTCAGTAGATGAATGAGGACAGAAGCAGTAGAATGGAACTTAACTCTAAACTTCCAACCCCCATTCCAAAACCCCTCTGCCTCCATAATAGGCACAGGATTTCCCTGAATTTCACATTTCTTCTCTAACCAATGGATAATATCCACGATATTAACCCCTTCATTCCTAAAAAGAATAGTTATAACCCTAAAGGACTGTTTTGTTGAGGGCAGGACAATGAAATCTGACCAAAGGGGGTTTGTCTTAAGGTTTATGTAGCGACACCAAAAGGTTTCTAATAATGATGGCGTACGAAAACTAATGTCAAAGATATATTCTCCCTGGACATGAATCAGTACATAAACCTCCGAGGGAGAAAAACCCATACTTTTTTTCAGCAATATTTTCTGAACATAAAATTGATTGGGGGGGGGGTTGTCACGAGGGCACACATATCGCAGCAGGATGGCATTATGCCTTTTCACTAGCTCCACTGGTTGCCTAAAGTGACTGGCATATGTAGGTCTTTCAGCTACCTCAGCAACCGGTGGTTGAACTAAATCAGTTTGGGCATTAGCACTCTCTGTACTTGACTTGCCCTCCAGATCAGCGGGGGCAGACACAAGACCATGTGTTACAAAACTCTTTTCTGACTCTGGCAATGTTAAAACAGTAGAGATTTTACTTATCTGTGATATGGAGCTGTCCTCCATCTCACTGACAACACCCATGGGCTTCCAATGTCCATCCGACATAGAGATCCAGCCTGCATCCTGCAGGGCCCTATCCGGCGACCAAGCGGCGTCCATGATATCATCACAGTCCTTTCGAGAGGAAGCTGTGTCCCCATCCACTTGTACTCCAGGCCGCTCTTCAGCCGCATGGATTTTATTTGGGCCTGGTAGCGTTGTAGTTCCTGGTGAATTCTCAGTACGCTTGCTTTTCTTATCGTCCTCTTGCTTCTGTCCTGCAATCAAAATGAGCTCACTCACTCTGAGCAATTCTTCCTCTAAGCAATGCCGCTTTTCTTCTAGACTTAAATGCTGCTCTGTTTCTGCCACCGAGGGACCGTCGACTTTGGCGATATGCTGGCCACCCGACGGGTGCATTCCAGCCGCCTCTGTGACGGATCCCTCTGCTAGTGGTAAAGCCATATCAACAATTTCCTAGGCCATCGCAGCCCTCTCCATCAGACCTTCCACCTTCAAGGTTTACTCCAAAATTACCACGTCTCACAGCATCAGGGTCCCCCTACTGCAAGAGTAGGGGAATTTCCCCGGTGTCCTGGCCAAATTTCCCTCATTCATTAAAAATACCACCAACAGCTTAATCTGGTTCAAGGTCAGGTGGCATTCATTTGTATCCCCCTTCCCCAGGTCATGCCTGAGAATAGGCAGGGTTTGTCTAGTGCACTTACCCGGCCAACAAAAATGAAATATAAATATAAATAGAGCTTGTTCCCAGAGAACAAGGCATGCCTGCAGTCATACCAAGCACACGGCAGACCATGGAGGAGGGGGAAGCTGATGATGATGTGACGATTGTGATAGCATACAGTAAACCTACTGTACTTACAACTCTATGAAAAGTTGTTAAATAAGATGATCACTATTGTAGCACCAAAATGTATTGTTATTTAAAGATGTGAAAGTGTTACGATTTAAAATCAGGATAGAAAGTGCTTGAAATAGCAATATATTGTGGTGGGAGAGGTTAACGAACAGCCAGAAAAATTAAATATTGTGAGTGCCTTATCACTACAAGTAAAATATTCAGTGCTAAAATTGTTACACGTGTATTAGTTAAACTGCAACTTGATTCAGATAGACATTTTCGACAACAATGGTGTGAGATTGGTGTTTCACAATCAAAACCTAACATAATAATAATTAAGCTTTACTTACAATAACAATTCATGTGTCATGATTGCCGAGCTGTACTTAATAGTGCTGCAGTGATTGATGTAAGATCTGTTAATTGTATCATATAATTGTCACACTGCTATTATCTAGCATCTAGTTGTTAATAGAAAATAATTCATGTGTTACTGACTTACAGCAGTAGGGGAAACTGGACATGGGCTATACCTACCACCTACAAGTGGAGCCAGGAGTAGAAGAGGCTGCTGAAGGTACAGTATGTTACATTGTTTTTATAAATAACACAGTAAGAATGCATGACAGAACCTAATCAAAATCAGAAAGTGTGTAGTGTAGTGAGTGGGGGTAGGTGTCAGCAGCTTAGTGTACTGCTCGTGCCACACTACATCTCTGTATCAATGTACATACAGTATGTGTTTTCTAACAGTACATATGTATTTTCTAACAGTAGCATCATACTTATATGCAAATGACAGGATCACATTATACTTTAGTGCGGTTTAACACAAACAACATTGCACTACAGCATCATGTCAAACTGTTATTTTCATGCTGTTACATTATTTTATAGACCATGTAGTGGCATAACAGCAAGAATCACCCCCCCCCCACACACACACACATTTCCTGTACAGCTAGAAAAGCGAGAGCTTTTCTGAGGCTAGACTGAACTACTGTATATGCGTATGTGTATCAATGTAAACAGACACTGTACTATAATGCAAATGGCACCATAACATGATTGTGGAATTCATGTTACAGTGGTTGGGTACCATGCAGTCCACAGTCATGTTATGGCAACTTGTCCATGTCAGTACAGTATATATATATATATATATATATATATATATATATTTATAAAATGGTGTGGTAAAATCATAAAAATCCCACTTATACAACTGGACAAAACACGTCACATGACCGTGCATTATTTCCCAACGACCGCACACCTAGCACTACGACCGCACGCCTAAACTACTTTCCATTCCTCAAAACCTTTTCACCAGCAGCAAGACCACTCCACACCTGCTGCAGCTAGACACCCACACTAATACACATATGCAACTGACACCCTGTAACCACTGTGACCAGTCTGATTAACATAAATCTAACTGTATATAAAAGTACAACATACATTATTTTGTACCTTCTCCTCATTTCAAGCCTTTACATACATTATTTTGTAGTCTTGTCTTCAATTCAAGCCTTTACATTGACAATACCGCGATCCTAAACACAGTACTTTCACTTTCAATACAGAATTGTAGTAGCGTGAAGCGGTGCTCATTTTCAAAGTCAAAGCTGTTAGCTGGTAGTAAAATTTAGTGTTTAAAATTAGAAAAGTCAGTCCCTTTTACTGGTTCTCTCCGTAATCCAAAATAGTAGCTCCATTTCGATGCGAAACAAGGCGACAGACCCGCCCGAGTTGGTAATTTTAGGAAACCCTGGGCGAGAAGCGAGTGTTGCCATAGCAACACGCTCTCGCTTCCCTACTCTAAAATTACCGACCACTCAATCTAGCCTCATTCAGCCTGCATACAATGTGGAACTAGTACTAAAGAAACGGACAGAAACTAATAAAAGGCACAGACTTTTCTAATTTTTAAACACACCACGCCTTACTTTCACAACCTAACAGCTTCTCACTTTCTAAAATGAGCACCACTCGTCACGCCACATTTGGGCAATTAAAGTGACAGTACTATAAATACATACTTTTTGACACCACAAAGGACTACTAAAACTTAAATTCATTTAAAATACAGTTTTAACACCAAAAGTGTCACCTCTACAAACATAACATTTAATTACCAACTACACAGAAGGACTACTCCCCCAAAAAAATCTATAGCCATTTTATAAGATAGATATACTACTTGAGGTGTCTGGTCATGCTCTGATATCGACGCCTTGGCGGTTGACGACTCGGCCCGCGCCTCGCACGCACAACGCACACCAGGCGTGCCTATATCAGAGCGCGACCGCACACCTCAGAATGGTATATCTATTACATATAGATATAGATATATATATATATATGTATATACATAACCAGGTTCATTCCAGTACAGTATATATTTATATCTATACATACATATATATATATATATGTATATACATAACCAGGTTCATGCCAGCATAATTAGCATCATCTGTTTGTAAGCAAAGGCAGCTGTAGCCAAACAAATCCAATTTCAGTAACAATGTATAGGTGTCATGTGTGGCACCACAATGCATATGTGTATCAATGTAAACAGACCCTGTGCTATAATGCAAATGGTACCATAACATGATTGTGGAGTTCATATTACAAAGGTCGGGTACCATGCGGTCCACAATCATGTTATGTCAACACATGTATGTCATTGCAGTATATATAGACATTCCAGGTTCATGCCAGCATAATTTGCACCATCTGTTGGTCAGAAAAGATAACTGTAGCTGAACAAATCCAATTCCAGTAAACAATGTATAGATGTCTATGTGTGTGTGTGTGGGGGGGTGGGTGGAGGGCGCACAAGTTGTCAGGAACTTCATCACTACCACAATGCACATTTGTATTGATGTAAACAGACCCTGTACTATAATGCAGATGGCACCATAACATGATTGTGGAGTTCTTGTTACAGAGATTGGGTACCATGCAGTACACAATCATGTTATGGCAACACGTCCATGCTAGTACAATATATATATATATATATATATATATATATATATATATATATAAATGGACATAACCAGGTTCATGCCAGCATAATTAGCACCATCTGTTTGTCAGCAAAGGTAACTGTAGCTGAGCAAACTCAGTTCCAGTAAGCAATGTATAGGTGTCTATTTTTGTGGGGGAGGGGGATACAAGTTGTCAGGAACTTCATCTACAGTGAAGCCTGCGAGGATGAAGCACAGTGTTACAGGTTTCCTGCATGACAAAAGTGAGTAACTGCCACTGAAACTGCATTGTTTGCTTCAGTAACTTTACTGTAGAATTGGGCTTCATCCTGGTGTGCTTCACTGTATGTACGACTTCACAGTGTCATGTGTGGTACTACAATGTGTATGCATATCAATGTAAACAGACCCTGAACTATAATGCAAATGTCACCATAACATGATTGTGTAGTGCATTTCACACAGGATGGATACCATGCAGTACACAATCAAGTTATGGTAGCACTTGCATGTCACCACAGCATTGTTTCATACCACAGACACCGTGCTCCCATGTAAATATTTACATTACATGATGCTGTTACACAGTGGGCTACAGAGTACACTACACTGCAGCATGATATCATGCTGACACTGGCATGTCAACATAGTGTTTTGTGACTGTGAGAGTGGCATACCAGTATTATTCCTAACAGCTATGGGTGATCCAAGGTAACTAAATAAAAATAAAAGTAATAATAACTGTTATGTGTGTTTGTATGTGTCAGTGTGTGTATGTGTGTGTGTGTGTTTGTGTGTAGTACAATTGTGCCCCCTCAGCATCAATATATACATGTGTGTTTGATACAAGAAATAGATAAAAGTACAGTTGGCAGATATCTGTTCTCTCTTGAAATCACAGTTACTGTGAAACTTACAATTTATACAAGTTACATGTAGTTATTATTGTTTTTTTATTTTTTTCTCTTTGCAGAACCTAGCACCAGTCGTCAGCAACCAGAGTGCAAATGCATGGATGGAATGATGCAGCCAGTCCAAAAAATGGATAATCACCTCACGGCACTGCTACAGTAGATATACAAACAAAAATTATGAACTCTTGCAGTGCAATGAGGGTGATGAACAGAAACTGCATCACTCCATCTATTCACTGTGCACTGTGGCATTGCAGCAGCAGCAAGCAGCAGCAACAATGGTATCCAGTCTCCCCTGGACAATCCCAAAGCTTCCCTCTCCTTCGTGTTTTTCACTTTCCCCTCTCTATCACCAGCTCCCATTTTTTTGTTGGGCCGAAGGTATCTGGAAACCATGTTCCAGATCTTAGCACTGCTCACTGTCCCCACCAGATTCACTTTTTTCAATAACATTATACTGCGATGTCTATATAGTTAAATAATGCTTAAGTAAATACTTTTTAATTTTTAAATATTTTTTTATAGAAAAAGATTTTGATTTAATTATTACACCTTGAATATTTTACTTTTAATATATAATCTATCAAAAACACAATAAGGTACAATTGTGTTTTAGTTTGTTATAATTGCTCAAAAGAAATGTAAAATAAAAATGTTTATGCAGGACTTATGACTACTTTCTTCCACTGATGTCATGTAGAGCTATGTCCATTTGTAATGGGAACATGTTGTAGCAGCTTCATGTATGTATGGCTTAAAAGTGTCATGTGTTGTACCACAATACACATGTGTATCAATGTAAACAGACCCTGTACTGTAATGCAAATGTCACCATGCCATGATCATGAAGTGCATTTACAGAGGTTGGGTACCATGCAGTCCACAATCATGTTAATCATGCTAGTACAGTATATATACAAATACAAGGTTCATGCCAGCATAAGAAGCACTATCTGTTGATCATCAAAGGTAACTGCAGCTGACCAAACCTAATTGCAGTAAGCAATGTAACAGGTATCTCTGTGTGGTGAGGGGGAGAAATTGTCATGAATGTCATCTAAGTACAGCATCACAATGCTATATGTGGTACCACAATGTGTATGTGTGTGTATCAATGTAAACAGGCACTGTACTACAATGCAAATGTCACTGTAACATGACCATGGACTGCATGTTACAGAGACTGGGTATCATGCAGTCCACAGTCATGTTTTGGTGACACTTGCATGTCACTACAGTATATATACACATAGCAGGTTCATGCCAGGATAATTAGCACTAATGTGTGTGTGGGGGGAAGGAGGTTACAACAGCTACGTGTATCTGTAGTAGCACAGTGCCATGTGTGGAAGTACAGTGTGCATTAGTCTCAATATGCATAGACACTGCAATGCCATGCAAGGGTCACTGTTAAAAGATGTATGAGTGAATGGTCCTACATGGCATGCACTCTAGTATCATGTAATGGTGATACTGTCATGGCAGCACAGTACTTAGCCCAATCAGAGTGTCATGACAGCAGAATTAGTACCACCTGTTGGGTATCAAAGGTAAATGTGTCTGAACAAAATAAATAACAGTATGCAATCATTATGTGTGTGTATGGAGGGGGTGTGTGTGATGAAAATCTCAGCAGCTTCATGTACGGTATCTGTTTTAGCATACTGGCATGTGTCGTACAACAATAGTAAACTGTATCAATATTAACAGAGCCCTGCAATATCATACAATTGATACAATTACCTATAGGCCATGCACTCTGGCATAATGTAACACTTGCATGCCATACTACTAATTTGTAACTTTTACTGACTCTGAAAAGAGCCTTTTGGGTCAAAAAAATTAAGAAAAAATAAACACCTCCATTAGTCCTCGAAATAAAGTTAAAGGTATGAGTCATTCTGAGCCTCAGAATCATGGAACAGATCAATCAGCTAGTAAATAGGCTGTCCATCTGCAGTCCCAACCTGCATAAGCATAGCCTCATTTGGGTCTACCTACAGCAACCACTGCTGTATTTCAACATTGATCAGGCTCTCAGCTATCTGGAGGTCATGCAAGAGGCACGTACCTTTTGTATAGGACACTCTGAGCCCTGCGCACTCATCACACTCCCATCACTCCATAATGGTATCCATTTGTGGGAGCGCAGGGCCCCCATCTATCCATAAGTGTAGAGATATTGTAATAAACCCTCATCTCCCTGTAGGACTGCCCTGTGCTCACACTATTGCATGATGGAGGGCCATGCACTCACATTACTGCATAATGGTATCCATATGTTGTAGTGTAGGGCCCATAAGTGTTATAAACCATAAGTGTAAAGACATAGCACAGGCCTAGAGACATTCCAAGAAACCCTTGTACTGCAAATGGCACAATATCACAGTTACCAGAGGAACATTGGAAAAACAATCCACCACAGTTGTAATCATGGCCTGGCAACCTGCATACATGCTTAGTACACAAAAACATGTATTTAGCTGCGTTTAGTGAAAAATCTGTATCTCGACCATTTTCAAGATATATACACCGAAAGGTACCGCAGGTGCCACAATCTTATCCTATGGGAAATTTCTAAACTTTGGAATGTTGTAAGTATAGAACCAATGTAAATTTCATCACCAAACCAGCAAAAGGCACATCTGTGGGACATGCCCTTTCTACTCTACACATTTCACCCCAAGAATAAAAACCATTTAGTTGCAGTGAAGTGGCAAAGAAAATGCAATTTTTTAAAAGTACTTTCACAAATTTGTGAAAGTTTCACAAACATACTTTCACAAATTTGTGACACTTCCAATGGCTGAATAGGAGAAAAACATATTTACGAGCATTATTTTTAAAATCTAATGCCAGGATTGTATTTCTCGGGCCCCGGTTAAGTAAACACAACTATTGGTGTTTACAAAGGCCCATTATTTTTTGAATTGCAATGTTTTTTAGTCGGCGCTAATTAAACATAAGATGGCTGCAGCATGACAGTACAGAACCCATTTGCAAAAGAAAAACGTGGCTTGGCAGTATAGCCTAGAGGTTAGAGGAACAAAGTATGAATGAGCTTGGTACATCCAGCAGCCCAGACCTGAGTTTGATTTTCACAGCCTCCACTTGCATACTGTGTGACTCTGAGCAAGTCACTTAACCATCCAGTGCTTCCAAGTCACCCCTAAAAACAGGCACTTGTGCCTAGTGGGCCTTACTTGGTTACCAAAAGACTAAAATAAAATACATAAAACAGACTTTTGTGAAAGCAAAAAATACTCTCGAGGTTTACATATATTTTTTCCCATAGACTATAATGGGAAATTTCAAAATTTAATAACCTTTGAACTGATAAATATATTTTCACCAAATCTTCAAAAGGCACATCAGTGACCCAGGCCCTATATACCCTGATAATTTCAGACCAGACCCCCAAATCTTTTTGGGCATAGCCACGAGCAAAGAATGTGTACAAAAATGATAAATTTCACATTTTTTGGCACACTACAGCTCTGCAACCACAAATCTGACCAGAATGAAACTTGCCAGATCCAGACATCTATGGAATTAGACAGCACATACAAAATTTCCAGCAACTCAGTTGAACTGTTGCAAAGTTATTAAAGTGCAAAATATTGGGCTTAACATAGAAGTGGCCATGTAACCCTAACTATAGTGGCACTACTGTGCCACTATTATCTATCTATCTATCTATCTATCTATCTATCTATCTATCTATCTATCTATCTTATTCATTGCAAAACAATTTCATTAATGCATCAATTGGGGTTGATACTTTAGCGACAAAAGTGTGGAAATTCCATGTTGGGTTACCACCCATCACCCACCCTCCACCTCCACACACAACAGGCATTAAGGCCATGAAATATCAGGTTGCAACCGTTTACCCATTCCATGTGTAAACAAGCTGACATGCCACAGTATAGAGATTGGGGTGAGTTAGGCCTGATGATCCCATGGCACACCCCAACGCCTGTTGGTGTATGGAGGGTGGAGGGGTTGGGGTGGGGTGGTAGGGGTGATAACCCTAATGTGGAATTGCCACATTTTTGTCACTGTGTCAACCCTAACTGATGCATTCATGAAGTTTGTTTGCAATGACTTTCCCTTCTTTTTGAGAAAGTGTAATGTAATTGGCAACTGGTATGTGTTTGTGGAAGAGTGAGCTCTCAGGGCCATGCACTCCCCTGACACTGTCCATTTTTTTCCTAATGGTATGCATATGTGGGAGCACTGGCCCTCTGGGCTCTGCACTCCCACTTATATATAAATACGGAGCCATACAGCAGCCCCCATAGTACTGAAAAGGAACCCTTGTGACACTTATTTGGCAATATCTCAGTAACCGTAGCAACTATGACAAAAATTCCATAGAAGGTATAATCTATGATTTCAAAACTTCCTCACAAGCTTAGTCCACCTCAAAGTGGACTAAGCTGCGGATAGCGAAAAATCCATATCTCAAATTGTTTTCAAGATATGGGCTCCAAAAGGCATGCGGGTGCTGTAATGTTATCCTATGGGAAATTTCTCAACTTTGGAACACTGTAACTATGGGCCTGTTGAATGTTTTGGGACTAAAGCATGACAAAAGGCACATCTGTGGGACCAGGGCTTGCCACTCTGCAAATTTCAGCCCAAAAGCACAATTCACCTTAACACAATGAAGTCACAAAGAAAATAACACATTGGACAATGTTTTCTAGTATTGTTTTCACAAAAACCAAAATGTTTTCGTGACACCACAACACCTTATAATGAAATGCTTTTGAGCACAAAAACAATGTTGCTGAGGTATTTTTTTTATCCAGGTCATTGGTACGAAAACCAAAAATGTTGTCACGGCAACAAAATGGCAAAATGGTGGAACATTTTTGAAAAACATATTTCCAGACGACCAGCAGAAAAACTAATGCCAGGGTCATGTTGCTAAGGGCCTGATAATGTAAACACAACTATTTGTGTTTACCAAAGGGCATCATTTTTCGATTTACAACATTTTGTGTCTCTCACTAACTGAAAACAAGATGGTGGCAGCACTAAAACAAAATTCGGGAGCACGACAACAAAAAAGAACTCTCAAAAAGTTTCGCAATGCACATATACATTTTCCCAAAGGCTAAAATGGGACATGAAAAACATGCATAACTTTTGAAGGGATTCATATTTTTTCACCAAATCTTCAAAAGGCACATCATTGACCCAGACCACATATACAAATGCACATTTGAAACCAGACAGATGCACAGTTCAGTTTGCAGAGCGTGACAAAGAAATGCACAAAAGTTGAGGATTTTTCACATTTTTGACACTACAGTTCTGCAACCTTACATCTGACCAGAACAAAACTTTCCAGATCCAGAGATCTATGGTTGGACACCACACATGCAAATTGTCAGACAAATTGAACAAAGGGTTGCAAAGTTATTTAAGTGCAAACTTTAGGGTTTAACCTAGAAATGGCCCACCAACCCTAACTATACCAGCACAAATGTGCAAAGGGCAAATTGTGCATGTTAATAACTTTGCAACCGTTCAATGGATTTTCATAAAATTTGGTATTCCCTGTCCCGTGCAGTAGATCTCTTGATATGTCAAGTTTTGTTTTGATGGGATGTGTAGTTTTTGCTCAGCGCATTGGGGAAAAAAGTGTGTTTTTTGCTTTTTTTTCTCCAATTTTACCTGAATTTTTCTCATCGCCCTGCATCCACACTGTTTTGGATTTTGGCCTGAAATTTTCAGGGTAGAAAGAGCTTACCCTAAGGAATAAGGCAGCATTGGTGTCGTGAAAAATCGTTAATTTGATCCAAAGTTATTCAATTTTGAAAATTCAGGTTCTGAGCATGCTCAATTCAGTCTTTTGGATAGATCCACAGCTGCGAACAAGGATTTTCAACTCACGAACGGGGATTTTAACAGCTCACAAATAGGGATTCATTAAATCCCCGTTCATGAGAAAAAAATCCCTCTTCGTGAGCCGGCATCTGGTTTTCACTTTTAGCCCAAAACAAAATGTTGTTTCTTGCCCCACTGATGCATTTTGTGAAAACAAATGAATGGGTTTGTTCAGGACAATTCCCTCTACAAAACCATGTGTTTGGTTTCCATCAGTTTATTAAAAAAATTTCAGTTTTTCATTTGAAAATCCCAATTCGTGACTTGCTTCCGATCCCCATCTGTGAGGTGTCCAAATCCCCGTTCGTGAGCTGATCCTCGTTTGTGAGCTGTCAAAATTCCCATTCATGAGATAAGGACCAGATGGCCATATCTCATGAACAGAGATCAGCTTGCAAATGAGGATTCTGACACCTCACGAATGGTGATTTGCCTCACTAATGGGGATTTTGACATCTCACGAACAAGGATCATAAAAGACATCCTTGTTTGTGAGGTGTCAAACACCATTCATGAGAAAACTTGTTCAGTGGTGACAAATCCTTGTTCATGAGATCAGGACCAGGTGACCAAATCTCATGAATAAGAGTTTCTCATGGACATGGATTTTTGACCGTGCGAATGGGGATCGTGCGGTGAGAGTTTTGATAGCTCACCACGGATTATAAAAATCCTTGTTCATGAGCCGTCAAAATCCCCTGTTTGCAAGCCAAATCACTTATCTGTGAGGTATCAAAATCCTCATTCTTGAGATGAGGACCAGATGGCCCTATCTCGCAAACAGGGAATCCCCATTTGCGAGCTGTCAAAATCCATGATCCGATCCACATTCGTCAGCTATCAAAATCCACATTCATGAGATGAAAACCATATGGTCTTATCTCATAAATATGGATTGCCTCGCGGACAGGGATTTTGTTACCTTGTGAATGGGGATTCGGTTCACGAACAAGGATTTTGACAGCTCACAAACAAGGATTTGTAAAACTTTGCCAGTTTACTGCTAAGAACTGGTAAGGACTTTTGGGTTAAAATTTTCAGGGTGCAAAGAGGATGTCCCACAGATGTGAGGTATGCTGGTTTGGTGTAAAAGATTGCATCGGTTACATAGTTATGACATTTAGAAGTTGAGAAATTTCCCATAGGATAACATTGCGATGCCCACAGCACCTTTCAGTGCCCGTATCTCGTAAACGATGTGAGATATGGATTTTTTTGCTCCAGGCAGCTTAGGTCACCTATAGGTGTGTGGAGGTTTCAAAGTTATGGTTACAATTGCAGTGGAATTTTTTTCATAGCTGCTACGGTTAATGAGATATTGGCAAATTAGTGTTACAAGGGTTCCTTTTCAGCCCTATAGGGCTACTGCATGGCTCTGTTGTTATTTGTAAGTAGGAGTGCAGGGCTGGAGGGCCCATGCTCCCACATACACATATCATTATGCAAAAATAGGCAGCTTAAAGGGAGCATGGGGCCTGGAGGGTCTGTGCTCCCACTAACACATAACAGTTACATTACACTTTCTCAAAAAAGTAAGAACATTCATTGCAAAAACAATTGTTAATGCATCACTTAGGGTTAAAGTGACAAAAGTATGGAAATGAGATGCTAGGGTTGAGCACCTAACCCCCCCACCCTACCACCCCACTCCAATCCTTCACACACAACTGTCATCTGGGTGTGCCATGGTAATATAGGCCTAACTCTCACCTTATTATCCCATACTGTACAATGTCAGCATATTTACACATGGAATGGGGTGAGTTGGGCCTAATGACCCCATGGCACACCCTGATGACTGTTGGTGTGGAGGATGGGGAGGGTGGTAGGGAGTTAGCTCAACTCAACATTTCATTTCCATATTTTGTTGCTTTTAACCATAACTGATGCATTAACAATGTTTTTGCAATGAATAATGTGTGTGTGTATATATATATATATATATATATATATATATATATATATATATATTAGAGACAAAAAATCCATTTAATGCATTAGTTAGGTGTTCTACAGCGACAAAAGTGAGAATTCAGTGTTAGGGTTGAAAGTCTCCTTGACCCCAGCCCAGCCCCCAACTGGCATTGGGGTGCGCTGCTAGTTGTTGGCCCTAACTCTCACCCCATCACATGTGTGAAGAAGCAGAGGTATAGGAGAATGGGGTGAGAGTTAGATCGATGACCCCAACACGCACCCTGATGCCGGTTGGGGGAGTGGGCTGGGGGGTCCAAGGGGGGCTTTCAACCCTAACACCGAATTTCCCCACTTTTGTCACTGTGGAACAACCCTAACTAATGCATTAAACAGAGTTTTTTGCCTCTAATTTCCCTTCTTTTTGAGAATGATGACAAGAAATAGTGAATGTAATGCGGCAGCGGAAGCGTGGGGACCTTCGGACCCCTCGATCCCACCACGTGATGTCGTGTGACATAGTAACAGGAACTGCAATGCAAACAGAAGCGTGAACAGTGGCGCACATGGTAACACAAACGTAAATGGTAAAGGAAACGTTAATAGAAACGCAAGCGCAAAGTGATGCCAAAGTGAACAGTGACGCAAACGGACATTGACGCTCATATGAAAAAGCAACTGGTAACATGAACAGTGATGGCAGCGGTATTTTAAATGGAAATGTTAAGTGTCACAGTAAAAAGAACATGAAAGGGAACAGAAATGGAAACGCGAACGCAAGCGCACACGTAAACGCAAACCGTAATGAGCACAGAAAAGGTTCCACAATTGTAAATGCAAATGGGAAAATTAACATGAAGAATAACACCAAAGGAAAGAGAAATGGAAACAGGAACAGAAGCCTGTACGGAAACTCAAACCGAAACGAGCACGGGCACAGTACCGCAATTGTAAATGCAAATGGTAACGATAACAGCAACAATAATAGCAAAGGAAACAAAAGCACAAAAGAAAACACAAGTGCATATGGAAACACAAACCATAATGCGCACAGGCACAGTAACTCAATTGCAAATGCAAATGGTAACAGGAACAGCAAGGAAGATGCAAAATGAAAGAGAAACGGAAACGCAAAAGAAAGGGCTGCCGGAAACGCAAATGGCAATGTGCATGGTGATGCAAACAAAAACACAAACAGAAACAGTAGTGGAAATGCAAATGGTAACAATAACGAAAATGTAAGCGTGCATGACAATGCAAAGGGTAATGCACATGGTGGCGTACACGGGAACGGTAATGCAAATGGGGACATAAACACAAGTGGAAACAGTAACTGTAACTGTAAGGGAAGCACATACCCTGTTTTTGCCAAACAGGTGCATACAGAAACACAGTGTGTACAAAGAATGTATGCATTGTAATGGTGATCAAAGCTTAAAATGAGCATTGGAAGTACTTAATTGCTAATATCTCAGCAACCGCACAACGTAGAAAAAAAAAATTAAATTTCATAAAAATCTTGATTTTCCAGGCTAGGATTTTATATAACTCACATCAAAAAATCTGTATCTCACATTGTTTTGAGATGTGAGCCCCGAAAGGCGCGTCATATGCCACCATGTTAGTCTATGGGAAAAAACGCCAACTTCGGAGTACCGTAACTTTGCAGCCGTGCAATATGTTTTCACCAAACCACCATAAGACACATCTGTGGGATGTTGGCAGCCTTCCTTCCAACTTTCAGCCCAAAAGACCAAACTGTTTGTTTTCAGCAGGGTGGCAAAGAATTCCTGCTATTTTGGCAATAGCCTGAAAAGTAGTGTTGCAGTTTGCGACACTTTTTGCAAAAATTTGCGAAAGTGTCGTGCTTGCGACACTACTGTTTCCAGAAATTTGGAAAACATATTTCTGGGGTGTTTTACCCCAAAATAAAGACATGGCTAGCATCCTCAGGGGTCCGACTAGGTGAACACAGAAAGAATTGCGCCCCAGAGGGTCCCACTTTAAATGCCAAGCATTTTTCTGATCACCAACTGAAAACAAATGGCAGATTTGCAACACTACTAGGGCCATTTGCGACACTAAAGTGCATTTATGACACAGTTGAATTTTGTTATCTTTTTCTATTGATTATAATGAACTTGTTTGAATAACTTTGAACTATTTAATATTTTTCACGAACCTTAAACGGCATTATCGGGACCCTGGCGCACGTCTCTGAAGTTTTTGACTGGTGGCACAAACCGTGGCGACTTGTAGGTGAGAGCAAAGAATCACAAAAAGTGTAATTGCAATTTCAAGAAAACATTTAATAACTCCATAGTCATGATATTCTGACCGGTGAAACATGGCAGATCCTAAGAGCTACTATGCTCAATTGAGCATTCTAATTTCAGGCAAATCCGTTGAAGGTGGCAGTTATTAAGGTGCACAATTTGACCCTTTAACTCATTGGTAGTCATTAACCCTAATCTATGGTAGCACTCACCGCAAGCCATAATATATAGTATGGTAGTACGGTAGTGGTACCATAGTTAGGGTTGAGGAGCCATTTACATGTTAAACCTAAAATTTTGCACCTTAAAAACTTTGCACACGTTCAATGGATTTGCCTGAAATTTGGAATACGCAGTCAAGAATCATAGATCTTGGGATCTGCCAACTTTTGTACTGTTTGGATATACTGCTGCGGAGTTATTAAGCATGATCTGCGCACGCATTTATGCTTTTTTGGAATTCTTTTGTCGTCTCTAGAGGTCGTACGGTTTGTGCGACTGGTCCAAAATCTTCAGGGAACGTGCGGCCAGGGTCCCAGATGTGCCTTTTGAAGATTTCATGAAAAAATATTAAACGGTTCAAAAGTTATTCAAAAGACAAGTTCCCATTATAAGTCAACGGGAAAAGTTAGCAAACAGTTTGACAGTGTCATAAATACAGTTTTTACTTTCACAAATGGTCCTTTTACTGTCGCAAATCCGCCATTTTGTTTTCAGTTGGTCATCAGAAAAATGCTTGGCATTTACATTTGAGACCCTCCAGCAACCTAATTATTTTTGTATACACCTAGTCGGACCCTGAGGATCCTTGGCATGTCTTTATTTTGGGGTAAAACACCCCAGAAATATGTTTTTCAGATTTCTGGAAACAGTACTTTCCCAAAGTACTTTCGCACTTGCGACAGTGTCGAATGAATTTGCGAAAGCTTTCTCAAAGTTTGACAGTACTTTTCCAGGCTGTGTGAAAATGACAGCAATTCTTTGGCACCCTGCTGCAAAAGAACGGTTTGGTCTTCTGGGCTGAAATTTGGAGAGAACATGGCCAACATCTCACAGATGTGCCTTTTATTGCTTTGGTGAAAAAATATTACAGGGTGGCAAAGCTACAGCACTCCAAATTTGATGCTTTTTCCCATAGGATAACATTACAGCATCCGCCGCATTACAGGAATCCTTTGCCGCCCTGCTGCAAAATAATGGTTTTGTCTTTTATGCTAAAATTTGGAGAGAAGAAAGCCAACATCCCACAGATGTGCTTTTTACTGGTTTGGTGAAAAAATATTACAGGGAGCGAAAGTTATGGAACTCTGAACTTCTCTTTTTTCCCATAGGATAACATTACGGCGTTCGCCGCGCCTTTCAGGGCCAGTATCTTGGAAACTGTGCGAGATACAGACTTTTCATCGGAAAAATGCTTATCCCCCAATAGGGGCTAAGTCCAAAACTAGCCAGGAAAGTCATAAATCATATGACTTTTAAACTTTATTTCTACGTCGTACAGTTCCTGAGATATATGAAATTTGCTATTTCAACTCCTCATTTTCGGCTCCGAGACTGTTATTTTGCATACATTCTTTGTACTCAGTGTCTTTCTCTATGCAGCTTTTGGGGAAAACTAGCCTGTGAGATTACATTACTGTTACCCTTACCACTTCTGCTTGCGGTTCCGTAACCGTTTCACTTACTGTTCCTGTCTATGGCACCATGTGCATTACCCTTGTGTTTCCATTTGCGCTTGCGTTTGCATTATTTTAACCATTTCTGTGTACAGTAATGTTTATCTTTCTGTTTCACTTTGCATCACCATGCGCATTACCATTTGTATTTGCGAACACCGCGTTACTATGTGACAAGACATCACGTGGCAGGCCCTGCACTCCAGCTGCCACATTACATTCACTATTTCTCATTGTACTTCTGAAAAAGGGAAATTAGAGGCAATAAACTCTGTTTAATGCATTAGTTAGGGTTGTTCCACAGTGACAAAAGTGAGGAAATTTGGTGTTAGGGTTGAAAACCCCCTTAGACCCCCCACCCACACCCCCAACCGGCATCAGGGTGCACGTTGGGGTTGTCGGTCCTAACTCTCACCCCATTCTCTCATACCTCTGCTTCTTCACACATCTGGTGGGGTGAGAGTTAGGGCTGGCAACCCCAGTGCGCACCCTGATGCCAGTTGGGGGTGTGGGCATGGGGGTCCAAGGGGCTTTCAACCCTAAAACCGAATTTTCACTTTTTGTCGCTGAACAACCCTAACCAATGCATTAAATGGATTTTCTTGCCTCTAATATTATATATATATATATATATATATATATATTAGAGGCAAATTTTAATATTAGTGTTGTACCACAATGACAAAGAAGGAATTTAGTAACAGGTTGAAAGCCCCTTGACCCCCAGCCCACCCCTAACCAGCATCGGGATGTGTGTTAGGTCATTGCCTAACTCTCACCCCATCCACATGTGAAGAAGCAGAGGTATAGGAGAATGGGGTGAGAGTTAGGACCGATGACTGCAACGCACACCCCAATGCCAGTTGGGGGGTTGGCTGGGGGGTCCAAGGGTGGCTTTCAACCCTAACACCAAATTTCCTCACTTTTGTCGCTGTGGAACAACCTTAACTAATGCATTAAATTAAGTTTTTTGCCTCTAATTTCCCTTCTTTTTGAGAATGATGATGAGAAATAGTGAATGTAATGCGGCAGCAAGATCCCACCATGTGATGCCGTGTGACATAGTAACAGGAACAGCAATGCAAACAGAAGCACGAACAGTGGTGCACATGGTAACGCAAACGTTAATGGTAAAGGAAACATAAATGGAAACGCAAGCACAAAGTGATGTTGAAGCAAACAGTGATGCAAACGGACATTGAAGCATGTACGAAAATGCAACTGGTAACACGAACAGTGATGGCAGCGGTATTTTAAATGGAAATGTTAAGTGTCACAGCAAAAAGAACGCGAAACGGAACAGAAACGGAAATGTGAAAACAAGCGCACATGTAAATGCAAACCGTAACACGCAGAGTCACGGTACCGCAACTGTAAATACAAATGGTAATGATAACAGCAACAATAACAGCAGAGGAAACAGAAGCGCAAAAGGAAATGCAAGCGCATATGGAAACGTAAACCGTAATGCGCACGGGTACAGTAATGCAATTGCAAATGCAAATGGTAACAGTAACAGCAAGGAAGATGCAAAATGAAAGAGAAATGGAAACGCAAAGGAAAGGGCTGCTGGAAACGCAAATGGCAATGTGCACGGTGATGCAAACAAAAATGCAAACAGAAACAGTAGTGGAAATGAAAATGGTAACAGTAACGAAAACGCAAGCGCAAATGACAACGCAAAGGGTAACGCACATGATGGCGTACACGGTAACGGTAACGGTAACGCAAAGGAGACATAAACGCAAGTGGAAACTGTAACAGTAACGGAAGCGCATACCCTGTTTGTGCCAAACAGGTGCACACAGAAACACAGTGTGTACAAAGAGTGTATGCATTGTAATGGGGATCGAAGCTTAAAACGAGCATTGGAAGCACTTATATGCTAATATCTCAGCAATCGCACAATGAAGAAAAAACATTTAAATGTCACAAAAATCATGATTTTCCTGGCTAAGTTTTTGCTATTACATAGCCCAAAGGGCTACGCAACTTGCAACAAAAAATCCTTATCTAGTGTTGTTTTCGAGGTACGAGCCCCGAAAGGCACGGCGTACGCCACCATGTTAGTCTATGGGAAAAATTGCCAACTTTTGAGTACTGTAACTTGGCAACCGTACAATATTTTTTCACCAAGCCACCAAAAGGCACATCTGTGAGATGTTGGCTGCCTTCCCTCCAAATTTCAGCTCAAAAAACCAAACCATTCTTTTGCAGCAGGGTGGCAAAGAATTCCTGTCATTTTGGCCAAGTCCAAAATAGTAGTGTCGCAATTTGCGGCAATTTTTACAAAATTTTGCGAAAGTGTCTTGCTTGCGACACTACTTTGTGACACTACTGGTTCCAGAAATTTGAAAAACATTCCTGGGGTGATTTACCCCAAAATAAAGACATGGCTAGCATCCTCAGGGTCCGACTAGGTGAACACAAAAAGAATTGTGTCCCTAGAGGGTCCCAAATTTAAATACCAAGCATTTTTCTGATCACCAACTGAAAACAAAATGGTGGATTTGCGACACTACTAGGGCCATTTGCGACACTAAAAATGCATTTGTGAAAGTGTCAAACTTTTTTGTTAACTTTTCCCATTGACTTATAATGGGAACTTGTTTTTTGAATAACTTTTGAACCATTCACTGTTTTTTCATGAAATCTTCAAAAGGCACATTGGGGACCCAAGCCGCACATTCCCTGAAGTTTTCAGACTGGTCGCGCAAACCATGCGACCTGTTGGTGAGGGCAAAGAGTTAGCAAAAAAGCATAATTACTCACTTCGTTGTTGCTTAATAACTCCGCAGCCATATAACCAACTGGCACGAAACTTGGCAGATCCCAAGACCTACCATGCCCCATCTTGCATACCAAGTAAATCTGTTGAACAGTGGCAAAGTTATTAAGGTGCAAAATTTGACCCTTTAACCTTAAAAGTGCTACTCAACTCCTAACTATGGTAGCACTACTCATATACTATACATATATATATATATATATATATATATATATATATATATATATATATATATATATATATATATATATATATGTCAGTGTCTGTGTGTATCACAACAATTAGAAAGTATGGTGGCTCAGTGGCTAGTGCAAAAATTACTAGTCTACATTCCCCTGCTATCTAGATCAGTATCAGCCTTATGCAAGTCATTGGCAATCTAAATGAGATGTTCAGCAATGTTCTTCAGAGATGTTCTTTTCAGGCTTCAAGGGATCTTGGAGGGTCTGGGGGTGCCACTAGACACCAGGGCAAGCATAACTACCAAGGGGGACAGCCATCAGAAGGTGAGGGGTGCCACTAGACACCAGAGATAAAGTGCAGTGTTATGGGATCAGGCATGTGAGGGTGGGGTGTGCCACTAGACACCAGGGAAAGAAATATTACAGGGATTACAATCGACGGGTGGGGGGTACCACTAGATGCTAGGGAAAATACATAAAAAATTGTAGTCACAGTTCAATGTGGGGGCAGGTGGATTGATAGCAAGTGATAGTATTTGGGTTTGTAGGTACAGTTTGCTGTGGGGACAGGGGGTGTCATGACAAGTAATGGTCGGTCTGTCTCCCTGCACATGTACAAGTGACTGTCTCTCTTTCTTCCTGTTTGATAGCAAGTAGCGTGTTTGACTTTGTGGTCACAGTTCAGTCTTGTGGCAGGAGGTTTAATGGAAAGTCATGGTATTTGGATTTGTAGTTGCTGTCTGGTGTAGGGATGGGTGACGTGATGACATGTAATGGTATGTGTAATGAGACTAGCAGATGTGCTAAGTACAGTATTACCAAAACATTTGGGGTTCTATCTTTTATGTTGCTGCAATTGCATCTCAGGATTCTAGGGACATCAGTAACCTCTTGAGCTTTTCTCTTCAGGCAATGATACCACTAGAATCCCTCAATGGAGTTACAGCAATGTAACAGAGGAAAAACATGTTATTCAGTTTTTAGCATTTTTTAAATGCTGTTGTCCAGGGGTCTCAACATCTAGTCCAGGATCTCCAGACATAACTATATTCAAATAGTGGTGCTGTAGCAGCTATTCCATTGTGTAGTCCATTTTAGTGCCTGATAATGCAACACTTTCAATCAAATGATGCACAGTTTTAAGCAGACAGTAAACACAGTGTGCTTTACAGGACCTGGTTACCGTGAGGAGTCATATGTGTACAATTTGCACTGATAAACAGCAATAAGCAATTTAGATGAGCTTCCCTAATCAGGTTGTAGGGGACATAGTCACTCTGATTTTAACTGGAGTGCAATTTGTTCAGAATGCAGGAGAGAGGCTGAGACAGACATGTTGTATATGAGTGCAGGGGTGAGAAGAGTAGAGTGCTTGAAGTACTTCCTGAAAGTTATTCCCGAAAGTGTTAGTTGAGAGAAATGACTAGTATGCAGCACTTCTTTAATTACACCTGTTTTTAGTTGTTCTTGTTATTTTTTTTGTTTAGAACTGTGAAGACCAAAGCAGTAGCAATGAGGACTAATGATCTGAACACAACACTGTGCAAGATATGACAGTAGGTTAAAAATGCCACTGTGACCTTTAGCAAGTTCCCTCACCTCTCTGTGGTTCTGTCACCAAGTTCCTGAAGGAACTCCAACAAAACAGGATCTCAATTGGACATTCCAATGTAAATAAACTGGTCCCTTGACATTTGTTTCTGTATTGCATACATATTCAAATGATCTTTATAAGTTGATGCTAGATAGCATAGGGTCCTCTGCACAATAGTGAGCAGACTCAAGCAACAGTAACCACCACCATTACTTATCTGGAATACTTTCCTCTTACTCTTTTGTTGTTTCTGCAGTTGTACAAGTTAGTTGCTGTAAGGAGGGATTTGTGTCTAGGACTGGCTGTAAATTATTATAACTAAATGAAATCTGAATGAAAAGAGACAAGGAATATCCAGTGGTCAGTGCCTGTCAGATATAGTAACCAGAGTAATGCTGAAAAGTATAGTATATCTTCACCTTAACAGTATTGCTCGCTTTAGGCATTGCAAGTTCATTTTGGTTAACAGGAGTGCAATTTTAGAATGCAGGAGACAGGCTGAGACAGGGATGCCATTTCTTTAAGTACATGGGCAATATAATGTGTCAGTCATAGAAAATACAGAGGGTCTCTCCTCCTCCATGCATCAAGCATCAAGCCCCCCAGCATTTCTAGATCTGTCCCTCAAATAAAATGGTTTACAAAATATAGTGATGCAGGGTTGAGAAAAGGAGAGTGCCTACAGTACCTCCTGAAACACTGGTTTAGTTGGAAAAAAATATTAATATGCAGTACTGCTTTATTTACAACTGCTTGTAATTTTTATTTTCATTCTTAAGAAGTGTAAAGACCAGAACAATAGCAATGTGAACTAATGATTTGAATGGAACGCTGTATAAAATATGGACACTGAGTTGAAAAAATACCACTGTGACCTTTAGCAAGTCTGCTGACCTTCCTGTGCTTCTGTCACCAAATTCTAGAAGGAACCCCAACAACATAAGATCTCAATTTGGATATCCGGTGTAATTAATCTGTTTCTTTGACATTTATTGTCGCTGTATTGCATATATAGTTTAAAAAATGTTAAACATCTATTGCTCCTTTCTCTTGACATGTTGCTTCTGGATATGTATATCAAGTTAACTGTTTTCTATAGTTACCATATACATTGATAACAAGCGTTTATAATAATAGTGCTCTCCTCAGAGTGCAAAGATAATGCGGAAGCTGTGTGATTAGTGCACTGACATGGGAACTGGGACATTACAGGTCCAAGCCTCACTACTTCTACAAACTTGAATAACTGTAAAAAAATAAAAAGCAAACAAACAAAAAAATAAAACATCTATATCTCTTTTTCTTAGTCATTCCAGTGTATATCTTAATAGTACAGGTGAAAAAGCATGTAAAACAGTTGCCAGTGCTATTCACCACACTGACACAAACTTCTTTGAATGTACATATATACAGTAGCTACAGTATATCCACTCCTATAACATGTACAAAACTATTTATAACAACTATAATAAAAACTACTCAGCTCTTCCATAATAAAACTGTATTATTTCATTCTCAATGATCTCTCATACCCTCTTTTTACACATTTCTCACTGCCCACAATACTATTATTTTGCAGTCATATTGGCTCTTGCTATAGTCGGTTAATGCAGTTGTAAATAGAGGTAATGCTACAGGAACTTGAGATGACTAATACATACTCTAAGAGGGCAATGGGTGCCAACAGTGGGAACAACAAACAGCAGACGTGACACTTATTTTTAGCACTTGAAATGGTATTTTTTCTCCTCACATATAAAGAGTAGATATATTTATGGTAAAGGAACATGACATAATAAAGAACATACATACATACACACACACACACACACACACACACACACACACACATATTCTGTAAGTCTGTAGGAGCAATGGGTATAAACAGAGTGGACATGGCAAGCGGCAGAAGTCGCAACAGTTACTTAAATGGGGCACTGGATGGTACACAGACTGGACAGGGCAGGCCATAGAAATGTTTTAATCACTTAAGATTTTTTTTTCTCCACTTCTTTCACATACACAGAACAGATGATTAATTGTTTCTTAATGACTGATTAAGAACTAAGTTCTTATAGACTCCAAATAATGCCGTAAGCATAAGCAGCAGCAGTTCAGTACTGCAAAACCTCACTCAGATGATCATGTAAACCTAGCATCCCCTTCCTCACTCTCTTCAGTAAGATGGTTGCCTGTGCTCAGATTATTTTTGATTATTATTGTTACCAGCAGGGGCTATTATACCTTTTACATGCTCTTGCTACTTGCACATCAAAGGTATCAAGTGCTGCTGAAGCTGATTTTTCAAATGCTTCAAACAGGACTAGGAATTACTTGATCATTGCACCAGCTGAACCATAAGTGGGATTGAACCCATGTAGGGCTGGCTTGGGGTTCGGATTTGTGCTTAAACTGCAAACAGTATGTAAATAAGGATTGAAAACTGCTTTTGGACTACAACTTGGCAGCCATTTTTGCCACATTTGCTCCAAATGATATGGGGCCAGGGTCAGAAGGTGATAGGCCACCCAATCAAGTAATGCTGCCTGAGGTGTGAGGCACAAGAGCTCTTGGACATAATTAATTCAGATGCCTTTTTAGCCACCAGTGGTCTGTTGAGTGACAGAAATTTGGTACTGCCTGTTCAACTGACAGCCCAGTCAACCTACAGTAGCCTGGATTCTCCCCAGGAACTACAGGACCTGAGCTGCGCACCAGACAGACCTGTGTGGTCCTCAGGAGACAGACTGCTGAATGCTGCTGACAACTTGTGCTGCAAAGACAGACTGCATGTCTGCCTGCCAGGATGAAAGAAGAAGTAATAAGCAGATTTCTTGCTTAATGAAGGGAGGCATTTGTGTGCTGGGTAACATACGACTGGTACCGGTTATCACTACCCCTACATGCAGGGTGGCACAGATCCCCAAAGACCTGAATGACCACATGGTGGTTGAGCCCTCTGCAACAACATGCTGTCACAGATAAGAGACAGAGAGAGTGAGAGAAACAGAGACCGAGAGGTAGACATCAGAACCTCTGGATGCCTGCCAGAGAGAAATCACTGCGAGCTGCAATATCAAGCCCCAGAACAGTGAGGGAGATTCCCTGGTTCAGAAATTGTGAACAAATCCAGGGCATGATCCTACAACTTGCAAAACTGTAAAAAAGTTCAGAAAGCATTTACTGGACCTGATTTGCCAGCCAAGAGTTACAAATATTGCAGATAGAGGTTTCTATTTGCATGACGTTTCAGTTTTGTTGTTTTTCTGCTTCACAAAGCTTGCTAAACATTTATTTTAAGTGAGTTACCACTGTCCAACAATGTACAACATCATCAGGCCTACATTGTTTCCATGGTTGGGTATCCAATGAAATCCCAGGAACTTCCTGGTTTTAACTGAGTCTAGAACTGGAACAAGTGCAGAAAGGGTAGTGCCCTCCACCCAGTACTGGAGGGCTAGAGTCAGAATACTGTATTGTGCATTGTGGTGTGTGGACTGACATGGTCTGATGTCTGCATCTGGATTATCACATAATTAGAAAATGGGCTAAGAAATCTCCGAGCTCTGATTGGCTGATAGCCCTGGCAAGGTAGGCATCTATCAGACAATAGATGCCCACCAAATAATAAGTCCCAGCCCAAACCTGCCTCATGCACAACCAAGTATTGTTGTGCCCAGCCTGCTTCATCATTGACTAAAGCACTTGGCACATACTTTCAAATTGCCACCATTTTTTTTCCATCCCTTAGCGAGTGAATGAGTGAGCTCCCCCCCTCCACCCACACACATACACAACTCACCTCACTCCTTAGAAAAGACAGCAGCACGCCATTACCAAAACAAACCTGTACCTGATTCCTAGTTCTAACACAGTCGTTCTTTTTTTCTTTTTTCTTTTTTCTTTTTTTTCCCTTTTGGCTTGTACTGCCCCCCCCGCGCTGCCACCGTTCACTCAGTCTCACTTGTCAGCGAACATGGAACCAGACCCATACTCAAATCTCATAAATGGGGCAAATTTGATATTCCTGCTAAATGAAACTACGTAAAAAATAATAATAATGTAGTGCACTGCCATCTCACACTGTAACGCTACTTCTTCATGGTTTGACGGTTTGATGGAGCACAGCTGCATGCCTAACAGCCACATCTACCCACAGGAGCCACCGGAGGAAAAAAAAAACACTGAAAATGTTACAAATATGGGGCACCTCATATTTTCCATTCAGCAATGAAACCTGGTACCCACATAAACAATCAGCAGACATTTTCTTTCTTTTCTTACTTTGTAGCATTACTCCAGATCCCCGATATTGATCATATTTCAGCCATGCTCTGCACTTCCTGGTTCAGTGTGTTGGGTCAAGTGAGGTCATGCCTGTAACATCGCGTAAATTCCAATTGTAAAAATAAAAAAAACACTTTTTCAAGTGGGGCTATATTGCTTTGTTTGTCTGTCTGGTTGTTATCAATGTACTACCATGGAGGTGATGGGGGAGACATAAGTACAACAGAATAGTGCTGTGAGGGGGGAGTGGCAATAACAGATGGATTGGCACAGAAAGCAAGGGACTACTTTGCAAGCAAAAGACTTAAAATTCAGTCTCCTTTTTTTTTATTTAAATTGTTTAATTTTTGTAGAAACCTACACAAACTGCCACAGGTAG
The DNA here is from genome assembly GCA_016271365.2 of Neoceratodus forsteri. NCBI lineage: Eukaryota > Metazoa > Chordata > Ceratodontiformes > Ceratodontidae > Neoceratodus > Neoceratodus forsteri. The sequence goes on along the minus strand of CM057449.1, from coordinate 1,121,873,035 downwards.
GCCATTTTCTAAGTGCAATAATACCCTCCAGAGTGGGCAGTATTGGGCAATACCGGACCTTCCAGGGGCTATAAGGCCCTCCGCCTCCGGCGTCGGGCCTCATTACGCCGCTGGGCGGTCTGGTATTGCCCAATACCGCCCACCCTGTAAGGTATTATTGCTTACTTACAGCCCAGGAAAAGCATTGATTTGACTGCTCCTGCAAGGGCACTGAAGAGCATCTGAGAATGAAGTGGACTAGGCCTGGAGGGAAAGCAAAACCAGCCACAGGGTACTGTAGTATACCGCAATATGTAATTGCTGCTAACCTCCTATTCTCTCATTTAGGGCTTGAATCCTGACCCTAAACAAAATCCATTGTCCTCTGTTTGAAATCCTTGTCTGCATACTGTTTAAGTTACTGGTTAAGTGCAGATTTTGTGCAACTGACATCACAGTGTGGTAGTTCATAGGTGGGTGAACTAGTGGGGAGGCTGACTACAACTGCATCCCAGGGGTTCTACCATATTTACCCCAAGCCCACTTTAACTTTTCTCTGGGTGGAGGAACCAAGCTATTTTCTAATTTAATTGGGATTCATCATTCCCCCCACACACAAAATGAGATACAAAGGACTCAGACCCCTCAATTATGTAGAACTCATCAGACATATGTAGCCACCAAGGCATCTAAGGTGATTCAGTGGCATTTAAGGCACCAAAGAGTGCCCTCACATGGGACCCCATTACATTATTTTTTTTAAATGAGCACTAAATGAGTAGAACTGGTTCCTCCCCACAGTTCACATCACATCAAGTTTTAAACAAGCATTTTTTAATGCTGAATGTTTGCTTACTTGTATTTACTTTTTAGTTGTTGGGCTAAGGTAGTACACCCATTAAAATTAACAAATCAGCAACACCAGTTACAATAGGGAAATGGTCATGACTGAGAAATAAAGATGCTCACACATAACTGTTGTTTTTTTTTTATTGTGAACTTGAATTTTCAAGATGTAGAAGATAATGTATGGGCCACTATACATAACTAGCATGTGTAGCTATCAGGAGGTTGTCAATGGCAACCATTTAAACAAACCTCGAGAGCATAGCTTGAGAGGTTTTGGTTGCCATGGCAACCTCGAGATGGCTCCTCATGCTTATTGTGGATAGTGGCCCACACATTGTCTTTTATAGTGTATGGGCCACTATCACAAGAAAAAGCAAATTATTTTAGATAGTATTTTGCCTGATGAGTCCTTTCTTTTTAGTAGTTTTCCTCAGTGCCACTCTTCTCCATTCCGGTTTTCACCATTGTGGCCACTTCCTGACAGGCAAAGGATATCGTAACACGCGTGCATGAGTATGTTCCATGTTGTTGTGCTGCAGTAGCTACGTAGCTAATGCAGCACAACAGCTTTGGTGACCTAGCTACTGCAGCATGACAAGATTGTTAAATGGATGGATTTCCATCCCCAACAATGTTCTACCATATAGTATAGTATTTTTTTATTTTCAAAGCATATGAAAATGATAGGTGTCATTTTTCAAATGTGACCTAAAATGTGATTTTGCAGAATGTCCACAAAAAGAGGTTTCAGAGGGGAGTTTCAAAATGCCATGTTCATTCAATGGGGTATAAAGGATGACTACAGTATATATATTTTTTAATTTTTATCCCAAATGTTCAAAATAGTCTTTTTATGACACTACCTTATGAATATGACAGGTATCATCTAAGAAATCCTGATCAAAACATTTTGCAGCATGAGTGTGAGACAATATCTTGGGCAGGATTTCAAAAATGGCACCTGTCATGTTCATGATGTGGGTTAACAAATGGTTATGTTGAAGTTGGGTACTATGTCAATACTGTGCAGTGAAAAAACATGGGGTCAAAAAGAGTGATGCGCAGTGACCATAAAACTGCATGGTCAAAAACCATGCCAGAATAAATAAACTCGAAAACCACGCTGCTGTTTTGACCACACAGGTTTTGACCTCACGGTTATTCCCAAGCAGTATTGATGGGACACCTTGAAGCTGCGCAGTGAAACACCATTCGGTCAAAAAGAGCGATGCGTGGTGACTACAGAACTGTGTGGTCAAAAACCATGCCAGATTAAACAAACTCCCAAACCTTGCTACTGTTTTGACCATGTGGTTTTTGACAGTGTGGTTATTCCCACGCAGTATTGATGGGACACCTTGAAGTTGTGAGATCAAAATCTGGGAAAATAGTGAAGTTATGAGTAAACATTAAGAAATTCAATGGCTGGTCATAACATTTTTTTTTTTGAGATTTTGACATCAGATTTTCAACAGAGTTTTTATGGTCCCACCTCGTGAACATAACAGGTATCTTTTGTGAAATCTGGACAAAACGTCAATTGTGGTATAAGCATGAAAAGACACATTTAATACAGAGTTGACACCCTGGGACTGGGAAAAGGAATTTAAGAACAAATCACTCAATGAAATGTGGCTTATACTCAATACTAAATTATCAACTGGAATATTAGAGTATATTCCACAAATGAAGAAAAGGGATCAAGTCAAATATAAAACTCCGTGGATAAATGCTAAGGTTGAAAAACTCATAAGACAGAAAAATAGGGCCTTGAAAAATGCAAAACTCAGTGGTATACAGACAAATTGGGAATACTATAAAAATCTTCTGAGGAAAACAAAAAATTATGTTAAAAAAGCTAAAAAGGAATATGAGGTTAATCTGGCGACAAGGGTCAAGGATAATTATAAGTCCTTTTACAAATTTGTAAATAATTAATGGGGTGCTACTCCCACTTCAGGCCCATTAAATGATTCAACTGGTAAAATGATATTAGAAAATGCTGATATGGCAGTATTGTGTAATCAATATTTTACTTCAGTTTTTAATAAGAAATCTTTACCTAAAAAAAATCATAATCCACATAAAATACCTGGATCACACCTTATTACAGTATCAGATATTCAAAAGCATCTACAAGGGTTGGATTATATTAAATCATCAGGCCCTGATGGTCTTCACCCTCGTATTCTTAAAGAATTGACTATTCCCTTATCTGATCCAATTACAGCATTATTCATTAGATTCATCAAAGAAGGACAAGTTATTGATGTATGGAGGCAAGCTAATGTGGTACCTATTTTTAAAAAGGGTTCAAAACATGAAGTATCAAACTATCGGCCTATTAGCCTGACATCTATCCTGAGTAAAATCCTAGAAGGAATTATCAAGGAATATTTAGGGGAACTAGTTAACATTGATTATTCCCAGCATTGTTTTGTAAAGGGCAGATCGTGCCAGACAAATCTGCTGGAATTCTATGGTAAAGTTAGTATGGCTTTAGATAAAAATGAGGCAGTCGATGTAATTTTTTTGGATTTCTCAAAAGCCTTTGATAAGGTCCTTCATGGTGAACTGTTAGATGCATTGATAGACATGGGTTTAAATGGCAATATTACCAAATGGGTGGAATCATGGTTGACCAATAGACCCCAAAAAGTCTGTATAAAAGGTTCTTATTCAGGACAGGAACAGGTGTCTAGTGGTGTCCCGCAGGGCTCTGTGCTCGGCCCATGTCTTTTTAGTATATATATTTCCTCATTAAGTACATCAGTCGGAGTATGGCTAACCAAATTTGCAGACGACACTCGCATTGGTCATATTGTAAATAACGTTGAGGATGCAAATACCCTACAGTTCGCACTTGGTGAACTTGAAAGTTGGGCAGATAAAAACATGTTAAATTTTAATGTAAATAAGTGCACAGTTATGCACTTCGGGAAAAATAATCTATTAGCTAAATATAAGTTAGGAGGTAAATTATTGAATGTGGTGGAGGATGAAAGGGACTTGGGTGTAAGGGTAAAAAATTATTTAAGTCCTAAATTCATTGTCAACAAGTCATTAAAAAAGCTGGAGGAATACTTCACTGTATTAACAAGCATATCCAAAGCAATAGTAGTAAAGTGTTACTCCCCTTGTATACTTCTTTAGTAAGGCCGCATTTGGAGTATTGTGCTCAGTTTTGGTCCCCACAAGACCAGGGCTCCAAACATGCTCTGGAAAAAATACAGAAGAAAGCAACAAAGAAAATGAATGAGGTTAAGGATCTAAATCATGATGATCATTTAAACCAGTTAGGACTTTATTCCTTGGAATACCGTAGAATGAGAGGCGACCTTTGTATGATTTTTGAAGCACTTCATGATGACAGTTTATGGGACAAACTGGGACTAAATATAAGAAATAATATTTATGAAACTCGGGAACACCCTTTGCAACTTAAGGGAGAATGTTGTAAAACAAAAAAAAGGAGCTCTTGGTTTACAATAAGAGTTACTAGAGTCTGGAATCAATTACCCTTAATGGTGGTAACTAGTGATTCAATGGACATCTTTAAGACAAGTCTAGATATCTATCTACGTGAAAACTCAATAAATGATTATATGTAAATTTTTTCTTAGCGAGCTATGTGTACCTCAGTCTTTTTTTGCTCTGATACCCTATGAAACCCTATGAAGTCACTTAGGCCTGGATTGGACAAATGGCACTTATCATGTTTATGAGGTGGTAACAAAAGGGTTATGTTGAACATCTGGGGACAAAATCTGTAAAATAATGAAGTTCTGAGCAAATGTTGGAAAACTTCAAAGTTTCCTTCTAACGTTGATGTTTTTTACATTTTGGCCCAAATTTTCAATATAGCCTTTTTATGACCCCACCTTATAATCAAGACAGGTGAAACTGTGTAAATCCTATCACCTCACCTAGAGTACTTTAAATCTTGATAACAGGTCTAGTATCAGTTATTATTGTAAACATCAGTATATCTGAGGTTGTATATGTGTGTGTATGTGTGTGTGTATAAAGGAAGCTTGTCTGCTGTTACAATAAGTGGCAAGAATACAGACCTTTTGGTATTTAATGTATCATCAGTGACTAAGGATGGATTGGAGGGTGATAGGAAAAATAAAGGAAAGGGACCCTTTTCATTGAAACATTATGCGTTAAAAGCCCTGAATAAAATGGAAGATAATATTACAAAGGGGAAAGGAAAAAATTAAAATAACAATAAAAAGGGCTCATTTAAAGATATCAAGCTTCTAAACTCCTCAGCCCCCAATGGAGATATAGTAAAGTATGTGAGAAAAATGCCCAGTGTTAAGGAAAAAGAAGAGATAAGGGAAAACTTAGGGGTTCATGGTAAAGAGAAAACTTCGAGGGTTGAGGATCAGGTTAAAGAAAATAATATGGAACAGAAAGGTAAATTTGAGGAGATTAAACTTAATTTTTCAAATGTTTTTCATAATTTATCCATAATAGACATGGAAGTTAAAACCATGTGGGAATCAATCAGAGAGGACTGTGAAAACACACAAAGAACATCACAAGCTAATATACTGAATCTAATAAAAGAGACTAAAAAAAGTACAGATATGGGACCAGACTATGATAGGGATATGACTAACAGTGAAGACTCATGGTACATGAGCCCGGAGAGTACAAGAATGCCAAATATAGAAGGAATGACAAGAGATGTGATGTTAACTCTAAGAGACTGATTTAATTCAAATATACTTCTATATAAGCAAATGACAGAAATTAAACATGATTTGGCATTTATAAAAGGAATATGTATATACAATAGGATAAAACTAGAAAATATGGAGACAGAGAAAAAGGTTAAGAGAAACAGTGAGATTCAGCCACAAGAAATTCCTCCCTCACAAAAAGACAATTCCTTGTACACTATTCATACTAGTATAAAGAAATCCACATACAGTATATAGAGACTGATACAGAACTAGAAAGTGATGAAGCTGAATATATAATGCTTCCAGACCCTGAGGTGAGAGGAGACAGCATTTGCAGAGAACGGGAGAAACAATTTCCCAATCTTTGTCAGCAAGGCAAAGTTCAAGAACAGAAAGAAAATGAAAGAATAGATAAAAATTCTAAGGAAAAAAGAGATAGAAAACAAAGAAAGGATTAAATGGGTAAAAATTATAAAAACAGTCTGAATGATGACCCACAGAAGAAAGAAAATGAGTCTCGGGAACTGAAAAGCAAAACTAACAAAGCTGAACACAGTAATAGGGATGATCTTAAGTATAATTCCGGAAAGAAATATAGAGTTGGATACAAAGAAAGATAAATTAGTAAATGCAGGGAATAAAATAAATAAAAAGGGAAATATTTACACACAAAGTATCAGGAATGCAAACAAACAAAAGAGGGGGGAAATGAGAACAAAAAAATTGGTGAAAACCCCCCCCAACAAAAACAGACATAGAAAACAAGAAGAGATATTAATAAGGTTGGGCAACACAGATATTACAGTAGAAGGGAAAACTCAGACAAAAACAAGAACAAAAGAATTAGAAAAGGAGATAGGTACAGAGACTATGGAGGTACAGGACAAGGAGAATAAAACATATGGCAAAGAAAATGAGGAACAGTTTAAACAATTTTTGCACAAAACTTTGGGAACTGATTTTGTACTTCCCCTGTTTTAAGTGGCACATGTGCCAGATGAAACTCCAGAGAAATTAGTCAAAACCAATAACAGATTTTTTGCAATCTGCTATGGATGGCTGCAGACAGGTGAAATATTCTATAAGTATAGTATGGCCAGCAGCAGAATCAGAATAGGTGCTGTTGGTTACTGATCAGTTTTACACTTTAAAGGCAATCCTTTGTAAAACAGAGGTTTTAAATAAAATTGGAATATGATGGGAGAAATAACTACATTAAATGAACTTTTCCCAGAATTTTTTCCAGTTAATAGAAATATCCATCAAGTGGACCTCTGTGCTGCAGACCTCCATGTGAAGGACTGCAGAGTCAGCATAAGAAAGTCTGCCAGGAGGGACTTAGCCAGGGGAGGCAGCTGGCAGCCGTTCACTCTGCCACTGGCCGTATTAAGTGAGCCAAAAGGGGTAAGCAGCTGTTTACAGCCACAAGCGTCAGGTAGGACAAAAGGTGTAGCACCCTATACAGGGCTAAGCTACATTAGAGGTTCTAAACTGACAAAAACCTAGGGGTTATTGATAAAGGGAATTTAAAAGGGTACAATAACAGAGAAAGCAGGTAGGATAGAATGATGGAAGTGGTGCAGTATAGTGGTGTGGCTGTGGGGTGGCAGTCTTCAGGGAGGCTTTCTGGAGGTTGCATTGTTGCCCTATCTTCATGCACATCTCTGGGCTGGGGGAGAAGGTTGCCAGACTCAAGGCCAAGTTGGCTTGTGTTTGAAGGACCTTCTCCACCACCCAGGGACCACCTAGTCCACCGCTGTTACCTCAGAGGTTGCCCGGAAGGAGGAGTGGCTGGACAACAGTGGGCTTGGGGAGGGTTAGGGTGGTGGACCATAGGCATGTTCCACACTTGGTTCCACTGCAAAACTCCTACACCACACTGGCAGAGCAAGAATGTCCCACAGAGACACCCAAAGCAGTGTCCGGGGTGTGGTGAATGTGGGGGTCCTCCATAGTTGAGACCCCAATGATGGGGTAGCAGAGAACCCCAGATGAGAGGAGGAAGCAAATCCTGGTGGTGGACTCCATAGTAGGGGGGATAGAGTTGGGGACAGATAAGTAGAGGAGGTAGGTTTGGTGCCTTCCAGTCATCTCTGCTTGCAGGGATGGAAAGAAGATCCAAAGGATTGCTGGGGCAGTAGGAAGGGAGAAAGAGCTAGACATCATTGTCCATCTGGGGACTAATGACCTGGCTAAAGGATGAGACAGCAATAGTTCAGGAGGAGTTCAGAGAATTGGGGATGGGTCTTAGGCAGGTGGCATGATCTGTGGCCTTCTCAGAAGTGCTACCTGTCTATGACAGGAAAGAGGACAGGATTATATGTACCAGGAACTTCAATGCATGATTGAAGGAATGGTGCAGAGAGGAGGGTTTTGGCTTCATTAGGGACTGGGGCCCCACTACTATTTAGCCTTAGTTCACAGATTCAGCTCTTTTTTTTTTGGTATGACAGTCCAGAGTATACACTTATAACCTATACAGAGTTTACAATGTATTAATGGTACTGTATAATTATACTCTAATGTAGCCTTTATGTAGGTTTATATACTGTGATTACAAACTGGGAGGGTGAATTTGTTTAAAAAAATCATCAGAAGGTGTTTTGTGCATTTGAGGACTGAGGGTCCATCGTATGGATCTACTTGTGGCTTTATTTGAATTGACATTGCTGGGAAATGCTAGAGGGGACTGAATTGTGTGGGGATCATTAGGGTTTGTGGGGATCAGTTGGTGGGTGGACACCAGGCAAGGGAGGTTGAGAGAGGGACTAATGATTGGGCCTAGGATACCACATTGGTGTTAGTTAGGTTGGGATAGGTCACATACAGAAAATGTGGGGGCTAGGAAGTGTTACAGACAGCAGAACAGATGGGAAGGGGATAGGTGAAAGGAAGCAGGAAAGCAAAATACTGTAGACAGGTCAACAGAGGAAAGATTGTAAGCTGTAAATGGATGTGGGGCCGCAGTCTTCATGGAGATATTGTGGAAAACGGGGGTGTCAGGTATGCAGGAGCCTAAAGCAATTAAGTAGAGAAGTACAGTGGCTTAGCTGGGAGTTGGAACACAGGAGAGGGAGAAGCAGAGAGGATCAGTAGGAGCTGATAAGGAAGGTAGTAGCTGCTTCACAACACAGTGATAGCAGGCATTTGACAGGAGTTACACAGAGGCAGAGATCATGCCACCAACAGGGAATGTACAGACCTGGCAGAACCAAGGAGGTGAAATGGATGGTGGTAAGAAACAGGAGCATGAGAGGATCTATTCTAAGAAGGACAAAGGGAACAGAGGATAATTCTCTGGTGGAAATACCTACATCTAATAGATATACAGTACTGGCAGATATAGGGAAACAAGGGACACTGGGAGGGGGAAGGGCCGAGGAACCACAAGGATGTTGGCTGGAGGCAGACAGGTGGAGAAGGGAGTATCTCAAAATGTCAAACAAGGAATGGAATCCAAGGGGGAGGGGGATAGAGAGAGGGGAGTAGCTTAACCGGGCAAAGAGCTGGGGAAGCCAGAAGGGAGAGGAGAACAATGAGGGAGGTAGAGTTACACGAGGGAATGGAGAAGGCATAATGGGAGCAAGGATGGGGAACCAGGAAGAGAGGGGATCAAATGGGAGTGAGGAAGCAAGAAGAGGGGGAGTTACTGGTACACATGGGATGACTCCAGCAAAGGAAAAGGAGGGACTGGGGGGGCAATACCTTTTAAGGAGATGAAGGGGAGTCAGGGTACAGACACACAAGCAGCAGAAAGGTACTAGTCTTCGGGGATTCAATAATAAAGGGTATACAGTGGGGGAGAAAGGAGGACCCAAGGAATAATACGCTGGTAGCTTGCATGCCAGGAATGGAGGCAGGGAGAGCAACACTTAAGATCAAGGAGGTGGTAAAGGAGAGAGTAGGGAAGCCTAACTTGGTTATACACCTTGGAACCAATGATCTAGCAGGTGATGAAGACGGGTGGTACAGAACAGATTCAAGGAAATAGCAAGATCTTGCAGGGATTCTGTGAACTCACTGGCCTTTACAGAAGTAATACCAGTCTGCAGGGCCAGCACATCTAGGAAAAGAAGAATAGCAGAATTCAATAAGTGGCTGAGTGTTTGGTGTAAAGAGAAGGGATATAGTCTTATTGGGGGTTGGGAGGCACTTGGTCAAATAAGGGACTTTATTACCCAGGCATACTGCACCTTACTTGAGAGGGGAGGAAAATATTAAAGGACAGGCTGGGGGAATACATGGGAAAGGAACTTGGTTTAAATTGCTAAGGAAGGGGAGGAGGGTGCACACAGCTCAAAAAGGGGAGGTTGGCAGACCTCCCCCCTACAAAGACTATAACAACAAAATAGGAAGGGGGAGAGGGGGCAGCTAAGGTGTGGGGAACAGGAGGAGGGAAGGAGAGAAAGCCAGGACAGTTATTGAAAGAAAGAGCCCAGGTATTACAGGGGCAAAGTGGAGGGCAGTGTTGCTGAATGCCCGCAGTCTCGGGAACATGACGGCAGAAATGCATGCCCTCTTAGCAGAGGGTAAGGTGGATATAGAAGCAGTTACCAAGACCTGGGCTACAGCACACCATGACTGGGATCTCTCAATCCCAGGGTACAAGCTATACAGAAGGGACAGAGAGATAGGCAAAGGAGGGGGGTGAAAGCATACATCAGGGAGGGAATAATTTGCATGAGGGGGGAGGAGGAAAAGGAAAAAGGGAACATAAAAACATTGTGGCTCCAGTTGCAGGCTAGCAGAGGAAGGAAGATCAGGATAGGGATGGTATACAGACCACCCAACCTGGGTGAGGAAAATGACAGACAGCTCTGTTCCCAGTTGACGATCACAGTCAGAAAAGGGGAGGTGGTAGTGGTGGGGGAATTTAACCTGCTTAAAGTGGACTTGGCTACTCCCACCACATCCTGCACCAGAAGTCAGAAAATCCTAAATGCAATCCAGGATGGCTTCGTGACTCAGTGTGTGACTGATGCCACCTGTGAGGGGGCAATCCTGGACCTAGTGCTCACAATATGAAACACGTACAGGAGATCAATAAGGGAACCCCTGGGTGGAAGCGACCATAATACAGTGTGGTTCAGTTTGGACATGGGCAAGGATGATATCCCCATTAAGACCAGATCATTGGAATTTAGGAGGGCAAATTTTAAAAAGAAGAAAAAAAGTGTTAAGGGAAAACCTGCAGAACATGGATGAGGGCATAGGGGTGGACTGATTATGGGCGATCATCAAATGGGCCTTTCAGAAGGCCACAAATAGCTGTATCAAAATGAGGAGGAAAAAATCAAAAGCCAGACCAACAAGTTGTTTTAACAGGGAGGTGGCCAGAATGGTAAGTGAAAAGAGGGCAGCCTATAGAAAATTCAAAAGAACAGCAAAGGAAGTAGATGAGGAAGAATACCGGAGGCTAGCTGAGGTGGCAAGAAGGGAGGTGCAGCAGGCAAAGGCACAGAAACAGCTCCAAATAGCTGAAGGAGTAAAGAATGGCGAGAAGACCTTCTTTTGCTACATAAGTGAAAGGAGCGACAAGAAGGATGGCATTGTTAGGCTGAGGAAGGAGAATGATTGGGTTGATGAAGACGGGAGTAAAGCAGGGGTATTAAACAAATACTTCTGCTCTGTCTTTACAAAGGAAAGGATGGACCAGTGCCATGGGTAGGGAGAAAGAGGAAGGAAACAAGGAGGGGCATATGGGTAATCAGGATTAAAAGAGTGAAAGAGGGGCTGATGGCCCTGAGGGTGGACATATCCCCAAGGCCAGACAAAATACACTCCAGGGTGCTGAAAGAGTTAGGGGAGGGTCTGGCAAGGCCATTGGCTGTTCTCTTCAATAGATCTCGGGATTTAGGAGTGGAGCTGCTAGAATGGAGAATGGCACATGTGGTGCCACTCCACAAGAGTGGACCCAAGGATGACCCAGGTAACTATAGGCCAGTCAGCATGACCTCGATAGTATGTAAACTCATGGAGACCATACTAAGGGAAAGGCTGGTGAGGTACATAGAGGAAAATGGTCTACAGGATGAAAGACAGAATGGGTTTGTGACAGACTGATCATGTCAAATGAACCTGACTGAGTTCTTCAGTTGGATCACAAAGGCAGTGGACAAAGGCCAGGCAGTGGACATCATATACCTGGACTTCAGCAAAGCCTTTGATTCTGTACCACACAAAAGGTTGATAATGAAACCGAGGGATCTAGGGGTGGAGAGGAATATGGTAAGATGAGTTGAAAACTCGTTGAGTGGTAGAACATAGAGAATAGTGGTTGGAGGTAAGTTCTCCCGCACCAAGGAGGTCACCAGAGGGGGCCGACAGGGATTGGTGCTGGGGCCAGTGTTGTTCAATGTCTTCACATATGACATCAGGGAAGGCATTAAAGGCACAATTTGCCTGTTTGCAGATGACACCAAACTCTGTGGGAGAGTGGAACCCAAGGAGGGGATACAGGACTTGAGGAAGGACCTCACCAGACTACAGCTATGGTCAGGAATCTGGCAACTTAGTTTCAATGCTAAAAAGTGTAAAGTAATGCACATATAGACCAAGAACCCTAGGACAGTGTATTACATAACAGGGGCTCAAGTAACTGCTTCCGAAGAGAAAAAGAATTTGGGGTAGTAACTATGAGTGACCTAAAACACATCTCTCAGTATAAAAAGGTAGTGGCATAGGCTAACAGGATGCTATGATGTATTGCAAGAGGATTCAGTAGTACTGTAGACAGAGAGAGGTTATTTTATCATTGTGCAGGTCATTGGTGAGATCACATTTAGAATATGGGGTGAGGTACTGGCATCCTTACCTTAGGAAGGACATCAGCGTGCTGAAGGGGGTTCAGAGGAAAGCAACCAAAATGATCAAGGGGTTACAGGACAGGTCCTATGAAGAAAGGCTGGGAGCCTTGGGAATGTATTCCCCGGAAGAGAGGCGGCAGAGGGGTGATATGATAGAGACCTTCAAATACATGAAGGGAATTAACAGAGTGAAAAGGGAGGGTCTCTTTAAAATGAGTGATAACAGCAACACTAGGGGCACAGCCTAAAATTGATGGGGGAGGATTTAGAAGGGATGTAATGAAGCATTTATATATGGAGAGGGTGGTGTCCATCTGGAATGAGCTGCCTCAGGAGGTGGTATCAACAAGGAAGTTGAGAGCATCCAAGAGCGCCTGAGACAAGCACAAAGGGAACCCTTGGGACCAAGGAAGGGGAGAAGGGGTGGAGAGGGCGGGACAGTTGGGGGTCGGGGCAGGGTCACTGGTATAAATTATAAGGCCAGACCCTGCATCACATACCGAGCAGATGTAACAGACCAGGTGGTCTTCTGCTGGCTCTTTTCGTATGTTCGTACACTAACATACTAACATTCAAAGATGTCTGCAGAGTAGGCCTAATGGTCTATTGAGTGCTCGAAAATCAGCACCCAGTCAAGACACTGTTGCTGCCCTCCCCCCGACCCCATCCCCCATCAGTTACACCTCCAGATCTGGAATTTCTCAGTTTTACCTTCCCCTTATACCTGTCCCAGCCCCTCTTGAATCCCTCCACTGTATCAACAGCCACCAGTTCCACAGGCAGTGCATTCTGTGGGTCCACCACCCTCTCTGTAAAGTAGCATCTTCTAGTCTCTCCCCTGAGCCTCCTGCCAACCAGCCTCATGGAATGCCCCCTGGTGGCCCCCTCCTCCCTCAGATGGAACACCCTATTTAGGCTGACCCTGTTTATTCCATTTAGATATTTAAAGACCTCGATCATATCCCCTCTGTCCCTCCTCTCCTCCAGGGAGTACGTTTAGCTCCTCAAGTCTCTCCTCATAGGATCTTCTCCCAGACCCTGTATCATCCTGGTCACCCTCTTCTGGACCCTCTCCAGAAGTGCAATGTCCTTTTTCAAGTACAGGCACCAAAACTACATGCAGTACTCTAGGTGTGGTCTAACCAGGCAGTTATACAAAAGGAGAAGCACCTCCCGTCTTTTCGAGGTTATCACCCTGCCAATGCACCCGAGCATTTTATCTGCTTTAGCTACAGCCCTCCTACACTGCTCAGAGTTATTCATTTTGGCATCCACGACCACCCCAAGATCTTCCCCCCCACCAAAACCTGCATTTTCTTCCCTCACAAAAAGTACTCATGATCAGGGTTCCTAAGCCTCAAGTTGGGAACACTACATTTCTTGGCATTAAACCTCAGTTTCCAGGTGTGTGACCACCTCTCCAGTGTCTCCAGGTCCCCCTGTAGGGCTCTTCTACCCTCCCCCATCCACCACCACCACCCCCAGCTTTGAGTCATCAGCAAAGAGACTCATCTCACTCCTGATACCGTCCCTGATGTCCAAGATGTAAGCATTGAACAAGAGTGGGCCCAACACCGACCCTTGTGGGAACCCACTAATGACCCTTCTCGGAGATGATAGCTTCTCCCAGACCACCACCCTCTGAAACTGCCCAGTTAGCCAGTTCCTTATCCACCTCACCATCCTTTCCCCCTTCCCAATTCCCCCCAGCTTGTCCAGTAACCCTAAGTGTGGAACCGAGTCAAACACCTTGCTGAAGTCTAGAAAGAGGATATCCACTGTCCTTCACTGGTCCAGTGCCTTTGTCACCCAATCATTGAACTCCACAAGGTTAGTCTGACATGATCTGCCATGAACAAAGCCATGTCGGTGATCATTCAGATGTCCCTGTGTCTCCAGAAACACCTCCAGCCTCTCTTTCATGATGGTCTCCATCATCTTACCTACCACCGATGTCAGACTGACAGGCCTGTAGTTATCTGGCTCCTCCCATGACCGCTTTTGTGGATAGACACGACATGAGCCTTCCTCTAATCCTGAGGCACCCAACCCGTCCAAAGGGAGGAGTTAAAAAGGACCACTAGACCTGCAGCAAGGACATCCGCCATCTCCTTCAGCACCCTGGGATGAAGGCCATCTGGACCCGGTGTCTTATCCATTCTGAGGGACTTAAAGGCCTCCCTCACCCTACTACCAGGAATTTCAACATCAGAGAGCTCCCCCCCTTCCTCATTCCTAGCCTGCCTCCTCCTGTATTGTGTTGTCTGTCCATTGTCTCTTGTGAAGACTGAGGCAAAGTATTCATTAAGTACCTCCACCTGCTCCCTGGCCTCCTCGTCCCACCCACTCCCTGACCTCAGTCTGCTAATCTGCCCCTTCACCTTTCTCCTTTCCCTGATATACATAAAGAGCCCTTTCTTCCCATTTCTGATCCTCTGTGCCAAGCTCTGCTCCGTCTTCGCCTTGGCCAATCTTACCACCCTGGTTACCTTTTTGGATATCCTATCGTACTCCCCCCCCCTTCTCGTACCCTCATGAGCACTTATCTCTTCTATAAGCTTCTCTTTTCTCCCTCATCACCTCCTGGACCTCCCTGATCCACCAGCTCAGCTTTCTGGCCCTACCAAACTTGTGTCTGACCTTTGTGCAGGCCTTGGTAGCTTCCAGAAGGCCTCTTTTAATAATTTCCCACCTGCTCTCTGTGTCAATGTCCAGTCTGATCCCCTCCAGGTGCCCCTTGAGGATCCCCTCAATACCCTTAAAGTCCGCTCTCCTAAAGTCAACCACCACCTTTTTAGTGCGATTTCCCCCTCCTCCCAGGTTTAGGGGAAAACCAAACTGTAGCATGATCACTCCCCGCCAGTGGGTCCCCTACAGCCAGGTTCCTAACCAGCTCACAATCCAACAGGACCACATCCAGGATGCAACCATCCCTCACCGGGTCAGCCACCAATTGGGATAAGACTGCATCCTGGAAGACGTCCAGCAAGCACTGCTCCCTAGCCGATGAAGATGCCATAGTGCCCCAATCAACCCCTGGCATGTTAAGGTCACCCAGCACCACAGTTCTACCCTCCCCTTGACCACAGTGATCCCTTAGATTCACCACCAGGCCCTCCTCAAGTTCCTCAGCCTGCATGGGCAGCCTATGTACCACCCCCAGGTTGATCCTCTTACCCCCAGGCACCTGCAAGGTAACCCATAATGCCTCTACATTTCCCTGTGCCCCCTCCACCCTGCATATATTAATGCCGTTCTTAATGATGAGTGCCACCCCACCTCCCCTGCCCAAAGCCCTGTCCTTCCTGAACACAGTGTACTCCATTAGGTTTAGGTACCAATCATGTCAAGGAGTGGCCCAAGTTTCCGTGACTGCTGCCACATCCACATCCCCTTCAGTTAGCATCACCTGAAGCTCAGACATCTTGTTTCCCATGCTCCTGGCATTACTCAGGACTGCCCTCCATCGCTGCCCCTTGCCCTCACCCATCCCCCAACCCAAGATCCCCCAGTTAACTGCAAGCTCCCTCTCCCTTGTGCACTGTAGGGTGCCCCAGTTAAGCAGCCTTTCCCCCCTGCTGGGGGGAGAGAGCCACGTCCTCCCTTGATGTTCCTGCCAGCAGCAGCCACAAGCCCCAGCTCACCCCACCTAGCTTCAAAGAACTGAGTCAGTTTTTGTTTCCAAACCTCCCTCCTCCCAAATTTATGTGAAGCCTATCCCTAGCATACAACCCCTTGTCCTCCAAAGTTTCACCCCATACCCACTAGCCACACACCATGCTCTGAGTCATTCATTGACTTCCCTGATTTTCTGCTTGTTTCCCATGCTAGCTCTAGACATCGGGAGGATCTCTGAGAAAGAGACCATGTACCACATGGCATGATACACCCTGGCTAGCTCCTGGAACCTTGCCTGTTATCTCCTCCACACTATTTCCCTCTATGTCATTAGTGCCTAGGTGCACTAATATGTCTGGGGATCCTCTGCAGTCTTTCACCAGAGCATAGATCAAGTGCTTGGCCATGTGCACAGTCAAGCCAGATATACTCTTGACCCTGATAGCACAGCCTTGCCCCTCACACCTCCTTTCCCAGTTAATGCCTTTGATCATAGAGTTCCTAGCAGGACCACTTTAACCTCCTCCTTGCCTTTGAGCCGAATTCCCTTCTCTGCCACACCCTCCCTCACTCCCACTACCTCTCCATTTTCTCTGACAGCAGCATCAGTTTGATTGCCAACAGCTGCCTTTACCCCTTGTTTCAACTATTTCCCTTCTCTGACCTTTCCTCTCCGAGCTCCCCCCCACCTCACCACTCTGGTCTGTCCCAGCAGCACTCCTGTTAGCCTGTGACCCCTCTTGACCTCCAGGGGCTCTTGCTTCTACCCCCCATCATCCATTTTTCTGCTCTCCCTCACACTTACTCCCTGCTGGTCCCCTTCCCCCTGTGATCTGTGCTCCCTCCTCACTGTCCCCTCATCCTCTCTTCCCAGGCACTGCCAGCTCCTCTTCCCATGTTATCCCTGGCTCCTCTATTGGTCCTGGTGCCCATGCCCCAAACCCCCCCCTCACTTTCATCCTCCTTCTCCTTCCATCCTCTGCTGACTGCACCTCCCGCTTCTTCTGAGGCCCCTCCCTCCATGGTGTCTTTCAGTGGCAAGTATCTGAGACTGGGATCCCCCCAGTAGATTGCTTACCAGTACTCCCTTCCTGTGAGGTGAACTCCCTTACCGTGGTCCTTGAAGACCCTTTTGCCCATCTGCCAATAGCCTCCACTCACTGCCATTCTTCGCCCTCCTCCCTTTCCAGTCTCCTTGATCCCTCCCCCCATTTCTGTCCCCAGGACTGGTCAAGTCCTACCAGGATTTTTGGTGGCCCCTCCTCCTGCACCCACATTTGCAGACACCCCCCAACTGTCTGTAGATACATGCACTCATACCCTTCACCCACCTGTCCTGCTCATACCTGAGCCAAACAACTCAGCCTCCAATCCCATTAACCTGGCACATATAGGAGAATGCCCTAGTCTCCACAGTGTGCTCACAGCCATTGCAGCTCCACAGCCACTGCAACCCACTAGCCTGCTTCCCTCCATCCTGTAAACGAAGTACCCCTCCTCATCCAGTAGTAACCTGGCACAGTCCATCTGTCCTTGTCTGCCACTCCTGCTGCACCTCCCTCCTCCATACCAATTTCTTCTAATATGTCCCCAACCTGGTGCAACCATGTGGCCCTGGTCTCCACATGGGTAATGACTATTAACCAGTGACTATCCTGTTGCAGAAAGCAGATCAAAGCAAAGCAATTAAAATCAACCCAAAACAATGCAATCTCTAGCTAGCTTCAAATGTGTCATCTAACTATACAATTCAAGCAATTCAAGCCTGCAAACAGTTTGCCCAGAATTCGGCCCAGATCCACCCCAAAATAGATTAGCTTAAGTCCACTCTAGGAAGAGTAATATGGTTTCAAACTAGCCAACTTAGATTGTCTTAATTTAGCCCAGATTATCCCCCAACCCAAAGCAGTTCCCTTATTATGTGTGGTTCATAGCTCAGTGCTTATGTAACATAGTTAAATGATGCATATGGTTTTTGGATAAGAGGACACTGTTCATTAGGCAGTAGTACAGAATGTTTGTGCTTAGGTACTTAAATGCTTGAATGAGTCATTTGATAATATTTGATGGTTTTGGCCTTTCTCTGTATGCCACCTATAGGAAGGAAGCATGGTATAGAAGTATGAAAGCCCCCCGGTGGGATAAGAGTGCCGCAGAAGGAGGATGTGTCGGGAAGGATGGTGGGTGAATGCAACTCACTCTAAGCAGAGCAGAAGTCAGCTGGATGCCTTAAATAGGCTGTGGGGGAGGAGCTCTTCCCCCACATAACACCAGGCAAGCCTTCCATTTATGTGTGGTTGCATATGCATATGGATATGGATGCATATGGTTGTTGGATACAGAGGCCAGCATAAGAGGACAGTGTTCATTAGGCAGTAGTATAGAATGTTTGTGCTTAGGTACTTGAATGCTTGAATGAGTCGTTTGATAATATTTGATGGTTTGGGCCTTTCTCTGTATCCACCTGTAGGAAGGAAGCTTGGTTTAGAAGTATGAAAGCCCCAAAAGAAATAAATATCAATGACTGTTCTGTAACTGAATGCTGAAGAATCGTGCATAACAACTTAATGATAGGAACAGACGATCACCTCCTCCAACTCCGGAGAGTGTGACCAGTAGCACTCAGGAGAGGAAAAAACCCTTGGGGGGAACCTCTGAGGACCCATGGCTACTGACCTGCCCGTCCTTCTGGGCATACTAAAGGAGAGAGATCTTAATTAAACTAAATTAATCAGCTAAATCTGAATTCGAATTGTAGAATTTGATCCAGACAAACGGAGCTTAATAAAGAACTGAATTGTAAATATCCATTGAAGTACTGTAATTGCCTCCTAAAAACTCTGAATCAGAGAATCCCTGTACAATTTGGAATGACGGAGAGTGGATATGAAGAACCTTCTTCCAGACTTCAGTTGTAAGAGTGCATAATCCGGGAAATGTATGACGGTGGAGATGAAGTTGATGACTGACGACCAGATGTAGATAGTTGCATCCAAACTTGACGTCAACGAGGCAGGATGAATAGAAGTAGTATGATTTCCTGATTTCCAATAGAGGGCTTGTATAGTACATGTAATGAGAGAAGGCTTGTAGCCAGGCTACTGACTGATGAATCCAGGTCTGATAAATGAAGTATAATCTTAGGAATTGATATGAAGGCCACGGCTGTAGAGCTGAGCTGGAATAATGGCAAGCTGTAGAGGATAATCGGAGACACTGGTGCGAGATATGAAGCATCCAAGTAGTAGAATAAGGTGAGCTCAAGAGTAAGCTAGGCAGGGAAACTGGTAATCCAAAACGAAGTAGCAGGAGCAGGAAATGCACCTACGAAGGCAGATGAGCAGGAACAAGACATGGCAATCAGCCCCTGAAGAAACGCAGCTTAACCGACAGCTGGTGAGGTAGGAAAGAGAGGCGGCTGATTCCAGGTAGGAGACGCACAGATAGACCCATGGAAGTCCGCTGGTAGAATATAGCATGCAGTCAGTCCTTCAACAAGAAGTGCAGGTTTTCCAGCAGCTGGAGAGGTAAGTAGAGAGGCAACAAGCTCCAGGCAACAGGGAATGCAGCCAGACCTACAGAGGCAGCTAGCAAGAATAATGCGTGTCACACAGCCTCCAGGAGACGTATCTTGAGTCAATGTAGGCAGAGCAATACTGCAGTACCAAGGCAGACATAGAGAACGGAAGAGCGCTGAGGACTGACGAATCCATTAGATCAAGGTTGGCAGTGATCGCATTGAAGAGACCGTGGCATAGAGATGGCAACTGGATGAGGAACGGCGTTCGAAACTGTAGGTATGCAATGAGTGATGCAGCAACAATGAGACGAGACCCGAATAGTCGAGCATAAGTGTCCTGGAGGGAGAGAACTGAAGAGGCTGAGTCAAATGGAGGAGCGTTGTCACAAGGTCAAAAGGCAGGAGAGCACAATCAGAGTAAGGTGTTCATGAGAGGCGCAACTAAGTGTCCTGGAAAGGGTGAAGCAGCAAGTCCACACGGCTGAAGCAGCAGGGCAAATCATCCAAGAATAGCGGAGCAATGAAGCATCGGCTAGATGTAGATCCATAATAAAGGAGCTGCCAGCTGGCTGACACGGCAGCAAGTAAGCTGAGAGTAGAATGCAGGAATCTCCAGGCCCCGATCTGGTGAGGCAGAAGTAGAGCAGAAGTAGTTAAACCTCCCAGCCAGATGGGCAAAGGCAGGTCATAGAAGCAGGCAAGTAGTGGGAAACCTCCCAGCCCAATGGGTGAAGGCAGGTCGTAAAGGCAACAAATCTCCAGGCCCTGAGCTAAACGAGGCAGGCATAGAGTAGAAGTTAGTAAACCTCCCAGCCCGATGGGTGAAGGCAGGTCGGAAAGCAGCAACTATGGTAATCTCTGAGGCCCATAGGGGCACAGGTCTGACAGAGGCAGTAAGCATCCCGGAACTGAAATGATAACGATGTAGAAGGTATCGGTTCAAACATGGAGACAATAAGAAAGTTCAGCAGAGAATACTGGCTGAGGCGGCAGTAGTAATTCCTGAAATTTGAATTAACATGGGAGGAGCATCCAATGCTGCAAATTGAGGCCGGAATCAATGAGCATCTCAATAGGAAGTATCCAGGGATATATGGAGGCGAGTCCAAATGATGTGATGATGTGCGGCTGAACCACAGAAGGTAGTCGATGAAAAGTAGAAGGGAGGAGTGAGGTCGACATGCAGAACAGTCATTAATGAATAGTAAATAGTAGCGAAGCCCCACGAAGGCTAGCGTGCAGCTGGACTCCACGTAAGGCAGCTAGTAAGGGCAGTAGTGAGGCAGCCAGCCCCACGTAGACTAGCATGCATGGCGGGACCCCTTGCAGGTCAGCTGGCAAGGTAGTAGTAACCCTGGTAACATAGAGAAGCTCCAGAAAGGTAGTGACAATGTGGTAACCATTGGAGCTCAGGAATGCAAGGTCCGACCAAATAGCCCAGGCAGTCAAAAGGAAATCAGAACTCCGGCACCAGGTGAAGCTAAATAAATGGCAATAGAAGTGCCGTCTCCAATGCGTCCCAAATGTCTCAGGATCTATAGCAAAGATACGCTGCACATAGAATGGTAGAGTAGGCAGGCACACATTAGCTTGCCATGGTAGTGGAAGGCAAGGAACATGCAGTTGTCTAAATCGAAGCTTGTGCTGGAGGGAGCAATGTAGAAATACATAAGGGAATAGCAGCAAACAAGCCCTCATCCATCGGCCAGGAAACTAAACAATAGCAAGTGAGCTGCAAAAGGAACTGCATGGGCTAGGGTATGCAATAAAGGTCATGGAACCCAGAATGCGCTATAGTAATAATAGCAACCGCTATAGCAGGAAGGGAGCTGCAGACAAACTGCCTCAGCAAGTCCCGAAAGACCAGTCACTTTTAAATGTAGATAATGGAGTAAGAACAAAGGAAACAGGCCAGGAACACTCAAATGAAGAGCTGCAGAATGCCAATAAAGGGAGCGGAAATGTACTGGTAAATAAGCAGGGAATGGTAGGTCCAGGAGAGCTGGGAGCGGCCAGGTGCAGAACAGGAGAAGGTGTCGGGGACTGCACAGCAGGGAGAAATATATTCTGTAGGGTGCTGTCCCTGTTGGTACAGGAGCACGGTAGATAGCCATTGTCCATGGAGGGTACTGAACCAAGGCAGGCGGAAGTAGGAAGGTCCCGACTGGTGAACAGTAATGCAGCAGTTGAACGAAATGCAGAGCAATGGGAAGTGAACTGCAGTAGCTAGGAGCAGAGATGCAGGAGGTAAGAGAATTCCAGCAAACCGACAAAAAATACTGCAGGGCCAGGCATCCGGCAGACGAACTGTGTGGCGTGGAGCGGCGGCTGCTAGTGGGAGAAGAACAGAAAGAGGGGTAGAGCGCTAGTAGGAAAGGTAGAAAGCGGGGCAGTGTAGAAAGCCACTGCGGAGCGAGGGTGCACCACGGTCAGAAACTGAAGCTGCAGAGGAAGAACCCCCCCCCAAGGAAACACCAGGGACGGGAACAACAAACAAACAAAAATGAAAATGGAGCACAAACGGAGGCAGAAAGCCAAGCACAGAGTGGGGGGGGCAGAGGAGGCACAGCTAGGAAGGGAAGGAAAGTGCAGCCGTCGGACCAGCAGCTCTGGCCAGGTGAAAGCGACTCGCTCTAAGCAGAGCGGAAGTCAGCTGGATGCCTTAAATAGGCTGTGGGGGAGGAGCTCTTCCCCCACATAACACCAGGCAAGCCTTCCATATCAAGCCAGATTCACCCCTACTCAATGCAGTGCAAACCTCACCATGGCAAAGCCAAATAGCATCAAATTACTCATTAAGTCTGTTTAAGACAGCTTGCAGCAGTTAGCTTCAAATTTAATCTTAAAAATACAAGCAAGCTCCCCAGTGTGCTCTGTCCAGTTAATGTTTCAAGTGATCAACCATTTTGTGGAATATGCAGTGCAGTCCTCAGGGCCAATCCATGAGCCTCCCTTATGTTTGTAATTAAAAGTAGTTCATAATTAAAGGTAGATGAGGCAATGGGACCCGATGGGGTGCACCCCAGGATACTGAGGGAGCTCAAAGAGGTGCTGGCTGCACCTCTGATAACTGACAACTCTATTCAACTTATCTTTAGAAACAGGAGGTTCCGAGGGACTGTAGGAGGGCAGATGTGGTCCCAAGTCACAAAAGTGGGAACATGGAGGAGGCAGGAAATTGGAAGCACCACTCATGGTCAACAAGAACTTTGCCAACCTCTCACATAGCGACGGCACAATACCAGCACAGGTATTGTGCCAGCATGAAAGAGTGTGTTTTTTTGCAGGGGGCTACACATTTCAATATATTCAACTCCAGGTCAGAATTGTTCTGGGGAGGGGCAGAACACGGGAGAAGCTGCATTGGTGAAAACAGACCATTACAGTGACTGTTGCTGTAATGGTCTGTTTTCGGGTTTCACTGTCATGGTTTCGCTCTCAAGTGGGCCACCGCAGGAAATTACAGACCTGCCAGCCTGACTTCAGTAGTGGGCAAAGTAATGGAAAGAGCACTGAATGAAAGGATAGTGGAATATCTTGTAATCAGTGGATTACAGGATCCAAGACAACATGGTTTTACAGGGGGGAGGTCCTGCCAGACAAGCTTGATCGAGTTCTTCGAATGTGTGACAAGGGTAGTGCATCAGGGAGAAATGATAGATGTGGGCTACCGGGATTTCAGTATGGCCTTCGACACTGTTCCACATAGAAGACTGGTGAACCAGCTGGCCTGTCTGGGAGTGGGTCAAAAAGTTATAAAATGAGTAAGAAGTTGGTTAAGCAGCAGGAGTCAGAGGGTGGTGGCAAATGTTGTCCTCTCTGGAGAAGGCAAGGTGACCAGCGGGGTGCCTTAGGGCTCAGTACTAGGCCTGGTCCTCTTCAGCATCTTTATTAGCAACATTGCAGAAGGGCTAGAAGGGGAAGTATGCCAGTTCATGGATGACACAAAATCTGCAACAGAGTAGACACACGAGGCGGTGAAAAATATGATGGATGATTTTAAAAAGTTGGAAGAATGGTCAAGGGCTTGGCAGCTGGATTTCAATGCAAAAAGTGGAAAATCATGCACTTGGGACACAGAAACCCTGGGGCTATGTACCAATTGGGAGGGAAAGTACTGGCAAATACCAAACAGGAAAGGGATCTGGGGGTAATCACTTCTGATGACCTGAACATAACCAAGCAATGTGATAAGGCAGTGGGGAAGGCTAGCAGGAGGCTGTGGTGCATAGGTAGGGTATCACTAGTAGGAAGATTGAGGTAATAGTACCCCTGTACAGATCACTGGTAAAACCCCACCTCGAGAACTGTGTCCAGTTCTGGAGGCCCCACCTCCAGAAGGACATTGATAAAGTGGAGGTGATACAAAAGAGGGTTACCAAAATGGTGAAGGCCTGTATCAAAGTCCCTATGAGGAGAGATTCAAGGAACTGAATATGTACTCTCTGGAGAAGAGGAGGGAAAGAGGGGATTTGATAGAAACATTCAAATGCCTAATACATATTATTAAGGTACAGGAAGGTAGCATTTTCCATAGAAATAGAAGCTCAAGGACAAGAGGTCAAGCTATGAAGCTAGGTGGTGGGGGCTCAGAGGAAATGTGAGGAAATACTTCTTCATGGAAAGGGTGATGGACACCAGGAACAGCTTTCCAGTCGAGGTGGTGAGTGCCAAAATGGTGACAGGATTCAGTCATGCATGGGACAGATACAAGAGGCCCTTGATAGTAGGGCAAGGGAGGAGACAACTGGAGATCTAGCAGGGTCTACAGTGGTACAGTAGGCAGGGAAAACTGGGCAGACTAGGTGGACCAAGAGGTCCTTATCTGCTGACAACTTCTATGTTTCTATCCAAGTCATCTTCCATGTTATGCTGATACCTGGCACGGGAAGCATGCAAAGTCAGCTGTGGAGGAGGATCAGTATGAGCAGGAGGAGATTGATTGCTAGTTGTTTCATCATGTTGTCTGTGCTGTTCCATTTGAAGTTCATGCAACAGTTCCTGCTTGATGTAGTTGTGGCCAGAATGAATGCACATATCTTCATATCAGTAATCCAGTAGTTTTGTTATGCCAAAATGTGTGCCCAAGCTAATGCTTTCAAACCTGTCTGGAAGTTGTGCCAGACACATCTCTGCCACCTCCTTAATGAGTACTGCATCTTTTTGTACTTCTATCAAGATGCCTCAGATGAAGTAGTTGTGCCTCCACTGCTTCTTCCACCCCCCATCATCATCATCACTATCCTTCTCACCATCGGTGTCAATGTCACTGCCTCGCAACACGGCAACCACCGCTATCAGATTTGCTCTGTTGGATTCCTGTAAAAGATTTCAAATAACAGGGGATGTGTCATTTACTGTATGTAGATTCACCAAGATGAGCAGTTTCACCAGTGGGCTGCTCTTATGGAGCAGTGGGCTCGGAGGTTGGTCCAGTTGCCCGAGCTGGTCAGTCTGACACCAGGGCCTTCGGCCATTCGGTTTCAGAGGGACGGGTAGGGCAGTTGAGCCTTCCTAGTTGCGCGGCACCTTCCATCAACTCACGCTCAGGTGTATTCCCATCACATGGCTGCGGTGCAGGGGTCCACACCGATGCCGCTATCTCCTGCCATTTTTCCCTCTTTTACCTAAAATCATAGTTTTCAGACCCCTGTGGCATTCTTGGCGCTGTCTGAGGTGCCGTGGGCTGTGTCGGTGCTGTCCACGACACCACAGAGTCTGTTGACACTGTCTGCAGTGCCAGAAACATAGAAACATAGAAACATAGACTTTGACGGCAGATAAGGACCGCTAGGCCCATCTAGTCTGCCCATTTCCCTACCTACAGGATAGGCCGCAGATCCTAGTTAACCAGCAGCCTATTTCTTCCTACCCCTCACAAGAATTGCCTTATGTCTGTCCCATGCATTCTTGAATTCTCCCACAGTTTTAGACCCCACAGCCTCCTCAGGAAGGCTGTTCCATGCATCCACTACCCTCTCTGTGAAATAATACTTCCTCACATTGCCCCTGAACCGCCCTCCTATCTTTAAATTGTGTCCCCTTGTTCTTGCAAGTCTCTTTTTCTGAAAGATGCTACCCTCTTGGACTTTGTTGATTCCACTGAGGTACTTAAAAGTTTCTATCATGTCCCCCCTCTCCCTTCTTTCCTCAAGGGTATACATATTAAGCTCCTTTAGTCTCTCCTCATACGGCTTCTCTTGCAGACCCTGCACCATTTTAGTTGCCTTCCTCTGGACTGCCTCTATCCTGTCTATGTCCTTGCGGAGATGGGGTCTCCAGAACTGGACACAGTACTCCAGATGGGGTCTCACCAACTGTCTGTACAGAGGGATAACAACTTCCTGTTTTCTGCTGATGATGCCTCTCCCTATACATCCCAGTATACCCCCAGCCCTCCCTACTGCCTTCTCACATTGCTTGCTAACCTTAAGGTCATCTGATATGATTACCCCAGGTCCCTTTCCTTTTTGTTGTTGTTACTACCTCCCACCCATTGTGTATTCTTCCCTGGGTTCTTGTTTCCCAGTGCATTATTTTGCACTTCTTTGCATTGAATCCTAGCTGCCATACTTCTGACCATTCCTCCAACCTTGCCAAGTCCCTTTTCATCCTTTCCACGCCTCCTTGTGTATCAACCCTTGTTGCAGATCTTTGTGTCATCTGCAAAAGGCATACTTTCCTTCAGTCCCTCTGCAATGTCACTGATGAAGACATTAAAAGGACTGGACCCAATACTTGAACCCTGCGGTACCCACTAGTAACCCCCTTTCTTCAGAGTGGACTCCATTTACAATTACCTTCTGTGTCCTGTTGTCCAGCCAATGTTTTATCCAGGCTACCCTGGGTCCCACTCCCAGGCTGGTTAATTTGACTATTAATCTTTTGTGTGGGACTGTGTCAAATGCCTTGCTAAAGTCTAGGTAGGCCATGTCCACAGCCCCTCCTGGTCTACTACTTTGGTCACCCAGTCAAAGAAATCTATTAGATTCATCTGACATGACCTTCCGCTGTGAATCCATGCTGCCTTGGGTCCTGTGCTCCACTGGCCTCTAGGTACTCAACTATTCTTTCCTTCAGAGTGACTCCATCACTTTCCCTACCACAGAGGTCAAACTGACAGGTCTGTAGTTTCCTGCCTCTGTCTTGGTCCCACTTTTGTGAAGGGGAATCACATCTGCCTTCCTCCAGTCCTCGGGTACCACACCATCCTCCCATGATTTATTAAAAAGAGTAGCCAGTGGTTTCACTAGTTCCTCCCTTAATTCTTTTAGAATTCCGGGGTGAATTCCATCAGGACCCATTGCTTTGTCCACCTTCAGTTTTAGGAGTTCTTGCAGAACCCTTTCTTCTGTGAAAGGACTGGGATCGACCCCCCTATCAAGAGTGCTTCTGTTAATTGGATTAGGCACTTCCCCCTCCTCTTTTGTGAATACTGAGCAGAAATATTTGTTCAGTATTCCTGCTTTTTCACTGTCCCCCTCTGCCCACCCACCGTTCATTCTATTCAGCCTCACTATCCCTCCCTTTGTCTTTCACACTGCTGATGTACCTATAAAAGGTTTATCCTCTTCTTAACTGAGTTGGCTATCTTTTCCTCAGTTTGGGCCTTTGCTGTTCTGACTTCCCTCCCTGCTTCTTTCTGCCTTAACTGGTACAGCTCTCTGTCCTGCTCCTTCTGTGTTTCCTTATACTTCCGAATGCTATCTTTTTTCCTGACTTTCAGAGCCACCTCTTTTGAGAACCATAGTGGCTTTTTCTTTCATTTTATTTGTTTATTTGCTTCACACAAAGGCTTGTTGCCTCTGTGATGGCAGTTTGATAATTCCCCATTGTTGCTCCACCCTCCTTCTAGCCCGTTTGCTGGTACTTTCTGAGGCACTCTCCCATCTTGCCAAAGTCAGCCCTCCTAAAGTCCAGTACCCTCACTTTTGTATGGCTTGACTCAGTAGCTGAGTTTAATGTGAACCACACTGTTTGATGGTCACTTGTCCCCAGATGGCAACCCACTTCTAGATCTGAGATCCTCTCACTGCCTCCGTTTGAGAGTATGAAGTCTAAGATTGCTCCCTCATGAGTGGGTTCTGAAACTAGCTGTCTAATGCCTGCCACCTGTAGGGCATCAAGAATGGCCCTGCTCTTGGATGTGGCTGCAGCAAATGTGCTCCAGTTAACATCTGGCATATTCAGGTCTCCCATCAACAGTATCTCCCCTTTCTCTGCCATTCTAAGAATGCCTTCTATCATATCCTTGTCCATTCCTTCCCCTGACATGGGGTCTGTACAAAACCCTGTGCGGATTGTGGTGCCTTTCCAGTCTCCAAGGTGACCCACAGTGCCTCCTCTCCTCCCTGTTTACTCTTTTGTTCAGTTGCTTTTATCCCTTCCTTTACATAGAGAGCTACTCCTCCCCTCTTCTCTCCCTGCCTGTCTCTCCTGTAGGTTCGTACCCTGGTATGTTAACATCCAGTCATGGTTCTCTGTGACCATGTTTCTGTGACTGCTATGATATCCAGGCATCCCTCTTCCATTAAGGCAATCAGCTCAGGGAGCTTGTTGCCCAGACTATGGGCATTGGTACTCATTACCCTCCATTTCCTGATGGCCTTACTCCTTTTGCCCCATCCCATCCTTCTTGCCTTTGTCACTTTCTCCATTTACCCTGCCCTTCTCCTATAGACACCTCTATGTTGGTGTTTGCTGCATTACTACCGTGATTATTTGGGGGCTAGGATTTTCCTGCTCCTTTCCAGTGCCTCCCCTTGGCTAGTTTAAAAGCTTGCCAATGAAGCATTTAAACCTATCACCTAGGATCCTGGTTCCCCTCCCAGACAGATGCAGCCCATTATGCCAGTATAGGCTTGCATCACTCCAGGTGGACCCCCAGTCCCCAATGAAGCCAAATCCCTGAGCTCCACACCAGTTTTTCAACCACTGATTGAATCCCATGATGTGGAACACCCTAGCCTCTCCTATGCCATAGATGGGTAGCACCTCCGAGAAGGTTACCGTGTGTGCTACTTGACTAAGGCCCCTCCCCAATTCCACAAACTCTTCCTGCACTTCTCTAATCCCTTTCTTAGCCAGGTCATTTGTCCCTAGGTGGACAATGACATCCAGCTCCCTCCCCTGTGCAGCTGCTCTGGCAATCCTGAGGATTCGCTCCCTGTCCCTCCAAGCCATGGCGCCAGGCAGGCCTCCCTCCTCCCTTCCTCCCCAGTTCTACCTTCCTAACAATGGAGTCCCCCACCAGGAGTTGTTTCCTTCCCCTGCAGGGTCCCCTGCCACCCTCCTGTGGGTCTCCTTTTTTGAGGTTCTCAGCATCCTCCTTGGTCTCCACTGTGGGTGCCTCCATATAGGAACCACACTTTGCCAGAATGGCATAGGAATTGTGGAGAGGTACAACTGGAGGGATGCACCTCTGTTCCACCAGGAGCTCTGTCAGCGCTGTCCATGGTGTTGCAGGCTCTGTCAGTGCCATCTGTGGCACCGCAGGCTCTGTCAGTGCTGTGTGCAGTGCTGCTTCTGATAGCACCTCCCTCCTTGTTCTCGGCATTGTTTTCCTCTACGGCGCTGGGGATTTGTGTGGTGCCGTCCGGTCTTCATACGTTTTCGACTCCAATTCTTTCTTCTTCTATTCTTCCTCCTGATTTTCACTCCTTTCCTATCTATACAGTCCCCCCTGGACTGTCAGGAGATGATTTTGAACCTGATCCAGATCTTCTCCTGGGTGATGATGTTAATGACACTGCCCTTGGAGCAGGGATCAATCCTTCTGCACAGCCTGTGGTTGAAGACCTTTCCATTAAGTCTCTGCTCAAAAATGTTAATTCTACTCTTTCTCTCCAGACTACAGAAATCAGTTTCTGATTTGGTACTATCTTTGGATGCCTGTTCATAAAGTCACAGAGATATAACAAACTTTTTCAGCACACACAACTGCACCCAGGACACATGTCCCCACAGATCACATTTTCCAGTTCCATAGCTCAGACGACAACTTTCTGTTCCACCAGTCTCTCCACCATATAAAATATGGAGTTCCTCCTTGTCACCATGTCTTTAATTAAGCAATGCTGCAGAACACTGTGCTTCTGCTTGTACTGGTGGAGTAGCTCAACACATTTGGTGGAATAATGGAAATATCCATTGGATGTCCCATACAGTGTTAAGTGCTTCTTTTAGTTGTGCATGTATACGAGATGGTAGCAAATGGGGAGGTACTGCTGCTGGGTGATTTTAAAATGCCAGACATGGACTGGGCCATCGTGGCAGCAGCCTCAACCAGGAGCTGAGACATCATAGAAGCCTTGCAGATAGCAGGACTCAGGCAGCTGGTGCAGGAGCCCACCATGGACAAGGCAATTCAGGACCTTGTACTGACCAATGGAGACAGGGAGTGCGGAGGTCCAGGTAGATGATCACCTAGGGTCTAGTGACCACCATACAGTGTGGTTTAAGATAGATACAACATCATAGGTGAGCCACACAAAGGCAAGGGTCCTGAATTTCAGGAGGGTGGATTTTGCAAGTTTGGGGAGGGGAATCAAAGAAGCCCTAGCAAGCAAGGAGGCAGGAGGAGGGGCTGAGGATCAGTGGGCACACATAAAAAGAGCCATAGCGAAGGTGACAAATCAGTGCATTAGGCTAAGAAAGAAGGGGAAAAGGAAGGAGCAAACCTCTATGGTTCTCAAGGGAGGTGGCAGGGAAAGTTAAGGACAAAAATGTGGCTTTCAGAAAATACAAGGAGTCACAGAGGGAGGAGGATAGGGCGCTGTACTTAGAGAGGCTGAGGGAAGCAGTAATGGCAGTAAGGAGTGCAAAGGTGAAGACTGAGGAAAGATTAGCACACATAATAAAAAAAGGGGACAAGACATTCTATAGGTACATCAGCAAGAAGGAAGGCCAGGGGAGGAATAGTAAGACTCAGCATGGAGAAAGGGAGGAAGGGGAGTGTGTGGAGTAGGATCTAAATAAAGCATCGATACTGAATGCATATTTCTGTTCAGCATTCACTGAGGAGGGGGAAGGACAGGGACAACAATTGGGCAACAGAAACGGGGAGGAGGGGTAAATACCAGTCCATTTACAGAAGAGTGAGTCATGGAGGAACTCATAAAACTAAGAGTGGACAAAGCGATGGGACCAGATGGTATACACCCCAGGATACTAAAGGAAATTAGGAGGGAGCTAGCAATACCACTAGCAGCCCTGTTTAGTGAGTCGCTCAATACAGGAGTGGTTCCAGAGGACTGGAGGTGGGCACATGTGGTCCCTATTCACAAGACTGGTATCAGGGAGGAAGCAGAAAACTATAGGTCAGTCAGCCTCACCTCAGTAGTGGACAAGATTATGGAAGCACTGCTTAAGGAAAGGATGGTGGAACACTTGGAATCCAGCAGAACACAGGATCCGAGGCAGCATGTATTCATAGCAGGAAGGTCATGTCAAACAGACCTGATAGACTTATTTGACTGGGTGATGAAAGAGGTGGGTCAAGGAGGTGTGGTGGATATTACCTACATCGATTTTAGTAAGACCTCCGACACCGTTGTACACAGAAGGCTGGTAAACAAGTTGGATAGCCTGGGGATGGGCCACAAAGTCAAGAACTGGGTTAAAAATTGGTTGAGGGACTGGAAGCAAAGTGTGGTAGTAAATGGGATCAAATCTGAAGAAAGGGGGTGACCAGTGGTGTGCCTCAAGGATCAGTCCTGGGGCCAGTCCCTTTCAATATCTTCATTTCCAACATTTCAGAAGGGCTAGAGGTGAAGGTATGCCTATTTGCAGATAACACCAAGATCTGCAACATGGTTGACACTCCAGTGGGGGTAGAAAGAATGAGGAGAGACCTAGGTGAGCTGGAAAGATGTTCCAAAATGTGGCAATTGAAATTAAATGTAAAGAAGTGCAAAATCATGCACCTGTGGTGCAGAAACCCTGCGATGAGTTATAGGATGGGTGGGGGAGCTGCTAACAGTCACAAGGGAAGAAAGGTATTTAGGGATAATCATCTCAGCTGACCTAAAGGTGGCCAAACAATGTAACAAGGCTGTGGGGAAGGCCAGTGGGATGTTGGGGTGCATAGGAAGGGGTATTACTAGCAGAAGAAGGGAGGTGGTGATGCCACTGTACAAAATGCTGGTGAGGCCTCATCTGGAGTATGGAGTACAGTTCTGGAGATCACATCTTCACAAAGATATGGACAGGGTGGAGGCGATCAAAAGAAATCCAACTAGGATGATAAGAATGAATGACCTCAATATGTATACACTGGAGGAGAGGAGGGAGAGGAGGGATATGACTGAAACCTTCAAGTATCTTAAGGGCGTAAACAAAGTCTAGGTGGAGGACATCTTTCACTATAGAAGTACAAGGACAAGGGGGCATGATATGAGATTGGGGGGCAGGATAAGGCGGAATGTTAGGAAAATTTTCTTCACAGAAAGGGTGGTGGATGCTTGAAATAGCCTTCCCCAGGAAATTGTGGGAGCTAGCATGGGGGGTTAAAACATGCATGGGATAGGCATAAGGGAACCCTAGTGGTGGGAAGGAGAGTTGAAAGCCAATGACCAAGCAGGGTCAGCGTCCGCTGGTGCAGGCAGGGATTACAAGCAGACTAGGTGGGCCTAGCAGTCCTTATCATCTGTCAATTACTATGTTACTATGTTTGTCAAACAAATGAATCATTACTAGATTATGTG
This sequence comes from Neoceratodus forsteri, assembly GCA_016271365.2. NCBI lineage: Eukaryota > Metazoa > Chordata > Ceratodontiformes > Ceratodontidae > Neoceratodus > Neoceratodus forsteri. Next base: position 1,121,840,865 of record CM057449.1, on the reverse strand, counting down.
TATGTGAAAAACAAGGTTCGTGGCAGAAATCACCATCATTCATGGCCTTCAGCATGTTACAGCCCGCTTTCTGTCACAAACATTCTGACTGTCAGATCATTAGGATATAACTGCATGTCGATCAGTGATGGAATGAACTACAGAACATGTTCCCACTGTGCTTCCCTTCCATTACTAACATGTTAAGTAAAACAGTTCCTCCATTCGTGTGCCTCTGTGAGTCTTTGTTTTAATATAACTCCTGCAGGGACTAGTTATGGTGAAAGTGGGGCAAGAATAGTAGTGGCGCTGCTTGATATGGACAAAACCCAATGAGTAGTGGGACTTGGTAGCGGGTCAATATATAGCTCTTCACTTCACAAACAACGCAGCAATAACCGTGCTGTGTGAAGCACAAAAGCATTTACAGTGACAGAGGTACAGTATAAGAGTGGTAGGGAATTACCGTTACCCCTGTCACTGACTGTGAAGTGCAGGAAGGAGTGAAAAAGTCTGTACTTCTATGCCTGATTGAGCCACTGCCGTGGTGGAGTGACTAAGGCACTAGGACACAGCAGCAATGGAGACCTTGGACCGCTGCTCGGTTCCCCCAGGTCTCCTGGTGTTGCAGCTTTTTTTGTATAAAAGATTAATTCCCCCCCCCTTCCGAGTTACTCCTTATCCTCAAAGTCCACACACCCCTGGGGTTGATTATTTAAAGTCTAGAGATGTGTGAGGGTGAAGCACCCTATGTTTGGGGGTGCAGTGGGCTTAAAAAAGGAAAAACTCCCATTGTTTTTAATGGGGTATTCGCATTCCTTTTTTGTTCGCTGTTGTGCCTGACGTTATGTTGGAGCACAACATTTTAACTTCGGCATTGTTTGCCGCACTGTTTTTGGTCACAACATTGTAACCCCCTTCTATGAGACTTAAGCTTTGGTTTGCACTACTGCTCCAAATATCAGAAGTGAAATTCACATAATCCCCTCCTGCTTCCTTTAGAATTGTCACCAATTATGTACAAATGGACTTATAAATACTAGGGAGAACATGCGTAAGAAATGCAAAGCATGATGATAGAGTGTTGTATTGAGCTTCAGTTCATGCAATAGTCTTTGAAAGTCAGTGTCATCTACAATGGGTAGTGGCTGAAGATCAAGGACCATCATCTCCCAAATCAGTTGTATCATTGGGACAGAGGCTGGATGAGTTGGGGGCAGTTTCATGCTGGAATGTTATGAATTGAGCAGTGTAGATTGTTTTGTTGCAACAAATTCTGGACTAGTGCTGCTGGCGTATACACTACTGGGCCATGCTATTAGTGCTTAGAGTGGCGCTTTTGCAGTATCACCACTACCCGCATGATTTGGATTTTCTATGGCCGCTGCTGCCATAAACACTGTCTTATTCCAGCACTTATGCCCAATTGTCCATGCTGCTGCCGTGTCTTCTGCTGGGTCATGTAACCTGAGTGGGGAATTGGAACTGGTGTGACTGTTAGGAAGATGCCATGTTCATACTTCAGATGAGCAGCCAGAACATTGTTTCCAAGTAGATTGACCATGGTTGATCTTTCTGCTACACAGAATGCAACATGCTGTCAGTGTGGATTTGCAGAATCATTGTTAAAATACTCCAACACTGTAGATAATCCCTTTGTTTTTTTAGTTGCCTGACTGAACTGCTGGATTTCTTTGGGAGCAATAGGATAGTAACCAAAATGATTTCTTTTTTTCTGCCACAGTGAAATGATGTAGCTGGTGAGGCTGACATTGCAGGGCAGCACTAACAACAACAGCAATATAGTTACCATGAAGATGGTTATCTGGGGCTGGGGAGCAGGCCTTGTCTTCAGATTACACTGCACGACCAACTTGCTTTCTTGTTTTTCTCATTTTACTTTTTTTTTTTTTAATTCGTCATCTCATCCTGTGATGGCCTCCACTCCTCACTATCACACTAATTATCAGATCTTGTTGGTGTAACTAGCAACACACTTTAAACTCCCACTGCTTAATCCTCCTTCTCTCCTGCATGTGCTTCCCCCTTTCCTGCTTCCTTCTCTCCTGCATCTTCCCCATTTCTACTCGACTTTGACTTCTTGTTCCCCTTCCCATGCCCATCCCTTTCAGTCTTGCATGATTTTTTAGCTGTTCCCTGCCCTTTTGCCATCTCCTCTACAGGTGCTTCTGCTTTCCCCATTCTACCACCTCACCCTCATGCCCCCTTACTCTGACAGCTCCACTTCCATATCCTCCTCATCAGCAGTGTTCTCCACTGTAAGTTAGTTTGATGGTGCTACTACTAGCTTGCATTTATAAAACTGTGGAGTTGGCATTCCTCACACTACCCCAGACAATTTCACTTTTTCCTCAGGTGACAAAATGACAGCAGTATCAGTTCCAGACCCAGACATACTGGCACTTTCCTCACACAATGACTAAGCAGCAGGTCTGGGCCTGATACTGCTGCTGATGTCTGATTTGGGGGCTGGGAGTGAAGGTGACAGTATATAGTGCCTCAAGGTAGATAGGCAATTGTTCACACCTGTGGTGAGAGCCAGCTGTGATGGTGCTGGTATCATTGGCATTGGCAGTTGGTGTCATGTTTATTGTTCATGCAAGATGGACAAGGGGATGGCTTGCCTTTACAGACTGATATGGGTGCATTATGTCCCCATTTGCTGGGAACCTCAGAGTAGTAGAATATGAAACAGTGGGATTCTGTGTGCTTCTGGTGTCTTCTGATCCAGATGCACTAGATGACTGGGACTGGATGGGAAAGCTGCTGTTTGCAGCAGCTGTGGAACTGACTGTCTTCTGGGGACTAATGAACAATGGCTGTTTTTGGATGGTCTTTTATATTTATTTATTTAATTTATTTCAGTTTCAGATTAATACCTTTGAGCTCAGGAGCTTGTTTACAAAGGCTCCAAGTCATAGATAACATAGGACAAGACATTGGGTACAAGCAAAATCACAGCACAGTAAAATACAATAAACATATATTGAGTTGCTAATAACAAAAAGTGCATGTTTGTTACAATGACCAAACGTAGAGAAGTGAGGGTGGCATGGAGGGGGATAGCGACATTAGCATCCAAGTGAGGAGTAAGAGGTGATTTAGGGATTACAGATATAAAGTTAAGATGATTAAGAAAACATTGGGGTTGCAAAAGTGCAAAACAATAGTATGGTAGCAGCCTGAAATGGCTTTGTCAGGGGGAGGGAGGGGAGTTATGGGTAGGTGATAGAGAATATGATGAAGGGATTTGACAAGAAAACACCTGATGGTTGGTCATGGGCCAGTATGCATCTAAGGGGGGGGGGCAGATAGAGAATTCCCTGTGCTAGCAGAAGGTGGAGCTCCCTTTTGAAGGATCCAGTTTTCTCACAGTCAATGAGGGAAGTCGGGAGATCATTTATATACAGAGGCACCCGATAGGACAGTGCATGCTGGGCAAACATGATTCGTCTAAAAGAGACATGGAGTATACCTTTAACTGCACTTCTTGTTGTTTTAGCAGGTTGGGTGCATTTGAAAATGCTTACCATTGGTGCAAGAGTGTGGCCTAGCAGGGCCTTTTTACCAAGCAGGCAGGCCTGATATTTTACTCTAAGAAATAATGGGAGCAACACTGTCTCAGAGTATAAGCTACATGTGTGTGTCAACTGCTCTGTACCAGCCTACAAGTATTATTTAGTAGTGTTTTAATTCTTTTCAAGGCTGTGTCAGTCCCTGCACTGTATATTACTAGCCTGTAGTCAATAATAGATAGAACCGAGCTCCTAGTTACTAGGTTCAAGGCCTCAGGAGAGAATGCCTGTCTATGGCGATAGAGGATTCTGAGCTTGATGTTAGCCTTTTTCACTACGTGGTCAATGTGAGTGGTGAAGGACAGGGTGTCATCAAGTTAAACTCCTAGGTATTTGAAAGAGTTGACTTGCTCAAGCATGTCCCCTTTTTAGCTGTGGATGGTCAATGGGCCAGTTCTTTTCTTGCTGGGCAGTATGAAGAACAGCATAACTTTCATCTTTTTATAGTTGTGGAGGAGTCTGTTTTGTGAGAACCATGCCTCAAGTTTTTGGAAGCTGCCCTGTAGTACCATAGATATTTCAATGTTGTTTTCCCGGAACAGAGATTACGGTGTCATCCGCATACAGTAACATTTTGGTAGGACAAGGAGATGGAAGAGAGTTTATGAATAAGCTGAATAGCAGAGGGTTGAGTATTGACCCTTGGGGGACACCCATGGACACTTCCCTTGAGTTGAAGACAGCACCGCTTATTCATACGCACTGAGTTCTGCATGATAAGTAGCTACTGAAACAGGATACAGTATCATGGGATAGGCCAAGGGTCAGTAGGTTTTCGAGTAGGATCTGATAGTTAACTGAGTCAAATGCTTTCATGAGGTCAATGAAGATGGGCCCTACTACCATCTCATTATCTAGGGCATCATACAGATGTGTAGTGTAGTCTATAGGAGCAGTTATGGTTATATGAATTTTTTGAAAAACATGCTGTTGTGCACAAAGATTGTATTTATTCAGATATTCAGTTAGCTGATCAGATACAATCTGCTTGAGAGTTTTTCTTAAGGGGGGTAATATTGAATTGGGTCTGTAGTTGTCTAGAGAGGTTCTATCACCACTTTTGAAAACGGGCATGAAAAGAGCTATCTTCCACCATTTGGGGAAAGCTCCTGTTCTTAGGGATACATTGAATATTTTAGTGAGAGGCTCGGCAAGAGCATCTGGAGAGAAAGCAATGAGCTTCATATTAATCAAGTCCACTCCAGTCTTTGTTTTACCTAGAACCCTGTTGATGTATTTTATAGTTTGTGTCCTAGTGATTTGTTTGAAGTAAAATGGGGGCATTCCAGAGTTTTGTGTGAGGAAGGAGTTCTCCTTAGTGGGCTGGAAGGAACACTGAGTTGTTAGGCACTCAGGAGGAAGAACGGTGCTTAAGTCTGAGAAGTCAATATTGAAGGCATTTGCCACTTCCTTTGGTTCCTGCAGTGTGCCAGTTGAGGTAACAATCAGATCTGGGAGTGCTTTGGTGTCCCTGCTGGTGAGAGTTTTTATGGTGTTCCAGAAGTCTCTACCCCTTCCCCAATTACTGGCCAGCATTTTTTGTAGTAATTGGCTTTTACATTTCTTATCAACTTAGTGCACTTGTTTCTGGCTGCCTTATAAGCTGTGAAATCAGACTGCTTGCCGGTTGTCCTCGGCTTGTGCCAAAGGTTGTCATGGATGTTCATTTGCTCCATTAGGGATCCTGAGAGCCAGGGGTTGCTTGTCCCTTTAACCTTCGAGGGCTTGAAGGGGGCAAGTATGTTGCAAGTATTGGCGAAAGTTGTTACGAAGTAGTCAAAGGCCTGATTATCGACAAGTAAGAAGTCAAGCATGCTTCAGTCAGTCCTATAAAAGTATTGTTTAAAATGTTCAAGCTGCCCTTTTCTTAGTGACCAGCTGTAGGTGAAGTGGGGGGTGGGTTTGTTATCCTTATTTGGCCATAAACACATCACAGGAGAGTGGTCACTTAGGGAGTCTGGTAGGACTGATAAGTCTGAGATATGTTCAGGGCAGTTGGATAGTAGCGAATCAATTAACGAGCTTGTGCCAGTGCGGTAATTCCTCCTAGTTGCTTGTGTAACCATTTGCATTAGGTACAGGCTACAGATTAGATCCCTGATGTTGGTGGTATAGTATCTTGTGCTAGCCAGTTAGTGTTAAAATCACCAAAAATAACCTGTTTCCAATTCTGTTAAACCAGGCTCATGTGATCGATGAACTGTTCTATGCCTGTTACCAGCTTGCCAGGGGGTAAACAGACAGTGGTAAGTACCATAGTGTTGCTCTGGCATCCTATAGTAAGCTTGATAGATAGTAATTGTGCCTTTTTTGAGATAGAACTATTTGTCAACACATGGCCTTTTATCTGGTTGCACAGATCTACCAAGCATCCAACCCCACGTTTAGAAAGTCAGTCTTGCCGGAAGATGGAATAGCCATCAAGGGATACTGAGGCATCTGGTATCTTGGGGGAGAGCCAGGTTTCTGTGAGAGAGATAATGTGGGGTTTGTGCTGTGCTACTCAGGCCTGGAACTGGGGGAGCTTGGGAAGTAGGCTACCTATGTTGATTGATCAATTTTGAGGGTGTCATGAGCCTTTGTCTTCCCTGCTCTGGGTGGACCTTGGTTAGGGTGAATGCTCCCTGATAGAAGGAGAAGGATGATAATTTGTCTTTTGAGGTATTGCTACCAGTAGGTCACCTGTTTACAAGCAAGCTTATGTTTGACGAGCCTTAGTTTAATGTTATTAATTCACTCTAGGAAAGTCTTTGGTAATCATGTGTTTGTTTCCAAAGACATTTTTTTTTTTTAAGTTTCTTTTTATTCTTTTTAATAAAATAAAACAATAAAAAATATAGACACATCTGTGACAAGACATTTTCAGATTCTGTAGGTATAAATAAGCCACATTTAAACCTTCTATAGATATGATAAGATACATAATGCAAACTCATTTGTCCTAACTCCCCACTCCCTCCCACCCTCTCTGGTATTTTATACATTCAAGGGCTAAAGTCTGTATCCACCTCCATTTGATAAATAATACATCTTTGCCATTTTACCGGTAGTTGCTGCTCTTTCATCTTAGCTAATAAGTTTTCCATTTTATAGATATTGATTAATATTCCCCTCCAGTCCTGTATTGTAGGTATTTTGGACATCATCCATCTTCTTGTAATGGCTTTTTTGCCACAATTAGATACACTGGAAGCAGTGTTTTAAGCCAAGGGAGGGAATGGTCTGGGTATATCTCTAATAAGAACATTTCCACAGTAAGTTCAATGGGTCCCCCAATACATTCTGAAATATATTTTTGTAAGTGCATCCAACACAGCATAAGGAAGGGACATTCCCACATAATATGGCCAAGGTCTGCCAAGGGGCACCCACATCCCCTCAAGCACCTCCCATAGCTAGCTGGCATGTATTTAGTGACCTTTTCTGGGGATCTAAAATACATATCAGCATTTCCAAGAGAATTCCCTCCACAAATTTGAGGCGGTAATCCTCACCGCTGCAAATGCTGCTGCTGTCCATTGTTCTTTGGAGACCGCTAAATTTAGATCCTTGTTTCAACTCTGTAAGACCGAATCAGTAGACTTGAACATTAAATCTCTTAAAATGTTATATAAGGATCCTATTAAATGGTCCCAATGATTACCCTGGATGTGGTCCATATAAAGTTTAAGAAGAGGGGGGTTCGGGTATGTAATCTTAGCCTGGATTACTCTATTATGCAGGATGTAATTTCTGACCTGGAAATACCTGAACAAATCAGAATTCGGTATGTTGTATTTGAGGGTCAGCTCCAAAAATGTCAGAACACCGGACCGTCCCAAGAATTGAAATGTATGTTCTAGAACCAAATATCTCCATCTGGAGAAGGTCAGATCCATTTGAGGTGGGAAGAAAAGCTCCTTTTCTGAAATAATTTTACAATATTCATATGTAGATTGAAAGGTTTTTTTCTTTCTGGCCCTATACCAGATTCTTAGAACTTGTGCCGTTATGTTTATGAAATCTCTGAGAGGCAATGTTTTCCCTGAGTAGGAAAAAAGTATCCTGTTTATACCATGTAAATCGTTTAGGTGGAACTCCAGAGTCTTCCACTGAGCATCATAGTTATAGGACACCCATAGGAGGTTGAGATGGAAAAACGCAGTTTCAGCATATAATTTTAGATCCAGTAGGTTTGTTCCTCCTTGCTTTAAGGATAATTTTAAAAGACCCAGTCTTATTCTGGGATGACCATGTCCCCAAGTAAATCCAAAGATCATACTGTCCCAGGACCTGAAGAAATGCACAGATGAGAAGAAGGGGATGTTTTGAAATAAATATAGTAAGCGGGGAAGAGCATTCATACAGATTGTTTCTGTTGTTTCAAAAAAAGGTAAATGGTAACTTCCCCCATTTCTCCAAGTCTCTTTGAATGGCCTTTGATAATGGTTCATAATTTAGAATTTCCATAACCCCCAGATCCAAAGGAACATGCACTGCCAGGTATTTCATTTTGGTCTACCTCCATTTTAAAGGTAGGGCTTGTTTCAGAGATGATGGGGGGATATAGTTAAAAAAAAACACTATTGTTTTGTTTATATTTATCCTAAACCCTGCTATTTTCTCAAACTGGGATACAATTTTCCACACTGCTGATATTGATTGTGTTGGGGACAAGAGAGACAGAAGGAGATCATCGGCGAATAGGTTAAGCCTGTATTCTTTTTGGTGTAGGGGAATACCCTCAATCCCCAGGGGTGATCTCAAGGCCACTGCCAGGGGTTCCATGTAAAGTGCAAAAAGAAGCGGGGAAAGTGGGCAGCCCTGACACGTGCCTTGATGTAGTGCAAAGGGAGAGGAAATACCTCTGTTAATTCAAACATAGGCTTTTGGTGAGGCATAGAGAATTCTCAGCCATTTGATCAGGGATTCTGGAAATCAGAATGCTTGTAGTGTGTCCCAGAGAAAACCCAGTGCACCCCATCAAATGCCTTTTTTGGTGTCTAAACTAAGAAAGGCTGCTGGGATTTTCCTTGTTTGAATATACTCTATTAATATTAGGGTCTTCGGAATGTTATCTGTCGTGTTTCTTTTTTAATAAAACCTGCCTGATCTGGGTGTATTATGCTCGGTAAGATATGCTCCCGTCTCGCTGCCCAAATGGCCATATACTGTAAATTTTGTAGTCATTATTTAGGAGGGAAATGGGATGATAAGATGATAGTTCAATTTTATTTTTTTCCAGTTTAGGTATAGCTGTTATCATGGCGTAGTCCCATGATGATGGTGATGGGGGGGCACCCCCTGCTATTTCCTGAAATAAAGTCTGCATTCTAGGGATTCATTCATTTTGAAACATTTTATTCCATTCACTTGAGAAGCCATCTGGGCCCGGACACCAATTAATGGCTTGGTTTTTAAGGGCTGAAGTGATCTCCTCCACTCTGATAGGGGCTTCTAATTTTTGAACCTGTAAGTCCGACAGAGTTGGAAGGTTTAGTGGTTCTAAAAAAACTTTTCCTCTGTGTAGAGGTGGCCGATCCTTCAGGTTTATACAATTACTGATAGTAATTAGAGAATATCTGCCAGATATCCTCCTCTCTGTGAGAAGTCTGGCCTGTTTTAAGATTCCTAATTTTGAGTATGGTCGCCGTATTTTTGCGGGCTCTTAGTCTGCGTGCCAGCCTACGTGTTCCCCGTGCTGCACCCTCATATTCCGCTAATTTTAAGTAAATCAGTGACTGCTAAAACTTAGTGTCCAGCAAGTTCTGAGTCACCGCCTTTGTATTTCTTTTTTTTTTTAAGTTCTCTGTCTCCTTCCCTATACAATAACTGGTAGTTTTGTAGGAGGGTCATTAATTCCAAATATTTTTTTTCTTTTTCCTTTTTCTTGTGTGTTGCATAAGATATAATTTCCCCTCTAACTGTTGCCTTCATGGCATCCCACTGAGCGGCCTCTGTAATATTGGGAGAAGAGTTTTCCCTAAACAACTGTGGTAGCCTTTCTTTTATCTTGTCTATAAATTTTCTATCTTTAAGTATAAGGGGATTCAATCTCCAGAGATAATTGTTTTTTTTTTACCCAAGTCAAGCTTTAAAAGGAGGGGGTGGTGATCCAATAGTATTTTCGGGTGAATTATTATGTTGTTTACTGACATGAAATGTTCACATGTCATAATAAAATAATCTAGTCTTGAGTACGTATGAAACCTTCCAGATTGGTATGTGTACCCAGAAGAGGATGGAAATAGTTTCTGCCAGATATCTATTAGGCCTAAATGCTTGAGTTGGGTTTAGAGAAATTTGGCCACACCGGTTTGGCAGTAAATTGTCAGGTTAGATGAGTCTAAATTACACTGCATTATTATATTAAGGTCCCTCCCTAGTATTAGTTGACCCTGTAGTTGTTCTAGTATTTCAGTAATTATATGCCGAAGCACTGACATCTTCATTTGTGGTGGAAGGTAGGCATTTACTAGGGTTACCTCTCTTGAGTATAGCCTACCCTGCATTATCACATATCTCTCTGTTCATCTTTGTGCACCTTTTTAACATCCATGTGGGTAGTTGAGGGTATCAAAATACTGTAGCTACCCCTCTTTTCCACCCACCAGGATGCGAGGAGGCATAGAGTGCATATCTGTTTCCCCATTTAAGCTTTTTATGTTCTGAATCAGGCAAATGGGTTTCTTGAAGAAAAAAAATCTGCTCTTTGTTTGTTCAGGTGTTGCATCAGGTGGGAGCATTTAATAGGGCTATGAAACCCATTTATGTTTTGAGAATATATTGTAACTGGTTGTGTTGTCATGTTACAATTTTAATAAAGCTCGTTACCCAAGTGACTTCTAGTAATTTTTTTTCTCTTTTATCTTTTAGGTTGAAGAAGGCCAGTATCCTCCAGAACATTTCCCTCAGTCCCTGACAAGGCCATCCAGGGACCCCCGGGCGGCAACCACCCACTGATGCCAAGTATTCTAGTAAACTGTGCAAACTCATATACAAAAATAGTTCTTCCCCTATCTGCTCTCTGTCCCCCCAGCATATGTGGCCCAACTTTAATGAAAATTATTTTCTGAACCATGTGTCTTGTCTCTTATGTCTTTGTGACTTAACTAAGAATACTTTTATCCTACTTAGGATAATTGTTAACAACATTCTATAGCCCAAATCTTTTTGAACTATATACATAGAAAAATGTAAGGTAACTCTAACTAAAATTGTCAAACTTTTCTCAATTATAAACATGAGCAAAACAATTTTTAACTATATTAACAGTACTATCAACATGGTTATTAACTTCCAGAATTGAGGTAGTGGTAAACATCCGCCTCTTGTAGCTCTCATCCGAAGCCCCTAAAAGGGGCAGGATGGGATCAGGGGTCTCCCTAGTACCTAGATGGATAAGTAATCCACCCAAGCTTAGGAGTATCCCCAGGAGGGCTCAAACCCAGAATGGGGTTCATCCCTAGATTAGTTTGGCATGTTCCCCCCAAAAACAATTTTTTCCCCTCTTTAGGCTCCTCCATCTTGTTGTATAGGTTAAGTATTCCCTGTTCAGTTTTTTAGAGGCAGAACAGCTATAGCATCCCCCTCAAAAGATTAGCTTGGATCTCAATGACTGGACTTGGGGGGAGATACATATCCAAACCCCTGACCCAGCCTCCAAAGATAGTAAGGTGTAAATAGAACCTGGGACCCCACTTCTCTCCCCCCAGCCATCTAGGGTCCATCTCGGCCATCCAACACCTGTAGGTATCTCATATCTGGACTCAATCTGTCCTCATTGAAGAGATCTGCTGGAGGGGTCCAAAGAAAATGAGAGAAGGGAGAGGGGAGAGAAAAGAAAAAAAGGGGGAGAAACACTATCACATCCCCTCCCTCCCCCCCTTCTTGGTTATGTCTAATGGGGAGGGGTTCAGTCTTGCAGTCAATGTCCAGAAGGGTCTGAACCCACTTTCAGAGCTTGTCATCTTTTCAAGTTCATCACCCTTTCTACATGGAGGCTCAGGGTGAGGCCAAGTTGTGAGGGTCATTTCTTTGCCCCCTCAGGCTGCAGTAAGGGAAGTTGAAACATAACCCCAGGACAAAGTTCAAGTTCTTTGCCAATAGTAGTTCACTGCTGTTCATTGTGAGCTGTCTATCTCTCTCTCCCCAGGTCCATATTATTGTAGTTCAGGGTTCCTTGCTGTTATGCTGAGAATTGCCCTTTTCTCTCTCTGTTTCATCCTTGTCCTCAGTTACTTCTCCTCTCCTCCCCACCCCCCATCGTATCCTCGTAAGTGCAAAATGGAACTCATCCTATTTCACTGTCTTTCAGCACCTTATTCCCCCCATCACCATCCCCTTCCCCCTCACCATGGACCGGTCATCACACCACTACCCGCACCAAATAACTGGCGGGATGAAGGAGCTAACCAAAAGAACGGGGAACGCAGGAAGAGGGGGCCTATTGCCTCCAAGTCCCAGGGCAGAGAGAACCTTGTAGCCAGACCTCCCAGCCAGGTTGATAACCCACCATTGAGAAGCCCAAAGTAACAAGAAGAAGAAAAAACCCAATATAGCAACTGGAGTTGTTAGTATATGATATAATGCTCACAGTTAAATAGCTAACTCCATTGCTTGGGTTGTACTTTATGTTCTCCCTTATCCCGGGACCTGGGTGCCCCTCCTCAACCCCCGGTCCAGCAAGTGAGAGAGAGAAAGAAAGCAGCAGCAAAGGTAGCAGTGTATTGCTCAGGTAGACAATATAGGATTTCGTAGGTGATGTATTTTTCAAAGCATGTCTTCCAGAGTGAGAATCGGCTGAGTTAACTGATCTTCTCCTTCATTGCCTCACGACCGGACATTCTTTTGACTGTTTTTGGCAGAAATCCCTTCTTGAAGTATGCCTCTTTTGATAAGATCCTCTGATGCTTCAGCTGGTGTGTTGTAGGTAACTGGCCCGGTAGACAGCATTACCATTAACCTCGCAGGATAGGGGGTACAACATTTTATTTGTTTAGCATGTAGGAGTGAGAACAAACGTGTATATTCCCTTCTTTGCCTCTGAGTAAATGAGGCATAATCATTATCTAGCACCCAATGATGAGATCCCAACATTATTTCCCCCTTTTGCCAGGCTTTTCTGAGAACTATTTCCTTAGTCTGGTAGTTTGAGAATATCACCACAAAAGAACATGGTCTGGCATCCTTAGCTGTTGGTCTGGGCCCCAATGCATGACGTATTCTTTCAAAATTTAATTGGAACTCAGGCCCTAGGTTCAGAATTAGGTGAAAAGATAATCTGGATAGGCTAGGGGGTCCCTTCCCTCTTCCCCCTCTGGGATACCAAAAATTCTTATATTCTTTTGATGGCCTCAGTTTTCAGCATCCTCCTGCCTTATTGAAGCCTGCAATTGTTTGTTGGCTAAAGCCAAGACTACAGCTTCCAGCGAGTCTAGCCATGTAGAGTTAATCATGATTTGACTGTCTGCCTCATCCATGCAGAGCTGTAATGAGCTGAAGTCTGCCCGAAGCTCTTTAATGGAATTCCTCATTTCACCTCTAAACTCTGCAATAGCACAAAGAATATTGTCCTCAGGAGGTGAGTCACTATCTTTCTTTTTAGCAGCACTCTTTAAGTTTTTCCTACCTGATTCTGCCTGCAGTAGAGTGTTATGGGGAATTTTGGTATGCTGCTCCATGTTGGCGGGATTCTGGTCATCTGCATCCTCCAAGTTGGACAGCAGTAGGAACCTGTTCCGTTGTTGCTTTGCCATCCAGATCGGGGATTTCAGCAAAATATGCCTCCCAGTATGTGTTAGCATTGTAGTTCAAGGAAAAGATTTGGTTTAGCTTTAGTTTAGGAGGCCAATTTTAATAGTTTGTGGAGGAGCCTTCTCGACGAGCTGTTCAGGGGAGCATACCAGAACCGGAAGTTCCAAAGACATCTTTGTTATACAAAAACTTCTACATAGTGTACACAATTAAACAAAAGAAATAACCAACATGAAAATAATAACAGGAATGAAAACAGTATAAACTAAGTGCAGAACATATGCAAAAGAGTTGCACAAAGAAAAAATGGCAGCTATTTACTTCAAATGATACTTAAAATTAGAAAAGGTATCCAGACACACTAACTGCCAGGGAAGTGAGTTACATGTTTTAATTGCATAACACAAAAGAGATCACTGATTCTGGATGCATTTCTTAATCGGTAATGTAAAACCATTGGTACTAGCAGCCCACATGCTATAATTATTATTTGGTGTGTGTGTGTGTGGGGGGGTGTCAAGAATATTAGTAGGCAATTTTTCAAGGTCAGCCTTTTTACTTTAGTGTGTTTTATAAATCATGACAACAATTACAAACTGTGCTACAATTTATGAAATACACTCAAGACAGCCTGTGTATTTCAATGGAATGTAACTAGTATACAGCCAATGGGTAGCCAAGGTGGTATGAGGAAGGTTATGACAGTTGTTTTCTGGCTTTACTTCAACTATTTTTTAAAGTTAGCATACTCAAAGAGGCAAAGAGAAGTTGGAGGATTATGTTGGTCGGGGGTATATTTATTATTCTGACTGTGAGGGGTTGAGACTGGGGGTTTGGGAGCTAAGAGATTGAAGAAGTAGGTATATTTCCTATTTTGACAGGGGAGAGGAGGATGGGATTTGGGTGCTACTTGCATTTGGAAAACATAGGTATATTTACTCTTTCAACTACAGTGGGAGGAGGACAGGAGATGAGGTATTATGTGGGTTGGGGAAGGAGGCATATATTTTATTTTGATCAGGGAGGGAGGAGAGTGGAAGATGATATGTTTTGACAGTGAGGTAAGGGTTTAACTTATTTTTTTCTGCTCACTTTTTATGTTTACCACGTGTGCAAGCGTGAAGTGAACATATTGCAGTAGATGTGCTTTTTGATGGGTGTGACACTGTTCATCCAATTTAAATCAGTGTTTTAGGGCCAATTCAGTGTCACTTCAATCATCAGCCAGGCTTACTATGAAAGAGTTTTAGCTTGTGGGGTGGAGATGGCATGAACATCAAAAGGAATAGCTTATCTCAACAACAGTCAGCTATTCCCTTTGATCTGTGCTGCCTAGCAAGCCAAGCTGATCTGTCAAAGTTAGCCTGCAATGCGTGGAATGTCTGGCTTGCTGCTTGCTTAGTTCTGCTCATACTCAGACACTGTAAACACTTAATAATTTGCCAGTCTCAATTCTCCTCTTGTACTCTTTATTACATGTTCTTAATCATCACTAATTTAACTATTTTTACTGCATTAGGAGAAGCTGCTGTTCATAGCCAAAGCTATCATGTAAAGCAGTCCATATAAGGAACATCAGGGATCTTGTACTAACAAAATACAAGATTCTGGTGCACAAAGAATAAGAGTAATTATCCCACTGAAGCCCCAAATGAGCTGTGCAGTCTGTGAAACAGACATAGCGAGGCAGTTTGCAAAGTTGTAGCCCAAGTTAAACTGCAGAATTTATCACAAGTTTGAGAAAACAAGATTTTTAACAGTACAGAGCAGGAACACTTAACACAGTTTTGCTAAGTGTCAAAATGGTATCAAATTATGTTGCTTGGGTCAGGTTGCCTTTGATATCCCATGTGGCACCTCCACAAACCAGCACTGCCTGGTGCTCTGAAGAGATAGAGAAAGTGAGAGATATCACCTTTTGGGCATGAGTTGAAAATGTTCTCCACCTTTGTTAATTAGGTGGGATCATAAGAAGGCTGTGTTGAAAATGTGGTGTAAAAATATTAAAAAACAACAAAGTTATGAGCAGGCATTAAAATTTGCAAATGCAGGCTCCTAACTTTATTAAGTTTTAATATTCTGCCCCCAAATTTTCAACATAGCCATTTTTTTTGCAGCACCTTATGAATGTGACAGTTGTCATTTTTCAGAACCTGGCCAAAATGTGTTTTTGCATCCCAAAAGGTTATTTCACAGTTGCTGCGCAAAATCACCTTTTGGCCAAGAGCTGAACATTTTCTCTGCACTTGTTCATGAGGTGTGGTCATAAGAAGGGTATGTTGAAAACTTGGGCCACAAATATTAACAAACAACAAAGTTATGTGCCTACATTGAAATTTACAAATGCAGGCATGTAACTTTGGTAATTTTCAATATTTTGACCCCAAAATTTCAACATAGCCATTTCTTCAGAGCACCTCATGAATGTGACAGCTGTCATTTTTCAGATCTTGGCCAAAATGTGTTTTTGCCTCCTGACAGATGATTTCACAATCACTGCACAAAATCACCTTTAGGACAGGAGTTGAACATTTTCTCTGCACTTGTTCATGAGGTGTGGTCATAAGAAGGGTATGTTGAAAACTTGGGCCACAAATATTAACAAACAAGAAAGTTAAACTGCCCAAGATCATCACATCTACTTTGTATTCTGAAATGTTAGTAAAATTATTCTTTCACTGAAGAAATTTTCAATGCCACTTTTGCTGGTATCAGCACCACACACCCCCTATGACACCAGTGCAAATGGCAATCCTTCAGGATTGACAAATGTTTCATTTGTGCTTATGCAACTGGATGAGATGTATGCTTGCATGACTTCGATACATTGTGGCTGTTCACCTCTCTGTCCATGGGATATACCACCCTGTAGGGGTACAACACAAGGAACCCTAGAGGAAGGTTCCCCTCTATAAGTGCTGCAGGAATAATTCCCTTGGCTAAAGGTAGCTTAGAAAGAAGCCCACGGGAAAGAGAGACAAGCCGCTGAAGGAGGACAGGTGGGTGGTGGGGCAACGAAGAATGAATCCTGGAACAGTCCAGGAGGAGTGGCCTTTTAAGGCCTGATGGGGGAGTGACATTATTGCTCTGCCCATTGAACCTCAGGCTTGTAGCCTTCCCATTCAATTGTGCTTGCTCAACTGGATGAGATGTATGCTTGTGTGACTTCGTTACATTGTGGCTGTTTGCCTCTCTGTCTGTAGGATATATTACCCTGTAGGAGTACAATGCAAGGAACCCTAGAGGAGGGTTCCCCCATAGGTGCAGCAGGAATAATTCCCTTGGCTAAAGGTAGCTTAGGAAGAAGCCCAAAAAGAATACCCAAAAGGGTGCCGAGCATCGAAGAGGCGAGAAATCAGAAGATAGCTAGACCGGAAATAAATGTGACAGACATAGAAAGAAAGGACAGGAGAAGAATGATAGAAGGCTAGGACAATGAATGAAAGGAAATCTGACAAGATGCAGAAGAGTGGACTTCCTAAGGAGAGAGGGAACAGCTGGGCCACCATCCAACTCCATCCAACAGCAGAACCTAACTACGGAACCTATGAAAGCACTAACCCTAACTAATATTATGACCATTGGCATGTATGAGAGGAAAAAAACCCTTTGAGGAAGCAACCTCTGGGGATCCAAGGCCTAGGTCGCCTTCCCTCCTGGCTGAAGGATGTTATGATTAGTGATGACTCAGCTACATCAATTTGAAGTCGAGATCAAGGAAGGAGGAAAAGTCCAAGTTAGAGGAAGCTCTCACTCTGTCCTTCTAAATTGACAGCTGTTGAAGGATACGAGCGACGTCTCTGCAACTAGACGCTTAAAAGCAAGAAAGGATTTACGATGATGGAAAGAAGCCTTGAATGACTGAATGATCCAAGGTGAGGAATGAAATGGATGATGCATGATCATGAAATGAGGCCTAGAAGGCCAGTACAGTTAAGGTAAAATATAAAGAGGAAGATGAATGATGATGGAGTGAAGCCATGGAAGCTGGTACGGTTAAGGTGAGGTAAGAAGTGATGATGTACGATGATGTAGAGAAGCCTGCCAGCCCTGAACAAAGGGGCAATAGACATGAAGACATGTCTCTGAGCAGAAAGCAGGTCGAGTTGATGTAGCATGGACCCGAGAGGGTTATGCTCGAGTAGTCAATGTAAAAGAGTAGACCCACATAGAGGTCAGATGAGCGAGGGATACCCAGATGCAGTCATGAGAAGACTGATGGTGATAATAACTGCAGGAGTGCAATGGTTCTATGAGGTAGCATAAGACCCAATGAGAGGTATGCTCAATTAATCGATGTGAATGAGTAGACCCTGAGGTCAGACTGAGTGAAGGAGAACCAGACTCAGGCCGTGGACACCAGATGAACTAGGGTAAGAGGAAGATATGAATAGGGAAGGTGATGGCAGGATAGGGAAAACCCCAAAAGAAAGCAAAGGTCAGAGAAGGAGTGGAATGGAGGGCGGAGGGAATGGGAGGAGGGCAACAACTGGAGTCGACAGGGGTAGACACTCCTGATACAGTGAAGATAGGTAGAGAGACAGACCAAGTCAAGCAACTGAGGTCAATGATGGAACAGGTTTCATGACCACAAAGAGCTCCAACAGCATGAGGGGTGCATATAGAATGCTGTACTACCATGAAGGACACCACATGCATAGCACAGCTACCCTGAGTAGAGTGAGTCATAGATGAAAATGTCCTTGCAACATGACAGGATGAGAGTAGTGGGAAACAGCTAGAGCTATGTCAAACAAATAGACTAATTCAAGCAACAATGCCTCCAAATCACAGGAGCTATGTACACGAGCATGCAGGAACACCAAGGCGAGGATTTGCAGGTCAGCATAAGAAAATGAATTGGCACACACTGAGGACGAGGGACGAAGAAATCAGTAAGAAGAGCAGAATGTTTGGGATAGACATCTGGAGAACCAAATGCAGGAAAGAGAACAACAGCAGCAGAAACTGAATGGGCAGTTGAGAATGAGGAGCTGAAAGCCCAAGTGTTCCATCTGCTCAGGGAGTGGTAGGACCAGAGGGCTGAGGAAGACAAAAGAGCAGAGAAAAAATTGGAAGCAGAACCAGGAGCCTCAGGGGAGAGAAAAGATGATGGAAGGCACCCTGGGGAATGACTGAAGTAGAGGTCCCATTGCAGGAGCAGAGAAGTGGGGTGGACGAGGATAAGGAAGAGTCCAAAAGAAAATAAGACCTGGATGCAATGGAAGGAGAGTCCAGAGGGAGAAGAAGGCCAGGCACAGAGGGTGACAACACACCCCAGAAGCACCAGCCAGCCAAACAACGAAGCTGCGAGAGCAAGAGGATGGTGAAGGAAATGGTCTCCCAGAGAGAAGGGATGGATACCAGCAGGGAAAGTGGGCAATGGCAGCAGGCAGCTGACATCTAGGAGGACAGGGCAACCCAGAGTACCGAGGTGCGGGAGAGGAAGCCAACTGGGGCGGGTGACAGCATTCGGAAATGCGCCAGTAGCGGACAAGGATCCCAATGGGACAGACTGAGCTGAGCAGAGTCAAGGAACAGAGACACAGACTGCCACAGGTAAAGAAGGGTAAGGTAAGGGAGCCAGCAATCCCACTCTCCAGCACAGCTGCTGCAAGCAGATGGTGGGGGGAGATGAACCAAAGGGAGGGATAGAACCAGGCAGCCACAGTGGTGGCACACCAAATAAAGGAGCAAGGGGGGGGTAGCAGAAGCAGAGACAGGAGGGGAAACAAGCAAGTGGCAACAGAGAGGGAGACTTTTAATGGGAGTGAATGGTATGATGGGGAGAGACGATGATGGCCAGGCAGAGCCTGCAGCCTAGGATGAGTTGAGAAGTCAATATGAGAGGAGAGGATGGATGAAAATAAAGGAATGAGAAGTGATGGTGGACTGAAAGCCTTGAAGGGTGAAACGATTAAGATGTAATGTATGAAATGGATGATGTACGATAATGGAGAGAAGCCTTGAAGGCCGGTACGGTTAAAGTGTGGTATGAAGTGGACGATGTATGATAATAGAGTGAAAACCATGAAGGCCGATATGTTTAAGGGTAGGTAAGATGGCAAGTAGGGTATAGGAAGGATGAGGTTTGGTAACGATGGAGGCTGACATGGAGCAGAGGATAGATGAGTTAAGCAGTCCAGAATATAGGACTAGGATAGGAAGAGGATACAAATAGGTACGGTGATAGCAGGATTGGGAAACACCTCCAGAAGAAAGCACCAGATAAGGAAGAAGAAGAGGTGAGGGATGAGGGAGCGGTTGGAGATAGATTGATGAAAGAGTACGATGGCAGAGGTAGATGAGGGAAACACGATAGGGACGTAAAATCTCCAACCAGCAAAAAGACACCAAGATGCATGGAAAACTGAACCGGGAGGAATGCTGTCAGCAGAAGGCAGGAGAATGGAGGGAGGTAAAGGGAATCACCTGCATACTCTGTAGACAGGCACGGCCACTGGTGAGGTCAAGGAAGGAAAACTGGATAGCTAGAGGAAGTAGCGATGCAAAGGAGAAGACCAACGAAGGTCCGAAGGCAAGATGGGAGGAGCTGAAGGAGGCTGGTATAGAGATGGTAGGGAAGACAGAGGTATCGGGATGAGTGGGAGATGGTAGGAGGCCAGCTGCCTGTAGCCATGGTGCCCACCATGACACAGCAGTCCCCCCGCTGTGGGAAGAACAGAGAGCCACAAACTAGGCATTCGGACACCAAGAAGTGAAATAAAATTGTAAGATAAGGAAACTGTGGCAATGGGGGCACCAGACCTACCACAGAGGGAGCCGTCCAATGAAAAGACATACTAGTGGAGGATGAAGCAAAAAACATCAGGCATGGGGTCAGGAATGAAGGAGTAGATAGACAACAAGCAAGTGGTGAGCAGTGGTGCAAGTGGTAGACAAGAAGTACAGGAACTCAGGCACTGGCAATTATGAAATGCAGAGAGAAGATCCTTAATCTAAAGAATAGCGGTGTCAAGACACAACTATCTAATTCAACACTAGTAGATTCAGTTAGAGTTATTGAAGTATTTCTAGGTAAACAGCATTATTGTACAGGTCAAATGGTGTTATGGAAACCCTGATTGCAGATCGCAGGTCCAGAAACTGTCACTATGTTGCTGGTTTAAGAATTTAATTTTAGTGTCAGTGGGAAAAAGTACAGGAACTCCGTTCCTGCTGCAAAAAAGGTACAGGAACTGAGTTCCTGTGCGTTCCTGTTCACTTTCATCACTGGTGGTGAGACAGGAAAGGTAGGGCAGGAACCTCCACAAAGGCAGAGTCATGGTGGGCCCGGAGCACTGGTAGGCAGACTGGGAACATAGCAGAGAATGGTACAGAAAAGGGGAAGCCAGATTGACAGGGCTTAGAGTAAAATAACAGGTAGGTAATCCAGGTGAGCTATACAGACCAGAGGAAGAAGAGCACTGAGGCATGAAGGAAGACCAGGGAGAAGCAGGGATCAGTAACACCAGGAACATGAAGCAATGCCCACTGGCCCTGAAAAATGTGAGTACAGATTGAAATGCGGAACAGGACAGAAATCCCATGCACAGACCAGCTATCAAACAGCAAAATAGGAAGAGGTGCTGCAGGAAGAAGAAGGTTGAAGAGCATCCCAAAGGTGGGCCATGCATCCAGGATCAGGGAAACTGGGACCCTGAAATAGAAGACCAGAGAATGAGAGCCATGCTGGAGTGCAACACTCAAGTGCAAAAGCACCCGACAAAGCAGGGACACAAGCAGAAAGCCAGTGATGAGGGCCCCCAAGCCACAGCCACAATGCAAAGGAAGTTGCCAGAAAGAACAACAAGGAGCCAGGGGGGTGAGGCAGCAAATGAAGCCAGGGGGAGAACACAAAGACAGCCAGTGCCAGCAGCTGTTGCTGGCCAGTAGCAGAGGGCAGTGGATGAAGGGAAAGAGCCCAAGTCAGGTAATGGAGGAGGTGGGAAGTACGAAAAAAAACTACTCGGATGGGTGAAATGAAGCAGAGAAATGGAGTTTGGAATCTGGAGCCAGCACTGGAAGCAGTCTGAAGCCATAGCGGCAGAGTGAGGAGTCCACCAAAAGGGGGAGGGCAGAGCATGGCAAGGGAAATGGGGCCAGAAAGAAGCAGGAAAGGAAGGGGAGTGGGAGAAGCAGGAGCAGAGAAAAAGACAGAGGAATACAAAGCACAGAATCAGAAGAAGGAGGGAGACATGAGCAGAGAAGGCAGAGAAAACGGGGTAGAAACACCAAGGGAAATAAATGAGGTACGAGGGATGGACAGGGAAGGGAGAACAAAGCCATTGTAGTGGTAGAAAGCTGAGGTGAGGAAAAAGGTATGGGAGATGGAGCTAGTGGCTGGAGGAGCAAGTTCAAAAAGACACACCAGAATGAAGGAAGGCAGCACCTCCGGCCGCAACGAAGAACGAATCCTGGAACAGTCCAGGAGGAGTGGTCTTTTAAGGCCTGATAGAGGAGTGACGTTGTGGGTCCACCCATTGAACCTCAGGCTTATAGCCATCCCATTGTTTTTTACATGCATACATCATATCTAATTCTGGTGCCTGCAGTGAAGGAAAAAAAATCCATTCTAGCTGGTGCTTCATGAACTCTCCAGAGTTCCAGTTCTAATTTATAACCTGAACCCTCGGGTTCAAGGATGGTTCAAATCTCTATCAAAATAGTTCTGAAAACCCTAATCAACATGCTCTTTTTGGGGGCAGAGCTACAGTTTGAGACACCAGAACTTACCGAATACAAGCTAGCCCTTTACATTTAATTAATTACTCAGTAAACATACAAACAAACAAAAACAGATTTTTTTAAACTCTAAGGCATTTAGTACCCTGATGTTTCTTTCCTGCCCTCATTATGTCAGCAGCACACAATTAATGATTTGTACAACTTATTAGCCTATTTTTCACCCACTCCATTTCCTACCTGTTGTGAAAGCTTTCTACTTCTCATTTTTTGTTATGCTTCCATTAAACAATACAGGCTTTCTTCCACTCTTATTGTATTCGTACTGATAGCTATTTTCTTTGCAGTGAGTGTAGTTTATCCTTCAGGATTGTCCACTGCTCTTAAATCCCTTTCTCTCTTATATTCTTCTGCCAGTTCTTATCTTAGTTCCCTTGTAGGTGTCAAATCATGTAATACTAAAGCACCTGTTTTATACATGCTTACTTTTGTCTAGTTTACTGTTCCCTTTATTGTGCATGAGCTGGCTATAGTGTGGTCTGCATAGTGACATTTTAGTACAACGTGGTACCTGTATGAAAGAAGCTACAGACTTCACTGCCTTTTAATGTTTATACAGTATTTGATTTTTGAGCAGTCTGTCTGATGATCGCGTTATATATTTTGTAGCATGCAAGATAAACCCAAGGTGCAATTTGGGGTATTAAACATCTTTCTGATATTCTGTTTATTAAGTTTACTATTTTTTTCATGTTTTTCTCTTTCATTCCATTTTTTTTGTCGCATTTCAGATTCAAATTTATATTTAATTTCTTTAGACTTCACTGCTCTTCTTTAAGTTTCAGTGCACTGTTTCTGTTGTTTGTTTTTCACTGCTGTGGATGTTTCATTGTTAACATATTTTACTGGACTTTCAGAACTTCTTAGATTGTGTGGTCCAAGTGTTATGACATTGCTTCATGATTTGTAGTCAAACTGTGTTTTGTTTTCCCATTTATTGTTGGTAGTTCACTACACTTGAAATATTGTAAAATTTCCCCGTCACCAGTTTTGTAACATCAGTATTGCAAGGATGATGTTCAGCATGTCCATGGGAAATCATGTCTCTACTGATGTCCTGATTTAGAAGACTATACAGAAAGAAATTTCTAATCATAATCACAATATCTCGGGACTGAGATTAAGTGTTATTTCTCTACTATTCATGGTAGCTTGTGTTAATATATGCATGCAATAACACATGACAAGGTGTGGGCTAGGTGCTGATAAGAGCAAGCTTAGGCATGTACTAAGGCATGAGGTGCTTGCGCCGAGTGCCTTATGCCCCTGGGTGTGCTGTTATCAGCACATAACCCACACCTTGGAGTGTGTTATTGCACTTATAAAATCGGTCCCCACCCACAACAATAAATCCACTTAATAAAAATATATAAAAAAATGTTTAAAGTATAGTAAAAGTGTTAAATATGCCAAATATAGAAAAATAGTCCCTCTGTTGTGTAGATATGACATGCGGCTACAAGAGTGTGTTGGAGTTTGTATGTGTGTCTTGTTCTCTGAAGGCTGTTTGTCACACATTTCATTTTTTTATAGTGTTATCATTAATTTTTTTTATTTAGCATTTGTTTTGAAGTTGTAGCTAGCTCCTGTTCCAGTCTGAGCGAGCATGTGACTTTGTGGCTGCCGGTGCGAGGTTTTGTATTTTACAGTTTTGTCCCTGTGTTCTGTGAAGTATATTTCTCCCCCAACACACACTCTTTGTTTTTTTGTATTTGTATTAAGTTAGAGCTAGGTGCTTACTTGATTGTGTGCAATGGTGTGTCTGTCTTATGTCACTGATCTGCGTGTCTCACCAGTGCCTTCAATGGGAAGCCCCGAGTTAGCACGCGGGATGCCGGTTTACTGTCGATGAGGTTTGTCACCATCAGAGGAGCACAGTTAGCGGGGGCAGTTTTGGATTCAGAGGACAGTGGCATTTGTTTTCAATTTTGTGCCATACAGTGTGCTCGGGGAAGGCAGAGAACAATCGTGATGTGCAGAGAGGAGACTGTAGCGAGTGGGAGCGAAGAAACACAGAGGGAAACAGAGCTTGAGCAGCGTCAATCGGAGAGCCGTGGATGAGCGACGTGACAGAAACTTTTAAAGTTAGAAGGTTAGATTATTATTTCAAGATTTCTTTTTCTGGTGTGGAGTTTCACCGATTGAAGGGTAAGAGCATGCCATGGGGGGGGGGAGGTGGCAGTGACCAGTGACCACAGATCATCAGTACAGCAGCGTGAACATTTTTGATAAAGTCACCTGGCATGCATGGATTTTCAGAGGTGCTGTGTCTTGACTGGCTGAAGAGGTGCTGGTTGGCAAAATATGCTCTGGTAAGGACACAGCCAGAGGCATCTCTTAGCCATTCAGAATACAGAATTCTTTAGACCCATTTTATAAACCGGGATAACATATCCAGGGTTATCACTGGAGGAGGCAGTGTCCCATCTGCAGGATCTTTATGGAGCTCCATGCTCAACTGGTAACAGAAAGAGATGAAATATCTCAGCTGCAGCACCAGCTCATCTGGAGCCCACCTCCCACACCCCCACTCCTCCAGTGACCTACTGGCCCAGGGGCTGGAGGGTGGTAGGTAAGGGGAGGGGGAAGGGTGGCAGGGTCAGCCACAAGGGGTTTGACCAGTCTCATGCCATTCAGACAGTTAATCAGTTTGGTAACTCATGAGGAAAGTGACTGAGGAAGGGCGAAGTGTCAGAATGCTACAGAATCACAGCACCAACACAGTTGTGCAACCACAGCCCCTCCATCCCCACGTTGTGCACCCCTTGAGTTGGTATCTAATATAATGGGGATGGGGGGGCAAAGACCACTGCAAAAAAAGACATTTCCCAAAGAGGTTGCATTGTGGGCTCATCACTGTTCTCATGCATCGCTGGTTCTCAGTCATGATTATGACATGGAACTAATCACTTTACACCACTGAAGGAGGCTCAGGTACCTGGCTTCATCAGTGGAAAGGGGGGGACTCTAAGTCAGTCAGGGAAAATGGGCAGGATGACTTGGTGGTATCTGTGGGGGGGTTGAGCAGGAGGAAGTCAGCAAGGAGAGTCTTAGTGATTGGGAACTCCATGATTATGGGAGTAGACAGGGTTGTTGGCAGGGGAGGGAAGGGAAGAGAAATGGCCAGATGTCTTTCTGGAACATCAGCCATCTGGGATATAGATAGGCTAGGAAGGATGGCAGAGAAGGAGGAGGGGGAGATGGGGGTGTTGATTCACTTGGGTACCAGTTTTCTGGCAAACCAGCCTGTGGAGGCAGTGAAGCAGAACTTTAAGAGGCTGGGGAGAGATTGTAGGTGCACTCAGATTCCCTGGCCTTTCCTGAGGTCCTCCCTGTGTGGAATGGGGGAATGGGAATGCTAGAGTAAGGAAGAGAGGAAGAGACTGAAGAGTTTAATGGGTAGTTGAAGGGATGGCTTCAGGAGGAGGTGTACCACTCTGTAAGGACTGTGGAGGCTTCTGGGATAAAAGTCTTTAAAAGGGTGATGGTCTTCACCCAATGAGACAGGGGGCAGTGCTCTGGGGCAAAATCTTGATGTCTACATTGGACAGTTAAAACACAAAGGGGAGCTCCTCACAATGCCTGTACCATGGATAACCATCAAAGCACAACAAGCACAACAATCCGGCACCAGGCTCCATAGTTAAAAACTAATTTTATTTAAACATTTAAAAACAGATCTGTATTTAAATGTTTAAATAAAATCAGTTTTTGGCTGGCCCGGTGGTGCTGAGGGCTGAGGCGCTGGACGCCTTACCTCGCATCACACTGGCAACCCGTGTTTGGGAATGGACATGAGGTGCCGGGGGTTGGCAGGGTGGAGAAGGATTAAGCATCCTCAGGCCTGCTCTCCTTCTCTGGGGAGGGGGGATTGCAGGGCTTGGTGATCACCTGCCACCTAGTGGAGGCTGAGAGGTGGCTCATCAGCACTGTAGACTGTGGGTGAGAGTTGCGGCAGGTGCTTGGCAGGGGTGTGCATGGGAGTGTGCATGCCACCACCACTGGAGCCATTGAACACCGCAACCTGGGGGAAAAAACAGCAGTGGAAAAATGGAGAGTACTCTGCATGGATGATGATGGTCCCCCTCCACAACGGCTTGGGAAGACACCTCCCCGAACACTGAATCCAGTCTGGTGGATTGAGTCACTCCCCACCCCCTGCCATGAAGAGTAAGTCATGGTGTCTAGGGGAGGGGGCCTCATACCCAGTGCTTGAGTGGGAGGGGGACATCAGATGCAGGGCAGAGGACTCTAGGAGGTAAACAAAAGAAACTGCAAAAAAAAATAAAAACAGTTTTTAATATTTAACCACTGAGCCTGGTGCTGGATGTTTTTGCTCATTGGACAGTTAATCTCACTGCAGGAGAGATGGAGGCTAGGGGAACCACTGTAAAGGGAGAGTGGGTTGGGGAACATAGCTAGGGCTCCCCCTGAACAGGGGACTAATAGCAGCAAGGTAGGTAAGAGTAAGTTGTAAGTTAGAATTAGGTTAAGGAAGAAGCCAATGAGGAAGGAATGTCAAAGCCTACATTCAGCATAAAAAAAAAATTAAGGACTCTATGAAAGAATAAAGGAGAAGGAATAGGAAAAAAGCAAGAAGAAATCAGGAGAAAGATGGAAATGGGTCTACCTTAATACCAGGAGTCTTGGAATAAAATAAATGAACTCCAGGCCATGGTGGCGGACGCTGAAATGGGTCTAGTAGCCATCACAGAAACTTGGGCAACAGAGAATAATGATTGGGACCTGACAGGCCCAGCCTATACCATGTTTAGATGGGGCAGAGGAAAAGGTAAAAGAGGAGGTGTAGCCCTCTACAGTATGTTAGGGAAGGCAGTGGAGGATGAAACATCAAGGTAGGTAATGGGGAAACAAATTTGTTATGGGCTCAGCTTATAGCATCCTCACGCAAGAAGCTACAGACTACAGACAGTGGTGATCTATAGACCTCCAGGACAGGGAGAAGAGAGAGAGAGATAAGGAGCTATGGGCATAACTAGAAAGGGTAGCAAATGGGGAGGTGGTGGCGGGAGATCCAAACCTGCCAGATATTGATTGGGTAATTTCAGTGGCTAGAAGCTGCAGAAGTTAGGCCTTGCTGGATACATTGTAGGACTGTCTGCTGGTGCAGCTGGTTAAGCAACCCACTAGGCAGGTTGCCATTCTCTATGTGGTGCTCACCAGCTTGGAAGTGGTAGGAGGAGTGAGGGCAGGGGAACAACTAGGGTCCAGCATCCATAACTCTACATGGTTCCACCTGACCCTTGGGACAAGTAAGCCCTCATTAAAAGGCTGAAGTCCTAGATTTCAGAAGGACAGACTTCAATCAGATGAGAGAGCTGGTCTGTGACAAGTTTGTTGGTGTGGACAGCCATCAGGGATGTAGAGGAAAGATGGGGGGCAATCAAGGGGGCCATTCCAAAGGCAGCAAAGTCTTGCATGAGAACAATATCAAAAGGAACAGCTACTAGAGACCAGTATGGTTCTCAGAAAAGAAACAGCTACAAGAGACCAGTATGGTTCTCTGAAAAGGAACAGCCACAAGAGACCAGTATGGTTCTCTGAAAAGGAACAGCTACAAGAGACCAGTATGGTTCTCTGAAAAGGAACAGCTACAAGAGACCAGTATGGTTCTCAGAAAAGAAACAGCTACAAGAGACCAGTATGGTTCTCAGAAAAGGAACAGCTACAAGAGACCAGTATGGTTCTCTGAAAAGGAACAGCCACAAGAGACCAGTATGGTTCTCTGAAAAGGAACAGCTACAAGAGACCAGTATGGTTCTCTGAAAAGGAACAGCTACAAGAGACCAGTATGGTTCTCAGAAAAGGAACAGCTACAAGAGACCAGTATGGTTCTCAGAAAAGGAACAGCTACAAGAGACCAGTGTGGTTCTCAGAAAAGGAACAGCTACAAGAGACCAGTATGGTTCTCAGAAAAGGAACAGCTACAAGAGACCAGTATGGTTCTCAGAAAAGGAACAGCTACAAGAGACCAGTATGGTTCTCAGAAAAGGAACAGCTACAAGAGACCAGTATGGTTCTCAGAAAAGGAACAGCTACAAGAGACCAGTATGGTTCTCAGAAAAGGAACAGCTACAAGAGACCAGTGTGGTTCTCAGAAAAGGAACAGCTACAAGAGACCAGTATGGTTCTCAGAAAAGGAACAGCTACAAGAGACCAGTGTGGTTCTCAGAAAAGGAACAGCTACAAGAGACCAGTATGGTTCTCTGAAAAGGTCAGGGAAGCAGCTAGACCCTAAAAGAAGGCCTTCACCAGGTACACAGAAACACAAGGAAAGGATGTATGGGGAGGGTATGAAAAAGTAAGAAAAAGGGAAACCAAGAGGGTGGTCAGAGAAGGAAAGGCAGACACAGAGCTATGCATTGTGTGGGGGTAAAGGGAGGGAAAAAACAGTTCTTTTAGTTGTATTAGGGGGAAAAGAAAGAAGGGAGGAAGGGAGGAAGGGAGGAAGATTTATTTAACTAACAGAGGGAGGTAGGGTAGTTGTGCAGGACAGACAGAATGCAATCATTCTTAAAAACTATTTCTGCTCTGTATTTACAAGGGAAGACAAAGGGCCTCTGCCAGGGAGTGGCATTAAGGAAGACTATAAGGGAGATCCCTGAGATGAAGCAGGAAATATTTACCAGTGAAAGGTTTTGGAAAGAGATAGCAGCCCTAAAGATAGATAAGGCTCCGCTGCCAGTTGAGTTGCATCTGAGGGTGCTCAAGGAATTCGCTATGGAACTAACTGAGCCTCTGGTAGGATTGTTCAATAGCTTACTTCAGAGAGGGGTAGTTCCAAAGAAATGGAGGGTAGTGGGCATAGTCCTCACCATAATGGGGGGTAAGGAGCAAAAAGGAAACTACAGATCTATGACTCTTACCACTACTGTAGGTAAATTGACAGAGACACTAGTCAAAGAGGACCTCATGAACTGTCTGGAGAGCAGTGGACTCCAGGATAGTAAACAGCATGAGTTCATAGAGGGTTGTCTCATCAGATCAGCCTGATAGTATTCTTTGACTGGGTTAAAGAGGGTAGTGGATAAGGGTCATGCTGTGGATTTACTCTTATTCAGTTTCAGAAAGGGTCTCAACTTTGTGTCTCACAGAAGGTTGCTGAAGAATCTAGAGATTCTGGGTGCAGTGAAGAATGCAGTTAGATGGGTGAGAAACTTACTAGAAGGGAAACAACAGAGTGCTGTGGTTAACAGTCAAACCAGAAGAGTAGGAGGTAGTGACGTGCCACAAGGGTTGGTCCTAGGACCAGTCCTTTTCAATAAGTTCATCAGCAACATGGGAGAAGAAATCCAGGGCAAGATATGTCTAGTCGCACATGACACTAAGGTCTCTGGCAGGGTAGACAGTGACAAGGAGGTTTGGGAGATGCATGGAGACTTGCCAAGGCTAGAGAGGTGATCAGAGGTTTGGCAATTGAAACTCAATGTCAAAAAGTGCAAGGTGATGCACATAGTAAACAAGAACCTCAGAAGAGAGTACTGGATGGGGGCGTAAAGCTGGACACGACCTATGAAGAAACAGATCAAGGATTATCTCAAGGAACTGAACATGTACTCGCTGGAGGCCAAACAAGAGAGGGGAGATATGACAGAGCCCTTCAAGTTCCTTAAAGGAATGAACAAAGTAAACTGCAAGGAACCATTTAGCATAAGTAGCTTATCAAACACAAGGAGCATGAGTGGAAACTTTTGTAGGGAGGTTCAAGAGGAAGTGAGAATGTTTATTTTACAGAAAGGGTGGTAGAGCCATGTAACAATTTTGTCAGCTGAAGTTGTGGGTGCAAAAACTATCAGTGGTTTCAAGCATGGCTGGGACAGAGCAGAGTGAAGGGCTTAGTGATTGCAGTAGAGCGGGGTGCATGGGGTGGATAGTGTGGGTTACAACCTTGTATGAAGAATAGGTCCCGGGTTCATTAGAGTTTCTAGGCAGACTTAATGAGCCAATGGTCTTTTTCTACTATCATTGTCTGTTTCTGTTGCTTTGGAGGAAGAATGTATTTTAGTAGTACACTATTTAAATGAAAAAATATAATTTCTTGTTACTGTAGATTCATTTTTGACATTAGCCTGACTAAGTTGCTTCTCAGTGAGTAACACTGACTCCTATTTTTCTTCATATTATTGAATATTGTAAAAATCTGTAGTCATATTTAAAATCAATTATGACTGATGTATTTAATACATAGATTTCTATTTTTCTATGCTTTCTAACAGCTGTACTCAACTAGGTATGTGCATTTGTCTGCACTTTTAATATTTTCTGTATTGCACACATGTATTTATTTCTTAGTTTTTAATACTATGTAAGATACACTAGGCATAGCCAGACCGGTGGTACCGAGGGTTGAGGTGCTAGCCTTACCTCGTGAACAAGCCGGTGACCCGTATTCGGGTGAAGACTCTGGTCACTGGGGTCAGCTGGAGAGGAGAGGATCCAGTGTCTGATGGACTGCTTTCCTCTCCTGGGGAGGGAGGGTAGTCCATCCCACAATTTGGGCAGCTCCCAGTGAAGACTGGGAGCATTGCACCTAGCAGGGTACACACGCGGGGTATGGGGTGTTGACGGATGTCCTGTTCATGGTTGCAGGAGTGTGTCCATCATGTTCTGGACATCACTCCATGTCCATGCCCCCAGGAACATGGAAAAATAGAAGAAAGACCCTGGCACCCAGGAAGGTGAAGGTGGGACCTGCGGAGGGCACCCATGCTCATTGTCTGATCCATCTGACTAACCTCTGGCTCTCACCCTCACTCTGGTTGCCCACTAGATTCTGAAAAAAGCGATGGAGGAGTTGGTGATCCCACTTCAGGGGACTCAGAGCCAGGGGGTTGGTTAGGTCAGGATGGGGTACTAGAGCACCCTGGGATGGAGGTTCAATCGGAGGATCTCAGACAGAGCAGGAGAAAACCAGTCCCAGTGTCCATACTGGAGAGAGGTCCTATGGGGCCAATGAGAAGGGGTTATAAACAGAGTTAAAAAAACAAGTGATACACTAGGCATACATATGCCTATTTTCAGGCATGGCTTTGGAGAATTATAGACTAATAGCAAGAAAAATATACAGCATCAGTATACATATTTTCAAAGAAAATGTCAACAGGTAGTTCTTTTTAAATGACATCATATTAAGCATCAGTGCAAACAAAAATAGAGCAGAAAGTGCAGTCAAAAAATGAGTTTGTAAAAAGGAACGGTACAGGACATAAAGAAATTAGTGCTATCAAACTGTGGGAGCAAGTACAACATATAGAGAGCAATAACAATGAGCATATATGTAGTACACATGAAACATTTGAGTGGAAAGTGTGCAGTGCTAGGGCTAAGTTATTCTGTAGAGATATTATTCATCTCAAATGCCATTATCAGTTGTTAATATCAGATTTTTGTTATGTCATTACAGTTTTGATTTTTATGGCTGCATGGGTGGAGCCCAGCAGACATTTTGCTAGACTAGAGAAAAGGGACTGTGGGAGCACATGATTAGATACCTTTATGGTGTGCTTCCACAGTGCTACAGTCAATTCCACAGCCTTTGTTTTTCACCATTTCTCCACTCCGTGGGCCGCACAACCACACCCCTTATGGGCATCTATTTTTTTTTTCACCCATAACATCTGCAATTGTGGGTGAAACAAAGAGGAAAATTGTTAATCGCTAATCAGGTATCATCATGCTTGAACTATTATAGTGCGACTATGGGAAGTGAGACATGGAGCTGAACTTAACATGTTACACTCTAACATGGCACCCCCTGTCTTCCAGATGCCGACCATGCTTTTAGATTAGAGACAGAGATGAGACAATTTAAATAAAGTTTTAAATTCAGTAGGTTTGAAGAGTTTTAGAGGTGTACTGTACCTTTGAAAAAGTTAAAACATGGTACAAGATAGTTTAGCCTCCATCCCTAGTACAGCCTGTATCCAGACACCCTTGAAGCAGATACATATTCATATACCTTTTTAAAGAAGTTTAAGTAAGTTTTACAAAGAGCAGAGATAACGCGAGTGAACACTGACTTTCTCCTCATAGCCAGACACACCTCATAGGCCACTTCCTCCTTTCTCTAAACAAAAGACACAATTAAAGGGACACTGTTAACCCCATTTCATAACATTTTAATGATATTTCTTTTCTTTTTTCAATGCAGCCCTGATTAGTTTTCTCTTGGTAAACAGCATTTGCTCATAATTGAAAAAAATGAGGCTTAGTTTTTTTAAATATAATAACAATTAAGAGTGTCAGCAATTTTAGTGCAACCACAACACTTTGCAAAGTCTATCTACACTCATTCATGCTACTGATGCTCATTTGGGATATGTGATCAGCCCCATTAAAGCCTCTTTTATCAGGGAAACTCAAATAGGGCACAGTCAGAGTCACATAGTATGCAAGTGGAGGTTGCTGGAGTCAAACTGGGGTCTGCTGGATGTACAAAGCTTAATCACAGCTGGTTACTCTAACCTCCAGGCAATAATGCAGTGCTGCCAGCCCCAGCCTGCAGTTGGAAATGTTGCAGTGACAGTGGAGGGTGGAACGTGTATCACAAAATATACAATAATTTGAATGCTGACCATATTTAATTTATTTTTATCAATGTCAGAGCATCGGAACTAATTTTACAACCACTGCCTTTCTGCTCTGTGCCTATTCAGGATCCACAACATATGACATAAACCATTTTTTTAATGAAAATAATATTGGAGTAGTCTAAAGTTTAAGACTCAGTCGAACAGAAGAATTTCACTCTTCAACATGGACATGCTGGCTGGTCCAGTGGTGCTGAGGGTTGAGGCACTGGATGCCACACCTCGTGCCACACCGGCAACCCGGGTTCGGGAATAAGCTGGGTCATTGGGGGTAGGCAGGGGAGGAGAGGATTGGGGGTCCATAGACTGTTCTTCTCTCCTAGGGAGGGGTCAAGGGACCATCCCATGCTTGTAGTGACACCTGGAGATGGCTGGGTGTACTACAACCGCAGGACTCAGATAATAGGCTGCAACATTGGGCGGCCGCCCTCTGGATGTGTGTGGGTGTGCACAAGTAATGGTCTGGGTGACAGTGCACTGCCCTCATTGGGGAAATAAGGCCAAAAATCCCTCCCCCTCCAGTAAATGAATCAGGGCCAGTGGCAGCAGCCCTACGTCCACTGCCAGGCTTAAGGACGCATGTTCCAGTTCCCTCCCCTGCAGGCTGCACCTCCAATTCTCTAGATAGGGTGCTGGATGTGATGGTGGTCCTTCCCCGGAGGACACAGAACTGGGGGGCTCAGGCATGCTGCACAGGTGTTGGGGGAAGTCCTGGCCAGAACTGAGCATGCTGCACTTCAGGCAGGACAGGAGAAACTGATGACCGAGTTGCCCATACTGGAGAGAGTCTGGAGGTATGGAGTACAGAAAAAAGTCAACAAAAACCAAAATGAATATGCTGTGAGACAGGAGGACTGAACTTACATATGAAAAAATCTTTGCCAAAGTTCCTTGGTCTAGAAATAAAACTCTTTCAGTATTTTTTTGCAGCTTATGAATGTAGTATAGTTGCCAGCATGGTATAGGTGATGGTCAGCTTGTGGTTTCCCTTTTAATTGGTCCTAAAATTTTGAATAACCTACTAACTGTTACTGCAGTAAAGGTGATAGACTTGAGATAATGTTACAATGGAGTGGAGGGTGGGAAGTGTATTGCAAAATATACACTAATTTGAATGCAGACCATATTAATTTATTTTTGTAAATGTTGAGGCATTGGAACTCATTTTACAGCTACTGCCTTTCTGCTCTGTGCCTATTTGAGATTCA
Organism: Neoceratodus forsteri; assembly: GCA_016271365.2. Classification (NCBI taxonomy): domain Eukaryota; kingdom Metazoa; phylum Chordata; order Ceratodontiformes; family Ceratodontidae; genus Neoceratodus; species Neoceratodus forsteri. The sequence goes on along the minus strand of CM057449.1, from coordinate 1,121,806,992 downwards.
CAACATATGACAGAAAGGGCTCTGATAGCATGCTGAAATAAGTACAGATACTCTAGTAAAACTCCATTCCGGTTGCCTACTGAAGGGTTCTGCAGAAACTGTTACCTCAGTAAGAGTGATGGTGTTGGGATGATGGTGCGATGAGGGCTACAATGTGAGGGAACTCTATACCTCAATGCAGCTATCAATTCAGCTAGTATTTGTGGTTGCTCTGGTCATGGCCCAGATCTTAATATACATATCTGCCTGGATTGGTGGTAGTTCAGGTGGATGTTAAAGATCCCATGGCACTTACTGAAAAGAGTAGGGGAAGTTTATTAAACAAAAAGAAACATAACATCACAGAAACAATCAAGTTACAGAAAACAAATACACAAAATTAACATATAATAACAAAAGAAAAAAATAGGAAAAAGATCATATATTTAAACAAAAAAATTCTTCAACAAATTGTTAAATTTATCTCGTGAAAATCTATGTTCATCATTTTATTTAACACCTAACAATCCTGCTTCTACTTGTGAAATAATAACAGTAGTCAATACAATCTGTTGTTGTAAAACATATTGGCAATGAGCCTGCCATAAAAAATATTGGAGAAAGGCAAAAAATACATTCAAAGTACTTGTATGATATATTTTCCACATTCCTGTGTAATCTCCCAAAATCAAAGTATTATAAGAAATAAGTGATAAAAAGGAATATTCCAATGAATTGCTACATCTTTCCAAAATTGTTTAATATGAGGACAATCTATAAAAAAAATGTAATATACTTTCCTCAATATTAGGACATAGAAGTCTAGGACAAAACCTATCTGTCTGTGGTTTATATTATTAGATTACCCCGAACTCCCAACCTCCCTTGAGCTGAAACCCAGACAATATCCCAAATATGAAAAGGAAGCATAAAATCTGAAAGTTTGTGTAGAGCAAATACCATTTTAGTAGGCACACAGTTAGGAAAAATAAGATGAATCTGCTGTACCTCATAAACTACATAAGAGTAAAATGACTTCCTATCTAAAGACAGTAATTTTTGAAATGGAATTTTCCACTGTTGCATTTTTTTCATTGTGGCTACCCCATGTGAAGGTATAGAATTGGAAAGCAAAATTTTTGGTGGTAAAAGAATCCATTTAGCAAAAAACTTTTTCCAATGAAAATGAGACCATATTTGCCAAAGCAGAGTAACAGAAGTCCATAAATTACTAAAGGAAGCAACACAATTTAAGGAATGGTAAAAAACAATAGGATTGACCATATGCAAACCACCTTTCTTAATTGGTAAATAGGTAATTTCATTTTTAACTGGATTTAATTGATTGCCCCGCATCATTTGAAAAAATAAACTAAGGATTCTAGTTTCTAAATTTATCGGAGGTGGGTACAAGTAACTTAAGAAAAGAAATATAGGTAACAAAAATTTCTTAATAATCAGAACACGTTTTTTTTTTCCAAATTTCCATTGTTTCCACATGTTCACCTTATTTTCTCCCACCCTTAGTTATAGGTAGCCAAATCCCCATATCCAAACCAAACAGCTAGGATTTTTTGAGGGACAGTAACAAGAGGAATAGCTAAACTAACTCGCGACTCCGAGTTTGTATGATCTAGGGAAAGTACAAAACTCTTTTCTGTATTAAGGCATGCTCCAGAGATTCATCCATAACAACGGAAAATTTCCAGAGCTAATTGTAAAGAAATAGTATCTTGTAAGGGCAATGTGACATCATCAGCATATGCTGTAATTTTCTCAGGTGGTAATGAAGGTGAGGGGGCTAATCCCCTGATACATTGATCTCTTTGAATACGACGAATGACAGGATCAAGGGCAAAGATGTATAAAAGAGGACTCAAAGGGCAACCTTGCCTAACAGCTTTGTTAAGAGATACCTCAGTAGCAAAAATTCCATTAACAGTGGGAATTATAGTAGCATCAGTGTATAATAGATGAATCCATTGCACAAACTGTAAAGGGATACCATATTTCAATAATAAGGGAAAAAGATACCCATGTCTCACTTGATAAAAAGCTTTAGCTTGATTTAAAGCTACTACATAACTTGAAACTGATACCAGATTACCTGCTTCAAAGAGTTCTCTTAATATATATAAATTGTGCTGAATCTTTCGGTTAGGTATTGCACATGTCTGGGCAGGGTATATAAGGGAATCAGCTACTTGTAATAATCTATTATTAAGAATTTTAGCCAATATTTTATAATCACTATTTAAAAGACTAAGAGGTCGCCAGTTAGAAAGCAATGTTTTATCACCCTTTTTATACAAAAAGTGAAGGAGAGACATACTGAAGCCAGAAATCTGTGTATGGGAGGTCAACATAAAATTAAACACTAAGGGTAAAAAAATAACTCATGAAAGGAATAAAATATTTATAAAAATCGTTAGGGATCCCATCAATCCCAGGGGAAGTACCTGAAGAAAGTTGTTTAATTACCACTTCAACTTCTGCCAAAGAAATAGGCTCTGTTAGGCAACATTGCATAGAGTCTTCTACTTGGGAAAATGGAGAAAAAAAATCATCCAAAGGGGCAAATGTAGGTTCTCCAGTATCATGAAAGGTGGAAGTAACAAACTGTTGTACAACTGATAACATTCCCAAATCTGTGGTGACCAAAGTACCATCACTGGTAAGAAGACTGGACATTAAAGTTTTGTCCAAACGTTGTTTACATGCCTGGTATGGATCAGAAGTGGGTTGTTTGTTTGTACCATAATGAAATTCCATTTCTAGTGATTTGGCCCTATCATATTGGTACTGTTTCATCTGTTTTTTTATTTCAAAAATCTGAGTTTTAAATTTTGCACTATCACTTGGAAGGAAGGACATTAATTTATACAACTGATTTCCAAGATGTAAATATTGCAAATAATCAGAATTAGCTTTTTTCCAACCAAAACTAAGTAATAATTGTTTTAAGTCAGTTTTTGTATCTATCCACCACTCATAAATATTATCATAAAAACACAAAGTAGAGTTAAGGGCTTCAAAAAAAACTTCTAGACAAAGACGACAGTCTGGTGAACTCAGAAGGGACATATTCAACCTCCACCGTTGTATAATGGAAAAAACTTTAGTAGGGATACTAGCCAAACTCAAAGTGCATAATAAAAGCCGATGATCAGAAAACTCAGTAGGTTTAGCAACACAAGAAGATGGTCTTAGGTGTTGTGACACAAAAAACATATCTATTCGAGTAGCATAAATATGCCTATGGTATGTGGCACCACTAACTGTGGTATGTAGGCATCTATAGGCATCTAGCAAACCAGCATCTGAAACAATGTGTTGTAAGTGACGAGAATCACAGTACATTTTTTTCCGTAAATGTCCCTTAAATTTGAGATCTAATTCACAATTAAAATCCCCACCCCATGTAATATGTTTTTTTTTTATATAGAAAGGGTTTAGTGCTATCAAATAGTTCTATCCTAGCTGTTTTCACCTGTGGGGCATACAAATTAATTAAACGAAAAGAAAAATCTCCAAAAGTGCAATCTAAAATTAAAGCACGACCTGGTAAAATATCTATAAGTTTGGTAATATGATACTGTGTAGACTTAAATAAGATTCCAATACCATCTACAGCATCCAGGCCAAAGGACCAAAAAGAAGGGTCCCACCGCCACTGTTTTTTAGCTTGATCAATATCACATAAAGAGGAGAGTCTGGTTTCCTGAAGAAAAAGAATGTCTACCTTAAGTGAGTCAAAGAAAGAAAATACAGAAATCTGTTTTTTATAATTCTTCAGACTGCACACATTGAATGACCCAATTTGTAAGGTAGCCATTTAAAGGTAGTTCAGAGAAAATAAAAAAAAATCAGGAAACTCCTTTCTGGCTAGTTTTCCTCTTTTTCCCTTTTTTTCCCCTTTTTTTTCTTCAGACAATTCAGTAGATCTACTATCCTCATCTTCAGTTATCATTTCAGATTTGTGGGAAGCATCAGATTCAATATCAGAATCCCCTAAATCATCCTGCAGTGGCAAAAAAATATTGTCTGTAGGTATAGGGGCTAGGGTTAGTCATTTAAGAGAGGCCCTGGTAAATATTCTATTTTTAACAGTTTCAAACATGGGGAAGGGGCATAGAGTCACTAGTAGGTGTTACCTTCACGAAAGAAGAAACTGCAGAAGAGGTAGCAAGAGAAGTATCTGGACTATCCTCTGTGTGGGGTTCAGTTTCTAAAGGAGAAACTCCAGCTGCTATAGTAGCAGAAGGAAGTAAGGAAGCTAAATGAGGGCCCTCTTCCTCATGAGAAGGAGGGGGGGAGGTAGGAAAAGTAGTATCCCCTCTTTTCTCCTGTGCCCTATTTACTAGGTCATCCTGATCCCATCCCTCTGTCCTATTTCGTTTAGCCCAAGGACATTGATGAAAAGCGTGGCCTTTTCATCCGCAAAGGTTACATTGAAAGATGTTTTCACAGAGATCTACAGAGTGCCCATATCCCCCACATAAAGAACATTTAAGCATGTCGCAGGAACTGCTAATATGAGTTTCAGCCCCACATTTGTAGCAGGCCCTTGGTTTTCCACCATAAAACAAGACCCCCCTATCCTTATCCAAAAAGAAACTGTTAGGTAAATGAATGACTTCAGAGTTAACTTGAAACAACTTCACCTTAAATTTCCACCCTCCCGTCCAAATTCCTTCCAGATCAAGAATGGCTTCTGGAGGGCCTAGAATGTCACATCAATTTTGTAACCAGTGATAAATATCACTGACATTGACCCCCTCATTATGAAACATAACAGTAATATGTCGAATCTGAGGTTTTGTAAGGGGAATTGCATAGAATGGGGTCCAGAGGGGAATAGATTTAAGGGTAGTATATTTATCCCAAAATTTTTCTAGGCCCTTATTATGCTTGAAACTAATATCAAAAGAGTCCTCACCAGAAATATGAATGAGGGCATAAATGTCAGCAGGAAAAAATGCATAGAGCCCTTCAAAAGTTGTTTAGCCACATAATACCTATCTGGATGCTCAACAAGACCCCCTCTATATCGCAACCTCACAGCATTACATCTAGGTGCTTGATCTAATTTATTTTTAAATAATTCAGACATCAGTACCCTATTAGGTTTTTGAGAGTTTGATTTATCCAAATGCAAAGTCTCAGGACCAGTCTTTCCCGTATCAGTACCCCTACCCTGCTCCGAGGACGTACTCGGCACAAAACAGGCCACAGCTTGGTCCCCAACTGGATGCGCATCCCCAGAAAAACCTGTAGCAGTAACAGGCAGTTCAATACCTGAGCTCAGGGAGGAATCCATGGTGGCATGCATCGAAGAGTTGATAGAAGGATCAGAGCCCCAATCCGGATCCGGTATCCATTGTCCTGAAGCCGCACGCTTCCAGCCAGAAGTCTGAAGAGCAGAATCCGCAGACCAGTCAGTCAAAAAATTCCCTGAATCTGACGAGAGTCCGAACTGCCATCGCACAACTTGTGATGTAGAACAAGAGGCTTGTGGAGAAGCAGCAGAGGGTGCAGCAAACTGCTGCAAAGGCGTAGAACCCGGAAGTCCCGGTCTGGAAATAGGAGCAATCTCAGCCAAAGGTGCTGTAGCAGGAGAGGAAAGATGAGTTCCAGGGGAATCAGAAAACTGCTCACCAGCCACAATCATCAAATCAGGTACTGTCTCCAAAACTGGTGGATCACCAGTAAACTCCTGCATATCCTGTTGAATCACCAAAGTCGAAGGGTGAGATGCATTTTCCTCCTGCATAACAGGCACAAAATTCTCGGTAACAGCTTTTTCCATAGTCGAAGTAGACAGCGAACAACACGTCATGCTGCACGGCAGGCTGAGCTCCATCTGCCATCTCGCAGACACACTCCTGCACCTCCCCCTACTGACAGCAAAGCAGTAGGGGAATTTCCCCGGTGTCCTGGCCAAATTCCCCTCATTCACTAAAAACACCACCAACAGCTTCATCTGGTTCAAGGTCTGTTGGCATTCATCTGTATCCCCCTTCCCAGGGTCGTGCCTGAAAATAGGCAAGATTTGTCTAGTGCACTTACCCAGTCAACAAAAACTAAATAAAATAAATAAATAAATTTAACTAAATTACTAAAGAAAAAAACTTGCTTTGATTCTTCTACAGGGTGACTGGTCACTTTTGCAACTGGAATCCCATATGTTGAGTTTTTCAGAATGCTGTTCAAAATGCAAGCCAAGTAAGATCATTTACATGATAGCACAATGTGTTTTCTGATAACAGCAGCACTGTTTACATGAAAGATCAAAAATTGCAATAGCTGAGCTGTCACTGAAAATGTAGTGCATGAGCTCTTGCTTATCCATCAAAGTCTGTACTGGTGGTCTCTTTTACTTTGTGAATCACTTTGCTAGCAGACTGTAGTTCTGCCAACAAGGTGTTTGCATTAGATAAATATATGTACAGAGATAACATCTATGTAAAGGAAAATTAAAATGATTACAAATATAGATGCAACTGCTGTGTCCTGCATATGGGATTTTTTTTTGTTAGTGTGAGACTCTGTTTACCTGAATATGCAACTAAACAAATTAACATGCAAAGGGTTTGGGTTACATACTGTACTGTTCATTTAGCATCCTCATCCACTAGCTAGCAATTGTTTCTATTTGTGACTTCCGGAGTGCATTGCAAATTGCTGCCTGCAATGGGAGATGAAGAAGTGACAAGGGTTTAAAGAGACTGTCTTTCTGAAGGAGGGATAGGTCAGAGGAACATATGTACTTCTGTAAGAAAACAATGTAAACTTGATCCTAAGTCTATCAAACAGTCTGTAAAATGAAGCTTCCTACTGGCAGTCAGCACCGTGGCTCCTTGCTTTTCACTGACACCATGGTGCAATATACCGGGGGCAAACAGTGTTAAACATTAATTGCAATGAAATACTGTTACCCAGTTTATGGAGTATTAAGCAAGAGGAAAGAATAATGGTATGTCTTGCATGACAAATGTGCATTGTAATGCTTTTGAGGTGGCCTGTGATTTTGTTTTCCAAGCCTCCTTTTAACTACAAAAAAAGCCAGGCATAACAATATCTCTGCATGGGGTCTTGAACTGGGAGACAGCAAAAGAGAGAGTGTGACATGAGAGAGACAGAGTGAGTGGCACGTTATTGGTGATAAATTTGTGAAACATGAGCTAGCAGTACCTTGCCCTTGTGTATTGTATCATTTTTCATAGTTTTTAGAAATTTATTGAATCCATGGAGAGCTACTGTTTTTTTCCTCCACTCTGCTACCTTTCTTTTGTAGAACACATGAACAGGATGAGCAATCACTCCCATTTCTCTCATACGAAAAATTCACAACACCATTATTTGTATATTGCCTCAGGAACTTTTTATTTTGTGCAAAGAACAGTGCAATATGTGCAGTGCAGGCAGGTATGGATCAACTGATCTACATTTAGACCAGCGCTTTATTCAAACAATTAATATTACATGACTATTATAGTACAATCTAATAAAACAGGGATTTATAAAAAGACTAAAGGTTAATGTTAAAACCCCACTAATCATGCTCTTATAGAGAACAATTGGCAGTAGAAAAAAACTGTATAGTCATCACTCAGGATATCTCCCAGTTTATTTATTTATTGAAATGATTTACCAGGAAAAGGCACACTGAACAACAAGCTGCTCATCTCATGGTGCATCCTGGGTGAAGGGAAATTGAGGGAAGAGCATTGAAACAACATAACATGAACAGTGATACATGATGCAATACACCTAAACAAGTGATACAATAATGCAATACAATATACAATTACATAGCAAGCAAGTATAAAGACAAATGAACTAGGTTAAAAAATAGCTCAACAGAAGACGAGCCTTATCTAACAGCTGAAGTGCTATCAGAGCAAGAAAGTTCTCATGAGAAGTGCTGGAGAATAGTTGTGAGAGTGGACAGTACGTAGAGCAGCTTGTATTAGGGAGGGAATTAATTTATGCGAATTGAGATGTAGTCTGTAGTTTGAGAGAGGAAGGTCAAGGGCAGGTGCAGTTGGGTGCAAGGAAGTTGTATAAAACAGAGGAGAGGGAGGCAGAGGAGGAGGAGGAGTGGTGGATTTGAGATGGGAGAGTGTTCCGCAACTTAGTGAACTGGTGAGAGAATACATTTTAGCTTGCTTTTGTGGAGCAGCGAGGGACCGCCAGAGTGCATGCATCAGTGGATCTAAGGGAGTGGGGGGGGGGTGGATAGTGAAGCTGACAGGTAGGGAAGGAGGGTTCCAAACCAGGATTTGGAGATGAATTTTGTGCAGTGAGAGAGGCGCCTGTTTGCAAGTGAAGGAAGTGCCAGTGAGTGATACAGCCCAGTGTTATTATTATTATCAGGACCAAAAAAAAAAAGAGGTGTTACAAAAGTACAATGTTAAGTTATAAGTCCATTATGGGACAGTTAACCACTGATAATATATGGGCATTGTATGTGGGAGTGGGGCAATAAGTGACTTGATGGGTGCTTGAAAGCAGTACACAATGTAACTTGAATTAGTTTTTGAGGAAGGGAAAAACCACAGACTTCAGACTGAGACCTGGTTTCTGCAATGCCTCTAATCTGTAACTCTAGTATTATTCTTTCTTCTTGAGGATGTTTTTAAAATCACCTCCGCTTGTATTTCTTTTCACCTTCTCTAAACCAGTGGCCCTTGCAAAATGTTTCCATTTATTTTGTTTGCTTGCTCGCACGTGCAAGAAACATAGTGCCACCATTCAAATTTTTGTAGGTGTGCCATTCAGCTTCCACTGCCCTGCTCCTTCTTGCAGGCACAGTCTCACTGCACCAATAAATGTCAGTGCTGTCTATGACAGCAGTTCAGATGCAGTGGCATACAGTTGAAAGTGAAAGACTGCTACAATCAGCAGTGGTAATGTGTAGGCAATTTGCATACTGCCGTCGGCAAGCAATTTACAGTCGGCAGTATGCAAAGTGCCTACACTCAGCACTGCATCTGAACATAGCTGTCATAGACAGCTCCCTTGTTTTCTAGTTCCCACCTCCCCAAACACTTAAGTAGCATGCTGGGAGTCCACCCTAGTGTGCTCATATGCTCTCCCCCGCCACACACTGTATGGCTGATGGGGGTACCCAATCCCCCGTCGGCTCCGCTGCTCCCCCTGAAACAGACTTCCAGATGCCACACTGGGAGCCCACCCCAGTGTGGCAAAAGTCAGTATGGCGATGGGGGTGCCCAATCCCCTGTCGCCTCCACTGTTACCTACCCAAAAAAAAAAAACAGACTTCCCGTTGCCATGCTTGAAGCCCACCCCAGCATAGCAAACGTCTGTATGGCTGACGGGGGTGCCCAATCCCCCATTGGCTCTACTGCCCCCCCAAAAAAGCTTCCAGCTGCCATGCTGGGAGCTCCCCACACCCCACCAACCCCATACTTACCTCTGGAGCCCAGCGCAATGATCTGCAGTGGACTGGAAACATGTCTGCACTCTTCAAAGCTGACCATGGACTGAAGAAATGCTGGTAAGCTGTAAAATGGCATAAATGGGGTTTTTCAACTTTAGTGCATATCTTGGCCATTGTTGGGAATTTTTTCACCAAGTTTTCAACATGGGGTTCCTGGGGCTCCACCTCATGAACTCAATCACTGTTATTTTGTTATTTTGTCCCGAAAGGTGATTTTCTGATCACTGCGTGGAACCACCTTTTGCGACTGAGTAACGAAATGACAGTGTCACAGTTCATAAAAATGACTGTTTTATGAGCGTGCATTGTGCAGTTCCTACACAAGCTCATAACTTTGAGAATGTTTCATATTTTCACTCCAGATTTTCAACACTGTCATTTTACCACACCTCCTTATGAACAGTACAGCTGTCATTTTTCATATCTTGCCCAAAACGTGTTTTCATGCATGTAGCACACATTGGCATGGTCAGTGTGTGAAATCAATGATCTGGACACATTAAGAAAATCATAGTGACACTGTTCATGAGCAGAGGTGTTAAAATGGCTATGTTGAAAATTTGGTGACACAAGTCCATAAAATGACTCTGTTACGAGTGTGCATTGTGCAGTTTCCACATACCATCATAAATTCACAAATTTGTAATATTTGCATTCCAGATTTTCAACATTGACATTTTTCCACACCTCCTTATGAACAGTACAGCTGTCATTTTTTACACCCTGTCTGAAATGTGTTTTCGCACTTCCGGCACAGACTAGCAGTCACTGTGGAAAATTAGTGTTCGGGACAGATTACAAAAATCACAGTGACACTGTTCATGAGCAGAGGTCCCAAAATACCTATGTTAAAAATCTGCTGTAAAAAATCACCAAAGCAATTACATTACAGGTGAACATTGTGCAGTTTTATGCACACTCGTGACTTCACCAGTGTTTGTATATTTTCACTCCAGATTTTCAACAATGCAATTTTTTACACCTCCTCATGAACAGTACACCTGTCACTTTTCACATCCTGTTCAAAATACGTTTTCGCACCTGAGGCACCAAATGGCGCAGTCGCTGAGCAAAATCACCTTTCACCTAATGAACTGATAGTGTCACTATTCATGTGGTGGGGTCACAAACAGCCCATGTGGAAAACTTGGAGTAAAAATATCAAGAAATGCCCAGGGTGTTAGGGTTTTCAACGATAATGCCCTACCCTGTAGGGACTGACAGGCGTCAGGGGTGTGACTTGGGATTGTCAACAGTAATGCTCATGCCATTCCACCCTCACCCCACCCTGCAGCCAGTGACAGGCATCAAGGTGCACCTTGAACCCTTTGCCCCCAGAGTTCACCCTATTCTCTTATACTGCACCCATTTCAGTGTATTTCCTTATAGAATGAGGTGAATGTAAAGCCCAAACACCCCAAGGCACACCCCAACACTTGTCAGTGTCTGAAGGGTAGGGTGAGGTGAAATGTCATGATCGTCATGGGCAACGACCCAAAGGCACACCGCAATGTCTGTTCAGCTCTGCAGAGTGAGGGTGGAGTTGGCATCAGTTCAATACTTCAATGCCATTCCTATACTGCATCTGTCTAACTCCTGCACTTCCAGTGCTAATGACAGCAAGCAAACATTCAGCACTGACAAATGCTTGTTAAGAGATGTTGGAGGCCGGAAAAAAAAGAGCATTCCTGCCTGCTCTGTAAAGGAGCAGACACCAAGTACGTACTGACTTTGCCTTTATTGTAGTAAAATCAGGGACTGATCAGGACTACAGCGAGAGCTCCCTTAGTGAGCAAGTCACTTAACCTCCCTGTGTTCCCGGATGCAGTTAAAGCAGTATAGCAGCCATGTTGGCTCTCGACAAGAATTTGTTCTGTATTGCCTTAAGCTTATTCAATTGGTATTTACTTTTTTATATATCAAGAACCTTTTGTAATGATCATGGAGATATCATACGCTGTTTGAATTTGCATATATGTAATAAGGAACCCTATAAAGAGCCATACGTTTTAGCTGTCTTTCCACCCTCTAATGAAGTTGCAGCCTTTTTGCACTCTGTATTTTTAATAAATCACTTGCAATTGACTTATTGTCTCTTTTTTCTGCTTGCATATACCCAGTTCTAGTGTACAGCTTTCCTTATGTTTATGAGTATACAGATTGCCCACTAGATCACAGCAGAGCTTCATTATTTGAAGCATGACCTTTCTGGTATTTTGTCAGTTATACTGTACTGCAGTTAGAGGCTGACAAACTGTTTCCAGGTTGCCCTTTCTGAACCCAAAAACAATGGTGCAGGCTTTTATTGCTTTGAGCACTGTATTGCATTCTGCAAGAGTCGACCCTTTGGCCAGGTCAAATACCTGCAGCTGGTGCAGCATGTTGCAGGTTGCCTCCTAGCATCATATTACTGTGGGGTTCAGTATGAAAAAGGTGATGAATTTTAGAAAGAGTAATGTTACCATTTAGTATGCATGAGTCAGCTGTATTGTGATGCTGCCTGTACAATAATATGGTCAACAGAATGTAGTAATGGGTGAGCTATTTCTTATTCAGTTCACCCCCAAAGATTTTACATCCATGATGCTTTGTGTTGGGTTAGAATTTGGTTGGGGAATTAAGATTATTCTAAAGGTTGGCCTTGAAGTAAAGGGACTTGGTGGTATGAACAGCCTTAATGTAAGAGTTCCTAAGTGTCCTGTAGGAGAGGAGCTCCAGGGTTAAATCCTCTCACCAATGAATCTTCTTCAAACTCATTGACTTGTTCAAGACCTGTGATCAAGCCTGAGACAGGTATAAGTTTTCCCACTCACTGTTTAATTATAATGTGTTAGGGAGGTTCAGTGATGGTTGGGCGTTACTCCCCCACCAGACTCAGGGAATTATGTCCCTTTGAATGTCCCCCATTGTCATCCGACACCTATTTTAGGTGTCGCGCGTTGGGCATTCTTAGGAAGCGTAGGCGAAGGTGGAGAGCTGGGCTTGCTGGGGGGCAGGAAGGGGGTGGGCGGATTGGGGTTTTGGGGTTCAGGAGACACCCTGGGGCAAAATGAGGTCAGGATAGAGGCTATTCTTGTTTTGTCCCCATACCCAAGGGTTCCAATTTTAATGGACAGGTGCCGAGGTCTTCCTCGACAGCTCATCCTACCTTGGCAGTGTTATGCAATGCCAGATCTATTAAAAACAAGACAGCTATTATAGCTGATCTTATTGGATCTACTGATCTGGCTTGCATCACCGAGACCTGGCTGGATGAAAATCCGGGCCCTATATTGGCCTCGGTAATTCCAGCCGGGTTCTCGGTGATACACCGTCCAAGGTTGGATCATAGGGGCGGGGGTGTGGCCATTGTGTTTAAGACTGAGCTGGGCCTTGTGGATGTGTCAATGGGAAGTACCAGATCCTTTGAATATATCCTGGGAGAGGATGTAGGCTGTGGTATTCTCCTCGTCTACCGTGCACCAGGTGACGGTGGAGAATTCCTGCAGGAGATAGCAGACTTCATCATCGACTTGGTGTTGAGGTTCCCCAGACTAATAGTTCTGGGGGACTTCAATGCCTGGGTCGACGATGAACTCTCACATTTTGGTCAGAATCTCCTCCAGCTGACGATGACACGGGGCCTAACACAGGTGGTTACCTCCTCGACCCATGTAGGGGGTCATTCATTGGATCTGATCTTTCTTTTGGGTATGGAGATCGCTGATCTGGGGTGGAACCAGTCAACTGGTCTGACCATCACACCATAAGGTTCAGTTTCAGGGCTCCCCTATGGGTCTGCTCTCACGGGATGGTTCACTGCCCTTAGCAGTATTAACCCCAGTGACCTAAACAGCGTACTGGATCTATCGGGTTTGTCGGTGAATGCATGAGTCCAGATGATCCTTCTACTAGCCTATAAGCCTGTGGGAAATGCTCTGGACAAAATTGCTCCTGTTCGTGTTCGCCTCTCACTCTCCATCCAAGGAGCCCTTGGTTTGATGGCTCCGAAGGAGTTAAGGGCGAAGTTGGCCAAGGCTGAGAGAGCTCTGTGGAAGTCGGTCATGATGCTGACAGGTTTAGTTGATGGCACATTATGATGGCTATCAATCAGAAATCACCTGTAAGAAGGCAGAGTTCCTGTCCAGGGAGATTTCTGCTGCACAGAATCGACCGGCTCAGCTTTTCCGGACTGTGGATAGATTGTGCAATCCAATCTGTCTTCAGCCCAGAGAAGCTTTTTCTCAGCTAAGATGTGAGGAGTTCGCTTGGTTTTTTGCAGATAAGGTTGCCAGCATCAGGCTGCCGCATCGTCCGACCTCCCCATGGGGGACTGCAGTGGTCGATGGAAGTGGCATGCACTTGGTCTGTCTGGTCAGATTTTCGCGCTGGCTGGAGTTCAGTGACATTGTGAAGATCATCCAAACAATGCAACCAACTAGTTGTAGTTTGGATCTGGGTCCTACACCTCTCTTAGTAGGATGTGTAGAAGTTATCTGCCCAATCCTTGCTGACATTGTCTGGAAGTCTTTGGAGAGGGGGGTCTTTCCTGCCCCCTCAAGGAGGCGGTCGTTTGACCACTCCTTGAAAAACCCTCCTTGGATCCAGATTGTTTAGCTAACTACTGGCCTATCTCTAACCTGCCATTTGTTGGTAAGGTTATTGAAAAGGCGGTTGCGTTGCAACTGGATGATCATCTTATAACTCACAATGTCTATGATAATCTCCAGTCTGGCTTTAGGAAGAAGCATAGCACGGAGACTGCCCTTGTTCGGGTATTGAGTGACCTCCTAATGGTTAGAGATCGAAAGACATGCACCATTCTGATCCTTCTCAATCTCTCTGCTGCATTTGACACTGTAGACCATGGTGTGCTGTTGGAGCGCCTGCAGGTTTTTCGCAGGCTGTCTAGTACAGTCCTCAAATGGTTTCATTCTTACCTCACGGACAGGTCCCAGAGAGTTGCCACTGGAATTTATTCCTCTGGCACTCACTCCCTGCCTTGTGGGGTACTGCAGGGCTCCATTTTAGCTCCCATGTTGTTTGCAGTATAGATGCTGCCATTGGAAGAAATCATCAGGTGATACAGTCTGGGTTTTCACTGCTACGCAGATGATACTCAGCTGTATCTGTCCTTTCTGCCCGGTCAGGGTGATGCACTCTCTGTGCTGAATAACTGCCTTGTGGAGATCAGACTTTGGATGAGTTCCAGCTGGCTGAGACTGAATCTGGATAAGACTGAGGTATTGGTAGTGGACCCAGGTCATCCGGGGGCGGGTTTGGGAGCTGGACAACCATCAGGTTTGTTACTTGGTGGTATACCGCTCTCTACCTCCGATCAGGTGCAAAATCTGGGCGTTATTTTTGATGATGGTCTGACCCTAAAATCTCAGGTGTCAGCAGTCATGAAATCCTCTTTTTACCATCTGAGGAATATCACCTGGGTGAAACACCTGGTTCCTCCGGGTGATCTTCCAACATTGGTTCATGCCTTTGTCACTACCCATCTTGATTACTGCAATTCCCTCTACCTAGGGCTACCTGGGGTTAATATCCGCTGCCTGCAACTGGTGCAGAACACGGCGGGCGGGCTTTTGACTGGGACTTCTAGAACCAGTCATATTACGCCTGTGCTCTGCGAACTGCACTAGCTGCCTGTTTGGTGGCAGATCACCTTTAAGGTTGGTTTACTAACCTTTAAAGCCCTACATGATCAGGGACCTGGTTACCTGAAAGATCTCCTGATTTTCTACTGCCCCCTCCATCCTCTCCATTCCACCAATGAGGGATTGCTGGAGATTCCCAGGGTTTGATTAAAGATATCAGGATCCCGGGCTTTTGCTTTTTCAGCACCAACCCTGTGGAATTCTCTACCTCGTTGGTTGAGAGAATGCCCAACCATTGATAGTTTTAAAGTTGGTTTAAAAACATATTTATTTAATTTAGCTTTTACTTAGTCATGGTTGATATGTTTTAATGTTTGTTAAAATTTTTATTATTGTGTATATGTTTTTATGTACAGCGCCTTGGATTTGAAAGGCACTATAAAAATAGAGTTGATTTGATTTGATTTGATTTGATTTGATACAGTGTGATGAAACTGTGCAACAAATTTGACCCTACCTTTTAGTCACTATAAAAGATTACAGGCCTCTTCCAGTTTTATTTGGTGGTAAAATGTTCTTGTTCTATTAAAATTTTAGTATTTTGTAAATATGTTAATTTAGATTTTTTTTCTCAAGAAAAACAGATGACTGCTACACTTGGCTTAGAAATAACACTGTAGTGCCAGCCTGGTGGCACTGAGGGTTGAGGTGCTGGACACCACATCTTGTGCCATGCTGGTGACTTGAGTTTGGGAGCGAGCTCAAGTCACTGGTAGTTAGCAGTGGGGAGGGCTGGGAGATGATAGCAGTGGCTGCTGGTCTGCTGTTATCTCCCAGATCAGGAGAGGCACAGTTCCTCACTCTCAACTGACACCCAGTGCAGGCTAGATGTCAGAGCATAGGTCTGGGGGACCGACACAATGTCAGGAGGGTGGAGGGAGCATTCAGTTGTGGGAGCGTGCACACACCTCCACGTACATGCACCTGCTGACTATGCAACTGCTTCAGGATGGGAGAAAACCAGAAAAAAGCTGATGTCTCTCAGTGGCTGTATGTGATGGCCCCTGACCCTCCTGGACCCTGCTTCCACTGGTAAGATGATGGGGGAAGGGCTGATGGGGTTGGGAGTCAAAGGGGTAAATAACACTGTAGAGGGTTAGGATTGAGAAAATAAAAAAAAGTGCTCATTCATTACAGTATGCGTTCAGTCAGAACTTAGTCAGCAGCTGGCCATGAAGATGCGAGAAGGGTTGAGCCAGTTGCTGGCTCAGTTCTGGGATGGTGGAGGAAGCGGGGGCCATCACCGGGGGTGGAGGGCCCCTAGACTACCAGGAAACTGTAGAATAATTTCTCAAATGGGGTTCAGGGAAGGGAGGGGTGTACGACTGGATTACCAGGGAATTTCGTTGATGTCTCATTAATCAGATGGGGTTCAGGGAAGGGAGTGGGGGTACCACTGGACTTCCAGGGATGTGTCTGGAATAGATTTGCCATGTACTATCAGGGCTGGGGGGGACACTAGGCTACCGGGATGTGTCAGGTGATGACGTGCATACTACGGACGGGGGGGGGGCACTAGACTACCTGGGCTGGTACTGTTTTACTGGGACTGGGTGGCATGGATGGGGGGGTGTACGGTGTGCTGTGCACATGTGAAAGAGGCCAGGAGATCCTCCTCCCACTGCTTGCCCCACAGTACTGCCTGCTTTTGCAGGCAGTAATGTATGCTGCACTACCGGTCACACTAACATTTGTAGCGCGGCACTACGCCTTTGAATATGCCAGTGCGCCGGCATTCATGGCCCCTCTCCTCAGCCCCTCCCCTGCATACATTTTAACTTAGCATCGGTGCTAACACCTAGCGCCGGTGCTAACTGTCCCTTTGAATATTGCAGTCAGGCGTGATCTCGGCGCTAGTCCAGCACAATGACTTTCCCCCAGTGCAAAGCTTTGAATATCTGGCCCATAGTTTGCTTTTATATAATTCCAGTCTAAATTTTGTAAACAAATAATGAGAATCTTTGTCTAGGGTTTTAACTAAATAACCTTCTCTAATGAAATTTTTTTTGATGACTTTATCTGCTACATGATTTTTAGAACTATTTATTTTCACGTCTTTTTGTGCAGCGTTATCCTTGCATCTTTGTTTGATGCTTGTAATTAGTTATTGTCTAGAAATCCTAAATATATCTGTCAAAATGTAGCCTAGGCCTATTGGAAATCATATGTTTTTAAAGAAGTCCATATACTGCATTTTAAGTCCCATGCTAAAATAATCAATTTGTTCCTCCCAACAGAGTCTGAGAAGTCTGTTTTCATTTAGTATTTGCAAATCCATGATGCATATTACTAAGGTGTAAAGAGCAGAGAAGATGGTAAGCCCATGTGAGCTCCTACCAGTCACACATAATAAGTAAAAACATTTTGGTTAAGAATAAAGGAGTCTAACCTTTTTTAAACTGATCTTTATCTTTACTAATTACAATGTCTAAAGGTAGTTTATTCCAAGGGTTAATCAAACTGTGGACCACATATTCAAAAGAGATATGTGGTACAAAATGAAGCTACACTGTGCATCTGGGAAAATGCGCGGAGGCATGACATTCAAATGGCAGAGATGCATCGCACATGTCGGATATGCGCGATTGAGCATAGATAATGTAGGCAGCACAAAATCAGGGGCAAGTACATGAATGTGCCGTACATGGGAATAGTCAGTCAAAATGTGAGGCACATCTGCCACGCATCACAGAGATGGGCCACGCAATGATAGACCAACAAAAGGATGGCCTAAATTGGCCAGCCACCCACAGGCAGGCCCTGTAACTGCAGACAGGCACCCCGAGACCCCTTGTAGGTACACCAGAATGTACTCCAGGCACCCATACACAGCAGGCATACATGGATGTCAGTACCCAAAGCCACAGGTGCTGTGCCACCCCTGATGCCACCCCGACAGCCACCCACCCACACCGTGCCAGGAATGTAGCCACCCACCTGCCACATGCAGGTGTTGTAAGGTGCACCCCTGGCACACCAGCAATGCTGATAGCCATCAATGCAGCACATGTACCAGGGGCATGGCCTGCACCCATGTGGCCCTAAGGGCACCACCCGGTGGTGGCATGCTCCCATGCTGACATCTTGGGCAATGGTACCCAGGTGACCTGGTGGTACTGGTGGCAGCATGGTACACCATAGGTGCACACTGCATGCCTGTGCCAGGCCCACACCTCCCAGAGCCAGAGACATGACACAGATGCAACCCATGCTGTGTGACATTACCATGGGGGCACTGTGGTGGGTTGGTGTGGTGTTACAGTGTTGGACTTTGTACAACTGTGGGCAGCGCAGGGCAGGCATGATACCACCTGCAGACTGGAGGTGGCATGGCTATGTCTTAGAGACACTGGACCCTTCTGGTGTTGGGCATGTGGCCGACACTCAATCAATCAATCAATCAGTCAGTCAATCAAACTTTATTTTACCAGGTGAAACATAATTGAGGAGAACTCATTTACAAGATGGACCTGGACATATAATAAACAATGAAGACAGTGCAAGACAATGTAACAGTACAATAATAATAGTGCAAAAACCAGTATAATAGACAATTTATCATTACACACAATTGGAGCATAAACATCATAAAACATTATTTGCTTATACTAAGAATAAACATTAGTTATTTAGGAGCAAGTACTAAAGGGTCTAAGAGAATCAGTAGGGAGAAAGGAGGGAGGGCAGAAAACAGGCATGAGGATAGATATAGGTCGTATTATTGAGGGGAGATGTATAATAGTGCAAGATATGGTGAGAAGTCATTTCATACAGTTATAGGATTCAGGGAAGGCTCGGGAGAACAAGGTCTTAAATGTGGATAATTTCACCAGAGAGGCTAATTTGAGGATTTTTTGCAATTTGTTCCATAGAACAGGGAGGGAATGGCTTATGGACACTGCCTCAATGTGAGTTCTGACTCTGGGGATAACCAGGGATAAATAAGAAAGGCTTCTCAGAGCATAGCTACCAGGGAACAGATAGGTAAACAGTCAAGAGATATATTGAGGGAGCTTCTTTATGATGGCTCGGTAAGTCCAAAGGACTGCAATTCTCTCTCTCGTCTGTAGCTGAGTGACGTCCAACCCACTAGTCCATACAGTAAGCAATGATGTGTAGAGTATGGTGCTCCTGTAATGAATCTTACAGCCCGGTGGTATAATGTGTCAAGTTTGGACAGTAATGCATCGGTACCTTGGCCAGAAAGAATACCTGCATAATCCAGTAGTGGGAGAAATGTGGTTTGAACAAGTCTGGTTTTTGCATCAACTGTGAGGAGGTGCTTAATTCTAAAGAATAGGCCAAGCCTCTAAGTTTTTGGGTGAGTTCCCCAATATGCTCAGAGAAGGGCAGTTTATTGTCGATCCAGACACCAAGGTATTTACGTTTTGTGACAAATTCAAGGGGCTCACCAAGGAGGGTGGTGATCAGAGGTAAGATTCACAGGTTATTCCATAGTGGGGGTGTATCAACTTGGGATTGAGTTAGCCCCCGGATCTTCCAATGGACAGCAAGCCAATTTTTGATGGCAGGTGTTATAGTAGGATGTTGAGGGTGGGGTCTGCAAGTGGGTATGTAAAGCAAGGAGGCAGCAGAGTTCACCTCCCTAGCACTCAGTTCCATGTGGACTCATTGTGGTGCTTGATCAGTACAAGGGATAAACCTTGATTTGTTTGAGGCACATGGAAGGAAAGTTAATAGCCCTCCATCCAGGGCAAATTCCACCCTATCTGTTTCCAGTGTACCCGGAGTTTATTTTGGTTGAATCTGGGCTTCTTACTTTCCCACAGGAGATCTCCCATTAACTTATCTATTTTTTTATACCAGGCCTGAGGGAGGTGGAGGGGGATATGTGTGAGGTGGTAAAAGATCTTGGGGGCCGTTACCATTTTTTATGGCTACAATTTTCCCCTCCAGGGTAAGGTTCAGCAGCTTCCACCTATCAAATTCAGTCTTACATGAGACCAGGAGGAGTTAAAGATTTATATTCCATGTCTTATCAATTTGTGTTAATATGTTAATACCCAGGCAGGTCAGGCCCTTGCTAGCCCAAATCAGACTGGAGTTAGCAGCTATTCTTGGCTGACACTACTTGTTCAGGGGCAGTAGCTCTATTTTGGCCTGATTGAGCTTTAGGCCTGAAATTTCAGCAAAGGAGTTCAGGAGTGCTGGGGGGGGCCGGCACTTGTGCATTTGCTAACAGAATGAACAGGTCATCCACATACATGAGGGTAGAGTACCACCTTTTATCAATTTCTATGCCCTCTATCTGGGGGTGATGCTGAATGACTGCCGCAAGTGGCTCAGTGGCCAGGATAAAAAGCAGAGGGGAAAGGGGACACCCCTGTAACGTGCCCCTCTCTAAGGGAAAGGGTGCAGATGTATTATGGTTAGTGGACACCCTAGCAGTGGGTGATCAGTTAATGGTTTGGACCCAAGTCCTGACTCTATCCCTGAAACCCTGGTGGGTTGGGACTGTTTGCAGGTAATCACATTCCAGGGAATCAAAAGCCTTCTCAAAATCCACTGCTAGGGCAGCAGAAGGTATTGGCACTCCACTTGCTGTGTGGAGAAGGTTACATAGTGACCTGATGTGGTCTGCACTATGCCTGCCGGGGATGAATCTCACCTGTGCCGGATGTATCAGGCTAGGTAGAAGGGAGTTTAACCTTCTGGCTAGGGTCTTGGCATGCATCTTGCTTTCGGCATTGATCAGTGAGATTGGGTGATAGCTGGAAGCCCGGGTTGGGTCTTTTCCCTTTTTTGGAATAACTGTGATAACAGCTGCCCTAAGTGAAGATGGCAGGGTGTCAGCTGTCTCTGCTTCTGTATACACTTGCATCAGAAGGGGGACGATTTGGTGTTTTAATGCCTGTAAAAATTCAACTGGGAAGCTGTCTCCTCCAGGGGCTTTGCCCCCTTGTAGGAACACAAGGCTTCAGTAACCTCCTCAATGATTAATGGGGAGTCAAGAGACTAAGCCTTTTGGGGCAAGAGTTTGGGAAGGAGGAGTGTATCTAAAAAAGGTTGGGTTGTCCCTGAGGGTTTACTGTGCATGGTCTTATACAGACAAGAATAAAAGGATGCCATAATGTCATTGACATCATGTGGGCCAGATATCACCCTACCTTTTGGGTTTTTTAGGCCAGCAATATGCCTGTCTGCAATTTGCTTCCTCAACTGGTAAGCAAGCACTTTGTCCCCCTTGTCTCCCCATCCCAGTACCTGTGTTGGGTCCACAAAACTGCTATCTCAGCCTTCCTGCTGATTAGCTGATTAATCTTGAAGCACATCCAAGCACTTTGCGTCCCAGGATAGAATGGGGGGAGGGCATTTGTGGGGCTTTGTACTCGGTCTCAGCCTTTTGCAATTCTCCCTCAAGCTCAGCTAGGTGTTGTTTTCATCCCCAACTCCTTCTAGATGCATAGCCCATTATTCTTCCTCTCATGGTAGCCCTGCACACCTCCCAGGCTGTCCCAGCTGATGTGTTACTGATGGGATTCTCCTGCAAGAACAGGGCAATCTTCTTCATTGCTCATTTAAGAAAATCTGGGTCATGGAGCAGAAGGGGGTCCAACCTTCAGCTCAAAGATAGTTGTGGTGAAGTGCCCCATGTAACAAAGAGTTGTAAAGGTGCGTGATTGGAGATAACAATGGGCAGGATAGTGGAATCTAGTGTGACCTGCATCAGGGATGGAGAGGTCAGCCAGTAGTCTAATCTACTGAAGGTGTTATGCACACCTGACTGGAAGGCATAGTCCCAAATCCAATGGTGGAAAGTGCACCAGATGTCAGAGAGGCCGTTGTCCGTCATAAGTTGCACCAGTGCTCATCACTCCCTTATGTGGGACTCCGTACCTGAAGCACTCCTTTCCAGGAGAGGCTATAGGGTGAGGTTAAAGTCCCCTCCAATAGTGATGGGGCAATTCAGGCCAGCGAAGGGGTTGAGTGTGCTGGCAATGTCATGGAAGAACTTAGGGTCATTGTAGTTTGGACCACACACATTGCACAGAAGGACTGACCCCTCCGGAGTGGACATGGAAGCAATTATCCAAAGTCCTGATCAGTCAGCTTGTGTGGAGGACGACATCCACTTAAGGGATTTATGTAAGAGAATCACTACCCCACACTTTCTGGTGGGATCACTTGCATGCAGCTCTTGCCCCACCCAGTCCCTAACTAGGGAGGCATGGTCATTATGGGTGAGCTTGGTCTCCTGCAGAAAAGCTATTTGAGACCTGAGTCTTTTTAAATGTGAGAGCACCTTTTTCCTTTTGAAGGGGGTATTACACCCTCTCTCATTCCAGGTATGGCACTCTAATTCAGCATAATCGAATATGGGGGTATTAAATTGTGTTTTACGTTTGCTATGCCGGGGGGGGGGGTTGTAGTCTCATTTTTTTTTTGTCTGATGGGAAACAGCTTAATGAGGAACCAGGATGCTCACTACATGCTCTACACTTTGTGGAGTAAAGTGAAGAAGCAGGACGACAATAATGTTTGTTTACAATAAAAAAAAGGTATGCCACCACTGCCTCACGTTTTGTCTCCTTTCCAGGCAATCTTTATGTGAGCTTCTGATCGGTGCATTTCTTTCCCATTGTGTCTGTCTCATTGTACATGGAGGAAGGCTCACTTGCAGTGGAGTCCAGGGATTTTTCCCCCCTGAGGTGGAGTGGGACCCGCAACTCGATGACATGCCAGTCGAGTGGGCGTGAAGCACTGGAATTTTCGGAGCTCCAGAGTATTAGTGAAAAGAAAGAAAGAACACTAATTTTCCTACAGAGGACATTATACAGAAGATTGAAGACTGAAGGTGGAAGTGAATATAAGTGAAGATTGCACCAGCTTGCTATTATAGTTTACCCACCGTCGTATGGATTTTTTCTCATATAATATTACATATAAGAATGCATAGAAGTTGATATTAGTCGCACATAACTTTTAAAGATCAAAAGATCAAATATTTCACAATTATTTTATATGTTTGTATATATTTGATTTAAAAAAAACTTGTCATGCCATATGCTAATCAGGTCACATGTCCAGTGCCTGGTAAGCATAACTGCACACACCTGGCATTTTTACAGCAATGCAGACCAAACTCTTGGTAGCAGCAGTAGTAAATGAGACTGCAAACATGCCCTGTCTTTTTATAATTTATAATTATAATTTAAGTCTGTTTTTTTCCTTTTAAAGATCATACTGAAAATGTTTTGGCTACCACCATTTGATGTTTTTATTAAAGGGCATGCAAAAGTTCAAAGGTGTTTAGAGATGCAGGTTGAAATTTCCATAGTTGCTGCCACAGGTTAAATCATAGATGCTGCCTTGTTTGCTTTTGAGTTTTCAGAATATTGGGCTGTGGTACTGAACCCTTTGTAGTAGCCACAGCGGTCGTGATTGCTGGCGCTGACTTGTTTGCCATTTTTTCTGGAACTCGTAGAGTGCTGAGCGGTACATTAGCATAAAACCAGGATACCTGCATGTGAAAGTAAGTGCTTTCTATATATTACTCAACTGCAGTAAAGCTATGCGAAGTTTCAGTAGTAGATCATTGTAGGCCATACTAGTTTGATTTTAGGAAATCAGTGGGGATAAACCTTTTGCAAGATATTTAGAATTTATTTTAGGGCTATCTGTGTGTTCCCCTGGTATATTTTTTTTATTATTTTTTAGTACTTTGTGACTTGCATGTTGTGAGTGAAGATCTATCCTTGCATTTGGAGGCAAGCTGATCTAGAAAAGAGAAGGGACATAAATATCATGTGGTCATCCCTCTCCTCGATATTTTCTGGAAGTCTCAAATGTTTGGATATTAAACTTGCATGCTCGCATCCTTTTGAAGACTTTCAACTATGTTCTGACTTTGGATTTTGGAACTCAAGGATGATAAAACAAAGAAAGGACTTATATTTAAAACTTGAATTAAGTTATTTAATTGTGCAACAGTGGCCTGTTATATTTTACTTACTAATCTAGAGTAGTGGCGTTTACCTCCCATATAACAATTCCTGGTGTACTATAGCACAGCTTGAATTGGACACTGATTTAATTGATTTAACTGATTTAGTTGAACATTACTTAAATTGATTACTGCTGCCCTTGTTTAATAATTAATTGACTTGTTTTAGTCAATTTACAGCTTAAGTGTGATTGGTGTGATATCACTTTAGTGAATATATCTGATACACCTGACGTAGTTGACTTAACCTAATCTTCTGATCTAATTGAGTCTTCTGAGCTAATTGAACACTTGTTTCAAATGGATCTATTTCAGTACAGTCCTAACGGAGCATTGTTGCTGCTGTGTTATAATAACAAATTGATTTATATTAGCTTACTCATAGCCTCTTTGGTGAGAGTTAAACTTCTCTTAGATTGATTTTGATGTATCACTAATCTATTGGTATGTTTACCTGTATATTCATTTGATGTTCATTTGATGTGCATATTTATTGCTTTGTACATCATCTAATTTACTTGGGATTTATAGGTAAATCTGACCCATTTTTTAGCCTCTTAGGCTGACATGGGATTTTGAATTAGTTATTTTGTGGCAAGTCTTTGATGTTCACTAATCGGATTGTTTTACTAATTAGTCTACTAGACACTTGGTCCTAATTTAACATACTAGGTGAAGGAACCCTTTTAACCAACCCTCACTGTTTGCAAGTATAGACCCTACATATTTAGCAGATGGGTAACCCGCCGTCTACCCCTGCCATGTCTACCAAAAGTGGTAGGGATTTAAATAAGGAAAAAGGAAAAGTGTTAACACTAAAAATATAGTTGTTAGGAGCATTAAAAACAAAATGAATGAAAAGGGGAAAGTAAATGAAACAATCCTGGAATTACCAAAAAAACACTAAGAAAACTGGGAAACACATAAATGGATGTATGTTCTCAGCGTGTCAGCGTAGCTCAGTTGATAGCACATCCACCTCTGGACCAGAAGGTCGTGGGTTCTTGTCCCACACCGGGATTGGACTTGCACCTAAAAATCGCTGGGGTGTGCCGTCCTTCGGATGAGATGTTAAACCGAGGTCCCTTCTGCCCATCCTGGTGTTGCCCTGGTGGGTGTCCAGGTGGAAGTAAAAGAACCCAGGTCACTCTTTGCAAAGAGTAGGGAACATTCCCGGTGTCCTGGCCAACATTCTCCTTCCCATAAACCGGTTCATGCAATTATCCAGGCTGTGTGTGGGTGATGATGTGCGATATGGCTGCCACCACACATTCAGTCACTTCACTACCAGTCTAGCATTGCTTGTAAAGTGCTTTGGGATACTGTGTATGAAAAGCGCTATATAAATGCTGATTCTTCTTCTTCTCTCAAGAACTCCAGATTACTACCTTAACCCCTAACACCCAAGAAAAAAAACTAACTTGCTACAAATGTTAAAGAGAGAATAACAATCGATAAAAAGCAAGAGTTGCATCAAACTGACTCTTATTCAACCCCTTTACAGCTTTCTACTAGGGTGAAAGATGTTCCCTCACTCCTTTTAGATGAGGAGTCTCAAAACAGTATCAATCAGTGTGAATCAGAATCTTTCCATTCACCCATTGCAGGTCTTAACAATAGGAGTTTAAACCAGTTACAACAGCCTAATCAGGCTAAAATCATGGATTATTTCGTGTATCAAAAAAGTCATTCTGGAACTGATACTCCCAGGGCTGCACCACCTATGGGAAGCACTGGGAGGGCACCTTGTGACACCCAAAGTCACTTGCATACATCACAGGGTGACCTAAATTGTAAGGGGGGTGATATTTCCTTTTGTCCATCTAGATTAGATCTCTTTAGCTCCTTGGATTTAACCAGCGATATGAATAGCACTAGGTCAGTCATGAAAGAGGGTATGGAAGACACTCTTGCAGGGTCCACTACAAAGGTCTTCAAAAGGCTTGATAAAGCAGTTGACATCATCCAGTTAGATTAAGATTTTTTGGTTCAGTGTCCAGACATGATATCTAAGTATATCATTAAGGCATTGGCTCACCCTGTTATGTCAAATATTGTCCTGCTAGAAGCTTATAATGGTATTAAAATTGCCTTGGAGAAATTATCTAAATTATGTATAGAGAAGATTACCTTATTTGAACAAAGAATAGCAGAGTTGGCTATAAAAAGTGAAGAAATTAGGAATAAACAAAACCTATCATTTTCTACAGTAATATCTGATTCCCCAAAAGGCAAAAATAAAAATAAAAATAAATCACCTAATAATGAAAAATACAAGTCTTCTATAAAACCTAAGGGAAAGAGGAAAAGAAGTAAAAAAAGAAACAATCCTGTCTTCCAGCAACATCCTTCTGGGAATGACCCTGTTAATTTGGTGACCCCTGTGTTACTGCCCCCTGTGTTACCACCCCTTACCACCGTAAATAATTTGGCCTCTAGGAAGGAGAAAGGCAACACTGAGTCAGTTAGCAGTAACATCATAGTAACACATCAGTTTTCTGTGAAAGTAACCCCTAAAACTATTTGTTATAAATGTGCCATTTCTGAGTTAAACCAAGTGAGCACCTCGATCTTAGCACAAACCGTATCACCACCTAATATAGAACCAGACATATTGCCGGATGAGGTTCAGCAGATTGGTAAAGAGGACAGTATTCCATACCAAGTACTTACTTCGGGTCAGGAAGTTGTCTTTAAACTATACAATATGTTCACCAAATCATATGAGACTAACAAATCCCTGATGGATTTAATAATTCATTTGTTTAAAGCAGAGCTAGGATTTTCTACAGCAGCTAGCTCAGTAAACTTTGTCTTCAGAGATGGGTCTAACCTCGACATCCTGTATATTTAATGATGCCTAACATGGAAATTGCCAAATCTATTTGGGAAAAATAACAAACCATAAATTCTTTTGGACTTTTAATTTCATCTCCAGTCATGTGGGCTACTATTTGGAAACACACTTTTCCTGGTGTTAAACCCAGCAGGTCACTTTCATATGATGCATTTTCCTCCACATTAGCCCAACTCAACTGGAATTTTGGTGCAAACCCTCAATATTACACCTTGTCTATCTTTGGGAGCACTTTTGAAGGCGAAAAGGTGGATAACCTTGCCTCTCATGTTAGGGTGATTCTGTCATCAGTTACTAGGTTACAGATTTCATCACTTGATTTGGACCAAGTTGAAAGTTTTTCAAGGGTCTGGAGGATCCCAGATAAACTGACGTATACATTCAGCAGAATTATTTTCCCTTTTACTAGATAAGAGTAACACACTGGATGGTGTGCAGATTTATTTGGTTTCATCTGAAGACTGTGAGTATTCGGGTGGGGTTTCCTTTAAGTCCTCATGACTATTGACAGCCTTCAGTTTAGAAGAAAGTTTACTTCATACTTGCTCTCCTTTCTCTTCTCCAGTAAATAATCACAATATCCTCATATAGAACATTACTTGGTTAAGTAATAAATTCGCAGACCCTCAATGGCTAAGTTTTGTTTCTGGTTTCTAGGCCATGGTTCTCCAAGAAACTTGAGCTTTGACATAGCCTTGTGTAAATGGTTTCAAATCTTCTTCTGTCCCTGCCACTATAATTAATACCTATGGAAGATGCAGGGGAGGTCTTGTTACTATGGTCAAAATTAGGGAGGATCTTTGGATACTTACTAGCCATTCTCCCACTTCTAAATTTCTCCTTACAGTATTTTCTTGGGATGCAAACATGGTTCTGATAGTCAATGTTTACATTCCTCTGAGTTTTCATTTTTATCCTGAATATGACATTTGGTCAAAACTAACTACAGGTATGATATGATACCATATCACAGTTATATCGGGTTAATATAATTGTTTTAGCAGGGGATTTCAACTCCAGAATAGCAAATGTTGACAACCTGACCATTTTACAAAAACTATTTTATTTGAGGGATCTAGAACTTATAAAAACATCTAGCAAAGTGTTGAATGAACCTTGAAAGTGTTTTCAAAGCTTTATCATAAACAATAGTTTATTAATATTAAACGGGAGACTCGAAGGAGATCAAGTTGTAGCATGTGCCTTTTTCTCCCTAATTGGGCAGCGTGTTCTTGCCTTTGTCCTCTGCTCTCCACACAGTTATGATCAATTTAAGAAACTGGAAACATAGAAACTTAGAAACATAGACTTTGACAGCAGATAAGGACCGCTTGGTCCACCTAGTCTGCCCATTTCCCTACCTAGAGGATAAGCTGCAGATCCTATTTAACCAACAGCGTATTTCTTTCTATCCCCCACAAAAATTGCCTTATGTCTGTTCCATGCATTCTTGAATTCTCCCAGTTTTAGACCCCACAACCTCCTCAGGAAAGCTGTTCTATGTGTCCACCACTGTCTCTGTGAAAAAATACTTCCTCACATTGCCCCTGAGCCGCTCCCCTCCCTATCTTCAAATTGTGTCCCCTTGTTCTTGCACATCTCTTTTTCTGAAAGATGCTACCCTCTTGGACTTTGTTGATTCCATTGAGGTACTTAAACATTTTTATCATGTCCCCCTCTCCCTCCTTTCCTCAAGTGTATACATATTAAGCTCTTTTAGTCTCTCCTAGTATGGTTTCTCTTGCAGACCCTGCACCATTTTAGTTGCCCTCCTCTGAACTGCCTCCATCCTGTCTATGTCCTTGCGGAGATGGGGTCTCCAGAACTGGACACAGTACTCCAGATGGGATCTCACCAACTGTCTCTACAGGGGGATAACAACTTCCTGTTTTCCGCTGGTGATGCCTCTCCCTATACATCCCAGTATCCCCCCAGCCCTCCCTACCGCCTTCTCACATTGCTTGCCAACCTTAAGGTCATCTGATATGATTACCCCCAGGTCCCTTTCCACTTTTGTTTTTGTTACTACCTCCCCCCACATTGTGTAATCTTCCTCTGGGTTTTTGTTTCCCAGGTGCATTACTTTGCACTTCTTTGCATTGAATCCAAGCTGCCATACTTCTGACCATTTGTCCAGCCTTGCCAAGTCCCTTCTCATCCTTTCCATGCCTCCTTGTGTATCAACCCTGCTGCAGATCTTTGTATCATCTGCAAAGAGCATGCGTTTCCTTCCAGTCCCTCTGCAATGTCACTTATAAAGACATTAAAAAGGACTGGACCCAATACTGAACCCTGCGGTACCCCACTAGTAACCCCTCTTTCTTCAGAGTGGACTCCATTTACAATTACCTTCTGTGTCCTGTTGTCCAGCCAATGTTTTACGCAGACCACCACCCTGGGACCCACTCCAAGGCTAGTTAATGTGACTACTAATCTTTTGTGTGGGACTGTGTCAAATGCCTTGCTAAAGTCTAGGTAGGCCATCCCATGTCCACAGCCCCTCCCTGGTCTACTACTTTGGTCACCCAGTCAAAGAAATCAATTAGATTTATCTGACATGACCTTACCACTGTGAACCCATTCTGCCTTGGGTCCTGTGCCCCACTGGCCTCTAGGTACTCAACAATTCTTTCCTTCAGAAGTGATTCCATCACTTTCCCTGCCACATACAGTAGGTCAAACTGACAGGTCTGTAGTTTCCTGCCTCTGTCTTACTCCCACTTTTGTGAAGGAGAATCACATCAGCCTTCTTCCAGTCCTCAGGTACCACACCACCCTCCCATGATTTGTTATAAAGGGTAGTTAGTGGTGTCACTAGTTCTCTGCTTAATTCTTTTAGAATTCTGGGGTGAATTCCATCTGGCCACATTGCTTTGTCCACTGTCAGTTTTAGGAGTTCTTTCAGAACCCTTTCTTCTGTGAAAGGACTGGGATCGACCCTCCTCTCCAGAGTGCTTCTGTTAATTGGATTAGGTACCTCCCCCACTTCCTGTTTTGTGAATACTGAACAGAAGTATTCATTCAGTATCCCTGCTTTTTCACTGTCACTCTCTGCCCACCCACCATCCATTCTATTCAGCCTCACTATGCCTCCCTTTGTCTTTCTACTCTCCCTGATATACCTATAAAAGGTTTTATCCCCCTTCTTAACCGAGTTGGCTATCTTTTCCTCCATTTGGGCCTTTGCTATTCTGACTACCCTCCCTGCTTCCTTCTGCCTTAACTGGTACAGTTCTCTGTCCTGCTCCTTCTGTGTTTTCTTATACTTACTAAATGCTATCTTTTTCTCCCTAATCTTCACCACCACCACTTCTTTTGAGAATGATAGTGGCTTTTTCTTTCATTTTGATTTGTTTATTTGCTTCACACAAAGGCTTGTTGCCTCTGTGATGGCAGTTTTGATATTTCCCCATTGTTGCTCCACCCCTCCTTCTAGCCTGTTTGCTAGTGCTTTTCTAAGGCACTGTCCCATCTTGCCAAAGTCAGCCCTCCTGAAGTCCAGAACCCTCACTTTTGTATGGCTTGACTCTGTAGCTGAGTTTATCGTGAACCGCACTGTTTGGTGGTCACTTGTTCCCAAATGGCTACCTACTTCTAGATCTGAGATCCTCTCACTGTCCCCATTTGAGAGTATGAGGTCTAAGATTGCCCCTTCATGAGTAGGTTCCAAAACTAGCTGTCTGAGGCATGCCCCCTGAAGGGCATCAAGAATGGCCCTGCTTTTGGATGTGGCTGCAGCAAAGGTACTCCAGTTAACATCTGGCATATTAAGGTCCCCCATCAACAGTATCTTCCCTTTCTTTGCCATCCTAAGTATGCCTTCTATCATATTCTTGTCCATTCCCTTCTCCTGACAAGGGGGTCTGTATACAATCCCTGTGCAGATTGTGGTGCCATTTCCAGTCTGTAAGGTGACCCACAGTGCCTCCTCTCCTCCCTGTTTACTCTTTTGTTCAGTTGCTTTTATACCTTCCCTTACACAGAGAGTTGCTCCCCCCTTCTGCCATCCTTGTCTCTCCTGTAGGTTGTGTACCCTGGTATGTTAACATCCCAGTCATGGTTCTCTGTGTACCATGTTTCTGTGACTGCTACGATATCCAGGCATCCCTCTTCCATCAAGGCCACCAGTTCAGGGAGCTTGTTGCCCAGACTGCGGGCATTGGTACTCATTACCCTCTGTTTCTGGATGGTCTTACCCCTTTTTGCCCCATCCCTGTCCTTATTGTGTTTGTCACTTTCTCCATTTACCCCTGTGCTTCTCCCTATTGACATCTCTATGTTGGTGTCTACCTCACTTAGTACCCTGATTTCTTTGGGGGGGCTAGGATTTTCCTGTTCCTTTCCAGTCCCTCCCCCCCTTGGCTAGTTTAAATGCTTGCCAATGAAGTATTTAAACCTATCATTTGGGATCTTGGTTCCCCTCCTGGACAGATGCAGACCATCATGCCAGTATAGGCCTGCATCCATCCAGGTGGACCCCGAGTCCCCAATGAAGCCAAATCCCTGAGCAAGCTCTGCACCAGTTTTTCAACCACTGATTGAATCCCATGATGTGGAGTACCCTAGCCTCATCCCTGCCATAGACAGGCAGCACCTCTGAGAAGGTTACCGTGTGTGCTATTTGTCCAAGGCCCCTCCCCAACTCCACAAATGTTTCTTGCACTGCTCTGATCCCTTTCTTAGCCAGGTCATTTGTCCCTAGGTGGACAATAACATCCAGTTCCCTCTCCTGTGCAGCTGCTCTTGTGATCCTGAGGATTCGCTCCCTGTCCCTCCAAACCATGGCACCAGGCAGGAACCTTTCCTCCGTCTCCCCTTCCTCCCCCAGTTCTACCTTCCTAACAATGGAGTCCCCCACCAGGAGTTTTTCCTTCCACTGTGGGGTCCCATGCCACTCTCCTGTGGGTCTCCTTTGTGGAGGTTCCCAGCATCCTCCTTGGTCTCCACTGTGGGTGCCTCCTTAGAGGAACCACACTTTTCCAGAATGGCATAGAAATTGTGGAGAGATACAAATGGAGGGATGTGCCTCTGTTCCACCACCCTCACCCTCCCTGAGCCCACTGTGGTCCAACTGCTCCTCTTTCTTGGCATCCTCTGAGGCAACGGCAGTGACCCTGGTGCTCCCTGGGTGGGAGAGGAGGTTCCTCAAGTCCTGGCCAACTTAGCCTGGAGATGAGCAACCTCCTCCCTCAGCCTAGAGAGGTGCCTGCAGATGGGACAACACTACATCCTCCAGAACATCTCCTGGAAGACTGTTGCTCCACAGCCACTGCACTGCACCACTTCCATCATGTCTTTTTACTGGCCCCCTAACTGATGTTTGGAATACTTACTCTTTCCTCTGTTTGTTTATTTTCTTTTTTTTTCTTCCCCTACTTACTTACTGCCTCTGTGCCCTTTTTGCTCCTGATCTTCCTGTTCTGAGATAGAAGTTCCTATATTTCTCAGTACTTTCCTTACTTGCTCAGAATCAGACCTCCAGCAGCTGGGGGGGAGGGGGGATGGAGAGCTACTCTTGCCCTTTTAGGATGGTGAGTCTTTGGTGGCTCTGTGATCACTCACTTTCTTCTCCCAAAAAGGAAGTTCCTGTTGTCAGTTAAATCCTGTGCCTATAAAAGTAGAACTAGTTTAGGGTGGGGGGAGGGAAGGAGGGCACTATAGTCCCAGTAGAGAAGTTTTAGTTATACCAGTAGATCCTTCCTCCTGGTGTTCTGTCTGTTCTCTGGCAGAAGCTATCTAGGGCAGTGCTTAAATCTGGTTTTAACCTGGCTCCTTCTAGCTAAGCCACTCCCCCTACTTTGCAAATCTTTCAACATTTAATTAATTTCACAGATAACAATTCCCTTCTGACACCTGTGACAAGCACCTAGATAAATACACAGATAACACAGATAACAATTTACTTCAACTACCTCTGACAAACACACTCTTTTTTTTACCCTGAATTGAAGGTCCCAGTACAAGAGTTCTAGTTCTTAGTTCCAGTAGAGAAGTTTTAGTTATACCAGTAGCTCCTTCCTCCTGGATTTCTGTCTGTTCTCTGCTGGAGGTTGTTATGAGACCAGAAAGTGACCATGCGGCAATTTTATTGACCTTTATGGTTGAGAAATCTAACTTAAGCCAATCAAATAACAATAATGTTTTGGCTCCACTTGCCATACATGGAAAATCTAAGTTGACTCTCAATACCAAAACTTTGAATAGTGTAATCCAGCTAATTTACTCCCCTTTTCGCATCACTCTTCGCACTTGCTTATGACGATTCTAGCATAAGCTATCTTAGCCAGCAATTGGATATGTGCTATCAACAAATAAGTAAAATAATTTATTCTAATAGAACCAGTCCTCCAAGGGCATCTTCCTGGTTTACTGCTCAATGTTGTTATGAAAAAAGAAAGCTTGGCAAGCTTATTAGTAAAGTAAAAAAAAAGCCCTTCTAAAACTCACCTGGTACAGCTAAATAAAGCCCAGAAACAATATAAAACATGTCTTGTGCAGAAAGAAATTGACTTTACCTCCAAACAATGGGACACTATGCATCAGGTTATTAGTCCTAAAGATACTAAATCATTTTGGACATTAATTGTAAAAGGAACAAAATGTTATGCCTCATCACTCTCTCTATATATCTCTAAAGATACATGGATATCCCATTATAATTCCTTATTTTACAAAGATCCTATGCCCCAACACAAGAACTCTCCTCTTTCTGGGCTCTTTGAGTCAGACTACTTTCCCTTGGGATTTATATTTTCTTACGTTGAGTCAGCTATAACACAACTTTCAAATATTAAGGCTCCGGGTCCTGTTTGCATCCCAGGAGAACTTTATAAAGCCCATTTAAATTACTGGGTAATTTTCTTTACAAACTTTTTCAATATCTGTCTGAAGGAAAGATTTGTTTCCCCTTCTTGGGCAAAAAATATAATTGTACTAATCCACAAGAAGGGGCAATACCATCTTCCGACTAATTATCATCCAATCAGTCTGATGGACATAAGTGGCAAAATATTTGCTAGAATTTTGTTACAAAAACTACAGAATTGGATAGAAACAGGCTCTCCATTATCTATATCTCAAACAGGTTTTTTACATAACTTTTTGACTACTGATAATATTTTTACTCAGGCCCATTTAGTGGAAAAGAACAAATTATTCCAGAAAATTAAATTATACATTTCATTTGTTGATTTCACGGCTGCCTTCAATTCAGTAATAAGAGAAAAACTTTGGAAGATGTTGATATGCAGAGGGCTGCCACTGCATCTACTGATTCCCATAAACCTTCTTCATCTGAATACTGTAACAGTGGCCAGGTATGAAAATTATGGCAATATTTCAGAGTACTTCAGAACTTTGCTTGGGGTTAAGCAGGGATGCTTATTAGCACCCTTCTTATTTAGCATCTATATTGATTCCCTTTTGTATTTTGATGTCTCAGTTAATTTAGACTCCCCCCCCTCCCCAAATCAATAACACCGCAATTCACATTTTGGCATATGCAGATGGTCTAATACTTCTATCACTTTCTAGACAGGGACTCCAAAATAAAATAAATCAACTTAAAAATAAATGTGATAAGTTAGAATTAAAAATCAGTCTTCAAAAAAACAACACTATGATATTTAGTTCACAAAATTTTAATAATTCACCAACAAGGATATTTCTGGATAAGGATCTGCCTTAAGTTGCTTCTTCCTATGTATATCTCGGCATTAAATTTACATCTAATGGCCTTTGGTCATCCCATTGGAAATAACAAATTTCTAAGGCTAAATCAGCAGCTAAAGCTTTACTGCATTTTAATTCTAAATATGGTGGGCACACGGTTGTCCCAGCCCTTTCAGCTGGTGATGCAAAAATTAACCCTATTTTATTGTATGGAGCTGAAGTTTGGGGGTCTACAACCTCGTTTTTACTGAAAGTTCCTTTATCCCTTTTTTACAAATCACTGTTACAGGTCCCTCTATCAACATCTAACATTATTGTTAGAGCCAAACTTGGCAGAGTGTCTATCGCTATGCTGGTAGAATTTTGCATGGCCAGTTATTGGCTTAGAATTATAAACAACCCAACTAATGCCCTTCTCCTATCATGTCTGAAAGAGAAAATGAGCTGGTCCGAACAAAACTTTACATCTCCATGGTTAAAAACCCTTAAAGTAATTATAACTAGAACATCCTTGGAACACCTATGGTTAGACTTTGGAAAGGGCTTTTCAATTTCTCCTTTGTTTAAGGATATCTTTAAAAAGAAACTGATTGTCACCATTCAATCAGAACAAATGAACCTGGTAAAGAAGCAGTGGCAAGCTATGTGGTTCGGAAGTAACAAAATCAATTCCCTCATAGAGAGCTATTTAACCCTTCCTTTGACTCCTAAACATGGGGGGGGGGGGATATTCAGAATTGTGCCAAATGGCTGCGCAGGTCCAGCGCAGCGGAAGTCAGATGCACCATGGCAGAGCAGGAGCCATATTCAGAAGATGTGCCACCAGAAATGCACCAGTGCAAACCTGCTGAATATGGCAAAGATGCACCATGGCACAACCAGAGATGTGCCAGCACAACCATGGATGCATGGAGCAGACCTGAGCACAAACCCAGTGAGCTGTGCAACAGCAATAGGCCCAGGGACACATAGCCAAGGAAGCACAAGGACAAGGGGCACAGGACCCACCAGCAGGGTACACCCAGGCACACAGAAGCACTGATCTGGAGGGAACACAGGGCA
Source organism: Neoceratodus forsteri (assembly GCA_016271365.2). Classification (NCBI taxonomy): domain Eukaryota; kingdom Metazoa; phylum Chordata; order Ceratodontiformes; family Ceratodontidae; genus Neoceratodus; species Neoceratodus forsteri. The sequence continues at coordinate 1,121,771,347 of CM057449.1, read as the reverse complement.
CCAGGGGATGGTGAACAGCCTCTTGCATAGGCGTTGTGCACTGCACACACCACAGATGGTCCATGGCCCTGTGACAGGAATGGTCCAAGAAGTGCACCCCAGAATCCAAATGTGGCCTGAGAATCAGGTGACAGAAGGGGACAATGGCATTTTCAGCCTGCTAGCAAAGCCCCCATGCAGTCCAATGTCCTGCCAGCAGTGGGTGTCCACACCATGTCCCTGAAAACAAACACACCCAGGTCTCTCACCCCCACAGACACCACTGGTGCCAGGCCCCAAAGGATGTAGGTCCCAGGCAGGTGTCCACCCCCAGGTGACTAGACTCACACCATTGTATGCTGATGTCCAATCTCCAGAAGGTGGTCCATGCCTCCAGAACACCTAGGTCCATGTGCATATCCCCACCACCTGTCAGCCCACCCCAGTACAAATCCTCACAGTGACTGATGAGATGCACCGCACCCCATCAATCTCCAGTTATATTCCCCACCACCATGTGAAATGCCACTGGACACAACATGGAACCCTTGGGAACCCCACACGTGCCCCCCCATGCTGACACCATGGACTAACACCTGAAATCTGCAGCATGGCTACTCACGCCACCCGCAAAGCAAACTCAGACACAGGGAAGTAGCAAAATAAATGCTTTATAACATCATAGCAACAGCAATACAAATGAGTAAAATAGGGGTCAGGGATGGGGAGGGAGAAAGTAGGATGAGGACAGTAAATAGGGGCTATACAACAGGATTGGGGACTACAGGGAAACAGGGAAAGTGTGGGAAAGGGGGTTAGTGCCATCCCCGGTCTGATGTCCTCAGCTGCTCCATGGCCTGTCTGATGGCTGCTGTCTCCCGTATGTGGTGCCACTGTACTGCTAGTACCTTCCGTATCATGACCAGGATCTGTGACAAGGTCTGCAACAAGGGCCTGCCCTCCTCCGGCCCACCATCTGTCGGCCACCTTGGGGAAGGGACAGGACATGCAATTATTGCTATGCCCCAAAAACCCCTGCCCACCCACAGTGTGCAGTAGACAGTGGGGGCACACACCCCTGGAGAGACCACAGTGGACCCTCACACAGAGGGCTACACCAGCCAGCCACACAGCACACCAAAGTGGTGCAGACAGGTGGATGGTGCAGAGCAGCATGCACATGTTCACACAGGCATGGTCATAGGGCACAGAGCGAAGGCACTGCCACAACACACATGGTGGACGCCATGCACATGCCCCCCCAACAGCCAGAACAAGGCATCCAAGGGATGTGCCACAGTGGCACGCACAATGGACAGTGCGCCAACCACGGCTGTGCAGGCACATGGCTGAGGTGACCATGGCCAGACCCTGTCCCCACTGCTATCCCAGAGAGACACATACATGAAATGTGACAAAGCTTACCTGCCCTTCGTGGTGCATTGGGTGCTGCCTGCTGAGCCCTACTGGGGTACCTCTGGCCTTCTGCAGCCACCCTGGCCCACTTGCAGTCCTCTGGCCCTGTGGAAGGAATGAAGAGAGGAGGACATGAGTACACAAGCACATATGGAGAGACTCCCCACCACCACACAGCCTGCATGGTGTAGGGCATGTCCCTGTCTGTCCTGAGGCCCCCATGCCAGCATTACTGCAACAGGTGCAGCAGCCATGCACGATGCGCAACACCCCCCAGGACTGTGATGTACCCCTGCTCTGGACCCTGCACACAACCCTACACAAACTACAGTTGAGCACCCAGGCATGCATGCCACATGCGCATACATACCTGGCTGTGGCACCGCCCTGTGCTGAACATGCACCGGCATCCTGCGCAGCCTCTCCAGTTCCTTCCTGCGCAGGTCCCCATATCTGTGGTGGCACTTTTCCATTGTCCTGGGCACCCCTGTCTGCCTCTCCAGAGCCATGGTCACCTGCTGCCAGATGACCTCCTGGCCTGTTATAGGGGCACCTGCCCAAACAACTGCCCTCAAATGGCTGCACCAGAGCCACAAGGTTCACCAACTCCAGGTGTGACCAGTTCACTGAACGCCTGTCCCTGCTCTGTGCCATGGCTTCAAGATGCAGCATCAATGTCTATGTCAATGGCCATGAAACCATGTGCATGTGGGCCACACGTGTCTGATGCGCAACCACAAATGGCGGGATGCACTCGTGCAGCAAGGGGATGCATGACCACATTGCGCAATGTGGGTGAATAGTGCGGTCCTGGGCATGCGCACCATGCCATGGCCTGGTGGGTCACTCATACAACCCGTGGGTCAGAGGTCATCACCCCACACATGGTGCGTGTGTGTGCAATAGGAGCCTCAGTCAGGAATTACACGCATGTGCGATGCCATCCCAGTGCAGCATGCGCAATGCCACAACATCACGCATGGTACGCAAGTCAAGCGATAGGCATGTGCTATGCTGTGTGAACATGCGCAATGCAGGCATGTGCAACACACATGTACAGGTAATGTAACATGGAGTTTCTCTGGCTCATCTCAATTGTGCTCGGCACAAATCTGCGATATTCAGCCACAGTATGCAAATCACCTCATCAGCCAATGCGCGGCGCAGTAGGGTGCATTAGCATATCATTACCATTGCACACAGGACAGCACAGGTCACAGACCAGTATGGCAACTGTTTTACAACACTGATACAGAGGAATGCAAAGGGCTGTGCTGACAATGACCCACTGTGCTGTTCATGTTCACAGGTGGTGACATGTCAGCAAATGACAGAGATGAGGACCGTGGGCCTGCACGTAAGCACAGGCCCAACTCCACAGGAGCAGAGTAGAATGTCCTATTTGAGGCATATCTAGACAGGGAGAACCTGCTCAGTGGTGTCACGGGCACACCTCAGGAGGGGAGGAGGTGGCACGGTACGTCAACGCACATGGCAGGCACTAGTGCACTGCACAGGAGCGCTCGAAAAGGTTGGCACAGACAAAAAGCACATCAAGGAGAAGGTGGTGGCCATCCGGGCATCCATCAGGGTGACCATCAGTGGCACACCCACAGTACCACCACTGTTGGCCATTGAGGAGCTGATGGCAGCCACCATTGGCCACATGGAGGTGGAGGGTGTGTCTGGTGACATATTCCAGATGGGTGGCAGCCCCTCACTGCATGGTGAGTATGCACGCAACAGACAGGTATGGCAGGTGTGGGATGAACATGCAGGTGTGCCTGCTGCTATGCTGCATGCCACATGCATGTGTGGATGCAGCCTTGCATTGCACCATGATGGCAAGTGGAAAAGGTGCCATGTGCACGGGGGGGCACATGGATGATGAAACACCACTAACTCTCTGTTTCTGTCTTGCAGCACCATCACGACTCCATGGAGAAGACCAGGTGGAGGCGGCCATGGCTGCAGACAAGGATGCCATACATCAACATCCACAGGCATCCAGAACAGGGACAGGCTGGGCTTGGCTGTATGGGGCAGGTGGATGTACTATGCCTGGGGTCAGACCATGCCCTGGCTGAGATCCTGCATGATGCCAGCCTGTCTGTGCTGTGTGCGGAGACTCAGCTTGAGGTGGTGTCTGGCTCCGATGATGACATGACCCTGATCCTGGTCAGCATAGGGATATGGTGCCCGACACACTGCTGGCTGCTTCACAGGCACCATCAGGGCCCAGTGCTGTTCCTGTGGCTGCTCAGCTGCCACCCATCCCTGCCGGAGAGGTGGTGTGTGGCGCCACTGCTGTGTCCAGTGTGGGTGGTGGTGCTGTTGTGGTTGTGGCAGTGCAGGGCAATGCCCAGCAGATGGTCAGGCAGCAGCAGCAGGATGCAGATTCCACCAAGCAGTGTGACATGGTGTCCACCGCCGGTGCGCCCGATCATACCATACCCCCTGTACAGCCCACTGTGTAGCGTCCACCAGAGCGGGAGGCTGTGCAGCATGACATGTCACTCCCACTGGCTCAGTGGACAGGCCAGGAGGCGCAGGATGCTGAGTGGCTGACAGAGCACACCCAGTTGCTGCAGGCATCTGTAGAGAACCAGGCTCTGCTTGCCACTGAGGTGCATGCACTGCAAACAGAGGTGCGCCAGCTGGTGAAGCAGCAGGACAGGGGCAATGCAAGGCTTATGGACGAGCTCCACCAGATGCAGGAGGCCATGACTGCATCAATGGAATGCATGACCAGTGCCATTGTGGTGTTGATGGACCGAATGACCAGTACCATTACGACTGGGCTTGCGTCAATGGCAGCCACTGGGCTTGGGCATGCACAGTGGACCCCCCACAGTGCATTGTCCACCCCATGGTCCCGGTGTCTGGTGACTCCCTTACAGCAGACACGGGGCTCTGATGTAGGCATCCCAGACACTCCCGGGGCTGGCCTGTTTGGCCACCTATACACCCCTGCAAGGACACGGTCGTGGTCCCAGACATCAACCTCTGGGGAGTTGTATGACACCCCCCTCATGGCCAATGCACAGCCTGCATCTGCTGATCAGCCCTGATGTGGCTGCCCACAAGGCTGTGGTGGGTGTGGGACCACATGGCTGGCATGATGTGTCTTCTGCCCTGACCTGCTGTCTGGTGCTGCTGCCCCATGCACACGTGAGTGGTGGTGGTGCAGCATGCATGTGGTTGTGTGCATGTGTGTTATGCCGCATGCCCCCTGTGTGTGTGTGCTTACCAGACTGCTGAGACTTGTGGCATGGGTGTGATGTGGGCAACTCTGAGCTGGTTGTACCTGTGCACCGGTGTCATGCTTCTGATCCATGCCATGTTCCTAAGTGTGTGTGTGTGTGTGTGTGTGTGTGTGTGTGTGTGTGTGTGCTAGTGACGCCGCCATGACTGCTGTGTGCCCTTGTCCCTGCATGCATCCCACTGTACACATGCAGGCCAGTGTGTGGTGTGCTGGTCTGTGTGACCCATGCATGTGTGTCAGTGCACTTACCTGCATTCTCTATAATGCTCCCGTGCAATTTTATCCCTGTTCCTCTTGCCTCCTGCACCAGGCAGGGATCCCTTCTTCCTGGTGGTGGCTGCCTACCACCCTCCGGACCATTCCCGTCATTGTCCCCTCTACTGTCACCCTCATCTGCCTCAACACTATCCCACGGTCAATGGTCATGTTGTGCAGGATGCAGCAGGCCAGGAATTTTGATGGGCTGTATTGTAGGGCACTGCCTGACCTGTCTAAGCAATGGAATCACATCTTTAGCATGCCAAGTACATGCTCCATGATATTTTGCATGCTGGTGTGTACCTCATTGTAGCTCTCCTCCACAGGGGATGATGGTCAGTGGTAGGGGGTGAGAAGCCACGGCCTCAGGGGATATGTGCTGTCACCTGTGTGGGGAATGACATGGTTATCCCTGTGCTGTGCTGTGCTGTGCCACCTCCTACTCCCTGTCACCCAAAGCCCAGTTCTCCATGCCTGCCCTGTCTGCCCTCCATCACCCCAAGGTGGTGCCTCCTGAGCACCCTGGCCCATGCCCTACTCACCCACAAGGTGGCCCGTGGGGACGTCCCCATGTTTGAACCTCTGGCACAGTGCAGAGCTGTGCCAGATGAATGTGTCATATGCACTCCTGGGGTGTGTGGCACAGGCATTGATGATGTTCCCCATGCCATTGCATACCACCTGGAAGTTTATGGATGGGTAGCCCTTCCTGTTGCTATATACAGGACCCTCTGGGCCAGGTGGTATGCGGATGCCCATGTAGGTGCAGTCTGTGGCCCCAATCACACCTGGCATGTGTGCAACTCTGTGGAAGTCCTGCATGTTTGCTGTACACTCTGCCTGTGTGCTGGTGAAATGTATGAACTCCAAAGCACGTGGCAGCAGAGCATTGAGGAACTGTGTCAGGAGGTGGGACTGAGCCAACTGGGTGATGCCCATGGTATCACCTGTTGGTCTTTGGAAGGTGCCCGTGGCAAGCAACCACATCATGGTGGTCACTTTGATCTCCACTGACATGGCATGACTACGTCTGGTGGATGCCTGCATCTCCTCACTGCACAGCTCACAGAGCTGCCTCAGAATTGCCCTGCTCAGGCAGTACCAGCACACTATTTCCATATCACTGTCTTTCTCAAATGTGATGTGGGTACAGTACCACCTGTGTCGGGCCCTTCTTTGGCCATGTTGCTGTTCCTCATGCCTTCTCACACCCCTCATTACTGCTTCCATTAGGAATTTCCATTGCTCTCTGCGGTGTCCCCCTCTGGCTTGTACAGGAGGAGTCTGTCTCTCTGGGCACAGAGTTGCACATCTGCTGTCTGTCTGTTTGAGCCAGTTTTTATAGGCTCAAATCTGGCTGGCGCCTCTTGGGGTTTGCTCCAGACTTGCACCGTGGTTTCCGGTTGAATATACTGTTGTGCCGCATATGCATGGGGACACCCCCTATGTTTGCACTGCATACATTTATTTGTTCCATGGTGCAATGGGACTTGCACCAGCCAGCCGCTGTCTTTGAATATGACTCGGTGGCACAAGTCCGTGGTTGCGCCGGTGCAACTCAGTTGCACAGCTCTGAATATCTCCCGCAGGAAGTTCATTACCTGGGCAAGATTTGAAATAATATGCTCCAAATATGCCTATTTTAATAAAATCTTTCTGGATAGTCCCTATCCAGAAAACTGCAGATGCAACAAGGGCTTTCTTGAAAGTATTTATCATATTACAATGCAATGACCTTTATATAAATCTTCTCAAAACTCAGTTCACTTCTAAATAAATCTTGTAAATATGCGAGTCTAGATTACGACCCATTATTCATTCTTCACCCCTTGACTGTGGAGGTCGCGGAGATGGCTGCAAAATTTGTCCATGAAGCGATAAAGCACAAAAGCATAAAAGAAAACACTTTCACACACTCCTATAAATATTGTTTGTGCCATGCAAATACTTGCTGTGTATGTATTTTTACTTTGTATGATGTTTATTATTCTGATGTGGAAGATTTTATTCTATTATTAATACTTTATATGTTGTAATGTCCATTACTTTTTATGGATGAATAATAAATTATTACTTTTACTGCAAGTCTCATAGCCTGTCTGCAGAATCACCAAGTTTCCCAACAAAAGCAAGGAGACTGATAAAAAACAAGTGGTACAGCTTAGCTTTAGGCCGTATTCCTGTTCACACTCTCTCCGACTCTCTTTTGCTCCAGCTCCAACTGAACACATTCTAGTGACATCATAGCTTGGAAACCTTGATAAGCCAGTTACATTCAATAACAATACTATCAAACTATTTACAGTTAACCTAAACAAACAGTTGTTTGAGATAGAACAGTAGAGAACAGCCAGCACAAACGTGTGCCTAGCAGCTTGCCACTCTCTTCTTGGGGGTCTGGTTTCCCTTACAGCTTGACTGAAACCAAAAGAAACCAGTAGCAGCTGTGCTGACCTGTAACTGTCAGCCTACTAGCCCCTCTTGATTGAAGGGTTCTGGGGCCCCGCTTATTGTGAAGGGGCCGTGCTACCTAAAGTAGTTTATAGAGAGGGAGAGGGGAAGGAACACTGAGGGAGTGGACAGTTCCCCTTCTGTACATACATAGTACAGACCTAGGCTCAGGATGAGCAATATGGCATGCAGTATGGAATACCTTCTGGCTGTAATAGGCTAGTGGCAGCCTGTAGACCCCTCCCCCCACACTTATTTTCCTACCTGTATATTTCTTAGAGAGAGAGCATGTCATTGGAGCCCTTGGTGCAGCCAGTTTTATAGCAGGTTATCGAGTCCAGCAGTGCCTGAAATGGCCCCTTGTAGTACAGCATCAGCTACCATATTTAGAACCTTAGTTCCCACTCCATAGTGCTGATACAGTTTTCTCTTTAACTTTAAGGCACCCAGGAGTGGAGAGACCAGTGTTTAACAATAGAATGGTGATGATGATCTGTCTCTTTATTTATTTATTTATTTAGATTTTGTTTACCAGGTAAGCCCACTGAGACCAAAGGTCCCTTTTTTAGGGGCGACCTGGGGTGAATACACCACCAACTTTACATAAGGTACAGTATACAGCTTCAAATATATATATACAGTTTGTACATAAGGTACTGTGAACAGCTTCAAAAAATATATACAATTTGTACAGGAGGATTGTACAACAGTAAGGCAGAGACAGAGAACATGTAACAAGTAACATCATTCAGAGAAAATTGCATTGCCCAGGGGGAGAAAAACAAATGTCCGTGGGTCATTCAAGAGGAGAAACATAACACGGTTTGTAAAGAGTATACAGTTAATAGAGGTTTGTTGGTACATGGGGTGCCAAGGATTCATAGATAGCCACATTAGGTCATGAGGGGTAGGGAGCTTATCTAGTGGTTACAGCAGCAGTGGCTCAGTTCCAGGAGGTAGACTTTGAGACCGGCCTTGAAAGAGGAGAGGGAGGGTTTGTCAAGCAGGGAAGAGGGGAGCGAGTTCCAGAAATGAGGGGCGGTGAACTGGAAGGAGTGTTTTCCTTGATTGGTGCGGATGCGGGGTATGTTCAAGAGTCGACTTGAGGTAGACCGGAGGTTGCGGAGGGGGACTTTAGAGGTAGGCAGGTCTCTAAGGTGAGGTGGATGGTGTGTGGATAGGAGTTTGTAGGAAAGGCAGGCAGGGGAAAAGGATAGTTTAAGCTTGAGTGTCGGCCAGTTTAGGTCCTTAAGAGCTTCGCAGTGATGCCGCCTAGGGGAGGGGAGTGGGTTGCAAAGTGAGCAATGCGGTGGTAGAGGGTGGAGAGATTGGTTAGCTCAGTCTCTCTGAGGGACTGTAATAATGGAGAACCATAGAGTAAGGAGGGGAGGAGGTTGCAGTTAGCAATGGTTCTACATGCTTCTCCCGAGAGGGAGTTCCCAAGGCGGTATAGCAAACCCAGTCTCTGGTGGATAGATTTAGTTAGGACATCTATGTGGGGTTTGAAGGTTAGCTCCTGGTCAAGAGTAACCCCAAGATACTTAAACTGGTCAGTGACCTCAACACGCATTCCTCGAGCTGATGTTATGGGGAGAAGACCACTACCGGTCTTTACTCAGTTGCCGGGTCCCGAAGAGGACAGCTTTTGTCTTGTCCTCATTTAGCATGAGGTGGTTAGCAGTGAACCATGTTTCGAGTTTTGCCAGGCAGGCTTGAAGTTCAGTTGCGATAACGGAGGATTGGGGGTCGCTGTGATAGATTACAGTATCATCGGCATAGAGCAGTAGATTGCAGGGTGCATACACCCCAGCTATGTCATTTACAAACAGGGAGAACAGCAGGGGTCCTAGTATGGAGCCCTGGGGTACCCCAGCGATCACCGGTCTGGGGTTTGAGTGGGTGCCTTGCCAGCGTACTACCTGAGTTCTGTTAGTCAAGTAGCTAGTGGCCCAGGAGAGAGAGACAGAGAGCTGATCCAAGCCAAGCCTCTGAAGCTGTGAAAGGAGCAGCTTATGACTGACCATGTCAAAGGCCTTGGAGAGGTCGATGAATAGCGCCCCCGTAGGAGTGCCCTGGTCCATGGCGTTGAGTATGTCGGTTGTTAATCTGACTAGGGCAGTGTCCGTGCCATGATCTTTCCGAAAGCCATGCTGGACCTTAGAGAGGAGTAGGTGCTGTTCCAGGTAGCCTTGCAGCTGATCGTAGACTACTCTTTCAAGGATTTTTCCCAGAGGGCAGAGGAGGGGGATGGGTCTATAATTCTCCACTCTGTCCCAGGTTCCTTTTTTATGGATTGGAACTATGGTGGCACCTTTCCATTTACTGGGGACTGACCCTTCCTGAAAGGATTGGTTAATGATTAGGGCTAAAGGGTAGGCAATGGCTGGTGCTGCAGCCCTCAGTAGGCGAGGTTCTAGCTGATCACTGCCAGTTGATGAATCAGGGTTAATTTTGTAGAGTAGTGGTAGCACCGTGCAGGGGTCCACAAGTTTCAGGTGGAATAAAGGTCGAGAGAGCTCTGTGTCAAGGTGGGTGAGAAGGGGGAGGTCCCGGCACGGATGAAGAGCAGGAAGGGGGATAGGAAAAGGATGCACTGAATGCTTCAGCCACCTTAGTGGGGTCATCAGTAGGAGTGTTTCCAGCTAAGACCATAGCACTGTGTTCCTGCGTGTGACCCTTCAGGAGGGAGTTTATATGGCCCCAGAACTTCTTAGGGTCACGTAGGTTGCCCAATTGGAGGTCTCTGAGGTATTTTGACTTGGCCAGTTTTGTGGCCTGTTTACACTTGTTTCACAAGCCCCGGTACTTCCCCCAGTCAGATATTGTGCCAGAAGATTTGTAGAGCCCCCATGCCTTGTCCTGGAGTCGCATGGTGTGTTTTAGCTCTGGGTATAGCCATTTATGGCACTTGCCCTGAACCCTTAGTTTTTTCCAGGGGACGTGACAGTTTACTATGCCCAGGAATGTCTGGGAAAAATATTCGAGGGCCGCATCTATAGTAGGAAGGGAGACGATAGGCCCCCATTCCGCCTTTAAGAAGTCAGTGCAGAGGCCTGCTGGTTCAAATCTGCTGTAGTTCCTTGCAAAGATCAGCCTGGCAGCCGGCCTGGGAGGTTTATTAGACCAGATGCAGTAGATAGGGCAGTGGTCACTCAAGGAGTCTGACATTATTCTGCAGACAGCATCCGAGTGGGGTTGGAGGTAAGTGCCCAGTCAAGAAGTGAATGGTTGTCAGTTTTCGCGTTGTGCCTGGTTGGCACATTGATCACCTGGGCAAGGGATGCATCCAGCACGAGGTTTTTTGCTCAGGAGGAGTTAGGGGCGAGCCAGTTGAGGTTGAAATCCCCAAGGAGGATTTTCTCCCCTGTGGGAAGTTGAAGGATGGCACTGGTAAGGGATTCAAGGGAGGGGGTAGCAGATTGAGGTGGGAGATAGGCACATCCAATATAGAGGGGCTTTGTACCTCCGAGGACAAGTTTGAGAAATAATGCCTCAGCCTGAGTTTCGTCTAGCACTTGTAGGTCAATAAGGGTGGCATTTAAGGGGGATTTTAGATAGATTAGAACTACCCCCCTTTTTTAAGAGCCTGTCCCTTCATATGGCTTGATATCCTGTCAGTTCGACTTCATGAGGGAGGATGTCAGGCTTTATCCAAGTCTCAGTCACAGCCAAGATGTCCGGCTTGTGGAGTTGGGTCCAGGCCTCGAGGTCAGCCATCTTGCGCCGCAGGCTCCCAATGTTCATATGTACCAGTCTGAGCCCCCCGGAGTTAGTCCAGGAGGGGGTAGTAGGGTCACGGAGCATGCAGTTTGGAGAGAAAGGGCCAGGGTTGGATTCGATATCACCCCCGAGCAGTAGTAGAGTGCAGGGCAGTGGGCCTGCAAAACCGGGGGGGGGGGATTATGGCAAGAGATGGCCAGGGGGTGGGCAAGCAGCATTACTGGAAGGAGCGTCGTCACCCTTATGGGGCCAGGCCATTCTAGGGTAATTAATACGATGAGCCGGGTATCCCAAGGGGGAGAGGGACACATAGTAGGGTTTTTTGCCGAGCTGCGGAGAGCAGGGGAACAGGGAGAATGGGAGAAAGGGTTGCTAAGGTTCGCAGCACCTAGTGTTGTTGCTTTAAATTTACAGAAACAGGTTGGAGGGAAGAGGATAGAGAGAGCGGCCTCTAGTGGGTAAGGGTTTACCCCTCTCAATCTCATCTGCCTTGGGTGAGATCTTGCTCGGTGGGTAACAGGACCAGTAGCTAAGGGCTGCTCTCTGTCCACACCACCAGTTCAAGGTAAAGACTATTATCAGAGGGGGCAAACAGTTATAGGCCCAATAACTGAGGGCCAGCAACTTTACAATAGCATTAAACCTTGACACACTTTGCTAACATTACTTGGTCCCATTTCAAGAAGGGCCATAGCCTTGGCACTTTCTGGGGTAGGCATGCGGGCGGGTTGAGCACTTGTCGCTATCTGGGGTTGGTAACTGGTGTGGGGGGTGCCTAGGAGGCCTGAAGGTTGTTGTAATCAACCTCTCTTGGGGTCAGGCCAGTTCCACATCAAGCCTCCCCTCCAGTCCCACCATGTCCCAGGTCCTGGACTAACAGAAAAAAATACCTGTCTGGTGGTGGGTCACATGTAATGAGAGCTAGAGTACTCATCGAGTGGATGCTTTCTGCATCAAACATCAACCATGAGGCTAAGATGGAGAACTGAAGTCAAATAGGACTGTCATTTATAGTACCCAATAAAAGGAGAAAAATGCCTGACAATAGACATTAAACATGTAATTTTGGCATTTTTCATAAACATTACCATAGCATTTTGGCTGAGAGAACTTCTGCAGAGGATCTTTACAGGGATAAGCGTGGCAGCGACAGGCTGGGTAACATCCAGCCCTATTTGGAGGTAGGGGTTTGAATCTAGGTTGGGAGGGGAGTACAAGAGGCCCACATACTTCTGCTACAAACCTCCCAGTAGGCTTCACAGCAAGGTGACTGAGTAGTCTCCACAGTCCCCCCACCAAGGCCTCACCACTTCTCAGATCCTAATCAGAATTTTCAAAGACTGCACATATCTGACATAATTCAAATTTGTGCTTGTGAAATGTGGTGGAGTTCTGGCGACACCGGTCTCTGAGGATCCAATGGCCCTGCTGCTACCCCCTCTTCTTCAGTTGGTTGCAGAAAGATTGTGGTTCCTTCAGTGCTCCGGGGGCCTTCTCCGGGTCTCTCCTGCTCTTCCACATCATCGGCCATCCATTGCTGAATTAAATGATTGGGGTTCATGCTATCCTCCGATGTCTCCATAGTGGGTTCACACTCTAGGATAGTCTCTTCCAGGGCAGCATATCTATTGTTGAAGTGTGGGCTGTAGATTGCTGGGTGGTTCTCTTGGTGGTTATTTTCCTCCTCACATTCCTCTGTGCAGGGTCTCTCCCTCCCTCTTGGAATGCTCTCTCTTACTGTGGTACTGGATTTGTAGCCTCTTCCTGTGGTGACTAGGCCCGATCCTCTGCTCCTTGCTTGGGGTATTGTCCCTGGGAGGGTCGTGTCAGGTGGGTGGGCCATGATGTGTCTCACTGCCATCAGCAATGTTATTGCTAGGCCTGCTGAAGTCCCCTTGCCCCCAGATTTACTCCACTCATTCTCCTGGGCAAGTGTGCAGCCCTCCCATGGCCAAGTGTGCTGGATAAAATCCATAAGAGAGTCCAGAGTGGCAATACTGAAGTGGTGAATCACTGTACTTCAAACACATTGTAGCAGGGTATTGGAGTAAAAAGAGGATGTTCAAGGCATCTAAGAGCCTCATAGCTTCAGTGTAGTCCTTTCTTCTGGTTGCTAGATCATGGGAGTAATCCTGGAAAATTAGAATTTTGTGACCTCTCCAGTCCAAGGCATTCAGTTCTCTGGCTCTGGCTTGTAAGGACTCCTTATTTGTCAAAGTTAAGGAATCTAGCCAACATTGGAAGTGGCCTTTCACCAGGTTTTGGCCTTGGCTGCAGTGTGCTAAGTGCTCACTTGATTGTTAGGCAAGCACCCTTTGGCAGCTTCAGTACATTAGTCAGCTCAGATCTAAGGAATTCAGCCATGTTTCCCTGTTTCACTCCCTTAGGGAACCGTAGGAGCAGCAGGTTGTTGCAGCTGCTCCAGTTTTCCAAATCATCAGCTGTTTCTTGCAGTGCTTGGACTGAATGGGCTTGCTCATGGACGATTGACTGGAGTTCGGTGATGGAAGCATCATGGGAAGTGGCTTTCCATTCTGCTTGAAATATCCTCACATCCATTTGGTGGATTGCTTGAATTGTATTGTTGGATGCGAGAGTTACTTTGGACATTTGTTTCATCAATGCTGCAAACATTTGACCAATACTATGACGGTCCAGAATGTCTCCATTCTGAAATGCCATGTAGCTGATCTGCTTCCTAGGTGCCATGAGGTGTTGTAATACTTGGGATTGGCCCCCATGTCCTGCAGCCATTTCAATCAATGGAGGATGATAAAAAGTATATCAGCTGGTAGCCTGAGGTAAGAAGAAGTGGGTACTACAATTCAAGTTGGTCTTAGTTGACTGCAAAAAGTAGTTTTATAGGATTTGTAGCCCCAGATTGTCTCAGCAAATGGTTCAGGTAGCCATCTTGGTTTAGGGCTAAATCATGCCCCCCGTTTTGCTGTAATTTAATTGCTGTAAGCAGCCCCACTTGTGATCTTCTATACATTGAATACTTTTTTCCCTTAACATAAAAAATATCAAATGCAGGAATACGTAGAGAGTCAAATGTCTACCATGTGTCTTTAAGAGGATTATCTCAAATTATTTTATAAACTTATGGAACTCAGGATTACTAAATTTAGAGGCTATGCCATTTGTATTTTTTTTTTAAATTAAATAAACTTTATTGATTTATACCATATCAACAGTTTCTAACAGGTGTACAATGCCATTTGTATTACATGATAAGGTATGCCAACTGGCTAATTTGTGTCATTTACCAGGATGAACTTTTAGTTAATGGTATCAAATATGCAGGAAGAAGGGCGTCTTCAGTATGGGGGTGGGGGGATTGTTCTGAGTAAATTATTTTCTAAAGTGACTCCTTATAAATCATACAAATCAACTATAAATATAACTAAGGGATCTAATAGTTCCTGTTTCAATAACGTCTTCTTAATTGTATTATTTTAAAAATAGATCTATCTGTGAAGAAGAAGAATATGTTTGATATATAATTATTAAAGTAATAGAATTCCTTTCTAACTTGCATTGAAAGCGACTTGTTAAGAAATCACTTACAGATTTTTTTTGTTCTTCCTATAGGTTCTCCCTGAGAGACACACCATCCTGAAATTGAATGAGGTTTTGAGTTATTCAGGCTCAATACTTTTGATTGTTCGTCATGTTTTTTTAGATAAAATTACAGTGATCAGTTTGCTTATTAGAGTGTTCAACTCTGCACCTTCCCAACTGTGCGCCAGATTAGAATTAACATTAACCTGATCAGCCCACCTTGGGTGACTTATTTCAAATACAAGGGTAGCAAAATGAGTTCTGTTTTACCAAATTCCAAATGCTGTTTCAAGATTCGTAGAAGATATCAAGACATGGGAGTCATCTATATCTTTAAATCTTTGCTGCATTCTAACATGAAAAGTTTCCAAGGAGTCAATTATCATGTATAAAATATTTAGCTTTGTCTTTAAGGTCTTATCAGTTTCTTCAGGTGTCCAAGGTATGCCTTTTACTTTCAACATGGCCTTGTAGCCATTAACTTTTGTCTGTTCATCATTAAGTGAGTCAGGGAAGATTGTATTAATCAGTACAGGAGATTCTATTGTAAATCCCAATAATGTAACTAAATTGTCATTATTTTTAAAAGACATAGCAGTTTCTAAAAATCTAAACAGGAGAAAGATAGACATTTTGTATGCTTTACTGGCCATCCTAAATACTTGTAGCAGCTCATCATTTTTCTCAGTGAACCCTAATAAATATTTTATTTTTTGTTTTAATGTATCTTTAATTTCCTTATTATTAGCTAGTAGACCATTTAATTGGAGTAAAGACAATTTGTAGAGATCTATAGACTGGGTCTCCTGTTCTAAGTTACAATTTTGTGGTAGGCCCATTTCTAGAATATTTGAGGGATCTTGTACTTCGTACCTAAACTGCCTATTACCTGATTGATGTATTTATATATGGACTTCTATCTCTAAATTTGCACAGTTTTTGTTAGCAATTATAAACTGAGAGTTAATAATTAGTTTAACTTGCCCAAATATTTTGCAATTATCTATCTGGAGGATTATTTCCCCTTGATTTATTCTACTTAGTTCTATTTATCTTTTTTTCCTAGTCTGCTTGTTTTTGCCCACTACAGTACTTGTTTATATTTACCTTTTGTTTTACATTTTTCTTGTTTTTCTTAGATTCAATGCCTCCACAGTTTTAATATACGGGGGTAATTCTTTACCAAAAGGCTGCGGCAAATTAACGTGAAAGCATTTATTTGTCTTATGCTTTTCAGCCTCTTTTTCCCTGATGTAAGATCCACTCTCATCAATTTTATAGGTTTACTGGAAAAATTCCTTCATCAGGTTTTGATTTTCCATTACATTAGCCCATAAAGCAAAGATTTCCTCTTCTAAAGCTCAAAGGCTTTACAAAATTACCACATTTGCAGTGTATGGTTGTTCTATGACATTTAAACGATCCTGAGATAAAACTGTAGATGTGGGCTTATTGATATTATTCATTTGATCACAAGCTGTGTTTTATTCCCATCAAGATCTGCTACATCCTATACTTTATCTACAAAAGGCTCCCATGAATAACCCTGAAATGAAACTTCTCTAAATTCTGGAGAGCAAGATAGTCTTTGTTATGCTGAGTTATTGCTAACTACAAATACATGCATATAATCATTTGAATATTTAAAGAAGTGTACTTGATCAGTTCTGTCAAGCCATGGATTGTTTGACCCAGGTCTATAACTACCTTAGCTAAGTTTAGTAAGGTGTCAATAGCTGGCTTAGTTTTTTCAGAATTTTTTGGTTACTCCCTTAATATACAGTAGGCTTGTAAAAATGCACCAACCCCTTCTTCTTGTGCCTGTTTTCTTTCCAGCAGACTATTCATACTAGAAACATTAAACATATTCTAGGTGTGCTCATCACTTTAGGGCCAAATTGATTCTCGATGAATATGGTCACCATCTGGTTCCATACAAATTCGCTTATCATGAATAGTTAAAGGAGTATTTAAATCCTGCACAGGGGACTCTAAAATAGGACCTGCTTATGCTGTGACATTGGCCAGGGTTGAAGTTACTCTATGGTCTTTAATTTGGGTTGATTAATTTCAATTATTAATTTATTCATTTTCCCTATTTTGTTCATTTTCCCCCTTCAGTTAAAGCATTTGCACCAGTGGTAACTGATTTTGATCTCCTTTTTGTTTTTATATCATTTTAATTATAGCAGTATCCCCATTCCTTCCTGTTAAATTGCCTTCAGATTCAGATAAGCATATATATATATATATATATATATATATATTTATATATTTATAATGGCTAAGGAAAATCAGTAAAAGTCCACTATCCTGATTGGCTGAAACATGTCACATGACCATGCATTATTCCACAATGGCCACATGCCTTCCAGTACAACCCCACACCTGAACTACTTTCCAGCCCTCAAAACCTTCTCACCAGCAGTGAGATCACTCCACACCTGGTGCAGCTAGGCAGCCACACACACACATGCAACTGGCACACACAGGCATAACTAAATACACCAGTAGTAGTCCCACACTGTACAAGCTGATGTGCTTGATCATGCCATTAATTTTTAAATTAAATGTAATGTAAAAATCAAATCCTGCCTGCCATTTTCAGTCTCTCTCAGTGTAGAACCATTTTAACTTTTATTTATTTATTTATTTATTTATTAGCCTTTGGTAACTGGGTAAGTGCATTAGGCAACAACCCAGCCTATTTTCAAGCATACTGTAAGCAATGTGACCAAGCAGTCTCAATTCTACTAAAAAATATGGTGGCAGGTGTTTAAAAGAAACCTAGTTGTGTATAAAAAAGCAAGAGAGCATACATTTTTTATGGTTTTCTGCTCTTAATTTCTCTGAAAAAAGCTTTGTTTGTAGAGAGAGTTGAGCGATTGTGGAGCACTTTCACTTTCATTGCCGAAATGTAGCATGACCAAGCAGTGCACACTGCAGAAAGTGACAACCTATCAAGACTTTAAAGTATTTATTTATTTTTATTTGTTTATTGAATACAATTGGAACTAATACCTTTGAGTCAGTGACTCCTTTACAAAGGCTCTACATCATAGAAAATAATACAGAGCATACAGTGAACAGACATCACAGTATAAATAGCAGTGTGGGAAATATCACACCTTATGAATGATACATGGTAAAGTACAACAGGTGGATGTGGTACAGGATAATTACAACAGTCATAGACAATGCAGTACAGTGGCAAAATACAGAAATACAGTATCTACAGGGCAATCATACAGTACAGTAGTTGTTGTAGAGAAGTATTTATGACTGGATTGTGCAAGCAGCGCAGTCCAGTGAGTGTCAGCTAGTTTGAAGCTCGGGTAAGACTGAAACCAGGTACAGGCACTCTAGAGGCAGGACCAAGCGGGTCCACTGTCATGGCAGTTTTAGGTCAGGGTAGGTCAGGTACAGTCACAAGTGGAGTCACACAAGTTATTGTTATGGAGAAGGGATTTGAACAGTCCCTCCTGTTAGCTTCTCTTAGGTTTCAGTAACAGAAGTTGCAGACTGTATCCAGAAGGAAGGGAGGACAGACTGAGTGAGTCAGCCACTTTAGGAAGGTAGACAGAAGCCAGAGTGAGTGTTGCTATGGCAACACTTGCTCAGGCTTCCTTCTACCTTTCTAAACCTGCCGACTCACTCGGTCTGCCCTCGTTCCCTTCTGGATACAGTCTGCAACTTCTATTACTGAAACCTAAGACAAGCTAACAGGAGGGTCTCACTTTTCTTATTTTTTAAACAGAGAGGGGCTTACTTTGAAGTCTTAACAGGTTGTCACTTTCTGCCGTGTGCACCATTTGGTCACGCTACATTTCGGCAATGAAAGTGAAAGTGCTCCATGATCACTCTACTCTCCCTACAAATGGAGCTTTTTTTCACAGAAATTAAGAGAAGAAAACTTAAAAAAAACAGGTTCTCTTACTTTTTTGTACACAGACATGGTTAGTTAAATCCTCTACCACCATATCATTTAGCAGCTACATTTTAGCAATTACAGTGAAAGTGCTCCCTAGTCATACTCACCTTCCTCTCCCTACAAACATCACCTTCTTTCACAGAAATTATGTAAATGCAAAAAAAAAGTTCTCTTACATTTTTCAACACAAGCTTATCTTAAACCTCTGCCAGCATATTATTTAGCAACTAGAGAGAGAAGGACTACTTTTTCCACCCACCCCCCAAAAGTGTGTGGCCATTTTATAAGATAGATAACCCACTCTAGGGTGTGCGGTTGTGCTCTGCTTTACGCATGCCTTGGGTGGTTGAATGCACTCAACCTGCGGTCATATGCATCACAACGAACACCAAGGTGTGCATATATCAGAGTGCGGCTGTACACCCTAGAATTGGTTATCTATTACATATATATATATATATATATATATATATATATATGATATACAATGAGCTGTCAGACAAATGATTTATCTACCGTGTGCTGTTTGACCTTGGGTGACCTCATGGGGGGCATAAGCCATGAGTAAGGTGTCCATGGTCAAACAGCACAAGTGTAGATAAATCATTTATCTGACAGCTCACCATTGTATATTTCATTTATGCAAAAGGGATGCTTTCTGTTAGTGCAGGAACATTTGCTTTTGACTGTTTGTCTTTTTTTAAGATAATTTCTGGGACTTTCAGTTAACTTTCCTAGTGTATGTCTGCCTAGCTTAGTGGTTGCTATTAAATGAAACACCACACATTTTGTAGAAAACTTTTTGTTGAACATATGTCATGCTCACAGTACCATGCTACTTTTTTTGTTTTAAAGTTATGTGCAGTTGTTTTTCAAAAAAGTGAAAAGAAAATTGAATTTTCTGCTGTTTTTTGCTAATTATAAAAAACCTAAATGGTACCTATAAATGAAATACCACTCATTTTGTAGATATTTTTGTGCTGAACATCTTCCATGCTCACAGTACCATGCTATCATTTTTTGTTTTGAAGTTATTTGCATTTGTTTGTCAAAAAAGTGAACAAAAATTGCATTTTCCTCTGTTTTTTTGCTAATTATAAAAATCTATATGGTATCTATAAATGAAACAGCACTCATTTTGTAGATAATTTTGTGCTGAACAATTTTCGTGCTCACAGTACCACGCTATCTTTTTTTCGTTTTAAAGTTATTCGCATTTGAATATGGTTAGTGTGGATAAATGAGCAACTGTGTGGATAAATGAGCAACTGTGTGAATAAAATAAATTTATCCACACAGTTGCTCAGATAAACAGATTTATTATACTACATGTATGTTCACCCCATTGCATAAATATATATATAAACCCAGAAGGGAAATGGGTGATATGATATTGACCTTTATGTTCCTTGAAGAAATTAAAAAGTAAACTGGAATACTAGCTTACAGAACAAGTGTAAATGAACAGGAGTGAGGTTCAGGAGGGACATGAGGAAGTACTACTTTACAGAAAGGGTGGTGGAACCTTGGAACAGTCTGTTGGCCAAGATGGTGAATGTAAAAAGAGTCAGGTGGTTCAAGCAGGCTTGGATAGAAAGGGAGTTGCCCCTTTAAGGGCTGCCTAGATTGTCAGGGGTTTCCTGAAATAAAATGCAAGGGGTGGGTGAAGGCATTGGGATAGAAAGAGAAAGAGAAAGGAAGGGGGAGAGGATGGGGAAGGAGACAGTAGGATTCATGGGTAGGGAGGGGTGGGGAAAGATAACTGGCAGCAGATAGGATTGGGGATGGCTTAAGGAGGGATATATAGATGGATGTTTGGAGGACAGAGCCATTCTTTTGCTGGTTTTTGAATTATTTATTTATTTATTGAAATGTTTCACAAGGAAGGAACACTGAATGACAAGTTACTTGTCTCCCTGTGTGACCTGGGTGGAAGTGGTACAATAGGAGTAAAACATTAAACATTCACATTACAAGATCAATATTAACATACAGTTCTAAGGCAGATGTTACTAGCAGTGGTACAACAGTGTTGCGCATAATAGGTAGAAGGAGTGAACAATAATAATTGCCAGGTTAATAAATAAACAAGTGCTTACATGAAAGAAAAGGGGTGAGGTGAAAGGGGGGAAGGAGAGGGAAGGGTGAGGTGGGGAAGGGGAAGACTTTTGTTCAAGTTACATCCAAGTTACAAGATCAACATTAAATACAGTTGTAAGGCAGGTGTTACAAACAGTGTTAAAACAGAGTTGTGCATAATATATAGAAAAAGTGAACAATAATGACTGCCAGCTTAATAAGTTACAAAGTGCTTACATGAAAGAAAAAGGGGAAAGAAGAGGGAGGGATGAGGTGGAGGGATAATGGAGAAGGCAGAATATGAGGGATACAAGCCCCTAGAAGGGTAGGAAAGGGACCCATAGAGAGCATTTGGCATCCCTTACATTCTGTGAGAGATCAAGGGAGGCTAGTAAGGGGAATTAATTTGGGGGAAGGGGAGGAGATCTAGAAATGTTGGGGGTGGGGGTGTACAGGGTTAAATGAAGGTGACAGTAGAGGGGTAGGGTTTATCCAGGGCTTAGAGGAGGGAATTAGGGAGGGACTTGGCAGGAGCAGCCAGGTGCAAGGTAATTATTGAGGGCAGAGCTGTTGGAGTTGGTGGAGGATGAGTGCCGGATCTGAGGGGGGAGTGAATCCCAAATTTTTGGGAGGCAGTGAGAGTAAGCAGATTGGCTAATTAGGGTGGATCTGCGGTGGACTACCATGGTGCGAGAGTCGGTTGATCTAAGGGAATGGGAGGATGGGGGGGTTGTTATAAAGGAGGAAGTTAGGTAGGAAGGGAGAAAGGGAGCTCACCCAACCAGTGCTTGGAGGTGAATTTAGCACAGTGGGAGAGTCACCTATTTGTAAGAGAGGGGAAGGATAGGGCACGATAAAGATTGCAGTGGTGGGTGTGAGGGGGGCATCCAGGGCAAAGCAGCAGAAGGAATTGAAGAGGGTGTCCTGTCTAGCCAGGGAGGACTTAGGGGCAGCAACACAGACTATGTCACAGTAGTCGAAAATGGGCAGTATCATCTTCTGTACAAGTTCATGCATAGCCATAGGAGGGATGCAACTATGGTTCCTGAACAGGGTACCAAGCTTGGGTAGCAGTTTTTTCTGGATGGCATCAATATGTCCAGAGAAGTTCAGGTGTTGGTCCACCAAAACACCTAAATACCTGAAGGAGGATGTGTCCTCAAGTAAAGTCCCATCAAGGGTGTGGAATGTGTGTAGGGAGGAAAGCCTAGAGAGTCTCTGCCTTGTGCCAAAGGTCATGGAGACAGTCTTCTTGGTGTTGAGGAAAAGTTGATGGTTAGCAAACCACAGCTGAACCTTGTCAAAGTTTTACTGTAAGCTGGCTGTAACCTCAGCATACAAGGCTTTAATGCCTCTCAATACAGATCCATAAATCATTCAGGGGAGGTCCAGGAGCCACTTAAACTTTACTTACAGTGTCCAGAAGATTCTTGGCTTTTGTATTTTTCTTTTGTTTTTGTCTTGTGTTCAGTAAGTGAAGAGTGATAGGGCACATTTAGATCTAAAAGAAAAGATTTTTACTATTACTATGACAGTTCAGCTATATGGCTATACAGGCTGAATTTTCTTATGCACAGCACAAGCACCTGTGCCCCATGTTATCTTCTTCTCTGACAATCAAGCGTGCTGTGCTCTGCACCTGCTCCACGCTGTCAGGTTAAATAGTGGAATCTGTTGATGTCACCCTTTCAGTGATCCTGCTCAAGGGATTCCTCCATGGTTTTACCAGATTTGGAAAACACCAATTCAGCCACATGGAAACATGGGAAAAACAAAACCTCTCAGAAAAATAAAACTGCCTTTTCCAGGTGGAAAATGCAAGTCCAATAAACAAACAACAAACATACCAATACCTGAAAAACACACAAGTTGTAAGAATAAAAGAAAAATGAAGAAGTACTATTTTATGGTTATCATAGACCTGAGGGACAATACCACACTGTTTTTTAAATGAATTTAAATAGGGTTTGTGGAGCTACAGCAAAAGTGCCAAAAAGTGCTAAATGTGCCAGAAGCCAAGCTAAGTTTCTATCAGAAATTGCTTTAAGACACAATCAGTCTATGCTCAACCATACACAGCTCCAAACAGGGGTCACCCCAGTGGCAAAGCAGGATTCAGTCATTCCCTGATTATTGACTCCACCACAAACTATCATTAACTGAACAAAACCACCACACAGGTAGATCAAAAGAATGCCAAAGATTAGCATTATAAAGCAATCCCAAAATTCAGAGGTTTAAAACCAGAGAACAAAAGAAAGACGTGTCTTCCATTGGAGAGTGGATCTTCATCCAGTAACCTGTTCAGGTGAGTGATAGTGTGTAGGAGGGTGTGGGGGTGTGTGGGGTGGTGGTTGCTCAGTGGGAGGGTCGGGTCAGTAAGGAACCATTTTCCTTTTTTACAAGTTAAAAAAAGGCATTGAGGGACTGTTTTCTTTATTGCAGGTAGCTTATATCTGAGGGTGGGGGGGTGCCACTAGACACCAGGGAAACAAATTAAAATGGGGATGGCAATCAGAGGGTTGGGAGATGCCACTAGACACCACAGAAAATAACAATATTAGGGGGGCAGTGATAGGAGGATGGGGGTGTCACTAGACACAAGGGAAGTAATACATAATTATGGCTTATTGTCAATACCGTGCAACCCTAATAGCATGGTTCATTATAGTGCCAATAGTTCAGTGCTTGGTAAATACAGGGCTTGTAAAAAAGGCTTGGAAGCATAAACAGCGCTTGCATTCACCGGTGTATCTACGGTCAGAAATTCAATGCATTACATGTTTGGAGCTTCACTTATGCTTCACAGTGCTGACACTATGGGGCTTGATTACTGGTACACCCGTAGTGACCCCGATTGTGTTAACCAACTGTATTGTTAGCCTGCGCTCAGCTGGAACTCTTGTTTTAGCTCTGATTACTAACTGTATTGCTAGTGAACACCTAGGTCTATTGTGCCCATCTCTCAGCTGCTCTGTTGTAATGCTGGTAATGTCTTGCACCTGAACTCTGTGCCTGCTCTCTTTTTCTCTTCCCTCCCCTCCCACTGTGCCCTGCAGCCACCCCTCCATCTCAAGTGTCAGCCTACCCCCTCCATTCAGCCAGTCCACTTACCTTTGCCTCTTATTCCTTTCCAGTTCCTGTTTACTTCTCCAATCATCAGCGGCTAAAGGGTCATGAAGGCAGAAGCTACAGAGTCCTCCCCAGCAAATGAACCCCAGAACAAGGTACAACCAGCTTTCAGTGCCATCGGGGGGCACTGCAGCAGACCACGCGGTCCTGTATTAAAACACTACAGTACTACACAGATATGTAGCAGCAATGGAACAGATCAAAAGCAGATCACTGTAAAGCGTAAGTGATAAAGTGATAAACATGTCATGTGCTGAATTGCCACAGTCACTCATATGTGCTGCGATATTAAGACTGCCCATTAAATGGCCACGCTATTTTTTTTGCATGATTTTCACTGGAAACTCATAATTATGGGGGCACCACCACAAGGTGAAGGCACCACTAGACACCAGGAAAAAATATTAAATATAAAACAAATAATAAAAAAAAATATATGGGGAAGGCAATCAGAGGGTGGGGTGGACACCACTAGACACTAGGGAAAAGACTTAAAATTAGGGTAACAGGGATAGGAGGGTGGGGGGCACCACTAGACACCAGGGAAAAATGGCGCTATTACAGGGACAGCAGTCCCAGGGTGGGGGTGCCACTAGACACCAGGAAAAAGATTCTGCCAAACAAAAAAAGGAGTTTTTCCTCATGAAAAAGAATCTTTTTCATCACTCATGATATGAAAAAAGAATCTTTTGTTATATCATGCAGTACAAAAAACTATTTACAATGTTGAAAAAACACATTTAAAGGGCATTTCTGGAACAGATATTGTAAGTGCAGAATCCAGCTAAGAGGGTCCTAATAAGCAAGCTACATGTGCTGGTCCCTGTCAAGAATGTCATTTTCGTGGGTTTTCAGATTTGAATTTTATGGGAAAACAGATAAGATGGCAACAAATGAAACAATCATTCCTCTCATGAAAAAAGATGACATCAATATGATACAAGAATTCTTATTTCATTTTCTAAGACAGTCTAATGGTGCAGCTAGTTAAGAAACCCACCAGGCAGACCGCAGTCCTTGCTGTGGTGCTCACAAACTCAGAGATGGTTGGATCAGTGGAAGTAGGGGAGCCTCTGGGGAACAGTGACCCTAACTCTGTTTGGTTTGAATTTGTCCTCTGGGCCAACAAGCCACAATCAAGAGCTGAAGTCCTTGACTTTAGAAGGGCTACTTCAATAGGATGAGGGAACTGGTCAGGAATAAGTTACAGTAGTAGGGGTGGAGGACATAGGTGGGGTGGAGGAGAGATGGGGGGTAATGAAGGGGGCCAGCCATGAGGCATCTAAAGTATGCATAAGAACAGTAACAAAGAAAAACAGGTTTAAGAGACCACTGTGGTTCTCAGCAAGGGTAAGGGAAGCAGTAAGAGCCAAACAGAAGGCCTTCTATAAATACAAGAAAAAGCAGGGGGAGATAGAATGGGAGGATTATTTACAGAAAAATAAGGAGGAAAGAAGGGCCATTAGGGAGGCCAAAGCAGACACAGAGTTACGTATCACAGAGGGGGTCAGGAATGAAGAAAAGATGCTTTTCAGATATATTAGTGAAAAAGGAAAAAGGGTGGGGGAATTGTAAGGCTAGTTGAGGGGGGTAGGATGATAGAGGATGGGCAAAAGTTCACCATCCTAAATGACAAGTTTTGCTCAGTTTTCACTAAGGAAGATAGCAGGTCCCTGCCAGAGAGTGGCATCAAAGCAGCCACAAAGGGAATCCCAGAAATGAGACAGCCACTGTTTACAGTACAAGTAAAAGGGTTCTGAAATAGCTGGCTGCCCTTAAGATAGATAAGGCCCCAGGACCAGATGGGTTGCATCCGAGGATACTCAGGGAATTCGCAGTGGAACAGGCTGAACCATTGATATGTTTGTTCAACAGCTCGCTTAGGTCTGGGGAAGTTTCAAGGCATTGGAAGGTGGCAGACATTGTATCACTTCATAAAGGGAGGAGCAACCAGGAAACTGCAGGCCTGTCAGTCCAACCTCTATAGTACATAAGCTGATGGAGTCACAGACTAAACAGGACCTCATAGACTATCTGGACAGCAACGGGCTCCAGGATAGTAAACTGCATGGTTTTGTCAGACTGACCTGATAGTTTTCTTTGACTGTGTGACAAAGGAATTAGACAAGGGCCATGCTGTGGATCTGCTCTACTTTGACTTCAGCAAGGCTTTTGACTCAGTACCTCACAAATGATTGCTCAAGAAGATGGAAGACCTGGGTGCAGCTAAACCCATTGTGAACTGGATGGTAACTGGTTAGATGGGAGGCCGCAGAGGATGGTGGTCAATGGGGTTAAATCAGAGGAGAGGGATGTTATGAGTGGGGTTCCACAGGGATCAGTCCTGGGTCCAGTCCTCTTCAACATGTTCATTAGTGACACTGGAGAAGGAATCCAGGGCAGGTTGTGTCTCTTCGCAGATGACTCAAACTATGTGGGAGGGTGGATAGTGATGAAGGAATCAGGGAAATGCAGAAAGACCTACAAAAGCTAAAGGGGTGGTCAAAGGTCTGGCAGTTAAAATTCAGTGCTAGAAAGTGCAAGGTAATGCACCAAGGGGAAAAAAAAGCAAGACAGAGTACTAGATAGGAGGAGAGAGAATTAGCATTACAGCTGAGGAATGGGATCTGGAAGTTATCATTAGCAACTCATTTAAGCATGCTGGGTTGTATTGGGAAGGGTACTGACAGCAGAAGAAAAGAGGTAATATTTCCCCTTTACAGAGTCCTGGTGAGGCCTCATGTAGAGTAGGAGTCCTCACCTCAGAAAGGATAAGGAGAGGTTGGAGACAGTTCAGGGCAGGTAACAAAAGTGATTCAGGGCCAGCAGGGCAGATCCTATGAGTGCCACAAGGCATTAAATATGTACTCACTGGAGACCATTAGGGAGAGGGGAGATAGGACAGACACTTTCAAGTTCCTTGAAAGAATTAACAAAGTGAACTGTGGAGAACTATTTAGCCTGAATACCAATTTGCGGTCAATTGGACACGAATGGAAACTAACAAGAGGTAGGCTCAGGAGAGATGTGAGGAAGTACTACTTTACAGAAAGGGTGGAGGAACCTTGGAAAAGTCTGTCAACTGAAGTGGTTGGTGCAAAAACAGTCAGGGGATTCAAGCAGGGCTGGGGCATAATGAAGGGAATAGTGGTTACAAGTGGCGACAGGAACAAGGAGGAGAATAGAGAGAGGATGGGAAGGGTTAGTACTCTGGAGAAACAGATTCCAGAGATTACAGGGAACTTGAGAAGACTGGATGAACCTCTGGTCTTTTTATGCTGTCATTGTCTATGTTTCTATGTTTCTTTGTTTCAGACAGCTATTTTAAGTCTTTACTGAGCATGCTCAGAAGTCATTTTTAAAAATTTCAAAATTAATAACTTTGGAATTAATTAACAATTTCCAAACATGAAAAAGGCACATCTGTGGCCCAGTCCCCTTCTACCCTGAAAATTTCAGACAAACTTCCAAATGATCTGGGCGGTAGCCAGATTCAAAGAAATCTAATTCAAGCCAATTGGAAAAAAATACACAAAATTCACTTTTTTCACTATGTAGATCTCGGAAACTGCACATCTGAATGGAATGAAACTTGGCACATCCAGGAAGTTACCACACGAGACTGTACATGCAAAATGTCATGCAAATCCTCCATTCAAGGGTTGCAAAGATATTAAAGTGCAAAATGTCGGGTTTAACATAGAAACCCCAGTTCAGCACTAACTATAGTGGCGCTACAGCACCACTATAAAACAAAAAATGAAGTCCTTATTCTTGAAGGTTCCAAAGTTAGCTGTTTCTAAAAATAATTTGCTTGAAAAGAGTTAACCTTGAGGCCATACAATGGTCCAGCAAAAGTGCACCCTACTTATGTGCCAGTGACTGGTTCAGAGTGAACCAGTATTGTGTGTGGTCCACAGATGAGGAGTGCTGTAAAGTGCACAACCAGTCAGCTTGGAGATGGAGGAAACCAGCTTTGGCACCAAGAAGCTTGCAGCTCATTGGGGGGGGGTCACCCCACTGTACTGTCTAGTTGTGTGAGGTTGACAGAGGCTCCAACAGCACCATGGAAGGAGGAAGGAGGTACAGTACATGTGGGTGGAAAACTTCAGTGTTGTCAGGGTGGCCGCCGGGCTCAAATGGAATATGTGAGACTGGAATAAAATCCAGAGGAATGAAAACTGAAGAGAATTTGAACATGTATTAATGAATGGTGAAAAAAAGCATGCAGAATAAATATGAATGTATAAGAATAAAAAAAGGTTAAATACAATGACTTCCTTTTTAAATGTTGCATGCACACATTTGTACAATATATTGTGAATCAGGGAAATCCTCTCATTGAAGTGCTACATCTCTCTAATTCTATATATAGAATAATACATGAGGTGGTGTGTTCAATGAGATTTTACACACACACAAGGTGTTGGATGCTACATAAACCCCAAGAGCGCAGCTTGAGGGGTTTATTTAAGCATCCAACACTGAATGTGTGTGTAAAATTCAAGTTTTCAACACTACCCCATGCTTTATTTTATATAATTTTTGGGAAGCATTTTTTTGCCACAGCAATTATATAAAATATAAATATTTCTGTGCTCAGCCAGTCTGGTTGGTTGGAAAGCGGTCTGCGGTCAGATGACTTCTGAAACCTTTCCATTTTTTTTAAGGTTCTATCAAGGCTTAAAAGTTGAGTTTGTTGTGTTTTTACATTTACTTACCACAGAGTGTGAGTGGTGGTAAAGTGTTCGTCACTGAGGAAGGGAAGAGCGGCAGCTGGCACATGCATGGAGCAAGGGAGATATGGTGCATGTTTGCCATTATAACCAACTGGTTATAATGGTAAATTATGTCTGGGTTTCCCTATGGTAAAAAACAAAATGCTCACCTGTAATTATAATCATTTTGTTCCTGTTTATGTATGTTGCATATTGCCTGACACCTCTTGGGACCCACTCAGAAATAATGCATTTGTCTTAATCTGTTTTTTCCTAATCAGCAAATTTCAACAAAAAAATAAATACAAATATAATTAAAACACATAATTATTAAAGGGGAATCTTTAAGGACATGTAGTAATGTAGTAATGGACAATACTTCATTTTGAGTCATTTTAACAACAACTTTCTGCCACTAAAATATGGCTGTTCTGGCAAGGGGCTTCAGTCACTTCTAGGGGGTATCCAGTGATGAGGGCACTCGCTATTGAGCACACACCAAAAAGGGTGACTTATTAGTGGCACCTTATCAGATGGCTACTGGATGGGGGGCGACTGCAGGTATAGTGACATTCTGTCACTATATATACATGCGCACACGGGGGGGGAGCGAGCACAGTGGAAGGGGAAGGAGGGTTTGTGTGGTGTGTTGTGGCAACTGGCTGCCCAGCTGCCCCGTGGTGTGGTGGGTGGGTCACAGGCTTTAGCTGTGTGGGTGCTGGGTTCGGGTCCGGGGTGCACATACACATTTGTTGTGCTGGCCTCAATTTTGTTTTTTAATTGCACCCCTGGGTTGAAAATCCTTTAGTAGGGGTGTGAGGGGTCAGAAACCCCCATTGGGGGGGCTCAGTCCCCTGCATAAACATAAAAAATGTAAGTCTCTGGTGCCCTGTTGCCATGCACTTGGGTGTACATCTGCGAAATTGATTTTCACTGATGTACGTTTGCCATAACGATGATCACCTTTGAGTGATCGCTGTTATCACATAGGACTCTTCTAGGAATAATAAGTAGAGATTACACAAAAACATAAAAAAAAGAAGTGGCAACAATATTTTTAAAAAAGTGTTTAGGTATTAAAGATTGATATTATGAACTTTAGATGCCAAAAGAGAAAAAAATAATCCGCATTACTAATTTTAACAAGAATTTGTCAATGCCGAATGTTGTCACGCTGGCATTGGCATTGGCTGTGCCAGAGCTAGAGATGCATAATAGGAATGGCAGTGAAGTATTGAAGTGACTCCAACCCCCACCCCACCCTGTAGAGAGCGACAGGCATTGGGGTGTGCCTTTGGGTCATCAGCTATAATGCTCATGCCATTGTACCTCACCCTACCCTGTAGACACTAACAAATGTTGGGGTGCATTTGGGGTCTTTGGGCATTATACTTAACCCATTCCATATGGAAAAATGCTGACGTGGGTGCAGTATAGGAGTGTGGGGTGAACTTTGTGGCTGAACAGTGCAAGGCACACCATGATGCCTGTCAGTAGCTGTAGGGTGGGGGGGTGGAATGACGTGAGCATTACATCCGATGATCCCAAGTGACACCCCTGACGCCTGTCAGTTACAGATGGAAACCTTAACACCGTAGGCGTGTGGTGGCAGTTTCACTCCACATTTTCAACATGTGCTGCTTATCAGGCCACCTCATGAAAAGCAGCACAATCACTTTGTTAGCTGAAAGGTGGTTTTACACAGTGGCTGTGTCATTTGACGACAGAGGGATGAAAACACATTTTTGGGCAGGATGTGGAGAATGACAACTGTATTGTTCATGAGGAGGCATAAAAAAATGGCAACGTTGAAAATCTGGAGTGACTATATGAATTATTAGTGAAGCAAAGAGCATGCATACAAGCTGCGCAACACATGTCCATAACCCAATTATTTTTGGGAGTTTGTTAGCCACATTTGTAACATAGGCATTTTGGGACCTCCCCTTATGAACAGTGGTGCTGTGATTTGTTAATCTGTCCCAAAAGTTGATTTCCCACAGCGACCAAGCCATTGTGCGCCACAGGTGTGGAAACACATTTTGGGCAGGATGTGGAAAAATGATGGCAGTACTGTTCATAAGGAGGTGTAAAAAAATGCCAGTGTTGAAAATCTGGCATGGGAATATTGCAAATTTGCAAAGTTACATGGGTGCGTGGAAACTGCACAATGTATGCTTGCAACACAGTCATTTTATGGACTTTTCGGCACTGAATTTTCAACATAGGCATTTTAGGACCTCTGCTTATGAACAGCGTCACCGTCATTTCCTCAAACTGTCCCTAAAAGTGATTTCGCTCAGCAACTGCGCTATTCTGCACCAGACGTGCGAAAACATATTTTAGCCAGGGTATGTAAAATGACAGCTGTACTGTTCATCAGGAGCTGTGGAAAAATGCCAGTTTTGAAAATCTGGACTGAAAATATTACAAATTCATGAAGTTACGAGTGTGCGTGGAAACAGTGCAATGCACGCTCGTAAAACAGCTATTTTTTTTATTTTCCCACCAAATTTGCAAAATAGGCTTTTTGAGAGCCCCCTCATGAACAGTGGCACTGTCGTTTCGTTAATCAAAAGGCGATTCTGCACAGTGACTGCAAAATCACCTTTTGGGGTGGATTAACGCCATGACAGTGCCAGAATTCATGAGGAGAAGTCCCAAAAACCCCATGTTGAAAATTTGGTGCCAAAATTCCAAAACATGCCTGAGATATGCATCAAAGTTGAAAAAAAAATATTTATTCCATTATACAGCTTACCAACATTTCCTCAGTTCGTGGTCGGCTTTGAAGAGTGCAGACGTGTTCCCGGTTCAGCGAAGCTCATCACACTAGACTCTGGAGGTAAGTATGGGGTGAGGGGGGTGTGGAGAGGCAGGGTGCACAGTGGGTGGGCACAGGAGGGGGGCAGGGAGACCGCGAGTGCCAGTTTTCCTTTTTGCAGGTTAAAAAAATGTTTAAAATAAACATCGGGAGACAGTTTTTTTTTTTGCAGGGGCTTTGGCACGCTAGGGTGGACTCCCAGCATGCCACCTAAGTGTTTTCTGGGGGGATGCTGTAGCCAACAGGGATTGGGCACCCCAGTTAGCACACAACAAAAGTGGGGGCAAGAGCCGAGGGGATTGGGCACCCCTTGGCACATAACAAATGGGGGATGCATTATGCCGACGGGGAGTGGGATCCCCATTTGGCATATACATTGGGCCAGGGTATGCCAACAGGGGGGTTGGGCACCCCCAAAGTTGGCAGTATGCCACCATGTTAATTTTTTTTTTCACCACCAGGGAAAGCACGTTGGGAGGTCTGCTGTGTATGACGAGCTTCGCTTGCATTACAGTGGACCTTTCATTTGATCCCATGGCTACATTAGGTATGCACGGTGTGGCGCTGGCACACAGGCTGATTGGGGAATGAATGACGCACCTACTGATGCATGCCCTGCATTCGCCCAACAGTGACCGCACCTACAAATCTGCACTACCGCAAGATGTTGGCTGCGCAAGTGCGCCAACATAAAAAGGGTGTTGACAACAATTTTGAATGTTTAGGAGTCCAGTATGACTCATGTCAAGGCCAGAGTTCAGCATGAAGACCCAGAGGGCATTGATGGATGCCTATTGATCATTTCTCTGGGTCAGTGCCTAGTGAGCCAATCTCAAGCAGTGGATCAGAAACCAGGAACATCCTAATGGGCTACACAACTCTGGTTTTTCAGCTCATGGTGGACGACAAGATGAGTTGAGCTAGAGAAGGGGTTCTGACCCAGGAAGCTGTAATCTGCCCTTTATTCAGTCACCTTCAGCCAGCTGACATTGCAGTAGTGATACACTCAGCTCCAAATGAGGGAGGGAGTGTGTAACCTGTCCAGTATCCATGCACCTTCTGTCAGCTGACAATGCTGCAGTGTCACACTCTGATCCCAGTTTGGGAGGGTGTAGCCTGCCCTGCATTCATGCACCCCCTGCCAGCTGACATTGCTGCAGTGACACACTCAGTTCCTAAGGTGGGAGGATGCAAGCTGTCCTGCACTCATGCACCCCCTGCAAGCTGACATTACAGCAGTGATAAACTCATCTCCAAAGGAGATAGGGTGTAGCAGGCCCTGCATTCATGCATGTTCACTGATTGCAAATTTGACATTGCATCATCCTTTGTGGCAGATACCACTATGTTCCAGGGATGTGATTTACATGGAAGCGGGGGGGGGGGGGCAAGAAAAATCTATGTCAGGGTGTGGAGTACCTCTAGGATCCAGGGATATGCATCACATTGGAATTGCAAGAAAGGCACAGGTGTGATGTTATGCTTCATAACATGCAGTGGGCACACAGCAATTCTGTACCATGATATTCATGCCCACTGTCATCAAGATAGCAATGTGCATTGCACTACACCCATGCATAGGGGGTTTCTTTCCCTATGGTGCAAGAGCATCTTTGTGTATTAGTTTTGGTGGTGGTGTCACACAGAAGGTACAAAATTCTTGCTTTGCACCCCATACCCCCCCCCCACCACCACCATTTCTACTGAGATTTGGATCCTGTTTGTGTATTGAACTTGCTGAAAG
Source organism: Neoceratodus forsteri (assembly GCA_016271365.2). NCBI lineage: Eukaryota > Metazoa > Chordata > Ceratodontiformes > Ceratodontidae > Neoceratodus > Neoceratodus forsteri. The sequence goes on along the minus strand of CM057449.1, from coordinate 1,121,738,269 downwards.
TGGTTTGGTAGTTAGTTTTTCTTATGTCCTATAAACTGTCTTAGGCCTCAAAAGCAGTACTCGACAAAACTGAAAACATTTATCCTAGCCAAGGGCATTTCACACAATGCATTTGCTGAAATTGATGTTTGTTAAATTATTCTGGAGTGATTCATTTTTTATCATCTAAAGGTTTTTGAGTTCTCTTCATTTTACCAGTAATGATCTGGAAAATAGCAAACTAGCTTTCTTTTCCGAATTAAGCTACAGTAAGATTATAAAATGCATTTGTCTTAATTAAAAAGTAATGATGAGGATTTATATATTTAACAAAACTACTTAATTTAAAACAAATGAGCTGCTGTGGTAAGAAATGTGATGGAGCAAGGACCTTCTTTCATATTTTCATGTCTTTGTTCACAAAAGTAAAATGGTTAGTCTCATTGTACTGTTTAAGTATATTCCTTGAATATTCTATTGTATACGGTATATTATCTAATTTTATACTTTAATTTTGTTGGTTGTTCTGGTTGCCCATGTAAACGGGTCTTTGACCCATGGACTTTTCCAAATTTTTAAATAAACAAAACAAAACAAATGTTGCATGCATACTAAAACTAAGCTTTAAAAACTATACTGATTTAGCTACAAATCCAGTTGCCTGCCTTTTCCATTTTTGCTAATTATTTTCTTTTTTATGGTAGTTCAGCAAATCTGACTGGTTCCTATTGCAATCACACACAGGAGTGGCACATGATCTCTTCACATCAAAAAACATTGGGATGTGAGATATTTCAGGTTTATTGCCCAGAACAAATGAGCTTGTTCATTTGCTGGTTCTGCTGTCCATAACATGTTACATAGTTTTGATTGGGTATCATACTGAGTGTTCAAAAGAGGATTGTTCATGAGCAACAAGCTTCTACTAAGCATGAACGGCAGTGAACATGAAGTAGAGGATTCAATGTTTGTGTACCAACTGTATGCTCTCATTCAAACAGAGGTTATGTGAATGAAGATTCTTTGAACCCTACTCCCTTATGCATCATAGAAGTTGTCAGTTGTAAGCTTTCATTCACTTTTACTCACTTTTGTCTGACTTAATTTAATTCCCCATGAGTCTCTGGAATGTCAAGTGCTGTTGTTTGTAATTTAGAGGTGGATTTTCAAACATGCATCAGAGATTTATGGTACAATATTCCCACATTCTCCAAAGCTTGTGCCAATACATTAGATAACCTGAAAGGTGTCTAACTTTCTGGCCTGACTACTGCACTTTGCATCATTATAAAATAGGGTTGTTTCTTGAATATGTGATAAAGAATTTTAATAAATAGGTTTATTAATTTAAAAATAAAAATTATTTTCTAAATGTTTGGTAAACTGGTTTCTTTGCCTGCTGGATCTTGTTAGTATTTTCTACTTTGCTTTTACTGTTTTACTGTTTTGACCTAATGAGGCCACTGTACTTGTAGTTTCTGTAGTTTTTTTCTCCCCCCATTCACTGCTATGATTTGATTCACTGCTTTGATTTCTTATTTACTGTGGCCCTCCTTCACTTTCAGAGGCATGGAGTTCTATTGAAAGAGAACAAGATGGCATTGACTTGCATTCTGTGGCAAGAGAGACAGAGACAGAGATGACACTGACTCTACGGAGACACTCAGCAGGCAATGCCATGACTGGCAGTGTGTGTGTGTGTTTTACTTAAACACAAAAAAAATAGGGGTGCTGTGATCCTGTGCAGGGCAGGACAAAAATGGCAGCAAACAATAAAGGTAACTGGAGGCTGGTCTGATGGTGCAGTGGTAGTGCTACTGCTTGCAACACCAGTGACCTGGATTCAGGAATGATCTTTTGTTGCTGGAGGGTCAACCAGAGGGAGGATGGCTGAGCATCCCATAGATGCTTGCTTCTTCGGGGAGGGAGGCTTCCTGCTATTACACTGCCACCTAGGTGACCGCAGGTGGCAGTGCATGCAAGGAACCAGCATTCAGGGAGGGGGAAAGTCAGCACTCTGATGTCATGACATCAGGTCATTTTGCCAATGCTCAAGGGATGGGCACCATAACAAGTAAAACCCTGACTGTGTATGATGCCACCCAGCACTCCACTGTGGGTCATGCTCCACCAGCTATGTTCGCTCCCCCTCACCAAAGCTCTAACTCTGCCTGGGGTAACGTGGATGCCCCCTAGTTTGTCCTTCCCACTGGGGGTTCCATGGGGGAACATGGGAGAAACAGTAAATACCAGAGAAGGTGGGTGATGGGGCTGAGTGAAGTGATAGGGTTGAGGGAGGTTGGTCAGAAGAAAAAAGTATAGTAAATAAAAAAAGGTAGCTGGGTCCTTCTGAGAACCTGGCTGCCACAGATTTTTACAGATAGTATTGGGGGTTAATGCTACTGCCAAACTTAACTGTCACATAAAAACTTCAAACTCAAAATGACACAAAGCAAGATATTATTTATTTCAATACTGTTGTGACTACAAGGATTTTCTTTATTGTAGTGTTTGGGGAAGTTTGGTATTTTACAGTTTGTTGACTTTGGGGAAGTTTGCTGTTTTACATGTGATCTTCTGAGCTATTTAGCAGCTAGAAAAAATGGCTGCTAATATTATTTTTGTGATCTTGAACTGGTGCATTGGTTTGTGGGAAGGCTAAGTACCAGGATGAGTGTGCATTGTGCACCTGACTGGTTTTAACTAATTATGTTAATGGCCTTTTTGGACCCATTTTATAAATCAATAAGTGATGCATGCATCATTTGTTTGCCATAAAGCAGTCACAAATGTTGCAAAGGCATCAGAACTTTTGCAAGTAACATTTAAACATTTTGGCACTTTTATTTTAGGTGCACTCAATATCTGGAACTGTACCCACAACAAGACTAGAAAAATCCTGCCATAAATCATTTTACAGTCCTGCTTCTGTGTCCATGATGTTCCCGTTTGCCTCTCATCACTGTAGAGAACTCTACATGTCACACCATTTGTAACTCTAATATCAGGTTAGTGGTATTTCAGTGCCAGTTTCAGAAGCACTGCTTGTCCAGTTTAGGCTGCCTGGATTTCAACAGTATTTACAATGTCCTCTAAGCAGGAAATCAAATTGCCTGTAATACTACAATGACTGTGGTGTAGTCAACAGACAGATCTTCCTTTACAGCTAATAACCGACTAAATAACACTGTCCCAAAGAAATGACCACCTTAGAGTGGAGTGAAGGATTTTAGACTTAAGATCCCCCTTATCTGTTGAAAGGGCGTTGTGAGCACTGCCTTTCCTGGACTGATCTCAGGTAGGTTTGGTAAGAATCATGGATTCAGAATCATAATCTTCAGATTAACATAGAAACATAGACTTTGACGGCAGATAAGGACCGCTTGGCCCATCTAGTCTGTCCATTTCCCTACCTACAAAATAGGCCGCAGATCCTAGTTAACCAACAGCCTATTTCTTCCTACCCTCCACAAGAATTGCCTTATGTCTGTCCCATGCATTCTTGAATTTTTGCACAGTTTTAGACCCCACAAACTCCTCAGGAAGGCGGTTCCATGCATCCACTACCCTCTCTGTGAAATAATACTTCCTCACGTTGCCCCTGAACTGCCCCCCTCTATCTTTAAATTGTGTCCCCTTGTTCTTGCACGTCTCTTTTTCTGAAAGATGCTACCCTCTTGGACTTTGTTGATTCCACTGAGATACTTAAACGTTTCTATCATGTCCCCCCTCTCCCTTCTTTCCTCAAGGGTATACATATTAAGCTCCTTTAGTTTCTACTCATACAGCTTATCTTGCAGACCCTGCACCATTTTAATTGCCCTCCTCTGGACTGCCTCTATCCTGTCTATGTCCTTGCGGAGATGGGGTCTCCAGAACTGGACGCAGCACTCCAGATGGGGTCTCACCAACTGTCTGTACAGAGGGATAACAACTTCTTGTTTTCTGCTGCTGATGCCTCTCCTATGCATCCCAGTATACCCCAGCTCTCCTACTGCCTTCTCACATTGCTTGCCAACCTTAAGGTCATCTGATATGATTACCCCCAAGTCCCTTTCCTTTTTGTTGTTGTTACTACCTCCCCCATTGTGTATTCTTCCACTGGGTTCTTGTTTCCCAGGTGCATTATTTTGCACTTCTTTGCATTGAATCCTAGCTGCCATACTTCTGACCATTCCTCCAACCTTGCCAAGTCCCTTCTCATCCTTTCCACGCCTCCTTGTGTATCAACCCTATTGCAGATCTTTGTGTCATCTGCAAAGAGGCATCTTTCCTTCCAGTCCCTCTGCAATGTCACTTATGAAGACATTAAAAAGGACTGGACCCAATACTGAACCCTGCAGTACCCCACTAGTAACCCCTCTTTCTTCAGAGTGAACTCCATTTACAATTACCTTCTGTGTCCTGTTATCCAGCTAATGTTTTACCCAGGCTACCACCCTGGAACCCACACCCAGGCTGGTTAATTTCACTATTAATCTTTTGTGTGGGACTGTGTCAAATGCCTTGCTAAAGTCTAGGTAGGCCATGTCCACAGCCCCTCCCTGGTCTAATACTTTGGTCACCCAGTCAAAGAAATCTATTAGATTCGTCTGACATGAGATTTGTCTGACATGAGATTCCATTCCATTTCAATATTCAGAATTAGGATTTTTGCAACTGATAACTGAAAATCCTAATGCCAAAATTTCTCAGACTATGATTTCAGAACTGGATTCCAATTCTGAAACTTGATTCTTAAGTTCTGATTTTGAGTACAAACAGGGAGTGGATGCCTCTTCTTCCAGTCTGCTGGTGTTGTGCTAGGTGACAGGTCTTAATGAATTCCATGCTGTGTGAAGTGTGAGAACTGTTGACCCTGGTTCCACCATTGGAACACATCCATCCAAGTGCAGCCATCATTAAGGTGGGAGGGAATTTAATTCACCTCCTATTTTTTTTGCAGGGGGCCGTGCCCCCCACACACCACCTAACTATTTATTCTAACTTTGGGGGGGCAGGCCTTGAGGAAGGGGCAGCAAATTTTAAAAGTTGGCACCCTATTGATGGGTGCAGTCGGACTAGAGCATGGATGGCCAGCAAGGATCTGCCCTGACTTCTTATAATTAGAAAATTATTTTGTCTGCTTGTTTGCCATTTAAAAATCTAATTGTGATTGTTCTATCTTCCTTCTTGCAACACACACAAGTCCATGCTAAGGTTTCCACAGGTAAGAGAACCACACTGGCTTCTTCAATTATAAAACATATTTATTAAATGTGTTCACATGTGCTGCACTCCCCTGAAGCACAGAACAGCTTTCAAACACCTCCGTGTTCTTTCTCAAAGCATAAGGAAACTAACAGCTGTTTCCAATTTAAAGGAATTACTTAAAGATACATCACAGACAATCACATTAAACATAAAAATTACAAGATTAAAAATGTTAAAAATGTATTTTATAATATAGCCTCCATTCCAATCCACACGATTAACAATGACTCAAAACCATTAAGGCAAACATGGAAATAATAAAATACCAATCATATCGTTAAGGAAGGTCACCAACCTTGCTCATGCATGGTAAGTTGCACACAGAGTGTGTGTGTGTGTGTGTGTGTGTGTGTGTGGTGGTGGGGTTATATATTAACTGCAATTCAGACAGCATTGTTTACATGGCCACTTGCACATGTACTGGTAAGTGTTTTTATATTGGAAAAACCACTAGGAAGTTTAAGCTTAGAATAGGGGAACATTTAAGGGCTGTAGATATGAAAGATTGCAACAGTGCATTAGCAGCACATGTGGTACTGTAGAGAAGGGTGTGGGAGATAATTTTTGTTTTTCAAGGCACTGAGAAAGTGTTTTTACCAGCGAGTGGTGTTTATAGTGACAGTATGCTGTTAAAATGAGAACATTTTTGGCAATATCAGTTGGGGGCAATGTATGGTTTGGGACTCAATGAAAAGTTTGATTTCACACCACATTTATGAATTGTTTTTAAGTAATTGCTACCTTATGTGGTTGAGTTTTAGTAATGGTATACAGTTAGCCATTTACTGTCATGGCTGCATTCCACATATTTTACAGTCTGCAAATATTCAACATGAGTTTTATATACTGTAGATCTAAATGTACGTTTACCTAAAACATAGTAGTTTTGCAGAATTTTACCTTGTCTCTCCTTCCTCTTACTTTACACAAACCCCCCCTTCCCCTCCCCACTCTCTGTGCAGCTTAGCATGCATGAGCAAGATCAGAGACCTTTATAAACAATGTGATTGGTATTTTATTCTTTCTGTTTGTCTTAATGTTTTTGATTCACTGGCCATTATGCACCAATGGGTGCAAGTTACATGCAAAAAGTGTGTAACCCGCCTGTGCAGAATCGCACCCCCCCAGACAGGTGTGCACTGGCCATTATTCACTAATGGTCACCACCTGTCCGTGGTTCTGGCCCCCCCCCGGTGTGCAGAGCTGCCATGGGCGGAGTAGTGGACCCAGTCAGGCAACCAATCAGATGCCTGTCATGAGTCCTGCAGTGGATCTCTTACACTACAGCATGAGTCCAGCTGTATGAATGCCCACCATGGACACCTGAACCAGCACAGAATGACCCCAATGTCCAGTACATACCCACCAGCCCAAACTGCATGGTGCCCTTGAGTGCATGAAAAGGCTCCCATGAGTGGTACCCCACCCCTGTCCCACAAGCCTCCCCCCAGCACCACAGGCAGTCCATGAGCCCCCATCTCCCCACACACCCAGAAACCCCTTCAGTGCCAGGCCATGGGCCACCCCCTGTACCCCCACCACCAGATCCTTGAGTGGTTCCCCCTAGCCACCCATGGACTGCTGCACCAACAACCTCTCCTCCTGCCCTGTCAGTGCTGCAGGGGTGGGGACACTGGCTAATTCCTTGGTTCCAAGGTCCCGGACACACCGGGTGTTGGGGGGGCTAACAGGATAGCAGAGGATGGATTGTCATGTCTGGGGGGGTTCGGCATTGTTTGGGATCTCCAGCCGCAGCCCTCACTGTCATTCTAGTGGGCTGGAGCAGCATGGAGGATGGACTCCAGAGTCTGCCGTGATTGGTGGGGCACCTGCGAGTGGGTGCATAGTGGGTTAAGGCAGGGTCTCCCCTGCCATAAGCTGCACCCACCTCTGCACCCCTGTGGGCAGCACAACATGCCATAATGCATGGTGTAAAGTGCTGCCACGCCCTCCTGCCTGCCCCAGGTGTACTACTGTCTGTGTGTCCAATGGATCAGACATGCATCTGTCATGCTCCCAGTTCAGAAATGCAGCGCAGTGTCCATGGGACCCAGCTCCACAGCATTCATGCATATCAATGCCAATGTGCCCATTTACCACAGTGCATTGGCATCATGCATAGGGCCCATAGTTACTCTTGTGGAATGGAATAGAAACTATATTGTAAAATACATTTTTAACATTGTAATTTATATGTTTAATGTGATTGTGCTGTACCTTTAAGTAATTCCTTTAAACAGGGAACAGCTGTTACCCTTCGTATGATTTAAGAAAGAACATGGAGGTGTTCAAAAGTGCTTGGTGCTTCAGGGGAGTGCAGTTCATGTGAACCCATTCAATAAATATGTTTTAGAACTATAGAAGCCATGGTGGTTCTATTAGCTGTGGAAATCTTAGCATGGACTTGTGGGTTGCATGTATTTGTTGCCCAGAGCTTGGTGGTTCCCTCTGGTTGCTGCCTTCTTGTTGCTGATATCTTCCCTCCTGTCTAATGGACAGGATAAGGTAAGTGATTGTTTTTGAAGTTACAAAACTGTTCATTTAAAGTGGGTCTCTCATAGACTGAGCTGTATTTTCCTTTGGCTCGTTGTTCTGGTGGCTAAGTGATCTGCAAAGTTTTCAGCAGTTGAATCGGCTAAGAAATTAATTTTTTGTTAAAAAAAAGTGTCGGCAACCCGGAAGCACCTGTGCCAAAATTCAAATGCGTGCTGGCGTACTGAATGACTTACGTGACGTATACTCCTGAACGTGCTTCCTTTTGCTGTGACCGATAATCAGTGACAGTTGGACGTGCAAGTGACAGCTACTTAGTTTTTCTCTTCTTCTGTGCAATTATCTTATTATTTTTATTGGTTTGTGCCCAGAACATTATGGTGTGACTGTTGCAGTAAGCAAGGCACAAGTACGTTTTTATCCCTCATGTTCTTTGACCTGCTGCTGTGACACATTGTGTGTGTGTGAACCCACATTTTGTATGACTGCTGTGGTAGGGATGACAAAATGGAAGGTCACGAGTTACTGTTGTGTTCAATACCACCATAATTCATTTCCTGCTATAAGCCTTCCCTTTGTATTTCATGCAGTCACGAATTTCAGCAGCAGTGAGCATATGATAGGGCCATCAGTGTTCTTATGTGACTGCAGATTTTGAGTGGAAGACATACCCCCTTTTTTGTAAGGATGCCTCAAGATGCACAGTGCTTCACTGCTCCTCCACACTATGACACCCTCACTGGTGCAATATTCAGAATGCTGCCCCCCTATCTGACATGTCACCCACCATTTTCATAGTATGTAATGGTGCTGTGGTGGTTAGTGTCAATCTCTCTGATGTGGTTGGGACACATGGTCTGTGTCACTTGCATCAAATGAGAAGTTATCTACTGACAGCCACACCGCCCTCTTGAGTCATCCTCTCCGCAGCTAAGGCCATAACTATCAGAGTATCCCAAGTATCCATCCTGGGCCTGCTCCTTTTCTCCCTATTTATAAACCCCCTACCAGAAGAAAGCCTTACATGCAAGGCCATCCTCTATGCCGGCGACTTGGTTTTGTATCATACAGTACAGCCAAATCCCTAGAAAACATATGTTCCCAACTAACTGGCAACTACCAAGCAGCACACAACTGGTTCCCTGGAAACAGGCTGTTGGTAAACACCAAAAAAACTAAAACCATGCTACTGGTATCCAAGCCAAAATTAACAAACCTGGCCAACAACTCATCTCCCCTATCTATCCTAGTCCCGGAAGGTAAGCCACTTGAGAATGTGCTTAATTTCAAATACCTGGGTGTCACACTGGATCCCTCCCTGACATACCTGGTATATATTAACTCCACTTTACAACAAGCAAACCAAAAACTGGCAATGGGCTACTGCTTTCTTCATCACCTGACTCCAGAAGCCAGATTAGCCACAGTTCAGGGGAACCTCATCCCCCTTCCTTGACTACTGTGCCCCCATTTACACTGAAACCTTCTCTAAACTACTTACCAGACTTACCCCTACTTTCAAAAGCATCTACAGATTCGTACTAATGGCTCTCTATTGCACTCACCACTGCTCCCTTTACCAGTCTCTGGGATAGCTCCTCATCCTGGCATGCTGAAACTTCTCCCCACCCTGCTCAACAGGAGAAAACGCTCCCCCCTCCTTGGAAGCACTATCGTTCCCTCACTGGAAGTCCCCAGAATCTCAACAACTCAGGGAGGTAGAGCCTTCGCCATTGTAGCACCCAAACTATGGAATAACTTCCCCATCTCCCTCCTCTCACTTAACCCACGCACGTCTTTCTAAGCAAACTATAAAGCCTCCTTAGTCACAGCATCAAAATGCTCTTGCCCCCTGAGGTGACTCTATTTGTGGGTCTGTTGCCTTTTGTATTACTTCTCAATCATTTCCTAATTGAAACAGTCCACCTTGTATATATGCATATTGCTATTGTAAATGTAACTGTACTTAATCTGTATCCCACTGTACCTGTCCTATGCTACTGGAACTGTATTATTTTCGATTTGTAATGCATATGCATATGACTGGGTGACCAAAGTAGTAGATCAGGGATGGCCTGTGGACATGGCCTTCCTAGACTTTAGCAAGGCATTTGACACAGTCCCACACAAAAGATTAATATACAAGTTAGCCAGCCTGGGAGTGGGTCCCAAGATGACAGCCTAGGTAAAGAATTGGCTGGAGAATAGGACACAGAGAGTAATAGTAAATGTAGTTCACTCTGAAGAAAGGGGGGTTACTAGTGGGGTACCACAGGGTTCAGTATTAGGACCGGTCCTCTTCAATGTCTTTATAAGTGACATTGCAGAGGGACTGGAAGAAAAGTATGTCTCTTTACAGATGACACAAGATCTGCAACAGAGTTGATGCACAAGGTGGGGTGGAAAGGATGAGAAGGGACTTGGCAAGGTTAGAGGAATGGTCAAATGTATGGCAGCTTAGATTCAATGCTAAAAAGTGCAAGGTAATGCACCTGGGAAACAAAAACCCAGGGGAAGAGTACACAATGGGGGTGAGATACTAACAACAACAAAAATGGAAAGGGACCTGGGGGTAGTCATATCAGATGACCTAAAGGTGGGCAAGCAATGTGAGAGGGCAGCAAGGAGGGCTGGGGGGATACTGGGATGCATAGGGAGAGGCATCACCAGTAGAAAACAGGAAGTTATTATCCCTCTGTACAGACAGCTGGTGAGACCCCATCTGGAGTACTGCATGCAGTTCTGGAGACCCAATCTCTGCAAAGACATAGACAGGATGGAAGCTGTCCAGAGGAGGGCAACTAAAATGGTGCAGGGTCTGCACCAGAAGACATATGAAGAGAGACTTAAGGAGCTTAATATGTATAGTCTCGAGGAAAGGAGGGAGAGGAGGGTACATGATAGAAACTTTCAAGTACCTCAAGGGAATCAACAAAGTCCAAGAGGGTAGCATCTTTCAAAAAAAGGTGTGCAAGAACAAGGGGGCACAATTTGAAGATGGGGGGGTTGGCTCAGAGGTAATTTAAGGAAGAATTTTTTCACAGAGAGGGTTGTGGATGCATGGAACGGCCTTCCAGAGGAGGTTGTGGAGTCAAAAACAGTGGTGGAATTCAAGCATGCATGGGACAGTCATAAGGCAATTCTAGGGGGTGGGGGTAGGAAGAAGTAGGCTGCTGGTTAACTAGGATCTGCAGCTTATCCACTAGGAAAGGAAATGGGCAGACTGGGTGGGCCAAGCGGTCCTTATCTGCCGTCAAATTCTATGTTTCTATGTTTCTATATCCTTTCGTATGAGCAATTGTAATGTACTGTATATCCTTTTGTATGTGCCATCTATATACTGTAGCCCAGGTTGCATCAGAAAATGGTCCATGGCATCAGTGTGCCTACCGGGTAAACAAACAGACAAAAAAATAAATAAATCCTGAACCAATCTCCCCAACACAGAATTTCACTATTTTGAGAACACAGTGGTGAGCGTGCTAGCTGTCAGGGCAGGTCTTGTAACCTGCGTGGTCTGATGCTGACACTGCTTGACTGATGGCATAATGCCCCCCCTTCCCTTTTCCATTGTGTCCAATTTATTCATTTTTGAATGACAGCTTGGATTTTGCACTCTAACCTCTCTTTGAATGCAGTTTCAGTTATTGACCACCTCTCATTTCTTTCAGTAACTTGTTTCAGATGTAAATCCTTACTTATCCTCCACCTCCATGGTGATAAGAAGCACATTTGCTTCATAGCAGACCACTCATGTAAAAAGTATCCCCCCTTCCGCAACGTATTGCCCATGAGGCATTTAAAGTTGTTCTTCGAATTATACCACTTCTTCCTCTGCTACAAGGTGTACGCACTGTATGAATGCCCTGTACTGTGTTCTCGTACTACTACCTATGCAGACTCTGCATCTGTTTTCTGCCCCAACAGGTGACCTGCTGTGTTCATTCTGACTCTGTCCTATTATGTCATCTTCAGAACTGGACACAGTTCTTTATGTGAGGTATACTCATCCATGCACATATAGGAAGTCCTTCTTCCATCCTGCTGTTGACAGTACCTGTTCCTATACTCCCCCACATTCACCCAACCCTAGACACTGCCTTGTCACTCTGCATGTCAAGCTTTGGGTAATGTGATATGATTGATGAACCTTGTGTTGCCATATTGACTGTTAGTCTGCATTGTCACGACACCTGTGCTCTGCTCTGAGGAAGTGGCCCCCCTTTTAGTCAAGGTTTATAATTTTTGGTACGAATCAGGTTTCTCTAACTCATCTTTTACTGAAGTATTGATAACACTAATTAAAAAACCTGGAAGGGAAGACACACTCCCGGATAATTATTTCTTAATATCGCTTCTTAATACAGATTTAAAAATCTTGGCCAAAATTTTAGCCAGTAGACTGACTCATGTATGGGATGGGCTAATTGGTTGGCACAGGTTGGCTTTATGAGAGGTCATTTCTCCATCAATCACATCTGAACGTTTCATTATCTAGTTTCGGCATCTGAGGAGAGCAGATTCCCTGTGGTTCTGGTCTCCCTAGATGCCAAAAAGGTCTTTGGTCGGGTTGCATGGCTTTATCTGTTCATGATCTTAAAGAAATACGGTTTTCTCCCAGAATATGTTAAGTGGCTTCAATTGTTATATAGTAACCCATCAGCCATTATTCGTTGTAACAGGGTCCTTTCCAACATCTTTCCCTTACAGTGGGGAACCAGGCAGGGCTGTCCCCATTCCTTTTTAATTTTTATTTAGAACCCCTTTTTTATTATCTTCAACACAATCCAGAGAGTAAGGGACTCTGAGTAGGAGACAGGATATATGTATTGTCAGCTTATGCTGATGATTTGTTATTGCATGTCGAAGAGCCCTCAGTATCATTACAAGCCATTCTTCGGGAAGTCCAGCATTTTTCTGATATTTTGGGGGTACAAATTAAACATGAACAACATTAAGGTATTGCCCCTCAATAATTTTGTCTGTAAACAGGAGATTGTTAAATTAGGCCTGTCGTAGGAGCCACAGAATATCACTTATCTGCAAATTTGCCTCTCTCAAACCTCATCACGCTTGGTCAAAGATAACTTATCTCCCTTGTTATACACGATCCAACAAGATTTATGGAGGTGGTCCTCCCTTCCCCTTTCACTCTGGGGACATATAAGCACTGTCAAGATGAATGTACTCATCTGGCCCGGTGGCGCTGAGGGTTGAGGCGCTGGACACCATACCTCGCACCACGCCGGTGACCTGGGTTTGGTTACAAGCCAGGATTCGCCGGGGGTCAGTGGGGGGGAAGAGATCGAGCATCCAGAAGACTGCTCTCTCTTCCCCGGGGAGGGTATGCAGATGCTTGCTCATGGAGCAACCTCTGGCGGTGGCTGGAGATTCGCCGACTGAGCAGCGCAGCGTATGCAAGGTGTGGGCAGAGCTACGGCACTATGTTGCCTCGTTGGCCGAGCTCTGGGGGGAGGGAATGGAAAAAAGAAAGAAATACCCCAATCCTGGGGATAGATGAAGGCGCCTCGACCTTCACAGCCCACACTCCCAACTCCGGGCCATCTTCTCTCTCCTGCTAGGCTCGTGTGTGCTGGGCACTTTGCCCTGTACAATAGAGTGCCCAGGGTGGATAGGGTGGCCCTACTTCCAGAGGGTTCAGACCCGGAGGTGGTGTTTGGTGGCATGAGGGGGGAAAAGAGTGGTCACAGTGGGAGGTAGAAGCTGGGAGCCCCAAGGTCGCTGGAAGGAGTTCTCCAGGGTTGGAGATAAACAAAGTTAAAAAAAAAAAAGATGAATGTACTCCCCCATGTTTTGTATCCCCTGGGCATGTTGAACATCTTTCTTCCAAAAGTATGGTTTACTCGTTTGCAACTATGATTAATGAGTTCCTTTGGAAAGGTGGGGCTATTAGATACGTGTATTTCAAGCTGTCAATTCCCAAGGTGAGTGGAGGATTTCATCTCCCTAATTTTTTCTTGTGCTACACTGCTCTTCATAGTAGAAAATCCCTGCAATGGCATGTATGAGAAGATGACCAACTTCCTAGTGGTTATGTACCTTAGTGGTTGGATTTGGAGCACTCCTTTTTTTAAAAATATGGTGTCCAGCTCAGTAGTTTACTTCATATTAAACCTTCCCTTTTATCCCAACCTCTCCAAGCCACGCTGTTACACTGGTCTCTGAAAGCACATCACCAGCTAAGTGTATATCTGGGATTGGCATGGAATAGGTCTGCTGCGCAACCACTCTGGGGCAATCCCAATATACGAATTACCAGTCTCCCTGTCCCATCTTCTTTTTGTCCTCAGCTACAGGAGTTAACTATAGAATCCTTGCTCGATGGGGATAACTTTTGTTCATTTGGAACTTTTATAGAGCATTTTCAACTTCCTAATTCAGCCAGTTTTAAATACTTTCAACTCATTCATTCTATATCAACATTTTTGGGCCCTAGACCATGGACATGGTGGGACTCAGCGGTACCCAACTCTCTCTCTATTCTGCAGTTCTCCAGCCAGACTCAGTGTCCAAACTTTATCAACTGTTTCTAACTCTGGATTCCCATAGCCCAATTGGGACTTGCTTCTATTGGCAGCAGACCCTTGGTCTCCAGGAAGGTATTAAACGTTTGCATTTAGTTTGGTGGGCACTCTGTAAATATATTAAACAGGAGAGGTTTCGACTAATGCAATTTCACATTCTCCACAACCTGTATTACACACCATACAAATTATTAAGGATGGGAAGGTTATCTTCCCCATTATGCACTAGATGTGGCCTAGTGGAGGGTATGCAGAGGCACATGTTATGGGACTGCAATAAGGTGGCCCCTTTGTGGAATAGCAAAAGGGACACCTTGGATCACCTTTTGGGCTTGGAGGGCCTTTTTTTTTCCCTGAAATTTGCTTAACTGGAATTTATCCCTTGGACCTTCCTAGCTTTCACGAAGCCCACTTGGCAATAATAGTCATAGTTGCAAAGCTTATAATACTCCAACAGTGAAGGAACAATTCTATACCTCAGTACAGAGAATGGCCATTAGGAAATCCTGGTTACTTTGATGGTAGAGAAACACATAGCTTCTCTTCGGAAGTGTCCCGGCCAGTATCGGACTGGTTGGGAACCATTATATACCCTACTGTCTATATCCTCCCCTGGACCAAGCTCATAGTTTTGGTTGATTTATTTAAATTTATGTGTACAGTATCATCCTTCAGCTTTTGTTCTTTTTTATCCTCTGAGCCTTTACTCTATTATTTTATGGTATTAATCTTATGGCTCTGCTCCAGGAAGGGGTAGGGGGGATTAAGGGGGTTGGGGGAGTGATTTGTTGTTTTACTTCTGCTCGTTTGTAGTTGTTATTAATTTATGTGTTATTATTGTTATGTACAGTATATTGTAGTGTACTGGAAATTAATAAAATATATTTGATTAAAAATAAAGGACACCTGGGCTCTGATCTGGTCCTGTGTTGATGTGGTACAGTGGTGTTATCCCAAATTTGTCTTCAAGTCCTGTTGCAATATCACCCCTTTCCATCTGTACACTCCAGTGTCTTTCTCAAGTTTATTTTCACAATGAAATGGGAAACCTGGAAGAGTTGTGTTGCTTTATAGTGAGTCCCTAGGTACACTGCTGAGCACCCTTCCCTTCCTAGTTCTGAACCTAACTCAACACTACCCTGTGTTCCAGTTGCTTATCATTCCGTTACACAGGTCATCTCTTGTTCACCCTCCCTTAGAGCACCCAACTTTCTGACCACTGACATATGTGGATTGCTGTGAAAAGTGTTGCATAAGTAGCGGGCTCGCATTATGGCCTAGAGTTTATAGTAATGAGCTGTGAATAAGCTTGGTACATTTATCAGACCTGGGTTTAATTCCCACAACCTCCACTCACATAGTATGCGACTATGAGCAGGTTAGTTAACCTCCCCAGTGGTCGTGTGTCACCCCTGAAAGTAGCAGTTGTGCCTAATGGACCTTACCAAAGATTTAAAAAAATAAAAGTTTACCACCATAACCTTTGAAGATCAGACTATTGGAGAACCATCCCATATTCTTGCCCTTGACTTTCTCTCCACAAAATGGACACCCTACATTCATTCCTGGACCCTGGTGTGTTATTTCTTTTTGTGGAATTTGTCAGTGACCATGCCATGATTACACCATGCCATGTCCATTGTATCTCCCCTTCTGCCAGTCATTTGACACTGTGCTCACCCATGTGTCACCATTCATCCACAGATTGACATGTGAACACAGGCCACCATAGTGGCATATGATGAGTTTCTTGAAGGTGATTGCTTCTTGAACCTGGAGGCTACCTCCTGCCAACTTTCCCCATCCCTCCCACCCCAGGTTCATGCACCTTTATAGGCATCCACTAGGTTACAACTTCCTGCAAGCACAGTGGAAAAGGTGAGGCACAACCAGATAACTGCAGTCTCACTTATAGAGATACTTACTTTAGCGTAGCAATTCAAGGGTGATCTTTTTCATTAGTATAGTACTAGTGTAGAAGACAGAATGAAAGAAGGGGAAAAAAGGTGAATCTAACTATAGCAGCAGGAGAGTTTAGATAGGATAAAAAGAGGGTACATTGGCAGTACAAATGTGGAAGATTAAGGGAGTGGTGCAGTGCAGTTGGTGTGGGGTAGCAGTCTTCAGGAAGATGTTCTGGATACTTTGGTGCTACCCCATATGCAGGCACCTCTGTGGGCTGAAGGCAGAGGTTGCTAGTCTCTGAGCTGAGCTGGCTGGAGTACTGGAGTCTCCCCCCCCCCCACAGTCTGCCATGTTCACAGCCACTACTGCAACGGTTGTCCGGTCAGAGGGCTGGATGGACTACAGTGGGCTCAGGACACATCCCCCATCCAGTACAACCTAAAAATCTCTTATGCTATCCTCGAGGAGCAGAGAGTTGCACAAGGGAATCCAAGTTTGTGATCAGGGAGGATGAGCGGGTCCTCAAAGAAGAAGACCCAGGGGCGGGAGGCAGAGGACCGCAGAGGAAGAGGAAGCTACTCCTAGTGGGTGACTCAGTTGTCTGGGTAATGGATTTTGGGCACAGGTAGCAAAGTGGAGAGGGAGGTTAAGTGCCTTCTAGGAGGCACAGATCAGAGGGATGGGGAGCAGATTCAGAGGATCACTATAGCAGTAGCAAGGGGGGGGCTGGACGTCATTGTCCATTTGGGGACAAATGACCTAGCCAGGGACAAAGCAAGCATAGAATTGGTGCAGGAGGACTTCAGGGAATTTGGAAGGTGCCTTGGGGAGGTATAAAGCTCTGTGACATTCTTGGAGCTGCTGCCAGTTCAAGGCAGAGGGGAGACTAGGAATCTCTGCATCAGAAACCTCAACAGTGGGTTGGAGGGCTGGTGCAGAGAAAATGTTTTTGGCTTCACTGGGGACTGGGGACCCAACTGGGGTGATGTGGGCTTGTACAGGGGTGATGGCCTTGATCTGTCCAGGGAGGGGATGGCACTCCTCAATGAATGATTTAAATGCTTCATTGGCAAGCATTTGAACTAGTCAAGTAGGGGTGTTGATGGGAATAGGGATACTCAAGCAGTCCACCCTCAGAGGTTAGAGAAGTCAGCAGGGAAGATTAGGAAGATAAGATGTTAGTAGGTATATCTGAACTCATTATAAGGGGTATGGCAAAGGAAGGGAGGCAGCAAAAGAAAGAAACTGGAGCTGGAAAGAGGAGACAAAAGGGCAAAAGTGGGAATTGAAGTGGGACAGGCAGTGAAACATGGAATGACATGCATGCAAATGCCCGCAGTTTGGGAAATAAAATCCCAGACCTGGTAGCCTTGATGGCAGAGGCTGACCTGGACATAGTGGCAATAACTGAGACTTGTTCCACTGAAGTTTGTTCTGCATGCCAAGCCAGAGCACCTGTGGAGACAAGCGCCATGTACCTAACAACGACACTCTGCTTCCTGTATGAGTATGCTCAACTGGGCACATGTCACACACAGTGAACCGGGCATTGCTGTGGAATGGTTGTGTTCCTTTCTGCACAGTTATTCACTATGGATACTAAGTTGTCCTCTTATGAAGTGTGTCACAACCATGCTGCTACTGCATGAAGGCATCGAAGGGCCTCCCAGCAAGGCAAACCCCTCCCATGAATACCCTCTTTGATGCACATCACCTATTGAAAAGGAGCACGCTGCTGCAAGTCGACAATGGCGTAGGAAACTATTGCTGACACTTCCTCGTACACATGCCATTCACTGAGGGTGATGATTGCAGCACATGTTTTCCACTGCTGGTGCTCAAAATAGGTTCCAGTATCACACCTGAGTAATATGTGCTTTACTATTTAATAGGCATATTTTCTGCATGGACAGAATGTGTTGCCAGGCACAATTTGCAGCCTGCTGCATTCAACCACTGGCATGGTATGGTAACTTATGTCATTACTGCACCCCTTAAATGCACTGCAGTGGTTCTATGACTATGTGTGTAGTTTAAGTGACTTGGAAAGGCAAACAAAAGCTGAAGTATTTCTGTATAACTTTGTCACATGTGTTTCACCAAACATTCCAGCTCCTTGGTGACATCCTTTCACAGCAATATGTGGTAAGGAGCCACTGACACAACACCATTTAGGCTGTAAGGCAGAAGAACCTCACACCCAAGGTGGGTTGTTATGAGCGAGTGACATCCTAGTTCTTTCCGAAATCAGGCGAGAGAAGTGAGTCACTGCATCACCCACACCTGGTATAATGTTATGGCACTTCCTGCATTGGTTTTGCAGTTGAAAAGCCATGAAACATTAAAGACATTTTTTTAAATTCATGTTTGGTCCTGTCACCAGTTGTGATGAATCACATTGCTTGTTTTATTCAGTCCATTGTACGAATCGCGTAGCATAACCATACCACTGAAGAAATACTTAATGCTGGTTCTCTGTTGCTTACTGTTTTGCATGTCAGCAAGAAAGCCCATAGCACAATGAGTAACAGTGATAGCGATGATGTCAGCGCCATCAGCGGTGACATTGACACTTTGGCTAATGTGTCAGAACCCGTATATGAAGAACCCATTGTGGAAGATCCGGAACTTGTTTGATCCTGTTTACAGTTCTGATGATCACTACTGATGATCACAGTGCTGAAGACAGTATGGGAAACAGCCGTGTGTCAAACACTGACTGGTGAGTTGCTATGGAACAGCACATGTCACCATTATAAATGCAAACTCCATGTTAATAAGGGTGTGAAATACCAACATAGAAAGAAGTCACCTGGACAGTGACATGTGCTGAGTCTGCCTGTAATGAGCTGGTCACCACCTCAGCTCCTGAACCATGGCATGCCTGCTAATATCGTATTCATGAAGCACCCCTACCACTGTGCTGCCACCTTCAATGCATTACATGCTATTGTGCACATGGCATCCATATTCTATAGTGTACCCATCCTTTCACTATAGTGCATCTGAGCATAACCCTATAGCTGATTTCAGCATTCCACAAGTCATCCCTTCCTCTCTCACCTTTCCAACTCAATGCAGTTTACTGTTGTTTTTATGTGGGCAGGTTTATCAACCTGTCACTTGTAATCAACCCTGATTCACAATCTGATCTATATTACTGACTCAAGGATGACTCCTCTGTCTGTCACTTTCTCCAGGGTCTATGGGCCCCATAATCAGAGCTGGCCAAATCCACGCGTGAAACCTGTCAAGGTGCTAAAAAAAGGATAGTCGGGCAGCTGTGGCACCATATGCAAATGGATAGCACAATCCAAATTGAGCATGCTATTTAAGCAATAATGCACAACAGGGTGTGATATATCATGGGACATAGTCACACCTCAGGTGGTTGGGCATGAGGCTGCAGGCCGAGTGCGTTCAACACCTGAGTAGTGATGATATACTATGATATGCCACACCCTGGAGTGCATTATTGCTGTTATGAACTGGTTTAAACATTTTTTTAGCAAAAAAAAGAAAGAAAAGAAAATTTTAAAATATTTTCAAAATATGTTTTTGGGGTGTTATAGGAATATCTTTAAATAAAATAGTTCTTGTAGGGCTCTGGGCAGCAGGTGGTGCTGTTGTTGGCCATGACAGAGAAGTGGAGCTTTTGTGACTGGGTGACCCTGTCCTCCCCATTGTAGTTTTTTTGTTGTTATCTGTGCACACTGCACTTTTTTTTATTTTTATTTTTTTGTACTGGGAGAAACTGCTTTGAATTGGATGCTGAGGATGGCACTGGGGAGGACTGGTGAGCTGAGATAGAAGTTGGGGAGCCAATGATGTGCTCAACAACACGTGCCTTTTTTGGAGATGCTGCTCGGCAGTATGGCTGTTTGTTTAAATGTGTGGGGAAAAAAGTAGAGTTTTGGTGAGATTTGTTGGGGCCTGTTACTGTTACGGCTATTACTTGAACTGTGAGTGATCTCTTGGACAAGAGTGGCAGTTTCTCTATGTAGTCAGCATATAGCATTCCATTAGTGAAGGGTGAGGGTCTTCAGTTTGAGCTGTGGTTTGTATGCAAATGAGGGTCTCTGGTTTGTCTTTTTTTATGAGAAAAAAAATTACTCATCCATTGCTGCCACTCGCATGCTGTTGCCACAGGGCGCTGCTTTAGAATGTGCAAGTGGCAGCAAGTGAGGAGTTGCTCCTACTGAGTGCAACTTCAGTGCAGCTATATTTGTTGTTGGTGAGGAAGCTGGTACTGGAGGCATTTTGAAGCCATGATTATGTAGCTGGACATCATCACAACTTCAAGAACCTCTCAGCCAATCAGCTTCCTGAATTTTTGGCAGCCAGTTCATAATTGTCAGTATATCATGCTTTGGTAGAATGCTGCCCATCAACCAGTTGTCATGTTTTGTGGCATGATGCAACACTGTTGTTCCAAGCACCACCTATTGTGGTAATCCGCAACACACACTGCTTAGTGCCGTGGTCCCCCTGGGCCATGTTTATCCCAAACATGCAGATGAAGCCATTGTACATGCGCATCACTAAGATGCCTTTGCATGTCTATTATGGGCTCATCTGCATGACATTGCTGCATCTCACTGTGGCAGGACAGCCCCCCAATCTGCAATACATGTCTGTGCACAATATCGAAAACTCGATGGTGATCCAACAGACACTGC
This sequence comes from Neoceratodus forsteri, assembly GCA_016271365.2. Classification (NCBI taxonomy): domain Eukaryota; kingdom Metazoa; phylum Chordata; order Ceratodontiformes; family Ceratodontidae; genus Neoceratodus; species Neoceratodus forsteri. The sequence continues at coordinate 1,121,717,415 of CM057449.1, read as the reverse complement.
CGTGCACCGATCACTGCATACATACTAACAGATGAAATCAGTGGTGGTGCAGTGGTCCTTTCCAAACCACAAATACCACATACTTAAAAAAGAAAATAAATGTGGTGGTGCGGCGGTCACTCCCCACTCCCGATTGTGTGACTTGGGTCCTGAGTACTAAATACCTCTCTCTGGTACTGTATAGAACCCTCCCCCATTATTTCATACCTGTCCTGACCACAAATACATTGGCTTGTTAGTCCAATGGTTTCCCTCATGCTTGCCATGTAGTGACTCACCACACTGCTCCCAACCAAATGTTACCATAGACGGCAACCAGCATAACCCACCTCTCACCACCATATCTGGCCGACGAGTGCACTGCCAGTATGGGCGTACAGTGTACACTTTGTAATCATTGCTTGACCTTTCAACCAATTAGGTAGTATTGCACAATGTACACAGTCAGTGACAGTTCAATTGTCTGTTATCTGTGGTGGTGAGAGGGAGGATGAGCCTGGTTGCCGGCTCAGATTGGACTCTGCGAGGAGGTGTGGTGGGTCAGTACTTGTCAGGGTGGTGGGTTTGGGCCACTGGACTATCAGTGAAATGTATTTGTGGTTGGCATGGCAATTGGACAATGGATGGGTGGAGGGAACAATACAGTACCAAGGTGCATAACATTTTTAGTCAGGACGGTGATCAGAAAACATTTTAGGTACTGGACCGCCAGACCACAAATGATTTCTCCTTTTTTTTAATTTCTGTTTAAGTATGCGGGGATCTGAGCTTCTGATGATCCAGTGGACCATGACTAGTTTATTTATTTTTAAATATGTGAGTGTATCGTGGCATGATAAGCTGTGCTGTACAATGATAAATTAATTTTTTTTAGCATTTATGTGTGGATCATTGCATGGGAAGGAATGATGCACTACTATGGTAGCAGCCTTTGAAAGAATGCAGATGGTGTGTGGGACCCCTTCAACATACTGCAATGCCATATAGCGTTCCAGATAAATCTTAATTTTGTGGCATGCTGCCTATGCATGAGGTATTCCTCATTTGCATATACACAGCACAATATTGTGTGTGACATTGTTGGGGTGCGCCTTTCATAGTTACTCTTTCAATATTTGCAGGCCCCCAATAGTCAGTGCCTTTACAGGATAGTGTGGTGCAAACACAGATTTTCCATCCCTAAATGTTGGAGAGTGGGGCACTACCTGCTTAATCACCATAACCCATGGTTGTCTAATATACTTTGCTGTCAAATGTTGATCTGTCTTACCATCATCTCGATGCACTGCAGCTGGTTAGTATTCTTTTACAGTTAAAGTTTTTATTGAAATTTTTCAATTACATACAAACAAAAGGAGAAAACATATTGGGTAATGTTGTTGGTTACACTTACAACTTTACATCATTTAGATTCTACATTTAGAACAGGGGAATGCACACTCACCATTTACATGTCCTACATGCATTGTAGGTGGATAGAGAGTCAAGGCTTCAGTGCTCTGACTAGTATTTGTGATGGTCCTTAAGGGAATGGTGATATTTCAAGGCAACCTTCACCCTAAACATAAATAAAACACAAAGAACCACTGTTCTGTCTAGACAGACTGTCCAACTATTTACAATTAGGGAATATACATGCATATTGTAGGATCATACTTGGGTTAACATTTCTCATGCATAGTGTAAAAGCATACAGCACAGTGTACAGTTAGTCTACTGCTCACCCTACCCCAGTCTTGGGGTGGTACTTTATATCTATGGAAGGAAGTCTGACATTCCTCATACTTTGCTACCGTATTGCTTGCCAGGTGTGAGAGATGGTCCATGGAGGCTATAGGGACCACGGGGGGCCAGTATTTCCTGAGAAGTGGGAACCAGAGGAGTTCTCAATTTACACAGGATAAGTCATTTGGCCTGCATAAATAGGAGGGCTAACCACTTATGCTGTTAACATAGGTGGGGTGCTTCTGATTTCATATCCAGAAGGAGCAAGGGTATGGACCTGGGGATAGTTTTGTGGGGCACCTGAGTCCCCATTTTGTATATTTGGTCCCATACCTCCTGTATCCTAGGACATGACCAGAGAATATGTAGAAGGTCTCCCGATTGTGTGTGACATCTCAAACATAAGTTGCAGCCCTGAATACCTGCTGCATGTAAAACCACAGGAGTGCGATACCAGGAGTGTAGTATCTTGTTCTGTATCAGTCTTGCTCTTTGCATCTTTAAAATTTTTTGGGCAGCCTGCCAGCATTCCTTCCACTGTTGTTCTGTGATGTCAGTCTGAAGGGCTTTCTCCCACTTATTCTTAGATAATTTTGACTAACTGGGTATAGTGTCTCTCAAAATTGAGTATATCCTACTAGAAATCTGAGGTTGGGAGGGCCCAGCATGATTGCAAATTTGAGAATGTGTCTATAACTGTGGAGGATGGGGCTAGTGAGTACTTGACCTTGTGCAAACCCTTACCCTCCCACTCCCACCAGTGAACAGGCTGTCTTCCTATGAGAATATTCTCATTCCCCCATAGTGGAGTGAGTTTGATTGGGGTGATATATGTTCCCAGTCACCTTTACACCTTGGCCCAGCATTGTAGGGAGGGCCAATGGTGGTGTGGGACTTCAGCCTGGGTGGGGGGTTGTTGTAAACTAATAGTGAGAGGGAAGGTTTCTTACTAATCTCTGATTTTATGGCCACCCACTGAGGTGCTGTCCCCCTTCCCCAATAGATCGAAACCACTGAAGCATTTGTGCCATTTGGAAAGCCCATTTGTAGCCCTCAAACCAGGGGAGGCACCAACCCTGCAGTCTCCAGTGGGCCCTCAGTGTATTCCAGCTGTACCTGGGTGGTTTCCCTTCCCAGAGGAATCTACCTACTGCCCTATCTATTTTTAGACACCAGGTGGAGGGAGGGCAGCAGTATATGTGCTAGTATGTAAAATATCTTGGGGGTTATAATCATTTTGACCGCTCAATTTTCCCAGACAAAGTTAACTGGAGTTTACCCCACCTGTTAATGTCATCTACCACCTCAAATAACAGTGGGTGAAGGTTGTGGTCCCATAGCTTGAAGAGTGTAGGTGTAAGTTTGGTTCCCAGGTATGTAATACCCTCACCTGCCATCGCAGACCAGTAGTATCTACAGCTTGGGGGTTACACTGGGGTTAAGTGGGAGCACTTCGGTTTTAGTTTGGGTAATACACAGGCCAGATAGACTATGGAAACTCTGAAGTGTGCCCAGCAGGGAGGGTAAGGCTGTAGGTAGGTAGGTCAGAGACTGTGACCAATAAGTCATCCGCATACATGAGTGTGACACATTCCTCTCGGCCTACTGGGATTCCTTGCATCCGTTTGTCCTGCCTGATTCTGGATCTGATTCTGGATGCTAAGGGCTCTACTGCAAGGATAAACAACAGGTGTGAGAGGGGGAAGCCCTGCCTTGTGCCTCATTCTAGCTTGAAAGGAGGGGACAGTGTGGAGTTTGAAAGAAGTCGGGCAGAGGGGGAGTTGTACAAGGAGACTATCCAGATCCTGAACTGGGGGCCAATTCCCAGGTGTTCCAGGATGGCATGGAGGTAGTCCCACTCCAGCAATTCAAAGGCCTTCTCAAAATCGATGGCTGTGGCCGCTGCTGGGTTTGTGAGGCCTTTGGCTATGTGGGTCAGTTTTTTGTTTTTTTTTATCAACTTTCTTTATCTCCACCTGTACCGGAACTCTCTCGGGCCACTCTACTCGAATATGCTGCTCTACCACCCACTGTGACTCCTGCATCCACATTACTTTCCCCCGAACCCTGGAGGGGAAGAGCCCAGGGAGACCGAAGGGGCAGAGGCGGGATCCAGTGTTGGGTGTGTGGCAGTTCGGCACTGTGAGGGCCATTACCTATCCGGCAGGAGGGGTGTTTCTGCATTAGTCCCTTGAGTTCCCCCCCTTCCCCAAGCATGGCATGCATTGACACCATGGCGCACGGCAACCCTGCCAGTGTCTGCCATGCTTGACTCCTGTTCTCTTGGTCTGCATCCTGTAATGTACCTGATCTACATCAGAGGCCGCCAGGATGCCAGACAGCCCAAAGCCCTCCCCCCGGGAGAGGAGAGCAGTCCCCCGGATGCTCAATCTTCTCCCTCCCCTGCTGACACCTGGCACCCAAGTCCGCTCCTGAACCTGGGTCACCAGTGTAGCGTGAGGTGTGGTGTGCATCACCTCAACCCTCAGTGCCACCGGGCCAGCATGTGCCAGGTTGACCAGGGTTCTAATATGGTCTACACTATATCTACTGGGGACAAAGCCTACTTTGGAGGAGTGTATGAGCTGTGGGAGAAGGGAGTTTAGCCTATGGGCTATTGCCTTGGCGAAGATCTTGCTGACCACATTCAGCAACTATATGGGGCAGTAGTTACTGGGGGATGTGGAATCCTTCCCTTTGTTTGGTAACACCATGATCACTGTCTCCCACATCGTGGGGGGAAGAGACCTTCAGAATCTGCTTCCAGGTACACCTGCTGCAATATAGGGGAAACTGTGTCAGCTAGGGCTTGCCAAAACTCTACTGTGTAGCCGTTCCCCCCCCAGTGTGTTCCCTTGGCGCAGTGAGAGCAATGCCTTCCTTTTTCTCCCCACCTCACCCCCCATAAGGATTACTTGTGTGATGTTGTCTCCTAAACTGACTCATTTTCGGGGCAAGATGGCGGCCGTGCTGTGCTGTGATCTCTGAGTGTAGTAACGCTGCCCCAGGGAAAACCCGTTGTAATTCTTTTAGTTTCATTTAGTTTATAACTTCATCAGTTAATTTTTGTTTATTTTTGCTCAGGGTTTCGAGTTTTATTCAGCTTGTTTAGTTGCAGTTTTCCGCCCTCTCCCCTTCCTCCGACAGTGCAGTTGCGGGAAAGACTTTTGGCATTACCTGTAAGACTGTTCGAGTTCCTGCTTGAGGGACTGAGAGTTCGACTCTTCGGACTGTTGAGGGAAGTGTATGAACTGGTGTCAAGGACTCGGACTAATCCCTCTTGGCGTCTGAGTGGGGGAGATCACGGTGTTTCGAGTCACTGGAGCTGTGAAAGGGGTCTGTTCTGCATTGTTGTGGTGCCATTTTTTCCCTGCGTTATCCAGAGGTAAAGGGAGAATCTAGGTGGTGAGTCGTTGGCCTCCTAGAGGCTCTCTGTCAGATTTTGTGGTCCACCGTGTTGAATATCTGCCCCTAGAAGGTGGTGGGCTGGATGGTTGCTGCTATTTGGCGGCAGCATTTCTGGCTCTTCTGACCAGCTCCGGTTTGGCTGGAGAGCCGACCTGGGAGCGGTAAGGTCCGTTTTGTGGGCGGTGTTCACATGGTGAATACCTGAATCTGCCCGTGGCTTGTTATTTCCTCTCTTTATGGTACGAATATTGGAAAGCCTTAGACTCATTTTGCGGCCCTGAATCTGTTTCCAGGGGAGGAAGTATTGCGAAGTGGCTCCTACAGCAGGAACAGTTGGACTCGTTATTTCATACTGGTGGTGAGAGCCCATATGGGATTATGGACTTTTACTGCTTGAACTATTCTTTCTGGGATTTGCAGACTTTGTTCCACTCTTGGAATCTTTTCTGCCTGCACTGACCCTCCCAGAGTGGTGGGAGCTCCTTGGAAGGGTTTGAACTGGGGGTGGGGTCTTTCTTTTTGTATTTTTATTTTACTTTTTGGATGCATGGAGTGAGAGTACATGCCTCTATATTTGGTTATCCTTACGGTGGATGGTGGGAGCTCCACTGTGTTAAAAGACTGATTTTATATATTTAATTGAATTATTATTGCATGTCCTTTGGATAATTTGACTGTTTAATTTATCTAGTTAAGTTTTGTGTTTTTAAGTTTATAGTTTTATTTTTTAGTGGGATTTCTTGGGAGTATTGAGATCCCTGGTTCTGGCCCGCTGCTTATGGACGACGATATTTATTTTCATCGTACCCCCCGTCATGCACTATTCATCCGCCGCTCTTCATGCCCTCCGCCCTTTTTTTGCCCCCTTTGTCCTTCCCTGTATACCAACGTTGTAGGGCATTGGGGATTGTGCGTGGTAGGATTTGGAGGGTGGGGAGGTGTGAACAGCGGGGGATGAAGGAGGGGGTTGTTTGCATTCGGCCGGTTAAGTCCAGAAGACGCCCTGGGGTGAAATGGAGTGACGACTGGGATCTTTCCTGGTTGGTCCCCATACCCAAGGGCACCACCCTTTTTATTAATGGTGGGCAGACGGTTGGGGTTTCCCAGGAGTCCTATCCAACTCGGGCGGTGTTGTGAAATGCCAGGTCCGTTGTGAACAAGATTGCCATTTATTGCGGACTTGGTAGGTACAGCGGACCTGACTTGCATTACCGAAACCTGGCTGGATAGTAATGTAGGCCCAGTTTTTGAGGCAGCTATTCCGGCCGGTATTCGTGATTCACCCACATTGGATCGCAGGGTAGGGGGTTATGGCTGTTTCAAAACCGAATTGGACCTCACTAGTGTTCCAGTGGAGGAGACCAGATCTTTTGAGAGTGTCGTGGTGGCAGGTGGAGGTTATAGAATGGTTCTCGTCTATCATCCACCCGGTGATGAGAAAATTTTCTTAAAGGAAGTGGCGGATTTCGTCGTCGACCAGGTATTTGAGTCGCCCAGGTTGATGGTGCTAGGTGATTTCAATGCCTGGATAGATGATGAACTCTTGCCGTTTGGTCAGCACTTCCTCCAATTGATGTGTTCATTGGGCCTCTCACTGGTAGTTACCTCTGCCACTCATAAATATGGCCACTCACTCGATCTGGTCTTCCTGCTGGGTTTGGAGGCCTCCGAGGTGAGGGTGGAACCAGTCGGTTGGTCTGACCACTACACAGTGAGGTTCAATTTTGGCACCCCCTCGAGAGACCTACCCCAGTGGAGATGGTCAAGTACCGCCTTTATGGGATGTTACGCCCACTGGTCTAACCATGCGTTCTTGACCTATCAGAGTTTCCTGGGTTGAGCATGAATCCGAAGTAATGGTGCAGGCCTATAACAAGGCTGTCACCTCTGCTCTGGATTTAATTGCTCCCACCCGTGTCTGAACCTCTCTCCCTTCGCCCCCAATCCCCATGGTTTGATCAGGATTTGAGGGAGTTGCGGAGACTTGGTCGCAGGTTGGAGAGAGGTTGGCGGAAGTCCAGCTCTGATGCCGACCATCTTAGACTTCTAGAGCATTATAAACTCTACCAGTCAGCAATTACTCATAAGAAGGCAGTGTTCCTGTCCGGAGAAATTGCTGCCGCTCAGAATCGACCAGCCCAGCTCTTTCTGAACTGTGGACAGGCTGTGCAACCCAGCCTGTCTGCAGATCTGTCGAGCTTTTTCACAGTTACAGTGTGAGGAGCTTGCTCAATTCTTTGCTGATAAGGTGGCCGACATCAGGGCCGAGATTTGCGCCGCCTTCTCCATGGGAGTTGCAGTGGTCCAGCCTATGGTTGCAAGCACCTTGTCCACCTGGAGTTCCTTCACAAGGCTGGAAATCGAGGATATTATGAGGATTGTCCTAGGTATCGCACCACTAGCTGTAGTTAGATCCAGGTCCCACAGGCCTGATTGTGGGCTGTGGGGAGGTCATCATCCCGGTTCTCACCAGGATAGTTGGGTGTTCCCTGGACACTGGTGAATATCCCCGCTCTCTGAAGGAGGCGGTAGTGACACCAGTGTTGAAAAAGACATCTTTGGACCCCGACTCCCTGGTAAACTACAGACCCATCTCAAACCTCCCCTTTATTGGGAAGGTTATCGAGAAAGTGGTGGCAGCCCAGTTAGACAACCATCTTACTATCCATAATATCTACGATCCTCTTCAATCAGGTTTTCGTAAGAGACACAGCACTGAGACTGCGCTGGTTCGGGTCCTCAATGATCTCTTGATGCTGAGAGACCAAAAAAAATGGTCCATTTTGGTCCTTTTGGACCTGTCAGCAGCTTTTGACACTGTAGACCATGGGGTGTTGCTTGAGCGCCTGAGATACATCTGTGGGCTGTCGGGCTTGGTCCTCAGATGGTTTACTTCCTTCCTCACAGGTAGAACTCAGAGGGTGGTATCGGGGATTTTTTCCTCTGAGCCTACTGCTCTGACCTGTGGGGTGCCTCAGGGCTCTGTGCTTTCTCCCATGTTGTTTGCGGTGTACATGCTTCCCCTCGGAGACATTGTAAGAAGATATGGGCTGGAGTTTCATTGTTATGCCGATGACATCCAGCTCTATCTATCTTTTGTACCTGACTAGAATAGAGCTATCTCAGTGTTTAACAGCTGTCTCAGGGAGATCCAGGATTGGATGAGGTCCAGCTGGCTGAAGTTGAACTCTGGGAAGACTGAGGTGTTGGTTGTGGATCCCGGTCGCCGGATCAAGGGGTCGGGTGGATGCTTAGCCTCCGGTCTATTCTTGGGAGGTGTGGAGCTCCTGACCTCTGAAAGGGTGCGAGATCTGGGGGTGATTCTGGATGATTAGCTGACTCTGCGTGCGCAAGTGTCAGCAGTCGTTAAGACATCCTTCTACCATCTTAGGAACATCGCCAGGATCAAGCACCTCATTCCATATGGCGACCTACCTACACTGATCCACGCCTTTGTGACCTCTCACCTGGACTACTGCAATTCCCTTTACTTTGGGCTGTCTGGGTAGATATCCACCGCCTGCAGCTAGTGCAGAACTCGGCAGCCCAGTTGTTAACGGGGACTTCTCGTTCCTTGCATATCACACTGGTGCTCCGAGATCTGCACTGGCTGCCGATTCAGTGGCGGATCACCTTTAAAGTAGGTCTTATGACTTATAAAGCCCTACACGGGTTGGGCCCTGACTACCTGAAAGAGCTCCTTGTGCCTTACCGACCGACGCGTCCACTCCGCTCCACCAACAAGGGGTTGCTAGAGATCCTGAGGGTTAGTTTAAAATCTTCTGGTGCCCGAGCTTTTATGTTTGCAGCACCCACCCTCTGGAATTCTCTACCACGTTGGATTCGAAAGTGCATGACAGTGGAGGGTTTTAAAAAGGGCTTAAAGTCCTTTCTATGGAACAAGGCATTTTCAGATAATGCTGATGTATTTTAATTGCCCCGCTGTTAATTTTAGTCATATGAAGTATTGTATGGTTTTAGAATGTTTTTATCTGTAATTTATTGTAATGCTCCTTGGTTTTAAGAAAGGCGCAGACAAATAAAGTTTATTATTATTATTACCACTGTGATGGATAGCAGGGTGTCTAGTGTCTCGGCCTGTTGTTTAGAGATGGTGGGGCGATTCACTGACCTTAGGAATTCTCAGGTGTCTTGCAGGCTTGCCTCCCTGGTAGAGGCATATAGTGAGGTGTAATATGTCTTCATGACTTTGTTTAGCTCTGAGTTGATGGTGTGGACTACTCCCTCTGTGTCCCTCAGTCCTACTATGTGCCTCTCCTTTTGTTGTTTGCTTAACCTATATGCCAGTACCTTCCCCCCTTTTCCCTTCCCACCTCCCCAGTACTTCTGTTTTAACCTGAGAATGGACATCTCTGCTTTGCAAGACACAAGGGAATTGATCTCCTATCGGAGACTAAGGATTTTCCACCCTAGGGGGCAGTGCAGGTTCGGGTGAGTTTGTCTCTTGTGTTCTCCCTATGCCACTTTCAGCTCTTTCTCCAGGTTGCCTAGATGTTTTTTGCATTGCCTTCTTTTGGCCACTACATAGCCTATAATTTTGCTCCTCATGGTGGCCTGAAATGCCTCCCATATATTCCCAGCTGTAGTGTCCTGGAAAGGGTTCTCTTTGAAAATATTTTTGACTTCTTCTTGGGCCCAGGTGACAAACTCCATGTCCTTCATTAGCAGGGGGTCCAGACTCCAGGATGTGAAGGTCAGGGTTGGCGGGCCCCATAGTATGATCATCTGGACTGAGGCATGACCTGAAATTAGAATGGGCAATATCTCAGAGGCTACTGCAGTTTGGGTAATCTGCAGGGAGGTGAGCCAGAAGTCTATACCACTGTGTGTTCCATGTACCACAGACTAAAAAGAGAAATCCCTTGCTCGGGGGTGCAGTACCCTCCACATATCAGCTAGGCTCTGGTATTTCATCAAGCTTTGTAGAGCAGTGTGCTCCTTCCCATGGGAGTCCCCCAACCTGGAGTTTCTGTCAGTCAATGGGTCTAGGGCCAGACTGATTGGAAATCCCTCCTTAAGATGGTGGGGGTCCCCATTTTAGTCAGGTGCATGGCCTACTCCGAGAGTATGGAGCCCTGTCCGGACACATGCTTAACTGGACCAAAAGTGAGCTCTTCCCCATAGGTAGAGAAGACAGAGTAGGGTTAATTTCAAACCTTGGGGCACTGGTTATGGTTGACCACCTCAGATATTTAGGCATTTACCTCTTGGCCAAACTGAGCTCCCCGTACACCTTAAATTACAAACCACTGTCTCTCTGGCTAGCTGAGGATTGTGAATGGTGGCAACCCTGCCCCTGTCTCTGCTTTGGAGGGTGAACACTGTGAAAATGATGATACTACTGAGGTGTCTATATCTGTACCAATCACTGTCCATCTCAATCCTACTGACATGCTTCAGGCACAAAAACACTGTACTGCATGGGTTCCTCTGGAGAGGGAAGACAGCCCGGGTAAGGCGAAGCATCCTCCAGCTTCTGGTGAAAAAGGAGGGGGAGGGCCTTCCCTTCTTCCAGTAATACTACTGAAAGGCCCAATTGGCGTTTCTTCTGGTGGGAAGGGGGGCAGCCCCCACCAGGCTGCCACTGGAGGAGGAGGAACTCAGGACTCCCCTCTACACTGGGCTGCTGTTGATGGCCCTGCAGTTTTACAGGGCAGCAGTGCTGACAAATCCCTTTTCAAGGGCCACTTTTTTTTTTATTTACCGTGCTTTTTCTGGCCCCGGCTGCCCGGTACCTCATCCTGGTCACGGACCCTTCGACTTCCACTCCCTCATACTGGCCGCGACTCCCTGATACCCCCTGACTTTCCCCCCAGGGTGGGATTGTGGCACCGGCCCAATGTGCTTCATTCCATGGGATAGGTCAGGTAGCCAGCCTGAGAGAGAGCTAATTGAAAGCAAGGACAGGTTTCATCAAGGGCGGCTGGCAGCTATTTTCTAGGCTGCCCCAGAGGAGGGGACATGCAATGATGTCCAGCATGCACCCCGCCCCTTTTGTGTGTTGACACCAGTCGCATGTGGTTCCCCCAGCCTCTGCCAGGGGTCCCTCGGGCGCTGGATACTCTACCCCTCCCTCTCCCTAGAAAAGGAGAGCAGCCCATGGGATACTCAATCCTTCTCCCACAGCCCGCCCTCCTACTCCCCTGTGTCCATTCCCGAACCCGGGTCACCGGCATCACAAGGGGAAATCCAACCACTGTGCCAGTGGGCTGGCCTTCAAGGGCCAATTTAAGGACCTGGCTGGCAGCCCACAGACATATGGGGCACCCCCTAGTGCAATTCCCATATACACACACCTTATCACAGCATTGAGGAAAAAGGGACCCTACACAATTAGAGTGCACCAATGGCTGCCAAAATGGTGCCACCTAGGAATACACTTGGTACACCAGCTGTATGAGGGAGACAGGCTTAAGGACTTTGCCATGGTGGCATGGACCTGACACATGGACCCTAGAGATTTCTTTGTCTACTACAGGATGAGACACATGTTGGGGGAGACGCTGGACTTGACACATGGATGGGCGAGACCCCCCCCCTTTGAGGAGGAACTCTATACACCCCAACCATGCAGAATGCCACTGACAACATTTTACCAGACCCTAATGGGTATGGAGGATGATGCTGCACAGACAGTGATAGCCAAGTGGAAGGAGGACCTCTCTGTATCAATAGGATCAGCCACTTGGAACTTGGCCACAGAGCACCTGGGCTCTTGCCCTTGAAGTAACAAGCTAAGGCAGGTACACCTTAATTTTATGTACAGGGGGTACCTCACACCACAGAGATTGCACACCATTTATCCAGAGAATGCGAATATATGCCCTAAGTGCCTGGGGGAGGATGCAGACTTCTTACACTTGGCACTGACCTGTCCAAGGGTGGCTGTGCTCTGGCATGATGTCCACAGAATAATGAGTAGAGTACTGGGATACAGCCCCTCTAAATCTCCATTGGAGCTCATGTTGGGAGCAGATCTAAAACAACCGCAGTGTAGGATGTATGCCCCGTTGTGGTCTCTGGCCATGGTCAATGCCAAAAAAACTATTGCAAAGGCCTGGATGTCAGTAAGTCCCCGATCCATCGCCCAGTGGGCAAATAACATGAGACAGTGCCTAACACTGGAGAAAATACAACACACAGCTAATGAGAGCTTTGGGACCTTAGAGCAGATTTTGACCCCTCTCTTGGTGGCTACAGAGGTGGGTTACTTTCCCGCCTGAGTAGTTGGGTGAAGAGCAGGCCCTCCTAAGGCACAGATACATCCTGTGGTTCAGCTAGACTTCCTTTGTTGTCTTATATCTATGTAAAATAGACCAGTGTTTGATATGTTTAGATCTTTATACACTATATCACTGTATTACACCGCGGGGACACCGATGGGTGTCTTTAACTGGCATGTATAAACTGTACCATACCATTGCTTGCATTTAATAAAAATAAATAAAAGTTAGCCATAATCTAAGTTTGAAGAGGTCAGTGGGGGAAGGATTATTCAATACTTAATAGTGGAGGAAAACAGGTGTCGATGGGTGGTGGTAAAAGACCTGGGCAGTGGCCTATCTCGGTTTCTCGGGTGGGGTGGTTGCTCCCCTGCCTCCTGGTCTCTCTCCATTCCGGATTCTGTACAGGGCCCCGTGGCTAAGCCTGGGCTGAGCAAGTTACTCAGTGCTCCTCCCTGGGTGCTGAGGGCCTAGTTCCTTGTTACCTTATCTAGTCCCCAGTATCCTATCTGCAAACGTTCAGTGCTGCTGTCTATCCTGTGTGCATTAAGCATGCACTGTTTAGTGAGTGACAGTGCTAACCTAACTACACATCTCCTGCCTGAACATAATAACACATCAAACCAGTTCAAACTATATACACATCACACAAAAATGCTAAGATGGAGACACCAAGTGTAAATGATCGCCTGCATAATGGGACATAGCAAGATCTACTTAATGGCTCCTGAAGGTGTGGCATGTCTGTCTGGGAGAAGAACAGTAGTAACATTGGTGTCCATAACTGACGAGTTAGCGAGGGTCTGCCCAAGCTGCTGTTCCTATGTGGATTAAAATGAGGTGGCTTCCAGGGTTTTATTTTCCCTCTTAAGAGCTGCTGGTCCTCCCATTGCGGGATCTTGATTAGGCTTCCTGGTGTCAAGCCATGTATAGAAGCACATCTTGGGGGGGGGGCAGAGGATGGGGAATGATAGAGAGCCCTGGTGGTGTGGAGCTGGGGATGAAGCTGAGGCGACATCATGCCTTCCACGTGTACCCTCAGTGGGAAGTTACCCGATGAAGCCCCTTTCTATTTTGGACTTTCCTCAAGCATCCGAGTTGTTGATGGAAAGGGTGGGGTGCCTATGTATAGTCCTATACCCAGCTGGGGCCTCACAGTTGGGTGTTCCTGGGGGGGGGGTATTCAGTTATTTCCTTCATTACACCACCCAGTAATTCGATCTGGTTGCTCTCACCTCCCCTCCCCTGGCTGCTAAGACTTGCCTTCAGTGCTCCAGTTGTGGGGGGCCAAAGGGGGCCTTTTCTCTATGCTGCTGCACATCCAGTAAGCTTCCTCAATACAAACCTAACACAGACCCATTTACCTCTTATCGGTTATGCCCCATGTTTATGCTGTGTTTATGCCCAGTCAGGAGGGAAGGGGAGTGAGGCACTGTTCTGGGCCCTGCCGCATGGTAGCCTTCTTGCAAATGTGGGGAGATGGCATTGTAATTTGGTGCCAGGCCTCTGTTAGGTATTCAGCACATTTTCAGGTGGCCCCAGTCCCTCTCCCCCTCCCAGACCCTTCCCAACTTAAAAAGCATCAACATAAATAGTATTAATCTAGTCAGGCAAATCCATGGTTGTAAGCATATCCTCCTGCTGATCTTGCTGGGTTGGGGTCAGTCTGGTTACCTCTGGAACTTCTTCAGAGTCCTCCGGTGCTGTTCCACTGGGTTGCTGTGTCATGGGTTGCCACTGCTCATCTTCTGTCCTCCAGTACCTGGCTGACAATGTTTTGGTCTGTGGAGGCTGTTCTTCTGGGTGTGCTGGTGGTGTGTCTTGCGGCCTGTCCAGTGACTCTGGAGATTTGGACCTTAGGGCTGCATACCTGTTCTCTGTCATCTGCCTCACCAGGGCTGTCAATTCCTCCCTCTGCTGCACGCGGTATTCCCGGCGGGTGTTGGGTCTGGCTTTTGCTTGGGGCTGATCCCATTTGTGGTGAGAGCCTTTCAGGGAACATTTTCTGCTCCGGTGGGGAAAGGCCCATTCACTCTTTGCTTGGTACCTCTCCTCAGTCTCCATATCTTCTAACTCCTGTTTTTGCCTGGGTTCTGCCTCTGGTGTTGTTTTAGGGCTGCTATGCATGGGAGGGCTGGGTCTCGGAGCACGCATCTCTTTTGGCCAGGTTTGTTGTGAGAAAGTCCTCCAAGGCCTCTGGGGTTGTGAAGAGCAATGGCACCCCATTGTGAACTACCTGCATCGCGGCCGGGTAGCAGAGGGAGTACTGAAGGCCCAGGCTCATGTGTTGGGCCTGCATGTACTCACGCCTCCCTGCCAAAAGCTCTTTAGAAAAATCCTGGTATATAGATATCGGGTGCCGTTGCCAGTTCAGGCGACCCACCTCTCATGACCTCATCAGAATGAACTGCCTTGTAGTTTAGCTTAAAAGTTTTACCAGTATGACTCTCTGTGTTTCTCCCTTTCATGGCGCTGGGGCGAGTGTTCTATGGGCCCTCTCAATGTCCATGCGGAACTCTTGTTGCAGGCCCAGGATTTTCAGAAGGCCCTGCTGGAGGAACTGTACAGTGTCTTGTTTTTCTGCTCCTTCCAGGAAACTCAGCAGATGTAGATTGTTTTACCTGCTGTAGTTTTGCAGGTCATCCACCTTCAGTATAAGGTTTTGTATTAGAACTTGTTCCCTTTTTGAGGCCCGGACTTCCTTCAAGGCAGCCTCGTGTGCCGAGACCTGTTGCTCGATCTGGAAAATGCACCCCTCCAACTGCTAAATGGTAGATATTTGTTGTAAAGCCACAGTTACTTCGGTCATTTGTTGTAAACATGCTGCTGACATCCCTGGGGTCATGTAATTCCTCCCGTGGTGGCATCATGCTTCTGATGCAGAGAGCTCTAGAATGTCATCAGAGACTGAGACTCGCTCCGATTTGGGCAAAAAAGTTATGTGGTTGTAGCTAGTCTTAAGTTGTGTCAATGTTAATGTCTTAGGCTAGGTGATGCCACCTTTTTTCAGATTCTGATGGATAATTCCACACCTGATATGTGCAGCAAACAGAACAAGCTGCCATCTTGTTTTCCGGTGAAGCCATGCCCCTGCTGGTTAGTATTCTTGTTATCTGACTGTCAGCAGCACAGGCTGACACACTGAATGTATGGTCATTGAAGTATAATCTGCTTCTGATTATTGTTTCTCCACCTGGTTATGTCTCAGCACTTCTTGCAGGTGATGATATGTTTACTTAGGTTTTGTACCTTTCCCTATGTCTGGAGTGACTGCAGTGACATAGAAACATAGATACATAGATCTATAGAAGTTGTCTGCAGAAAAGGCCCATCCAGCCCATCTAGTCGGCCCCTTATTCACTACCTAATATGAAATCATACACCCTAGAAGGTCTCCCCCTGCCCTCCCCTCGCTAGCAATCTTTGTCTTCAGTCCCTGTTTTACCTCCCTGTTCTCTTCCCTCCTACTTCTGACGATGCCAATGTGTGTATCCCATGTTTTCTTAAATCTAGCAACTGTTCTTGCTCTTACCACCTCCTGAGGGAGGCTGTTGCAGAGGTCCACCACCCTTTCTGTGAACAAATATTTTTTCTTGTTCCCTCTGAACATACCCCATTCCAGTTCCATACTGTGCCCTCTAGTCTTCGGACATCTTTTATTCTGAGGTATGCTCCCTTTCTGTACCTTGTTTATCCCCTTTTGGTACTTCAGTGTCCCAAACATTGTCCCCCCTCTCTATCCTCACCTCCCCAGAGTAAAGATCAAGTTCCCTTAGCCTTTCCTCGTAAGGATTCTGGTGCTGGCCCCAGACCATTGTTGTTGCCCTTCTCTGCACCTTCTCCATTATGTCAATATCTTTTTGTAGATGCAGCTTCCATAACTGCACACCATACTCAAAGTTTGGTATCAACAGTCATTTATATAGGGGCATTACCATCACCCTCTGCCTACTGGTTATTCTCTTCATATACAGCCCAACATGCAATTTGCCCTTTCTATTGCCCTGTAACATTATTTTGCCAACTGTAGGCCGTCCGATATGATAATCCCCAGGTACCTCTCCAGCCTTGTTGTTATGACTGCTTCACCCACCAGTTCATATGGGGCTCTTTGGAGTGTGTGACCTATGTGCGTGATTCTACACTTCTTTGTGTTGAACTTCAATTGCAAGGTTTCTTACCATTTCTCCAACATCACCAGGCCCTCCCTCATTGTTTCTACCACCCCTGGTGTGCCCACCCTATTGCAAATCATTGTGTTGTCTGTAAATTGGCACACCTTTAAGCCATCCACAATATCACCAATGTACATGTTAAACAGTACCTTCCACTATACTTACCCTTGTGGCACCCCACTTATCACCCTGCCCTACCCTGAAGAGAACACCATTCACCACCACTCTCTGGCTTCTCCCACTAATACAGTTTTCCACCCAGTTAACTAATTTATCTCCTACCCCAGAACTGTCCACTTTGTCTACTAGCCTCCTGTGAGGGACGGTGTTGAACGCTTGGCTAAACTCCATCTATGCCACGTCCACCTCCCCTCCCTGGGCCATCACTTCTGACACCCACCCCAAAAACTCAATAGGGTTCATCTGGCAATACCTCCCCTCAGTGAAACCATGCTGACTGTGATCCTGGATACCAATGGTTGTAAAGTATTCACCAATTTTCTTTTTTAACAGTTCCTCCGTCTCTTTTCCCACCACTAATGTCTGGCTGACAGGATGATAATTACTAGTCTCTTTCTTGTTATCACTCTGTGCAGGGGCACCACAACCACTCTATTCCTATCCCCTGGAACCTCCCCCGTATCTAGTGATAGGCTGAACAGTGCCATTAATGGTACAGACAGCACTTCCTTTATCTCCTTCAGCACTCAAGATTGTACTCCATCCAGACCCATTGCCTTTTCTACACCTAAGCCTTGCAGATTTATGAGGACATTTTCTAATGTACTGCAAATGGTCTGGTGTCCACCACCTTACCCTGTATGTTCTTGGTTTGTAACACTGGACCATTGTCTTCCCTCTCCTCAGTGAAAACCATACAGAAGCAATTATTACATAAGTCTTTCTTCTGTTGAGCCCCCCTCTACCCGGCCCTCCCTTCCCCTACTAGTCTTGCTATCCCTGGTTTAGACTTTGTTTTGTCACCAATATATCTTAAAAAGGTTTTCCCACCTTGCTTAACTGATTTGGATATCCTTTACTCTGTCATTGCCGTTGCTTTCCTAATTATCTGCTCTGGCTCCTTCAATTTCTTCCTGTACTTCAGTCAATCCTCAATCTTCTGTGTATTTTTGTTCCTCCTGAAGGCTTGATTCCTTTCCCCCTCTCTGTTCTCACTATCTCACTGGTAAATCAAAGTGGCCTCCTTTTTTTCCCTTGATGACTTGCCTTATACATTGTTCCGTATGCCTCATCAAAGTATTTCACATCATGACACAGCATACGTACTCATGTAGTCACTTCCTTATGGTGCTGATGTTATTGGTAATCACCTTGACATTGGTAATTTAGCTTACTCACATTGGAATTCCTATCTGAAACTAAGAGGACCCACTCCTCACATGGAGCTAAAAGTAAATATAGACAATTTTGGCAATGGAAAGTTTAAATATGCTATGTTGTGTGTGTGTGTGGGGGGGGTGCACTGGTACTTTTGGATTGTTTATTGGTAATCACCCCTGATGTGAGTAGCAGGCATTGTAGGGAACCACTCATGATTCCGTCCTTGCATGGCTGACAAATTACTCAGGACACAAAAACAATGAATTCACCCTGATGAGTAACATTTCTCCTCCTGTACTATATGTGTCTGTGCAATGGCCTTCAATCTTGAGTCACACTTCATGTGGCAGTTTGTACTGGATGCTTGTCATATATAGTTCCCACATCGGTTATCTTGTGTGCACTCAACATTGACAAAAAAAAAATTTGTCTTGAACACTTTATTTATGTTCTTACTTGAAACTCTGAAATGTCAACATACAGTAAAACCAAATATTTTCATGTAGGTGCAGATGTGGCAATTGTGTCCGAGTGCCAACTGAGGTAGAATGCCAATGCTACCAGGAAATTGCCAGGGTTGTAAACAAGATGAACAACATATCAAATGTTCAGGATTCTGAAGTACCCACATGTATCACAGAACATCCTGGATTTCATGATGTATGCTTGAGCATATGGGTCCTAGAAACCATTCAATCCACATATCAGCAGTGCCACAACAATGAGAGTTTGCCAATGCATGACTAAGTTCATGCTCTATCAAGATTGTTCAGCACTTCTTAGTTAATTAATGTATTTCTTTATTTGTTTGTGAAAGTTTCAACAGGAAAGGCTTGCTGACCAATCTGCTACTTTACACATTGGTGATTGGGCGAAGGTGAGGTTGGTTAAGAACAACAACCACAAAGTTTGTTAGGTAACCAATAGTTACATACTTGGTAACACAACAACACAATATTGCATGGTGAATCATTACAAACTTGTAACTGCTAACCTGAACTGGTGAAGTACAAGTGCACTAGTAGAGAAGGTAATGCAATGGAATCCGAAGTCAGGCTATGAGTCATACTTGTGTCCATTGCATCGGCGAAAGGAGAGGTCAGGATAAGGAAGGAAAAAATGGAGTGGTAGAGGGAGTACAGTTGTTTCAGATTGGAAGGCGAAATTGAAGAAACAGTATCACATTGGGGAAAGAGGCAAAAAGGTAGTGTTAAAGGGTGTTGCCTTGAAGGGTTGGTGCCGGGAGGATTACAAATCATAACAACAGCTGCAGGTTGGTGAGAAAAAGGAGAAGAAAGGCTAAAGGCAAGGTACATAACAATTGCTTGTTGCCTGTCTCTGCTACGTACTGTCCAGTCCCATTTGAAATGCTACTGTACCAGAGTTTGACCCTCAATGTATTGTGATACTATTCCTCTGTTGTACAACACAACTGATGTCTAGAAATTATGTGTCAGTTGTATCTTTACAGCCACACTCAGCTGTGTATTGTGGGGGGGGAGGGATTAAGTACCATTTGTGGAACATCACTTGGTGGATTGTTTCACCCTTGCAAATCAAGGTATTGTAGTGTTGTGTTGTGTTGTGTCTATACACAGCAACATGTAGGCAGTTGTTATGTGGTGTAACTTGCCTCTACAGGGCCAGCTATTCATAGATACTGCACTGTCATGCTCACCAATGTGGATGGCCATGGCAATGTAGTGACATAGCTGGTGGATAGGTGTATGGTCAGTCACAGTTACTGTGGCTTGTTCATACTGCATCACAAATACAACATTCATTATATATGTATGCTTCTTTCTAGAGCTACTCATCAACCATAACTTACTATATTTTAACTGCTTCAAATATCTTTTTTTGTATGATGCTGCCTAAATAGTTATTACTGATGCAGTCATACATGTTAGTAACACATCTTTACATTTTTCTCATGTCTGTCATCGCTTCCTAGCATACTGGAGCTTTGTGATGTGGTGTTGGGGATGGTTGGGCTGTAGAGTATGCATGGTGCTACCTTTCTACGTTGTGAACTGCATCAGAGAGCACTGGCCATCTGATCAGTATGTGGGTTTCCTGCTCCCACCATGATCCATTGTCCTGCATTGTTGAATCATGTGTACCACAACCAGTTTTCAATTGTATGTTGCTTCTTTACTGGCAGAAACTGTGAAATTAGTGGTGGAAGGACCTCTCCATGGAACCACTCCTGTGTTGGTTTGTCCATTTGAACCATATACTCAAGTGCTGTTCGAAGGTCATCCACAAATTCTGTTGTTTGGAAAAAAATACAAATATGACCTTGACAATGTTTGAAAAACCAAAATAAAGTACACATTACCTTGACAATTATATTCATTGTTAGCATGATGCTTATACACTACTTCTTTATTGTTAAAATAAAACACAACAACAATAATAAACTTTCATTGTTTAGTCACACTGGATGCATTTGGTCAGTGTCCTGATGATGTACAGTGAAGCCCACCAGGATGAAGTGCAGGGCTGCAGAATTTTGCAGTAATGTTACTACAGTAAACAATGCAATTTCAAAGGGAGTTAATCCCTTTTGTCAAGCAGTAAACCTGTCACACTGCGCTTCATCCTGGTGGGCATCACTGTATATGTGCTACTGTCATCTGTGATGGACTGCAGTTTATGAGCAAGGTGTCATTGGATTTGTTCCATTAGGTTCTGTTGGAGGATCCATCACTTGCACCCCCCCCATATGACTATATATAAACACATCAGGATGCCTTATTTCTGACCTAGACACTGCAGTCGAGCAGTGAACTGCGTTTCATGTTCCTTTCCCAACAGTTACTTCATCTATGTGTGTATATATACTGTATATATATTATAGGCATGGTTGTGCCCCTATAGTTAGGGTTGAGTAGCCTGTTTAATGCTAAACTTCAAAATTTGCACTTTAATAACTTTGCAACTGATCAATGGATTTGTACAAAATGTGGTATGTGCTGTCCTGTGGGGTAGATCTCTTGATGTGGCAATTTTCATTCTGGTTGGATGTGCAGATTGTAGGACCCAGATAGTAAAATAAAGTAAAAAGCCACCATTGTTTGCAATTTTTTCCTCATTGTCTTGCACCCAGATGCTGTAGAATTTTGTGTTGATTGTTTTATGGTAGAAAGAACTTGAGTAACAGAACTGTCACTGTTAGTTTATTGCAACAATATTAAAGTGTTGCAAAGGTATTAAGTTTTTAAGTTCCCATTACATCCTAGGAGAAATTATTTTTTCAGGATAGATGTAAAAAGTCTGACAAAGGATTTGATCTCATGAACAAAGATTTAGCCTCTTGCGATCCATTCCTTTTCTGTGAGGAAAAAATCCTTTTTCATGAGGAAAAATCCTTTTTCATGAGCTGCCATCTTGGTTGTTTTTCACCAACTCAAATACATGGAAAATACATAAAAATGTCGACATTTTACAAATCAAACACCAGAGCCTAGCTAGATGGGCCTCATTTAGCTAGATTCTGGTGTTTGTTTTTTGGAATTAAGGCCAGACATACTTTTTCTGAGCACCCACAATCCTGGGTGCCCAGCTTAATGAGAGGATCCTTCCCCTGCATTCTCTGTGTGAGAACACCAGAATTTCTTGACTTCTGCAGCCAGTTAGAACTCATGCTGCCAGCTGCAGTGGAAGCTGTGAGCTGGTGGTTAACTAGCCCATAGTATCTCCTTTTTTTTTTAATCCCACAGTGTATATAAGTCTTCACTTGTCTTACATTCAAACATGTCATGATTTGGAGCTACACAGTCTCTGCTTTCAAGTTGGGGGTGCTAGGTTACTTCCGGAATCCCCCCCTTACCATTACCAGCAGCCATGAAGCTTTTAATTACTTTTAACTCTGATTGTCCAATTTTCCAATCCTCATAAAAAAAGAAACAAAAAACATCTTTCAGTGTGCTTCTTGGAATATTTCTTTATTTTTGTCAGTTGAGCCTTGTATACTAGGCAGCTAGTCATACTTCAGAGCAACATCACCTCCGCTCACAAACTGGGAGGAGAGGCTACTCCCAAAATCCCCACCTGACCATAGCTAAGGAAATTCTAGTGGGGTAGGAAGAAATATGCTGCTAGTTAACTAAGATCTGCAGCTTAGCCATTAGGTAGGGAACTGGGCAGATGAGGCAGGCCAAGAGGTCCTTATCTGCCATCAAATTCTGTGTTTCTATGTTTCTATGATCATTACCAGCAGACATGAGGCTTTTGATTACTTGTACTTTGACAGTCCAATGCTTCTAACATCATCAAGAACCCCTCTTTTGGTATACTTATTAAAGAAAGGCTGTGATAGCACAGATAACATGTAGAAAGAGCCAATAAAGTATTCATTCCATCACTGAGAATATAACACTGATTGCTTCACATACAGATAGAAATTAAGTTAAACTGGTTCCAGCATGTAAACATAAAAGCCTCTTGTACTATGTTCCAAAGAGAAGACAGTTTCAGTCATTAATTGCAAGATGAGGATGTGGAATTGGGGGTCGTTGAAAGGGCAACTGTGTTTAGTGGTACACGTTATCTTACTATAGTTAGCGCTGTGCCTACTAGCAGATAGAAATGAAATGTGAAATGGAGATAAATGGGCTCCTGCAAGTGAACATGAGAGTCTCCATTTGCGGGGGTAGGGGGGATATGTTAAAAAGTAATGACAGCTCTGTATTTATTTAAATAATTCAACATTCTTATGGCACAGTAGTCATATACTGTATATAGTGATTTACTACAAAAAGTGAATGTGCATATTGCATGAATGCTATTTGACAGGGATCAAATCCTTAAAAGCAATGTGGCCAGGATATTCAGAAGTGGGCAGCTGCGGGGCGCATCTACTTGTGCCACCCTAATATTTGCACTAGTGCAAAAAAATGGCATATTCAAATGAGATGTATGATCCCAACGGATCATGCATCCAGTCTGGATATGGCAACTTATGCGGGCGGTACAAATGTGGGTGTCCGACAATGCAGTAATGCTTCATGGGCATGGGCTGAATACCTCCAATGGGGGATGAGCTGGTACATCCTGGATGCACTGCACCCCTAATGGTAATATTCAGCCAGGATAAATAAATATTCAGGTATGCAGGGCACAAGCAGAGCCATTGCGTATGCCATTATGTGTCCATTTGCATATCTGCATCCAGCAGGATCGCCCAAGCCAGCCTGCAGCCCCCAGCCGATCCGCGTTAAAGAGTAAACTGTCCTTGTAGTGTTTCCATGCTGTAGAGGCACCCCCCCATCAAACCCCTGTTAACACAAGTAAATTGGCCTCAGATTATTATAACAGTGTGACAACCCCCCCCCAACAGATCCCTGTTAACATATCAAAACTGTCCCCTGGATTATCATAACAGTATAGAGCAACCTTCCTCTGGCCTGATACCCATTTAAACATGAAACATGAAACCCATCCTCTGAATTATAATAACAGTGTAGAGTAACTCCCCTCCCAGCCCGATCCCCATTGGGAATGATTAAATCTCCTCAAAATGTTCCATAGCGCAGCAGTACCCCCCTTCCAGCCTGATCCCCATTTGTAATGACATATTTAGTATTGTACAGTATGTGTATGAGACCTGAACAGTTGGCGGCTGGCCATGGCAGGGTGAGGAAGGCCGTGCCAGTTGCCAGCATAAGTTGGGGGGGTGCTGGGTGGGGAATCCTGCCTACTGAGTCAGGGGGTCACTGCACTATGGAAAGATTTATGGGGCATGGTATGTCATTAGAAGCTGGGATCAGGCTGGGAGGGGGTACTGCTGCACTATGGAACATTTTGGGGGCATTTTACCATTCCCAAAAGGGATTGGGCTGGAGGGGGGTTACTCTACACTTTTATATTAATCTGGTGGACAGGTTTCATGTTAACAGGGATCAGGCCAGGAGTGGGGTTGCTCTACACTGTTATAAAAATCCAATGGACAGTTTTCATTTTGTAGCAGGGATTGGGCCAGGTAGGGGGTTGCTGTACACTGTTATAATAATCGGGGGACAGTTTTCATGTTTTAACTGGGAATGGGTGGGGGGTGGTGTTGCTCTAAACTGTTATAATACTCTGGGGAACTGTTTACTTGTATTAAGGGGAATTGGGCCAAGGGGGGAGGAGTTGCTCTACACTGTTATACTAATCCGGGAGACTGTTTGCTTGTGTTAATGGGGATCAGCTGGGAGGGGGGTGCCACTGCACTATGGAAACATTATGGAGGACATTGGCACATTTCTAACAGGGATTAAGCTGGGTGGGGGGAGTGCTGTGCTGGTGTGTGCACTACTGTAGCCTGCCTGTGGGTGGCCAGAAGTTAGGCATGCTTTTTTCATGCCTAACTGCGCCGCTCATCTCCTGCACTTGGGTGGCCCATCTCTTCTGAATATCCCTTTGAGCTGGATATTCATAGGCATGCTCCCTCATCTTGGGCCACATACGTTAACTTTGGGCCATGGCCCATCTCCAGTTGGGCAGCCCATCTCCCTCCTTTGAGTATGGGAGTTTGGAGCAACTTTTGAGATGGGCGGCTCATCTCCGTTTGTTCCAGAGATGTGCTGCTCATCTCTTCTGAAAATGTGGACCCGTAAGTCTACAACTTAATATTTCTTGGTAGTGGATAGGGATATCTGTCCACACTGCCATTATTACTGTCGCCACTTTTCTGTCAAATGCTTTCACTAGCTCTAGTTCCTATGGGCTGATAGCAGGCTGTTACAAATCATATCTGACTTTTGAATGACTGCATTCATTTGTCTCCCACAGCATTGTGAATAGACTGTGGGCCAGATATTCAGAAATGCACCAAAGGCAGGTGCAAGTCTGGCGCAGCGCAATTCAGATGTGCTGTGGCACCGCGGGTGCCATATTCAGAAGTTGCACAGGCTGCACTACACCAGTGCAACTCAGCTGAATATGGCACACATGCACCATGGCGCAACCTGAGATGAACCGGTGCAACTGAGGAAGTGCAGAGCAGACCTGTGCATCAACACTGGGGGCAGCACACATAGAAGAGACCCAGGGACACAGTCAGGGAAGCACAGTGACAGTGGCCTCAGGCCCTCCACCTGCAGGGCACACCAGTGCACTCACAGGCACCTAGGAACCATACCCCAGAACACAATGGTGGCATGGCCAGCAGGTAACAGGAGGGGACAAAGGCCAATGCAAGGCTGCCAAACATGCCCCCCCAGCACCCAACCAGCCTGCTGTGCTCACCACCATGTGGCATTGGCAGTTCATCCCTAGGACCATGGAGCCAAGCACACACATGCCCCATATGGAGACACATAGCCCACACACTGGCCAGTGAATGAGCCAGGACTCAGGCAGAGTGTCATACCACATGGGATGAGGTGCCCAACAGGGGATGCAGAGGTCCCCACCCCAGCATGCGGACGTGTCCAGAACGAAGACCATGGCTGTGTGCCACCACCACCATGCACACACCTGCTGCCCACCCTGACCACCACCCCATGGAGACTTTGAAGCCACACAGCACACACACCCAACTGTGGGATGGCCCCACCAAAATGTGACACACCACTGTACACAGCAGGGAACCACGGTAGCACCCCATGTGCCCCCCACCCCTATGCACACACCATGGACAGACACCGGATCACTGCAGCATGGCTTCACATGCCACCTGCAAATCAGACATGGACACAGGCATGTAGGTGAAAAAGGTTTATAACAGTAATATGTGGGCAACAATAGAAACAGGGGTCAGGGACAGGGTAGGTACCATGATGGATGGGGACAGGGATCAGTATCTGTACAGTAGAAAGGAGGACTGTAGAGGAACGAGACAACAGGGATAACTGGGGCTATATACATCCAACTCAATGTCGGCCACATCCGGATGCCCCACCATGCCTCCGTTCATGCCTGTGCGTAGCTGTCATGTGTCTGATGGTGATGAACACGTTCAGCATACTGGATATGATGAGCAGGATCCACCACAGGAGCCTCATCTGCATCCTCTGAGGCTGTTAGGCCACTGACTGCCTGACACCTATGGCAAGGGGAAGGACAGGTGATCAGTGCAATGGGCCAGGGAACCGTGCCCACCCACAGTGCACAATGGTAGCATGAGCACACACCCCTGGAGAGCCCTGTATGGACACCCCCAAGGGGGTGCAGTGCCAGCCAACAACATTGCACACCATGGTGGTGCAGAGAGGTGGGTGTCACCGCACAGTGGCCACATGACCGCATAGTGACAGTCACATGGCACAGTGCAACAGCAGCACTGCAGCAATACCGATGGCATCCGTGTGCATGCTCACCTCACCAGCAGCCGTCACATGGGTCCAAAGGATGGGCCACAGTGGCATGCATGATGCTCATGACACATGGCACAGGCAGCCATGGCTGCACCCACTCCCTACTGCTACCCCATATGTACATTGGGAATGACCATGACATTGCTTATCTGCCCCCTGCAGTGTAGCTGGTGCTCATTGTCCACCTTCAGGGTGTGCTGCTCTGTTGTGCTCTGCCTCCACCTAAGCCTGTCTGCGGTCCTCCAGCCCTGGGAATGGAAAGACGAGAGGTGGACATCAGTACATGATCACACCATCTGTCCCCCCCCACCACACAGCCCATTGTACACTGGGCATGCCCCTGTCCATCCCGTGGTCTGCACACCAGCACAGCCACAATGCATGCAGCTGCATGGAATTCGGTGATGGGCAGGATGACAATGTACCCCACTGCAGGACATGCCAGGCAGCGATGCTAACAGCACAGTACTGCACCAGGGCAGACATGCAACACGCAAACACCTACCTGGCTGTGGCACTGCACCATGCCGGATGCGTGCCTTCAGCCTCCGGAGTCGGTCAGGGTCTCTCCTCTGCAGGTCACCATAATGGTGCCTGCACTGCTCTGCTGTGTATGACACACCCATCCTCTTCTCCAAGGCCTCTGATATGGACTGCTACACCAGGCCTCTGGCCTGCTGCAGGGGCACCTGCCCAAAAAGCTGGGCCTCATCGGGCTGGACGGCAGCCACAAGGTTCACTACCTCAATGTCCAACCAGTTGAGGGCACGGTGTCTGGTTCCCTGCACCATAGACAGCTTTTGGTGCGGCACTGTAAATGGCAGTGAAAAGTGCACGTGTCTGCCACAGGTGCAAGATGCGTGATAGGATATGAATGACTGCTATTGCGCAGCATGTGGATGCATGCCAGGATGTGCAGTGCAGGACCATTGCGCAATGATGGGCATGCGCCCTATGCCATGGCCTAGTGGGGTCACAGGGTCACATAGGTGACTCGTAGGTCACAGGTCAGCATCCAGTGTGCAGTGCATATGTGCATGATAGGGTACATGCTAGGATGTGCGAGCATGCACAAAGCCACACCTGCGCCACATGCACAGTGCTGATGCGTTGCACAGTCCATGTGTGTTGCGTGATTGTACCATGGGATATGGTGTACACACATGTGCACTGCAGGCACACGCACCATGCATGTGCAAGTATTGCACCTTGGGGTTGCTCCGGTGCAACACGAATGTGCATGGTGCAAGTCTGCGATATTTAGCCATGGTATGCAAATGACCTCATGAGCTGATACATGGCGCAGTGAGGAGCATTAGCATATCATTACAATTGCACTCACCCTCATTTGCATGTGTTGAGCCAAAAAAGTGCCAAAGAACAGCACAGGCCACAGAACAGTATTGCAACCTTTCAGATAAGTAACTGGCAACATGGATGAACAGAGGCCTACTGCAACTGTTCAACTGATAGCTGTAACATTCATTGCTGTCACTAACACACACTGGTGTGCATTCCCCCAGGTGGCAGAATGTCAGGTGAGGAAGGTGAGGAGAATCAGGCGTCTACACACAAGCACAGGCCCAACTTTACAGCATCAGAGGCCACTGTCCTGTATGAGGTCCATATGAACAGGGAGGCCCTTCTCAGTGGTGCCACAGGCACACTGCAGGAGTGGGTTGTGGGCTGGAATGAGGTGGCACAGTATGACAACACCCACGGCCAACACCATCACACCCCCAGGAGTGCAAGAAAAAGATTGGCACCGACAGGAGGCACATTAAGGAGAAGATAGCTGCCTTCCAGGCATCCTACAGGGTAACCGGTGGTGGCCCAGCAGCAGGTCCTCCGCTGACAGCTTCGGAGGAACTGGTGGCACCGAGCATTAGCTGAGCATCAGTGGAGGGTGTGCCCAGTGGAGGGATCCAGACGGGTGGCAGCTCCTCACTGCATGGTGAGTACGAGCGGGCCTGTGTGTGTGTGCCGCACATGTATGCTTGTTGATATGCCACCAGCCACTTGCAAGTGTGTCTGTGGCTGCACAGTGGACTGAGTGCCAGTTGGAAATGTCTGAATGCTGGGGGGGCATGGTAGGAAGTGGCCGTGAGGGGGATGGTAGGAGGGGGTGAGGGAGGGATGGTAGGGGGGCCATGGGGGTTAGCCCTGGACAATGTAGCAACACTGACCCTCTGTTCTTGTCTTGCAGCACCAGCATGCCTCTGAGCAGGGGAAGAGGTGGAGGTGGATGCTGACATGAATGCCCCAACCATCAACATCAGTGGGCATCCGGAGCAGGGAGAGGACCTACCTTGGCAGTGCGAGTCATCTGGACATGCTGGACATGGTGTCTGATTATACCCTTGCTGAGATCCTGGACACTGACAACCTGGAGGTACTGTGTGTGGAGACCCAGCTAGGAATGTTGTCAGACACCAATGATGACATCACGCTGATCATGGACAGCGTAGGGCTGTTGGTGGCAGAAATGCACCTACCCATGACACAGGCACCATCAGGGCCCAGCGCTGCACCAGTGTCTCCACAGTTGCCCCCAGCCATGCCGTGGCTGCGGTGTGTTGCACCACCACTGTGCCCAATGTGGGTGGCAGAGGTGCTGGTGGCGCAGTGGAGGCACGGGGCACTGACCAGCAGACAGTCAGGCAGCAGCAGCTGGATGCATGTGACACTGGGCAGCGAGGCATGGTGCACACTGCCAGTGCACCTGACACAGGCATACTCCCTGTACAGCCCACTGTGCAGCGTACACCTAAGCTAAAGGCTGTGCAGCATGCTGTGATACCCCCTGCATCTCGACAGATGGCCCATGTGGCCCAGGATGCCAAGCGTCTGGTGGAGTACACCTGGTTACTGCAGCCATCCATGGAGAACCAGGCGTTGCTTGCCTCTCAGGTGCGAGCACTGTGGTATGATGTGCATCGCCTGGCCGAGTGACAGGACAGAGGCACTGCACAGATCATTGATGAGCTCAGACAGATGTGGGAGGTCACGAACATGGCTTTGGACCACATGACTGGTGCCATTGCAACTGGGCTGGCATTGCTGGTGGCCACTGGGCTCAGCTGTGCACATAGGACACCCCACAGTGCACTCTCCACCCCATGATCCCCGTGTCTGGTGACCACAGCATGGCAGATGCCGGGGTCTGACATCAGACACCCCTGGGACAGGCCTGTTTGGCTGGCTCTATCCCATTGCATGGACATGGTCATGGTCCCACACTTCAACCCCTTGGGGGGTGTCAGACATGCCCACTGGGGCTGATGTGGAGCAGTCGTGGGACTGTGCAGTCGTAGTGCCATGTGTGTTGCCCTGCCATCTGCTGCTGTTGCCACACACACACACATGGATGGTGCTGGCGCAGCTTGCATGTGGTGGTTCGCATATGTGTTGTGCCCCATATACCCTGTGTGTGTGGACCATGCTGCTGGGACTTGTGGCATGGAGGTGATGAGGGCTGCTCAGCACTGGTGGTGCCTGTGCACCGGTGCCATGCTTCTGATCCATGACATGTCCCACAATGTGTGTGTGTGTGTGTGTGTGTGTGTGTGTGTGTGTCTCTCCTTGTGTGCATGCCAGTGCTGCATGTGTGTTGCCATGCACCTGTGTGCCAGTGGCTCTGCTGTGTGTAGTGCGCACTGGTGTTTGCATGCCATCCACTGTGCATGCACCAGCCATGGTGTGGAGTGCTGTCCTGTGATTCCCATGCTACTGTGTTTGTACGCCCACCTGCGTTGACCGAAATTCTCCATTGCAATTGTGTTCCTGTGCCACCTTGCCTCCTGTGCTGCTCTGGGGACCCTTCTTCCAGGGCCAGCTGCCCACCGCCCTCCGGCCCTTCATCGCCATCATCCCCACAACTGTCGCACTTCTTAGCCTCGGCAACTATTCCACGGTCAATGGCCATGTTGTGCAGGTTGCAGCAGGCCAGGAATATGCCACAGGCCTTTATTGGGCTGTATTGTAGGGCACTGCCTGACCTGTCTAGGCAATGGAATCATGACTTAAGCATGCCAAAGACATACTCAATGATATTGCACATGCTGGCGTGTGCCTCATTATATCTCTCTTCCATGGGGGATGATGGTCTCCAGTAGGGGGTAAGTAGCCATGCCCTTAGGGGGTTTGCACTGTCACCTGGGTGGGAAGAGACATTTGGTTAGTCCACTGCTGTGCTGCCCCATGCTCACTCTCTGCCATGGTGACAGCCTGCCCTCCCTGCATGCCATCCCCCCCACCGCCATCCCCCTCCGTGGCTCACGGTCACAATGGCACATGTCCTACTCACTGACAAGGTGGCCCATGGGGTTGTCTCTAAAGTCAAACCTATGGCACAGCACAGAGATGTGCCATATGAAGGCATCATGTGTACTCCTGGAGTGTGTGGTGCAGATATTGATGATGTGCCCTGTGGCATCGCACACCACCTGGCAGTTGATGGAAGAATACCCCTTCTGGTTTATGTACACCAGGCCCTCTGGGTCGGGTGGTGTGCAGATGCTGACATGGGTGCAGTCAATGGCCCCAATCACGCATGGCATGTGTGCCACCTGGTAGAACTCCTGCATGTTTGCTGTTTGCTCTGCCTGTGTGTTGGGGAAATGTATGTACTCTATTGTATGTGGCAGCAGAGCATTGAGGAACTGGGTGAGAAGGTGGGATGTGGCCAACTGGGTGATACCCATGGTATTCCCAGTGGGTCTCTGGAAGGTACTCGTGGTGAGCAAGCACATCACAGTGATCACCGTGGTCTCCACTGACATGGTATGACTACGTCTGGTGGGTGCCTGCATCTCCTCAGTGCACAGCTCACATAGCTGGCAGCTCACAGGCTATTTCCTAAGTTTAGTGAGGCCTACAGACCGGAGATGGTACTGAGCTGACTTGTGTGGTTCAGGTTTCCATTGTTTACAAGACCAGGAAAATAGTATGGGAGAGTGATCACTTAGGGAGTCTGGAGGGACCACCAGGTTTGAGATTCTGCGGGGACTATTTGTAAGGAGAAGGTCAATCAAAGTGCTTGAGCCCTTAGTGGAGTTCACCTTGGTTGGTTGATCAATTAGCTGGGTCAGATTCAAAGCAGCAAATGTATCCTTGATCTGGGTTGCCAAACTGGCAAGCCAGTTCATATTAAAGTCACCAACTGTGATGCATTCCGTTTTGGGAGGGAAGCTGAAGATGTAGAGAGTGAGGGGTTGTATAGCAGGAGTTTGGTTTCTTGGGGGTACATAAGCTACTGTAATAGTTAGAGGGGCTCTGGATGGTTCCAGGGTGAGTTTTACAGATAAGGCTTGGGCACCATGGTCTAGAGTGGGTGCTGGAAGTGCATGGCAAATCAAGGAGTTTCGGACATACACAGCACATCCCCACCACTTTTGCCCACTCTGTCATTCCTGTGTAGGGTGAGGCCTGGGAGGGTGGCCACTGACTCAGGTGTCCTTTTGGAGAGCTAGGTTTCAGAGAGGGCTAGGACATCAGGCTGATTCTGCAGCATCCAGCATTGAAGGCCCGCGATCTTATTGGGTAAGCTGCAGATATTCATTGCATCAATCCTGAGCCCATGGTGTGTGCAGCTTGGGATGGGCATCATAGGCCCTGGGTTGGGGTGAACATTACCTAAAATAAGCAGGAGAATGGCAAGGACTCTGAGTAGGGCTGAGGCATCATGACTTACCTCCTGCCATGCCAGCGACCCGTATTCGCGGTGTGAGCGAGTCACTGGGGATTGGCCAGAGTGGGAGAGGATTGAGCATCCAGAGAACAGCTCTCCTCTCCCAGGGACAGAGGGAGGGACACAGAAACTGGCACATCTCTGACACCTAGTGGAGGCTGGGCTTTGGAGTGACTGGGTCCCGTATGTAGGGATGGGGTGCAATAGTCAGCTGACGTGCTGTAGGCAGTAGCATGCACAGCTTGGCCATTGCTGACACCAACATTGCTCTGCCTCCAGAGGGGCAGGAGGGAGAAAAAACAAGAGGAGAAAATATTCTGGGCTCGGTTGAATGAATGCCGACCCCCGCAGGTGCCACTCCTGTGAAAGGCAGGCACCTCCTGAACTGGATCTATGTTCAGCGGGCTGAGGGATCCCTGCCAGCCTGCCATGCAGGGTAAGCTGTGGATGAAGAAAAGAGGTGCCCTGCAAGTGAGGGACAGGGCTGTGGGGCCAATGAGATGGAGGGCCACCAAGGAACGCAGGATAAAAAAAAAGTATAAAAAAAAATCAGATCTGCTGGTAATGGTTAGCTGGGGATTTGGGGAGTAGCCTCTCCCCCTTCCAGTCTATGAATGGAGACAATGTTGCTCTGAAGTATGCAAAACAAAACAAAACAGCTCAAACTGCTATTTGGAATGTGTACATAGTAGTGGGAGAAGTGGGCTTAATCCGCTCCGCAAAATGTTTTGCAGAGTAAAGGCGGATTCACAGAGTCCTCCGCAATGTGAAGTGGAGTACTTCCCGTCATAATGAGTAACGCGAAGTCCATTGAGAACAATGAGTTAGCGTTACTGCACCTTCCCAGACCACTACTCCACCAAAATCTTAGGCGAAGTGCATCGCAAACAACGCACTTCGTCTCATTTCGCCTTGTTTTTGAGCTCCGAAGGCAAATTTTGCAGTGATTCATGGGATGTCAGGTCACATGGGCTCTATATTGATCTGCACAGCCTCAGTTTGGGGTAGTGTGTGTAGAAAGCAGTAGGAGACCGTGTGCTCTGAGAGCTGTCTGTGACTGAAACCTTCTAAAAGCTGTTAAAGAGTTTTTGCATCTTTTGGGGGGCTCAAACTTTAGTTCATCAATTGTAGGAAACCCTCCTATGCGCATATCATTGAGTGTTTTTGGTTTTGTGTGGATTTTGAATGTTAATGTACAACATTGAGTGTGTGTCGTGAAAGACAGTGAAAGTGTGCTTTGGGAGAGGGGCATATCTGTGGTGTAGGTAGATTTAAGTTGGAGAAATAGTGATTTCTTTGTTTTTTGGTTATATTTTTGTTATATAACTGACTGCGTTAATGTACACACAGTAATAGTGTCAGTAATTGTTGACATTTTCTCGCTGATTGTGTGTTGTGTGGATCTGGCGTGGGTGCAGCAGTTCATAATTTCTGGTTGTTTACATTACAATACGTGGCATATTACTGAACTTTTCAATTTGCTACGCATTACTCATTCACAATTGTAGACAAACTGTTCTGTTTGTGTATGTGTGTGAGTGTGTGTGTGTGCTGTGTTGCATGACATCAAATAATACACCTTTTATTGTGCCGCAGACTAGTGTAATTGTAGGCGCAGCAGTGTGAACCTGCTACCCACTGCACCTGCCTGATTTTGTACTGTGATCATGGTATCTGATTTTTGTTTTGCTGCTTGTACTGCCATAAAAATCTGCAGTTAGTGCTCCCCACCTCCACTGGCAAAAGGAATTTTTTACCAGATTGGATTGTTTGTGACCTCATCAGCACCACTGGTTACTGAAGTTGGTTTCATTGCGTGACAGTCACTATCTGTTGCTGAAGTCACAGTTGTTTTTTTGGCTTCACATCCAGCATCCTCCCAATCAGACAGTGAATGTAACAAAATCTGAATTTGTTTATAATATTGTTATTGATCCACCAAAATGCCCACAAAGAGACGTGCAAGCAAAGCTGGTTCTCACCATGGCACTGCTGCCAGTAAGATAGTCTGTGGTCGTGATAGTACGCAGACGCAGAAGTGCATTGCTAATGTGAGGAAAGGTATTTCTTCTGCAATGTTTTTTACAGCCCAATCAATAGCTTCACTCAGTTGGAGGAGATGATGTTTTTCCAGTCGGTGGTGTTAGTGTTAGTGGTGTTAGTGTTGGTGGTAGTATTAGTATTGGTGCCTCAAGTTCAAATTCTGACCAGTGTACTGCATCCAAAAATATAGTGGAGAGTGAAGCATTGCAAGTGAGTGGCAGCGTAGATGATGTCATACTTCCCAGTAACATCCCAGTAACTGAACCTGAGGATTCTGATGATCGTGTCAACGATAGCATACAATGTGATATTCTGTCCACTGTGGCACTTAATGTCATGCATTTTCCATGTGGTGATTCTCAGTGTGGTGAAAAAATATCAGGTGATGGTGGTGTAGATGATGATGATGAATGTGATGATGACGATGATGTTTCTATTGTTGCAACATGCAGTCCACATGCTAGCATCCAAGCAGAAGATGTGAATGCATGTGACATTGGTGAATATGATGATGATGTAATTGACCCCAGTTGGGAACTGGAGAAAAAGAAATTCAAGGAGGCTGTGTCTGAGTCTGTTTGCAGGAATCCCCCCAACCCGTAAAACTTGTGATTTATCAGTTTCAGTTGATGATGTTGACCCAGTAATAATGATAGGTAGTCTGGTAGTCAGTTGCAGTCCAGGTGTGCAGTGCCTAAAACATCACGTGCCCCCCCCCTCCAGTGCTTAAAAGAACAGAGTTAAATAAGCAGCATCATGGACATGTTAAAAGTAGAGCATCACAATCCCTTGTTTGGGTTTTTTTTGTTCAAGATGCAAATTATGAGTCAGTTGCAATCTGCCAGGTTTGCCATGTGCGTGTGAGTCGAATCTGGGCACTGGAGTATAGCATATGCATCTTAAGAATAGGCACATGGCACTGTGGACCCAGCACAAGCTGGCAGTTAATACCACAGTGCGGTGTTCACCCACGTCAGCAACCATAACGAGCATGTTATCCCCTTTCATGACTGTTAAGTCCAATAGTAAATTAAACATGTGCAGTAGTGAGGTAATAAGAGCAGAGGATTACTACAAGAATGATGAGGTAGAGGAGCATAATGACTTTGAAATGTTGTCCAGTGCTGGTGAGAGTAGCAGTTTTGGTGGTGGTGGTGGTGGTGGTGCATGCAGTATGTCTAGTGCAAGTGGTACATCAACCCTGGTTGGCAAATCTGGCAAAATAACTGCATTTCTGGGTTTGTCATCATCACCTGTGCAAACGTCTTCATCAAACGTCCACACTCCACCCCCTGCCAATGCCATTCATCACAGAGCACAGCCATTTGCGAGCACACCCCATGTAAAATGCTTAAGTCAGCCCACGTTACAGAGTGTTTTTGTGCATAAGCTGAAGTATCCCCCCAATCATGCAGTGCCATGTTAACTTAATGTTGCTGTATCTGAAATGCTGGCAATTGATCTTTTGCCCTTCTCCTTTTCTCCTTTGTGGAGAATTCTGAGTTCCGGCAGTTTGCTGCACATGTCTGTCTAAAATATAAGGTCCCATCCAGGACATACTTTTCTACCCGTGCTGTCCCCGAGTTGTTCCGTACTGTGTACGACTCAGTAAGACATGCCCTTCAACATTACTACTCTCCATTCATCCATTTAAGTATGGATATGTGGACAAGTGGCAAAACAGCAGGAAATTCATATTTGTGTATAACTGCACACTGGGCGCAGGAGCCGGGGGTTGTTTGTGATGTTGGTAGTGTGAATAATCAGTGCAGTAAATTGGATTATTGCAGTTGCAATCTTCCAGGAATTCGACAGCATGCAACCATTGCTATGCACAATGTGACCTGTTCACACACTGGTGAGAACATGTTGGATGTGGTACTGACTGAAATTGACAAGTGGCTAAACCCCCTGTCCCTGAGAGCTGGGTTCATAGCAAGTGACAATGGGTCAAATGTGGTGAAATGCATCACAAATGGTGTTTTTTTTTCGTGTTCCATGCATGGCCCATTGTTTAAATCTTGTGGTGCAGGAGTTTCTGCAGCATCTTGATGTAAAGGAAATGCTGACCATTGCACGACATATCTGCTCTCACTTTTCACGATCTGGAAAGGCCCATGACCAACTGCAGGAGTTGCAGATACAAAACAGCCTGCCTCAGCACCGCTTGAAGCTGAAAGTTGTCACCTGATGGAACTCCACTTTATACATGGCAGAGAGGTTGTATGAACAATACAAAGCCATCTCAGAATATCTTGTGATGCACACTAGCTGTGACAGTTCCGGGGCCTCCTTGTCTATGACGATTGAACAGTGGTGCCTCATGGACTCTGTAATAACAATTTTGCGGCCTTTTGAACATGCCACACAGGCAGTGAGTGGCGAGTCTGCCTCCATTAGCCAATCAATTCCATTGCTGTGGGTACTGAGGCAGACATTGGTGAATGTACAGCATGGCCTTGATGTTGCCAGAGACAGCGGTAGCAGTATGTTGCTGCAACACATGCTGACAGTATTCGACCAGAATCGTCACATTGTGAGCATTCAGCGTAGTGACAACTTTGCCATAGCAGCAATGCTGGACCCACGATACAAATGTGGAATTGCATTAGTACTGGAGGGAGGGAGGGCCTTAATAGGTAAAAAATATCAGTGGTCAACTGGTGTGTTTGGTTCATGGGGCACAGAAGTCACGTGCCAAGGTCTGCAAATCTCAGCAGCATAATCTGGCTGAAGGTGTACCTGGAGGACCATCAAGCATATCCTGCAAGGAGAAGGGGACTGCAGTTTCAGGTGGTCTGTCATCCAAAGTGGTTGGCATCAACCAGCTTTGGGAGGCTTTGTCCCAAGTGGGTATTTGTGAAATAAATGATTTGGGAGAACAGGATGATGCATTAACAACTGGACTTAGTGCAGCACAGAGAATGGTTGAGTCATTTTTGTCTGAAAACAGGCATCTGACAATAATGGAAGATTCTCTTTTGTACTGGAGTGGAAAGCCCAGTGAATGGCCAGAGCTGACTGCAGTGGCACTGAAGTACCTCACATGCCCACCCTCCAGTGTAAGTGTGAGAGGGTATTCAGCTCAGCAGGTGCAATAGTCAGAGATCGTCGGAC
Source organism: Neoceratodus forsteri (assembly GCA_016271365.2). Classification (NCBI taxonomy): domain Eukaryota; kingdom Metazoa; phylum Chordata; order Ceratodontiformes; family Ceratodontidae; genus Neoceratodus; species Neoceratodus forsteri. The sequence goes on along the minus strand of CM057449.1, from coordinate 1,121,680,367 downwards.
AAACCTATCTCCTGCAAATGTTAGTTTGCTAACATTCATTAAAATGAATAAGAGGCACATACCAGCACAGACTGCAACCTCAGTATTCATACCCTGGCCTAGACATGGCAGTTTTGGTGATGTGGAAATGGACCATCCTGGTGGCACTGGCAGTGGCTGCCTGAAATGGCCCACCACTGATGTAGATGATGACACAATGGAGAAAGAATTTCTCAGTGGTCAGATTTCAGACATAGATGACTGTGAGGGCAGCTTTCTTTATAAGGATGATGATGTAGTTAATGTTGGCAGATTTTAACTGAAGTTGCTAAAAGGCGGTGTGCCACCCTGGACCATCACCACCACTGGGACTGATGTTAGCCACTGCCACCACTGAGCATGAGTCTGTCCACCCACAGACTACCACCACCGGGACTGATGTTAGCCAGCCACTGCCACCACTAAGCATGAGTCTGTCCACCCCTCAGACCACCACCACTGGGACTGATGTTAGCTACTGCCACCACTGAGCATGAGTCTGTCCGCCCCCCTGGACCACCACCACCGGGACTGATTTTTTCCACTGCCACCACTGAGTATGAGTCTGTCTGCCCCCCTCGACCACCACCACTGGGACTGATGTTAGCACTGCCAACATTGAGCATGAGTATGTCCTCCCCCTAGACCACCACCACCAGGACTGATGTTAGCCACTGTCACCACTGAGCATGAGTCTGTCCACCCCCGGACCACCAGCACTGGTACTGATGTTAGCCACTGCCACCAGCACCAGATGTAGGAATATATAAAGGAGAATGTCACCATGTGCCGCAGCTATCACCACCAGCACCCACCACCAGTGTCATTCAAACAATATTTCCCCATTACATTTTCATTTACCATGCCAAGGCAGAGGGATTTGAATAGGAGACCACATCCATCAGCCACATGCACAAAGCTTCTTAACATTTAAACCATAAAGTGAGTATGTGTACTAATGTTTGTTATGCTATTTCACTTCTTTTAGTAGTATGTTTTGTTTTCTGTAGCTTTTCATAGCCGCAATGGTCAAATACATATGGTACACTTATTTTGTTTTTTTTTACAGGTTAACAAAAAAACTCTCCTTCGCTGAAACTTGGAGGAAATGGTACTGCAACTGTACCATACAGAGGAACCTATGGAATATTCATTTGAAATCCGTTCTGGTAAGTATAAAGATTTTATTTCATCCATTTCATTGTTTTGGAAAGACTGCAGCAAATACGACTGAGTACGATTCATTAACTAGGTGACATATGTATGTCACCAAAACTATTTCTGTAAGATATCATTCATGTACTGTATTCTGAACTTGCAGCTGTGCAGCCCTGACCATGACAGTGTTGAAACAGTTGCACACAGGTTGTATTACTTGACAAGATGTGGTTTTGAAATGTAACTTAACCTGAGATGGAGAACCAGGGACAAATTACAATTAAGTTGTAAGAAGTAATTCATTTCTTTTTTTAAGAAACTTCCAATTGCTTTGTTGTTCTGTCAAAGTGGCCTTATCCAAACAAGTTCTTCAACATCAGTCCCCCCTGGGCTGAGGCTCACATCCAACACGCAGAAGTCATTTCATTAGATGATCATGACCAGGGCCCCTGGTGTTCTGCGGCAGCATTTTCTGATTTCTGCGGCATGATTTATTCATTTCTCTGGCAGAATGCAGTCCTGTCATTGGCTAAATATGATGTGATGTCATCGATGACATCATATGCTGAGCATAGAGGAGGGGCTTCAGGATAAACGAGCTTGGAAAGAAAGCCTGACACTATGAAAAAACAGTATATTTATATGAAAATTCACCAAAAACAATGAATTCTGCGGCACTATATATATTCTGAGGCAAGTTGCAAATTCTGCGGCAAATTCCGCAACAGCAGAATCACAGAATTCCAGGGGCCTTGATCATGACCATTATTAACAACCAGACTCGAGAAGGATGCAGGTGAAATCTGTGAAGAAGTAACAAAATAAGAAACCGTTACAGACAAACCTGTAAATATGCTTCCTCCCACCCCCCCAAAAAAAAATACTTACCTTCATGTGCTTGAGAGTTATCCATTTCACATTTCTATGCAAAAAGTCGTCATTGAGCACTGGAATGTGCACACCAACAGTATCTGTAACCTGTGATACTGAACAATGCCATGAGTATATGTCCATGTCAACCCCCTACAACCTACACAAATATATATATATATATATATATATATATATATATACACACACACACCAACTCACAAAGGCTACTATTAGTGTACAGACAAAGGGCACCCTTCCATCCAGTTGAGATGATGACATTTCATTTGCTTGAATCACAGCATGCATTGGACCAGCAACAGTTCGCTCACGGTCATCATTTTATTCTGGGGGACTTTGTATGTGCTGAAACAATCCCATTTCACTTTGTTACCACTTGTCAATTTTCAGGACACAAGGCGGATGTATTTTGGGCATGCAGAAAAAATCTGGGGACTCGATGCTACCACTGTGTACATGACTGAGTGCACCATTAATTATTGGGGACTTTGTATGTGAGGAAACAATGCCATTTCACTTTGTTACCACTTGTCAATTTTCCACAAACAAGGTGGATGCATTTTGTGTGTTGTGTGACTGTGAGCTCATGATGTCATACTGACATTATCAATTAAAGCAGCATTGTAAGAATGTGGTGAGAATTTTGAGCTGTACTTTTTTATGCTACTTTACATTGCCAGCCACTAGTTATCTCCAAGTCGTAACTCAAATGATACTTCTTTTCACAATTTCTGTCTGCTTTACTTAGTTAACTACTTTTTTTCATGTATGAAAAAAATGAGCACACCTTTCAATATTGTTCTGGCCAGATTTGTATTTATTTGCAGCTGCTTTTCAATACATATTGTTCTGTGGGGTCATAAAACACTGCCTGCTGCATAACTGTTAATTTACAACAGAAGTGATATATAACAACTAACTGATGTGATGGAGAAAGGCAACAGAAATACTGACAAAGACTTGGTCAGCACCATATTAAAAGGGATGAAGGGATGATTCTTTCATTATTTATCACATGAAAAGGTAGTACAGCAGACTCAAATACTAGAAATTATAGTATCATTGGAGTCAGGATGTAAGTAAAGGAATTGTAACATAGAATTAAAAAATATAGGTCAGAGTTCTCAACAGATTGTTGCACTGCTGCTTTACCGAGATTCATCATGTTACATAGTTATGGTGTTGCACCTAATCTAATCTGTGGGTGCCTTACTTCCAGGGGAATCTTTCTTGCTCCACATAGTGCAATACATTTCTGTGAAAACCGCCTGTAATTTCATTAGTGTGTCACATCATGGAGGAATTCTCATTCAGAAAAGCTGCCCACATTCTGCCCCCTTTCTCAGCAACATTAGGACATGATGCCAGGGGAGCACAGGTGCGTGCTCCACTATAGTGAATGTCCTGCAGCTATCCGAATGTTTGTTTGTGTTATAAAGTTCACTTTGTGGTGAAATGTGGGCACGTTTCCACTAACAAGGCTCTTGTTACAGGAAACGTGCCCACAGGTTTCACCACAAACTGACCATTATAACATAAAGAAACATTCAGAAAGCTGCCGGACAATCGGACATTCACTATAATGGAGCATGCACTCCCTAGCATCACGTCCTAACATTGCTGAGAAAGGGAGGCAGAATTTGGGTGGCATTTATGAACCTGAATTCCTCCGTGATGTGACACACTGTAATGAAATTATGGGCAGTTTTCATAAAAATGTATTGCACTATGTAAGGACATGTGGTGCAATGCTATAAATTGGTGAATCTCTTTCATGTCTATTTCACAAGCAAAATAGTTATAGAGCCTCAGTAATGTTTACTTTGTGTCGGGACTCATGAATCAGAGATTTTAAGTGTTTTCACAAAGAGCATGAAGACTGAGCAATGCAAGTATGTTGTGCTAAACTGCATGTGTGCTGACACAGTTCTTTCCTATGTGTGCATACATTGTCCGGCTTCATGCAAACATATATATGGTAAGACTTGTTGTATTATCAAGAATAAAGATAACAAAGAATACCTGATGTATATTTTATTGGTACCATCGTCATCAGTGGACTAAGTGATATATTTTTTCAGAGGTATCGGGTCACTGTGCACCTCACTCATTCACAGTTCATACATAACTTTGAGGAGATCATAGCACAAAAAACACACGCTCTCCTAAAAGTTATGTGTGTAGTATAGTATATAATGTGACTATTGTGCACTCTGGCCAGACACCTCTGAAAAAGTATCGTATCACTTAGTCCACTGATGATGATGGTGACAATAAAATATACCTTATTCTGCTCGCTATTCTTTATAGCATAAATACTGCAACAAGTCAGCAACAGCAATATATGTTTGCAACATGCTGCACAATGTCTGATGTCACACACACACACACACACACACACACACACACACACACACACACAGGAAACAGCACTGACTACACACATTCAGTTTTACATATCATACTTGCACTGCTCACAACAGCTTGTCCACAAGCACTCCAAAACATAAAGTCAACATTACTGAGGCACTGCAACAACAGAAGGGAAAATGTCTATTATTAAACAACAACAAAAACACACAAAAACAGTCCACACAGTAGTGGGGGTGGGGTCCAGAAAACAATCCCTTAATGGGGGATGCCGTGGTGTTCGAGCAGCAGGTGCAGCATTGTGACTATTTGCAGCTGCTGTTGCTGGATTTGATCAACCTGCTGCTGCACAGCACCCACCCTCTCATTGTTCTCCTCCAGGGCCGCCCACACCAGAGCAATGTCAGACTGTGTTGAAAAAAAGGCAGCATATTCATAGAGGCAGCCTGCCCCTATGGGTATGTTGCCTTTTTTATAATTATTTTGTATTAAAGCCTTATTGCCTGAGCTTGGAGTTGTGCTGGTTTGTTTTTTTGTTGCTCTGAAGAATGACTTGCTACCTAAGCTATAAACCTCCACTGAAAAAAAATACAGAAATACTCCAAAAAGCACACTGAAAGATTTTCTGTGTTGTTTGACATGTTGGACAAGACAATCAGATTTAAAAATTATTAAAAGCTTCATGGCTGCTGGTAATGGTTCTAGAAGTAGCCTGTCCTCCCCAGCTTGTGAACAGAGATGGTGTAGTTCCAAAGCATGACTTTTCCTAGTGAAAGACAAGTGAAGACTTACAAATTCAAAGCAATGCTAACAAAAGTTTAAATTGTGCATGTTTAGACATCCAACAGAAGTAGTTTTGCCCCATTCTCTCCAGTGTGCTATATGGACATAACCTGACAATACAGTCTCTCGGCTTACAAAAAAATGTCTAATGTGTATTTCCATGGAGCCTTACTTCTATTTGTAAATGCACACTCCCTGAAGGTGTTCTTGTAATACTGACACTTTGTTTGCACTTTGCACTTTATCTTATGCTGTCTCATGCTGTTTTGCACTGCTTGAATGAGACACACTTGACTACTGGAATCAAATTCACTGAAGATTGAGTTTTTTGATGATTGCAGTTCTTTGCAATACTCTGGAGTACAAGAGTGTCGACAAAAAAAGTTTTTTTTATTTATTATTTATTTTTTTATTTATTACTAGGATTACAAATACGTTTGAACTAAGGGTTCTTTTACAAAGATTCCACGTCAGCAATGGGTGCAAGCAAAACAGTGGTAAGATACAATACAAGGTCAGGAGGTTAACATAGAAGTAAGCAGAGGTAAGATGCAATACAGGTCAGGAGGTTAACTTAGTAGCAAAAGACAGTAGATGTGTATAGACTAGCATAGTAGTAAACAGCCAGTGGCAAATAACAATGCACCATTAACAATATGGGTGTATATATAGCAAGACACAGATACAAATGAAAACCTTCCTGGGGTGACTTAAGTGGAGCAAGGGGTTGGGGATAAGAGGGGGAGGAGTGGGGAAAAGGGGAGTAGGTAGTCAAGGATTTGACATTATCGTAAGTGCAAGAACAGAAAGATGAGTGCTAGGTAGTCTGGGGTGGAGCAACAAGAGATAGGGTGATGGGGAGAGAGGAGGAGAGGAGCGGTAGAGGGGGTAGAATCGTAGGTGGGAGGTGAGAAGGGTAGAGTGGTAGGTGGGGGTGGGAGGGAGACAGGGAGTAGCAGGGGATGGAGAGGCAGAGAGAAGTGGGGAGGGTAACAAGGGAGTAGAGAAGAGGAGGGAGAGGTGAAACAAAGCCACAAGGATAGGCAGAGCAGTCACAACTGCTGAGGTCAGTGAGGTGCTAGCAGAGTTTACATTTGAATGGGCCAAGCTTGTTTTCAGCTGCAGTTTCAGGGGGAAGGTTGTTTAGGGGGCCTTGGTGTGGAAAGCACGTTGAGTCTGGTTGGTACAGCAGAATGGAACGATAAATGTTGGTTTGAGGGAACTGCATGTAAAATGTGCAGTGACTGCAGGCAACATTAAGGCATGAGCTGCAGGGGGTGTGAAGTTAAGACAAATTTTCTTAGCCAGTAGGCAGGTCTGGTAATCAAGTTTACTATTTAGATTGAGCCAGTTGGATTGCTTGTAGAGATCACAGGTATGCATATATTTCCCTGCACCAGTGAGAAGTCTACAGAAATTGTTAAGGGCTGTGTTGACCCATTTTAGGGTGGTATCAATAGCAGCCCCGTAGAAGACAAGCCCATAATCAATGACAGGTAGGACTGAGGCAGTTATGGCTGCATGCATAGCTTCTTTGGTAAGACAGCAACGGTGGCGGTAGAGGACCCCAATTCTTGAGTTGACTGATTTTGAGATGTGTTGAACATGCAAACTGAAAGACATTGTGCAATCAAGAGTAATACCAAGTTATTTAAACTCCTGCACTTGCTCAGGTGGCTATTCAAATTCATTATGTATGGTGAAGTTTGTGGATCTGTATTTGCTGTGAGAGCTATGGAACAGCATGGACTTTGTTTTTTTTGTAATTCATCAACAGCTTATTTTGGAGAAGCCAGGTTTCAACTAGGCCGAAGTTCATCTGTAGCACCTTGGAGAGTGAGATGGGGTCAGTATGGGAGGAAAAGAGGACTGCATCATCGGCATAGAGTATTAAGTTATTATTGCAAGCTGCAGGAAGAGTATTGATGAAAAGGCTGAAAAGTAGAGGGTCAAGGACGGAACCCTGGGGTACACCAGAGTGAACAGGAAGGGCACTTGAGAAAGAATCAATGATTTTGGCTTTTTTGCTCCTTGCTGAGAGGTAGCTTTCAAACCATTTGGTTACATGATTAGATAGTCCAAGGGAGGAGAGTGAGTGAAGCAGGAGCTGGTGGTTCACAGTGTCAAATGCCTTGGTCAAATCACTGAACACCGCACACAGTAGGTGGTCAGTGTCAATCGCCTTATGAATATGGCTGGTGAAATAAAGCAGGGAGGTGGTAGTACTATGGGCTTTTCTAAAGCCATGTTGTTTTGGGCATAGTAAGTTATATTTGTTGAGGTGTTCAGACAACTGGTCAGTTACAATTCATTCTAACACTTTGGAGAGTGGTGGGAGGCTAGAGATAGGGCGGTAGTTAGAGAGAAGAGACCTATCACCACTTTTATGAATGGGTGTGGCCACTGCTGATTTCCAGAGCTGGGTTAATCATTAATGAGAAAGTGAAAGATTCAGAAGTTTAGTGAGAGGTTGAAGGACAATGTCAGGGGGGAGAGAGAGAGAGAGAGAGAGAGGAGTTCAAGATCAAGGGTATCACTGCTGAAACTGGCTTTGCTTAGCACTTTGTTAAGATATATTTTAGCTTCAGACATGGTTACCCTCTTAAAGTAGAATGGGGGGGTATTACTGTGGTGATTGATTTTATTATTTAGGCACTGCCGGGCACAGTTGTCAAAGAAGTTGGGGGGAAGAACACTGCTAAGATCAATGAATGTGAGATTAAAGGAGTCCACTATTTCTTTGTGGTCCTGTAAAGTGGAGCCGTTAACCTTAATCATAGTGGGGGAGGATTTTCTCGGTTTACCTATGAGGCTCTTGATGTTCTCCCAGAAGGGTTTGCTATTTCTCCAGGACTTAGTAAGTTCCTGGTTGTAGAAGACCTGCTTGGCTCTGTGTATAGCTATTGTGCACTGGTTCCTAGCCAACTTATAGAGCTGCATATCGTGTGGTTTCCCTGAGTCCATGGCATGGTGCCAGAGGTTATCTTGGTTTCACTTTATGAAGATGAGTTCAGAGTTAATCCAGTGATTAGTGGTAGATTGAGTTTTGCATTTATGTAGGGGGGCAAAACTGTTACAAACTTTGTTAAACTGGGCAATGAAGAAGTCAAGTGCTTGGTCAACACTGCTCAAGGAGTCAAGGGGTGTCCAGTCAACCATTGACAGGGCAGCAAGGAACTGTGGAAGCTTTCGTTTTGTTAAGATTCTTTTATAGGAGAAAGAGGTCTTAGGTTTAGGTGCCTTGTTTGACCAGTGGCAAATAACTGGGGAGTGATCACTGAGGACATCTGAGAAAACTTCCATGTTAGTGATTCTGCTGGGATGAGAGGTCAAGTAAGGAGCTACTACCAGACTTATAATTATACCTAGTGGGAGAGGTGACCATTTGAGTAATGTCTAGGGCAGCAATGGCATCCTTATATGGGTTGGCTTCTGGAACTAGCCAGTTAACATTTAGGTCACCCATTACAATTGTCTCACCACGGGAGGTGCTGTTGTCCATGAAGTCTGTGATCATTTGGAAGCATGAAACATGTTCACATGGGGGGGTGTATACTGATGCAACTGTGAGGGATTTTCCCTGCTGGCCCAGGATTATTTTAACTGCTCAGATTTGAGAGTTGTTTGCAGAGGGAGGTAATGGGATGACAAGCCCTTTAAGAGTTTTCCTTAAATAAATGGTGCAGCCACCCCCTCTCTTGGCAATTCTGTTGAGTCAGAACAGGGCATAGCCTGGAATGGATACAGCACTGTCTGGGACCTTAGGAGAGAGCCAAATTTCATTAAGGACTATAACGTCTGGCCTATGTTGTAACACCCAGACTTGGAGTGCATCAAGCTTAGCTGGCAGGCTGCAGATGTTAAGAGTCATCAGCTTGATGGAGCCTTGTTTCTTGTGTCATTCGTATGCTGAGGTAGGTGGACCAGGGTTTCGGTGTACTTTCCCAGCTAGGAGCAGGAGGAGAAGTGCAATCCTAGCAAGATAGTGAGCAAGGAGCTTGCGAGCTGAATGCCGTCTACTTCTGACGGATTTGTTTAGCAGGTGTATTACTGTAGGGCATGAGTAATTGAAGGAGAAGGGGATACTCAGGAATGGGGAGGAGATTATCTCAGTTATTATTGAGGGAGGCTAGCATGGGAGCATAGTAATGTGTTTTCTATTGTGGTAGAGTACACCAAGGGATATATCCCATCACAGAGTGGTGATGCTGGTAAATGAGGGGGGTACCAGTACTAGTGGAGTTGAGGGGTACAAAAAACAGAAGTAGAGGCAGCATTAGAAAGGTGTTTATGAGCTGGCCCATCGGCGCAGCGGTTGGATTTCCACATACGGACGCTGGCACCCGGTTTGGGAATGGACCAGGGTCGCTGGAGGGCTGGCCGGGGGAGAAGGATGGAGCATCCTAGGGACTGCTCTCCTTCTCTGGGGAGGGTGGGAAGTGCCTGGAGCATTGATGACCCTGGGCGGAGGCCAGGAGTCACACAGCTACCGGCACTGGCATGTATAGGAGGCGGGCGGATGCAGGCCATTGCATGAGCCCGCCTCCCGGAAAAAATGGAAAAAGACGCTGCCAGCGCTGCCTAATGAAGCTCACCATGGCTTGATTTGCTCCCCAGGCCAGCCTCAACCTAGTCCGAAGACTACTGACATGTGAGGTGAGTGCCATAGCCCCACCCGTGGGGAGCCAAGCCCGCAGATGTCGGAGGGCCCGAGGCTGATTTGGGAGTAGAAGCCCGTGGCCCGTGACCGGGCTGAAAAAATATATTAGGCGGCAGGCAACTCAGGGCGGAAAAAGAATAAATACAAAAAAAAAAAAAAAAAGAAAGGTGTTTATGGACATAGCAAAGAGAGGTGCAGGTGTCCAAAGTAGAGGGTAAGGAGAGAGTGCAGAGCTTGTGAAGTTAGGGTGGTGGAGTAGAACAGGGCTGAGTGTTAGGTAACAGGGTGTGATCCTAAAAGCAAAGGCAAAGTTCACTTGACGCTTTACTCTGATTTATATATATATATATATATATATATATAGGTAAAATGAATATACACTTGAGATGAGAATACAAGAATTGCTATAATTGTTGCAAACATCTCCAAGGATATCAGATTGAACCAATAAATGAATGAATAGAAGAAGCATTTATATAGCGCTTTTCATACATCCAAAGCGCTTTACAAGCAATGCTAGACTGGTAGTGAAGTGACTGAATGTGTGGTGGCAGCCATATCGCACATCATCACCCACACACAGCCTGGATAATTGCATGAACCAGTTTATGGGAAGGGGAATGTTGGCCAGGACACCGGGAATGTTCCCTACTCTTTGCAAAGAGTGCCCTGGGTTCTTTACTTCCACCTGACTGCCCACCAGGACAACACCAGGATGGGCAGAAGGGACCTCGGTTTAACATCTCATCCCAAGGACAGCACACCCCAGCAGTACAGCACCCCCCAATAATGCACTCAGATGCCAGCAATTTTTAGGTGCAAGTCCAGTCCCGGTGTGGGACGAGAACCCATGACCTTCTGGTCCAGAGGCGGATGTGCTACCAACTGAGCCATGCTGACACCCTAATAGTAATCAAGACATATTACAAAAGTAAACTTTGTACTTGGTACTCAACTTTTATCAAACGTAGATGTTATATAAGAAGATCTACATCTGAAATAAACCTGATTGTTTATTTAATGGAACGCTAACCAAGAAATATTGAAAGAAAATTCCCTTTGTATAGATACCGAATTGTGGTCAAATACAGTTGTTTATATTTTTAACAAATTTGATTCTTTATTGGAATAGAAAGTCATGCATGTTTTTTTAAAGGGCCAAACAAAGACACCAAAATAATTTAAGATTTGTGTGATATACAATTTTGTAATGAAATTATGTAAACTTTAATAAATAATAAAAAAATAACTTTTGAATCTGTAAGTGGGACATGCATTTGCATTTTTCCCTGAATGGCTGTATCTATTAATGAGTGTTCAGTTTGAATATCTTAAAGTGACTTCTAATTTGCTGGTATAATTACAGGTGTGGGGAGGTGAGGAGTACCTGTGTTGCTGTTTCTATATCTAAATACTATTTTGCAAAGCTTTTACTTACATTTCGTAATTTTATCTGTGACTTGTATTCAAGGGCAGCTTGTATTAAGGGTGACATGTTTTGCAGAATAAAAGTTTTAAGTGTTAAAAATAAAACACTTATCCTGGATTTAACAAAGTGTATTGTTACTGGTCTACATAATATAATAAGTAAAATAAATATCAAGGAAGATAATCAGTTAAAAAATGCAATAATGAGCCTATTTATAGTGACACAAATCACAGAGTCATGTCCACAGTGTTTAATCTGACATGAATTCAACCCTGACTAGAAGCTACAGCTCATATTTGATGGCAGATTTTTTATTAAATAATTCATTTGACCTGCAGCTTGTTTTTAAGGGTGGCTTTCATTCAAGCGTGGCTTGTATTTGATGAAATACTGTACTTAGCAATTGTTTTTTCAGTGAACTGAACATGTGCAAACAATAAATCATTAATGACTTCAACATGAATGAACATTTGTTCACTAAACCACCAAAAGTGCCTGTAGCTTCATAACATCTGAAAAAAACTATAAGTTTCAAAACATAACACTTCGTAGTCTCTCGGGTACAGTGCCATACAAAAGGAGAACTCCTTATAAGCAGAGCTGTGACTTCTCCCCAGCTTTCCCCCAAGTATATCACTTTAGTAGCAGTGTCTAGTGCCCCCCCATACCTTTTTGATCATCATCCCTGTAATCATATCTCTCCCTGGTGTCTAGTGGTACCCCCATCTGCTGATCGCTGTTCCACATTTCCTTGGTGTCTAATGACACCTCCCACCTGCTGATTGCCATTCCCAATTTTCCTGGTGTCTAGTGTCACCTCCCCACTGCCATTCACCATCCCTGTTGGCATTTTGATATTCCCTGGTGTCTAGTGGCACCCCTCACTCTCCCATTGAAGCACAAACCTGAAATAAAGAAAATGGTCCCTCAATGTTTTTTTTTTTAAACCTGTTAAGAAAAAGGTCCCTTGCTGATCAGTCCACCTCCACTTCCCACTAAGCAACCCCACCACACCCTCCCAGTGCATCCCCACATACCCTCACTCACCTGATCAGATCCCAGGTTCAAGACCTATTCTCCAATCAAAGACATGTCTTGCTGCTGGTACTGGCAACTGCAATATGAGAAACTAAGGTGAATGTGGCTCAATGTATTTCAATGTTTTTTTTGTACATAACTTATCCATTTTTTGATATTTTGACCCCAAACTTTCAACATGGCATTTTGGGGACTCCACCTCTTAAACAATATGACTGTCATTACGGAACTCCCACCTGAAAGGTGATTTCACAATCAGTTGGCAAAATCACCTTTCAGGTGGGATCTGGCAATTTTCCTGACCTTATTCATGAGGTGGGGTCATAAGAAGGCTATGTTGAAAATTTGGGATTTGTGACTGTTCCTTGCAATTTCACTACGCATGTTTGTAACTTTGGAAATTATAAATATTCTGAACCCATATTTTCAGCATAGCCTTTTATTACCCCCACTTCATGTATGTCACAGCTTATATTTTTTTAAATCCTAGCCAAAGTGTGTTTTCGCACCTGTGGTGCAGAATGGCATTGTAATTGTGCAGAATTTCATTTTGGTGGGGATTCAAAAATGTTCTGTACCTGGTACATGAGGTGGGGTAATAAGATGGCTATGCTGACAATTCAGTCACTGTTGTCCTATACATGGATGTGCAGGGCCTAGAGGGCCCTGTGCTTCCACAGCTACATACATATACAGATGGATGGGTGTGCAGGGCCTGGAGGGCCATGTGTTCACACAGGCAAATAAGGACAGGATTATATTATCTAAAAAAGTAAGGAAATAAACTTTGTTAATGCTCTAGTTAGAGTAAAGACACAAAAGTAGGGAAATGTGAAGTTAGGGTTTCAAGCCCTAACAACCCACCCCCACTCTGCACACACCAACAGGCACTGGGGGTGTGCCTTGGGGTTGTCAGCCCTAACACTCACTCCATTCCATAAGTAAATAAGCTGAGATAGGTACAGTGTAGGAGAATGGGATGAGTGTTGAGGCAAATGACCCCAAGGCACACCCTTGATGGTATGTGCAGAGTGGGTGTGAGCTGATAGGGTTGGAAACTCTAACACCAGATTTCCCATCTTTTTTGGCTTTAACCCTAACAAAAGCATTAATGAAATTTTTTTGCAATATATATATATGTGTGTGTGTGTGTGTGTGTGTATGTATATATATATATATATATATATATATATATGTATGTGTGTGTGTGTGTGTGTGTATATAGATATATATATATATATATATATATATGTGTATACAGTATATACATACATATATATATATATATACACACACACACACACCACACACACACACACACACTCACAAAAACACAAGCACACATATTTATAGGCATGGGGTCATAATGTCACATCAAGAATGCCACGCGCAAATCAGCGTGCAGCAAAATAATGTTGGCATAACACACCGACCAGGAAAGAAATGTGCTCACTGGAGGAATATCTTTGTTTTTGCTCTGGGCCCTGTGCTCCCATTCCTCCATAGGTGCCTTTGCCACTCGTGAGTATCCAGAGCTCACTCTGCTGGAGTGAGAATATTTTCCATATCCCACTCCTGCCCATCATTTATCATATATATATACGGAGGCAAAAAACTCCGTTTAATGCATCAGTTAGGGTTGTTCCACAGTGACAAAAGCGAGGAAATTCGATGTTAGGGTTGAAACCCCTTGCCTCAGCCCACCCAACTGGAATCAGGGGTGCGCATTGGGTCATCGGCCCTAAGTGTCACCCCATCACATGTGGAAAGAAGCTGAGGAATAGGAGAATGGGGTGACAGTTAGGACCGATGACCCCAATGCGCACCCTGATTCCAGTTGGGGGGGGTGGGCTGGAGGGGTGCAAAGGGGGTTTCAACCCTAACATCGAATTTCCTCACTTTTGTCGCTGTGGAACAACCCTAACTGATGCATTAAATGGATTTTTTTGCCTCTAATTTCCCTTCTTTTTGAGAATAATAATGAGAAATAGTGAATGTAATGCGGCGGGGAAGGGCCCCGCACTCCCGCCACGTGATATCTTGTCACATAGTAACATTGTGCCTACAAAAGCAAATCGTAATGCGCATGGTGATGCAAAGCAAAACAGAAAGAGAAACAGTACTGTAGACAGAAATGTTAAAAACAACGCAACCGCAAATGAAAACAAAAGGGTAACGCACATGGTGGCGTAAACATGAACGGTAAGTGAAACGGGTATGGAACCGCAAGCAGAAACGGTAATGGTAACAGTAATGTAAGCGCACAGGCTGGTTTTACCCAAAAGCTGTAGAGAGAAAGACAGTGAGTATAAAGAATGTATGCAAAATAATGACTCTCGGAACACAAAAATGAGGACTTGGAATAGTAAATTGCTTATATCTCAGTAACCGTACAACATAGAAAAAAAAATGTAAAAGTAATGTGAATTATCAGTTTCCTGGCTAAGAATTTTCTGACAAAAAGTCCTTATCTCGCACCGTTTTCGAGATACGGGCCCTGAAAGGTGCGGCAAATGCCATAATGTTATCCTATGGGAAAAAAACAGAAGTTCGGACTGCCATAACTTTGCCTCCCTGTAATATTTTTTCACCAAACCACTGAAAGGCACATCTGTGGGATGTTGGTGGTGTTTTCTTCAAATTTCAGCCCAAAAGACCAAACCGTTATTTTGCAGCAGGGCGCCAAATGATTTCTGCAATGCGTCGTACGTCGTAATGTTATCCTATGGGAAAAAGTGTCAGATTTGGAGTACTGTAACTTTGCTGCCATGTAATATTTTTTCAACAAAATACTGAAAGGCACATCTGTGACATGTCAGCTGCGTTCTTTCCAAATTTCAGCCCAAAACTCCAAACCGTTCTTTTGCAGCGGGGTGCCAAAGAATTACTGTTATTTTGGGCATAGTGTCGCAAAGTAGTGTCGTGATTTGCGAAAGCTTTCACAAAAATTTGCGACACTTTTGTGAGTGCGACACTACTTTGCGAAAGTACTTTTTCTAGAAATTGGAAAAACATATTTCTGGTGTGTTTTTACCCCAAAATAAAGACATGGCTAGCATCCTCAGGGTCCAACTAGGTGAATACAAAAAGAATTAGGTTGCAAGCATTTTTCTGATCACTAACTGAAAACTAAATGGCAGATTTGCGACAGTAAAAGGGCCATTTGCGACAGTAAAAATGCATTTGCAACACTGTCGAACTTTTTGTTAACGTTTCCCATTGACTTATAATGGGAAATTGTTTTTTGAATAACTTTTGAACCGTTTAATATTTTTTCATGAAATTTTGAAAGGCACATCAGGGACCCTGGCCGCACATTCTCTGAAGATTTTGGGCCAGTCATGCAAACTGTGCGACCTGTAGGCGCGACCGTGAAATTCAGAAAAAGTGTAAATGCATGCGCAGATCACGCTTAATAACTCCGCCGACTGGTACGAAACTTGGCAGATCCCAAGGCATATGGGTCTTGATTATGTATTCCAAATTTCAGGCACATCGTCAAACAGTTGCAAAGTTATTAAGGTGCAAAATTTTGGGTTTAACATGTAAATGGCTCCTCAACCCTAACTATAGTGGCACTACCGTGCTACTATAGTGTGTGTGTGTGTATATATCTCTATATAGGGTGGAGGCCATGGGTTGAGTAAACACCTACGTATCCAAAACATGTAAACTAATGGTCTACCAGTTTCTCTCATGTCTGCTGCAGTGGTCACCTAGTGAGATGGAAATGTGCTGGCAGAATGGGTTCTTGTGATTCCTTACATGCAACACACACATTTCAATGAAGTCTCCATCGGGACATTAAAACTCCCACCACTGCCGTTGGGTTCACCACTGGATTACACAGATCACAATCACCATCCTTCAAAAACAACTACACCTTGTGCTAGTTGTATCCACCGGCACTCTTTCCTGCCCAGCACTTCAAGTCATGATGGACCTCCCACGGGTTGCAATGTTAGCATACAACTTATTCAGTGAAACAGTGCCCATGAAGACTACAAATGAACATGTCATGTTGTCGTGCCATATGCACCACAAGCTATACAGCAATCCATGGAGATGGCCCTTCCAACATTTTTCAATATTGTTGCAATGTGCTGCTCACCATTAACCATTGTAATAGCATCATTTTATGGTTCCTGCAGCATTGCCTCTGCCAGGGCCACTTGCCAGTAACCTGTCACATGTCATCCTATTACCATGTTGTGTTGTTCCTACCAATCCCCACCCCCCCCATGGTGAGCGTTACTCAACACAGTTCATGTAGCCTTACAGTATGTGGTTTGGGATGGTGTCTATGTTTGTTCATCACTCAGCTCATGGTTTGTGCATGCCCTGTGCAAACCATTCATCTTTGTAGACTACAGTTGTCAAAATAGAGGCTCACTATCTCCACATGTAATTACGGTTTTAGTAAACTGTGTGATTTAAACTGACATTGCAAATTTACTATCCTTACCTATGCTTTCCTTATATAAATGTTAATCATTTCAGGACTGGCATAAGTGAAACAATTTCTTGTTTTCAGTTGTGAACAGTAACCATGTTACAGAATTGGTTCAGGAAAAGCACCATAAATGTTGACGTTACCATATGACAGTGTAGTTTTCTTTGACTGAACCATGCCCTGGCATCCCTTGTATTTTGGTATATCAATTTCTTCCTTAGTTACCACCTGTCATCAGTCTGAGTTGCAGTTAAAATGCAGGGCAGACAAAAGCACTATGTGAAAGAAAAGGTAATTGATTATTGTGTTAAGGAACAGAGATGGGCAAATCTTTTCTTCTGCCAGTGGAATTCCTGCTATATGCTGATTTCACTTCCACAATATTTTGTGTAATTTCGATGAAAATTTTACAAAAGTTTGCCATAATTGTGATTTTGGTTATTTCAATATAATGTAAACAGTATTTGTCCAAATTCCACCACACTTGGAACATTGACTTTCCATACAGAAGTGTGCCAGGTTGCAGATCTCTGCCTTTAAAAATGGACGCGTTATAAGCCTCCAAACATTCAGAAATTTTAAAATTACAGTTAACAACTATGTAAACTAAATGTGTTTGTGACAACTGCACCATATTTGATATGGTGACATTACCCATGCCCATACATATGTCTGCTAAGTTTCTGATCTCTGCCTTTAAAGGTGACTGAGGTATAAGCCTCTAAACATTCAGAAATTTTAAAATTACATTTCACAATTATATAAACTGCTGAATTTGAAGCCCATGTAAGTTTAAATCTAGAGAACACAATATCGCCAATGTTGTTAAGTTCACTGACCGTAATTATTAGGCTTTCAGGTAACCACCATGGTCCAGCATCAGAACGTCATGCTGCCATGCTGACGACCCGGGTTTGGAAGCGAGCCCCTGGAAGTCGTGTCAGGAGGCAGGTCATAGCTAAACCTTGCAATCTCTATTTTGCAGTTTCTGTGAATCTACCAAGAAAGTATGCATCTACAGTTTCAATTATCTAGCTTCAAAAGTGGCTAAGCTCTAAGCATAGAAATATTTTCAGAAATGTTCACATGAATATTAAATTGATAAATTTTGGGCTCCTATAACTTCCCTACCTTTCATCCAAATGTCATGACACTTTGCACACCTTTAGGGAACATCCTGGAAAATCAGCCTGTCAAATTTGCAGATACATAGCTTTAACAGTGGCTATATTATGACCATTTAAAGAATGTTTGAAAATTCCAAACAATTTCATGAAAATTGCATGAATTCAGAATTTGCTAACTTCACCCGGCTCTAGTAAGGAAGAACTAGTTTCACAGAGTCAGTACATGGTGATACACCAATACTAATGTAATCACTGACAGTTGCAATTATGTAACGTGAAGTTGCACTTTTTATACCTCCACCATTAACAACTGACACGGTGACTGCCGTACTCTGCTATGACAAGTATTACACACCATACAGTTATTACTTATTCAGAATTTCTTCAGACATCCTGGAGAGACCATCATGGACTGTGAACCGCAGTACAGGTCAATCACAGCTGTTGGTGTACTTGAAATCAAGTTGAAAATTACCTCAGTCATGCACAGAAGCCTCAAGAAATTTATTATGGACTAGGGCTCAGAAATGTCTTCACACATGCCCATTCTTTGGTAAACACGGGGCATACTAGCCAGCATCCCTTAACTAGGAGGTGGAGGTGAGGTCTTCTCTGACAAACCTGACTTAGTTATTCACTTGAGTCCCTAACGCGATGGATTGGGGTGGTGTTGGAGAGGCAGGGGACATGGTCTGCCTTGATTTCAGTGAGGCTTTGGACACTGCTATCCTTTTGAAGTGTTGGTGAACAAGGCAAATAGTGTGAGGATTGGCCCTAAATTAGACATGTGGGTAGAGAATTGAAGTGAGGGCAGGTGGCAATTACTGTTGGTAAGTAGCGTTCACCCAGTGGTATGTACAGTGACCATTGCTGTAGGTCAAGGGTCAGTAATGTGCACAGTTCTCTTCTTTTTTTTGTGTTATCTTTTTACCCCACTGACACTCTGGAGTCTGCCTCTCCTTCAGGTCTCCTAGTCTCTACCAATCTCCAGCAATCCTCTTCAGGAGTTCTCCCTCCACATATTGCAGCCAACCCCCGAGTTCTGTCCTGGTATATCTCATTGCTGGGCAGGTCCCCCTCCTTCGAGGGGGAAGGCACTGGGGAGGGGGGAACACAGCACACTACTATTTTTACTGCCTTTGAGGGTGCTGCTGTGAGGGAGGAGACTCCCAGAGGAACCAGTGGCATGGAGGATGGAAGCCATCATCTAGTGTGCTCCGAAGCAGTTGTCTCATTTTGTACTTGAATCCCTCCTGTGCCGCTGTTTGTAGTGCTCCTGGTCTCCACCAGGAGCTGCTACATAGCGGGGCTGTTCCTAACCTACTCCAAGAGAGGAGAGCAGTCCTCTGGATGCTCAATCCTCTCCTCCCCCTACCAGCCCATGGCACCCGAGTCCGTTCTCAAATCTGGGTCACCGGCGTGGCTCGAGGTGTGGTGTCCAGCGCCTCAACCCTCTGTGCCACTGAGCCGGCTCACACAGTCCTCTTCAATGTTTTTATCACTGACATTGGAACAGAGCAGGAAGGGAATTTATGCCTGTTTGCAGATGACACTGAAATGTACAACACAGTGGACATGACTGGTAGGCTTGCATGTTTGAGAAAAAATATGAAGAAGCTGGATGAATTTTCAGGAATGTGGCAAGTGGGTTGCTATGCAATGAAGTACAAAATGTATGTACTTGGGTCAGAGGAACATGAGGGTGACTTATCAGCTGGATGTAGAACACCTTGCAGTAGCAAAACTGGAAAGGAACCTGTGGAGGCCCATATCCACTGACAGACAGATTGCTAGCCAGTGTGATAAGGCAGTGGGTAAGGCAAATAGGATGCCAGGATGCATAGGCGGGCATATCACCATCTGGAGAAGGGATGTTGTTATAACACATACAGACCTTTGTTGACACCTCATGTGACAGAACTGCGTCCACCTCTGGAGGCCATGAGTCAGAAAGGACATACACAGGATGGATGCTTTTTTAAGGGAGGGCATCCAAGATGGCACAGGGACCACATCACAGAAAGACTCAGGAAAATTCAACATGTACTAAGTGGAGGAGAGGAGGGAGTGGGGTTACATGATAGGGACCTTCAAATATCTCACAGGTCTAAACAAGGTTCAGGAGGGTAGCATATTACATTGTAAAAATATGCTAAAGGATAATGTGGCATTGCATGTCACTTGGGTGGGTGGAGAGGCTTTGGTCAAATGTCAGGAATTTATTTTATTTTGATACTATGGTGGATGTGTGGAACAGCATTCAAGAGGTGGTGTTGGAGGCCAAAACAGTGGATGTGATTAACAGCTCATCGTATAGGTGTAAGGGAATTTTAGAAGATAGGCAGGAGATGGGCTCATGGCAGGAGTACAGCGAGCAAGAAAAATATAGGCAGTGAAATTTGGCAGATGGGGTGGGCCATGTGGTACTTTTCTGCCCTCAGCTGCAATTTTTCCCATGTTTCTGTGGTTCTGTATGAACACAGTGACATTGGAGTATGTGACATTATGTCAGCAGTGTGTGAACCATGTTACTGGTAAATTGATGGCCTCAGGTGAGCATGGTTGAAAAAGGTCTGGCACCATGCGTGAACATTGATGCCATCACTAGTGCCACATACTGCAAGGATGGTCGCTGAAACATGTGAGACCTGGCAAGTTACTTGTGTAAATATGTTGTTTCTGGACAATTGACCTTCATGAAGTTAGGGTATTATAGCATATGATTAATCATACACAGTATGGAGGGTATGAAACCAACACATTCAGTCCAACAATTCAAGTCATCCATTAGGGGGAAGGGGACATTGTTTAACCATTAACCTTCATTTATTTATTTATGGCATTTTGGTAACTGGGTGAGCCCACTGAGACCAGAGGTCCCTTTTTCAGAGTGCACCCGGGGTTAGTTACATACAGTAAATACAGGTACATAAGTCATATAAAAAAGACAGAAGATATGAGAATAGCACAATTATATACATATTCGATAGCACAAATTATGCACAGCTATACAGGAGCATTTAGTTAACATCAGTCTGGCTACAGAACAACAGTGAGATGACATCAGTGTTGAACAGACTAGAGAAAACTCAGTTGCTAACATCGAGTTACACAGGTAACCATAGTCATAGGTGTAACACTTTAGTAGCAGGTAACAATAACTAGGGAAATCAATGACATTCTAAAATATAACACAAATGTATGAAGTTTCAGATATGGTGGGTTGCAGAACACTGAGTTAGTGGGTTCAACGGTAATAGCTGCAGTGGCAGTGTTCCAACATGTAGACTTTGAGTCTGGCTTTGAACCCACCCAGTGAGGTGGCATTGATTAGACTTTCAGGGAGAGCACACCAGTAGTGTGGAGCAGAGTAAGCAAAGGATCTATTACAGGGTTGGTTCATACCTGTAGTATCTCAGGTAGATTGGCATTTGCTAAATGGAGGGTATGCCTTAGTGACTTCAGGATCAATAGACCTGCTAGGTGAGGGGCTATAGATTTTAGTGAGCTTAAAGGTGAGGCAAAGGAGAGGGTAGTAAGTGTCGTACACTATACAGTCATTAATGACACAGAATGCAGACTGGTACAGGGGTGGAAGCAAATGTGTGGCATAAGTGATGGTAGAGCATAATGCCTGCCAGGTACATGATGCTACTGCACGCACTCATGGTCTCAAATGATGTCAGAACTGGCAGGCAAATAAATATATGTGCAACTGCCAGCATTACACCTTCCTTCATATCATGGTCACACCTGAGTCAATCACCCTGCAAGTCCAAGGTGCATCCAGTTCATTGTCCTTACTGACTTAGAACTGTGAGCATGTTTGACAGGGGATATCAACACAGGAGAGGTAAATTCAAAGGATGGTGGCATGAGAAACGTAGCTGCAGGTGGTAATTCACACAACAAAGCCCACTGATTCACTGGGTCCCCACGGTACTGAATATGAAAGAATAATTATGTTGACAGAGCATGCCAGCCTGTCCTATGTTGCCCCCACTTGCTTGCCTCACAGTGCTCACCACCAATATGTATTTGCACTGCAGCAGCAGTTCAATCTGGCATTTCAATAGTGCTGCTTACAAACCATGGTGTTAGGTTGTGGTTAGCCATGTTAACATTTTAGGGATCGGCGGGGTGCAGTGCTGCTAACATCTGCAATGCTCATGTGAAATACCAACTGAATTCAGCAGAATTAAGTGGAAGACAGACTACAGTATGACTTATCTCACCTGGTATGAATTTCCTTCGTAATTAAATGCCATACTGTTTGGTGCATACTGGATAACGAGGCTGTGGAAACTTTCAAGAAATGAGGATTTGCAGCATGATAATAACTTCTACACATCTAATTTTGGAACATTTGACAAGAAAATGAGGTCCACCTTCTCATAAGCCTTCTCACCTATGGTGAAAAGCACGGGACACATTTTAGAGTGTGCATAAACATTCCAAACAGGTTAGAAGCAACAAGTACCAAACAACAGTAACCAAGTCATGTGTGTGTGTGTGTTTGTATATGTGTATGTATGTGTGTGTATATATATATATATATATATATATATATATATATATATATATCAGAGGCAAAAAACTCAATTTAATGTATTAGTTAGGGTTGTTCCACACCCACAAAGTGAAATTCAGTGTTAGGGTTGAAAGCCCCTGACTTGCTCATTTCAACTGCCTTCAAGTGGTTAATAGGCTGTTGTCCATAACTCTCACCCCATCACATGTGTAAAGAAGCAGAGGTGTAGGAGAATGGGGTGAGAGTTAGGACCAACAACCCCACGCGCACCCTAATGCCGGTTAGTGTGGGCAGGGGGGTCCAAGGGGCTTTTCAACCCTAACACTGAATTTCTCCTTGTCTGTGGAACAAACCTAACTAATGCATTAAACTGAGTTTTTTGCCTCTAATTTCCTTCTTTTGAGAATGATGATGAGAAATAGTGAATGTATGTGTCAAAGTGAGGAAATTTGGTAAGTGATTGAAAGCCCTCTTGGATGTCTCTCTCCCCAGCCCACCCACCAACCAGCATCGGGCACATTGGGGTTTATCCTAACTCTCACCCCATCACATGTGTGAAGAAGCAGAGGTACAGGAGAATGGGGTGAGAGTTAGGACCGACGACCCCAAGGCGCACCCCAATGCACGTTGGGGAGGTGGGCCACATGATGTCTTGTCACATAGTAACATTGTGCCCGCAAACGCAAATAGTAATGCGCATGGTGACGCAAAGCGAAACAGAAAGAGAAACAGTAGTGTTGACAGAAATGTTAAAAACTACGCAAAAGCAAGCGCAAATGAAAACGCAAAGGGTAATGCACATGGTGGCGTAGACGTGAACGGTAAGTGAAACGGGAACGGATCCACAAGCGAAAACAGTAACGCTAACAGTAATGTAAGCGCACAGGCTGGTTTTCCCCAAAAGCTGCATAAAGAAAGACAGTGAGTACAAAGAATGTATGCATAATAATGGTTTTTGGAGCAGAAAATGAGGAGTTGGAATACTAAATTGCTTATATCTCAGGAACTGTACGATGTCGAAAAAAATTTTAAAAGTCATATGATTTATGACTTTCCTGGCTAGTTTTATGCTTAGCACTATTGGGCTAAGAATTTTTCTGACGAAAAGTCCGTATCTCGCACCGTTTCCGAGATACGGGCCCTGAAAGGCGTGGAGAACGCCATAATGTTATCCTATGGGAAAAAAAGAGAAGTTCAGAGTGCCATAACTTTGGCTCCCTGTAATATTTGTTCACCAAACCACAAAATGGCAAATCTGTGGGATGTTGGCTGTGTTCCTTCCAAATTTCAGCCCAAAAGACCAAACCATTATTTTGCAGCAGGGCGCCAAAGGATTCCTGTAATGCGTCAGATGCCATAATGTTATCCTATGGGAAAAAGCGTCAACTTTGGAGTGCTGTAACTTTGCTGCCATGTGATATTTTTTCAATGAAACACTGAAAGGTACATCTGTGAGATGTTGGCTGAGCTCCCTCCAAATTTCAGGCCAAAACGCCAAACTGTTCTTTTGCAGCAGGGTGCCAAAGAATTGCTGTCATTTTCCCACAGCATAGAAAAGTACTGTTGAAGTTTGCGAAAGCTTTCACAAATTCTTTCTTCAGTGTCGCAAATGTGACAGTACTTTGCAAAAGTACTTTTTCCAGAAATTTGAAAAACATGTTTCTGGTGTGTTTTACCCCAAAATAAAGACATGGCTAGCATCCTCAGGGTCCGACTAGGTGAATACAAAAAGAATTAGGTAGCTAGAGGGTCCCAATTTTAAATGCCAAGCATTTTTCTGATCGCTAACTGAAAACCAAATGGCAGATTTGCGACAGTAAAAGGATCATTTGCGAAAGTAAAAACTGCATTTGCGACACTTTCGAACTTTTTGTTAACTTTTCCCATTGACTTATAATGGGAACTTGTTTTTTGAATAACTTTTGAACCGTTTAATATTTTTTCATGAAATCTTCAAAAGGCACATCGGGAACCCCAGCTGCACGTTCCCTGAAGACTTTGGACTGGTCACACAAACCGTGCGACCTGTACACGTGACAGTAAAATTCCAGAAAAGCTTAAACGTGCATGCAGATCATGCTTCATAACTCTGCAGCCATATCTGAGACTGGTATGGAACTTGGCAGATCCCAAGGTGTATGGGTCTTGATCATGTATTCAAAATTTCAGGCAATTCCGTCAAACAGTTGCAAAGTTATTAAGGTGCAAGGTTTTAGGTTTAACGTGTAAATGGCTCCTCAACCCTAACTATAGTGGCACTACCATACCACTATAATATATATATATATATATATATATATATTAGAGGAAAAACTCTGTTTAATGCATTAGTTAGGGTTGTTCCAGTGATGAAGTGAGGAATTTGGTGTTATGAAAGAAAGCCCTTGACCCCCAGCCCACCCCCCAACCGCATCTGGGTGCATGTTGAGTCATCAGCCCTAACTCTCACCCCATCACATGTGTGAAGAAGCAGAGGTATAGGAGAATGGGGTGAGAGTTAGGACCGACGACCCCAATGTGCACCCCAATGCTGGTTGAGGAGGTGGGCTGGGGGTCCAAGGGGGACTTTCAACCCTAATACAAAATTTCCTCACTTTTGTCACTGTGGAACAACCCTAACTAATGCAAAAAACAGAGTTTTTTGCCTCTAATTTCCCTTCTTTTTGAGAAAGATGACAAGAAATAGTGAATGTAATGAGGCAGCAGGAGCTCGGGGCCCTTTGGGCCCTGTGCTCCTGCCACATGATGTCTTCTGACATAGGAACAGGAACAGCAATGCAAACAGAAGCACGAACAGTGGCACACATGGTAACGCAAATGTAAATGGTAAAGGAAACGTTAATAGAAACACAAGCACAAAGTGATGCTGAAGTGAACAGTGACACAAACGGACATTGACGTGCATACAAAAATGCAAGTGGTAACATGAACAGTGATGGCAACTGTATTTTAAATGGAAATGTGAAGTGTCACAGCAAAAAGAACATGAAAGGGAACAGAAACAGAAACGTGAACGCAAGCGCACACGTAAACGCAAACCATAACATGCACAGGCATGGTACCACAATTGTAAATGCAAATGGTAAAGTTAACATGAAGAATAATGCCAAAGGAAAGAGAAATGAAAATGGGAACAGAAGTGCGTACGGAAATGCAAACCGAAACGTGCACGGGCACAGTACCGCAATTGTTAACGCAAATGGTAATGGTAACAGCAACAATAACGCCAAAGGAAAGAGAAATGTAAATGCAAGTGAGTACAGAAATGGAAACCGTTATGTGAACGGTCATGGTACCGCAATTGTAAACCCAAATGATAACAGTAACAGCAAAAATAATGTCACAGGAAACAGAAACGAAACAGAAACGCAAGCGTGCATGGAAATGCAAACTGTAATGCACGTGCACAGTACTGCAACTGCAAATGAAACAGGTAATGGTAACAGCAACAATAACGCCAAAAGACACAGAAACGCAAACGCAAGTGCAAGCAAAAACGCAAACTGTAATGCACACTGTGGCATAGACGGTAACGGTGCCACAAACGGTAACGGAAACGCAACTGGAAACGATAATTGGCACTGTTTTCCCCAAAAACTGCATTGGAAAACAAAGTGAAAACAAAGAATATATACATAACAATTGGCTTCGGAACAGAAAATGAGGACTTGGAATATTAAATTGCTTATATCTCAGGAACCGTACGACGTAGAAAAAAAATTTAAATTTCATATGAATTATGACTTTCCTGGCTAGTTTTGCACCTAGTCCCCAGGTGGAGGGCTAAGCATTTTTGTGATGCAAAGTCCGTATCTCGCACCATTTCCTAAATACGGGCCCCGAAAGGCGCGACGGACGCCGTAATGTTATCCAATGGGAAAAAACATCAAATTTGGAATGCCGTCACAGTGCCGCCCTGTAATATTCTTTCACCAAACCACTAAAAGGCACATCAGTGGAATGTTGGCTTTCTTCCCTCCAAATTTCATCCCAAAAGACAAAACCGTTATTGTGCAGCAGGATGGCAAAGGATTCCTGTAATGCGGCAGATGCTGTAATGTTATCCTATGAGAAAAAGTGTTAAATTTGTAGTGCCATAACTTTGACGCCCTGTAATATTGTTTCACCAAAACAGTGAAAGGCACATTTGTGAGATGTTGGCTGTGTTTCCTCCAAATATCTGCCCAAAAGACCAAACCGTTCTTTTGCAGCAGGGTGGCAAAAATTGCTGTCATTTTGCCATAGCTTGGAAAAGTACTATCGAACTTTATGAAAGCTTTCGCAAATTCATTCGACAGTGTCGGAAGGCAAAAGGACTTTGCAAAAGTACTTTTTCCAGACATTTGAAAAACAGATTTCTGGGGTGTTTTACCCCAAAATAAAGATATGCCTAGCATCCTCAGGGTCCGACTAGGTGAATACAAAAAGAATTAAGTTGCTAGAGGGTCCCAAATTTAAATGTCAAGCATTTTTCTGATCACCAACTGAAAACAAAATGGTGGATTTGCGAAAGTAAAAGGGCCATTTGTGAAAGTAAAAACTGCATTTGCGACACTTTTGAACTTTTTGTTAACTTTTCCCATAGACTTATAATGGGAACTTGTTTTTTGAATAACTTTCGAAACGTTTAATATTTTTTCACGAAATCTTTGAAAGGCACATTGGGCACCCTGGCCGCATGTTCCCTGAAGATTTTGGACCACTGACACAAAATGTGCGACCTGTAGGCAATGGCAAATTTCACCAAATATTGTAAATGCGTGCACAGATCATGCTTAGTAGCTCCACAGCCATATAGGCAACTGGTACAAAACTTGTCAGATCCCAAGGTGTATGGTTCTTGATCGTGTATTCCAAATTTCAGGCAAATCTGTTAAATGGTGCCAAAGTTATTAAGGTGCAAAGTTTGACCCTTTAACCTTAAAAGGACTCCTTAACCCTAACCATGGTAGCACTACCGTGCTACCATAATATATATATATGTATTATACCTGCACAGTAGTGCAGGAATAAGGGTTGCAAGGTCACTTCTATGTTAAATCCCAAAGTTTGCACTTTAATAACTTTGCAATTATTTGTCTGATTTGCCTGAAATTGTGCATGCACAGCCTCCAATCACAGATCTCTGGATCTGAAAAGTTGTGTTCCAGTCAGATGTATGGTTGTGAAACCGTAGAGCATCAAAAAAGTGAAAATTACCAAGGCGTGCAAATTGTTTGGTTGGCCATAATGGACTAAAGAATGCGTCTGAGTGGAGTCAAATTTGCATGTCTATATGTGGCCTGGATTGAACTGGTGCCTTTTGAAGATTTGGAGAAAAAATATTAATCATTTCAAAAGTTATTTAAATTGTTACTGTCCCATTATATCCTATGGAAAAAAATTATATGTGCATTGCGAAACATTTTGAGATCACATTTTTGTTGTCATGCTCCCTGAATTTGTTTTTGTGCTGCCGGCATCTTGTTTTCAGTTAGTGAGAGACAAATAAAGTAACTTGAAAAATAATTCCCCTTGGTAAACACCAACAGCTGTGTTTACCTAATCTTGCCTTAGGAACATGACTTTGGCATTCGTTTTTCAGCAGGTGGTCAGGAAAAATGTTTTTCAAACTTTTTCCGCCATTGTGCAGTTTTGTTGCCATGTTAACATTTCTTGTGTACTGGCAATGACCTCACACACAAAAAAAGTGGCAAGGCAACATATTTTTTGTGCTCAAAAACATTCCCATTTTAGAGATAGGAGTACCACGCACACATTAAAGTTATCGTGAAAACATTGCCCGAAAACATTTTTCCATGTGTTGTTTTCTTTGTCACATCATTGTGCCAAGGTGGATTGTGCTTTTGGGTTGAAATTTGTAGGGTCACAAGTCCTGGTCCCACAGATGTGCCTTTTGGAGGTTTGGTACCAAAACATTCAACAGGCAAATACTTACAGTGCTATGAAGTTGAGAAAATTCCCATAGGATAACATTGTGGTGCCTGCGGTACCTTTTGGCACCTGTATCTCTAAAACAAAAAGAGATACAGATTTTTTGCTACCCACAGTTTAGTCCATCTTTAGGTGGACTAAGCATGTGAGGAAATTTTAAAGTCCTAGATTACACCTGAAGTGGAATTTTTTTCATAGGTTGTATGGTTCTAAGATATTGACAAATTAGTGTTACAAGGGTTCCTTTTATGTGTAAGTGGGAGCGCAGGGCCCAGAGAGCCCATGTTAACACATATACATACTAGCACACATAAAAATGGGCAACATTAAGAGGCACAAGGCCCGGAGGGCCCATGCTCCAATAAACACTTATGACTAACCACTTACATGACAGTTTCTCAAAAAGAAGGAAAATTGATTGAGACAAAAAAAGTTAATGTATCATTCTGGGTTGATATCACAGCAACAGAAGTTTGGAAATGTGATGTTAGTAATACCTCTTCCCCACACACACACCACCGCCAATTCCTCCTCCCCCCAGGGACCATGTTCCCATCAACCACTTAAACTTCACATAGTAAACGGCCCACGCTCCCACTTGTACATATTGTACATATTGATAAGTATTGGTTCAGTGGTTGATGGAAGTGCAGGGTATGGATGGCCCATGCTTGTGTAAAACACTGAAATTTTATGCACTAATATGCACAAGTGGTAATATTGGCCTCCTGGGAGAAAGTGTTCTTCCACTTGTGCATATTAGTGTGTATGGGTGTGGTGGTTGAGGGGAGTGCAGGGCTCTGAGGGACCATACTCCCTTTAACCACCTAACAGTATGTAAAGATGTGGACAACATGAAGGGCACTGCTCTCCCACAAATGCATACCAATAACCAGTTACATAACACTTTTTGAAAAAGAAGCAAAATTGATTGAACAAAATTTGTTAATGCATCAGTTTGGGTTAATAGCACAGCAGTAGAAGTTTGGAAATGTGATGTTAGGGTTATCTCTCCCTCCCTTACTTCCAGCCCCCCTCCCCCTTCACTAGTCTGCCATTTCCCCTCACCCCCATGGGCCCATGTTCCTGTCAACCTCTTAAACTGTGCATAGTAATAGGTACAAGTGGGAGTGTAGGGGTCCATAAGGCCTGCACCTCCACTTGTACATATTGCTAAGTATTGGTTTGGTGGTTGATGGGAGCACATGGGTGTGGATGGCCTATGCTCCCCTAAAACACCTACATTGTAAGCACTAATATAGACAAGTGGCAATATAGACCTTTTGGAAAAACATGTTCTCCCACTTGTGCATATCAGTATGTATGGGTGTGGTTGTTGAGAGGCATGCAGGGCCCTGATGGGTTGTACTGCACTGAGACAGTGTAACTGTATACACTGAAATACTTTACTTTGTACTGTATGTTGAACTAAGATATGATGCGTATACATGAAACATTATAAATGAGTCACCAGAGTCTGTGTCACGTGGTTCAGATTTTTTTACTGGTTCAATGCAATAAAGAAATTACTATACATGTTGCATCAAAATATTCCAAAATAAAATAGATATTCTTTTATAAAAAAAAAAAATGCTTGCTATCAACATTCATACTGTATATACGTTTATTACATTTTTAATTTAGATTGTAAACTTAAAAATATTCATTCATTAGGATACAAAAAATGTATTATCTTTTATATGCAAAAATAAATGTAGCCAAAAAATATATATTTTTACCCAATACCACCTAGTTTTATTCACTTAAAAAATGGTCTCTTCACCTATACAAATATAATGAAAATGAAATAATACTACAATATCTATCAACAGAAAAAATTACAAGTGGATGGAGTGGGGGTTGTTACAACTGCCTCTGCTGCTGGAGGCTGTGAGAAGAGGAGATCTGAAAGGCAGTAGCTAGGCAAGAGGGTGAGGAGGAAGTGGAAACTGGTTCTTGGATTGGGGAAAGTGCAGTTGAGGGGCAGAGAAGGGGACAGATGTTGTGGTCACTGGAGACCAAGACCTTGGTCTGGTGCTGCAGGTTCTGCAACTGGAGCCGGTTCTTCTTCCATCACCTTTTTCATGCTCTTTAGAGCACCTGGACAGTCTGATTTTGGTATTTTATTTGAAGAGCATTTGATTGTATCCATTTTTTCATCTGACTTAATTTGCTGGTAATGTTGTCTTGATTTTTGTTCTATGTTGATACTAGTTTTATTAGGGTTTTAATGTTTTCATGTGTGTCTTTCTTTGCCTGAATTAGACTGTTCAGGCACTCACAAATTGCTTGGGCGTGGCTGCTTGCTGTTTCTGTGAAAAAAAAGAAAACAGAAAAACACATCCTAAGTATTGGTGTATTTATGCTGGTTTATAGTTGCCACAACTATTGCTTTTGTTACCAGTTTTCATGGTTCTTAAGTATGTTTCTATCCAAACTGTGCTTGCTGCAATTGAGACAACAAATAACTGACTGAGTTATTGAGGAGATATGCTAGCCGTAACGATCTAAAATACAACAGTAACATTTTTTCGTGACAGTCTTACTTTGAGTGTTATCAGCTAAAGATTACTGTATTCCTTTAGATTACTTGATGCAGTCTGTCGATATTAATGTGCCCCTTCTCCATGGTAACCTTGTTTGTAGACTGTTACATTGTATGATAACAGTGTCATAATTTAGACCTTATACATTTTGAAGAAATGAACAACATGGCAAGACTATACTGCGACTTGCTAAAGAACTGAGTAAAAAAATGTTATTACCATTGTTGAAAAATACAATGCTGTAAGTTTTTGAGAAAATAAGTCATACTGTCTGTGACATTTTGTTAACTTTAGAAAGAGGTAAATCTTTAATACAATTGTCAGAGGTTATATTCAGTATACATATGGTGAGATGATCCGTGCTCTGGTTCTTCCTGCTTAATGACAGGCAAGGTCCTGGTCTCCAGTGGTTCTGTAATAAAATAAAAAAGAGAAAGGATTTTATTCAATGACAAGAAAGAATCATGACCTCTGATTAGTTTGTTGTTTATCACAATAGGAATGTTACATTCTTGCTGTTTTTTTACACCCCATGGGAACAAGAGCCAGTCAGGAGCCAGCTGAATCAGGAAATAACAGAACCTGAAAAATTCTGAGCATGCTTGAATAAATACATAGCATGTTGAATCACTATCTCCAGAACACCGTGTCTGTAACAATTTCCCCTACAAATAGTTGCCAGTATGTGTTGAGAATTTGGAAAACCCATGTGACAGGCAAAACAGTATTACTGTAGAAGTAGGCTAAACTTTCAAAAATGTTATTTTACTGTGTCTTTCACTGTCTAATACCATTTGCTCTCTGCAGCTCTGTACATCACTTACATAATAAGATCTGGCAGATCCACTACGACTGTAAATGCATTAACTAGATAAGGGTGTTTCATGGGCTTAAACATAAACATGAATTGCTGTTGCATACACTGACTGAATCAAAGTACAGTACACTGAGAAAGGGCAGATATAAAAATAATGCCACCATCTGCATTACAGTTATCCATATGT
Organism: Neoceratodus forsteri; assembly: GCA_016271365.2. Lineage (NCBI taxonomy): Eukaryota > Metazoa > Chordata > Ceratodontiformes > Ceratodontidae > Neoceratodus > Neoceratodus forsteri. The sequence goes on along the minus strand of CM057449.1, from coordinate 1,121,648,425 downwards.
TTCTCATTTTATTCTAAGCACTGTTATAGCAATGAACTCAACAGAACTGGGTCATCATATACATGAAAGTACTGTACCTTAATGGCAAACACTGCTGAGACAACTATATGCTGTGACAAGGTGGAAGATAAACACAATGTTGAGACATGTTTTTGAAGACATTTGATGTGCTTGATTTTTTCAGAGATTGCTATACAGTTCACCCACATACTTAGTGTAATATAAAAGTGCATATACCCAAATTTCAATATACAGCTTACACATTTCATTGCAAGTTGTTCTCTTGAAGGAAGATCTTACTGTACAAGGCCTAAAAATGGGTGTTAGGAAAAAGTAAACTGGGGTAGGTGTGTTATTGACGGTGCTGAATAGATTATCTTTCATTGCTGCTCCACACCAGGCACACACAATATAAAAATCAACAACCCCTTGATATGAAGCAACAGGAATTATTTAGTACAAGGACAGAAACAAGTAGGAGACTGAGTAAGTGGGTAGACAAGCATGAGTATGGTAAGTCAAATAAAATTTCAAAAAGTCTATTATAATTCATTTTTTACAAATTTGTCTGCACAGTTGACAATTTTATAAAAGAAATAACAATGGGAATTATTCCACATATGTCCACAGGTGCAATGCATGCAGGTGGAGGGATTTGAGGACCAGATGCACCAGTCTGTCCTGCTCCTGAGTCAGAAGATCCTGGTGGAGAGGCACAGGTACCGGGGGTTCCATCGATAGCTGTTGAAGCAGAGGGAACAAAATCTGATGAGGCCAAAGAGGGGCTATTAGAATCATGTGATCCTCTTCCACCTGTAACTTCAGGAGAACCCTCTGAAGCACTGGGAAGGGAGGAAAGGCATACAAGAACCTTCCTGTCCAGCAAAGAGATAGCATGTCTCACCAGAAAACACCACACCTGGGAATGAGTGAGCAAAAACTGGGTAGTTTTGCATTGGATGGGGAGACGAAGAAGTCTATCTCTTGCCAACCCCACAGGTTGAATATGCTTTCAACCACCTCTTGATTTAGCTCCCACTCATGAGCCCTGACAGTGGTGTGACTGAGACTGTCTGCCAGGATGTACTGATCCCTGGCATATGGACAGCAGTCAGGCAGAGGCTGTGCTGGACTGCCCAGTACCACACTCACATTGCCTCCTGGCATAGAGGGTACATGAGTGAGCCTCCCTGTTTGTTCAGGTACCAAACCACAGAATATTGTTGTTCTGAATCAGGAGTGTCCCCAGACATAGAAGAGGCTGGAAGGCCTGGAGGGCATACAGTACTGCCCTCATTTTTAACACATTGATGTGTAGAGATGCTTCCAGCTGTGACCATGTTCACTGGGTCTGATGGTCTCCTAGGTGGGATCCCCAGCCTTGACATGGATCATTCATTGTAAGGGTCATGGTAGGAGTGGGGGGGTTGAAAGGGGAACCCCCGTAGAGAGATTGGACAACTCCTGCCACCAAAGAAGATCCTTCTTTATGTATCAGGACACTAGGACCCTGTGGTCCAGGTTGTCCAGCCACTGATCCCATTGGACATGAAGAGTCCATTGGGTCAGCCTCATATGCAGTCCAGCTAGAGGAACTGTAGGGATCACAGCTGCCATCAGCCTGAGAAGATGGAGGATTGACTGGGCTGTGGTTCAGCATGAGTTGGCCACTAATCTGACCTGTTCCTGCAGGGTCTCTGCTCTGTTCAATGAGACAGAGGCCTTGCCCTGGACCATATCCAGCACTGCCCCAAATAAATTGTAGGCTCTGAGAAGGGAGAGGTGGGACTTGGGATAGTTGACTGTTATTCCAAGTCTGGAAAAGAGGCCCAGGGTGAAGGAGAGTGACTCTCCCAGACTGCTTTATGATGGGGCTGATAGAAGTCAATCATCTAGATACAGGCACAATTAGATCCCTCTGTGACACAGGGTCACACCACCACTGCTAGATATTTGGTAAAAGTCTGAGGTGCTGAGGATAGACCAAAAGGGAGAGCCTTGAACTGGTAATGTTCCCCCTGGAAGGCAAATTGAAGAAAGTGGCAGTGGGCCTGGAAGACGGGGATGTGCAGGTAAGCATCCTGCATGTCTAGCTCACAAAGCCAATGGCTCTTGTGGAGCAGGGGTAGAAGTCCCTGGATGGTGAGCATGCAGAACCTCTTGTACTCAATGTATGGGTTAAGCATGCTGAGGTTCAAGATGGGTCTTAGGTCACCCATCTTTTTGGGTACCCCCTTTCTATCTGTGCTGGAGCCACTGGCTCTATGGCTGACTTTTGCAGGTGCCTTGGAGCATAATGGGAGAGGCCTGGGGGTTGTCCAGGGACCTGTTTAAGAACTCTATGGTGAGACCTCTTGCTATTAACTGAAGGACCCAAGAGTCTGTGGTTATGTCCTCTGACCCCGGAAGGTGGAGGTCAAACCTTCCCCCCATCTGGTTCCCCTAGAGGATCTGACCTGCTGTCTAGAGCAGCCTTCTCCAGGAAGGTGGGAATCCACAGGAGAGGCTTAACTAGGGTTCATAAAGGAGGTAGGAGTAGAGGCCACCACCGGTTTATGATGGTCAAGCTCCAAGGCTAGTTGAGTCCTGTTCTCCTGAATCGGAGTCTGAAACATTGCCTGGATATCAGCTTGAGGCTGCTGTGGAGGCAGAGGCTGGGGCTGAGTAGGAGGTGGTGGTGGATGAGGAGAAGGAGGCTGATATAATGGATAGCCCAGCATCTGATATTGAGGGTATTCATGAGCCTGATAGGAGTAGGGAAAACCAGAAGGAGCATACCCTTGGTTAGACATAGCCCAGTGTCTGGTACCCCGGTACATAAAGAGGTTGATGACAAAGCATTGGATACCCCGGCAAAGGGTACATTGTGTATTGTGGGGGCAGATAGCCTGGAACATTGCCCATAGGTCCAGCCAGAGAAGGAGCAGAAGGCCCAGCAGGAGGTCCAGATGGACCAGGCATCAGCCCCATAGGGACATTCAGAGGGGCTGGCACTGGATTAGGCACAAGAATATCCAGCACTGGAAGATTCTTTACCTGGAGGCCTCATGGAAGGTCATCCAGCATTTGAGAAATGGTCTGAGTGCCAGATATACCCTGACCCTGTGAAGGGTCACATGGCAAAGGGTCACGGGGTTGGGGTGTGAGCAGAACTCAACAAAAGACCCACTGCTGCCTGGGGAGCCAGAGTCCAAGATGGTGGAACCTAGTTGTCTAACGGGGCTTGGGTTGAGGAGATCCTGATGGAAGGTCCCCAGAGAGATTTACATTAGGCCCAGTGGGTGAATCAGGAAAAGGAGGAACCTCCAGATTAGTGTCCACCTCCAGATTTTGATCTTCACACAAGGGTCTTGTTATGTCAGTGGGAGTGAGGAACCCTCAAAAAACTGTTGCATGTCCAGCAGTTGGCTCAACTCAGTGTCAGGGGTATACTGCAACCCTATCATGAGAGCTCCAGCTGTGTGGTCCCCAGAGGAACCAGGAAGTGACTTATCAGCCACGTCAGTGCAGACGTCAGAAGAGCTAACATCCGATTAATTGGCCTGGGCCATGTAGACAAAAGTGGAGCTGGAGTCCAGTTTAGGAGCTGTGACTGTGTGCTCCTTGGTGGGGCTGGGGAGAGACTTATTGACCTGGCTGCTGGCGACAGACCCTGAAGAAGATATGGGCCTAAGGAGCACAATAAGGGTACTGTCATCCAAGAAGAGCCCTGACTGCATTGTGAGTAAAGCAGGCAAGGAGGCTGTGGTCTGATCCACTGGAGCAGTAGGAGACTTGGCAGCAGGGGTACTTACCAAAGTGGAGGCCCCTCCGGTGTCAGGGGTGCCCAATAATCACTGTCAAGTGGATGGAGACCTATCCCGGTCTTGGTGCCTCTCCTTGTCCTTTTTCTTCTTTCTAGGTTCTGGCATTGGAGAAGATTATTTTTCCTGCAGATTCTGCAGCTCCTTTTCCATCAAAGCTAGGCACTTCTCCAGCAAGTGGGCTTTGAGCTTTTTCTGGTGCCTAATCCATGTTGGTTGGTTGAAGGATTGGCAGGGTACACAATCCTTGACCCGGTGTTTGGAGCTAGGCAGATCACACAGCAGGAATGCTCATCAGTATATAGGATCTGGGTGCCACAGGACTTGCACTTCTTTTTGACACATCACCCAACTGTTCATGTTCCTGAATTGTACCTCCAACTATATCCCATACTGTCAATTTGTCATTGTTATTTTTTTCATTCCCATTTCTTCTGTATATCCCTCAAGATCTCTGTATTAGACCTGTTTATACTGCGCTTTACTATGCAATTATTTGACCTGGTGTTCTGTTCTCTTTTATGCAAAACTGGACATTTGTGTAAATGGCCAATTTTACTCACATACCTTTCAGTATAAAATAAAGATTGATTGATTAAAAACTGGACAGACAGACCTGAACCACAGCAGTTCTTCAAAAATCCAAACTAGCCATACTGGGTGCAACTTGCACAAATACTGCTTGTCCGGTCACTCTGGTTGCACTGTCCAGTCTGATTTTTACTTATCTGGTTAACTCTTACTTGACATGCTTGAAAATGGAACCATCGGGACCTGACCAGATAGGTAAAAGCCAGACCAGATAATCTGGCGTGAGTGGATCAGCAGTATTTGTGCAAGCTGTGCCCAGTCCAGATTTTACAGCTCTAGTATAGGTCTGGTGATCTGGTTTTTACCCATACACCCCTGCAAGTGGCTTAGTGACATACTGTACGATGAATGCAGAGTCTAACCCATTGAAGGTTGAAGTTTCAGAAAACCATTATGCTAAAAATATCAAGACCCACTCCCCCAACCCCAAGTCACACTTAGTCCTCTACCAATGTCATGCTTAAATACTGGTGCCTCTACATCCACACTATTAAGCTTTTAATGCCATTATGCCTCTTCTGCTGCCATGCCCTCCTCATGCATGAAGTCCCATTCTGCTTGTGGCAGCCCCCCCCCCAACCAGGTAATTTTTCAGGGAGCAGCTCTTTACACCACATCAACTAAATTACTGCCGAACTCCTTATTTTTAAAGATTTTGTTGAGAAATTGTTGTTTTAGTGTATACATGATCAGGAAAAATGAATTTGTAAAAGAAACCAAAGCCCTCATTTATCAGTTAATTTAAACACAATACAGCATATTATAAATTGATCATATTCTATGCGTAATACAAGTCAAAAATTAGACACACACATGCCTACCTATTTGCAAGTGAAGCAAATGTGGTTACTATCATTCAGTTGTAAACACCTATAGTCACAAACTGCAGGTTAAGAACATTCAATAGAATATAAACAGTAGCCCAGAACTGTCTGCCTGAGAAAATTAAGTTGGTGTATTATTTGGAAACAGGCAACACTCCCTCTTGCTATGGAATATCCTGGAAAGTTGCAAAATGACTGCTCTTAGGATGTTGGTGTCAAATGGCTTAATGAGGTGTTCATAGGGGCTTAGGGGAACAGTAGAACTTATTTGTTATGCAGAAAGCTCCAGAAAGTGTTTAACCCATTCTACTTCCAATAGCTTTCTATGATGTCTATACTATCCATTGGTAATCTGACACAGAACGACTGCCAGAAGATACTGAGTTAACTTTCTGTGGGCTCAATTAACTCCTCAAGCCAGAGGAAAAATAGTGCTCTATAGCTTCCTATACACACAGGCAGTATAGTAATGAGATGTGACTGGGTTTATGATGGCTATCATAAACAGCTTGGAATCAGATCAAATTTCCATGCAACAGTACTTTACTGTTACCTGTGTGATAAAGAGGGTTGCCCACTTGAAAGGGCAGAGACCACAGTGTCCCAAGGCCCAGACAGGAGTAGTGGAAGCTCGGGGGGGGAAGGGGGAGGAGGAAGGGGAGAAGAGGAGATGAGGTCACAAAAGGGGGGACGTTCTTAGTGAGGTCACAAAGAAGGCAAAGAAGGGGAGTGGGGGGAATGGTGGTTGACAGCTAAGGATTGGTAGAGCTGAACAAGGGGCTGGGCCAGAATGGGGCCTGATATGGGGCTGCACAAGGGCAGGAGCTCACAAATTGCTCCAAAGAATTTTATTTCTGGAAACACATCAGTTTGGCATAGAATGAGACCCTGTGGGCTTTGATAGTTATAGACAGTTGCAGTTTAAAAAAGGGATAAATAAAGAAATAAATATACAGAGCCAAGGATAATAATAATAAAAATACAGAATAGAGATAAAATACTAGTAAAAGTAAGTATAGATCCGAGTGGGAGAGCAGCAGAATTCAAGGAAAAATCCAGTAAGTGAGCACACAGGACTGCAAAAGAGGTAAGGTGTCCAAGATTTCTTTGGAGAGGTGTTTGCGAAAAGGAGCAAGGAGCTGGTAGACGAATGGTAACAGCAGTAGACTTGCATGCCTCTGAAGTGGTGGCAGCATTTTATGGAGTACTAGGCCAGCCACATGGTAGGCTGGGCAGCATGGTCAGATGACCCAGAGAGGGGAGAGAGGAGCGCTTTTCAAAGCCTCCTGTATTAAACCCAGATAAATGTGATGAACTTCACTATTAAAATGGAGCTTATATTTACTCAGTGCTCTGTTACATTGTTTATTTTTAGATTTTACATGTGTAATTTTAATACTTCTGTGGGTGGTGGCAGAGTAAGTGGGCTGCTAGAAAAAAAGGGCGCCCATTGTGTAGCATGTACCATGTGTGGCAGAGAATCTGGGAAGAAGTTATGAAGAGGGCAAATGCCGAGGGGGAATCGGGTGGTGTGAGGCCATCGTAAGGCATGAGGTAGCATGGTTGCTGGGTGAGCACCAGACGTGAAAAGGCGATCGTGGCAATCTGGTTTTGTTGGATTCTGTGCTACGCCACAAGAGGGGTGATTTGTGTGTTGGAAGAGAGCCGCTGTGGCCTAGGCAGTCTGGGGGCAGAGGGGGCTGGTGAGTAGGCATGAGAGACACCAGAGCAGTAGCACAGATGGATGTACAAGCCTGCTGGGGGGTTTTGGCTGATCGTAAGGGAAGGTGAAAGTGTAGGAGACAGTACCAGGTTGCTTTACCAAATAATTAGTGGACATTTGTGGGGTTGGAATGCTGCAAGTGGGAAGGGCCTCAGGAAGCAAAGGCATGGAGAATGAGCAGCAGGAACCGAAGAAGTCTGGGCCTACCACGTGGGATGGCGTCTGACATCATCACCACGTGGTACAGGGCCCGGGCACCACACGGAACAGGACACCGGTGGAGGAGAGAGCGAGAGAGAGAAGGGGGTGGCAGTAACGACTACAGTGCAGCATGGGGGATTATAGGCTGATAGTTGAATATAAAAAAAGAGGGGGTTTGATTCAAAACAAAGAAACTATAACTGCACTAAGCAGTGGCAAGGATGACTGGGGATAGGGAATGCGGGGGGGGGAGTGGGCAAGGATGGGATTAGAGTGATCAGGACCTCGGGCTTTCATGGGGATAAAGGGCAGATGCTACCACTACGTGGCTTTGGGTCATGTTTGACTCCAATGCTTTAAGAGAAAGGGGGCAAGACTCAAGGCTACCTCAGAAGATAGGAGGCCCTGAGGGAAGGTGGACACTCTTTTATTGCAATGGGGATAGGAATTTGGTCAAGTGGGCATACAGGCCTCATGGTCAGCCTTGAGGGAGCCTTCAAGGGCTAGGGCCCACTGTCCCTAGAGGAAGGTAAATGGCAAGTGCTTTTTTAATTTAATTTAAAAAAAAAAGAGGGAGAAGGATGGACGGCCATGATGGTTCTTTTTTCTGTTAGTAGGTATCCGAGAAGATGGCACCAAAGAGAGGGAAGCCTAACAAGGAGGAGTGTTATCGAGTAGTCATGGACTTAGTGGAGAAGGCCAACTAACTTTTGGAGGTGGCGGAACCGGAAGGGGGGTGACCAAGGCACAAAGAGGTAGGGGAAGCAGGGGAAGGGGCAGGAGAAGGACAAGAGGGCACCAAAGTGACCAAGGGCATTGTAACCCCGGCCTGTGGAGCAGGTGCCACCACTGGTGGCCCCTCGAGGTCCACCCCCTGGTAACCCAGTACCAGAACCTACCCCGGCCACTGCCCCATCCCAGCACCAGTGCTAGAGCCCTCCAACCTGGTGACTCCTCTGCCTGTGCCAGAACCAATGCTGCTGTCCCAGGGGCCTATGCCGACACTGGGAGTCCCCATCCCGGGGCCCAGCATCCTGCAACCAACCCCTGCAGGTAATCCAGTGGTGACACTAGAAAGTAGCATGAAGGAATGCATACAGAAGATGCTAAAGAGTATGGGGGAGAACGAGCTGGGGCAGTTGGAAAAAGCATTGGGTGAAATAAAAGGGACCGGAGGGACAGAGGGAGCAGGGCGGCGGCTGGTGGACCCGCGTCTGGATGGGAAGTGGGGATGCTGGGGTCAGGTTAGTGGACCACATGCCGGAGGCCATAAAAGAAAAAATATGGAAAGGGGAATATGTTGATGTTTTCACATTAGCAAATGTGGACAACTTGGATAAGTTCAAGGAGAAGGACAGCTTCAAGAAGAAGGATATGATGGCAGTGGTGGTGTTAGGCAAGGGAGAAGAGAACAAGGCATGGAAAGGAAAGACCTGGGACAACTGGTCCACAGGCTTTATGTATTTCATGACCATCGCCATTGAGAAGTGGCCTGAGCTGGCGACCCCACTCTTGACTTAGTCCCTTATCATCAAAAATGCATACAAAAAAGGGGGACATAGCTGGCTGAGATATGACAAGAAATTCAGAAAGAGGATGGCGCATTTTGGGGATGTAAAATGGGATGCACGACAGATAGATCTATGGTTGGAAATTTATATGGGGCCAACAGAAAAGGAATCGGAGGGAGACAGGAGAGAGGAAGCAGTGCTGAAGGCTTGTTGGAGATATAATCGGGCTTTCTGTTCATAGCCTAATTGTCGATTCCGGCACATCTGCTCCAAGTGCGAGGGGCATCACCCAGCAGCTACAGTAAGTGCAGGTACAGCTGGGAAAAGGGCTCTGGGGGACAGGACCAGGGGTACCAGCAGCCCTTTTGGGCTAACCAGGGGACATTTCGGGGTCAGCAGTGGGGAAGGGGAAACAGAGTCTGGTCAAGCGGGGGGGTAGGGGACACCCTTACCAAACTCGACATCAGGATAAGTGAGATTTCGAGGGGCAGTTTTAGATTGGCGCAGACGCCGATCAGGGTGGCCATGATTCAAAAGGGGTTGGGAGCTACCCTGACCAGGTGGTGGTCAAGGAGTTAGGGACAGGTTTTTGGACTGGGTTTAATTTAAAGTTTAGGGGGGATAGAAAGAGGATGAGGGCAAAGAACCTCAAGTCCACACAAGGAAAAAGCACACTGCTGGCACGCTCAATCCTGAAGGAGATAGTACCGGGGTTGGTGGAAGGCCCATTTGAATCAACCCCTCTGCCAAACCTATGGGTATCCCCACTGGGACTGGTTCCCAAACAGCCGGGGGAGTATAGGGTGATACACCACCTCTTGTACCCGGAAGGGGACTCAGTTAATGATGCTATATGGGAATAAGACAGCAGGGAATCCTACACTATGTTGGAGGAGGCAGTGCGGCTCATTAGGAGAAAGCAGCAGGCGTGGCTGGCCAAGATGGACATAGAGTCCATGATGAAATCCACCTATTACAAAGACACTCTCACCAGTACATCAGGAAATGGTCGTGCTTTCTGGGACAATATCAAGGATGTCACAGGGAAGCAGCCAAAAACCTCTCCAGCCATGTTAATGGTTGATGGATCCTCAACCCTCGACCCCAAGGTGATCGCAAACATCTTTAAAATGGCTTTTTCAGACCTTAGTGCTGTTCTACCCCATGGCTTTTTCGAAAACAGGGCCTACTCCCCAAATACCTCAGCCCCTCAGTCTAACCATCCCCTCTTCTACTTCAGGGAAGTAAGGCTGAATGAAGCTTGCTGCTATATTACTGCAGCTATCTCTAAATCTAGATCTAGTAGCTACACCCTGGACCTTAAGCTTCTGTTGCTCACCCTTGATGAGGTAATTCATCCATTAACAAAAATCCTAAACCTCTATCAGCTGTGGAAAATTCCCGGACCTATGGAAAAACAGCCACCGTGACACCCATCCATAAAAGTGGGGATAAGATTTAATCACCAAATTATCGCCCTATCTCCATACTTCCCCACTCTCAAAGGCACTCGAGTGCATCATGGCTGATCAACTTACTGACCACTTGATAAATACAATATACCTTTGTCCACAACAACACGGCTTCCGGAAAGGTCACAGCACCACCACAGCCCTTCTTGAGTTCACGGGATTGCACAAACCTTGACAACGGCCTTCTACAGGGCTGTTTTCACGACCTTTCCAAGGCCTTTGATACAGTACACCATGGACTACTAATTCACCAACTACTGATTCGGTCTATCACCTGACTCTTCTCTGGTTTGTAAAGCTACTTAGAAACCGTCAGAGAGTAAAAATTATGGACGCTCTTTTCTGACACCCTGCCTGTTTGCTCGGGTGTCCCACAGGGATCCATACTGGGCCTCCTCCTTTTTAGCCTTTTCTTAAACTCCCTTCCTTACCACTGCTCTGAGCAGATCATACTGTATGCCGATGATGCTGTTGTATTCTCCACTCACAGAGATCCTGCAATTCTTCAACACAATCTTCAACTTGGTTTCAGTTCTGTAGAGAAATGGTTTCTTAAACATAAACTAGTCCTCAATGACAAGAAAACCAAATCTATGCTCTTCTGCAGCTCTCATAACCCACACAAGCTACACCACTTGGCTATCTCCACCACCCAGTGGAACACTCTAGATCAGGTGGGGTCCTTCAAATACTTAGGCATACAGCTTGACCCTAATCTCTCCTATGGACTTCATGTAGATAATGTAGCTAGAGCTGCTAATACACGGCTTGGTATCCTCTACAAACACAGACCACACCTCACGCCAGAAGCTTTGAAGGTTGCAGTCCTGAGCTCTGTGATCTCTGTAATAGACTATGGTCTCATCATTTATGGCTCGGCCACAACCACAACCCTTAGACGCCTCAACTGCTTTTAAATAAGGCATGTCGGCCCATCACTGGTGCTCACCATCTCACCCACACATGTGACCTGTACACTCAGACCGGCTGGCTCCAACTATCAAACTGCATAGTTTCTCACCTGCTCCATGGCGGAAAAAAATCTACCTTGGCCTTGCACCTTCTGGGATCTCAACTCCGTTACAACACCGAATTAACAAATGGTGGCTTAGGAGATCCACGCTACAGCTACTGAAAGTCCCCCACTGTCACACTTCACAGGGACAAAGCTCTTTTGCTTATCGAGCGTCACTCTGGTTCAATGGCCTCAGCCCCACCATCTCCTCTGCCCCAACAATTGGTATGTTTAAAACTAGGCTCTGGGACTATCTCACTACCAACAGTTCCTGTGACTGCCCAACTTAACCTTGTTTCTCCACTTCCCTTCCTGCTCTAGTGCCCCCCACTGGATTCTACTCTCACATCTTGGTATACCCAATACTGCACTTTTCACCCTCTCCCACCCTTTCTACATTCCTTCTCCACCCCCTCTTCTCTTCCCTCTCCCTATGACTCTGGCACTTCTTATCTGTTGTCTATTTTCTCTGACAAATGCATCTGGCTGCCTTGTTACAATGCTACCCTTGAATTGTATTAATCTGTATTCTGTTTGCAATGTCCACATTGTTGTAATGTCTGTCTTGATGTTCCCCATAATTTGTATTTCTCTGACGTGGAACCTTTGTAAAAGAGCCAAGGCTCAAAGGTATTTGTAATCCTAGACTTGATAGATAAATAAATAAATAAGAGTTCACATTCCGGTTACTATCAGTACGACCAGCAGATTGAGATCTGCTAGGCTTCCAGGTGGAGGGATTATATTACTTCAACAAGGCTATGCCAATGGGGTGCTCGATAGCATGCACCACATTTGAGATGTTTAGCTCCTGGCTGCAATGGCTGTTCCAGACGCGGTTTGGATACTGGACAGTGGTGCATTACCTTGATGATTTTTTGTTTGTAGGGGAAGGGAGGAAGGAGACAGAGGGGATGTTGTGGGATTTCAAGGTATTATGCCAGGAATTGGGGGTGTCGTTAGCGGACAACAAAACTGAGGGGTCACTCCAGACGATAGAGTTCCTGGGTTTGAAGCTGGACAAGATACAAGAGTGTACCGGCTACCGGAGCAGAAGGTCCAAAAACTGCAAGGTCTGTTGAGGCAGGTTGGGGAAACAGACTGGTAGAGCTCCAGCAGGCACAGCAACTAATGGGGCATTTGAACTTCACATGTAGAGCCATTGTGCCGGGGGGCACATTTACACGGTGTCTAGCCTGGGCAATGCGAGGGGCAAAGCAGCCCCACCATTGGTAAGACCTCAATAAAGGGACCAGAGAGGACATGGCAGCGTGGGAGCATTTCCTGCAGGCATATAATGGGCAGACATTCTGGCAAGATGATTGGCTGTACAACACGGACCTCCAGCTGTATACAGACACAGCTGGGGGGGGTAGGAATGGGCGGTTACTTCCAAGGTAAATGTGGAACCATGGCCAGAAGAATGGGTAAAAAGAAAAGTGATGAAGGACATCACATTCCTAGAAATATTTCCCATCTGGGTGCCAATGGTAGTTTGGGGTAGGTAGCTCAGGAACAGGCAGGTCACATTTTGGAGTGATAATCAGGCAGTTGTGGAGGTTCTGAACAAAAGATGGACTAGGTCAGAGAGAATGATGCGGGTGTTAGGGAGGATGGTGTGTTTAGGTCTGACCTTGAATTTGTCATTCAGGGCCAGGCACATTGATGGTGTAGAAAACGTAATAGCTGATTGCCTCTCCTGCTTGCAGATGGACAAATTCTGGAAAGTTGCACCCAGAGCAGAGGTCAGGGGAACCGCTAACCCGATGTATGCATGGACGATTGGATTGGGAGAGCCAAAGTATTGTTCTGGAACTCCTGGACCCCAAAGACTGTTAGAACTTGTGAAACCTCATGGAGGGCATTGCAAAACTTTCAGGAACAATATGGCAGACAGATAAGTGGGGCAGTAACACAGGAGCAGGTGGCCAGATTCATAGTGGGGGGTTGGCTACAGGACACGGCACAGGCAACTATGGGTGTCCACCTGGTGGCCATAGGGCAAATATGTACCTTAAAAGGGTGGGAGGACCCGCTGAAGAGCAACCTGATTTGCAGAATGATGCAGGGTTAGGCCTGGGGGGCAGACAAGAAGTAGAACACCAGGAAACCAAAAGGGGAGAGCCTATTGGCAAGACTGGTGGGTGTACTATACCACATAGCTAGCTCAAGGAGCGAGGCAGTGTTGTTTCAAGCCCTGTATCTGACTATGTATGGCAGGGTGTTCAGGCTAAGTGAGGTAGTGGGCCATGGTGGGAAGACATAGGTACAGAGGGAGGCAGGCTACAATGGGAAGACATAGAATGGGGCGCAGTGGCAGTATGGGTGAGATGATCAAAGACAGACCAACAGTGGCAGGGCAACAGAGTATGGTTGTGGAGGCATAGCTATGCAGCCATTTGTCCAGTGGGGGCCTTGCACTTGTACGTGACTGGGTGGCCTACTGGGGGTTGCTCTGCCCTGTTCATACATGGGAATGGGAAGCCAGTCACTGGATATCAGGTGACGGTGGTGCTGCGCAAGGGCCTCAGATTTTTGTGTGAGCCAGTGGAAGGTTACTCTTCACATTCATTTAGGATCGGTGCGGCCTCAGTGATGGCTGTGCAGGGGCACACAGCAGGGGAAATCATGCAAAAGGGAAGGTGGAGGTCTGAATGTTATATGAAATACATGTGCAAGATTCTGCACTAATGTTGTCCTTTTGTCTCCCATAGCAGGTACAACAGGTATGGGAGGAGGGTGGGAGGGAGGGCGGGGGAGGAGGAACCATGCATCACTAATACAATATGTTTCTTGTACACAGGCAAACCCAAGAGGATAGAGACATGGATTTGTGGTCATTCATTTATCCACTGGGTGGAGAAATGGACAGCCAGGAGACAAGGGGGCAAGCAGCTGTACCTGAACAGTGATACCATCCGGTTAAGGTGGAAAGGTCAGAGGAGGATGAAGTGAGCGCAGCTATTGCCGGAACTTAGGGAAGTTGGAAAGGTCCACGGGAGGCCAGACCTCATCATCATACGTCTGGGTGGCAATGACTTGGGGACACGGCCATGGCTGGCCATATTTTACCACATAAAAGAGGATGTGCAGGCAATTGAACAGTGGTGGCCGAAGGTGACACTGGCCTGGTCAGACATCACACCAAGAAGGGTGTGGCACAGGGAGGAGAGCCACAAGGGCATGGACAGGGCCAGGACATGGATGAATGTGCAGGTGGGCAGGTTATTTGAGGCCCAGAGAGACTGGTAGTTCACCATACGATTCAGGAACAGGTAGATGAATATTTCTGAGGAGATGGGGTGCATCTCTCAGACCTTGGGCTGGCCCTATTTAACAAAGAAATGGCGAATGCCATTGAGGTATGGATGAGGCAAAGGGTTTTGACAAGGAGAGCATAGAGATAAAAAAAAAAAAAGGAGGGGGGGTGAAAAGGGGGAAGTCCACTGTCCATCGCAAGCTGGAGGTGGACTAATGGAAAAAGGGGGAGTAGGACAGGAAAGAAAGGAGGAGTTTAAAAGGGGAAACACGAAAAAGGACGCAGGGTGATAAGACAGAAGCAGGGGCATGGTGTGTATGCTCATACCCCTTGACAAAAAAGAGGAAGTGACCAGGACCCTCATTATGTACGTCTGGGAGGCAGAAGGAAAGAAGGAAGGAATGAGATGGAGGAATTGAACAAGAATATGATGTATATGATATATATATATATATATATATATATGTATATGTATTATGAATATGATTTGAACTATGTGTAAAAGGACAAGGAGAGTGATCAGTTATTGTAAATATGGAAATTGGAATATCAGTAAACTGCTGAACTGATCAACCACACACAATCTTGTCAGTGTCTTTATTGGAGGGGATCTGGGGACAAAGAGGGTTCCCCAATTGAAGGGGCAGACCACATTGTCCCAAGGCCCAGACAGGAGTAGTGGAAGCTCAGGGGAGGGGGAGTGGAAGGAGGGGGAGAAGATAAGATGAGGTCACAAAAGGGGGGGGAGGTTCTTAATGAGGCCACAAAGAAGGCGGAGAAGGGGAGTGGTGGGAATGGTGGTTGGCAGTGAAGAATTGGTAGAGCTGAACAAGGAGCTGGGCCAGAATGGGGTCTGATAAGGGGCTGCACAAGGGCAGGAGCTCACAAATTGCTCCAAAGAATTTCCCACCCATCCTCCTTATAGGAAGTAGCAGAAGGAGAGCTATGGTAGGTGGAGCACAATGCACCACTGTGGTAGGTGGAGTACAGTGGGGGGGGTGCTACAGGGGGACTGCTGAAGGTGGACAGCAGGAAAGAGGGAAAAAAGGGGGCATAGGACAGGAAAGAATGAAAGAGTTTAAAAGGGGAAACACAAAAAAGGACAAAGGGTGATAAGATAGAAGCAGGGGCACAGTGTGTATGCTTGTACCCCTTGACGACAAAAGAGGAAGTGACCAGGCCCCCCATGATGTACGTCTGGGAGGCAGAGGGAAAGAAGGAATGAATGAGATAGAGGAATTGAACAAGAATGTGATGTATATGATGTATATATGTATATGTATTATGAATATGATTTGAACTATGTGTAAAAGGACAAGGAGAGTGATCAGTTATTGTAAATATGGAAAATTGGAATATCAGTAAACTAATTGCCAAACTGAGCAACCACACACAGTCTTGTCAGTGTCTTTATTGGAGAGGATCTGGGAACAAAGTACGCTTGCCTGTCTTTTTGACATTCACACACACAACTAACAGAAAGCATGCTGTGGATTTCATTATATATTCCACAGGCACGTTCTGTAAAGTTCAGGGAACTGCTCAGGAATGCAGAGTGTGGCTGGAGGTGTACCCAGTGTGGAGGAGAGTGTCTTCAGTCTATATGACTTAGGACCTCTTCTCAGTATCTTCTTCTAGTCTTGCAGAGATTTGATGCAAATGGACTACAAGTTGACTCACCAATCAGTGATTTTGTAGCTGGGAGAGTACAATTCATGGAAGCTTGCTTTGACACTCAGGCTGTGATATTCCACCGTGGAGCATCTGTACATTGAGGACATTATGTGATATGGCTAAGGTACAGCAATGGCTGAATGGAATGCAGTGACTACATGAGCACTTTTAAACAGAGACTGCCTTGGAACCGAAAAGATGCTTATGTCCTGGTTCTCAATAATTACAATGAGCTTCACTGGGCAGAAGAGTAGTTTATAGAAATGTGATTTCACTCTGTTTGGTACACTCTAGTTGTCATAACAGTGTGCTGTGCAACATTTCCTGTACATGTGCAGCTCTTTTCATATCCCTTTATGAATATTATTATAAGGCAAAGAAGTTACAAGCAATCTGATTGGCTGTCAAGGTTCTAAGAGGGTTACATTAATCCACGTTAACCTAGCACGTACAGCCTGATCACTGCATGCTGATTTTAATAATTTGTAAAAAAAAAAGTGCCAGTCAGTTGTTAGAGACTCAGGAATTTCTTGAAGAAAAATGGCTGTCCATATGAGACCTTATCATAATGTGGCCACGGCACATCACCATGCATAGAAATGGCATACATCAAGTATTATACCCAGCTACAGTAAGCTGAAAAAATCAGTATGATAAATAAATGTTTGAAAAAACATTCTGTAATGTGGCACAGCTTGTGATCCTGTCAGAGTGCATATGAATTAGCTACTGAAATTGAACGTGATGATTCGCAATGCTGTGCTAGTAATGAAGCCCCAAATTGCAGTATTGAGTAAAATAAACTGTACAAAATGAATCAGATTAGCAAAAGAGTGCACAGCTGGCAATTAATTCAAATGAGAGCCACATTCTGAAAATAATCCTGCGAGCAAGTGCCTGAGAAACATACAAGTGAAGTAGTACTGTGTATGCTCGCACTAGAAAGATCGCTAAAAAACATCCATAAATCCCACTTAAATAATGAAGAAATGGAATGTGTGACTACACAGCTTGAGTCAACAAAACACTATTTGTCTAAGAAGGATTGCCACTGAGCTAGACTTTTATATCACCCGTTCTGCAATTTATCGCAAGATGCCATACATCAGCACATTACGAGGTGCAGAATGTTGGTGACATGTCAGCATTGAAACTACCGGCTCACTTTAAAACTGGTGATCCATTCAAAAAATACCAGTTTAAGAATGGTTTTGACAAAGGCATGACTGCACATCTTTAGGCACAAAAAAAACAGTTATTCTGAAACGGACTGCCGGCTGGCTAGATACTGCGATCACCCGTTCTGCAGTAGAAGGTTGTTGCTATGTCACCATAGCAACTAAACAAAGACTCCATGATACTTCAAACTTGGATAGCGCAGAAGTACTATTTTGCCTTTAAGCAACACAGATTGTAAAATTAAACATCTAAATTAGGTTTCAACAAATTATTGTGCCCAATGATCTTATAATAATAACAATAAGGTATAATCAGAGGTTAGAGTAACAGTCAGTTAATCACCTCCTTTGTGGCAATATGGCACTCGGCTGCACCTAATGCCACATTACGCCACATGGGGGTGATTAACAGACTGTTAATCTAACCTCTGATCATACCTTATAGCTTAAGTAGCACAAAAAGATTAGGCTCATGCAGATACTTATGATGCCAACAGTTAATGTAGGTGTTGCTGTGATTTTTGGTAAAATACAGCCTAAGTCAGCCTGAATCGGTGTGGGCTGTGTGCATAGTCACATGACATACAACAGTTACTTTAGCTGTGGAGCAATCATATAAACTGCATATCGACATCTCATGTCTATGCAGTTCTGTTGTACTAATGTGTAGATTTCTGCATTGCTGTGCTATGTGAGATAGAATATGATGCGACTGCTGTCACACTATTCTATGTCAATGCACTGTACATTAAAATACATTGAGAAACATAACCATATTTGTTGGTCTGCAATGTTTCTCGTTCATTGAGAACGTTATGTATATGCTTCACATCTGTCTGGTGATGCATGAGGGCAGATTGTGATAGAATACTGCCACTGCAGGTTTAGGTGTGCTTGCACACATATTGTTGTGCATTTCTTTTTCATCTACAGTTAGGACATACCTAATATTTAACATATACAGGTAGTCTGTCACTAACACCTGTCCAGTGTTCACTTGAAGTGGCATTTTTACTGCCAACTTTACTCTACTGATTAATAATCAAGTTAGCCAGCCTGGGAGTGGGTCCCATGGTGGTAGCCTGGGTAGCAAACTGGCTGCACAACAGGACACAGAAGGTAATAGTGAATGGAACACATTCCAAAGAAAGGGGGGTTACTAGTGGAGTACCTCAGAGCTCAGTACTGGGTCCAGTCCTCTTTAACATCTTTATAGGTGACATTGCAGAGGGTCTGGAGGGAAAGGTATGCCTCTTTACAGATGACACAAAGATCTGTAACAGAGTTGATACACAAGGTGGGGTAGAAAAGATGAGAAGGGACTTGGCAAGGTTGGAGGAATGGTTAAACATATGGCAATTTAGATTCAATACAAAGAAGTGCAAAGTAATGCACCTGGGAAACAAAAACCCAGGAGAAGAGTACACAATAGCAGGGGAGGTACTAACAACAACAAAAATGGAAAGGGACCTGGGGGTAGTCATATCAGATGACCTAAAGGTGGGTATGCAATGTGAAAAGTTGGTAAGGAGAGCCAGGGGGATACTGGGGTGCATAGGAAGGGGCATCACAAGTAGAAAAAGGGAAGTGGTTATCCCTCTGTACAGACAGTTCGTGAGACCCCATCTGGAGTACTGTGTGCAGTTTTGGAGACCTCATCTACGCAAGGACATAGACAGGATGGAAGCAGTCCAGAGGAGGGCAACTAAAATGGTGCAGGATCTGCAGCAGAAACCATATGAAGAGAGACTGAGAGAGCTTAATATGTATACTCTTGATGAAAGGAGGGATGGGGGGACATGATAGAAACATTCAAGTACCTCAAGGGAATCAACAAAGTCCAGGAGGGTATCATCTTTCAGAAAAAGAGATGTGTAAGAACAAGGGGGCACAATTTAAAGATAGAGGGGGGATGGCTCAGGGGTAATATGAGGAAATTTTTTTTCACAGAGAGAGTGGTGGATACATGGAACAGCCTTCCTGAGGAGGTGGTTGGGTCTAAAATAGTGGGGGAATTCAAACATGCATGGGACAGACACAAGGCAATTATAGTGGGGGTTGCAGGAAGTAGGCTGTTGGTTAACTAGAATCTGCAGCTTGTCCAGTAGGGAGGGAAATGGGCAGACTGGGTGGGCCAAGTGGTCCTTATCTGCCATGAAAGTCTATGTTTCTATGTTACTTAGTGGTGAGAACAGCACATTGCTATGGAGGAATGTTGCACTGAAGGTTTGTAATAAACAGTTACTGGATGATATTGTATATGTGTAAAAACGTTACTACATTTGCTAAAACTATGTACACCTCTGTAAACTCTCTGTACTGTTAAGTGTACAATTGTAATATTAAACATAATTTAATTGTGAGTTATATAGTACTTGTATAAGTGTTTTTTTTTTGCACTGTACATAGTTTTAACATTAGTGCTTGTTAAATTTCATACTTGCAGTGATTGAATAGTATAGTATTTGATGCAGTATAGAAGGATGAATATGTAGTTTATTTACTAATCATTTAGTATTTTTAGAAACATTTTCAAATGTTACTGTTAATAATTGACATTTTCTTATGAATAATTCTTAGGAAACATTTTAAATAATCATATTGCTACTTGCAGATATTTAACTGAATTATTATATATTTTTTTGTCATTGCATTAATTTATTTACAAGGTTTGTTATATACAATCAGATATTAATTATTTATTGGACAGTTCAGGATGGTAGAGATCACTCACCCCTGCTTTAGAATCCCAAGAAAAAAACAGTTACAATAAAAGTAAATTCAGCGTTTTATTTTCTTCTGGCAGGAAAATGCAACAAAATGTTAACAGATAGCAGCTGTTAACTGCTGTCTTATGTTTCACCCAAACAGAGTGGGCTTCTTCAGAGACTAATGAGACAGTGCAAAGGCAGTGTACTTAAGCACAGAAAGGAGTGGTCATCTGTGTATAGTAGCCAATCAGTGTTTCATGTGGAGGGGAACTTGGAGTTAGGGTTGAAAACCCTAACATTGAATTTCCTTACTTTTGTCATCTTGAAAGCAACCCTAACTGTTGCATTAATGGAGTTTTTTTGCAACTAATTTCCTTCCTTTTTGTATATTCTTTGCAAAAAATGCCATTAATGCATCCATTGGAGTTGCTGCAACAAAAGTAGGGAAATGTGGCATTAGAGTTTCCAACCCTTTTACCCCACTGCCATCTTGCAGGCAGCAGGAGGTATGGGGGTTGTGCCTTGGGGTTCTCAACCTTAACACTCATCCCATCCCATGTGTAAGTAAGCCAAGATGGTTAAAGTATAGCAGAATGGGGTGAGTGTTAGGGCTGAGAACAACAAGGAACACCCAACAAGCCTCTTGCTAACTGCAGGGTGGGGGTGGGGTGTTAGGGTTGGAAACTCTAATGCCACACTTCCCTACTTTTGTCACAGCAATCCTAACTGATGCATTAACAAAGTGTTTTGCAATTAATTTTCTGACTTTTTCAGATAGTTTAGTACCCTTATGTGCCTGTGGGAGTGCAAGGCCCTTTGGGCCCTGTGCTACCACCCTTCATAACTGTTCTTATGTTGCTGTGGAAGCACAGGGACCTTAGGGCCCTGCACTCCATGCTCCATAATAATCCTTATTTGGCTGTGGACGTGCAAGGCCCATATGTCACTGTGGAAGGGCCCTGCACTTCCATTTATAGGATAACAGTGACCAAATTGGCAGCATAGTTATCTTATTACCCCACCTCATGTACCTGGTACATGACATTTTCAAATCCCTAACAAAATGTAATTCCATGGAACTACAATGCTGTTCCATGCCACAGGAGTGTAAACACATTTTGGACAGGATTTGAAAAGTGACATCTGTGATGTAGATGAGGTGTAGTAATAAGATGTCTATGTTGAAAATTTGGGGTCAAAATATTTAAAATTTTCAAAGTTATGACAGTGCGTAGTGAAAGTGCAACAAATGGCCATAACTTTGTCATTTTTACATATTTTCTTCTCCAAATTTTTAACATAGCCATCTTATGACCCCACTTCATGAACACTATGACTGTCAATATACAAATCCTGCCCAAAGGGTGAAATCACAAAGCAACTGCAAAATCACCTCTTGGGAGGGAGTTGCATAACAACAGTCTTATTGTTTATGAGGTAGAGTCCCCAAAAGGCTATGTTAAAATTTTGGGTCAAAATGTCAAAAAACATCTGAGTTATGTATAAAAGTTGCAACCCGCATTAAAATACATTAAACTGCATTTACTTTAGTTTCTCATATAGACCAGTCAGTCTGACATCCATTGTGGGTAAGCTCATGGAAATGATCCTAAAGGAAAGGTTGGTGACCTTCTTGGAGGTGAACGGTCTTATGGACGAGAAACAGCATGGGTTCATCTCCGGAGATCATGTCAAACAAACCTGGTTCACTTTTTTGAATGGGTGACAAAAGAACTAGACATTGGTCAGGCCATAGATGTCCTGTATCTGGATTTTAGCAAGGCCTTTGACTCAGTACCACATGACAGATTAACTAGTAAATTGAGGAACCTGGGAGCAGTAGAGAAACTGGTTAAGTGGGTTGGTAACTGGTTGGGGGACAGACACCAGAGGGTGGTTGTGGGGGGAAGGAACTCTCAATTCATAAGGCAGTCACCAGAGGGATCCCACAGGGTTCAGTGCTGGGGTCGGTGTTGTTTACCATCTTCATAGCTGACATTGCAGTTGGAGTTAAGAGCAGAATCAGTCTATTTGCAAATGACACCAAGACTGGGGCAGTTGTGAATGGGGTGAAGAGAGGAACAGTCCTCCATGAAGATTTGGGAAGGCTTGAACAGTGATCAGACACTTGCTAGCTGGGTTTCAATGCTAAGAACTGTAAGGTCATGCACTTCCCAGTGAGCAATCCTGGGTACAGTTACCATCTGGGACAGGTTCAGCTCTCCGTCTTTGAGGAGGAAAAGGATTTAGGGGTAATGGTTACAAAGAATATGAACCACTTGTCTCAATGTAGGAAAGCAGTGGCAAAAGCCAATAGAATGCTGGGGTGCACTGCTAGAGGAATCACCTCTAGGAGGGAGGAAGTCATTCTACCACTGTACAGGTCACTGGTGAGGCCGCACTTGGAGTACTGTGTACAGTTCTGGAACCCATACTTAGAAAAGGACATCAGGCTACTGGAGGGGGTACAGCGGAGGGTGGAAAAAAAGGATCAGAGGTATGTAGGGGAAGCCTTACGAGGACAGGTTGAGGGACCTCAACATGTACTCATTGGAGGAGAGAAGGGAAAGGGGTGATATGATTGAAACCTTCAAGTACTTAAAGGGCATCAACAAGGTTAGTATGGAGGGTATGTTTTGATTAAAGGGAGAAGGGATTACTAGAGGGCACAGCCTGAAGTTGATGGGGGTAGAGTCAGGAAGGAGTCAAGGAAGCATTACGTCATGGAGAGGGTGGTAGGGGGATGGAATGTGCTCCCTGAAGAAGTGGTATCTCTTAAAACAGTTGAGAGATTTAAAAGGGAGTGGGATAGGGTTAAGGGCAAGATACTAGTCAGTGGGAAGATGATGTAGAAGAGAGGGGGCAAGGGGTGAGGAGAGCAGCAGGAGTCTAACCTCTGTGCTGCACAATCGAGCAGATGCAATAGACCATTTGGCCTGTATCTGCTTGCAGTTTTGTATGTTCATATACTGTAGTTGCCAGTTCCAGCAGCAAGTCATGTCTTCATTCAGAGAGTGGATCTCAAACCTGAGACCTCTTCAGGTGAGTGAGGGTGAGTGAGGATGTACTGTGGGGTTTGGGGTTGTAGGTGCAGAGTGGGAGGTGGGGTTGGGGGGCTGATTGGTGTGTGACTGTTTTTTTTCTTTCACAGATATTTTCGAGAAAAAAGTCATCGAGGGACTGTTTTCTTCATTTCAGGATTGCACCTGAAATGAAAGGGTGGGGGGGTGCCACTAGCCACCAGGGAATAAAATAGTAATAATGGTAATGGTGATCAGAGGGTTGGGGTTGTCACTAGACACCAGGGAATACAATAAAGTAACAGGGACAGTGATTGGTGAGTGGGGGGGTGTCACTAGACACCAGAGAATAAAATAGTAATAATGGTAATGGTGATCAGAGGGTGGGGTTGTCACTAGACACCAGGGAATACAATAAAGTAACAGGGACAGTGATTGGTGAGTGGGGGGGGGTGTCACTAGACGCCAGAGAATAAAATAGTAATAATGGTAATGGTGATCAGAGGGTGGGGGTTGTCACTAGACACCAGGGAATACAATAAAGTAACAGGGACAGTGATTGGGGAGTGGGGTGTCACTAGACACCAGAGAATAAAATAGTAATAATGGTAATGGTGATCAGAGGGTGGGGGTTGTCACTAAACACCAGGGAATACAATAAAGTAACAGGGACAGTGATTGGTGAGTGGTGGGGTGTCACTAGACACCAGAGAATAAAATACTATTAATGGGAATGGTGATTGGAGTGTGGGGGTTGTCACTAAACACCAGGGAATACAATAAAGTAACAGGGACAGTGATTGGTGAGTGGGGGAGTGCCACTAGCCACCAGGGAATAAAATAGTAATAATGGTAATGGTGATCAGAGGGTGGGGGTTGTCACTAGACACCAGGGAATACAATAAAGTAACAGGGACAGTGATTGGTGAGTGGGGGGGGGTGTCACTAGACACCAGAGAATAAAATACTATTAATGGGAATGGTGATTGGAGTGTGGAAGGGATTGCCACTAGACACTAGGGAATAAAATAATGAGGACAGCAATCAGACGGTGGTGGTGCCACTAGACACCAGGGAATATATGTTTTTTCATTTAAGGGGACACTGATCGGTGGGTGGGAGGTGCCGCTAGACACCAGTGCAAGGGTGGCTCACAATTCATACTGTAGTCAGCAGCATGAGTTCAGCTGTAGTTGTAGAAGTCAAGAAAGTCCCCCTGTTCTTGTACAGAGAACGCGGGGGAATCACTCCTCTTGCTAAGCTGGGCACCTGGAATTTTGGGTTCCCATAAAAGGTACTTCTTGGAATAATGCTATAAAACAAACATCAGAATGTAGCTAAATATGTCCTGTTTAGCAAGGTTCTGATGTTTGTTTTTTTAAATGCATTCGTTTTAAGTGTTTTCATTCTCTTGCTAACTCAAAAAACAAAATGGCGGAAGATTGAAAAATGATTTTCCATATGTGACACAGGATGGCCTCTCTATGAAAAAGGATTACCCGCCTGTGAAAAAGAATCCTTTTTAGTGCTGAACATCTATAATTTCCCATTGTAAATAATGGGAACTTCAAAATTTGCTAACTTTGGAAAGGATTAATACTTTTTCACCAAACCAGCAAAAGGCACATCTGTAAGGCAAAGCCTTTCTGCCCTGAAAATTTCAGACCACAATTTAAACAGTTTCTGAGATATGGGTGGACAAAGAAACAGCAAAAAACATATACATTTATGTACTCTTCACACTTTGTATCTCAGAAACCACACAAGTGACACAAACAAAATTTGACACATCAAGAGACCTACCCTCCCAGGCAGCGTAAACCATCCGACCCATGCGGTCCATAATATGGCAGTTCAAGAACACCTGCAAGGTGGAAGACAGGTTGATGTTGGAGGTATTCTGGGATTTATGTGCAAGAAACGCCCAGAGTGCATGCATACACTGTCACCTCAGAGGTGTTCTGTCTGCTTCTTCAGTACACATACAGTGGCAGCTATTCACATGGTCAAATATTTCTTGAAATGTCTGATATATCTGGCAATTTCTTGCCTGCCTGCATTACCACTATGGGCCACCAGAGAGAATCTCATAAGATATTTCATGAAATTTCTGGAAATATCTGACCATATCACAGCTACCATTGTATACTGTGAAAATGAAACAGGGTGGGTCACTGCATTAGCTATGAATTGTACTATTACTGGCACTGAAATTAAATGTGTTTTGTTAATGAGACATTCTTAACGTGGCTTCATGTGTCATCCACACATACTTATGTCTATATACAAAATACCGGCCCCCCCCACCCAAAAGTCACATATAGCAAGCCTGTGTCAAACACTGTAATAGCCAGATAACCAGTTATAATGGCAGTTAGTTTTAATTGTCAACTCACTGTAGAATGTTGCACTACATTATTGTTCCCCGCTCCACGAGTATACAGCCAAAACAATTGCATTAACAGCACATCTCCATCTTCACCTTACTGAAGCTCCAGTACAGCAGCTGACAATATCCTGTATTGTAACTCTACAAATTCTTGCTTTACTCGAAGTTTTGAAAATGTTATCAATGTGATCCTGCATTTCAAATTACTGAAATGTGACTCATTGATCTTGCTGTGTGCTGGGTTCAGATGTGAAATCATCATACGACCTAGCGTGTTCACTAGATTGGCTGTGCTTGAGCCATGACTGAAGCGCAATTGAACACTTTCTTTTCTTTTTAACCCATCAATATCCAAACAAAATACCAGCCAGTGTCCATCCTTACTGGAATGTGTGAGAGTGTGTGTGTGTGTGTGTTTCTGTGTTTTGTGTGTGTCTGAAGTGTGTTGCTGTCCTTGTTGTACAAACGTATTGTATATTACTGCTATAAGCCAACATTACCACTAGTCATGCAGTGTAAGTCATGCTGTACTACTTATAAGTAGTTATGTACTTTGTACAAAGTACCACACATTGTAATAGTGGGTGACGTCAGTCTCATTCTCACACAAATACTTTCAAATTTGCAGGTGTCGGTCAGTGATGAGACAAGCAGGTGTCACACCATCCTCTTTAACAAATTGTAAGCCCCTCTTAAGACCCTCCAACTCCATGTGATATGAGCTTTTAACCTCATTGTTCCAAAGAGAGATATGCAGATAAGTGACTTAGTTAGCATGAATGTAAGGAATATGCTCAATGTGTGCAATTTCATCAGTGCTGACAATGTAGTCAGCAAATAAAAATATTGCATACGACACATTCAGAATATCAAGAACATTACCTGCACCAAACTAACTGCAATTAATTCATGGTGTATCATCTATATAAGACTATGTGCAGAACTTGGCTGAGTGACTGGGGCTGTTGCATCTACTGTCCCCAGCCAGCGTGACTTTAGGATTGTCACTCCTTATCAACATTACTATTCTTCCTATCTCCATGTTCCACACCTTTTGTATTGTTGGCTTGTAAATACTGATGGGAGTGATGGTAGAAAGTGTTATCCGAGATGTACTGAATGTTGATGTGCCAGAGAACATGTAACGTCTTCTGTGGTGACACACCAGAAGATCCTATGCTGGCTGACAGCAGAACGTTGCTGGCTGGATAATCTTCAAGGTGAGTTCATGACCACATTTTGTGCACCTCTGCTGTATGACTGTCAATGTTCCTTTTACATTTGAAACAGTTCCCTTTGTTGCTGCAAGGCAATACATGCACTGTCCAAACAACTGAAGCAAACAGTGTTCAAATACTGTAAATAAACGTTGTCTCCATAGACATTCCCCAGCACTGGTGTCAATAGTGTTATGTTAATCCTTGTGAATTACAGAACAAATGTGATACTGAAATGTAAAGTCCTGGGTGGCAATGTTATGACACTCTCAGATGTTTGGTAGGGATAATACTTCACCTGACTATTTCCTCCGGCATTGACACCTCACTGTCAGCATCACTGACACTTAGACTAAAGGTGACATACTTGGGACTGACCACAAATAGAATATCAGACTCTGTTTCAAAGGTACAGACTGGTGAAGAAGAAAACAAGTGATGCACCATGGGTTCAGTTTGGGTGCTGGCATCCTTTAGTCTGGTTGATGTCTGTGTTCCTGTCAAGAAAAAAGTGCTTGTTTAGTGCGACAAGTAGTACATGCCTAATAAAGGCAGGGTGTCAGTGAAAACCAATTACATTGTGACAATGTATTACCAATTATTTCATTAAAATACAGTCAATAACCACAAGCTGGCATCTTTCATGGAAATGCCACATGAGATACCTCGGTAATTCATTGCAAGATATACCATGACATCAAGTATGTCACAATAATGGACTTTGGACATGGCAGAACACAACATTGACTCTGAGTAACATGGTCCAAGGATGTCTTGGGAATGTGTACCCAATGAGTGGTATCCATGCAGGCATTGCCAACCAGCATGGTGCACTGGGATGCATTGCCTAGGAAGCACAAGGATGATATATGTTTCAAATGTGGAAACATAACCACAGAGGTATATTGTCTTATATTGCACTCAGGGAGGTGTGGGAGGTAAGGAGGCAAGCATGTCTTCAAGAAGAATGTGGAGACCATGGTAATGCCTAAACAAACAGAAAGCTGAACTCCATGCTCCATTACTTGTCAGTATACACAGTGATGCATGACCACAGTCAACATGCATTTGGACTTACTGGTTGTTATCAAATATGTACTGGTGTAGTTGTTACTCTATTGCATTGATCAGTGACACATTATAGCAGGCAAACTTTGCATGCTGTGCAATGCAACATTTCAACAAAGATGCTGAAGAAAAAGTCACATGACCTTTCTGATAATCAGTGCATAGCACAACACAGCCATCATACTTATGAGAATCACTACGGGTGCAAGCCTACTTTTGTCCTAATTGACGAAGTAAACAGTTGTGCAAGTGACAACCCAGTAGACATGATAACACATGACAGAATGGTGCACAATGCAAGCACGTCTAGTCCTGCATCATGTGTGACCATCAACTGGGACACTGGTATCAGTGGGGAACATTGGAAAGGCAACAAATTGGACCCTCTGTCGACAATTGTGGTAATAGAAATGGCAGTTCTTTTACTTCTTTATGCTTTCTTTATTTTATTCATTCACCCATATGAAGTCACCACCATCCAGCCATGGCTGTCCCACTCATGCAGTGACTTAATCACATGGATGTGCTTTCTTCAAACCACAATGAGCAAAGGTAAGCTGGTCCCCAGCCCACTGGAATCGCAGTAACCTACGGTTGCGTTTTGAGCAATCAGACTCAAAATGGGTCTGTATTGCGATTCCTGTTTGACAGCCCCAACCAGCGGAGAATGACAGCCATCATGGGGATGATCAGTCCCTCTCCCCCTGCCCAGCCCTCCAACTTCTGAAGTCAGTTCCCAAACTTTGAACATTGCTCTTACCACCGGATATCTTACTGGTATGCTTGGTGGATGGTCACATATCAGTACTATTTAAATCAGATACAAGTCACCCAAGCAGCCAGTGGATGTGGTCATGCCACCCAACCTATCCCAACATGCTTAATAGCAGGCCATGATTCGATGGTGGAGTTAACTGTAGGTATAACAGAAAGGACACTCATACTGTCAGAGTAATCATGTACGCATATCAGTTGTTCTGTAGTACTCATATATGTGTGGTACAGGAATGGTAACACATGTATAAGCACATTCATATGCAGTGTGTGTGTGTGTGTGTGTGTGTGTGCGCGTGTTAAGACAGGAACATAAGGAGGAGTAAAAAAATGCTCTACAAACCTGTACTTTTATGTGGCAGTGATTGTAACAATTTCTGCCTCCTGCATGTCTCGAGCCAGACACCAAAGTCCTCCATGGCTGCATTGTCAGCTGGAACAGTATCTGTAGTTCTATCTTCACATGAACGTTCTGTCACTGCTTCAGTGTAACTGGAGTCTTGCAAGTTGACTGATTGTGAAGTCTCTTCCTGGCTTGTAAGCATGTATTGGCTCATGATCTGCAACAGAAAAGGGTGAAGAAATACAAGTGAAGTAACAATTTTCCTCACTTACTTGCATGGAAAGTTACACCATGAAAGTAATGAAAAAAACCTGTGTTCTGTGTTCATGAGATATAGAGCATGCAACATGCACTGACGTTGTGCTGTGTGGAACATCACTACTATGTCCATGCTTTGGATTAGGCAGTGCTCACCATTACATTCAGACAGGACTCAGAGTTCCCAGCAAAGACATAGTAACAAAGAAAAGAAACAACTTTAGATTATGGCAATGTGATGAGTCACAGATTGTAGGTCCCAACTGAGTTATTGGCATTGTGATGAAGAAACACATGGTACATCATGCTTTATGATGGTGTGATCCAGTGAGAGATGATGTACATGTCGATCCACATGTAGGAAGTTGATTGAAAATGCAAATGAAAGAAAATGACAGCTGCATCATACACTGAGTTGTGTCATGTTGATATGGAGTGCCTTCACTTTGTAGTGCAGCTGTCCGGCTTGGTTCTATAACTAGATATGCATGTATGGTTTTGAAGGAACGGACACATTCCAGATTTGGCCACACACGGACTGCAGTCAGACATGTGGCTGGATGTAGTTGTGCACTGTATATGAAGTACGTAATGTGAAAGCACAGGTAGTGGTGTGGAATTCAAATAAATGATATGACTTAAACCCCCAAAATTTGAAAAATGTGCATTGATGGTGCTGCCTTCACAATACAGACATGACAAGCATGCACACATGCAGTTAAGGCACAACACTGTTGTCAACTTCATTGCCAAAGATGGGAGCAATTACTTAGACAGCCATACTTAAAGGCCCACTTCCTTTTGATGGGGTAGGTAGGTGGCCAGGTATGCAGAATGAAGGACAACAGGTGCTGACGCATATGTACCATGGGACAGGAATACTTAGGATCATGGGTATGGTTACACAGGGGAACAATAAAAGGACATGGGAGGTGGGTCATTACAGTGCAAACCTGGGCAGGGGTGGGTGTGGGGGGGAGAAATGGCAGTATGGAAAAATGATTCCAATCTGAACTTCTCTCACTATGTAAATGCTCTGCCATGATACTATTCACCACATTTCTGGAATAGTAATGTTGCAGCAAAGGTGGCAGCACCCATGTTGCAAGGCCTAGGGTCATGGCAAGCAGAACTGGAAATGATATGAGAAAACCTATTGTGATGATGACAGACCCTTTCAAGCAAGATAAAGAACATTTTTTTCTTTGTGGAGGTGCAGCATCATTACAGGGCAGACGTGTTGACATTGATCATTCCAGTAATGCTTGTTTTTTCATCAGGAAAATGAAATGTGCTGCTGAGGTTAACATGAGGAGTTCTTCAAGACTGAACTTGCAGTCGTGTGTGTGATGGGGAGATGCTCTGTATCATGGTGTTTCCCACCTTCAGATGAGAGAACGTTGTGTTGTACCTCTGCCAGTCAAGTTGACTCACACACATGTGTTGTGTGTGAAATTTACTGTGCAAGTGCAGTTTGAGGTACATGTATGTTGCCCTTGTAAGGCATATCATGGGACTGTGTACAATGTTCTCCCACCCCCACCCCCAGAACAACAGTGAACCAGCACAGAGTGAGTAGCATTTGGGGTTCTACTTGATGGCAGGAACTCTGCGCCATGGTACGGTCATGTGTGAGGTGTTACTGAGTACAGTTGATATAGAGACCAGTTATGGTAGGCTGATACTGGGTTTCTCAGCAATGTGACACAACATGGCATTGCGTGTACTAGGTTTACCCCATGATCAGGGGCGTTGTAGGTCATGAGGTGAAGACGAGTGCCTTCAGTCCCTGACAGTGGGGTAAACATAGTACAACCTATGTCTTTGAAGTGCCTTATTGGTTATATAACTCTTATATATATATATGAGCTCTCAGGGAAATTGGAGTACTTGAAAAACTCTTTTCTTGGGTGGAGTCATGGTTGGGAGATAGAAGGCAGAGGATATGTGTGAGGGGAGTATGCTCTGAGTGGGCTGAGGTGTCAAGTGGAATTCCGCAGGGTTCGGTGTTGGGACCGTGTCTTTTTAATATATACATTTCTAATATGAATGTTAGTAATGAAGTATGGCTAGCAAAGTTTGAGGACTATAACGGCTGGGATACTCAGTCAACAATATAAAAAGCCACTATGTTGCAGACAGCACTTACAGAATTGGAAGAATGGGCAAACAATATAGGCTCATCATTCAATATAGAAAAGTGTGTTGTTATGCACTTGGGCAGAAATAACTTACATTTTAAATATAAACTAGCCAATAAGGAATTAAGGATTGTACAGGATGAAAAGGATTTAGGAGTAATGGTAGATAATGAATTAAAATTTGGTCAACAATACACCCAGATGATAAGGATGGCAAGCGGTATTCAACGCTGTTACGCAAAACACATCACAAGTCATGAGAAGGCAGTGTTGTTGCCACTGTACACCCCACTGGTGCGGCCCACATATGGAGTATTGTGCCCAGTTTTGGGCACCAGACTGTAGGAGGGACGTAGCTGCCCTGAAGAGGGTGCAGAGAAGGGCAACAAAAGGCATGAAGGAGGTTCAGGGTTTGGAATATGATCAGAGATTGGAAAAACTTGGATTATTTTCCTTGGAGTACCGTAGACTACGCGTGGACATGTGTCAAATATATAGAGCACTCAGTGATGAGCAACTACAGGAACAACTGGATATAAATATTAAAAAACAAACTTATGATACTAGGTCTCATTCCTACCAACTGTATAAAGATAAATATAACACCAAAAAAAGGGGAAACTGGTTTAACATAAGAATAACAGGAATTTGGAATTCACTACCAGGTGAAGTAGTGTCAAGTCCTACTATGAATACCTTTAAAAATAGGTTGGATTCCTACTTGATTAGTAAAGGTATTAGCGGGTACTGTTAATAAATCAGCGAGCTATATGGACGTATGTCTTCTATGCTCTGAAGTAACCTATGAACCTATAACATGATCCCAGAGTTAACTGTTGATCTAGAGACAACATGTCAGTAGGGACATACACAGTGTGGGGACAGTGCACAGAAGGACAAGTAAAAAGATGTACAGTCTGCATCTGTAACCCTATGGTGAGAGACCAGAGGATGTCACTATGTTTAACCACAATGGAAAGAGGGAAAGGGTGGATCTGGTAGAGACACTGAAATCCATCACGGGTACAGATTCTGTAGAAAATGCAAATGCATTTCAGAAAACAAGATGGTCCACGGAAAGAGCTCCTGGTATGAAAGTGAAGGTGGGTAGACTCAGGGTAAGCAGAATGAAGTAGTTCCACATAGAAAGAGTTTGGGCTTTCTTGAAAGAGCTTCCTGGTGGAATAGGTGGTGGGTTCTGAAGCTGTTCAGAGACTCCAAAATGCATGACATGGACATAATGGAATATTACATGTTGGAAGAGGGAGGGTGAAGGCAGACATCAAGTACTGTCTGAAGCATTGTGGTAGCTAGGGGAAATGGTCAGAATAACTGGGGGCAGGAGATCATTTAGTATTGTAGACATGAGATGTTTGTATGTTTATAAGCCAGCTGCATTTCCTATGTTCATGAATGTTGCTATAGTGATGCAAACAGGCTAAATGTGCAGTCGCGGAGGTGTAAAGGGTCACCATTGTGTATAGCAGACAAGAACATCAGGCAGACTGTCAAAAACACATTATACCAAAGTTAAGTGGGTCAAGTACATCATGAGTAGAAACAGTATAGCAGCATAGGCCTGTCAGATACAAACTATAGTAGACACATAAAAAATTATTTTTTATGGAACACCTCAAAGTGGAAATAATAATAAAATGTAAATATTTTTGTACCTGTGCTACTTCACACTTTCAGAATACTCAGCCACTTTTTCTATGCTTCACACTAGGTTCACAGGACGATGCTGTTACATGGACTGTGATATGCAGAACATTCATTGACAGAAGAAACACACAAATGACCACTGACAGCGTTAGTGGGTTCTGGAGCATGAATGGTGGGAACTGCATGAGGTATTAACCTCAGACATTTCACAAAATAAATTTTGTACTGCATTAAAATAGAGGGATCAAAACATGACTCCTCAAAATGAAATGACCGGTTCCATGTCAAAATGGCGATCGCGAAATAGTGATCACCATTACGGTGAGTGTACATTGCCAAAAATGAATTTTGGCGATGCACACTCATGACACAGATAAAGAGGGTGCCTGAGACCTATGAGTTTTTATTTAATGAGGGGGGGCTGCACTCCCATCCACCCCATGGGGGAGGCTTCACCCACTGCACCCCCCTACTAAAGGATTCTCAACTCCAGAGAGGTGCATGTCGGGGGGGTGAAAAACTTGGCAAAATAACAAGCCACCCGCCGGCAAAAGAAAACGCTCCATGCTGGACCTGAACCCTGCACCCTGAACCTCCCAAGCAACCACCCACCCTACCACACTAGTGGTCCTGCTTGGCAGCTGCCCACCACACCCCCTCCCTCATACCTTCCCTCCCCTCCCCGCATGCATGTATACATGCGTAGATCCGTTCGTCCTACCTTGACCACCCTGGCATCTGCTTGCTACCCTGCCAGGTAGCCCTGTACATAGGCGTCGTAATTGAGTTGCCCTTTTTGTAAGCTCTCAGTCACGGTCACCCTGTACATGGTATACTGAAATGAACAGAGTACACGGAATTTAATAGGACCACTCCAGTCTCAACATTTAATTCTCACAAACTGATTCCACAACCTAAGAATGTGCTGATCTTTTGGAAATGTGAATAGTGAGAAACTGGCTTTGTGTGTGTTGCCACAATTTCCAGACATACACCTGGAAAGCATTCTGAAATTGTATTTATTCCATACAAAAATGAGGAAAACAGGTACTACAGTAACATAGAAATATAGAAACATAGACTTTGACGGCAGATAAGGACCGCTTGGCCCACCTAGTCTGCTCATTTCTGTACCTACTGGATAAGCTGCAGATCCTAGTTAACCAACAGCCTATTTCTTCCTACCCCCCACAAAAATTGCCTTATGTCTGTCCCATGCATT
The DNA here is from genome assembly GCA_016271365.2 of Neoceratodus forsteri. Classification (NCBI taxonomy): domain Eukaryota; kingdom Metazoa; phylum Chordata; order Ceratodontiformes; family Ceratodontidae; genus Neoceratodus; species Neoceratodus forsteri. The sequence goes on along the minus strand of CM057449.1, from coordinate 1,121,614,366 downwards.
CTTGAATTCTCCCAAAGTTTTAGACCCCACAACCTCCTCAGGAAGGCTGTTCCATGCTTCCACCACCCTCTCTGTGAAAAAATATTTTGTCACATTGCCCCTGAGCTGTAAACCCCTCCATCTTCAAATTGTGTCCCCTTGTTCTTGCACATCTCTTTTTCTGAAAGATGCTACCCTCTTGGACTTTCTTGATTCCACTGAGGTATTTAAAAGTTTCTATCATGCCCCTCCCCTTTCCTCAAGGGTATACATATTAAGCTCCTTTAGTGTCTCTCCTCGTATGGCTTCTCTTGCAGACCCTGCACCATTTTAGTTGCCCTCCTCTGGACTGCGTCCATCCTGTCTATGTCCTTGAGGAGATGGGGTCTCCAGAACTGGATGCAGTACTCCAGATGGGGTCTCACCAACCATCTGTATAAAGGAATAACAACTTCCTGTTTTCTGCTAGTGATGCCTCTCCCTATACATCCCAGTATCCTCCCAGCCCTCCCTACTCCCTTCTCAAATTGCTTGCTAACCTTAAGGTCATCTGATATGATTACCCCCACTGCCCCTTTCCATTTTTGTTGTTCTTACTACCTCCTCCCCCCCCACCACTGTGTAATCTTCCCCTGGGTTTTTGTTTCCCAGGTGCATTATTTTGCACTTCTTTGCATTGAATCCAAGCTGCCATACTTTTGACTATACCTCCAACCTTGCCAAGTCCCTTCTCATCCCTTCCATGCCACCTTGTGTATCAACCCTGTTGCAGATCTTTGTGTCATCTGCAAAGAGGCATACTTTTCTTCCAGTCCCTCTGCAATGTCACTTATAAAGACATTAAAAAGGACTGGACCCAGTACTGAACCCTCCGGTACCCAGCTAGTAACCCCCCTTTCTTCAGAGTGGATTCTGTTTACTATTACCTTCTGTATCCTGATGTCCAGCCAATGTTTTACCCAGGCTTCCTCCCTGGGACCCACTCCCAGGCTGATTAATTTGTTGATTAATCTTTTGTGTGGGGCTGTATCAAATGCCTTGCTAAAGTCTAGGAAAGCCATGCCCACAGCCCCTCCCTGGTCTACTACTTTGGTCACCCAGTCAAAGAAATCAATTAGATTTGTCTGACATGACCTTCCCGCTGTGAACCCATGCTGCCTTGGGTAAGCACTTAGTTGATCAGTACCTGGAAAATGTTTGGTCAAGTCACTTACTACACTACTAACATTGACAAGAAAATCAAACCACAAGCAACCCTGTGTGTAACATTAATAAGGACATATCAGAAAAACATCAACTCAGGAAGACACCAGCAGAAGACAAGGGGCTCAAGGCGAAATACCTCTTAGAATTGCATGTGTTTTAGATATCAAATAAAAGTATGTTCTTCATATAAATATTTCCCAATTACAAACCCACTATGTTGCTACTTCTGCCACTTTCACACAGTACAGAATCATGCTTCCCACCAGGTCTCTATACATACTGCTTTCACAGCTGCTGCACTATGCTTGAACTGTGGTACAAAAAATACACATATGTATTTCTATACAGCTGTCTATATGCAGGCATATAAAAAACAGACCCCCCTTCATAGATCTGCTTCATATTTACAACCCCATATGGTTAAGATCAATAGTTACAGCTGTCACTGTCACACTATATGAGAAGCTCACTACATCAAAATGTCACATACCGCTCCCCGATAATACTAGAATTACAATATAAAAATGTCATGGCCAGAAGGATTTGTATTTAAAAAATAATTAACAGATTGTGACTGAACAATGCCAATGCCAAATAACTCCTCTCATATTGGGACACTGACTATTGCTTGTGATGAACTGATTAATGTTTAAAAAAAAAAATGATTACACACAAACTGTTAATTAGATTAGTATCACACAAGAAACAAGAATGTAACAGGCACTGTTTCAAATAAGTATGACACTGTTACACTTCACAAGTCTGCACACAATCGAAGCTTCAAGTGAACAGAGGACTAAATTCCTGTAAAATACATAAGCCCGGATATTCAAAGCAGTTGTGCATGGCGCAATTGAGTTTTGCCGGTGCAAGTGCGGACATGTGCCATGGAGCGATATTCAGCTGGAGTCATTGCGCAATGCAAATCCCATTGTGGCAATGCGCAACTATAATGAATGCAGCTGCAAGAGCAGGGGGTGTGCCCATGAATATCCAGTGCAGTGCGATATTCAACCATGGAACCATGGCGCAAGTGCGGAGCAAAACGGGGTTGCGCCAAGCAGACTTGAGCCTATAAAAACAGGGCACAAGCTCACAGACAGCGCTTGCGCTAGGTGAGAGGGAGAGAGAGCAAGAGAGTGGTAAAACAGAGCAAGAAGGAAGGAAGGACAGACAGACAGAAAGATAGACCAAGAGAGCCAGTGAGAGACAAAGAGACTGACACAGGCAGCCACAGAGGGAGAGGGGCAGAGGTGGCAGTGGAGAGGGAGCCAGGTGCAGAGAGAATGAGAGGGTAAGGCAGGCACCATGCCAGACAGTGCACCAGGGTGGCACACAGCCCACAGCAGCCGACTACCCAGGGGGAGACAGGACATCAGGAGCCATGGATAGTGCACCCTTCTTGATGAAGGCCATAATGAGGGGTGTGAGGGGGCAGGAGGAACAACGACGTGGCCGAGGAAGGGCCCGTCAGCGGTATGCCCAGAACAGCTGGTATCGTGCCCGCACCACCTTTACGAACTACTCCAACATGGAGATTGTGGGATGGTACCACCTGAGCTGGGCAATTCTGAGGCAGCACTGGGGGCTGTGCAGTGAGGAGATGCAGGCACCCACAAGACAGAGCCACGCAATGTCTGTGGAGACCAAGGTGACAGCTGTCATGTGCCTGCTCACCACGGGCACTTTCCAGAGACCAACAGGGGACACCACAGGCATAACCCAGTCGGCCACGTCATGCCTCCTCACACAGTTCCTCAATGCTCTGCTGCCACATGCTTCGGAATACATCCATTTCCCCAGCACACAGGTGAAGTGTACAGCAACCATGCAGGACTTCCACAGGGTAGCACTTATGCCTGCCATGCTGTGGGCCATTGACTGCACCCACATGGGAATCCACATACCACCTGGCCCTGAGAGTGTAGCATATATCAATAAGAAGGGGTACCTGAGCATCAACTGCCAGGTGGTGTGCGATGCCAAGGGGTGTGTCACCAATGTCTGTGCCATACATGCTGGGAGTGCACATGATGCATTCATCTGGCACAGCTCTGTGTTGTGCCACAGGTTTGAGTGTGGGGACATTCTCACTGACCACCTAGTGGGTGAGTATGGGATGGGCATGGGGTGACGGGCAGAGCAGGCCATGGGATGGGGAGGGCATGGTGGGCATGCTGGTGAGGGTGCCAGGGACAGACAAGGGGCACAGCAAAGGATGGCAGAGGGCTAACCATGTCATTATCCACACAGGAGACAGCGCCTATCCACTGAGGCCTTGGCTGCTCACCCCCTACCGGCGCCCATCGTCCCCAGCAGAGGAACACTACAACTAGGCACACGCCAGCATGCGCAACATCATTGATCATGTATTCGGCATGCTGAAGGCACGTTTCTGTTGCCTAGACAGGTCTGGCGGTGCCCTGCAGTACAGCCCCTCAAAAGCCTGTGGCCTATTCCTGGCCCGCTGTATACTGCACAACATGGCCATTGACTGTGGGATAGCTGTTGAGGCGACAGTAGTGGGTATGATGGGGGCAATGGGCCGGATGGTGGTGGACAGTCCCCCCCCGGTGGAGGGATCCCCGGCTGCAATGGATGGTGTAGTAGCATTGTGACACCATCGCACAGGAGCACTATGGTGCACGCAGGTAGGTGGCACAGAACCCATGCAAAGGCCACACACACAGGTACAGCACACAGGCAGGGGCATGCATGGCACCGGGCATGCACACACAGTGGCGTGGTGCAGGGGTAGGGGAGTCAGTGGCATGCAACCACACACAACTGCACACAGCAACACACAGCAACACACACATGCACCCAAGCACCCACACCCCAGGCACTGGCATGTGGTGGGGATCAAATGTAATACACCACTGCACAAGTGCAACCAGTGCTGAACTGCCCTCATCATGCCCATGCCACATGGCCAGCAGCTGGGCAGGCATGCACACAGGCAGCATGCACCGTGACACACAAGCACCACACCAGTGGTATGCACAAACACACATGCCATCCATGCGTGCACAGAGCAGCAGCTACAGACACCGATCAGAGTGGCACATACATCAGGGCTGCCATGCTGAACCATGGCCACCACGACCATGGGGAAGGCTGCACCGGGGTTGATTGGCAGCCACAGGGGGTGTCAGCAACAGCCCTCCAGTGGTTGAACTGCGGGACCATGATCGGGTCTGTGCAGGGGTGCTTAAGTGTCCAAACTGGCCCGCCCCAGGCATGCCTGGGATGCCAACAGCAGAGCCTGATGTCGACAGTGTGGGTGTCACCCAATGCTGGGATCATGGGGTGGACAGTGCACTGCATGGGGTCTGTGGTGGCCAGCCACACCCTGTGGCAGCCAGTAGTGCAAGGTCATCTGTGATCGCATTGGCAATGCGATGCTGGGATGCAATCATGGCCTCCTGCATGTGCTGAATTGCTGCCAGGAGCTGTGCAGTGCCCCTCTCGTGCTGCTCCACTGCCTGACACATGTCTGCACACAGTGCATGCACCCCAGTGGCAAGCAGCACCTGTTGCTCCACAGAGGCCCGCAGCAAATGGGTGTGCTCTGCCAGTGGGTCAGCGTCTTGGGGTTCCCAGGTGGGACGCCGATCCTCCTGTGGTGACCAGCCTTGCTGCACAGCCTCCCTCTCAGGTGGACACTGCACAGTGGGGTCCTCATGGGGCATGTTCCTAGCTGGTGTCCCGGTGGTGGACTCTGCATGCGGTTGCCCTGTGGTACCTGTAGGCTGCTGCCATTGCCCATCCTGCCACTGACCACTGCCCAGCACCTGCATGGGCACACTTCCTCTGCCAGGTCGCTGGGCTCACAGCCTGTGCTGGTGTCAGATATGGGCATCTCCACCACTACACCACCCATGCTGTCCAGGATTATGGTGAGGTTGTCATCAGTGTTGGACCCCACCCTGATCTGTGTCTCCATGCACAGGATGCTGAGACTGGCATCCTAGAGAAACACATCCAGGACCTCATCTGACGCCATGCCCAGGACATCCGGCTGGACAGTGGTGGCGTGCTGAAGCCAATCGGACCTCTGGATGCCCGTGGAGGTGGATGGCTGGTCATCACGGGCTGATCCTGCTGCCATGGCCACTGCAAGTGCTCCATCCTCTGCAGGCAGGTGTGCCAGTGCTGAAAGAGAAAACAGGTGTGCTCCTCTTCCACACAGCCACTGCATGCTGTGCATGGCTGACTTATCTACCATGTAGTGATGGGCTGCCACCTGTCTGGAACCCTCCACCAGGCACACCCTCCATGGAGCTGTGATGCATGGTGGGTGCCACCAGCTCCTCCTGTACCATGAGCTGTGATGCATCTGAAGGCCCCCCTCTGGTGGCAGTCTGGGCTGCAGGGATGGCAAACACCTTCTCTTTTATGAGCCCCTTTTCTGTGCCCACCTTCTTGCCGCATTCCTGCACCGACCATTGGTGGCTGCCCTGCTGGTTCACACAAGCTGCCACCTCCTCCCAGGCCCCAGCCCTGGCCTGTGTTGTGCCTGTGACACTACTGAACAGTGGCTCCCTGTTGAGGTAGGCCTTAGAAAGGGCCTCTGATTCTGCCTTCATGAAGTTGGGCCTGCACCTTGCGGGCAGGCCCACACTCCGCTCCCTCCTCTCTTTCTGACATGATGCTTCCTGTCGACATGGAGAGCATGGTGTGTCAATGGCAGCAGCACCCTATTCCATTCCTCCTGCCATGCTGGCTGTGTGCAGTGTGCTCCAGTAGCATGCGCAACTTACTTGAAAATGATGTAATACTAGTCCATGGCCTGTGCCGAACCATGGCACTTTTATAATGCATCGCATTCAAATGAGCTTTGGTGCAACGGTAATGACATGATAATTCCCCCAGTGCACCACGTATTGGCTGATGAGCTCATTTGCATGTGGTGGCTGAATATCGTGTATTTGCTCTGTGCACAATGGGATTGCTGAGGAGCAAGTCACAGTGCAACACACATGCATGCACGGTGCACAGGACCGCAGTGCACATACGCTGGATGATGTGCTATCACCTATTGCACGCTATGCACACACTGCACAATAGGGGCCATGGCACATTGTGCACCATGCCAGCTATTGTGCATGTGCACACTGTGCAGCAGCTGACCTCTGACCCCTGCCATGACCTTGGTCCCTGGCTGACCCCTGCACCCATGACCCGGCTAGCCACACCCATGCTGTGCATCTACATGTGTGTGTGATAGGTGGACATAGTGCATGTCCCCTTGGCCCGCACATGTGGGGCATGCAGTAGCCACATGTGCCTGCCGCCACCATTTTACTCCATGGTTCGCACCTGAGACATGGCACAGCAGTGACCTGGACGGGCGGGAAACTGGACACAGGTAGAGCTTGCCAACCTCGTGGCCTGTGTCAAGTGAGCAATGTCACCACCGATATGGGGACCTGGTGTAGAGGGACCCAGAGCACCTCAGGAGGCTGGAGGCGCATTTGAGGTGTAGTCCTGTGCCACAGCCAGGTGATTAGGCCCATCTTGCATGTGTGCCCTGGTGCTGTACTGTGATGTTGGCTAGGCTGCCTGGCATGTCCTGCAGTGCGGTGTACTACCATCGTGCTCATCGTGGGGTGGCATCACCCTCCACCACTTGCATTGCGCTGCCACTATGTGAGACATGTCGGGCAAGGGCTCACCCTGTGCACAGGGGTGGGGTGGTGGGCAGCAGCTGTGGTTGGTTACTGATGTGTCCCTGTTTCTGTTCCATTCCCAGGACCTGAAGACCGCAGATGGGCGGTGCAGGCGGGATGCCAGGGCGCAGCATCCCAGGGTGAAGGACCGGCTCCAGCACCAGTGGAGCCACAGAGGGCAGGGTAGGCACTAACATTGTTCTGTGCACCGGCATTGGGGGTGGCGGGGGCATGGGTGCTGGCATGGCTGCCTGTACCATGTGCCATGGCAGCTGTCTGTGTCACACTGTGTGTGGTGCCCGCCACTGTGGCGCATCCATTGGACATGTGTGCCAGCTACCGGTGGGGTGGGTGGGCACACGCCCACCACTGATGTTGCTGTGGTGCTGCTGGGGTACTGTACCATGTGACTGCCATAGCACAGTCAAATGGCCACTGTGTGGTGAGGACCACCACTGTGCACTGATGTGGTGTGCCACATTGCTGGCAGGTGTTGGCCCACGCCCCTATGGGTGGCCTGTATGGGCCCTCTGGGGGTGTGTGTTCCCCCTGCCCAGTATACTCTGTGGTTGGGCCTGGTTCTGTGGGACATTGCACTGATCACCTGTCCTGTCCCTTGTTCTAGGTGTCCACTGGTTGCACATGACGCCCCTGTACTGTTGGCTGCTGAGGCAGCTAATTTTAATAACGTCCATAATGATGGAGGCGGTGTTCCAGGTCCGCAGACTACTCCTGGTGCTCAGGAAGCAGCAGCACCAGCAAAGGGTGGCAGGCTGTGGCTGCTGCTAGTCAGGCCTTGTGTTCCCCTGTTTCTCCAGCCATACCTCCCCCTCCAGTCCCTCATCCCACTGTACAGTCCCTGTTCCATTTCCCCTTCCTTCACTATACCTATCCTTTCCTAGCCCCTGATTATTGTGAATAGTTTGTGACAAAATATATTTTTCTGTTACACCCACCTGTGTCTGTGTCTGCTTTGCAGGTGGCATGAGGAGCCATGCTGCAGTGGCCCAGTGCCTGTCTGTGTGGTGTGCATGTGTTGGGGTGCACGTTATGCTTCTGTGGATCACTGCTGTGTGCTGCAGTGTGTCCCATGGCGGTGGTGGCTCTCCCCTTGGTAGCTGGCTGTGCCTTTGAGTGCCCTTCGGGCAGCTGGCAGGGTTGTGTGGTGGGTGTGTCTGCTTGGATGCATGGTCCTGGGTGTGGCCTGCCCTGGTCTGGATGTGCAGGGGGGCATGGCCTGCTGCCTGTGAGGGACCCCCTTGGTGGCCCTCCATCCCTCATTGGCACCCCCTGTTGCCTACTGTCTGTGCCACTGTTGTGTTCTGGGGTGGGGGTCTGCATGCCTGTGTGTGCCCTACTGCACCCAGCAGGTAGTGGCCTCCTGTTGGCTGTCACTCTGCTTCCCTGGCTCTGTCCCTGGGCTCCTCTCTTTGCCATGCCCCCCTCTGTTGCTCTGTTGCTCCACTCCCATGGTTGCCCTGGGGCTTCTGTGTCTGCCCATGGTGCACCTGTGGTTGCACCATGGTGCATCCTCGGTTATGACATGGTGCATTCACGGTTGCACAATGGCACAACTGTGCCATATTCAGCCAGGTTGCGCTGGCGAAGTGTGGCCAGTGCAACCTCTGAATATGGCTCCTGTTACACCATGGCGCATCAGATTTGCACAGCACCGGACTTGCACCAGCCTTTGGCGCATTTCTGAATATCTGACCCTTAGGCACCAGCATTGAAGAAAACATTGGCGTATCAGGAGCATAAGTCATCTCCAGTCCAGCAAGGTAAACAGGACATGCTCAGCCAGCAGCTCCAAAACTTGACTAAACATTATAAAATATAAATATGGAACATTTTTTTGACGGTGAACTGGCAATGCATATGAATCCATAGGAGGTATCCTGCTACAGGGTAAATGCTAATTCAATGCCTAAAACCATGGCAGTCCCTCTTTAAGACTTTTAAGCTAAACAAATCTCCCTTGGCCTTACACCCCCAGACTTGCAGAAGCACCTCAGCTATTCCACCAACCACAGACATACTAGGGGATCTGGCAAAGCGGAATTCCACATTCCCTTTCACCATACTTTGCAAGGGCAATGTTCTTTTAAGTACAGGGCCCCCCCAACCTTGGCTAAACTCACTCAGCACTGATTTGCTCACAGAATCTAAACTTGTCCTCTTTAAAACCAAATTGCAAATGTATTTGGCTGCTCTTGGTGCATGCGACTGCAACACCTAAATCTGTTGCATTCAACTATACGTCCAACTAAGCAATTACCCCCTATCTCCCCGATGCATTTCAGGTATATGACCTACTCGCAACTACCTACTACCTTCACTGCAAACCCCATCCACCCCCATCTAATATAATCTTATGTAATAGCAATGCACACCTCCTCTACCACTCTGTTCATCCATACCTCTAATTACCACACTTCTATAACCCTCTGGGGATCCCACTTTCACATTTTTTCCCTCACCTCCCCCTTCACACCCTGAAACCCATACTGTATCATCACCTCTTGCCTCCTTCAACAAAATCTCATGGATAGATTCTTTCCTGCTCCTACCCCCACCCTTAGTTCCTCCCTCTCTATCTAATACTAATATTATCCCCCTCTTTAACTCTACCTGAACTGTGCTCTCTAGTTCTAATCAGCCTTAGGCTTAACCCCTATACAATACTGTTACTACTTCCTTTTTTGGTACTATTGTAGATCTTTCTCAGTTGTTATACCATATCTCTTTTACTAGTCATGTTACCCAGTTTTGATGTTTTTTTATTTACACCATTGTACTAGAACATATATCTGATATTACCTTCATTTGTTATACGTTTACTGTTTGTATATTTGTCTGTAGCATTCCAACGTGGAACCTTTGTAAATGAGCTTGTGGCTCAAAGGTATTAATCCGAGAATTCAATAAATAAGCTGTGCTTGCAATGCTCCCCTTGTATTTAATAGTGGACTAACTCAAGTGAGAGTCACATGAGTGAAGGGTTCCAAATTGTCTATGATCCATTGGGGTGGGGCTTATTGATTATTTTTTCTTCTGCTTCTTTCTCTTTTATTTCTGTATGTCTCCCATACATGCAGCCCCTGTCTGTTTGAGCATCCCTGAGTTACTTAACCATGCTGCACACCAACTCCTTCTGCATACTACAATTGTGTCCCATTTGCTACAGGTTTCTACTATGATACCTAAATTGGTTTGCAAGCAGAGAGTCATCCTCATACTGGCCCTGATCAGACATCGATTGTGGTTAGTGACCCTGCACCAGCCATACACCCTTCTACAGGCTGTAACTGGTGTGGACCTCAAAGTGCTTCTTTACCCTTTCATTGTTATCTGTTATGCACATTGCATCATGGGTTCTGGTGTGTTTTAATGGTGCAATGATGGCCATTTGTGTTAGTAGTTTTACTCAGTTTCTGTTGTTATACTGTTTGTTATATCTCTTATTTACTGTGCACTGCTGATACAGTTTCATACAAATACAGTATGCTGTTATCATGGGCAAAGGCTTTCCAGTTTTACAGGGCTGCTTGAAATGATGTCACCAATCCCCAACTCTATGCTGCTGTCCTAGAACAAACCAGTCTGTCCCAGTTCTTAGTTTTGCTACAGGATTTTGCACATCTACCCCTACTAATAATGGCCCTTAACCCTTACTGTTGTATAACATGGAATGTAAAAGGGGCCCAAATTAAAGAAAAGGAATATGAACTCCTCAGGTATCTCAGAACCTTAGGGGTCAAAATTGTCTTTCTTCAGGAAACAAACACAGCCATGCACCAAGCTTCACTCTGGAGGAGGGAATGAGTGGGACAGGTGTTTGCCACAGGGGTTAGTAACAAGAGGGCAGGAGTGGCAATTTTAATTCACAGACACCTGACTTTTCAACTCATCAATCAGCAAACAGACCCCTTAGGGAGGTATATAATAGTTAGGGACAACCTGGGTACCCTACCACCGTGTGATTGACTTCAGATTTTGGGACAATTCCTTGGTGAACCAGGCTAGGAGGCCCCACTTCTTTTAGAAGTTGTTAGTGCAGTGTGAATCTAAAAAAAAGGAAAATATTATAGGATTAATCTGAACATAGCAAGAATTGGGCTAGAACCATGGTACCAGTGAACTCAACCCTTTGACCTTTTCTCTTGCTAAAATTTTGGGACAGATATAATTTCTGGAACTGATTTGCCTCACGTTCAACAGCCATAGTGCTAGTAAGACATATAGTTATTATGACTGAATACAGAGATTGTCTAGAGTCATTTGAATTTGATTTCAACAGCTTCCTTAAATCGATTTGTTTGGAATGAGTGTAGAAATTAGTGTTTGTGAAAAATGGAAGTTTTTGAATCTCTAGAGGTGGTAATAGATGAAAGATCAGTCACCAGAACATTTACAAAGTGAGATGAAGATAGAATTATACAGGGTGTGATCACCAAGAAAAAAATTAAGTGGGGATCTTAACACAAATAGGATTTGCATATGCAGCCCATGATGCTTTGCACTGTGTGGGCATGTGTGATTTTGTATTTTCTTAACACAAATAGATTATTAAGTAAATATGAATCACTAAAACTCGGAGAGCTCCATCTTGAATGGAATAGCATAACACTGAACTACACTAAAACAAGAAAGAATTCCGACGGGCTTATGAGTACCCATGGAACCTAATTTAGGATTTACTACAGCAGAGCTAGAAAAGTGGGATGTGGTTCATAATAAATGCTCCCTAGACTTCCTACTTTATCTAGCAGAAGTACTGAATACTGAATTGGTGAACATAAATGGAGCACTTAAAGCTGTTTAAGATCAGTTTAACAAAAAAAAAAAAACAGACCTGAAGTATTTTTCTGATTTTTTTTAGATAAAATGCAGAAAACCTTAGATGATTATGAGCATGAGTTGAAAGGTCAAAAACTTAAACAATTTAGAAGGAATCTCAATAACTATAAGGAGGGGAAAGTTTATATGTGGATCACATATTCCCCGTATAAATAACAATACAGATACAACCCAGACTCTGATAGCAATCTTTATAGCTCAGATAGCAGCCTGGAAGGGGAGAACAGACATCAAGGCTATAAATATATTTTTGGCAGAGGAAGGAACAGATGGAGAGGTCCGAGAATGTTCAGAGGCCAGGGCAGGGGCAGTGGGCAGAGAGGAGCATTGCAAAAAGAATACACAGAAGGGACATCAGGCGGAGAACAAGGATCAGGAAGCAAACAAGGTATATAAAAAAATAGAACTTTAGGAGACAGGGTGGCCACAAGGAGCCAGAAGAAAGGGAATCCATAGTCCTTAATATTTTAAAATGTCAGTTAACACCAGTAGAAGAGCAAGTGCTAAATTTAGGACTGTCTTTTTGCCCACATGAAAAATTTAACTTATTTTAGCTAAAACTGGACATGAAAAAGTTGTATAGAAAACTAAGAATAAGGTAATTTTTTATACAATAGCAGACACTACGGATATTAGCTTAAAAAATTAGATCATAAATCTGCATTCCTACTACCAGGCCCCATACCACCTAATATAGTGACATTCACAGACTTAGTGTATAAAGACATTTTAAGATTAGAAAGCATGAACCTGACAGAAGGCGAAGATTTAATCTCTCAGCACAAGAATTTGCTGCTGTCAGAAATTTGGAAAATGATGCATCAGTAGCTATTAGAAAGGCAGACAAATGGGGGGTAGCCATAATGGACCAGACTCAATATTGAGTAGAATGTTTAAGACAGCTTAACAAACCAAAAAAATTACCAAAAGAGCAAAACAGCTTGATGAACCCTGCAGATGAAGTAAAAAAGCTAGTTAACATTCCGATAGAAGAAGGAGTGGAAAAACATTTTATTACAGATGGAGAAGTTAGGGCCTTGACCAAGCCACATCCAATAATGCCTGTATTTTATATCTTACACAAAATACATAAGGATTTACAAAATTCCCCAGGAAGACCTACAGTGGCAAGTACTGGTACTACATTAGAAACATTGTTGGTCTATATTGACTACCACCTCCAACCCCTGGTGAGTAATATAAAGGCCTTCCTTAAAGATACTAGGGACACTATTTTCCTTTTAGACACATTAAGTAACACACAAACAGTGAGGGAACATTCCATTCTTGTTACTCTAGACATGAAGGACCTTTACATGAGTACTCCACATAGTGCAGGAGTAACTGCGTTCGAGACTTCACTTAGCAAAAGAGATCCTATAGAAAAAAGAAAATACTTTTTTACTTAGGATGGCACAAGCAAATTAGAAAGGCAAAAGCCCAGACAGAGGAAAAGACAGCAGAAGGGGCAAAGAGAGGAGACAATTAATTTTTTAGATACATTAGGGAATGTAGGAAGGCAAAAGGGGGGATAGTAAAGATTGCTACTGAAGAAGGGAAATGTACCAAACATGACCCAGAGAAAGCTGAAAACCTCAATAAATACTTCTGCTCAGTGTTTACCAAAGAGAACCCAGGGGATGGTCCAGCCCTGAAAAAACACAACACCCCAGGATCGGGGTGGACATGAGTCCCTTTACAGAAGCTGAAGTACAGGAGGTGCTAAATAATCTAAAAGCAGACAAAGCCATGGGACCAGATGAGATGCACCCCAGAATCCTTAAGGAAATGGGGGCAGAATTAGCGTCCCCTCTGGCACTTCTATTCACAAAATCCTTGAAGAGCAGTGTAGTACCCAAAGACTGGAAAAGGGCAATAATGGTTCCATTTCACAAATCAGGCAGTTGCGAAGAGTAGTAATTACAGACCAGTGAGCCTTACGTCTATAGTAGGGAAATTAATGAAGACACTACTCAAACAGATGATCATAGCATTCCTTGAAACTAGCAGCCAACAAGACCTTAAACAAGACCTTAAATGGCATGGTTTCACAGCAGGTAGGTCATGCCAGACAAATCTGCTTGAGTTTTTTGACTACACTACAAAAATAATGGAAGATGGTGGGGCAGTAGATGTGGTCTACCTAGACTTTAGTAAGACATTTGAGTCAGTTCCACACAGAAGGCTGGCAAAAATGCTTGACCACACAGGAGCTGGTCCAGAAGTAGTCAGATGGGTACAAAAAAGGTTACAAGGCAGAACCCAGAGGGTACAGGTTAATGGAAGGCTGGGTGACCAGCAGGGTGTCTCAGGGCTCAGTGCTGGGGCCTCTGCTCTTCAATGTTTTTATAGCAGACATCATTGATGGACTGAAAGGGAAGGTGTGTCTGTTCACAGACGACACCAAGATATGAAACAGGGTGGACACCTCAGGAGGAGTAAGCAAGATGGAAGCTGACCTCAAGAAACTAGAAGAATGGTCTGGAGTGTTGTAGCTGAGATTTAACACCAAAAAGTGCAAGGTCATGCACAGAGGAAAGAAAAATCCAAGAAAGGAGTATTACCTAGGATGCGAAAGACTGGTGGCTTCAGACCAGGAACGAGATCTGGGAATAATAATCTCAGATGACTTGAAGGTTAGTAAGCAGTGTGAGAAGGTAACATTGAAGGCCAATGGAATGCTGGGCTGCATTAGGAGGGGAATCATGAGCAGGAGGACAGTGATGGTACTACCACTGTATATATCACTGGTCAGGCCTCACCTGGAATATGGAGTCCAATTCTGCAGGTCTCACCCCAGGAAGGACATTGACCGGGTGGAAACAGTGGGAAGAAAGGTGACAAAAATGATTCAAGAAATGCAGTACATGTCCCACTATGACAGACTTAGAGAAATGAATATGTACTCCCTGGAGCAGAGAAGAGAGAGAGAGAGAGGACATGATTGAAACATTCAAGTACATAAAAGGCATTAACAAGGTACAGGCACATGACAGTTTTCACTTTAAGAAGGGCTCCAGGACCAGGTGACATGACATCAGGCTGCAAGGAGGGAGGTTCTCTACCAACACCAGGAAGTTTTTCTTCACTGAAAGAGTGATGGATGCCTGGTACAAAAGGCCCCAAGAGGATGTGGAGTCAACACTGTGGGGGGATTCAAGAATGCGTGGGATAGACACAAGAGAGCCCTGACTACAAAGGGCAACTAGAGTGTCGAAATAGGTCTAAAACAAATGTGCAGACTAGATGGACCTAATGGTCTCCTTCTGCTGTCAGTTTCCATGTTTCTATTTTTCTATGTTATCTTGGAGAAAAAAACACATTTCAGATTTCAGAATTCCTTTTACTGGCCATAAAAAGGCACTGCTACGGGGTCTTCTATGGCCCTAGCTATGCAAAAATTTTTATGGACAATTTTGAAGAAACATACATTTACAATTCTGAGAAGAATAAATGGTTTGACAGAATAGCTGTTTGGAAATACTTTATTGATAACTGTTTCTGTACATGGAATGGGGCAGAAAATGAAATTTTAGAGTTCTATACATATTTAAACACTTGGATGAATTATCTAAAATTTGTAATGAATCATAGTGAACAGTCCATCAATTTTTTAGATCTACAAATCTGTAAAGAAGGGACCTATTTGGGGTTTAAATTGTATAGGAAATCAACTGATAGAAATGTATGGTTACATGCACATAGTTTCCATAAAGAAACTATAATTAATAACATACCATATGGAGAAATAATACATGTAAAAAGGAACTGTATCAGAGAAGAGGATTACAACACAGCAGCCAATGAGCTAGAAGAGTACTTCACAGTGATAGGTTATAAAGTAGGAAAACTAGAAGCAGCCTGGAACAGAGGTGACTTGGCCCAGCATGGTACTCTGCTAAAAGAGACTAGACATAGAGAATAATGCATATGTAGGGGGTTGATATGCAGTTTTTTTACACACCTAAGGTGTGTGATAATAGAGAAACCTCAAGAGCGAAACTCGAGAGGTTTCAATAGTATCACACACCAAGGGTGTGTTAAAAAAACTGCTTTTCAACTCCCTACATATGTTTTACTTTTTATAATAGCTGGTGCCAAAATAATGTTTCACAAGATTTGTCATACTATACTTTTATTCAATAGATTTTAACATGTTTGTTAAATTCAGAACATTCAGAAAAGAGGACATCCTTATATTTCACTTTTTTCTCACAAGTTCATCTTACACTGAATTGCTGTTTAACTATGGTACCTCATGGTCGTGGGTTCAAGTTGGGTAAAGTGGCTCACTTTCATAGCAATGGCAAAAAATGAATACCACTTCAGAAAAAAAGGTTTTTAAATTTATTTAACTAAACGTGTTAGAATAAATCCTCCAGCTTCATTGTCTGTTGTTGCATCATCTCAATGGGTCAGGGTCATTCCAGTCCAAGGTGAAAGTTCATGCAGCCTAGGGAACCAGTAAGGGGTAGTGAGGAAAGTACGTTTTTAGTAGACCATTTTTTGAGCTAGTACATATTTAATGTTTTTCCTGTCACTGCTGCAGGCAGCAACGAAACAGTTCTCCATTGCGTAACTTTTTACTGTTCACTTTTTATTTAGGATTACGCATTGACGCTCTGGTTGTTCATTTCTTTTGAAATGAGGTTAATGCTGTGAGTGTGAGTTTATGGTTGGAGAACCGTCCTGTGCTGCCTCAGTCTGTTTGATTGGTCTGCACTGCTGCAGGCTTCTCGGCGCTAGACTGTAAAAGTCATATCAACCCGCGGGTTGATACGACTTTTTACAGTACTCAAAAATGGGTTGATAACGGCGGTCACCAGTTATTATAAAGCAATACTGTACAGTGGAGGATAGGATTGCTGTACTGATTAATTATTTGGATTAGTTTGGTACTATTAAAAATATTATTTTTAAACACTGGGATGTTTTAAAAGCAAATGTAGTGGGAGAAAGAACTTTTAACACTAAACCATTGGTTACTGCAAAAAAGTGAAATCAATTTGAGATAGATTGTGCCACTCTGTGCATAAGGTACAGAAAAAGGAATATGAAGTATTCCAGGGAAGGACTCCTTTCACTGGTAGTTACCCATGTGGGAATTGTTAGAATTGCAACAGCACAAGGAAAACAAAAACAGTATACAACCCATTTAAAGGAGAATATATTGAAATACAACAATTTGTAAACTGCAAGACTGAACACATTATTTAGCTCATTAAATAGCCTTGTGATCTGTACTACATAAGTAAAGCACAATGGTCTTTAACAACCAGATTAAATGAACACAGGAGTGACATTAGAACAAGAGCCAAAACAAAGGCAGTGGCAAGACATTTTATCAGTAGTAGCCATAACGTGTCAGTTCTGCATTTGGTGGGCCTGGAGAGGGTTGATACCCCCTTAGAGGGGGAGATATCAATAGAAAGCTTCTATTCAGAGAAGTATATTGGATTGACAGATTCGGTACACTGGACCAGAGAGATATGGACTTAATGAGGAAATAGCACGGAATTCATTTGTGCAATAGAATAGGGTCCAGGGAATCTATATATGGGCATTTCAAGGGATTTTAGGTGTCACTGCAGTAATATAGTTAGGAAGAGTAATTGATATACTGGACAATGGATTAGGGCCTGAGATTCATGTGGCACGCATGGCATGACTGACCACCACCATTTTACACTAGCCAATGGCTAGTGGTACGGTGGTGGCCACCAGAAAGCTCCACTGTAGGCACAGAGTTAGGTGGGTTGGGACAAGGGCTTTTACGTTTGGGTGAGGCTCAAGGTCCCTATTCAGTTGTTTAGTCCAGGGTTTTGTTATTTTAAAACCAGTACACATAATGAAAGCATTAAAGGTATTTAAACATGCTATATGTGAAATAAATGATAAAAGGGTGAACTATGTTGTGTGACAATTATGATTTGCTAGATGGGTTTCAGATTAATGAAGGGGAGAATAAGGTAGGTATGGCAATCATGCAAACTAATATACAGAAGCAAGGTAGATAAAAAAAAGTTTTAAACAAAAAAACTTTGTAAGTATCTGAATAAGTACAAATGCTAACACATTCCTGAACATTGCCATAGCTACTAGCACACTATTTAATGTAGGGGTGGACTCAAACTTCCTAACTTTTTTCTCTAGTACCTTGCCAGTCATATCATCAAGTATGCGAGATGGCCTAGTATTGTACCACCAAGCGATGACTTCTCCTATGTACTGGTATGGCTACAATTAGAGGAAGCTATGATAAAGGACACTGACTTATCCCCCAGTAGTCTTTTTCATATTTCTCCTAAGTTACTACCAAAGAGTCTCTGAGGATTTATTTTGCATATCTCCCTTCAGGTTCACACTCAGCTCTGCACACACATGCAGTACAATCCATTCACAGATGTTTCTCAACCACTACGTGCAAATCCTAATGTCAGAATTGGGGCAGCAATGACTTCCCCTAATTGGCTTCCTCAGTTAGTGAAGAGGATGATCTATGACTTGCTCACAGCTGCTCAACTCCCATCTAGTTAAGACCTCCTAACTAAACTTTGCCGTCTAAGTTTATCTTTAAGTTTTAACAGTTATGACATCTTTTGATTCAACACTTCGGTACTTTATCATGGGGTAATAATAGAAAGGAACTCTGGCTAACATTGACAGATCTGGTGAACCACCCACATTCTGTTTCCAGTACTTATTCCTTTTTGTTTAAAGCTTTGTTTCCTGAAGGATCTGGCCATTCTAGTTATTGGCAGGGATGTATCCTTCCCAAATAAGACCAGATTTGGAAAGACCTTTATTTATATATCTCCAATGATAGCCTTCGACTCACTCAATTTTATATTTTACATAATATTTATTTTATGCCAGCAAAACTTGCCAAGATGGGGAAATTATCCTCGTCCTTATGTATGAAATGTGGGCAAATGAATGGTACACTGCTACACATCTTCTGGGAGAGTCCTAAAATTGTCCCCTTGTGGGATGCTGTCAAGAATCAAGCTGATCTCCTTTTAGGCCTTAGTGACAGCTTTAACCCAGAAGTGTGTATTCTGGGAGATTATTCTGGGGTTCCTGTTAGACAGCAGAGATACCATATGGCTATGATCTCCCTCTCGGTGAAAAGAGTGGTCCTCCACCACTGGAAAGACCAACTCAACATTTCTTATACTGAATGGTTACAGGAATTCCTGTCTAATCTCAGACTGGAAAAGTTGGTCGCTAGCTCCCGATATAATATTAACTGGTACAATAAGAAATAAGGATGACTGCATGCTTTATACTCTCTTTGAATTCCCCTTTGATCGACACCAGAGATAATTTTTGTATTACTTACACAATTTGTGGCATTTTTTATTTATCTTTACTTGTATGTTCTCTTGGTCCTTTCTCACTGTTTGTTAGAGACACGCTTCTTATTAGCTGGTATTATGCCTCCTGTGATGTACTGGAATTTTTACTCTCTCAGGTTATATTTTTCTGATTTTTTGGTAGGGATCTCTGCTGGGGGGGTCGAGGGTGGATTGGGGGGCTTGTCTAGGGTTGTATAGTTATATTGTTTGTTTTGGGGCAGTTTTACCTATTATCAGTACTGTTGCACTTGTATTAGCACTATCTGTTGATATTGTTTGTTATACAGTATGTTGGCACATAACTAATAAAGTTCATTGAATTTCAAAAAAATAATTACTAGCACACTATTTAAGGGTGAGGCTAGGGAAACCCAGCATCCACATCTGAAATGCATTATAGAGAGTAAGGTAAGAATCACTGCCATAGCTACTAGCACCCTATTTAAGGGTGAGGCTGGGGACAGACTGTATCTGTACTTGAAAGGCATTACAGAGAGAGAGAGATAAGAAGCAATGGCAGCTCTAAGCCAAATTTTAAATAGTGTAAAATTCTAAGTCTGAATGGGGACCATTATGTCTTACAAAATATTACCTGTCACAGTTTAGAAGCTAGCATCATGTGGAACTAAAATAATGGCAATGTATTGCAATAGTGAGGTGTTTAAACTTTAAATCCAGCTGATAAGATATGGTTAAAAAATGAATGTGAGAAATGACCCCTTACAAAGGAGTAAACTCGATGAACTTGATGAACCCCATCAACATTTGCTAAGCTTGTTAGTGCCAAAGGAAATATATTAGAAAACAAATAATGGGGAGAGGGGTACTCTTTCCAACTAAGTTAAATGCTAAATTGATTTGATTTAAGAAGCTCATTGAGAAGCTGTGTGGTTTAAACACTAGCAATTGTGCTTGTTTAGAGGAAGTATACAGCTATATAAGTAAATGGAACTTTTAACTGCAACAGTTAACCATGATATGGTTACAGTTTAGTGGTGGGTTTGCATACCAAAAATTAAAACATTGTGAGCAGGATTCACAAAGCATATGCGCTTGGCACATCTCATCTGCCCCGGTGCAAATGAGATGTGTCGAGCCCAAACTGTGGTATTCACAGAAGATGCACTAGAGGATGCTCCCAGCCCATCCCCTCTCTGAATACCACAGTTGCACCCATCCTGAGATGCGCGGGTGCAACCCCCTGGTAGGGCTGGGAAACCAATGTGGCAGTGCATCTCCAAATATGCTGCGTCCAATGTTGTGATTCACAGACCCAGACATGCTAATGGGGCCATTAGGCATGCAAGGTGTAATGGGGCCATTTGCATGTCATTATGGACCCATTTGTATACAGCCTTCAGGGATGCACCCAATGGAATGTTCCAGGCATCCTGCAAGTGTTGTGAGTGGTACACATATTCTCTGGTAGGCCAGTGGTTCCCCCAGCCTTCCATGACCTGATCGCATATTGACTTACAATGTCCACAGTATTCCTGGTGGTCCAGTGGTTCCCCCACACCCGAATCCCCACAGTAACATGAAATCACCCAGTAACAGCCCTTTAAGTCCAGTGGAACCCCCCCCACACCTGTATCCCCATTACAAGTAATGACAATGAAGTGGAATCCCTGGTAATCTAGTGGCACCCCCACCCTGACCCAATCGCACTGAGGAATGGAATTCCAAAGAATACCTGGTGGTCCGGTGTACCCCCACCCACTCAGACACCCCTTCCCCATCCTGCTCCCCCATTCCTTTTTTTTTTTTAAAGTCATCTTTATTGTATTTTTCTTCCATTGATCATTAGACAAACATACACGTATGCCCAGGACATGCCCGGGCCCACACCCCAAAACTGTGTGTGACCACTATGTACAATCAATAACTATATACATACACAGCCGCACAGTATACCCTCTAATAACTTGCTCATTCCTGGGTTTACAATATAATAACTAGGACAACCCCAACCAGGAAGATACTTATATGGATCAATATCTAAATCTCGATTGCCCTATAGTGCCTTTAAGACCTTGCATCGCACACAAGGGTCCTCAGGGAGATACCCTGCAGCTGTGTCCCAAAGGAAAAGAGAGAGCCCCCCCCACATCGATATCTGGCAGATTCCGTGCTCCAGTAACAAGAAAAACATTGAAACGTGGCCTACTTGTTTCGGTAAGCTAGCTGCATTTAAGTAAGCCCACTATTACAGGAGTAACTACTCCCTACCTGCTCTCCCATTCCTGCAAGTGCAGAAAGTCGGCAGGCAGCACAACCCACCTGCATACCACCATGGCTGCCTGCTAACAGAGCCATCTGTGAATGACCGCTACTTTACTACTGTAAGCCCATTGGAGACCCTGTAGACCAATGGACTTGCAGTGTATACTGTAAGCTGTCATTCACAACTTTGTGAATGACACAGGTCATTTCATGTTGCTGTGGGGCTTCGGGCAGCGGGGACCACTGGACCATCTGGGATACTGTGAACATTGTAATTCAACATGCAATCAGGTAGTGAAAGGCTTGGGGGGACCACTGGACCACCAGAGATACTTTGTGGTATGGAACCCGGAATGCGATCAGATCAGGCAAGGGTGAGGGGTTCTACTAGACCACCAGGGATGCCAGGTGACTGTTTTGCCATTACAGGGATATGGGTGGAGGGAGGAACACTGAACTTCCAGGGTAGGCAGGCTGCCATCTGCAGTACAGCAGCCTGCCTGTGGGCCGACACCCACCTACATCTACTTGTTGTAGACTTATATTATGGAGGCACATCTCCGGACTTTCTCCGGAGATGCACCTTCAAGGTGGGTTGTGAATAGGGCTGTGCCCCATGTGCATGGGCACGCTCCCTGCACAACCCCTTCAGATGTGCTGCATAACATTATGGGTGGTGTGCGGTGCATCTGTGATGCGCCAGCATATTGGTGCCCTTCCAAGATCGCGATTGTATGCAAGTCGGGGATGTGACAGCGCATCCCTTTTGTGACTACTGCCCAGTATTGTCCATATTTTTTTTACATGTAAGTGTGGACCAAGAAAAAGTGCACAACTTCTCTTGGTAAGTGTATTTGTATCATTTAAATAGCAGATTGGAGAGAACAGCGTTGGTTATGATGTTGCCTGTCTTTTTTTATGTAGTAAAATGACTATAAAATGAAATGATATAAAGATTGTGATGACAGAGAAGTTCATTTGAAGGTGAGCTTTTCTAAATGAATTAATAAATAGGGGATCAGAGTACAAGTAAATGTAGGCATCATAGAACTAAAGGCTGATTGAGTGTATCTTTATGATTTAGAATACTGTGACCAAGTTCTGTATGGTTGAACAAACAGAAAATATCATATCAGGTACTCTACCAAAAAAGGTGGGAATGAATAAAAATTATTTCCTGTTATATTTATCAAATTATAAATAATGCATTGATTGTATAATATATTTAATGTAAGTATAAAATGTGTGTAGCACATCACAAGTCAGATTGTATTTACTGTATAGTGAACTCAGTAATTACAAAGATTTTGTATTGTAACATTTGATGAAGTGGATACAGCATTGTAGCAACAGAAAATAGTTTGCTGAGGCTGTGAAAAGAATAGTCCTGTTATAATATTTAATTGAATAGGTTTATGTATGCATATCTTTTAGGACCTGATGAAGCAGTGCATACACTATGAAACGCAGACATAATTTGGTAGATATGCTTCTTTGTGAATAAAAAACTTCAAACTTGAACCAGTGAGTGGGTCGTGTTCTCCATCTGTGTTGGGACCCTAGAAATCACCCTCACCTCAATCTATGGTCCAAACACTGAGGAACCACAGTTTTTCACAACATTTCTAACAAAGCTGACAAATACATCTAGTCAACCTGGTCCCCTGGCAGCAGATTGGAATTTAGTGCCAGACAACGCCCAGGATTGTTCGAAATCTAGACTGATGGGCCTCTCCTCTTCTCAGAGGGCCTTCAGAGAACTCCAAGATTCTTTGGGGATGATTTATTATTTTTTATTATTTGTTTAATTTGTTAAACAGGTAGGAGCACTGGACCAAGGGTCCTTGTTCAGGCTTGACCCGGGCAGATTATGTAGTACAAGGGTATAGAATATGCAACAGTAACATTCATTTACATTCATTTAGTGACAGATATATGACAAATCTTATATCCTACCTCCCAAGAGTATACTTTTTGGTCAGCAGTCCATGACTCCCTCTCTAGACTTGACTTCTTTTTAATAAGTCAAAGCATTCTCAAAGTCACCACTGTTTGTGAAACATACCCTAGAGTCATCTCTGACCATTCCCTGGTGGGCTTGTCTTTCCCACCCCCTGACTAGGCTTATCATAACAAAATCTGGAGACTTAATAACAACCTGCTCAAGGACCCATACTGTTTTGGCAGGATCAAGGAATGTGTCAAGCAATTTTTTTACACTAATGTACATTCGGCCTCTACCAAAACACACCTCTGGGGGCATTTAAATGCACACTCAGGGGTGAACTTATGCTCCTGGCTTCCACCAGGAAAAGGAAGAGAGAAATGGAGGCCATGCAACTGCTGCATACAATTAGACACTTCGAAAACAAGGTTGCAGGGGTAACCAATTCCAATATCCATCTGCAACTCAATGCAGCCAGTGCCAAATATGGGGAACTTCTTACAGAGTAGGCAGAATTTGCCATATTCAGAGCCAAAACCAAATGCGATGGCCAAGGAGAAAAGGCTGGAAGACTGCTGGCTCTCAGGCTCAAACATCAGGAAACAGCATGGCAGTATAACATAGTGGTTAAGGGTACTGAGCTGCAAATCTGGAGACCTGAGTTTGAATCCCGTCTGTCCCCACTTGCATACTCTGTGACCCTGAGCAAGTCACTTAACTTTTGTGTCCTCCCAGGTCGCACCTGGAAATAAGCTCTGGCTTAGTGTACCTTTCCTGGTTAAACAATTTCCCCTTCCTCCCCAAAAGAACAAAGCAATTAACTCAATTCAGTTTAAAATGAGCCAACCCCTCATCCATCCCAAGGATATTGTCTCGGCATTCATAAAATTTTACACTGAGCTTTATACCAAGTAACCACCCATACCTGCTTCTGAGATCCAGCAGTTTCTCCATAGGCCCACCTTCACAACATTGCACCTGAACATCTTGAAAAATGAGGTGTCCCCATGTCTGAATACGAAGTTAAACAGTCTATAGCCTCCCTACCTCTGGACAAAGCACCTGAGCTGGATCGGCTGTCCCCAAACTTCTACAAAGCCCAAGCACAGGACATTTCTATTCCCCCCCCGAGCTTCTTTTTAAAGAATCAAAGGAGAATGCAGATCTAGATCTGACTCTACAAGAAGCCCTTATCAGCTCTGAGCAGCTACAGACCCATTTCACTCCTTAACACTGATCTAGCCAAAATCTTAGTGACCAGAGTAACTATAGGCTGGGGCTCCCTTATTGATCCTCAACACGTGGGCTTTAAGCAAGACAGAATTGCTACTGGCCACCTGTGAAAAGTAGCTCACCTACTGTCTGCATCCAGGGAATCCCAGACTCCAGCTGTGTTGCTTTCCCTGTGTAACCCCTAGATGGCGCTATTCTAAGGGCTACTACCCATGCCCGTATGGCAATACACAGGTTGAGGGGCCTGAGTTCTATGAATGGGTGCCTCCACCTGAAGGAAGGACATTGGTGTAGCTTAACTGCTTTGGTATAGCCCTCCAGGACACTATAACCACCCACCAACTCTTCTAGTGGCCTAAACAGTAACACAATGGTACATTCACATTCAATGGATAACAGTACTGATATGCTCACACCCCTTTCACTTACCACCAGGGCTGGATCTGCTGCAACTGCCTTGTAAACCCCCCTGGAAAATAAGATCAGCAATGTAACAATACAACATTACCACTGTAACCCAACTAATAATATGCACACAAGGCAGGTTAAGCATGAAAAAAGACAATCAAGTTTATTCAGGGGAAGGGAACAAGGGAGGGGCATGAATCTAGTAAAATGATCAGCACTCTGATTATTTTCAGGTTGGTTAAACATGCGCTGTAAGTCCCTTGCAAACAGTTCCACAACCCTGGGTACCCAGTGTGTCATGCAGTCTAGTCTGAAGTGTTGCCTGAGGTGATTGGCATTGCAGCTGTTGTCAGAGCCCTTAGGAAAGAAAACAGTTAACATGCACTCATCCCAAATATTTGTAATCCTAAGCCGAATAGCTCAGTTCTTTGCAATAACCCAAACAAATAATTAGATGGTACAGAAATGATTTGTTGCTGTCATTGCAGGGAGCTACCCTGAATTGTGCTCATGCTACCCAGAGCCTGGATGCAGGACAGGCAAGATGAAGACCTTGTGGTGTTGTTCTGGAAGGCCAGGGGAAGCAGGGCTGACACAACTAACCTCCTGGTGGTTGCTACCTGTTCAATGATGTTGAACAGGGAGCCGAATCCCCAAGCAGGTCTTTCGCTGAGATGGTCTGTGATGTGGGCATAGTGGCCTAGGCTGAGGTGGCAGAGCCCAGTCAGAATGAACAGTTCTGCAACAGTTTGTGATTCTCTGCTGGTGAAGCCTCCAGCTGGTGTACAAGATTCTGCCGTGGGGAACTAAATCTCGACCCATGAAACACATTCAGCACATTTAAATCAATTGTTCTCTAAGCCACAATTTGAATACAATCCGGTTGCTAATTACAGCTTCACTACACAAATCTTTCTCTCCAAGGCTATTTCTCTCATCAGGCAGGCCAATCACTTCTGGAGCAAATCTTCGGTCCAAAACCTAAGTCGCAACAACAATTCTCTTCTTTCTTCTGCTGCAGATTTAAGCCGGCAAAGGGAAAGGTCTGACAATGGTCAGTTCAAAGGAAGGAGAATGTGGTAGGCCAACATAGTCATCCACCCAATTCCCATATGCTCCTACGGGGAATAGCTGCTTTGAAAGCTTGAGCTGTTCACTCTTCAACCTCCAACACTAACTGAGACACTACTTCAGGCAGTTCTGGGGATTTCCCTTGTGATCCAAAAGGTTTGGTTGGCTGAGGGAACTGTCAGTCACAGAAAGGGCTTCTCCTCTAGGTCCATTTGGGCACCAACACTTAAAACTAAAAAAACTAGCACCAGCCCATTGGTGCAGTAGTTGGATTTCCACTTGCGATGCCAGCAACCTGGGTTCAGGAACCGACCTGTGTCATCAGAGGGCTAGCCAGGGGCAGAAGGATGAAGCATCCCATGGACTGCTCTCCTTCTCCCGGGGAAGGTGGGGAGAATGTCAGGTGCACGATGGAGCCAGGGGTACCACAGCAGCCGGCGTCTGGATGTCCAGCGGGTGGGGCAGATGCAGGACATCAATGCACGTCCCTGTCCCCATGAAACATCCTCTAGGGAATAAAAAAACACCGCAGCCAATGCCTATCTGATGCCTGCCTCACCACTTCTAATCCACTCCCAGGCCGGCTCCCTGACCCAACCCGACGTTAGCGACACCTTGGCTGGTGCCACGGCCCCACCCTGGGGGGACCAGCCAGGGGGTAGGAAGGGAATTACAACTCATGTGGGAGTTGGGGGGTGGTGAGATCCATGACTGGGCAGATGGTCCCGATGCTGGCAGTGGGAAAAAAGCACACTAAATAAAAAATAAAACTACAAACTGAAGAATTTCCTTCCAACAAGACCCCTGGGGACAGTCTCCATTTTAGGTCCCCAGCTGTTCAAGTGGTCCAAATACTGGAAGTCAAGAACCCAACGTGGTGGCTCCCATCCAAATGTTTGAGCTGCAACAAAAGCAGGTTAGACAACCCTCTCTGCTTTTACTATAACAGCAATTAGACAGCTAATAATCACAGGTGCTAACAGGGCTCCCTCTGCCCAAATAGTGACTGCAGAATGGAGCTAACTAGCAGTCTGTCTGGCTGGTCGCAAGCCTTAATCATGCAGACCCTGCCCAGACTAATTTCTAAACACAGCTTAGCTAAGCTCTTAAAGAGACAGGTGAGGAGGCTCACTAGGGCACTCTCACACAAACAAATAGAAATACTAAAGACAGGACACCAGCCTGACAGTGGGCATTTAAGAAGCCCAGGAAGACATTATAGTATACCCCAATTTGTAGGGGGTTGCACTCTTCCCTGCCTGGAAAAACTTGCCGTCCACATCAAGTCTACACTTACTACAAGAGTCTACCTATAAAGACATTATACAAAAATACATGCATGTTTCATTAGCATACTATAAAATAAAAGCTGATGCATCAGTAAGACAACTATGTCATAACAACAGTACTGCTACATTTTCTATGGTAGTAATGATAGTTCCATAAAGACACATTTTTCATGACACTTCACAAAACAGTTTAACATGTTCAAGTATTCAGACACATTACCCCTACAGTTCTGGTCTGAGTCACCTCCTGTGCCCTAACCCACATGGCTTGGAGCCTATCCCTATCAGCTGTAATAAGACTGTAATGGGCAAGGGCATTAGTACACTGGCCTAAGGGCTTTACTAGTGACTTGGAGGTGGCACAGTTCTGTACTTACTGGTATGTCATCAGTGATGCCTTCTGTTTCTTTTTCTTGGGGTGGTAGTCTGGGTCTCAGTCATTGGGGAAGCCTGCAGAAAAGCTTTTTTGAGCCCTATTAGTCGGGCCTTTACTCTACCCACATCTTCAGGAAGACGGCACTTACGTTGCATGTGACCATCCCTTCCACAGCTATAACAGAACACCACATCTTGGTTTATTGGCTTTCTCTTCACAGGCCCACTGCAACCCCTTTATTGTGCCTTACACATGGCCATAACTATGTTGCACAGCCAATCAAAGCCTCCAGCTTATGGAATTCCACTTTCCAGGTGGGGGTAGGGTACCCTCCTCTGATGTATGGGCCTCTGGACTGGGGCACTCAGGTGGGGCACTTTCTTCAGCTACACCTAGTCCCAGAACTGGCTCCACAGCACCTTCCCTTTTGGCTTAGTGTTCAGCCCTTTTCATGGCTTGCATCAGCTCAATAAAGGATGGGGCACCCTCCGCACAGTGCCACATGTGGATCCGAAGCATGGTGAGGTTAGGATCCTCCACCGAGGTTAAGACATGATCCATCCTAACTCGGTTTAAGTCCATGGGAGCAACTCCTCCCCAATTGAATATTTTTAACAGAACATGCTCAATCCTCAGTACATAGTCTGAGAGCAGTTCTCTCTTCTGTTGCCTCATGGCCTTAAACTCCCACAGTAAATGACTCACATCCTCATGAGGGTCAAAAACTGAGGTTAAAGTGTCCAAGTACTGCTGCACAGATGTAGTAGGCCCAGTAGATTAAAGTCCCTGATAACATCCAAAGCGGGTCCCCAGAGGTTCACTAGAATCTCCAACAGCTTCTGCTCATCAGTCCTGGGCCATCTGGCTAACATCCAGGCCACATGCACTCTCCACATCTCCCAGTCCTTTTCCCCTCCAGGGGTGGGGACAGTTCCAGAGAATATGCAACCCATGTTTTGGGGTAGCAGCGGAAAACACTTTCCCACCAAATTTATCTTGATTTCCAGACATTTAGTAGTTGAGCAACTGGGGGTGCTAATCCGAGAGGTGCCTTCAAGAGGTAACCCCTAGGCAGCGCTATTCTAAGGGCTACTACCCCTGCCTGTATGGCAATACACAGGTTGAGGGGCCTGAGTTCTGTGAACGGGTGCCTCCACCCATAGTAATGGTATTGGGGTAGCTTAACTGCTTTGGTATTGCTCTCCGGGACACTATAACCACCTACCAATCCTTCTAGTGGACTAAACAGTAACACAATGGTACATTCACATTCAATGGATAACAGCACTGATATGCTCACACCCCTTTCACTTACCACCAGGGTTGGATCTGCTGCAACTGCCCTGGAGACTCCCTGGAAAATAAGGTCAGCAATGCAATAATACCACTGTAACCCAACTAATAATATGCACACTAGCCAGATTAAGCAAGAAAAAAACAATCAAGTTTATTCAGAGGAAGTGAACAAGGGAGGAGAGTGAATCTAGCAAACTGATCTGCATGATGATTATTTTCAGGTTGGTTAAACATGCGCTGTAAGTCCCTTGCAAACAGTTCCACAACCCTGGGTACCCAGTGTGTCATGCAGGCTAGCCTGAAGTGTTGCCCAGGGTGGCCGGCATTGCAGCTGTTGTCGGGGCCCTTAGGAAAGGAAACAGTTAACATGCACTCAACCCAAATATTTGTAATCCTGAGCTGGATGGCTCAGTCCTTTGCAATAACCCAAAACAAACAATTAGATGGTACACAATGATTTGTTGCTGTCATTGCAGGGAGCTACCCTGAATTGTACTCATGCTACCCAGAGCCTGGATGCAAGACAGGTGAGATGAAGTTCTTGTGGTGTTGTTCTGGAAAGCCAGGAGAAGCAGGGCTGACACAACTCACCTCCTGGCGGTCACTATCTGTTTGATGGTGTTGAGCAGGGAGCCAAATTCCCAAGTCGACTTTTTGCCAAAATGGTCTCTGAGGTGGGAGTAGCGGCCTAGGATGAGATGGCAGGGTCCAGGCAGGATGAACAGTTCTGCAACAGTTTGTAATTTTCTGCTATTGAAGCTTCCAGCTGGAGTGCAAGATTCTGCCATGGGGAACCAAATCGTGACCCACGAAACACATTCAGCACATTTAAATCAATTGCTCTGTAAGCAACAATTCTGATACAGTCCAGTTGCTAATTACAGCTTCACTGCACAAACCTTTCTCTCCATTGCCATTTCTCTCATCAGGCAGCCTGATCGCTTCTGGAGCAAGTCTTCGGTCCAAAACCTAAGTCGCAACAACAATTCCCTTCTTTCTTCTGCTGCAGATTTAAGCCAGCAAATGGAATGGCCTGACTTCTGCAATGGGCAGTTCAACGTGGCAGGCAGGCCAGCAAAACCTTCCTGCCAATTCCCCTATACTCCTACTGGGAGCAGTTGCTGGAAAGCTCAAACTGTACACTATTCAACCTCCAACACTAACTGAGATATTGCTTCAGGCAGTTCTAGGGATTTCCCTTCTCATCCAAAAGGTTCGGTTGGCCGTTGGAACTGTTAGTCACAGAAAGGTCTCCCCCTCCAGGTCCATTTGGGTACCAACACTTGAAACTACAAAAACTGTAGAATTTCCTTCCCACTAGACCCCTTGGGACAGTCTCCACTTCAGGACCCCAGTGGTTTGATTGGTCCAAATACTGGAAGTCCAGAACCCAACATGGTGGCTCCCATCCAAATGTTAGAGATGCAAGAAAAGCAGGTTAGACAAACCTCTCTATTTTTACTATAACAGTAATCAGACACCAAACAATCATAGTTCCTAATAGGGCTCCCTCGGCCCAAATAGTGTCTGCAAAATGCAGCTAAATAACAGACTGCCTGGCTGGTCACTAGCCTTAATCACTCTGACCCAGCCCAGACTAATTTCTCTTTTTTTTTTAATATAAAGTTTATTAACATTTTTGACTTTACAATGGACAGGATCATGATTATCCGAACAAAACATGTACCAAGAAGTTCAACATACATGATCCCATCCCCCGCTCCCTCCATCCCCCCCAACACAACCCAAGTCCCCCCACCCACAGTCCAGATGAGCAAAAAGTGCAAAATAATGTATTTAAATCACAACTTACATGTTAGGTAGAATACAACGTATGTAAAGGAGCCCATATCTTTTTATATTTTGCATTATTGTTATTAAGACTAGAAATGATCTTTTCTGCTGTAAGATTGGCTAGAAGCTCATTAAGCCATTCAGAGTAGGAGACCGACTGTGCATTCTTCCAATATTTAAGGACCAACTTTTTAATGGACATGGAAATCAAGGCGATATGATATTTTCGATTGTTCACTGCTATTTGAGAGTAATCCCCCGACAAGGCATATCTCAGGCGAGAATAAATCCGACAATCCCAATAATGGATCTGCTCTGTCCTGTATCATTTTCCAGAGAGGAGCTATTTTGGGACTGTCCCAGAAAATATGTAAAAAGTACCTTCGCTCTGTAAACACCTGGTGCATAAATTGAATGTTATTACTCCCCAAGCTGCCAATTTTTGAGGGGAGTAATAAAGGTTATGCAATATATTAAACTGCATCAGACGTAGCCTGTCTTGTGCTACAAAACGGTGATAGTTACTCCATAGGGCAGACCAGTCTATGTTCCAATGTGGAAAAAGATCTGACCAGTAGTTTGAAGGTCCAAAAGCTTTGGGAAAATGCCAATCATAAAGAAAATTATATAATTTGAAGATTGCTTTAGTGGAAGTAGCTAGGGGACTTAAGTCATAGGGGAAAGAGTGCTTTGGTGATATGGGAGCTATCCTTTCAAATTTTTTAACCAGAAGGTGTCTTAATTGAAGAATTCTAAAGTGATCCATTGGTTGTAATCTAAATTTCAATAAGAGTTCTTCTAAAGATAACCATGATCCATCATCCTTCATGAACAGGAAAAATTTCCCCTCTCCTAGTCGTGGTAACCATGTAGGTGATAATGGCTTATTGTCAATTTTGAAGGCTGGGGAATTTAAATCGATTGGGAAGTATCTGCGTATTTTTTATATTTTAAAAATCCACATAACTGTGAGTGAATTCTAATGGAAGTTTCTATGGTAGTGTCTTTTAACTTTTTTGGCAGAACTGATACCTTTAGGAATAACAATGTGGAAGGATCCATATTACATGAACGAATAATTTCCAATTCAATTTTGAACCATGGAGAAAGAGCAGCCACAGGGTTTGGAGCTAACCACTGAAGATATTTGGAAGCTTGACTAGCCCAATAATACAGGCTAAGATGAGGTAGACGTAGGCCACCTTTAAGTTTAGAAGCAGCTGGCTTGTGATATGCTAATCTTGGTTGTTTTTTTGACCAAATAAATTTCACTATTAGGCTTTGGGCCTTTTTAAACCAAGTTCCTGGTAAGTAAGTATTAAGTAAGTGAAGAGGATAGAGTAACCTGGGAAGTACATTCATTTTAACTAGGTTTATTCTTCCCCACAAGGAAATGGGGAGAGTCGCCCAACGTTCTAAATCCTGCGTCACTGTTATTAATAATGAATCCAGGTTCTTCTTAATAGAAAGCTGTGTGCTTCTAGTTAACTCAATACCAATATAGCGTAGAGATTCCTTTGACCATGACAGGCCTAAAGCAATAATACTATGCTTAAGAACTCTATGATTTAAAGGGAATACAATGGACTTACCAACATTTAACTTATAATTTGAAAGTTTACTGTATTCCTCTATTAGATCTAACATAATGGGGATAGAGGTCTCTGGGTATGAAAGCTGCAAAAGTAAGTCATCGGCATAAGCAGACACTTTAATTTCAGTATCTAAGATTGTGATTCCCTGTACCTTTGGACATAGAGACAATTTAC
This sequence comes from Neoceratodus forsteri, assembly GCA_016271365.2. Classification (NCBI taxonomy): domain Eukaryota; kingdom Metazoa; phylum Chordata; order Ceratodontiformes; family Ceratodontidae; genus Neoceratodus; species Neoceratodus forsteri. The sequence continues at coordinate 1,121,581,887 of CM057449.1, read as the reverse complement.
GTATTAATGGCTCCAAATAGAGATTGAAAAGAAGGGGGGAAAAGGGACAGCCCTGTCTAGTACCAGAATGTAAAGAAAACAGTTCTGAAATTACTCCATTTCCTGAAATTTTAGCTGAAGGATTTTGATAGAGAGCCTTAACCCAATCCTGGAATTGTTGTGGAAAACCAAAGGAGTTCAAGGTTTGAAGCAAAAAGTTCCAATTAACTCTGTCAAAAGCCTTTTCGGCATCCAGGACACCAAAGCTAATGGAAAAGAGACATCCCTGGACTCCGAAAAGACATGGGAAAGAGTGCGCAGATGGTCTACAGAGGATCTTCCCTTCATAAAACCTACCTGTTGTGAACCTATTAAATCCGGGAGAATTAAACTGAGCCTATCTGCCAAGATCTTAGTTAGTATCTTAATGTCCTGATTTAATAGAGAAATAGGTCTGTAACTTTCCACCAATTCTAAATTCTTGCCAGACTTTGGTAAAAGTACAATGAGAGCCTCAAATAATGTGGGGTCTACTTGTGTACCAGATAATATAAATTGATATAAAGAGAGAAGATGTGGGGCAATCTGTTCCTTAAAACATTTATAAAAATTAGGTGAAAATCCATCAGGTCCTGGAGTTTTGTCTGAGGATAACCCCTGTATTACTTCCGCTATTTCTAATGATGAGATTGGGGCCACTAACTTCTTCTGCTGGGCTTCAGAAAGAACGGGTAACTGAGCTTCTTTTAAATAGAGAGAAAGAGTTGAATTAGAAGGAGGGTTAGCCATAACACCGTACAATTGTTTATAGTACCTGGTAAATTCAGAAATTATTTCCTGAGGGGAAGATTTGAGAGACCCATCCAAATTAGAACGGATTGGAGGGATAAAATGGGCTGACTCCTGCTGTTTAATTCTCTGAGCCAATAGTTTCCCTGCTTTTTCTCCATGGTCTATGTATGAGGCCTTTGCACATAATATGGTGAATTCCACTTTCTCATTAAGAAGGCCAATATATGAGTCTTTCAATTTTGCAAGTTTTTGTTTAACCTCATCAGTTGAATGCAGGTGTAAATTTACCTCCAGCAGTCTGATCTGGGATAACACAGTCTTCTGTTTTAACTCCTGACTTTTTTTCCTACTGGACGCCAACCCAATTAAAATACCCTGGAGATGTGCTTTAAAAGCACACCACATAATGTCAGGTTTAATGTCCTGGGTGGAATTTGTTTCAAAAAATTGTTTAATATGATCTTTGATGCAATCAGCGGTTTTGGAATCCTTGAGTAATTGATCATTCAACTTCCATTGGGTATGACGTTTAGGCAAAGATGAAAAAGACAACCTAGACTGCACCAACGAATGATCTGAGGGAGGCCCCGGTTGGATAGAAGAGGATATTACCCCAGGTAAAAGTTGTTGTGATAACAATAGGTAATCAATGCGAGACGAGGATCTATGGACAGGGGATATGAAGGTATACTCCTTAGTTTCCGGATGTAACACTCTCCATACATCACACAGACCCAAGTGGTCCATTAAATCATGTAACGCATGCTGGGCAGGAGAAGGTCTTCCTGAAATATTACCAGTACGGTCTTTACAAGGATCCAATACCAAATTAAGATCTCCTCCCAAAATTATAGATGCAGGTAGTAATGGGAGCATCAAATTAAGTAATTGCATAAAGAAAAGGGGGTCATCCTTGTTAGGACCGTAGATGCTCCCTAGTAGTAATTCCGTGGAATAAAGAGTGCCTTTAACTAATACAAATCTACCCTGTGGATCTTTAATCACCTGTGTAACATTGAATGGAATATTCCTATTAATGAGAATTAAAACTCCACAACTGTTAGAGGTACCTTGAGCTTTAAAAACCTGTCCTATTTGCAGTCTTCTCATCTGAATGGCCTCGGAGTCTAATAAATGAGACTCCTGAATAAAAGAAATATGAGAATGCAGAATATTTAAATGTTTTAAAATTTTGTATTGTTTTAATTTCTTACAGACCCCTTTAACATTCCAAGTGGAAATACAAACATCATTAGCCATCCTACCTATTCACAAATCAGACCTATTCCAAAGATGAAAGTGATTATTTTTGAACCATTATGAAGTTTTGTTATACTGGACTGTGGTACCCACTCACTCCTATCTAACCCTACCCTGTCCCAAACATACCCACTGTTCCCCAATAAACAAAAAAGAAAAACAAATGAAGAAGACCCTAAACTATAAACCCTTGAATATCCCCATCCCCCAGCCCTCCCTACCCCTTACTATCCTACGAATCATTTTGCAGCACACCACCAAATCGCCTTTCCCCTCCCACCCACCCACCATATAATTACCCCAAAACTCCATATAATATAGTAACCATCCCCATAACAAAGTATGTATCAAGTAAATTGAACCCTGTGAACTGTATAATAAAACCTAAATTCAATAACTATCCCTATCTATGAGATATGGAGCATATGGGGATTCCTGTCAAATAGAAATCTCCCAGTACACCTTATTTGACCATCTAAATTTAACCTAGCACTAAATCAAGAGAAAAGAGGGAAGAAAAAAAAAAAACCCAAAGAAAGGGAAAGAAAAGAAAAAAAAAACACTCCTTATACTATGAGGCTTTAAAGTTTTGCTGTACTGTAGATAAAAACAAAACAAAAATATATCCAGCATGCCAGATCTTTCCTGATTGCTTCTGAAGGCTTCAATACGTAGTGATTCTCTATCGCTGAATAACTCGCAGCTTAAACTACAAAGACAACCTGCTGGGTTAGCCTACATCCTCAGGAGCTACTTGTATCCTATTATTGCTACATTGTTTAACAGCATTGCTACAGTAGCCTTGTCGCATGTCTCAATTAAGTGCTAAGCTTGTGGTGAAACTAAGACAACACTCCCCTCCTGTGGTGGCACAACATTACTGCATCCCTTACAAAGGACTCCGCTAACTTTACTGCGACTACTGAAAGTTAGGGAAAGAAGACCAGCAAAAGAAAAGAAAAAGGAAAAAAAAAAAAAAACACTGCCAAACTCTTTCTAGACTATCAATTAAACTGTAAAGTAGTTTTATCATTTAAAAACAGCCTTTCAACTTGAATTCGCATCGTGCAAATCTCTTTATCCTTGAATTTGGTGAAAGAGAGTGAATATGTTTACAAATTAACAGCATGTAAAGAGGAACAGATCTGTATGCCTAAACACTGTCCTCGTAGTTACTCCAATCGTTATATCTCACACCTATACAACTATCACCCCCTGACCAGACATCAGAACCACATTAATAACTCACACTCATTATCATTTTCCTCTGAAGTGAGAAAACAAGTACTTTGGCTATACTGTATTTTTTAACCAAGTTCTAACCTTACGATTTTAAAACATAGGCCTCTCCCTCTATTACACACCATCTTTAATCCAATTTTGAAATATGTACTATGAGAGAGAGTAGAGACAGTACAACCAATGCTCAAATCCCAAGAACTGTTACGATACTCAGAGTCCAACAGTTATCAAACAAATATAACAAATCCATGTGTCTTTGATCTTTTACACTGATGACTTCCCCAACATGATGCTAGTCCTCATTCAGGTGTTCTTAAATAATTCGGACATAGCTAACTTGAGATCTTTGGTCGCCATCTCCAGATCTTCAAACGAGTGCCAGGCTTCAGAGATTAATACCTGCAGTCTGGCAGGGTAAATCATTTTGAACTTAATTCCAGCCGCAATTATTTTGGTGACAAGAGGGTAAAAAGAAGACCTGTGTTGGCGAACTGTGAGTGGCAAATCTTGGGCAACATGGATTCTTAACCCCTCCCACTGAAGATCTTGAATCTCTCATACTTTGATAAAAAAGTGTTGCTTCTCCAAATAATTCAGGAATCGAAAAATCAAGGGTTGAGGGGGAGTCCCGGATGGAGGAGTTGGTCGAAGTGCCCTGTGAGCCCATTCTATGATATAACGGGGCCCGTAAGGTGAAGGTCTCACTATTTTTCCACAAACTTTTGTACGAATAGGACTGAGTCATGCCCTTCTTCAGCCTCAGGAAGACCGATAATTACCATGTTGTTTCTGCGGCTACGGCCCTCTAAATCCTCTAATTTCTGTTCCATCTTTGCCAACTTTTGTTTTATTGTCACCACCTCGGGGTCGAATTTGTCTGCCCTTTTCTCGAGAGAAGTAATTCGTGCTTCACTGTCAGATGTTCTCAGCACGATGTCTTCTATAGCTTGTGAAATTGATTTGATTTCAGTAGTAAGGCTCCTTAGTTCATCCTTGAAAGGTTGAAATTCAGCCAGAAAACCAGAAAGTGTTAATGGCTCTTGCTCAGGGCTCTGGTGTGGCATGGATTGTACAGGCAATGTATTGGGCCTTTGTTTTTTGGGTGCCTTTTCAAGTGTGGCAGGAGGAGTATGTTTTGGCTGTAGTTTCTTCATATCTACTTCCATCTCTTAAAAAATGATCCAACTTGATACTCGAGACTTTCATGTACACTTTAGTTGCTGAGTTCGAAAAGTTGAATTGGTAGATTTAAAATCGGATTAATGTGGCGGTATGCGGGAGAGGTTACAAAAGGCATCTCTTCAGGCTCGCTGCATCACGTGACCACCCAGCCCAGACTAATTTCTAAACACAGCTTAGCTAAGCTCTTAAAGAGACAGGCACAGAGGCTCACTAGGACACTCTCACACAAACAAATAGAAATACTAAAGACAGGATTCCAGCCTGGCACTGGCCATTTAAGGATCCCAGGAAGACATTATAGCAAACCTTAATTTGTAGGGGGGTTACACCTGGATTTAGAGAAGGTCTTTGACAGAGTGTCATAGACTTTTCTTTTTGAGACTCTGGATAAATTCAGTTTTCCTCTTCATTCTTTGAATGGGATGAAATGTTTTACTCACATCCCTCAGCTAGGATTTTTGTAAGGTGCTCTTTCCCTTCCCTTTGCATTACAAAAAAGGCACCAGGCATAGCTGTACCCTTTCCCCTTATCTGTTCTATTTGTATCTTGAACCCCTAACAAAAATTATTCTGGCCCATGACAACATTAAGGACATCCAAGTTGGGGACTTCAGATATAAGATCTCTACTTATGCTGATGATGTGGTGTTACATCCCAAGGATCCTAGCCCACTCAACCCCCCCCCCAGCACTTTCTATACTGCAGGAGTTTGATCACTTGTCAGGATAGAGATTGAACCTTTCTAAAACCTTTATCATGCCACTTAGTCAAGTCATTACAAGTTCAAAACACAGACAATGCAATGTGGGGCACTTGGTGCCCTGACTCAATTAAATATGTGGGAATCTTTATTTTACAGAACAAGAAGTTAATGTTTTCCAAAAACCTAGATTTTCTTCTTACCCATATCAAGCCAGACCTGACCCACTGGTCCTCTCTCCACTTGACTCTCTGGGCTACAATTAAAGTAATAAAAAGGAACATCCTTCCCAGATTATTGAACCCTATTGAAATGACAGGCTGTGTGCTCCCAAAATGCTTGGTTCATTCAACTAAAATCTGCCCTCTTTTCCTTTCCCTGGAATGGTAAACCCTCATGCAGGTCCTACCATAAACTAATCCCTTTAAAATAAGAGCATGAACTCCAGCTTCCTGGTTTTGGATTATGCTACCTTGCTACTCATGCAAGTCAATTTTTATGATGGAGGAAATATACAGGGCAAGTGGGCAATTTAGCCTAACTCCCCCAATAGAAACTCATGGAATTAAACCTATGTCAGATAGCTGGAGTCCATATAAAAGCCTTCCCAGTTATCCCATAAAACAAGCTTCCCTAACTACTGAAACCTACCCCTATAGGAACCTCAGTCCTAGTTAGTAAATAACTTAGTCTATTGGGCACCTGCTCTCACTTGGACCCTGAACAGCCTTTAACAGGTAATTTCAACTTCAAAATACAAAACAAAACCTTTCCAGCAACCTTCCTGGGTATGGTAGAATTACACAAACTTAGTATGATTCTGGAAGGAAACTCCTTAGTTTCCTGCAACAAGCTTAAGCAAATTGTAGCACCAATATGTACGAGTCTTTTTCCTCCAGCTTCAGCACATGCTGGCCTCGGCCCTTGGCCCCAGACCATAGGAGACCAGGAATTTTGCTAAATGGACAAGTTAAGAATGCTAGCAGGACAATGGCATGCCACCTCTCTAATATAGAAAAAACTGTTGTCCTTTTTCACTGCCCCAGAAAATACTGTACTTCTTGCCCTTATTGGCAGTCTGAGTTCCCCAAACTGAATACTCCAAGCAAGATAACTTCTATATGGAAAGGGACCAGCAAATTCCTCACGTTTGATGATCGAAGGCTAATGCAATACAAAATAAATCATAATCTTTATTATACCCCAGAAAGACTTTACAAAATGGGGAAGCTCAACTCTGATTTATGTTGTAGGTGTAAACAAGGCAGAGGCACACTTAAACATATCTTATGGGATTGCTCTAAAGCTAAATCTTTATGGGACAAGGTTAAGTCATGCCTCAGCCCCTTATTGGGATTGGAAAATGCCTTTACTCCTCAAATCTGTCTGACAGGGCTCAACTTAGTTTTTGGTCAAAGGAAATTTTACATCTCCCTTATTTCAGCTATAGTTAAAAAGTTTATTCTCAAACATTGGATTAATGATGTAGTGCCCACATTTCAGGAGTGGCCTAATGTGATTCTGGAAGCATTATGCATAGAAAAAATGATCTGCCATCTGTGAAATGCACAGACACTATATCTAAAAAAGATGGGTGATGTTAGATGCTCTACTTTTAACTATACGAACTGTGACTGCAGTTAATGTTTATCCTTTGTATCTTTCATCTTCTGCATGTGGTCATACAGTATGTTCTACTCTAGTTATTATTCATATTTCTGTATCAGCACCAATGTAGTACTGCTTATTTCCCGAATGTTGATCAGTGAGGCAGTTTTCTGCCTTACTGTATGTTATTGTTCATTGTTACTTGTTTGTTCTACTTTTCAGAAAAAAATTCAATAAAATTTACTATTTTCAAGAAAATAAATGTAGCCCAAACCACTGAAATACTTAGATTTCATGGATTTTATAGATCAATCAAGCTTTAATAGACTTTCGTCCTTTTGCTTGCCAATGAATAGATATTACGACCCATATTTAATTTTGTCACTCATCTCGTTATCCAATCTGGTTTTAAAGATGTTTACATTGTTGCTGTTTATTACTTCTTGTGAAAGATTATTCCATACTGTAATTACCCTTTGGCTATACCAGTATTTCCTAGACAGCATGTTCCAGTTGTCCAAACAGAATAGTTTTGGATGTCTCCTCTTGCTAACTCTGTCCTGATTGAATCTTAATCCAATTTCGGTCATTAGGGTATTGTCATTAACTGCCTTGCGCAACATGCACAGATCCCCCCTGATTCTCCTGTATTGCAATGTATATAAATTAAGAGTTTTCAACCTTTGTTCATAAGGTATCAGTTTTAATCCTGTAATAAGCTTGTAAATCTGTGTTGAACTGCTTCAACCTTTTTAATGTCTTCCTTTCTATATGGTGACCATACCTGAACACAGTACTCCAAGTGAGGCCTAACCAGTGCTACCTAGAGAGGAAGTAGTACCTCCCTGGTTCTACTGGATATGTGTCTGGTGATACAATTCAGCATCTGGTTTGCTTTTTTCACCTGGTTTCTGCAGTGTGTATTGAATTTTAAGTCGTGACTGGTAGTTACTCCTAAATCCCTTTCACTTATGGTTAGTTTTAAGGGGTTATTATTTAGAGTATCATTATATTGTCTATTCTTAAAGCCCAAGTGCATTACTTTACATTTATTAATGTTTAATTTGAGTTTGTTGCATATAGTCCAGGAGAAAATATGTTTCAAAACATCCTGCAGCATAATGTTGTTTTCTAAAGTATTCACCACAGTTCCCAGTCTGCAGTTGTCTGCAAATTTAGATATCCAAACATTTGGTACATCCATATTTAGTGAAGAAATATAAGTGTTAAACAAAATTGGGCCCAATACAGACCCCTGGGGCACACCACTCGTAACTCCAACCTAATCAGAAAAAACTCCATTCACCACTACCCTCTGCTGTCTCCCCTTCAACCAATTTGAAATCCAATGTGTAATATTTGTACTCAGATTTAAGGTTTTTAATGATTTGGCCATTTCCAAATGTGGTACTTTGTCAAAGTCTTTTGCAAAGTCCAAAAATATTATGGCAGCTGAGTTTTTTTATATCAATCTCTCTGTTTACCTTTTCGTAGAAACTTAATAAATTTGTTAAACATGATCTATTTTTTATGAACCCATGCTGGTGTGGGTCAAAATCACCTATAGTTGATAAATATTGTTGGATATAATCCTTGATTATTCCTTCAAGTATTTTGCCCAGTAGGGAAGTCAAACTTATTGGTCTAAAATTTTCTGGTCTGGAACTTGGACCTTGTTTATGAAGTGGCACAACAGTAGCTACTCTCCAACTTATGAGAATTATACCAGAGTCTAAGGAATGCTGAAACACAGTGGTCAACGGTATGTAAATATAGTTCGCTAGTTCCTTTAGTACCCTTGGATGGATATTGTCCAGACCCAGGGATTTATTAATGTCCACATTTTTTAGCCTCTCATGAATGTCAGTTGGGTTAATTAATATTTGTACAGGTGTGGGTACTGAATTATCCTCCATAATAGTTGAAGTAGATTTGGAAAACTCTGAAGAAAAAATATTTATTCTGAATATCAGCCGTCTCCTTACTATTAGTGGAACATCCTGAATTGTTGGTAAATGGGTCTACTGAATTTGAAGATCCCCTTAGTTTATTTATATGAGAAAAGAACAGTTTTTTGTTGTCATTAACATTTGTTGCTAAGAATGTTTCATGTTCAGCTTTAGATTGTTTAATTTTGAATACCACTAAAGTGAAAATCTAAATTTTACTGCCACTTTTATTTATGTAAGTATTAATGGGAAATAAATGAGGCATTTTAATGGGCTTATATACATTGAAAATTGTGGTTAATGGCCATTAGCCAATGTTCATTAAAACACATTGAAATATGTTGGATAATTTCATTGTTTTTTATAAAATGTGAACGGAAATTCCTGCATCCTGACTAGTTGTTACCTGTGCATTAAATTTGTTCAATGCACTGGTAAAAACAAGCACAAAAAAACAGAACCACAGTACAAAAAAATGACTGTACCATTCGAACACTGAGTTTTACAAATGCCATCCTTTTTCTCCTTTCTAACTGACAAAACCATCCTTCAATAAAAGCCCTCCAGTAAATAAATTTGCCATTTTTTTAATAACACATGTCAGCCCTACAGTTATCATGGATGAAATGTAAATAAAAACATGAAGTTACTGCTTTTCTTCTTTGAGGTGCCAATCGCACTACAACTCCTGCAAGACGTCTACTCCCTCTGTCTCCAATATCGACAGTGCTCCTGTCTCTGCATGTGTTAACAAAAGTAAAATACATTTTTTATTTTTTTTTTTAATTTTCAAATATAGCCCACTAGTTCTAATAAACATGGTGGAGTGTGGTGAGAAATACATCCGGTTGGTAATGCTGCTCAGGTTGTCACCATTGGGAGAGGGGTTAAAGTACAGTCAATCAGAGCTGATAGGCAGACACACTCATTGACCCGGAGGACACCTTTTGCTGATGCCCTGACATACTGTTTGACCTGTAGGACACATTTTGAGCTCACACACCATTCGAGCTGATGCAGTAATACAATAAACCTGCTGGTACACTGTGTGTGTGGGGGTAGACCTGCTAAGCAATAGATCTGTGCATGTGGTGACAGCCACTCCACTGCACTTTCACAAAAACTACAAGTATGGATGCCACAAAAGGACAAATGTCCTCAAGAAAAAAAAAGTCATAATTTTTTAGTAGGCATAGGGACTATTTTAAAGAAAATACAGGTAGTTCTACCCATTTTTACATATGTAAACATATTTATTTTATTTCACAAATATATTAAAAAAAGAGCCAATTGTATAAGTGCCAAACAACACTCAGGGTTGTTTACACAAGGTCCTTGTACCCTAATTGGTATCCCACATGTATGCTGCAGACAGTTAGCATTTAAGCATTTGTTATAGTAATATATAGGGCTAAAGGCATCTACAGTATAAGAGTAGATGTCAGGATATGTATGCACATTATGGTTATACATTTTACTTTCCAATATACATGTATTTCTTGCTTACAAGATGTTAGGTCATCTGTGTCCTTGTAATTATGATATATGAGTCAGCATTGCTGTCTTCTGATGATTTATATTACTACACGGCTATGTACAAACTGTGCCTCTTTGTTTCTACAAAGTGATGACTACTACAAAATTGTATAATGTTATCTTGGACTGAGGAGCCACCTCTAATTTAGCCAATAGGACTCATCTCTGTAACTAGAAATGTTTCTATCTTAACAGTAACAATGGTAATTATTGTAGGTATATAATGTAAGACATTACATCTTCTACCTCGGAGACCCCAGGAAACACGAAGATTCCTTGAGGTATAGATAATGCTTAGCATTAGCTCCCAATTCCAATTGGTAAGAAATGCTTAGGGCAACTGTGATTATCCTTTTGGTTGTAATAAACAAGCTTTATTACTCATATACAATGTGTCTGTGATTCCTTGCATGCCCATTATTGCCAAGAACCTGAGAGTGAGGTTTAGACCTCCTGACAGGGTGTTCACTGAACAGATTTGACTGCACTTCTAGGGCTGAAGGCCCTCACTACACCCCTGGTCGTGCAGTCAGATCTCTTCAATGCACATCCCATCATGTCTTATTGCTTACTTAATGGATGGTTTAATGGCAGCATTAAATTACTGAAATGGCATTAAACTTTATTATAAAATGGGTAAGAAAAATCAATTGATCTGATTGGTCAGTAGCTGTCCAGGCCTATGCAGTAATTGGCCAATAACTGCAAAGGTCTGGAAAGTGCCTTGCAAGTCTTAGGACTTGTTTTCCAGGCTGTCTCAGTAGCTATGGCAGTTGGAAAAAAAATAAAATTCAACTAACAACACGAGTGACTTGCCTGCCAGCCAATTAGCCTATTTGATGGGGCAAACACAGCTGTTTGGTATGAGAACTGATTTACCAATTATGAAGTTTTATTTATTCTTAATTTAAATCTTTATTTAGTCTTGTGTTTTTTTTTATTCTTTTGGTAACATTTTATAAACTCAGTAATGCACTTCAGGGCTTATGGTTATTGGGTAATTACCACCCCCACCCTGTGGTTGAAGAGCACTCAGCTAACACCTCATACCTCCAACCCATAGAGTGGGAGGATGTGCAGTAATTACGCAATAACAGCACACCCTGTCATGTTTTATTACTTAATGGTGCATAAATTAATGCCTATAAAACCATTAATTGTTTAATACTTATTAAATCTTAATGTCCCACTTGTCCCAATCAATGGACCTGATGCACGAATGGGTGGGAAATATGCGCTGGAGGTGCGTATCCTGCCCACATAGCTCTGTACTTGTGGACAGGCGTGCACAGGCTGGTATTCACCAATGACCACCACCTATCCACAGCTACACCCCCTGGTGCACAGGTCTGGGCAGAGCGATTGGGGGCAGAGCGGTGGATCCAGTGGGACATCCAATCAGATCACTTGCATGGCAAGGCTTGGGTCCAGGTGCGTGAATAGCACCAGCAGACACCTAGACCCATGCAGCCATGTTTGCCACAGTCCCCCTATCAGAGTCTCACGGGAACCACAGTGCCTGCTGGAGATCTGCCTCCCTACACACTGCAGCCCCACCCCAAATGTCCAGAGGCACCCCCCACCCCAACACAAGGTAGTCCCAATCCCAGTGCTGCATTGCAAGCACTACCCCAACACACATCACCCCTGGCCCTGGAGCAGTACAGGAACCCCCCCAACCATCATGTCATTGGCCCTTTCTGTGGTGTACCACCCTCCACATCAGGGCATCTGCATCTGGCACTGCCCTGTACTGCATACTCTACCCACCCACCCAGCCCGTTCCCAAATGCCCCACCCCAGCATTGGTGGTCATTGGATCCCCACAGCACCGACAATACTGCCCCATCCCCGTACCTTTCCCTTAGTGCCACAGCTAGGAGCGGCCAGTGGCACAGCTCTTCCACACCTCCTCAGCTGCTGGCCATCCGACTAATACTGGGAGTGCACTGCCTATTATAGAGGTGTGCTCCAAGCATCATTTGAATGGCCGGCATCTGAGGAGGTGTGTGGAGAGCTGTGCTGCTGGACATTCCTAACCATGGCACCAACAGAAAGGTACGGGGGATGGGGTCAGTGTTGCTGGTGTCAGAGGGGGGCGCTGCTGACCACTTCCAACTGCCAATGTCACAGCAATGGATGGGGGGTCTGGAGGGCGTGCACAGCAGGGTACTGGTAGTGCTGTGCAATATGTGATGGGGGTTTAATAGATATCATGGGACATGGGTTGGATGCAGATGGGATGCTGTGCCATGTAGACACTGTAATAAGGCTCTGCCAGGGGAGGAGAAATATGGTCCTGGCACCAGGTGGGGGCAGGGATGTGTGTGGGGGCTGCCCTTTCAGGGCCAGGGAACAGATGTGTGTGTGTGGGAAGGGCACAGTTCTGTGGCTGAGACACCTGTGTGTTTGGGGGGGCTACCCAACAGATGCCAGGACCCTGGCGTGCGGTCCGTGCTGTGTGGGGGGAGGAGGGTATGTGCTCAGTTGGGAGTGGAGTCTCTTTGTGTGCCAGGACCAAGTGGGGGCAGGGATGCTGTGCAATGCAGACACTGGAACAGGTCTTTGCCGTGGGGGGCCTATGATGCTGGGACCAGGCAGGGGGCAGGGATGTCTGCAGGAGGGCTGCCCTTATAGGGCCAGGGAAAAGATGTGTGTGGGGGGGCCACAGTTCTGTGGTCAGGGCACCTGTGTGTTTGGGGGGATATCTGGCAGATGCTGGGACCCTGGCATGTGCTCTGTGGTGTGTGAGGGAGGAAGTTATGCACTTAGCTGAGAGTGTGATTCCTTTGTGTGCTTGCATAGGGTCCCAGTGCAGGGGTCCCACTGGTGGGGGAGTGGGACTGTCCACTATGACAGGGCGGGGCTGTGTGCACAGGGTGCATACTGGAGTTATAGCAGGGTTCCCCCTGCTGTGACCTGTGCCCTCCTCCACACCCCTGTGAGCAGCACTATGCACCTCAGTGCATAGTGCATAGTGCTGGAACACACCCCCCACCCACCTCCAGTGCATTGCTCTCCACGTGGCTGGGGAATCTGGTGCATAGGGGCTGCACACCCCTTTTCATGCATCCTGCATGGGGGGGCACAATGGGTGTGAAGTGGCTATGCGTCATGGATACATGGTATGTAGCCACTCTATACATTTGTGCAGAGGCCCCAAAGTCACTAAAATTAATGGGGTGTTAATGGTTTCTAAGATTTTAATGTGTGTGCTCAGCTATTAGTTTTTGCACTGATTAATGAGATGTATTGTAATGGAAGTGTAATAAACATTTAATGGGTATGTCTAATGGTTCTGTGCGCAGTAGTAAGAGCTTGTTTCCAGGAGTGGCACAGGGAGGGGGAACAAGAGAGTACAAAGCAAGAAATAAACAGGTAGCATAGTACAATTAATGCCAATAAAATATACAGTATACAATGTAAAAACAGCTGATTAGCCCAAGAGCAACTTAAATACCTACAGAGAATTGGGGTTGGTTAAAAATGAAAACTGCACACACACAGTAAGGTGCATGCTAGTTAACTAGCCAGTCAGGCAGGCCAAAAGGCATGAGTAGAGATGACTCATAGGGGAAGGCAGCCCTGAGCATTAGAAAAAAAGTGTGGGTATTAAGGGCAAGCGCAAGAGAGATAAAAGAAGTTAAGTAGAGAAAATGTAAGAGATACTGTAGTTAGAAAGAGAAGAGATGAAGGGAGACGGGGAGCAAAAAGGATAAATACCATTACCCAGAGGTACAGTACATCAGCAGGTAGGTACATAAAAGATATGAGATATTAGAAGAGTAGCAGGAATAGTTGGGGGAGAAAAAAGGCAGCTAAAATAGGGGGCAATGTCACAACATCAATAGACATAGCCAATGCCTTCAATGTTGCCTTCTCTGATCTAACTTCTCTACTCCCAGCAAATCCAACACACTCACCAACAGAGTCCAGGAGCAACAGACACACTAGTCCAGTCAGCCTGAAATCAAGGAAGCCATCAAATACGTTAAGTGCATTCTTGCCAAAATCAGGTGTGGGAGTGATGAGGTTGATATGGAGCTTGCAGCTGTTGCCTTGATGGAACTGGCTCCTCCCTTTAATCAAATCTTCAGCCTCTCACTGAGGCTCTCCCACTTCCCCCAGGTCTGGAAGAGAGCTGTAGTAACACCTGTGTTCAAAAGTGATGATAACTGAAGTAACTCAAACTATAGGCCTTTCTCAATTCTGTCCCCCCAGTCTAAAGTTTTGGAAAGGATTGTGTCTGATCAGATCATTGACTATCTGAATAAATATAACCTGCTATGTGCACAGCAGCATGGGTTCAGAAAACTGCATAGCACTATCACAGCACTCACCAGATATACTAGTTTTCTCCATGAGGCTATGGAGGGAGGGCAGGTAGTTGGTGCCATCTATGTAGATCTAACAAAAGCATTTAATCTCATGGATCACTCACTGCTAATCACCAACTTATGATCACTTGGCCTCTCTGAGGCAGCTGCATTGTGGTTTCATTGCTACCTGTCAGATCGTTCACAGAGAATGAAGGTAAATGGGATCCCCTCAAATGCGAGAAGTGTTACTGTCCTACAGAGGTCAAACCTTGGCCCCCTCCTATTCAGCCTGTTTGTTAATGGCCTGCCTGATGCTTGCCCAAGGTTGAAGATGCTGCTTTATGCAGGCAGTGCTGTGATTTACAATAGCAGTATATCACACAACAACCTCAGTTGGGAACTACAACAAAGCTTTGATGCCCTAGAAGCATGGTTTATGCTCAATAAGCTTGTTATCAGCTATAAAAAAACAAAAACAATGCTCTTCTCAGGTACACATCTAAAAATTAAAGTACCTTCCCTCTCCGTACATAATGCGATGGGCATTAATGGGATAGATCAGGTATAGCATGGGATAGAGCAGGTAAAATCCTTTAGATACCTTGGAGTAATTGCTGATGACACGCTATCTTTTGCTAAGCATGTGGACTCCATCCTAGGATCAGCAAACAGGAAACTAAGAGCACTCTATAGGCAAAGACTGAACATAACCCAGGATACCAAATGAATAGCCGTCTCCAGTTGGTGCTCTCACTCATAGACTATGGGCTCCCAAATTATGGATCAGCCACAGATTTAGTGCTGGACAGAATCAGGGTGCTATTTAATAAAGCCCGCTAATTTTTCTCTGGATCACACAAATACACGTACATTTACAATCTATATGCTCTCACAAACTGGTTCCCCCTATCTGATAGACTAAGATATCAAGCACTCTTATTAGCAAACAAAGCGCTCATGGGCCTTATAAACCTCTCCATTGGTTCCTTTCTTAGGTCCATCCAAAATTAATATGCTACACAGAACCTGACCCAACAAGCCCTAGCCATCCCTCTACATAGAACAAGCAAGGGACAGTGCTCATTTACAAATGGAGTGATCTAATGGTTCAATGAGCTCCAAGCCAGCATAGTCAGCCTCCTCACCATCTCACAATTCAAACAGGCCCTCAGATCTAATATTGTCCTGAGCTCCAGATGTTACTGCTTTGACCTGACCTGAAAAACAGCTACCCTCAGCCGCCATGCTGCTCTCATGCTAGTTTCCTCTCCACCTCTCTGTAGGAACATTTACACTGCAGCCAGCAATGCCTAGTGCATATCTATGGCTCCTAAATAAAACTAACCACAGACAACCTCTAACTAACTGCAACTGTGCAGGGTCTATACCTAAATTTAACTTGTTCCATAAGGTATTGGAAACTACTATACCGTGCTTGACCTGATGCGATGCTTAATCCTAAACTGTTTGTACAATTTGTGGCATAGCATTCCCAGGCTACTAAAACTGTTTCTGTACAATAAGTTTGAACTACTCTGTAATATGATGTAACATGAAATATATGTATGTACGCGCCTACTAAAACCTGTAATGCCTAACGACAAGGCTCTACTCAAGCTGATTTATATTGTTTCCTGTCCTCTGTATATGATTTCCATCTGACATGGAACCTTTGCAAATCAGCAAGTTGTGCTCAAAGGTTGTTACTGAAAATTTCAATAAAATAAGACAGAGGTAGAGTGGAGAACCAGAATTTGGGCAGAAAGTAGGCACCGCAAAACAGACAATGAAAGTTAAGGGATGGGAAAGAAAGGGATCTGTAGAGGAAACAGTGATGTGTGAGGGTATACTGTTACAACCACAATGTATTAATGTTGCGGCATTTATGATGACTCACTTTTGCCAACACTAACAGGGGCAACCTTGATTTCTGGTTGCCCATTATCAGGACGAAATTTGCCCCTAGGGTTTTCCTCTTTCCTGACAGCCCCAAGAGTTTGTTATATAAAGTTACAAACAGTTTTCCTTCTAGAGTGGTTTGGCGCTCTGCCGTAAGGGAACTGCACTGCCTGGCACTGTAAAGGCAGGCAGTGGATTCCCTGCACTCATGTTGGTGTCAACAAAAAGGTTGTCACACTGACATGGGTGAACCATGTGTGGGGGGGAGTTCAAGGCATAGGGGTGGAAGGAGTAAAATTATGATGAAATTTATGCTTGTCAAAGGTGATGGACTGAAAGTTTTGTAGTCTGAAAATCTCCAGGTACAGAGTAGGCAGGTACACTACAGGCTTCCCAGCACTGTGATGAAACTGGTGCTGGTAGAAGCAGGGCTGAATTAAGGCATAGGCCAACAAGACCAAAACCTAGTGCTCCTGTCTGCCAAGGGCCCCCAGCTCTGAATATATCATCCTGGCTACAGTCAGGTTCAGCCTCTAATTTGCAATCATGCCTGTCTGAGATACTTCAGTATTGTAATAAAGCACTGCTTTTGCAGCACCAAGTAACACCTCAGTAATCAACCAACACCTCAGAGTTACATACTGGCCCAGCTGCCCTGCCTGGAAAAGTAAATTTGATTTGCCTTCAGTTGCTGTGGTGCCATTTTTAACACAATGAATTTTTTAACAGTCTTAAAAGATGAGCTGTATTTCCTAGCTCCAGTAGCTTGTCACAAGGAGATATTAATATTGCTGCAGCTTCTTTATTAATTTATTTCTACTTGCTATTGCCTGCCCAGAGCTGGACTTTTGCACCCTCAGTTCCAGCAGCTGCTAGGACCCCAAACTCAAAGGGTTCCCAGTCTGACCCAGTGTAAAACATCAATCTTCCAAGATTTCAATGTTTTTTTAATAATTTAGATGTCTTACTGTACCATGTTGAAACAGCACACAAGAATCAGTGAGCTCAGCAGAAGTTTTCAAAAGGCATCATAATGACATGAAGATGCCTGCCACAGCAGATAGGCAGGGGTCCCATGACTCACCTTGATGGAAACCCACTAAAACATAAGGTCACCTTTGTGCCAGATCAATTGAATTGAACTCCACCATGCCAGATACTTTATCCTTTGCTAAGCTGCAAGGGGTACCCCACTCCCCATTAGGACGAATATCATTTTTTTAAGCCTGACATAGATCAAATCATGGACTTCAGGCTGAAAAAAATTCTGGTGGCTATGCTGGTGCCTGCTGCCATTATTATTGTAAAAACAGTTGAACAGCATGCCGTTCTAAAGTTTTATGTTTATTTTACTATACTGTGTGACTTTGTACTTTTTTTTGTTGAAAGAATACTAGCTTTTGATAAATAAATATTTGCATGTTGGACTTTTAAATGCAGGCTACACTAGGTCTGCCTGAGTTTGAAAGACACCAGTGCCCCTTGTTCGGTGATTAAAAGAAATAACCACACAATGTGGGGAATGAGTCAGGACTGGACTGACTGGGATAAAGGATGGGGAGAGATTACAAGAAGGTTCACTAAATCCACAAAGAGCAGGGCACGGCAGGATACAGCAGTCCTCCAAGGACTGCTGTATTCCCACCAGAGCTGTACACCATTTACTTCTGGCAATAGTTTGTGCTGGTGGTACAGCTTCCATCCCACTGTGGAGGCTCTAACAGCAGTTGGATGGGGCTGATTAGGTCCCTAGGATGCCACAATGGCCTTGCACACAGGGGCACTTAGTTACTACTGCTGCTCTTAGGGCAGCTTACCTTCAGTCTTTTCCACTGGCCCTGAACACCAGAGATCTTGTCCATGAATGGGGACCATGCCCACCTCCTTGTCCACACTTTCCCAACCACCTACATAGTCCCACATGTGTCTTGGGATCAGATGCAAACAGGGCACATAACCAGTTACATGGATACCATGGAGTGCCCCACAGGTGTGCTTCATGTGTGACAGGATCACTTTGTAGCTTGTCATGGCCATCCACACATACTTAGGGGCTGGGATCCATCTGGGAATTTTAACTCAAGGGGCATGCCCTGTGTGAGGGGGTACCAGATTTTTCTAGGGCCTAGGGCCTCTGATAACATTAATCTGGCCCTGGGTAGAAGGGGGTAGAATCACAGCACTGCAATCTGAATGTAACCCTTTCCTAAAAGGAGGCTTGACTTTTACTCTCCTCAGAGCACAGCTGCTACTTTCCCCCGCACCACTCCTTCACCATGGTCCTGGTCCAGACAGTGCTGCAGGACCAGGTGCTGGACTGGACACTGCCATTTGTTTTTCAAGCTTGTTCAGTGCTCTTCTCACAGTGGCCAGTGCTCCACCACCTCTCTTTGCTCAAGTGGTCCCTAGACTGTCTTCAGGATCAGGAAGCCCACAGCAAGAAGGTTGTTCATTTTCAAGCAGCTCACAAATATGCACAAAGTGAAGAATCACTCCTCCCCTGAGAGCATGAACTTTGGAGACAAGTTTAGCTCTGCAAAACAACTAAATTAGTACATCCTGTCCCTGTGAAACTGACATCTATTTGGAGCTCAGCTCTACAAAACAGTTATGAATTGCAAGCTGGATCAGGACTTGTATGCTTGCTTTTCCCCTGGAACTGACAGTCACTGAGCTCCAGGGGTTTAACATAATGCATAATGTATAAGATGCTGGCCACTGATATTTAATCCTTGGATTTCTGCACAAGGGAGAGACATGCCCAAATAGAGAAATTTGTCTGAAACAAAACCTGAGGAGAGGAGAACATTTGCGAATACAGTAGCTCTCACTTGCTATTGCTGTCTAAGTAATAAGTTTGCACAAACCAGAAGGGGGGCTCTAGCACTAAAGCCTGATCTCTAGCACCAAATTAGAGCAGGGGTTGCATTGAAAGCTGTTCTTCATTTGTGAAGGTCATGAGCCACTGCATTCTATTGTTGTTAGGATTTTATCCTGATAGGGGATCAAACCAGCAGAGGTGCAGAATGACTGCCCACCAGTCAGGGTGGTTGAAGGCAAGTCCTCTTGTAGGGTGAATAGGATCATTGTTACCTAGAGCATCAGGGCTCATACCCCTAGCCACCAGAAGCATGTTGAATCCATCGCACCTGTAACCAGCTTACAGAACAGAACTCCATCAGCCAAAGCCATCACAGGCCACAACCATTGGCACCGGTAGCACATTGGGTCCATCACTGCTGTATCCATCCTACAGAAAAGACCATCCAGCCATCATCTGCCTAAGCAGGGGAGACATCCTCACAGAAACAGTACCAGCCTGTAATCTAAAGGCCATGTGTACTGGATTTTAACCACAGAAATTAGCATTCCTATTGCTTAGCTACTTAGCTAGATACTTTCAGGGCATTCCTTCACAGCCTTAGAATCACACCCACAGCAACAAGTTACTGCCAGAAAAAAACTGTTTTACTGTCTATCCAATTGTGTAATTTGCCATTCAACTGCTGCAGTCACCATCTTTATTTACAAGGTACCGTACCATGGTCCAAGCATCACAGGCCTGCAATTCTGCTTCTGTGTGCATACTCAAACTGCAATTGGGAGCTCTCAGAGGGACTGTGGGGTTAACTGGTGCATCAGTGAGGGGAAAGGTGCTGAGAAACACCTTATGATTGAGGTGAATGCAAACTACTGCCTTTATTTCTACCTTTGCCTCCCTTGTCCCCTACTTTGTTCTCCAACCCTAAAATAAACCAACTGGTTATTTATTTTCAACTGCTGATGTATTTTGCCATTATTGCTTTGATGGTTTGTTGCATGCTTAGAGTGATAAGTGGAGAAGGCATTGTGTTATTGGGTTCCCATGTGTCAGAGGGTGGAGGCTGTATCTGTTTCCCGGGGGAAACACCATGGCAGTGCTCTGTCATGAGGATCCCATAGATGGAGGCACCACACCACTTTCCAAGCCCATTTCTAACCATGAAACCAATCTCCATTCACACAAAGGCATAACAAACTTTGCCCTTTACCATCTCCAGGCTTAGTCAGCACACCTTGTAGGTGGGGGTGGTTACATGAAATCTTTGTTTATCCACAGACCAGGTGGAATGTGTCTGCTTTATTACAAGATTCCCTATACTGTGACATTTTCAGCACTATGAAAGGTGAGGGAGTGGCAGCACTGAATACTACTGCAGTCTGTATATCTACATAGCCACACACAGAGTGATGAGCTGTAACCTTAGTTTGGTTCTGCACACAAGCCAACATTGACAGGCATAGGAGTTAGTGCACAAGCCCAGGTGTAAGTTGCACTATTCCCATACCTAGTAAATTAACATTAAACTTGATCCCTGGAGGAGGAGGAGGAGGAGGAGGAGGAGATTTTGTCACAAGAATCTGAGCTCAATAAAATGCAATTACTATATAATATACTACCCATTCATTTCATATTACAGTGACTGGCATAGTATACATACAGTAAGTGACACAACTGATTTCTGAGGAATCTCTGAAATACACAATGGGTGCTGCATTGCAGTCACAATGATTATTGCTGTGAACTATCTAACAGTAATCATGATGGAAGATTATGCTCCACCCTACCCTATACAATACACACATGTTGCCATCACTTGATCAGTTAAGTGGGTACAAGCTAACCCTTGTTTCCTAATTGTTTTTAATTTTGTGTCTCCACCCACTACTCCATTCTATGTTCTCCAATCATTGCCCTGCAGCCAAGCTACTCACTGGCCTCAAACCTACCTACATCTCTATTCTGTGTGTCCACCCCCAGCTTACTCAGAACTGTTGCTCAGTCCCTGTCTGGGTTGGAAACAGAGTTCAGCAGCTGTGCATGCATCACTATGCTCCTCCAGTTCACAAATGAGCATTTCTATACTCTCCAGAGCTGAGTTGGTGCATATGTGATGCCTTGAAATTAACCCCATTCTGCCACCTGTGAGGGACTTGGTTCATCATCACATGATGGAGCAAACAGGGGCAGGAGAAAATGGGGCACAGATTTGCAGATGTGGACGAGAAAGACAATCACCCCCCCCGTAAAAAAAGAAAAAACAGTACCTAATCTGAGACGAGCCAGCAAAGTCTAACAATGCTTTTTCTATAAGTAAGATGCCCACATTAAGGGTGACTCAGTTTTGCCCCAAAAGGTTCTGTACATATTTGCAATAGATCATTTACACAGTTAAACCCAGGAGATATCAGAAACTTTATATAAATATGCTATGGTCAGATTTGTTTTCCGGTACCTTTTTACATTGCTGCTTTAACAATAAAGTCAGCTATTGCACATCTTCCAGTAAAATAAATATAGCACTCCCCTCAAATTCATTTTCATGTCTGTGTCTGTTGTCGTGTCATGAGCCTTCTTGTGTGCATAGTACTTTTGAATTACTGTTGGACATAACATTTAGTTCAGCTGTGTGTGATCTGCAGAAGACATACCTTTTTGATAGCACATGCTGTATGATTTCATGTTTTGCTTCAACAAAATATGTAGATGAATAATTTCTTGTTTGATTGTTTGTCTATATATAGAAGGTAATAATATAGCATTATACAGTATTATATGGTGTGCACTAAAATTCATCTGTGGAGCTCCACCCTGGGTGGAGATCAATGATCTATGGTCAAGGCACAGTTTTGCTATCCAGCATGCTGTTTATCAGTGCCTCAAAGTCATAACATACACACACACATTTTGCAGATAGAGCATAAATGCTACAGTAAAATACTCTTTATTGAAACATGAAGGAGAAGTGGAATGTGTGTGGGGTCTAACTTCTTAATGATGTCATATTACATCAGATGTATGTCAGT
The DNA here is from genome assembly GCA_016271365.2 of Neoceratodus forsteri. Taxonomy (NCBI): domain Eukaryota; kingdom Metazoa; phylum Chordata; order Ceratodontiformes; family Ceratodontidae; genus Neoceratodus; species Neoceratodus forsteri. Next base: position 1,121,559,573 of record CM057449.1, on the reverse strand, counting down.
ACAGTTTGAAAATTAACAGATGCTGAGGAAAATGGGCATTGTGATCTGAATAGAGGTTTGGTTTTCTCTTAAGTGACAGTTATGCATTGCTCTGGCTATTTGTGTATCTACCACTTATGAAGTAAGATGGAAAAAATGTGCTTGTTGAGGAGTTCGCAGTTTTAATTCTGTTAGCTGAGGTCATTAGATAAATTAAATATTATAATTTATACCATGAAATCCTTGCACAAAACATGTCTTAAATTTTTGTTTAATAAATATACCTTCTTAATCAAAGTTAGTTTTATAGAACAACTTCAAACCAAGTTAGATAGTCAAATGGCAGATGGTGTCCTAGTGGAATGCAACCACCGAGGGGTGGGGAGACAGTTTTGATGGGCCTTTTTCTGTATCTACAGACTTAGTATGTGAAAATAGTGTATAGTATGTTTGTCTGGCTGTGTTACTATGGTTATCATGGCTGGTTTCTGCTAATAAATGTCCATAATTGGTGTGTTGGGGGTTGAAAGAGCTCCTTTAACATAGAAACATAGGTACAAGCACATAGGTACAAGCAACAGAAAATACAGAGGTCACCCAGTCTGCTTCAAAACATTACCTTGAAATTACTGCCCTTATATCCCCCCATTTCTTCTTTAATAAGCCCTTTGAAACCATTGCAGCCTGCTTTGGATCCAGCAATGTTGCTTGCATTGACCACCAGTCTAGACAAGCTCTATCACTTATCCACAACTCTCCATGAAGTCCTTCCTTATGTCCTTTTTGAATTTGCACTTCATCAATGTTTCTAAGGGGGAATTCAAGAATGCATGGGATAGACATAAAGCAACTCTAGTGGGGGATAGGAGGAAGTAGGCTGTTGGGTAACTAGGATATGTGGCTTATCCAATAGGTAGGGAAATGGGCAGACTGGGTGGGCCAAGCGGTCCTTATCTGCCAGTCTATGTTTCTATGTTTCAATTTAAGGTTCTGGCCCCTTGTGATCATAGCCTTATTCACTTTAAATTTTTGGCATGATTGACTCTATTGTTCATTGAAACTGTCTATTATATAATCTCTGTCCCTTCCTGTCTTAATAGAGTAATATTTAAGGCCCTCTAATATTTACTCTTTTCATTATCTCTGTTGTCCCTGGATCATTTAATGTCTCTCCACTGGAATGTCTCTGGTCTACCTCTACCCATTGTTAGGTGCAGACTCCAGAATTGAACATGGTCCTCAAGGTGTGGCCTCACCAGAGACACAAAGTGAGAAAATCACCTCCTTCCTGCAGCTGGTAAAGTCCCACCATATGCACCCCAGCATTCCATTGGCTTCCTCATTTGTCTTGTGCATTGGGAGGTGACCTTTATACTGTCACTGATTGGACATTTTAGAAATAGGGGGCTAATTTTCATTGTCAGAGCCTGTAGCATGCATAGTATGAATGCCAGGGAAACCCAAGTATTTTTTTACCCAGATCAGTTGGCATCCTTTCAGAAAAGTCATCAGGCTATTAAGAATTATCTGTTGACTCTGACTATGTTGCTTCAGAGCTCTTGGAACAATCGGCTGTAAATAAATATAAATAAAAGAGACTCTGACTAAAAGCTTGAATATTGCAGCTTCATCTGATGCAGCATCCTACTTTTTATTTACTAAAAAATACTTTCATGAACTGTGATATGATACCTAACATATGACTAACATCTTCTTTATTCTTTTGAAACATTCTCTTTTCTCTTTTAATCATGGATTCTGCTGATGACACACTTTCTTTCCTTTGGAGTATAAATAATTATTTTACACTGCCTTTTTTTTCCTTACACTAGACATGCAGAGGTATAGGCTCTATGGTCTCAGGGGGGCTCTTATGTTGGGGATGGAGGGTGCCAGTATCAGCCAGGAGAGGGTGTTGAGGCCTTCAGCCCTTTTGTTTGTGTCAGGGGGTCTAAACCCTCATTCTCAGGTTCTTGGCAATAATGAGAATGCAAGGAATCACAGACACATTGCATAAGAGTAATAAATCTTGTTAATTACTACTACCAAAAGAAAAATCACAGTTGCAATAAGCAGTTCTTACCATTAGAAACTGGGAGCCAATGCTAAGCTTACCCTACACCTTGAGGAATCTCTGTGTCTCCAGGTCTCTGACGTAGAAGAAGTAATGCCTTACATTATATACCTAAGCTAGTTACCATAGTTACTGTAAGATAGAAACATTTCTAGTTACAGAAGTGAGCTCTATTGGCTGAATTAGAGGTGGCTCCTCAGTCCTAGATAACATTATGCAATTTTGTTATAGTCATCACTTTGTGGAAACAAAGAAAGTACAGTTTTTACATAGCTGTGTAGTAATACAAATCATCAGAAGATGGCAGTGCAGACTCATATATCATAACAATACAAGGACACAGGTATCCTAGCATCTTGTAAGCAAGAAATACATGTGTATATTAGAAAGTAAAGCATATAGCAATCATGTGCAGACATATCCTGACATCTACTCTTCTACGGTAGATGTCCTCAGCCCTATATGTTAGTATCACATATACAGTACATAAATGCTAGCTGTCTGCAGTGTACCCCTGGGGTGTCAATTAGGGAGCAGGGACCTTGTGCAACATTCCCTCCTTGTTGCCTCAGAAGGGGCAACTCAAACAAAAGTAGGGAAGGGGGGAGAGAGAGAGCAGGTGTTGTTTACAGACCCGACACACAAGTCTTGTAAAGGAACTCCAGCTGCTCATGGTGTAGGTGGAGTGTTAGCTGGAGGCAGCAAAACATAATGATAAGAAAAAATATCAGAAATACTTGTATAATAACAAAACCTTTTAAGGTAATCTCTAACCAAGTATTAGTAAGTGCACTGTTAAAATCACCATCATTAATAAGATCATATATTGCTTCATTTGCTTTGGTCATATTATTGCTGATGTGGATGAGGTGGGTATCTTTCCTGTCTAAAAGTGACTTCAGTGTTAAAGTCAGTGGATCAATATGTACATTAAAGTAAGGTAAATACTCTGAAAGAGTAAAGAGATAATCAGGGTCACCATCATTGATATCTGGTTCCACAAGGGAAACAAGGGTGATAACTGTGTGCCCAATAATAGTTGTCTGGTGATGTATGAAACAGAAATTGAGTTGAGTAATAACACATAACTACATTCCATAAGTAAATTGCTTGAAATTAGTTACCACACAAAATTCATCATCCAAACTATATTGCATTTTCACAGTAGGTAGTCTCCATTTTTGTAGTTGTACTGGGCAAGTGTAAGTCTGGTTAGAAATCTGTGTTAACCAGCGATGAACCTCCTTCCGGTAAGACTGGTACAATTGAGAAGTATCTGGAGAAGATGTTGAGTCCTGGTATTCTGTGCCATTGGTGGTGATGTCATCATCCATGGAAAAGGACTAATCGATACTGTCTGGGGAATATCCACATACAGGTTTAATAACATCAAATACATCACATCAACACAAATAAATATACCCTTTCTTAGTACAACAGTCCGAGAGCGGTGAAACCCATGCATCCAGAAGAGGATGAAAAACTAGAAGAGGTGGCAAGTCGAAGCGTTCTCTGTAGATGTCTTCACCAAGGTGTCCAATGGAGTGTATGGATGCTCATTTATCAAATATAGCTGTATTGGGATCAAAACGTGGTAAAGAAACAGTAAAAGACACAAACATAGTATCCTTAATGGAACATTTCTTAGAAGTAAAGCAAGGACCAGTATTAGGGTGCCTGATCACAAATCCCAAATTCCTAGTGGTAAAAATAGGAAAAGAAACAGATTGCAACATTGTAACATACACATGGCAACACAGTTAGGGGATTTGCAGTGAGGGCAGTACCATTTAGAGATACGTCTATCATGTATGATATCAGGGATTCTTCCAGATTCCAGATTGTGGAAGAGATTGTTGATGGTAGTGATATATATATATGGCAGAGCATAATATTTCACAGGCAATGTATTGCTTATCTGCCTCCTTACTATTCTGTGCAATAAGAGCATTAATCTTCTCTTTAGAATCTGTAAATGCCTTAGCAATGTCATGCATATTATATACAGTGTATCTTTCTTCCTGACTAAGGCCATGCAATAATGGGGGTATGATGTCATTGATCATGCCAGCTTCAAACTTCTGTGAATGTGCTTTTGATAGTAGCAATGTCCACTTTATTCCAGATAGACACTGTAGTACCAAAGAAACCAGTAAGGGTGCCTGTGGCACCAGTGACATCCAATGTGTCACATGTGTTTCTCTTATGACTTTGCGAATCAGGGTTCTGAGAAATAGGTTTTCCCCTAAAATTGCCTCTATGCTTGGTGGTATGTACCCTGGCAATAGGGTCTTGATTACGAATTTGAAAAGCTGCTAAGCTATCAAGTAACAAAGTACTATAAAATAACAATGTGGTAGTAGTATGACACATACCAAATTATTTCATATTCCAGTAAGTCCAAATAAACAAAACAGGTATATGAATATATTATAAGTTGCTAACAAGTGTGCCAGGTAAAGCAGTGGCTGTGAGACCACTACGAGGACCAGGGTTTTGTTTGGGACATTCCAAAAGTTGTTTCACAGTGGGAGATAACACAGATAAATACATGGCAGCTGAGGTTATGTTGTGTATGGCACAACATTTCCTGGCAGAATCCTTAGAAAGTGTATTACACTATGAAGGGTCAATTAAGGCAGTAATATTGTATAAACTTGAATGTCTAAGAGAGGTTTGGTGGAAGGACAAGTTACCATTTGGGGATAATTTTGCGTTGGGCCATCCATGTAAAGTTCCCTTGGAGAGTTTGGCCATGGGGAGTATTTGTCCTTGAGACTTGGTTTGCCACTCAATTCGAAGGGTATATTTATCAGGAGCAACAACAGAGGCAATGAGGTAGGCATCTGAACCTTCCTGGACAGTAATCAAATTGTCGGCGACATTGATGGAGACTCTCTCTGGGGTAATTGCAGGTGGATCAAGATGAGGAAGGATGTGCTTTACCATGCCTTGGATGCAGGGGATTACTCCTGAGATAAGGAGAAAGTGGAACAAGACAGCCATCATTTCAGTGTATCTGAAAAGGAAAATCAAACATTAACAAGGTTAGTACTATTCCGCCAATGGGGTAAGGAAAAGTAATTATACTCCTTTATAGAGTTTCAACTGGTTTGCATGTGACCATTTGTCAGTCAATTTGTTGTTTTGAATGAGTCTTATTTGATAGACTGCTGGACTGATCTTGTTGACAATTGGATAGGGTCCTTCCCACATGTTGAGACAGAGTGTATTGGATGGGCAAATCTGAGAATAATTACCTGATGTCCATCAAGCCAATCCACTTCTTGTGTGTGTTTGTCAAACTGAATTTTTGACTGTTGCTGGGCATTGCCCATGCAGTTTGCATCATAAAAATGAGTGTGTATTAGGTCTTTTCTCAACTTTTCTACATAATGGTCCACAGAGACATGATCTATGGTGGGAGTGTGCAGGTCAAACAGCAGGAGTTCAGGTAATCTCATACTTCTGCCAGTCATCACCTCAAAGGGTGTCAACTGAGTGGTGGCTGCAGGTGTGCCTTTAATTGCCATAAGGAGTAATGGCAGTAGGGAATCTCAATCCTTGGGATTCTCCTCAATAAATTTGGAAAGCATTTGCTTAATCCATCTGTTGGCCTCTCTACTTGACCTGATGATTGTGGGTGGTATGGTATATGGAACTTCTGGTGAACTCCAAGGAGTTCAAGGGCTTTTTTCATCAATTCACCTGTAAAACTGGTTCCTTTGTTGGAGTCCACCTTAAGAGGTAGGCCCCACTTGGAGAAAATCTGTTCAACCAGGATTTTGGCAGTGGATTTTGCAGTGCATGTCTTAATGGGGAAAGCCTCAACCCACTTAGAGGAAAGATCAGTTATCACAAGGGTGTATTTGTTGTTTCTACTGGCATTGGTGAGGTGACCAATGAAATCAATCTGTAAAGCATGCTGGGGGCCAGAATGCCTTTGTGGTAGTAGTTTGGCATTTCTTTTGGTAGGGATAGGGTTGTTTTGTGCACAAGCAAGACAGATATCTATATATTGTTTGACATCCTTGGTGACACCAGGCCATCATGTGTTAGTCTTAAGCCTCTGAAGTGTGTTTTCCACTCCCTGGTGACCACTAGTGGGGGTGTCATGCACTTGGTGCAACCATTTGGACCTAAGATGATGAGGGATCACCCACAATTTTGCGGTGGTGTCATATGGTTGGCACCAAATGAGCTTGTCATCCAGGGGCAAGTGTAACTTACCTTCATGCTTTCGATATGGATTATGGGCAGGTAGATTCTTCTCGGTGCCTTTGTCCAGAAGTCTAAACACATCCTTGAATTCAGAGTCAGCATGCTGGGCTTCTTACAAATTCAAGGGGAAGAAGGGTTCAGACTTCTTCCTGATGGCTGCAATGTGCACAGCTGCTCTGGCTTCTGGATGATTCATCATCCAGATGTCCCCCCCCGGCACCTTCCTTAGCAGGGGTGTCAGCTGCGTCATTGAAGGCATGATAGGGGTCATGTATGGAGTGGGCCTTAACCTTGTGTACATAGAGTTTGTGTGCAAATTTCTGTGCCAGTGAATGAATGTATATTATCAGTTCCTTGTGTTTCACTGGGGTGCCGTCAGAAGAGGTAAAGGAGTTCTTCTGCCAGAAAGGGAGAAATTCTGTAAGGGAACAACAAACCCAGTTAGAGTCTGTAAAAATGATAGTATCCCCGGTTCCATGCTGGATGAACTTGAGGGCACAGGCCACCGCTGCCATTTCTGCATACTGTGATGATGCTACACTGCAACGTTTGGAAATGTCAACAGTGTTACCAAAAGGGTATATCACAAATATACCCATTCCTGCTATCTGAGCTCCCTGATAATAGGAGGCTGATCTGTCTGTAAAAACATGACACAATGAGGTATTCTCAAGTAATTGTGGTGTAGCAGGAATGAAAGGGGCTGGATCTGGTAGATCAGGTGGCTGCAGTGTACAGTCATGTTGTTCTCCTTGGAAAAGGAGGCCATGCACCACTATGGATGGCATTTTGGTTGGGTGAACCTTAATGTCCCTATCCTGGAGAAAGCGGTACCAGTGTGTCAGACTGCTATTATAGACTGATCCATCCTTTACTCTACTGAGAGTAGGAAGGTTGTCTGGGTGTGGTTTGCATTGATGATTGGGGGAGGCAGTACCCAATGATATACAGAAAGTGCTTGACAGCCCAGTAGGTAGCCAGAAGGTTCCTTTCACAAAGGCTGTACTTCTGTTCCACTGGGGTCAAGAGCTGTGATGCATATGCAATGGGTCTTAGGGTGCCATGGACCCTCTGTGCCAACACTGCAGACATTGCAATGTCAGAGGTGGCAGATTCTAGATGGAATGGCAAGGCTGGACTGGGGTTGACCAAAGCTGGAGCTGAGGCCAGGGCCTGCTTCAGTGATGTCACAGTTTGGGTATATATGGGGCCCCAAGTCCAGGGAACATCCTTTTTCAGTAGTTCATACAGAGGGGCAGTCTTCTGAGCAAAATCACAAATAAAATCTCTGGAATAATTTACCATATCTAGAAATCTTCTAAGGGTGGCCACACTGGTGGGGAGTGGCAATTCATGTAGTCCCTATATCTTCTTCCAGGTATGGCTTCTGCCTTTGTCTGTTATCCTCAGACCAAGAAAGAGTACCTCTTTCTGGCAAAGTTGTGCTTTTGCTGGGTTGCATTTGAGGCCTGCCCTCTGAATGAGGGTCAGCAATTCATCCAAGAGATCCAGATGTTGTTCCTGCATGGCTGTTGCCAGCAACAGGTCATCCACATACTGCAAGAGGCACTGGGGTGTAGAGAAACCCTCAATAGTGTCCATCATGTGCAGAATAGGGAGGGGCTGTTATGGAACACCTGTGGTAAGCAGGTCCACATGTACTGCCTACCTTCAAAGGTGAAGGCAAACTTATATTGACTTTTGGGGGCTATTTTGGTTGGGTGAACCTTAATGTCCCTATCCTGGAGAAAGGGGGACCAGTGTGTCAGCCTGCTATTAGAGACTGATCCACCTTTACTCTACTGAGAGTAGGAAGGTTGTTGGGGTGTGGTTTGTATTGATGATCGGGGGGGGAGTACCCAATGATATACAGAAAGTGCTTGACAGCCCAGTAGGTAGCCAGAAGGTTCCTTTCACAAAGGCTGTACTTCTGTTCTACTGGGGTAAAGAGCTGTGATGCATATACAATGGGTCTTAGGGTGCCAAGGACCCTCTGGGCCAACACTGCAAACATTGCAATGTCAGAGGTGGCAGATTCCAGATGGAATAGCAAGACTGGACTGGGGTTGACCAAAGCTGGAATTGAGGCCAGGGCCTGCTTCAGCAATGTCACAGCTTGGGTATGTATGAGGCCCCAAGTCCAGGGAACATCCTTTTTCAGTAGTTCATACAGAGGGGTTGCCTTCTGAGCAAAATCACAAATAAAATCTCCTGAATAATTTACCTTACCTAAAAATCTTCTAAGGGTAGCCACACTGGTGGGGAGTGGTAAGCCATGTAATCCCTGTATCTTCTTCCAGGTAGGGCTTCTGCCTTTGTCTGTTATCCTCAGACCAAGAAAGAGTGCCTCTTTCTGGCAAAGTTGTGCTTTTGGGTTACATTTGAGGCCTGCCCTCTGAATGAGGGTCAGCAATTCATCCAAGAGATTCAGATGTTGTTCCTGCATGACTGTTGCCAGCAACAGGTCATCCACATACTGCAAGAGGCACCGGGGTGTAGAGAAACCCTCAATAGTGTCCATCATGTGCAGAATAGGGAGGGGCTGTTATGGAATCCGTGTGGTAAGCAAGTCCACATGTACTGCCTACCTTCAAAGGTGAAGGCAAACTTTTGTTAACTTTTGGGGGCTAATGGCAGTGACCAGAAACCATAGGAAATATCCAGGGCACTGAACCATTTTTGGTCAGCGGTCAGTAGTCTTAGCACATCTGGTGCTGATGCCACATTGAGGCACAACTAGGGGTGACCTGGTTTAGTTTCCTGTAATCAATTGTAAGTCTCCATGTGCCCATGGGTTTTTTCACAGGCCACACTGGGGAATTTGCAATGGAAACACATGTCCTGATTACACCTTACTTGAGAAGTGATTTGACTGTTTCCCATCACTCCTACCACACCTGGCTTGTGTGCAGTAATGAGTTCAGCTGCAACTTCATTAGAGGTGGTGTGGCTATCCCGTTGGATAGCATCGGGAAGTTTTGCCCACTGGCAAGGATCAATGGTCTGGCATAGGATCTGGACTTGGTAGTCTGCAGTGAGACTAAGCATTTCGCATTTAGAATCCACCTTTTTCAAGTGGCAACTGAGGTTGTCAGATGGGCTCATCTGACCAATGCTGTCAGCTACATGCTGAACAGAGTGGGCCATGTGTAGGGGATTGTTGGGATGATCGTTTAGAGGTAGATTGTCTCAGGCACCCTGCAGGGCTGCTTGAGCTGTGGCTTCAGCCACAGTCCAGACCATTTCTTCCTGAGTAGCAGTCTCCAGTAGCAGCTGCTTAATCTGCATTCAGAGAGTATGTTTGCTTCTCTGGAAGTGTCACATTGCCTAAGGCATTATCAATCATTTTTTCTAGCTCTTCCTTATCGTCCACAGAAATAACAGCAATCGGTGGTGCTGTTAGGACTAGGCCTGGGCCTGCTCCCCCTCATCATGGGAGTCACCATGTTTGCATTGCCCATGATGGTTGTCATGCCGTTGATGACGTAGGGACGTGGTGTCATATGACGGGGTCTTCCATGTTGTGGATGGTGGGGTGTGGTCATGGGGCCATAGTAGGGGCGTGCCTGGGCATTGTACTGAGAAATGTCATCATCCGACTCTTCAGATGACATCATCATAATGGGGGCTGCGCCGCTCATCGCTTTGATGTGACCAGCCAGTACCTCTAGCTGATGGTGCAGGTTCACCATTTTACATTCATATCCTTTATGACTAACTTTTGTAACATTCTGGTCCACATTATCCAGTAACTGCTTCTGTAACACTCTATACGCGGTGCTCAATTCACGATTGTCCCTAGTAGCTACACCTAAATCATTACGTACCTGGTTCGTCTCATCCTGGAGCTCTCTCAAACTCATCATGGATCTGGTCATTAGTTCTACTTAATAGATAATTAATTTGCAATGCCTGCCCCTTATCCTGTCTCAAACTTTCACATTCCTGCTTCAACATACAACGTTCCTGCTCATTTTCCTGAACAGAATGATACAAAAGTGAATCCTTTTCATTTCGCAGAGTCTGGAGCTCAGACTCCAAATCCTGCTCTCTTTTCAAACATTTAGTTTCCCGCAGTCCCATCTCCTGCTTGAGAGATGAGACTTGCAGATCAAAGGTTTGAAACCTTGCTTCAGAGGCTTCTAGAGCAGTGTAGAGAGCTACGAGCAACAGCCCTTTAGCTTCACACTTTCTGGTTGTTTGTCTCGTCTCTGAGTACTGGGTTGAAATCCCTAGCACAGGGTCATCAGATTGACTTGTGTCCTGTGTGAAGACAGCCCATCCTCCATGGGAGGCAAGGAAGTTCAATACATCGAGTCTCAAGTCTGAGCAGATATTTGATACGGTGGCCATTTAGTGGGTGGGAACATAAAATCAAACTGTGAAAAGGCATCGTGCTGTGGATCAATCCACAACAGGTGCACTAATTCACAGGCAGGCTATGGTGCACTTGTAAGCTTGCAATTCAAAACTGCCATGGGGTGAGGTGAGTCGGCATCGACCACACCCAGTAAGCAGCCAGACTTTGCAAGTAGTTACAAAGTGAGTGAAAAATTGGAGAAGTGATGAGGGTGTGCACACCTTCTGTCCCTGTTAGGAAGGGAAAGTAGTAGCAATGAGTGAACACTTTGCAAACATCAAATATTGCCTGCACGTGGTCGTCAATTGTCAGGAGGTCTAAACCCTCACATTCAGGTTCTTGGCAATAATGGGAATGCAAGGAATCACAAACATGTTGCATAAGAGTAATAAATCTTGTTTATTACTACCAAAAGGAAAATCACAGTTACCCTAAGCAGTTCTTACCATTAGGAACTGGGAGCCAATGCTATGCATTCCCTACACCTCAAGGAATCTCTGTGTCTCCAGGTCTCTGAGGTAGAAGATGTAATGTCTTATATTATATACCTAAGATAGTTACCATAGTTATTGTAAGATAGAAACATTTCTAGTTACAGAGGTGAGCCCTATTGGCTGAATTAGAGGTGACTCCTCAGTCCTAGATAACATTATACAATTTTGTTATAGTCATCACTTTGTGGAAACAAAGAAAGTACAGTTTGTACATAGCCGTGTAGTAATACAAATCATCAGAAGATAGCAATGCCGACTTATATATCATAACACTACAAGGACACAAGTGTCCTAGCATCTTGTAAGCAAGAAATACATGTGTATATTAGAAAGTAAAGCATATAGCAATCATGTGCATACATATCCTGACATCTACTCTTGTACGGTAGATGTCCTCAGCCCTATATGTTAGTATAACATATACATAAATGCTAGCTGTCTGCGGTGTACCTCTGGGGTATCTATTAGGGTGCAGGGACCTCATGTATCATTTGTCTAATACTGTAAAATATATACAGTACCTTGTCTTCCTACCTGATATACTGTGAGTTCTAGTTTCTGATAATATATGGTGAAATGTTTTTCTTATCACTACAGTAAATTTCTATTTTAGAAATACAATGAGTGGGAGATCACGTGATGCTGCTGTGAGATTAGCTGCTCTGGAGACCTGCTCCTGCTTCGTTCCTCCTATAAACATCCAAAATACGTGATACTGAGCATTGGTGTTAATTTAAAAGAAGGGCTTCATCGAGGCTCACCGTGTGCAGCATATTTGGGGCTCCAGGAATCTCTTTTACCTACCTGTAAGCAAACGCCGAGCTAAAGAAATCTGGGGCCTAGCTGAGGCATGGAAGCTGAAATGCGCCAGACACCGCCGCGCCACACCCCCCCCCGCAAACCCCGGAGAAAGGATCGAAAAGATCCAAAGGCCAGACCGGAGGCTCTGTTAAACATCTCATTCCCACGGCATCTCAATCGGCTGCGACCCCGTTAACGGAACAGAAATTCCTCGAGGAAATGCAGCTCTTCAAGTCTGCCTTGCAGGACATAACTAGAGAAATCAAATCACTCAGAAGTGATTTGGCTGATACGAATCGAGCTATTTCAGATCTCTCAGCTCTCACAGCTTCATTGGAAAATTGGAAAAATAAGATGGACCTGGAAGTGGTTTCTTTGAGGCAAAGACTGCACAAAGCTGAATCCAAGTTAGAAGACTTGGAGGGCCGTAGTAGGAGGAACAACATCGTTATTTTTGGTCTTGCCGAGGAAGCAGAAGGAACAGCTCCCATTTTATTTTGTCAGAAGCTCCTGGCTAAGATTGCTGGTCCCTCCCCAAACAACTCCTCATACATAATAGAGAGGGCTCACCGGTCATTGCGACCTAAGCCCACGAGTGGAAAGCCTCCGAGACCAGTTATCATCAAGCTACTAAATTACCTGGATAAATCTTATATTCTGGAACAGGTTAGGAAACTGCAGCAGATTACCTGGGAGGGCCAACAGCTTCGCTTGACTCAAGATATTCCTGCCACAGTGAGACAACGCCGAGCGGAGTACCACCCCATAGTGTCAAAATTAATCGCTGCAAGTATTAAGTATAAAGTCCAATACCCTTCCAGACTGATGGTTATGCAAGCAGATTCGTGGCACTCCTTTGACAATGCGCAGTTGGCACTTGCCGCACTGCATCAGATGTACCCTGACCTGTTCCCTTCTCGCTGAAGGCATGAGGCTACTTACTAATTCATTCGCCTTCAAGTGATGATGTGCTTTAGCAAGGCTGACCACTGTGGGGACCTGTATTTTAGGTGGATGCCTGCGGATTTGCCACTTAATAAATCATTACAATTATAACTGACAAATTGATAAGAAACCTCTGACCTCCTGGTATTAATTAAAAGTGCCACATGAGGGCAGTAGAACTCCATGTGTAAGAAAGAGAGCATCTGCAGCTACTCCAATTGGACCCTTCTTCATTCCTGTCAGGCTGGAAACTGAAGCCCCCTTTTTTTTTTTTTTGCTATTCTGGAAGCTCCTGTTGCACTGATTGGAAGACGCTTTACAGATGAGAGTGTGCTGAGTACCGGGGATTACTGTGTGATCTGAAGATGTCTTACATATGGACATGTGTTCAACTCCTGTGACTATGATGGTGCAGGAGGGCTTGGATCCCTTCTCCCCCCTTCCTCACCCCCTTTTTTTTTATTATTATTTTAGAAGCTCCTGTTGAAATGATTTGAGGACGTTTTGCATATGGACTTATATGAATACCTGCGACTAATGTGGTGCAGAGGGGCTTAGACTCCCCCCTTTCTTTTTTTTTTTTTTTGATGTCTATCAGATGGATGTAAATAGTACTATATTCATGTCTCTGATTTAGGGGGCCCGGGTGGGAAGCGGGAATCTCTGGATAGTCTGGCAGTCTACTCAGTGCATCACAATCTGGCACAGGGTGGGTCGTCTACCCACTGGGTTGTTGGGAATAAGAACTTGTAGTTTATCACTGATAATACTTCTCGGTTTCAAAGGGCAGATAATGTTGGCCCATAATCTTGTTTCTTGTACCTGGTATAATGCCTACCCCAATATGGGTAGAGGGATTAAATGGGGGAAGGGCAATATAGGGGAAAGGAACATATTAGTTTATTAAGGGTGGGCATGGGAATGGGGTGTGGGAGGTTGAGAGTGAATAAATGGGGTAGGGTGGTTGGGAAGGGGGGATTCGTGAATAAAGGGGATGTTGTTGGGAGGGTTGGAAGGATTTGGGGTTCGCCTCTAAGTCAATATGGAATAGTGCGCTGGAAATGACTCCTTCTTGAGGAAGAGTCAGATGATATTGGGCTCTTATTGATACCGTTTAATCATGACAAGTGTGTTAAAGTTTTGTTCTTGGAATGTTAAAGGTGCTCAATCCCCTACCAAAAGGGCCAAGATATTGCTGCATCTTCATAAACTTAACATAGATGTAGCTTTTATTCAGGAGACACATCTACCTGGCTCACAAATCAATAATTTAAGAAGAACATGGGTGGGACATGTGCTTGTACTGGTTAGACTCTCGTAGAAATGGAGTTGCGGTATTAATTGCATGTCATATACCTTTTCGCCTGTTGCAATCAATAGGTGACTCAAGGTAGATATATACTTTTGAGAGCAATATTAGCCATACTGAAATGGTAATAGGATCTGTTTACGGACCACTTAGTGATGACCCCCAATTCTTCTCAAGTCTCATGTCCAATCTGGCATCATGGTCTAAGCTCCCTATCTTACTCGGTGGAGACTGGAACTTGGTTCTCAGTAACAGCCTTGATAGATCAAAAACAAGGCATGCCCCATACACCCAGCTCAGTTGGCTCTCAGAGATCTTATGAATACTCTGGGTCTTGTGGATCCATGGAGGACCTTTTTCCTTCCTCTCGACTACTCATTTCACTCCCTCCCCATAACACATTCTCAAGAATTGACTTTTTGTTGGGGATTGAGCACCTTGTGAGGGTTCAGAGTTGTGTCTATCTTTCCAAAGTGATCTCTGACCACCACCCAACTACTTTGCAATGGTCTATACCCTCCCCTACTAACCAATTTAAGGTCTGGAGATTTAATCCCCAATTACTTAGATCCCAGAAGATAGTCGATCTCTTACAAAGGTACATTACAAATTTTCAGGAGTCTAACACCGGGTCCATGCCGAAGTTAGATGTGCTCTGGGGGGCTATGAAATGCTCGTTAAGAGGCGAGATTATCCGGTTGGCCACCATTAGGAAAAAGAAAATTTTATCAGAATCTTCCTCACTCTTACAACAGATTAGGGCTCTGGAGCAAACTCTATCTCCCCAGTCACACCCCATGGAATTCGAAAGGCTGGAAAGCCTTCGATTCCAATACAATACTCTTCTTGGCGATAAAGTGGAATATCTCCATTTTAAAACAAAAGCCACTTACTTCGATCAAGGGACAAGGCGGGAAACTACCGCCCTAAGGCTCAGGTCGCAGGTGATGGATAGGATGGTAGTTACCATATACAGGAACCGAACAGGGCAGGTACCATACTACCTGAAGAGATAGCTCTATGCTTCAAAACATATTATCAGTCTTTATATTCCTGCCCCTTCAATCCTCTAAGAATATCACACTGGACTGTTTTCTAGAGGTATATATCTTCCAAGTTTATCCAGCACCAAATAGCCTTCTACAAGCTCCCTCAGTATAAGCGAAGTATATGAGGCTATTGAAGCTCTCTCATGGATAAAGCCCGGCCCGGATGGCTACGATCCAATTTTTATAAGGTATTCAAATCTCAGCTGAGTACTGTCCTGCTTTGATACATATAACTATATGTTCCATCATGGTCTCTCAGATCTCAGCCTCACCGAGAGCCACTATTGTTGTGCTCCCAAGCCAGACAAAGACCCCACTTTAGTATCGAGCTATCGTCCAATTTCATTAATAAATGTGGATATGAAGATTCTTGCCAAAATCCTGGCTAATAGGTTAGCCAGGCCTGGCTTTCCTTAATAAGCCTCGAGCAGGTTGGTTTTGTGGCAGGGCATCTCTCTTCGGATCACTTACGTAAAATCTTTCATCTCATCTCGGCAACAAGGGACTCTCATACTCCGCAGCTCTAGTTTCCTTGATGCGGAAAAACTTCTGACCGTGTCTCATGGGACTACTTGTTCGAATTATTACCCAGATATAGAATTCATTTACAGTTTATAAAGTGGATCAAAATTCTTTACTCCCACCCTACTGCTAGGGTACTATGTAATGGGGTAATATCACAATCCTTCCCTCTCCAGCAGGGAACGAGGCAAGGCTGCCCCCGTCTCCCTACTTGTTTAACTTATTTTTGGAGCCACTCATCAGGAGGATTAATCACTCCGCATCAGTATCTGGCATTCCGATCCAGCAATTTCAATATAAGTTATTGGTATATGCCGATGACATCATGCTCATGTCACAAATCCAAGTACGTCTATACCAGCTACCTCAACATTATCAAAGAGTTTGGGAACTCTCCAACTATAAATTAAATGTAGCCAAAATGGAAGTAATGCCTCTAAACTGTTGGACTTTAAAGGCAGACTTGGAGCACCTCGGGTTCACCTGGGTAAGGGATAAAATAAATTATCTAGGCATATTTCTGTCACAATCCGTAAGCAAAAATGCAACAATATAACTTGGACCAGTTACTTATACGCATTAAAACGGACCTTAATCGTTGGGTATCACTTCCCATTTCTCTCTGGGGACGTATCAGCATTATAAAAATGAACATCCTGCCTCGTTTATTGTACCCCCTCCAGATGCTGAATTTATTCCTTCCCCATTTGTGGTTTCGTCAGGTGCATAGCATTATCTCTAAATTTATTTGGAGAAATAAATCGCCTCGGAGAGCAATTACTTAATTGCAGAGGGCCAAAGAGCATGGTGGATTGCAAGTCCTTAATATCTACCTCTATTACTTGGCCATTAATTGTGCCACAGTCTCTCTATGGTTAAAACCCACAAAGGACCCCCCACTATGGTTACAAATAGAACAGTCAATATGCAGTGCTGCAGGAATCGATATTAAGAGCCTCCCTTACATTACCGCTAATAAAGTTCCCAAATTGTGTGAACCCACACCAATCACGATCTCGATACAGATACATGATCAGTTGAACAAAACCTTTGGGCTTTCACCATCAAAGGACGTGTCCCAACCTCTTTTCAAAAACCCTAATTTTAAAATAGGGGGTAAGTTTGTCACTGCTTCACTTTGGCCGTCGGAATGTGAAATCACGGTGGCTGACCTAACCGAAAATGATAAATTACTTGCCTTCTCAGCTTTTAGCACAAAATACAAATTATCTGCTTCTTTTTGTTTTAAGTACCTTCAAATATCCCACGTCCTAATACAGCATTTTGGTAGCGGCCTCTGGAGTCGGTCTATGTCCGGTCCTATACTTAGCTCACTTACCAGGAGACCTTTGTCTCACCTTGTCACCTTCTACTATAAGGCACTTCAAATAAGTAGTAGTGAACAAGAAGGTGTACAACATTACATGTGGGATAGGTCCCTCCCCTCCGCCTCCCAAGTACCTCGTCAATGGCAACAAATCTGGAAAAGGCTGTATAAGGATATCAGGTGGGATCGGTATAGACTGCTTCAATTTTATGTGCTGCATGACCTATACTACACCCCTGTAAAACTTAGTAAGATGGGGCATCATACATCGGAACTTTGTACCAGATGTGGTTCACAAAGAGGTACACTCCTTCATATCCTCTGGGAATGTGACAAAGTTACTCCATTTTGGGCTGCCATCAGGTCTAAACTGGATCCTATACTTGGGCTCCAAAATGCTTTTAGTCTGGAAATCTGCATCTTGGGTGACTCAGGCGAAACTCTAGTAGGTAATCAGAGGAAACATATGACACTGATATCTCTCTGCGCTAAGAAAATCATATTGCGCCACTGGTTAGACCAGCAAACCCCTTCGTATGTAGAATGGCATAAAGAAATACTACTTGCTTTGCAAGCAGAATACTTTATTGCCAATATGTCCAAGCGCAGTAAAAAATATCAGAGAGTATGGGCACCTCTACATGCCCTGTTATCCACTTAGGAGAGCCTTGTTTTGGATCTGGTCTTGATACATCCTGGAGATGGTTATTGACTTAGTCCCTCTAACTCTTCCTTATTGAGTAATGTGACTATTCCCTACATTGTCTAGGAAAGGATTTATTCCTTTTATATATTGTAGTGGTGAAATGGGGGGTGGGAGGTGGGAATATAAGGTCTTACTGGTTCTGTGGTTATACTCTACCATGCTATTGGAATCAGATACTCTTGTTAGGTAAGGTCAAGTTTATTGAAATTACTCGGTCTTGGTTACAAAAGTGAGCAGATGTTACAATCCACAGTCTGTGTACCAATGTAGATGTACAATATCCTGACACATAACACTGGCTGTTTGTTTAAGTATCTGAACAAGAGATCTGTGTATTGTACAAAAAATCTACAGTACTTTGTAATACTACAATAAAGCAAACTATTTAAAAAAAAAAAAGAAATACAATGAGTGTTCATTCATTTTTCTTCCATCATATACTGTACATCTATAAAATCCTAAATGAAAAGTATAAAAAAAGTAGATATCAGTTCTTTAAGGAAACATATTTTCATTTATTTGCTTGAAATCTGGAGCGCTAAATGAAAACTAAATGATTGTTCTTTTCTTCAAATTTAGAGCTTCCCCTACACAAAATGGCAGCTGACCTCCTCAGTAATGTATACTGATTGCCATACTCTAGATCTGTCCAGTAAAATTACTAAAAAAGATGTGAGACTTACTGTACATATTGTGACTTTAGGTTAAGCCCTGTAGTTAATGTTTAAAATTGATTTTTTCAGGTTTTCTCCAGTCCCTTTCCAAGGAGCTATGCACCCACTTCTAGTAACAATATTCAGACAATGAGTAAGGTAAAATGCCATGTGGGGAAATATAGTAGAAGGTCCTGTAATGCCCTAATGGAAAGCCTGACCCATGCCTTCTTGAACTCCCTACTGGGTTCCTTTGTTGTACGCTCTACAGCGTGCAACAAAACCACTCAACAGTAACAGCATGGTAGGGAAGGGTGAGAGGGTGCAAAACCACGAAAGGCAGTATGCACAATAGTGCACCCTCTCACTCTCCCAGGCAGAGGATAAAACATCTGCTGGGACAAGGGTCAGCCAAGCAGCTGCCATGGCTCGACAGGATGAGCCACTGAGAGCAAATGAGGCAGGCAGTGGTTTGGGACTGAGTTTCAATTCCTAGTCTCAGACACAGGGAATTTTAAATTTTTCACAGTTTGTGTGATATTTACTGTTAACCCCTCCCCCCGACTTAGATATTTTAGTTGGAGGGGTTCGAGGCATAGACCCCATAATGGGTAGTGCGGGGGCAGAGCCTCCCAGCAAAAAAAGACTTATGCCACTGGCAATGTATTGCACTGTATTGGCAGCATGGTATATTGTTGCAGCATAATGTCTTGCAACATTATGACCTCGTGCCCTTTAACTTAAACCCTTCACAATAGTACAGCTGGGCTTCCACTATTGGAGTTCAACACAATAGTTTGCACTTCAGTTTAGTGACTTAGCAGAAGATGCAATAAAAAATGAAAACTTACTCAAGAGCTTGTTTCTTAACTTCTTTTATTCCAAAGTGCAGATATGCATTGAGAAAAGCAGGATTAACATATTATAGAAAATTACTGGTGTGCTAACTTGTCAGTCAGCTGCAGGCCTGAAGTAGCAAAGTCCAAAGTTCAAGACTGTATGAGTTCAGTTAAATGTCTTACATGAAACTGCAACTAGTAAGTTGTTAAATTACAGTCCACACATCTCACAACTTGTTGAAGGTACTGTATCAGGACACTCAGTACAGTCAATGCAGAAAATCACTGACCAGGATCACTGATACCCACTGCCCTTGTACTTTGCTCATCTGGAGTTTCACCAGCATACAGTAGGAGCCCTCATGAGCTTTCTTCAACTATGGGGCTTTTCTGGTAGACCTTTTGGGGTGGGATAGGCTGGGGCAGTTTAAAGAGGTGGGTGGTTGATTTATTGTGATACTGAGTATGGGAAGAGCTACAGGACAACCAGTTGTATTCCCAGAGGGCATTTAAATGCTATCCTTTGGTGACCCCATCATGGATCTGGGGTTAAAGGGGGTTGCAAACATATTGATGGAGTCAGTTACCACTACTAATAAATGGAGAATAGGTTAGTGAGGGATACATTTTAGAAAGATGGTGTCAGTCAGGGAATGGAATAGTAGGATGCTAGATATGGTACTGTATGGGAGATCTGGGGATTGAGGGTATGAGATGACTGAAGGGGTGACCATGAGACTCGACTTTGCCACACAGAGAGAGAGAGAGAGAGAGAGAGAGAGAGAGAGAGAGAGAGAGGCTTTTCTTCTATTTTTGACATTTGTGAACTTGTTTTAATTGCTGAATAAGTATACCCCCCAAAAGGGTCTGGTATTCCTTATTCTGATCCAAATAATGACTAGCCCATTATTCATGGTATTTAGTTATTAATATTCATTACTCACACAACCCTAGTTTGCACCACTATTTTGTCTCTACTGCACTGCTAAAAGTCACAAGCAACATTTGTACCACATGAACAATGGTCAGAACAGTGGGCTGATTTTTATTGAACCTTACTAAACTTTCAAAAGCCTATGTTGTCTATTGTTATAACCTCCTCATTCATTCCACTATCAGATGTGGCTCTGATTAAGCCAACTGGCTCAAAACCACTTAAATGGATTCTCTCAAAAACTTGTAATCTGCAACCACAGGCCCAACCAACAGAAAATACAAATGGGAGAAAGGAAAGAAAATAAATATAGTTTTAAATACAGTGGTGGCCAGTGACACAGTATGTTCCATTAAATCTTCAGATATATTCACATATATGACAGGAAGTCCTCTTGAAATGAATTTGGGATTTTCCATGAAATATCCAGATGTATTCAAAGCAGAAATACTGGGGCACATCTCGGGCTACAACTGTAGCACTTCTCACACACTGTATGCAAAAGTGCTTTAAAAGTCATGACCAGCTTGCAGCAGCCATTCATCATACCCCCAAAATGAACTATGATTGAAAGAGGATAATCATAACCAAGGCCCCTAGAATTCTGCGGCCGCAGAATTTTGCACAGAACTTGCAATCAACCTCAGAACTTCTGCAGTGCAGCAGAATTCACTATTCTTGATGATTTTCTATTAATATTTCTGTTTATCCATACAATCTGGTTCCCTTCCCTCTTTTTATATCCAAAACCCCCCATATGCTCAGAATGTGATGTTACCATTGCTATAACATCATACATTAGCTAATGAAATGGCTACATTCTGCAACAGAAATGAACAGTCACTTATCTACCACAGCTCCCACTGCCAGAGACGATGGCACTGCACATCATGCATGGTGATATTTGCTCAACCTGCACTACAGCCTAATATAATTTTCAGTCTTACATTATTGCACTAGGGCCAGCTTAAACAAAACCTTGTCAATAGCACAGACCTGTTAAGTCCATACCTCACTTTATACAACCTTATTTGTGCCTTTAAGGTATAGAGATGCCATCTGAAATGAATAACTGGTAAAAAGAATTTAACTGCCATTTTTAAGAAAAATAAAGTAATTATGCCCAGAAAAGTGGAATACAATAATGTGTAGACCTGTTGAAAGAATAGACCTGTTAAATAAATAATTGCACTGTACGCATTTTTGCCTGGGTTACTGATTACATATTGTCATTGGTTGATAGAATCACCTAAAAGTTATGGAGAAATGTTATGTGCAGGGACAGCTGTTGGGCCAGAGGGTAGCATGCTGTGTTTCCATGCTGGCAACTCAGGTTCAGAGATTAGCTCTGGGAGCTGGCTGGGCAGCACAAGGACTGGTGGAACACATCACTGCTCAGAGCCTTGGAAGGTATAATGCAGTGTTCTGTCACATGGTAGACACATTGTGATGGGCTGGAGAGCTCTATCTCACAATCGGTTCTCATGCATGTCAAGGCCTGATGGTGTTACGTAGTGTGTCAGAGGAAACAGGTTGACATGAAAAATGAGCTTTGCAATAACTCCTCTATTCCATTTATTCCATTTCCAATGGGACCTGTATGAATGAGGATGCAATTTCATGGAAATTAAAAAAGAAAATATATATATATATATATATATATATATATATATATATATATACACATATACACACACACACACACACACACATATACAGTATCTCTGTCTCACTCACTATATATACACAAACACACACACACATATTTGTATGTATGTTACAGACTGCATATAAATATATAAGTGATACACAGTAGGAACCTCATGACTGATGTAGAAAGCACATGCAAATATATAAATGATAGACAGTGGAGAACTCATTAGTGGGATAGATAGCATGTGTATAGAAATACCTTATTTATCACATAAGGTCCCCCCGCATATGTCATTTATGCAATAGGCTAGGATCTTAAGGGAGAGACATTTGTTTTGCTTTTTTAGGCATACAATAATTTCTATAAGTCCGTTATTTTTTGAACTAGTGTTACTGTGCTTTCCCCCAATCCTGATTGCTATAATCACTGCCATGAAAGTGAAGTCAGAATGACAAGCTGACACTGTGATGTGGTAGTTTGTTAGTGCCACAGAACTTCTGCAGAAATTACAAACCACCGCAGCAGAAGTTCTGTGGCAAATGGTAGTCTTGCCGCAGAACTTGGTCCCATTGTGCCGCAGAAAAGTAGGGGCCTTGATCATAACCCACAATGTCATTTATGTCAACCAGGAATAATGAATTTGACATTTTCCAGGTACTCTTGTGACCATAAGAGGGTTTCTAATGCTACAGGGATGTCTATAATTGTCTGCAAAATAAATAATTTTGACTTTAAGTTTTAGTTCAATATTTGAAAGGAGATGGCTTTAGTACAATTAATTATGGTATGATTTACAATAGTTCTGTTGGAGGAGCTGCTGGTACCATTTTCAGAAAACAGCAGAAAGGACATAATAGTAGTTTCCAACAAATGGCTAAAGAATTGGTGTAATGAAAGTGAGTTCCACTACTCGGAACACTGGGGATCATTCAGACTCTTCACAAAGGATAGCCTGCATCTGTATAAAAGTTAAACCAGTAAGAGCAGAAGCTAGTACAATTAACACGTTTTTGCACTTATTAATGGGGAAGGTAGTGTTACGGTACCTGAGAGTGCATTGATACATAAAGGGAATGGGGATGGCGCTCTCTCCCTGCTCACAAGGGCATTAAAAAGGGGGAGAATGCAGGAATAAATGTAGGCGAAAGCACTCATCTGTAACCAAAATATGAAGACTAGGTAGGATACAAAGAATAGGTGGAGATTTATTGATGCAGAAGTGAGGCACTTAGGGAAAAGATGGATGACCTACATGTGACTATGGCTGCCAAGCAGATAGACAGAGTAGCAATAACAGAAACATAGCTAAACTGGATTAATAGCTGTGACCTAAATGTACTGGGATGTGCCCAATTTAGAAAGAACAGGGAAATGCCAAGGGAAGGGTACTGGCAGCGTATACTAGGGAGATAGCATACAAAGGATAATGAAAGATGGATAGTGTTGAGGATGGTGAGGGGAAGTGAACATATTAAATGAGTATTCTAGTCCTGTGTTTACAGTGAAAACTAAAGGACCACTATTGGACAGTACTGCATTATAACTTTTGAGGATTCTGGCCAGCCCATCAATCCAGGGGTAGTACTACTGCCTGTGATGCCAGTGACCTGGATTCAGAAGCAAGCAAGGGGTTGTTGGGGGTCAGCCAGGGGAGGAGGATTGAGCAACCCAGAAGATGCTCTCATCCTCTGAGGAGGGTGCATCGCTGCCTCCACTGAAATTCTGCCACCTAGGTGACCATGGATGGCAGTGTAGCAGAGGCATGCTGGTTAGGGCATGGCTGCCTGCTGGCCAGATCATGTACCACATAAATGTGTGCAACTGAGTGCAACTATGCCCTTGTAAGCATCCTCTGGGGTGTAACTAATGAAAATGGATCAGGCCTTATTCTGAAGATAACAGGACCCTTGTATATTTGGGCTCTTATGAGGTTCATTGCACTTACTATTTGATGAACCTGTGAATATTCAGGAGAAGGGGATATTTGGGGGTACATCCTCTCACCCTGCCCCTTCTGATGGGGACAAACCAAGGCTCTGTAAAGGGGCTGGTGGAGCAAATACACAGCAAAGTGAGGTAGCATGTGCTTGGGATACCCTAAAATAGACTGGAATGCTGGGGTGGGGGTGCAGTGGCTATATATATAAAAAACTCCCTGCAAAGTACAGCATGTACAATACTTGAACTCGAACAAAATCTAGAGTCACTATGGGTAGCTGTCGAGACAAAACTTACTAAAAAAAATCCGGATAGGGGTATTCTATCATCCCCCAAATTTCAGCATATCAGTAGATAGGAATATTGATATACTGTACAGTTGGAACAAATGTCAACAGTGGGCAATGTGGTTATCACAGGAGACTTTAATTATCCTATTATAGACTGGACAACATGGACGTCCAGTGGGAATACTGAGAATAAGTTTATGAATTTACTAACAATGGCTGGTTTACAACAAATGGTTTATAAGACTACAAGGGGGGAATAATGTGTTAGATCTATTGATAAAAAACATCAGGGAGTCAATGAAAAATATTAGTATAAGAGAAAATCTGTCCCACTGAAACCATAGGGCTATTGAGTGCATTATACAAACCTATGTAGTAACACAAAGGGGTGTAATACAAATAAAAAATTACAAAAGAGCTAATGTCAACAAAATTAGAAACAAACTCGCTAACTAGAACTGGACACAATTATTGCAGAATAAAAACATGAATCAAATATGGGTAATCATAAAAAATGAACTATTACAGGTGGGAAAAAAGCATGTGCCATACAAAAAGATGCATAATAAACTACAAATGTAGTGCACCAATAAAATATTAAAGCAATGCTCAAGAAAATGGAAAACATTCGATAGCATGGAAAAGACAGGGACAGAAGACACCATCAAGCAATACAAGAAGGAATTAAAAGCACTCAAAAAAATGATAAGAGCTGAAAGGAATGAATAAGAGTTTAACATCACACATGGAAACGATAATAGCAAAAGTTTCTTTGCATACATAAACAACCAAAGTAAGAATGTAAACATGAAGGAAAAGACTTAGAAAGCATGACTTGAAATGGCAGATGCTTTTAATTCCTTTTTTAGTAGTGTTCTGCAAACTGGGAACGAAAGTATAAATGTAGAGGGCAAAATATATTCAGACCTAGACCAAGAGATAAATAATCGGGAAATTGAAAGACTACTGGAAAAACTTAATATAAATAGATCAGCAGGCTCAAACAATTTGCACCCTAGATTCTTCAGGGAAGTGCACCATGAGATTGCTAAGCCACTGGCAGTATTGTATAACACCTCCTTTGCAACTGGTGAGGTACCGAACAATTGGAAATTGGCTACAGTAATGTCCTTGTATAAAAAAGGTGATAGGGCCCTTCTCTCCAATTATAGACCTATTAGTTTGACTCAGGTTCTATGTAAAATTGCTGAAAGCTTTCTAAAATCTAAACTCGAGGAACATCTATGCAATATTAAATTCAAGGATGTAAAACAACATGGATTAAAACAGAACAGGGCATGTGTAACCAAACAATTGAGTTTTTATGAAAATGTGAACAAAAGTATTACCAACAACATTCCAGTAAACATTCTATTCCTGGACTTCCAAAAAGTGTTTGACAAGGTCCTGCATAATCTTCTGATTAAAAAAATGTATAATATTGGAATAGATGAAAGGATTATTAGGTTGATTAATAACTGGTTAACCTCAAGAAAACAGAGGGTGTCACCAAATGCTATAAATTCATGTAATGGTTTATTACCAATTGCACTTCTTCCTGCATTGTCATGTTGTCTGTATTGAATACTGTTACATATCAAAAATGAATAAAGCTTATTAAATGGGAAAAAAGAAAACAGAGGGTTAGAATAAGGGGGTGTTACTCAAATTATGGTGAGGTACTGAGTGGAGTCCCTCAGGGGTCTGTCCTGGGTCCAGTTCTCTTTGCAGTATGCATCAGCGACTTTCACAATGGGACTACTAACTGGGTGGTGAAGTTCGCAGATGATGTTAAGCTGGGGGATCTGTGGACACACTAGAAGGTGCAAAAAGCCTAAGGGATGATTTAAAAATGATAGAAGATTGGTCAATAGAGAACAGAAAGCCATTTAGTATAAACAAGTGTACTGTGATGGACACAGGGAAATATAATATACAGCAAGATTACTATATTAACAAAGTTTCTGTAACTAAAGTTGAAAAAGAAAGATTTCAGAATAACAGTGGACAATAATTTAAATTTCAGTGCACATCAGACATCACTGATACAAAAGGCCAACTACATGATCAGAAATATTAAGAAAGGACTTATAAATAGAACAGAAAATTGTATTATGCCATTATACAAGTCCTATGTCAGACCACATCTGGACTATGGGTCTTTGTTGTGGAGCCTGATTTGAAAGCAGAAGTGGATAGAATCGAAGGCTTCAGTGGAAAGTAACAAAAATGATCAGGCCTTTTAGAAACCAGAATTATAACAGTAGGTTGGAACATTTGGAGCTATATAATTTAGAGCAGAGGAGATTCAGATGAGATCTGATGACACTGTATACAATCATGCATGAAAAAGAACTGATGGAGGAGATGGGGATTAAGATTCAGCCTAAACCTGGATATCTTAGGCTCATAAAATGCAAATAAAATTAGATACGGTAAAGAATAATGGAAGACATTATTTCTTTCCCCAACAAACAGGTAGGCCATGGAATAGCCTTCCAAGCAATGTGGTAAACAATAAGAGTGTAGCGATCTTAAAAAAAAATCGATAGCTTACTACTGAATGAAGGGAATGTTTGGATCCAGTAATGCGGGTGAACGGAACTTATGGGCCAATTGCCTTCTATCTGTTCAACTCCTAGTATGAATACCCAGTGTGAAAATACTAAATAAAAAGTGACAGCATTTTAGCAAAACAGTACATCAAAGAACCATAATCATAGAAACATAGAAACATAGACTTTGACGGCAGATAAGGACCGCTTGGCCCATCTGGTCTGCCCATTTTCCTGCCTACAGGATAGGCCGCAGATCCTAGTTAACCAACAGCCTATTTCTTCCTACCCCCTACAAGAATTGCCTTATGTCGGTCCCATGCATTCTTGAATTGTCCCACAGTTTTAGACCCCACAACCTCCTCAGGAAGGCTGTTTCATGCATCCACTACCCTCTCTGTGAAATAATACTTCCTCACATTGCCCCTGAACAGCCCTCCTTCTATCTTTAAATTGTGTCCCCTTGTTCTTGCAAGTCTCTTTTTCTGAAAGATGCTACCCTCTTGGACTTTGTTGATTCCACTGAGGTACTTAAAAGTTTCTATCATGTCCCTCCTCTCCCTTCTTTCCTCAAGGGTATACATATTAAGCTCCTTTAGTCTCTCCTCATACGGCTTCTCTTGCAGACCCTGCACCATTTTAGTTGCCCTCCTCTGGACTGCCTCTATCCTGTCTATGTCCTTGCGGAGATGGGGTCTCAGAACTGGACACAGTACTCCAGATGGGGTCTCACCAACTGTCTGTACAGAGGGATAACAACTTCCTGTTTTCTGCTGCTGATGCCTCTCCTATACATCCCAGTATACCCCAGCCCTTCCTACTGCCTTCTCACATTGTTTGCTAACCTTAAGGTCATCTGATATGATTACCCCGAGGTCCCTTTCCTTTTTTGTTGTTGTTACTACCTCCCCATCCATTGTGTATTCTTCCCCTTGGTGCTTGTTTTCCAGGTGCATTATTTTGCACTTCTTTGCATTGAATCCTAGCTGCCATACTTCTGACATAAACATTTTAAGGCAAATCAGTATGACAGATACTAGCAGTAGAAAAAAATGAGCTTTGATAGGCAAAGGGAATTACTCATATAGGCGTGGGGTACTTTTATTCAGTCCCAGCCATGTGGGAAACCATTAATGGTTCTTGCACCCACCCCCTTTGCTGGTAGGCTAGCCCATGACTCAATAACTTTCTGTAAAAAAATAATTCTCACATCCCTCCTGAATTTCTTCCCTGCCAGCTTCCATTCATGTCCCTATGTTCTTGATTCACCAGGCATGCTGAATATTTCCCCACAATCTACATTGTTCATTTCTTTCATGACTTTGAGGGCCTTTATCATGTCTCTTCTTTCCCTTCTGGTCTTCAGTAAGCACACGCTCAGGGCCTTAAGCTGATCTTCATAAGAACTGCCCTGCTGGCCCTGAATCATTTTGGTTACCATATGCTGTACCATCTCTAGCCTGTCTTTGTCTTTAATTAGGTCATGGATCCAAAACTAGGCACAGTATTCCAGATGAGGCCTCACTCATAACCTACAGAGAGGAAGCATCACCTATTTCTTGCTGCTGTCAACCCCTCCCAATATACCCCAACATCCTTATTGCCTTGCTGTAGGCCTTGTTACATTGGTTAGGTTGTTTTAGGGAGTCACTTATGATGACTTTCAGGTATTTTTCCTCAATGGTAGTGCCCAACTTAACCATTCCCATCCAATATTCTTTTCTGGGGTTCTTGTTCCCCATGTTTATCACTTTGCACTTTTTGGCATTGAATTTCAACTGCCAAACTTTGGATCACCTCTTTACTTTTTGCAGGTCTCTCGGCAGCTTCCTAACCCTTCCTTACTCTTTATGCAATGAATTACTAGCAAAGGACATATTGTCTACAGACTGGAGAGTGGTAAACTTGGACCCTATGTACTAGAGTGGGTATAGGGAAACTATTGGATATTACAGGCCAGTGAGCCTGACATCTATAGTTGACAAGCTACTAAAATGCAATCATAAAGGAGCGGATATTAGAATTCCTGGAGGTAAATCAGCTTATGGATAATAATTATGTACAAACGTGCAAACAGTACCAAGCAGAAAAAGGTCTTACAGTCATTTGTCTGAGTTTTCAGACCCCCCCGCTATCCCTTCCTTCCTTTCACTATCTTCCCTCCCGCCCTTCAATTCCCACCCATGCAGATTTCCCTTTTACACTGTCCCAGTCTCTTTTGAAGCTGTCTAGTCTTCATAGAGATAACTTCTTCTAGCAACTTGTTCCATTTTGCTACCATCCTCTCAGTGAAAAAGTGTCTCCTCATTTCCCCCACCAGCTTGAGGCCATTGCTCTTTGTGGGTCTGTTCCCACTAAGGTTGAAAAAATCCTCAGAGTTCACTTTGTTGAAAAACAAATATAGCAAATGTTGGGCAACCCTTTGAAGTAAACACTCTTCGCTTAAGTTATTGTTCTTCAATCTTTCTTTTGATTTCTCATACCCCTACATTTCGCTTGACTTGGAGCTTGTTCACAGGGTTTATTCTTTGTTACACATCTGTAAATACATTTATTTTATGTCAATAATCAGCATTTTTTTTTAAATGATACGGTTTTATATAAGTCACATTTTTAATTTTTTGGTGTATACACACACCATTCAATAAAGATTATTGCTTGTGCACCCTTGCATATATTAATTTTTCACAGGGTTAATTAATTTGTACTTGTTTAGATCCTAAGTTGCATCCTAACAAGACAAGCACAATATGTTAATGAACACAGTGCTGCTAACAACTTAGAACACATATTATATCACCTTACATTACTGCTTTCTGCAACCCAAACTATGAAACTCATAATGAAATACAAACTGTCATTATTGTTTATTTGCTGAGGGGTTAATTGCAATTTGACCTTCCCATTCATTAAATACTTATCAGTCACTCAGTGGCTTAAAATTGTCTTCACAGATCAATTCTCTAATTCACATTATACCAAACTTGTTAAACACCATATTATTGTTTAAACAATCATTACTCAGATAACTCTGGTGATATAATAATAAATAATACTTCTGAGAAACCTGGAACTTATTTGCTACATCTTTAATCAAGGCAAGAGAACTGTTGATATTAGCAAAAAATCATCTTTACTCTCATGTCACCCTGTGAAAAGAAAACATGGTATGAGAACAATCTATTTTCATTTTAATAACCTCACAAGAAAGTTAAAAAAATAAAAAAAAAGTAAACTAGCACAAAGCTGCAGCAACTAGGAACAAATAGCCCATTTTGTGTGAGCACCCAACTGAACTGATCAGTGCAGTAGTGTTCAGTTGCTTAGCAACCGAGATCACAAAGGTGTGATCAACTGGGTGTGATGACATAGTTAGTGACACCATGGGATCTTACAAAAATGGGTGAGAGGTAACCAGAAAGTAGCTGCCATTAAAATTTATTGGGCTTCAGTGCTTACACGCAGAGGAACTTAACCAAAAAGGAGAAACTTGAGCCAGAAGGAGTAAGGGTAAGCAGTTAAAGTATTAAATAACACTTAGAAACTGGTATTTGAAATTTAATTATAAAAGCAAAATGATGGCTATGAGACCAACAGGAGAATACTATGGATTGATTATGCTTTCACAAAGAACCATAATACCACTCTAAGAAGCTCACAGTCTTCTTTAAGGTATGCGGTTAACAAAATAAGAAAATAGAAGCCACAAGTGGCCACATTGTAATATTAAACAATATAACAACAGCAAAGCTTCACAAAAAAATATGTTTATGTCATTACAGGCCCAAAATTATTCTTTACAAGAAAGACAAGAAGCTTTAAGTAATAATATAAGGTGTGTTGCAAACCAAGAAATATTGGGAACAAGCCTTACAGGCAGTAGTTAAACCCTGTTCCAAGTTGTTAGCAGCGCTGTGTTCATTAACATACTGCATATGTCTTTTTAGGATGCAACTTAGGATCTAAACAAGTACAAATAAATTAACCCTGTGAAAAATTAAGAATATATACAAGGATGCACAAGCAGTAAACTTCAACATGCCGGATACAGATTGGTCAATACCAGCAGGAACATCTGCCAGAACTAGACACATAGTGGATTCCCTGCAGGGGGAGGGCCTCAAACAACTGGTACAGCAACCCACAAGAGACAGGGCTATCCTAGATCTAGTACTGACTAACAAGGAAGGGATCACAGATCTCCAGGAAGAAGGTCACCTGGGGGCCAGTGACCATCACATGGTATGGTTCAATTTGGCTACTACATCTAAATCATCCCATTCCAAGGCAAAAATATGGGACTTCAGAGGAGCTGACTTTGATAAGATGGCTAACAGAGTTAAGCTAGCCCTGGCAAAAAGAAACACAGGTGAGGGGGTACAGGCAAAGTGGGCAAGCATTAAGGATGCAATACTTGAAGCAACATCCCATTGTGTTAGACAGAAAAGGAAGTGCAAAAGAAGAAGGAAACCACTTTGGTTCTCAAATACAGTAGCAGAAAAGGTCAGAAGCAAAAGGCTGGCCTTCAGGAAATATAAGGGAACATAGCGGGATGAAGATAGGGAGGCATACCAAACTGCCCTAAGGGAAAGCAGGGAAGGCAGTAAGGCAGGCAAAGTCCCAAACTGAGGAAACACTAGCACGAACAGTAAAAGAAGGTGACAGGACTTTCTATAGATACATTAGTGAAAGGAGGAAGTCCAGAGGGGGTATTGCTAAGCTTAATGGAGAAAATGGAGCATGTGAGGAGGAGGACCCTGTAAAGACATCTATCCTAAATAGATACTTTTGCTCAGTATTTACTGAAGAGAAGGTAGGGCAGGGCCACGCTCAGCATCATGGACACAGGGGGGAGGGAGGTGAGCACTACTCCCTTCACAAAAGAAAGGGTCCTACAAGAGCTCACTAAGCTCAGGGTGGATAAGCAATGGGACCTGATGGCATACATCCCAGGGTACTTAAGGAGCTAAAGGTGGAACTAGCAGAGCCATTAGCAGAACTGTTTAGTGAGTCTCTGAGCACAGGAGAGGTCCCAGAAGACTGGAGAAGGGCTCATGTGATCCCGCTCCACAAGAGTGGTAGCAGGGAGGAGGCGGGGAACTACAGACCAGTCAGTCTTACCTCAGTAGTGGGCAAGATTATGGAGGCACTCCTTAAGGAAAGGATAGTGCAACACCTGGAATCCATTGGGGCACAGGATCCAAGACAGCATGGGTTTACAAAAGGAAGGTCCTGTCAAACTAATCTCATAGATTTCTTTGACTGGGTAACCAGAGTGGTGGACCAAAGGGGAGCAGTTGATGTCGCCTACCTTGACTTCAGCAAAGCTTTTGACACTGTTCCACATAGAAGATTGATAAATAAGCTGGGTAGGCTCGGGGTTGGTCAGAAGTTGGTCAACTGGGTGGCAAACTGGTTGACGGGCAGAAAACAGAGAGTGGTGGTAAATGGTATACAGCCAGAAGAGATGCAAGTCACAAGTGGGCACTTAGGATCAGTCCTGGGGCCAGTCCTCTCAACATCTTCATTAGTGACCTTGTAGATGGACTAGAGGGTAAGGCTTGTCTGTTTGCAGATGACACCAAGATCTGCAACAGAGTAGATGATCCAGATGGGGTGGGCAGAATGAGAAGAGATCTGGATAAACTAGCAAAATGGTCAGAAGAGCGCAACTTGATTTAATGCAAAGAAGTGCAAAATCATGCACATAGGGAAGAGAAACCCTGAAGCCACCTATAGGCTGGGAGGGAGTTGCTAGCAGTCACAAAGGAAGAAGAGACTTGGCATCATCATCACTGATGACCTGAAATCATCCAAGCAGACCTCTAAAGCAGTAGGTAAGGCTAGGCGGGTGTTAGGGGTGTATTAGTAGGGGTATCACAAGTCGTAAGAGGGAGGTAATAATTCCTCTTTACAAGACACTGGTTAGGCCCCATCTGGAGTACTGCGTGCAGTATTGGAGGCCACACCTTCACAAGAACATTAACAAAATTGAGGCAGTCCAGAGAAGGGCAACCAAAATGGTGCAGGGACTGCATCAGAAGACA
This sequence comes from Neoceratodus forsteri, assembly GCA_016271365.2. Taxonomy (NCBI): domain Eukaryota; kingdom Metazoa; phylum Chordata; order Ceratodontiformes; family Ceratodontidae; genus Neoceratodus; species Neoceratodus forsteri. The sequence continues at coordinate 1,121,526,876 of CM057449.1, read as the reverse complement.
TATGAGGACAGATTAACAGAGCTCAATATGTATACCCTTGAGCAAAGGAGGGAGAGGTGATATGATCGAGGCATTCAAACACCTTAAGGGCATTAACAAGGTGAAAGAGTCTAACATGTTTAAATATAAGAAAACAGCAGGACAAGAGGACACAGCATGAGATTAGAGGGGGCTGATTAAAGGGGAATGTGAGGAAATTCTTTTCACAGAAAGGGTGGTGGATGCATGAAATGGCTTACCACAAGAAGTGGTGGCTATGAATACAGTGCAGGGCTTCAGACAGGCATGGGATAGGCATAAGGGAGCAATACAAATGACTATGAATAGATAGGCCACTGACAGAGCAAAGGTCAATGGCACATTTATAAGGTAGAAAAAGAAATGGGCAGACTGGATGGGCCTTGCTGTCCTTGTCTGCCGTTAACTTCTATGTTTCTATGTTTCTATGTTTATTGAATGGTATGTGTATACACCAAATAATTAAAAATGTAACATATATAAAACAATATCATTTAAAAAAATGCTGATTATTGACATAAAATAAATGTGTTCACAGATGTGTAACAAAGAATAAACCCAGTGAACAAGCTCCAAGTCAAGCAAAATGTAGGGGGATGAGAAATAAAAAGAAAGATTGAAGAACAATAGCTTGAGCGAAGAGTGTTTACTTCAAAGGACCTCCCCCAACATTTCCTATATTTTTTTTCTTGAATTTTAAAGCCTAGATTGGGGGCCAAAGAACCTGGAAGAGAACCATTACCCACTAAACAATATTTACATAAACTTTGTTAAAACCCTTAAGGTATTTAAAGAATTCCTTCCTGTCTCCTTCTCTTCTGTCCTCCAGGGAGTAGATGTTGAGGTCTCTGAGTGTCTCCTCATATGGCTTTCTTGTCCTTGAAACATCTTAATCACCCTTATCTGGAATGTCTCCAGTAAGCTGATGTTTTTTATAGGTAAATGCTTGAATGCTGCATGCTGTACTCAAGATGCAGCTGAACAAGTGATCTGTACAGTGACAGAACAACCTCTGTTTTCTACTGGTTATATCCCTGGCTATTCATGCCAGCATCTGATTTGCTTTGGCCATTGCTCTGTTGCAGTGTGCCGAGTGTTTCAGGTCACTCATAATGATCACACCCAAGTCTGTAACTTGCACACCTCTCTGCCAGTATTTGGTCTCTGGGGTCTTCACTCTCAAGTGCATTGCATTTCATTTTTTGACATTGAATCCCAGTTGACAAATACCTGACCACCTCTTCAGTTTGGCCAGGTTCTCTCTAATGTCCTGTCTCCTCTCCTCTGTATCCACTCTCTCACAGAGCTTTGTGTTGTCTGTAAACAGCCATATCTTGCATTTTGTCCAATCTACTATGCCACTGATGAAGATGTTGAATAACACCAGCCTGAGCACTGAGCCCTGTGGGTCCTTGCTAGTGATTGGTCTCGTTCTGAGAATCCCCTCCCTTCCCATTAACATGGATTCATGAAGGACAGATTGTGTCAAATGATCTTGACTGTTTTTCTTTTCAGGTTGGTGACACAGATGGTGAAGTGAAGCCACTCAATTCAAATATTCTACTTAAATATCAGTAAGGCCTTTGATTTAATTCCACATAGAAGAACAGTGAGGAAAGTGATGGTTTGGACCTAGGACTAGGGAAGGGGTTAACTAGGTTTATAGGAAATTGGCTGACAGATAATACTCAGAGAGTGGTTCTGAATGGAAAATTCTCCGGTGACAGGGAGGTAACTAGTTGGGTGTCATAGGAGACTGTCCAGGGGTTGCTACTCGTTAACATCTACATAAGTGTCATAGGGGGCTCTGCAGGGGAAGGGAGTATGTTTGCAAATGACACAAAATCTGCAGAAGAGTGGACAGTAAGAAGGAAATTACTAGCATGAAGAGGGATGTAAAGGGGAAGAGAAGTGTAAAGTGAAATGTAAAATAGTGCACATTGGTAGCAGAAATACACATACGGATTATTGTATCAGTGGGGTAAGGGCAGAGAACTCAAAGGAAGACTGGGATCTGGGAGTGATAATTAGCAATAGTCTGAAAACCTCTTCCCTATGCAGTAAAGCATATAGGAATGGAAGCCTATATTTTATAGCTTTCACCAATTGCACTGGGAAGGTAAAACTGCAACTATACAGGTCACTGGTTGGACCACACCGAGAGTACTGTGTGCAGGTCTGAGACCGCAGCTGTTGAAGGACAGTGATAGATTGGAAATTCTGTAGAGAAAGGCAACATAAATAATCCTGGAGCACCAGTGTAGGTCCTGTGAGGAGAGATTGGAGAGTCTCAATATGTACTCTTAGGGGTATAGAAGGGAGAGGGGGAATATGAAACAAACATTTAAATACATACAGGGATACTGTACAACAGCGTGAACTCTGAAGAGCTTTTCAAGTTACAATAAGTAACAGCTCATATGATTCAAAGGATGTTAGGAAGTATTTTTTCACTAGTCTAGCAAGCAATATGGTCAGTGCTAGGACTTTGAATTCAAAACACAGTGGGGACCTTTGAGGGGTTATTTAAGTAATCAGTGTTGACAAGGCATGAGTTATTGGGGGATTTACCCATGCCTAATGTGGAGTGTCATGAGATGCACCAGAGAAAACTAATCACACAAACAGTGGGTACTCTCCCAGTTAACCACATCCTGGAGTGCCTAATTGCAATTATACAATAGACCCATATATAAAATAAATTTAAATAAGAGTTCAGTTATGTTTTGTTTTACTTTTTACAGATGCCCTTCCTCAGCCATGGATTTCGTAAGATTTAACCATGGGCACAGACTATACATGACCATTCTGAATGGATAATTTTTATGGCCATCATATAGTAGGGCTTTAGGACAGACCGGATGGACATATGGAGGATACTTTCAAAAGGGGGCAGATGTAGATGCAAATGTGTTTTCTGCCAGCATCTGCATCTGTCCAACTGTGCTAAAATGTTGGAGCTTTACTTTAATGGGTCCTGAGTTTTTACAACAGATTACACAGTTTGTGGCAGATGGATAAACAAGTTGATACAAAAAGAAAATGGAGCATGTGTCAAAAAAATGATGCACAAGTCATGGGTTTGGTACAAGCTCCCTGTTTTGCATGCAAAGTGTTAGATCATCAAACAGATGGTTTAGCAGTGGGAGCAGAAGTCTGTTTTGACAATACAGGTGGACAGATACAATTTGCAAATCCTGCCCATTGTATATTTTTCTTTTAGGATTCTGTGATTTTATATGTGTGCATGCACATCTACTGTGTCTCTTGCTTTCTGAATTCAATTGTGGAAATGAAAGAAAAAGTGTGACTCTCACTGCACTTAAACCCAGGACCTCAGCAATCCATGCCTTAGCTCTTACCATTTGAGCTATGAGAGTCTCAGACAAGTAAGCCTCCTGAATTTTCCCAATGAATCGCACACATTCCTTTCAATGGTGTTGCGTAATGAGCAACCAGGCAGTATTTTTAAAGCCCCAAATAACTATTTCTCTCTCTCTCTCTCAATGCGGTAAGCCACTGCAAGGCATTATTTAGAAATCCACTTGTGGAAACGGAAGGAAAAATGTGAATCTCACTGGAACTTGAACCCAGGACCTCAGCAATCCATTACTTTCTTACTTATCCTACTTTCTGAGGGATTTGCCATGCCATTTGTGTGCTCAGCTTAACATTTCTGCAACCCAAAGAACTCAAGAAGGCACTCTTATGTAGGCTTTTTGCCCCCCCCCCACAACCTTGCAGTTTTAAGAGCAGTCTTACATGCACATTTTGGAAAACAAAATCATAGATGAGGGGTTCTAGCACACTATGAATGCAGGTGAGACTACTCTTACAGCTGTAAACATGCCATCAAGGAACCAATAAATATATTATAGGATGAGTGGGACCAATAACTGGCTAAAACGGGAAAAAGATGCACTTTCCTGCTGATCTCCAGGCCAACAACATGACAGACAATCGTTGCAGAATAAGAGTGTATCATGCGACGGGAATTAGATCTCTCTGATTGGTCAGAAGTACTTCACTGGCATATAATTAGCATAAGACAGTTTAGAGAGGTTAAGTACTGAAAATGAAGATGTGGAGGAGGAGGTTAACTGATGTGCACAAAGGAGGTGGTTTGGGGATTCACAACTGATTTATTAATTAATTAATTATTTAGTATAGGATTACAAATACCTTGAACCATTGGTTCATTTACAAAGGTTCTGCGTCAACATAAGAAGTATAAGCAAGCATATGGATCAAATAAAAAAGAAATCCATACAGTTAATAACTGATAATCATAAAACACTGACAGCAACAATTACACATAAAGTCGGTTCAGGTTGCACGTAATGGGTACAGAAAATATTGAGAAAATTGGCATCATATGTAAAAACAGTAGGTACAACAGGTCCAAGTAACATACAGTCATTCGGTACAGGTAATATAGTCCTAAATTACAGGGAGAACATAATCAAGACGATGTACAACAAGCTGGGAGGAGTGGAGCAGAATAGAGAGGGGTTTGATGAACACCAGAAAAGGTGTGCAGTGTAGAGGGAGAACAAGGAGCAGAAAATGCTGCCATGATTGTGGCATTGTCATGAAGTGCTAAGCAACAGAAGTGCCGTGGCAAGGAGGGGGAGAAGGGGGAAAAGGGAAGGCATGCGGGAGAGGACCAAGGGTAATGCAGTGAGGAGAAGTGGGTGGTATGTCGCAGGGAGGGAGGTATGGAGGAGAAGGGAGGGGAGGAGGGAGGGGAGCAGAGGGATGTGGCAAATGGAGGAAGGTAGTCAGGGAAATTAAAAGTGTTTGGGGCCAGGGTAACGAGGGAGGGTAAGCAGTAGGGAGGGAGGGAGGAGGGAGAGAGAAGAGAGAGGGATAGGAGTGGAGGACTAGGTGGTTAGAGGAGGAGGGGGAAAGAAGTGGGCAGGAGGGGGAGAGTGATCTAGTGGGCAGCAGAGGCCTGAGGAGAGAGAGCAGGCAACCCATAGGCCTAGGGGGTGCAGTCACACTTGTTGAGATTAGTAAGGTGCTGATGTAGTTTGTGCTTGTATGGGCCAAGTTTTTTCTCATCTGAGACTACAATAGGGAGGCCATTCATTAGTGTTGGTGCCCTGCTAAAGAAGGCATGCTGAGCTTGGGAGGTACTGCAGAATGAAACAAGATACTTGGGTTTGAGTGTACTAAGTGTAAAGCATATATTACAGGTGGGTTGCATGAAGGCATGCATTACAGGAGGGGTGAAATGAAGGAAGATTTTCTTTGCCAGGAGGCAGATCTGACAGGCTAATCTGCCATCAAGATTGAGCCAGTTACATTGTTGGTCTAGATCACAGGTATGCACACACTTACCTGTTCCTGTGACAAGTCTGCAGCACTTATTAAGAGAGGTCCTGATTCTTTTTAGGGTTGTGTCTGAAGGAGCCCCATAAAAGACTAGCCCGTAGTTAGTAATGGACAGGATGGAGCTAGTTACAGCAGTGTGCATGGCTTTGTTTGCCAGACAGTGGCAGTGGTGGTAAAGGACCCTAATCCTTGGATTAATGGCTTTGGAGATGAGGTGGACATGCGAATTGTAGGAAAGAGTGGCGTCAAGGGTAATGCCAAGATATTTAAACTCATGCACTTGGTCGAGTGGTAGTTGTTACTTGTTGTAGATGGTAAGGCTGGCTGTTCTACATTTGCTGTGGGAGTTATAAAACAACATGGCCTTGGTGTTTTTATAGTTCATCAGCAGTTTATGCTGATCAAACCAAGATTCTGCATGACTGAAGTTCTTCTGGAGATCCTGGGAGAGAGGGACAGGGTCAGTATGGGTAGAAAAGAGCACTGCATAATCTGCATAAAATATCATTTTACTTGCACAGGCTGCAGGGAGGTTGTTAATGAAGAGGCTGAATAATAGCTGGCCAAGGATGGATCCCTGGGGCACTCCAGAGTGCACTGGGAGGCTACAGGAAAGACTGTCATTGATCTTAACTTGATGGCTCCTGTCTATAAGATAGTTTTCAACCCAATTCATGACCTCATGCGAAAGGCCAAGAATAGAGAGGGAATCCACTAGAAAGCTATGATTCATGGTGTCAAAGGCCTTTTATAGGTCAATGTACACCACACCTAGTATGTGTCCTGTGTCAAGGGCTTTGTGTATATGGCTGGTAAATTCAAGAAGGGCAGTGGCAGTGGCAGTGCTGTGGGCTTTTCAAAAGCCATGCTGCTGTGGACACTGTAGATTATATTTGTGAAGGTGTTCAGAGAGCTGGTCCAAAACAATAGGTTCAGGTATCTTGGACAGTGGTGGTAAGATGGAGATGGGGTGGTAATACGAGTGCAGGGACCTATCACCATTTTGTGCACAGGTGTGACAATGGCTATTTTTCAGAGCTGGAGGAACTGTTTGAGGGAAAGGGAGAGATTTAGGAGTTTAGCAAGTGGGAGTAAGATGCCTTTGCGTGAAAGTGAGAGAAGTTTAAGATCCAATGTCACTGCTGAATCTGGATTTGCCTAGGATGTTTTGAAGGTATTTCCTGGAATCAGTAAGGGATATTCTCCTGAAATAGAAAGGGGGGGTTGTCCTGGGGTGGCCGGTTTTACTATTTGGACTAGGCAGGGTGGAGTCATCGAAAATGTTATGGGGTAGGACACTGCTAAAATCAGTAAATGCTTGATTAAAAGTGTCAGCAATTTCTTTATGATCCTGGATGACAGTCCCGTTGACTTCAGGCATGGAGGGGGAGGATTTGTTGGGTTTCCCCGTGAGGCATTTAATGTTTTCGCAAAAGGACTTACTGTTACCTCATGAGTTTGTTAGCTCACATTTGTAAAATTCCTATTTGGCTCTATGCACAGCCTGGGTACACTGATTCCTGACAGCTTTATAGTGCTGCAAGTCTGGCTGTTGCTTAGATGCCATGGCATGGTTCCAGAGATTATCCCTGTGCTTTATCAAAGTGATTAGCTTGGGGGTAATCCAGGGGCTGTTGGAGGATCTGAGTTTTCTTTTTTAAGGGAGGCAAAGTTGTTGCACACTTCATTGAACCAGGTAGTGAAGTAATTGAGGGACAGGTCGATGCTGCTCATGGAGTCAAGGGGTGACCAGTCAATCTGCAATAGAGTAGCAAGGATTTGGGGAAGCATTCCTTTCTTTAGGACACACTGGTGGCAGAAAGTGGCCTTTGACTTGGTTGCCTTATTCGACCATAGGCAGATTACAGGGGATGGTCACTAAGAGAATCAGGGAGTACTACAGTGTTAGTGATTCTATTAGGGTGGGTGGTGAGGATCAGATTAAGCGGGGTGCTACAGCTGGTCCTGTAGCTGAATCTTGTGGGGGTAGGAACCATTTGGATGATATCTATTGCAGCAATGGTATCTTTGTAGGGGCTAGCTTCAGGAGCCAGCCAATTCACATTAAAGTCTCCCATGACAATTGTCTCAATATGGTGGGGGTGATTGTCAAGGAAGTCAGTGACCAGTTGAAATCCAGCTGCTTGTTTACGTAGGGGAATATACACAGAAATGACTGTGAGTGATTTACCTTGCTGGCCAAGAAGTATTTTAACCACCAACATTATGAGTTCTTGGCAGGGGAAGGTAGAGGGAAGACTTGTCCTTTAAGGGTGACCTTCAAATAAATGGCACAGCCACCACCTCATTTCCCAATATGGTCAAGCCTGAAAAGGACATAGCCGGAATGGATACTGCATTTTCATGAATGTTGGGAGAGAGAGCCAGGTTTCATTAAGAGCAAGGATATTGGGGCTATGAAGAGACACCCAGACCTGGAGGTCATCAAGCTTGGACAACAAGTTGCGTATATTAATGGAGGCAATCACTAGGGATTGCAGGGATGAGAGTTCAGAGATGCCAGGGGGCCTGGATTCAGGTGGACATTTCCAGCGAGAAGTAGTAGGATAAATGCTATCCTTGCAAGATAGTGAGCAAGAAGTTTCGCTGCCTTGGGTTGTCTCCATGAGGTTGGTTTTGTAGTAGGAGTATTACTGCATGGCGTAAGAAACTGGAGGAGGATGGGGTACTCCAGATGAAGTTTGTACCGGTTATTTCCCAGGGTGGTATGTGTGGGTGAGATAGCCGGAGCTGTGTCATGTGGCATAGTGCTCCATGGTATGCCACTAGTCATGAGGTTGTGTGTGAGCTGTGAGGTGGGTGTTGTGATCTGCTAGCTAAGTGGAAAGAGAAAGAGAATGATTAAGAGATGAGCATAGGTTTGTTTTGTTGTTTGTTTGTTTAAAAGTTTATTTTTATACAGGCTGATTTGTTGGAGAAATAAATCCCCATTTCCAACAAATTCCTGCGGCACTTACTTGTAATTACAACAAAACAGTATAAATAAATACATACAGACAAAAAACAACATGTGAACTACAAACAGTTACAACAAACATTCAAGTAATCATGCAATTTAAGATTAAATATGTGAAAATCAAGAATCTCAGTTATTTGAAACAGTAATTCGTTCCAAGTCTTTGCTAAACTGTTCTGAAGAATTATATCCCCCATCCAATTCATAATTCGGATCACAGGCAATTTCCTGGATGTTTTCCTTAGCCTATCTGAATATGTCCGATTTAAGTTTAAACATATTAAATGATTTAATGGATGCAGTTTTTTACTCTTGGAATAAACTAGACCATGACATACCACTGACTGTAAGTACTTCCTCCGTGCTGTCGGATGTAACCAATCAAGTTACTGGTAGACCAGACATCAATGAACCCAATATCTATTCTGTAGTATATAGTTCCCCATCCTATAGTACAGCTGGTCTATCTTATCCAAAGACTTATGGTAAGAATGCATATACAATGGAAATCCATAGTCGAGTACAGGCAGCAATAGTTGTTTTACTAGTCTAATTTTAATTTCTCTGGTCAGACATCCTGACAACCTTCTTAAAGCTCCCAGTCTTTGATTAACCTTTTTTGTCTGTAGTAAAATGTGCTCAGAAAAGGAAAACTGGGAATCAACAAGGACTCCCAGATATTTATAACTAGGTACTATCTGAACCTTAGTCCCATCAAGAAAATTGATCTGTAAATCTATAAAGTCCTTTTTTTTTGTGATCCCACTGAAAAGATCATATTCTGCATCTTTCTAATACTCATTAAAAGGCCTGAGTCTCTCATCCAAGTCTCGTTATTAAAAAAGTCTGTCTGGAGCTGCTATCTCGGGTCTCCGGGACTAATTTGCAGATGCAATCAATACAATATCATCTGCATAAAGCCTGATCTCAGTACTAGTTATATGAGATACAAGGCTATTTATGTAGATGTTAAATAACACAGGGCCCAAAATAAAGCACTGTGGTATGCCTCTATGTAACCCCAGCCTGGTATGCCATTTGTGTCTCACAGCTCTACCAGGTGGGCCGGGTTCGGGGAGGTACATGTCACTCGGCACAAAGGCTAGGTTTGGTTACTCTGCACAGGGGCACCCAAGTAACTCCGAACACAGGAAGCAATAACTGTAATGTCCAATACCAGAAGTGGGATTCTAAAGTGTGGCTTTTATTCACATCCAAGCAGAATAAACAAAGCAAAGCAAACCACGGGGCTACACTCCTGGTAATGCAGATTAAAAGAGACCAGAACACATCTTCATCATTTTAGCCCTCAGGCTCTACAACACACTGGGCATACAGCCCGGACTTGTACGTTGCTTTGGGTTACACAGCCTGAACTTCTACACGGCTCTGGGTTTTCCCTGGCTTGGCTCCCTTGCCAGCCACTTGGACACCTTCCATACTTCATGGAAACATTTTCTGGTGGTTCCCTAAACCACCTAAGAGCACCTCGGCTCCATCAGGGAATCCTCCTCTTTAATCCCACGTCTGGGTACTTTCCTCAGGCACTGGCCAAGTACCTGAGGGAAAGCAAAAGGTGTCTCAGAGCAAATCCGTAGAGGTGAATTTGGTTACTACTAATGGGGGCTCCCACCTCTCGCTCCCACAATTCATACCTGGGTCTTTCTCTGGACTGTAAACAATTCATCCTTTAACACTTTGCTGTGTAGATTCTTGCTAAATGTATTTCACATTCAATCTACTTGTCTTGCTGCCCATTTGTGCTGGCCTTGAACATACTTATAAGTGGCTTTGTCCATTACTCTAGACCCCCCACAGGTTAAGCAGTCCAATCCCCACATTCTTTCTTTCCATTTGTGCTGGACTTGAACATACTTATAAGTGGCTTTGTCCATTACTCTAGACCAGCCACTGAGTTAAGAAGTCCAATCCCTACATCTTCCAACTGTACTTGGCTGTCTTTTCCTAACCCCACAGTAACAGTCCCTTTAGTTTCCTTCTGTTCAGGTGAAAACATTTGTCCCTTTTTCAGAGCAAACTCACACTTCAGTTGCAGGTGCCCCACAGGCATTTCTTCCTCAAGGAATCTTCCTCTCAGAGCTTCTGGTGCCTCAACACAATTCAAACAGGCAGCTTCTTTCCCTTAGTTGGACCCAGGGGGGTTTGCCCCTGGAAGACAGGCAGACACCTTCCCCCAGGAACCATTGAAAGTGGTCTCCACCACTTCAATTACCAGTTCCTGTGTTCCTCTTCAGGTGGAAATACACACCTTAAACAAAAGTAGCTCTGTAACAGAGCTTAAAGCTCTAAGAGCCTGCACGCACTCTGCTGCACTACAGACTCTCTCTCAGACTGCACACAGACTGGCTTCAAAATTTCCAACGTTCTACTCTAACCTCCAACTGCAACATTCCAGTGTGGCTTATGCAGCTGCGACAGTTCTAAAATGATGTCATCCCTCAGTCTCAGCTGAGACTGAGAACAGAGTGAGACAGTGTGAAATCCATTTAACTGGAGTTTCACAAGCTGCTTTCCCTGCCTACCACCAGGTCTTACTGGGATTTTAGTAACCCTGTGTAACAGGGAGGTTTCATCTATTTAAGACCAGGAGACCCGAGACAGCAGCACCACAGACCACTCTTTGTCTATGATCAGATAAGTCGGATCTAAACCATTGCAGAGATTCCTGTTGCACCCCAATATCCAATAATCTGTGCAAAAGAGTCTCATGATGTACCAAGCTGAAAGCCTTACTAGGTGTCATGTGACATAGTGTATGTCCGCAGGAAGAGAGGAGGCAGACAGCATATGCACGGAGCAATAAGGATAGTAGACTTGGTATTGGATAGGTATAACCTGCTAATGGTGGAGTGGACACAGTAAATTTCACTCCTACCAGAGCCCTCTAGTGGCTAGAAGATATAATCTGCTAATGGAAAAATCAGCACAAACGAAAAAAAGGTTACGTGAAAATCAAAAGGTTAAATTTGCAGAGCTGGTCTCTTGACTTAAATGCTGGGGGGGGGGCAGAGAGCTACAGGAATGGGAGTCTACAGGAAAATGGCAGGGGCTGGGAAAAAGAGCAAGATTAGTCAAAAATCAAGCAGTGAAAGTAAGAAAGTTTGAATCAGAACAGAGATTTAGCCATAAAAATAAACAGTAAAAGTAAGAGTGATTTGCTACAAGCAAACTGGCAATTCACTAAACATTTAGGTGGCTAGATACAAATTAATATAATAAGATACAATGTGTTACCCAATGAATACAAACTATTTTAGCAGAAAACAATGCAAAGTTCAAGTTCTGAAAAGCGGCCAAGGGCCAAATAGTTTGAGTTCTGTCCACAATACAGCACAGCAGTCTCAGTTAAGTAGCTTAATTAGCCTTGGGAGCTATGTTTCTCTGTCTGAGCCTATAGACTTGAGGTAGCAGGCAGAAGTCTGGGATCTGGTCAGGGCACAGCTCTGCATTTTGAATTTGTCTGCATCACTAATCAGCCAACCCTGCTTTAGGCACCAAAAATTCAAAAAGGGACACAGGTCCGAGCAGCTCCGTACCTTCAATTAGGAGGAGCAGGGCAGGTCCAGCAGAGGGATACGAGCCACAGGTGGTAGTTCATTTGGGGGAGAACTCCTGGTCCAAGTAGGGCAACAGAGCTCCTAAGGAAAAAAGGGACAGAGAGAACAAATTACAGGCAGCTCCACAGGGGAGGGCTTTAACACTCAAAAGCCAGCACAAAGGGCAGGGAAGGGATATGTGAAAAATAAAAGGTTAAATGTGCAGAGCTGGTCTCTTGACTTAAACGCGGGGGGGGGCAGAGAGCTACAGGAATGGGAGTCTACAGAAAAATGGCAGGGGCTGGGAAACAGAGCAGGATTAGTCAAAAATCAAGCAGTAAAAGAAATAAAGTTTGAATCAGAACAGAGATTTAGCCATAAAAATGAACAGTAAAGGTAAGAGTGATTTGCTACAAGCAAACTGTCAATTCACTAAACATTTAGGTGTCTAGGTGCAAATTAATATAGTAAGACACAAAGTGTTACCCAATGACTGCATACTATTTTAGCAGAAAACAATGCAAAGTTCAAGTTCTGAAAAGCAGCCAAGGGCTAAATAATTTGAGTTCTGTCCACAGTGCAGCAAGCAGTCCCAGTTAAGTAGCTTAATTAGCCTTCAGTTAGGAGGAACAGGACAGATCCAGCAGAGGGATACGAGCCGCAGGTGGCAGTTCATTTGAGGGAGAACTCCTGGCCCAAGTAGGGCAACAGAACTCCTATCGAGGAAAGTACATTAGAAGCTGTTTAATTGGGATGGCCTTTTGACTTGCTTTTTGTCCTAATTAAGCAGTCATCCCCTTTAACAGAAGGCATTTAAAATGCTGATTTCTGCTGTGCTCTGAAGCTACTTGAATGTGGGGAGAGACATCTACACCTGCCAGAGTTGTTCCAGAATTGTTGTAAGTTCAGCTGGATCATTTTTGGTGGACAGTACGGTGCAGTTTTCGGGAAGGGCTAAGGGCTGATTAGAGCTTTAAACAGTAAGGAAGTGAATTAGCATACACAACTTGCATATGCCTTTTTAATGTGCATGAATTAATATCTATAAATAAACCCTTATCTGGTAGGCAGTAGCCTGTGCTTTCTGCAGTTTGTTATTAGTGTTACACAATACAGTAAACTTACCAGCTCACTCCACATTCGTGTCTGCGTGGTTATTACATGGTGTCAGAATGGACTGCCTGCAGCCTCCCACCACTCTCAGTCTACAGGGAAATATTGCTAAAAACTGGAAAAGATTTAAGCAGCAATTTGAAATTTTCTCAGTTGCCAGTGGACTCACTGAAAAATCCCAGAAAATCCAGGCTATGACCCTCGTGCACATGGCAGGCCCTGATGCATTGCAGGTATTCAATACTTTCCTTTGGGAAAAAGAAGAAGAGAAGGAACAACTGAACAAAATTATGGGACAATCTGAGAGGTATTGTAACCTGAGAAAGAATGTGACTTATGAGAGACATTTGTTCAATACTAGGAGCCAGAATCCTGGTGAGTACATTGCTTCATATGTAACTAAAATGAGGCTAAAGGCTAAATCTTGTGAATTTGGAGAATTAACTGAATCGTTGACCAGAGATAGAATTGTATGCATCATACAAAGTGAGCATGTGAGATGCAGACTGTTGAGGAATGTGGACTTAACATTAAATGATACCATAGATATATGCAGGGCCGCTGAACTGTGTGAAACACAGATTAAACACTTAAGTGGAAATGTTCAGGATGAAAGATCAGTGCAAGTAGCAGTTGTGCGGGAAGAAAGACTAAAATCAAGAGCTAATGTGAGCAAAGGGAGTTATGTACCTTGAACTAATAAAGTCAAATGTGAAAAGTGTAGTCATGAGCGTGAGATAAACAGATGCCCAGCATATGGATAGTACTGCAGATAATACCTTTTGCATTACAAGACAAAGTGAAAATTGAGTTAGAGAATATGGAAACATGGGGGGTTATTGAGAAGGTGGAGAAACCCAAGAGCTGGGTCAACTCAATGGTGGCTGTAGAAAAACCAAAGTACCAATTTGCATAGATCCCAGAGATCTTAATAGAGCAATCAAAAGGGAACATCAACCAATGAAAACAGGTTGTAGCCAAGCTAGCCAGGGCCAAAGTATTCCCAGTGTTAGATGCTGGGCATGCCTTCTGGCAGATTAAACTGGATGGGCCCAACTCTATTCTAGTGACATTTAATATACCCTTTGGGAGGTAAAATTTCAAGCTTCTCCCCTTTGGGATTTGTTCAGCACCAGAAGTCTTCCAAAAGAAAATGTCACATATTTGTGAAGGGCTCGAGGGCATGGAGGTCATTATGGATGACATCCTATTATGGGGAGCTAATGTACAAGAGCACAATGAGAGGTTACGTAATATTCTACAAAGAGCCAGAGATAAGTATTTGTGTTTAAACCTAAAAAATCTAAAATCAAAATGTCAGAGATCCAATATACCAGACACAAGTTAAGTAACGACAGGCTGTCGGCAGACCCCGAGAAGATAAAAACAATTACCCTGATGCCTGTTCCCCAAAATGCCCCAAATAAGACTGACTTACAGAGATTTATGGGCATGGTAAACTACCTAGCAAAGTTCATTCCAAACCTATCAACTGTAAATAAGCTGTTGAGAGAGTTACTAGAGAAAGAAACAGCATGGCACTGGGAGACACCAACAGGCCTTTCAAGAACTGAAAACAGTTGTCACAAACACCCTGGTACTGGCCTACTATGATCTAAAGAAATCTGAAGATGCATCTTCAGAAGGACTGGGTGCATGTCTGCTGCAAGAAGGCAAGCCTATTACGTTTGCTTCCAGATCACTTAATAGAGAAATTATGCACAAATTGAGAAGGAAATGCTAGCTATTGAGTTTTGCTGTTCAAAATTCCACCAATATGTCTATGGCAGACCAAGAGGTCCATGTTAAATCAGACCACAAGCCCCTAGAAAGCCTTTTCAAAATACCACTGGCCACAGCCCCACCGAAAATTCAAAGCATGATGCTAAAAGTGCAAAGATATGATTTGCGAGTACAGTACAATGTAAGTAAAGAACTTCATATAGCAGATGCCCTGAGTAGGGCTGTGGGAGAAAATTCCATGCCAAAAACTGAACTAGACAAATGTGAGGTTCACACAGTGGACTATATGCCTATCAGCAATGATAAACTGAAATTATTTCAGCAAGAGACTGACAAAGATTCAGTACTGGTCAAGTTGGAGGACACTGTTTTGAATGGGTGGCCCCAGGAGAAATCATTGGAAGTACTGGTTGTTCAGAGATGAGATCTCAACAGAAAATGGTCATTTCCTGAAGGGGAAGAGACTGATAGTCCCCACATCACTGAGACAAGACATGTTACCCAGATTGCACAGCAGCCACTTGGACATTGAGAAATGCAAGTGCTGTGCCAGAGATCTCTTATTCTGGCCAGGGGTGAACAGTCAGTTTAGTGACATGGTGGCCAAGTGTGGCATTTGCGACCAATTCAGGAAAGCACAATCTAGAGAGCTGCTGCAGCCACATGAGATACCAGAGAGACCTTGGGAAAAGGTCTGGGTGAACCTATTTGAATTTGAAAGGGAAAATTATCTAGCAATGGTTGAGTACTACTACTACTACAAATACATTGAGATATCCAAGTTGCAAAATACAACAAGTGAAATGGTGAGTAACCATATTAAATCACAATGTGTAAGACATGGTGTTCCAGAAATACTTATAACAGATAATGGCCCACAATTTGCCTGCATTGAATTCAGAGATTTTCAACAGAAATACGAGTTTAAGTACATAATGTCTTCACCAAGATAACCCCAGAGTAATGGCATGATAGAACGAGCCATTCAAACAATAAAAAGAATGTTAAAGAAAGCAGAAGTGGACCATCAAGACCCTTACTTAGCACCTTTGGAACTAAGAAATACCCCACTGGAGGTGCTAAGATCCCAGACAAAGCTGCTTACGGGCTGCAGAACCACTAGCTATAATGCCTACCAGATTTGAGCTACTTAAACCAAAAGTATCAGAAGTTGATTTGTGTGAGCTACATTGTGAAGGACTCAAGAAAAACAAAAATCTTATTAAAATTTGCATGCCTGACCACTCCCAGCCTTACAGCCGGGGTAACCTGCTTATTTGCAAACACCTGAGAATATCTGGACCCCTGCAATTGTAAAACACCATGCTGAAAAGCCGTGCTCTTGTGTAGTCCAAGCAAATGGGAAATTAAATCAAAGAAACAGGAGAGACCTTTTGCCAACCCTTGAGCCACGCCGTCCTGTGGCTCACAAAACTCAGACATCCGAGGAGAAGAAGAGAGAGGAGAGCAGGACGACATGATGGAGAATGATGGGATCCCAGAGGTGCCTGCAATTGAGGTCCCCCCATGAGTAACGCTGGGGCAGTTACAAAGAGAGCCTGTGGGGTAGGCCCCACCCCTGAGCAGTCAGGACAAATTGACTGGCACCAGCTCCATCTCAAGAATCAGCCATGTCAGTGGACGGGAGATCTGAAGGCCTGCCTGACATCGTGACTACATAGACTCACAAATACCCTGAGCTACATAGAACTCTAAGCATTTTATGCTTTTTTTTGGGAGGGGGAGTTTAATTGAGAAGAGAGACGTAAGGAAGTGAATCAGCATAAGCGACTTGCATATGACTTGTTGATGCGCATGCACTAATATATATATATATTATATATATATAGATATATATATATATATATATATATATATATATATATAGAAACCTTATCTGGTGGACAGTAGCCCACGCTTTCTGCAGTTTATCATCAGTGTTATACAGTACAGTAAACTTATAAGTTCACTCCACATTCGTCTCTGCATAATTATTACAATTGACCAGACAACTCTCAATTGCGAAATTGCAAACTGGGAACACTCTCTCCTCTGTCAGCTGAAAAGAAACATAATAAAAGGGTATAGGCTGCTAATCCCTCTGCCAGTTCATTGAACCAGTCCTTTCATTCTGTTTGTGAACTCTCTCCTCTCCTGGTGACAGAAAACAAGAATTTGTGCAATCTTCCGCCCCCCCCATCAGTTTCACTCCAGCCAGTCTCCTCTCATTGACAACTGCATACCAGGAACTCAGGGCTCAGTCAGATAGAGAAGTGTAGAAGAGTATTCTGCCATGGTGGGAGAATCAGGGGAATCTGTTTCATAGTGAAGAGAGCCAGGAAATGGAACAGAGAACATGTATGTGCAGGAGGCTGGCAGCACTATTCACCATGCTATTCACACATGCTCAACAGCCCATAATGGCTAGTAAGTGAAGTGTGAAGGATGTGTGACTAGAAGTCTGACAGACCATTAATGCCCATTCAGAGGGACTGACCGAACCATCCCAATAATCTGGCACTCCTGTCCCTTTTAAAAAGATGGTGCTGCCATTGAAATACATAGCCACTTAGTTGGTTCCTGGTGGGATGTCCTAATAAAGCAGACATCCCAATTATCTGCATCCTTATTAAGTGGCTTGTACTGTATATTGCCTAACAGACCAAAAACTAACACAAGAATGTATCTTGGGCCCATTAACTACAGCTCTACCATTGCTCCCCCTGCTCTATGACATACACTATGTAAATGACAAAATCATGTACCACAGCTCTTTGTCTTCTCGCCACAATTGCAATAACTTGCAAGCAGCTCATTTTCTAAAGTAGCACTGAATGTTGCTCAGATGAGATTGGTTCCATATCCAAAGACTAAATAAGTAATCCTCTGCATTCCTTTAATGCTTGGAAAATCAGCAAAACCTGCTGTCTATCAAGTCAATTGATGCTATACTTCTAGAAATGCTGAAACAGATTGCATGCATCAAATATCCAGGCTACCTCTTTATTGTATGGCTAGCTTATTAACCATAAGCCCAAGGCTAAGTACCATCTATAGAGCCAAGCACAGTCTTAAAATACACTGTAGAAGACTGCAAAGTGGTACACACTACAGAAGGCTGTGAAATGGTACATTTAAATTGTGTGTGTTTTGAGAGATTTGAAAAAGTAAGGTAATGTTTGAGAATGTGCATGCACTGTACAGTGAATACATACAGTATATGTTATGACAAATAGACTCCATGCCTAGATAATTTCTGAATCAGTTGTTTTTGGTTTACCTTCAATTTTAACTACTGTAAATCAGCATTATGATTCATTGTTCTTATGATTTTGTTATTTATTTATTTAGTTTTTGTTTACCAGGTGGGTGTGCTAGCCATAGAAATTCTTATTTTTAGACATGACCCTGTAGGTTACAAGCAAGACAGTATAGTAGCAAAGCACAGGGTGGGATTACAATAGCAAGGACATAGATATGGCTTTTTATGGTGCCATGTACACATACAGCTTTTTTTTCTTTTAACAGATGCTTCTCATTTTCGATTATCCCACCACAACCTGCTTGAAACCACCCCAAAGCCCTAAAGTTATCTTCTAGATTTACACCTCCCCAGTGTTTTTGAACAGTTTTCAGATTGTTGGAGGTCCACACAGGTTTATGATGTCAGAAACAAACAAAAAATGCTGTAACTACCAGCTGTTTCTCTTTGAGCTTGTATGAAATGATGTTGCCTTTTATGTGTATTATGGTAAAGTAAATACTATGCATCCTGCCTCCTGTTTTATGTGAATGATGGGCAATAAAATGTTGCAAATAAATGCTGTATGGCCACAGAGGTCTAGCATTAAAAGGTTTCCCCAGTAAGTCAAGCATTTGCACGTTACATTTAAATGGATGTTACAAGATTAGCTGATGACAGAAATGCACTTTCTATGTATAAATAGTGACATTTCCATACTGTATATTCAGTACAGGAGATATGTAATGCTTATGACTCAGTTCATTTGCTGAAAACTGCAAAGAGAGCAGAGTCTTTGAGATGTCATCAGGTATTGTCATAGTAACTCTCCCACTCTTTAAGAAATGAAAACAACATGTGTATGTCCAATTTAGAACAGTCATCAGAATTTTTTTTCTACTTTGGATAGGTCATAAAGAAACTCAACTAATGGGAGAGTAGCTTTCGCAATACCTGATGACATCATACTGAAAATTGCTGCTCCAAAAGCAGGGCAGTGGAATTAAACAGAACAGTTGAATCTTCATAAAAACAAATTAAATGAAAATCATTGCAAGTTATAGATCAATGGAAATTTAAAATATAAATTATTGTATTTTTGCTGGTAGCCTGTTCTAATAACAGTAAACCATGTTCATGTGAAAAAGATCTTCAGATATAACATGGGGTTAAGAGATCATGCTTTTGTCATTGTTACGCCATGCTTGGTTTCTCAGTCACATAATACTATGATGTTATATTAGTTAACCTCTAATTATTCCTACTCAAGTTATTTATAATGTACATTTTAGTTTAGTTTAGTTTAGTTTAGTTTAAGAAAAAAAGAAATGCATGTGTATCCAGGTTTCCTTTTTATGTATCAAGGCATTCAGTTTTCCTGTGTATTGCCAAGAGGAAAAATTGCTTTGAGACTAAAATGACATAATGTTATTTACCATGGAATTTTGTTCTCTGAGAACTAAGGGCAGAGACAGAGGTAACAAAAACAGTTTAGTGTCAGACTTTTGTATTATTTTTGAATAGCAATTGTTTTGTTATAAATACAACTAAGATGATGCCATTCTTCATTAAGATACATTGTATAAATGAACACACAATGGCCAGACTGAAAATATGCAATTTATCATCACTATTGAGGGGACAAGACCTCCATAACACCATTGTGGCTTTGCCACTACTGACTTAAGGCCTTGCTCCCTCATTCATGACTACAGTAAAGATATCATATCATATATCAAGCAATTGCATATCTCATATTTATACACCTGTGAAGGCAAGGCAAGGCAACTTTATTTAGCCAGTTATCGTAACTCAGAGCACCTCATAACAATACAATACATCTATCAGTACAATAAAATATATTAAAACAATAAGCAGTTGTAAGTTATAATGAATTAGTTAGGGAAGACCAGTGCAAATAAGTAAGTCTTCAGCTGGATCTTAAAGACCCCCACAAAACGATGAAAGAAACCACTATGGCTCTCAAAGGAGGTGGCAGTGAAGGTTCAAGAGAAAAAGAAAGCATTCAGAAAGTACAAGGAATCACAGAAGGAGCAGAACAGAGAATTGTATCAGTTAAAGCAAAAGGAATCTGGGAAGGCAGTCAGAACAGCAAAGGCCCGAACCAAGGAAAAGATAGCCAAGTCAGTTAAGAAGGGGAATAAAACCTTTTTTAGGTACATCAGGAAGCAAAGGAAGACTAAAGGAGGGATAGTGAGGCTTAATAAAGGGTGGGGGTGGGCAGAGGGTGAAGGTGAAAAGGCAGAGATACTAAACAGATATTTTTGCTCAGTATTTACAAATGAAGAGGGGGAGGTACCTAAAACAAACAATAGAAACACTCTGGATACAGAAGTTGATACCAGCCCATTTACAAAAGAAAGGGTTCTGAAAGAACTGTTAAAACTGAAGGTGGACAAAGCAATGGGGCCTGATGGGATTCATCCCAGAATTCTAAAAGAACTAAGGGTTGAACTAGTGACACGACTTACTACCCTCTTTAACAAATCATAGGAGGATGGAGTGGTACCTGAGGACTGGAGGAGGGCAGATGTGATTCCCCTTCACAAAAGTGGGAGAAGGGCAGAAGCAGGAAACTATAGACCTGTTAGTTTAACCTCAGTGATAGGGAAAATGATGGAATCACTTCTGAACAAAAGAATCATCAAGTACCTAGAAGCCAGAGGGGCACAGGACCCAAGGCAGCATGGATTCACAGCAGGAAGGTCATGCCAGATGAATCTAATAGATTTCTTTGACTGAGTGACCAAAGTAGTAGATCAGGGAGGGGCTGTGGACATGGCCTACCTAGACTTTAGCAAGGCATTTGACTCAGTCCCACACAAAAGATTAATATACAAGTTAGCCAGCCTGGGAGTGGGTCCCAAGATGATAGCCTGGGTAAAGAATTGGCTGGAGAATAGGACACAGAAGGTAATAGTAAATGGAGTCCACAGTGAAGCAAGGGGGGTTACTAGTGGGGTACCGCAGGGTTCAGTATTAGGACCGGTCCTCTTCAATGTCTTTATAAGCGGCACTGCAGAGGGACTGGAAGGAAAAGTATGTCTCTTTGCAGATGACACAAAGTTCTGCAACAGAGTTGATGCTCAAGGTGGGGTGGAAAGGATGAGAAGGGACATGGCAAGGTTAGAGGAATGGTCAAAAGTATGGCAGCTTAGATTCAATGCTAAGAAGTGCAAGGTAATGCACCTGGGAAACAAAAACCCAGGGGAAGAGTACACAATGGGGGGAGAGATACTAACAACAACAAAAATGGAAAGGCACCTGGGGTAGTCATATCAGATGACTTAAAGGTGGGCAGGCAATGTGAGAGGGCAGTAATGAGGGGGGGGGATACTGGGATGCATAGGGAGAGGCATCACCAGTAGAAAACAGGAAGTTGTTATCCCTCTGTACAGACAGCTGGTGAGACCCCATCTGGAGTACTGTGTGCAGTTCTGGAGACCCAATCTCCGCAAGGACATAGTCAAGATGGAAGCTGTCCAGAGGAGGTCAACTAAAATGGTGCAGGGTCTGCGCCAGAAGATATATGAAGAGAGACTAAAGGAGCTTAATATGTATAGCCTCAAGGAAAGGAGGGAGAGGGAGGACATTATAGAAACTTTCAAGTACCTCAAGGGAATCAACAAAGTCCAAGAGGGTAGCATCTTTCAAAAAGATGTGCAAGAACAAGTGGGCACAATTTAAAGATAGAGGAGGCAGCTCAGAGGTAATGTAAGGAAGTATTTTTTCACAGAGAGGGTTGTGGATGCATGGAACTGCCTTCCAGAGGAGGTTGTGGAGTCAAAAACAGTGGTTGAATTCTAGCATGCATGGGACAGTCATAAGGCAATTCTAGGGGGTTGGGGTAGAAAGAAGTAGGCTGCTGGTTAACTAGGATCTGCAGCTTATCCATTAGGTAGGGAAATGGGCAGACTGGGTGGGCCAAGCGGTCCTTATCTGCTGTCAAATTCTATGTTTCTATGTGGGCAGATGTAGTTGCCTCAAGTAAAAAGTTCCAAAACAATGGGTCAGCAACACCAAAGGCCCTGTCACCAACCTGCTTTAGGCGAGATTGGAGAATGTGGTACAAACCTGCACTGGTGGATTGAAGAAAACAGGAGGGAATGTAGGCTATCAAGTGATCTTTCAGGTAGCTTGAGCTCAGACTGTGTAGACCCTTGAATGTTAACAAATCAAATCAAATCAAATTTTATTTATAGAGAGCTTTTCAATAAATCAAAGCGCAAATACATATCAACAACCATAATAAATAATTTCATAACAAGCCTATCTTGAAGGTAATGCACCACCACATAGGCAGCCAGTGCAGGTAATGCAGCACTGGTGTGATGTGGTCCCTTTGAGAAGTTCCCATCACCAATCTGGCTGCAGCATTCTGGATCAGCTGCAAGCATTGAAATAAACCTTCAGATAACCCTAAATATAGAACACTGCAATAATCCAGTCTGGAGGTGACTATCGCCTCCAAATAAGTTGGTGCAAGATGTGGCTTGATCCAGGTGATATTACAAAAACCATTCCTGACTGCCTCCAGCACTTGTTGTTCTGGTGTCAACGTGCAGTCCAGAACAACACCCAGATTCTTAACTACATCTATAGCACATAGGGAATGACCCTTTACAGATGGCAACAATAGGCCACTATGCATCATTGCTGACCCATGCTGGCCTGGATGATAGCTTCTGTCATGCTGTGGTTAAGACACAGCCAGTTGATTACCATCCAGCCACTGATTTCTTGCAGGCAACTCCCAAGTACCAACACCACATTCAACCCATCTGGGGTGCAAGACAGATAGAGCTGAGTATCATCTGCATAGCAGTGAAACTCTACCCTATACTGTCTAGCGATCTCACCCAAGGGCATCATGTACATGGTGAATGGCATAAGCACCAAGATAGATCCTCATGAAATCCCACAGGACAGGGCAGCTGCCCCAGAGATGCAATTACCTAGGGCTACCTGCAGTGATCTTCTGGTAATGTAGGTCTTAAATCAACACAAAACTGTACCATTGAGTCCCACATGGTTCCCTAGGTGATCAATCAGCACACCGTGGTCAATTGTGTAAAATTCCAATGAGAGATCCAAGAGAACCAAGATGGAATAAAGTCCCTGGTCTCTCACCATGTGGAGATCATGCATCACTCTGTCAAGGGCAGTTTCAGTACTGTGATGAGGCCTTGACCCCAACTTGACAGGCTTGTAGAAATTATGCCTCTCCAGGAGATCCTCAAGCTTAGCCACAACAACGTTCTCAATAACATTTCCCAAAAAGGGACGGTTTGAGACAGGCCTGTAGTTAACTAGACTATTGGGGTCCAGAGATGAATTCCTAAGGAGGAGCTAGATCATTGTCCTTTCCAGAACTGATGGAAAAACACCCCCCTTAAGGAACACCCAATAATCTCAGTATATACTGACACTAGGGATTCAAGACTGTCAACAAACAGACAAGTAGGCTCAGGTCCAGCAAACAGTAAGTAGGGTGCAAACTCTAGATCACACAGACCACCTACTCTTCTTCAACTGGCCAGAACTCAGCCCAGGATGGCAGATCATCAGTGCCCCTCCGAGGTTGGGTATCTCTGGCCAATAACTGACCACTTAAGGCTATCCTAGTCTAAATGGAGGACACCTTGTAAAGGAACAATTACTGTAGCTAAACTCTTCACACTTCTCTGAAGATAAGGCTTGTTCAGACTGCAGACAAAGTGGATTTATCAATCTGACTATGGTGTTAAAAATCTAAGATGGCCGATTCTTGCTTGCAGCAATAGTTCTTGAGAAGAATTCTGTCTTTTTCAAGGAAATCACCCTCCAATATTCACAATAGTCAGTTCTCAGAGCAAATTTATCTTTCTCAGAGTGAGATTTCCACCAAGAACTCTTCAATTCCCATCCTTTAGTGTTCAAGCTTTTGGAAGGGATAACGTTTCTGATATACATAGAGTATACATGGAGTGTAGATAAATTAGCTCCTTGTATGTCAGAACCTGATGTCTTCATCTCTCTCTATATAGGTGCTGTAATTGGTCTATTAGACTATTACAACAGTTGCTGTGATTCTGGAGCACAGGAAGTAGGTGCCCTTTTGACCCACTGATAAAACATGTACTGCCCAAGGCCCTTTGTGCACACTGATAAAACATGTACTGCCCACACTAATTGCAGCCAACCATATGAGATTCTGCTCACCCAACCACTCATTACAGCATCTTGATCTAGATATGCTCCTGCGCTTTGTACATGATGTGGCTTCCAGATCAAGATTTGCCCCAACTCTTATACTGAATTTGATATGGCCCCCCATCCCCAAACCCGGTGTTGCCTAGAATTCAGTTTCCCTACAGGCAGTTCAGGAATTGGTAGGGGAACACTATCAATCTCCAAGGCTAGCATGGCCTTCTTGCCACCCTACCGGCAGTTCAGTCTGGTGGGAAAATGAAAACAGTAGGGCTGTGCTAGTAATAAATAGTAATTGCTGAATAGGAAGAAAATTGATATTTAAGCAATTCACCACGACAGGGTGTGGGTTATGCTAGGATTTACCCATGCCTGGTGTGTTGTTTGATCAGGAGGTCACAGGCCGAGTGAGCACAACACACCAGGCATGGGTAAATCCTAGCATAACCCATACCCTGGAGTGGAACATTGCTATTGTATAATGTAATTTGTTTTTTGTAAAGGAAAAAAAAGAAATAAAAAAGGTTCTTCTTTGGTGTGTTAATTTCTTTTTATTGGAGTTATTCCTGCAGTAGGAAAAATCGTCCTGTGTTTCTAGGGCTGTTGCAAGGGCTGCATTATTACTGTGCATGCGCAGTAGTGGTTTGTGCTTCATGGCCCTGATGTTTTTCTTGGGGAGGGAAACCTTTATAACTGTGCCTCATGTTGCCAATTGACTGTGTCCTGGCTCTGTTTTTGTTGTAGGAGCCGTAACAACCTTATGTAGTTGTTAGATGGTCTGATTTGAACTAGGGAGCACTGGTTCTGTTTTTTCCTGTTTGGCACATTGTGCGCATGCGCACAGTATTTCATAGCTGTTGTTTCATGATGGTCTTTGGCTCCTGGGCTGGAGACAGAAAGTAGCCAGTGTTTTTGTTTTCTTTGGCCTCTACCTCAGTCCCTGGAATACTGGAGAGGGGCCGAGGTCATACGGTGCTGAGCGGCAATGGTGACTTACTTAAACTACGGCTCTTGCACTGCTTTGGCTGTTGTAACAGTCCCCATCTTTAGCTGTGAAGATGAATAGATTTAAGTAAGCCCCAAATAAGTGGGGGCAGTGGGTTGCACTAATTTAGACCTGTTGAGGCAGTTTAATTTTTTTGCCAGGGTTGTGTATAAATTTGAACACATTCCAGGGGTTACATATGGTCGTATCGAGGTTTATCGGTGATTCAAAAGTGTTTTGAATTTCATGGGGTCAGAGTGATTTGTTTTTACCATTTCAGATGCGTCTGTCTGACACCTTTTTTCATTGGTATATCATAGGATTTACAGTGGAGAAAAGGTGCCAGTTAGCCAATAGGAATGCAGGATTTTTTTTGTCCATTGTATAATAATTGCTCTAAAGTGAGTAATGAACAGTACCCACTGTTCATTCCATTGCATTTGAGAACTAGAAAACTGTAAAACACATCATAGAAAGCCTGTTTACTTCCCCCCAGGGTGCCAGGGTTAGACCAATTGCCACCAACCTCTTCCATCAGTGTACTCTCCCGAACCCATGTCCTCCTGTGTACATATTAACAAAAATCACGGGCTATAGGGAAGATGGTACAGTGCTAGCTCCTGATATCATTTTTTATAAGATAAAGAACCTCTGTGCGTAAACACTGAGGCAAGGGTTACCCCAAAGGGCATTTGGCTGGGAAGCCAAGTTTCAAGAAAATACAAAGTCACACATGCCCCCACAATGCAAAGCATCATGGGCTGCATATGCAAATCACCACAGAATGTTATGCTGGTCCAACTTTAAGCAGAATTGCATGGTGCCGAAAGGCCTCTCACACAGTTTGCAAGGATGCTAACAGAAGACACTTAGACCGCGTGTTTAGTCCTACCAGGACTCATCAGTATGCCTCGTCTGTTTAACACCCAGTGGACTGGACCAGCTACCCCTAAGGAAGTGTGCCTGGGATATGTTGGGTGAACCCATTAAAATAAAAAACCATTTAAAGACAAAGAACCTCTGTGCATAAACACTGAGGCAAGGGTTACCCAAAGGGCATTTGGCTGGGAAGCCAAGTTTCAAGAAAATACAAAGTCACACATGCCCCCACATGCAAAGCATCATGGGCTGCATGTACAAATCACCCAGAAATGTTATGCTGGTCCAACTTTAGCAGAGTTGCATGGTGCGAAGGCCTCTCACACAGTTTGCGGGGCGTGGCGGCAGCCAAGTTTCAAGAAAATACAAAGTCACACATGCCCCCACAATGCAAAGCATCATGGGCTGTATATGCAACTCACCACAGAATGTTATGCTGGTCCAACTTAAGCAGAATTGCATGGTGCCGAAAGGCCTCTCACACAGTTTGCGGGGGCATGTGTGACTTTGTATTTTCTTGAAACTTGGCTTCCCAGCCAAATGCCCTTTGGGGTAACCCTTGCCTCAGTGTTTATGCACAGAGGTTCTTTGTCTTTTAAATGGTTTTTTATTTTAATGGGTTCACCACAATATATCCCAGGCACACTTCCTTAGGGGTAGCTGGTCCAGTCCACTGGGGTGTTAAACAGACGAGGCATACTGATGAGTCCTGGTAGGACCTAAACACGTGTTCATGTCTTCTGTTAGCATCCTTTGCAAACTGTGTGAGAGGCCTTTCGGCACCATGCAATTCTGCTTAAAGTTGGACCAGCATAACATTCTGTGGTGATTTGCATATGCAGCCCATGATGCTTTGCATTGTGGAGGCATGTGTGACTTTGTGTTTTTTTAATAAGATGCCCCCTATCAACCCTGACATGCGTGTAGCATTATATCATATGATATGTAGCACCTTGTAAGATTTTTTGTAAAATTTCTTCATGCTTTGCAACTTGCAGGCATGGCTGTAAAATGAGCCTTCTGCTCAATAAGCTTGTCTTGGTTAAATAAAATGAAATGAAAATGACTTATTGTATACCAAGGCACAAAAGACCACATTTGTGAAGAAGCCCCTGATCCATGATCTACAGAGACAATCATAGGCTTGTGGCACTTCTCTGTATGCAAAAAGCAGGTAAAGTTAAGTATTGGTCTCAGTCATTCCCTACCCCTTTTACAGACCTTTTCAACATGTGTTTTTAGGGTTTGGTTAAAACACTCAACAAGACCGTCTGTCTGAGGGTGATGGGGGAGGTTGTTATGGCAATGATACCTAGTAGTCAGTACAGCTCCTTCAGTAATACAGTACCAGAATTACTACCCTGATCAGTAATAATCAATTTTAGGTATGACCACCCTGCTAAAAGTTTTGACAAGTTGGGCTGCAACAGTACACACTGGAATTGTCTTTGGGTATCAAGTAGCATAGTCACATACTACCAAAATGAAACAATTACCCTTTTTTACTTTTGTCTAAGGGACCAACCACATCATTGCAATTCTCTCAAAATGCACATCTATCAAGTGTAAGGGCACCAAGGGCACCTTGTCTTTTTTACTCACTGTGGCTATGTTCTGACAGTCAGAACAAGAACTGCAATAGGTAGCAACATCTTCATGAATTCTAGGCCAGTAAAATCTGTAAAACAGTCTGGCAAGGGTGCGGTCCTTCCCTTATTGACCAGCCATAGGATTATCACGTGCTGTGTGTAACAACTCAGTTCTATACTTTGGTGTGTGTGGCCAGTTGTTCTGTCTGTTTCTGTATTTGAGGATTAGCCCAAACTCTGTACAGTAGCCCATTCAATTTTTTAATCATTTGAATACCCTGTTTTTGTTTCACCCCCAGCTGCTTAAAATAATCTCACAGAGAAGCATTGTTAGTTTGCTCTGAAACAAAATCACAATCAGTTATCAGTTTAGTTTCAGCATTTTCATACTGCATATTAACCCTTTATGTCCGTAAGCCTTTTGTTGCCACTGTTTTTTCAGGCATCTTCATTCTTTCCTTGATTTCTGTATCTTGGAGCTGGGATCAAACAAATGTCCCTACCATCCTGAATTGTCTTTGCCTGTGCTCTTGTAATCACAGCTGCTGACACAGCAGAATTTACTCCCTTTATGATTAACTTCTCAATTCCTGGAAAGTTATTTCCAGTAATCACAGGTACAGGTAACTTAGGTGCTACCCCCACATTCAGTTGGTGTGATACCCCATTAATGCTCAGAGTCACTTGGGTGGTGGGATAGAATCAAATGTCCTCTTGGATGCAGATGATCCCAGTACCTGGTCTTTTTGCACAGTTCTTTCTCAGAACTTCAACATGCACCAGGGTCTGTCTGCTTCCTGAATCTATAAGTCCCTTCACAGTCTTATCTCCCACCTTGACATTTGTTAAACACTTGTCCCAATTTCCTAAGGCCAAATCTACTCCAATGTTACCGTCCTTATTTTTATGGCAGTTTCTTGCAATATGGCCTGGCTTATTACAGTTATAGCAAGTAAAGATTCTAGGTACAGATTTGTTACCTCTACCAGAGTTCTTATCTGACCTGGAGTTAAATCTGGAAAAAAGAGGGTCTTACAGGGCCTTGGCTGATACTTTGCTACTGTGGTGTCTATCTGGCCATTAAATAGTCCTCAGCCAAAGAAATGGCCTTTTTTCCTATTTTCTGGTTATTTTTTTTTTACCCAGAGCTGCATGTTTATAGCAGGATGTTGATAAATTGCTCTGTTGCAAATATGTGAATGATCTACAGTATGTGACTGTTTTGCCCTCTGATTGGAGCTATTTAATAAGGAGTTCTCTGAGTTGGGTGAAGATTTCTCGAGGATTGTCAACTGAGTGGTACTTCAGGGACTAGAATCTTTGCCTGTAGGCATCTCCTGAGATGTTATATCTTTTCAGGATTTCTCTTTTCACAAGGTCATAGTTTTCTGACTGCAGTGTCCATATTGCTGTAGGCAAGTTGGGCTTTACCGCTCATGTAAGGTACCAGCTTGACTGCCCATTGTTGCTTTGGCCTTTGGCAGGCTGTGGCAACCTTTTCTAACATTGTCAGGTACACTTTGATATCATCTGAGAACACAGCTTTGTAAGTTTAATGTCTTTTAAGTTGTTCGTGTTTTGTTGCTCTGCTGGAACTGTGCCAGATCCTCCAGCTTTGATAGCTTGCAAAGCATCCAGCCATTGCTGCTCCTGTCACTCATTTCTTCTCTTTTCTGCTGCTTTGTCTCTCTCTTTTATTGTATAGCCCACCATTTGAAGAAGGCAGATGTGCTTTCAGGTTCCTTCCTTGCTTGTTCTTCTTCCATTACCTGTGCCCTCTGTACAGTCTCAGTTTGGACTTTTGTTTCCATTAGTTTGGCTGCAAGTCTTCTGGTAATCACTCCTGGGCTTGCTGTTGCAGGATTCATAGCTTTCTTCATTGTTTCCCTGCTACCAGATCTGGTTCCCACACAAAACTCCTGGTTTAGAGTTTGCATGCTGCACATCTCACATTGCCTAACACCATCTGTGTTGTGGCATAGGCCAGGAAGCAGAGGAAAACCAGGAACAGTTGTAAAATTCACAAGTAGCATTTCATTATTATTAATAACAATTAAAAAAAATGTGCAGGATAGTTCTTATGCAGGCAGTTCAAACAAAGGAAAGTTCTTCATCTGAGGGGATCTCTAAATATAAATCTCAATCTCTCTAACAAACATTTCTGCACTTTTTTGAAGAAGTGTTTGCCTGGCAATTAATTACTGCATCCTGAGCTCATTAACAGGCATCTGTTTCTCACAAAATATATCAGAACTTTGTCCATTTCTTTCCTTGCAAGTGCAACAAAATAGAACATGGTGTCCCAGTAATAATTTTCTGTTGATAACTCTGCAAAAGAGTTCATGGAGGTCAAACTGTATTTTAAAGTTGACCCCATGAGTTCCAAATAGCTTTTTGCAATCCTTTCAATAGTTTAACTACTATATATATATTTTCAAACCAAAAGGATCCCAGTTTTGCACAAAGATTCACATATATTTTTATTACGACAGATAAGCAATGGGGAAGAAAAGATAGAAACAACAAGAAACAGTAAGTGAAGGCAAGGAGATAGTGGTGAAGGGGAGGAGGGATCACAAGACCATCAGAGTGATCAGTTCCTAGGTCTCACAAAATAATTTGGTTGCTCAATCAAATAGACAAGAGACAGAGAAGGAGAGACTAAAACAGATAGAAACATAGAAACATAGATTTTGATGGCAGATAAGGACCGCTTGGCCCACCCAGTCTGCCCATTTCCCTACCTAATGGATAAGCTGCAGATCCTAGTTAACTAGCAGCCTACTTCTTCCTACCCCAACCCCCTAGAATTGCCTTATTACTGTCCCATGCATGCTTGAATTCCACCACTGTTTTTGACTCCACAACCTCCTCCGGAAGGCCGTTCCATGCATCCACAACCCTCTCTGTGAAAAAATACTTCCTTAAATTACCTCTGAGCTGCCCCCTTCTATCTTCAAATTGTGCCCCCTTGTTCTTGCGCACCTCTTTTTTTTGAAAGATGCTACCCTCTTGGACTTTGTTGATTCCCTTGAGATATTTGAAAGTTTCTATCACGTCCCCCCTCTCCCTCCTTTCCTCGAGGCTATACATATTCAGCTCCTTAAATCTCTCTTCATATGTCTTCCAGTGCAGACCCTGCACCATTTTAGTTGCCCTCCTCTGGACAGCCTCCATCCTGTTTATGTCCTTGCAGAGATTGGGTCTCCAGAACTGCACGCAGTACTCAGATGGGGTCTCACCAACTGTCTGTACAGAGGGATAATAACTTCCTGTTTTCTACTGGTGATGCCTCTCCCTATGCATCCCAGTATCCCCCAAGCCCTCCTTGCTGCCCTCTCACATTGCTTGCCCTCCTTTAGGTCATCTGATATGACTACCCCCAGGTCCCTTTCCATTTTTGTTGTTGTTAGTATCTCAAACCCCATTGTATACTCTTCCCCTGGGTTTTTGTTTCCCAGGTGCATTACCTTGCACTTCTTAGCATTGAATCTAAGCTGCCATACATTTAACCATTCCTCTAACCTTGCCAAGTCCTTTCTCATCCTTTCCACCCCTCCTTGTGCATCAACTCTGTTGCAGATCTTTGTGTCATCTGCAAGAGACATACTTTTCCTTCCAGTCCCTCTGCAATGTCGCTATAAAGACATTGAAGAGACCGTCCTAATACTGAACCCTGTGGTACCCACTAGTAACCCCTTTTTCAGAGTGGATTCCATTTACTATTACTCTCTGTGTCCTATTCTCCAGCCAATTCTTTACCCAGGCTGTCATCTTGGGACCCACTCCCAGGCTGGCTACTTGTATATTAATCTTTTATGTGGGACGCGTCAAATGCCTTGCTAAAGTCTATGTAGGCCATGTCCACAGCCCTCCCTGATCTACTACTTTGGTCACCCAGTCAAAGAAATCTATCAGATTTGTCTGGCATGACCTTCCCACTGTGAATCCATGCTGCCTTGGGTCTTGAGCACCTCTGGCCTCTAGATACTCAACAATTCTTTCCTTCAGAAGTGATTCCATCATTTTCCCTACCACTGAGGTTAAACTAACAGGTCTGTAGTTTTCTGCTTCTGCATTGCTCCCACTTTTGTGAAGGGGAATCACATCTGCCCTTCTCCAGTCCTCGGGTACAACCCCATCCTCCCATGATTTGTTAAAGAGGATAGTCAGTGGTGTCACTAGTTCTACCTTTAGTTCTTTTAGAATTCTGGGATGAATCCATCAGGCCCCATTGCTTTGTCCACCTTCAGTTTTAAGAGTTTTTCAGAACCCTTTCTTCTGTAAATGGGCTGGTATCAACTTCTGTATCCAGAGTGTTTCTACTGTTTGTTTTAGGTACCTCCCACTTCCTTTGTAAATACTGAGCAAAAATATTTGTTTAGTATCTCTGCCTTTTCAGAGTCACCTTCTGCCCACCCTCCCTCCTCTTTATTAAGCCTCACTAGCCTCCCTTGGTCTTCCTTTGCTCCCCTGGATGTACCTATAAAAGGTTTTATCCCCTTCTTAACTGAGTTGGCTATCTTTTCCTCGGTTTGGGCCTTTGCTGTTCTGACTGCCTTCCCAGCTTCCTTTGCTTTAACTGATACAGTTCTCTGTCCTGCTCCTTCTGTGATTCCTTGTACTTCCTGAATGCTTTCTTTTCTCTTGAACCTTCACTGCCACTTCCTTTGAGAACCATAGTGGTTTCTTACATCATTTCATTTTGTTAATTTGCTTCACACAAAGGCTTGTTTCCTCTGTGATGGCAGTTTTATTATTCCCGTTGTTCTTCCACCCTCCTTCCTACCCATTTGCTAGTGCATTCCTTGAGCACTCACCCATTTTAAAGTCAGCCCTCCTAAAGTCCAGTACTTTTGCCTTTGTATGGCTTGACTCTATTGCCATGTTTATTGTGAACCATACTGTTCGATGGTCGCTAGTTCCCAGATGGCTACCCACTTCTACATCTGTGATCCCTCTCTTCATCTCCATTTGAGAGAACCAGGTCTAAGATTGCTCCCTCTCGAGTGGGCTCCAATACTAGTTGTCTAAGGCATGCCCCTTGTAGGGCATCTAGAATAACTCCTTTATTTGAAGTGGCTGCTGCAACTGCACTCCAGTTAACATCTGGCATATTCAGATCACCCATCAGCAATATCTCCCCTTTTTCTGCCATTCTAAGTATTCTTTCTATCATTTCCTTGTCCATTTCCTCCCCCTGAGAAGGGGGTCTGTATACAACCCCTGTGCAGATTGTGGTGCCGTTGCCCGGTCTCCAAATTTACCCACAGTGCTTCTTCTCCTCCCTGTTTTCCCTTTTGTTCTGTTGCTTTGATTTCTTCCCTTGTGTAAAGAGCTACTCCTCCTCCTCTTTTACCCTCTCTGTCCCTCCTGTAGATAGTGTATCCTGGTATGTTTATGTCCCAGTCATGGTTTTGTGTGTACCATGTTTCTGTGACTGCCATGATATCCAGATGTTCCTCCTCCATCAAGGCCACTAATTCAGGAAGCTTGTTACTCAGACTATAGGCATTGGTACTCATTGCTCTCCATTTTTTGATTGCTTTACCTTCTTTTGCAGCATCCCCCACTGACCTGTCTACCTCGGTCTTTTTCTTACTTAGTACCCTGTTTTGTAGGGAGAGGCTGGGATTTTCCTGCTGCTTATCAGTGCCCTTAATGCCATCTCCAATGTCATTAATGAACATATTGGATATTTGCTTTTAACTCCTTCTATGCAACAAATGGTACAGGGTCCTATTCAACTCTGCCACAGATTCCTGGAACAGCCTTCCAGTGGAGGTAGTGGGGGTCAAAACAGTGGTGGGGTTTAAGAAAGCATTGGATAGGCATAAGGGAATCTTAGTGGTGAGGAAGGGGCAGGGAGAAAGAGCTGGAGATTGAGTAGGTTCTATGATGATACTATAGGTAAGGAAAAATAAGCAAAGTGGGTGGGCAAAGTGGTCTTTATGTGTCATCAAATTCTATGTTTCTGTGTTTCTATGTTTACATTGATCCCAAGCTGCCAGATACCTGATCATCTATCCATTTAACCAGCTCCTTCTTTACATCTTGTGCCCCTCCTTATGTGTCTACCTTCTCACAGAGCTTGATGCCATCTGCAAAGAGAGAAATCTTGCCCTTAATGCCATCTCCAATGTCATTAATGAACATATTGGACAGAATTGTGACATGTACTGATGAGTGAGTAGTAAATATTTTTCTTTTTAGCCAAGATAGTGGCTGTATGTCATTTTTATTGTATTG
Source organism: Neoceratodus forsteri (assembly GCA_016271365.2). Taxonomy (NCBI): domain Eukaryota; kingdom Metazoa; phylum Chordata; order Ceratodontiformes; family Ceratodontidae; genus Neoceratodus; species Neoceratodus forsteri. The sequence goes on along the minus strand of CM057449.1, from coordinate 1,121,492,978 downwards.
TGTTTTTGTTTTAAGTATTTATTGCAACTGTAACTAGAAACTGTGTAAATAATTCAGGAAGCCATTGTAAATGTGCAGTTTGCTCAGTTGATCTGTGCCACCTTATCTGTTTTAAAATGACACGAAATGAAATGAAATGAATAAAACTTCTAGGCAAGGCCTAAATGAAGAGACATGCTGGTGGTGGTGGTTTTGCTGTGAATGCACACTTTGGCTTCTGCTGTGATGTTGTATCCAAATCTGCTATCCTCTTCTCCCATGAACTGTTCCTGTACTGGATCTCTTTCCCTTCCTTACTCCCTCCATTAATCAATGGTATATATGCCTCTCTTAGGTCTGTATCGCATTCTTCTGCACACACACTCACCTTCAGCTCCTCTCTTCCTTTCCCTGGTGAATTCTTATTTCTTGGTAACCTTAAAATTGATTGGCTATCCCCTTGGGAAAACCTACTGTTCCACTAATTAAAACCCTCATTACTACACAGCTCATGACTGAGCTCACTTGCCTCATCCCCCATTCCTCAAACTGCTCTCTAATTGACTTGGTCCTTCCTTTACACTCTCAGTACATTGTAGCCACAGATAACCTGATGGATGGTGTTAGCAGCCACTGCATGGCCTACTGTGTCTGGAAAATCTGCTGTCTCATATCCCCTCTGGAGTTCATTTGGGGTAACATATTCTATTCCCTTGATCTGCTCTCCCTACTTGACAAGCTCTGGAATACTGACTAGTCCCCATTCTCTACATCAACTGATACAGATAAGGCTCTGTCCCTATTCCAAACTAATTGCATTGCTGTCTGGGACAATCATGCCCCTGTTAGAAAGTCTAATGTCCATGGTTCTCACTTGTCCTGTATCTCAGAAGAGATTATTGACCTCTGTAAGACCTGGCAACTCCACAAAGCCTTTAGATCCACCAAGGACTTGTTGAGATACAAGTGACTCTAGAATGTCTTCTCAAAGGCCTCAATGAAGGCTAAATAAAATGATTTATCTGCCCAACTCCAGAACAATTTTACTTCCTCCAGCAGGTTCTGGAAGGTCTTTAACACACGTTTGACCTCCCACCCAGCCAATAACCCCTGTCCTAACTCCAGTCATTCACTCATTGCCAGTACTACTGAGCTTGCCTCCTCTTTCAAGGAATTCTTTACATCATTTGTGCTCTGTGCTCTCCCCAACCTCTTCCCCACACTATTCCCCCTTTACCTCTCTCCTGTCAATGCCAATCACTCTTTCTCCCTATCACCTATCATCCCCACCATCACCCTTGCAACCCTTTGGGCACTTAATCCTTGTAATGGTCACTGCACTGATAGTCTACACCTAAAGCTTCCTGTCCTCTATGCTTCTGTTGATGTTGACCCTCTTACTACCCTCCTTAGTCTCTCCATTTTAGTGCAGTACATTGTGTTTGGAAATAGGCCAAGATCCTCCCCCTGTAAAAGGAGGGGGACCTTCCTCCCCTGGGATCTACTGCCTCCTCTTGCTTCTCCTTACTGTGGCTAAACATCAGGACAAACATGTCTTCTTCCCACACTCTATCTTCCTTGACTCACCTGGCCTCCTGTTCCCCTACCGTACCAAAATGGCAGTCGGAAAGCCCACTCCTCTGCCTACTCCCTCCTTTGGGTCACTGATTCCATTCTGAAGGGACTGGACCAGGAACACATTACCACTGCCATCTTCATCTATTGCCAAGGCCTTTGATAGTGTCACACCCCTTGTTTTGCATACATTGAAGGAAGCTTGACTCTCTGATCTGGTTGTTGAATGGTTCCACTCCTATCACACTGACTGATACCAGTCAGTTAAAGTAGGTAATGTCTTATCCACACCCCTCCCCATTTGCTTCAGTGTTCCACAGGGTTCAATCCAGGGTCCCATTCTTTTCTCCATCTTCCTTAAAGAGGGACTCTGGTCAAAAGTGCTACATTGCAGAATTAGAATAAGCATACCCCCAATAAATGTCATACCAAGCATTAGGTTTCTGTGTTATTTCACTTTAAATTTATGGGCTATTTTATAACCCTGATTTCACTACCTGTTTTAAAAAAAAACAGGTTCAGTGAGGCGGTGCTGATGATGTCATCTCCTGAACTCACAGTCTAGCCCTCCCTGTCAGAAAGCTTATAGGACCTGTTTCTCTAAAGCTAAAAGATCATTCTGCAGTGATTTTCACAAGTAAAACAGGCAGCACCATTTTAAAAACAGTGCTATAGAATCTATGTGTTTTAGGTTTTGCAACAAAGTTGACAATTTTTATTTTAATGCCTTTTTGGTATGGTTTCATTTCTCCAGAGTTCCAGGATGCTGAATCACCATGCCTCCAGGCTGCTGATACCATGTAAAGTGCTACTCTGCATTGCCTGTTTGGAAGTTGCATTGCTACAAATATTGCAATGTTGGTAAATGCATTGCTGTTTGTCAGTGTCTGCTTTACAATAAGTTTTAATAGGGGCCTTATATGTGTTAAATCCTTCTATGGGTGGATGTGTTAACCTTCATAAAACAAACGTTATAATCTGGAGTACAACGCAGATGAGCCTGAATATAGCTCAAGTAACAGTCTGTCAATGAGAAAACAGAAAATGAGATCTGCTCACCTGAGTAACCCGGTCATTCATACTTTGATGATGAATAACATATTGATTGATTGAGTGACTGGGTGATTAAGCATTGAGCTGGCCACTGCATATAAACTCTTAGTAGGGTTTGAAAACAGCACTACCTCTCCCACCCCCATTTACAGGGTGATGGAATAATTGATTTAAAGAGCCATCCTGAGAAATCACCTCAATTGAATGATAGGTGTGAATGATCACAGCCTTTCACCACATCAGAGATATCCAGTCTGCAAATCTCACATTAGTGTGCTGTGACTTAGCATTCAGCAACCCTGGAGAAAAGGACCACAACCAAAAAGCACCAAAAACAAAAATATGAATTTGTCAACTTTGTTACAAAACCTGAAACACGCATAGGTTTTAAGGCAATGTGTATTGAATGGTGCTACCTGTTTTACTGAAGAAAACCATTTGCACATAGTTTTTTTAAACTTTGCCGAAGCAGGTCCTGTAAGTTTGCTGACAGGGAGGGCCGGACTGTGAGTTCAGGAGATGACATCATCAACACCTCTTCACTGAAACTGACTTTTTTAAACAGGCAGAGAATTTAGGGTTGTAAAATGATTTGTAACTTTTAAACAAAGTAACTTAGGGATCTCAATTCTGGCATGAGGGTGATTGGAGCCATGTTGATCCATATTCTGAATTTATTGATGCCAGTAATTTGTGACCATATTCCCTCTTTAATGAGTCCTCTTCTGCTTGTATCAATGAAACATTCTTATGTATGTTGATGATACTATCCTCTTCTCCACAAGTTCTTCAGTCACTGAACTGGAATCCTCACTGCTGTGTGACTTTGATAATGTCCAGCACTGGGTCTGCTCAAACCAGTTTATATTGGACACCAGAAAGACTGTGTCCATGTCTTTTGTCAATAGGCTGACGTTATCAGTGCTCTACTCTACCCCTGTCTTTTAAACCTTGGATGGTGTTCCCCTTGAGGGGGTCTCCTCCTTCAAATATCTTGATGTGGGCCTAGATAGTAACCTGGATTTTATTTCTCAAATCAACACCATCCACAAAAAGCTCTGCCCCAAGCCTGGTGTCCTATTCTGCAACAAATCTTGAATCCTACTCCTGGTCCACTATGATAATCTTTAAAGTGGTCTTGCTAGTGCTCAACTACAAGGATGTGCTCTATGGCACTGCCCCAAAAAACACCCTGACCATACTGGACTCAATCTTCCCTTCCTTCTGTCATTTTGCCACAAACTCTTCCCAACTACTCATCACTGTCACCTCTTTCTGTGCCACTCACTCCACTCCTTAGATTCCTGATGTCTTTCACACTGTGCCTTCTTTCTATCCATGTACTGGCTTTCCTTCCACCTTCCTTCATTCTCTTCTGTCCCTGCTTCTCCTTTATGCCTATTCATACTACTTCTCTGAAACCCATACTTTCTCAGTCCACCCTGCCAGACCTTTGCTGGTTAAGATGCATTCTCTGTGCTTTTCCCTGCCACCAGAAATAATGTCCTTGCTGCAAGATGCCTCTGTTCTACTCAAGTCTCTCTGAAATCCCTCCTAAATAATATCTTTAACCCCACTTGCATCTGCCAAAAGCTACTTCTGTGACTGCATCTTCCAATCCAGTGCTTTACAGAGCACTGGTATTTGAATTGTATACAGACCCGTATTGTTATGTATTTATTTACCAATTGTAAATAGGTATATTTGCATTCATATTTTATCTTTCATGCACTGTTTATTTCCTATTTGTGTACTGTACAATATGTAAATAGTGAACTTTTGCATTATTTTACTTCCTGTAATTATTTGTACCAATTTTTGCTCTTGTTCTCCTTAATGTTACCCCACCATCAGGGTGCACTTTGAAATGAGCTTCAGCTCAGTGTGCCTTTCCCAATCACCAGTTTTTAAATGAATAAAATACATTTATTAAGGTTCATAAAAATCATACAGTTTTGGAACTTGAACACTTAACTTATTCAAAAGCCCAGCAACTTCACCATTATGCTACAGAATGTTCCCCAATTCAGTCTTAGGGCTCAATTCTCAAAAAGCCCTTAGACTGATGTAATCTACAGCAAATGGCAGCTTGCATGAAAGCCTGGTGTGCCAAGGACACTGTGCCCAATTCTCTGTTGAGCAGGGTCCCACTGGCAAAGTACCATGGTTTATGACAACTCTGACCATGCACCAAACAGGCAGTGCATCTAGAGGGTATGCCACAAGTTTTGGCTACTTCAGTAAATGATGTATGCACCTTGCCTTGGTGTACAACTGCTTATTTTCCAGGTCAGTGGATGGTGCTGTTGTGTGTGGTATTTTTATGAGCACATCCAGCCATGGGGTGGCTTTGTTTGATGTTTGGGGCCACTAGACCACCAGGATGTTTTTTTAAAACATATGAATATGGGTGACATCACAGCTGGAAAGGGGAGACCACGGCACATTGCCAGAAACAGATCAACTCTCCCAGAGGAGAATTTTCTAAGTACCCTTAGACCAGCCTTGGCTGGTCTAAGAGTAGTTAAAAGTTCTCCTTCTGGGAGAATTCTGAGAATCCTGCATTAGGGGATATGGTAGCCTGTGTCTGCCACAAGCCCTCTAGCACTATGCCCATTTTGGGGTGCACGGGTGGTGCAAGCCCTGTTTGGGGAAGTCAGCCTGTGGTTGACACAGGCTGGCATTGAGAATTGTTCCTGGCATAACGTTTAGTGCAAGAGGTGCTTTGCTCCATTCTTTGTGGTGCAAGCCCCATGCACCATGTCAGGAGCTTTGAGAATCAAGCCCTTGATCTTTTAAAGGACTACACCATAGCAAGTATAATAGATGCTGCTAATGTAGCTGCATAGTAATTTCTGGTCCAAAGAAACTGCTTGTTCACAGAACTGTAACTGTCCCTGAGATGTCTCACTGTGGGGCTTCTGAAATCAACACAGGAGAATAAATAAATTCACTTTTGCACTTAACAACCTTTGATGTAAATTTACTAGTCTAATACCACACCACCATAGAACACTTTTGTGGTAAAAATTACCCTTTAAAAAATTCTTAACAAAGTTTTACATCCCCGTCAGTGTTCACACCTGGTATCTTCTAGAAACTACAAAACTGTAAGGAACTCAGTGGCAGTCAAACTCCTGGTCCCTTGCACACATAACTGGTTGTTGTTTCACTGTCACTAAGTTGCTCTCAACTGAATGGCAGCCCCTGTAGTATAAAAGTTAAATGGTAAGCTAAGAAAAAGCATAACAGTTCCCCTGAGTTGGAATCAAGGCAGTGTATTCAAGAAAAACTGTTTTAGGAGCCCCAAGGGGACATCTCAAGGGTACTTATGGTAATATGCCAAGGAAGCTTTTGTTTTAATGCATAATGTATGGAATGTAGTTGTGTGTGCACCAAAGTAAGAAACTTACTGTATATTTTAATTATATAGATGTTCATGAAATGCTCCTATGTCAGTTGCAAAGCCCATGGCTTTAATTCATAGGAATTAGAACTAAACTCTTAAGCTTCATTTCCAAAGCCCATGTCTTTCACCCCTGTACAACAGAAGGTTCTCAAATTCAACCTTACAAAAACCATTAAGTATCCCAATCTGTGGCTTGCCATAGAACTGCACTGAATCCAGCAAAAAGTACAATAGTTGCCATATTTTTTCTTAAGGTTTACAGTATTCAAAGTGCATTCCCTAGATCATGTCAAGCTCCTTTATGATGCAAACATTTGTGAAAACTGTTCTTTATTTGCTTCATGTTTTACTTCCTCAACAAGGAGCATAAGAACACTATTTTTCTACTTCATGGCTTCATATCATTCATAGAAAACAGAATATCTGTGTGAATGATTTCTGGCAATTATTAAGATGACTAAATCAGTACAGAACCATTGAAAGAGCAACATTTGAGTATCCAGAATTGTTCTGACAGTACCCTAAATTTCTCATCAAGTTAATTCACTGTGGTAGTGCCTCTAGCACCTTTTTCTTACTTTATTTATTTGTCATATTTGACCAGGAAAGGCACACTAAGTTGAAACAGATTTTTCAGGTGCAGCCTGGGGATAAGGAGTTAAATGGACCTGCTTTACTGATGGAGGAATGTTGGCCATCACACAGGCAAAAATCCCCTCCTCTTCATCGATAAGTGCCATGGCATATTTTACTTCCTCCAATGTAAACCCGGAACTCTGTGGTTATAGAAAATCCAAAAAGTCTGCCAAAGAATTGCATCAGACATCCCCTTGTCTGTGTCCCTTCCCCTGTAACCTAGCCTTAGAAAGGCAGGTAGGATTCCACCCATGGGGAGGGGGGTAGCCCTGGCACTGCCCACGGGGGGGAACAACTGGGGCAGCTCAAAGGTCATGAGGCATCTGGAGGGAGTGGAGAGTGAGAGGTTAAAAACAGCTGTAGTTGGCAAATCCCTCTCACTCTCCTCATCCTCTTCAGATTTCCCACCCACCTTCATAAAAGCCATAATCCAGGTCAGCCAGGCTAGAGTAAAGAACCCTTTGTCCCACTACATATACCATTGTCAGGGCGCCATGATTATGGCACTGTCATTAGGGCACCCAAATGAAGACAAAACCAAACCAGGCACCCGGGAATTCTGGGTGCTGTTCTTCATCTTGCCTCCACCCTGATATGCCAAGGGTGGAGGTGATTATATTTTTTAAAGGGGGGCAGGAAGTACAAGCCCCCATGATGAGGGATGTGGGGTAGAACCCAGCATTAACCCTACCAAAACCATCAGCACACTGTGTGTCTGCACTGCAGTGCCTGGTCCCTAATTGGCAATGCCCTATTGCCTGCACTCCAGTTTCCTGCAGTGCTTTTACAGGAGCAAAGTTGTATGTGAGCCACCCCACTATGGATGATCACACTAGGGGTTGGGTAGGAGTTTCCCAGTTTTCTCTCAGAGTTTTTTTTCCCCCAACTCCTCCAAAAGGGTTTAACCAAATGTAGAATTAGCTCTAATAATAAAACTGTCACAGTTGCTGTACTATAGTGGCTTGTGAGTCTCTCAGAGCAATAGTACAACAGGAAACAAGAAGAAGGAATTGAATTCTTCCAAAGGACTATTCTTCTCTAGTTGCCATGAGTTGCATGGAGCTGCAAGATATGTACTCCATTTGGGCAATGATAGTCTAATCTCATTGAGCTTGCCTATGGGAGAGGTGCCACCAGAAAGAGGTTGCCACTTGCCACCTCTGCCACATGAACTCCCCATTCACTGAAGGTGAGCCAACCTAGAAAGATAAATCATTCCCTTGGTCCCCTTGGCTGCACAGGGGTAATTCCTGTAACAGTAAGGGGTGCAGAGATCTGCAGTGACTTATGTGATCTCACATCTGAGTACGTCACTCCACCTTTGTGTATAAATCATTTAATAAACACATGGCTGTGACCATTTCTCCAAGACCTGTGGCATGTGTATTCTTCCAGGGGAAGGGTATGGGGACTAATAAGACAGTAAGTACATAGATCAGGGAGCAGCCTGTTCCTATGTAAGTCACAGTAACACCAAAAGGACTTAGGAATAAATAGGCCACTCACCAATGTTATAGTGGAATAAAACAACTCTACTTATGCATACACAACAAGGGTGGCCCCATTACACCAACATTTTGAGGTACAGTATAAATCTTCCCTTCAACAGGGTGACTTGCTTACCTACAAATACATGTATAACACCTTCTCACCATATGGTTACAACAGAGTGTTTAAAGTCTTAATAATGCAAACCAATAAACAAACTTGTAAAGGCAAGAAGTGGACCACAACAAAATAATTCTTATGACCACAATCTATAGTGACAGTTTCGGGGACATAAAACATATTTTGATTACAAACTGGAAAAATTTACAATCAACTGAAGGAAGTCATAGAGAAACCTCTTATAGTGGCTAAAAGAGCAAGGAACATAACAGGCTGATTAGTAAACACTGATCACAAGATACCTATACATAGGGAGGAACATTTATTGTCCACAATTGATTTCAAAGGCAATTATCCACGTGGCTGGTGCACTAATTGCTCAAATACTTATAAATTAAAAGAGATTTATAACTCTAACAACAGAGAGAGCATAGTTATACAAGATATCATTAACTGCCAAACCATGTAGGTGGTTTATGAGATAGTGTCCCTGTGATCTAATTTACACAGGGAAAATGAGGAAACATCAAACACAAATATGAGAATATGGGGGGTGTTTAGGAGAAGTAATGGAGACTCTCCATTAGCTAAGCATTTTAAATTGAATGGCCATACTATAGCAAGTCTAACATTCTTTGAAATTGAAAAAGTCAAGCTGTGTAGAAGAAGGGGGATCTGAAGGCAAACCTTTGACCAGGGAAGCCTACTATAGAGACAGGTTTAAAGCTAGTTATAAGAGATTTGGTCCAATTGATGTTAATAACTGGCTTCCTATTATTTAATTCATGAAAAAATCTTTCATATTTTTTTCACATCCTTATATCTATCTATATTAGATTATGGGACACCACATTGGTGAACTGTTCATCTAAGGGACCTCTCTCTCTCTGTTCCTTTACATATGGACTTAAGGTAAGTTAAGCCCCTATGACATTAGGGAACAGTTTATGTGTTAACAACCCCACTCCATATTCGCTTACCCCTCCTGTGTTTTTTGGACCCCTATACTCAGTAGTGTTCTGGGTGTATACCCCTTCTTAAGTGTATCTTAAGTGTACTATGATTTTTGAAAAAGAGGTAACTAGAGTTTTATTTTTCTGTTGGTAATATAGTATACATTCACAATATGGTGTCTACTTTGCATTATGGTCACGATGTCATTGATAGCATTAGGGCTATGCATATTACAATAAAACCCCATTTAACCAATCTTCAGTGTGTTGAGTCCATTATTGTTTAATGTATTTATCCATGAACTGCAGTTAATTGGTGCCACAAATTTATTTAATTTGCTGATGATACTAAGCTAGGAGGACTGGTTGACACTAGCTTTAACAGGAATAATATGACCAGGGATCTGAATACTATTGTTAAGTGGGTTGACCCAAATCAGATGCAGCTTAACATGGAGAAATGTGTTGTCATGCACGTTAGTAGGAATAACATTTTGTAGGACTATTTCATACATGGGGCAAAAGTCACAGCTGTCAACACTGAGAGGGATTTAGGTGTGTTCAACAGCAAAAATCATAAGAATAGCTATCAGTGCTGGCAAGTGTCCAAGTGTAGTCATTTAATAACTTGTGTCAGAAGATCTTTTTTTTTTCAAAATCTGATTCAGGAGGGAGCTGAATGGCATTGTCCACCTATGGACAAATGACCTGGCAGGGAATGGGATTAGAGCAGTGCAGCAGGAGTTTGTGGAGTTGGGGAGGGGCCTAAGACAAGTAGCATGCACTGTAACTTTCTCAGAAGTGCTGTCTGTCTATGGCATGGGTAAGACTAGTGAGTGCTGCTCCACAGGATTCAATGACTGACTGAAAAACTGGTATGGAGCACAGGGATTTGGCTTCATTGTGAACTGGGAGTCCACCTGGAGGGATGCAGTCCTATACTGGCATGATGGCCTGCATCTGTCTGTGAGGGGAACCAGGATCCTAGGTGATAGGTTTAAATGCTTCTTTGGAAAACATTTAAACTAGTCACAGGGGGAGTCACTGAAGAGAAGCAGGGAAATCCCAGATCCCCCTACAAAACAGGGTAGTTAGTGAAGTAGACACAAAGGTAGAGAAGTCAATAGGGAGCAAGATGGGGGTAAATCCAGAAAAAGGCAAAGGCAGTAAGGATAGGGATGAGCTTAAAAGGGGTAAGGCTATAAAAAATGGAGGGCGATGGGTGCCAATGCCCATAGTCTGTGTAACAATCTCCCTGTACTACTGGCCTTGTGGAAGAGGGGTGCCTGAATATCATGATAGTCACAGAAACAAGTTACACAGAGAACTATGACTGGGATGTCAACATACCAGGGTACACAATTTACAGGAGGGCCAGGGAGTAAAAGAGGAGGAGGAGGATGAGGAGTAGCTCTCTACATAAAGGAAGGAATCAAAGCAACAGAATTAAATGGTAAACAGGGAGGGTAGGAGGCACTGTGAGTCACCCTGGAGAGAGAGAAAGAAAATGGCACCACAATCTACACAGAGGTTGTTTACAGATCCCCATCTCAGGGGGAGGAAATGGACAAGAAAATGATAGAAGGAATCCTTAAAATGGCAGAAAAAGGAACAATATTGTTGCTGGGGGATCTGAATATTCCAGATATTAACTGGAGTACCTTTACTGCAGCCACATTCAAGAGCAGGGTCATTCTTGATGCCCTACAGGTGGCATGCCTCGGACAGATATGTAGGAACCCACTCGGGAGGGAGCAATCTTAGACCTGGTACTTTCAACCAGGGATGGAGAGAGGATCTCAGATTTAGAAGTGGGTAGCCATATGGAACAAGCAACCATCAAACAGTGTGTTTCACAATAAACACAGCTGTAAACTCATGCCATACAAAAGCAAGTGTGTTGGACTTTAGGAGGGCTGACTTCGGCAAAATGGGAGACTGCCTCAGAAAAGCACTAACAAACAGGCAAGAACGAGGGGTGGAAGAACAATGGGGACCAATCAAAACTGCCATCACAGAGGCAACAAGCCTTTGTGTAAAGCAAATCAACAAAACTAAGTGAAAGGGTCACGTGATGCAGCTCACTGGGTAGGACATGCTCCATCTAAGCTCCGTTCATGCAACTCATTTTTACTAATAATTACTATCTTTTCACAACAGATTGTGGTTTAAAATTAGCCCTCACAACAGCTATATGGACTCGTTTTCATGGGAGGTGCCTTTTGGGCCAGATTGGAGGCAGAAATGAGACAGGCAGTGCCTTGACATATACAGCCTGTCTCCCCAGAGAAACAACCCAAGAAACAGTGATCAAACCCCATGGCTACTGGCTGCATGCAGGCAGTTTCATCTTCTCCCACAACATCTACAGACACCTCAGTGCTCACTCTGGACTGGTTTTTAGCAGAGTTTCAACCATTTAAGGAGGAGATTCACTGCCTTGTAAAAGATGTTAAAATGATCACAGATGCCATAGAAGATACCAACAGACGTCTGTCAGATAATGAGGCCCGCATTATCTTGGTTGAGAGGCGGGTGGATAAGATGGAGTCACAAAGCACTATGTTTCGGCAATCACTTAAAAGATTAGAAAGCAAAATCGAAGATCTCAAGTGCAGAAGTTGCTGAAACAACATTGTGATTGTAGGCATACTGGAATGGGAGTAAGGCACAGACACAATAACATTCACTCAAAAGCAACTGAACAAGATAGCGGGGCCCTCCCCCTTCAGTCCTACTTACACCCTTGAGAGAGCACTTAGAGCTCTCAGACTGATGTCCTCACCAAGTGCACAGCCCAGACCTCTATTATGCCAATTCCTGAATTTCCAAGAAAAGCAACACGTTATACTGAAGTTGAAAGAATTACATAAAATACTGTGGGAAGGGCGAAAGATCTGCATCATTCAGGATCTGACTGCGGCTGTTCGACAAAGACAACTGCAATTCCATCCAATCGTGTCCAAATGTATAATGGCTGGCATTAAATTTCATATGGTATACCCAGCAAAATTGCAGGTACATGTCGATGGATCCTGATCTTCATGTGAGGAGTTTGAATCAGCGATGGATTCCTTTAAAAAAAAAATGACCGGCCCTGTTGACCAACCGTTGAGATCTAGAAGCCAACTATTGGGCCATACTTATCAGCACCTGAAGCTTAAAGTTCTTTTTTTTCTTATTGTACGTCTTACACCTCTTATGCACAAGTACATGATAAATCGCAGGGATATGAGATCCTTTGGTCAAGAGACATCACTTTGTCAAGACCCCAAGACAAGGGGTGAATTGCTCCTTATCACGGTATCGTAATCTTGTTCAAATATAATCAAGAGGCAAATAATAGCTTTCAGTGAAGTTTATTTTAGAGAGAACAGCTGCCACAAATAGTTTCTTCAAGCCCTTACTTCAGTGTGGCTGAGATCTGATCTGATGCTGCCAGTAGGTGTTGTTTCCTCGTTACTCTGCGGCCGAGAGACACAGTACAAGGGCTGATTTTAAGACATTATCTAGTGACTGCAATGTTTAATTAGTGTAAATGTTACCCTCATTTAAAATTGGGCATACTACATTCTTTTAATGTGGTCAAAGATTTCTCCAAGGGCAGAATGTTTTGTTTTTTCCAGCCACTACATACAGAGAACGCATGCTTGTAAAAACGGACTTTATTAACGCCCCCTTGTCATGTTTGTGTGTTAATGTTTTTCTTGTTAAAAGAGTATGGGTTTTGTTTAATGGATCTTACAGTATAGTTTTTACTTATATATAGTTTAGAGCTAACAAGTTTCATATTCCAGGCTTGTGGGGCATAAGTGTGTTATAAAGGATTTCAGGTTATTCCCCGGTGGGAACTTCATCAGTTGTTAAAATTACAAGGTAATGAACAATAATCAAGAATAAGATATAAGTTAAAATAGTTAAACAGCTGCAATCTCATTAATATATGTGAATCGGTGGGTGGGGAGAGGAGGGCCTTCAACTAGTTGTTCGTCACGTGCCATAATGGAGGGTTGTTCTTTCCATGACTATACAGGAAGGAATTTACAAGGTCTTATCCCAGGTAGGAATATGACCATTGGCATTATAGTCATTTTGTCAGGGTTTTTCTCTGGAGGGGGGAGGAGGTAGGGTATGATGAAGACTCTCAAAAGTGTAGGGACAGAAGGGGGATACTTTGCTGGTCATTATCAATGGTAACAGACATTATAGGGTGGGATTGGTGCCAAATGAAGAATCTTGTTTTTGTAGAAAAGCAAATATCTGATCTACAGCTCATACCTAAGAAAAATGACTCAACCACTTAAATTCTCCACATGAAATATAAAAGGAGCAAGACACCCTATGAAATGACTCAAACTGCTGAAACATATGGGCAACTTACAGTGTGATGTGATGCTAATACAGGAAACACATGTATTAGAAGTTGAGGCCACATTTCTGAGGAGACAGCAGGTGGGACAAGTATTTGCAGCAGGAGATTCTAAAAATAGTAGAGGGGTAGCTGTTTTAATTAATAGAGCACTCCCCTTTACCTGTGATCAGTGCATAAGGGATAAAAATGGGAGATTTGTATTTGTTAGGGGCAAAATCCATAATTTTCCCATTTTGTTAGGTAGTGTTTATGGCCCCAACAATGATTCCCCTCTGTTTTTCATGGAACTCCTATCAGCATTGATATCTCACTCAAACATTTCAATGCTTCTAGGAGAAGACTGAAATTTACCGTTTGACCCACATCTGGACAAGTCTACTGGTAAGAAATCCGATTACCTCTCCCCCACTCAGAGAGCCATTAGAGATTTAGTTGACCATATGGGCTTATGTGATCCATGGAGAACATTAAACCCCACGGCAAGGGAATTTACATTCCATTCTGCTGTTCATGGCTCTGCATCTCGTCTTGATTACTTTTGGGTGAGTAAGTCTTTTTTACAGGGTCTCCTGAACTGTAGGCTGGAACCGGGGTCGGGTTCTGATCACTCCCTTGTTACCTGTCTGATCTCTCTTTCACTTAATTGGGGTTCGGACAGACAATGGAGATTAAACAATCAATTACTAAAGGATAAAGCAGTAATAGATCACATTCTATCCTCCCTAGAAGACTTCAAATATACCAACTGGGGCACCACTCAATCCACTGCTACAGAATGGGGTGCTATAAAATGTTATTTATGGGGAGAATTTATAAAATTATCATCTTTTAAAAAGAGAAAAGAGGTTCAAGAGACCAAATCACTTCTGAACCAGATTAGAATTAGAGAGAAAAATCTATCCCTCAGAACTTCTGATTCTGAAAAAGAAGATTTAATTAAGCTTCAGGACAGATATTCTGAACCACTTAGAGATAAGGCGGAATGGGAGATTTTAAAAACACAAGCCACTTATACTGAACACGGAGACAAGACTGAGTGACTCCTAACTCTTCAACTCAAAAAATTAGAATTTTCCAGATGTATAGTTGCAATAAGCAGTGAACCCCATGAACCCATCAAAATTCAAGCCAAGGACATTGTCCAAGAATTTGAACACTACTGCAGAAATTTGTACGCCCAAATGTCCAATCGTCCTTCCCAAGATCAGGTAGTTATTTGGCAGATATACCTCTTCCCACTCTTAACCCCACACAAGCTGAAGGGCTCATAGCACTTTTAATGAAAGTGGACATAATTAAGGTGATTAAAGAACTACCCTCAGACAAAGCTCCAGGTCCAGATGGTTATTCATCCAATTTTTATAAAACATTTTCTCCACAATTAGCACTCTGGTTACTAGTGGTTTTCCAATTTATGTTGAGTGAGGGAGGGCTAGACATCAGGTTTTTGGAGGCAACTATTGTGGTTCTCCCCAAAACAGGCAGAGACCCAGCTTTAGTCTCTAACTACCGTCCCATCTCGCTTCTCAATTGTGATTTTAAAATCCTCACCAAATTACTGTCACAGAGGTTAGAGTGGGTACTCCCCTTACTTATCAGTGCTGACCAAGTAGGGTTCATGAAGGGCAGATCCTCAGTAGACCATCTTCGTCATTCATCTAATATTTTCTCTGTGTCACGGGATGCCTCCCAAGCCATGGACTTGATCTTCTTCAACGTAGAAAAGGCCTTTGACAGGGTTGACTGGCAATTCCTATTCAGAACCCTACATAGATTCAGGTTTCCCTCTATATTCATCTCCTGGATAAAACTTCTCTATTCCATTCCTACTGCCAGGATTTCTTGTAATGGCTTTCTCTCTTCTTATTTTCCCCTAGCAGCAGGTACCTGACAAGGATGTCCCCATCACCTCTGGTTTTTAATCTATATCTAGAACCCCTCATAATAGCAATACAGAAATCTCAGGTGCTACATAGTATTACTCTAGGTACAATTACAGAAAAGACAGCAGTATATGCTGATGATATTCTCTTGCATAGTACCCACATCAAACATTCTCTTCAAGCTCTTTTTCACATAATTAAGGTATTTGGATCCTTGTCCAACTACAAAGTTAACACGGAAAAAAACTCAGTTTTTCCACTTAACCCCAAAGTGCTCAAACATCAAGTTTTGGAATTAGGTCTTAAATGGGCTCCCAAATCCATCACTTATTTAGGTATACATCTTTCAACCAATGACAGGCAGTTACGTATTATGAATCTGGATAACCTGCTTAAAAAGGATCAAAAAGATTTAAAACGTTGGCAGGACCTGCCTATTACCTTGTGGGGATGAGTAAACATTATTAAGATGAATGTCCTCCCACATCTTTTCTATCCACTCCACCTTTTAAATATTTGGCTTCCTAAAGCCTGGTTTAAATCAATCCACTCATGTTTTTCTGAATTTCTTTGGAAAGGCAAACCACCCAGAAGAGCATTTCACAAGTTTGCAGTCCCTAAATCTTTAGGAGGACTTAAGCTACCTCATTTCAGACTATACTACTGGGCAAGCCACTTGAATAAATATCTTCACTGGATTCTACTTAGTGATCCACTAAGCCAGTCATTTTATATACTCCTGGATCAGAATAGAAACAGATTTAATAGTGGCTACTGGGATGAATCCAGTGGCCTTATTCCATTTGAAACTTAAAAAATTACCCCTTGCCCTTTGATATACCCCAGTAGGACATTCTGTCCGTATTCATAACCAGCTATGCAATATGGTGAAATATAACACTATATATGACCTTTCCCAACCTATCTCACAGAACCCCAACTTTCAGATTGGAGGAAAACTAATACCACACAATTGGATTCTACAGATACAGCACAGCACGGTAAGAGACTTCCACAACCAAAATCATGACTGGTTATCTACAGCAGAAATTTTACTTAAACTTGGCCTAGAGAACAAATGGACTTTCCAGGTATATCAGCTATGGCATATGCTTATTTCAGTAAACAAATTAACCCTGATATCCCCAGGGAATGGATGTATACAGCCAGTCTCCTACCATCAGCCCCTCATGCTGTTTGCTCATTGTATGCCTTGCTTTACCCACTAATCTTTCCCACTGTAGATGGCATTCCCTCTTACTGGAACTCCCTATACCCCAATTCCTTTTCTAGATGGCCTAAAATTTGGGAAACTTGTCATAAATTTATTACGCAGGACAGACTAAGATTAATGCAAGTACAAATATTGAATGATATGTCTTTGACACCTTATAAGACACATAAAATGGGAAGAGCTGCAACCCCGCTACGTAATAGATGTAACAAAGGTACGGGTACTCTGATCCATGTATTTTGGGAATGTTCCAGAATATCTCCATTATAGAATTTCATTAAAGAAAAAGCAGACCCCCTACTTGGTTTACAGGATTATTTCACCCCTGAAGTATGCCTTTTAGGGGACTTTATGGGATTTCCATTAATGGTTAGAAACTATCATATTACAATGATGGCTATGTCCATCAAGAAGGTGGTATTAAAACACTGGAAAGATTCTCTCAAACCGTCATACATGGAATGGCTACAAGAACTCCATCATAATCTGAGGATTGAAAAAATGATAGCCAATTTAGCTAATCGCTCAGGAGTATACAGGAAAAGATGGGAAAATCTACATGTCTTGTACACCCTGTAACTTACTTGAATATCTAATTGTTAAAAAGGTATGTTAATCGGTCAAAATCTGCTTTTCTATTACAATTCATTTAAATTGGCACCAGGGCAGGGTGGTGGGAGGGGGCACAGGGAAAGAGAGAGAAAGGATGGAGGGGGAGGGGTAGTTTAGGATTTAACTTTTTTATTTTTGGGGTAAGTTTAGCTTAGTTGGCACGCCCAGGTTGATTATATGTAGTTCCTGTTATCTTCCCCGTCCCCTGCCTTGCAGCTGGCACAGCCCTCCAGCTCCAGCCACAGAAGGGGCTCTGAGCCACCAGCGGGCCGGCGGCAACCTCCAGCTGACCAAGAGATCCAGGAGGCCGGGAGAAGCAGTGTGAAAGCCGGCACAGCCCTCCAGCTCCAGCCACAGAAGGGCTCCGAGCAGCCAGCGGGCTGGCGGCGACCTCAACCGACCAAGAGATCCAGGAGGCCGGGAGAAGCAGTGTAAGCCGGCACAGCCCTCCAGCTCCAGCCACAGAGGGCTCCGAGCCGTAGCCGGGCTGGCGGCGACCTCCAACCGACCAAGAGATCCAGGAGGCCGGAGAAGCAGTGTGAAAGTGCGGGCAAAGCCACAACCAATCGAGGAAGTGACCGCTGTCTCTGCCTGCTTCCGATTGTGCGCCTTTCCCATTGACTTTAGCTGGACTCTGCAACACTATTCTGGATGGGATTTTCTGCTTAGCTGTAACTTTTATTAAGTAATCTTAAAAAGAGCTGTTTTAACTTAAAATTGTGGGCAATTTAAACATTGTATTGATGTGATGTTTGCTAGTGATTCAGCCTTTTTCTGGTGATCTGTGTGGGCTGGACACTTAGGCACCTAACCCCCCCACCAAAGCCTCCCAGTCTTTTGTTGTGCAGATTTCGATCCTTGTACCTAATTACAGGTTGCCTGCAATAAAGTAGCTTTCTCACTGCCTTCTCCTCTGTCCCTTGCCTTGCAGCCAGCACAGCCCTCCAGCTCCAGCCGCAGAAGGGGCTCTGAGCCGCCAGCGGGCCGGCGGCGACCTCCAGCCGACCAAGAGATCCAGGAGGCCGGGAGAAGCAGTGTGAAAGGTACGGGCAAAGCTGCAACCAATCGGGAAGTGACCGCTGTCTCTGCCTTGCTTCCGATTGGTGCGCCTTTCCCATTGACTTTAGCTGGACTCTGCAACACTATTCTGGATGGGATTTTCTGCTTAGCTGTACCTTTTATTAAGTAATCTTAAAAAGAGCTGTTTTAACTTAAATTGTGGGCAATTTAAACATTGTATTGATGTGATGTTTGCTAGTGATTCAGCCTTTTCTGGTGATCTGTGTGGGCTGGGCGGCAGCGCCTAACCCCCTCAAACCCTCCCAGTCTTTTGTTGTGCAGATTTTGATCCTTGCACTAACTGCAGATGCCTGCAATAAAGTAGCTTTCTCACTGCCTTCTCCTCTGTCCCCTGCCTTGCAGCTGGCACAGCCCTCCAGCTCCAGCCGCAGAAGGGCTCCGAGCCGCCAGCCAGGCAGGCGGCGACCTCCAGCCACCAAGAGATCCAGGAGGTCAATAATAGCAGTGTGAAAGGTATCGGGCAAAGTCAAAATTTTGCCCGCCTCCCCCCCTTGGTTGATTGTATTTATACACTCTTTCCCACCATTTCTCTAGTCCACACCCACATCTAATTCCCTTCTTTATTAACCCATACCTACCCTGCACAATGCTAACTTGCTTCCTTTTGCTCCTTAGCCTCTCATCTCCCCCAATCCATTATGATAATCATATTATACCCCCTGTCATGACGAATAAGTTAATGAGTATGTTCTGTTCTCCACTGCCATCCACAATGTACAACCATCTATTCCTTATTCACTTTGAACCACTCTTACACTGCAACCCCTGGGGTATCCCACATAAAGCCTCTCTAACAATCCAGCACCCCTAGCCCCTTACATGTATCCTGGCTTTATAATAACCCACTATGCCTGTCCATCAGACTCCTATGTTATGATAAAAGTCACACCTATATAACAGGACCATCTCCCACTACACAGTGGGCACCTAGGACTAAAAGGAAACGCTCTGATCACTCTCTATCCCTATCCCTTGGTGCCCTACTCAAATTAATCTTCTACCTCCTTTTCTGCATTGGCACTATTAAGATTAATCCTGGCCCCATTGTAAGTTCATCTTCCCCTGCTGATCTGACTTCCATAAAAGGCCTAAGCTTCATACACTTCAATGCTTGCAGCCTCTTAAAAAAGTTCCTCTTAATACAGGCTTGGGTGGCACATACTCTTCCAGATTTCCTGGTCATCTCTGAATCTTGTCTCAGGCCTACAACAAAAGACAGTGTTGTAAACCTTCCCAATTATCAGCTCTTCAGAGCAGATCACCCTTCCAGGGGTGGTGGGGTGGCCATATACATTAAGGACACCATCTCTGCAACCTGCCTCATCAACACATCCGAGCCAGATGAATTTGAATGTTTATCAATCAAAATATCCCTTCCTAATTCATCTTCATTTAAACTGATTGGATGCTATAGGCCCCCCTCTGCAGGCCTCAAACTGCTTTCTCACCTAGGGTCAATTCTCAACCTAGGCCCTGAAGATACCATCATCCTTGGTGATTTGAATTTAAACTGGCTGTCTAATGTATCTGCACCTTTGATAACCTTTTGTGACACCTATGGATTCACACAGCTAATTAAAGACCCAACTAGGATCAACCTAAAATTCAGCAACAGCTCACTCCTGGATATTATGTTGGTAAACTAGCCTCACTTATATTCACATGCAGAGTACTGCAGTGATGTGAGTGACCATTACCCTATAGCTGGCATAAGATCCACACTCAAACCACCAAATCCTGAGAATTTGTCCTCAAAAGGTCAAAAAAATTTCAATATCTCAGGTTACCTCCATGACCTGAGTAATACAATATATTGGCAAGATTTCTATCTTACAACCTCTGTTGAAACAGCTCTCCAGACCTTAAAGGATATTATCACTAATGCTCTCAATATTCATGCACCTATCACCAGTATCAGAACTAAGGTAAAATCCTGCCCTTGGTTCACCTCTGAGCTTAAAGCAGCCTTGAGAACCAGAGACAAACTGTGGAAAAATGCAAGAAAAACAAAGGACACCAGAGATTGGCTAAATTTCAGAAAAGCAAGGAATTCATGTACAAAAAAAATAAGAACTGCCAAAACTGCCTATTATACAGCTGAAATGGATGCCTCCTACAATAACCCATCCAGACTCTGGGGTACAATAAAAGGACTTCTGGGCCAAAATTCTACTCCTGCCTTAACCTCCAAACTGCTACTAAATGATACAGAAATTACAGGTAAACAAGAAATCTTAAATACCTTCAATGTTCACTTCACCACAGCTGGCCTAGCATTTGACTCATCAGCTGCAAATATCCTGAGATCTTCCTTGAACCTGCAAACTACTGTGGGACAAATGGCCACTTCAACTTTTTCCTTCATCCCAATATCTGTGAAAGAAGTGGAAGATCTCCTCTCTAATTTAGACACTACTAAGAGTGCAGGTGCAGACTCTTTGGATCCCTATTTCCTGAAAATTGCTTCACATGTCTTATCTGCCCCCCTCACTCATCTCTTCAATCTTTCCTAACTACTGGATCCATTCCTCTTCTTGAAAACAGCTCAAGTAGTTCCATTACTCAAATCTGGTGATACTAGGGATCTCAACAATTACAGGCCTATCTCCATCCTACCAGTACTATCCAAGATGCTCGAAAAACTAGTAAACTCTCAATTAAGGGACTATCTGGATAACAACAACCTTCTAAATTCTGCACAATCTGGATTTAGATCAAAGCATAGCACCATTACTGCCTTAGCCAAGGTAACCAACGATTGGCAGACTGCCTTGGATAAGAAAAATTGTACCTGTGCTGTGTTCCTGGATTTGAGTAAAGCCTTTGACACAGTGGATCATGACTTATTAATCACCTCCTTAACTCACTAGGCCTGGATTCCCTATCACTCAACTGGTTTAAGGATTACCTTTCAGATAGGTCACAACTGGTTAAAATGGAAATTACCTATCACCTCAAAACCACTGCTAAGGGTGTACCACAAGGCTCTATTCTTGGCCTATCCTCTTTGCCATTTATATAAACAATATTGATGCCAACCTCACTCAATCTAACATTCATCTGTTTGCTGATGATACTGTATTATATATCAGCAATCCCTCACCTTCTAAAGCCTGTGAACTGTTACAATCCGAATTCTCCATTCTGCAGCACAATCTACTTGACAAAAACTACTTCTAAATGCCAAAAAACAAAAGCTATGTTCTTTGCCACAAGAGTTGCTCTACCACTACCAGCATCCACCACCTACAATTATCCACCTTACTTGGAGAAACTGGAATTTGTTGATAACTTCAAATACCTTGGAGTCTGGATAGATAACAGGCTTGACTATTCTGTCCATATTGAAGAGCTACTTAAAAAGCTAAGACAGAGGCTTGGACTATTTTTTAGAATAAAACATTACCTAAACAGTGATTCCAAAAAAAGGTTAATTCAGGCCTCATTCCTATCCCTCATTGATTATGCTGATTTTCTCTACTGCCATTGTTCACGTCATCTCTTACATAAACTGGACACCCTGTATCACAGGTCCATAAGATTTATTACTGACCTTCCCTCCAGCACCCATCATTGCTCCCTTTATATGGCAGTCAACTGGACATCATTACAACACAGAAGAAATAGGAATGCTGCTATCTGGATATTCAAAGCGTTAACAGGCAAACTACCTACCTATATCACTGATTGCTTTACCCAAATTACAACTAGGCCATACACCTAAGGATCAGTAAACTCATCATAAAAGGTCCCCAATGCCTGCACCCGGATTGGGAGGGCTGCTTTCAGCTATACCTTAGCAGTTGCATGGAACTCTCTCCAAAAATCCATGAAGCTAGATAGCACTACCTCTGGCATCTTTCAAAAGATTGTTCTCTGCCCTTTTTCCAGAGCTCTGCAATTGCTTTTATAAAGCCTAATCCCCTACCCTACCTGACCCACCTTCCTTTTTCCGTCCATTATATTAATTCAATTTCTATCTTCCAAATCACCTATTATATTCTCATAAAAACTAGTTAGACCCTATAATTTATATTTTATGCCTGCTATACCCTTTGTTCCCTTTTTTCTTACAGGCTAATTGGTTCTACTGTTCCTTGTATATATGTAAATTGTTGTATATAATCATTTCATGTCATTGTATTGCTGTTTATGCTATTCTTGTCTATGTAATAATACTTGTATCCTCATTTGTATGACCACTCAGGTCCATCTTATAAATGAGCTTTGCTCAATGATGTTCACCTGAATAAATAAAGATTTTGATTGATTGATTGATTGATTGATCTTTAATTCTGTGTCTATGCCAATACTACACTCAATTCAGTTGGTATCTTTATCCTATTTTCATCTTCATGTTTTATTATTGTATACCTTTTGTGATACAATTGTGTTGGAAAATAAATAAACTTTAATTTAAAAATAAATGAAGGAAAAAGCCACTATGGTTCTCAAATGAGGGGTCAGGGAAGGTTAAGAAGAAAAGGATAGCATTCAGGAAATATAAGGAAACACAGAAGGAGCAGGACAGATAACTATATCAGTTAAAGCAGAAGGAGGCAGGGAAGGCAGTCAGAATAGCAAAGGCCCAAACTGAGGAAAAGTTAGCCAACTCTGTTAAGAAGGGGGATAAAACCTTTGAAAGGTACATTAGAGAGTGAAGAAAGACCAAGGGAGGGATACTGAGACTAAATAAAGGGAGGGAATGTGGGCAGAGAGTGACAGTGAAAAAGCAGGGATACTAAATAAATACTTCTGCTCACTATTCACAAAAGAAGAAAAGGGGGAGGTACCTAAACTAAACAATAGAAACACTCTGGATAGGGGAGTTGATATCAGTTCATTCACAGAAGAAAGGGTTCTGAAAGAACTCTTAGAACTCAAGGTGGACAAAGCAATGGGGCCTGCTGGGATTCACCCCAGAATTCTAAAAGAACTAAGGAGAGAACTAGTGACACCATTGATTACATTCTTTAACAAATCATGGGAGGTCAGGGTGGTACCTGAGGACTGGAGGAGGGTGGATGTGATTCCACTTTACAAAAGTGGGAGCAAGGCAGAGGCAGGAAACTACAGACCTGTTAGTTTGACCTCAGTGGTAGGTAAAATGATGGAATCACTTCTGAAGGAAAGAATTGTTAAGTATGTAGAGGCCAACAGGGCACAGGACCCAAAGCAGCATGAATTCACACTGGGAAGGTCATGTCAGATGAATCAAATAGATTTCTTTGACTGGGTGACCAAAGTAGTAGACCAGGGAGGGGCTGTGGACATGGCCTACCTAGACTTTAACAAGGCATTTGACACAGTCCCACACAAAAGACTAATAAAAACGTTAATCAGCCTGGGAGTGGGTCCCAACATGGTAGCCTGGGTAAAAATCTGGCTGGACAACAGGACATGGAGGGTAATAGTAAATGGAGTCCATTCTGAAGAAAAGGGGGTTACTAGCAGGGTACCGCAAGGTTCAGTACCGGGACCGGTCCTCTTTAATAGCTTTATAAGTGACATTGCAGAGGAACTGGAAGGAAAAGTATGTCTCTTTGCAGACAACACAAAGATCTGCAACAGGGTTGATTCACAAGGTGGGTTGGAAATGATGAGAAGGGATTTGGCAATGTTGGAGGAATGGTCAAATGTGTGGTAGTTTAGATTCAATGCAAAGAAGTGCAAAGTAATGCACCTGGGAAACAAAAACCCTGGGGAAGAATACACAATGGGGGGGTGAGATATTATCAACAACTAAAATGAAAAGGGACCTGAGGTAGTCATATCAGATGATGTAAATGTGGACAAGCAATATGAGAAGGCAGTAAGGAGGGCTGGGAGATACTGGGATGTGTAGGGAGAGGCATCACCAGTAGAAAACAGGAAGTTCTTATCCCTCTGTACAGACAGTTGGTGAGACCACATCTGGAGTACTGCTTGCAGTTCTGGAGACCTCATCTCCACAAGGACATACACAGGATATAGGCAGTCCAGAGGAGGGCAACTAAAATGGTGCAGGGTCTGCATCAGAAACCATATGAAGAGAGACTAAAGAGCTTAATATGTATACCCTTGAGGAAAGGAGGAAGAGGGGGGCATGCTATAAACTTTCAAGTATTTCAAGGGAATTAACAAAATCCAAGAGGGTAGCATCTTTCAGAAAAAGAGATGTGCCAGAACAAGGGGGCACAATTTGAAGATAGAGGGGGATGGCTCAGAGGTAATGTGAGGAAGTTTTTTTTCATGGAGAGGGTTGTGGATGCATGGAACAGCCTTCCTGAGGAGGTCATGGAGTCAAAAACAGTGGGGGAATTCAAGAATGTATGGGACAGACATAAAGCAATTCTAGTGGGGGATAGGAGGAAGTAGGCTATTGGTTAACTAGGATCTGCAGCTTATCCATTAGGTAGGGAAATGGGCAGACTAGGTGGGCCAAGTGGTCCTTATCTGCTATCAAATTCTATGTTACTATGTTTCTAAGAATTACTGCCTCTGTATAAAACCTATATTTGATCTCACATGGATTACTGTTTGCAGGTTTGGAGTGCTTATCTTAAGAAGGACATTTATGTGGTTGAGAAAGCACAGTGGCGATTCACTAAACTAATCCCTCATTGTAAAACAAAATCGTATGATTATAGGTTTAAGGACTTGGGCTTATGATCTCTGACATTAAGAGCAAGAGGGGACATGTAGCATTTGTTAAAGTTATTGGATGATTCCAAGTTAATGAATGATTTCGGTCAGAGGTTCAAGGATTGCAAACATAATTTGAGAGGGCACAAATGCCAGCTTATTGATGAGAACCCTAGAACTGATCTTAGGAAATATGCCTTTATTCCCAGGGCAACCAGACTATGGAATCCGTTGCCACTGGGAAATAGTGTGTGCACCAAATTTGTCTATTTTCAAGTTAAGGTTGGATACTTTCATACAGGAAGGTAACCTTTATAGTTACCACCACTGAGCAGTGGGGACAGCAATTATGGGCCTAGGTCTACTACTGTCCTAAATCATAATATTTACTCATTGTATTACATAATGGAATCTCTCAGTTATCTGAAATGGCTGTGTCCCCTCCAGCCTTTCTGTTGTCTTTGCCTGTGTCTCCTTTGTTCTCTGTAATTACCTGTTTGTATGATTTACGGCTAATTAGAATGCACTTTAGTAACAATAGTAAAGCAGCCTTAGCTGTTTACAATTTTTCACACTCTATTTAAGAGCTGTTAAAAGCTTTTCTTTCACCCACCCTACTACTGTGCATTAGCTGCTGCGTGTTTCCTACTTTGAACACTGATGGCAAAATAGAAATGGTCTGTGCTCAATATTGTTCAGAAGCTAAAAATCCTGGACTGTCTTAAGAGTGGCTAAAAAATCATAGATGCTGTGAGACAGTTCAGCCTTGACAATGCTGCTGTGTGCGATATCAAGAATGCTAAAGATAAAATACATGCCTTTGTCTCCTTGATGGACTACAGTATAAGCCATGATACCCACAACACTGTGCTTTTCTGCCATGATGATATTCTTGATAAAGCAGTTTTTATGTGATTAGTGCAGAACATGTGCAAGGGAACCCCCATTTTGAGAATGATTCTAAAGGAAAAGGCACTTCAGTTTCACAAGCAGCTAAATGCTGCCTATCCATTCTCAACCAGTGAAGGACAGCTAGATAGATTTAAGCACAGACATCAAATTCACCAGAGAGCAGTGGTCAGTAAAATAATGTACACAAACATGGAATCAATTGAGCCCTTTTTCAGAAAACTACAGGACATTATGCACAGGGAAAGGCTGTCAGAAGAAGCCCTTTATAATGCTGATGAAATGGGAACCGAACCTATTGGCAGTCATTGCCCGAAAAGACACTTGCCTCATCAGCTGTAACAAATTTGGCGTCTTAAAAAAATAAGAAAACCTGATTTAACTGCAAGCAATACAACTGGGTGTCATAAGCTCCCCTTGTTGATCATTGGGAAATCACAGTCTCTAGGATGCTTTAAGCACATTAATATGAACAGTCTACTTACCCTGTATCGATCTCAATGCAGTGCATGGATGAATGCTGAGCTATTATTTAAAGTCTGTTTTTATGCATTTTGTTCCAGCTGTTTAAAAGTCATCTACAGTCTCAAGGTTTGCCTATCAGAGCCATACTCTTATTTAATAATGCCACAGCACATTCCAGCTCAGAGACACTGTGAACTGATGACTCTGCAATCCACTATGAATTTTTACTGCCAAATACTACAGTTACCATTCAGCCAATGGACCAAGTGATCCTGGCGGTAGCCTGTGATGTTGGCGCCTGAAGTAAGGTGCCATCCGAAACGATGACATGTTATGGGCGAAAGCCCGACTGGTGATGGGGAGGGTAGGGCGACCGAATGTGTTGGGGTGGGCAAATGCTGTGACATGATGTCACTATATGTACACACATGCGCTGGGGGGGGAGCAAGCACGGCGAGCGTGGACTGGGAGGAGGTGGACGGGATGTAGGGGTGGTGCTGCGGTGGGCTGCCAAGCTGCACTGTGGCATCGGGGGTTGGCCTGCGGTTGTAGTAGAGAAGGTACTGGGTTTGGGTCTGGGCACTGGTGCAATTTTATTGCGCCTGGCCCAAAACTAAATTTTTTTTTGCTTTAACCCCCCTGACATGCACCCCCTGGAGTTGAGAATCCTTTAGTAGGGGAGTTCAGGGTGCATGAGGGGTGGTGTGGGGGGCACAACCCCCCCCACACAGAAAGCAATACATCTAAGTCCCTGGCATCATTCTTCCATGTGCCAAGGATGTCAGAGTGGTGAAAATTTTTTTGCTGCTCTGATGTCGTGATAACATGGCTCGCAGTTTGGCAGTCACTGTTATCAAATAGAACCAATCCTGGCAACTGTAAAAAGAATATACAGAACTAAACTTCTAACAATGGTTCTGCTAGAAGAAAATGGTAACACTTTAACTTATCAACATTATAAGCTCAGATTCAGTTAAAGATGCACTGCTAATTCTGGTATAGGCATGAAAGGACATTAAACAGGAAACGATGAAAAAAATGTGGCTTCTTGAAATACCTGCCCTGTAAAGCGACATACAAACTGATTCTTCCAGTGAAACTGACCAGATGATGGAGGTCACAGCAGCACTCTATTCGGCAGATGAATCTCCCTAACGACATAGTAGATGAACGGGCACAGATAAAGGAGACATCGGTTATGGGGAGATGACACATGCAGAGATCATAGAATCAGTCACTAATGAGTAATCATAGCAGGAGGATGAGGAGGCTACTGAAGCTGCCACAGAAACCCTGACAACCCCATCAGATGCAGAAGCTGCCAATTGTTTTGACAAATATATCAGCTGTCTTGAAAGCTAGCAGGACACTGGTGGGGTACAATTGCTGCATCACTGCCAACTGCAAGTGAAAGCAGTAAGCCAGTGGAATGATAAAAAAAAAAAAAAAACTTGTGGGACTATTTTAATAAGATGTGATGTGTACTGTCATTAAATGTGCAATACAATAAAGTGTAAGGCATTTTCTAAGCTATTTATTAAACTTTTTAACTTTTAGCTTTTATCTTTTACAGTTAAAAGTTGTGAACTTTATTAAAGTGCAATAAAGAATCCTGGCTTCAGACATTAATGCTGACTTGTGTCTGTGATGTTTTTACAGCATCTTCCATTTAACCAAAACCCCATTTATCTGAATATTTTTATATCCCCCAACACATTTGTATAAATGAGGTTTTACTGTATTTAAACATACCATTTTTTTATACTTAGACCATTTTCACAGTGGAGCACCCAAGGCTTTCATT
Source organism: Neoceratodus forsteri (assembly GCA_016271365.2). Taxonomy (NCBI): domain Eukaryota; kingdom Metazoa; phylum Chordata; order Ceratodontiformes; family Ceratodontidae; genus Neoceratodus; species Neoceratodus forsteri. The sequence goes on along the minus strand of CM057449.1, from coordinate 1,121,464,782 downwards.
AGCCAGAAGGGTTTGTCCATGTGGACTTGTTAGGAATGCAGTGGGAGAGGGGCCTCCATGCTCCATGTCCACACACCCTCTGCTGTTTGCCATCACAGTCCCATGATGTCATAGCACAGGATGTCCTCCTGATGTTCCTACAGGAAGAACTTTTAAATCCACACCTGCTCAGTAGTAATTGCTCACTCCCATTACAAGCAAGAGCTGGACAAGTCAGGAAATAGCATGTTCAGTGCAAAGTAAGCGCATTTAAAACAATTGCTATAGATCTAATTAATGCTCAATAGCGCAATGCAAAAGTTCTGTACTATATAAAATATTCAAATCTAACTTACAGAAGGCAAGTCTGGCAGTCATGAAAGAACTGAATCTATAAGAGGTACGTTTTGTTCTTGAACTCACATGTGGAGGTACTCTGGGACTTTATATGGTTTTTAAATGAACTGAAGCACAGCAGAAATTCAGAATGTATGTTCATGCACTTTCTGCAGGTTGAAGAGAAAGATATAGAGAATACCGGATTGGCAACTATGCACAACCAGTGCATTTTATCACAGAGGGGTTCAGATTCCCTCTGACCTTGAGAGTAGTACTGTGCAGAATTTTCTAATTCTGGCATAAAGAAATTTCATGGAATGTTTGAAATTCCACTGAAATTCTGCCGAATTTCACCGGAAACAGAATGGAAGAATTCTGCAGTAGAAAAATGCAGAAAAAGTTTTTCCGCAACATTTCCACAGAATTTTATTCCACAGATCTCAACAATTTCAGCAGAGATGGTTGCTGAATGATTTTCCATGGAAAAAATGCTGTTCTACAGAATATTATTCATGGATCTCAATATTTCCTTGGAAATGGTTGTGCAAAGATTTTCTGCAGAAAAAATGCTGTTCTGCAGAATATTATTCTGCAGATTGCAGCAGGCAGAATTCCACACAAGAGCCAATGAAATTCCAGTGGAAATTCTGCCGGTGGAATGATGATTCTGCACTTATTTCTATGACAAAATTCTACATTCTGCACAGCACTACTTGAGAGTATTTAAAACAGTGTAGTATTATATGAAATGTGCTCATTGTGGTTCTTTCACTTTCAGAATGAAAATGACTTGCACCATCTCTAGAGGTCTCAGAATGATGCTATTGTACAACAGAAGGACACAATCACAATACAGGGCCTTTGAACTCTAGTACAACAGCATTTTCAAATGGATGGAGTTCTATAAAGGACAATTCTTTACTATACACTGTCAAGAAGCACATACTTCCTGTGGCATACCCACTGAGGCAGTGTAGATATGTTCATAAACAAATAAGATACAGTTGATTTTAATCCTGCTGAGCTTTATAAAATGGAGGTTGTTTGATTGGTGGTTTGCATTATTAAGACTTGAAACACTCTGCTGTAACAATTAAGGGGATACGTGATGGCTAGGTGTGTGATACAGAATGTATCTGAATGAGTGGCAAGTAAGCTAGAGGAATATCACGAGTGTCAGAGCATAGCGAAGCCATGAGTGATGGTTCCCTGTGCTCACTTGCCACAAGTTCAGATATATTCTGTATCACACACCTAGCTATCATGTATTCCTTTTATACAATAGCACTGTGTTTTGTGCTGTTTTTTTTTGTTTGATGATGTCACCACAGTGTGATGTCTGGAGATTTCACACTGTAGTGATGTCAGCACGGTATGATAACTGGAGTTATCACACTGCAGTAAGAATATATATTTTTATCTAATGGATTATCTGCTCACTTCAATTATATAAATGATAAGAAAATGTTTACATACTGTATATATTTATAGGTAACCAGGTCACACTGATACAGAGGACCTTTATACCACAAGACATTGGTGTAATAAGGCAACCTTCAATGTGTATGGATAAGTGAAGTTGTTTTATACCACTACAACCTTGGTGAGTGGCCCGTGCATTTCTATTTCCTTTTTTAGATCTTTTACTTCTACCTGGACAATGACTAGAGATGAGCAGAAGATACCTCAGTTTAATGTCTTATAGAAATAATGGTACCTCAACAGTACAGTACCCCATCACACTGCACTACAGCGTCAGTTATTGGTATTACCCCAACTACCTGGTGAGGAACTATAACCCAATACCTTCCACTCTTCTGTCCCCCAGAGTTGAGCTTGCTACCTACTGAACCACTGACACTTGACTTGCATCACTACTGTTACTCAAAATGTGTGCCCATGCCACCCAAAGAAAATGTCTAATATTACTTTATGTGGTCTAACACAAATATCTAAGAACGAGGTGTATATGTGTAAAAAGTACAATATTTGTGTGTAGTTGTACCAACTAGTGCAGTATTTGTATTGGACAGCCCTACTGCAAATATCCTTTTTCAGTACCTATCTAGTGCCAAAGTTTGTAGTATAAAAACATAATGGATATAATTACACAATATCCACCCAACCGGGTCACTCGTACAGGCATTTGATGTTTTCTGTGTGGTACGTGCACCTCTGCTGCTGCCATCAGTAGGACATAACAGTATCTGCAAATGGGATGTTTCAACTTAGTGCATAAATCCTGCCTAAATAATTTAATACTAAATAAACAAACTTTAATTGTTAATGAAAACTTTCCTATACAATGTCTTAGAGCAAAGAAGATGATTTTATTGACAAATATTGTCTTTTAAATTTGGACTCTGGGATTCCATTTAAAGCACAACCCTACCTTCCACCCAGTCTGTAGAATAGAGCACTCTGCTAGTAATCAAACTTCCTGAGTCCTTACCAACAGGATAGCTGCTCAGTCTTAAATCATAGCTACTGTACAGTAGTGTTAATATTTGACTGTTCCCTTTACCTTTCATGCTCTCATAATTAGCAGCATGTGCAGCATTAAAATGTCATTTTTAACTTTTTATTTTCAGACCCTTCCTTAAATATAAATAACTCTGCCTGTGTTTGAACCCTTTTTATAGTACATTTGGCTAGGATAATATAGTAAGATGGTATCGATGGTTTTTAGGAAATTTTGGGTGTCTTTGTAAACTTTTTCTGCTTTAATATTCGTTACCATATTTAGGCTGTAATTATTCTGTTTTCATTATAGATTATGTGCCCAGAATGTTTTATTGGATGCACTAAATGAAGATGATGAACTTTTAAGAATAATGAGGACTTTTTGTTCCCTTTGTATAAAAATGTATCAGTAGTCCTGTAATGTAGTAGTGGGACTCGAACATACTTTTTGCATTACAATGATTAAATGGAACTAAAAGCTTTTATTATTGTAATTGTTCTTATTACACTGTGTGGGATTTAACATGGTGAATTATATATGTCCATATGTGGGATGTAAATGGTGAATGTTATATTTGTATTGCACTGTCTCTTTAATGCTGCTGTGTATTTAAGGGGTCTAATTAGGATAGCTCATCACCTTTGAGAAAGCTCATTATAAGTGAAACATGTCAGGTGCTGTAGCATGGTAAATTAGTTGTGAAGCGGGAGGAACGGGCTTGGGCTGTCTTTACTCACCTTTTTCATTTTTTACCTTTGTGGATTTACAAGTAAAAACAAACTTCTGATATTGCCACTGGTAGAGTGTTTCCAGTTTCTACAAGAAAAGAACCTTTGCCCTTTATGTGTGGTGAGTGTTTATTAACACGACTTATGTGAGTTCTGCCCTGAGTATCAGCATACGCTGGTTTTGGTCTTAGTGTGGTGCTGGTTTCCTCATTGATTCCAACAATTTGCTCTGTGACTAATTTGGATTTAACCTGGCACATCTATTCCTTGGTACAACAGTTCTTCTACTTTGAACTTTGACTGATATCCAACTGTGAGCATGGGTTTGCCTTTCTAAAAAAAGACCTAGCATTCTTTTTCCTGAACTTAGTGCTCCTGCATCACAAGTGAAAAATACATATTGTTAATGGCGAATCCATTGCAGGGTCAGCAGAATCAAGATGCCTGTTCCTTAAGACATTTGGTGTTAAGAGATACCACTAATATTATAAGTTACATGCATATCTTGAATGACTCGAATACAGCTCAAGGACCATACAGTGCAAAACAAACTTTTGTACAATTTAAAAAAACTGCGTTTAAGCTAAAACGCCTTCAATGGGAAGAGATTAGTCTCAGAGCCTATCTTGAAGTGGAGAGATTCCCAAGGGATCTTAGAGTTCTCAAAAAAATGAACTGTGGTGCTAATCGGGAAGGCTTCCAGAATAAATGGGATAATATACGTGCCAGAACTGGGACATAATATATTGAGCTAATTTTAGAAGAAAATGCTGTGATTCAGAAGGAGGTGGAAAATGAACTAAATGCTAAAGAAGTTACGCTCCAAATGTTTTCTAAAACACCCCAGTTTGAACAATTGTCTGAATTCTTTTCTGAAAACTTGAGGAAATATGACGATAAAATAAGAAATGTCAAAGAAAATTAATTTGAAAGGGATGAACGTGACTATAAAGAAGGAAAAATATATGATTAACGTCTGGTAAAGCAAATAGACAAATAGGAGAAGAGTCAACTGGAGTGGAAGATAGAAGTTTGGAATTACTACAGAATAGTGGAGAAATAAATATCAGCTCTGATGTTTTTATAGGGGAAGAAGAGGATGAACCAACATGTGCTATCCCCCTAGAACCACCACAGTCATTACCCCACCCCCATTTGTGCCTTGGTGAAGTCAGCAACAGAACTACTGGAATGCAGGCAGAGGAAGACAAGGAGAGGAGAAACAAAGAGGGAGTGGAAATTGAGGTCAAAACCAGGGCAGAATGTGGAGAGGCAGGCGGAGAATGGGCAGAATGCAACAGTGAACTCAGTAAATAATGTTCTTAATTTATCTGACTATATTTTATCTGATGTTGATCTGAAAGTACTGGGAAAGGGGATTTCTTTTGTCCCTACTAGAAACATCAATGTGTTTGACACAGTAATTGATCTGCATAAAATGGGGAGAAATTTGAGTTTAAAATCTTTTTTCTCATGACAAGGTGATGAAGGAAATAGTGAAGAATATATAGATAATGAGGTAATAAAACATTTTAAGCCATGGTCCACCTTTTGTTTCCCTTGGTCCCCTGCTTTGCAGACTTTTATAAAATGTTGTGAAACTGAAACAGAAGAGGTGGGAAAGCAATGAGATAAAAAATATTTCCACAACTTGAGCAAACTAGAATCAGAAGCTCTTGATAGATTAGGTCAGAATTTGGATATCACAATACAATCTGCAGATAAGGGAGGGGCAGTAGTGATACTTAACAGTTCAGATTACGATAGGGAAGTAATGCAACAACTGAACAATACTAATTCTTATAAAATATTATGTAAAGACCCCATGGATCAATTCAAAAGTGAGATAGATAAATATTTTAAAAAGTTGCAACAGCAAAATGTTTTGCCCGAACAAGTGATTGAATATTTGCATGTGGATTATCCTCAGATAGCCACTTTTTGTTGCTTGCCAAAGGTCCATAAGAGTTTAACAGATCTCCCGGGGAGACCTATAATTTCTGGTAATAATTCTCTTAAGGAACCTTTGGCAAAATTCGTGGATGGACACATTACTGAGTTGGTTCAGAATATCCCAGCATACTGTAAAGATACAGGGGAGGTGCTACGTATCATCCAGGAGATGAAAACTGCAGACTACAGCTTATTGGTCTCTGTGGATGTTACTGCCCTATATACGAATATCCCCCATTGTGATGGCTTGCAGTCTTTGGAGTATTTTCTAAAGACGAAAGAAAAGAATATCCCTGACACTAAAGTTCTGGTGCGATTGGCATCTTTTATTCTAACACATAATTGTTTCTTTTATAAAAATGAATGGTTCTTGCAAACAAAAGGAACTGCGATGGGGTCTAGCTTTGCACCTCATTTTGCAAACCTGTACATGGCTAAATGGGAAGAGGAGGTAGTCAGACCAACCTCGTACCCCTATAGACAGTACATTGACCTTTGGAAATGATACATTGACGATATACTGTTAATTTGGAAAGGCACTGTTATGGATTTGCATGATTTCATAATTTATCTAGAAGCTAGCAACTCCAACTTAAAATTTAGCTTAACGTATGATAGTCAAAGGATTAACTTTTTGGATTTAGTTATAATGAAGGATGGTTTGGGGGGGCTTATCACTGATTTGTTTCAAAAGCCCACAGACTGCAACACCATATTAGCAAGTAGCAGCCACCCATCGCATGTGAAAAAGGCCATTCCTAAAGGGCAATTTATTTGTACAAAACAAAATTGTGGTTCTGAAACCATTTATGAGGAAAGAGCAGGAGAGCTAGTGAATAGACTTAGGGAGACGAGATATGCTGGGAGAATAATTAATGAAGCAAAACAAGCAGTAAGTACAATTGAGAGAGAGAGAGACCTTATTAGAAGTGAAAAGTAAAAACAAGGAGTTAGAACCTCGGGACGTTCATTCCTCTTTTGTTAGCACATACAATGCTCAGTCTTATGAAGTAGCGAACATTATTAAAAGAAATTGGCATATAGTCTTATAGGATGCAGGATTAAGGAATCTTCCAAAAGATGGTCCCAGGATGGTATATAGAAGAGGGCACACTATGAAAGATACATTGGTACATTAAGTGGAACCAATGACACTGAGACTGCAGATGTGGCTACCAAGGAGGGAGAGTGGTAATTGTAAATTTTGTTATGTAAAGAACACCAAAACATTCCTGCACCCATTACCTGAGAGAGAATTCCCAGTGAGGGGGTTTATGACATGTGCCACTGCTGGCTTGGTTTATTTGGCAAGGCGTAATTGTGGTGCCTTTTATGTAGGAAAAACCATTAGAGCTTTGAAGACTTAGATTGGAGAACACTTGAGGGCAATTGATAATTGTGATATAAAAAATGCCCTTGCAGGATATGTTGTTGGAAGTAGGGATGATGGAAAAAAATTATTTTAAATTTCAGGATATAGAAAAGCCTGTGCTGTCACGGAGAGGAGGAGAGTATGATAATCTCCACCTCAGACGTGAACAGTATTGGATTTTTCCATTTAAGTGTATGAAAGGTAAAGGACCAAATGGAAGGTTAGAAATAAAACCCTTCCTTAAATATAAATAACTCTGCCTGTGTTTGAACCCTTTTTATAGTACATTTGGCTAGGATACTACTGCAAGATGGTGTCGATGGTTATTAGGAAATTTTGGGTGTTTCTGTAAACTTTTTTTGCTTTAATGTTCGTTACCATATTTAGGCTGAATTATTCTGTTTTCGTTATAGATTATGTGCCCAGGATGCTTTATTAGATGCACTAAATGAAGATGATGAACTTTTATGAATAAGGAGGACCTTTTCTTCCCTTTGTATAAAAATGTATCAGCAGTCCTATAATGTAGTAGTGGGACTTGAACATGCTTTTTGCATTACAATGTCTAAATGGAACTAAAAGCTTTTATTATTGTAATTGTTCTTACTACACTGTGTGGGATTTAACATGGTGAATTATACATGTCCATATGTGGGATGTAAATGGTGAATTTTATATTTGTATTGCACTGTCTCTTTAATGCTGCTGTGCATTTAAGGGGTCTAATTAGGATAGCTCATCACCTTTGAGAAAGCTCATTTTGAGTGAAACATGTCAGGTGTTGTAGCATGGTAATTTACTTGTGAAGCGGGAGGAATGGGCTCAGGCTGTCTTTACTAACCTTTTTGGTTTTTTACCTTTGTGGATTTACAAATAAAAATAAACTTTTGATATTGCCACTGGTGGAGTGTTTCCAATTTCTACAAGAAGAGAACCTTTGCCCTTTATGTGTGGTGAGTGTTTATTAACACTACTTATGTGAGTTCTGCACTGAGTGTCAGCATATACTGGTTTTGGTCTTAGTGTGGTGCCGGTTTCCTCACTGATTTCAACAATTTGCTCTGTGACTAATTTGATTTAACCTGGCACACCTATTCCCTGGTGCAACAGTTCTTCTACTTTGAACTCATACCGCAATGGTACAGCTCACTGATAAGGCTGCACCTTGAGTACAGTGTGTAGTATTGGTGCCCTTATCTAAAGACAAACATAAACTTGATGGAGACAGTCCAGAGAAGGGTGACCAGATGATCTCAGGGTCAACAGGGCAACACCTATGAAGTAAGGCTCAAGGGCTGAACATGTACTTCCTTGAGGACAGAAGGGGGGGGGGGATATGACCAAGACCTTCAAATACCTTAAAGGTATTAACCCGGCCTTTTCAGTCTTAGTGGGAACAAGTCCACTAGGGGGCATAGCCTAAAACTGGTAGGGGGAAGATTCAAGAGAGAGATGAGGAGGCACTTTTCCACATAGAGAGTGGTGGCCAAGTGGAACAAGTTGCCAGAGGAGGTGGTCTCCCTGAAAATGAGGGATAGCTTCAAGACAGTATGGGACAGACCAAAAGGAAAGTTGTGGGTGATGGGGAAGAAGGGAAAGTGAGGGGAGTCAGTGGAAATTTGGGAAGGGGGCAGGCCCTCTGTAGACACAGTGGGGACCTTGACACACAAGCAAACTAGATACAGCATAAGACCTTTGGCTGCTGGCATATTTATATCTTCATAAGTATGTACAGTATCTGGAAATACTTAAATGAAATTTAACAAGCATGTAGACTGCATAGTTGAGGCCACTATAACTTTATGGAATGCAATATCACCAATTTTGGTAGGTTTATAGACTTCCCCAAAAAGGTGGTGTGTTAACTTTCTAATCTCTTGCTTAAACAATGACAAACTTAAAAGTGGCCAAAGAATGCAAAACTTTACATCAGCACTGTAACTATTTAATGAGCATCTGTGAAAATTGTAGAAGTTTGTGATAATTTTATGGAAGTCACATCCATAAATTATGTCTAGCCATACAGTTGACCTGGCACAGAAGAGAAAGGAAAAGGCAAAGTTGGATGGTAGTAAGGATGCAGTTATAAGGGGCTCCATAGTAAAAGACAGTGGTACCCAGCAACAGGAACCCTCAGGTCAATTAGTAGCTCAAATGAAGAACCACCAAGAATGGTGTTATTCAACCTGTCATTGGAGGTACCTAGTGTTTGGAAAAGAGCGGATAGGATTCCACTGCACAAAGGTGATGAAAGGGAGGAGGTCGGTAACTACAGGCCAGTTAGCCTAATGTCAGTGGTGGGTAAGATGATAGTCATTACTGAAGGAGAGAATAGCTGGATGCCTTGGAAATCTCTGGCCTGTTGCACACTGGTCAGCATGGTTTCATGAGAGGGAGGTCCTGCCAGACCAATCTCATTGAGTTTTTTGACTGGGTGACCAGTGTGGTTGACCAGGGAGGGGCACTGGATGTGACCTATCTAGACTTCAGGAAGGCCTTCTACATTGTCCCTCACAGAAGATTTATAAACAAACTAAGAAGCTTAGGGGTGGGTCATAAGATAGTAACATGGGTAGGAATTTGGCTAACTGGCATGAGCCAAAGGGTGCTGGTAAATGGGGTTACATTCAGGCATGGGAGTAGTGACAAGTGGAGTGCCACAGGGTTCAGTGCGGGCACCAGTCTTCTTCAATATCTTCATCTGTGGCATTATGTAGGAGCTAAAGGGGAAGGCATGCTTATTCGCAGATGGTTCCAAGATATGCAATAGAGTGGATGAACTGGGGTTAGGGGTGAACACAATGAGGAGGGACCTTAAAAGGTTAGAGAAATGGTCTAAAGCTTGGCTAATGGTTCAGTTTGAAAAAGTGCAAGATTATGCACATAGGAAGCAGAAACCTAGGGGTGACATATGAACTGGGAGGAGTACAACTGGCAGGCATGATGCAAGAGAAGGACCAGTGAGTTGTTATTATGGATGACCTAAAGGTGGCTAGGCAATGCGAGGTGGCAGTGGGGAAGGCTAGCTGTATGCTTGGGTGCATAGGGAGGGGTATTTCAGTAGAAAGTCGGAGATCCTGTTGCCCCTATCATGACACCGCTAAGGCCTCATCTCGAGTACAGCATTCAGTTTTGGTGACCCCATCTAAAGAGGTACATAAACAGATTGAAGGTGCTACAAAGGAGGGCTACAAAAATGATGAGGGGTCTGCGGGGGATGTCCTATGAGGAGAGGCTGAGGGAACTGAATACTGTATGTATTCCCTGGAGGCAAGAAGGGAGAGGGGTGACATGATAGGGACCTACAAATATCTCAAAGGTATAAATAGGGTACAAGGGGGAGTGTTTTTCAAAGGAAGAGCTGCCAAAGGACAAGGGGTCATGGCTGGAAGCTAGAGGGGAGACGATTCAAGGGTAACATAAGGAAGTACTTCTTCATGGAGAGGGTGGTGGATGTCTGGAATGGTCTATTGGAGGAGGTGGTAGGGGCAGACGCATGTACTAGCTTTAAGAATGTGTGGGACAGGCACAAAGGTATGCTGGTACTTAGTGGAGGGGTTCCTGGTGTAGGAGTTAGACTGGGGATCTCTTGTTCGGTGGGGCATAATTGAGCAGACTAGGTGGGCCTTGAGGTCTTACTCTGATGATATCTTGTATGTGTGTACGTATGTATGTAATAGTCAAGGCCACCACTTAGGGCTTGCCTGTCTTATTGCAGCTTGCCAGATAACTATTAGTGCTCATAGACTAAATGGCTTGTTGAGGCACACACAAGTGCAACATTCTTTCTGTACAATGCCATCTACTGTCTCTTTACAAAGCTTGCAGATAACAATGTATTGCATATATTTAGTATCTGGAAACAGTGACAACAGGCATTACAACTAGTTGAAACTGAAGCTATTGTGAAAGAAGTATCCAGATATCTTTAGTCCTAATGTACTGTAACTTGATGCTGGGCACCACTCTAGCAAAAGTCTTATAAGGACATTGTAGAACCATGACGCTACTGCAGGTAAGGCCATTTGCTTAATTTGTTTTCAGAAATAAATGTATTCCTTACATGGGTAATGGACAGCATCAAGTAATTCATCCAGACAAAAACTGCAGCTTCAGTGATTTTAATCTGGCTGGCAGTATAGCCTAGAGGTTAGAGGAACGAGGTGTGAATAAGCTTTATACATCCAGCAGACCACACCTGAGTTTGATTCTCACAACCTCCACTTGCATACTGTGTGACTCTGAGCAAGTCACTTAACCACCCAGTGCTCCCAGGTCGCCCCTGAAAACAGGCACTTGTGCCTAGTGGGCCTTACCCGGTTACCAAAGACTAAAATAAAAAATAAAAAAATTAATCACTCAGTATGTGTTTGCAAAGTGCAACTGAGCATACAAAACTGATTGAAGCAGCAATGTCAAAAAAGGTAGCAAAGTGATTGCAATGTCCACAAATGTCAAAATATGCCCAAATAGGATACAAATATTCAAGCTTGTAGGAGTCCACTGACCACAAGAGTCCCAGCACTTCCCTCTGCTGGAGCATTCTCAAAGAGCTTGACTAAAGGATGGAACTATCGTGGCTAGTGGTGTGTAGCACTGGTCAGCTTTGCTTCTGTGGAGAAACTCACAGATTCACTCAAATTCATGAATTCAATCCACCTAGCAAATTTCCAACATGCAGTAAACATAGAAACATAGACTTTGACGGCAGATAAGGACCACTTGGCCCAGCCTGTCTGCCCATTTCCTTACCTATTTAATAAGCTGCAGATTCTAGTTAACCAACAGCCTACTTCTTCCTACCCCCACCAGAATTGCCTTATGTCTGTCCCATGCATTCTTGACTTCCCCCACTGTTTTTGACCCCACTGCCTCTGCAAGAAGGCCATTCCATGCAACCACCTTCCTCTCTGTGAAAAAATACTTCCTCACATTGCCCCTAAGCCATCCCCCTCTATCTTCAAATTGTGCCCCCTTGTTCTTGCACATCTCTTTTTATAAAAGATGCTACCCTTTTGGACTTTGATGATTCCCTTGAGATACTTAAAAGTTTCTATCATGTCCCCCCCCCCTTCCTTTCCTCAAGGTTATACATATGAAGCTCCTTTAGTCTCTCTTCGTATGGCTTCTGGTGCAAACCCTGCACCATTTTAGTTGCCCTACTCTGGACTGCCTCCATTCTGTCAATGTTCTTGTGGATATGGGGTCTCAAGAACTGCATGCAGTACTCCAGATGGGGTCTCACCAACTGTCTGTACAGAGGGATGATAACTTCCTATTTTCTACTGGTGATGCCTTTCCCTATGCATCCCACTATCACCCTAGCCCTTCTTACTGCCTTCTCACATTGCTTGCCTACATTTAGGTCATCTGATATGACTACCGCCCGGATCCCTATCCATTTTTGTTGATAGTACCACCCCCCCCCATCATGTACTCTTCCCCAGGGTTTTTGTTTCCCAGGTGCATTTCTTTGCATTGAATCTAAGCTGCCATACTTTTCACCATTCCTCCAACCTTGCCAAGTTCCTTCCCATCCTTTCCACCACCTCATGTATATCAACCCTGTTGCAGATCTTTGTGTCGTCTGCAAAGAGGCATACTTTTTCTTCCAGTCTCTCTGCAATGTCACTTATAAAGACATTAAAAATAACCGGTCCCAGCACTGAACCATGCTGTACCCCGCTAGTAACTCCTCTTTCTTCAGAATGGACTCTTTTTACTATTACTCTCTGTGTCTTGTTGTTCAGCCAATTTTTTACCCAGGCTACCACCCTGGGACCCACTCCCAGGCTGACTAACTTGTTTATTAATTTTTTGTGTAGGACTGTGTCAAATGTCTTGCTAAAGTCTAGGCAGGCCATGTCCACAGCCCCTTCCTGGTCTACTACTTTGGTCACCTAGTCAAAGAAATCTATTAGATTTGTCTGACATGACCTTCCCCGCTGTGAATCCATGATGCCTTGGGTCCAGTGCCCCACTGACCTCTAGGTACTCAACAATTCTTTCTTTCAGAAGTGATTCTATCATTTTCCCTACCACTGAGGTCAAACTTACAGGCCTGTAGTTTCCTGCCTCTGCTTTGCTTCCACTTTTGTGAAGGGGAATCACATATGCCCTCCTCCAGTCCTTAGGTACCACACCATCCTCCCATGATTTGTTAAAAAGGGTAGTCAGTGGTGTCACTAGTTCTCCCCTTAGTTCTTTCAGAATTCTGGGGTGAATCCTATCAGGCTCCATTGCTTTATCAACCTTCAGTTTTAGGAGTTCTTTCAGGACCCTTTCTTCTGTGAATGGACTGGTATCGACCCCCTTATCCAGAGTGCTTCTATTGATTGGTTTAGGTACCTCCTCCTCCTCTTCTTTTTGTGAATACTGAGCAGAAGTATTCATTCAGTATCCCTGCTTTTTCACTGTCACCGTCTGCCAACCCCCTTTTATTAAACCTCACTATCCCTCCTTTGGTCTTTCTCCACTCCATGATGTACCTATAAAAGGTTTTATCCCCCTTCTTTACTGAGTTGGCTATCTTTGCCTCAGTTTGGGCCTTTGCTAGTCTGCTTGCCTTCCCTGCTTCCTTCTGCTTTAACTGGTACAGTCCTCTATCCTGCTTCTTCTGTGGTTCCTTACACTTCCTGAATGATGCCTTTTTCTCCCTTATCTTCCCCACCACCTCTTTTGAGAGCCATAGTGCTTTTTTCCTTTGTTTTGATTAATTTATTTACTTCACACAAAGGCTTGTTGCCTCTGTGATGGCAGTTTTGATTTTCCCCCATTGTTCCTCTACCCCTCCTTCTTGCCTGTTTGCTAGTGCTTTTCTGAGGTACTCTTTCATTTTGTCAAATTCAGCCCTCATAAAGTCCAGTACCCTCACTTTTGTATGACTTGACTCTACAGCTGTGTTTGTCATGAACCACACTGTTTGGTGATCACTTGTTCCCAGATGGCTACCCACTTCTAAATCTGAGATCTTCTCTCTGTCCCCATTTTAGAGTACCGGGTCTAAGATTGCTCCCTCCTGTTGGGTTCCAACACTAGCTGTCTGATGCATGCCACCTGTAGGGCATCAAGAATGACCCTGCTCTTGGATGTGGCTGCAGAAAAGTTGTTCCAGTTAACATCTGGCATATTCAGGTCCCCCATCAACAATATCTCCCCTTTTCTGCCATCCTAAGGATGCCTTCTATCATTTCCTTGTCCATATCCTCCCTCTGAGACAGGGGTCTGTATACAACCCCCATGCAGATTGTGGTGCCATTTCCTGTCTCCGGGGTGACCCACAGTGCCTTCTCTCCTCCCTGTTTATCCTTTAGTTCCATTGCTTTGATCCCTTCTCTTACGTACAGAGCTACTCCTCCTCCTCCTCTTTTACCCTCCCTGTCCCTCCTGTAGATTGTGTACCCTGGTATGTTGACATCCAAGTCATGGTTCTCTGTGTTCCATGTTTCTAATATTGCTATGGTATCCAGGCATCCCTTTTCTATCAAGGCCACTAGTTCAGGGAGCTTGTAACCCAGACTATGGGCATTGGTACTCATTGCACTCCATTTTGTGATGACCTTACCCCTTTTACCCCCATCCCTATCCTTACTGTCTTAGCCTTTTTCTCTATTTATGCCTGTCCTTCTTCCTATGGACTTCTCTACCTTGGTGTTTGCCTCACTAACTACCCTGTTTTGTGGAGGGGGCTGGGATTTCCCTACTCCTTTTCAGTGCCTCCCCCGTTGGCTAGTTTAAATGCTTGCCAATGAAGCATTTAATTCTATCACCTAAGGTCCTGGTTCTCCTCCCAGACGTGGTTACCCCCCTGACAGCGACATTTCACCAGTGAGGTCCCCCACAGTGATTACAGTGCCAGGCCACAGAGGGAGATCCACTGAAACCCGGTGCTGTCTGTCAGAGGTCCTGCATTCCCCAATCAGCTCTGACTGTAGTTGATAATCCTTAAATCTGGGGGTGCGGGGGATGCAGCCCCCCATGTGGGGGGCTTGGGGTGAAGAAAACAAGTGAACAAAGTGTGAACCAGCAGCCGACTGCAGAATTCAGTTGACCTGCCGGTGTCGTTGACTGGGCATTCTACAAAATGTTTGTCGGACTCCCGTCGTGGATCCTCCCGGACAGATACAGACCATTGAATCAGTATAGGCCTGTATCCCTCCAGGTGGGACCCCCAGTCCCCAGTGAAGCCAAAACCCTGAGCTCTGCACCAGGTTTTCAACCATACATTGAATCTCATGGTGTGGAGCACCCTATGCTCACCCATGCCATAGACAGGCAGCACCTCCGAGAAGGTTACCTAGCGTGCTACTTCTCTAAGTCCCTTCCCCAACTCCACAAACTCCTCCTGCACTGCTCTGATCTCATTCCCAGCCAGGTTATTTGTTCCTAGGTGGACAATGACATCCAGTTCCCTATCCTGTGCTGCTGCTCTAGCAACCCTGAGGATTTGCTCCATGTCCCTCCAAGCCATGGCAATGGGAAGGCACCTCACCTCCTTCTCCCCTCCATCCCACAGTTCTACCCTCTTAACAACTGAGTCCCTAACTAGGAGTTGTTTCTTTCCCCATGGGGTCCCATGCCAACCTCCTGTGGGTCTCCTTTATGGAGGTTCCCAGCATCCTCCTTGGTCTCCACTGTGGGTGATCCATAGAGCAATCATTCTCCATCAGAACAGTGTATGTATTGTGGAGATGTACAACTGGAGGGATGCACCTCTGTTTTACCACCCTCACCCTCACTGAGCCCACCATGGTCCAACCGCTCCTCCTTCTTAGCAACCTATGAGGCAGTGGTGGCAGGCCTGGTGGTCCCTCAGTGGTAGAGCAGATCCCCTGAATCCTGGCCAACTTAACCTGGAGACAAGCAACCTCCTCCCTCAGCCAGAGAGTTGCCTGTAGATGGGACAACACCGCATCCTCCAGAATGTCTCCTGGAAGACTGCCACTCCACAGCCACTGCACTGCATCACTCTCATCATGCCTTATTTTGTGGCCCCTCACCTATTGCTTTGTATGCTTACTCTGGTATCTTTCTGCTTCCTCTTTTTTGTTTGTTTGTTTGTTTTTTCTTCCTACTTTCCTACTGCCTTTGTCCACTTACAGCTCCTGCTTTTCCTGTTCTGTATTCCTCAGTAATCTCCTTCTTGCTTGTTCAGAGTAAGACCTCCTGCAGCTGGGGGTGGGATGGGGGGAGAGCTACTCTTTTTCTTTTAGGATGGTGAGTCTTTTGTGCCTCTGTGAGCACTCCCTTCCTGCTCCCAAACAGGAAGTCCCTGTTGTTAGTCAAATCCAGTGCCTAAGGGTGTGGGGGTGGTGGGGAGGAAGGGTTATGTAGTCCAAGTAGTAGAGAAGTAAAGTTCTAGCAGCACCTCATTCCTCTTGCTGCTCTCTGCCAAAAGCTATCTAGGGCAGTTTTAAATGGCAACACCTGGTTTTCTGCTGCCTAAGCTACACACCTTAATTTACAGCTCTCTTCTTCACCTAGCTAACTGCACAGATAACAGTTCCCTTCACCCAACTCAGACAAGTACACTAAGTCTTGTTTTTTTTTGTTTGTGTTTTACCCTAATTAAAGGTACCAGTAGTAAGTTCTAGTTCTTTAGTCCCAGTAGTAGAGAAGTGGGAGGGAGGAGGCTCTATAGTTCCAGTTGTAGAGAAATAAAGTTCTAGCAGCAACTCCTTCCTCTTGCTGCTCTCTGCCAAAAGCTATCTAGGGCAGTTTTAAATGCAAACACCTGGTTTTCTGCTGCCTAAGCCACCACCCTAATTTACAGCTCTCTTCTTCACCTAGCTAACTGCACAGATAACAGTTCCTTTCACCCAACTCAGACAAGCACACTAACTCTTGTTTTTTGTTTGTTTTTTTACTCTATTTGAAGGTCCCAGTAGTAAGTTCTAGTTTTTCAGTCCCAATATTATAGAAGTAAAGTTCTAGCAGCACTTCCTTGCTCTTGCTTCTAACAGGGCTAACCTCTTGAATGGTGGCTTTGATAACTTCACAAGGAAGAGTTGATAACTTCGCTTGTGAAGTGGAGCAGTTGGCTCACAGGGGAGGTTTGAAATGTACCATGGGATTGGAAGTCACGTGGTACTGACATGAGCTGTATGCCACATATAGGCCATCTTCAGTGCAGTCTTATGAAGAGGGAGTGAGAGTCAAATCTGTCTCTGATTTTCTGATAAAAACCTTTAAACTTTTAAAAGTACTTTAAACATTGAGTATTTAGAACCAAAGAGCTGATACGAGTATCTAGAGTAGCTTGTGCAGCTAGATTTTCATTGCTTGTCTGTAGTTTTTCAGATGCATTTTTAGTTTCAAGTTTTGTTTTGTGTATTAAAGCAGTACTCTGTGGGGGAGGTGCTGTTTTAGCTAGCAAGCAGTGCACCAGTCTTCTTATTTGTTCTCTTCACTCTTTCCTCTCAATTTTTTTTCTATGATGACACATGCGCATGCCTGTCACAAATGGCAGATTCTGTCATGAACCTACTTTGATTTATTTTATTTCGGTAGTACAGTTTTGTGTGTTTAAGTGAATTATTTTTGCCAGTACATTATTAGATTGATTGTAGTTCTTTTGCGTTTTGCTTAGTTATTGAAGTGACAGTTTTACTTGAATACTTACCATAAATTGTTTAGAATTACCTTTGTCCTATGTATCTTGTTAATCCCTGTCTTGTTAAAACATTTGATAAAAAAACTCAGTTTTGTGGTGTTTATAAACTATTCTGTTTGTGATTAAGATCACAGTACTCTGGTGAGGTGTTTTATTGCAGTATTTAAACATCTAAGGTAGCGTGAGCGGCTGTATTGCCACCGGACAAATCATCACGGACAATACGGAATGGACTACTGGTCTCAATGATTAAGTGTCGCTGGACTAAATGCCGAAAATTTATGAGGTCATGACCTATAAAAGACGAATGCAGAAATGCAGAAAAATGGACAAATAGTCACCCTCCTTTTCGTAGACTTGCTGCTTGTTGTGTTTAACTGATGGCTGCTTAATTGTCGGCAATCACAACTATTCCACTAAACTATTAACTTAAATTGAATGCAGAAATGCAGAAAAATGGACAAATAGTCACCTTCCTATTAACTTAAATTGAAACATTCTGACCTGCACAGATGCTTGATGCTGAGGGAGTATTGCCAATTAAAAGATAATTTAGGTGTTTAAGATTAGGTGACTTGTATATTATTAAACTGCACGTGGTGACTTCCTTGGGTTTTCCCTAAGGAGCCACACCTGACTCCAGAAGTCATTTAAAAGCTCAGAATCTCTTAAAATCACTCAGAGACCTCTTGCTTTTGCTGTCACAAAGACCATAACGAACCGCATGGATCAGAAATAGTTTTTCCACATTGTATTGGAATTCTGAACCCAGAAGTAGCAACTAAGTATCCCTAACTTGCCTAAGTCGCTAAATTCAGCTCAACATTTGAGCAATCTGTTAATTGAAAACAATAGGTTTATAAACACTGGTGTTACGATTGCTTGCGAGGTGTATCGTGTATCACTTAGCGGTGAGGGGCTCAACATTTGAGCAATCTGTTAATTGAAAACAATAGGTTTATAAACACTGGCGTTATGACTCCTTGCGCAGCTGTGCTGGTGGTCTTCTTCCATATGTTCCAGTTTTCAACCATTTCTAGAACTACCCCCCCAGGTGCTGATGAACTTCACATAACTGTTACTAATAGGATTTGGAAAGCAATTAATTGCCAGAGCAAGGATGTGCAGGAGTGCATAGTTTGAGGTGAAGTTGTTTGGCATCACGGGACATTTCACAGTATATGTGCTGAAATGTCTGTGACCAAAAATCCAGCGATGGCATGTCTTTTCAACATAGAGACTGCTCCAATTTAACCAGGCCTGTTTGTACCTCGACGTTCTGTCCGTATGCCCTAAAGTAGAGTTGCTGGTGATGTGGTCAAGATGTGCAAAGATTCTATGAGTAAAAAGGGTGTTGTACTGAAAAAACTATATCTGCAGCAGCTTTGTCAGGGGCTGGTAATACTACTAGCAAAGAAGTAGTTGGTGGAAGTGATAGTGGCATTCGTGTGGCCAACTTTTTCTCTGCCACCTTTGTGGCATCAATGCTGGTTGGTTCTGTGGGAGTCCAAGAAGTAGAAAACATGTTTTGGCTCTAGATATGTGGTCGAGGAGTTGGTTGCTGTTGTCCCTGTAACTACTGGCATTGGTGACACTGTGCCTGATCTGGATGCTTGGTTCCCATTTCCTAATGAGAGTGTTGAGCTTGACCATGACTCACCTTCTGAGGAGGGAGATCTGATTGTTGAATGCAGGGATGATGACTGATGAGAAGGAAAGAGGGTGGTGAAACTGATGAGGAGGGTATCAGCCTAGGTGGGGATGGCAATGATGATTTGGACCCTGTATGGAAACCAGTAAAGAAAAAAAAGTACAGAAAGGGCCATGCTGATGGTGGTGCTCTGCACACCACAATTATTTCAGGAAATTACCAAAGTCCCCCTCCCAATCTTTCAACCGTTGTTCCCGTTAGCACTACTAAGCTAGTAATACAGTATGAGTCACCCACTGTCACAGCGCAGAAATTATCCCCCCAAACACCATTTCCACCCCTCCATTGTCCCAGTACCACCACCATGTAAAGTCAAGGGCTACAAAATCCCTAGCTTGGAATTTTTACATGCTGAACACAGCTGACAAAACAGTGGCTATCAGTCAGCTGCATCAATCATGAGTTAATTGTGGAGAAAAGGTAGCCACCTAGGCACTGGTGGCCAACACAGACACACCTCAAGTCCAGGCACCTGTTACACTGAAGTCAGCACCAAAGCGAATCCTATGCAGGGTGGCCCTCTCTCTTATGATCTTCATTTGGCAAGGGATCCCAAAGTGGCAGGGAAACAGTCCTTGTGGAGGCAGAGTTGACAGTGGAGGAATACTCCAGAGAGGAGGAGGAGTCTGTGGGACTGCTTAGTACTGGCCATAGTAGCAGTGGTGGATTAATTACTAGCAACCAGAAATACAGTACCAAAGCACATCAACCCCATTCCATAAATCACCCAAAGTCACTGCTTTATTTCGAGCAGCATTTGTGACTCCTCCTGAGTCAAATGCTTCCCCATGAGCCATGCTACCTCACAGAGTCCAGCTGTTTGGTACTCCAACATTCCAAAATGTGCAGCCTACACTGCATAACATATTTGAGCATCACACAAAATACCCACCCACTCATGCCGTTGCATGGGTACTAAATGCAGCAACCACTGAAATGCTGGCAATTCTGTTTTGTGCAGAATGTTAGATTATAAGCTTGATGGCACACGCCTGTCCCAAATGGCAGATTCTGCCATGAATCTATTTCTCCTATTTCTCCACCCATGCCACTTCTGAACTTTATCGGACTGTGTCACAGACAGCAATACAGGACCTGCTGCATTAATTATCCCAATGCATACATCTTAGTATAGCTATGTGGCCCAGGGGTCAAACAGCTGGTATCTCCTATCTGTGCATTACAGCCCACTGGGCACAGGTACCTAGGATAGTGTTTGATGTAGAATGGGAACAATTTGTACTAAGCCCAATTGTGGTTTTAGCAACATTCTGAGATTTCACCTGTATACCATGCTGGCAAAGAACAGTAGAACTGGATGACACATTATTTATTTATTTAAATTTCTGTAACTGGGTAGGCCCACTGTGACAATTACAGTCTCTTTTTCAGGGGTGACTCAGGATAGAATTGCTCCTGACAGAGATTGATCATTGGCTGCACCCCCATTCACTGAAAGCAGTTTTTATTACGAGTTATAATGGTTCAAATGTAGTGGAATGCAACAATGATGGGAGGGTTTTCAGGATGCCATTCCTAGCACACTGCCATATTCTCACTGTGCAGGAGTTTCTAGAATATTCTGATATCAAGTCCATGTAGACTGTGGTCCATCACATCTGCACCCACTTTGCCCATTTTCCAAAAAGACCTGTGATCATCTAAGGCACCTGCAGATCCAGCACAAACTGCCTCAACATGGTTTGCAGCTGGAAGTCATCAGCAGATGGACCTTGACACTATACATGACTGAGTACTTGCATGAGCAGTACAAAGTCATCTCAGAATATCTGCTGCTATATACAAGTTGTGATAGTGCTGGAGTATCCATATCTCTGACAACAGACCAATGGCAACTGAGGGGTGGCCTGATCATGATTCTAAGGCCGTTTGAACATGCAACACAGGCAGTGAGTGGGTAGACTGCCTGTATCAGTCAAGTCATTCCACTTCTATGGATGCTGGAGCAGATGTTGTTGCATGTACAGCAGGTGCTAGAGGCAGGTGGTGATAGGGAATGCTCCATGTGTTAATCTGCAATAGCCATATTTCCTGTATTCTGTAATCTGCAGAGTTTGGTATTGCCACCATGCTGGACCCACAATATATATGTAGCCTGTCATCAATACTTGAAGGTCAGCATGATCAGGTCCAAAAATCTAACTGATCAGCTAATAAGATGGGTACATGTGGCACAAATGTTAAAGTCACAGTTAAGTAATACACAACATCAAAGTGATCAGAGATTGGGTGTTGCTGCCATCTCTCGTGGTAAACAGTCTGAAAAAAAAACATGTCTGGCAACTGAAAAAATAACCATAAATACAATTTAAGTGCTTTGTGCCAAGTGGGAATTGAAGATGTGGAGGAAAAGGAGGAGGAGGCTGATGAGACAGCAGGATTGCATGCTGTGCAATGCTTGGTGGTTGCATATTTGGCTGACAGCAGGCTCCTTATTAACATGGAAGAGCCACTGTTGTATTGGAGTGGCCAGCACTGGCTTCCATAGCAGTCAAATACCTGAGCTCTCCATCCTTCAGTGTCAGCATGGAGAAGATATTCAGTTTGGCAGGGGCCATTGCATGGGACTGGCATACAAATATGTCTCCTAGAAACATTGACATACTAACATTTATTAAAATGAATGTTGGGCATATTCCATGCAACACAATCATGTCTGTGTTCATACCTCATGAAAGTGGTGGTGGTGATGATGAGGAAGATCCTAAACAGCCTGATGTCATCGGCATTAGCAAACTGCCTTCCATTGTGGTTGATGAAGCACTGATGGTGAAAGAATTCCCATGTGGGGACAACTCTAATCTAGAAGACTTTGAGGGCTGTTTCCTTGATGAGAATGATTGAAGCATAAAAACAAAAGTGCTCAAACCATCCTTTCCTCCTTATTAGTTACAGCCTTTTCT
Source organism: Neoceratodus forsteri (assembly GCA_016271365.2). Classification (NCBI taxonomy): domain Eukaryota; kingdom Metazoa; phylum Chordata; order Ceratodontiformes; family Ceratodontidae; genus Neoceratodus; species Neoceratodus forsteri. The sequence goes on along the minus strand of CM057449.1, from coordinate 1,121,442,700 downwards.
TTTTGATTCAGGTTTGCTTTTCTGTCAATAGATATTTTTATCACAAGTTGTGCTGCTGTTCTATATGTCCAGTGTTCACCATCTGCCCTCTCCTATATCATGCCTACAGACAAACTAGAAAATCAGTGAACACTACATCATTAACAGCCATGTTTGCTTACAATAACATTGGTCACCACCACCTCAACCCCATGCATTCACACTGTAAAACCTGAACTCTTAAGGCAGCATAAATGCCATTGCCAGCCATGCAGACCATGCATCCACCAGCAATGAACACACTGCCTATTCCTCCTCCTCCTCCTCTGGTCTGCTTGTGTCATCCACCTCCACCAACAACACAGGTACCACTGCCTCCACTGTACCCATTCCAGAATGAGAAACAAGGACTCTTAAGTCAGCGTAAATACCAGTGTTGCCAGTGATGCAGACCATGCATCCACCAGCAATCAAGATGCCACCTACTCCATCTCCTCTGGCCTGCTTCTGTCCTCCACATCTACCAACAACATGGGCCACCACTGCATCCACCTCATGCATCCAGACAGAGAAATCTGGACTCTTAAGCCAATACACATGGCTTTGCCAGGCAGACCTCCAGCCAGTCAGCTAGGCCACCAGCCCTCAAGGAGAGCCTCCAAACAGTCAGCCAACCCATTAGGGCAGCATAACCTGAAGTCTAGCAAGGCCCATTTGTGTTTGCTCTGATGGGAAGCTACTTTCACTATTTTTCACCCTCCTTATTCTCACTGTTAGTGGTAAGTCCCTCATCACACAGGAGGGGCTTCAATATTGCTTACAAGACATTACAATGTGTTTCTTTCCTTTTGCCTCCCTCTCACTTCCGACAGCCCACCACAAGGCACAGATCTAAGTTGCCTCTTCCTCCACCACCTCTCTCTGTGGCACCATCGTGTCAGTACATGGCATGGCCATAATTCATTTGATGGTAAGTATCATTACATTATTGTTCTTTTCTTTTTTTAAGTTTTCTATTCACAGGTAGACAGTGATACAGTGGCCATGCCGAGTCAGGCTAAATGATTTCTTTTTTTTTCTTGGCAGGTGACAGGTTTAGGAAGACTGGTAGTGGGCAAGGAATACACTATGTGGCCACCACTGTGGTCAAATCATGATAAATTACTTCCTTTTTTCTTCAGAATTGACAAGTGTAGTAAGAATTGGTGTGGACAATGAATATATCATTCATGTGGTCACCCACAGTGGCTACTTTAGTAGAGTCTAAATAATTGTCCCTTGTCTTCACAGGTCTCCTCCTGTACTGCTGCCTTTTCATCCTGCAACAAGACTTCTCCTTTGGCTCCTCTGTCTGGGGCACCTGTGTGCCATTATAAGGCATGTCCATCACAAATGTGATGGTAGGTATCTTTTCCAGAAGTTCTATTTTCTTTTCATTTTTTTATTTTTGGTTCCCTTTCACATGTGTTTCACAATATGGAGTATATCAGAGTCTAAATAAGATTCATCTTGTGTTCATGAGTCTATTTACATTTTATCATCATGATGAATGCCTTCTCCTACAGCAAACAAACCATTGCATCTTCACCAGATCACTGATTTGATCAACACCGCAGACTCAAGCACAGCCTCCTCCAGCTTCTCCACCATTTTGTGTTGTCTTATTGAAGTCAACATGTCCTCTATATTCAGCATAAATAACAGTCATCCACCTATTGAAGCTACCTCATTCTATATTGTCATAAAGCTGTAAAACACAAGAAATGAGGGAAACAGGAGCAGAACACAGTTCAAGAGTGATATATTATAGGGATAACGGTTAAGAATTTAAAAGTAAAATGATAAAAAAAACAAATAAAACTTACTTTCCATGCTAGAAAACACTGCTAAATTAAATAACCATATCTCTTTATTTTATTTTATTTCTTTGATAACCAGGTATGGCCCACTAGGCACAAGTGCCTTTTATCAGGGGTGACCCAGAAGCACTGGAAAGGTTAAGTGACTTGCTCAGAGTCACACAGTATGCAAGTGGAGGTTGCTGGAAGCAAACCCAAGTCAGCTGGATTTACCAAGCTCATTCACAACTCAATACTCTAACCTTTAGGCTATACTGCTGCCAGCCCTGTATGGGCCAGATCTGAGCCAGACCCATGTAGCAACAAGATTTAATCACCCTAGTGATAAATACCTGCAAACAAACAAACAGGATCAAAGATGATTAGAAATTCACTGTTCCCCTGGCCAATAAAGCAAAAAAAAAAATAATTTTCTTTGCAGTTAGGGCACAAAGTGATACTCAAAAATTATCATCCAGATTGGCACTACAAAGAGGCGTTATCATTCATGCAAACACATGCATAATTACTGGTCACTAAGTTCCTCAGGACAGGTGCTGTGGTATAAGATTTGCACAGTGTATGAGCAGTATATTAATAGAGGGACCCCATCTCATTTTGTTTCCTCATGTGGAAATTTCCAAACAGAAGGATTTTTTTGGGCTGAGAATATGAGCGCACTAAAGTTCATACCTTAAAGTGCATTACAAGAATTGTGTTGGTTGGACTGAATTACAGCATGGCAGCATGTAGCAGCCTAACATATTTATTAAGGTATCAATCAAGCAAGTCAAGTTTTATTTAATACAGCACACTTTATCATTAAGAATTAAGGTGCTTTACAAGTGAGACAGAAACAAATTTAAAATAACATGTCAACAATAAAATAACTGTAAAACTGTCCTGGTGATTCATTATAGTACAGCTAGCTCTAATCAGGCTGAAAAGCTGGGCAAATAAAAATGTTTTCAGCTCCTTCTTGATGGCTTCTACAGTAATAAGCTCTCTCATCACACAAGGAAAAGAGATCCAAAGGGTTAAGAAAAAGTGCAGGCATCAGATGTTCTCAAACAAACCCTTGGAACCTGTAAGAATCCCTCATCGGCTGAACAGAGGGGGTGAGTGGGGAATTGCAGGATTCCATTAAAAGTGTAATAATTTTATAACCAGAGGGTGTGAGATACAACTGAATTTCCTTGAGTGCTGGGGTTGAGACCTAGGATTTGGAAGGATATTTTTGTAACATTTTAAGTGTCCTGCTGGCTGAGGAGTGAGTTCATTTTTATCCCTGGACTCAGTAGAGTGGTTTGTGTTGGAGCTGTGGTCTAGTAAATTGTGGTGTTAGTTGTATTACTATAAAGGACAGTACTCACCAGGGTGGTGGAGCAGTGTGTATTTGATTGTTTCTAACAGTCACCAGTGGCTGTGCACTACCCACCCACCCTCCCCCACCCCATCCCCCAGGCTGGCATTTCCTTTATAGCCACAGTTCTGACATCACTTTCTCAACAGGTCTTGTGGCAGAACTGTCATATCTAATAACCCTGCAATGTGCATAAAGAGTAGGTACACAAAACAAATAATAAAATACATATATATATAATTACATATTGTATATAATAACGGAGCGGGACATGTGGGGAGTGGTGCAATGCACTGGCTGTGGGGCAGCAGTTTTCCGGGAGACATGCTGGAAACTGCGTTGCTGTCCTATTTGTAGGCAACTGTCAGCTCTGAGAGAGGAGGTTGCCCACCTCCAGGCTGAACTAGCAAGGACTAAGGAGGCCTCCCCCTCCCAAAGAGCACCACTGCCACAGTGGGTTCTGGGAGGGTGCAGGTGGTGGACTAGAGGTGAAGCCCCCCAGTTGTACCTCTACACAAATCATATGCCATTCTGGAAGAGCAAGTTTCCTCTATGATGGCACCTCAGTGGAGACCCAGAAGAATGCTAAGGACATATACAAGGGAGACCCACAAAAGGGTGACAAGGGACCCCACAGGGGAAGGAAACAGCTACTGATAGGGGACTCAATTGTTAGGGGGTAGAACTGGGCATGGGAGAGAAGGAAGTAAGCTGCCTGCCTGGTGCCATGGCTTGGAGGGATCAGAAGCGAATCCTCACAATTGCAGAAGCAGCATCACAGGAGAGAAAACTAGATATCATTGTCCACCTTGGGACAAATGACCTAGCTAGGCATGGGTTCAGTGCAGTGCAGAATGAATTTGTGGAGTTGGGGAGGGGTCTCAGATGGGTAGCAAGCACAGTAACCTTCTCAGAGGTGCTACCAGTCCATGGCAGGAGTGAGGCTAGGGTACTGCACACCATGAATGAATGGTTGCAAAACTGGTGCAGAGCACAGGGCTTTGGCTTCATTGGGGACTGGGGGGTCCACCTGGAAAGATAAAGGTCTATACTGGTATGACGGTCTACATTTGTCCACAAAAGGGACCAAGCTCCTAGGTGACAGGTTTAAATGCTTCCTTGGCAAGCTTTTAAACTAGATAAGGGGGGAGGTACTGATAAAAGGCAGGAAAAGTCAAGCCTCCCCCCACAAAACATGGCAGGTAGTAGGGTAAACACTGAGGTACAGAGCTCAACACAGGGCAGGATGGGGGTAAATGGTAAAATAGACAAGAGCAATAAGAGCAGGGATGGGAGAAAAGGATAAAGCCAACATTAAATGGAGGGCAATGACTACCAATGCCTGTAGTCTGGGAAACAAGCTTTCTGAGCTAGTAGCTTTGATGGAAGATGAACAATTGGATATTGTGGCAGTCACAGAAACATGGTACACCGAGAACCATGACTGGGATGTCAACATACCAGGGTACACAATCTACAGAAGGGACAGGGAAGGTAAAAGAGGAGGTGGAGTAGCTCTATACATAAGGGAAGGGAAGGGATCAAAGCTACAGAACTAAAAAGTAAAGGGGGAGGACAAGAGGCACTCTGGGTTAGCTTGGAGATGGGGAATGGCATCGCAATCCACACAGGGGTTGTATACAGAACCCCGTCTCAAGGAGAGGAAATGGACAAGAAAATGATAGAGGACATTCTTAAAATGGCTGAAAAAGGGGAGATACTGTTGATGGGGGACCTGAATATGCCAGATGTTAACTGGAGGACATGTACTGCAGCCACATCCAAGAGCAGGGTCATTCTTGATGCCCTGCAGGGGGAAGACCTTAGACAGTTAGTGCTGGAACCCACTCGGGAGGGAGCAATATTAGACCTGGTACTCTCAAATGGAGAGAGGATCACAAATTTAGAAATCAGTAGACATCTGGGAACAAGTGACTACTGCGCATTGTGCTTCACAATGAGCACAACCATGGAGATAAGCCATACAAAAACAAGGATACTGGACTTTAGAAAGGCTGACTTTGGCAAAATGGGTGAACACCTGAAGAATGCACTAGCAAATGGCCAAATAGGAGGAGTGGAAGAACAATGGAGAAAAATCAAAACTGCCATCATAGAGGCAACAAGTCTTTGTGTAAAACAAAGAAAACAAAGTGGAGTAAAAAACCACTATGGTTCTCAAAAGAGGTGGCAGGGAAGGTTAAGGAGAAAAAGGCTGCATTCAAAAAGTATAAGGAATCACAGAAGGAGCACGACAGGGAACTGTATCAATTAAAGCAGAAAGAAGTAGGAAAGGCAGTCAGAATAGCAAAGGCACAAACCGAGGGAAAAAATAGCCAACTCGGTTAAAAAGGGGGATAAAACCTTTTATAGGTACATTAGGGAGCATAGAAAGGTTAAGGGAGGGATAGTGAAGATTAATAAAGGAGAGGGGAGGTGGGCAGATGGAGACAGTGAAAAGGCAGAGATACTGAATGAATACTTTTGCTCAGTATTCATAAAAGAAGATGAGGAGCAGTTACCTAAACCAGACAATAGAAGCACTCTGGGTAGGGGGGTTGACACCAGTCCATTCACAGAAGAAAGAGTCCTGAAAGAACTCCTAAAACTCAAGGTGGACAAAGCAATGGGGCCTGATGGGATTCACCCCAGAATCCTAAAAGAACTAAGGGAGACCTAGTGACACCACTGACCACACTTTTTAACAAATCATGGCAGGATGGGGTAGTACCTGAGGACTGGAGGAGGGCAGATGTGATTCCCCTTTACAAAAGTGGGAACAAGGCAGAAGCAGGAAACTACAGACCTGTAAGTTTGACCTCAGTGGTAGGGAAAATGATGGAATCACTTCTGAAAGAAAGAATTGTTGAGTACCTAGAGGCCAGCGGGGCACAGGACCAAAGCAGCATGGATTTACAGCAGGAAGGTCATGTCAGACTAATCTAATTGATTTCTTTGACTGGGTGACCAAAGTAATAGACCATGGAGGGGCTGTGGATATGGCCTACCTAGACTTTAACAAGGCATTTGACACAGTCCCACACAAAAGATTAATAATCAAGTTAGCCAGCCTGGAGGTAGAAGGAGATAGTAGGGGGTATAGACTGCTGCCAAAATAATAATAAAAGGTGATTCTATCTATATGCCTGTATCTTGGAAGAGCTGATGTAATGTTGGTAATGTATGAGATGGATTTTGACTGTCAAACTTGTATGAATTGTGAAGCTTCTCTAATAAAAATGAGATTTATAAAAAAAAAAAGTTAGCCAGCCTGGGAGTGGGTCCCAGGGTGGTAGCCTGGGTAGTGAACTGGCTGCACAACAGGACACAGAAGGTAATAGTGAATGGAACACATTCCGAAGAAAGGGGGTTTACTAGTGGAGTACCTCAGGGCTCAGTACTGGGTCCAATCCTCTTTAACATCTTTATAAGTGACATTGCAGAAGGTCTGGAGGGGAAAGGTATGCCTCTTTGCAGATGACACAAAGATCTGTAACAGAGTTGATACAAAAGAGGGGTAGAAAAGATGAGAAGGACTTGGCAAGGTTGGAGGAATGGTCAGACATAGGGTAACTTAGATTCAATGCAAAGAAGGGTAAAGTAATGCACCTGGGAAACAAAAACCCAGGAGAAGAGTACACAATAGCAGGGGAGGTACTAACAACAACAAAAATGGAAAGGGACCTGGGGGTAGTCATATCAGATGACCTAAAGGTGGGTAAGCAATGTGAAAAGTCAGTAAGGAGAGCCAGGGGGATACTGGGATGCATAGGAAGGGCATCACAAGTAGAAAAAGGGAAGTGGTTATCCCTCTGTACAGACAGTTGGTGAGACCCCATCTGGAGTACTGTGTGCAGTTTTGGAGACCTCATCTATGCAAGGACATAGACAGGATGGAATCAGTCCAGAGGAGGGCAACTAAAATGGTGCAAGGTCTACATCAGAAACCATATGAAGAGAGACTGAGAGAGCTTAATATGTATACCCTTGATGAAAGGAGGACGGGGGACATGATAGAAACGTTCAAGTACCTCAAGGAATCAACAAAGTCCAGGAGGGTAGCATCTTTCAGAAAAGAGATGTGTGAGAACAAGGGGGCACAGTTTAAAGATAGAGTGGGGATGGCTCAGGGTTAATGTGAGGAAATTCTTTTTCATGGACAGAGTGGTGGATACATGGAACAGCCTTCCTGAGGAGGTCATTGGGTCTAAAACAGTGGGGGAATTCAAACATGCATAGGACAGACACAAAGCAATTATAGTGGGGGGGTTGCAGGAAGCAGGCTGTTGGTTAACTAGAATCTGCAGCTTATCCAGTAGGTAGGGAAATGGGCAGACTGGGTGGGCCAAGTGGTCCTTATCTGCTGTCAAAGTCTATGTTTCTATGTTTCTAGGGCTGAAGGAGATCTTGCAGATAGCCAGGTCCCTGGTAGGTCAGAGAAATTCTGGAAGCACAAAACTTATGTATATTGTGCTTTTCTCACAATTTCCCCTAAAGCACATTACAAGAACTGTGGTGGTGTTGGTGGGGGGGGGCAGAATCATAGCGCACCACCTTGTAGCAGCACGCAGCATCCTGAAATATTTATTTTGGTAGTTCAGAAGAATTCTGGGTTAACAGAATTGATGTATGTTGTGCTTTTCTTACAGTTGCACGTGAAGCAGCATGACATATTTATTCCGTTAGTTGAGAAAAACTGTAAAAGAAGAAGACAAAGATAGCGTATGGCCTGTGCAGTTGCACATGAAAGAGAACAATATAGAGAGGAAGACAGAATATTTTTCCTTTCACTAAGCAGGAGGAGGATGGTTGACAGCATACTTTAGATAGCTAGAAAGAAGCAGATTATGGTCTGGGGACAGAGGTTGCAATGCCACTATGATGTTCCACAAGACCCTCAAGAATGTTCTGTTGGTTTTGGAGCAACACCTCCAGAATTTCTTAGATGGCAACAACTTGCTGGGAGACCTCTCCTATCTCCCCATACAGCTTTGCCACTTCCATATGTAGGGGATGTGGTAGGTGGATCTGAAGCTTTCTCCCAGGTGACCTCCCCACAGAACTAAGTCTGCCTGCAGCTTCCTCTCCTACTCCCCCCAGTCATCTCTGTGTCACTCTCTGAGACTTTCCCACCATGTGAAGACCCACCTCAACACTTCTTTTTGTGCTGCCCACCCTGCAGCATGGAAGGAGCACTAGGGGTGCCACCCTATCCACCCCTCTCAGTTGTCCCAGTCTTTCTTTTCAGATACTCCTCACATACACCTCCCACTCTTGGTGGTGCCTCACCTAAAGGTGAGTGTGCTGGACACCTGTGACCAAATGGCTACCCCATTTCTCATGCTAAACCACAGAGGAGGTGGTATCATGTATAAAGGTGGGAGGATTTAAGAGAGAGTGGGACAGAGTGAGGGGGTAGTTAATAGGAGGGGAGGAGAGGGAAGGGCAGCTACAAGTTGAGAGGCTAGCTTCACAATTGGGCAGACTCGATAGACCATGAGGCCTGTTTCTGCTGGAATTTTGTATGCTCGTATGTATGTTCATATGTCATACAATGTGAATGTCACCACATTATTGTCTGTGGGGTCAATTACAAAAAAGTCCCTAACAAGGGACTTTTGCTGCTCCTGAGTAGAGGATCCTGATGGTCCTGGGTGGGACTTCTTTTCCTCCTCACAGAATTTGGGAGGTGGCAAAAATGGCAGGAGGGCACAGAGGCAGGTGCTGAAAGAGGTACCGGATGTACCAGAGAAAGGTTAACTGGTGGTGATGGTTGCACCATTACATGTTGTTGCTGGTGCTGCACTGTGGGTTGGGGGGTGAAGTTCCACCTCCTGGTGCTTCTGATCCCAAAGCTAGCATCTTTAGATGGATGGGATGGCATGTCCCATCCATTAATTCATCCCCCTCTGCTTACTAGGACTGGTCATGGTCCCAGTCCTCCTAGACTCCTCACTAATCCCACTCATTTTGATTTAAAAAAAAAGAGTAGGAAAAGGAGTAAAAGCAAGAAAATAGAAGAAATAAAAGTGGGGAATGTACAGCAAACTACTAAAAAAGCAACACCTAAATGAAGTATGCCAAACTGCCAAGTAAAGATAAGATGTCAAACAAACCAGAAAAAAAGCTGTAAAAGTTGTAGCTTTATAAGATTTTTAAATGCTCTAAGAGCAGCAGATCTGACCTCTTCCAATAACTCACTCAGACTGCAATAGAAAACTAAGGCTCAGACTATACATAGGGAAGTAGCATGTGACTCGCAGAAGCTGTTTCCATGTGACCTACTGTACAGGTACATGTTTACCAAAAGCTTGATTTGAGCAGACTTCACCCACATGCCCCACAAAGGTGAAGTTGTCAGGCAAAGTTGGCAGTCAAAGCTGCAGATGGTGAATTTCCAAATAAATGGCAAAAATTAGTGAATTGCTCCACGAAGGCAAATTTGGCAAATTCGACTTAACTTCACTAACGAATTAAACATCACAACATCTCTAAACCTGGCATTTACACATCAAAGTAATGAAATCTCAGATGACATCATATTGTACAAAACCTTAAGTGCAAAATGCAGATTAGAGAAAAACAGCAATAATTACATGCCCCTTATGAAATGTATATAAAGACCTAATATACACAGTTTTTAAAGACAATACTAAAAACAATTGCATAGCACTCTCTAATTAATACAATTTTCAATGAAATAGCAAGCAAGAGCAAAATACTGGGTAGTCTCTCACAATACCACTTATAAATAGACGAGTAATCTTCCATGGCAACAGGCAATCTTCTATCACATGTGGATCGAGCTGCACTAGCGGAGGACAAAAGAGGGTAAAGAGAGAAATAGTCTCCTGGAGAAAGAGAGAGAAAAAAAGACAAAATGATTTCTGTATATACATGAACTTCACATCCAAGTACTCTATCACAGAAAGTATTTGAAACCCATTTAATTGTTGAGTCCTATAGGTTTAAGAGATCCAAACCTGTTTATCCATCTAGTTTATTTTTGTAAAAAGCTTCTCAACCTACCACCACCTCTTTTTGGTAGTGGAACCAAACCAAGGGCTATAAACCTCGAAAATGAGGGATCAGACCCTTGGTCCACCCCACATACATGAGACTGCATGGACACCACAAGGTATGTACTGTTAGAAAAAAAGTTATTCACTGTAGCAATGTTGTTTCTTCTCAGGGATACCTCACTATGATTACACTTTAAGCATCATCTTCTAGGAAACAGATGCACCAGAGATAGAAACTTGTTCTAATGAATCCACCAAAAACTAGGCTCACTATACAGGTTAAACTCACTACTCATCCCTACTACAAGGATACTCCTGGCACAGAGCTTTCTTTTACTGGTAATTGACTATGGTATACTGTTTTATTGTTGAATTGTAGAAGGGTTGCTGGCCAGGGTGAGGACCCTCTATAATCAAGTGGCAAGATTTGTTACTCAACAACCATATCTCACTCACCACTGCAATTTGTATAAACATGTGGGATGGCTTCCATTAGAACAAAGGAACTTATTGCATTTAGGTACTTTTTTCTTTTTTTTTACTTACTTTATGATCCCCTTGGCACCAGTCAGCTCCTTAGTTCTGGGCACCCTATTTTCCTCCCGCCACCATCCATCCCACTCCCATCTCCACATTGGGCCACTGCCTTGCTACCCCCATGGCTTGCCCCTGATGGCGGGGTGGTAGAGAGACCCCTAACTCCCCACCAGAACCAGTTCCAGTACAGGCGGTGCCCTCGGATAAGGTGTGTTCATCAAATGGCCATCAAGCCACTCAATCTGGCTGCCATTTTCCCTATTTTTCATTGGTAATGGAGTGTGCAATGCTGACAGTGGGCATGCCATGCAGATGTCCACATGCAGCATGCCTGCTGGCTGTTCCACCTCCGTGTCCCACTCTACTGGGCCAGGCATGCCAACACCCAGCCTCCGCTAGGTGTCAGGCAAATGCCAGCCTCTGTTCACCACCCTCCCTGGGAAAGGACAGCTATCCTCTGGATGCTCAATCCTCTCCCACCCTGGCCAGTCCCCAATGACCCGCTCGCACCATGAACATGGGTTGCTGGCATGGCAGGAGGTAAGACATTACTGCCTCAGCTCTCCACACCACCGGGCTGGTCCCGCATTTAGGTACTTCTGCAAAAAAAGGTTATTTTTCATCTTGTCCTTTCATCATTTCATTCAGTTTTTCAAAAAACATCTTAGTAGCATTCTCACTCGATCATCTTTTTTTATTATCAATTTGTTGTTCCTAGGATGAGAATCTCAAGTGATCAAAACACAATGTTTTACAAGCTGCCATATTTTGAAAGTTCTTTACCTTTGTATTTACTTGGTACATGCAATACTGTAACCAGTTTTAGTCATGCTTTGAAACACTATCTCACTGTTTATTGAAGAAATTGGAATTACATCCTTTGAGTCGAGGACTCTTTGCAAAGACTCCATATCAGATATACATACATTACAAGAAATTACAAGATATACAATAAATAAATATACAGAGTAAACCCCAGAATACATACATTGCAAGTTTAGAAACAATATATACCATAAGAGGCATATAGTGAAGACAAGTTACAATTCAACGGTGGAATGGACAATTACAATATACAGAAATCAAAAGGTTATAGTCACAGGCAAGGGGGAGAATGAGTAAGCACAGTCACAGTTGGAGTAGGAGAAGATTTCAGCATGGAGTAGGGTTTTAAATAGGCCTAGTCACTGTTCCAGGGTGATGGCCAATGGCATTTAATTCAACCATAGGGGGGCACTCTGGTAATCATCAATGTACATGCTTGTCTGGATAGACATACTTGACTGTCTACTTTTCTATTTACAGTTGAATTACTTGTTACATGCATATTTTGCACTTTGTTATATGTTCTGGTTGCCCTTGTAAACAGGTCATTGGCCCAAGGTCTTACCAGACATTAAATAAACAAAATAAAGCAAACAATAATTAGCATAATTAAGAATTTAGAATAGAGGTTTGAAAAACTCTGTAGCCACCTTCCAGTTTGACTGTTACCAGATTTATTTATATGGCCAAAGTGGGATGGTTGCAAGTGAATCAAGGTAAAAAGCTACCATAAATTATACAAATGTTATTGTTTTTTGTAGAACCATCAATCAAATTGAAGCAGACATGTAAATGTGTAAATGTAAAAAAGAATTAATAAAAATAAGAAAAACACAATGTACAACTGTAGAGAAACCACAATAGTAATGCTCAAGCAACCTAAGTAAAAGAAACTGTTTATCGTGAGAAGTTATTTTCAGGTTCTGGAAGGGAAGGCAGGGTAACCATAATAAGGGATCTCTGAGAAGACACACCATTACTACAGCGAGTAATTATTTTCTTCTAACCCCAGGAATACCTCACTTAATGGTACACTCTAAACAGACTGTACAGCAGTAACTTGGGAGGTTGGGTCCAGAACCTACTTGGGGAAAAAGGTTCTGCAAGAAAGCAGTTCCAGATCCTTCTGAACTGTATGTCCAGACAATAGTACTTTTTGAAAGTGTGCACCATTTTCCAGGTTGCAAATGTCTGTTAGTGGCGTGCCTCTTGTGGATAACACAGAGGCAGATGTACCTCTTGTGGAGTGTGCCCTTAAGCCTTGGAATGATATTTTCCAGCTTTTTCATAACAAAACAGTATACAACAGGCTATCCAGTATGATCTAGTCCTCTTGGTTGCTGGTTTATGTTTGCCAGTCTCACTAAAGGTAACAAAAAGCTGAGTGTTTTTGGATGTGACCTCTTTCATCCAATCCACGTAAACACCCAAAACGCTTTTCAAGTTCAAGCTGTGCAGTTTTGCTCACCTGGAGTAGCACAGTGCTTGCTACAGAAAAGTTTAACAGTGCTGCAGTATACCAACCAGTGTGGCACTGTACTGGTCAGTATACCGCTCAATGCTGCACAGTATGGTAATTCCTCGGTAATTCCTTATTGTGGTATATTAGCCTCATTGTGTATTTTTTTTTAATCCACAAGGTGGTGATGGCAAGTCATCCAAAGCTCTGAAGTGCAATAGTGTTTCTTTCTCCACTGTTTGTACAGGCACACCAGCAGGTGGCATTGCTTAATTGTTACTTTTTCTTTTGGGGAGGTGGGGAGATGCCGAAACCATTAGGTTCTGACAGAACCTCTATACTGTATTAATCCTCTGCTTGTCACTGCCTGCAAAGCCAGAAGTGCCCCATTCATAGTTCCATGCGAATCCTGTGGCATCAAATTCAAACATTTTTAGAAACAAGTTTCATTTTTTTTATGCTCAGACTGTCCACTAAACGTATTTTTGAGATATTTTTGTTTTAAGATAGATCCAGAGTAAAACACACAAGCCTGTAATTTGCTCTGACTTCTCCGATCAGCTGGAATTCATGATTCCTCTTTCCCTTGTAGTCTAGCAGATACTCATCTCCAATCTACAATGCCGTCCCAGTTATTTAATGAAAACACACTTTCACCATCCTGATGTCACCAGGTATTCTATTCATTAAAACCAAAAACACTTTCACTCTTCATTAAGCCCGTGCTATTTCTCACACAGTCCCAAAAGTGCTGAAGAATGGCTCCAGTTTAAATTCATACTTAAAACCAAACTTACATATTTCTTCAGTTTGAAGGACCCTGCTTTGGCTAACACAATGGGCTACACAGATTTTATCAGTCCCCCTCCCCGGAGGAGGAGGTATTGATCTTATAATGGACCTAATCAGCAATGCTAACATGACATTTATTAATGAGTCACAAAACAATGTAAACAGCAATTTGCTTAATGGTGTCATGGATTTAGAACATTCTGAAATCTTTAATGTTAATATAGGGAACCAGGAAGAGGCACCAAGTGAACTGAATGGATATTCTATCACCTCAAAAAGAAAAATGAAATATAAGCCAAGATCAACATTTTGTACTAACATATTTCATCCAGCCATAGCAACATGTAGTAGGAAAAATCCACAATAATAGCAGGAGAATGAGCTCTTTAAATGTTTAATAAAACTTGGAAGTATAGCTGTCAGAGCCAGTGCTCTTTCCCTTTTTTAAGATTGTCACCTGCTTTCACTACCAGTTCAGAAAAATGGGTTGGGGGTGCAAAGGCGAAGCAGCTGATCACAATTCTTGTATATGTTTTCTAATATGCCATACCTTTCACTTCCTCCTGCTTAATTGAGGCAGCAAGTGTCTGGTCCTTTTCCTGGGAATACTTTTCAAAGCCATAATGGAGCCAAGTAATCCATTTCTACAGAGGAAAGGGGGACTAACTCTAGGGTATATACTATACAGTAAATCTGTGTAGTATTGTTGGAAGACCTCTTACATACTGTATTAGTAAGCTTGTCTTGATTTTATCAGATCAGATCTGGCATCACTGACACACAGTAGATGCAGTACCTGTATACTCTGCTATTTGTTTCCTGAAATGGAAAGCCTAAACTTTTGAAACCCAGGATCTCCCCTCATAAATACATTGTTTCAAGTATCTTATGGCCGGCTGAGTTTTTTGCTCACAGTACAGTATATCAGGTGTTTCTTTTCAGATCTTGGCAGATTGAGGGGTCACTGTGTCATCCCTGGGCATGTCGATTTTGTGTAGCAACCAGCTGCTGCTGAAAGAACTCAGGTTATCCCCCTAGCTTTTTTAAAGCATGATACTTAGCTAATTAGTTCCCTCTAAGGATCCTATCTGGCATTTTACCAAATGATTATATTTTCCACTGAGCTCAATTTTTACTTTGTGATATTTCCTAGATACTGAAATGAATTCCCATTTGCGCTGCTGAGATACTGATGATGAGGTACTGCTGGCAGGAAAATAACTGTATATAATGTATAAGGATATAAATCAAAATTATGAAAAAAAATGGTTTGGACTTTGGTAGCTAAAACTACTTCATAATTCAGGGGAAATGCCTAGGATCCCCCCATTGCTCATCAAATTCATTGTACCCAGTGAATGTATTTTCCACTGAGTTTGTTTGTTATATGTATGTAAGAATTGTAAGGTAGCAGTACAGAACTATTAATAAATTTGCTCAAAAAGTTCACTTTTTATTTTGTGATTTCTGAGATGCTGAAATTAATTAGTAAACACCAATATAAATACACAAGTGAAACTGTGGGTCATCTCATACTGGTTGCGATTAATCAATAAGCAACATAATAAATTGCAGTTTGACAGGAAAAATAATTCTTTGAAAGTTCTCAGTGTTAGACCAGAATGGCTAAAATCTTTGCATACTTTTTTCAGTAGTTCTTAATTTAACTCACATTTGGACAGATTTCAAGAAAAGTATTAAATATTACTGCTCTCATATAGAAATTTGATGGAAACCAAGTTATAACAAAAAGCTCAGCAAGTGGCCAGGAAGAAGGTGATACAACTGAAAGCAGTACCTTGGTATAGAGTAGCTCTAACAAAATCTCACATTGTTGAGAAGAATATAATGTTGACTCTATGCTGAAATTAATTTCTGATGACTGTGTTTCTGTCTGCGATAAATTTGCTTCAATGATGTCAAAACTGCTTAGGACAAAAGAGTGACACTGGAACTTCAATGGGTGATCACTCTTCATTTTCGTAGAAGTTTCTCATGTTTAATACAGAATTCATTTCAGCAGGAATTTCCGTAATGAATTATGTATTAAACATTACAAAGTTCTCCCTCATGGAGTTTTTCCCATTCATTTATGTGGGGTGCTGAGGAGTTAGAGCACACACAACCTCAGACTCCACATACATTAACTATTCTGACTCCACGGGGGATGAATCTCTGGGGAGTCAGCACAGAATTTGTTCGGGAAAGCCTCCCCCAATGAATTCTGTAGTAAAGGTTAAAAGGTTCTGCTGAAAATGGAGGGTGATTGCCAATGGAACTCCTGGTGTCCCTCTATAAATGAAATTGAATTCAGTCTTGGAGGAAGAAAAATGGACAGTAAAGTCAGTGAAGCAGATGGCTACAATAGTAGTAGGCATTGTGGCAGAAAATAAACTATTATGGCTCCATCTAGAGCAATTGGAAAATGGAGCAGGAATGTATAGTACAATATCAGGATCCTTGGAATTCTTGAGAGAACAGTGGGTTCAGATCTATTCATGTTCATAAATATCCTGTGAAATACTAAACTGGATTTACAAATAGTGATCCAGATTCCCTTTCACCCCCCTTTTTATCTCATCAACCCCCCATCCTCAAATGAGGCCCACTTGGCTAACAAACCACTTCCATCATGACGACGCCATCCCTGGCTGACCCCCTACCCCCTCTTAGGCTAGACTGACCAATTAAATAGTGAACTACAAGGCTGAACCCTATTTACCCTATCCTCTTCAACCTGTAGTTGGATATATAAGATTTATTTGGCATTTGAGTGTCTGTGTAACTGTTTTCTGTTCTCTGTAAACACTGTTATAGTTGTAATATTTGTTCATCAATGACCTGGAATCTTTGAAAATGAGTCCTAGACTCAAATGTATTAATCCTAAACTGAAATAAATAAAAAGATTCAAAAAGCTGACAGAATGACTTCTTAGTGGAGAGCTGAGCACCACTCAGATGAACCTCATACAAGCCTCTTTGTCATAGCAGGAGTGCACATAAAAAATGTAATTCTGGTTGCTGTAAGGAAAAAGGGCTTTCTGTACTTAGATGATGGATCACCTATATATTGTTTCCCAGACTTTTGCTTTTTTACTTGCATACAATACTTTCTTGATAGGAATCTCATTCTCCATATTAAAGAGACTTCTGCCTTTGCTGCTTTGTTATTATACAGTATATAGTATAGCCTAGCAAATTACAAAAGATATACAGTATGACCTAGAGAATGAAAAAAAACAGCAAAGGCAAAAGTCCCTTTAATAAGTAGAACAAGATTCTCATCAAGAAAGTATTTATGGCTCCTTCCTTTTTCTGTTACATATTGATTAATTGGGAAATCAAATACAAAGATATGACCACAACTTTAAATCATGGTGTAAGCTGTGTATTTATGGCTCCTCATAAATCAGATAAACTGTGAGCAGCATATTCTGTATGGTAACTACATTATTATGAGTCCAGAAACTTGGTATACAGTAGTCTTTACTTACTGTAACTTTTATAGTTATTATACTCTTTGTGTGTCTTCAGTGAATGTGTTATTCAGGGTGCTCATATTTCATATGTTACATCTTTAGAGGGTCACTGTTTTTTATTCCCCCTTTTATCTTTTCAAATTGATTACATGTAATGTTCTGTATGTAAAAAGTGACGTTCAAGTGCTAAAGTGCAAAGCTGTCTGACAGAGAAATGCTCTAGACTGTCCTACAACACTTTCAGCATTATTATTGTTCAGAACTGTTGAGAGGAATAAGTAGCATCAATATAGCACTTCCATAAATGTTTTATCCCCAAAAGGTTTTACAAGCAATAAAAGCGACTGATAGTGAAGCGACTTTGAATGTACTGGAAGTCATTCTAATCATTAACATTCACACAAAAAAATGTGGACAATTGCCAGAACTGTTTTCTTTTGTATACTTCTCTTTTCATGTAACAAGGGACCCTGCTGGGACTAAGATCCTATACTATATGCCTGATGGAAATTACAAATAAATATGAGGGCAACATGCTGTAGTGTGCTGGTATGGCACAAATTACTTTACTCTAGGCAGTAGGACATTGCAGTGATTAATGTAATACTATGCACCTACAGCGTCTGTGTATATCCACAACTGCTTTGGTGATCATGATGTCACAGAGGCAATCTATAGAGAACTCAATGTACCAATAATTAAGCACTGTAGAGAAGTCTCAGATCTGAAGACAGCTGTGTGGTTATGATGGGACAGCCCAGTAGTGGTCGCTCCCACAGTATTGTAAAAATATATGGCTCTGTTCCAAAGAAAAGTCTCTCATTTTCAGCTGCTCCAGGTGACTGTACTTACTCTGACTCATATCTGCGCAAACAACACCTGAAAGGGAGCTTTTCTCTTACATAGAAACATAGACTTTGATAGCAGATAAGAACCGCTTGGCCCACCTATTCTGCTCATTTCCCTACCTACAGGATAAGCTGCAGATCCTAGTTAACCAACAGCTTATTTCTTCCTACCCCCCACAAGAATTGCCTTATGTTTGTCCCATGCATTCTTGAATTCTCCCACAGTTTTAGACATGATAACCTCCTCAGGAAGGCTGTTCCATGCGTTCACCACCCACTCTGTGAAAAAATACTTCCTCACATTGCCCCTGAGCCATCCCCCCTCGATCTTCAAATTGTTTCCCCTTATTCTTGCACAACAGTTGCTGAACTGGAGTCCAGTACAAAATAAAGGCAGTATAGTACAGTGGTCAGAATTGTTGAGTACCTAGAGGCCAGTGGGGCACAGGACCCAAGGCAGCATGGATTCACGATGGGAAGGTCGTGTCAGACGAATCTAATAGATTTCTTTGACTGGGTGACCAAAGTAGTGGACCAGGGAGGGGCTGTGGACATGGCCTACCTAGATTTTAGCAAGGCATTTGATACAGTCCACACAAAAGATTAATTCACAAGATAGCCAGCTTTGGAGTGGGTCCCAAGGTGGTAGCCTGGATAAAAAATTGGCTAGACAACAGGATGCAAAGGGTAGTAATAAATGGAATACACAGTGAAGAAAGGAGGGTTACTAGTGAGGTACCGCAGGGTTCAATATTGGGACCGGTCCTTTTTAATGTCTTTATAAGCGACATTGCAGAGGAACTGGAAGGAAAAGTATGTCTCTTTGCAGATGATACAAAGATCTGCAACAGGGTTGATACACAAGATGGAGTGGAAAGGATGAGAAGGGACTTGGCAAGGTTGGAGGAATGGTCAAATGAATGGCAGTTCAGATTCAATGCAAAGAAGTGCAAGGTAATGCACATGGGAAACAAAAACCCAGGGGAAGTGTACACAATGGGGGGTGAGATACTGACAACAGTAAAAATAGAAAGGGACCTGGGGGTAATTATATCAGATGACCTAAAGGTGGGCAAGCAATGTGAGAAAGCAGTAAGGAAGGCAGGGGGGATACTGGGATGCATAGGAAGAGGCATCACCAGTAGAAAACAGGAAGTTGTTATCCCTCTGTACAGACAGTTGGTGAGACCCCATCTGGAGTACTGTGTGCAGTTCTGGAGACCCCATCTCCGCAAAGACATAGACAGAGTGGAAGCTGTCCAGAGGAGGGCAACCAAAATGGTGCAGGGTCTGCATCAGAAGACATACGAAGAAAGACTAAAGGAGCTTAATATGTATACCCTAGAGGAAAGGAGGGAGAGAGGGGACATGATAGAAACTTTCAAGTACCTCAAGGGAATTAACAAAGTCCAAGAGGGTAGCATCTTCCAGAAAAAGAGATGTGCAAGAACAAGGGGGCATAATTTGAAGATAGAGGGGGGACGGCACAGAGGTAATGTGAGGAAGTATTTTTTCACTGAGAGGGTTGTGGATGCATGGAACAGCCTCCCTGAGGAGGTCGTGGAGTCAAGAACAGTGGGGGACTTCAAGAATGCATGGGACAGGCATAAGGCAGTCCTAGTGGGTGGTAGGAGGAAGTAAGCTGTTGGTTAACTAGGATTTGCAGCTTATCTGTTAGGTAGGAAAATGGGCAGACTAGGTGGGCCAAGTGGTCCTTATCTGCCGTCAGATTCTATGTTTCTATGTTTCTATGTTTAAGGATCTGAAATACAAACCTGGAGATCTGGATTTGAATCCCACAACCCCCACCTGCATACTGTGTGACCCTGAGCAAGTCACTTAACTTCCTTGTGCTCCCAAGTTGCACCTGTAAACAAGCTTCAGCTTCAGCATAGTATGTCTCTTACACTGGCACATACAATACAGAGAATGCCAAGAGTTTTTGATCTGAGTCCTACTGTTTTTTAAGCTACAAAAGTAGATCATATAATGGTATTGCAAGGCTCATTTAGAAAAAAAACAAAACTGAATAGCATTAGACAATAATAAAATGTGAGCAAATATTCAGTGGGACTAGCATGTCAAAAATACAGGAATATGAATGGAAGCTGTTGTACGTTAGCTTAAAGAGGGATGTGAGAATTAATTATTTTACAGAGAAAGTGGTTGTGCCACAGAACAGCCTACTTGCTGAGGTAATGGAGACCAAAATCACTAATGGTTTTAAGCATGGCTGAGACAGGAGGTTAACAGTTACTTAGGTTGGTAGTAGTAAAGCATAAAATAAATCAGTCTGTAAAAAAAACTGTTTTAAAGAAAAGAAGGAAGTTGAAAGGTCAATGATGTGCTTACTTAAAAAATATATTTAACACAAATATTTTATTTTATTTTTTATGCCATTTTGTTTTCTTTTTCTGTTCCTGAAAACCTCTATTAATAAATACTTCATACCTCAAAACAAAATCCTCACAGTGTCAACAGTGGGTGTTGCGCTCCCTTTTGCCATATACTGTATAATACCTAGGAACTTTAGTTAAAAGGATTTAACAGACCTGGGTTAAATGAGGGTTTTAATATTAGCCTTTACTTAAACGAAAAATGAAATGCTTATTTTGATTGTTGGTTTATATAGTCACAAGTGGGGTACCTTAGGGATCAGTCCTGGGGCCAGTCCCCTTTGATATCTTCATTAATGACATTGCAGATGGACTGGAGGATAGGGTTTGTCTGTTTGCAGATGATACCAAGATCTGCAACAGAGCAGATGATCCAGATGGGGTGGGTAGAATGAGAAGAGATCTGGATAAACTAGCAAAATGGTAGGAAGAGTGACAACTGGGGTTTAACACAAAGAAGTGCAAGATCATGCACATAGGGAAGAGAAACCCTGAAGCCACCTACAGGCTGAGAGGGGAGTTGCTGGCAGTCACAAGGGAAGAAAGAGACTTGGGCGTCATCATCACCGATCACCTGAAATCATCCAAGCAGTCCACTAAAGCAGTAGGTAAGACTAGAGGGATGTTGGGGTGTATTAGTAGGGGAATCACAAGTCGGAAGAGGGAGGTAATAATCCCTCTTTACAAGACACTGGTTAGGCCCCATCTGGAGTACTGCATGTAGTACTGGAGGCCACACCTTCACAGGACATAAACCAAATTGAGGCAGTCCAGAGAAGGACAGCCAAAATGGTGCAGGGACTGCATCAGAAAACATATGAGGACAGATTAACTGAACTCAATATGTATACCCTAGAGCAAAGGAGGGAGAGAGGTGATATGATTGAAACATTCAAACACCTTAAGGGCATTAGCAAGGTGAAAGAGTCTAACATGTTTCAATATAAGAAAAATAGCAGGTTAAGAGGGCACAGCATGAGATTAGAGGGAGGCCGATTAAGGGGTAATGTGAGGAAGTTATTTTTCACAGAAAGGGTGGTGGATGCATGGAACGGCCTACCTCAGGAAGTGGAGGTTATGAATACAGTGCAGGGCTTCATGCAGGCATGGGATAGGCATAAGGGAGCAATACAGATGAGTATGAATAGATAGGCCATTGACAGAGCAAAGGCCAATGGCACATTCATGAGGTAGAAAAAGAAATGGGCAGACTGGATGGGCCTTGCGGTCCTTAATTGCCATCAGCTTCTATGTTTCTATGTTTATATATACTGTAGAATCACATTCATAATGGTTCCTGACAAAATGTATGGCAACCATCCATGAAGATAATGTAGGGAGCCCTAAGCTCATGAATGTTATACAGTATATGGCAAAAAGGACCACAGCACCCAGCATGGGCACCATGATGATTTCATTTTGCTAGTTTGCCCACAATTGCTTTTTATTCACTAGTCATTTTATTAATTTTCAAACACTGTATAATGTGCAGATTTACTTTAAATCTTAAGGCTTTATGTGATGTGAAGCATCTGTGGACAGGTTAATAAAATGTTATGATGATGCACATAACTTAACAATCGGTCATCAAAGAAGACATGTAATTAAGCCCTTATTAAAACACCCTAAAAAGAGTCATTGTAATGCTTTAAATGGAATATTTTCCACTTAAGAAAATTATTGAAGATCTGAAGTACTTAAAAGCAGCACTACAAATCCAAATAGACTTTAAGTCTATCAGTCATAAACACAGACATCCTAATTGTAATTAATGCATAAGAGTTTGTATGTGTGTGCCCACAATTGGGCAAGGGGGGAGTTCAATTAGACTACCAGGGATTGTGAAATACTTATGCCAGGTAGGGGAGAATGGTCTGCTGAACCACCAGGGAGTTTTCTTAATGCACAGTCTGTGATCGGGCGAGGGGGTAAGGTCCACTGGACCACCAGGGATTTCATTTATATTACTGCCCACAAGCAGGTGAGGGGATCAGGTCCACCCATGGTTGGGTGGCTAGGAGGGGGAATTGCAGGGCGTCAGTCCCCGACGGCTGTAGCCTGGCAGGGTGCCAGGCGCAAATAAGTCATGGTGGATCAGTGTACTGCATGCAAATGGAGTCATAATGACATGCAAATAGACCCATTTGCACCTTGCATACATTATGCCCTCATTTGCATGTGCAGTTCTGAATATTGGGATTATGCGCCTAACACATGTATACTTGTGCTGGCGCATCCCCCTGCTTCCCTACTGCCTCTTGCCCCTGGCACCGTACCACTGTGCCATACACAATGCTTGTGCCCTCAATGCCATATTCAACGGTGCTGAGCCATGGCGCAATACCATTGAATATCACCTGTTCCTTGTCCTGGCACAACCCAGTTGGGTTGTGTCCAGGCTTGCACCACAGCCTGGTGCAGTTTGAATATCCTGGCCTATGTATTTCATGGCCCGGATATTCAAAGCAGTTGGGCACAGTGCAAACGACTTGCGCTGGTGCAACAGTGCAGTTGCACCATGGAGCAAAATTCAATGGGAGGCACGGCACAGTGCAAAACCCAGTGTGCAATAGTGCAATGCAAATGACAGCATGCGCAAGGCCAGGGTCGAGGCCCTAAATATGCAGCACAGTGCCATATTGAATAGTGGAGCAGGAACACAAGTGTGGAGCAACCGCCCATCGCAGGGAGAAAAGTTTAGCCTATAAAAACAGCTGTGCAAGTGGTGGAACAGCAGATGTGCTAGGGGCCAGGAAGAGGAGTAGGAGTGAACCAGTGACAGAGTGAGAGAATGAGACAGAAGGTCAGAGGCACAGGCAGAGAGAGTCAGGGCAGTGGAAGGGAGAGGACCACAGTAGGTGCAGGCCAAGGGACACAGGAAAGCAGAGGTGTCAGAGGACAGGTGGTGGTAGAGCACCACACAGGCAGCCACAGGGCATCTGGAGCTGGAAGGTGCAACTGGGGAGGAGTGACAGACCAGAGCAGGAAGATAGGTCAGCAGGTGCAGCACCAGGGCACGGGGAGTGGACAGCAGAGCACTGCCCAGGGGGTGCCAGGACAGTGGGGGCATGGCCAGTGTCCCATTCCTGATGGAGGCCATAATGAGGGGTGTGAGGAGACAGGAGGAACAGCAGCACAGCCAAGGGAGGGCCTGTCAGCAGTATGCCCGGCATAGGCAATACTGGGCCCAGCCAACCTTCGACCACTTCAGTGATGTGGAGATTGTGGCCCGGTACCTCTTGGAACAGGCAATGCTAAGACTGCTCTGTGAGCTGTGCAATGATGAGGAGCAGGCACCCACCAGACGAAGCCATACCATGTTGGTGGAGACCAAGGTGAAAGCAGTCATGTGCATGCTTGCCACGGGCACCTTCCAGAGACCAACAGGGGATATGACAGGCATAACCCAGTCAGCCACATCTAGACTTCTCACACAATTCCTCAATGCACTGCTGCCCCATGCTTCAGAATACATCCACTTCTCAAGCTCACAGGCAGAGCGTACAGCAACAATTCAGGGAATCCACAGGGTAGCACGCATGCCTGGCATGCTAGGGGTCATTGACTGCACCCACATCAGCATTTGCATGCCACCTGGCCCAGAGGGGATGGCATTTATCAATAGAAAGGGGCTGCCAAGCATCAACTGCCAGGTGGTGTGCAATGCCAGTGGTTGCATCACCAATGTCTGTGCCACACACCCTGGGAGTGCACATGATACCTTCATCTGGTACAGCAGTGTCCTGTACCAGAGGTTAGAGTGTGGGGACATCACCACAGGCCACCTAGTGTGTGAGTATGCAATGGATGAGAGACCAGGCATGCCAAGGGACATGGGTGGGGAGGGTGAACAGGTGGTGGGCATGCCAGGGAGGGACAGTGGAACACAGGAGTGTGGATTAACCATGTGTGTCTCCCACAGGTGACAGCGTATACCCACTGAGGCCATGGCTGCTCACCCCCTACCAGTGCCCATCGACCACAGCTGAGGAGAGATACAATGGGGCACACGCCAGCACACGTAACATCATTGAGTGTGTGTTCGGGATGCTGAAGGCATGGTTCCATTGCCTGGGCAGATCCAGTGGAGCCCTACAGTACAGCCCTTCCAAAGCCTGTGGTATGATCCTGGCCTGCTGTATACTGCACAGCATGGCCATTGCAGAGAACAGACTGAACACCAGGAGGAAGGAGCTACTGGTATAACTAAAACTTCTCTACTGGGACTAAGAACTAGAACTCTTGTACTGGGACCTTCAATTCAGGGTAAAAAAAAATAGTTAGTGTGTTTGTCAGAGGTAGTTGAAGTAAATTGTTATCTGTTATCTGTGTACTTATCTAGGTGCTTGTCACAGGTGTCAGAAGGGAATTGTTATCTGTGAAATTAACTAAGTGTAGAAAGATTTGCAAAGTAGGGGGAGTGGCTTAGCTAGAAGGAGCCAGGTTAAAACCAGATTTAAGCATTGCCCTAGATAACTTCTGCCAGAGAACAGACAGAACACCAGGAGGAAGGAGCTACTGGTATAACTAAAACTTCTCTACTGGGACTATATTGTCCTCCTTCCTTCCCCTCCACCCCCCACCATAAACCAGTTCTACTTTTATAGGCACAGGATTTAACTGACAATAGGAACTTCCTGTTTGGGAGCAGGAAGTGAGTGATCGCAGAGCCACCATACTAGAAAGGCAAGAGTAGCTCTCCGTCCCCCCCAGCTGCTGGAGGTCTGACTCTGAGCAAGTAAGGAGACTACTGAGAAATATAGGAACTTCTTGTCTCAGAACAGGAAGATCAGGGGCTAAAAGGGCACAGAGGTAGTAAGAAAGTAGGGGAAGAAAAAAAAAGAAAATAAACAAACAGAGGAAAGAGTAAGTGTTCCAAACAACAGTTAGGGGCCAGTACAAAGACATGATGGGAGTGGTGCAGTGCAATGGCTGTGGAGCAGCAGTCTTCCTGGAGATGTTCTGGAGGATGCAGTGTTGTCCCATCTGCAGGCACCTCTCTGGGCTGAGGGAGGAGGTTGCTCATCTCCAGGCTGAGTTGGCCAGGATTTGTGGGACCTCCTCTCCCACCCAGGGACCACCATGGTCACTACCGTTGCCTCAGAGGTTGCCAAGAAAGAGGAGCGATTGGACCACAGTGGTCTCAGGGATGGTGAGGGTGGCAGAACAGAGGCGCATCCCTCCAGTTGTACCTCTCCACAATTTCTATGCCATTCTGGAAAAGTGTGGTTCCTCTATGGAGGCACTCACAGTGGAGACCAAGGAGGATGCTGGGAACCTCCACAAAGGAGACCCACAGGAGGGTGGCATGGAACCCCACACGGGAAGGAAACAACTCCTAGTGGGGGACTCCATTATTAGGAAGGTAGAACTGGGGGAGGAAGGGGAGAGGGAGATAAGGTGCCTGCCTGGTGCCATGGCTTGCAGGGACAGGGAACAAATCCTCAGGATCACAGGAGCAGCTGCACAGGGGAGGGAGCTGGATGTCATTGTCCACCTAGGGACAAATGACCTGGCTAAGAAAGGGATCAGAGCAGTGCAAGAAGCATTTGTGAGATGGGGAGGGGCCTTAGACAAATAGCACACATGGTAACCTTCTCGGAGGTGCTGCCTGTCTATGGCACAGATGAGGCTAGGGAGCCCACACATCATGGATTCAATCAGTGGTTGAAAAACTGGCAGAGCTCAGGACTTGGCTTCATTGGGGACTGGTCCACCGGGACAGATGCAGGCCTATACTGGTGTGATGATCTGCATCTGTCCAGGAGGGGAACCAGGATCCTAGGTGATAGGTTTAAATACTTCATTGGCAAGCATTTAAACTAGCCGGGGGGGGCCACTGGAAAGGAGCAGGGAAATCCTAGCCCCCCCAAAAAATCAGGGTTCTAAGTGAGGTAGACACCAACATAGAGATGTCAATAGGGAGAAGCGCAGGAGTAAATGGAGAAAGTGACAAACACAATAAGGACAGGGATGGGGCAAAAAGGGGTAAGGCCATCAAGAAATGGAGGGTAATGAGTACCAACGCCCGTAGTCTGGGCAACAAGCTCCCTGAACTGGTGGCCTTGATGGAAGAGGGATGCCAGGATATTGTAGCAGTCACAGAAACATGGTACAGAGAAAACCATGACTGGGCTGTTAACATACCAGGGTACACAACCTACAGGAGAGACAGGGAGGGCAGAAGAGGGGGGAGAGTAGCTCTATATGTAAGGGAAGGGATAAAAGTACTTAACAAAAGAGTACACAGGGAGGAGAGGAGGCACTGTGGGTCACCTTAGAGACTGGAAATGGCACCACAATCTGCACAGGAGTTGTATGCAGACCCCCATGTCAGGGGAAGGGAATGGACAAGGATATGATAGAAGGCATACTTAGGATAGCAGAGAAAGGGGAGATACTGTTGATGGGTGACCTTAATATGCCAGATGTTAACTGGAGCACCTTTGCTGCAGCCACATCCAAAAGCAGGGCCATTCTTGATGCCCTTCAAGGGCCATGCCTCAGATAGCTAGTTTTGGAACCTGTTCATGAGGGAGCAATCTTAGACCTCATACTCTCAAATGGGGACAGTGAGAGGATCTCAGATCTAGAAGTGGGTAGCCAGTTGGGAACAAGTGACCACCAAACAGTGTGGTTCACGATAAGCTCAACTACAGAGTCAAGCCATACAAAAGTGAGGGTTCTGGACTTCAGGAGGGCTGACTTTGGCAAGATGGGAGAGTGCCTTAGAAAAGCACTAGCAAACAGGCTAGAAGGAGGGGTGGAGCAACAATGGGGAAATATCAAAACTGCCATCACAGAGGCAACAAGCCCTTGTGTGAAGGAAATAAACAAATCAAAATGAAAGAAAAAGCCACTATGGTTCTCAAAAGAAGTGGCAGTGAAGGTTAGGGAGAAAAAGATAGCATTTAGGAAGTATAAGGAAACACAGAAGGAGCAGGACAGAGAACTGTACCAGTTAAGGCAGAAGGAAGCAGGGAGTGTAGTCAGAATAGCAAAGGCACAAACTGAGGAAAAGATAGCCAACTCAGTTAAGAAGGGGGATAAAACCTTTTATAGGTATATCAGGGAGTGTAGAAAGACAAAGGAAGGGCTAGTGAGGCTGAATAGAATGGATGGTGGGTGGGCAGAGAGTGACAGTGAAAAAGCAGGGATACTGAATGAATACTTCTGTTCAGTAGTCACAAAAGAGGAAGTGGAGGAGGTGCCTAATCCAATTAACAGAAGCACTCTAGAGAGGGGGGTCGATCCCAGTCCTTTCACAGAAGAAAGGGTTCTGAAAGAACTCCTAAAACTGAAGGTCAACAAAGCAATGGGACCAGATGGAATTAACCCCAGAATTCTAAAATAATTAAGCAGACAACTAGTGACACCACTGACTACCCTTTTTAACAAATCATGGGAGGATGGTGTGGTACCTGAGGACTGGAAGAAGGCTGATGTGATTCCCCTTCACAAAAGTGGGAGCAAGACAGAGGCAGGAAACTACAGACCTGTCAGTTTGACCTCTGTGGTAGGGAAAGTGATGGAATCAGTTCTGAAGGAAAGAATTGTTGAGTACTTAGAGGCCAGTGGGGCACAGGACCCAAGGCAGCATAGGTTCACAGCGGGAAGGTCATGTCAGATGAATCTAATTGATTTCTTTGACTGGGTGACCAAAGTAGTAGACCAGGGAGGAGCTGTGGACATGGCCTACCTGGACTTTAGCAAGGCATTTGACACAGTCCCACACAAAAGATTAGTAGTCAAATTAACCAGCCTTGGAGTGGGTCCCAGGGTGGTAGCCTGGGTAAAACATTGGCTGAACAACAGGACACAAAAGGTAATTGTAAATGGAGTCCACTCTAAAGAAAGAGGGGTTACTAGTGGGGTACCACAGGGTTCAGTACTGGGTCCAGTCCTTTTTATTGTCTTTATAAGTGACATTGCAGAGGCACTGGAAGGAAAAGTATGCCTCTTTGCAGATGACACAAAGATCTGCAACAGGGTTGATACACAAGGAGGCATGGAAAGGATGAGAAGGGACTTGGCAAAGTTGGAGGAATGGTCAGAAGTATGGCAGCTTGGATTCAATGCAAAGAAGTGCAAAGTAATGCACCTGGGAAACAAAAACCCAGGGGAAGATTACACAATGGGGGAGAGGTAGTAACAACAACAAAAATGGAAAGGGACCTGTGGGTAATCATATCAGATGACCTTAAGGTTGGCAAGCAATGTGAGAAGGCGGTAGGGAGGGCTGGGGGGATACTGGGATGTATGGGAAGAGGCATCACCAGCAGAAAACAGGAAGCTGTTATCCCCCTGTACAGACAGTTGGTGAGACCCCATCTGGAGTACTGTGTCCAGTTCTGGAGACCCCATCTCCACAAGGACATAGACAGGATGGAGGCAGTTCAGAGGAGGGCAACTAAAATGGTGCAGGGTCTGCAAGAGAAGCCATATGAGGAGAGGCAAAAGGAGATTAATATGTATACCCTTGAGGAAAGGAGGGAGAGTGGGGACATGATAGAAACGTTTAAGTACCTCAGTGGAATCAACAAAATCCAAGAGGGTAGCATCTTTCAGAAAAACAGATGTGCAAGAAGAAGGGGACACAAATTGAAGATAGAGGGGGGACGGCTCAGGGGCAATGTGAGGAAGTATTTTTTCACAGAGAGGGTGGTGGATGCATGGAACAGCCTTCCTGAGGAGGTTGTGGGGTCTAAAACTGGGAGAATTCAAGAATGCATGAGACAGACATAAGGCAATTTTTGTAGGGGGTAGGAAGAAATACGCTGTTGGTTAAATAGGATCTGCAGCTTATCCTCTAGGTAGGGACATGGGCAGACTAGGTGGGCCAAGTGGTCCTTAACTGCCATCAAAGTCTATGTTTCTATAGACCTTGGCATCGCTGTGCAGGCAGAGGAGGGGGACAGCAATGCGGATGAAAGGGATAATGGACCGGAAGGGGTTGGGTCACCACCCCCTGGGCGGAGGGACCCCCGGCTCCTGAGGATGGCCTGCCAGCACAGGGACACCATCACCTGGGAGCACTAGAGTGGCCACAGGTAGGAAGCAACAGAGGGTCACATGCACTGAACACACTGGACTGACTGGCAAATGGTGGCGTACATGGCACGGGGAAAGCACAGGAAGGGGTGTGCTGCAAGGGCAATGAGCATGTGTCACAAACCCAGACACAGTGGTATGACGTGGGTACAGGCACTGCACACAGTAACACTGGAACACATCCACACACACACACACACACACACACACAGTAACACACACACACACCAATGTGCCCAGGCAGTGGCACATGACATGGATCAGATGCAGTGAGCTGGAGCACAGGCACAACCGGTGCATACAGAGCATCATCATGTCCACGCCATGGGTGCCAGCGGATGGGTATGTGCTGGCATAGGCAATGCATGGCACAATGTACAGTGCAGCACAGTCGTGCACTGCACATGCACATGCACAATGCCCATGTGCACACAGGTGGCAGCAGCTAATGGTTGGGAGGCTGCAGGTGCATCAGTTCTGACGCACAGTACAATGGCCACCATGGACACGTCGGTGGCTGCACTGTGGCTGAGCAGCAGCCACAGGCTGCACAACGGCTGCTGGGGTACATGCTCCAGCCTCCCTTGGGGTGCCGCTACATGATCGTGTCCAGGACCGCTCAGGGGTTGCTAGGCTCCCAAACAGGCCTGCTCCAGGCGTGCTGGAGACGCTGACTGCAGAACCATGTGTCAACAGGGAGGAGGATGCACAATGCTTGGTCATTGGGGTAGAAGGTGCAGCACGCAGTGCGTCAGGTGGTACACCATGCCAGGTGCCACCCAGCAGTACAAACCCATCCCTGATCACACTGGCAATGCGGTCCTGGGATGCGGTTGAATCCTCTTGCTGGTGCTGCAGGGCCTCAAGGATCTGCGATATGCCCCTCTCACACACCTCAGAAACCTGCCACACCTCAGCGCTCAGTGCATGCACCTCTGCCACAAGCAGCTCCTGTTGCTCCACAGATGTCTGCAGCAATCGGGTGGGCACGTCCATAATGTTCTGCTCCAGGGGCACCTGGCCATTGCTGCGACCAGCTGGGGGTGTGCAAATGCACTGGGCAGCCCCCTGCTCTGGTGGATGCTGCACAGTGGGTGCTGTACATGTGTGGGCCTGGATAGGTGCTCCGTCGTTGGATGCAGCATCCGCCTGCACCCTGCCCTCCGCTGACCGCTGCTGCTGCCACTCCTCTGGCCCCACCACGCTGCCCAGTGGCAGGTCAGCTGGTCCACCAACAAAGGGTACTGATGTGGTGGCAGGCATGACAATGCCAGCTGTGGTGTGGGCCTGCAGTACCATGGCTGAATGGACAGTGTCCGCACCACCCAAGGCGGTCATTGGTATGGGCGCCTCCCCCTCGATGGAAACACCATTGTCTGTGTACATGGTCTCATCATTGTCAGACCCGGACCCCACCTTGAGATGGGTTTCAGCACAGAGGACATCATGAGTGGTGTCGTGCTCAAACCCTGCAAGGGCCTCGTCCACTCCCATGGCTGGGTCCTCTGGTCGGACAGTGGTGCTGTGCTGCTTCTGGATAGGCCCCCAAATACCTGTGGATGAGGACGGATGTGCCTCCAGGTCCAGCCCAACCTACACAGCTGCACCAGCAGTCATCACCACTGCATGTAGGCGTGCTGGATCTGTGAAGTGGAGACAGATGTCAGTGCTGTACCCACCATAGGCATGCCCATGCCCTCCTCATCCCTCCATACGTACCATACAGTGACTGGCTGCCACCCATCTGGAAGCCACCTCCCGGCACACCCTCCACCGTGCAGTGGCGCAGTGTGGCAGACACCATCTCTTCCTGCGGTGTGAGCCACTCCCTGTGGCAGGCCCACCTCCGGTGGAAGTCCGGGCAGTGTGTATCACTGCCACCCTCTCCTTAATTCGCCGAGTGTCGGTGCCCACCTTTTTACGGCACTCCTGCACAGAGCGCTGGTGACTGCCCTGCTGGTTAACACACTCGGCCACTTCTGCCCATGCCGTAGCCCTGGCCTGTGGTGTTCCAGTGGCACCGCTAAGCGCTGGCTCCCTGTTCAGGTAGGTCTTGAATAGGGCTTCTGACTCAGCTCTTGTGAAATTGGGCCTGCATGGAGGATCCTCCGCTCCCTCTCGTGCCAACATTCTGCTACCTGTGGACATAAGCATGTCTGTCAGTGTTTGCCACATCGACCTCCCTGCCTGTCAGTCGCCACCTGCTACATGCTCAACATACCACTATGGGCCTCAATGCCGGTCCATGGCATATTGCACTGTGCTGGAGCACTTATACCGCATGGTATGCAAATGAGCAGTGGCACAGTCGTAATGGCATGCTAATATGCACAGTGCACCACCACATATGCTGATGAGCATATTAGCTTATCTTTCTGAATATTGCTACAATGTGCCATGCACAATGGGCTGGAGCAACCCCTAGCGCACTTCTGATGCATGCGCTTACCCTGTAATGGCTGACAATAGCGCAATCAGCGTAGCTACCGCCCAGGCCCTGATAACGCACTCACTAGACCGGTTCTATGGTGCAGTTGTGTGCTGTGCGTGTGTGCCCCAACAGTGACCCAGACCATTGACCTTTGGCACAGACAGTCCTCCCTATGCAACACCATAACTGTGCCATTTACCTGTACAGTGCAATTGCGCATGACTGCGTAACCCACAATAGCATGTTCCACATGCTGGATGACCACCATTTTGTTATCAGCTGTGCTGGAATGGTGCATCATTGCAGAGGACATGTGGCCAATTGCTCACAGCTCGAGGTTGCAAATCTTGTGGCTTGTGTAGTGCCATATGAGCAACAACTGTTCAGTCAGGCCCCACGGCACCACCCACGGGTAGCGATGTGGGCAGATATTGCCCAGAATGTCTCCAGGCACACGGGGATTGTGTGCACTGACCAGCAGTGCAGCCACCGCTATGGTGACAACTGCAGGCGGGATCCTGACCAGCTCAGGTGCATGGTGTCTCGGGCAAGGCGTGGGGCTGTATCACAGCCAGGTGAGTGCACCCTCCATGGTTATATGTCCATGTGCAGTTACAAGGTGTGTCCTGCAGGGTGTTGTGCTCCACACATGTGTGCCCCGGCATGTGCAACATTCCTGTGGGACATGTCAGGTGGGAAGGGGGTGCTCTGCCATGGACCTGGGGGTGGGAGTTGGGGTGTGGGCATGCTGTGTCAACTGTGTTTTGATGTGTTTCTGTCTCTGTATCATTCATAGTGCATGAGGACTGCAGAAGAGTGGCACTGGCTGCCCACCAGGCCACCGGACAGCAGCCTGGAGGAGGCGCAGGAGCACAGGGACAGCACCTGGTGGCAGAACCACCACCACCTCTGCATCCACCTCCTGTGGGGCGCAGGCATCCAGGTAGGTTCTGTGCATGGTGTACCTCTCTGCTGTTGTTGGGTTTGTTCAACTGTGGGGTCTGTGTGGTGTGGCAGTGGCCTGTCTGGCACTGTGGGTGTGTCCTGCCACTGTGGCACGGTCATCCACACAGCTGCCCGTGGCCGGTGGGGTGGGTGAGCACACGACTGCCATGGACTGTGCTGTGGTGTAGGGAGGGCACTGTGCCATATGATCGCTATGCTGCGGTTGGTGGACAATGTGCAGGATACCTCTGCTGGGTGCTCTCATGGCATGCCGTCCACCGGTGGGCATTGGCACACACCCCTCCATGTGGGCTCTGTGCCCTTCTCTTGGGTCTGTACCCCCTGCTGGCTCTGTGCACTGGGCTGTCTGTGCTCTTTGGGCAGTTGCACTGAACCTGTTCTGTCCCCTTTCCTAGGTGCCAGGAGACGTCCCAGGCTACCAGTGTTTTTCCGCCTGTTGCACTGGATAGTCTCAATATCCTCAACTGCCATGGAGGCTGTGGTCCAGGTCCAGTGGATGGTTCATGACATCCAGCAGGATGTCCAGAGGCTGGCTGCAGTGCTTGGCATCTGCCGTTGAGTGTACTTCTTTCCCCTGTTCCCCTACCCATACCTCACCCACCTGTCCCCCTTCCCATTGTACAGTCCCTGTTACCTGTAGCCTTCCCTTCTTATCTTACTCCTTCCCCCCTCCAGTTTTGTACTGATGTTGTTTTTGCTGTTTATCAATATATATTTGTATATGTGCTGCCTGTGTCATGTCTGCTTTGCAGCTATTACAGTCGAGCTCTGATACCAGGGTGTGTATCTCTGTTGTGTGGCTGTGTTGCTGGGTGTGCCTGCATACTGTTGTGATGTCCCTTGGCCAGTGGGTCCACCATGCGGTAGCTGTGGGGTGGCTGTCTGGCTTGTGTGCCCCTGTCTGCCTGTGTCTGATTGTGTGCTGCAGGGCTTGGGAGGGTGGGGGCACTGCAGACTTGGCTGGGGTGCTCCACTGCTAGCCCTCAGGGCTCCATTGGCACTTGTTCCATGCTCTGCATGTCACTGGTGTGTTTCTGGGGGCAGGGTTGGGTGCCAGTGTGTGTCGCG
The DNA here is from genome assembly GCA_016271365.2 of Neoceratodus forsteri. Lineage (NCBI taxonomy): Eukaryota > Metazoa > Chordata > Ceratodontiformes > Ceratodontidae > Neoceratodus > Neoceratodus forsteri. Next base: position 1,121,408,646 of record CM057449.1, on the reverse strand, counting down.
CAGGTGGTGTGCACTTCCGGCCAACCACTCTGCTTCCCTGCCCTTTGCCTATCATCCTGTGTCCATCACCAGCCTTTTATTGTGCTGCTGTGCCCCCACCTGTGCCTGTCCCTCTGTTTGCATGCCTTTGGCCTTCCACTGTGGCCCTGTGTGAGCCATGTGTGCTGTAGCCCTGCTGTGGCTGCTCCCTTACGCATGTGTGCTTGTGCCATGGTGCATTCCTGCTTTCACCAGTCGCATGTCTGCTTGCTCTGTGGCACAGCGATGTGATATTCAGCCGACTTGCATGGTGGTGCAGGATTGGTTGCGCCATGGTGCACTGTTTCAATATCGCCCCTGTTTGGCCATGGCTCATTGGTTTTGCACTGCGCTGGCACTGCGCTGTGATTTGGCACATTTCTGAATATCCTGGCTAATATGTACAGTGTCCTGCTTGACACATTTTGTATAGTGTAAGTATCCAGGACAATACAATTCCAATGAAATATCTCATTTTTTGTGTGTTCTGCTTTTACATATTTTTGCACAGTATTCACCTAGGATAGCACAGTGGAGATGCAAGATCTCATTTCCATAGGGTCCCCAAGTTATACACCTGTTTGCAATGTATTTATGTAGGATAGTGGAGGTGAGATGCAATATCTTGTTTTTAGTAGGGTCCTGCTTTTACAAAATATTTCCAGGTCAGATCAGTTTAGATGCTATATTTCCTTTTCAGTTGGGTTTGCTTTAGAGTCCTGCTTGAAATCAGTGCAATAGAATGATAAATTACAGGAGATGGTTTAACTGCAATTCGTAACAAATTAGTAGATGAGATGACAAAAACTTGCCAAGAGCTGAGGAGTGATTACAAACTCTAGAAATCTACTCCTCCCCCATCGCCTCTCAGACTGTTGTGTAAAAGATTCAGTCTTTGAATTAAATTCCTTGCATCCCACCCCTACTGAGCACCAGAGTTTCCATTTAGAACGGCTTAAGAAGTGTTGTGCTACTGAAGGCATTAATTCAGTTGGGGATGAGCGTTTTTTTTTTGCATCCCTAATCCCTTCCGACACTGTTGGGAATACAATTACCACTGTGCCAGTGTGAAGAACTATGAAGTCTGAAGAAGTGAGCACATACAGTGGTCACAGTCCAGTAGCTAAATAAATATATCATAGAGTGCAATGTATCACAAAACCATAACTATTTGGCTTCAGGATTTTTTTTGTTTTGGTTTGTTTTAGTTAGCTTAAAAAAAAAACAGCATTGATTTCATGAAGCCCCCCTGTCAATTAATGGCCTCAGCATACTACTCTACTGTCCCAGATATACATAAAAGTTGCTCACTTGGTCTTCATTAGAAATACATTGTTCACTGAGACCCCTTACTCTAACAGCTTCATGATTTTACTAGTTTTCAACATGTGTCCCTGATTTGGGGCATGTGACCCTTATTTTTAAAGACTTTGCCATGGTTTATGAAGCAGGAGGTTGAGTGGTGTGTGTGTATCAAGATTAAAGTTTGAATATAAGTTTTTGACAAAAGAACAAAACTGAAGACTAAGAAGTTGTGGAAAATGTTAAAAACAGTTACCCCTCCTCCACACACACACACACACACACACACACACACAATACCTCTGACTGGGACTCCACATACAGTAGATGTAATAACATAGGTTTTGTGATACTCTGCACTCTGGTTTAAACAGTATTTAGCTGCTGTACTGTAACTACTGTCTCTGCTCAGTTCTCCAGACTTTATAGTTTGTTTAAAGCTGATAAATTTGCAATTCATTGGTGTCCTGCCTCTACTCAATGACAGTATACAGCAATGCAAGGAAAGGAGGGCAGAAGCACTAAAGGAATCAAGTGGCTATTCAGTGATTAACTTGTTCTTTGGTGATTTGAACCTACTTTTCACACCTGCTTAGCAATCAGCAACTGCCCATTGCAGGATCAGGATTACAATAAACCAGCAATTTGATTTATAATATGATCTTTGTTTAGGCAGTGTTCCTTTAACTTAAAGTATTGCTGTCTACTGCTCATTTTAATGTCTTAGTAATAGTATGCGGTTAAAGCATACATCAAGTTACATGTGGGAAACTTGATCCTGTTTTCAGAATGAACTCTAAATTGGCAGCATGAGTGCACTGCATTGCTAAATGCTCTGTGCCATGAAAAAGTATTTTATATAGAGAATAAGGTATGGGTCGGGTGTGTAATAAGATTTTACACACACACGAGTTGTGGGATGCTACATAAACCACGAGGGCGAAGCCCGAGGGTTGTGAAAAGCATCCCAGCGAGAATAATGTAAATGAGTTGACACACATCTGACCCATATTTTATTTTATATAATTGCTTGGTTTCCCTTTTTCACCTCAGCAATTATATAAAATAAAAAGCTTCCAGTGCATCCACTGTGTGGCTTCTCAGGTGCCAATTTGAATTGGCGTATTTTAAAACATTTTGTTTTTGTCCTGGTTTGTGAGGTTTTCACTGTGTAGGGGGGAAAAAAAGAACTTACCGCTGAGTTCTTCTGGCGGTGGTGGTGCTGTTTCAGGAGAGATGGAAGCAGTCAGCGGTCTTGAGTGGTGGCGCTGCTGCATGAGGATGCACACAGCAAAAGAAACTGTACACGTGTTTGCCATTATAAACACTCCTTTATAATGTCAAATTACGTCCCGGTTTCCCTATTGGGAAAAGAGGAAGTTGGTTGTTATTAATCAATTATTCAGTGTGGTGTTAGATACATTTGCTTGAGTTTTGATAATTGAGATAGCTATTTAAACAACATCCTTGGCACTACTATTTTACCCTTCCTGAAGAAGCAGCAGTGAGCTCTGAACTGTTGGCGGTTTTTCATATGAGCCATTAATTATATACAATACCTCTGTCTCTGTAAACTCCCAGGGCTATTTAAATATATATTTTGTACTCTCAATCTTTTGTGTGTGTTGAGGGGGTCAGATATTTTCAGATACTTACAGTAGCAATATTTCTACATAGATTCCCTTTGGTAGCCCTACAGAGACACTGTAAGCAGGCAGGGATTTTTATATAATATAAATGGCTCAACATCTTGACTATTTAACAGCCCAGACTCTATGACCAGTCAAGCAACTACATAAAGTTGCCAGTGGAGAATGACATTTGGCAAAACCATCACTACATCTCCAACTTGTTGCATACTGAAAAAAGAAAGAATAAATAGGTCAGCAGATGGACATGTCATGGTCTGGTGGGCAGACTTTCTGGGATTCAAACCTGTCTTCAATGAAGTGCATTTTTGCAAGATTCACACCAGGATGCACACAAAGGCAGGACTGCTGACAAAAAGTGTATTGTGCAATGAACTACAGTGTAAAAAAAACCAGCCTGCCTTAGTGTTAGTGTGACTGACAAGTAGGTATTCTATCTTCAATAAATAATTATTTCTTACATTTTATCTGGCACACCTGTTTAAATTTTAAGCCTAGCTTTTCACATGCAACTGCTTGTTAACAGTCTCTCTGCAAGAGATAATGTTCCCAAAGCAATTGCACTCCAAAAATAACCAGACTCCAGGATATTTTATCAAACATTGTTGTATTAAAGTTTCCACCAGTGTGAGCCCCTAGCGTGAGCCCCTAGCGTCTTGGCTACAAGCCTTTAAAGGGGTGCACCTGTAAGAGATAGACTGACATAGTTGGATCCCTGGGGCAAAAGGTACTGTAATGTTTTGGAGATTGTCTGGACTTGCATGCAGCACATTTCTCTCCTATACTTTGTTTTTCTAAGTTGCCATGGAAATTGGTGTTGGCACATCAGCAAGTTCAATTCTATCTCTGTCTTTCTCTCTATCTCTCTCTCTCTCTCTCTCTACTTCCCTTTCTCTGTCTTTACGGTACTGTCATGTCACTCCCCTAATTAAAATTACATGCTACATGTTATGTATGACAGAATAATTAACTAAGATTATATCTATACTGAATGAAATCCAATAAAAAATGATTCTGCTAGCATTTGACTCTTGCATTTTTAAGTTTATTGATTGCTTTGTGGGAGGTGGGGGCGGGCAATCAAGCAGCACTGAAATCATCAATTGCGATGTGTCAGAGCAGCTCAGTAGTGATTCTATTCTTACTTGTGTGTAGATCAGAGACTGAATGATGCTACTCAGTATGGTAAAGAACTGACATAGAAAACAAAAGTTTCTCTCTTTACCCATTGTGGACATTTTTTTTTATTACTTTGCGAGGGTATTAAGAAAGATTCCAGTTGGTTAATCATTCCACTGCCATCCATTTATTATATTATCTTATCTTTCCCCGATCTCCATTGTTAAGGGTCCAGAGTCTGTGACACGTATTGAATAATGTATAGACCGGACAGTAACACTCTAGTCATAATGCTGATTAGTCCAAAAAGAAGAGTAGTGTAGGCTGATTTGCTATGGAAAGTAGTCTTGGGGAATAGGTGAGGACCAAGTCAAACCTCCCATAATAAAGTGACCATCCAAATAACCACAGCTCACTTGCTCACCAACAAGCTGAACACCACTTACCCTAATTAGTGTAATGACCACTACTGCCAACATATTGATGGAGGTCTGATGGCTTCCAATTTGATAGTGACAGGAATAGTTATCTAATAACTTCTGTAACATATTTTTTACACAGAAATATGTTTTGCTAGTCCAAGAATAATGACAAAATTACATTTCTGTCCCTTACTTTCAAATTAGTTTGTTAGTTAGATATTACATTACAGATCTCATTCCTGATTATGGCATTTGTAAGCTCCCCATAACAAACATGGATGAGAGTAATCTGATTCTAATGGACTTGTCTTAATAGGCTGTCAAATCATATTGGCATTTTGGGCTGAGGTTATTTAAGTAAGTGCTTGTGACCTGTGTTTGCGTTGGTCACACACATATACCGTTACTTAAATATCTATTACTCACTGTCCTACCTTATTGTTTTTCTCTCTGACCTGACCAGTGTCCCAAGTTACATGTACTGAACTCAGCGATTGTTCATTCAAAAAATGCCGTCTCCCTGCCGCCTCCCTGGTCCCAATCCCTGGACAGAAACTCTCAGGAACTCCCCGAGTTGCTCCGAGCAGCACTCGCAGTAAACGGCGGTGCCTCCGGCCGTTTCTCTGGCAGCCGCCATCGCCAAGGACCCAAGCCATCTCCCTGCCACCTCCCTGGTCCTGATCCCCAGACAGAAACTCTCAGGTACAGCCGCTCCTTCCACCAAGAGCCGCCCGCTTACGGTGGCTTTCTGATTGGTGCGCCTTTTTGCTCCGTGCCCCCGATTGGTCAGACCAGCTATCCTGAGGCTCCTGATTGGTGCGCCTGCAATCTGGCTCTGCAAACTGCATCTCCCTGCTGCTAGCTAACCCTTACTTGCAGAAGCTGCTGTTTTTTTTTCCCTTTTTTGAACACTTACAATAAAATTACTATGTTTATGCACGTTAGTGATTGTTAGCACTTTTACTGAAAAATGTTTATTTGTTAAAGCTTACCATAGAAGTACTGACAAACACTGTGTAGTCGGCCCTTACAGCTTTGAAAGAGAAGTTTTATTTAAGTAAAAACGAATGTTGCTAGAAATTGCCTAAGTACAAACTGTTTGCTAGTAATTGCCTAAGTACAAACTGTTTTCTGTAACTGCCCCTGCATTATCTTTAAGACCTCTCCAAAAAAAAAAACTGCCTTAACTATCTACCTCTTTCTGATACCTCTTGATCACACCCTTCTCCGAATACCTATCTCCTGACTACTTTCTGCTCTCACTGTTTTCTCCACTCTCCGTTTTCCAAACCCTCCTTGCAGCCTGTATTCTCATCTCCCATCCCCAACCCCCTCCCCTGAGCCAAAACTCTAACCTGTGCTGCTCACATCCTCACCTTGCTCCCCCTGTAACCCCTCCCTACCCTGCTCTGCATTTCTAAATTGCCTGTCTTTTGTCTCCCACTTAAGTACCCCAACCCCCCGCTGACAGTCTGCTGCCAGCTCTCCCGCCTTTCTGTCTCTGTTGCCTATAAATCAAAGCACTCTCTCTCTCTTTTCCTCCTAGGAACTCCCCGAGTTGCTCAGAGCAGTGCTTGCGGTAAACAGCGGTGCCTCCGGATGTTTCTCTGGCTGCTGCCATCGCCGAGGACCCAAGCTGTCTCCCTGCCACCTCCCTGGTCCCGATCCCCAGACAGAAACTCTCAGGTACAGCCGCTCTTTCCACCAAAGCTGCCCACTTATGGCAGCTTTCTGATTGGTGCGCCTTTTTGCTCCGTGCCCCCGATCGGTCAGATCAGCTATCCTGAGGCTCCTGATTGACGCGCCTGCAATCCAGCTCTGCAAACTGCATCTCCCAGCTACTAGCTAACCCTTACTTGCAGAAGCTGCTGTTTTTTCCCACCCCCACCACCCCCTCCCAGGTCTCCTTTAAATGCTCCATCTGTCCCCGCCTCCTACGACTTGCCCCAATCCTACTCGCTCTCTCTCAGTCCTTCTTAGCCCCTCCCTACTGCCCTGAGAAACCCATTTGCTCCTAAAAGCTGCTTCTCACTGTTCCTGACATTTCCACCCTTGCCCTCTCCTCAAACATCCCTTCAGAAACCACTGAATTTATCTGAAATAGCTTTCCCTCTATTTTCTCTCTCTGACCCCAGCCCACATTCAGTCCTTATACACTACTTCCTGTGCACTGCCCTTTTGCCAAGAATTAGTTTTCTCTGCTGCCACTGCTGATTGATTCCCTTGCTCTATCCCATCTCTTTCTCCTGCATTACCTGATCACTTGCTGTTTTCTGTTCCTCTACCCTTCCAAAGTCCTGTCCCAATCTCTCCTTGCTTTCACCTTCCCCATAACCCTTACTCTTTATCAGCTTAATTTTTAATCTTGACCTGTGTAAACAGACCAGCTGTTACATATTACCCCTACTCCTTAAAATCCAGCTGTTGTACATCTCTCCTCCTTTTCTACTGAATCCCTCTCCTAGTGCCAGGGCCGAAAATGAATAAATGGATACTTCTTATTCTAGTCATAGCTACCCCACTTTTCTTACACCTATCTATCTGCGCTGTACCCCCCCCCGGATGAAACTGCTCCCCCACAAAATCAACACCAAGATTTTACTTTCTCAAATCTACTGGTTTCACCTGCTGTTTACTATGATTCCACACCATTACTACTAAGCAAGGCCTGGATTCGCCTAGTTGCCTTTGCCCTTAAATCTAGGTCCCAGCAAATCTGTTCCCTTTCTCCTTTCTTGCATCGAAAACTGTGGTATCTCCTCATACTGGCCATTCTACTCTCTGGGGATATACAGCCAAACCCTGGACCCCTAACCTCGTCAGCTGCCCCTATCTCTAATGCTGCAGGTCTACTAATAACACATCATAATATTAGGAGCCTTGAGTGAAATTTCATGGAACTTGAATCTTGGACAGCACTTTATAAGCCTGATATACTATGCCTCACTGAAACTTGGCTGAAACCATCCACCCCAAACTCACGGTATGCTCTACCATCTTATAATCTGCTGAGAAGTGACAGATCAACCCCAAAAAGAGGGGGAGGTACAGCTATCTATTACAAAACACACCTACAGCTCTCTAAAATCAGCCTAGGCCCCATGAACCACTGCGAGGCACTTCATGCCCTCCTCACCCCTGGTGCAAAAAAATTACATATAATCTGTGCTTACAATCCACCTACACATGGCCTAAAATAACTGGATGAGCTTCTTGACCAAACTGCCATCCTCTCTGGTAACAACGAAGTCCTTATACTAGGTGATATCAATCTAAACTGGTTGGGTAACATACACACAACAGTCCTGACTAGACTTCAGAGTTTTAACCTACATCAACTTATCGCCTCGCCTACCAGAACTGCTCCTCACTCCAACACTAGCACCCTGCTAGACTGGATCATGACAAACTGACCTGAGAATATCTTAGATATAGGTATCCTATCTAACTCCATCACAGACCACTCCCCCACTTTCTGCGTATGGGGCAAAAGTAGACCTGAACCTATGAAATCACGTTTCATTACTTTCTGCAATTTTGCAAACTTTGACTCCCAAGCTTTCTTATTAGATGTAGCTTGCATTGACTGGTCCCCTCTCTTCTGCTCATCAGATGTCCATACAGCACTAAACATTTTCCTGGAAAAATTCTTAGAACTACAAGAAATCCATTGTAAACTCGTTACATGGCGGATTGGAAACAGTCAGACGCAATGGCTAAAATCTGACCTATTAGCTAAACTAAGACAGAGGGACAAAATCTGGCTTCGCTACAAGAAAATAGGTCTTCCTGCAGACTTTAATACATACAGAGCATTAAGAAATGCTTGTAAGAAAGACATCAAACAAGCAAAAGTACATACTGTAATAACCTGCTAACAGACTCAGGGGACCAAAAAATTCTGGTCCCATATTAAGTTTTCCTGGGAACAAACCAGTCATCCACTCCAAATGATATGACCTAAATGGCACCCACTGCAACAATCCCCTCACTATTGCTAACTTCTTTAACCAGGCGATTGTGATCTCACCACTATACCTCCACTTTCCCTCACTGTCTTACCCCATCTCACTGACAAACTCCGCCACGCCAACTTTCCACTTCAAGTCCGTCTCAACTAGTGTGGTTCTCCGGCACCTAAGAAACATCTTGGAGCATACAGCTGTTGGATCTGATAACTTGGAACCAAAGCTCCTAAAAATGGCTGCCACCCACATAGCAGCTCCCCTTGCCAAAATCTTTACCCTCTCTTTATGTCAAAGTTCTGTCCCAGATATTTGGAAGTTGGCAAGAATTTCCCCCATTTTCAAAAAAGGTAACCCACTTGACCCAATGAATTACCACCTCATTGCCATTCTATCTGTTCTCAGTAAAATACTTGAGAAAATAGTTGCTACCCAGACCACTGACTTCCTATTGAAACACGACCCCCTAACTGGAGCACAACATGGTTTCCGCAAGGGTCATAGTACCACCACCGCACTACTCAAACTCACATCTGACACCTTAGGGGCTATTGACTCTGGCAGGCTCACTGGGGCCATTTTTATTGACATGACAAAGGCCTTTGACCTTGTCGACCACCCCATCATCATTGCTACTCTAAACTGCCTAGGTTTCTCGCTAAATGTTGTAAGTTGGTTTGATAGCTACCTATCCGATAGGTCTCAACACGTGAAATTCAACTCCACCCTCTCTGACAAGGCTACAATCAGCACTGGCGTACCTCAAGGGTCAATCTTAGGTCCCCTGCTTTTCACTATCTTCATAAATAGTATTACCATAAATCTCCTCAGCACCTCCTTCCTACTATATGCTGATGACATTGTCCTGTACTGCAATTCAAATAACATCAAAGACATAAACACTAAACTCTCCAGTGATTATTAGCTCTTACAACAGTGGCTTGTAAATCACAAACTAGTACTAAGCACAGCCAAGACCCAAGCTATGTAATTTGGCTTCTGCCTCAAGCTGAAACACTCCCAAATACACTTTAATGTCTCCTCCCTTGATGGCTCCTCTGTCGGGATGGTAAACTCTTTCAAGTATCTTGGGGTCATCCTTGACCCATCCCTGAGTTTCGACCTCCACATTCATACTATTTGTAAGCAGGTTCACTCCAAACTAGGGATTGCTTACCGAACAAGCTATGCGCTCACACCTTCTGCTAGACTTGCTATAGCCCATGGAATACTATTTCCCTCTCTCACTTACAGGGTTGCTATGTATGCCTCTGCCAGCAATTCGAGTCTCCAAAAGTGGGATGTTACCTACAATAACATCTGTTGCTTTGCATCTAGCTCCCCCCGACTCAAACATCACTGTTTCCTATACTCGTATTTAGGATGGCGTCCACCACGGGAAAAAAGGTCCTACGCGCTTGGAACCATTACTGATAACATTATCCGATCCCGTATCCCAAACTCACTTGCCTGTCTCCTTCCCTACCAGAAAGCAAACTATGTGTGGTGGTCCATGGTAAATATCCCCGTCATCATCCCGAGACATCGCACAAATAAAGGTGGTCGTGCCTTTGCCTGCTCTGCTCCAAATTTCTGGAACTCACTTCCTGTAACCCTACGCCAATCTGTATCTCACAACTCCTTTAAGAAAGAGCTTCAACATTATCTCCTCTCCTCCTACACATGCTTCTGCTTCAAACCACCCTAGCCCACACCCTCTAATACTGCCCTCTACTTGTTGTAATTAAGGGGCCTACCCCTGTTCAGTGAAACTCTCCTTCTCAACTTTTGCCTGGTAGCTATCGCTCCCACTGCTCCCCATCTCCTTACTTACCTGCACAGTTACCTAGTCGGAAAATTTACCTTAATGTATTATCTTGTGTAAATATTAATTCTTCACTTTGTCTTCCTACCTCAATCTCCTATTTGACCCAATTGTATCCTGTCTCACATTAACTAAAAATGCTTAAATGCTTACTTCTGGCCTAATGGCCCCAATACTTTGTCACATTGCTGCTGATTGTAATTGCACTATGTATCATGTTGTTCCTGTACTTTGCACTATGTATCATTGTTCTCGTAAGTTTGTCTCTGTACTCTCCCAGGTCATGCCTGAAAATAGTCTTTCTGGCTAGTGCACCAACCCGGTAAACAAAAACTAAATACAATTTTCTGAATCATACACTCAGATAACAACCCCGCCCCATCCCTGCATGTTGTGCATTGATCACACATCTTAGGTTCATAGTTGTTCATTTTACTGCTTCCTTGTTATGTATTTTAGAGGGTGAGGGGGGAATGGGTGGTTTGCTAGAGTTGCATCTCAGAGCACTGTGTTGTACCCATCCTCTACACAAAATGAAGTGGTAGCTCACAGACAGTCTTTTATGATGTAATTTACTGTAGAAGTCTACCAGAAAAGGGCTCAAAACTGGTCCTGTATGGTAATACTAGAAGAAATAAATGTTAAACATAGATTCAGTGAAGACCTGTCTGGTGTTACATGGATGGATTTTTTTTTTGTTATTTACACAACACATCTACAAGTGTATATCAATGAGTGTTTGATGCAGGCATAAAGTAGATACAGAAATGAAGCCAACTATTTGTTCAAATGTCAAATGGTTCTCCATCCATGTTTGTTTGTTTGTTTTTATCAGCAGTGCCAAGTGGCAATGATCAGAATGGGGAATCAGTACTGTAAGCTATAAAGTAACACAAATGGCTACTAAAGGACAGAAACATAATTTTACTTTTAGTGTTGGGAATGCATTATACTAACATACTAACATACTAAAATACCAGCAGAATAGACCTAATGGTCTTTCGCGTCTGCTCGTTTGGTCAGCCCTCACCCTGGGAGCTGACCAATGCTATTGCATAAAAAAAAAGCCTTGCATTATGGATTCTGTTTCCATTAATTTCACTAGTGAAGTAATACATTACTGTTGATACATAATACACTGCTAAATGAGGATAGGTGATGAGGATGGTGAAAGAGTCTAACATTTCAATATAAGAAAAATAGCAGGACAAGAGGACACAGCATGAGATTAGAGGGAGGCCAATTAAGGGGTAATGTGAGGAAGCTCTTTTCCACAGAAAGGGTGGTGGATGCATGGAACTGCCTACCTCATGAAGTGGTGGATATGAATACAGTGCTGGGCTTCAAACAGGCATGGGATAGGCATAAGGAAACAATACAGATGAGTATAAATAGATAGGCCATTGACAGAGCAAAGGCCGATGGCACATTTATAAGGTAGAAAAATAAATGGGCAGACTGAATGGGCCTTGTGGTCCTTATCTGCCATCAGCTTCTATGTTTCTATAGCTAGCAACTTCATTTTCCAGCCAGATATATACTTTGCATTTATAGGCATCATAATGCTGGAGTACAATAACTTTTACTTCTATGAGTTTTATTTATTTAAACCGGAGACCAAAGTAGAGTCTGTGCTAATACAGTACATAGTGAAAATGGGCTGAATGGGTGACCAGGCTACTAAAATTTAAATATGGCTACTAAAACAAAAAAACCTACTATGATGACAAATTACTTGTCTAGGTAAATTACATAATGTAGACAGTGACTCTGTTGCTTATAAAGCTTTATGTATGAAACTGTATCACTGGCCATGACTATGTCAATATGCAGAGTTGGTTAAAGATAATGGAGATATGATATCAAAAGTAAACATTTTTAAATTTGAATTCATTCCTTTTTATTAGTTTTCATCTACTAAGCTCACTGAACATGGGTTTCGCTTCATTGATTGATAATCATGGTTTATATATGTCAGCTGATGGGATCAGAATGCTGTGACCCCTGCTCCATCATGAGTGTACAGTATGTACTATTCCTGCTAGTCATTTCTCCCAACATCCCATACCCCACAAAAAAGGGTTCACACTCCTGCTGTCTTTCCCTCTGTCTCTCATTCTCTCACTTTACAAACATACGAATATACGAAATTTGCCAGCAGTTAAAGGCTTAGAGGTCTATCAAGTCTGCTCAAATGTGCAGCTAGCACCCCTTATTCTGCAGCTGCCCCTCCCTTCCACCCTTCCCCTCCATTGACCCTCCCCCTTGTCCTGTCCCATCCCCTTTTGAAGTAGTCCACTGTTCTACTGGATACCACTTCTGCAGGTAACGCATTCCATCCAGCTACCACCCTCTCTGTAAAAAGGTGTCTCCTCATCTCCCTCCTGGACCTTCCTCCCTCCAGTCTCATATCATGGCCCCTAGTGTCCCTCCCATCCCTTACTTTGAACAGCCCCTCTGTACCTGTCTTGTTTATTCCTTTCATGTACTTAAAGGTTTCAATCATGTGCCCTCTGTCCCTCCTCTCTTTCTGCGAGTATATGTTCAACTCCCTCAGCCTCCTCTCATATGATAAGTCCCCCAGCCCCTTGATCATCTTTGTCACCCTACACTGCTCCATCTCCAGTAACTTAATGTCCCTCTTCGGATACGGTTGCCAGTACTGCATGCAGTACTCCAGGTGCGGTCTAACTAATGACCTATATAGTGGCAGAATCACCTCCTCCCTCCTCGAGGATCTACACCTTGCAATGCAATCCAGCATTTTGTTGGCCTTTGCAACTGCCTTCCTACATTGTGCAGATTTGTTCATTGACCCTGTAATGAGCACCCCCAGATCCTTCTCCTCCTCAGTCTGGACTAGCTGCACTCTCCCCAGCTGGTAACTCCTCCTTGGGTTCTTCACCCCAAAATGCAGCACCTTGCACATTTTGGCATTAAACCCCAGTTGTCAGGTTTCTGACCAGGTTTCAAGCTTTGCCAGATCATCCTGCAACCCCTGCCATCCCCCTAGGTTGTCCACCACCGCTCTCATCTTGGTACCATCAGCGAACAGACTGATCTTGCTCTTGATGTCCAACGATATGTCTGCAATGAATATCCCAAACAACACTGGTCCCAACACTGAGCTCTGTGGAACACTGCTTGTTACTACCCTTGGATGTGAGAGCCCCCCCCCATCACCACCCTCTGTTGCCTTCCCTGAAGCCAGTTCCCTACCCATCTCACCAGCTTTGCACCCGCCCCTGTTTCTTCTAACTTTCTTCCCAGCCTTCCATGTGGCACCAAGTCAAATGCCTTACTGAAGTCCAGATAAAGGACATTCACTGCATGGTCCCTGTCCAGTTGCTTAGTTACCCTGTCATAGAACTCCACCAAGTTGGTTTTGCAGGATCTGCCATGTATGAAGCCATGCTGTCTGCTGTCCTGTATTCCTTTGGCCTCTAGGAGAGCCACCAGCCTCTCCTTCAGGATAGTCTCCATCAGCTTACCCACAATGGATGTGAGGCTCACTGGTCTGTAGTTCCCCGGTTCATCCTTGGGGCCACTCTTGTGGAGGTAGCCTGTGATGTGGCGACTGAATGTCAGCAACTGGTCATAAGGGCAATGGCACAATGGCGCCGACAATGTGAGTGACCTGGGATTTCACCCTCTTTCCCTGAGTTGTGCCCCCCTTTGAGTAGGAATCCTAAGTAAGGGGGTGTGGAAAGCAAAGCCCCCCGCATTAAACAACAAACTGTTTTTCAGTTGCCCTGGTGGTTTTGTGCCCTTCCATGGGTCACTGTCCTGCAGTCACCTTTGTCTCATAGCACCCCTTGTGGAGGGGCACCACATGAGCCATCCTCCAATCCTGAGGTACACACCTTGTGTGTAGTGAAGCATTAAATAGGTCTGCCAAAGGTCCTGCAAGGACCTCTGCCAGCTTCTTCGGTACCCTGGGGTGGACACCCTCTGGGCCTGGTGCCTTGTCCACCCTCAGTGCCTTCAAACCCTCCTGAACTCTGCCATCCATGATTTCCCCATCTGTCACACCTTCCCCCCTGTTTATGCCATTCCTCCCCCTTGGGTATCACCCCCCTCTTCTCCTTAGTAAATACCAAGCAGAAGTAATCATTTAGTGCATCTGCCTAATCGCACCCTGCTTCCACCCTACCCCCATCCTTCCTAATCCTTACTATGTGGTCCTTACAGCTCCTTTTCTCCATGATGTACCTAAAGAAGTCCTTCTCTCCATTCTTAATGCCTTGTGCCAGCCTGAGCTCCATAGATGCCTTGGTTCCCCTTACTGCCCGTGTCACCTCCTTTGATTCCATCAGGTACTCCTCCCTGTCCTCCCACCTCCCTGTTTTCTTGTACCTCCTAAAGGCAGCTCTTTTCCTCCTTACCTTTTCCATGACCTCCTTGCTCAACCAGCTCAGTTTCTTATCCCTAGCCCTCTTTCTCTGGGCCTTGCAGCAGGTTTTGGTTGCCTCCACTATCCCCAGCTTTATGAGCTCCCACCTCTAGTTTGTGCCCATACTAGGTTGAATTCTGGCCATGTACCCTTTTACCACTTCCCCCATCCTCCCAATGTTGGCCATCCTGAAGTCCAGCACTCTTGTGCCAGATTCCACTCCTTCCTTGCCCATATCCAATATGAGTCATACTGAGTGGTGGTCACTTCCTGACAGTGGTTCCTCCAGTGTAAGTTCTCTCACAAAGTCCCCATTTGCCAGCACAAGGTCAAGGGTATTCCCTAACCTGGTTGGTTCACTGACCATTTGCAGCAGGAAGCTGTCCTGGAAGGCATCCAGCAGTACCTGCTCCCTTCTGTTCCTGGTTGTTGTTGTGCTCCAGTCCACTCCTGGCATGTTGAAGTCCCCCACAATCACCACATTACCCTTCTCGCAGGTCCTCCTGATCTGTCCCGCTAGTTCCCTATCTAACTCCTCCATCTGAGATGGTGGCCTGTACACCACTCCCATTCTAAGAATCCTGTTCTTGGAATCCTGGATTTGCATCCAAAGTGACTCTGTACTACCCTCCTCCCCTTCCTCCCTTACACACTTCAGTCCTTTGTTCACATATAGTGCCACCCCCCTCCTTTCCCAATCACCCTGTCCCTATGAAATAACCTGCACCCTGGTACAGATGGGTACCAGTCATTGTATTGCGTAGCCCATGTTTCTGTGATGGCTGCAATGTCCACCTCTCCCTCTGCCATGAGCACCTGTAACTCTGCAATTTTCCTCCCAAGGCTTCTAACATTTAGGGTAACCACCTTCTACCCTCGTCCCCTCCTATACTGCCCTCCTTTACTAGCATCACCAATAGCACTTGCCATTTGTCCTTTGTCACTGTTATGGGGGGTAAGCTCATATGGTTTTCCAACCTGTGGTCTCTGCATGTCTCTTGCCCACTTGCCACCCCCACTCCTAGTTTAAATTCCCAACTTCCTCTATGTACTCCTCCATCCTCTGTTTCAACACTTCCTTTCCCTCCTCACTCAAGTGTAGTCTGTCCTTCTCTCCATCAAATTGTTTTGGTGAATTTCTACATCAAGGTATCTCCCCTCATATACAGAAAAAAACAGATGTTCAGGCCTGTGTTGGACATGCTGTGGAACACATTTTAGATGTCTCCTTTTTGTATCCAGCTGTGGTGAAAATCAGAAGTGCAGGTGCAGCTTATTCAATTTTAGGAGGTGTTGAAGGCACCTAACATCTGACTGAACTGAGATAAGAAGAAAAAAAGAGTGCATACAGGATTAGGGCTGTTTATCTGTTTTAACTGGTTGTGGCATTTTTTGTGCTTTTGAATCATGCACCTTGATGAGTGATCTGCACTACGTGGAATCAACAAGGCTCCACTAAAGACTGAATGGTTCCTGGCATAACTGAAGAGACTGTTTAGAACTATGGGACTTTTCTGGTGTGGTATGGTTATACCCCAGTCCGAGGTCTTGAGGATACTTTGTGACTGCAACGGATATCAGGGGAAAACAAAAAGATGAGAAAATACAATAAATGGACAGCAGTGGAATGATTAACCAATTGGAATCTTTCTTAATACCCTTGCAAAGTAATAAAAAAAGGTCCACAGTGGGTAAAGAGTGAAACTTTGTTTTTTTATGATATTGAGTAGCAGCATTCAATCTCTGATCTACGCACAAGTGTGAATAGAATCATTACTGAGCTGCTCTGACACATTGCAATTGATGATTTCAGTGCTGCTTGGTTGCCTGCCCCCCACCTCCCACCAAGCAATCATTAAAATTAAAAATGAAAGAATCAAATGCCAGCAGTATCATTTTTCATTGGATCTCATTCAGTGTAGATGACATCTTAGTTAAATATTCTGTTATACTGTACATAGCATGTAGTTTTAATTAGGGGAGTGACATGACGGAGCCGTAAAGAGAGAGAAAGGGAGATAGAGAGAGAAAAAGAGAGAGAGAGGGAATTGAACTTGGGGATGCACCAACACCAATTTCCATGACAGCTTAGAAAAACAATAGATGACATGAGAAAAAAAGAACGGCAGTGCCAACAGTTTCAGACTATGGGGACACCTGCAGGCAAAATGAAACTCAGCAGGTGAATTCACTCGGAAACAGCACCACCTGGCACATTTTGGCATTCAGGAAAAAATAATTTAATCAAATCACTGCTTGCCACTTGCCGCATGCCACATACTACATAACATTTACTGTGTTCTGCATTCTGTGTACCACATACTGAGCACCACTACTGCACCTGCCACTAACTGACAGGGTACCGATCAACTTTTCTATAGTAAGCACTGTATGTTCTTGACAAAACACAGAAAGAGTTACTGACTGGTTTACGTAGAACTCAGACACTACCTTAGGTAGGAATTTCCTATTGGTTGCAAGGACTACCATGTCCCTGTGGAAGATTATATAGTTTGTCACTTTGCAGAGGGCTTGTAGTTCACTCACCCTCCTAACAGAGGTTGTGACAATCAGGAATATGATTTTCCATGTGATGTACTTCAGGTCAGTGATGTCCATAGGCTCAAAAGGAGTCTCCATGAGCTGGGCAAGGCAGACAATGAGATCCTATGGAAGGACTGAGTCCCTTGCTGATGTGCATAAATGGTTGAGGCCTTTAAAAAACACTTTTGAAAATAGGTTGAGGAGCCAGTAACATTTCCTTGCCTGCTGATATTTAGGCTGACACTGCTGCTAAGTGCACTTTTAGTATCCAAGGCCTTAGGCCTAATGACTGCAGGAATACCAAGTATTCCAAGATGTAGGTAGCACTGCCTTTATTAGGATTATTCTTCTGAGGGTACGCAAGTAAGAACATCTCTTCCATTTAGAGGAATATGCTTGCTTGATTGCTAGTTTCCTTGAAACTCTAAGCACTTTAGGATTTTCCATGATAGATTTAATCCAAAGTATACTAACTCCTCAAGAACCATGCCTTCACACATAATGTCTTGTGGTTTGGGAATACTGTTCTACCCCAAGATTGGGTCAGCAGATTGTGACTCAGTGGCAGGCTGATTGAAGGTTTGCTGGACAGGGCCAGCAAAACTGAGTATCAAGTCTATCTGGAAAACTCTGGAACAATTTGGATTATTATTACAGGTTCCCTCCTGAATTTCAAGATGACTTTCTGGATGAGTGGAAATGGTAGGAAGGCACACATGAACCTCCCTGTCCAGTTCAAGACATGATGTCCTTTGGGATTATCCCTCTGGCTAGTGATCTGCAACAATACTGTGGAAGCTGACTGTTTTCCAAAGAAATGAACAGATCTATTTTGGGAATACCCACCTTCTGAACACTGTGGCCAGAATGTGTCTGTTCAAGGCCCTTTAGTGATTTCCTTGACTGATTCTGCCTAAGGAATCTGGAAGGACAATGTCTTTGCCTGGTAAGGGTACCACATAAATATTTGGTTCTAAGGTATGGTCCCAGATCCTCATTGCTTCTGTACGCAGTATTGAAGACCACATCCCTCCCTGCTTTTTTATGCAATACATTGTTGTTGTATTTTTTGTTCTGATTTGGACAGACTGGCCCTGTAGCTTGGAGGAGAAAGATTGCATTGCTAGCTGCACTGCTCTGAGCTCCAGGAATCTGATGTGTTTCTGTGACTCCTGTGGGGTCCATGTGTCACTCACAGTGAGGTCCTGTTGGTGGGCACCCCACCTGAAGAGTGCAGCATCTGTAGTTAGAATACTTGTAAGGATTTTCTGGAGGAAGGGAATGCCCCTTCTGAGGCTGCTTTCTTCCTTCTACCACTCTGGTGACTTCACCAGTGATTTTGTCACTGGCAGGAGGCAGGGAACTACAGACCAGTCAGTCTTACCTCAGCAGTGGGCAAGATTATGGAGGCACTCCTTAAGGAAAGGATAGTGCAACACCTGGAATCCATAGGAGCACAGGATCCAAGACAGCACTGGTTTACAAAAGAAAGGTTCTGTCAAACTAATCTCATAGATTTCTTTGACTGGGTAACCAGAGTGGTGAATAAAGTGGGAGCAGTTGATGTTGCCTACCTTGACTTCAGCAAAGCTTCCGATACTGTTCCACATAGAAGATTGATTAATAAGCTGAGTAGGCTCGGGGTGGGTCAGAAGTTGGTCAGCTGGGTGGCAAACTGGTTGATGGGCAGAAAACAGAGAGTGGTGGTAAATAGTATACAGTCAGAAGAGATGCAAGTCACAAGTGGGGTACCTCAGGGATCAGTTCTGGGGCCAGGCCTCTTCAATATCTTCATCAGTGACATTGCAGATGGACTGGAGGGTAAGGTTTGTCTGTTTGCAAATGACACCAAGATCTGCAACAGAGTAGATGATCCGGATGGGGTGGGCAGAATGAGAAGAGATCTGGATAAACTAGCAAAATGGTCAGAAGAGTGGCAACTGGGGTTTAATGCAAAGAAGTGCAAGATCATGCACATAGGGAAGAGAAACCCTGAAGCCACCTATAGGCTGGGAGAGGAGTTGCTGGCAGTCACAAGGGAAGAAAGAGACTAGGGCATCATCATCACCGATGACCTGAAATCCAAGCAGACCACTAAAGCAGTAGGTAAGGCTAGAGGGATGTTGGTGTGTATTAGTAGGGGTATCACAAGTTGGAACAAGGAGGTAATAATCCCTCTTTGCAAGACACTGGTTAGGCCCCATCTGGAGCATTGCATGCAGTACTGGAGGCCACACCTTCACAAGGACATAAACCAAATTGAGGCAGTCCAGAGAAGGGCAAACAAAATGGTGAAGGGACTGCTTCAGAAAACATATGAAGACAGATTAACTGAGCTCAATATGAATACCTTACAGCAAAGGAGGGAGAGAAGTGATATGACTGAAACATTCAAACACCTTAAGGGCATTAACAAGGTGGAAGAGTCTGACATGTTTCAATATAAGAAGAATAGCAGAACAAGAGCACACAGCATGAGATTAGAGGGAGGCCAATTAAGGGGTAATGTGAGGAAGTTATTTTTCACAGAAAGGGTGGTGGATGCATGGAACAGCCTACCTCAGGAAGTAGTGGATATGAATACAGTGCAGGGCTTCAAACAGGCATGGGATAGGCATACGGGAGCAATACAGGTAAGTATGAATAGATAGGCCATTGACAGAGCAAAGGCCAATAGCACATTCATAAGGTAGAAAAAGAAATGGACAGACTGGATGGGCCTTGCGGTCCTTATCTGCTGTCAACTTCTATGCAGTAACTTTGACAGTGGATCCCATCTTTGAGACCAGTTGCCTTTAAGTGGTGCTGGATATCATTCATTTGGAACCTGGCTCATGGAACCACAGCTGTGGATGTGGCCATGTATCCTAGTAATTGCAGAAGTCTCTTTCAAGTCTTGGCTAATCTGTTGTGAAGGACTCTACTGCTGCTATCAGAGTGACAGCTCTTGCCTGCAGGAGGAAAGCCTTCCTTGTAGAGTGTTCAACTCTTCTCCTATGAAGTCCAGTATTTGAACAAGTTTTAATTGGGACTTCTGCAGGTTTATCAAGCATCTGAGAGACTCCAAGGTGCTTTTTACTGTTTGAAGTAGCGCCTTGTCTCCTATTCTGTTTTCTTTGAGACTAGCCAGTTGCCAGGTTTGGAAAAACTACCACACCTTGATTTCTCAGCTGTACTGACATCACTGCCATGCACTTTGTGAATACCCTTGGTACTGAGATGAGGCCTAAAGGAAGAGCTGTGAACTGGTATTGGCAGTTCCCTAGCTTGAACTAAAATATATTTCTGTGTGATGGCCTGACTTGGATATGAATATAGGCATCTTTCAGATCTAGTAATCCCAGACAGTGGCCTGACTGCAGGGATGGTATCACTGTTCTTAGTTTAACCATCCTGAATTTCTCTTTCTTTATATGCTTGTTTAGATATCCAAGATCTAAAATCAGTTGCCTCTCCCATTTTTCTTGTAGGTCAGAAAGTACCTAGAGAATAGACCCTGTCCCCACTGAAAGGCAGAGACCTTTTCTACTGCTTTTGCTGCCAGCAATGTTTTATTTCCATTCCCAACAGTAGTCATTCTGTGGGAGCAAATGAAAAAAAAGTTTAGTGTTCATGTAGTCTATTAAATGTTTTGAACTGTATAGGCAGTCTTAGACCCACTACCTCTGGAACCACTTGTCTGAGGTAATGTTAACTCATTCTTGAAGTTAGTGAGACAATCTTCCCTAAACTGGTAATGGATGTTGACCTGGGCATAATTGTCAGGATTTTTGATTTGACTCTGCCCCTGCTCCTGTAGCATCCCCCTTATGGCTGATACACATAAGGGGCATATAGGGTATAGACTCCTGGGAAATAACCTACCCTTCCATAGGGTCTTTATGAGGTAGAGGACTTTTTCTTCCCACTGTTACTCTTCCAAGTGGTTTTGTATTCATCTACTTTTTCATGTATACCTCTGTTTTGTAGCCAACAAGTTAATTTCCCTCAAAGGAGAAATCCATTTGTTTGGTTTGGGTATCCTGGGAAAGGATGGTAGTCCTTAAATTGGGAAATCTTCTTAAGGACACTGCATGACCTAGATCTATAGCTGCAGTGCCAAAAGTATTCACAGCAGTGTGGCAATGGTACTTAGTGGCATCCAGGGCTGATCTTGTTGTGGCAACCAGATCCCGTGCTAGCTCACTTCAAAAAATAAAAAATTATAAATGCACACACCAAATACTGTTGGCTATAAGCTTATTGGTGTAAAGTCAGGAACCTCTTCCAACCTTCTTCATTGGTTAACCAAGGTTCCTGACTTTGCACTAATAAACTCACAGCTGGCAGTATTTGGTGTGTGCACTATTTCATTTTTTATTTTTCAAAGTACATTGTATAGTTGCACCTTTGGGAGCAGGCGTGCTACAACTGTCAACTCCTCCACCTGTGCCAGATCACTGTCTGCTCTATCAGCATGTATCAGAACTGTGTTCCACAATGTATTCTGGTACTGTGCTATTGTGCTATATAAGCTGCCTGAATAATAAGCACGGAAGCTGTAATATAAACTTTTCTTTTTTGGTCATAGCATTCAATTTTTTTGGAGTCTTTTTCTGGATGCTGTTCAGGGAGTGTGACTTTTGCTCTCTTGCAAGCAACATCCTGGAATATACCTTAGTGATTAGGGTGGGCATACAGGTATTCCACCTCTTGTCTGTTCACTTGATATTTTCTTTCAATCTGTTTATCAATGGCTGCAGTTGAAAGTAAGTGTAGACATGATTTTTTTAAATGGCCTTCATAAGAGACTTATGAATGGGAACTAGCATGCATTTATTTATTTAAACTTTTGTTTACTGGATAAGCAATATGGACCAAGGCCCTTTTTCAAATGCGACCCCAAGGCCCTTTTTCACTAGCAACCTCCTTGATGGTACCATAACCCTAATGTCCATATTTTCAGCATCCTCTTCATTCTCCTTGGTTTCCTGAGGGTGGATGTTGAGAGTATCTAGAATTTGTCTGACATATGAGGACAATTGAGTACAGTCCTCATTATGACCAGGAGGAGAGCCAAAATGTTGTTCAGGTGCACCCTCGGATCCATGGGATCACCTGCCTCCTCTTGTACATAATAGTTCTCATCCTCCTCATCCACCACAGACAGATAGGCTGGAGCCCATGCTTGGGGGAGGTGAGTGTCCTTTATATTATTAAGATTTCCTACAGCCTGGAAGGCCTGGAAAAATTGCCACATCTTTGATATGTCCTCAGTTGAGGGCATTTTTTCTTTGTCTTCTGCCTGCTCCTTTCTCCATACAGGAGAAGTGGCAATGACATTTTTTCTTTTATTTTTTTTTAGCAGCCACTGTTTTCCAGTTTCTGCTCAGAGGCCCTTTTGTTTATATTCTTGCCATCCTTGGATTCAGGGTTCCCTATTTTGGACACCTTAGTGTCGGAACCATCTTTACCATGGCTTTAAGATGGATGAACAGCTGTATCTTTTTTTTTGTCACCCTTTCCATTTTTGATGCTGCTGTTAAACATGACGAGATGGAATATTCTGATGTGTGCTTTCAACCATCATTGGGCACTCCCTATGAGCCTTTTCTTAATATTGTCTGGAGATGAGGTAGACTAAGAAGTCATAATGGCTTCTAAATTATTTTCCCTTTTAATTTAAGGTTTTGGGCTATAACAATGTAGGACTCACAATAAAAAAAGTTGTGGTCTGATACCAGACAATTTACACTGAGCTCATGGCAGTCTGCCTTTGCCAGGAGCTGAAAAACTAGTTTAACAATTTTATTAGCATGTAGATTCACTAGGTCTATCTGCTAAGCCAATTTAGTGTGATACTAGAAAAAAAAATGGTAAAATGATTCCCAAAAAACTAGCTCAAAAGTAAGAGCATAGTAACAAGATGTCGCTAACCTCCTAAAAACAGTGCCAAAGGTCAAATTGTGGCTTTCTGTATAGGAAGTGATTAGGGGTGAAGGGACACAGACAGAAATGGAAAATGAAAGCACTTCTGTTTCTGTACAGCATGGCTCAAAAACACTGGATCACTTACTTAAAGAAGATAAGCGATAAATTTTGTAAAAATAGTCAAAAATAGAAACATGTTGCCAAAAGGTGGTCTCTGGTTCCCAGGAATCAAAATGGGATCTGGAAGGACCAGTGCAAAAAATAAAATGCCCTAAATAGATACATAGATACATAAATGCTGTCAGCAGATAAGGACTCCTAGGCCCATCCAGTCTGCCAGTTTAAGTTGCCTAATGAACCGTCCGGTGACCCTATCTTATCATTGGCTTTAGCTTTTTCTTCCCGTCTCTAATATTCCTTTGTTTCTGTCCCATGCATGTTTGAAACCTGCCAGTATATGGGCTGCCACCACCTCCTGGGGCAGGCTATTCCATGCTTCCACCACTCTTTCTGTAAAAAATAACTTTCTGACATTTCCCCTTATGCAGCCACCCCTTGGTCTCATGTTGTGACCGCTTGTCCTGGCACTACTATTAATCTGGAATTCAGTAGTAGCCACAGACGGATCTATGACTGGTCATCGACAAAAAGTTTGTCAAATGAGCGGACAGTGAAACCATCATGTCGACCACTTTTTGCAGTCGACATACGGTTTCTGACTCACTAACATGTTTTCTTCTTGGGGCTTCACCCCCAAACCCCCCACACTCCCCCACTAAATATAATCAACTTCAAGTCAGAGCTGATTAGGGGAGAGGATGCAAGAGCCCCCGAATACAGTGCCGGGTTCAAGTGCCGACACTACAGTGACCTGGCACTGTAGTCGCTGTAGTGTCGGTCGATGTCGAAGTTTCAAGATCAGAGGTGTATACTGCCACAGACATGGTCAGATATTTCCAGATGTTTTGTGAAATTTCTAATGAGTTTCTCTTTGCTGCCCCTACTGTAAATGCAGAAAGCAGGAGAGTTCTCTAGAAATATCACAGACATTTTGGGAAATATCTGACCATGTCTTTGGCTATGACTGTATGTTGTCCCCTTCCACCTTGTTAATGCCCTTGAGGTACTTGAATGTTTCTATCATGTCACCTCTTGCTCTCCTTTGTTCTTGTGTGTACAAATTGAGGTCCCTCACTCATAAGGCTTGTGATGTAATCCTTTCACCATTTTGGTCACCCTCCTTTGCACCATCTCTATTTTGTCAATATCCTTTTGAAGGTATGGTCTCCAGAACTGTACACAGTATTCAAGGTGAGGTCTCACCAGAGTCTTGTACAGTGGAACTATTACCTCCCTCCTTCAGCTTGTGATTCCCCTTCCAATACACCCCAACATCCCACTGGCCTTTCCCATTGCTTTTGCTGTCTACCTAGTGGCCTTTAAGTCATCTGTGATTATGACCCCCACGTCCCTCTCCTCCTTAGTTACTGCCAGTAGCTCTCTTCCCAACATGTAACTTGCCCCAGGGTTCCTGCTCCCCATATGCATGATTTTGCACTTCTTTGCATTAAACCTTAGCTGCCATGCCCCTGACCTTCTCTCCAGCAGTTCCAGGTCTTTTTCTCATCCTGTCCACCATATCCAGAGTATCTGCCCTATTGCAGATCTTGGTGTCATCCACAAACAGGCAAACCTTTCCCCCCTGCCCATCTGCAATGTCACTGATAAAGACATTAAAGAGGACTGGCCCCAAAACTGACCCCTGAGGTACCCCACTAGTCAGCTTCCTTTCATCTGATTGGGTTCCATTCACCACTACCCTCTGTTTTCTGTTCCTTAGCCAGTTTTCAGTCCAGTTCACCACCTTGCGTGCCAGCCCCAGACTGCCTAGCTTGTTGTACCAGTCTCTTATGTGGGACTATATCAAAGGATTTGCTGAAATCGAGGTAGGCAATATCTACTGCCCCACAAAGACGGGATTCCAGTGCAAAAACCCCACCCCCAAAAAAGGCACAAATTCAAAATTAAACAATTTATCAGCATATTGGCTTGTCTTACTTTAAACTCCATGTAAAAAGGGGGTCCACTTAGTTTTCAGATTGGAATTCCAATGTGAGCAAGCTATATCACCACTTCACAGTGGGACCCATTCGGCATAGTCCCTACACTAGCTGCTTAGTTCTGAATGCATGCAGTGGCTACTCATAAATATAGAGTGCATTGCCTAATTGGCTCCTTTTAAATAAAGTGCTCAGTTTTACAGGTGGTGGAAGGGAGCATGCTGAAAGGAGAGCCACACTTCCCAAATTAGTACACTCTAACCTTTTTGCAGTAAGAAAAGCCAATAGGCAGATAAATTGTTTAACTTTCAATATGTGCCATGTTTTTTCTTGGGGGGGTGCACTGGATGCCACACACCAGTAGCACTGTTGCCTAAACACTCTTGGTGTGTAGAGTAAATAATAATAATACAGATTATTGTGTCTCGGAGTCTTCCAAGAAACATGCATAAACAAGCAAGAGTACTAAAGAATGTTTATTAGACTACTTATGCCAAGCATGTGACAAAGAAAATCACAAGGGAGATGGGTTTCTCACCACTTCTCCTGAAGAATGCACATAATCCACCAGGACTGTAGGATCTCAGGTTATCCAAGATCTATCAATCAATCAAATTCTTTATTTATCCAGGCGAACACCATTGAGCAAGCTCATTTGCAAGGTGGACCTGCATTACACGAGACAATAATGTTACATTTATATACAATGAGATACATACAGTAAAAGCAAGTGTAAACACTCTATAAAGGAAGAAGAGAAGCAAAAAAAAAATGTTTGGTACAGAGTATAAAAAACAGTATAGGGCAAGTCAGCAAAGGGTTACACCAGGTACAACAATATACCTAGTTTACTTGTCCTGTACAATAAATGTGATACTGAGCAACTTGGGGACTAGCTGGGACAGGTGTGATAGTTGAGGGGGCATACCCAGTCCTTTAGGATCCCTCAGAGAAATGGGGTGAGCGATACATGTTGGAAGGAGTATGTAGCCAGTATGTGGGGGGGGAGGCTCTGATATTAGTAAGTGTTAGGAGCAATAGGATGCACAGCTGGGGGTGTAGCAGCCAGTGTGGGAGGGAGAGGATCTGAAGATGGCGATTATCACAAGCAAGTAGATGCACTGTTGGGGGTGAAAACTGACAGGATGGTAGGGGAGGGTGAGGTTTGGTGCTGTGATAAATAGGGGGCACCCTAACTGTGCAGGTAGGGAGGTAGTAAGAAGGAGGAGGCTGAGGTCATGGTGGAGCAGCTGCAGGCATCTGACAGGTAACTTGACTGGGGTCTATCATGGCAGAGTAACAGTAGTCTTTGGGTTCAGTGGAGTCTGAAGCACATTCTGGAGCTAAGATCGTCGGAAGCAGTTGCAGGCTTCTGTAATGTATTTAGAATAAAGGGTCTTAAATACTGTAATACTAACAGGAGTCCTCAATTTCAGTGATTTCTGTACAGTGTTCCAGAGAGATGGTAGAATGAATTCTATAGCAGCTTTCCCAAAGTGCGTTAGGGCTTTGGGCACTTTCAGGGAGATCACTGAGCAGCTTCTTAAGATATAGGTTCCATGCAAGTTGAAAGTCAGGCAGTCAATGATCTACTGCAGTTGTTTACCAGTTATAGCTCTGCATGTCCAGAGTGCCACATTTTTATTTCATCTGTAGCATAGGGAGGTCCAGCCTACGGCCCCATATAGAGAGAGCAGTGATGAGTGGAGTATGGGAGACCAGTGATAAAGCGCAGGGCTCTGTGGTATAATGTATCCAATTTACCAAGGTATGGAGTAGCACAATGGCTGTATATAATGTCAGCATAGTCAATTAGAGAAAGGAACGTGGACTGAACTAGCTGTCTCTTGGCTTCTGAAGTTAGTAGGTGGTTCAACCTAAAAAATAGACCTAGCCTCTGCCTCAGTTTCTTTAGCAAGTCCTCCATATGGTCAGCAAAGGAGAGTTTATAGTCAATCCAGACCCCCAGGTATTTGAATTTCTGTACGAATTTTAGTGTTTCTCCTAGGAGGGTGGTGATGGGTGGCAAAGCAGGGAAGACTACATGGTTGAGAGGTGATAGAAGCATTGCCTTAGTCTTTTTGGCATTCAGTAGCAGTTTTTTACAGAGGGGCTGAGATTGAAGTGCGTTGAAGTCAGCTTGTAGGTCACTACAGGTGGTTTCAGGAGTAGAGCGGCTTAATCACTGTGTCATCTGTAAAAAGATTAATTTTAGCTTCACTTATGCCAGAGTCAATGTTGTTAATATAGATGGCAAAGAGGAGAGGCCCCAGGATGGATCCCTGTGGGATGCCTCTTTTTCATAGATTTGGGTGGGAGAGTTCATCTTCGGCCTTGACTTGCTGGTACCTATCTGTAAGGTAACTGTGGAACCAACACAAGGAAGTAGAGTCTAAGCCAGTATATTTTAATGAAGAGAGTAGGAGGCAGTGGTCGACAGTGTCGAAGGGTTTACTTAAGTCTAGAAAGACGGCGCAGACAGATTTTTTGTTGTCGAATTCACATTGCCAATCATTTGTCACTTTGGCCAGGGCTGTAATTGTGCTGTGTTTGGTTCTGAATCCAGATTGCATCAGGTTTAGCAGGTTATTGTCATCTAGGAATGATTTTAACTGAAGGTTCACAATGTTTTCCCCGAGTTTTGATAGTACTAGGAGGAGATGGGCCTGTAATTGTTCAGGTCACAGGAGTCTCCATATTTGAACAGTGGGATCACATGTGCAGTCTTCCACAGTTTGGGGAGGGTCCCTAGAGAAAGGGACAAGTTAAATAGGTGCGTAATAGGTGTGGCCAAGACATGGTAGGCAATCTTTAGATAGTAAGGGTCGAAGGTGTCAGTGCCAGCACTTCTTCTGGTGTCCAACCAGAGGAGGAGGAGATCTTCGACCTCTTTTTGTGAGACAGGAAAGAAAGAGAATGCTGTGACTGAGGGACTGGATTCTGAAGAATGTGTGATGATCTGTGAGAGGAGGCTGCTTGTAGGGGAATTATCAAAGGCTAGCCCTGCAGTTGCAAAGTGGTTGTTGAAGACTTGGAGTATCTCTGTTGCTGTTGATGGCTACATTGTTAGAGATAAGTTTTGATGGGAGGGTGTTTCTTGTGGTATTGCCGGATATATCTTTTATAGTGGACCAGAGCTTGGCAGGACTATTAGAGGCAGTGTTGAGTTCTGAGCAATAGAAGCTGGATTTGGCTTCCTGAATTAGCTTTGTGCAATAGTTTCTGGCTGTTCTGAACAGATGCCAATCTTCATCTTTGTGAGATTTGTGAGCTAGTTTCCAGAACTTGTCCCTTTTTAGCAGTGCTGCCTTGATGTCTGCTGTAAACCAACGTCATTTTTCTTGTCTTGATGCAGGTATTGACTAGAGGTGTATGGGTGTTAAGGGTACCAGAAACAATTTTGTGGAATGTGGCATATGCTGCTTCTACTGTTTTGGCTAAGTAGAAGGTCTGCCAAAGCAGGGAGGTTTTCAGGTCATGGATATATGCCAGAGGGTCAAAGTTCTGTTTAGATCATTTTGTAGAGAATTCTGCTGTGGCTGTTAATTTAGGGGCTGCTTTTATGCCTGCTATAAAGCAATGGTCACTGACATCAGCAGAAAAGATCCCAGCATGGGAGAAGAAGTGTGGTTTGCTTACTAAGAGTGCGTCCAGTAGTGTACTTTTTGATGGTTTTTTCTTATTGATACGAGTAGGTTCATTAATCAGTAGGGTGAGCCTATGTGAGTCACAGAAGGATTTATGTAGGAGAGATGCGTTGGACAGCCAGTCATAGTTAAGGTCCCCTAGTATGATTGTTTCCATACAGCTTGTGCTCATAATAGTTGATAGGTGGGAAAGGAGCTGGGGCCCCAAGGACGGGGATCTGTAGCATCCTATGACATGGAGGGCCAAGGCAGTTGATATTTCAATTTTTAAGGACAGGCATTCAAAGGAGTTGGCAATTGAAGTTGAGTCAAGGGTTACAACAGTAAACTTGCCTTAACATAGATGGCTACACCACCACCTCTGGAAGGCCTATCGGCTCTAAATAATAAATAATTAGGCATGTTGACCTATTTGTCCAGTGTGGATGGATGAAGCCAGGATTCCGATATGACAAGTACATCTGGCTCAGTATGGATAGCCCAGGCCTGGATTGTGGTGGGTTTCTCTAGTAAGCTACACACGTTAACATGCATAAAGCTGATACCGTTATACTTCGTGACTTTGGCCGGTAAGGGAATATCTTGTATGGGACCAGGGTTAAGTTGTACATTACCTGAACATAGCAGGAGGAGGAATATGACTTTCCTCAGTGTAGCGAGTGGTAGTTTGGAGGAACTGGTCCTTACTTGACTAGAAGACTTCTTGACGTAAAAATGGAAGGAACTGTTCTTTGAGAAGTTTAGGCCTAAGGACACGCAGGCTAGAACCCTGGCTGTATGGCACCAATAAGAGTAGTTACTGGGCCGGGTAGGTAGTATTCCTTTGATAGGTGGCGATGTGCTGGAGGATGATCGAAGGAGAAGTTCAGCTGAGAGTGGAAACAAGAAGTTGGGAGCAGAGCACGAGTTGTATAAAGACTCCATCAGTAGGCAATCTTGTGGAAGGGGGCATGATTCCTCCTTGGGGTAAGTGCCATCGGACGTGTACCCTGTTAGGGGTAGGCTGCATAAAGTGATGCAAAGGTAGAGCCAGATGGCGAGTTCCATGATTGAGGTCTGGGGGTCAGGGAGAGCAACCGTAAAGTCTAAACTGGGCAGAGTGCTACCAGTAGAGTGTGCACACCACGGGTTCTGGAGAGGGGAATGATTGGAAGTATCCCCCTTTAAAACTGGGATGGCCGATGCAAAATTATATGCCAGTGCATGGATGGCCTAAGGAGAGGAGGAGAGAGGTAAGGAATTATGGGAGGCCAATGGCAAGATGGTGGGGCAAGAAGATCTATATAATAAGGATCGGGGGATGGGTGGGTGGTGTAAAGTTTTCCAGCTTTGCTGTACCTCTCTGCGTGTGAAGTCCAAGCAAGTGGTCTTGGGCGGCAGCTTCAGAAGCACCTACCGCCCGTTGGCCACGGTCCTTGTGGTGGTTGAGCTGGGAGCCCTGAAGGGTTCTCTGCTAAGAGGGAAGAGAAAGTGAAGCCAATTAATACTGGACCCAGACAATGGCTGGACTATCTAGTGACAAAATAATTTGCAATTGAAAGAGAGCTGTTTCCTTGGTGCCCTGAAGTCTGGGTGGCAGTTACAGAGACAAAAGAAGGGCTGTATCACTAACTACACCTAAGCAAAGCAGTTTTGCAAGCAATACAGCTTTTTGTGTGCAGATTTCAGGCAAGTTCCAACATAGCAAGTATACAGTAGCAAAATTTTAGCAAAAACAGCACCTTTTTTGGCTCAGTAAACAGAGAAAGAGTAGGGAAAGCAGAAGGACCAATTGGAGCAAGCCTGGAGAAAGGCGCTCTGCTCCGATTGGTTTTATGGCTTTGCCATAACTCTCTGCATGTGGAGTCTGGGCAAGTGGTCTTGGGTGGGAGGGTCCTCTCTCCCTGTGATCTAGTTCTCTCTGCCTGCGATCTAGTTCTCTCTGCAAGTAAAACTAGGTTACAGAGCCTAAATACTACAGATAAAGCATAGCAATAGAGATTACCTCATAGTCACAAATATGAGAAACAATATGTGTTGGTCCTAAGTCATTCTCCATTGGATGATGACTTAGGAGACAGAATTACTAATGAGTATCATATGAGACAGAATATGATTCAATTAGCATTATAGATTGAACAGAAGAAATGCTGACTGGTTCAAACTACATGTGGCATTTCTTGCTTATATATAATATAAGACATAACAATGGATTTCTCTCTGTCAGCTTGCTTAGACAAAGAGAACTTCTGACAGGGCTCTATTACATGTGGCATATCTGCCTGAGTGTAAAACACACACTACATATAATTATATGAGAATATAAGTATAAGTATACAGTAATCACCGATGATCCCTCAGAGTCATCTTATCAGTGATTAGGTATATTATATATGGAATATACATGAAAGACAAACATAATCTAGATAAATGTATTATAGTGAGGTATATTGAATCATGCATGATAAACATTAGCATATATTAGCAGCAAAGCACATTCCTAACACTCATGCTTATATGATGGGTGCCTATATCCATATGTTAATGCAAAATAGCAGTATCAGTAATAGACCAGGAATACAATGTAAGGTGTGTGTGAGGTGTATGTGGGATGATAGGGGACATAACCCAGGTGTAATAGTCCCCTCTTTGTTGCCCTAATTTCAAAAGTGGCAACACAACCAAAAGATGCCAGTTAGGCACCATTCGTTTACAGGCACAAGGCACGAGCCTGATAGAGGAAGTTTAACTCATCACGGTGGTGTTTCATGGTTTTCCTTAAACGACCAAAATGTAATTATAAGGGTAATGATATTAAACCTTGTATTACTATAAATATTCAGAATAAAACTTCACAATGGGGTTTTCCAGTATCAAAACAATCAGTAAATACTTATATGTATCTATCAGGTGTGTATCTTTCCTATTTGGAAGAAATTGAAGAGAGAAACTTAAGTTGCCTGTATGGATATTAAAAATAAGTAAAAATCGAGACAAAGCATCAAGATAGTAAGGACTGGACTTAATGGTATCTGGTTCCGGGATGGGAACAAGTGTGATTACCGTATAACTTATAACCTGTGTAGGGAGTAAAAAAAAAAGTTAGAAAAGTTCACTTTGTGTAACTTTTAGTACATGTCGGAAGAATGTATAGTTGGTCGCCACACAATTTTCCACATCAGCAGAATATGCCACCTTGGAGGATGGCATTTTTCAGTCAGTAAGTTGAATGGGACACAAAATGTCAATGTCCACAAGGCATAAACTATGAACAGTTCCATGGATAAATCCAGGGTTTCTTCAAGTGTCAGATGATTCATAATTCAAATTCGATGCATTCAGATTTTCCAAAGATAGATCCAAATGTTCAAGAGGCAAGCAGTATTTTCAGAGGCCTCAGCAGGGGGTTCATTAGATTGCACATTGAGTTTTACAATGGAACAGCAACAGTGTTCAGTTGAAGATGATCACACTGCTGCACAAAGTGCAAATGTTTATGACAGTACTCAGTTTGTATGAGGTGCCAGCCAGGCTTGGAAAACAAGCAGTGAAAAAATGGATTTCTTGATTGTAGATCAAATGAAGAAGAGTCTTCTTGCTGAATTAGGGCATTGCCCCAACCCCAGTCTTACTTCACAGTATGCATAACAATGAGCTTGATTGCAGAATCTTAATTGGATGGACAGAATACAGTTTATTTGAAAGTTCACAAGTGGAAGCCTAATTTCAGTTATTAGGCCAGTATTCACAAGTTGGTAAGACAAGTTGGATGATGTCTTATCTGCAAAAAGGTGATGTTCCTTTCAGGTAAGACATTCAATATTCAGAGTCAATCACGATTCCAAGACCTCATGATAAACAAGGAAAGGAGGCAGTTTCAACCCTTCACGATAAAAGTTCCCATCAAGATGACCAATAGAATGGACAGTTGTTAGATGATCAGGGATGGATGTAGACAGATGAAAATGCGGCAATGCCACTGTGAGAGTCACACACATGGCTTCCTGGATTGTGCCAGAATAAGTTTCAATACATGTAGCAATACTGGTGTGTGTGGTGTCATATCCAAGGTTCCTTACCATTGACAAGAAAATAGTGCTAGATTCAAATAAACATTTGTTAACACATGCAATAGAAGTGCATAATGTGGCAATGCTACTGACCCATACATCTGTCATGCATGAGATCAAGGATATATCCTAATTCCAGATCCCAGAAGTGATAACCAAAGGGCTGTAAAAACATAATAGCTGTAGGCAGTGCAAAGGAGTTTCCTAGCTATGTGATGCTCATATGCCTCCTTAATGTGAGCAGAAAATAATTCATTAACATGAACATTTATCAGGTCAAACCCCTTCACACTATCCTTAATATTGTAAATATAAATCACTCTTAATAAGTAAAATCATGTATAACATGCAATGGGGGTGGGGGATACGTAAGCAATAATACCCAACAGGGTGGGTGGTATTGTGCTATACCGGACTGCCAAGGGGTGTAATGAGGCCTGGCGCCACAGGCGGAGGGCCTTATAGCCCCTGGAAGGTCCGGTATAGCACACTACCGCCCACCCTGGAGGGTATATTGCGCTAGAAAATGGGTACTGTAAAAAAATAGTTAAAAATGTCAATGAAAATAAGTTTAAAGTAAGTTTTGAAATAAAATAGTTCCTCCGCCCGCAGTTGACTATTGTTGTAAGTCCCAAAAACATGCAGATTACTGTGTATTTTTTATTTTGCAGTTACCCCCCACCTAGAAAATGGGTACTAAAAAAAAAAAAGTTTAATAAAATATGTTAATAAAAATTGTTTAAATTAAGTTTTGTAATAAAATAGTTATTCTGTCTGCGTTAAAATTATGTTTAGTTGTGACTCTGGAGGTGATTGCTATGATCACACACACACACATCATTAAAATGGTAACAACACTTTATTTTTCTCATTCACTGTCTTAGTTTGATTTTATGGTGTTGTAGCTTCTAAGACTGAACTGCAAAGTTTGTAGGTGGGGTGGCACTATGGGACTACAAAGAAATATAAGGGACCTGAGAGGTGATGTGTGGCAGCAAAAAACACAGAAGGTACATTTCTCTGCTCGCTGTGGTTTGCCCCCCCCCCCATTTTTTGGGTGCTGACATTAGGACCTTAAAGCTGAGGAGCAGTGGCAGAGGAAGAGAGAGACTGCTAAGTCTGGTTCTGCATCCATTGTGAGAGAAGTTGTAGTTTCTTCATTTTCCATACCGCAGATAGACATCCATCTGTGGTATGAAAAATTAAGAAAGTACCGCTGCTCTCATACATAGTAGCAGTACCGGCGATAGCCCCGTCTCTCTCTCTCTCTTTCTCTCTCTCGGCTGATTTCAGCTGTTTTTCAGCAAAGAAGGCAATCAGAGTTACTTCTATTTTGTTTTTTTCATTGATTTGATGTGTTTCTTTTGGGGCTTGCATGGGGAGCAGATTGGAGGCGGAGAATGACTGAGTGAGAAATTCATCTGCAGTAGCGCTCAGCAAATGGCATGCTAGCACTGTTAGAAGGCTGGGAGTGGGAGGAGACAGAAGGATAGCACTGTCAGTCACAAAAGAATACAAAAAGTGATTTCTGTTAAGACTTTTTTTTAAAAGCTGGTAAGTGGTATCCCTTTGTTTTTGTTGTTGGCAGGCAGCATTAGGGATCGAGATAATGGGAGACTTGCGATGCAGCGGACTCAGAGCTCAGCAGTGTGGTGAAAGGTGATGGGGCTGATATTTACATTTGTTTGTTTGACAGCCAAGTTTAAATGTGAGGGCAAGTTGTGGAAACAAATTACAGTCCCAAAATTATACCATCTGTGTGCCAAATGGCCTGACAAGAAGGTGTGGGTTGGGGGTTATGTCTCAGCGATAGAACAACATGGCGCCATTTTCAAACTGAACATTTTGTTTGCCCAAGAATTTTGAACGTAATCAGGCAGCAGAGATGGGGACTGATTATTTCCCGGTCTCTGTTGCCTGATACTGGACCGGCTGTTTGGTGACCTGAGCCAATCAGACTCCAGGATTTCTCCAACCCATTTTCTAAAATATTATATTTCAGACTCTCATGAACCTTTAACGTATGTGCTTGAGTAATGGCTATATCATCCCTATTACAAATAGATATGTCAGAGCCAAATAGGTCTGAGTCTAAACCTGTGTTGTTTAAAAAAAAATGTCTAGTGCGTTTGGGTAGGTTTACAGTCACAAGATGCACCACTAGCATTCAGGATGTAAAACTTATGTGTGTGTGTGTGTATGTAGTGCATGCGTGCTATGAGCCCTTGTATAAGGGGTCATTAATGAGTACCTCATATGCTGCCACGGTATCTAATAACATAATTATTAAAAAACGTGGGAAATGGGCACCTGGTTGGGAAGTGGCTGTTAGACCACTGGGTGAGCCAGGGTTCTGTTTTGGGCATTCAATATTAGGTGTCACAAATTATGAGGCATCATTGGGTAAAATCCTCACGGCTTAATGGCTTTTATTACCATATAAATTTGGATGCAAAATTCCTGATTATCAATAAAATGTAAACAGGAGTCCAGATCAAGTCTAGCTTCTAGGATTGATCCAAAGCAATGATCATAACATTCAGTAGGGCTTCACTACCCTTCTGGACAATGAACATATCTTTTAGAACTTTAGTGTGAATTCCACAGGATGCAATTAAAACAAGTGGGCTTGTGAGGTACTCTGCCTCAACAATCTGTTTAGGTTTAGGTCATTGGTTCTTATCTGCAATAAGATGCACACTTTGGGTTTGTAAGAAGACTTTTAAAAAGAATAATAAACATAAAAGCAAGCATCTCTCTCTCTGGAACCTAAAAGGAAAGAGAAAAGGAAAAACATAGTTTAGTACTATTCCTCCCACTGGGGTATGGAAAAGTAATTTAATCTCCTTTAAACAAGTTCATTTGATTGTCATGTAGCCTTTTGTCAATGACTGTTATTGTGAGGCAGTCTAACTTGGTACATTGCTGGACTGAGCTTGTTTACAATGGGATAGGGCCTGTTGCTGGGCCTTGTCCATACATCATGAAGTAAACAAGTTTACCTTTTGGATGTCTTCTTTGAGATATTTAACATATTTATCTACTTATGCTCCATCAGTAGTGGCAGTACACAGAACCAGAAGTAAATGTTCTGGGAGTCTTATGGACCATCATGATTTCAAAAATGGGGTACGCTGTGTACCTGCAGAGGGTGTCCCTCTTATTGCCATAAGGAATAAAGGCATTAATGGATCCCAGTCCTTTGGGGTTTTCTGAACAAGTCTGGATAATATAACTTTGATCTGCCTGTTAGCCCATTTTACCTGTCCTGATGCCTGTGGGTTGTAACGGATATGAAACTTTTGTTTTACCAATAACAAATCCAGAATTTCCTGCATTACTTAGGCTATAAAGCCGGATCTCTGTAATCAGAATTTACCTTTAGGGGTAAAGCCCACCTGGTAGATAGCTGGTTTACCAAGACATTTACAGTCACTTTGACTGTGTTGTTCTGTTAGGTTGGTGATCACTAGTGAATACTAATTGTTCTTAGTGGTTGGCATAAGGCTAATGCAGTCAGTCTGGATGTTGTTCCAGTGGCCTGATTGCCTCTGGGGTAACAATGTATTTTTCCTAGCTGGTATAGGATTGTTCTGCTCACAGATCAGACAATTACTAATGTAGTATTCTACATCATTTCTCATGTGTGGCCACAAGACAGAGGATTTTAGTCTATCTAGTGTTTTTACTGACTCACTGGTGTCCACCAGTTGGAGTATCATGTACTTGGTACAGTAGATAAAATCTACTCTCAGGTGTTCAGGAATTACCCATAACTTTTCATGAGTATTACAGCAGTGATGTTCCAAATGAAAATGCCATCACTGGATAGGTGAAGGTCATTTTTCACATTCTTATAAGAGCTTATTTTGGAAGTTATTCCTCAGTTCCTTTATTAAGGAACCTATACACTGCCCTCAAATGATGGTCCTTTTACAATATGATCGAACCTTATGAACCTAGCTTGTATTTAAAACTGTTAGTGTTGTGACGTACACAAACAAGTCACTGTATTTCACAGCGATACTATAGAGTACTGGAACAGAAGTTGTTTTTTCTTCCAAAGAAATTCAGTTTAGAGAGAAACAGACCCAATTTGAATCTATAATAAAAACATAGTATCTGCAGTGCTTTCTGTAATTATCTCAAGGACATTTCTTGAAGCGAGCAGAACGTAACCCTCTCATGGAGTGCTGGTATCATTTTACATAAGGAAAAATCAATTTTTATTCCTATTTTAACAGAAGCTGTGTTTATCTCAAGGACTTTCCAGCTCTCTAAACCATCTAAAATATTTGTGGTAATTAGGAGACTCCTCGCCTCCCTGCTTTTCATTTTATTTGCCAGGCGTGTTTTAACATTGCCTATGAATTGTACATATACAATGATGCAGTTACTAGTCATGCACGCTCTGCCATCACCAGAATGTAAAATAATTCCATACCCTGCTATCTGACCCTTGTTGGTATGTGTGGCTGAGTCATCAGTCAAAACATGACACACAATGGTGTCTTTTATCAATTTCTGAGGTTCTCTCAGAAAGGGCCCTGGGACAGGTAGGTCAGTGAATTGGAGTGAACAGTCATGAGTTTCTCCTGTAAATTGTAGGTCATGGGCCAATAAGGATGGAGTTTTGATAGGAAGGACAGTGATATCATAATCCTGTAAAATGAGAGACCAGTTTGTAAGTCTGGCATTGGATACAGTCATCTTTCGCGCTGTCTGACAACAGAAAGTTAGTTGGCAAATGATTGGAATGCAGCACAAAGGGTGCATATCTAATGATGTACATAAAGTATCTCACTGCCCAGTATGTAGCCAAAAGATTCATTTCACACAGGTTGTATTTCATCTCCACTGGGGCAAGCATCTGGGATGCATAAGCAATGGGTCTGATGTGTCCATTGTATGTTTGGGCTAAAACTGCTGAGATTGCTATATCTAATGTAGCAGTTTCAAAATAATACCCTAAAGCTGTATTAGGATTAACCAAAGCTGGGACCATAGTGAGTGATCCCAAAAGAAAAGACAATGATATTAGTATTAGGATACCACGTACCTTCTTGCAAGAGGTGCCTGCTGTTGTCTGTACTGGGAATAATCCAGACTGTTCCTGGCTTGTGCCTGATATTGTAGCCACAGTATGGGAAGATTCAGGTGTCACTGATGGAGGGGGTTCTGTATCATATGCAGGGAGTGCTGGCACTATCAGGGGTGCCTGAACAGTGGAGAAAGTGTTGTGCAAGCTGCACATAGTTCTCCAGCTATGGATTGTGATTCAGTAACCATCAGGGGTGGAGAAAATAGTACTGAAACAGCTGACAGCCCAGGTTCAGAAGTCAAACCTGTAACTCCCCCCCCCCAAGTGGCCTATGATGCTGAAAATATCACAGCCATGGGGCTTTCAGAATCAGGGTTGTCCCTTCCCCATCAAATGTAAAGTGGGTTTCCCCACCGGAATATTGCTGGATGGTAACAACATTGTTTTAATGTTGCAGCTAAAGGTATTAATGCACTGCACAGGAAAAACAGAACATTCAGTCTTCTCAGGGAAAGCTGATGTTAAATTGCACAGGGAAGAATCACATTTTATGTAATTAACTGCAATGTATTCCTTAACCGAGGTCATGATATAGTAAATATTGTTAGCAGAAGTTGCTTCACAGCATCAGACACTGACTTCATGACAGATTGCATATCAGCCTTATTCAAAAGCACATCAACATCATTTTTAATGAGAATCTTCTGTCCCTCAGAAACACAAGTCTTACTGTTAACATTATTAAGCATGCCAAAAAACTCTGGTTTGTTTTGTTTGGTTATGGCAGCAATCACTGGTCCCTGTGACTGCATGATCGAACCTCCGTGATGTGGTGGTTGGCCATTTTCGATTACCTCATGGGCATCTTGGGTTACTGTAGTATGACCATCATCACATGACCACGAACGTCCATCTTGGGGATGGGATGGGGATGCAACCTGATGACATGTGTGTCCACAATTTTGAGACTCTAACAATTCTCCATTTTGAGAATCACAGAAAAACAAGTGGCTAGGCTTTGTTCTAGTCCACCCCACAGCATACAGTGAGTGTTCAAAATCAAACTCTTCAACGTGAGAAGAGGCAAGGTCTTTGGGCATTAAGTTAGTATGCCCTGCCAATGCCTCTTGCTGATGGTGCAAGTTAACCATTTCTGCCTTGCATTTTATATGATCAACCTCAGATTTAGTATCACACAAATTAAGCATAACCTGTTTCTTCAAGTTTCTACACACAGTGGTAAGTTGGGCATTTTCCTTACTCTTACATTCTAGCTCCTCATGTACATGAGTGAGCACACTATGAAGTAATCTAACTTCAGTCTTCAAGACTTTCTCATAGTGTAAAACTAGTCTGTTGTTCAGAGAAGCTTTATCACATCTGGTCTTCAAAGCATGTATTTTACATTCACTGTTTTCACAACTACTTAGTAATGAATCACATTGTTTAGTCAAGGTCCTGTTTTGAAATAACAGTTCATTAACTTTCTCAGCAGACTTGGCATTAAGCACACTCATCTTTTGCCTGCATGCAGTGTAATCTGACTTCAAAGTATCACATTTTTTTATAGAAAATTCTAAGCAAGAGAATAGTGTTGCAACTAACAAATCCTTAGGAATATTTTCCTTGGTACCATGGTTTAATTGACATCTTCAGAAATCACCCTCGTGGGACTGTTTCTGGTTTTTGCTACATTGGCAACATTTTTCAAACCACCGTAGGCAGTTTCAGTTTGTGAGGCATCCAGCCTCAACTTCAGTACTGATTTTTGAGACATGTCTTAAGAAATAAGAAACCCTTAGTTGTCCGTGAGTCAAAAACTTTGTTTGCAACCAAAGTTCATGAAAGGACACTGTCGTAGGGTTTGGATAGATGAACCACAGAGGCAGATTGCAGCAGACTAAAGTAGGGTTTTATTGTAAATAAAGTGGACTGAACATGACAAAAATAACAAAAACAAGCATAATATAATGGTTCAAAATAAAGCAAAAACAAACTCAGGCATCCTCAGAAACTAGAAGAAGGCTAGCTCCAGAGATGTTCACAGCATCACATCCCTATTATATCTGCTGGTCACCTTAGAAGAACTCTTTAAATACCCTATTGGGTATCATGTGATCAGCTAGCTCCTCCTTCATTCATTACATAAGATATAACTTTTCTGTATTCAGTGCATACAATATATTTTAAGCAATCAAATGTTTTAAAAGCACAATATCATTATAACCCTGGTGCATGAACTAATTTTTAATCCACTCCAGCACTTTAAATGCTTAGATGCATTTCAGAAGGTACCTCCCCCTTTTACATGGTATAAGAGAGTTGGAAATGAGGCTGACCAGCCCTTAGTAGCTATGGCAATGCAGAAGAAGTCTTCAAAGGCAACAAACAATTCAGCAGGCACTCGCTACCTAACAAGCCTGAAATCACATCAAAATAACATAGGGAGCACTTCTAGAGTGAGTATAAAGTTGTGTCAAGCTTTATTCTTTAAAAAATGCCATGACAGTGAAGAAATGGGCTAAATGTGCTACGTGTTTTTCTGTTGGAAGCTGCAAGGCTCTCAGCTTCTGGGAGCAGTAAGAGTTTTTAGCTTCCTCAAGCAGAATGCAGGAGGGACCGGTTTAAAAGAATAATACTTCTTGGCAAACCAAGATTGGGCATTACCGTTAGAGCTGAATGGGATACACATTGAGTCCCAATACTTCTTAACATTACTATACAGCAGCACTATTACAGAATCCATAGCGCATATATGAATATACATAGCCCTCTCTAATATTACAGGGGAAAATAAATGTTCACAGAGGGCAAGGATTCCAAAAAGTATGCACACCAAATGCCTAGCGTTGTACTCGTTTTAAACATTACTACATTTTAAATGTTTCTACTATTATTCTAGAACTTTTGTTTGTTTAGTGGGGCATATTATGGATTTTAGACACAAGACAGGAAACATATAGGGAGGGGGATTATTTTATTATGAACAAAGAACAGAGACACCAACAGACAACAAACAATATACAAAGTGGGTGGCCAGCCCAACAATACAAAGAATACAAAAACAGATATGATGATTTCCAAAATCCATAGAGTCCCAGAAACAAAAGAACAGAAAAAGGGGGAAGGGGTTTACTCTCTCACAGATACAAACAACCTTTGGCATATGTGGACACCTAGATGAGTAAATACCCATTATGATTTGAATCCACAAAAGAAAGCAGTCTATCTGCCTGTTCAGATCCCTTTACAGCTGTGTGTTCCCACAGAGAAGGCATAGGAAAAATAAATAAATAAATAAAACAACTCATTACACAGAGATTGAATATTCTGCCAATAGATTGTTTTGTTTGCACTGTGGTACACACAACAGACTGAAAAGATAAACAGAATACACTTTCAACTGCTTGTTACCAAAGATTTCTCACCCGGTGTTTTAATTTACAGAGGAAATTAAAATGCAACTTGGCAAACATCCAGACTCCACTCGTGGTCACTATTTATGTTGCCTAAACACTCTTGGTGTGTAGGGTAAATAATAATAATACAGATTCTTGTGTCTCGGAGTCTGCCAAGAAACATGCATAAACAAGCAAGAGTACTAATGAATGTTTATTAGACTTCTTACGCCAAGTATGTGACAAAGAAAATCACAAGGGAGATGGGTTTCTCACCACTTCTCCTGAAGAATGAACATAATCGTCAGGATTGTAGGATCTCAGGTTCTCCAAGATCTTTTTTTTTTCTTTAATTCAATCTTTATTGAAAAGTTTTAACAAACAGAGAACAGTCTCATGATTATTATAGTGATCCGTATACAGAGATATAAAAGTTGCTGTTCTCAGGTTCTCCAAGATCTAATTCTCTCTCCCTGTGATCTAGTTCTCTCTGCCTGCGATCTAGTTCTCTCTGTGAGTAAAACTAGGTTACAGAGCCTAAATACTACAGATAAAGCATAGCAGCAGAGATTACCTCATAGTTACAGATATGAGAAACAATATTTATTTATTTTTTATTTATTTAGCTTTTGTATTAGTCCTAAGTCATTCTCCATTGGATGATGACTTAGGAGACAGAATTACTAATAAGTATCACATGAGACAGAATATGCTTCCATTAGCATTATAGATTGGACAAAAGAAATGCTGACTGGTACAAACTACATGTGGAATTAATTGCTTATGTATAATATAAGACATAATAAAGGATTTCTCTCTGTCAGCTTGCTTAGACAAACAGAACTGCTGACAGGGCTCCATTACACGCGGCATATCTGCCTGAGTATAAAACACACACTACATATAATTATATGAGAATGTAAGTGTACAATAATCACTGATGATCCCTCAGAGTCATCTTATCAGTGATTAGGTAGAATTTGTATGGAATATATATGAAAGACAAACATAATCTAGATGAATGTATTATAGTGAGGTATAATGAATCATGCATGATAAACATTAGCATATATTAGCAGCAAAGCACATTCCTAGCACTCATGCTTATATGATGGGTGCCTATATCCTTACGTTAGTGCAAAATAGCAGTATTACAGTATAATAGACCAGGAATACAATGTGAGG
This sequence comes from Neoceratodus forsteri, assembly GCA_016271365.2. Lineage (NCBI taxonomy): Eukaryota > Metazoa > Chordata > Ceratodontiformes > Ceratodontidae > Neoceratodus > Neoceratodus forsteri. The sequence goes on along the minus strand of CM057449.1, from coordinate 1,121,366,119 downwards.
TGTATGTGGGACGATAAGGGGCATAACCCAGACATAACAGCACCTTTCACCAGAAATGTGAATTGCATTTTGTCAGCAATGCAAAGGTTTTGAGCGTGCTTTTTGGTTGTTGTTAGAGTTTTGGGAGTTGTTGTACTCCTTTCAGCATGCTCCCTGTCACCCCTTGTGTAATTTCCTGGACGGAAGCACTTTATTTAAAGGAGCCAATTAGGCAAATCACTTTAAGCCATTTCAAGCAGCACCCTATATTTATGAGTAGCCACTGCAGCATTTCAGAGCTGAGAAGCTAGTGTAGGGACTATACCGAATGAGTCCCATCATGAAGTGGTGATATAGCTTGCTCACATTGGAATTCAAATCTGAAAACTAAGAGGACCCCCTCTTTTCATGGAGTTTAAAGTAAGAAAAGCCAATAAGCAGTTAAACTGTTTAATTTTGAACATGTGCCATGTTTTTTTTTTTTGTGAGGGGGGTGCACTGGATGCCACAAACCAGTAACACCCTTCAGCAGAAATGTGAATTGCATTTTGTGAGCAATGCAAAGGTTTGAGCATGCTTTTTGGTTGTCTTTAGAGTTTTGGGAGTTGTGGTACTCCTTTCAGCATGCTCCCTGTCACCCCTTGTGTAATTTCCTGGGTGGAAGCACTTTATTGAAAGGAACCAATTAGGCAATGCACAAATTACCACTGTTCTTGGAGAAACACTAGAGTATGTAGCTAAATTCAAATATCTAGGAGTTTGGCTCGATCATAAACTTTCCTTCATTGACCATCTCGAAGAACTACAGAAGAAACTAAGGCAAAGATTAGGACTATTCTACAGAATTAACCACCTGCTCACAAAGGAGGCCAAGATTCAACTGGTTCAAGCTACCTTCCTATCTTTAATAGATTACATGGACCTACTGTACAGCCATTGCACTGCCTCTGTACTGGTTAAGTTGGACACCCTCTACCACACAGAGCTATCAGGTTCATTACTGGCCTTCCACTTTCCACACACCACTGCTCCCTGTACTCATCATTAGGCTGGACTTCCCTTCACTATAGAAGGAATAGAAATGCCACCCTATGGGCCTTCAGAGTGGTGACCAACAAGAACCCCTCATATGTCTCAGATTGTATTCCCTGGAGTGTGTTAGGCATGTACACTCTAAGGAGCTATTCCCTAATTGCCCTCCAAGTTCCAAGGGTCAAAACTCATTTCGGCAAAGCTGCTCTAAGCTTCTCTTTACCCACATTGTGGAAAGGTTTACAAAGGAACTTGAAGCTGAGCTGCCCTGTTAGCCTGAATATCTTCAAGGCACTCTATGATTGCTACATGAAAGCACCTTGCAAATGTTTTCCTCACGGCTAGCCCACTAATTACGCAATTCCCCCTTTCCATCCTGACGCTCGCCATGTTTCTACCCCTGGCTCTCACTCTTCCCCTATTAACTCTTCCTGCTGCACCCACCCTTCCCTGGCTGGCTAAAGTCCACCCCATCCATAGTAGTGTCCCAATTATCTACCCCTTCTCCGTCATTATCATAATAAACATGTACACGACAGCCATCGTCACTTTCTGTGGTTTTAGTTAAAATTTTCCCCCAGTCATCAGTAATATATCCCTCCTCTTCTTTACCTCTCTAACCTGCCACCCCATACATAGCCTCTTTCCCCTATATGTGTAGTTGCCAGCTGCCTCACTCAAAAGATCTCTGCTTATAACCCCTGTATGTCTATGGTTGATTGTACATCTGCTGACTTCTTCAATTGTAAAATAATGCTGTTTTTTTATTTCAACCTTGTACTGTACTGTATACACTGTATATACCTTTTCTTCCTTGTATATTATTGCTTTTTGTATACCTGCTTCTGTACTGTACTTTGATGTATTCATGACCAGATCCACCTTGCAAATGAGCCTTGCTCAATGGTGCCTGCCTGGATAAATAAAGATTTTGATTTGATTTGATTTGATTTGACTTTAAACCATTTCAGGCAGCACCCTATATTTATGAGTAGCCACTGCAGCATTTCAGAGCTGAGAAGCTAGTGTAGGGACTATACCGAATGGGTCCCACCATGAAGTGGTGGCATAGCTTGCTCCCATTGGAATTCCAATCTGAAAACAAAGAGGAACCCCTCTTTTCATGGAGTTCAAAGTAAGAAAAGCCAATAGACAGTTACATTGTTTAATTTTGAATATGTGCCTTTTTTTGGAGTGGGGGTGCACTGGGTGCCACACACCAGTAGCACCCTTCACCAGAAATGTGAAATGCATTTTATGACCAATGCAAAGGTTTTGAGCATACTTTTTGGTTGTCTTTAGAATATCTACTGCCCCCTTGGTCTATTGCCTTTTTCACCCAATCAAATAAATCTGTCAGATTAGTTTGACAGGATCATCCTGCACAGAACCCATGTTGCCTGGGATCCACCAGTCCATTGGCTTCTAGGTGTTCCACTATTCTTTCCTTAAGGAGTATCTCCATTACCTTTCCAACTACAGAGGTTGGACTTACTGGTCTGTAGTTTTCTGCTTCTTATTTTCTACCACTGTTGTGAAGAGGGACAACATTTGCCCTTCTCTAGTCCTCTAGGACCACTCCAGTGTCTAAGGACTCACTGAACAGGGCTGACAGAGGGGCTGTCAGGTCAGTCCTCAGTTCCTTTAGGACCCTGGGATGCATGCCATCTGGACCCATGACTTTTTTCACCTTTAGCTTCACCAGTTCTTCTAGGACCCTCTCCTCTGTGAATGGACTGGTATTTACCTCCTTATCTTTCACTCCTTTGAAGTCCAGCTTTGGGCCCTGCTCATCCTCTTCCACAGTGAAGACTGAACAGATATATTTGTTCAGGATCACTGCTTTTTCCTCATCTCCCTCCACTATCTACCCCTGGCCCCTCTAAGCTTTGCTATTTCCCCCTTTGCCTTCCTTCTCTTACTAATATACCTGAAGAAAGTCTTATCTCTTTTTAAAACTGATTGAGATATTCTCTCCTTTGTTTGTGCTTTAGTACTCCTCACTGCCTTTCCCGCCTCTCTCAGACAGTTCTGGTATATTTCCTTGTCCTCATTCCTTTGTGTCTCCTTATACTACTTCCTGAAGGCTAGCCTCTTGGGCCTTACTTTTTCTGCCATCCCCCCCCCGAGAACCAAAGTGGTTTTCTTTCCCTTTTACTCTTGTCTATTGACCTAACACAATGTTTTGTTACCTCAACTATAGCCTCCTTGATATGTGCCCATTTCTCCTCAATGTTCCCACCTTTCCACCACTTTTCCAGGGTTTATTTTAGCTGTAGTCCCATACTGTTAAAGTCCACCCTTCTAAAGTCTAAAATTATTGCATTCATATGGGTTGACTGGATACCTGTGTCCACTTTGAACCACACCATATTGTGGTCACTGGACCCTAACTGACCTTCCACCCAAATATCTGCTTCCCTGACCCCACTGGTCAGCACCAGATCCAGGATTGGACAATGATGTCCAGCCTCCCCCCAGCCTTTGTGATCCTGTGGTTCTGCTCACCCTCCCACAGAGCTGTGCCTCCTGGGAGACACATAACCTCCCTCTCTCCTGATGCTTGATCCTATCTCCATATCCCAAACTATTGAATCCTCCACTGGGAGAAGCTTCTTTCTCCCCTGGGATTCTCTGGCCCTGTCCCCTGTACCCCCATCCTGGTGGGTCGTCCCATCACCCCTGGTCACAACCTTGGGTTCCATTTCAGGGCTCTCCCTCCCCTTGAGAACATCATATTTATTCTTTAGTTATACCAGGTTGGGGGGGTGCCTGAGCTCCACCTTCCTCAACCTCCCCGAGCCTACTGTAGTCCATCCAGGCCTCTGTCTACTTACCCTCTGTGGCAGTGGTTGGTGGTATGAGGGTCCTTGGGTGGGGACAAAGATCCCCAGTACTCCTGCCAACTGTGCATGAAGCCTGGCAACCTCCTCCCTCAGCCCAGAGAGGTGTCTACAAATGGGGCAGCACCGCAGTTCCCAGAAAGTTCTTCTGAACACTGCTGCTCTGCACCCATTGCACTACACAACTCATTGTACCATCCTACGTATCCTTAAGTATGCTGTTACACTCTTTTAGTTTTTTTATTTTACACTCTCTCTGCCTTTTACAAAATGTCTTTGTCTATGATGTTGATATGTTTATGAGCTCTGATTGCCTTGAGTAGCTGTACTCAACCCCCTGATAAATCTATGACACACTCAGAAGCAACTTTAATGATCCTTTGACCCTTAAATCCTGTCTCCAATCCCCCAGATAGCTCTGCAAGCAAAGAAGTGAAAACAGCAAGAAAGAGTATAAACACTTGCTATGCTGAGGGCTGGGTTAGTCCCCCTGATACCCCTTCCACTCAGCTGCCCAAGCTATTCACTGTTTCTTGCTTCTGTCACTCAGATTCAACAGGGCATTTAATAATGAGTGGAGATGGAAGTGGGAGGGTGGGCAAAAAGTAGCTTACTTAATGCAGAGTATAATAAGATATACACTTTTTTTAAAACTATTTCTTTAAACAAACAACTGGAGACCCAGTTCTACCAGAATTTGACTTTGGGCAACCAGTCTCTTGGCAGAGAAACAAATATATCAACTGCCAGACTGGAAGTTGGTTGTAGAGTTTTTTTAAACCTCTATTCTAAATTCCTAATTCTGCTAATTAGAATAGGGTTTTGTCTCTGGTTCATGTGTTTCCTATGAGATGAGGATGCTTAGAGTGTAACCATTAAGTGAGGGACTCCTGGGGTTAGAAAACTTATTATATATGCTATAAATCATGTATCTGTATTATATTTATATATTCATATGTCATTTCTGTCAGTGGATTCACAAATTCATTGTTTTTAATAGTACAGTATAGAGCACACACTGCATGTACCACATGGAAAAATTCCCTGATATCTAACAGGTAATCAATTTCTTGGTTCCTCATTTGCCTACTTATAATAGTTAGGTACTGAGAAATTCTTGTAGATAATGATTAATTTTGTCTTTTTTTAACTCTCTAGGAGACTCTTTCTTTCTTTGTCCTCCTTTATCCTCCTCAGTTCAAATGGTTGGATATCCAAGTGGATGGAGATTACCTGTTGCCATGGAGAATTACTCTGCTCTTTATAAGAAGTATAATAAGAAACTGGCCAGTGTTGTGCTCTTGTTTGGTACTTTTTGACAACTGAATTAATTAGAGAATGCTATGCAATTGTTTTAATGTAGTTTTTAAGTAAGTATTAGGTTTTTACATACATTTCATAAGGGGTATGTATTTATTGCTGTTTTCACTACTCTGCACACTGCACTTAAAGTTGTGTATGTTATGATAATATCAGTGATGTCACTACATAGTGGTATAAATGCCAGGATGTCTTCCTCCCATAGCCATGCCACCTAAGGAAGCTCTAGCAGAGCAAAGTGCCAGGGTTCATGTGATCAGTGAACTTCTACAAGCTTGGGTATTTGTAGCATCTATTTGGACACTTTTGGACAGTGCAGTCAATTTGCTGCTATGATAGTATGCTGTACTTTTTTAGGGCTGCAGTAGGCAGAGCCCTGCAGACCCCTTGCTATCAAAAAAGGACTCAGCACATTCCTTCTGACCAAACAACATGTTGGAGTTGCACCACAGTCACCTCCACATCTGTGAAGCATCTTAAAACATTTTTCCTCCTGCCCACCCAACCCGCTCACTCAGCACCCACTACCTCACCCCTCCAGAAACATAACAGTGACACTGGGGGTGCCCAGTTCCCCAGCATCACAATCAGGAATCCTCAGTCTTTATTGTCTTATTTTAGTACCCCCTCCATCCACTACCATGCATGCATGGTTATTTTATATTTATGTTTATATTTCCCTCCTAACCACCCACCCTTCCCTCTCATCTCCCACCACCCCACATCCCCACATCCCCCCAGAAACATAACCATGACACAGGTGGTGCCCAATCTCCCAGTGTCATGATCAGAATCCTCAGGTTCTTTACTGCCCCCATCCACTATTGCACATGCATGGTTATTTTGTTAAATACAAATATATATATATATATATATATATATATATATATATATATTATAGCGTTCAACAGCCTAGAGGGCCCTGTGCTCCCACAGAGACATAAGGATATGATTATACTATCTGAAAAACTAAGGAAATTCATTGCAAAAAGCTTCATTAATGCATCAGTTATCATTCTTACTAAAGTGAAAAAAAGCTGGGAAATGTGGTGCTAAGGTTTCTAGCTTTAATACCTCACCCCCACCCTGCAGACACTGACAGGTGTCAGGGGGTGTGCCTTGGGGTCATCAGTCCTAACCCTCACTCCATTCTCCTATACTGTGCCCATCTCAGTTCATTTACTTATGGAATAGGGTGAGCATTAGGGACAATGCCCCCAAGCCACAACCCCAACACCTGTTAGTGTCTGCAGGGGGGATGTTATGGCTGGAAACCCTAATACCACATTTCCCTGCTTTTGTCACTTTAGTAAGAACCCTAACTGATGCATTAACAACATTTTTTGCAATGAATTTCCTTACTTTTTCAGATAGTATAATCATCTCCTTATGTGTCTATGGGAGCACAGGGCCATCTGGGCCCTATGCTCCAGTTCCTCCATAGATGCACATATGTATGTAGACAGGGAAATACAGGGTCCTCTGCGCCCTGCATTTCCATTCATAGGACAACAGTGACCAAATTGTCAGCATAGACATCTTATTACCCATCTCATGTACCCCGGTATAGAAAATTTTCGAATCCATGGCAAAACATAATTCTGTGCAACTGATTCCGTACCACAGGTGAAAAATCACAGCTATGACTTACATGAGGTCGAGTAATAAGAAGGCTATGTTAAAAATCTGGGGTCAAAATATTTAACATTTCCAATTTATGAATAGCCATAGCAATATTGCAATGAATGGTCACAACTTTGGCTTTTTTTCATATTTTGAACCCAAATTTTGAACATTGTCATCTTATGGGCCTACCTCATAAATCCTGTAGGTGAAAATTTTCAAATGAGTACCAAAACGGCATCCCGAGGTACACGTGTGAAAACACATTTCTGGCTGGATGTGAAAAATGATAGCTGTACTGTTCATGAGGTGATGTGAAAAAATGGCTATGTTGAAAATTTTGAGTGAAAATATTACAAATTACCAAAGTTATGTGCATGCATTCAAACATTTCAACAGACTCATAACTAGGGCATTATAGGATTTTTTTCATCAAATTTTCAACATGGACTTTTTGGGACTCCACTTCATGAACACTGGCACTGTTGTTCGTTAATCGGTCCAAAAAGTGATTTCACACAGCAACTGCAAAATCACCTTCCGGGCCTGATTAACGAAACAACAGTGACAGTGTTCATGAGGCTGGGTCCCCCAAAAGGTCATGTTAAAAATTTGGTGAAGAAATACCTAAAAGTGCCAAAGATATCAACGTAAGTTCAAAACACAATTGAAATACATTATACAGCAGTTACCTTTATTCCTCAGTCCACGGTTTGGCTTTGAAGAGTTCAGCCATGTCCAGATCCACAGACGATGATAGCCGATGACCTCCAGTGGTAAATATAGGGCAAGTGGGGGGTGTGGTGTGGGGGTGCTCAGTGGGAGGGTCAGGATGGGGAAGGGGACCGGGAGATGATGAGAGACTATCTTCTTTTTTCAGGATTTAAAAAATTAAAAAAGATGCTGGGGGACTGTTTTCTTTTTGACATGTTTTATCTCAGGACAATGGAAGTGGGCTTCCCAGTGTCCCAGACTGCTTGGGGGGATACATATGCAGGAACACCGGGAGTGAACTCCCCAGTGTCCCACAGTGGTGATGGTGGTCTCCTAGTGCCGACAGGAGGATTGGGCCCCCAATGTCAGCAGCAGTATGGTACATCAGGGGACTGTTTATGTATTGACAGGTTACAGGGGCATAAATAGATAAACAGATATATCTGCATATTGGCAGTGGGCTCCTCAGTGTCCCACACTACTTGTGGGGTGTGGGGGGATACATATGAAGGGACACTGGGAGTGAGCTCCCCAGTGTCCCATAGTGGCAGAGGGAGGGTGCTCCCTATTGCCAACATGGGGATTGGGCATCCTGATGTCAGCACAAGGAAATAATAATTTTAATTGGGGGCTGAGAAATCAGATTCTGGGTCAGTTAGCCTCAGAAATACTAAGAAATGGTTTTGGACCCACACAGCTGTTAGTGCTGCAAATTGCAGCACAACCCTGTTGCTTCGCGAAACAGTGCTACAATTTGTGAGACAACCCAGCAAATTCAGTAAGAGAAGTGCCACAATTTGTGGTACACTATTGTAAAAGTACTGCCACAAATTGCAACACTAGTGCCATAATTTGAGGTTGCAAAATGGCCTCAATTAAAATAAACATATTGTTGGCTACTTTGTGAAAATAATAACCACATAATCCTGTTCCTTGGACCCTGAATAGTTAAACATAGAAACATAGAATTTGATGGCAGATAAGGACCGCTTGGCCCACCTAGTCTGCTCATTTTCCTACCTAACAGATAAGCTGCAGATCCTAGTTAACCAACAGCTTACTTCCTCCTATCCCCCACTAGGACTGCATTATGTCTGTCCCATGCATTCTTGAATTCCCCCACTGTTCTTGACTCCACGACCTCCTCAGGGAGGCTGTTCCATGCATCCACAACCCTCTCCGTGAAAAAATACTTCCTCACATTACCTCTGAGCCGTCCCCCCTCTATCTTCAAATTGTGCCTCCTTGTTCTTGCACATCTCTTTTTCTGAAAGGTGCTACCCTGTTGGACTTTGTTGATTCCCTTGAGGTACTTGGAAGTTTCTATCATGTCCCCTCTCTCCTTTCTTTCCTCAAGGGTATACATATTAAGCTCCTTTAATCTTTCTTTATATGTCTTCTGGTGCAGACCCTGCACCATTTTGGTTGCCCTCCTCTGGACAGCCTCCACTCTGTCTATGTCTTTGCAGAGATGGGGTCTCCAGAACTGCACACAGTACTCGGTGGGTCTCACCAACTGTCTGTACAGAGGATAACAACTTCCTGTTTTCTACTATTGATGCTCTCCCTATGCATCGCAGTATCCCCCAGCCTTCCTACTGCCTTCACATTGCTTGCCCACCTTTAGGTCATCCGATATAATTGCCCCCAGGTCCTTTTCCATTTTTACTGTTGTCAGTATCTCACCCCCCATTGTGTACTCTTCCCCTGGGTTTTTGTTTCCAGGGCACAATACTTTGAACTTCTTTGCACTGAATCTGAGCTGCCATACATTTAACCATTCCTCCAACCTTGCCAAGTCCCTTCTCATCCTTTCCACTCCATCTTGTGTATCAACCCTGTTGCAGATCTTTGAGTCATCTGCAAAGGACATACTTTTCCTTCCAGTTCCTCTGCAATGTCACTTATAAAGACATTAAAAAGGACCGTCCCAGTATTGAACCTCGTGACCCGCTAGTAACCTCCTTTCTTCACTGTGAACTCCATTTACTACTACTGTTTGCGTCCTGTTGTCTAGCCAATTTTTTATCCAGGCTACCATCTTGGGACCCACTCCAAGGCAGGCTAACTTGTGTATTAATCTTTTGTATGGGAATGTATCAAATGCCTTGCTAAAATCTAGGTAGGCCATGTCCACAGCCCCTCGCTGGTCTACTACCTTGGTCACCCAGTCAAAGAAGTCTATCAGATTCGTATGACATGACCTTCCCATCGTGAATCCATGCTGCCTTGGGTCCTGTGCCCCACTGGCCTCTAGGTACTCAACAATTCTTTCCTTCAGAAGTGATTCCATCATTTTCCCTTCCACTGGGGTCAAACTAACTGGTCTGTAGTTTCCTGCCTCTGTCCTGCTCCCACTTTTATGAAGAGGAATCACATCTGCCCTCCTCCAGTTCTCAGGTACCACCACATCTTTCCATGATTTGTTAAAGAGAGTAGATAGCGGTGTCACTAGTTCTACCCTTAGTCCTTTTGGAATTCTTTGGTGAATCCCATCAGGCCCCATTGCTTTGTCCACCTTCAATTTTATTAGTTCTTTCAGAACCCTTTCTTCTGTAAATGGACTGGTATCGACCCCCGTCTACAGAGTGTTTCTCTTGTTTAATTTAGGTACCTCCCCCTCCTTATCTTTTGTGAATACTGAGCAGAAATATTTGTTCAGTATCCCTGATTTTCACTCTCACCCTCTTCCCACATTCCCTCCCCTTTATTAAGCCTCAGTATCCCTCCTTTGGTCTTTCTTCACTCCCTAATGTACCTATAAAAGGTCTTATCCCCCTTCTTAACAGAGTTGGCTATCCTTTCCTTTCCTCGGTTTGGGCCTTTGCTATTCTGACTGCCTTCCCAGCCTCTTTCTCTTTAACTGATAAAGTTCTCTGTCCTGCTCCTTCTACATTTCCTTATATTTCCTGAATGCTATCCTTTTCTCCTTAACCTTCCATGCCACCTCTTTTGAGAACCATAGCATTTTTTTCCTTTGTTGTGTTTTGTTGATTTGCTTTACACAAAGGCATGTTGCTGCTGTGTTGGCTGTTTTGATTAGTCCCCATTGTTCCTCCACCCCTCCTTCTTGCCTGTTTGCTACTGCTTTTCTGAGGCGCTCTCTCATTTTCCCAAAGTCAGCCTTCCTAAAGTCCAATACTCTTGCTTTTGTATGGCTTGACTGTATGGCAGTGTTTATCATGAACCACACTGTTTGGTGGTCGCTTGTTTCCAGATGGCTACCCACTTCTAAATCTGAGATTCTATCTCCATCCCCATTTGAGAGTACCAGGTCTAAGATTGCTCCCTCCTTAGTGGGTTCCAATACTAGCTGTCTGAGGCATGCCCCTTGCAGGGCATCAAGAATGACCCTGCTCTTGGATGTACCTGCAGCAAACTCCAGTTAACATCTGGCATATTCAGGTCCCCCATCAACAATATCTCCCCTTTTTCTGCCATCCTAAGGATGGCTTCTATCATTTCCTTATCCATTCCTTCCCCCTAAGATGGGGGTCTGTATACAACCCCCATGCAGTTGTGGTGCCATTTCCTGTCCCCAGGGTGGCCCAGAGTGCCTCATCTGCTCCCTGATTGCTCTTTAGTTCTGTTGCTTTGATCCCTTCCTTTACATAGAAAGCTAATCCTCCTTCTCCTCTTTTACCCTCCCTGTCCTTCATGTAGATTGTGTATCCTGGTATGTTGACATCCCAGTCATGGTTCTCTGTGTACCATGTTTCTGTGACTGCCAAATATCCAGGCAACCCTCTTCCATCAAGGCCATTAGTTCAGGGAGCTTGTTACACAGACTATGGGCATTGGTACTCATCACCCTCCACTTTTTGATGGCCTTACCCCTTTTAGCCCCATTTTGGTCCTTACTGCCTTTGCCTTTTTTTACATTTACCTCTGTCCTGCTCCCTAATGACTTATCTACCTTGGTGTTTACCTCACTAATTACCATGTTTTGTGGGGGGAATGCTTGGATTTCCCTGCTCCTATTCACTGCCTCCCCCCTTGGCTAGTTTAAATGCTTGCCAATGAAGAATTTAAACCTCTCACCTAGGATCCTGGTTCCCCCCAGACAGATGCATCATGCCAGTATAGGTCTGCATCCCTTCAGGTGGCTCCCCAGTCCCCAAAGAAGCCAAAACCCTGAGCTCCAGAACAGTTTTTCAATTATTCATTGAATTCCCTGGTGAGGAGCACCCTGCCATAGACAGGCAGCACCTCCAAGGAGGTTACTGTATGTGCTACTTGTCTAAGGCCCCTCCCCAGCTCTACAGACTCCTCTTGCACTGCTCTGATCCCATTCCTAGCCAGGTCTTTTGTCCTTAGGTGGACAACGACATCCAGCTCCCTCCCTCATGCAGCTGCTCCCATGATCATGAGGATTCGCTTTCTGTCCCTCCAAGCCATGGTGCCAGGCAAGCACCTTACCTCTCTCTCCCCTTCCTCCCCCATTTCTACCCACCTAATGATTGAGTTCCTCACCAGGAGTTGTTTCCTTCCCCTGTGGGGTCCCATACCACCCTTCTGTGGGTCTCCTTTGTGAAGGTTCCCAGCTTCCTCATTGGTCTCAACTGCAGGTGCCTCCTTAGAGGAACCACTATCCACCAGAAGAGTGTATGAATTATGGAGAGGTACAGCTGGAGGAATGCAACTCTATTCCACTACCATCTCCCTCCCTAAGCCCACCCTGATCCAGCCTCTTCTTTTTCTTGGCAACCTGTGAGGTAGTGGCATTGGTCCTGGTGGTCCCCGGGTGGGGGAGAAGGTTTCACGAATCCTAGCTAGGTCAGCCTGAAGCCAGGCAACCTCCTCCCTCAGACCAGAGAGGTGCCTGAAAATAGGGCAGCATTGCAGCTTCCAGAATGTCTCCCAGAACACTGCTGCCCCACAGCCATTGCACTGCACCACTTCTATCATGTATTATTTTGTGTCCCCTCTCCTGTTTCTCTGTATGCTTACTCTCTCTCCTCTCCTTACAACTCTCACCCTTCCTGTTCTGGGACAGCAACTTCCTATATTCTTCAGTAGCCTCCTTTTTCCTTGCTCAATGTCAGACCACCAGCAGCTAGGGGGGAAGAGTGACCTACTTTTTTCCTTTAGGGTTGACAAAACCAATGTTTCTGTATGATCCTTCCCTTCCTACTGCCAAACAGGAAGTTCCTATTCTGTCAAATCCAGTGACTATAAAAGTAGAACTGGTTTAGGGTGGGGGAAGGGGTGAGATGGAAGGCAATTAGTAAGAAAAAAGGCTAGCAACAGGAAGTTGTAATTTGAGTCACCTGCTTTTATATTGTCTAATCCACACCCCCAATTAAGCTATCTCTCCTCCTACTGATTTAGCAAAGTAAGTTGATACAGTACTCTTCACAGCACAGAACACACACTGACTTTCTTTCTTTTCTTTTTTTAACTCTAAAGACCCCTTCTACTTATAATGAAGTATCTGTCTGCTTAATCTCAACAGACACTGACTCCTGTTGAGATAGAAGTGTTAAATTAATAAGAAAATGGTAGCTTCTTTTAGTTAGCTGCTTTCTGCTCTACAAGCAAGACTAGTAACAGGAAGTTGTAATTTGAGTCACCTGCTTTTATATTGTCTAAGCCACACCCCCAATTAAACTCTCTCTCCTCCTACTGATTTAGCAAAGTAAGTTGATACAGTACCCTTCCCAGCACAGAACACACACTGACTTTCTTTCTTTTCTTTTTTTTACTCTAAATAAGACCCCTTCTACTTCTAATAAAGTATCTGTCTGCTTAATCTCAACAGAAACTGACTTCTATTGAGATAGAAGTGTTAAATTAATAAGAAAATGGTAGCTTCTTTTAGTTAGCTGCTTTCTGCTCTACAAGCAAGTCTAGCAACAAGAAGTTGTAATCTGAATCACCTGCTTTTATATTGTCTAAGCCACACCCCAAATTAAGCTCTCTCTCCTCCTACTGATTTAGCAAAGTAAGTTGATACAGTGCCCTTCCCAGCACAGAACACACACTGACATTCTTTCTTTTCTAACTCTAAATAAGACCCCTTCTACTTCTAATAAAGTATATGTCTGCTTAATCTCAACAGACACTGGCTCCTGTTGAGATAGAAGTGTTAAATTAATGAGAAAATGGCAGCTTCTTTTAGTTAGCTGTTTTCTGCTCTACAAACAAGTCTAGCAACAAGAAGTTGTAATCTGAATCACCTGCTTTTATATTGTCTAAGCCACACCCCAAATTAAGCTCTCTCTCCTCCTACTGATTTAGCAAAGTTGATACAGTACCCTTCCCAGCACAGAACACACACTGACTTTCTTTCTTTTCTTTTTTTAACTCTAAATAAGACCCCTTCTACTTCTTATAAAGTATCTGTCCTCTTAATCTCAACAGACACTGACTCCTGTTGAGATAGAAGTGTTAAATTAATAAGAAAATGGTAGCTTCTTTTAGTTAGCTGCTTTCTGCTCTACAGGCAAGGCTAGCAACAGTAATGGTGTTTACCTAGGCACAGTATGTTTTAAACTGTTTAACTTTTTCTGCCTTACTAACTGAAAACAAGATGGTGAAATCTCAACACTACATTCCCCATTTCCAAAAGCAACTACTGCTTTCACAGCAGCAAAAAGTGATTTTGCATGGCACATCAAATTTTTCCCGTTGGATATAATGGGAATCTTTAAAGTTTAATAACTTTTGAACAGATTAATAGTTTGTCACTAAATTTTCAAAAGGCACATCTGTGACCCAAACACCATATATACTGAAAGTTTTACACCAAACCCTCAAGTTATTTCTCCACTTCAGCTGAGTGGTCCTGGCGCTGCAACCTGCTGGCGGCCAGACCTCTGTATCCAGCCCACCACCCCCTGACCAAGGAAAGCAGGTACGACTGGTTAGCTTCTAGCTCAGAACTGTCAGGCTTCAATCCCCGTAATTGGACAGGCTCCTGGGAACTGTGGCCACTTCCAGATTGGATGTTGTTGATCCCCATTGAGAAAGCATGCACCCAAGGCACTTTTTTCAAAACCCAGCTCAGCCACTGCCTTGCTGTACTGCTCTCTGGGCAGTTTTTTCTGCTGAATTTACTGCTCATGTGGAAATTTTTTTTTTCTCTTCTTGGAATTTTCTGTTGTTTAGCCTGCTGTACTAGCTAGTTCTAACTTCTATATAGCTTACGGCTTGTACTACTGAAGATTTTTACTGCTTAAACATTTTACCTTTAAACTATTGCAATTGTATATGTAGAATTGGGTTTCCAGAGTATAACAGAGTTGTAGCGAACTTTGACTGCCTGACGTCTATATAGCTTACTGCTTGCTCTACTGAATTTTTACTGCTGAGCTAATTGCCAAATATTGTAGAATAGCTTGAACAACTGACTACTGCCTGCTGTTTTTCTGCCACACTCTTTTCCCATCACAGTTCCTCTCATTCCTCCTCGGACTGCCTTCTTTGTTTCCCTCTTTCTCTGGCTTTTTCTCATTTGCATTTCTTTCTTTCTATTCCCCACACTGTTTATCAGCCATCTACTGGACTCCTGATTCCCTCTCCTGATACCCCCCTGAACCAGCACATTCTGTAAATATTGCATGGTATTTTTGCCCATCTTCTGTACACATTCCAGATTACCCTGAGTCCTATCCACCATAAGCTTTCTTTCCAGCTCTCCCTGGTCTCATTCAAGGGGCCTCCCCCCATCAACCTCCTGAACCAGCCTTTTGTTTTGCTAAATTCCCACCTGGCACCTTTGACCAGACCTCTCTGCAGGAACCTTTTCTCTCCCATTATTTGCACCTACTTCTGCCCTGAGCACTAAATTGCCCAGGGCCCTCTCACCAATTTACTTGAGCTTTGTCTTTGACTTTTTAACTAATGTCCCACCTTTTTTTTCTGCTCTTTTTTAGCCTTAAGCCCAAACCAGGCTCTCCACTTCAGCTAAGTGGCCCTGGCACTACTACATGTCAGTGGCAGGACCTCTGAATCCAACCTGCCACCCTCTAACCAAGGAAAGCAGGTACGATTGGTCAGCTCCTTGCTCGGAGCTGTCAGTCTTCAATTCCTGGAATTGGACTGGCTCCTGGGGACTGTGGCCACTTCCCGATTGGATGCTGCAGATCCCCATTGAGAAATCAAACACCCAAGGCACCTTTTTCAAAACACAGCTCGGCCACTGCCTTGCTGTACTGCTCTCTGGACAATTTGTTCACCCATCCCCCATCCCCTCCTGCTTCCTTTATTAAATACATTTCGCCAGTGATCCCTGCCCCTTGAAGCCTCATGCTAGTCAATTACAACAACTCATTAAAGGGGCTCTCCTTCCTGTAACTTCTTAAAGGGGTGATCCTCTCTCGTGCTCAAATTTAACTTATCGTTCTCAATACATCTGGGATAAAGTGCACTGACACTGACTATGGTCCTTCTCCTACTTCCTACACCAGCCCCACCTCACTTAGAACCATCACCCTCTACCCATAGTACCCCTCTCTTATCTACAACACCTCTACCAGACCCCCTTGATGCTTGACCACCTCTCCCCTCGGTACCCCCACACTTCCACTCCTGCTACCTCTTACTTCCCACTCATTCCTTGGTCTCTTCTCCTCTATGCCTTACCACCCTTCGTACTCTACCCACCCATTGCACCCCAGCACCCAGCCCCATGTCCAATCACAAGGGGAGATGCCACAATCACTACCACGCTTTGTTGTGCCTAATCACCCTCTTGTTTAAGAAGACTGCTGCATTCCAATGCTGGGTTACTCAGCACCAACCGGACGTTGTCACACTCATCGAAACCTGGTTATCCAAATCCACCCCTGACTCCTTCGTCTCCCTCCCTGGTTACACCCTTTTCAGGGAAGATTGGGTGGGTAAGCGTGGAGATGGTTTTGCTGTCTACATGTGTGACTCCCTTCTTGGACATGCACTTCCATCACCCAAACTTGTTAAAGGGGTGCAAGCCCTCATGCTAACAATCTCTCCAAACCCTGGCAAGGGCCCACTCTTTCTCACCATTGCCTATATTCCCCCCAGAAAGCAAGACCTCATCATTGAGGTGCTTGCTGGCTACCTCTCTGGCCTACCACCCAAAATGGCCCACATAATTGTTGATGACCAGAACATCTACTGGCTCTCTGCCACAGCCTCCCAAATCAGAGATATCTTTGCCACCCTTGACATGTCTCAGTTTGTCACCACTCCAACTAGATTCAACCCCTCTACTGGCACCAGCACCCTCCTGGACATCGCCATTACCAATCACCCCCAGAGGATGCTTGATATCAGTGTACTTCCCAACTCACTTAGTGACCATTCTCCAGTTATATTCTTTTGGTCCGCTACCAACAGCAAACCTTCACAACAAACCACCCAGCGATGTTGCTTACTCCCAGGTGGCCTGCATCACCTTAAACTGTACCTCTCACAACTGGATTGGTCCCCAATCAGACTTGCACTGTCCATAGATGAGGCATTGGATTTTTTCACTTGTACTTTTAACACTACCTGTAACTTCTATGCCCCCTTCACTAGAAATCACACCAAAAAGCAAAGCACACCCTGGGTTACCCCCTCCCTCTTTCACAAACATAAAATGAGTGACAACCTATGGCACATTACCGTGGAATCTGGCAAGCCAGCTGATAGGCAAGCATACACCGCTGAGCACAATAAGTGTACTTGGGCCATTCGACAGGCCAAAGCCCAGTACTACCAATCTGCTTTTGTCTCCTCCTGGGGGTTGGCTAGGAACTTTTGGGATAATGTAAAATACCTGAATGGGGAACTCCCACTCCCCACCCCCTTCTCAACTTTCCTTTAATGGAACTGTCTGATCTGACACCCTTGGCATTGCAGACTGCCTAAACCACACTTTCTCAGACCTGAGTTCAGTCCTGCCCAGTAACTTCTTTGACCCCATCCCAGTAGCGCTCCTGCCCACTCTCCAGAGACCTCCTTTCTAGAAGAAGAAGAAGAAGAATCAGCATTTATATAGTGCTTTTCATACACAGTATCCCAAAGTGCTTTACAAGCAATGCTAGACTGGTAGTGAAGTGACTAAATGTGTGGAGGCGGCCATATCACACATCATCACCCACACACAGTCTGGATAATTGCATGAACTGGTTTATGGGAAGGGGAATGTTGGCCAGGACACCAGGAATATTCCCTGCTCTTTGCGAGGAGTGCTCTTGGTTCTTTTACTTTCACCTGGACACCCACCAGGACAACACCAGGATGGGCAGAAGGGATCTTTGGTTAAGCGTATCATTTGAAGGACGGCACACCCCAGCAGTACAGCAACCCCCCATACTGCACTCGGATGCCAGCAATTTTTAGGTGCAAGTCCAATCCTGGTGTGGGATGAGAACCCATGACCTTCTGGTCCAGAGGTGGATGTGCTACCAACTGAGCCATGCTGACACCTATCTACATACCATCTCCTCACTGGAGGCTAGACTCCTTCTGCAAAAAGCCGTTAGTAGTAACAACCCCAGCACTGATCTACTGGACACTAGGCTACTTCGTCTGATTTTGGATGCTAGCCTGGTCCCACTTACTGAGCTGCTCAACCACTCTGTGTGCCTGGGGCAGTTCCCCAGCACATGGAAAACCACCTTCATCACTCCCATCCTAAAGAGCAGCGATCGAGCGACCCTGGGTAACTATCGACCTATCTCCATCCTCCCCCCACTCTCTAAGGCCCTTGAAAAAGTAGTTGCCAACCAGCTTGCTGAATACCTGGCCATGCACAATATCTTGTGCCCTGAACAGCATGGCTTTTGTGCAAATCACAGCACCACAACCACGCTACTTGGGTTCTCCAACTTTCTGCACTCTGCTCTTGATGCCAGAAGTGCTGGCGGTGCCTTGTTCATTGACCTCTCCAAGGCCTTTGACATGGTTTGCCATCCCCTCCTGCTTGACTCCCTCAGATGCCTTGGTTTCTTGCCCAGCCCCCTTGCATAGTTCACCAGCTACCTCTCTGCCAGAACTCAGTGTGTAAAAATCAATAGCACCCTATCTGACACATGATCTGTCCACTATGGAGTTCACCAGGGCTCCATTTTAGGCCCTCTCCTCTTCAGTCTCTACCTCAAATCCTTCCCCTCGGCCTACCCAATTAAGATCCTCCCCTACGTGGATGATGCGGTGCTCTTCGCCTCTGACCCCAACCCCAACACACTCCAGGCCACCCTCCAACAAGCTTTTGATAGAGCTGAGCATTGGTTCAAATCATGAAGGCTAGTCCTGAACCTAAAAGAGACCAAAGCTATGCTCTTCTCACATTGCCAAAGCAAAGCCAGTGGTGCCCCTCTCATGATACTGCCTAGTACACTAAACCCCATTGAGCAGTTTCCTCCTACAAGTATCTTGGCATTACCTTTGATTCAGCACTCTCCTTCCATTTCCATATCAATGCCCTTTCTGCTGCCACAAATGTCAGGATTGGACTGTTATACCACCATATGGACTGCCTACTACAGGAGGCCCTTAGATTGGCAGTCACCACCTCTGTCCTGTCGCTAATTGACTATGGGCTTCCTATCTATGCTGCAGCCGACAACACAGCACTTGCAAGAATACAGCTCACTAAAAACAAGGCCTGCAGGCTAATGCTGGGAGCCCCTAGGTGCACCCATACATGCCTACTGTACTCCACCACCAACTTTCTCAACCTTAAAGAAAGACTCCACTTCCAAACCTACCTTCTTGTAAAAAAAAGATCCTGCTAGGGTTCCCCCCACTGGGGTCACCACCTCCCTGCCTCGTGCCTCCCCCTCAGTCTACATCTGCAGCACTATCAAAACCTCCCTTATTGTCCCCAGGGTAAGGACCCCTATGGCCCAGAGATCTTTTTGCTATCGGGCTCCCTCCTGGTTCAATTCCCTTCCAGTCAACATAGCTGACTCAACTAAGCTTGGTCCTTTCAAGGTCTCCCTCAGAAGCCATCTGACAAGCACTCACTGCTGCAACTAACTGCACATAATCTCCCACCTTCCCCTTCCCCTTACCCTTAGGCTGGGTTTGCCCTGTCTACCTTTGTTGTATATACCTGGGGTCTCAGGCAACATCTGCTGACTAGTGTATTAAAATATCTCTGGTTGCTACCTGATGTGGTACTTGTGTACCTATATTATGACTACTGTGATCTACCTATTACTGAGCTTGTTCCACCAGTGAATTCCTGTAACACTGGTTGCTTTTTTTAATCTAAGCGTTACGTACTGTACTGTTTTGTTTGCTGTGATGTATTGCTGTCTTGGCGAGGTGCCTTTGTAAATGAGTCTTTGACTCAAAGGTCTGTAAACCGATGATCTAATAAATAAATAAATAAAATACATTTTGGAGAAACGGAATGACAAAGAATTTGCATAAAAATGATAATTTTCTACTTTTTGGACATTACACATCTCCACAACTGCACATCTGACCAGAATGAAACTTTGCACATCAAGAGATCTTGGTCCCTGGTGGAACATGTAAAATTTTATGCAAACAGTCTAACAGCTGCAAAGTTATTAAAGTGCAAAATTTTGGGGTTAACATAGAAGTGAAGACTGAACCCTAACTATAGTGGCACTACTGTGGCACTATAGTTAGGGTTGAGTAGCCTGTTTAATGTTAACCCTCAAATTTTGCACTTTAAAGGGTACCTAAACACGTAGTTTTTTAAAACTGCAGAATTCTAAATCTGGCTTCAAAGCAAGATAAAGTAAAGACTGCTGTTTACATTTACACTAAAACTACATTTCTGCAAATAACACAAATGCAGTTTTATAGCTTTTGAAAAATGTAAACATCAGCCTTTCACTTTCAAAAAACAGCCTTACCGTCTCCCTAAGATGCCTGCCAAGTGTGTTAAGTGATGAGTCATGATGACATCATTGGAGCCAGAGGCAGAGACCCACATAGCTCTCTATAGTGCTAACTAGTTCTTCTTTCGCTCTTTGTTTTGAATTGTTTTACCAGAATAATCAACACCATGTGTTAACATGTGGATTATTTTGATCAGTACATATGTTAGGCTATGATTTTGTTTATTTTGTGTACTTTAACTTGCTGAAAATGTTTTGCAATCCAGCCGACTTTCTCTTTGGAAAACTGCAATACAGTGAAATACTTCAAATACCTGATGATTTAGTGGTTATGTGATGCCCTGCATTTTTTTTGACCAGGAGAGACACACACTAAGTTGAATGCCTGTTTACAGGTGTGACCTGGGAGCACAAGGAAGTTAAGTGACTTGCTCAGGGTCACACAGCGAAGTACTGGTCTGGTCTAATTTGAAAGCTCAAGCTTTCTTGTTAATCCACAAATAAGCTTCTCTTGTATTCTTTTTCCATGTGAACCCCCTGCACCTAGCCTGCCTTCTGTTGAACACCTCACCATCCATACCCTGTCTTTAGTATTGCCCGGGGCTACATATGAGCTTGCAATCTCATGAAGAGCATTATCACACCTCAGATTATAATCTTGTACCTCAGAGAGTTGTACACACCTATATTGATATGCTTCATCAGCTGGCACCATTAAAAAATGCCTCCCAAATAACTCTCCAGTCTACTTTCTCAATGTTTAACTTCTGCTCCCACAGTAAACATTGAGTGACTCACCACCCTTCTGTACAGTGAAGGTACTATGCACAGTTCCCCTGTTGTGTTTTTTCCTGTCTCATTACCCAGCAACTAGGTCTTCCTGGAGGGCCAAGCAATAAGCAACAGGACCCACCAGAAAAACTGCTATCCATGCCCTGATAAGGGCTGCACTTACTATGGATAACAATATTAGCAGGAGAGGAATACTAATGCCTTGAGCGAATCCACCCCACAGGACAGTTCCCAGTAATTCTTGTTGAGTACTTTCTGTGCCCTACTCCACAATGTGAATTGGCTGGCTAGAACCCTTCCAAATCTTGAATGAGCTATCCACAGCTCCCTCAATACTGTCCTAACAAGCATCAACATCCTCTCTCCCCACCCGAGGGTAATCTCCCTACACTGAGTTCAAGTAACTGTTTAGGTGCAGCCCTGCCACTCTGAGTATTTGTCATTGCTGGCTGCTCTCGTCCATAGGTCAGGCAGTGGTCATGGTGCTGGCATCCCCACATTTCAGATCTTACAATGATCTGCTCAACGTCCCCCTCCCTGTGTTCCCCAACCTGAACATAGCTGTACCCTGCTAGACTGGCCTCTTCAGTCTCTCTCTTGTGTTCATTCTTCTCACCTGCTCCTCGCACCAAAAACTGGTGAGCTCACTACCCTTCTGCATCATGAATGCAGTTAGTACAGTCTCCCATATTATTTTTACATATTAATAATAAACTTGATGTTCTGGTAAGCCAGGTTGATAACAGCAGAGTGAAAGGGGAAAATAGGCTTTCCTACCCATATAAGATCTTAGCTGTCTATGATTAAACACTATTAAATGACATGCATAATGATGCTCACACCCGTCATTTAATAGTGCCTAATCAAAGGTAGCCTAGCTCTTTTGAGGATAGGAAAGTTTATCATTACCCTTGTTCCCTGCTGCTATCAGCCTGACTTACTGGAAGGATTTGCTTAGTTTTGATATGTCAGAAAACCTGGGAACTGTACTACCTGCATTCATGATGGAGAAGGGTGATGAGCTCACCAGTTTTTGGTGTGAGGAGGAGTAGTGAAGAATGAATACTGGAGAAGGATTGAGAAGGCCACTCCTGCAAGGTACTGCTGTATTCAGGGAAGGGGGAAGACAGAATGGGAGAAATATGAGCAGATCACTGTGAGAAATAAGATGTGGGGGTGCCAACACCATGCTCACTACCTGACCCCATTGTCCTGGCCAACATTCCCCTTCCCATAAAACCAGATCATGCAATTTTCCAAGACTGTGTGTGGGTATTAATGTGTGAAATGGCTGCCACTACATGCTCAGTCACTTCACTCGCAGTCTAGCATTGCTTGTAAAGCACTCTGGAATACAATGTGTATGAAAAGCACTATATAAATGCTGATTCTTCTTCTTATTATTATTTCCCAATAGAAAAAGAAGACGAGACAAGCATATTTTTGATATCTGAGAAAGTATGAACTCTGGCATTGGACAACACAAGAAGTGCTGCAACCCCCCCCCGCCCATTGCAACGTACTTGCTTGTTGCTGCTGCATTTTGTTAAAATAGTCTGATTTATTGATTGTACAAATGTTTTCATTCAAAACTATGGATTACATTTGTAGGTTCTGTCAAAAACGTACTAGAAAAGAATAATAGCAGAAAATATAAAGGTTTAATAAAAATGTTAAAAAGTGCATATCAAGTATGTACACCACCCAGGCACCCACCATTGTAGCATCCTGGATCTGCCTTAACCACTAGATCATCAGGTTATTCAAGATTTGTACTGCACTGTGGTTTGCCAAAGAGAAAGTTGGTTGGGATTAAAACACTATTTCAGCATGTTAAAGAAAACAAAAATGAACAGAACCATAGCCAATATGTGTATTGATCTAAATAATGCACATGGTTTTGACCATTTTGGTGTAACAATTATATACAAAGGGGAAAAAAGAACTAGTTGGCTCTATAAGAGAGCCATATAGCTCTCTGACTTTGGCTTCAATGATGTCATCACTTAACACATTTGGTGGCCATTTTAAGAAACAAGTAAGGCAGATTTTTTTGAAATTGGAAGGCTGATTTTACATTTTTAAAATGCTTTGGAACCGCATTTAGGTAAATTATATAAATTGTAGTTTTATCATTACTAAATACAGCAGCCTTTCCTTTAGTCCCCTATGAAGTCAGATTTTTGAATAGTTTGTTGTCAAAATGTTGTTTAGGTATCCTTTAATAACTTTGCAAATGATCAATGGATTTGCATAAAATTTGGTATGTGCTGTCCCATGGTGTAGATCTCTTGATGTGGCAAGTTTCTTTCTGGACATATGTATAGATTCTGAGAGCCACATAGTGCTAAAACCTTAAAGGTCACCATTTTTTGCAGTTTTTCTTTATCATCTTGTGACCTGACAGTGTGGAATTTTGGTGTGATTTTTTATAGTAGAACTAGCTTGTGTGACACAACTATCATGCTTTGTTTGGTGAACAAACATGAATCTGTTGCAAAGTTATCCTGTTTTTAATTTCCCTTTGTTTTCAATGGGAATTCTCCTGTACAAATTAGAGGGATAAAGTTCGACTAAGGATTCAACTTGCAAAAAGGATTCTTGCTCCCGAGACCTATGCTTATTTTGTGAGGATAAAACCCTTTTTCTTAAGCAAAATATTCTTTTTCATGAGCCACCATCTTGTTTTTTTCTTCTACCAAGTAAAGAACATGGAAAATAAATACTAATTTTGTCTTTTTAAAAAACAAACATCAGAACCTAAGTAAACAGGACCCATTTAGCTAGATTCTGGTGTTTGTGTTTTTACATTTAGGGCCAGAAATGCTGTTCCCTGGGCTTCCAAAATCTCAGGTGCCCAGCTTAGTGAGAGGAGCCTTCTGCCACATTCTTGGGATTGTTTTTGTTCTGCTGTTGCAGCTTAACTCTTGCTGCCGGCTGCAGTGTTTGTTGATAGCTCCCATTTTCCATGGAATCTAATGGCACCCCTCACTTCCTGATCACTGTCCCCATTTATAACATGGGTTGTCCAGACCCTGAAATGTCATTGGTGAACAGCCTCTGCATAGCCATGCATTACATTCCCTTTTTAATGCATGGTTTCATGGAGTGAGTCAGGGGGATGAGCCACCGGCTCCTGTTAATTGTAGAGATGGCCAAACCACAGTGGTAGCCATTAAGAGCTCTGAGCAAATGAGACAAAGTACAGTGGCCAAAAAATGTGCCAGATATACAGGGAACACTCAGTAAATATTCAGTGATTTCATGTCTTGAACAATTGTCACACATCTGAATGAGTGAATAAACCTTCTGTGTAATGTAATACTGTATCTGTTTGTGAAGGGATAGATGGCAGCTGGGCAAGGTGGTGGGTGAAGTGTTGTGCTGGTTGCCTCACAGAAGCAGAAACCATAACACATGCAAATAGCAGTCAGGTGTGTGCCATCTCAGCAGGTGTTATAGTGATTGCCCATGATGACCACTCATGACAGTTTAGGCGAGCAGTGGCTTGTCACTCCCTTTCTGCTACAAGGCAAGTGTTACTATTTCCTGGTTCCTTCCCAACCCATTTCACCCCTCCCCGATAAGCAAGTGTGTCAGACAAAGTCCCCGTAGTGCCAGGGAAATTGCAGTGCATCTCTCTTGCAAGCCATCTGTTGTCAGCTGTACCGCAGGCTTTCTCCCCACCTCCCCATTTGCAAGATACATCCTGCAGCTCAATTTTCATTGCCTCTGACACTGAAGTGGGTGACACAAAGTTACCAGAGGGCTGTTCTGTAGCTCAGTCCCCCTTGAGTCCCAGATGATGTAACAATCTCCAGTTGGGTTGCTGAATGAGGGAGACAGAGAAGCAAATGGCTCCTGACCCATTCTGTGTCAAGGCCCCCCACCCCATACAAGACCCCTGACCAGACACACCAAGTGAGACACAGACAGCGAGTGACAGGAGAGAGAGAGAGAGAGAGAGACTGGGGCATTATTGAGCAACCCTGTAAAAAGAAAACAGTCCCCAAATGTCTTTTATTTTTAAAACCTGAAAAATAGAAAACCATCTCTCGTCATCTACTCCATCCCCTTCCCCCATCCCGACCCTCCCACTGAGCACCCACCACCCCACATCCTCGTTACCATATACTTACCACTGGAGGTCATAAGCTGTCCTCTTCTGTGGACCGGGACATGTCTGCACTCTTCAAAGCCAAACTGTGAACTAAGGAATCAAAGTAAGTGCCATGTAATGCATTTCAATGGCATCTTGAACTTATGTTCATAACTTTGACATTGTTTGGACTTTTTTCACCAAATTTTCAACATGACCTTTTAAGGACCCCACCTCATGAACACTGACACTGTTGCTTCATTAGTCAGTGGCTCAGGAGGTAGCACACTCACCTCTGAGGCTGGGAGATCAGAAGGCTGTGGGTTCTATCCTCACATCAGGCACTTGGGTTAAATCCCAATACTGACACTGTAGTGCAGCATGAGGTGGGTGCTGCACTCCTGAGGTGACGTCTTTTGGATGAGACATTAAACTGAGGTCCCATCTGCCTGTTCTGGTGGTAGTTCAGGTAAATGTTAAAGATCCCATGGCACTTCTTGAAAAGAGTAGGGAATTTTTTTTTATTGAAAGGAAACAAACATTACATTATGTCAGAATTATACGACAAAACAAAATCAAATTTCAAACAAACTGAACATAGCCAAAGGAAATACATGAGAAAAAAACACTAAAACACACTTTTTTGAAATCTCATATATAAAGGGAAAACAAATACCCAAGTATTTTATTAATTACAGTACAAAATATATCTCCAAAATTTTTCCACAGATATATTACTTTATCGGCAGTAAATTTCCGTTTATCATGTTCTTTAATTGTCAAAATGGCTGTTTTGATTTATGCTATCAAGACATCATTCCTGTCTTCAATCTACACTGCCACATATAGTATTTCATGACTGCAAAAATTACCTGTAATGTACTAGCATGGGAATGTTTCTATATACCTGAATAATTCCCCCAAATGATGGTGATATAAGTTATTCTAGATATAAATGGCCATTTCCATTTATAAGCTAGGTCCGAGCAAAACTTCACACTTTCTGGACAAATAAAACAAAATGATGCATAGTTTCTGCACAGGTTGTACAGGATAATTTTGGACATTATCTCTCATGTAAAGCCTTGTGTTTCAAATTTCCCTTTATCCCTAATTTCCCTTAATAACACAACTAGGACACATCCCACATATTCTGTGGGATTCTGTTATTTGTAAGGCCCTCCAGAGCCTGAGGCATTCTGTGGGGTGCACATTCAGGAAATATTAGTATCACTTTTTGTTTCTCAGAAACTATATGGTTATGTAGTTGTTGCCTGTTTAATGTGAAAACATTTTTTTCCATCTTCCACTGCCTAATCTTCTTTAGATTGGAAGTCACATAGCTCGGTACTTTATATTGGGGTAATATTTTTGGAGGGATATGATCCCATTTCCCCAAATATGTCTGAAATGCTTGTACCAGCCATATCTGCTACGGCAATTGTGTAACATTCCTACAACTTCCTAGTGTGTTGTATAAGAAAAATGTGTAATAGAATACCATAGGGTTCACCATATTAAGGCCCCCTTCTTTATATGGGAGATACGTAATCTGCCTTTTAAATGGACTGAGGCAACTGCCCCATACCATTTGGAAAAAACAACTTAGGATTCTTGTTTCCAGTTGTATTGGAGGAGGATAGATATAACTAAGAAATGTAAACATAGGTAGTAATTTTTTTTTATAATCAGAATTCTCTTTTTCTTAACCAGCCTCCAATTTTTGCATATACAAATCTTTGCATCCTACATCTCTGATTGTTTTCCCTAGTTCAAGAGAGCTGAATCATGTGTGAAGCCAAATCCCTAAATCTTTTGAGGGGAACAGTCTATTCTAATTACTGCAATGTTTTGTACATCTCTTTGTATTATTCCTATGGGGATTGCTACCCTGTTTTGTTTATTTATCTCTGCTCCTGATTTGGAAGCAAAACTCTGAAATACTTGCACTGCTCCTATCCCTGATTCTTTTGTTTCAGAACAAATACACACATCATCCCCATAAACTGTAATTACTTCTGGTGATAAACTGGGTTGTGGGCAAAAGCCTATAATTTGATTACCCCATTAGATTTGTCTGATAATAGGATGTAATGCAAATGTATAAAATAGAGGACTCAGAGGACATCCTTGTCTGACTCCTCGCTTAAACACAATACCCCCCCCCCAAGGTATCAATTCACCAAAGGAATAAAACATGCCATGGTATATAATCTTTTAATTCACCCTATCAAAGTCTGAGAGACCCCATAAGTAGCTAATACCTCAAACAGGTATTGATGTTGCACACGGTCACAGGCTTTAGTTTGATCTAATGCCATTCTATATCCTGCATTACTTCTCAGTTTGTTAAGCTCAAACAGTTCCCTAATTAAATATAAGTTATGCTGAATCCATCTGTGTGGAATGGCACATGTTTGTGCTGGGTCTATCAGATCGGCTGATATTTGTTGCAGCCTTTTGCATATTATTTTCGTTAATATAAATTTAATAAACATAGTGGTCTCCAATTTCTTATGTTATGTTTGTCCCCTTTCTTATAGATGTAACAGATAATCACTCTCCCAAAGTCTGGTATACTGTCTCCCTGGTCCATATTTTGTAACACATAATTAAAGATGGGTTCCAAAATTGTGCTTAGTTCTGAAGCATATTTTTTATAAAAAATCATTAGTTAACCCATCTAGGCCTATGAATATTCCATTTTTTAAGGTTTTGATTGTATTATGAATCTCCTCCTGAGTAATTGGCCTAGCTAGTATTTCCCCATCCTCTGTATTAGCCTGTGGTAAAGGAGCCATGAGGATGTCTGTTAATGTTTCTGTAGCACAGTGACTAGTAGAGAATGTATTACTTAGATGTACTTGGAACATTTTACAACATATCTAAATCTGAAGTGATCAAAGTCCCATCTGCTTTATATAGGCCTGTCATTGTGGTTTGTGCCAGCCTTTGCGTGCATGCCATATAGGGATCCGATGCTGCTTGCTTAACTGTCCTATACCTTATTTCAGCTTCAAGTGTCTTGGCTCTATTACTGTAGAACCACTAATAATCGTGCAAAGTTTACTTCACACACTACATTCGATGCACAGTGTCGTGCCCTCAAATTATTTGGGTAAAGGTCTTTAAATCTGACTTCAGATTGAGCTGATCTTGTGCATGACCACTGCATGCTCTGTCTGTACTGAAGCTGGATTACTGTACGATTACTGCTGTTAGCATGTCTCTGGTTAGGTGGCTAAACTCTCCCATTGCTGAGGGAATGAGAAAGAGAGACTTCACTGCTCTACAGACCTCTGACATAGATTCCGACGTCTTAATGGCGACAGCTGGCATCTCTAACCTGATGGCGGAGTCTGTTTCCACGGAGCTTGCTGTTGCCTCCCCCTCCGAAAAAACATTGTTCACAATATACAGTGTATCCTCCTGAGGTTAGATTTGATGTGGGCAAGTATTTATGTGATCATGGCATCATGAACGCCGTTTGGTACTATGAGGCACAGTATAAAAAGAAAATAAATGAAAGCACTGTACATACCTTTAAACAGGACTACCTGGCTAAGCTAAAAACAGACCCTGGCCCAGAGAAACTTGTTTGTGAGCTGCCAATAAAACCTAGAGGACGTCCACATCTCCTGCTTGCAGACATTGAATGTGAGCTAAAAAACATTATAAAATCATTGAGATCAGAAGGAACTGTCATAAACGGAAGGCTGGTGATAGCTTTTGCAGCTGGTATTGTTAAAGCCAAAAGCCCTGAACTTCTAATGGAGAATGGAGGCAGTCTCTTTTTCACTAGGCAGTGGTCCTGGCTGCTTCTCAATAGAATGGGATACAGCAAAACAAAGGGCACAAAATCTGCCCGAAAAACCCCAGTAGATTTTGTCTCCCTCAAGTCTGGTTTTCTATGCCATATATCCACTTCTTCCCATCAGTAACACATACAGAAAACCACCTGTCAAACTTGGAAACAACAATATAGTTTGTGGATTCTGTAATCTTCCCTTTTGTGGATTCAATAAAAAATCAGCTTCCCAGTGAGCAGCTGTCTCTTCTAATTTTGGATCAATTCAGGGGCCACATTACAGACAATGTTATAAAATGTATGGAAAGGAACAACATTATCCCTATTTATGTGCCCGCTTCCTGCACCAACCAGTTGCAGCCTTTGGACATCTCGGTGAACAAAGTGTTTAAAGATGAGCTAAAAATGCACGTCACATACTGGTATGCATCTGAAGTTGCAAAAAAGCTTCAATAGTGTAGTGGCGGTGAGCATAGTAAGCTTGACATTGACCTTAGAACAAAAAACTTAAAGAATCACCATGCTCAGTGGCTAGCAAGCAGCTACACCAAATTGTCTGCAAGAAGTGATGACTTTAGGTGAGGATTCGAGCAGGCAGGCATTCTGAGTGCCCACAATGACTGTCTAAATGGTAAGCTCACACAGCTTACACAGTTAATGTATGCCGGTATCATTCACAATACGCCACCCTAACATGCGTTCATTTCTGTTCATTTTACTGTATTTCAGAAGATGAAGAAAACATTGAAGGCAACAATACAGCTGCTCCTGCTCCTGCTGTGAAGTGATAGCAAAAGCCATCCGAGCAGCAAGATTGCAAACAGCACTCGTAGTAGCACCTTTAACTCACTCATATAAAATATTTCTTTGTTTTTTTCACCAGCACTGAATAAAGAGTACTGTTTACAGTTTAATTCACCAAGCAAACCATGGTTGTTTTTATTGTAATGTCCTCAGAGAAAATACTGTATCAAAAAAACAAACAATATGCGGAAGTGAAATCTGACCGACCACGAGGTCCCAACAGCCAAATCGCATATGTGCATTTAATCCCATGATTGCACCTCAGTAGCGTTGTTGTCAGAGACAGTCCCATTCCTGATACCAGAACAAACAATTTACTGTATCATTCATTCAAGGTAGGATTGACCACAGGATTACTGAAAGTATTGAAACTGCTGACAACAAAGTGCTCTTTACTGAGATTCAAACAAAATAGAAAAACTGAAAAAAAAGTGAGTAAAACGAGTGGCACAACTACTATCTCTAAATTGATCGCTGTAAATATATATTCGCTGACCATAACTGACAAACAAATATAGTGATAATATATTTACAGCGAACATTTCGAGTTCTACAGTATATTGGTAGCTAATCATTGATTGTTTTATTTCTGAAATTTGTGTTTTATATTGGCCCTGATCTTTTGGGGAAATGACATTAATTTATACAGCTGGTTTCTGTACTCTAAGTATTTAATGTAGTCTGAGTTAGATATCTCTTTACCATATGACATAAAGCATCTTCTTAAATAATTTTTAGTGTCTGACCACCAGTCCCACAAATTATCGTACATGCATTGTGTTGTTAATATATTGGCAAAAAGTTGTTCTATTTTTTCCTGTGTCTCTCGCCTGTCTAAAACTGATGAACTCAGTTTCCAACATTATGGTTGTGATAAAACCGTAGGTGGAGCTGTTGCTAAACTAAAGCTGCTTATGATGATAAAATGATTAGAAAACTCTGTGGACCTCACCTGGATCTTGATTGGTTTACAGTGTTAGGATGAAAACAAAAAAACAATTCTTGTGGTGTATCTATGCATATGATATGTAGTCCCTGGGTCAGTCCTCAACTTTCTATAGGCATCTGTTAGTACTGCATCCACTACAATATTTTTAAGTGCACGTGAGTCACAGTATACTTTTTTTGCAATATCTCCCGAAACTTTGATATCTAAACTGTAATTAAATCCCCTCCCCAAATGAGATGTTTTATAGTGTATAAATAGGTTTGATGGCCTCAAACAGCTCTATTCTAGTCACCTTAGTTTGAGGGGCATATATATTTATAAACTGAAAATCTAAACCCCTGTGTTTGCAGTCAATTATCAAAGCCCTTCCTGGCATTATATCAATTACCCTATTCATTGAAAAGGATGTACCCTTAAACATAATACCAATGCCATCTGCGGCATTAGTACCAAAGGTCCAGAAAGAGGGACCCCACAGCCAGCTTCTCCTTACCTGCTCTATTTCAAAAAGGGAAGATAATCTGGTTTCCTGAAGAAACACTACATCATTCCCCAAAGTTTGAATACGATTTAAAATAGAAATCTTTTTCTTGTAGTTCTTTATACTACACACATTAAAGGAGGCTATGCTTAAAGTGGTCATGATGGAGTATGATTAACCTTAAATTATGGTACATCAATCATTTTCCTCCTGAGAGGCCTTATTTTTCTGTTTCTTCCCCTTCTTTTTTGTGATGTTCACTCCTCTTTTACCTACATCTTTCATTTCTGAGACTATTTCTGACCTGTTTGAAATGTCTGATTCATGTTCAGAATCTTCACCCTCCCCCTGTAATGGAGTGTAGGGATTCTGCGTATTTATACAGAATGGGTCATGGGATAACTTAGCTGCTGCCCTAGTTACCCTCCCACTTTTGGGAGCTATTTGTCTAATGGGGGGCATGGTGTGTGATCTATTGGTAGTGTCAGAATCTTCCTGTTCTTGTCTGCCCATCTCCATAGTCTGTGGTTGTGCCTTTTCACATCTTTCTGGGGGAAGAGGGGTGGCCTGGTCTGTTCCCTGGCCTACTTCCTCCCTGTGTTCTGCCTTTGCATTTCTAACTTTTTTCATGAATATCTGCCTCTACATGCATTTCAGGGGTTTTGGGCTGTGTGGGTGGAAGGTTAAAAGTGGGCCCTCTTTTTTCCTGAGCATGCTGGACTAGGTTGTCCTGATCCCAACCCTCATTTCTATTTTGTCTAGCCCAGGTGCATTGATGAAAAGCATGCCCTTTCTCATCACATAAATTACACTAGAAAATGTTTTCGCATAAAGAACTCAGATGACTGTAACCCCCACACATGGAACACTTTAACAGATCACAAGTGCTACTTAAATGAGTTTTGGCCCCACATTTATAACAGGCTCTGGGTTGTCCACTATAAAAACACACCCCTCCGTCTTTTCCCAGAAAGAAGCTATTGGGTATATGGATCACCTCTGAATTAACTTGAAAGAGTTTTACCTTGAATTTCCACCCTCCCGTCCATATGCCTTCTGTGTCTATTGTGGCTTCTGAGGCCCCAAGATATTGCACCTATTTTGTAACCTGTGGTATATGTTGCTCACTCACATTTACCCCTCATTGTGAAACATTACAGTTACCATCTTTATCACAGACTTAGTCAGAGGTACTGCATAGAACGGGGTCCAGAGTGGAGTTTGCTTAACATTATTATATTTCCACAGAATCTTTCTAATCCTGCATTAGTTTTAAAACTCATGTCAAAAGTATCCTCATCAGATACATGTATTAGTGCATACATATCACTGGGGGAAAACTGAAGTGAAGATTTTAACAACTGTTTTGCAACATAATATCTGCCTAGATGTTCAGGGAGGCCTCCCCTATATCTGAGCCTAACTGCATTTTTTCTGGGTGCTTGCTCAAGTTTATTTTTAAATAAGTCAGACAAAGAACCATTTTTAGCATTTCTGGTTTCATTCCCTCCCTGCTCAGTAAAAGTCTGGACTCTACTGTTATCAGCATTAGTGTTAGTTTCAGCATTGGTGTTAGTTTCAATTGGGATACCCTTTTTGTCTTGTGCTGAGTGCTTCAGTATGCTGTTCCCCTCTCAGAATGTATTTCTTCTGCGAATATGTCTTTTGAGGTATTGGGCTGCTCAGAGCCATGGTTACAGTCTTTTAGAGCGTTTGCTACCTTTTGCACTTCTGCCACAGAGGATTTTGTTCTGTTAGACCCGGAGCTACGGTTCCATGCTATTTCATCCTGTTGAGGTGATGCAGGCCTGTTAGAGAAAACCCCTTCCCTCTCTTCGTCCCATGTTGGGTCAGGAATCCAGTGATCATTCTCATGCTGGGTCCAGCCTGCCTTTTTTAGTGCCACATCTGCTGACCAGTCCACAATTCTCAGCTCACTTTCAATGCGTAAGCCAAACTGCTGTCTTATCAGCTGAGTTACTGATACTTCCTCTCTAGTCCCCGGGACATCCACATCATCTCCCACAGGCCACTTTGTACTAGCAGCTGACTCAATCGCCCGCTGTACCTTACCAGAGGGCAGGTCATCCGTTTCAGTTCCCAGAAGAGAGACCTCTTTACTCTCCAGGCCCTGTTTATCAGGTGTAGAAATACCAGAATCAGCAATATCTGTTGTTTGTACTCCCTTTCCAATATCAGAGACACTCACATCTCACTGTTCCTCATACACCATTGTTTCTGCTGTCTCCCGTGGAACATTAACTTACTCAGAGATTTCCATCTCATTCTCCACATCCACAGGTACGTCCATCTCCTCCAACTGTTCCAACATAGTGGCCATCTTGCAACTACCAGTCAAGAGTCCCCCTACTGGATAGTAGGGGAATTTTATTGAAAAGTGTTGGACTTCATAGAAACATAGAAACATAGAATTTGACAGCAGATAAGGACCGCTTGACCCACCCAGTCTGCCCATTTCCCTACCTAATGGATAAGCTGCAGATCCTAGTTAACCAGCAGCCTACTTCTTTCTACCCCCACTCCCTAGAATTGCCTTATGGCTGTCCCATGCATGCTTGAATTCAACCACTGTTTTTGACCCCACAACCTCCTCAGGAAGGCCGTTCCATGCATCCACAGCCCTTTCTGTTAAAAAATACTTCCTTACATTACCTCTGAGCCGCCTCCCCATCTTCAAATTGTGCCCCTTGTTCTTGCACACCTCTTTTTTTGAAAGATGCTACCCTCTTGGAGTTTGTTGATTCCTTGAGGTAGTGAAAGTTTCTATCATGTACCCCCTCTCCCTCCTTTCCTCGAGGCTATACATATTAAGCTCCTTTAGTCTCTCTTCATATGTCTTCCAGTGCAGACCCTGCACCATTTTAGTTGCCCTCCTCTGGACAGCTTCCATCTTGTCTATGTCCTTGCGGAGATTGGGTCTCCAGAACTGCACACAGTACTCCAGAGGGGGTCTCACCAGCTGTCTGTACAGAGGGATAACAACTTCCTGTTTTCTACTGGTGATGCCTCTCCCTATGCATCCCAGTATCCCCCCAGCCCTCCTTACTGCCCTCTCACATTGCTTGCCCACCTTTAAGTCATCTGATATGACTACCCCAGGTCCCTTTCCATTTTTGTTGTTGTTAGTATCTCACCCCATTGTGTACTCTTCCCCTGGGTTTTTATTTCCCAGGTGCATTACCTTGCACTTCTTAGCATTAAATCTAAGCTGCCATACATTTGACCATTCCTCTAACCTTGCCAAGTCCCTTCTCATCCTTTCCACCCCACCTTGTGCATCAACTCTGTTGCAGATCTTTGTGTTATCTGCAAAGAGACATACTTTCCTTCAGTCCCTCTGCAATGTAAACACAAAGACATTGAAGGACGATCTAATACTGAACCTGAGGTGCCCCACTAGTAACCCCCTTTCTTCAGAGTGGACTCCATTTACTATTACTCTCTGTGTCCTATTCTCCCGCCAATTCTTTACCAGTCTATCATCATGGGACCCACTCCCAGGCTGGCTAACTTGTATATTAATCTTTTGTGTGGGACTGAGTCAAATGCCTTGCTAAAGTCTAGGTAGGCCATGTCCACAGCTCCTCCGTGATCTACTACTTTGGTCACTCAGTCAAAGAAATCTATTAGATTCATCTGACATGACCTTCCTGCTGTGAATCCATGCTGCGTTGGGTCCTGTGCCCCTCTGGTCTCTAGGTACTCGACAATTCTTTCCTTCAGAAGTGATTCCACCATTTTCCCTATCACTGAGGTTAAACTAACAGGTCTATAGTTTCCTGCTTCTGCCCTGCTCCCACTTTTGTGAAGGGGAATCACATCTGCCCTCCTCCAGTCCTCAGGTACCACCCCATCCTCCCATGATTTGGAGGGTAGTCAGTGGTGTCACTAGTTCTACCCTTAGTTCTTTTAGAATTCTGGGATGAATCCCATCAGGCCCCATTGCTTTGTCCACCTTCAGTTTTAAGAGTTCTTCAGAACCCTTTCTTCTGTAAATGGGCTGGTATCAACTTCTGTATCCAGTGCTTCTATTGTTTGTTTTAGGTACCTCTCTTCATTTGTAAATACTGAGCAAAAATATTTGTTTAATATCTCTACCTTTTCACCGTCACCCTTCCCACTCTCCCCTTTATTAAGCCTCACGATCTCCCTTAGTCTTCCTTCGCTCCCTGATGTACCTAAAAAGGTTTTATTCCCCTTCTTAACTGAGTTGGCTATCTTTTCCTCAGTTCGGGCCTTTGCTGTTCTGACTGCCTTCCTAGCTTCCTTTTGCTTTAACTGATACAATTCTCTGTCCTGCTCCTTCTGTGATTCCTTGTACTTTCTGAATGCTTTCTTTTTCTCTTGAACCTTCACTGCCACCTCCTTTGAGAACCATAGTGGTTTCTTACATCGTTTTGTTTTGTTTATTTGCTTCACACAAAGGCTTGTTACCTCTGTGATGGCAGTTTTTATTATTCCCCATTGTTCTTCCACCCTCCTTCCTGCCCATTTGCTAGTGCATTCCTTAGGCACTCACCCATTTTGGCAAAGTCAGCCCTCCTGAAGTCCAGAACTTTTGCCTTTGTATGGCTTGACTCTATTGCTGTGTTTATTGTGAACATACTGTTCGATGGTCGCTAGTTCCCAGATGGCTACCCACTTCACATCTGTGATCCCTCTCCAGCTCCATTTGAGAGGACCAGGTCTAAGATTGCTCCCTCTTGAGTGGGTTCCAATACTAGTTGTCTAAGGCATGCCCCCTGTAGGGCATTTAGAATAACCCCACTCTTCGAAGTGGCTGCTGCAAATGCACTCCAGTTAACATCTGGCATATTCAGATCACCCATCAGCAATATCTCCCCTTTATCTGCCATTCTAAGTATAGACTATTACTATATAATCAAAATAAAAATCATAATCAATCATCGAATATCATACAATGATTCTTTCCAAAGCAGTGTGGATTCCATTTATCAAATAAATCAAACATTGAGGAAAGGAATTTCAGCATAATTATACCAGGCATCACAATGTATTCATAAATGTTTAGTCTTCTCAGGTGAAAAATGTTTCTGATCCATTTGTTTTGTAACATGCATAGAATGCTGAATATTGTACAATAGTTCTGTATAGGTAACAGTTCACTGTTGCATAACTAACATAACTCGTGCTTGCCAGAGAAAATATCTAATAGTAACTAGCAATATATAAAGTGTATCTTTATGATATTTACTAAATAAAGGGTTAACAGGTCCATATAGTAATTCCTGATATGAAATAACAGAAAATGTAGGCTCTGACCATTGAAATGCTAAATAATCCCAAAAGGCTTGAGCATGAGGGCAATCAATAAGTATGTGTTGCTGCATTTCAGGAGTTTGTCTGCAGGAGTCCCTGGGACAATATCTTTAGGAAGCCTGTTTATGCTTATTATTTGCTTTAACTCCAAGACATCCATAATTGCTTAGCCATGTACAATCCCATGCGAACAGGGGTATTCTTAGCTTTCTCAGTTGTTGTAAAATATATGGGACTGTCTGCACTGGACAGTCTTGAAATTCTAAGTTTGTTCGGCACTCTGAGACAAAATTGCTATGTAAATCTGTTTCCTAGTTATAGTTAACAATTGAATAGTGGAAATGACACATTTAATGATATTTTTAAAAAATTCTTTCCCATATTGTGATATATTCAAAGTATGTGGTAACACTCTAAGTGCCTTATTTTCCCAAGGGGTTAAACGGGGGATAGCCATGCAGAAACCAATGTTTTCCAAGTCCGATCCAAAGGTTTCAAAACAAGACAAATATTATAGGCAATGAATAAGCTAAAATAAAAGGCTATTGGATGTATCATGCCCACTCACCCTTTACTAATAGAGAGAAGTAAATTATCTTTTACTAGAGTTCAGTCATGAGCCCCAAAATGCTTGGAAAAATAAGCTAAACAACCTTGTAACAATTACTTTTGGAGGGGGATATATGTAACATAAGTAAAGGAAGATTGGAAGTAACAAGGTTTTGATCAACATTACCCTTTTCATTTTTGAAATTTGTTGCCCTTTCTAATTAGATACTAACATAGTTGCTTGAGCTATTTTATCTTCCCAATTTAACATAACAGTCCCTCCAGGACCAAATTTGATCCCTAGAATAGGAATTGGGTCTTTTGATACCAAAATGCCTGCCATTAGTCCAGTCAGGAGTGGGGGTGTATTTTCTAATACTACACCTCTACTTTTAGAAATGTTAATCCGTGAGCATGATATGTAAGAAAACTAAACTAATATAGCAGTCAGAGTGGATTCTGTAGAGTCTATTACCAGTGTTAAAACTAAATCATAGAAACATAGAATTTGACGGCAGATAAGAACCGCTTGGCCCACCTAGTCTGCCCATTTCCCTACCTAACAGATAAGCTGCAGATACTAGTTAACCAACAGCCTACTTCCTCCTACCCCCCACTAGAATTGCCTTATGTCTGCCCCATGCATTCTTGAATTCCCCACTGTTTTTGATTCTACAGTCTCCTCAGGAAGTCTGTTCCATGCATCCACAACCCTCTCTGTGAGGAAATGCTTCCTCACATTACCTCTGAGCCACCCCCCCTCTATCTTCAAATTATGCCTCCTTGTTCTTGCACATATTTTTTTCTGAAAGATGCTACCCTCTTGGACTTTGTTGATTCCCTTGAGGTATTTTAAAGTTTCAATCATGTCTCCCCTCTCCCTCCTTTCCTGGAGGCTATACATCTTAAGCTACTTTAGTCTTTCTTTATATGTCTTCTGGTGCAGACCCTGCACCATTTTGGTTGCCCTCCTCTGGACAGCCTTCACCCTGTCTATGTCTTTGTGGAGATGGGGGCTCCAGAACTGTACACAGTACCCCAGATGTGGTCTTACCAACTGTCTGTACAGAGGGCCAACAACTTTTTGTTTTCTACTGGTGATGCCTCTCCCTATGCATCCCAATATCCCCCAGCCCTCCTTACTGCTTTCTCACATTGCTGGCCCACCTTTAAGTCATCTGATATGACTACCCCCAGGTCCCTTTCCATTTTTGTTGTTGTCAGTATCTCACCCCCCATTGTGTACTCTTCCCCTGGGTTTTTGTTTCCCAGGTGCATTACCTTGCACTTCTTTGCATTGAATCTAAGCTGCCATACGTTTGACCATTCCTTCAACCTTGCCAAGACCCTTTTCATCCTTTCCACCCCACCTTGCATATCAATCCTGTTGCAGATCTTTGTGTCATCTGCAAAGAGACATACTTTCCCTTTCAGTCCCTCTGCAATGTCACTTATAAAGACATTAAAAAGGACTGGCCCTAATACTGAACCCTGCAGTGCCCCACTAGTAACCCTCCTTTCTTCACTGTGAACTCCATTTACTATTACCCACTGTTTCCTGTTGTCCAGCCAGTGTTTTACCCAGGCTACCACCATAGGACCCACTCCCAGGCTGGCTCATTTGTTTATTAATCTTTTGTGTGAGACTGCGTCAAATGCCTTGCTAAAGTCTAGGTAGGTCATGTCCACAGTCCCTCCCTGGTCTACTACTTTGGTCACCCAGTCAAATAAATCAATTAGATTTGTCTGACATGACCTTCCTGCTGTGAATCCATCCTGCCTTGGGTCCTGTGCCCCATTGGCCTCTAGGTATTCAACAATTCTTTCCTTCAGAAGTGATTCCATAATTTTCCTACCACTGAGGTCAAACTGACAGGTCTGTAGTTTTCTGCCTCTGTCTTGTTCTACTTTTGTGAAGGGAATCATTTCTTCCTCCTCCAGTCCTCAGGTACCACACCATCCTCCCATGATTTATTAAAAAAGGTAGTCAGTGGTGTTACTAGTTCTTCCCTTAGTTCTTTTAGAATTCTGGGGTGAATCCCATCAGGCCCCATTTCTTTATCCACCTTCAGTTTTAAGAGTTCTTTCAGAACCCTTTGTTCTGTGAAAGAACTAATATCAACCCCCCCATCCAGAGTGCTTCTATTGACAAGATTAGGTATCTCCCCCTGCTTTTCCACTGTGAATACTGAGCAGAAGTATTTGTTCAGTATCCCTGCTTTTTCACTGTCGCTCTCTGCCCAACCACCTTCCTCTTTATTCAGCCTCCCTGCCTCAGTCTTTCTTTGCTCCCTAATCTATCTATAACATGTTTTATCCCCCTTCTTAACTGAGTTGGCTATCTTTTCTTCGGTTTGGGCCTTGGCTATTCTGGCTGCCTCCCCCTCTTCTTTCTGCTTTAACTGGTACAGTTCTCTATCCTGCTCCTTCTGTGTTTCCTTATACTTCCTGAATGCTATCTTCTCCCTTACCTTCCCCGCCACTTCTTTTGAGAACCGTAGTGTTTTTTTCTTTTATTTGATTTGTTTATCTGCTTCACACAAAGGCTTGTTGCCTCTGTGATGGCAGTTTTGATGTTTCCCCATTGTTGCTCCACCCCACCTTCTTGCCTGTTTGCTAGTGCTTTTCTGAGGCACTCTCCCATTTTGACAAAATCAGCCCTCCTGAAGTCCAGTACCTTCTCTTTTCTGTGGTTTGACTCTACAGCTATGTTTATCATGCACCACACTGTTTGGTGGTCACTTATTCCCAGATGGTTACCCACTTCAAATCAGAAATCCTCTCTCCATCCCCATTTGAGAGTACCAGGTCTAGGATTGCTCCCCCCGAGTGGGTTCCAAAACTAGCTGTCTGAGGCATGCCCCCTGTAGAGCATTGAGAATGGCCTTGCTCTTGGATTTGGCTGCAGCAAAGGTGCTTCAGTTAACATCTGGCATATTCAGAACCCCCATCAGCAATATCTCCCATTTCTCTGCCATCCCAAGGATTCCTTCTATCATTTCCTTGTCCATTTCCTCCCTCTGAGATGGTGGTCTGTATACAACACCTGTGTGGATTGTGGGGCCATGTCCAGTCTCCAGGGTGACTCACAGTGCCTCCTCTCCTCCCTGTTTACCCTTTAGTTCTGTTGCTTTGATCCCTTCCCTTACATAGACAGTTACTCTTCCTCCTCTTCTTCCCTCCCTGTCCCTCCTGTAGATTGTGTACCCTGGTATGTTGACATCCCAGTCATGGTTCTCAGTGTACCATGTTTCTGTGACTGCCACAATATCCAGGCATCCCTCTTCCATCAAGGCCACCATTTTGGGCCACTTTTTACCTAGACTACGGGCATTGGTACTCATTACCCTCCATAATTTTATGGCTTTATTTCTTTTTGCCCCATCCCTGTCCTTACTGCCTTTGTCTTTTTCTCCATTTACCCCTTCCCTTCTCCCTATCAACTGCTCTATATTGGTGTTTACCTCACTAATTACCCTGATTTTGGAGAGGGCTATGATTTCCCTTCTACTTTTCTGTGCCCCCACCTTGGCTAGTTTAAATGGTTGCCAATGAAGCATTTAAACCTATCACCTAGGATCCTGGTTCCCCTCCTGGATAGATGCAGACCATCACACCTGTATAGGCCTGCATCCCTCCAGGTGGAGCCCCAGTCCTCAATGAAGCTAAATCCATGAGCTCTTCACCAGTTTTTCAACCAGTCATTGAATCCTATGGTGCAGAGTACCCTAGCCTCATCCATGCCATAGACAGGTAGCACTTCTGAGAAAGTTACCATGTGTGCTACTTGTCTAAGGCCCTTCCCCAACTCCACAAACTCCTGTTGCACTGCTCTGATCCCATTCTCAGCCAGGTCATTCATCTCTAGGTAGATAATGACATCCAGCTCCTTCCCCCTTGCAACTGCTCCCATGATCATCCATGTATGCTAATGTTTTAATAGTTTGTTTATCTGGA
The DNA here is from genome assembly GCA_016271365.2 of Neoceratodus forsteri. Taxonomy (NCBI): domain Eukaryota; kingdom Metazoa; phylum Chordata; order Ceratodontiformes; family Ceratodontidae; genus Neoceratodus; species Neoceratodus forsteri. Next base: position 1,121,325,077 of record CM057449.1, on the reverse strand, counting down.
AGGACAGTTAGTCCTATAAAACTATCTTTCTTCATAATAAGTCTGAGTAGGATGTCAATGCCAAATACATAGAGGAGAGGGCTCAAGGGACAACCTTGTTTTACTCTCCTTTGTATTTTTACTTTTCTACCAAACCAACCATTGACGTTTGAGCAGAGAAAAGAATTTTCATACAGACATTGAATCCAAGCCACAGATATGTCTGGTATACCAAAGGCTTGTAGTGTAGAGAACAAGAACTGATGAGAAAGCCTATCAAAGGCCTTCTCCTGGTCTAAACTTATGATGAATCCTTTAAGATCTTCTTGGTCTCCTCTAAAAAAAAGCTCTCTTAGTATTTTCAGGTTATCGTGTTGTTTGTGACTTAGCACTGCACATGCCTGGAAGAGGCTAATTAAGTAAGGAGCTATTTTAACCAGTCTTTTTAATATAATTCTGCTTAGGATTTTCAAATCTGTATTTAAAAGGCTTATTGGCAACCAAATACTAATGTCATGCCTTGCACCCTTCTTATAAATCAGGACAAGTATTGCGTCCAACATGGATTCTGAATACTTAGAGGAGCTCATTATATGACTAAATAGAACTACTAACACTGGTGTCAAATCTGCTTTAAAGGTTTTGTAAAATCCTGAACTAATGCAATCTGACCTAGGAGCCATATTACTTGTAAGCTGAGTTATTGCTGTTTCTACCTCTATTGCTGAGACTTCTTCAGTGAGGAGTCTTGCATCCTCCTCAGTTACCTGGGGTAATTCTAAAGATGCTAAAATGCCATTTACATCTGGTTCTGGGGGGGGGGAGGCAAACAGACCAGTAGTCTGGGATTCTACCACTTCTATTAATTCTTGAGGGGGATTTCACTAACTGCCCAGATGGTGTGGCTAATTCTGTTATCACTCTGTTCTGTATTCTTTGCTTACACTCCTTGTAGGGATCAAAAGATTCTTTCTGAACCTGTGTCCCAAACCTAAGTTCTTGGTTTAGTGTTTTTGTTCTATTATGTTGCAAGGATGCCATTTGCTGTTTAACAGCAATAATCTGAGACCCACAATTATGTGTAGTGGCTTCTGTCTGGGATATTAATCACTGTAGTTGATGTCTCAGCCTTAACTATTGTAAATAATCTGTAGTAACCTGCAAGTGAGCTGTCTGTTGGAGAAAGGAGCACCAAGATTTTTTGGTGTCTTCCCACCATTCAAGGATGTCCAAATAACATTTTGCCACCAAAAGCCTAGCTGTAAACTCTTTTCTCCAGACCTTTTGTAGTGAGGTCCATGTGAAGACAGATTAATTTAGGCTCTGTTGATTTTTATTACATCTCTTGTCCGATTCCCATGAGCATTTCATATTAAGGGTGAGATGATTGGAATATTCACAAGGACACGTACAAATTTCTATGATTTCTAAGGCAGAAGACACCAAAATAGTCTGTGCAGGACTTAAGTGGGCCCTTAAGGAATGTATGCCCCCTGTAGGATGAAAAGTTCTATAGGCATCTACCAGTCCAGAAGTATGCAGTATGTTCTGTAGATATATTGTATCACTGAATAATTTGTCTGTTTGCAACCCCCTATCTGCCCTAGAGAGGCCACATTTAAAGTCCCCTGCCCAAAGAATGAGGCAGAAGTATACAAAAAAGGCTGGATTTCTTTAAATAGTGTGACTCTTTGTACTTTAGTCTGCAGGACATAGATTGTTATAATGCGGAAACAAGCTGAGGCATACAGTAAGTAATATTCAGCAAGATGGCTCTGCCAGGGTGAATATCTACCAATCTAGACACCTGTATTCCAGGGTTGGAAATTAAAATACCAACCCCATCACAGGTATCTAGACCTGTGGACCAAAATGATGGAACTAAAGACCAATCTCTGGAAGCCTGTTGCAGTTCTGCAACAGCTTTTAAACGTGTATCTTATACGCAAATTACATCACTTTTTACATCTTTTAAATAGAGCATAACCACTGCTCGTTTCTCTGTACTTTAAATACTAATCCTATTGATAGTACTAAAAGTAAATGTATGCATGAGGACTGCAAAAAGGATAAATAAAGCATCAGCATGTCACTTTAACGAGTTTTACAACATTGCCTAATTCTTTTAGCAATAGAGCCCTCATCCCCTTTGTCAGTGTATGTGTCAGAGGTCACCGATGATGTATCCATCCCCTCATCTTCTGAATCCCCTTCAGTGTCTTCTGTAGGGAGGGCAGCATATTTATTCCCCTTATTCCAAGAGGGGGGTTAGGGAATACCACTGCTCCTGTCTGTCTAGGTTTCTGTAATCCTGCTTTCCCTTGCCTAGGCCACATATTTGTAGTCACTACCTGAAAGGAAGTAGAAGTAGGCCCCAGTGGGAGGGGTGATGGCATACTTTCTTTGTTCAAAGGCAGGCTTCCAATATCTAGACTGGGGTCTACAGGGTCTGCATTACTGACCATAACCATTGGGGTGTTTTCTTCATTATTTCTTTGGTCAGGATTTGGAGAAACCACAGCTGTGGGTTCTTGCATTTTCTGACCTGCTAGTTGCAGCCTGCTATCATTTTCTGCTGCCCTTTAAGCTTGTTGATGCTGAACTAAATTAATGAGGCCTTCATGATTAGGGCAATTGTCTCTGTTGTGCAAGGCCCATGGGCAGCAGCCATATGCATGCCCTGTCTGCTCACACAAGTTACATTTAAATAAGTTTAAGCAGGTGAATAAAACATGCCCAAATTCCAAAACAGTGGCTGCTCCGTAGGGTATCACAGGCTGAGCTCAAATGTGTTCTAGATCAGGGGTCAACCTTAACCTTTTTTTGCACTAGCCAGCAGGGCATGTTGATTCAAAATTGCACTAGCTCACAGATGGTTGCACTAGCCCTCAATTATAATCATAAATTTTGATCACTTTTACAGGAAACAATGTAAACCAAGAAATACTCTTATTTATTGCACATTTATCCTGCTCCTGTATTCCTTCCAACTCCCCAGCAGAAAAAAATCTGCAATGCATCACACACAATGAGCCCCTCACCACTGTTTTGTACCATGTTCTCCTCTCTTCCTCTTTCTGTCCCACCCCCTCCCCCAGCATTCCAGGAGAAATCACAACAACAAATGTTCAGTCAAGCAGTCCTAGCTTTGCACACACAATAGCTGGCATCATCATGCACCTCACAACATTGTCACAACCACCCACAGGGCAATGAACAAAGTCAGGCAGAGAAAGACACTCTCTGCAACCATCCTCTAGTCAAGTGGAGACCTATACTTCTGAAAGTTTTTGTACTGTCTCAAGTGAGCCAGGAGGACATCTAAGATTTATTTGGGGTGGGGGCTACACAAACCTAAGGGGCTTGGGAAATAGAAAACTACGACATTTTTATTTTTAAGAGCATTGATTTTAATATGCTTTGCCCTAACGAGAACAGATTTTTCTTTTATATTGTCCTTTCATCAGCCATGGGGAAATAGTGCACAGGCATAAAGCTATAGTAACTCTGTTTCTATATAGGATGATCTATGTACCCCAGGAATGCATATGTTAAGCTTCCAAATTATGTATTTTATTAAGGTTTATTTTTGTACCATACATGATTCACAGCTTTGTTTTCAGGATGAAATGACATGCTGGGTGGGATAAGGGTGGGACTGTATGGATCGTGATGGCTGGCATAGTCCATTTAGAAGAGCTAGGGACCCCCTACACTTGCCATTAATGGCAGCTATGGATCTGTGGATGGTCATTTCAGAGTCTGGTCCACAGTGGTGTCTAGGGAAAGAACAGAGTTAAGAGATTTGGAGGGGAGAGGGAAGTTATGGTGAGGCTAGGATAAAACCCACAAACTGCAGGGCCAACCCTGCATACCTCCTAGCATTTTGTCACTGAAATGTTGGATATAGACACTCAAAATGTAGGGAAATGAGGGGCACTGGTCTTATTAATATGGGACAAATTGTTAGAGACACATTCAGAAAACTGGAAGCTAGTGACTTAACCACACTCTGCCCTTGATCACACCCTGGAGAATAACTGAAAGTACTCATAGTGAAGTGATAATGACTCACATTGAGTCTTTTGTGGGATCCCCCTCTTGAACTGCTAGATAACTGCATATCTTAATGAGCTGTTAATCACACCAGGCCATCTGGAACATTGAGAGAGATTAGCAGGAGGATTAGAGCCTGCTAAAATAAAGACTTTTTTAACTTCATTAACAGTCATAAAAAACCTGCACTAGTCAAGACAGACAAGTAGAGAGTTAGCTGCATTAGCCCTGGTCAATTTGTACTAGTGTTTGAGCTAGTAAACCAATGTTAAGATTGACCCCTGTTCTAGATCCACATTTGAAACAGGACTTAGGTTGGCAACTATAAAAATTGCACCTCGATCTCTATCCAAAAAAAAAGGAGCTAGGAAGATGTATTGGGCCTGTATTAGTAGAATGCAATTTGACTTTTACCCTCCAACCTCCATCTGAGATTTGCTCACTGTCTAATGTTGGGTTGGTTTCCAAAGAATCTCACAATGCTGTGTCAACCAGAATAGTATATCTTCTACTTGCACACCTTCATTTCTAAGCATCACTGTGATAATTTTAACCAATGGTTTGGTGAGGGGTATAGCATGAAATGAAATACATGCAGGAGTATTCTTCAGGGTTTGATACTGTACCCAAAACATGTCTAGATTAGAAACATGCTTAAAGCAGATATCAAAATTCCCATTTCCCAGATTAATAAGGACAAAGATGTCCAAAGAAAAATAATGCATTGATTTTCTAAGCAATATATACTCTGTTAGGGGGTTCCTTCAAGCCTCCTTTGTATAGAAGATGAACTGCATTGCATTTGGGGCTGGCTCCCCTTTGGCTGCAAAAAGGGTCAACAACTTAAACAAAGGATCAGTTACAGGGCCTTTTAGCAACATATTTACCGGTTCTATTAAAGTTGGTACTTCATTAATCAAAGAAGTAGCAGATAAAACAATAGCAACATTCTCTGTAATACCCTGCTGTGGTACCACATTACTTATAGATTCAGGCAAGGATGTATTTATTATAATGTCATGACCCCGGGGAGAGTTGGAGCTCATGTCCCTTGAAGTGGTGGTGACTACTGGAGAAGAAGAAGATTCAACCATTTTTTGTTAGGAGTTGTCTCTAGTATCTGAGGTACAGGATCCTGAAGGTGCTTGTATCCAGCCTGCACCTTCCAAGGCTTTTTCTGTTGTTCAATCCACAGAACAAATATCCGAGTCCACAATGTCCCCCCAATTTAGGGTCTGTTGCTGCTGTGAGTCCAAGCTTGAGCAGTCTCGAGCTTCTGTAGCTGACTTTTGCCATGTTATCAGCTTTCCAGGCCCCAATCATTGTTTAGAGGACCCTGCTAGTAAATTATTTGCTGAACTTGCAGGCTGTAGGTACACCTGCTCCAACCCATTTTTACTGTACGCCTTATTCCCTGAGACAGTCGGCTGCTGAGCAGGTACCGGGGAATCCTTCACTGCACCTGCCACATCATCCAGCTGATGATTCACCTCCAGCTGAATGCTTGGCATAGGCCTGACAGGTAAAGCTGGCATAGTGACAGCTGACTGACTTAAAAGTCCTAGGGCAGTGTCCAAATCCTGCAGTTTCTTCAGCTTCTTCTTTTTCTCCTTCTGGATTACTTACCAGCAAGCGATCTAGAATTTGTTCTTTGGACACCGCATTCTGCAGTTGAAAAAAACCCACCTGGCTGTACTTCTTTAGGCTGAGGAACAGAAATGGATGGAGAACTGGTTTCTAGTGGGTCTTCCTCATCAATACATTCCTCCTCCTCTATCGCTATATCAGCACCAATTTCTTGCAGATCAGGGACAGGAGAGGAGGCTTGCTTCCCTGTCAAACTAACATCCATCTCCTCTACTGCCATGGACAAACTGGCCATCTCACAGCACGGCCAGAGGTTCCCACTACTGGATAGTAGGGGAATTTCCCTGGTGCCCTGGCCAAATTTCCCCCCATTCACTAAAAATACCACCAACAGCTTAATCTGGTTCAAGGTCTATTGGCATTCATCTGTATCCCCCCCCCAGGGTCATGCCTGAAAATAGGTAGAATTTGCCTAGTGAACTTACCCAGTCAACAAAAACTAAATAAATAATAAATAAATACAATTAGTCATGCCCAGAAGGTGATTTTGTGGCCACTGCACAAAATCACCTTTCAGGCCTGATTAATGAAATGCCAGTCACAGTGTTCAAGAGGCAGGATCACAAACAGACCATGTTGAAAATTTGGTGAAAATATTCCTAAAAATGGCCAAGTTATGAGTGTTCATTGATATTTTTCCACATACGCACATAACTTTGGTATGTTCCAATATTCTGAGTCCAAAGTTTCAACATCAACATTTTTTTCACACCACCTCATGAACAGTAAGTACAGTTGTCATTTTTCACATTCTGTCTGAAATGTGTTTTCACACTTGATATGGCATTTTGGCATGGATTTAACATTTTCACCTGTGGGGTTTATGAGGTGGGGTCATAAGAAGATTATGTTGAAAATTTTGGGTCAAAATATGAAAAAATGCCAAAGTTATGACTGTATGTTGCAATTTCACTATACCCAATCCTAAATTTGAAATATTTTGACCCCAGATTTTCAACATAGCCCTGTTATTACCCCACCTCATGTATGTCACAGCTGTCATTTTTTAAATCCTGGCCAAAATGTGTTTCACACCTGTGGAGTGGAATGGCAGTGTCAGTGGCTCAGCAGGTTAAACACTTGCCTCTGAGGCTGGAAGATCAGAAGGCTGTGGGTTTTATCGCCACACCAGGCACTTGGGCTAAATCCCAGTACTCACACTGTGGTGCAGTATGAGGGTATATGTATTGCTGTTATTAACTCAGTTTACTACCTGCAAAATATTGTGTTACTTATCCTGTATTTCTTTACGATTTACTGTCCATGCTTGTGTTGATCAAGGCTGTGCATTGCTATTTTTGTGTATTACCCTGTTATCTTGTATTTTTTGCCCTCCCAGGTCCACTTTGAAAAGAAGCTTTGCTCAATGGTGTCTGCCTGGTTAAATAAAGACTTTGATTGATTGATTGATTGATTGATTGATTGATTGACTGGTAGTGTTTCACTCCTGAGGTGCCATCTTTTAGATGAGACATTAAACCGTGGTCCCACCTGCCTGTTCTGGTGGTAGTTCAGGTGGATACTAAAGATCCCAAGGCACTTCTCAAAAAGAGTAGGGGAATTTGTTATTAAATCTTCAAGATCAAAATATTTACAGACATGTTGTTTTCACATCAAATGTATACAAATCAAAAAAGAAAATAAAAGAAATTAGAAATAAGTATTTTAGCCATACTGTACTTCATACTGTTCATATTACATTGTATATACAAAATTAATAGCAGTGAAATAATAACTAAGTTACTCCCCCACACACACACACACACACACACACACACACACACACACACACACACTAAAAGAGTGGGGAGTTTATACTGTAATGATTTCAAAACAAAAAAAAAGAGAAGAAAAATCAAAAACACACAGTGTTGCTTCACACCAAATCACTTATACAGATATATACAAAAGAAAAATCCTGAAGTTTTTTATTCATATTAATTTAAAGTCATATTATTACCTGGTTATTTTAACCATTCCAATGCTGCCCACCTCTCATTATATTGTTAAGTCATGCATTTCCTTTCCTCTTTTTCTTTAATACTTAGGGGCCTGGATATTCAGAGTGCACCAAGCAGGGGCACAAGCCTAGGCACAGCGCAACTGGGCTGCACCAGGGCATGGACCATGCGATATTCAATGATGCTGTGTCACGGCACAGCACCATTGAATATGGCACTGAGGGTGCATGCACTGCATATGGTGAAGTGGCACTGCGCCAGTGCAAGTGGCAGAACGGGAGCAGGGGGATGCGCCAGCACAAATGCAGTTGCGCTAGGCACATCGACCATGATATTCAGCACTGGGCATGCAAATGAGGCCATTATGCATGCAAGGTGCAAATAGGTCCATTTGCATGTCATTATTGCCCCATTTGCATGTGGTGCATGGATCCCTAGTGACTTGCGCCTGGTGCCCTGCCAGGCTGCAGCCATCAGGGACCGATGCCCTGCAGTCCCATGGTGGTCCCCCACTCCTGTACACCCAATCAGGGCATAAGTAAAATTAAATTCCCTGAAGGTCCAGTGGACCCCCCCATCACCCAATCAGGGCATAAGTAAAATTAAATTCCCTGAAGGTCCAGTGGACCCCCCCATCACCCAATCAGGGCATAAGTAAAATTAAATTCCCTGAAGGTCCAGTGGACCCCCCCATCACCCAATCAGGGCATAAGTAAAATGAAATTCCCTGGTGGTCCAGTGGAAACTCCCCCATCACCTGATTGCAGGCATAAGTAAGTCCAAATTCCCAGGTGGTCCAGTGGATCCCCCCATCACCTGATTGTGGGCGGAACTAGCACTAGATACCCTGGTGGTTCAGTGGTACCCCACTCCCCACCCACCCACTGAAGTCCCCGCCACCCAGCACCCCCCGTCATCAGCAAGTGGCAGCACCCCACCCACATGCCACCCGGCCGCCTACCGAATGACAGCATACAGTATGGTCTGTATGCCTATTGGTCCACTGCCTGGACCAATGGGCATGCAGACCATACTGTACTACACAAGCCCGATATGTAAATGAATGCATTCACAGTGGACTAATAGGCGTACAGACCGTGCTGTGCACTGTCATTTGGTGGGTGGCCAGGTGGCATGCAGGTGGGGTGCTGCCACCCGGTGATGACAAGGGGGTGCTAGGTGGTGGAGGGCCTCAGTGGATGGGTGGGTGGGGGGTACCACTGGACCCCCAGGGTATCTAGTGCTAGTTCTGCCCATGATCGGCCAATGGGTGGGGGTTCCACTGGACCACCAGGGAACTTAGAATTACCTATGTCTATGATTGAGCAATGGGGGGGTTCCACTGGACCACCAGGGACTTTAAGTTTACATATGTCCATGATTGGGTGATGGGGGTTTCCACTGGGCCACTGAGGGAATTCTGTTTTACTTATGCCCGTGATCGTGCGATGTGGTGGGGGGGCACAATGCTCCCAGGGCAGGGGTCTTGTGGACAGTGTTCTGGGTGGGCGGGTGGCTACCCACGGCTGGTGGCTGCTGTGTTGTGTCATGCAATATGGCAGCTCACATCTGGGTGGCCAGGACTTGTTCCTAGTTATACCAGGCACTTCTTTGAGCCCCCTTGAGCAGCGCAAGGTGGAGTTGTGCCAGCATATGTGCCGCACATCCCGGGCTGAATTTCAGGATGTGCCACATATGCATTGGCACGCTCCCCACACTTGCACCGCATACATTACCAATGCACCCCGGAGCATTGGGAGTTGCACATCACAACTTTCCCCTTTGTATATCGTGCTGGGGCACATTGGTGGGTTGCGCATGGTGCATCCCTGCTGAGCCATGCACAACCCTTTTGAATATCCAGGCCAGAATGTTTTCCAAAATGAAAAATAGTACCTGTACTGGTTGCCATTCTGTCTGCTGGATTGTAAGTCTGCACCTAGCTTGCCATATCCAATACTTTATATGAGTAATGATTAGTCTCAGTGTGCTCTTCAATTCAATTCAAGTTTATTGTTGACAAATGGATTTATCATTACAATTAAAAAGAGCATTTTGACAAAATAAAAAAAAGAAACATATACAATATCCAGAAATTTTCACAGACAATAAAATCAAAAATATGTTTAAAAATGTAAATACGTTTAAATAGCATACAAAAAGCACACTTAATCTTGTATTGCATAGTGACATACCTTATTCTCTCTTAGGAATGTGTCTCTTTGTACATTCCAAACATCTGCCGAATCTTGCAACTTTATTCACTGTAACTTTTTCCTCTGAGTTTAACAGATAATTAAGTTGATACAGTGGGTCCATATCTAAGGTGGCAAGAACGTCCCCAAGGATTTGTATCCTCTCTCAGTGTACTCTTATTAAAGTGAGTGGTCTCCTTAGGGAATATCCCTAAAAACAACGCTTCAGGTGTAATACTATAATCTGTGAAATGGGCCCATATTTCTGTAATAATGTCCCAAAATCCTGTTACAAAAGGGTGCTAAAAGTACATGTGTTGCATGATTTCTGGTTGCTCTATGCAAGATATCCTAGGGCAGTATCTTTCTGTTTTGTCTTTATGTTTAAGGTTATCCTTTACCTGAAGCTTCCCCTGTGCACTTAATCATATTTGATCCCACATGTTTGGTGGAGTTCTTTAATCCAGTAACATTTCTGAGATGTCTCTTATTTCTTTCATGGGTCTGTCTAAAAAAACTAAAGGGGCTACATAATAAGTGTCCTGAATGTGTACATAAAATTGTTTCCTATTTTGTGTAGTGAAGTGGGCTTTTGTAGTTTTCCATAATTTTAGTTTCCCTATGCTGTCTTCTAAATATCTGGGTACATCTGTCATTCTTCTTTGTTTAGTATTTGATGTGGATGGTCCCCATGTCTGTAAGACTTGGGTTATTTGATCTGTGACCCATGGGATCCATATAGCTAGGCTACCTGTCACTATATGCCTTATATTACAGTATATAAATATGCTGTAGTTAAATGTTATTGGATTACTCATCTTTATGCCTTCCAGTGCTGTGTCTAGCTATAGTGTCCCTCTCTTTATTGAGTTCAGGTGGCTTCCCCATATGCAAAGAAAGAAACAATTAATCAGTCTAGTTTCCAGCTTCTGTGGTGGTGGAAACACATAACTTAAATACAAAAACATAGGGATAAGATATGTTTTGAACATGTACAACCTCTTTTTCTTACTCATCCTCCAGTTGTTCCATTGGGTGATGCTGACTAGTGCTCTATTTATTATTTATTGCCAGTTAAATTCTGCCAGATCCAGATGTCCAAAATATATACCTAAGAATTTCTCTTCTTTCCCGCTGATTGATATCCCCGCAACCTCTGTAATAAGGGTAGGAGGTTGCCCTATAGGTATGCATTTACTTTTCTGAATATTTATTGTGGAGCCAGATATTTCTGAATAGGAATCCAATATTGATTTCACTGGTATGCTAGACTGTTGATCTGCTATAATAATACATAGATCATCTGCATAAGTCAATGTTTTTATCTCAGAATCTTGGTGGGATACTGACAATCCCTGTATGTGCTGATCATTATTTATTTTTCTGATCAGGGGATCTAATGACAGGATATACAGTATGGGGCTTAAAGGGCAGCCCTGACATACCCCCACCTGTACCTTGCAAGGGTTGCCCCTCCTTCCATTTTTATATGGAGAGATAAAAGCATGTTGGTAACATAATTGTATCCAATTTATAAAGGTCTGATGGAACCCGTATTCTTCCATGCAGACCCATAAATATGTATGTGCCATGATCAAATGTTTTCGTCTGATCTATACTTAACATATATAGATATCTCTCTGTTTTTTTCTACTTTCTAATATTTCTCTTAATATGATTAGTATGTCTGAAATTTTCTGACCAGGGAGTGAACATGCTTGTGTGGGATGGATTATTGAATTAAGGACTGTAGACAATCTATTGCTAAGGATTTTTGGCAAGATTTTAAAATCAGAATTCAATAATGATATGGGCCTCCAGTGTGACAATAGTTCTTTATCCCCAGTTTTATGTATCAAAATCAGTAAACCGGAATACATATTTTCTGATAATAAAATGTTGATTAACATGAAATTGTAAAGTTATGTTAGTTCTGGTAATAACTCCTGGATTACGTTTGTAAAATAAATGGGGCAGTCCATCTTGTCCCGGGGCTGTACCTGTTGTGAGTTTATTTATTACATTAAGCAGTTCCAGTTGTGTTATATGTTCTGTTAATAATTTATTATCTTCTATGTTCAATTTGGGTAAGTTATAGTCTTTTAACCAGTCTTCTGTGTTAGTCAAGATAGGGTGTGAGTTCCCTCTTCTTGTCTGTTTTTATGGCCATTATGGTTTTATTCGTTGTGCTTGTCTGGCAGCTTTCAAAGGAATTTGTTTGAAATTGGTTGCCTTGCATGTTATATTGTTTTTCAAATTCTGGGGACTTTAGCCTATTATATTCATTCTCAGCTATTTCTTGTTTAACAATTTTAATTTGTGCTGTGTAATCTTGCTTTGTTTCTGCTTACAAAGAAAATAAGTCATGAAGCTTTTGCCTTAATGTTTCATAAGTAGTGTTTCTTAGTTGTCCTATTAGTTTCCCTATCTAAGAAAAATGGTAAAAAATGGTAAAAAGTATCTTACTTTGTTCCCACCAGTCTATGGAAGAGTCATATAGAAAAAACACAGATTTTCTGGCTTTAATGGTATCATTCAAACTGTGTTTTATGTTTTCATTCTGAAGTACAGCTGTGTTCATCCTCCAGCATCCTCTTCCTGCTGTGAAATCAAAGGAAAAAGCCAGCTTTACCTCTAACAATCCATGGTCTGATGTTACTACTGGTAGTACTCTGAGGATGCTACCAGAAGTTGTGGTGAAAGAAACCAGTAATCAATCTTGGGCCCAGATATTCAAACTGCGCTCAAAAGTAGCGCAACAGCAGGAGCAAGCACAAACCAGTTACGCAAATGCGCAACAAGTGCGATATTCAAACATGGAGCACAGCAAATTGCGCAAGCAACCAACGTCTGAATATCGCACATACTGCGCCATCGCGCAACCAGGAAGGAGAAGCTGAGCCAAAATGTTGCGCTATGGAGCAACCAGGGAAGCTCAGCTGAGCATTCCAGAGCTGCCATAGCGCAAGCACAGCCCCCCCCAGAGCAATGGAACTGCACATCCAGGGAGGCAGGCTGGGGCCCACCGCCAGCCATGCCACACATGGGCACAGGAACACACTGCAGAACCCACACCACACCTGCACAACCCAAGCACAGCATCACTGGGGGTGGGATGGATGATCCACGTGCCCATGGGGACAAGCCAACAAAGCATAGCAGAGCCATGACACCCCAGCACAACCACTGGTAGGCGGAGAGTGCCACACACAGGGGGTTGACAACCACAGTGCACATCAGCCCCCCGTATGCACAGCACACCCTGCACTGTGACCCCAAGACACCACCCATGTGCAGTAACTGGCACTGCAGGAAACCATGCAGTCCCCCCAGCACTCGTCAGCCCCATGCAACACAGAAGCCTACAAGCCAGACACACCCTGTGCACCCAGCAGTGGGTGGCAGCAGATGGATAGACCGACCGAAAGTCACTGCCATGCTGGAGATATCTCCCCATGCACACACATGCACACACACACACACACATACCCAGGACCATACCAGCCCAGATGGCATGTACACACCTGCAACTGAGCACCCATAGCCAGCTGCAAATCAGAGACCGACACAGTATTCATATATCAAAATAGAAATGTATATTGAACATATTATAACAACAACAATAGAAACTATTCACTGAGGGGGATGGGTACAAGGAAGGGGTGTGAGGGGAGGGATTAAAACTTGGAGAGGGAAGGCAGGGTGGTAGGGATGGGAGAAGTGGGAAGGGTATGTCGGCTATGGCCCAGCTGGATCCTGGTCTCCTCCTGCTGGCGCACCATCCTGTGCCACCCCTGCTGACGTCCATGTCGCCGGATGGCTTGCAGGATCTCCTGGTTCTCAATGCTGACTTGTGTGAGGCGCCTGACATCACTCGCCAACCTCCTGAGAACCTCAAGGCCTAGGAAAATGGGAACACAGTCAATGGCTGTGACTGACCACAACCCTGAACACCACCCAACCTGCAAGACATATAGCCCAATGTCCCGCACCTGTGATGGCATACACCCACCCACAGTGAACATGCACATGGCCATCACAAACAGGCGGCACCAGCTATGCGCACCACCGCCCACACACACTGCCCACGTCAATCACAGTACAAACTAGGCTGGCAAGTGATGTGGCAACATGGTGCGATGCCAGTTACACAGCTATGTGCCCAGTGCATGCCTGGACCACCAGTGACGCATACACAGACGTGCTGTGATACTGCACAGTGATGCATGTCACCTGTGTCGGCCTACATACATGGATACATAGACAGTGTCAGCAGATAAGGGCCTATGGCCCACCCAGTCTGCCCATTTGAGCTTGTAAGTTCACTCTGTTTTCCTATAAGTCTGTTGCCCCTTACCCCTGACCTCCAGAAGTCCTTTGTGTCTATCCTGCATTCTTAAATCCCTTGACCAGTCAGCCCCACCACTTCCTCTGGCAGGGTGTTCCACTTGTCCACCACCTGTTCTGTGAAGAAATTCTTCTCATGTTTCCTCTGAATCGTCCCTCCAACTTCATCCCATGCCCTCTAGTCCTGGAACATCTTTTACACTTAAAAATAGTGTTTTCTCTGCACTCTGTTCCCCTGTAAGATACTTGTATGTCCCCATCATCTCCCCTCTCTCCTCTCCTCCAGGGAGTACATGTTCAGTTCCTTCAACCTGTCGTCATAGGACTTGTGATGCAATCCATGCACCATCCGTGTTGCCCTCCTCTGAACCCTCTCTACCCAGTCCATGTCCATATGTAGGTATGGTCTCCAGAACTGTACACTGTACCCAGGTGGGGCCTCACCAGTGTCTTGTATAGTGGAAGTATGACCTCCCTTTCCTGCATGGTTGTGTGTGCATGGCTGGTGGTCTTGCCCCCACCCCAGCATGCAATTGGCATCCATGAAGTAATGATACTCCACACTCCTCCAGCAGGCTCTGCGCTGCTGCTGCTGCTGCTGGGGCACAACACCCACCGCACCGGACCCTGGCACGGCCCATGTCACCGCTGTTCTGGGCGCCTCAGATTCCGCCTGTGGGAGACATATGTTGAGACAAACATCAGTGTGACTCAAAAGCAGAGTGCCCCTGCCCCAGTGAGAGTGCCTGCCCACACAGCCATAACCATCCATCGTGACAGCTGCACACACTGACACAGCCAACCGTGTCCGAGCCGGCACCTATGCACAGCCACCCAAGCACACACACACCCCTACAGAGAATAAAGGTGCATAGATGGTACACTCACCTGGCCTAGGCACCACGCCCCACCTGGCACATGACCGCAGCCACGACAAAAGTCCTGGCTCCCTCCGGCGGAGGTCACTGTACCAGTGCCGGCACTGCTCAGCAGACTGGCCCCGTCCAGTGATCTCCACCAGGTCAGTGGCCACTTGCTGCCACAGCTGAGTCCTGGCATTGGTGAGGGGTGCGTCACCATACAGGCCATCATAGTGTGGCTCAACTAGGGCCACCAGGTTGGCCACTTCAATCTGGCTCCAGGACACCGCCCTCCTCCTAGCCATGGCACCAACTTTACAGCAGTCAATATGGCGCCCGCCGCGCCCATAACCCCACGCGGAGTTGTTAGCAATAGACCACCACAGGCTCCAATCACGCTGTTCGAACAGGCCGCTCACATGGCGCCTGTCACCAGACAGCGCAATAGGGACATACACATGCACAACAGCGCCAGGGGTCAGAGGGCATACACAGTCACGCTAATGACGCAGGCCACGCACAGCGCCATCGATCGAGCAGGGCATCCCATGCGCGACCGCCAGCCGGGCGACCAGTGCCACAGTGGACTATCGTGGCAGTAGTGCCACAGCGCCATAGTGCCCAGTACTGTAGCACCACTGGCACAATGGTGGCCATGGTCGAATCGCCTATCGCTGCCAGCAGGTCTGGCAGCACGATAGACGATGCATAAGCTGTCTGGGCATGCGCAATGCAGTGTGGCACACGGCCACAAACCTGCGCCATTGGCTCAGCCGACCTTCCGACAAAGTGCAAATACGGATATTCAACGACATATGCAAATCATGATCAGCATCCAAAGGCGCAGTGGCGCGATTAGCATGTCATTAAAGTTGCGCCACACCTCATTTGCATGTGTTGCACTATAAAATGCGACAGTGGGTTGTGCTGGCCAGATTTGGTACTGCAGGTGAGAGGTGAGTTACATGCTGTGTGATGCTCAGGACAATGCTCATGGGCGGAGGATGATAAAGGCTGAGGGGCTGAGCATGAAAGGGCACTTAGAAAGGGACAAAGGGCACCCTTTCTATCAGTATCTGCCATGCAGAGAGGAAGCTGGGGGCTTCGCCCCGGGCCGGCAGCTATGCTCGTGAGGGAAATGCTGTCGACTGCACAGTGACAGGTGTCCACTTCCACCCATACAGATCACCATGACTGACCAGAGCTAAGCTGAGGGTGTGGGCGGTGGGGGGAGGAGGCCGAACTTCACCGGGCAGAGACGGAGGCCCTCTTCCAGGCCTACCTGGAGGATGAGCCACTAGTGAGTGGACGGAGGGGCACCCCTCAGGAACTGCAGCTGCATGGGAGGGGGTAGTTCGTCGTCAACCTGCACGGAAGCCACCAGCGCTCCATGCAGGAATGCAAGAAGAAGATGGGGACTGACCGCAGGAGGCTGAAGGAGAAGGTGGCAGCCTCAGGGCGTGACACGTGCTGGCACTGGTGGGGCCCACCAGTGGTGTTGCAGCTGACCCTCAGAGGAGACACTGGTCGCGGCCATGCAGCTGAGTGCCATTGCGGGCGTACCAGGTGGAGGATTCCAGACAGGTGGAAGCCCATCACTGCACGGTATGACATGGTGGTGTTGTTGGGGGGCTGTTGTTCACATGCACTCACATGTACTCTCTTTCTGTTACAGATCCTGTTCGTCTTCAGGAGACGGTGGTGGTGGTGGGTCCAGACAGTGATGCAGACCTGCTGGACGTGGAGGAGGGACCATCCACCTCCGCCACCAGCCTGCAGGCACTGCAGTAGCATGCACACTGGGCCAACAACTCCGGTGTCAGTGATACGGGTGCAGGGGGTGCACAGCCTGTGTCACAGCAGTCTGGCATGCAGGTATGCCAGCATGCTGTGCCTATGCGATGCACGCATCTGCACCATTGATGATAGCAGGCCTGCAATGGGCAGTGTAGGTGTGTCCCATGACGGACACATGGCAGGCCAGCACATGCCCTGGGCCTTCCTGGTTCACACCTGTGTACCAGCATGCTGGCACAGTCCCAGGCTGTGCCTGTCAGCACCAGTGGGGCAGCACCGGTGGCTGTGCAGGTGTCTGGCACTGTTGTCAGCAAGGAGGTGGAACAGGTGGACCTGGGGGCTCAGCAGTTGGAGGGGCGGCAGCAGCAGTCGCACACCAGGTCTGGGGTACAGTGTCAAGCAGTGGCACATGTCCACCGCCCTTTGATCCGCCATACCTGGTCCTGATGAACAGGTGCCCACCTCAAGGGTGCTGTGCACCAGGACCGCCCACACCCTGGGGGTCACAATGCCATTGGGGCACAGTACCCATTGGATGCACACACCCGCCTGCTGCAGGACTCGCTACAGCTGCAGGGGCAGGTTGCAAGGTCTGTGGAGGCACTGTCTGTGTCCGTGGAGTGGCATAGCAGGGAGTGTGCTCGGGACTGAGCTGAGCTGGTCCTTATGCAGACGGATGTGACCGCTGCCATTGACAGGCTGACCCAGGCAGTGGTCTCTGTCACGTACGCATTGGCCACACTGTCAGGTGCCCCTGTACCACACACCCCACACAGTGCGCTCTCCACTCCCCATTCCCGGCGTCAGCGATACCAGGCCTGTCGACACCGGGTTCTGCTGTGGCATCCAGCACCCCTGGTGCAAGTTTGTTTGGCAGGATGCAGACCCTGTGCGGGCAAGGTCGCGTTCGCACAGTGGGACCCCTGGTGGTGCACCAGTGCCACCGACAGGCCCCTGCTCAGCCTGCCAGTACTGCTGGGCCACGGCTGGGCCGCCCATGCATCCGTGGTGGCCGTGGGACAGTGCTACCTGACTGAGCAGTCTCCCAGTGCAGGCCCTGTCTGGTGCTGCCCTGTGTGCAATGTGTGTCATGGTGGGCAGTGCACTGCTGGGTGCTCTGCTCACCACGCTGACACACGGACCACCTGCACACTCTCCCAACTGCTCTCCACAGGTGCGTGTGCATGATGATGCCTGCATTGCACTGTACACCAAGGTGCAAGGGTGCCCAGGTCCTGACACATGTACGTGGACAGTCCAGGTGGTGGGGGTGGTTGGTGGTGCTGTGTGTTGGCAAAGTCATTTCTGCAGTGCTGTGCTGCTGCCCATGTATGTGCCTGTGTGTGTGTGTGTCCATATGAGTGCTCACCCTCTCTGATGGTGTGTTGGTATGCCTGGAACCTTCAACTCCCCTGACCTTCATGCACGGTGTGTTCCCCTGTGTGCCTGTGGTTTGCGCATGGACAGTGTTGCCTGCACATGTTCCCTTGACTTACCTGTGTTGGGCATAGTGCTCTTCTGCAATGGTGTCCCGGTGCAGCTGGGCCTTCCGGGTCAGTCGTGGGTCCCTCCGTCCTAGGGGGTGCTGCTCATCACCAACATCACCGGCGCCACTGGCGTCCCATCGCTGTCCTCTTGGACCTGTACGGTTATCCCATGGTCTTTGGCCATGTTGTGCAGGATGCAACAGGCCAGGAATATCCCACAGGCCTTTTGGGGGCTGTACTGTAGGGCTCCACCGGAGGTGTACAGGCATTGGAAGCGTGCCTTGAGCATCCCAAACACCCGCTCTATGATGTTACGTGTTGCGGCATGTGCCTCATTGAAGCATTGCTGCGCTGGGGTCGTGGGGCACCAGTATGGTGTGAGCAGCCAGGGATGGAGTGGGTATCCGCAGTAACCTGTGTGGAGATAGTGGAGATCAGTGTCATGTCATGTCAGGCCCATATTGCCCATATCCTTGTGTGCCACTACCATGGCACCTGTGTCATTCCCACCCTTGCCCAGAGTTTGCATTCCATACATGTGTACTCACCCACTAGATGACCCGTGGGGATGTCCCCACTCTCGAATCGATGGCACAGTGCAGACTGGTGCCATATGAAGGCATCATGTGCTCCACCAGGTGTGTGGCACAGATATGATAATGCACCCAGTGGCATCACACACCACCTGGCAGTTGACACTGGAAAACCCCTTTCGGTTCCGATATGCCTGGCCATCGGGGCCAGGTGGCGGTGAATGGCCACATGGGTGCAGTCTATGGCCCCTAGCACGCCAGGCATACGCATACCCTGTGGAACTCCTGCATGTTTGTTGTATGCCTGCCGCTGTGCTGGGGAAATGGATGTACTCTGCAGCATGAGGCAGTGCGCTGAGGAGTTGGGTGAGGATGCGTGATGTGGCCGACTGTGTAATGCCTGTGGTGTCCTCTGTTGGCCTCTGGAAGGTGCCCGTGGCGAGCAGGCACATGCAGGCTGTCACCTTGGGCTCCACGGACAGAGCGTGACTCCGTCGTGAGGGTGCCTGCATCACATCACTGCACAGCTCGCAGAGCCATCTCAGTATTGCCCTGTTCAGGCGGTACCGGCCCACAATCTCGACGTCTGTGTATGGCTCGAAGCTGATGCGGGCACGATACCGCCTGTCGGGGGCATACCGCCAAAGGGCCCCTCTGTGGCCACGTCCCCCTGCAGCATGGTGTCTCACCCCCTCATTACAGCTTCCATGTGGAAGCTGGCACTGTCCATCTCCCTGGCTTCGCCCCCGGCTGCTGTTCCTGTGTTACTCCCGCTGCCCCCGCTGCTGCTTCCACTGCACCGGCACCCCCACTGGCCTCTCTGTCCTCCTGGACCCACTGTTCTTCTCTGCCCTTCCAGCTCCTGTCTCTCTCTCTCTCTCTCTCTCTCTCCCAGTTTGCAGCCTGCTAGGTTCTTGTGCCGCTTCCTTGAGCCTTTTATTTTGGCTTAATTCAGCTACTCGCAACTTCCAGCTGAGCCACTCTTGCACATTGCGCAAGTGTTCGATTATCGCATTGCGCACTTTATGCATGGACCCGCCCCCTTCGGTTGCGCATGCCTTCATTTCCATTGCGCTGTTGCTCAGCATGTTTTTGGTGGCACAACTGGCCCCTTCTGAATATCGCAGAATGGCGCATTTTTGGAGTTGCGCATGGCGCAACCCTTTTGAATATCTGGGCCTTGGTCTTTAGTTTCCCCTTGAAATATGTCTATTGGGTTTTGTCATGATGTGTGTGGAAAACATCAATTACATTTGTTTGGGCTATGATTTTGTTTTATCTGTAACTGAACCCCAATCATATTTAAAGCAACTACAATTAAATTCTCCCCTAACAGAATGGCTCTAGATGTAAAAAGATATGGTTGTATTTGAGACAATAGGTGTACTCTTCCTGCCTTATCCTGAGGGCCATACACATTAGTAATCCTAAAATCCTGACCTTCTACTGATACATATAGTAACAGAGTTCTGCCTGGGAATATGTCTATCACTTTAGACATTTTTATAGAGGAGTTGTTTATGCATACCCCACCCCACTATAAAGATCCTCTCCAATGGATCAATATCCAGTGTGCACTGGCTGCTTGTATTTCATGTATTGTAGCTAACCTAGTATCTTGAAAAAGAACCACATCATATAGTAACCCTGCAAAGCCAGCAAAGGTAGCTTTTCTTTTCTGTCAGTCTTAATACTATTAACATTTAAAGATGCAGTTGACAGTTCCACAGCCATTCAGAAAAAAGGAGAGTCAGTCAGGGTTTTTTTTTTCTCAAGCTGAACCTTGTACCATTCCTCCTTTCCTTTGCTTCTCTTTTAGGTAAGGGATCCTTTTCTTCTACCTCAGAGATTCCATCCATTTGTGAGGAGTGTTCTGAGGTGGCATCTGATTCCAGATTCATTTCTGTTTCTCCCCATTGGAGAGTGGAAAACTGACTTTGTAATGGTAATGACTCTTCTTGTTCTGGTTTGTCTTTTGATTTCCTCCCTTTCCCTTTAGGAACCTTTTGGAATGATGCCTCCGGTGGGTTGGAGGGGGCATTTCATTCTCACTCCTTATTTCATTTGTTTCTGGTAGTCTAGTTCTCTCATCTGTAGTGGGTTGTTTTATATTTTCTGTGGCAGTGGTTACAGTTCTAGAGTTTGTTTGTACCTTGGCTAGTTCTAATAGGGTGTCTGGAGCATGTTGTGGTGGATTTTGTTGCTGCCACTGGGTGGACCTTGCAGGTCTTTACGCTTGTCTAGTGGCCTTGTTTATATGTATAGATCTTGAACTGCAAAATCTGCATTTTTGGTATTATGCGATGCCCATGGACAAGTTCAGAAGGAATGACCTCCCTCATCAGAAAGGTGGCATAATGGTACTGATGTGCAATTAAATCCTGAGTGTCCATTGGATCCACACTGTAAACATTTCATAATCTTGTAGGTGTTGCTTATATTGCAGTGTGACCCACATTTATAGCATGAGCGATGTTGCCCCTGAAAGAATTAAATCTCTTTGTCACATCCCAGGTAGAAGTAATTGGGCAGATGTTTGATCCCTGTATCATCTTGGTGTAGTTTTACCCTCACTTTCCATCCTCCTGTCCAGAACCCCCTTTCCATCTACTATGGGATCCAGTGTTCCTTCTATTTTACACCTTTTCTCCAGCCAAAACATAATATCTAATATGTTTACTCCTTCATTTCTGAAAAGGATGGTCACTAATTTGTACATAGGTTTCATTAAGGGGATAACCTGAAAGGGAGCCCATAGCACTGATTGTTTTCTAGCAGTGTAGATTATCCAGAACCTATCCAGTAGCTGTGCTGTTCTAAAATGTATATCAAACATGGATTCTCCCAGGGCATGTTTTAGGGCATATACCTCTGTGGGGAGAATCCCAAATCTTGTTTTAACAACTGTTTCCCCATGTAAAATCTGTTGGGTGGGTGTTCTAGACTCCTCACATATCACAGCCATACTGCATATTGGCATTTTGTTGCTCTAATGGTTATTGTAATAAACTTACATAAGAAACCTGGGGTGCAGATGTGGCATTTACTTCTGGGTCTTGTTTTAAATTTGTCATGGTTCTGTTTTCTCCTTCTAATTTCCCCTGCTGTTTTATTTCTGTTTCTGCCTCAAACAGCATTTCAGTCTCTGATTATAGTGGGGGAAAATATATATTTTGGGAGTCTTTTGTCAAAATGTTTGAATCTGTACCTGCTTTTTGCATTTCCAGTTCTCCTTCCCCGTCAGTATGCCTTACAGTCTGAGTAGATGTTTGCTGGTTGTCCAATTCTTCTGTTCTTGTTGACTGACCAGCTCCTGGAATTGTTTTCATTTTCATTTTAATTTTTTATACTTGTAAATCCAAATGAGCAAGATTGCCCATTTTCATTGGAGACAAGTTCAATCTAAAAACACAATGTAAAAATACAAACATACAACATAGGAGCAAACTATACAATCAATAGAGTGCAAAGCGAGCAAATACATTATGTTTTTGAAGCAAGCCAATATTTTAACCTTTTCTTAATGCAATGAACAGAACTACTCTCAACAATTGCTGATGGTATTTTGTTAAAGAAAGTTGGGGCTCTAAATAATAAAGATCTTTGCCCAAAAGTGGTCTTAAGAAGTGGTATTTTAAAATTAAAATTAAACTGTGACCTAGTAGACAATGCATTTATTGCCCTAGAAAACATTATAGAAGTAAATGGAGGAAGAAGATTGCATTTTACTTTGAATAAAAAAATACCTATTTAAAAAAAACAACTCGATTTTAAAAGGATAAAGAATGAGACTGTTTATACAAATCAACACAATGTGTTCAAAAAGGTAGGTCTAACCAAAATCTCAAAGCTGAATGATATATTACTCTAAGTGAACTCAGGACATTGGTACATGAAGAGGTATATATTAATATTCCATAATCTAGTATTGAAAACAGAAAGCTATGAACTAGTAGCTTTCTTGATTCAAGAGTCAAAAGAGATTTGGCTCGATAAAGAATACCCAACCTCTGATGGAGGGTCTTCCTAAGGTTCAGAATATGTGGTTCAAAAGAAAACTGATTATGTAAGGTTATACCTAAGTATTTAAAAACTGAAACAAATTCAATTATATTGCCTTTTCTATCAATAATTAAAGGGAAATCAGTGGATATATTTTTTTTGCTAGAAAAAAAACATTACCTTTGTTTTTTGAGAATTCAAAACCAGGTGACTTGAAGATAACCAATCCTGCAGGTGATCAAAGTCAATCTGAAGGTGGGAAAGGGCAATGTCAGATCTAGGATCAATACAAAAAGTAACGGCATCATCGGCACAAAGAATCATTTCTGTTTTGGTACAGATATCGGGGCAGAATTCATGAATAAAGAAAAAATGAGTGGCCCCAGGATCGAACCCTGGAGTACACCACAAGCTAATGGAAGAGAATGGAATAAAGATGAGCAAATAATAGTTTTGAAAGATCTATTACATAAGAAGTCTTGGAACCACATAATTACATCACCAGAAAAATGCAGGCCATGAAGGACACGTGGAAGAAGATCAAATTCAACCAGGTCGAAAGCCTTGGTGAGGTCCACGAAGAGTGCCGCACACGAGTGGCCTCTATCGAGTGCACCATGTACACTGCCCATGAGCCCCACCAAGGCTGTTTGGGTGTTGTACCCAGGCTTGAACCCATGCTGATTTCCTGAAAGTAAAGAATATTTCCCAAGAAAATCTAAGGTTTGGTCCATAACAATCTTTTCCAAAATTTTTGATATAGGCGATAAAAGAGAAATTGGACAATAATTGGTAACAAAAGAAGGATTTCCATTCTTCAAGATGGGTTTTATGATAGTTCATTTCCAGCTACTTGGAAAAACATTATGAAATGAGGAAACATTTAAAATATGTACTAAAGAATAAACAAAGCAATCTATACCCAATTTGATAATCCTACTATCAACTCCATCCTGACCCTGAAAGTGTTTGGGATTGTTTTTCAAGAAATATTTTTTTACTAAGGAAGGAGTGAGAGACTTAAAATAAAACTTTGGATTAATGTTATTATAGGTGTCATTATTATCAGTCACATCATCCAAGTTTATGGGGGTTCTATAGGAACCTAGATTCCCAAAGTGACTGTTAAAAATATTAGAAACTTCAGAATGATCAGTTATACTTTGTCCATTTTGAAGAATTGTTGGGGCAAAAACTGTTTTTTCTTTTCCCATAATTTTGTTTAGGAAATTCAAGTTTTTTTGGGGGGTTGGCCCTAGAGTTCTTTTGTTTGTTTAGGCAATATGTGGCCCTAGCTTTCCTGATATCAGATGTATACTTATTTCTAAGTGTCTTGTACTCTTGAAGAAGAGCAGGGGTTCTGGATACCTTATAGGATTTCCAGCATTTGTCACGTTTTCTCATTAAATGAATGAGATCCTTTGTAATCCATTCTTGTTTGGAGGATCTGATTCTTATTCTCTTTAAAAGGGAAACTGTATTTATTATTGCATTATAGGCTATACAAAAAAAATCCCATATTGCATCAATATTGGTACAATATACTAAGGGAGACCAGTCAATTTCATTAAACAAATCTGGAATTCTCTAAGAGGTTAAATTAGCCAGATTATGACAGTCAACATATCTGGGGGGACTTCTAAGCACTTTTATGGATCATTCACATTTAATGGGATGATGGTCACTCATGGTATCAGGCATAACTTCACAATTAGTAATCCTGTCAACATGAGTGACCATGATCCAATCAAGGACGGTCCCTTCACCTGTTTTATAACTGGGCCTAGTAATTTCCTCTGTTAATTAGGTAACACCCAGATCAACCAGAGTCTCTCTAATTCCACCCTTCAAACTTTTAACCCAGATGCAGTTAAGTCACCAAAAGTAATCCATTCTCTATTTGGGGGTAAAGTCTGATGAAAAGAGGTCAACAGTTCAAGACCGTGGAGTATTTTACCAGGGGGAAAATAAACTGGGGATCCAGAATCCATGTCCTCGTTTCTGGCTGCTGAATCCAGCTGGCTTGCTGTAAAGCTACCTCAGGTGTCTGTACAGTTGTGCTCAAGGTGCTAGGATGTTCTGGTGTGTGTGTGAGTGTCCATCCAGGACCTGTGTGGCTCTGAAAATAAAAATGTTAGCTTTGTCATTGTCTTGTTGTCTCCTGCATTTGTCTTCCTTTGTTTCTCTTCGTCCAACCTGGATTTTTCTTTCTGGTACTCTGCTTCTGCTGCCGACATCTGGGCCAGTAAGTCAAATCATCGTTTCTCCAATATTTGTTTTAATGCTTATTCTTCTTCCATGTCCAATATTTCATTTGCATCTGCTGTGACATTTGCCGATCCAGTAATGCTGCTATTCCTAGAGGTTGAAATTGCAGCTGTTTGTGAGGGGATATGCTGGCCATCCATTGCAGGATGCATTCCAGCCACCTCCATCTTCTCTCTAAATGATGAAGTTGTGGCTTCTAAAGCCAAGCTCAGATGTTCTGCCAACTCACTGTTTTCACCTCCTCCTCAGCATAGCTCCAAACTGGGCTCCTCCATCCTGTCCACAGTAAGTGACAGAACCCCCTGCAGCAAAAGTAGGGGAATTTTTGGGGACAAAAGGGAATTAATAATCCATAAACAAAACAAATTAGTACAAGCTTAACCTAAGCATAACAAACACACTGACTATCAAGACTTTGTCAACTGAATAATAAAAATAAGTCCTAGAAGGGTGAAGTCTGGCATTCCAAAATCAGATATCATAACAATGTCTCACAACCTCTCCACAACTTTTCCATCTGTAATCTGGAGAATTTACCTAAATCAGTATCATATACTTGCAATAAAGCTGTATGCACCAAATACAATAAAACATCATGCGGTACAAAATGTTGTTGCAGAACCCATTTACATCTAGCCTGCCACATATAGTATTTGAGAAGTGCAAACAAAACTTGCAAAGTGTTTAGAGAGAATTGTTGCCAAGCAGATGACCAAACTACATAAATTAAGTCCATATAAGTTATTGAACGAAATTGTGGAATTTTCCAGCTATCCACAAGAAGGTCCCAAAATTGCCTAACATAATGACATTCCAGAAACAAGTGTTCCTGAGTTTCAAAAATGCGGTCACAACCTTGCCGTAAGCAATATCTTTCCTGCAAAGCCTTATGCTTGTTGTTAATCTTGACATTTAACTTTCCGAGAATAGTCAGCCAAAGCACATCCCATGCAAAGACTGGCACCCTCTTATTTAATAACTGTTGAAACATTTCCAAGCCATGAGGAACAGTATAATAAGGCAAGCTGAACTGCTCCATACACTGTGCTGTAACCATTGCAATATACAGGTCAGACCTCTTTTGTATCATCCCTAAAACATAAGCAACCTTCCAAGAAACAACTTGTTGAATCAGATACTTTACTTCCCATGGTACCACCCTTACTGCACTCAGTAACCTACTTTTTCACTGTTCCCAGGCCGTGACACATGGCCCAATCCATTCTAATAACACTGGATACCACATTTGAAGCTTGCCTTGTTTGAGGTCTATAACATTATAAAAAAGAAATATACTAAAATAAAAGACCACCGGATGTATCATTCCTATGCCACCATCCCTCACTTCATGATATGTGACATTCCTTTTAATTGGATTCAGCCTACATCCCCATGAGGCTCGAAAAACCAAACTGTACAATCTAGTATACACCATCTTCGGAGAGGGAAAAACATAACTGACATATAACAAAATGGGCATAATCAAAGACTTCAACAAAAATATTCTCTTTTGTTTAGACAAAGACCCATGTACCCATCTCTCCAATGCACCTTCTGCTTTGGTAAGCTTTAGCTCCCAATTCAGTTGTGCCATATTTTCTAACCCAAACTGAATCCCTAATATCGTAATAGGTTCTCTAGATACAGTAATTCCAGCATACAAGGCCTTCCTCTGAGTATCCCTACCCAGTTGATATCCAACACTCTTCTCAGTATTAATACTAGAGCCAGAGGCACACACTCTTTTGTAGGTTCACGAACTATAACAACCACATCATCTGCATATGCCAATACTTTTAACTGGGAGAGAGACTCACCCCATAAGCCTTTGCATGATTTCTAATACATTGCAATAAGGAATCAATCCCAAAAACATATAATAAGGGGCTCATTGGACACCTCTGCCGCACTCCATGATATACCATGACCCTCTCACCCCTCCACCCATTTACTCTCGGAGTCACAGATGCATTTCTATACAAACACTGAAGCCAAGAAACATATCATTGTGGAATACCATAGTGTTTCATAACAAAAAATAAGTAGTCCTGAGAAAGGCTGTCAAAAGTCTTCTATTGGTCTAAACTCAGTACATAATCAGACTCTGCAGCTGGGTGGTCCCTATAAAATAATTCTCTCAGTAGAATCAAGTTCCCTGGATACCTCTGTGAGGAATAGCACACCCCTGCTCACTACTAAGCAAACTATTTGCACAATGGGCAAGTCGATTAGAAAGTATCTTACTGAGGAACTTAATATCAGAATTCAGTAGGCAGATAGGCCTCCAATTCTGCAACTGACCTTTGTCTCCTTTCTTGTATATGAGAATTAAGTCAGCTTCAACCAAAGAGGTACCAATATCCTGTGATTGTAACAGGTCACTGAATAAGTTTGCCAGCTCTAAACTTAAAGAGTCACAAAAAAACTTGTAAAATTCTGCTGGAAGTCCATCCAGTTCCAGGGGAAGAGTTATTCTTAGCTGCAATAATCACTGCTTTAACTTCATCTACAGTTATCAACTTAATCATCTGTGACTCTAGTTCCGATGACAATACTTTTCGATCCAAAGCCTCAACATAGTCAGTCATATGGGGAGTCTCAGGAACAAAACCAAATGTACTCTCTGTATAGCGATTGACAATACTTAGTAAAGCAGCCTTATCTCTTGCACCTTTCCAGTAGCATCCTTCAATTCTGCTATGGGTTTCAAATTGGAAACCTGGCTGTCCCTGAAAGGATCAAAAGTTTGTGTTTTACTAACTGTACCAAACCATAATTCCTGTTGCAACGATTTGGCCCTATCATACTGAAAATTATACATAGCCTTCAG
This sequence comes from Neoceratodus forsteri, assembly GCA_016271365.2. Lineage (NCBI taxonomy): Eukaryota > Metazoa > Chordata > Ceratodontiformes > Ceratodontidae > Neoceratodus > Neoceratodus forsteri. Next base: position 1,121,297,115 of record CM057449.1, on the reverse strand, counting down.
AATCTGTTGAATTTGTAAACTATAGTCTTGACCTGTGGTATCAGTCAAAGAAATCAACCAGTGCAGTTGCTTCCTAGATTGTAAATATTGAAAATATACATCTCTACTCCTACACCTTGCAAATTTCTGAAAGAACAATTTCACATCCTGTTTTGTGTCAATCCACCAAGCACTCAAAAATCATATAAACATTGCATTCCAGAAACTACAAAATGCCTGTGCCACCCCAGCCTGCTCTAACAAGGAAACATTCAGTCTTCAAGGAGGCTTACCATGTGAACATTCAGTAGTCCAGTGACAATCAACACTTACTGCAGAATGATCAGTGAAAGCCCAGTCCCTGACTATTAAGTTTGTTATAGTTACTGATTTAGACACCCAAATATAATCTATTCTAGTCTTCTGTGTGCCTTTCCAAAAGGTAAGCCCCCCAGTAGTATGTAAAGTTCTAAATGCATCTTTCAGGTGTACAACAGCAACTATACTGTTCAAGGCATTAGCATCACAAAATAACTTATTGGTATGCAGACACCTATCTTCAGTCTGTACACTACAATTAAAATCCCCACCCCAAATAACTATTCATGCAGTACACAAAAAGGGTTGCACCTTTTTGAACAAAGCCACCAGCAGTGCTTTCCCTTGAGGAGCATAAATATTTATCAAATGAAGCCTCTGTGCCTTATAAGAGATGTCCAAAATCAAAACCCTCCCTGGTTCTAAATCTACAAGCCTAGAAACTTTCAAAGCAGGATTCGAAAACAAAATCCCCAACCCACGCATGTATTTAAACCTTGAGACCAAAATGAAACACCTTGTGACCATTTTGCAGTACATTGTGCAATATAATGAAAAAAATTAATCCTTGTGTCCTGCAAAAAAGGAATGTCAGCATGTAGCTGTTTCAGTTCATGAAAAGCCACATCTCTCCATATGCCATTCTTAATACTGTTGAGATTGATAGTGGCAATACGAAAAGCTTGCATGAGGTCTGAAAAAGGTTAAAAAGAAGACAGTCCCAACAGTGCTTAGACCTGGTTGCCAACTGCTTCTTCCCAGAGCTGCCATCATCTATGTCAGAAGATGCCCCTTAGAGGAGGCAACCGAAGAAGTATCTGACCCGGAATTATCAGCCTCAGAGATATCCATACGCTTATCAACCAATAAAGGGGCAAATTTATTAGTCTGTACCAGGTCACTTTTTTCACTATAATTTTCCATTCCTTCCCTTTTGGGCCTTTAACAACCCCCACTTTTTCCTCTTGTTTTTTTTTTACTGACCACCGTAGTGAAAGAGTTACCAGAACTAAAAGGAGGGGAAGGGGGAGGCATAGCAGATAGGTCCGAGACCTGTCCTACTGCATCCATAACTGAAAGGGCATCTGTCTCAACAACTTTCTCCACACCGTCAAGTATTGGAACTGGTGAAGAAGAAGCAGCTGGAGCTTCTACTAACACCTGGTCCACCATGACTTCATCAGGAGTCTCTACTAGGCCCAACACACCCTGACCAGTATCACCGTCTCCAGATGGAGGTGCAGCACAAACTACCACTTCAGACTGCCTGACTTCAATTGGTGGTGGTGCTAAAACCACTGGGGAAACTGTCTCCCTCAATCCCCGGGTCTGTTCATGTACTAGGCTCTGCATTAATTTTTCTGAGGCCTGAGCACAACTCTTCTTCTGAGCTTGCGTAATGAAGGCCTCATGGGAGTGCCCATCTCCAGAGTTATGTGAAGCCCAAGAACATTTAACATAGGAATGACCCCTTTCCACACATAAATTACAGCGAAATAACATTTTTCAGTGTGCAGAAAAATGGCCAATGTCCATACAATGTGTGCATTTAGGGGTATCACAGGCATTACTAAGATGCAACCTAGAACCACATTTGTGGCAGGACTTGAGCTGCCCAGGGTAAAATAAAGAGCCTCTGTCCTTCCTCCCCCCCAAAAGAAACAACAAGTTAAGTGGGCAATGCCATGGTTAGTGGTAAAAAGTTTACATTTAATCCACCAACCACCAGTCCAAAACTGCTAGGAGTCAATCACAGGCACATGCTGTTCCAACACCTCTCAACGCTTCTTTAACCAATACACAATATCAATCACTGCCACCCCCTCATTTTTGAACAAAATAATAATGGTTCTAACCGCCGGCTTGGTGATAGGGATAGCTAGGAATCGGGTCCATAAAGGGGAATCTTTTAGTGTATTGTATTTCACCCAAAACCTATCCAAGGCCTCCACTGTTTTAAAGCTGATATCATAGTTAGAATCATCTGTAAGAATCAAAGCAAACACTTCTGAAGCATAAAACTTCAGGAAATCCTTTAACAATGTTCTACAGACATAGACTCTGTTGGGGGGGGTACTCCAGTCCCCCTTTATACAATAAATGAATCGCATTCTGTCTGGGGGCTGGTTCTTTAGCATTATTCTTAAACAAATCAGCCATCCTAAGTAAGGATTTAAACTGTCTCTGCTTGTTGGGATCCTGCAAGACATCTCTCCCAAGGCCTTCAGGTAAATTGCTTTCACAGCATTTAGGAACAGACTCCAGCAAATCTCGTTCCCCAATATTCACCACAGTACCAGGCCCTTGTTTACTCATACTAGGGAGTTCCCCCATCCACCAAAGAAATGTCCCAGGACACAGGTCCTGCAGATACAGGATTCACCATACCAGTTACCTGCGAAGTATGCAGGAAATCCGAGTGCACAATGGCTTCCTTCTGCACTAGTTTCCCAGTTTTAGTCACTACCAATTGATCATACTCATGAACTTTAGAATCCATTTGATCAGGTGACCAGCCACTTACCGTATGTACCCAGCCAGCAGCCTGAAGTGCAATGTCCGAATAACCGTCTTCCAGTACAGCAGCTACTCTTATCTGCATGGTAGATGGATGTGCCATTCCCAAGGTTTTACCTGACTTCTCCCTCTGAGACGCAGGCAAAGGCTCACAAATTTGAAACTCAACAGAAGAGTCGGTTTGTACAGATTCCGATCCACCGGCCGTGCGTAGTACACTACATCCGGGCATTGGGACCTCCGAATCAGCTGTCGCATGGCTCCCAGTTGGAAAATGAGCTGAATCTCACTCTGGGACCGGCATTTTCAAATCCCCAACAACACTTGTGTCTGGGCTAGACACCTTCTTCTGAATATCCTCCAAAACAGGAACAGGTCCTTGCACCATGGACAAGATGACCAAGACAGCAGCACCTTTCACTGATTGAAGTGAACTAAACGAACCCAACATAGTCGGTGAAAAATCAGTTTCTTCCTCTTGGGTCTCTAACGCAAGCAAGGTCGGGGAGGAGACCACTCCCCCACTTCACACACATCCTCTCCCTCCAACATCAGGCACATTGTGGCCATCCATACATGGACAGCAACTCCCCCTACCAACTGAGTAGGGGAATTTCCCTAGTGTCCTGGCCAAATTTCTCCCATTCACTAAAAATATCACCAACAGCTTCATCTGGTTCAATTTCAGTTGGTTACCATCTATATCTCCCACCCCTCAGGGGGTCGCCCCTGAAAAAGGGACTTCTAGTCTCAGTGGGCCTATTCAGTCAACATAAAAGTCAATCAATCAATAAATAAATAAATGGCATTGCAGTTACGCAAAATTACGTTTTGGTGAGGATTTGAACATTTTCTGTACTGGGTGCATGAGATGGGGTAATAAGGTGTCTATGCTAGCAATCTGGTCACTGTTGTCCTATAAATGGAAGTGCAGGGCCCAGAGGGCCCTGCTCTTCCACAGCTACATACATATATGCATCTGTGGAGGGATGGAAGTGCTTCTGCAGTAAAATAAAGATACTATCATACTATCTTAAAAAGTACTATCATACTATCTTAAAAAGTAAGGAAATAAGTTGCAAACATTTCATTAATGCTCCAATTCAGGTCAAAGCAACAAAAGTTGGAAAATGATGCATTAGGGTTTCCCTAATACCCCACCCTCACAAACCAGGCAGGAGACCAGGTGTGGGGTGTGCCTTGGGCTTCTCAAGCCTAACGCTCACTCCATTGTCATAAAGTCTACACATCTGACCTTATTTACAGATGGAATGGGGTGAACCCTAGGCATGAGAAGCCCAAGGCACACCCCACACCTGCTGTCTTGCCTGGTTTGTGAGGGTGGGGTGTTAAGAAAATCCTAACATCTTATTTCCAAACTTTTGTCACTTTGACCCTAACTGGAGCATTAATGAAGTTTTTTTGCAATATATGTGTATATATTTATATATGTGTTTATATTTTTCCTCCCACTCACCCAACCTGCCTTCTCAGTACCCCCTCCCCCAGATGTAACAGTGACACTGGGGTGCCCAATCCCCCAGCGTCCAATCATGGATCCCCAGTCCTTTTCTTTTTACCCTGTAAAAGGAAAACTGTCCATCAATGTTTTCTGTGGCCATTTCTGTCCCCCCACCTGATCCTCCCACTCAGCACCCAACACCCCTTGCCCCCCAAGCCCTTCCTTACTCATCAGAGATCCAACACCGTAATCCTCTCTGGACCACATACACATCTTCACTCTTCATAGCAGACCAGGAACTGAAGAAACAGGTATGTGGTTCAATGTATTTCAATGGGGGTTTGAGCTTAGTGGCATAACTTGGTCATTTTTGCATATTTTTGGCCCAAATTTCAACATGCCTTTTTTCGAACACTACCTCATGAACAATGACACTGACATTAAGCAAATCTGTCCCAGAAGGTGATTTAATGGTCCTTGTGAGAAATCACCTTTCAGGCAGGAGTTGAAAATGGTCTCTGCCCTTGTTCATGAGGTGGGTTCATAAGAAGGCTATGTTGAAAATGTGATAGAAAAATATTAAAAAACAATAAAGTTATCAGCCTACATTGAATTTTGCCAATGCAGGTTCATAACTTTGGTAATTTTCAATATTTTTACCCAAACTTTACAACATAGCCATATCTTTTCAGCACCTCATGAATATGACAGCTATCAATTGTTAAATCCTGGCCAAAATGATTTTTTACATCCAAAAGGTGATTTCATGGTCCCTGCATGAAATCATCTTTAGGCCAGGATTTGAACATTTTCTCTGCCCTTCTTCATGAGGCAGGGTCATTACAAGGCTATGTAGAAATTTGGTGTACTGTAAACATTTTACAAAACAACAAATTTATGAGCCTAGAGTATGTTACATTTTGCTAATGCAGGCTTGTAACTTTGGTAATTTTCAATATTTTTACCCCAAATTCCTCGGCTATAGCCCTACTGGCTTTGGCCAGAGTTTGTTTTTTTACACTACTGCTGTTATTTTGTTTTTATTATTATCTATTTATGCTCCCCCCTTCCAACCAGTCCCCATCCACTGGTCCTCCCAGCCCCGTCACCCCGGCATCTACTGGAACTTATCTCATGCTGCTTGGAGGTGTCCAGCTGGCTGGGTGCACAGCCTGTGATAGACTGGTGTCACCCAACTGGTCGGCAATGTTTTTCTTCCCTGCCAGTGTGGAGGTAAGGCATGCAATGATGCCAATGACTGTGCCATGCATGCTCCCATGCTTGGCATGCCATGGGTCTACCCTGCCTCTGCCCCCCATGTTGGCAGCATCGGTGTGCCAACCCTTAGCTTCCATTAGGGGCCAGGCTAACTTTGACCGCTGGTCCCCTCCCTCCCTAGGAGAGGAGAACAGTCCTCCAGATGCTCAAACTTCTTCCTCCCACTGACCATTGCAAACTCAGATCGCTGGCATGGCAGGATGTAAGGCATCAATGCCTCAGCCCTTCATTCCACTTGGTCTGGCCTGCATTACTGCTATTTTAATTCTGTATGGACAGCTTCCCTTTGCAAGTGCATGGTGAGTGGTTAAAATTACTAACGCTGCAGTTTTTGTATGTCTGAATTATGTGATGTGGTCCATCTACCCATGTAAGGAGTGCATTTATTTGTGAGGAAGTTATACCGTTTGAGGTTAGCCACCCCATAAATGCAGCCATTTCCATTGGTGCTTGTCCTGTGCATGTCTCATTGTGGGGAACAGCAATTTGGCTGCCTGCAGTACAAGTCAGGTAAATGAAATCCATAACCAAGCCAAGATGCACTGCATTGTTTCTTAGGATCATGACAATGATGCCAATGGCTGTGCTGTGCATGCTCCAATGCTTGGCATGCCATAGGTCTACCCCACAGAGCCATTGGCATCATTGCACAGCTTATCTCCACACTGGCAGGGAAGAAAAACTTTGCTGACCAGTTGAGTGACACCAGTCTATCACAGGCTCTGCACCCAGCCAGCTGGACACCTCTGAACAGCATAAGGTAAGTTCCAGTAGACATTGGGTTGATGGGGCTGGGGGGATAAGTGGATGGGGCGAGGATATATAGATAATAATGGCCATGTCAATGACAGTAAAGGGATTTAAGCTAAAGAATATGGATGCAGCTAGTGCGGTGGTTACCATTGGCATGAGTCATATGTATAGGTTCACCAAGGGAAGGGCAGCAGAACAGGTTACTACATGAATAATAGACTCCCCCAGTTGGAGCAAGAAAGCTTAATGGAACACTTCACACATGAAAGCAGATCATATGAAATTCATAACAGGCAAAATATACTAGTCCACAAGGCTAATTAGTACTTCAGAATTTAGAGGCACTCATGTGACCTAGCGGGGGAAGAAAATGGCTGGGGCACCAAGTTGGGAAAATTACAGTTATTCCAAAGTGATAAAGCAGGTCTGACAGGAAAAGGAATAAGTGTCTCACTTTTTAAGGGAGAGTGTCTGTGAAAAATGTAAAAGAATTATGTGTGACAAGCAGCTCAACTGTGTTTATTTTGTTATGTTCAGATAAAAAGCAGGGTGGAGGGACACAATAGTCACCCAGGAAGAAATTACAGTACTGAAAATAACACAGCTGGATTCAGTGGTGATAAGTGCTTTTTGCAAGTCAAGTTCTACATATTATTTAACTCTGAACATATCAGGATGCATGGTCTCATTTACTTGGGGGTCCTTGACAGTTTTTTTCTCTCTCAGTTTGGCACTTATACTGACAATTGATTTTACCTTCTATAAAATCCGGTTACAACACTGAAGGCTTTAAGATTTATGGAACATAGTAACTGGTTGAGTGTATAGCTGTAAAAATGTCTCCAGATATGTTTGAAACTGTATAGCATTGTGTAACAGTTGCTTACACTACATTAACTTTATTTTAAACCCTCTTAATGCCATACATATAACATTTTGGTTATATAGTTTTGTTTGTTTTTAACATGTGAGAATTGAATTCAATGGTTCATTCAGGCTATATTCACTGCACATGCTGAGACATTTAGAATTTATGATAGTTGAACTTTCTGCTGGGAAGGTTATCTTTTTGAGATGACATTTGACCTTGAAGGCATCTAAACAAATAGCAAACTGGTGAGGTCTGGCTCAACTGTTTCTAACTTCAGTGATGGTTTAAATGAGAATGTTAAACCAATGAGAATTCTTTCTGGGTTTTTTTTATGTATGTCCTGGGTGTTAATAATATGTGACTTTCTGAATAACTGTCATAAGCTTCTGAGGAAGGACTTCATTAGTCTGAAAGCTTAAGCACTTTGTTCTTTTTGTAACATCCATGTTGGTCCAATAAAAGGTATTACACCATTTGCTTCTGGAACTGTTCTTACAAGGACCAATATGGCAAAAACTGAACCTGTATGAAATTCTACATGTGAAATTCTAGAGGCATTACCTGTTACACTTCCAGGAAATTTAGGGCAAATTTTGTAAATAAGTAAATTGCTATATTTCCACTACAGATTTTAAATTCCTAAGCCAAATTTCTCCAGCTTTATTAGATTTCACTGCTTTATTAGATTGACACTGTATTCATGCAAAATTTCAAGTGTACACCTGCAATGGCAGCAGAACTACAAACATCCAAATCTTTGGAACATGTTTGTAAAAAGTTCACAAATAATTAAATTGTGAAACTATAAGCTACTGTAACTTAAAATGTACTCAACTGAATCTATTCTCATTTAGCGATTTACAATACCCTTCTGAAGGTTATGCATACACATTTCCAAGCACCTATCTCCATAGATGGTCAAGTTGTAAACAGAGAGGCATTTTTTGAAAAGTTTGCATAAGTAATAAGCCACAACAGGGTGTTGGTTATGCAGGGTTTACCACTCAGTCAGGAGTGTTGTGAGGCATTGTACTGCAGGTGGAGTGCCCTAAATCCTTGCATTAAACCCTGCCCAACTCATGGCCCTGGAGTAGATTATTGCTTATATAAAATCGGTATTCATTTTTTTAATTCTTTGGTAACCAGGTAAGGCCCACTAAGCACAAGTGCCTATTTTCAGGGATGAACCAGGAGCACTGGGGAAGTTACATGACTTGCTTAGAGTCACACAGTGTGCATGTGGGGGTTGTGGGAATCAATCCCATATCTGCTGGGTGTTCCAGGCTCATTCACAGCTCATTATTTTTACCTCTAAGCTATACTGCCAGCCTCCCATTTACAGTAAGAAAACAAAATTCTAAACATGTGTATTTTAAACTACATTAAAAAACTATTACAATGGTGTTGAAAACATGTAAAATTGTTCACCAAACTGTTTGTTGCCACTATTTTGGTATGTCTGGGCTTTTTGCTTTCTTAATAAACTGGCATAAGTATGAAAAAAATGTGTGTGTGACTTTTTTGTATTTCTTTGGGTTTATTTAGTGACCTTTTCTTTACTGTCAAAGTCCTTGAGGACAGCTTGTTCATCAGAACAATAGAACACTGGTACTTACCTGCAGTCTGCTGCTACAGATTGAGAAGCGCTGCTGGCTGAACACTTTCTTTTCAGTACCAGTTATGTTACAGGCTCTGGCCTGTCATGATGCAGCAGTGTGAGAGGAGCTGTTCTGTCCTCTGGAAAAAATTAAAGCCAGTGAGTACTTTTGTTTTTCAATAAACTACATATACTACCAGAGAGTGGGGTGTGGGAAAACAAGAGAGAGAAAGAGAGAGCACAATGGGGCAATACGACAGGGGGAAGCGAGGACAGTAAGCAATCACAAAATTCAATTAACAAGTGAGCAAACTAAGTTTAAAAAAATGTCAACATGGGAGCAGAGAGTAGAGGTAGTGGTCATTGGATAAGCATTCAGGTTTTTGACTATATCACCTGATGAGTCAACTAAAGTTTATTGCAGTAGAAATGTTTTACATTTTGAATATGGTAATTTTTGTTACTGGGGTAAAATGTCTGCCAATAAAAACATTAAAATTCTAATTAGCTGGCATATTACTTTGGAATATGCTGCACCCCAGTCCGCAGAGACTTGTTTCTAGACATAAATTGTGCACTGCCAAGGCCATGGATATAACCAAGTCTCAGCCAATCAGGACACAGGGATTCCCTAACCCACTGTATATAAAGAAAATAAATCCAATGGTCTTACACAATCAAAATATAGAGTAAAACTTGAGCAACATTATTGATTACCAGGAGTCTAGTTATATAACTTAAGTTGTTTGACTGTTATATGTGGATGATTTGTCCATTTTCACTCTCTGCCCCCTGTGGGACTATCACCCTATATTATATCATAAACTTGTGAATGGAAAGGAATCCTCTAGAGGAGGGTCATGGGCATATCATTCTTTTAGGCTATCGGTAGCTTAGGAAGGAACCAAAAAAAACTACAAAACAAGATCTGTAACCACAGACTGCTTGGAGTAATGACATGGACAGCTGCAAGCTGGTGATGACTGACAGCAAACACAGGCATAATTTCTAGGAGGAAATACAGAATGGCAGGATTGTAGGATGATAAAAGCCACCATCAAACCCCAAGTCCCACTGGAAATCCTACTACTAAGGAATGCAAAAATACAGTTAAATGTAGCTATCATACATGCTAAGTTCAGTAAAAGGAACTTTATCAGACATACAGTAGCAGGATATAATATAAAAGCTACACACTACAAATGTGAGGCCAAACCTTGACTATTGCTCACAGTTTTAGAGTCCATATTAGAGGTGCAACATAAGAACAATCGTGAGCACACAGAGAAGGGCAACAAAAATGATAAACCCTATCTGGACCTATGTTATGAAGGTGATCTCTTCAGCTAAAGGAAGTTCCCCCATCCATCAATCATTTATTTCTTGAAAGCATTATTCAAATAATTATCAAAGCACTTGTACCAATATAAAACCAATAAAATACATCATATATAAGAACAATAACTAGACAGGCAGCAGAAATTTCATGTTCTAGAGAATGCTAAATTAAATAAATAGGTCTTTAAAGCAGATTTAAAGGCCTCAGTGGTCAGACACGCTCTAATCCAAAGAGGTAGAGAGTTCCACAGGGTTGGGGCCGCAAAAGCAAAGGATCTCACTCCTGATGTTTTCAAACAAACTCTGGGAACCTCTAGCAACCCCTCATCAGTGGAATGGAGTGAGCGGGGGGTAGGGACAAAGGAGATCTTACAAATACCACAGTTCCTGTCCATGTAGGGCCTTATAGGTCAGTAATCCAACCTTGACGGTGATCCTCCACTGATCTGGCAGCCAATGCAGGCCACGGAGCACAGGTGTGACATGGCAAGATCTTGGTAAGCCAGTCAACAAACTGGCAGCTGCATTCTGCACCAGCTGGAGGGGGCGGAGATCCACCCCTGGTAGCCCTAGGTGTAGGACATTGCAGTAATCAAGGCTGGAGATCACAAAAGTGTGGACCAACATTGGAAGGTCATCAGGCAGGACCAGGTGTTTTATATGGCTGATATTCCTCAGATGGTAAAATGAGGTTTTGACAATGGCCAGCACCTAAGACTTAAGTGTCAGCCCCCCTTCAAGCATAATGCCCAGATTTCACACATGTTTGAAGGTCATCAGCTGGCTGCCCCCCAGCCACAGCCCAGATGGCTGCCCAGCAGACAACCCCTCTACCTGATGGCCTGGGTCCACAACCAACACCTCAGTCTTATTCAGATTCAACCTCAACCAGTTGGCAATTATCCAATCCTGTTTCTCAGAAAGGCAGTTGTTAGAGACTGAGACAGCATTACCCTGTTTGGGTACAAAGGACATGTACAGCTGAGTATCATCTGCATAGCAGTAAAAACTCAATTCATACCACCTTATAACATCTCCCAATGGCAGCATGTACACAGCGAACAATGTGTGTGAAAGCACAGAGTCCTGCGGCACCCCACAAGGCAAGGGGAAAGGGGCCAAGTAAAAAATCCCTGACTCCATTCTTTGAATTCTGCCAGTGAGGAAAGAATGAAACTATCCGAGGACTGTCATAGACAGACCGCAGACCAGCCGCAGGTGCTCCAGCAATTCACCATGGTCCACAGTATCAAATGCCACAGAGAGATCAATGAGGACCAAGACTGAATGGCACCTCTGATCTCTCACTATTAGGAGATCATTAAGTACCCTAGCTAGTGCTGTCTCAGTACTATGTCTCATGAAGGAAGCCGACCCATCAAAGCATAACATGAGGAAAGTAGTGACTTCTGAAAGGCTAGGACACAGCCTCAGGACCACAGTGGACCTTAGGTAGTTGCAAAGAGAATAGCTTTCAAAGATGCTACCATTGTGCTCTGCACAGCTAAAAGAACCCATACGGGGTTAGGGCTCCACCCTCTGGTAGCTGAATCTGATAGAGTTCTTTGCTTGAGTGGCCAAGGAACTAGATCAGGTTGGAGTGGCGAATGTAGCCTATCTAGATTTCAGTAAAGTGTTCAACAGCTGTAGGAGACTAGTAAGCAAGCTTAGGAGTGGGTCCAAAGGTGGTAAACTGGGTAAGAAATTAATTAAGGGATAGGTGGCAGAGGGTGGTAGTAAGTGAAGTTCCCTCAGAGGATTTTTACTCAATTTCTGACCTTATCTGCCCTTTCAGTGAATTTGAGCAATATCACATTATCCCCTTTGAACTCCCAGTGTGACAGCAATTGCTGTACTGGGTTAAATGTCAACTGGTCTGCTGGAGGTTTCAAATACTTGGAAGTCCAGGTCTATACTAATTGGCGGGATCTGATCTCAGAAAACTACTTACCTCTTCTTGCATCAGTAGATCAAGATATTATTGTTATCTCAAATTACATCTTACCATTATGGGGAAAATTGAAGCCATTGCCCCGCCAAGGTTCACTTATTTATTAGATAATCTTCCAATTTCTATTCCCACCACCATTTTTCATGAGCTTGATCATCTCATTAGCCACTTTCTGTGGGAAGCCTTACCTCTGTGATTGAATGAGGTGGGTGGCCTCAGCCTTCCCTTGTTCAAAAGCTATACCCTAGTGTACCGTGTGACACAAGCATATAGGTGGCTAACCTCATAGTCTTCAGGTGAAGCTACCTCTGGCTGCAAGCTGCAACGTTGGACTTAAGATTTGCAAGAAAGTGAGTAGTGCTCACAACAGAGGGAGGTGAACTTTACAATTTACAATTGTCTTTAGTTTGAAGCAGATTCCTTAGGAAACTTAATATTCTTCAGGTGGAGGATACTTCTAACTGAAGGGTGAAATAAGCAACTTAGAATTATCAGAAAAGGCAGTCTTTCAATCAACAGAGGAGGTGGAGTTTGCTTTACTTGTTACAATTGTTAAGATTTTACTGTTTTCTGTGTTTCTGCCCTTCTGACTTGATTGGAGTTAGTGATTGACTGTTTGCATTGCAATATTTGTAATACTGTGAGTATTCACTGGGCTAAGAATTTGTCATAAGCCCTGAATTGAGAGCAGGTTACAGGCTGTGTATTGGACCCAGACAGTCCCTAGTGGGTGAAAACTGTTTTTTCTTTGTTTACCTCAGTGCCTTATAAGGCCAAGACAGACTGTGTCAGGAAGTGCTTAAATCATAGCTACTAATCAGCCAATAGCTCTGGAAGAATCTTACAGACCTTGATAAAAGTACTAATTTTAGCAGGCTCATCAGATAACCTCATAGTCTTCAGGTGAAGCTACCTCTGGCTGCAAACTGCAACACTGGACTTAATTTTCCTAGTCAAACTATCTCTTGTTGGGAACTGCAATACTGAACATAGGATTTGCAAGAAAGTGAGTTGTGCTCACAACAGAGGGAGGGGAACCTTTCAATTGTCTTTGCTTTGTAGCAGATATGCAGGTGAAGGCTGCTTCTAACTGAAAGGTGAAATAAGGTATTTACAATTATCAGGAAAAGACAGTCTTGTTACAATTCTTAAGATTTTCAGTGCAGGAAGAGTTCAAAGCATAGCTCACTTATTTTGGGACTGACTGCTTTGAGCACAAACCACCAGGCTGTTTTGGGGCTGGGAGGTTTACCTGTGTCTGACTTGAATGTCTGGATTTTCTCTGTTTGAGTAGCAGGGGTTTTCTCTGTCAAATTGTTGTGTATAGTATCTTGCAGACAGGAAGGCACTCATCGCGGTGGTGAGTCAGAGCTCTTAGCTGATTGTTTTGTGAGGGCACAGTTTAGGCCCAATCCCTTCCCACCCTCACCCCACCCCACCCCCGAAATAGTTCCTTTATACCTGGGGTTCTGACATCATTTCCTCAAAAGTGCAAAGTACATATCAATGTCATATCCTCTCTAGCATACAGCACTGAAAATATACGCATACATATTGTATAATATATATATATAACAAACCAATCACTCACACAAGCACACACACACACACACAAAAAAAAAAAAGTACATAGTCATGTGGGGAGTAGTGCAATGTAATGGCTGTGGGGCAGCAGTCTTCCGGGAGTCTTTCTGGAGGCTGAGATGCTGCCCTATTTGCAGACAACTCTCTGCCCTGAGGGAGGAAGTTGCCCGTCTTCAGGCCACACTGGACAGCAGTAAGAAAACATTCCCCCAGGCCAGACTGGATGGTAGGAAGGGAACCCCCCCTCCAGGGAGCACCAGAGCCACCACCACTACCTCAGAGGTTGCAAAGAATGCACAGCAGTTGGACCACTGTGGGCTCAGGGAGGGTGAGAAGGGTGGAACAGAGGCACACCCAGTCAGTTGTTCCACTCCACAATCCATACACCATTCTGGGGAGCTGGCTCCCCTATGGATACACCAGGAGGAGATTAGGGAGGCTGAGGACACCTGTCACAAGGGAGGCCCACAGGAAGGAGGCAGAGGATGCCACAAGGAAAGGAAGCAGCTCCTGGTGGGGACTCCAATTAGTAGGGGATAGAACTGGGGGAGCAGGGAAAACTGAAGTAAAGTGCCTGCCTGGTGCCATGGCTTGTAGGGACCAGGAAGCGCATCCTCAGGATCACGAGAACAGCTGCAGGAGTCTCGAGCTGGATGTCATTGTCCACCTAGGGACAAATGACTTGGCTCAACATGAGCTTACAGCAGTGCAGAAGGACTTTGTAGAACTGGGGAGAGGCCTAAAACAAGTAGCACACACAGTATCCTTCTCAGAGGTGCTGCCTGTAAATGGCATGAGTGAGGCAAGGGTACTTTGCACCATGCAGTTTAATGAGTGGTTGAAAAAATGGTGTGGAGCACAGGGGTTTGGCTTCATTGGGGACTGGGGTTCCACCTGGAGGGACACCAGCCTATACTGGCAGGATGGTCTGCATCTGTCCAGGAAGGGAACAAGTCTTTTGAGCAATCGGTTTAAATGCTTCATTGGTAAGCTTTTAAACTAGTCAAGGGGGGAGGCACTGATAAGCAGCAGAAAAATCCCAGCCTCTCCCTACAAAACAGGGTACTAAATGGGAAATAGACCGAGGTAGAGAGGTCAGTGGGGGATGCTGCAACAGAAAGTAAAGCCATCACAAAATGGAGAGCAATGAGTACCAATGCCCATAGTCTGAGTAACAAGCTTCCTGAATTAGTGGCCTTGATGGAGGAGGAACATCTGGATATCCTGGCAGTCACAGAAACATGGTACACACAAAACCATGACTGGGATGTAAACATACCAGGATACACTATCTACAGGAGGGACAGGGAGGGTAAAGAGGAGGAGTAGCTCTTTACATAAGGGAAGGAATCAAAGCAACAGAACAAAAGGGTAAACAGGGAGGAGAAGAAGCACTGTGGTAAATTTGGAGACTGCAATGGCACCACAATCCGCACAGGGTTATATACAGACCTTCTCAGGGGAGAAATGGACAAGGAAATGATAGAAAGTATACTTAGTATGGCAGAAAAGGGAGATATTGCTGATGGGTGATCTGAATATGCCAGATGTTAACTGGAGTGCAGTTGCAGCAGCCACTTCTAAGTGGGGTTATTCTAGATGCCCTACAGGGGCATGCCTTAGACAACTAGTATTGGAGCCCACTCGAGAGGAACAATCTTAGACCTGGTTCTCTCAAATGGAGATGAGGAGAGGATCACAGATGTAGAAGTGGGTAGCCATCTGGGAACTAGCGACCATCGAACAGTATGGTTCACAATAAACACAGCAATAGAGTCAAGCCATACAAAGACAAAGGTACTGGATTTTAGGAGGGCTGACTTTGTCAAAATGGGTGAGTGCCTAAGGAATACACTAGCAAATGGGCAGGAAGGAGGGGTGGAAGAACAATGGGGAATAATAAAAACTGCCATCACAGAGGTAACAAGCGTTGTGTAAAGCAAATAAACAAAACAAACGAGGTAAGAAACCACTATGGTTCTCAAAGGAAGTGGCAGTGAAGGTTCAAGAAAAAAGAAGCATTCAGGAAGTACAAAGAATCACAGAAGGAGCAGGACAGAGAACTGTATCAGTTAAAGCAAAAGAGCTGGGAAGGCAGTCAAAACAGCAAAGGCCCAAACCGAGGAAAAGATAGCCAACTCAGTTAAGAAGGAGTAAAACCTTTTATAGGTACATCAGAGCCAAGTAAGACTAAGGGAGGGATAGTGAGGCTTAGTAAAGGGAGGGAGGGTGGGCAGAGGGTGACTGTGAAAAGGCAGAGATACTAAACAAATACTTTTGATCAGTATTTACAAAGGAAGAGGGGGAAGTACCTAAAACAAACAGTAGAAACACTCTGGATACAGAAGTTGATACCAGCCCATTTACAGAAGAAAGGGTTCTGAAAGAACTCTTAAAACTGAAGGTGGACAAAGCAATGGGGCCTGATGGGATTCATCCCAGAATTCTAAAAGAACTAAGGGTAGAACTAGTGACACCACTGACTACCCTCTTTAACAAATCATGGGAGGATGGGGTGGTACCGAGGACTGGAGGAGGGCAAATGTAATTCCCTTCACAAAGTGGGAGCAAGGCAGAAGCAGGAAACCACAGACCTGTTAGTTTAACCTCAGTGGTAGGGAAAATGATGGAATCACTTCTGAAGGAAAGAATTGTTGAGTATCTAGAGGCCAGAGGGGCACAGGACCCAAGGCAGCATGGATTCACAGCAGGAAGGTCATGCCAGACAAATCTGATAGATTTCTTTGACTGGGTGACCAAAGTAGTTGATCAGGAGGGGCTGTGGACATGGCCTACTTAGACTTTAGCAAGGCATTTGACACAGTCCCACACAAAAGATTAATATACAAGTTAGCCAGCCTGGGTGGGTCCCAAGATGACAGCCTGGGTAAAGAATTGGCTGGAGAATAGGACACAGAGAGTAATAGTAAATGGAGTCCTCTCTGAAAAAAGGGGGGTTAGTAGTGGGGTACCGCAAGGTTCAGTATTAGGACCGGTCCTCTTCAATGTCTTTATAAGCGACATTGCAGAGGGACTGGAAGGAAAAGTATGTCTCTTTGCAGATGACACAAAGATCTGCAACAGAGTTGATGCACAAGGTGGAGTGGAAAGGATGAGAAGGGACTTGGCAAGGTTAGAGGAATGGTCAAATGTATGGCAGCTTAGATTCAATGCTAAGAAGTGCAAGGTAATGCACCTGGGAAACAAAAACCCAGGGGAAGAGTACACAATGGGGGGTGAGATACTAACAACAACAAAAATGGAAAGGGACCCTGGGGTAGTCATATCAGATGACCTAAAGGTGGAAAGCAATGTGAGAGGGCAGCAAGGAGGGCTGGGGGATACTTGGATGCATAGGAAGAGGCATCACCAGTAGAAAACAGGAAGTTATTATTCCTCTGTACAGACAGCTAGTGAGACCCCATCTGGAGTACTGTGTGCAGTTCTGAGACCCAATCTCCAAAAGACATAGACAGGATGGAAGCTGTCCAGAGGAGGGCACTAAAATGGTGCAGGGTCTGCACGGAAGACATATGAAGAGAGACTTAAGAAGCTTAATATGTATAGCCTCGAGGAAAGGAGGAGAGGCAGATATGATAGAAACTTTCAGTACCTCAAGGAATCAACAAAGTCCAAGAGGGTAGCATCTTTCAAAAAAAGAGGTGTGCAAGAACAAGGGGGCACAATTTGAAGATAGAAGGGGGGCGGCTCAGAGGTAATTTAAGGAAGTATTTTTTCACAGAGAGGGTTGTGGATGTATGGAACGGCCTTCCAGAGGAGGTTGTGGAGTCAAAAACAGTGGTGGAATTCAAGCATGCATGGGACAGTCATAAGGCAATTCTAGGGGTTGGGGGTAGGAAGAAGTAGGCTGCTGGTTAACTAGGACCAGCAGCGTATCCATCAGGTAGGAAATGGGCAGACTGGGTGGGCCAAGCGGTTCTTATCTGCCGTCAAATTCTATGTTTCTATGTTTCTAATGCTCCCTTGCCCAATCCCCCCATTGGGTATGGCTGGAGACAGATGTGGCAGCAGTCCCTTGCCTCAGCATTATTCTGCATCATAAGCTCCTTGATAGAGATGTATTACACCCTATTCCATCTGCCACAGTGCAAGCTTGGAACAAATGTATGACTCTTACCATGGTTCCTAAAACTCCTGCCACCCCACCAAATCTCTTATGTACAATACTTGTGGCATAACCCTAATGTCCTCATTGGAGGTAAACCAGTTAAGTGGGCTGACTGGGAAAGAAGAGGCATCCATACTGCAGCCATCATCTCCCTCCTGTATTCTGATACCCTTCTTTCTTTCCAGCAGCTGCAGGAGAAAATGGATCTTCCTCAGACAGATTTTTGGCATTAACTGCAACTTAGAGCAGCACTCCAAACATTTGAAAAAATGTTGTCACCTCAAGCTCCATGGCTTTGATTGTGTAAGCTGACATCCTTGTCCACTACTAGAGGCTGGGTGGGTATAACCTACTCTACTATCCGAGATGTCCAATCACTCACCCTAGAGATAAGTAAGGGCAAATGGTAATGAGACTTACATCATTCAGTACCTTCAGCACAATGGGATTCACTGGTCCTTAAGGCACACAGTGCTTATAGGGATGTTTAAAGCCACCTGATCCACCTCAAAATCCTTCACAGGTGGTATAGAATGCCACAGGCTCTGCATTCCATGGTCCTAGCTCCGAATTTTAACTGCTGATGGTGTTCCCAAACAGAAGTGTGACTCCTTCATATCCTATGGAGTTGCCCGAACCTCAACGACTGGTGGAGTGATATTCTGGCTTATTTTTCCAGAATTTTGGGCATCCAATCCCAAACTAGATATATTGGGGATTCCTACCCTCATGCCTTCCCTCTGTACACCTCTCAAATGTTTTGTCCTGAAGGTATTAATTGAGGCTAAGTACCTACTTTTGATGTTGTGAAAATTCCCAGCCCCTCTTCTTTGCTTACATGGCATTCAGCTGTAGCTAAACTGGCCTTCTTCAAAGATTGTCCTTTGCTAGTTTTGGTAAACAGGAAATTTACTACAATAAATGGGGCCCCTTTTTGCACTTGCATCTCTGTTCAGTCCCTCCTCCTCAATCTGATAACCCCCCAACTTCTTCAGTTTGGCAGGCGACACCCCTTCTCAATTGCCTCATTCTACATGGCAATCCTCACTTGTAATCCCCTACTCTTTTATATAATGTCAGTTTTATCTGAGATACTTAGGCATATTGCTTGACTGGAGTCTGTTTTAATATACATATGGTCTCCCACAAACCTGTGTCTTATTTCTACTGCACCGCTTAACTGTTCACTGTATGTCCTATAGTTGGCACTTGTATGCATCATTTGTATCCTAAGCTACTTTCAGTGCTTAGTTATGTACTATTGTAACCTCTGTTATGATGGTTTATGTTATTTAATTTGTAAACTGCAAAACTTGTAATAAAAAGGCTCATGTCAAAAATGGAGTTTGAGTTCCCTCAGAGGAAGGGAGGGTGACCAGTGCAATACCTCAGAGATCAATGCTGAAACTGGTCCTCTTTAATGTCTTTATAGATGGCATTGCAGAGGAGCTGGAAGGGAAGGTCTGACTCTTTGTGGATGACATGAAACTACAATGGGGTGAACACTCGGGGGGGGTGGGAAGGATGAGTAATGACCTAAGAAAATTTGAGGAGTGGTCAAGCATATGGCAGCTGGGGTTTAATGCAAAAAAGTGCAAAATAATGCACTTGGGGCACAGAAACCCTTGGGTGGAGTACAAAATTGGGGACTGGTACTGATGACCACCAATCAAGAAAGGGACCTGGGGGTGATCATATTGGATGACCTAAAGGTGGTCAGGCAGTGCAACAAGGCAGTTGGGAGGGTGAGTGTGCTACTGGGGTGCATAAGGAGGGGTATCAGCAGCAGAAAGATAGAGGTGGTGTTGCCTCTGTATAGATTGCTGGTAAGATCCCACCTAGAGAACTGTGTCTAGTTCTGGAGACCACATTTCAGAAATCAAATAGACAGAGTGGAAGCAGTCCAGAGGAGGACAACTAAAATGGTGCAGGGTCTGCATCAGAAACCCTACGAGAAGAGATTAAGGGACCTAAATATGTATACTCTGGAAGAGAGGAGAGAGGAAGGGGGAGTATGATAGAAACCTTTAAATACCTCACAGGGGTGAACAAGGTACAAGAAGGAAGTATTTTTCAGAAAAAAATGTGCTCAAGGAAACTGGGCATGATAAGAAGCTGGAGGGGGTAGATTCAGGAGAGATGTGAAGAAGTACTTCTTCACAGAAAGAGTGGTGGATTCCTGGAACAGTCTTCTAGCGGAGTTGGCAAGGATGAAAACAGTGGTGGTGTTCAAGAATGCATGGGATAGGCATAAGGAAATCTTTGGGAAAGGGAAGGGGGGGTGAAAGGGCCAGAGGTCAAGTAGGCTCTGCGGTGATACAATAGGCAGAGAAAAAGGGGCAGACTAGGTGGTCAAGTGGTCCTTATCTGCCAGCAAAGTCTATGTTCATGTGTTTCTATGTTTCTGAAGTCTTAAATACTGCACTGCGAGGTATCATCACCTATGGATCTGCACAGCTAAAGCTTCTGTCAGAACACTGGACCATACTACCTAGTAGGACTGCCAGAGGTGCCACAGGAGAAAAGCAGCCTACAGAGAAGTACCCCCCACCCATGATAAGTACCCCAATCCATGATAATGGACTCGTGGTCAAGATGTGGGCTTCAAGGGGAGTGAGTGATTATGTCTATTCACAGGGCAAGCTTCTGAGAATATGATTATGGCCAGCATGAATGCCCACATACAGCCTGATGGTAGGTAGGCAGAAATGGACTAACTGAATGATTACTGTTGATAGAATGACTCATGTAGTTAAGATTGACTGAATAATGACAGCTGAAAGAAACAAGTGATATTGCCTGAGAGTGAAAAAATGAAAAGGTGCTTAAAGTTTGAATGTATCAAAGGCCAAAATCAGAGGTAAAGCTCAGCCATGAGTAGGAACAGCTGGAAGTTGTATTACCCTAAACTGAAGTAATGATGCTGAAGCAGACTGACTGAGTTAGACTGACTGAAATGAATGACAGAGTTAAAGTGAGGGCAGCTTTCTGGCTAGAAGCCTGGTGAAATTAATGAGGAGGAATACAGCGGAACAGAGAGGAATGCTCACAGGTAGCTTGGTATGGACAACAGGCAGAACAAAATGAGAAAAAGCAAGCTAAATACAACAGAATGACATAAGTAGGATATAGAAACCAGTAAGTTCATCAAACTGAATAAGTGAACACAGAAGTTAAATGAGGACATGAGTGCAGCGTGCAAGGCTGACCTGAAGAAAAGTAGGGCACACAATGCTGCAGCTACGGAAGGCAGAAAGACAAAAATACTATCCCAGAAAGCAGCTGAAGGGACAATTCAAAGAGATAGTAAAAACACAAAACAAATGAAAAGCCCAACATAACGCAACAAGGAAAAGCAACAGGAAACAGGGAGAGGGTGGCATAGCCCAGCAAAGCCTCCAGCTGCAACAAAGAAACAAAGGTTCCAAATGAGGCTGGAAGATGTTGGTTTAAATAGCCTGTTGGGGGGTTGAGGCTGGATGCTCCTGCCCATTGAAACGCAGGCATAATATAGCTGTTGAACTATCAGATTGTGAGACAATGTTAGTTCAACACTACTCACCCAAATGTCGTTATATTTTGTATACCATTAGAACACCTGACAAAAAGTATGTATGCCAATGTTCAGGCTTCTAGCTGAATGAACAGGTGAGATGTGACCAAATACAGAATTCTAAATATGTGCAGCATTTATTGTAGAGAATTGTTTCTAGGCTATCAGTCCCTGAATAAAAAGATGAACAGGGTGGTTGATATGATACCTCTTATTGGACCAGCAGGAAATTTCAGAACACAAGCGTTCAGGCTACAGAGAGCTCATCTTCATATATTCCAGAAGAAGGGCTCTGTGTAGCCTGAAAGCTTGTGTTTATAAAAATGTCTTGTTAGTCCAATAAAAGGTTTCAAATCACCTCTTTTATCCACCTTCCATCCCTGGTATCAGTGATATCCCCCCAGCCCCATCAACGACCCATATCGTGGACTTATTAGTTAACCACCACATACACAGATCCATGTTTGGTGGGTGATCTGCCACAAAGGGTGATGTGGTGCCTGTGTGGAATGCCAAGCGAGCAAGGGCATTTTCCTTCTGGTATTAATTCCCCCTGGGCAGTCAGCATGCAATGTGATCATGCATGTGCACATTGCTGCATCAATGGACTCCCCCACTTCTACTGCTATTGTGCCATTCAGGTTGTGGGGTCAGGAACCCCTCACTGAAGGAGAGCTGTCCTTGAGATGCTTAATCCTCCTTCCCTCTCCCGGCCAGGCCCAGAGCAACTCTGGTCTGTTCCTAGACCTGGGTCTCTGGTGTGGGTGGAGTTAAGGCATCCTGCACCCTAGCCCTCCACGCCACCAGGCCAGTTCTCATCTTTCTACATTAATGGTCTATGTGACTAGGTATTTCTGTTCACATGTGCCTGTTGCCCTTCTGGTACCCCCATCTTTATCCACTTGCTCTAGGCTTGTCATCTTGTGCCACCTGCTCTGAAGTGCCCTTGACTATCTTTTCACTTCCATTTGTGAACTTGCCAACACTACTGCATCTGTCCCTTCCTCAAAAGTAGTATGTGAGTCCACCTAGTATCCACTGCTAATGTGATCTTTACTGTGTTTTAGCCTCAGCTCATGCCTTCCTTTGTACAGTACTTATGGACATGCTGGCACAGCTATCTGGGGTTCCCTCACCTCTGCCATGCCTAGCACCTGTTGATGTCCTAGTTGTCACTATCATAGTATCTTAACGTATGTCCTGTATTGTTTTTAGCACTGTGCTTGTTTTCCTTCTTGCTGTGATGTACAGTATGTCTAAAGAGATTGAGTGAGGCAGGTGACCATACCGATACCAGTTGCCAAGGATGTGTTCCTCAGAGCAATGAGATATGCACAGATACACAGAAGGTGAAGGTAGATTTGCCCACCTAGTCTGCTCCTTTTCCCTACTTAATGCATTGCCGCTGATTCTAGTTGATCTGTGGCTTACCCTCTCTTCCCTATTGCTAGAGTACTCTTATGTCTATCCCTTGCATTCTTAAATTCCCCTACTGTTTTTGCCCCACCACCTCCACAGGAAAGCTGTTCCACGCATCCACTACTCTTTCTGTGAAAAAGTACTTCCTCACATTGCCCCTGAGCCTACCCACTCTAGCCTCATATCATGCCCCCTTGTTCTTGTACACCTTCTTTTCTGAAAGATGCTACACTCCTGTACCTTGTTTATACCCCTGATGTACTTGAATGTCTTTATCATATCCCCCCTCCAGTGAATACATATTGAGGGCCTCTAGTCTTTCCTCATATGACTTTTGGTGCAGTCCTTGCACCATTTTTGTTGCCCTTCTCTGGACTGTCTATGTCATTCCAGAAATGCGGCCTCCAGAACTGGACACAGTACTCCAGATGAGGTCTCACTAGTGACCTGTACAGCGGCATAACTACCTCCTTTTTTCTGCTTGTGATATCTCTCCCTATACATCCTAACATTCCACTGCCTCCCCCCACAGCCTTCTCTCATTGTTTGTTACCTTTAGGTCATCAGATATGATTACCCCAGGTCCCTTTCTTGACTAGTGGCTGTCAGAACCCCCCATCTTGTAGTCCTCCCTTGGATTTCTGTGCCCCAAGTCCATGTGTTTGCACTTCTTTGCATTGAATCTTAGCTGCAATACTCTCGACCTCTTCTCAAACATGTTTAGGTCCTTTCTCATTTTTTCCACCCTCCCAGAGCCATGCCAAAGTTCACAGAAGTACTCCTTCCATGTTGTGATATACTGTGTGCAGCATTCAGTCAGCAAGAAACAATTATAAAGGTACTGTAATTGCTATCCCTCTCTCTGAAGGTCTGAGGTAGGTGGGAAACATTCTTTGTAATTAACAACATACTTTCATTGTTTTAAACTGACCAGCATTGGTTCACAAGTTACTTGAAATTCAGCTTTAGAGTAAGGCCCAGCCTGCTATATATAGCATTATAAAATGGGTAAGAGAAATGAAGAAATGTTGAGGCAAGTATGATCAAATGGCCTGCATTATTCCAGCACAATAACACAGGCCAGAAATACTTCGTTATCTGAACCTTGTTACTCACCTTTTATACTTAATTCAAGACAGACATTTTATAATCACAGTAAGGCTCTCTAGCATCTATGTAATTATGTGATAATGGCACTTCCTGAGTCAACACCAAAAAAGTGCAAGGTGATGTACAGTACATATTGAACAAGAATCCCAAAATGGAATATTGGAGGGAGCGGTTAAGCTGGGCGCTACCTCGGAGGAAAGGAACCTGGCAATCATCATAAGCAAGTCCCTAAAACTATCTAGCCAATGCAATAAGGCCTAAAGCAAAGGAACCAGGAAGTTGGAGTGCACCAGGAGGAGGTTTGACAGCAGGAGAAAGGAGGTGATACTGCTTCTTTACAGATAACTGCTGAGGCCCCATCTGGAACACTGTAACCAGTTTTGGATTCCCCACCTAAGGAAAGACAAAGCTGGCTACAGAGGTGCAGCATATGGTAACCAAAATGATTCAGGGCCATCAGGGATGATCATATGAAGATCATCATAAAGTACTGAACATGTACTTGCTGGAGGCCAAAAGGGAAAGGGGCTGATATGATAGATAGCTTCATGGTCCTGAAAGGAATGAACCTGGTAAACTGTGAGGAACTATTCAGCAGGAAGATTGAGTCAAAAATATGGGGCCTTGACTGGAAGCTTGGGGAGAAAGAGATTCAGGAGGGACATGAAAAAGTTTTATCTTACAAAGAGAGTGGTTGAGACATGGAACAATCTACCGGTAGAGGTGGTGGGTGCCAAACCCATCTATTATTTCAAGTATGGCTGGGGCAGTGTTGAGGCTTGATGTTTACTGAAGGAGGTAGCAGTAGGGCAGGAGGAAACAATGGGGAAGAGGGGGCAAAAACTCCACCTGCATAACAGATCTCAGGGTACAATAGGGTATAACAGGGCTGACTTGATGGACCAATGGTAATTTTCTTTTGACATTGTCTATGTTTCTATGTCTCCCTTCCCAATGTGTGTATCCAATTATAATGCACACCCCGGAGTACCTACTTGCTTAACTATGCAATATATACATTTATAACATCTCAAAGCATTGTAG
The DNA here is from genome assembly GCA_016271365.2 of Neoceratodus forsteri. Classification (NCBI taxonomy): domain Eukaryota; kingdom Metazoa; phylum Chordata; order Ceratodontiformes; family Ceratodontidae; genus Neoceratodus; species Neoceratodus forsteri. The sequence goes on along the minus strand of CM057449.1, from coordinate 1,121,272,212 downwards.
TTAAATTTGTGTGACTTTTGTAACTGCTAGCACAAAAAAAAAAAATTCTCCTCTTTGCTGATTTGCTTTTTACCATTCCCTTTTGCCTGAAAGATCAAGCCATTTTTAAGAAAAGAAACTCTTTTTCTTTTGCTAAATGCTTATGAGAAGCAAAACAGCACATTCTATAATTTCTGAATTAAGGGAATTTCATGGAGTTGCATCAAATTTCACAAGCTGTCACTTTCATTAAGTTAATAGTACAGTTTGGGCACTTTCAAAGAATTCTTAGGTTTCACAATGGAAACTGTTCTGAGCAAATATGTCTTACGTACTTTGGTCACAGAGAAGGTTTGTTGTACTTTTTAAAGTCAAACTAGGGGCAGGATTTTTGGTTACCACAGTAACATGGGTGCAAAGTGGGTCACCTGCTTAAGTGATGCCAAGGAGTTACCATTTTTCTGCATGTTTATTTCTGGTGGCAGCACAACAGAGCTTCTACAAATTTATTATTTTGCAATACTCCAAAGATCGGCTCAGACTGAAGCCATACATTAGTGTCTGAAGTGGAGTGGCTAGGATATTGTAGCATTGGGACTATGTGCGTACTACACTAAGGGAGAGAACTACATTGGCTGATGTGTAGGATTTCAACACAGCATAGCTGGGTAAAATCTTAATTTTTTTCATTTTAAATGTAAACTTCAAAGTGAAGATTTATGTGATACGAAAGTATTTCTGCTCTAGAGAATATGATCTCATGTTACTTGATGTATGTTGGCATTGTCCAAAAGCATGGCTTTATTTATACCTGACAGGGATGATTGATGTATCATTCTTATTTTGTAATAGAAGGAAATGTAACTTTTTTCCAGTTACACAACCTTACTTCCAGTTTAGCACACAAGTGCCTAATATTGTGGCTCCCAGGCATAACAGAAAACACAAGACACCACACTGCCAAGCTGAGAATGCTAAAACCTGCCCGAATAAATGTCTGCAGACCAACATTACTAATTGGTAACTGGAGCATGTGTGAGATAAAGGCGTGTTATGGGATCAGAATGAATTATTTTACAGTCATGGGCGAATTATGCTTCAAGACCCACTATACATTGGCAGTTCATCCTGTAAGGTGTTTGGTTCAAGGAAGTTGGCTGCAAATGTAAGATTGTAACTACTAGCCACAGGGCTCACAGCTACATTGAGCTACATGTACTAAAGAAATATGATAGCAGTGAGAAAAGACAAAATAGCATGGAGAACAAAAGGTATTGATCAGCAACGGAACTGTGTTGGCAGGTATCGAGTAGAGCTGTCAAGGATGGTGAAAAGATCAAACCTGAGCAAACTTGGTCTTTTGACAGGAGTTATCAGTATATGATTTGCTTGAAATTAGAAGTTCATAAATACTGTAGTTTGTCAATATAAACATGTAGATTTCCTGGTAAAAACAGTGTTTTGTCACTGCTTGTGTGAGAAAATTAGACCATTTGGGGTTCTAGTGGGCCTGCTGTTTCTCTTTAATTAGTGTGCTTGCTGTGTCAGCGGCATCTTTTCAAAACATAACTGAAGTTAAAGAAACTCCAAAACATCCACCCACTAACCAGTAAACAAAAGACAGTCCAGGATTTATAGGTGTTAAAATATACAGTACATACAGTCAGACTGCTGCTCCCACACTGTGAGTAAAAGGAAGAGAGCCTGGAAACAATGTCACTGATTTAAACACAAGCGCAAAACACTTTCTGAGGGAGGCCTCCATATTTCCACACAAGGAAGGATGGAAGGAAAGAAGGGAGGGAGGAAGGGAGGGAAGGAGGGAGGGAGGGAGGAGAATCCTAATGCCACAATCAGAAATCCAAGACAGAAAGATAGTAGCTGAGACATATTCCGTTTTACCTATTCTAAACATATACTTTAGTGATATAAATATACAAGTCCAGAATTGTTTTTTTCTTGGGGCATGAGCTTGTAAGTAATCCTTTTTTATACTAATACTAATCATAATAGTAATAACTTGGCAACATTTATTAAAAGTAGGACTATTATGATAATGAGGTATGCTGGGTAGCCTCCAGAATAAAATATAATTTATTAAAATTGTTGTCCCAGGGCCAGCAAATAGTACAGTAGCAGGGTTTCTTTTAACTCTTAGATTAGCTTGGGTCAAGTTACTATCCTGGGACTTTATGATGGGCTTGTCAGAAGAGGAGATATCATCCCAGAGCCACAGAATGTGCTCCTCTAAGGGGACGAAGGAACATTCACACTGCACTTTGGCTGCCTCCTAAGAGGATGGAAGATGCATACTAAAGGAGCATCAGTGAGCATCAGGACATGACATTTTTTTAGATTTCTCCATGTCATCGCTAATGAGCAGCATACAGCCAACAGTTGAATGTGCTTATGCAACTAGATGAGATGAGATGATACTTGTGTGACTTGATTTACTTTTGTGGCTTTCCACCTCTCTATCCATTGGATATACCACCCTGTAGGGGTGCAACGCAAGGAACCCTAGAGGAGGGTTCCCCTCTACAGGTGCCGTGGGAATGATTGCACCAGCTAAAGGTAGCTTAGGAAGAAGCCCACGAATAAGAGAAATGCGCCGCTGGAGGAGGAGGGGTGGATAATGGGTAAGAAGAAATGAATCCTGTAGAGCACTAGGATGAGTGACCCTATAAGCCTCATGGGGGAGAGACGTAGTTGCTCCGTCCATTGAACCCCAGGCTTAAAGCCCTCCCATGCAATGTGCTTACACTTCTAGATGAGGTGAGATGGTGCCTGTGTGACTTGTTTTACTTTTGTGGCTTTCCGCCTCTCTATCTGTGGGATATACCATCCTGTAGGGGTGCAATGCAAGGAACCCTAGAGGAGGGTTCCCCACTACAGGTGCCGTGGGAATGACTGCATCGACAAAAGGTAGCTTAGGAAGAAGCCCAAAAAGAATACCCAATTGGGTGTCAATCATTGAAGAGGCGAGGATGATGAATGAATGAATTCTGAGAATATGATAAGAGCGGACTTCCTAAGGAGAGAGGGGAAAGCCGGGGCCACCATCTGCCTCCATCCAACAGTGGAACCTAACTAATTAACCTAAGAAAGTACTAACTGTAACTAATATTATGACCGCTGGCATGGAGGAGAAGTAAAAAACCTTTTGAAGAGGAAACCTCTGGGGATCCAAGGCCTAGGTTGCCTCCCCTACAGGCTGACTATGTTTGATTTAAGGACATATGTCATTAAATAGAAGGATTCATTAACGAGAAGGAGATGAGTAGGAAGGATGATCACGGGATAGGGAAAACCCCCCAAAAGAAAGCACAGATTGAAGAAGGAACATGAGGCAGCAGGGACCCGAGAGGGGTACACTCAAGTAGGTGATGGGAAGGAGTAGATCCACGTAGAAGTGAGAGGAGTAAGGGGTATCCAGATGTGCTCATGAAAACATTGAGGAAGATGTAGACTGATAATGATGATCACCACAGGGGTGCAGTAGTCCAATACGAAAAGGCTGAGGAAAAGGAGACAGGAATTGAACTTGAAAATGAATTTGAATGAAGGTGTGAACAATGACCAGAGTCAGGAACTTGATGAATTCAGCATGAGAGCCACGATTCAATGAGGTGGCATATGATTCATGATAGGTATGCGCAAATGTTGACCAGAGTCAGGAACTAGATGACTGTGGCAGGATGGTCATGTTTCAATGAGGTGGCATATGATTCATGATAGGTATGCGCAAATGTTGACCAGAGTCAGGAACTAAATGACTGTGGCAGGATGGTCATGTTTCAATGAGGTGGCATGTGATTCATGATAGGCATGCCCAAACAAAGACTGGAGTCAGGAACTTGAGGGATGTATCAGGAGGGCCATGGTTTGATGAGGAGGCATATGATTCATGCCCAAGAATTATTGAATGCAGGCCTTGATTGGAGTGAATCCTTGATGGCTGGTACAGGATGGAAACTGCAGCATGTCGAGTTGGATGAGGTGTTATATGAGTCATGATAGGGATACCCAAAGAAATATCGAGTGCAGGCCAGGCAGAGTCAGCTAGAGACAGCCAAATGAAGTTGATGGCAGAACAAGTGGGCAATGGCAGCTGAGGAGAGGGAGTAGAACGAATGCACCCTGAAGCATGCTGGAATGAGAGCTCCAAAGGGAGATGAAGTGCCAAGGTAGAACAGGCGAGCAGGAAGAGGCAGAAGGAGGGAGCAGAATCGATGGGGCTGGTGGAGGGAGTTGAAGATAGGGAGCCATGGAAAACCACCAGGATGTCACAGGGTGGGCTATGCCCAAAAGAAATATTGATTATAGGCCTTGAGTAGAGTGAATCCTTGATGGCAGTGTGGGATGAAAAACTGCATGAGAGCAGCAGTGAGGGAAAGAGGGAATTGATAGAGAATAATGAGTCCAGGGCTATAGTAGGCTAGAGATGTTCAGTGGTAGCCCAGGAGTAGTAGATACAGGAATGGCAAAATTGAGAGAATGTTATGTGGCTACACCCTAAGCAAGGAAGTGTGAGGTGAGATACGAATCTAGATGAAGTATAGAGTAGCATAGGACCCAAGGAGAGCAGGATAAGGAAAACCCCCCAAAATGCACAAGTTGGAAAAGCTCTCTGAGAGGGGGCCATAGCCTGCCTGCCTGCCTGCGTCAGGTGGAGAGAAAATCCATATAAAATAAAGAAGAAAGAACCAGTGGAAGAGAAAGGCAGACAATGGATTAAACATGAGCAGAACTGAGGCCGGCTAGAGTTGCAGAAACACCCATTTTTTTTTTTTGTTATGAATAAGAGGAAGCAACTGCTGGAATAGGTACATGAGGCAACAGAACCACTGTAAAAGCCTGACAATTACAGCACAATCAAACAGATGGTAAAAGGCAAGAAGCATGCACATAGTTCCCAGTATATTAAGATGAACAACCTCTGTGTGCACGTGAGAAAGGCATCCTGTGTGGAGGAGCCTGCTGCCTTCCCCACCTGAACTGCAATGGAAGCTGCTTCTGGAGAGTTGGCAGTTGTGTAAGAAAATGTTATGGCACAGCCCAGGGAGGCCACCCTGGGAGTTGAGGCAGGCAGCTCCGGTAGAAGGGAGAATCGAGTGAGGTGGAGGAATGGAATGAAGACGCCCAAAGCACCAGGAAAGCAGAGAGAGGAGCAGAAGGTGCCAGAAGCTGATCGAAATGGTAGGTCCAGAACACACCTGCCCAACAGAGTGAGCAGACATCCCCCCTTCCTGAAGAGGAGATCAGGGGTGGGGCAGTGGGAGGTAAGGGAACAGGGGAGCAGAGACATCCACAATCAGCAGCTAGGCAAGGAAGACAGGGCAGAAGCAGTGACAGAATATTGCAATTCAAAAAGGGAACAGGTCAAAATGAATGAAAGAGCAAGGCTGCAGTCAGAGGCGACCACAAGGATGGGAAACAGATAAGCAGTGGGTTACGGCAGAATAGAGCAGCACCTCCGGCTGCAATAAGAAATGAATTCTGTAGAGCCCCAGGATGAGTGACCTTTAAGCCTGATGGGGGAGTGATGTAGTTGATCCGCCCATTGAACCTCAGGCTTAAAGCCCTCCCAAAAAAGGTTGACTGGGGATGGACTGATGATGTCCTAATTCCCCTCCTACAGAATGCTGAATCATTCTGGGTCCTGCCAAGGACACTCGCTCTCTTTCCAACCTACACAGTAACTTGATATATCAGTGCAGATAATGGCACTCACAAACTACAAAGGAATGTCCACACCTGTGTTCAGAGTTTTTCAAGCTTTAATAGAACAATTCTAGAAATCAGCCAGTGATAGCACACAGACCTCTCCCACAAGGCAGTCAGTAGTTTCACACTACAAGCGCTTTGTCAAGACTAACTCATGCTGGTATCCAGTATTCTTATATGTGCAAACCTATTAACTCATTATAAGTGCAAATCAAAAAGATGCGTGTGTGATACCAAATAAAAAAAAATTAAAAACCAGCACATCGATTAATCAAACAAACTCTTGTCAGAGCCAACTCAGCTGCTATGCTGCTTTAAGAGTGCCGGAAGGGATTCTAATGGTGTTCACAAACAAATGGAGCCCAACTAATTGCAAAGCTTGTTCTGGCGCTGAACAATGACATTATGAAAGGAATCACAGGATAGTCTGGGTACTAGAGTGAATGACAAATCACTATAAATTTGGATGTTTGAACATTGTAGGTTAGCCATCCTTGGGTATGAAGCAGGGGTGGACAAGAAGGACCTAGAGTCTTTTATGACCTTAAATTGCTATGTTACTCACACTGCCTCTTTTATAGCAGAGCTGGTAAGTCCCTGCTGTGTTCCCCTGGACCTTCCAACATGCTGGAAATGTTAAGAGCAGAGAAAAGAGGACTGTCAGTTTTAGTGTACTGCATCTCAAGCTCCACCAGTCAGCCAGCTGACTACTCAGTCTCTCTCTCTCTCTCTCAGGACTTGCAAATCACCGCATTTTCAACTCCCTGTTCATACTGTCACACAAAAGCCCAAGGTCCCTACATCCATGCATAAACACCGGCAACCCCTACCTTCAATCTCTTTATTATCGCTGTCAGGGCACTAACCAACATAATGGTGGTGTGATGGTCTTGTCACAGTTAGCTGCTGTTGGCTCCTCCTTGCATTCAAGTGGCAAATTGGAAAATGCAGTAATAACTCTCACTGTCTTAGCTGTGTCCCCAACACTGGCTCTTCCATGAACTGCCAAAGTAGATTACATTTATCTACAGAGAAAAAGTCTGAGTGGGTTGTATTGTGTTCACATAAAAACAGAAATGTGCCGTGAAGTTTAAAATGTCAGACCCAGTAAATCCAAAGGCAAGAACAACTCTGCAGAGGTCAGAATGAACAGAGCTTGTATGCTTCTTTGGTATTCTCAAACAAATGTGTGATGTGCAGGAGGGCAGGCAGCATGGTCAGCAGTAAGAAAATAGTGTGGCAGTGGGGGGAGAGGCAGTACTGAATGGAGACAGCAGAGTGCTTCCAGTAGCAGAGTAATTGTGCTTTAAGTCCAATGTTTTGTGCTTTTTCCAGAATCTGTTGATGTGCTTCCAGAGCCCCTTCTCTGTCTGTGTAATAGCAAGATGTCATGCATAGCTCTGCTGTGCAGCCAGAAAAAAACACAAGTACTAGCACATTTAGTGAAAGTCTTGTTATACTGTAGAATTACTACAGCCTTATGTAAAATGCTGAATAATGCAGCTTGCAAAGATTATGTCAAAAGTACTTGTGAAATGTCTATGTACTTTTAAATAAATCAGCTATAGTATCAAGCATCATATTGAAACCATGCACAAAATAAACGGGTTGTATAATGAGCGCTAGGAGTACAAAGAACCTTCACCTGTTCAAAGGAAAATACAAATGCCATTTAATAATTTAAGCTTATTTATTTATTTATTTATTTGCTTTTGTTAACCAGTTAAGCACTCTAGACATCAAAGTGCCTATTTTCAGGTGCGACCCGGGAGGGTTACAGAGTACATAGAAAACATAATACAGAGTCAAGGTAACATACAGGAGCCACAGGCTCCGACAGGTGGGTGGTACAGCATATGGTACAACAGACTTTAAATGGTCATGTAGGCAGTATAGCAGCAAGTTACATAACAGCTTTGAGAGGTAGGATAACACCAAATAACACAAAAGAGAATAACATCAAAATAATTGAAAGTACAAGCAAGCAAGTAATTGCATGCCCTGGGCGCCTATATCAAGACAGAATGTACATCAAATAATGCAGAATAGAAGCAGGTACTGATATGAAGAGATTGCCTCTCTGGCAGGAGAGCGGAAAGTGCCTTATGCTGGTTGACAGTAGAGATTCAACAGCGGCTGGCGAAACAGCACACAGGACAGCTCCCTCAGTGAATCGGGGGTGGAAGAGAATGCGCTGGGTCTATATGGTACATAGACAGGCAGAGGCAGTTTTGAGGAAGCTCCATAGGGATGTTTTGAAGCAGGGATGGGAGGGAGAGGCACGAACTAGGGCGGGAAGAGAGCTCCATAGTATTGGCGCGTGGATGGAGAAGGCCCGGTCCCCTGCGAGGGTGCAGGTCTTGGGAACCAGGCAGACCTGTGCTGCACTGGATCTTAAGTGGTAGGCAGGGGTTCCATGTTTAAGGGGAAGGGCAAGTGCTGAAGGAGTAACCGTTCTAACTATATTATCTATGAAGTTGCCAAGGACAAAGGCGCGGTGCTTTTCAGGGGGGAGCCACTCCAGCCATGAGTAGAGCTCACAGCGATGCATAAGGCGAGGTGCAGAGAGTGCAAAGTGGCATATATTGTTGTAAGTAGTGTATCATTTCACAAGGCTAGAGTTCAGGACTGGGGCAAAGGCTACGAGCTCATAACAAAGCGTGGGAAGAAGTATCCCCCTGACTATGGTGAGCCGAGCGGCCGGGGTGAGGCAATTATTGCTGCTGTTTTTAGTTTCTAGATATAATATTGTACATTTTTTAAATTAATGTGATGTACAAAGGTCTAGATATTTTATGTTGCATTTCCTTTTATACTTTAATTTTTATTGAGTTACCTTGTAAGTGGATTCTTTGTTATGTCTTTGTGCTTTGTACCCAAGTCAAGCCTGTAAAAGAGCTATGTGACCCAATGTTTTTTTACTTGGTTAACAAAATTTTACATAAAAAAATCAAATCAAATCAAAACCTTTGGCATCTAGTAGTTTCAAGTTATGTTGCAATTGGTAACCAAATGAATAGAACTGGCACAGTGTGACGTGCATGCCAATAAGTGATGCAGGTTCAAAACAGCTTTTGTCTCAGAGGGATTAAGCTCAGGGTTAATGCGTGAATGATTAGAGAGAACAGACTTGAAAGCAAGAACAGAACATGCCAACTATGGCTTTTGGTACAGAGGCATTTACCCCCACCCCATTTGCTCAAATTTATCAAGATCAGTGTTTCTGTTTAAATGTGTATCCAGATATCCTGTAAATTTAAACAATTCTAGACAAAGGGCAGACAGGTAACATTTTAAGTGGAAGCTCACTCTGTTAGTTCAAAAGTTTCTAGGTCACCAAGTATTTAAAACAAAATGTTGGTCCTAAACTTTAACAGCTTGCTTGTATTTCATGAAAATACTCAAGGGATATACTTGATGTCTTGCTCGAATATGTTGAGCTAAGCACTGCTATTCCAATACTGATATTTAACTTTTGATCACAGAAGTAGTAACCAAGCACAGAAAGGAAAAGTGCATACTTGTAGTTCCAGAAAAAAAAACACTGTTCATGTGGATCTAGTTTGTGCAGTTCAACTAAATGGTTGCTAAAAAGCAGCAAAGTTCTGAAAGTGTTGAGTGCATTGCAAACAATTTCAGAGAGAAGTGCAGAGATGCTATAGTGTAAATTACGTTGATATGTAAAGTGCCTGAAGGTGCAATTTGTTTAGTCAGTATTTAAATAGAAAGCCAGTTTTGCTGCAGTCAAACCTCCTTGGTGCATCTGAGAGATCCATAGTAGATCAGGGGCCATAGAACCTGCCCAACTCTATTGTTGTGTCATTACGACACTCAGTAATGTACATCCTGTGAATATTGTTGAAGCGCTGAATCACTGTAAGGATTTAAACCCCAAGAAAAAGATAGCCGCAGATAACAGCTCCCAACTGCTTGAAGTTTAGCTGATAGGTGCCTGATATGGAGACAATGTGGTGATGAGCCCTCTTCATCCAGCCCTGTCATGGGGGGAACTTGTGGGGGATCTGGGGGGGGTATCGGGTTGGGAAATGGTGCAGCTGCAGACTGAGTTCCTCCGAGGGAGGGACCAGAGCTGCCTGTTGGGCTCAGGAAGTATAAACAGCTGTATGACAGAAAAAAAAGGAAAAAAGATGGATGAAACAGAAAGGGGAACCAGGAGAACTGGAGAAACCAGACATTCTAAGAAATCTTGAAAACTGGAACAAAGTGCAAAACAAGTGTATGGCAACAGGGCATGACTAAGGCAGATTAGGGGAAAAAATCATTGTTAACCTAGCCCATTTCATCCTTGAATCTAATTGCTTTTACTTTGAAAAAACTACTACATTCAAAAAAATCAGAACTGTCATGGGAACAACCTTCATTTTGAATTTAACTAACCTTTACATGGGTGAACGGGAGACACATTGCATTTACAACTAAACAACAACTCCTTTCCACCAGTGCTTTGAGATATACAAGAGATACATAGACAATATCATCATCATCTAAACAGGGGCAGATAAACAGTTGGAGAATTTCATCTGAAGCTCCAGAATAGAGCCATCAACTGTACAGCTGAGTTCTGACAGGATTCATCTGATGTGCAGTTCAGCTACTTGAGTGCACAGATTAAAATCACAGGCATGTTCACTTGTCTGTATGTGTGTGGGAAAATGAATTTAATGAGTGTTTGTATTTGACACAGAGACTGTTTTGTCTGTGAGTATCTGTTTGACAATCCAGATACTGTTTTTTTCCCCTAGGCTGCAAGACAAGGCAAAGTGTGGACTGCAGTCTCTGACTGTGACACTGACATCAGTAGATCACTTTCAATATATCAGGTTGTGCTAAGCTCAGTAAAGGAGGCATTTATCTGATTGTGTTTTACTTGTTACCAAAGGTCTTTTCCTCGGCTTGCAATGTGTGTCAAACCTGTGCAGACATGTGTCTGCACTGTAAATCACTAGAGACAGGTCAGCAGCACCGCTTTTCATTACGTGTATACTGAAAGTCCAATGGCACTGAGAACAAACATCTGTGGGCATGTTTGTCCCCACAAGTGTAAAATTATTTAGACATAAATGAAAAACATCTGTCTCCCCAGGCAAATTACAGAGAGATGTGGAACACCTGCAAACTAGCCTTTCTGACAGATACTTGCTGAGTCAACATCTGGGATTCAGCAGCTTTATGGCAGGGAGTATTTTACAGTAAATAGTCATCAGAGACAATATGTTACCCTTCACTAACAAGTAAAACAAAATCAAATAAATGCCTCCTTTATTGAGCATAGCCCCAACCTGATATACCGAAAGTGAGCTACTGACATCAGTATCACAATCGGGGACTGCAGTCTACACTCTACATCATCTTGTAGCCTAATGAAAAAACAAACAAACAGTATCTGGATTGTCAGTCTCCATCTCTGTGTTAAAAAAAACTCATAATTTTTTTTTGCCTACACACACATAGACAAGTGAACATGCCTGTTATGTTAATATGTGCACTTAAATAGCCGAACTGCACATTGGCTGAATCCTGTCAGAACTCAGCTGTACAGACAATTTCTTTTTTTAGCAGGGATCAAGATCAGTTGAGGATGATGAGGAGGAGGAGGAGAAATCAGGGCCAAGCTAATGTGATGTGGCTTTTGCTCCTGAGCAGATCTCTTAGGTGTTTTATTTTACTTGGGCTAGCTCCAGTGATGAAACGAACAGGAATGCACAGGAACTCCGTTCCTGTACCTTTTTTGCAGCAGGAACAGAGTTCCTGTACTTCTTTCCACTGATATGGGAACCGAAATTCTTAAACCGGCAAAATAATAACAGTTTCTGTGCCTGTGACCTGAAATCAGAGATTCCATCACAAAATGTGACTTGTACAACAATGTTATTTTCCTAGAAATACTTCAGTATGCCTAATTGAATCCCATAGTATCTATACAGTTATCCTTCAGATTAAGGAACTTCATTCTGCGTTTCATATTTGCCAATGACTGAGTTCCTGTACTTCTTGTCTACCACTTGAACCACTGGCTAGCTCCACCAAGAAGAAGAGAAACCAAAAAAGAAAATTCTTTTTAAAGTAAAAGCAGCATTCTGAACCCATAAGTGAACCAGAAGTGAGTGCAGAGCTAATAAAATAGTGCACAGGGGGAAGGGGAGTGAACAGCACTGTGGTGAACAGCCAGGACCACATGTGATTTTGATTCCACTGTGGAAGGACACAGTTTAGGTATCCAGTTATGTGCTTCCACTGCCCCTTCTCTCTCCTACCTCATAGCAATATGTCAGCATTGCTCCTCCAATGCAGCCATAAAGAGAGAGAGAGAGAGAGAGAGAGAGAGAAAGAGAAAGGGAGGGTGGGGAGAAGGGGGAAAAGACAGGGAAAAAGCAATAGAGTACATAGAAAAGTAGCATGGATGAATAACCTGCTAAGTATATCTATATGCGCCCTTAACCTAACCTTAAAAAACATCCAGCCAGTTTTATTAAATATAACAATAAATAAACTCTAAAAGTTAGGGCTCAAATACAAAGCACAGAAGAAAAGGGAAGGGTTGGAAACAGAAAGGCACATAGAAGCAGAGCAGGTGAATTGCTCACTTGGCATATACATGTACACTTTTTAAATGTCCTTATACTAGTATCATTAAGGTTCATCAAATATCTCAAATAAATAGAGCTAAAAAATGGACACAGGCACAGAACAAGAAGGGAAAAGAAAATAGAGAATAAAGTGAGGGGGAAGAGGGGGTTGGAAAAAGACTAGTAACTGACCCACTATACATGTGCATAAGCTTTTATTATTCCTAAACACTTTCATGCATAACTAATACAAAATAATCTGCTAAGTATTATTTTGAAGTCCTTGTCCCTTATATTGCCAATGCTGATTGCAGCTAATGGATAAACTATACTACAAAAGGTTTAGAGACAGGGGTTATAATAAAACATGCTTGGAGAAAGTGACTACTAGAGTGAGTGTACTACAAATGGCTGATTTGTTATCTGATCAGAATAAGGAGACAGACTGCAATAGCAGAAATCAGGTTAATTTTGGCACTATGTTTACACCGCAGGCTTTCAAAGTGGTAGAAATTCTACAAAAATATTGGCATGTTTTAAAAACAGAGCCAAGATTGAATGCATGTATGATGGTAGCCCCAAGGGTCATATATAAGAGGGGCCACAATATTGCTGACAGTGTTGTGAGTAGTCACTACACACAACGCGATCTGGTCAGAACCCCTATATGGCTGATAATGCATTAACTTGATCAGGGTGGTTAATGGGCTTAAACATAAAGATGAATTGCCGTAGTCAGCTCTGTGTGGAAATTTAATTTTTGGTAATGTTAGATCATTTATCTGGTAGATCCTGTGTTTCCCATGAGTTTAAAATGTGAGTGGTGAGCGCATCTTATACTATATGGGGAAGGAGAGGGAGTTCTGTACCAAGGCCTTCAAGTAAAGGTACAAGAATGGTGCAGAGAGGAGAGGTATGGCTATAGTAGAGACTGTGGGCCAACCTGGAAGGATACAGCAAGAGCCTATACTGAGGTGATGGCCTGCTTCCATCAAGGAGGGAACCCTAGTCCTTAGTGGATGGTTTAAATGTTGTTTTGATGAACAGCTGAAGTAGCTGAGGGGGTTGCAGGAGAAATAGGGAGACTGAAAGTGTGCCATCGCAGGCTGAGATAGAGAGTAGGAAGATCCTGAGGGTAGAGAGTGTCCCTCCAGGATGCAAGTTATTCAAGGAAGCAAGGTGTTAGCAAAGGAGGAAGGTGGAAAGGAGCAAGTCAAAGGAGAAAGGTGAGGAAGGAGAAACAATTGGAAAAAGGAGAAAGTGACAAGTAGAGAGCTGAGGGATATCAAAATGGTGCAAGGTCTGCATCAGAAACCCTATGAGAGGAGACTGAAAGAATTCAATATGTACACCCTGGAGGAGAAGAAGGAGATTTGGATCTGATGGAGCCCTTTAAATATCTCACAGGGGTTAATAAGGTACTGGAGGGACATACAGTATGTTTCACAGAAAAAGGTACTGTAGAAAAAGGGGTCATGATATGAACCTGGAAGAAAGTAGATTGAAGAGATATGTGAGGAAGTACTTCTTCACAGGAAAGGTGGTGGATTCTTGGAACAGCCTTCTGCGGGAGGCAGCGGGGGGTGAAACCAGTGGTGGGTTTCAAAAATGCATCGGATAGGCACAAAGGAATCTTAGGAGGAAGGAAGGAGGTGGAAGAGACAGTGCTGTAGATCAAGCTGGGTCCACAGCAAGAGTGATCATAATTAAAAATGGGCAGACTAGTTTCTGTGTATGACAGGTTATGTGATTCAAATGGATGCAGTGTAAAATTATTAATATGCACAATGTCAATACTGTAAACTGTGTGGCACACATAATTCATGTTGTACTATGCTACACAGACACAATAATCAAATGGGTAATAATATACTGTATGCATTGAGCAAGGGAGAAAATAATCAAGGGGAAAACATATGAAGCAATATACTACTGAAAGAGTGGTGACACCATGATAGGTACATATCATATGAAGTTATTGTATTATGATAGTACCCAGCCATATACCAAGGTTGAGTTAGCTACAATGTGGGATTTTATTTATTTTTATTTTATTTTTAATAGTCCAGACATTGTCTACACAGTAACAACACATTGCCAAGGATGCGACTTACAATATGCAACCATTTTTTATTTTTATCACTTTATTAATTTTTGGGAAATCACTTGTAATGTGGCTGCAATTCTGTTCAGCCAATTAACTTTTGGTTTACCAATGCATGCCTTTTACAAGAGAGTACTGTATGTTTTAATGGCAGTGGCACAATGTTACCCATAGGACAAGTTGTGGTGTGTGTTTGAATAGATGTAAAAACTGTGATGCTGCACTATACATCAAGTAAAAATGATGTCACTGATTAAGAGCACTTGTCCTTGATTTTAATGGGCAGTGTCCTTCATTTTGGACCTGGCAGGGTGAGAGGTATGCATTTCAGGATAGCCAGGTGTTGCAGTTGACACCCCTGATTTCTTTGCAATCCCCTACGGTGCCCCTTGCAACCACTGGAAACCCATAAAACATTGGTTGTCTAGCATTTACCCATCCTACAACTATAAAGTCATGAGAGTTACAATGCCACTAAGAATTAGATAGGTCCTGAAATGGTTAACATACAGTATAGTGACTCTCCAGTCAGGAGTAAATCGTTGCCACAAACACACACACACACACACACACACACACACACACACACACAGAGACAGAAACAGAGAGAAAGAGAGAGAGAGAGAGAGTGAGAGAGATGTAAGGTGAGCCTCCTCTGGAGTTATTTCCTCTAAATACTGTAGCATAGTGCTATGCATTTTAAACCTTGCTGGTTGTCTGTTGAACGTTATGTCAGTAAATTATTTACCCTCCAAAGACTACCAAATCACATTTCAATAATAAATAAAATTAACAATCCAGCAAGTGAACATATTAAATCTTGTGTTAAAACAGGTCAAATAGACTTCTGATGTTTTCTTTTTACAAATGCCTAGTACATCTGGTTACAAACTGGATAACTCTCTCTGTCTCTCTCCAGTGGTGCAAGTGGTAGACAAGAAGTACAGGAACTCAGGCACTGACAATTATGAAATACAGAATGAAGATCTTCAGTCTGAAGGATAGCGGTGTCAAGGCACAACTATCTAATTTGACGGTAGTAGATTCAGTTAGAGATATTAAAGTATTTCTAGGAAAATAGCATTGTTGTACAAGTCAAATGGTGTTATGGAAACCCTGATAGCAGATCACAGATCCAGAAACTGTCACTATGTTGCTGGTTTAAGAATTTCAGTTTTAGTGTCAGTGGGAAGAAGTACAGGAACTCAGTTCCTGCTGCAAAAAAGGTACAGGAACCGAGTTCCTGTGCGTTCCTGCTCACTTTCATCACTGTCTCTCTCTCTCTCTTTCTCTCTCTCTCTAATGGAAGTATTTACCTCTTCCAGTTTGGGCTGTTGAATCAGGAGAAGGAATCCCTTCTGTGCTAGCTTTCGCTTTGGGCTGGGGGAAGGAGACTTGTTTTTTTTTTGGTCTAGGAAAAGTTTCTAATTGCACTGCTGCAGACAGTATAACTGTTTCAAAGGAGTGGGATTAGTTGCCTTTGTGACTACTTGGGGCCATCAGCTGTCAGGTCACTTAAAGCAGGCATGATGAGAGACAAGCTGAAAAAATAGTGCTGGAACTAGTCTACTGAATGGAGACAGCAGAGTGCTTCATTCAACAGGTGGAGTGACAGTGCTGCAACTCCAACATTGTTGTTCGGTCAGAGTGAGGTGAGCTGGGTGTGGCTTGCACTGACTTGATGGTGTTCAGGATTTAGCTCAGCTCTCTGGGCAATGAGGTTACAATTGCTTCAACCTACAGATAAAGCATTGGAAAGAACCTGAGATACCAATCGATCTATACAGCACATCAATGGCAACATCTAAACCACAAAATCACCAGCTAAAGCTCCCTTTTGAAGTATTAGAGAGCCAAAGTGAGCAACGGGTGGGACCGGAGCCTCACACATGCCAGCAGGCCCTAGCCACAGCAGAAGAGGAGAACAGCATGGCCAGCTGGAGTGATCATTAGCTGGACTTCCAATCACCTCAGCCACCATGCAGACCGGATTTATCAACATAACAGCCCAAATGGTTAATCTCCAGTCTATAGTTATTGGACTTTCGTTGATCTCAGCATCTCACGCTTCCAATATTACAGAGCTCCAGCAGTGGGTAAGTGATCTAGAGGGCTCGATACACACATTATCCGGGAGCGCAACCAACTCAAAGAAACTGTTGTGGAGCTGTACGAGAGAGTGGACGAGCAGGAGAATTGCTACCAGAGGTCTAATCTGCGGGTAGTGGGCTTACCAGAAGGCACTGAGGGTAAAAGACTGTCTGATGGGCTCCAGAAATGGCTGATAAAGCATCTGGACCTGCCACCTAAGGCAGAAAAATTTGAAATTGAGCGAACGCATCAAGTGGGCCCCCCACTGAAACCTGGTGATCGGTCAAGGCATTGTCTGATAAAGCATCTTTGATTTATGGACAAGGAGACAGTTCTGACAGCAGCAAAAAAGCAGGGGGCTGTTCAGGTGGATAAGACCAGAGTATTGTTCTTTCAGGACTACAGCCATGATCTACAAGTTTGTAGACAAAATTTTAACAAAGTTGAATCCACACTACATAACATGGGGTGGACCAACTCTTTTTCTACCCAGCAAAGCTGAGAGTGGATTGCTCTGGTAACCCACCAAAGTACTTCACAAAATACATCAAAGCAGAGAAATGGGTGCAAGCTGAATCAAAGAAGGCAGATGAGAGTTCTCCTTCACAATCCAGCCCTTCTACAGTAAGATAAGTAATTGGATGAGGAGGCTCTAAAATTTCCATTCTTCTCCACTATGTTGTTGAACCCTCTGCAGCCCGGGGGAGCAGGCATCAAGTTAAATCCCTTCATAGTTTTTGAAACCTTAGTTTATTAGGTTGCACCTCCCCCATGGGCCTGGTGTCTTTCTGCAGTCTGGAGGTACTTCTGCTGCTGAGTCATGCCTTGTGGTGATAGCGGCCTATGGCTGACCGGCAGGGGACTCTGGGGGTTTGGGTTCATCCTATCCATTGGCACACATGGATCATTGTGCAGGTCTGGTGCTGCAGAGGTGAGTTTATGGGGCTGCCTGAGCTTTATTGGGGCTTTAATAATAATAAGACCTGGGGTACTAGCCAAACAAATGTTGAGACATTACTGATTCTCCTAGGGGTCTTGAGACCTTTTTGCATCACAGGCCCTCATGTTAGGGGGTCACCCTCCCCATTGACTGCAGCCTGACTATGCTTGGGGTCATGGGTACCAATGGGCTGTGTAAAGCATCGTCAATATGCCTCACTGGAGAGAACTATGGTTTGTTCACCTTGCACCGGACCGTACAATGCTATATGAGCTAGTAAGATTTTTTGGGACTGTTGCCAAATTATAGTTGGTTTAGAACCATGATAAAAGCCTCAAGTTGTGGACACAATGGGTGCTTTGGGGGGATCTAGTGGTATAATTGCATGATTCTGTTGCTTTGATAAAGTTGGGATCATAGCAGGAGGGGAGGGAATAGATGAGGATGTAGCACATGTGCTTTACTTACATACACTGTATTTGGATCTCCTCCTGGTCATGGCCCATTCTGGGGGAGGGGGGATCTGAGGGTGCTCTTGGTTGCAGACCTGATACTTTCCACTGTGCTGTGACTCAATAGCAGGGTGACTGATGTCATGGCCTACATCCACCCCAATGGAGGGCAAAGAATCGAAATGGAGAGATCTTGGACCAGCGGGATAATAAGACAGAACCCAGCAGCAAAGCACAGTAGCAGAGCACAGGTAAGTATATCTTTGCATAATGGTCTACAGACTGTAGCTACAGGCACTCTACAGTGGGAGGGTGGAAGAGGTAGGGAGGCACAAAGGGCACAATACTTAAGCCATGAAGCTCCACTATAGATCGGGGACCACAGGAGTAAATCTGCAGGGGGGCTCAATGGGCCCAAATAGACTAATTATAATGATACCCATGACCACGAATTCTTCAAGCTAATTGTCATCAGTTTGAAGGGGACAGCTGACAGGGCAAATGGGTGCCCAGTCAAGGGGGAAGGGGAGAGGGACTGCGAGCATGCCATGCTGGTAGTGCACATAGGGGGGCAAAATGTTATAATATTGGGAAGTTGGGGAGATGGAGGTTAGGAGAGAGGATCTTGGTTTGGGGAAAAAGCTAACCATTTATTATCATCTGGAGCTGAATCAGTAAACACACATCAGGATGCCTTAAGAAATAGATTCAGGTTTTGTAAACATGCATTTGACCTTGTAATGTTCTGCTACTCAAATGATAATGGGTAGCACAGTGACTATAGCTACATGGAATGGTAATGGGCTAAAGTCAATTGTTAAGAGGAAGAAAGTTCTGGCAGAAGTTAAGTGTGCTAAACTACAGATAGTGCTGTTACAGGAGACCCACATGTCCTATGAAGAAGCAGTCAAAATGGAGGGTAGCCTGGGGAAGGGGGATGGATCACATCATCCTTCTCCAGCATGGCTGGGGAATCGTGATCGGGCTACCCAGAGGCATAAGAGCACAGATACACAGGGAGGTGTGGGATCCGGGGGAGGGGGAGATATGTCCTGACTCATCTCACTGTGGAGGGAATGGGCCCCATATTAGAGGGTTCTATCTATGCCCCTAGCATACAGGATCCAGGTTTTTCTCAAAAATTTGCACTAGACGTGGCATCGCTGCCAGGTCCATGGATCATGGGGGGGAGACTACAACTGTGTGGTGGACACAGTGATGGACAGGTCTAACCCCACCCCAATAAAAAGGATGTGGAATGCTGGTGCAATGGTTGGGCTAGAGGACACATTTCACTTGGTGAATGTGTGGCAACACTAGCATCTGACAAGCCGAGAATACAGCTTTTTTTCACACACTCACCACTCATATGCTAGGCTGGACTGGCTGCTGGTTAGCTCGCATCTCCTTGCTACTGTGGGCCCCACCAAATATTCCCCAATACTGATGTCAGACCATGCATACCTACTGGTGGCCTTCTGTGTGTGTGTTTGGGGGGGTGTAGCCCCAGCTCGACCATGGTGCCTTGACCCGTAATTGCTGAAAGACGGGGAATTTATCCAACACATGCCAGAGACCATCAAGGAGTTTCTACACCACAACGGAAGGGGGGACACTACACATGGAACAAGATGGGAGGCACTAAAAGCATACATCTGGGAGAAGGTGATTGCATACTCTGCACATGAAAAGAAAATTTCCTCCCAAGAATGTGAAACAATCAGATGCAAGATAGAGGCTTTTGAGGAAACTCATAAGGCCTGACCTACCCCTGTCCTATATCTTATAGTACAGAAATTAAAATGGGAATACAACCTGATGTACGCCGCCACAACTGAGTGGGCCATTGTGTTGTCACAGCCAGGAGAATACTTTGATGGAGATGGGGGGGGGGATAACTGGCATGGCAATTAAGGAAGAAGGAGGGGGAAAGGACCATTAGCCAGATAACAACCCTGGAAGGGTATTTGACATCCCTGACCCAACAAATGGGTGCAGAATTCAGGGCCTTTTACAAAGCACTATACACTGCAGAAGCTAATCCTTCTGCACTCGAAATGGAGGGCTTCTTCAGCAAACTCACCTTGCCCAAAATGTCTCCTGAAGAACCTCAGTCACTGGATTCCCCTTTGTCCAAAGAGGAGGTCCAACGAGCAATAAAAGCATTAAATGGAGGGACGGTCCCACACCAGATGGCCTCCCCCTTAAATTCTTTAAAAAAATGTACTCTGCAGTTGCTAGATCCTCTGATGGACATGCTGGGTGACAGCTTGGTGCAGGGAATGCTTCCACCCTCCACACGGTCAGCCACCATAACTGTGCTGCCCAAACCAGGCAAGAACCATATGATGTGCACTTTGTATCACCCAATATCTCTATTAACATCAGATTATAAAGTACTGGCAAAAGTGGTTGCTGCCAGACTTGAGCCTATCCTGCCCTCCCTTATCCACACAAACCAGATAGGTTTTGTTTTGGGTAGACAAGGCAAACATAACATCAGGAGGACCCCAAACATGATACATAGATGGGGAAAATAGCTCAACCAATGGGGCAGCAATACGGGCTCTTGATGCAGAAAAAGCATTCAACCATGTGGAATGGGGGCATATGTTTGAAACTTTGAAGCAGATGGGGGTAGGCCCACAGCTCCTGGAATAGGTGAGGACACTCTATATTCTCACCATGGCACAGCTGGTCATCAATTGTGAACTGACCCCACCATTTTCCCTTACCAGAGGCACCCAGCAGGGTTGCCCATCATCCCCTCTCCTGTATGTAATGTCTTTGGAACCCCTGGCAGCTGCTATTAGACAATGCATGGATATTCAGGGTTTTCAAGGTGGGGGTAAGGAACACAAGGTGGCATTGTATGCTCATGATCTGCTTCTGTACCTGCAAAACTCAGCCAGGGATCTGCCAATGGTGCAGAACCTAATATAAGAGTATGGCACCCTCTCAAGTCATAAGGTCAACTGGTCAAAAATTGAATTGCTTCCCATCAGACATTTGAACCACCCAAAACTCTCCCAAGCACTGGGAGGACTGGTCATGGTGAACTCACTGAAATACCTGGGCATTATACTTTCACCCAAAATAGGTTCACTATACGCCCTGAATTATGGCCCCCTGGTTCAAAAGGTTGCTGAAGACTGTGAATGATGGCTGTCACTCTCTCTATCCTTGATAGGCCGAGTAAACACCATAAAGATGATGATACTACCCAGATGCCTGTACCTGTACCAATCCCTACCTGTAAAACTCCCTTTACTCTACTTCAAACAGGTTAACTCCATAATCCATAGGTTCCTGTGGAGGGGAGGTGCTGCTCGAATTAAGTGTCCCATACTCCAGCTCACCACCACAAAGGGTGGATTGGGACTTCCAAACTTTATGTGCTATTACTGGGCAGCACAACTGGCCTACCTACCAGTAGGTTTACATGAGAATCATCCTGCATGGTTTACTATGGAGGAAGAGGAGGAGGAGGAGGAGCTGAAAGCCCCCCTTGGTATGTAGTTTCTATCTGGGGCAATCAAGATTCTCAAGTGTCTAATCCCTGCATTCAGGCCTCCATCCAGGCTTGGAAGGCAGCACATAAGAAAATAGGTCACACATCAACACAATCTCCATACACGGACTTGATCACTGAGGTGCACAACAAGGGGGCCTGCGCCGTACACATACACCAGTGATTGCTGAAATGGAGGAAACTGGGTTTCTCCCATGCCACCCAACTATATGAGGGAGGAAGGATACAGGAATTCCCCACTCTAAGAATAACTTGGTACATTGCTTCAGGAGACTACTTTGTGTATTTGCTAATTAGGCAGAGACTTGGAGAAACAACGTGGATGAGTGGGCCACCTCTTCCTCCCTGGAGGAGGAAATTGATAGACCTCAACCAGGTTCCAAACCCTTAACCACATACTATCAAACTCTTGAGGGAGCCAGTACAGACCTGGTGGAAGGAATAAAGACCAAATGGGAGCTCAATTTAGGAGAGAGGTTGGACTTAATGACTTGGAGACTAGTCACTAAGCACTTTGCCTCATCCTCGAGAAGCAACAAGCTCTAGCAAGTGCAGTTTAACTTTCTCTACAGAGCCTACCTCACCCCAAGGACACTCTGAGATATGGACCCGAACAGAATGAGGTGAGCTGCTTTTTTTCTGATAGCAAGACAGCTGCAGAGCTCTGTGTCTGCAGCCATAAAAATGTACTTTGGAGCACAGACCCCTCCCATGTGGTAACATTAGATGTGGGTTCTGTATTTTTTGCAAGCACATCTTGTGGGGGACAGATTTTGTAACCAGTATAATAATAAAACATTTAGGGTGAATGTATTCATTAATTGTCACGCAGAAAATTTTGTTTACAGGGCTATTTTTACTTGCAGTTCTTTTTATGTGGCAAAACCAAAAAGCAAATTTAAATTATGAATAGGTGAACCTCTCTGAGCTATAGAAAAGAAGGATGGTAGTAATGCCTGCCAACATACACGATACCAAAAGGCCCACAGCATACGTTTTTTTTTTCAGGGGTTAGAAAAAATTATTGCTTCTATTAGAGGAGTTGTAGATACAATGCTCTTAAAGTGAAAAGGTTATTGACAATACACCCTGGGGGCAATAGGGAGTTTGGGACTTAAATAATAGGTTTCGGCTCTCACCATTTTTATAAATAAATATACATATGTACAGGCAGAACTCTTACGGTGAATTATACATTGTATGAGAACATAGTTTAAGGGGCTTACAGTATGTATGCAAATCATTAGGGACTGAATACTGTTAGCTGATTGTTATGCATGTCATATATGTAATTGCTTGTATCTGTTAATTGTGGACTTATATGTAGAAGAATTATCGAAGTTATGTTGCATCACCGCCACATTCCAAAATTGTGCATCACTGCCACATTCCAATTTTGTGCATCACTGCTGCATTCTGAAATTATGCGTCACCACCACATTCTGGAATTGTGCATCATTACCACATTCTGGAATTGTGCGTTACCACCACATTCCAAAACTGTGCATTACTCCCACATTCTGAAACTATGCATCACCTCCATATTCTGAAATTGTGCATCACCACCATATTCTAAAACTGTACATCACCACTACATTCTGAAACTGTGTATCACTGCCACATTCCAAAATTGTGCATCACTGCCACATTCAGAAATTGTGCATCACTGCTACAGTCCCAAATCTTGAATCACTGCCACATTCCAAAATTGCAAATCACTGCCACATTCCAAAAATGTGCATCACTGCCATATTTTGGAATTGCGTGTCACTGCCACATTCCAAAACTGTGCATCACTGCACATTCCAAAACTGTTTGTCACTGCCACATTCCAAAACTGAGTTCCATTCCAAAACTGTGTCGCTGCCACATTCTGAAACTGTGTCACTGCCACATTCTGAAACTGTGTCACTGCCACATTCTGAAACTGTGCATCTCTGTCACATTCCAAAATTGCATGTCTCCACCACATTCCAAAATTGTACTTTCCTGCCACATTCTGAAACTGTGTGTAAACATCCACGTTCAGAAACTGCCTGTAATTGTCACATTCTGAAAATGTGTGTCCCCACCATATTCCAAAATTGTACATACCCACATTTTGAAAATAAGTGTCACCCATGTATTCTGAAATTACATGTCCAGGCCGCATTCTAAAATTACACATCTCTGCTTCATTCTGAAATTGTATGTGCCTACCACATTCTTAAACTGCATCAATGTCACATTCTGAGATTCTGTGTTCATGCCACATTATGAAACTGCATGTTGCCATGACAATCTGCAATAAAGCATCCCAACCATAATTTGAAATTGTACATCACCACCAAATGCCAAATTTATGCATCCATGACACATTACGAAATTACATATCCCTGTCACGTTCTGTAACTATGTCTCTCCAGCATTTCAAAACTGTGTATCTCTGCCACATTCTGAAATTATATGACACCACCATATTATGGGCCAGATATTCAAAACTTTGCTCCAGGACTAAATTAGCACTGCCCAGCATGCTAAATTAGCCCAGATCAAATAGCCTGCTATATTCAAAAGGAATAGCCTGGCACTAAACCTGCTGAACATAGCATGCTAACTGGTCTGAGAGTGCCGGGCAAAAATAGCCCGGGAATAAGACAGCTCTCAATATAGCAAATAAGACTGCACTGAATATAGCCCCAGCCAGGCAAGGCAAACACCCACAGAAACACAGTGGAGAGGTGAGATTGCCCTGCCCTGGAACACATGCAAAGAAACAGAGCCCTGAATGTGATTCCAAAAGCTGACAGCAATGCAGAACCCAGAATATGACACACACATCCATGTGAATGCCAAGCAACACCCAGGATCCATGTGTGACAACCAAAGAACAGTACATACCTTTTGAAAAACCCAAGCACTCAAAAGCAAAACAGGACACAGGAAACTGAAGAAAGTGTAATGTATAATGTAACAAAGGCAAAATAAAGCCACAAGAAGAACAGCACAGCAATGCCAACAGCAGATGCAACAAACTGCAATGAAATGTATACAAAAGCAACAACCAACACCAATATGAGAACTACTACTACTACTACTACTACTACTAAAACTACAACTGCTAACACTACAACTACTATAACCAGAACTGCTAAAACTATGACTACTATACTACAACAAACACTACTACCACTGAGACTACAACAATGTGAAATACTACTGCTACAACTACAACTACTACCTAAACAATTAAATGCAAAACATATGTACATTAATAAAATATGAACAGGATGGCAAAGGAAATGGAGGGAAAGGGGAAGTGGACACAAACAGTAATAAAGAAACATAAGGCAGAAAAAAACAGCAGTTCATTAAGGGGGGAGCAGAGCCAACATAAAAGGGACTAGTCCTAGGACTGCATGCTTGATGGGTCCAGCAGCCGTGCTTCAAGGACTGCAGCCACCCACTGTGTCTCCACACTCATGACTACCTGCTGCTGTATGAGGGTCCTCTGCTGGCAGACAATTCAGTGAAGCAGGTCGGCTTCTCTCTCCAACTCCTCTGACTGTGTGGCCCACAATAAGCAATAACATGGACCTACAGGAGGAAGGGGGACCATGTCAGGATGGTACACTGACAAGGAGGTACAATGCAAACCCCAGGCGACAACCCAGGGGTGGACAGCATGTCCCAACAACCATGCCCATGTGGTGATATGACACAGAATGTACTGCACAACCCGACATGCACCTGTATGCCGAGGCATGATGACACAGGCAGCACCCACCATCCCAGTGTACACGGACAGGTGCAGAAGGCCATTGGCAACACCACGACACAGTGCACGCCACACAATCCAGTGGAGCACACAGTGACACAGTGCAACCAGACAGCCAGTCCCCGAGATTACATGGACAGGGGGCCATAGCACGAGAAACGCATGATATGATATACGTTGGGACATGCTGCCCAAAGGAACAGAGCTATGAGACACACAGCAAAGCACACCCACAACTGGATTGGCCACAGCCACACCACAGTATGATGGCATGTAGACTGTACTGTTGCTGAGCATGGCATATGGCGGTGCCAACACCAACAACAATGGCACACCCAAGGCAGAAATACATGGCCAATCCATGTAACAAAGGGACACAGGCCATGACCAACCACCAGCAGGACAACAATAGGCTGAACACATGCCAGGTACAGTGCTGCACATGCTGGCACAGTATGGCAGGCTCCCCCCAGCAGGAAGGCACCACACCATCCACAAGAGCATACCCACTGTACACCATGCCAGTACAATATCTCAGCACCATCACCCCCCTGGCATGACAAGTGTACAAACATCAGCCACTGCAAGGACATGGGAATGCCTGCCAGTAGAGGAACATGGCCCCCCCCAGCAATACACAATATGCACATGATGGACACAGCAACACATGCCTATACATCACATAGACTGAACAACCCCCACCCCAGCAGGCACACGTAAGGCATCTGCCTCCAAATCCATAGTACACCATGCCAATATAGTAGCATGAGTCACAAGACAATGTACAAGGTACACAGCCATGCGCAAGTCAGGAACAACACTGGCAGCCCATGGGCATACCCACCAACCCACTGCACATGCTGGGCAATGTGTAGCCAAACATTGTACTCACACAATACGCCCTGCTCATCATCACTGCTCTCCTCCACCCACTGTGGCATGGCTGGCATACTTCATCCATCACGTTGGCCCATGGCCCCCTATGCGCCCTCTGGGCTGCATTGCCCTCCCTGGACCTCTCGCTGCACTCTGTAGGGGGAATAGGGTACATTACTGTAAGCACATTTTTAGCCACCATGGTATGCCACAGCAATGGCCATGGTACAGAGGGTACCCCACATCATAGGCCTCTCCCGCCACATGTGGCATGTCACAGTGAAAGCACATGTGCCCCCCCCCAGTGTGTAGGCACACTGTGTCATCTGATCCTTGACATGGGCAGCCACAATGCTCTGTTGTGTAGTCACTGCGCACACAAATCATGATGGCATGCCAATAGTGCTGTGGAATGTGGCCACATGTAGGCAACCAGTGTCAGGAAACACACAGCAGTGACATGCAAATGTAAGGGGATACATGCACATGCACAGGCACACACAGCAACACCGTTGAATATCACCTGGTCCATGACCTGGCGCATCCCAGTTGCGCTGCTCCCAGGCTTGCACCCCTGCCCGGCACAGTCTGAATATCCAGGCCTCTGTGTTAAACCCCTATTTTTGGCTGGTTATAACACAATGATTGTTTGAGTTAAATATCTGAAAATTGAAATTCATAGGCTGTGACAGAGTTTGCCAACCTGGCAAATTTGGTAGAAATCACATATGGAACAATGTTGCTGTTGCATTCACACTTCTATAACTAATGGCCCCTTCAACTCCAGAAGTGATTGACATTGGTGACTGCCTATCACCAGTGCTGGAACCCCCCCCCCCCGTGACATCCTAGCTGACAATGTGAGCCCATCCCCAGTATCAAATCCGACCTCATAAAAACATCTTGCTGACACTGGTAGTCCCTCTCTACTGTTAGAACACCCCCCCCAAAAAAAAAAACAAAAAAACTCCTGGCTGGTATTTCCAGTGTGAGACCTAAATTCTGGCCAATGCAAGGAGCCCAGACCTGTTGTCAGAAAATTAACATGCCTTGCTTTTACACGTTTCCAACACTGGGAGCCCATCCCTGCTGTCACAAAGTTAATCCTCCCCTTTGTATTTGCCAACACTGGGAGTTCATCCCACATTAGAAAGATAATACCAGAACACTTGACATTTGTAAGACACTCAGAGCCCATCCCAAGTGTCAGCAATCCCCTACCTTGCTCAGTACCTCACCTTCTACTGCCTGAACTGCTGAATGTTAGTTGACCCTGTGCTTCCACAGACACCCTTCCCTGGTACTGCAAAATGATCCTGTTGCCCCATGGCAACCAGCTCTACCCTTCTCACACTTTAGTCAGCCTCAGTCTAAATCCTATCACTGGTGTAAGGCTAGAAAAGGGTCAGGTATCAATACCGCCTTTTTTTGTTAGACTTGAGAAATGCAACATTAGGATTTAAATAGTGGCCAGCATGAAGGTAACTGGAGAAAGGCTTGGTCACCCTCTGGGGATCACTTTGCAGTTGGTGGGAGAGGGCGACATCTGTAATTAAACATCTTTTTTTTTGTGTAAAGGATTAGATTCATCACTCAAAACTACATTTAGAAACCAGCTAGGGTGAAAGCATGAAACCACAAAAGTAGGGAAAAAGAATATTTCTGTAAAAAGTTTTCCTAAATCATGGAGAATGTGTGGTGTGTCATTCTCGGGCCTTTGGAAAATACTCAAAGCAGCAATGGTGTTAGCCTAACTTCGGCAGGCTCTGTCAAAGTATTGCTCTGTTAATAAATGTATTTCTTTAAAGAACTCTGCTGAAGTTATGATTATCTAATTAATCACTGCTTTGAGTAACCATTCAAACCATAGGAATTGTTTTGAAAACCCTAGTTTTGAATTATCACCTTGGCTCACAATTTGACTGTTTTTCTTGCAAATGTTATATAGCTAATCTAGGGTTCCCCATAGCCTACAGTCATAGAGCAGTGGCTGTGGTGATTGGGGTCGCAGATGTATTATTTCTTGGACCCCTTACATACACTGTACATGTACATGAGTAGTTTTAAGTAAGATTTAGAGTACTGGTATTATAACAAAGGTAGTAGTGCAGCAAAGGATGGTGGTAGAAGGCAAATTTAGAGGCTTTTATAAAAATAAAGTATTCCTCATGGCTACAAATGTAGGGTGGTGGTTAAAAATATAGGACAGTGGTACATATTTTTGTACATTTCTTACACATCTCTGTAAAGTGCCTAGAGCCTCTGGGATTGGGCTCTGTAGAAATAAAATGTACTTACTTACCTACTTTATATATATATATATATATATATATATATATATATATAGGTGGTGGTAAAACATATAGGGCAGTGGCAAAAAAACATAGGGCTGTGTCCCACCACACTAAAATAAGGAATGTGGAACACTGGCCCATCCATCCAGTTTGCTAAAAACAAAGTTTGTGCTGCGTACCTCAGTGGTGCCTTGCTGATAGCGCTGCCACTGATCCTTCTTTTCGCTTATTTGTAATGGGCCCTGCAGCACTGCTATGACAGGCCACTGCCGATAATGCTATTCCTATTCTTCACCCAGTCCCATGATTTTGGTTGCAGCATTGACCAGGTGACACTATGAAGACAAGGCTACATAGCAGGAGACGTGTTTTGCATGACAGCTAGTGCAGTTTGTTGTTCATACCAGTCAGCGCATGAGCAGTTTGCCGCTTTGTAGCTACTGCTGAGGAACAATGATGGGTAGAAGACTATGGCAGAGCACATATTCTTGGCCTCAGGGGAGGCACCGATGCACAGATTTGAAGCAACACTGCTGGAAAGCAAATTTAAAAGTGTGAGGTGTGTCACTGGATAGAGCAGGGATTGTAGGCCAGCACTGGAATCCGACACAGGAGCCAGCCTGGGGAGGCACCCAGCTCCTTGGAGGAGTGCTGGTTGTTTGATATTCATGTGCCCCCCCAAAGCAGGTTGATCATGGAACAGCACTGAAAACAGACATGAGAGCAGCAGCCACTTGTACACCCTCAAAAAAACACTTTAAAAAGGCGATTCATATAGAGCGTATGAAAAAACACAGTAACAGTTTATTCAGACACACATACAATGGCTCCCCGGTGCTTTGAGGGCATACACCTTCTTCATTGAGGGGGGTTGAAATAAACAAAAATAACTTACATATCTGTAGTCACATCAATCAATGCTTAAATCAAGTTAGCCAATAAAGTGCTAGTAGCAATACAAAAAATTCATTCAGTGCTCTACCACATTCTACTATGTCAAAGTGCCTGCTTAATTTAATACCATAATATTACTAATAAATATACCTATAGGCCTTACAATTTAACATACACCACAGATTAATTCTTAGATGAAAAAAAAAAGTTTGAATAATGTTGTTACTATCTATATAGCTCCTTACACCCCTCTTATGAGAACTGTGCTGTATGAAACTATATGAATCTTTGTTTGTGATTTTTATGAGAATTTGTGCTATATGAAACTGTATTAAACTTATTTGTGGGTTTTCTTTTCAAACATTTTTGTGAAACTTTTACTTGGAGCCCTGTTATCCTGGTAACACAGGAAACAGGAAGAGGAGTCAATAGTTCTTGCCAGTTTCAGGCCGAACTACAGCTCAAGAGGGGCTCATTTTATTTAGTCCTTTAGAACACAACATCGTGTTTCTACTGCTACTTAGGTGTTTTGGGCAATATTACACAATTTTGGGCTTCACTTTGAGCACTTTATCCCGTGACCCCTGGGAGTTACTTCCGGGTCATGAGAGTGCTATATCAAAGGGATTGATGCAGTGTTCTGCTCATTTGTGCAAGTTCTGGTACCTGCACACAAGACTCAAGCTTCTTACACCCCTCTTATGAGAATTGTGCTATATGAAACTGTATGAAACTTTGTTTGTGATTTTTTATGAGAATTTGTGCTGTATGAAACTGTATGAAACTTGTTTGTGGGTATTCTTTTAAAACATTTTTGTGGGCATGAGTGTAAAGATGAAATGCTGCAATAAATGTGGTATGTACATCGAAGGGGATGAATACCCTGAGTATGAATGTGATAAATGTTGCCTAACTGTTACCCTTAAAGCTGAAATCATCTTGTTGCAACAAAGAGTCCAGGTACAAGTGGACATAAGTAATCTGGAGCAATACATAGACTCAGTGGTAGACACTATAATAACTGAGCCACACACACATCAGACTCCTCAGGAATCAGATACTATAAAGACTGGAGGGGAAAATGATTGGTGTCTGGTTCCAAAATCTGGTAATAAAAATGGGAGGAGAAACATTGGGGGAAGCTCTAACATTTTAACTGCTAATAGATATAGTGCCTTGGCAAGGGATTCAGGTAATGAGAAACAAAGTGAAGTTAATATACCATCATCAACATTACAAAGTACCTCCAAAAGGACACAAATTGCACATAATTCAGTCAGTCCAACAAAGAATATAACAACTTTCACTACTGATAATACCACTAGAGATGTTCTGGTTATGGGTGACTCCATGCTCCATTATACAGACCATGCAATATGTAGAAATCGTAATCTACACACTACAGTAAGTGTCTTACCTGGGGCGGGTATTGACAACATTAGGCAGCTCCTTCCAGGATTGTAAGAGCATACATCAGCCCCAGTTACACTGTTACATGTAGGAATTAATGACTTGGGTAGAAGAAATACAGTGGACATCCAAAGAGATTTTGAAACTGTAGGGGAAACTATTAAAACTCAAGGTGGTGACAATAATATCAGGGCTCCTCCCAGTTCCCAGAGCAAATCCTGAAAAAATTAGAGACATAATTACCTTTAATGGATGGCTCAAGTGCTGGTGTATTAGATAGGGGTATACTTTTTTGGACAACTGGGAGGGCTTCCAGGACCATAGGCTGTTTGCTAGGGATGGATTACATCTAAATAAGCATGGAAAGTGGGTGCTTGCAAACAGACTACGACAGCAAATAGATAAAAATTTAAACGATTTGCCATGGGTGATGAGAACAACCCTACACATAAGATAGACAATACCACCCAGCCAAGTATAACAGAATGGAAATTTCTTCTTATTAATGCCAGAAGCCTCAATAATAAATTTGATGAATTAGTTCACACTTTACATTGTCATAACATACATATATGTGCAATTATGGAAACATGGTGGCGGGAGAATGATCCTTGGGATAATAGTATTCTGGGGTACATCTTATATTATAAGGATAGAACTGGCTCCAGAGGGGGAGGGGTGGCACTATTTATTTAGTTTTTGTTAACCGGGTAGGTGCACTAGCCAGCAAGTGACTATTTTCAGGCATGACCAGGGAGGTACAATTACAATACAAGTAGAACGGTGCAGTTTATACAGTACAAGTACAGGTACATAGATACAAGCATACAATTTTTTATAAGTAAGCAGAGGGTACTGGAGGAAGGACAGATTTTGGATTAGATTTGGGGAAACTGATGGGGGGGATGTGGGCAGGGAAGGGTGAGTGCACAGCTCAAGGTAGTTGGAAGGTGGCGGGGCTGGAACCAAGGTAAGAGAACTCTGCCAACTGTTTTGGCCAAGAATCTTAGGAGAGTGTAGGGTGGGACAACGAAAAGGATTACGGCTTTTGCGGCAGGAGGCAAGAGTCTATAACCGTGCTCATGGAACCGATTCCTGGTATGAGAGGCTCAGGTGGGGGGGGGGCGGCCAGGGGTAGGCTGGCCGGCGATGGGTAGGAAGGAAAGTGTATAGAC
This sequence comes from Neoceratodus forsteri, assembly GCA_016271365.2. Lineage (NCBI taxonomy): Eukaryota > Metazoa > Chordata > Ceratodontiformes > Ceratodontidae > Neoceratodus > Neoceratodus forsteri. Next base: position 1,121,240,394 of record CM057449.1, on the reverse strand, counting down.
TACAGGGGCTGGAGACAGGGAAGGGGTAGGGTTACATAGGGAGTCGTGCTGAGAACAGCAGCAGCAGGCGTGAGTATGGCTGATGCGGGGGAAAACATGGAACAGCAATCGCACTCACGGGAACCTTGGGTCAGAATGAAAGGCAGGGGCCCGGCTGGAGGGAGCCCAAGCTGGGCAGGGTTGGCATTCTGGATGAGTGAGGGGTTCCAGAGCTAGACAGGTTTGTTCACGAGTACGGTGACCCACGAGGAGATCGATATAGGGGGGAAGGCTGAAAACCGGCGTCAAGGAAGGGATCAGGGAAGTGGGAAGATATGGCATTAGCGGTAGAATGCTGCAGTCGGCAGCCAGGCTTATGGAACTGTAAGCCAGCAGGAAAAGTAGGGGGACTCGGTCACCAGGGGGAGAGTTACGGCCGCATATGGCTTTAGTGAGAAAAGGTGCAATAGTGACCCAGTGCTGCGGAACTTGTAGCTGGCAAGAATCACCAGGTCGGTAAAAGGGGGGGAGAAGATGAGGAGACCAGTACCAGTTTTCAATAAACACGCATGTCAAAAGATTAGTGCAAAAACAGGATGTTTTCAATACATACTAAAAAGATTAGTGCAAACAGCAGGATGGAAAGCAGGTACCACAATCATAAGGTAATTGGCTATTGTTACACACAACTATTATAACAATAAGGTGACTGAAGACATTTGTAATACATAACACAGTAAGTAAAAACAGCAATTGTCATAACACAAGGTTAAGAAAGGTAGAGTGATAGAGGCATATATAATACATCAGACAGTAGAGCCATATAAGTTTCTTTGTGATCATAAAAGAAAGTGCAAGCAGTCCAAATAACCAGTATGCAAGGCATCAAGTAGGGTGTAGGTAGACGAATGGGCATGGAGATGGGGGTTATCACTGATAACATAAATGCTGAAAATGTAGAATTAACTCAATGGCCAACTATAGAAACATTGTGGATTAAAATATTCCCGAAACACCAAAATAGTACTAATTTGGGGATAGTTTATAGGCCACCATCTGTCTCACAGAAGGAAGATTCTCTGTTACTAGATTTTGTTAATAAACTGTCATCTACTAACAGTGCTATACTCATGGGAGACTTTAATCTCTCAGGGATTAATTGGAGTACCTTAGAAACAGATACACATGCAGAAAGTTTATACTTAGAGACACTCCTATTGACAAATATGGAACAGATAGTTATGAAAAATACTAGGAGCAGCCATATATTGGACTTGGTCCTGAGCAATCTGGGAAGTAACATCCTGAATTGTAAGACCATGCCTCCTCTTAGTTCCAGCAATCATTCTATGGTTAGATTCAGTTATATGGGAGATTTAGGTTGCATAACTGGTAGTACAGTCATATTCAAAAAGATATGGCCAATTGGGATTGGGTCACTGCTTTTAATAACCAATCACTACTTAGTATGTGGCATATATTTAATGATAAACTTTCCACAGTAACCAAGGAACATATACATTTAATTAGGAAATATGATAAGGTGAAAAAACATAAAACCCCATGGATGAATGCTACGGTGAAGAATCACATAAATAAAAAGAATAAAGCCTTTTTAAGGGCACGGCATAGTGGCATGCAAAAATGTTGGGAAAAGTATAAAAAATGCCTACAGATATCTAAAATGAGCATTAGGAAGGCAACGCAGAAATATGAGATGGATCTGGCAAGTAGGGTTAAGGATAATTATAAATCCTTTTATGTGTACATAAATAAGAAAAGAGGTGGGGTGACCTCTATAAGTCCAATTAAAGACCAAGGAGGGGCTTTAATAACTGACAATGTACATATGGCAGAAGAATGTAACCAGTACTTTTCCTCTGTTTTTAATACCAAAACTTTTGCTGATAAAGATCATGTAGATCAAATTAAAACAGGTGAATCTATAATAGAAGTAACAAAAGTAAGGGAATTATCACAAAGACCGGACCCCAATAAAGCTCTAGGCCCAGATAGCTTACATCCACGTATTCTTAGAGAATTAGCAGTACCTCTGTCAGGACCTGTTACTGCATTGTTCTCCAAATCTATTAATGAAGGGCAAGTTATTGAGGAATGGAGACAAGCCACAGTGGTACCAATTTTTAAGAAGGTATCAAGACAAGAAGTTGCTAACTATAGACCAATCAGTTTGACGTCTGTCTTGGACAAAATTTTGGAAGGTATTGTCAAAGACTATATTGGGGAACTTTTGGTTGGTAATACCGATACAACTCAGTATGGGTTTACAAAGGGAAGATCATGCCTAACCAACCTGCTGGATTTTTATGGTAAAGTTAGTAAAGCCCTGGACAATCGTGATGCTGTGGATGTTATCTTTTTGGATTTCTCTAAGGCCTTTGACAAGGTTCCACATGGGGAACTCATAGACGGCTTAATTCACTCAATCAATCAATCAATTTTTATTTATAAAAAGGCGCCTTTCCAAAACCAAGGTGCCTGTACAATAAAATAAAACAAATAAAGTAAAATTACATACATTATATAAATTTCAATAAATATGAAACCAGATAAAAACACTTCAGTTACCAAAAGCCAGATAAAAAGATGAGTTTTTAATGGAGTTTTAAAACTCTGGACTGTCAAGCAATCTCGTACCCGATGAGGTAGAGAGTTCCACAGAGACAGAGCAGCAAAGCTGAATGCCTTTGCTCCCGATGTCTGCAAACATACCCTGGGAACCTCTAGCAATCCCTCATCAGTGGATCGGAGAGGACGGGAGGGACAGTATGGGCAAAGGAGATCTTTCAGGTAGCTTGGTTCCTGGTTGTGTAGGGCCTTATAGGTTAACAAAGCAACCTTAAAGGTGATCCACCACTTAATTGGGAGCCAGTGCAGACCACGGAGCACAGGCATAATATGACTAGCTCTTGAAGCACCAGTCAACAGCCTGGCAGCCGCGTTCTGCACCAGCTACAAGTGGTGGATATCAACCCCCAACGGCCCTAGGTAAAGGGTGTTGCAGTAGTCAAGGCAGGAGGTAACGAAGGCGTGAACCAACGTTGGAAGATCATCTGAAGGAACTAGATATTTCACCCAGGTGATATTTCTTAGATGGTAGAAAGAGGTTTTAACAACTGCTGACACCTGTGATTTCAAAGTCAGACAGTTATCAAACATAACGCCCAGGTTCTGTACCCCGTCTGAGGTAGCTAGCTGGATACCTCCAAGCCACAAGCCTGAAGTTGAACCTGCCAACACACCCGCCTCTTGACAACTTGGGTTCACAACCAACACCTCAGTTTTTTCAGGGTTCAACCTTAGCCAGCTCATATTCATCCAGGCCTGGATTTCAGCCAGACAGCTGTTGAGCACCGAAATGGCATCATCCTGTTCAGGGACAAAAGACATGTATAGCTGAGTATCATCTGCATAGCAATGAAAACTCAAGCCATACCATCTAATAATCACTCCTAACAGCATATACACTGCAAACAACATGGGTGCTAAAATGGATCCCTGCAGAACCCCACAGGACAGGGAGAATGGGGCTGAGGTACAAACCCCAGACACCACTCTCTGAGTCCTACCCGTGAGGTAGGATTGAAACCATCTGAGGACAGCCACTGATAGGCCACAGATAAACTGCAGGTGATCCAGCAGCACACCATGGTCCACAGTATCAAATGCTGCAGATAGACCAAGAAGGACCAAGATGGAATGAGTCTTTCAATCTCTCACTATCAGGAGGTCATTTAGTGCCCGAACAAAAGCTGTCTCGGTACTATGTCTCTTCCTGAAACCGGACTGGAGAGAATCATAGATATTGTGGCTGGTCAAATGGTCATCCAATTGTAAAGCTACCACCTTCTCAATAATCTTACCCAAAAATGGAAGGTTAGAGACAGGCCTGTAGTTTCTAAGACAGTCAGGATCCAAGGAGGGCTTCTTAAGAAGAGGCCGAACCACGGCCTTCTTAAGAGAAGCTGGAAAAATTCCACTCTCCAAGGATAACCTGACAATCTCCACGAGGACCGGGCTGATAACATCAATGCAGCCAACAAGCAAACGCGTAGGGCCCGGATCCAAACCACAGCTGGTAGGACGTAAAGTCTGGATACCCATCACAGTATCACTGATTGTAGGCTGATCAAAGTCACACCACTCAAACCGAGGGTCTGACATCTCCTGCCGACCACTGCTACTCCCTAGAGAATGGGTCGTTCGGACCTTGGACCTGCTCATGGCAACCTTATCTGCGAAGAATAGAGCAATCTCCTCACACTGCTCTTGTGAAAAAGCATTTCTGGGCTGAAGACAGAGTGGATTGCACAATCTGTCCATGGTCCTGAAAAGCTGAGCTGGTCGATTCTACGTGACAGAAATTTCCCTGGACAGGAATTCTGTCTTCCTATGGGAAATTGTTGATTGATAGACCAAATAATGGTCCACCAAACTAAGCCTGTCACACTCCAGGCCCGATCTCTGCCATCACCTCTCTAACCTTCGTCCAACTCTCCTCAACTCCCTCAGGTCCTCATCAAACCATGGAGACCTACGGCAAAGGGGGAGTGGATGAACACAAACCGGAGCAATGGAATCCAGAGCCTCTTTCACTGCCTTATTATAGGCAAGCACAAGATCCTCTGGATCCACGCATTCTCTCGGCATGCTCGATAGGTCAAGCTCCGCCATCAGGCCATCCGGGGATACACCCCTCAAAATGCGGTACTTGACCATCTCTATAGGGGCAGACCTCTTAGGGGGGGGCCTCAAAATCGAAGCTGATGGAATGATGGTCCGACCACCCTACTGGTTCCACCACCAAGTCGGATATCTCCATCCCTAGGAGGAACACCAAGTCCAATGAATGCCCACCAATATGGGTTGAGGAGGAAACAACCTATGTGAGGCCCAGTAAATTCATTAACTGGAGGAAGTCTTGTCCAAACTGACCAGGGAGTAAGTGGGAAGCATTACTAGGTGGGTCAAGTCCTGGTTGACTGACAGGAAACAACGAGTATGTATAAAAGGTTCTTACTCTGGATGGGAGGAGGTGCCTAGTGGGGTCCCCCAGGGATCAGTGCTTGGCCCCTGTCTTTTTAATATTTACATTTCAACATTAAATACAACAGCAGGGGTTTGGCTGTCTAAATTTGCAGACAATACCTGCATCGGACACATAGTTAACAGTCAAGAAGCTGCTAATAACCTACAAAGCACTTTAGGAGAACTGGAATGTTGGGCAAAAACTAAGAAGCTTTACCTTTAATACCAATAAATGCACGGTTATGCACTTTGGGAAAAACAATTTACAAGCTCAATATGTGTTGGGTGGTAGGTATTGGATACAGTTGAGGATGAGCGAGATCTAGGTGTTAGAGTTAAAACGACTTGAGCCCTAATTTACATTGTCAACAAGTTATAAAAAAGGCAGGTGGTATATTGCATTGTATAAGCAAACATATCAAATGTAGAAGCAGCAAGGTGATGCTGCCCCTCTATACCTCTTTGGTGAGACCCCATATGGAGTACTGCTCTCAGTTTTGGGCACTGGGAGATAAGGGTGTCATTAAGGTGGTGGAGGGTTTTCAGAGGAGAGCTACTAGAAGGATAGATTAGGTTAGAGGTTTGGATTATGATAATAGGCTCAAAAAGCTAGGCCTGTACCCCTGGAATATCACAGGATGAGAGGTGACTTTTGCATGATTTATAGAGCACTTGATGATACACTACTATGGGAACAACTAGGCCTTGCATTTAGGGAGCAACTACACAATACTAGGGCACATCCACTTCAGCTGATGAGTGAACACTGTAGAACAAAGAAAAGAAGACAATGGTTCTCAGTAAGAGTATACAAGATATGGAATGCACTACCAATTGAAGTAGTTGCCAGTAGTAACATGAATATTTTTAAGACAGGTTTGGATACTTATTTGGGTTTTATTAACATCCTGGGCTATGAGTGAACCTATGGCAAGCAAAATGGACAAAAGTCTTCATAGCTCTGAAATACCTATGATACCTATGATCTATAAACACAGTTTTTATATCTCCTTTTATTTCTTGTTTTTTGTTGTTATGCATATTTATATAAACAAAACGACAATCCCAAAATTCTTTTAAATTGGGAAATAGTAAATAGAAAATCATTTGTGTCAGACTAGTGCGTTTCTACCCCAGTATCAAGTAGTATGGACAATTAAATTAAATATAAGTCCATACGAACATTATGAGAACCTCATTTTGGAACTCACAGTCAAAAGTGTCAAAATATAATAACACCTTGAAAGCCACACTTGGTGTCAATGTAGTGTGACATATTTAAAGATACAGGGAAGAAACACAAATCTTTGAACTTGTATTACTTCATGTAAATTTCCAAAATTATTTATTTAAAAAGAAGTGAGTTTATAGAGAGGCAAGATATGTAGCATACAATCAAGAAAAAAAAATACACTGCAAGATCCAGATCCTTATTCAAACCTTTTGGAAACAGTGATTCCAATGTGAATATCCATTTAGATTCTTTCTGCAAAAGGATTTGTTTTCTATTTTCTTTTCACAATAAGGGTTTCACATGTTCAATTATGGTAAACCTTAGAGACATTGGGTTGCTATCATGTTGCTGTAAATAGTGTACTGCAAGTGAAGAATCCATGTTCCTATTCCTAATGTTTCTGAGATATTCCAAAAACCTTTCCTTTGTGCATCTTATAGTTTTTCCTACATAAAGAAGTTTGCAGGGGCACTGTGCCACATAAACCACATAATTGGTTGAACAATTTACAAAATCAAAAATCTCCACTGTTAGATTCTTTATGGGATGGACAGACTGTTTCTCCTGCACCAAGAATTTACAGGCCATAGAATGGCCACATTTGAAACAACTAAAAGGTTTTTCTGGTATCCATGTATTTCTAGCAGGTTTATCTGCCATATAATGACTGCTAGAAATCATTTCCCTTAGATGTTTTGATTTACAGTAAATAACCCTTGGTGCCTCAGAAAAAAAGTCCAGGTATACTACAGAGCTTCAGCAAACTCCAATTTTTTAACAAAATTTCCCTGACGTTTGTAGAAATACCATTAAATTCCAGGACAAATGTCATCCTTTCTTCCCTTTCTCTTGGTTTTACTTTTGGTTTCAATAGGCTTACTCTGTCTTCTGATTGTGCCCTACTAAGTGCTTGATTTAAAATATCTTCTCTATAACCACTTTCATGGAATCTATGCCACATTACTTCTGCTTGTGTTTCAAATGTCTGCTGAAAGGAGCAATTTCTTCTTAACCTTAGGAAGTGTCCATGGGGAGAGAATTTATCAGGGAAGGTGGATGTGCACTACTGGCATGCAAAATCGCATTGCCTGCTGTTTCCTTTCTGAAACAGGAACTTTCAATGTTTCCATTTTCAGTAACAGATAAGGTTAAATCCAGAAATTCAATTTGATTTTCCTCTATTCTATGTGTAAATGTCAAATTCATATTGTTGTTATTTAAACCTTTAAAAAACTCCATGCTTCAATTTCTATTCCCTGCCAAATGAAACATAGAAACACAGAAGTTGATGGCAGATAAGGACCGCAAGGCCCATCCAGTCTGCCCATTTCTTTTTCTACCTTATAAATGTGCCATTGGCCTTTGCTCTGTCAATGGCCTATCTATTCATACTCATCTGTGTTGCTCCCTTATGCCTATCCCATGCCTGTTTGAAGCCCTGCACTGTATTCATATCCACCACTTCCCGAGGTAGGTCGTTCCATGCATCCACCACCCTTTCTGTGAAAAAGAACTTCCTCACATTACCCCTTAATCAGCCTCCCTCTAATCTCATGCTGTGTCCTCTTGTCCTGCTATTTTTCTTATATTGAAACATGTTAGACTCTTTCACCTTGTTAATGCCCTTAAGGCGTTTTAATGTTTTGATCATATCACCTCTTTCCCTCCTTTGCTCTAGGGTATACATATTGAGCTCTGTTAATCTGTCCTCATATGTTTTCTGATGCAGTCCCTGCACCATTTTGGTTGCCCTTCTCTGGACTGTCTCAATTTGGTTAATGTCCTTATGAAGATGTGGCCTCCAGTACTGCACGCAGTACTCCAGTTGGGGCCTAACCAGTGTCTTGTAAAGAGGGATTATTACTTCCCTCTTCTGACTTGTGATACCCCTACTAATACACTCCAACATCCTCCTAGCCTTACCTACTGCTTTAGTGGTCTACTTGGATGATTTCAGGTCATAGATGATGATGATGCCCAAATCTCTTTCTTCCCTTGTGACTGCCAGCAACTCCTCTCCCAGCCTATAGGTGGCTTCAGGGTTTCTCTTCACTAAGTGCATGATCTTGCACTTCTTTGCATTAAACCCCAGTTGCCACTTTTCCGACCACTTTGCTAGTTTATCCAGATCTCTTCTCATTCTGCCCACCTCATCTGGATCATCTACTCCGTTGCACATCTTGGGGTCATCTGCAAACAGACAAACCTTACCCTTCAGTCCATCTGCAATATCACTGATGAAGTTATTGAAGAAGACTGGCCCCAGGACTGATCCCTGAGGTACCCCACTTGTGACTTGCATCTCTTCTGACTGTATACCATTTACCACCACCCTGTTTTTTACCCATCAACCAGTTTGCCACCTAGTTGACCAACTTCTGATCCACCCAAGCCTACCCAGCTTATTAATCAATCTTCTATGCGAAACAGTATCGAAAGCTTTGCTGAAGTCAAGGTAGATGATATCACCTGCTCCCCCTTGGTCCACCACTCTGGTTACCCAGTCAAAGAAATCTATGAGATTAGTTTGACGGGACCTTCCTTTTGTAAGCCCATGTTGTCTTGGATCCTGTGCTCCTATGGATTCCAGATGTTGCACAATCCTTTCCTTAAGGAATGCATCTGTAATCTTGCCCACAATTGAGGTAAAATGATAAGCAGATCCTCTATGTATACCCACCCTGCTGGAGGAAGGGTACAGCTGTGGTAATCTCATCCTTACATGAGAGGGACTCATAGAACCACAGAAGAAACTAGGGAAAGATAGAATAGGAAAATCTAGGGAACAAACGGTAGGACAAATGGAGAAAAATAATAGAAAACAATCTGGGGGAAATAGGAAAACTAGGAACAACTTGGGGAAAATGGGTGGAAACTAGAGGGAAAGGAGCAAATTAGTGAAAACAGAATAGGACAAAGGGGTGAAAAAAGAACAGGAAAAAAATAGGTGTTCAGACTCCAGGAATCCCACACTTATGCTTAGCAACTGCAATCAACCTGGCATGAGTTGCCCTGGAGCTTAGAATTTTATGCTATTTAGAGAATGTTAGAATGGAATTTAAAACTCTGTTGTGTGGTCATGCTCACCTAGAGATTGGTTAATTGGCCTAAATTCACTCCATAGAGTGATTCACAGAGTGAAGGCGGATTTGCAGAGTGCTCAGCAAAGCAAAGCTGAGTACTTCACGTTATAATGGGTAATGCAATGTCCATTGAAAACAATGACTTTGCATTACTCTGCCTTCCCAAACCACTACTCCACCAATCTTTAAGGTGAAGTACATTGAAAACAATGTACTTCACCTCACTTCGCCTTGTTTTTAAGCTCCAAAGGTAAATTTTGCAGTGATTCATGGGATTTCAGGTCACATGGGCTCTAGATTGTTCTGCACAGCCTCAGTTTGGGGCAGTGTGTGTAGGAAGCTGTAGGAGACAATCTGCTCTGAGAGCTCTTTGTGATTCAAACCTTCTAAAAGCTGTTGAAAAAGCCTTTCTGAGTAATTTTTTTTGCTGAAACTTTAGTTCATCGGTTGTAAGAACCCTTCCTGTGCTCATATCATCGAGCATTTATTGTTTATGTGTGGATTTTGGATGTTAATGTACAACATTCAGTTTGTGTACTGAAAGACAGTGGAAGTGTGCTTTGGGGAGGGGCGTATCTGTGGTGTAGGTAGCTTAACTTGGAGAAAAAGACAGTTCTTTCTGTTTTGGTGATATTTTTCCTTGTATAACTGTGTTAATGTACACACAGTAATATTTTCAATAGTTCTTGACATTTTTCTGCTGATTGTTGTGGTGCAACAGTGCATAATTTTAGTTTGTTTAAAATACATGGTTATACTACTGAAGTTTTCAATTTGTTACACATTACTTAGTGTGTGTGTGTGTGAGTATGTTTGATGTGTGTCAACAAATCAGACACCTTTTATTGTGCCACTTAGTAATTTCAGCAATGTGAAGCTGCTATCCACTGCAGCTGCATGATTTTGGTACTTCTTTGTGGTGTCTTTACTGATACTAGTACTAGTGACTGTTACTTCAGTACACTGCTCCCCCCCCTCTGTGGCCCTCCCCAACCAGCAAAGGTATTCTTTTCCAGATTTGAATTTCTGATGGTGAGCACTGGTTAGGTGTTGTGCCTTTGCATTTGCATCTCTTCAGTGCACAGCACAATCTTAATCTGTCTATGCATTTGCATCTCTTTAGGGCCCAATCTCCATCTGTAATGTAAGTCACAGTTGTTTCTTTGGCTTCCCTTCAGAGTACTGGACTGGTGTGGTGCATATCTCTGCATGAACATTGCACTCATTAGTAAACATTTTTAAGTCAGGGCCATCATCACAAGTCACTCATGATACAAATCACATTCTTCATCATCATGGTCACAAATGCAGTCACAAATTATGATTCATGATCACATCATGAATCACAAAATTAATTTTTTTCCTAGTTACTTGGATGTATTGTAATCCTGTTTTGTAGTATTTCTCCAGGCTTCACCACTCCACCACTGTACTCATTAATAAGAGTTTTTAAATTGGGGAGTTTTGTGCTACAGCTCATCAAGAAAGTGCAGCCATAGGCATTTGCATTCCCATACAGTTTCATATTGGTTATCTCACAACAAATCACGTTCTTCATCATCACAGTCACAAATGCAGTCAAAAATTATGATTTACGATTCATGATCACATCACAAATTACGAAATACATTTTTTTACTAGTTACTTGCATGTATTATAAGCCTGTTTTGTAGTATCTCTCCATGCTTCACCACCCCACCACTGTACTCATTAATAAGAGTTTTTAAATTGGGAGGTTTTGTGCTACAGCTCATCAGGAAAGTACCACCGTAGGCATTCGCGTTTCCATACAGTTTCATATTGGTTATCTCACACTAAATCACGTTCTTCATCATCAAGGTCACAAATGCAGTCACAATTTATGATTCATAAATCACAAAATAAATAAATTTTTTACTAGTTACTTGCATGTTTTGTAAGCCTGTTTTGCAGTATCTCTCCAGGCTTCACCACCCCACCACTGTACTCATTAATAAGAGTTTTTAAATTGTGGAGTTTTGTGCTACAGCTCATTGGGGAAGTACAGCCGTAGGCATTCACATTCCCATACAGTTTCATATTGTTTTTTTCACACTGAATCACGTTCTTCATCATCATGGTCACAAATGCAGTCACAAATTATGATTCATGAATCACAATCAAGTCACCAATCACATAATTATTTTTTTTACTAGTTACTTGCATGTATTGTAAGCCTGTTTTGTAACATCTCTCCATGCTTCACCCAGTCACCACCACTGTACTCATTAATAAGAGTTTTTAAATTGGGGATTTTTTATGATACAGGCTCAGCTCATCTGGGAAGTACAGCCATAGGCATTCACATTCCTTCCTGTGCAGCATGTGAGTTACAGTACTGTAAGTAGCGGTGGGCAAAGTGGTCCCAATTTGCTTAGTGAAGTGATTCACGGAGTAACACGGAATCCACTGAGTACTCCGCAATGTGAAACAGGGTACTTTGCTTCATAATGAGGAACATGAAGGCCATTGAAACCAATGATTTTGTATTATTCTACCTTCCCCAAACCACTTCTCCGCCAATTTTAAGGCAAGTACATTGAAATCAATGTAATTCGCTTCACTTCGCCTTGTAAGTGAGCTCCAAATGAAATTCTGCAGTGATTCATGGGATTACAGGTCACATGGTCTCTATATTGTTCTGCACAGCCTCAGTTCTGCCTGGGTAGTGTGAGTGTAGCGGTAGCTGGAGACAGTTTGCTCTCATAGCTCTGCAATTCAAAACATTTAAAAGCTGTTTAAAATTATTTTTTGAGTCATTTGTTTTGCTCAAAATTTAGTACATGAATTGTAGGAAACCCTTCTGTGCTCATATCATCGAGTGTTTATTGTTGTGTGTGGATTTTGAATGCTAATTTAGAAGAATCTGTCTGTGTACTGTGAAGTGTGCTTTGGAGGAGGGATGTATTTGTATTGTAGGTACATTAACTGGGAGAAAAAGGCAGGCTTTCTGTTTTGGTTATATTTTTGGTGTATAACTATGTTAATGTACATACAGTAATATTTTCAGTAATTCTTAAAATTTTTTTGCTGATTGTTGTGGTGCAGCAGTGTATAATTTGTCTATTTAAAACATCTGGTTATATTACTAAAGGTTTTCAATTTGCTATCCATTACTTATAGCGTGTGTGTGTGTGTGTGTGTGTGTGTGTGTGTGTGTGTGTGTGAGTGCGATACTTGCAATTAAATCAGACACCTTTTATTATGCCACAGAGTAATTGCAGCAGTGTTAACCTGCTATCCAACGCACCTGCATTAATTTTTTGTACTGCTTTGTGGTATCTTTACTGGTAGTGGATTGTTACTGCCGTGCACTAATCCCCCAACTGAAAAAAGGTATTCCTTTCCAGATTTGGATTTGTGACTTGGTTGTGAGCACTGGTTAGGCATTGTTGTGTCTTTTCCTATGCATCTCTTGAGTGTGCAGCGCAATCTTAATCTGTCTGTGCATTTGCAGTGCTCCATTAATTCTGGGAGACTGCATTTCTTGTTACACTCTCATTTCACTTCGTTAGCACTGGGGAATTTTCTGGACACAAGACAGTAGCATTTCATCAGCACTGGGGAATTTTCTGGACACAAAACAATAGCATTTTGGTGATGCTCATTATTTCTGGTGACTGTGTGTGAACACTGCACGCATGACTGAGTGCTCTATTAATTCTGGGAGACTTTGCATTTCTTGTTACGCTCTCATTTCACTTTATCAACACTGGGGAGTGTTCTGGACACAAGACAGTAGCACTTTGGTGATGCACATTAATTCTGGTGACTGTGTGTGGGGTACTGCCAATATTGTTGTCATTCTGCCTTACTTCATGTTAAGGCAGAATGACAATGTGAAGTAATAATCACAAGGTGAAGTGAGCCTTTCCAATGGGGCACTCCAAGTAGTGAAGTGCCAATGTGAAGTGTCCACTTTGTGGGCACTTCGCAGGTGGAATTTAAATTTGCTGCATCTCTATGCTCACTCCTGCATTCCAATGGCAGACACTGAATATTTCTCTGCCTGAAGAAAGCAGTCACCCAGAAGTCTTCTCTTCACTTCATTTTTATTATTTCTTGAAAACTATCATTTTCAGTTATAGTCCAATGACTCTGCATTAGTTAGGGTGTTTATTTGTATATATTTGTAGCTTCCATTTCCACATCAGTTCCCAGGAACCAGGGAAGGTGATTTTGCAGTGCAGTTCCCACCCTCAGGGAACTGTTTAAATTTATTTATAAAGAGGATGTAAAGTGTTTAAAAAAAAGGCTACCACTTTGAAGTATTTTAATTTTCTTTTCTCTTGTTTTGGGATCATTGAGAAAAAGGAGCTGACCAGATACCATCCACTCCTTTTTCTTTGGCATTCCGGTGGTGGAGGTGGATGTGCATCCACCTCACTACATTGTTTGGTGGCGCTGTCCACCATGTCCAATATGGCCACTGGTGCTTACTGCGCATATGCAAGTTCCCACACATGTGCAAATAACTCCAGCAGCCATCTTGGGCACGGCAGCAGAGTCCACTGTGTCAAGTATGGCTGCTGGTGCCTACTGCTGCCAGCACTCCAGAGTCGATGGACAGTGCTGTGTTCCATCTGTTCCATCAACCTGCGGCTGTGCTGGCTCTGGCCACAGTTTGTTTCTTCTGCTTTAATTATAAGATTCACAGGGCTTCATTTTCAAATGGGTTGTTAGATCAAAACAAGTTGCAGCAAACAGTAGCTTGCAACAAAGCCCAGTGCACCAGGGACTATGCAGCAGCTTTTAGTATAGGAGGGGGTCCCAGTGCTAAACTCTCCACAGTAGGCACAGCCACTCCCATGCACCAATTAAATGGACATGGAAGGGGTATGACAGACTGGCAGTCCCATGCCCTTGAAACATCAGTGCGTTGTCTGCGGCATTCCCACAGTAAATAGGGAGTGTGCCACATAGCAGTAGTGGGCCATATGCTGTGAACATGCCTGAAAGGTGTGTAGGAAAACCATTATGATGTGTGTGGTGTGGAATGACAGCTGTGGCAGATAGCGTCACCCCAGCAAGTGCACTGGTACAAGGATTTGATCCATACCAGATCAGCAGGTCCCCACAGATGCAATGTACCACAACCTGGATGTGGTTCCATGGGCACTAGACACTGGTGGGTGGTGCATTCAATCACAGACCCTCGTATTGGTATGTCTCTGCATGACAGTGTAGTATTCCTATCAGGAAGCATCACTGTATGGCTGCTGACAATAGTGACAGTGACAGAAGCAGGGTGTAATGTCCATATGCAGTTCTTGGGATTGCTTACTGCAGTCATGTACATCCCAGCATGATCTGGATACCTGCTCATGGTCCCACACCCTACAGCATACCTGCAGCACTGGGAGCCACAGAAAGTGGGGAGAAAACATCTGCCATCACTGTATGAGGTGTGTGATGGGGATGACATGGCCCTATGGTGGGACATGCCTCCATACCCATCAGCACTGCCAGCCCCAGCATCACCAGTTTGGGGGTCAGGGGTTATACACAGTGGAGGCATATTGTGATGTGACAGCACACACATAGCCATCAGCTGGTATATGAATGTCTGCAGCTATGGCCACTGGCACTGCCATTAGACTGTGATGTGTGGGGCCAGATTGGAGTGGGTGACTTGAACAGTGTGCAGCACTGCAGGCCCTGCATGTAGTTGTAACACAGGTGCTGTGTCTGGCAGGGCAATGATCACATCACACATCATTAGCTGTACCTATACAGTCACTGTACTGGCTATAGCAGCACTTCTAACCATCACAGCTGGCAGTAGCTTCCCATACACATGGTATATGCCAGCAGACAGAGCCGCTTATGGTCAAGAGGCACAGGTACAATATGTTACACTATATATCATTCAACATGTGTTATAACGGTTTGTGGATAATGGCACAATACTGCATTATACTACCTCTGACAGCTCTGTAGACTGTGGTCAATCATTATTCACTATAGGTATCCTGGGATACCCAGGGTAGGATATGTTTCATTGACCACCTACTGCTGGCATAGCTGCAGAAAACTACTACATTCCAGTGCAGTTAACTGCAGTATGGTGAGGTAAAGTCCCATCACTGGTTGTTGACAGACACGCCAAGTGGGATGGGCCCACCACAGGATGCATGTGTCTTCCACCACCAGATATGCCTGGTAGCAGCACATGGGGCTGTTACATCAGCTTTGGCTGGTCTATCCACTGGCATTTCCTGTGACCATAGTGGGGTTAGGAAAATCCCAACTTATGGGATGTTGTAACACCATGGTGGTGCAAGCCCCCTTCTTCCTGGTGTACTAGTGCATCCATTGCAAGGACAGTGCAAGCCCAGCTGGCACAGGCAGCCCCACATCTGGAATGACATAAGTGTGGCATAAGCTGCTCCTTGCACCATTCCTTGTTAGTGCAAGCACCAAGTGCCATTCCCAACTGTTTGAAAATTGTATCTGCTATGTTTTTTCAATGTATTCATTAAATTTTTTTGTAGATTCTATTTGTGCTCCATTCTAGTGGGGAACTCTCTCAGGCATCCCCGCTACCCATGAGCTCTACCTCTCACCTGAAGCTTCTCTCTCCTCACCCCTGCAACAACCCAACAGACCCCCTCCAACTCTGCACCCCCTGAGGTGGGGCTGCCCTATCTGCTCAAGGTGCTCTCTATAGGAATCCAATGTGCCTGCTGGGTGGTCAGCCCTAGCAAGGAGAGAAGCCCAGCATTGGAGTGTGGCTTCATGGGACGTGGTGCCATCGTCTATTCCTGAGGATCAGATTTTTCTTTGGTTTCCTCCCCTAGGAGTGCATTGTGTAATGATGCCTGCACATAGCTGCCCTGCTGACATCTGTTGCACTCCTCCCCTTATGTCTGGGGTCACCATTTGAAATGCCAGGATGAATTTCTTACCTCCCGCCACAGCTCTCTTGGTCAGTCTCATGTACACGGCTTTCACCATGACCAGCAGAGACTAACGACCCTTCCAGTTTGGCTAAATCAGGGTAGAATTTCATCGGGGTGGCCACACAGAGTGGGGGCAAGCTATGTTCTAAATTGTGATCCAAACCACCTGCCACCATTATTCAATTGGACACCTGACTGACCAAGACTATTTGGTCTTGGTCCACAAATGCACTGTGTTCATTATAATCTAATTTTCCCTTACGGGCATGATTGGTCATCACTGGACAATGAGCTTGTCCTAGTTCCTCAAATATTCTTACATTTACTTTAAAGTCCTCAGTCTGTTTATGTCTAGGACAATCATATATCTAACACATGTATTTCCTACCAGAATCTATAAGACACCATCCTATATATTTATGTTGAAATTCTGGGCATGCCAAATCTGTACAGTTGACCATATGAATATAACCAGGAATTGTAATTTTAATTGTACCGGCATGACCTATAAAACAGAAGTCCAAATTTGGCTTAGTTTTTTAATTTAATACATTCTAAGTCATAGGCTCTTAAGTGTATTAGATTGGACTGAGAAGCAAGAACAAAAGAGTCAAAATCCATGCTTAGAAATATTTTAACTTTGATATTAAAGTTCAAGAATTACAAAGTAATTTTTGAATTAATGCAAGTTGTTGCAAGTAGTCAATTACAATTTAAATGACAGTTACAATTTTTCTGAACAGCAGTATAAGTGAAAATAATTTCTTCACTGCCACCAAAATAGTCGCAATAAAAGAAATACAAATAAAATAATGTAGGCATATGTTATCCCCAGATACTATGCCTGGGGTATAGGCAACAACCCATCCACAGTACCAACTGATGTCCACCTAAGGTTCTAGGAACTGGGATGACTATAGGTTCTCCCTCTGTAGGCTCTTACCTTGACTTGGGTTTTGGTGGATTTATATACTCCTGTCAAGGCAGCAAAATAAGTGGGTCAGTACTTTGACAGCTTTTAGCCTTAGGTCAGTTTTTACAGACCAGGTGACTGCAAATTGATGGTTAGGTGTTGAAAGGCTGTCTGTGACCCCAAGACATC
Source organism: Neoceratodus forsteri (assembly GCA_016271365.2). NCBI lineage: Eukaryota > Metazoa > Chordata > Ceratodontiformes > Ceratodontidae > Neoceratodus > Neoceratodus forsteri. The sequence continues at coordinate 1,121,223,027 of CM057449.1, read as the reverse complement.
TGATTGATATAGGGAAGCATTTGGGCTGTAACCTTGGCCTGACGTAATTGGATTACGTCTGAGATGGCTGGGAAATTTTTCTTAAATACTAAAAATAAAGTTGTGCTATCAGGTGAGACAGGCAGCCTGGGAAATGTTTTCACTAACCAAAGGTGTAAACATCTGGCCACTCGTGTGGTTAGTTGTTTACTGGAAGGACAAGGTTGGTTTCCAATTAACCTTTGTGATTAGCCTGAACATGTGAAAATACACTGCCTGTGGTTACCAGAGGAAAGTATCCAACAGGTGAACAAGGTTTAAAAGGTCACTCTTAGTGCTCAACATCTTTAGCAATTAATTCATCCTCAGTAATTAATTCTGTCCAAAATTAAAGAAATAAAAAATACAGGTGCCTAAGTTTTGAACTTGGCTATGATCAATGTCAAATGCACACTGAAATTCACAAGTAAATATTAATTGCAAATTGTTAATCAATTAATAGACAAGGAAATACCTAAATATTGAACATGGCTATAATTAATGTCAAACACACACTGAAATTCGTAAGTAAATATTAATTATAAATCAATAAAAAAGCATTGAGCTTGGCTATGTTTATATGCTTAAAAGCTAATGGGTGGAATCCATTCATGGTGTCCAACCCAAGATCCTGGGAGGAATATTTGCAACAATCTTTCAGGCCATCATGCCCCCAAGCTCTGGGTTAATTTCTTCATTGATTGGGGGCAATGGAGCAGGCAGACCCAGTGGGGCAAACAGACCCAGTGGGACAGGCAGACTCCGTAAAGGGGTAGGCAGACTCGGTGGGGTAGGTAGACCCGGTGGGATCTGGGTTGGATTGCAGGCAGAGTACAATGCAGGTACTGCAAAGGTAAAACAGATATTTATGCCGAATGTCAAAGATCAAGCAAATACAATGTACAGTAAATGTAACAAAGGCTTTTGAAGACTTGTGGCACAAGTACGGTAAACAGCATCACATCTCCATGAATCCATACATTGCAAATATGATATTTACAATGCCAGAAGCCACATCTTTAATGTACTGTAGATAGTGCACTAGGTAAGTGTAATGGGCACTAGGTAAGTGGGATTTTCACTTGTTCCAAGGCAGTTGTATCAAAACCAGATATTGAATATTCTATGTGGAGGAGGACTAAATTACAAAATTCTATAGTGCTGCTTTAAATAATAGACACTGGAGTCCTGGCTTCCTGGGTCTATGTATGTTTCCATGATAGACATGTCATTATCCAGAAACATGGGTCAAACCAAGTGGATTCACTTGCCCTGCTCTCAATGCCACAAGGTGCCTGTGTCCTCTGCCCTCTGGCTGGAGGGCAGAAATTATTTGGATCCTCAGAGACGGGTATGGAATATTGATCTGCTGGCATCAGTGAGTAACAATCATACTATATATTGCACATTGCCTGTTGTGACTGTTTGCAAAATAGTGGTCTTAAGGTGTCTCAAGATTTTAGATCCACTCACTGTATACTGTACATTAGTAGATAATAATTCAAGAGAGGTACTGTATTGTCATTAAAGTGAAGTATTGTACACGCAATGTAATGTAGTAGCACATCACTAACATCAAAGAATACTGAAGTTTCTTATAAATTATGAGCTATGTAATAGAATTAAGCACACAATCTCAGTGACTATTCTGTGTCTGTCACAAACTACATTTAAACCGTCATCACTATCATGAGCATGCATTGCCAGTAGCAATCTCAAACAACATGTTGAACTGCAATACTACAGTGACCTATTAAAGAACTAGTGTACAATAAACATAGAAACATAGACTTTGATGGCAGATAAGGACCTCTTGGCCCATCTAGTCTGCCCATTTCCCTACTTACAGGATAGGCCGCAGATCCTAGTTAACCAACAGCCTATTTCTTCCTACCCCCCACAAGAATTGCCTTATGTCTATCCCACGTATTCTTGAATTCTCCCACAGTGTTAGACCCCATGACCTCCTCAGGAAGGCTGTTCCATGCATCCACTACCTTCTCTGTGAAAAAATACTTCCTCATATTGCCCCTGAACCTCCCCCATTGTCTTTAAATTGTGTCCCCTTGTTCTTGCATGTCTCTTTTTCTGAAAGATGCTACACTCTTGGACTTCGTTGATTCCACTGAGGTACTTAAGCATTTCTATCATACCCCCCTCCCTCCTTTCCTCAAGGGTATACATATTAAGCTCTTTTAGTCTCTCCTCATATGGCTTCTCTTGCAGACCCTGCACCATTCTAGTTGCCCTCCTCTGGACTGCCTCTATCCTGTCTATGTCTTATGGAGATGGGGTCTCCAGAACTGGATGCAGTACTCCAGATGGGGTCTCACCAACTGTCTGTACAGAGGATAACAACTTCTTGTTTTCTGCTGGTGATGCCTGTCTCTATGCATCCCAGTATACCCCCAGCTCTCCTTACTGCCTTCTCACATTGCTTGCAACCTTAAGGTCATCTGATATGATTACCCCCAGGTCCCTTTCCTTTTTGGTTTTTGTTACTACCTCCCCCATTGTGTAATCTTCCCCTGGGTTTTTGTTTCCCAGGTGCATTATTTTGCACTTCTTTGCATTGAATCCTAGCTGCCATACTGCTGACCATTCCTCCAACCTTGCTAAGTCCCTTCTCATCCTTTCCACGCCTCCTTGTGTAACAACCCTGTTGCAGATCTTTGTGTCATCAGCAAAGAGGCATACTTTTCCTTCCAGTCCCTCTGCAATGTCACTTATAAAGACATTAAAAAGGACTGGACCCAGTACTAAACACTGCGGTACCCCACTAGTACCCCTCTTTCTTCAGAGTAGACTCCATTTACAATTACGTTCTGTGTCCTGTTGTCCAGCCAATGTTTTACCCAGACTACCACCCTGGGACCCACTCCCAGGCTGGTTAATTTGACTATTAATCTTTTGTGTGGGACTGTGTCAAATGCCTGGCTAAAGTCTAGGTAGGCCATGACCACAGCCACTCCCTGGTCTACTACTTTGGTCACCCAGTCAAAGAAACCAATTAGATTCATCTGACATGACCTTCCTGCTGTGAACCCATGCTGTCTTGGGTCTTGTGCTACACTGGCCTCTAGATACTCAACAATTCTTTCCTTCAGAAGTGATTCCATCATTTTCCCTACCACAGAGGTCAAACTGACAGGTCTGTAGTTTCCTGCCTGTGTCTTGGTCCCACTTATGTGAAGAGGAATCACATCCACCTTCCTCCAGTCCTCGGGTACCATGCCATCCTCCCATGATTTGTTAAAAAGGGTAGTCAGTGGTTTCACTAGTTCTCCCCTTAATTATTTTAGAATTCTTGGGTGAATTCCATCAGGCACCATTTCTTTGTCCACCTTCAGTTTTAGGAGTTCTTTCAGAACCCTTTCTTCTGTGAAAGGAATGGGATCAACCCCCATATCCAGAGTGCTTCTGTTAATTGGATTAGTCACCTCCCCCTCCTCTTTTGTGAATACTGAGCAGAAATATTCATTCAGTATTCCTGCTTTTTCACTATCCCCCTCTGCCCACCCACCGTTCATTCTATTCAGCCTTACTATCCCTTCGTCTTTCTATGCTCACTGATGTACCTATAAAAGGTTTTATCCCCCTTCTTAACTAAGATGGCTATCCTTTCCTCAGTTTGGGCCTTTGCTATTCTGACTTCCCTCCCTGCTTTTTTCTGCCTTAACTGGTACAGCTCTCTGTCCTGCTCCTTCTGTGTTTCCTTATACTTCCTGAATGCTATCTTTTCTCCTGACTTTCCCACACCTCTTTTGAGAACCATAGTGGTTTTTCTTTCATTTTGATTTGTTTATTTGCTTCACACAAAGGCTTGTTGCCTCTGTGATGGCAGTTTTGATTATTCCCCATTGTTGCTCCACCCTTCCTTCTAGCCCTTTTGCTAGTGCTTTTCTGAGGCACTCTCCCATCTGGCCAAAGTCAGCCCTCCTGAGGTCTAGTACCTTCACTTTTGTATGGCTTGACTCTGTAGCTGAGTTTAACGTGAACCACACTGTTTGATGGTCGCTTGTTCCCAGATGGCAAACCACTTCTAGATCTGAGATCCTCTCACTGTCTCCATTTGAGAGTTTGAGTTCTAAGATTGCTCCCTCATGAGTGGGTTCTGAAACTAGCTATCTGAGGCATGCCACCTGTAGGGCATCGAGAATGGCCCTGCTCTTGGATGTGGCAGCAGCAAGTGTGCTCCTGTTAACATCTGGCATATTCAGGTCTCCCATCAACAGTATCTCCCCTTTCTCTGCCATCCTAAGAATGCCTTCTATCATATCCTTGTCCATTCCCTCCTCCTGACTTGGGGGTCTATATACAACCCCTGTGCGGATTGTGATGCCACTTCCAGTCTCCAAGGTGACCCTCAGTGCCACCTCTGCTCCCTGTTTACTCTTTTATTCAGTTGCTTTTATCCCTTCCTTTACATAGAGAGCTACTCCTTCCCCCTTTTCTCCCCTCCCTGTCTCTCCTGTAGGTTACGAACCCTGGTATGTTAACATCCCAGTCATTTTTCTCTGTGTACCATGCTTCTGTAACTGCTACGATATCCAGGCATCCCTCTTCCATCAAGGCCACCGGTTTAGGGAGCTTGTTGCCCAGGCTATGGGCATTGGTACTCATTATCCTCCATTTCCTGATGGCCTTACTCCTTTTTGCCCCATCCCTGTTCTTCTTGCCTTTGTCACTTTCTCCATTTACCCCTGCCCTTCTCCCTATCAGCATCTCTATGTTGGTGTTTACTGCACTTACTACCGTGACTTTTTTGGGAGGGCTAGGATTTCCCTCCTCCTTTCCAGTGCCTCCCCCCTTGGATAGTTTAAATACTTGCCAATGAAGCATTTAAACCTATCACCTAGGATCCTGGTTCCCCTCCTGGACAGATGCAGCCCATCATGCCAGTATAGGCTTGCATCACTCCAGGTAGATTCCCCAGTCCCCAGTGAAGGCAAATCCCTGAGCTCTGCATCAGTTTTTCAACCACTGATTGAATCCCAAGGTATGGAGTACCCTAGCCTCTCATATGCCATAGACAGGCAGCACCTCCGAGAAGGTTACCGTGCATGCTACTTGTCTAAGTCCCTTCCCCAATTCAACAAACTTCTTGCACTGCTCTGATCACTTTCTTAGCCAGGTCATTTGCCCCTAGGTGGACAATGACATCCAGCTCCCTCCCCTGTGCAGCTGCTCTGGCAATCCTGAGGATTCGCTCCCTGTCCCTCCAAGCCATGGCGCCAGGCAGGCACCTTACCTCCCTCTCCCCTTCCTCCCCAAGTTCTACATTCCTAACAATGGAGTCCCCCACCAGGAGTTGTTTCCTTCCCCTGTAGTGTCCCATGCCACCCTCCTGTGGGCCTCCTTTGTGGAGGTTCCCAGAATCCTCCTTGGTCTCCACTGTGGATGCCTCCATAGAGGAACCACGCTTTGCCAGAATGGCATAGGAATTGTGGAGGGGTACAACTGGAGGGATGTGCCTCTATTCCACCACCCTCACCCTCCCTGAGCCCACTGTGGTCCAACCGCTCCTCTTTCTTGGCAATCTCTGAGGCAACGGCAGTGGCCCTTGTGGTCCTTGGATGGAAGAGAAGGTCCCACAAATCCTGGCCAACTCAGCCTGGAGATAAGCAACCTCCCCCCTCAGCCCAGAGAGGTGCCTGCAGATGGGACAACACCGCATCCTCCAGAACATCTCCCGAAAGACTGCTGCTCCACAGCCACTGCACTGCACCACTCCCATCATGCCTTATTTCTGGCCCCTTCACTATTGTTTGGAATCCTCCGTTTTTTTTTGTTTGTTTTTTTTGTTTCCTTCTCTCTCTGTTTACTTACTGCCTCTGTGCCCTTTAAGCTCCTGGTTGTCCTGTTCTGAGACAAGAAGATCCTATATTTCTCAGTAGACCCCTTACTTGCTTAGAGGCAGACCTCCAGCAGCTAGAGGGGGCCAGAGAGCTACTCTTGTCCTTCTAGGATGGTGCGTCTTTGGTGGCTCTGTGATCACTCACTTCCTGCTCCAAAACAGGAAGTTCCTGTTGTCAGTAAAATCCTGTGCCTATAAAAGTAGAACTAGTTTTGGGTGGGAGGGTGGAGGGGAGGGAAGGTGGGCACTATAGTTTTTTTAGAAGAGTGTAGAGTAGAAGAGTTCTACTTCTTTAGTCCCAGTAGAGAAGTCCAGTCACACAGCACTCCTTCCTTCTGGTGTTCTCTGCCAAGCCTCTAACAGAATCTTTCTAAGGCAGTGTTTACATCTAGTTTCCTTCTAGCTAAGCCACTCCCCCTACTTACTAGATCTTTCTACAAGTAATTTAAACTGCACAGCAATCAAGCCCCTTCAGCCACCTGAGATCTGCACCTAGATAACTGTTCAGATAACCACTTTAGCTAACTGAGACAAACACACCAATTTTTTTTTGTTTGTATTTTTTACCCTAAATTAAAGGTACCAGTAGAAAAGTTCTACTTCTTTAGTCCCAGTAGAGAAGTCCAGTCACACAGCACTCCTTCCTTCTGGTATTCTCTGCCAAGTCTCTGACAGAATCTTTCTAAGGCAGTGTTTAAATCTAGTTTCCTAGTGGTCTTGATATATTATGGGAAAAATGAAATACTGTAGCATCATAGATAATCTCAAAATATGAAATGCACAGTTCCACGTCATAACGGTGAATACAAAACCACGCTGAATAAAAACAGCCACTAAAAAACAAGCATTTGTCAATGCTGAATGTTTGCTTGATGGTATTAGCTTTGGAAGTGCAGGAGTTAGACAGATGCAGAATAGGAATGGCAGTGAAGTATTGAACTTTGCGTGAACACCACCTCCATCCTGTAGAGATGGACAAGGATTGCCATAGGTTTTTGGGTCATCGCCCATGATGGTCATGCCATGTCACCTCACCCTATTCTGCAGACACCGGCACGTGTTGAGGTGTGCCTTAGGGTGTTTGGCTTTACAGTCACCCCATTCCATAAGGACATATGGTGAAATGGGCAAAGCATAGGAGAATGTGGTGAAGTCTGGGGCCGAGGTGTCCAAGGTACACCTCAATGCCTGTCAGTGGCTGGGGGGTGGGGGTGGGATGGCATGAGCAATACAGTCGGCAATCCAAAGGCACACCTCAATGCCTGCCAGTCCCTACAGGGTAGGACGTTATGGTTAGAAACCCTAATGCCGCAGGCATTTGTTGGTATTTGCACTACAAATTTTCAACATGGCCTTTTTGTGACCCCACCTCATGAAAGCATTTGGGACCTCTTCTCATGATGAGTGGCAGCGTGATTTTGTCAGTATCCCGAACATTGAGTTCCAACAGCGACAGTGCCATTCTGCGCCACATATATTAAAACACAGATCAGGCAGGATGTGAAGAATGACAGCTGTAGCATCCATAGGGAGGTGTGAAGATATGTCAGTGTTGAAAATCTGTAGTAAGAATATTAAAAATACTTGCACTTCTGAGCATACATGGAAACTGTGCAATGCATGCGCGTAACACAGTCATTTTATGGACTTTTGTCACCAAATTTTCAACATAGGCATTTTAGGACCTCTGCTAATGAACAGTGTCACTGTGATTTTTGTAATGTGTCCTGAACACAAATTTCCCACAGTGACCATGCTATTCTGCATTGAAAGGGCAAAAACACATTTTGGCCAGGATGTGAAAAATGACAGCTATACTGTTCATAAGGAGGTGTGGAAAATGGCAATGTTGAAAATCTGGAGTGAAAATATTCAAATTTGCAAAGTTATGAGCGTGCATAGCAACTGCTCAATGCATGCTCATAAAACAGTCATTTCTTGGATTTTTCCCACTAAATTTGCAACATAGACTTTTTTGACAGCCCGCCTCATGAACACTGGCACTGTCGTTTCGTTAATCGGTCCCAAAAGGTGATTCCACACAGTGACCGCAAAATCACCTTTTGGGACTGAATAACACCATGACAGTGGCTGAATTCATGAGGAGGGTCCATAACCCCATGTTGAAAATTTGGTGCCACAATTCCCAAAATGCCTGAGATATGCACCAAAGTTGAAAAACCCTATTTATGCCATTATACAGCTTACCGGCATTTCCTCAGTTTGCAGTGGTTTTGAAGAGTCCAGATGTGTTCCCAGTCCACGAAGATCATTACGTTGGGCTCTGGAGGTAAATATGGGATGGGGGTGGGGACAGGTGTAAAAGGGGTGGGGAAAGGGTTTGGGAGGGCCAGACCCGGATAAGGACCGTTTTTGTTTGATAGGAAAAACATTGCATGACTTTTGTTTTACAGGGACATTTAACAGGACATTTGGCATGCTGAGGTGGGCTCCAGCATGCCAACCTAGTGTTTGGTTAGAGGCGACTATAGCCGAGGATTGGGCACCCCCCTCTGCACAAACCTACGTTTTGTGTGTGTGTGTGGTGGGGACATTATGCCGACTGGGAGTGAGCTCCCCCGTCGACAAATTAATTGTGGATGGGGGACATTATGGTGACGGGGACTGGACTCCCCCGTTGGCAAATGAAACTCAGATGGGGACTGAAGCCGGCAGAGATTGGGGCCCCCGTCAGAAAACAAATATTGTTTGGGGGGGCACATGCTGCCGAGGGGGATTGGGCAACCCCTCAGCACTGGGGACTGCATAATACGTTTGTGAACGTGGCGGCAAGCTTCCCACCATGTTCACAAACAGTATTACGCTAGCTCATGTTCCGCCCTGCAATGATGGGTCACTCCCTCATCACAGCGGAATGACTGATGCTGCAATGATGAGGTGGACCCGATTGCTGTGGCAAAAATGTTTGTACTTGCTGGCACTTTTGGAGACCAATGTCATCAGCACACTGTGCCTCCATTGGTCCACCAGTGCCAAGCCCCAAATGCAGTGCCTCTCTTGGCTGTAACAGTGCCACGCCTCCACAACCCGCTTCTCTCCTAAGCTGTCACATAATGTTTCTTGCACATGTGCACAAGCAAATATAAAAATGACAAACAAAACAGCGCATAGCACTGTAGCATGCTACAAAACTGCATTGCTACCTTTGCATATTCTCTGTTGAACTCTGCCCCCTGCATCCACTATTTGCAGATGGCTTTTGCCACCCACACCCCCGACTTAAAAATAACCAACCTGGGGAAAGCTGACACTGAGGAATGGGGAAAACTCAGGAGGGGGGCTACTCCCAAGGGAGACGGAAGTTGGCAGGGGGCGAATGTTGGGGGGACCTGTGAGTGGGGGGAACAAACTCAGGAGGGCAGGCAAAATGGGAGGTAAACAAGTACAACACACATACCTAAAAAAATCGCTCTTAGCCAGTTCTGAACCCAGGTCCATCAGCCACACCAGCAATGATTCTAACCACTACACTGGACAGCCAGCTCAAAACTGGCAGCACAAACAATTCCCCATAAACTCTATACCATAACTACTCTCTACCAGACCAAAATCACTCAAAAAGTGCACACCTAATGATGTGCTATTCAAAGCACATAGCCCATTACACATTCACTGTTTTCACATCGCCCTTTTTGACTCACTGTAAAGGACTTGCTATATTCATGGGATACCAACTGCACTGCACTGAAATTATAGAACAGTGCAGTATATCTTTTCCAATCACTGCAGAACCACAGCAGACCAGTGGTGGAAGTTCTGCCAAGGGAGCAAGATGCACTGCTCTGCTGCATGAGATTCCCTACCCAGCTTGGGATGCACCTGTTCCTGTCTTCAGGTGCCAAGTAGTTTGTTGCTTGCTTGTTTGATCATTTTTTCAGTAAAAGCAGGCTTCACAACAATGTTGGGGAAGGGCGATAAAGATGTAAACCAATTGACATTTAGTAAGATAAAGATGTTATGATATTTCACTGCACAGCATGTATGTTTATAATACACTCCTTTCTTTGCAGCTTCCATGCAACAGAAAAGTTGACATTCTGCTGCATAACAACTCTAATTTCTTTTACTGTTTCCTTACAGGGGGAGATCAGGGTGATCAGGCTCTGCCTGATGGAGGGGGAGGAGGTGGATATTTGTGTGGGCAGCACATACATGACCCCTACACTGCCAGAGATGGAGGTTTAGCACCAGAGGCTGACAGTGGGAACAGGGACTAGAGCCACACAAGAGGGAGTGATCAGCACCAGGACAGCAGAGGGGCAGCTGTCACAGTGGAGCAATAGAAATTCTGCTACCTCAGCAGCTTTTTCCCAAATAGTATATTAAGAAATGTTAACCACAAATAAAAATATGGTGGCACTGGGACAGTGCTTAATAAATGTCAAAGTTAATAAATAAAAACCTATTTTTGTATGAAATGTAATCCTTCTAAGGAACTTTTGTATGTTTTACCTTGTGATGGCTTTGGGGGAAGGGGGTTACAGTTTAACCAGTGTTTAATAAACAAAGTCTGAAAGGAACCCCCCCACCAAGCATTCTCCAGGGAGCTGACTTTCAGTGGCCAAGGTCTTTAGCCTACTTGCAACAGAGCAGCTCCTCGCAATGTTATGGGAGGGATGATTGTCCCATCCACCCACCCAAGGTCAGCCCCTAGATTTATAGATTATTTAAGATCACGTGACCCCCAGACATAACATTTTTAAATTCCTACTTTCCCATTTGCAGTTTATACTTTGTCTCCACAAGGAGTCAGTGTAGAGCTGCAGGATTCACCCTCACTCTGCTGTTCCTTCTACCTTCCCTCTAACCTCATCTTCTTCTTCCTCTTCTACCTGTATGCCCTGCTCTTGTAACCCTTCTGTCATCTTCTTTTCTCTTTTCTCTATCCTTCTTGTCCTGAGTCTCGATCCTTGCACCTGCTGCACCAAAGGCAGCAACCTTTCTTCTGCACCAACCAGTCTGCCTAGTTGCCTTAGTACCCTTTCACAGTATCATACTTCTCCCCTCTCCACCAATCTCATAGACCCTTCCCCACCTCTGCACTCAGCACCCACCCTTCCCACCTTCAGGTATGGGGCTCCCAGATCTGGTTAGTCTCCCTGTCCTGCTACTGCTTCTCTCTTCCTCCCCCTCTATCCCCACCTCAATTCCTACAACACAATGTTCACCCTATCTGCACGGTCACCAATACATTGTGTACTGGCACCAATTGTGATACTCCACTCCCCACCACACTGCCCCTTAAACTGCCTAGGTGCCCTCTTAAGCACTCTCACTTATTGTCTCTTCTTCTATTTCTACATATCCACTCCCTCCCCATCCCAGCCTGTGTCCACAAGCCTACCTTTTGTGAACTTTCTACCGAAGCATAAAGGATGAAACACATACTCTACAGGCTAGCTATTTTATTCTTGTTCCTATTGGGTAATGTTCACCCTAACCCAGGGCCCATTGCACAGCCTTACCCTTCTACACCCTTAACACACCGTGCTGATGGCCTCCTTTTGGCATCAATAAATATTTGTAGTCTGCTATGGAAACATGACCTCCTTCAAGGGTGGATCCTACAGCACAAACCCAGATATATTAGAAGTAGTTGAAACCTGGCTCTGCCCTAAAGTACCTGACTCTGCCATCACCTTGAGTGGCAACCATCTCTTTAGAGAAGACAGGTTGGGAAAAAGGGATGGTGGTTGTGCCATCTACGTTCGCGATTCTATTAAAGTGAAGGTTATCCAAACTACCCCCCACCCCCGCCTACAGTGCTCAGACTCTGTCTGTGAAACTGGCTATTAGCAGCTCTGGCAAACAACTTATTGTTATGTCTGCTTACCTCCCTCCCCAGAACACCAAGCCTGCCTTCCACTCCTTCTTAGATTGCATTTCCCAATTTCCCAGGAATGCTGAGGTCATTGCATTAGGTTACTTCAACACTAACTGGTTGTCCCTCACAGCAGCTCAGCAAAGGGATGCTGTGGCAGCCCAGCAAAGGGACACTGTGGCAGCCACCAACTTAATACAGGTTGTCCCATCTCCAATCAGGATTAATTATAACATGGGCATCAGTACCCTTGTAGATCTAATCCTTATCAATCTCCCACAGTGTATCTGCAACGTTACAGTACTACCTAATGTGTTAAGTGACCACTCCCTTAGTCTGCACATGGACACAACACTCCCCAAAACTTCCTCCTAAGTTCTCTTTCCAGCACACCCTTAGAAAGGGCTCACTCTGGAAGTTCTCAGAATATCTCTTGAACTGTGACTGGTCTCCCCTGAACACCACCAACAACGTTGACAATGCCCTGGCTTTCTTTATCACAACCTTTAACACCACCTGTGACATCTTTGCCCTGCCCTCTAAATGAGTCATAAAAGGCCATAACACCCCATGGATTACAGGAGACCTTCTGGATCTCATGTTTGCTTGTGATAATCTCTGGCACAAAGCACTAGCCTCTGGTCTCCCTGCTGACAGACAACAGTACCGGCTGCTAGAAATGCATGCACCAGGGAACTTCACCGTGGCAAGGTAGCCCACTTCCAAGCCATACTCTCTTCCACTTGGGGCTCGGGAAAGAAGTTTTGGGATAACATAGAGGACCTTACAGGTAAATCCAACATTTCCTTACACACATTATTGAACATCAATGGTGCTACTACTCAGGACCCACTGCTCATTGCTCATACCTTAAACACTGCATTCTCTGATATTAGTGGGGTACTACCCCCTGACTTCTTCAACTCATCCTCCTACCCCAACCCCCTCACAGGAATTCCCCCATTTCACTTTAGGACCATCTGAAGCTAAATCATACCTCTCTAAGATTCTTGGGAAATCTCGCTACAGTGGAGACTCCCTAGACCTGAAGCTTCTGCATCTGGTCCTTGACGTGGTTCTAATCTCCCTTACCAAAATTCTTAATCTCTCCTTGTGTCTTGGCCAATTCCCCTCTCAATGGAAATCTGCTGTTGTGACACCAATCTTCAAGAGTGGTGATAGAACTTCCCATAATAACTACCGACCAATCTCTATTCCCCCCCATCTCCAAAGCCCTGGAAAGAATAGTTTCTGACCAACTCTCCAATTATCTCTCCACTTATAACCTCCAATGTTGTCAGCAACATGGTTTCAGGAAGGGTCATCGTACCACCATGGCCCTCCTGGAATTCATAGAGTTCATTCATAAAGCCCTTGACCGTGGTCATCTAGTTGAGTCTGTGTACATAGACCTGACCAAGGCTTTTGATACTGTAAATCATGCCATCCTTATTAACAGCTTCTCATCATTGGGCCTCTCCCCTGGTGCCACCTCCTGATTTTCTAACTACCTCAGTGGGAGAACACTGCAGGTAAAAATCAATGATACCTTCTCCACCAGTCTGCTGGTTCAATCTGGGGTCCCCCAAGGATCTATACTTGGCCCACTGTTGTTCAGTCTATTCCTCAATACCCTCCCACTTGCCTGCTCTGGCAGATGATACTTTATGCGGATGAGACAGTAATATTCTGTAGTCACCCTGACCCCTCTCCTCTGCAATCTGAACTACAAAGACTCTTCTCTGAATCTGAATCCTGGTTCTCCCAACACAAGATCATCCACATTACAAAAAAACAAAAATGATGGTGTCTGTAAATCTCCAAAATAAATACAGTGGCATCCCTTTACCCATTCACAACTGTCATAACTCACCCCTTGAGCAAGTTAATACGTTCAAATATCTTGGCATCACCCTTGATTCCACCCTCTCCTATCATGAACACATTAACACAGTCAGTTCAGCAGTTAACACCAGGTTAGGACTTCTTTATAGACATAGGTCTGCCATGACACCAGAAGCCCTCCACCTGACAGTAACTAGCTCGATTTTGTTCATAATTGATTATGGAATGGTGTTTTATGGTACAGCCTCAGACTCTGCACTAAGTAGAATTAGGGTAGCCATGAACAAGGCATGTTGGCTAGTAACCAGTTGTGACTTACTCACTCACACCTGCTTCCTCTATCAACGTACCAACTGGCTTAATTTTGTAGGGAGGCTCTTTTAGCAAACCAGCTTGGTAGCAAGGAAGATTGCTTTGGGTCTCCCCCCCCCCACTATCCAGCATCTCATAACCCCCTCACCCACCATTTGGAACACCAGAAGCACCTCCCAAGCCTCCTTCATGATCCCGCATTGTAGGGCTTCCTTGAGGCAGCGTGTCTTCATGAACTGGGCACCTCATTGTCTGAACATTTTCCCCCCAGAGACCTCCTCAATTGCCAAATTTGGTCCTTTCAAATACAAACTCCGACAGCATCTTCTCGCCTCCTTGGAATGTGAATGTCTCTAGCCCATCATATAGTTACCTCTCATGTTCTCCCCTCCTCATCACAACTCTCCCATGGCAATGTCACCTTCAACTGCCTTGGATCACTACTCTCCTCAACTCCCTAACACCTTTTTCTGTCTCCCCTTCTTTTCTCCTCTCTATCTCTTTAGTGTTATGTACAGCAGGGCCTTGATTAAACCTGCCTATTGTGTACTGTATTACCAAATCTGACTGTCGTATTTTAGTACTGTGGTGACTGCATAATATTCCAACATCTTCCCATGGCTCTTTGATCTGTAACAACTGTGTTACCTGCCACTTTTGGTCTCAACTGTTTCCTTATTGCTCCTATGTGCGTGCACTTACTTAGTGTTGCCTGTAACTATATGTCTGTTTTGATTTTCTGACGTGAAGCCTTTGTAAAACAGTTTTTAACTAAAAGGATTGTAATTCTAATATTTTCAATAAATAAATAAATACAAATAAAAAAATGAATCCCATTTACCAGATTGAATTGTAATCCTGATACCAATGTGTCACTCCTGGGTCCACCTTATTCATATTCATATTCATATTCCTGGTGGACCCCAGTACCTACTGTACTTTCCAGATGAGCACAAGGTGATTCAATTGGAAATTAACAGGAAAAGGAACTCTTTTTTCTATATTTGCTCAGTAAGTGGAGACACTGTCCTCTCTAGGTGGTGGAACCATTTATAGCATTCCATTGAGAAAGATGGCAGAGATGCAGGAACTCATACAATTTTGTAAGAGGTGGAGGAAGTGAGTTCCTGTGGATTCACACAACAGGAATTCTTCAATGAAGCCTTACAGTAGCATCATCTCACCAGAGTGTGATGTCTTGGAGATAGAACTTTATGCCAATTTTCAGAACTTGGAATACAGATTGAGACTTTGAACTGTGGCCATGTGCTTCTAGTGAACGAATATCAGAATTGTTTCTCTGCTAAAGAGAGCAGTTGCCTCGAAGTTGGCTCCAGATTTCTGGTCAAAAATGACTTTATTTCAATTTATAGGTTTATTATTTTCAAAGTTTCAGTCAGTTTTTCAATTCTCTGCATGAATTAGGATGTTAGTTGATTTATTTGGCATTTTGTTCCCGTTTCCGAGCGGTTCCAGGAACTGGAGAAGGCTACAACTACAGCGTGCTTCCTGCCTAAAGGAACCCAAATGTGATTGTTTAAAAATATTTGAAACCGCTCATAAATTTTACTTATTTTGCAGTCTTAGTCATTTCTGAATGTGGTTCTCATCTGAGGGGGAACAGAACTGCTTTTTGCAATTAAGATAAGAAATGCTTTATCTAATTTACATTTTGCTGTTTTTTTCCACCTATTAGGAGGAAAAAAGTATTCTAATCAACTGTGCTAGTGACTGGGAAACAAATAATTCATTTTCACATGCCTTTCAGCATTTTGCATAACTGTGTTATACCTGAAAAAACTAACCAGACCGACAGGCTTTAAATATTGTACAAGTTGTTTTCAGCTCCTAGCAAGGGCAGACTGCCACAAGCTTTGTTTAAAGCACACCTGGGCCCAGATCACAATTTTATCAACTGTGAGTTCTATAAAAGGTTTGCCCTAAAACCCCAAAGAAAAGGGCTTTAAAAAGAGATGAATTTATGGCTTCTTAGTATGCCTCTATGTCACCAAAGCACAACAAAGGCTCAGATGGAGTTCCAAATGATGGTGAAAAGCAAGCATCAGAGGTTCTTCTCCTCATAAACAGCAGCACACCCTGTCAAAGGGGACAGCTTAATAAGATAAAGCTGATCAACCATCATGTAAGCATAGTAAAGTTGGTAAAGATGTGGGGTGTCCAAAATGGTGGACCCTATTTCAGGTGATGTCAAAAATGCAAATAAAAGAGCCTCAGAGCAGTTACTGGAACCAGTGCCTGCCAAGAAAACAAAAGGAAAGCATGTTGATGTTACTCCTCCTACAACAGAAAAGGAGTAGGCAATGGATCAAACACAAATGCCCTCAACAGATGACATGACCAAAGCAAGGCAGTTTTTAATTTTTGTAATTAATTTTTATTAGAGATTTAACTTTTACAGATACATCATAAAAATGTAAGTAATTTATAACACCAAGAAAACACTGTATACAGTAATTACCTCATATTCTTATTTTATAATATATAAGGTGAGTCTAGACCAAATCAAGGAGAGAGGGGGTATATAAACAAGACTACGCTAATTCAAATTTCAAAAAATGAAGAAAATATGTACAGGGAGGGTAACAATCAAAGGTGACATTAAACTTTGCAGAACATTGTATTCCACTCAAACACAGAGCAGCTGTCTGTGACCATATTGATCCACTCTCCCTGGAATGCAAGGCAGTTTTTTCAAGCCTTTCCGGTTATGAGAAACGTCTTCAATACTCCTTCCGCCTCCCAAGGCTCATGCTCCAGACCAATTGCCTTTGGAGGATGGAGAGGATATGTGTTACAAGGAGCAGAAGGAGGAGGAAGGTGAACATATAGAACTTGATGGCTTACCTGAACAAGAGATTGGCTCCCCTCCTAGACCCACAGAGGGTTATACTTCTTACTCTGTGTTCATCAAACAGATGGACACCCTCAATATCCTCACTCATGAGACAGAGGATGATGAGGATGAAGTGGAGTTCCTGGATATGATGGAGCTAGCCCCCACAATGAAACTACTATTCCTCATCCACAGATCACTCAAAGAAGCTACTAGAAAAATCATTTTGGCAGTAATTGGCACCTATGTCAGCTACTGGCATCAATAAAAAAGTTGAAAAGAAATATTAGGTGGCTATGACATGGAATACCTGTATGCCCATCCTGATCTTGAAAGAGTGGTCCATGCAGCTGCTTGTAAGAAGGCCCTGATGCCCTTCTCCATATAGCCTCTTGAGAAGGAATCCAGGAAACTGGATACCATGGCCAAAAATGTGTACACAGCAGTTTCCCTACTCAGAAGGCAGGAAGCATATTTAATGTGTACAGCTCAGTACCAGAAAGCACTTTAGAAAGCAGTTGTGGCACTGACTGATAAGGTTAATGGTGAGGTGACACAGGATCTGGCTACCATAGCAAAGTCAGCACTGGATGCCACTGAATACTAGTTCCATATGGCTCTTGATAGAAATGACCCTGCTTCATGGGTGTTAGCCCATGCAGTGGCAGTGAGGAGTTTTGCCTGGCTAAGGGCTACCATCCTTTCCTAGGACACCCAGACCAAAGCCATTGATTTCTTCTTTGAAGGAAATTCCTTATTTGGTGACAAAACAGAGGAATGCATGAAAAAATGGACATGTACAAGACCACTTATAAAAATAATATTAAAAAGGAAAAAGTGTCCACTTCCTACAAGCCCTATAGAATGTGAGGCAGGAGTAGGGGCTACTATCCAAGATCATATTCCCCTGTGATTACCAACCCAAGTGGGTTACTTCATAGGCACTAAGGGCTCCAGATGTGCTACAGCACCACCACCCCAAGCCACAGCCAAAACAAAACCCTTGACAATCCTGTTCAGGTCATCAGTCAACCATTGCCAGGGGGTTAAGACTGATCCATTACTTTCAGAAATGGGTAAAATTACCACAGACAAGTGGGTCATGGAAATAGTAGGTCATGGATTGGCTCTGCAGTTCAAAAGGTTTTCAAAGTGCAGAGACCAAGACACTTTCCTACCCATTTACTAACAGAAAGAATTCTGATTGAACTGGACATAAAAACTTGTAGGAAAATGTGGTCGAAAAGGTCCCTACCTCACAGTGGGAAATGGACTTGTTTTCAAGATATTTCCCCTCCCACAAGAAAACTGGGGACTGGTGAACCATTTTAGATCTAATATATCTGAACAAGCATATGAAACAGGAAAGATTCAAGAAGGTCACACTGAGTACTGTGATATCATCTCTTTAGTTGGGGGACTGGCTGGGGTCACTGAACCTGAAAGATGCCTACAGTACAAGTCACATTAAACTGTTTCTCCAGTGAGTTGTTTTAGCATTTCTGATTGAGTTGCATAAATGTTGCTGGATCCAGCACAAAGCCCTGCACAAGCTGTTATTAAGTGTTAAAATGCAGTTTTGCATTTGATTTTGACTGGATTACAGATGTATTCCAATTGACTGGCAAAAACATTTAACAAACATTGCTCTTGAGCTGGTTAAATGCTGAAAAACAATGCAATAAGAGCTGCCAATGTATTGGCAACTGTAAAAAGCAATGCTAAATCAACTCATCAGTGGAATAGTTTAATGCGACTTGTACTGCACTTTCGCATTCAGGTCAGACCAAATCACAGAAAATATCTAAGGTTCAGGCTGGGAAACTGCCAATATAGGTTTATAACCCTTTCCTTCAGCCTCACCTTAGCACCAAGGGTCTTGACAAAGGGCCTATCCATGGTGGCAGGCCACCTCATAAAACAAAGCATGGTGGTTTTCCATATCTGGATTATTGGCTAGTCTAATGGAAAACAGAGCAATATGCAAGGTGTTCTGCTCCCTTGAGAACCTGGGAATCCTGATAAATTTTCAGAGGATTGAGACAGGATGAGTTCATGTGCTGGACTAGATGCAGAGCTGAATGACCTGCAAGACAAGACTTTCTGTCCATGGGAAAGAGTATCAAATCTGATTGCTACTGCAGAATCCTTCACACTGGACCACCCAAGGCTCAGATGGTATTTCCTGCAGATACTGGGCCACATGTCCTCATCCATAGCAGTGTTGCCATGAGCCATATTTCAAGTGAGGGGCATTCAGTATCACTTCAGGGACCACTGGTGTCATAGGTGGGATTTGCTGTCAAAGATAATGTCAGTCTCAAAGACCTTCATGCAAGAACTGGAGTAATAGAATGAGAAAAGCAACTGCAGAGAGGGCATTCCCCTTCTCCAGCTAGCCTCAGCAAGTATACACACAATAGATACCTCACTCCAAGGGTGGGGCACCCACCTGGATGACCTCACAGTAAGTGGTATCTGGAGCCCATGAGTGACTCAGGAGCATTTCAGTCTCCAACAGCTCAAGACAGTATTGCTGGCAATGCTGTCCTTTTCCTCCCAGTTAAAAGCACAGTCTGCTCAGATCAGAAAAGGCTATACCACAACAATATATTTTGTAAACAAACAGGAACAAGTTCCTCAAAACTGTGCACAGAAGCCATGAGGATCTGGAACCTAGTTTATTCCCTAGATGCAAAGATTTCTTTTGTACATCTGCATGACGAGGACATGTTAGCAGACACTCTAAACAGAATCAGCCAGGGAAACCATGAATGGATCTTGAACCAGCAAGTACTGTCCTCAGTCATTTGAAGATGTGGTTCTCTGGAAATAGATCTGGTTGCGTCTTTGGAGAACAATCAGTACCCACAGTTTTGTTGTAGGCTGTCAATATGGGGCACAGTCCCAGAGGACACACTAGTTCTGGACTGGACAGAAATGTTTCTGTATGACTTCCCACCATTCCCACTCATACAGAGAGTGCTCACAAAACTCAGGTTTGAGCCAGCAACAATGATCCTGATAGTGCTGGACTGAGCCAGACAGGCTTGGTACGTAATGCTCCTGACACTGCCTAGCAGAACTCCAATCAATGAGCCCCTGAAATGCAATCTACTGACACTGTCCCAGGGCTGAATAACATTTGGGACATCAGAACATTACATTTGAGAGCATGGATCTTGAGGAGCTAGAATTCTGTACTTTGAATCTCTCAGAAGAAGTGCTGAAAGTGCTGAAGGTTTCCAGAAAACCAGCAACAATGAAAGCATACTCCTCTATGTGGAAGAGATTCTCATACTGGTAGGTCCACAGGATGATAATTGCAATGGAGACAGGGCTGTCTACAGTACAGGACTACCTGGTGCACTTACAGTCCTTAGGTATGAGACCACGAAAGTACACCTGATAACTGTATCAGCTTACACATCAGCAGGCAAGGATAAATCCATAGCCTCAAAATCTGTCTTTAAAAGGTTCTTTAAGGACCTCAATCACCTGTGCCCCCCCCCGTATAGAACCCAGTCCCTCCATGGGATCTAAATAGCTGTCTTGCCTAGATGATAAAGGCCCCTTTGGAGCCTATGGCTACAGCCATTTTTAAAGTAAGTCACATGGAAACCTTTTCCTGATTGCCATGACATCTTCCAAGAGGGTAAATTAGCTGCAAGCCCTCTGTACAGATCCAAACAACATCATTTTTGACATGGACAATGTAGTCCTTAGGACCAATAGGAAGTTCCTACCAAAGGTGGTGTCTGAATTCCACCTGAACCAATCAGTTGCCCTTCCTGTGCTCTGCCCTGAACATTCCAATATAGGTGAACAGAAATACACTATTTGGATATAAAAAGAGCTCTAGGCCACTACCTAGACTAGACAGGGGATGTCAGATCCCAGGGTACACAGTTTTTCATTACCTATGGAGAAGTGGGCTAAGACAGCTAGCACTTCAGTATGTGTTATACTAACATATAGGGCTTAGGGCATCTACTGTACAAGAGTAGATGTCAGGATATGAATGCATATTGATGTAATACACTTTGCTTGCTAATACATATGTTCTTCTATGTATTTTCTGTGTATTTCTTACTTGTAAGATGCCAAGGCATCTGTGTCCTTGGAATAATTATGATATGTAAGCCGGCATTGCCACCTTTTGGTGATTTGTACTACTACACTGAGTTATGTAAGACTCTGTATAAGAACTCTTTTGTTCACAAATTGATGACTATACAAAATTGTATAATGTTATCTTGGACCATGGAACCACCTCTAATTTAGACAACAGGGCTCATCTCTGTAACTAGAAATATTTATATCTTATAGTAACCATAGTAGTTATCATAGGTATATAATGTAATACACTAGTCTTGTACCTCAGAGATCCCAGGAGACACAGAGAAACCTCAAGGTATAGGGAACGCTTAGCACTGGCTCCCAGTTCGCATTGGTAAGAACTGCTTAGGGCAACTGTGACTTCTTCCTTTTGGTAGTAATAAACTTGTTTATTACTCTTATGCAACATGTCAGTGATTACTTGCATTCCCAATATTGCCAAGAACCTCAAAGTGAGATTTTGACCTCCTAACAATGTTGTGCTACCAGCAATGTCTGTTGGCAGATTTTAGCAAATACTGTAGTTCAGCCTTCTCTGTTCCTCATCCATTCCATAGTGATTTACTGGTTCCCAGTTCTCACTGCAACCAATGTGAACACCGCACTGGAACACTTCATCAGGATCTTCAACCAAGCATGCAACATATTTTCATCCTTCAAGAAGCGCAAGGCCAAAGCCCTATGTAACTCCTGACTCACCAGAGACCTACTTAGACAGCTAAAAGCTTGAGACCACCTTTGGGAGATTGCCAGAAACACCGGGAGACAAGTTGATATTGCTAACTATAAAAGTGCATGAAATGACTGCACCAAATATATCCAGGATACAAAGACCACTTATTTCCATAATGCTCTCACTAACTCATGGGGCAATGGTAGGGACTTCTGGAATAACATTAAAGAAGTCACCGGGAAGCAATCTAAATCACCCCCATCAGTACTCAGCATAAATGGTGAAACTACACTTGACCAGAAACTCATTGCTGATACATTCAATGACACCTTCATGGACTTCAGTGCTGTACTCCCACAGGTTTTTTTTCGATGAGGTGGTTCCTCTTGCCCCCCCCCAGCCACCTCCAGCCCCCCCCTTCTACTTTAAAGCAGTAAAAATGCATCAAGTCCACAGCTACGTTACCAAAGCCATTTGCAACTCCAGAGCCAGGAGTGACTCCTTCGACCTCAAACTGCTATCACTCACACTTGAAGAAGTACTCCAACCACTGACCAGGATTTTCAACCTCTCCCTCAGCCTCAGCCAGTTCTCTGACTTATGGAAATCTGCCATGGTAACCCCAATTCATAAAAGTGGTGACAAAACAGCTACTGAGAATTACTGTCCAATTTCCATCCTACCTCCACTCTCCAAGGCCCTAGAACGGATTGTGTCAGACCAGCTCACCAACTTCCTAGACAATCACTACATCCTGTGCAAGGAGCAACATGGCTTTAGAAAAGGTCATAGCACCTCCACGGTGCTACTTGACTTCACTGGTGCAATCCATCACTCACTCGATAACAGTCATCTTACTGGGTCCACCTTCATCAACTTAACTAAAGCCTTTGATACTGTCAACCACAATCTCCTACTTGCCCAGCTTCAACTAGCAGGGCTCTCACCTAATTAGGTGAACTGGTTCAAAAGCTACTTAGACAACTGATCCCAAAGAGTGAGAATTGTTGGCACACTCTCAGACCAAAGACCAGTCCAGTCCAGTGTCCCACAGGGCTCAATATTGGGCCCCTCCTTTTCAGCCTTTTTCTGAACTCACTGCCAAAATCCTGCCCTGAACAGATCCTACTCTATGCAGATGATGCTGTCATCCTGGCATTCCACCATGATCCAGTCCATCTACAAGGTAACCTCCAACAGGCCTTCTCTGCAGTTGAAAACTGGTTCACAAAACACAGACTTATACTTAACCAGAAAAAAACAAAGACCATGTTCTTCTGCAGCTCCCAAAGCAAACACAAACAATATCAGCTCTCCATTAAAACTAAGCAAGGAATCACCCTCGAACAAGTTCATACCTTCAAATACCTCGACCTCACCCTTGACTGTAATCTCTCTTATGTCTCACACATCAATAACATGGCAAAAGTAGCCAACACTAGGATGGGTCTACTATTCCGACATAGGAAACATCTAACCCCAGAAGCTCTGTCCAGAGCTGTCCAGAGCTCCATCATCAGCATCATTGCCTATGGTCTCATTATCTATGGATCTGCCACAACCTCATCTCTCAGGCATGTTTCGACTTCCCTCAATCAAGCCTGCTGACTCATTACTGGTTCCCACCGACTCACCCACACCTGTTGACCTTTACTCCAAAACAGGCTGGCTGCAACTGAACAACCAAATCAAATACCAAACCTGCATCACTGCTAAGAAAATCATGATGGGAAAGGCACCACCAGGAGTCAGCACCCACCTCAAACCCAAAATCACCAACCGCAACACCTGGAACTCTAAGCCCCAAATCCTTCAAATTCCCCACTGCCACACATCCCAAGGCCAAAGGTCATTTGCATTGGCTGAATGAGCTCGCTAGTGACACCTCATCCACAGCAATGCTTGGGGCATTCAAAAAAAAAGCTCTGCCACTCCATAACTGGCACCTCCACCTGTGCTTGCACCCCATAACATTTTCATTCCCTACGCTGCTTCTGACCTTATAGGTGTCAGTTTCTGCCCTCTCTTCTTGCACTTACCTGTCCAATGCAACTTCTAATGCACTTGCCCTGTGTCTGTCCTGACAAGGCCCCTCGGCTGCCTCACCCTGACCCGCTACACCTATGCCTTCCCCTACTTTCAGCCCTCTCTCCTTCTTGCCCTCTTCCTCCTATTGTTTCTTAGTTACTTATTGCTCAGTCTGATTTTGTCAAAGTTACTGTCTAAAACCATGTACCCGTAACTGTTTTATGTTTTAGTGTCTGTTACCCTGTAACCAGCATGACGTGGAACCTTTGTAAAAGAGCCTTGGCTCAAAGGTACTTTGTAATCCTAGACACAAATAAATGAATAAAATGAATAAAAATTTACCTGGTGTGTGTTCTGGAGCAGTCTCTGGTGTTGCAGAGTCACTTGCACTGCCTTACCTGATGCAGCAGCACAGACCTTGATAAGTTTATTCTGGAATGAAATAAAATAACATTTATTAATGATACATTTGTATGTATTTCATGCTAGTATGACTCTCTCACGTCTCCATTTCTCATGTGTGCCTGTCTTCTCTATTACTGTACGGTCTTCAAGTTCCTAATAAATGTTAGTACACTCACAGTAAAAGCATGCTGTATGGTATATAATTTTATAATAAAGGATTACTGGATGTTCATTGTTAACAGAGGTGGATCAGCATACATAACAGCACAGCATAACACAGCAAAGTGCAGCACCAATGTACTGTGCAGTATCGGTGAGAACTTGAAAAAGGCACAAACTGAGGCATGTTACTGATGGAATAAAAGAAAAATGTGCACCTGCATTTATTACAGTGTAGTAGGCATGAAATTCGGCTTCATAATCACTGTGTATATACAGGATACATAACTACAAGATGCTTAAGGTTAAAATCCAGTTTATTTTCACAATGGACACCAGCAGCCTGGTGCAGGTACCTCTCCCTTTTGCCAAACGTTTTCGCACTTTACCAGCATTTTCTCAAGGCACGTGGTGGTATCAGGTACTGCACTCATATAAAAGGAAGTCATTAAAGGAACAGTGCAAGTACAACATACATATTATAAGTGCAGTCAGTGTAAATACATGTTCTAATACCACCACTGTAAGCAGAGCTAAAAATCACAATGCTAGCATTTAAAAACATTTTGTGTAAAAATAGGTAAAGTAAACCAATAAAAATAAATAATTGATAAATGAATTCACATAAGAATAGTGAATATAAATAGAGTGCCTAGTGCTTAAAAATAGAATAGCATAAATTGATTTGTAATTCCCCAAATTACTACCTTTATTTGGTGAATTACAACCAAGTTGGTTATCAATGTTTTTATTATTTATTGATTATTTTGCCAGCTATTAAAATAAATTATTTTATTTATATTATTTTATTTAAATCATGCCTAAAAGGAGGCAATTCTTTAATAGCTTAAAAGTGCAAAAAGTGCTTAAAAATTAACAGATTAAAAAATGTGTAGAATTGTGTGATCCGAAAAGCTATATAACTACAAAAACACTGGGGCCCAGATATTCAGAGCACTTGCGCAAGGTGCAAATGAGTTGCGCTGGCGCAAGTGTGAAGATGCACCACCAAGTGATATTCAAAGGGAGCCACAGTGCAGCACAAATCCCATTGTGCCAATGCGCAACCAAAATGTGTGCAGTGCAAGTGCAAGGGGTTGATCCCATGAAAAAGTGGCGAAATGACATATTCAATGGGAGCGCATGGCGCAAGTCAGGAGCAAACCACAGGTTGCGAAAGGCAGACTTGAGCCAATAAATATAGGCTCAAACACACAGACAGCAGATGCACACCACTGAGCCCAGTGAGAGAGGGAGTGAGTGAGAGAGAGAGAGAGAGAGAGAGACTGCGCCAGAGAGGCAGAGAGAGAGAGAGAGAGAGACAGACAGACAGACAGGGAGAGAGAGTGATAAAGACCGAAGGATGGACTGACAGAGTGAGAGTGGCACCCAGGGAGACCCAGTGACTCAAAAATGGACAGTGGCCCATTCCTGATGGATGTCATAATCAGGGAAGTGAGGAGACAGGAGGAACAGTGGCATGGCCGAAAAAAGAGCCTGGAGGTGGTATGCTCAACACAGGTGGTACCGCGCCAGGATCACGTATGAGAACTTTAGTGACACAAAGATTGTGGGCTGGCACCACCTGAACAGAGCTGTTCTGAGGAAGATCTGTGAGCTGTGCAATGATGAGATGCGGGCGCCCACCAGACATAGTCATGCCATGACAGTGGCGACTAAGATGACAGCTGTGATGTGCCTGATCACCATGGAAACCTTCCAAAGACCAACGGGTGATACCACAGGCATCACCCAGTTGGCCACATCCTGCCTCCTCACCCAGTTCCTCAACGCTCTGCTGCCACATGCTTCAGAGTACATCCATTTCCCCAGCACACAGGCAGAGCGAACAGCAAACATGCAGGAGTTCCACAGGGTGGCAGGCATGCCAGGCGTGATTGGCGCACTAGACTGCACCCATGTTAGCATTTGCACACCACCCAGCCCAGAGGGATGTGGTGTACATCAACTGGAAGGGTTACCCATCCATCAACTGCCAGGTGGTTTGCGATGCCATGAGGCACATAATCAATGTCTGTGTCACATGCCCTTGGAATGCACACGATGCCTTCATATGGCACAGTTCTGCACTGTACCATAGGTTTGAGCAGGGAGACATCCCCATGAGCCACCTAGTAGGTGAGTAGGATGTGTGCCAGGGTGGCTGAGAGACACGGCCCCAGGGCCGGGTGAGGGAGGATGTGGCGGTTGGTTATGTGCATGTGGTGGCTGGGAGGGAGCGGGTGGCAGCACAGCACAGGGATAACCATGTTGTCACCCACACAGGTGACAGTGCATACCCACTGAGGCCATGGCTGCTCACCCCCTATTGGTGACTATCATCCCCTGAGGAGGAAAGATACAACGAGGCACATGCCAGCACACACAATGTCATCGAGCATGTCTTTGGCATGTTAAAGATGCGAATCCGTTGCCTAGACAGATCAGGTGATGCCTTACAATATAGCCCATCAAAAGCCTGTGGCATATTCCTGGCCTGCTGCATCCTGCACAACATGGCCATTGACCGTGGAATAGTAGTCGAGGCAGATGAGGGTGACAGCAGCAGGGACGATGGTAGAGAAGCTCTGGAGGGCAGTGGGCAGGTGCCACGTGGCAGGAGGGACCCCAGAATGGTGCAGGAGGCACGTCAGCACTAGGACACAATCACAAGGAAGCATTATGGACAACAAAGGTGAGTACACAGACACACAGGCATGGCCCACACAGCACACACCACAGGGGATTGGATGGGCACAATAGTAGTAGACATGCTGGGACGGGGGCATACATCAGACAGGGCAGGGCCATGAACACATGGGCATGCAGACACACACACACACACAGCAGCACACACACACAGGGTGACGGCATGGAATGGATCAGACACATGACACCGGTGCACAGGCAGCACCGGTGCGTGGCTGCCATCATTATATCCATGTCATTTGTCCCAGTACCATGGTCCACACACACACACACAGGGGGCAAGCAGTACAGCACACATGCCCACCACCACATGCAAGCTGCTCCACCACTCCCTATGGGTGCATGTGGCAACAGCAGAGGTTGGCAGGGAAGGGCAGCGGACACATCACACCAACCACGGAGACCCATGACTGCCACGGCCATGGGAGTGGCTGTGCTGGGGCTGACCAACAAATGCCTTCTGTGCATCAGCCAGGGGGGGTATCAGATGCCCCCCCAGGGGTTTATGTGTGGGACTGTGACCAAGTCTGCAAAGGGGTGCCTTGGAGGCCAAACAGGCCTGCCCCAGGGTGTCTGGGATGCTGAAGTTCGATCCTGGCATCTGCTATGCTGGTGTCACCAGACGCTGGGACCGTGGAGTGGACAGTGCACTGCAGGGGGGTCCTCTGCATATGGCCAAGCCCAGCGGCCACTGCCATAACTGGCCCAGCTGCAATGGCACCAGCCATGTGATCCATTGATGCCACAATGGAACCGGTCATGCGGTCCAGTGCAGCAGTCATGGCCTCCTGCATCTGGGTGAGCCTGTCCATCAGCCATGCATTGGCCTTGTACCACTGCTTAGCCATCTAGCACACCACTGCCCGCAGTGTGTGCACCTCACTAGCAAGCAATGCCTGGTTTTCCATGGAGGCCTGCAGTAACCGGGTGCACTCCTGCAGCCTCTCGGCCTCCTGGTCCTCCTGGTCTGACCACTGTGCTGCGGGAGGGATCTCGGGCATGCCTCTGTACAGCCTCCCACTCAGGTGAATGCTGCACAGTGGGCCGTACAGGAGCCACAGTGTAGCCTGGCGCAACAGCAGTGGACACTGTAGCATGCCACCCAATGTCACCTGCATCCTGCTGCTGCTACCCGACTGTCTGCTGGACAGGGTCCTGAGCCTCTGCCGCACCCACAGCACCATCACCACCCACACTGGACATGGCTGCAGCACCACACACAACCACAACCACAACAGTGAGGCGGCTGTGAGGCTGTGGGCACAGCGCTGGGACCTGCTGGTGCTGTGTGGCAGGTAGAGGCATGTCAGCCACCACGGCCCCTATGCTGTCCAGTACCAGTGTGAGGTCATCATCAGTGTCAGACACCACACCAAGCTGGGTCTCTGCACACAGCATCACCAGGCTGTCATCGTGCAGGAACCCAGCAAGGTGGTCATCCGACCCCATGTCAGGCACAGCCACAAGACTGACCCCGCCGAGGCATGGCCTGTCCTGGCTCTGGATGCCCGTTGAGGTCAAGGGTTGGGCATCAGTGTCCGCAGCCACCTCTGCCTGCTCCCCTGCATGGAGGCATGCTAGTGCTGCAAAACAAGAACAGTGTGTCAGTAGAGCAGCAAACCACATGGCCACTCCCACCCTATCCTCCCCAGCCCCACCCTGACCACACCCCTCATCCAGCCCCACCCATGCCACTGTTACCACCTGGCACTGTACTGAACTGTGTGTCCTCATCCACACACACACACATGGGGCGGTGGACATGGCCTCAGACACACCCACATGACATGCCCACGACAGGCACAACTGCTGGCTGGACATACTCACCATGCAGTGTGGGGCTGCCACCTGTCTGGAACCCCTCACCAGGCATGCCCTCTACCACCATGAAGCTGATGTTGGATGCCACAAGCTCCTCAGTGGTAGTCAGCAGTGGCAGGGTCATCGACCAGCCACCAGTCACCCTGCGGGATGCCCAGATGGCCGTAACCTTGTCCTTGATACGCCTCCTGTCTGTGCCAACCTTCTTCTTGCACTCCTGGGTGGTGCAGTTGTGGTGCCCATGTGTGTTCATGTACTGGGCCTCCTCCCCCCAGGCCACCACATGCTCCTGTGGCGTGCCCGTTGCCCACTGAGTAGGCCCTCCCAATACATATAGGCCTCAAAGAGGGCAGTGGTCTTAACAGCTGTAAAGTTTGGTCTGCTCTTGCAAGCAGGCTCCTGGTTCTCCTCTCCTTCACCTCCCAACAGTCTTCCACCTGTGGACATGGAAAGCAGTGAGGGTCAGTGCCAGTACATTGCATTGCAGCACCCAGTAGCAGTGTGTGTGTGAGGAGGCCTTGGACCCCCATGTTGACGGTCACATACCTGAGTGGTTGCAATACTGGTCTGTGGCCTGTGGTGTTCCACAGCACTTTTAAGGCACAAGACATGCAAATTAGCCTGTGTGCAATTGTACTGAGATGCTAATGCACCCAACTGCACCATGCATTGGCTCATGAGGTGATTTATATGCGGCATTTGAATATTGCGTGATTGCACCATGCGCAATGGAGTTGTGCAGAAGCAAGTCTGTGGCATAATACTTGCACTTGCGTGGTGTGCATGCCCACAGAGCACATGTGCGTGGCATTGATCACGCCACTATCACAAGTCCTGCACAGCTTTCGTGATGATATGGCACGGCGCATGCCGCACCAGTATGCCACTGTGCACGTATGCACCGTCTGTATCACACACATGCACACTGTGCAGAGGGGGGGGGTGCTGACCTCTGATCCACAGGTCCTTGCATGACCCCATGACTCCTCTATGCCCTGGTGCATTGCGTATGCCCAGGACTGCGCTATTGCCCAGCACTGCACAGTGACTGTGCAGACTGTGGCCCTATGTACCCTATCATGCATCATGCACATGTGGCAGGCACGTGCACTGATACACAGCCATGTTCCCTCTCTAACCCAACAGTTCAGTATGGCACAGAGGCACAGCACAAGGGCAGCCAACTGGTCCAAGGTTGAGTTGATCAACATAGTGGTTGTAATTCAGCCGTATGAAGGCCAGCTGTTTGGCCAGGTGCCACTGCAGCAGGCCAGGGTGGAGGTGTGGTACCGTGTGGCAGAGGCCCTGAAAAGGCGCACCGGTGTTGGTCACTCAGCAGAGCAGTGCAGGAACTGCTATGGGAACCAGTGGAGGAGGGCACTGGACCACCTGTGGCATCTGCAGGCATGTGTCCTGCATAATTCAGTGCCACAGCCAGGTAGGTGTGCTCATGTTGCTGTGATGGCCAGGCATCGTACTGTGGTGTTGGCAGGGCTGCGCAGCATGGCCTGCAGAAGGGTAGATCATTGGCCTGGGGTAGGACGCATCGGACGTGACTGCTGCACCGGTGGTAGCCGTGCTGACGTGTGGGCCTACGGACAGACAGGGACACACACAGTGCATGGCAGGCTGTGTGGTGGTGGGGGGCTCCTCATGTGTGTCTGTGTACTGATGTCCACCTCTCTTCATTCCCTCCACAGGGCCAGAAGACTGTAGATGGGCCAGGGTGGTAGTGGTGGAGGTGGTCAGGGTGGCACAGCCAGGTAGGCAGCACGTGGCTCTAGCAGCTGCACAGCGTGGGGCAGGTATGCATTTCCACATTCCTTCTCAGTCACACAGTGGGGTAGTGGTGGGGATCAAGCAAAGCCATGGCCGCCTCTGCCATGCACTGTGATAGCCGTTGTGTGTGTGTGTGTGTGTGTCACATGGTCCATCATGCATGTCACTGAATGCCATCCCTTGGCCACAGTGTACTGGCTGTTGGTGGGGTGGGTGTGTGCACGGATGCCGCCAGTTGTGCAGTGGTGCTGCTGTTGCTGTGTGCCATGTGCCTGTCATGGTACGGTCCTGTGGCCGCTGCACTGCTTCATCTGTCTCACTGCACCACTGTGGTGTACTGTGTTGTTGTCTGGCATTGTGCCCCCCATGGATGTCCATTCCTGGCACTCCAGGGGGTGTGTGGTATCACCATTCATTGCACGCTGTGGGTGGGCATATGTCACTGGGCCATTGCACTGATTGCCTGTCTTGTCCCGTGCCATAGGTGTCAGATGGCGTCCTGCTCCACATGCTCAGTGGACACATACCAGGCTCCTGCAGCAAATTTTGGTGGTTGTGAAGAGAGTAGTGGTGGCTGTGGTCTCTTTACAGAGGATGTCAGTGACAGACCAGAGGAGGCAAAGTGGTGGCGTGGCGGCGGGCCATGGCTGCTGTTGAGGGACCCTGTTCCTATCCTTTCTTTCTCTTGCTGGTCCTGTTCCCCCTCAGTCCCCCTTCCCATTGTACAGCCCCTGTTACCTGTCCCCACCCTTTATTGTCCCTTTCCTGTTCCTGCCCCTGTTACCTTGTTTGTTGTTGTTGTTTTAATCTTTATAAAGCATTTTTGAGCTACATACCTGTCTCCGTGTCTGCTTTGCAGGTGGAGAGTGGAGTCATGCTGCAGTGGGCAGGTGTTGGTTGGTGGTGTCTGTGTGGGGGGGCCAAGTGGTGCTCCTGTAGTTCACAGCTGTGTGCGGTGGTGTGCCATGTTGTGGTGGGGGCCATCTCGCAGTTTGGTGGGTGGTCTCTGTGCCTGCAGGGTTGCTGTAGGGGTGTGGTCAGGGTGGCAGCAGGTGTGTGGGGGGGATGACATACAGTCAGGATCCTCCTGCTGGACCTGTCTGCATGCTGTGGTGGCATCTCTGCATCCCCTGTTGGGTGACCAGTTCTGTATGGTCTGGCCTTCTGCCCGGGCTCTGGCTCCATTCCTGCCCAGTGTGTGGACTGCCTGTGTGCATGTGGGGCATGGGTATGTGTGGCACCAGGAACATGGGGTGGACACCCATTGCAGTGTGGCACTGGCCACAGCCAGCTGGTTGGTGGGCTGGGGGAGGCACCATTGGTGGACCTGCATTGCCAGAGTCCCCTCTGGTCCCCAGCTGGTCATGCCACCATTTTGGTCTGGGGTATGGTTCAGAGGCGTGCATTTGTCCACTGTTGGTGGCCTGGCTCCAGTTGCTTTGATGCATGGGACCCCTGTTGGTGGCTGTTCCCCATCGTGTGTTTGGGCATTCATCCCTCCCTCCTGCTCTGTGCTTGTGTGTGCACCAGTGTGCCCTGCTGGTGGGGTCCTGTGCCCATTGTCACTGAGCTTCACCGGCCTTCTCCCTGTGCTTCTTGTCTGTGGTCCTTACTTCCCTGGTTGTGCTAGTGCATCACTGGTTGCACCCTGGTGCATCTCTGGTTGCACCATGGTGCAACTGTGTCATATTCAGCCAACTTGCACTGGCACACTTCGGTGAATGCAATCCCTGACTATGGCACCCATTGTGCATTGTGGTGTGCTGGACTTGCACCTCCTTTTGGTGCATTTCTGAATATCTGGGCCTGATTATAGTATTATCAACCTACTGTAGAAATCGTATAATCTTATAGTGTTATAATAATCTTAATCTAAATTCAATAGACTTAGCTTAAACTCATGTTTAACAGTAAATCTAAATAACTGATTGTTCAAATGTGTATATTTAATATTAACAGCATGGGCCTTCTTAGTTTATGTTATTGTTGTTAAAATCATGTAGATGTGATTCTTGATTCACCTTTATCACACATTTCTACACACATATTTAATGCAGAGGAGTTTCTTTTCTTGCTGGCTGTTGCAGGCAGCATCTGAATTAGGAGGCACTTGTCCCTGGACTGAGATGGAGTGATAACTGTGGGAGACTTTTTCTTGCTGCAGAGGCTGTGGTCTGCTGAAGAGAGGGAGCAGTGCTGCTGTTTCTTCGGAGGTGATTTGGTCATGAAATCAGGAAGTTAAAGAGCAGGAGCAGTGCTGCTGCACTACCAGGAGTGATTCAACAGAGGAGTCTGGAGATAGTGGACTGAACCAGATCCCGAGATAGTTGCGACTGAGGACAAAGTTGGAATTAGCCCAGGAATCAGCTAGAGACTGAGGCAAAGTGGTGAAGGCACTTTGCGGTCTTGGAGATGGAAACTGGGCTGGTGACCTGCTTTTCATTCGGACTGGATGGCCTGCCTGTAAATGTGAGCACTTGTTGGTAAACCATCTTAGAATTTTGTTTCTGCAGTGGAAGAGGGTGGTGAGAGACCCTCTTTACGTAGATGCAATACACTCAGCTCTCTGACTGAATTCCGTTTTGCCCTGCGGTGAGCAGAGGGACTTTTCTGTCTTCTGCATCTATGTATGATGTGGTGAGAGCATTTCTACCCATGACAGTTTCCATCCTATGTTTTAATTTGGGACTTTTAATACTCCTGCAGTTGGAAGAACAATGCCACATTTCCTGCCTCCTGAAAAATTGGTCTGGACTAAACTGCATAGAGTTTTTAACTTTCTGCATTCTGGAGTTCTGTGACATTTTTCTGGATTTCTCCTCTGAAGTTCAATACTGGATTCTCCTTTAATTTAATTTAATTTAATTTAATTTATTAATTTATAGTATTTATTGGGGGGATTGGGATAGGAGTTGGTTGTGTGTGTGGTTAGGATAGTGATTGAATGGGGGGTTGTATATGTTTAGTTACAGTACTGTTAAAATTAGTTTGAATCATTTGTGTGTGTAGGAACTTAGGATGAATTGGAGAATTTTTATTTAAATCATTGTAATTTTCTGAGGTAGTGGTGAGAGGATGTGTATGTGTCTTGGTCCCCTCCATGTCACCTATACAGTGTCTCTGCTGCATGACCTCCGCCCCTTTGTCAGCACCCTTCTTCCAGCTGCAGCAATAAGATGCTGTCGAGAGGTTGACATAGTTAAGAGAGGTGTAGGATGGTGGCAGAGCGCTGGGGGAACAGCAGAGGTGAATATCATTGGAGTGGTTGGGGCAGGAGATACCCTGGTTTAAGATGGGGCCTTGATAGAGGCCAAACATGTTTGGTGCCCATCCTCAGGGTGCCTATCGGACCAAGTGGGAAGGTAGCCAGTGGGCCTGCAGTCTCCACCATTCCCCTTCAGGTGGTGCTATGTAATTCCAGATCGATGAGGAACAAGACCACAATTTTGGCAGACTTGATTTCTTCTGTCAGTCTGGCTTGCATTACAGAGACCTGGCTGGGAGATGACACAAGGCCAGTTTTAGAGGCGTTTGTCCCAGCCGGGTACTCTGTAGTGCACTGCCTGAGGAGGGAACATATGGGTAGAGGTGTGGACATCTGTTAAGATCCAGCCTGAATTTCTCCATGTACCTGGTGGGCTTCACTGTACCTCATCGTCTGAATGCATGGCAGCATGTGGGGGTCCAGGTGCAAGTTGCAGGATTCTCCTCATGTACTCATCTCCTGGGTATGAGGGGGAGGGAATTTGTGCAGGAAGTCATGGAGTTTGTTGTCGATAGGTTGTTGGAGTCGCCCATATGGTTGATTCTGGGTGACGTCAACCCCTTGGTCGACAACAAACTCGCATTTTGGTCAAGACTTTCTCCAGCTTATGGCATCTCTGGGGCTCACACAAGTTGTTGCTTCTGCAATTTACCATGATGGCCATGCCTTGGATCTGTTATTCTCACTGGGGCTTGAGGTCATTGACCTCAGGATTTTTTTTTTCTGTTTTTCCTCCCCGCTACTGGCCACTGTGCATCAGTCTGGTCATGGACCCTTGTGCTTCCAGCTCCAGGTTGTCTGCACTCTCTCAGCACCTTTGGCTTACCCCCCAGGGGTGGGGATGTGGCACCAGGCCTTGGTGTTGCATTACAAGTAACTTTCCAGAAAGAGCCGGCCCTGGAAGCTAATTAAAGCTGGGGCAGGTTTCACCAACGTAGCCAGCAGTGAGGTATTTTCTTGTTTTGCCTCCAGGGGTGGGGATGTGTAATGGTGTCCAGCATCCACCCTGCCCATCTTAGTGGTGGCACCGGTAGCTGCATGCACCTAGCTTCCACCAGGGGTCTGTTGAGCACCAGACGCACTCCCCACCCTCTCCCTGGAGAAGGAGAGCAGTCCTTGGGATAATCCATCTTCTTGCCCCCCGCCGTCACTCTAGAGACCCGGATCCATTCCTGAACCCGGGTTGCCAGCGTCGTAGGTGGAAATCCAACCACTGCACCAATGGGCTGGCCCCTACTGACCTTAGGATTGATCTGGTCATATGGTCGGATCACTGCATGGTGAAGTTCTTATTTGGGGCCCCCCGATAGTCCTTCCCCTATTGAAATGGTCTGCTACCACCTATTAAAGGGGTTGACACCAGAGGGACTACTGGCAGTGGTGGATTTTTCTGATGTGAGTACTGCATGTGCAGTTGTCATGGGTGCAGTGGTGACAGCCTATAATAGTGCTGTTTCCAATGTGCTTGATGCCATCACACCGATCCATATATGGCCAGGGTCTTCTCATTTGAGACCCTGTGGTATGATGGGGCTCAAAAGGTCATGAAGACTAGGGATTAGAAGTTGGAGCATTGTTGGTGGAAGACCCGGTTCAAGGAGGACAGACTGGCTTTAAGAATTCACTACAGAGAATTTTAAAGGGCAATCAACTGTAAGAAGGCAGAGTTCCTGTCCAGGGAGACTGCTGCAGGGAAAAACTGACCAGCCCAGCTCTTTTGCACTGTAGACAGGTTACTTCATCCTGCCTGCAGCCAAAATGAGCATTTTCAGTCACTTTGTATGAGGAGTTTGCTCGATTTTTCTCCAACAGGGTGTCCTCCATTTGGATCTCCCTAGTGGGCTGAATCAGCCTCGCAGTGGTAGGCTTTGTCAGGGCAGAGGCACACCTATTGTTTGGGGGGAGTTCCAGCTACTGGGTGATGGAGGTTGTCAAGGTAATCTCGAAGCTGTGGCCCACCTTTTGTGAACTGGACCCAGGCCCAACACATCTTCTACTGGGATGTGCCAAGTCCGTGGGCCCAGTGTTCGCCAAGATAGTCTGGCGCTTGCTCTCAGAGGGGTCTTTCTCAGCACCTTGAAGGAGGTACTGGTGAAACCACTTCTGAAGAAACCATCTCTCAACCCTGATGTCTTGATAAATTATCAACCAATCTCCAACCTCCAATTTTTAGGGAAGGTTGTCAAGAAAGTGGTGGCTCTGCAGCTCGAGGCCCACCTCGCAGCCTTTGATATCTAGGAGCTGTTCCAGACTGGATTTAAGGTGAGGCATAGAACTCAAATGGCATTGGTCAGGGTGAAAAATGACCTCCTCAGGGTTATAGATAGAGGAGACTGGTCAATTCTTTTTCTCCTTGATCTCTCCAAAGCATTTGATGTTATGGACCATATTGTGCTTCTTGATCACCTTAGAGAGCATTGTGAACTCACCGATACTGTCATCAACTGGTTTGAGACCTATCTCACAGGAAGGATGCAACGAGTAGTGATGGGGAACTTCTCCTGCCCAAAATCCCTGCTTTGTGGAGTTCTTCAAGGTTGGATCTTGTTGCCGACGTTGTTCTCAGTGTACGTGCTTCCCCTGGGTGAGCTCATTAAACATAACAGTGTGTTTTCACTTCTATGCAAATGATACCAAGTTGTATATGTATTTTTGCCCCCAGGACAATTAGCACTGTGGAAGTGCTTAATCGGTGACTTGCTGAGATCTAACTGGTTGTGACCGAACTCCAACAAAACAGAGGTACTGGTGGTTGAGCCTGGTCACTGTCATTATGTGGCTGCCATGAGTTTGGGAACAGGGTTGTCTCTTGGTCCTACTCCATTGCTGGCTGCTTCTATGGTGAGAAATCTGGACATTGTCCTTGATGATGGTTTGACACTTGAATCTCAGGTGTCATCTGTTGTCCAGAGTGGTTTTCACCATTTAAGGAACATCACCTGGATTAAACCCCTAGTTTTGCCTGGTGACCTGCCAGCACAAGTGCATGCCTTTGTCACATCAAGGCTGGACTACTGCAAAGCTCTTTATTTTGGGGTCATTTTATTTATTTAGTTAGTTTTTGTTGACCGTGTAAGTGCACTAGACAAATCCTGCCAATTTTCAGGCACAACCAAGGGGAGGAGGATATAGATGAATGCCAACTGACCTTGAATCAGATTAAGCTGTTGGTGGTATTTTTAGTGAATGAGGGAAATTTGGCCAGGACAAAGGAGGGAACCTCAGTGGTCTGCAGCTTGTGCAGAATGCAGTAGCCAGGTTACTGACAGGTCTTTTGAGATCAGGTCATGTGACCTCAATCCTGCATGATCTGCACTGATTGCCTGTCAGATGGAGGATTATCTTCAAGGTGGGCTTGCTCACCTATAAGGCCCTATATGGATTGGGCCCTGGCTATCTGAATAATCTCCCACCCCTGCCACCCAAGTGCACCTGCTCTGCTCCTCCACTGAGGGCCTTTTAGTGGTTCTGAGGGCCAGGCTGAAAACCTCAGGAGATGGAGCATTTCAGGTTGCTAGCCCAGACCTCTGGAATTCACTTCCCAGACCACTGAGGGAGGCCCCATCAGTGGAAGTTTTTAAAGGGGGTCTAAAGATGTACTTTTTTAATCAAGCATTTTTTAATTAGTTTGTTTTATCAATTTTACTGTCATTTATTTATTGGTTTTAATTGCTGATTTATTGAGCCTGCTATTTGAGTGTTATTTGTATTGTCATTGTATGTTGTTGCATTACTTTGTAAGACGCCCAGAGCCTCTGGGATTGGGCTCCATATATAAATAAATCCTTACTTACTTATTTACTTACTAGGGTTAGTGCAGATAGTGCCATGTATTGAGGAAGGCCCAGAAGGTGCCATAGAAACAGGACCGGGGTGGCATCCAAGGGCAGGGTGGGCGGGTTGGGTAGGGCAGTCACTTTTGTTGCTTTATGGATATAAAAGTTCTGCTCCATATAATCTGCATTAGTAGTATTGTGGGCAGCCCAAGGACAAGATCAAAAAGTATGTCCCTCTTTCTCACACAGGTTACACCTAGGGGCAAATGTGCAATGAATATCACAGTGGTCAAGAGCTCCACACAATGTGTATTTCACCTGCTCACAGGCATTTCTAATATGTTGAAGTGAAACACATTTACAGCATGACTTTGGTTGGCCCAGATAAAACAAAATGCCCCATTCTGTTCCCCCTCCCAAAAAAAGCAGCTGGGCAAATGCTGTATGCCTGAATTTGAGAAACGGAGCTTAACATGAAACCTCCAACACATCATCCAAAACTGTTCACTATCCAGGATTGGGACCAGTGTACCCTGAATGTCACAATTTCTCTCTAACCAGAAAATAATGTCTGTAACATTGACCCCTTCATTACAGAACAGAATTGTAACAGTCTTTAAGGTCAGATGGCTGGCCAAAAAAGAGATCCAACGAGAAGTCTTCTTAAGATTCCTAAAGCAGTCCAAAAGCAGGGCAGACCAAAAACTGATATCAAAAGACTGGTCCCGAGGCTCGTGAATGAAAGCATAAACATTCACTGGTGAGAAATACAAAGATTATTTAATCAACTGCTTTCCAATGTAAAATCTATCTATAGGGGCATCCAGGCCTCCTTTATACTGGAGACAGACCATGTGTCTCTAATTTGCCAGTTCCACCAGGTGATGAAAGAGGCTCACCCTGCTGGGTGGTGTCCATTTCCCCTCACCAGAAGCAGAGTCCAAAATGGAGAGAACAAGGGCTAACCTAGGGAACATGGGTAGAACCAGAACAGGTGGTTGTGTGGCCTGGTCAATCACCATGACATTGGGGCCCAAACTGGAAGCCCGAGATCGATCACATTGCTGTCTGGTAGATTCATCTAGATCTAAAACAATGGGAGTGACATCAGAGGCATTCTCTGAAAAAGCAGGAACATGCATATCAGCAGAGGCTCAGTACCCACTGCGACACACAGGGCTCCTTTCTGCAGCATTGGCAAGGGTCTGGTGAGAACAGAGTGCACAACACAACAGGCAGTGGCATCTGACACTGATGAAACTGCGGGACTGACACAAGGTACAGTAACAACAGGGTCTAGGTTCCATATACCTTTTTGTGTTAGTACCCAACTGGCATCCTCTAAAGCTCTATGCGGTGACCATGAAGCGTCAGTTACAGTCATGCCAAGTGCCTTGCAGGGTGCAGGTGGTGGATGGGTACATTCCACAGGTACTGTAACAGTCCACTAGTACACAGCCCCCCACGTCGCAGAAGACGGATGTTCGACTATACTGCCAGGGTTTGTGGGTCCTCTGGGTAAACGTCAGCCTGTTTCCACCTGGAGTCCAGGTCATGGTTTGTCCCTGCCCTCCACCCTCTACTCAAGCTGATTGGCTCTGTGTCACAGAGCATAGCACCTCCACTGGGTGCTTCCTCAATAAACTTACAGTGCCGATGTTCCTCCCTTTACCCACTATGACATCCCCACTGCTTCCTCTGCCCCATGTCCCCTTCTTACAGGCCCCCCCCACTGCCGCCCTGGCGGGCAGTAGTCCAGGGCACTTAGACCACCTCTTGACTGGTCTAAAGTCAGCACCCTGTTGTGACCACGGCAGGACTTAGAACATTCCACCAAAGAGGATGGTGCAACCCCACCATGGCACAACCACCCTTGCAATCTGGCGCACAGGCACTTCTGATGCAAAGGTGCTACAGGGCAGTTGTGGCACATGACATCCTGATTTTGATGCAGCCTGTGTTTGAAAATTGGGATTGCCATAATGTTTGATGCAAGGTGCACTTATGTCATAGTTGTTTGGTGCAGTTACCTTGCAGCAAAATTTTCCTTCTTAAAATTGAGCTCCCTGTGTCTGCATCTGTCTGATTCCCTCTGACTGGACTAAATGTTATTTTTAAAAGATCTATTTGATGCAAAATGTTATGCTTGTTTATTTTGTCTATTTTAATTTTTTTAGATCTCAGATTAACACCTGTGAGCAAGAGCTCTTTTACATAGGTTCCACGTCAAGGTACAGACAGACATAAGAATAAAGGAATTCTAACAATGCATAGCATACGAGAATATGGCAATCCAAAACTATAGTGCACAGCAAAAGAAAGAGCAGCCAAGGTGGCCTTGTCAGATTAAAACAAAGTCAACATTGTTAATAAAATTGACTTCAGGCATTGTACAATGTATACCTGATAGTATAAAGTTATTTGTAAATTAGAACCAAATAGTGCAGGTAATGTAATAGACAATGGATCAGTGCAAGTTTACATAGTACCTGGATTGGGTGAAGCAGCCCAAAGTCTCTGACAGAATAGGAAAGGGGTATGGGAAAAAAGAGGGGGTGAATAGGAGGATGATTTGTGGGGGGGGGGAGGTTATGGGTAGGAGAAGAGTATAGTGAGAATAGGGTGAAGAAGTGGGATTGGGAAGAAGTTGGTAAAGGGTGCATATAGTAGGATGTATGTACAGTAGACAGATCAAGTACTAACTTATAAGAAGCAGTCACAGGTGGCACGAGTGGTAACAAAAATGATGCAGATACAATTTGTGTCATTTGTTTTTTATGCCACAAATGTGTATTTTTTTAAATGTGAAATTGGAACACTGTTAGACCATTTACCAGATTGTATAGATGTTCATTTTGAAAATAGTGGCAAGCAGATCCTTAGTTGATCCTTTTGAAAATCCTACGCTTAGGCTTGAAACAATACCTTATGACACCAGGATCCTGATTTTCAAAAGTAGAAAAAAATGCACAGATGCATAAAAAAAGGTATGAAGGGGAAGGTTTCCTTAAACAACTGCATTTTTCCCCATATGCTCATTTTTCAGAAAAGTTGCCAGTTTGCAACTTTTTCCACAATTTACAGCAGCTTGTGCATATGTTTGTTTTTTTTGTGCGCAGCTGTGGAACAATGATACACCAGGTATAACCCAGAGTAGCATCTTTTTCTGCAGTTGTGGAAAAAAAGGAAAATGACACCCATTTGCATAAAGTAACATTTTCACAGGTGCAGGGTGTTTTCCCCCGTCCCAGGGTGTTGCACACAAGGACTTAGACCCTGGGCCATGTCAGGCCCTTTGAAAGTGGTCTCCAAACCACCTGAGAATTTGCTAAGGCCAAACAGGCAGATTACAATTATTCTGAAATTCTTAAACATCACACAATGATGAGCAAACAGATTTAGTTTAGTTGCCGTATTGGTCCTTGTAAGAACAGATCCAGAAGCAAATAGTTTGATACCTTTTATTGGACCAACAGAGTCCTTCCTCAGAAGCTTATATGAACATAAAAAACCTGCCAGCAGAAACAGGCCTCACGGTCTATTAAGTCTGCTTGAATGCGCAGCTAGCACCACTATACTGCAGCTGCCCCACCCCCATCCCCCCTCTTACCCTCAGAAACTGCTCAGCATTGTTTGCCCAGCTCCCCCCTTGCCCTGTCCCATGCTCCTTTGAAACTGCCCACCATCCTGCATGCCACCACCTCCTCTGGTAAAGCATTCCATTTTGACACTACCCACTAAGTGAAATAATGCCTCCTCAGCTCCCTCCTGAATCTGCCACTTTCCAGTCTTAGTTCATGCCCCTCG
This sequence comes from Neoceratodus forsteri, assembly GCA_016271365.2. Lineage (NCBI taxonomy): Eukaryota > Metazoa > Chordata > Ceratodontiformes > Ceratodontidae > Neoceratodus > Neoceratodus forsteri. Next base: position 1,121,181,758 of record CM057449.1, on the reverse strand, counting down.
TGTCCCTTCACTTCCTCAGCTTAAATAAGCCCCCTGTGCCAGATTTGTTGACCCCCTCTGAAGTATTTGAAAGTTCCAATCATATCCCCTAATCCCTTCTATCCTCCAGAGCATACAAACTCAAGTGACTCAGCCTTTCTTTGTAGGTTCTGCCTTCCATCCCCTGTATTATTTTTGTTGCCCTACACTGTACCATCTCGAGCAGCCTGATATCCTTCATCAGATACAGATGCCAGTAATGCACACAGTACTCCAAATGTGGCCTAACCAAGGATCTGTACAGGGGCAGGATCACATCCTTGTGTCTGGAGAGAACACCTGCACAATGCACCCCAGCATCCTATTGGCCTTAGCTGCAGCCTTCCTGCATTGAGCAGAGTTGTTCATGCTCCTCATTACTATGACCCCTAGATCCTTCTTCTCCTCAGTGACACCCAACCACACCCCACCCAACCAATATTCACTCCTCGGGTTCTTAGACCCGAAGTGCATAACTTTACCCTGAAATGCATAACTTATGACAGTTATTTAGAAAATCCCATACTATTAACTACCAGATCATATATAAAACCCAGAAAGAATTCTTATTGGTTTAAAATACTCATTTAAACCATAACAGCAGTTTAAATCAGAGGAATCACATTTTACCAGTTTGTTTTAAACTAAGGCGCCTCTGAAGGTCAAATGTCACCAAAATGAGATAAGGACTCTTCAAGCAGAAATCTCCAGTTACATAAATTATGAATGTCTTAGTGTGCTTTGTGAATACAGTCTAATGAAAAGCAAGAACTTTAGATTCAGTACTAACTTAAGAACATGTTAAAATATTATATTAACGTATGTTAAAGCAAGCAAATAAATATATAACAGAAATTGTCTATATATGGCATAAATAGGGTTTAAAGTAGAGTTTCCCTATTGTAAGTAACTGTTTCACATATTTATTCAGTATACAACCTATCTGGAGACATTTTCCCGATTATACACTCAGCTAGTTACTATATTCAGTAAACCTTAAGATCTTCACAGCTGTAACATGATATTATGCAAGATAAAGAGGGGTTGTCCAACTTAAAGGGGCAGGCCACATTGTCCCAAGTCCCAGACAGGAAGTAGTGGAGGCTCGGGGGGGTAAGCAGGGGAAAGAGCAAGTGAGGTTACCAAAGGGAGGAGTGGACTAGTGAGGTCACGAGGGGTGAGGGAGAAGGATAGAGAGTGAGGAATAGAGTTGGCATGCAGGGATTGGTAGGGCTGGGCAATGGGCCGGGCTAGAAGGGGGCTTTAAAAGGGGCTGCACAGGAAAAGGAGGTCAAAAAGTTGCTCCAAAGGAATTTAGCTTTGGAAGCACATCAGTTCAGCAAAATAGTTCAGCCCGTGGGCTTGTTGATTTCTAGAGATTTGGAGTTAGATCATTTTTTATACAGAGGTAATTAAAGTAGATAAAGTAACAATAATACACCAGCAACAGTAAGTATTCGTTGAAAAGCTGAACTGTTGGAAAGAAGAGCTGTAAAGTGCCTAAATAAGGACAGCACAGAGGTAAGGTAGTAGAGCGTTTGGTTGCGATATTGTCCAGAGGTGGAGCGAGTTGAGGACAAAGCGGGTAAGAATGGAAAAAAAAAAAAAGTAATCCGTATTCCAGGGCTAACAGGGAAGATGCCAGAGATGATACCAGCAGGTGAAGCGCAATGATTTTGTAGGTAGCCAGAGGGGATTGTTCGTAGTGTTCCTGCGAGCAGTCAGGAGATGTGGGTGGATTGTTTGTAGCATTCTTGTGAGTAGTCGGAAGATGTGGCAGTCAACAGGTGCTCGATGGTCCCAGGAAGTGTGCTAGCGCAACGAAGCAGCAGGTTTGCGAAGAGGTTGTCGGCTTAGAGATTGCAGGGGAGAGCACCTGCGAGGGACTGCAGCATGGTTCAGCAGCTGAGGTGGCAGTGGGATAAGGGTGAGGGGCAAAGCAAGCTGGGGGGACAAGCGCAGGACATTGGGCGAGTGTAGAGCACTGAGGAGGTTGGCGAGCAGGGGAACTGGGGGAAGTGGTGATGGCTAAGGGAAAACACTGTATAGCAGCAGTCAAGACATTCTTGGCAGAATACAGTGGCGGATTTAAACATAGGATGTGATGAATGGGTAAAGCGCTGGTGCACAAGAGGTTAGAATGAGCAGGGCAAAATAGAAGCCTGGGCCTACCGCATGGGATGGCATCTGACGTCATCACCACGCGGGTAGAAGGCCCGGGGGGGCAACAGATTGGAGGACACTCAGGGCACAAAGAATAAAGAATGAAAGGCAAATCTGGCAGCATGTTAGAATGCAGGAGTTAAGAGATGTTTGCTTCCTCGGTACAACCCTGCGAGTTACAGTACATGCAGGGGAGTTACAGCAGAACGGCACACCCCTTGTTTCTGGCATAGGGGACAATACAATTAAGAATACCAAAGTTATAAAAATGACAAATTGAGTAGGTAAAGTGATGTTGAGTATGAGACTGCAAGGGCCTAAACTCAGACTTGAGTACAAATGGTTGGTAACACAGGCAGAACAGAGAAAATTAAAAAAAAAAAAAAAAAAGAAAGGTGGCAGCCTGGGGGTGCATACAAAGTTTTAAAGAAGCATGGTTTTGGTTTCCTGTCGCTTGGGTGCCTGTGGAATTACAGGTGGGGTGAAGAGACTGCCCTCAATGTTATGCTAAACCAGGTGCAGGTGCTGAGGGGCCAAGTAGGTGTGGGCAAAAGGAAGAAAGCAGCGTCACCGGATTGTCGGGGGGTGGGACACTGCCACAGCTTTATGTGTGTGTGTGGGATCCCGGGGATGAATGGGTGCTGAAGGTATAAGAGGATCCTGGAATAAAACTGGGACAAGACGGATCGGGGGGGTTAACAGAATGGGGGGACAGGCGTGAGGCAACAAAGGAAGAGTCCGGGGCATATATATATGAAAAAAAATGATGATCATGACGTTTTTTCTTTCTGTTAGTAGGTATCCTAGAAGATGGCAATTATGCAAATGTTTCTGAGTTCCCCAAGGTTCCTTTTACAACTTTCAAAGGGGAGATAAGGATGGGAGAATCAGTACATAAACATACAATAAACCTCTCTCAACCATTATTAAATAATATGGATAGCTCTCTCAAATTATTATATACTTTATTTATATCCAAAACAGTTTTGAAACTTTACTTGTGAAATATAATTTCAACATCTAATCAGTGCAACATATTTTACTTGTGAAATATCATTTCAGCATCTAATCAACGCAACATCAACATAACCAATTTCTACATGCTTATGTTTTTACAAAGTGACAATGTTCCCATAACTTATTTATCACAATATAACATTGCTCCATTATTTGTTTGTTGTAATGTTTCAGAACTACATTCCTTCATCAGACACGGAGCTTGTATTTCTCTAAAAAGAGGAAAAGAGCTAATAAATATACAATGTAAACATCTAAATATGTTAATGTTATAAACTTAATAGGTGGAACAAACCTATGGATTGAGAACTTCTCTCTTCTACGGTATTGTTAATGCTGGTGGCTTTTCACTTTAATGGTTGGGGGGGAAATAGCGTCATGAGCCCACTTTAAATTTCACTTGCTTACATTCTACAATTCAAAAAAAATGGAAAAAAAATGTTTACTGTTTAAATTATCCTAACAATAATTTAAACAGTAAGCAGTTTAAACATAAATATATCAATTCATAAAATAAGTTTACATTTTCAGGTAATTCAGTTTCTTGAATTGGAGAATTAACAAACAGGTAATCCTGCAGACACTAGAAAGCAGTGTAAAGGAATATGTGGAACAGATGTTAAAAGCATGGGGGAGAATGGGCTGGGGCAATTGGAGAAAGCATTAGGTGAGATAAAAGGGACAGGGACAGGTAGGGAGGATGGGGGGCGGGGGTCAGGCTAGTGGATCACATGCCGATGACCATAAAGGAGAAATATGGAAAGAGGAATATGCTAACATCTTCTCACTAGTGAACGTGGACAACATGGACAAGTTTGAAGAAAAAGACAGTTTTGAGAAGAAGGATATTGCGGTGGCAGTGATGTTATTAGGCAAGGGAGAAGAGGACAAGGCAGGCAAAGGGAAGACCTAGGACAACTGGTCCACAGGTTTTACTTATGTCACGGCCATCACCATTGAAAAGAAGCCAGAGTTGGCAACCCTGCTTCTGTCTTATTCCCTAATCATCAAGAACGCGTACAAAAAAGGTGAGCATAGTTGACTGAAATCCGATGAGAAATTCAGAAAGAGGATGGTGCATTTGGAGACGAAATGGGATGCGTGAATGATAGACCTTGGTTAGAAATTTATATGGGGCCAACAGACAAGGAGGCCGAAGGGGAAAGGAGAGGGGGAGCAGTGTTGAAGGCATGTTGGGGGTACAATCGGGCATTTTGTTCATGGCCGAATTGTCGATTTCGACATGTCTGCTCAAAGTGTGAGGGGCACCATCCAGCAGCAAAGTGCAGATACAACTGGGAAAAGAGTGCTGGGGGACATGAACAGGGGCATCAACAGCCCTTTTGGGCCAACCAGGGTGCATTTCAAGGCCATAAGTGGGGAAGGGGAAACAGAGGTCGGGCAAGTGGGGGGAGGGAGGGGACACTCCTACCAGACCCGGTATCAGGACAACTGAGGTTTTGAGGAGCAGGTTTAGAATGGCATGGACACCAATCAAAGGGGCAGCAATTCAGGAGGGTTTGAAGGGCTACCCCGACCTGGTGGCAGCTAAGGAGCTGGGAGTGGGTTTTAGGTCAGGCTTTAATTTAAAGTTTTGGGGTATCTGGAAGGGGACAAGGGCAAAGAACCTCAAGTTCTACTCAAGGGAAAAGTGCAGTGCTGGCACGCTTAATTCAAAAGGAGGTAGCAGCAGGGTGGGTGGAAAGCCCGTTCGAATCACCCCTGCTGCCAAATCTGCGGGTATCTCCTTTGGGTTTGGTTCCCAAAAAACAGCCGGGTGAGTATAGCGTGATACACCACCTTTTATACCCGGAAGGGGACTCTGTTAATGACGCCATAGGGGAAGAAGACAGCAGGGTTACCTATGCTATGTTGGAGGAGGCAGTGCGACTCATTAGGACTAAACAAGAGGCGTGGCTGGCCAAGATGGATATAGAATCCACATTCAGGCTACTACCAGTACGGGCGGAGGACTGGGATCTTTTAGGTTTCCAGGTAGACAGGGGGTACTACTTTGACAAGGCCATACTGATGGGGTGCTCGATAGCATGCGCTACATTCGAGAGGTTTAGTACATGGTTGCAATGGCTGTTCTAGATGCAGTTTGGATACCGGACAGTGGTGCATTACCTCGGCAACCTCTTATTCATAGGGGAAGGCAAAAAAGAGATGGGGGGATGCTGGGTGATTTCAAGGCTTTATGCCAGGAATTGGAGGTGCTGCTATCTGAAGACAAAACAGAGGGACCCCTACGGAAGATAGTTTTTGGGTTTAGAGTTAGACACGGTACAAGAGCTTTACTGGTTACCAGAACAGAAGGTCAAGAAACTGCAGATGTTGTTCAGACAGGTCGGAGGGAGTAGGAGGGTACAGCTCCAGCAAACGCAGCGGCTAATGGGGCATTTGAACTTCGAATGTAGGGCCATTGTACCAGGCGCACGTTTACACAGCGGCTCACATGGGCAATGGGAGGGGCAAAGCAACCTCACCACTGGATAGACATAAATAAAGGTACCAGAGAGGACATGGCTATGTGGGAGCACTTCCTGCAGGTGTATAATGGGTAGACATTCTGGCAAGATAATTGGCTTTATAATACGGCCTGCAGCTTTATACAGATGCATCGGGGTGGGGTAGGAATGGGAGGTTATTTCCAGAGCAGGTGGTTCACGGAACCATGGCCCGGAGCATGGGTTACAGGGAAAGTGACGAAGGACATCACGTTCCTAGAAATATTTCCGATATGCGTGGCAATGGTAGTCTGGGGGAGAGAGCTTAGGAACAGGAAGGTCATGTTCTGGAGTGATAATCAGGCAGTGGTCGAGGTGTTGAACAAAAAGCAGACCAGGTCAGAGAGGGTGACGAGGGTCTTAAGGAGGATGGTGTGTTTAGGATTAACTCTGAAAATGTCATTCATGACTAAGCACATTGATGGTGTGGAAAATGTGATAGCTGACTGCCTCTCCCGTTTGCAGATGGACAAATTCTGGAATGTCGCACCCGGAGCAGAGGCCGAGGGGACTTCCATTCCAATGTGCGTATGGACAATTGGATCAGGGGGAGCTGAAATATTGTTCCAGAACACCTGGGCCCCAAGGACCCTTAGAGCTTATGAGAACTCATGGAGGGCATTTCAAAATTTTCGCGAACAAGTCAGTGGACAGGTAAGTGGTGCAGTAACACAGGAACAGGTGGCCAGATTCATAGTGGGGGGATGGCAGCCGGGCTGGGCACAGGCCACTATGGGGGTTCACTTGGCAGCCATAGGTCAAGTATGTAACTTAAAAGGGTGGGATGACCCCACAAAAAGCAACCTGACTCGCAGAATGATGCAGGGTTGGGCCTGGGGGACTGACAAGAAGCAAGATATCAGGAAACCAATAGGCGAAAGCCTACTGGCCAGACTGGTGGGGGTACTGCACCACATAGCTAGTTCAGGTAGTGAGGCACTGTTGTTTCAGGCCTTGTATCTGACTACGAATGAAGGGGCCTTCAGGTTAAGTGAGGTAGTGGTCCAAGGTGGAAAGACCGAGGGGGTGGTCTGCAGTGTGGGAAGACATATAGTGGGACACAGAGACAGTGGTAGTAAAGGTGAGAAGGTCAAAAATGGAGCAACAGGGACAGGACAACAAAGTATGGTTACGGAAGCATACCTACACAGCCATCGGCCGGGTGGGGCCTTGCATGTGTATGTGACTGCGCGGCCCACTGGGGGATGCTCCGCCCTATTCATACATGGTAATGGGAAGCCAGTTACAGGATATCAGGTGATAGCGGTGCTGCGCAAGGGCCTCAGATTTTTGGGTGAACCGGTGGAAGGTTACTCTTCACATTCATTCAGGATTGTGGCAGCATCAGTGCTGGCTGTGCAGGGGGGCACAGCAGGGGCAATCATAGAAAAGGAAAGGTGGAAGTCTGAATGTTACAAGAAATACATACACAAAGTGCCACACTAACGGTTTTCTTTTGCTTCCCATAACAGGAATGGCTGGAAGGGGGTGGGGAATCATGCTTTCACTAAGTAATGTATGTTTTTCCGTATGCAGGCAGAACCAGGAGACTAGAGACATAGATTTGTGGACATTCATTTATCCACTGGGAGGAGAAGTGGGTGGCCAGGAGACAAGGGGTCAAGCAGCTTTACCTGAATAGTGATGTCATCCATTTGAGGTGGAAAGGTCAAAGGGGGATGAAGTGGGCACAGTTATTGCCTGAGCTGAGGGAAGTCGGGAAGTTCCACGGGAGATCAGACCTCATCATCATATACCTGGGTGGCAACAACTTGGGGACACAGCCATGGCTGGACATATTTTACCACATAAAGCAGGATGTGGAGACAATTAAACAATGGTGGCCAGAGGAGACATTGGCATGGTCAGACATAACTCCTCAGAGGGTGTGGCGCAAGGAGGAGAGCCACAAGGGTATGGACAGGGCTAGGAAGAAGATGAACGCATGTGTGGGCAGGTTATTTGAGGCCCTGGGGGGAGCGGTAATTCACCATGCAATTCAGGAAGGGGTAGACGAATATTTCCAGGGTGACGGGGTACATGCCTTGGACCTGGGGCTGGCACTATTTAACCAAGAAATGTCTAATGCCATTGAGCTGTGGATGAGGCAAAGAGTTATGACAAAGGCAGCAAGAAGATAAAGGAAACAGAAAAGGGGGGTTGGAGGAAGAAGGGGAAGACCACTGTCCATCGCAAGCTGGAGGTGGGCTAGTGGAAAGGAAGAATAGGACAGGGAAGAAGAGAAGAGTTTAAAAAGGAAAAGCATGACTAAGGACACCGGGTCATATGATAGAAGCAGGGGCACGGTATGTACACTGGTACACCTTGACAACAAAGAGGAAGCAACAGAGCCCACCCCCATGATGTACATCTGGTGGGCAGAAGGAAAGAAGGAAAATTGGGAGGGAGGAATAGAACAAGAATGGGATGCGTACAATGTGATTGATACGATGTATATGTGTGCGAGTATTAGGAATATGGTTGAACTGTGTGTAAAGGACAAAGAGAGTGATCATTTATTGTAATTATGGAAAATGGAGTATCAGTAAACTATTTGCCGAACTGAGCAACCACAAACATTCTTGTCGGTGTCTTTATTGGAGAGGATCTGGGGACAAAGAGGGTTTGCCCAACTTAAATGGGCAGACCACATTGTCCCAAGTCCCAGACAGGAAGGCTCGGGGGGGGGACAGTAAGCAGGGTGAAAGAGGAAATGAGGTCACCATGGGGGGGAGAGAGTGGCCTGTGAGGTCACAGGGGATGAGGGGGGGAGAAGGAGAGAGAGTGAGGAACAGAGTTGGCAGGCAGGGATTGGTAGGGCTGGGCAATGGGCGGGCTAGAAGGGGCTTGAAAAGGGGCTGCACAGGAACAGGAGGTTACAAAGTTGCTCCAAAGGAATTTCCCACCCACCCACCCTATAGAAGGTAGCAGAAGGAGCACTGTGGTAGCTGGAGCACAGTGGTGGGGGTGCTATATCGGGACTGCCGAAGGTGGACAGCAGAAAAGGAAAGAAGGAAAGGAAGAGTAGGACAGGGAAGAAGGGAGGAGTTTAAAAAGGAAAAGCATGACTTAGGACACCGGGTCATAGGAGAGAAGGAGGGGCACCGTGTGTACACTCGTACCTCTTGACAACAAAGAGGAAGCAACAGGGCCCACCCCCCATGATGTATGTCTGGGGGCAGAAGGAAAGAAGGAAAATGGGAGGGAGGAATAGAACAAGAATGGGCTGCATACAATGTGATTGATACGATGTATATATGTACAAGTATTATGAATATTGTTGAACTGTGTATAAAGGACAAAGAGAGTGAACATTTATTGTAATTATGGAAAATGGAGTATCAGTAAACTGTTTGCCAAACTGAGCAACCACAAACATTCTTGTCAGTGTCTTTATTGAAGGGGATCTGGGGACAATATCAATTGTCACTATAAGAGCTAAATTAAAAAAAAAACTGTCAAGGACCCCTAAGAAAATGAGATCATGCATCCTAATATGTTAAGAGTTCAGTGTGTACCAATCATTATAATCTTCCACCATATTGAGAAGTAAAATAAGCCTGATCTCAGAAGCCTGTCTCTGTTGTGTGCTTTTGAAATGTCCTTTTAAGACCATTACTAACATATCTGAAATTGAGGGGTCATTCTGAGAGAAGTGTCGCCCTACTGGTTTTTCAGTCATCTTCAACTTATTAGTATGTCTGTGTGCATTCATTCTAGTACGGAGTAAATATTCACTATGTGTGTGAACTAAGAGTCCTTACCCTATGGGGGGTAACTCCATTGGGTTTTTATTAAGATTCCTTAGACTGTTGCATTACATATCACAGTTTGATTATATACTGATACTTTTTTGAACTCTGAACTTACTAGGATGCATGATCGTGCTCACTTGGGGGTCCTTGACAGGTTTAATTCCATTGGGTAAATATTGTAGTGATTGGTGTAAATGATGATGTGTTAGGACTCCTGGCTCACATTAATGGTAAATATTTACTTCCTTCTAACTAATTATCTCTCCCACGGGGGGATATTTCCAGTGTGACTTTATTCAGAATCCTTAGACTGCTACTGTACATATAGTAGTTTGATTATATACTGTCACATTTTTGAACTCTGTACATATTGGGATGCATAATTCCATTTACTTGGGGGTCTCTGTCAGACTGAATTCTATTTGGGTTAAATTATACTGTTTGGTACATACTGAACCCTTAACATAATAGGATGCATGGTCTCATTTTCTTAGGGGTCCTTGACAGTTTTTTTTTTTTAAATTTGGATCTCACACTGACAATTGATATTATCTTGTATAATATCATGTTACAGCACTGAAGATCTTAATGTTTATGGACTATAGTAACTAATTGAGTGTATAACTGGAAAAATGTCTCCAGATAGGTTGTAAACTGTGTAAATATGTGAAACAGTTGCTCATACTAGCGAAACTTTACTTTAAACCCTCTTTATGCCGTATATAGAAAATGTCTGTTATATACATTTTTTTGCTTGTTTTAACATACGTTAATATCACATTTTAACATGTTCTTAAGTTAGTACTGAATCTAAAGTTCTTTCTTTTCATTCGACTGTATTCACAAAGCACACTGAGACATTCATAATTTATGTTAGCGGTGCTTTCTGCTTGAGGAGTCCTTATCTCATTTTGGTGACATTTGACCTTCAAAGGCTCCTTGGTTTAAAACAAACTGGTGAAATTTTATTCCTCTGATTTAAACTGCTGTTATGGTTTTAATGAGTAGTTTAAACCAATGAGAATTCTTTCTGTTTTTTTTTATGTATGATATGGGTGTTAATAGTGTAGGATTTTCTAAATAACAGTCATAAGTTTCCGAGGAAGGACTTAGTTGGTCCAAAAGCTTAGGCACTTTGTTCTTTTTGTAACATCTAAGTTGGTCTAATAAAAGGTATCACACCATTTGCTTCTGGACAATGAAGAGCAGAGCACCACCTTGTCAATATGGGATAACTTTATGAGTAATAAAAAGAGAGAAAACACAAAACTTTTACCTCATGCAGCACATGTGAAACACTAATAAACTGCAGCAAAGGACTGTTTTTTTTTCCAACATTTGTTTTCTTTTCTCAGCTCTCTGATTTCACATTTCAACATTCTTTAGTAAGGATATGCTTGTTTATCTCTTCTTATATTTCTTTTATCCTCCACCACTCCCACAGCCTTTGCTCTATGACTGCATGCAGTTACCCATGTTAACACTTCGGTTCTCCTCCAATACCATTTATCTCCAGGTGGAATGCTTGCATTCATGGTTTAAATGACATTTTCTTTTTTATAAAATGAAATTCCATTCATAACATTCTTTGATGTCTGATGTGTCTGTATCCTTCTTTTTATGTTTGCTTGCGCGCATGCGCAAGAAACATATTGCAGCAGCTTGCTGTAATAGCGAGTTGTGGAGGTGCAGCAGTGTTGTGGCGAATGCCAGCAGTCCATTTTGGGGCAGGTCTCTGTGGCACCAATAGAGGAGCAGGCTGTCGATGACAGTAGTTTTATAGAGTGCCTCCAACTTGAAAGAAACTCGCCCCTGCAATCAGGGAGTGCCCAGTCATTAACAATCAGCTGTTTTTGCTGCTGGGGCAGTCCCTGATTGCAGCAGCGAATTACTGCTTGCCTTGTCTGGTGTCCCATTTCAATAAACATGGCAGCAGCTATCGCTGTCCACCTCTCACAATCCCCATGAAAGCCAATGGGGTAGCCCAATTCCCGTTGGCAAAATGTCCCAGCTTTTCTTTTACATTTTTACATGGTAGTGGCTATAGTCATCTGCCTGTACTAGTCCCCAAGGAAGCCGACGGGGGTGCCCAATCCCCGTGTTGGGACACCCCTCCTAAGTTCATTTTGCTGATGGGGGAGCCCAATCCCCATCAGCATTGTGTTGTGCACCAAGGGGGGTGCCCAATCCCCCTTGGCTCATGCATCCCCCCCAGCACTCTGTATGTGTCAATGGGGTACCCAATCCTCGTCAGCTACAGACCCCACGGCAAACACTCAGGTGGCATACTGGGAGCCCACCCCAGTGTACCAAACCACCTGTAAAAAAAGAAAATCTTCCCATTTTTTTTAATTACCTGTAAAAGAAAAAACATCCCTCATTGTGTCTGGTGCCCCCTCTTCCAATCCGCACCAACCCTCTGCACACCCCACCTCCCCACACCCCCCACACCCAATACTTACCTCCAGATTCCAGTGTGACGATCTTCAGTGAGCTGGGAACATGTCTGCACTCTTCAAAGCTGACCATGAACTGAAGAAATGCAGGTAAGTTGTATAATTGCATAAATGTTTTTTTTTTCAACTTATGTGGATATCTTAGTCATTTTTTTGAATTTTGGCACTAAATTTTCAACATGGGGGTTTTGGGACCCCATCTCCTGAATTCAGTGACTGTCATCTGGTTATTCAGTCCCAAAAGGTGATTTCTTGGTCAGTGCATGGAATCACCTTTCAGAATAGATTAACAAAACAACAGTGTCACTGTTCATGAGGTGGGCTCCCCAAAAGCCTATGTTGCAGATTTGGTGAAAAAAATCCAAAAAATGACTGTGTCACGAGCGTGCATTGTGCAGTTTCCACACACACTTATAACTTAGTGAATCTGTAATATTTTCACTCCAGATTTTCAACATTTGCATTTTTTTCCACCTCCTTATGACCAGTACAGCTGTCATTTTTCGTATCCTGGCGGAAAGGTGTTTTTGCACTTCTGGTGCAGAATAGCACGGTCCCTGTGGAAAATCAGTGTTCAGGACAGATTAAGAAAATCACAGTAACACTGCTCATGAGTGGAGGTCCCAAAATGCCTATATTGAAAATTTAATGACACACGTCCATAAAATGACTGTTGCGAGCGTACGTTTGCATGGTTTCCATGCACACTCATAACTTCGAGAATTTGTAATATTTTCACTCAAGATTTTCAACATTGTCAATTTTGCACATCTCCTTATGAAGAGTACAGCTGTCATTTTTCACATCCTGCCCAAAATGTGTTTTCGCACATCTGGCGCACAATGGCACAGTCTCTGTGGGAAATCAATGTTCGGGACAGATTAAGAAAATCATAGTGACAGTGTTCATGAGCAGAGGTCACAAAATGTCTATGTTGAAAATTTTGTGATATAATTCCACTAAATGACTCTGTTATGAGCATGCGTTGTGCATTTTCCACGTACGCTCGTACTTTCAAGCATTTTTTAACATTTTCACTACAGATTTTCAACACTGCCATATCTTCACACCTCCCTGTGAATGGTGCAGCTCTCATTTTTCACATCTTGCCCGAACTGAATTTTCACACATCTGATGCAGAATGGCACAGTCACTGTGAGAAATCAATGTTCGGGACAGATCAGCAAAATTACAGTGCCACTGTTCATGAGCAGAGGTCCCAAATACTTTCATGAGGAGGGGGTCACAAAAAGGCCATGTTGAAAATTTGTTTTACAAATACCAAAAAAACGCTTGGGGCATTAGAGCTTCTAACGTTCAATGCTAATATCAGCAAGCAAACATTTGGCATTGACAAATGCTTGTTTTGATTTTCTGTTTAGGCTACCTTCTTTTTTCAGAATTTACGCAATTCTCTTTTCTCAAGTTGCTTCCTAGCACTGGTGCCCAGTAGAATAGATGTTTGAACAGAATTTGGTTCTATGTAGAGGTTTTGATTCATGCTATATTTGCTAATGCTTTACAAACAACAGATTAGATACTGGTACTGCAGGGATGGCATGCACAAAAATGTTGCAACCACAATGTGTTTAACAGCATTAACACTCAGCCAAATAGATAGCTGTAGACTAGACTGTATTTAGACAGGGAGGGCTCGATTGTTAATTGCAAGGGTCTGCTAAGAGTGGTCACTATGACCAATTAGCAATAGTTATGCTACTCTAACCCTCTGTGCCATGCTTAATGAGGGCCACTATGTTAGCCAACAGGGCCATACCCATAACCTGGTGGCACCTCCAGTGTTTTTCAAAGACTTTTGTTACAATTCCAACCCTTACAACTATTATATTAAGGGCAGGCAGTAGTGGTGATGAAAATATGTAGCTGATATCAAATGAGCTATCATGGGACAGAGATTGTTGTTGGGACAAACTTAAACAATGTTGGTGCCAGGTATGTAGCTAGTGGGGGGGGGATTCCATTGGTCCCAGGAAGAGAAAGGGGGCAAGGATGTGGAACCCTGGAACACTAGTGGATGATGCTGGACAACTATATTTTTTCGTTGGCCCAAAGTTATGAGGTAGATGGGTAAAAAGGACAATAGGGAGGCAGAACAACCTAAAGGTTACAGCCTCAAATTGTGACCAGTAGAAATCCAACAGACCTGGGTATGAATCCCACAACCACCATTTGCATTCTGTGTGACACAAAGCAAGTAAATTAATTTCCCTGTGCTCCCAAGTCACACCCGTAAAAGAACTTCAGCTCAATGTGCCTTTCCCAGCTCCAAATTCTAAAATAATAAAACTAATTTAGAACTCTGGAAATCCCTATCACCGGCTCCACCACTCTTTTTACAGTACATACATACGGTTTCAACTGGCTCACTGCCAGTGGGGGGATGGAAGAAACTGTTAACCCCTTAACCATGCATGGTTGATAGAAATGAAAGAGAGAGAGAGAGAGAGAAAGAAAAAGAAGAAACTAGCTAGAGAGTGGGAGGGACAAGATGAACACAGGGACCTAGATTTTCTAAAGCCTGGATTCAGCACTTGCAGCAGTTGTGCTGTAAAGCCATATCTGCATCCATGTAAGTGCACTAGAATGTTTTCATGCGATTTTCAAACTTTCTAATACATTTGTGACACTGCACAATTTACAGATAAAAAATATGTGGCATTTTTGGTGGGCAACAGTAGCGTAGCAAATTCCTAAAGGGCCTGGGTGCAAAGTGATGTTAGAGGGCCCCTCTCCAGTTTTGAATAAACATTAAAATTATGATTTGGGCCCCTCAAACCTTGTGGGTCCGGGTGCCACTGCACCCCCTGCACCCTTGTAGCTACGCCCCTGGTGGGCAACATGTGGCACTTGTGACAAGAAGATAGACTATGTTTGCTCCAACAGCCTTGTCCCAATTACCCCAGGTGCAGCTGAATTAAAAACATAAATACGTAGAATTTGTCAACAGAAAAGGACCATTTGGATCATCCAGTCTGCCCACAATGTCCCTGCTCAGTCTGTCTGCAGACCCTATAAGTGGTCCCCAGTGACCCTCAGTCCTCTCTGCTGACTCAACACTATTCCCATATGTCTGTCCCATGCATGTTTGCAGCCCCCCACTGTTTTTACCTACACTATTTCTGGTCTTGGTGCTCTTTGATATTTGAGAGAGACTCCCCTTCTTCTCCAGTACCACAAATCACTGAAAATCCAGCGCAGGAAATTCAATTGCCTTGCTCAACATTACACAGTGAGTAAGCTAGCTGCAATGGTGGGATTCAAACCTGAGCCTCCAGGTTCACAGCTCTGTACTCTAACCATTGTGCTGTATTCCTTTGTTGAAGTCATCTTTGGAACTAGACCTGTTATGGTTCAAACCTGGACAACACAAAATGAGATCTTTTAAGTCTAAAAAATATTTACAGTATGCATTTTTATTTTTGTTTTTTCTACACACAGTATTAGAAGAAGAAACAACAAAAGCAAAGAATGCTATTTGGTAAATAACTAAGAATGGGTGAACTTGCTTGTGCAAATTTTAAATACCATCAAATTGGGTTATACGTTCCAACAATGATGACTTATCCCTTTAAGTATGTTATTTTGATTTGATTTGATGTTCTGTTAAATTACAATCAGTCTGGTTAAAACCATTTAAAGTTCATTACAATCTAGGTAAGCAAAACACACATCAAATACATACAAAATAATAATTGTCACAAAAATCTAGGCTAATACATAAATATTTAAAAGACTGCCTACTGACATGATTATATAAAACATTCAGTGCCTGTAAAACACATTACTGAATGCAAAGTAAAACATACTTAATGTAGCACAAACTTGTTTTCTTCTGTTTCTAACAATATGTTACAAAAGGCCCAGTTTTATGTTATTTAGCAATATACACTCAACTCATAACTCAAAGGCTACAATAATTTCAAAATGTACTGTATACATTCTGAAACCATCACACTCCACCCCACCTGGCTCAAAGCACTCCTAGTCCCAATAAACCATTTATTTATGTATGTATGTATGTATGTACTGTATGTATACGAAGATATGAACATACAAAATGGGCCAGCAGATCAAGGCCTAGTGGTCTGTCAAGTCTGCTCGAATGTGCAGCTAACATCCCTTATTCTGCAGCTGCCCCTCCCTGCCACCCTCCCCTCCTTTAACCCGCCACCTTGCCCTGTCCCAGACCCTTTTGAAGTAGCCCACTGTTCAACTGGATACCACTTCCACCAGTAATGCATTCCACCCAGCTACCACCCTGTCTATAAAAAAGTGTCCCCTCATCTCCCTCCTGAACCTTCCACCCTGTCATGGCCCCTGGTGTCCCTCTCCTCCCTTGCTGTGAACAGCCCCTCCATACCTGTCTTGTTTATTCCTTTCTTGTACTTGAATGCATGTATGTTTGTTTGTATGTCTGTATTGATTATATGTTTATTTATTTTATGTAACATATGTGCATGTACCCTTACAGAAATGTAAATGTGCTGTGTACATGCAGAATGCATGCCACATGTTTAATTGTGCAATGTTTGCATGCGGTTCACATACACAAAGTGAACCTAAGCAAACCAGGTCTAAAAAGCAAATCAGGTTCACATGCTGCAAGCTTGACATGTGTGCAGCAGGTAAACTGGTGAGAACATCTTCTAAAAATCACAGCAGGTTCATGTGTTGCATGCTTGACATGAGTGCAGCAGTTAACATAGAAACATAGAATTTGACGGCAGATAAGGACCGCTTGGCCCACCCAGTCTGCCCATTTCCCTACCTGATGGATAAGCTGCAGATCCTAGTTAACCAGCAGCCTACTTCTTCCTACCCCAACCCCCTAGAATTGCCTTATGACTGTCCCATGCATGCTTGAATTCCACCACTGTTTTGACTCACAACCTCCTCTGGAAGGCTTTTCCATGCATCCACAACCCTCTCTGTGAAAAAATACTTCGTAAATTACCTCTGAGCCGCCCCCTTCTATCTTCAAATTGTGCCCCTTGTTCTTGCACACCTCTTTTTTTTTGAAAGATGCTACCCTCTTGGCCTTTGTTGATCCCTTGAGGACTTGAAAGTTTTATCATCTCCCTCTCCTCCTTTCTCGAGGCTATACATATTAAGCTCCTTAAGTCTCACTTCATATGTCTTCCAGTGCAGACCCTGCACCATTTTAGTTGCCCTCCTCTGGACAGCTTCCATCCTGTCTATGTTTTGCGGAGATTGGGTCTCCAGAACTGCACGCAGTACTCCAGATGTGGTCTCACCAGCTGTCTGTACAGAGGGATAATAACTTCTTGTTTTCTGCTGGTGATGCCTCTCCCTATGCATCCCAGTATCCCCCAACCCTCCTTGCTGCCCTCTCACATTGCTTGCCCACCTGTAGGTCATCTGATATGACTACCCCCAGGTCCCTTTCCATTTTTGTTGTTGTTAGTATCTCACCCCCCATTGTGTACTCTTCCCCTGGGTTTTTGTTTCCCAGGTGCATTACCTTGCACTTCTTAGCATTGAATCTAAGCTGCCATACATTTGACCATTCCTCTAACCTTGCCAAGTCCCTTCTCATCCTTTCCACCCCACCTTGTGCATCAACTCTGTTGCAGATCTTTGTGTCATCTGCAAAGAGACATACTTTTCCTTCCAGTCCCTCTGCAAAGTCGCTTATAAAGACATTGAAGAGGACCGGTCCTAATACTGAACCCTGTGGTACCCCACCTGCTAACCCCCCTTAGAGTGGACTCCATTTACTGTTACTCTCTGTGTCCTATTCTCCACAATTCTTTACCCATGCTGTCATCTTGGGACCCACTCCCAGGCTGGCTAAATTGTATATTAATCTTTGTGTGGGACTGTGTCAAATGCCTTGCTAAAGTCTAGGTAGGCCATGTCCACAGCCCTCCCTGATCTACTACATTGGTCACCCAGTCAAAGAAATCTATCAGATTTGTCTGGCATGACCTTCCCTGGAATCCATGCTGCCTTGGGTCTGTGCCCTCTGGCCTCTAGATCATAACAACTCTTTCCTTCAGAAGTGATTCCATCATTTTCCCTACCACTGAGGTTAAACTAACAGGTCTGTAGTTTCCTGCTTCTGCCTTGCTCCACTTTTGTGAAGGGAATCACATCTGCCCTCCTCCAGTCCTCAGGTACCACCCATCCTCCCATGATTTGTTAAAGAGGTAGTCAGTGGTGTCACTAGTTCTATCCTTAGTTCTTTTAGAATTCTGGGATGAATTCCATCAGGCCCCATTGCTTTGTCCACCTTCAGTTTTAAGAGCTCTTTCAGAACTCTTTCTTCTGTAAATGGGCTGGTATCAACTTCTGTATCCAGAGTGTTTCTACTGTTTGTTTTAGGTACCTCCTCTTCCTTTGTAAATACTGAGCAAAAATATTTGTTTAGTATCTCTGCCTTTCACAGTTACCCTCTGCCTACCTCTCCTCCTCCCTTTATTAAGCCTCACTATCCCTCCTTGGTCTTCCTTTGCTCCCTGATGTACCTATAAAGGTCTTATCCTCTTCTTAACTGAGTTGGCTATCTTTTCCTCGGTTTGGGCCTTTGCTGTTCTGACTGCCTTTCCAGCTTCCTTTTGCTTTAACTGATACAGTTCTCTGTCCTGTTCCTTCTGTGATTCCTTGTACTTCCTGAATGCTTTCTTTTTCTCTTGAACCTTCACTGCCACTTCCTTTGAGAACCATAGTGGTTTCTTACCTCGTTTTGTTTTGTTTATTTGCTTTACACAAAGGCTTGTTACCAGTGTGATGGCAGTTTTATTATTCCCATTGTTCTTCCACCCTCCTTCCTGCCCATTTGCTAGTGCATTCCTTAGGCACTCACCCATTTAGCAAAAGTCAGCCCTCCTAAAATCCAGTACCTTTGTCTTTGTATGGCTTGACTCTATTGCTGTGTGTTATGTGAACCATACTGTTCGATGGTCACTAGTTCCCAGATGGCTACCCACTTCTGCATCTGTGATCCTCTCTTCATCTCCGTTTGAGAGAACCAGGTCTAAGATTGCTCCTCTTGAGTGGGCTCCAATACTAGTTGTTCAAGGCATGCCCCCTGTAGGGCATCTAAAATAACTCCACTCTAGAGTGGCTGCTGTAACTGCACTCCAGTTAACATCTGGCATATTCAGATCACCATCAGCAATATCTCCCTTTATATGCCATTCTAAGTATACTTTCTATCATTTCCTTGTCCATTTCCTCCCCCTGAGAGGGGGGTCTGTATACAACCCCTGTGCGGATTGTGGTGCCATTGCCTGCCTCCAAATTGACCCACAGTGCTTCTTCTCCTCCCTGTTTACCCTTTTGTTCTGTTGCTTTGATTTCTTCTCTTATTTAGAGAGCTACTCCTCCTCCTCTTTTACTCTCCCTGTCCCTCCTGTAGATAGTGTATCCTAGTATGTTTACGTCCCAGTCATGGTTCTGTGTGTACCATGTTTCTGTGAATGCCACAATACCCAGATCTTCCTCCTCCATCAAGGCCACTAATTCAGGAAGCTTGTTACCCAGACTACGGGCATTGGTATTCATTGCTCTCCATTTTTTGATGGCTTTACCTTCTGTAGCGGCAACCCCCACTTACCTTTCTACCTTGGTCTTTTTCTCATTTAGTACCCTGTTTTGTAGGGGGAGGCTGGGATTTTCCTTCTGCTTATCAGTACTGGTGGACATCATGTTAAAATCACATCAGGTTCACTTGTTGTATGCTTGCCATGTGTGCAGCAACTGGTTCCACCCTCAGAACATGCCAGCGTTCCTGCTCGGGCAATTAGGGTACCAATTGGCAATGTCATTATTTATTTTTTTGCAGGCTGTGCCTTCACACCCTCGTTGCAGACGATGATTCCTACTCCAAGAGGGGACCGTGGAGGGGGGCAGTGAATTACGCATTTGGTGCCCTGATTGCCTGGCACCATAATGCCAGAGCTCTAAGACCATAAGGGGCAGCAACTTAGCTGGTGCAAATCTCATTTAAAAATACACATTAGTTTCTATTTCTCATACTACTGCTAGCAATTAGAGACATTAAAATACATTTTCATTGATTTCCCATTAAAATTAGGTAAACTCATTAATTCTGATCTTTTTGCAAGTTGTTTAATGGCTTTTGATTTTTGTCATTAAATTGCCATTAATTTGTAAATTTGTAAAAATGTGCACAGAGGAGCCTCTGTGTTGTGAAGTCTGACCTTTTTGTTTTGGGCCATGCAATTTCCCTTATGCATATTTAGTGCTAGAAATGTGTTTCTCCAGGACTGTTACAGCTCAGTTACTTTCCCTTTGTCATTCTGTATGGAGCATATACACTATGGCCATGCTCAGCACTCTTTGTACTGAGTAGGATCTTGGAAGTATGCACCATACCTCACATTTTGTCACAGAAATGAGAGACATGGACACTCCAACTGAGGGACAATGAGGAACACTAACCCTCATGATGATCAGGACACATCTTAAAACATGGAGATACTGTACTTCAGAACACAGTGGAAACCATTGTATTTACTTGTACTGATATTAGCAGCTGAGAATGAATTTCTACCATAAAGCAGAGGTGCAAGTTAGGTAGGGTGGGGCAGTTGCCTCCCACACATTTTTTGCCTAGGTTGTTCTTATAGTGTGGCAATAATGGCATTAAATTTGGATTGAATCTTTTGCACAATAAGTGCACCCCTGGCCTGTGTGCACTCACACTACAGGTGCACTCCTGATTCGACTGTGTCTGTATTGTGTTGTTCACTCTCTCCACCTATTAGCAGCAGTGCCATCACATGTGATGTGGAGGAGCTCCTGCCAAGCAAAAGCACATGAGTCACATGAGTGTGGCACTGTATTTCCCACCACAGAGTAGACAGGCTGCACACTACAGCTTGATGGAGTCAGGGAGCACTGAACTCTCAATAGCAGTGTGTGGCGGCATATTTTTCTTGGTCTATTCTTAGTGAGTCTCCATCTCCCCTGGTGGCTGAAGGGGCTGAGGGTGAGCTAGAAGCTAACTCGAGACTAGGCTACCTACTTACTTTACTAGGCTTATCTCACACAAAAAAAAAACAGCACAGACCCCCCCAGAGCAGCAAGCCAGACCTAGCAGCTGCAGTGACAGTGGTGTGGGTGGCCTTCATAGGCCTTGATCAGTGCAGTGTGGCAGCAGCCAAACAAGAAGCAAGCAACAAAGGTTGGTTGGATTGGGTTGGTGAGGTGACTTGGTCACAGACCATGTTGGGAACCTGGGATGGTCAGTTCTAGCATCCAGTTCTGGCAAAAGGATGGAGGAAGAGTGCCTGAAAACTGGGTTGGTAGGCCACAGGTTCTGGCCAGATGGGCAGGTAAGTAAAAGTAAATATTTTTTCTATGGGGGATGGGGATAGAAGGAAGGACTGAAATATTGATGTGTTTTTCATGTTTCTGCACCTTTGGGCAGCTTCACAACCAGTATGGGATTGGTACTGAATGGAATGGAGTTGGGGAGAGAAATTGGGACATTTTTTTTTGTGGGGGGTCAGAATTTCAGTCAGGAAAAAATTGGTTAGTAACTGGGTGGGTTTAAGCCCAAATCTGATTCACTGCTCTGGGGTATAGACAGAGGAATCTTATACATTTGAATTTTTCCTGATTTGTATACCACTTTTCAGTCACAACAGACAAGTTTTACATTTTAGAGACATTTCAAACATTCTAGAGCTTGCCACCTAGGGGCTAGCAAGCACCTGGCCTCCACTGGTTGTTGGCTACCCCCTGTTGAAATCTGAAATGGCATTGGCACCCCTGCCATAAAGTCTAAATTTACAGGACATCCTCTGTGTGAGCAGCATGTTTTCCATGAGGGATGGATGAGGAGCAGAGCAGAGCAGTTTTCAGGGGTAAAATGAGGGCTATCGCTTGTGTTCAGGGACAGTTGAGTGATATGGTATGCACAGACTATTGGAGCCCCACTATAGTCAGGCTTATGCCCTTCCCCCATGAAGCTGACCTCCACATACCCATGCTCAGGCACATTATAACATAGGGCAAGAGAGACTGCAGAGGCATGCACCATTGAAGTGAATGGGGGTATTTTTTTATTACTATTTTATACATTTTTGATGGAGAGTTGGAGACTAATGAAGACCACCGCTTGACTAACAAGGGCATGGTTTGAAGAACAATGGCCTTCAGTATTCTCCAACTCACCATTATAATGTATAAAATACTAATAAAAAATAAATCTATTCATTTCAAGAAGTTACACCCCAGCACTCTGACCCATGGACATCATCTCTTAAAGACTCTTGCCTCTGTACTCAGATAAGAGACTCTCAACTTATATCTGTACTTGGTGGGTTGTCTGTAGCAGCATGGCTTACCTGCTACAGTGTGTGTGCATGGGGGGGACTGGCTATGTGGGTGAGTGTTGAGTTATTGCTACTTAGGTGTTTGCCCCTTAAAGTCTTTTTGCATGGAAAGATTCAAAACTATGGAGAGAAAATAGTAGGAGTGCAGGCCAGACAGAAGTAATTAAGCAGTTTTGTGGGTAAGTGTGTGTATTGGGGATTGGAAGAACCACATGTGTTTCCATTGGTATATTTGATGCAGTTCAGTTGTGCAACTGAGCTGAAGGGTGACAAGAAAACTGAAAAGTATAACAGTGGCTATAAGCATGTCACGTGCTTGCAGATGTATGCAGATTTGTACTGAAGTACAAGTGAGTCATATGTGTGCAAAAGGCACTGAACTGCAAACTAGGAGACTTTAGGAGACCTGAAGACCTGGGTTTAAATCTAATCAAGCCCCACTTGTATATGGTGTGATCCTGAGCAGGTCACTTAACATTTATATGTGCAGTTATCAGTGACCACTTGCCTTTTGCATGCATGCCACATGCATGTAGTCTGTTTCAATTTAACATAAAAAGCATGCTTTCCACACTTGCTGCACGCGTGTCACATGCATGCAATCAGTTCCAATTTAACATTTAAATCATGCTTGCAGCATACATATCACATGGGTAGTTTTATGTGCATCGCATGAAAACATTTCATATAATTATTTCTGTAAGGGTATGTATGTATTTATTTATTTGCTTATTTATTTATATTTACTGGCTAAGATACACTAGGCATACAGAAGTCAATTGTCAGACACAATCTAGGAGAGTCACAAATGTGCTCAGAAACACTTAGAGTATCAATAATATCCAATATAAAAGCACAAATATAGCAGCAAGGAGCATTACTGGAAATAAGATAAAACAACAGTAGTAGTGAAAACATACAACAACACTGGGAAATGAGATAAAAATAATGAATGCAGTGTTACATAAAAAGTAATAACTGGGGGTAGTAGATCACGATAAGTTAGTTATTAGTTAGTCTTTTCAAAAGTGCAGGGGCAGTAGACGTAAACAATAGCAGCAACACTTTCAAAAAATTAATAGGAAAGTGCACAGTACAAAAAACAGCTGTACTCATAATTTAGCAGCACTATAGGAAGATAAACCAGGCAGAGCTGGCCATCACTAATAACAGGAACAAGGGCTTGCAAGGAGTCTTTTGAGCTCTGTAATGTAGAGAGTGACTGGGACAGTATCACACATTTGCAGGCAAGGAGTTCCAGAATTTAGGGACATAAACAGCAAATGCCATGTGGCCTAGCCCCATGGAACAACTGTCTTCCAGGTAGAGGTGTGTGGGAAAAAACTTCCTCTAGCTGAATTTCTGCGAAAGTCTGACTTTCGCTTTCACAAAAGTTCAGAAATCAAATTAGCAACATTTGTGGAAATTCCAACTTAGAATGGCAAAATAAATGTATGAATTACAGATTATTGTATTAAACTACAGAACAATATTTTGCAGAACAATCACTGTGAGTGGTTAGTTCTTCAGAATTGTTTTCCTGCAATTTAATACAGTAGTCCGCAATTCATACATTCATTCTGCAGTTCAGTGAGTCACTGAACTGCATAATGAATGTATGGATTGTGAATTAATGTATTAAACTGTGGGAAAAAAAGTCTGCAGAACTAATCACTGAATTGCGGAATAATCACATGTGTTGCAGAATTAAGCAATAATGCATGACAGGGTGTGTGTTGTGCTGGGATAACGTCACGCCTGCGGTGATTAGGCACGAGGCCGGCAGGCTAGTGTGACTAATCACCCCAGAAGTGAAGTTATCCCAGCACAACACACACTCTGGAGTGCATTATTTCTATTATACAATGGCTTGCTTTTAAATAAAGGAAAAAAAGAGAGAAAAAGGTATTTATTTGTCTTTTTTCTTATCATTTTTTGTATGTGGAAGGATATGTTCTGAAAAAAAAATCCACAGTTTCTATTTTGACCACTAGATGGTGCTGCCAGTGTAACGTGCCTGTTGCTTCACTCCTTACAGCTTTCCATTTCTGACCACCTATAAGTCTCACTGTGTCCTTGTGTTATAGAGTGGCATACAACACATGCTGACTCCGTAATTTATATGCTGTTGTGGTACGGCTTTTAAATATTTTTTTTACAATCATGGTCAGGGGACACAGAGATGACTGGATGAGCATGTGGGTTTGCGTACAGCCGTTTTCACACTTTTCCCCATGAACCGAGTGACAAGTGAACCGCGAGACCGGTAGTTATGGTCTCCGTGGTTCAGTAAAGGAGCTGGGAATGTAAAGCAGTAACTATAGCTTCATCACGTGAATTAGGCGTGGAGGACTTTTTAATTTTCTTTTCCATTAGTGAATGCTAGTGCTGCCATTAGGGTGGGGGTTTCAAATGATTAAGCTAGTTACCGAGATGCCTGGGTGAGCAAGTGGGTTAGCGCATGGCTGTTTTCACACTTTTCCTCATGAACTGAGCAACAAGTGAACGGCGAGACCGGTAGTTATGGTCTCCGTGGTTGAGTAAAGCAGCTGGATTCAGGGAAGAAATGGTGAGGAGAAAATTTCTTGTTTGCGCTTTGTGTGTTGTGGATTTTCTGGGAGGGAGGTTTTAAAAGAGTAACGGTAAGTTGAGATGGCCGTTATACAAGCGGGTGGCAAACGGAGATCACCGATGTCAGTTGTGTGCATTGATCTTTATAATGGTTCATGCGGTCATCTGTGTGCTGGGACTAGACCTGTGATGTTGTACTGGGATAACATCACGGGTCCAATCCCAGACTGACCAATCGGAGCACAAGACTTTTTCTTGCCATTGTATAATAATCCATTAAACTGATGAAGAAAATTTCTCAGAACTATTATTCCACAGTTCATGTTTATTATTCTGCAGTTCAGCCAAAAAAATCTATGGAACAGGGTGAAAATCCACCAAACAAATTCAGAAAATTCTGATCCTGCTAAAGGCGGAAGTTTGGAAAATTTTACAAAATTTCTGAAATTTTGCAAAAGTTCTGCAAAAGTGGGATTCACAACTTTTCCCCACCTCTACTTCCAGGACAGGCTGACAATCTGGCAGATCTCAAGGAGTAGGCAGAATAATGATGCTGCAGGTAGGCAACCAGTGAAAATGGGGAACCAGGCCTTGAAAGTTTATCAGCAAAGTGGCCTAGAATAGAAAGGATCGATGACCAGCAGGGGAAGGCCAGGCTAGGCCAGCATAAAAGTGGCAGTGGTGGGTGATCCTTGGGGTGGTCACAGTATAATGACAGACATTGTTATGTAGTATGTTACATTCCTTTTAGAAAGGATGCTTTTGCTGGCACCCAGGAATTTCAGAAGACCATACGTTAGACCATTTAATAGCAGCCCTTGACAAATTGCAAGGCAGCCAATGGAAGACATAGAATATTTGACCCTAAAGGCTGTGCTAAGTTTAGCATTTACAGATTTGCAGAGAGTGGTGATGTGGAGGGAGAAGTTAAGTGAGGAGACAAATGTAACTCCAAGGTACTGAAATTGCTAACTTCCTCTTGCAGGGACCCATCAGCACAGGCAAGGAATAGTTTGAGAGGGCTCACACAGAATTTGGCATGGAGCCAAAATACATAGCCTAGGTCGTTCTACTTTTTACGGCTGCATAGCTAGGAGGGAACAGAGGTTCTAGATTGTCTAGAGTGTTTCCTAATGCAGTACAGCCTGTCTGCTTCCACAGACTGGAGTTGAATAACATCTCACTGCTGTCTGGTCCATTTGGTACAGTGCAGTTCCACCCATCCCCCACAGCATTATTTTCTTCATGAGGAAAAGAAAATGTAACTCATGGGCTGCTGTCTCTGATGGAATTAGAAGATACGGGAATTCTGGACTGTTATATCAGTTTGCAGCACAGCAAAGGTTAATACAGCTTCAGGTTTCACATTGGATGAGGAATATTGTGGGCCATCAAAAAAAGGCTTCAGTTTTAACTCCTTGAGACGTGTGGAATATGGTTGGGTATCAGATTAATGCTTCATCTTAAACTCCTTGAGACATTTAAAAGCCTTTATGTCTTGCAAAGCCAGTTCTAAGTGTCGACTTTGTTTTTTTTAAATGGCCAACTGACCAAACTGCCTGCTAAAGTACTGTGCTAATGTAACCAAAATCCTAAACAGAAGTTTGACTTTTGCAGTAACTGATTTATTTTTGCATTGTGGTTGTACGGTATTTGTGGTCAGTGTGTTCAAGCTAAAACAACACTGTTGCTGACTGTGCTCCATAGTTCTTTATCAGGGGTTATTGTACTTCATGCTGCAGTTAGATGTAGGATTCCACTGAAAATTATATGTTGCAACTCATTTGAGCTGTCCTGGATAAACAAATTGTAAACAACATTAGGAGGCTCTCTATGATGTCAGCACCTCATCAGTTCCATATTCCCATACTATCCTCATCGTCTACTGAAACAACAAATTGTGTAAATAACTACGTGCATTCAACATAAGCACCATTCTGCTGAAAACAAGATATTGTATCTCAGCTGGTCACAATGAGGAAAATACTTTGTAACGGTGGTATAATCAGGACCTCACGAAAAATGAGATACTACATGTTAACTGACCTATCTTGTGTAACTACATTGTAAAAATGTATAAAATCAGGACCCCAGTAAAAATGAGATTTTACATTTTAGCTGTGCTAACTCTACTAAATACATTGTAAAAATGTGTAAAAGCAAGACAAACTGAAAATGAAATATTGCAGCTCAGCTGCCCTATCCTGCTAATCACACTCACACCCTTTGTGTGTGCACACCTGTCATAACAGCTGTGTGTTTGTTTGTGTGTGTGTGTGTGTGTGTGTGTGTGTGTATTTTCAAGGGGGTGTGTATGTCCAGAACCAAAACCCCTGTTCACTGCATTACCTTGTTGTTTATGGTTTGGTTTTTTCTATTATTGTTGTGTAAATGTGGGACTTTTACAAAGAAACATAGACTTTGACGGCAGATAAGCACCGCATGGCCCACCTAGTCTGCATCACATTAATCCATGTCCTTGAAGGATATGGGCTATGAGAGAAGACTTAGGACATTGAACTTGTTCTCAGCTAGATACAGGCAGATTAGAGGTGACCTTTGTCTAACGTACAAAGCAGTAAACAATGATTACTTTAGGGAGATCATTGGTTTGACATTACATGAGGGCAAAAACATCACAAGAAGTAATGGTTATAAAATAAAAGGGGATTTAATAAGAACAACCAGGAGAGGTAGCTTCTTTACACAGAGGATTGTAAGGCAGTGGAATACTCTTCCACATCAAGTAGTTACAAGCAAAAACATTACTATCTTTAAAGCCAGGCTTGATGAATACATTGGTGACGAGAAGTATGAGTTCCACCCTTGAGTCCATGGGTAGCAAGTTCTTTAAAGGGCCATGGCCTATTGAACTCATATTTTTCCTGTGAACCTATGAAGTACAACTAAGTCACACATTAATTATATAATATCTCTTTCCCAGTGTCAGTCATTCCCCTAGTTTTTATTTTAAGTTGATAACTGTTTAATTGTTCTTCGCTCAATTCCACAGCTTATTGCGTAGTACTGTAACTTATTTTTGTCTATTTATTCTTAGGCATAATTGTCCTGTTTATTTTTAGAAATATAGAAATTGACAACAGATAATGACTGCTTGGCCCACCTAATCTGCCCATTTTCCCTACCTAAGATCACCGCAAACTCTACTTGATCTCCAGCTTCCCCCTTTTCCTTATCACTAAGGTTCCTTTATTCCTGTCCCATGCCTTCTCAAATCCTACTACAGTGTTTGCCCCACCCCCTCATCTGGGAGGCTATTCCAGGCATCCACCACTCGTTTGGTGAAGAAGTACTCCTTACATCCCCCCTGAGCCAACCCCCCCAACCTCATAGCATGACCCCTTGTTCTTGAACATCTTTTTTTTCTGAAAAAGGCTTCCCTCTTGAACATTATTGATACCCATGAGATATTTGAAAGTCTTTATCATGTCCCCCATTTCCCATCTTTCCTCCAGCATGTAGATATTGAGGTCACTCAGTCTCTTCGCATAGGGCTTTTAATGCAGATCCTGTACCATTACAGTTGCCTTCCTTTTGATCACCTCTACTCTGGCTATATCCTTCCGGAGAGGTGGTATCCAGAACTGGACACAGTATTGCATGTGTGGTCTCACCCATGATCCATACAGCAGTATCACCACTTCCTCTTCCTGCTGATGATACCCATCCCTATAAGGTTCCATGTCAATACAGCAACAACGTCATTATCAACACCCCCAACATTGATGGGAACAATGCTAACTGTAGGCAGTGTTCCTGTTAGGAAGAAGTGTTTTTTTGCAGGGGGCTTTGCCCCACGCACCACCCATCTCTAAATAACCAACTCAGAGTCGGAGTTGGTTCAGAGTGGGGGTGCAACATGGGGAATTGCTGTGTTGGCAGACAGCAGAACCTCCATAGTGACCAATCTCGACCTGGCAAGATCTGTCGCTGTAGCGGTGTTCGCTGTCTAAGTGTCATTGTGGTGGTGTGCTACCATCCCTATGCACTCTAACATCCCACTAGCTCTCCAACTGCCTTGTCACCCTGTTTGGCCACCTTTAGGTCATCAGATATGACTACCCCAAGTTCTCTTTCTGTTTTGGAGATTGCCAGTACCACTCTCCCCATTTTGTACTCCACTCCTAGGTTTCTATGCCACAAATGCATGATCTTGCACTTCCTTGCATTGAAACTTAGTTTTCACACTCTTGACCACTCCTCTACATTTCTTAGATCCCTATACATTTTCCACCACCCCCAGACTGTTTACCTGATTGCTCATCTTAGTGTCAACTGCAAAAAGGCATACTTTCCCTTCTAGCCCCTCTACAATGTTGCTAATAAAGATATTAAAGAGGACTAGCCCTAGTACTAATCCAATGCATCCTGATGTTAACCTTTCCTTCCCTTGGGGTGAACTCCGTTTACCATCACCCTCTGTTGCTTATCCCTCAACCAATGTATTACCCAGTTTATCACCTTTGGACCCACTCCCAGGCTGTTTAGCTTGTTTATGAGTCTCCTTTGTGGAATGGTGTTGAAGGCTTTAGTGAAATCTAGGGAAGCTACATACACTGCTCCTCCCTGATCTCATTCCCTGGTCACCCAAAGAGGTCTATGAAATGTGTTTGCCATGACTTTCCCAGAGTGAATCCATGCTGCCTTGGATCTTGTAAGCCACTGATTCAAGATAGTCCATAATCTTTTCCTTCAGTAGTGATTCCATTAATTTCCCCAATACTGATTTCAGGCTAACTGGCCTATAATTGCCAGCCTCCTCCCTGCCCTCACTTTTGTGAAGCAGGACTACATCTGCCTTCCTTCAGTCCTCTAGGACCACTCTCATCTTCAGTGAGTGGTTGGATAGGACTGTCAGAGGTGCAGCCAGCACCTCTCTGATCTACCTCAATATCCTTGTGTGTGTCCCGTCAGGCCTCATTGCCTTGTCCATATTCAGATTTGCGAGTGCCTTCAGGACTCTCTCCTCTGTAAATGGGCTAGTGTCCACCTCCCTTCCTTCAGTGCCCCTGACACTTATCTATTATTCCTCTCCTTCCTTTTGCTCTGTGAACACTGAACAAAAGTATTCATTTAGGATGTCTGCTTTTTCCTTGTCCCCTTTCACCCCCCCCCCTTCCCTTATTCTTACAATCCTTCCCCTGGTCTTTCTTCTTTCACTTACGTACCTGAAAAATGTCTTGTCCCCTTTCTTTACTGCCTTAGCTATTTTCTCCTCTGTTTGTGCTTTTGTACTCCTGACAGCTTTTCCCACCTCCCTCTGCTTCTCCTAATACACCTCCCTATTGTCCTCCTTCTGTGTCTCCTTTTACTTCCTGAATGCTAACTTTTTTGCTCTTACCTTCCTAGCCACTTCTTTTGAGAACCGTAGTGGTCTCTTTTCTCTTGTTTTTTTTCCTTGCCTGACACAAAGGTTTGTTGCCCTCACTATGCCCACTTTTAGTATTGCCCACTGTTCTTCCACTCCACCCAAGTCCTCTCCCCCTGCCAGGGCATGCCTGAGGCATTCCCCATCATTGTAAAATTGGCCCTCCTGAAGTCCAGGATTCTTGCCTTTGTGTGATTCACTTCTGCCACAGTTTTTATTTTGAACCACTCTGTATGGTGATCACTGGCCCCTAGGTAGCCACCCACGTGACATCTGCAACACTGTCCCCATT
This sequence comes from Neoceratodus forsteri, assembly GCA_016271365.2. Lineage (NCBI taxonomy): Eukaryota > Metazoa > Chordata > Ceratodontiformes > Ceratodontidae > Neoceratodus > Neoceratodus forsteri. The sequence goes on along the minus strand of CM057449.1, from coordinate 1,121,151,238 downwards.
AGTGAGTACACGGTCCAATATTGCTCCTTCATGAGTGGGATTCTTTACTAGTTGCCTGAGGAACACCCCCTGCAGGGAGTCCAGGATGTCCCTGCTCCTAGCTGAAGCTGCAGCTGGGATGCTCGAATCTACATCCGGCAGATTGATATCCCCACCAGCAGCACCTCCCCCTTATTTGCCATATTTTGAATAGCTTCCACCAGATCCTTATGCATCTTCCCCGCCTCTGTGCTGGTGGTCTGTAGATCACATCAGTGCAAATGGCGGTTCCATTCCCCATGGATGCAGGCCCATCTCTCCTGTATAGGCCTTTATCCATCCAGGTGGAACCCCAATCCCCAATGCAGCCAAATCCCTTCTCTTTGCACCATTCCTTCAACCAATGGTTGAAGTTCCTGATACAGAGTACTCTATCTTCCCCCCAGTCATAGACAAGCAGTACCTCAGAAAAGGTCACTGAGTGTGTCACCTGCCTAAGACTCCTCCCCAACTCCCTGAACTCCTTCTGCACTGTTCTAACCTCATCCCTAGCTAGGTTATTTGTCCCTAGGTGAACGATAAAATCCAGCTCTCCCTTCCATCCTACTGCCCCAGCCATCCTCAGGATCTGCTTTCCATCCATCAAGCCATGGTGCCATGTAGGCACCTAACCTCCCTTTACCCCTCCTTTCCTGTCCTCATATATATCCCCCTTACAATGGATTCCCCCACCATGAGTTGCTTCCGCCTCCTCTGGGATCCTCTGTCATTCTTCCTGGGAACTTCAACACGGAGATCCCCCACATCTTCCCTGGTCACTACTATGGGTGCCTCCATGGGACAATCCCACTCTGTCAGGGTGATGTAGGAGTTGTGTAGTAGTACCATATGGGGGATGTACCTCTGCCCCACTACTCTCACCCTTCCCAAGCCCACCATAGTCCAGCTACTCCTCCTCCTCCTTGGCACCCAGTAAGGCACCTGTGATGGATTTGGTGGCCCCTGGGTTAGGAAGGAGGCCCTCCAAATCCTGGCCAGTTTGGTCTAGAGTCTAGTAATCTCCTCCCTCAACCCAGAGAGATGCACACAGGTGGGGCAGCACTGCAGTCTCCAGAAAGTCTCCCTGAAGACTGCTGTCCCACATGCACTGTACTGCACTACTCCCAGCATATCTATTTACTACCCTGCCTATTTTTCATTACTTGCTTACTCTGAACCCTTCCCCCCCTACACTAGATGTGATAGTTCACCTATTCCCTTACTCCAAACCTTTTTTACCCCTACCCTAGTTAAGGTGTTTCACCTATTCCCTTACTTCAAACCCTTTTTTATCCCTACCCTAGATAGGGTGTTTCACCTATCCCTACTCAAAACCATTTTTTTATCCTGACCTTTGATAGGATGTTTCACCTATTCCATTACTCCAAACACCTTTTTGCCCATATTCTAGATAGGGTGTTTCTCCTATGCTCTAACTAATGTGTGTCCCTAACTCTCCTCACTCCTGTGCAGTGTGAGCTATGACATTAGTTTCAAGAGGACTTTTACCCCAGTTGCCAGGCTGCACTTCCTAGTTCCCCTCTTCTATCTAATGTTGCCCTTGTTTCACTCCTCCAAAGCTCTCCTGTCTTCCCACTGTGGTACAGAGTGCCCAGCTGCCAGCTACCTTGTTGGGCTGACACTGGTGGGCAGATGCCAATGTCCTTAGTGTGGAGGTCCTTCAAGGGGGGGGCATGGCACTGGGGGACGCTTGGTGGTACCTTCCTTGTGCAGCACCAGGAAGTGTGTTCCTCACCCAGGATTGACTGAGGGGGTGGGGGGCCAGGGCTGTGGTTTTTCGGTGTTTGGCTCCACCTGGAGCCCTGTTCAACTAACAAGCTCTGCTCTTTGAAGAGTATCTCAGGAGTAGGGGAGAGTTCCTTTTGTTAAAACAAAATGGGAGACCCTCGCTGCCCTGATCGCTGGTCCTTGCTAGCCGGATTTGGTGTGCTGTCAGGGTTTAAATCCCCAGCTGCCTCATCAATCATCACCAGAAAGTGGGCTCCTCACCCAGGATTGGCTGCTGAGGGGGCAATGGGCATGATTTCCCTGTGATTGGCTCTGCCACTTATTCCACTTCTACGTATTTTATCTTCTTTATTTTTGTATCTGTTATCTTTTCCCCTTTCCCCTGCTCCCATGATGCATCTGAAAATGAGCTGATACCAGCTCAGTATATCTTTCCTGGTAAAACCTTTGAAATATATTAAATCAATCAATCACATTAATGTATTAGTGTCCATTGTGGCACTGATCAGAACTTGTTAGTATCAGCTTGTTTGTTGATAGACATGACTGAATAAAGAAACCAAATCTGAGAGAGTCAGATGGATGTCCGGGTTAATAGCAGTGCTGTAGTAAAGGACAAGGTCATCTGTATACAGTAGGCAGTTATAACAGGAGGCAATATCAGGGAGACTGTTTATGAAGATTGAGAATAGACCACAAAATACCTTGTCAGAAAAGCACCAAAGTCTGAACAAAGATGATCACATATAGAAAACATAGCAGACAAAATGTAAACAATGAACAGTTTAGATGTTAGCCTAAAACTGTTTGTCTTTTATAAAAGCAAACCTGTGTAGATTTAACACAAACAGTATTGGCTTATATTCAAGATTATAAAATGGGCTTAAGAAATCCAAGTCTCTGATTGGCTACTACATCATCTGAGCTGTGTCCTTATCAGATGATATAGTAGCCAACCGGGACTACTGCCCTCCAAGATGCCCCATGACAGGAAGGAATCAGTGAGCTCTGCCAAGCCTAAACAGAAACACTAACTCACAGAGCTCACTGAAGTGGCAGCAATCCAGCACAACGGCTGGCACAGCTCACAACACGGAAACGACAGCCTCTACGAAAAAAATAAATCTCCTGTAATGCTGTTCTACTGGCCCGACCAAGCTCACAGTATAGTGATCCACAAAAAAATGAACAGAACAAACTGCATGTATTCTAACCTCTCCTCCCCGATGGTAAAAAAATATCTTGCTTGAAATCTTCACTATCGTGATCCATCGAGCATCCCGGCGGTGCTGATAAGAAACAGCTTTCAGTTCAGTCTGTGACACCGCCTCACATTCAGTCTCGGTTGTAATCTAGCAACTGTGCCTCCCGCAGCTTTCAAACCCACTTCAATAGCACAGTCCTCATGCTCAGCCCATATTTCTCTCCATTTCTCACTTAAACGAACCCGGAATCTACAAGTTGAAATTCGCGAACCAGGAAATAACTATCTATGACTGCCACAAACGGACATGCTGAATTTCAACTTGTAGATTCTTATCACATCATGCGGATGCTCGGTGGATCACGATAGTGAAGATTTCCAAGCCAGATATTTTTCTACCATCGGAGAGAAGAGGTTAGAATACATGCAGCTTGTTCTGTTGTGCCATTAGAATACAGTGTATGGGGACAACCTGTACACTACCTGTGTGTGTCTGGGGTGGGAGGCAGCAGCACCCTGTACTGGCCATCACAAATCATCAATAGGGGACAATTTTTTTACTGTTTCACTATTTTAGCCAACTTTTTACATTTTTTGCTGTGTTTTTTCTTCTTTTTTTTTAATTCTTAAATACTTACTTAGATGCCCATTTTCTTTACCGAGGGCCCATTTTATAAGCGCAATAACACACTCCGAGGTGTGGGTTATTGCCTGATAAAAGCACGCCAGTGGCATAAGGCACTCCTTTAAGTGCCTCGTGCCTTAGTACACCCTAGGCGTGTTTTATCAGGCACTAACCCACACCTCGTCGTGTGTTATTGCTTACATATTACTTTCAGTATTAACATCACTTTACTTTGCCTTTACTAACTTGATTCAGCAATCTCTCATGTTGTTTAAGGGAATATTTCTTTTTCCCCTCTCCTCGGACAACCCTCATCTGCTGGACTCCCAGTCCTGTCATCCCAATGCCCGCCAGAACTTATTGCAGGCCAGTATCCCCAGGGCTTACCCCCCCCGGTGGAGTTGGTGAAGTCCCCCATCTGTCGCCATGAACCAGATCAAGTAGTTGGACTGGCAAGTCCAGCTAGTCGGACGTGGGACCTCCAAGGTTCCATGCACCATCCTGCTGCTGAGGGTTTGGGGCCCAGCATGCAATGATGCCATAATGTGTGATCTGCACACCCGCGTGCCATGTGTCAACATCTGCCTGCCCTCCTACTCACTCTGTGGCAGTACTGGGTGCCTTTCTCCTAGCTTACCGCTAGGGACCAGGCATACACTGGGCTCTGCCATCCCTCCCCCATAGAAGGAGACTGGTTCTCCAGATGCTCGATCCTCCTACTCCTGGCTGGCAATCCAACATCCCAAGCCCGCTACTAAACTTGAGGTGTCGACGTCATGAGTGGTAGTGCTACCTCTGTGCCAGTGGGCCAGCTGTTTAAGGAAATATTACTGAATCAGGTTAGAAATGTCATAGTAAAGTGGGGTTAATTAGGGATGAGTAACATCCATCCACTCGCTATGCTTTGCATAGCCTTCACAACAAAACAAAATGACAATGCTTTTTTTTCATGTAGTTTTCAATGCAAAATGGAGTGGGCAGGACTTAGCCTCATGATGTCAAAACCTCACCAGAAGTAAAGTATACGCCACAAAATGTGCACAAAAGCTAAGGTGACATTAGTGATTTCCAGCCCAAAAGGATGGTCACATGGTACACAGTGCTGAAGGATGCCATGCATGCTGCAGTTAGAGATTCAGAGCAGAAGTTAGATGTGTCTCTGATTTCTGAACAAAATTAGTACTATTTGGTTGAAAAGTCATAGTTACTGCAGAAATCTTTGATAAGTTAAGTGCTTAGATTCTGTAGAAAGGATCTGTAAATGTGTTTCAATAGAAAATGTTTTTAGAATATAGTTTTATAGGCACTACTCCTATCATTATGTTGGTGCATCTTAGCTGAATCCATTGCAGAAGGGTAGAGTCAGCTGGCAGTCCAGTTTTATCTGTCAAAATGTTTTAAACATTTTTTTTCACAAGTGCATCTTTTGGGATTTATGTTCTGTGTTGCTTACCACTGATTGTGTGTGGCCTTGGAAATTATATCTATATCTATATCTATATCTATATCTATATCTATATCTATATCTATATCTATATCTATATCTATGGATACATGATTGGCAAGAGTGTGATATGGAAAATATTTTCACTCATTTAAAGTGACCTCTAGATATTCATCAGTAGCAAAGCCACTCGTGAGTATCCAGAGGTCACTGTGTAGGAGTGAACATTTTTTCCACATGACGAGTACACATCATGTATCTGATTTATACAATAGGGGCCCCTATTCTTGCAAAAGTTACCATTTGCACGGGTTTGCATGGGTAGTGCGGTTTGTACAGCTTTGCACGAGTTTGCACCATTGAATTGACCCTGATGTGCCTTTCGAAGATTTCGTGAAAAAATATTAAACGGTTCAAAAGTTATTCAAAAAACAAGTTCCCATTATAAGTCAATGGGAAAAGTTAACAAAAAGTTCGACAGTGTCGCAAATGCAGTTTTTACTTTCGCAAATGGCACTTTTACTGTCGCAAATCTCCCATTTTGTTTTCAGTTGGTGATCAGAAAAATGCTTGGCATTTAAATTTGGGACCCTCTAGCAACCTAATATTTTTGTATTCACCTAGTCGGACCCTGAGGATGCTAGCCATGTCTTTATTTTGGGGTAAAACACCCCAGAATTATGTTTTCCACATTTCTGGAAAAAGTACTTTTGCAAAGTACTTTCGCACTTGTGACACTGTCGAATGAATTTGAGAAAGCTTTCGCAAATTGCGACAGTACTTTTATAGGCTGTGGGAAAATGACAGCAATTCTTTGGCATACCGCTGCAAAAGAATGGTTTGGAGTTTTGGGCTGAAATTTGAAGGGAACACAGTCAACATCCCACAGATGTGCCTTTCAGTATTTCATTGAAAAAATATTACATGGCGGCAAAGATACGGTACTCCAAAGTTGAAACTTTTTCCCATAGGATAAAATTTCGGCATATGACTCATTGTGGCAATCGTTTGGCGCCCTGCTGCAAAATAACAGTTCACTCTTTTGGGCTGAAATTTGCAGATAAGACAGCCAACATCCACCAGATGTGCCTTTCAGTGGTTTGGTGAAAAAATATTACAGGGAGGCAAAGTTATGGCACTCCGAACTTCTGTTTTTTTCCACATAGGATAACATTATGGCGTTCACTGCGCCTTTCAGGGCCCGTATCTCGGAAACAGTGCGAGATACGGACTTTATAGGGCCAAGTACAAAACTAGCCAGGAAAGTGATAATTCATATGACTTTTAAATTTGTTTTCTATGTCATACGGTTCCTGAGATATAAGCAATTTACTATTCCAAGTCATTTTCTGTTCCGACAGTCATTATTTTGCATACATTCTCTGTACTCACTGTCTTTCTCTATGCAACTTTTGGGAAAAACCAGCCTGTGCACTTACATTACTGTTACCATTACTGTTTCCACTTGCGGTTCCGTACCCATTTCACTTACCATTCACGTCTATGCCAACATGTACGTTACCCTTTGCATTTTCATTTGCGGTTGTGTTTGCGTTGTTTTTAACATTTCTGTCTACAGTACTGTTTCTCTTTCTGTTTCGCTTTGCATCACCATGCATATTACAATTTACGTTTGCGGGCACAATGTTACTATGTGACAAGACATCACATTAAGCGGGGCGCAGGGCCTCGCGCCGCAGCGTTATTTCTCATTATCATTCTCAAAAAGAAAGGAAATTAGAAGCAAAAAACTCTATTTAATGCCTCAGTTAGGGTTGTTCCACAGCGACAAAAGTGAGGAAATTTGATGTTAGGGTTGAAACCCCCTTTGCACCCCTCCAGCCCACATCCCCGACCGGAATCGGGGTGCGCGTTGGGGTCATCGGTCCTAACTCTCACCCCATTCTCCTATTCCTCAGCTTCTTTCCACATGTGATGGGGTGAGAGTTACAGCCGACGACTCCTAACGCACGCCCCAATTCCGGTTGGGGGGTGGGCTGAAGGGGTGCAAAGGGAGTTTCAACCCTAACATCAAATTTCCTCACTTTTGTCACTGTGGAACAGCCCTAATTGATGCATTAAACTGAGTTTTTTGCCTCTAATATATACTGAATGGCCCAGATATTCAAAAGGGATGTGCCATGCGCAACAGAAATGCACCAGCACAAGTACAAAAATGCTCCATTCTGCGATATTCAGTGGGATGCAGCTGCACTGCACAAGTTGCAATGCCCAAAAGCACAATAGTAATGAATGCATGTGCAAGCGTAGGGGGAGGAACCATGAATAAATGGCGCAGTGCAATATTTAACAGCATGCGCCATGCACAACAGGGGAGCAAGCAGAAGTTGCGCGATAGCAGAAATTATCCAAAATAAAAAGGAACAAGAGAGAGGCACAAGAATGCTACAGGGAAGCCAGAGGTGGGAGCAAGGAGACAGTAACAAGGAAGAGGGTAGCAGTGAGTGGGACTGGGCAGGAGCAGGACAGGGCTCACCTGGAAACAACCAGGAACAGGACAGGAGTGGGGAGCCTGTGTAACTGTGCAGGAGTGACAAGGAATTGCCACAGTGGACTGAGGGCAGTGGCAGAAGGCAGGACAGCCAAAGGCTGGATGTTTACTCGGTGCAGGGGGAGCATCACAAAGGACAGCGGGGGGAATGGGATAACAGCTGCCATGGGGGAACACCAGCCAGGGATACTGGCCAGTGCCACCTTCCAGATGGAGGTGGTAATAAGGGGTGTGAGAAGGCAGGCAGCAGGGGGGTGCAGCAGTGGAAGGGCCCATCGGCGGTATGCCCCCAACAGGTGGTACCGAGCCTGCACCACCTTCAAACACTACTTTGACACAGAGATTGTGGGCCAGTATGGCCTGAACTGGGTGATCCTGAGGTGGCTCTGTGAGCTGTGCAGTAATGAGATGCAGGCACCCACACGATGGAGCCATGCTCTCTCAGTGGAGACAAAGGTGACAGCTGTCATGTGCCTGCTCACCACGGGCACCTTCCAGAGACCAACAGGGGACACAACAGGCATAACCCAGTTGCCCGTGTCATACCTACTCACACAATTCCTCAGCACACTGCTGCCACATGCTGCAGAGTACATCCATTTCCCCAGCACACAGGCGGAGGGCACAGCACACATACAAGAGTTCCACATGGTAGCATGTATACCTGGCATGCTTGGGGCCATTGACTGCACCCATGTTGCCATCCACACGCCACCTGGCCCGGACGGTGTATCATACATTAACCGGAAGGGGTTTGCCAGCATCAACTGCCAGGTGGTGTGTGATGCCAGGGGGGCGCATAACCAATGTCTGTGCCACGCACCCTGGAGGAGCACATGATGCTTCATCTGGCACCAGTCTACACTGTGCCACAGGTTTGAGAGTGGGGACATCCTAACTGGCCACCTAGTGGGTGAGTATGCACATCACGCAGGATGACATGAGCAACTGTGGGGGGGTGCATAGTCAGAGGTGCCATGGGTACCGGCCTTGACGGCCCATGGCAGAGCAACATAGACCACCATACTAATGTCCACCCTCTACACAAAGGTGACAGTGGCTACCCACTCTGTCCCTGGCTGCTCACACCATATCAGCGCCCCGTGACCCCATTGCAGCAATGGTAGAATGAGGCACATGTCACCACAAGTAATGTCATTGAGCGGGTGTTCGGGATGCTGAAGGCACATTTCCAGTGCCTGGACATGTCTGGCAGTGCCCTACAGTACAGCCCCTTGAAGGCCTGTGGGCTATTCCTGGCCTGCTGCATCATGCACAACATGGCCAGCGACTGTGGCATGGCCGTAGAGGTTGAAGAGGGGGACAGCGATGGGGTCAATGAGGACACCGGTCCAGATGGTGTTGGGCAGCCACCCCTTGGTCGAAGGGACCTCCACCTGATCTGGAAGTCACAGCTGTACTGGGACACCATCACAGAGGAGCACTTCAGCCAACACAGGTAAGTCACAGGGCCTTGTGCAACCACCAATGGCAAGGGCAAAACCCACAGACAGGCATGGACAAACCCAGGGGCAGATGGTGGCAAGGGAATGGGTCTGAGCGCGGAACCACACACGCCGTCAGGGATGGGCAGGGCCTAACATGGCATGCAGTCACATACACACACACACACACCCCCCCCATAAGACAAGCACAAGGGGTAGAAGGCACGCCAACCCCGACTGCAACCCCTAGCCACACACGCACAGGTCCACACATGACCACGCCCAGTGCATGTCACTGTGCATGTCTCAGATGCTGGGCACCATTGCACACTGGTGGACAGTGCAATGCAGGCATCATCATGCACATGCCACAGTGGCCAGCAGCTGGGAGGGTGTGCACATGGACCATGTGTGTGCAGGGCCGGGTACCCCACCAGTGCATCACACATTGCACAACACACTGCACACAGGGTAGCATCAGACAGTAGTCATGGTGAGAGACAGGTCAGTCACATGGCACAGTGCCACAGCCGCCATGGATGCATCGGCGGCCCCACAGATACCTGCCAGCCATGCCAGGCTGACCATTGGCCTCATGGGGTGGCACCGACAGTCCCCCCAGGGGTGACGCAGAACACGACAGCTGTCCGAGCAGGCCTGCAGTCACCAAACATGCCTGTGCCAGTCATGCTCAGTATGCCCACAGCCAAACCCAGTGTCAACATGGAAGGTGTTGCATGACACCGGGAACAGGGGTAGACATGACACTGTGCGGTGTCTGCGGTGCATGGGCAACAAACTGGGTGCCCAATGTTGCCATGACAGCTGTGAATGCACGTGTCTGCCTGTCAGTGCCAGTGGTCACATTCTCCTGCTGCTGGGCCATCTCTGCCAGAAGCAGACCATGGTCTCTGCTGCGCCGCTCCTCTGCCAGGTGCAGAACCACACTGAGTGCATCCACTGCCCTAACAAGTCACAACTGCTGATCCACAGAAGCCTGGAGTAGGCAGCCATGCTCATCAAAGAGGTCATCCACCAGATTGGCATTCTGTCCCTCATGGTGTTCACAGCCGTGCTGGTCATCACCCCTTGATGATGGTCGCTGCACACCAGAGCCATGCTGGGACACGTCCACATGGTGCACTGGACGCTGCCCCCGACACTCGTCCCCCCGCCCGGCACATTGGCTGACCGCTGACACACTGCCCTTCTGGTCGCTGATCACCGGGCTCACCGGTGCCTCCGCAGCAGCCACAACAGCCCCACTGGCCTGGATTCACATCAGTGCTGCCCCACTGGTGCATACAGGAACAGGCTGGGACTGTGATGTCACGCAGGCCTCCATGGCGGCACCACCCATGGCTACGCCCGTGCTGTTACCTACTGTGGGACCATCCTGCGGACCACACGTATCACTGTCCAGGATGTTTGATTCATCATCATCTGTGCCAGATCTGGCACCACTCCATGTCACAGCACTCTGGCATCCATGGCAGCTGTCATGCTGGGACACAGGCAGGGCCTCCTCCACACCAGCACCACCATCTTCTGTCCAGACTGACAAGCGGGTATACTGTGGTCCTGACCCTCACACACCTGTGGAGGTGGATGGGCACTCTTCCATGTCTAGGGTATTGCCCTCAGTGGACAAACCCACCACCGCTGACCCATGTAGATGCTCAGGAGTTGTAAGGGAGCACAGTAGCGTTAATGTCTCCGCCCTACCCTGTGGCATTCCCCTCACCCCCCACACAGTGACAGCACAGGACCTACCATGCAGTGATGGGCTGCCACCCATCTGGAAGCCACTACCTGGAATGCCCTCTAGGGCACAACATCACATGCTGCCAGCCACCCACTCCTCCTGTGGCATCAGGTGTGGCACATCCGGCTGTCCACCACCAGTTGCAGCACGTGCTGCCCTGACGGCAGCCACCTTATCTTTAATCCTTCTCTTGTCTGTGTTGATCTTCTTTTTGCACTCCTGCACAGACCGCTGGTGGCTGCCATGCTGGTTGATGGCACGCGCTACATCATCCCATGCCACAGCATGGGCCTGTGGTGTTCCCCACTGTGCACTGAGCAGTAGTTCCCTGTCAAGGTAAGCCTCGAACAGGGTATCTAATTCTGCCCGGGTGAAGTTGGGCCTCCTCCATCTCCCACATCTCTGCTCCTCCTCCTCCTCATGTTCGGTCATTATAGAGCCTGTGGGAATGACAGGTGTTACCTTTGAATGTGCAGTCCCATGCATCTCTCACACACCACAGTCCACACTTCCAAACAGCATGCAACCCACCACAATAGACTGCAATACCAAACAATGTCCTCTGCAGCCCCATGTCATATTTATATAGCACAAGGCATGCAAATGAGGTGAGTCGGAACTTTAAGTTGATGCTAATGCAGTGACTGCGCCATGGAATTGCTGATGAGCTGATTTGCATATGCTGGCTGAATATCACGCTGTTGCACCTTGCGCAATTGTGTTGAGCGTGCTCAGGCAAAGGCGCAGCTCTGTAACGTGCACAGTAGACACTGCACGGTGCATGCCCGGGGTTCTGACACTGATGCCTGCCATGCTGATGACATGCTGAGAGTGGGAAGCAGTGAAGGGCATGGCCACCACTGTGCCAGTGGTGCTAGTGCACTGTTCACACATGTGGTGCTCATGCCCTGGAGTGCCATAGGTGCCATGGTGCCACAGCATGGTAGGCCACTGCAGGGTGTCACACACAGGCACCCTATTGTGCTACATGCAGGGAGTCCCAATAGTGCTGTGGCAATCCGTGCATGACAGACCCTTGACCCTGCAGTCAACCTTTACCCCATAGGCGCCATGCATCCTCATGGGTACACCCCATCATGCTGTTCAGTGACAGCACAATGGGGAATGGCAGCGTTGTACTGCACAGCATCTGCACATGAGGGACATGCACTACAGAGAGCAATTTTGTGATCCTGGCTGCACAAAAGATGGCACAGAGGAGAGCAGCTATGTGGAGCCCTCTTGAACTGGCCAATCTGGTGGCCATTGTTGAGCCCCATGCTGGGGCCCTGTTTGGGGAAGACCCCTTAGAAAGGCCCAGAAGTGCTGTGTGGGAGGAGGTGGCAGAGGCACTGGAGGAGGCCACCTGGATCACCCACAGTGCAGAACAGTGTCACCACTGCTATGGGGACCTCTGGCAGAGGGACCCAGATAGGCTGGCTCAGCTATGGGCACGCGTCAGTCAAGGTGCAGTGCCACGTCCAGGTAGGTGCTCCATCCATACACTGATAGTGTCCGTCCATCCGGGTATCACATTGTGCATGTGTTCACCATGCAGGGGGGGTGGAGGCCATCCAGTGTGGGTGGTGATGGTGGTGGTGGTAGGGTTGTGGAATTGCTGGGCTGTGCAGGATCGCACACACCGGGGGGGCCTTTGCTACTGGTTTGTACTGATGTTCCCCTCTCCATGTTTGCACCCTAGGCCCTGAGGAGAGACACCATGCCCATGAGGCATGGGCACAGCATGAATGTGAAGCTGCCCAGCAACAGGGATGAGATGGAGAGCCCATACTGCAGCAGCAGCGCCCAGAAGTTGCAGATGCAGGTGAGTGCCTTTCTTCCAGGAACTTCTGTGCATGCTGTGTTGAGGGGTAGTCGGCGGGGCATGGCCACCAGCCCTTGACACCACCGACATGCACACCACATGGTACACTCAGCACAGTCCTGTGGCACTGAATGTGTGGGTGTGCATCGCTGGCAGTCCATGCATGACCGGGTTCATGGCTGTGCCACTGCCTTCACACCACATAGCCATGTCACTGTGCAGCCACGGTGGTGTTGTGCAGGACTTGGGCGGTGGGTGTGTGCAGCGGTCCACATGGCTGTGTGCACCTGGGTAGGCAGGTCTTGTGGACATGGTTAGTGTGGGTGGTCACACACCATCACAAGGGCATGGCCGACGGCTGTATGCCATGCACAATGGGTGGGATGCAGGGGGATGGACAGTCACATATATTGACTCTGCTCCCTTGTCCTAGGTGGACAGTGATTGATGGCCTTGGAGAGAGGCATGCAGGAGCTGCTACAGCTGGTGAGGGCCTCCCTTGAAATCCTTCAGAGACTGGAGCGGCGCGGGGTCCAAAGGAGAAGGACACATAGATGCCGCAGGAGTGGAGAGCGGGGCAGGCAATAGGCCCTCCATGCCACAGAGGACTACTTACCCCCCTGGACCCACCCTCACACCCCTTCTTCCCTCTCCCATTTGTTCACCCCTGCCTCATGCCCACCCCCACCTGGTATGTGGCCCTTCCCCCCATTGTAAATACTTGTACATAGTTTTGTTTGTTACCTCTTTTGAATACATTTGTTTTGTTATGACAACTGTGGTGGTCTCTGATTTGCAGTGGGCTACAGGTGCTCAGCTGCAGTGGTGTGCATGGTGTCAGGGGTGGTGCAGGCATGGGCGTGTGTGTGTGTCCAGTAGGGAACTGCCTATGGTGTGGGTGGGGAAATCGGTCACTGTCTGTGGATTGTGTGTTGTTCTCTGTGCACTGGACACCTGTATGCAGTGGTCCATGATGCATGCACTGTGTCCATGGTGCCTCTATCAGGCTGTCCATGGCCTGTGCAGCTGACACCTTTGCATGTCTGTGCTCTGCATGGTCTTCTGGCATGTCAGTGGTGGCTGTCCATGCTGGACAACCCCTGTACCTGGCACAATTCCGGGTTGCCTCCTGTCACCGGTATAGTGCACGTCTGCCTCAGGTGGCACTGTGGCCTCCGCTGTTGTTGTCCCCCCTCCATGCTGTCGCTTGTGTCTGTTGCAGGGGATGTGCTCCACTGTCTGTCATTTGTGCTCCGGCTGCATGCTGGTGGTGTACGGCTTCATGGTGAATGTGCAGGGTGGCTGGTACACCTGTGCAATGGAGGGGTTCTAGCCATGGGTACACGGCTGCTGTGGCCGCATGCCAGTGGGTTTGTTGCCCCGCTACTGTGTCCCTGTGTTGATGTGCCCTTGGGTGTGGGTGGGTGTTTGTATGTGCAATGTGTTGCATCCTGTGTGGTGCATGCTTCCATGCACCACTGTGGGCATCTATGCTGGCTGTTGTGGCCAGTGCTGGGATGGGGTGTGTCCTTGGGAGGGTGTGCAGGGTGCTGTACCACTGAGGGTGGGGTCCGGGACAGGCCCTGTCACATGCAGGGTACCTCGTGTGCCGACGCATCTTTGGTCTCTCAGCTGTACCTCGGGGGGCCGTGCAGGGCAGCACTGTGTCTGCAGTTGTTGCATCAGTGGCTTCTGCCACCAGCTGCAGGGTGCTCACGGTGGGGCTGTCTTGCATGGCCCCATGGTGCACAGGGTTGCATTGTCACAGTGGGGGTGGTGGCATGCATGGGGTGTCATGCACTGTTGGGTGCTGCTCCTGGGAAGGGTATCAGGGGGATCGTTGTGCAGGGTGTGCTCTCCATTGGTGGGATGGTGTAGCATGAGGTGGCCGGACCTCCTTGTGTGCCAGTCACAGCTTGCCAAGGGGTGTGCTGGGGCACCATGCCCCGGCTGTGAGTTTGTTGCTGGTGTCCATGGGTCAGTGGTTCTTCCAGCTCTCCTCAGGTGGTGCAGTTCATGGGGTGTGGAGGGAGATGTCTGTTCTGCTGCGTGCGGCTCTGCCCATATTTCCATGGGTGGCGGACCGCTGCATCCTGTCCCTACACATATCTGGTTGTGCTCATATGCTGCTACTTTGCTCCTCTGCGCATCCCTGGTTGTGCTACTGTGCATCAGACCTGCGTCACTGCGTATCACTGGTTGTACCATGGCGCAGTTGGTGTGATATTCAGTTGTGCGGCACGAGCGCATCTTAGCCTGCGAAGTGTTTGAATATCACGCTTGTTGCTCATAGGCGCACTGAACTTGTGCCTGCACCTGCTCCTGCTATTGCGCTACTTTGTGGTGCAGTTTGACTATCCAGGCCTATATATATATCTCTCCCTTCACCCTCGGTCCCCATGGTTTGACAGGGACTTGAAGGAGGTGCAGCGATTAGGACGCAGGTTAGAGAGGTGCTGGCGGAAATCCGGCTTAGTGGCCGACCATCTTAGACTGCTAGAGCACTACCGACTCTATCAGTCAGCAATTGCCCATAAGAAGGCAGTATTCCTGTCCAGGGAAATTGCTGCTGCTCAGAACCGACCAGCCCAGCTCTTTCGAACCATAGACAGGCTGTGCAACCCAGCCTGTCTACAGGTTTGTAGGGCCTTTTCACAACTGCAGTGTGAGGAGCTTGTTCGGTTCTTTGCAGATAAGGTGGACGACATCAGGACGAAGACTCACGCAGCACTCCCTATGGAAGTTGCCTTAGACCAGCCCCTGGTCACCATCCCTCTTTTTTCCTGGAGTTCCTTCAAAAGGCTGGAAATTGAGGATGTTATGAGGATTGCCAAGGGTATGCGCACTACATGCTGTAGTTTAGACCTGGGTCCTACAGCCCTGATAATGGGCTGTGGGGAGGTTATCATCCCAGTTCTGGCACAGATAGTCTGTTGCTCCTTAGACTCTGGTGAGTACCCCGCTCCCTGAAGGAGGCAGTGGTGACACCAGTGTTGAAGAAGGCTTCTTTGGACCCAGACTCCCTCGCTATCTATAGGTCTATCTCTAAACCTTCACTTTGTGGGGAAGGTAATTGAGAAAGTAGTGGCTGCTCAGTTGGACAATCATTTGACCATCCATAGCATCTATGACCCTCTTCAATCTGGTTTTGGAAAGAGGCACAGCACCTAGACTGCGCTGGTTCAGGTGCTCAATGATCTACTGATGGCGGGAGACCAGAAAAAATGGTCCATTTTGGTTCTGCTTGATCTGTCATCAGCATTTGACACCGTATACCATGGGGTGCTGCTTGAGTGCCTGAGATGCATATGTGGGCTTTCAGGTTTGGTTTACAGATGGTTTGCTTCTTTCCTCACTGGTAGAACTCAGACGGTGATGTTGGGAGTGTTTTCCTCTGATCCTACCTCTCTGTCCTGTGGGGTGCCTCAGGGCTCAGTGCTGTCTCCCATGTTAGTTGCAGTGTACATGCTTCCCCTCGGAGACATTGTAAGACGGTATGGGCTGGTGTTTCATTGTTATGCCGATGATACCCAGCTCTACTTGTCTTTTGGATCAGACCAGAATGGAGCACTCTTGGTGTTTAATAACTGCCTTGGCAAGATCCAAGGTTGGATGAGGTCCAGCTGGCTGAAGTTGAATTCTGGGAAGACAGAGGTGATGGTTGTGGATCCTGGTCACCTGATAGGGGGTGGGGAGCAAATCATCCCACAGGTTTATTCCTTGGGGATGTTGAGCTCCCTATCTCTGAACAGGTGCGCAACCTAGGGGTGATTCTTGATGACCGGCTGACATTACGTTCTCAGGTGTCGGCCGTCATTAAGTTATCCTTTTACCATCTGAGGAACATCGCTAGGATCAAGCACCTTGTTCCGTCTGGGGACTTGCCTACTCTGATCCACGCCTTTGTGACCTCTTGTTTGGATTATTGCAACTCCCTTTACTTTGGGCTTCCAGGGGTTGATATCCGCCGCTTGCAGCTGGTGCAGAACTCTGCAGCCCGGTTGTTAATGGGGATTCCTCGTTCCTTCCACATTACACCGGTGCTGCAGGAACTGCACTGGCTGCCGGTTCAGTGGTGGATCACCTTTAAAGTCGGTTTACTGACTTGTAAAGCCCTACACGGCATGGACCCTGACTTCCTGAAAGAGCTTCTGGTTCCTTACCTCGGCTCCACTCGGCCAACAAGGGGTTGCTGGAGATTCCGAGGGTAGTTTTAAAATCTTCTGGGGCCCAGGCTTTTATGTTCGTGGCATCAACCCTCTGGAATTCTCTACCCTGTTGGATTAGAGAGTGCATGACTGTGGGGGGCTTTAAACAAGCACTGAAGTCTTTTTTATGGAATAAGGCATATGGGGATGGTGTCGACATGGATTGATTGAACTTGTTTTAGCAATTTTATCATGATGTTTTGTTGTGAATTTATTTTAAATATGTACTGCGCCTTGATTTTGAAAGGCGCATTATAAATAAAGATTATTATTATTATATATATACTACGCATATATATATATATATATATATCTTGAAAAAATGTTAATGCAGAGATTAAGGTTGTACAAATGTGAACCATACAAAGAAACATTAGGGATCTGGGTCTCTGGAGTACTGTCGAATCAGTGGTGGGGTCTTACTTGGGGTTGTCAACCCTAATGCTCTCCCACCGCCCATAGCCTCCTGTCTGAAGCAAAAAATACAGCTTCAACGTAGTGCCTCATAGTGATACAGTATGGCCAACAAAATCTGTCAAAGCTTTCTTCATGCAGGGCCCATATATCACATTTGACCATGCCTGATCCAGGGTAGGGGTGGGCATTAGGGTTGATAACCACAAGTAAGACAACACCACTGATTTGACAATACTCCCAGAGACCCAAATCCCTAATGTTTTTTCATTTCCCGTCCTTGTACAGTTTGCATTTTTACAACCCTAATCTTTACATTAACATAGTTTTTTGCAACTAATTTCCCTAGTTTTTGTGATAGTGGAACTGTATCCTCGTTTGCGCAAGTCCCTTTTTGACCTGCGCAAAATGACATAAATACAATATTGAAGACTCCTGCAATTGTATCCTCATTTGCACAGGCCCCTTTGGGACATGTGCAAAATGAACTAAATACAATATTGGAGACAGTCATGATGCTGTGCATGGGCCCAGCAAACCCCAACACAAATCTCGATACCCTGTGGATGAAGTTCCCTGACCCACCACAGGGTGTGTCATCTGCACCAAAACAGTGCTCCATCCCTACACATTCCATGACTGTTGCTGTATGCTGCAGCACCTTCCCCATCAGCCCTGTCCCAGTAAAATGGCTCACTGAATTCATACCCAAACTCAGATCACTGGCCCAGTAAGGCAGCATGTTAATGAGTGGTGCAATGGAAATCCCTGCAATCAATGTTACTTAATAAATTCTTTGCTTTTTAATATTTTGACCCCAAACAGTCAACATATTCTTCTTATTGCCCCACCTCATAAACCCCATGGGTGAAAATGTTTAAATATGTGCTGAAACATTATTCCACGGCACAGGTGCTGAAAAACATTTTGGACAGATGTAAGAAATGACAGCTGTACTGTTCATAGGGTGGTGTGAAAAAATGGGTATGTTGAAAATTTGGAGTCAAAATATTGTAAATTACAAAAGTTATGCACCTGTGTAAAAACTGCACAACTCATGCTTGTAACATGCCCATTTTTAGTATCATTTTGACTAAATTCTCAACATGGTCTTTTTGGGACCCCACCTCATGAAGACTGGCACTGCCATTTCATTAATTGGTCCTGAAAGGTGATTACGCACAGCGGGCACACCGTTCCACGCCACGGGTGCAAAAAGATGTTTTGGACCAGATGTGAAAAATGACAGCGGTATTGTTCATGAGGGGATATGAAATGGGTATGTTGAAAATTTGGAGTCAAAATATTGTTCAGTACCAAAGTTATGCGCCTGCGTAGAAACTGCACAATGTATAATGTGGCCATTTTTGGGAATTTCTTCACCAAATTTTCAGCATGGCCTTTTTGGGACCCCACCTCATGAAGACTGGCACTTCCATTTCATTAATTGGTCCTGAAAGGTGATTACTCACAGTGACTGTGAAAACACCTTTGAAGGTTGAGTAACAAAATGCCTGCAGTGTTCATGAGGTGGGGTCCCAAAGAGCCTATGTTGAAACTTTGGTGGAAAAATACCCCAAAACAGTAAATATATCAGCATAAGTAGAAAACCTCATTGAAATACATTATACAGTGCTTACAGTACCTTGATTCTTCAGTTTGCAATTTGGCTTTGTAGAGTACAGATGTGTCCCGGTGCAGAGAAGATGCTAGGTGACGATCTCTGGAGGTAAGTATGGGATAAAGGGTGGTGTGTGCTCAGTAGGAGTGTCAGGATAGGGGGAAGGGGATGGAGGAGATGACAAGGGACTGTTTTCTTTTTTTGTAGATTATTAAAATGCAAAATGGATGTCAGGGTACTGTTTTCTTTTTTTGCAGGTACACTGCATGACACCATTATATCAGGATACTGCGGGTGGGCTCCTCAGTGTCTTATACTGCTGGGGGGAATTCCAACATGTGGACTTGGGTCCCTGATGTCAATAGCATAATCAAACAAGGGCCTGCAAGAGGGTGGGGGTTCAACGCCGGGGTTTGGCATCCTGCTGTCGGTATTATCAAATTAGTCATCTACTCTTTTGGAACACTGGGGGTGAGCTCCCCAGGTGTCCCACACTGCTGGGGTGGGGATCTAGTAAGTGCCAACACAGGGTTTGGGGCCCCCTATGTTGGCAATCATGTATGAAATAACTGGCTGGGGAGGGGGCCGACACCTGGGGTGGTCATCCCAGTGTTGGATTATACAGAAAAAAGAAATGGAAAAAGAAAGATTGCCACTGGGGATTGGGGCCCCATTAAGCAGATGACAGAGCAATCAGGATGGGGGATGATTGATGAGATGACAACTGCCATTGCACCATATGACACAGCTGTCATTGAGCAAAGGACAGCTGTGTTGTATAGTGCAAGTACCATATGACACAGCTGTCTATTAAATGACAGCTGTGTCATATAGTGTGAGTACTATATGACACAACTGCTGGGTAAGTATTAGGTGGGGTATGTGGGGAGGTGGGTGCTCAGTGGGAGGATCAGGATGGGGAGGGGGTGAGCAGTGACAATGAGGGACAGTTTTTTTCTTTCAGGTTTAAATAAAAAAGGACATTTGGGGACAGTTTTCTTTTTTGCAGGTATACATATAAACGTATTCTATTTCAGGACACTGTGTCCCGCTCAACTGTGTGTGTCTATGTGCGTGTGTGTGTGTGTCTGTGTGTAGAATTACATAATACAATGGGCTGTGGGGGCATTCAACATTGGGGGTGGGCATCGTGGTGTCAGACTGTAATACATAATTTAATAAATACACAGCCACCGGGAATTGGGGCCCCCCAGTGTGCAGATATATAGTTGAAGGTCACAGCACAGTCAGGATGGTGGGGCTTCAATGCCAGTAGCCCTGTCCCTGATCTATGAGTGGTGACAGCAGTAGGGATTGCACTATATGACTGAGCAATTGTGTGTTAAAGACAGCTGTGTTGCATAGTGCAAACTGCTGCTTACACAAAAATTAAGTAACGAATAGAACCTTGATTTTGTGAACTGCGCATGCTCAGAAACAGAATATTTTTATTAAATAATTTAAAAACTGCTTCACTGAGAGACCTAAAAACCACACAAGCACATACCTTGGACCAACCTCTATCAAACCTGAAAGTTTCAGGTTTCAAAGGCTCCTATTTTTTAAGTTATCGGGTGGCAAAAAAAGTCATAACATTTTCAAAAAAATGAGACCTTTGCTTTTTTTACACACCTCTGAAACTTTGCCTCCCCTGAACTGATCTACTTAAAATTAACAGGATAATGAGAAACTTGCACAGAGGCTGTGCTTTCCAAATTACATGTGAATCAGGTGAATGAGGGCAAAGTTATTAAGGTGCCAAAATTTGGGTTTAACATAGAAGTGCTAATGCAACCCAAATATACAGGCACAAATGCACCTGTATAACATACAGTATATATATATATATATATATATATATATATATATATATATATATAGAGGCAAAAAACTCCATTTAATGCATTAGTTAGGGTTGTTCCACAGTGACAAAAGTGAGGAAATTCGCTGTTGGGGTTGAAAACCCCCTTGGACCCCCACCCCCCAACCGGCATTGGGGTGCGCATTGGATCGTCAGCCCTAACTCTCACCCCATGACATGTGTAAAGCAGCAGAAGTATAGGAGAATGGGGTGAGAGTTGGGACCACGATCCAATGCGCTGTCACCGGTGAAAGGTAATCAAGATTTTGCGCAATTTCCTCACTGCTAAGCTAATGAACAACAACAATACGTAAATGAATTTTGCCTCTAATTCCTTCTTTTGAGAATGATGAGAAATAGTGGATGTAATGCAGCGGTGGAAGGGCCACGTCCCGCTGCATGTCGTTAGGGGCCTGTGCTCCTGCCACATGATGTGTTGTGGCATACTAACAGGGACAACAATGCAAACAGAAATACTAACAGTGGCGCACATGGTAACACAAGCACGAATGAGAACAGAAAGAGTAGCACATGGTGGCATAGGCGGGAATGGTCTGCCCGTGATGTGTTGTCACATAGTAACATGGTGCCTGCAAACAGAAATGTCAATGGGCGTGGTGATGTAAAGTGAAACAGTAAGATAAACAGTACTGTAGACAGAAATGGCAAAAATAACAAGCATAGCGCAAATGAAAACACAAGGATAGCACATGGTGGTGCAGACATCAATGGTAAGTGAAACAGTGCGGATCCATAGCGGAAAGGGCAACAGTAACAGTAATGTAGCGCTGGGCTGGTTTCCCCAAAACCTGCATTGAGAAAAGACAGTGAGTACAAATAATGTATCAAAATAATGAGTATCGGTAGCACAAAATGAGATCTTGGAATACTAAATACATTATATCTCATGAACACGTCTGACGTAAAAAAAATTTAAAAGTCATATTATTTACAAATGTCCTGGCTAATTTGAACTTAGCCCCATTATGGAACCTAAGATATTTTCAACGAAAAGTCCATATCTCTTTACGTTCCAGAATCGCAGACGTGCAAAGCGCATGACAGTAATGTTATCTATGGGAAAAAAGAAAGTTAGGACACCATAACTTTGCCTCCTGTAATGTTTTTCACCAAACTACTGAAGAGACACATCTTGGCACTGTTGGCTGTCTTCCCTCAAATTTCAGGAAAAAGACCGAACCGTTATTTTGCAGCAGGGCTCCAAATAATTTCTGTTAAATTATTACGGGCCGTAATATTATCCTATGGAAAAAGCGTCAATTTTGGAGTGTAAGTAACTTTGCATGCCATGTGATATTTTTCACCAAACTACTGAAAAGGCACATCTGTGTACTGTTGGCTGTCTTTCCTCCAAATTTCAGGAAAAAAGACCAAACCGTTATTTTGCAGCAGGGTGCCAAAGGATTCCTATAATGCTTCGGGCGCCGTAATGTTATCCTATGGGAAAAACTGTCAACTTTGGAGTGCCATAACTTTGCCGCCGTGTAATATTTTTTCAATACAACACTGGAAGGCACATCTGCGAGATGTCGGCTGCATTCCCTCCAAATTTCAGCGCAAAACTCCGAACGGTTATTTTGCAGTGCAGTGCCAAAGAATTGCTGTCATTTTCCCAGACTGAAAATTACTGTCGCAATTTCGCGGCTTCATAAAAATTTGCTTACTTTAATCAAGCACTAAAGTAATTTGCAGTACTTTCAGAAACTTGAAAAACATATTTCTGGGGTGTTTTACCACAAAATATAAAGACATGCAAGCATCCTCAGGGCCCGACTAGATGAATACAAAAAATTAGGTTGCTAGAGGATCCCAAATTTAAATGCCAACCATTTTTCTGATCATCAACTGAAAACAAAATGGCCGATTTCGAAAGTAACAGGCCCATTGCGAAAAGTAAAATGCATTTGCGAAAGTGTTGAACTTTTGTTAACTTTCCCACTGACTTATAATGGGAAACTTTTTTTGAATAACTTTTGAACAGTTTAATATTTTTCTGCAAATCTTCAAAGGCACATCGAGGACCGGCTGCATGTTCCCTGAAGATTTCGGGCGGTCCTTGTGAACATTATGACCTGTAGGCGACCACAGAATTTCAGAAAAGCGTAGACGCGTGCACAGATCACACTTAATAACTCCGCAGCCGTATATCTGACGAGTCTGAAACTTAGCAGATCCCAAGGCCTATGGTTCTTGATCATAAATTCCAAATTTCAGGCAAATCCATCAAACGGTTTGCAAAGTTATTGAAGGTGCAAAGTTTCAGGGTTTAACATAGAAATGGCTCCTCAACCCTGACTATGGTAGCACTACCGTGTATATATATATATAGGGGTTGGAAAAAATGAAAACAGAGCTAAGAAAGCTAGAGAATTGGTCAAGGATACGGCAGCTAAGTTTCAATGTAAAGAAGTGTAAAATAATGCACTTGGGGCACAGAAACCCAGGGGTGGAGTACAAAATGGAGGCAGTAGTATTAACCATCTCCAAACAGGAAAGGGACCTGGGGGTAATCATACCTGATGACCTAAAGGTGACCAGACAGTGTGACATTGAAGTGGGGAGAGCTAGTGGGAATCAAGGCTGCATAGGGAGATATATCACCAGCAGAAAGAGTGAGGTGGTGTTACCACTGTATAAGTCACTGGCAAGACCTCATCTAGAGTACTGTGTCCAGTTCTGCAGACCACATCTCCAGAAGGACATAGACAGGGTAGACGCAGTCCAAAGGAGGGCAACCAAAATGTTATAGGGTTTGTATCATAAGCCCTATGAGGAGAAACTGAAGGACCTCAATATGTACACCCTGGAGAAAAGGGGGGGGAGTATCATAGAAACTTTCAAATACCTCACTGGTATAAATATGGTTCAAAAGGGAAGCATGTCTCAGAGGAAAAGATGCTCAAGAACAAGGGGACATACAATGAAGCTGGATGGGGGAGGCTCAGGACAGATGTGAGGAAGTACTTCTTCACAAAGAGAGTGGTAGATGCCTGGAACAGCCTCCCAGTGGAGGTGGTGGGGGTACAAATGGTAACAGACTTCAAGAATGCATGGAATAGGCATGAGGGAACCTTAGAGGTAGGGAAAGTGGGGAAAATCTGTAGATCAAGTAGGGTCTGCAGTGTTACAGTAGGTAGGGAAAAGGAGTAGACAAAGTGGGCCAAGTGGGCCTTATCTGCCATCAGTGTCTGTGTTTCTATTTAAAATAAGAAGTATAAGTGACAAACTAGAACAAAACAAAGCTTGGCACACCATTGTCAGATACTCCACCAGGTCCTATAGGGGTAGCAATAAATCTGAGTAGTCATATGCACCAAAATTATACTGAAAGAAAAACATTCTTAGCCAAACAGAATGAAGTTACTGTCCAGTTATTCTGCAATAACAAACAGTAGACAACATTAGGGGACATAGGTTCTGCATTCTGACTGGCTGCTGAATGTGTAGTTAGTCAATCAGAGCAAGCTCAGGTTGCCCTCACATCTCAGTACTCAGCAGCCAATCAGAAAAGTGTAGTACATTGCACATCAGTGAGAAACAGTTCCTGCATTCTCACAGATGCATTGTTGTGCAACCAGCAGATTTGGCAGTTTTTCATTTTTATTTTTTCAGTGTAATAGTGATAATACCAATAGAGGTCTAGGTTGTCTTGGTATTAACTGGACCAGGGAGTTAATTAACATGTTGGCCTTCAGTCTCTGTGTTCATTACCCCAGTCCTTTTATTACCTCATAAGTCCAGATCACTATTGTATTATTGCTACAGTACTCTTTATAATTTTTAACTTTATGTTTATTATTTACAGCTGTTTCATGAACTTGACAGTAACTAGTCACTGAACAGACCATAACAATACAAACTGCTTTAAAGATAGAGTTCCTTAATCAGATGAATTACTATGCATTCAGTATATTTGGATACCATAATGGAGGGAATCTCATTATAATGACATGCAAGTTACCGTGTTAATGCTGACTAGAGATGGGTGAAGTCGTCAAGCTCTGCTCATCAAAGTATTTCATGATTTTAGTGCATTTTGCAAAATATTTCACGGATGCAAAGTGCAAAATTCTGACTGTGAAATGCAGAATTTCACCTGTGAATGACAGAATCTCACCCATGAATGGCAGAATTGTGCTACTCGTGGGTGAATTTCTACCATTTTCGGGTGAAATTCTGCCATTCACAGGCAAAATTCTGTACTTCGAGGTGAAATTCAACATTTTGCAGGCAGAACTTTGCAAATTCACACCCACAAAATATTTTGCGGATCGCTTGAAATTTTTGAAATATTTTGCACAGTGAAATTGATGACTTTGCCAGAACTTCACCATCGAAATTAAACTTCAGAACATCTGTACTGCTGACTGAAAAGCCCAAGAGTAGAATAACTAATTTTGAATGTTCTTCATAACCAAAATGCTTCTATATTAACACTCATCTACCAGCTGGCTAAATAGTGTCATGCTATCTAGCTTAAGTGTATGTAAGATTAATATATACTGTAGTAACATGATAGACTGTATACAGCCAAATCTAAATTCTTGTACCCTCCAGTCTGAGAACTGATTATTTGGTATGCAGCAATTACATCTAGTGAACACCAAAAAATGAACATGTTAAATTAATATTTCCCTAAATAATATATACTGATAACTGTAACATATAAATTAATATGAAAGCTCAACCTATCATGTTAAACTGGTGATCAAATAAGACTGCTACATTTTTATGATTGTGGCTGTTTATATAGGATATAGCTCAAGTTTGTGCTAGTGTAGCAGATATTAAATGAAAGAGTCAATCAGGCATAGCAGTTTAATATGGATTACATTCAAACCTCTGGCTAGCCTTCAAATAATCATGCAGCAAGATGCAATCAACTTCCCTCCCAAACTAATGCAGGTCCAGAGTAAGAAATACAATTTTAAGAGTCAATCCACAAGAAAAACTAGTGAGCAGGTCCACAAATTCAAGATTCCACTACCAGGCTCGGCTCACCTAGTAGCTAGGAAGAACATTACTTGATCCCAAGCAGTTTAGATGTCATCTAGGGATAAATCAGGGTGATCCATGGTGGCCACATTAGACACTGGTATACAGTAGACCTAGGTATCAGAGCAAAATATTTTGTCTCCTTTGCAAGCTGGTTTAGGCCTAGCCACTTCACAATTGACACTTGTTTCATCTTGTTACATCTTTTCCATAAATATGTTTATTGCTAGAAAGCAAATGTTATATGCTTTGATTTTCTTTCACAACAAGTGAAGTTACAACTATAGACACATTCAGATATTTCTGGATATTTTGCAATATATCTAAAGAAACTCTCTCTGGTGGCCCACAGTGGCAGCTGCAGCTAGGCATGAATTTCTCTAGAGATATCACGGTACCCGATTAGAAGAGCACTACATGAACAGTGCAAGTCTACAGGGTGCTAGTTCATGGCACTAGCACAGACAGTGAGAGGGGATATACAGCACTTTCAGGAAGCACTCCCCTGATCGCTGTCCATGGTGCTGGTAAACCACAAGGGCACCAGAATCCAGGAGGATGGCTGAGCTGTTCCTGCGGCATGGAGGTCTGGGGTGTCAAGCAGCCCAGGCAGTGGCATTGGAGACCAGGGTTCTAATCCTGGTCTCTAGCCATTTTATATAGATCAGGACTTTTTTTTTTCTACAAGGGGCCGTGGAAATGGTATTCCATGTCTCCAGAAAATTAACTCACCCCATGGTCTGCCCCCCCTCCACAGAGTGGGAATCCTTAAGTGTGGGGGCAGAGCCCCCTGTAAAAGAAAATTGGTGCCATTATTGCTGCGTGCACCATGCAGACGCTATTGTTGTCAGCTCTATTTAGACACAGTGCCAGATATCACATACAGTAAATTTAAGGAAATATCTGGTCATGTCTTTGACTGCAACTGTATTATGGAAGAAACTGGAGAAAATTAAATATGGATGATGGACTTCCTAATATAATTAAATCATTGCATATGGGCACATGGACTAGGGTAAGAATCTCTGCAGATGGACAATTGACCAAATCATTTTCCTCAAAAAGAGGTAGGGAAGGATGTCAGATTAGGCAAGTAGAGAAGAAAAGCCCCAGTGTAATTTGAGAGGTGTGTAAAACATTTATTGAAAGCATTCAAGATAGTGACAGAGATGTTGCAGTTTACTCCTCTGACCTTGATGTCAGTAGGGGTGTGGGTACCATCCTGATGCTGGGTTTTCTTACTACTATTCCAAAATTGACATGCGTTGCCAATAGAGGAATCAAATTGGGTTTCAAAAAAGTTTATTTTGCTTCATTGGATGACAAGTTTGCATTCATTTCTGAGGGTTCTATAGCTTATCCAGTCAGAAACTAACTTGGTTGCATTTTAGGTAGCCCAGCATTTGTTTCTTCACTTGAGGAAGGTTATAAAAGGACAGTCCCTCCATTTGGTTGTCAGACAATGAACCCTCCTGGTGGTAAGAGAAGCATGTTTGTCCTGGAGCTCATCAAAGATTGTACAGAAATATGAAATAGCCAGGTTGACATTGGTAGTGGCCCCTAGATAAGACCAGTCTTGGTACGTTACTTAATTTTTGAATTGGCTAAAGTCCAGGTGCGAGAAGTCCCAAAATTGAATCAGTCTACAGGGGAATCTTAGGAGGTTTCTCATGACATACACAATAGACTGGGGAGAGACTGCTTATAGCATCAGGAAGTGCTCCCAAGCAGGCTGCTCTGTCCAGCTTTAGCACTAACACCCACTCAGTAAGGGTGACACATTGCCCATTATTGGCATCTCTAGTGGGATTAGAGATAATTTGAGTGATCAGCAATTTGTTTAATGAAGATGCAACCAAATTTTTGTAAATTGTAACCAATTAATAATGAAGTTCCCAAAGAGGATGAGTTTATTGCTTTGAGCAAGGGGGCCTATGGTGCTGATAAGGGATGGAAGTGCTTTGTGACTACCAGTAGGTTGAACATACAGTATATGCAGAATAGGTGAGGCTTCTTAGTGTTACCCAGGGTTTGAGTAGCATGACATAACTCTAATTGGGGGCCAGGTTTGGGAGAGTGGAACCAGGGGCAGAGACATTTAGATGGGCTTGTAGTAAATCGAGTGCCCCAAGAAGAGGGTATATGCAGGGCTTTAACCATGTTAAAGAAATGCCAAGGATATCAGGCTTATAAAGGTTTACCAGGCTGTGAGCTTATCCAAGTTATGGAGGAGGATTTATATGTTTAAAAAACTATTTTTAGACCTTTACACCTTGCCGGGGAGTGGAGAAAGCAGGAAACTGAGGCAAACTTGGTCCTGGGTTAGGTTCTTAGTCTCCAGCAGCCAGTAAGAGGATAGAGACCAAGAGACCATGGCATACAGTAGGCTGTCAGCTGCAGTCTCTGTAGGGATACCCCAGTAAAACATAATGAGGTACCAGGACATAAAAATACCAGGTTCTAGGGGTGAGTATGCTGAGGCTATCCCAGTAGTTATGTGAACACACTCAGCATTAGTCATGGCAAAGCTGATATTATGTAGGGATTTTCAAGATGCTTGACTTGAGACTGGTATGGAGTTGGAGATGGGCAGAGAGCTGGTGAGGGCCCTTAAGGAGTCTAATATCCAATGCATTAATGCCATTATGATAAGTTAAGGGAGACCAAATTGAACAAACCAGCAAGAGTGACAGTGAGGCAGAGGAAATAATCACATTAAATAAACTGAACAGAGAGTGCATTTAGAGAGAGATTTGATGAAGCAATGGTCAATAGAAGCAATAGGCACTCTGAGTTAATAGACTTGTTTCCAGCTACGGGAGGGTTGTACAGTGATACAAATCAGAGCAATAACTAAGTAGAGGACATATTAGTAATGACACTAGCAACTGTAAACTAATTGGAAGGGATATGCAGGCAAATAACCCTAGAAGAAACAAAACATGAAGGGCTACTGAAGATCACTAGGAAGGAGGAACTGTTATAGATACTGGGGTGACCCAGATAGCGAGATGATTTAGCAGAGAGCCAAGGAAGGCCTGGGAAACCAAACAGTTGCTAATGGAGTGTTAAATTCAGATACATGCAGAACTAATACATACAGTAGACACAGTGCAGTAGAAAGGACACTTATAGACTTGTTAGGTTAAGTCCAGGTTGGAGACAGATGACAAACAGCATGACCAGCCCCAGTTGCCTCTGTGGCTGACTCCCAGGCAGCCTCCTGATATCATTTGCACTCATCCACAGCATGAGGGCTGCAAGTGGGAGGCTGCTGGCTGCAGGGAGGTTTATGGGAAGTAGCAGTCTCTCTCAGCTCCATCCCCCACTGGGTCATCCTTCCACCGAAATGGCTGGAGTGTGGAGTCAGGTCTAACGGGAGCCACAAATTAACCTCCAAATAGCTGAATGGGTAAATAGCATGGCTTGGGTCTTCAAATGTAGAGGAGAGAGCAGTGGCTGCAGCAGAGAAATCATGTTCCCTCACACTGTCATAAAGTCCAGTGGTTATGTGCTCTGAAAAGAGCAGAGTGGCTGTAGTTAAAATTTAAAATTCTGGTGGGCTCTCCCAGCTCTACCCCCTACCAAGTTGTCCATCTACCCAAGTAGCTGAATTGGCTGCAGTGTGGAGCCAGGTCTAATGGGAGCCACACATTGGGCTGCAAATGGATGTATAGGTAAAATAGTGTGACTTGGGTCCTCAGATAGAAGGGGGAGAGCAGTGGCTGCAGCAGAGAAATTGCACTTCCTCATATCCTCATACAGTCTAGCAGTGGTGTTAAACAGGTTAATGGTAAGTATATAACTGGGTGTTAATACACAGTGTAATAGGGAGCAGGTTACTAATCTTATTTAGCAAACTAATGTTTAGCAGTAGAGGGTCAAGGAATTTTCTATCACAGTTTAATCATTTAAGCAGGAAAAAGGTTTGCAGTTCATTCAGAATGGGCAAAAGCAGTAATGTATGTACAATGCATCGTAATGAGGGAAATGTCAGGGAGATCATAAGCTCCTTTTTACATTGATGGCTAGTAACTTACAGGTGATGTTTGGTTAGACAGTATAGCTGGCAGCTGGCTGCCTCTGTGGCTGACTCCGCAGAATCCAGTTGTTGTCCTTGCACCCAATCTTTAGCGTTAGGACCACAGCATGGAATGGCCATTTGGGATTACTTCTTAAATTGTCTGATTGTGTCATGCCCTGAGCCTCCTGATTGGCTGGGCAACTTAAAGGAAAGGTTCTTTGCTCCTCACCCATGGAGCACTGTAAGGATGTTAGCAACAATGGGGGAGGAGGGAGTGATGGTAGCTGAACCCCCTCTCACCCACTAGGACTGGGCTGGCTAGAGCTGGTCTGTGGAGGCAGGAATGAGCCATTTTAACCTTTAAAAAGGCACAAGGAATTTAAAAGTCATTGTCACACTACCCAAGGCTCCTGATTGGCTGGAGGACTGAAGGGAATGGTCCTTGGTTCCTCACCGAGGGTGTCACATTGATGTCTGAGGCTGTTGGGGAGGGAATGATGGCAGCTGGACCCTTTTTGACATCTAGGACTAGTCTGGCTAGTGTCGGTCTGTTGAATGGGGATTCCTGTGACACATTGTGATATATCTGCATATTCTGCATTATGTCACTGACTATCCCTACAGGGCATGATATTGTAGCCCTTCACAATATTTTACCATCCATGACTGCTGAATTTTTTTTTATTATATTTTAATTTGTTTATATTACTTGAACTTTGAATACAGCTACTGCCTGCTGGCAGTAAAAGATTTAGTCAGCTGACTACCTCCTGTTGGACTGGAGAACTGTGTACATGTACGTGGCTGGTCACTCATTCTGTTACCCTCCCCATCATGGTAGGTGGTGTGATAGGGTCTTATTTATCTGATGATAACTCAGTGTGAGTGATATACAGTACACACGGTCATATCAAGCTGGTTGGTGATGCTGGCCCACTGACACAACCGGTAGTGCTACCACTTGTGACACTGACAACCCAGTTTCAGGAATGAGACCAGAGCATTGCTTGGTCAGCTGGCAGAGGTAGATTGAGCATTCCAGGGGCTGCTCTCCTTCTCCGGGGTGGGTGGGCTACAGCACTTGGCAAAGGTCCGACCCCTAGTGATGGCTGGGGGTCAGTGAGCCAAAGACTGCAAACTCAAAGGGACTGGTGGGGAAGTAGACGTCAGTGTGTCAGGTGTGGGAGCACATCTGATGTCACCAGAGTGTCATTGCATGACCTCTCTTCCAGGGAACTGTAAAGCAAAAAAATCCTGCTGTCTGGGAAGATGACACCACCCCTTGCCACCACGCCCACTACCAGATGCTGCTGTCCTGGACCTCGACATCCCTCCAGTTTTCACCTCCACCTGCTGGGCATTGGATATTTGTATGGGAATGCCAAGGAGCTGAAGGCGGCCCCACCTCCAGGAAGGGGGGCTCTAGCTGAGGGATTCCCAACCAGATGAGTTGCACGTGGACATGGGGGACCAGTGTCATGGTTAAGAGAGGATCTTGGTGAGGCAGGATCAGGTGCCAGGAATCAGCTGCAGGAGGTCCTGGCCAGCAGCATCAGTTAGATAAACAGAACTGAAAGAAAAACTGGCTGGTGATGGCAATGTTAAAATAGTAGAGATAGCAAGAGGACTTGAGGTGGTGTGCATCAAAGTAGTCCTTCTTCTGCACTGCTCCTGGGAGTGGTGAGCCTGACTGTGGTGCCAATATCAGTGGAAATTCCATGAGACTTGACAACAGGAGACGCAGGAGTTGGAGTACTGTAGTAGTAAATGTGTAAATCTATTTATCTAGTAATGTATCCATTTTTCGACTGCATAAGATCTCACTGAACATAGGTTCCACTTTTAGGAGTGACACGGGACAAAATGTGGCAGGATTACTTAATAAAGATATTAGTTCAAAGTAATGCATTCATTTTGCTTAGTACAGATTACATATTAATAAAACATGTATATGGAACACTGGCATACAAGTACTTTCTGAATCCCAGTTTAAACCAGTAACAGGTATTATAAAATGGGCTTTCTATTTCCTGGAATCTGATTTGCTGTCACCCATGCCATAGGGGCGTATTAACTTTCAGTAGAGGACGAGGAAATAAAAAGCACCATCCAAGCTTGCCTCAGAACCAAAGTGGTATCATTGTGCCACTTTGGATTTCAAAGTTA
This sequence comes from Neoceratodus forsteri, assembly GCA_016271365.2. NCBI lineage: Eukaryota > Metazoa > Chordata > Ceratodontiformes > Ceratodontidae > Neoceratodus > Neoceratodus forsteri. The sequence goes on along the minus strand of CM057449.1, from coordinate 1,121,119,341 downwards.
ACAACTGACATTTTCCACATTAGTTTGTGAGAGACCACCCCCAACTCCAAGCAGACAAAACAGATCACCGGTCACATCCCCCACTCTGTATACAGAGCCAAACATCCATAAAATACTTTCCACTGTCTTCTAACAGTTTAGTAAGCCACACATTCAGTATTTTTTTACTTTTTAACTGCATTTTTCACATTAATCTGAATTGGCTCTAAACAAGTACGAGATGGCATACAATAACATCTGCCCTTCTCCCTATCCTCCCCACAACTCATGCATCACTGTATCCTATAGGTCTCTGTGGGATGGCTCTACTTCTCTGTAGCCCAGTCCTACTCCCTAAGGTGATTTGCTGATAAATTACTAAGATCTCCTGCTCCTCCCATATATTTCCCCACTGCACCATGTCAGGTTTATTCACTCAAATCTGCTGCTGCTGCTGCCCTCCTCCAAGTTCCCAAGTGCTCATCTAAGGCCCTGCCCACACTGACTCAGTAAAATGTTACAGATTAGCTGTAACATTTTAGCAAAGAGATAAACACGTTCGCTGGCTTCATACGGCCCACGCTACGAGACTCTGTCAGAGCATTAATCGTGCTTAACCCTGATGTCAGTAGGGTTTAAGCACGGCTCATGGTAACGTTTTAGTACTGAAATGGTATAACATACCTTTGTGTATGGGTGTCTGAATCTGTGCTTTCCATGCTGTACCTCCTTGGCCCCATAGTACTGTGCAGTTTTATCCTATGGTGCCCCTCGTAAGAACGTACATGTGCACTGTATCACAGCAACAGGGAAACCAGGAAGTGGAGCGCTGAACCGGCACAGAGAGTAGTTTGTCTCTTTCTTCCCCCCAGTCCAGCTATGCAATACTGACAGTGGGTCATCATACCTTATACCCCACAGACATGAGAGAGACTTGTCTCACAGCCAGGTTCTCCATCCCCTCTCCTGGTCTCCAGCATGTAAGACAGACAGCACGATCTAGCAAGCGTAACCATGCTAACTAGCCCCAGTGCACATTCAGAGACAGTGAAAGTGCCACCGCAAGCATGATGACCGTGTATAACACAATTTTCCTGGGTTTTTTAGCAGAACATGTGGATGGGAGGAATGGGCATGTCACCGATTCAACAGCTACATGTGGATGCGTTAAAATGGTATATGCTAAAATGATCTTAAAACCGTTACAGTCTTTACTGGGTCAGTGTGGACAGGGCCTAAGATAGAGGAGCAAGCTTTCACAGTGTTTGCACTGAAATTTTAGAAATCCTATCCAACTAAGATACGCAATCCTCCCTCACGTAAGCTCTTTAATGATGCTCTGTTTAGGCATCTAATGGGATCAGTCTCATGCAGATGTGCTGAATGGCTCCAAATGTCCTCCCTGAATATTGTTATTTATTTTGCTTGCCCCCATGTCCTGCGGCAAACCCCTAGCTACTGTGTGCTACTGTAAGGTATCCTAGTCTGTACATTGTATAACTAAATGTCTATTTATAGTCTTAAACTGATGTATGTAAATTTCGTGAGCTGGTCTTTGCTTCTGTCGTACGTTGTCTGCCAGACCCCAGGCTATTTTTCTGTACTACTTACTATCTTGTGTTTATTACATATTCTGTTGTATTCTCCCATGTCATACCTTAAAAATAGGCATTTATTTGCCTAGTATACCCTACCCAGTAAACAAAAACTAAATAAATAATTTTACAATTGTGAAACTTGGAGATTTCTGTCCTGCAATTGTTCTCATCTGCAGGATTACTAAAGGTTTTGTCCTTAGAAATGAACTGTGGGCTAGGTCTGTACTGCATGAAGAGGTCACAGTGGCTGGCAGAATCAAATGAATAGTTAAAGTTCATCTAGTAAGGGGAGTTTGAGAAAGGCTAAGAATTAAAAATTCTCTGGATCTTACCTTGAGTGATGTGCTTAGGCAATATCCCAAGCAGTAATGAAACATCATTCTGAAGTGACCAATGTTGTAGGGCATCAAAGAAAATGCAATGTCACTTTGACCAGTACAGGACAAATGACTTGCATGTCTTACCAGAATTAAACTGGATTAGTATTTCTGTTAGATAGTGGGTGGTTCTGCTAGACAAGCCTGCATCATGTACTCTGGTAACAAGTCTGAGTGTTCCACCAAATGTCTGAGCACTGTAGACATTCAGCTGCTGTTTTTAACAGAAGAGAACTTTGGTTTCAGAGCAAGAAGCAGCAGTCTAGGTCTACAGATTTTTTACTGATAAATCACTTCTATCTCAGCAGGAGTCAGTACCTGTTTGGCTTAAGCAAACATATACTTTATTAGAAGAAGGGGTTCTCATTTAATTAAAAAAAGAAGAAAGTCACTGTGTGTTTCTCTGAGGAAGGGGACTGTATCAGCTTAATATACTGAGTCAGGGCAGAGGGTGAATCTAATTGGGGATGTGGCTTAGCAACTTAGGAGTACAAAAGCAGGTGTCTCCAATTATAGCTGCCCGCTGTTTTTGATGGAGGAAAACTTTGGTTTCAGAGCAAGAAGCAGCAGTCTAGCTCTACAGATTTTTTACTGATAAATCACTTCTATCTCAGCAGGAGTCAGTACCTGTTTGGCTTAAGCAAACATATACTTTATTAGAAGAAGGGGTTCTCATTTAATTAAAAAAAGAAGAAAGTCACTGTGTGTTTCTCTGAGGAAGGGGACTGTATCAGCTTAATATACTGAGTCAGGGCAGAGGGTGAATCTAATTGGTGGTGTGGCTTAGCAACTTAGGAGTACAAAAGCAGTTGGCTCCAATTACAGCTTCCTGCTGTTTTTAACAGATGAGAACTTTGGTTTCAGAGCAAGAAGCAGCAGTCTAGATCTACATATTTTTACTAATTGCCCTCCTTCCCACCCTCCACTCCACCCACCCAGCCAAAGCCAGTTCTAGTTTTACAGCCACTGGATTTGACTGACAACAGGAACTTCCTGTTTGGCAGTAGGAAGGAAGGATCACTGAGACACATTAGTTTCATCAACCTTGAAGGAACCTAAAAATAACTCTTTCTCCCCGCCCAGCTGCTGGAGGTCTGAATCCAAACATGGAAGAAGGAGACTACTGAAGACTACAGGAAGTTCCTGTCCCAGAACAGGAAGGGAGAGAGTTGTAAGGGCACATAGGCAGTAGGGAAGTAAGTGTAAAAATACACAGAGGGAGGAGACAGTAAGCTTACAAAGCAACAGGAGAGGAGACACAAAATAAGTCAAGATGGGAGTGGTGCAGTAAAATGGCTCTGGGGCAACAGTGTTCTGGGAGACATTCTGGAGGATGTGATGCTGCCCTATTTGCAGGCACCCCTCTGGTCTGAGGGAGGAGGTTGCCCAATTCCAGGCTGACTTGGCAAGGATTCATGAAACCTCTTCCCCCACCCAGGGACCACCAGGGCCACCACCATTACCTCAGAGATTGCCAAGAAAGAAGAGCAGTTGGACCAAGGTGGCTCAGGAAGGGAGAAGGTGGTGGAACAGAGGTGCATCCCTCCAGTTGTACCTCTCCACAATTCATATGCTCATACCTCTCAACCTTTCATCACTTAAATGTGTGACAGTATGTGTGACAAATGGGCAAAATGTGTGACACATCATCAAAAATGACATTGCAAGCTCAGAACACAGTCTACAGTAAATCTGTGCACTTATGTTATTCATGTTTGCTGATAAGTGAGTATCATAGATTATTATGAATTTCTGCATTGAAGTTTTAGTGGGCAATGTGGAATATCACCTGTGCCATGTGAAATAGAGCATTTCTGAGAGGTAAAATGAGTGATGTACCTCGTAATGTGTGACAGTTGAGAGGTATGCATATGCTGTTCTGGCAAAGAGTGGTTCCTCTATGGAAGCACCTGCAGTGGAGACCAAGGAGGATGCTGGGAACCTCCACAATGGAGACCCACAGGAGGGTGGCATGAGACCGCACAGCAGAAGGAAACAACTCCTGTTGGGGGATGCGATCATTATGGGGATAGAAGTGGTGGGGGAAGGGGATAGGGAGGTAAGGTGCCTGCCTGGCACCATGGCTCGGAGGGACAGGAAGCGAATCCTCAGGATCATGGGAGCAGCTGCACAAGGGAGGGAGCTGGATGTCATTGTCCACCTAGGGACAAATGACCTGGCTGTGAATGGGATCAGAGCAGTGCAAGAGGAGTTTGTGGAGTTGGGGAGGGGCCTTAGACAAGTAGCATGTATGGTAACCTTCTCAGAGGTGCTGTCTGTCTATAGCACGGATGATGCTAGGGTATTCCACACCATGGGATTCAATGAATGGTTGAAAAACTGGTGTGGAGCTCAGGGTTTTGGCTTCACTGGGGACTGAGGAGCTACCTGGAGGGATGCAGGCTTATACTGGTGCGATGGTCTGCATCTGTCCAGGGGGGGAAGCAGGATCCTAGGTGACAGGTTTAAATGCTTCATTGACAAGCATTTAAACTAGCCAAGGGGGGGACACTGAAAAGAAGCAGGGAAATCCCAGCCTCCCCCCAACAAAACACAGTAGTTAGAGAGGTAAACACCAAGGTAGAGAAGTCAGTAGAGAGCAGGACAGGGATAAATGCAGAAAAAGACAGTAAGGACAGAGATGGGACTAAAAGTGGTAAGGCCATAAAAAATAAATAGAAGGTGATAAGTACCAATGCCCACAGTCTGTGCAACAAGCTCCCTGAACTAGTGGCCTTGATGGAAGAGGGATGCCTGGGTATTATGGCAGTCACTGAAACATGGTACACAGAGTCATGACTGGGATGTCAACATACCAGGATACACAGTCTACAGGAAGGACAGGGTGGGTAAAAGAGGAGGAGGAGGAGCTCTCTATATAAGGGAAGGGATTAAAGCAACAGAACTAAAGAGTAAACAGGAAGTTGATGAGTCACTATGGGTCACCCAGGAGACAGGAAATGGCACCGCAATCCACATGGGGGTTGTGTACAGACTCCCATCTCAGGGGGAGGAAATGGACAAGGAAATGATAGAAGGCATCCTTAAAATGGCAGAAAAAGGGGAGATATTGTTGATGGGGGACCTGAATATGCCAGATGTTAACTGGAGTACCTTTGCTGCAGGCACATCCAAGAGCAGGGTCATTCTTGATGCCCTACAGGGGGCATGCCTCAGACAGCTAGTGTTGGAACCCACTCAGGAGGGAGCAATCTTAGACCTGGTACTCTCAAATGGTGAAGAAGAAAGGATCTCAGATTTAGAAGTGGGTAGCCATCTGGGAACAAGTGACCACCAAACACATGTGGTTCACTATAAACTTAGCTGTAGAGTCAGGCCACACAAAAGTGAAGATAGTGGACTTCAGGAGGGCTTGATTTTGTCAAAATGGGAGAGTGCCTCAGAAAAGCACTAGCAAACGGGCCAGAAGGAGGGGCAGAGGAACAATGGGGAATAATCAAAACAGCCATCACAGAGGCAACAAGCCTTTGTGTGAAGCAAATCAACGAAACAAAACGAAAGAAAAAACCTCTATGGTTCTCAAAAGAAGTGGCAGGAATGGTTAAGGAGAAAAGGATAGCATTCAGGAAATATAAGGAAACACAGAAGAAGCAGGACAGAGAACTTTATCAATTAAAGAAGAAGGAGGCAGGGAAAGCAGTCTAAATAGCAAAGGCACAAACTGAGGAAAAGATAGCCAACTCTGTTAAGAAGGGGCGCAAAACTGTTTATAGGTACATTAAGGAGCAAAAAAAGACCAAGGGAGGTATACAGACACTTAATAAAAGGGAGAGAATGTGGGCAGAGGGTGACAGTGAAAAAGCAGGGATACTGAATGAATATTTCTGCTCAGTATTCACAATGGAAGAGGAGGGGGAGGTACATAAACCAAACAAGAGAGAAACTCTGAATTGGGGGGTCAATACTAGTCCATTCACAGAAGAAAGGGTTTTGAAAGAATTCTTGAAACTGAGGGTGGACAAAGCAATGGGGCCTGATGGGATTCACCAAAGAATTCTAAAATAACTAAGGGTAGAACTAGTAACACCACTGACTACTCTCTTTAACAAATAATGGGAGGATGGGATGGTACCTGAGGACTGGAGGAGGGCAAATGTGATTCCACTTCACAAAAGTGGGAGCATGGCAGAGGCAGGAAACTACAGACCAGTTAGTTTGACTTCAGTAGGGAAATGATGGACTCACTCTGAGGGAAAGATATTGAGTACTTAGAGGCCAGAGGGGCACAGGACCCAAGACAGAATTGTTTCACAACAGGAAGGTCATGTCAGATGAACCTAATAGATTTCCTTGACTGGGTGACCAAAATAGTAGAACAGGGAGGGGCTGTCGAAATGGTCTAACCTAGATTTTAGCAAGGCATTTGACACAGTCTCACACAAAAGATTAATATACAAGTTAGCCAGCCTTGGAGTGGTTCCCAAGGTGGTAGCCTGGATAAAAAGCTGGCTAGACAACAGGATGCAAAGGGTAATAGTAAACAGAGTCCACAGTGAAGAAAGGAGGATAACTAGCGGGGTACCTCAGGATTCAGTACTGGGACCGGTTCTCTTTAATGTCTTTATAAGTGACATTGGAGAGCACCTGGAAGGAAAGGTATGTCTCTTTGCAGATGACACAAAGATCTGCAACAGGGTTGATACACAAGGTGGGGTGGAAAGAATGAAAAGGGGGACTTCTGGCAACACGTCGTGCAGGGTAGCAGCTTCCCTGCAGAGCTCCAGCCACCCGATTATCAAAAGTCCTCTTATTGCATTTAAACCAACCCCCTGACACTGTTCTCTGTGTTCAATAGCGTCGGACAACTTAAGGAAGCACTGAGTATAACAACTGTCCGGTTTTATGGAACTAGAGTGCCAAAAAATGCTTTCAAAGTGCACTCCTTCCGTTACACCCAAAAAGGCCCCAAAGAAGCCTAGGGCCTCAGGCTCCAGTCAGAACTTAACTGCCTCCACTACTACTGGGGACAGCAAGCTGCTCACCCTGCGCAGATTTCTTGAGGAATTTAAGCCATTTTGTGAGGACCTGCACAAACTTACCTCGGATCTGGCTACTATTGCAACGCAGTTGAGTGAAGTTGCTCAAAGAGCCTCTGATAATTCAGTGCGGCTCTTTTCACTTGAGAAGAAACAAGACAAGCTAGACCCAGAGCTCAGCGCCTGTAGACAGCGGCTGACCAAGTTGGAACTCAAGGTGGAGGACCTTGAGCGGAGTAGTCACTGGAATAATGCTGTAATAATTGGTCTCCCGAAGGAGAAGAAGGGCATGATATGATATTATTTGTACAGAAGTTGATACAAAAGTTGGCTGACCCCTCGCCCTTTGGGGATAAATACATCATAGAGAGCTCATAGGGCTCTCTGTGCTGAGGCCAGTGCCCGGCACCCCTCCACGCCGCTAATCTTTCATTTCCTAAATTTTCTGGAAAACAGCACTTCCTACAGAAATGTAAAGAGCTACAAGTTATTAAGTGGAAGGAAAACCCTCAGAGTGACCCAGGATCTACCAACATCTGTGCGCCTGAAAAGAAAGGCATTTCATCTGCTGGTGGCTAAACTAATAGCCGCCTGCATTAAATTCAGGATGGTATATCCTGCCAGGCTTCATGTTCTTATTGCAGGAACCTGGACCTCATTTGATGATCCCGGAGTCGCGGCTTCGCAGCTTAAGCTTGCCTTTCCCGATCTCTTCAAGAATCCCTGAAGGGAGACTGGGAGACTGCTGGTGGTAATGCAGATCTTTTGGAGCAAAGAAGAAGTATGCCAAAGAGAATGCACACTTTGAGGCTAAACATTTAGATTACACTTTTTTTTTGTGTGTGTGAGTGCAGAAAGGATTGGCTGGATTGCGCTCCCTAAATATACTTCATGTGGACCAGAAGAAAGCAACCTGCCCTCAGGCAATAAAGCTTTTGGTTTTAAGTTAGCCCTGTTATTATTGGTGTAGCTAGTACCCCAAATAAGTTATTGTCCTTGTTTAATATCTTGTTCCAAAAAGGAAAATTCTGACCCCAGGGGAGGGTGCTCTCACTTGATGGAAATCTTTAAGGCTTAAATCAGGACTGGGAGAATGCAGTGTTCAGGGCTAGAACAGGGGACCTGTTCCAATAGTTACCCGCAGTCCCCCAGAAAGTTTGGGGAGCAACATCTTCTGTCCCTCATTTTGTTTTGGACTAGGTGTCTTGATTTAAAGTTTAGACCTGTTTTGCGGTTAAAGTGTACTCCGTAGTGAGAGCCCTGCTTTGTTATGCTGCACCACCACGAGAGGGAGCTCCAACACAACGGATGGACAGTAATCCAAACCACTGTGCCAGTGAGCGAGTCGAATGCTGATTTTGATGTTTCCTCCCTCTTCTGGTTTGGGCATTGCTTTATTTTATCCGTGTTCCTGTAGACAGATGCTGCAAGTGACACAAGGTCAACAGTAACAACGAATCTGGGACCTAGTGAACATTATGATGAGCAGTAAAGGGAGTGAAGAAAGCACTATGGGCTAGAAGTATTTCAAGCTCTTATGCTGGTTATATTGAAAGCTTACTGTAAAGGGCTTTCTGGGTTTGTTACCAGTGCTCCTTCGTGTTTAATCTTTAATGTGGGAGGGAGCTTTCTTAGATATGGGTAGGTGTTATTATAAACCTATTAGCAAGGATGGGACCTAGATATATCTTGAATATATGCTTTTGTTGTATAAAAACAATAAATGTTCTGTTAGATGTTCAGAGTATTACCAAGCAGTACTAGAAGGACAGCTTGATATTAAAGAATTAAGTTTATAGTTCCATGTATCCTTGAAGTAAAGAATGATAATAGAGTTTTGATACTGTTAACAGGTCCAAACATTTACCTGATTAGTAGCAGAAGGGGGTTTGGGGTGTTTGACTCTAGTAGGACTTTTTTGATTCTTATTTTTAATTATTTTAAAACAAGGAAGATGGCTGGGGAAGGGGGATGGTTGCAGAGCATGAGGCATAAGGCGAATGATAGACAAGTGGGGGGGGGCCATAGGTTCTTGCTTACAATATGTATGGGTTATCATAAGGGACTTGCTAACTTTGGGGGTGATGGGGGGAGGATTTCCTCACACAGGAACTGTTATCTAGAGAAATTAAGGAATACAATTCACACATATTCATTAACATGTAAACCTCAATGGCAGGTAAAGTGAAAATTCTCACGTGGAATGTTAGAGGGGCAAGACACAAGCTTAAGCAGTACCAGCTCCTTAAACACCTCAGTCTGTTGGCTGCAGACATTATGATGATGCAGGAATCTCACTTTTTAAATTCTGAGGCAGACAAATTAAACAGGCAGCAAATAGGTCAGTGTTTTTCCAGGGCAATAGCCAAAGCAAAGGGTTATGATCCTAATTCGTAGATCTATACCCTTTATTCCAGATGTAATTATACCTGACTTAGAAGGGCAGTACATCATAGTCACGGGGAGACTCTATACTAGAGACATGGTACTTGCTAGTATATATGGTCCTAATATGGAATCCCCCAGTTTTTTCATGCATTTGCTCAGTATTCTTACACCCTATTTAAATATACTCCTAATTCTAGGAGGAGACTTTAATCTGGTTATTGATCCACAAATTGATCATTTAAGTAGGTCACTCAAAGGACTTTCACCAGCCCAACGGGCACTCTGGTAATTACTAGATGACGCGGGATTGATAGACATCTGGCGTGTCCTTCATCCGGGTTAAGGAATTTACATTTACTGCACAGGTCCACCACACGTCTTACCGTATCGATTATTTGTTAATTTCTCAAAGTTTGATTACTAGTGTGTTGGAGGCTAAGATACTCGGCCCATTATCTGACCATTCCTGGTGTCGGTTTGATCTCCTTGTATCTATTCCTACCTAAGGGTGGATGATGGAAGGTCAACAACCAAATGCTTACAAACCCAGAGAATGTTAAATATATAGCTGAGCACATCACAGTTTTCTCTGAAACTAATACCAATTCGACAGGAAGACCTGATATCAAGTGGTGTGCCCTAAAAGCCTACCTTCATGGCCTTTTGATTGGATTACGCCCAAACGGAAAAAGATGCAAGAGGAGAAACTTAAACCCTATTATCTCAGCTCAGGTTGTTGGAACGCACCCTATCACCCCAGTCCTCTGACTTAGTGAAACAAGAGTTAGTAAAGTTAAAAGATGCTTACCTGAATTTACTGAGACAGAAGGCTGGATTTTCCATTCTCAAAACCAAAGCTTATTATGTGGATCAAGGAGAAAAGGCAGGGCGTCTCCTTGCTCTCCAACTTAAGCAACTTGAGTCAAATCGATTTATTGCCTCGATTCATTCCATGGAAAATGACATCCTAAAAACATCCCCATCTGACATTGCTTCCGAATTTAGGAAATATTACATGGAGCTGTATAGCCTGATGGACCAACCGCCATCATTAGCCAATTTGGATTCTTACTTAGCACATCTATCATTGCCTATTATTTCAAGTGTACATAAAACCACTCTGGTCGCTCCCATCACTTCAGAGGAAATACTTAGAGTCATCAAAGATCTCCCAAGGGATAAAACACCGGGCCCGGATGGCTTCTCGGCCAATTTTTATTAAGTGTTTGCTCCACAGTTGGTTCCATTGCTTCTGGCCTTATTTCGTCACATTCTTTTGGGACAAGATTTGGATAAGTCACTATTTGAGGCCCTAATCACTCTAATACCCAAAGAGGGTAAACCCCCTGATAGAGTGCAAAGTTACAGACCGATCTCCCTTCTGAACCAGGATCTCAAGATTCTCACAAAACTTCTTGCAGACTGGTTAGGCCCAATTTTGTCAGATATTATAGGCCCAGAACAGGTGGGGTTCATGAATGCCAGATCTTCAGTGGATCATCTCAGAACCCTGTCGCATGTCTTCTCGGCTACCAGAGATGCTGATATTCCTGCTGTGCTTGTCTCCTTGGATGACGAGAAGGCTTTTGACAGGGTTGACTGGAGCTTCTTATTTCAGGCACTTCAAGCTTTTGGATTCCCCCCCCCCCATTTGTAAAATGGATTAAGGCTTTATACAAAACTCCTACTGCGAGGGTGGTCTGTAACAGGTACATGTCTGATTCTTTCACACTTCATGCCAGAACTCGACAGGGTGGTTCGCTATACCTTTATTGTTTAATATTTATTTAGAACCCTTATTCGCAGGATAACAGCAGATCCAGATGTCCAGGGTATAGTGGTTCAGTGTCAGACTATTAAAGTTTTGGCCTCGTGGATGATTTGCTCTTACAAGTGTTTCACCCAAGGCGTCTTTGCCTGTCCTGATTAAAATCTTGAAGAATTCAGCTCAATGTCTAATTATAAATTAAACAAAGATAAGACGTGGTATTCCCTTTAAATTACAAAGACAAAGTTAGATGCTTCTGCAGTGGGTTTCTCTGGCAGACTAAAGCCCTAAATACATAGGAGTTAACTTGTCAAGAGACTCTGGTAGATTCTTAAAACAAAACTTAGACCTCTAGTTGGGGTTATCAGGCAAGATCATAAATATGAACCTTACTCCCTCTCCTTGTGGGGAAAATCAGTATAGTTAAAATGAACATTTTCCTCGGTTATTCTACCTAATTAATCTCTCAAATGTTTGGATTCCTTTAGTGTGATTCAAAGGATACATCAGATGATTACAGATTTTATTTGGACAGCAAAGAAACCCCGGTTAAGTTATAATAAGCTCTCAGCCCCCAAAGAGAAGGGAGGACTCCGTCTCCCACATATCGGGCTGTATTATTGGGCCAGTCATGCAAGCAAGTACTTGCAATGGCCCATACCCGAGCTCCCTGCAACTTCATATTCTTTAACCCCCATATGGCTCAAAATAGAACCTGCCCTTATAAAGGCTAGTGGGTTATCCCCCAGGGCACTTTTACATGTCAGGTTAAAAGCCTTACCTCCCTCGCTTAAGGGTAGCCCTATAATAGTATCTATAAGAGTTCATTTGCAGTTGTGTTCTTTCTTGAAATATGAGTATACAATGGATCCCTCTCAACCTTGGTGGGGGAACCCAGATCTCACTATTGAGGGAAAACCCCTACAGTTGAAATGGATTCCCCAGCTGGGTGATCACCCACTTAGTTTTTTCATTCGGGAAGATGCCTTATGGTCAACTTCTCCTGAGATCTTACATAAAGCCCATATCCCAAATCCTCTTATTTTCAAAATATTCCAGTTAAGGCACCTGATGGTGAAATCCTTTGGCTCTGCCCCACCGGTGCCCCCAAGTTTGTCTTACTGGATAGAACTGTTTCCAATGGCAGGCCTACCCCATGCTGTATCTAAGATGTACGAGATAGTACATAACTGGAAATGGCTAGATTGTTTTGGCCTGACTCAGTTTTGGGCCTCCCTTTTTTCCCAAAAGGAAATCAACTGGCCTTTTTTATGGGTGAATTGTCACAAATATATCAGACATGATAAGCTCCGGCTCATGCAGTTCAAAATCCTGCATAATTACTATTACTCACCCCCAAAATTTGGCTAAATTGGGATTCCTATCATCTGCTACATGTACTCATTGCCAACAGGAAGAGGGGAACCTGTTACATATATTCTGGAAATGTTCCAAAGTAGCCCCCCTCTGGCATGTGATTCAACAGAGGGCCGATCCTTTATTAGGGCTACATGACCTTTTTACCCACAAAATATGCATTTTGGGGGATTTGTCCTCTGTTACAGTTAACAATAGGAAATATCACATAACTCTTATAGCCATATCCATTAAAAATCTGGTTATGAGGCACTGGAAAGATACGACTGATATTGCTTACAGTGAATGGTTACAGGAGTTGCTGGCAAATCTGCGACTAGAAAATATGACTGCTAATTTACGCGATCAATCCCAGAAATTTCAGAAGATTTGAGGCCCCTTACTGACACTTTATTCCCTATAATTATCCTGGAGGTTTATCCCCATTTTCTTTCTCCATCCTGTGTGAGGAAATGGGGAAGGGAAGGGGGAGAGTTGATCTAACATCTATCCTTTAATCCTGTGTCATTTGTATGTATGTTACCTAGATCTACTCTCTGTAAAAGCATTACAAATGAATAAAGTGAATGAAAAAAAAGGAGAGAATGAGAAGGGAGTTGGTAAGGTTGGAGTAATGGTCAGATATGTGGCAGCTCAGATTCAATGCAAAGAAGTGCAAGGTAATGCATCTGGGAAACAAAAACCCAGGAGAACAGTACACAATGGGGGACGAGTTAATAACAACAACAAAAATCAAAAGAAACCTAGGAGTAATTATACCAGATGACCTAAAGGTGGGCAAGCAATGTGAGAAGGCAGTAAGGAGGGCTGGGGGGATACTGGGATGCATAGTGAGAGGCATCAACAGTAGAAAACAGGAAGTTGTTATCCCTCTGTACAGACAGTTAGTGAGACCCCATCTGGAGTACTGAGTGCAATTCTGGAGACCCCATCTCCAACAAAGACATAGACAGAGTGAAGGCTGTTCAGAGGAGGGTACACCAAATGGTGCAGGGTCTGCACCAGAAGACATATAGTGAGAGACTAAAGCAGCATAATATGTATACCCTTCAGGAAAGGAGGGAGAGGGGGACATGATAGAAACTTTCAAGTATCTCAAGGGAATTAACAAAGTACAAGAGGGTAGTATCTTTCAGAAGAAGAGATGTGCAAGAACAAGGGGCACAATTTGAAGATAGAGGGGATGGCGCGAGGTAATGTTAGAAAGTATTTTTTCACAGAGAGGGTTGTGGATGCATGGAACAGCCTTCCTGAGGAGGTTGTGGAGTCAGGAACAGTGGGAGAATTCAAGAATGCATGGGACAGGCATAAGACAATTCTAGTGGGTGTAGGAGGAAGTAAGCTGTTGATTAACTAGAATCTGCAGCTTACCCATCAGGTAGGGAAATGGGCAGACTAGGTGAGCCAAGCGGTCCTTACCTGCTGTCAAATTCTATGTTTCTATGTTTCTATGCAAAAGCTTACAAGTGTCCTTGGTTGTCTCAGGGTCATCTCTATCCAGGTTTTTGAAGTCAGCATGCTTACACCTGGCACTAGCACCATGAGAAAGCGGTGGAAGAGGAGAAGTATGAACAGAAGATTATGAATGCACATTATTGCCAGTCTTTTCAGACTATCTTTTGTACCTCAGCATACATGTACTCAGCAGTTTCTGTTTGATGTACTCCATACAGCCAGAGAGAATGAACGTAGCTTTATATTTGGGATCCAGTCATGTTGCCATGCCAAATTGTCTCCCAAGCTAATGCTATTAAACCAGTCTACAAGCTGAGTAAGAAATATATATGACTATCCATCCACCAATCCAACCCCATCTGTCCAGTCCTGTATTTTGGATAGACAGTTGAATTTTGGGGATCCAAAGTAATCGAGGTCAGATGTCTTAGTTGGATGGTTGGATCTTTGGATCCAGTGTATGGATAGTTGTGATCTGAGCATCAAATCCCTGATCTGACTGATCAGATCTTATGTCTCCAGTCCATTGTCAGGCTTCAGAGATCCTTTCAAAAGTTGTCAGGTATGCTTCAATGTCATGCAAGGGACACAGCTTGGTAAGTCTAATGTCTTTATGTGAAGGAAAGTATAAAAGCATCCAAAAAGCCACAGCATGGCTTTAGGAAAGCACATAGCACAGCTACTGTCTTACTGGAATACACTGACTTCTTACACAGTGCTCCTGACCAAGGCCAGCTGGTGGGGTCACTCTACATTGATCTCAACAAGGCCTTTGACACTGTGAACCACTCACTCCTACTCCACTCACTCCAGGACATCGGACTATCCAATGAGGTCACAAACTAGTTCACCAGCTATCTTGGTGGCAGGAGCAAGTTAGAATTAATGACACACTCTAACCACTGTTTGGTAACCTCCGGAGTTCCCAAAGCTGCTTCTTTGGACCTTACTGTCTAGCCTCTTTCTCAACTCACTCCCAAAAGCATGTGCTAACAAGATCATTCTGTTCGCAGATGATGCTATCCTCTTCTCTGTGCATACTGACCTCACCCTACTCACCAAGGACCATCAAACCGGCATTGAGGAAGTTGAACACTGGTTCAGTAACCATAAATTCCTGATGAACTATAAAAAAACAAAAGCAAAGCTCTTCACTACCCCACAAAACCGACTCAAAGTGACCTGCCTTACAATACTAAACAAGCAAAACCTCCCCCTCGAGCAAGTCAAGGACTTCAAGTACCTAGGTACAACTCTAGACAGCACCCTGTCCTACTCTGCCCTCATCAACCAAGTATCAAGAGCAATTAACTCTTGCATTGGTGCACTTTACATGCACCTGCCCTGCCTCACCCCCAAGACTAAAAAGTTAGCTGTTTCCAGTTCAATTATCTCCATAGTCGATATGGTCTGATTTTCTACTGTGCAGCTTCAGACACATCCCTGTAAAAATCACAGTTGCTCTCAGTAAAGCATATTTGCTGGTTACTGGGGCCCACTGGTACACCCACACCTATGACCTTTATGTGCAGACACACTGGTTGAATCTTAGAAGTAGGATCACTTACCAAACTTGTCTATTTGCGAAAAAAAAATCAGTATGGGCAAAGCTCCACCAACTGCCCTGCCTTTGCTGTATGCAGCCCCCATTCCATGCAACACACACACACAGCATCCTTAGCAAACTACCTGGTCCCTTACTGCTGGACAGCCCAAGGTCAGTGATCATTTCCTGGCTGAACAACCTCCCCCCTTTGATACTACATA
Source organism: Neoceratodus forsteri (assembly GCA_016271365.2). Lineage (NCBI taxonomy): Eukaryota > Metazoa > Chordata > Ceratodontiformes > Ceratodontidae > Neoceratodus > Neoceratodus forsteri. The sequence continues at coordinate 1,121,103,635 of CM057449.1, read as the reverse complement.
TCCCCTCCCTTGGTCACTTCTAAATTAATCTGCACCAGCACCTCACCCAGCAAAGTAGTTGTAACCCCCCAATACCTGGACACTGCAAAGAGTGTCCTGCTCCCAGCCACTACCTGTCTAGCATGCACACCCCTGCCCACCCCACACTTCCATTCACCCACTAACATTTAACTCACCTATCTCTGTTCTGACCTGACAAGGATGCCTCTCTGTCTGCTTCACCCCCTTTTTCTTTTTTCTCAATTCTCTCCTATTTCTTGCTCTCTTTACCATTACCAGCTGTCCACTCCTCCACTGCCTATCCCTTTCACTTAGCCCCAACAAAGTCATAATTAACTGACTCCACCCCCACTTTCTCATCTCCTATCTTGCTGCTCCTGTTACTGCCCCATGTTCTATTCCCTTCAATACCTTATACTGCACCTCATATACGATTGATTGCCTTCCTATACAATCTGTGTAAGTATGTGTCCTTGCATCCTGTTGCCTTACTATGATGTTTACCTTTCTTGATGTGTATTGAACAAAAAAAATTTTTTTTTTGTATGTACTACTTCTGTATTCTGTACCTGACGTGGAACCTTTTTAAAATAACCTCTGGTTCAAAGGTATTTTAATCCTAGCAATAAATAAATAAATAAGGAACAGACATACAGGGAATAAAGGGGGAGGCTGAGGTACTGTGGGTCACCCTTAAAAGGGAACAGAGCCACTATTCAAACTAGTGTTACCTACAGACCTCCATCACAGGGGGAGAAGTTAAATAAGGTACTGGTAGAAGCAATTGTCAAGATGGCAGAAAACAGGGAGGTTATGCTGGTGGGGGGATTGCAAGCTCCCAGATATTGATTGAAGCATTGCAGCCTTGACTTCAAATAGAAGCAGAGACATCCTAGACTCACTGCAAGGGGCATTCTTCAGGCAGCTGGTCAGTGAACCCACATATGATGGGGCAATACTGGATCTAGTACTTACGAACAGGGACAGTGTTGCAGACATAATCAAACCACACAAGGGTGAGGTTCCTGGATTTCAGGAGGGCAGATTTTATAAAGATGAGTGAATGCCTCATGGATGAACTGGCAGAGGGAGATGACCTAGGTGGGGTGGAAGAACAGTGGGTGAAACTAAAAAGGGGCCTCATGAGGGCAACAAACCTATGCTTCTAAAAGTGAGTAAGAGTAAGAGGAAAAAGAGACTACTATGATTCTCAAAAGAGGTAGCTGAAAAGGTTAAGGCTAAAAGGATGGCATTCAGATGATACAAGGAAATGCAAAGGGAGGAGGATAAGGAAGTGTATAAGGAGAAACAGAGAGAAGCAGGGAAAGCAGTGAGGAAAGCGAAGTCACAAACTGAAAAAAAATAGCTCAAGTGATAATGAAAGGGGACAAGACATTTTTTTAGGTATAAGTGAAAAGAGGAAGACTGAGGGGATTGTAAGGTCAAAAGGGATGAGGAGGCTAGTGCAGAGGGGGCCAGGAAAGGCAGACATTCTGAACTTGTACTTTTGGTCAGAGTTCACAGTGGAGGGTGAGGTGGATGCACCTGAAGCGAGTAACAGGATCTCTGAAGGATAAAAGGTGGATATTAGTCCTTTTTCAGAGGAGAAAGTTCTAAAGGGACTCGCTAATCTGAAAGTGGACTAAGAAATGGGATCAGATAAGGTATATCTTAGGATATTGAGGGAGCTAAGAGAGGCACTGGTAGAACCTTTGATAATACTATTCAACAGCTCACTCAAAACAGGTGTGGTTCTGGAGAAATGAATGAGGGCAGATGTAGTCTCACTTCCTAAAAGTGATAGCAAGGAGGAAGCTGGCAATTATAGATAACTATAATAATTTGCCTATATGTATAATACTACTTAACTATTTATGATTACTTGCCTATGTGTGTAATACTCCTGCACTTCTCATTTTGTTCATATGCTATTGTAGATTGTACACGTTTATACCTTGTTCATTGCCTTTTTGTAACATTTTTCCAAAGTTGTCATTGTCAAACTTTGTATTGTTTACTGGATTTACTCTCCCAGGTTGTGCCTGAAAACAGCAAATGCTTGTCTAGTGTACCCTACCTGGTTAATAAAAACTAAATAAATAAATAGACCAGTCAACCTCACATCAGTGTAGGGAAAGTTAATGAAATCACTGCTGAAGGAGATGGTAGTGGAATATCTTGAACCAGTTGGGTTAAAAGACCTGAGACAACATGGATTCACAGGTGGGTTGTCATGCCTTATGAATCTGATAGATTTCTTTGATTGGGTGACTAAGGAATTAGATCAGGGTGTAGTGGGTGATGTGGCCTACCTAGACTTCTTTAAGGCATTCGACTCAGTTCCACACAGAAAACTATTAAGCAAACTGAGCTGCATAAGAGCGGGTCAAAAGGTGATAGATTGAGTCAAAAACTGGTTAGGGGATAGGTGGCAGAGGGTGGTTGTAAATGGAGTTTACTTCAAGGAAGGGAGGGAGGGTGATGAGCAGGGTGCCTCAGGAATCTGTCCTATTTAATGTCTTTATAAGTGACATTGCAGAGAATCCAGAAGGGAAGGTCAGTCCATTTGCAGAGGACACCAAAATCTACAATAGGGTGGATACTCGGGGGGGGGGGAGTAGGAAAGGATGAGCAGAGATGTGAGAAAACTTTAGGTGTGATCATGAGTATGGGAGCTGGGTTGTGCAGAAAAAAAAATTCTGCCAGTGGAATTTCAGCAAAAGTTGGATTTTTGCTTCCACGAAAGTTCAGAAATCATTTTGCCAACTTTTGTGGAAATTCCACTGAAAACTGCAGAATAAATGTAAGAAATGTGAGTTAATGTATTGTTGTATAACTCACAGAACTGGATCACCGTCAGTGTTCAGTTCTGCGTTTATGTATTAAAACTGTGGAAAACCCACGGAAGTAATGCAAACTGCAGATAATTACATGATATACGGTGAAATACTAAGCAAGAGACTTTATTTCTGCATGTTATATAAAAAGTCTGCAGTTCGTAATTAAATGGTGCAGTGCTAGGTGGAAATCTGTAGTTATTTGGCAAAAGTTTGGAATTCCTACAAGCGAAAGAGTGGAAAATTTCACAAAATTTTCTAAATTTCACAAATTTCTGCAATGGCGAAATCCGCTCTTTCCACCCCTAGTTTTAATGCAAAAAGTGCAAAACAATACATGTGGGGCACAGAAACCCAGGGGCAGAATACAAAATGGGGGGGTGTTAATGATGACCACCAAGTAGGAGAGAGACCTGGGGGTAATAATCACTGATGACCTAAAGGTGGCCAGGCAATGCAACAAACTAGTTGGGAGTAATAGTGGGATGCTGCAGTGCATAAGGAGAGATGTCCCTAGCAGAAGAAAGGCAGTGGTAATGCCTCTGTATAGATCACTGGTAAGACCTCACTTAGAATACTGCGTATAGTTCTGGAGGCCACATCTCTGGAAGGATATAGACAGAGTTAAGACAGTCCAGAGGAGATCAACTAAAATGGTACAGGTCTGCATCACAAGCCCTACCAGGAGAGGCCGAAGGAAGTCAATATGTACACCCTGGAAGACAGAAGGGACAGGGGATGTGATAGAAAATGTTATATACTTTAAATACCTAAAGGAGGTAAATAAGGTGCAGGAAGGAAGGAAGTATTTTCAGAAAAAAATATGTACAAGAACAAGGGGATATGCTGTGAAGCTGTAAGGGGTGGATTCAGTAGAGATGCAAGGAAATACTCCTTCACAGAAAGGGTAGTGGATCTGTGGAATAGTCCACCAGCTGAGGTGGTGGGATTAAAAACAGTGATGGGATTTAAGAATGCATGGGGTAGGCATAAGGGGATCTTAGTGAAAAGAAATTGTGAGAGGGTAAAAGAGCTGAAGATCATGTATGGTCTACGGTGATACTATAGGTAGGGAAACATGGGCAGACTAGTTAGGCCAAGTGGTCCTTATCTGCCGACAAAATTCTATGTTTCTGTTTGTTGTTTGTGTTTTGTTGATAGCTTGCAAGGCACCCAGCCATCACTGCTCTTGTCACTGCAGCTCTTCTCCTTTCTGTTTCACAGTCTCTCTTTGTTGTATACTGTAGCCCACCATTTGAAGAAGGCAGACATGATTTCAGTTTTTCCCATCTGTTCTTCTTTCATCACTGGTACCAGTTGTACAGTCTTAGTCTGGACTTTTGTTTCTGCTTCTAATTTGGCTACCATTCTTCTGGTAAGCACTCCTGGACTTGTTCTTGCAGGATCCATACCTTTCTAGTACCAGGTCTAGTACTTACACACAAAACTACTGGCATAGTATGCACAGTGTAAATCCCACTTCTAACATGAATTGGCATGCAGACCTAGGTCAGGAAGCATAGGCAGACCAAAAGAAGTTACAAAGTTTGCAAGTAACATTTAACTATAACAATAGTATAGGAAAAAATAACATTGTACAGGATAACTCTTCATAAAGTCAGTACTAACAAAAAAAAAACATCTAAGTCTCCCCTGGAAAAACATTGCACTGATTATGTAAGATGTTTTTATCTGGCAGTTCAGTCTCTGCTTCCTATTGTTTTAAGGTTCAGCTCCTGTTTTTCATAAACTGTATTACAACGTTGCCAATTTCCTTCCTGAAGGCAGCCTGAAGAGTGTATCCAGCCTGAACAGATGCAGCAACTTAATACATTTTGTCCCAGAGTTGATTTCCTGTTGACTATTCTGTACACAAGCTTGTGGAGGTCAAAGTTCATCTCAAGATCAAACTCCCTTATGTTTCAGATTATCTTTTCTAATAAACCCACACAACTTTCTGAAGTCATTTCAACACTATAATTATATACATTTTCAAACCAAAGGATCCCAGATTCACATTTTTTTAACCAGAGAGGCAAGGGGAGAAATAAAGAATAGAAATACCAAGTAAAGGAAAGGAGATAACAGTGGGAAATTGTGCGACCATCACAGTGACCAGCTTCAAGGTGCCACAAGAAAGATTTGCCTGCACAATCAGACAGGCAAGAGACAGACAAGTGGCAGAATAGGAAAGGACAAAATAGATCCTTGCTTTTAACTTTTACTGCATAACAAATGGGATAGGGTCTTCCCCAACCCTGTCACATGCCCTCCTCTTTAAGAGGCAACTTGTTTTTTTTAAACAGGTTTCCAAAACATTCCTTTATTTATCCTTTAACTGGCAGTGGTTCCTTTTTGTATAATAGCAGCTGGGAAATGGGTTGGGGGGGGGCTCCTCTAATGTCCTTGAGGCTAGGTGGTGAACCGGTCTCTTATGACCAAACGGGAGTTGTTCAGTGACTCTGAGGGGAGCCTGAGGGTGAGTTGAGATCTCTCACGCTCCCTGTAGGTCATGCCGTGAGGCCTGCCCCTCTGGGGGGTTGCAGTTGTGGGTAGTGGGAGGCTGGCTGCCAGGACCTAGAAGTGGTTTCATCTGGAGGGGGAGTCCCCTCTGGTCCCTGTTTTAACTCACTTCTAGCACGCTGTTGTAATAGAGATCCCTATACTATCTGATTATCAAACTGCCAAGACTGCTAGACGAAAAAATTAGCATGGCTTTGGATATGGTTTGACTGTGGAATTTAATTACTTTGCTGGTTGATAAAATCTTGAAGATCTGATGCAACAGACCCTGGATTTGCTACTGTGGTTATGGATTGATTTTTCACAACGTGTACTTTTTGTCTTATTATTTGAGTTATATTTTCCTCAGGTTCTGGGTGAGCAGAACCAGGGATTAAGGAATATACTGCTGTACATTTGTTATGACAGTTTTGGACTCATTATGGATTAATTTTTTATAATTTGTTTTATTTTCTTTTATTATTTTAGTTATTCATTACCCAGGTTCTGGTGAGAGCAGAACCTGGGATTAGGAAGTGCTGGCATTTTTTTTTTTGCTTGGGGAGGTGAAAGCTTCCTAGGCTATCTAATTTTTCATTTAGTTTTAATGATCTGATTTCTGAATTGCTGGCTATCTTTTCTAAAGGGCTGCTGACTTAGATTTATGTATATTTGGGGAATTGTAGTAGGAAGTGTAACTCTAGACTCAGACTGTCTGATTGAGATTGTGTGGAATGTGTTGGACGTCTACCCCCACAGTTGTGATCTACTCACTCTCTGCCCTTCGTGCACTCTGCCCCTTCACTCCCCCCCCCTTGAATTTGCTGTTTACCAGCACTGTAGAGTGCTTTGTATTGCGCGTAAGAGATGGAGGGGGCAGGGGGTGGCCAACAGCGGAGGGTGAATAAGCAGGGTCACCCTATTGGGGTGGTGGAGTCAGGAGATGCCTTAGGATGAAATGAAACTCAGAACGTGGTCCGCCATGCCTGGTTTCCATACCCAAGGGCATGACTGAGTTAGGTCGGCAGGTGGTTTGGGAGGCACGAGGGTTCGTCCAACTCAGGCGGTGTTATGCAATGCCAGGTCAGTTAAAAGTAAGACTGCAATCATTGCTGATCTTGTTGAAATGGTAGACCTGGCTTGCATCACTGAGACCTGGCTGGATGAGAATTCTGGCCCCATTTTGGAGGCTTTAATTCCAGCTGGGTACTCTGTGATACACCGCCCTAGATTGGACCGTGGTGGGGGTTGTGGTCTGTTTCAAGACTGAACTCAGCCTCACGAGCGTACTGGTTGAGGAGACTGAGTCATTCGAATGTGCCATTGTAGCAGGTGTAAGCTGTCAGATCGTTCCCATCTATCATCCACCCGGTGACGAGAAACGATTCCTTCAGGAAGTGGCAGACTTCGTTGTCGACATGGCATTCAAGTCACCCAGACTGATGGTTCTGGGTGACTTCAATGCCTGGGTCAATGACAAAGTCTCACAATTTGGTCAGCACTTCCTCCAGTTGATGTCATCTCTAGGCCTGACACAGGTGGTTACCACTGCTACTCACAAACACGGTCATTCCCTTGACTTAGTCTTCCTCCTAGGGATCGAGACATCTGACTTGGAGGTGGAACCAGTCAGGTGGTATGATCACTGAACCATGGGGTTTAGTTTTTATACCCCCCTTGGTAGGCCTACCCCTACAGAGATGGTTAAATACTGCCCTTTATGAGATATAAGTTCTCAGATCCTAATGGCAGTGCTTGACCTATCGTCCCCCTCGTTTATCAGCAATGACCCAGAGACTCTCATGATGGCCTATAAGTTATCTGTCTTGACAGTTATGGATTCCATTGCCCCATCCAAGTTCACCCTCTCTCCCTTCGCCCTCGATCTCCCTGGTTTGACGAGACTTTGAGGGAGATGCGGAGACTAGGTCAAAGGTTAGAGCGTTGCTGGAGGAAGTCCACCCTTGATGCCAACCGCCTTAGATTGATGGACCATCATCAAGTCTATCAAACTACAATCTCCCATAAGAAGGCAGAGTTCCTGTCCAGGGAGGTTGCAGCTGCTCAGAATCGACCAGTTCAGCTTTTTCATGCTGTGGACAGACTGTGCAACCCAGTCTGTCTACAGGTACAGAAAGCTTTATCACAATTACAGTGTGATGAAATTGCTCGATTCTTTCCTAATAAGCTGGCTGACATTAGGGCGGGACTCCAGCCGACACACTCTATGGACGTTGCTATTGATCAGTGCGAGGTCACTACACCTTGACTGTCTTGGAGTACCTTTAGCTGTCTGGAGTTCATGGATGTCATGCGGATTATCCAGTGTGTGCACCCTACATGCTGAAGTGTGGATCCTGGCCCAACTTCCCTAATTTTGGGATGTATTGATGTTATCGGTCTGGTCCTAGCATGGATAGTCTGGTGCTCCCTGGAGTCTGGAGAGTTTCCTAGTTCTCTGAAAGAGGCAGTGGTGACACCTGTCTTGAAGTAAGTTTCCCTGGACCCAGACTGCCATGCATGCTACAGACCTATCTCTGACCTTCCTTTTATAGGGAAGGTGATTGAGAAAGTAGTGGCAGCACAACTGGAAGACCATTTGACCATCCATGACATCTATGAACCACTCCAATCTGGTTTTTGCAAGAGACATAGTACAGAGACAGCGTTGGTTTGGGTGCTCAATGATCTCCTGATGGCTAGATAGTGGAAGAACCACTTCATCTTGGTTCTTTTAGATCTCTCTTCAGCATTTGACACCATGGACCATGAGGTGTTGTTGGGCTGTCTGAGGTTCATCTGTGGACTGTGCGGAATAGTCCTCAGGTGGTTTACATTGTTCCTCATGGGTAGAACACAGAGAGTGGTGTCTGGGTTTGTTCCTTAGGTCTTACTTCTCTGTCTGTGGGCACCTCAGGGCTCTGTTCTTTCACTCACTCATGTTATTTGTGGTGTACATATGCTGCCCCTCGGAGACATTGTAAGACGGTATGGGCTGAGGTTTTACTGCTATGCTGATGATACCCAGCTCTACCTTTCTTTCGCACGCAACCAGAATGGAGCTGTCTCAGCCTTTAATAACTGTCTGAAAGAAATTCAGGCTTGAATGGATTCCAGTTGGCTAAAGTTAAACTTGGATAAAACTGAGGTGTTGGTTGTGGATCTGGGTCGTCAGATGGGGGGGTCGGGGGAAGGTTCGCCTTGGAATTTTTCTCAGTGGCGTGTCACTCCTGACCTCTGAACAGGTGCGTAACCTGGGGGTAATTTTTGATGAAGGGCTGACCTTGCATTCGCAGGTTTTGGCTGTCATCAAAACTCCCTTTAACCATCTTAGGAATATCACCAGGATTAGGCATCTGGTCTCGTCCGCTGACTGTCCTACATTGGTCCATGCCTTAGTCTCCTCGTGCTTAGATTATTGCAACTCCTCTACCTAGGGCTTCCTGGGGTGAAATCCACCACTTGCAGCTGGTGCAGAATGCAGCGGCCTGGCTCTTGGAGGGATCTTCACGATCCTGTCATATTTCACGGTGCTAAGCGATCTGCACTGGATGCCAATACAGTGGTGGATCACCTTTAAAGTCGGTTTGCTGACTTTTAAAGCCCTACACAGACTTGGCCCAGACTACCTGAAAGAGCTCCTGGTTCTCAAACTCAGACTCTGTACAGTAGCTCATTAAATTTTTTAAACATTGGTTCACCCACTTATTGTTTTACCCCCAGCTGCTCAAAATAACCTTGGAGAGAAACATTGTTAGTTTGCTCAGAAAGAAAATCACAATTAATTACCAGTTTTGTTTCAGCATTTTCATATATCAGCCTCTTATGTCCATCACTATTTTGTTGCCACTGTTTTTTCAGGAGTTTCCTTTCTTTCCTAGACCTCCAGATCTTGGAGCTGGGCTCAAACAAGTCCAAATCAAAGTCACCAAATGGAAAAGCATCCCCAGCATTTAAGATTTTCTTTGCCTTTGATCTTGTTGTCACAGCTACTGAAACATCAGGGCTTAATCTTTCTGGCCCCTATGCACATAGGGGCAGGAATTATGAGCCAGAGGTGCACATCCTGCCCACGGAGCTCCACACTTGCAGACAGGTGTGCACCGGCGGCATTCATGACTACCGGTCACCTGTCCACAACCCTGCCCCCCCCAGTGTGCAGGTTCTTGCAGAGCAGATGATGGTGGCATTGTGGTACTAGGCAGAGGGCCAATCAAATGGCCTGCCTAGGATCCAGAGTGGATCCCCCATGCAGGATGGCACAAGGCAGGGGTTGTGCATCAGCACCCATGCACTGTATCAGTGTGGGTGGCCAACGTCAGTGGAATCCCCCCTCCCCCAGAACACAAGGGGCACTGGCCCTGGTACTGCAGTACCACTGCACAATGTAAGGAGATACCCCCCCGCTGCACTGTCCACTCCACCATATCCCTCAGACCCAGCAGGAGGTGCAGCAGCCATGGGCAGCTGACGGAAAAGCCCACTGCACTCCTGCTCCATACACCAGGAATGGGGCATATGTGTGTGTGCAGGGGGAGACTACATCTGTTGAAGGGAGGAAGCTCAGGACCGGGTGAGCTGGGGAGGACCCTGTGGGTCCTTGGCCATGGCTGCATACGACCATTAGCAACAGGCCCCCTGCAGTAGTCTGCATTTTCCTCTGCACCCCTACAGACAGCACTACACATGGTAGTGACTGCTGTGTAGTGCTGCTATGACCCCCGCCTGCCCCCAGTGAGTTGCTGTCCATGCAGCCGGGGGATCAGATGCATAGGGGCTGCACATCTCCAGTAGTACATCCTGCTCTGGGGGTGTAATGGGCTCAGATTGGCTCCGTGCCGCAGATACGTGATGCATAGCTTCTCCACCCCTTCATTCATAGGGGGACTCTGTGATTAACTGAGCAAATCCTGGAAAGTAATTTCCAATAATCACAGGTACAGGTAATTTTGGTGCTACCCCACTTTCATTTGGTGTGACACCCCATTAATGCTTAGAGTCACGTGGGTGGTGGGATAGAATTGAGTGTCCCTGTGGATGTGGATGACCCTAGTACCTGGTCCTTTTTCAGTCTGTTCCCAGAACTTCAACATGTATCAGGATCTGTCTGCTTCCTGAATCTATAAGTCCCTTCACAGTCTTAACTCCCTCCTTGACATCTGTTAAATACATGCCCCAATTTGCCAAGGCCAAATTTGCTCCAGTGCTATCCTCCTTATTTTTATTGCAGTTTCTTGCAATATGGCCTGACTTATTACAGCTATAACAAATAAAGTATTTGGGTGCAGATTTGTTACCACCATAAGAATTCTTATCTGATCTGGAGTGAAATTGTGGAAAAATAGAATCTTACTTCACTACCGCGAGTGTCTGTCTGGCCATCTGATAATCCTCAGCCAAAGAACCAGCCTTTTACCTGCATTGTGGTTGGTCTTCTTTTACCCAAAGGTGCACATCTGTAGGAAGGATGTTGATGAATTGTTCCATTGCAAATATCATGATGATCTTTGTGACTGTTTTGCCCTCTGGATGGAGCCATTTTATGAGGAGTTCTCTGAGCCAGGTGGAGGCTTTTCGATGATTGTCGACTGAGTGATACTTCATGGGCTGAAATCTCTGTCTGGAGGTCTTTCCTGAGATGTCATATCTTTAAAGAATTTCTTTTTTTCCAAAGGTCATAATTTTCTTACTGTGCAGTGTCCTTATTGCTGTAGAAAATTTGGGCTTTACCTGTCAAATAAGGTATTAGCCTGATTGCCCATCACTGTTTTGCCATTGGCAGGCTCTGGGGTATGCTCAGTATCATCTGAGGGATGCAGCATTGTAAATTTAATGTCTTGCAAGTTGTTTGTGTATTGCTGATCTGCTTGAACCTGTATCAGATCCTCCAGCTTTGCTAGCTTACAAGGCATCCAGCCATCACTGCTCCTGTCACTGCATCTCTTCTCTTCAGTCTCTTTTGTTGTTTAACCCACCATTTGAAGATACAAACATTCTTTCAAATTCCATCCCTGCCAGTTTTCTTTCATCATTGGTGCTGGCTCTATAGGGATAGTTTGGCCTTTTGTTTCTGCTTCTAATTTGACTGGCATTCTTCTGGTAAGCACTCCTGGGTTTGTTGCTGTAGAATCCATACCGTTCTTGTGTGTCAGTGACTCAGCAGGTAGCACACTTGCCTCTGAAGCTAGGCGATCAGAAGGCCGTGGGTTCTATCCCCACAGCAGGCACTTGGGTTAAATCCCAATACTGACACTGTAGTGCAGCATGAAGGGGGTGCTGCACTCCTGAGGTGCCATCTTTTGGTTGAGATGTTAAACTGAGGTCCCATCTGCCTGTTCAGGTGGATGTTAAAGATCCCATGGCACTTCTCGAAAAGAGTAGGGGAATTTTTCTTTTAATAGAACATCAACAACAAATCCATATAACAGTGTTAAATCACATAAAATAATATACAGAACATGAAAAATCAGGCAAACTAAAAGGAAAAATCAAATAAGTATTACAGGCATACATTGTTCAAATAACTTGTCTATTGTCCTACCTTTATATAAAATTAAATACATTACCTAATGGGGTACAAAGAACTCATTGTGGGGAGTCACACAAGTATAACATAATCCACAATATTATCTCACAAGCCCCCCCAATACCCTACTCACCCTCCCTTCCCCTCCTCACCCTATGTACATCACTTAGTATGGAAATTTCTATTAAGGGAACAACTATACATATAACACTACAAAACGGTGTTAAATCACACCATAAATCATATGCATAACATAAACTGCCAAAACAATGAAAGGAAGAGGTAAATATGTTTTTTGCATACACTTCTATAAATTAAAGTTTCCACCTGTAGCCAATAACAATAACTTAAATCCTCACTGTATTAAGGCTCTCTTTTCTTTAAGGAGTCTATTTAAATTTGATGAAACCTTTCAAGTCCTTCCACCATTTAAGAACAGCCTGTTTAGTTGTGGAAGTTAAATCTCTATACTTTATTCATTGCAGTTTCCACCATAACTTGAAAAGTGGCCGAAGCATCCTTTTTGCTTTAACACCCATTGGCACCCTAGCTTGCCACAGATAGTATTTTAAACATCAAAACAGAACTTCTAGGGTGCTCTGATCATACATCTTCAGGAGCCGGGGACAATAACCCAAAACAAATATTCGTAAGTCAATGATGACAGCCAAGGTAGTTTCTATTCACTTGTTAAGAAGATCTATAACTGTTTTACATTGGAAGAACCAAACAAAAAATGTTCCATGGTCTCCTCCGGGTTCTGACACTCAGCATATGGACAATTTCTTTGTTCCAAGATTTTATGTTTAGCATTGCCTCTAATCTGAAGCTGGCCATAAACCCCTAACCACAAAATCTTCCACATGTGAATCGGAATTCTTTTATTGTTTAGTTAATTCACAACCCTTTTGTTTAGTACTTGTGGGCAGTTTTTAAATATTGGTCCCTTTGGATGGATAACCCCTATAATATGATGGTATAGCTATTTCCCCATCTTTTCCTAATGATAGTCTTAGTCAAACCCCAGGCCTTCAATTTCCTCACTACTGGTTTAATGTTTCTGGGATCAACCATCTAGCGTTGTATTTACAGGGGCCTCTTCTGTCCAACTCTCAAAGAACTTTTCCATAGTCCTATAGAACCACCTGTATTGCTGAATTCTGGCAGGGTTGAGGCCTGCTTTAAAGTTCTGTGCGATGAATAGTCCAAGGAAGAACAGCACTAGGTCTACCATACCTAGGCCGACCCAGTTCTGTGGCAAGTACGTATAGCATCACTTAATGGGGTTCAATCTACTGCCCCATACCATTTGAAAGAAACAGGAATATATTCTCTAAGGGTATTGCAAAAATCATGGCAACATACAACAATGCAGGAATCAAATATATTTTAATAATTTGGATTCTTTTGATCTTAGAGAGCCTCCAGGTTTTCCACCAACTCACTTTTAGTTCCACCCGCTTTAAGACTCTACCCCAATTGTCTACTGGAAGATTTTGGGGCCCAAAAAGAATTCCTAAAATTTTCTGTGGGTCTGAAGATAGTTTAATTTGTCCACCTAACCAAGAAGAAGCCCATTACACTTCCTGACATTTAGTTTTGCATTAGCCATTTTGGCATACTCTTCGAACTGGGTTAATTGTCCCTTAATTTGTTCTGGGTTTGTCAGGAACAGACATATGTCATCTGCAAATGCTTGAACTCTTATTTCTTCAGTAGCTGTAGGCCCCTGCAGTCCACCCCATATTTGTGAGTTATTCAACTTTCTAATGAGTGGATCCAGGAAAAGCTATACTGTAGGGGTCTCAGTGGACACCCTTGTCTGACCCACATGTGTACTGTTATGCCTTCTAGTACTTTCCTTTTTATCAACGGCTGAACTGTTGTCCCTTTATACAGTAATTTTATTTTGTTAATAAATGTATTTGATATGCCATACTGCTGCAATATCTGAAACAGAAAGGGGAGATGTACTCTATCAAAAGCTTTGGAGAGGTCGAATGACACAATGACTCCCTGTTTCAAAAGTCCATTGTGTCCTTCGATTACATCTTGCACCATACTCAAAGCCTGTTGAATTTTCCTGTCCAGCACCCCGCTAAACTGAGCCAGATGAATCAAATCTTGTGCACATTTCGGCAGTCTAGTATTCAACAACTGAGATAAAAATTTAAAATCAGCATTCAGCAAGGTGATTGGTCTCCAATTACCCATCACCTCCCTTTCTCCCCCTTTGTGCAGAAAAATCAGTAAGCCTGAGGTAAAAGGGCCATGTGCCTTTCCTTCCTCAAAGAAGGAGGAGAAAACAGCAAATAAGCAGTTTGCTAATATTGTTGAAAAAGTTTGATAAAACTCAAATGGTATACCATCCGGGCCAGGTGAAGTCCCAGTTTTTAGGGGTTTTATAATCCCTTCAATTTCTGATGATGTTATTGGTTCCATTAACCCCTTCCTTCCCTCTGATGGCATCTGAACTTTTACCCGCTGTAAATAATCATGCATGGCTCCCTCAGCTGGAGGGCTGCTCATATTATGGGACTTTAAGAAGCTTTTCATTTCTACATACAAATCTTCTTCTGTGTCCACCCTCCTCCCCTGGTTCATTATTAAATAGTCCATGGCCATTGTGTCCATTCTTTTCTTACACGCCTCATATGGGTCACCCTGGGGGGATTTATGCATACCATATTGCAGTTCTGCTTCTAATGTTCTTGCTCTATCATATTGGCATTCCTTCATGGCCTCCTTTACCTGCCCAGTTTCAAGGCTGTCATTAGTGCCACCCAGCATCAGTGGAGTATAATGCTTGTAACTTTGCTCTTAATTTTAAATAAAGTAAAAATGTGGTCCTCTCTATTTTTCCCGAAAGCCTGACACCACTCCCTTATGTCTTGCTTCATGTCTAGCCACCATTCCCCCAGGTCCTCATATAGGTCACTGACTGAAACCCGAGCCAGTAATAGATTCTGAATCTTCTGCACCTCTGAATCTTCCAATGTTGAGGTATTCATTCTCCACTGTTTATGTTGTCTCCAACCCAGTACTGGCTTAAAGGGAATTTTTAATAGAAGGTGGACCGAAAATTCCACCGGGCTAATTTAAGGTTTGGGGAACTGAGGTCCCTAGATACAAAATCGTGATTGATCCAAGGGGTATGCCTACCTTTCCTGAATGTATACCAGAGGTCATGGGTGTAGGCAGGCATACTCCAAGTACTCCATGGCGCGCAATTTTATTTAACGGAGGTAGCAAATAGGCTCCGAACTGCTTTCTTTTTCCATGAAAACTAACAAAGAAAATGCTGAACCTTTCTGTAATTTTATTCATAAGAGATGAAACTAGTAGGGCTGGTCACTAATACTGTCTTTGCATCCCAAGGACAAAGCAACTTTACAGGCTCTGGGCTGGTATGTGGGTGTCTTAGGGAGCAATGCATGGCATTTGTATTTACCCATGCATGGCAACAACCACTGTCATGAGATGCAAAAGTTGTATTTATTGTGCCAAATAAGGTAACAAACATGGTCCTGGTGTACATTTGTATATTGTCTGGCTACACCCCTGCCGGAGGTCAGACATCTGGAATTGTGCACAGTCCACTAAATTACCTTTCTCAATACAATTCTTTAGAGCCATTGCATCACAATAGATTTTACTCTCCCCTTTCCTACTGGGGTTAGGCAAGCCACAGTTAACCCACCCCCAAAAAATAATACTTGAAGTAGTATATGGGTAAGGCTGTAATGCTGCCAAAAGGGCTACTTTCCCCGCTTTTGTTTGGGGTCTGTAAACATTTATAGAAACATAGAAACATAGAAGTTGATGGCAGATAAGGACCGCAAGGCCCATGCAGTCTGCCCATTTCTTTTTCTACTTTATAAATATGCCATCGGCCTTTGCTCTGTCAGTGGCCTATCTATTCATACTCATCTGTATTGCTCCCTTATGCCTATCCCATGCCTGTTTGAAGCCCTGCACTGTATTCATAGCAACTACTTCCTGAGGTAGGCTATTCCATTCATCCATCACCCTTTCTGTGAAAAATAATTTCCTCACATTCCCCCTTAATCGGCCTCCCTCTAATCTCATGCTGTGTCCTCTTGTCCTGCTATTTTTCTTATATTTAAATATGTTAGAATCTTTCACCTTGTTAATGCCCTTAAGGTGTTTGAATGTCTCGATCATATCACCTCTCTCCTTCCTTTGCTCAAGGGTATACAAATTGAGCTCCGTTAATCTGTCCTCACATGTCTTCTGATGCAGTCCCTGCACCATTTTGGTTGCCCTTCTCTGGACTGCCTCAATTTGGTTAATGTCCTTGTGAAAGTGTGGCCTCCAGTACTGTATGCAGTACTCCAGATAGGGCCTAACCAGTGTCTTGTAAAGAGGGATTATTACCTCCCTCTTATGACTTGTGATACCCCTACTAATACACCCTAACATCCCCCTAGCCTTACCTACTGCCTTAGAGGTCTGCTTGGATGATTTCAGGTCATCGGTGATGATAATGCCCACGTCTCTTTCTTCCTTTGTGACTGCCAGCAACTCCCCTCCCAGCCTATATGTGGCTTCAGGGTTTCTCTTCCCTATGTGCATGATCTTGCACTTCTTTGCATTAAATCCCAGTTGCCACTCTTCTGACCATTTTGCTCGTTTATCCAGATCTCTTTTCATTCTACCCACCCCATCTGGATCATCTACTCTGTTGCAGATCTTGGTGTCATCTGCAAACAGACAAGCCCTTACCCTCTGGTCCATCTGCAATGTCACTAATGAAGATATTGAAGAAGACTGGCCCCAGGACTGATCCCTGAGGTACCCCACTTGTAACTTGCATCTCTTCTGACTGTACACCATTTACCACCACTCTCTGTTTTCTGCCCGTCAACCAGGTTGCCACCCAGTTGACCAACTTCTGAACCACCCTGAGCCTACCCAGCTTATTTATTAATCTTCTATGTGGAACAGTGTCGAAAGCTTTGCTGAAGTCAAGGTAGGCGACTTCAACTGCTCCCCCTTGGTCCACCACTCTGGTTACCCCAGTCAAAGAAATCTATGAGATTACTTTGACAGGACCTTCCTTTTGTAAACCCATGCTGTCTTGGATCCTGTGCCCCTATGGATTCCAGGTGTTGCACTATCCTTTCCTTAAGGAATGCCTCCATAATCTTGCCCACTACTGAGGTAAGACTGACTGGTCTGTAGTTTCCTGCCTCCTCCCTGCTACCACTCTTGTGGAGCGGGATCACATGAGCCCTTCTCCAGTCTTCTGGGACCTCTCCTGTGCTCAGAGATTCACTAAACACTTCTGCTAATAGCTCTGCTAGTTTCACCCTTAGCTCCTTAAGTACCCTGGAATGTATGCCATCAGGTCCCATTGTCTTGTCCTCCCTGAGCTTAGCGAGTTCTTGTAGGACCCTTTCTTTTGTGAAGGGAGTAGTGCTCACCTCCCTCCTGTGTCCATGGTGCTTAGCTGTGGGCCCTGCCTTACATTTTCTTCAGTAAATACTGAACAAAAGTATCTATTTAGGATAGATGCTTTTACAGGGTCCTCCTCCTCACATGCCCCCTTTTCTCCTTTGAGCTTAGCAATACCCCCCTCTGGACTTTCTCCTTTCATTAATGTATCTATAGAAAGTATTGTCACCTTCTTTTACTGTTCGTGCTAGTGTTTCCTCAGTTTGGGACTTTGCCTGCCTTACTGCCCTCCCTGCTTCCCTTAGGGCAGTTTGGTATGCCTCTCATCTTCATCCGCTGTGTTTCCTTATATTTCCTGAAGGCCAGCCTTTTGGCTCTGACCTTTCTGCTACTGTATTTGAGAACCAAAGTGGTTTCCTTCTTCTTTTGCATTTCCTTTTCTGTCTAACACAATGGGATGTTGATTCAAGTATTGCACCTTAATGCTTGCCCACTTTGCCTGTTCCCCCTCACCTGTGTTTCTTTTTGCCAGGGCTAGGTTAACTCTGTTGACCATCTTATCAAAGTCAGCTCCTCTGAAGTCCCATATTTTGTGCCTTGGAATGGGATGATTTAGATGTAGTGGCCAAATTAAACTATACCATGTGATGGTCACTGGCACCCAGGTGACCTTCTACTTAGAGATCTGTGGTCCCTTCCCTGTTAGTCAGTACTAGATCTAGGATAGCCTTGTCTCTTGCGGGTTGTTGTACCAGTTGTTTGAGGCCCTCCCCTTCAGGAAATCCACCATGTGTCTAGTTCTGGCAGATGTTCTTGCTGGTATTGACCAATCTGTATCCGGCATGTTGAAGTCTCCCATTATCAGAACATCCCCTTTAGCTAACATGTTTTGTATATCTTCTAACAGTAATGTGTCTATGTCCTCCCCTGGTCTGGGGGCCTGTAGACAACCCCAGTTCTTATGGCTGTCCATTTCCTGTTTCAGGGTGACCCACAGTTCTTCTGGCTCCTTATGTGTATTCTGAATTTCTGTAGCTTTGATATTTTCATTGACATATAAGGCCACCCCCCTTTTTGCACCTCGGTCTCTTCTGAACAGTACATAGCCAGGTACTGAAGTCTCCCAAGTGTGGTTACTGGTAAACCACATCTCACTAATTGCTACTATGTCCAGCTTAGCCTCTGACATTATCGCCTGCAGGTCTGGGATCTTATTTCCCAGGCTGTGAGCATTTGTGTACATGATTTTCCATTCGCCAGATTTCGGTGTGTTAGTTGTTGGGTGAGGTTTGGCATTTCCCCTGTGTGTTGTATGGGGAGACAGACCGTTTTTCCTACCTGGTGATACAAATGAACTGCAAACATGCTGAATCCCTGTTTGACCACTAGCTGAGTGGAGAGGAGTGTTCTCCCATTTGACGTATGGGGTGCTGCACCCCTCTCCCCATTTGCTAGTTTAAATATTCTGCAAAGACATCAAACTTCTGCCCCAATGCACTGACTCCCTCCTTAGTCAGATGCAGGCTATCAAATTTAAAGAACTTTCGCTCCCAGAACTGTTGCCAGTTCCCTACAAATCTATGTCCTTTTTCCTGGCACCAGCCCATGAACCACATGTTTAGCTCCCCTATGTCCCCTTCTCTGACCTTCCGTCCATCTGCCCCCCTCTCCCAGACTGGCAGGATCTCAGAGAAGGAGATTCTGGATGAAATGGATGATAGTTTGTCACCCAGCCTGGTCAGGTGTTCCTTGGTCTCCACAACTGACCGGCTGGTGAGATCATTAGTCCTTATGTGTACCAGGATGTCAATGTTTTCTCCTGCTTTGTGAACAATTTTAGTAATGCGGTCAGTGTCTCTCCACGCTGATGTACCTGAGAGACATCTGACCATTACTCCTGGCTGGAGATGGATATCAACTCCTTGAATCATGGAGTCTCCTATGATCAATCAAAAAGGGTCATGGTCCCAGTACCCATCGACAATAAGGAGCCTCCCTGGTATCAAATCCATAATTCTAGTCATCTGAAAATCAAAGGAACCAAAGACTATCCCCACCCTATCTACCCTATCCAGGCCAAAGGACCAGAAGAAGGGCCCCTTCCTCCATTCCGCCTTGAATCTCCTAAGCTGGTCCACTGTACTCATCCATGTTTCCTGAAGAAACCCAAAATCAATGCATAAATTCTCCAAGTGCCCAAAGACAGACTGTCTCTTCAGGAGGTTCATTAAATTGTGGCAATTACAGGAGCTTATTGTAAGGTTATTCAATTCGGAAGATATTTAATTACCTTTTTCTCCTTCTTTTCCTTTTTTCCCTTGTACTCTTTCATCTCAACCTTTTCTTCCTGGTCCACAGCCATAGAGTGATCTGAGTCCATCACCTCCATGTTCAATTCATTCTCCATGGGGGTTAGGACAGCAAAGGGGTTCTGGGCTTTAGTCTTTTTTTCCTTCTACTGGAGAATGTAGTTTTGAGTTTCTTGTTACTAGCCTTTATGGCAGAGCCTGGCTCTGACTAACCACAGGATCAGTTACCTTCAGGGTTGGTATCTGGTCCTCATTATAACATACTGGGGAGAGGTCTGCCCACCTTCTGGGACTGACCCAGTTTGTCCTTCTGGATCTTCCATTTCACCTACCACAGTCTTAGTTCCCTTTTGAACCACCGATTGTTCCCTTGACCTAGGAGTTGTGGGTATTAGGTTCTGGGGTACCTGGGTTGGACCTTGACCTCGTTCTTCCCTGCCCCCTGCTGGTGCATTCATGGCTTCCTCTTGAGCCTTCTGAATTAATAACTCTGGGCTAATCACATATGCTTTATTTTTCACTGGTCAAGGACACTCTAGGAAAGTATGGCCAATCTCTTCACAAATGTCACATTTAGTAAAATTTATACATTGCATAGTACCATGACCCACCTCCCCACAATTATCACATCTGACTCTATCACAAACACTGTACAGATGCGTTCAGGCCCCACATCTGTAACATGCCCAAGGCTGACCTAAATAAAAACATACCCCACCATCTCGCCCCAGTGAAAAGGAGTTTGGGATATGCTCTATGTTTCTCTTCTCCTGACGGAGTTTTACTTTGAATTTCCATCCACCCGTCCAAAACTGCTCAGAGTCTAGCACAGCTTCTGACTCACTCTAGACCTCAAATTTCAGGGCCAACCAGTATGAGATGTCATCTACATATACCCCCTCATTACAAAACATTACTGTTATGTATTTAATCAGGGGTTTGGTTAGAGGGATAACTAAGAATGAGCACCATAAAAGAGAAAATTTGACTGCATTATATCTAGCCCAAAACATTTCCAAAGCATTGCAGTTCTGAAGCTTATATCATAGTTATCGTCTCCTGAAATGCTGATAAAAGCAAAGACATCTTTGGGTGAAAAGTTCAAAGATTCTTTAATCAGGGTTCGCCCCACACACTGACGAACTGGCTTTATGTCCATCCCGCCTTTATAGCAGTCTGAACCGCATTGCTTCTTGGAGCTGCCTCCTTCCTGGATTTGGAAAAGAGCTCTGAAAGTACAGGTTTCTGGGGGTCAAATCTGGAAGACTTTCTGTCTGTTCAGCTGTACAGTACCTGAAATACCTTAATCACCAATATCTATTTCAATTCTGCTGATCACAGGCTTGGCTGCTGGGGAAGGGGGTCTATTTATTTCCCCAGCACAATTCTTCTCCACCCCTGAGCCATTTTGCTCTGCTCTGGAGGATTGCGGGACCATTTCCTTCAGTTCCAAAGCTCATTCCTCAAGAGATTGTTCCTGTCCCCTTTGGCGCCATTCTGGGGAGGTAGTCACTAAGGGGGCTTGCCAGTCTGGGTCTGGAACCATTGCCCAGAGGGCATTTTTCTCCACCCTACCTCTGAAAGTGCAGTTTTAGGGACCATTATGCAAAAGAGTCGAAGGGCTTAATGTTTTTTTTTGTAAGGTAAAAGCCTGCTGGATCACCTCTGATGTAGTGAGGCCCAAGGGGAGTCCTTCTACCTGGGAGCTGTCCAAACAGTTCATATTTGACATTACAGCAGATAGTTTCCTATTCACCAGGATTACTGCTTCATGCTTCAATTTGCTTTCCACTTTGGGCCGAGATTGTTCCCCCTTGTACGAAGGAAAATACTGTGACATTATTTTGCATATACATCTCAGTTTGAAAAATAATGTTCCCTTCTCCCTGTTGCTCTTCATTTAAGGCTTTAAGCTCTTTCTGGGTTACTACAACCTCTTTCTCCCACCTCGCCATCTTTATTTGCAGCTTTCCACCCTCCCGTGACCCTCCTTACTTTGGCTCTCCGTAAGCTGATCATGCTGCAATTTTACAGCCAGTCTTGTCTGTGGCCTATTTGCTTCAATAGCAGTCAATCCCACATCCTCACATGGACCTTCCTTCAATTCCAACCCATGCAGCACTTGGCACTCACCAGAGGCATTACTACTGCCTGCCACCTGTCCTTCTTGGTTCAATAAACAGTTAAAAGGGGTTACAAGTACCTGTTGGTTCCAAGCAATCAAGTCCTTTGGTATCTCTTTTATGGTATGTGCATCATACCTCTCACTGTCAATCCTGCCATGCCCATTGTCAGAAACGGGCTCTGTTGTAAGAGCATTCCATTCCTTGCATAGCTGCTTTTTATACAGCTCAAAGGCTTTCTCCGTCTCAAGGAGCTGCTCCTGAATCTTCACTTTTTGTTCCCACAGCATTTTTTCTACCATCTACATTTTACTCTCATGGATTACTTCCACTTGTTCTTCTTCCACATTGCTTAAGTCTTCCAGAGACACAGAGATGTCCTCCTTTAAATCTGTATTTTCCTGTGATTCATCCATCTGTATTATTTCTTTTGAAATTGTGGCCTCTTGCAAGACAAGGCCAGGGGAGGAACCATCTCCCCTGTCACATCAGCACTTCCTCCTCCTCTTTCCGGCTTCAAACTGGGCTCCTCCATTCCTGCTCACAGTAAGAAGGGCCCCACCCGGTGCAAGAGTAGGGGAAGTTTCCTCGGTGTCCTGGCCAAATTTTCCCCATTCACTAAAAATATCATCAACAGCCTAACCTGGTTCAAGGTCAGTTGGTATTCATCTTTATCTCCCTCCCTCTGGTCATGCCTGAAAATTGGTAGAATTTGTCTAGTTCACTTACCTGGTCAACAAAAACTAAATAAATAAATAAAAATAAAAAAAACTTCCATGCTTCCCTGGTACCAGGTGTAGTACTCACTCACAAAAGTCCTGGCATAGAGTATGTATGGTGTAAATCCTAATTCACACACCAACTGTTGTAGAGGCATAGATCAGGAAGCATAGGCAGATATATAGAAGTTATACACTTTGCTAGTAGCATTCTATTATAACAATAAACTTGAAAAAAAAACAGTTTATAATATAGCTCTTCATAAAGGCAGTACAAGTAAAAAAATACCACATCTGAGTCTTCCCCAGGAAAAAAATTGCTCTGATTATATAAGATGTTTTTGCCTGGCAGATAAAACTCTGCATCCTGTTAATATAAGTTACATCTCCTGTTTGTCACAAAACGTATCAAAACTTTTTCAGTTTCCTTCCTAATGCGAGCCTGAAGAGCACATCTAGTCTTAACAGGTGCAGCAAAATAATCCACTTTATTCCAGAGCAGGTTTTCTGTTGACAATTCTCTAAACAAGATTGTGGAGGTCAAAATGCATCTCAAGGTCAACATCCTGTGTTCCACATTATCTTTTCTAATAAACATAATAGCTTTCTGCAATCATTTTAATGATACAGGTATATATATTTGCAAACTAACAGTCTTACATAAAGATTCACATTTTTTTAACCACAGAGAAGCAAGGTAAGTAAAAAAGAACAGAAACAAGTAAAGGTAGGGAGATAATGGGGTAAATTTTGGGTCCATTAGAGTGACTTATTCCTGGGTGCTACAAGAAAAATATGATTGCATATTCAGACTGTCAAAAGACAGACGAGTGGTAGAATAGGAGATACTGGCCAGCCCAGTGATGTGGAGAGCTGAGGCATCATGCCTTACTTCCTGCCATGCTGGTGACCCGTGTTCATGGTGTGAGTGGGCTGCTGGGGGTCAGCTGGGGAGGGAGAGGATCGAGCATGCATAGGACAGCTCTCCTCTCCTGGGGAGGGGTGTGGATGGAGTCTGCTGCCTGCCTGACCCCTAGCACTGGCTGGGGGCTGGTACAGCAGGCCCACACATAGGGGTGGTTGTGGGGCAGATGCCTGGCATGCCACATACGGAAGTGTGCATGGCTCAGCCATTGGCATCATTGCACGCTGCCGTGCTCAGGGATGGGCACCAAAAAGGAGGCAAAAATGCCAGCCTGCAGGATGAAGGCAGCCCCTCACAGGCTCTGCACCCAGCTAGCCGGCACCTCGCTAGTGTGAAAGATGAGTCCAGTGGACGCCAGGTGATGGGGTGGGGGGCAGACTGAAGGGGGCTGGACAGGAGCATAAAGAAATGATAAAAAAAAAGAATAGGAGATGCAGTAGATCTTTGCTTTTAACTCTCTCTCTCTCTGCAGAACAAATGGGACAAGTTATTAGCCAAGCCTGTCACACTAGTGAAGCACCACTACTGTATCTAGGACACTTCTTTAATGAGTATTGCATGCTGCTGCTGAGATAACATAGTTGAACATGTGGTGTCACTTCATCTTTCACTATCATCAATGTCATTGTTAACACCACCACCACCAGTGTCATCACATCTACCACCACCACTAACTTTGCTTTCTTAAATTGCTACAGAAAATTATAAATGAAGGCATGCGTGACATTCAGGTAGATGCACCATTGGAAAGACCATGGTATGGGTTGCTGATTCACACAGAAATTTTTATTAGTCTGTTCATACAGCTGCAGAAGTAGAACAAACTTTTGCAGAATAGACCACTGTACCTGTGACTGATAGCCACCTCAGGAAACATCCTCAAATTCCATAGCCCAGAAAACAGATTTCTCTTTAGCAAGATCTCAATGGGCTTGGGGATATGATGGAAATATTTAGTGATGTCCTGTACAGTATCAATTTTTTTTTAACTTACCATATTTGTAAACCATATAAATCAACTCCAGATTTAGTACTTATGGAAAACAAGGCACTTGACAGAAGTCTCAAAGGAAAATAGAAAATACCTGCAAAAAAAAGACCATACTGTATGTCCATCCAGTCTGCCCTGCTTTCCCCTGTCCTATCGCAGACCTATTGTCTAGTTCAGGTTATTCCCTTCCACTCCCCCTTGCTCCATGCTCTACTGCTTCCCCTCATATAACTATTCAGCCTTTTACTTAGTCTGAGCCATGTTCAAATCTATTAATGTTTTTTGCACTCACCACCTCTGCTGATAGACAGTTCCATGCCTCAGTCACTCTCTCTGTAAAATAAAACTTTCTCTCATCCCTCCTGAATCTCCTCCTGCCATCTTCCACTCATGTTCCAGTTGTCTTGATTCATTAGTCTTGTTGAATATTTCCTTACAATCTACTTCGTTTATTCCTTTTAGAAACCTGAAAGTGTCTATCATAGTTCAACTCTTCCTTCTGTTCTCCAGTGAGTACATATTCAGGACCTTAAAGGAGATAGGAAATTATTTTTACATTATTTACTGCCGTTCCATCTTCCTTTCAATGCCAGTTATGTTCAATTCAATTCAATAATTTACTGATCGTCAAAGCCACTATAAATAGTACAGACATTTGGTTTATCATTCAAGTTACACAGTAAGCATAATAAAATCCAATAATTTGTTATCAAAGCGTTTGAAACAGAAATTAAAGCATTTATCAAATATATTAGTATTTCGTCATCCCATTTTGCACATACTCTTGTATTAGATAACATTTATTCCATAAGCTCAAATACACTAGCCGGCCAAGCTGAGGGTGGAGGCGTTGGATGCCACACCTTGCTCCATGCTGGTGACCTGGGTTCTAATATGGGATGGGGTGCTGGGGTCAGCTGGGGAAGAGGGTGAGGAGCTGATTGAGCTGCTGGCTGGCATCTCTCAAACTTGGGAGGGATCTGAGGGACTTCTCAGGTGTTGGCTCCCTCCTGGTGGAGGCTGGGTGGCAGCACCATGTTTGAGGAGCCCTGGCAGTAGGCCAGAGCTGTGATGCACATGCACACCTTCATGCACATGTGCTATCGCTTCTGAGGCCTCAGGATAATGAGGCACAAGCAGAAAACACTCTGGAGGATATGGGGAGGTGACAGAGGTGCCAGGAGCCAAAGTCCACATTTCAAAGCTGGACCATCCTTTCACCGGGCTCTCCTGAGTCCTTTGACTCGACCCAGGACTGACTTTCTAATTTCAGAAAGGCTGCCAGGTAGGTGAGGCAGGCCCTCCACCCGGGGGTGATCCAGGGGGCTGGAAGGTTTCTTGTGTTTGGGGAGAGGGTGCTCCCCAAGAGAAGGTGGTTTCAGGCCAGGAGTAGAGGCTGCGGTTGAGTGGGCACACCTGAGAGATGCCCTGATTCCCAGGTGAATAAACAGAATCTACAAAAAAAAAAGCTCAAATACCATGTATGGCTAAGTGTCTCATGAAAGAGTGGCCAAAATATATTTGTCTGATTATATAGCTTCCTTTGTCTGGTTAAACGTAAACTGAATTATTTTGTTTTAATCTCAGAAATCCAGGGGGGGGTTGCATCATATTTATCCTTTTTCATATTTTACTTATTCTACTAAGTATGTTACTAGATCTGTTAATACCTTTTCATTTTCAGCTTTAAATAACAAATCTAACATATATCTTGCTGGAATATCCCAAGATCCCAGCTATTTCCATAGGACCTTCTTCCCCTGAGTGTCACCAGATCCCTTCTGGCAATGAAACTCTCCACACATTATGTTGGATGCTCATTGGAAACAGTTTATTGAACATCAATTATTATTTACATCTCATTTATACCTTTCATCTCTGTTCACTCACAAATACATTCTTAAACAGTCCACTCTCTATAATCCTTGACTCTTCCTCTTGGTCCTCTTGTTCTTTTGCTTCTTTCCTTCAGGGTCTGGACACCAAAATCCAGCCCCACATATCATCCCAGTACCAGGCACCAAACTTACCAGTGACCTCTTCCCTCCTAGGTCCAGACACTTAGATCCAACCCCTAATCTATCCCTCCCCTCTTACATCCATGCTTGGGTGCCACTTGCCCCCAGCCTGTGCTACCCTTCCCCTCCCCCTTCTGCCTACCCCTCTCATTCCCTCTCTTGCTCCCCCTCTTTCCTCCCACCTCTTCCCCACTTCACTCTACCTCATTGCCACATGGGACACTTGCTGCCCCACTAGCCATGCCAGCCCACCAACACTGCCCTTCAGCAGCCTCCTTGCCCACTGTCTTGGCCCTCCCCTTCTTGTAGTCCCAGCCTCCCAGGTGCAGTGCCCAACTTCCAGGCCCCCTCCTCTTGTTCCTCCCCTTTTCCATTCCACTGTGGGAGGGGTGGGATAAAATTTCAGCAAAGAGGTAGTCCTGTGGCTAGCACAGCCTTATAAACCCCTTCAGGACCCAAACAGGACCCCAGCAAGGTCCTGCCCCTTATCAGTTAGAATCCTGCCTGGCACCTGCATCGTATGACACCTGGATGACCTCACCAAGCTCCACCCCCTCCCCTTTCCCCTGCCCCGTCCCTTTAGCTCCCTTTTCCTGCTCATTCCCATCAGGGCCTTATAACAATTCAGGTTGCCTTTTAATGGCAACCCTATTTATCATACCAAGGGCAACTTAAAATTATGTGCTTAAGGTCTTCTTCCTCCTGTAAGCTGCAACAGCATATCTTAGTTACATTTTTATTGTTATTAAACTAGCCTCCAAATGTTACTTGGGACAATTTCAAGTCTAAATCTGGTTAGCATAGTCCTATGTTCCGTGGTCTTTACTATATTTAAATATGGTTTAAGCATATGTTCCTTTGTGTTAACTATGAACCACCTTGCTGTATTTATTTGTTTTACGTCTGATAGATAACTTTGTTTGGAATTTTCGTATAGTTTTTTTGTTATATACCCAGTATAAGTCTTATTACTACAAATGTTTTGTTTAGTCCAGTTTCTAATATACTGTTTGCCAATCCATTTTCCTCCATTGGCATTAGTTTATTTAACCAGCCATTTGAGCTATAGCCCAGTCGTTTTTCCTTTTCCATCATACAAAGCTTTAGCAGGTGATCTATACTTGCTTTAGAGCAGTAGAAGACAGCATGTCCATATAAACTGTTCCCCACCTCAGTGGGTACTCATTGATCTATTCCCTGTCAAATATTTATCAGTCTTTCCCTTAAATTCTATCAGTGTTCTACTATTTACCGCTTCAACTGGTAGTGTATTCCAAACTCTCCCTGTTCTATTTATGAACGAGTAATATTTATCATTCTTTGTTACAGTCTTCAACCTAATCTGTTTTTTACATCTTCTCAATCCCTCTGGTTTTTCTTGTATTTCTAACCTCATTTCCCTTGTCAGTTCTTCATCATTTATTATTTTGAACAACATCATTAAATCCCCTTTTTCTCTCCTTTGTTCTAAGGTCCAGAGTCCTGAGTCCTGTAATCTGTGTTGATTGATGCTGCCTTGGCCTAAAAATTAATCATCCTTGCATGAACCATATGACTATACCTGAGTTGACCCAAATGTGTCCTAACCAGAGTGTTCACTGTGTCAGTTTGAAATCTGAGTAACTTTTTATATGCACCATTTAAGACTGATTCTAGCTTTTTGATGTCACCTACTCCCCATATTTCAGCTTAGTATAGGGCCTGACTAATTGCTTTAGCACTGATAGTTCTTAGCAGCGGTACCACTGTACATCCGCCATATAAGTGGCTAAATCTATATAGTACTATTAATGTGTTTTGTACTTTCTAACTGTATTATTTATATGTTTATTCCAGCTAAGATTACTAGAAAACCACATTCTTAAATACTGGAATTTGTTAACATAATCAGTTTACTTCCTGTTAACATAATTTTTCTTTACCTCTTGCAGCTCCCAAATACTGCAACTTTTTTTTTTTTTGCATTTGGTTTAAGATTATGTTTGACTCATAAATTATCCATCATTTGTAAAGCTGTTTAAAGAACTGGCCTACTAGTTGAAATTATTGCAAGATCGTCGGCATAGACTAATATCGAGACCATAATATTACCCATTTTGGATGAATGATGTTTTACATTATCCATGGCATTATTATCTCATTGATATAAATGTTAAATAACATTGGGGCAAGGACTCATTCGTGTCTCACACCCATACAGAAACATAGAAACATAGACTTTGATGGCAGATAAAGACCGCTTAGCCCACCTAGTCTGCCCATTTCTCTACCTAGAGGTTAAGCTGCAGATCCTATTTAACCAACAGCCTATTTCTTCCTACCCCCCCACAAAAATTGCCTTATGTCTGTCCCATGCATTCTTGAATTCTCCCACAGTTTTGACCCCACAACCTCCTCAGGAAGGCTGTTCCATGCATCCACCACCCTCTTTGTGAAAAAATACTTCCTCACATTGCCCCTGAGCCACCCCCCATCTTCAAATTGTGTCCACTTGTTCTTGCACATCTCTTTTTCTGAAAGATGCTACCCTCTTGGACTTTGTTGATTCCACTGAGGTACTTCAATGTTTCTATCATGTTCCACCTCTCCCTCCTTTCCTCAAGGGTATACATATTAAGCTTCTTTAGTCTCTCCTCATATGGCTTCTCTTGCAGACCCTGCACCATTTTAGTTGCCCTCCTCTGAACTGCCTCCATCCTGTCTATGTTCTTGTGGAGATGGGGTCTCCAGAACTGGACGCAGTACTCCAGATGAGGGTCTCACCAACTGTCTGTACAGGGGGATAACATCTTCCTGGTTTCTGCTGGTGATACCTCTCCCTATACATCCCAGTATCCCCCCAGTCCTCCCTACTGCCTTCTCACATTGCTTGCCAACCTTAAGGTCATCTGATATGATTACCCCCAGGTCCCTTTCCATTTTTGTTGTTGTTACTACCTCCCCCCCATTGTGTAATCTTCCCCTGGATTTTTGTTTCCCAGGTGCATTATTTTGTACTTCTTTGCATTGAATCCAAGCTGTCATACTTCTGACCATTTCTCCAACCTTGCCAAATCCCTTCTCATCCTTTCTACACCTCCTTGTGTATCAACCCTGTTGCAGATCTTTGTGTCACCTGCAAAGAGGCATACTTTTCCTTCCAGTCCCTCTGCAATGTCACTTATAAAGACATTAAAAAGGACTGGACCCAGTACTGAACCCTCGGTACCCACTAGTAACCCTTCTTTCTTCAGAGTGGACTCCATTTACAATTACCTTCTGTGTCCTGTTGTCCAGCCAATGTTTTACCCAGGCTACCACCCTGGGACCCACTCCCAGGCTGGTTAATTTGACTATTAATCTTTTGTGTGGGACTGTGTCAAATGCCTTGCTAAAGTCTAGGTAGGCCATGTCCACTGCCCCTCCCTGGTCTACTACTTTGGTCACCCAGTCAAAGAAATCAATTAGATTCATCTGACATGACCTTCCCACTGTGAACTCATGCTGCCTCGGGTCCTGTGCCCCATTGGCCTCTAGGTACTCAACAATAATTTCCTTCAGAAGTGATTCCATCACTTTCCCTACCACAGAGGTCAAACTGACAGTTCTTTAGTTTCCTGCCTCTGTCTTGGCCCCACTTTTGTGAAGTGGAATCACATCTGCCTTCCTCCAATCCTCAGGTACCACACCATCCTCCCATGATTTGGTAAAAAGGGTAGTCAGTGGTGTCACTAGTTCTCTGCTTAATTCTTTTAGAATTCTGGGGTGAATTCCATCTGGCCCCATTGCTTTGTCCACCTTCACTTTTAGTAGTTCTTTCAGAAACCTTTCTTCTGTGAAAGGATTGGGATCAACCCCCCTATCCAGAGTGCTTTTGTTAATTGGATTAGGCACCTCCCCTACCTCCTCTTTTGTGAATACTGAACAGAAGTATTCATTTAGTATCCCTGCTTTTTCACTGTCCCTGTCTGCCCACCCACCGTCCATTCTATTCAGCCTCACTATCCCTCCCTTTGTCTTTCTACGCTCCCTGATAGACCTATAAAAGGTTTTATCCCTTCTTAACCGAGTTGGCTATCTTTTCCTCAGTTTGGGCCTTTGCTATTTTGACTACTCTCCCTGCTTTCTTCTGCCTTAACTGGTACAGTTTTCTGTCCTGCTCCTTCTGTGTTTCCTTGTACTTCCTAAATGCTATTGTTTTCTCCCTAACCTTCACTGCCACCTCTTTTGAGAACCATAGTGGCTTTTTCTTTCATTCTGATTTGTTTATTTGCTTCACACAAAGGCTTGTTGCCTCTGTGCTGACAGTTTTGATGTTTCCCCATTGTTGCTCCACCCCTCCTTCTAGCCTGTCTGCTAGTGCTTTTCTAAGGCAGTCCCCCATCTTGCCAAAGTCAGCCCTCCTGAAGTCCAGAACCCTCACTTTTTTATGGCTTGACTCTGTAGCTGAGTTTATCATGAACCACACTGTTTGGTGGTCACTTGTTCCCAAATGGCTACCCACTTCTAGATCTGAGATCTTCTCCCTGTCCCCATTTGAGAGTACGAGGTCTAAGATTGCTCCCTCTTGAGTAGGTTCCAAAACTAGCTGTCTGAGGCATGCTACCTTTAGGGCATTGAGAATGGCCCTGCTTTTGGAAATAGCTGCAGAAAAGGTGCTCCAGTTAACATCTGGCATTTTAAGGTCCCCCATCAACAATATCTCCCCTTTCTCTACCATCCTAAGTATGCCTTCTATCATATCCTTGTCCATTCCCTCCCCCTGACATGGGGGTCTGTATACAACCCCTGTATGGATTATGGTGCCATTTCCAGTCTCTAAGGTGACCCACAGTGTCTCCTCTCCTCCCTGTTTACTCTTTTGTTCAGTTGCTTTTATCCCTTCCCTTACATAGATAGCTACTCTGCCCCCTCTTCTACCCTCCCTGTCTCTCCTGTAGGTTATGTACCCTGGTATGTTAACATCCCCGTCATGGTTCTCTGTGTATCATGTTTCTGTGACTGCTATGATATCCAGGCATCCCTCTTCCATCAAGGCCACCAGTTGAGGGAGCTTGTTGCCCCTACTATGGGCATTGGTACTCATTACCCTCCATTTCTTGATGGCCTTACCCCTTTGTGCCCCATCCCTGTCCTTATTGCGTTTGTCACTTTCTCCATTTACTGCTGCGCTTCTCCCTATCGACATCTCTATGTTGGTGTCTACCTTACTTAGTACCCTGATTTTTTGTGGGGGCTGGGATTTCTCTGCTCCTCTCCAGTGCATCCCCTCTTGGCTAGTTTAAATGCTTGCCAATGAAGCATTTAAACCTATCACCTAAGATCCTGGTTCCTTTCCTGGACAGATGCAGACCATCATGCCAGTATTTGCATGCATCCCTCCAGGTGGACCCCTGTCCCCAATGAAGCCAAATCCCTGAGCTCTGCACCAGTTTTTCAACCACTGATGGAATCCCATGGTGTGGAGCAGCCTAACCTCACCCATGCCATAGAAAGCCAGCACCTCAGAGAAGGTTACCATGTGTGTTATTTGTCTAAGGCCCCTCCCCATCTCCACAAACACTGCTTGCACTGCTCTGATCCCTTTCTTACCCAGGTCATTTGTTCCTAGGTGGTCAATGACATCCAACTCCCTCTCCTGTGCAGCTGTTCCTGTGATCCTGAGGATTCACTCCATGTCCCTCCAAGCCATGGCACCAGGCAGGCACCTTACCTCCCTCTCCCTTTCCTCCCCCAGTTCTACCTTCCTAACAATGGAGTCCCCCAACCAGGGGTTTTTTCCTTCCCCTGTGGGGTCCCATGCCACCCTCCTGTGGGTCTCCTTTGTAGAGGTTCCCAGCATCCTCCTTGGTCTCCACTGTGGGTGCCTCCATAGAGGAACCACACTTTTCCAGAATGGCATAGAAATTGTGGAGAGGTACAACTGGAGGGATGCACCTCTGTTCCACCACCCTAACCCTTCCTGAGCCCACTGTGGCCCAACTGCTCCTCTTTCTTGGCAACCTCTGCGGCAACAGCAGTGACCCTGGTGGTCCCTGGTTGGGAGAGGAGGTCCCACAAATCCTGGCCAACTCAGCCTGGAGATGAGCAACCTCCTCCCTCAGCCCAGAGAGGTCCGTGCAGATGGGACAACACCATATCCTTCAGAACATCTCCTGGAAGGCTGCTACTCCACAGTCACTGCACTACACCACTCCCATCATGTCTTATTTCTGGCCCCCTAACTGTTGTTTGGAATACTTACTCTTTCCTCTGTTTGTTTATTTCTTTCTTTTTTTTTCTCTCCCTACTTACTTACTGCCTCTGTGTCCTTTTGGCTCCTGATCTTCCTGTTCTGAGACAAGAAGTTCCTATATTTCTCAGTAGTCTCCTTACTTGCTCAGAGTCAGACCTCCAGCAGCTGGTGGGGTCAGAGAGCTACTTTTGCCTTTCTAGGATGGTGAGTCTTTGGTGGCTCTGTAATCACTCACTTCCTGATCCAAAACAGGAAGTTCATGTTGTCAGTCAAATCCTGTGCCTATAAAAGTAGAACTGCCTTTGGGTGGAGGGGAGGAATGGAGGGACATATAGTGCCAGTAAAGAAGTTTAGTTATACCAGCAGCTCCTTCCTCCTGGTGCTCTGCCAGAAGCTATCTAGGGCAGTGTTTAAATCTGGTTTTAACCTTGCTCCTTCTAACTAAGCCACTCCCCCTACTTTGTAAATCTTTCAACACTTAGTTCATTTCACATATAACAATTCCCTTCAGCCACCTGTGACAAGCACCTAGATAACTCCCCCTACATTGAAAATCTTTCTGCACTTAGTTAATTTCACAGATTACAATTCCCTTCGGCCACCTGTGACAAGCACCTAGATAACTACACAGACAACACAGATAACAGATACACAGATAGCAATTCACTTCAACTAACTCTGACAAACACACTAACTTTTTTGACTACCCTATTTGTCTTGATCCAATCTGTTAGATTTCCTGTTTCTGCATGTTTCATTTGGATCCAAGTATGATTATATAATCTCTTAATCAGGTTCAATAAACTATTCCCCGCATCTGCATTTTTTTCTATAAGAGAGGTCTCAACATGGTATCAAATGCAGAGGAAAAATCCACAAAAGCTACAAATAGTGGTTGTTTTCTGATTTTACAATACTTTTGGATAAAGTGATTCAACAGAAATATTTGAGTTATTGTACTTTTGCTTTTAGTAAACCCGCCTGGAAGTTAGAAATTACTTGATTGTGTTCCATCCATATAATTAGTCTAGAAAGTAAGACCATGGCATATATTTTGGATAAATTGTCTATTAAGCTGCCTATAATTATTGGGGTCCAAGCAGGAACCCTTCTTGTGTATCAGAATAATATAGCTTCCATTCCAGGTAGGTGGAAAATATGAATGCATTATAAATTTATTGAACACCTCTGTCAGTGTGTTGGACCACCAGTCTACAACTAATTTGCAGAAGTCTATGGAAATATTGTCTGATCCTGGGATTTATTTTTAAAACTTTCGAATGCTATTTGTAGTTTCTTCATTGTGAACCATTTAAGTCCTCAATTATTTCCAAATTATCTATAGTTGTGTATGTTTTCTCATTTAAAAATATTTTGTAAAATGATCCATCCTTTTGTCAGGGGTTATATATGCATCCACCCTGGATTTATAGGTAGTTGTGCCTCTGGCTACCAAAGTCGAGGACTTTTTATTGTTATTTTCTTTTAGTGCATTAAGCATGGTATCCCATAGTTTATTTTCATGTTCCTTTTTTTTCCCTTCACAAATGCCCTGTAAATTTTCCTATCATCATTAAATAATGCTAAGTTTGTTCTTGTAAGATCTTTCTTTGTTTTCCTTACTTGTTGTACCAATTTCTTCTTTTCTTTCCTACAATTAAAAAAAACTTCTCCTGTTTGTAGTTTATATCTCTTCTACTCATATTTTTTTATTTATTGTTTCCATACACTTGTGATATAGTTGTAAAATGTTATTGTGAATTATCTCAGGGTCTAATTCTGTTTTTAAGACAACCGCCATCTCTTTGGTAAATTGTTTGCTCATTCTGTGTGCAGTATCATCTAAAATCTTATCCCATTTTATTTTATAATTTATTATTTCCACGCTTTCTTTCTCCTTCTGTATCAAGGAAGTTGCAACTTTCCTATACAATAATATGGGTATATGGGCACTTTCAAGTATTTGAAATATTTTAAAATCTGTATATCTATCAAACTCATATGGTGAACTGAGAATATAGGGCTGGATATTCAAAAGGGCTGCACCATGCGCAATAGGGTTGCACCAGCACAAGTCAGAAAATGTGCCATTCTGTGATATTCAGCAGGAGGCAGTTGCATCACTGAAAACATGCTGAGCAACAGCGCAATGATAATGAAGGCATGCACAACCGAAGGGGGAGGAACCATGCACAAAGGGCGCAGTGCGATGTTCAAAGACTTGTGCAATGCACAACAGTGGAGCAGGCGGAAGTTGCGCCATAGCAGAAATGAGCCAAAAATAAAAAGGAGCAAGGAAGAGGCACAAGAACACTACAGGGAAGCCACATGAGGCAGGGGAGACAGGCACAGGAAAGCAGCATGAAAGAGGGCAGGCCAGGAAACCACACCACAGAAGAGGGCAGGAAGTGTGTGGGCCACACAAAGCAGAGGCTGTAGGTGTACCCGTGCAGGGAGGTAGCAGTCAGGACAGTGGGGAACAAAGCAACAGCTTCTGGGAGGGGGAACACAAGCCAGAGACATGGCCAGTGCCACCTTCCACATGGATGCCATAATGAGGGGGGTGAGAAGGCATGCGGCAGGGGGACGTGGCTGTGGAAGGGCCTGTCGGTGGTATGCCCTCAACAGGCAGTACCGAGCCCGCACCAGCTTTGAGCTGTATACAGATATCAAGATTGTGGGCTGGTACCGCCTGAACAGGGCAATACTGAGGCAGCTCTGTGAGCTGTGCAGTGATGTGATGCAGGCACCCACATGACGGAGTCATGCTCTGTCAGTGGAGACAAAGGTAACAGCCTGCATGTGCTTGCTCGCCATGGGTACCTTCCAGAGACCAACAGGGGACACCACAGGCATAACACAGTCAGCCACGTCACACATCCTCACCCAATTCCTCAGTGCACTGCTGCCACATGCTGTGGAGTACATCCATTTCCCCAGCACTGTGACGGGAGTGCACAGCAAACATACAGGAGTTCCACAGGGTAGCACGTATGGCTGGCATGCTAGGGGCAATAGACTGCACCCATGTGGCCATACGCACACCACCTGTCCCCGAGGGTGCCACCTACATGAACCGCAAGGGATATTCCAGTGTCAACTGCCAAGTGGTGTGCGATGCCAGTAGGTGCATCATCAATGTCTGTGCCACGCACCCTGGGGGGAGCACATGATTCTTTCATCTGGCACCAGTTGGCACTGTGCCACTGATTTGAGAGTGGGGACATCCCCACAGGTTATCTAGTGGGTGAGTATGTATGTAGAAATGACATATCGTGGGCATGGGGGGTATGGCCAGAGGTGCCATGGGTGTGGCCCACAGGGCTTGGGGCAATCTGAAGCTGACCACGACATGAACCTCCACTATCTTCACACAGGTGACAGTGGATACCCACTCCGTTCCTGGCTGCTCACACCCTACCGGCCGCCCATGACCCCATCGCAGCAACACTACAATGAGGCACATGCCACCACACGCAATGTCATTGAGCGGGTGTTCGGGATGCTGAAGGCGCGTTTCCATTGCCTGGACACCTCTGGCGGTGCCCTACAGTATAGCCCCTCAAAGGCCTGTGGGATATTCCTGGCCTGTTGCATCCTGCACAACATGGCCAAAGACTGTGGGATAGCCATACAGGTCGAAGAGGGAGACAGCGATGGGGATGACGGTGACGCCGGTGATGATGGGGATGGGCAGCTCCCCCTTGGCTGACTGATCCAGCTGGCACAGCTGCACCAGGACACCATCACAGAGGAGCACTTCAGCCAACACAGGTAAGTCATGGTGCCATGTACAACCACCAGTGGCTAGGGCACAACCCACAGACATGCATGGAAACACGCCAGGGGTGCATGCTGGCAAGGGATGTGGCAGGGCACAGAAGCACACACACACAGCCAGGGATGGGTGAACAGTAACACGCCACATGGATGGACACACACACACACACACGCACACACAATAGGCACAAGACGTGCATGGGGTCAGGTGCAAAGCTGAGACGGAACGCAAACACTAGCAACACACATGTCCACAGGCCACCACATCCACTGACTGTTCATGTGCATGTGTCAGATGCTGGGCACCATTGCACTTTGGTGTACAGCGCAATGCAGGTGTCATCATGCACACGTACCTGTGGACAGCAGCCGGGAGGGTGTGCAGGTGGACCGTGTGTCTGCGTGCAGGGCCGGGCACCAACCCGTGCACTGCCCACCGAAACACACAATGCACACAGGGCAGCACCAGACAGTGTCCACGCTGGGAGACAGATCAGTGTTGTAGCACAGTGCCACATCTGCCTCGGATGCGTGGGCAGCCCCGCTGAGACCCAGCAGCACTGGCAAGCTGACCACGGGCCTCATGGGGTGGCACCGATGGTCCACCAGGGGTTCCACTGCATGAACATGACCGTGACTGCACAGGGGTCTGCAGCACACCGAACATTCCTGCACCAGAAGTGCTCAGGATGCCCACAGCTGAACCCAGTGTCAACAGGGTGGGTGTCGCACGATGCCAGGAACAGGGAGTGGATAGCGAACTGCACGGTGTGAGCGATGCATGGGCACCTGACTGTGTGCCCATTTTGGCCATGACAGCAATGAACGCCTGTGCTTGCCTGTCAATGGCAGCGCTCACATCCTCCCACAAATGGTCAATCTGTGACAGGATCCTATCAGTGTCCCTGCTGCGTCGCTCCTCAGCCCGCTCCAGAGCCACACACAGTGCCTCCATGGACATTGCAAGCCTCATCTGCTGCTGGACTGATGCCTGCAGTAGGTGGGTGTGCTCATCAAAGAGGTCGTCTGCCACCTCGGCATCCCGTCCCTCAGGGTATGCAAGGGCCTGATGTTCAGCACCCCATGAGGGTGGGCGCTGCTCACCAGGACCAGGTATGGGCAAGTCCACAGGCGGTGCACGGATGCCACCACTGAACCCTGAACCCCCAGTCCTGGTGGGCGACTGCTGCTGCCGCCCCTCTGCCTACTGTGCCCAAGGGGTCAGTTGTTCCGCTGCTGTGGCCACAACAGTCCCACTGTCCTGACCAGCCACCAGTGCTTCCCCACTGGTGCTGACAGGCACAGCTTGGGACTGTGCTGACACGCTGGCATGCACGTCGGCACCAGCCAGGTCCATGGGCATGAGCTGACCTGCTGTGTGTCCATTCCGTGGCACACACATGTCACTGCCCATGATGGTCGTGTCTTCATCATTGGTGCAGGTCTCTGCCCCAGCCACAGCCACAGCGTGCTGACATCCTTGGATGCCAGAATGCTGAGACACAGGAAGGGCTTCCCCCACACCTGTCTCAACAACATCAGTGTGGACAACCAGGCGGCCCCACTGTTGCAATGCTCGACATATACCTGTGGAGGTGGATGGTCCCTCCTCCAACTCCAGATGACTGTCCGCAGTGGACAGGCCTTCCACCGCTGACTCCTGCAGACACGCAGGATCTGTAACAGACAGAAAAGTCACGTTACTGCGTGTGACCTACCCTGCCCCCCCATAGACAGACCATGACTTACCAAGCATTGATGGACCACCACCCATCTGGAAGCCACCTCCTGGAACTCCCTCTATGGCACCGTGGTACATGCTTGCAGCAAGCCTGTCCTCTGCTGGTGTGAGCTGCACCACCTCTGGCTGGCCCCCACCTGTTGCAGCACATGCCACTCTGATGGCAGCCACCTTCTCCTTCACCCTCCTCCTGTCAGTACCCATCTTCTTCTTACACTCCTGCACGGAGCGCTGGTGGCTGCCATGCAGGTTGACAGCACGTGCCACCTCCTTCCATGCAGCAGCACGGGCCTGAGGGTGCCCCGCCGTTCACTGAGCAGTGGCTCCTGATCAAGGTAGGCATCGAAGAGTGCCTCCGTCTTGGCCTTTGTGAAATTGGGCATCCTCTTCCACCCACCATCATAGTCCTCCTCACCCAGACCTCGCTCGGTCATTATTCAGCCTGTAAGGATGACAGTGGTTACCTGTGACTGCAGTACAAAGCATGTCCCTGATACAGTCCAGACACCCACACAGCATGCAACTCACCAATAAACAGCAGTAACCGAATATGGCCACTGCAGAACATTGTCGCACCTATATAGCGCAATCCATGCAAATTAGGTGAGGAGCAACTTTAATTAGATGCAAATCACGCTGCCTCGCCATTGAATGACTGATCGGATGATTAGCATATGATGGCTGAATATCACTCCGTTGCGCTTTGCGCAATTGTGTTGAACGTGCAGAGCCAATGGCACAGTTCTCTGGCATGCATAGTACACCTCACTGTGCATGCCAAGGTAGCTGATGCAGGCGTCTGCCATGCTGATGATGTGCTGTGCATGGTACGCAATGCAGGGCATGGTCACCATTGTGCCAGTGGTGCTATAGCAAGGGTCACTACATGGCGCTGTGGCAATGGGCCTTCATAGGCACAATGGCACAACTGCGCGATAGTTCACTGTGGCGCTGGCACACAGGCAACAATCACGCTAGATGCATAGTTGTCCGATGGCACTGTGCGTGGCCTTGCTCCAGAGACCCCTGACCCTGTGCCCGACTTTCCCTTGTTTCAGCCTATGCACCGCATGGTTGCACCTGTATCGCTGTTCGGTAACAGCGCTGGTAGGGAATGGCGGCACTGTACCGCGCAGCATTTCCACATGGGGTGCCGCGCTGCAGTGCACCATATTGCCTACTATACTGTTTGGGATGGCGCACAGAAGAGCCCCGCAGTGGATTGCCATTGAGTTGGCGAACCTTGTGGCCCTTGTGGAGCCATACCATGGGGCTCTGTTTGGGGAGGAGCCACTGGACAGGGCCAGGACCCAGGTCTGGCAGGAGGTGGCCACTGACCTTGTTGATGCCACCGGAAAGAGGAGGACCACAGAGCAGTGCAGGCACCGTTATGGGGAC
The DNA here is from genome assembly GCA_016271365.2 of Neoceratodus forsteri. Taxonomy (NCBI): domain Eukaryota; kingdom Metazoa; phylum Chordata; order Ceratodontiformes; family Ceratodontidae; genus Neoceratodus; species Neoceratodus forsteri. The sequence continues at coordinate 1,121,064,134 of CM057449.1, read as the reverse complement.
CTCAGGAGGAGGGAGCCAGAGCTACTTGCCCGTCTGCGGTCACGTGACAGGAGGGGCATGGTGCCTCGTCCAGGTGGGTGATATGTCTACACACTTGTATTGTCCATATGGGTAACACTGTCTCATGTGTCCAGCACATAGGGGAGGGATAGTCTAGGGTTGGCTGTGGTGGTATTTACAGGGTATGGGGTGTGTGGGTCTGGTTGGGTGGGTGGGCACAAACATTGGGGCAGGGGGACTTTGCTTTGGGATTGTACTGATGTTTTTCTCTCCTTGTTTCCCCACAGGCGTGGACGAGCGGCGCTGGGGAGCAGCAGCGGAGGGAGGAGGACGCAGTGCCCAGGAGAGTCGGGGACGAGCACCGCCGACATCACCAGCCCGATGAGGGTGAGTGCCATGACACCATGATTACTACTGCATGCTGTGTAACAGGGTGGGAAGCAGGGCATGGCCACCATCCATGGACACCACTGCCATGCACATGACTTGTGACAGTCAGCACTGTCCAGTGGCACTGCATGTCTGGGAGTGCATCAGTGGTGGTCCATGCGTGCACTGGGCACATGGCTGTGGCACTGCCTGCACACCACATAGCCATGTTACTGTACGGCCCTGGTGGTGCTGTGCAGGACATGGGCGGTGGGTGGGTGCAGTGGTCCACATGGCTGTTGCTGCCTGGATGGGCAGGTCTTGTGGACACGGTCACTGTGGGTGGGTGCACACCATCACAGGGGTGTGGCACATGGCTGTATGCCATGCACAATGGGTGGGATACAGGGGGATGAACAGTTACACCTATTGACTCTGATCCCTCATCCTAGGTGACCGGCGACTCCTGCAGATACAGCAGGCTATTCAGGAGCTGCTGCGGGTGGCAAGGGAGTCCCTGCAGATCTTGCGGGACATGCACCAACATGGGGTCAGGAGGAGGAGGAGGCCAAGATGACAGCACCAAGAGAAGGAGGACCAGGCTGGCCATTGATATCCCCTTGTGCAGAATAACACCTTCCCCCCTTTGACCCACCCTCACACCCCATCTTCCCTCTCCCATATGTTCACCCCTGCCCCTTACCCACCCCCACCTTGTTTCTTTCCCTCCCCCCATATGTACATAGTTCTGTATATAGTTTTGTTTAATATGTTGCAATATAATTATTTTGATATGAATACTGTGGTGGTCTCTGATTTGCAGCTGGCTATAGGTGCTCAGCTGCAGTGGTGTGCATGGCATCGGGGTGGTGCAGTCATGGGTATGTGCGTATGTGCATGGGGAAGTGTCTATGGTGCGGGAGTAGCTATCAGTCGGTGTCTGTGGTATGTGTGTTGTTCCCTGTGCATTGGATGACTGTGTGCAGTGGTCCATGGTGCATGCTCTCTGTCCATTGTGCCTCTGTCAACCCGTCCTTGGCCTGTGCAGCTGACACCCTTGCATGTCTGTGGCCTGCAAGGTCTGCTGCCATGTCAGTGGTGGCTGTCCATGCAGGTCATCCACTGTAACCGTCACAATGCTGGGTTGCCTCCTGTCACTGGTGTGGTGCATGTTTGCTTCAGGTGACACTGTGGCCTATGCAGTTGTTGTCCCACCTCCATGCTGTGGCTTGCGTGTGTTGCAGGGGCTGTGCACCACTGTCTGTGACTTGTGCTTCAGGCATATGATGGTGGCGTATGGGTCCACACTGCCTGCACAGGGTGGGTGTCACTCCTGTGCCATGGAGGACTGCAGGCTGTGTGTGCTCAGTTTTCATGGGCCCACAGTGGGGGCTTGGTTGCCACACTACTGCATCCCTGTGTTATTGTCCCCTTGGATATGGGTGTGTGTTTGCCCCTGCACTGTGTTACATCTGGTGTGATGCATGCTTCCACACACCACTGTGGGTGTCTGTGCTGGCTGTTGTGGCTAGTGGTGGGTCAGGATGTGTCACTTGTCTACTGTGCAGGGTGCTGTACAATGGTGGTGGTGTCAGGGGCACACCCTTTCCCGTGTGGGGTGCCTCTTGTGCCGACGCATGGTCGGTCTCTCAGCTGTGCCTCAGGGGGATTGTGCATGTTGGCACTATGTCTGCCGTTGTTGCATTGCCGTGTGCTGCCACCCACTGCTGGGTGCTCATGGTGGGGCTGCCTTGTATGGTTCTGTGGTACATGAGGTTGCAGTGTGACAGTGGGGGTGGTGGTATGCATGGGGTTTCCTGCAGTGTGGTCACTGCTCATGGGGGGTGTCTGGGGGTCATGGTGCAGAGTGTGCTGTGCACTGGGGGGGCTGGTGTGGCACTGGGTGGTCTGCCCTCCTTGTGTGGCAGTCTCAGCTTGCCGGTGGGTGTGCTGGGGCACCATGGCCCAGCTGTGCATTGTTTGCTTGTCCCCATGGGCCGGTGGATATTCCAGCCCTCTCCCAGTTGTGCTGTGCTTGGGGTGTGGGGGCAATGTCAGTTCTGCTGTGTGTTCCTGTGCCCATCTGTGGCATGGGTGGTGGGCCCCTACCTACCTCCCTGGTTGTGCAGTTACATTGCTCTGTTGCTGGGGGGCTCCCTGCTTGCACTATGGTGCCTCTGGGCTGCTCAGCTGGACATCCCTTGTTGCACCATTGTGCATTGTATCTGCTCAGCTTCCCCTCCCTAGTTGCACTATGGCGCAGGTTGTGCGATATTCAGACATTAGCTGTTGGCGCAATTTGGCTTACTCCTTTTTTGAATATTGCATCTATTGCACATGGGCACAATGGACTTGTGCTTGCTCCTGCTATTGTGCACTTTTTGGGTGCAGTTTGAATATCCAGCCCATAGACTATAGTAGTCGAGGCTTTTACATTCATGCGTGTTGTTTTCTCATCTGAATCTGCTGGATGTTAACCATTTAAAATTATTAGTTGCAATGCATCCAATAGTTTTTTCCCCATTTGATGGTGTTTATCATTATTGTTCTTATCAACAGAATTCCTAGGTGGAATATCTAGACACTCTAATAATTCATTAGAGCTATTATTGTACATGTTATTACCATATCTAATGTTAACATCATCCATTATTAATATCTCAGTAAAAGTAATTCTTATTAATATCTGTTTTATATCTCTTACCATATAGTCAGTCTTTTTTTGTCATATACTAAGCAATTAAGTGGTGGAGTGTAGATGTTTCCTATTAGCAATAGTTTATCCCAAATTGTAAGTAAAATAATTTAGTAATTTTGCTTTATAATTGTTTTAATTATTTTGATGTAGTCTGTTATTTTAATATATGTTATCAGTCCACCCATGTATCTTCTAATTTTTTTCCCATTGTTTTTATTTTTTGTCTTGGGCTTTGTACAGCTGTATATCCATCAAGTTTTATTCTCAGTCAGGATCATGCCAGGTGTTCTGCAAAGTGATAATATCAATCTGGTTAAGAAATTAAATAAATACTGTATCAACAAATTTAGAAGCAATGCCTGCAATATTCCATGTCATTATTCCCAAATTCTCAGTATTATTGCATAGATAGGTGGTTATAGAGCTATTTAAAGATACATTAGATGTAGCATCTAGTTCCAGATTTGGATGCAGGACTTTATTCTTATTAATTCCCCTATCATTCTCAAAGAGTCAGTCTCTCTGCTCAGTCAGGACCTGGAATCAATTTGCGGTCTTGACATTATACACTGTATTTGTTTGCTCAGTTATGCTTATGTCAAGTGTTGTGCAAACTTCTTGATCTCTGTTTAGGTTAACTATCAAAATACCTAGTTTGTCTAGCTTGCCACTAGCCTTGAGTATATTTTCCACTAGTGTTTCATTGTTAAGTATCAAATCAATCTGATTTCCATCCTCCCAATTTTAACAAGTTCTCCTCATTTGTATTATATCAACTTCATAAAATTCAACCCCCATAAAATTAGCCATTAGTTGAGTAATAACTGACTTTAACTTTGGTTGAGATTTGTAACCCACATAGTTAATCACACATATAGATAAGGTTATGTCTGGCAAAATCATATTGTTGTTTTCAGGCATTAATACATCTTGTAAAGTGTATACTTTGGCCAAATTGTCTAGCAAATCAAATTCAGTCTTAGTCCCATTATGAATTAGATGTTAAAACTGGATAGTCTATACTTAAATCAAATAAATGTGAGTAATTTGAATTTTGCCATACATTGTGTGCCACTCTTTCATGCCTAAAGAACAACAGAATCAACTAATTTCCTAGGCAGTCATATGCTCGTAGGGCCTTCACAATATCCTCAGGTGCAATATCAAGTTTTAACCATTCATTGCATAACAACTGCTTCAATATCATTAGAACATGTTCATCTTCATCATTATCCCCATTTACACCTCTTAATACCATGACCGTCTGTTCTTTTTCCAATTCCCTCATTTCTAATGAGGTATAATGAATTTGCTCTTGTAAAGACTCTTTAGGTACAGATATATTGTGTTGTAGGTCCTTTTTTTGTTTCTTTTTCTTTTTCTGTTTTTTTTTCTTTTCATTCACGCCTTGCGTCCGCCCTCTGCTCCGGTCACGGACTCCAGGATCCCCGGCCACCGGATATCGCCGACTCTCCACAGTCATCCCTGGCTTGCCCCCCAGAAAGTGGGGCTGTGGCTCTGACTCCAGCTTATCGGGCCGTGGAACTAGTGACTAGTCGGGGGAATGGCTCCGGTGGCCAATCAGGGCATTCCTGGAGCAGAGCGTCATATAGACGCTGGGCGTGGGCTTTTCTCCCTTTTTTCTCCCCTGAGGAGGCGGGGACGTGCAATGACGCCAGCGTCCGCCCCGCCTACCTTCCCATGTTGAGCATCGGCTGCGTGGAACTCCCGGTCTCCACCAGGGGTCCCCAGCGCTCCGAGTGCTACCCGCACCCTCCCCCCGGAGTAGGAGAGCTGCCCATCGGACGCTCGATCCTACTCCCCCCGGCCGGTCCTCCGATGACCCGGATCCGTTCCTGAACCCGGGTCGCTGGCGTCGCAAGTGGAAATCCCACCGCTGCGCCGACGGGCCGGCTTCTTTTTCTGTTTTCTAGATGTTTCAAGTTTTTGCTCTTTATTGTTCTTTTGGCAACTGTTGTCATGAACCTTTTTAAATTCAGGCTTTGTGTTTTCCTTTTTTCCTATAGGTAAGATATATATTTTTGGTTTTTCTTTGGTTTTAGCTTTCTTGTGATTACCATTGTGTTATGTAGGCTATTTTCATTCTTATCCACAGATGTTTCAGTGTTCTTGTCCATAAATTTTTATTTTGATTTGTAGGCTTCATTTTCCCTAATGCAGCTATATAAATGTTATTATTGGCCAGAGTGAGGGACTTGTTCATCTCCAGCTTAGTTTTTCCTTTTTTTGGTGAATTCTAAGATATCTTCTATTCTTGATTTATTTAGTGCCACCTCACCCCTCAGTTGCATGACCTTGTTCTTCATCAAGATGATTTGTTCTATTATAGCAATACTTGCTATGTGTGGGCCCTTTAAAACCTCTATCGGGTCTATTTCCAGAAAGGGACAGTAAGAATGCTTACTGGGACAGTGTGAATACTGATTTGTATTATGATTCCTTTTTATTGATGAGTTATGTTCCCTACTAACCATCTCTTTCATACTAGTTACTGTATGGTTTCCTGTAATACCTGTCTAATTTCCTAAATCTCTTGCCCCCTGTTGATACAGTATCATCTATTGCTACTGGTGTAGATGTATTTCTCCTTGGAACACCTGATGGGGTGCAACATTTTGGTAATTGTTGAAAATTATCATTCTGGGGTAAGTGCTGTAAATTGTCTGACAAAAAGTCAAATTCAGTTTGACCTGAGGTTAATATAATTGAGTCATCTTGTGGACTGTTATTTGGGATAGAAGCTGTCACATTATGTACAGACAAACCCACTCTACTAAGGTCACTACCAGTAGTCTCTAAAGATAAATCTGGAGAATTTTCATAAGACTTATCTTGTTTTTCCCTTAGGCCATTAGAGTTATATCTGCTGTGCCCTGTATTGTGTATGATTATTGATGTAGAAGTGTCTCTTGCCTGAGTCTCCATGATTATTTGCTTTTTTAAAATGGTTTGCAATAAGGGTTTGTCCTGTTGCTTTATTTCTGTTTCCCTTTTCTTTTCCTCTTGTTCTCTTATTTTTTTAACTTTTTTTTTCCATTACATAACCCTTGTTGTTGTATTTTGTTCATTGCTTTATTCTTTTGTTTGTTTCTGGCTCTTCATTTACCCCTCTTATTTTGTTCTATTGACTCCCCTGATTCTTAAAATTTGCTATCAGTTGATTCAATTTCCAGTATTTCCTACTTCTGGTTCTCATTTATGGTTATACTGTATCTGGTACTATAATAAGGGAGTATAAAATGTTGCTGGTGGAAAATTATCCAACTACACCAAATACAATTCGCATGATTGACAATGCACAGTGAATAATACAATACAATACAATGCAGTTCATCAGTGTCTAAATTCATTATTTACTTCTATCTCAGCTCTCTTTATGACTGATATAAAGAATCTGTCAACAGACTCTATGCAAAATTACCAGTTCTGCCCAGAGATACTGTTCTTTTTCAGCACCCACTATAAACAGTACTGAGAGACTGTATAACAGAGTATGTAAAATATCATCAGTCTTTCTCCAGGTATCCAAGAATCCTCTGGGGTATTAACTCCTCTTCTTTTTTTTCAGTTCTTAGTCCTGCTTAGTCCATGCAGGTTTTTGTTAAACAATCCAGTTTTTCAAGTAGCGCTCCACACCAATAAGGGGATCTTCGACACTCCTCACTCCTTCCCTTGTTTAAAATGAATGACATTCCAGGCCTAGTATGTGCAAATATTGCAGGTAATGCAAAAAGTGCAAATTATGCAGATGGTGCAAATAGTAGCCTTGGGAGAGGAAAAAAGAGAAAAAGTACTGCTTAGTCTGAATTCTGTCTATGTGGGCCCTGTAACCAGAACATACTTCAAGGCTCCTAAGGGATCTCTGACCCTAGTATTTAAATCTAAATTCACGTAGTGCACTGTTGTTCCACTTTAATCAAGTTATATAAGGCTGAGTTGAATAAAATACGTTAAAATTGTATTATAAATTTGAACTGATTAAACTGTACTTTAAATTGTATTTCTATGCTTAAGTATTTGAGTGTTTAAATGTACTTAGTTTAACTTTAATCCATGAATTAGTTAGAAATAATTAAATATATTTTAAAAACTCACTTACTCCATTGTTACACAAAAAGCCAGAGTGAGGATTTTTCCAAACAATACTATGGAGTTCTCCAAACAGTGCTATAATGCAGCAGAAGAACACTGCACTTGTATCCCTGTAAATGTAGCAGCAATAAAACAATAAACCAGTAGGAGGATAGAGAATGTCTAAAGTGCTAACTACCTTTCTTCTAAGATAAGTCCATATATACTAATAAAACATATTGCTAAAGCACTCAGTAAGATACCCACAAAATGAGAGGACATACTACTACTGCAGCTATTTTATCAAAATGGTGAATCTGACAACAGAACACCAGCACATGCACTTTAAAGGTCAAATCACGTGACCAAAAAGTGCAAAAATGTTAACTTTTTTAAAATCTTAAATAATTAAGTTATTCAAATAGTTATCTCCTGCTGTGATTCAGTTCCAAATAACTCCTAGTATCAAAACAGTGCAGTCAATGAAATCAGTGTAAAATGAGTATAAACCGAACTTTTGCCCTTAAAATAACAAACGCTCCTAAGCAAGAGAGATAGAAGTATAAAATGCTCAGTCGGCTCGGTTACTCTTAAAAATACTGATTTCTTTTTTTGGGGGGGACAGCTTCAGAGCCAAAAACAGAGTCAATTATAGTGTTTAAAAAAATCTTATGTTACTCTTTCATCCTCACACTGTTGATGCCAATAAAGGTATCCTCTCCAACAATGGAGAAGCTCCGCTTAGATCTTGCTTTTTGCGCAGCTCTATACAACAGCAGCGGCAACCAGTGAACCAGCATTCCTCCACCTTTATTCACTTTCCATGCTTCATGCTTCTCCTCATTCTCCCTCAGGTCTCCACAGTTCTCCTCGTTTTTTCTCCACTTCTCTGCTCCTCTCTCATCTGCGATGCAGGGATGTGGTTCTCCTCCACACTCCTCTCCATTCCATTCCTCACCAACAGCTTTCCACTTCATGTTTATTCCTCCTATTAGAGTAGAATATAAAAACAAAAAGAACGGCTGATGAACCAGAAGCCTCACATACCAATTTATAAATAGGCTTCTAATATTTAAGGCAATGGTATCATACCTTTTATAAGTAAAATAAATGCATTTAGAAACCTTAATTCATCTGTTCCTCTGAGGTCCTCCACAGCAATGAAAATGAGTGAGAGCAGCTTTCTGGCACCACGCACAGTCATCTCAGGAAACACAACCTACCAGGCCTGTAGTTCCATGCCAGTTATGTATTCTGATATGTTTCAAGAAAATTTTTGGTAAATAGATAATCTAGCTTTGGGGTGCTCTTATATACTGTATACTGAATCTAGAGTTTCACTCTCCTCACCAGCTTCTATTATTTCTTTTCATATTTCTAAGATATTCTATAACATCAACAACACCATTCCATGCTATTCATCTGAATGGCCTGGAATGGTGTTATTGATGTCATAGAATGTTCAAATAATATGAAAACAGACAGCAGCAACTGCTGAGGAGAGAGGGATGCAGGATAGTTACAAAGGCAAAGAAATTATATATATGTGTATATATATATATATATATATATATATATATATTTATAGGAGGCAGTACAGCACAGTGATTTAAGACTCTGAGCTGCAAACCTGGAGACCTGAGTTTGAATCCTGCAGCCCCCACTTGCATACTGTGTGACCCTGAGCAAGTCAATTAACTTCCTTGTGCTCCCAGGTCACACCTGTAAACAAGCTTCAGCTTAATGCGTCTCTCCTGGTTAAAAACAAATTAGATTGTTAATTTAACAAAAAGGTCAACAGAATATCAGAATACTGGATAGATGCTAAAAGGACAACAGGAGGGCATCTAGAGGTGTAAAAAAATTGTTTCCTATCACCATTAAGCTGATCCCCATAAGATCTGCCTTCCTGGCTCTGAATCTTATAGGTTATCCTACCATGTACCAGCTATAGCCTTTCTTTGTCTGTACTTAAATGGGAGCTCCAGAACTGGGCAAAGTATTCCAGATGCAGCCTTACCAGTGATTTATAGAGAGGCAGGATCACCTCCTTCCTCCTGCTGTAACTCCCCCATATACCACATCATCCTGAATGCCTTGCTGTAGGACTTGTTACATTGGCTAGATTGTTTTAGAAAATTGTTTATGATGACTTCCAGGTCCCTTTCCTCAGTGGGTGTGTCCAACTTAACTCCTCTCATCTAATATTCAACCTGGGATTCTTATCCCCCTAGGATTCAAACTCTGTTTTTTTGGTCCTGCCAACTATTTGTGTCAGATCCCAACCATCCCTACCACCACCCTTGGTCATCCGATTCCTTTTATAGGAGTGACCACATGAAGGCGAAAGCCTATCAGCCCACTTTACCATTTGCTGGTTACCAGCATCCACCACTGGAGGCTGCAACCTACTGTAACCACCTCCTTTGTCTATGCCCAAAATGTGGTTTGCTGGGCTAGCAGCAATCTTTCTTCTCACTCCACTAGCATCATTACCTCCCTCCTTCCCAGAGAAGCAGCCTTGTTTGCCACATCTACTCACCCCAACCTCTCCATCTCCCCTTCCCCTGCCTCATCTGTACAGATACTCCCTGTTCCCTTCCATATACATTTGCTTGCTGGTCCATCTGTTATACCACCCTCCTTCCATGCCGGCTTAGTCACCCTGAAAGTGCAGCCACGAGCCTCCTTGGCAGCACCTGAACAGTCACCATATTTGTGTTGCAAGCTCCTATGGGCATTGCTAAAAAACAGGATCCTGATTACTCTACTGCTCCTGCTATCCGGGGACATCAAACACAACTCCAGCCCAAACCTCCACTCCCCCATCCAAATCTTGCCCCCCCCATCTCTCACTGCCCCGAGGCCTTAAGTTCATGCACCTAAATATCTGCAGCATAGAAAACAAAATTAGTCTGCTGTAACTAACTGTTCTCTCACTAAGACCAGACATACTGACCATTACTGAAACATGGCTGTAACCACACTATCTGGATGAGGAATTCACAATTCCGGGATACTCTATTATTCGCCAAGACTGCCCTGGCACCAAAAGAGGTGGTGGCATTGCCATACATATCAGCTCCTCACTGCACTTCACACTGGTCCAGCTGCCCAGACCCGTGCAAACCATCAACACCATAATAATCAAACTCTCCCTTGCCCACAACTCCCCCATATTCATTGCAGGCTCCTACTTCTCTCCTGACTCAACCACACCCTCCATCTTGGAACACCTGAACACCCTAACAACTCTGGCCTCTGGAGGTGAGTTGCACATCCTCTGTGATTTCAACTAAAACTGGCTTTCAAGTAGCAGCTCCAGGTTATGGAACCAGGTGGCTGCATTAAACCTGTCCCAGCAAATCACTGAGCTCACTCACCTAAACCACAAATCATCTAATCACTCACCACTGAACCGGTTCCTTACCTCACACCCCTCACCATATAGTCACCTCAGGACTGCTACCAGACTCTCTAAGTGACCATAATATGATATACTCAGTTAGGAAAACCCATCAATCTAAAGCAACCCCCCCCCCCCCGAACCATCCTTACAAGAGCCTACAAATCCTTGGACCTTGCATCTCTCCCCTGTATGACTTGTCTAGCATTGACTGGTCTTACATCCCCAGGGCTAGTTCTATCGATTCCACCTGGGAGTTTTTCAAGGACAGGTTCACTGCTGTCTGGAACTCACATGCCCCTCTCAAATGTGCACAGGTGAGGGGTACCCATCTGCCATGGATTACTTTGGACATTATGACGGTACTCAAAAACAAGGATGCAGCCTGGAAGACTTTCAAGGTCTTCGACTCTCCGGTGCACCAACAAAAGTATAGCACCCTATGTAATGCCTGTACTAGACAGATCCACAGGGCAAAGGCATATTACTTTTGGTGACACTTTCAAGTCTAACTTAAGCCAGCCATCTAAATTTTAGAAGGTGGTCAAATCTATTTTGGCCCCTCATTCTCAACCCCCCAGCCCTGCTCTCAACATAGGTGGCTCCACTATTACAGACCCCTTCAAAGTTGCCTCCCGTTTCAATTCCTTCTTTATGGAATGTACCTCATCACATTTGGCCTCCCGCAAGCCACCCAATTAAACCCACCACCCTCTCCCAAAAAATGATCCCCCTGCTGACACCCCTTTCACCTTCCATCAGACTTCCCCTGCTGAAGTCTACAAAGCCCTTCTTGTCCTAAATCCAACCAAGGGCAAATGCCCTACTGGCCTGGACTCCAAGTTGTTACACTTGTCAGCTCCTGCCATCGCCGTCCCCTTCCCATCACTATTTAACCTCTCATTCACTCTAGCTGCTATCTCCACTGAGTAGAAACATGCTACAGTTATCCTGCTTTCCCAAAGGCGGTGACCCCTCTGCTCCCAGAAATTACCACCCGATTTCCCTCCTACCTATCTTGGCCAAAATCCAGGGACACCAAGTCCTTTCACAACTCTCCTACTATCTTGATTCATCCTCTTTTTTCACCCCTTACCAGACTGGCTTTAGGAAATCCCACTCCACCACCACCTCTCTCCTTAGACTCATGGATTACATCCTCACGGGTATGGATAGGGGCCATATCACCTCAGTCATTTTCGTTGACCTGGCTAAAGCCTTTGACACTGTTTACCACTCACTCCTTCTTCTATCCAAGCTCTCTCAAGCTGGGGTCTCAAGCGTGGCCACCAGTTGGTTTCATTACTACCTGATAGGCCGATCACAAGCTGTCTGAATTGACAAAGCCATCTCTGCTTCCCTTCCTTTTGCCTCTGGTGTTCTGCAAGGCTCAGTCCTTGGCCCACTCCTGTTCTCCATTTTCCTCAACGACCTGCCCTCTGTCTGCCCACACACATCCATTCACATGTATGCAGAAGGTACAGTACTGTACACATCTGGACCCTCATCTTCTGTTGTAACAACCAGACTCCAGCAGGACTTCAGCGCTGGTTTGGCTCTAGTCAGCTCTTTTTCAATGCCAAGAAAACTATCTCTATGACCTTCGGCATGAGGCAGAGACTTTCAAGGCTACCCTCCGCCCCCTCCTTCAACACCCTGGATGGGACTACTATTGAGACTTGCACCTCCTGTAGATATCTCAGGGTCTGGCTTGACCAGCACCTAGATTTCTCTGCACATATTGATGCCATCCACAAAAAGCTACACCGCAAGCTAGGTGGCTTGTATCACAACTGTGGTAGCATCCCACTGCCGGCTCAATGGGATATTATGCAAAGGATGATTCTCCCCATCTTTGAATATGGGGACATAGTCTGCAGTGCCACATCTAAGTCCACCCTAGCCAGATTGGACCCTTTCTTCCATTCCTTCTGTCACTTTCCACTTGACTGTCCTCCTAACACTCATCACTGCACCCAGTACTGCAAACTAGACCTCCTGTCATTGCAGGACTGGCGTCTCTCCCATAGTGCAAGCCTCATGGCCAAATACTGGACACATATCCTCCCTACACATCTTGCCTCAGTCATCTTGGTCCATACCCCACAGGGCTAAGCACTGAGGAACAATGAATCATGTCCACTGACTATTCCACTCATGTCAACCTCGGTAGACCAGACAGCCTTCAATTATCACATGCCCAAACTCTGGAACTCACTCCCTTCAGATATCTGGCATGCCTCCCCCATCAGTACCTTACCTCCCTCATCAAAACACATTTTACCCCGTCTGTGCATGCACCCATGGGAGCTTTTAGCTAGGTGTCCATTACCTTCTGAAATAGGGCAAAAAATACTACTACATACTCTTCCAATTCTTCTTTTTCTGTCCTATGCCTTATTTCAGTAACCAAACAGTAGTTATTATTTCTGCCATATGCCTTGTTCTTCTGCTCATTATGCACTCTGCCCTGTATGCTTATCAAGTACGTTTATTGTGTAATTGACTTGAGTATATTTATCATGTAATTGACTTGACTATGTATTATTGTCTGTACTCCTTCTTCCCCTAGACCCAGGACTCATCTGGAATCAAGCAGTAGCCTGCTTAGCATGCCTTTCTGGTAAAACCTTTAAATAAATAAATAAATGTGTACTTTTGGTTTTAAATTTTACCGGCCAAATTTTGGACCACCTTTATAATCTTTGCAGGTACTTCTGCAGCTCCCTAACCCCTTCATCTCTGTCTACCCTGCCACAGAGCTTAGTGTTATCTTCTAAGATACACATCTTGCCCTGTATTCCTTCTCCCATGTCATTGATGAAATAACAATAGTAGTTGTTTACTTTTTTATACTGTGCATTTTCTAAGGACTCAGAATGCCTTATGTAGAGGTATGAACTATTTATGTATAAATCAAAAAATAATCAATTTCAATATTTATAACAGCAATAAATAAATACTGATAAACACAGACAGCATCACCAGTTGAAATGCAGAGGTTCCTAAATATACAAAAGCCTCATTACATAGAATATATTTAGGACCCTCTTTATGGCCTCCACTGAGAGGGCCTTCCTCAGAGGTCAAGATAGCAAGTTCTTCAAGGTTGGACCAGCAACCTCTCATGCCTTGTACCCTAAAGATTTACTCCTAGCCCTAGGACCACCAGGAGGCCTATCTAGGAGGAGCAGAGGGGACGGGACAATGATGACGAGTCAGGGGTTCCAACTGGTAACCATGGCTCAGTCCCTATAGGGCCTTATAAATCAACAAGTCAGGCTTGAAGGTAATAAACCACTATACCAGCAGTCAGTGCAGTGTATGCATGACAGGGGTCAAATGACAGGACCTGCAAAGGCTCATAAGTAATCCAAATGCAGTGATCTGCACTAGAAACAAGAACCGCAGGAAACCTCCACTGACCCAAGGTAAAGGGCACTGAAGTAGTGAAAAAAAAAGTTCTAGTAATCTAGATATCCAGGGAAATTAAGTATTCTGTTCAATGTTGCATCCCCAGGGTGTCTCAGAAATGTCAGAAAATGTGGTGTGGGATGCTGGAAATTTTCACAAACTCCACAAAGCAAAAACGTCTTCTTTAAAATGTTCTTGTTTATTTTTTCAATACTGCCCTGATGTTTTACACATAATCCTGTGCTTTTTCAAAGGGCTTCTGTATGTTCTGAAATAAATTTATAAAAATATGCATATTACAATCAGGTAATCAAGTCATTTTTAACAATTTCATGTAAATTAAATATTTCCATATTGCATTTCTTCTGCATTAGTTGCCCAGTATTTCTGTGTGTTTATATTTCTCCTTTTATCTTATTTTTCTCTATGCTTAAAAATAAATATTTACTTTTGTTCACCTGTTAAATAAAAAAACATTATTTGGAACCTTGATAGCATGGTGTTCTTAGACTTAATTTATCTATTCAAGCTTGTTCCAAACATTGAAATGAACTGTGACAGAATTAATGTTTTACTTTATGTTTTACAAGTAGCCTGCTCCTGTGTGCTACAAAATGCTGAGGCATTTACAATGTTGGTCTCTGTAATAGAAAGACCTTCTTAGTATTCTTTGTACTCATTTGTAACATATATTTTTCCTCATTTCATATAATGGCTGTTTATAGTGATGTTATCTACAAGAACAAAACCCAGACCAAAGTTTATAATGCTCCTAAGAGCTTTACTAACCCCATAATCAGAAGATACTTCAAATTTCATCATGCAGTGGTTCTTTTTTGTTTATTCACTTTGTGTGCATTTTGGACTTCTGAGTCTGTAATACACAATACTGCTTTAAGAATTGTTATGTTGTTAATATAACAATATGCTTCTCTATAAATACAGACACTGCCCGACACCTGATGCCCTTAAGCTAACAATGAACAACTCTGTTGTCTCCATCATTGATTATGGGCTTGTTAACTATGGAGCAGTCACAGCTACAGCACTATGGTGAATCATTACAGCTGAATAGGGCCTGCAGACTCCTTACTGGTGCTGCCACCACACGCATACCTGTGACCTCTATGAACAGTCAAACTGGCTACAACTTCAGGAAAGGATTACTTTCCAAACCTGTCCACTAGCAAAACAGTCATTGATGGGACTCATGCCCCACGGAGTTCAGTCTCTCTTAATCCAAGCCAACCACCCCAATTACACAAGAAGCTCTGACAACTATTCTCTGTCTGTTCCCTACTGTCGCACCACCCAAGGCTAATGGTCTTTTGCAGGTAGAGCCCATAAGATGTTTAACTCCCTGGGCAGCAACTCACCAATTAAAGCACCCTCTGCTCATTCAAACACAAGCTACATCAAATGCTTGTGTCCAGAGCCACCTGTGACTGTTTCTCCTAACCTCCCTGGCAGTCACTCCTGTTCTTCACATCTGTCTGCTATCACCACCTCTGTCTGCCACCACCCTCCTCCCTCCCCCATATATACCCCTGCCTCTCTCCCTAGCCCTGGTCCACCACCTTCCTCTCTTACTTTCCTTCGACTCCCTTTTCTAATCTGCACACCCCACCCACTGTTGCTCTTGTTCCTTGATCCTTGCCTCCCACCCACCTCTCCTTCTACCTCCCTCCCAGTTACCCCCTACACCCACTCTCTCTTCCACTTTCCTACATTACCTGGCACAACTGGCAGCAACTCTGTTTTTCCACTTCACCTTTCCCTTTGACAATGCCATTCTGACAGCTTTAATTCATGTAAATATTGTTTGTTGTGACTCATCATTCTTAAATGTATGCTTGAGTGTGTTGTTCTAATTGTTATTTGTATTACCTGTAGCTTTTAGACCATGTATACCCTGTACTGAATTTTGTATTCAAACAGCTTGCCTGCTAATCTCACACAAACTGTACTTCTATGCTTTGCAGACTGATGTGGAAACTTTGTAAAAAAGCCATTGGCTCAAATGAATTTATCTGAAATTCTAATAAATGAACAAAAAAATAAATAAATAAATAATGCTTCCTTACTATTTAGTCACTTAATTTGTTTTCCAAAGAGCTCTGCATGTCAAATGACTTTTTATTTCCAGCTTTTCTGTGTATGGCATCTGCTACAGACTTTTGTTCCCACCGCATGTATGGAGTGGAGACCTTCACTTCCTCTTGAGCCTGCTCATCCATGTAACCACGCGAGATGTTCATGTACTGTTGCCAAGCAACAGTTTGGCCCTCCTTTTAGGTGTTTTGTAGAATGCCTGTTATGGATGAGCAGGCTCTGTTTGTGATATGGCTGATGTTAGACTTGTTTCTGAAAATAGGACTATAAAAGCATAAATAAAAAGTTGTTTCCAACACATTTCTTGATGTTGAATAGTTTTTTTATGGATGTTGTACTATTATTATTTTTAAATATTCACTTTCCTCTTTTTATGTGTAAAACCTGATGAGACTAGTTGGTTCTCTACCAACATGCCTGCGAATTGACTCCCATATTCATTCCAATCTGGTGATCATAATTATTGATATTGGCAATTTACTTATTGTTTTTATAATCTTTTAAGTTATGAGGCCAATCCGGGCATTGGGGGTGGGTTGTTTTGGTTTCTGAAAAGAGGACCATTAAAGTGTAAATAAAAAAGTTGTTTTAAATCTGTTTCATTGCCATTCCATATGAAAAATACACCATCAATAATGAGATGCCAAGTAAGTATTTGTGTAAAGCAAAGATTTTTTTCTCTGTCAAGAATATATTGTCTTTCAAACTCTGCCATGTAGATGTTATAATATGCTGGGGCCATTGTACTGCCCATCGCTGTCTCCTTTATGGGTAAATAATACTGATTATTAAATTCAAAATAATTTTTTCCAATACTAGTGCTGCTAGTTCTGGTAGTACTTTTGTTTCAGGTTTATGAGGTTCTCGTATGGTGACGAGTAGTTTGACGAGGGGTTCTATTCCCTCACAGTGTGGAATGGATGTATATAAATCTGTAACATCTGCTGTTGCTAAAAAATAATGTGAGGGTAAACTTCTCTCAGATATCTCTCTTAGTATTGTAGTCATATGTCCTATATCTTTAATGTAAGTGGCAGTTTGTTCTATCAATGGTTGTGTGTGCATATTAATATATTGTGATGGGTTTCAGTAGTGAACCTATAGCTGACACAATAGGTCGTGCTGGAGGATCAAGGCAGTGTTTGTGAATTTTTTGTATACCATAAAATGTTGGTGTCCTTGGATGTTTTTTCATTAACAGTTCACATTCTTAGTCTAGTAGCTATCCGATTGTGTTAAATTCTTCTAGTGTGTATGTGATTGTTTTCTGTAGCTGTGGTGTGGGATCACTTTCTAGAAGTTGGTAATTCTGATTATTGTCTAGAAATTTATTACACATTCTGTAATAATGTTCTTTGTCCATTATCAATATTCCTCCACCTTTGTCTGCCTGTTTGATTACTATCTGGACATCTTCACAGAGAGAAGTTAAGGCTTGTTTTTCTTCTTGGTTCAAACTGTACTGTTTGGGGAAACATATTTGTGTTTTAGCAAATAGTTTCTCTGTGTCTTTCTGGACAAGTTGGCAATAGCTTTCTATGCCATGATTTTTCCCTGTTGGTGGCATAAATTTGGACTTAATGTTTAATGCCTTTTTAACACTGGTTTCATGTGTTTTTTCTTCATTCATAATCTGTGTTTCTCCAAAAAGGTTTTTCAATCTTACGTTTCTAAAAAATGTCTGTAAATCTGCCTGTAACTCAAAAGTACTAACCGGGCTGGAGGGAGCAAAAGTTAGTCCCAATGATAATACTTTGTTTTCTACCTCTGTTAATATGCGTTTGCTTAAATTAAATATATGTATTATCTCTGGGGTTGGTTGTAATTGCCTCTCTGTTTGTTTCCCCTTCCACATTGACCTCCTTGACCTCCCCTTCTGGTACCCTGGAAATTGTCTCTGGTGATGTTGGGGCCTGAGTGGTTACTCTGTCTCTCAGTTGATATCTGGTTTCTGCATCTGTTTGAGCTGAAGTGCTGGGACTTTCTGTTGTTTTGTCTAAAAAAGGATCCTGTCTAGGTCTTTCTATCTGAGTGTTTTTTAATGTAGGTATTATCACTGTTTGTACTTACTTCAGATTGATATGCCTGGTTAGAATCAGTTTTCATATATGTAGTATATTTCTTGTATGTGTATACTTTATTGTCCCTCTAGTCATTTGTATCTTGTTGAAATTTCTTAATTTTCTGTTGTTTTAATCTCTGCTCATATTCCATGAGTTTTTGTTTAATGGTATCTAGATTAGTCTTAAATTATTCTTCTTCTCCCAATTTTAGTTGTATCGCTTCCTCCATTAAACTAGTTTATTTATTTAAGTTTTCCCTCTCTTCAGTTATCACCTCAATCAGTGAGCACATGAAATCAGTTGATGCCCTATTCCTAATTCTACCCCAGTTGTGGTTCAGTTTTACAAAATGTATTCCTAAATTAGGTTCAACATTAATTCCTAGTCCCCTTGGAATACGGTTATTTTCAATGTATTTTGTTAATGTGAGCCTATGCCAATCCTACTGGTAGTTTTTGAATTTTAAATTTTCTGTTTTCTGTGATAGGTTTTTAGTGTTACCACATATTTGTTCAGACACATCATTATCCCTCCTCATGGCAACAAGCAATGTTCTCCTTTCTTCTTCTGAATAACTTACAAAATGTAATGGTTGTTGAACACTCAAACCCATCTTGGTAAATACTTCCATTATCAGTTTATACAAGTGTCTTCTAGTTCTTTATCAGCAAATGCTCACAGGAATGAATGAGGTAACATGTACAGGAGTTATGCAATAAGGTCCTTCAGTCCTTAATAAAAGTTCTCAATTCCATAGTTAGCCTTTAAATAGGTGTTCACCAACTTTCTGGAAAATCCACTGACCCACAAAGTGGACAAACTATAAACAAAAAAAGTTCTAGTAATCTAGATATCCAGAGAAATGGTGTATTCTGTTCAATGTTGCATTCCTGGGGTATCTAAGAAACATGAGAAAATGTGGTGTGGGATGCTGGAAATTTTCACAAACTCCACAAAGCAAAAACTTCTTTTTTAAAATGTTCTTGTTTATTTTTACAATACTGCCCTGATGTTTCACACATAATCATGTGCTTTTTCAAAAGGCTTCCGTATGTTCTGAAATAAATTTATAAAAATATGCATATTACAATCAGGTAATCAAGTCATTTTTAACAATTTCATATGAATTAAATATTTCCATATTGCATTTCTTCTGCATTAGTTACCCAGTATTTCTGTGTGTTTTAACTTCTAAAGAAGAAATTTTTGCTTTGTGGAGTTTCTGAAAATTTCCAGCAATCCCACACCACATTTTCTGACTTTTCTGAGATGCCCCTGGGATGCAGCATTGAACAGAATACATAATTTCCCAGGATATCTTGATTACTAGAACTTTTTTTGTTTATTATTTATTCTTTTTGTGGGTCAGTGGATTTTTCAGGATGTTGGTGAACACCTATTTAAAGGCTTACTACACAACTGAGAACTTTTATTAAGGACTGAAGGACCTTATTGCATAAATCCTGTACATATTACCTTGTTCATTTCTGTGAGTATTTGCTGATAAAGAACTAGAAGACACATGTATAAACTGAGAATTGAAGTATTTAACAAGATGAGTTTGAGTGTTCAACAACCATTACAATTTGTAAGTTATTCAGAAAAAGAAAGGAGGAAATTGTTTGTTGCCATGAAGGGGGATAATGACATGTCTGAACAAATCTGTGGTAACACTAAAAGCCTATCACAGAAAATAGAACATTTAAAATGAAAAAAATGCTAGTTGGAATGGAATGAACTCACATTAACAAAATATTGAATATAACCATATTCCCAGGGGATTAAAACTTAATGAAGAACATAATTTAGGAATAAATTCTGTAAAACTTAATCACAGCTGGGATGGAATTAGGAATAGGGCATCAACTGATTTCATGAACTCACTGATTGAGGTGATAATTGAAGATAGGGAAAACTTAAATAAAGAAACTAGTTTAATGGAGGAACTGATAAAACTGAAATTGGAAGAAGAAGAATTTAAGACTAATCTAGATACCATTAAACAAAAACTTATGGAATTTGAGCAGAGATTAAAACAACAGAAAATTAAGAAATTTCAACAAGATACAATCAACTAGAGGGACAATAAAGTATACACATACAAAAAATATATTACATGTATGAAAACTGATTCTAACCAGGCATATCAATCTGAAGTAAGTACAGACAGTGACAATAGCTACACTTAAAACACTTAAACAGAAATACATAGACAGGATCCTTTTTTAGACAAAACAACAGAAAATACTCAGTGTCAGTGGCTCAGTAGGTAGCACACTAGCCTCTGACGCCGGGAGATCAGAGGGCTGTGGGTTCAGTTCCCACATCTGGCACTTGGGTTACTATCTCAGTACTGACACTGTAGTGCAGCATGAGAGGGGTGCTGCACTTTTGAGGTGCCATCTTTTAGATGAGACATTAAACCAAGGTCCCATCTGCCTGGATTGGCAGTAGTTCAGGTGGATGCTAAAGATCCCATGGCACTTATCGAAAAAGTAGGGAAATTTCCCCAGTGTCCTGGCCAAATTTCCCTCATTCACTAAAAAAAAAATACCACCAACAGCTTAATCTGGTTCAAGGTCAGTTGCCATTCATCTGTATTCCCTTCCCCCGGGTCATGCCTCAAAATAGGCAGGATTTGTCTAGTGCACTTACCCAGTCAACAAAAATGAAATAAATAAATAAAGTCCTGGCACTTCAGCTCATAGATACAGAAACCAGATATCAACTAAGAGCCCTACAGGGGCATCCCTTTGACAATTAGTATTGGAGCCCACTCGAGAGGGAGCGATCTTAGAACTGGTTCTCTCAAATGGAGATGGAGAGAGGATCACAGATGCAGAAGTGGGTAGCCATCTTGGAACTAGTGACCATCGAACAGTATGGTTCACAATAAACACAGCAATAGAGTCAAGCCATACAAAGGCAAAAGTACTGGACTTTAAGAGGGCTGACTTTGCCAAATGAGTGAGTGCCTAAGGAATGCACTAGCAAAGGGGCAGGAAGGAGGTGGAAGAACAATGGGAATAATAAAAACTGCCATCACAGAGGTAACAAGCCTTTGTGTGAAGCAAATAAACAAAAACAAAACGATGTAAGAAACCACTATGGTTCTCAAAGGAAGTGGCAGTGAAGGTTCAAGAGAAAAAGAAAGCATTCAGGAAGTACAAGGAATCACAGATGGAGCAGGACAGAGAACTGTATCAGTTAAAGCAAAAGGAAGATGGAAAGGCAGTCAGAACAGCAAAGGCCCATACCGAGGAAAAGAGAGCTGACTCAGTTAAGAAGGGGGATAAAACCTTTTATAGGTACATCAGGGAGCGAAGGAAGACCAAAGGAGGGATAGTGAGGCTTCATAAAGGAGAGGGAGGGTGGGCAGAGGATGACTGTGAAAAGGCAGAGATACTAAACAAATATTTTTGCTCAGTATTTACAAATGAAGAGGGGGAGGTACCTAAAATAAACAGTAGAAACACTCTGGATACAGAAGTTGATACCAGCCCATTTACAGAAGAAAGGGTTATGAAAGAACTCTTAAAACTGAAGTTGGACAAAGCAATGGGGCCTGATGGGATTCATCCCAGAATTCTAAAAGAACTAAGGGTAGAACTAGTGACACCACTGACTACCCTCTTTAATAAATCATGGGAGGATGGGGTGGCACCCGAGGACTAGAGGAGGGCAGATGTGATTCCCCTTCACAAAAGTGGGAGCAAGGCAGAAGCAGGAAACTACAGACCTGTTAGTTTAACCTCAGTGATAGGGAAAATGATGGAATCACTTCTGAAGGAAAGAATTGTTGAGTATCTAGAGGCCAGAGGGGCACAGGACCCAAGGCAGCATGGATTCACAGCAGGAAGGTCATGCCAGATGAATCTCATAGATTTCTTTAACTGGGTGACCAATGTAGTAGATCAGGGAGGGGCTGTGGACATGGCCTATCTAGACTTTAGCAAGGCATTTGACACAGTCCCACACAAAAGATTAATATACAAGTTAGCCAGCCTGGGAGTGGGTCCCAAGATGACAGCATGGGTAAAGAATTGGCTGGAGAATAGGACACAGAGAGTAATAGTAAATGGAGTCCACTCTGAAGAAAGGTTGCTAGTGGGTACCGTGAGGTTCAGTATAGGACCAGTCCTCTTCAATGTCTTTATAAGTGACATTGCATAGGGACTGAAGGAACGATGTCTCTTTGCAGATGACACAAAGATCTGCAACAGAGTTGATGCACAAGGTGGGGTGGAAAGGATGAGAAGGGACTTGGCAAGGTTAGAGGAATGGTCAAAATGGCAGCTTAGATTCAATGCTAAGAAGTGGTAAGGTAATGCACCTGGGAAACAAAACCCAGGGAAGAGA
Source organism: Neoceratodus forsteri (assembly GCA_016271365.2). Lineage (NCBI taxonomy): Eukaryota > Metazoa > Chordata > Ceratodontiformes > Ceratodontidae > Neoceratodus > Neoceratodus forsteri. Next base: position 1,121,041,621 of record CM057449.1, on the reverse strand, counting down.
ACACAATGGGGGTGAGATACTAACAACAACAAAAATGGAAAGGGACCTGGGGGTAGTCATATCAGATGACCTAAAGGTGGGCAAGCAATGTGAGAGGGCAGCAAGGAGGGCTGGGGGGATACTGGGATGCATAGGGAGAGGCATCACCAGTAGAAAACAGGAAGTTATTATCCCTCTGTACAGACAGCTGGTGAGACCCCATCTGGAGTACTGTGTGCAGTTCTGGAGACCCAGTCTCTGCAAAGACATAGACAGGATGAAAACTGTACAGAGGAGGGCAACTAAAATGGTGCAGGGTCTGCACCGGAAGACGTATGAAGAGAGACTTAAGGAGCTTAATATATATAACCTCAAGGAAAGGAGGGAGAGGGGGGACATGATAGAAACTTTCAAGTACCTCAAGGGAATCAACAAAGTCCAAAAGCGTAGCATCTTTCAAAAAAAGAAGTGTGCAAGAACAAGGAGACACAATTGGAAGATAGAGGGGGGGTGGCTCAGAGGTAATTTAAGGAAGTATTTTTTCACAGAGAGGGTTGTGGATGCATGGAACGGCTTTCTGGAGGAGGTTGTGGAGTCAAAAACAGTGGTGGAATTCAAGCATGCATGGGACAGTCATAAGGCAATTTTAGGGGGTGAGGGTAGGAAGAAGTAGGCTGCTGATTAACTAGGATCTGCAGCGTATCCAGTAGGTAGGGAAATGGGCAGACTGGGTGGAGCAAGCAGTCCTTATCTGCCGTCAAATTCTATGTTTCTATGTTTAAGCACTCAAACAGGCCCCAACATCACCAGAGGCAATTTCTAGGGTACCAGAGGGGAGGTCAAGGTGGAAGGGGAAACAAACAGAGAGGAAGTTACAACCAACCCCAAGATAATACCTATATTTAATTTAAGCAAACGCATATTAACAGAGGTAGAAAACAAAGTATTATCATTAGGACTAAGTTTTGCTCCTTCCAGCGTGGTTAGCACTTTTGAGTTACAGGCAGATTTACAGAAATTTTTTAGAAACATAACATTGAAAAACCTTTTTGGAGAAACACAGATTATGAATGAAGAAAAAACATATGAAACTAATGTTAAAAAGGCATTTAACATTAAGTCCAAGTTTATGCCACCAGCAGGGAAAAGTCAGGCATAGAAAGCTATTGCCAGCTTGTCCAGAAAGACACAGAGAAACTATTTGGTGAAAAACAAGTCTGTTTCCCCAAACACTACAGTTTGAACCAGGAAGGAAAACAAGCCTTAACATCTCTCTGTGAAGATGTTCAGATAGTAATCAAACAGGCAGACAAAGATGGAGGAATATTGATAATGGACAAAGAACATTATTACAGAATGTGTAAGAAATTGCTAGACAATACTCAGAATTACCAACTTCTAGAAAGTGATCCCACACCACAGCTACAGAGAACAATCACATACACACTAGAAGAATTTAACACAATGGGATGGCTACTAGACTGGGAATGTGAACTGTTAATGAAAAAACATCCCAGGAGGTCAACATTTTATGGTATACAAAAAATTCACAAAAACTGCCTTGATCCTCCAGCACGACCTATTGTGTCAGATATAGGTTCACTACTGGAACCTGTATCGCAATATATTAATATGCACACACAACCATTGATAGAACAAACTGCCACTTACATTAAAGATACAGGACATATGATTACAATACTAAGAGAGATCTCTGAGAGAGGTATACCCTTACATTATTTTTTAGCAACTGCAGATGTTACATATTTATATACAACCATTCCTCACTGCCAGGGAATAGAAACTCTTGGCAAACTACTTGACACCAGACAAGAACCTCATAAACCTAAAACAAAAGTACTACAAGAACTAGCAGCACTAGTATTGGAAAAAAAATATTTTGAATTTAATAATTAGTATTATTTAAAAATAAAGGAGACAGCGATGCGATGGGCAGTACAATGGCCCCAGCATAAGCTAACACATACATGGCAGAGTTTGGAAGACAATATATTCTTGACAGAGAAAATATCTTTACTTTGCACAAATACTTACTTGGCATTGCTTTATTGATGATATATTTTTCACATTGAATGGCAATGAAACAGATTTAAAATTATTCCATCAATATTTAAATTCAGTGGATACCAACAACAAATTTACAATGGAATACCACGAATCTCAAATTCCATATTTGGATCTACTTATCTTTAAGCAGGATGACAAGCTAGATTCAAATTTGTACCGGAAAAAACAGATTGTAACACAATACTGCATGGGCAACGTTTTCATGAACCCAGTCTAAAAATAAGCATCCCTTATTCCAACTGATAAGAGTGAGAAGGAACTGCTCCACTGAAACAGAGTTTGAGAAAAACAAACAAGAAACTATGGACTGATCTAGGCAAAGAGGTTATGGCCACCAAATCCTAAAACAAGCACAAGCAAAAATAGAAATGAAAGATAGGCAGGATTTACTAACACCTACAGAAACTGGGAATAGGCAGGAGTGATTGATATTCTCCATTAAATACTACCATAACATGCCTGAGATAAAATGCATTATTCACAAATATTGGCCGTTAGTTTGTAGTAATAATCAAAACATAGAAATTCTCCAAAGGAATCCAATAGTAGCAGCAAACAAAGTCACTACATTAAAAGACAAGTTGGTAAAATCTCAGTTTTACACAGCACAGGAACCAGGACAACAACTTTTTCTAGGACCCCTACAGCCAGGCATGTCACCTTGTTGTTGATGCTCAGTATGTGGCCACACAATTAAAAAAAACAACTGCACACATCCCTATACAAGTGAAGATTTTGAAATTTAGCAGAACATGACTTGCCAGACAGAGTGTGTAATATATGTTCTTCAAAGTCCCTGTGATAGAATATATGTGGGCCAAACAACCAGATAATTAAAAGTAAGGATAAAAGAACATAAAAGAGACATACAAAGAGAGGATGAGACATCCCCAGTTGCCATGCCTTTTTAAAAATGCAGGCCACACAAGAGCATCTCTCAGATTTTGAGGACTAGAAGAAGTGTACCCACTTGAAAGGCATGGTAATTACCAGCAAAAATTAGACAACTCAGAAATGAAGTGGCTACACAAGTTAAAATTTTCAAATTCACAGACTGGAATGAATATGGGAGTCAATTCACAAGCATGTTGGTAGAGAACCGACTAGTCTCATCAGGTTTTACACATAAAAAGAGGAAAGTGAATATTTAAAAATAATAATAGTACAACATCCATAAAAAACTATTCAACTTCCAGAAATGTGTTGCAAACAAGCTTTTGTTCCTGCTTTTATGGTCCACTTTTCAGAAACCAAAAACAACCCCCCAATCCCCAGGTATGCCTCAAAACTTAAAGATTATGAAAACAATAAGTAAATTGCCAATATCAATAATTATGATCACCAAAAACTTATTAGAGTAACCATATTTATGTTACAAATATCTTATGGGCCGGCTCGCCAGCGCAGAGGTTGGATTCCCGCTTGTGATGCCAGCGACCCAGGTTCGGGAATGGACCCAGTCACTGGAGGGCTGGCCTGAGGGAGAAGGATCAAGCATCCCACGACAGCTCTCCTTCACTGGGAGGAGGGCAGGGGACAGGTCCGGTGCCTGCTGGCTCCTAGCAGAGGCTGGGAGCATGGCAGGGTGTACGGCCCAAGTTACCTAGGGGAGGAGCAGACGTCGACGTATGCCTTGACATCACCACGCTGCCCCCCTCGCAGAAAACCAGAAAATCACTCACTGGCCACCTAGATGAGGCTCCCCTCTCCCTCAAGCACCTCCAGTGCCTGTCCAGGGCCTCCTGCTCCTCAGCAGCATCCCCCAGGCCCTAAATGTAGTGTGTGCCGGGGTCTTCCCTTCCACCCCGGTGCCCTTCCCCCTCGGAGGAGGGAGACCCACCCGGTGATAGGGATACACCGGGATATCCCGGGGGATCGGCTGCGATATGAGGACCTGAGGAGGGCTGGATAAAAGTCAGTGGGGTCGAGGTGCTTGTGGAGCCTGAAGGAGTGGGGGCCAGTGTAGCATGGGATAGGCGGCAAAAACATATCATGCAAAAAAAAAAATATCTTACGATAGGATACAGTCAAAGACGTGTAAATCCAAAACCTCCCCCAACCAATGTTCAATGATCAATATTTAAGCAGATTAGAAATAAAGTCATGGTACAAGTACTAAAAAGCATAATAAGATTCACATCTATTTGATTCTAACTGAAATATAACTGTTGGTTAAAAAAATGAATCAGCAAGAATCAACAAACTTAACATCAGCCATATTACAAAGAGAGCCTGCTCATCCATAACAGGCATCCTACAAAACACCTAAAAGGTGGGCCAGATTGTTGCTTGGCAACAGTACATGAACCTAGCAAGGCTCATGAAACCACACTTCACATGGTTACATGGATGAGCAGGCTCAAGAGGAAGTGAAGGCCCCCACTGCATACATGCAGTGGGAACAAAAACCTGTAGCAGACGCCATTTCACAAAAAGCTGAAAACAAAAAGTAAGCTGACATGCAGAGTTCTTTGGAACTCAAATTAAGTGACTAAGTAGTAAGGAGGCATTAGCAATATAACAATTCTTTTTTTTTTTTTATTATCTGTTTAGGCCCCTTCCTGCTCTGGAGCTGCCTCTTCTTCGGGCCGCCATGACCCACAGACATTCCCTCTACTATCTCCCCCAGCCACCTCACCTCAGATTTGCAGCCTCCCTTGGGGTAGCCCGGTGTAACCCTTCACCAGGTGGGTCCCCCTCCTCTGAGGGGGATGGCACCAATAGGAGGAGACCGGCACATTCTTACTTTCGGTCCCAGGTGCTACTGAGGCATGTTATGACTTCCAGGGAGTCTTCAGAGGTGTCCTGGTCTGGCAGCCATCATCCAGCCAGTTTTCAGAGAGGTATTTCTGTTTTTTTGGTTCCCTCATCGTGCTGCTCTTGTAGTGCCTCCAGTCTCCACTAGGGGCCGCTACCAAGAGAGGCCATACCTAACTCCACCCCAGGATAGGAAAGCAGTCCATCAGATGCTCAATCCTATCCTCCCCCTGCCAACCCCCAGCACCACGAGTCCATTCCTAAACCCGGGTCGCTGGTGTGGGTCAAGGTAAGGTGCCAGCGCCTCAACCCTCTACACCACTGGGCTAGCTCATATGACAATTCTTAAAGCAGTATTGTGTATTACAGACATAGAAGACCAAAATACACATGAAGTGAATAAACAAAAAGAACCACTGCATGGTGCAATTGGAAGTGTCTTCTGGTTATGGGGTTAGTAAATCTCTTGGTCTGGCTTTTGTTCTTGCAGATAACATCGCTATAAACAGCCATTATATGAAATGAGGAAAAAGATATGTTACAAATGAGTACAAACAATACAAAAAAGGTTTTTCTATTACAGAGACAAACATTTTAAATGCTTCAGCATTTTGTAGCTCACAGGAGCAGGCTACTTGTAAAACATAAAGGTAAAAGATTAATTCTCTCATAGTTCATTTCAATGTTTGGAACAAGCTTGAATAGATTAATTAAGTCTATGAACACCATGCCATCATGGTTACAAATAATGTTTTTTATTTAGTGGGTGAACAAAAGTGAATCTTTATTATTAAGCATAGAGAAAAATAAGATGGAAGGAGAAGTATAAACACGCAGAAATACTGGGTAACTAATGCAGAAGAAATGCAATAAAGAAATATTTAATTTACATGAAATTGTTAAAAATGACTTGATTACATGTTTGTAATATGAATATTTTGTATTTCAGAACACACAGAAGCCCTTTGAAAAAAGCACAAGATTATGTGCGAAATGTCCGGGCAATGCAGAAAAAAAAAATAAGAAAGTTCTAAAAAAGAAGTTTTCTGCTTTGTGGAGTTTGTGAAAATTTCCAGCATCCCACACCATATTCACTGAAGTAGTGAAGCCTGGACATCATAAACCCATGCACAAGTAATGGCAGGTCTTCAGGGGAACAAGTGTTTTTATCTGGGTTATGTTCTTGAGATGGTTCCCGATTACTGCTGACACATAAGCCTCAAATGTCAACATCTTATCCAACATGATCCCCAGAGTTTTCAACTTAGGGGAGGCCACAAGTCTAGAGGACCTAGCCTCTTCACCCCAAGTCTGACTCAGACCACTCACCAATAACTTCATCTTTATTTTTTTCCACAAACTGTATATTGTTTCCTCTTTATGTCTGGAGGGGCAGCTCTTCAGCCCAGTCCCTGCCCCCCCCACACTGGCTTCCATACCACCCCAGCCACCTACATGATCATATGGTTTCCTCACAAGCTTCCCCCATGAGAGAACTGAGGAGGGATTGCTGTCTTCCAGCCATTCAACATATCTGAGGCAGACCAATGTGGTGATGGGGTGTCGGTGCAAGTATGGAGTGGTCAAGCTGGGCTTCACTAAGCCTCTCTGATGCCATTGTCTTGTTTTTCTCTGACCCCAAAACAGAGCACCATACTTGAGTATGGAGGCTCACCTCTCTGGCATGTCCCCATAGTTCTCTCCCATACATGCCTCCCTAATGCTGCTTTACTCCCAGACCTCCACCTGGGGGCAGCCTTGGCCAGGCCAACATATCACCCCTCCCTGGAACAGGAGAGCAATTCCTTGGAGGCTCAATCATCTCCTGCCCCTGCCAACCCCTGGTGACCTGAGCCTGTTCCCGAACCCAGGTTATTGACATGTGAAGATGTAAGGTGCTAGGTACCTGAGCCCTCTGCACCACTAGACAAGCCTCTGATACCTTCATCTTGTCTAAGTCAAGTCTCAGCCAGCTAGAAGTTATCCAATCCTGGATCTTAGCAAAATGCATATTAAGTACCCTGACTACATCAGGTGTCCCAGGTGCCAAGGACAGATACAGCCATGTTTCATCTGCATAGCAGTGAAAAGCTTCTATCATTTAATGACCTTTCCCAGGGGCTGCACGTACATTGCAAACAACATAAGAGAGAGGACTGACCACTGGGGTACTCCACAGAACAGGGGAGTTAAGAGTGAAGAGATATTCCCCATCATTGCTCTCTACATCCTGTATCTCTGTGGAAGAATTCAAACCAGCAGATGAACAGTTTACCCAAGCATTTAAACTAGCCAAGGGGGGAGGCACTGGAAAGGAGCAGGGAAATCCTAGCCACCCCCCAAAAATCAGGGTACTAAGTGAGGTAGTCATCAACATAGAGATGTTGATAGGGAGAAGCGCTGGGGTAAATGGAGAAAGTGACAAATGTAATAAGGACAGGGATGGGGCAAAAAGGGGTAAGGTCATCAAGAAATAGAGGGTAATGAGTACCAATGCCCGTAGTCTGGGCAACAAGCTCCCTGAACTGATGGCCTTGATGGAAGAGGGATGCCTGGATATTGTAGCAGTCACAGAAACATGGTACACAGAGAACCATGACTGGGATGTTAACATACCAGGGTACACAACCTGCAGGAGAGACAGGAGGGGACAAGGGAGGAGTAGCTCTATGTAAGGGAAGGGATAAAAGCAACTGAACAAAAGAGTAAACAGGGAGGAGAGGAGGCACTGTGGGTCACCTTAGAGACTGGAAATGGCACCACAATCCGCACAGGGGTTGTATACAAACCCCCATGTCAGGGGAAGGGAATGGACAAGAATATGATAGAAGGCATACTTAGGATGGCAGAGAAAGGGGAGATACTGTTGATGGAGGACCTTAATATGCCAGATGTTAACTGAAGCACCTTTGCTGCAGCCACATCCAAAAGCAGGGCCATACTTTATGCCCTTCAGGTGGCATGCCTCAGACAGCTAGTTTTGGAACCTACTCATGAGGGAGCAATCTTAGACCTTGTACTCTCAAATGGAGACAGTGAGAGGATCTCAGATCTAGAAGTGGGTAGCCATTTGAGGACAAGTGACCACCAAACAGTGTGGTTCACGATAAACTCAGCTACAGAGTCAAGCCATAAAAAAGTGAGGGTTCTGGACTTCAGGAGGGCTGACTTTGGCAAGATGGGAGAGTGCCTTAGAAAAGCACTTGAAGGAAGGGTGGAGCAACAATGGGGAAATATCACAACTGCCTTCACAGAGGCAACAAGCCTTTGTGCGAAGCAAATAAATAAATCAAAATGAAAGAAAGAGCCACTATGGTTCTAAAAAGAGGTGGAGGTGAAGGTTAGAGAGAAAAAGATTGCATTTAGGAAGTATAAGGAAACACAGAAGGACCAGGACAGAGAACTGTACCAGTTAAGGCAGAAGGAAGCAGGGAGGGTAGTCAGAATAACAAAGGCCCAAACTGAGGAAAAGGATAGCCAACTCGGTTAAGAAGGGGGGATAAAACCTTTTACAGGTATATCAGGGAGCATAGAAAGACAAAGGGAAGGATAGTGAGGCTGAATAGAATGGACAGTGGGTGGGCAGAGAGTGACAGTGAAAAAACAGGGATACTGAATGAAAACTTCTGTTCAGTATTCACAAAACAGGAAGCGGGGGAGGTGCCTAATCCAGTTAAGAGAAGCACTCTGGAGAGGGGGGTCGATTCCAGTCCTTTCACAGAAGAACAGGTTCTGAAAGAACTCCTAAAACTGAAGGTGGACAAAGCAATGGGGCCAGAAGGAATTCACCCCAGAATTCTAAAAGAATTAAGCACAGAACTAGTGACACCACTGACTACCCTTTTTAACAAATCATGGGAGGATGGCGTGGTATCTGAGGACTGGAAGAAGGCTGATGTGATTCCCCTTCACAAAAGCTGGGCCAAGACAGAGGCAGGAAACTACAGACCTGTCAGTTTGACCTCTGTGGTAGGGAAAGTGATGGAATCACTTCTGAAGGAGAGAATTGTTGAGTACCTAGAGGCCAGTGGGGCACAGGACCCAAGGCAGCATGGGTTCACAGTGGGAAGGTCATGTCAGATGAATCTAATTGATTTCTTTGACTGGGTGACCAAAGTAGTAGACCAGGGAGGGGCTGTGGACATGGTCTACCTAGACTTTAGCAAGGCATTTGACACAGTCCCACACAAAAGATTAATAGTCAAAATTAACCAGCCTGGGAGTGGGTCCCAGGGTGGTAGCCTGGGTAAAACATTGGCTGGACAACAGGACACAGAAGGTAATTGTAAATGGAGTCCACTCTGAAGAAAGAGGGGTTACTAGTGGAGTACTGCAGGGTTCAATACTGGGTTCAGTCCTTTTTAATGTCTTTATAAGTGACAGTGCAGAGGGACTGGAAGGAAAAGTATGCCTCTTAGCAGATGACACAAAGATCTGCAACAGAATTGATACACAAGGAGGCATGGAAAGGATGAGAAGAGACTTAGCAAGGTTGTAGGAATGATCAGAAGTATGGCAGCTTGGATTTAATGCAAAGAAGTGCAAAATAATGCACCTGGGAAACAAAACCCCAGGGGAAGATTATACCATGGGGGGAGGTAGTAACAACAACAGAAATGGAAAGGGACCTGGGGGTAATCATATCAGATGACCTTAAGGTTGGCAAGCAATGTGAGAAGGCAGTAGGGAGGGCTGGGGGGATACTGGAATGTATAGGGAGAGACATCACCTGCAGAAAACAGGAAGCTGTTATCCCCCTCCCCCTGTACAGACAGTTGGTGAGACCCCATCTGGAGTACTGCATCCAGTTCTGGAGACCGCATCTCTGCAAGGACATAGACAGGATGGAGGGAGTTCAGAGGAGGGAAACTAAAATGGTGCAGGGTCTGCAAGAGAAGCCATACGAGGAAAGACTAAAGGAGCTTGATATGTATACCCTTGAGGAAAGGAGGGATGGGGGGACATGATAGAAATGTTTAAGTACCTCAGTGGAATCAACAAAGTCCAAGAGGATAGCATCTTTCAGAAAAAGAGATGTGCAAGAACAAGGAGACTCAATTTGAAGATAGTGGGGGGACAGCTCAGGGGCAATGTGAGGAAGTATTATTTTCACTGAGAGGGTGGTGGTCACATGGAACAGCCTTCCTGAGGAGGCTGTGGAGTCTAAAACTGCGGGACAATTCAAGAATGCATGGGACAGACATAAGGCAATTTTTGTGGGGGTAGGAAGAAATAGGCTGTTGGTTAAATAGGATCTGTAACTTATCCTCTAGGTAGGGAAATGGGCAGACTATGTGGGCCAGGTGGTCCTTATCTGCCATCAAAGTCTATGTTTCTATGTAACAACAGTAAATGGTCCACAATGTCAAATACTGAGGCGAGATCAAAGAGGACAAGGACTGTCCGGTCTTCTCTAACCCTTGTCCTGAGAAGATCAGTGTGCATTCTGGTCTCAGTATTGTGTCTGGACCTGAATCCAGACTGGAGGGTCTCATAAAAGTCATAGGCAGTGAGATGTGCCTCAAGCTGCAATGTCACAGTCTTCTTACTGAAAAAAACTTATCAAGATATGGGAGGTTAGAGACAGATTTATAATTTGCCAAGCAATCCAGATCCAAAGAATGGTTCTTCAGGAGGGACAACACCAGCACATCTTTCAGTGCAGTTGGAAAGGCCACCTTTGAGAGGCAGCACTGCACGATCCCAGTCAACACTGGGTCCAGTAACCCCACACAGCTCACTAGTAGGTATGATGGGTCTGTGTCCAGTTCACTGAAGGTGGGCTGCAGCTCTGATATTACCTCACAGTTCTCCTCAATCATAACTGGCCTAAAGTCTTCCCAGGCTAAAAAAGTGTGATCATAAAATGCAGGTTCGACCCTGCTAGGTCATGACAGCCCAAATTGTGTGATCCCAACTCAAACAGAGGACAACCTCTCTGAAAAGAACAGGGCAAACTCTTCACACTTACCTAAAGAACTCTCTCTCTCTGGCTGTAGATACATAGGATGAAGCAGCCTGTTCACAGTCTCGAAAAGCTGAGCCAGTCCGTTCCTTTGAGAAGCAGTCTTTTTGGACAGCAATACTGACTTCTTACAGGTGAGTGCCCTTTGGTATTCACTATAGTGAGTACTCAAAGTCAGTCTGTCCTCATCAGTCCTGGATCTCCTTCAACAATGCTCTAACCTCTGACCTCATATTGAAGAGGACCAGCCCCAAGACTGAACCCTGCAGCACCCCACTGATGACTTCCTTCTCCACTGACTTGATGCTGTTTACCACCACCCTCTGCTGCCTCACTCCAGCCAACTTCCAACCCATAAACCAGATCCTTCACTTTTTCTATATCCTCTTACTACTTCAGCAATGTTCTGTGTGGCACACAGTCAAATGCCTTGCTGAAGTCAAACTAGTGCAAATCCACTGCATGTCCCATGTCCACTGCCTTAGTTACCCAGTCAAAGAATATTATCAGGACAACCAACAGTTCTAAGGCAGCACTCCAAACTTAAAAATTATAATTCTGACTCCAAAGTGAGTTAATCTCATTTTACATCTGTTTTATATCTTTTGTTTAAGATAAACTGATATAGTGAGATTAAGTTACAAAATTTATCTCTTTTCTCTTTGTCTATATCCCCAGTAAGCACCCATGGTGTTCCGCTGTGCGCACGGCTAATCATTGTTATTGAAAGAATATAATCAGGTTGTAATGACAAGACCTTCCAGCCAAGAACCCCTGCTGCTCATTATCCTGCAGCCCATTTCTCTTCAGATAGTCCACTAGGTGCTGTTTGACTAGTGTCTCCATTAGTTTACCTGCTATGGAGATAAGACTAATGGGTCTGTAGTGTCCCGGTTTCTCTTTGTCTCCTCCTTTGTCACTTCAATTATGTCCTCCCTTGTGGAGCAGAACTACGTAAGGTACTCTCCAATCTTTTTGCAAGTACTTGTCTAGTCTGAGCTTGATGGTTACTACAATATCAGCTGAAACCACATGCTCTGCAGGTCTATTCCAAGTGTTTGTTCACCATTCACTCTGTGAAGAAGTTCATTCTTATGTTTTCTGTAAGTCTATCTTATTTCAGAGATATTGTGGGTTCTCTTATTATTGTGCATCTTGAAGATATACACTTGATTTGATTGTGTTATCACTTTTATATACTTGAAAACTATCATTCTTGGCAAATAGTTTCTTTTCTGTCAGGCAGTCTGCATCGCCCATGTTCTTCAAGCCATCAACCAAATTGGTTGTTTTCCTTTGTAACCGTCCTGTTGTGCCAATATCCTTTTTCAGATGTGGTGACCAGAACGGCACATTATACTCAAGTGTGGACTAGTCCAAAGATCTGTACACAGGCATTATAACACCAACAGATCTACATACAAAGTTTCTCTCAATACACTCCATGATTTTGGTTGACTTGGCACTGCTGCCTTCATTAAATATTGCTGTTGATCTGTACTACAAGGGCCCAATTCTCAAAAACTAAACTATGATGCAAAGTGCCTGTGCCAAACAGGGATGATGCAAATGGCACTTTGCTTCATAGTTTGCGATGATCCCAATTAGAGATGGGCAAAATGGCCCCAATTCGCTCCGCGAAGTGGATTCCATTCACATATCTGGACTGTGTAGTATGGTATGGGCTGCACTCCCATTGGCTCATGCTGTGGACCAATGGGCGGACAGCCCCTACCATAAAGTGTCAGTCGGCGGCGGTGGGGCAGCAAGCAGGGTTTGGAGCTTCCGCCTACCGCTGACAGGGGAACGGGCGGTGGTGGTGGGGTGGGGGTACCGCTGGACTACCAGGGATACGGGACTAGTATATTTACGCATATGCCAGTGATCGGCTGCAAGCGGTCCACTGGACCACCACGGATTTAGGAATACTTTTCTTTTACTTATGCCCATGATTGGGCTGCAAGCAGTCCACTGGACCACCAGGGATTTAGGAATACTTTTCTTTTTACTTATGCCCGTGATCGGGCTGCAAGCGGTCCACCGGATCACCAGGGATATAGGACTACTTTTATATTCACTTATGCCAGCAATTGGGCTGCGAGCGGTCCACTGGACCACCAGGGAAATAGGACGAATGTAATATTTAACGTATGCGCACAATCGGCCAGTGGGGTACATTGCCGCACTGTGCAGGGGGCGTCGGTCTCCACTGGCTGCAGCCTGGCAGGGCGCCAGGTGCAAGTTGCCGGGTATTGGCACACCTGCGGGCAAATGGGGCCATAATGACATGCAAATGGCCCCATTTGCACCTTGCATGCATTATGGCTAGGGCTGTAATAAATTCACAGCTGTCACAGATTTCACAATTTCCGTGAAAGTAGTTCAATGCCGTGAAATTGGCTAAACTTTTTTTTTTGGTAAATTCAGACTGGCACACCAGTCCAAAAGACTGTGGACTCGCACTACTCATTACAGCTGTGGCACACAGTTGAAATAAATCAGTTTAGACACTTGAAGAAGTGTCACTCCCGAAGCCAGGTCCTTCCTGCAGAGTTAATCGGACCGACACTACATGCTACCATCGTGTACAGTGAGACTGACTGAACTTTGATGAGGATATCGGACCCACACTACACGTTACCGCTGCGGTTTATCTACTGGGTCAACTTCCAGCTTCCTCCACTCTCCAGCTTCTCCATGGCACTTACCTGAACCCTCAATAAACATGTTAATTACACTACCTACAGCTTTTGCCCTACTCCTTACTTCTTGGCTTAAACCAAATAAGACGCAACAAGGGATCACAAAGTAATGAATTCTCAAAAATAAAAAAAATAAAAATAGGAGAGATGCTATATTTGTGGACCATGCTGTGATGTGAAATTACTGTGTTTTTCCCATGCATGTGCCGTGAAATTGGCACATTTTTACCATGAAAAAATTGCAGCCCTAATTATGGCCCCAATTGCATGTGCACTTTTGAATATTGCAGTTGTTGCGCCTAGTGCAACGGAACTTGCACTAGCGCATCCCACTGCTCCACTCTGGCCACTTGCAGTGCCACTGTGCCATGTGCACTGCAGGTGGCCAGGGAGCAATATTCAACGCTGCTGTGCCATGGCTCAGCTCCATTGAATATCACCCTGTCAACTCCCCTGCACAGCCAAGTTGTGCTGCGCCCAGGCTTGCACCACTGCCTGGTGCAGTCTGAATATCCAGGCCAGTATGTGTACTGAGAGACAGTGGAAGCATGCTTTGGGGGAGGGGAGTATCTGTGGTGTAGGTACATTAACTTGGAGAAAAAGATAGTGCTTTCTGTTTTGGTGACATTTTTCTTTTATAACAGTGTTAATGTACACATAGTAATATTTTCAATAATTCTTGCCATTGTTTTTGCTGATTGTTGAGTTGCAGCAGTGCATAATTTTAGTTTGTTTAGAATATGTGGTTATATTACTGATGTTTTCAATTTCCTATGCATTACTTAGTGTGTGTGTGAGTATGTGTGTGATGTGTGTCATCAAATCAGACACCTTTTATTGTGCCACATAATAATTTCAGCAATGTGAACCTGCTATACACTGCAGCTGTGTGATATTTGTATGTCTTTGTGGTATCTTTACTGGTACTAGTACTAGTGACTATTACTGCAGCAGTACACTGCCCCCCCCCCCACGCTGCCCTCCCCAACCGGCAAAAGTATTTTTTTCCAGATTTGAATTTCTGATGGTGAGCCCTGGTTAGGTGTTGTGCCTTTGCATCTGCATCGCTTCAGTGTGCAGTGCAATCTTAATCTGTCTGTGCATTTGCATCTCTTTAGGGCCCAATCTCCATCTGTAACTTAAGTCACTGTTGTTTCTTTGGCTTCCCTTCAGAGTACTGGACAGGTGTGGTGCATAATTCTGCATGAACATTGTACTTATTAATTTGCATTTTTAAGTCAGGACCATCATCACGAGTCACTCGTGATACAAATCACATTCTTCATCATCACAGTCACAAATGCAGTCACAAATCACGATTCACGATCATGTCATGAATCACAACATTAATTTTTTTACTAGTTACTTGGATGTATTGTAAGCATGTTTTGTAGTATCTCTCTAGGCTTCACCACCCCACCATTGTACTCATTAATAAGCATTTTTAAGTTGGGGAGTTTGTGCTACAGCTCATTGGGGAAGTACAGCCATAGGTATTCGTGTTCCCAATACAGTCCCAAATTGGTTATCTCACACCGTTGACACCGAATTATGTTCTTCATCATCACGGTCACAAATGCAGTCAAAAATCACGATTCACGATCACGTCATGAATCACAACATTCATTTTTTTAATAGTTACTTGGATATATTGTAAGCATGTTTTGTAGTATCTCTCCAGGCTTTACCACTCCACCATTGTACTCATTAATAAGCGTTTTTAAGTCAGGGAGTTTTGTGCTACAGCTCATCGGGGAAGTGCAGCCATAGGCATTCATGTTCCTTCCTATACAGCATGTGAGTTATAGTACTGTAAGTAGTGGTGGGCAAAGTGGCCCCAATTTGCTCTGTGAAGTGATTCACTGTGTAACGTGGAATCTGCAGAGAACTCCACAATGTGAAGCGGAGTACTTCGCTTCATAATGAGTAACACAGTCTATTGAAACAAATGATTCTGCATTATTCCACCTTCCCCAAACCACTTCTCCACCAATTTTAAGGTGAAGTACATTGAAATCAATGTAATTCACCTCACTTCACCCTGTAATTGAGCTCCAAATGAAATTCTGCAGTTATTCATAGGATTGCAAGTCACATGGGCTCTAGATTATTCGGCACAACCTCAGTTCTGGCCTGGGTAGTGTGTGTGCAGTGGAAGCTGGAGACAGTTTGCTCTCGGAGCTCTGCAATTCAAAACCTCTAAAAGCTGTTTAAAATGCCTTTTTGAGTAATATTTTATGCTCAAAATTTAGTACATAATTGTAGGAAACCCTTCTGTGCTCATATCATCGAGTGTTTATTGTTGTGTGTGGATTTTGAATGTTAATTTAGAACAGTCAGTCTGTGTACTGTGAAGTGTGCTTTGGGGGAGGGGCGAATTTGTGGTGTAGGTACATTAACTGGGAGAAAAAGGCAGTCTTTCTGTTTTGGTTATATTTTTCTTGTATAACTGTGTTAATGTACACACAGTAACATTTTCAGTAATCCTTGACCTTTTTTTGCTGATTGTTGTGGTGCAGCAGTGTACAATTTGTCTGTTTAAAACATGTGGTTCTATTACTAAAGGTTTTCAATTTGCTGCACATTACTTGTAGTGTGTGTGCGATGCGTGCCATTAAATCAGACACCCTTTATTGTGTTACAGAGTAATTGTAGCAGTGTGAACCAGCTATCTACCACATCTGCATTAATTTTTATACTGCTTTGTGATATCTTTACTGGTAGTGGATTGTTACTGCTGTGCACTAATCCCCCAACTGGCAAAATGTATCACTTTCCAGATTTGGATTTGTGACTTGTGAGCACTGGTTAGGTGTTGTTGTGCCTTTTTGTATGCATCCCTTGAGTGTACAGCACAATCTTAATCTGTCTGTGCATTTGCATGGCACCATTAATTCTGGGAGACTGCATTTCTTGTTATGCTTTCATTTCACTTCGTCAGCACTGGGGAATTTTCTGGACACAAGACAGTAGCATTTTGGAGATGCACATTCATTCTGGTGACTGTGTGACTTGACCACTGCATGCATGACTGAATGTGCCATTAATTCTGGGAGACTTTGCATTCTTGTTATACTTTCATTTCACTTCATCAGCACTGGGGAGTTTTCTGGACACAAGACAGTAGCACTTTTGGGATGCACAATTATTCTGGTGACTGTGTGGGTGGGATGCTGCCAATATTGTTGTCACTCCGCCTTACATCGCGTTTAAGGTAGAATGACAATGCGAAGTAATAATGACAAGACGAAGTGAGTCTTTCCTATGGGGCACTCCATGTAGCGAAGTGCCAACTCGAAGTGGCTACTTCGCTTTCACTTCGCCAGTGAATTTTAAATTTGCTGCATCTCTAATCCCAATTCTCAAACACCGATTGTGGTAACATTAGGATGCCATGCAGCAAAGCCCCCTTGTGCAACTCTTGTGGCAAAAGATCCCATGCATCAGGTCACAAGGGGGCTTGCACCATGGTGGGGCTGTACCATCCCCTTTTTTTGTATTCTGCAAACCCCACCATGGGCAGAGCAAAGGGCTCAATGTAGACCAGCCATGAGGTGGTCTAAGCACTGTGTGCCAATGTGGGGAATTGGGGGGGCTCTGGAGGTGGAGTCAGGGGCAGAAAGGGCACAGGAATGCCATAGGGGTATTGGGGAGATGGTGGGCATGCAAGGGGGTGATGTGGCACCTGGTGGGGGTGCTGTTCATATAACTATGAAGCCAATGGGATGGTACCATTGGGGAGGTTCAAGGGGCAAACAGTGCAAATGCTGCAGGAAGGCACAGCCCTGGCATCAGCCCCAGTATCCAGCACTGTTTGTCCCTGCCCCCCCACATGATACCATTCCATTAGCTTAATAATTATATAAATGGCACCCCTGCTGGGTGCCACATCACCCTCTACCATGCCCATTGTCTCCCCAGCTCCCCCTAAGGCACCCCGTGTCTCTTCTGCCCCAGATCCCTCCAGGAAAATATGGCTCACCACCTCCTCAACCATCCCAGCCCCTCTAGTGTTGTGCCAGGGGGAGCTGGATTCCTGCGACAATTCCCATAGATGCACCACTTGTTTGGTGCTAGCCTGCAGGTGCAGAAACTCCAGGTTTTTTTTGTGCAGGGACCCCTGTTATTAAAGAATTGAGCACAGGGTCCCTAACACACCTGGAGTTCACCATAGCCCTAGAGCACTGCAAACTGCAGTGATCTAAGGGCTGTTTGGGAATTGGGCCCCAAGTCTTTTTACTGCCTGACTTTTAGTAATCTTCATGCCACTCAGGTTGTATTTCAGTTAGGGCTGGGTGAAATGTATCTTCTGCCAGCAAAATTCTGGTGAAATGCTAATTTTGATTCCATGACATTTTATGAAATGTCGGTAATAAATTTTCAAACTACGGCCAAAATTGTGATTTCAGTTATTTATGTCCAGTTTCAACACTGGTAGTCCAAACTGCACTAAATCCTACATGCTGAATTTACCTTGGCATGTTCAGATGTGTACCAAGTTTCAGTTCTCTGTCTGTGATGGTGACTGAGTTATATGACGTCAAACTTTCAGACATTTTTAAATTACATTTTACAATTATGTAAACTGTGAAATTCCGAATCTATTAGTCCAAATAATGCACTGCATTTGTTACACAGACTTTTCCAATGCCCATATAGATGTGCACCAAGTTTTAGAACTCTATCTTTAAAGGTGATTGAGTTATAGTCTCCAAACGTTCATAAATTTTAAAATTACATTTCGCAATTATGTAAACTGTAGCATTTAAAGCCCCTGTAATTTTAAAAATAAAGAACAGAATGTCACCAATTGTGTTAGGTTCATTGACCCTAAATTTTATGCTTTGAGGCTACCCCCATGGCCCAGCAGCAGAGCATCACACTGCGATTCTGATGACCTGGGTTCCAAAGCGAGCCCAAGAAGTCATGTCAGGAGGCAGGCTATGGCTGAAACAGCTGTCACTTGGCAGTGCATCTCAGTCAGGTAGGGTTGGCAGCAGGTTCTACTAACACAGCTGCCCCTATGGTTGGGCCAGTGAGCTTTCTTCTTTCACAGGGGAAAGCTGTGGCTGTGCAAGGCTGACAAGAGGCACCAATCCCACTAGAGAAGAAAGGAGGGAAAACAATGTTGGAGTAAAACCTGGTAACCAACTGAATGATGGCTTTGTTCAGCCTGATCAGGGTATATCCCTGTTAATAGGGTATATCCCTGAGTGGTAAGCTGCCATCTGGGAGAAAAAAAAATAATATGAAAATAAAAGTCTGTGTGTGTCAACTCTCAAATCTCTTGCTTAAAGGCTGTCCAAGTTATAAGCAGCCAAATATTGCAAAATAACATTAGTAATTAAAGTTGAATTTCATGAGCTTTTGTGAAATTATAGAATGTTGTGGTATGTTTGTCGAAACCATGTCCATATATTTTCACCAGTCATGCACTTGAGTTACTATTGTAGAGGAAGGTAAAGATTGGGTAAAGTAGTAATACATGGTTCCATAATAAAAGTATAGTGTTGCCAAGAGTCAGGTCACTATCTTGAGTGACAAACGATGGTGACTAGTCAATGACATCACTGTGTACTACCCTGAATTATTTCAATATGCCAGATAACCACTAGAGCTCACTGACTCAATGACTTGTGGAAGCACATGAATGCACAGCATTGATTCTGTGCAATACCAGGTGCTGAATCATTAACAACCCTACCTTCGATTGGCTTGAATATAGGTAATGCCCAGCATGAACCTCATGGCCAAAAAGGTGTACATTCTTACATAAATAATGGAAAGCTGAGCTGAAGGACATTCATTGCTATGCACTTCTGAGCCTAGAGTGTAGTCTCAGAAAGCAGGGTTACACAGTGATTTTTAATTTTACAACAGGTATGATATTGTTGCCTCAGTGAGTGTAACCTTACCAGAAAATCTTTTTGCCCACATGTCCTGGCTGGTTTGGGCTGTCCCCTGTTCTCTGTTTGCCCACAGAAATCAATTAGGCGGCAGCTGAGGTGACCCAAGTGGTGCAGAGTGCAGTGGAGCTCAGGGATCCTGGGGCCTGATGGAGACACCAGTTGGAAGGTGAAAGAGGACACCAGACACACACAGTGCTGTGCTACAGGAGCCCAAACTTCCACTTACAAGGAGTGTATTCCAACTCTTAACTTGTTTGTATTTTGGGCTTTGCATTTGCAGTTTGTATTTATCCAACTTTATTATAGGGTTATGAGTGCTTTAGAAAAGACATTGTTGCTTTAAGTGCACAATAGTCTTTACGAGATCCTATGGGGGGTCTTCTTTAACCTTTTTTTCTTTTTCTGGAGTTAAGCAAATTATGATATAGTTTTTATTTCTCAAGTATTTTATGTTTTAATTTATTTTAATTTTCATGCGGTTTTGGTCTGAATTAACCACATGATTATTCATTTTAAAACTGTGCATGTTCAGGATCTGGCATCCAGTTCATCCCAGATGCCATTACCGAAGCCACTTCTGTTGCTGCGTAGTAATACTGCAGGCGTTGCTGACAAGTTAGTTCGGCATACTTTCAGTCTGCAGGTTTCTATGCTAAAGCGATATATTTATCACGAGAAGTAGTGTATGCAATTTCAGCTAATTTGGTGATTTTTGCTGATTGTAGCCACAGAGCAGTGAGATCAGAAACAATTTATTTAAAATCTAAAAGTATTCCACAAGTTTCTTTTTAAGGTGTCAGTTTTATTTTGGTTAAAAAAAGAACCTGATGCAGATATACAGATTCAGTGGCTACTCAGGGACTGAAATCCTTGTTTCTTTCTCTAAAGCAAGTAAGTTTAAAAATTATTTTAAATTAAAGCTGTATTTCTGCATTGCTGGCACCTTTTTTGTATATGTCTTGCCTATGTAGGAGTGATAGAACTCCAGGGCAGAGGCTGCATATTTTATAGCCAATTAGCATATTAATATTTCTAATATAATAATTACAGCATTTAACCAAATATGCATATAGTTTTTATTGCAGAAATAAACTAAGCAGCAGATGAACAATTTGAATCCACGGGGCAATTGTCTTAGGTCTTTTTTTTTTCTGTCTTGTAGTGCTCTACAAGGAGGGAAGAGTGAGGGCCTGGTTCTGTGGCAAGGGCTGGAGTTCCAAAACTTTGGGGCAAGATTTCATTTGGGCAAGGTTGTGGCTGAGAAAATACAGTGGACCTAGACCCTATTCATATCCTGAATTGCTCTTGAACTTCCCTTGAACTGTATTTGAACTGAGTCTCAGATCCTGGATCTTGCTCTGTTGAAACATCAAAGTGCTGATTGCTGACACAGTTCCTTTTGGGGTCTTAGTGTTGGAAAGAGGAGGACAGTTTTTGCCAAGTAACCTGCACAGTAATTTACTGAGCATTTGCCGAACATATATTGATACTGTGCACTGTAGATTGCTGATCACTGAAACATGTTTGCACTTCTTTTGCATATTACTGGGCATTTTTTTATTTTATTTTTAATTTTTGTTTAGCATTGCTTGCTGCTACCTGTCATTTAGCTGCTTTCAGAGTGCTTTTAGTGTGTGTCTGTCTGTTTAAAAAGCTCCCTTATATTTTTTAACATGGTATATACCAGAAAGCAAGCCCTGGAAATAGGAGGAGTTATAACTCTTTCTCCGAAAACCTCAAGTATTTTAGGTTCTCAAAGCAATAGAGAAAATGCATTTAATATGCAGTTTTATTCTACTGATAATGTACAACCTGATTTAATGCATGTAGCACTTAGTACACACTCAACACCTGTGACATCATGTTCTAATCAAAGAGACGATAAAAGGAAAATTGGCAGAGCCAAAAATAAAAGCAAAAATAAGAATTTGACTGTAGGAAAACAACAAAAAAAAGGATGTGAGAAATTAAAGAAGGTAGTGGCCCCTATATCACAAAGAAATGGACACAAAGGGGGGAAAAATCAAACAATCTAACATAAAGGATCACTTTGATCCCCTAACTACTACTTTAAACTGATCAACATCTAGAGATAAGTCAACTAAAACTCTGGAAGAAGCAGAAATTGTAGATGGTGAAATCAGTACCATATGTGAAGGAGGTCAAATAGAAAAAGGGGAACAAAGGCAAAGCTCTTCCAACAAAAACAGTAAGGAGGGGATAAGAACTCATATTACAATTGAAGCTTCTGATAGTTTTATCTTTGATACTTCTGTTTGTAGTACAGATTCACTGGAATTTTCTCCAGAATATTTTCATGAATCCAATCCCATACCCTCTTGCCATTGTGACTTAAGGTACATAGCAGGTGAGCTGCAGTAGACCATAAATGGCCTCATGCAGGTCACAGACTTCAGTTAGCTAGGAGTAAATAGTGTAATAGAACAGCCATTGGCTGAAGCAGAAGTAAACTATCCTTTTGCCCTAAGTAAAGATCTTTGGAAAGCTATAAGTAACCCCCATACTGCTCATATGATGATCCTAGATCATTTAATAAACTGGAAACATGAATTAGACACTATAAAGGAGAATACTGCAATAAATGGGTCCTGAATGGATAATGTGATACAGAAGTTAAACAAAACTGCCCCACAAGAAGGTTCATTCTCATATATTGTGGAGGCTGCTTCACAACTTCATCCTGACTTTCCCTCTACAGTTATCCCTGAATCACCTGCTAAAAACAAGGAGAAATGGGTCAGAAAAAGACAGGGAAAATCAAGAAAAAGAATAAAAAAGACAGAAAAATTACTATTGTCCATACTGACTCTACAAAGATTCTGAACAAGCACTGTGGTGTCCTAGCATATGCTGATGATTTGGTCCTGTTTTCCTTAACTCAATCAGGCCTGCAGGCTAAGCTAAGTATATTAGACAGATTTGCACTTAAATATAACTTAAGAGTGAATAATCAAAAAAGTTAGGTTCTTATTTTTTGGAACAAATAAAAAAAGTAGTAAATCTTGGAAAATGGGTACGAAAAAGATTTCTACTGTGGTTAGCTATGTTTATTGTTAATGAAGGATGGTAAATGGTTTAAACATCTGAAAGCGACACTAAATTAAAAAAAACTGCTAATTCTGTGCAGATGTTTAATAAAACGTTTGGTGAAAATTCTATTAAACCACTTTTGACTGCAG
The DNA here is from genome assembly GCA_016271365.2 of Neoceratodus forsteri. Classification (NCBI taxonomy): domain Eukaryota; kingdom Metazoa; phylum Chordata; order Ceratodontiformes; family Ceratodontidae; genus Neoceratodus; species Neoceratodus forsteri. Next base: position 1,121,019,021 of record CM057449.1, on the reverse strand, counting down.
TACAGGCCAAATATAATGCCCAGGCACTCTATAATGGGGAAAGTTGGCAACATCGGAATCAGGATAAACTAGAAGCTCCACTAAATAAACTTCTTAGAGTAAGTCTATGACTCAATAATTCTGTCCCAGTTCTTTATTAAGGGTAGAATTAGGTACTTCCTGTTTTAGAGCATATTTTGCTGCCAGGATGGTAAACTATTGGATTAAGCTACTTCAGCATAAACAGAACAGATATACATATTTTTGTTTAAGGGGCTTTGTCTTGGGCATCTGAAATCTGAGTGGTTGGCCTCAGTGTTTCTAATTTTGCAGGAAACAGGGCTAAGTTATTTGAAAAATTATGGAGATAAGGGTGTTACTATTAATCTCAAATACCAGCTATATGTCACGGATAAAATTAAGGAGCAGGAAATTTGGATCTTGATTATATTAGAAAATTGAAGATGTCACCTTGGGTCAGAGTTAATGATCATGTACACCATTATAGACAGTACTTAGATATTCTTACTGATGTAAACAAGATGATGATCTTTACCAGGTACAGGTTAGAATTATTCCCAAGTAATATTATGGAGGCTATTTTAAGGAGGGAAACATCTGAACAATCTAGATTCTGTTCATGTACCTGTACTGTTTTAGAAAACCTGAAACATGTAATGTTTGTTTGTGAATGGTATAACACCCCTAGAGATAAAGGGCTTAGTCCACTTTGCAGTACCATACAGTCAGAGGATCAAGATATCTTGTTGAGCCTATTGTTCATATCTAATGATGAAACTGTGATTAGAGCTGTAGCTAAATATCTATTTAATATTTCCAGAATACGCTTTAAACATATAAGTTGCAATGGAGCAGTTATTGAATGAGAAACTATCTAAACTCTAAGGCATTGAATAGTATAGTTAAGACATCTTTAAATTGATGAGTTAATTAATTCTGCTGCTTTCTGAATCTTAGGATGTTTCTTTTTATGAACTAAACACGTAAGCATTAAGCCCCGTCAAAGGAGGCTTCTACTGTGGAATTAATGCATGGTTGGGGGGGTGTGGGGTGTTGTGGCACGAGGCTGTAGACCAAGTGCCTACAACCACCCAACCATGTATTAATTCCACAGCAGAAGCCTCCTTCCATGAGGCTTAATGCTTACTTTTGAGATCTGACAGCTTATAACTTCTGACACCTCAGGTGTAATTTATATGGCTAAGTGTATGTGTAATGCTTTTTACATAGGCAAGACTGAAACAGCTTTTTAAGTTGAGGGTGGGGAACATTGCAGGGTGATTAGGAATGAAAACCTTGCACATGCAACAGCCCTGCATGTAGAAAGGACAGGAAATGCAAATGACCACCAGTTTACCTTCACTGCTATTGAAAAGGTACACCCCAAACTTAGAGGTGGTGACTTTAGCATCTAGTCCTACAGAGAGAGGGGTACTGGATATACACTCTAGGGGCATGTAGATTACCTGGACTTAATGAACAGTTTGATATCACTCCCTATATTAAAAATGGGAAATTTTAGAAGTATACAGATTCTGTGATATACTGTGTTAGAAATCTATTCTATCGTATTATTTTTTAATAATAATTTTAACTTCACTTTGGGAAAGACAGATGTTTAGATGAATATTTATAGTGGTTATAGATAAACCATTATCATTAGAAATTCTCTGTCATTATTTTGTTTCTTTTTTAGATCCAATTCTGGCAGACATCAAGTAAAATCTTTAAAGAAGCTACCCCTCTTGCAAGTCTTTGTGCATCCACAGGACTTTATTACTTGTGCAATCTGGGACTCCCCATGGATTTTATTTATATTCATGTATGTCTTTGTGATAATTACTAGATGTGTAGTCTATGATATGCTTATAATAGGTCTGACATAGATCTTTTTAATCTTTTTAATCTCACTGCGTGACACTGTATTGTTATATTCACTTGTCGCAGAAGAGTGACTTCATATGTATGTATTTAAGATGCCACTTATGTACCTTTGGTATGTCTTTTGAAAAAGGACGTAAGTCCGAAAAATGTCAAGATGTGCCATAGCACTTTACCAAACTTCAACACTTGGTGAATCCAGTGAGCAAAGTGTAATTTTTGTTGTGGTGTGTGCGGGATTTTCATCTGTTTTCATGTTGATTAGTTAAGCAATAAGGTATGTCAGGGTGCGTGTTATTGTGTAATAACATCACTCCTCAGGTGGTTGAAGCACAAGAAATCAGGCCAAGTGTGTTCAACACCTGAGGTGTGAAATTATTACACAATAACACACATCCCAGTAGTGCCTTGTTGCTATTATACAATGGCTCATTTATATACAAAATAAAAAAAATGAAATAAATGCAGTTTTAATACAGTTTTACATACATTTTCAGTGAGGATGCGTGCTTAACAAAAAAAGAGGTCCTTTTTCTCTTTCTCCGGTAGGTGGAGCTATTGTGTGTGTCTTTTGTCAGTCCTCATAGAAATGTGGTACTGCACCCTTCCCCCTGGGCAAGTTTCATTTTTGGATCATGATCCACTCTGTGTACTTTTTGTCTGGCTGCTTGACTACTTATGTCAGCAGGTGGGTCCGTTTTTATCTGTAGTAAAATGTTTGTAGCTGGAAACAAAGACTGTCTATGGAGTTCCTGAGTATTTTGTTTCTTTTTTAGATCCAATTCTGGCAGACATCAAGTAAAATCTTCAATGGAGCTACCCTCTTGCAAGTCTCTGACAGCCAGGCTGAATGAGAGTGGATGCTATTTCTGGTCCTTCAGAAGTGATGCAAGTAGCACTGAAAAGAAAGCTACTTTGTACTGAGTGGAGCTGTTCTTCTGTGTGTGTGCCTTCCTTCATTTCCTTTTCTGTTTTTATTTTGTTAACATGGCTGTAAGCTGCACAGCTGCTTGTTCCGGTACCTGAGTGGTGTGTGGAGCATCATGCACTACAGACAAGGTATTGAAATGGTGTTTCAGCTAATGGCTTTCTTTCGATGAAAGATTTTTCTGTTTGGGGCAATAAAGAATGTTACGTGGCCCTGTACTTATACTATTAAAATGGTGGCAACAGCCATTTATTAATTTTTCTTTCTAGCTGGGGAATGTGAAGCCATGTTGGCTTTGAGGTATTTGAGCATGGAGGGATATTTTTCTGTATGTTGCGGTCATCTTTGTGTCTGCTCTACATACAGCAATGTTATTGTTCAATACTTCACTATCTAAGGCGGTCAGCAGCCAATCAGATTTCTTGAATTTTTCTTGCCATTGTATAATTTCCATTAATTATGACTCTGACTCCTATCCTGCAACCCATTTTGAACCCATTTCAGCACCCCCCCGCCCAATCATTCCAAGATCCTGTAGTTTAGGCGCTAACATCTTGTGTGGAACAGTATCAGCTGCTTTGCTGAAATCAAGATATGCAGAATTCTCCACTTCCAGCTTCTTGGTGGCATTTTCAATAAAAGCAATGAAGTTTGCTTAGCAAGACATTCACTTAGATAATCAAAACTGACTCATCAAATCAAAGTTGTTGTTTTGAAAGTGTTTAATAGTTTTGTTTCTTGTTACTGTCTCCAGCTGCTTCCCCAATATTAACATTCAGCTTGCCAGCCTATTGTTCCCTGGTTCTGCCCTGGAACATTTTTTAAAAATTGGTACCATATGGGCCATTCTCCAGTCAACAGGCATGTTCATAGTTCTGAAGGATTCATTAAAAATGATTACAAGTTGTATGGCTAGATCTTTTAATATCTCCAATAGCTGGAGGTTGGTTAACAAGGATATGCAGCTTTTCCTGTAGGTAGGGAAATGGGCAGACTAGATGGGACAAGCGGTCCTTATCTGCCGTCAAAGTCCATCTGTTTCCACTGTAAATACTGTGGTGAAGTATGCATTCAGCCATTCTGCCATCTATTAGTTGTAATTATGTCACCTGTATCCTAGTCCTGAAGTGAACCAACAGTACTTGGTCTTTTTCTCTTCTCATTCACCTATAAGAAAAGTATGTTTATTATTGTATTTGGCCTCAAGTAAGTAAGTTTTTTTATTTATAAAAGGCACTCTTCCAATGTTCAGAGCACCGGTACAATACAGTGCAATGACAAAATATCTAAAACAGCTCATAACTCACATAAAAGACATATACTCATAAAACAGCTATCTGTTCCACTGCCACTTGTGTTGCTGATCTGATTCTGTTTACTCTCTCAAAGTTCTCTAAGAAGTATTTCATTTTTATTGGTGTCCCCCTTCTACTAATTTCTGCAACTAGGTGAACTGAAGCACTAGGAGGTTATTGTTATCTCTAGTTCTTATGCGTGTGTATTTGGCTTGGGTGCTGAATCTGTGATCTCCTGGGCTTCAAGCCACTGTTATGTGAACTACACTGTCCTGAGTCTTAGTCTTTCAAAAACTGGCATAGGATCTTTGACCTCTTCCTGGACAATCAGGAAAGGGTAGAAGAGACCAAAGCTTAATGTTTTATCTGAATGGCTGAAATGACTTCATATGTTTCTTTTAATCTAGACAAATGCATAGATACTTCCTCTTAGGAAAGATACAGTATGTGCAGTATATCAGGCATTATTCAATTACAGACTATGATCACAGAGGCTACTTAAATGAATTAAGATGTCAATCCCTGCAGTGATGTGCACATTCCAGTCAAGTGCCTCTAGGTAATCTTAATGCATCTTAGTAAAGGAGAACCAGCAAACATTGTGTTCACTCTTCCAGCCCATGTGATGCTTTGCCTATCACATGCTATCAATGTTAAATGTTAGAAGTTTTATATGATAATTAAACCAATTTGTGGCAGTCTGTTGCCTGGCATTTGCTTGAAAGACAAGTATTTAGTTGTGTGGCCCTCCCTGTACAAAACCTGTGAATCTGCCGTATACAAAATTAAACTCATTTAACCCTGCCTTTCATTTTTTTCAGCTGTTACTCAACATAATTCTGAAGGTGCTGACCAATTACTGGCTGACACTGCCATGGACTAACTTACATTGCTCACATTGCTGTGAAGTAATTTTCCCTCATAAAGGATAATTTATTTACATTCATCTGTTGACAGGCTAACTTTTAGCTAAATTATGATTGCAAAGCAAAGTGCCTCTTTGTTTCCTTAGCATCAGATAATTTAATGTTATTGCATTTTTTTTTTGAAGAATAGTTGGCCAAAATGGAAAGAATATAAATGACAAAAATAAGCATGTCAGCTTACGGATGTAATTCAATTGTGCAAAAGATCTGTTCATCTTTTAATGGAGGTTTTTGAAGCACAGCATTTTTAATCAATTATGCTGTAGTTCTTAGTATCCCCTGTTGTTAAGGAACAGCACTCTGCCAGTATAAAGGATTGACGCAACTGCCTGCGCAGGAAGTGCAATGCTGAGTGTGTTTTGTGACTCATTTCAATTTTCTGTCCAGTGCACTAACTCACACATTGGTCATTAGCATTAGTGCTAGTGGCTAATGGGTAAACAGTAGGAAATCTTTTTTGCTTAGTAAATGTTTGCTGGAGAAATGGAAATAGAAACACAGCAAGGTCCCATCTGTAGCACAATAGACCCTGTATCCTTAATGACTCAGTTGACCGGCGTTTAATTTTTTTTTTACATCAGACTGAGAAGACATGAACTGCAATGCTTTGAGAATTTTCAGTCCATATTTATGTGGCAGAGCCCAAAGAATGAGGAACCAAAGACCATCAAGCCCATAGAGTCAGGGAGGCTGGTGCCCCCCCCCCCCAGAGAAAATACTTCCAATCCATGTAGTGTTTTTGTTTTGTTTGTTTGTTTTTAGCTTAGGAAGGCTGTAAACATACAATTTAGTGTTCCTCCAACATTTATTTTTAATTCTATCAGCCCTCCCAAAAATTCTCTTGGTATGACATACCTAGAGGCATTAAATTCTTGATGCAATGTGTTTAAGATGATGGTACTTCCCCTGGCACCCCTCAGCCCTCTGACATACTAGACAATTTTAACAATCAGGGACCAATAAGAAAATTCAGGGACACCAGCAGCTCAGAAGTGTTAGAATTACTTATTAAGTGTAACTTACATTTTCTGAAGGGAAATGGAAAGCAACTTGTGGTTTGATATTATATTGTCCTTTACTCCTCAATGATAGTAACTCCTCTTATAGATGGGATGAGAGAAATATTACATGCAAAACCATGACTGTGCAGATAATCAGAAAGATTTGAGATGTGTGGTTCTCCTGAAAGGGCTTATATTGAGACATTTACAGTATATCAAATCCTCGCAAAAAAGGCTGCTGGGCCATATTTCTTAAATGCAGAGAAATAAGTAGTGCACTCTTCCTCAAACACAGCACTACTGTATAAATCACAAAACAATCCTGTTTCCACTGAAGGGTACTATATGGGGCCCTGGCACTGCTAACTTTAAAGCTAGTGCAGCTCTGGTACTTCCTTTGTATTGTCTGTCAAACTGTGTCTGTATGTGTGTGATCATTTATGATGACATCTGCACTGGGGAGAAGAGCATGGCATGAAAGGATCAACAAGACTGTAGCTAGAAAGCCTTGCTTTGCTGCTAGTGAGTCCCCCAACATGAATCGAGGACATTCCTCTCCTCTTGTGATATTGCAGCCACAGAGAGTTATGGAGTTTGGCACGTGATTTGCCTTATGATCTGAAGTGAGGCATTTTTTTGGAAAAAAGATTGTAAAGAACAAAGATTTTCACTGCCAATACAGACAGTTTAACTGGAGACAAGTTCCTTATTCAATACTTTAAATCTTATACTGCAAGCTCCCAGTAATAACACAGCATCAGTGGTGTAACTAAAAGCCCAAACATTTCACTGTAATCAACTTTTTTAGTTCCCTTAGAAAAGCTGATTACAGTGAAATGGGGTGTTTAGATACACCACTGCTGCTGTGTTATGTCTGACATCGTATTAATAAAACCTGTCATTTAACCTAGACAAGTGTGGACAGCACTTTCATATCAGGGTGAGTACCATTCATTCTTTCTTTTCTGACAGAATGTGCATTTATGCTTGGGCACTTGTATTTTGGAGCTGCTCTCCATTTTGACTTTGTTGTGTTGTTTTAAAGGAGTGTGACTGAGCATGGCATAAAAAAATAACTTGGTAGGTTAAACAGACAGTTACAGTTTTCATTAAATGCTCATTTAAGTTATTAGCTTGCTAATTCTATTCTATTCTGCATCCCTTCATGCCCTTGTGCTCTATTCACTCCACTGAGGCAGGCCTTTTAGCTGTACTTAGGCCCAGGCTAAAAACCTTGAGTGACCGGGTCTTTGAGGTTGCTGGCCTGGTTTTAAGGAGTCTTCTCCAGAGGGCCTTTAGAGAAGCCCCTACATGGAGGCATTTAAGAGGAGTATGAAAACCTTTTTGTTTCATCAGGCCTTTGGGTCTTGATTCAGCTCACATTAATCTTTCCTGCTGAGTTTCATGGGTTATGGGTTTTCAGAATGTTAAACATGTGAATTATGCATTGTTCTATTTAAATTCACATTGTTATTATTATTTTGCATTGTTTTGTATGGTGCCCTGGGCCTCTGTAGAAGGACGTCTATATAAATAAAATCTACTAATACTACTTAGGGCTACACATTTATATAGCAAAGCAAGGCAATTTTATTTATACTCTGCCTTATCCCACAGGCCAAGGGCACTTTACAGGAGTGAACAGCAGGGGAGCCATATGGGAAAGGAACCTGGGAGCAGTGTAATCCAAGGGGGGCAGCAGTGATATAACTGGGAGCTGCATCTCAGGCAGACGAGATAGACCATTAGGCCTAATCTGTTGGCAGCTTAGTATGTTAGTATATCAAAAACACACGCAATAATAGACAAGGGTTTCAGTGGGGTGGAGCTACATCACAGCTGATCCACAATGGCGTCTCAGAGTTAGAGCTTGGATGGCCTCTGCCGCTCAGGTATAACAATTTGTAGCCTCTCATCAGTGAATTTTTTTTTTTTGCCATGAAATTGGATGACTGAAGGAACTCCGTTAAGATCTTGTTATGGACTTCGAACTTTCTGTCCTTTTATCACCGGGTGTATTGTATCACACGCGGCTCTCTTTGACTGACCACAAGTATACGGGAATAAGATTGTATAAGTAATTCACTGCAGTGCAGCCTTAACCCCAAGTATGTCAGCCTCCTCTAATGCATAGCAGCTGCAGCTTCAATTGTCGCAAAACATGGTATCCAAATGAAAAAAAAAAGCATTTAACTAAGCGTGGTCTCAATCTGAACTCTGATATATCTGAGCTACAAACCAGTCTACATGTCGGCTGCACCCGGTTACAGCAACAAAAAGTAAATTCCTTTTTTGATACGCCCAACATTTTCTCGATCAAACTCATCTCCCTGATATCTGCCTCTCCATGCCTTACAATCAACAGTCTTAGCACCATTCAGCAACTGGATGCCGTGATGGATGAATCTGGTTACCTGACTGATGAAGATGAAGGAGCTGAACTATCATCTATTTCCTCTGAAGCTCCACTGCGAAATAAGGTCAGTGCCAAGTTTTGTCTGCAGCAACCTGATATAACAATGAATATTCAGCTAAATACAATTGAAAGAGAGAATACACCAATGGAACCAATAGAAATGCATAGATCTACCTCCAGTTCATCTCAGCCCAACATTGACTCTAATAGTCACCAAGACTATTACTAAAGTATTAGACTCTCATTCACAGGTTTCTCCTGGCACTGGGGAGAGGGCAAGAGTGGGCATGTCAGAACCTTCAGGAACTTGAATCAAATGGATGTAAAGAAATTCCAGGAAGAAATAAAAAATGTAATTAAATTCGGACTAGCCACTGTTACCTTAGCATTAAGTGATGTAACAACACTGCTAACATCACTGCAAGTCAATATGGATGCACTAACTATTCAAATGACCAGTGTTGAACAAAGAATTAGTGCACTGGAAGATAAGGTCACTCCTATGACCTTACAATATTCCACCTGGGGGAAAGAACTTTTAGAACTAAAGGCAAAGGTAACTGACCTGGAGTCACATGATGTGTTACCTGAGCAGCAGCAATCCTCAGAGCTCCACAGAGCTAACTGTAAAATGCAGCCTTTATAATTTCATCAACTCCAAATCCACACTTCAAGCACAAATTTTGTTTTGGGAAATACTACAGAAATGAAAACTCGCTATACCAACCAGAAATGTACAACTCTGGGCAGCAATTAATGGATATAACCACAGTGCACTCCACACAGTCCAGTGGCTTGCCCTCTAAAAGACAGAAACAGGAATCCCCCACTGAATCAATGCCTGCCACCATTGTCTCAGACCTGCTAACCGAAAAATTGGATCTCTTTTTCATTGAGCTAGCGGTCATGAAACTATCAATGATCAATATTGCCACCGAGTTTCAAACATTTAAACCAGCAATGGAAGAATTCAACAAAAGAATCTCAGATGCAGAGACCCGCATAAGCTCAGTGGAAGACCACCAACAGAAGGACAGTTAAGAGCTGGCAGAAACTAAAAAGAAGTTAGTGAAACTAGAGGACTGCATGGAGGAGCAAGAAATCAGGCTGAGACAGAACAATATTGTGATAGTGGGGGTATCTGAAAAAGCAGAGGGCTCAAACCTTATTGCCTTCACTCAGAAGCTGCTACAGGATGTGGCTGGACCCCTGGAATCTGGACCTCAGTTCCTGTTAGACTTTGCCCATAGATCCCTCCGTGCACCTGCACCAAAAGGGGAAAAGCCTAGGGTAATCATCACAAGACACCAGAGCCTGCAGGACAAAACCCTAATCCAGGCACAAGCCAGATGAAAGGGAGCCCTACACTGGAATGGCAACAGGAGCCACATCTATAGTGATATGACCCCTCCAGTTTGGGACAGGCAAAAGGAATATAAAGAAATCAAAAGAGCTTTATACCAAGCCCACATACCTTACTGCTGTGCTGTACACCACGTGACTGATCGTAACGCTGTCAGCCAAAGACAAGGAACTCCCCAACATGGGTATTGCCTGAAAAGAGCTGGCAAAATACTTCCCAATGTTTTCCTCCCAGTGAGACACCAGCCGGGGACCTCAACATATGGCTCATAGGGGAGCATGGGATCTTCCAGCAGGGGTGAGTACAAATCACAACGTTAACCACTAATGCCTCAACAAATCTCACCCTCACTGCTGGTACTCATGACTGCCCCCTTCTCTCACTATACACTGTACCCCAGTAGCCAGACACCTGGCAATCACTGAGCTACGAGTGCCCCTTTGGACCTCTGCATCAGCTGACACCCATTACACCAACATCAATTTAACCCACCACATTGGATTGTCCTTCACTGCAGGGAAAAAGACTAGAATAAGCCTAATGTAAGGTGTGGACCCATCAGGGCTTGACTCCCCCTCATCGGCCTAGCACTAACATATAAGCAACGGTGATTGTGTGGCTCCAGTACTCAATTTTATGATTCTTCTTCTTCTTCTTCTTCTTCTTCTTCTTCTTCTTCTTCTTCTTCTTCTTCTTCTTCTTCTTCTTCTTCTGCCAGCTCAACCTCTCTTCTGCCAGCAAAAGAAATGTCTTTGTTTTGCTACTGGCAATAAATTTAAGACAGAACTGTCAACCATCCAGAAGGAAAGCCAATTCCCTCCCCCTCCAACATTCTGAGCCGTGAATGTCCAATCTGATATAAACACCCTCACAAGTGCGCACAGTACCTCCTACCCCCAGATGGATCACCTCAATGGGTCTTTGCTGGTTGGGGGCACGCGGCTTAAATCCTCAAAAAGACAGCATGTTCTTGGCCAAAAATGAGCATCACCTCCACCACTGAGCCACCCACAAGCAAGCTCCCTAGCCTGCAACCCTCTCATAGTGGGGCTAGTCACTGACACCTTGTGTGATGCCCACACAGACAATGCCAGTGGAAGCTAACCTGAAATACGCTTCAACTCAGAATGACAATGAAGTCCACTGGACAGGAGACTTTCACTCCCACCAGCTGGAGAAATGTACACACAGGAGGAACGAGGTACTCGTGGAGTGTAACCACTACAAATTGATACACGCAGATCATGGCCCTACAACAGGCAAACTAATTGACAAAGCTGCAACAGAACTTTTGAAAGGGGTGCACCCTGTACTGACACTTCTAACTTTACAACCCCACAACACCACCTAAGAGTCCTCCTGTAATTGGTAACCTTTCCATCACTGACTCCTCCACTTTGCAACCTGAGGGAGACTAGGGGAGCATCAATCTAACCTCAGTAGCAAATTGTGATCCCATGGAGAGTGACTGCAGTAGTTTGATGGTATAAAGGCTACAGAAGTTCAGGGAAGACAGAGGGAGGCCAAGGTAATGTGGGTCACCCTGGAGCCAGGGAATGGAACAGCAATACCCACAGGGGTGATCTACAGACCTCCAGCACAGAGGGATGAAGTAGATAGAGAACTAGTGGAGAACATATACAACATGGCAGTTAAAGGTGAAATCCTACTACTGGGGGATTTCAATATGCCGGAGATGGATTGGGCCACCCAGGTGGCTGCTTTAGCCAGAAGCACAACTATCCTTGAATCCCTGCAGGAGGTTGGACTCGAGCAGCTGGTGCATAAGCCAACTAGGAACAAGTCAGTTCTGGACCTGGTATGGACCAATGGGAACAGAGTCAAAGAAATACAGGTGGAAAGGCAGCTGGGGTCCAGTGACCACCACATGGTGTGGTTCAGCATGGAGACATTGACTCAATTAAGCCACCCAAGGGCAAGAGTATTAGATTTCAGGTGGGTGGATTTCACTGAAATGGGTAGATGTATACAAGCAGTTCTGGGGAAGGGAGAGGTAACAGAGGGGTGGAAAAACAATGGGAAAAACTGAAAGAAGCCATAGTGGATATAAAAAGCCAATGTGTTAGGATAGTGGCCAAAGGGAAAAGAAGAAGGAAACCACTATGGTTCTCCAAAGAGGTGGGAGACAAAGTCAGGGCTAAAAGGCTGAGTTTCAGGAACTATAAGGGGAGCCAAAGGGAGGAAGACAGGGAGGTGTACCTTGAATGTCTAAGGGAAGCAGAGAAGGCTGTTAGGAGGGCAAAGGTGCAGACAGAAGAGGGCCTAGCGCAGTCTGTAAACAAAGGGGATAAGACATCTTATAGGTACAGCAGTGAAAGAAGAAAACACGGGGGGATTGTGAAGCTCAGAGGGGAGAAGGAAGAGTGTAAGGAGGGGGGATCTGGACAAGGCAGAAACACTGAACAAATACTTCTGCTCAGTATTCGCTAAGGAGGGAGAGGATTAAGGACCACAGTTGGGTTGCAGAGACAATGGGAGGGAGAGGTGGACACCAGTACATTCACAGTGGAGAGAGTTCTGGAAGAACACAAAGCTGAAGGTGGATAAAGCCATGGGGCCAGATGGCATCCACCCAAGGATATTAAAGGAGCTGCAAAGAGAACTAGCAGTGCCCCTGGTGGCCTTGTTCACAGAGTCACTCAACACGGGTGTCATTTCAGAGGACTGGAGGAGGGCACATGTAGTCCCACTGCACAAAAGCGGCAGTAGGGAGGAGGTGGGGAACTACAGGCCAGTCAGCCTCACCTCAGTGGTGGGAAAGATCATGGAGACACTGCTGAAAGAAAGGATAGTGGCACATATGGAATACAGCGGTGCTCAGGATCTGAGGCAACATGGATTCACAGCAGGAAGGTCATGTCAAACGAATCTAATAGATTTTTTTGATTGGGTGACAAGGGGACTAAATCAGGGAGGGGCGGTAGCTGTCGCTTACCTAGATTTCAGCAAAGCCTTCTACACGTCCCACATAGAAGGCTGATTAACAATATGGGTAGTCTGGGAAGTATGCCGTTGCTGCAGTGACTGCCCCATTATGAAGACCATCACAGTGACAGGAATCGGGCAAAACCCACACATCACTGTGATAGTCTGTACAGTCCCAGAGACTGCCTCGCAAGGTGCATCCCTCCCCCCAGTCCAACTCCAACTCGGAGTTAGAATCCTAGAGACTTGGGAGTTCAGGGGCACAGCCCCCCAATAGACATACAGAGGCATCCCCAACACTGCACTGCTGACACTCGACACCGTGGCTGTCACTGTCGGGGATGTCTCCTTGTTCGCCGTCATGGTGACATGGTAAAACCAGTCCAGGCATGGGAGACAAGGTGGTGAAGTGGGTTAGGAACTGGTTAATAGACAGGAGACAGATGGTGGTGGTAAATGGGGTGCAATCTGGGGATAGGGAGTGACCAATGGGGTACCACAAGGATCAGTACTAGGACCAGTCCTGTTCAATGTCTTCATTAGTGACACTGTAGAGGGGCTAGAAGGAAATATCTGCCTGTTCACAGATAACACCAAGATCTGCAACAGGGTGGATACTCCAGAAGGGGTTCAGAAAATGAAGAGGGACCTGAAGAACCTTGAAAGATTGTAGGAGATGTGGCAACTGAGGTTCAATGCAAAGAAGTGCAAAATAATGCACCTGGGTAGAGGGAACCCTGGGGAGACCTACAGGTTTGTGGATGGGAGGAAAAGGACCTAGGGGTTATCATCTCTGATGACCTTAAGGTATCAAAGCAGTGTACAAAGGTGGCAGGGAGGGCCAGTGGCATGCTGGGGTGCATAGGCAGGGGTATCACTTGCAGGAGGTGGGAGGTGGTGATGCCATTGTATAAAACATTGATAAGGCCTCACCTGGAGTACTGCGTGCAGTTCTGGAGGCCACACCTGTGCAAGGACATGAAGAAGGTGGAGACTATCCAAAGAAGGGCAACAAAGATGGTGCAGGGTTTGCACCACAAAACATATATGGAGAGACTAAAGGATCTCAATATGTACTCACTGAAGAAGAGAAGACAGTGGTGGGACATGATTATAACTTTCAAGTACCTCAAGGACATAAACAAGGTGCAGGTGGGGGACCTTTTCCAATGTAGAAAAAGTACTAGAACAAGGGGGCACAATGTGAAATTGGAAGGTGGTAGATTAAGAGGTAATGTGAAAAAGTTATTTTTACACAGAAAGAATAATCAATGCTTGGAACAGTCTGCCACAGGAAGTAGTAGGGGCAAGCACAGTGGAGGGGTTTAAGCATGCTTGGGACAGGCACAAGGGAAACCTGAGAGGGGAGGGAGTGATGAAAAGCCATTGATCACATAGGGTCAGTGGACACATACAATGTATAGGACCTAAGGGCAGACTGAATGGGCCTAGCGTTCCTTATCTGCCGACAATTTCTATGTTTCTATGTTTCTATGACTGTGGGTTCTCAAGGTAAACTCTAACCCCACTCCTCCGAGTCACTTGGGGGCTCCCCTGCCACATATATATCTTGATTAAAACTGAGCTAGATTCAAAAAGTACAGTTTTCTTCTTGCTCTGTTACAGCCATGCATCTGCCTAGCCACTAAGTCTGACAGATTATTAACATATTTGTGTAGCACTGCATCCTGTACTGTTGCACTGGCCACCCCAGTGCTTATCTCTCGGGCAGGAAAGTGGGGGGGGAAGGGTGAGATGTTTGAGGCTCGGGCAGCCAGGGAGCAGTAAAGGACCCAACGTGTAGTCAGAGGTAGTCCAAGGGGAGAGACCCCAATGTACACCACCAGCGATGGCAAATACACGTCCGCCCCTGCATGCCACCACACGGAGCAGACAACCTCACTCTACCCTCCCAAAGGGACTTCTGGGGGAGATCTCAAGCCTTGATGGCACCAAGTGGAAGGGTCTACAGAGTATGGCAACAGTGGACCACTGCTCAACCCAGGAGGTACTCCCTCAATGGTCCTGGCTTAGCCACAAGGCAGCAGCACCTAACATGCATCCCATGCAACCCACCTACCTAACTGGTTTAGGCCTTCACAGCCTGACCCCCCAAGTGCAACAAGTTGAATGAAGCCCAGATCATCTGGCATGGCAGACAGAGGAGCACAGTTCATGCTAGCCCCTCATGGATCAGTTTCGATGGGATCCTGCCCCACCCCACACGCACCCCAGAACTTGAGATTTCGGGTAGCGGTGGACAGTAGGCATCCCCCACAGACCCTCCAGACCTTACTAATGCCGAACTGTATAACAGATGTATATGTATATGTTTTTGTGATTGTGATTGTGTTAGTAGTAGAAGATACTGATTATACTGTTTTCTCTGTGTGCCTATGCACACCCTCACACCGGATCACACCAGCATAATCGAGTGCCAGAAAACTGGAGTGTACCATACAGGGGCACCCACCCAAGCCCGATGCTGGGGAGGTGGTGTCACATGTGCTCAACCCCCAAACTGGGTCCCTCCAGGGATGAAGGCATCCTGCCTCTTCATTACCCTCCCCCAGACATAGCACCCACAATCACCAACCCATCACATGGCAAGTACCCATAAGTGCACTACCTGAAATATCAAGGGAGCCCAGACCAAACAAAAAAGATACCAGGTCCTGAGACACCTTAAATCTGTGAGCACACAAACTGTCTTCCTTCAGGAAACACATACAACCCCCACTCAGGCCCCCCTATGGATGAGGGAGTGTGTGGGACAGGTCTTTGCAGCGGGAGAAAGCAAAAGACGGGCTGGAGTGGAAATTCTATTCCACAGACATCTCCAATTCCTGGCCCTGAAAGAAATCAAGGACCCCGGGGGCCGATACATTATACTTAGAGGCAAGTTGGAGCAGACGGAAGTAATTATGGCTTCAATATCTAGCCCAAATACCGACACCCCACACTTCTTCACCTCCCTACTCTCCATATTAGCAACCAAATCTCACCTCACCATACTACTGGCAGGGGACTGAAACCTTGTACCAGACAGTGTACTGGACAAATCCAAACCCAGAGGGATTGGCCTTACTCTCAGAGAGCCCTCCAGGAAATGCAGGATTCCCTGGGACTGATAGACATGTGGAGGGTATACACTCTTCCTTGCGAGACTACATGTTTTTGTTAGCACCTCACAATACCCACTCCAGACTGGACTATTTCTTAGTTAATCAAACCATACTTAAATCTACCCTACAGAGTACAATAGAACCCAGAATGGTCTCGGACCACTCTCTACTGTTCCTGTATTTCCTCTCACCAGGCATACAGTAACAGGATAGGCTGTGGAGACTCAACAACAACCTCCTAACAGACCCCAAATGCCTCAAAAAAATACAACAAAGTGTCCAGACCTTCTTCGAACTGAACTCTGACACGGTCTTGTCGCACAAGAACCTGTGGGGTGCTTTTAAATGCACCTTAAGGGGGGAGCTAATCCGACTAGCCACAAGAAAAGGAAAAGGAAGGCAGCCTGTGCAGACATATTACGCACCATTAAAACCCTGGAGAGGCAAACATCTGGAGCTCCCACCTCCCCCAACCAGCTACAGCTAAACGTGGCCAGGGCAAAATATGGAGAACTCCTTAGGGAACTAGCCGAGTTCGCCATCTTTAGGGCCCGTACAGATATATGGGTCAGGGTGAGTAGGTGGGGAGCCTCCTCACCTTCCGCCTTAAATAACAGATGGACAAGGCAATCCCCCTAATCCGGACCATCTCTGGGCAACCGATCTCGAACCCTAAATACATTGCGGCTGCCTTTCAAGAATTTTTTCTCAAGCTGTACTCAAAGGAGCCTAAAGGGGTGCACAAACGAATCTCACAATTCCTACAGAAGGCTGGCCTATCCAAGGTGGACCAGGCATTCCTCAGTAGCCTAGAGGTGCCCATAGCAGCGGAGGAAGTGAAGAAGGCTATCTCCTCACTGGCAGCCAACAAGGCCCCAGGCCTGGAAGGCTTCTACACCAACTTTTACAAAACCCTAACAGCACACCTAACTGGCCCACTGACCCACCTCTTCAATGAAGCCCATGAGAATGCTGACCTTGACCACATGATGCAGGAAGCCCTGATTACCCTAATATCGAAACCACACAAACACAAAACCCTGTTGGAAAGCTACAGGCCTACATCCCTCTTAAACATGGACATCAAAATACTCACCAAAATCCTAGCCTCTAGGCTTAGCCTAACCTGTGACACCCTTATCTGTCCCCAACAAGTGGGCTTAATGCAAGGGAGGTTAGCCACTGACCACCTGTTCAAACTTGCCCATATACTGACGGCATTCAGGGGTGCTCCCACCCCGGAGGCCCTCCTCTCCCTTGACGTGGAGAAAGCTTTCGACGGCGTGGCCTGGCCATACTTGTTCAAAATGCTCAAACACTTCAGTTTCCCACTCACCTTTATCAGATGGGTTAACCTGCTTTATTCCCACCCCACAGCTAGGATGCTCCGCAATGGAGTTCTGTCCCCCCCACACACACTACATAAAGGTACTAGACAAGGCTGCCCCTCCTCACCCCTACTATTCAACCTGTACTTGGAACCGCTAACCTGAAGCATCCTAGAAGAGCCCCGTGTACTGGGAATTAGTGTAGGCAAGACTAGATACAAGATCTCCACCTATGCTGATGACATACTCCTACATCGCAACAACTCAGCCCAATCCATACCTCCTACCCTTGACATACTAAGGGAATTCGAGCAAATTGTGGGCTACAAACTGAACATTAGCAAAACAAGCATCATGCCCCTCAACCATCACACCTACATATCTCAAATATCCCAATGGGGAGGCACATGGTGCATGGACTCCAGCAAATACCTAGGTATTCACATCTCCCAATACAAAAACTCTATGATGACAAAAAAACTTACACACCCTCCATGTGCACATTCAACAAGACCTCACCAGTTGGACCCTACTGCCCCTATCCCTGTGGGCACATAGCAGTAACATCAAAATGAATATACTGCCCAAACTGCTGTAAGCCATAAGCATGACTGAAGGCCTGCTGCCATCTTCCTGGTTCACCAAGCTGTGTGCCACTCTCTCAGCCTTCCTTTAAGAAGGCAAACACCCATGAAGGGCATACCACAAACTCACTGCCCACAGAGATCAGGGTGGCCTGCTGCTTCTGGATTTCAAACAGTATTACCTGGTGGCCCATGCCACCCACTTCCTGTGATGGAGATGGGGAGCGGCACCCCCTTCCCCGCCAACCTATTTTCCACAGTGGAAACACATGGACCTTGACCTGGGCAAAGGGATTGGAGTCTATATACAAGCCCTTACCTCACTCCCAGACCAAACTCTCCCAACCCCCCCCCGAAGAACACCCCCATAGGTACAGACCTAAAGGCCAGCAAACAACTGCACAATCTACTTGGCATGCAAGCAAAGCATGACCCAGCCCAACCCTTTGCTAGGAACCTCAGCTTCAAGATACAGCACAAGTCACTTCTCCACCAATGGCTGGCTAACATGAGACTGGATACACTGGGCTCCCTACTGGATAATGACTCCCTGGCCTTTTTCCAGCTACTAAAACAAAGGGTGGCCCCAGCCCACATACCTGCTTTCTCCCTCTTCCAGCTGCATATCTTGTATCGACCACCTTAGTTCCAAAATCTTGGAAAGCAACCAACTTCAAACCCTGGGGATGAACTCCAGGACTTGGCATCTCAATGGCATGCCATCTCCAAACTGTACAAAACCTAACTGCCTTACTCACACCAGCCACAAATGCAACCTGCTCCTACTGGCTCTTGGAGTTCCCTGAACTGGATCCATGCATGGCAACACCAAACATCTAGAAGGGCACCTATAAATACCTGAAGTTTGATGGCTTAAAACTTTTGCAATTCAAAATCAGCCAGAACCTCTACTACACACCGGTCAAATTGAACAGAATGGGGAAGGATGACAGTGACCTTTGTTCAAGATGCAAACTCCAAATGGACACTTTTTAATTTAATATACTTTATTAGGTTTTCAGATTTACACAAACCACATTCAGTATGGACAGCAGTAGGAAAGCCAAGAGGGGGGAAAGGCCTCCCAAAATAAATTATCCTATTCTAATACAGAAGGTAGCTATAGTACTAGTACAAATGGAAAAGAAAAGAGAACTAAAAAAAGGGAGAAAAAAACAATCCATTCTTCCCACCCCCACTTTCTCCCTCCCCCCAGAACACCCACAACCCTCCCCAGGTCAAGTGCAGATAATAGCAATGACATTAAAATGTGTCAAGTGTTCCAGTGGTCATGTTGAAGCAGTTTTTATGGCTTCTATGCAGTAAATAGTGCATTTAGAGGCCCCCATCTACTGTGATAGGCCTGGATTCTATTATGCATTGAGGCAATATGTTTTTCAAATTGTAACGTAATCAATATTTCTTTATGCCATTCCCAGACCGGGGGGAAGAGACCCTTCCTTCCAGTGTCTCATGATTAATAGCTTAGCTGTGGCAGAAATGAGTGCTATATGAGCTTTCCAGATCTTGGGTACTCCGGGTGGAAACTGTTCAGTATATAAATTTTGGGAGTAAACAGGGGGCCAAGGCCAAGAATAGGATTTAAGGTTCCCCTGATAGCCTGCCAGAAGGCCTGTGCATGTGGACAAGTCCATAGCATATGATACAGAGTTCCTGGTGAGCCAGTACATCATGGGAAAATGGGGGAGTGGAGCCTACCCATCTTATGTAGTTTCACCAGGGTAAAGTATAGGTTGTGCATGATATTAAAATGGATAAGGCATAATCTGTCCTGCTTAATAAACACGTACGCATTGAGCCACAGTTCCTTCCAGAAGGTACATCAGTTATTAAGGACAGTTCTTGGGACCAGTAGTAGCAAACACCTAGCGGTAAATGGGGGATCTAGTGATTGTAATTCTTAATAGACTTTGGAGACCGCATGGGGTTGACGTGCCACTTGTAAAGGTGAGGACAATTCAGCAGCGGGAACCGGTGCCTCCTTTCTTCGGCTCATGTGGGCAGTAATTGCAGCTATAAGCTGCATGTATTTGAAAGCAGTGGTGTCCTGCTCATTAAATAGGGTCTGGAAATTGGGCAAGGAGAGCATTTCACCCCCCAAATAAAAGTCAAGGAGTTTCTTCTTAATCAAGGGGGGCCAATATGAAGGTGGGATTGGTTTATGTTCAGTTTTAAAATGTGGGTTACCCAGGATCGGCTAATACAAGGATGAGTGCCACAGCAAAGAAAAAAGTGTCTGTAGTTGGTGCAAAGCTCTAATGGACTACCATATTGGGGTATGCTTCGGTGCCTTCTGGAGTACTTTGGGATTTGTATAGATTAATGAGGGGAGCGTGAAATGATGTTGTACAGCCAGAAATCTTTCTATTCCCAACCAGAGTGGTACATAGTAGGGAGGTTCCACCCCATCCTCCTGCACCCAATGTGCCATCCTGTAAATGTGATGTGCACTATAGTACATGAAAAAGGAGGGGACCACCAGACCACCCTGAAGTTTTGGAGCAGTAAGTTTAAAGTAGGTGTGCCTGACTCCCTTACTCTGCCACAAAAAGGTATTGAGCATCTTTTGGAACTTAGAAAAATCTGATTTTAGGGAAGAAAAACCCAAGCATGCCCATCGGGTACAGGAGATGAGACAGAACGTTCATTTTTATGATGCAAATTCACCCCCAAAGTGTCACGGGAAGAATGCCCCACCTGTCCAGGTCTACCTTAGGAACCTTCCATAGTTCTGAAAAGTTAGCCTTGATCATTGTGGGCACATCTCTGGCCACCTTGATTCCTAGGTATATGAGAGACTTCGGTTCCCATGAGAAATTGTAATGAGCAACCTCAGTCTGGGATACTCTATGGTTCAGTGGGAATATTTGGATTTTAGAAAAGTTGTGTTTATAATAGGAAACCTGTGAGAATGCCTCTATTTCCTCAATGAGTGCCGTAAATCTGTTTTGGGGATCTTCCAAGTGTAACAGAAGATAGTCAGCATAGGCTGAAAGGGTGTAGCAATGTTCACTTACCCAAATCCCTTTGAGAGCTGTGGAAGTGATTAATCTTCTGACCAGGGGCTCTAAATATAAGTCGAAAAGAAGGGGGGACAGTGGACATCCCTGTCTGGTGCCATGGTAGAGAGGAAAGGGATCAGAGAGGATGCCATTGTACTAAATTTGGGCTGATGGGGTGGAGTAAAGTAGCTAAACCCAATTAATGAAGCTCTCTGGGAAACCAAAGTGACCCATGATCTTGAAAAGGAAGTCCCAGGAGACCTGATCGAATGCTTTCTCAGCATCCAGGGACACAAGAACCGCATGTGATGTCAAATCCCTGAATACCAAGAGAAGGTGCAACAGCTTACACATGTGGTCTCCCAAGGACCTCCCCACCATGAAGCCCACTTGCTCTCTACTACTTAAGTTAACCAAAAGGGGCCCTAGCCTATTGGCCAGTATCTTGGCGAGTATTTTTACATTGGTATTGAGCAATGAGATAGGTCTGTAATTCTCAGCATATTGGGGATCTCTGCCCTGTTTAGATATAAGAGTTATGAGGGTGTTAAGGAAATTAGACTCTGATAGCCCTTCCTTGAACCAGAAATTATAGACATTTGTCAACAATGGGGCAAGCTCTGAAAGGCAGGTCTTGTATAAATTATTAGATAGGCTATCGGGCCCAGGGGACTTATCAGGCGGAAGTTGTCCCACAGCTTGCTGAACTTCCCAGACAGCAATTTGATTATCCAGGAAGGCAGTTTCATGGGGAGACAGTTTAGGGAGCTCCACTGAATTAAGATATCTGGTGACATCTGCCTTAGTCGGGCATTCCTTCCGGTCTTCAGAGTAAAGATTTTGGTAGAATTGTCTGAAAATTGCGGCGACATCTCTGGGGTCGGACACCACTGGGCTATCTGGGCTGGGCCGAAGTCCTGGAATAAAGTGGGAGGCTTCAGCTTGTTTAATCCAAATTGCCAGCAATTTACCTGCCCTCTCACCTGCTTTGAGATATTTGAGTTTAGTGCATTTCAAGGAACGTTCAGCCTTTTGTAAGAGCAGTGCTGTGAATTGGGTTTGCAAACTATGTAATTTGACCCAGTCCTCCTCCGGGGAGAAACAGGTGAGCATGTGCTCCACAGATTGAATGGAGATAAGAAGGGACTCCATTTATTGCCTTGACTGCCTGACTTTTGTGGCAGCTAAATGAAGGCATTCCCCTCTTAGGGCGCATTTCATGGTGGCCCAGACCATGTCTATTTTTGGCACCAATCCGATATTAATCTCCAAAAAATTGAAGCTGAAGTCTTTGATATGCTGTAGGGAGTCTGGAGTCTGAAGTAGTTGGGCGTTCAGGCACCATATTGTGTCCCTTCAGATTCCAGGCCCTAAGGGATAGGTGACAAAAACATTTGAATGGTTGGAAATTACCCTGGTTTGTATACCTGAGTCCATGATGCCCGGTAGGGCGAATGAACTAAGTAGAACATAATCAATTCTGGAGTAGGATTTATGCGAGGGAGAGAAAAAGGTGTACTGCGCTCAGCTGGGTTCAGCACTCACCAGACATCTCTAAGATCTGCTCCTCTCATAAGGTCATTCAAGGCCCTCTGTCCAGGGGACAGGCCACATTTCTTAAAATCTGACCTGTCCAAGGCTGTGTGTGGGGTGATATTCCAATCCACCCCAAAATGGTTAATTAAGGTGGATTACTAACCACCAAATTCAACAGGTGTGTAAAGAACTGGGGGGAGTCAGAATTCAGACCATATATTGCCCCCAACAGGACCTACCTAGATTCCAGCATTCCATGAAGAATGATATAGCGACCATTGGGGTCCCATACTTCTTGTATCAACTGAAAGGGGACTTTTTTGTCAAACAAGATCACCTCTCCTCTGCTACTGGTGGAGGTCTCTGATCCAAATGCCTGTCCTACCCAGCCTTTGTAGAACAAATGGACATCCTTCTGTCTGAGATGTGTCTCCTGGAGGCACACAATTGTTGCTTTTAAGTGCAGAAGGTGTCGAAGAGTTATTTGCCTTTTGCCCTTATCTTGGGCTCCTCTGATGTTCCAGCTCACTATCCTATAAGGGCCACTCATATTAAGTATTACTCAATTGGGATATGAGAAGTGATAGTAAATAAGGAGTCCTCCATAGGGAGACTAACCCATAGGCATCCAATAAGCCGGGGGATAAACAAGGACCACAGTTCATTGCCTTAGGCAGCATAAGACATCCTGTACTAGATATCCCAATTGATGCACTTAACCTTCCCCAAAAAAACAGGCCTGCAATAGAGACACATTTGTAGGCACTAGCCTGTCAGAAAAACAGCCTCCCCCATTACCAAACACACTAAAGTACACATTTTCAAAAACCAAAAAAGAAAAAAATAAGAAAACCCAGCCCCAGTTCAAAGCAACTGCACCACTCAATTTACACCGCCAAGCAATGTTTTTGCACTAGTCTGAAATCCAAGACACCCCACTCCCCCCCAATCCAAACTTAACTATCACAACCTACATTCATATTAACAACATTATGGAGGGTAGAACAAGTTCTATGTGAAAGCAAAGTACGTGGCAGCAATCCAGTGAGGGTATAATATGAAAGTCAGGAGCCTGCGGTTAAGAAATTAAACCTCTAGAAAGCTAGAGTACCAAACACACACATCCACTTCCAGCTAGGCCAGGCTAAAAAGGAAAAAACAAAAGTAGACCCCACATATGCAGTGGTCGTATACCCTAGATTTTGGGTATTTGATAAGAAAGTAACCAAGGAGCCGCCTGCCTGTCACATCAGCATCCACAAAAGCTGTGAACATGGTATTACAACATCAAAACATTTTAACTATAACAACTTTCATTCAGGGTAAAAAAAAAATGCTTATAACAACACTATAGAAGATAGAACAAAATAACTGATAACGTTCGTGGGAGTCCATAAATAGTCAACTGGCATATGGTGGGAAAAGTTTGACTCCATAATTATCTGAAGTTCCATGTACACACGTCTGTCACTAACAGGCTGAGCTCCAAAGTAAAGCAAAGGTAGGCCCCAAATACACAGGAGATGTATACCCTATTTCTTGGGTATTCAGTAAAAAGGTAAACTTAAAGGAACATGCTTGTGACAGCAGTGTCCACGGAAGCTGTGAGCTTGGTAGAACAGCTTCATAGCTGGACATCTGCCCCCACAGCAACTACATTAGAGCCACAGCTGATACAAGGAGTCATAGCCCCAGCAGTATACACAAAGCTCCAAAGGCTTTCCCCTCAGGATACAGACTCCAAAACAAGCGTATGCAGGAGGGGATCAGAATAGCTCAGACTGTCACTCTGTTCTTCAATCAGCCCCCACTGGAGTCATCTCCAATGTAGTCATGACCAGTCCCTGAATGGAAGGTTCAACACACAGCCTCATTTTGTACAAACAGGGTCTGATATCCAGTGCATGCCCAGGTTACAAATAATCTGCAGCAATAAACATGCCATTGTGGGTTGCGACAGGCCCCTTCATGAAAATAAATGGTCACAGTCATAAGTTGTACATTTATCCAAAAGAGCAATTTTTTACTCACAGTTTTCAACATCAGAAGGTACAGCCACAGCCGTGTGTAGGTCCTCTCATTTGAACTGGTCAGGGAACAGAACTTTCAGCTCTTGTGCAGCTTGCTCCTGGGATTCAAATGATAGCCACTGGTTCCCCTTTTTAACTTGAAGCACTGCTGGATATCACACCCGAACTGATTTTCCTGCTGCAATCAGCTTTGATACTGTGGGGTATACCTCTTGCCTCCTTGCATGAACAGATTGTGGGAGATCTTGTGTGATATGGATTCTGCAGCCTTCCCTCTGTACCTCTTGAAGTTCTTTAATTTTAGGAAGTGTGTGCTACTTGTCAAGGAAACTGAGTAATTTAAAAATGAGGGGCCGAGGTGGGGAGCCTGGCAGAGGAGGGGGACGAAGGGCCTGGTGTGCCCTCTCTATGATATAGGTTGGGGCATTTGGGGAAGGGCCTACGATATTTTTGCAAAACTTCTGTAAAAACAAGATGGGAGCAGTTCCTTCCTCCTTCTTGGGCACCCCAATAATGAGAAGGTTGTTCTGCCTACTCCTTCCTTCCAAATCTTCAAGTTTCTCCTCAAGTTTTTTAATCCAGTGGCTAGCAGTCATAAAATCCAGTGTAACCTTATCCTGCTTTTTCTCTAATGAAGTAAGCCTGGCTTCTGAATCCCCCACCCGCATGGTGAGGGAGTCTACGGAGGATCTAATTTGGTGGAGCTCTTCTGAGATGTTGGTAATCTGCTCCTGCACAGGGTGTGTGATCTCCAGAAATCTCTCTTCTGTGAGAGCAGTTGAGGAGGAAGGATTTTTCATGGAGGCTGCGGACTAGGATTTAAAGTGCTTTGCAGCCTTGTCTTTCTCTGGTGTCAGGGGAGGATAATGCCGTGGAGATGCCTTTTTCATATAGACCTCTATTTTTACATACAGATCGGGTTTCAGACTGTTTCTCCAAGGGTTGCAGGTTGCTTTTAAATCCTTTGGTTGTGTAGATTCAGTGGATAGCAGTATTTTTTAATCGGGAGAAGGACAGAGCTGCAGGAGAGTGCTGCCACTCATCAGACCGCCATCACGTGACCTCCTTGTGAATGTTTTTAAGCCTTGACTCTCTCACGCCCTGTCTCCTGTCCCCTCCTTTCCCTTTCTCCCTTCCCTCCACTCTCTCTCCCTCACTCTGACAATGGGCCTCCCTCCAGATACAGTCCTCCCCCTTTTACTCCCCTTTGCTGCACTCTCTTAATCCCTCATATTTGTCATCTTTTGTCTTGCTTTAGGATAATATTTATCTGCCCAAGTTTCAAGTCAAGAAGTGATGTTTTGTACCATTCTGTAACCTGTATCTTATATTCATTATTGCTGTTGCCTAATTGCTACTATATTTATATTTTGTGTATGTAAGTTGTTTTGAATGTCTGTATCTCTGATGTAGAGTCTTTGTAAATGAGTCCCTGATTCAAGGGCAATTTTCCAAAACTTCAAATAAATGAAAAAGATGCTGGCAAAAATCCAGGCCACCAGACTTGAGAAAACACTCCCTGTTTTAATTCATCCTGATCAGAATGGCTTCATTAAGGGGGAGATCTTTAAAATCATACATATGTCGAATTATTAACATCTTAGATGCTTCACTGAATTCCAATCTCTCCTTGATGCTAATTGATGCTGAAAAAGCATTCAATTGAGTGGAATGGCCTTATATTAAGTTTATTATTGGTATATTTAGATTTGGCCCAGTATTCTATAAATGGGTGGATATGTTATATTCAGGTCTGGTGGCCAGGGTAAAAACTAATATCAACTTTTGACCCCTTATATACTTACAAAGTGGTACCCATCAGGGCTTCCCTTTATCCTGTCTAATTTTTGACCTAGCTATCAAGCCCATAGCATTAGTAATGTGGGCTTCTGCAGCTATTCAAGGACCCACCATTAATAATATGGAGCATCACAAAAGTTTGTATACTGATGAAACTTTGCTTTATGCCACAGATCTAAATTATGGCTTACCATTCATTATGGATATTATTTTGCAATATGGGAAGCTCTCTGGCTATAAAGTAAATTGGACTAAAACAGAGGCAATGGAAACCCACATCACTCTAATCCTTTTATTCCTCCATTACATCTCAATATTCAGAAAGTTACTCAAATTATGTATTTGGATGTTCAAACTGATAATAGGTTAGAAAAAATTCAAGTCTTAAATTTTGATCCCCTAACAGAGACCACTAGAATGATGCTTAGTCATTCGGAAGCTCTACCATTTATGTTAATAGGTCGGGTAAATGTCATTAAGATGGCTATTCTCCCAAAATGTATGGGTTTTTTTCAGACATTTCCCATTATATTTAATGACAAATTCTTTAAGGGATAGGACATGATTATTAGAAAATTCTTATGGAAAGGCAAGAAATCCTGGCTAAAACTTGAAAAGTTATATTTACCAGTCTCAGAAGCTGGACTGGTATGACCTTATTTCAAATACTATTACTATGCAGGTAATATTAATATTATCACTACTTGGTTTAATTTGGCTCAGAATTATGCATTTTATACTATAGAATCCTAGTTTTTGCCCTTAAAACATCATATCTGCTTTATATCAGCCCGTTCAAACCCTGTACACCTAAATTAGCACTTTCTACTATAACTACTCTTTATATTTGGTATGAGAATCTCCCACCAAAACATTTTAAACCATACTTCTCTCAGTATACCCCTTTTTATCTCAATAGTTATTTCTCCCCTTCTACCCATGAAACACTATTTGAAACCTGGTATAGTAAAGGCTTAGTTGAGGTAGGCCATTTTATAATCAATGACATGTGCTTGATTTTGCATCTCTTAAAAATGAGTACAACATTGTTAGTTCTCATTTTTTCAGCTATCTGCAGACTCTGACTATTTCTAAAAATTGTACAAGAGTCGGTAAAATTATATCTAAGCTGGAGACAATCCCGACACAGTCCAATGTTAACAGTTTAATTTCACTAATTTACAGGATTATACTCCCAAAGTATACTAACTTTCTGAATGAATTAAAACATAAATGGATTCAAAACTTAAACGTATCTTCATCTAACTGGAAAAACATTGTAAACCTAAAACAATGGGGACTTAAATCTTTCGCAGCAACAAATTATGTTGAATATTTCACACAGAATATATTTTACTCCACACTATTTAAATCAAATGAACCCTGCTAACTCAGCCCTTTGCCCCAAATGTGCTCCTCAGATTGGCATGCTTGAACATATGTTCATCACATATCCTAAGCTAAATCTTTGGTGGGATGAAATATTGACATTTGTCTCTGAAATTATTCAATGCCCCCTGAGGAAACAGATGTATTGGATGATGCTACATACAGATTTAAGTGGGAAAGGTCTGTCCATTCCCAAACTCTATTTCATTAATATTTGCTTGATGGTGACATTTAAGTCAATTTTGGTTAAATGGAAGGATGTGGATCCCCCATTTTAGGGGCTGGCTCAATCTATTAACTGAAGTACACGTGCTTGAATGATACATTACACCACCATCAAACAAATAAATAAGTATTTACAGATATGGCAACCTTTTAAGGATAAAATTAATGCTGTTTAATTATGGATGGGAAATAGTTTTTGTGTGTGTGTGTTTTATGAATCCAAGCTGTGATAAGGAGATAGTTGTATGATAGTCTGGTACCAATTGCTTTTTGATTGGTTGTACCACTCGTTTGAAATGAAATTTAAAAAAAGAAAAGGATTTCAACAGTACACATCAGTAAAATCCAGCAGAACATGATTAATTTAGTACCACAGGCTTTCATAAACAGAAAACAATGTGAACCCTTCTTAAATGCCTCCAATGAGGGAGGATTCCTAAGACAGAACAGCAAAGGGTTCCAAATAACTTAAACTATCACCAGTAAAGAGATCCTTCCCAAAGCTGGCCACATTTGGCTAAAACTGGTTGTAATTTCACTATGTTTATTCAAAGAAAAAAAAAAAAAGAGTTTTTTGCATGTTTACCGTGGTTAGTCATTTTATTTTCTGTGTTCAAAGAGAAAGATGATTGTCATTTGAAATATTGACAGGAGCTTTTTGAATGCAGCTCCTTTGTACAGACTGGGACCTATCTTTTTTCTTCACACTGAACTATCAGTTTCTAGAAGTGAGCACCTGGCAGTAGCAAAAGGCCTTGAATTATTTATTTAAAAGTTTTGTTGTGTTCTCTCAGGGCATATATTTTTAGAAAAGGTTCTGACTGTTACTGCAGACCCCCCACCCCACAGTTACTCCTCAGTCAGAAATGACTAGCTAAAAACTTGGCTCCTGATCAGCAATGTCTTGGTCACAACTACCATATTGCCTGTTAGTCTCCTTTATACTGTTGCTACCAAAAGTCTCTATCCAAACAAGTCATTTATCCAAATGAGTCAGATGCCTGTCAAAATAATTTTGCCTATGACAATAACCAAATATGATCCCAAATCTCCAAAGTTGAAACAGTGTAATCCACGAGTATGGGGTGATATTCAGGTGCATATTAAGGATGAACCGGTTCTGGATCCGAATTTGGTGAACATGCCAAAATCCAGAGTTTTGGACACCAGCAAAGCAGGTCTGAAGAAACTTGGTTTCCCTTGGGTATTTCAGCCCTTTGACATTATGACACAGCAGATTCTACAGGGTGCACACACTGAGCATTTCCAAGTTTTTGGCAAGTCACATGACCTGCAACAGCCAAGCAGCAATGCTCGAGATCAGGAACTCCTTTGGTTGTACTAATCTCAGTGACATTTCCAGCTCTCACTCACACCGGTGAAGGACCTGTGGTAGCAGTGGCAACTAAAGAAGATCCTTTTATGTGAAAAAGAGTAACGTTTGATAAGAAAACTTTAGAAATCTGGAGAATCTTGCATTATCATTCCAGTTAGCTAATTCTAACTACACAGTACTTAACTGCAGTTTGAGGCAAGCAGGCTAGGGAAATCATGTTGAAGAACAAAGGATAAAGTGCACAGTGCAAGGATGCACTGTCAGCTGCAGGCCCTGCTACAGGAGCACAGAAGGAAGAATTTAGCAGACTATGAAAGCTGCAGGAGAGATTTTTTGAAAGCTTTATTTTACAATTGTTTTTACTGAGTGTGGGTGGTTTAGAGGGCACATTTTCTTTTATTTTGCCCCCCCCTTCCACGTAGCAGGAGCAGGGCAGCTTGAATTTAGCAGACTGGTAAAGGTGCAGAGGGGATTTTGAAGGATTTATTTCATAAATACTTTTCTATTGACCTCTAAGAAGATGGTAGCATATGTTTTCAGCACCCAAAACCCGGTAACAATATCCTACCTAACCCATCTATCTTTCTAACATCCATAGTTTAAAAATACCTTACCAGATAGGAGGGACCCTGAAGTGTTGATATATCTATTCATTTCATCATGAAAATCATCTGGTTTCAGTAAATCCATCATTTAGTCAGTCAGCCTAGAAACAGTCTCGCAGCATAAACCAAATGGTGCTTGCGACCAATATAACAGAAGAAGAGGATCTGAAGAAAAAAGTGCTTGTTTTCACAACACTTGCTCAAAATTGGTGACCAGAAATCTACAGCACAGAGAATGAAAAATGATATACGGTAGTATTTATAGCACAGTGACTGATGGATGTCAAATACCATGCCTCTCTACAGGAGGCATGCACAGAATGCATGCTGGCTCAACTCAGGCAACAAGATCATACCATCCAGCAGCTCTGAAACCAGGTGGAGGACAACCAGAATCAGGGCTGATAGGACACATTTTGGCTGGTCAGGTTCCTGAGTGTTGCAAAGAAAAGGAAATCAACTTATTCATTCAATATGTATTACTGAACCACCATCTACATCAGAGACCCAACCCACTTGAGACTCAGTACTTACATTGAATCCTCATACCTTCTAAATCCAGCCGGCAGCCTCACCTCATCCTGGTAAAATTCTTCTGATACACAGTAAAATCAAAAATAATGCTACTGCTCAGTGAGTAGGGGCAACCACAGTGGCAGGGGCACAAAATCCAGATACTTCCTAACTTCTTGCCAACCCTGTAGGATTAGTGAAGAACCTTCACTAACATAAGGAAGGCTCTTATGAAGCTCAACATACCCTACCCCACTACTCTGAAAATCCTTTTTAACAGGGTGCCACACTCATTTGAGTTTCCTGATACTGTTGAGGGCCTTGTTTTTTGATGATGCCCCCATGCACAAATCCCAACCACCCAGACTACCCAGACTAAGGCTACCTCCCTGTAGCAAGTGTTGGACATGGCCCCAGCCCCTTCCCACCCATGAGGCACACCCTCCAAAAGGCTGCACTGTTGACTCCACTAGGGTTGATGAAAATCCCTGGATACCCTCACTGAAGCAATGAAGAAAAGAAAAGGGGAAAGAACAAAAACAAGGTAAAAAAAACTACTCACTCCTCATTCTCCTACTAAAAGTTGCACTGGAGAGTCCAGAGGTTCATTGGATAGCACAGGAAGGCATGTTTCAGTCAGTGAGTCCTGGGTCATTGAGGAGATGCGGTACAGAGGATCAGATGCACTCTTCTGTGTCACATCTCCTCAATGATCCAAGATTCAATGACTGAAGCAAGCTTTTCTGTTACTCCAGAGACAGATAAAGTTTTCTCTCTGGCTTCCTGTGCCACAGTGGTGGTCTCATCTCCACTCCACCCAGAAGCTCCTCAGTCTCTGTGGATGCCTACCTCATACTGAACCACCTTGCTGCCATTACCCCCAAGGACTTCACAATGGTCATAGTAGCAAAAGTCTTTTATAGGATAAGACGTTTAAGGCAGATGAGCCTTATTTATGAAATGAACAAGGTAAACCTCACCTGGCTCCACAGTTCGAGGAGGCTATCACAAAGAAGGCTTAATTAAGCCATCTGCCTAAGGTGGTGCCCTATTATGGGTCCAGGACAATTTTTCATGTACTGTGGGAGTCAGTGTGAATGTCTATCTCATAGCTGGCATGGCTGTGGCAGTGCTATATACTGCTTCCAAAATCCTACTCTTATCAATTCATCCAATGGTGTGCAATTCCCTTAACCCCCCTCCCCGCGAGGCACTCATGCTGAACACTGACTCTACCCATCCCCCTTCTGTTCCATCCTTGGGATACTGTCACCATATCCTAGTAGTTTAGTGGTCTCCCCAACCCCCAAAACACTGTCATAATTTCTCTGGTACTCTAATACCCTCCTGATCCCCAAGATACAGTCATATAATCCCTGGTAGTCTAGTGGTCCCATCCAATCCCTGGGATACTATCATAATTTCCCATGTTTCCTAGTGGACCCCTTTACAAATGAATCAAAAACATCTCTGGTAATCCAGTGATATCCTCCTTCACCCAATCCTGGTTATGAGAATCATACCCCAATCCTCCCCTGGCACACCCACTCAGCACCACTCCAGCCCTTGGCCACTGTGACTCAGTCATATAGATTGCTTCCTGATCTGCAATTGGATTTGCAAATGGCAACCAGCAAAGATGCCCACACACACACCCTCAGCTGTCCATCATCTGAATAACAGGGATCCAGCACAGGCATACAGAAACAGCTGTTTCTACAGTATGTACAGGATTGTTCCCTGTCAATCAGATAG
Source organism: Neoceratodus forsteri (assembly GCA_016271365.2). NCBI lineage: Eukaryota > Metazoa > Chordata > Ceratodontiformes > Ceratodontidae > Neoceratodus > Neoceratodus forsteri. The sequence goes on along the minus strand of CM057449.1, from coordinate 1,120,987,016 downwards.
TGGTCAATTAAGGAGGTGTGTGGAGGGTCTCTCCTGGTCCTCATCTGAAGATCTGCCAGTTGACTGGGAAGTGATCTGTATACATGAGTCAAGGCAAGGGTGGCCAGAAAGTGGTGGGTGGTAGGTACTAAGCTGATGGAGGGGTGCAGTTCCAATTCTTATAGTGATGATCAAGAGAGAGGGTACCAGGGATGTTTTTAAATCAGTCAGGATAGGGGGGGGCCACTAGACTGCCAGGGAAATTATGACAGTATATCTGGGATCAGGGGGGCCACTAGACTATCAGGGATTTTATGACAGTATCTCAGAGATTGGGGGGGTCACTAGACAACCGAAGAATTTATGATAGTGTCTCAGAGATTTGGGGGCCCACTAAACTGCCAGAGATTTCTTTCCATGGGAATCCAGGGGAGAGTGGAGAGGCTGGAGGTACTGTGTGTCACTCTGGAGACAGGAAGTGGAGCCATGATGTGCCCTGGTGTGAATTACAGAGCTCCAACATAGGGAGACAATTTAGATAAGGCACTGTTAGAAGCCATTGCACAATGACAGAAAAGGGGAAGGTGCTGCTGGTGGGGGACTTCAGTCATGCCGAATACAGATTGGAACTGACCAGCTGCAGCTTCAGCTACAAGTAAGGACATCCTGGACTCCCTGCATGGGGCATGCCTCAGGCTATTAGTCTGACAGCCAACTTGTGATGAGGATATACTGCACCTGGTGCTCACCAACAGGGACAGTAATGCAGACCTTGAGGTGAGAAGCCACCTGGGTACCAGTTATCACTGTACAGTGTGGTTCAACATAGGAATGGCAGCAGAACTGAGCCACATAAGGACAAATGTCCTAGATTTCAGGAGGGCAGGTTAAAAAAAACTGCAAATTCCTCAGAGATGACCAAGTGGGGGGTATTACCTCGGTGATGTGCAGAAACAGCGGGTGAAGTTGAGGGTGGGTATTGTGAAGGCAACAAAGCTCTGCTCCATAAAGGAAGTGAGTAAGAACAGGAGGAAAAAGAGACTACTACAGTTATCAAAAGAAGTGGCTGAAAAGATAAAGGCTAATAGAGTAGCATTCATGAGGTATAAAGAGACGCAGAAGAAAGAGGAAAGGGGAGAAATATCAGGAGACACAGATGGAGGCAGGGAAAGCAATAAGGAACACAAAGGCAGAAAACAAGGAAAGAATAGCCCAAGGGGTAAAGAAAGAGGACAGGATTTTTGTTAGATACGTTAGTGAAAAGAGGAAGGTCAGGTGCAGGACTGTGAGATTATCAAAGGAAGTGGGGACTGTACAAGGGCGGATCAGGAAAAGACAGCTATTCTGAACAAATACATTTGTTTGGCATTCACAGATGAAAGGGAAGGGGAGGGGCCACATAAAAGCAACAGGAGACCTGGATGGAGGGAGGTAGCCACTAGTCCTTTTTCAGAGAAGAGTGTCCTGAAGGGGACTCACAAATCTGAAAGTGGACAAAGCTACTCAGTGAGATGAGTTGCATACAATTAAGGTAGTTCAGGGAGATATAGACTGCACCTCTCACAGTTTTTTTAACAGCTAACTGGAAACAGGAGTGGTTCTGGGGAACTGGAGGATGGCAGATGTAGTCCCACTTCACAAAAGTTGTCGAAGGGAGGAGGCTGGCAACTATAGGCCAGTCAGACTGACATTAGTGATGAGGAAGTTGATGGAGACACTGCTAAAGGAAAGTATTGTGGAGTATCTTGAATCTAGTGGGTTACAAGACTTGAGGCAGCAAGGATTCACAGCGGGGGAGTCATATCATATATATATTTTAAGTACTGACCCCCCCAGCTTGCTCCTCACCAGCCTAATTGTTCTCTCTCTTATCCCCCTGTCTTATCAACACTAGGCCCATCCATCCCCTTATTCTTCCTTTCCCAACCTCGGATAGGAGCTCACTACCCTGGGTTGTGACATCCTACCATGCCCCGTACTTTATAGCATTCAATCCCGGGGCTCACACATAATCCTTTTCTCCATCCACCTTCTCTACATCCCATTTTACCAACTCATTTCTGTGCACCGTGCCCTTCTAGCCTTTCTCCCCTTACCTCCCTTCCTCCCTTCCCCCCTATCTTCACCTCTACCTGGTGTATATTTTAATTTTTTTCTTCCATTACTTTCTCCTGCAACCTTCGATAACCTGCTTTATCTTCCTATAGACACTTCTATGTATGTAAATATCATGTAATCTGTACAATATCTGTATAATTCTATGTACATATGAACTTCTTTTTCTTCCTCTCTGTAAAGAGTATTATCTGTATTGCCTTGTAAATACCTGTGTTGACCTGTATATACAATTGTTCATGATCCACCCAGGTCCATCTTGCAAATGAGCTTCTGCTCAACGATGAACGCCTGGTTAAATAAAGACTTGATTGATTGATTGATATCAAACAAATCTGATTGATTTCTTTGACTGTGTGACTATTGACATAGGTCAGGGGGGTGGCAGTGGATGTGGCCTACCTAGATTTCAGTAAGGCTTTTGACACTGTTCCACATAGGAGACTCCTGAGGAAACTGGTCAGCTTATGGGCATGTCCTAAGTTGGTAGACTGGGTAGAAACTGATTAAGGAATAGCTGACAGAGGGTGGTGCTAAATGAAGTTTACTCCAGAGAAGGGGAAGTGACCAGTGGGGTGCCACAGGATTCAGTACTGGAACCGATCCTCTTTAATGTCTTTATAAGTGACATTGCAGATAAACTGGAAGGGAAGGGAAAGTCTGCCTCTTTGCAGGTGAAGCCAAAACTTGCAATAGGGAGGATTCTCCAACAAGGGTGGATAGAATGTGCAGAGACCCAAGAAAACTTGAGGAGTGGTCAAGGGTATGGCAACTGGGCTTCAATGCAAAAAAGTACAAAATCATGCATTTAGGGCACAGAAACCCAGAGATGAAGTACAAGACTAGGAGAAGAAACATTGACAGTCACCAAACAGGAAAGGGACCTGAAAGTAATCATATCTGATGACCTATAGAAGGCCAGGCAGTGTGACAAGGCAGTTGATAGGGCCAGTTGGATGTGCAGATGAATAGGAAGGGGTATCACCAGCAGAAGAAAGGAGGTGATACTGCCACTGTAAAGGTTGCTGGTGAGACCCCAGCTGAAGTACTGTGTCTTTCTGGAGACCACATCTCCAGAAGGACATAGACAGAGTGGAGGCTGTCTAGAGGAGATTAGCTAAAATGGTGCTGGGTCTGCATTAGAAGTACTTCAAGGAGAGATCAAATGATCACATATGCCCTTGCACATTTCCTATGTAATATGCTCTTCCAGCTGTCATTTTATGTATATATTGTTTTTGCTATATATTCACTGTCCTTGCCAGGACCTTCTTGCAAATGAGCCTTGCCCAAAGGAGTTTCATCCTGGTAAAACAAATAAATGAAATGTACACCCTGGAAGAGAGGAGGGAGAGGGGGGATATGATAGAGACCTATAAATACCACATCAGGGAAAATAAGGTTCACAAGAACAAGGGGACATGTAATAAAGCTGGAGGTGGGTAAATTCAGGAGAGATCTGAGGAAGTAATTCTTCCTGGAAACAGTGGTGTATGCCTGGCAGTCTTTCAGTGGAGGTAGTGAGGTGTGAAAATAATGGTGGGATTCAAGAATGTATTGGCTAGACATAAGGGAATCTTGATGGAAAGCAAGGGAGGAGACATCCTGAGATCAAGTAGAGTCTGTGGTAACACTGTAGGCAGGAAAACAATAAAGCAGACTAGGTGGGCCAAGCAGTCCTTATCTACCATCTGATTCCATGTTTCTTTGATTTTATGGCAGCATCTCAGTGATCAGTGTAGGGACCACTAGAGTACTAGGATAATCATGACATTCTCTTGGGGATCAGGGTGACACTAGACAACCAAGAAAATATGACAGTATCTTGAGGATCAGGGGACCACTACACTAATAGGGTCTACTTAGTGATCACCACACAGTGTGGTTCACAATAAGCACAAATATGGAGACAAGTCATACAAAAACAAGGATATTGGACTTTAGAAGGGCTGACTTTGGCAAAATGGATCAATCAATCAATCAAATTATCCAGGTGAGCACCATTGAGCAAGCTGATTTACAACGTGGACCTGCATTACACAAGTCAAGTAACAAAGCATTTATATACAGACAAATAGACAGTAGATGCAAGAGTACAACAGTACAGGTAGGCCTACAATAGACAGGATAAGTAAAAATACATTTGGGTTCAGGTAAAAGACAGTCGGTAAGGGTATACATAACAGTAGGGTAGCAAGTCAGTAAAAATGTATACCAGATACAACAACATACATGGTTTAGTATTCCTGTAAGGTAAAGGCATTATAGTCCAGCGAAGAGATTAGTTCAAGTGGATGCTACAATCGAAGAGACATACATAGTCAGTTTAAAAAGACCCAGGCGCATCAAGGGGGAGACATGTGTCGGGAGAAGTGGGCAGCCAGTGAGAGAGGGGGGTCTGGAACTGGGATAATACTAGGAGCGAAGGAATGAGATGCTGTGGGTATACAAGGAATAGGTGGGTGAGGGAGGGTGAGATTTAGGGTGGTAGATAAGTAGGTGGCTCAGGGACAAATTATGCACTGATACAAGAAGGAAGGAGGATGGGAAAAGCAGGGAGGATGTGGAAGGGGGGTGTAAGTAAGCTAGGATCATTGGAAGCAGTTGCAGGCTTCTGTAATGTATTTTGAGTATAAAGTCTTAAACACAGTGAGACTAACAGGAGTCCTCAGTTTCAGTGATTTCTGTAGCACATTCCAGAGCTAGGATCGTTGGAAACAGTTGCAGGCTTCTGTAATGTATTTTGAGTATAAGTACTTAAACACAGTAATACTAACAGGAGTCCTCAGTTTCAATGATTTCTGTAGCACATTCCAAAGTGACGGTAGAATGAATACTATGGCAGCTCTCCCAAAACAAGTTATGGCTTTGGACACTTTCAGAGAAATCAATGAACAGCTTCTTAGGGCATAGGTTCCAGGCATATTGAGAGTCAGGCAATCAACAATGTACTGTGGAAGTTTGCCAGTGATAGCTCTGTATGTCCAGAGAGCTGCATTTTTATTTTGTCTGTAGTGCAGGGAGGTCCAACCTATGGCCGCATATAAAGAGCAGTGATGGGTGGAGAAGGGGAGACCAGTGATGAAGCACAGGGCTCTGTGGTAAAGTACTTCCAATTTACTGAGGTATGAAGTAGCACATTGGTTGTATATAAAGTCAATGTAATCAATTAGGGAAAGGAAAGTAGACTGAACTAGCTGTCTTTTGGCCTCTGTAGTTAGTAGGCAGTTTAACCTGAAGAAGAGACCTAGTCTCTGCCTCAGTTTTTTTAACAAAGCCTCCAGGTGGTCTGCAAAGGAGAGTTTGAAGTCTAGCCAGACCCCCAGGTATTTGAATTTTGACACAAATTCCAGGGTTTCTCCTAGGAGGGTGGTGATGGGTGGTAGAGCAGGGTAGGCTGCATGGTTAATAGGTGAAAATAGCATCGCCTTTGTCTTTTTGGTGTTAAGTAGCAATTTTTTACTAAGGCGCTGGTATTGAAGTATGTTGAAGTCAGCTTGCAGGTCGCCACAGGCAGTTTCAGGAGTTGTACGGCTTAGGTAGATCACTGTATCATCTGCGAACAGATGAATTTTCACCTCATCGGTGCCTGAGTCTATATTGTTGATGGAAAACAGGAGTGGCCCCAGGATGGATCGCTGAAGGACACCTCTTTTTAACAGATTTGAGGGGGAGAGTTCACCTTCGGTCTTGACCTGTTGGTGCCTATCAGAAAGGTAGTTGTGGAACCAACACAAGGAGGTAGAATCTAGACCAATAGCTTTTAATGAAGAAAGAAGGAGGCTGTGGTCGACAGTGTCGAAAGCCTTACTTAGGTCTAGAAAAATGGCGCAGACAAATTTTTTGTTCTCCAGCTCATGCTGCCAGTCATTTGTCACCTTGGCCTGGGCCGTGATTGTACTATGTTCAGTTCTGAAACCAGATTGCATTGGGTTTAGCAGGTTAGTATCATCTATGAAAGATTTCAGCTGGGCATTCATGATTTTTTCCAGAAGTTTTGATAGCACTGGGAGAAGGGAGATGGGTCTGTAGTTGTTTAGATCACAGGGGTCTTCAGATTTAAACAACTGAATAACATGTGCAGTCTTCTACAGTTTGGGGAGGGTCCCTTGAGAAAGGGACAAGTTAAATAGATGCGTAATAGGTACGGCCAAGACATGATAGGCAATCTTTAGGTAGTATGGATCGAAGATGTCAGCGCCAGCACTTTTCTGGTGTCCAACTAGAGGTGGAGGAGATCTTTGACCTCTTTTAGTGAGGCAGCAGAGACTGAAAAGACTGCATCTGAGGGACTAGATTCTGAAGGTAACGTGGTAAGCTGGGAGCGTAGGCTGCATGCAGGTGAGTTATCAAAAGCTATCCTTGCAGTAGCAAAGTGATTGTTGAAGGCTTGTAGTATCTCTTTATTGTTGTTGATAGTTACATTGTCAGAAATTATTTTTGAGGGGAGAGTGTTTCCTGTGGTATTACCAGAAAGTTATTTTATTGTGGACCAGAACTTGGTAGGGCAGTTGGAGGCAGTGTCGAGTTCAGAGGGATAGAAGTTGGACTTGGTTTCCCAAATTAGCTTTGCACAGTGGTGTCTGGCTGTTCTGAAAAGATGCCAGTCTTCGGCTTTGTGGGATGTGCATGCTAGCTTCCAGAGCTTATCTCTTTACTAGTACTGCCTTGATGTCTGCTGTAAACCAACTGCACTTTCTAGCCTTTATGCGGGTTTTGACTAAGGGTGCATGGGTGTTAAGAGCGCTGGATACAATTTTGTGGAAAATGGCATATGCTGTTTCTACTGATTTGGCTAAATAGAAGGTCTGCCAAAGCAGGGAGGCTTTCAGGTCATTGATATATGCAAGTGGGTCAAAATTCCATTTTGATCTTTTGGTAGAGAACTTTGCTGAGGCTGTTGGTTTAGGGACTGCTCTTATGCCAGCAATAAAGCAATGGTCACTAACATCGGCAGAAAAGATCCCAGCATGGGAGAAGAAATGGGGTTTGCTTACTAGAAGTACATCTAATAGAGTACTTTCCGTAGGGTTTTTCTTTTTGATATGAGTAGGTTCATTAATAAGTAGAGTGAGCTCATGAGAGTCACAGAAGGATTTAAGTGGAAGAGATGCGCTTGACAGCCAGTCATAGTTAAGGTCCCCTAGTATAATTGTTTCCATTGTGTCGGTACTCATAGTAGATGATAGGTGGGACAGGAGCTGTGACCCCGAGGACAGGGGTCTATAACATCCTATGACATGGAGGGCCATTGATGTAGATATTTCAATTTTTAAGGACAGGCATTCAAAGGCATTGGCAATTGATGTAGTGTCGAGGGTAGTGACCATAAACTTGTCCTTAACATATATGGCTACATCACCACCTCTGGTTAGTCTATCGGCTCTGAATAACAGATAGTTGGGGATATTGACCTCTTGTCTGGTGTGGATGGACGAAGCCAGAATTCAGATATGACAAGTACATCCGGCTCCGTGTGGATAGCCCAAACCTGTATTGAGGTGAGTTTCTTTAAGAGGCTACACACATTAACATGCATAAAGCTGATACCTTTATACTTTGTGACCTCAGACGGTGAAGGAATTGCTTGTATAGAAACAGGGTTAAGTTTAACATTACCTGAGCATAGCAAGAGGAGGAGTATAAGTTTCCTCAGGGCAACAAGTGGTAATTTGGAAGAACTAAACCTTCTTTGGCTAGTGGAAGTATTCGCGTAGGAATGCAAGGACCTATTCTTTGTACTGTTCAGTCCTAGTGATACACATGCTAAGACCCTAGCCATATGACACCAGTAGATGCAGGTACTGGGCCGAGTAGGTAACATTCCTTGGGTAGGTAATGAGATGCCGGTGGCTGTCCAAGAGGGAGACTCAGCTGAAAGTGGCTACGACAACTTGGGGCATAACATGAGTTGTACAGGGGACTCCATGAGTAGACATTCTTGTGGTAGGGGATACGAGTCCTCTTTGGAGTAAATTCCATCTGGCGTGTACCCTAATAAGGGTAGGGTGCATAAGGTGGTAAATAGATAGAGCCAGATTGCAAGTACCATGATTAAAGTCTGGGGGTCAGAAAGAGAAACAGTTGTAAGGGCTTAATCTGGGCAAGGTATCACTAGGTAAGGCTACATGCCACGGGGTCTGAAAAGGGTTATAGGTGCCAATTCCACTTGAAGGGAGCAAGGAGATGTTTCTATGGCACAGCGACTAGAGATAGTTACGTGAAGTTGTAAACCTGATCTAAGAAGTATCACCAGCTAAGACTACACACCACAGGGTCAGCAAAGGGATGTAGGCACTGAAACCACTTGTAGGGAGCAAGGAGAATTTACTATGATACAGCGACTAGGGACAGTAATAAGAAGTCACAAATCTAATCTGAGACAAGTGGTAGGGAGACTCGGTGGGTTAGTTAGATGGGACACTTGAACCTGAAGCGGCAGCCCAAAATGTATATGTCTGTGGGCGTCCTAGGGAGGCGGGGGACGAGAGATTTGTAGGAAAGCCAATGGCAGTGGAGGGCAGGGCAAGGAGGTCTATATAATAATGGTCAGGGAGTGGGATGGGTGTGTGGGTGTAAAATTTGCAGCTTTGCCATACCTCTCTGGGTCTGGAGTCCAAGCAAGTGGTCTCGGGCGGCAGCTTCAGAAGCACCAACTGCTCGGTGGCCACGGTTCTTGCGGTGGATGAGCTGGGAGCCCTGGAGGGTTCTTGTCTGAAGGAGAAGAGAAAGCAAAGCCAATTAGTATTGGTCCCAGACAATGGTCAAGCTACCCAGTGACAAAACTAATTTACACATGAAAGGGGTCAATTTCCTTGGCGCCCTGAAGTCTGGGTGGCAGTTACAGAGGCAAAGAAAAGGGCTGTTTCACTTAATCAATCTAGCAAGAGAAGTTTGCAAGGATTACAACTTTTTTAGGCAGTTTACAGGCAGATTCTAACAAAATAGGCATACATTAGCAAGCATAAGTAAAAAAAAAGTGCCTTTTTAGCTCAGGAGACAGAGAAAAGATAAGAAGTGGTGAAGGACCAATTGGAGCAAGCCTGAAGAAGGCGCTTGCACTCCAACTGGTTTGCAGCTTTGCCGTACCTCTCTGGGTCTGGTGTTTGAGCAAGTGGTCTTGGGCGGCGGCTTCGGGAGTGCCGACCACCCGATGGCCGCGGTTCTTGTGGCGGATGAACTGGGAGCCCTGGAGAGTTCTCAGCAGAAGTAGTAGGAGAGAATTAGCATGGTCAGCCTTATGAAGGGGGAGAGGAGGGAGTGGTGAGGCAAGGGGCTGTTAGAAATGCAGTTCTGTGGGGCAGGACCGCACTATAGGAGGTGTTCTGCAGCTTTAAATTTGTGTAGGGCAAGATGGCCAATGGGAGGAGGTGCACAGAAGGGGGAGTGGTTTAGGTGTACTTAAGAACTTGTGGAGGGGGGGTGGGAGAGGGCAAAAAATTCACACAAAGAGAAATGAGTGAGTGCCTAAGGAATGCACTAACAAATGGGCAGGAAGGAAGGGTGGAAGAACAATGGAGAAAAATCAAAACTGCCATCATGGAGGCAACAAGCCTTTGTGTGAAAAAGATAAAGAAACAAAATGGAGTAAAAACCACTATGGTTCTCAAAGAGGTGGCATGGAAGGTTAAGGAGAAAAAGGCTGCATTCAAAAAGTATAAGGAATCACAGAAGGAGCACGATAGGGAACTGTATCAATTAAAGCAGAAAGAAGTGGGGAAGGCAGTCAGAATAGCAAAGGCCCAAACCGAGGAAAAGATAGCCAACTCAGTTAAGAAGGGGATAAAACCTTTTATAGGTACATTAGGGAGCATAGAAAGGTTAAGGGAGGGATAGTGAAGATTAATAAAGGAGAGTGGAGGTGGGCAGAGGGAGACAGTGAAAAGGCAGAGATACTGAATGAATACTTTTGCTCAGTATTCACAAAAGAAGAAGAGGAGGAGTTACTTAAACCAAACAATAGAAGCACTCTGGGTAGGGGGGTTGACACCAGTCCATTTACAGAAGAAAGAGTCCTGAAAGAAATCCTAAAACTCAAGGAGGACAAAGCAATGGGGCCTGACGGGATTCATCCCAGAATCCTAAAAGAACTAAGGGGGTACCTAGTGACACCACTGACCACACTTTTTAACAAATCATGGGAGGGTGGGGTGGTACCTGAGAACTGGAGGAGGGCAGATGTGATTCCCCTTCACAAAAGTGGGAGCAAGGCAGAAGCAGGAAACTACAGACCTGTTAGTTTGACCTCAGTGGTAGGGAAAATGATGGAATCACTTCTGAAAGAAAGAATTGTTGAGTACCTAGAGGTCAGCAGGGCACGGGACCCAAAGTATCATGGATTCACAGCAGGAAGGTAATGTCAGACAAATCCTATTAATTTCTTTGACTGGGTGACCAAAGTAATAGACCAGGGAGGGGCTGTGGATATGGCCTAGACTTTAGCAAGGCATCTGACACAGTACCGCAAAAGATTAATAATCAAGTTAGCCAGCCTGGGAATGGGTACTAGGGTGGTAGCGTGGGTAGCAAACTGGCTGCACAACAGGACGCAGAAGGTAATAGTGAATGGAACTCATTCCAAAGAAAGGGGAGTTACTAGTGGAGTACCTCAGGGCTCAGTACTGGGTCTAGTCCTCTTTAACATCTTTATAGGTGACATTGCAGAGGCTCTGGAAGGAAAGGTATGCCTCTTTGCAGATGACATAAAGATCTGTAACAGAGTTGATATACAAGAGGGAGGTAAAAAGGATGAGAAGGGACTTGGTAAAGTTGGAGGAATGGTCAGATGTATGGCAACTAAGATTCAATGCAAAGAAGTGCAAAGTAATGCACCTGGGAAACAAAAAACAGAAGAAGAGTACACAATGGCAGGGGAGGTACTAACAACAACAATAATGAAAAGAGACTGGGGGTAATCATATCAGATGACCTAAAGGTGGGTAAGCAATGTGAAAAGTCAGTAAGGAGAGCTGGGGGGATACTGGGATGCATAGGGAGGGGCATCACAAGTAGAAAAAGGAAAGTGGTTATCCCTCTGTACAGACAGTTGGTGAGACCCCATCTGGAGTACTGCATGCAGTTTTGGAGACCCCATCTATGCAAGGACATAGACAGGATGGAAGCAGTCCAGAGGAGGGCAACTACAATGGTGCAGGGTCTGCATCAGAAACCATATGAAGAGAGACTGAGAGAGCTTAATATGTATACCCTTGATGAAAGGAGGGACAGGGGGGACATGATGGAAACTTTCAAGTACCTCAAGGGAATCAGCAAAGTCCAGGACGGTAGCATCTTTCAGAAAAAGAGATGTGCAAGAACAAGGGGGCACAATTTAAAGATAGAGGGGGGACGACTCAGGGGTGATGGTGAGGAAATTCTTTTTCACGGAGAGAGTGGTGGACACATGGAACCACCTTCCTGGGGAGGTTGTGGGGTCTAAAACAGTGGGAGAATTCAAACATGCATGGGACTGACATAAGGCAATTATAGTGGGGGTTTGCAGGAAGTAGGTTGTTGGTTAACTAGAACCTGCAGCTTATCCAATAGGAATGGAAATGGGCAGACTGGGTGGGCCAAGTGGTCCTTATCTGCCGTCAAAGTCTATGTTTCTATGTTTACGCTCATAGCAGTGAGCACTAGACTGGTGGTGCTCATACGAGGAAGTTTAAACAATTCAAATGAAAAAGTAGAACACTCACCCCTGACAGAAAGCCATAAAAAACAAAGTCACACTCAAAAAGAGTTTAGTTTGTTCATTTTTACTCCCATTCAGCACTGAAACGGTACAATGTCAGGATGTCTTACGTTTCACCCATTCATTTGGGCTTCAACAGAGATAATGAGAACAGTGTTTGCTGTGCTTAAATGCAACCAGAGACACAATTGTTTAATCATCCAACCAATACAAGCAATGGATCAATTAAGTAAACAACCCATCACAACCTGTGTCATTACAGCTCAGTGTTCAATGAATTAACCTCAATAAAATGCAAAGTTCCTATATGTGTTGTATAAGTTCTGTCTAATACATAGGAAACTTTAAGTCCATTACACATTCAGTATTCCTCTTTCTTTCTGTCAGACGCCTCTATAAAGATATCAAAAATGATACAAATAAATTTCTCATTGAGATATAAACCCTTCTATTTCATATACTGGGATTCTGAGGAACGGGGAGGGGGAAGAGAATGGAGAAAACAGATAATCACAACATTGTAACCAGGGAGGGAGACATTCAAAATTGTGTTTCCCTTCTTCACTTTACTTCAGTGATCTAACATTCATATGACTGATGTCCATTTTATTTTCTCTTTTTTATCAAAAAGGGCTTCAGTTCGAATTTGTCATTCAGTCTCTGTGCCTTTGTGACTCCCAATTTATAAATCCAAAACTGTTCTTTCTCATTTAGCAGATTCTCAATGTTTCCACCCCTAACAATTTTAGGGATGTATTCATGGCCCATAGCGGAAACTTTATGTCTCTCTTTATTCTCACTGTTTTTCATATGTAGGGCCATAGCATATCCACAGTTACCATTCTTTATTGCTAGTAGGTGTTCATTTGGTCTGAGGCGCAACTTTCTTTTGGTCTGGCCTACATAAAATGTGCCACAAGAGCAAGTTAATTTACAGACCACCCTGTCAGAATTACAATCAATAGAATTCTTGATTTTTTCAGTTCTACTCTTTCTGGGGTTCACAAAAGTTTCTGTTCTCTGCATCATGGAACATGTATTACAGAGTGTACAAGGTCTTGATCACCATTTTGTAGTCTTTATCCTAGTACTGTCTTTTGACTGGTAACTGTGGACCAGATGGTTTCTCAAATTAGGACCCCTCCTATATGACACTCTAAAGGTTTTTTAAAAAGAGAGTCTAACGGCGGCAGTCCTCTCAACATTGCAAATGATTTTTTACAGTGTTGGTGAGTTATCTGGATCCGCCCCCAAATGTAGTAACAAATGTCTGTTCCCCTCCTGGGTTTTGTTGTCTTTTTTCTGTCTACAGCAAATTTTCTTTTGGCACAGAGAACACCATTTCATTTGCCTAAAGAATATTGTTCTAGTTGTACTCCCTTTCCCTCAGCCTGTCAGATAATTCACCTGCACTGACCCTATACAAATCATCAGTCCCACAATTTCTCTTCATTCTCATAAACTGTACCCTGGGCAGGTTTTTAACTACACGTCCAGGGTGGCAGCTTGTGGCTAGCAATAAACTATTACAATCAGTGGGTTTCTTGTATAGGTCTGTAATCAGTGAACAGTCAGTTTCTTTCATGATTTTCAAGTCTAAAAAGAGAATATCTTTTTGATCTGCACTCACTTTAAACCACAGGTTCTCATTTGATCTCTCCAAATATTTTACAAAATCATCCAGCTTAGGCCTTGTGCCATTCCATATCAAAATGATGTCATCAATAAAGCACTTGAAAAAAGCTACCTTATCAAAGTAGGGATTTGTATCAGGGTTGAATACATATTCTTCTTCCCATCTTGCTAAATACAAATTTGCAAGACTAGGTGCTAGAGTTGTTCCCATAGCTGTACCACTTATTTGTTTATAGATTTTCTCCTTTAATATAAAGATATTATTTTCAAGCACAATCTCAATGAGGTTCACCAACATATTAATTTTCCCTTGTGATAATGTGGTGTGTTGTACTAGGCTCTCTTCTATATTCGTATACAGGGCATCCACATCTAAGGTGACAAGTCACCATTCATGCTGTTTGTATAGCTCTCAAAAAAGAAAGAATCTGAATGGTGTCCCTGATATGGCTCCTAGAAAGAGGCACAACTGGGGACAAAAAACTATCCACAAATTTGGTTAAGGGTTCAGTGCCCCACTCTATCCCTGAAACAATAGGGCAGCCTAGAGGTTTTATGGATCCTTATGTATTTTGGGGAGTGTATACAAGGCAAGTTTTTAAGGGGATTGGACTGTCAAATAGAACAGCTCATTACTGCTAATAAGGTCATTCTGTTATAGTTCCAATAAATATAACTCAATCATCTGTTTATTCTGCTGTGTAGGATTAAAAGTGAGAAGTTTATAAAATTTAGAGTCTGAAAGCTGATTTAATATTTCAGATTCATAATGAGATGTATTCCACACAACAGTACTGCCCCCTTATCAGCAGGCTTGATAACTATGGAAGTATTGTTTATTAATGTTTTCAGTGCTAGCCGCCTCTCTTGTTTTGTGAAATTACAGTAAGGAAGTTTTGGAATCTCCTTAAATGTGTTTTCCATATCTGCTATGCAGCATTCTAAAAAAATATGATACTCTAGGGTGTAATGGAGAACAGAATGTGGAGGGGGGCCTAAAACCTGAGTCTGTTATTTGTATAGGTATCTCACTCACTTGTGTATCCCCATTATCTTCACCCCATTCCTGCTAACAGAGCCAGAAAAAAAATCTTTAAGTTCAACTTCCCTGCAAGGAGCACTAGACAACTCTTCCCATTTTAAGCCTCGTCCAGGGGAAGGGGGGATACAGATGGATGCCAGCTGACATCGAACCAGATTAAGCTGTTAGATGTATTTTTAGTGAATGGGGGAATTTGGCCAGGACACCGGGGAATTTCCCCTACTCATCAGTAGGGGGAGCCCCTGGCCATCCATTCCAAGATGGCCATTTCAGAGGAGCTGGTAGACAGGATGGATGTGGAGGAGACATGGGAGCAGGCCTCCTCCCCTGGTCTCACAACTCAAGAGGCCGTCGATGCTGCAATGATGGTTGCTGATTTTTTGGAGGAGGACGCTGTCACTGATGTTTTTTTCTGCTCGGTGGAGTTAAGAGAAGAGGTGGTTTCTACCAACAAATGGAAGGTACCTGATAAAGCTTCAATCTGTCTGAATAATAATATGGTCAACTCTGAAAGACGTACTGATAGCTTGAGAATGCAGCAGTTACAAGCAGAGAAAGAAAACTGTTTGATGAAAGCTCATGAAATTGATATTAAATTGGGCAGGCTCACCACACATTCCTCTCCTGTTAAAAGTAATGCCTGTTCTGTCAGTCAGAGTCAGCTGGTCAGTGACGCACTTTCATCAAAGAATGCCGTGGCTTCGGCCGCTCCTGATCCGCCTAGTGACTTGCAGCATATTGTTGAACCAGAGGGGACTTCCACCACAGCTGGCAATAGAAATGGCCAGGGGGTAGTGTGCCTAGAGCTGCAACCCCCTAAATCTAGAGATGCTGTGAATACTTCTAAAACTGTCAAACACAGGTTTGGTGTGGGACCGCAATCCATAGATAACACTTGCAGAAGCACTAAGTCCCTGGATACAGCAGCAAATGGAGCCAAAACAAAACCTGCTTTCTTCTGGAAAAAACAAAAGGTTATGTAGCCTGGAGTCAATTTATTTATTAATTTTTAATTTATTTAATTTAATTAGTATTTCGGAAAGACCTTTGAGTGTGAGCTCTTTTACAAAGGTTCCACGTCAGGGTGGACAATACGACAATACACATATTCAGTGGTGACAGAGGCCTGATCATTAGGCATTAAAGAGTGACTGCATGAGAATTAGACACATAGGAGAAAAACAGAGCAGTTGTAATAGAATACTAAGCTATTTCTAATTGGTTGCCCTAGGTAGCACGCCTCTGGAAACCTCCAAATCCATTGATAGACTATGGCAGAGTAACTGCACAGGGTTTAATGCTATCCCAGATGGCGAGAGGCTGGGTGACAGTGAAATAAGGGGGATTGGGTTTGAACCTACCACAGAGAGCGAGAGGTGGGGTGATAGTGAAACGGGGGGGCTAAGATGGGGGGAGCAGCTCCAGAGGGCTTTTTCAAGTAGGGTGTGCATGGAGGGTTAGGGAGGGGCAGTACCAAGAGCATTTAAAGAGGACTGATAGCTTACTTAACCTAGGCTGGAATGGAGGCAGGGTTCTCTAGGTAGCCCTGCTGGGTGCTACCTTGGGGGTAGGCCTGTCTATCAAGTGGGGCCTGAGAAGCAGGTACATTTTGAGCTAGACATTAGGTGCTGTTTGAGGCCTGCTTTGAATTGAGACAGGCTGTTGTTTGTTTGTAATTTCATAAGGAGTTCATTTATCCAGAGGGGAGCCTGACAGGAGAAAGCGTGCTGCCCTAGTGAAGTTCAGCGGAATGGTATGGACAGTGCTCCATTCTTCCTCCCTCTGGTGATGCGTGATGAGAGAGAAGCCTTGAGCAGGTTTCCTATACAAGGTGTTTTTTTTTTCGAGGAGTGCCTTCTTTCCCAGAAGGCAAGTTTGGTATTTGATCCTGTCTTTTAGGTTAAGCCAGTTTGTACGCTCATACAGGGTGCAAGTATGAGTGTAGTGATCTGCACACAGGGTGAGGTGGCATGCCTTACTGAGTGCAATTTGGACCCTTTTGAGCACTATATCAGTAGCAGCTCCATAGACCACTAGCCCATAGTCTATCATGAAGAGTATGGAGCTGGAGACTAAGATTCGGAGTGCTTCTGGGGTGAAGGATTTCTTTTGCCTATATAGGACCCCAATCTTTGTGTTTACCACTCTGACAAGGGAGTCTATGTGGTGCATATAAGTGAGAGAGTCATCAATGGTGACTCCAAGGTACTTGAACAAGTGCACCTGATCTGCTCACCAGCCTTATTGGTGATTACGAGGGGAGCATGCCTGCGTTTGTTGTAGGGGCTGGATTGTAGCATGGCCTTGGTTTTCTTGTAATTTAGTAGCAGCTTTTGCCTACTGAATCAGTCCTTGACAAGTAAAGCCAGACAGGATGCCCTTGCAGCCAGTTCTACACTTTTGGCCCTGCATCTAGGAACAAGGACATTGGGACTGGTACCTTGTCGCCAATCCATGCCCTGGAAGATGTGAGCTGGATACTGGGGGCAGACAGTCAGTAGATCCCAGATCAATCAGATTCTACCTTCCAAAAATATAAAGCATCTACCTTAAGAATGGCAAGAGAAGTAGTCACGGAAACTACAACAATTGTGAGCTCCAATGAACCCCAGGGTAATTTAATAATTAAACAAAGCTTACAAAACTCTGTTTCAAGTGTTACTGAAAATGCAAACAGTAGGCACTATGCACTATTGGGGCGCAGTGGCTATGTACGCATATCTGGGGTGTGTAGCTACTCTGCATCCACTGTGCCCCCTGCAAGGCATGCTTGAAGGGGGGGTACACAGACTCACCTCACCCGATCCCCCACATCTGTGGACAACTCTGTGCTGGGGGCTTTCTGGGGGGGGTGCCAGCATTACATGGTATTCAATAACCCGCGTAGTGCTGGCTGCATTGGTGTGGAGGGTGGGACAGGGTACACCAGGCTAGACCCTGCCATAACCCACTGCATGCCCCCACTGACACAGGCCATCAGTCTCCAGGTGACCATGACAGGGCACACTGTGCTGCCCCTGACCACTGGGCAGTAGGTGGTGGCAGTGTCAGCTGGAAGGATGAGTGCCTGACATGTTTGGGAGCAGCAGCACCAGTGGGGGATGGTGCCGTGTGGGTCTGGGTGCCTGCTGTTGGATTGCACAGCCCCGGACCTGTGCCACCCTACACTGTGGGATCCACTAAGGGTCCCAGGGAGGCATCCCATTGTATTCCTCCCTGGTAAGATGACTCTTCCCCTGGCCACCCTGCAGAGTCCTATGCACTCGCAGGGGGGCCGGGGACAGGTGGCCAGGATTGGCGAATGCCAGCATGGGTGCACCTGTCCACAGGGTGCAGGGACGCGGGCAGGGGTACACAACATTTCCATGTACTCCCACCCACTTTGTGCATAGTGCCCATTGTAAATACAGCTGAGTCAGTAACTAGAAGTCCCAGGCAGATAGCAGAGGGTCCCCTGCAACTGGGTCCATCTGAGGAGAACTTAAGTGTTGAATTAGAACCTATGTTTAAATTTTCAGATTTATTTCAGAACAAGGGGGAACCTGCTGCTAGAAGGAACGTGATATGGCTATTGTATAAAGGGGGGCTAGAGTCTCCACCAGACAGTCTGAACATTGCAAGAGTCCTACTAAAAGGCTCAATGAAGTTTTTCTCCTCAGAAATCTTTGCCTTAATTAGTATTGGGAATTCAAATTATGATGTAAGCTGCAAACCGTTTTTAGCATGGACAGGTTTTGGGTGCAGTATCAGGGCCTGAAAAATACCCCAGCCTGGATTCCATTCCAGGCAATTCCAATTACTAAGCCACTGGTAAAGATTATTACAGTTATGTTTAAAAGTGAGGAGGTGAACATTGAGGACATCCTATGCTGGGCAGACCCACACCCATGCTAGACAGCGAACGGATCTGGGATGGTGGGTGGAGAAAAAAGGTAAAACTGTTTTCGACCAATTCAGGTTCTGTGCATCTCCCTAGCAACTTTTTTTGGGAAAAGATTGAGGCTCCCTCTTTTATGTAGGGCAATCCTGGTCATGTTTCAAATGTGGTTCTCGCACTCATCTTAGTTCAGCTTGTGACACCACCAGGTGTAGTCATTATCTCGAATATAGACATGTTGCAGCAAATTACTTGAACCTATTTAAGTGCAATCCTTGTTAACGGACTGGGCATGGTTATGGGTGGTGTCCATGGGCCTTTCACAATAGAGAATACTGTCCCTCTCATGAGGGCCTGATGAATACTACCCAACAGACACAAGCCAAAAGGATAGCAGAGCAAAGCCTTAGGGCTGTCAGAGAAACCTTGGCAATAGACAGGGTTACTTCAGTACAAGAAGTCTCAGGCCCTCAAAATACAGACATGCACCCCAGTGGAGGTTCACTCATCATTAGAAATTACATCAGTAAACTCCATTAGAATGGAGGAAGGTTTTTCCCCAGCCCAGGCTTCTGAGAAATCAGTTGAGGCAACTGCTTCTGAAATTCCTTCCTCCTTCTCCCTCCCTCCCCCAGTGAAAGATAGAACATTCAAACTAGTCGCACAAAAGAAACATTCCAGGCTAGGGATGTTCCCAACACCTAGAAAATCTGGGGACTTAGGGGAACAGACGGACACGGGAACATCCTCATGGAAAAAAAGGAAATAAGTATGCTGCTCTGACCACTGTACCATCAGAAGAGGATTCAGGTGAGGAA
This sequence comes from Neoceratodus forsteri, assembly GCA_016271365.2. Classification (NCBI taxonomy): domain Eukaryota; kingdom Metazoa; phylum Chordata; order Ceratodontiformes; family Ceratodontidae; genus Neoceratodus; species Neoceratodus forsteri. The sequence continues at coordinate 1,120,967,856 of CM057449.1, read as the reverse complement.
GAAACTGATACCTCTTCCATAGCTTCCACCACAGGCACGGGGGGGGGAGAAGATTCAATAGACAAACACACCAGGCTGAGGAAACTCTCTAAAACCCCTTAGATTTAGTTCGTTGGCCCATTGTTGACCCCTTCCATTCTTAATTTCTCATGAATCACCCTACTATCTCCACTCTCAATGTTAACAGCATTTAAAGTGAGAGAAAGAGGGTTGGAGTATTGTTTACACTAAAAGAAGGCAGAAGTGATATTTATTGTATTCAGGATACTCGTCTTAAAACACATATAGAATTCCAGCAAGCATCCAAGTCCTGGAATCTTGATCCTTCCTTTTGGTCCAAAGGGAAGACACCTTTGATGGGGTGGGAATACTCCTAGGTAATCCTCTACTGCCAATATCTAGGTTAGTGGGCATATACCCAGGCAGGGCATTACTTCTAGATATTTCATACAAGTCAGAGAGGTTTCATATGATTGCTACATATGTCCCTCAAATTAAAGCACAAAGAGTGTCCTTGTTTAAGAGTATCCAGCCCGTTCTGTACACCTCACGCCTTCTTATCTGACTGGGTGATTTTAATTGTGGCCTTAACCTGTCAGATAGAGGTCTACAGACCACTAAACTGTTTTGCAATTCAACAACATTACAAAATATAGTTAATACAGCTGCTTTGATTGATGCCTACAGAAGTCAGCACCTCTCCGGGGGTTATACTTACTTCAGGGGTCCCCTGAAGACTCGAATAGACTTCATTTTTGCCTCTTCTGTGTTAACTATTTTAGATGTGAAGACATTAGCAAGTGACTTTTCTGATCACATCTCTTAATATGCGATTCACCTGGAATGATACGCCAAGATGCAAGAAGAAAAGTTGGAGAATTAAAGGGGAAGTAAAAATTGCAGGAGTTACCCAATTGTGATAACTCATAAAAAGATCTTTCAAATGAAGTATTGGCCTTAGCTGTAGGTGTCAGGAGTCCTAAGATATGAATATCTAAATCATCTGTAAATCAAAACAAGGAAGCAGGCATTTCACTGAATCATGCCACCAACAGTGATGTAACTGAGGGCCAAGCTGAAATTAACAACATGCAGCTTGCCCCTCAGTGACATCACTTCCTGTTTTAAAATAGCTGCTGCCTTGTTTTGATTTACAGATTAATTAGATAGTCATATCTCAGGACTCCTGACACCTACAAGGAAGTCCAGTGCCTCATTTGAAATATCTTTTCATGGGCTTTCACAATTTCAGTGACCCCTGCAATGTTTACTTCCCCTTTAATGAGTCCCTCCTAAAAGACCCAGTGGTGCAGAGCATGAGGAGGTGGGATTGGTCAGCTAGACTTTCAGTGGTAGAATGCTATGATGCATTAAATTGTACCTTTCCCAGTCCTTTTGACTTTCATGCATAAATTACCCCTTCTTGCATTGATTCTAGAATTGTATTTCATTACTGTCCTCTGCAGTTAGTTTTTGCATTCTGAGCTGCTAAAAACTGCAGGGTGTACCAGAGCTTCTATAGCAAGTCTGGTGTTGCTGTGGACCCAGGGCTGTACTGCTGACATCACTTTAGGGAAGAGGAGTGACTCACACTGTGCAGTACAGTATAGTGCAATCACAACAGTTTTGCAAGAGAAAACTACCAGTACTCAATGTACGTACTGAGTTTTTGCCCTTCCCCAAGATGCCCTGTTAGCAATGCATTATGCCAAAATCTGAATGCCTTGTAAGTATGTTTTTTGTAAAATTGACTTGTGTGTGAGTCACTCCTCTGTCATGTAGTAATGTGAGCAGTACAGCCCTGTAATGAAATGCAGTTCCAGAATCAATGCAAGAAGGGATAATGTACGCATGACAGTCAAAATGACTGGGGAAGGTGCTCTTTAAATCTCAGTCTCTCTTTCTCTCTCAGCAAAATATTGCTATCTTTTGTAAGATGTATTTTCCTAGCAGTTGAAACTCTGCCACCTGTTCTTGTAAGTTTCATGTCCTGTCTTTCACAAAATGGGGTAATTTACACATACAAGTCAAAAGGACTGGGAAAGGTGCTGACAGCAACTCTATCTTCTCTCAACCCCCATACTTTGTTACAGAGGCAGAAGTAAGTCAATTTAAAAAAACATACTGACAAGACATTTGGATTTTGGCATAATGCATTGCTAAGTCTTGGGGAAGGGGGGACACAGTATGTACATTGAGTACTGGTAGTTTTCCCTTTCAAAATCGCTGTGACTGCACTGCACTGCACTGCACTGCACTGCACAGTGTGAGTCATTCCTGTGCTCTATAGTGACATCATCAGGAGCCAGTAGACCAGCCACTGAACAGCAAAGATAAGTGTAGCAGGGCAACAAAGCACATTCAAATTATGTAAGGCAAAGTAAGCCTTGTCCCAAAATAACAAATACACACAATCATTCAGGTCTAGTACTGCATATAATGACTACAAGATGTAACTTTTTAGATCATCATGAAAGGTGTTCTTTAACTGAATGGTGGGAGGATATCAGAAAGTCTTGGCAGGTTCTTTTTCAGAATATGGCCAAATATACTACCAATAAAGAATATCTGAATTATCTTTGGCTACGACAACAATTAAAGCACTTAACTTCTCAATCTAAAGTTACAAATTATGATTACAGTTCTCAGATCAGTATTATATGAGCCCGGATGCCCAATTTACAATATGACTGGGCTAAATCCCTCAGTTAGGAACTTAGATTTGACACTTATATACAGAAGGGGTCTATAGACTCCTTCAGAGAATGTAAATCTAAGGTGGACAATAGAATCATCACTAAGCTCAAAACATCCACTGGGCAAACAGTTACCACTCCAAAAAGTATTCTAAATACAGTGGAACAACATGTGGAATCCCTGTTTAGAGATAAATCTCAGGTCTCAGATACTCAGGGATACTTAGGCTGTTTTGGTTTGCCTCAAGTGTCTCATCAGGATGCACAGGAGTTAATAAAATAAATCACAGTAGGGGAGGTGGAAGTAGCCATAACTCATTTAAACAAACTCTGGTCAGAGGGGGAGGTACCTAAAACAAACAATAGAAACACTCTGGATACAGAAGTTGATACCAGCCCATTTACAGAAGAAAGGGTTCTGAAAGAACTCTTAAAACTGAAGGTGGACAAAGCAATGGGGCCTAATGGGATTCATCCCAGAATTCTAAGAGAACTAAGGGTAAAACTAGTGACACCACTGACTACCCTCTTTAACAAATTATGGGAGGATGGGGTGGTACCTGAGGACTGGAGGAGGGCAGATGTGATTCCCCTTCACAAAAGTGGGAGCAGGGCAGAAGCAGAAAACTACAGACCTGTTAGTTTAACCTCAGTGATAGGGAAAATGATGGCATCACTTCTGAATGAAAGAATTGTCGAGTACCTAGAGGTCCAAGGGGCACAGGACCCAAGGCAGCATGGATTCACAGCGGGAAGGTCATGCCAGATGAATCTAATAGATTTCTTTGACTGGGTGACCAAAGTAGTAGATCAGGGAGGGGCTGTGGACATGGCCTACCGACTTTAGCAAGGCATTTGACTCAGTCCCACACAAAAGATTAATATACAAGTTAGCCAGCCTGGGAGTGGATCCCAAGATGATAGCCTGGGTGAAGAATTGGCTGGAGAATAGGACACAGAGGGTAATAGTAAATGGAGTCCACTTTGAAGAAAGGTGGGTTACTAGTGGGGTACCGCAGGGTTCAGTATTAGGACTGGTCCTCTTCAATGTCTTTATAAGTGACATTGCAGAGGGACCGGAAGGAAAAGTATGTCTCTTTGCAGATGACACAAAGATCTGCAACAGAGTTGATGCACAAGGTAGGGTGGAAAGGATGAGAAGGGACTTGGCAAGGTTAGAGGAATGGTCAAATGTATGGCAGCTTAGATTCAGTGCTAAGAAGTGCAAGGTAATGCACCTGGGAAACAAAAACTCAGGGGAAGACTACACAATGGGAGGTGAGATACTAACAGCAACAAAAATGGAAAGGGACCTGGGGTAGTCATATCAGATGGCTTAAAGGTGGGCAAGCAATGTGAGAGGGCAGTAAGGAGGGCTGGAGGGATACTGGGATGCATAGGGAGAGGCATCATCAGTAGAAAACAGGAAGTTGTTATCCCTCTGTACAGACAGCTGGTAAAACCCCATCTGGAGTACTGTGTGCAGTTCTGGAGACCCAATCTCCACAAGGACATAGACAAGATGGAAGCTGTCCAGAGCAGGGCAACTAAAATGGTGCAGGGTCTGCACCAGAAGACATATGAAGCGAGACTAAAGGAGCTTAATATGTATAGCCTCGAGGAAAGGAGGGAGAGGGGGGACATGATAGAAACTTTCAAGTACCTCAAAGGAATTAACAAAGTCTAAGAGGGCAGCATCTTTCAAAAAAAGAGGTGTGCAAGAACAAGGAGAGGTGTGCAAGAACAAGGGGGCACAATTTGAAGATGGGGGGTGGCTCAGAGGTAATGTAAGGAAATATTTTTTCACAGAGAGGGTTGTGGATTCATGGAATGGCCTTCTGGAGGAGGTTGTGGAGTCAAAAACAGTGGTGGAATTCAAGCATGCATGGGACAGTCATAAGGCAATTCTAGTGGGTGGGGGTAGAAAGAAGTAGGCTGCTGGTTAACTAGGATCTGCAACTTATCCATTAGGTAGGGAAATGGGCAGACTGGGTGGGCCAAGCGGTCCTTATCTGCCATCAAATTCTATGTTTCTATGTTTCAGAGCTGTTATGGCTATGGAGGGCTTTTAGGAGTGGCAAGAGCATTGAAAAGAACATGTGGTACTCTCACCATACTGGAGTTAGCAGTAACTACTGTAGTACTGCAACAATTACAGTAGTACACATGTGTGATACTCACACATGAGCAGTTTTCCCATGAGTCAGCCATGTGCAACATGGCAGCACTGACATGACAACTCAAGCACGATACTCGTGTATGCACAGTTTAAGTCAGTGCTGCTATGTTGTCCATGGCAGTTGTCACTTCTGCAGTTGTGGAACGAAGTAGTGCACCAGAAGGGGGTGTCTTTATACGGCCTGCAGAGGGGAAGAGCTGCATAAACAGAATCATTGGAAATTATGCTGGATCACTGTGGCAGCACATCAGACAGCGATCTGGTAACGTGATTCCAAAGTGCTCTTATACAGATCTGATGATAGCATAACATCTGTGGAGCTTGTCCCATGCAGCCATAAAAATCAGATTCAGGAGGAGACTATTAACAAACTAAAGATCTAGTCTGGGACTTGCTTGTCATCACAGTCACTTTCTCATTCTTTTCTAAGCAGTAATTTCTGGTAAATGTGCAGTAACTATATTGATCTCAGTGCTGCTAGACTACTTCTGGTTTTCCCCTGATTGTAGTATGTGGGGGTTATAGTAATCTTGAAGTAGTAGCTGCCAGTGGTGGCACTGTCTGAATAAAAGTGGTAACCATGCTCATACTGTATGCACATTTTAGAAATGACCCCTTTCCTTGTTTTTGCTGTAAAAATCTGACCCATTTAATATAAAAAAAGGAGTCAGTTATTGCCTCCACCCCTCCCCCTTTCGCTTCAAGTGAGGAACGTGATTATGGGTTTGCATCAGATGCACAGTGGCAGCCATAGACTAACATACTAGATGCCAGCAGAGTAGGCCTATTGGTCTTTCAAGGCTGCTTGTGCTTCAGCACCCTGATTGGGTACCGTACCCCTCTATCTGTCTCCTTCCACTGTTACTTTGTTACGTAACATTGTTAAACAGTAATCAACTTTATGTAAAAGCTTGTTTTTTTAATGTGATGTGTGCTTTCTTAATGTTGCCAATACCACTTCACCCATTTTGTACTCTGCCCCTGGATTTCTGTACCTCAATTGTATTATTTTAAATTTGTGTGTTAAAACCTAGCTGCCATGCCATTGACTACTGTTCAAGTCTTCTAAGGTCTCTGTTCATACTTTTCCATCCTACTGCAGTTCTTGGTATCATCACGTAGAGTCAAACCTTCCCTTCCTGCTTCTTTGCAATTTCATTTATAAAGACATTAAAGAGGACTGGATCCAGCACTGATCCCTACGGTACCCCTGATCACCCTCCCTTCCTTGGAGTCAACTCCATTTACTACCAGCCTCTGTCAGCTATCCCTTAATCAGTTTCTTACCAAACAGCCATGTTTGTTTCTCTCTGAACCAACACAGTAGGAATCATGCAGAACAAATGTAACTTTCTCGGAAAATATATAAGTTACACATAAACAACTAGCATGAAAGTTGTTCAGGACAAAATGACCTTTCAAATGACCCTATTCACTAAGCTGCACTAATTATATTTTTTAAAATATGGCCATCTGATTACCCGAATTTTCATTTTTCTTCATTATTTTCACCTTTTGGATGGCTATATTTAAAAAAAACATAATGAATTCAGTTTAGTGACTACCCTCATTTGAAAGGTATTTTTATCCTGAACAACATGCATGCTAGTGGTGTATGTGTAGCTTGTATACTTTCAGAGATATTTATATTTGTTTGTCATTACCCCTAATGTGTTTGCTCAGAGAAAAAAAATGAGGCTGTTCAGAAGTGCAGTACTAACACACTAAGAAGCCAGCAGAAGAAGGTCATTTGGTCTATCTAGTCCACTCATATTGCAGGGTCCAGAGCTTGAGCTACTGCTCCTGTTTTCCTCCCCACTCCTCCCTACCCATGATTCTTACATTCCCCCTATGCCTATCCCAGCCTCTCTTGAAGATACTCACTGTGTTCAATGAGATCGCTTCTTCTGGGAATGCATTCCAAGTGTCTACCACCCTCTCTGAAAAGAGGTGCTTCCTGACCACCTTCTTAAACCTCCCACCCACCATCTTAAGACTGTGCCCCTTTGTGTTATGGTTGCACTCAATTAAAAGAGACCCTCCTTATTCACCTTATTTATACCTTTAAAGTTCTTCAAGTCCCAATCATGTCCCCTCTTTCTTGCCTTCCCTCCATGGAGTACATGTTCAGTGCCCTCAACCTCTCCTCATATACCTTGCCCTGCTGACCTGCTGTCACCTTTGTAGCCCTCTTATGTACCTTTACCAGCAGGTTAATGTCCTTTTTGAGGTGTGGGCACCAGTGCTGAACTCCATACTCTAGATGTGGCCTTATCAGTGACCTGTACAAGGGCTGTATAACCTCCTCTCTCCTACTACTGATCCCCCTAGCTATGCATCCCAACATCTTGTTTGCCCTTTCTGTGGCTTTCTTGCACTATGTGGAGTGCTTCAGGTCACTAGTGATCATCACACCTAGGTCCCTCTCCTCCTCTGATGCAGATACCAGGAATCTTCCCAAGTAGTACTCTGTCTTGAGATTCTTGGTTCCAATATGCATAACTTTGCATTTCTTGGCATTGAAACCAAGCTGCCAGATCCTGAACCACCTCCTTAGCTTCTTCAGGTCATTCTGTAGGTCCTGTATCCCTTCAGCTGTGTTCACTCTCCCATACAGCTTGGTGTCATCAGCAAATATGCACATTTTGCCCTTTATACCATCCCCAATGTCATTGATGAAGACATTGAACAACACCGGCCCCAGCACCAAATCCTGCGGTACCCCACTGGTGACCTTTCTAGTGCCAGATAACTCTCTCCCCTCAATTACCCTCAGGATTCTGTCCCTTAGCCAGTTTTCCACCCATCTGGCCATCTTATCCCAAACCCCGAGATCCGCCAACTTCATGATCAACCTTTTGTGGGGCACAGAGTCAAAAGCCTTGCTGAAAACCAGACAAAGGATGTCTACCACTTGGTCTCTGTCTACTGTCTTAGTGATGCAGTCAAATAAGTCAATCAGGTTTGTTTTACACAATCCCCCCATGAACCCATGCTGCCTTGGATCCTGGAGATCATGCTGCTCTAGATAGTCTACCAACCTTTCCTTTAGTATGGTCTCCATGAGCTTGCCCACAATTGAGGTCAGACTGACTGGTCTGTAATTCCTTGGGTCATTCTTGGGACCACTTATGTGAAGGGGCACCACAGGTTCTGTTCTCCATTCCTGCAGTACCATGCCTGACTCTAGTGAACTATTAAATAGGTCTGTCAGTGGCCCTGCCAGTTCCTTGACCAGTTCCCTTAGTACCCTTGAATGCACTCTGTCTGGGACTGGTGATTTGTCCACCTTTAATACTAGCAGTCCATCCTTCACTCTATCCTTCTCTATCACTACATCAATGTTCCCCTCTCCCCTGCTCCTCTTCTCCCTCCTGAAGGCACTGATCCATCCTATTCCCTTGTGAAGATGGAACAGAAGTATTAATTTAGTATCTCTGCTTTTCCACCATTATCATCCACCCACTCCTCCTCTTTCTTAAGCCTAACAATCCCTCCTTCTTGTCTCTTTTTTCACTTATATAGCGAAAGAAAGATTTATCCCCTGTCTTAATTCCTTCATCTGTCTGCTGCTCCTTCTGTGCTTTAGCTTGCAGGACTTCCTTACTTGCTCCACTAGCCAACCTTAGGTAATTTTCCTTATCCACCTCTGTCTTGGTCTTCCTGAATTTTCTATAGGCCAGCCTCTTTTCTGTTACTGCCTCGGCAATCCCAGAACTGAACCAACTGGGCACTTTGGCCCTAGTGTTTTTACCCCTGAGCCTAACACATTGCTCTGTGGCAACTAGTATTCCTTCCTTAATGATTAACCTCCTTTGGTCCACCCCTATATCTGTTCTGATGCCCACCAGGAGGCTTCTTAGTACTTCACCCATATTCCTGAAGTCCGACCTTCTAAAATCCATGTTTTTTGTCTTAGTCAGGATGCTTTCCCTTCCAATATCTAACTGGAACCACACTGTGCTATGATCACTCCCACCCAATGGCTCCCTGACTGTTATTTCCTATACATGCTCCCTATTTGTGAGCACAAGATCAAGCATTGCCTCTACTCTTGCTGGTTCTGGGACACCCTGAGTCAGGAACCCACTCTGCAGTCCTTTCAGGATCACCTGACTCCTAGCACATATTGTTAATGGTATTCTCCAGTCCACCTTGAAATCCCTCACTATTACCACCTCTCCTTCCCCGCTGCTTCCAATATTTGTGAACTCAGTTCTCTGTCCTTCTCCTCATCCTGATTCGGTGGTCTGTATACCACCACCAACCTCACCTTTCTCCCTCTATTGGACCTTAATTGAACCCATAATGCCTCCACCTCCCCTTCTTCCAACTCCTCTCTCATGCAAGTTATTCCCTCCCTGATATAAACTACCACCCTTCCCCCTTCCCAACTACCCTGTCCCTTTTGTATAGTTTATATCCAAGGATTTCAAGGTCCCAGTCATGGTGTAGTGATGCCCAAGTCTCAGTTACTTGCACTATGTCCATCCATTAACCTCCACTCACTCCTTCCTTTTTTAAGCCTAATAATCCCTTCCTTCATGTCTCTTTTTTCATTTATATAGCAAAAGAAAGACTTCTCCCTTTCTTAATTCCTTCAGCTATCTGCACCTCCTTCTGTGCTTTAGCTTGGCAGACTTCCTCACTTGCCTCACTAGCCAACCTTAGGTAATTTCCCTATCCACCTCTCATTTGGTCTTTTTGAATTTTCTGTAGGGCAGACTCTTTTCCCTTACTACCTGGGCAACCCCAGAACTGAACCAGCTGGGTGCTTTGGCCCTTGTGTTCTTACCCATGAGCCTAACACACTGCTCTGTGGCAACCAGTATTCCTTCCCTAATGATGAACCACCTTTGGTCTACCCCCATATCTGATCTGATGCCTGCCAGGTGCCTCTTTAGTACTTCACCCATTTTCCTGAAGTCCACCCTTCCAAAATCCAAGATTTTGGTCTTAGTCAGAATGTTTTCCCTGCCCATTTCTAATTGGAATCACACTGTGCAGTGGTCACTCCCACCCAATGGTTCCATGACTGTTATGTCCTGTACATGCTCCCCATTTGTGAGCACAAGTGTACTTTGGTAGGCATAACCCACGCACAGAATACTTCATGGTAGGAATTAAACTGCCCACTTCCACAGATGAAAGAGATATGTGGACTATACTCTGTGACTCCCTGCAGCAAACAAGCCAATGCAATAAAGCATACAAAAAAGGCACTGAAGATAATGGGTTTTATAGGGAATGGTGTTCACAGTAGGCAAAGTAAGGTGATTCTGCCACTGCACAGATCTCTAGTGAGGCTTCACCTGGAGTGCTATGACCAATTCTGGAGACCTCACCTGAGGAAAGACCTAGACAGACAATGGATATAAACATCTATTCATGGAAATCCAGAAGAGAGTGTGGGCACATGATTAAAACGTACAGGTTTATCTGTGATATAAAGAAGATAAACTGTTATGTTCTATTTGTACAAAATAGGGACGCAGCCACTAGTAGCATGAGTGGAGTTTAGTAGGATGCAAATTCCCTTCAAGGGTTTAAATGGGACTGGGACAGAGCAAGAGGAGTCATAGTCCCCAAGAGGGTCAGTAAGGCTTCAATGTGTGGTAGTGGGGGGAAGGGGTACAGTGCAACAGCACAGTAGGCCAATGAAGTGAGCTAGTATACTAAGGGCAGAGCAGATAGATATTCAATCTCCCTTTAGTCAAGTTCTATGTTTCTACATTTCCTCTCAGCCATGCACAATAACACACCATTACCAAAAACCGTTATAAAGATACATATCAACGCACTTTAACAAATCCTTAGACATTGCCTGAACACATACACAGAGTTATACCATGGCCTTTCACCCATGCACAGTCATGTAGCAGTAACCCACAGTCATACAAAGATATGTTTCTGTGTTTTGCACTACAATAACCAGGCATAAGTGCGCTGCGCCCACACACATTAGTACCATTGCCTTCCACCCACAGATACACATAACAGTACCCTGCATCAATAGAAAGTGATGCAACCATGACCTGAACTAAAATAACAGTAAATAAGTGTCCTGCACCCATATGCACATTTGTACCATTGCCCTGCACCTATACACACCCCTATACAGTAATAGTACTGTGCACCCATGCAGACTTTCACAAGAATGCTGGACACAAAAATCAGTGCAGATAACAGTGTCCTGCAACTTTACACACATTTGTATTATTGCCCTTCACCCATACACTCCTCCATAATAGAATAATTCCTCCATAAAGATATATTACTGAGCAGTGCACTATAAATCAGGCATAACTGTCATTCACCCATATCACCATCTCATTCACCCATACACACCAATATAAGAGTAGTGAGCCACATGTCTCTTTCAGCCACTTTTACAGACACACTGTTAGCATTCAGCAGTAATTCAAATATGACAGTTGTAGTATGGTTTATCATATTTATCACTTGCTTCAATCCTTTTCCTATTCTGAATGACATTACTCTGGCATTTTGTTTTTTCCTGTTTAAATGAAAAAAATAGTGGGACATGCATCTGGTTTCAAGCAACACTGATACAGTAAAACCAATAGTATCTAAAAGAGTTTGTGAAATTGTAAACTGAGCTTCTGTAAAGTGGCCAGCACATAAAACACTATGTTCAGTTGGTTCCTAGCAGGCACATTTAGCACCAAGTGCCCACTGCTTGCACCAATGGTTATCTTTAGGAAAGTGATAGAAACTGTGTGCATACCCTTTCCCATTCTTATAACCAATAGCACAGCAGTGCTTCATATCAGCAAAAAATTTAAACACGAAACAACAAAACTGAACAAAAAGTAACCACACAGACAGACATTAAAGTCAGTTAAATATAAAATATACTGTAACAAACGTTAACAAGTTGATAGCATTATAAAAGCAGAGAAATAACATGATTATATTGGTAAATAGGGTAGTAGAACTCACACTGTTTGTTGCAAAGCCACTTTCAGTAGTACTATTTAAACTGTCAGGAAACAGTATGGTGGATTATTTTATATATGTATTTTAAATTATATTTTTGTGTTTTTTGTATGGCACCCAGAGCCTCTGGGATTGGGCACCAGAAAAATAACATTTGCCTTGCTTTGCCTAAATTTTGAGAGTAGATTAAACTGTGGTATATACCACTCAGTACTCAGATTACAGACACACACTGCAATGATAGACTGCTAGACACACAAATCTGACAACTTTAAAGAAATTATGAAGGGCTCAGTATAAGGATAAGGAGAGTGTGTTCTATCAAACCAAAATGCCCTGACTGAAGCCCGCTGCTGGCCAGGAAATACTAAGTTGGAACACCATCTCTGACAGATGGCAATGCTCACAGACCACCCACTGACATCATGACACTGCAGATGCTGGCAGCCCAACTTAGTAGAGCTTAAGGAACAAATTATAATAGTCAGAGGAAAATGGAGCTATGAACATGAAAGCAGAATTGCAGTATTTATTAAGCGGGGGGGAATAAAAGGGCACTGCTCTAAAGGCATTTCTTTATTAACACCACCATTTGTAGTAAAAAATAAAGTGTTGCACATGATCTTTAAACAGAAAGAAGGGATTATTTAATTCAAATGCCATAGTGATTTGATTAGTGGAAGGATACTCTGAAAAGTTCAAAACATGTGTTCCACAATAAGCCATTTTCCAGCTTAGCTTCAGCACAATGGCTATAAGCTCCACCCACAGCCATAAAAAGGACACAGCCCCAGGGTCAGATGGTTTGGGAACTGGTGTGTATAAAATGATTTGTACAGAATTAGCTACGGCACTTGCAATTCTTTACAACTGTATGCTGGCATCCTCTAAGTATGCAGCTTCTATGAATGAGACGATACTAGTGTTGCTACATAAAAAAAGGTCCCAAATCTGACTTAGGGAATTGGAGACTATAAAATCTCTTAAACACTGACTTCAAGATTTTGAGTAAATTCCTGTTGGCCAAGTTATCTAAAATCTCAAACTATTTAATTAGTCCTCCCCAAACCTGTGCTGTACCAGATAGGAAACAACAGGCAACTTACTAGATCTAAAGGAACGTTACTTTAGGGGAGAACTGGGGTGTTTACAAGATTTTATGTTGGACTTGGATCAAGAAAAACCCTTTGATAGGCTGACACATGAGTTTCTATTTTCCACCCTGCTGGCCTTCGGTATTCCAAAGGTGTTTGTAAATTGGATACGAAGAATGTATCAGAAGGACATAATCATACCTAAGGTTAATGGTTGGAGTGGGAGGTGGATTAAATTAGTAGAGGAGTTCGACGAGGCTGTATTTCAATTATTTTGTTCCTGTAATGAAGTCTAATTCTTTAATAAGAATTCCCCTACTCTTTTTGAGAAGTGCTATGGGATCTTTAATATCCACCTTAACAGGACCTCAATTTAATGTCTTATCTGAACAGCAGCATCTTAGAAGTGCAGCACCCCCTCATGCTGCATTACAGTGTCAGTATTGGGATTTAACCCAAGTGTCTGATGTGGGGATAGAACCCACAGCCTTCTAATCTTCCAGTCTCAGAAGTGAGTGTGCAATCTGCTGAGCCACTGACACTGCAGCTTAGCAATAAGTGTATTCAGATCTTTAGAGTGCCTTCCCTCCCATTGTCAGTCTAGCAGAACCCCCTGCATGCCTGATGTACCCTGTGGATGTCTGCCTATGTCTAAGATGTCAGTCACCTGTTCCACTCCTGGGTACTAGGGGAAAACAGTGAGAAAAAAATTATGAGGACAAAAACAGCAAAGGAAAGTCAGTGCCAAGTAAAAGGGTGACCAGCAATAATGGTGAGGGGGTACCAGCTGTGAAACTGTCAGCAAAATAAGGCAGCTTGCTGCACAAGACAACCAGTGAAAAGAGGGGAATGCCACCAGGGGGTGAGTTGGGAGGAAGCCAATTTATTAAACTGACTCTGGGGCAGTGCAACTGTCGGAGTGGGAGACAGTTGGAAGGGGGGCATATTTATTAAACTGACTTGGGGGGCCCAACTCAGGGAGCGGGAGACAGTTGGAAGGGGGCAGATTTATTAAACTGACTCTGAGGGGGATGCAACTTTGAGAGGGGAACAAACTGGGAGGTACAAATTAAGTATTATCACTCTGGTGGGCTGGACTCAGTGGGGGACAAAGTCAGGATGGGGGGTGCAACAGCAAACAAGAAAAAAAACTAACACAGTGCAGTGAGGCTTGAACCAGAGTCAACTGGATATAGCAACACCAGTCACAGACTGTGACTCTAACCTCTAAGCCACAGTGCCAGGACAGTAAGCTTCACACAGTTGGGAAGTTACAGTGCTCTGCATCGCTCAATGATCCTACCTATATTTCTGAAATACCATGTGCTGTAATTACCACTTGGCCAAATGACATGTGTTGTTTTTCCTTTGCTGTTACTGCTTCACTCTTTTCACCCAACACCCCACTCTTGCTCAGCAGCACATCATAAGAGTGACCCAAAATGAGCAACTAGAAATATAGCAACTCATTTTGGGTGCTTTTATTTATTTATTTTATTTAGTTTTTGTTGATTGGGTAAGTGCACTAGACAAATCCTGCCTATTTTCAGGCACAACCTGGGGAAGGGGGATACAGATAAATGCCAACTGACCTTGGACCAGATTAAGCTGTTGGTGGTATTTTTTTAGTGAATGAGGGAAATCTGGCCAGGACACCGGGGAAATTCCCCTACTCTGCTGGCGCTCTGTGGCCAGTAGGGGAGCTGGCCTTGGTTGCACGATGGCCACTTCGGATGGGAGCTTGGAGGTGGAGGTTGTGTCTGCTGCTGGCAAGGGAGCTGTGCAGCGTTGTGACATGGAGTTGAAGAACATTACAGGATCTGATGTGGAATTCACAGAGTTTTTTCATGATGCAGTATCTTCTACAGATGTTTTACCTGTTTTGAAGACAAGTGTCGGGAGTTCCTTAATGGCTGATACAGCGGAGGCTCCGGGAGAAGTTTTGTCTGCTTTCTCTGGTACTGCAGCTTTAAAACCGGCTTCTAAGGCTTCTCTGGCGACTGGGAATGTGGAAGTGGTTTTGGAACGAAGTGGCGTTGTGACATCTACGGCTCAGCTCAGGGAGCCGGCGTCAAGTTTGGATAATTCCTGTAGTGATGGTATTGCTGGATTACAAGGACTGGGTTGTGCAGCAGTAGAGAAGGTTGATCCAATCGAGGGATCATCGCAGGAAGGGCGGTCGAAGGAGGAAGACACCAAGGTGGATTTAAGGGATATTTTTCGGACTGGAGCAGAGGTTGTGAGTACTGTACAGCCGAAGTTGGCCTTTGCAACAATAACTCTGCAGAAAGAGACTGGGTTCGTTTTCAACCCAAAGAGAGGGGGAGTAGAGGGTTTGACTAGTGAGGACCCTATAATTTATCAATCTGAGGCCAATGTACAAAAGGGGGTGACTGAGTTTAGTTTTTGTACCTCAAAAAAAATGTGGTGACAAAAAGTAATATAGCCCTTAGTCTACAAAGGGAGGTTAGTGTAGGTAGCCCTGTAACTCCTGAAGGGTTGCCTTCTACTCCACTTACTTTAGCAAATCACAATGCAAATTGGTCCCCTCAGGGAGCCTTGGAGGCGTCTGGGTAGAAACAATTGGGTACAGGGGTTTGGACACCTGATCCTGCATGGGATTCTTCTCTGGACTTGAATAAACACTCTCCTATGTGGAAACCATGTACGGTGCAGGGATCAGGAAGTAATATAGAGGGGGATGACCAGATTACTATAACAAAATACGTTGTTACAGATCCTTTACCTGCATTGTCTGAACTTCCTAAAAAACAACTGGGCCCTGAGGGAGCTAAGTCTGGGGGAGATCCTACAGTTGTAAAACCATTGATGTCTGCATTATTTGCACAAAGTAAGTGGGAAGCTGCACATAGACATAATGCAGTCCGTATAAGATATAAAGGGGGGCTAACAGAGAGACCGGACAGGCATTATGTGGGAAAATCCCTGATAAAAGAGTCGTCCTTTTCCCCGAGAGATGTTTTTGCTTTTATTAACATCTTGGGGAGGATAATTTTGATATTAGCTTTCGTTCTCCCTCCTTATTGGAGTTATTTTGGGAACGGTATAATCAGGTAAAGTTTTCACCATTATGGACCCCCTTTTTGGTTATTCCCCTTACAAAACCATTGATTAAATATGTCACAGTGATGTTTAGAAATGAGGGGGTGCATGTGGAGGATATTGCCTACTGGCTGTCTCAGAAATGTGAGGTTCAGAGTGATCCTGACCCTATTTTGGATTCTGAAAATTTCTGGACAGGTGGTTGGAAATATAAAGTGAAACTGAAGCAGTCTCACATGGGTGTGGAGCATATCCCTAATTCTTTTTTGTTGGGAAGGGATAGGGGGGTATGTTTTTACAGTGGCCAGCCCAGGGCGTGTTATAGAAGTGGTTCCAGAACTCACCTTTCTAGTACATGTGATCAGTCAAGATGTGACAATTGTAGTGAAGTTGGTCATGTTACAATGTTTTGTAATAATGCTACCAGGTGTGATCTGTGTGAAGAACTAAATCATGCCTTTCGAGATTTTCCATGGGCAACACAGAATAAGGCTGTTTGTGGTAACTTAGATGTGATTATTTCTAAAGCCCAAGATGCTAAAGAAAGGCAGCAAGGGGAGGGTGGTACCTTAAAGCCCCCTTCTTTACCCCAGAGCACTGTAGACAATCATGTGGTAGACATCCAAACTAGGCCTCAAGCCTCAGATAAAGGTTCTATTGAAGAGGGAGGGTCAGTGGGGGTTTCTGGACTTTTACAGCCAGTATGTTATAAGGGCTCAGATGTGGATTCAGTAGCTGAGATGGCTCCCCTCCTTCCTTTACCTCCCAGAAGATCTGGTAGAAATTTTAAAACTATCCCACCCCCAGAACCGGAGCCTTTGGAAACAAAAAATTCCTATGCTGCTTTATTCTTGGGGGGATTCTGAAATGGATCTCGGGGATACAGACTCCCAGAAATCATTACATGATTCATTGGCGCCCCTAGGGATGATTATAAAGAAAAGAAGAAGAAAAGGGAAAAAATAAGTGAATTTTTTTTTTTTGGTCCATTTTATAATTAAATGGGTTTTTATGGGCCTCTGTAATATACATAGTATTTTGAATCCAAAAGAGACGGGCTGTGTTTCAGTTTCTGCATGATTCTCAGATTGCAATATGTTTTTACAGGAAACTTGATGTTTTCTAAAGATCAAATTGTTTCTTTAAAAGGGATTGGCCATGGGTCCATCGATTGGTCATTTGGGTGATAGGCTGACGGGTTGGGATTCCTTTAATGCATATAAATTGGTTTTGTATAAATTGATAGATTTATTTCCGGTAGGTGTTAATCATAGATGGGAAATGGAAGCTAATAGTTTTCGTTTATTAATATTTATAATCCCCAAACGAAAGCATCTCGGTGGCTTGTTTGAAAGGGATTCAGCCTTTAGTTGCGCCTTAACAATACTTTGGGGTGGAGATTTCAATTGTAGTGTAGGAGCACACAAGAGGGGTCAAACAACAAAACCCTATTGTGATTCCAACTGTTTAAAAGACGTTGTTAGAATAGCTAATTTGGTGTCTTGTGAAAAGTTCGTTCTGATTGTTTGGTGGCACCTTTTTAAGGGAAAAAGGGGGTTCACAATAGATTATCTTTTTATTTCTAATACATTCCCTGCAAAACATTTCATTACAGTACCAGTGGAGTTTTCTGATCATGTTCTTTTACAGGTAGAGATAGGAGTTGTTACAGGTCTAGAAAAGCAAAAGACAAGATGGAAGCTAAATACTTCTACGTTACAAGATCAGCCGGTTCTGAATTCTATTAGATTAATTCTATAGGCCAGATTATCGGTGGCTTTTTTGTACACTGATATGGGAGTATGGTGGCAAGAAACAAAAAGGGATTGTATTTTATGGTTTAAAAAATATGGGACCCATCGAAGGAACTCGGAGTTTTTTGCCTATTTAAAATTAAAAGATCCGAATTACAATACTTGCTTACATTAGCAAATTCTTCCAGAAAGGATTTTTCTGTACAAATTGAGGCTATTAAGTTACAAATGAGGGGTTTCCAATATGACAAGGCAAAAACTTTGCAGGCTGTGATAACCAATCGCATGAGGAAATCGGTAGTGGGGGATCCATTTGAATTATGTAAAACAATCAAGGATCATTCTTCTTTAGAATTCTTAGTACACAGGGGGTGTAGAGTGGACAAAGTGGTTTCCATGGTAGATGTTATAACCACCCACTTTCAGGAATTACAATCCACTCATTCACATTCTTTACAACAGATCAACCAATTTTAGGCCCCCAGAGACAGGTTTATTTAAAGAGTGACAGAGGAATGAAAAGGTCTTTTTCTATTTTGGAGATAGAGACGGTAATAAACAATTTAAAATCTGATGTTTCACCAGGGTTGGATGGTCTTTCCAATGCCTTCTATAAAAAATTTGGTTCGGAATTAGTCCCTGGTTTGGCTTTAGTTTTTAATAAATTTTTAGAGGGTGACTTAATTCCGGGGTTTTTTTCAGAAGGTTTACAGACTTATATTTTTAAGACAGGGGATAAGGGGTATTTGGGGAATTGGAGACCAATCACATTGCTAAATTCAGATTATAAGATATTGGCAACCTAGATTAATAATAGATTAAAAAATTTGGCTAGTATAGTGATTTCTCCAGCCCAGCATTGTGGACTTCCAAACAGGAGAATTCAGTCAGTACTATGTACTATTAGAGATGTCGTTGAACATTTGAATGACACAGGAGTGGCAGGGTGTTTACTATCTTTGGATCTTGAAAAGGCCTTTGATAGAGTTAGTCACCCCTTTTTGTTTACAACTTTAAAATTTTTTGGGGTACCAGAGGATTGCTTCATTTAATAGAAGGGCTGTATGCCACCTGCTGGTATATCCAGCAATTAGAGGAGAATTAGGAAAGGTTTTGTCATGGGAAGTGGAGTAAGGCAGGTTGCCCCTGAGCCCTCTCCTATACATTTTTCTTTGAGCCCCTTATAAGAGCAGTAAGCATTACTCCTATGTGGAAAGGTGAATATCCCTTTAACAAATTCCTGCTTAACCATACAGGCATATGCAGATGATGTTTGTCTTTTTTTCCGAGGTACAAATGGGAATATTTTTCAAATCTTTCAATTATATTCTAATTTGTCTAATGCTAAAAGTAATTTGGCTAAAACCAGAGGGTTATTAATGGGAGGGAACTATCTGACCCCCTTTCAATACAATACTATAAAGGTGTCTACAGATTCCCTTACAATATTAGGTGTGGTTTTTGGATCCAAAAACCTCCCGGAGGAGAATTGGATTGCTGTTTTAGTAAAGTGGCATTAAAAGTGGGCAGATGGAAGAAGTTTAGATTTTCAAAACTTAAGAGAATTCAGGTGTTAAAACAATTTATTTTTCTATGTTTGCAATACTTAGCTATCATTTACCCCCTGCCAGCCCAATTTGAGACAAGACTTTACAGTATTTGTTTTCAATTATTATGGGGTAATAGGCTGAATCCTGTAAAAAGGTGTTTTACTTACTTGGGAAAAGATAAAGGGGGTTTAGGTATGGTGGACCCGGTAGTTTTTTGTTTTTCATTATTTTTTTCTTTCTCGTTGAAACAGTGTTTAGAACCATTGGATAACCAGGACTGTAGTTTTTTTAGAGCTCAGTTGGGACGTTATTTAACAGCTTGGTTGCAGTGTGCTCCTAAATTATCCCCTCATTTTTCTTTACCGGAATATTTTAAGCCGGCGGCACAAAAGCTGTATAAGTGGCAGGTTACTAAAGACCTGATTAAAGGGAGTTCATCTCGGAAATTATATAAAGAACTTGTGACAGTTATATATCCCTTACAACCTAGCTTTAAAAATTGCCCTTCAGGACTGATTCCTAACATTTTAGATCAGCTGAATAATCCCAGGCTACTGATTCATATGTGGGAAGTCCAATGGCTCATAATGTATGGGAGGTTGAATGTAAGAGGAACAGCTAAATATAAAGCTAAGGAAGAGAGGAATTGTCCATATGAGGAATGTATTAATCAGGAGGAAACCATGGAACATTTTTTTCTCCAGTGCTCTTTTCCGTTAAAATTATGGGCTTTTTTGGCAAAAAAATGGGAGTTGAATTGGTTGGCCTGTGTAACTTATGATATATTAGTGATTGGTAACTTCCCTCCTAATTTAAGGATGTACGAAAAGGGTACTTTAAGAGTATTACTGGCATGTTTACGGTACTGCCTTTGGCAAGGTAAGATGTCAATGGGTTCTATATCAAAAAGGACTTCATTAGAGGGTTTCATCTATATGTAGTAACTGAATTGAGGAAGATTTTTATTACAGATACTCAATTGTATACCGTACATAAAGTTAGGAAATGGTGGAAAGAATTTTCACATATCATCAAATATAAATAGCAGGTTGAAGTTTTATGTTACATTTTGTTTCTCCTCCTTCCTTTCTTTTAGGGGTCTTGTGTTTTGGATAGATGGGTTACTTTAGGGTACTTGGTGGGTTTCTTTAAATGTGCTGATTTGGGATGTATTGTTATGTTTGGGTTATTTATGTTATGGAATCATTTTTTGTATATGACTGGCTTGTACCTTTGTTTCTATTACAATAAAATCACCCCTACTCTTTTTGATAAGTGCCATGGGATCTTTAACATCCACCTGAACTACCACCAATCCAGGCAGATGGGACCTCGGTTTAACGTCTCATCCAAAAGATGGCACCTCAGAAGTGCAGCACCCCTCTCATGCTGCATTACAGTGTCAGAACTGGGATACTAACCCAAGTGCCAGATGTGGGAACTGAACCCACAGCCCTCTGATCTCCGGCATCAGAGGTGAGGTGTACCTACCTACCTTATGGTGGGCTACCCTGCAGAATAGCGAGGGTATGGGATAGCGACCAGGGGAAGGGCGAACAGAAGGGAGGAATAGCGAGGGGAAGGGGAGGGACAGGTAAGGGTTTTCAGGCAATGGTGTATCTGCTGCCACCAAGCTAGCCATGTAGTGTGGTGGTGTGGGAGGCTAGCGCTGGCAAAACAGGAACTGGGTTCAAGAGCGGTACATTTTGCTGCAGTTGCAGCACTTAAATTTTGCCAAGATCCAGATTTTTGCTGCCTCCTTGATATGCACCTCCTGGAGTTGAGAATTCTAAGTAAGGTTGGAGCAGAGTGGCGGCAAAAACACTTTTATTTTTAATTCCAGATGTCGGGTTGCCCTGAAGTGTATATCACTGATTTGCTTTTCGGTGATATACACTCGCCATAATAACGATCGCTGTTTTGCATTCACTATTATGACGTGGAACCCTCCTTCTCTGTTCCACTCATGCTCTGGGACATTAGCATGATGGGACAAGCTGGGAGGGTGTCTTGTATAGTGTTCTTGTTAAAAGGCTAAAGGAAGCCTAAATGCAGACAACTGCTTCACTTCTGCCTAAGCCATACAACCAAATTAACAGATATTCTCCCCAGCTAACTGCAGGGATGATTTTTAGCTGCATGCCCCCAACTCAGACAAGCACACTGCTAACTACTGTGCTTTTAATATCCTAACTGAAGGACCCCATTTACCTTGCAGAACCTACACTTCTAATATAGGATCTCTCTACTTACTGTACCTCCTAGATGGAAATGTTCTTGGAGAAATGTTCTCACTGCCTCAGCCAGCTGCTTCCTTGCTATGATAGTAAGAGTTAACTATGTACTGTGGGCATGGACATTTGCCTGTGTGCCTTGAGGCACTAAAGATAGTACTATTTATTAAAATTCTCATACAAACATACGAAATTTGCCAGCAGATAAAGGCCTAGAGGTCTATCAAGTCTGCTCGAATGTGCAGCTAGCACCCCTTATTCTGCAGCTGCCCCTCCCTTCCACCCTTCCCCTTCATTAACCCTCTCCCTTGTCCTGTCCCATCCCCTTTTGAAGCGGTCCACTGTTCTACTGCATACCACTTCTGCAGGTAACACATTCCACCCAGCCACCACCCTCTCTGTAAAAAACTGTCTCCTCATCTCCCTCCTGAACCTTCCTCCCTCCAGTCTCATATCATGGCCCCTGGTGGCCCTCCCCCCCTCCCTTACTTTGAACCCATCTTGTTTATTCCTTTCATGTATTTAAAGGTTTCAATCATGTCACCCCTGTCCCTCCTCTCCTCCAGTGAGTACATGTTCAACTCCTTCAACCTCCTCTCAGATGATAAGTCCCCAGCCCCATGATCAACTTTGTCGCCCTGCGCTGTACCCCCTCCAGTAACTTAATGGCCCTCTTCAGATACGGGCCAGTACATGCATGCAGTACCCAGGTGTGGTCTAACTAACGACCTATACAGTGGCAGAATCACCTCCTCCCTCCTCGAGGATATATCCCTTGCAATACAACCCAGCATTTTGTTGGCCTTTGCAGCTGCCATCCTACATTGTGCTGAGTTGCTCATTGACTCTGTAATGAGCACATCCAGATCCTTCTCCTCCTCTGTCTGGGCTAGCTGCACTCTCCCCAGCTGGTAACTCCTTGGGTTCTTCATCCCAAAATGCAGCACCTTGCACTTTTTGGCATTAAACCCTCAGTTGCCAGGTGTCCGACCAGGCTTCAAGCTTTGCCAGATCATTCTGCAACCCCTGCCATCCCCCTAGGTCATCACCACCACGCGCCTACCTTGGTATCATCAGCAAACAGACTGATCTTGCTCTTGATGTCCCATGATATGTCTGCAATGAATATCCCAAACAACATTGGTCCCAACACCGAGCCCTGTGGAACACCACTCGTCACTGCCCTTGGGTGTGAGAGCTCCCCACCCACCACCACCCTCTGTTGCCTTCCCTGAAACCAGTTCCCTACCCAGCTCACCAGCTTTGCACCCACCCCTGTGCCTACTAACTTCCTTCCCAGCTTTCCATGTGGCACCGAGTCGAATGCCATACTGAAGTCCAGATACAGGACATCCACTGCATGGCCCCTGTCCAGTTGCCTAGTTACCCAGTCATAGAACTCGACCAGGTTGGTTTGGCAGGATCTGCCACGTATGAAGCCATGCTGTCTGCTGTCCTGTAGTCCTTTGGCCTCTAGGAGGGCCACCAGCCTCTCCTTCAGGATAGTCTCCATTAGTTTACCCACGATGGATGTGAGGCTCACTGGTCTGTAGTTTCCCGGTTCATCCTTGGGGCCACTCTTGTGGAGGGGCACCACATGAGCCATCCTCCAGTCCTGAGGTACACACCCCTAATGTAGTGAGGCATTAAATAGGTCTGCCAAAGGTCCTGCAAGGACCTCTGCCAGCTCTTCAGTACCCTGGGTGGATGCCATCTGGGCCTGGCGCCTTGTCCACCCCTCAGTGCCTTCAAACCCTCTCAAACTCTGCCCTCCATGATTTCCCATCTGTCACCACTTCCCTGCTTCTGCCATTTCTTCCACCTTGGGTGTCACCCCCCCCTTCTCTTTAGTAAATACTGAGCAGAAGTACTCATTTAGTGCTTCTGCCTTATCGCACCCTGCTTCCACCCAACCCTCTTCCTTCCTTATCCTTACTATGTGGTCCTTACAGCTCCTTTTTTCCCTGATGTACTTGAAGAAGTCCTTCTCCCCTCTTAATGCCTTGTGCCAGCCTGAGTTCCAGATGCTTTGTTCCCTCACTGCCCTTGTCACCTCCTTCGATTCTGCCAAGTACTCCTCCTGTCCTCCCTCCCTGTTTTCTTGTACTTCCTAAAGGCAGCTCTTCCTCCTTACCTTTCCATGACCTCCTTGCTCAACCAGCTCGGTTTCTTAGCCCTATCCTTCTTGCTCTGGGCTTTGCAACAGGTTTTGTTGCCTCCACTATCCCAGCTTTATGCGCTCCCACCTCTGGTTAGTGTCCATACTAGATTGAATTCTGGCCAGGTACCTTTACCACTTCCCCATCCTCCCAAAGTCAGCCCTCCTGAAGTCCAGCACTCTTGTGCCAGATTCCACCCTTCCTTACCCATATCCAATGTGAGCCATACTGAGTGGTGGTCACTTCCTGACAGTGGTTCCTCCAGTGTAAGTTCTCTCACAAAGTTCCCATTTGCCAGCACAAGGTCAAGGGTATTCCCAACCTGGTTGGTTCACTGACCATTTGCAGCAGGAAGCTGTCCTGGAAGGCATCCAGCAGTACCTGCTCCCTTCTGTTCCTGGTTGTTGATGTGCTCCAGTCCACTCCTGGCATGTTGAAGTCCCCCACAATCACCACATTACCCTTCTTGCAGGTCCTCCTGATCTGTCCCGCTAGTTCCCTGTCTAACTCCTCCATCTGAGATGGTGGCCTGTACACCACTCCCATTCTAAGAATCCTATTCTTGGAATCCTGGATTTGCACCCAAAGTGACTCTGTACTACACTCCTCCCCTTCCTCCCTTACACACTTCAGTCCTTATTTCACATATAGTGCCACCCCCCCTCCTTTCCCAATCACCCTGTCCCTACGAAATAACCTGTACCCTGGTACAGACAGGTCCCAGTCATTGCATTGGGTGGCCAATGTTTCTGTGATGTCTGCACTGTCCACCTTTCCCTCTGCCATGAGAACCTATAAGTCTGCAGTTTTCCTCCCAAGGCTCCTAGCATTAAGGGTAACCACCTTCCACCCTTTTCCCCATCTCCCATCCTGCCCTCCTTTCCTAGCATCACCAATAGTACTTGCCATTTGTCCTTTGTCACTGTTATGGGGGGTAAGCTCATATGGTTTCCCAACCTGTGGTCTCTGCATATCTCTTCTCCAACTGCTACCCCCCACTCCTAGTTTAAATTCTCAACTTCCTCTATGTACTCCTCCATCCTCTGTTTCAACACTTTCTTTCCCTACTCACTCAAGTGTAGTCTGTCCTGGCATAGAGACTACTGTCCTCCCAGGTCCCTCCCCCCCCCCCAACAGCCCATACCCTTTAGCACAACACCAGGTTCTTAGTCATCCGTTAAATTCCTCTATTCTCAGCTTTCTTGTTGTGTTTGCCTTTGGCACCGGAAGTATCTCTGAAAAAGTTACTGATCTTCCTGCCCCCTCACATAATTGTGCTAGTTCCTCAAACCTCCTCTGGACTATATCTACTGTCTTGTCAGCCAGGTCATTTGTCCCAAGATGTATAATTAAATGAGACTTGTCCCTACCCCTTCTAGCATATTTCAGAATAGATTGTCCCACCCTTTCCACTGTCATTCCTGGCATGGCCTCCACCCAAATGCGACTATGCCTCTCCCCTTGCTACCCCACCTGACCTCTTAGTATTGAGTCCCCAGAACTAAGATTCCACCCTCTTACTCCCTACTTGCTTCCATTCATCTCCTCTCTCATTTCCAGCTCCTCTTCTTCCTCCTGCACATTATTTCCTTTACCCTGTTGCAATTCCTCCCAGCAGAACTTCCCCACCCAGTTTGGTCCAGGCATTTATCAATTACTCCTCTAATTTCATCATTTCCTCCTCCACCTTCTTCCTCTCTAGTAGTGCAAAACTATTTTCTGAAGACCCTTCACAAATGCCCGCTCCTCTCTCTTCATAGTAACCTGTTCTCTCTCTTTCCACCCATGACTTTTGCCACTTTTACTCCCTCACAAGTCCCTATCTCTCCTTCCATTTGTCTTTTGTCTCCTGACCTGGTTTCCTGGCAATCGTTTTCCTGGCCTGGGCCCTTTGTCTCTGCTTCCTTCTTCTGACCTCTCCTCACCACTGTTGGCTTAAATTGCCCTCCCTCATCTCCCCTTCTTCCTCCCTCCAGTATTGGGCTAAACCCACCCCCAATCTGCCTTGCCTGTCTTAGTTCCTCCTGCAGACCCTCAATCTCCTTTCTAAGTTTTTCTATGTGGTTGCACACTAAACATCCTCCCACACTCCAGGCAATTTTTAGAAAGATTGATGCACCGCAGTTGTTGCAGCCTACCACCCTACCCATTGCTGTCGTTGCCCACCAGCGACCCCCCACCCTTCCAGATGCAGGATGCCAAACACTCCCCCAAGTTTCCCCTCTCCCCTCTATCAGTGCAAAACATTTTCTTTATTTCCCTTACCTCCTTTGTTGCACACGCTTAGATATATTGAGCAACTGCTTTTTATATTCCTATCCTTCCTATCCACACTCAAAAAGAGACTTTAAGTAGCCATTGCACAACCTTCTTCAAACTCCTACTCCTCCTTTCTCCACTGCAATATCAATGGCAATAAGTACAATGAAAGCTCCTAGATTTGCATTTACTTCCTTCCACTGAGATAGCAGTCACCTCTTCACTTGCTGCTGTTCCTTTCCTGGATGTCTGGTTCTGCTATGACAGGTGTATATCATTTGCCTGTTTGAGGAAGTGATGTCAGAACTCTTGGTATAAAGGAAATAATGGACCGGGTGGGTGGGTGGAGGATTTGGGGTGGAACCAGCCCAAGTCTTCCAGAAACAATCAGGTAGCTGAGACCTCTGGTCAGACCATTAGCACCCGTCCTCCACTCTGCACTAAACGTTGCAGCTAGTGAAGCCAGCAACAATGAATCACAATGCTACTCAAAGCCCCAAAATAGGTTTGCTACCCAAAGAAACAGGACTAATTCAAACAGCTTCACCAACAACACATCAAAATAGGCTTGGAATTAGAAGATATAGGTCTCCAATTAAAGAAACAGACCCAGTTAAATCACAATTATGTTTTAAAACAGAAGAAATAGGCCTCACAAATGCAGCCTGCCACACAGTGAATCAAACAAATGAGCCCACTTATAGCTACCAAAACAGCTTTCAAAATTCCAACAGCCCCAAACAATACCCTGCTAGCCCCTTAGTAGTAAGAAATAAAAGAAATAACCTTCTACCAAGTAGAATCCACAAAAACCAATATAAAAAACAACAAGAAGCTACTGTACTGTAGGTCTGATCCTGTCCCCCTTCTAGTTCCTTCTCGCCATCATGACGTCACATGTTTATGAACAAGACAACACAAACTGCCATTACCATGACATCACAGCCCCATGTCCATCATGGGCATGAAAAATTACCTTTTATTTTTGAAGCATTATAGATTGTTTTATTTATTATCATTTTAATGACTTGTCAAGTGTTTACAAAGAATATTACACCAGCTTTCTAGGCCAGCACAGCCCCCTGTGTGCTGTGGGCATGGCAAATTGACTGTCTACCTTAAGGCACTATAGATATCGTAGGGATATTTATTATCATCTTCTTGACTCATTGCATGTTCTTTCAGAAATGCTTTCTTGAAAATTATATTATCATCTACTTCAAGAAATATATTGCCATAGCATTCATGTCATGCAGTCATACTCCATTTTGCTTCCCTTCAATTCCGAGTAGAAGCACAATAACCAGCGTCCTGTTATTGATTTCAGAACTGATTGTGGAGCAATGATGGCTTTTGATCTGCAGCCATTCTCCATTGTAGAAAACATATTCTTTTGATAATCTTGCATAATGGACTGAAGCACAAATACAAAACTCCATCATGCTTCACATTGTTTAGGTGTGCCAGGCTCAGACATTGTATGAGGTGATGTGTACTACAAAAGCTTATTCTGCTTCTGTGACCATATGAACAGGCCTCCAGAGTGCACAATAAGAAAAACCCTTCCCATAGTCCTTTTCATGTTGTTCCCACTTGAATATCACACAAAATGTTATTTATGATGTTCTATAGTAACCCAGTGAAGCATGCTGTTATACTATCATACAGTTTTTTGTTGGCTGATACATAAATAAATAATAGTAAAATGACATTAAAGACCACAGACGGCAACCAGTTCTTCTGAACACAAAACATTCATTATCATAAATCATGTGTTGTCATTAGAGCTGAGCAGAATATAAAATTCCACCAGAAGAATGACCATGGAATTGCCATTCTGATTCCAAGGAAATTCACAGAATTCTCATGAAAATTCCATGGAATTTTGCCAAATTTTAAATTTCAGTTATTGTGCTATAATTTTCAAACTGCACATCCAACTGACACAGTTAGTGATGACCTACATAGGTGTAAACAATTGCAGAGTCATAGGTTGAAAGGGAGCAGAGTTATGGGTGTCTAAACATTCAATCAAAATTTAATTTCAGTTATTTCAAACTAATTTTAACATTTCTTATCCAAATTTCCCCACAGTTTCCAGATTTGGAGAAACATACAACATGGGCATGTGCACCCCATTTTAAGTCTCAAGCTTCAAAGGGTGCTGAGTAATAGGTAGCCAGACATTTTGCCAAACTTTAGATTTTTGTCATTTTAGAATAATTTTGATAGTAGTCATTAAAATGTTATAAACTTTTTAAAGGTATACAGGTTATCACTACATGTATATATGTACGTAATTTCAGATGTCTAGCTTCAAATGGGACTGAGTTATGACCTGCATAACTTATTGCCACAATTTAAATTCCAATTAGTTCCTCCAATTTTAAAACAACATATCCAAATCTAAACAGATTTGAAACATTTAAACTACTATACCATATGGTCATTTCTGACAAAGTTTATATTTACATCTTTAAATGGGACTGAATTAAAAGTAGTCAAACTTTCACAACATTTTAAAATTACATTTTGCAAGAATGCAAACTGCAAATTTTTAAACCCCTCAAACTTTAAAAGTAGAGAATTTAATGCCATTAAATTTGACAGGTTATTCGACCTTACATGACTGTGCATGTCCATTTTATTAATTGCTTGCTGCCAGAAATTACCAAATAACATCTGTATTTAAAATTAAATTCCATAAGTCTTTGTGAAAATTGTAGAATTTCATGAAAATTCCATAAAATTTGAATTTGCTAATTTCACTCAACCTTATCAGGGGGATTCAAATTAAAGGATAGGGGTATGAGAGGCAGGTAGTGCAGGGGTCACCAGGTTCTGTAGTTAGATACATAGTTTCACCAAGAATAGACATCTGAGTTGGGTAGCACACCAGTGGTAGACCCCCCCCCCAAGTTGGAGCATGGAAGCACAGTGTTTCAGCAATTCCAAATTGAATGTAGGATATATTTAAGGATCACACCCAGTAAATATATGATCCTGGGAGCCTGATGTACATGCAAGTCTGGCACTTAGAGGTATTCAAAACAATGTAGTGGGGGAAGACAATATATGGGGTACTAGGAAAGAAGAATCTACTGTATATGCTACCATAAATATTTGAGAAAATGTTACCAATATTTTTTTGTTCTTTTCCACTGTAAATTTAAAGCTGCTAAACCAATGTATCCAATTTTGCTAGACACCAGGATGCACTGACATTGGATATACATGTCAAATGTAGAGTTACCTGCAAGAGCAGAGAAGTTACAAACATTCACATTTTTGATAGTTTTCACAATATTTTGCAAATATTTAAATAGTAATATTTTGAACCCCTGTAACTTAAAAATCTCTAATCCGATTATCTTCATATTTAGATGATTCTATAACCGTTAAAAAGGGTCATTCATGCTATTTACATATGTTTAACTCTAAAGATGCCTGAGTTATATGCAGATAACATATTTCATGAAATGTCCTGCAAAACCTAAAATGACAGACTTTCAGTACATATCATTTGGAGAGGAACCAGACTAATGTAATGAGATTTTGCACAATTTTAGAACACCTATCAACAAGTAATCATGCCAAATTTAAGATCTGTGGCCCAATAGACTGCAGAGGTATATGCAGATAAAAACTTTCATGAAATTTCCCACAAAAAATAAAATGACAGAATTTAGGCACATATAATTTTAAGCAATGCATTCTAACATCAGCAAATTTGGCATGTTGTTGAACCACCTGTCATCAATTAAGCATGCCAAATTTAAGACATCTGTCCCAAAAGATGACTGAGATATATGCAGATAAAGTGTTTCATGAAATGTCCCACAAAAAATAAAATGACGGACTTAGAGCACCTATGATTTTGGGGCAATCAATGCAGATCTCATGATATCTGGCACATCATTAGAACTCATCCCATAATGCTAACGTACCAAATGTCAGAACTCTAGCTCCATAGATGGCCGGGTTATTACCAAATTAATAACTTAAAAATTCCAATGAAATTCCATGAAATTTCATGGAATGTCATGAAATTTAATAAAAATTCCATGAATTAAGAATTTTCTCATTCTGCAAAACTCTACATGTCATATAAATAAAGATATATGTTAATTACTACCATCATCATATTACTTTTTTATTATCTAATATATAAATAAAGCAAAGAATAATTGTATTTATTTATGTCTTGCAAACTGGTAACTGGTAAAGACACACTTGAGCTGAGACGTTTTTCCACATGTGACCCAGGGGGAAGGAGAACAGAAAGAAAAATACATGCAGTGGTAAAGTGCAATCAGTACAGGTAAGCACACAAGATATAGGGTGTGTATTATAATGCCCAACACACGGTCAGGGGCATTGTGAGGCATGAGGCCACAGGCCAAGTACCTTCAGCCCCTGGACATGTATTAGAAATGTCTAATGCACACCCCTAGAGTGTCTTATTGTTCATCTAAAATGGAACTCTGTAATTAATATGAAGGTAAAATTTAAAATTGTTCTGATTAGATAACAAAAATATTGATTATTTGTCTAAATCTGATATAAAATAGTCCCTCCACCTACACAAGCTGGATGCATTTTTTTAATTAAGGACATTTGTCTAACTATGGCTTCTGTAATTGTAATGTTCTGGCTGTGACTAACTCCCCGCAACACACACGCACACACACACACACACACACACACACACACACACACAGACATGTAGAGACACAAACAGAAATATTTGCTTTTTGGTTATTTGACTAGCAATATTAGCTAGTAAATGGCTTTTAAAAGTATTTAATTTGTTGTTCAATAATAGGGCTGTCACAGAAAATTCATGACTACTATGCCATTTTAAAGACCCTGCATTCTGCCGTAAGTAAAAATCATTGCAACTGTTATTAAAAAAACATGATTACTGGCAAATGGTTTATTTAGTTTGGGTTAAAGCATAGATAATTTTTTTTTAATTACAGTTTTTTGGGGGTTGCTGGTGGCTATTATACTCCAAGCGAGTACGTGATAACAGACACTTGAGATGTTGCCATGGGAATGAGCACCACCATTTGAGTTTCTGCAGTTACTGCTGTAAAACAGTGACTGAGCAGTGGATCATCTGGCAGCATGTGGGAGAAACCATTTAAAGCAGAGCACAGCAGTTGAGAGAAGAGATGAGGCTGGAGTGCTGAGGGCTGTTTTTTTTGTCAGGGGAAGGGAGTGAGTTACTGATGGACCATTTGCTATAACTTTGCAAGTGGACTAGTTGTTCATCAGTGAGGGGATGAAGAGAAGAAAGTGAAGTAAAAGACAAACTCATGAAAAAAGGAGGAGTTACTTAGATGTTATTTTAGATTTGTGTTTGTGGTTTAGTGTGTGGCAGAAATAGGAAAGTGTGTGGGGAAAAGTCTCAGGAGACTTGTCTTTTCTCAACATTCTTTTTTTTATTCTTTTTCCCCACTTGTCAGGGTCCTATGAGCCTCTCTCAGGCATCTGACCTGAATCCTGCCCTGCCTGAAGTCCCCTTGACTGAACCTTCCTCTCCTCCACCCCGCCTCACAGCTGGCACCCCCAGCTTGACCTCTCCAGGGTGGGGCCCCCCTCCTAACTTGGGTGCACTTGCACACGTAGTCTCCAGCTGCAGATGTGGGGACCCTGGCAGAGGATCCATTGAAGTTAGCCAGGATGAACCCAGCATTGGGCATGGGGGTTGATGCCATTGCCTACCCCTCAAACTGGGTTTTTCCATGTTCTGTGGTTCCCCCAATGTGTAAGCACACCCCAACACTCTGGCGAATGGCAACCCTGCCTGCATTGGCCACACTAGTATGTGCTGACTGGCTTGCTGCAGTGCCACCCCAGTCTCCACCGGGGGTGCCTGACTCACCGGGCCAACCCCATCCCCTTAGTCCGGGGAGGAGAGCACCACATGGATGCTCAGTCCTCAACCCTTCCCCTGCTGACCCCTGGTGCCCAAGTCCATTCCTGAACCTGGGTCACTGGTGCAGTGTGAGGTGTGGCGTCCAGCGCCTCAACCCTCAGTGCCACCGAGCCAGCCTTTTTCTTAACATTCTTAATGTGCATTTATATGTATATATATATATATATATATATATATATATATAGATAGATAGATAGATATTTTAGCTGCCTCCAGATTGTCTGCACTTGTTTTTACCTGTGCATTAGACAGATCTAGTGCACAGACAGCAGCCAATCAGGATGCAAGATTTTCCTTTCCCATTTTATAAAGTCATATATAGGCATGCATGAACTAAAAATGCAAACTAAACATTAGGGTGATACAAGCAATCGTATAGTGAAATTATAATGACATATCATAGCAAACATGTACAGAGAGAAATACTCTTACAAAGAATGTAAGTTAGTTGTACTGGCAGCATTTAAAAAATAAAATCAACAGTTGTGGCACAATAAGGAATGGGTGAGGAGGGAAGAATAGGAATTACCCTGGCAATACAGGCTAGTGGGCAACAGGAATAAGTTAGGAAATTGAGCTAAGAGGCTAACCAACTAATAATGAGGGGGACAGCACTAAGCAGCCCAGCCAGGACAAGGTAAAAATGTTAAAAAGGAGTATGATCTGCTGTTTGAAAGAATGATAGGAGAGAGACAGATGAAGTGTGGGCAGGTTGTTCCAGGATTGATGCATGTGTGAGAGTTCCTAGGGTGGAGTGCATAATAGGTGGAAGGGTTGGGACAGAGGAGAGAGGAGAGATAAGAAGGAAGTGATGAGTATCAATATTTAGACATGAAGGAAGCACTTTGAATGAGACAAAAGGAGACTAGAGGTGGTAATGATAGGTTAGTGTATAATAAGCATTGATAGATACATTAGGGAGCATTATCAGAAAAATGGCAGAAGAATTGCACAGAAGGTCCTGTCTGGCAAGAAAGGAGTAGGGGGTGACATCACAGACCACATCCACATAGTCAAAAACTGGAATATCCATCTGGGTGATTATTTTGCACTGGACCAGCAGTAGTAGGCAATCCTTGTTGTGGTAGGGGGCACCAAATTGGGTTAGATCTTTCTTTGGATAGCATCAGTGGGGGTAGAAAAGTTGAACCTTCTGTCCAACCAGACACCTATACACTTGAAGTGTGAAACAACCTCAAGTGGAGTGCCATCCAGGTTGTGAAAAACTAGGGGGGAGGGGAGCCTTGCAATCTTATGACTTGTGCCAAAGGTCAAGGACACCATTTTCATGGCATTGACACAGAGCTGCAGGGACTGGAACAAGCAATAGATGTCAACAAAGTCATAGGGAATCACTGCTTCAAGGGCAGTAACTGAGACTTTCGAAGCAAAAAGTATCGTATCATCTGCATAGATGTGAACATTTGAACTACACCAGACAGAGGGAAGGTCATTGAGGGAAATTAAGAAAAGGATGGTACCCAGTATGTAGATCTCTAGGACCCCACACCATATTGGGTGGGAGGGGGAAAATGCATTGCCAACTGGTACCAACTGGAGGCACTCAGAGAGGTAGAATCAGAACCAGTTGAAAGCTGGAACTGAAAGACCCACAGCTCTGAGTTTATCCACACGGAGAAGGGAGGCTCCTGTGTCAAAGGCCATAGCAAGGTCAATGAAAATAGCAACAGTGATGCGTCTCTGGCCCATCCCATTAAGGACAGAGTCAGTAACACGTAGGAGAGAAGAAACAGTGGAATGGTTTTTGCAGAAGCAATACTGGTATGGGGAGAGGAGGACTGTGGGTTAGAGAAAGTCAGCAAGCTGAGAGTAAAGAAGTTTTTCAAGCAATGTGACAAGACCAGGGAGAAGGGAGATTGGGTGAAAGATGTCAGGGAAGGTGGAGTCTCACTTTTGTGGAAAGGAAGACCCTTGACAAAATTGAAGGACTGAGTAATGCAGCTGAGGGGAAAGAGAATAGTAAAGTAACTAGGACAGTGAGATACTAATAGCAGTGACAGAGAGAGAGGTTCAATTGTTTATGGTCCAACCCATTTGGGCTGTGGCCTTTGAAGATTTTGAGGGAGAAAAATGTGCATTGGGGCTCCAGGGCAGAGATGGGAGAGTAGTCAAAACAGAAGTCAGGTGAAGGTCTAGAGGAGGAGAGCTGATGTGGCGGAGAGGAGCAGAGGGCTATGTAGGAGGAGAGAAGGCACAGGTTATAAAACATTTACTAAAGTGAGAAGCTACAGTACCTGAGAGATGCAGAGATGGTGGAACCCATCTCGATCAGGACAGAGGAGGAGGAGGACTGGGAGGGAAGATCAATGAGTGTGCATTTCCTCCCAGAATTTGGCAGGGTTCTTTCTGGAAGTTAAAGGCCAAACAGTTTGTTTTGGCTGCTCTGGTAGCCTAGCTGTAGGAGTTTCTAAGTCTTTTGTAGTTAAGGAGGTCAATACAGGAGTGCACATTTTTGAAATAATACCAGGCAGCATCCTAAAAAAATTGACAGGACTTTTTTGGGAGGGCATGTTTGTCCAATATGTCTAGGAATTTAGAGTGAAACTGGGAGAGGGGATCATCAATGTCAATGGCAGTAATGATGGGGACCAATCAGTGGCAAAAAGGTCAATGAGGAGGAACTCACGATTTAGCTAGTGAAACAGCTTTGACCTGATAAATTTGTGAGGGGGGGAGTGAGGAGAGTCACATTTTCCTGATACAGTACTATATGCCATGTTGTTGTCAGTGAAGGCATCAGGCAGCGTGCCAACAGTAGCAATCCAGTGAGGGTGGGAAGAGAAGACCTAATCTAGAGGAGTACAGTTGCTGAAGTGAGAATTGGGTTAAGTCAGTTCATTTATGAGTTGGGAGAGACTAAGAGACTCAATCTTTTGAATTGCTGGTTTGGCAGTAGTGGAAAGCTAAATAATGTTGAATTCCTCTGGAAGAATCAGTTCTGCAGATGAGGAGTATGAGGCAAAGGGGGGATGGCATCAGACATCACAGAGGGATAGATTTTGAGGAAGGCATAGACTCCACCAATTAAAAAAAGGTAACGAGGATGGAAGTGGGAGCTTAGTCAAAAGAAATTCATGTAAAGAGGGTACTACACCACTTCCAAGAACAGAACAGGAGATTCTCTGCTTGACATAGAGGGCAACACCACCACCACATTTATCACAATCTTGTCTGTGGAGATTGTAGTTGGTGATTACTACAGTACATCACTATGAGAGACTCAAGAGGTGAGCCAGGATTCTGTAACACAGAGGATGTCAGGTGTATGTTGGTTAACCATACTCTTAGTAGAGTGACTTTAGATAGGAGGTTCATAGCTCTAAACTGGAAAATGCTAAGAGGGGTAAGAGGCAACAGGGTTTTGGGAAGTAGGGCCAAGATTTGATCGAACATTACCACACATTAGATGCAGTATAAGTGGAAGCAGAGTAGTGTAGGACTGTCATCTGCGGAGAAGAGTGGGAAAGGAAGGAGAAGGTAAAGAAGGGACAGCGAGAAGCATCACTTCATACTGGCTAGTTCATAATACTGAAAACTTAAGTATTTCTTTGCACTTTATTGCTACAATTTACACTTTGTCCATTTACTGCACCTTCTGCTCTTTCCTGCTATGGATTGGATGTTTCTTGTTTTGTGGCACAGCCACATTTACTGATTCTTTACAGTTCTTTTGCACAGTTGTAATATACTTGAAGCAAGTAATTACACTTTTTAATCATTGTGAATTACTTAACATCCTGAATAACTTCTGCAAGCAGTATGTTTTGTTATATGGAATTTCACCTAGTAGATATTTGTAGCCAAGGGCATGTCGTTTTTATTTCAACAGCCAGTGACACACTTTTGTGTGTGGGATATCCTGCTCAGGAGAAAGTGTAAAGAAGGGAGGGTAAAGGCCCAGTAGAGGAACTTAGTTGAAAGAGGGAGAGGAAAGGGCGGCAGGGAAGATGGGAAGTGGTGGAGGAACTGGTAGAGGAGGGGTGAGGTAGGGACAAGAAGGAATAGTCTGGGGGGGAGAGAGAAAGTGGGAGGGGAAGAAGAGGAACAAGAAGGAGAAAAAGAGGAAGGAAAATACTGTACATATTAGTCAATTGTAAAACCAGATAGCAGATAAAAACAGAAGTGAAATGGTATCTGTGAGCAAACCTGTATAGATTCAGTAAGGACAATAACACTTAAGAACCCCAGATAGAGAGAAGCTTTAGTTTGCCTACCAGAAAGGGTGGCAATGAATTCGCAGTATCAGGGTGGACAAAAGTGCTACTAACAAAATAAACTACAAGGAGCACCCAGAAGAAGGGATAATAATCTAAAATAATCATAATACAAAAACATCACTGTAAGCTCTATGTCTCTAGAAGGAAGAATGTAGTATTTGACATGAGGTAAATGGTAGAGTTTGAAACTACAGAGGGTATATGACTTGAGGTCAGCAAGGAATAGCAACTACAGGAGCACCATCCAGGGTGCAACACAGTACCTTGCAGTATTACTGCAAAATGCTGTATTATGCTGTAGATACCAGTATAATTCAATGGTAATTCAGCCCTCTTGCCCTTCAATATTTTGTGATGTCATTTGCTGCAAAGCATTGCATTGCATCCTGGTTGGCTCCACTGGATACTGTAGCTCACACTGGGTCAAGGCAATCTTAGTGGGTTTGTAGACTCTCTCACAGCACCAAAACAGTTCCAAAGTAGATGTATTCCAAGAGCAGCTGCCACAAGTAAGCTACAGTAATTCATTGTCATTGCTGACTGCAAGTTCTCTCCCTTTATTTATATTCTGTTTTACCCTATGCCATATACTGCAATGGAAGCCAAAGTGGTTTAACCAAATTTATTAATCTGAACCATATTTTCAGGCCACAAATGAAAGCTGAACCAAAGTTGTCTCTGGCCCATGATTCTCACCTTAACTGCCCAGTCCTCCATCCCACACACACACATATAAGCATAGTGACATATAGCCTGGCTCGCCAGAGCCATAAATATGATTCTAAAATGGGCTTGTAATTTCATGTATTCTGATTAGCTGAAAGGGTTCAGAAACCAGTGGTATAAGGGGTGACAACCATTAGATTGGGAACACTTTGGCAACCTGTAAGCAGAAGAACCAGAAATTAATGTTTTTTAGTGTTCTACATAAGAATACCAGGCCAAAATCTTAGTTTAGTACAAACATAGATGGCCACTAAAGTAATCTGAATTATAAATTCCCCCCAAACTAAGTATTGTTAATAATAAACAGCACAGCATTTAAAACAGCACAACCTTAACATATGAGCACTCGTTTCTTGTCACTACTAACCTGTTCACATCTTCTTCCAAGTATGTCAAAATAAGAGGCCGCAGATCCCCAGTCTCAAGTACTCTAAAACGCCAGTCTACTGCGTGGTTGTCTGCAAAGGAGACAATCATAGTATGCGAGCCAAAAATGGAAATGTTGTGAGACTCAACTTCGATGCGGTGATCACCGTCGGCAACCAGAGAGATGTTTTTTTTAAAAAAAAGAAGTAGTCTAACGTTTAAACGTTTAACAGTGGGCTAGTCTGGCTGAGAATAGAGCAGGTGCTCCATATACCAGAATCAGCCCTGCAGTTTTGCAGTATCTGTTGAGGACACATGAGCGCTCCCTAATTGTGCCCCATGAATGAGCAGCATAAAAACTTGTGTGGGGGGGTGAATCTCCACATTTAATTTAAAAAATTAAAAAAGGTTGTCAGAAAAGTCCATAATAATTCCTAGTAGTCCTGGAAAACATCAGTGTCCACCTGAGAGCACTGGCACACGAAAACTGAAGATGCAACAGAATTTGGAGGGTGGGGGTCTATGTTTCTATGTATAGGATGAAGCCAAGAAACTTTTTTTTCTTTAGCAAAAAGCAAAAACACATGTGCAAAACATAAATGATTGTTTCCTACTATCTTTTCCCAGTATATCCCACCAGAAGTTGAAGAAAGTCACAGGATGGTAGTAGCAGACAGTTAGCAGTGCAAAGCAAGCTAAAAGGAGCTGCACAAATGTATGAACTGACAGGCAACTCCTTCATGATGTTGGCATGATCGTTGATTTCTTTGGACTACTCAGCTAAAAAAGAATATATCAGCGGTAGAAGTACCACAAAAAGTAGTGCAGTTCTATTATTTTGGCCATCCCAAACAGTTTGGTTAGGGAATATTTTCTCTCTCTTTTTAACGAAATTCTCTTTTCTTTATTTGAACAAATGATATAAAATTTTTAAAATGCAAACTACTTGTCTGTGGTATCTTTCCATAGTTATGGCTCATTTTATAAGTGCAATAAGACACACCAGAGTGTTGGTTGTTATGTGATAACTGTGCACCTAGTTGCGGAAGGATACTCAGCCTGTGGCCTCATGCCTTACCACGCACCTAGGCATGCAGTTATCACATAACAACCAACACTCTGTCATGTCCTATTGCTTACTTAGCACACCCACGCCACTGTCCTATATTTTCTTGACTTGCTATTGGCCTGAGTGCAGTACTGCATGCTCTAATATGTTACATCTCATACTGTCATATGCATATGTAATCACTCACACAAATACAATGTATCACTTCTAGCTTTGTTTTGGTTTTTTATTTTTATTTCCTATGCTGTTTCTCCTCCACCCTCAGCGGCTTTCCTTCCCAGTCTCCCCCCCCAGCCCCATCACCCGGCTCCCCCGGGTGGTCTTATCTTCTGCTGTCCCTGGCTTTTTGTGGGATCAGCTTTCGGCCACCAGTACAGAGCCTGCCAGTGGCTGACCATTCAACCTGCCACTGCTGGGTATAGTTTTCATTTTTCTCCCCTTCCTCCCCATTGCCAGGGTGCGTATGTCACAGCGCAAGTGTGGAGGCGCTTACATGTATGTGGTCCCGTGGCACCCTCCCTTATGTTGGAGTCCTCACTGCACCAGCCCTTGGCCTCCACCTGAAGGGGGTCATTCGGCAGGACTTCCAAGCCACCCTCCCCAGGAGAGGAGAGCTGTCCTCTAGATACTCGATCCTCTCCCACCCCAGCCAGCCCCCGACAACCCGCTCGCACTGTGAACACGGATCACCAGCATGGTAGGAGGTAAAGCATTGCTGCTTCAGCCCTCCATTTCATTGGTCCAGATCATAGCTTTGTTTTTTAAAGCAGCATTTCTTAGATGAAATACTGGTAGTAATTGAAACATAGCCTATGTCAGCAGAAAAATACCATTGGCCCAACCAGTTTGCCCAGTTTTACCATATCAATGTGGTGACTCAATATCCTGTGTCACAGGTGAATATTCATATTTTGTCTTCAAAGGCTGAGTACATTCTTTGCCAGTGCCCAGTGACTTTCCCCATTGTTCCTCCACCCCTCCTTCCTGCCCGTTTGCTAGTGCTTTCTGATGCACTCTCCCATTTTCCCAAAGTCAGACCTCCTAAAGTCCAATACTCTTGCTTTTGTATGGCTTGACTCTATGGCTGTGTTAATTGTGAACCACACTGTTTGGTGGTCACTTGTTCCCAGATGGCTACCCACTTCTAAACCCGAGATCCTGTCTCCATCCCTGTTTGAGAGTGACAGATCTAAGATTGCTCCCTCCTTCCCGAGTGGGTTCCAACACTAGCTGTCTGAGGCATGCCCCTTGTAAGGCATTGAGAATGACCCTGTTCTTGGATGTGGCTGCAGCAAAGGTTCTCCAGTTAGCATCGGGCATATTCAGGTCCCCCATCAACAATATCTCCCCTTTTTCTGCCATTCTAAGGATGCCGTCTATCATTTCCTTGTCCATTGCCTCCCCCTGAGATGGGGGTCTGTATATAACTCCCATGCAAATTGTGGTAGCATTTCCTGTCTCCAGATTGACCCACAGTGCCTCCTCTCCTCCATGTTTACCCTTCAGTTCCATTGCTTTGATCCCTTCCATTACATAGAGAGCTACTCCTGCTCCTCTTTTATCCTCCCTGTCCCTCCTATAGATTGTGTATCCTGATACGTTGAAATCCCAGTCGTGGTTCTCTGTGTACCATGTTTCTGTGACTGCCACAATATCTAGGCATCCCTCTTTCATCAAGCTCACTAGTTCAGGGAGCTTGTTACCCAGACTACAGGCATTGGTACTCATCACCCTCCATTTTTTTTGATGGCCTTATCCCTTTTAGTCCCATCCCTGTCCTTACTGCCTTTGCCTTTTTATCCATTTACCCCTTTCCCAGTACATTACAAACTGATACTTTTGATAATTAATGGGTACCAGGTCACAACAGCACACCAGAAAGAGCGATGAAAGAATGGCGCTGTGTAAAGCACGAAAGGATTTAGAGTGACAGGGGTTAGAATAGCGGTAGGGAATTACCACTACCTCTGTCGCTCTGCAGACATCCTGTGGAGGAATGAAGTCACCGTGTGCTTGGGTGGCAGTCAAGCTGCTCCCGTGGTAGAGTGGCTAAGGTACCAGCACATGGCAGAGCAGGAGACCTAGGACCATGGTACGGTTCCTGACAGATCTCCACCTGCTGCAAAGTTGTGTTTTTTTTTAAATGTTATTTCTCCCCTCCTGATTTTCTCTCCATCCCAAAAGCCCACGACCCCCTGGAGTTGGTTATTTTAAGTCCAAGGGGTGTGGGCCATGTGGGGGGGCATAGCCCCCCACATAAAACAAAAAGTCCCATTATTGTCAATGGGGCTGCACTCTCCTAGTCGTGTCACTGTTGTACCCAACGTTGTTCGTGAGTGCTGCTGTTTTGCTAGCGGCATGTATTACCGCATGGTGTTTCTTTGCGCTGTTATGACCCTGTGCCTTGATAATGTATAGCTCATCTGTAAACAGGCTGTCCATCCCTCCCATCCTACCTTATGTCTCTCCTCCTCTTCAAACCACTCCTAATCTCTCTCTCTGTAGCTCTAACCCCAGCTCTCTAACTCTCCTGTCCAGATGGACCTCAGCTGGGCAAGCTGCTTTCTCTTTCTGCCTTCCCAAACTCTGGAACTCCCTCCATGGCCCTATTTGTTCTGCTACCTCCATTCACTCCTTCTCCAATCTTATACATGATTACTCTACCCCCTCCTGTAACTGCCATGGACTCCCCCACAGTGATTGCCCCTACACCTTCTTCTTCCTTGCTCTCCACTCGCCTTTTCTCTCTCATCCCCCTGACTCTCATACTACAGATTCCCCCGCCCCCCCATTTCTCTACCTGCACTACCTACCCACCCTAATTCTGGACCTCCCTTCTCTCCTTCCTATGCTCTATCTTCTCCTTTCTCCCAGTCTCCACTCTTCGCCCTTTGCTAGACTACCTTTAGCCACTTACACTAATCTGGTTCATCCCCTATTCTTGTAGGCAAACGTTACTTACTGCTGATGCTGCATTTTCTGTAAATAATTCCTATGTATATGCTTTTGTACATTCATTGTACATTACTCGATGTTTAATTTATGATATATTGTATAAAAGTGTGCTTTGATATGAGTGTACATTCTCTGTAGATATTTTTACGCTGTATGGATATGTATTTCTCCCTCTCCCCTCTCCCCCAGGACACATCTGGATACGAGTTGTTTAAGGCTCAGTACGTTTCTCCTGGTCAAACTTTTGAAATAAATAACTTTTACATGCTGTGACTCATTGGGATTACTAGCAGAATAAGTTATTATGTTGCAAGTGTGGTATTGCTGTACACATGCAGTCACATGAATAGAGGCTTAGCAACAATATTACCCATTTCCCCACAGCTCATGACAGCTGTTATACCCTAGGAATACGGTGTTACCATCAGCCACCCTGCTACCATGGGCCAATAGAAAACAGTACAGCTCATGATAGTAAACCAGCACCAAAGAAGAAAATTATATTTACCACACCTTCTGGAATAAGTGACATATCACATGGGTCATGGCTCATAGTTCCCTT
Source organism: Neoceratodus forsteri (assembly GCA_016271365.2). NCBI lineage: Eukaryota > Metazoa > Chordata > Ceratodontiformes > Ceratodontidae > Neoceratodus > Neoceratodus forsteri. The sequence continues at coordinate 1,120,926,048 of CM057449.1, read as the reverse complement.
TCCTACCTTGCCTATGCTGTACTGTGTATATGACTTGCACAGCATACTTCTGCAGTACACCTTCTCATATTAACTTCAACCATAAAGAAACAAAACAAAACACCAAAAAAAATTCCTTTCTGCACCTCTGCCATACCTGACATAACACGGGTTATGTGTTACATCACCCTTTTCTCAGCTTCCTATGATGCAATGCCTGTGTGACTTGCATACTGTAGCTATGAAACCAAAAAATCTTACAAGGGGAAAAAAAAGCAGTACAGTATTATACTATATGACTACTACACTGTACTTGTGCACTATGGTTTTTACCTTTGTGCAGCTTCATCATATCTGAGATAACACAAGGGTTATAGGTTATGTCACAATTTCCATAGCTTCCTGTGCTGCAATGAGTATGTGACTTGCACACTGAAGCTATGAAACAAAACAATCTTACAAGGGAAAACCAAAACCTGCACACTACTGTACTATATGACTACTACACTATACTTGTGCACTATAGCTTATGATAGTAACCCCAACCATCAACAATAACAAAAAATATGAAAGATACAGCGTTATGCAGCTCTAACATATGTCACACATTATAGGGGTTATGGGTTACGCCACCCTGTCCACAGCTTCCTATTCCTCATCGACTGTGTGACTTGTACACTGCAGTTGTGAAAGGCAGCATTATAACCCCGAATACATATGTAACCCCTAGATGGTGCTATCCCAGGGGCTACTACCCCTGCCTGATTTGCCACTAACAGGTTGAGGGGCCTGGATCCAATGGCGGGTGCCTCCACCCAGAAGTCAGGGTTTGCAATAGTTAAACTTACTTGGTCACAGCCCTCTGGGACACTGCAACCCCCCTTTCTTCCCACTCAGTGGCCCACACAGTTTATCAGAATTACCTTCACAGTATACACTCACCCCCAGGACTGGTTCAGGCACTGGGACTCCTGTAAAATAAGATACAGTGCAACAATCACAGTACAATATTTTAACATAGACAAATACCTCCAGGCAGTATAACTTTGCTGAAACAAACACTCTGATTTATTTAGGGAATATAACAAGGACAGGGGAAATCAGTTAATTAGCTTTATCACTTTATTCATTCATTTATGGCTCTGTGTACAGGCCTATCCCTACCAGTTACTGTCCCTGGGTACCCAAGCCCTAGTGGCTAGTCCACCGTGGCAGCTGGTAGGGCCCTTTCACACAGAGAAAGAAAATTAGTTAAACAGTCAGCAGTACAGTAATTCCATTGGATTTAATGTGGCAATTCAACAGGAGCGACTCTGAATTAGTACTCACGACCTCCAAACAAGATAGGGTCCTTCAATGTCAGCAGGGCTACTCTTGAGCTCCAAGAGACTCCTCACACATTCATATGGTAAACAGTCACAGGCAAAAGTCACTTAATGGCAGCAGGTTCACTTGAGGTACACAAACCTCTTCACACATTTATATGGTAAAAGAAAGCACTATACCAGGCAGGCTGCATCTGTATTCCGATCGCAATTACTGCACAATACCGGAGAACACACAGCAGATTCAGTTCCTGACAGACCGAGTGCAATTCCACAATTCCTCCAGTCTTCTACAGGGTGAGCCTGGTTTCTACTCTTCAGATATCCTTTGATTCTCTTCACAGGACGGATTCAGTCCTAACAAGCAGTTACACAAGCTGCAGACCGGAACTCTGGACCTTACACATGTTTTTGACTAAGACTGTGCACTGAAGGAGCACAGGTTCCTTTCCCTTCACTCCCAGAGCTAAACTGAAACTCCAACAGACAAAACCGGGCACTTCCTTTGAGTTCCTCCCAGTTCTTGGCTGGATTGGCTGTCACCACAATAGACTGCTGCTGTTGGTCCAAAAGGCTCAAGTCTAAACTACATCTCCAGAGTCACTGCCCATACAATCCTCTTGTGGCTGGCTCAGATTACGAGTCCAAGTTCTGATTCGTCCAAGTTAACCCACACTGATTGGTCCTGTTCAGCAGTTCAAAACTAGAATGGGGAACTAGGCAAACACAGTTCTGACTGCAAAGGAAGCAGGTTAGACAAACTGTATTTTCATTATTACTCTAAATTATTTCTGGCAAACAGTTACATCTTTCAGATAGGTTCCCTTTGTACTCCTAGTGACTGCAAAAATGGAGTGAATTGGCAGCAGTTCGAGTGGTACTCAAACAGAGAAGCACACAGTCCCCCATACAACTAATTATGTCTGCAAGCAGACAGCTCTTAAAGAGACAGTACCAGAGGCTCTAAAAACACTCACTGATAAATGGCTTAAACGCCAAACACCATTCAGGCTTGGAGCATTCAAGCAAGCTCCTGGAAGTCTTTTGGGAACCCCCATTTGCAGGGGGGTTACACATACAAAATAAATTACAGTGCACTGATATATGTCGCATATGACAGCGTATGTCACACCAGCAAAACAGCCATTGTTGTCACTCCTGTTTGTTACACTGTACTACAGCAGTACAGAAACATAGAGCACAACAGACCTACAAAACAAAGAAAACACCATGTGTCAGCTACTTCCCAGGACACCTCATTACTCACCTTGGTACACTTGTTGTCACTATACTTTCTCATGACATTACCCATGCAGCCAGAAGAGGATATTTAAGACATATTCTATTAATAACAACTTCTAAGGTGAACAATGATGTGAGGAGTTACCCATAACCAATATCAGCACACTACTGACAGTATCAGTACACAGATGAGGTGTCCCATTTCTCTGAGTCTTCACATCTGTAGTTTCACATTGTTTCTCTATTACTATGGTAGTGAATGTTCACAGTTCCAGAATGTGTTAGTTGTTTCTCATCAAAGCCTTAGAACATAGAACTGCTGACATTTATAGCTGCTTCGCTGCCCGCTGTACCCACATTGCTTGGTTTTGGCTGAGTTATAGTCACGGCACTCTCTTGCTCTGTTGCCAGTGATGAAAGACTATTGCTTGTTGACTGCAACACTTGCTGAGCTGCAACACCCATCTCTGACTTGTCAAGCAATTGCTTTGCTGCACTGCATGCTATTGCACTGCTGCAGGACTGAACAACTCAGTGATGCTCCTGCATCTTATGGGGTGTTGACAATGTCAGCAGCTTACTCCACTTTTCTTGATCAGTGGTGAAGACACTTCCGTAGTTTTTGAGGCTTGATTCTGAACAGTGTCCGGTGACGGCCATGATTTTACGCGATGCCAGCCCTGCTTCTGATAACACCTGCACAGCTGTACTACTGATGCTGCAATTCATGTATCGCTGACTGAGGCCTGCATCTTCTGATATCTTGGACATTAACCCTCCAAGATAGTTTATACCCATTGGCTGGTGGGTATGCCAGTGGTTGTCATTGGGGTGGATTACTTGCTTAGGATGGAGATACAGAGCTACTGCATTTCGTGGACATCTGCTTATGTACTGCTTAAACAGCTCCACTGGACACTGCAGGTTATTGGGATCTGCAAATACGAAACCCTGTTTACTTTCTCTATTCTATTCGTGCAGATTGCTATGGTTCTTTGTGTGGGGGTTGTATGTAAGAGTCAAAAATTCCTTGCCATAATCATCCTTCTTAATTATGAAGGAGTCTTGTTTAAGTTGGTGGATACCTTCCCATCCACAACGTGTAAGCGCTAACTGTAGCTCAAACCAGATATGCTTGACTAAGCCTCCAGCTGTGTCTGGTGACATAGCAGGTGATGCTTTTAATTGCAGAAGATCACTGTGGCTAATTGGCTGGTGATGGCATGCACGGTTGCTACTTTCCCTTCAGATCTGTTTCAATACAGCTATAAACACATCGTATGCTGCCTTAGGGGGGTCAGTTGTTATGTTTATCATCCTGTTATTATCACTATTGTTCGAGAAACAATTTATGCCTGCCCTCAAACACAGCAATGTGCTTACAGTGTATGATTTCCCATGAAAACCACACGCACAGGCATAAAACTCACACAACAGTGTCCTTAATTCAATAATGGACACTTCCTTATAATTCACTGCAATATTCCTAGAATGGAGCCAATCCTCTAGGACATTTAAAGCCCACGCTGTACTTTTCTACATGTTATGCTCATCTTTGGCTTGCTGCAGCATGTCCTGTTCTTTGCTGGACAAAGTGAGATATTGACTGCGTGACACAAGCTCTTTTATGAGTGACATGTCCTGCTGCATGGTTGCAGCTGCACTACCACCTGGTGTGCTACAACTGGCAGATGCTGTCATGTTGCTGACAGATATTTTTGCAGTGATATGAAACATATGCTGTGACAGACTGCTACTCCTTTCGTCTTAAAGCCTGCTGTGTAGTATGTACCTCTACACCATGCACTGGGCACTCTTCTGTGCTGCTGTGCTGTTGTGTTATGTCATTCCTCTCACCTACACCTTGCAATTTTGTGGTGCCTGCTGTACACTTGGGAAAGGTGCTGCTCACAGACAGAAAGATATCCTCTTTGTATGTACTTCTCAATGGTACTTCTGTATTTCTGTGAGACACTGTGCCACTCCACAGTTAGCTGCCATCTTTCCTGGTCTATCTCTGACAGCAGACACACTCCTGCCAATGTGGTGCTGTCTCTGGTTTTCCCTCTGACATGCATTATCTCGATTGTTGCCACTGCTTGCACATATTACACTGGGTGCATTGAAAAAAGTCCCCAGCCTCAGTTGACCAGCAGTACGCACACAGGTGAAAGATGTACATACGTCTCATGTACTATGCTGCATGTTCCACTGCTGACCATTCCAATATCTTCAGCTGAAGCTCTCAGACTGTCCACATCTCTTGAGTCGGGACATACAGGTGATCAGGTGGACACAGGGACAGCAGCACAGTCAGACATTCCTCATCACTGTCTGTGCTGTCTGCAGTCTGTTTTATCACAACTTGCCGTGGTGGCATTTCACTGCTTGGGAAATAGACATTGAGTCAATTATGCAGAATCAAGTCACCAAATAAGGAAAAGTTGACTTCCATCACTGCACAGATGTCTTTTGCCCATCTCTTGGCACACAAGATTATGCCAGCGACTCCATTGATGATCAGTTGACTCTGGAAGGGGTCTGATTACAGAGGACTAAGCACTGCATTCCAGTCCCAGGAGCAAATGCAGTCACTGTGACCCTGTCACTGCCGTGTGCATGACTCTGTGCAGATGTGGTACATGCCAGCATTTGTGGACCGTGTATGGGGAGCAGGCATGCAACACTGCTGTGCAATATAGCAGAGACTCAGAGCCATGGACACATCATTGCTCTTTTCAGGAGGGGGTGAGCGGTGGAAGGCAGACCTAACAACTGTATTTAACATGTTACTGCCTGTCACTTCCCACTAGTAGCTCACTATCGCTATGTCTCTAAAGCAACACTTTCACATCTCCACTGTGAGACACACACCAGGCAGAGAAGTGCCAAAACCGGGGGCTCGGTGCTTGCTGTTGGTGTTTCTCTCTCTTTCACCCAATGGGGCAGTCTCTCTCTGTCTCACGCTCTGAAGTGGTTGTGGAAGTGGAGTGTCCAGGCACATAAGGTGCAGTCTGAGCTTCTCATGGGGGGAACACCTCAGCACACAGCAGTTCTCTCTACAGCGCCCTCCCATCAGTGCACAGTTACACACACACAGCTCAGCTCCCAATGCCAAGGGTCACTTACATATGAGAACTTAGTCAATGACAGAAGTCTGAGGCACTATTATAAAAGATTGCTATCTGTCTCTCTTTCACTGTCCATGTGGGTGGTGACTGATGCTGGCTGTCCTGGACTTCTACTCCTTACAGGACACTGTGCATCATCGGAGGCGCAGTGGGTGACAAGGGAATCTGGATGCACTCTTGCTCCATGTCTCTGTGTGTGACAGTGGACTGCCAACAGGTCTTCCTCGCTGCACTACAATCAGATGGGATTGACAACACAGGGGGACAATAGGCTGCACAGATGGGGCATGTAGCTCATCTGCTGGCCGGCATGAGATGGGATGGAGAACACAAGGGAACAATAACTCAGACTATGATAACATGGGTTAGGAACAAAAAAAATACATGGTCTACCATCTGCCACTTATAAATTATGCAATGGCTGCCATTTGTCAGTGTCAGTGGCTCAGTAGGTAGCACACTTGCCTCTGAGGCTGGGAGATCAGAGGGCTGTGGGTTCAGTTCCCACATCTGGCACTTAGGTTACTATCCCAGTACTGACACTGTAATGCAGCATGAGAGGGGTGCTGCACTTCTGAGGTGCCGTCTTTCAGATGAGACGTTAAACCGAGGTCCCATCTGACTGGATTGGTGGTAGTGCAGGTGGATGTTAAAGATCCCATGGCACTTCTCGAAAAGAGTAGGGGAAGGTTTTATTAATAAACAGAACAATAAATCAGAAAAACAGTAATACAATTCATGGAAAATAAGAAAAAAAAAACATAACAAAAAGAATATCAGCAATACTCAATTCTCTGACAGCATAATGATTCAACCTATTTTGTCCTTCAAAAAAAGAACCTCTTTCCACCTCATAAGCCATACATTTTTGGACAAACATTTGCGTTCAGGATCACATTGTAACAACAAATCATGTTCAACATGTTGAAGAACTTCAAGTGGTGAGTGGTATAACTGTTGTAGAGTAAGGTGACATCTGGCATGCCATAAGTGAAACTTGAACATAGTAAACAGCAGCCGTACTACACCTGCATCCAACAAAGTCGAATGTAGCAAAAAACCTCCCACAACTTCCAGATATGTAACAGCCCACCAGAAAGGCTGGCTCCAACGGGCAGAAAGGGTCATCCAGAATTCTTGCACAAAGGGTCAGGAAACAAAAAAATGGGACATTGTTTCCTCCTGATTAATGCAAGTAACCCTCGGACAAGTACGTTCAATAACCATTTTATGCTTTAAATTCCCCCTAACACTGAGTCGCCCATGACAACTAAGCCATAAAACATCCCATAATCTAGGTGGAATCCGTTTATCTACCAAACTTTTAAGGAGGTTATCAACATGACCATTCAATACATCCTTAAAAACGGGGACTATGGAATGTGCTCTAGATTGTAGGATATCATAAATATATTTGCACGATTTGCAATACACATGGTCCGGAAGTAACTTCCATCTATTAAGTTTTGATATCACAGGTCTGACATAAATCGGGTAACTAGGAGTGTGTACATTTTTCTGGCTCAAACCTGGCCTCTCTGAGGACAATTTAGTTAACCAACCATACACATAAATCACCCATAACACAGAGTGTGGACGACTAAAGTCTAGTAAATTCCAATGAAAAAATACTATAGTAAAAAGTAATCAGAGTCACACCATTCAAACCACCCTGTGCAACAGGAAGATAGAACACATCTCTTTTAATGGGATTTAGGCGACTCCCCCAAATAATTTGAAAAAAAAAGACCCAATAAAGTGGCTTCCAAACCAGAAGGAATGGGGTATACCGCACTAAGGTATAAAAATTGAGGGAGAAGTAAAGATTTAGTAATGATAACCTTTTTCTGTTTAGTTTGTTGCCAAGACTTCCATAATCTGATTCCGGACTGAACTGCCTCAATTTTAGCTGACCAATTAAGTAACAAATTATCACCTTTACCAAAATCAGTACCTAAAATTCGGACCGGGCCCAGTACAACAGGAAAGCCTTGCATCTCCGTAACCTCAGAAATGGCAGTATGCAGAGGATAAAAAAAAACTCTTAGATTTATTAAGGGAGGAACCTGTAACATCTGAAAAATTAGAAAAATGATGTAACACCTTATCTCCAGAGGTCAAATCAGCAACAAAGACACAGACATCATCAGCATAAGCCAAAATTTTGGCTTCAAGGGTACTATGAGGGGAAGCGATACCAAGAATCCGCACATCTTGGGCAATTGTATGTAAAAGTGGATCCAAACTAAAAACATAAAGCAATGGACTCAGAGGGCAGCCTTGTCTCACCCCCCCAATGAATAGGGATATAAGAACCCAAATAACCATTTACCAAGGGCATAGCATAAGCATGATTATAAAGCAAAGCAATTCAGGTTATAAAGCGATCAGGAACTCCATAGGTTCATAAAACCTGAAACAAATAACTATGCAGGACCTGATCAAAGGCCCTTTGTTGATCCATGGACATAAGAAAACCCTTTATAACATCCACTTTACCAAGCTCTATTAGTTCCCGAAGCAAAAGGAGATTATTATAGCTAGATCTGCCCGGTACTGAACAGGATTGGTGTAGAGAAGTCAAGTGTGGAGCTATGGGCAACAATCTGTTATTCAATATTTTCATTAAAATTTTAAAATCTGTATTAAGGAAACTTAAACGCCTCCAACTGGAAAGTAAAGTTCTATCACCTTTCTAATATAACAAAATCTGAATTGAAGTACAAAAATGGAAATCGAGAGTGTGACGATGCAAAACCCAATTAAACACTACTGAGAGCACATCACAAACCAAAGGACTATAGGTTTTATAAAATTCTGCAGACAAGCCATCAATACCAGGTGCCGTGTTATTCCGTAAATGGGAAATTTCCCTTTTAACCTCATCAGAACTAATCGGAGCAACTAAAGCCTGTAATAGTATATCAGAACAAGGGGTAATATGGAGAGAGGAAAGGAATTGTTCTACACCAGTGCTATCCACTGAAGATGCAGCACATAAGTCTGAAAAATGCGAGGAGGCTGCTCGCAAGATATCCGGAAATGCAGTGTAACTAGTACCAGCAGTATCCACAACTTCAGTCAGAAGGCGATCCACAGAACGCCTATGACTACAATCCAAAACATCCTCCAAAGCAGATTTATTAGCAGAACAAACCCTATGTTCATGTAACAGGGAAGTAGCTCTAGTATACTGTAGTGCAGCCATTTCTTTTTTTACATTCTGTACCTGTGCTGTCAAAGATAAGCCTTGTGAGTGTATAGCTGAATATAATGTTTCCAACTGCATACGTAAAGACAAATTTCTCTTATATTTAGTCACTGCAGCACATTTAGATGTCCTCCTAGACAAAGTATAGATTTCAGATTTAGTGAGTAGCCACCAATCTAACAAATCTTCGAAAGTCCAGATAGTGACATATGAGCTTTCAACAAATCATGAACTTGGGCCAAAAACCTGTCATCAAGTAGCAGTAAAGAATTCAGTTTCTAATATCCCTGCCCCAGTTTAGCATGAGGGCCTACCCCTAACGTGGCAGTTACCACATTATGGTCTGAAATCTCCACTGGAATGATTTGAGCTTTAATCACCCTCAAAGCTGCAGAGACAAAAAGAAAATCAATCCTAGTGGATAAGGAGCCCTTAAAAAAGTATGTCCACCAGTAGGATGACAAACCATATAAACATCCTGTAAATGACCCTGGACAATAATGTGATTGAGACAATGTGTATCACAGAAATCCTTATCAGTCCGGGCCCCCCAATCTGATTTATGCACTACACAATTAAAGTCACCACCCCATATGAGAAAGCGTGATGTGAACAAAAAAGGCTGCACCTCACGAAAGAGATCCACTCGACCTTTCTTCGTAACTGGTGCATAAATCACAATTAATCTCCAAATGTAATGTAAATAAGTAAAATCCAATGTTAAGGCCTGTCCCATAAGCAGTTCAACCAACTTGGTAACATGAAATCCATCACCCCTAAACAACACCCCAACACTACTACATGTGTCTAATCCTAAAGAAAGAAAAGAAGGACCCCATCGCCAAAGCTTTTTGGTCATATTAACCAAAGGAAGGGTATTGAGATGGGTATCCTGAATAAGGCAAATACCACACACCAAATCACTCAAAAGTTGAAAAGTAATCAGGCGCCTATGAGCATTTTTCACACTGTTCACATTGAGGGTGGCTACAGTGAGATGAAATGCCATGGCCATGAAAGAGAATCAGATAAAGGGTCAAAATAAAAATAAGTCAACATCAAGTAACCCTTCCCTTTCTAGTACTTCTCCGGGGTCTCACCCCCGACTGCGAGGGTTGAGTATCCATAGGCAACTCCTTTGATTTGTCATTCTCAGAATCAGAGGATACCATAGGTTGTGAGGAGGTGTCAGAATCAGCTTCCACATCGGAAGGCTGAGTGTGACGGGACAGGACCTCATATTTATTACTTAAGAGAACAGAGCCACCAGGAGAAGATGCTTTAGCCAATTTGGCCCTACCTGTAGTCTATTTTTGAGCCCGTTTCTTTGTCTGAACACTAGGCTCAGGAGGGGCCATAATAATAATATCCAGAGGTTTGTCAGGGACAGGCACAGGTTCAGCAGGAACTGGAGAAACAACAGAAGGAGGGGGGGTGTAGAGGAAGGGTCCTGTACAACCGGTCGTGGAACTTCCTGTAAAGGAGGCTCAGAGGAAGGTTCAGATACTGAAACCACTGACTGGGGAGCAGACACCGCAATATCAGGGCATAAAGAGGGACCAGTGACTACCTTAACATGCGAAGAAAGGGACTTCGCCGTAGCAATATCTTTTTTCTGGGCATTAAGAAGGATCACATCCTGATCCGGGCTATCTTTCCTGTTATGGGAAGCCCAAGAACAGGATCTAAAACCATGACCTAGTTCTTCACACAGGTTAAACTTTAGTTCAGAATTACAATCTGCACTAGGATGGCCAAAAGATAAACAAAGGGAACATTGTAGTCTATCACAGGCTGCACTGAGATGGGAAGGAGAGCCACATTTAAAACAGGTATGAGGCTGCCCCACGTAGAAGCAATGCCCCCATTCTCTACCTAAAAACAAACTATCAGGTAAGTGTATGGGACCCACATTCGTATTTCTAAGTCGCACCCTATAACACCAACCATCAGTCCACAAGTGTTCAGAGTCAAATATAGGCTGTGGCAACCCCAAGACATCACAGCTTTTGGCTAACCAGTGCGTAATATCACTAGCTGCTACATTCTCATTTCTAAACAAAATGGTGACAGTTTTAATAGAAGGTTTAGTAAGTGGGATAGCCCAAAATGGTAGCCACAACTCAGTGTATTTAAGAGTATCATACTTTGTCCAGAATCGATCTAATCCTCTAGGCTTTGAAAACTAATGTCATATAAGGAAGAACCTGACACATGAATCAATGCAAATATTTTGTTTGTAAAAAAACCCAAAGATCCTTTCAAAAGTGACTTTTCCACATAAAGACGGTCTGGAGCTACATCAAGACCCCCAATATACTGAAGGCAGACCGCATTCCATTGTTGAAGGGGGGGGGAGTTCCAAAATGTATCCCTTCTACGAAATTTAGATTTAGCCTTATCCCCAGGGTCAGGAGAAGGGCCCAGAGGAGGTTCAGGGAGCGGGACATCCATGTCCATTCTATCACCCCACGCTGGTCCCCTAGAGCTAGGGCCTTCATCACCCGAAGAGGAGGGAGGCAAAGAAGGAACTTTAGCCAGCAGAGTAGTATCCAATGCAGGATGCTGAACATCCTCAGCACGCAAATCCAAATCCGGGCTACCAGGCAAAGGTGGAGGCATGTCTGTCAAGGGGGGCTGTTGCCCTCCACAACCAGGTATTGGGCTATGGGCAGGGTCAGGTATACAATGCCCTGAACTGCCTGGTTTCCAACCCGCACTCCACAGGGGAGGTCTCTAAAGAGACAGGTAGTGGGCTAGAACAAGGCAACAGAGTGGGAGGAGGCAAAACAGGTGAGACGGTCTGCACATTAGGAGGTGAAACACATGGTCTAGGATGCATAGTACTCACAAGTTCACCAGGCAAAGTCACCGCCGAGTTCAAAGGCAGAGAAGACACTGCTCGATCCAGATTTGTAGGAACCGAAGATTCCAATGGAGAATGGTGCAACACTGGTAGGTACGATGCTACAGAAGATTGTTGCTGACTCTGCACCTCCAAAGAGCCCGAAGGTACCACATCCGTAATGAAAGCAGGAAGATCCTCCACAGCCCCTAGTTCTGGGAACAGAGTCCATGTCCCAGGAGAGGCCGACTCAAAAGGGCTAATGGCATCAACAACAGCAAGTACCTGGTCCCGATGTGCAGCAAGGATGGACTTCAACCAAAGTTTATCCGCAGGCAAAAAATCTGATGATGCAGAGGCAGACTGAGCAGGTAAAGATTCATCTGGTACAGCAAGATCCACAAGCATTATCAACAAAATGGTCAGACATCCTCAGTACTTCAGGCTCCATAGCTGGACCTGCAGGAGCGGAGCTCTGCTCTCCTGCAGGTACACCAGCAGAATAACTGGGTCCCATGAACAAATCCATGGTCCAACAGCACCCCCACACAGAGTAGGGGAAAATTTTATTGAGACAGAAAATCATGTGACACATACCAGTACAGCACAAAATCTGCAAACAACAGGGGAAAAAAATACAAAGGTAATACAGCAGGTAGCAAATTTCAAACCGAAAAGAAAAACAGTACAAAAGTATAAGAAAGGAATAACCATCAAGTCACAGCAGAATCTGAATCAGTTATCCAAGGAAGTGCAATCCATAAAGCAAGCAGTCTTGACTCTGTGTGCATGTTCAGTTCAAGTTCGTAGATGGTTTTCAAATCTTTCACAATTTTCTGTTCTAGTTCCGAATATGTGCAGTCTTTCTGCTGTAGGGCAAACTGACATCTAGCCATCCAAATGTTCCATTTAATCACAACGAGAACAAGATTTAAAGAATCCATATGCCAGGAGGACCATTGAGGGGAAAAAACACCATACATAAGCGTCTGAAAAGTTACAGACTGAAATATCGGAGTAGCCCACTTCCGTGCCAAAAGGCCCACCAATTCCGAATAAAGGTACATTCAAAAAATAGATGAGAGATCATCTCCAGTGCAGCATTGCATAATGGCCTAGAACACAATCTATCCTGAAGCTGTTTATGTTTCTGGTTGGCTTTAACATTTATCCGTTCATGGCAAGATAACCAACGAAAATCCCACATGTGTGCAGGTATTCTTTTACAACGCAACAAGGATAAAAGGGAAGAAAGATGCTGGACCGGACATTTATCGAAACGGGATTGTGTCATACAGACAGAGGAGAGAAGAGTCTTATACAGGGTCTTGTGCGAATGAGCAATAAGCATCTGATGTGATACTTTCCATTGCTTCAAGCATAAAAACATATGTTTCATATACAACGGTGTGCCTTCAGAGTGTCGTAACACACGTAAGGAGTTGTGTTCCCACTGGTGGAACCAAACTCCACAAGAATCATAAAACCACATTTCCCATCCCTTCTGAGAGTTGATCAGAAGGGGCTGCAAATTGGCCGTAGAAAAAATGCTAGAGAAAAACAACAAAGGATTTATCATACCGACACCACCCTCCGTAACGGACAAATAAGTGACATTCCTCTTGATCGGGTTCAGCCTGCTCCCCCACAACGCCTGAAAGAACAGGCTGAAAACCATAGTTTCCAGTTGCTTCAGAATAAGAAAGACATAACTTAAATATAGAAACAATGGAATCAAAAAGGTCTTTATCAAATAAACCCTCTTTTTTTTCCTAATCGACCCTCTATTCCAAGAGGCGACTTTCAGTTTACCCTGTCGTAATTTATTATCCCAATTAAAAAAATCAGAATCTCTGGTTCCAAAATAAACCCCTAGGATATGAATGGGGCCCTCCACCAGATGTAGTGGGCCAATATGGGACAGCGGGGCCACGACAGAACCTAACCCAATACCCACACTTTGTCAAAGTTCAGACCGGCTCCTAATAAGTTCCAAACAAGGAACATACTTGTAGAGAGGCCTCCACCGAGGACGTATCAGCTACTAAGAAACAAATATCGCCTGCATATGCAATAGCTTTAAAAGGTGCAAGCATAGCAGAGCAGGAGATGGCATGGATCTGAGGGTGAACATTCAGGCGCGGAGCAGGACATCTAAAAACAGGACATACAGCAGAGGACTAACAGGACAGCCTTGACGGACTCCTCTTTTAACAGGAATCATAGCTCCCACCCACCCATTTACCACAGGAACCACTGTGGCTGTCCTATAGAACTTTTGTAGCCAACATATCATGTCTTCTGGTATATGCAGAAAATGTAATGCCGTCCACAAAAAATCGTGCTTAACCGAATCAATTGCCGCCTTCTGATCCACTGATACAATGATACCAGAGGTCAGGCCCGCAAAGCCATGGGCAAACAGTTCCCGTAGGAGAATCAGGTGATCCAAGATTCGCCTGGTAGGTATAGAGCAAGACTGGGCAGGATGCAAGACCTCGGCCGCAATGCCAGTCAGACGTTTCACGATAATTTTCATTAATATTTTGAAATCGGTATTTAACGTGCAAAGAGGGCACCAATTCTCAAGAAGGTGAATGTCGCCCTTCTGTTTGTAAACATACATTAATGCACCTTTCGTAAAGTCTAATGGAATATTCTCGCTACACAACAAGGCATTAAATAATGAGGTCAGTTCAGTGGCCAAGTGAACATTTAACACTTTATACAAATCAGCTGGAAGACCATCCGGGCCAGGAGTTTTCAGCAAGGGCAATGAAGAAATTGCTGAAGACAGCTCCTGCACCATCAATGCAGCACAAGCCACAGCCACAGTCTGTTTTGAAGGGAGTGAGATCTCAAGATCCGTGTACAGTGTGGCAATGTCATCCATTGCTGCTGGATGGGGGGAGAATAAAGCAGTCGTGTGATCTGTCACAATCTGCAGAATTTCAGAATGTGTAGAGCACAACATACCTACAGAATTTGCTAGGCTCAGCATGGATTTCTGGGAAATGAGACGTGAATTAGACTCAAAAGGGCAAACTACGTCCCGTGGTCCAGACATGTGGAATTTATGTTGATGGCACAATTGTTGGGATTGTCTGGACTGAAAACATAGCACATCCCTCCGTATTGCTTGTAGTTGAAGAGATAGGTCCTGACCAGTCAAATGTGCTATAGAAAGGAGTGACTGGAGATGAGCTCTCTTCTGTAAATAATCCAAATAATCCCCCCTACATTTATGTCGACTGCAACTTTTCAGACAAACAATCAAGGCATGTTTTATATCCAGCCACCAACGTATTGGATCGTCATAGCAAATAAACACAGATTTACGAGCAGAAAGAAAAGACAGAAGAAAGCTATGAAACATCAGGTCTTGTAACAGGGAAGTGTTAAATTTCCAAAATCCCGGCCCTTTGCTAGAATGGGCGACTGAACCTATACCGACTGATAGTAGTTTGTGATCAGAGAAGGCTACCGCCTGTACCTGAGTGGAGCCTATTGGCAACGTACGGGACAAAAAGACAAAATCAATCCTTGTTGCCAACGTGCCCTTTTGAAATGTGGGGGTATGACTGGTCGTGAAACAGAGGTAAGCATCAGTCAAGTGCGCCGTATGAATTAGTTTATCCAATTCATGGGAGTCACAAAAAATTTTCTTGGTGGTGGCAAACGATCTTTTGTCCTGAAGGCCCAGGCCACAGTTAAAATCACCAGAAAAAATTACTTGGAAGGACGTGTGTAAATAGGGGCGAATCAAAGAAAACAAAGCTATGCTGGCTGACTTAACTTGAGGGGCATAAATGTTTATGACTCAGTACGGGCAGCTACCTAAAACAAAATCCAAAATGAGGACCCTACCAGGAGCTAAATCAAACAATTTAAGTAACCGAAAGTCCGGAACATTAAGTAATATGCCTAGACCCGAACAGGGGTCCAGGCCTATAGACCAAAATGACGGGCCCAAAAGCCAGTCTTGTTTAACTTGTCTAATCTCCTGCACCGTGTGGAGTCTTGTATCCTGCAACAAAAAGATACCCAATGGCAAAAGTCTTAAGAAGGAGAACACTAACCTACGTTTCTCCATACATTTCATACTGTTTACATTGATAGTATGGCAAACGAAGTGCGCCATCTCACAAAAAGTAGGGTGTCAAGAAACATCAAGACTTTCTCTTCCCAGCCACATTCTTTCCTTTAAGCTTAACTCTAGCCTGACGCTTTCGTGAGAGGCCGGTACCCAGCTGGAGCTCCGAATCTGTAGTGCCATCAGGGAGAGAAGACGCAATGGAGGAAGTGTCAGACTCACCACCCGCGTCGTCAGTAGAAGACTGAAGCACCTTGAAGGTGTTAGACAGGGCTATGGGTTGGGTCAGCAATGTCTTCATAAGAGGCGACGAAGTATGAGGACCAGTCCTCAGAGACCTCCGATGCATGACAGTAAAGGGTTCACGGGGGGGGGGTGGCATAGTACTAGAACCCGGGATTTGATCTAAATCAGATGCAGCTGACAGTGCATGTGTCAGTGGGGGGGTTCCACTTCTAACAGGGGTTTCACAATAGCAGCCTTCTGAGGAGCAATGACCTGGGGAGACACAGGCACAGGGGTCTTCAGAGCAGGGATCACCGCCACCGCAGGGGGTGCAGCCACAGTGGTACGAAGCCGGACTTTTTGTGCCTGTGTAATCACAAAGCGTTGATCAACGCCACCATCATGATTCGCCTGAGTGTGGGCAGACCAGTGGCAAGTTTGAAACGTATGGCCTAGCTCTTCACAAAGGTTACATCTGCTAACATTCTGGCAATGAATCCCAACATGGCCCAACTCACCACAATTGTTACATTTTATCTTATCACATACATTACTCAGGTGTGAGGGATCCCCACATCTGTAACAGGCTTTGGGCTGACCCGGGTAAAACAGGACCCCCCTATCATGACCTAAGAAAAAGGAATTAGGTAAATGGACAGGGCCAGAGTCATTGGTATGTAACAGAACCTTAAACTTCCACCCTCCCATCCAAATATTTTCCGTGTCCAGGATAGCTTCAGGTTGGCCCTGTACCTTACAGCATTGTTTCAACCAGTAAACAATATCAGACACATCCACACCTTCATTCCGAATCATCACCGTAATGGTCTTAAAGGCAGGTTTTGAGAGAGGGACAGCCTGAAAAGAAGTCCACAAAGCAGTATTCTTCAAGGCGTGGTATCTAGCCCAAAAACGGTCTAGGCCAGGAGACGTCTGAAAACTCACATCAAATGTGGATTCGCCTGATACATGGATCAGAGCATAGATCTCATGGGCAAAAAATTTCAGCGAGTCCTTCAACAGAGTTCTGGCCACATACACGCGGTCAGGAGGGTCTGGAAGTCCACCTCTATAAACAAGTCTAACAGCGTTATGTCTTTTCGCAGCTAGGACAGGGTGTTGAAATAAAGAGGAAAAAGAATGAGACTGTCCCACCTGTATAGAAGGTGTCTTACCCACAGCAAACAGAATCCAAGATATTTACTGCCTTGCCATCAGAGGGAGGAAAAACTGCTGAAGTGGACTCTTGCACAAGAGCCAAAACAGGATTCTGAGTGAGTTGAAGTTCCATCGGCATGCTCAAAGGGTCAGGAGAACTCGGTGAATCTGGCTTCCCCAGTTGCACATCCAGGAAGTCCTTGGGACAGGAGGACTGAATAGGGGATGGACCGGAGACCCACTGTCCAAGTCCGGGTTCCTGAATCCACCCAGCACCACACAACGCTGATTCTACCAACCAGGTAGGCTCTACACCAGTATTAACAGTCTGTGCAGGGATTTGCAAAGGAGGTCTCACAGCAGGGGGCGGCTCAGGGAGCATAGCATGTTTTCCAGTAGAACGGTCCGTCGGTATCTGCAAAGCTAGCCTAGTCTCAGTAATAGTGTCTAACAGCATCGAACTCTCCGATGCAGGCGGCAGTACAGGGGGCATCCCTGATAGCCCTGTGAGTCCATCAAAATGGGCGGAGGAGCAATGCGCCGCCTGTAGCAGCACCCATAATCGCTTGCTCATAGTGCAAAGTCGAGTATGGAAGCACAGTCCGACCAGCCAAGCGCCCAACGCCGCAGTTCTGCATATCAGTATCAACAAGTGCCAAAACGCTTGGCTCACCAGAGGAACAGCAAGTGAGGTATTACTGTCCATTTCCGTGAGGTCAGGGTGAGATACAGTTCCAACAGTAGATGCAGCCAGGGATGTACTTTCTGACAAAACAGTCTCCTTCTCAAACAGAAAAGTGTCAGTCGAGGTCTCCAAACAGCTAGAGACAGGAGCTGAGACCAAGTCTCCTCCCTCCCTCCCTCTCCATCCACCTCAGCAGCAAGCAAAGGAGGTTCCGCCATCTTGGACAGAGTATTCCCCTCTGTCGAGTAGGGTAATTTCCCCGGTGTCCTAGCCAAATTTCCCTCATTCATTAAAAATACCACCAACAGCTTAATCTGGTTCAAGGTCAGTTGACATTCATCTGTATCCCCTTCCCCAGGGTCGTGCCTGAAAATAGGCAGGATTTGTCTAGTGCACTTACACAGTCAACAAAAACTAAATAAAATAAAAATAAAATAAATAAAAATTCTGTTCTGATTTTGGCAGCACATAACGAGTGCCAGTATGCCCTGGGACACTCACTTGCCGGTGACACACAGCAAGTGCACATCAGTACTTCAGGCTCCATAGCTGGACCTGCAGGAGCGGAGCTCTGCTCTCCTGCAGGTACACCAGCAGAATAACTGGGTCCCACGAACAAATCCATGGTCCAACAGCACCCCCACACAGAGTAGGGGAATTTCCCTGGTGTCCTAGCCAAATTTCCTCATTCATTAAAAATACCACCAACAGCTTAATCTGGTTCAAGGTCAGTTGACATTCATCTGTATCCCCCTCCCCCGGGTCGTGCCTGAAAATAGGCAGGATTTGTCTAGTGCACTAACCCAGTCAACAAAAACTAAATAAAATAAAAATAAAATAAATAAAAATTCTGTTCTGATTTTGGCAGCACATAACGAGTGCCAGTATGCCCTGGGACACTCACTTGCCGGTGACTCACAGCAAGTGTGCATGTATAGGCATGTAATGCATGGTCACCTGATGGTGCTGGATGAACTGAATTTGTTTTTGTCCCTAACCCATGTTATAACAGTAGATTAGGACCACTTAGCCATCCTGTCTGCTTATACCATTGGGCCCAAAAGATTTCCCTGAGGGGAGATCATTTAACATTTGAAGGAGTTCTTCAATGGTGAAAGGTTCTTCTAAAATATCTATTTTAACTTTATTTACATATGGATAATAAATGTGGGTCCCCATGGTAGTGGCATGCAGTGAGCTTGTCACATTAAGTGTTATAAAATCCCTGTGGCAGTTTAATGATTGCCTAGTTACTTTCTTTTCTTTACTTCCAAGAGTTCTACTGATTTGTCCCCCCACCCCAAAAGACAAATATCAAAAAAAAAGTTTACAAATAAAAACTATTCAATATATACTGTCTGAATGTGTTGTTTTACTTACTGTTTCTTGTCATTATACCTGTTTCATTCTGTACTGTTGCTACTGCCTTAAAAAAAAGTTATATTTCCTACATATGTTTTGTTGCTAACTTTCATCTCTATATCTGTCTGTCTCTTTCCTTAATACAGCATAGTCTGCTACAGGTACCACTACATGGTTCTGTGATCTGTGTTAGTAGTGCTGCAACACTGTTGTTGTGCTACTCAGTTACTGCGAAGTGTGTGTAACTCACAATTTACGTAAATTCTCTTCTCCCTGAATTTTTCTTGAGTTTGGTAAAAAATTGGACAAGCTGCTACATGCTGCCACACCATAGTTGACAGTGTCTAATTGGCCCAGACACTGTTGTTGTAACAGTTTATGTTAATTGTGTGTTTATCACAATTCATTTTAAACCTGTGAATTCCAGGACCAGAACTCACCAGTAGAGCTAGAAATAATAGGTTAGGGTACTAGCTACGTGCCTTCACGCCATGCTTCACAGTGTGTAAGTGCCCTAAACACTGTTGATGAAATGCAGTTTGTGTTACTTACACATTAATCACAATCTGTAATTGTTAATCGCAATTTTAAAAAATCACAATACACATAAATTCTGTAATGCAATATTTTCAGGCATCAGTTAGTCAATAAATAGTCCACAATGCTAAATGCATCACTGCAGTGAATGTTTCTGATGCCCAGAAATGAGGTGTGCTCACAGCAGTGTCATATGCTGCTGCTTCCTGGTGCTGCTGTGCCATGCGAGTCTCCACAGAAGCTGTCAAGAAGATGCACATTGCTGGCCCGGTGGTGCTGAGGGTTGAGGAGCTGGATGCCACATCTCGCACCACACTGGTGACCTGAGTTTGGCAACAAGCTTGGGTGTCAGGGGTCGGCAGGGGAGGAAGGGGAGGGAGAGGATGGAGCATCCAATTACATAGAAACATAGAAACATAGAGTTTGACGGCAGATAAGGACCACTTGGCCCACCCAGTCTGCCCATTTCCCTACCTGTTGGATAAGCTGCAGATTCTAGTTAACCAACAGCCTACTTCCTGCAACCCCCCACTATAATTGCCTTATGTCTGTCCCATGCATGTTTGAATTCCCCCACTGTTTTAGACCCCACAACCTCTCCAGGAAGCGGTTCCATGTGTCCACCACTCTCTCTGTGAAAACAAATTTCCTCACATTACCCCTGAGCCGTCCCCCCTCTAACTTTAAATTGTGTCCCCTTGTTCTTACACATCTCTTTTTCTGAAAGATGCTACTCTCCTGGACTTTGTTGATTCCCTCGAGGTACTTAAAAGTTTCTATCATGTCCCCCCTGTCCCTCCTTTTATCAAGGGTATACATATTAAGTTCTCTCAGTCTCTCTCTTCATATGGTTTCTTTTTTTTTTTTTTTTTTTTACTTTATCTTTATACCTCCTTCTACTCCCGGAGCCCACTCCTTCCTTCCTCTCAACTTCCCCCATTTCCACCTCCGGTGGGATCTGCCCCTAGAGTGCCTCCGTCCCCTCCTGCACATTGGGGTCTGTCCCTCTTTTCCCGGTGGTCCTGGGATGTTACCGAGAGGCTATCATCTAGTGCTACCGGGAGGGATTTTCTCATTTTCTTCCCCTAGTTTCCCCCATCCCTCTGAGACGACCCACGCTAGGACATACGTCCCGAAGGCGGCGTGCTGTGCACGCTCATCCAGCTATCCACGTGGCGTCTCCCTCCCCAGCTCCGACAGAGCAGAGCCGCCTCCGTCTCCCCTTGGTCGGTGGTGCTTCCACCGCCGCGAGTGACGGATCAGGACGCCGGCCATGGCTCCCACCCTGAGGGAGGAGAGCATCCGCTGGGACGCTCGATCCTCCCTCCCCCTGCCGACCCCCGGCAACCCGAGTCCGTTCCCGAACCTGGGTCGCCAGCGATAGCGCGAGGTGTGGCGTCTAGCGCCTCAACCCTCAGCGCCACCGGGCCGGCTCTTCATATGGTTTCTGATGTAGACCCTGCACCATTTTAGTTGCCCTCCTCTGGACTGCTTTCATCCTGTCTATGTCCTTGCATAGATGAGGTCTCCAAAACTGCACGCAGTACTCCAGATGGGGTATCACCAACAGTCTGTACAGAGGGATAACCACCTCTTTTTTCTACTTGTGAAGACCCTCCCTATGCATCCCAGTATCCCCCTGGCTCTCCTTACTGACTTCTCACATTGCTTACCCACCTTTAGGTCATCTGATATGACTACACCCAGATTCCTTTCCATTATTGTTGTCGTTAGTACCTCCCCTGCTATTGTGTACTCTTCTCCTGGATTTTTATTTCCCAGGTGCATTACTTTGCACTTCTTTGCTCTCCTCTCCTCTCCTTGGGGAGGGATCCAGGGTATCTCTGCAGCTCTGGGGACCCCCGCTGGAGACCAGGGGCACAGCAAGCATGGAGAGGCATAAGGGGAGGAGCACGGCAGACGTCCATGGCTCCTCCGTGCAGACATCATTACACGCCCAGTTCCTGGGGGACTTATGTAGAACATCCCCACTCCTGGATAGGCAACAGCTCCCTTCAGTGCCGTCCTGCCACATGCTCAACCCTAGATTTTGTCTCTGCCCCCTCTGTCCCTCCACCTCCTCAGCCGGGACATTAGATTGTAGATAGAGTGCCGGAGTCATGGTGGCCCTACCTCAGGGGTCTCAGAGCTGGGGGGTCTCCTGGTCGGAGGTTGGTGGAGGACAGCTATACCCTCTGAGGGGATGAAGAACCAGGTGAGCGGTATAGCAGGTGGTGAGCAGGGGCAGCCTGAGAGAGTTCCAGGCAAGTGGAGCAATAAATAAAGTGTACAGAAAAAAAGAAGATGCATGTAAGTGTTCAGAAAATAAAAGGTAATTCTCTTGTCTTGGAAAATTCTCATGATGCCCAGAGATAGGATGAGATGTGCTCCCAGAAATCTTATATGCTGCTGCTGCTAGTTGGTGCCGCTGTGTGGTGCGAGCCTCAACAACTGTCAAGAAGATGCATATTATTGCCTGGAAAATAAAAGTCAATTCTCTTGTCATGGAAAATTCTCATGATGCCCAGAAATGGGATGTGCTCCCAGAAATGTACTGACACCATCAGAGGTATTTTTTTTTTGGGGGGGGGGTTGTGTGAGTGAGAGAGGGTATTTGAAACCATTGTGTTTCTAACCATCTTTTGTCACTGTTTCTCTCTTTTGAGGTATTTATCACTAGGGTGATTCAGTGCTCCTGCTGCATGGGTCTTGCCTACATACAGTTATTTAATTTCAGACTATTTCATATCATGGGAAGGTAAGTATTTTTTTTCTTTTATTTCTTTTTTAAATCATATCCCTAGCCATATGGCACTGTAACTGTTGTCTTCTCCTATTTCATTTCTTTCAGGTATTTTCCCAATCTGTGAAAATTCCAAATTGAAAAATGAGGCAGTACTGTAGCATCATTTGGAGGACTGTTTTGCTTGATACAGAGGACATGCTGACTGTACACCACATTCAGTGCTGGAGGACAAGATTCAAGCATTATTTGGCAAGGCTGACCACATCAATGAGCTCGTGGAAATTACAAGATGACAATGGCTTGATTGCTGTGGAAGGACAAGGAATTCATCTTACTAGCAGAATGTATCACAGTTATGATGTGAAGACAAAATACAAATTATTTAGATTGTACTACACTGCATACTAGGTTACAGGATTGTGAAAGAAAAACAAAATGAAAAACATTAGAAGAGAAAATAAATTTATAAAAGGATAACTACTATCACATTGATGATGGCTTGGCCTTGAAATGGAATGAAGGTTCCCAGACACAGAAGGCAGAGGATGAGAAGTCTTGCTTCCTGGATGATAACATGCCACAACAGGAGGGGGAGACCTGTGAAGACAAGGGAAAATTGTGTAGGCCTTATTAATGTGGCCACTGAGGGTGACTAACTATGTAGACAGTATATATGTTGTCTACTCTAAATGTTAATATTTGTGTCACCTGTGAAGAAAAAAAAAACAGTTTATCTGGCATTGCCACCGTTGTGGCTGCACTAAAGAGCCGTTGTCTGAAATCACTCATTCTGAATCTGTACCTTTCACCTGTGAAGAAAAAAAGAGACATTATTTAGCCTGACTCACCATGGGCCTGTGTTACTGTTTACCTGAGAAAGGAAAAAGGCAACATTAAAACTTAAGAACAGAGAAACAATTTCAGATATTTACCATCAAATTAATGATGGCCATGCCATGTAGTGGCACAATTGTGCCACAGAAAGTGGTGGTACAGGAAGACATGTCTTTACTTTCTGGCTTCTGGTGTGATGTCTGAAGTGAGAGGAAGACAAAAGGAAAAAAAAAAGAAACACATTTAAATGTCTTGGAAGCAAGGCTGAGGCCTCTCCTGTGCAATGACAGACTCACTGCCAACAGCGAAGATCAGTACTGTGAAAAACAATTAAAGTAACTTACCACTACAGCAAACAATCTTGACATTTGCTGGAATTCTACTATTGCTGCCTTGATGAGATTACTGGCTGGTTGGAGGCTGTAGCTTGAGGTCTGGCTTTCTCGCTGATGGTGGGATGGCTGGTGGGCTGGCTGACAGGCTGGCGGTTTGAAGTCTGGCTTGCCAGTTGGTGGTGGGATGACTGACAGACTGACTGCTGGGATTGCTGGCAGGATGGCTGGCAGGCTGGTTGGCTGATGTAGTCTTCAAATATTTTACACTGGGTCTTTGGGCAAGGCATTACATATGAGAGGGCAGATGTTGCTGTTAATTGGGTGGATTTATACAACTGCAGCACAACTTGGGGAAAAATACTGACAGGAACACAAAATTTAATCATAAAGGAAAGGATTAAACTGGTAAGGAGGAAAGAAGTGACGCAACACTTTTTTCTTGTTTGCACACTGCTACCATCAGCATTGAAGATGCAGCCCTTACAGTTTTCCAGACTGGTGTTGTCCCCACTGGGAATTCTTTCTCCATAACTGCCATATCTGCCTCACTGGAGGCAGTTTGCCAATGCTGACATCGCCATGCTGTTCTACTTCTCCTTCATCATCACTACATCCACCATCCTGTGGTCTGACTGCAAACGTGCTTGTCTTATGTGGAATGTGCGCTTCATTCATTTTTTTTTTTTGCAGTTAAATTTTTTATTGAATTGTACAGACAAAATATATATCTCAACAGAAATGCAAGTACAACAACAATTCATACATTACATGGTGAAGCAGAGTTAGGTATTCACATCTAAATCATAATACACAAAACCAACGGAATGAATGTGGGACAAGTCTGGATAAATATTTAAGAAAACCAACAGACTTCTGAGGAAGAGTGGCACTGGGGGAGAGTCTCCACTAACATATATGCTATTAGTGGTGAGGGGTGGAGGGTGTGGAGTGGGGTATGGCCATCAAGGTGGCTTTAGCATGTCCTTGCTGGGGGAGGTAATGGAGGTGGGAGATGAGCCCTGGATATAGTGCATAAACGGGGTCCATCTGTCCAAGAAGGCTTTATGGGTGCCATTGGCTAGATGCATAAGCCTAGAGCAGCTAGCCAGTTTAGCCATGGCCACCAGTCATGCCATAAGGAAGGGGTCCTCCTTGGTTCACCACCTACATAGTAGTAGCCGTTTGGCTTCCACAGATGCCTGCAAAAACCATGCGAGGTGTAGGCCCAATAGTCTGCACTCTGTTGGGGGATCCCCAGGATCCAGAACATTGGCACATTAGGGACCTGGTACCCAAGAATAATGGAGCAGCATTTAAGTACTTCAGACCAAAAGAAATGAATGGGGCCACATTGCCAAATCACATGCAGTAGGTCTGCTCCTTCAGCATCACATCTCCAACATATGTCATCTGGTATTAAGTCCATTTTTTTTAGGACTGCTGGAGTGCGGTACCAGAGGTGTCGTATTTTATTTTGGATAAGTGAGCTCCGGGGATTTCCACAGGCTTTTTAGCTTTAATCCAGCTACTCTGCCACACCCCCACTGTGATAGAAGAGCCCAGCATGCTTTGCCATTTCCCCTTGGAAGACCAAGAGGGGTTGGGAAGATCCTCCCTCATAAATTTATAAATCTGGCCCACAAGGCCCTTCTGTAATTTTAGACAGCTATCTAAAGGCAGTTTATTATTAGCAGCCTTACATTATGTTGACATACAACACAAGGACACCTTCTTTTAATCCAGCATGAATAAATGTGTCTTATCTGTAAATATCTCCAAAAGTCTTTTTTCTCTAGCTTGTATCTTTCTTGCAAGGAAGTGAAGCTGTCTAGGGTGTATCCATCTCCCATTAGGATGTCTTTCAGCCTATTAATCTGGTTCCCCTTCTAGCCCTCCCACAAAATGGGTTTCTGGTCAATGATCCAGTTATGGTTATTATAGAGATTAAGGTACTTGCCTGGATTCAGGCATGTCTTACTAATGGCCCCTATTTGGTGCCAGGCCCTGTGAGCTGCTTTAATTTTCAACCAATGTTGAAATTTGGGTGGGAGGGGGCTCCCCAGGTAACCTGTAAGGTGATTCCTATGAAGGACATTTCTTTCAAAGGCTTCCCAGGCTGGTAAGTTTTCAGTGTTCCCCTGAAACAATTTACAGGTGGCAGCCACCGAAAAGGCATTTGTGTAGTGTTGGATATGTGGGAGGCACCCCCCCATTCCATGGAGCTCGAAGTTTGGCTCTACTATAGCGAGGGGTTTCTATTCTCCCACAGGAAGGCCCTCACTAGGTTGTCCAATTTTTGGAAGCATTTCTTTGGAATCTCAATTGGTAGGTGGGATAACACATAGAAAACCCTTGGGACGATCATCATTTTGATTGCCGCCACCTTTCCTGGCAGGGAAAGGTTCAACTGTTTCCATCTTTGAGATTCCTCTTTAAGGCTAGTGACTAGTGGAGAGAAATTAACCTCTGGCAGGGAGGACACGTCAGCGTTGACCCTAATGCCCAAATACTTAATACCCACCTTAGCACTAGCTACACCCACTTTCGAAATATCTTCAGAGATAAGCTGTGTATTTAAGGGGAGGACTTCTGTTTTACCTTGGTTGACCCTTAGGCCTGAGATGTCTGAGAAGGACTGCAATAAATCTACAATGTGCTTTGCACTGGCAAGTAAGTCGTCGGTGAAAATGAGGCAACCATCTGCATCCAGCATTGCATGGTGCGAATCTTTCCCTATACCCCTAATTTTTGGGTGCTCCCTCACTACACTAGCCAGGGCGTCTATGACTAGCACAAACAGCATTGGGGACAGTGGGCACCCCTGTCTAGTACCCCTGTGAAGTTCAATTGGATCTAAAATAATGTTGTTGGTCAGCAGTCTGGCCATGGGGGAAGTGTAGAGTTTTAACCCAGCCCCTGAAGACACTGCCAGAGTTATAATGCTGAAGCATTGCATAAGGAAGTCCCACTCTACTGAATCAAAGGCCTTCTCCAAATCTATTGAGATGGCAACAGCAGGAGTGGGGACTTGCCCTACCCTTTGGATAAGGGAAACCAGAGATCTATGGTGGTCAGCACTGGCAAGGCCCTTCACGAAGCCTACTTGAGAGGTGTGGATCAAACAGGGGAGGACTTTTTCCAACCAGACTGCTAACACCTTTGTAAGGATTTTGGTGTCGCATTAATGAGCGAAAAGGGCCTATAGCTTGCTGGAAGAGTAGGGTCTTTCCCCTTCTTCGGTAGGACTGTGATAATCACCTCTCTAAGGGTAGCAGGGAGTACCTCCTTTTGTAGAGCCTCCTGTAACATGTCCCTCATAGGATGGGATATGGTCTTCTGTATTACTTTGTAAAAGTCAGCTGAGTAACCATCCCCCTGGGCTTTCATAGAGGCCATCTTACTAATTGCCTCCCTGATTTCATGCACCTCTATAGGCCCCTCCAGCTGTTCTCTCTGTGCATTTGTAAGCTTGAGAAGCTTCATGCCTTCCATAAATTTGTCAAATTTGGTCTTGTCCCAAGTAATGTGAGAGCTGTACAGGGAGTTATAGAAGGATAGCATGATTTGGTTTATGGCTTCAGGCTTACTGTGCTTTTCCCTTTTGTTGTTTTGCATTTGGGCTATATGCCTGTCAGCCTGTTGTTTTTTAAGTCTGTATGCTAGCAATTTCCCAGCTTTTTCCCCTCTCACCCAATATTTTTGTTTCAGTCGTAAGAGCTGAAGTTCTACCTTATGTGAGGCTAGAGTATTCAGTTTCATTCTCAGGGCCAGATGGTCATGCAGCAGCTCTGGACTGTGAAGTCTTTTGGGGTCTCTCTTACACAGATTTTACATCCCTCCCAGTGTCTTTTCCAATTCTCCAGTCTCTTTTTCCCTCTGTTTCTTTCGGTGGGAGGCATAGCTTATAATGGGGCCTCTCACCGTGACTCTGAAAGCCTCCCATATGGCAGCCTCCGAGGCAGACCCCTGTGGGTTGTCAGAGAAATAAGTTTTTACCTCCCCCTTAAGTTGTTCCTTAAATTCCGTCTCCTGTAACAGTAGGGGATCTAGCCTCCAACTAACTAACTGAGAGCAGGGGATGGAAGGCCCAAGGGAGAGAGTCAATGGGGCATGGTCTGATATATATAGGGGGGCTAGTGTGACATCCAGGATCTTGCTCGAAATATTTGGGGAAGTGAACCAATAGTCAATCCTACTGGCAACTTGTTTGGCTTTGGAGAAGTATGTGTATGCCCATTTGTGCAGCGTGAGCAAGTCCTTTAGAGCCCTGATGGATCAGGTTTGTGTATCAGGGTTAGAATTTGACCTGTCCATAAGGGAGTCCATTGCCAGGTTGAAGTCCCCCCTAACATGATATCAATCTCCCCTGCTGCCATCTCCATTAGTTCTTGCGAGAGTTTATGAAAGAACTCAAGGGAGTCCTCATTTGGGGCATATAGATTTGCTAGTAGAACATCTCCCATAGGGGTATTAACCCTGGCTAGAACCCATCTCCCTTCCTTGTCTGCTCTTTGCTCCCGCACCTTCCATTTTAGGTTTTTGTGGCATAATATAGATACCCCACCTCTGCTTTTACTGGCCACACTATGGAGCTCCAACCCACCCATTCCCACACCAGTTTTTGAGCCTCAGCATGATTCAGTTTAGTTTCCTGCAAAAAGGCTATTTGGGATCACAGGGATTTCAGTCTGGCTAGGACTTTCTTTCTTTTAATCGGCGAGTTCAGACCCCTCACATTCCAGGAGGAGGCCATCATCATATTTTTACCTGCCATAATACAATTTTACTAATATACCCTGAGCCCATAGCCAGAGCAAAAAATGTTGTATCCTGTACGCAGGAAAACTGTCACTAGAATCCTCCCCTAAGAACCCAACCAAACTGCCCCCCCCACCCAACCCGATGTAACCCACTAACCATACCGTAAGCTGACATTCTAACCTCTATAACTCCTTTTCCTACCTCCCAAAACCTTGTCACCTGTGCCATACCTTTGTCTAAGAGGGTCCCCCTAAAAAGCCCGGCCACTATAGATATAAGTAGCCTATGGTCGGGAGAACCTCTCTGGGGTATAGAGCTCGGTACTTTACCAGGATCCATCAATCTGTCTTCCATCTGAGACAGTAACAAACACATTTACTTAATATTAAACAGGACCCTGTGTTCCCCTATTTAATTTACTAGTGCAGGAACATTGAATTTGTATAGCAACATTTAAAAAAGCCAAACTAATTCCCATGTATTGAGAAAACTATGACCGGATGAAACTGTGAATACTTAGAAGTACAAACAATCCCCACAAAAAACATAGTGGGGATGCCCTCCATATCACAAAACAATCCCTTTAAGCACTTGAAAGTCTCGAGCTATCCCACAGTCTCCCAGCCATAGATAATAGCTAGGCAGCAGCCTTCTGGCAGGGGATGTCGGAGATACCTTATTGGTTACCTTATTCCTTGCCGGGGGGGGGGGACTAGCCATGCTGCGAAATCCAAATTATTATTAAAACATTAATGGCAGGCCCCTGAGGAGCGTACTAGCAAGGTGCACTCCCCAGCTCGCCCGACCACATGTTGCAACAATGCGACGTCTGTATCACCCGCAAGCAACCCCACCTAGGCAAGGAGGATGAAGACCTGTAACTAAAACATGTTAGGCAGGGAACAACATTAACTGGTGTGTTCAAACTTTTACCATTAATAACCAGTTGTTGTAAAGCGCCAAATCCACCGCAAACTGCAGCTGGCCAGTCGGTAGAGAAAAGCATCGTGTGCTCAAGGCAGAGCTTCTGAGCTGTATCTCACTGTGGAGATCTGAGCCCATGGGAGCACCCTAATGCCAGTGAGTCTTGAGCGGTGTGAGGCTATGTCTCCAGAGGAGAGAGAAAATACCTCCCCCCCAGGTGCTAGAGAACCTGAGAACTGAACGGGGGCTAGGAACAGTCAGGCCCTACCATTCAAACTAGTGGCTGATTTTCATCCAGCAGCTTCCCTCCACATGCAGCCCAGTCCTTGCAGAGGGGGGCCCAGTCTATAAGCAAACTCTGGTCCATGATATCTTCAGGCATCGGACTTTCAGGTTTCTCCATTAGATCCAGGGCCATTGGCACAAGATCTCTCAAGGGCTCATATCTGTTAGAGACCTTGACTGGTGTGACTGATGGGGAAATCGTGCTATCATCTGAAAGTGTTTGCAGCCTCTGGTGGCTCTGCACCAGACATTAGTTCCATGGGTGCAGGGGAGACCTCCCTGTTCTGCCATGCAGTGCCACGCAGCGGTTACAGGGGTTGATTCAGATCTCATCCAGATTGCTGTATAGCTAGCAGAAATTGCTCCACCTCTCCAGGGTTGTTGAACCTATGGAAAACCCCATTGTATTGAACTCTTAACAAAGCCGGGTACCTCAGTGGAGTGGCAATGCCCATTTTGTAAAGCTGTTGTTTCACTCCCGCTTAAGCTCTTCTCCGCCTTGGGAGCTCCTGTGAGTAATCCTGGTACAGCTGACCTGAGTACCTCTGCCATGTCACAGTTTTTAGTTCTCTGGCCAGTCAAAGATATTGCTCCTTCACTGGATATCTTAAAAATGTGCATAGTATGGGGCAAGGGTGCTCACCTTGTTTAGGTTTGGGGGCAAGCGATCGATGAGCCCACTCGAGTTCTGGGGGAGCCTCATGTTCCAATTTTAGCATCGCTGGCAGTGCATCTTCAAGAAAGGAGATCATGTCCCTGCCCTCCATACCTTCCAGAATGCCTACAATTCTGATATTCTGCCTCCGAGATCTATTTTCCATGTCATCCACTTTGGATAATAAGTACTGGATCTGCCCATGGTGTTCTCTCAGGTAGCCATCATGCTGGGAGAGTTGCTCAGCCTGCTGCTTCATTGTTTTTTCAGAACCCTCCACTCAGAAGAAGAAGAAGAAGAAGAATCAGCATTTATATAGTACTTTTCATGCATCCAAAGCGCTTTACAAGCAATGCTAGACTGGTAGTGAAGTGACTGAATGTGTGGTGGGGGCCATATTGCACATCATCACCCACACACAGCCTGGATAATTGCATGAACCGGTTTATGGGAAGGGGAATGTTGGCCAGGACACCGGGAATGTTCCCTACTCTTTGCAAAGAGTGCCCTGGGTTCTTTTACTTCCACCTGGATACCCACCAGGACAACACCAGGATGGGCAGAAGGGACCTCGGTTTAACGTCTCATCCGAAGGTGCAAGTCCAATCCCGGTGTGGGACGAGAACCCACGACCTTCTGGTCCAGAGGCGGATGTGCTACCAACTGAGCCACGCTGACACCTCAAAGAGCTACCAGCCGCAAGTCCTCATTTATTTTTGAGGAGGACAGTTTTTTTTTTTTAATTCTATTTTTGCTCCCTCCCAGCTCCAGGCCTGCCTCTCTTTCAGGCCACCTATGCCCTCCTTGCCGCACTGCCTCAGATCAGCCACATATATGCAGCTCCCCAGATGACCCCCTGCCATAACCCTTCACTGGGTGGGTCCCCCGCCTCTGAGGGGAAGGTGCCGGTGGGACAGCCAGCGCCAAACCTGTTTCAGGTGCTGCTGGAGATGGTGCATGCACTGTCCTTAGACTCACGGCAACAGGAGCTGGCGACCGTCATCCGGTCAGCTACGGGGCTATTTTTCTATTTGCTCCTCGTGGGACGTGGTGTGCTAGGAATGTAAGGCTTGATGCCAACATTCACCACGCCCCCTTAGTATCTTGAACCTCGCATATTGCAGTACCCCAAGCCTCCATTAGGGGTCAGCAATCACCGGGTCATGTCCCAACCCTCCCCCAAGAGAAGGTGAGCCATCAGCCGATGCTCAAGCCCTCTCTCCTCAGCCGGCTCGCCAGTACCTGAGCCCATTCCCGAACCCGGGTCACTGGCGTCACAATCAGAAATCCAACCACTGTGCCGATGGGCAGGCTTGAGGAGGACAGTTTTAATTTAGCACTATCTTGCAGGACTTTGCTCAGTATCACCATCATGTTAGCGATATCTTGAGCCATGCTGTTGGAGGAGCTTGATGCATCCCTTGCCCCTTCTGCCTTCTCCTGAGTACTGCCCGACTCTTGCTTTTCAGGGTGGGTGTCATGAAGACTGGGTGGTGCTGCAATCATGGCCTAGAATGTGGTCACAGTGTGGAGATGCCAGTCCCTCTTAAAACGACGCAGGATCACGATACCACGGCTGATTTTTATGGGAGATGGCTTGTTTTGAAACTCTGGTGTTCCGGTAAGTGGTGCTTAGTTTGCTGAAGCATGAGTAATGGCTGGACCCACCGGATGAGTGCTTAGGTGTTCACAGGGTCTCTCAAGCAGAAATTAGTGTGCCACCATGTTGGCTGCCAGACCCCGCCCCTTGCTTCATTCATTTTAATAAATGTTAGCATGCCAGCATTTCTATGGAATCAATGCCACGTCCACATCAAATGAAGAAGGGCCAAGCCAGTGTAGCCAGTAAGTATAAGCTTTTATTTTAAATTATACATAAACATCCGGGGCCGGTGAACACAAACACTGTACCCCAGCGCTTCATGTCCAAATAAGGCTTCATCAGGAGGTGGGTTCCTAAGGGGCTGTTTAGTCCTTTTATAGTCCCCACATGATTACGTCATAAGTTACATCAAAAGTGCACATGCTGCTTAATACAATATTCCAAAGATTATTTTTAAAATCAAATGCAAAAAACACCATGTGCGTGAATATTTCATTATATACTAACTAAACTCAAACATGCCTCTAGGTAAAAGGATTTATTTCAAGGGCTATGTCTATTAAGCTGTTAAATGTGCAAAATTACAGTACAGCTCTTCATTTAAATAATCTGTTTTTAAATTCTGTAAACAGTTTATCTTACCATTTCTGTCTTATTTCATCCTATATAGTTAGATGGTTTAGATATATCGATGACTGTTTATGTATTTGGAAAGGCAGCAAAGACTCAGCAAGAAATTTTGTAAAATGGCTGAACAGAAATAAGATGAACCTGAGATTCACCAGTAAGATGGGCAGGGCTAGCATTGTCTTCTTAGACATTACATCGATGGGGGATGTGGCTACACACAGGATCACAACTAAGGGATATAGAAAAACCACAGCAACTAATGTTTTGTTGAGACATGAAAGTGCCCATCCAAGGAGTCTAAAAGACTCAATCCCGTACAGCATATTCACAGAAATTTTACTAATGTTCTTCTTTTGGCATGGAGTGCATTCTACTTTGGGACATTGATTACTTTTGGAGGCTACCCACTCCAAGGTTGCACCCAGCCAGTTTGTACCACTGGAGCACAGAGACAGACTAGATGTGGAATCAACATTTCTAGGGGACAGTTTGATATGCCTGTCCTGCACAATGGCCCCCCACCAAACTTAAAATCTTCTCTACATTGACACTAGAGGGTAGACAGCTAAGATACTTCACAACCAAGGAGGTCAGTGCTGGCCACTCAATCTCCTCACTAGTCTAGAACAGCAGAGGCTCTTCCAATATATTAAGGTGTCTGGTGTCTGCCAAATATGCATCCTCCATGACCTGTGCTATCCTGCTGACTCAGCAGCCTCCTCCTTCTTCATTTCCTCCACGTCTGCAATTCCCACCTGGGACAAAGAATCCCAAAGTGAATTTACTGTAATTTTTCCTGTGAACAGCCCAGATTTTTCAGCCTGCTTAATTGAGGTGGTAATAATACCTAGTCTGTTGTTACTGTCATTATGCGCCATTAACTGTGATTGTGACATCTGTGCCCCATGAACACATCTAACTAGTTGATTGGTTAGATTTTGTACCTGATCATGCCCACCTTCAAGCATTGATGACAGCCTCATTTTGTATCGTGGATTTCGCATGGTGGCAATACCAAAATCAGGAAACTGCAGAATTCTGGAAATATGGTTATTGCAGTCTCATATTTGTATTATGTGTTCAATTAATGCACAGTTTCCCCTATCTCCTCCTGCCTCTAGCACCTGCTGTACATTTACCAATGTCTGACTCAGCACCCCTTGAGGTGGGATAGCCTGACTGATACAGACAGTGTCCCCACTCACTGACTGTGTGGCATGTTCAAATGGCCTCAGAATCATGATCAGGCCATCCATTAGTCACTATTGCTCTGTTGTGAGAGACACTGATGCTCCATAAATGTCCAAGCATGTGTGCAGCAACAGGCATCCAGAGATGGCTTTGTATTGCTCGTACAAGCACTCGATTACAGACTGTTCAGTTCCATCTTGTGACAACTTCCAGATGGTGCTGAGGCAGCTTGTTCTGGATCTACAGCTGCTAAGATGACCACGGGCCTTTTCAGAATGAAGTAGGGTTGCCAACACTGTATTTCAAAAATAAGGGACAGACCCCTCCCGGCCCATACCCCCCCCCGACCACTTCCCAAGCTGACATCACAGAAAGATATTGATTATTTTCGGGTATGGCAACCGGAATAATAATCTATTTTCTTATTAAGTTTTACAACACATGGAGATTGAGATGTACAGAAAGTATGTCTACAATGGTGGAGTAATTAATGAGGATATAACAATAGAGGCAGAACTATATTACTAAGCCAGCAACAACAAGTTGTCTTCTTTATGAAATGCAAATAGACCAAATTTATTTTAGCCACCCTTCTTCTTGTTCTTTATTCATGAAACGCAAATAGACAAAATGTTAGCCAAGTCACCCTTTTTGTTTTCTAACACAACTTGACAGTACAGTACTTGTAACAAGAATAGAATACAAAAAATGAAACGGAGTGAGTGCCCACAAAACAACTTTTATTCCCCTTTCATGGCAGTGCAGGTGTAAATGTGCACAAGCTGGAGTTCTATACTTCCATTCACAATATGCAGCAGACTAATTCCAAAGCAGCATCTTACTTGCTCCTTAGTAGACTGGGGACCTCTCCAGACCCATGAGTGCCCAACTTTGGATTCTCTGCTGCCTGCCTCCTGGCCGTCACTGGCCCCCACCCTCCCATGAAACGGGAAGATCACAGCATCAAAGCAGTGCAAAGCCAGATAAAAACAATGTGCAGTTGCAGACTAGTTCCAGGCTCTCTATTTCTATCCCTTCCCCATTCAGTCAAGTACACAGGTTACGGTGTGTGTACGAGCATGGACTAGCCCACCCTGCCTACCCATTCCACCAGCCATGCCAAACCCGATCATGTCCTTGGCATGCGCTCACCCTTGCCAGCCTCATCCCCTCTTGCTGAGCTGATAAACCACCAACCACTATGTTAGGAGGACCAACATGCATTTTGCAGAGATCACCCTGTAGCTAACTGGGTGTTTTTTGCTACTGCTTCAGCAGGTCTCCTTCTCCTCCTGGCCTCCTCTGACTGTCATTGATGCCTACTTCATAACGTTAGGAGCCTGGAAAGCAATCAGCAGCATGGGGTCACCCCACTTGCTCTGCTGACATGACAAGGATGAGTTAAGGATGCTTGCCAAGTGGATTCCCCAGGTTTCCCCATTTCAATTTACATCCTCAACGTGGTGCAGCTAGTGCTGCCAACCACTTGGAAAAGTGGGAAACTGAGTCTTTAATTAGCCCAAAAAGAAATACGGGATAAAAGGTGTCCTGTATTGATTTAATATAGGACAGGTACATTTTCCCTACACTATGGGATGTCC
Source organism: Neoceratodus forsteri (assembly GCA_016271365.2). Taxonomy (NCBI): domain Eukaryota; kingdom Metazoa; phylum Chordata; order Ceratodontiformes; family Ceratodontidae; genus Neoceratodus; species Neoceratodus forsteri. The sequence continues at coordinate 1,120,890,690 of CM057449.1, read as the reverse complement.
CTTAAAATACAGGACTGCTGGCAACCCTGCGTGTGAAGTTAAGTACCTTGTCAACAGTGAGTATTTGGTTCTAGTGCATTTTGAGTCTGTGATCTCCTGGTTCCAAAGCTGGTGCTCTAACTGGTAAACCACACTGCCTCTTGTGCTTTACCCTTGACCTACTGTACTCCACATTCTATAGCTTTCATCATCCTTTCTATGCCATTTTTTCCCCTAATGTAATTGAGGAAGGTCTTATTGCTTTCCTTGACATCTTTTGGTATCCTTACCCTAGTTCTCTGTTTGCCTTCATTGTACCAGTAGCGTGGTAGGCTTGCCCCAGAAGAGACCCAAGAACTCAAATGGGCCTCTCAGGTTTAAAAAGGTGCACATGATCTCTGTTCCACACATCTATTTAACCTTCTAATCCAGGTCTACCAATTAAGGATACAAGTTTATTTTTTTAACATAAAAGATTTTATTAACTTTTCAAGCATTACAAGAACATAATAATAGATTACCATACATAAAACAAAAATTAGATACAGTGGTAAGAACACTTTAAATCAGAACATCCATAGTGAGTACACAGAAGTAACCAAATATTATTGAGTTATACAGCAAATTAAATCTATATATATTATTGTAAGCAGGTATCCTAGAGGTAAAACCAGTACAGTATCATCCCTATAAAGGTGGATTGTCGGGGGGGGGGCAGAGCAGTGGTTTGAGGTAAGGTACTTGCCCTATTTCCTGCAGTAAACAGGAAGCCTGTTGGAGGTAAAGTATGTCAATCTTTTTGAAGATGGCCAACCGAACCAGTGCAGAGTGCCAGTTCATAAGTGGTGGGGGGACAGCTTGTCTCCATTTCATAAGAACAGCACATTTCACCTCTGCAAGTGCCACCAGTAGCCAGTTTGCTTTAGGAATTGATCCTTCAGGTAGCAGTGAGGTGTCCCCTAGGAGTATCAAAGCTGGGTGATGTGGGATCTGGAAATTTAGAATTTTGGAGCAGTTCCCCAAGAGTCTCTTCCAGAAATGGTATAGATGTGGGCATCACCAGAGTATATGAGATAAGTTGGTGGCTGGGGTGTTATATTGCCTACATTTGGAGTGGGGTAACAAGCCTCTGTTAAATAAAAAGTCAGGGGTATGATACCATTTGTGGAGGATTTTAGTCTGAATTAGTTGGCCTCTAGCATCACAATTTGCTAAATGGGCAACCTTGAGGCATTGCTCCCATCTCTGGGGTGAGGTTACAAGTTTATTTACTTAGGCCCACATATTTAAAAGAGATGCATGGCGCATCCCTAGATGTGCTCGTGTATCACTGAACATGCAAGGGCCGTCAGGGACATGGCAATATTCAGAAGCCCCTGATGCACCCTGCAAACCCAACTGCACCATGATGCAGAATATTGTGATGCGGGCATGCAAATGAGGGGTCCCTCATGCATATTCTCTGCATCACAATATTCTTGTCTGTCTAGACAACCAATGAGCGTGTACCATTTACTGTACATGCTTGGGTGCTGATCAGTCGGCAGCTGGCTGTGGCAGGGTGTGGAGGGCTGTGCCAGTCACCAGCATGGGATAGGATGGGAGGTGCAGGGTTGAGGATTACTGCCTACAAGGGTGGGGGTTGGGGGGACACTACACTATGGAAAACAGGGAATCGTGTGTTGTGTATTTACTACAGTGATTGGGGTAGGAAGGTGGGTCCCTACTGTATAGAAAAGGGGATTATGTTTTTCTTATTTGTCACACAGTTATCGGGGCAGGGACGGGGGGTCCCTACACTATGGAAAAGGGGATAATGTTCTTCTTATTTGAAACACAGTGATCAGGGTGGGAAGGGGGACCCACTAGACTACCAGGTAATTATTATTTTTTTTTAATTTTACAACTGACATGGCTCAGGGCTCAGGGACTGGGGACTGCTAGACTATCAGGGTAAAGTTGTTATTTCTTTTAACACTGATGCGGATCAGGGCTCTGGGAGGGCTGGCCCAGCACATTCTGCCCAATGCAGCCATGCTAATGAGCCCATAATGGACATGCATGAGGCCCCTTTGCACCTTGCATGCCCAATGAGCTAATTTGCATGTCTGGGCTGAGTATCACCTTTGTGGGACACGGTGCATCTAGATATGTGCCACACATTCTCCCATTGGTGGTCTTAAGCCAAATACCCTGGATGCACCTCGTCATACATTGCAGCAGTGCTATGTGCCATTATCAATGGTCCGATATTCAAACAGAATGCACGATCTGTTCCAATTGCACATTTTGTTTGAATATCATGTCAGAGCTGGCCAACCCAGTTTTTTGTATGGTGCATAGATTTGCACACACATCTGGCTAGCTCTGAATATGTTCCCCTTAGAAATTAGTGATAAAGAAAGGAACACTGAGTAAAAGCTCATTTCTATATACACCCTGGAACTTGTACAGTGCAAGGGAGATTACATCATATACGTAAAATACAAAATAACAGTTCCATGTGATTATAGCAAGCGCAAAACGGCGACTCAAAAATAGCAACTACAAAAAAGTGAGGGACAAAACAGCGACCATGGTTGTTTGAGGGGACTGTACCTCCAACACCCCCTTACTATAATTAACCACCTCTGGGAGGGCACTAGTCGAGGAGGGGGAATGTCGAAGTCGTGGAAATAGCAATCACCTTTTTGTACTCGCCGTTGTTACAGGACACCAAAATAACAATATAAATTCAGTGAGAATAAATACAAGATAGTGTAAGAGAAAAACTGTATAGACCTAAACATTGAACAATGAAAACATTGTTTATAATGATAACATATGTGTACCAGAAAAGCAATCCACAAAATCACAAAGGTGATACTGTATGGCCAGGAAGGGGTACACAACCCAGAAGCCACTAAAAAGAGTACCAGGTAGGCAGAGAGGAACTAAGAGCTGGAGCAGGAAAGAGTAAAGTGAGCTATTAGGAGCTGTTTGAGTGACAAGTAAAAAGAGGAATGGTGGAGCAGAGGGAGTGGAGTATTACAAAGGTAGAGAATTCAGAAAGAGAGGGCAGTTTGCCCCACAGTAGGTTTGCAGAGATGGAATCTGTTTTAATTTAAAAGGAAATGTCAATGCTTATTTATACATTTATGGACAGATTTGTACATCTCTCATCTACATGCATGTCAAGACATATGAGAATGAGTTCTGATTGATTAAATGAATTCAGAAAAGCAAGAGAGGCCATTGAAATAGGATTATTGTTCAACAAGGCTTTTAGAGATATAAACTGAATAGTACAAAAGTTCTTTCTGTACCGCTGTCATCACAGCACCAGGTGCAAGGGAGGTCTACAAGAGTTCAGCTTTAAATGAAAATATGTGCAAGTAATTTATAATTGTTAAGTCCTTTTGAGCTAATATTTTATTCCATGTTCAAAGCAATACCTTTGTTGGATCTTGTCATATATGACATGGTTGCTACTAATTCTTCATATGCCCCTAGCCAAGGCTAAGTTGCTACTTGTTGCATTTCAATTACTCTAATGGAGTTAATGAAAATTAGGAGGGTAGGTAAATCCCTATGAGAAAGCATCATTCTGTTTTCTACAGTAGCTACTGTGACTATAGTCCTCTAGCACTGACTCATTGCTCACCAAGCATTTCATACAGTAGTTAAACAATTATTTCTGGATGCATCACCCAAAGAAAATGACTGTGCAGGTAATGCCTATATTGGCAGTTGCTTGAAACACTTTTCCAATACACTACCCTTTTCCTCCTTTGTTCTAGAGTCATGTGCTAAATGAAACCAGCTGATCAAGTTAGCCTGTTGGTGATAATTTGGAATCTCCTCAATACCCGTGTGTACATGACTCATTTGGGAAATGCCATAACTGAGGCTGGCCTAATGCCCCTATTATGACATCAAAGTTTGCAGGCTAGGAAAAATAATTACTCAGAAATTCCAAGACTTACCATCTTTCAGGGGCTATGCAACAGGAACATGATAGCATGTGTGTTGTACTCTGTATCTCTCTTCAGAAATACTTTCCAATCTGCCCATCTGATGAAATGCTGACTTTGGTAATACTAATCTTGATAATGATGATAATGGCAAAACAGTTTTTGCAGCATGGTCTGTCTCACGGCACACCAGCTAACATGGTATCAATCAAACCCTTTGGCTGACTAGAAAATGTAATAAAGTATACAGTACCAATTTTTCCATGGAAAAAGTTTCAGTGTCACAATGTTTTTGCCAAGATGAGGTATTATTTGAAGAGTTGTATGTACTTTGTTTCAAAGTTTTAAATATCATTACCTGTTGCCAGCTGGTACCACAAATGTTATTCCCATAACAGAATCCACTCCCTGAATACTTCTTTATGTAACTGACCTTTAGAATGTTTTAGTTTACTGTGAGTCTGTGGCAACTCTAGTCAGAAAAGATCCCGTCATCCCAACTGCTGAAGTTGTGGGATAACATGGTGGTTGTTTACTGAACTTGCACTTGTTCTGAAGATCTTGCACTTTATCTTTTGAGTGTCAGGGAATGGCTTGAAGAGTACTATCATACCATCCTGGTCTGTTTCTAAAATAAAACTCTACTTCACTGGGAATCAGCATTAAGGGAGTGTAAAAACTTGAATTTAGTTTAGCTTTTACTCAATAATACAAAACTGACCACTTTTCAGTCCTGCTTTCAAAACAAAGTTTTTTCCTTTTTTGCTGCTTATTTGCCCCATGTTATGCTAGTATCTTGGGGAGTTCAGCCTTCCCTGTAGACAGTATCTGGGACTAGTGGCAGGGCTAGAGCTGCAGTGTGATGATGACTGTTAACCCTCACACTGCCTGCAATAACACATAAGCTAACCATATGGAGCTATGATGCATCAGTGTGGTCCTGCTCAGTCTCTCCAGATAAGACCTAGCCTCTAAAGCTTTGGTTGACTCTTCCCCTTAAGAAGTGCAATTCAAGAAACTGATCCATCCCTTTTCTGTCTCTAGCAAGTCTAGATACAAAACTACAAAACTCTATTGCAATTTTTGATGAAATCAAAACAGCCATCACAGAGGCAACAAGCCTTTGTGTGAAGCAAATCAATAAAACAAAATGCAGGAAAAAACCACTATGGTTCTCTAAAGAGGTGGCGGGTAAGGTTAGGGAGAAAAAGGTAGCATTCAGGAAGTATAAGGAAACACAGAAGGAGCAGGACAGAGAACTGTACCAGTTAAAGCAGAAAGAAGCAGGGAAGGCAGTCAGAACAGCAAAAGCCCAAACTGAGGAAAATATAGCCAACTTAGTTAAGAAGGAGGATGAAACCTTTTATAGGTATATTAGGGAGTGAAGAAAGACCAAAGGAGGGATAGTGAGGCTTAATGAAGGGGGGAGGTGGGCAGAGGGTGACTTTGAAAAAGCAGGGATACTGAACGAATACTTCTGCTTGGTATTCACAAAAGAAGATGAAGGGGAGGTACTTAAACCAAAGAATAGAAGCACTCTAGATAGGGGGGTCAATACCATTCCATTTATAGAAGAAAGGATCCTGAAAGAGGTCCTAAAACTGAAAGTAGACAAAGCAATGGGGCCTGATGGGATTCACCCCAGAATTCTAAAAGAACTAAGGGGAGGACCAGTGACACCACTGACTAGCTTTTTTTAACAAAACGTGGGAAGATGGTGTGGTATCTGAGGACTGGAGGAGGGTGGATATGATTCCCCTTCACAAAAGTGGGAGCAAAACAGAGGCAAGAAACTACAGACCTGTTATTTTGACCTCAGTGGTAGGGAAAATGATGGAATCACTTCTGAAGGAAAAATTGTTGAGTACCTAGAGGCCAGTGGGGCACAGGACCCAAGGCAGCATGGATTCACAGTGGGAGGGTCATGTCCGATGAATCTGATCAATTTCTTTGACTGGGTGACCAAAGTAGTAGACCAGAGAGGGGCTGTGGACATGGCCTACCTAGACTTTAGCAAGGCATTTGACACAGTTCCACACAAAAGATTAATAAGCAAGTTAGCCAGCCAGGGAGTGGGTCCCAGGGTTGTAGCCTGGTTAAAACATTGGCTGGACAACAGGACACAGAGGGTAGTAGTAAATGGAGTCCACTCTGAAGAAAGGGGGGTTATTAGTGGGGTACCACAGGATTCAGTGCTCACACTGGTCCTCTTTAATATCTTTATAGGTGACATTGCAGAGGGACTAGAAAGGAAAGTGTTCCTTTTTGCAGACAACACAAAGATCTGCAACAGGGTTGATACACAAGGGGGTGTGGAAAGGATGAGAAGCAATTTGGCAAGGTTGAAGGACTGGTCAAATTCACGGCAGCTTAGATTCAATTCAAAGAAGTGCAAAATAATGCACCTGGAAAACAAAAACCAAGGGGGAGAGTACACAATGTGTGGGGGGGAAGGTACTAACAACAACAACAAAAATGGAAAGGGACCTGGGGGTAGTCATATCAGATGATTTAAAGGTACACAAGCAATGTGAGAAGGCAGTAAGGAGAGTTGGGGGATACTGGGATGCATAGGGAGAGGCATCACCAGTAGAAAACAAGAAGTTGTTATCCCTCTATACAGACAGCTGGTGAAACCCCATCTGGAATACAGTACTGCATGCAGTTCTGGAGACCCCATCTCCACAAGGACATAGACAGGATGAAGGCAGTCCAGAGGAGGCCAACTAAAATGGTGCAAGGTCTGCACCAGAAGTCATATGAAGAGAGATTAAAGAAGCTTAATATGTATACCCCTGAGGAAAGGAGGGAGATGGAGGACATGACAGAAACATTTAAGTACCTCAAGGGAATCGACAAAGTCCAAGAGGGTAGCATCTTTCAGAAAAAGAGATGTGCAACAACAAGGGGGCACAATATGAAGATAGAGGGGGGACGGCTCGGGGGCAATGTGAAGAAGTAATTTTTCATGAAGATGGTGGTGGATGCATGGAAAGGCCTTCCTGAGTAGGTTGTGGGGTCAAAAACAGTGGGGGAATTCAAGAATGTATGGGATAGACATAAAGCAATTCTAGTTGGGGGGTAGGAGGAATTAGGCTGTCGGTTAACTAGGATCTGCAGATTATCCAATAGGTAGGGAAATGGGCAGATTGGGTGGGCCAAGCGGTCCTTATCTGCCGTCAAAGTCTATGTTTCTATGTGTAAGTAGCAGTTCAATAAAACTTACAAATGCTGACATTGTTCTTGTGTTGATGTGCTGTCCATTGTTGCAGCCATAGTATGATGGCTGATGTCATGGTAACAGTAAACAGACAGTTGCTGTGCTGGTGCAAGAAAAACAGGACTGCAAGTCACCAGATGGACGAGCAGCCATCAGCAAGGTAGAATCTTCAGCAAGGGATAACTGTCCATGCCATGATGTACAGAAATGCAAGGCATGGCCGGCCAGGTGGCGTAGAGGGTTGAGGCATTGGCGCCTTACCTCAAACGACACCCGGGTTCGGGAATGGACTCAGGATGCCAGGGACTGGCAGGGGAAGGAGAGGATTGAACATCCGTAGGACTACACTCCTCTCCTGGGGTGGGTAGTGGGCTGATGTCATGCTGCACTGGCCTCTGGTGGAGACCAGGAGCACTGCAGACACATGCAGGAGGGAACAGTATAGAAAAGCAGAAATCCACCACTGCCACCGATGCCCTGAAAGAGTCCCTCCACCTCAACAGCTAGTTGCCCCCCCCAGTGCCTTCTCCCTCGGAGGGGGGGACCTGCCCGGTGAAGGGTTATGTCTGGGTTACCCCAGGGGCAGCTGCGATATGAGGTTGGAGGGCTCAGGAAGGGACAGGCGGAGTGGCTGAGACCTAGGCAGCTCAAAGGAGTGGTGGGTCATGAGGTGCAAAGGGGATAAAAGAAATAATACAAAAAAAAGAAATGCAAGGCATGTTCTCCACAGCTGTCAGTACACCGTGCCCATGGTACCAAAGTGTGTTTGTGTGTGAGATGAGGCAATGTGGTAGTATGTAAACAGGAATGTGCAGTGTTCTGGTAACAGTCCAGGCACATATGGCAGTGACATATGCAGCAGCTGCAATGCACACAGTAGTAGTCTGCAACTTCCACATGTGTATGTCCATGTTGTGTCAGGTCTGGTATGTCTGGACGACATGTGGCAGTGTAGTGTGTCTTGTGCTGTGCAGATTAACGGTGGGGGTTGTTGTTGTGCAGATTACTGTCACAGGTCCCACTGACATGGAAATAACATTTTCCATAGCTGCGTACCACACAGTGCTCCAGAAGTTTTGGCACATCGATCCATGATCCCTGACACCTTTTAGATGTGGAAGTACAGCACATCACAGCTGGTGGCACAGTAGTGGCAGCAGCCACCTCTCCATGGCAGAGGTGAAGCACGGAGAACTGTAGGCATCAACATGAATTTGCTACTGTTGGGGAATGTGACGCTGAACACTGATGTGCAGTTCTGTTTCCCTGCATGTGAGCTGCCATGGCAAAAGCAACAGCCAGTGTGCTACAACTCAGTTCATCTTCCCCCTTCCCCTGCCCCCCAGCCCAAACAATGTAGTGGGAAACAGACATCCCAATGGGATGCTTCATACCTCATTCCCCCTTGAAGCAAAATATATGTATAGGATGAGGGATAATGGTCCATGTGCCCTGCAAGAGTCGCACAGTCTATGCCTTTCCCAGGCGAATCCTGAATGGAAATCTGTCTGTGTCTCTCTTTCTCTCTCTATATATATATGTATGTATGCATGTGTATATATATATATTTATAAAATGGGTAAGAAAAAAAGAATCAATGTGATCCATAGCATTGGACAAACACCATCACATGACCGTGCGTATATCAGAGCTCGACCGCACACCTGCACTTTTACCCCCCCAAAACAATTTTGACATTTTATAAGATAGATATACCATTCTGAGGTGTGCTGTCATGCTCTGATATATGCGACGCTTTAGTTGACGACTTGCCTTGCAGCCTCGGTATGTATATCAGAGCTCGACCGACACCTCAGAGTGGTATATCTATTATATATATATATATATATATATATATATATATATATATATATATATCCCCATAGGAACATAAGCTGCCTAACTGCCTATGGCTACACCAGCAACTCTCAGCAACCAATGTTATAAATGTATTTTGCACTGCTGCACTGTGGAGTCCCGCACAGCACAAGTCATACAGCACTGTGCAGTTGCAGGAACTGACAGGAAATGTGACACATCCCAGCAGTACTGTATGTGTCACATTTCTGTGGGGGTGACAGCTATACACTGTGCTTTTTTATTCAGGGACTGCTTTCCATACAATACGATATAGTTCATTTTTCTGTGTTTTAAAAGCAGAAAAAGTGATTTCTCATTTTTTAAACAACCCATGTTATAGGTCCAACAACCCACTTCAGAATGTGAGTCTATAGGCATTTAATGGGCTGCTGTGAGGACACTCGGCCTGCAGCCTTGTGCATCACAACTCACCCCAGTTGTGCATTAAATGCCTATAAACCCACACCCTGTTGTGGGTTATTGCTAACTTAAGTTCTATGTATTACAGTACCTCAGATTATTTTTGAACAATGTTTACATTTATTGTTACTTTATGTACTCCAATTATACTATACAACCAGTTGCTTCTAGTAAATCAACTCTCACCATCTATGAACCTAAAGTTTAATTATTTCCAGAAAAGATAAAAACCCTCTTGAGTGTGGTTCATACTGTCCAGTTTCTTTATTAAACAACAATGTAAAAAATGTTTCCAAGGTACTATACTAGCTTCTCATTTGGAAAATATGTCAGTACTAATACATCCAGATCAAAATGGTTTCATTAATGGAAGCTAGCTGGGCAGTAATATTAGATGAGCCTCAATCATTATTGAAACTTACACCAGCAGAATGTCACATTACTAGCTCAAGCCCCCCCCCCCCAAAAGCATTTGATAAGGTCAAATGGAACTACATATAAGCTATCCTCGACACAACTGGCCTAGGTCCATGTTTTTAAAACTGGCTAAAGCTGTTATATTCCTACCTGAATGATTATATCCAAATGAACTCAAATGTCACTAAAAGGAAAATTTGTGTGGAACCCAACAGGGATGCTTCCCTGCCCTTTGATCATTGCACTGGCCACTGAAACCCTTGCAATAACTATTCAGAATAATGGTCTGATACAGAAAGAGTAAAAAATAGATCAAACAGAGCATAAGACTGTCCTATTTGCAGAGGACATTATGTTTTTCTATTTCAAGCACAACAGTCTCTCCCTGTGACCTTGGATATTGTCAGCATATTTGGAAAAGCCTCTGGATATGGAACTAATTGAAAATATGCAATGAATCCATTGATCAATTCTGATTTTTTTCCTTTGGGATTTACCTACCATAATACTAGCTAGAATAACTATCTAGGAGTTCTGATCACCAAAAATCTAGATCTTTTGGGGCAGAATTTCTTGCTGCCATTAGATAAAATAGTAAAAGATCCTGACAAATGGAACATGTGCTCATCTTTAATTGGTAGAACCAATGTAATAAAACTGAATATTCTGTCCAGAATACTTGTGGTACTTCAAATTCCAAACATAATAGTAAAAGCACCATTTTTCAAGGCAATACAGAAAACTCTCAAAATATTTATGGCACCTTAAGAATTAGGGTTGCCACCTTTGGATGAGGCAAAAACCGGATCATAAGCTCCGCCCCTAGCCCCACCCCTTTTCATGACTCATCATGCATTGTTCCTCCTAGAAAGCCATTTGTTATATCAATAAAAAACATTCAAAGCAGTGGTTCAACAAAAATGTTACCTGTTAAATTTACTTTCCTAGCTTCTTCCTAGTCATTCATTTACTAATGTATTTATTTATTGACATTGGTTTACCAGGCAAACATACAGAGATAAAAGAAATCTCATTTACAGATATGATCTGGGGGGAGACAAGGGACATACTGTAAATAGCATACACCAGTATACATGGTATATAATAACACATAATAAAGAAATTGTTTTCTGTATGTGTACTTTTATCTTTTTCTGGATCCATTCCTGTTCATATCCAAGTACTATTTCAAAGCCAAAGAAGTGACCGTCGTTTTCTTGAGGAAAAAAAAAACAAGTTTAAGCATTTAAAAATGCGTAAATTCTTTTAGAGATAAAAATGTTTACCAGCAAATGGAAGTGGAAGACAACTGGCTCTGTTACTGTTACAAAAGGTGGGGGCAGCTGTGCTGCTACGCCACTTTAAGATGCAGTGTAAAAGATTAGGTTAAGTAAGTGCTAATGGTGTTAATTACCATACTTTTCACCTCCTAGGCTGACTGCTTTCACAAACAAAGGGCTATATTGACAACATAACTTGTTTGTAACCTGGACATGTAGCTGAAAGAATGAATGGTATGACAACATTTGTTTCAGAAGCATGTGAGTACTCAAAATCGCTCAAAAACCTGACCAGCACAGAGAAAAACCGGATTACCTGACAGGGACCCTGAAAACCTGATCACCAGGTCAAAAACTTGACAGGTGGCAACCCTATTAAGAATCCCAGACTTAAAATGGATAAACTTTAGTTTCCAAAAGACATAGGGAGTTGGCACTACCAATCTTCAATTTATACTATGTAGCTGCACAACTGGCACAAATAGAAGACTGGTTTATGAAGTATTTAATGCTAGCTAATCTATAGAAGAAACTATGCATCCCCAATAACAGAGTTCCCAAATTTTATTTTCCGGCTGTTAGAGACAAAAGAGACCCAGGCCCCCTTATTCAAAATGTAAGTGTCTAACAAAAAGTGTTAGTGCCATGCTTACCTTGATTAACACTGGTGATCTGGGAGGGGCCATATTCAGAGGCCTCTGGAGAGCCGCACTAACCCAGCAGTGCAAGTGCTCTAACGATAGTGCTTCATCTATGCAAATGAGGGCTCCCTCAAGCATAACAGTGCAGCAGTATATTCAAAAGGTTTGGGTGGCACTAAACAGCCCCCATTGTGGTACTGTTTAATGCCTCTGAAACCTGGCCTTAACTAGTGCTACATAGCTACATAGAATATACATAGAATGTGCTGGCAGATGGGGACCATGAGGTCCATCTAATCTGCCCATGTTATTTCCTGACCCCCTACTTGGAATCACTTGTTAACTTACTGACATGTCTGTCCCGTGCTGTTTTAAACTGCTTGACCATCTTTGCCTCCACCACCCCCTGAGGCAGTCTGTTCAATGGGTCCACCACCCTTTCAGTAAAAAATAACTTTCTACTATTACTCCAAAACCTAACCCCCCTTAGTCGGCTGTCATACCCTCTTGTCATACAGTAGTAGCACCGAATTTGTCAAGCAATTTTGTGAGATTCCCTATTTATTCTTCACAACATTTAGGGAAAAAAATTCTTTAAAATTCTTTTTGTTATACTTACAGTAAGAGGCCAGTTCCTATTACAGTACTTAGGTGCCATCTGGTAGATTTTCAACTACACTATCAGATGAGACAACCCTCTCTGCATAGCAGTGAACACACTAACAAATAAAACAAAATCCCTAATTAAAGGTTTCACAATTCTCAATAGGGATTTTTAAAAATCCTGTGACTAATTTGGTGCTACTACTGTACTGCAGCTGCTAATCTGGAAGAGGTCTTGTGATTGTACCTTGTTGATACCCTTTAAATACTTGATGGTCTCAATCATGTCCCACCTCTCCCTTCTTTGTTCCAAGGAGAAGAGGTTTAGTTCCCTCAGTTTTTTGCCGTACGTCTTATGGTGTAGGCCATGAATCATCTTAGTTGCCCTTCTCTGCACTGCCTCCAAACTATTAATGTCCTTTCTGAGGTGGGGCTTCCAGAAATTGACACAATACTCCAGGTGCGGCCTCACCAGGGACCTATACAGTGGTACTATCACCTCACACCTCCTACTAGTGATGCCTCTCCCTATACAACCCAGAAGGCCACTCGCCTTCTGTGCCACCTTCTCACATTTCTTCCCGATCTTTAAGTCGTCAGAGATGATGACTCCCAGGTCACCCTCCTGCTTTGTAGCGGTTAGCTTCTCCCCTTCCAGATGGTACTCTGCCCCTGGGTTCTTCTTTCCCATATGCATCACCTTGCACTTTTTCATGTTAAACTCCAGCTGCAGGTCTCGTGACCATGTTTTCAATCTTAACAGGTCCTTTTTCCTTTTTTGCAACCCCTCTTGACAATCCACTCTACCACAAATCTTTGTGTCTTCTGCGAACAGACACACTTTCTCTTCCAGACCATCAGTAATGTCACTGATATACACATTGAACAAGATTGGTCCCTGCAGTGACCCCTGTGGAACCCAACTTGTCACCATCCCTTCCCCTGACAATGCTCCATTGATCAACACTCTCTGCATTCTGCTGTTTAGTTAGCTTCTCACCCAGGCTATTATTTTGTGGCCCACTCCCATGTGTTCTAATTTGCTAATCAATCTTCTGTGGGGGACCAAGTTGAGATAGACCATATTGACAGCACCCCCCTGGTCAACTGTTTTAGTGACCCAGTCAAAGAATTTCACTATGTTGGTTTGGCAGGACCTTCCTGAAGTAAACCATGTTGCTTTGGGTCCACCTGCCTGCTCACTGCTAGAAACATCAAAATTCGATCTTTTAGAAGGGATTCAATCACCTTACCCACTATCACGGTGAGGCTGACTGGACAGTAGTTTCCAGCCTCACCCCTGCTCCCGCTCTTGTGTAGTGGCACCACTGTAGCACTTTTGCAGTCCTCTGCGACTACCCTGATTTCCAGAGATTTGTTGAAGAGTGAGGCTAGTGGAGCCACTAATTTCTTTCCAAGTTCCTTGAGTATCCTTGGGTGCATGCCATTGGGTCCCATTGCTTTGTCCAGTCGCAGCTTGTTGAGCTCTTCCAGGACTCTTTGTTCTGTGAATGGACTCATGTTCACTCACTCAGGGGTGACTTCCTTTCCAGTTAGTGCTGGTCTGTTGTTGTCTTCCTCCTGTGTAAAGACCGAGCAGAAGTAGTTGTTTAGGATTTCTGCTTTCTTCTTGTCATCTTCTGCTTGTGTGCCACCCTCCTTCTTCAGTCTTATGATTTTCCCTTTGCTTTTTCTCTTCTCACTGACGTACCTGTAGAAGGCTTTGTCCCCTTTGGTTGCCCCCTGTGCTACCCTTACTTCTGTTTGGGCCTTTGCAGCGCTTATAGCTTTCCCTGCCTCCCTCAGCTTCTCCCTGTATGCCTCTCTATTGAGGTTACTTTGTGGGTTCTTGTATCTTCAGAAGGTTTTCCTCTTTTCCTTAACTCTGACTGCTATGTCTCTTGAGAACCAAAGTGGACATCTTTTTTCTTTGTCTTGCTGATCTGCCTGATACAATGTGCTGTGGCAGTGGTTATTGCCTGTTTTAATCTGGTCCAACACTCTTCCATCCCCCCCTCCATTTGTCCCACATTTCAACCTGTCCTTCAGGTATGCCCTCATGAGAATAAAATCTGCTTTCCTGAAGTCTAGGAGTTTCTGCTTTGTATGGCTAGCTTCCTTGACTTTATTGACTGTGTACCATACCATGTGATGGCCACTAGAGCCCAGGTGGCTACCTACCTCTATGCCTGAGACCAGTTTGCTGTTAGTAAGTACTAGGTCAAGGATTGCCCTCTCCTGTGTAAGCATCTTTACTAAGTGCTCAAGGTCTGCCTCACGTAGTGCCAATAAGAAGTTACGGCTCCTTGTTGATGCTGCTGTGTAGGAGCTCCAGTCTACATCTAGTAGATTAAAGTCCCCCACCAGCCCAATCTCCCCTTTTTCTGGCATCTTTAGGATGGTTTCCAGGATATCTTTGTCCCTCTCTTCCTCCTGTGCTGGCAGCCTATAGAACACTCCCACCCTTATGGGAGCCTTGCTACCACATCCAATACTGATCCACAGGGCATCTGCTTTATTCTGTGCTCCATGGAGCTCTGTCTCCTTTACCCCCTCCTTCATGTAGATTGCTATCCCTCCCCCTTTTTTTCCTTTCAGGTCCATTCTGGATAGGTTGTAGCCCGGGATTACTACAGTATATCTCATTTGTGACTGTTGTTGAACCAAGTTTCAGTCGCAACAACCCAGTCAAGATCAGCTTCCAAAATTGTGGCCGTGAGTTCTGGGATCTTATTTGCCAGACTACAGTACGTGCGTTGATGGACATTGCTTTCCATGTCTGGTTAACACATTTGTTTGCATACCCACCCTCCTTAGTTTTAGCTTTCATCACCATTTTACCCCTTCTTGTGCTGGTATTTCCTACCACCATTTCATATCCTTTATCCTTAACATTTCTGTCCAAGTTTAGTCACAAAGTAACTCTCGATGGTCATGGGGGAGAGGTAACCAGATTCCTGCAATAGGGTTCAGGTGTGGTTTCCTTTTCCCCACCTATTAGTTTAAACTACTAGCATAAATGTTGAAATGTTGAATTTCTGACTGAGTGCCAAGGCTTCTTGCTTTGTTAGATATAGACCGTCAAAGTGGAAGTACTCCCTTTCGCAGAAGTCATTCCAGTCACCGATGAAGAAGAATCCCTTTATAATGCACCATTCCTTTAGCTACACATTAAATTTATTATTTTTTTTTTTTAGCCTTTGGTAACTAGGTAATGCCCATTAGGCACAACTGCCTGTCTTCAGGGGTGACCTGGAAGCACTGGGCGGTTAAGTGACTTGCTCAGAGTCACACAGTATGCAAGTGGAGGTTGTGAGAATCAAGTCTATACTGCCAGCCCAATTGATCTCATTCTCCCTGATTCTCTGTTTGTTGCCCTCTTTTTCCCAAATAGGCAACACTTCAGAAAAGGCTAAGCTGGATGAAACAGAAGACAATTTTCCCCTAGGCAGATCAGATGCTCTTTTGTCTCATCCACTGATCTGCAACCCAGATCATTTGTCCCTATGTGGACCAGGATTTCTGAGCCCTTAGCTTCCCTTTGCATTACTTTTGTGATACAGTCAATGTCCCTCCAAGCTAATGATCCTCTGAGACATCTGACGATTACCCTTTTGTTTCTACTGTCCCCTAAATGGAGCTCCACTTCCTTAATAATGGAGTCCCAAATGATAAAAAGGTTCCTCTTTTTGGATTTGATGTTATGCTTCATGCTTTTTGCCTTGACATTGGTCTCTTTCACTGCTTTGTGGCACACTTCCGCATCATCTGCCTTGGCATTTGGCATTGATGCAAGGGGGGTGTACCTGTTTCCAGTTTGGATATGCTGCTGGACATTTTGGTTGACCTGCTGCTTTCTGTGTCAATATCTCCCAATTTTTCCCTTATCATCTGCCATCCCACAGGTCCTGTTTTCCTCTGGGGGAGGGGCTTGAGCGGCTGCTACAGGCGGGTTTGTGACAGAGTGTAATTGGCCAATATGCTTTTGAGACATGTTATTTCAGCACAGGCTGCCCTGAGCTGATCCTTGAAGTTCCCTATCATCCAACATGTGGGACAGTTTCCTGACCTCCACAAGGTCCGTCTTTCATGAAGGGCCCCACAGGTTTTGCAGCTAACAAAGTCCATCCCTATATTAGACAGCATCTAGTTATTCCTGTGATGATGGTTGGATTTGCCCTCTTATTTTCCCTGCTTTGAGGTTTGTCCTGCACCAGCAGGTGGAGCTGTACCTTTTTGGGTGTAGCCTCAGTTCACTATGAGTGTGCCCTTGCTGCTTGAAGGCAGCAGGTATTTCTTTGCTAAACCTGTGACTATAAAAATAAAACAAACTTAGGGTGGCTGGGTGGCAATTAGTAGCCCACAACTGCCTCCCCTGATGCTGAGACTGCTCTCCTTGCAAGAGCCACAGATCAGTGATGCTCAGCAGATAGTAAGGCTAGGGGCTATACCTCACTTGGTGTTTGCCTTCTATGGTTGCCCTTTGTGTCTGACTTTTTGCTTCTGGCTGAGAGCTTACTATTAGCCAACCACTATTTCAGTAATGGGTACAGCAGTCAGTGAAGATCAGTAGACAGTAAGGCTAGGGGCTAGAGCACACTTAGCCTATGCCTCCTAGGGGTGCCCTTTGTGTCTGAACTGTTGCCTCTGACTGAGAGCTTTCTATTAGCTGACCACTATTTCAGCAATAGGTACAGTAGTACAAATGCTGATTTACATGTAGCAGCCAGGAATTCTGGTTAAGTGTTCCAACTGCTCCTTATGCTGAGACAGCAGCCACTGGCTGTTTGAGTAGAGCAAGCAAGGAGAGACGCCGCCTCAGAGAAGAAAGGAGCCTGAATTGTGCATTCCAAGGGGGATTCACCCAGGTAGAACTGCTGTCAAGGAATCCTTGCTTCGGCACCTGTCAGAGTCTGCCTTCCCTCTGTGATTGGTCTCTCTCCCAGTCCGTGAAGATCAGTGAAGCTCAGCCCTCTGTGACTGGTCTCTCTTCAAGTCGGTGAAGATCAGTGAAGCTCAGCAGACAGTAAAGCTAGGGGCTGGGCGTATGTCTC
Source organism: Neoceratodus forsteri (assembly GCA_016271365.2). NCBI lineage: Eukaryota > Metazoa > Chordata > Ceratodontiformes > Ceratodontidae > Neoceratodus > Neoceratodus forsteri. Next base: position 1,120,873,263 of record CM057449.1, on the reverse strand, counting down.
CTAGGGTTGATCTTTTGCCTGAGCTGTTGCTAAGGCCACTATCCTTGAGGAAGGGCAGCTGTACTACAGCAGACCTCTCTGGCAGTCCAGTGGACCTCCAATCACCCATCTGTATAGTTTAATAGTATCTGGCAGTCTAGTGGCCCCCCACCCCAAATGTCCCACTAAAATTTGAAAGTTACCTCCTTGGTAATTTAGTGGACCCTTTTCCCCAACTGAGTGTCCTTCCTGTCACTTGAATCTTGCCACTAGCTAAGTACTTTTGCATCCCCTGCTCTGCTTGCACCCCCTTACCCTAGTCACTGTGTCTGCATCTAAGGATAGTGACTGGCACAGCCCTCTGCTTACCTCCTCAGCAAGACACCATCTGCCATTCACAGAGCATAAATATCAGTACTCTAGAAACAGCTGGCAGGTGGTGGCCAGACAAGGAAGTGAATAGAGTGCTGTGCTTGTTACTGTGCTTGGAGGAAAACCTGGTGGCTGGAGTGTGTAAGATAGGGGGTCTTTAGTGGGTGGCTGGGGGGGTGTTGACATGCAATTGGGAAAGGGGGTCCACTAAACAACAAGGGAGGTTCCTTCATATTTTACTGGGGTGATCGGGGAGGGGTTTACTAGAGTACCAGGGAGGTTACTTTCAGTGTACAAGGGTAATCAGGAGTGGGGGTCAACTAGATTACCAGGAACTCCTAATATTCAGTCAGTTAACACACTCAGGTTGTGCTAACTGGCTGAATATAGCTCAGGAGTTGGCAATGCTCTATTTGTGGTGCAGTGTTATGGGCTGTGCTAGTGGTGGGCTCTGAATATGGGGGCCCCAATGTTCAAAACATAGCCATAACAGCATTCTGCTATGCTTGGCAACTAGCCCATCATTTAATTAAATGGAAAAATATTCCTGATACTCCCCTATGGCCAGAATATTGGAAGACATTTAGCAAGTGCAACATTGGTTATTTTACAATAGGGCCCGAGAATTCCTTACTGTGACTGGCTGACTGGCACATTTTACCCAGATAAATATTACGATATACCAATGGGAAAAGGTGCCAGCCATCAGTCAGCCACAGCAGGAGCCCATCCTGAAGTCACTCTAACCATGACAATGCCAGAGCTGGCAAAGACAGCAATGGTTGGACAGTGAGATGGTCACCAACAAAATCAATAGCTATGAACATCCGACAGGGAACCAAGCAACTGAAGAGTAAAACGGGATTTTTAAACAGACTTGTGAGATATACACTCACATGACCCAACAGTACAAAAACCCATGTTACATAGCACAAAATGTTTTTTCTTTTCCTGTAAAACTTACTCGCTTTTTCTGCTTACCATCCCGATGTTCACTGACATAAAGTAAAGCATGGTGTTTCCTCTATCTTTGTCGGAGTTGTCCCACATGGATGCCTACTGGTTTTCCATAGTTTTATAAAAAGTTACTATCCAAATCCCTAATCCAAACACTTTTTTTCTGATCAAGATCACTGCACATGGAACAAATGTAGCAGCACTGTGTCAGGACTCCATCAGCGGAGGACGCGCATCTGTACATGAGACCTGCAACCTGATGACGCCAGCAAGTCTTTCCAGTTACAAAAAGATACTAACTTTAAAAAAAACAGACTTACTATGCTGTCTTTTCCACTGTCTGTCCTGCTGCCATTTGTGATAAAAAAAGGCAGATCAACAGCTCGGGATTCCCAATTACTAGCTCACTTTCTAATCACGGAAACAACTCAGAAGCAACCACGCTGATGCAGTCCGGTAGTGCCTGCACTGTTTCTAGTGACAGAGGGGACTGTGTTTTTTTCATTATTAAAACAAAAAGGAAAGAATAGAATGAGATAGGCACCCAGAGACTGAAACAGGAATCTCTCTATCACACAATTCCACGCTAAGAAAAAAAGGAGCTCCATCAGCATCCCCCTACCAACACACAGCGACTCCCTATCAACACTGGACTACTTTTTGTAGCGTTGTAATAAATTAATAAAATAAAATGTTTAAAACACAAACAAATCTTTTTCTTCATTTTTATCATCAATAAAACAGAGGACATTGTATAATCACAATAAACCACTCCAGGGTGTGGGTTATGCTGGGATTTACCGACGGCTGCGGCCTCATGGCCAAATCACACCAGCCATGGGTAAATCCGAGCATAACCATACCCTGTCATGGTTTATTGCTTAAGTACCTCACTAACAGTGATTAGCATTCTAAAAACAGGGAACTCACTAAATGTGCAATATTGAAAGTCACAGTTAGAAAGTACTAACCCATTAGCAATAGGCATAAAAGATGCCAATGGGCCTATGCAAAGCAGCTGACTACACTTGCATAAAGGTGCACTGGCATATCCAAAGGTTAGTGGAGAAGTTACAAAGCTGTTACTACTGTACATTTGAATGCCTTCACAAACCTGGTCTAATGCTGCCATGCTGTGCCCACCTCAGTTATAAATTCATGCAACACACAACAGTCATTGGCAGTCTAGTGCCCCCCACCCCTATCAGTTGTTGGCATTTACTGCACTATTCCCTGGCATTCTGGTGGCCTCCTACTCCGTCCCCCATGGCCCATCCATATTAACTGCTTAACCACACTATTCCCTGGCAGTCTAGTGATCTCCCCACTCCTGACCTGAGAGGCAATGCCCCCCCCAAACAGCAACCAGCACTCCTCCATGTCTTCCCACTACTGCCAGCTGCTGCCTGTCTCATACAATCGATGCATGGTATACTACAATACAGTATACAGTGCATTGCCAACGTGAGGCAGACAGCGGCTGGCAGTGGTGGTGAGAGCTGGGAAAGTTTCAACCATAATTGAAGGGGGGTTGTCTTTCAGGTGAAATGGTAGTTGCCACTGGACTCTCAGGTGCATAGGGTTCTTTGTATGCATGGGCGATCAGAGGTTCAGGGGGTATGATCGATCAATAATGATATCAAGGGGGCGCAGGGCATAGTACTGTAAGCTGGTCATTGACTGGTGGGTTGGGGGCCACTACAGTGTCAGGGAAAAATGCAGTTAATATAGATAAGTGAACAGAGGTAGAGGAACCACTTGACTGCCAGGGAATAGTGCAGTTAATATAGATGAGTGATCAAGGGTATGAGGGGACCACTATGCTTCAGGCAATAGTGTACTTAATATTGATGGGTAATCAGGGGGCTGGGGGGGCCACTAGACTGCCAGGGAAATTTGCAATTAATAGAGATGGGTGATTGGGGGCAGTGCATTGTATTATACAGCTAGTCAGTGACTGGTAGGTTAGGGGGGTCACTACAGTGGCAGGAAAAATGGTGTTACTACAGATGAGTGAACAGAGGTAGATGGACCACTTCACTGCAAGGGAATAGTGCAGTTAATACAGATGGGTGATCAGGGGTATGAGGGGACCACTATACTGCTGGGAAATAGTGCAGTTAATAAAGACAGATGATTTTGGAGGCAGGAACCACTAGACCGCCATGGTATAATGACATTACCATGTGTGGCTCTTGGAGGGGTGGAGGTGCAATCCCTGTTTGTCCTTGGCCTGTGATGAGGCCATAATGAGATGCAATTAATCTTATAGTGCCTTGGCTGTGTTATGAGGTCATATGCATGGGAAAGTACAAATATGGCAGATTATGCCACAAAAACAATCACTTTTTGCAAGCCACAATTGTTTATTTTGTTTCTGTCAGCCACATATCTCCATATTGGCCACATATCTTATGTCATCAGTTGGGGGTTATGGTTTGTGGGAGCGACTGGGATAGTGCATGACTCATTTGGATCATATATTGGGACATATCTTTAGCCCTCACTATGTTGCAATATACAGTACCAGTTGTTTGCTCCAGGCACTAATTTATTCCTGGAGCAAACATTTTGTAAGTACAAAGTAGGACCTTTGAATATCCTGGCCCATATCTCTTAACTATAATTTGCATCCCTCAGTAGTTCATAAAGGCTTAACAGTGTGGACCAGATCAGGAATAGACAATATTGAACAATGCTTTAATTGGGAGGCAGTATAGCACAGTAGTTTAAGGCTCTAAGCTGTAAATCTGGAGACCTAGATTTGAATCCCACAGCCCCCACTTGCATACTGTGTGACCCTGAGCAAGTCACTTAACTTCCCTGTGTTCCTAGGTCACACCTGTAAACAAGCTTTCAGCTTAGTGTGTCTCTCCTAGTTAAACAATTTGCACAAAAATTAAAAAAAAAACTATTTTTTGCACAAAAAAAGTCAGTCCAAATATACCCTACTGGCCAACCATTTTGTCAACTGTCAACAAAATAAAGATATTATTGTTTAAACCTATTTACTAAGCATGCCTTAACTCCCTCACCAATCAAACTTCTAAATCCTGACCAACCAAGAGATAAAATCATATCTGAAATATGCAGCAGTCTCTTGAATTATGCAAATATTGATTTCCTTCAACTTAAATCGAAACAAGAGCTTGACTCAGGCAAAACATTATTAGAAGAGCACTGGTCCTGTTATTTGATCACCTCCCATGAATGTTTTATATCTTTGAAACTGCAGCAAATTAAGTTCAGTACTCTACATTGCATCTACAGTATTATACACCAGCTTGTTAAAATAAAATAAATCCCAGCATCTCAGACAGATGTCCATGCTCAGTGTTGGAATTACACTTTACGAGCTTTGTGAGCTAGGGGAACTCATAAAAGCTCTATCTTATAACTGAGCCCCCCCTTCCCATTATTAGTCAATGGCAGTGATGCGTGACCTACCGGAGCTCACATTAATTCCAACACTGTTCACACTGCAGAGACACTCTAGGATAACTGTCCCATACAGTATGTTTGTATCTTGTATGGTCCTTTCGTCATTCTGGGATGAACTCATTGAAACCCTCTGAAGAGTAACAAACCTTAATAAAACAGTTTAGGGGCTAAAGGCCCTATCATATGACACTATGATGTACAAAATTCAGTATATGTTGCAGTAAAGAAAAATACCATGTAAATTTTCTGTCTGGCACCAGTTTAAAGCAGCAATACAATGAAAAATCTTTTTGCAAAACAGCTCGTTTCAGCTACTATTAGGAAACATATTGGCATATCCATTATATGTACTTGTCTAGGTACCTCCTATGCTGTACACCATGAGTCTTTTTTGTCCTTTTTTCGATCCTAACCCTTGCCAGGTCTACAGTGCTATTTATATGCAAAATGTGGTGGAGATCTTTTTCTCTTGAGAAACAAAATCAATTTAAACATTTATAAAATACTTAAATGTTGGTGGAATTAGAAAATTGCACCACCAAATAAAACTGGAAGTTGCCTGGACTCTTTTATAGTGAAAAAAAGTAGGGTCACATTTTTTGCTGAATTTTGTTGCACTGCTGCTTTAAAACCTATCACTTCAAGGTGGCTTTTGATAATATGTAAAGGTTTAGTGGATGTTGGTTGATTTAGCAACTGATGCAGTCGTATGATTTATATTTATATTTGTTATGCTTTTATTTTATTGAGTGAAAATAACAGCATTTATTCTCATAATTATTCATTCACCCCATTGTATAAATATATATATGTGTATATATATATATATATTTTTTGCAAAAAAACTTCACTAATGCAGCAGTTAGGGTTGTTACTACAGTGACTAAAGTATGAAAATTCGATGTTAGGGTATTCAACCCTCACTCCGGATTTTGCCCCCCCAGCACCCCACATACACACATACACACACACACACAAACACACACACACACAAAACACACATACAACTGGGAAGATGGTACAAGGCAAAACAACCAATCACAAACAGACACCATAAGGCAACAGAAAAAACATACAACTTCATAAACATACCACATCAGGCAGCTATCATCATGTTTCACCAACTGTATCACTTCTGCTACCATCCCAGTGTCTTAGGTGCATACACCCACATCATGTACAAGGATGTGAGATGGTCACTGCATGAACTGTGTATGCCATTGTAGGCAGTGGTTGACATGAACAGACATGTGCTTTAGCAGATTAACAACTGAAGTGCCTATGTGGTTATGACCAGATAACATAAGACAGCATTTACACCACCCTTTAGTGTGTGTTAATACCTCCTGATGCTACCCTGTCATAACCAAAACTATTTGGTTATATAGGGCTATCATCAGGATGCATTAACACACACTAAAGGGTGGTATAAATCTTGTCTCATATTATCTGCTCATAACCAAATACTCATCTTGGTTGCCAATGTGTGGAAAAACATCTCTGTTCATGTGTACATTTGGCCACAACAGCATATACATGTGCAGTATTCAACCATTTATCATGTCACTGCAGGCCTCTGTTGATAAAACAAAAGTGAAACAGTAATTGATTATGGTACGGTAACATCAGGGGGCATTAATACATAGTACACAGTACTGAAAAGGCTGTCTGATATTATCTGATCATAACTACATAAGTGGGATCATGGGGCCCAACACTATTTCGTTATGTTGAGGTAACATCAGGAAGCATTACGAGACACTAAAGGGTGGTGTAAATACTGTATCATGCTATCCAGTCATAACGACATACTCATCTTGTTTCTTGATCACAGAAAGCAGTTGTCTGTTCATGTTTAATACTGGCCATAGGACCATACACATATGCAGTACTCAAGTGGTTATCATGCCACTGCATGCATCTGTTCATAATACTAAAGTTAAACACTATTTTGTTATGGCAGAGTAACATGAGGAGGCATTCACACACACTAATGAACTGTGAAAATGCTGCCTGATATTATTCGGCCATAAGTACATAAGTAGGAGCATGGGGTCCAAGACTATTGTGTTATTTTGGTGTAACAGCAGAACAAATTAACACAGACTAAAGGGTGCTGAAAATGCTGTGTTATGTTATCTGGTCATAACCACATACTCATATTTTGTTGATAATTTTTGAAAGCACTTATGTATTCATGTCAACCACTGGCGACAACAGCATTCACATGTGCAGTACTGAATTGTTTATGACTTCACTGCAGTCCAATGTTCTTAATACTAAAGTGAAACACTATTCAGTTATGACTGAGTAACATCTGGAGAGATTGACGCAGAGTAAACAGTGGTGAAAATGCTGTCTGATAGTATCTGATGATAGTAACATAAATGGTAGCATGGTGCCTTTTGCATCTCATGCTCCTCCCAAGGTGATCGACTGTGCAGAAAGAAAAACATGTCACTCTTCATGCCAACTAGTGTCCAGAACAGTATACATATAAAATGAATACTGACCTATTTATGAGATCACTCTAGGTCTCACTTCAGAATAGTAAACTGAAAGACTATTTGGTTATGTCGGGGTAGCATCAGGAGGCATTAAAACACACTAAAGGGTGGTGTAAATGCTGTCTCATGTTATCCAGTCATAACCACATAGGCATCTCAGTAGTTAATCTGTTAAAGCATGTGTCTGTTCATGTCAACCACTGCCCGCAATGGCATACACAGTTCATGTAGTGAACATCTCATATCCTTGTACAGGATGTGGGTGTACACACTCAAGACACTGGGATGGTAGCAGATGTGATACAGTTGGTGAAACATGATAATGACTGCCTGTTGTGGTATGTTTATGAAGTTGCATGTTATTTCTGTTGCCTTACGGTGTCTGTTTGTGATTGGTTGTCTTGCCTTGTACCATCCCCCCAGTTGTATGTGTGTTTTGTGTGTGTGTGTATCTGTGTATGTATGTGTATGTGGGGTGGTGGTGGTGGGGGAATTTGGAGTTAGGGTTGAAAACCCTAACATTGAATTTCCACACTTTTGTTGCTGTAGTAGCAACCCTAACTGTTGCATTAACAAAGTTTTTTGCAAAGAATTTCATTTCTTTTTTGGACATTGTATTAAACTTAACAAATACAGAGCTCCCAAAGTATTATGTTTCCCAGTGAGCACATAAAACATCTACAATGGCATTGTAACATACCCTGCACATGTGCCATTCAGTGGACATAAAAACCTTAGCTTCCTTCCTCAAAGTACAACTTTTTAACACATACACATGTACTTACAGTGTCAGAACATCGATGCAGACATATTTTTAAAGTTGAATCATATAACATTCATATGCACTTTTAAGAAACACCACAGACACAGAAAATACATTAAGACAATTGTTTAATTCATCATTCAGTGCCAATTCTGTTGTAAACAAGGCCACATTACGTAACTCACCCAGTACCACATGACTGTTGTGATAATTGCATCACAAAAGTATTAGAAAATGATGAGCCAAAGCCATATGAGACTGAGAAAATCAATGTTCCTGGGGTGGGCAAAAACCAAATGTGGTAAACTGTTTAAAAAGCTATGGACGCCAAACCAGCAAATTATTACATTGCTGCAGCAGTGCACTACTGTGTTCAAATATTTTAAGAGTGTATATCTGGAAAAATTCCCACACGATCCCTCAATAAAGTCGATCAGAATATCATCAGGAACACACCTTAGACTGATATTGAGTAGTGTGTGATTTACAATGCTAGTCCATCAACAATTACAAATGGATGACTCAGTGCACATAATAAATAAGTAATAAACAGTCATATCATTTTAACATTACTAACACAAGGATTCAATTCAACATTTAGAATTGTTAATCTTATAAGTAACACTTTTGAATAGTAAATCTTAATAAGAAAATGTAAGTAATTAAATACTGAGAAGTCACATAATAATAAAACTATTACCTAGTAAGTGCTTAAAAAATTTAGCTTTTGTTAAAACATCTAAATTCATAAGGCTCTTTAACTGCCTATGAGAAAATAAAATGACTGTCAATACATAACTACACACAACTGAAAATCACAGTCGTGTGGAATTCTATTATACAGTACCTTCATTTTTAGAAAGTTTGAAAATACAGTTCACAGTATAAACAAGCATTTGTCGATGCCGAATGTTTGCTTGCTGGCATTGGCATTGGTAGTGTAGAAGTTACAGAGCTACATAATAGGAATGGCAGTGAAGTATTGAACTGAAGCCAACCCCACCACCACCACCCTGCAGAGATTGACAGGCATTGGGGTGTGCCTTTGGGTCATCAGGCATAACGGCCATGCCATTTCACCACACCCTACCCTGCAGACACTGACAAGTGTCACGGTGTGCCTTGGGATCTTTGGCCCTTATGCGCACCCCATTCCATCAGGAAATATTGTGAGATGGTTGTGGTATAGGAGAATGGGGTGAACTTTGGGGCCGAAGAGTCCAAGGCATACCTCGGTGCCTCTCACTGGCTGCAGGGTGTGGAATGGTAAGAGCATTACAGGCGAGAATCTCAAGTCACACCCCTGATGCCTGTCATTCTCTACAGGGTGGGGCATTATGGTCGGAAACCCTAACGCCTCAGGCATTCATTGGTATTTTCACTCCAAATTTTCAACATGGTTTTTTTGTGACCCCCACGTCATGAACAGTAGCAATATCAGTTTGTTAGCCGAAAGCTGCTTTTGCACAGCGACTATGTCATTTAGCACCACAGGTGCAAAAACACATTCTGAACAGGATGTGAAAAACGACCACTGTACTGTTCATGGAGAGGTGCAAAAAATGGCAATGTTGCAAATCTGCAGTGAAAATATAAAAAAAAAATGGTGAAGTCACAAGTGTGCATAGAAACTGTGCAACGTACACCCATAATGTTATTAGTTTGGGGATTTTTTACAGTAGATTGTCAATGCAGGCATTTTGGGACCTCCAATCATGAACAGTGTCACTGTGATTTTCTTTATCTGTCCCGAACAATGATTTCCCACAGCAACCATGCATTTCTGCACTGAAAGTGTGAAAACACATTTCGGCCGTGTTGTGAAAAATGACAGCTGTACTGTTCATAAGGAAGTGTGGAAAATACCACTGGTGAAAATCTGGACTGAAAATATTACAAAGTTATGAACTTACAAGGGTGCATGGAAAGTGTGCAATGCTCACTCATAACACAGTCATGTAATGGACTTTTGTCACCAAATTTTCAACATAGCCATTTTAAGACCTCTGCTCATGAACAGTGTAACTGTGATTTTCTTAACCTGTCCCAAACATTGCTTTCACACACTGACTGCACCATTGTGCGCTACATGTGCGGAAACACATTTTGGGTGAGATGTGAAAAATGGCAGCTGTACTGCTCATAAGGAAGTGTAATAAAATGGCAATGTTGAAAATCTGGCGTGCAAATATAAAAAATTCGCAAACTTGCAAGTGCGTGTAGGAACTGCGCATCGAGCACTCCTAAAACAGTCATTTTTAGGAATATTGTCACCAAATTTTCAACATAGCCATTTTAATACCTCTGCTCATGAACAGTGTCACTGTGATTTTCTTGATCTGTCCCAAACATTGATTGCGCACACTGACTGTGCCATTGTGCACTACATGCAGGGAAACATATTTTGGGTGACATGTGAAAAATGACAGCTGTACTGCTCATAAGGAGGTATGGTAAAATGGCAATGTTGAAAATCTGGAGTGCAACTATTAAAAATTTGTGAACTTACGAGCGTGCGTAGGAACTGTGCAATGCACACTCGTAAAACAGTAATTTTAAGGAATTTTTTCACCAAATTTGCAACATAGGCTTTTTGAGAGCCCACCTTATGAACACTGGCACTGTCATTTTGTTAATCAGTCCCAACAGGTGATTTCATGCAGTGACTGTGAATCACCCTTCTGGTCAGATTAATGCTATGACAGTTCAAGAATTCATGAGGAGGGGTCCCAAAAACCCCATGTTGAAAATTTGGTGTCAAAATTCCAAAAAATGCCTGAGATATGCAGTAAAGTTGAAAAAACCTTATTCATTACATTATACAGCTTTCTGGCATTTCCTCTGTTCACGGTCGGCTTTGAAGAGTGCAGACATTTTCCCGGTCCACGAAGATTGTTGCACCAAGTGCCAGAGGTAAGTATGGGGTGAGGGGTGTGGGGAGGCAGAGTGCACAGTGGGTGGGTGCGGGTGGGCTGGGAGAGTGCCGAGGGAATGTTTTCTTGTTTACAGGTTTTTTTTTTAAGGAAGATGACGCGGGATGTTTGCCATGCTGGGGAGGGCTCCCAGCATGGCAGCTAGAAAGCTGTTTGGGGGGGCTGGAGCTGACGGGGGATTTGGCAACCCCGTCGGCCATACGGACTTGTGCCACACTGGGGTGGGCTCCCAGCGTGGCAGCTGTAAGGCTGTTTGGGGGGGCTGGAGCCTACAGAGGATTGGGCACCTCCATCACCATACGGACGTGTGCCATGCTAGGGTGGGCTCCCAGCGTGGCAGCTAGAAGGCTGTTTGGGGGGTCTGGAGCTGATGGGGGATTGGGCACCTCCATCGGCCATACAGACGTATGCCATGCTGGGGTGGGCTCCCATCATGGCACCTGGAAAGCTTTTTTTGGGAGGCATGGAGCCAATGGGGAATTGGGCACCCCCATCGGCCATACAGTATGTGCGTGGGGGGAGCACATGGGCATGCAATATCCGTGCATGGTGTGGAAGGGGGAGCTATGCTCACTGAAGTGGAGCTCTCCCTTTCAACTGTATGCCACTGCATTTTCAACTGCTGTCATAGACAGCTGGAGCAGTAATTGGAGAACTGCGACTGCACCTGCAAACACACTAACTGAATTGGAAGACGCTGACACACCTTCGAAAAACTCGGATGATTTTTTTTTATTTATTTCTTTTGTTAACAAAGTAAACATATGATCCAAGGCCCTTTTTCATATGCGACCCGAGACTATAAAATAGTCACAAGATGTTATACAAAAACATAACTTTTACATTCACTTAATACAGGAATACAAATACATGACATATAAGACAATATAATACAAATTGTTTAAAACAGCAGTGACATTGCAAGCTGCTCAATAAATGATGCCTCAATTTCTGTTTGAATAAATTATGACTACTCATAGTTCTCAATTCAATTGGAGGATCATTCCAGTATTTCTTGTGCTTGGATAGAAAAAGCTTGAGCACCCATTTTAGTTTTAGTGACTTTCAGATTTAAACAAGAAAGAAAATTTGATCTTAAGTTTCTTGGAGTTCCCTTACAGATATCAGAGAATACAAGGGAGAGAGACTTTTTTGTCTCAATACATTATCCATTTTACAACAAAGAGAGTAAATGGAACTCAAGTTAGGTGGTAGAAACCCTGAAACTTGATATAAAGTACAATGATGTGTACTACAAGGCTATAAACAAATAAACTATAAATAAATGTACTATAAACAAATCTACAAATACTATGAAAAGTCATTGTTAAGTTGTTTAGCACATGTTTAGACAAACTAGTAAACAAAAATGAATTATAATTCAGTTGAGAAAGTAGTATACTTTGGGCTATATGTTTCCTGGCTTGTAAAGTTAACACATTCTGTAGTCTGAATAAAACCCCTAATTTTTGATTTACTGATTTTGTTAAAGTCAATATATGATTTGAAAATGTTAAATTTGAGTCCAAATTCATTCCCAAATATCTAAAACATTGCACCTGCTCCAAATTAGTTCAATTTTTAGCAAAAATATTCAGTTTCCCTAATTTAACCAACATTTGTTTAGAGGCAAATATCATACTCCTGGTTTTTAAAATATTCAATGATAATTTAAGTCCAACAAACAATTTTCTAGACTCTGAAAATCTACAGTCAAATCTTGGGCAATTTTATCTAATGAATTAGAGCTATTATATAATATTATATCATCAACATATAAGATTGTCTTAGCCTTAAGGATTTTACTTGGTGTAATATCCACAAATATGGAAAACAATAGTGGTCCCAAGATTGACCCTTGAGATACACCCTTTTCTAAAATTCTACTCTTTGACACTGAACCCTCATAAAGAACGTGTAGTTCCTTACCTGATAAATAACTCTCCACCCATTCTAATGACAATCTGGCTAATCCCTTGGCAGCTAGGCTCCTGAGCAGCAGGCGTTGATGGCACTATGTTTCTTGCACATGCGTGCAAGCAAACATAAAAAGAGTTGTTTGACTTTACATACAGTATATACACGTAATAGTTTCAAGTTTCAGAACATCTTAACATATTAACAATATTAACAGTAGTTATTCCTCTATGCATGTATATCGTAATAGTATTTACAGTCTACTGCTCCAAGACACAAGTTTGGCAGAAAGCATGCAACTCAAAATGACTACTATGCAGCTACCAGTGAGAGACATGAGGTTCTCGTAGAATGTCAGCAATACTTTCATACTGTGTTTATACAGCATTGTATAACAGTATGTGTGCAAAAGCATAGACAACCAAAGTGTCATATTTGTTGTGCAATCTGTAATCTTGCATTACAAGGAAGATTTAAGAGACACGTGTAGTGCAGCATGACCACATAGCACTGACAACAAAAAAATTGCAGCCACATTTGTGTTTGCATGAGAGATGCATAGTAATGCCATGCAATGGTCTGGCATGTATCAAACCATATTCTATGTAACATGGTGCAGCAATGCATAAATGAACCGATCAGCACAGCACAACTGCATGGTGCTGCACTATCAATGCACAGGTAATATGAGTGCTCCACAGTGAAAGCAGCAGTTGTCTGAAATGTGACAAAGCACACAGCCCGCACTCAGTTAAGGCCCGCTTAGACTGCATTGATGCTAAGATCACAACAGCATCTACTTTAACTGTAGTTATCATAAATACCTGCATCTACATAAGCAATAACTGCACATTTTCATAAACAAATATGAAAGTAGCTGAACATGTCCACCAAAGGTTGTATGTAGCATTCTATGGACTGCAACATTGTATGACACAGAATGTAACAATGGTACCATGCACTATTCTTCAGCCATGTGAAGCTTATTGTAATTCTTAAGAACCAGCACATAAGCATCTTTTAGGTTGCAAGGCAATCTCTGTTTAAAAGTGCTCATGTAGTCATTGCATTCCATCCATCCATTCCTGGACCTGAGCCATGTAACATAATGGCATGAATGGACAGATAGTCCATGGTGGAATATAATAGCCTGAGTATCAAAACATGCTCCCATGAATTGTACTCTCCCAGCTACAAAATCTGTGATTGGTGTGTCAGCTTGTACTGTATGTGCATCAAACCTTTGCAAGACTAAAAGAAGATACTGAGAAGAGGTCCTAAGTTGCTTGCACTGAACACACTCTCCTCCACACCAGTTACACCTCCAGCCACACTCTGCATTCCTGAGCAGTTGTCTGAAATTAACAGAATGAACCTGTGGAACATACAATGAAATCCACGGCATATGTTCTGTGACTTCCGTTTGTGAATGTTGACAAGACAAGCAACTGTACTTTGTGACATAAGTAACAGTAAAGTACTGTCGCATTGGAATGTCATCTGATTCCATGCCGGTTGTGACTGCCATCACAAACTCAGTCTCTTCTTGTTGAATGTTGTAGGAGAATGCTTGATGTCCTTGATATCCACCCAAGATAATAAGGGTATGAGAGTCTGTATCCTATTGTCATGCTTATCACTATCGTTGATAACCTCCTTCAGTGACTGAGACAGTGGTGTGTCAGAAGAAGATATGATAGTGCTCACAAAGTGAGACATATGGAGAAATGATTGAACTGCAGAGTTAGCATAACAGTTAACTCCAGTGCTGTTGTCAAACATGGGAACAACAGCCATGCCAAGCACCTTCTTATCTGGTGGGGAGGTATGTTGTTGTTGACATTTAGAAATGCTCTTTGTGCTGTCTACATTCAATATTGGTCTGTCTGGTACCTCTTTTTTAATGCCAGAAGTTGTCACTGTAGCATCACATCATGGCCCTTGCATAGGCAGTGGTATGAAAGGCAATTGTGGCTTGCACAGAGTACGCAGTCTGTTGTACTCAGTAACACATTGCCTATCAGCACATACCTTGTGTGGCACCATAATGATGATATGCAACCCAGGCAAAGTACCTACCCTTGAAAGTGCAATATAGCTTATGCCATCTTTGCAGATGCCAGTGCCTATGTCAACCATCACTGAGTCCAAACTGAGGCCTTGGGACTTGTGGATGGACACAGCATATGCAACACACACAGGAAACTGTTGTCACATATATGTCTTTCACAAGCTGAAATTTGACAGTAGTCCCAGAAATGGGTAAGGACTGCTCAATGTTGTCAAACTTGACCACATGTGCATCGATGAATATCTTTTGTACATTGAACTGAAAATTACTATGTGTCCCATTGCACCATTTACCATGCCACGTTCTATGTCAAGGTTATGCCGTAGCATGATACGTGCATTCATGCACACAGTTAGAACTGCTTCTAACCCCACTGTACAAGACACATCTGACTTTAGCTAGGACAACCATTCTGTCAGTTTTGTGACTAGATTCCTGCTCTAGACTGCACCATTAACAGTGTCAACAGCATGCAGAGTAATGATCTCTTGACACTGTCTCTGCAACATAATGCTGTTGAATTCAGCACACTGCTTCAATCAAGGCATAAGACACATGATTTGAGCAGATTCTGAGTACACACTAGTAAAGACATCACATGCTGCTCTCAGGGATTTGCACTCAGTGCTGATACATTGTGTCCTCAACAGATAAACATTCTGCTCTGACAATGAGCCAATTTGAGCCTGATCCAAAAGTATATTGTACCCAAGATCATGACTCTGTCACCTATTTTCATGCAGCTCAATGTAAGTAAGCAGTTCCCAAAGTTTGATCCCTCTAAGCAACCAATTTTTTTTTGCTTCCTTAACAGTCAGTGCTCTGAAGACATGCTCTCCATTCACAGGTGCAAGTTGTAGGAGGTCACCAAAGACAATGACACTCTTACCACCAAGTGGCTGCCCATCATCAGTCCCAAGTATCTCTTGGAGATGAAGATGTATACCTGCCAGCATGACATTTGATACCATACTAATCTCATCAATGATGAATACTTCCATTTTGACAAACATTGGCCATGGGTCAGATGCCACCTCACGGGAAAGTTTAAGGTACTCTCCTGTTTTGCCATGCTCTACAGGTAACATGAATAATCTGTGTAGAGTCACACCGTTAATGTAGTATGCTGTCAAACCAGTTGAGGCAGTCACAGCCACAGCCACAGCCACAGACATAACTTCTCCTGTATGCCTCCTTATATCCGCTGTGATAGCTTTGATAACAAAACTCTTTCCTGTTCCTGCAGACCACTGACAAAGAGTAACAGAGGCTCATAGTTTGTACATGTGCATTGTTTCCTCTCATGATGGATACCATGTCTGACCGATTCAGTGACAGCATCATAGGCAGCATATTGCTGCATATTTAGCTGTTCAGTCAGTACACTTGGATCCTCTGCAACATGAGAAGAATGCTGCATAGCACTTTCAGCTTTACTCATCAGAACCACAGGATCATTCATTGGCAGTGGAGCATCTTGAGTACCCTCTCTCTCAGGATCCATATTTTTCTGAGAATTTTCTGTGATATCTTCCTCAAGCTTTTTCTTAGCTTGTTCCATCTGCTCCTTCTCTAATTCCAGCCTACTAATGTATTTTTCAGATTGGTGACTCTTAAAAGTTTCATACAACAGTAGAACTGTTCTTCATATGTGTCACAGTCTCCTTTTAGTGTGATCCCATTCCTCCATGGCTTAAACAGAAACATTAGAGCAAAATAGTAGTGCTATTTGCTGTCAGTGGTAGAGAGACTCAATCTGCAGTGGTCAATGAGCAATGCCTTTTTCCTTTTAACAAGGCAGCCAACAAAACCTCTGACTTTGTAGATGTCTCAGGTCCCATCTGGTGAAACATTTATCTTGTAGTCATACCGCTGAGCCTCATGGTACAACCACATGTCACCCATTGCATCTGCCCAATTGGGGGTAGTAGGTGTCAATCAGGTTATTCTCCAAATTATTCTTTGAAGAAGGACAGTGCACAGCCAGTTCTTCAATCTCATCATGAGATTTCAAAACACGCTTTCATTTCTCTTTGTTTTTCACATTGAGAAACTGTACAGCATCAGACTTGCCATACAAGTGTGTCCCAATCAAACGATCACTGGCCTCATATAATCCACACTCCCTGTGAGACAGTGTCTTCAATTCCAATGACCAAAGTTGTGAAATCAATGATCAATTAAATGCTGCAATGTCTTCCCAATGCTCAAGCAAACTTGTCTGCTCATATTTAGTAATGTACGATGTGACATACCACACAAGAGACATAGTTATCAGCAATAAACTGCACATCAAGGTTTGCCTGCCACATCAGGAGAAGAGTAGGATTGTAATCATGAATGAACACCTCATTCTCCTGTTGGGGTAACTCATACACCCTTTTTGTGGATTTTCCCTTGAGATGGTGATGCATGGCAGAAAAGAAGTCATTCATATGTCCTTGCTGGCAGACACGCCTCGGGAATCCAAATTGACACCTGGTGTACCACTGATTGTGACTCTTCACTGGATGGGGACAGTACTTACCACAAAGATGTCACTGAGATTTTTGTGCCAGCTTCTACAGTGTTGGGCTATCATACTTATCAGGGATGTGACAAGTCACATATCGTTCAAAGAACTTCAGCACTTCAGCTGACTCATTCTCACCAATATGAGGAGCATCTTTGATCCACAACAGCATATGAATATGTGGCACACCTTATGCTTAATATTCCATCCTCCAAAAGTAGTGTTCAACAAACCCAAGAATCTCGTGGAAGCGATGGTGAAAATGCCATGACACTGAAACTGGATCAAGTGAGCATATCTCACCAAGCGTCACTGATGATATGCCATTGACATCAGAGTTTCACCATCTCAGCAGGTTAATCAACTCATCCCAACTGTACTCTGCACAGCTCAGTGTTACAAACCAAGTGGCTGCACCATACTCACACAACATGGTCATAACCTCTGAAGGCCTATGGTACCAGTATTCTTTTGTGCCCTGAAGGTTTGACAAGAGAGATGTCAAACTCACCTGCAGTGTTTCATCCTTTTCTGCCAGACAATGCAGAAACTCAGCTGCTGTCATACCCTCCAATGGGTCAGTCAATCGAAGTGTATGAGCAATGGATACAGAAAGCACACTAAGCTCACTCTCCCACAACAGGTGGAACAAGTATTATATGTTCCTATGGAATTTGCCATCCTTATTCAACACTCTTGATGTTTGGTATTCAGCACCAGGAACACAAACCTCACACTGATCCAGACACCCTCCTGTTCCTTTTGGGAATAAATCTGGAAAGCAGTGAGCTTCAAGTTGTTCCTCCCATATGCTAACAGGGCTACCTTCAACCTGTTGCATCTGATACAAGTCAATGTTATCACCAATAGGCTCTCTACCATGCAGAGGGTGAATCGTATTACTGTTCATACACATCTTCATCAGTTGAGACATCAACCTTATCAATCATTGGCTTGGCAGTGTCTACCAGTCCAAACTGACCAGTCACATCTGACAGTTCATGAACGTCAAGGTCAGCATAGAAAGGATTATTGCTGCTCAGATACTGCAGAGCACTTTTCACTTTCTGAACATTGACAACATCTTGCCAAATCACCTTAGACTTTGTTGGTACTGTACACCATTCACCACTATCACCATACTGTTCTTCTTTGAGATTGTCTGCACCTTTTCTTTCAGTGGAAGAAGCAAATACATAACTGTCCCTTTAAGATACTTCACAAGTTCTTTTTTGAGGTACTTTGCAACTCTTAGTATTCAGTCACAAAATAATCTGAAACAGTTTCATTGTCTGTATCAATATCCACTCAAACATATTCAATGCAGCAATCTCACCTGTTGTGTCAGCTGCTGCCATATTGTTTAAAACAGATCTGGCTGGCGGAGTGTTACCTTTCACCTTTGACAAACACTGCTGACACATTATCACCACTAGTTGCAAGTCAAAGTTACTCTTCACCAGTAAGTATGCCAATATTCATGCCCACATATCATTGAAAGGTCTAATCTTTTCCAGATCAACTGTTATAGACTGCAAGCTGTAAAGTAATCTTTGACATGAGACACAAACAGAGTCAAATGTCTCCCTCTTAGTCATCTCAAACTTGACTAGTGGCTTGCAGAATCTTTTTAGTATGTTAGATTCAGACAGGCTAACACTAGACAACATAGTAGCAGGAGCATTGTCACCGACTGTGTCATAATGTTTACCGGCATGCTGCACAGCCTGTATTACAAGTTTTGCAACCTCCATATCTCCTATTGATAATGACTCATCAGTGTGTTCGTATAGTGAAACAGCTTTTCTGATCTGGTATATTTTGTGTACAAATTTGAGCATGGCAGGATTGTGCATAGCAATCATGCGCATGTGGTGAAACACACTGATGCAAACACCACTGTCTAAGCAAGCTAAAGAGTGTCCCAACAATCCCTTATGCTTGTGGATTTCACAGAGTTAAATCTTATATAATAAGTCGCATCTCTGTTTCTTCTTACTTGCCTAAAAATCCATCATGAAATGTGCAAATGACGATTGATGCAGATTGCAACTGTCATCACATGCCCATGATGCACACGATCTGTTCACTGCACCGATTTCTGAGTCAGTTTCATCATCTGAGACACCTGTTGCTTCTGCATGTGTCACCTGAAACACATTACAAGCCTTTCTGGACTCAACAACAGAGATAACAAGCTCCTTTGAAACTGGTTTATATGACTCCTCCCAAAAGAAAGCCTCTGAGTGCTCTTTGTGAAGCCATATGCCTTGAAACACATCACAAAAGTTGGCTCTGTTAAGACACTCAACACCCTGTAGTCTACCATAAACAGACTTCACTGTTCCAAAGACATGTTCAATGTCTTTCATCATGTGTTTCCACAAACATGAAAGAATAGCAAGTGCCATATTTACAAATCTACGAACCCTAAGCTACAGCTTCATCAAAGGCAATTTACTCTTGAGTCTTTTGCCTTGATGTTTCATGATGGCAGAAATAATCTGCTCAACTTTAGCTTTGGAAGCTAGTTTTTGGAACAATTTCAACTTGCTAAGATGGCCACAAGTAGCTGAGCTTCCTTTTTGTTTATGTTTTGCAATACATGCATTGTCAAGATGCATGTGTGCCATGCCCTGGGGTTACAGTACTGCATGTACTATCCAAGCATGGTACATTTGTCTGCCTCAAACAAACAGAGTCGACCATATTATTATTAACATGCAACCCTTTCCTAGTAGTACACTTTCTAGCCTCCTTAACTTTCTTAGTAATATGTTTTCTGCCATCAATACTGTTCATTGATTTAACATAGGTATCATACTTAGCCCTTTTACATTTACTTTGCTGTCTACACTTAGTTGGCATCTTGTAAGGAGAAAATTTACAGTTCTTAGTCAATGTAAAGATACAGGATCACAAATCTACAAAAGAAAAGAAATAATCGGTCTTAGTTGTGTCTCACCATGAAAATTTGACAATAGCCACAGTAGACAAATGCCATTCTAATAATGTTTAACTGTACCCCATAATCTAACAAATAAAATGTATAACTTCTTTGTTATAAATTGTTTGTTATTTATAATCAGAATTTGAATGTTAAGAAATATAATGCATTATCAGTAGTGTATAATAATATATGTACAGGTAGGTTTATTTTATTGGTCCCATTCAGGACTCATCATTGCTCTTTGTATTTACGTTTAGGTTGGTTATCACCTAGGGAAAGAATTAATTATTTTTCTGGTTGTTTGCTTTATAAACATCTTTTTTCATATAGATTTCCATTGGTAGATATGGTTTCAGTTCATTTGTCCCTCTCCAAATTGAGGTCTGCAAATGGGATTTTGTTAAATCTCCCAGTAGTGAAAACTCTGAATGGCCAGAGGTCTTTTTCTTTTGCAGCCCATCCCTTTGTAATGCTTTGCCCTTACCACTTCATCAAATCATATCTCAGCATTGTTTTAAGAGGTTGTTTAAATAGTTTTTGTTAGATAGGTCTAAATGTAATTGTTGATGTTTGTTTATATGTATTGTTGTTCATGGCGTGTCCAGGTCGGACCTGAAAAAGGACATTGTCCAGAGTCCCAACCTGGTTAACAAATTATTAAATAAAAATTAAAAAAATAAATAAAAAAATAAATTTCTCTCAATGTATGAAAAACTTAAAACTTTTTTTACCTGCATAAGTCACTGATGGTACGGTACTCAAAAAAATGCTAATAGCAAATGTATTAAAATACATGACCACTTTAAATTGATATATGTTTAAATGTTGTGCGATTGTTTTCAAGGTATCTTGACAATTCCCATTGAAATACATAAAGATAGCGCGATCAAAAAATGTTTGTGTGAATCTTCTTATGCTTCCCATAAGAAAGAATACAGATATTACCACAATCAAAAAAGTTTCCCGCAACTAAGTCCTGTAACTTATGACATGCCTAAGGGCACAGCAAACACAGGCAGTAAAGCTGAGGCATGTTGCAAGTCACAATTCTCCCACAGTTGGGTGCAGCTGCACCCCTCATGCATGGAAACCTCCGCAAGGCTGTGTCACTGTCAGCCCCTGATCCCCCTGTCCATAAATGCCCTGCAGAGCTGCATTGTCCCACCCAGCCCCCAACCACCCACACTGAATTGCCCCACAGGACATCTCTCACCTCCCCACTGCCCCAAGTCCTGCACACAGTACTGACCCCACAAGGGTGCTGACTCCTTCTAGCCTCAAAACCCCATGCCAGTAATAACCCTGCAGGGCAGGTCTTCTCCCCCAACTCTGAAACTCATCTTTCTATGGCACCACACAGTGTACAATAATGAAACACCCTGACATCCCTGGTGCTATAGTGGCCCCCACTCCCCCACCCAGCAGTGCTAATCTGCCACGCACCCCCGCTGACCCATCCCCAGCCAGCGACTGGCACAGTCCACCTCTCACCACCGTGTCGAGCCAGTGACTGAGTTCCATAGAAATACCTAATGTTATCGTGGCAAACAAATGATTGCATGATTGTTTTTGAGGTATCTGGGCAACTCACATTGAAATACATGAAGATAACGCCATCAAAAAATGTTTGCATGCAAGTTCTTGAGCTCCATAAAAGAGTTCCATAGGAATACATTTTGTTATCATGGTTAAAAAATTTTTGCACAATCATTTTCGAGCTATCTGGGAAATTCCCATTGAAATACATGAAGATAGTGCCAGCAAAAAATGTTTACGTGAATGTTGTCAAGCTTCCCATAATAAAGAACATAGATATTACCGCAATGAAGAAATTTACCCACAGGTAAGTCCTGTGACTTGCGACATACCTAAGTGTATGCCAAATGGAGTGTGTAAAGGTGAGGCATGTCACAAGTCATAAGTGCCCGCAGTTTGACACAGGTGCCCCCCCACATGCCTGTAAACCTCCGCAAGGCTGTGGGACCATCAGCCCCTGATCCTCCAGTCCATAAATGCCCCACAGGGATGAACTGTCCCACCCAGCCCCCTAACCCCCACACTGGAATTGCCCCACAGGACACTGATCATCCCCCCCACCCTGAGCCCCACTCACAGTACTGACCCCACCAGGCTGCTACCCCCTAGCCTCAAGACCCCATGCCAGTAATAGCCCTGTAAGAAAGCTGTCTCTCCCCCAGCACCAAAGTCCATGTCCCTGCAGCGCCACACAGTCTCCAATAATAAACTTCCCCAATATATCAAGCACTGTAGTAGCCCCCCACCCAGTAGTAACAGTAAGACCCTTTCCCTGACCCATCCATAGCCAGTGACTGGCACACTCACATCTCACCACCATGGCCCCCCAATGACTGACTTTCATAGGAATACATGATGTTATCATGTTAAAACAATGTTTGCGCAATTGTTTTCAAACTATGTGAGCAATTTCCATTGAAATACGTGAAGACAGCATGATACAGAAATGTTTGTGCACAAGTTTTTGCACTCCAGAACACAGTTCCATAGGAATACTTTATGTTATCACACTAAAAAAATGTTTGTGAGATTGTTTTCGCGCTATCTCGACACTTCCCATTGAAATACATTACAATTGCGCGATAACAAAATGGTTACGCAAATGTTGTCGAGCTTCCCATAATAAAGAAAACAGATATGACTGCAATCCAAAAAATGTTATCATGCAAACATTTATTGATCGAGCTTTCCTGACCTTCTACCTTTGCCCCCATGATGCTTTGCAACCAGGAAGTGCTAGAAATTATTGTCTAGAAATGCCAGCGACTACAAAAATGGTTCAAAAATGATACATTTCAGTAGTACAACTGTAATATGATGATAAAAATACACAAATACATTATATTGATTATTGTAATACCATAAATGAGACCAATTGTCACACTTGCTCCACTAAGAGCAGCCATGTTTTTTTTTTTTCTAAAAAAAACCCACATAACAAATCTAACAAATCAGAACCAATTGAGACATAATTGACAGACCACATCAACAAATGATAGTATGGTACAAATTTATGCAAACTTTTTTTTTATTTATGCTAATTTGATCACAGGAAACAGGTTAAACTACTAATGAAACTGTAGTAAAAGGCAAGAAGAAACAGGAAATTCCACCATTTCTGGAAAACTGCTTCAACTCTGAGAAGACACAATAAGTGTATCATTTTACCTTAATAAAAAATCACTGTTTTCAAATACATTTAACTGTTAAAAATAGTTGTATCTTAATGAAAAAAATTTTTTTGTCTGCAATACTGTAAGAATCTAAAGTCTAAACATTGATTTTAGTATAACTTTTAACACTTTGAGGCAGATCTTGGAACAGTATTCACCACCACATGTCAGTTCAAAAGGGACTCCCAGATTGCAGGCAGGTGTGTATGAAGGTGGCTGTCAGCAAATCAGAATGCATCTAGTGATGTGTTCTTTCAAAGCTTCCAATCAGAGAGGCATAAATTCCCACCAAAACAAAAAATATGTTTAGTCTGCCCTACAGTCAATAGGAAAAAGAAATATCAGGTAGTGAAGTAGTGTCATTTTCCTATTGGTACCATGCAGCAGGCAACAGCCAATAAATATTTACTGTTGTACTGTTACTGTATTTGTGAGGAAGGAAAAAAAGTTTGACAAATCATGTGGCTGAACTGTTCAGATGCCACTAGCCAGCAGCAGACTCAGACTGTCTTACTTGAGCTCTCTGCCACTCTGTTTTTAAAGAAACTGAGATCATGGCAGAAAACTCCAGAATCACGGTGTGGATGGTAGGCAGCAGTTTAGTTCACCAAGCTGGTGAAGATGCCAAGACAAGTCATTTTGGCAGTGACTTAAACCTACAAAACTGTAAGGTTTACTGGTTTGGCAAGAGAGGCATGAGATGGGAGCAGCTCTAGCCCACGGTGCTACACCTATTGGGCCACCACTCAGCACCAGACATACTGCTGATCCATCTCAGAGGAAAGGATGTGGGTGACAAAAGGTGGATAGATTTAGTTTCTGAAGCTAAATTGGACCTAGCTTCACTTACAGAGATGCCTATAAAATTATATTTTCTGATATTACTGAACGGATGGTATGGCATGTAGATACATAGATACATAGACAGTGTCAGCAGATAAGGGCCTATGGCCCACCCAGTCTGCCCATTTAAGTTTGTAAGTTCAGTTTATGTTTTCCAGGAAGTCTGTCGCCCCTTACCCCTGACCTCCAGAATTCCTTTATGTCTATCCTATGCATTCTTAAATCCCGTGATTGTTTCAGCCCCCACCACTTCCTCTGGCAGGGTGTTCCACTTGTCCACCACCCGTTCTGTGAAGAAATTCTTCCTCACGTTTCCTCTGAATCGTGCTCCCTCCAACTTCATCCCATGCCCTCTAGTCCTGGAACATCTTTTTTCGCTTAAAAATAGTGCATTCCTGCACCCTGTTCCTCCCTGTAAGATACTTGTATGTCTCATCATATCCCTCTCTCCTCCTCTCTCCTCCAGGGAGTACATGTTCAGTGCCTTCAACCTGTCCTCATAGGACTTGTGATGCAATCCATGCACCATCTTTGTTGCCTCCTCTGAACCTTCTACCCTGTCTATGTCCTCACGAGGTAAGGTCTCCAGAACTGCACAGTGTACTCCAGGTGTGGCCTCACTAGTGTCTTGTATAGTGGAATTATGACCTCCCTTTTCCTGCTGGTGATGCCCTGCCTATGCATCCCAGCATCCTAGTTGCTTTACCTGCTGCCTTGTCACACTGTTTCTGCCTTGAGGTCATGAGATGATAACTCCAAGATCCCTTTCCTGCTTCATGCATGCTATATCCTCACCCCCCAACTGATATATTGTGCCAGGGTTTTTGTGCCCCATATGCATTATCTTGCACTTCCTTGCATTGAATTTCAACTGCCAAACCCCTGACCATTCTTCAAGATCACCATATGTATCTGCTCGACAGAGAAAGAAAAAAGTTAACATTCACATCTCTGCATTTCTGCATGATTTGGGAATGTGCACAGTCTGTCATCCTGAAATTAAGTATTTTAAAAATTGGCTGTATCTAAAAGACGGTGCACACTTGTCAGACACTGGCAATTACCTGTTTTTGGGAGACCTCTGAGATGGCATCCACTCTGTGATCTGAAGAAAAGTGCATCTCTCACAACTGTAACAACAAACAAAAAAGGCTCTTTTAAGAGCCAACTGTATTTGTCATAAATAGAACAACAAACACACAAACAACTTTTATCTACAAAGAAATATTGCATGACAGCCACTGTCTCACTGTGATTTCATAATATTCTACTTAGCTGACACAAGGGCATAAACCATATTATGCTATGGGGCTGGGGGCATTGTCATGAATGATTCTATCTGTGATTGGAGAGTGGGAACAGCAACCAGCATTTAACCACTGGCCAGTAGTTCTCAGATCACTCATAGGAAGGGGGGGTACAGTCTTCATAATGTGCAATAAGTGCAATCACTATTGTGTACACATAGAAAATAGCAATAATTTATCTCAGGTATATGACATACCTACAGAAGTTCAGACACAACAACATAGCCCTATTACATGTATACATGTGTGTGGGAGGGGAGCGTGATATACATGACTGTTTCTGCAATGCAGTGTATAGTAACTTTGCTGTGCAGTTTACCTCTGTGTCACAGGCTACACTTTGTGCACAAAAGTACACTACTGGGTAGCCAGTAACAAGCATACTTGTTATTGAATGGTAATCAAAAATGCAGAATCAATAGCAATGGTTTAACATATAGTGCAATATGTAATTGGTAACTGCACACATATGAACACACTCTTGCTACATGCACATATCAGATGTGGGCCATACATCAGTGTGTGTATGTGGACACTACCTAGACTTTGGCAGGGAGAGCTGTAAGACAGTTACAATAGTACTCCAAGGGATGCATAAGTCACACCGTACACAATAGCAAAACTCTCAGTTATTGACCAGACACCCAAATCACCAACTTGATAGTCACACCATATCACAGGCTAATAGATAGCCTGTGACAGTACACACATAATGACATATGTGTACTATTTATACATGTAAAATTATGGGTTGGGACAGCTATTAGATATTGCCACAATAGTATTAAAATATTATGAGCATTACTTCACTTACCTATATGACAATACTGTTCTTACTATGTCACAGTGAATAGTTGTGGAAAACAGATGTTACCAACAGTGATAAAAGCAGACATTGGGCCCAATTCTAGAAGGGTGGCGCAATTTACCACCAAATGCAACTTGTGCCACCTGTAACTGTGACATTGACCCTGTGCCCTATTCTAGAAGGGGCGGGATCTCCATAGCAAAGTCCTGCAACTTGCGACATGTGGCTTGGTATGTTGCATGGGGCATGGATTACACAGGGAGTCGGAGGCAGGGAGGTGGGCAGCCCTGGGGGCTGTTACAGTGTGGGGATATGGGGGCATGTACTCAATGGGGGATGGGGCGAGGGTGCGATGCCCATTGGGGCAGCAACAGAGGAGGTCTGGGCATTGGGGGGAGGGCACAATGATCGGGTCTACAGGACCCTCAGAGGATGGATGTAAGTTACACCGGCTAAATGCAGGTGTAACTTACGTTGCCGGTTCTCCTCCGGGGGTTCTTGTAGAATCCCAATGGTGGGGACTAGTTGCTGCCCTTCTGGAATGGGGTGCAATTGCTGCCATAAACCCCCAGTGCCATGTTGCAGGGGGTTTATGGTGCAACTGCCAGCATAACAGCTGTTAGGCACAAGCAGCCTGTGACATGTCACAGGCCACTTTGTGGAATAGTGCAAGTCGCAACTACTGGCGTAAGTTGCTACTTGCGCCATTCTACTTGGCGCAAGTGCTGTTATACCAGGCGTAACTTTTCTAGAATCTGGCCCTTTATATCTGCACTTAATAATGAATAAAGACATCAGTACCCAAATTTGACAATATGCTAATCTTTTGTCATCATGTGTACTCTTTTACAGAGATGCCAAGATACTGGACCAGTGAGCAGTTGCCTCTTTTCCTGGAGGCTATGTCAAAAATAGGGGATGCAAGAATGTTCAAGAGAGCTACCAATGCTCCTCTAAAAGAGACTTGGCTGGGTGTGGCCAAATACCTCAGGAAAGAAAAACATCTGCCTGACAAAAAATGGAGAATGTGCAGGGGAAAGTGGAAGCTCCTGCAGCAAACATTTTTTAAACTGAAGAGACTGGGGAAGGTACCAGAGAAGGACCGGGCCTGGTACGAGCAAACATTCCAGCTGTGTCTCCAGGCGGGAAAACCCAATTTTGGAGAACGAGTTCTCAACCATAAGTATAAATATAATTGTTTTGCAAAACTGTATATATTGTTTGGACATTTACCTTGACATACATCAAAGCTAAGGTAAGGAAACACAGGAAAGAAATCACTGACTAACGTTAATATAGTGTATAGTGGAATGTTCTCATGCACTGAATTCCATCATTTAAAAAATTTTGTTTAAGCAATAAGGCACAAGAGGATGTGGGATATTGGAGTTTACCCATGCCTTGTGTGGTGTTTCATGAGGTGCAGCGTGGCAGGTAATGCAGGATTTAGCCACAGTCATGTGCAATGTTCTGAACAATAAAGTTACAGGATTTTCACACACTATTGTATAATATGCTGTAGGCGCTATGTAGCTAGTGCAGTATAATGAGCTAAAAGCTGATCATGCATCTTTCTGCTACTCAGCAGGAAGAGCTACTCCACTGCAGAAGTAAGTAAAACATAATGATTTGTGTCTGCAATGTGTTCATCAAGCTGTATGGCAGCTGGTAGCATCATACACTATTAAAAATAAAGGATTCCAACTCATTGTTAACAAGCTAGGCACTACATCTTGAGGTAGTCACTGGCAACATAACCTCTCGAGCTCTGCTCTCAAGGTTGCTAATGTCATCATTGCAACCTCTTTATGTAGTAAAGATCTTGTTACCGATGAACCAGTATTCATTATTCTCTATGATATGTTATAACCTTTCACTGTGCATGACCTACTTGAATTTTGTATAACATATGAGTGAAGACTGCAGGTAGGTTTCTCGTTAACTACACTGTATAGGCTACTTCTACATAAACTTAAATATCATGGTTGTCAGCTACTTATTGTACCCAGTGGTGAGTCTTTACGTTATTACATCATGTCCAGGCAAGTATTAGCAGACACAGATGCCTTAGTCCATTATGTAAGGGATATGTTGCCGTGCCAGTGGGATAAAGAAGTTATTTCTATAGTTGTCTGTGAGCTCAAGTAACCTTACAAGTGACAAAGGCACTAACAAGGGTTTCAAATGGTCACTGTAAACAGTAGAAATAAGTTCATCATGCTACAGGCATCATGCATTTGTAATTTATAAAACAGGATTTATTAGGGTTCAATGATGTCATATTTCATTGTTTTCTTAAGCTCCTTTCCATGTTTTTTTCTGCGCATGGTTGCTGTCTTTGATTTACAGTGGGCCTCTGCTTAGAAAGAGGAAAATGTACTTTTGTCTTAAGAGTGTTTTCATTTAAAATGTGGTTACAGTTATGTTTGGGTAAGGGGTCTGGTTTCAGTCTGCATTTTTTGTCTCTGAGACTTTAATACCTTAGCTTCTAAAGAACACTGTGAAAACTTGAAAGTGTCAGGCAGTACTGCGGAGCACGAAGCACAGCTGCTGCTCCTTAAAGGTATAGTGACTGTGTGGGTACAAGAGTGATGTTATCACTATGTGGATAGACAAATTCACCCACAGAGTCACTCATATAAATAGATTTATCATACTATGTTTATACAGACACCTGTTCATAAAGATAGTTGTTCAATGCAGAATAAACTCTTTATTCCTGCTACTTCCTTTATGCGTGTTATGTAACATAGCAGTATACTACAATAGTGATTCACAAACGTTAATAAGTAATATGATAGCTACTTATAATACAATGTCAATTATATTAAAAAATAATAAGAGAAAAAAGGAAAAACATCATCCTCGGTGTTATAATACAGAATGTCATATGGTGACATACAACCCACTCACAATGTTTTTTGGCTTCTCTATCAACAACAACAGGAGCCACAGCTGAGTCTCCATCACAAACGCCAGGCCCAGTCCATGCACAGGAGGGGGCAGAAGATGTGTCTGATGACAACGTCATCATCGTCAGCACACAACGTAAGTACCAGCAAATCTTTATCCAATAGAGAACACAGATACATGCCATATGATATTGTGACAGTACTGAATAGTAACAGAGCAATCTCAGTGTAAACAAATTTGTTAAGGACAGCATGGCACCGAATATAGATATGTACCAGCACACCACAGCTGTGTCAGCACTTCTAACTGACTAACTTCATTTCAATTATCTTCTAAATTAAGCAAGACCAGCAAATGATACACCCAGAACTGTCTCACACTAATACTTAAAATAGAGCAAACCCATTACCCCCTCCAACAGTGGTGCTGCACCATAGACTCCTCTTCGTAGTCTGTTGCTGACAACCTGTTCTGTGGACAGGTGATAGGAAGGGGGGAGGAGATGTTGCAAGACAAAGAATATTATTAAGCTTCAGCACAGTACATTCCATCAGTAACATGGCATATCAAGGTCGAGCAGTACACAGTGCACAATTGTGCTGTGTCACAGTTAACCATATGATTATTTCCTGCATTTCCTGTTTTTATGTTCTGACAGGAGTGAAGACTGTCCTAAAAAACAGGACAAAAAAAAACAATTAAGCAATAAGACGTGACATGGTATACATTGTAGCTGTATAATGTCACACCTCGGCTGTACGATAATGCATTGTTGAACGCTTTAGTGAAACCACCGACTTGTCTCGTTACCCATTCACAATAAACGCACTGGAATATCTTAGTATGATTATAAAATGGGTCCAACATGTTTTGTTGTTGTGCAACAAATAACATTGTATTGTCATTTTTATTGATGTGATAACTGTTTTAATTATCATCCTAGTTAAAGGTTTATACTAAGTCAAAGTGGCAGCCACATTTGTGATGTCAGTCATTAATGGCTGTTACTATTTAATGTATTGTGAAGAGTCTACTGGGCTTTATTACAGTGGTTCATCATAGGATATCAGCACTGGGCTGTAAGCTAATCAGTCAATCACATCAGTACATAGTTAATGGAAATGATCTCATTTTGGTCCAAAATGCTTTAGTAAGAAATCATCACCTGTCAGAGTGTACTTCACCCAATGAACTGCAAAAAATATCTGTTCACTTTCAATTATCTCCCCCCCCCCCAAAAGACCTCCTACAAATAATAAAAACAAGAGTGTGCCATTGCTGTTCTCATCAACAACAAATTGCTTACAGTCATGAGTTTTATTGTTGGTAAAATTATATGAATATTTACTATTGATATTTTTCCCCTTCTTACAGAACCACTGGAGACCAGAGCCTTTCCTGTTATCAAAACTGAACAGACAGAAATGGAACCATCAGAACATATGTACACTGCACATAACAGCTAAGAGTGTATTATTAAACACACACGTTGAACAAATAAATCAGTAGCTACATCTATACTGCAGCGCGTCTGCAAGTGCCTGAATCGAATGTGTCTGTTTTTTAAAGAATTTCCAGGCAGCAGATCACCCTTTCTTTCCAGGAATGTGTTGAATTCCAGCCGTTTTGAATATGCTGTACTGCCATAGTTGAAAATGTCACAAAATGTAATTGTATCCTACCGTAGTAACACAGCATTAATAACCTCTGAACAGTACATGACTAAGTTTCATGTTTAAAGCAAAAGAACTCACAAACACAGATGTCACACAGCACTATGTACTATAAAAAAAAATACAGTATGAACAACTGCATGCACAATCAGACTGAAATGTTACCTTGGGATTCTGATTGCCATGTACCTCTCAAGTTTTGTTCTTGAGGTCAGAGGGAATAAGAACCCTTCTGTGGCAGAACACACTGTTTGTGCATAGTTGCCCATCCAGTACTTTCTATTTATCTGTTTTCAGGAAAACAATGGAAAGAGCACTGTAAAAGTAGTCTGTATATAAGAGAAATTTTCCATAGTTATCAGACACACACCTTTATTGAGAACTCATAATGATCAACTAGTAAGTCACAACAAGGTGTGTATTATTAGGGTGTTTACCCACCCCAGGCCAGATATGCAATCCATTGCACCTAGCGCAAAAACCATAGCACTGGAATAGTGCAGGATTTGTGCAAAGCTACAATATTCAAAATCCCTGTTAGCGCTGGCGCTGTGTGGTAGGGCTGACACTAATAGATAATAATATGCAGGAGCGGGGTTAGGAGAGCACCCATGAATGCCAGCAGTGCAGCATATTCAAAGGTCCAGCGCCATGCTACAGGCAATAGCGTGACCTGTACCATGGCACTAGATACCACACAAAAAAATGTGGTGGTAATGCAGTAGTGTCCCCCCCATCATGGACCCCTGTAGCCGCGATATAGCAAGAAAAGCACTGGTAGTCTAGTGGTCCCCAACCCCCCTGCATGAATCCTGACCCCATAAAATGTTAGTAAAGAAGTTTTCCCTGGTAGTCTAGTGGTCCCCCCACTCCCAAACACAAATCCTGACCCCATAAAACGTTAGGAAATAATTTTTCCCGGGTAGTCTAGTGGTCCCCAACTCCCAAGCATGAATCCTGACCCTGTAAAACATTAGGGAATCAGTTTTTCCTGGTAGTCTAGTGGTCTCTCCACTCCCAGGCATGAATCCCAACCCTGTAAAATGTTAGGAAATAATTTTTCCCTGGTAGTCTAGTGGTCCCCCCACCTGGCAGTGACGCACCCGCTCATCATTATAGTATCCTACGAATAGAGCCAGTGACTGGCTCAGCCCTCCTCTCACCACCATGGCCAGCCTCTGACTGAGTACGAATGAGTGCTACTGTAATGAAGTATATATCATGTTATAGTCTGTATGATATTTAACACAACAGTGACAGACCCAGAGTGAACTGCTAAAAAGAATACTAGCATGCCTCTCCTCAACTTACTTCTGACAATCACATTTGCAAGCATTGTAAAGCTATAACATATAACTTTGTTGCTGAGCAGTTAGTAAATGGGTAACCATACAATACAGTAGAAATGGAAAATTCTATCAACTTATAGCTGTTCATTCAATAGCAAGATGCTATATGTTAATAAAAAAAATTCAGGTAGTACATCCTGTATGCAAGTCATAAAAAACACATATATCATGCTAATTACCTCTGTATCTTTCTTTTTTTTTTCTACAGGAACAGAATCCACCCACAATAGAGCAATTTGTGAGCACCTGGACAGCCTGATTAAGGTACAAAAACAAACTAATGATAACATAGTAAATTTGATTGAACTAGTGAAACAACAAAATTTAACACATAACCACAGCAGGAATGTACTTCAACAAATTGAAAAATCTGTCCAATCCAACACTCAGAAATCACTTACCAATATGACTCTGTCCAGGCACTCACAAACAACATAAACAAGATGATCCAAAAGGTAGAACAAGATGGTTCACATACATACAAACCACAACAAGGTCTTGATCTCCAGTAGCCACATCATCTGTCCCCTTCTCTGTCCCCATTTCTGTACTTCCCCAGTGAAACCAGCAGCTTCCACTTTCCCCTGTACCACCCTATCTGTCCACCCCCCTACAGGTCTCCATAGCCTCCAGCAGAAGAGGCAGTCAGACCAGTCCAGTTCTGTGACATTTTAAATGTATTTTAATGTTCTATTGGTAAAGAAACCTGTCTTTTTAAGTTACTTTATGCTGTACAAGATCATAAAGATATATTTTTTTGGTGAAGTAACCTGAACTTTTCAGTTATAATTAGTAACATTATTCCCCCACTGATTCAATAGAGTGTATATACATATATATATATACATATATATAAATATATATATATATATATATATATATATATATATATATATATACATACATATACACACACACACACACACACAATGTATGTTTTGGAATGAATAAGAGTATAAAAAATGATATCTGAGCTGGCCAGTGAAGATAACATTGTTATCTTCATGTTCCTATACGTCATACATTTATCTTCACACTCCTAAATGTCATCTTTAAAGTAAATAGTTAATGGTAGCACCTTGTTCAGCTTTTCCACTGCACTTTCACTTTTCATTTATGCCCATACACACCACTACACTCTCCCATTATCACAAATGACATACTAAGAATCCACTAGCCATGGCAACAGAAGTGCCACAATAGAAAACACATTTGCACAGAACACAACTTTCTCTGATCACCAATTCAATCTGCTACTTTCATACTGCTGCAAAATGTAAGCAAACAAGGGTACAGAAACACAAAGAAAGCTGCAAATCAAACGCAGCAGTAACATTTTCTTCAGCAATGTCTTGATATAAAGCACCTTTCACTTCAAGAAATGTACCACAGTTTTAAAAAAACTCACCCCATACTGCACAGCTTCAAGATACAAATAAAATATAAATCCATGAAACACAACTGAACGAATACACCTGAATGACCCTTGTAAACAGACACACTGAGCAGCATGGCCGAAAGAAAATAAATGTGTGCTTTTACATACAAATATTTTTCAAACTCTCTGAAACACATTGCATTCCCACTGCTGCCTTTATATTGTAAAACTATTAAAAAGCATGATTAATGACCCTGTCAGAAATGTTCTTTTTACACGAAGACTGGATTCACACATGCTTCATTCAACATGGTTACCAAGGCAACAGACGTCTTCACACTTGTGCAATGCAGAGCTCTACGGCTCATCCGCTCTCTGAGTTTTCACAGCCCAAAACACAAATATCAATTTAAAAAAATATTGCCACTATCCCACCTCTCCCCAAAACAAGGAAAGCACCACAAATAATACCTCTAAAACACTCACTCTGTCCTCCCATCCTACAGAATACCAAGCAAATGTCAATATTTATCACGGACACTAAAAAAAATTGTGCATCATCAGAATAACACACAAACTGCTATATATGTCAAAACAACACTTCCCTACAATAAGTTAACTTCAGGCAACTCTTTGCAATTTAAATAAAAAAATCCACCATGTTGCCATGGAAGCACAGCATGAGACAAACCTTCACCTGTGTACCATAGCAACAATAAACTTCTCCCATGTTCTTGGTCATCAAAGAGTTAAAACAGTATAATCTTTATTAACATGCTATTCCCTATATTGTAAAACAGTTTCCACACTTCCAATCTGTTCATAGTTTATCGACTTTCAACAATAAAACAACTTTTAAAAGTAAAAACTATGCTGTTATACTTTTCTCTATGTTACAATAACTGATTACTGTTATTCAAATGTGTAAGCTCAAAAACTACAAATATCCCAAAATATACTTGTATAAACAGAACATGACATGGCCTGACTGAAGATATCATAATTATCTTCACTTAAGGCCAGTGACATCAAGATATCTCACTCATGGCTTCGCTACTCGTGAGATATCATGATATCACTGGCCTCGTGTGAAGATGAATATGATATCTTCAGTCAGACCATGTCATATCCCATATATATATATATATTTGTGTTAATTATTTTAATTTTTTTCTATGGGTAAAACAACCTGTCTTTTTTATCTACTTTATGCTGCATAAGATCATAAAGATATTTTTTTTTTGGGTGAAGTAACCTGTATTTTTTTGTTATACTTAGCAACATTATTCCCCCACTGATTCAATAGAATGTATATAAATAACATATATGTGTGTTAATTATTTTTACATATATATGCATATATAAAAGCTGTTATATTTTTGATGAATAATTTATTTTAAAGAGAAACTCCTGTCAGCTCCCTAAATGTAGCAGCAGCTGCAGAAATGCCCAATTATGACATGTAGCATAAATAAATATATATAAATATAAATATAGAGTGCTGCCTAAATTGGCTTAAAATGCATTGCCTAATTGGCTCCTTTAAATAAGGGGATTCCACACAGGAATGTATACAAGTGGTGACAGGGAGCATGCTAAAAGGAGTACCACAGCTGGTATTCTGTATTTGATTGTTATTTACCACACCCCAGTAGCACCCCCTAGCAGAAATGTGAATTACTTTTGGGAGCAATGCAGAGTGGAGCACACTGAGTGGGGAGGTGTGGCACCCCTTTCAGCATGTTCCCTTCCACCACCTGTGAATGTTCCAGGGTGGAAGTACCTCATTTAAAGGGGGCAATTAGGCAATGTATTTTGGGCCAATCCAGGCAGCACTCTATATTTATGAGTAGCCACTACAGGCACTTCATAGCTAAGAAGCTAGTGTAGGGACTATACCAAAAGTGTCCCACCGTGAAGAGGTGGTATAGCTTGCTCACTTTAGAATTCCAATCTGAATACTAAGAGGACCCCTTTTTTTACATGGAGTTTAAAGTAAGTAAAGCCAATAGGCTATTAAATTGTTTAAATACTGATATCTGCCATGTCTTTGGGGGGTGGGAGTTTGTACACCGGTATTCTGTTTTTAATTCACAAGTATCTCAGGAACCACACAAGGTAGAAAAAAAATTCAAATGTCATGAATTTCATGGCTTTCCAACCTAGTTGGGGGACTAAGGATTTTTCCAATGAAAAGTCTGTATCTCGAACTGTTTTCGAGATACAGGCACTGAAAGGCATCATGGGCACTGCAATGTTATCTTATGGGAAAATCTCTTAATTTCAGAATGCTGTAACTATGGCCCTGTTCAATGTTTTAATACCAAACCACCAAAAGGCATATCTTTGATATTAAGGCTTGCCACCATGGAAATATCAGGCCAATAGCACAATCCACGTTGCCACAATGAAGTGACAAAGAAAACAGCCACTGCAATGTTATCCTATGGGAAAAATGCAGAACTTCAGAATGCTGTAAGTATGAGCCTGTTAAACCTTTTCAAACCAAACCACTGAAAGGCACATCTGCGGTACTAGGGCTTGCCACCCTAAAAATTTCAGGTCAGTATCACAATCCAGCTTGCCACAATCAAGTGACAAAGAAAACAGCATTTAGAAAAATGTGGTCATGCTGTGTTACTGCGATCAGTTAAAACGTTATCATGACACTCCTATCTGTATAATGGGAATGTAACCAAGAACACATAAAATAGTGTGGCAGTTATATTTTTTATGATTACGCATATAACATTATATTGCCATGAACAAACAATGACAAAATGGTTGAAACAATCTGAAAAACATATTTTAAGACCAGCTGGTGAAAAAATAATGCCAGATTCCTGTTCCTCAGGGCCCGATTAGGTAAACACAAGTGTTGGTGTTTCACAAACTGCACTATTTTTTGAATTAAAATGTTTTTTCTCTCTTGCTAACTGTAAACAAGATGGCGACAGCACAAAAACAATTTCAGGTAGCTCGAGATCAAAAAATGTGATCGTGACAATTTTCAAACTACACATATAAATTTTTATGTAGGCTATAATGGGTCAGAAAAAATGCAATAACTTTTGAACGGAGCTATATTTTTTCACCAAATCTTCAAAAGGCACAAGTGCAAGCCAGGACACATGCAGAAACCAAATTTGAACCCACTCAAATGCATTCTTCAGTGCATTATGGGTGGACAAAGAAATCACAACTTTGGGGATGTTTCACTTTTTGAGTACACTACAATTCTGCAACTGTACATCTAACTGACATGAAAATTTCTAGATCCAGAGATCTATGGTAGATCTTTGTACATTCCAAATTTCATGCAAATCAGATATATGGTTCAAAAGTTATTAAAGTGCATAATTTGATGTTTCATATAGAAATGGTTATGCAACCCTAACTATAGTGGCACTACCATGGCATATATATATATATATATATTAGAGGCAAAAAACTCCATTTAATGCATTAGTTAGGGTTGTTCCACAGCCACAAAAGTGAGGAAATTCGCTGTTAGGGTTGAAAACCCCCCTTGGACCCCCCGCCCACCCCACCAACCGGCATTGGGGTGCGCATTGGGATCGTCAGCCCTAACTCTCACCCCATGACATGTGTAAAGCAGCAGAAGTATAGGAGAATGGGGTGAGAGTTAGGACCCACGATCCTAATGCGCACCCCAATGCCAGGGCTATGTTTGGCAGGAGGGGGGTTGTATTTTACACTGATACACCCTGCAATCAGCTTTTCAGTCCACTGAACCACCAGGGATGTATTCAGGGGAGGGTTCTTTTTAAACTAAAGCAGCCCATGGTCAGGCTTGTGGGGGGGGACATTTCTGCTGTTGCCCACAATAGGGCCAGTGGGGGGGTGGTGTTGGGGATTGTCACTCTTTTGCCCACGATCAGGCTGCATGAGAGGACATGGAGTGGGTTGGGGGCCAGCCACAGGTGTCAGCTGCTGTGTTGTGCCATGCAATGCAGCAGGTCACCTGTGGGTGATCGTTGACTTGAGCATTTTTTTGGGCTCAAAGTTGTGCAGGTGCAGGTTGTGGGTTGCGCCTTCACAACTGTGCACAGCCTTGCTGAATATCAGGCTGTGCAGTTAATGCATGGTTGCTCCCCCTGCAGTTCATCATGCATTCATTTGCATTGCACTGTTACTCAGCATGTTTTCTGTGGTGGAACTGCCTCCTGCTGAATATCACAGAATGGAGCAAGTTTTGACTTGCGCAGGCACTACCCTATTACACATGGCACAACCCTTTTGAATATCTGGCCCATAAAGTATAATACTAATAGAAGGAAGGCATTTGTCACACAGAGATTGGTGGCCCCTTGGAATGAGCTCCCCTTGTCACTTATTTGTCCTAAATCAAAGATGCTTTTTAAAACTCAGCTATATAGAATTTTTATGAAGGAAGCTAAAATGACTACATAAGAGATACTGGCTGGGAACAGCTATGGCCTATTCTTTACTGTCTGGCCTCCTCCACTCCCTTGAACATTTGTATGAACCTTTCTATTAACTATCTTTATATTAGGGATTACAATACTACCACATATACCCAATGTTAAGATGATATGGTTATGACAATTGGCCCAAAAAATGTTGGGCTTGAATGTCACACTTTATCTCTTGAATAGCAATAACACACCAAACACAAGAGAGTATAGTTTAACTTTTTACTATAAAATAATTTCAATATAAAAATAACAAACAAAAATATTTTTTTATAAATACAAAATAGATTTTACAAAATAATATATACATACACGAAAAAACATATAAAGTGTGTATTGCATCATACACAAAATAAAAATTAAATAAAGATATTGTTTTCTTTATATTGATAAAAACATATAAAAATATATTTGAATGTTCTTTTAGTTCAGTTGAAGACTTGCGAGAGGTGTATGCACTGCTTGAGGCAATCCAGGCTGGAAACTGGATTCAATGTGGAGGCGCAAAAAGAAGTGGAAACTGTTGCGCCCTCGGGAGATGATACCGGACCGCTATGAAGGGTGGCCAGTTTCACCCAGGGAAGCTGCAGGAACAGATGGTAGCTGTGGAGGTGAAGCACTGCTACTTGCAACAGCACCATCACCCACTGCTACGACCGGCTCAAGCACGAGGTTGACAGTCTGCTGCTGTGCATCCAAGAGAGACTGGATTTTGTCCAGCCTCTCAAGGATCACAGCATTCTCCTTCTGCAGACTGACAACCTCGCGCGTGAGCCGTCTGTAGCAGTGGCAATGGCCTGTGCACCTTCGCAGTCGCCAGTGCCCTACAAAGATAAAAAACAGTTATGATGAATATATAACACAAATTCAACAATTACAACTGTAAAATATTTCACTTCAAATATTTCTTATCTAATGCAATATCAGAAATGCATTCATTAAAAAGTTATGATAATAGTTTTAAGTATAATGCTAAACTATTTAGTATCTAATTTGTCTCTCTGTCATACTTGACTATCTATATTATCTAATAAGCTCACAACATAAAAAAATGTATAGTTAGCTGTGGCTTAGAATGCTACTCTTAGATTTTCTTTCACTACTCAGAAATATTCTGTATGTGCATACTTTTGCATTATTTACAGTATTATACCATAGAATTGAAATACATCCTCATCAAGTGTGAGAATTTTTACTTCACCATGTCTGCCTATAATGTGTAGTCATGTATTCAGTGAAATAAAAGTACCTTGACAGTAGCAGTATAATAAAATACTTTTCATGCGTACACTATCATGATAAGTTTAATGATACTTTTAAACCAAACAGCTTTTTACCCGTGTTTCAAGCTCTCAACACACATCACTACTTTAAATAATTAAGTCACTAATATAAGATGTGATGCAAAACCATGCCAGATATCGAGTCGAGCTGTGCAGAGTTGTACAGGCGCAACCCCAAAGCTGCGCCTGCACAACTTTGAGAAAAAAACAGGATCAAGTTGAGGGCCACCCACAAGTGAGCTGCTGCATTGCAGGACGCAACACAGCAGCTGCCACCTGTGGCTGCCCTCAACACTCTGTCTCATACATCTCAACTGTTTGTTCCCAAAATGTGTTACATTGCTTCTCAAAATGTTGAAAGAATAGGCAAAGCGTGGAACACTTAATCTAATTTTTAAATTAGAAGCCCACAACACTGTTAAAATGTTTGCATTTCACTTCATAAAGTCTGCAATGTATCAAATTGATATATTTAGCATCATTTACTATAGAATTTTCAAAAAAATGTTAACACTGAATGTGTTACAAGTCCTCACAATGTGAAACAGGAAGCTTTAGTGAATTAAAATGAGTAACATTCCTCGCAATGTGGTATACTTGAGAGATATGCACTCTACACCCTCATCAAGGCAATCATGGCAGCACGTCTGCCCCCAACACTCATGTCTTTTGTTGGGGTGGTTGCTAACTACATCCCACAATTGGGATTTTCAGGATATGATCGGGAGGTGGGGGTGTTTCAAATACCAGCCTGCAATTGGGCTTATCAGTCCACTGGTATCACCAGGGATATATTCAGGAGGTAGGGAGGTGTTTCATTACTTAATAGCGCAATTGTGCTTATTGGTCCACTGGACCTCCACGTCTGTGTTGAACAGGGAGACACATTGCTGCCCCCAACTGGGCTAGTGGGGGGGAGGGTATTAACAGTATGCCTGAAATTGGGCCAGTGGGGGGGGGATTTACGCTCTTTTGCCTGAAATTAGCCTGCATGGGGCATCCTTCCCCAACGGCTGGTAAGGACCCAAGCGCAAGTCCTCGGGGATCACCACACCTGCATGCTAATGGGATGCAAATAGGGCCATAATTAGATGAGAATGGCACCACCCCGTGCCTTGCCTGAATTACAACCACATTTGCATATTACCTTTAGAATATCGGGATTTTGCACCCACAAGTAGAATGCTGCAGTTTCTCAACTTGCGCTGCTGCAAGTTACACTGCGCCATGCACAGTGGATGTGCTTAGAGGTGATATTCAAAGTACTTCCTCAATACCACAACTCCTTTGAATATCACACTGGACACACCCTTGCACAACTATTTTGCACACCAGAAGGGCTTGCGCCTATGATAGCATATAATGTTCATCTAAAAACAAATGTTTTAAAGTAGACATATTACCACCTTTACTCACATACAGTCTCACACTCATCTCCTTACACTGTCCCCAAAAGTAATTTCAAACAACAGCCACACCATCATATAGTGACGTATTAAAAACACTGTTTTAAAGAATAGTTGCTCATTGAAAGTATGACACTGTCTGTTGCTAACCCATGCATCATTGAACTATTTAGCAATGTGATCTATGTGGTCCAATATTTAGCACAGTTTCACTACTCAGCAACTTCTTTTCATAACACCCAACCCAGAAATACGCACCGTATAATGTAGTGGAATTTGCACCACTGCAACCTGTCATAGTACTGCATTGTAAGTAAGCAATAATGCCAGACAGTGTAGGTGGTATTGGGCAATACCGGACCGGCCAGGGGCGTAATGAGGCCCAACGCCGCAGGCGGATGGCCTTATAGCTCCTGGCCGGTCTGGTATTGCTCAATACCGCCCACCCTGGAGGGCATTATTGTGCTTAGAAAATGGCCCATGGTACTATTTTTATTAAAGAAAAAATATATTTATGTTTTAATGTGAAAACTGTTTTTATTTTATTTCTTTTGTAATAAAATAGTTCCTCCGCATGTGTCCTAGTCGCAGTCCTGTAGTTGTGGGTTTGGAGGCTGTTGTCATGTTAACATAACCACCCCCCACCATACACAGGACTACAGAGAGTTCTATCAAGATATGTTTAATAAATTTGTCTGTTCCTTGTCCACCACTAGCACAGCACCGGCCCCTCTCGCACAGCTATGACCCCGCTGACACTGAGCTTAATACAAATTCCCAGTCCGAATGCGTCCTGACTGCCATTTTCCCTTCTACCGGCAGAGGCTGTACATCGTTTCCGAGCTGCACCACGCTACCGCTCCGTGATGCTACAGCTTCCCAGTCAGGCCAAACTAATCCCACAAAAGTAGAGTGAAGCTTCTGGGGAGGAAACAGTAGAGCGGGAGGGTAGAGGTATAGAGAAGGGAGCGAGGAGCAGTGAATCGTTGGCTAGTGCTGTGTCATTTAGGAACAGAATCAGTGCTGAGAGGGCGCCGTCAGAACAGCATTGGCTGCTGTGGTTGCTGATCCTAAAAATGCAGGAGCACAGTCTTGGCAGGTGGGTAAGTGACATCGGGGGAGGTAGCCTTAATTTAAGGTCAGCGCTAGTGGAGTTAGGGCTACAATAAAACTGTAAGATGGAAAAGGTGTTGATGTACGCTGAGCGCGCAACATCCTAGCGCTGTTTTAAATACAGACGTCTTTAAAAGAAATCGAAATCAATACACTTCTGCACCGAATGAATTTGCCTGACAAAAGTTCTTCAGGAACAGTGAGAGTGTGTGTGTGTGTGTGGTGGGGGGCAGTGTCTTTTTGAGACAGCTTGTCATTAATGGGCCAATATCTCTCACTAAGTGACAGAAAAAAAATGGCAGTGATTTCAAATATATTTAGATGTTTTTAGCCAATGAGCAACCTGGATGGGCAGAGGGATACTTGAGTGGGTGAGAGACTACTGGGGCTGGTAATTTTTATTTGCTGGGCATCTATTGAAAGTTAATGTACCCCCCTGGGAAGGGTACTAGCCAATCAGATGCCAGGAAATAAAAAGCCCATTTTCTAAGTGTGGTGAGACAACTTCCATAGTGTTATTTAGAAACATACGATATTCATAGGGTGCACGCAAACAGTCCCATTATTACCTGCATTATTAGTTTTATCGACATTCCCTCAGTTCATGATCACCTTTAAAAAATACACATATATGCCAGTGCACTGAACAGCATCGCAGTACATTGTAGAGGTGAGCATTAGGCTGGCAAGGCTGAAGACAGACACACTGCACAGCTATTCACTTTTACTGGGAAAAAGGGATCATGAACACTATAAGGCATACTTTTAAACTTCTAGATTGAGAAAAAAACTAATAAATCATAATTGTACACTTTATGCAGTGCACAACATTTAGGTAACTACAATATCCTACCACCATGTTTCTGTTTTTTGGGTGGTTGGGTATCTGCAGTGATCAATGCATTCCCACCCTTATAAGGTCACATCACACGTAAAGTAAGTAATGTAAACAGTGATTCACCCACCCACAACAAACAAAATAAA
Source organism: Neoceratodus forsteri (assembly GCA_016271365.2). Lineage (NCBI taxonomy): Eukaryota > Metazoa > Chordata > Ceratodontiformes > Ceratodontidae > Neoceratodus > Neoceratodus forsteri. Next base: position 1,120,830,138 of record CM057449.1, on the reverse strand, counting down.
GTGGTACTCCCTCAGCAACGAAGCTCTGTTGCTCACACCCCAAACAATTTAACATTAGCAGTGAGTATGCCAATAGACAGTGCACTCACCCTATCATGCAGTAGGACTGCAACATGTAATTCTCAACAGGAGCATTGATCACCACAGAATGTTGACAACCCTATGGTACTTCTCAAGGATGCAGATAATAGCAACAACAGATTTTCACTTATGTGGTGGACTGGCTGGCTTCCTGCTTCACCTCCACACGTTCCGGAACAGCAGCTTCCCCGGACTCTATTAAAGGAAACAAGAAAAAAATGATCACATTAATAGATGAAATATCAAGGTCAAAGTGTTTTTCTTTAAAACATCAATTTCTTCAATAACGTATTTTCAAAAACATTACTCACAAATATATAATTGTTAGTATGCAGTGCAGAACAACTAGTGCCTGACCATCAATCACAATACTTATAACATTGTCATAATGCATGGTTGAGACACATGAACATCCTAAAAACATTACATGTATGTTCAATTTACATACATGCATACCTAATTATATGACGCTCTGTTCCTTTAATAGTTTAAAACTGTGAGTTATAATAAAAAGAACACAAACACAACGATAATGTCACTGTTCACTCAATGACCCTCTAGCTGAATGTAGCAGCCATGTATGTGTTATTAACCATATTACCCCTACAGGGCTATTAAAACACATTAACAAACATGTAGATATTCTATTATGCACATTAATAACTATTGCAATAATAAAAATGAAACATTGGCATGACATATATAAATATTAACTAAATACAATCTAGGGACATGTCATAATTCGCAACAGATTATTTAGCAGCACACCATTGAATTCCACTGAGACACCTACAACACTAGAACAACATTAGAATTTGTTATCTATAACTCATTATACAATGGCAAGAAAAAATCCTGCACTCTGATTGGTCACTCATGGGCAGGACCCGTGATGTTAATCAGTACAACATCACGGGTCTAGTCTCAGCATTACTGTGAACCTGCTGATCATCATGATCATGCTGATCATTTGCTTGATTGTTTCATCAGCTGTTAAAAAACAAATATATTTTTCCACACAAAAACATCTTAAAAATTATTTTTTTTTCTGTATAACAACAAGCCATTAGTATTAGGCAATATCGCCTTCAGGTGTAATGCTAGATAACCGCCATGCCTCACTTGTTGGATACACTCGGCCTGTGGCCTCGTGCCCAACCACCTGAGGCGTGACGTTATCCCAGCACGACACACACCCTGTTGGGCATTATTGCTTAATTGTACATTGAACTCCAGCACCAAAATTAGCAGAGGAGAAGACCTGCCCCCCCACAACACCGCATCTACTGCTATGCACACCCATCCATTGTCAGATTCATGAAGAATAGTATTCCACTCACATCTGTAGTAATACCAGTTTGTTATGGTAGTACAGGATCTTCTGCCATGGTGGCACTGCACATTCACTAGAGTTGGTTAACACCTTTTTGAACTATTTAGGTAGGATATTCAAGATGGTTGACCCATACAAAATAGGGCTCCACATCTGCAAGTACAACATTCTGCCATTCTGCAACATTCAGTAAAACACACTTGTAGCACTGAAAACTGGCTGAACAACAGCACAATGCAAATGAATGCATGGTTAAGTGGATGGGAGTAACCATAAATGACCTCCAGAGACCAATATTCACCCAGGCTGTGGAGAGCCGTGTAGCCACAACCCCCAACCAAGCCTGCATGACTCGCAGGCAAAAAAAAAAAAACTAACTCGAGGGTCACCCACAGCTGAGCTGCTAGATTTCAGGGTGAAACACAACTGCTGGCATCTGTGCTGTCCCCCAACCTAGTCCCCATGCCCCCCCGGAGCACGATTGCAGCCAACCGACTGTAAATCCCTCCCACCCCCTCCCAATGGCCCGACTGAGGGCATTCTGTACTTCCCCCAACACCAGGCGAATCACGGCAGCACTGTCCTCCCCAAACATATCCCTGATTCTCCAGTGGGCCAAAATGCCCAATCACACCCAGAAAGTTAAGTAACCCACCAAATGTATCCCTTGTGCTCAAGTGGACCAAAATGCCCAATTGCAGCCAGTAAGTAAAACAACCCACCCATCCTCCTGAACATATCCGTCCTGGTCCAGGGACTGAAATGCCTAATTGTGGGCAGTTAGTTTAATAACCCCCCTTTGAAGATAGCCCTGGTGGCTAGTGTCTCCCACCCAACCCACCGCATGAAGCACCACTACCCTGCTCACCACCTCAGAGGCAGTGGGCAGCATCATCCCACACACCTGCCGCCTATCAACTGACTGCCCATTAGGGCTGCACACCCATTGCTGCAGACCAAGATCCAATGAGCATGCACCCCATACTGTGTATCACATAACAGATTTGTCAATCAATTCATTCATTAAAAAGTCTGAACTGTCATGTAAGGCATGGGCTCCTAACACATTAGCTGTACTGTATAGCAATGGTCGTTCAGCCCTACAAGACAGTCACTCGGCGGGTGGCAGGTTGGCAGACATGTGGGTTGCTGCTGCCCAGCAGCTGCCAGGGAGAGACGGGATGGTGGAACTTAGCAAGTGCGTGGTGTCGGTCATACACTGCCCACCAGGGCTATGTTCAGAGACAGCTCATTAAACTTACTACCTGCAATCGACCTTTTCAGGCCACTGTATCAGCAGAGATATGTTCGGGAGGGGGCCACATTGCTGCTAACGATCAACGTGTTGAGGGAGAATTGAACTATTCCTCTGATCAGCCCAGAGAGCGGTGCTACGGGGTATTCTACACTGCTTTCTCTATGATCAGGCTGCACTGCAGTATTGTTCCCCGATGCCTGCAGCCTGTTAGGGCACCACGCACAATTCCTCAGGGATCGGCAGACCTGCATGGTAATATCATCAAATCACGCCATAACTATATGCAATGCCCCCACACTGCGTCTTGCAATGATCATACCCATTTGCATGTCACATTTTTATATTGCCCAGACACACAGCTGTGCAGCTAATTTGCACAGCACAATACCTTGCGTATGAATGGCATAATTTGACTATCACACGCTTGTGTCATGAGAAACCCTCATTTCTTATTTGTAAACAACCTAAGAAATTTGTGATAATAACGTCTTACCGTCAGACTCAATCAAAATGACACTTTCAGTGTCTGACTGGCCACCCTCCACAGCTTGGCTCTCTGCTGGCACTACCTCGCTTGCAGCTGGGGAACGCCTCCGATGTTCTACCATGAACCCCCAAAAAAAATGTAAATGTTAGATGTAAATCACAGAACATTTTTGTAAGACTTACAACAGTTGTGAGAAATACTAGTTTCTGATTAGTATCACAACGTTATTAGCTGTATGTCAATCTTTGATTGACATATATGTAGAGACTAAGCACATACAAAACAATGTTCAACACTATTTTCAAAATATTGCTATGATAATACTAATAAGCCACTCTGACTGTTTATATCAATGGTCACTTAATAACTATGTGAGTGATGTACTACTCGGCCGTGCCTCATGCCACATTACACCAATAAGCACACATTTACACAACATTGAATAATCGCTCCTGATGTCTTATTGCTTATTTATGCAGGCCCAGATTTTAAACTGCGCATATTCTGAGCCCTGCTTCTCCGGTGTTGCTCAAATAAAGTTATGCGGGGTGTGGCCGGTGATATTCAGCGAGTTGCGTTATTGACCAACCCTTTAATATCACCCCCGCCACAGCCACCTGTGCATGGCGCAGTGGAACTTGGCGCCAATCGCAAGCTGCCAGGAGTTGAGCATTAGTGTTGCGGTAGCAGGTACCATTGCGCCATGCGCAAATTTATTTATATTCAAAAAGGTGACATGCAAATGGGCTCATACTTTATGCAAGATGGCAGGGGCCACTTGCATCTATTTATGGCCCCATTTGCATGCCAACTAGTATGTAGGTGCGCCCGATCCCCAAGGACTTGCGCCTGGTCGCTTGCCGAGCAGCTGGGACCAACGACCTGCACTCCCATCGGCAGGCATATCTTCTGTCTACATTTCCCCACCACATGACAGATCCCAGCCTGACGTAGGCAATAGCAACATGAACCCCACCCCCACCCACACATCTCCGGCCCGATCACCCAGGCAATAAGTGACATAAACCCCCCGCCCATTATTATCTCGGAAGCCCAACCGCAAGGCAAAGTAACATGAACTCTTTTCGCCCACATCTCCCAAAGCCGATCACAGGCAGATGTATAACTCCTTCATCGCTGGCAGATGCAAACCCCCCAACCGGCTATCTCCCTGGTGTCTAGTGATCGTAATGCCTGATCACGGCAGAATGTTTGTTACAACTTTCAAACATCTCCTGATTCTAGTGTCCCCATCCACCCACGGCCTCAACCTCGCTTTTCCCCACAGCTGGCGGCAGCAGCATCCCACCTGTTTGGCTCGCTTAAGCCATCGACGACGGCCCGGTAGTTGGACCATTGGTGTTGTAGAGCCACGTGTGGTAGCCCATACCGACATGACAGTTCAGATTTGTGAATGATGTCTATTTGCCACATCTGGACCGTCATTTACTGTATATAGGCTCACGCCCATTGGCTGTAGTTTGCACCAATGGGTGCAACCCTACTGACAGTCAGTCGCTGGCGCGGGCGGCGGGTGGGATGCCTGTGTGGGGAGCAGGTGAGGGGTTCGTGGGTGGTGGGGGGGCACTAGACACCAGGGAGATGTTTTGGGGGTTAACTGACATTCTGCCCCAATCGGGTAATACGGTCCACTGGACCACCAGGGAGATTTTCGCTGGGGTTTTTACATCTGCCCGCGATCGGGCACTGGGGGTTATGCACGCCTGCCCGCGATCGTGTCTGGGAGATGGAGCAGGGGTTTATGTTAGCTTATTGCCCTGTGACTGGGCTGTAGGATGTGTGGGGGCAGGTTACTGTATCCCCACATTGGGCTTCAGGAGATGTGGGCGAGGGTATGTTACCGTATGCTCCACAATCGGCTGGTGGGGGGGGCATAGGGCCGAGTTGGGGTCAGCTAGGTGCAGCTGCTGTGCCAACCACCCTGCAACAGCAGCTCACCGTGGGTGTCCTCAACTTGATCCTTTTTTGGGCTCGAGGTTGGGTGCGATGTACAACTCGCACAACCCGACTGAATATCAGGTTGTACAGGTTGCGGCGGTCTTCTCCTCCGTTGAGCATGCATTCATTTATTACTCTTTTGGTGCAACTTGTTGTCACTGCATAACTGCCTCCTCCTGAATATCAGAATGGCGCATTGTAGGATTTCGATCCAACCCTGCTGCGCATGGAGCAACCCTTTGAATATCTGTCCGCACTATAATGTTTTTACTAAGTCTGAAAAACATTACAACTATTATAAAAGTTGTGCCTATTTGTCACGGTGAGTAAGGCCCTGCAGCTGGCTTCCCAGCAGCCTCCTAAAGCTCATGAGCAAGGTAGTACCAGCACGGTCATTGTCCGTGTTGTTCTCCTGTTTCAACACATAAAGCGCTATGCAACAGCTTCCACTTCTTTTTCAGTTGCACAACCGACTTGTTTTTGACCTTTAGTGCAATATACAATGTTTATGCGCCCACATTGAATCCAGTTTTATTTGTACCCTCATCAGTACTTTTACTCTCTCGACTGCCTCAAGCAGTGCACACACCTCTTAAGGTCCACTGCCGGATTTTATTTAGTAAGTCTACTAGTTTTGAACACAAACAGAAGAAAAATCTACATTAGTATCATGTAACAATATTAACTACTTTTAACAAATTTATACAATACTAATGAAATTAAATCAAAGAGCACCTGTCCTCTCAATATAGTAGAAACAGATCAGTACCATGATATAGGACTAAAAGATTCAGCTAATTGTAAAAATAACTGCAACTAGACTAATATGCTATACTGTGGTCCGTGGGTCAGACGACTGCATTGAACATCATGATTACACCATGACATATCCATCTGTACTACACTGAAGTATTCATACAACATTGTAATGTGATGTTAACAGATTAACCACACATCAGAGATCTGTACACAGACCCATGAATGCACTTAATAATTGTGAAGACTGCTAACAAAGTAATTGAAAGTAAAGCATGATAATGCAGTTGTATTCATTGTAGCCTATATATTAATAACTACCCATTTTTTACATTAAAATATCATCCCGACATACCAGTGAAGAAACATATATTTTTACAGTGCCACTGTGTTTTATTGAACTTTCTGCCACATGTTGGTACACAGGCTTTGAATAACTGGTTTCCACCCGGCTCGGACAGCTGCTTTTTCATTGGGACATGCTTATTTTTTTGGCCTGGCTTGGACAGCAGTCTGCTTATAACTTTCACACCTATTACAGTCCTAGGACTCAACCACAGCAGTCTGTTTAGGAAAAGGGATGTAGGCCCATGATCTGAAGATGCACCAGGGTCTTGAATAAGGGGCGCTTGAGTGCTAATCTGTGTTTGGTTTGTTATACCTGGGCTTAAAGCAGGGTTAAGGGCGCCCTGGTAGTCGTGGTGTCTGCGCTATGTAGTAAGTAAACGCTCTGTACCAAAATGTGATGTGAGCTAGTCAATCCACAAGCAATTGGCGAAAGGGACGTGAAATATGTAAACATGCTGCTGGAAACAAACTCCCAGGTGAGACTTCATGAGGACGAAGTTAGCAAACACAACATGCAAGGGGGGATTTTTACTATATCCTTCATGCAGATGTTCAAGGATATTTAGCTGTTCACTTGTATACTACTCATTAGCCTGCCACATCATGATTGTTTTTTCATAATGTAAAAAGTACATTTATTCACATATGCACTTTTTACATTCTGAGAAAGAAATCATACTGTGACAGGTTATATTATGTTAGGAGTTATCACTGCCAAACATCCTTCAACACTAAATCCAGGGATATATTCTCCTACAACCTGGCCAACTCCCAAAAATATTAGCATTAGTACATAGAGGATGCAGAGTTGTGACACACTACCATGGCAGTTGGGTTACTGGAGAATAAATCTGATAAAAGTAATACCTGTTGAGAGCTCCAAACGCTCTTCATTCTTATTTTAGTTTTATTTATCCATGATACCCAGCTGAGATGCAACATCTTGTTTTTTGGAGTCCTGCTTCTCCCCTGCTTGAATGAATGGGGCACTGGGTACTTGCTTATTAATTGAACTATTTCGTGACAGTAGTGTGAAAGAGGGATTTCACTTACTTCTGGAATATTTTGCCCAAGGAGGACGAAGTCCCAGTGACTTGCCTTTGCGCAGAAGTTGGAATCCCACCATAACCCACACCCTGGTGGATTATTAAACAAGGTGAAAAATGTAAACAAAGCAGTTGTGCATAAGGGAATAGACAGAAAAGTTATGTAAAATAGTGTGAGCCAAAGTTTAGTGGGCAGTCAGTATTTATGTGATACCTGTCCTGACAGGCAGTCAAAAATATTTCTATCTCTGTTGGTGCAGCTACATTTCTAAGGACACAGTAATGGTATACTATTTTACATACTCAAACTATACTAATGTTGACACATAACAATGTCATACACTGTATCAGACAGAAGCAGGAAAATTACTATTGCTGCGCTCTACTATTGTATTATGGTAAACGTATATGTGGTATCATATATGTGAGTGATGCATGCACTAGATCTATTTTTTGACCACATTAATATGGTTCTAAAAGTCCTTTGTGTATTCTGTATTTCAAACAGTGTCATAACTTAAAGACTCTTAGATTCCATCTTGAAGGTCTCCCACAAAATGACAATTGCAGCATGCAAGAAATGTACACCATCTGGAGAATAGAACTACAGTATTTAATTTCGGGGACGTATAGTATAATTCCATGCGTGTAGGAAAGCAGTAATCTGTACATTTACTTTTTCATAGCTCTGCAATCAGCTATATATGATGACTGCTCCAGACTCTACGCCTGTGCTATCTGAAAATATGATAATACAGGCAATATAGACATAGAAGTAAGGTCCACTTTCCTCTGTTACTAACCACCCATGCTGAGCCCAAATCATTGCCTCCAAGATGTATTAGCAGTATGTCAGAGGAGAGTGAGTTCTCAAAGTCTGGTATGGTTGGCATAAGATGTTCCCATCTCATTCCACCACGACTAAACCATCTATATAGCAATTGGGAGCTGGTGGCTCCCAAAATCACTATAACTGAAACTCAGCTGCTCGCCTTATGTAACTGCCCAACTATGAACAAAATCCTTTTGCTATTTTCATTCTAAGTTTTTTTTTTACTCAGAACTCTACAGAAAGCTACTAAGAAAGGACTGTTCACCCTGCAGTGACCAGATGCACTGGAAAATCAAACTGATAGTTTCCTTATCTCAACCTAGCTTCAGTATTCAGACAAACACACAAATAAAAAACATTCATTTCTGCTGTGGCTTGAACCTATGTAACTTGTGGCTTAGTATTACTAGACATGCTCCTGCAAAATCTTAAACCACTGAGAACTGAAAAATGATCCTTTTAGGTGTTATAAATAATTACAACATCAGAAACAAGTCTGATTGGTTCCATTTTGATACAACCTACTGCACCTTCCTATCTCCATTTGCAGCTGTATCTGTACAAGTTAATGGAATGCTTTCTCACTTTAAACTATTTTCTTAACTAATATAGCTGCTAAACAATAATACTACCATTATGAGATTCATTATAAAACATTTTTTTAATATCGACATTTCTAATGTTTAAAAGAATAGAAACATCATGTAAAGATAGACTGTACAGTTTCAACTGCTTTTCTCAGCAATTTCAAATGGATCTTGTTTACTTCTTCTTCAGTGTTGTCCGTTTCTCTGATTGTTTTCAGAAGTGTCCTGACAAATCTTAATTTCATTGGTAGAGTCACCAAATGGACTATTTAATGATTCGATAATGAATGTTTCAACCACTCCTGGTATTACATTAACTTTACTTCAAATGCATGAGGATTTATACACTTTCGATAGCGAAGTAAAATTTGGAAAGTGCTCTAACTTCTATGGTACTTTGACCATAGTGTCGAATGCACAGTTAATTTATGGCTTCTAATGCCTGAAGTATTTTTTTTTGATACTTCGTTTTACGGAAGTAATTTTCAGGACTGTTCAGATATTACAATTTCACATTCTATGGAAAATAGCGACTATCACTTAAACACATAATCTGCTGCATAGCTGCCTCAAACCCAGTGAGGCCTGTTAGCTTTATACTGTTCCACGCGGTATAAAACTGTGCAACGAGATTTGCAAACACTAATTTGTTGTAATTTTACACTAAAATGTCCTCATATCCATTGTACGACCTCTGCTCATAACATTACACTTTATGTTTAAATTTCTACACATAGTCATTTCTCCATCAACTCATCCAAAACGCAGCATATACAAAGCACAGTATTGTAGATGTGACTAATGAAATTTCATATTCACAACATTGTGGGTTGGCAAAATAGTAAAGTCTCAAGTAAAGTATGAGACAACACAGTTAGTAGTACCAGAACTGTAATGCCAGTTTGAAATCAGAACATTTGAATTCTCATACATTTTCAAATATTCAATTTGTTACCTTCTGTAGAACGCAGTCATGGTAATTTTGTGACTGTGGTCCATAGTAATTTCATAATGAACCATCACGTACATGTAATAGGAAAACATTTTTCCATGTTAGAAAATCTGCCCCAATGGCAATACAGGAGTACAAACAACTATAATGTTGGAAAATGCAGCAACGACATTGAAATTTTGTTAATATTGCAAGATACCTACCAAGTGTGGCACACATACTCACACACAACAGTAATAGTGGCATGTCCTCCCCTAATTGTTAATATACTAATTGTTACACATTTGGTAATGCACACTGTCACTCCCAAATTTTTGCTCTACCATATAATTAATCATCATACTGACTATACCATGACATGCTATATGGTATAAACACATGTTGTTAATAGTAAAAAACAGCTACTATAATCATAAGAACATGGAAGAAAACTTAAAATGTCCACAAAAATATTGAGAATATTAAATTTGATATTATGAAATAGCTGCTAATGCACATCTATAACAGCTTAATATTTACTTATCTTTTCACCAAATTGTGAACATTCTGAAGGTGACTATTCTATTAATACACATTGTTATAAGAAATTTACTGAAGGATTCTAAACTTTTTCTGTCTCATACAGGTGCCTGATACTTGGTAAGATTGTTACCACTGTCAACTATACACCCAAATGCCAACTTAAATACATGAGTGTTCAAACGAGCGTATAATAGTACTACACTGTTGTATAAGGCAACAAACAAACAGTAAAGCCAACGGTATAAAAAATGAACATCAACAGACCTTACTGCAACAGTGACCTTTACATCAAGTCACTGCACAAAGAAACAAAAATCAAAAAAATGTATATATCACAAATGTTGTGTTGATCTTAAGACAAACAACTATTTTGAGGTAACCATCACATACCAAAACAACATCATAAAAACAAAATGACGTATAATTCAGAAAGAGAAACTGTTCTGATCACTAGCAAGCAGCTAAGATCGAGATTTATCACTGCTGGCGCACACCCAAAAGAGCAAGAGTCACCTTTCTCATGAATTTACGCCTGAAAGTCCGGACTTTTGTCAGGAGCACTGTTTGTACTACAAATCATTGTGGCGAAGATGTCTCATGTCCTTGAACAATTCAGAAACTTGTATATGACACAAAAAAGATCTAACAGCATCCTTGTTTGATGTGACAACTTCTAGTCTTCACAGACAGTGGCTTTCACACAGCACTCAGAAGCATATTTCTGAGAAGAGTCTATCATGACTTTTAGGAAACAATAGACGCTCAATATTGATGAGTCCGAAAAATGTCCTGCATTTGATGATAATCAATTTATATTGATGACACTGTGGTCCAACGATAGTCTTCAATAAACGGCACTGCCTTTACGGTCGCGGTGATGCTACCTTGCAAACCGAGGCAAATCATCATTTCAAAAAGTAGAACAGTTTATAACCTATTCATAATAATAGATCGCAAAGAGAGACATACAACTATTTACAGAAATTCATTTGAACCGGCTATATACTGCTCATGGGTCACCACTGCATGTCCAATACTGGTGTTTGGATAGTTTTCATACATGGATGATCGAGGTACTGCAGGCATGCAAAACTTTGTTCATAGAGTATATAAGTACAGCGAGCTGTACATCAGTAATTTGATTAAATGACTATGCAGTAAGACATGGGGTGCCACTTTCCTAAAATTGGAAACACATTCTTCTGAACCAGAAACAAGTATTTCCAGTGTCATATCAACAGAAAACTTGTTTTAGTGTTAGGAAATGACAGTCTGCCGCACCGGAAGGAAATTGCGTTTGGATTGCAAAGTATCAGAAGTTATCTGATGTGTGTCATAACCGTTTGTGCTATCAAAACAAACTGTCATATTAACCTAGAAACTCAACACAAATGTGGTTCATTGCCACATTCTTTGTTCTGGGAAATCTGACTTTCATCCACAAGACACCATTGTGCTATAAACAGTTTAAAACTGAAGTGCAACACTTCACAGAAGGTTAGTGTTAAACAACATGGAAATAGATGTTACATCATGTGAGATTTCAACATTGAATGTGTTTGAACGATTTAATTCAGACAATGAAACCATTCCAATATTCTACGTCTGAACACAAAGACACTTGAAGATTCCACAGAAAGAGCTTTTGATCTTCTAAAGGGTTCTGTGATGTATTCATTTCTCTGTAAAATGTTTGCTTTTCTAAGAAAATAGTGTTTAACACAAATGGTGCCTACAGCGCTAAGGTCATCTGGCAAGATGTTGTCAACCTGCAAAAGGTAAAGCTTGCTCTGATTAAGAGTGCACCCTTTTATATAGATTCCTGACATAGATCATGGCCAGTCTCTGTAACATGATCTATTAGGAAAAAGTGTCAATCATTGAGAAAGTCAGTACATGGACAAGGACAATGTGTATGAACAGGGTACACAATTAATTAATTACATGGCAGAGAGATCCATTAGAAACAATATCGATCTCTATCAAATGAAGCAGGTGGAAGGTGAGCCTGTCAGCATTTGGGAGGCAACACTAGAAGCATCGCTGTTTCCCAGACCTATTTCCAAAAGGGTCATGGATGCCTAGATGAAAGAGAGAAGAATGAGTATGAAAAAGTTGAGTACCCATCAGCCGTGTCCTGAGCAAAGATGCAAATTCAGACGAATATACAGTACCTGTTCCATCTGGTTTGGAAAGTGAGCTTAGCATTTGTCTGTGTCTATACACACACCCTCTGCTACACCCACTAGATGGAATTACAGTTGCTCAATTTCTGGAGAAATTAAAGGAAAGATGAAAATGCAAGTGAATCTGTCTTCCATACTTTCAAGTCTACGTGGCACCAGCATATTGTATCGTAGACACCGGAAGTGATGACATTGTTATGAGTATGGCGATCCGGTTGGTTTGTCACACTAAGTTGTGTTGAATATGCCTGGGACGAACTCATTGAACTGTTGAAGTGGGAAATCTGGCGTCGGTTGTATCCATCAATGACTGTCGGAGAAATGTGTTACTTGATCCTGTGTCTGTCACAAGACATTTTCACAAGCGGTTCCATGACATTCTCACTTTCATCTGTCAGCTGACAATCCCCAGTATTGGAACACTACTTTGGAGGACAGAATATCACACGAGGTGCCCCTCATAGCTATATATTGTGGATCAAGATGCGCCACATTGGTGAACATGGCTAGCAGAAGTGCTATCATTCATAAAAATATATCACTTGTCACATTCCAGACAAGTATGACAGTCCTGCACTATGAAGTTGGTTCATGTTCCAGCGATATATTTGTACAAAATATTGCCGGCGACAGGAAGAACAAATCTAATTGTACACACGTCGCTGATTTCCTAGAAGAGTTTGTTTAATGGTGCCATGAATGACCTTTCGCAATGCGACACCACTTGAAGGCAAATCAACCAGGTGTACGAGTTACCCAGGCATGGAAAGAGGTGTACATAAATGACTACAACCCAACTCTTCTCCTAATGTGGCAAGCAACATAGATGTTCAGTTTGTGGCTGACAACTGCCCTGGTTCGCACGTCACTTATATAACCAAACATGAACAGACTAGCTTGCAGATCTTTGGGAAGATATTGCCATCAAGCAAAGTCCGACATCAGGTGTGTCATTGTTGAAGACTCTCACACAGAGAATGTGGAGCTTACGGCCAGTTACCAGTTACCGGGTACACATCTGTGGTCGTGGAAGTCTGACGCTGTACGCTTCCTCAGTGTAAACTACAAAGACAAACGAAGCGTGTACTAATTCCTCATGCCGAAATTGAGGAGCTTGGTTGTCAATACACCTCTTCAAAACATATCTTGAAGAACAACCCGAGAGATACATACTACCCATGACACAACGAGATGAAATGATATGTGTCTGTTTGAGGTGGCAAGTGGTATGACTACAAGACAGGCAGCACCGACTCAACACGACACATTTAAGGGTCAATGGATAGGTGGGTGTCTGTAGGAGGAAGCTATGGCTTTAGATCACTGCAACTGTATTAGGTACACTGTATAACAGAACATTACTTGTTTCTATTCCATTAACTTGAGGAGGAGTCTGAATTAAAGGTACTGACACATTCAAGAATGTTCAACTCACTTACGAATTCCAAACTGAGTACTACAAACATATAATAAAGACTAAAAGCTGAGAAAGAACAGCCTAGCAGGCAGAGAAGCAACTCAGGAAGACACCATTAGTTCACAAGACAACCTGATCCAGAAGGACAAGGTTTCTAGGTGACCTCTGCCCTAAATGTCCCAGAACTGTTAATCCTGAGTTGAGACAGCTGCAACATGGCACACTCTAGGTCAACCCAGCTGACGAAGAGAAAGACTAAATCAGTTGCAGCATACAGTTCACTCCCAAGGGTTGAAGCTGACAACATGGTATACTACATGAAGCAAAATAATGTGACTGACTCATACAAACCACTACTAATGTTTGTTAGGTTCAGCTGGCACAGGAAAAGTTTTTCCTGATTGAAGCTATCACTGCAGAAGTACGAGGACAGGCTCTTCAATGTCTGTTGTTGGACTGCTCCTAAAGGACTAGCAGCATACAACACTGGTGGAGTAACATTACACCGCCTTTATGTTGCGGGTCAACAGGAGAATGGAGAGTATCAGAACTGTTATTTGAGGTTGCATCTCAGCCTGCTCCATGTTCACAAAGATGCAGTTATCATTGTTGACGAAATCAGCATGGTTCCAATGTCATGTTAGTTCATTCATTACGCTTACAGCAGATCTGTACTGATTATGGAGTGCCATTGGTGGCAAAGTATACTTGTGTTGGGACCTTACAACTTGCACCAGTCAATGCAGAGTATGTATTCACAACCTGACTGCCAAGCAAGCTAAGAATATCCGGTTGCATTGGAGGTTATAACATATGGGAATTATTTACCTATGTTGAGTTGTCTGAGAACATGGCAAGTGGGTGATCTAGCTTACAAATCACTTTAGATGAAGTCGCATAGTTCTCTATCATCAGAACATGTTTGTATGGTAATGATCGAAAATCACAGTAGATGGTACATGCATAGAACAGTATGTACGTGTTCAGCTATATATACTTCATTGGACACATAGTGTGTCTTATGCCACTACTAAAGAAATGCACTGAATTGGGCCGTAATCTAATGCTACAAAGAGAGAACCAAGATTGTAACTCTCCATGCACTGATACAGTTGATATGCTATTCTTAATAAAGCTAGTAACAAAGATGACTGAACCACTGCTTAAATGAAGCGATGTTCACGAACAGCTGGCCTAGAAGCTCTTCACACTTTGTAAGAAATGGCCATATCGTGCTATGATGTGATTAGATGAGAACAAGGTATGGTAAACGTGCCTTGGGAAACATCACTGTCTTTGTCTATACTTTGAAGACATTTATTCAGACACTTGTAGTAGTTTGACAACATAACACTCTGTATACATAGATCGAACTCGTGAAAATTCCAGGTTTTAAGGATATCTACTTAAATGAGGAAATAGTTCTATTATAAAGTTGTATATGCTGTTCCATTCAAATCTCAGGGATTGAGTTGGATTCAGCAATGGTAGCTAGGTCCAGACATTTTCATATTGCATGAGCTACGCTGCACTTTCACCTGTACTAAGCCTTCTGGATTGCACATCATTAGTAGCACCTCAGAAAACACACATGACAGCTGATGTATTCTGAGTACAACAGGTTACGTACTACATCAGCCACAAATGTCTTGGTCACTGCTCACATCTGTCTGTCTCACACAATTCAGTCACAGCTAGACGGACCAATAAACAGTGGCAAGCTTCCAAAGTGATTCAAAAAGAGTTCAGCAAAGGCCAACCCTCGGGTAAACATTCACAACAATTCATCAGAAATCAGTTGGTGTAGCTATGTACCACTGTTTGACAATGCAGAGTAACGTCATGCTAACCAGCTATGCAAGCACATGCTACAGTTTGCAGGCAATATCTGCTTCACAAGACAACTCTATCAAATGCTTTGAAGCAGATTATCAACATGACTTGGACAATCAATAATTTACACTCACTAACACCACTACTTATACGTGTTATCATATATGCTGGATGTAGTCCATTTGTTGCAGACATACAGCAAGACAGTATTGAGTTATGATGGTGTCATAACAACCTGGATGAAGACGCACCCAATGCACTAGTATCACAGTAATATATGTCAAGCACCATGTGCCAGGGACCCTGCACCAGATTCTGGTACAGGAGAGAAGTGCTGCTAAGTCCCAACACTTGCGTACCCCAGCCATGCAGCAACCATGGCACACAGGAGGGTTCGCTGCAAACCCCTTGGACCATCCACTGCATGGTCCATTCAGTTAGGGACTGGCTGTGGAGGTGTGCAGAGGGCTGTGCCAGTCCTCTGCTCTGTCTGGGGATGGGAAGGGGCACTACCTGCATGGGTGGGGGGCATGGGGCACCAGTGGGAGGGTTGGTGGCATGTGACATGGTACTAACAGGGACACCGGGATCTGGAGGGGGGCACTACCATATCTATACATGCTGAGGGGCACATTGATGGGTGCTTCTGACCTGGATGCCCTATGGGGGCACAAAGTGGATGGGGGTCCACTACGTGGCACTTGTGGGGCACAGTGGGGTTGGGGAGGTGGGACACACTGCACTACCCATAAGACAGCTCACCCAGGGGAGTGATGTTTAAGTCCCCTTAGGCCAGCCCTGGCTGGTCTAAGGGGACTGAGAATTTCTCCCACTGGGTGCTGTCTGTAAATGGCAAGCTGCAGCTTGTGTCAGCACAGACCATCTAGTGCCATGTCACAGGGCAGTGCAGGGTACAGGGCTGGTGCAAGCCCTGTTTGGGGCAGGCAGCCTGCGGTCAATGCAGGCAACCTTTGTGAATTGCATGGAGGCAGCCCTGGATGCAAGGTGCACCTTGCACCATATCTGTTTGGTGCAAGCACCTTGGATCAGACGCAGGGCTTTGCGAATCAGGCCCAGAATCTTCAAAGTCAGGAAAGCTGTATCGATTTACACACAGCTTGATGAGTTGTTGCATGCAGGTGACATGAAAGGTGCCATGGCCATCATTAGAGATGTGCAACGTAGTATAAATATTTGTACTGCACTCTCTGATGAAAAATCTGCTACTGATTTGTGCAGTGCCTCTCTCAGTGAAGCAGAGATCATTAAAACCTTTGGCAAATCCATTGCCAAATTTGAGTTGGCAGAAAGAGAAATTTGACTCTGTGTCTCATGTCACAGACTGTTTTACAGAAAATAGACTGTTACTGTTGATCTGGAAAGGTACAGTCTTTGAATGAGATGTGGGCGTGATTGTTGGCACTTCTACCACTACAGCATAACTGTGACCTAGACCCAACAGTTATTATGTGTCAATACTGTTTTACTAACGTGAAGCATGACACACTACCACCAAGGTCTGTGTTGAACAATATGGAGGCTGATGTGACACTTGGTGAGATTGCTGTGTTGAATGTGTTTGAACCCATTCTCATACAAATGATGAAACCATTCCAGACTATTCTGCATCTCAATACAAGGACATGGAACATACCCTAGAAAGAGCTTGTGAAGTCTCTGAAGGGCTCCGTCATGTATCTGCCAGTACCTCTACAAGAGAATGTGGAGGCAATCTCACATGAGAACAGTATTGTTATTCTTATAAATGAAGTCCCCACAAAGTCTAAGGTTATCTGGTAGGATGTTGTCAGTGTAGAGAAGGTGAGAACTGCTCTCAGGTATCTGAAGAGCAATAATCCCTTCTATGCAGACCTTGACATTGATGAACTGAGCAACATGGGTACTCAGTTTGGAATGCTGGACACAAGGAAGCCAATGATCAAGAAAGTCAATGTTGCAACAAATGAAAATGTGTACGAAAAATACACAGTTCACCATCTACATGGCAGGGACCCAGCTGGAGACAATTTTGATCTCTACCAGATGAAACAGATTGAAGGAAGTCCTTTAAGTATCTGGGAGGCAACATTTGAAGCATGGTGCTTTTCAGATTTGTTTCCACTAGGTAGAGGAGGTCATTTGGATGCATGTGAAGTGTGTGTACCTGGTGCTGAGTACTGGACATCTAGAGTTTTGAACATGGATGGTACATTCCACAGAAACTTTCAGTATTTGTTCCACCTGCTGTGGGAGAGTGAGCTCGGTATACTCTCTGAGTCCATTGCACATACTCGACACCTCACCACTCCACTGAAGGACAAGGACAACACATTGCAGGTGAACTTGACCTCTGTTCTCTCTAGTCTTTGTGGTACTGAGGAATACTGATATTGGAGACAATCTGAGGGCATATCTATGCTGCCAGAGTATGGCACAGTGACATGGTTTGTGACTCTAAGCTGTGCTGAATACAGCTGGGATGAGCTGATCGAACTACTGAAGTGAGCCAACACTGATATTGATGACATTTCATTTATGACTCTTGATGAGATATGCTCACTAGACCCAGTCTCTGTATCCCGACATTTTCACCATCATTTCAATGACATTTTTAAATTCATTTTGTAAAAGGACAATCCACCTCTAGGTCTTGTAGAGTACTGCTTTTGGAAGACGGAGTACATGGCACGTGGCACTCCTCATATCCATATGCTGCTGTGGATTAAGGATGCTCCACAGATTGGTGAGAATGAAGCTACAGAAGTTCATCACTTGTCACATACCCAACAAATATCACAGTCCTATACTGTAGAAGCTGGTGAAAAAGTTCCAATGACATCTCTGAGGCAATTATTGCCATCAAGCAGTAAAGAGTCATGCTGACTGGTACACCAGATGTCACTTTGATTTCCCTAAATGTGTCTGCAAGCAAGGTCACATGAATTAACTATTCTCAGCAATGCATCATCACCTCAAGGCAAAGTACACCAAGAGGGTCTATGAGTTACCCAGGCAGGAGAATGAGGTGTATATCAGTGATTACAATGGTTCCATGTCAAGACAGTGCAAATTACACTGCGATTACAATCTGAGCGAATATTGCATATCGCAATGCATTACGGCGACCGACGATACAGACGAATGTCAATAACAACAATACCATTAACAGCTCACTATCCCTGTGAGCAAATACATATCATGTTATACATTGATATGTATATTGTAGGCTACACCATGTAGATACTCCATGCGTGGTCAGGAGCTGTATTCACTCACAACCTGGACCATTCGCTCCATGAGGTCCAGATACCAAATATGGCTGGACCAGTCTGCCACACCTGAGATGACCTGCTCCATCGTGTACATGGCTCCACCCCCCTGCACCCCCCACAGGAAGATGTGCCCCCCGAAAACCCTCTCTTAAGGATTACCACACCACATTGCACCTGAATCGTGGGGGTAAGCTATTGTCATCAGATGCAAGTATGTTCCTTTTCTCTGTTTAGTTAGCTGAATGTTCACCCAATTTGCACCATCGCCCATATGGCAGAGGTGCTATCATTGATGTGTTGCTCCATTTAATTCTCGCCCAACACAGGCAATTTCCCATAGTGTGCTGGCACTATAATAGTCACCCAACTGACGTTGCTGCAATTGCATAGCTGTTTTGACATGATACCATTACAATCCTACACTTCTTCTAATGTGGCAAGCAAATATTGATCTTCAGTTTGTTGCTGACAACTCACTTGCTCTTGTATAGTACATGACACCGTACATTATGAAACATGAGCAGACAAGCTTGCAGGGTCTTTGGGAGGAAATTTCTAGCTCCAGCCATTACATCACCTCATGACTGTGATCGCTGGGCTTAAAGACACTGTCTCACAGGGAGTGTGGCGCATATGAAGCCAGTGACCATTTGATCAGGACACACTTGTACGGCAAATCTGATGCTGTATGGTTTCTCAGTGTGAACTACAAGAAGAAATGCAAAAGTGTCTTAAAACCTCATCATGAGATTGAGGAACTGATTCACAAAAAAGGTGGCAGGAAAGGTTTATGGTTCTCAAAAGAGGTGGCAGGGAAGGTTAAGGAGAAAAGGATAACATTCAGGAAATATAAGGCAAGGCAATTTTATTTCTAAGGAAACACAGAAGGAACAGGACAGAGAACTATATCATTTAAAGCAGAAGGAGGCTGGGAAGGCTGTCAGAACAGCAATGGCCCAAACTGAGGAAAAGCTGGCCAACTATGTTAAGAAGGGGTATAAAACATTTTACAGGTACATTGGGGAGCAACGAAAGACCAAGGGAAGGATACTGAGGCTTAATAAAGGGGAAGGAATGCAGGCAGAGGGTGACAATGAAAAAGCAGGGGTACTGAACGAATACTTCTACTCAGTGTTCACAAAAGAAGAGGAGGGGGAGGTACATATGCCAAACAATAGAAACACTCTGGATAGAGGTCTTGATACCAGTCTATTCACAGAAGAAAGGGTTCTGAAAGAACTCTTTAAACTGAAGGCAGACAAAGCTATGGGGCCTGATGGGATTCACCCCAGAATTCTAAAAGAACTAAGGGGAGAGCTAGTGACACCACTGACTATCCACTTTAACAAATCATGGGAGGATGGAGTGGTACATGAGGACTGGAGGAGGGCAGATGTGATTCCACTTCACAAAAGTGGGAGCAGGGCAGAGGCAGGAAACTACAGACCTGTTAGGTTGACCTCAGTGATAGGGAAAATGATGGAATCACTTCTGAAGGAAAGAATTGTTGAGTACCAAGAGGCCAGCTGGGCACAGGTCCCAAGGCAACATGGATTCACAGTGGGAAGGTCATGTAAGATGAATCTAATGGATTTCTTTGACTGAGTGGCCAATGTAATAGATCAGGAAGGGTCTGTGGACATGGTCTACCTAGACTTTAGCAAGGCATTTGACACAGTCCCACACAAAAGATTAATATACAAGTTAGCCAGCCTTGTAGTGGGTCCCTAGGTGGTAGTCTGGGTAAAAAATTGGCTGGATAACAGGACACAGATGGTAATAGTAAACAGAGTCCACTCTGAAGAAAGGGGTTACTAGTGGGGTACTGCAGGGTTCAGTACTGGGACCAGTCCTCTTTAATGTCTTTATAAGTGACATTGCAGAGGGACTGGAAGGAAAAGTATGTCTCTTTGCAGATGACAGAAAGCTCTGCAACAGGAATGATACACAAGGGGGGTGGAAAGGATGAGAAGGGACTTGGCAAAGTTGGAGGAATGGTCAAATGTATGGCAGCTTAGATTCAATGTAAAGAAGTGCACAGTAATGCACCTTGGAAACAAAAACCCAGGGGAAGAGTACACAATGGGGGGTGAGATACTAACAACAACAGAAATGGAAAGGGATCTGGGGGTAGTCATATCAGATGACCTAAAGAAGGGCAAGCAATGTGAGAAGGCAGTAAGAAGTGCTGAGGGGATACTGGGATGCATAAGGAGAGGCATCACCAGGAGGAAACAAGAAGTTGTTATCCCTCTGTACAGACAGTTGGTGAGACCCCATCTGGAGTACTGCATGAAATTCTGGAGACCCCATCTCTGCAAGGACATAGATAGGATGGAGGCTGTCCAGAGGAGGGCAACTAAAATGGTGCAGGGTCTGCACCAGAAGACATATGAAGAGAGACTAAAGGAGCTTAATATGTATACCCTTGAGGAAGGAATGGAGAGGGGGGACATGATAGAAACTTTCAAGTACCTCAAGGTAATCAACAAAGTCCAAGAGGGTAGCATCTTTCAGAAAAAAGATGTGCAAGAACAAGAGGGTACAATTTGAAGATAGAGGGTGGATGGCTCAGAGGTAATGTGAGGAAGTATTTTTTCACAGAGGGGATTGTGGATGCATGGAACGGCCTTCCTCAGGAGGTCATGGAGTCAAAAACGGGGGAATTCAAGAATGCATAGGAAAGACATAAGGTAATTCTAGTGGGGGGTAGGAGGAAGCAGGCTGTTGGTTAACTAGGATCTGCAGCTTATCCATTAGATAGGGAAATGGGCATACTAGGTGGGCCAAGTGGTCCTTATCTGCCATCAAATTCTATGTTTCTATGTTTAACTGGCTTTGAACTGATCTTCTTCCAAAAATATCTTTAAGAACAACCTGATAAATGCATACTACCCCAAGAGGCACAGTGGCATGGACAGTATGTGCTTCTTTGAGGTGGCAAAATGGTACAACTACAAGACTGACATAGCACCTGATAGTACACAAGACATTTACAAAGTCAAAGGCTTTGGAAGGTTGTCTTGTCAAGAGACATAAACCAGGGCTGATTGACAACTGTAAGTTGAGTCTCTCCACTGTTAATAGCAAAAAGCATTATTACTTTGCTCTTTTATTCCTATTCAAGCCATGGAGGAATGAGAGCACACTGAAAGGGGACTGTGATATGTATGAAGAACAGTTCTACCTCACATATGAGACCTTCAAAACACAGCACTCTGATGCATATATTCACAGATTGGAGTTAGAGAAGGAGCATTTTGAGCAAGCTAAGATACTGCTTGATGAGAATACTCCTGTTCACAGGACAACA
Organism: Neoceratodus forsteri; assembly: GCA_016271365.2. Taxonomy (NCBI): domain Eukaryota; kingdom Metazoa; phylum Chordata; order Ceratodontiformes; family Ceratodontidae; genus Neoceratodus; species Neoceratodus forsteri. The sequence goes on along the minus strand of CM057449.1, from coordinate 1,120,807,956 downwards.
TTGATCCTGAAGGAGAGGGTACCCCTGAAGCTCGTCTTCTTATGAATGACCCTGAAGTACTCATGGCTGAAGTGAAAGTGCTATGCAGCATGGTTCCCATGGCACCAAGGATCCAAGTCAACTGAAAGAAAACCTGAATCAGCAGCTGCTTCTGGTTTATGCTGCTGTGACAGAAGCAGTGAGACATAGTATCCTACATGAGAACAAAAAATTTAAATGTGGAAACTACAAACCATTACTAATGTTTGTTAGTGGTTTGGCAGGGACATACAAGAATTTTCTAACTGAAGCCATTACAGCTGAGATAAGAAAACACACAGGAGTAACAATGTCTGGTTGCTGTTAGTGCTTTAACCAGACTGGCTGCATACAACACTGGCGGTGTAACTCTATACCAGTTGTTCCTGTTGCCAGTAGAGCAAGGCAAAACTGAAGAGTATTGCAAACTCGCTTTTGAGGTTGCATCTGACCTTCATTCCATGTTCACAAAAATGAAGCTTTTGATTATTGGTGAGATCAGCAAGGTCTCAAATGTCATGCTTGTTTGCATATAACTATGTCTCCAGGAAATTCTTGGAAATGACTACGGTGATGCATTTGGTGGAAAGAGTATTGTGGTGTTTGGAGACCTTCTATAGCTTGCACCTATTAATGGAGACCATGTATTTTCAGCACTGAGCATTCAGCAAGCCAAGAAGACAATTAGGTGCACTGGAGGTATTAACCTCTGGGAGTTGTTCACTTACATAGAGTTGTTTCAAAACATGCAGCAGAGTGGTGACCTGGCCTATAAGGCATTGTTGGATCAGGCTCAGACTGGTTGTTTAACACTACTTAATCTTTCTCTGTTAAACACATGTAGAATTACTCCTGATGGTACCTCTACAGTATAAGTGCTGAATGTGATGTATTCACCGAAGTGTATTCAGATAGTACACGAATAGTGTGTCTCATGCCACGCTTTAAGCAATGTGCTGCATTCAGTACCATTATGTTGCAGGGAGAAGGTCACAAAATCATCATTCTGCATGCAGTTGATGCTGTGGATGGTGTTTGCTTAAGTCAACAGCTGGTAGCAAAGCTTACTGAATAATTGACTGAGCTCAAGTCTGATGTGTTCTGTACAGCTGGTCTAGATGCTGTTCTTACAGTTTGTAAGAATGCACAGATTATGTTGCGTTACAGTCTTGACGTGGATCATAGCATGGTTAATGGTGCAATGGGTCACATCCTTGACTCTCTGTACAATGTACAGAAGACCTTTGTAGAGGCACTTTTCACTAAGAATTCACTAAGAAATTAGGAGCAATAAAAGGCCTAGGCCCATGCTTTAGTTCCTTTATGACATAATTAAATAATTCATACTTCCTCCCATATTGATATAGTTATCTATATTTCTTTTAAAGTTTTCTTTATTGTTACTTATGATCACACTTTCTGGCAATCAATTCCATAGATTAGTTGCTCTAATAGTGTAAAGGTTTTGTTGTTAAGTTTGACAACCTGGAACACCCACAACACCCACAACCCATTCACCAAACTACTGTTAAGTTCTAGGTTGTGAAGGATGTTTATGTAACCAGGAAACCATTTCCATTGTGTGTTGCATATGTGGTTTCAATACACAAGTTGCAAGGCTTAAGTGTGGACTCCGCCTTTGTTGACATAGGCACTGGCAACTTCAAAGATGGCACAAGTTATGTTGCGCTGTCACGTGTTTGTACTCTGGCTGGTTTGCACATTATCTGCATCTCACCACAAAACAGCAGAGTTGACAAATTATGTATTATAGATTACAACCGATTATGGACTCTGTACCAGCCAGATATGCCTCTCATTCCACTACCCATACATGTTGTGCAGTGCAATGATACCATACCACCTTCTGTTGTAACTAAGAGAAAGTGAGCAATCACTCATGAATTGACTTCTGATACTACTAAGAAGGCAGACCAACCACACAATGTCACAAACTCACCTGCATGAAGGAAGTCAGTTGGGTTGGCTGTTGTCCCAGTGTTTGATAACAGTACTGGAGTAAACTGCTATGCTAATTCCACTATGCAAGCTTTTCTCCATATACCTCACTTTGTACAATGCATAACAACTTCACCTGAGACTCCATTATCAAAGGCATTGAAGCATCTTGTACATGATACTTCTAGAGATGGTACAACTGTTCAGTCTCTCACATCATTAAGACTTGTTTTAGGTGGTTATGATGGATATAGAAGTTTTGTGGATAACATGCAGCAAGATGTCACTGAGTTTATGATTGCCATCATAAACTGTTTGAAGGATGAGCAAATCTCTATGTGACAGTACTTTACTGTCACCTATGTCATCAAGTATACTTGTCTGTCTTGTGGTCATTCACACAAAGATATCACAAATAGTGATGCAGCGAATTTAAATTTCACCTGCGGAGTGCCAGCAAAGTGGGCAAATTTGTATCATGGAACAGTTTGAGAAATTTTCCCGCAGAACCCGGAATTTCGCCTAGGTGAAATTTCGCCTTCAGCGGGCAAAATTTAGCCTTCCGCAGTAAAAAATTTCATCCTCCTCAAGGATGAAATTTCACCTTAGACTAGGGTATAACTAAAGTTATAATAAGTAGATCCCTCCCTGGTGGCTGGCAGTCCCTCCTCCCACCTGTCCCACATGTAGAGACAAATCCCTGGTGGCTAGCGGTCCCTCCCCCCCACCTGTCCCATGTGTAGAGATAAATCCCTGGTGGCTAGTGGCCCTCCCCTCACCTTTCCCACATGTAATTGTAAATAATTCAATTATCCATGGTGGCTAGTGGTCCCTCCCCTCCCCTTCACCTGGTAATAACCCGCCCCACTGTGGAAATGTCCAGTAACCCCCCCTCCTGCATCCCTCCGTATCTCCTCTTTTAGTCTTTATCCTGTTAAAAAAAATCTCTGGTGGTCTAGTGGGGTTTTTGTAAATTTTAAACCCCCTCCCGAATCTGATCCCCAGTTCCCAATCCCTGGTGATCCAGTGCCCCCATGGGAATGCCTGTGTTTATTGAAGTCAGTTTCTTCATCAAGTTGTGTGTACATTGAAGGCCTTAGTAAAATCTAGATAGAATATGTCCACTGGTTTAACTTTTTGAGCATGTAACAAATGGGGTCATAAAAGATACGTAAATTAATCAGAAACACATGACCTTCCCTTCTTGAACTAGTGTTGATATTAATCTGCAATGCCCAATTTGTTAATCTGACTGTCCACATGTTCTTTTGCAAAAGACTCCATTATTTACTTACCAATGGCCATAGGAGTATTAGTCTATAACTCTACATTCTTATCTGGATCCCTTATCATGTATTGGGAGCACAAATGTACTTTTCCAGTCCTGGAGGAGAACACCAGATCTGAACAAGGTTTCGAATAGTATGTTTAATGGGGTTGATTTTATATAGCCTTTCATATTGTGTATTGCAAAGTGCTTTACAAAGACCATATACATAGAAACAAGGGAAGGAAAGCTCAGATTTAGTATCAGATTACAGACAAGCTTCGGCCAAAACAAATTATACCATGTAAATACACAGAATAAAGCTCTGAGTCAGTAGATACGTACAGTAAGGCACAAAGCAATAAGGAGCTAATCTTAGCTATTGTAGGCAATGGAGAAAAGATAGTTTTTTATGAGAACATGAAACTGATAAAGGAGTCAAGAGACCAAATTTCTGGACGGAGACCCTTTCATTTGCCTGGTGCTGGGCCAGAGAAAGCTTGACCACCAGCTGTTTTCTAAAGGGAGCACAAAAAAGGTACTGCATGGTTATTTATTTAAAATGTTAACTGGGTAAGAACCCAAGGGCAAATATTGCCCATTTTCCAAGGGAACTGAGGCATAAAGTAATGCAAACAATACATAAACATAAAATTATGAGTAAAAGTTACAACTAGGTGTGGTGCATAAATATTTTGTGTTCAACTGTGTAAACTAAGAATAAGATCCTGATTTAAATAAATATGAATGTCTGGTATGCTTAACTCAAAGTAGAACATAGGGTACGCTTACCCATTGCGGGATAACATCTAACATAGGATGCTCTTAATTAGATGTTCACACTTACCATGAGGTACTCTAGCCCCACTCAGTCTTTCTCCAGCAGCCAGATGTTCCCCGCCACAGTGATCGCCTCCCACCCCCTTCCTAACCAGACACCGCAGCGAGATTGCACAGTTCTTCCTCTCTCCTCCATGGCCAGCTCGCTGATTGAGCTGTCATGAAGCTCATTCATTGACAGCTCAATTGGTGGGCCAGCCTTGTCGGAGAGAGGAGGGCTGTGCCAATCTGCCACTGCCATGCCAGGAATTATGATGGGGTGGGAGCGGGGTTGTGGCAGGGACATCTGACTGCTGGGGAGGCTGGGGGTGGCATTGGATCACCAGGGATTGGGAACTGGGGATCATATTTAGGAGGGGGTTTAAAATTTACAAAAACACCACTGGACTACCAGAGATTTTTTTTAACAGGATAAGGACTAAAGGAGGAGATATGGAGGGATGGGTGGGTGGGGGGTTACTGTACATTTCTGCAGCGTGGTGGTGGGGCAGGTTATTACTGAGTGAGGAGGGACCACTAGCCACCATGGATAATTTCATTATTTACAGTTATATGTGGGACAGGTGGGGAGGGACCGCTAGCCACAAGGGATTTGTCTGTACATGTGGGACAGGTGGGAGGAGGGATGCGCTAGCCACCAGGGATCTACTTATTTTAACTTATACCCTCCTAAGGTGAAATTTCGCCCATGGACGGAAGGTGAAATTTCACAGCAGAAGGCAAAATTTCATCATGGAAGGTGAAATTTTGCTGCGGAAGGAGAAATTTCACCATTCCACCAGGTGAAATTTGGCCACTCCGCCAGGTGAAATTTCACATTCCGCTATGCGAAATGGGTGGAATTTCATGGATTTCTCCCCGAAGCAAACTCCACCAACTTCGCCCACCACTAATCACAAAGTATATGCTCTGGATTTCTCTGTATGTACTACAGTCACATACTGTCTCGTTCAGAGAGCTGTTCAGAAATGCACAAAGTGGCTGGTGGTGCACTAGGTGTGAAAGGACTGTACTCAGACAATACAGCTTAGAACCTCTTCTCAGTATCTTGTCCTTGTCTTGCAGAAATTTGACTCACATGGACTAAGAGTTGACACACCTATCACAGACTTTACAGCTGGTAGAGTCATCTTGAATCAAATCAGATTTGATATTCATGATGTTATTTTCCACCATGAACAATCTGTACATTCTGGCCACTATGTTACTTGGTTCAGGTGCAGTACTGGTTGGGTGGAGTGCAACAGCTACATAAGTACCTTTAAACAGAGACTACCTCATATATTAAAAGATGCCTATGTATTGGTTCTGATAAATTTCAATAACCTTCATCAAGGAGAAGAGTAGATGTACTACATGTCACATATGTCTGTAAGAATGTATAACAGGGCCTGATTCTCTGACATATTCCGTCTGACACAGGGGACTTGTGGTACGGTGACTGACACAAGTCCCGACTTGCATCAGGCACCCGATTCCAGAAGCTGATGCTGCAGGTCCCCGACGACTCAACTGCTAGACCATCTCCCCGATGGTCTAGCATTGCATCAATGGGGGGGCCCCTACAATGGGGCAAGCTGCCGTAAAGTGGCACAAGTGTCACAAACTGCATCAACACTTCTGGAATAGCACAGAGTTGCATCCAGGAGCGTTGACGCATTTGCGGGTCGCATTGCAGCAGACACAGGGCTTGCATCAAGCCCTGCGTCACCTTCTGGAATTGGGACCATTGTGTGCATGATATATAACCTACACTTATGATATGACTGATGTCATTCCTTAGTCAGTAACACATGAAAGAGAATGCATGTTTAATACTGTATTATGGTTTTGTACATTTTACAATGACTACTGGTGTTTTAGTGATTTATGCAATATGCAAAGCTGAAACAGTCCCACAGTGACACAGACTACATGCATAAGCACTTCTCATGCTTCACCTATGATGTTGTACAATGTTCAGAAGAACACAAGTTGGCATTACTATATGTCAAACTAGACTGACCTTCTCTTAGCTGACAAGCTGCACTGTGGCTGTAAAACTATGTCCTAACATGTGTTACAGCACCCTTATGATTTCATGGATTGTACATGAACATGACCTCGAAGCTGCACTCCTTGATTTATTGTGGCAATGTTCATCATAAGCAAGGCCCCTAGAATTCTGCGGCCGCAGAATTTTGCACAAAACCTGCAATCTACCGTAGAACTACTGTGGAACAAGAATTCACTCTTCTTGGTGATTTTTATTAATATTATGTTTATACATAGAATCTGGTTCCCTTCCCTCTTTTATATCCAACCCCTATATGTTCAGAATGTGATGTTATCATTACTATAACATCATACATTAGCTAATGAAATGGCTGCATTCTGCAACAGAAATGAACAGTCACTTATCTACCACAGCTCCCACTGCCAGAGACAGTGGCACAGCACATCATGCATGGTGATATTTGCTCAACCTGCACTACAGCCTAATACAATTTTCAGTCTTACATTGTTGCACTAGGGCCAACTTAAACAAAACCTTATCAATAGCACAGACCTGTTAAGTCCATACCTCACTTTGTACAAACCTATTTGTGCCTTTAAGGTATAGAGATGCTATCTGAAAAGAATAACTGGTAAAATGAATTTAACTGTCTAAATTTTTAAGAAAAATAAAGTAATTATGCCCAGAAAAGTGAAATATAATAATGTGTAGACCTGCTGAAAGAAAAGACCTGTTAAATAAATAATTGCACTGTACGCATTTTTGCCAGGGTTATTGATTACATATTGTCATTAGTTGATAGAATCACCTAAAAGTTATTGAGAAATGTTGTATGCAGGGACAGCTGTTGGGCCAGAGGGTAGCATGCTGCATTTCCATGCCGGCAACTCAGGTTCAGAGATTAGCTCTGGGAGCTGGCTGGGCAGCACTAGGATTGGTGGAACACATCACTGCTCGGAGCCTGGGAAGGTATGGCGCAGTGTTCTGTCTCATGGTGGACACATTGTGATGGGCCAGAGAGCTGCATCTCACAATTGGTTCACATGCATGTCATGGCCTGATGGTGTTACACAGTGTGTCAGGGAAAGCAGGTTGACATGAAAAATGAGTTTTATAATAACTCCTCTATTCCATTTCCAATGGGACCTGTATGAATGAGGATGCAAGTTCATGGAAATAAAATATATATATATATATATATATATATATATATATATATACACACACACACACACACACACACATATATACAGTATCTGTCTCTCTCACCACACACACATATTTGTATGTATGTTACATATTGCATATACATATATAAGTGATATACAGTGGGAACCTCATAAGTGGTGTAGAAAGCAAATATAAATATATAAGTGATAGACAGTGGAAACCTCATTAGTGGGATAGATAGCATGCATATATAAATACCTTATTTATCACGTAAGATCCCCTTTGCATATGTCATTTATGCAGCAGGCTAGGACCTTAAGAGAGAGACATTTGTTTTGCTTTTTTAGGCATACAATTATTTTTATGTCTGTTATTTTTTGAACTAGTGTTACTGTGCTTTCCACCATCCTGATTGCTATAACCACTGCCATGAAAGTGAAGTCAGGATGACAAGCTGGCACTGTGATGTGGTAGTTTGTTAGTGCCGCAGAACTTCCGCAGAAATTACAAACCACCGCCGCAGAAGTTCTGCGGCAAATGGTAGTCTTGCGGCAGAACTTTGTCCCACTGTGCCACAGAAAAGTAGGGGCCCTGATCATAAGTAGTTACTGTAAGGATGTAATACTTCTACTAACTTTAATACTATGATTCAGCCAGTCATAGATGTTAATATTCTATAGGTACATAACTTTCATGACAGACTTTATATGTTAGTGTACTTATGACTATTACATTAACATGTCTGTGGTAATGCAACTGTAGTACACAACTGAAGGGAAGCTCTGTGTTGTTTGTAACAAGTATTATGTCTATTTTTTACATATATTTACAATGCAACACTACCCTACTACATGATTACAGTACCCATACAGTATATTTGTACAACTGTATATGTTCATTGTACATTTGTATACATGGTTTCTTTACTGTACATTTGTAAATTTGTGAGATACTAATGATTAGTGATAGAGATAGTAACAAATTATAGATTTTGGGCCCAATTCTAGAAGAGATACTATGGGCATAACGTGACTTGTGTTAAAAGAAATGGCACAAGTAGCAAGTTATGCCAACAGTTGTGACATACAGTATTCTACAAAGTGGCCTGTGACATGCCACAGGCAACTTGCGCCAAAGTGGACATACGCTAGCACTTACACCGTAAACCCCCTATGACATGGTGCTAGGAGGATCACAGCAGCAGTTGCACCCAATTCTGGTAGGGCAGCAACAAAGTCCCCAAGGTCGGGATTCTAGAACAACCTCCGGAGCTGGCAATGTAAGTTATACCAGCATTTCGATGGTGTAACTGTACTTACATCCTCTGGGGGTTGTGTAACCCTGCCACCAGACTGAACCCAAGCCATGTGCCCACTCCCCCATGCCCAGAACACTGCTGTAGGTGCCCCACTGGGCATCCCCCAGCCCACAATCCCCCATACTGTATGTGCCCCGCAGGGCATCACACACCCCAGTCCCCATTCCCCAAACAGTACAAGCCCCACAGGGCTGCCCATGCACCCAGTGCCCCTGAACCCCCACACCACTATAAGCCCTGCAGAGCAGCTCTGTCCACCCCTGACCCATGCCCCAACCCCGAGACATGGTGCTGCAATCTTTAATATGTGCATATACACACATATCCCTGGTAGTCTAGTGGCCCTCACCCCCACCCAGCTGTGCTAGTCCACCCCACCCCCGACCCATTCCTGTTGTGACTGGCATAACTCACCTCTCTCTCCAGGCCAGCCACCGATGAGCTCCCCGCATGAGCGCTTACTGTATAAACACGCGCAATGAATTGTGCATTGAGGGCATATATACAGTAAGCACACATACGGAACTCAGTCGGCAGCTGGCCATGGAGGTGAGAGGTTGGCTGTGCCAGTCCCCGGCCTCCAATGGGTACTGCGGGGGAGCGGGTAGTTGGGTGCTGCTGGGTGGGAGAGGTGGGCCACTTGACTACCAGGGATGCCTGGTATATGGGCAAATTGGAGGATATCTGGGATTGGGGACAGTATTGCAGGACTGTGGGTTGTGGGTTGCAGTGTTTGTGATGGCACTTTGGGCAGGGGCATGCAACAGCCCTGTGGGGCTTCCAGCTTGTATGGTGGTTGGGGGTAAGAGGTAGCCCTGTGGGGTATGCAGGACAGGAGGGATCTGGGCATGGGGGGCATTTTCACCCTTTGCATCCAGGGTTGCGGCTTATGGCAAACCCTTCAGATATGCCCTTTGTTTGGTGTACCTGTGGGTTTGTAGTAAGTTGCAGGACTTAGCCAACAGGACCCTGCAACTTCTAGAATCGGGTGCAGGGTCCATTTTGCAATGGCGTTTGGCACAAGTCACCTTTGGTGGCGAGTTGCGCCATTCTTCTAGAATTGCAACCTTTGATTTTATATAGTAGTATATTATAATCTTATACTATGACTGTGTATGTTTTCTGAAAAGTACATATAAATGTATGTGTTGTTGCTATATGCATTAGTATTAACATGTTAGTAAGCATAGGCCTTTAAAAAACCACAAAAAAAAAATACCTAGTTCATGATATGTAAGATAATGCACTATTTAACATTCCAAATACTGTTTGTATGTTTCTGTTTAACAGCATATTATGTATAAGTTTTATTTAACATAATCGAGTACATAGTTTGATCTGTAACATAAGTTGATGTGGAAATTTCACCTATTCATGATGTATTACTAGTTGGTGTTATGCAGCATTGCATGTTCTTTTACTGATTGATACTCCAACTACAGTACGTTATTATAGCCACTGAAGAGTCTTACGGTTTTTATAGACAATATATAGGTATTAAGTATTGTAAATCAGACACTGACCTTCATTTCAGTTCATTTTATGTTCCTGATTTTTTCTTTGAATCACCTTCATTAAGGGGTCTAGAGTGTTTTTTCCAGATGCAGCTGTAAACATATATTTACTCACAGTAGCAAAAGTGCCACCATATTTGGGCTGCGTTGTTTACTCTTTGCTTACTTTGTAGATTTTCAATCAGCATTTGGTTTTTCACCCACTCAAGGAACATTAACTCACTCAGCCACACATCATCAATATTAGTAGCAAGCATCTCTGCTTAACCTGATTAAAAATTTCGGTATAAGGCTGACTTAGCTAACTAGTTTGGCTCACAAATCAATGTGGCATTTTATTAATAATTTTTTTATAACTTACTTACCACTGTCTTAAGTTTCCCTTACAAATTATGTTACAGTAATAGGTTGTCTCTAATGATGTGAGTGTTGTATTAAAGAGAAATAGTAGTGGGTATCATAAAGGAAAAAAAATTGAATGCTGCAATCTATACAAAATTTCTGTGAAAGTATACAAAGAATACACCAAAGGCTCCACAAAAGTATGTAACTGTGAACACCACTAAGGACAAAGGTGACTTTGGTGTTGGTGGTGGGAGCATGTACAAACTTGTTTTTGAAATGAGAGTATAATAATAGAAGAATGACCAACATATGTTGGTCATCTAGGGTACTTTAACCAAAACAAACAAAATAATACAGTGTGTGTGTTGTGTGTGGGGGGTAGGTAGGTGCCACAGCCCATGTTTATCAATATGAGTATGTGTGGTAAATACAACAGGCCATGAGCTGTCATACAAATATAACCCTTACATATCGCTGGAGTGCAGGTTCCTCCCCACACTGTGCTACAACATCATGTAATGATTACATTTGCATCACCGCGCATTATTACATGATCTCAAAAAGTAAGGAAATTCATTGCAGAAAAACTCAGTTAATGCATCAGTTAGTGCTGCTTTTACAGTGACAAAAGTCTTGAAATATGATATTAGGGTTCAGGACCCTAACTCTGCATTCCGCCCCACCCCACCCACACACATAAAAGCAGGGGAAGGGGCAAGGCAACACATCCAATCAGAGACAGCCATCATCAGGTAAGAGAAAGAACATACCACTCCATCATCATGGTACACCAACTGTATGAGTTCTGCTGCCATCCCAGTGTCTTGGGGGTACACACGCATGCTGGGCAACCATGGGGGACACTCCACAGCATGGACTGTCTGTGTTTGGTGGAAAAGGTGTAATCAGCAAATCTATCTGTAGAAGTAGACTCTCATCTGTGTTATCATACTGCCCATGTGTAAAAATATGTACAGAATCTATACTAGCATGGTAATGCCAACATTACATGAAAGCATACAGCAGACTACTCTGTACCTTGCAGTCCAACATCATGTAATACTGATAGTCACATGACTGTACACTATTTTCCAATATGACAGTAGTAGAACAGCATATCTAGTTACATCTGTTGTTCATCAAAGGTTACATCAGGTAAACAAACCAAATAACAGTAAGCAATATGTATGGCAATAGGTTATGTTGTCAACAACTTAATGTATGTGTGGTAACAAACCCCCTGACAAAGGTTTTTGCCGAAGTGCAGGGGTCTGGGTAGAGAGCCCAGGTTGAAATAAATTGCATGCTGCTGTTAATTGCTGTTTTCATTCTGCTTTTTGAGCCTTTGAGTGCTGTGTGCGTGGATCTTCTATCTGTAAGTTAAACAAACAAATTACTGTATGCAATGAGTATGAGGGTAGTAAAGGTTGTCACAATGTTTCCCTAACTGACGAAACATAATAGATATCACTTATCTCCCATTTTGGATTGATCCCAGTAATGGCATGCTACAAGACTGTTATTCATTCATTTATTGTCAGAACAGACATAATTTGATATCATGATAGCAGTGAGTACTTACAAGCTATCCCTTTCATTTATATGAGGACTTTTGCTCAAGTATTGTTACTTTAGCAAAAGTACAACCCAGAGGCGAATATTTAGCCATGTAATCTGATGATACTTTTGCAACAATAATGGTACTTTCGTTGAAGTATTGTCTGCTTGTGAGTTTTCCACATTCATTTTTATGACAGTTTCAAGAAAGAACGTCTTACATTTGTGAAAGTACCAGTTCTTCAGCAATCACCCCATTCATCACAATGTGTACTTTCACAAAATTACACTAACATTTTGTAAAACTACATAGCACTTTGCAAATTTGCTGATCTTTTACTTGCACTTTTTAGCTATGGATGCTTATATAAAAGCACTTGCAAAATCTATACATAGCTACTGTATGCAGTCGTTTTCTTGTAACCATCATCTGACTAGTTCAGTGCAGGCCTCTTCAGGTACTGTGCTAACATACTCTGTTATGTTACTTATTTTATTACAGTGCATACAGTAGGGCATCCCCCATGATTGCCCAGCATGTGTGTATACCCCCAAGACACAGGGATGGCAGCAGAATTCATACAGTTGGTGGACCATGATGATGGAGCTGTATGTTCTTTCTCTTACCTGATGATGGCTGTCTCTGATTGGTTGTGTTGTGTTGCCTTGCCCCTTTCCCCTACTTTCATGTGTGTGCAGGGTGGGGGGGAATGTGGAGTTAGGATCCTGAATCCTAACACTGAATTTCCAGACTTCTTTCATTGTAATAGCAGCCATAACTGCTGCATAAACAGAGTTTTTTTGCAGTAAATATATTATTCCAGTATAACATAGCAGTGCACTGTCTATACACAGAGAGCATTGCCACACACACACTAACACACATACACTGCCTTATATGTCATTTATTTACTTATACATTTAACCCTAACTTTTATTGTATTTAGGATAAGCACTGTGACACATTAACACACATGCACTGCTTCATGTTCTGAACAGTTCACAGTACTACAGTATAGCATTACAGCCATTTGCAAACGGACAAAGGAAAAAGTTAATGTACAAGGAAAGGGTTGACAAAGTGCCACACAGGTACACACACACACACACACATATGCACACACACACACAAGAATTTGCCATATTGGGAAACACACAGAGCACTTTGACTCTGCCTGCATGCAACATCCATTTCTTGGCCTTATTTGTTGTACTAATTTTTCAAAAATATAAACAATAACTGATACAATATAAACTCAAAAAGTGATTTACATAAGTTACTGTGTTATTTACTGTTGTCCTTTTTTAAACTCTTGCAGATCTCCTGAACTGATAACAACACTTTACTCTGTGGATCTCAGGCATCTCCCAATAGCCTTTGAGATCTGAACCTCCTTCCTCAGTCTCAATTAAGTTTATGACTGGGAAATGCTGACTAAGTTGACATGTTTATGAGTTATGAATCTTTCTTCAAAGAGAATACTACCCAGATTACTACCCATGATATCACACAAAATAGTGTTTTGCAGCACTGCTCAGCTGAATGAACACAGCAGACTGCTTCAATTGGCACTAGCACGGTGATTGCATTTCACCTGCAATTTTGTGTAGTCCATTCAGAATCTGGAGAGCTCAGTTTTTCTACTGTGATAACAAGACATCCGCAGAGCTCCACCTTGCAGCTGTTAAAATGATAGACTGAGGTAGTGCTTCTGACCATTTAGAGTTTTTTTTTCATGTTTGTGTGAGGCACTCTTACTTTGTGTCTCATTTGCAGATGGATTAGAAATGGGCTATTTTTGTGGAGGGTTTTAGCATTTTTTAAACAATACTGATTGAGGTTGATCAATAATATATTAAGACTGCCCTCCCTGGTGGTCATTCCTACAGTTGTAAGAGTGGCCTCACTTACATTCTTGGGGTATTAGAACCGCTCACTTTTAGTTCATAGCTCTCATACCATAAGGATTCACATGACCACTCTTACATCTGTAAGAGTGGTCTCAACAGCAGTATTAACATACAGTAGAATTGCTTCACTGACTACCTTCAAATCTGATCTGAAAGTTATGGATGATGTGGAGTAGGTCTAAATCTAATGCTTTTATGCTTGACAGTGCAGTTGTATGGATATACTATGCCATTGTTGCCAAGTAAGGCAGATTTCACTTTTACACATTTGTAGTTGTCTATGTATAGAAGTCCACCTTGAGCTGAGATTTTGGAATTTTTCATTGAGATTTAGTGGGAACATGTGGCTATATACTGATGATTGAAAGTGGTTGTAAAGTGTAGCATGCTACTCATGATTGTAACCTGAGGCAACATCTGATCATCATTGAAGGGATTGAAAGGAGGTTCTGAGATATTGAAAAGTATGACCTGTGAGTAAAAGAAGGAGTATTAGGAGACTGCTAATGGAAAGAAAAACAAAAAATTAGGAAACGAGCACAGAAAGTGATTCTCAGATAATGGTAATATGAAGCTACAGAAAAAGTTTTTGGGGGACTTGCTGATAAAGAAGGATAAGTGTATGACTTTAAACAATTGGTTCTACACAGATTAGAAAAGCAACAATAAATCCACGAAAGCATAATACCTAAGCTGTGTAAATAGATATGATCTAAGGAACTGGATTCAGTGACTGACTGTTAGAATTATTTAATTCTGCCCTTATGACTTTGGGCCATAGTTGTTTTTAAATCAGAAATTAAGTGCAGCATGAAATTTGTACTTATCTGGGTTGTTTGGCTGTTTATTGTAAACATAGCACAGATATTTAACAAAAATTTTACTAACTTTATATGTTCATGCCCGTTTTGCCTGCAGGACCACATAACATAATTTGTTGATATACTGTAGCTACACTTAAAAGCAGGTATAGCTCCTAACAGTTTTTATAAATGCCTGCTTGTTTTGCTCAGCAGTGGCCTGCAGAGCTGACTACACTGACAATGGATCTCTGTGCGATTTGTTCTGTTGTAAGGAGGTTTTTGTGGCCTTTTTTCTCACTGAGAAAGAGATACTTCTTATTGCTGTAATTTGCACTGTGATTGGTGCTACTGTACTCTGACACTCTTGGAAAAAGAGTCAAGCATTGGTGTCACTTTTTTATATTCAGTGCTTTAGTGGGTTCATAGTTTTGCCTGTTTTTTCCTATTGTTATGCTAATTTTTAGTTTCAACAGGAGCAATGCATAGTAAATGTCTACCCTGATAGTATAAAGAGTCTGTAAATTTATAACACTCAGTCCTGTGTTTTCTTTATAAAAGGGCTGCTGTTGCTCTGTGGACTGGATCTTGCTCTGGGGAACAGTTGTCCCTATATGTGATTACTGTTTCTGATGCCATGAGCAAGAGTTCATTTGAAACTGGAATTACCACTTGTTGTTTCCACTAGTGAGCTACACCCGAAGGACCTTTCAAACTACATAATCCTAATAAACTGAGCTGGTGGTGGACATTTTTTAGTCAGAGGTTCCATTTCCAAATCTCAAGGCTTTAATTTGAACTGCTTTTTCTTATAGCCGGCCATGAGGGCCCAGATATTTTCACTCAGCCTACCCTCCCCCGAGCTGCTGGACCTCTGCCAGGTATGAAAGATCCTACTCCTCGGCAGTCCTGCATCTGCTCAACTGCTGCTGAAGAGTTTGAATTCTGAGAATTTGGCACCAAAAAAAAAACACATTTACTTTGGGACTTTAAACACACTGTGTCTTCCAACATTGAACTTTCAGTCAGCAGAACAGTATAGATGGTTTTTATTGCCTGACTTCTCTCTTATTTCAATGTCTTTTTACCAATTCTGTGTAGTTACTTTAATACTAGTAGCTTGGGGATAGTGTGGTATCAGGGCTGCCCCGAATTGTGTTTAACTAGCTTAGCCTCTGCATTAGCCCTTCCTGCACACAGTTGTAAAGCACAAAAAAAGAGAATATTTCAAAAAAGAAGTAATTCACTTGCAGTTCCTTTAAATCTAATCAATTTGCTTCAGAAACAGCTTGGCTAGTGCAATTGCTCTCCATTTGTAAACTTTAGAGTTGGTGCCAAGAATTAAATTACATTGGGACCAAAACTTATTGCTTTTAAATACTTCGCTGGAGTAAAATTCACTGCTGTCTCCTTTATTTTAAACCATTCATGGAACACAGTGCAAGTGTACCTCCTCTCCTTTAGAAACATTTGATTATGGCATGAAGCATGAAGTTTGGGACTGTAAGTTAATTTTCTGTTGCAAATACAGTAGCTCCAGCAGGTTGAATTTAAACACAAAAAAAGAAGAGAAGGAAATAAATTTGTTTTCACTTTTTACAGCCTGAGCATATCAGTACTTAGTCTTGCCAGTGAATCCAATTTAATTGTGATCCCTCCCACTGCCTGTACCTCTCCCAGTTGTATATGGTTAATCATGACTCTCTCCTTTTTGTCTCCACAGTGGTCGGTGTGGTTGTGAGGGCCCAGAAGTTTTTACTCAGCCTGCCCTCCCCTGAGCTGCTGGACCTCTGCCAGGTACAAAAGATCCTACTCTTCAGCAGTCCAGCATCTGCTCAACTGCTACTGAAGAGATTAGCCCACCAACGCTTTGCGTTGGCTACCCCACCACCCCCACCACTACCACACTTGGTCAACAACTGTATTTATAGTGCAGCTCACATCATGTGACTGGCTCAAAAACAATCAGCCTTAAATCCCACTTGTAGGTTATAATTGCTTTCCACTAGAGGTTGCACACACACTTCCTCCCAAAACGCAACTCCAAATCTCCTGTAAAAAAAAAACTATGGTGATCACTCTACTGCACTCTCTATATGATTACTTGCTTCTCACAGCAGCCCCTCATATCATGACACCCTCCCCATTACCATCCTCATCCTATTTTTTTCTCCACAGTGGCCCTACCCCCCTCCATCTACCCAGTGGCCCTGGACTGTCAACAACTGGCCAAACCCATGCCTTTAACCACTCACAACTTCATCACCTCCATCCTCCCTTTACAGCCCATCATCCAATATCACTCTTGGACTCCTAGCACCACCATACTGCCCCTTAGTTTTCATGCTGGTCTGATTGCGCTAAAACTCCCTGCTCAAGATACCTCAGTCACTCTTACTCAATCTCCTTCCCCTGATAGTAAGAACAAACTAGCCCTGACAAAGCTCCTGGTTACCATGCTGCTGCTATTGGCAGGGGATATTGAACAAAATCCTGGCCCAGTCCCCCCATTTCAACTACCCTGTGGCCTAAGGTTATCACATTTGAACATTAGTAGCCTCCTCAAAAATTGCAATGCTCCAGCCAATTGTCCTATCCCTAAATTGGATGTTCTTATCATAACGGAGACACGGCTAAAGTCCCACACCAAGGATGCATGCATCTCAATTCATGGGTACAATGTAATCTGACAAGACCAGCATAGTGGCAAAAGGGGAGGTAGCATAGTCATGTACATCAACTCCACCCTTAGATCAACCACCATAGTGCTCCCTCTCCCATCCTCACAAACTATAGAATCCTTGATGATAAAAATCTCCCTTCCTCATACTGTTCCCATCTATGTAGATGGCTCATACCACCCCCTGACCCCCCCCATATCCTCTATCAAGGACCATCTAATGGCCCTCAACTCCCATGCACCAGAAGGTGAGCTACACATCTTAGGTAAGTTCAATAAAAATTGGCTTGCCCCTCCTGCTCTAAAGTATGGAATAATGTGCCCACTCTAAACCTGGCCCAGCTGACCATGGAACCCTCTTGCCTAAACCCCAAAACACAGAACCACTCTCTGTTAGATAGGTCCCTCTCCTCCCACTCTCACGGGATTATCTCATCCAGACTCCTTCCTGACTCCGTAAGTGACCATCACCTAATCTACTCAATTAGGAAAGTCTTCAAGCCAACAGCCCCCCTGAACCCTGCAAATCAGATCATATAAATCTCTGGATCTTGCATCTCTCGTAAATAACCCTGGCAAACATAGACTGGTTTGCCATCTCATGTGCCTCCTCTGTAGACTCTGCACTGGCTTTTTTTAAGACCAGTTTCCTCTTGGTCTGGGACATCTACGCCCTCCCCAGGTGTACCGGGGCATGGGGAGCCCACCTGCCCTGGATCTCCACTGATGTTATGACCAGTCTCCAGGCCAGGGAGCAGGCCTGGAGGGCCCATAAAGCTACCAGCTATCACTCAGACTATCAGAAATACCATGTCCTTCAAAATGCATGCACTAGGCAAATAAGACAGGCAAAAGCAAATTATTGCTGATTAACCTTCCTCTCAAATATAAATCACCCCACAACATTTTGGAAAGTCATTCAATCCCTCTTCTCCCCCATCCCAACCACCCACCCCTGTCATTAACACAGGGGATACCACTGTTGAGGACCCTTTAGCAGTGGCCGCAGAGTTCAACTAATTCTTCACAAACTACTGCATCACTGCTGTCCTCTCTCCCCCACTCTACACCAGCACATCCCACCACACCTCAGCCTGCCCAAGCCACCTCAAATGCTTTTGTTTTCCAACCTGCTACCCCTGCTGACATGTACAATGCCCTGCTAAGACTAAATCCATCCAAAGGCAAATGCTCCTCTGAGTTGGATGCTAAAATGCTCATACTGTCTGCCCCAGCCATTGCTTCCCCACTGGCCTCTCTTTTCTATCTGTCCTTCTCTCTTACCTCTATCCCAGCCAAATGGAGGCATGCCGTGGTCATACCTCTCCTAAAGGATGGTGACCCTTCCCTCCCAGGAAACTACCACCCTATTTCTCTTCTCCCCATTCTAGCTAAACTGCAAGAACATCTAGTCCTCTCCGAGCTCTTCTCCTTCCTTGAATCTACATCTTTCTTCACTCCTTTCCAGTCTGGTTTTAGGAAGACCAACTCCACTACCACCTCCCTCCTAAGGCTCACTGATGCCATTCTAATTGGTATGGATCAAGCCCATATTACCTCAGCCATCTTTGTTGACCTCACAAAGGCTTTTGACACTGTCCCACACCCTCTCCTCCTCACCAAGCTTTTCCTAGCTGGGCTCTTCAGCATAGCAACTGATAGGTTCCACTCCTATATGATGGGCAGTTCCCAATCCATCAATCTGTTTGCTCAAGTGTAGCCCATCAATGCTATAATATATATATATATATATATTCCACATAATCTAATGCTATAATATTCTGCTCTATCTATATAGTCTTCCCAATATCTTATACATCCCATTTTTTCCTGCAAGGTCCATTGTCACAGCCAATTATTAATCTGCTGAAGTTTTTCCGTATTTTGGTGTCCTGCTCTAGGGACTGGCAATATTTCTGAGAACACTATATCACACTTCAAGTTTTTTGTTTAACATAGAAACACAGAATTTGATGGCCGATAAGGATCACTTGGCCCACCTAGTCTTCCCATTTCCCTATCTGATAGATAACCTGTAGATTCTAGTTAATCCACAGCTTACTTCCTCCTACCCCCCACTAGAATTGCCTTATGTCTCTCCCATGCATTCTTGAATTCTCCCACTGTTCCTGACTCCACAACCTCCTCAGGAAGGCTGTTCCATGCATCCACAACCCTCTCTGTAAAAAAAATACTTTCTAACATTACCTCTGAGTCATCCCCTCTATCTTCAAAGTGTGCCCCCTTGTGCTTCTCTATGTGTATCTTTAAATTCCAAAATAATTTCTGGTATGCTTTGTCTTCTTGCGTTATTGACTCCAGCATGTAATATTGTAGTTGCGGTTCCATCTTTCTCTTTAATTATATCTTTCAGCATGTTCTTGATATCCCCAATCTTTGCCCCTGAGAAATAACTTGAGGTTACAACTTCTTTATTCACATAGGTTGTATATATATCAGTGTATTTAATGATAGAGTCTCCTAAAATATGCACCATTTTTCCACTGCTGATGTTTACCTCATTTTGACCACTCCCACCACTATTGTTTGAAAGACTGACTTCAGAATCCATGAGCAATTCCTTACTTCCTCCCCTGTTTTCTTGTATTGTTTTTGATTTTGTTTTTGTACTAATGCTATTTGCATTTCTCTCATAAACCTCAGTGAACATGGAGTTTCATTTTACTGAGATGTTCCTGCCTCAGAACTGCTGCTTTCTAATATAGTACCACAGTGAGTAGCATGTATTTCTTTTGCTGAACAAATTGCTGCTTCTCCTTCCTGCTCTTGTACTGCTTTTGTAAACTACTCACTTTCTTCTTCGAACAATAACAGGGTTCATACCTGTTTTCTAGAGTTATTCTACTGCCCATTGCTCTTCTCCTTCCTTTCATGGGTTTGCACTGTTGTATTTCATAACTGCTGTCTTCATACTCATCTCCCCTACCTCTCTCCCTGTTTTCCTGTTTAGACCCAATTTTAACACTCTCTTCCTCCAATAAACTGATTCCCATGTCTTGAAGCATTATTTCCTGGCTTAATGTAACTCTTCTTATTTCAGCTTCTAATAATTTCTGCCTTAGGTCTTTTATTTCCACACATTCACTACAAGTGTAAATTAGCACTTCATTAACTAATTCTGTGCTAAATTTCCTGCACATTATACATCTAATGCCTATACTCCCTCCTTCTAATTTTATAATATTGGGATCCAAGCTACTTATTTCTGCTTACTTTGCACTTACTCTCTTGTTATGTGTACTATTTGTCCGCTTGCCCGGCTTCTCCTGCTGACACTGCTGACATGTGCAGATGCACTGCACATATCTTATCATGCATCTTCATGCATGACGAGCGCGTGCCCCACTTGCTCAGGACTCTGGATTTAAGCCCAGTGAACCCAGGAGTCTGTTAGTCATGTGACCTTCATGAAGCACTTGATCATTCTGGTTTCCCTTAAAAATACCTAAAAGCAGCTAATCTACTCTTGTAGGGCTCCAGGGGATACAAAAAGAGACTATTTGGAAATGAAATAGTCAAATGCAATAAAACACAGCTCCTGCTAACAGAGCTTAGTCCCCAGCAGATGATGTGTTCTGGAGTCCTTAATTCTATCACCAAGGGCTACACTTCTCAGCAACACTTTCACCAGACTCCACTCAAAATTATGCATGGCAGGTTAAAAGTATGGCAGAAACACAGATCTCTGAACAGATTGACAGCACTTGTGCTCGGGTCTGCGTCACTACCTCAAGGGAAGTCTAGCAGCATAGGCACCACTAAATCTGATCAGACCCCCAAAGGATAGTTAACCAGTTTGCAGCTCCCCAGCCATGCCTGGGCCATTGCACTTGCGTTAGGGTTAGGGATGTGCTTAATTACTCCCTATCAATGAGAAGGAGCCAGAAGGAATGGAAGCAGAGGGCCATCCAAAGATACTTCCTCCAACTGAACCCAAGCTTGGTCCCCCCCGATCAGTGAGAAAGGCCAGTTGTGCAGCCACATAGTATGTGTGAAAATATGGAAGGAAGAGAAGAAGCAAACCAAAACTCACTCCACAGGCAACAACTGTGCAGAGTCAAAAACAAAGCCACAGACAAAAGAAGACAAGCTACTATAACATTTATTTAATGCAAAATGCAAAAAAATTATAACACGAAGGCTGCTTACAACCTGTAGCTCTAGCAGAAGCAGCAAACAGGAAATAATGTATACAAACCCATGACCGGTTTCGTCCTATGGCTTCATCAGAGGGGTATTCTGTGAGCTGCTGTGCTATATAACTAGGATCCAGTTTAAAGTGACAAGCACTTAATTTATGTTACTAAAGCAAGTTACTGAATTAAATAGAAAGGATCCAGTACAAAGAGACAAACATTCAAAGAATTTAAAGCACAGCAAGCAACCAATATTTAAATAGTGAACTGCATAACTAGGAAAAGCCAGTCATAGCAGAAAATAATATTCATGGTAGAAAGTCCATATTAATTCCTAAAAAAAAAATGGAATGTCGGCACAACCAGCTGTCTTAAATGCAGGCAGAGGATCCAGAGGCCAATAATTTGCTAATTGGAAAAAAGAGACATAAGTTCATTTAGGAACTGGGAAACACCACCATACATAGCCACAGTATATATCAGCTGGAATACCTGATAAAGGGACATAATGAATTCTGTCATTGAGGCCAGGAGCATACAAAGCACCCAGCTGCACAATCCACATTGCCTCTCTCGTGGGAGTTAATGCATCAAGTTCACCTCCCCTTTTGCCTAACCTCAATCTATACCACCAAATCTAAAGTGGTGAAAACCTGGGTCCACTTATGAGCTAATGTGGTTTGCCAAAGCATTACTATAATCAGTCTTGACAATGTTATGGATATGTTTCCCAATACACATTTTAAAGGGGCAGGAAGTCTTTCCCACATAAAAAGCTTCATGTGAACATGTGGCCAGGCATACCACATTACAAGTGTCACAGTTAATGAAAGATCTAACATCAAATGTTTTTCTGGCATTTACACTTGTAAAATTAGAGGATTTTAGAATGTTAGGGCAACAGTTGCATCGCGTACACTGAAAAGTTCCATTTGGGAGGGTGAAGCCAGGTGGAAGCAGTAGGGCAATCATTCAGTGCAGGTTGTCAACAATATACTAATCTGTTACCCAAATTCTTACTTCTTTTATGGACAATTCTTTGAAGGTCCTGTGCATAATGTT
Source organism: Neoceratodus forsteri (assembly GCA_016271365.2). NCBI lineage: Eukaryota > Metazoa > Chordata > Ceratodontiformes > Ceratodontidae > Neoceratodus > Neoceratodus forsteri. Next base: position 1,120,785,362 of record CM057449.1, on the reverse strand, counting down.
TCAATATTGGATCAGACCTCAAAATGGACCAATTCCGATTAATAATGTTTCTAATGCTCCCACTCTGTCTACAGTAAGTAGTGACAAAGTTAAACTGAAGTTGTGTCTGACTACTAGAGTCCACCTCTTGTCCCAATAATTTGATTCTGTCATTTCTCCTGGCACAATCCCATGCCTTCTCCACAACATCTTTTTTGTACCCCCTTGCTTTAACCCCTTCAGACAGTTCAGCACTATGAGTTTCTAAATCAGAATTACTGCTGCAGTTATGTTGTACTCTGAGAAATTGGTATTTTGGTATTTCGTGGATGGTGTGGTGCATAGGTGACAGCTGGAGGAGTTTATTTTCTATATAGATAAGTATCAATAGATCCATCTTGAAATTTAGTAACTCTAATATCCAAAAAAGTAATGCTTATTTGATTTGCTTGTATGGCAAACCACAAATTTGGATTACTGTTTTCCAGGTATGAAACAAATTGGTCCAGCTCATCCCTGCCAGCCCTCCACACCAACAATATGTTGTCTGTGTATCTTTTCCATAGGTCAATCCTATCATAAAAAGGATTGACCTCTCGGTCATAGACAGTTTCTCTTCCCCGATTTCCTAGATACAGGTTTACATAATTTGGTACAAATGTAGCACCTATCATAGTACCCTTTATCTACAGCCAGTATTCATCCAGGCAAAGAAAAACATTAGAAGTTAATACAAAGTGAACACATTGAATCAAAAACTTCTTAAAATCCTAACCAAAGTTTGTACCAGCATCCAAATACTGGTGGAGTGCCTCCAAACCCCCTGAATGGGGAACATTTGTGTATCAGGATTCCATGTCTAAGGACACCAACTACAAAATTTGTTCTATGTGCATATCCCCCAAAATATTCAAAATCTGTCTGGTATCATGGACGTATGACAGCAGGGTCATAACTAGCTCCTTAATGCAGCTGTCTACAAACTTAGACAACAACTCCATCAAGGAGCCAATGCTGGCCACAATTGGATTATTGGGGGCATTGCAAATTTTTATGGATTTTTGGGAGAAGGTACAGGATGGCACATACTGGGTGCTCCACCATTAGAAATGTCATAACATGTTTGGGTATCACTCCATGTTCCTTGCTAATCAACAAAAGGCTATCAATTTCCTTTTTGAACTTTAAAGTGGGATCAGATAGCTACTTTTTATAGAAGTTGGAATTTGACAATTGTCGTTAGAGGTGGATGAAAGTTGCAGAACATTTGTGAAAATTCAGAAATTTTGCAGAATTTTCTGAACTTCTGCCATTTGTGAGATTGCAATCTTTTGAATGTGTTTGGCAGATTTTTGCCCTGTTCTGTGGACATTTTTGGCTGAACTGTGGAATAGTTCACATGAACTGTAGAATAACAGTTCTGAGGAATTTTTATTCCACAATTTAATGAATTATTCCTCAGTAAATGTAATTATTCCACAGTTTATTGATCCATTCTGCAGACTTTTTTCTCTGCAGTTTAATGCAATAATCTGCAATGTATCAATTTTTTTCCACTGTTTTAAGTTGGAATTTCCAAGAAAGTTGTTAATTTGATTTGCACACTTTCACCGAAGCAAAAATCCACATTTTATGGAAATTCCGCCTGTAGAAGATTACTTTTTGCACACCTCTAGTTGTTGGACAACCTCCTCAATATAATAGGCAGTCTCTATTACTACCACTGAACCTCTCTTATCTGGTGGCTTAATTGTAAGCATGTTATCTTGTTCCATTCCTCTAAATGCCTCTTGTTCTTGTTTGCTTATGTTAGAAAAGGGAGATGGTCTCTGATTGACAAGGAGCAACTTAAAAGTCCTCTTCACACAAATGCTAAAAAAGACTGCAACCATCTGATTATATATGGGATTAAATGTAGATATTGGATGATAACGTGACAGTAAATCAGTGCTAGAACTGTTATTACCACTTGACAATTCCAAAATCCAGATGGAAGAATCTGATGGAGATGAGTTAAAGTCCCAGGAATCATGACTAAGAATATATGGCTGTATGCAATGTCTCTCTTGCCCATCTCAACCATGTGGCTCACATATATTGTCTATCTGTTTGCCCATTACTTATTTGTGGAAAAACAACTTAAGGTTCAGGCACCTGATTAGGTGATAGCGATCTAGGTATAAATCAAGGGGTTTTACTTCTTGCATGGGGATGAATGTAAGTCCTTTATTCAGCAAGGAGATCTCCATTTCCAATCATGTTTGTGAATAAATATTTACCGCTTTCACTTCTTGTGTGGTGTTTTAGTTTTTTTGTTGCTCTGCTCTTCTTTGTTATGTTTGTGGAAACACCAACCTCTGCCCCATCGCCTTGTACATTTGATTCATCCTGAAAGGTGATTGTTCTTGGGCTCCAATGGGGCATATGTGCTGCAGTTTGTTAGTTGCAGTCTAGAAAAGGATAAACATTTTCTACTTCAGAATCACTCACAGAGTAGTAACTAGAAGAAGGAGATCTGCTTTGTTTCAAGATGGATTTACGGTGACTTCTACCCCAGCTGTGACCTCTATCATTATTTTTAAATCAGGTAAACATCTTTTTTTTTTTTGCCATAATCCCCTCTGTCCCATTCAAATTTATGGAGTTTAGTTGCCTTGATTTTTTTCTCTTGTTTATCAATTGCTACCTTTAATTTCTTTTCCAACTCCACAAAATCCAGATGTTCTTTGAACTAATTTACTGCTGCTTGTTTCTCCTTTAATTCCACTTGCAATGCCAGTTGTTAGCATTATAGTCTTCAATAATGCACCTACAGTAATTGGCTGCATTGTAGCAGAATGCATAGTTTCCATCAAATGTATAAAAAAAAGTCCCTGTCCTGCCCGTAGCCAGGCAACTTAGTTCCTGAGGCACTCTATTCACTTTGATATATACCTCAATTGAAATGTTATTCCAATAATGTATTTTTAATTTTAACACAATTCTTTCTAATGACATGAATACAGTATACATCATTTTCTCAGTTTCCAAAACTTCCCCAGCTATAGGACCTTCAACCATCACAGTGACTGCTGCTTCTGGGGGTGAATCAGTAAACAGGTTGCTGTCTGGATCCCCACAAATCACTTCTAAAAAGGCATCTCCCACATTAACAAAACCACTGTCACCATGTAGTATTGAGAACAAAGCTAAGTGGAAAAAATGCTGCTGCTGCTGTTAAAATAAATACAGTGTGAGTTTGTAAATCGAGCTTAGTGAATTTCAATGCTTGATAATCAGAGACCACGGCCCTTTACTAATATAAGCAAACAAGAACAAGAGGCACTTAGGAGACTAGAACAAAATAAAATGCTTACAATTAAGCCAGTTAATAAGGCAGGTTTAGTGGTGGTAATGGACACTGCCCATCATATTGAGGAGGTTGTCCGACAATTGTCAATTTCCATCTGAGGGAGTGCTTTTTCAATAATACAAAACACACACAAAAATGGAAAATTAAAAGCTTTAAGTAGGGTAAGTGTGATTTTGTTTAAATGAGATACATGAAAACTCCTCTGAAAGGAGAGAATGAAAAACGTTGAATCTTACTATTGAAACTATTAGATGTTAGGAAAAGAACTCAATATATTAAATTGATATTCACTCCTCTCATCTTAGACTTGCTGATATTTGAAAGTTAAAAGGGGACAACATATGCAAAAATGGATAAGCAGTTTAAATATACTTGAGTTAAAGAAATAATAAGAGAATGAAAATTGTTAAAAATGTGAATATTTGTTTTTTAGTTCTTTTGAATTCACCTGATATGTGTGACAAAGGCAAAAACTGATAGCCAGAAAAATTAAAAGCTATTAATGAACCTGGCAAAATGTATTTTGCTTTATGGAATGATAAAACATTGTCCTATATGTACAAAATTTGGGAAAACTATTTATTAAAGTACATGGCCATGTAGTCATAACATCATCATGATCATCTTTTCTTTATTGGAAGGCAAATTGAGAGCAAGCTTTCTTTTACAAATGCATCCAGTAAATACATACACTAAGACATAACTATAATACAGTACAAACATACACAAAGTTGCATTAATATTTTAACACTCAGATAATATGTAGAGTTTCATTTATATTTTAACACTCATACTATAAAATCAAGACAAATAGTACAACTATCCAAAACAATTACAGCTGCTTAAAATCAATCTTGCAAGTATTGCCTTAAAACAAGAATAGAGGAGCAAAATGCTTACATTATACTTTTTCTTAATTATTTCCCATTTATGAGGGACATCAACTGCTAGGGTAAGATCCCCAAATTTTGATCTAGTTCTGGGAATGCTATAGAAGGGCAATTTGTCTGACATTAAGCTAAAATTTGAACAGATCCTAGTACAGTATGCAAATCACCACGGAATGTTATGCTAGTCCAACTTTAAGCAGAATTGTATGGTGCCAAAAGGCCTCTCACACGGTTTGCAAAGGGTGCTAACAGATGACATAGACATGTGTTTCGTCCTACCAGGACTCATCAGTATCCTCATCGTTTGACACCCCAGTGGAATGGACCAGCTACCCTAAGACAGTGTGTCTTGGATATATGTGGTGAACCCATTAAAATAAAAACTATTTAAAGACAAAGAACCTCTGTGTCACAGAGGTTCTTTGTCTTTAAACAGTTTTTATTTTAATGGGTTCACTATAATATATCCAAGACACACTGTCTTAGGGTAGCTGGTCTATTCCACTGGGGTGTCAAACAGATGAGGCATACTGATGAGTCCTGGTAGGATGAAACACTTGTCTATGCTCATCTGTTAGTACCTTTGCAAACCGTGTGAGAGGCCTTTTGGCACCATACAATTCTGCTTAAAGTTGGACCAGCATAACATTCTGTGGTGATTTGCATATGCAGCCCATGATGCTTTGCATTGTGTGGGCATGTGTGATTTTGTATTTTCTTGAAACTTGGCTTCCCAGCCAAATGCCCTTTGGGGTAACCCTTGCCTCAGTGTTTGCGCACATAGGTTGTTTGTCTAGTACAGTATGTAACATGTCCAATAGAAATGAAGAAAGGGCCTTAATAATGAATCTATAAACATAAAGATGCCAGAGTAATTCTCTTTATTCTGTCAATGAACCCCACCCTACTTCAGCATACAAACTACAATGGTGTGTTTTCCACGGTAATCCCATAATACAAACATATGAAATTGTCAGCAGACACAGGGCATTCGGTTTATCTAGTCTGCTCAGGTGTGTAGCACGCTGTCTTGTTAAACTGCCGATGCCCCTTCCCCTTGCTCCCCTTCTAACTTAGTGCCCTCCACTTCCAACCTCTCTCCCTTCCACCCTCTCCACAGTTTTGACCTTCCATTTGGCCCTATCCCATCCTCTCTTAAAGCTGCCCATCATCTGCAGTGCCACTACTTCTTCTGGCAGCACATTCCAACCAGCCAGTACCCTCTTTGTGTAATAGTGCCTCCTTACCCCTCTCTTGAACCTTCTCCCTCCAATTTCAGGTTGTGTCCACTCGTGTCCCTCTCCCTTTTTAACCAAACAAGCCATCTGAGTTAACTCTGTTTATGCCCTTCAGGTACTTGAATGTGTCAATTATATCCCTCTCCTTTCTATCTTCCAGGGTGCACATGTTGAGCTCCATCAATCTCTCCTCATATGTCTTGTCCCCATCCCAAGGATCATATTCATCACCCTATGCTGGACCTCTTCCAATAGTCTGATGTCCCTTTTCAGATATGGGCACCAAACCTGCACGCTGTACTCCAAGTGCAGCCTCACAGGTACCTGCACAGGGACAAAATGACTACCTCCTCCCTCCCTCCTAGAGGTGATTCCCCTAGTGATGCATCCCAGCATTCTGTTTACCTTTGCAGCTGCCTTCCTGCACTGTGCCGAGTGTTTCATGCCCCCTGTCACCAGCACTTCCAGATCTTTTTCCTCATCTGAAGTGGCCAACTGCACTCCCCTCAACCAGCAGCTGTTCTTTGGGTTCTTAGCCCCCAAGTGCAAGACCTTGCATTTTTGGCATTGAACCCCATTTGCCACGTGGCCAACCAGCACTCAGGTGTTGCCAAATCCTGTTGCAGTACCTGGCCCCCTCCCTCACTATCCACCTCGGCACAGATCTTAGTGTCATTTGCAAAGAGGTTGATCTTACTCCTTAGACGTTTTGCTATGTGTACTATAAATACATTAAAAAGGACTGATCCTAGCACTGACACCTGTGGTATTCTACTGGTTACTGCCCTGAGTGCTGGAGGGCTCTCCCAACTACTACACTCTGCTGCCTGCCCTGCAACCAGTTATTTATCCACCTGACCAGCTTCCTCCCAACTCCTAGGCTACTTAACTTGCTGTTCAGCCTTCCATGGGGCATGGAGTCAAACACCTTACTGAAGTCCAGGTACATCAACCACATGGCCCCTATCCAATGACCTTGCTACCCAGTCAAAAAAGTCAACAAGGTTGGTCTGATATGATCTCCCAGACAAAAGCCCATGTTGCCAGTCATCCTGTAAGCCATTCTCCTCCAGGAAACACACCAGCCTTTCCTTAAGTATAGTCTCCATCAGCTTTCCCACAATGGCTGTAAGGTTCACTGGTCTATAGTACCCAGATTCATCCCTGGGTACACTCTTGTGGACTGGCACCACATGTGCCATCCTACAATCTCTGGGCACACATCCAGTATTCAGGGAAGTGCTGCACAATTCTGCCAGTGGTCCCACCAGCACTCTACCAGCTCCTGGTACCCTAGGATGCACTCCATCTGGACCAGGTGCCTTATCCACCCTTAGGACCTTAGTCCCTCTAGCATTCTTTGACTGAGATCTCAAGGTTCATCACCTCCTTCCCCGCCCCTTTCCACCTTCCCTGAGGTGTAGTCCCATCCTTCTCCCTGGTGAACACTGAGCAGAGGTACTCATTTAGTACTTCTGCCTCTCTCCTACCCACCTTCCTTCATAATACTTACAATCTTGTCCTTGCACTTCCTCCTCTCCCTATATACTTAAAGAAATCTTTTCTTCCTCCTTGATCCCTGTGCCAGCCTTAGTTCTTTTGTAGCCTTGGCTGCCCTCACTACTTTGCTCACTTCCCTGGATTTATTCAGGTATTCCTCCTATTCTCTTCACAGCAGGATCTTTTTACATTTCCTAAAGGCAGCTGTCTTTCCCCCTCACATTTTCCACTACCTCTCCATTTACCCAGCTAGGTCTCTTGTTCCTGGCCTTCTTGCTTTGGTACTTGGTGCAAGAGCTTGTGGCATCTGCCAGACCCCTCTTTATGATGTTCTATTTTGCTTTGCATCCCTGTCCAGGCTGATGTTGTCTAGGTGCCCTTCAAAATGGTTCCCAACCTGCCAAAGTCTGCCCTCTTAAAATCCACCACTCATGTTTTGTAATGCCACATCCTTTCCCAGATTAAGGAAACCACTCTGTGCTGTGGTCACTTCCTGCTAGGGGTCCTCCACCTCAATGCCTTGGACTAGCTCTCCATCTGTGAGTACCAGGTCTAGAATGTTCCCCTCCCAGGTTGGTTCTATTACCTTCTGTGAAAGGAAGGTTTCCTAGAAAACCTCCAGGAGGACCTGTTCTCTGGCACTTGAGGTGGCTGGGGTATTCCAAACCACCTCAGGTAGATTGAAGTCCCCAACCACCACCATGTTACCCTTACTGCTAAGTCTCTTAATTTGTTCTCCCAGTTCCCTGTCCATTTCCACACTTTGGGATGGTTGTCTATACACCACCCCCAATCTCACCCTCCTACCCTTGGAGTGCTGTAGATGAATCCATAAGGCTTTGGCCTTGCCCTCCTCCCCTTCTTTCCTGTTGCACAATATCCCCTCCTTAGCATATATAGCTATCCCTCCCCCTTTCCCTTTGTCCCTGTTCCTCCAGTACAGTTTGTACCCAGGGATCACTAGATCCCAGTCTTGGTACTGGGTGGCCCATGTCCACCTCCCTTCCACCATTAAAGCTTGCAGTTCTACTCTTTCCCATTGCCAAGGTTTCTTGCATTCAGTGAGACCACCCTCCACTGTGAGTTCTTCCCCTGTTTGCCTATAATCTTTTCCCTAACTCTTCCCTTTTGGCTTTTACTTGTCCTTTTCCTACCTTTCTGTGAGAGGGAGCCTGGTGGTCTCACTTGCCTGGTGGCTGAGTTGCTGCCCCCACCCCACCTGCCTAGTTTAAATTATGCTTTTCTGCTATGAACTCCCCCAGCTTTTTCTTTAGGACCTCTGAGCCTTTCTTACGCTAAGTAATAAATCTAAGTGCACTATGATAGAAAGTGTCAAATGCATTCAAGGCTTTTACAGTTAAGTTTCTATAAACACAATCTCCATAATACAAAACTGACAAAAAAGTTAATTAACTAAACGTTTTCTAAGTGGATAACTAAATATGTCTTGTTCTTGTAGAAAAAAGCCAATAATTTCTTCAGCTTAACAGCAAGATTTTCTTCATGAAAAATAAATGATAACTTACCATCCAAAATTAAACCAAGATATTTGTAAGTTGTTACTCTAGCAATTTCTGTTCCCTCATTCGATTTCACACTCAGATCAGGTAATGATCTATTTTTGCTTAGGAACATTATCCATTGAGTTTTCCAGTCATTAAGCAATAGACGTAGAATATAATAGAAGTAAATGGTGAATTTGATTAATTGGTAATTATATATCTGGGTTATATATTAATAGTCAAAACATAAAATTTATTCCAATGAAGCCCTATAGATGGAGGTTAAATGAATTCTTATTAGTAGATGATAGTATGTTATCTCGGTTAGAGGAAGCATTGTTGGAAATTATCAGACTCAAATCCCAACACTTCAGGATAGGAGATTAGCATGGCCACTTGTAAAGTTTTATATGCTGGCATCGCTCAGAGGTATACAGCCAGAAGAAATAGTATGAGAAAAGCAAGGGAAGAGTTTATATTGGCTGCTATCAACTCACTGGCTCCCTGGAGGCTTTTCAGATGGGGTGGATACTGAGCTTAGGAGTTAAGAGATGAAGTGGCAGGTATTCTTTATGGTAAGATAGATTTTGGCTGGAAAAGATTCAAGCTAGATATCTAATACAGGGGATGTACCTAGTCGGCTCCTGGCAAATAGGATTAAAGAATGGGAGGCTGCTCGTATGATTCCATAGATAAATTTCAAGGAAATAATAACTGAGCCTCAGAGAATGGCTGATGATGCCTTTGTGGCCTATTTCACAGAGATTTATTAAGGGATGTGCCCGCCAATGAGGTGGATTTTTTTGGGGGAAAGTATACCGTTACCTAGATTAGATCAAGAACAGGCCCAAGGATTGGCTGCCCCTATACTAGAATCTGAAATAATAGAGGTGATTAATTAGTTGCCAAATGGCAAAATGCCGGGACCAGATGGTCTATCAGCAAAATTTTATAAATCTCATTCTCTAACTATAGTGCCTTTATTAAAGGATATATTTTCAAATATAATGCAGGATGGGGTCCCTCACCCACCATTATATCAGGCCTATATTACACTCATCCCAAAATCGGATAAGCCAAAATAACTCCCTGAAAGCTACAGACCAATCGCTTTGATGAACCAGGATCTTAAATTACTGATGAAGATTTTGGCCAATAGAATTCTTAAAATTGCCCCTTTGCTAATCAGTCAGGAGCAAGCTGGTTCATGCCAGGTAGAGGGGCACATGATGCCCCAAAGCTCCATCACATACTTAACAAAGCCTCTAACTCTAGGTTACCCATGGTGCTAATATTGTTAGATGCCAAAAAGGCCTTCGACAGGGTCTCCCATACTTTTTTATTTGCGACCATGAGGAGGATGGGTTTCCTGGAGGGCCTTCTTAGAGGCATTAAAAATCTCTATTCTGCTGCCATGGCTAGGGTTCTCTGTAATGGCTATTTATTGAAGGAGTTTCATCTTGATAACGGGACTAGACAAGGATGCCCCTATCACCAATTTTGTTTAATATATATCTGGAACCCCTATTAAGAGTGATCCAGAAGAACTCAGTGGTCGGGGATTGTTGCTGGGGAGGAAATGAAATTTTCTGTTTTCACAGATGACATACTGTTGCACCTACAGGAACCAGCAAAGAGCTTTAATAGGGCAGTTGAAATAGTAAAGAGATTTTCTAGGGTCTCGAACTATAAGTTAAATTTGAGTAAGACACAGGTTCTCCCTCTCACCCTGTATACCTATAAAGTGGACTTTGAACCCTTACAATTCAATTGGTCTCCAAAAAGGATTAAATATCTTGGCATTTGGATCACTGCTAATGTGGAGGAAGGAGTGGAAGCAAACATAAGTAAGGTACTATCAGTAGCTAGAACAGATATAACTAGATGGAATAAACTCCCCCTGAACTTAACTGCTAGACTTGGTTTGATCAAAATGAACCTATTGCCTAGACTCCTGTATCCAATACATTTGTTCCCATATAATGTTCCAAAGTGCTGGTTCATCAAAGTGCAAAAATTTATTTCTGACTTTCTATGGAGTTCTAAACCCCCTAGGAGAAAATATAATATTCTACGGCTTCTTCATAGTATGGGGGCTCTTAAAATTCCAGACTTCCATTTATACTATGTGGCTGGCCAACTAGGTATAATGGGTCGGTGGCATAGAATGTTGGAGGAAGGGTTATATATCAACTTGGCTACAAGTTGAGAGGCAAATCTTAAAGACATGGGTATTTCCCCAGAATCAGTGCTCTTTTCCAATCCAGAAGGACTACCGAATGGGGTAAAGCTAACTCCAATATATAAGTCAGTGTTGGCTTGGTGGACTCTCTTATCTCCGAGTCAGAAAAGTTCAAAGGGCTTCAGGGAGAAGGTTATGACAGGTAATCCCAATATGACTATTGGGGTCAAATAATTAGAAAGCATTGGGCTCCTCAATTATCTAATTTAAATTGGGTAGATCTTATAGTAGAAGATGAGGTGGTCTTTCCAGCTCAGTGCAAGAATATGAACTTCTTTAAGAAGATGCAAGTTACTAAAATGGTGGAAAAAATGGTGAGAGAATAGTGGTGCTAGAGTTCCCGTTTACTTGGGATAACCTCAAGGAAATTAGCCATTTACGTAAACCTCTCTAGCATACATAAGGTTCTACTAGATTTTTAGGCAGAGATGTTTCTGCAAAGGTTTCATACTGGAAAAAGAATATCCCCTGTGGCCTGACTGGAAGGAAATTTGGAGGAGCAGTGGATATATTCCTATACCTAAGAACAGGATCATGCAGTTTTTTATATTTTTTAATATATACTATACCCTTGCCAAACTATGTGCTCGGGGCCTTAGACAGACAGACCTATGTTTTAGATGTGGCATGAACCCAGGGGATATACTGCATGTAATGTGGGATTGTCCTAAAGTTCACCCCCTCTGGGATCAAATTAAACAAAATATGGACCCCATGATGAATTATACGGATTTTTTTTTGCCAGAGATTTGTGTTCTGGGAGATATGGCCCAAATTCCAGGAACACTGACTAAACATCATATATCTTTGATGTTTGCCTTAGTTATAGCTTTTGTCCTGAGGCACTGGAAAAGTGACCTTATCTATACATATGACCAGTGGGTCAGAGATTTGCTGAAGATGCTTGATAGGCTCAGGAGGCAAATGCTTCAGGATGGACGAAAGGAAACATATGATAAGAGATGGAGAATCCTGGAGGCGGTTTACTCAACACAATCTAAAGGTGTCCAAACATGGGTTTGTCTGTCTGATTGTGCTTAGTTTAAGATTTATGGATAGGGAGTAGATGATATACCAGTGGGATATATTTATTTATTTTCCACTGCAGGGCATTATGTATGCTCCTATTGACTATTATTAAGACTATATAATATGAGTCTTAGAATCTGCCAAATGATTGGGGGTAGGGGAACTCTCTCTTTCCCTAGGGATGCAGCTGCAGGGTTCCACCCCAATGTGTCGATACCTTGATGGGAATTATTTTAAATATATGAGGGGATACCTCTTGAAACTGATGCTTTAATATAAAAGTTAGATATCTAGACATAAGATACCCTTTTTGGTGTAAATTAATACAATTGTTGATGTTCCTTGTGGGGGGGTACTTATTGCAGCTGTGTATGTACATAGTTATTATTGTATATAGTGACTAGACTCAGTTTTGGGGTGTGGGCTCAGGAGCTACCCGAGTATTAATGTGTGTCTGTCTAATGATTATTAAAACTACAATAAAGAAGTTTAAAAAAAACCATAAAATTTACATGTAATTGATTTTTTGTAATTATATTTTTTTACAGTGAAAAATAATTGTACAGTAAATTCTGATGAAGTGCACCAACATGAAATGTTGGTATTACTACTGTCAGTGGAGAACTAAAAGACATTTGAACTTATGGATATATGGTGAGTGAGCCTTATTTCCAACTTTCAAATTGCATTGGTTTAGTGACTATGTGAAAATGATCAACTTGTAATTGGCTATTTGGGGTCACCAAGCATATAGTAAAGAGAATCCCATTCTTATTGTAGTGGAAGTACACTGTGTTTTTAAACGCAGTATCAGTAAAACTTAGGGACACAGAAATGGCCAAAGCCATTTTACCAAAATATATTGCACAAGGTATACAAATACATAGCAGATGCAAAGGATTTCTGAATTTAGGACAACTGCAATTAAAACCTATCCCCATCACAGAGTTAAGCAATAAGGCATGACAGGGGTGTGTTATGGTGGGATAACAGCCCACCTCAGGTGGGTTGAAGCATGAGGCACCACCCGAGAAGGGCCGCTAACCCACCATAACGCACACCCTGGAGTGCCTTATAGCAATTATGAAATGGATCATTTTTAGTAAATTTGATGCCTTTTTAAATGTATTACTTTCAGCTGAGCCATTGTAATGGGATAATGGTCCAGCTAAAAGCTGCTCTTGGCCAATCAAGAGCCAGCATTCTTTCTACCCATTTCATAATACAGTTTATAGCCTTCTGGAAAGCCAGTTAGCAATCATCAAATAGACAATGGTAACTACATTATGGAGATAGTGAATGAGTGATACTGGCAGGTAGTTCAAAATAATTAATGAAGACTTCAATTCGCTTTGATATAAAACTGGGATATAATGAGGTTCTTTCAAAATAAAGACAATTTAGTCAATGTTCTTCTCATAAAAATGAACCCGAGCAGCTTAGTACTTGCTCAACAGGAGTTTTGAAAGGTAAAGCCCATTAGCAGATAGGATAGTGTTCCCATTTAGACTAAACAAAAGCATGAGTCTTAATTGCAGTGCAGTTCTAAAGACCAAATAAAACTGAACACAGGAGAGATTACAAAGATGGGAACAGTAAGCCTTAGATTATTTGTACAAGAGAAAAGTTCTGTAGCCATACATACATACAAAGGTTTTACTGCACTCTGGTTTAAATTTTAATGTAATACCGTATCTCTGAATAACAGAAAGAGGTCATATTTTTCAGGGAAAAATGTGTGCCAACTAATGGTAGACCAGTCTTACTTTGATTTAGCCGAAGGAGATACACTACATGTTCATTCATCTTTTTCACTAATTTGAAACATTTAAACAGATAATTACTGAGTCAAAATGCCTCTCCATACAGTAGAACACTACAATTCAGTATCATTCATGTAAAAAATGTTCTTGCTGAACATATTGAGATAATGTGACTAAGAGTGATTCATGTACTTAAACCGTTTTGTAAAATGTGTATAATGCTTAAAAAGATCTCTAGCTACCCTTAAGCTTCTGTATCTAATTCAATTTCATTTTCTTTTTTTTGTAAATGTATATTTATTAACTGTTTCACAGAAAAAGGGGACAAGCCCACAATACAGGTTACTGATACAGTCATATTCAGGAATACGTTGATAACAATTTTTTACATACCCTCAAGGAAAATTGTAACCAAATCCTAAGGCACGCACTCCACCTGGAGGAAAGGCAATATTGCTGCACTGTCTTTCAGCCCAAAAATATCCACTCCATGATATATATGATTTACTAGGTCCTACCATTGCAATAGGGCAGGTACCTCCTCTGTCAGCAAGTTTCTTGTGGTGCATTTCTGTGCTGCCACCAGCATTATACCCAGTATGTATTTCAGGAGCTTCCCCTAATAAATCTAGTGTATTAATGGAGCAGAAACAGCTCCAGAAGGGTTACTTGAATGTGAAGTACCTCAGAAATGACTACTTACAACTCTTGGGGGAAGATTTCTAAGAGTGGGCAGGCCCACATAATTGGAGCATGGTTGGCTCTAGCCTCCCCACATTGCTTCCATCAAGTAGTATTGCTTCCTGTCCCATACTTATTCCTTATTACTGTGTTTTAAAGAAGTGTAATAGTTAAGCTTTCAGGCATATTCATGCAAGGTATGGGACAAGGTTACCTTGCCAACTTTGCTGCATCCCTTTCCCAATCTGTAGGTGTTAGTTCTTTTCCTATCTCCTCGATCAACTTTTCTGCTACATAAAGGGCATTGAAGGTGTGTGTGTGTCTTGTATAGCACAGTAAATGGTGGAGATTAGGTGTCTGGTGAGCGGTACATGGTGGTGTGCAGCAACGGTTGCTACAAGTGGTGGGAGACTGGACAGGTCCCAAGCCTCAGAAAGCTGCATATCCAGATAAGTTGTCCATGTACCTGAAGATATTGATTGAAATCTCAGTGCTCAATGCCAAACTGAGCTTGCAGATGACCAAACGGTTTCATCTGCTGCCCCATGCAAAACTGTGCCAGATAGACCAGCCCCAGCCTATAACAATGTCTGAATGTGAGGTGTGTATAGGCTGGTATGAATTCCTTCTGTGAAGCTAAGGGACATACTAAGCTCAAGGCAGGGATAATTCAGAGGGGTCTCCAGCCATCTCTAGGGTCTCCCCACAGACTGAATCCAAAGATTCTGGAGCTACTGCTCTTGTTCATGTGGGTGGGATCCAAAAATGTACCTAACCCTCTCCCAGAATGGAAGCATGTCCTTCTTAATCTCCAACCACTGTAGTCCTAGGCCCACTATCTGCCACTGAAACATTATTTGCACCTGGGCTGCTACGTGATATGCCCTAAAGTCTGGCAGTGCAAGGCTTCCTTGAGTCTTTGGTAATAGCAAGGTGGAGAAGCAAACTATGGGATGTTTGCCTACCCAGACAAAGGAAGAAAAGGCCATTTGCAAATTTTTCCAGTTTTGTTTGTGGAGCATAAGAGGTATGTTCTGAAAAAACATATAAGCACTGGGGTAGCACTACCATGCAAACTATATCAAGTTGTCATCATGCTCAGCAGCAGGCCATGCCAGTGCCAAAGGTCTGCTGCCAGATGCCCAAACAATGGGGTGCTTTTGGTCTCATATAATTGATCCAGGGTCAACAGGAGTTTAATGCCAAGATACTTGATTTCTTGGAGGTCCCATTTAAAAGGGAACTAAAGTATCTGGGTCTCTATTGGGGACCAATAGAGAGGTACTGTAAGACTTCTGCTTACATTGTATTTCACTTCTAATCAGAAACTCCACTAATGCTCACCAGGATGTGAAAGATCTCAGGCTAGGTGGCACCTGGGTCCAGCAGATACAGCAAAATATCATCCATGTAAAGCACTAGCCAATGTTCTTGCCCCCCACATGTACCATGGAAAGGGAAGGACACTCCTGGATGGTCTGCACAAGGGGTTCAATGTAGGTTGAAAATAGTAGGGGCAACAAGAAGCACCCCTGTCTGGTGCATCTTCCAAGCCAAAAGGATTGGGACACATGCCCATTTACCTTGATGAATGCCTGTGGTGAAGCATAATCATTCTGCTCAGGGTGATAACACCAGGAGGAAAGCTGAATTTATGGAAGGTGGCAAACAGATAGGGCCAAGGCATCCTATCAAATGCCTTTTCAGTATCCAGATGGACCAGTAGGAAGGGGGTGTCTGTCCAATGGACATGATCAAGAATATGTAGTGTATGGCATGTATTATCCACCATTTGGTGGTTTTGTACAAATACCATCTGGTCAAGTTGGATCAGGATTGATAAGAGAGGGTTCAGCCTCTAGGAGAGTACTGCCATAAATAGCTTGTAGGTTTGCATTTAGTACTGAGATTGGAAAGTATGCCTGGCACCCAGGTTTGGGGATAACTGAGATAATAGTGTGCTGCCAGGTCTTGGGGATGTCACCTTCCTTGAGGACCTCATTACATACTCTGGTAAGTTGCGGTACCAAGACAACATTTTGGCTTTGTAAAATTCCAAAAAAGAACCATCAGGTCCTGATACCTTCTGTGTGGGGGCATTTATGATAGTTTGTTCAAGCTCCCCCTCATGAATTGGACTGATCAAGCTATCTGCCTGTGCTTGTGGGAGTCTTGGAAGCCATAGGGGATCTATAAAGGTATCTATCACTTCTGCATCATGGGGACTCTCTGGGGAGTATAATGAAACATAATAGTCCCGAAAGGCATCTGCCATCTCCTGGGCTTCTGTAATAAGTATGCAGAGGGAAGCTGTTGTGTCAGTTGTACTGGTGAGGCCCTAGTTTGCTGTACCTGGTTCCTGTGTGCAACAATTCATGCTGCTCAATGGCCAACCTCAAAAAAATTTGTGGTGAAGCGAATTAGCACCAGCTTCATTTTTCTAGAATAAGTTTGTCAGTGGCCTCCGGGTGCTGTCCAGCTGCAGTTTAACTGAAGTATCACCATGCATACAAGCACGTTGCAGAAATGGAGAGTGTTTGGCAGGTCAGCCAAGCTGTTGTCTCTCCTTCCTTTTCTGGAGTTGTACTTATAATATACCCCACAGCACTATCTTCATGGTGTCTCAGAGTATGAGAGAGAGTACCACTGAATAATGGATACAGTGTCTGGTATGTGGCTGGAGGTCTAGCCATGTCTACCATTGTGGGTCTGCAGTAAGAAAGCACAGGCCTTACGGACTGTGGGTTGTTTGAAGTCTAGGGTTGGAGGTGTCCCAAGTTGGACCTAATCATATTAAAATCCCTGGCCAACAAAGGTTCCTTGGTGTTTTGAGTACAAAGTCTATATCTTGCCGATTTTCTTTAGTACTGGATCTTGGGAAGGTAGATTTTAGCAAGCATAACTGCTACCTGACACAATGTGCCTTGTGCTATAATCAGTCTACCCTCTTTCACTTTGACCACCTTAGTGTTCTGAAAGTGTGCTATTCACAGTGTAAGTATGGCCATCCCCTTTTCAGTTCCTCTTTTGCGTCTCAGAGCTATACACCTCATTATAGCCACATTTACAGAGTTTCTCATGCTCTGACCTACTGAGATGCATCACCTGCATGAAAACTATATCAGGATATGCGTTCCTGATTCCTGATAGCACCATGTATCTGTTTTACCGGGTTGTTTAAGCCTTTCACATTAAGTGAATAACACAATACATTTTTACCCATCCTCTTAGAGTAGATTGGTTTCCCTATCCAATTTTCCCTTCCCATAAACCAGCAAGACCACATTCCTCTGCCTGCCATTGTTTTGTGTGCTGGGGCCAAACAAAAATAGGGCGGTGCCAACCAGAAACTCACTGGGATCAAACTTGAAGATGAAACCTAACAATTCAACTAGAACTGAAGGTGACTGCAACAACTAGGTGCACTCAGCCACATAGTGACAAGGGTGGTCCTCCAAGGTGAAGGGTCTCTGTCAGAGTACTATGCCAGCAGAAAAAATTCCACAGCTAAGGTATATTCATAAGATTAATAAGATATACAACAGGTTCATATAGCATTAGCCATTTTTGAACTGTACCATTATACTAACAGCTGGAAGAGATGTAATGTGCAGTGTTCATCTAGTGCATGTTTAAAATGGTTCATTGAATTATATGATACCACAGTTTCTGGTAATGAGTTCCACTGCATAACTACCTGCTATGAGAACCAGCTGCCCCTCAGGTTTCTATTGTAGTTTTCACTTCTTAACTGGAATTGATGACCTCTGTTTGTTGTTAAGTTTAATCTCCTGTTTAGTCCACACATTCCCAAAGGTCTATTTCCTAAATGCTCCATAGACCAAACACATGTTGCCTCTGTATCTTCTATGCTAAAGTGAATACAATCTCACTTCCTGCACTCTTTCCTTGTGTGACATGTCCCTCATTCATACACCATTTAGTTGCCTGTCTCTGGATGCCCTTGAGCCTCTAACATCCTTTTTAAGGTGAGACATCCAA
This sequence comes from Neoceratodus forsteri, assembly GCA_016271365.2. Classification (NCBI taxonomy): domain Eukaryota; kingdom Metazoa; phylum Chordata; order Ceratodontiformes; family Ceratodontidae; genus Neoceratodus; species Neoceratodus forsteri. The sequence goes on along the minus strand of CM057449.1, from coordinate 1,120,767,184 downwards.
CTACCCCCATACTAAAAATGCAGATGCACCAAAGAGACATATGGTTCCACCTGTCCTGAGCACTGGTAGCAGTGTGCCGGTCATTAGGGTGCCAGGTTGCAAAGTCACTGCTCTCTTTGAGGGGGCTGCACCCCCATGCCCCCCCACACACTCTTTTCTAAGTATACCAACTTCAGGGAGGCGGACCCTCAGGGAAGAGATAGCGAATTTCAGTATTTGGCACCCTAATGATGGGTGCAGTAATGCCGGTGCTCTGAACGGGTGCAGTGCTTTTTTTATTACTCTGGTACAGTGGTCACTCAGGTGGGTGGAGCCCCTTATAGTTCTATGACTATATTAGGAAAGAGGTGGTTGAGAATCGACGTCACAAGAAGGTGTCCAGCTGGTTGTGTCCCATCAAAATTCTCCTTTGGATCATTTAAACATCAGTATTCTAGATTAATATCTTATAAATGTAATAAGGAAAAAATGGAAACCTTTAGCAAGACAGGTTAACTCTTTGGAGGCAGTATAGCACAGTGGTTTAGGGTTCTGAGCTGCAAACCTGGAGTTTGAATCCCACAGCCCCCAGTTGCATACTGGGTGACCCTGAACAAGTCACTTAACTTTCATGTGCTCCCAGGTCACACCTGGAAACAAGCTTCAGCTTAGTGTGCCTTTCCTGGTTAAACAGTTCCCACTTTCCCCCTTTAAGCATAACAAACACAAGCTAGCCTCTAGGTTAGTGTGTTGGAAAGAAAAACTTTGCAGTTCAGACATAAAAGCTCAATCAGTGAGTCTGAACATGCTGATCATGTGGTGACTTCCAGGTTGTGAAGCAGTCTAGATCATAGCATCCCAGGCCCTCCAAGAGCACGACAATCTCTCTAGCAATGGTCGGTTGGCTTCACTGCTGTTTTCAAGACTCTGCTGACCCATTTCTCCTACACTATATCACGGGATTCATATGCATTTGGTCAAATATATTAACCCTGCCTCCCCAACACAGTTCAGGGCAAGAGAAAGTTAATATAGAAACATAGAAGTTGATGGCAGATAAGGACCGCAAGGTCCATCCAGTCTGCCCATTTCTTTTTCTACCTTATGAATGTGCCATAAGCCTTTGCTCTGTCAATGGCCTATCTATTCATACTCATCTGTAGTACTCCCTTATGCCTATCCCATGCCTGTTTGAAGCCCTGCACTGTATTCATATCCACCACCACTTCCTGAGGTAGGTCGTTCCATGCATCCACCACCCTTTCTACTAATACATCCCAACTTCCCTTACCTACTGCTTTAGAGATCTGCTTGGATGATTTCAGGTCATCGGTGATGATGACGCCCAAGTCTCTTTCTTCCCTTATGACTGCCAGCAACTCACCTCCCAGCCTATAGGTGGCTTCAGGGTTTCTCTTCCCTATGTGCATGATCTTGCACTTCTTTGCATTAAACCCCAGTTGCCACTCTTCTGACCATTTTGCTAGTTTATCCAGAGCTCTTCTAATTCTTCCCACCCTCATCTGGTGCATCTACTCTGTTGCAGATCTTGGTGTCATCTGCAAACAGACAAACATTACCCTCCAGTCCATCTGCAATGTCACTGATGAAGATATTGAAGAGGACTGGCGAGGACGGATCCCGAGGTGCCTCAATGTGACTTGCATCTCTTCTGACTATACTGTTTACCCGCCACTCTCTTGTTTCTGCCCGTCAACCAGTTTGTCACCCAGTTGACCAATGTCTGACCCACCCCGAGCCTACCCAGCTAATTAACCAATCTTCTATGTGGAACAGTATTGAAAGCTTTGCTGAAGTCAAGGTAGGCAACATCAACTGCTCCCCCTTGGTCCACCACTCTGGTTACCCAGTCAAAGAAATCTATGAGATTAGTCTGACAGGACCTTCCTTTTGTATACCATGCTGTCTTGGATCCTGCACTCCTATGGATTCTGGGTGTTGCACTATCCTTTCCTTAAGGAGTGTCTCCATAATCTTGCCCACTACTGAGGTAAGACTGACTGGTCTGTAGTTCCCTGCCTCCTCCCTGCTACCACTCTCATGGAGCAGGATCACATGAACCCTTCTCCAGTCTTCTGGGACCTCTCCTGTGCTCAGAGACTCACTAAACAGTTCTGATAATGGCTCTGCTAGTTCCACCCTTAGCTCCTTAAGTACCCTGGGATGTATGCCATCAGGTCCCATTGCATTGTCCACCTGAGCTTATCAGACTCTTGTAGGACCCTTTTTTTGTGGAAGGACTAGTGCACACTCCCTCCCCTGTGTCCATTGTGCAGAGTTGTGGGCCCTGCCCTACCTTCTCTTCAGTAAATACTGAGCAGAAGTATCTATTTAGGATAGATGCTTTTACATGGTCCTCCTCCTCACACCCACCGTTATCCCCCTTTGATCTTAGCAATACCCTCTCTGGACTTTCTCCTTTCACTAATGTATCTATAGAAAGTCTTGTCACCTTCTTTTACTGTTCGTTGTATGGTTTCCTGTGTTTGGGCCTTTGCATGCCTTACTGCCTTCCCTGCTTCCCAGTTTATCCAGAAGCTGTCATGGTAAAGCAAGTTATTTTTTTTGGGAAGGTAAAATCCCTCGTGGCCTGGTCCTGAAGCTCCAGCATTGCTGCTGATAGAAAAAAGGATGCTCTTCACTGTAAGTTCAGACAAGCTGTCAGAGTCAGGATGTTCATTAAGTTAATAAATCCTGGCCAACCATCCCTACTTTCAGAGACACTGCCTATTATATCTGGTCTGTGCAGAGCCTCGTCCAGCTGCCAACCCCTACCCACTTCACACCACCAGCCACTGCCTTACCCCACACCTCCTGCCCAATGTCACCAACCCGAAATCAAGGCCCAGCCTCCCCCTGACAGTTGACTGCCAGTGCCCAACCAAGTGGCCTGTCATCTCACTCCTGCCAGCTCTCTTGGAGGCTGGCTAATTATCCAGTAGCCTCATGGCCAAACCTCCATATGTATGGAAGCCAGGGGATTACATAACATCCTGTATCTTGGCAAAAGGGTGGGCAGCCAGCCCCCCACTCCAAAAGTGGGTGCAAATGGCAGCCCCACTACTTCTGAACCCTGTTATGCTATTCGGTCAACCCACTATCTGTGGCCCACAGACCGCTAAGCTACAGGTCTGGCCCTCACATGGCAGACCAAGGGCAGGGCCCATTCCATTCATCTCCCCAGGCCTCCAATCTGCAAGGTCAGACAGCTACCAGGGTGGAGTGGTCTATCTCTAGTTGGCTGGGCAATATGCAATAAATCAGCAACTAATGGCAGGACTGTCTGAGTCCCCAAACCCAAAAGGAAAAAAAAAGGGGGGAGGCATGTGGAGAAGTCTGGAGCAAGGGAATAAAAAGCTATCAATACAGAGGTAGGGGAGAGCTAACCTGTAAGTTCCATGGGGTCCTGCTCATCATGCTGGTCACCCTCTAACTGCTGCTGTGTGGAAGGTTGGTTCAGAAGCACATTGTTGGCTTGTTGGCTCTCCTTGCAAGGGTAATTGTATGATCTTCTGCATGGTGTCCGCCAACTTTGTTGTTTGCTTCCTGCCATCTTCCAGGCTTGTTTGGCTATTTTCAAAGCCAGAGTAGGTGCTGGTTGTTTGGTGGGAGGAGGGGGAGAGCAATTCCCCAGACCTAGAAATCATCCTGAGCCTGCACTGCCATACTATAGGTAAACTGATCTTCCGGGTAATTCATTACATGTTTTCTGGGTATGGGATAAAAAACTTAATGTTCTGGCCAGAGAGTGCCTTCATTAAAGAAACATAGGCCCTCCACTTCTGCTGTAGCATGGTGGGATAGTCATTGCCCAGAAAGATCCACTAATCTTTTATATTGGATTTCTTTTGCCGCCCAGACTTTGGTCAAGATCTCCTGTTTATCAGTAAATTGGAGGAACCATGCCATGTTGGAGTCAGGCTAGGCATCACAACCAGTCTTCAGACCTAGAGCCTGGTGAATCTGCTTAATTTCAAGGGACCTCTCCTGTGGCAGTTGGAAATCAGCTTGCAAAAATGTGTGCAAAGACCCGTATCATGTCCTGGCTCTCCACACCTTTGGGAAAGCCATAAAATTGCAAATTATTGTGGCGATTTCGACTCTCAGCATCTTTTAATCTTTCTTCCATTCCTTTTATGGCAGTATGCAGGTGAACGATTGCTGTTTTGGCTGTGTCCACCCAGCAGTCTGTTTTTGTAAGCTGCTACTCATGGTTGTCTGATCTTTTTTCCAGCTTGGCAACATCAGTTCTTAGGGCAGCCATGGTATTTCTGATCTTCTTTTTGGAAGTCTCTCAGCTCAACTACAAGGAGATCTAACTTCTGATGTAGCTGCTCCATTGGTGCCATCTTTGTCTTCATTTTACCCAGCCTTGTAGAAGGAGGCAGCTGAGGCCTGTGAGTATTCACTGTCAGAGCCTCCCTCTCTGAACTCTTCAACATCCTCCTGCTCTGAGCCAGGGTTTTTTTGTTTTGTTATTCTCCATGGGAAAATAACTCTTCCCCAACCATGATTTAAGGGCAATGACCAGATAAAACCAGCCTAATGTTAGGGTTTTAGGTGAGAACACCTGCTATCCAATTCAAAAGCAGACATCTTGAGGATGACATCACCAGAAGTCCCCATTTAATTTCATTTTTATTTTTGTATACCGGAGAGCAAGATGAGCTAGAGAGCCTGTCTCACAAGTGACCAGTTCTAAAAATTAAAAAGGACAGAACCAACAAAAATTCAATACTAAATACAGATACATTGCAGACTTAGAAACAATTATATAAGGCAAGATAAAGACAAATAAACACAATCACAGTACAAATTGTCTGTCAGAAATTTGTGGAGCCTGGAGCTGAAGGTTAGAATGTGGCTTCCATCTTTAAGGAGAGAAGATAAGAGGTTGTATGGACCAGTAGTCCTGTAGAACAAAGTACTCTATCCAGTGGCAGTTTTCCTAAAGGGAAGCATGAATTGAAAAAGACTGGAAACATATCCTCAGAAAGCTGGACAAACACTGGAATAGCTCAGTTAGACATGAGGTTACTTTCCCTAGTGCCACTTTGTGTAGGAACACTGCTGACCTATGGGCCAGATGAACCTCCAGGGAAAGACAAGAGGCAGTGGTATACAGATGGCAGTGGTGGGTGTGATAGGGCTGACCAGTAAGGAAATGACATACACTGTTATAGACAGTGTGCACCTTGGAGAGGACCCTGGCAGGAGCAGCAGCATGCACCAGGAAACTGTAATTACTTATAGGGAATGGGTGGCTATTTAGCAGATGCAGTGTTCATTGACTTATCAAAAGCCTTTGACACTGTTTCCCACCCCCTTCTGCTAGCTACCCTTAGTCACTTAGGCTTTGCCACTGGGCCTGTTTCCTGGTGTTCCAGCTACTTGTCGACCCGCTCACAATGTGTGAAAATCAACAGGAAACTTTCCAGCACCTGCCCTATCCACTCCGGAGTCCCTCAGGGCTCCATTCTTGGGCCCTTGCTCTTTTCCCTTTTTCTCAACTCCCTGCCAGTGTATGTACTGGTAAAATCCTTTTTTACGCAGATGATGCTGTACTCTTTGCCTCCGACCGTAATCCCATCTCACTTCAGGATTCTCTGCAGGAATCCTATAATGACGCAGAAGCCTGGTTTACTGAGCACAGGCTCATAATTAATCTAAAGAAAACCAAAACCATGCTCTTTGCCCACCCCCAAAATAAATCCAGTAACTATCCTCTCACAGTCCACTCCACCTCTAAACTCCCTATTGAGCTAGTTCACTCTTATAAATACCTAGGTATAACCTTTGACCCGGCCCTCTCTTTTCATGCCCACATCTCTGCCCTTGCCTCAGCCTGTAACACTCAGCTGGGTATCCTCTATCGTCATAAAAACTGCCTCCCCATGTATGCCCTCTGACTTGCAGTCACATCCTCTGTTCTATCTCTGGTAGACTACGGCCTACCTGTGTATGGTGCAGCAGACCAGACTGCCCTGCACAAGATCTACCTCACCTTGAACAAGGCCTGCAGGCTCATAACTGGGGCTCCTAGTCTAACCCACACTTGCCATCTTTAGACCATGGCTAATCTACTCAACCTAGATGAGCCTCAAATACCAAACCTGCCTCCTAACAAAAAATCACTCCTTGGGCTATCCCCCGGGTCTGTCAACCACTATCCACTGTGCAAACCCTACAGTGCATACCCACATATCCTGCAAAACTGCACTGGTTATACGAGGCGAGAACCTCGTAAGGTCAAAGGCTTACCCCTACAGAGCCCCTTGTTGGTATAACTTCCCCGCCGGAGTCATTGATGCCACTGCGTTATCTTATTTTAAAACTAGTCTTAGAAATCACCTGCTCTCAACACGCAGCTGTACCTGCCTCTAAGCCTCCTCCTATCCTCCCAGACAAGGTTCACTGAGCTGCTCTGACCTTCTGTCCAGCTCTTACCTTTACTTCTGCTACTATCTTCCCACATGCCTCTTCTGATGTCTTCCACCCAGCCTTACCTTTTATTCTGCCCACTGAATCAATCTCCATGTAACTACTGTATATTGCCTACTCTGTAAAGCGACATGTAAGCCTGTTGTATACTGTGTTTGACAAATGCCTGTATTTTTGGCTGATTCCTAAATGTACTCAGATTTTTTGTCTGCCTTGATGTTTGTTTCTTGCACTGTTTTGTCCTCACTGTGATGAGGTACCTTTGTAAACGTTGTTAAACTGATGTTCTAATAAATAAATAAATTTACAAGCAATCTCTTAGCATTAAGAACAAGTTATCTTTTAAACTTGGTAAAGCAAACTAAATCTTTGATGCACTGTTTTTACCAGACTATTGACATGGGTATCAAAACATATAGAGCTGTCCAAGTACAGACCTAGGTATTTAAACTCCAAGACATGCTCCACCTCAGTGCAATCCAATCACACAATTTGAAAGAGAAACAAATAGATTTTTTATAAGCCCCCAGGACCATCCTGTTCTTTAAAAACCAAGCCTGAATTGGGTCAAAGTCATCCTGTATAGTTTTGTTCAAGGTTGCAAAGTCGCTACCCATACTTAAGATGACTGCATCATTAGCATAAAGGATGGTTTTGGTTTATGGGCAGGCAGTGCTCAGTGAATTAAAAAACATGGAGAAAAGTAGAAGATCAAGAATAGATCCCTAGGGAGCCCTACAACAGGTATAATGAAGGTCAGAGGAATAATCATCAACAGAGGTACTTTGGGCCCAGTTGATCAGATAGTTTTGGTACTAGTTGATGACAGCAGTGGAAAATTGAGAGGATGGAGCCTGAATAAGCAGTTTGTGGTCAACAAGGTCAAATGCTTTGATGAGATTTATCAGCACTGAAGCTGCAACATTACCTGAACTAATGCATAGTGAATAAAGCCTATAAACCTCACCAAAGCAATCTCTGTGTTGTGTTGGGGGAAGAAACCATGTTAAGTACTGGTTAACAGACCATTTTGCAGAATAAATTCAGAAGTCTGGTTGAAAAATACTCTTTCAAAACTTTTGAAAGGGAACAAGAAGAGAGATGGGAAGGTAATTGGATGTGAGATACTTTGGACCAGACATGTGTATGGAAATAATTGCGGTCATCTTTCACACTTTTTGGCATGCACTGGTGCATAAGAAAGAGATAAAAAATGCAGACATATTATAAGCCAGTGCTTTTTTGGTTAATTCAACTAAACAATAGTCAATACCATCAGGATCATGCAGAGTATGAGCTCTTTGGTATTTGACATAGATATTTAAGAGGTGCAGTCAAATGAATTTCCACTTGACTGCTGGTGGGGAGGGCCTGGAAAGACATTTATATGGTTACCGAGCCACCAAAGAAGTCATTTAACAGAGAAGCAATAGCCTTTGGGTCACATGTAGCACAATCTTTAACTTCAGTGGCCCAGGACTAGGCATTCTTAGACTACCAATTAGGTTGTTAATAGTGTTCAACAAATTTGGGGGGTTCCTTTGATAAGAAGTCAATCTGAGTTTTATGTGACTAATTCTAGTTTTATGCACTACTGACTTAAAGTTACTACATAGTGGTTTAAATTCCTAAAAATGGACAGGGTCCTTAGTTTTTTTGTGTTGGGACCATTTCTTGTGTCTATCTTTGAAAAGTCTAAGAAGCTCCCTGGAGACCCAATCCAGTTTGTTTCCATCTATTCCATGCCATTTCAAGGGGCAGAAGTGATCACAGATACTAATAAAATGTAAAACTCCAAGCCATCTAGAATTGGTTTTTCCCTTCTTGAGGTAGTGCGGTCTAGTGGTTACAGCAGTAGCTTGGGAAGTGGGAGATCACAGGTTCAAAACTTATTAGACCCCAAATACTCACTGTGGGACCTTTTGATACTCTGTCCACCCAGCTGAAGAAACAGGTAGAAGCAGATCCCCACTGAAAATGAGATTTCACACCTCAGCTTGAATTGCAAATACCAGTCATTGTAAATTATTGGTGTTATATTTGTTTAAACAAGAACTTCCTCATTCACAGCCAATCTACTCTTGCTGCTAGTGAAATGTATTATCATTTTTTAATTGTGACATCATATACTAGAAACATATTATGTCATAGATAGATGAGGACATTACATTCTACAGCAGGAGTAGCAGGTGAGTCATAAGAGCTCTGGTATAAATTTCACATTGTAATGTGAGCCCTCAATGGAGGGCTGGGAAAATTAGCAAATTCCACTTTCATGGAATTTTCAAGAAATTTCAAGAATGTCATGACATTTTGTGGAACTTCTATAGACCTGAAATTAAGCATGCATACTTTCTGTAAGGGGTAAGGGCCTTAAGGAGATGCCAACTTTCATAACATTTAGATGAGTGGAATGGAACTTAAAGTGACTCAAAATCTGGTAATTTATTATTCTTGTGAAAATTTCTGAAAATATTTTTGCTTACAACTTAGGCACCTTTGGAGCTAGATAATTGAAAATGTATATGCATACTTTCTTGGAAGGTTATTAGAAACTGCTAAATAGGGAGGTAGTTGGTTAAGTAACATGTAAGTTACAGGAGTTCATAATTTTGCAATTTAATTACTTTTTAAAGTTTGTGAAAATGTTCAAAATATTTGAAGGTTTGTGGCTCCACAGATATTGCAGGTATATGTCCACAAATTGGCATGCATACCAAAAGTAAATAGGTCCTGTAATCTAATAAAGCTGAATAAATGTGGTTTAGTAGGCTAAAATGTATCATGGAAATTTCAAAACTTATTTATTGTCAAAATTTGCTCGCAAATTAATGGATGCATAATAAGCACTGCTACTAGAATGCCACTTCTGGAATTTAACTTTCAAATATAATTTATTGCCACTGAATCCATTTAGTTGTGTTGAGCTGTTTGCATTTGCAGTCTTGTAGTTCCTTTCTGGGTGACAACCCTGCGCTCCCCCAACTTTTTTTTCTCTGAGCATGGCACAATGGACTCTGTGGACCTGATTATCACATACTGTAGATTTCATCATCATTTTTCATAGACAAGCTCATTTCAAAAGAGAGCCATATACTCCTTTTCCTGCAAGAGCTATCTCTTTGGAATAGACAGAATTTCTTATTCTTGATTCCTCAGTCATGTTCTTCATATGCCAGATCTCTATGCAGTTCTCTAAGTTCTGGACTTCTAAGTGTATATGGTGTCAGACCAGACAATTTTATGAGTAGCGACTCTCAGACATCCTGCTTTCAAATGAGAATTGTTCCTGCATGCTGTCTTGTTCCATGTGGTAGTCTACTATTCTTTTGTTACTTTGCTCAGGTGTCTTTCCCTAGGTGAAGCCATACATCTAACTCATGCCAGTGGTAAACCCTACACTAGCTACTTCCTCAAACCTGTAGTTTAAATTGTCTTCTTGACTTTCCTTTCCATTGACATGACCATACCCCTCTCTTTTTGTAGAACTTTAGTCCATCTTGGCTTGGCTATTGATCACATTTATTTAACTTGTACTGCAGGCAGGTAAATCACCTTACCAGCACTTGCATCATGGCCATTGAATGCCACCCCAGCACTCTTACAGCAGTGATGCCCAGCATCATTCTCCATCATAACAAAAGATATCCAGATACTTCTGTCATAGTGGTTAGTTGTAATGCTTAGTGTTATTTAGTGCCACTGTTTTTTTTTTCAGTAAAAGTTTATTGAACATTTTGTTTTTACAAAAACACAACACACTAATGGACAATACAAAACATACAAAATAAATCAAAATTAATAAAAACTGTAAAAGACTAAAACACAGTACCAAAAAGTAAAAAAATATACCCAAATGAAAAGTCTGGTAATACATCTTTGTTACTGGAATATAAAAAGCATTTTGAGATGGAGCATGAATTTGATGATACAAGTAGTGAATTAAAGCAGAAGAGCACAATAGTGGTGAAAATGTTGACCTATACTTTTTATTCTAAGTAGATTGCCCTTATCTCCTGTCTTGTATGAGTATTCTTTCCCATGTTAAGTCTCTTCCAAACCATATTAAAATGAGCATTACTTTTATTATTTCAACTAACAAAGTGGTAAAGCAGTTGCAAAATGGGGAACATAGGGTAGCATACAAGTAAGAGATAAGGGGCACTCTAGAGTAGAATAAAAAGTATGAGTTAAAATGTTCACCGCTAACATGCACTGCTGCTTTAACACTAGAGCCAGGTTGCAATTAATCTGTATGTATAAACCAAGACTCTACTGAGGTATTGTACTATTACTATCTCAAAGGCATCTATCAATATATGTCCCCTCCCATCAAAACCTGCCAATTGGCTCAGAATAGAGTGTTCTGAGCTAGCCTCAAGGTAGTGCATGAAGTTGAGTCATCTGGATACATATCCATTTTGAATCAAAGAAGAGTTGTTATAGTTTTCGTAGTTTTTAATTGTTTTCAAGTTTGTAGCCACTTGTTAAATATGGAGGATGTTCTTAGAGACAGGTTCTTATAATCCTGTAGCTGCTGCACTGATTAAGACCTGGAAAAGGTAGGTTGTGTGTTTGCTTCTAAGGCCCCATGAAAGCAAAACTGAAAACCAAATTCTTAAACTGTCTGGGAATGAACTGATAGAAAATTTGGGATAGGACCTCTGTCACTTCATCCCAAAGTTAATCCAATTTAGGACAGGCCCAGTAAACATGACTATGTTTAGCTGACTTCACATTCTTTAACAAGTATCTGAATTGGTGCTTCCAAAGTGTTTCATTATTCCTGGGGTCCTGAAGAATCAGGATGGGACTTTCCACCTATGTTCTTTCTAGTCCTAGAAGGCTGTGGTTCTGGCAGCCCCTTCCCAAACTGCTGCCCATTCATTGTCTGAAGGTGGATACTCCTTCCCATCCCATTTTAATTGAATATTCATCTCAGGGAGATTCTAATTGTGAAATTGTTTTGTATATACAGTAACTGAAACAATATGCTCCATCACTGATGAGTACACACATGTTTTCACCAGTTCCCCCTTCTCAGTGGCCAGCCCCTTTCACCTTGCTACTCCTCCAGCCCTGTCACCTGCCATCTCTGGGGCTTACAGACTTGCCACCTGCAATGCCCCATGAATCCTCCCCATGGGAGAGCCTGCTGGTTCCCAAGCCCAGGAGGAGACTAGGTAACAGATGTAGTAATGGGCAGCCCAGTGGGTAATGCAGAGCCTGCAGAGGAGCACAGTGTTATCCTGCAGCAGTTGAGGATTTTTCTGCTATTTTCTTCCCTCCTCAGGTGCCTCAGAGGCAAGGACAAAGCAGACATATGCATACATATGTGTTCCAGTCAGGAGGTGCCTGCCTTCCCCCTTGTGACTCCACTTACACTGCCACCTGTGGTCACCCTGGTACCAGTATCACAGTGGAGCTTGCAAACCTTCCTCCATGGAGGAGGAGGAGAGAATCCTGTGGGATGCTCAATCCTCCTCCAAGAACATCCTGTGGGATGCTCAATCCTTCTCCCGCACTAAACCCCTGAGGGACACATGTCCATTCCCCAAGCCAGGTCACTGGTGTGGCAGCAAGTGAGGCACAAGCACCTCAGTCCTCTGGGACACAGGCTCACCCTATATTTTCATCAGTTGCTGAAGGGAGTCAAGTGGGATTCTTAGAGCTTTTTTCTATTTAATTTGCAAGTCATATAAATATGGACTTGAAGGTACCCATAAAAGTCCTTTTGAGGAAGGCCGAATTCCATCCACAATTGTTGTAAAGATTTCAGAGTCCCTAGAATGAAAAGCTGACTGAGCTGAACCAAGATTGTATGAGACCAGCAAGTAAAAGTAGTGTCCACCCTCTCTGTTAGAAAATCAATACAGGCCCTAGTAGGGGTTGGTCAGCTCACCAATGTCATTATTCCCTTTGATTAACTGAATGGCTTGTACAAGACCCCAGCTATTTGTCTAGACCATAGAGTAGAAATATATTTTATCATGTTGTTATCTATAGAGCCAAAAAGAATACCCTGTGTGGAATCCCTAATATTCCTTTAGAGCCACCCAGCAAGGAGCATTCATGGTTTGCCGATCTGCCAAGGCGTATTGAGTCTGACTGGCTTGGAAGTATTTCTTTAAGTTAGGGACTCCAAGGCCCCCTTTATTTATTTTATTTTATTCATAGAAGAATTGGAATTACAAACCTTTGAGTCAGAGACTCCTTTGCAAAGGCTCCACGTCAATATAACAATGAAACAACGAGTAGAAAATCATGTACAACATGGTGAACACTATTGGATACAACAAAGTCTGAGGGTAGTAGAAGTATCCCGGGTCTACCATGGAAAACACAAATACACAGAGTTATAATATATGATGTAGTACTGAGAATAAAACAGTAATGGCAGTAATATACAATGCAGTACTGAGAGTAAAACAATATTGGTAAAACCAGGAATTAGCACTAATAATTCCCATTTAGCTGAGGCACTTCCCACCCTGTACAGATTTGGAGGTCACTTTTATAAGGGTTTTCCAAAGTAATTTAGGCAAGTCGATGGTAATGGTCAAAAAAAAGATGTAGAGTCTTAGTACAATATCATATAGATGGTTTCCACTTTGCCCAGTATTGACAAGGACAGCTCACTCCATATTGTTAACTGCCTGGAGCTTATAGAAGAGCAAGTCAAAATTAAGTCTGTATAATATGGTTGTGGCTTTGGGGATGAAAAGTCCTAGGTACTTAAAGTCTTTAGTTGAACATCTAAAAGGACATACTGTCTGGAGATTTGAAGTAGGGGTGTCTTTCAGCAGCATACATTCTGTTTTGTCTTGATCTGCCTTACAGTACATCTGGATGCTACACTGTAGGCTGTCAGTGTATGTAATAGGGTTGGTAATGATGCCTCAGGGTCTCAGAGATTTATTTATTTATTTAAAAGTTTTACCAGGAAAGCATACTGAGTGGACTGCCACTCGATTCCAGAGGCTTCCTGGGGGAAAGGAACATTGGAGGTCAATGGAATGATGTGGGACAATCAACAGTAATAAACATATAATAAACCAGACAGTGGATAGGCTTTACAGTGACCTGAAACAATACAACAGAATCAATGAGCAACTCTGAGTGTGCCAAGAGCTGTACAGTTGAGAGCCTAGGTAACAATTGCTGGTGATGCCAGCTAGGCTAGTCTAAGTGTGGACAATTGCTGGGGAAGAAAGGAGGGGGTGACAGGTTATCCATAGGAGCAAGGGATGGAGAAAAATGCTTTGAGGAGGGGACTGAGGTGGTTGGTGGAGGGGGGCATGCTGAATGTAAGAAGGGAGGGAGTTCCACAGGTTTGGCATGTGACCTTTAAATGCTGCCTGACCTGTTGCTGTGGACATGTGAGGAACAGTATGCCAACTGTACATCAACACCACAACCTCAAAGACCAGCACAGCAACAGACTTTGCCCGAAATCATCAGGTCGCTGTGCTGGTTCCTGCAGACACTGGCGGTGCATCTCCCGGTGTTGCGCCCCCCTCCCTGAGACAACTCCAACTTGCAGTTGTATATTTAGAGACCGGGGTGTTGGGGCAGAGCCCCCCACATTGGGGGTTCAGGTGGCACAGCCCCATGATGAAAACATGCTGACATCCCTGACAGTACAATGCTGACACAGCATTGTGTCTGTTGTTGTGAGGGATGTCAGCAACCGCGCGTTGCAGCGCTATACATAAACCGTGAGGAACAGACAGGGATCATGAGTAGTGGTTTTTGTTTGAGTATGCTGAGCATTGAGAAGGTTAAGGGATGAGGCGAGGTTTGGAGGCAGGGACTTACACCAGAATTTGGCTATCAGTCTGGAGCAGTGGGACAATCTCCGATCTTGGAGTGATGAGAGATTCAGTCACTGAGAAAGGGAGCAGTGGTGGGTAGATGGTGGGCAGGCTAGGGTGAAATGGCAGAAACAGTGGAACAGGGGGTCCAGTCTGGCCAGGGTGATCTTGGGGCTTGCACTACAGACAACATCACTGTAATCAGTAATCAGGCTGGCAGTGTAGCCTAGAGGTTAGAGGAACGAGGTGTGAACGAGCTTGATACATCCAGCAGACCAGACCTGAGTTTGATTCTCACAACCTCCACTTGCATACTGTGTGACTCTGAGCAAGTCACTTAACCACCCAGTGCCCCCAGGTCGCCCCTGAAAACAGGCACTTGTGCCTAGTGGGCCTTACCCAGACACCAAAGACTAAAAAAAAAATCAAGAATAGGGAGGATCATTTTTTGTATAATTGCTCATTGCACCGGCAATAAAGAGCCCCTAGATTGGGATGCAGTTTTTTGTGTAGGGCATCTATATGAACTTAAAAATTAGGTCTGGTAGCCCAGACCCCCAAGGTATCTGAAGGAAGTGCAGACCTCATGTGTAGCCCCTTCAAGAGTGTAGAAGGAAGGGGTGGAGGTGAGCTGACTTAACCTTTGTCATGAAATGAAGGTCATGGAGACCATTTTTTTGGTGTTTAGGAATAATTGGTTAGATCAGAACCAGAGCTGGATGGTATTGAAGTCCTTCTGGAGAAGGGATGCCACAGCAGAGGGAGAGGGGCCAGATGCATACAGCACAGTGTCGTCCGCGTACATATGGACGGAGGTGTTGGGGCAAACAGTGGGCAAGTCATTGAGAGAAAATGGAAAACAGAGGTGGGCCAAGGACTGAGCCTTGGGGGATGCGGAAGTGACAGACAGGGGGCCGAGGTAGAGTTCCGACTTGACAGCCTGGGACCTGCCTACTATGTAGAAATGGAACCAGCTGGTGGCCTCACGGGGAGACCTCCGTGGAAAGCTTGGACAGTAGAAGGAATATGAGACCATGTTGAGTGCCTTTGCAAGGTCCAGAAAAATTGCTGAGGTAATATATATCAAGGCATCATCCAGCTAGAGCAAGATTTTTTTCTCCTCTCCATGCTCGTTACACTTCAGGTTGTCCAGTCTTTCCCTGAGTGCTGCTGCCAATGTTTCTATTCTAACTGCACAGAGAAATGTAGACAGTTGGCAACCCTGTCTTGTGTCCCTCCTGCTAGAGAAATGAGGGCACAGACTACCCTTCACATAAACCATGGCTGTACAGCCTGAGTTTAGTGTTCAAACCCATCCACTCATTCTTCCTACTAGATGCATTTTATGTAATGTCACCCATAAAAAATCCCAACTGAGGCAGTCAAATGCCCTTTCAGCACTGATAGAAATGACCATGTTTAGATCCTTCCTCCATTGTACCTTTGTAATAACATTCAGAAGACATCTTGCATTGTTCTCCCAGGAATAGAACTGGTTTGGCCTGGGTGAATAAGGTGGTGTATTACTTCTTGTAACCTGTTGGAGAGTATCTTAGTAAAAAATTTTAGGTCCAGATTTAGAGGGGTATGTAGGAGTGAAGGCATTACAGTAGGATGCATCCTTCTGCAGCTTGGGAAGTACAATACATTATAACTGGTTCAAATAATCAGGTAGTTCTCCTGCTCATGAATAATATTGAATACTTTAGTGAGAAGGTGGGTAATGACTTCCTAGAAAACCTTGTAAAGGTTTGGCTACATAGCCATCTGGCCCCAGGGATTTATTACTGTTAAAGGATTGAATCACCTCCTCCACTGCCTCTTTGAAATTATATTATCCAGCATTTCTGAACTCTTCTTGGAACTGGGGTAAGGTTGCCCTTCCAGAAATGCTATTATGACTTCTGGGGTCCTAGTATAGGTGTCTGAGCATGCAGGTCAGAATAAAATGTCTGAAATTCAGAAGCCACTACCTAGGGTCTGGGACAAAGGAAACATTTGATTTGTTAGTTTAGGGATTACACAGCAATCCTTTGCTTGCTTTTGCAACCTACGAAGTACCAAGCAGCCTGCCCACCCTACTTGGATATTTTCAGCCTATATAAAACCAGGTTGGGTTTGACAACACATACTTATTTCCTAGTGTCTATCCCACTGAGATCAATTACACATTCCTAGCTCAGACGGCTGCCTACGTTTGCTCTGCAGACCCATCAGTACTGATTTGTGAAACATACAGAAATAAAAGTGGTCTCTTAAACATGACTTTTCCTATCCCAAACACATTTTAAAGGAGGTTCCTTGTCCAAATTTTGCTTCTTATAGCCACTGAGTCCCATCGTGAAAAGAGCAAAAAGCTGCTATTTGTTAAGATGAGTGCCACTTAAGTACCATGTTTTTTTTTCTGACTGACTGAGCTCAAGGGTCAGGGAGACAGGGGTGTGGTCTGATAGGGTCAGAGGCCCTACTGTACAGTCTGTAACATATAAAGGTGGGGCATGGTGATATAAAACATGATACAACCTGGTATAGCTATTATTTGAGTGAAAGTAAAATGTGTAATTTTTATATTTTGATTGCCCTCCCACTACATCCATCATCCCAGCCTCCGTAATTTAGGAAGTATTTTTTACAGATAGGGTTGTGGATGCATGGAATGGCCTTCCGAGGAGGTTGTGGAGTCAAAATCAGTGGTGGAATTCAAGCATGCATGGGATAGTCATAAGGCAGTTCTAGGGGTGGGGTAGGAAAAGTAGGCTGCTGGTTAACTAGGATCTGCAGCTTATCCAGTAGGTAGGGAAATGGGCAGACTGGGTGGGCCAAGCGGTCCTTATCTGCCATCAAATTCTATGTTTCTATGTTTCCTGACACAGTCCTATAAGACTCTTCACCACCCTTGGTAATGGGCTGAGGCAGTGAGTGGTCTTACAGAGGAGCCAGCTGCAATGCAAAGCAAATAACTTGCCGTAAATGACATACCATAAAATACTTAAGTACAAAACAAGGACTTAACTGGCATTGAATTACACTGTTTCCCTGCTTCATACTGCAGCATGTTATGAACTACTGCAGCATTACTATGTTGCATCTTGACTGGCACCACTGAATCTAGGACAGGGTTTTCTACTGCATTCAAATTCTCTCTCTCACCACCAGTATACCTGGGGCCTGTTCTGCCACACTTATGAAACACAAAGGTGAAGAACTGTGAAGTGAGCATGAGGCCATAAACAAGACACACATGAATTGTCAGTCCTTGACTTTCAAGGAGACCACCACCAAACACCCCCTTGATCCAAGTAAGAGTCACACTAGTCACTAGCACTTTTTTAATCAGCACTGCCACTCTAGACTTCTTGTGAGAGTGGTGTGATGCCACCACCACTGAACTCACCTAACTCCTGCACAGTTTTGCATGTTTTATAAGGAAGGTGGGTTTCTTGGAGCAGGACAACATCACAGTCTCCCTCACCAATTCCATCAGAACTTTAGCCCTTTTAATTGTTAATGTAATGCCATTAATACTGTAACTAATCCATTTCCGCTTAGTCATGTGACCACAGGAGATCGGATGTGCATAGAAAAATAATTCCCAGTTCAAAGTACCTGACTGAATACATATAATAAAACATACATATACCAACAAATCTGAAAGAATAACAACCACAAATAGAACGAAGTGTGAGCAACAGCCCAATGTCCACTGAGGAGGTTGCACTGGAGTGAGAGCACTCCCTACAATGAGGGTTAGGAAAAAAAAGACTTCTTCTTAAAATGGCAATTCTGAAATTAGGGAAATTAGCTGCAGAGCAGGGCCCCAGCATCTGAAAGCCCTGCCTCACACATCACCAGCCTGAAGCTGACCAAAGGATCAGAAAAGTGGAAATTCGAGGGAGGCCACCCAAACTAGCTCTCGCACTCCCCCCATGCCCAGTCCTGAACCTACAACCGAAAGTAGATGACTGCAAACCTTCCTCTTCCTAGTATAGGAAGAGCCCATTCCACTCTGGTTATGTCACCAAGACTTAATAAAAAGAAGTAAGCCCCCCTTACTGTGACACACATCAAAGAAAGCACAATGCACACCTGCTTCCCCTCCTCCTGCTTCCCTACCCTACCATGGAAAAGCTCAATTATCAGGAGAAGGAAATGAAAATAAAACTAAAATTAATTTAATCCCTTCACAATACAGTTAATACAAGATTAGACACCGAGCAGTAAAGTCCAAACTACAGTCTTTATTTTCTTCAATCCATGTTGAGAAAAGATGCTCACCTCAGCTTAGTTGGAACCAATATATTCTGCTGATGCATCCTCCACTGAGGCCACAGACCACGTGACCCCACGCACCACAAGTGAGCAAAAATTTCATTCTGAGGCCCATGGCATAATGTACCTGGTGTTTGAGTTTAGGATAGCTGGGGCATCGGTAAGCTAAAAATAAAAGCACTATAAAGGAGATTCTAGAGAGCCAATGGCATGAACAACCCAGTTCACTTCCTACCACTGAACAAGGGTTATATCAGTCACACCAAAGACACTGTCTCTTTTCCACAAGTCTGTATCAATGTGGATCTCAAAGGCAGACTGGAGGTGCTCCAAAGAAAAGGCTAGGTAACCTGGGGACAAGTCTACCCAAATTAGGTATAAATCAAAAGCAGCGATCACATACCACCAGCACAGAATAATATTTCACCAGTAGGCTCAGGCATATTCAATCCATCCTTTGAGTTAACTACGTTCTCATACCATTTTTTTTCCAAGTTTTTTCCAAGCTTCTGATGGCTTATGCTTGTTGACAGCGATCTCAGGGGGCCTTAGGTTCCCCACTGCTTCCCATGACACTGCTTGAAGGACTCTCTCATAGGCCTCATCTGGGAGGTCTGGTGACAGTATGCCTGACTTTAGCAATGTTTTTGAGCTTGCAAGAAGTTATCATATACAGCTGTGCAGCAGCATGTTGCTTTATTGTTGAGTGATCACACAGCAGTGTGTCATTTAGGTGCTGTATTCCTGCAGGGTTCATGCTGGCCACCTCCATGACACCTTCCAAGTTTATTTATTTTCATGCTGGTTTATTTAGGTGTAATTCCTGACCACTGCTATGGTGTGTCAGTTTTGGATGTCCTGTATGCACGTGCACCAACTTCGCTGTGATCCATAACCTTTCCTATAAGGACAGTGCGATATTAATAAAAGTATACTGTACAGTACTTGGCTTATAAAGTAAGCCAAAATGGCAATGGTAGGAGCCATTTAATAGTCCAAGGTAAGTGTGACTCTCTGAGGTTGGATGTACAGTAAGATGTTTGGGAATTTTTAGATGTCTCTGCAAACTGTTGAGCTGAACTCTGCTTCACTAGCACCATATACAGTATATGTCTCCCTCGAAAACCAGTTTATGCTTTGTTTAGAAACTGAGCATTTGGGAGACTTCTGGGAACACATTGAGGAACATGCACATTGAATTTCATGTTTGTTCAACACGAAATTCAAAACTTAAAATTTCTTCTGTGTGTTGCTAGTAAAGCAAAGGTATTGGCCGCCTGGAGACAGTTTACATTCCCTTTCCTTCACAGGCACTGCACAGAAATTACCCTCAAAAACACTTTGACCTTTTTTGAAACATGGGCACTTGGAGGGTTTCAGAGGGCACCTTTGGGAATATGCACACTGAATGTCAAGTTTATACTACAAGAAATAAAAATCTTATTCCTGCTTTTGTACGGTGTTAGTGAAGTGAAAGCAGGACCTGCCATCAGACATCCAAGGTGGAAATCAAACTGTCTAGCTGTCCTTTGCATCCAAGACACCACACAGAAATTACACTTGAAAACCACTTTACCCTTTGTTTAGAAACTTGGGCTTAGAGGACACTGTAGTGGACACCTTGGGGAATTGGCACACTGAATTTCAAGTTTATACCAAAGAAACTCAAAAGTCATGCCTGCTTTTGTACACTGTTAATAAAGTGAAAGCAGGACCTGCGATCAGACATTTGAGGTGGAAATCAAACTGTGCAGCTGCATCCGCTTCCCAGACACCATGCGGAAATTACCCTTGAAAACCACTTTGCTCTTTGTTTCGGAACCTGGGCACTGATTCACAAAAAATTGCAAAGGCAATGCAAAGTTTTGCATTGTGCTTTGCGGCTGCCCAAGCATCCAAAATTGCTATTCATAGTTGGATAGTGCACAGCGCTATCCAACTGTGTATAGAGGTTGTCCAAGGCAGCGGTAACCCCAGTACTCCATCATTACTCCAGTAGCACCATCGTGGCATTCAGCCAGGATCATTGGCCCAAAGGAATAGTGCAGGGTGCTATTTCCAATTCACAAAGGCAGCCATACAAATGAACCCATTGGGCATGTGAGGTGCTAGGTGTACATTGCATGCCTGTTATGGGCCCATTTTACACGCTACAAGGAGGGTAGCATACCCACTCCCCAGTCCCTGCCCAATAAGCAGTTGCAGTCCCTGGTACTAGTGGTCCCTCCCTCACCATTCGCCAAATGCCGGTACTAGAAAAAAAAGTTTCCTGGTGGCTAGTGCCCCCCACTACCATTTGCCAATCACCGCATGATATACAATATAGATAATCCCTGTTGATCAAGAGGTTCCTCCACCCTTGCCTGGTGGTCCAGTGCCCCCCCTACCAGTCACCGGCCCAAGAATAAGTCATTACTTTTTCCTGGTATGTAGTGGTGCCCCCTCACTGATTGCCAGCCCAGTCCAAAATATAAAATATGTTTAAATCTTCACTGATGGTTATTGGTTCCTCCCCCCACTGACTGCCAGCCCATTGAGAAAAAATCTCCCTGGTGGACAGTGTTTCTCCCTGCTGCCATTTGCTGATCAGTGGCCCAATATACAATGTAGATAATCACTGGTGGTCTAGTGGTCTCCCCTTGCTGATCACTGGCCTAATATAAACACATTCCCTGGTGGTCCAGTGCCCCCCCGCCAGTCACTGATTGCCACCTGATATCAAATATATAAGATTTCCATGGTGTCCAGTCATCCCCTCCACCCACACCTGAAGCCCTGCCCTAAACAGAAATAATATTCCCTGGTGGCTAGCAGTCCCACCCCCCAAATTGCTCACCCAACATATAAAAAAGGCTTCCCTTGTGGCTAGCATTCCCTCCACCCACCCGATCACCCACCTATGCTAACATCAAATTCCATGGTGTCCAGTGGAACCCCCATCCCATCCCCTGCATAGTCAAGATAAATAATTCTGATGATCTAGTGAACCTCTCCTATCCTCCTGATCTGCAGAAAGTGCATTAACATTCATTCCCTGGTGGTCTAGTGCACCCCATCCCCACCCTGGCAGGTGGTGTCCCACATCCCCACTTCCCCAGATTGAATCTGAGCTGGTGACAGGCACAGACCTCCTCTCTCCACCATGGCTGGCCACTGACTGAGCTGTCAATGAGCATGACATTGTACAGTAAGCACTCTTTGACATTGATTGACAGCACAGAGTGAACTGTTCTTCCATGAGTGCATACTGTAGCAGCGCAGTAGAACTAATGAAAATATTTCTACATAGAGGGTATGACAAGGATGTGTTAGCAAGATCTAAAGACAGAATCAAAAATCTAAACATAGAAGATTTTTTAAAAGAATCTGAGAAATGTAAAGATGCTGTATTTGGCCTGATTACATACAGTATGTGACCGAGTATAATCACTTGGCCTAGAAAATAGGGAACATCATCTATGATAATTGGTCTATTCTACAGGGGGGATGATGGAGTAGGAAGGGCAGTGGGACAGAAGCCCCTGATCTCCTTCAACAAGGGGAAAGTATCAGAGGCAGGCTTGTACACAGTCAGTTTGATAATGATCTAAAGAAACATATAGACAGCTGGCTACCTGCTAAACCATACAGGTTTCCATAGGTGTAAGAACTGTAACATCTGCTCATATGCAGTACAAAACAAGAAATTTAAACATATGGTAACAGGAAGAGAGACAGAAATTAGATAATTTATTAATTGTAACACCACATTTGTGATGTATGTACTGTGATGTCCATGCTGCTTACTGTATGTTGGAAAAACTATCAGAAACCTCAAACTGAGGATTCAAGAACATGTTCACTCCACAATCAATAAAAAGCTAGACAGGCAGTAGGCAAACACTATTTCAGAAAATACAGCTCTGATTCCCAAACACCTCAAATCAGTGGAACTAGAAATGGTCCAGACTCCTAGGAGATGGGGCACATAGAAAAACTCTTCTACTTAAAAAGGAACATGCCTGGATCTATAAGCTTGGTACTTTGAAACTTAAAGGCCTAAATGAAAATTGGGATCTAAAGCCACATTTATAAAATATATTTTATAATGTGGCTGAAACCGTTGTTTTTGTGTTATTCTGCATATTCTTGAATATACCTTTTTAGCTTGTTAAAGAAATTAATTGGAAACTGTATCTTTTGGCACTTGATCTTTTGCACGTGATTCGACCTCCAGCATAACCATGTTCTGTTTTCCTTCTTTTCAAATTTTTCAGGTCTGTCATGGCTCAGTCGTTTGTGTGGATCCCCTACAACTCCAAAACTTGAGAGATACAGCACTGACTATTGGCACTGGGTGATCGCATAACATTGGTCATAATACCTGATCATTTAATTAATTTCTGATTTCTCCTCTTTATCTGTAATATTTAAAAAATTGTAAGTCAATGTTGGCAGCCACTGTGGACTAGTTAGTTAAATATAATTTAAAATTATAAACAGACATAAGAGAGCTCATAGTGAAATATAAACATAAGATATAATTGTTTGCGTAAAATAGACACACTATATTAGTTATAATTTTGTTATATCATTATACTACAAAAGCATGTTGAATGTCATGATGTTGCAATTACGGTGTATGTAAGCTGTAGCTGCTATTCCAGAGACCACTAACAGTGAAGTCTCTAGGAGTTGAAGTGTTGGGCTGTCTGCTTTGGGACAAGCAGACTATAAATCTGTATTGAAACTTATTGCATTGAGACACTGTCTTTCTTCTGTGAACAAATGCAATTTGCTTAAAACGTTTTGTCTGAACAGTTTTGAAAAGTCAGTGGAGTGAGCGCCATTGGGACACACTACTTTTATGTTATGCTGGTTAATGCTTGATCTTATAAGCTCTAACACACTGCAGGTTCCAGCTGTCCCATTGCAGAAATGTTCTGATGTCAGCTGGCAGGGATTCTGGATTTTTAGTAACAGATACTGTATAAGTAGTGTAAGCCTAGAACTAAGCAAACTACAGTAGTAAGATATATAATACTACCTACAATACCATATTAAACAGTATAGAGTAAACCATCTCCTCACTTTCTGACAATAAAATATTTTCCATTCTTGTTTATTTTACATACAGTTGTTGCTTTAGTTTTTAATTTGTGCTGTACTTTTCTACATGCACAGGAATTTTATCTTTCATTAGACACAAGAGCCCTGTTACACCTACAGGGGCCCAAGTATTAGTAATCAAATCCTGGTTTATAAAACAGGCATCCAAAATAAAGAAGACTCATTGGTCAAAGATATCATGTGACCGTGCATGAAAGCTGTTTCTTGCACAATCATTCTGGACCTAAACCACATCACACAATGAGCAATTCAGTCCTCCTGCAATCAGAACTATCTTCCATCAGTCCCCTACAACCAGAATTGATCTTCCATTACAAACATAGCTGCTACCTTTACGCTATAAAAAACCTTCAGCTGGGACCAAAAAATAAAACTATCTTAAATAAAAAATAAAACAAATTAATTAAATGTTGTTTCCCCAATCATCACACTTTCCTTACACACAAATAAAATTAGAAACATTAAGTATTGTTTATAGTTTTCATTACAACTGTTTCTTTGCTGATAATGAACCCCCTTCCCCCCACACCTTCTGTCTTTACTTGCTCACCAGGGAAATCTTTTCTGCTTGCCCTGACAGTGAGATAATTGAGTCTCTGGCTGTAGAAGAGGCCTTTATTGTGTGTGTGTGTGTGTGTGTGTGTGTGTGTGTGAAGTATGTTAGGAGAGAAACATTCTGCCAGTGGAACTGACCAGAATTTGAATCCATGTATTCCATGGCAAACATTCCATGATAAACATTCCATATCTTGAATCTTGATGCCAGCAGAGGACAAACTTTGTCCAGCAGTAATACAATGACATCATTTGCAGTGGGCAGAAGGACTATTTTATCATAAATGCACACAAGTAAATCTATTGTTTCTACATATAAACATGCCTTCCCAAATGTAAAAAGTTAAAATAGGAGCCAATTTTATAAGCTCAAAAAAGACACTTCGGGGGTGTGCATGGAACAGATTTTACTGCACTTACAGGGGCGGAAGCGCTCTGCCTGTGGCCTTGTGCCTCACTTCACCCCTGGGCATGCAGTAAAACCTGTTCCATGCATTCACAGGGTACAAAAACTGGGCAGACTGGATGGGCCTTGCGGTTCTTATCTGCCGCTAACTTCTATGTTTCTGTTTCTGTTTCCATGCAGACCCTGTCGTATCTTATTGCTTACTTATTTTGCCTGTTTTATAACCATAGTTTAACCATACACAACCATGGTTAATCCATGCTCCTAAGAGTGGAGGAGAGCACTGTGTGTGAGCCTGCACATGCAGCTGAGGCCCTGCTGCAGGTGCAGACTAGAAGAGGTGCAGGAGGGATTTTGAATGATTTGACAAATGTTTCTTTACTGAGTACTGGTGAAGCATAGGGCACAAAAATTATATTTATCATTATATTTTATTATAGTGTAATGTAGAATGTTATTATTGCTAAAATTCAGTAGGAACACAGTCTTGTTATGGTATTGTTCTGACATTCTCTTGCTGTTAACCACCGTAGAATGATACCATAACAAGAAAGAATGCCAGTGCCTGTCACATTCTATAGCAGCAGCAATCAGCAGTCATTGGTACCACAGGCACCATTCAAATGGCAATGACGGTTGTGCACACTGTACTGGTTTTAAAAAAATGCAAAAACAAGAACACAATCATTAACAATGCTGACCGCGGTTTACTCTAAAATGGCATCTCTGGACAGGCAGTCATTTGATTTTATTTCCCTCTCTCCAGGTACCTGTATCTAAATTCCACTGTGTTGGCCTGAGGCATCTCCTCTGTGCGTGAACTGCTGACTCTGCGACACTGCCTGAATATGTACAGAACACGTTGACCTGTTTTGACCCGACACTGTTAATCCCTTTGTTTAATAACTGCTTCCAAGCGTATTTGGGCTGTTTTTCGAGTTTTGTTTGCTCTAAAAATAAGTAATCTATTATGCTGTAGTCTTGTAACCTAATAAGTTACTGAATGCTGTTTAAATAAAGCCTGTCTTTCCTCTCTCAAAAGAACAGCGTCAAAATCTTCATTACAAAGTAAGGTACTGTGCAGCTTGAACATATGTTTTTTTTGATGGGGCCTTTTCATCTCTCCTAAACTTGTACCCATACGCTATAAAAGACAATGTATGGGCACCAGTTAACAACCATGTTGAATTTGCATCTACGGGATAGAGATGTTGCAAAATTAAATTGTATTGAAGGTAAAATTGTGGTGAAATTGGCAATTCATGCATGAAATGTTTAAATGAAAATCACGGCATAATTTTGCCACCCACAGGTGAAGTTTTGCCTGTTTGTGGGGCAATTACAAAACGTAGGAAATATTCCAGTTTCTCGCCACAACACTACTCTCGAGGGTGCTTCATTGAGGTTTACAGTTGCCATGGTACCCTCCCGACATGAATAAAACATGGTTGTTAACTGGTGCCCATACATTATCCTCTATATAGTGTATGGTGGAATGTATTGTGTATGGATTTCCATACACTTGAAAAAGTTGTGAAGCTTTAGTACTGAAGTAGCTACTAATGCAGAATGACTTTTCATTCTATGTTAAGTAGCTGCATCACAATGCAACCACCACCAAACAGCACTGTTAATTGGACAGGTGGCAGTGGACTGAATCCATCGCGCCAAGTTGGCTGGCCAATGGAGACTCAGGAAGTGCTGGTCTCAAACAAAAAACACTGCCACAGATCAAGAATAGTAAGTAATTTGTTTTGTTTTGGGCACCATACAGTATAATGAAAAGAGTATGGGAACCCAACTACACAACCACACTATTCTCAATACCGCATGGTTTCCATGATGAAAGGGACCTCTCGAGGTTCACTCTCGAGGTCCTCAGCATTGTGGAAGCCACTCGGTATGAGAATAGTGTGGTTGTGTATAGGCTTCCATGCACTATCCTCTATTTTTTTTCTTCCTGCAGCAGGAGCAGGTCAAAGTGAATTTAAGAGCCTGGACAGAATGAGTTAACAGATTGAAAAAGGAGCAGGAGGGAGTTTTGAAGGATTTATTTGATGAACATTTTTTTAACTGACCACTGCTGGTTCTGTGTGCTAGGGCAAGAAATCCATCTTTATTTATTTACTTATTTTGGATGTAATGGAAAAATAAGTGAAGTTGGATACTGCTGTACGACACAAGGGCTCTGATGAGGAGGAGGAGGAAGTTATGTCAGTGTATGACAGAAGTGTGGGATCTAGCAACTGTCATCTTGAACTAGAAACTATAAGAACTAGAACGTGAGGAAAAAGGGATTACAGTAGTGGGAAGGAAAGAAGCAGTTGTGTAAACAGTGGAGGTGGAGTAGGAGTCAGGCCAGGAACTGGGAATTGTAATGGTGGTGTAAAGCCTAAGAGGAGGACTAAGACTGAGCAAATGAGTGTACAGCCAAATAAACCATGGGTCATTAACCCTAGACATCCAGTGTCTCCACATCCACTGTAACCAGTTATGCTGGCTGGTCAAAAAGTACACGTGGTGATGAAGTGCAAACCAGAAGCACAGTGGTGTCCCCCTCTTCCTCCATCCAGTGCTTCCAGTTTACCTACCTGGGAGAGATACTGAGAATAGAGGACATAGATTCAGATTTGTAAAGCCACTGCCCCCTTCCTTCTCATATGAACAACACAACAGCTGCCACACAGCCTCTTGCATGTGTGGATTTGCATGGACAATTGCCAGTCCTTCTTAAAGAACTATATGATGCCCCCTGACTCCATATCATGCATCAGCAGGAGTGCCACTACTACCCGACACAGTGTTGCTGCTCAGTAACTATGTTAGGACATTGACAGTGAATGAGCCTGGCATGGATATGTTTCTATGTTTATTGACATCCAGAACAGTGACAGCACAATGCCTACACCTCGGCATTGTGCCATCAATAACCAATGTGTTTTCATGGGGCTGCAACCCTGTACCTTCCATATTTAAATATAATCAACTCCAGGTCAGAGTTGTTTCAAGGAGGGACACAACACTGAGAGAAGCTACATGGGTGAACTACAGATCATTACAGTCAGTTTCATTGCAATGGTATTTTTTTGTCTTCAGTGTTTTGGTTTTGCTGTACTGTGGACCATTGATTGCTCCCTGCTATTCATAGTACTATTGCACTTTGTGTACTTGCTACTCATACATCAAATAAAAACAGCTTTATTCCATAGTCCACAGAAAACTTAACTAACTTCATAAAAATCATAATGAATTCATAGGATGAATATTCAAACAACAAAAGTGCAGTAGTGAAATGAATAGCAGGGAGCACGCATTTCTAGATTGGGCAAACATAACTTAAGTTTCACTCCAGAAGCAGAGCTTCATCAGAGTTAGTAACTTAATGCAGAAATGCCCTTATATTATCCACCACCAGTGATGTGTACAAATTACAAATGTAAAACAACAAATGTGACACATCCTCAGTTCCTACGCATGAGTATGACTTAAATATAGTTTTTAATTTATTTTAAGTATTTAGAGTTGTAGCACAAACCGGAAGCCAGAAGACTCACTACTTCTGGTTCAGATCTTCAAAGGAGCCCTGTAGTGAGTGGAGTGAATGTGCACAGGGCCACACAGAGACGTGAGCTGAGGACATCTGGGGTACCTGGGCTACCACAGTATATCTCTATCCTACGAGGTAAGGGAGTATAGACTAGGTGGCATTTCATCAAAAGAAATTCATCCAAATGGCAACAACTATTAAAGGCAGGATATAAAGAAGTATTTATCAAATGCTGCATGTATGCAGAAGGTGAATTGGTCCCAAGTCTGTGTATGACAAATGCATTCTAGTAGAAGTGCTACAGTCAGAAATTGTAACTCTCCAGCAGAGGGTCCAGTTTCAGACAAATATTAGCCACTGGAGCATTTATTGATATGGTAGCAGTAAATAGATGAGGAAACAAACTTACAAATACAGTGATCAACTAGCTCAATTAAACAGGATACAGCATCCAGGATGAATAAATTAGAAGGAGGCAGGGAAGTGGAAGACTGGTGTACAGTACATAAGACCACCAAAAAGAGCAGAAGGAACATTGGGGGCTTGTCAAATATGCTTACTCCAAATAGGTTCATTTCCTTGCAGATGTCACAGACCAGACTTATGAGGATAAGACAACTAGCCAGGAGGTACAGTTGCCTCCCATTAATAGTGAAGCAGCAATTCATGAAACAATTGATATGGAAACCCAAAAGAGGGTTTTATCACCATCATCAGGAGAGTGTACCTCATGATGTTTTGGTGATAGGGACAGTATGCTGTGGTATACTGACCATATGCTGTGTAAAAATCATAACAACTACACAACAGTCAGTATACTATCAGGGGCTGGAATAGACATTGTCAGGCAGCTCCTTCCAGGTCTTCTTAATAATACATCAGAGCCAATCACATTATTACACATCGGGTGTAACGTTATGAGCAAGAGGAACTTTATTGACATCCAGAGATATTTTGAACAGGTAGGGATGGCCTTAAAAGACAAGGGTTGCGACCTATTGATCTCGGGCTATCTCCCAGTCCCTCAAGCAAGCCCAGCAAAAAACTAAAGACATACTGATGCTTAATGGGTGGTTGAAAAGTTGGTGTTTTAGAGATGGCCACACTTTTGTAAAACATTGGGACAGTTATCAGGATTTGGGGATGTTTGCTCAGGATGGACTACATCTTAACAAAAAGGGGAAGAGAATTCTGACACATAAGCTAAAACAGGAGATCACAAGCATTTAAACTCCACGGGGGACACCAACTCAAGGGGAGCACCCTCCAGAAAATTGGAGATGACAAAATGGAATTTCTTATTAGTTAATGCCAGAAGCCTCATCAATAAGTTTTATGAACTTTTCTA
Source organism: Neoceratodus forsteri (assembly GCA_016271365.2). Classification (NCBI taxonomy): domain Eukaryota; kingdom Metazoa; phylum Chordata; order Ceratodontiformes; family Ceratodontidae; genus Neoceratodus; species Neoceratodus forsteri. The sequence continues at coordinate 1,120,737,695 of CM057449.1, read as the reverse complement.
CATTTTACATGAGATGAAAATACAGATTTGTGCCATAATTGAAACATGGTGGAAAAGCAAAGACACCTGAGATAGGCATATTCCTGGATATACCTTATATAGCAGGGTCAGGCTACACTCAAAGGGAGGAGGGGTAGCCCTGTATATAGCCGATAGCATCATATCTGGACACATTGACACCTCTCACTGGAATACTGCAGAGATATTATGGATTAAAATTTCCCCACCACATAACACTAAGATCAATATAGGAGTATTCTATAGGCCACCCTCCAACTCCCATCCAGAGGACACAAAACTGTTAGACTTTATTAACAAAATAACTTCAGCAGATAATGTTATACTGATAGGCGACTTCAACCTCCCAGGGATAAACTGGTCTACTCTGAATGCAAAAACTTCAACTGAACTGCGCTTCATGTAAGCATTTATGCTGTCTGGTATGGAACAGTCTGTGACAAAGAACAGTAGGGGGAGCATGTATTAGGGTATTAGACTTGGTTCTGAGCAATATGATAAATAACATTCAGGACTGCAGGGTTTAGCACCTTTAGGCTCATATGATCATTCTATGGTGGGATTTTGCTTCAAGGAAAACCTGGGAGAGACCACAGGTAACACTGTATTCTACAACTATGGGAAGGCAGACTTCCATAGTATGAGAAAGGAACTGGCTGAGTGGGGATGGGAGACAGATTTCAATAAACAGCCACTGCAACAGATGTGGAAAGTATTAATCAACACAATTACCAACTTATTGCAAAGATATATACCATCTAGAAGAAAATGCAATGGTGCAAAAAAAATCTTACTGCCATGGCTGACACCAAGGGTTAAGAAATCCATCAGAAAGAAAAATAAGGCCTATACTAGGGTAAGAAAAGTGGTCAGCAGGCGTGCTAACAAAAAGAAATATAAATCAGACCACAAAAAATCATGAACTTATATTGGTAACAAAGTCAAAGATAATTATAAATCTTTTACTCATATATAATAACAAAAGGAGGCACTAAAATAATTGGTCCACTAAAAACACTGACGGACCTTAATCACTGGATAACCACATGATGGCTGAGCACTATAACAGCTTATTTTACCTCAGCCTACAACAATAAAACACTAGGAACCAAGGACCATTTAGACTATGGTGCAGAGCATAGCCTGGAGCTGGAAGCAACAGACATTAGGAAAAAGAGTCCAGCAGGTAGATCAAATTAAGGTGCAGGGACCAGATAGGCTGCACCCAGAGTCATTAAAGAGCTGGCAGGACCATTGACATCTCTCTTCCAGAAATCCATTGATCAGGGAGGTGCTGGAGGTCTGAGGCAGGCAGAGGTGATACCAATAGATAAAAAGGGAACAAGATAAGATGTAGACAATTATAGGCCAGTATAGCTGTACTGGGGAAAATCTTGGAAGAACTCATCAAAGACTGCATCACAGAATTTCTACACTAGACAGGGGACATTGATCAAACACAACACATGTTTACCAAGGGATGATTATGCCAGACCAATCTCTTGGACATTTATGGCAAGGTCAGCAAAGCACTAGATAGAGGGAACTTGGTGGATATCATTTTTATGGACTTTGCTAAGGCATTCGACAAAGTCCCACAGTGGGAACTGGTTGATGCCTTAATAGAACATGGGATTCATGGGAACTTATCCTGCTGGATAGCTGCATGGCTATCTAACAGGAAACAGAGGGTATGCATCAAAGGCTCATACTCGGAGTGGGCTGATGTGACCAGTGGGGTGCCTCAGGGATCCGTGCTGGGCCCATGTATATTTAGCATATATATCTCATCCATGAGAGCCAAAACAAGAGTTTGGGAATTTAAATTTGCTGACAATACACGGATTGGGCTAGTTGTAAATAATAATGAGGAAATATAATATAATATAATATAATATAATATAATATAATATAATATAATACAATACAATATAATATAATATAATATAATATAATATAATATAATATAATATAATATAATATAATATAATATATATTACACTGGCACGGTAGTGCCACTATAGTTAGGGTTGAGTACCCCATTTAAGGTTAAATCTGAAATTTGGCACCTTAATAACTTTGCCACCGTATGATGGATTAGTCTGTAATTTGGAATGCATGGTCTTGTACCATAGATTGCTGGATCTGGCAAGTTGTGTTATGGTCAGATATATGGTTGCAGAGCTACAGAGCACCAAAAACACATAAATTATGGTTCTTTGCACATTTTTTTGCTCGTGCCTACAGGGCGCACAATTTACATAATTGGTCCGAAAAACTTCAGAGAACATGCAGCCGGGTTCCTATGTGCCTTTTGAAGATTTCATGAAAAATATTAAACAGTTCAAAATTTATTCAAAATACACTGAATCCCATTATAGTCTATGGGAAAGTTAAAATATGTGACAGTGTCTCAAATGCCATTTTTACTGTCGCAAATGACCATTTTACTTTTGCAGATTGGCCATTTGTTTTCATTTGGTGGTCAGAAAAATATTTGGCATTTAAATTTGGGACCCTCTAGGGACACAATTCTTGTGTTCATCTAGTCGGGCCCTGAGGATGCTAGCCATGTCTTTGTTTGGGGTAAAACACCCTAGAAATATGTTTTTCATATTTTTTTAAAAAGTAGGGCTGCAAAGTCCTTTCACAAATGTGACACTCTCGTGATTTGTTTTTGCGAAAGTGTCACTATGTGCAAAAGTAATTTGTGAAAGTATGCCCAAAACAATAGGAAATCTTTGCCACCCTGCTGAAAAACAACAGTTAGGTCTTTTGGGCGTACATTTTCAGGAAAAACAGCCAACACCCCACAGATGTGACTTTCAGTGGTTTGGTGCCAAAATAGAAGAGGGCTGCAAAGTTAAGCCACGCCAAAGTTGACAATTTTTCCCATAGGATAACATTATGGCTTTCGCCGCTCGTTTCAGGTCCCGTATCTCGCAAATGGTGCGAGATATGGACTTTTCATCGCAAAATTGCTTAGCCCCCTACTGGGAGGCTAAGTACAGAACTAGCCATGAAAGTCATTAATAATATAAGATTTTTTTTTCTCTATGTAGTACGGTTCCTGAGATATAAGCAATTTAGTATTCCAAGTGCTCATTTTCTGGTCCAAGGGCCATTATTATGGCCACATTCTTTGTATTCACTGTGCTTCTGAATGCACCTTTTTGGGACAAACAGCATGTACATTTGCGTTACTGTTACCGTTAGTGTTTGCGTTTACGTTTCCGCTTGCATTTCTGTTACTGTTTGTGTTAGTGTTTTCGTTTGCATCACCGTGTGCATTACCGTTTGCGTTACCGTTACCATTTGCGTTTCTGTTACCATCCTCATTAGCATTTCCTTTTGCATCACCATTGCATAACCATTGCGTTTGCTTTTCCGTTTGCGTTACTGTTTCCTTTGTCATCACCCGTTGCGTGTGCATTTGCATTTCCATTTGTGTTACTGTTACCATTTGTATTTTAGTTACCATTTGCATTTGCATTTCCATTACCATTAGCATTTGCACTTGCATTTCCATTGAGCTTGCATTACTGTTTTCTTGTGTGACACTGTTGCCATTACCGTTACAGTTTGCATTTGCATTTGTGTTTCCTTTTTGCATTACTGTTTACCATTTGCATTTCATTTACTGTTTGCGTTACAATTTCTGTTTGTGTTTATGTTTCCACATACCAGTCACTATTTATAGTGCACATTATCAAAGAAATTCATGGAAAAACTCAGTTTAATGTGTCAGTTAGGTTGTTCCACAGCAACAAAAGTGAAGGGGTCGATTATTGAGGTTACCACACCTTGCACACACACACACACAGCTCCACCACCAGGCATCAGGGTGTGTGTTGGGGTCATCAGCCTAACTTTCACCCCATTCTCCTATTCTGCATCACCTCAGCTTAACTTTACACATGGGACTGGTGAGAGTTGGGCCGGCGACTGGCTGCTTTTGCCCGATGCCTGGTGGTGAGAAGAGTAAAAGTATAACCCTCACACTGAATTTCCTCACTTTTATCAATATGGAACAACCCTAATTGATGCATTAAATAAAGTTTTTGCCATGACTATATATATACAGTATATATATATATACACACGACACACACACATATACCATGGGGGTGAGAGCTTTCTCAGTAGGCTATCCTGTGTTATTTTTACTAGAGTGAGGATAAATCCTGATGACATCAGCAGAGTGAGGATATCGACATTGATCCCACTCTGTTGATGTCACCAGAGTGAGAGTATATTCACTACAGCTTGCATTCTAACTGAAACTGCTTCAGAAAACAGTTTATCTTTCTCACTGAAGCTGCAGCTTACTCAATTAGCTTTGCAAAGCACTCTCACCTGTCTCCCATTGTGATTCTAACACTCCTAGCCCATTACTGTGTTGATCTCAGCTTCAAAACAACCTGAATTCTAAACAAAACTCTTTTACAAAGCAGTTTTTCTTTCTTAGTGCTACCGGCAGCAGTTTCTCTTTCTCACTGAACCTATAAACTTACTCAATTAACTTTGCAAAACACACTCACCTGTGTTTCTAACTCCCAGTCCATTCAGAACACACACACACACACACACTCTCACTGACACCATACACACAGAATGAGCAGGCAACACACAAAAACAGAAAAAATGTTCCTAAAGCTCTCACCTCTGTGGTATAAATCACACACATGATGTGCAGATTTTGGAATGGAAAAACATTTTTTAACAATTACATGCTAAGCATCTTTTAGAAAATATGCCTTATGGGTAGATAATTCCAGGTCGGATGTTGTACCTTTCATTATCTTTATTGCCATTTGTAACTTTATGAGCCTCTTTGTATCCAGAGAATGTGTCACATTAGTAACAGATTGCTAATGTCTCTTTCATATATGACAGTGTATGCCATATTACATGTAATGACAAATTTAAATAGAACCTTTAACACCAAAACACCAGACTAATTCCTGATATCATGAACATTCACAAAAATTACTTTGTAGCCCTAATGGCTCTGACTAGAATTTGTTTTTTCTGAAATGTTCAGAGTAGAAGTGTGCTGTGCCAAGGTAATGCCTTTGAAAGGTTTTGTGAACAAAATATGAAACAATTCCAGAGTTATAAGGATTTAACTTTTTTTGTTGTTTTTTTTTTATTTTTTGCTGTTTTGGACATGCTCAGTAGGGATTTTGGATAACATTCTAGCAACACAAAAAAAATTCCATCTCATAGACCATTTTTGTTTTTCTACCACTTACTTCTCATGGCACAAAAAAAAACATGTCATGACGGCCACAATCTTTTCCCCCTCTCTAAACTACAAATTATAAAAAATACATAAAAATTATGTAATTTTAAAAATCAAGCACCTGCACCTTGCTAAACATCATCCATTTAGCTAGAATCTGGTGGATGTTTTTGTTTTTGTTTGTTTAATTGCCCAGAAATTTATTTTCTGGGCAACCACTATCCAGGGTGCCTAGCTTAGTGAGAGGAGCCATTTTCCTGCATTCTCTGTATGAGAATAGTATACCTTTCTTGAATGATGATGCCATAGCTAGAGTCATGCTGCCAGCTTCTGTTCAAGCAGTGAGCTGGTGAGTCCCTATTCTCTCTGTCTCAGTTTCATCCCAAGTACTGTTTCTTTCTACCTCCATGTTGTCCCCTTCCCCCTTCCTGATGTTTATACATATAGACATTTTCTGTCTCTCTATCTATCTATCTATCTATCTATCTATCTATCTATCTATCTATCTATCTTGCAAGCAAATTTGTTAATGCATCAGTTAGGGTTGAACGTAATGCCAAAAAAGCATGGAAATTAGATGTCAGGGTTTCTAAATCTAACTCCCCACCACCAACCCCCAAGCAGCAAAAGGACAAGACCACACAATCACCCATAGACAGCCATCATCAGGTAAGACAAACAATATAAAACTGTTTCCAGAAGACAAAAATGCAGTAGCACCAATGTGCTGCATTCATGGATTTGTATATGTGGCTGCATAAGCACAAGCCCCACAGGAATCTCTGCTTCTGCAGTCACACCTGTGTATGAGTACATGTGGCAGAAGAAGTGCACACCCCATGGGGACTGTGCATCAGCAGACAGATATCCCATGGGTCCTGTGCCTCAATGGCCAGAAGTACTCATGCGCAGATATGAGGTACCTCACTAGATAGCATGATCCACTGCATGGTTTTCTACATGCAACTGCATAACTCAAAACTGCTACTCCTTGAAAATTTCAAAATCTGCTGCTGAAACCATGATACCCGTGATTGCAAACATTACTTTTGTCTGCATAACTGCAGGTCTCACAAGAATTACATTTCGACAGGGATTTGAAGGTTTTCTGTACTGGGTACATGTGGTGAAGTGATAAAAAGGTTATGTTGAACATTTGGGCTGAAAATTATTTAAGATAGCACAGTTATGACTATTTGTTGCAATTTCACTATGCCTGTTCGTAACTTAATGTGTTGAAGCACAGAGGCCAGAGATCTCCATGTTTCCACAGCTAGAATCATATGTGCATCTGTGAAGGGTTGGGAGTGCAGGGTCTGAAGGACCCTGTGATCCCACAGTAAATTAAAGATACTACTATACTATCTGAAAAAGTGAGGAAATTAATTTCAGTAAACTTTGTTAATGCATCAGTTAGGGTTGAAGCAACAAAAGTAGGAAATGAGATGTTAAGTTGAGCCCCAAACACCTCTCACCCAACCCCTAGCCACCCAACACCACCCTCCACAGATCAACAGGCAGTGGGTGTGCCTTGGGACATCTGGCCTAACTCTCCCCATTTTCCTATACTGTACCATGTCAATTTCTAATACATGGAATGGGGTGAGAGTTAGGCCTAATGTTTCAGGCCGCTGTCTGTTGGTCTGGAGTGAAGTGAGTAAATGAGCTGCTTTGAGACTGTGTGGGGCTCCAGCCTATGTCTTCCATTTCCCTGGCTGGACCTAACGATAACAAATGTTTTATTATATATATATATATATCTTCTTTGCAAAAAAACTTCATTAGCTATCAGTTAGGGTGAATACCACAGTGACAAAAGCAGGAAATACAGCGTGGGGTTTCAACCTAACACCCACCCAGGTTTCCACCCTACCACCCCACCCCATCCCTCCACCCTCCACAAACCAACAGGCATCAGGGTGTCCATTGGCTTTTAGGCCTAAGCAGTGCATAATAACCTGGAAGCAGGTTGGCTTCTGTTTACTGTATGCAGACTTTATTAGTGAAGAGACATTTTCTATTTATTTAGCTGGTGCTGGTTGTTGTAGCTGTTGCAGGAGCTACATGCCAGCTTTTAAAGTGCTCCAGTGTTCCCATATGAAATATTTAAAATGCCATCAAATCAATAAGTGTTTCTGTATTTACACAGATTACTGTTCAAACAACAACCTCAACTGTGCTTCAATGATCCACAGTGATATGTAGAGGTAGTCTGTTTTTCTTGTAATCTGTGTAAATCACAGTAATATTTTAGACTTGATGGCTCTTTAAATGTTATTATGTGGGAACTACTAAACCATTTTCAAAAGCTGGCACATACTGTAGCTGTTTGCATCAAATGTCATGAATAAACTATGATAAAATAAAATAAAAACTAACCTCAGCTTTACCCAGTATGAATGCACAGCATTTGCTGATCACAACTGTCAGTCTAGTTTGATACTTACCCAGCCATGGGTTAATATCTGTAGATTCAGCATGTCTGAAGCTTCAGAGGAGAAGCAGACAAAGTGTTGTATTCAGTGAGCCTCAAAGGACCTATGGCTCTGTAAGTAAAAAGGGTACAGCAAGTTACTCAAGAGAATTATACATTCAGGTTGAGTTACTGAGGAAGAGGAGGGTAATGGGTCTGAATGGAGTACAAGGTGAGAATGGTGCAGAAATTGACACAAGTTCCTTTCACACAAGAAAGGATCCTGAACGAACTGGAAGAAATAAGAGTTGATAAAGCAATGGGGCCAGATGGGGTGCAACCCTGGGTCCTAAAGAACTCAGAGAGGTGGTGGCTGAACCTCTGGCTATCCTGTTTAGCCGATCACTGGAAACAGGGAGTACCAAAGACTGAAAGACAGCAGATGTAGTCCTCTTATACAAAAGTGAGAACAAAGAGGAAGTGGGGAACTACAGACCAGTCAGCCTCACCTCAGAGGTGGGGAAGATCATGGAAGCACTACTGAAGGAGAGATTGATGGAACATCTTGTTGTCAATGGACTGCAGGATCCAAAGCAGCATAGTTTCACCAGGGGGAGGTCATGTCAGACCAACCTCATTGAATTTTTTAACTGGGTGACTAGGGAGGTGGATCAGGGGAGGGCAGTGGACATGGCCTATCTGGACTTCAGCAAGGCCTTTGACACTGTGCCATATAGAAGACTATTACACAAACTAGGAATATAGGTGTGGGCAGGACAGTGATGTGGTGGGTGGTAACTGGCTGGGTGGCAGAACACAGAGGGTGGTGGTAAATGGCTGTCACTCCACAGAGAGAAGAGTGACCAGTGGGGTACCACAGAGATCAGTGCTGGGACTGGTCCTATTCAACATCTTCATCAATGACACTGCGCAGGACCTAGAAGGCAGAATTTCACTGTTCGCTGATGACACAAAGCTCTGAAACAGAGTTGACACACCAGAGGGTGTAGACAGAATGAGAAGGGACCTGCAGAAACTTGAAGAATGGTCAGGGGTTTGGCAGTTGAAATTCAATGCAAAGAAGTGCAAGATAATGCATATGGGGCACAAAAACCTGGCACAATATATCAGTTGGGGGGTGAGGATATAGCATGCACCAAGCAGTGAAGGGATCTTGGGTTATCATCTCCTGGTGACCTCAAGGTAGGGAAAAAGTGTGACAGGCAGCAGGTAAAGCAAATGGGATGCTGGGATGCATAGGCAGGGCATCACCAGCAGGAAAAGGAGGTCATGATTCCACTATACAAGACACTAGTGAGGCCCCACCTGGAGTACAGTGTACAGTTCTGGAGACCTTACCTAAGTAAGGACATAGACAGGAGTAGAAGGTTCAGAGGAGGGCAACAAAGATGGTACATTGATTGCACTCACAGGTCCTATGAGGACAGGTTGGAAGGAATTGAATATGTACTCCCTGGAGGAGAGGAGGGAGAGAGAGAGGACATTATAGAGACATACAAGTATCTTACAGGGAGGAACAAGGTGCAAGAATACACTATTTTTAAGTGAAAAAGATGTTCCAGGACTAGAGGGCATGGGATGAAGTTGGAGGGAAGATGATTCAGAGGAAATGTGAGGAAGAATTTCTTCACAGAACAGGTGGTGGTCAAGTGGAACAACCTGCCTAAGGAAGTGGTGGGGGCTGAAACAATCACAGGATTTAAGAATGCATGGGATAGACCTAAAGGAATTCTGGAGGTCAGGGGTAAGGGGCAACAGAGTTCTAGAAAAACATAAACTGAAGTTACAAACTCAAATGGGCAGACTAGGTGGGCCATAGGCCCTTATCTGCAGACACTGTCTATGTATTCTGTGTAGGTTGCTGTTAATAGCGTGTTTGAGTCGACATGTCAAGTCTTTTCATGCAAGCCTGAGATTTTGTTTTGTATACAAATGGACAGCTTGAAAGCAAAGCTATAATTCTGAAAGTAAGAATCAATTTACTGATTTGATCATTTAGAACGGCGCAGCTGGAAGCAAGTTTAACCTGGGTGGAAATGCCGCAAAAAAAAAAAACTTGTTCTAGTACTCTTGCTATCCAACTTTGGTTTCTCTTAACTAACCTGAATTAAATCTCAAAGTTTCAAGTTTTAATTAACCCATTTGGTACTCTTCTACTTATTAGAGTTAGTCCACACCTTGTTAAACTGAAAAAAATTGAGACTTGATGGATTTAAACAATCCTAAAGCTATATAATACTCTATGCCAAGTCTGTATCTATTTCTGGTTCATTCTAGAACATTGAGATGGTAAAGGGCATTCAGGTTGGAACTTTTCTTAAATGCAGGAGGCAGTATCAAGAGAAGTAGGGGAACCAACAATACACAATGCTGTTGGAAGGTCAGAGAGATTCTATAAATTAATTGACACCACAGAGAACAAGAATAAGAAAGTACTTACTAAGCTACAAAAAGAAAAGAAGAAAAAATTCTATTAAGAACTAGGGCACATTTGTTGTCAGTGCAAAATCATGCTACACTAAATTCACACAGTCGAAAACAGAAACAGAGGTTGTACTCAAGAGCACATTATTAATGATTTTATTGTTCAAACTTACAAATATAAAGTGCAGGTCATACATTAATTTCACCTGATGTGGTATTTGTCTATTTTATGCAATGGTGGCTTGTTGTTTGTTTTTCTCTTTTCCAAATGAAGTTCTACAGATCTAGTCATTTTATGACTGGGCAACTATCATTCCAGTTTGATACTTACTCCAGCTAGGGTTACTGTACCATCTGTAGATTCAGAGTGGCTGAAGCTTGAGAGGAGGATAAGACAAAATGTTGTGTTCATTGAGCCCAAAGGGACCTATAGCTCCATAAGTAAAAGGGCACAGCAAGTTACTCAAGAGACTTATACATTCAGGTTGCTGTTAAGAGTGTTTGAGCTGACATGACAAATCTTTTCGTGAAAGCCTGAGATTTAGTTTTGTATACAGCTGGACAGCATGAAAGTAAAGCTATATTTCTTGACAATAAGAATCAATTTACTGATTTGATAATTTGGAATGGCACAGCTGGAAGCAAGTTTAACCTGGTGTAGTATTGCAGTAAAAACAAAAGCAATTGATGTGCTAGTACTCCTGCTATTAACTTTGGGCATAGTCTAATATTGGGTCTCTCTAATTAACCTAAATTAAATCTCAAAGTTACAAGTTTTAATTAACCATATGATATTCTTCTACTGAGTAGAGTTAGTCCCCTCCCCTACACACATTGTTTTTTATTGAACAAATTGAGAGACTGTACTGGATTTAAACAAACCTAAAGTTATTTAATACTCTGTGCTAAGCCTGCATCTATTTCTAGTTCATTCTAGAACTCTGAGGTGGTTAAAGGCATTCAAGTTAGATTCTTTCTAAATGCAGGAGGAGTTTCAGGAGAAGTAGGGAGCCAACAAAAAGCAATGCTGTTGGAAGGTCAAAGAGATAAATTAATTAACACCACAGAGAACAAGAATATGAAAGTACTCACTAAGCTACAAAAAAGAAGAAAAGAAAATTCTATCAAGAACTAGGACAAATTTGTTTTCAGTGCAAAATCATGCTGCACTAAATTTACACATGCAAAAGAAAACCCAAAAATGGCTGCACTCAGAAGCACATTAATAATTATTTTATTCCACAAACTTACAAATATAGAAAACATCTGCCATGGGAGACATAGGAATAAGGGAGCTTTCCTACTGACAAAGACTCCCAGCACAACAGATCATGGGATCATTTTCAACCTAACTAAAGATGACTAAGTTTCTAGGGTCCCTGCAATAGCAACTGAGCTGTGTATGTGTAGGTGTTAAATCACTAAACTAGTGCTTTCCCATGAGCAAAACACTGTGACTGGTACTGTGCTGTATACGTGTGATGGAAGAGGACAAAATACATTCTGTCAGTTGAGCTCTGTGCCAGATCAGCAAATTCTGGGATCCATAGCCCTGGAATTTTTTTTTTTTTACTTTTTACTAACAATCCTAATGGTAACTGTCTAGCTCATCAAAGCCAGCATGAAACTGAAACACTTGCCCCCCAATTCACAACTCCCAGGGCCAATGCACATTTGTCTCATGACCTAAGGATCCTGGATCCTCCCCCAGCACAACACTGAAGCTTACCACCCTATCGTGGGCTGAGGCTCTTGCAATAGCAGGGGAGTGGCACTGGGTATCTCAGGTTTGTGGGTTTAATCTTGGCATTTATTGGACATATATAACATGAAGACACCCTTTCTCCTTCATTATAATTTGTATATCTACAGCAAATATGCATTTTTTTCACCAAAATCATGCCCCCCTCCCGTCACTCGCTAAATAATTACCATTTGGTATTTTAACTGTTTGAACTTTACTGTTCAAACTGTAAATAAGTGCAACTACGGTGCAAGTCACATTAAACTGTTCCTCCAATGAGTTGTGTTAGCATTTCTGACTGAGTTGCATAGGTTTTGCTGGATCCAGCAGAAAGCTCTGCACAAATAGTTTCTTAAGAGTTAAAATACAGATTGTCATTGCTTTGACTGGACTGCAGATGGAGTGCAACTGAGTTGCAAAACATTTTATAAACATTACTATTGAGCTGCTTACATTGGAAAACAATGCAATATGAGTTGCCAGTGCATTACAAACTGTAAAAACAATGCTAAACCAACTTATTGATGGAACAGTTTAATGTGACTTGTACTGTAGTTATTGACAGTTTGAACAGTAAAGTTCAAACAGTAAAGAAACATATTTGCCATGGAGATATACAAATTTTAAGACAAACATCAAACTAAGCATATCACTGAGACCTAAACACAGATATTTGTGCTTTCCTTACTATGCAGTAGTTGTGCATAACACTATTTTGTAAATTGTTAGAAAAGCAAGATGGTGACAGCATGAACAGTATTTCTCTGCCTGTCTGTCTTGCAGCTATCACAAAAACTGTTATAATTCAAAACTGGTAATATATATATATTCACTAAACCATTGAAAGGCACACACCCTTGGCACACACCCAATCATCCCTAAAAATTTTAGAGTAAAATGTCATTTTGTCTAGGCTAGCCGATAACGGCAAAAATCCTATTTTAACCTATGGGAAAAATTTGTTTTGTGTTTTTACAATTTTAAATTTCAAAAACCATACAAGATGTCATCCCAAACTTTCTAAATCTTGAGACACTGGTAGAATGACCACGTATGACTAATTTAGGACTATTTCATTGAAGTATAATAAAGTTATTCTTGTGCAAAATTTAGAATTTAACATTGAAGTGCTGCACCAACTTAACTACAGGGCATGGCTTTGCACTCCTAATATATATATATACATATGGCAGAAAACTCATTTAATGCATTGATAGTCTACAGTGAAATAGGAATCTAGTGAAGGTTGAACCTCTTGACCCCTCAGCCCACCCCCACTAGGGGGCACATTGGGGTCATCGGCCCCAACCTCACCCCATCACAAGTGTAAAGAAGCAGAGGTATAGGAGAATAGGGTGAGAGTTAGACTGATGACCCTCAACGAAGCACCCCGATGCTGGCTTGAGGGGCTGGGGGTCCAAGGGGATTTCAACCCTAAACCAAATTTCCTCACTTTGTCGCTGTGGAACAACACTAATTGATGCATTAAATAGAGTTTTTACCTCTAATTTCCTTCTTTGAGAATGATAACGAGAATAATGAGGGCCCCATGCCCGCCATATGATGTCTTGTCATAGTAAAACGGCAGCCTACAAATGCAAATGGTAATGCGATGGTGATGCAAAGCAAAACAGAAAGAGAAACAGTACTGTAGACACAAATGGTAAAAATAATGCAAATACATGCTCAAATGAAAACACAAAGGGTAACGCACATGGTGGCATAGACAGGAATGGTAACTGAAATGGGTATGGAACCGCAAGTGGAAGAGTTAAGGGTAACAGTAATAACATGCTGGTTTTCCCGAAAAGCTGCATAGAGAAAGACAGAGAGTACAAAGAATGTATGCATAATAATGGGTCTCGGAGCAGACAATGAGGAGTTGGAATACTAAATTGCTTATATCTCAGGAACAGTATGACTTAGAAAAAAATGTAAAAGTCATATGATTTATGACTTTCCTGGCTAGTTTCACACTTAGCCCCCATTAGGGGGGATTAAGTGTTTTCCTGATGAAAAGTCCGTATCTCACCATTTCGAGATTACGGGCCCTGAAAGGTGTAGCGAACGCCATAATGTTATCCTATGGGAAAAAAAGAGAAGTTCCGAGTGCCACAACTTTGCCTCCCTGTATTATTTTTCACCAAACCATGAAAAGGGACATCTATGGGATGTTGGCTTTCTTCCTTCCAAATTTCAGTCTAAAAGACCAAACCATTATTTTGCAGCAGGATGGCAAAGAATTCCTGTCATGCAGCAGGCGCTGCAATGTTAGTCTATGGGAAAAAGTGTCAACTTCAGAGTACTGTAACTTTGCATCCATGCAATATTTTGTCACCAAACCACCAAAAAGCACATCTGTTTGATGTTGGCTGCCCTCCCTCCAAATTTCAGCCCAAAAGACCAAACCGTTCATTTGCAGCAGGGTGGCAAAGAACTGCTGTCATTTTGGCCATAGTCTGAAAAAGTAGTGTCGTGATTTGCAACAGCTTTCGCAAGCATTTACGAAAGTGTCATGAGGGTGACACTACTTTGCGACACTACTTTTTCCAGAATGTGAAAAACATATTTCTAGGGTGTTTCACCCCAAAATAAAGACATGTCTAACATCCTCAGGGTCCGACTAGGTGAACACAAAAAGAATTGTGTTGCTAGAGGGTCCCACATTTAAATGCCAAGCATTTTTCTGATCACCAACTGAAAACAAAGTGGTGGATTTGCGACACAACTAGGGCCATTTGCAACACTAAAAAGTGCATTTGTGACACTGTCGAACTTTTTATTAACTTTTCCCAATGACTTATAATGGGAAATTGCTTTTTTGAATAACTTTTGAACTGTTTAATATTTTTTCACAAAATCTTCAAAAGGCACATCGGAGACCCCAGGCTGCACATTCCCTGAAGTTTTCAGACTGGTCACACAAACCGTGCAACCTGTAGGAACGAGCAAAGAATTCAAAAAAGTGTAAATGTGCGTGCAGATCATGCTTAATAACTCCGCGCCGTATATACAAACAGTCCGAAAGCTGGCATATCCCAAGATGTATGATTCTTGATCAAGTTTTCCAAATTTCAAGCAAATCTGTTGAACGGTTGCAAAGTTATGAAGGTGCAAAATTTTAGGTTTAACATGTAAATGGCTCCTCAACTCTAACTATGGTAGCACTACAGTGCTACCATAATATATATAATTGAAAAAAAACTTTATTAATGCATTACTTAGGGTTGTTACTAAAGCAACAAAAGTAGGGAAATGCAGCTTTTGGGTTTCCAACTCTAGCACCACACCCCCACCCTGCAGACACTGAAAGATGTTGGGGTTGTGCCTTCGGTTGTCAGCCCTATCGGTCACCCATTCCAAATAAGTTTAGATCGGTACAGTATAGGAGAATGGGGTGAGTGTTAGGGATGATGAACACAAGGCACACCCCCAATGCCTGTCAATGTCTGCAGGATAAGGGTAGGGTGTTAGGGTTGGAAATCCTAACATCACATTTCCCTACTTTTTTTGCTTTAGTAACACTCCTAACTGATGCATTCATGAAGTTTTTTTGCAATGAATTTCCTTACATTTCAGATAGTATAATCATATCCTTATTTGTCTGTGGGAGCTCCACAGATATGTATATGTATGTAGCTGTAGAACCACAGGACACTCTGGGTCCTGCACTTCTATTTATAGGACAACAGTGACCAAGTTAACAGCATAACCATCTTATTACCCTGCCTTATGCACCCAGTATAGAAAATTTTCAAATCCCCGCAAAAATGTAATTCTGTGCAACTGCAACGCCATTCTGCACCACAGGTGTGAAAACACATTTTGGTCAGGATTTGAAAAATGACAACTGTGACATACATGAGATCAGGTAATAAGAAGGCTATGTTAAAAATCTGGGGTAAAAATATTTAACATTTCCAAAGTTACAAGTGGGCGTAGTGAAATTGCAATGAATGGTCATAACTTTGGATTATTTTCATATTTTGACCCCAAATTTTCAACATAGTCTTCTTATGTCCCCACTTCATAGACCCCATAGCTGAAAATTTTCAAATCCATGCCAAAATGCCATTCCACACCACAGATGAAAAAACACATTTTGGATGAAAAATGACAGCTGTATGGTTCATGAGGTGGTGTGAAAAAATTGCTATGTTGAAAATTTGACTCAAAGTATTGAAAATTACCAAAGTTATGGGTGTGCATAGAAACATTTCAATGAACGCTCATAACCCAGCCATGTTTAGGAATTATTTCACCATATTTTCAACGTGACCTTTTTGGGACCTCACCTCATGAACACTGATGGTGAAATGTTATTATTTAGTCCCTAAAGGTGATTTCATGCAGTGACCACAAAATCACCTTCAGGGCTCATTTAATGAAAAGACAGTTGCAGTGTTCATGAGGCGAGGTCAAAAAGGTCATGCTGAAAATTTTGAGAACAAATTCCTAAAAATGGCAATGTTATGAACATAAGTTCAAAATACCTTTGAAATACATAATATGGCACATAACGTGATTCCTCAGTTCACAGTTTGGCAAACATGTCTCAGTCCAAAGAAGATGACAGCCTATGAACTCTGGTGGTAAGTATAGGGCAGTGGGGGTGTAGGTGCTCAGTGGGAGGGTCAGGATGGGGAAAGGGGACAGCTGGAACAATGAGGGATGGTTTTCTTTTTTTTCAGGTTTAAAAAAAAAGTCATTGAGGGACATTTGTTATTCCTGAACTGAATAATGAATTAAAAAAATGCGGAACACTGGGAGTGGGCTCCCCAGTGTCCACACTGCTGGAGGAGGTCTTTTAAATGCCAATATGGGGATTGGGCCCCCTGATGTTGGCAAATATCATTAACACAATGGTTCAGGGGGGACATCTGATACAGGAGGTCGGCATCCAGGAGTCAGATTACACAAATAAATAAGTAAATAAATAATTTAATTAAGAAATAAATAATTAAGTATGGGGATCAGAGGGTAAGGAGTGCCACTAGACACCAGGGAAAGATTTGGGAGTGCGGGGGTACCACTAGACATCAGGGATAGGGGACAGTGATCGGTAGGTAGAGGATTCCACTAGACACCATAAAAATCACACCATAAAAATAGGCAGAATATATATACTTACTACACAAGTATAGAAGAATTGTGACTGATATGGTAAATGTTAATATTTTTTGTTAAGTAACCTCCAAATTTAGACTGGAGCAAATCAGTCTGGTTTTTACCTCTGTGGAGTAGATGATGATAAAATTCAGGCAACCATGTCTGGTTTACATTCCCTGATGAAATGTGATTGACCATTGCAAGTAACTGACCGTTTTCAGAGGGTGGTAACTGTACTACACTTGCAGAAATCAATTTATAATATTGCATTTCCCAATATGCTCTGTAGTTTGAATATGTTTATGTCAAATAGTCCAGTATTGTCCATACAGATGATATCTGAATAATATCTTGCAGTACATTTTGTGCAGCATGTCTGAGATGCACACGACCTGTTAGAACCACAGAGACTAATTTCCAAGAAGTGCAGTCTCTTCCAACCACTGTGGAAACTGGCACAAATCTCAAAATCTACACTATAGTTCAGTTTCTAAGAAATGTTTTTTTCTGAAGCTTTTCATCATAAGATGGCCTTCTTGATTATGCAATGGGACACCCATAAGGGTTTTGACATTAAATATTGGCAAACTGATACAGTATTATGTATGCAAATTAAGCAACATTTAAAGTTGCAATACTATTTTGAATATTTTCAAAATGTGCTTGTCCCGACTGCATATTTATTGCTGCTCACTCTAAAATTTAAAGATCAGTGGCAAATGGTTCTTTGTTCTGCTGAAAGATTTGTAATCTGCCGTCTTCATCAGTCTTTTTACAAGGACAGAATAGTTAGGAAGAAGAGTCACATATACCGTTTTTGTATCTTGTCATGTTTTGTTTGCTGTGCCCTTGTCTCTATTGTGGTTTGTGTTCTGATAGTCAGCAAATGATGTCATTTGCTATTTCTGTAGTTTGAGCCTGCACCTGTCAGCTGGTGCTCTCAGGGACTCACTCTACATTAGTAAATTTCGATTTACTATTCAAGCCTTGTCAACAGTGAGTTGTACAGATGGAAAAGCTGTGTTAAAATACAAATAAACTTTTATCTCTAGTTGTGAAGTCTGTTACATTTAGTTATGGCTTTTTGATTGTCATAAATTTTTTTTGTTTTTAGTTTTGTTCCAAGTGTAGTTATTTTGGATTATTGATCTTCTCTGCTCTGTCTGGGGTAACTCTTAAATGACTCTGAATGAGAATGCTTCAGTCCCAATGGCAGTGTTTGCCTCATGTGGTGTTTTTTTACATCCTTTTCAATATCGTCTGTACTGCAATGTAGCCCTTAAAAAAAAAATAAATCATCTACAGAGTAAGACATATAGGGTACAGTGGCTAGAGAGTAGATGCTTTCTGTCCAATTGCATGCAGTAGTGAAGTGGCTAGATCACATATGTAGGTAATGGGAGACACATGGGACTCAGTTTCAAATCCCAACAGAGACACCTTTATGTTGTTTGCCCTTCAGCAAGTTGCCTAACCTCTTAGTTATGTTCACCTTCTGTCTGGACAGTCTCTTATGGGTGCAGTGGTCTTTTGTTATCCTTTTGTGGCCAAGAAAACTGTGACATAATGGTGAGTGCTTTTGGTACATAAATATAAATATAAAACATTAATATTATCCCTCATCTGTGCTATTTCCATCAAGCAATGCTAAGGATCTACTAGCAAGTGAGGATCCGATAGAGAACATCTATGCAGGGACTGACAAATTGCAGTGCACCACTTCTGATACTAGGATGACCACATCTTTATTATTTTTAAAATGGTTTTCCAGTGATTGAAGATTTATAGAATTTTTACACAGCCACAGACCAGTCTCATACATCTGTAAGAGTGTCTTGCAATCTCAGAGTGCCAGAACTACGCATCATTAGGTTGCAGTTTTTTTTACCACTAAATGATGGCAAGACACCCTTGCACCAACCCAAGACTGTCCAGATAGAATCTGAACATAACTAAGAGGTTACAAAACTTGCTGAAGGGCAAACAGCATACATATGTCTCTGGTGGGATTTGAAACTGAGTCCCTTGTGTCTCCTGCTATCTAAGGTCTAGTTGCTTCACCACTACCTGCAATTGTACAGAAAGTGTGTACTCTCTATCCACTGTACTCAATATGTCTTATTCGACAGATTATTTTGTTTGTTTTATTTGTTAAGGGCTACGTTGCAATACAGACGATATTGAAAAGGATGTAAAAAAGCATAAAACCACACAAGGCAAACAGTGCCATTGGGACTGAAGCATTCTCATTCAGAGCTGTCTAAGGGTTACCACAGACAGAGCAGAGAAGACCAATAATCCCAAATAACCACACTCGGAACAAAAAAAAAATGTAATAATGGCAATCAAAAAGCCATAACTAAATATAACAGACTTCACAACTAGACAGAAATGTTTATTTGGATTTTAACACAGCTTTTCCATCTGTACAACATACTGTTGACAAGGCTTGAGTAAATCAGAAACTCATTAATGTAGCACAAGCCCTCTTAAATCACTGACTGACATGTGCAGGCTTGCAGTACAGAAACAGCAAATGACATCATTTGTTGACTATCAGGACACAAACTACAATCGAGACAAGGGCACATTGAACAAAACATGACAGGATTCAAAAAACTGTAAAAATGACTTTTCTTCATTAACTACTCTGTCCCTGTAAAAAAGACTGGGGAAGGCTGTAGATTATAAAACCTTCAGCAGAATGAAGAACCATTTGCCATTGATCTTTGAGATTCACTGTAATACTTTATCAGTGGTAACCAGTGACATGTATCTGTCAACTCTATTGGGATTTCAAATTATACAATTAAGGTTGTTTCTCTGCTTGTAGAGATGAAACATTATAAACTCTCTTAATTTTTAAATTTATTTTATTTATTTATGACTTGGTAACCAGGTAGGCGCATGATCCCAGGGACTGCTTTCAGGCATGACCCGGGCCATGTGCTGTGTCCAGAGTATGATATAAAAGGGAGCAATAGCAGTGTTTCATATAAATAGAAGATTACAAAATACATTGTAAATCATAAAATGTCAGACATCAAAATCAGAAAGTGCAGAAAATAGCTTGAGAAATCACAGGTAATACAGTGGTTAGAGGATCAAAAGGCCTGCTAGACTAAAACAGTACTGTGGAGAAAGAAACAGTCAAAGCCCAATAGGTACATTGGATAAGGCAAGTTTCAATGGTGAGAAAAAAGGACTCGGGGAAAGCGAGGCCGGGTTGGGGGGGGGAGAGGAGGTGGGGTGGGGAGAGGGGAAGGGGAGTGGGATAGAGGAGAAGTGTAAGGACGCTAGTCATGTGGAGAGGTTAGGCAGTGGGGGCTACACAACAAAGCATTTGCAGGTGCAGGTTACCCTCCCCAGAAACTTTCTTTTTCTTGACCTCTTCCACTCTCTTTGTCCCACTGAAGGATCCAAAACTGGGATGGTCTCTTTCTATCCTTCTTGCCTCCAGTACTTGTGGAATACATGCCCTGATCAAATTGTATCATTTGACTCCATCCTGGATCTGGCCACAGTTCCTGGCTTTATTTCTTTATCTATCTATTTATCTATTGATCATTTTAGATCTACTCTGTACACTGCCATCATTACTGCAACATTCACAATCCCACTGCATCCAGGAACTCTTCCTCCACTACTTGCCAAGTTTCAAAATAGGCACAGTCCAAATGTAGAATGCAGTATATATGCTGCAGACTGATCCATCTCAAAACTAGGTTATTCCCTATGCATACAAAACAGGTGAAATATTGTAGGTTCATTATTTGAAATTCTAAAGCAGTTTGTCAAGTACTGTTTTTCAAACTTGTAATGAAAGTGTTAACAATGCAAGCCTGAATGCAGGAAAAGCCCATCCTTGAGTTATTACATTCTCTATACGATGTTTGCAGCAGATTTCCACTCAAATTTTTCTTAAGCTAACAAGTCACTATTTATATAAAAAATTGCTCTTCTTGCCTCTGAATGATAATACAAATGACTTCCTGTAAGACAACCAAAGCTATGTGTTGTCAACAGTTGTCTTTCCCAGCCAGATCTGTTTTTATTGTGCATCATGTGGGCTCGCTGGTGGAAATCCTGAGCTTGCTAAGGCTTTAACATGGATTTCCTGTTTTTTTCAGAACTTGTCAAAAAGAAAATGGTCCCTTGCCGATCAGCCCCCAACTGACCTCCCACTTGGCACCCACCATCCCACCCCCAGTGCACCCCACACACGCTCAATAACCTAAACATGTTACAGGTTCGAGATCCACTGTCAGATCAAAGACAAATCTTGCTGGAACCAGCAACTGCAATATGAGAAACTAAGGTAACTGCGGTTCAATGTATTTCAATGGGTGTTTCAGTTTTATGCAAAACTTTGCAATGTAACATTTGTTAGAATTTTTTCAACATGGCCTTTTGGGGACCCCATCTTATGAACAATAGGACTGTCATTATGCAACTCCTGCCCAAAAAGGTGATTTTGTGGTCGCTCAGCAAATTCACCTTATTGTGGGATTTGAAAATTGTTTTTGCCCTTGTTCATAGGATGGGGTCATAAAAAAGCTATGTTGAAAATGTTGGGTCAAAACATATAAAAATGGCAAAGTTATGACTATTCATTGCAATTTCGCTACTCAGGCTCATACCTTTGGAAATTTTAAGCATTTTGACTTTGGATTTTCAACATAACCTTCTTATTACCCCCCACCTCATGTAAGTCAAAGCTGTAATTTTTTCAAATCCTGGCCAAAATGTGTTTTCACACCTGTGGTGTGGAATGGTGTTGCAGTTGCGCAGAAGTACATTTTGGCAGGGATTTGAAAATTTTATGTACTGGATACGTGAGGTGGGGTAATAAGATGGCTATGCTGACAATTTGGTCACTATTTTCCTATAAATGGAAGTGCAGGGCCCAGAGGGCCATACGCTCCCACAGCAAATAAGGATTTGATAATACTATCTCAAAAAGTAAGGAAATAAATTGCAAACAACTTTGTTTATGTTCTAGTTAGGATTAAAGCCACAAAATTAATGAAATGTGGTGTTAGGGCTTCCAAACCTAACACCCCACCCTCATGCTGCACACACCAACAGGTGATGGGGTGTGGTTTGAGTCATCAGCCCTAATGCTCACTTCATTCTCCTATACTATAACCATCTCAGCTTATTTACTTATGGAATGGGGTGAACATTAGGGCTGACAACCCCAGGGCACATCCCCACTGCCTGTTGGTGTGTGCACCATGGGGGTGGGGTGTTAGGTTTGTAAACCTTAACACCACATTTCCCTACTTTTGTGGCTTTAACCCTAATTAGAGCACTAACAAAGATTTTTGCAATTTATATATTATATAAGTGGACCTGGGTGCCCACCCCAGTGCCACTTCTTTGGACCCTCAACCCTCCAGATTGGCTGCCCACATTCCCATTCCCACTATCTACATGGCAACACTGGAGTGCCAGTTGCCAGTGCTACCAATCAGTAGCCTGACACTGGGGTGCCCAGTCCCTAGTACTGGACTGTCACATGAAATAAAGTAAACCATCCCTCAGTGTTTCTTTTGTTTGTTTGCACTGTAAAATAGAAAACAGTCCCTCACAGATCTGATCCCCAACACACACCCCACCCATTCCCAGCCTAGCCTCCCACTCGGCTCCCAACATCACATACACCCCCACACCTCCCACATACCTCACTCTCCTTAACATTTTCCATGGTATACAGTATATCTACTCTCTGATCAAAGACACATCTTGCTGCTGGAAATGGAAAATGTGATATGAGAAAATCAGGTAAGTGTGGTTTAAAGTATTTCAGTGGGGTAGTATTTCAATTGGGTTTGAACTTTAATTCACAACTTTTCCATTTTTATATATTTTGACCCCAAATTTTCAACATGGCATTTTTGGAACCCACATCATGAACGATGGCAGGAATTATGCAACTCTGGCCTGAAATAAGCAAAATCCCTTTGGGTGAGATTTGAACATTTTCACCATATTTTTTCATGAGCTGGGGTCTAAACTAGGCTATGTTGAAAATGTGGGTTTAAAATATGTAAAATTGGCAAGGTTATGAGCATACATGTACATTTTTCTATGCTTGCTCATAACTTTGCTAATTTTAAATATTTTGACCCTTGATTTTCATTACAGTCATTTTTTTCACATAATCTCATGCACATGACAGCTGTCAGTTTTGAATGTGCAGGTTGACCTCTGAATCTCATGACTTCCATTGGCTAGTGCCTCCTCTTCCATCCCAAACTGCTGGACTGCTGACCTCATGGACCTGATCTCCTTCACAACCACTGGAACTGAAATGAGACCAGGTCAAGAACATCCCTCTTGCATCAGGGGTATGATGCAGTGACAAGTTATCCTCCTCTTCTGCCAATGCCCTGCTGAAAGTGTGACACACTGACAACAGCTTACAGTCCTTTCCAGTTGCTATGCCAATGTGGTAACTTTGTACATAAGGTGCATTTGGGGGGACCCTTACTTGGATACCTATTAGTGTGTTCAGGAGTACCAGTCAGGATGGGGTGATAGATAATAGCCCCTAAGGATGCCTCATTGTTAGAGTGTGGATGGATTGGTGACCCTATGTGTTCATGCAGACCACTACATCCATCTAGAGGGTTCTTCCTGTCCTCCATGTCTCCACTCTGTCTATGCAGATCTGTTTGGATTTTTCCAGGGCTAACTTAGTGCCAAGGCAACCCTGATAGCTGTAGTCTTCCCAGGCATCTTCCATGAGCAACTGTCCTTTCTCATTCTCTATCTCAAATGAGAACTTCCTTACCAAGAAGGGGTAATTCTCCCAAACCCAGCCTCAGCCCTTCTGTGGATGATTTACTTCTCCTTGCTTAACTGTGGGAGGCACATGTTCCCTGCTCTCTATGGAGTTGGCCAGAACTGTTTATCCCAAATGTCCTGATCCAATCCACTGTCTGCTGTGCAACCTCTTTCTTACAGAAGTATGGCTCAAACTCCTCATGCTGGGCAGGTCCAGTGGCATTAAAAGACAGACAGGAGGGTGAAACAAAAGAATTTTCCTCTTCCTTTGATTCAAGCTTGTCCCTCTTCTTCAGTTATTCTTGAAGATGTCTCTTCTGGTCCTTCATCCTTCAAGAGACTAGCCATGGGGCATAGGTAGGGAGTTCTACTGTATCTTCTGCTTACATCTACATTCCCAAGGACATCATAGGGAGGGCTTATCTGAGGTTTGGCAAAGCTATTGACTGTCAGTGCTTCTAAATGGAATGAAGTCTACTGGGTCTTCTGTTTGTGTGGCATGGTCTGCTGTGCCTAGTAGTTCTTCCTTCCTCAGACCAGGAGCTTGGTGGGGATGGCAAGGTGATGACTTCCCATGTGATCCCCATGACTTCACTTCTGTCACAGTAGGCACCAGTACAGACTGATTGTATCTCATTTGACTGCTCCTTCCAGGGCATCACTGGGCCCATACTACTACCTGCAGGATCCGAGTTGCACTGTTTCAGTTCTTCCACTTCCCCTTTCTTGGCTAGGAAAGGTGCTGGACAAGTAGCCTCATAGGTACTCAAGGTGCATTGACTCAGTCTGTGATGTGCAAAGCACCCCCTGCAGTATCTGACATTAAAGATATCTCTTCCCCTGTGGGCATAGAAACTGCATACACTAGCAGGCCAACCAGGCAGATCAGTGTTGTCTACCACATCATCATTCCAGTAGGCTGTTTCCAGCCTTTCCAGGACCCCTTCATTCTAGCAGATCTAGGTGATCACATGAACTGGTATAGTCAATGGTTACTTTCATACCTCTCTACCTTAAAATCTCTAATAAAGCACCAGCCTAGTGGCATGGTAGAATGAGCATCCATGCCTTCCTGCTTCCGTGTCAGTGACCCATGTTTGGGAATAGACTCAGATCACTTGGGGACATGGCTGGTAGTGGGAAGACTGAGTGTCCATAGGATGGCCCTCTCTAATCTCAGGGAAGGTGGAACCCATGACTCAACATTTGACTGTCACCTGGTGGAAGCCAAGTGGTGGCACATATGAGTCTTGTAATTAGGGGGAAGTGCTGGCTTACAGAGTGCTGGAGTGCCTCTTCAGAGGTCAAGTATGCTTTTGTGCTCATTGCACGTAATACAGAGCCCCAGGGAGAAAAATTAAGGAGGAAAAAATGGAGGATGGGCTTAATGAAGCCCTTCCCACTAGCACCAGTAGCCCACCAAGTCTCAGAGCATGGATGGAGACTCGGGACAGCTGGGGACTATGGGATGGGGCTGATAAAGCTACCCAGCCTGCAATGCAGGGATAAAAAAACTATTTGAATCAAAACCTCCACTAAACCATAAAGTTGATGATAAAATGGTGCTCTTTATATAAGCTTGGGTTTAAAGAATTATCTGTGCTTGTGCTTCACACTCAAAATGGCACTCGGTCTGCAGCACCACCCTGATGCTATCACATTTGACTCTGACATTTGGTGGGTGGCTGCAAGGTTACTGCACTCCACACTTTGTAGTTCAAACAGTCACAATCTACTTTCTTTAACTTTAACTTGGCCTCTCCCATCAATCTGTTTTTTTTTTTATCGGTTCTGTTGGCTATTGTTTACAATTTGCAAGCACTGAATTTACACAGGCAGCACTTCTGACTCCTACTGCTGCTGAAATCTTTACCGTATCACAACCAGGCCCCTGCAGTCTACATCATAGTTTGTGGTAGCTGCTCCCATTTCCTGTGGAGTCTGTTTACTTTTACCAACATTACTGAAAATGCTTCACTGAAAACACAATTCTTCCTCCTTTTAAGACATCGATCCCTTTGTCTGCCTCCTGCCCTTGATCTGCTTTTTACAGTCTCACTTCTGTATGACCAGTTCTCCATGATGCTCACCTGTACCCTTCTGCAAACTGCATTTTAATCCCCTGCCCTATGAACCTTCATCCCCTTTGCCACGGTTATGGTCTACATCTGCAGCACAATTTGAAATCAGTTAACTTGTGTTATTGTAGTGCTGTCTCCCAGACATTTTCTTTTAATACCCACAATCTGATAATTCTATTTGTATTGGTCTTGAGAGTTGCACTTACAAACAGATGTTTTTTTTCCTCTTGAGTTGTCTTTGCTGGTTGATCCAGGTAGTGGGTGGCCCACCAGACTGCTCAATGCCATGTACTCACTCCAGTTTTCAGACCACCATGGATAGGCCTGAACATTGGTGCTGGCTGTGCAAATGATTTTCACAACTACCTCTGAGGTTGATCAGACTGATGACAGTCCACGAGTGGGAGATGTCACTGCACCAAATTTACATCACTTAGCTTTTAAAGCTTTTCTCTTTCAAAAGAAGATCTTTTTAACTGCAGAATGCTCTTTCACAAAATGTTCTTGTTTTACACAAGCTCTGCTCCAACAGAGAACTCAGCACACCCCTACACTCAGCAGACAGTCCCAGGTGGGGTTAACCAGAGCTTATCAGTAGTCATCAGTCAATCACATGAAGTCATGCAAATTAGGTGGTGGCACTATTTCTGGGCATCAAGGCCTCCACAAGACATGAGAAGCCAATGCAACTGCAAACTGAAACACAATTTTTTCATGACTGACGTTGGTCTGAAGCCTCATCTGCCATATGAAAACATTTACTTTCCTGAGTACACACCACCAGTAGATCCCACAGCCCAAGGTCATTTTCCTAGGTAACTTCAGCCCTCCAAAATCCTGGCTCAGCCCCATTGCATAATTTTTGAATTATTTACAGTATCAGCCTGCTTGCTTTGCACCTGCCTCCCCTGACTAGGGACTGCTACCTGCACTGGCATTCAGGGGTGATACACAAACCCTTTCAATTTAACCCAAGAATTGAGGTGGCCACAACACTGGGGAACTGCACAACCATGATAGGGCATCAGTAAAGCACAGAACACAAAGGAATATCCTCTACTTTAGCTAGCATCAAGTAGAAGATTTGAATCTATCACACCATGTAAAACATAAATATTTTGTCCCAGGTTTCAGGGGAGACCTAAAAAATAATCATTATCTGCCCAGACTGACTAAACAAAAACCCATTGCACTACACAGGATTCTATTACAATTCTAAACACTTGCTTTAAACACTCTGAAAACACTCTAGTGTACACTTTAATAACCTGCAGAACTAGCCACTGAGGTTACATTCAGATCCCCAGAACACAGGGAGTGACACAACCATTGTTTGCTGTCAAAAGAAGAGGATAGTTAATTACTTGATGTGTTGAAGGTATATTAACTGTTTAACTGGGATGTACAGTATCATGTCTCTGAGAATACAGGTTATTGGTTTGGGACATTGGAACTGATGCATTACAACTTCTGAGACCTGCTGGATAAACTGTAAGTCATGTCCACTTGTTCCTACCCACCTTGTGTATTGATTCAGTTAACATGAAAGGCTGCTTTAGGACAATACTTTACCAAGTTCATTTCCTTGCACAATGTCTACCTGACACTAACTGAACCATCTGGACTAACATTTGTGTTGCAAATGGAAATAAATTCACTGGGGAAACCCACCACCTTTTATGTAGGATTGAACATTCCTGACATGGTGTTTGGGGGCAAAAGTTTCTTCATTTTGTTCAAGACCACTGATTTTCTGCTTTTACCAGAAAACACAGTTAAATTCCGGAATTTGGGCTGTCTGAACACCAGTGAAAATAAACAATTTCATTTAATTTACTGTAGCATTTTTTACCAGAGCAATAAAGCTTTGTAACTTGTATTTTTCATATAATTACTTCCTGAACTACATTCAATTTGCTTTATTTAATGCTCTGTTTACTAAAACAGTAGCCCTTGAAGACAGCAAGTGAGGAACGGTGACGCATCAGAATGTTAAAGCAACCACAACACCAACACATTTTGCGATCTTGGTCCCCCCCAGTCCCCTACTTGTGCCCCCCAAAGTAGTAATCTTTAGTAAGGAGGGTGCAGGGGCAAAGCTCCTGCAAGAAAAGACTGCAAAGCTGGTCGTGATGTGGGTTTGGTGCCATTATTGTGCGCCACCTTCTCATCACTCCCTATTTTGACATGAAACCACTAAAGCCTTCTTTTATTCTGATTATATATACATATACTACAAAATGACAGTAGAACTTAGTAAAATCTAGAAATTAGACTAACAATCAACAGTGCAATTCCCAGAATTTCAAGTCTTGAAAATGGAATTTCACTATTTTAACCACCAATCCTTGATGTTGAGAAGTAGCAGCATGGTTGGAGAGCTAGCCTCACTCTTTGTGTACCAGTAGATTCCAAGGTAAAGATATTGCATACTCCCTGAGGCTGTATGAATTTTCCATCACTCACCCCAAGGCTCACAGACTCTTAGATGTGCTATATCTACAGTTGTCATTTTAACTGTTAGGCTGAATAGGATTCTAAAAGGTAATATGATTGCTCTACAATGTCATATGATCTTAAAGGCCCTGAATGGCTGGTATGTGCTCAATTATTTTTTATTTGGTATTAACACAAATTGGAGCATTAGCGTTATCTTCCAGGCAAGAAGATTATAAATATTTGATTTCAACTCTCTTGTATCAAAAGGAGAGAGCCTCACCTTGCCTGTGTTTAATAATGATACTGAACAACTGCATGTTGCTATACTGATCCTTTCAGACTCATATGTGACATAAAACAATGGAGAATGGCCTGTTGACTGTGATGGTGTAAGCAAATATGTTTAAGTGGTTCAATGAAAGACTAGACAGACTCATGAGAGAGAATGGCATGGAGGGTTACACTGCAAAGCAGAGGTGGTATTCTAAGTGATACAATTGGATGTGTGTCCATGCTCAAAATAAGATGAGATACACAAGCACATACAAATCTATGAATTAAGAAAAAATGGAAGTCCACTATCTCATCAAGGTTATTCTCCCTCTTACTCAATAGGAATGCCCTGTCACACCTTTTTCTTCAAGGTAATTTTGTGTTTAGAATTCAAGGTAGAACAATGCTGAACAATGCCACTTGTTCTGTAAGTCTATTTCAGGTATCCACTATTTGTTCCTGTGAAGTAGTTCTTCCTGATATTCTCTTTGAATTTTTCTTCCGTTCACTGACTTCAAGTGTTCCCTTTTCTTTTCTTTTACTTTCTTGTTCACCAAATACTGAAAAGTTTCATTTGATTTGATGGTTGTGTTTCTTTCAGATATTGAAATACTGTAATTATGTTGCTCCTGACTGTCTTCTGTTCCATGGAGAACAGACACAGATCTTCCCCTTGATCCTCATAGCCCCTGTTTTTAATCCTTCAACCACCTTGGTAGCTCACATATATACAGTCTCAATCTGATCAATACCTTTCCTCAAATATGGACTAGAACTGTGCAGTATTCTCAAGACAGGGTGTGACAAGAAGTTGTTCAGGGTTGTAACAATATCTCTTGATCTGCTTACAAAGTTCCTCCTGATACATCATAATATCATTTGCTTTATGAGATGCTGCTACCATTTAAATGTGTTGCTAATCATTACCTGCAGATCCTTTTCCAGCTGAGTTTTGACAATCTCTGTGTTGTGTAGGTAGTACTTCAACATTATATTCTTTTTAACTACTGAACATTACTTTACATTTGTTAATGTTAAAGTTCTTCTGCCATTTTCTACCCACCTCCCAAGCATATTCTAGTCTTCTTTGCTTTTCATCAATCTTTCATCCTAGATGCAACTACCCTTTGTTTTGGTTTTATTAGCAAATCTGCAATGCTGTTACTTGTAACTGCCTCTAGATTGTTTATACGTGTATTAAACAATATTGAACCCAGTACAGAACCCTTTAGGAGTTCCACTGGTCAACAGTTTCCATGTGACTAGATTACCGTTAATTATTACCATTTGTTTTCTGTCCTAAAAAACAGTTTCTGACTCATGGTGTTCTGTGATCATTAATACCTACTATGGGATCCCAATTTTACAGCCTAGTCTCCTGTGTAGCACACTGTCAAAAGCCATCCTAAATCCAGTTATACAACATCTACAGGTGTCCTCTCAAGCATTTTGGTGATATTATCAATAATTGCAATGATATTTGTCTTGCATGATTTTCCCCTGCAGAAATCATATTGGACCCCTCAGTCTAATTTACCTTAGTGCAAGTATTCAACTATTCTATAGTGTATAGTAGAATTGTGCTCTGCACGGAAATCCATGCCTAAACAGCACTGTTGTGCTGCAGTGATGATTCAGCATGTTGTTGTGGTCAATGCTGATGTCACTACTGCATCACAACAATAAGAATGCCTTCGCACATGCACCATAGTAAATCCTCCATAGTTCAGGAAGTGGCCGTGGTAAGGAAAGCTGGCCAATGAAGTGAGCACTGATCAAATGAATCACATTATAAAGGCACAGTCTTCCACCTAATGGTTTCCCATACACTATAAAAGATCATGTATGAGCAACCATACACAAGCAAGGCTGTTTTTTTCACTCATGTGGTTTTCATGGTAATGAGACCTCCACGGAAGCTTCTAGAGTGAAAACAGTCTTATTGTTAATGATTGTTCATACACAATCCTCTATGTTTAGAATGATTATCTCAAGAAGCTGCTCTTGTATTGTTGTTAAACTGCCTACTGGCCTGAAGTCAGTGTCATAGCATGCAAGGTGACCCTAAAGTCTCTCTTCCAGAAACGTGAAAGCATGTTACAATGTTACTGTAAATAGAAAGTTTGAAGTATTCTTTGGAACAAGGTAAGAAAGTCTATAGTATGGCATTGTCAGACCGACCACTATAGAGAGGTCATATTTAAATGTAGCAGTACTTGACATACAGTTGGTAAGCTGACCCTATGGTGCAGAGGGCTGAGTTGCTTGTGCCTCACGTGCTGCTACACCAGAGTCCTTGACATTAGAATGGACTCAGGTTGCTGGATTTTGGCAATGGAAGGAGAGAACTAAGTGTCCCAGAGACTGCTCTCCTCTTCTGGGGAGGGGAAGTCAGCTGTCTTATCCTCTGACTGCCTGGTGGTAGTGCAGGTGTGACAAAGAGAAGGGCCACAGTTCCATAGTACATGCACAAATCCAGATGCATGTGATATGTGCAGCTATGGTGAGGGAATGGGAAGAACACAGAAAAAGTCAAGTTGAGCTAAATGAAGCCCAGCCCACTCCTCCTGAACCACACTGACACCCTATTCCAGGGCATTTCGTGTGCACCTGTGGGGGAAGGAGGAAGGCCCCCCTCTGGGTGGTGGGAATCCATGGTGGACTTCACCTGGAGGACCGGGGGATGCAGATGCCAGTCAGAAGGAATGGAACAGGGCTGAGAATCCTGCCTACTTGACTTGAGGAGGAAATAAACCTTTGTGGCAAAAAAGGCATACAATACATATTGTTAGGGGAAATAGCAGATTCTAATTCTAGGAAACATTCAAAACATTTTGAGAATTTCCTTCAAATTCATGGAATTTTACATTTTGCCAAATATGCAGTATTTATCAGGTTTTACCTCAGCTTTCCTTTATTCAATAGACCTACTACTTTGTTTACCCATGAAGTAAAATGCTACAGTAAGCACATGCCAGTTTTCATGACATTGATAGGGTTCAGTGAAATTAGCATAATTTTATTTCTCAGAAGTTTTGAAAAATTCCATGAAATGTCACAAAGTTTTACAAAATTTTGAGGAATTTTCCAGAATTCTTTATTTGGTCATAACTAGAGATGCAGCGAAGGTTCACTTCACCCACAAATTATCTGCAAAGTTGCCAAATTTGCCTCCGTGGATCAATTCAGGAAGTTGCCCTATTAAAAACCAATTTGCCAAGTTGTAACTTCACATTGCTTTGGAGTTTTTTTAAGTGCAAATTAAGGAGAAGTTACAAATGCCAGATGCCCCAAATCCCTGATGTCCAGTGGTCCCCCCTGCACCACCGATCACCAACAAAATATAATTTAAATCCATGGTGTCTAGTGTTCCCCTTCCTGCCAATTGCCAGCCCAAATGTAATGAAATATATTTTAAATCCCTGGTGTCTAGTGGTCCCCCCTCCCAGCTGATTGCACTGGCCCCAGTGTAAAAAAAAATCTTAGGGAAATCCCTGGTGTCTAATGTTTAGTAGTAATAGTTTATTGATTGACTGGTAGTGATTACATTTTAAACAAAACACCAAATTATCAATAATATTATAAACACATATCAACGTACATCCAGATAAAAAATTACTGATACTAACAGATTTCCTTCTAAAGATATTGTACATTCTATTAAAATCCCACTATGGCACTCAAAACTTTCTATTAATTCATCACATATGTGAAGCTCTTTAATCTTTTTTGCTCTGATTGTATGTATACGTATGAAATAGTGTGCTAGTCTATTTATTGCCCAATCATCTTGAGTATGTAGCATGATTACTAGCAGTGTTTCCATACCCATGCCTTGAGCATTGCTTAGAAATGGAGCAAGCCAAAACTCTCTTTCTCTAATGTGACATTCCCATACAACATGTGCAAGAGCCAGTCCTCCCTTACTGCAATAATATTCAACATTCCCTCCAACTGTTTTTTTTTGTGTGTGTCTCAGAGCCAGGACATTGCTATCCAATCTTTCAAATTTGTACTTAATAAAGATACTTCTCACAATTGGGTCTGCAAGAGAATCCAAATATTATTTATATCCAAAATGGAAATGATACTTGGCAAATCATTTGAAATAAGTAGAGGAAGCTACAATATTCAAGTCTCTTGAATTCTAGTAGTTATTAATTTTCTTCTGGATAAATGTAATATATATATAGTGCGTATTAAAATATTTTTTGTACAAATATAAATATAATAGGTTGTACTTAATCATATAGCTTCTTGCTTTTTATCAACTAACGAAATTCTTTACACTTAAGTTGAATCCAATTATTTTTTTCCATTAGGCACAAAGAGGGCAGTCTAGTATTTTGCATTCTTGTTATCTTAATCCAATAATTTAAAATTTGACTTTCTATTAAAACATTTATGTTGTGTATTTCAAGTTCTGATCTAATATACTGTATGTGGATGGACACAAATGTCCCAGATGCAATATATTTCTTAACACTTTAAATAATTCAATGGTCAATTTGTCTCTGTATTTTGTTTCCCATACGTCTACACCATATAGAAGCTGGGAGTCAAATTTAGCATGGATTGCTTTTATAAGTGGTTTTATCAACAGGCCCCCATATTTGTGATTAAACCCAGCAATCCACTGACATATTCTCAGCTTTCTATAAAGGCCAGTAAGCTGGTGTGGTCTTCATCGACCTCACCAGGCCTTCGACCTGGTAGCATAAACTATTCCTTGGGAATCTAAATTTAACAGCCCAGACTGTCTGACAAATGCAATGGTTTGCTGACTACCTGGAGGGAAGGACCTAACTTGTCAGATGGCAGGGTGCCTCATCTGACACATGTGCAATACTTGATGGGGTCCCCCAGGGATCCATCCTTGGGCACCTTCTATTCTCCTTATTAATTAATGGCATGCTGAATTATGGCGGTGAGGCAAACATAACCCTGTATGCCAATGATGTAGTACTGTACAGGTCCTCCAAAGACATAGTGACATTGAACCATGAGCTGAAAAAAGACCTACAGCTCCTTGAGGGTTGTTCGGAGTAAAACAACCTTGTGCTGAATGGCAAAAAAACAAAGGCAATACTGTTCAGTCCAACAAGTTTAGGACCCTACAGGTCATCAATCCTGGCACCAACTCTCTCCAACAGATCAAACATTGTGGTGATCGAATCCCTAAAGTACTTAAGCATAACC
This sequence comes from Neoceratodus forsteri, assembly GCA_016271365.2. Taxonomy (NCBI): domain Eukaryota; kingdom Metazoa; phylum Chordata; order Ceratodontiformes; family Ceratodontidae; genus Neoceratodus; species Neoceratodus forsteri. Next base: position 1,120,703,937 of record CM057449.1, on the reverse strand, counting down.
TTAGATCAAACTTGCACTTTCAAGGCACACATTGGCCAGCTGACCAAGTCTATAGGCCCCAGAAACTTGGTCTGCTGTACTGTTTCCCTTTTCTTACGAGGAATCCTGGCTAAAGGTGGTAGCTAGCAGCTTACTACCCACCTTGTTCTATGGTGCACCAATACTACTCACTGTCAAAGGGTCAGAAATGCAAAAGCTCAGAACCCTATATGACCAGGTAAGCCAGTTTGCATCAGGAGCCCAGCCCTGTGAGCATCATTGCCTGGTGCTGCAAGCCCTTTCATGGCCACCACTTGAGGGGTAACTACAGTACCCATCACTATGTTTGACTTACAAACTTAGGCAGGAAAATGCCCCCCAAGCCTAGCCGGAATGCTATCCACTAAACCTAATAGGAGGACCCTTAGATCCTTGAGCCACCAGCTCCTTAATGTGCTCAAAGTCAGATCATCCCAAGGACAGAGGTCATTTCCTGCTAGCATCCCACCCTTCTGGAACACACTCCCAGAAAATATACAAGAATGCACCTCCCTTAAGGGTTTTAAAAAGGAGCTCAAGGTGCACCTGTCTGAGCTCAACAAATGCAACTGCAAACACTGATACCCTTAGTTCAGTCATCATTTGCACCTGATGTTATTACTGTGCTTATCTGTAACCAAAACTGTCTTACATGGATTAACAAATGTTGAGTGTAGATGATTGTTGCTATTGGATTGTGAACAGTTACTGTAAATGAATGTTGTAAAGTGAGAAACTCACTGAATGTGTCTCTGTATACATTTCTACTGTCTGTAATTGCACCTCTACTGTATATAATTAACTCTGGGTCACCCCTGAAAAAGGGACTGTCATGATCAAAGTGGGCTTACCTGGTTACCAAACTTAAATAAATAAATACATATCCCTATGATCATCTTCTTGGTTGTTTCTGTTATTCTCTGTATGTGATTTTTCCACTGGCCATTATTATCAAACGATACTCCCAAGTAAACATAACTATTTGCAATTTCTGTCGTTTAATGTTTGATTATCCACTCACCTTTTGTTTTGTTCCTGTCAAATATCATCACTTTAGTTTTACTGTAATTTGTGTTTAGTTTTAATTCTTGTGTTCTTGTTAATATAAATATTAATGGTGTCTAGTGGACCCCACCCCTAGGTAATGCCTGCCCTGTTCCCCCCACCCTGACCTCAATGAACAACCAGCACAGCCCTCCACTCTCCATCACAGCTGGCTACTGACTGAGCTAGAATAATTAGCCTGCTTTGTAGAAGCAAGTGCTCATTCATTCTAGCTCAGTCAGGTGGTCAGCTGTCGTGGGAGAGTGGAGGGCTGTGCTAGGTTGCCTACTAGGGGTTGAGGTGGGGGGAGCAGGGTGTGTTGCACTCACCTGATGGGGTGGTGGGTTTGGGTCCACTAGACACCAGGGATTCTATTGAGGATTTTTTACATTGTGTCTGGTGTGATTGATTGGGGGACTGGAGATCAGTGGAGGGCCACTAGACACCAGGGATTTAAATTATATTTTAAACATTTTGGCTGGCGAGCAGCAGGGGGGAGGGGCATTAGATACCAGTGATGTAAATGATATTTTATGACATTTTGGCTGGTGATCAGTGATGGGGGCCACTGGATAACTGGTATTTCATTTCAGTAATTAAACTTTTACATGGGGCTGGGATCAGCGGGGGGTTGCGCCTATTAGAAGGTACCAGGGATGGTTTTGTGAAGTGTGGTATTTCAGTTGCAAAGTTCCACACTTTGCAGTTGGCACATGCTCTTCAAATTGATGAATTTTGCTTCTTGAATTGCCCACCATTCACAAAATAATTATTGGACAGAACTTTGCTGACTTTGCACATCACTAGTCATAACTCAGTATTATCACAAAAAGCTGAAGTTTGCATGCTTACTGATTGAAAGGGCCCTAAAAGGATGATATGCACCACAACATTTGGATGAGGGGCAGGGAAGTTATAGGGCTCAAAATCTGGCAATTTATTATTCATGTGAAAATTTCCTAAAATATTGTAATTCTATGCTTACAATGTAGCCACCTTTGGAGCTAGATTATTGAAAATGTATATGTTATGTTCTTGAAAGAGTCATAAAACCATTAAACAGAGAGGTAATTGGTTGTGTAAATTGTAAGTCACAAGAGTTAAAAATTATGGAATTTAATTATTTGTTAAACTGCCTGCAAGTTTTCAAAATATATGGATGTTTATTACTCACTGCTCTTTCAATGTATACACTCAAGATTTGTCATGCACGCCAAAGTAAATATGTCCTGGAATCTAATTAGGTTGGTTAAATGTGTTTTAGTAGACTAAAATTTATTGTGGATACTTCAGAAATTACTAATTGGCAACATATAGATTTCTTTGACTGGGTGACCAAAGTAGTAGATCAGGGAGGGGCTGTGGACATGGCCTACCTAGACTTTAGCAAGGCATTTGACTCAGTCCCACACAAAAGATTAATATACAAGTTAGCCAGCCTGGGAGTGGGTCCCAAGATGATAGCCTGGGTAAAGAATTGGATGGAGAATAGGACACAGAGGGTAATAGTAAATGGAGTCCACTCTGAAGAAAGGGGGGTTACTAGTGGGGTGCCACAGGGTTTCAATATTAGACTGGTCCTCTTCAATGTCTTTATGCTTCACATTGCAGAGGGACTGGAAGGAAAAGTATGTCTCTTTGCAGATGACGCAAAGATCTGCAACAGAGTTGATGCACAAGGTGGGGTGGAAAGGATGAGAAGGGACTTGGCAAGGTTAGAGGAATGGTCAAATGTATGGCAGCTTAGATTCAATGCTAAGAAGTGCAAAGTAATGCACCTGGGAAACAAAAACCGAGGGGAAGAGTACACAATGGGGGGTGAGATACTAACAACAACAAAAATGGAAAGAGACCTGGGGGTAGTCATATCAGATGACTTAAAGGTGGGCAAGCAATGTGAGGGGGCAGTAAGGAGGACTGGGGGGATACTGGGATGCATAGGGAAAGGCATCACCAGTAGAAAACAGGAAGTTGTTATCCCTCTGTACAGACAGCTGGTGAGATGCCATCTGAGTACATTGTGTGCAGTTCTGGACACCCAGTCTCCGCAAGTACATAGACAAGATGGAAGCTGTCCAGAGGAGGGCAACTAAAATGGTGCAGGGTCTGCACCAGAAGACATATGAAGAGAGACTAAAGGAGCTTACTATGTATAGCCTCGAGGAAAGGAGGGAGGGGTGACATGATAGAAACTTTCAAGTGCCTCAAGAGAATCAACAAAGTCCGAGAGGGTAGCATCTTTCAAAAAAAGAGGTGTGCAAGAACAAGGGGGTACAATTTGAAGATAGAGGGGGTGGCAGCTCAGAGGTAATGTAAGGAAGTATTTTTTCACAGAGAGGTTTGTGGATGCATGGAACAGCCTTCTGGAGGAGGTTGTGGAGTCAAAACAATGGTTGAATTCAAGCATGCATGGGACAGTCATAAGGAAATTCTAGGGGTGGGGTAGAAAGAAGTAGGCTGCTGGTTAACTAGGATCTGAAGCTTATCCATTAGGTAGGGAAATAGGCAGACTGGGTGGGCCAAGCGGTCCTTATCTGCCGTCAAATTCTGTGTTTCTATGTTAACATTTGCTCACAAATTCATTGACACCTAATAGGTAATGCCATTAGAATTCTAGTTATATGATTTAACTTCATAAAGTACTTATCACCTTATTTGCACTAGCTTCATAGCCCTGTAATACCCTCCAACATTCCTGTGACAGTGATGCCCACATCATGCTCCATAATGACTAAAGATATCCAGTTACTTCTCTCACAATGTACTGAGTCACAGCTGGTTGTATGGCTTGAGGATCAGCATCACTTGGTGCCACTGTTTTTCAAATAGCAAAAATATACCTTGTTATCTGCATGATTATTAAAGATTAAACCGGTAGCATTGAATAGAAACAATGCTTCATGGGCATGTTCTTCCTCAAGTCATTAAATCAGTGAGCTCTAGTGGTTATCTGGCATATTGCAAGGATTCAGTCTAGTGGACAGTGATGTCCGTGACTATTATTCGTGGTTCATCACTCAAGACACAGTAGTTACCTGACATTTGGCACCACTATAATTTTACTATGGAGCTTTCTAGGAAATGCTACCTTATTACCACTTTATTCAGCTCTTCCTTCCTCTACAATGGCAAAATGCATGGACATGGCTTCAACAAAAGTTTCACATGTCACAATTTCACAAAAGCTCATGAAGTTTAACTTTAATTACTGATGTTATTTTGGAATCTATGTCTGCATGTAGCTTGGCTAGCCTTGAGCAAGGAATTAGAGTCAACACACAGCCTTTTTTTCATATTGGATTTTCCGACTGCTTGTAGCTCATCTCTCAGGAATGCACCATGTTCACAAGGATATGCCATGATCAGGATGAACGCAGCAATTATTCAGTTGGCTACCATGTTTTTTTTCCATTTTTCACTCCCATCTCCCCTGATGTGGGCGATGCCTCTGTCAGCCTCACTCAGTCACAACTGCCCCAGTGGCAGGAGAAAGGTCCATGGCCCAGCCACAGGGGGTTCTGTGTTAGTGGAACCCCCACCAACCCACCTCAATTGAGATGAACTGCAAGTGGCAGCTGTTTCAGCCATGGCCTGCCTCTGATGCGACTTCTCAGCTCACTTCCAAACCCGGGACATCAGCATGGCAGTGTGATGGTCTTCTGCTGGGCCATGGGGGTAGCCTAAAAGCCTAATATTTATAGTAAATGAACCAACCAATGTTGATGATATTCTGTTCTCTAGTTTTAAAGTTGTAGGGGCTGAAAATTCTGCCATTTACATAATTGCTAAATGTAATTTCAAAATGTCTGAATATTTGGATGCTTATAACGCAATCATCTTTCAAGATGGAGATCTGATACTTAGAACATTTGTGTATGGACAGCAGTTAAGTTGTGATACCAAAATTTGTACAATTTGGACAGACACCTTGGGTGGGATATTCAGACTACATCAGGCAGGGGCGCAAGCCTGGGTGCAGCGCAACTGCGCTGCACCAGGGTATGGACCAGGTGATATTCAACAGTGCTGCAAAATGGCTCTGCACTGTTGAATATGGCACTGAGGGCTCACACACAGTGCACAGTGCAGTGGCACCGCACCAACGCAAGTGTCAGTAGGGAGCAGGGAGATGTGCCAGTGCAAGTGCGTGTTGCATTAGGTGCATCAACAGCGTATATTCAGCACTGTGCATGCAATGATGCCATTATGCACGCGAAGGTGCACATGGGGCCATTTGCTTGTCATAATGGCTCCTATTTGCATGCAGTGCTCCGATCCTCGGTGACTTGTACCTGGCACCCTGCCAGGCTGCAAATGTCAGGGACTGATGCCCTGCTGACCCTAGGCGGCTTCTGCACCGCATGCCTGATTGTGCAGAAGATGAACCCTGCGGTCCACTGACCTCATCCACCACCTATCAGGTCAGAAGTTGAATAAAGCGGTGGTCCAGTGATCGCTACCAACGTTCAGCGCAGACTTGGTAGTAGCTCCCCCAGCACTCACCGTGGGCTGACCACGATTACCTTGGTGGTCTGCGGCATTCTCTCACCACACCGAAACGTTATCACCAGCACCTTCCAGCCGCGGCGGCGGGCAGCACCCCACCAGCGTTCGTCACCCACTGACCGACATCATACAGTAGGGCTGTACACCTGTCCACCGTGCAGGCCAATGGGTGCAAACTATTGTCTGTACATACAGGTTAGATATGGGAATGAACACATTCATTCACATTTATGCTTGTGTATTATAGTATGGTCTCGTACACCCATTGGCCCACACAGTGAACCAATAGGAGTACAGACCTCACTGTACGCCTGTCAGTCAGCGGGTGGCTGGGGGGCTTGTGGGCGGTGCTGCCACCCACCACTGACTGGGGATGCTGGGTGGAGGAGGGCCTCAGTGGGCAGGTGGGAGGGGGGTACCACTGACCACCAGGGTGTCCTTTCATTAATTCTGCCCATGATTGGGCAGTAGGGGCTTCCACTGACCACCAGGGATATGTAGCACCTAAGCCCATGATCAGGCATTGGAAAGCGATCCACTGGACCACCATGGATTTTATTCATATCTGCCTATGATTGGGCATTGAAAAGTGGTCCACTGGACCACCAGGGATGTCTGGAGCAAATTCCCATGAATGGGCATGGGGGCATAATGCTCCCTGGGCAGGGGGCATGTGGACTGTGTCCTTAGGGGGTGGGTGGCCACCCACAGCAGGCTGCTGCCATGTTGCACCTTGCAATATGGCAGCTCACCTGAATAGTGGACAGGGACTTGTTCCTCGATATACCAGGTGCCACTTTGCACCCCCCTGAGCGGTGCAAGGTGGGTTGTGCCAGCATCTGCACTGCACATCCTGGACTGAATATCGGGTGTGTGCCATATGCATGGGCACACCCCTGCACTGCCATGCATACATTACCAATGCACCCCAGCTCATCAGGGGTTGTGCAGCTAACATGCCCTTTGAATATCACGCTAGGGTTTCTCATTGGTGGGCAAGGTGCAACTCCTGTTTCTCCACGTGCAACCCTTTTGAATATCCCACCCCTTGTGTTTACAAAATTGTGAAACATAATTTTAAAATTTCAGAAAGTTTGGAGGCTTATACTGTAACTCAGTCAACTCTGAAGACAGAGATATGAAACTTGGTGTACATCTGTATTGTCCTTAGTAAATGTAGTGCATGTCAGAAACATACTTTATACATTTGACAAAAATAACTGAAATCACAGTTTTGGCAAACCTTTGTGAAATTTCATTTAATAAAATTGGAATTTCACCAGACTTTTGCTGGTTGAAGATAAATTTCGCCCAGCTCTAGACATTCAGTTTTGTAATTTTGAACATACAGGGACTCAACATCTGACAGTTGATTTCTTTCTGAAATTTTACAAATGTTTACTAATATTTCAGCTTGTAATACTTTACCTTAGTTATCCTTAAGCTAGAGACCTTACAATTGCAATGATCACCTAAGATGTAAAGTTCAAAGCACGTGCAAAATTGTCTGACATTTGGTTATCTGCTGTTGAACTTAAGGTCTGCATTCTAGCAGTTCATTTCTCTGTGAAATTTCCAGAACTTTTGCCAATATTTGCAGCCAGCTATAACTCAGCTGTCCTTCAAACTAGAGACCTGATATGTTTTACACACCCATGCATTACTGCTTTACTATAAGCACCAGCAACATTTCCAAGCAGTCAGTTTTACAGGTGGGCTCAAAACATGGAAGCCAATTTCTTTGTGAATTGTCTTCAAATGTCTGAAATATTTTATTGCTTTTAACGTAACCATCTTTGGCACTGCATATCTGTAAACTTGTATGTATAATATTTTAGAAAGTTTCTTGGTTGCTACTAAATGTGGCAACATTTTTTAGCTGTTTTTTATAGGGACGAATAATTTCACAATTTACATATTCATGCTACTTTGTGAAGATGCCCTTCAAATTTGAATGATTTTAACTTCAAAGCCCCTAGAGGTATAGAACTGACATTTGGCATGCTTCCACAATGCAATGAGTCTTAAACATTTCACATCTGGAGCTGTTCAGTTGAGTAGTTTGTTTAACTTACATTTTATTGAGTTTGTCAAATTCAATATAAATTGATACACAAGTACAGTCTGCATATAATGTACCATTTAATGCAACATATTGTACAATGACAGGATATTTGATGATTATCTACAATTGTGACTGCATAGGATGGATTTACAAGATATTTGCAACCCATGTCAACCAGTAACTGCATGCAGCCAAGAACTGGAACAGTAGCCAAAATAACTGTAACATCATATTTTACTCATTATGCTGGGTTCATTGTTCCCATTTCAATATTTATTTTAAAGACTGTACTATCAGCCTCACCGGGTCATCACAAACCACAAGACTAAATTTACTGTACACAGCCACTTATACAATGTTTATTATTCAAATCTTTACTTAACCCAAAAAGCATCCTTTATGCTAACATGTGCATAATTATGCAAACACTGCTTTTGTGTTTCATTAAAACATATTGGATGGGGAGATCACGTGGTGCAGAGCATGAGCTAGCTGCTCCTCTCAGAGCTCCCTCCTCCTAATCGATAAATTTGCTCTTTTGCTAGCCTAAACATCTCCACTCCAGTTCAAAAGGCATGGAATATCCACGTGCTATCCGGACCACGGGAGATGGGCCAGGAGTTCAAAGGATCCCTGCCTAAGCACACACCTCCTGTGACCCCGAGAAGGCCTCGAAAAAAGCCAGGGCCTCGGGTACCTTACAATCGGCATCGCAAGCTCTTGGTGCATCTGAGGGGGATCCACTCACCCTAGCCAGTTTCCTCAAGGAGTTCCAACCCTTCAGAGACGAAATGAAAGAACTGGCTAGTGAGGTAAAAGGGGTCTCTCGCGCTATAGAAGACCTAGCCCATCGGACCACTGACGCTGAGGCCCGCATTAGCTCTGTGGAGCGCAATCACGTGAAGCTGGCACCTGAAATACCCCTATTGAGGCAACGGATACAGAAGCTGGAGAGTAAGGTGGAGGATCTCGAAGGCCGGAGTCACCGCAATAACGTTGTCGTTATCAGCCTCCCTGAAAGAGAAGAGGGCTCGGGGCCGGTTAAGCTTGCTCAGCATCTTATCCAGAAAATAGCTGGCCCCTCGCCCTTTGGACAATCTTACGTCGTCGAAAGAGCCCATCGGGCATTGAGAGCTATGCCCCCAACTGGAGCCCCGCCACGTCCCTTTATTTTCAAGTTTTTAAACTTCCTCGAGTGACAACATTTTTTGAGCAAAGCAAGGGAATTGAAGGAACTGACCTGGGAGGGCACTGGGCTGCGGGTGGCTCAAGATCTGCCCCTTTCCATTCGGCAGAAGAGAGCATCTTTCCACCTGGCAGTTTCCAAATTGATCGCTGCTAATGTGAGGTTTAGAGTGAGATATCCAGCTCGTCTCCAAGTCCTAGCAAAGGGAACCTGGCACAGTTTTGATGATCCGGTGGCCGCGCTCCCGACATTAAAGCAGCTTCTCCCGGATTTGTTCAGAGACCCATGAAGGTATTACCTGAAAGTTGGTGAAGCCCTGTTTTATTTGGAGGTTTTGTTGTTATGAAGAACATTTTGATTCTCACCTCGGTATTGGCTTCTGGAGGGTCCCTGATGCCATGGAAAGTTGATGGACCTGGACTCTTTGCACCTTTTGATGCTACCTGTTTGTTGGATGGCTAACCCCTCCTACTGGTCTCCGGCTGCCTTTTTTTTTCTTCTTCTTCTCCCCTCGCTCTAGTGGGCGCATTCTCGATTCCCCCTAAGAAGAAGTATCACAACTTCGTCTGGACCCAGCGTATGCCTGTTTATTTACACTGGAGACTGGAGCCTACTTGGGATGCAGTTTGTCACTGTAGAGACTTTTATGTTTTACCGGCCTGAAATATAGTTGCTGGCAGTATGGACCGTCAGTGGGGGGAAGTGTTCCCTAATGATTACGCTCAGGATTCTGTTTTGAGGGGAAAATGTGGGTCAGATTCTGAAGGGGTTAGATGTACCATTATATTATAGGCTCATGAGGTTATGGCATTTAAATGATAGTTGATGGGAGGGCCCTTTCCCTCTCCTTTTTGCCTTTGTTGTTAATTCATTATCAGGTAATGTTTGGGGTTTTTGGGATGGGCCGGATCTAATTTTGAATGTAGGAAGGTAATGAGTGGAAAGGGTAGTCCTGTTCCTGGTTATTGTGAGGCGAACTTGTTTATTAATACTTTAGGTTGGTTGGGAGGGGGGGCGGAGGTGGAGTCTATCATGGTGCTGGAACCACGTTCACTGGCAGTTCGGGTGGGTTTGGGGTGGAGGGGTTGTTGGGGATTGGGGGTTTTCATTGTTATGGGATATTTGGGGGTTGCGGGATTTGGGTGGAGAGGGACCCTTTGCACAGCACTCTTTGTCTCCCTCTAGGTTTCTGGTTATAGGACTGGTTTCTCTTCCATTTAAGTTTCCTAATTTCGTTAACCCATGGCTAGGCGTATTAATGTGGTGACTTGGAATGTACATGGACTTCGCCATAGAGTAAAACAATATAAGGTTTTAAAACACCTGGGCTATGTGCAGGCAGATATTGTATTCCTGCAAGAGACCCATTTATTGAAGGCTGAAAGTAATCAGCTATGCAGGCTACAAATAGGTCAGGTTTTGCCGCTGAAGGCAGCTCTCATAGTAAAGGGTGATGTTATTGATACATAAGTTAGTTCCATTCCATCCGATCCAAGTGTTTGAGGATAGTTATGGAAGATATATTTTATTAGGGCAGTTTGCATACTCAAGAGATTATCTTAGGGTACTATCTACTTCCAATACTGATACTCCAAATTTCTTTGTTCAAATTTTGGAGTTACTCTCTCCTTGGTGCAATCTCCCCATAGTAATAGGAGGTGACCTGAATTTGGTTATAGACCCGTTATTGGATAGATCCTGTCCTACTAAAAGAGGGCTAACCCCGGGACAAAAAGCTGTCAGGGAGATGATCGATGGACTGGGCCTCTGCGATGTGTGGAGAGTGTTCCATCCGAACATACGAGATTTTACTTTTACTTCACAAGTACATAACACCCAATCCAGAATCGATTATATATTAGTTTCGAACATTCTTTTAACTGGGGTGTTAGACTCTTGTATAGTATCTGGGCCGCTATCGGATCACTCTATAGTTAATTGCCTTTTATCCTTTTCATCCCTAGGTGAAAATTAAATAACCAAATACTAAAAGACCCCAGGTTGGTTAAATACATCTCCTCCCAAATAACTGATTTTATTTCTTTCAATCAAGTTCCACCAATAGACCAGATATTGAATGGGAGCTTTTAAGGCTTTTATTTGTGGTATCTTGATTGGGCTCGCCTCCCGTAGGAAAAAGGAAAGGCTGAAGCATATCTCAGAGTTACTTACCAAGATTCGTGATAAAGAGCGGGGCCTTTCTGTTTGTTCCTCGGGCGCCTACAGACAGGAATTAACCCTGTTAAGGGATTCTTACCTTAGGGCATTAGATGAACAAACTGAATGGGCTTTTGTAAGGACTAAGGCTAGATTTACAGATCAAGGGGAAAAGGCCAGCCAACTACTAGCCAGAAAAATCAAGCAATTAGAATCTTCTAGATGGGTGTCGGCCATTCGCTCCTCGGAGGGGGCTCAATCAAGACTTCCCGGAAGATATTTTGGGTGAATTTGTGGACTACTTTAGGATTTATGGGCCTATGAAGGACCCTCCGTCAGACATAAAATCAATAATTTTTTAAGGAGATAAATTTTCCCTCATTAAGTGAAATGGATCAACTCAACTCCTGACCCCTATTACTGCAGATGAAATAGATCGGGTTATTAAATCCCTTCCTTAGATAGAACACTGGGCCCGGATGGTCTTTCCGCTAATTTTTATAAGACCTGTTCAAAGGAATTAATCCCTTTTTTACTACGGCTCTTTCAATGTATTTTGGATGGCGAGGTTTCTGATCATACTCTTTTTGAGGCATTAATCATACTTCTGCCCAAACCGGGGAAGCCGCTTGATTTGGTCGCCAATTATAGGCCTATATCCCTCCTGAACCAGGATTTCAAAATTCTCACTAAATTGTTGGCTGACAGAATCAGCAGAGTCCTTCCAGTTTAATTGGATCTGAACAGGTGGGGTTTATGAAAGGTAGGTCTTCCGCTGACCATGTAGGAGTTTTGTTATGTCTTTTCGACTTCCAGGGACTCCGATCAACCTGGGGTCTTGGTTTCTCTGGATGCGAAAAGGCTTTTGATAGGGTTTATAACCATTTTCTTATAAAGGTTATGGACTGTTTTGGTTTCCCTCAGCAATTCTCAGGATGGATTAAAATATATGTAAATTTCCATCAGCAAAATTACATGTAATGGCGTAACTTCAGCGCCATTCAAACTTTCTTGGCACTAGGCAAGGTTGTCCCTCTCCCCCTCTTTGATTTATATATTGAACCTCTCATTAGGCGGATTAAACAGGAGCAGCAGATTCAAGGTATTCAGGTATGGGGGAATACCTTGAAAGTGCTGGCATATGCAGATGATCTGCTTTTGCTTGTTTCCAATCCATCCTTTTCTATTTCAACTTTACTGGATGTTATTGATAAATTCGGAATAATCGCCAATTACCGGCTTAATATTAGCAAATCAGTGGTTTTCCCCTTAAACTTTAGAACATATGCCCACGATATCACCCCTTTTGGCCTAACTTGGAATGCCAAGTCCATTAGTTATCTTGGTCTCACTTTAACTAGGGATACTTCCCGCCTGGTGCAGCGTAACTTAGACCCGGTGTTGCATGATATTGAGGCCGACCTTCGGAGATGGACGATTATTCCCTTGTCTATCTGGGGCAGAATTAATTTGGTTAAAATGAACGTCTTTCCTCGTTTATTTTACCCCATTAATATGTTAAACATATGGCTCCCGTTAAAATGGTTTAAGAGAGTGCATAGAAGTGTATCTGATTTTATTTGGAATTACAAGAAGCCTAGACTATCATATTCCAAATTGCCTGCCCCTAAACTGTCTGGTGGCCTGAGACTCCCCCATTTTGTGCTGTATTACTGGGCCAGTCACGCCTCCAAATACCTCTGTTGGGTTAAGGGTATAGATGATGCACAGGTGAACACCTACACGCCATTATGGTTAAGTTTAGAGGTCTCCTGAATTGTCGATTCTGGATTTAAGCCGAGGGCCCTGTTATATTGTTCGTCGAAAGCTCTCCCAGCTGTATTGCGTAACTCCCCTATCAAGACTTCAGTCAAAGTGCATATGCAGCTATGTTCCTTTCTAAAATACTTTCACATTGGAGACCCGGCCCAACCACTAATGGGCAATCCCAATTTTTTACTAGATGGTAAGCCTATCAAGGATACCTGGTTACCTCCTCTGGGAAAGGTGTCGGTCAAGGATCTGCTTGTAGAGGGGGGTAAATTGCTCACCTCCGCTGAAATTTTGACTAAGTTTCAAATCCCTCAGTGTCTAATTTTAGAATTTTCTCAACTTCACCTCCTGGTGGGAAACTTGACATTTTGCCAGGGTGGTGCCTTATGTAATTTCGAGGAGGATTTGACCCCTCTGGTTGGAAAACCTCATGCTATATCTGCCATCTATAATATCCTGATTGGATGGTTACACCCAATCACCCTCGCTTCCCAAACGTTATTGGTCCTAACTGTTTCCGAATATAATTTCGATTGGGATAGCATTTGGGGGGCCTGTCATAAATTTTTATTACAGGATAGACTCAGGTTAATGCAGTTCAAGCTTTTGCATGATATTTATTATTCCCCTTTGAAACTATGGGAGCGGGGCCTGACGGCATCCTCGACTTGTTTTAGATGTCAACAAGGGGCTGGGGACTTGCTCCACATTTTTTGGCATTGCCCGAAAGTGGCGGTCTTATGGGAGATTATTAAAAAGAATCTTGACCCTCTACTGGGTTTGGAAAATCTATTTACCCTGAGGTTTGTATTTTAGGGGACATGTCCCAGGTGGGTGTCCGGAATAGGAAATATCATATGGGGCTGATTTCAGCCTCAGTTAAAAAAGTAGTTTTGAGGCATTGGAAGGACAATACAGAGATTTCATATGGCGAATGGTTGCAAGAATTTCTAGCCAACCTTAGAACAGATAGAACCATTGCTAGTTTACAGTATAACTTTCTAAGTTTAATAGTGTTTGGGTTCCTTATATACTTTTTTTCTGCTCCTTTATGATTCGCTTTGTGATCTTCAGTCCATCTATGCCGAGTGCTGTGCATTGTTTTGGGGTTTTTCCGGGGTGGAGGGGTTTGGGGGATGGGGGTGGGGATGGGGGCGGGGTGGGATGGGGACTACATCCTGATGTTCTGTTCTTAATAATGGTATGTAATTTTTCTGTGATACTGTTTTCTCTCTGGATGTGGTCCTTTTTTGGTGTAAAATCTTCAATAAAAGTTGAATTAAAAAAAAACATATTGGATGTTACTTAAAGAGATTAAATGCATACATAACACTTGCTGATATATACACAGGTAACAGTGTACATAAGACATCATCATATGAAGAGATAGTACTCACTGATCCTCATCAGAGCTGAGCAGTTACAAAAGAAGCTTGGGAGAAAAACATGGTGGGAGTGAAACAGAAGGTGGAAACCACTATTTCTAACTGGAATGACATAATGCAGAAATAGAACATTTTGGGCCGGATATTCAAAAGGTTGCGCCATGCATAATAATAGGATTCTTGTTCGCAAGTCGAAAGTCGCCATTCTGCGATATTCAGCAGGAGGCAGTTCGTCCACGAAAACAGGCTGAGCAACAGCGCCAATGCAAATTGACGGCATGCTAACCAAAGGGTGATCCTGCATAAAGAGCGCAACACGATATTCAAAGGGGTTGCGCAATGCACAACAGCGGAACAGCTGGAAGTTGCGCCACAGCAGAAATGAGCCAAAATAAAAGGCTCAAGGAGAGGCGCAAGAACACTACAGAGATGAACGAGACAGACAGAGAGAGACAGACAGTGACAGTCCAGAACAGGGCAGGCAAGGGAAGTTGTGTGGGCCATAGGCTGCAGAGGCCAGCGGGTACCCAGTGCAGTGGAGGTAGCAGTCAGGACAGCGGGGTAACAGAGCAACATCAGCCGGGGGTCACAAGCCAGGGAGATGGACAGTGCCAGCTTCCATGGAAGCTGTAATGAGGGGTGAGAATGCATGCTGAGGGGACGTGCAGTGGAAGGCCCCGTCGGCGATCGCCCCAACAGGCAGTACCGCGCCGCATCAGCTTTGAGCTGTACACAGATGTAGAGATCGTGGGCGGTACCACCTGAACAGGGCAATACTGAGATGGCTCTGTGAGCTGTGCAGTGATGTGATGCAGGCACCCTCACAACGGAGTCACGCTCTGTCGGTGGAGACCAAGGTGACAGCCTGCATGTGCCTGCTCACCACGGGCACCTTCCAGAGGCTGACAGGGGACACCACAGGCATCACACAGTCGGCCACGTCACACATCCTCACCCAATTCCTCAGCGCACTGCTGCCACATGCTGCGGAGCACATCCATTTCCCCAGCACCACGGCAGAGTGTACAGCAAACATGCAGGAGTTCCACAGGGTAGCACGTATGCCTGGCATGCTAGGAGCCATAGACTGCACCCATGTGGCCATTCACATGCCACCTGGCCCCGATGGGGCTGCATATAGGAACAGGAAGGGCTATTCCAGTGTCAACTGCCAGGTGGTGTGTGATGCCACTAGGCGCATAATCAATGTCTGTGCCACACACCCTGGTGGAGCACATGATGCCTCTATATGGTATCAGTCCACACTGTGCCATCAATTTGAGAGTGGGGACATCCCCACAGGCCATCTAGTGGGTGAGTATGCATGTAGGAATTGCAAACGTGGGGCAAGGGTGGTAATGCCACAGGTGCTATGTAGTGGCACACAGGGATATTGGCAATATGGACCTGAACATGATACTCATCTCCACCATCTCCACACAGGTGACAGTGGATACCCACTCCATCCCTGGCTGCTCACACCATACCAGCGCCCCATGACCCCATCGCAGCAATGCTATAATGAGGCGCATGCCACCACATGCAACATCATCGAGCGGGTGCTTGGGATGCTCAAGGCATGCTTCCGATGCCTAGACACCTCCAGCGGTGCCCTACAGTACAGCCCCTCAAAGGCCTGTGGGATATTCCTGGCCTGTTGTATCCTGCACAACATGGCCAAAGACTGTGGGATAGCCATTCAGGTCGAGGAGGGGGACAGCGATGGGGACGCCAGCAGCACCGGTGATGATGGTGATGAGCAGCTCCCCCTTGGACGGCGGGACCCCCGACTGATCTGGCAGGCCCAGCTGCACCGGGACACCATCATGGAGGAGCATTATGCATGACACAGGTAAGTCAAGGGGCCATGTGCAACCAACACTGTCCTGGTGCAACCCACAGGCACACAGAGTAACACACCAGGGGTGCATGATGGCAAGGGGAGTGGAAGGGACCAGGCACACAAACACACCATCAGGGAGGGGTGAACAGTCATATGGACACACACACACACACACCCAGGCACAAAGTACATGGGCAGGTGCACATCAGAGCAGGAACAGACATGGCAAACACACAGATCCACAGACCACACCCGACCACCTGTACTGTTCAAGTACATGTGTCAGATGCTGGCACCTTGCACCTTGGTGTACAGTACAATGCAGGCATCATCATGCACACGCACCTGTGGACAGCAGTCGGGATGGTATGCAGGTGGTCCAGATGTCAGCGTGATGTGCAGGGCACCCACCAGTGCACTGCCCACCATGACGCACAGTGCACACAGGGCAGCACCAGACAGGGCCCGCACTGGGAGACAGGTCAGTCATGTTGCACTGTTCCATGGCCACCACGGATGCGTGGGTGGCCCCACTGTGACCCAACAACACTGGCAGGCTGAGCAGGGGCCACATGGGGTGGCACCGATGGACCACCAGGGGTCCCACTGCGCAATCGCGACCTTGTCCGCACTGGGGTCTGTAGTATGCCAAACATACCTGCACCAGGGGTGCTCGGGATGCCCACAGCAGAACCCGGCGTCGACAGGCTGGGTGTCACATGACACCGGGAATGGGTAGTGGAGAGCATACTGTGTGGGGCGCACGGTACAGGGGCACCTACTTGTGTGCCCAATGCAGCCATGACAGCGACCAGTGCCTGGGTCTGCCTGTCAATGGCGGCGGTCACATCCATCCGCATATGGATCATCTCTGCAAGGATCAGAGCACAGTCCCTGCTGTGCCACTCCACAGCCATGCACAGTGCCTCCATGGACGTTGCAACCTGCCTTTGCTGCTGTACTGATTCCCGCAGCAGGTGGGTGTGCTCTTCAAATGGGTACTCTGCCACAATGGCATCCTGTCCCCAGGGTATGGAAGGTCCTGATGCTCAACACCCTTGAGGGTGGGCACTGTTCACCAGGACCAGGAATGGGCATATCAAAGGGTGGTGGGCATGTGCCACCACTGGACACTGTACCCCAGACCTGGTGGTTGACTGCTGCTGCTGCCCCTCCAACCGCTGTGCCCCAGGGACCACTCATTCTACTGCTGTGGCCGCAACAGTGCCAGACACCTGCACAGCCACCGGTGCTGCCCCACCAGTGCTGACAGGCACAGCCTGGGACTGTGCCAACATGCTGGCGCACACACATTAGAACCAGCTAGGCCCAGGGGCACGTGCTGGCCTGCTGTGTGTCCATCATGGGACACACACATGTCACTGCCCATTGCAGTCCTTGCATCATCGATGGTGCAGGTACGTGCTACAGCCACAGTCACAGCGTGCTGGCATGCTTGCAGCAGACTGCTGAGACACAGGCTGTGCACTCCCCACACCTGACTCACTGACACCAGAGTTGGCACGGCGTGCATGCTGGTGCAGGGCATGCTGGCTGGTGACAGAGGTGGATGGACCCTCCTCCATGTCTTCCTCACTGCCTGGACCCACCACCACCGTCCCCTGAAGATGAACAGGATCTGTAACAGAAAGTGAGGACATGTGAGTGCATGTGAACAACCTCCCCCCTCCAACACCACCACCATGTCATACCATGCAGTGATGGGCTTCCACCTGTCTGGAATCCACCTCCTGGTAGGCCCTCAATAGCACTCCACTGCATTGATGCAGCCAGTCGGTCCTCAGCCGGGGTCAGCTCCGCCACTGCTGGCTGGCCCCCGCCTGTGCCAGCACGTGCCGTCCTGAGGGCTGCCACCTTCTCCTTCACCCTCCTGGGGTCTGTCCCCATCTTCTTTTTTGCATTCCTGCACGGAGCACTGGTGGCTTCTGTGCAGGCTCACTGCCCGAGCTACCCCCTCCCATGCAGCCACACTGGCCTGAGGGGTGACCCGCTGTCCACTCAGTAGTGGCTCCTCCTCCAGGTAGGCCTGGAAGAGGGCCTCTGTCTCCGCCGTGGTGAAGTTGGGCCTCCTCCTCCGCCCACCATCCTCACCCTCACCTTGGCTCTGCTTGGTCATGTCGATCTGTATGGGTGGAAGTGGACACCTGTCACTGTGCAGTCTACAGCGTTATCCCATGACCATTGTCCAGAACATCACACAGCACGCAACCCACCTCTCACCTGCAGTAACCGAATCTGGCCAGCACAGCCCAATGTCGCACATTTATAGCGCAATGCATGCAAATTAGGAGTGGAGCAACTGTAATGAGATGCAAATCGTGCCACTGCACCTTTGAATGGCTGATCAGATGATTTGCATGTGTCGGCTGAATATCGCGCCGTTGCGCTTTGCGCAATACGGTTGAGCCAGCTGAGCCAATGGCGCATATCTGTGACTGTGTGGTTCACTGCATTGCGCATGCCCAGGTAGCTTACGCAGGCATCTGCCACGCTGATGACGTGCTGTGCGCGATTCGCAATTCAGGCCATGGCCACCATTGTGCCAATGGCACTACAGTGCTGGTCACCACATGGCACAGTGGCAGTACTGCACAATAGTCCACTGTGGCACTGGCACACAGGTGTCCGAACGCAGGACATGTGGACGTCCGATGGCACTGTGCATGGCCTTGCACCACTGACCCATGACCTTGTGCACGACCTTTGCCCCCTGGCGCTGTACGTCTGCCATGTGTACGGCTCTATCGCGCTGTTCAGTGACAGCATGATGTGGACCGACGGCGCTGTCCAAACAGCGTGATAGGCAGTGATGGAGTTGTATTGTGCAACATTTCCATGTGGGGTTGCCGCTGCTGAGTGCCATATTGCCACTGTACAGTTTGACAATGGCACGCAGGAGAGCACCACAATGTGGGGCTTTGGAGTTAGCCAACCTGGTGGCTGTGGTGGAGCCCCACTATGGCTCACTATTCGAGGGTGTGCCCCTGCAGGTGCCACGCACCCATGTGTGGCAGCAGGTCACCGCTGCCCTGGAGCAGGCCACTGGGTGGAGGAGGACCCCTGAACAGTGCAGGCACCGCTATGGTGACCTGCAGAGGAGGAAGCATGCTCTGCTTGCATGCCTCAGGTCACGTGCCAGGAGGGGCATTGTGCCCAGGCCAGGTGGGTGTGCTGTGTATGCACCGGTATTGTCTGCATGGGTGACTGTGTAATGTAATCTGCTCATGGGGGTGGGTTGGGCTGTGGTTTGCTGTGAGGGTGTTTGCAGGTGTGTGCTGTTTGGGTCTGGATGTGTGGGCAGGCACACTCAATGGGGCAAGGGGCTGTCTGCTTTGGGATCTCACTGATGTTTTTCTCTTCCTTTGTCTCCCACAGGCGTGGAGGAGCAGAGGCAGGCACGGGCTGAGGCATGGGATGGCGGTGCCAGGGTGGCTGGTGGAGGAGGGATGCAACAGCCACAGCAGCAGCAACAGCAGCAGCCGCAGCCACAGCACCTGATGCAGCGGCTTGATGAGGGTGAGTGTCATTACAACATGGATGCTATTGCATGCTGTGGGGGGGGCACGGCCACCATCCATGGACAACACTGCCATGCACGTGACGTGTGACAGTCAGCACTGTCCAGTGGCACTGCATGTCTGTGAGTGCATCACTGGTGGTCCATGCATGCACTGGGCACGTGGCTGTGGCACTACCTTCCCATGACATATCCACATCACTGGACAGCCTTGGTTGTGCTGTGCTGTGCATGGGTGGGGTGTGTGTGCAGTGGCACACATGGCTGTTGCTGCCTGGTTGGGCTTGTCTTGTGCACGGTCACTGTGAGTGGGTGCAGTCCATCACAGGGGTGGGGCACTTGGCTGTATGCCATGCATGTTGGGTGGGCTTCAGGGTTGTGGACAGTCACAGCCATTGATTCTGTTCCCTTGCCCTAGGTGTCCGGGTCCTGCACAGGATTGAGCGGGCTGTCCACCACCTGCTGGAGGTGTCCATGGTGTCCCTATCCATTCTGCAGGAGATGCACTGGAGGGGTGTCAGTCGACGGAGGAGGCCACGAGACCAGGGGCAACCTGCTGCTGTGCAGCCTGGAGGACAGTAGCTGTCCCACACCTACCCCCTTTACCCTTCCCTCACACCCTGCCTTCCCTCACCAAGTTCTTCACCCCTGCCCCTTACCCACCCCTACCTTGTACCCGTACCCCACCCCTTTCTTGTATATATCTCTCTGTACATAGTTTATTTTTGTTTGTTCGTGTTGATATTCTTTTATAAATCTGTTTTGTATGAATACTGTAGTGGTCTCTGATTTGCAGCTGGCTATGGGTGCTCAGTTGCAGTGGTGTGCATGGCATCTGGTGTGTTATTGTCCTGGGATTTTGTGTGCGTGCATGGGGGGGGTGTCCCTGGTGTGGTGGTGGCTTTCAGCCGGACTGGCCGTGTGCTGCCACACACCGCTGGGTGCTCCTGGTGGGTCTGGCTTGTATGGTTCGGTGGTACACATGGTTGCATTGTGCCGGGGGGGCTGGGGAGTCCTGCAGTGATGTTCACAGTCACTGCTCATGGGTGGTGTCTTGGGGTCACAGTGCAGGGTGTGCTGTGCACACGGGGCTGCTGGACACTGGGGTGGTCCGCCCCCTTTGTGTGTCAGTCTCAGCTTGCCAGTGGGTGTGCTGCAGTAACACGGCCGGGATATGCTTTCTTTGCTTGTCCCCATGGGCCAGTTGATATTCCATCCCTCCCCCAGTTATGCTGTTCTTGGGGTGTGGGGGTGCATTGTTAGTTCTGCAGTGTGTCTCTGTGCCCATCTGTGGCATGGGTGGTGGGCTTCTGCCTACCTCTCTGGTTGTGCTGTTCCATTGCTATGCTGCTGGGGGTGTCATTGCTTGCTCTATTGGCCTCTGGACTGCTCAGCTGGGCTGGCCTTGTTGAGCTATGGCACATCGTATCTGCTCAGCTTCCCCTTCCTGGTTGCGCTATGGCGCATCATATCTGCTCAGCTTCCCCTCCCTGGTTGTGCTATGGTGCAGTTTGTGCTATATTCAGACGTTGGCTGCTTGCACAATTGGCCTTGCTCCATGTTTGAATATCGCGATGATTGTGCCTGTGCGCAAGTGACTTGCGCTGTTCTTGCTGTTGCGCACTTTTCAGGCGCAGTTTGAATATCCAGCCCTTTGTTTTTATCTGACTGTAGAAAAAAATAAATAAACGGAGCATCTCTGCTTATATAGTATAAGGTCCCCCAGTCTCCCAATAGTCAATTTATTCTTGTGCTACTAACAAAAGTTCCTTTTCATGAAGGATCATCCTTCTTTTCCCATTGGTATCATGTCAGGAGAGTGAACCCCTGACAGTGAATCCAGCACAGTGACACGACTCAATCGACACTGACAGTGTCAAATGGGTTGTCACAGCAATGTGCTGATACACCGACTACCAGTGTTGGCCACTGTCCTCTAACATCCACCCCCCAGAGTTGGGAATCTATAATTCTGGGGTGTGTGAGGGACAGAGCCACCCTAGTGGGTGGTGTGAGGGGCTTTTCCCCCTGCAAACAGTAAATTACTACAGCGTTGCTGGGTCTGTCGACATTTTGCCGTGGTGATGAGATCACTGTTGGCAAAGTGGTGTTACTTTAAAGTCCTTTGACATTTGTTGTCGAAGTGACTTGGTGGAACCATTCCCATTCTGCTTTCCATGCTGCAAATGCTTTCAGATTTTTTTTCAGGCTGTTTAATCTGTGTCCACCAGCTTAGAATATGACAAGGTTTTGTTGATATACTATACATGGCCTTCAACCATGCTGGCATCAGCATGACATGATGAACACTTACTATGCACACTGTGAACTAAATGAGCTCAGAGAAAATTTGCATTGTATGCTCTTACCATTCATTGCATCCCAGCTGGTCCTCTACCATTAGTTCCTCATGCCTCGCTCTGACATTGCCCAAAACAATCAGCGAAGTTTGAGAGGGGGAGCTGTGACCCTGAGCATTCCTAGGAGTGATACAATAAGTTTTTGATTTCTGTTATATATGTCCCAGTCTCAGTGCTGCCCCCAGCCAGTCTTTTATCAAAGCACATTTGTCTTGATCCTCCTAACCATCCAGGAGGCCAATGACCTGCACATTCACAGTTTGTATTGATGTCTCTGTATCTGCCATCTGAATGTGGAGCCCTATATTGTGTTGAACATATAATGAAGGCCTTGTCTCCTGTCTATTTACTGTCCATGACTTCATCTTGTACTGCTATCATTTTAGTATCTGGCAGGGTCACTTTAGTGAAGTAATACTCAAATGTTATGTTCAAGGCTTATATTGCTAAAGCTCCATGGTCTCAACAGACCCTTCCTCACTGGGACCCAAATTATCTTCCCTTTTCTTTGAGTACTCCACAGCTATTGCTCTTCTGTTTCATCTTATTAAAGTTTCCAGCTGTGGTACACACAAAAGGGTATCAGGATAATAATATATTTTTTACCATACTGAGTATTTATCTTGCTGAAATCCTGAAATGAGAACAGAGCTCTGTATAACTGCTTCCACACTGTATGCCTGCTAGTCATTTCATACAGAGTGGTTCACTGAAAGAGTTGTAGGCACCTGGAACAGACTGCCAGCAGAAGTGGTGGAGAAAAAAACAGTAGGGAGCTTCAAGCATGTGTGGTATAGACATAGGAGAATACTAGAAAATAGGCAAGGAGGAGTGAGGGTCACCAGAGACCAGTTAGGGTCTGTGGAGACATACAAGGCAGGACAATTAGGCCAGACTGGGTGGGCCAAGTGGTCCTTTCTGCCAATAAATTCTGTGTTTCTATGCGCCCCTGTTCAGCAATTGTAAAGTTCCAGGAGAAATACTACAAATTACTTGTCAAAGCATTTCATGATCATTTTCAAAATGTTCTCAAAATTTCATGGAAGCAGGTGAGGAGATACCGCTATGATTCCATTGGCAGAGTTTTTATTTAGCAACACATTAATCACCACTACATCTAGTTGGGCTGCTCTCCTAATTTACCCTACCAAATGGTCATGAAGCTCTGATGAGCTGTTTAGGAGTTCAGTAGCACAACACTGGGCAGCTACTTTTCCCTTTCCACTAAGATATACCCAGATGGACTCTGGGACAATGTTTTCCCTTATGCTGTATCCACCTTGTGCTCCACAGTGTCATCCTTCCTTAACAGAGAGGCATCTATTCTTTCCTGTTAGATATAGTCCCTCAGATTTGTCTAAACACTCCTTCCTGATGTATCCATCATGTTCTTCTTTCTATCAGGTGTCTAGAAGTACCACCAAGTCAGTGTCTTATAAATGCATCAGGTTCTCAAGCTTGCCAATTTTGCAGAGTGGATTCTCATACTGGCCTGCAGTCAAGTAAAAATTGTTGTTCCTCAATGCCTCCTGCCTCATTAGGTGCCTCCTCTTGTAATGCTACCTAGCTCTGCAGTCCTTCCCTTGGTGACCCTCTGCATCTGACTGCTGACATTGGTAATCTCCTGTAATGTACCTCCTCTCGTTATTTTAGTCTGAAGTGCCACAATAAAAGTAGAGATACAGATATTCAGTCATTAATTTTACTTTTTTTTAATTTTTATTAATATACTGTATGAAGGCCTAGGGATACATAATTGCCAGTTTTCATAAGCAGCTATGATCAAATACAGTACAATACATAATAAATTAGAATTGCAGATAACATGAAATATAAAATCAACTACATACAGTAGACTTCAAATTCTGTAAATAGAGAGAAGAAGCAGGTACAAATTGCTTAAAAGACATTTCCTTAATTAAACTGAATGATAATGTGTTTTAGAAACAACCTATCCCATAGGAAAATTAGCCCTGACCAACATTACTTTTATGATATGGAAATTTGAAATAAAGCATTTTCTGTAGACCTAGAACAACCTAGACTGTATTTGCATTGTGCACAAATAATTGACAAAGCATTCCTTGCAGAAAACAGTAGTTAGTCAAATGAATATGTTTTATGCTGCATACAGAATCCAGCCATAGGACAGATGTCTGTGTAATGAATAAAACACTTGGAGGAAATATTTGTGCCAACCACAGGAGATGGGACATCCATATGATGGAGGAGAGTGAGGGAGTGAAAAAGCTGCAGCTGATTCTCTCACTCTCTCACTCCAGCTGAAGATTTCACTTTCTCCCTCAGCTAGAAAGGTTCAGAAGTCTCTTGGGCATTTTACTTCATCCAGTATTGGTAAGTGTCATTACACTTGAGCCTTCCATTCTGGAATCTTCCAGATGATTCTGACTATATGCCATTCATTATGATATGCCTGGTACTTCAATCAATCAATCAATCAATCAAATCAAAACCTTTATTTATCCAGGTGTGCACATTGAGCAAGGCTCATTTATGCAGGTGGACCTGGTCATGAATACATCAAAGTACAGTACAGAAGCAGGTATATAAAAAGCAATAATACACAAGGAAGGAAAAGTATATACAGTGTATACAGTACAGTACAAGACTGAAAGAAATAAAAAACAGCATTATTTTACAATTGAAGAAGTCAGCAGATGTACAATCAACCATAGACATACAAGGGTTATAAGCAGAGATCTTTTGAGTGAGGCAGCTGGCAACTACACATATAGGGGAAAGAGGCTGTGTATGGGGTGGCAGGTTAGAGAGGTAAAGAAGAGGAGGGATATATTACTGCCGACTGGGTGAAAAATTGAGCTAAAACCACAGAAAGTTATGATGGCTGTCATGTACTTGTTTATTATCATAATGAAGGAGATGGGGTAGATAATTGGTACACTACTATGGATGGGGTGGGACTTTAGCCAGGCTGGAGTGGACAGGAAAGGGTAGGTGCAGCAGGAAGAGTTAATAGGGAAAGAGTGAGAGTCAGGGTTAGAAACATGGCAAGCATCAGGATGGAAGGGGGGAGTTGCGGAATTAGTGGGCTAGCGGTGCGGAAAACATTTACAAGGTGCTTTCATGTAGCGATCATAGAGTGCCTTGAAGATATTCAAGCTAACAGGGCAGCTCAGCTTCAAGTTCCTTAGTAAACCATTCCACAATGTGTGTAAAGAGAAGCTCAGAGCAGCTTTGCCGAAATGAGTTTTGACCCTTGGAACTTGGAGGGCAATTAGGGAATAGCGCCTTAGAGCATAGGTGCCGAACACACTCCAGGGAATACAATCTGAGACATATGAGAGGAGCTTGCTGGTCACCGATCTGAAGGCTCATAGGGCGGCATTTCTATTCCTTCTATAGTGAAGGGAAGTCCAGCCTAATGATGAGTAGAGAGCAGTGGTGTGTGGAAAGTAGAAGGCAAGTAATGAACCTGATAGCTCTGTGGTAGAGGGTGTCCAACTTAGCCAGTGCAGGGGCAGTGCAGTGGCTGTAGATCAGGTCTGCGTAATCTATTAAAGATAGAAAGGTAGCTTGAACCAGTTGAATCTTGGCCTCCTTTGTGAGCAGGTGGTTAATTCTGTAGAATAGTTCTAATATTTGCCTTAGTTTCTTCTGTAGTTCTTCGAGATGGTTAGCAAAGGAAAGTTTATGATCGAGCCAAACTCCTACATATTTAAATTTAGCTACATACTCTAGTGTTTCTCCAAGAACAGTGGTAATTTGTAGGGATAGCTCCCCACCAGTAGGAATTGCCACACATGCAAGGAGGGAGAAGAGCATGGCTTTTGTCTTTTTCGCATTGAGCAAAAGCTTTTTGTTTATGAGCTGGTATTGTAGAAGGTTAAATTCAGCTTGGAGGTCTTCACAGGCTGCTTCTGGCATGGGACGACTCAAGTACAGTACAGTGTCATCCATGAATAAGTGGATGTTGGCTTTTTTGATGGGGTCATTGATGTTGTTAATGTAGACTGCAAAGAGGAGGGGACCAAGGATAGAGCCCTGGGGCATGCCCCTCAGCATAGGTTTTAGTGGTGAAAGATCACCTTCAGCTTTAACCTGCTGTTTCCATTCTCCTAGGTAGTCTACAAACCAGCACATAGATTTATGGTCCAGGCCTAATGTGCTTAGGGAGGAAAGAAGCAGGCTGTGACTGACAGTGTCAAATGCAGTACTAAGATCCAAGAAAACAGCACAGACATGCTTCTTGTTGTCAAGGTCTAGGAGTCAATCATTGGTCACCTTAGCTAGGGCTGTTATGGTGCTGTGCTTTGCTCTGAATCCAGACTGAACTGGGTTTAATAGACTTCTGGAGTCTAAGTATACCCCTAGCTGGTAACACACTATTTTTTTCTAGTAATTTAGACAGGGTGGGGAGGAAGGAGATCAGTCTGTAATTATTTAGATTGCTGGGGTCACCTGCTTTTAATAGAGGGATGACATGGGCTATTTTACATTGAGGGGAGAGGCTACCCTGGGAGAGTGACATGTTGAATAGGTGGGTGATTGGCACTGCAAGCACTTGGTAGGCACATTTCAGATAGTATGGCTCTAGAAAGTCAGAGCGTTCTCCCTTCCTGGTGTCCAGTTGCAGCAGTAGGTCTTCCACCTCTTTTAGAGAGACAGACAAGAGGGAGAAGGCCTCCTCGGTAGAGGGAGACTCATGGGTTGATGGGCCCTGAGCTATGCGGAGGTCATTGGCAGGAGAAGTATCAAATGCTAGCCCTGCCATTGCAAAATGGTTATTGAGGGCTTCCAATATCTCTGATCGGTTAGCGATAACGCTGCCACCGGACTTCATTTTTGCTGGAATGGAATTACCAGGTGAGTGTCCAGACATGTCTTTTAATGTTTTCCAGAGCTTTGAAGGATTTCTTGAGGCAGAGACTAGCTCCAAACGATAGTTGGTGGCCTTGGCTGCTCTGACCAACTAGGTGCACTTGTTACGTTCTCTCTTAAAAAGACACAATCAGAGTCATTCTTGCTTCTTCGGCCTTTTTTCCATAAAGTATCCCTTTCTAACAGGGAAGCTTTGAGCTCAGATGAGAACCAATGACAGGTGCTGCTTCTGACCTGCACCTTAACCAAGGGTGCATGCTTATTTAAAGCCTCACTTAAAATATCGTAAAAAATAGTACATGCCCTGTTAACCATTTAGCTAGGAAGAATTCCTGCCATTGCGGTGAATGTTTCAAGTTGTGGATGTAAGCAAACAAATCAAAGTTGCGTTTGCACCTCTTGATAGAGAACTTTGCCACAAACTGTGGGTTGTGCACAGATCTAATGGTGGTGATTATGCAATGATCACTAATCTCTGAGAAAAATGTTCCAACATGAGAGAACAGGTGTGACTTGCTAACCAAAATTACATCTAAGAGGGACCTGTTTTTAAGGTTCTTTTTATTTGGGTGAGTAGGCTCACCAATGAGTTGCACCAGCCCTAGAGTGTCACAAAAGGATTTCAAGGGAGCTGATGCACTTGATAGCCAATTGTAGTTCAGGTTGCCAAGAGTAATGGTTTCCAAGAAACTGAGCCCCAGTATGGAACTGAGGTGAGACAGGAGATGAGGACCAGCAGAAGGGGGCCTGTAGCAGCCTATTACATAGAGTGCACTGGAAGGAGAAAGTTCGATCTTTAGGGTCAAGCACTCAAATTCTTTGGGGAGGATGATGCATCTATGCATGCGGCTGAGTATTTGTCCCTTACATAAATTGCCACCCCACCTCCTCTTGATTGCCTATCCGCTTGGAAGAGTAAATAATTTGGGATATTGATTTCATTGTCTGGGGGTGGCTGGCCTAAGCCAGGTCTCAGTGATCACTAGGACATCAGGTAGGGTGTGGCTCACCCAAGCCTGGATAAGGGTGAACTTTTTCAGCAAACTACAGGCATTAAGTTGCATAGAAGACATTCCTTTGATACCTGCCAGGTCTGATGTAGAAGCAAGGGTGTCTAATGGTCCTGGGTTGAGTTCAACATTGCCTGAGCACAATAGTAAAAGAAGCAGGATTCTTTTTAAGGCAGCAAACTATAATTTGTAAACACTATTTTTGGGATGATAGGGGAGGCGGTGTCGATGGGTAGGCCTGTACCCACTCCTGGTGTATTACTGGCCTAGTGTTGCAGCCACTAGTGTCCTGGCAGAAATTTGCCATGAGTAGGAAGTCTCAAGTCTGGATGGGGAAGTAATCTGCAGATGCAGCTCGGGAGATGTCCCACTACCCAGTAGAGACAGCTGAGAAGCCCAGTAGTCCAGAATGACATCCTGAAAGGAGCTGTTGGATGCAGGACAGGGAGAAGCGCTGGGTCATTCCACTTAGGGAGGATGAGGGTTCTAAGAATTGAGCACTAACACTAGTAAAGCTAGTGACACACCAAGGAACCAGCTGTAATTCCATGGTAGATCTAAACTCCACAACAGCCAGCAGTAAATGCCACTAGAAGCCTAGACCAATCGGTGATCAGGTGTCATAAGTTCAAAATCCTTTGGTACTTGAGGATAATGTTGAAACTAAGGTTGTACCACTGCAAACTACCTTTCAGCAGTTGCTATTTGTATTAGGGAAGATTGCTAGGTTTTGAATGCTGTTTGATAGAATAACTTTTCTTAGATAATGGTATTATGTGGTAGAAAGTACAACTAAACAGGAGGACAGTTATGCTACAATTAATTTCCATGAGTTTGTCTTATATAGGCAGCCTGCACAGAGGCTGATGTCCCGAGTTGTTTGGTGCTTAGCAGATGTGAGCTGTTCAGTAAGCTGGTTTGAAAGCCAAGTGAGGTTACCAAGATGCCCAATAACTGGCAACTTCCAGCTCCTGGTTCATGCAGACACACTGACCATGTGATCCACAAATGTTTTGGTTCCCTGCCTGTTGACTTGCAAGCTTGAGTTCACTGCAGGGGCAGGTAGTGGTTTTCCTGGTCCAGAAGGAGGTTGTCTCCAGTCTGAACAGTGGCCTGCATGGTGCTTCATGCCCAGAGGCCACCATGGAGGCTTGTGAGCTTCAGTAATGCCAAGCCATGTGGCCTGTCCCTCTTCAAGTGCTTATTAGAGTGTGGCCAATAAATCAGTTTATTTACAGTATTTATATATTTGAACATTGGTGACTGGGAAAGGCATACTGAGCCATGACTTGTTTCCAGGTGTGACCTGGAGGAAGGGAACAGAGGAGGCCAGTACATAGCATAGACAAAGAACACAGATAACTGCAGTTACATACAATTGACACAGTTCACAGTCACAGTTAAAGTGGAATAGAGTACAAGATTATAACAGGAGTAAGTACATAAGTGCAAGCAACAAAAATCAAGCAATTCAGCCAGATCTACACTGGGGTAGGAGGCGAATGTAAAGAGCAGTCATGCAGGGGTAAAACAGGAGCAGATGGGGGATAGAAGGAGTTTCAGTTGGTACCTGAGGAAAACAGGAGAGTAGTGAAATGGACAGAGCATGGAAGTGGGTTCCAGAGTGAAGGGGGATGATAGGAAAAGGCTTAGTGCCCAGCAGAGGAGTGGGAATGAGAAGTGGTGAAATTGCAAGGATCCCTGGAGCAGAGGGAGAAGGAGACAGAGGGAATGGAGAAGAAGAGTAAGAGGAGGTAAGAGGGAAGGGACCCAAACCAGTATTTGGGTATGAATGAGGCACAGTGAAGCTAGAAGACGAATGGATAATGAGGAGTAGAGTAAGCAATGGTGGGTAAGAGAGGGAGAGTTGGTAGAAAACAACAAACAGTATTGCAGAGGGTGTCTAGTCTGGCTAGGGAGGTGAAAGAAGCAGTGCCATAGACCATACCTGCATAGTGAAAGACCAGAAGCACCATTTTGATGATAAGCTCATGGCATACTTGTGGAGAAAGGCAGTTGTTATTGTGATACAGGCCTTTAAATTTGGGGTGGTGCTTGGCAATGAAGGTGTCACTTTAGGCAGAGAAGTCAAGTTTACTGTCTAGTCACACACAGGTATTTGAATTAATGAACCAATTCAAGAGTGGTGCCATCCAAGGTAGAGAAGAGAGGCAGAGTTGGGAGTCTGACTAATTTATTTGGCTGGTGTCAAAGGTCAGGGACACAAGTGTAAGTGCATATGTGTGTGTATGTGTGTCTGTCTGATGACCTGGAGTTGGTTAGATTGAAACGGAGTACAGGATATTATGGAAATTTTGCTGGAGCAGACCTTCCACAGCTGTAGTGGAGGGGCCAGAGTTGTAAATGACTGTTTCATCTGCATGAATGTAGATATGTGCATTGGCACAAGCTGTAGGGAGGTAGTTAAGGAAAATGGAGATCAGAATGGGTCCTAGGATGAAATCCTGCAAAACCCCAGCCTGCATGGGAAGTGAGAGGTTACAGGGTATTGCCAACCTATACTCACTGCAGGCAGCCAGAGAGGTAAGAATGAAACCAGTCTACAGCAGAAGTTGAGAGGCAGCAGAACTCAGCTCATCCAGAAGGAAAGGGTGGGACACTAAGTCAAAGGTCTTTGCCAGATCTATGAAAATGACAGGTGTAATGTGCGCCTGATGCACCCCTGAAAAGACAGAATTGGTTACATGCAGGAGGGAGGACACAGTGGAGTGATACTTGAAGCCAGATTGGAATGGGGAGAGCAAATTGGCAGAGGAAAGAAAAGTTAAGACAAGCATCTTGTAGTTTATCAAGGGAATGGAGGAGGAGATTGACTGGAAGCTACCCAGGGAGGAGGGGTATGCCCCCCATTTGTGATGTGGAAGTGCTTTGGCCAACTTCCAGAACAGAGGGACAGCAGTGAGGGAGAAGGAGAGGTTGAGTAGGTGAGTCAGTGAATGTGCTATGGCAGGAGCAGAGATTTGAAGTAGTTTAGGACCCAGTCCAGCAGGACTAGATGTGTGCAGGTTTATATAGTAAAGGGCAGTAAGCAGTTTCTGGGTAGTAACAGGAGGAAAGAGGAAACCAGTGGAAGGGAGATGAGAGGGAATGTGAAGAGGAGAAGATGAGGCTGGAAGGTGACAGGAACAAAGTGGTAAATAACTCATTAAATTCAGCAGCCACAGAAGAGGGGTCAGACACTGGTGAACCATTTACAAGAAATACCAGAAGGGCAGACTATAGAGCTGTTCAGAGGAGAAAATTCCAAATTAACAGAATTTTGATGACATTTTCTGAAATTCCATGACAGTTTTCTGAATTTTGTTGGAATCTCATGCCATTTTGAATATTTATTAATGTGATCATAACTTGGCCATCTATTGAGTTAGAGCCTGAATGTTTGGTACACTTACTTTCTTTGAGAGGTTCTATGGATGTGCCCAATATCATGAGATTAGAATGGATTGTCTCAAAATTATAGGTGTGCAAAGTTTAACATTTTATTTTTTGTGGGAAATTTCTCGAACATTTTTATATACTGTATCTCAGCTCCCTTAAAGAAATAATGATATGAAATGTTTGCATGCTGTGCACTTAAAGCTACCCATATGACATGCATGATGCAAGCATGATTTTTATGTTGAAATGGAACTGATTTTATGCATGTGGCATGCATGCAGCAAGCAAGTGTGGCAAGCATGCATTTTATGTTAAACTGGAACAGATCACACACATGTGGCATGTGTGCAAAAAGCAAGTGGTCACTGATAACTGCACACATAAAAGTTAAGTGATTTGCTCAGGATTACATAGTATACAAGTGGGGATTGATAAGATTCAAACCTAGGTCTTCAGGTCTCCAGGTTTGCAGTTCAGTGCCCTTAACCACTTTGCTATACTGCCATCATACATATGGCTTGCTTGTACTTCAGTACACATCTTCACATATACAGTATGCATGCATATGGCATGCTTGTAGCCACTGATATACTTTTTAGTTTTCTTGTCCCCCTCATCTCAGCTGCACAGCTGAACAGTAGCACACATACCATTGGAAACACATGCGGTTCTTTCCACCCCCTATACACACACTTACTAACAGGACTACTTAATCACTTCTGTCTGGCCTGTACTCCTACTATTTTCTCTCCATAGTTTTGAATGCTTCTATGCAAACAAACTTTAAGGGGTAAACACAAAAGTAGCAATAACTCAGCACCCACGGCAGTCAAGAGTCTACAATCTGAGTACTAGGAGCCAGAGGCAGGAGTCTTTAAGAGATGAAGGTCCATGGACAGAGTGTTGTAGTAGTCCCTTTGAAATGAATGGAGTTATTTTTTCTTTTCCTTTTATACATTATGATGGCGAGTTAGAGATTAATGAATGTCACTGTTCTACTAACAAGGCTCTTGATAGTCAAGCGGTGACCTTCATTAATCTCCAACTTGCCATCATAATACATAAATAGTAATACAAAAATACCCCCCCTTCATTTCAATGGGGTTCTCCCCTGTGCTCTCCCTTTCACTCTGTCATAACATGCCTGAGCATGGGGATGTGGAGATCAGCTACCTGGGGGGCATAAACCTGACTATAGTGGGGCTCCAATAGTCTGTGCATACCATACCACTCAACTGTCACTGATAGCAAGGGAAAACCCTCATTTTACCCCTGAAAACTGCTCCGTCCCTCATCCATCCCTCATGGAAAACATGTTGCTCACACAGAGGAAATCCTGCAAATTTTGACTTTATGGCAGGAGCACCATTTCAAATTTTAATGGTGGGAGGGGGGGCAACAAGCAGTGAAGGCTAGGTGTCAGTCAGCCCCTTGAAGGCAAGCTCTGGAAAGTCTGGAACATCTTTAAAAGGTAAAACTTATTTGTTGAGATTGAAAAGTCATATGCAAATCAGGAAAAATTCAAAGGTATAAGATTCATCTGTCTATACTCCAGAGCAGTGCATCAGATTTGGGATTAAACCCACATAGTTATTAACCATTTTTTTCATGCTGAAGTACTGAACCCCCCCAAAAAACAACTTTGCCCTGATCTCAATCCCCGACTCCATTCCATTCGATACCCATCCCATATGGCTTGTGAAAAAATATGAAAAAGCACATAGATATTTTGGTCCTTTATCCTTCCCCAATTGCCCCATTAAAAAATATATATATTTATTTTTACTTACCCTGCCATCTGGCTGGAACCTGCAGCCTGGCACAGTGTACCACAGCCCAGTTTTCAGTCTGCTTCTCCATCCTTCTGCCAGAAGCTGGATGCTGGAACTGACCATTCCAGGACCCCACCTGTGGTCAGCAACCAAGTCACTTCACTGATTGAATCTATCCAACCTGTCTTGCTTGCTTCATGCCTGGCTGCTGCTGCACTTCACTGATCAAGGTCTGTGAGGCTGTTGATGCTGCTGCTAGTCCTAGCTTGCTGCTGCAGGGGCCCACACTGTTTTTATTGTGAGGTGATACAAGCAGAGTAGGTAGGTAGGTAGCCTTATCGTTGAGCTAGCTTCTAGCTCACCCCTTGCCCATTCAGCCACCAAGGGAGAAGGAGATTCACTAAGAGTACACCAGCAAAAATGTGCCACTACAACACTGCTATCAAGAGCTCTTTGCTCACCAACTCCTTCAAGCTGTAGTGTGTAGCCTGTCTACTCTGTGGTAGGAAAGACAGTGTAGCACTTGTGCGACTTACGCTCTCTTGCTTGGTTGGAGCTCCTGCATGTCATGTGTGATGGTGCTGCTGCTATTAGGTGGAGAGAGTGGAAAACACAATACAGACACTGCTGAGACAGGAGCAGACCCGCAGCATCAGTGCACACAGGCCAGGGGGGCACTTATTGTGCAAAAGATTAAATATACATTTAATGCCATTATTGCTACACTATAAAAAATAACCTAGGCACAAATGTGGGGGGGGACTGCCCTTCTCTGCCCTACCTAAATGGCACCCCTGTTTTACGGTAGAAAATTCTCAGGTGCTAATATCTGTACAAGTAAATGCAATGGTTTCCACTGTGTTCTGAGGTATTGTATCTCCATGTTTCAGAATGTGTCCCAATCATTGTTAGGGTTAGTGGTCTTCATTGTCCTTCATTCTGAGTGTCCATGTCCCTCATTTCAGTGATAAAAAGTGAGGTATAGTGCATGCTTCCAAGGACCTATTCAGCACAAAGAGTGCTGAGTGCGGCCATAGTGTATATGCTCCATACAGAATGACAAAGGGAAAGTAAGTGAGCAGTAACAGTCGTGGAGAAACACATATGTAGCACTAAATATGCATAAGGGGATTTGCATAGCCCAAACAAAAAGGTCAGGCTTCACACCACACAGGCCTCTTTTCACACATCTGGAATGGTGGGTGTCGGCTGACTATATCTTAGGCATTTAATGCAGTAAGCAAACAATACTTTAATAAATTAATGGCAATTTAATGACAAAAATCAAAAGCCATTAAGCAATTTGCAAAAGGATTTAATTGTTAGAATTAATGAGTTTGCCTAATTTTAATGGGAAATCAATGGTAATGGTATTTTAATGGCTCTAATTGCTAGCAGTAGCATGAGAAATAGAAACTGATGTGTTTTGTAGATGAGATTTGCACCAGCTTAGCTGCTTTGTGCATGTCAAGTTTGCAGCATGTAAACCTGATGTGATTTGTAAATGATGTTCATGCCAGCTTAGCGGCTGCACTCATTCCAAGTGTGCAGCATGCAAACCTGATGTGATTTTTAGAAGATGTTCACACCAGCTTACCTGCTGCACACATGTCAAACTTGCAGCATGCAAACCTGAAATGTTTTTTAGAGTTTGTTTGCTTAGGTTCACTATGTGTATGCTAACCGCATGCAAACATTGAACAATTAAGCCTATGGCATGCATTGTGCATTTACGTAGCACACTTATATTTTTGTAGGGCTGTTTATTTGGCCAGAGATCTTAAATTTGGCATTATTTGATGATAGGTGTTCTAAAAATGTGTCAGATTTCATGATATTAGGATGCATTGTCTCAAAATTATATGTGTTCAAAGTATATCTTTTTTGCCAGAAATTTGAAGAGAACTTGATTAAAAAATGTTAAGTTACAGAGGTTCAAAATGTTACTTTGTAAATATTTACAAAATGTTGTGAAAACTGTCAGAAATGTTGATGCTTATAACTTCTCTACTCTGAAGGCATAGCATTTGACATGCATATCTGATGTCGGTGTATCCAGGTGTCTAATACAACTGGATAAATTGTTTTATCAGTTTTAAATTTTCAGTGGAAAAAATAAAATAAAATTATTGGTAACATTTTCAAAATATTTTTGGTTGCATATAGATAAAGCAACCAGAATTAGTTTTGTGTAATTTAACATTCACAATGCATGTATCACTGCATCATTTGGTATGCTGGGCTGGGCTTTCTGCACTCCTGCTGTTCCTATCTGGTAACTATTTTACCTCTTCTTTTAGGATAGCCAGATTGACTTAGTAGAATTACTGTTCCCACTGATATCTTCTTTTTCTTTACAATGACAAAATCCCTTAAAACAAGAGTCACCTACTCCTTATCCTATCAGCCTATCCTGTTGGAATAGCCAGAAATCTTCCTTCCTGGTGCCCCAGACATTGTCTTCCCCCACTACACCTTTTTGAGTACCTCTAAGTCACAGATTTGCATGTACATCAGGCTCCATGGATCATCAATTTACTGGATGTGATCCATATATGTCCTGCATTCACACTGTGTTTCCTTGCTCCAACTGGGGTGGGGTCTACCACTGGTGTGCAGTCCAGCTCAGCTATCCATATCTTGGTGAAACTATACATCTAACTCCTGAACCTGGTGACCCACTGCACTACCTGCCTCTAATACTCCAGTGCTTTAATTTGAATCCCTAGATAAGGTTTAGTGAAATTAGCAAATACTAATTTTATGGAATTTTCAGGAATTCCGACAATTTTTACAAAGACTCATGGAATTTGACTTTTAGCACAGTTGCTATTTTTTGTAATTTCTGTAAGCAAGCAATTAATAAAATTGACACAGTCTCCTTGAAAAGCCTACTGTGAGAAACTGCCAAATTTAATGGCATTGAGTTATCTAGTTTTAAAGCTTCAGAGGTTTAAAGATTTGCAATTTACATTCTTGCAAAATTTAAGTTTAAAATGTTGTGAACATTTGAATACTTTTAATTCAGTTCCATTTAAAGCAGTAAATATATACTTTGCCAGAAATGACCATGTGGTATAGCAGTTTAAATGTTTCAAATCTGGTTAAATTGGATATGTTATTTTAAAAATTAGAGGGAAATAACTGACATTAACATTTTGGCATCATGTTTGGCAGGCTATAACTTAGTCCAATTTGAAACTAGAAATCTGAAACTATGTACTTATATGAATTTAATGATAAGCTGTATACCTGTAAAATGTTATAACATTTCAATGAATACCATCAAAATTATACTAGAATAACAAAAATCTACATTTTGTCAAAATGTTTGGTTACCCATAACTGAGACCCCTTTAAAGCTTGAGACATAAAATGTTGTGCACATACTCATGTTGTGTGTTTCTCTAAATCCTCAAACTGTGTAGAAATGTGGATAAGAAATTGTAAAATTAGATCAAAATAGCTGAAATTTAAATTTTGATTATATGTTTGGCCAGCCATACTTCTGCCCCTTTCAATGTATGACTCTGAAATGTGACACACTTATGTAAGCATCATTAATTTACGCCATGCCAAATTTTGTGTCAGTTGAATGCATACATTTAATATTAGAGTAAAACAACTAAAATTAAAAATTTGGCAAAATTCTGCTGAATTTTCATGTAAATTCCACAAAATTCCCCAGAATCGGAATGATAAATCTGTGGGCATTCCACAGGTGGAATTTTGCACTCCACATTTCTGTTGTGGACTGTGTGGGAAGGTCAAAAAGATAGTAAATTACTTTACAAAATGTTGAGGAAGCATTAAGGTTGTTCTGAAGGTTGGCTTTGAAATATTGTCATTTAACAGCCTGGACAGCCTTAGTACAGGCATTCTGATGGTCTTGCATATGAGGACATTAGAAAAGTAGCATATAGTTTGAAACGGGCCCAGGTGAAGTCACAGGACTTGCATTGACCAATGATTTCAGGTGTAATCCATGGGGTGATGGTGATTTCTGTCCCTGATTTTCTAAGCGGAGTATACTTGTCCCACATAAGAGTACAATTTGGAATGAAAAAGGAAGAGGGCAATATTAGAAATAGTAAAACAAATAAGATGATGGCTTCCAAAAATTATCAGCACTTGGTAGCAGTAAGCAATAATTCAGAAGCTGGATTAAGTACTGAGATGGGAGATTATTTAGTGGCAAATCTACAGAGCTACTTAATGAGTTAAATAAAGGTGAGGAAGTGCATCCCTAAGATAAGGCACATCCAACCTTACTTCCATATCTCAATATACTAGAAAATGAAATTAATCCATTAAACCAACAATTGGGTAGCAACCTAAGGGAAAATCAGAATAAGTGTACAAAGGATTTAAATCCTAGGGATAAATCAGCTATGGAAGATGTGAACAATGAAACAGAGGTATAACAAATTATTAGGGAGCCAGAAGTGGCCCCATCAAGGCCTGAGAAAAATAAGGCTGGTGTAAATGATCCCCTAATGAGACTTCTAGGACCATTGGATTGGGTCAATTTAGAAAAGGGAGATCAAGGATTACAACTACTGAATAAACTTAGGGAAGAATTAGATATTGACAACCATAGGGAAGGGATCTGGCCAGTAACATCATGGAGGAAATATCACCAGAAAAACAACACAGAAGAAACAACATGGACTACAACATCGTGGAGAACAAAAGAAAGCTGATCAGAAATTATGCAAATGTGTATGCCCTGCACTGCAACAGTACAGCCGATGTGGGTGCATGTGCAAGCAACCGTGTGGTGAAGAGGAGCTTCCAGTGTCCATCACCGGGACACTGCCAACAGAGCAGCAGGAGCCCATACAATAGGGCTGAAAGGTACAGGTGGCTGATAAATGGTACGGAGGCAGGCAGGTGTCACACTGTTGCAAGAGGTACACACGGAAGGCCCGACCCCATAAGGGGGGGTACCGGTCCTGGGGAGTGGGGGTATTTGTGCAGGAGTTATTGCAAAGGACCCAAAACTGGAGGACAGCCAGTGGACACTGCATCCAAATACACCACTGCACAGGATGAAGGGCTGTGCAAGGGCAAGGAACCAACCTGTACCCCATGGAACAGGCCCATAGCAGGACACACACAGAGGGTGAGTGTCCTGCCAGCCAAGGTACACCAACTGCAAGCTGTGTGTGCCTGCCCCCCCAACAGTGACACACACAGAGTGGTGTTGTGGCCATTGGTGTCTGGGCATGCAGTGGCAGGTGGTGGTTCCTGGGTTGGGGGGGTCCCTTGTCTGGGGGGGGGCTTGCTGTGCTCTTGGCCAATGTGGACCCATTGGCCACTGCCCGGGACCTCAGGTGTTGGACCCCCACATCCTACCCTGTGAGGTCCTATGTCACTGGAGTACCCTCTGCAATAGGTGTTTGCCAATGCACCTGGGTGCTGTGTGTGTGTGTTGGCCATCATATCTGTTGCAGGTGTGTATGGCAATGCTTTGTGTCTGGCCACCTGTGCCATACTTTCCTGTTCCTCCATGCCACTGGCCATTGGCCATGCCCAGTGCATTCATACACTGGCACCATGCCCTGTCCCGTGTATTTGCTGGGGGCATGCTACAGTATGCTTTCTGTCCCATTGGAGCCACTGCCATGTGGCCCGGTGTTCTCGCTGCTTACTTTAGTTCACCTGTCCATGTCCACACACCATAGTCCTGTGGCCATCTCTATGCCTTCCATGTGGGGGATCAATCCCTGTGTGTGTGTCTGTGCCTGTAGGCACCCATGGTTGGGTTCCAGTGATCTGCACACCACAGTGGTGCTCGTCCCCTGCTGTCTTCCCTCCCCATGCTTCCCCTTTGCTGTACACAGGCACTGGTGCCCACTGCTGTGCTGTGCTGGTTGGGTTCTGTCTCTGGTGGTTGGTGTTTGAGCCCTGCATCATCCCTTTCCTACTCTGTTCTGTCCTGTGTCATGATGAGAGGCCAACTTTGTGGGTGGCTGTGTTTTTTCTGCTTTGTTTTCATCCACGGTATTGTGTCCTGCGATGTTCCTGGCCAGATCCATAGGGAACACATCCTGGAGTTAAGAAATTTTAACATTGAGGCTGCTATGATGGTGGATGTTCTATTTTCATTTCCCAGAATAACCAATTATGCTTGGCAGAATAGTATGTTGCCACAGAATAATGATCTTATGGTGACCTATCCCAATAGACATTTGTTTCATGTAAGAAGCAATCAACAGAAAAGACTGGTGAGGATAAGGTATACTTAAGCTTATTTGAACTCACACCTTTGGAGGCCAAAATGATTATAAATTGACTAAAGTATCAACAGTTTTATTGAACAATTTCTTACAAATCTCCTAGGAAAT
Organism: Neoceratodus forsteri; assembly: GCA_016271365.2. NCBI lineage: Eukaryota > Metazoa > Chordata > Ceratodontiformes > Ceratodontidae > Neoceratodus > Neoceratodus forsteri. The sequence goes on along the minus strand of CM057449.1, from coordinate 1,120,664,671 downwards.
GTTTATAGCACTTTTGCAAAACAAATAGGTAATACCATAATAGTGAGGTAGATATTCTAGTACAAAATAAAAGACTGGCAGATCAGATTCTTACAAAAGAAGGTGTGCTAGATAATATGGGTTTGAACTTGGTGGATCAAAATGTTCTGGGGAACACTGAAAAGCTATGGAGCCCCATTAATAAGGATGGCACATGTGAAATTCCACTTAGGAACAGATTTTCAGTGTTGATTGGTTATAATGATTGACAGTCAAATCTGCCAGAGGAAGTCGTAGCCACAAACGATTTAGATACCATGGCTATGGATAATCTCAGTGGTCTTCTCTATTTATTTATTTATTTTGATTTATTAAATTTTATTTTTATCCGGCAATATTGTTGGTTGGGGAAGCAGCATCTGTGATAATGATTGGAAATGTTTTGTGATGAAATATGATGTTATATGCCTACAGGAGACATGGCACAGTGTAAATGACAATATCAACATAAATGTTTATGAGTTTATTCATGCTCCTAGACAGAAATTGCACAACTTAGGTAGATACTCGGGGGTTGTAACATTTATGAAGATTGGTAGTTTTAGTGATGTCACATGTCTTAAGAATGAGAATAATTTTGTAATTACATAAGGAATGAATCTCAGAAACTTATAATTATAAATAGCTATATTCCTGCTGATAATTTGCACTTTTATCAAAACAACTATTTGGGACAAACTTGATATGTGTAGTACTGATGTAGTACAAGTCTATTCAGATACTGATATTTTAATAATAGGTTATCTTAATGCTAGGATTGGCAGATATGATTATTTTAGCAATAACTCCTTTTTCACTTACATTAACTTTACTTGCCAAGATGCCAGATAGAAGGACAAAGGATAAAGTACTAAATAACTCAGGGAAGATTTTAATTAATATTTTAAATGAGTATAATATTTTTTCCTTAAATGGAAGACTGAAAGGTGACAATGAAGGGGAATTCATGCATGTCTCAACTACAGGAGCTTCAGTAGTGGATCTGACCTTATGGCCTGGTTCACTTGATAGTTGGAATAGTCTTTGCATTGTCACTAGACCTGAAAGAGACCATTTTCCACTGACACTGGAAAGCTCTAAGATAGATACAAATGTGCAAAATCCTTCTGCAGAAATAGAAGTTATTCTTTTTAGTGAAATTAGCACTTCAAAAAAAAAATAATATGGTAACATGGTTCAGAGGCCCAGATTGCCGCTTTAATTCAAAATTTATTTATCAATCTGGATATAAGAGATTTACTATACAAAAGGTGGAACTTGAACTATTAATGTAAGATATGACTACTTATTTTAGGAAATCAAGATCTTAGAATTACCTAGTAAAGATAAATTAAATCATTAAATGGTGGGATGGTTTGATGACGACTACAAACAAATGCAAGTCTTATATTAATAAATTATATAAATTATACATAAAAAGCCATAACAAGCAGGTATTAAGAAATTAAGTCAAGAACAGAAAATATGAAGATTCTTAAAGAAAAAGTTAATTATTATGCAAAACAATGGAAGTTAATGTTGGAAGCAATTACAACCAAAAATAGCTGGTTTTGGTTGTTTGTAGAGAAGGGCACAAATAATTATAAATCAGCCATAGACACTTATATTGCAGAGAAAACCTACAGTAGGTTGAATTTTTCACCAAAATCTTTTTTTGATTCAGAAATTGATAACTTGGCCCCTATGATGTGACAAAAGTCTTCTAATTTTAAACCAATAGACTATGAAGATGTGTACCTAGCAATAAATAAACTGAAAAAAAAAACATAAAGCTGCGGGGCCTGATGGTATACTGCTGAAGTTTACTTATGCCTTACAAATTTGCAGTGTAAAACATTGACTATATTTTATAATAAATGTATTAAAGTAAAATGCTTCCCAAGTGCTTTCCATCATGTAAGGAGCCAATATACTACCTATAAATAATAAAGGTAGTACCTCAAATCCATCAATGTATCAGCCTATCAGTTTATTAGACATTAATCTAAAAATCTTTTCCAAAATTTTGCTGGAACAACTAAAGATACAGTGAGCTTAACAGATGGTATCTCCAATTTGCAGGTCAGTTTTAGATCCCAGCTTTCCACATTGGATAATGTTTTTTGTGCTAAGACACCCTATTGAAAAGTATTATGTGTCTTGTTACACAAACAAAACTGTATTCTAGTTTTATTGACTACTCTGCAGCTCTATTCAATTTCAAAGGGCATACTCTGGAAACAGTTGTTAAATAGAAGTATTGATGGCAAGTTAGTATCAATAATTGCTACTTTGTATAGGAATACTTGGGCAACAGTGAGATTAGGAATTAATGGTCACTTGTCCTTCCTCTTTAAAGTAAATAAGGGTGTCCATCAGGGCTGAGTATTGGCACCCATGTTATTTTCTTTATATGTGGATCAAATGCTTAAAGAACTAAATTCTAACTAGTCAGATTCTCCCAAAATAAAAAATCTGTCATGTGCTGCACTTGCCTACGCAGATGATTTTGTGCGTCATTCATTGTCAAAAAAGTGGACTCCAAAAAAAACTAGATTGTTTATACTTTAAACCCAATGAATTACAGCTAAAAATCAATTTTAAGAAAACAAAAGTTGTAATATTCTGAGAAAGAAATCCTACAGGTAACCAGTGGATTAAATCTAAAAAGCTCGAACTTGTCTCTGAGTATGTATACCTGGGAATAGTATTTGAGGCTAATTGCTTATGGAATGCTCATTTTAATATGATCTTGGAGAAATTAAAGAAGACAATCACAGACTTGATAAGATTCCACTATAGATATGGATGTTCCACTATTAAAGTATTAATTCAAGTAATAAAAGCCAAATTTGAGGCACAGCTTGTAAGGGCATAAATTTGGCAATTTAAAGATATAAACAAGCTAATGGTCCCTTGCTCAAGATGCTCAGAAATATGCTGGACTTTAGATATTCCTGCCCAATGACATATTAGAGCTGAGTTAGACCATCTGATATCAATGTAATGATAGAAACCAGGAAAATTAATTTCTGGATAAGGATTATTAAGTTGCCAAACTTCTCACTTTCACAACAATACCTCCTAGAGAAAGAAAATGGTGTGATCTTGGTTATAAGTACAAATATTGGTATACTACATTGATATCATACTAACATATTAAGAAGCCAGCAGATTAGACCCTATGGTCTATCAAGTCTGCTCAATGATCAGTGCCTTCCCAGGCACCATTTTTAGGCCCCATCCCTCCATACCAGGTCCCCCATTTCCCAGTGGGGATCTGAGATGCACTCTCCCCTACACCTATCCCAGTCTTTCTTGAACCCCTCCACAGTTGTGGCAGCCACCAACTCTCCGGGCAGTGCATTCCAGAGATCCACCACCCTCTCAGTGAAGAAGCTTCTCCTTGTTTCCTCAGCCTCCCCTGTCCAGCTTCATTGAGTGCCCCCAGGCCCCTCACCTCTCCCAGTTGAAGCACCCCTCAAGGCTTAACCTATTCATTCCTTTGAGATCTATGAAGACCTCTATCATATCTCCCCTGTTCCTTCTCTCCTCCGAGAGTACAGGTTGACCTCCTCCAGTCTCTCCTCATAGGACCTTTCCCTAGCCCCAGTACAATCCTGGTCACCCTCCTCTGTACCCTCTCCTGTAGAGCAATGCCCCTCTTTAAGTAGGGACACCAAAACTGCATGCAATATTCAAGGTATGGTCTAACCAGGCAATTATACAGTGGAAGAAGCACCCCTTGACTTCTTGAGGTTATCCCCTGGGTGCACCCCAGCATTTTATTTGCTTGGGTCACAGCCCTTCTTCACTGCTCTGAGTTATTCATTTTGGCATCCACCACCACCCCGAGGTACCCCCCAGAAACCTGCAGTGCCCCCCCAGGTGTATACATGAGTCGGGGGCTTTTGGCCCCCAGGTGCAGAACCCTACAATTCCCGGCATTAAACTTTAGCTTCCAGGCTCATGACCACCTCTCCAGAGTCTCCAGGTCCTCCTGGAGAGCCAGCTCTCTTCCCTTCCACCATTATCCACAGCTTCAAGTCATCAGCAAAGAAGCTCATCCCACTCCTGATACCTCTTCTGATGTCTGAGATATAGGCATTAAACAGGAGTAGACCCAGTACTGACCCCGTGGGACCCCACTAATGGCTATTCTTAAGGATGAGACCTCCCCTCAACCCTCACCCTCTGTACACACCCCACTAACCAGTTTCCTATCCACCTGACCATCTGTTCCTCCCACCTCATATCCTCCAGCTTCCCCAGTAGCCCAGGATGTGGCACTGAGTCAAATGCCCTGCCGAAGTCCAGAAAGAGGATATCCACTGGTCTGCCCTGATCCAGCACACTCATCACCCACTCATAGAACTCCACCAGTTTGATCTGATATGATCTGCCCTTAACAAAGCCATGCTGGTGATCATCTAGGTGACCCTGTGCCTTCAGAACCCCCTCCAGCTTCTCCTTTGGGATGACTTCCATCACTGTGCCCACTACTGATGTCAGGCTAACTGGCCTATAGTTTCCCAGCTCCTCTCATGAGCTACCCTTGTGTATAGGCATGATATGGGACATCCTCCAGTCATGAGGCACTCACCTGGACTGCAGGGAGGAGTTAAAAAGATCCACCAGGAGTGCAGACATAGTATCAGCTAGCTCCTTAAGCACCCTGGGATGGATCCCATCTGGGCCCGGTGCTTCATCCCCTCTTAGGGCCTTGAGGGCTTCCCACACCCTCCCTCTGGGGATTTCAACATCTATTTCACCAACTTCATCAGCCGGTCCCCCTTCCCTCTCCCCTTGCCATACTCCCCTCTGTCCTCCTAGGTAAAGACCGAGGCAAAAAAGTCATTTAGTACCTCTGCCTTTTTCCCACCTCCTCTGCCCACCCATCCACTCCCCATCCTCAGCCAACTAATCTGCCCCTTCCCTTTTCTTCTTTCCATGATATACCAAAAGAACCCTTCCCCCGCTTATAATCCCCTGTGCCAATCTCAGCTCCACCCCCACCTTGGCTGAGCTCACCACCCTGGTGACCCTTCTGGCTTCCCTAATCATACTCCCCCCTGGATATAGCACCCCCAAGAGCATTTGTATCGGCTACGAGCAGCCTTTTTTTTCCCTCACCACATCCTAGACCTCCCTTGTCCACCAGCTTGGCCTCTTAGCTTTGACCCACTTGCGTGTCTCCCTCATGCAGGCTTTGGTAGCCTCCAGGAGTCCCTTTTTCAAAAATTTCCCACTGGACTGCCATGCTCATGCCTGGCCTGCTCTCATCTAAGTAGCTCCAAAGATCCACTCCATCCCCTGGAAGTCTGCCCCTCTTAAAACAATCACTGTCATTTTTATGTGTTCCACCCCTCCCTAGATCAAGGAGAGAACCAAACTGTAGCATGATCACTTCCCACCAGTGGGTCCCCAACAACTAGGTCCCTGATGAGCTTACCTTCTAACAGGACCACATCCAGGATGCTCTCCTCCCTCATTGAATCAGTCACCAGCTGGGCAAGGAGCGCATCCTGGAAGACATCCAGCAGGCACAGCTCCCTGCCCGATGAGGATGCCATTTTTCCCCATTCTGTTCCTGGCATATTTAGGTCTCCCAGCACCACAGTATTGTCCTCTGCCCTACCACAGTGGTTCCTAAGGTTAGCCACCAGCCCTTCCTCCTGTTTCTACCCCTGCCTTGGTGGTGTATTTACTACCCCCATCTTCACCTGTTTACCCCCTGGAGCCTGCAGAGTGACCCAAACAGCCTCCACCTGATCCCCTGCTTCCTCAACCTTGCTTATCCCTATGTCATCCCTAAAGATAAATGCTACCCCCCCTTCCTTCCACCCTATCCCTTCTGTACGTGGTGTACTCTAGTAGGTTTAGGTCCCAATTATGCCTGGAAGTGGCCCAGGTCTCTCTGACAGCTGCCACATCCATCCCACTTTCACCAACAGTGCCTGAAGCTCTGGAATCTTGTTTCCCATGCTCCTGGTGTTTATCAAGACCACCCTCCAATGTGCCCTTGCCGCCCTCCCTGCCCTGAGGCCTCCTGTTCCCTGACTACAAGGATTCCCTCATGCACTCTTGGGTGCTCCTGCCCTGTGCCCCTCTCTCAGCCTGTGGGAAGGCCAGGGCCTTCTTAGATTGGCCTGTCAGGGCCTTTTCCCTCCCACCTCATAAGCTTAAACCTCACCTGGAGCAGATGAATTCTGCCCGTCTTAGTTGCAGGACCTCTTTTCCATCTGCACTAAGGTGGAACCTGTGTACAATTCCTTGTCCTTCCGGTTGCAACCCAGTCCCTCAACCACCCATACCCCCAGACCTTGCACCATTTACCGAGCCATACATTTACATCCCTTATTTTTTGCTTATTCTCCACATTGGCCCTCGGCACCAGTAGTATCTTCGAGAGCGATACTGAGCACCCCACATCCTGACAGACCTTGGCCAGCTCCCTAAACCTTGCCTGGATCTCCAGCTCACTGTTCCCCTCTATATCATTTTTATCCAGGTGCACTAATATGTCAGGGGTCCCACCACATTCCTGTACTAGCGAATAGACCAGATGTTTTGCCTGATGAACTGTCAAGCCAAATACTCCTGGACTTAACACCACAAGAAGTTCCCCTCCCTCCTCTCCCTTCAGTCCCCCTAATCATGGAGTCTTCCAGGAGAAGTACTCTTACTGCCTCATTTTCTAGACCTGATCACTATCACAGTTCCCTCCCCATGTTACCATGCACATCCTCCCTCCCTGCATGCCAAATTCTGACCCATCCCTCCACTCCAACTCTTATCTTTCACTGACCTGACCTCCTTGACCTCTTCCCTTCATGTTATAACACTCTGGTCCATTACTGTTTTTCTTCCAGGAGCAAGGGCCCCCCACCCCAGGTCTTCCTCCTCCACCCTGATCTGTCCACCTCAGCCACTTTCCTTTCCCTGGCTATGTCTGGGACCAAGCCCATATCTCCCTCAGGAGCAAGGGCCCCTGCTCTTTTCCATCTCAGACCTGTCCTCCACCACCACTTCCTCCTCCCACTGCACCCAGACCCAACTCAGCATTTGCCTAGAAACATGGGACCCACTGCACCCAGGTAATGCACTGGCCCCCTCTTCCCTACCTCCTCTGTGTACCTGCCTCTCCTCCCTGCATAACTCAATCCCTTGTACTATACCCATTTCCTTTACTAGGTCCCCCTCTCCCCCCTGAGCCTCCCCACTCTGAGATCCCTCTTCCTTGTCATCCCCTCCATTCCCTCCTGTGACCTGACTCCCATTTCTCCTTCCAGCACTCGTGCATCCTCCATATCCTGTCCCCCTCTGAGACTCTACACATGGGAATAACTCTTCCACCTCCCTTACCTGCTGAGTCCATTACCATCCCCCGCTTACCTGACTCTAGAGGAGACTCCACCTCTCCATATTCCCCTCCCTGGCTTGCCAGTGTCAGGGGTGTGAATCTGTGTTATGCTGTATGCCATTTGTCTGGCCTCCCCCTGCTGACTCACACCCCCTATCAGTTCTCTTTTTCCCTTACCCCAGCACCCTTCTCTTATCCTCTTGCCAGGCCTCCCATTTCTTATTTCTCCTAGTCTCGTGCCAGTCTCCCCAGTCCTTATTTTGCTCAGGGACACCCCAACCCATGCCCCCTGGTGCTCCCTTCCTTCCTTTAGGGTCCACTCCTACACCCCCATTTTGGTAACGCAGTCCCCTGCACTCATGCCATCCTTCTCCTGTCTGTTACCTTCCAATTGGGGTGCCTCACCTGAGTCCACTACCATTTTACCATTTTTCCCCCTACTGCCCCATCCCACATCCCACCCCTCAGAGCCACCCTCCTTTTCACCCCTCATCCCAACTCCCACCTTTGCCACTTGACCTCATCCCTAAGATGTTTCAACCATTGGCACCATACAACCCCATCCTCCATGCCAGAGCTAGCACTATGGCTGACCCTACACCTATGCACCCCACTATGATTCAAAAGATATCAGCTCACATGCTTTGTGGACCCTGCCCCATCTCTCCCATTCAGCTTTCCTATCCTCAATTGTCCTAATAGTGCTAGAGCACGTCCGTACCCCCCCGCACCGATGCCCATTGGGGCCAGCTACCAAATTAAGATTTGCCCTTTCAGACATGGTAGAAAACTATCCATACACAGCAAAGCACAGATACAGGCCCCCTGTAAAAGACAACCCCCAACACAACTGCACCAATGCTTGCAGCCGCACCTCCAGAGTTCTCTCTCCCCCTAGTCTGACTCCCATTCAGTCTTTTGGATTTGTAATGCACAGCTGCTTCTTGCCTGGTTGCTCACCCTGGCCCACAATGTATGGCTGGGAAGGCTCCCTTGATCTGCCGCTCCTCTCCTTAAGGGGGCTTCTGTCCAGCACCCTGCCTTATGCCTCCTTTCACAGCTCTGGAAGCATGGTTAAAAGTTCATATCAGGTTTCATATAACACTCCCTGGTTAAAAGCATATATCCCTTGGGCCAGTCACAGGTCTGTAGATTGTAGGTTCCTCCCACCTCCTGCATTTAATAGTGGTCGGGTTGGGGAGGGCATGTGGGCTGAAAATCTTGCCCCCTCTGCTGCAGTGGCCAGATTGGCTGCTGGATCCTCCTCTCTACTGCTCGTTCTGGCCCACTGATTTGTGAGCTCCTGCCTGCCAACTTCCACTATGGCTGCTGTCTGCTTTTCCTCAGAGCTGCTGACTGTGAGCCCCCCCCAGGCCAATCACCCTCCATTACAGCTGTTCGCTATTTCTCCCAGGGCCACTGACTGTGAGCCCCTGATTCTACAGCACCTGGCACAGTGCACAACTCCCTCTGTGAATCTGGGGTAGTGACCTGGCAGTGCATCTTTTAAGGCTTGGCAGCACACTCCAAAACTCATGCCTCTGGCTCCAATTGGTTTAAAATCCTGCCCCCTCTGCTGTAGTGGCCCAATTGGTTGCTGGATCCTCCTCTGTGCTGCTCCTTCTGGCCTGCCAGTTTGTGAGCCCCCTGCCAGCTGACCTCCACTGTGGCCGCTCTCTGCTTTTCCTCAGGGCCTCCGACTGCAAGCCTCCCCAGGCTAATCGCCCTCCATTGCAGCTGCTCACCACTTCTCCCAGGGCCGCCAACTGTGAGACCCCGATCCTACAGCACCTGGCACAGTGCACAACTCCCTCTGCAAATTTGGAGTAGTGACCCAGTCATGCATCTTTTAAGGCCTGGCTGCACACTTCAAAACTCATGCCTCTGGCTCCAATTGGCCAAAAATCCTGCCCCCTCTGCTGCAGTGGCCCGATTGGCTGCCGGATCCTGCTCTGCGCTGATCAATAGACACAAGCTATTAATACTGAAGAAAGTAGTGGACAAGGGGCTCTCATTAAGTATACAATATAAAAAAATATGTGGGTAGTACTAATAACTGGAACATTGAAGATTTGAAAAATATAGCTAGTTCAGATTTTTCAAGTTGGTTTGCCAGGAGTAATTTGTTCTTTGGATATAAGCCTTATTTGGACATACTAGTAGACCCTATATTCCATTGATCTTTCACAAGATACAAATTTGAACAATTTCCAGGTAATGTTTTACTGCTCTGCTATAACAAAGTTTCTGTCAAATCTGATAACTACATTTGCTCTGTAGGGGGAAGGGAGGCTTTAATGCATGTAATGTGATACTGCTCATGGCACTTGAAGGAAAGGATGTATTGGCTGGGACCCTTTTTGAATACTATGGGCAGGATATTCAAACTGCACCATTCTATGGTGCAAGCCCCTGCGCTGCTCAAAAAAGTTACGCAGGGGTGTGGCTGTATGAGTATTCAACGAGTTGCACTATTGAGCAACTCCTTTGAATATCACCCTGGCCACAGCCACTGTGCATGGCACAGTGGAACTTGCGCCACTGCAGAGTGGTCAGAGTGGAGCATTCAGATGCGGTGGCGCAAGTTCCATTGCGCCATGCGCAAATTTCCGATATTCTAAAGGTGACATGCAAATGGGGCCATAATTTATGCAAGGTGCATGGGGGGGCCATTTGCATCTAATTACAGCACCATTTGCATGCCATTAGCATGCAGGTGCGCCGATCCTCGATGACTTGCACCTGGCACCCTGCCAGGCAGCAGCCTGGGACTAATGCCCTGCAGCCCGATCGCGGGCATGATGTAAATCCCCGACTGGCCCGATCACGGGCATAATGTAAAGAACCTCCCGACTAAGCCCAATAAGTCGGCAGAACTGAGTTCACCCCGACTAGCCCGATCATGGGCAGAATGGAGTTCATCCCCTGACTAGCCGATCGGGGGCAGATGAGTTCAACCCCAAAGACCAATATCCCTGGTGGTCCAGTGGACTGCGAGCCGATCGCGGCAGAGTCAAACCCACCCCCAAGTCAATTCCCTGGTCGGTCCAGTGTCCCCACCCCACCCACCCAGCGGAGCCCACCACCTCCCCAACCCCATCAGCCAGCGGGCAGCAGCACTCCACCTGCCTCACGCCCATCGCTGGGCTGACTGACAGTAGTGACGTGAGTACATTGGGCCGGGCATGCAGCCCATATAGTCCAGATAGTGAGCATCTATTCACATTTCTGACCGCTTTACGGTATGTGAGGCACGCCATTGGCTCTTGCTCGAACCAATGGGCTGCATGCAGCATGAGCTGTCAGTCGGTGGGCAGCAGGGCAGCAGGCGGGTGGGTGCTGCCATCTGCTCGCTGACGGGGAGCGGGTATGGCTCCTGGGTGGTGGGGTGGGGGACCACTGACCACCAGGAAATTGGACTTGGGGTGGTTTGACTCTTATGCCCGCTGATCGGGCTTCTCGGGTCCACTGACCACCAGGATATTGGTCTTTGGGGTTGAACTCTGTTCTTCCCACAATTGGGCTAGTCGGGGTGAACCCATTCTGCCCGCGATCAGGCTAGTCGGGGGGTTAATTACCGCTATGCCCATGGATCGGCTGTCGGGAGGGGTTAGGCGTTATGCCCGGTGATTGGGCTAGTCTAGAGGGGTCATATACATTATGCCCGGATCGGGCCAGTCGGGGTTCATTTACGCGCCCGCGATCGGCTAGTGGGGTTAACTATTATGCCCGCAACGGGCTGCAAGGGTGCACAGGAACAGTGGAGGGCCACCCACAGGCGTAGCTGCTGTGTTGTGCCCTGCAATGCAGCAGCTCACTTGTGAGTGGCCCCACTTGATACTTTTTTTTTGGCTCAAAGTTGTGCAGGCGCAGGGGGCTGCACTCAACAACTCTGCACAGCCGCCTGAATATCGGGCTGTGCAGTTTATGCATGGTTCCTCCCTCAGGTTGAGCATGCCTTCATTAGCATTGCACTGTTGCTCAGCATGACTTCGGGGGGCACAACTGCCTCCTGCTGAATATCGCAGAATGGCGCATTTTGGACTTGCGCAGGTGCAACCCTATTGCGCATGGTGCAACCCTTTTGAATATCCAGCCCCATGTGTACAATGGACAAGCAAACCTCAACCAATATCTTGATTCATACAGAAGATTTTTGGACAATATTAAGACTGGCAACATTTACCTCTGCAATATATAACATTTAAATAAGGTTATTGTCAAATCTTCCCTGAGATAAAAACTACTAAATTACAAGATGTATATTAATGATGATTATTGTATTGGCAGATTTCATGAACTTGTTATTGTTGGCATGTTTGTCTAATACTTTGTTAAAAATGTAAGTTGTCATGCCCATTGTAGGGTAGACATTTTAAATGTATTTTAATTCTAAAGGCTTTTAGTCATGCAATAAAATAAACTGATAATGATATCCGTGATGTAGGTGGAGGGTATCACTGTCCAATCTGCAGCAGCAAGTTGATTTGCCTAAAGCACACATTGGTAGCTAAAAACAATGAGCCACAACCCTGCTAAAGCTAGGCTTCCTATCCTGCTGCAGGTTTACTGAGCAGTGCCCAGACTCATGACATTAATTGCAGACCTGTTTGCCTTTTTTGGTATTTTCTTTTATTAATTCCAAATGCTCAAGATTTCTTGTTGTCTGAGTAATACATTACTTAGGCATTAAGTAATGAAAGCAGAATAACTGAAACAAGTAGAAACAGGCTGACACAGCTCAATACAATCCATGACTTGGGGAGCGCAGACCACAACCCAGTCTGGAACTGGATGCAATTATGGTTACATCACAAAAACATAAAAGATGGATGTATAGATAGACAGACAGAGAGATAGATAGACAGACAGAATGGCAGCAAAGAATTCCTCACAAGCAGTTGGGGCCTACAGAGATTTTATCTCGACTCAACTGCAATGTGAACAATTCAATAAGTCACTTGTTTATGGTGCTAAATGACTCTTTTATCAGTACAAGCGGACTAGTTCTTTGTCAGCAGCCAAAAATGTAAGAACAGTGCTGATCTGCAAGCTTGCAGGGGTGAGTGATGCAAATATGGCCTGACAGGGCCCAGCAAGCCAGATAAAACAGTTGAGGTGCTCAAGTGGTGAACCTGGCCATGCTTGGGCCATGGATATACTGGCAAGGAGGGGTGATGCAACATCACATCATAGGCGCCATGGAGAGACCTGACCATACCATTGGTGGCATCCTCAAGTCCCCAGTTTTTGCCTCAACCACCATTTTTTGTTTTACTCAAGCTTCTCTCATCAACCTATTAACAATTTAACCTACTCTTCATAGTTCCAGAATAATGATGTTTGTGTGCAGGCCAATGGCTATTAGATCACAGTGGTTTAGTGCAGTTTAAAATCACTGTGTCAATGCATCTGAGGATGGTTGAACTAGGTTTAAAAGATATCCCTCTAAATTTGGTTTGTGTTCAGAATGGACCAATGCCACACAGGACTGGAGCAGTGGGCAACATGGACTCTACAGCCTTTTTGCACCATAGTATAACGTAATAAGTTTAACAGAGCTGGCTGCCAGGGATCATTTGTTTCAGTGCTAATACATGCTCAGTGATGCTTGGTGACTGACACTGCTGCCTTGAGGGAGAAGTCTGATACCGAGAGACTGGAAGTTTGGTGGCTGGTCTTAGGACACCTCCTCTTGCAGAAGCCTTGCATTCAATCAACCCATCCCCCTCCCATTTGGGCAACACTGCCTGCAGAGTTTATTTACTTGGTTATTTATTTATTCATTCATTGATTTATTTATTCAAAATTGGTAACTGGGGAGGTGCACTGAGCTGAGGCTCATTTCAGGTGCTACCCTGTGGAAGGGGAGAGAAGAAGCTCAATTACAAAACAAATGACTTGAAGTCATTTTGCCTGCAAACAATTACACATGAACATATGTATATATGATAGTACTCAGCACCAACTGTAAAGTGGGCTGCATTTTCATAGTCTTTGGTAACTGGGTAATTAAGTCACTAAATACAAGTGCCTGTTTTCAAGGCAACCTAGGAGCACCGGGTGGTTAAGTGATTTGCTCAGAGTCACACAGTATGCAAGTGGAGGTTGTAAGAATCAAACCAAGGTCTGGTCTGCTGGATGTACCAAGCTCTTTCACAACTTGTTACTCTAACCTTTAGGCTATACTGCCAAGGATCACTCTCCCAGGCTCCCTCCAATGCAGCCGTGGGAACTCCTGGCCAGCGGGCGGCTGGTGCCACCTCAGCCGCTGCTCAGAACCACAGCCCCAGACTCCTCAGCCCAAAAGCCAAGGATCACTCTCCCAGGCTCCCTCCAATGCAGCCAGAGGGATCCCCATCCAGCGGGTGGCCGGCGTCACCTCAGTCGCCACTCAGAACCACAGCCCCGGACTCAATCACTCTCCCAGGCTCCCTTCAATGCAGCCGCAGGAACTTCCGGCCAGTGGGTGGACGGAGCCACCTCAGCCACCACTCAGAACCACAGCCCCAAACTCCTCGGCCCAAAAAGCTGAGGATCACTCTCCCAGGCTCCCTCCAATGCAGCCGTAGGGATTCCCATCCAGCGGGTGGCCGGCACCACCTCAGTCATCATTCAGAACCACAGCCCCGGACTCCTCAGCCCAAAAGCAGAGGATCACTCTCCCAGGCTCCCTCAATGCAGCCCTTGAGACTCCTGGCCAGCGGTGGCCAGTGCCACCTCAGCCACCGCTCAGAACCACAGCCCTGGACTCCTCGGCCCAAGAAGCTGGGATCACTCTCCCAGGCTCCTCCACGCAGCCGCAGAAACTCCCAGCCAGTAGGTGGCGGGCCTCCTCAGCCACTGCTCAGAACCACAGTCCCAGACTCCTCAGCCCAAAACCAAAAACCAAGGATCACTCTCCCAGGCTCCCTCAGCACATCTGCAAGAACTGCGGGCCAGTGAGCGCAGGCGCCACCTCAACTGCTGCTCAGAACTGCAGCCCTGGACTCCTCGACCCAAAAGCTGAGGACCACTCTCCCAGGCTCCCTCCAATGCAGCCGCAGGGATTCCCATCCATCGGGTGGCTGGCGCACCTCAGTGCCGCTCAGAACCACAGTCCCGGACTCCTCAGCCCAAAAAGCCGAGGATCACTCTCCCAGGCTCTCCAACGCAACCGCAGAAACTCCCAGCCAGCGGATGGCTGGCACCACCTCAGCCACTGCTCAGAACCACAGCCCTGGACTCCTCGGCCCCAAAATGTATGGCAAGTGCGCAACCAATCGAATCTCGGCGCCTTTGCAGGCAGCGTCAGTATTGGTCCTCGAGGGAAAACACGTTTCTTGTCCTGAATAATTCCCAGTTTAGACTGTAATTGCTCAGGATTTTCTGGTTTAATATTGCTTAGGCTTGTCTACTGCATATTTTCAACTTTTGTCAAAGTTTAAGACTGTGGGAATAGTGAAGTACAGCTCTTCTATTGCTCCTTTGTACTGGCCCAGACTTTGGGTGCCAAAAGAATACACATTCTCTTTGTGAACCAAATCTGCTGTTTGTCTGCCCCTTTGTCCATGGCCCTATTTAATTCCTGCTGTCCTCTCTCTCTACAGCCGAGGATCACTCTCCCAAGCTCCCTGCAACACAGCCACTGGAACTCCTGGCCAGCGGGCGACCAGCACCACCTCAGCCGCCTCTCAGAACCACAGCCCCAGACTCCTCGGCCCAAATAGGTACAGCAACTGCCGCAACTTTTACACCCCTTCCCCCACCCCACCACTTATTAAATACGCTTGCTTCCCATCCATTTCCCAGGCAACGCCCTTTGAATCTGTGTTCCTCCAATTATACCATTCCGTGACCCTCATTGGATTACCTCGCCTCAGTACTTCAATTCTGCAGAGGCTGCGCCACTAGGACAGAAAATCCTACTAGGTTGCCCTGCCTCTCTGACACAGCCACTGTGTGTAACAGCCTGATTGTGTGAACCAACAAGCTATCAGAGTGTATTATCCTACCACTAAGCCTCATCATGTGGGGAATTTTACGGCTTTGTATACTGCCTCTTCTATTCGAATCCCAGCTGGTCTCACCTGCCCAATGGACCAATACCATGTAAGGATTATAATTCCTTCTTGTGTTTTACGACATCTGGCACTTAACATACTATTTGCCAGCAGATTAGGCCTTATGGTTCATCGAGTCTGCTCGAACCTCAGATCCCTAGTTGGGTGCAGGCCCTCCCTCCCTTGTGTTCCAGAAACCCCTATCATCCATCCCACCCCTGGGACAGCCATCATCTGATACATCCACTTTCTGTGTCTGTCCCACCCTCTCTTGAAGCCCTCCACTGTCGATCTCTGAACCAGCTCACCAGGCAGTGCATTCCAAGGGTCCACCACCCTCTCAGTGAAAAACCTCCTCCTCTTTCCCCCTCACCCTTCCACCTTCCAACTTCAAACCATGCCCTCTGGTGATACCTCCCTGCTTTAGTCTAAAGATCCCCTCCTTGTTTACCCTATTTATTCCCTTGAGGTACTTGAAGACCTCAATCATGTCCCCCCTGTCTCTCCTCTCCTCCAATGAAAACAGGCAGAGCTCCTCAAGTCTGTCCTCATACGTCAAATCCCCTAGCCCTTGTATCATCTTAGTTGCCCTCCTCTGTACCCTCTCCAGGAGCTGTACGTCCCTCTTCAAATGTGGTCTCCAGTACTGTACACAGTACTCGAGGTGTGGTCTAACCAGTCCATTGTACAGCGGCAGAATCACTTCCTTGCTCCTAGAAGTGATCCCCCTTACAATGCATCCCAACATCCTGTTTGCCTTGCTAGCTGCTCTCCTGCACTGCTCAGAGTTATTCATACATGCATCCACCATGACCCCTAGGTCTTTTTCCCCTATTGAGGCCTCCAGTGCCTCCCCTCCCAGGGTGTACCTGTGTTTAGGGTTTCCCCACCCAAGATGCAACATCTTGCACTTGGTGATATTGAAATTTAATTTCCATGTGTGAGCCCAGCTTTCCAGGGTGTCCAGGTCCCCTTGCAGGGTCAAGCTCCCCTCTTCTCCCTCAACTACTGCTCCCATCTTGGAGTCATCCACGAAGAGACTCATTTCACACCCTATACCCTCTCTGACGTCCGATATGTATGCATTAAACAGGATTGGACCCATGACCGAGCCCTGCGGTACCCCACTACCAACCTCTCTAGGGTTCGAGAGCTCCCCACAGACCACTACTCTCTGGGTGCATCCAGCTAGCCAGTTTTCAATCCATCTGACAATCAAAGGGCCTACTCCTAACCCCATCAGTTTCTCCACCAGACCATTGTGGGGGACAGAGTCAAATGCCTTGCTGAAGTCCAAGAATAATACATCCACAGGCTTTCCCCTGTCCAGTTCTGATGTTACCCATCCGTAGAACTCCACAAGATTGGTTTGACATGATGTACCTGGCACAAACCTATGCTGCTGACTATCTAGACCTCCCACCTCCTCCAAGTACACCCCCAATCGTTCCTTTAGTATACTCTTCATTAATTTTCCCACCACCAAGGTCAAACTGATGGGTCTATAGTTACCTGGTACTTCCCTCGACCCCCTTTGTGGATTGGCACCACATGTCCTCTCACCAATCCTAGATACCCTCCCTGTCTCAAGTGACCTGTTGAAGAGCTCCCAGAAGGTGCAGCCAGTATGTCCAGTCAATTCCCATAGAACTCTCGGATGAATGCCATCCAGCCCAGGAGATTTGTCTTTCTTTAGGGTCTTGAGGGCTAACCACACCCTTTTGGCGGAGATAGCATCACCCGTCCCTCCACCTTACTGGCCTTTATCCTTATCCAGATGTGACACCCTGGGGTACCTCTCCTCCCTCTTGCTCCATTTCTGTTGCCCTGATCCCACTCCTGCCTTCTATCCCCATTGTGCCTTGCTTTGTAGATATCCCTTCCCCCTCCCTAGTGAACACAGAGGCAAAGTACTTGTTAAATACCTCTGCCTGGTCCCTCGCCTCTTCCACCCACCCTCCTTCTGATCTCAATCTGCTGAGATGGCCCTTAGTTTTTCTCCGCTCCACAATGTACCAGAAGAACCCCTTTTCACCTCCATGTATCCCCTGTGCCAGCTGCTGCTCTTTACTGGACTTTGCTCCCCTCACCATACGGGTGACTTTTCTAGATGCAAGATGGTACATTTCCTTATCCCTATCCCCTCTTGTTGTTTTATATTTTTTGTAGGCCGCCTTCTTTTCTCTGACCGCTACCTGTACCTCACTGGACCACCAGCATGGTTTATGTGACCTTGCTCCCTTAGGTTTCAGCTTAGCGCTGATCCTGACTGCCTCATGAAGTCCCCCTTTTATGACCTCCCATCTCCTTTCCACACTTGTCATTGATGTAATCCCCTTCAAGTGATCCTTGAGAATATTTCCCATGCCCACAAAGTCTGCCCCCCTGAAGTCCACTGCCAGTGTCCTAGATCTCACCCTCCCTCCCCCCATGCTTATTTGAAACCAGACAGTATTGTGGTCGCTCCCAGTCAGGGGGTCCTCTACAACCAGGTCCCCTACCAGATCCCCATCTGCCAGAACCACGTCCAGGACATGCCCCTCCCTTGTGGGCTCCATCACAAGCTGTGTTAAGAACACATCCTGGAAGCCGTCCAGCAGCCTCTGCTCCTTGGCCACCTTAGAGGACATGGTTCCCCAGTTTGTATCTGGCATATTAAGGTCCCCATCAACACCACTCCTTCCCTTTTGGTCCACACTGGGCAATGATGTTGTCCAGCAAACCATCCTCTAGAACATCACTCATCCTGGGGGGCCTATATACTACACTCATCTTGACCTTATCTCTGGCTGGGGATCGTGAGGTGACCCATAAGGCCTCCACGTTTCCCTCTGCCTCTTCTATCCTAGCAATTTCTATGTCATCTCTAATGAACATAGCCACTCCACCCCCTCTGCCCTCCTTTCTATCCTTCCTAAGCATAGTGTACCCCCACACATTTAGGTCCCAGTCATGGTTTTTGTTGGCCCATGTCTCCATGACCACCACACATCCACCCCGAACAGCATGGCCTGGAACTCTGGCAACTTGTTCTCAAGCTCCTGGCATTTACTAACACCAACCCCACCCCTTATCCCTGATCCCTTTGTCAAACCCCACCCAGGTTCCTTTACTTCCATCCTCCCTCTGCTCCTCCTGAAACCTCCACCCCAGTCTGTTTCTTGCCTGCATGCCCTGTGAGATTATGGATACTCGACTGCACCCCTATATTTGGTTAACTCATTCAAGCAGTACACACCTGATACCCCTATCACAAAGTATGATCCCCATCAACAGTCTACAGATACCCCTAGGTGCCTTTACTCAGAGTACTAATAACCGCAATCACTGGCAGTGCCTTTCACAAAAAGCAACAACATATTACCTAAAGCCATCAAACATGATAAATGGGACAAGACCAGGCTTACTAAACTGTCTTCTGCTGCTCTCAAAAATGCTTCTCCTTCTCCTTCTATTTATTTATTTTATTTATTTATTTGTATTTGGATGACACCTTTGGGCGAGGGCTCTTTACAAAGGTTCCGCATCAAGGCAATAAGGACAATAAGGTACAAAACATAACATGATCATTACAATGGAACTTACAAAAAAAAAAAATAAGGTTACAATAATAGCAGCCAAAGGCATTGTCAAGGAATTGTGTTGTGAGTTAATTATAAGTACAAGTCATAGGCGGCTCAGTGAAGCTTTGTTAGGAGTGGGTTAGAGGGAAAAGAGAAAGAAGAGTGGTGGTGAGGGGGTGGTATGGGAGACAGAGAGAGAGAGGGAGGAGGGAAGAAATGGGGAGGGCATTGCGTTGGGTATGTGGTAGATGGGAAACAGCAAGGAACAAGGAAAGGGGTGGATGAAAAAGAAAAGGAGACAGATTCATCCTGTACCCAGTACAGGGGGGTAGGAGAGGAGGAGGAGCTGAGGCAATGAGGAGGGATTCTTGAGGGTAGTATGCCTGGAGGGGATTATAAGAAGCAACCACAGAAGGCAGTAACCAGGAGGTGTTGAAGCAGTTTACACTTAAAAGCACCAATCGTGGCAATGTTGGAGATTTCTGTAGGTAGCAAGCTGAACCAGGTGGAGGCTCTGACAAGGTAAGAACTCTGAGCTTGAGAGGTCCGACAGCAAGGTATTGTAAGGTTAGACTGTCCGATCTTCTAGTTAGGTGGCGGGCACACCGCGGGGTCAATATTGATTGGACTTCAGGGGGCATAAGGCCCAGTGATGTCTTCTTAGCTAGGATGCAGGTCTGGTACTTTAGTCTGCTGGATAGCTGGAGCCAGTTAGCCTGCACGTAAATGTCACACATGTGAGAAAGGTGGGCAGCTGAAATAAGGTCTCATGCCTTATTGGGGTTACAGCTACGGCGGTGCAGTATCAGTGGCGGATCCATAGATAACAAGCCCGTAGTCAATAGTTGAGATAACAGAGCTCTGGATAGCGAGGTTCAAGGCTTCAGCCGTTAGGCCATGTTTATGCTTCTATAGTAGCCCTATACGGGAGTTCACAGTTTTAGCAATATTGTCAATGTGTTTGGTATATGAGAGGGAGCAGTCAAGGGTCAGGCCCAGATATTTAAACATATCCACCTGCTCAAGAGTGACGCCTTTGTGGTTGTTAATTATGAGCTCATGGTCCTTGTACTTGCTTTGGGTTCCATGGAACAACATTGTTTTAGTTTTTTTGTGGTTAAGGATGAGTTTATATGTGCAAAACCAGTCTTCCACTTCCGTGAAACTTTTCTGTAGTTGAGACTGAAGGGAGGTGGGGTCAGCGTGGCAAGAGAAGATTACTGCATTATCTGCATACAGTAACATTCTGTCATGGCAGGAGGCACGGTGATTGTTCAGGAATATGCTAAATAACAAGGGACCCAGGATAGAACCTTGAGGTACTCCAGAGTGGATTGGTAGAGATGACGAGAGGAATTCATCAATCCTGACCTGTTGGGTCCGGTTACTGAAGTAGCTTTGAAACCAGAGGTAGCTTCACTTGAAAGACGAGGAGGATAATTGTTTGAGGAGAATGGAGTGATTGACAGTGTCAAATGCCTTAGTCAGGTCAATAAAAGAGGTGCTGACCAACTGGCCCTGATCAAGTGCATGATGGATATGTGTGGTGAAATCGAGGAGTGCCATGGTAGTGCTGTGCCCTTTGCGGAAGCCATGCTGCTATGAACATTGCAGGCTGTATTTTACAAGGCACTCCGTGAGCTGATCAGTCACTATGCATTCCAAGGCTTTGGATAGAGGAAGGAGGATGGATATAGGCCTGTAGTTGTTCGTGAGAGTCTTGTCACCACTTTTATGGACTGGTGTCACCACTGCCAGTTTCCACTTTTGTGGGAACTGGGAAGTATGAATGGATGAGGATTTTGGTTAGTGAGAGCAGGACTTCGTCAATGGTGAGGCAGAAGTTTCATATCCAGTGAATCACCACTGACCCTAGACTTTCAAGCACTTTAAGAATGTGTTTTTTAGCTAGGTCTTCTGGATTGTTTGAAATGGAAAGGAGGGTGCCCTGGTGGCAAATGTGAACTAACAGAAGCTGGGTTGACTGTGGTGGGATCAAAAAAGTTAGGGGGTAGCACATGACTAAGGTCAGCAAAAGTGGTGTTAAATGCGTTGGCAATGATTATATGGTCAAGAGTGATAGTACCATCTATGTTCAACATTGTGGGTGTTGTTTTGGGATCCTTTCCAGTCACTTCAGCAAGGTTAAACCAGAATTTACTCCCATCATTCCAGGTGCTGGCTAATGCATTTCTGTAATAGTTAGCCTACTCATGGCGGATTGTTCTGGTACATGCATTCCTTGCTGTTTTTTAGGCCTGGATATCAGTCTGGGTGCCAGTAGCCTTAGCACGATACCAGAGCTGGTCTCGAGATTTCATTTGTGTAAGGAGATCTAGTGTCATCCATGGGTTATTGACATCCTGATCTTACGCTCTGAGCGGACATGAACATTGCAGACTGAGTTGAAACAGGTGATAAAGTATTCAGTGCTGGTGTCTACGGCGGGCTATATCAGTTGGTGACCAGTCATGTTCACGAAGAGTGTTTTAAGTGACTCAAGATGACCGGGGGTCAGCATTCTCCTGTTAATAGTTTTGGGGGGAGTTTGGTGTATTTGTTGGTCCAGATACACAAGATAGGGGAATGATCACTTAAGGAGTCTGGGAGGACTGTTGCTTCGGAGATGTGCTCTGGACGATTAGTTAGCACCCAGTCTAGAAGTGTACAGGTCCCTGTTCTGTAGTTTACTCTAGTAGGTGATTTGACCATTTGTGAGAAGTTAGCAGCAGCTAGGGCATCCTTATTACTATTCAAGCTGGAGGCCAGCCAGTTGATGTTGAAATCACCAAGTAGGATAACTTCTGTATTCTGATCCAGGGAGTTGATACAATCAAAGACGGAGTGAAATCCCAGATTGCGCAACTTGGGTGGTATATAGACAGAGACAACAGTCAGGATCTTGTTATGAGTTCCGAGAATTACTTTAGCAGCAAGGATTTGGATGTCATTTCTGGGGATGGGCATGGGCATGACATGACCCATGAGGGACTCTTTAAGGTAGAGGCGCAGCCTCCTCCTTTCTTGGTAAGTCTGTCCATCTGAAAACAACATATCCAGGAATTGCTATTGAGTCAGGTATCTTCGAGACAGCCATGTTTCCAGCACTGATAGGATGTCTGGTTTGTGCTGGGAAACCCAGGCAGAGAGGTATCAAGTTTGGAGAGGAGGCTGCAGATGTTAATGCTTGCCAAGGAGAGTGACCTTGCACTGTGCCGTTAACCTTGTGCTGCTGTGGTGGGCTGGGGTTAGGGTGAATGTTGCCTGAGAAGAGCAACAGCAGCAGTATTAGATGTTTTAAAAGGGGTTTAAAGTTGCTTCTGTGGTGCAGCCGGGCCCTTTTTTTTAACAGATTCCTTTCCATAAGGATGATGCATGAGGTAGTGACCAGTTAGTAATAGCAAGGAGCTGCAAGGGCACAGTTGCAGTGGTTTTGAGAACAGGCCAAAAGTTTAATTTGTTCTTCAAATGGTTGTTGGATAGATAGCCCTTAGAGACAAGTACATTAAGAGTTGATTTCAATTGAAAATGTTTGATACCTGGTGGTTAAGTCAAAAGCTAAAAGAAATGATCAACAGCTGAGGCCCACAGTCACAGAATGTGTTAGAATTCCTGAAAAGGATGAACTCTGTCTGTGCATATGCAGGATGTGAAATCCTTTTGTCTGTATGCATCTTTGTCATTCAAAGAGACCTTGAAAAGCCCAAATACAGATCATGGGGCAGGTCAGACGAAAATGCAGATTCAAGCAGGACCCAGAATCACTGAATTTGTCAGACTTGGTTGCTTCACTTATGTTGTGCTTGGGATACCTTCCAACAAGTTGATTTTAAAATGAAAATACAGATACCTGGTGATGATTTCTTTGTAGAAACCAGTCCAGGAGACTTTCACGGATGTAGTGAGCAAGAATGGTGTAATTACTCCAAGCAGAAAACCATGTAAATCCTCAAAAACTAAGCTACAGACACAGACAAACACACAAGCAGCCACCACACAGACCCGGAGGCAGAGTATCAGAGTGCTCAGGTATGCTCTTCTATGCTCAGATAATGTAGAGCTAAATCCTGGCCACTGGCATCAATCTCTTCACCCTCAGACCTGCACTTGCTAAAATGTATGAGCTTTTGCACATCAACATATGTAGCCTACTAAAAAATTAACCCTGATTCAAGCTTGGGTGTCCCATATCTCCTGATATACTAGTGATCTCTGAATCTTGGCTCAGACCAACAACTACTGATGTGGAATAAACATTCTAGATATGCCCTATTCAGAGCGGATAGGCATACTAGAGGAGACGGGTTGGCTATATCGTCAAAGATAAATTCTCAGTCTCCTGCACTACCGCATCTTCTGTGCAAATGAATAAGAATGCCTAGTACTCAAATTGAAATTACACAGACGTGTGCACTCCAACTAATAGGATGCTACAGGCACCCATCTGCTGGCTTAAAGCTCCTATCCTATCTAAGTGACTTTCTGGGACAAGGTTCGCTAGAAACCATCATCCTTGGTGACATTAAACTCGACTGGCTGTCCAAAACAGCTGCCCCACTTGTTTCCTTTTGCTATGACCATGTGTTAACTCAGCTTATCAATGATCCTACCCACCCAAACACAAAATACCCTGATAAAAGCACTATACTGGATGTGCTCTTAGTAAGCAAACCACACCTCTTCTCCCATGCTGGCACTTTCTTCTCAGATGTCAGTGACCACTGCTTTATCGGAGGGATACGATCAACCAACAAGCCACCTGTTATATCTAAATTCTCCCTGAAGAGATCAAGATGTAACTTTAATATAGCCTTCTATATTAATGACCCGAAACTCTCCTTGCTCTGGCAGGAGTTTTACCTAGCCAAAACAGTCACTGCCACCTATGACATCTTCCATGACATATTATCAGGGACTGTCAACAAACATGCCCCTCTGACCAAAGTCCGTATAAAGAATAATTCCTGCAATGGTTCTCTCCAAGATCAGATCATTGCTGATCGAAAGAGATAAGCTCAGGAAAGGGTCCATAAACTGACAATGTCCAATGACTGGAACCTATTCAGAAAGGCACGCACGGGCAGGCGGGTGGATGCTGCCCTCCCGGCGCCGGGTGAGTGGGTGGGGGCTCATGGTGATGGGTGGGGGGACACTAGCCACCAGGGAGATGTTTTGGGGAGGGGTTTCACTGTACTTACTGCCCGCAATCGGGCATTTCGTCCACTGACCACCAGGGAGATGTCTGGGTGGGGGTTTCAATGTACTTACTGGCCGCGATCGGGCATTTCGGGTCCACTGGACCACCAAGGAGATGTTCGGGTGGGGTTCAATTCATTTTCACCATGATTGGGCACAAGGGAGCTGTTCGGGGTTCCGCTTACTTTCTGCCCATGATCAGGCACAAGGGAGCTGTTCGAGGGGTTCCGTTTACTTTCTGCCCGCGATCGGGCATTTCGGTCCACTGGACCACCAGGGATGTGAGCGTGAGGGGTTATTAAACATACCGCCTGTGATTGGGCATTTCGGTCCACTGGACCACCAGGGATGTGAGCGGGAGGGGGGGGAGCCACATTGATGCCCGCGATCGGGCTGGTGGTGGGGGAGTACACTATGCCTGCGATCGGGCTGCGGGGGGGGCACAGGGACTGATTAGGGGGCCAGCCACATGTGGCAGCTGTTGTGTTGCGCCCTGCAATACAGCAGCTCACCTGTGGGTGGCCCTCGACTTAAGCCTTTTTTTTTTGGCTAGAAGTCCTGCAGGCACAGGTTGGGGGTTGCTCCTGCACAACTCTGCACAGCCCGGCTGAATATCGGGCTGTGCAGTTTATGCATGGTTCCTCCCCCTCCAGTTGAGCATGCATTCATTTGCATTGCGCTGTTGCTCAGCCTGTTTTCAGTGGCGCAACTGCCTCCTGCTGAATATCGCAGAAGGGCGCAATTTAGGACTTGAGCATGCACAACCCTGTTGCGCATGGCGCAACCCTTTTGAATATCTGGCCCTTAGTTTGCAGTTGTAAATCCAGAATCAGCCAAGACTAGATGAAATACTATAGGAACTGAGTCAAAGCACTAAGCTCAATTCCTAGAGCTGTGCATGTGTCCTCCTGACATTCAGATTCAGACTGTTATCCACAAATGGGGCCCCAAAACTGTATTTGGAAACATTCAAATTCTGTTCCAAATCTAAATGCTCCAGTAGGGCTACTGGCATTGTGCACCCCTTCTCCATTAGTTAAACTCTGTTGTGCTCTATTGTGGTAGACTTACTCTACACCTGGGCATTTGAAAGGCATGAGGGACCCTTTTCTCTCTTTTTTTTCCACTGCAAAACTGCTGCAATAGCACCTTCTATTCTATACTATTCTGTTTTTTTTTCCACTTATGTAGGTTGGCCACCTACAGAAGTTCTCCCCCTTCTCATTTCCTTTTTTTTCAATTTTCCATTCAGTCCCTCAAAGTTAAAAAAATAATGCCTTTCTGTGCCAGCAGAAAATAAGTTATTTAAAAACAGATCAAAAGTGTCATGCTGTATGGGCACTCAGAAAGTGAATTTTTGTCTGAAAAAAATGTATACTTAGATATGGGCCCAGATATTCAAAAGAGTTGAGCCATGCGCAATAGGGTTGCACCTGCACAAGTCCGAAAATGTGCCATTCTGCGATATTCAGCAGGAGGCAGTTGCGCCCCCCCAAATCACACTGAGCAACAGCGCAATGATAATGAAGGCATGCACAACTAAAGGGGGAGGAGCCATGCATAAATGGTGCAGTGTGATATTCAACAACTTGCGCCATGCACAATAGGGGAGCAAGTGGAAGCTGCTCCATAGCGGAAATGAGCCAAAATAAAAGGGAGCAAGGGAGAGGCACAAGAACGCTACAGGGAAGCCACATATGAGAGCAAAACACAGGAGGACACACTGGGCAGCAGGGACACACAGGACCAGGCAGGAAAGGGCACCGGGAAGCAATTGCCACAGGGGAAGGTGTGGGGAGACATTGCACAAGGGGGAGGTACACCACACAGCAGTGAGGCAAGCACAGGCAGCTGTTCCCGGTGCAGGGAAAGTAGCAGTGAGGACAGCGTGGGGAATACAGTAACAGCTGCCGGGGAGGTCGACACAAGCCAGGGACATGGCCAGTGCCACCTTCCAGATGAGGCCATTATGAGGGGGGTGAGAAGGCGGACAGCAGGGTGGTGTGGCCTAGAAAGGGCCCATTGGCAGTACCAAGCCCGCACCGACTTTGAGCTATACAGTGATACTGAGATTATGGGCCAGTACCACCTGAATCAGGCAATTCTGAGGTGGCTTTTTGAGCTGTGCAGTGATGTGATGCAGGCACCCACACGATGGAGCCATGCCCTGTCAGTGGAGACCAAAGTGACAGCTTGCATGTGCTTGATCACCACGGGTACCTTCCAGAGACCAACTGGGGACACCACAGGCATAACCCAGTTGGCCACATCATGCCACCTCACCCAATTAATCAGCGCACTGCTGCCACATGCTGCAGAGTACATCCATTTCCCCAGCACACCGGCGGAGCGCACAGCAAACATACAGGAGTTCCACAGGGTAGCACGTATGCCTGGCATGCTAGGGGCAATATACTGCACCCATGTGGCCATCCACCCACCACCTGGCCCCGAG
This sequence comes from Neoceratodus forsteri, assembly GCA_016271365.2. Taxonomy (NCBI): domain Eukaryota; kingdom Metazoa; phylum Chordata; order Ceratodontiformes; family Ceratodontidae; genus Neoceratodus; species Neoceratodus forsteri. Next base: position 1,120,638,034 of record CM057449.1, on the reverse strand, counting down.
GGGGCTGCATACATCAATCGCAAAAGCTATGCCAGCATCAACTGCCAGGTGGTGTGCGATGCCAGGGGGTGCATAATCAATGTCTGTGCCACGCACCCTGGGAGAGCACACGATGCCTTCATCTGGCACCAGTCAGCACTGTGCCACATATTTGAGAGTAGGGATATCCCCACTGGACACCTAGTGAGTGAATATGCAAACCACATGGACAATCATAGGGCCTGGGGGGCATGGTCAGAGGTGACATGGGTAGTGGCCTACATGGCCCGGGGCAGGCTGATGCTGAACACCAAACTAACTTCCACCATCTACACACAGGTGACAGTGGATACCCACTCTGTCCCCGGCTGATCACACCCTACCGGTGGCCTGCGACCCCATTGCAGCAGCACTACAATGAGGCACATGCCACCACATGTAATGTCATCGAGTGGGTGTTCGGGATGCTGAAGGCACATTTCCATTGCCTGGACACCTCCGGCGGTGTCCTACAGTACAGCCCCTCAAAGGCATGCGGGCTATTCCTGGCCTGTTGCATTCTGAACAACATGGCCAATGAATGTGGGATAGCCATACAGGTCAAAGAGGGGGACAGCAATGGGGAAGATGAGGACACCAGTGATGATGGCGATAGGCAGCCCCCCCAGGCCGACAGGACCCCCGACTGCTCCGGCTGGCACAGCTGCACCGGGACACCATCATGGAGGAGCACTTCAGCCAACCCAGGTAAGTCATGGGGCCATGTGCAACCACCAGTGGCTAAGGCACAACCCACAACCACGCATGGACACACACCGGGGGTGCATGCCATCAAGGGAAGTGGCAGGGCATGGAACCACACACAACCAAGGATGGGTGAGGTCTAACATGCCATGTGGATGGATACACACACACACACACACACACGCACACACACACACACACAACACACCAAACTTGCACAAAGGGTAGGAGGCACACCGACCCAGGACGCCACCCCTAGCCACACACATGTCCACAGACCACCACACCCACTACCTGTCCATGTGCATGTGTCAGATGCTGAGCACCATTGCACATTGGTGTACAGCACAATGCAGGCATCATCATGCACACGCAACTGTGGACAGCAGCCAGGAGGGTGTGTAGATGGACTATGTGTCTGCATGCAGGGCCGGGTATCCACCCGTGCACTTCCCACTGAAAGACACAATGCACACAGGGCAGCACCAGACAGTAGCCACATTGGGAGACAGGTCAGTCATGTGACACAGTGCCCCGGCCATCACAGATGCATGGGCGGCCCTCCAGAGACCCGCCAGCACTGACAGGCTGACCACTGGCCTCATGGGGTGACACTGATGGTCCCCCAGGGGTTACACTGCATAAACATGACCATGCTCGTGCAGGGGTGTGCAGCACACTGAACATGCCTGCACCAGGTGTGCTCAGGATGCCCACAGCTGAACCCGGTGTCAACAGGGAGGGTGTCGCCCGACACCGGGAATGGGGGTGGACAGTGCACTGTGTGGTGTTTGCAATGCATGGCCACATGACTGTGTGCCCATTGTGGCCATGACAGCTATGAATGCCTGTGCATGCCTGTCAATAGCATTGGTCACATTCTCCAGCAACTGGTTGATCCCTGCCAGGATCAAAGTGGTGTCTCTGCTGTGACGCTCCTCTGCATGGTCCAGAGCCGCATGCAGTGCATCCACTGATGTCACAAGCTGCATCTGCTGCTGGACTGATGCTTGCAGTAGGTGGGTGTGCTCGTCCAAGAGGTCATCTGCCTCCTTGGCATCCTGTCCCTCAGGGTGTGCGTGGCCCTGATGCTCAGCACCCCTTGAGGGTGGGCGCTGCACACCAGGACCAGGTCTGGGCATGTCCACAGGTGGTGCACAGATACCGCCGCTGGACCCTGTACCCCTAAGCCCATTGGCCGACCGTTGATGCTGCCCCTCTGGCTGCTGCTCCCCAGGGCTCAGTGGTGCCACCGCTGTGGCAGCAACAGTTCCACTGTCCTGAAAAAACACCAGTGCTGCCCCACTGGCGCTGACAGGCACAGGCTGGAACTGTGCTGACACGCAGGCCTCCATGGCAGCACCACCCACAGCCATGGCTGCGATGTTACTTGATGTGTGGCCATCCCGTGGCACACACATGTCACTGCCCATGCCGTTAGTGACATCATCATCGGTGACTGACTCAGCACTGGCCCGTGTCACAGCATGCTGGCATCTGTGGATGCTGTCATGCTGGTACATGGGCAGGGCTTCCTCCGCACCTGTTACAACAACAACATCAGTGTGGACAGCCAGGCGGGCCCACCGTCGCACTGAGCCACCTATACCTGTGGAGGTTGATGGACCCTCCTCCAACTCCAGCTGACTGTCCTCAGTGTACAGGCCCACCACCGCTGACCCATGCAGATGCTCAGGATCTGCAAGGGAAAACAAAGTCGCATTACTGCATGTGACCTACCCTGCCCCCCCATAGACAGACCACGACTTACCATGCAGTGATGGGCCACCACCCATCTGAAAGCCACCATCCGGAACACCCTCAATGGACAACGCTGCATGCTTCCAGCAATCCTCTCCTCCTGTTGGGTCTGGTGTACCACCTCTGGCTGTTCCCCACCTGTCACAGCTCGGGTTGCCGTGATGGCAGCCACCTTCTCCTTTATCCTCCTCCTGTCTGTGCCCATCTTCTTCTTGCACTCTTGCATGGAGCACTGGTGGCTGCCATGCAGGTTCACAGCACGTGCCACCTTCTCCCATGCAGGAGCATGGGCTTGAGGTGTTCCCAGCCATCCACTGAGAAGCAGCTCCTGATGCAGGTAGGCCTCAAATAGGGCTTCGGTCTCAGCCTTGGTAAAGTTAGGCCTCCTCCTCCTCCCACCAATGTGTTCCTCCTCTTTCACAACTTGCTTGGTCTTTATTTAGCCTGTAAGAATGGCAGTTGTTACCTGTGACTGTGCAGTCCCATGCATGTCCCTAAATCCACAGTCCACACTCCCAAACAGCATGCAACTCACCAATAGACTGCAGTAGCCAGCTATGGCCACTGCAGCCCTATGTCGCACTTTTATAGCGCAACCCATGCAAATGAGGCAAGGCGCAACTTTAAGTGGTTGCAAATTGCAGTGCTGTGCCATTGCATGGCTGATTAGCTGTTTTGCATATGATGACTGAATATCGCACTGTTGCGCTTTGCACAATTGTGTTGAACGTGCTGAGCCAATGGCAGAGTTCTGTGTGCGTAGTACACACCTCACTGTGCATGTGCGGGTTGCTGATGCAGGCGTCTGCTGCGCTGCTGACATGCTGTGTGTCGGACGCAATGCAGGGCATGGCCACCATTGTGCCAGTGGAGCTATAGCAATGTTCATCTACATGGTGCTGTGGCACTGGGCCATCATAGGTGCACTGGGGCAACACTTGCACGCGTGAGCGCACTGGCGATAGCACGCAGCCAATCATGCTACACGCATTGGGTTCCAATGGTGCTGTGCATGTCTGTGCGCCAGAGCCCTTGAACCTGTGCCAAACCTTTGCCCTAGGCACCATACATCAGGCATGGGTGCACCACTATTGCACTGTTTGGTGACAGCGTGATAGGGAATGGCAGCGCTGTACCGCACAGCATCTGCATGTGGGGAGCCATGCTGCAGAGTGCCATATTTTCAGACCGAGCAGAGGGAATGGCATAGGAGGGCTGCTCAGTGGATGCAGTTGGAACTGGCCAACCTAGTGGCCATAGTGGAGCCACACCATGGACCACTGTTTGGGGAGGCACCACTGGACAGGTCCAGGAGCCAAGTGTGGGAGGAGGTGGCCACTACACTGGAGAAGGCCACTGGATGGGGGAGAAGTGCTGAATAGTGCCACCATAGGTATGGGGACCTGTGGCAGAGGGAGCCGGAGTGTTAGCCTGCCTGCGGGGATGTGCCAGGAGGGGCACGGAGCTACCGGCCAGGCAGGTGTTAGGTCAACACACTTTTATCTTCCATATGGGTATTACAGTTGTATGTGTCCAGCACATGGGGGATGGACTGTCTGGTGTTGACTGTGGTGGTGTTATCAGTGTGTGGGGTGGGTGGGTCTGGCTTGGTGGGGGGCACACACCTGGGGGCAAGGGGGCTTTGCTACGGGATTGTACTGATGTTTCTCTCTCCATGTTTGCACCACAGGCCCAGAGGAACGACGCCTGGCCTGTGAGCTGTGGTGCAATGAAGAGGAGAGGGAGGCCAGGCAGGGCAAGGGTCCACAGCGCCCAAGGGACCGGCCCAAAGATGGTGAGTGCCATACCTCCATGATTACTATTGCATGCTGTGTAACAGGGTGGGCAGTGGGCATGGCCACCATCCATCGATACCACTGCCATGCATGCAACTTGTTACAGTCAGCACTGTCCAGTGGCAATGCATGTCTGGGAGTGCATCAATGGTGGTCCATGAGTGCACCGGGTACATGGCTGTGCCACTGCCTTTGCACCACATAGCCATGTCACTAAATGGCCACGGTGGTGCTGTGCATGACTTGGCCGGTGAGTGTGTGCAGCATTCTGCATGGCTGTATGCACCTGGGTGGGCAGGTCATGTGGACGTGATCAATGTGGGTGGTCACACACCATCACAGAGGTATGTCCCACAGCCGTATGCCATGCACAGTGAGTGGGCTGTATGGGGCTGTGCATTCACACCTATTGACTGTGCTCCCTTCTCTTAGGTACACACCAGCTCCATGACATCTGGGAGGCACTGCGGGAGATCCTTCAGGTGGTGAGGGCGTCCCTAGATATCCTTCACTGAATAGATGAGACCGGGGTCCTGAGGAGGCACAGGCAGCGAAGAAGCCAGAGCGGGGAGTGGTGCTCCCATTAAAAGTCCCTCTGCCCCTGATATCCCCTACCCCCCTGGACCCACCCTCACACCCCTCCTTTCCTGTCCCATTTGTCCACCCCTGCCCCTTACCCACCCCCACCTTGTTTGTGGCCCTCCTCCCCACCTTGTATATATTGTTGTACATAGTTACCTTTTATATGTTGTTTTAATACAGTTATTTTGATATGAATACTGTAGTGGTCTCTGATTTGCAGTGGGCTATAGGTGCTCAGCTGCAGTGGTGTGCATGGTGTCAGGGGTGGTGCAGTCATGGGTATGTATGTGTGTCCATGGAGGTGACTATGGTGTGGGGGTAGCTATCAGTCAGTGTCTGTGGTGTGTGTGTTGTGCCCTGTGCACTGGATGACTGTGTGCAGTGGTCCATGGTGTGTGCTCTGTGTCCATGGTGCCCCATCAGCCCATCCATGGCCTGTGCAGCTGACACCCATGCATGTCTGTGACCTGCACAGTCTGCTGGCATGTCAGTGGTGGCAGTCCATGCAGGACAGCCACTGTACCCGTCACACTGCTGGGTTGCCTCCTGTCACTGGTGTGGTGCACGTCTGCCTCGGGTGACACTGTGGCCTCCATAGTTGTTGACCCATCTCCATGCTGTGGCCTGTGTGTGTTGCAGGGGACGTGCACCACTGTCTATGACTTGTGCTCCGGGAAAATTCTGGTGGCATACAGGTCCACAGTGCCTGCGCAGGGTGGCTGGCACTCCAGTACCATGGAGGATTGTGGGTTGTGTGTACACAGTTTACATGGGCCCACACTGGGGGCTTTGTTGCCCGCCACTGCGTCCCTGTGTTGTTGTGCCCTTGGGTATGGGTGGGTGTCTGTCCATGTGCTGTGTGGCATCCGGTGTGGTGCATGCTTCCATGCACCACTGTGGGTGTCTGCGCCGGCTGTTGTGGCCAGTGCTGGGTCGGGGTGTGTCATTGGGAGAGTGTGCAGGGTGCTGTACCACTGGTGGTGGTGGTGTCCAGGGCATGCCCTGTCCCATGTGGGGTACCTCGTTTGCCAACACATGGTTGGTCTCTCAGCAGTACCTCGGTGGGGCTGTGCATGGTGGCACTGTGTATGCAGTTGTTGCATCACTGTGTGCTGCCATCCGCTGATGGGTGCTTGTGGTGGGGCTGACTTGCATGGTTCTATGGTGCACAGTGTTGCAGTGTCACAGTGGGGGTGGTGACATGCATGGGGTTTCCTGCAGTGGCAGACGCTGCTCCTGGGCAGGGTGTCTAGGGGTCACGGTACAGGGTGTGCTCTGCATTGGGGGTGATGGTGTGGCACGGGGTGGTCAGCCCTCCTTGTGTGCCAATCACAACTTGCCGGGGGGTGTGATGGGGCAACATAGCCAAGCTGTGGGTTGGTTGCTGGTCTCCATGGGCCGGTGGTTATTCCGGCCCTCCCCTAGTTGTGCAGTGCATGGGATGTGGGGGGATGATGTCTGTTCTGCTGTGTGTTCCTGTGCCCATCTGTGGCATGGGTGGTGGGTCCCTACCTCCCTGGTTGTGCAGTTGCATTGCCCTGCTGCTGGGGGGCATCCCTGGTTGCGCTATGGCACCTCTGGACTGCTCAGCTGCACATCCCTTGTTGCGCTATGGCACATCTGATCTGCTCAGCTTCTCCTCCCTAGTTGGGCTATGACGCAGGTGGTGCGATATTCAGTCATTGGCTGTAGGCGCAGTTTGGCCAGCTCATTTTTGAATATTGCACCTCTTGCACATGGGCGCAATGGACTTGCGCTTGCTCCTGCTATTGCGCACTTTTTGGGCACAGTTTGAATATCTGGGCCATGGTGCCAATAGTGCCATAGGAAAAAATTTATTTTTTATTTTCTTGTTATAAAGTGCTTTGTACTTTAGAAAACAAAGAAGGAGAACAAAATAATGTTGTACATGTATTTCATTCCCTTGCTGTTCTCATGTGTAGAGAAAAGAAAAAGGGGACCAGTTGTTCCTAATGTCCACATAGTAACATTATTCTTAGAATGTTCAAAAGGTGTTGCAAATAATGTTTTGGAAAGAGAATGATGTAGGACAGGTAAGCAATAACCCACAACAGGGTGTGCTGTTATTGGGGATTAATGCACACCCAGTGCATTGTGAGGCACAAGGTCACTGGACGAGTGTCCTCACAGCAACCGGATGTGCATTAATCCCCAATAACAGCACACCCTGGAGTGGGTTATTGCACTTATAACATGGGTTATGTTTAAACAACAAAAAAATATATAGAAAGATTTTTTTTTGCTTTTTAAATACCTAAAAAGGTATTGTATCCTTCCACCTTGCAAAATAGTCCCTAATGAATAATGCATACTGCACTGCTGTTATGGTTCTCATGTGAGATGTACTCTATCCTATACACACTGTGGCCCCTGGACCAGTGAAGTTATTTTAACAAGGCAACAGCATAGTGTCAGACCTCTGGAAAGCTGACAGTTCTCTGTCACTCTCTCTCTCTCTCTTTCTGTGGGCTGTTGAGGAGGACCAAGCAGGGCACAGATGGGAGACGGTTTTGGGACAGAAGGCACTCAGACAGAGAGAGAAAGAAATAAAAAACTATTGTGTCCTGCATGTCGCGCTCCTGTCAATGCACACAGACAGACCTCCACATCACATTTAGGAAGGGGTGATAACAATGCCAACAGCACTTGCTGTCTGTCACTCTGTCTGTGTCTGCAGAATCACTCTCTCTCTCTCTCTCTCTCTCTCTGCAGCATCAGAGACAGAGTGACTGATGGGGTTGGTTGCAGATGCCCGATGCTGCAGTTCTGTATGTCCCAAGTCAGCACAGTGGCAGAGAGAGGGAGAAAGAGAAGCAGAGTGAGTGGAAATCACTCTCTCTTTGTTCACTGTGCACCACTACTGCATGGAGCCTGGCATCTCCTATTCCTAAGACAGACATTGAGACAGAGTAAAAGAGACTGAGGGTAACACAGAGAACATGACTGTAACATTCGGTATTGTTGTAGTGTAGTTCATGTGTTCCTCATTCTCTCTCTCTCTCTCTCTCTCTCAGCATGATATGTTATCAGCAACTGGAATTGTCTCCAGTGGCACCATTCTCTCTCTCTCTCTCTCACTCACAGTGCTCTCTGTGTCTTTCAGTCAGCCGCTATCTCTCTCAACAAATATGGCTTGTTGTCTTATTCAACAATGGCATAAAACAATGCTAATTATTCAGTTTCACTGCCTGTCACTTCTTGGAGGGACACAGAGAGCAGCATCACTGCATGTCACTTTCAGTTTTGGCTGTCACTGACTTCAGCACACACACAAACTGTGGAACTGGCTCAGGAACTGGACATCTGGCTGCCGGGGCTGCCCACCTACACAGAGTGACTTACACGCAGAAGTGGACCGTGGAGCCAGCATGGGAATGGGATATCTGGGTGCTGGCTATCTCCAGCCAGCAGTGGCCCTAGCTATTCTGGGGCCCTGTGTGAACCTCCTTGCTGGGGCCCCATATCAGAATTCACAAAACCCCCAAGGAACATTCTTATCCCTATCATGGCCTCCCTGTAGCTTCATTTTGAGCTAGGTTTGTGCTATGTTTGCACTTTACTTAAATTAGTACATATAGGGCCAGGAAGAAGGAGGCCAACTGGACAGCTAAGTTTTTGGGGGGACACTTGTGCTCTTGGTGCCCTGTGTAAATGCACAGTTTGCAACCCCATAAGGCCAGTTCTGTCTCCACCTACACAGATGAGCATGAGACCAGCAGATGTGGGCATGGCTCTACTGTCCTGTACTGTCTAGTGGTGAGTTACACAACTACTGTAATGAGAGAGAAAGAGAGCTAGAGAGAGAGAGAGAGAGAGAGAGAGAGAGAGAGAGAGAGAGTGTACACTGCAAAACTTACACACCTCACTTCACTCACTGCCATTAGAGGTTATCATTCATGGATTCTCTCTCTCTCGCTTCCCATGAATTAGTTCCCTCTGTTTTCCTGATGTTATAACTTAAAAAAATCTTGAGCCTTCAGGTTTTGCTATGAGTTGTAACACGCAGTGGCTCAAACATTTCATTTAGCGAAAAGAGCTGCTCTGTGCTTGCAAACTATCCCCACTTACTTGTAACAGCCCGTCTGCCTCTAAACCTAAGAAAAGAGGCTTTGTATGAATGGGGAATAGTTTCAAAAATAGAAAGAAATGTTTTGGGTTTTCAAGGAATGAGCTGGTGACCCACAGAAGAGAGCTAGCTATTGGCAGCTGGATGACACTCCAGGCTCTGTTCCAGATCCAGCCCAGAGCCAAATGGCGCTCTGTGTAATACATTTCCCCATATGCTCCCCCATTCAAGTAAAAGCTCCCTGCAGCCCCAAAACTAAAAGAGGAATACAGGGAAGTTCAAAAAGGAGCATTTTAGTGAAATAGAGAAAAACAAACCTCATGCTCCATGGACAGGGTTATTTGTGGTCAGCTAGGTAGAAATGATTGACAGCCCTGCCCTTGGTGCCAAAAGCTTTAAGATTTTTTTTTCAAATTTCCCTCTGCAAAAAGAATGAGGAGAGAAATCATGTGCCCATGGTGGACTATTTCCGACTGTTTTGGATTTTCAGAAGGATCATTCCAAAACTCCAAAATGGAAGCAAAATGGAAGTGTTCCAGAGTCTGAATCTGGTAGCTCATTTTTAGAGCTACCGCAAAATGGGTGCAGGCTCCACCCATGCAGTTGTAAAAAACGGACCTCTAGGATGCCTCCAGATTTTGTTCTAGGTGGCTACCTTCCTCCCTTTTCTCCACCACCATTTATCAGATCTGCTGACTTATGGCCTAATTCAGATATAAATTTAGAAGATCTAATCCTACCTAAACAAGTGTACACCATCTGGACTGAAGAGGCTTGGGGAAACCATCATGCTGTCTGGGTGAGATACTACCTAGAAGCCCCTGCTCTGTGCTCCTGCCCTTATTTCTCTTTTGGCAAAATTCCTAGCCCCCTCTATTGTCTTCAGTTTTCTTGCATTTCTCCAGGATCACTTGCCATTTCTCCAGAATCTTCTTGGTATGGTGGCAAACCATAAAACTTTCACAACCAACACCATGCTTTGAATCCCCCAAATATCACTCATTATTTATTTTTTATTAATTTATTTTAATTTTTATTTTATTTAAACCTTTGTTTACCGGGTAAGTACAATGAGCCAAGTCCCATTTTCATGTATGACCTGGGACCATAAATATACAGTCAAGATGTTACAAATAAAATTAACAAACTTACAATACAATACATTACTAACAAGTAATAAACATACATCACAATATTACAATACAACAATCATTAGATTATTATGCACATGCAAACACTGACTCAAAAACAAAGACAATGCAATTTGCCAAGAAAATAATTTCTTAGCTTAATTTTAAAAGTTTGGTGGGTAACATTCCCATATAAAACAATAGGAAGCTCATTCCAATTTTTAGCAGCAGACTAAGAAAAGGAGTCATCCCCCATTTAGGTCTTGGTCTTTAATTTAATCTGATAATTTGAGCCAAGTACCCTTGAATTCCTTTTAATTGATAATGAATATTATCAGTTGGGAACAAAGACTATATAGACAGTTAAGCCTAGGTGGAAGCCAGGCAGATAGTGTAGATAGTTCACAATGGTGTGTAGAATAAGGCAATTTAAGAGCAAATCTACAAATGCCATGAAACACATTGGTAAGGAGGAATAATTCTCTGTTAGACAAATTTTAAAAAAATAAATGAATTGTAATTTAACTGTGGAAGTAATACAACCCTGGCTATTGTCTGCCTAGCTGGTAAGGTCAACAAGGATTTAAACTTAAATAAAACACCCAATCTCTGATTTATTTGATGAGAAACAGGATTTACATGATTAGAAAAAGTTAAGTTTTGGTCCAGCAGGACACCAAGACATTTAAATTATTTTACCTGCTCCATCTTATTACCCAATTTATCCATAATCAACAAATTCTGAGTTCTATTGAGTCTAAATCTAGACCCAAAGAGCATGCATTTTGTTTTTGTGTTATTTAATGCCACATAATTCCCTTGTAGCCAGCAACATAGTACAACAAATTCCTTATTTAAAGACTCATTTCTAAGTTCCACTGAAACAGAAATTTTATACGGAATAATATCATCTGCATAAATCAGACAATGGGTATCTTTCAATAAAAGTGGAACAATGTCTACAAATACTGTAAGCAAAAGTGGGCCCATAATGGACCCCTGGGACACCCCCTGTAGTAAAAACCTACTAGAAGAAAAGGATCCATTTAATCCTACTTTCAATGGTCATTTGGTCAGGTAACTGTGAAACCAATCAACAGCAATGTTTGGTAAACCATAGTTCCGGAGCATCCTGACCTGCAGGGGATAAGTCACTAAATCAAAGGCCTTGGACAGGTCCACAAACACAGCACCAGTGAGCAAACCTTCATCCATAGCTACACTGGTGTGGTTTGTGAACCTGGCCGAGGCCATCCCTGTCCCATGACATTTTCGAAACCCATGCTGATCAGGTGTCCTAAAACCATTTTCCTGTAATTAAGCAGAAAATTGCTCATTCACAAGTTTCTCAAAAATCTTACCCAAAGGTGGAAAAAGGGAAATAGAACGATAATTGTCCATATCCATTCAGTCACCAGATTTGTAAATAGATTTGATTACTGCTTGCTTCCATTCATGTGGGAAGCACCCAGTAAGCAATGACAAATTGAAAACAGAAGTAAGTGGATAGGTAATATATTCAGATATCAATTTTAGGAACCTAGTCTCAAGTTCACATGCACTTGAGCTAATAACCACTTCTTTCAAGAGTTTATAAACCTGATGTGGTTCAATAGCTGAAAAATAAAAAGAATCAAATTCAGAAGTATCACAGGACTGCCCATCTTCAATCGGACCCAAATTAGAAGCTTGTGTATATTTGGACAAATCAAGAAATTTATCCAAAAAAGACTCACAGTTCACATGAGTATCAGTTATCACATGGCCATCATTAATAAAAACTTCTGAAGTTTCTTTCCTAGATGGATTAAAGTGTTTACCAAAGACCAAAACTGTTTAGGGTTATTTAGACCCAAATTTGTAAGTTCTGAAAAACACTAGATTTACTTTGTCTAACTTTTATTTTACATTTGTTTCTAAGCTTCCTATAGCTATTAAAATCTCTCACTGATTTAGTTACCTTATAAAACTTCCAAGCTGCATCTCTCAATTTCATTTAGTGCAGCAAGGGGACAGTAATCCATGTATTCAAGGAACCTCTAACTCTCCTAACCACTTTAGGAAAATTTTTATTTTGTAACTCCAAAAGAGTAGATGTAAAATAATCGACAGCAATATTCACATCAGGAATTACATCCAAGAAAATCCAATCAAGCTTCTACAGGTCAACAAGTAGATCTCCACTCACCTCATTAACAAACCTATGGTATGAAATGAACCTAGGAAGCAGTTTGGGCCTTTTGGATCTCTATATGCAATAAGTGGCCAAATGGTCACTTATCACATCAGGAAGTACACCAGCACTAGAAATATTTACCTGTTTATTAACAAAGACCCAGTCTAAAGCTGTATGTTTCTGACTACTCATATTCATACGTGTAAATGAGTTAATGAGCTGAGACAAACCTGCATTGGCCAGCAACGTCTCTATAGAAGGATCATTAATAGGGTACCAATGAATATTAAAATCTCCAGTAATCAAAAGATCACTGCCCGAATGAATAGTTGTTACAAACTTTAAATTATCATCTAACTCTTTTTTAGCAATTTTTAGGTGGTTATAAACTGTGCAATACCTTAATTTTTGCTAGCCACCCAATTTCAGTTCCAACAGGAGCCATTCAAATTCAGAGGTAGATTTATATCCAGGGGAGATCTCAACTATTTCCAATCCTGATTTATAGTATACCATAATACCCCCTCCCTTCTTTTTTCCACTCCTATCTTTCCGTATTAATTTATAACCTTCAAGGGCAATATGGTTATCAGATACTGAAGGTTTCAACCAAGTTTCAGTTACACTGAAAATATCCAGGTCTTAATTAGTGACCCAGGCCTTAATTTCAGCTTGTTTTGACATGAAACTTCTTAAATTGAGATGAACTATTCTTAAACCTTTTGTTTGCCAATAGTTGTCATATAATATAGTCTCAGGAATTAAGGGCCCCGGATTTATTTCCACATCACCAGATAGAAATAAACTACACCACATAATGCTAACCAGTAAAGAAGTAAAAGGAAACTTTGTCCTAGATTTTTATAAAAGAAAATGCCCGCATCTCATGTATGGTCCTTTTGTTGAGACAACCCAAATCCCTAATATTTAAAGAAAAACAATAAGTGGAGGCCTTTAAAGAATTTGAAATGTAAAATCAGTAAATGATTGAGCTTGCACATCTGATGGAGTAATGGGATTAGTGATGAACATTAAACCTTGATCAAATAGAATTAACCCCACACAACAGTACATCATAGATACCCTTAGGCCCCACATGTTAACTAACTAATCAGTAGACTGATATCTTAACTCTCTATATAATCATATTCCCACAACTATTACTATACGCGCTTATATTTTATCTTACATACACACTTCAGTTAACAATCGCAGTGTGTAAATTTGCATGCAGTTTCCCAGCAGCCTCAATCCGTTGACTCCCGATAGTGACTCCACCACTCCTGTGTACTCCACTCATGCGTACAGCCGCTCCACTGATAGCTGCTAATGATGTAACATATTTATAGGTACAGTCTCCGCCCCTCCAATCAGCTGTTTGCTGTGAGCTCCTGCCCAGTATCCCCCTCATTTACCGAAATGGAAACCAGATATTGAACAGTCCAGGTGGCCACACTGTTTCCCGAAGATCAGGGCACAGAATCCTTGGAGTCAATTGATCTATCTGGAGACTCTGCAAATTAACAGCAGGCACAAATTAAGCACTGTGAGTAGCATCTTGCAGATGGAACATCAGCACCTTTCAGATGTAATCAGGCAGTAATAGAAGGAATAGTGCAGGGTGCTTTTATAGGTGCAGTCTCCACCCCTCCTATCAGCTGTTTGCCATGAGCTCCCACCCAGTAGCCCCCTCGCTTGCCGAAATCGGTAACCAGATATTGAACAGTCCAGGCGGCCACACTGTTTCCCAATGATCAGGGCACAGAATTCTTGGAGTCAATTGTTGTATCTGGAGACTCTGTGAATTAACAGCAGGAACAAATTAAGCACGGTGAGTAGTGTCTAGCAGATGGAGCAGCAGTGCCTTTCAGATGTAATAAGGCAGTAATAGAAGGAATAGTGCAGGGTGCTTTTATAGGTGCAGTCTCCACCCCTCCAATCAGCTGTTTGCTGCGAGCTCCTGCCCAGTAGCCCCCTCACTTACCAAAACCAGGAACCAGATATTGAACAGTCCAGGTGACCACACTGTTTCCCAAAGATCAGAGCACAGAATTGTTGGAGTCAATTGATGTACCTGGAGACTCTGTGAATTAACAGCAGGCACAAATTAAGTACTGTGAGTAGCATCTTGCAGATGGAACAGCAGCACCTTTCAGATGTAATCAGGCAAGAATAACTTGAAAATGAAAATTATACCATGAACATAAAAATGTAGGCAAAATCCTGTGCTGTGATTGGCTGGCTGGCACCTTCCTGCCATGGTAAATCCTACAATATAACCACAGCAAAGGTGCCAGTCAGCCGCACCACAAAGAAAAATCAACCCAACCCATGAAAATAGAAAGATACAACCACCATCTTCTTTTCCATGCAAAACTGCCTTTCTCCATTCAAACATCTGTTAGCCACCACCGTCCAATGTGAAATTACACACACCATAACTTTAAAATGAAAAGCTGCCAAAGCAGCTTCACTTGCACCAACAACCCTGAACCCACAGTAAGCTATAATTTTAATTTTGCATTTCAGCACAACTGCTCCTAGCTTGTACCCACCTACTCTCAGTCACTCTCCGATCCACTCCAGTGTTTCTTTCGGGTGCCACGGCCACCCACTCACTCTGTCTGTTTTCCAGGACTCAAGAAAAAAACAACAGTCTATTGCATCACCTGCCCTTTGATTTTTTTGTGTGTGTGTAAATCACATTCTCTCTCAGTAGCTCGCACTCTGGAAAAACAGGGAATTGATGGCACATTTTGAAATCAGGGGAAAAAATAGATACACTTTCCTGTTTCCAGCCACTTGCTCCTGCCACAACCATCTTCTTGCTCTCTTCCTCACACTCAGCATAAGCGAGACAGGGAATATTAAAACCCAATACACTACACAGAGGGAAAAAAAACAGCCCAAAAATGCCCTGAAAATCCCGGACTCATAGCCATCTCAGAGGCCTGCTTTTAAGCCACACACCTTGCTCTCTTGGACTATTTTCTTTGGTGTAAGGATATTTAAAAAAAATATATTTTTTTCAGAGACACACAAAAAACCTAAATATTTTAAAAATACATTGATATACTGCACTCATGGTATAATTGCAATAACCACCTTGAAGGTGTGGGTTATGGGGGGATTTACCATGGCTGGCTAGGATTTGACCACTCACCTGCACCTAATGACCAAACCACGCCAGCCATGGAAAATCCCACCAAACCCATACCCTCGAGTGGGTTATTGCCTAATTACCTGCCACTAAATGTTGATTAAGGGCCTTTGTGCAAATTTAGCCCCACCTCAATGTACAGTATAAGCACTAAATCTGGACACTGTCCCCATTTACCTAAGTGAATTTGTTGTATCATCAACTGAGACCATACAATTCCCCTTCTCCTGAACCGGCATATGATTATTCTATGTAAATCAGTATCAAGCTGATGGCCATCCCATAGTGTTGCTGCTCTTCTCTCCATCCAATGAATAAGTGAGTGCCTACAGAACCACATTCATGCTGGAAGCTTCAGGTCTGTAAACAAAGAGATGTTACTATGATGAAGATGACCTGTGATAAGACCTCTAATGGGCCAATGTTCAGAGGACTAGAGGACTATTGCCTTTATCCCCATGGAGCTGACATCTTTCAGCACTTACACCATCACAATTTGTTAAGAATGGGATTGTATTCTGCTAGGTCTAAACCTATAAAGTCTAAATCCTACTTTAGTACTGCCACCCTGATACTTGGTTCAGGGTTTCCCAACTCCATGTATCAAGAGCAACAAATTAAATAAAATAAAAATCCTGAGCATTCATGGCCAGACTTCCAGAAGTCTCTGCAATGCAACTAATAGGCATGAGGATTCCTACACCACCATCACTATCCTGACCCGTTCCCCTCTATGCTTTTATTTTGGTTTTGACCTTCTTAGCCTTACCTTAATTATGTTTTACTCTACTACAATTAGGACTACATGAACCTCTAAATGTTCTACATTATCTCACAAACTTTCTGAGTAGAACTCAAAAAAGTTTTGCCAGGTTCTACAATTCGGTCCTACCAGGTAGAACAAGGTAAAATTGGGTTATACCAGGTAAAACAAGGTTCTACCAAGTATAGCCAGGTTCTACCACTTGTAACCAGGTTATACCAAGTAAAAAAATATATTTTACTCGGCATAAGCAGGTTCTACAATATATAATTAAGTTCTACCTAGTTCTAGTTAGGAAATCCACAGTATTTTTTTTTTATGCATGCCTTGGATGAAATACAGTAGTACTTAGAAAGTAAGAATGGTATGTCTTCCAGTCAAGTAACTTAAGTAGAGAAAACACAAGAAGATGTATTTATTCCCACACAGGTGAGTAAACAACTGCTGGCTGCGTCGAGTCAGGTAGATTAAGTAGTAAAAATACAGGTAAATATGTTTCCAAACAGGTCAGTAAACAACTGCTAGGTGCGTCAAGTAGCTGCACCAGACATTTTAAACAGGAAGATTTATTCCCAAACAGCAAAGTAAATGACTGCTGGCTATGTCAAGTTAAGTAGTGAAAACACATGTAAGTATATTCCCTGACAGGACAGTAAATGACTGCTGGCTGAGTAAAGTTAAGTAGTTTAGTGAAAGTACAGGTAAATATATTCTGAAACAGGTCAGTAAACAACTGCTGGCTGCATCGAGTCAGGTAAAGTAATGAAAATGCAGGTAAATATATTCTGAAACAGGTAAACATCTGCTAGCTGCATCAAGTCAGGTAGCTGAAGTAGTAAAAACACAGAGATATTTCACACAAATTGACTGTTGCTGTACAGCACTTTTGGTTAAGTAGTTTAAGCAGTGAAAAAACACAGGGAGATTATAATAGTACAGAACAGCACTGCTGTGCCAAGTAAAGTAAAGGGAGTTTTTTTTTTTTATCCCAAGTCCCACTCCAGTCCAGTCCCAACCCAAGGATAAGTACCCAAAGAAACTGCCTTGCCCTTAGGTGGTTTTTAATAGTTGGTTTGTCTGTTTTCTTGCCTCTGAGCCTCTCTCCCACACAGACACAGAAACTGTTTGAAGTACTAAGGATTTTATTTCAGGGTCCCCCTTTTCCTCCAGTCCACACACACACACCTCCCCTCCCTGGTACTCCTTTCAAACAACATGAAGTCTTGCTATATTATGACATATGCAGTGAGTCACAACCTTCGAACTGCTCTGGAGGTGAAAGAGTTAACTTTCCATGCCAGGCATGGAACGCTGAGCTTGAGCTTGGTTGAAACTCTGTCTGTTGTTCTTCAAACTCACACCGTCAGATTCTTTACTCCGCCTCACTGAACAGTCGCTCCGGAGATTTCTCCTTCTGCTCGGTTCATTTTGTTGGTTAAAGTATTGTTTTTCTCGGTTTTCGACCGAATTTAAACCGCAACCGGTCAGTTCAGACTCAGTCTGTGGTATTTGTGAGTGCTAGATAGGTTTTACATTGATTTCTATTCTGTGTGGAACTTGTAAACGGTTTATCGGTTCGGTTTGAACAGATCAAGTTGTTTAAAATATATTAATCTGTCATTTAGAGTGTGGTTGCCGGTTCTTATAGGTTCTAAAAAAACAGATTTTATTACGTTTTTTTCCACGACCCGTGACACGGTTAGGAACTGATAAGAGGGTCTTACCTGGCGGATTGCCATAACGAGTAAGTTTGGTTAGGACTGGCACTATGTCTGAGAAACCCAAAAGAAAAACCGGGCCCACTGGGTTTCAACACTGCAGTGTCTGTGGGGAAGTCTTTTCCAAGGCTGACCCCTACACCACCTGTGCTTATTGTCTGGGTTTGACCACCTCAATGCAGACTGCCAGATTTGTAAAAATTTTCCTGCAGCTACCCTGGAAAAGAGAGTTGGTAGGCTCAGGGAAAGGGAGGCCAAAAAGTCCGCTGAACCGGATGGCCAGCCCGGTTCGGTTCCAACTGAACTGGAGGGAGTGCCCTCTGACCAGGGCGAGACTTCCTCAGACAAAGGAGATCCGACTCGAGGAGTCGGTTCCAGCAAAGGACTAGGAAATCAGCTGGTGTGGAGCCAAACTTTCCTCCAACTGCTGAAGAAATAGCCAAAGCGATTAAAATTGTCCAGTCACTTTCCCTGGTTCCGACCGAACCGGCACCATCAGGTAAGCGTCCGGTTAGGCCGGTTACACCGGATCAAGAGTATGATTTAGAGGAATATTATGAACTGGAGGAGGGGGAAGAGGAGTATGAGGAGAATGAATGTGGATTTGAAAGTCTGGATGTGCCCATTGACCCAGACATCTCCCCAAACAGACCTTCAGGAGTGTCTCCTCCTAGGCTTTCTGAGTCCCCTTCTCATTTTATGTTTTATAAGAAAGTGGCTGAAACTCTTCAGCTCCCTATGGAGGAAGCTGTGGATGATCAAGAGGAGCCTGACTATGTGGTCTAGGAGACTGTCTATTCCTTTGCATAAATCTTTTGGGAAACAGACAGTTAAATTTCTAAAAACTCCTCACACTATACCTCCTGTGGATAAGAGAATGGACAAGGGCTACACATTGTCAGGCTCTGATACAGAGTTCCTTACACAACAATGCAGCCATGTTGGGGTAGTACAGGCTGCAGCCTGTAACAAGGCAAATATTCCCTTGGCTTCACACCCCCCTGACAAGGACTCCAGGAGGATTGATGCCATGGCAAAGAAACAGTACATGGCAGCATCTTTGGGACTCAGACAGGCAAATTATATGGCTTATGTTGCTAGATATCAGAAATCCAGATGGGATACTGTTATGGCTCTAGCAAAACAGGTCCCTGGCCAGCTTGCCAAGGAGCTGGAGCAGGTGGTTGCTGATGGTATTGAGGCATCCAAGGTGCAATTCCATGCTGCAGTGGACTCTAATGATGTGTCATCAAGAGTCATGGTTACATCTGTGGCACTTCGCAGAATGGCTTGGCTCAGATGTACTAGCCTGTCACAGGATACCCAGACTAAGGCCATGGATTTTCCTGTTGTGGGTAATTCTCTGTTTGGGGAGCAGACAGAGAATTACATGAAGAAAATGGATGAGTATAGGACCACCTGTAGGAGTGCACAGGTCAAGGAAAGGCAGGCCACTCCTCAAAGGCAGCTTTCCAGGGGCAGGGGCAGGCCTTTTCATAGGCCTTTTTACCAAGCCTAGGCCTCCTCTTCTGCTTATGCCCAGAGGGGGTTCTTTAGAGGGAGAGGCAGACAGGGTACAAGCAGGCCTGCTTCCACCCTTCAGCCCAAAGCCCCTGCCAAGCAGGCACCCTGATGGGGTTGCCAGGGCCGATTCTCAGCTACCTGTAGGGGCGGGCTGGCTTACTTTGTCCAGGACTGGAAGTCTCTGACATCAGACAAGTGGGTCCTGGAAGTAGTAAGCCAGGACTGGTTCTCAACTTCAAAAATTTCCAAAGATGAGAACCAGATCCTTTCTACCTGCAATCCACCAGAGGCACTTGCCCAGAGGTAGAGGTCTCTTCCTCCTGGCTCTCAGAGCTGTGGAAAGGGTTCCACCCTCACACCAGGGCAAGGGTTGTACCCAGGTACTTCCTTACCCCAAAAGACAGGAGAATGGTGGCCATCCTGGATCTCAGATATTTAAACAAGCACCTTTTAAAACCAAAATTCAAAATGGTGACTCTGGGAATTATTCTACCCTATCTAAGGCCAGGGGACTGGCTAGTGTCCCTGGACCTCAAGGATGCCTACTTCCATATTCTCATCAGAAGCTCCCATTGAAAGTACCTCAGGTTCGAGCTGCCCTCAGGCCATTACCAGTTCAGAACAATGCCCTTTGGCCTCACCTCTGCTCCAAGGGTATTCACAAAATGCCTGGCAGTAGCAGTTGCTTCCCTAAGAAGGCAAAAAATTGACATCTTCCCTTACCTGGATGACTGGCTCATAGTAGGCCAGTCTCCAGACCAAGTCAAGTTACATCTACAGATAAGTCAGCAACTGCTCACCTCTCTAGGTTTCCTCCTGAATCTTTCAAAGTCAGTTCTAGAGCTTGTCCAGCTCCTCACCTTCATAGGCACAGAGCTGAACACAGAGAAAGCCAGAGCCTTCCTTCCTTTGGACAGGGCAAGGACCCTGGTCTCTCTGGCCTCCTCATTCACCTTGCAGGTCTCTCGACCAGCAAGGCATTTTCTACAGCTCCTGGGGCACATGGCTGCTTCTACAGCAGTAGTGCAGGGAGCAAGATTTCAGATGAGGGACATCCAGTTCCATTTGAGAGCCTTTTGGCCTCAAAGGAAAGACCCTCTAACCAAATTGATCTCAGTAACTCGAACCCTGCTCCAGACCCTACAGTGGTGGCATGATCAGAGCAATCTGAGACAAGGGGTTCCCTTTGTCACTCAGTCTCACTCCTTAATCCTTACTACAGAAGCATCCCTCTTGGGGTGGGGAGCTCACATGGGCGACCTCACTACCCAGGGATTGTGGTCCACTCAGGAATCTCTGCTCCACATCAACCTGTTGGAACTCAGAGCAGTTTTTCTAGCACTTCAAGTTTTTTCTGAATCTGTTCAGAACAAAGTTGTACAGGTCAGAACAGACAACACCACCACAATGTGGTACATCAACAAGCAAGGGGGCACTTGGTCTATGGCCTTGTGCACCGAAGCAATGAAGTTCTGGTCTCTGGCTTACTCCCTGAACACCTCCCTTACAGCAGTTCACCTCCCAGGCAAGGACAATGTCCTGGCAGATGCTCTCAGCAGGATTTCCCAGGGCCAACACAGAATGGTCACTGGACCCCCTGGTATTGGAGGTGATATTTGCCAGATGGGGCACCCTGCAGATAGATCTTTTGCAGCCCCAGACAATCACCAACTTCCCTTTTTGCTGCAGGCCCCAGTGTTGGTTCAGTCCTCTGGATGCCTTAGTTCTCAACTGGGAAGGAAGTTCCCATGCTTCCCCTTCCCTCTCCTGTTCAAAGTGCTAGTCAAAATCAGATCTCAATCCTGCAAGATGATCTTGATTGCTCCAGATTAGGCCAGACAACCATGGTATCCACTCCTACTGTCCTTAGCAGTCCATCTTCCCCTATGTCTTCCCAGGAATCACAACCTGTTAACTTGTGCTCAGGGGAGGGTTTGGTACCCGAACCTCAAATCTCTCAATCTCAAGGCCTGGCTCTTGAAGAGTTAGAGTTTGCTTATCTACACCTCTCCCAAGGTGTAATTGATATACTGAAGGCTTCTATAGGAAACCTTCCACCAGGGCTACCTATAATTCCAAATGGAAGAGGTTTTCCTTATGGTGTTCTGGGAAGCATATTTCCCCAGAATCTGCTGATTTACCCACAGTCCTGGATTATATGGTCCATTTAAATACCTTGGGGCTGAGACCAGCTACCCTAAAAATGCATTTGGCAGCTGTGTCTGCCTTTATTTCAGCAGGTAAACCCTCTTCTCTTTCAGCTCATCCTGTATTCTCCAAGTTTTTTAAGGGATTGCTTCACACCAACCCTCCATTCAGGGACCCTGCCCCTGCCTGGGATCTTAATGTTTGCATTGCTCAGCTTATGCAACCCCCCTTTGAGCCTTTGTCTTCAGCAGAGCTTAAGTACTTGACTTGGAAGACTGTGTTTCTGGTAGCCATCACTTCTACCAGACGCATAAGTGAATTACAAGCTTTGTCAGTGGAGCCTGATTTTATCTCCTTTCATAGAGATAAGGTGGTCCTCAGGACTAACAGGAAGTTCTTGCCTAAGGTGGTTTCAGATTTCCACCTTAATCAATCTATATCTCTTCCAGTGTACTTCACTGACCATTCCTCCTCTGATGAGAGGAGGCTGCACAGCTTAGATGTGAAAAGAGCCCTTAGTTACTACATAGAGCGTACCAAGGGTCATAGCTTGACTCCCTCCAACTGTTCCTCACATATGGTGAGGTTGGTAAAGGGAAACCTGCCACTAAAAGATCCATTGCCAGGTGGATTGTCTCTTGTATCCAATTCTGTTATGAAAAGCTGGGTAAGGTTCCTTCCTCAGGCCTGAGGGCTCACTCTACCAGAGGTACAGCTGCTTTCCTGGCTGCTGCCAGGGACATCCCTATTCTAGAGATATGTCAAGCAGCTACCAGGAAAACAGTTCACACATTTACCAAGCATTACTCCCTGGACATCCAGGCTAGGAGTGATGCTCGGTTTGGCACAGCTGTGCTTCAGAGCCTATTTCCTAAGTAGGTTCTGTCCCTCCTCCATGGAGGTACTGCTGTGTAGTTCGCATATGTCAGATATAGCAAGACTTCATGTTGTTTGAAGAAAAATTACTCACCTTAGTAATGTTGTTTCTTCTAATGAAGTCTTGCTGTATTATGACCACCCCCCTGCCTGCCCCTCTCAGAACCTCTGTTTTTGGGATGTGGGTGGGCAGTGCAGTGTTGGCACTTAGTAGATGCCCACCTTATTGTTTTCACTCCTCCTTTTTTGGGGTGACTTGGTGTTGTGTTTTTCATTTTTTGGGGTCTCCTGACTTGAGTCTTTGTTTTGTGACCAAAAAATGTGTTCTTATGTTTAGTAGCCAGTTGGCTAGTGTAGGTTTACAGCTTCCACAC
This sequence comes from Neoceratodus forsteri, assembly GCA_016271365.2. Taxonomy (NCBI): domain Eukaryota; kingdom Metazoa; phylum Chordata; order Ceratodontiformes; family Ceratodontidae; genus Neoceratodus; species Neoceratodus forsteri. The sequence continues at coordinate 1,120,615,216 of CM057449.1, read as the reverse complement.
AGGACCTCAGTGAGTTTAGCTCGTAAAGATCTGACGGTTTGAGTTTGAAGAACAACAGACAGAGTTTCAACCGAACTCGAGCTCAGCGTTCCATGCCTGGCATGGAAAGTTAACTCTTTCACCTCCAGAGCAGTTCGAAGGTTGGGACTCACTGCATATGTCATAATATAGCAAGACTCCATTAGAAGAAACAACATTACTAAGGTGAGTAATTTTTTCTTCCCTTCCCCCTCCCCGATGCCCTCCGTGGACAGACTGAGTCTTCCTCCCTGAGTCCCCAACTTTAACTGCTGCCCTAGTGCTCTGTCTTTCTCCCAGTCCACTCCTCCTCCTCCTCCAACAGGTAGGAATTAGGAGGATTTCTTTTTTTGTTGTTTTTCCCCTGCCCCATGCCAGCAGAGTCCTCCTTCTTCTTCAGTCCTCCTCACTCCTCTCTCCAGTCCCAACTCCCAAAAAGACCCAAAGCTGACTTCCTGAATGAGTGTGTAAAAAAATACAAGTTTTGTTTGTTTTGTTGTGTTTTAAGTTCTCTAAGCCACAGCTGCCAGCCATATAAAAGTGAATGAACAGTAGTACACTGCACAGTCTGCCAGTCTCATGCAAAGTGGGTCACTGACTGTGCTGCGGATTCTCTCTCTCTCTCTCTTCCAAGACCCACCCCACACCTGCCAGCAGCCAATACATGTTGTGCATCCTGAGAGACATAGACAGCAGCCAATCACCCCCATTCATTCCTGGTGGGACTAATGTAAGGTGGACAGGGTTTGACTAGTTGGGTTGCTAGCAGGCAGGCACAGAGGAATAACATGCAAACCTTTGGTTAACCCATATCACATCTGCTCACTGCATCATGTCACATGATGCAGTGAGGAGTGAACCAAAGTTTGCAGATTTTAGCAATATGTTCACTTATCTGTGGACTGGCATGAACACCTGGGGTTTGACCATTTTTGGAAAATGGTCGACCTGAACTTGCAGCCCTAACTACAAAGTCATCCTTCCTTATTGCTGCCTGTGATTCTACATTGGATTTGATTTTTTTAAGCTGGCCAGTTGGTGCAGTGATAATGCTACTGCTTGTGATGCCAGTAATCTGCATTCAGAAACTACTGCAGATCATCAGGGGCCAGTGGGGGCTGGAGGATTGAGTGTCCCAGAGGACACTCTTCTCCTCTGGGGAGGGAGGGTAGTAAGCTTCACCATGTTACTGCCACCTGGGTGACCCCAGGTGGCAGTGCATTTGGAGCAGCTCATGGGTGGGGACATTTACAGGCAAGGCACCATCCATGCCTTGCATGCATGGGTGCTTGGTGCATCCTTATGTGGATGTTCTAGGGCCAAAGGGGAATAAAACAAGGAAAGAAGAGCCCCAGTGGCTTGATGAAGCTGACCCTACCTGCAGGCACTGTACCTGGCTACTCAAGCCGCTGCCTCCCAAACTGGATCCATGTGCAGCAAGGATACAGGGGCCTCTCTGCCCCAGCCAGAGGGGGAAGCTCTGGAGGAACACGGAGGTGAGGTAAGACTTGGGGGATGCCAGGGTGACAGGGCTAGGGTGGGGCACAGCAGACAAAGGGCTGGCTGGAGTTTAAAGGCGCAAAAAAAAAGTAAGTCTTAAGCCATTGTAAATAAATGGGTCATATATGCTGTTGGGCAAATGTGATATATGAGAAACCCTCCCCAATATTTTTTCTGATATCTGTTTTCTCTTGATTGCCTCCTTTCCCTCTTGGCTAGCCCATCCCAGTGGCATCCTTTAAACTATCCTGGACTGCCTGGGTCTAGTTTTACCCATAACTTACCGACCAAGGAGATTTCTGCCAGATGAAACACTGCCAACCATGGACTGGACTACTCCTTCTGAAGCCAGTTCAAGACTAATCCCATAATGTGTTGTGCAGGTATCGGCCAGATTATGTGTGGCATGTCCCTATTATGGAACCCTTTAAAAACCCACAGTGAGGACTTGTGAATCTCCAGCTTGCTGGGAGCCAAAGAATTAAAGGACTCTGATTTTTTCTGCCATATCTCCCACAATGGAGGTAGAACCTGTGTCCTGTTCTTATTAGCACTGGGAGGTGGCCGACTTCTTGAATTTGTCCAGCTTCAAATGAAAAAGACAATCAGTAACTGAGTTCACAGATTCCATAATATGTCTTGCCTTAAACATAAGGTTGCATTGTAAACGTGTTAAAACCAACATTAAAACTGAAATAACAGATTTCATTTTTGCTAACTGCCTGTTAATGATCTTCATGATTTTGAGTTGTCATGCCAGAAGAGCATCTTCCCTTCTGTCCCTGTGACAGGGTTGAATATGGCCCTGTCCCAGTTGTTATGCAGAAAAAGTTTAAATGAAAGGATCTGTTCTATTCTCTCCTTTTCTGTCTTTTCTCTGTCTGGTTGTGCAACCAAATTTTCTCATGAGACCTAGGACTTCATCACCTTGACTAGAGGTGGACGAAATGACAGAAATACGCTACGTGGAGTAATCAGCAAATTCTGCCTGTTTTGTGTAGGGAAATGTAAAATTTCACCATGAAATTTCACCTGCAGAATGGTGAAATTTCACCTACAGAACAGCAAAATGTTGCCTTGTAAGGCAAAATTTGACTTTCCAAGGCAAAATTCAGCTTTTAGAGGTGAAATTTCACCTTCCAAGGCAAAATTTTGCTTTTCCACAGGTAAAATTTCGCATTGGTGAAATCAGGCTAAATGGGAGAAATTCATGGATTACTCCGCTTGGCAAAATCAGTCACTTCGCCGCAACTTCGCTGGCAAATTTTAAATTCACTGCATTTCTAACCCTGACGTTCTCGCAATTCTCTGCCTCTCGTTATCTCTCTACCCTCACTTGCTGTTCTGTCTTTTCTTCCCCCTTGCATATCTGCAGGTATAAAAACATACGTGAATCTTTTTGTGGAAATGTAATTGATACTGAGATCCCTTTGTTTAAAACTGTATATAGTTATACTGTTAAAATGATTGCAAAGCTATTTGGATCGTAAGGGGTTAACCTGAGATGCCATTTTTAAGCCTTTTGCAGAAGATGTAAACAAGAGGTCAGTTTTGGGTCACAAGGTTCTTTTTGCTGCACCTGCTGAAACTGACAAGAACATTGGAAACTTACAAGAAAATGGTGTGAGAAGCAAGCTATTTTCTTAATGAGCTCCTGCACAGACTTATAAAAAGGAGCGGTAATGTTTTGCAACAGAGAGGGACAGAGACTGAGATTCTAAATTGAGAAGAAAAAGGACTCTTTTTTTTTTATGTGTGTACTGCCATTGTAAATAGTTATACTGAACAATTTTTTTTTTTACTTTACTATTAATAATAAAACTCTTGTTGAGAATTTTATAACTGCTCCTGGTTTTCCTATGCTTCCTGACCTGAGCCTCGACAACAGTCCCCATCTTCCCCATACCCAAATCATGGTGAGGATGGGGTGATTGTGGAGAACAGCTGGACCACTGATATCAGCATAGGGCAAAGCTATGAATATAGCATAATTAATGCTATACTGTAGCTGCGCTATGCTACTTTCATTGCCTGCTTGCTGTTGATTTCAGTTTTGTCAGTTTATTTGAGTTGAGGGGTTGTGCTCCACAACCCCCTTGTTTTTTTAACATGGGGTGTGTGGGGCAAAGCCCCCAGCTCAAATTTACTAATAAAAAAGCCTACAGGCCGACGTGGCATAGAGTGTTCCACAAGTGGGCAAGTAGCATAACTTGTGCGCTACATTAATAAGGGTGGTGCAATGTTTTCCATAATTGCAAAGGATGGGAAAAAAATCATAAATTCATAAATGTGATGTCCTTCCCAAAACCTCACTGATTCCATTCTACTGGCCACTCTTCTGGCTATCCTTTTCCTTCCCTATTATAATTCCATGCCTGACCCTCTGAGGTTGTATATAATTTCTTGTCTGTGCTGTACACCCAGTCACAATACCACATAGACCTTGTAAATGAGTCTTTGACTCAAAGGTTGTAAATCCAAATTGTGAATAAATAAATACATTAATTAATTAAAGCCCCTTAAAAACCTTTCATCTTATAGTTTATTTGCAATGGATATACCATCTGAGATGCAACATCTCATTTCCAGTAGGGTCCTGCTACTTCCCATTTTTACAGTTGGGTAGACAGAAGCCCAAAGTCATTATGAGACATGCCCAAGATCATACAGTAAGTATTAGGCTCTAGTGGAATTTGAACCTGTGATGTCCCCAGTTTTCAGGCCAGTGTTCTAACCACTAGACCACACTGCCATATTATACATCGTGCCTTATGTAACTTAACCCACAGATGTCACATCTGAATCTCTTACTGTAGCATCTGCATAATGACCCATAAAGGGAAGCCCAGGTGTGTGTTTACCTACAAGAAAACTGAGATGACCCAAGAGGCTCTGTATCTTGTCTAACCTCAATCTTTTTGGCCCCATTACTTCCCTCAACAACATTCAGAGTTTTAGTATTTTCTTGTGTGGACGTTTGGGCTGCATTGCATGGGAATCTAGTTTTATTTCCAAGAAGAGAAGCATTGTGGTAGGGCATTTTGTCTTTTTTTTTTCGCCTTAGAGAAAGTGCACTGTGTTCCAGTGACAGGGTGTACTTGGTACTTGGTACTTGGTAGTTTGGACAAAAGAAGGCCGAAGCCCATCGAGAATGTCCTCCACACAGTGTGGATCATTAATTGAATTATTTTCTGTTCAGAAGCCATTTATCAAGTTTAAGTTTGAATGTATTAATAATCTGGCAGTCAACAATTTCCTGTGGCAGAGAATTCCAGATTTTTGATGCTCTAACAGTAAAAAACTGCTGTCTTCTGTTTGTTTTTGTTGTCTCGATTTAAATTTGTTTGTTGTATATTCTAGCTACTATTTTTCTAGATGTGAAAGATAACCCACATAAGCTCATTAGTGTAGCAGATTGTAGGATTTTGAATAACTGAAGTAGATCTCCCCTTTAGTCTTCTGAATTCGAGTGAATACAACTTTGTTTTTTGAAGCCTAGTTTCATAATTGAAACGAGAAAGATGAGGTATGATTTTAGTAGCCCTTCTTTGAACTCTCTCTATTATTGTGATGTCCTTAGCCAAATGGGGCTCCACAAGGATGAACCATAGTCCAAATAAGGTCTGACATGGGTCTTATACAGTCATTATACGTTCTTCAGTTTTGAGAATGAAAGTGTTATTAATCCTGCGTAGTAGGGCATTGGCGTGGTTAGCAACCTTGTTAAAGTGATTAAAAAAAGACAACCTATTATCCACCAATATGCCCAAGTCTTTTTCAACAGGAGATTCCTTAAGTGTTATATTATTAAGATAGTATGTTTGTTTGGGATTCTTTTTGCCAATGTGTAACACAGAGCATTTGGACACATTGAATGACATCGTATTAGTTGCTGCCCAGGATTCAATCTTTTTAAGATCATTTGTTAGGGTACTCCTGTTAGTTTCGTTATCGACTGGACCTCCTAATTTGGTGTCATCTGCAAATTTAGATAAGATATTCTGTGATGAGATAATAAGATCACTAATGAAAATGCCAAACAGAGTGGGACCCAACACAGAGCCCTGCGGGACTCCACTTGACACAGTCTTTTCGTCTGACAATTCCCCATTAACCCTTACTGTCTGTGTTCTTTTATAGAGCCAACTATTAACCCAGGACACAATACCTTTAGAGAAACCTAAAGCTACCAGTTTCTTCATTAGTATGGAATGAGAGACCTTGTCGACCTTGTCGAATGCTTTACTATAATCAAGTAAAATAACATCCACTGGGATATTTGAATGGATGTCCTCTTTCTGGACTTCAGCAAGGCATTTGACTCTGTTCCTCACGGGGGCCTGTTGGATAAACTAGGAGAAATGGGGGTGGGAAATCAGATGATCCGATGGATAGGAAATTGGCTCCAGGACCGGACCCAGAGGGTCATAGTTGGTGGGATAATCTCTTCCCCAAGGAGGGTCATTAGTGGGGTCCCACAGGGATCAGTCCTTGGGCCCCTTCTGTTCAACGCCACGTTCTGACATAAGGACAGGAATCAGGAGGAGATGAGTCTCTTTGCAGATGACTCAAACTGGGGCAGTGGTGGATGGGGAGGAGGGAGGTGGCCCTGCAGGGGACCTGGAGGCTCTGGAAAGATGGTCTAGAAAGTGGAAGCTGAGGTTTAATGCAGGAAATGCAAGGTACTCCACCTGGGGCTGCAGAACCCAGGCCAAGTGTACACCCTGGGGAATACTACAAGTCTCAATGGCTGAGAGGGACCTGGGGTGGTGGTGGATGTCAAGATGAACAACTCTGAGACTTGTAGGAGGGCAGCAGCCAAGGCCAACAGGATGCTGGGATGCATCGCTAGGGGATCACCTCCAGAAGGAGGGAAGTGATACTCCTCTGTATAACTGCTTGGTGAGGTCGCACTGAGTACTGCGGCAGTTTTGGAGGCCACACTTAAAGAGGGACATTAACCTCCTGGAGAGGGTCCAGAGGAGGGCAACCAAATGATTTGGGGCTTGGGGGACAGGACCTATGAGGAGAGGCTTGAAGAGCTAAATATGTACACTTGGAAGAAGAGAGAGGACCGGGGGGACATGATAGAGGTCTTCAGGTACATGAAGAGGGTAAATAGGGGAGGAACAGTGAGGGTGCTTCGCAGGAAGGAGGAAGGGGCCACTAGAGGGCATGGGTGGAAGCTGGAGGGGGGAAGATTCAGGGGAGAAAGGAGGAGGTGCTACTTCACTGAGAGGGTGGTAGAGCCATGGAATGCACTACCTAGGGGGTTGGTGGAGGCAGAGACAGTGGAGGGGTTCAAGAGGGGGTGGGACAGGTACAGGGGAAGGGTTCAGGAAGCAAAATCCAATGTAGCAAGAATATCCGGAACTGGGAAGGGAGAAGCCAGAGAAGGCGAGGGGGATAGCAAGGTCAGCACCCAGGGTGGGGGCTGACCAAATGAGCAGACACGAAAGACCATTAGGCCTATTCTGCTGGCATTTTAGTATGTTAATATGTTAGTAAGATATCTACTAACTAAATTATAAAAAGATAACAGATTTGTTGTGCAGGAATGGCCAGATTTAAATCCGTACTGAGTGACATCGTTTAATTTTAATGCTATCATTTCTTTTTCAATTAAATATTTGATATGCTTTTCTAATAATTTGCATGGGATGGAAGTGAGGCTGATAGGTCTGTAATTTTCTGCCTTCTGGTGTGCCCCTTTTTTAAATATTGGTGTAACAATGGCTGTTTTCCAGTCTAGGGGGACATTAGACTCTCTAAGAGATATGTTAAAGATGATAGTAAGTGGAATAGTGATGTTGTTACATGTTCCCATAAGAAATTTGGGGGTGATGTTGTCAGGACCTGGGCTTGTTGTTAGCTTTGAGGTATTTAGAAGTTTCAGGGTATCGGAAATGGTGACTGTGTAGCTAAAAGATGTGTTATCATTAGTATATGATATGGGTTCCTTGTCCTGTTCAAAAACAGAGCAAAAGTATTTATTAACTCAATAGCAGTGACCTTGTCTGAAAGTATGGTTGTATTGTCAATAATTAATGGCCTTATTTTATTTGTGTCTCCCTTTTTGTTATTTAGATATGAATGGAGACTTTTATATGAATCCTTAGTGTGAGCGATCTTGAATTAGAGATTCGGTTTGGCCAGGATAATTGATGTTTTTAAGTCTTTAAGTGCTTTCTTATACTTTATAAGTATTCCCTCTGCCTGTTCAGGTTGGCACTTTTTTAAAGATGTAAATAATTTTCTTTTGTGAGTGCTAAGTTTTTTAATGTTATTGTTGTACCAGGCGGGAACCTTGCCTTTGTTGTTATACTTCTTCCTTTCTGGTACATAATTTTTTTCTAGATTGTGTACTATTTCTTTGAAAATGCTCCATGCATCATTAATTGTAAGAGGTGAAAGTAGAGAATTCCATGGTATAGCTGTAAGATGTTCATTAATTTTTGAGAAATTTGCCTTCTCATACTGTTTAATCGTACCATTATTAATAGAATTTTTATGAGCTAGAAGAATGGAGAATTGGATTGTCATGTGATCGCTATTGCCCAGAGGGTCTAATACCCTCAGGTTAGTCAAAGAAGCATTCATGTTAGTCAATACTAAATCCAGAATATTATTCCCACGAGTGGGTTCTCTGACTTGTTGGGTAAGGCCAAGATCAGTGACAGCTGAAATTACCTGTAAGTCATACTGGTTAAGTCCAGAAAGTGTTTCCCAGTTAATAGATGGGAGGTTGAAATCCCCTAGAATTATTACAGACCCTTTTTCTGCTATTTGAGTAATTTCAGAAGAGAGTTGACTGAGATATGCAAAGTCTGAAGAAGGGGGGCAGTAGCAATTGCCAACCAAAATCTGAGGGTGACCTTTAGGTTGCAAATGGACCCACACACTCTCTGTTAGTATTGGTATGGAGGATTCAAAAGATGGGATATTGTTTGTGACATAAAGACTAACTCCTCTGCCTTTTTTTTCATTAGCTCTGTTTTTATAATAGAGCTTAAACCCAGGGATGTTCATTATCCATTGTTTATCCAGGTTCCCCCATGTCTCAGTAATAGCAATCAGTCCTATATTATTTTCTTGAATCTTCAACTCTAATTCAGCCATTTTGACTTTATTGAGTGATCTTGCATTGAATGATAAAACATTCAGCATTTGTAGAGTATTAAGAGATGGCTTTTTAGGCCCAGTCTCCCCCTTAAGTTTTAGTTTAAATAGTTGTTGATACATGTCAGAAATTGATAGCCGAGAAGAGAACTTCCCCTTGTGAGGATGAGAATGCTGGGATGCAAAAAGGTTCCCTTGCCATTGTTGCCAAACATGAGGAAATCACATGTACAGATCCCACATAGCTCCACACCCCAGGACAGGCACATACTGGTCAGTATTCACCACTATGAGTTGCCTGTCCATGCCCACCCCCACCGGCTCACAGCTGTGTGAGGGTGGAGTGTAGCTGTACAGGAGTGGATTGTGGGATGCAGGCAGGCATCCAATTTGATGCCTGTCCTGGGTCCCAAAGTGGATCCCCTGCTGCGTGTGTGCAGGGGATCCTGGAAAGGCACAGACCCTGCTAGCAGATACTGATGGGTGCATGCCTGAATGGCTGACCCCAGCTCTCCCTGCCAGCCTTTTGCATACTTTTCAATCTTTTGTGACTAAAATGAAGGACGCTAACACTCAAAATGAGGGACAATGAGGGTGATTGACCCTCATAATGAGGTACACACAGAGGCGTCATGCCCACAGGGCCCAAGGGGGCATGTGCCCCCCCATAATTGTTGAGAGGGCTGTACAGGAAAAATCATAAGTATTTATTTTTTAATGGCATACATGGCTGCCAATAATGCAGGTTTTTCACTGTCATTTTGGTAAGGTGCTGGGGTGGGGCCAGTTTGTTATTACAATGATTAGCTATTGCAGCCTGTCATGTGCTGGTGAGTCAACTTGCTTCGGGGATGATTGAGCACCAGTAAAATGAGAGCGTGAGAGTAAGACGGACAGTCTGAGACAACCAGCGCTGTGATTGGTTGCTGCCAGGCATTTACTATGTGACACGTCCACTCCAACGAAAGCACCAATCAAGCTAAGTGGCTGCACATCGGAGCCTGGAGGCGCAAAAAAGAAGCTCGCGCTGCAATGAACGGTCGTTCTTCCATGGCAAGTCCTTTGGTTGACCTCTCACATGCAGACACAGAGAGACCCGCAGCATCAGTCTGTCCTGTTGGCAGTAAGAGAGACAAGCCTGCCCACCCGGTGGAAGTCTTGTGAAATTTCTGGCTGCCTGCTTGAAGGATCGATTGCTTCCTTCATCCTTCCACACTGCAGTCACTCCTTGATTAAAAAGGTAGGTCAGACTCAGTAGTCAGTAGTTGCTGTAACAAATTCATGCTAGGGTAGCAAATTTACTGCTATTGAACTTCTTGGCAATTTGCAGTGCCTTAGTTCTTTTCCTTCATGCATGGTCCACATCTTGCTGCATCGAGCAACCCCACACTGCTGCCTGTATTTGCCCAGACTGGTATCTCACTAATTTACATTTTAGAAACAGTCCCTCACTCGGATTCCAGTGCACGTCGTGACCGTCGTCTTGAGTATTTCCCATACTGATCTCTCCCAATTAATTTCTCTGTGCCCTGCATTGCTCATTCACGTTTTATCCCCTCCAATTTTTTTTATCCGTTGCATGAGTACCCTGTTGTTCGCGCCCCTCTAAAAGCTTATTACTGAAATCTCCCTGCTGCCTTTACTGTAACTTCACCATGGAACGAAACAGTCATGCTCTCTGCAAAAACTAGATTACCAGAAGTTTGGGGACAAAATTCGCCATCTTTGCAAATGTGTAACACTTACTGTACAGGAAGCCTGACTTACTGTTTGTTGCTTTGCCCCTGAATACAGCATAGGAAAGACAATATGAGCATTCCTTAAGTTGTAATACATATAGACGCAGGTATTGTTGGATAACATTTCACAATTTACTGCATTGTTTCAGACTTGTTGAAAAAGATCAGTCTTTTTTGGAAGTTGCTGTGTTACACATAGGGAGTGGGACTATTTGGGTAGGTATTGTAGTGACACACGTATACACACACATAGGTAGATAACGAGTTGCAGTGTTTTTATAGACTTCATTTACAAGAGACATTAAAAAGTTGTAGTGATATGGTTCTGCTTGTATAACATAGTACCCCCATTTCTTTACCCCTCGACTTCGACCACTGAGCTGTCGTGGCCACAACATACAAGTGGGTGACAAAAGTTGGACTGGCCCACCTGGATACCTGGAAATTTCCAGGTGTGCCCCCCATCAGCTGGGTAACTGGTCACTTTCTGAACTCTGAAAACTTGCATTTATCATCTTTTTTTCTTTTTATTGAGGAATAAATACAAAGGTAGCAGCAGAAAGAAGGAATTGATTACATACAAATGCATCTTACATTTCTTATAATTTGCAGACAGAGTTTTAACACATTGAATCATAACAATGACTTATATATGAATATCTTAGTAGAGAAACAGATATATTAATATATTAATCCAAGCAGTATGAAATATCAGGCTGGTTAACTGACCAGTTCATGGGGGTTTCAATAAGTCCTTCATGTTGAATCCCACAGGGGTGGGAGGGGATCTAATGACTCAAGCCATGTAGGGAGCCTACATATTTACAAAGGCTGTGCTTGTCTACTTGGCGAAGTGAATAAGACGCATTCGGGAGTCTAAGTACTCCATTGCTTCTAACCATGTTTGAAAGGCTGGAGGACTTGATGTCTGCCATTTCATTAGAGTTAGTCAGAGAAGTTCCACGGAAGCCAGTGTGAGCCATATCAGCTGCGCATTAGTCATCGGCCAGCTAACTGGAACAACACTGAGTAACCAGAAAGAGGGGGAGTGAGGCAAAGCGCATGCCAAGGTGTGGGAGCAGAACTGGATCACTTTCCTCCATACCACTTGGAGTGGTTTGCAGCTCCACAATATGTGCAGTAGATCCGCCCCTGGGACCTGACATCTCCAGCATTGGTTATTGGGTAACAATCCTATTTTATGCAGCTGATTAGGGGTTCTATATCAGAGGTGAATAACTCTGTTTTTAATAAGAAGGCTCCTCTGGTCCACACAGGCCGTATGTGCAAGCTGCCAACAATTAGACCATTCCTGAGGAGTAACTGAGATTCCAAGCATTTTTTCCCACCTGTTTTTAGCAGGCAGAGATGGGTCTGGATCAGAGTCTCTAACCTAAAATTGAATCATACTTGCTAACCCTTTACTTTGTTTAGACCATCGGGAGATTGGGAGTGTTTCCTTAGAGGGGCCTCGATTCACCCTGCAACCCATTCACTTACAGTTAATTCTGCACCAGACACCATGCAAACTATCATCTTTTTTCTAAATAAATGGGGGTATCTGGGACACTGTAGATAAATGTAAGATGGAAACACAGAGTGGGAATGTATCAGACTGAAGTGAAATATTGATATGAGTGTGTCACCCTAGTCCCTCCTGCACTGATTTTCCAGGTGGGCCCTTGTATCCTCTTTCCAAGTGGTTCCTCTGTATCCCAGTCCAACACTGAAGAGGAGAGATCACAGCTCTCAGCTTATATTACTTTTGCATAGTGCTATGATTTTTATACTCAAATTTACTCATGTCACCTGGGCACACTACACTATAAGCACCACTCTCTCCCAAGGGTATGTGAAGCCTCTGATTGGGTGCTCCACATTTCCTCCAGATACGGGCCATGGACCCTCCTATTTCATCTGTCACACATGACGTCACTCTGGGACAAATGTATCTTACTGCCAACCTCTGCATTCTGGCAGCCGCTTCCTGATTTACCACATTGTGCAACATGCACAGACTACTAGTCTACTACTCTTGTTGAGCAGCCTTTTGCATTATGTGAAACTGTGTCAAAAGCAGCATTGTTGTATCATGCTTATATTGTTACCATACTTGCCTCACCTGCTAATCAGTTACAAAATGATGATTGATTATGTCAATTGATGTAACACAATGAACATATGAAACAGTAAATATAACTGTCTGTCCTACTGCAAATACTGTTTCCAATCTGTATGTGTATTATTATTATTATTATTTATTTGTTCTTAATTATCTTACTGTGAATGGGGGGAGTTGTATACTGTGAAATTTTCATTGTAAAAATCTACCCTTCCCAACATGGTTGAACCTGGGAACGAGCTGATATTCAGTCACTGTGCTTTACCCAAAGTACAGAATTTTACATAAAAAAAAAAAAGAAAACAGATGACATGTCATTATTATTCAAATATAACATTTACAGTTGACTATAATGACAACAAATTGATAGTGAATTCCTGTCATTTAGAAGTCAATGGATCAGCTACAAGTGGACTAAATAGTTATGTGATTACATATCATAAAACTAAACTTGTGCATTATGTGAGTCTTTTATGATAAAAGACTGGCAAAATGCACAAGTTCTGACTAAGTGTTAAAAAAATGCAAAAGGTAACTCTAAGTACAATGAACAAAGGACAAAACAATTAATCATTTCTATAACCTATATCAGTATTATGTTACTTAGCTTGTTGGGGAACAGCTTTCTGGGCTGCTAAAAGTCACCAAAATGCACCATTTGACTTCAGTTTTTCAAAATTTTCCCGGGGGGGCATGCACCCGGACCCCCCTAGAGAGGTTGAGATTTTGTGCCCCTCCAGAATCTCTGACTGCATGACGCCCCTGGGTACACATCTGCAAATATGGAGATACAAAATCAGAAAACTGTGGAGACCATTGTGTTTACTTGTAACAAGTTTAGTTTTGATTAGGCATCTTAGAATTAATAAATGCTTGCTTTAATGTCTGAATTGTAAGCACTTGCTTTGTGTGGGAAATGCCTTTTGTACGACAGATGGCTGAGGGACAGAGGACATTTGAGGAGTAACATAAGGGATGTCCCTCTTAATGAAGGACACTTGAGAGGTTTGACCCAGTGAGCTGGGACAGCAGTGTGTTGGGGGCACTTAACTGGCCCAGCACTCTGCACCTTAGTGAATGTTGTGGAGTGTGGGCACGCCCCCTCACACATCCCCAGACCACCAGTGGCACATAGCTGCACAGGCAGCTGGAAGATCTGGTGCACAAGGGGCTAGCGTACCTGTAGTCAATGCCACTGGGGTCTGCTGGATCCTTGCAGCATTGGATTCACACATAGGGTTGCTTACATGCCTCAGATATGCAGAGTGTAGACAACCTGATCCTTTTGTGAACAGGGCCCTATACACTGTATATAAAAAAAAAACACATACTGAACAAAGGAGAATGAATGAGACTCAATCACTGTGAAGTCTGGATGTATAGTTTTTATTTGGCAGATTTTCAAGAAATGCAGAACTATAGAATTTGAAGGCAGATAAGGACCACTTGTCCCATCCAATCTGCCCATTTCTCCCCACCTACACTATTACATAAGACTATGCGCCTGATCAACAGATCTTTCTCACTCCCCCTTCCTTTCCACTATGATTCCTTTGTGCTTATCCATTGAATTCTTGAATCCTACCACCTCCACTGGGAGGTTGTTCCAGGAAGCCACCACTCTTTCTGTGAAAATGTACTTCCTCGCATCTCTCTTGAATCTACCCCCTCCAGCTTCATAGCATGTCCCAGTGTTCTTGAACACCTTCTCTTCTGAAATATACTCCTCTCCTGTACCTTATTTACCCCTGTGAGGTATTTAAAGGTCTTTATCAAATCTTCCCTCTCCCTCCTCTGTTCAAGGGTGTACATATTTGTGAGAGAACTTACACTGGAGGAACCGCTGTCAGGGAGTAACCACCACTCAGTATGGCTCACATTAGATATGGGCAAGGAAGGGAGCGGAATCTGGCACAAGAGTGCTGGACTTCAGGATGGCTAACTTTGGGAGGATGGAGGAAATGGTAAAAGGGTACCTAGCCAGAATTCAATCTAGTATGGACACTAACCACAGGTGGGAGCTCATAAAGCTGGGGATAGTGGAAGCAACCAAAACCTGATGCAATACCCAGAGCAAGAAGGCTAAGGCTAAGAAACTGAGCTGGCTGAGCAAGGAGGTCATGGAAAAGGTAGGGAGGAAAAAAGCTGCCTTTAGGAAGTACAAGAAAACAGGGAGAGGGGAGGACAGGGAGGAGTACTTGATGGAATCAAAGGAGGTGACAAGGGCAGTAAGGGAAGCCAAGGCATCTACAGAACTCAGGCTGGCACAAGGCATTAAGAAGGGGGAGAAGGACTTCTGTAGGCACATCAGGGAAAAAAGGAGCCGTAAGGACCACATAGTAAGGATTAGGAAGGAGGGGGGTTGGGTGGAAGCAGGGTGCGATAAGGCAGAACTACTAAATGAGTGCTTCTGCTCAGTATTTACTAAAGAGAAGAGGGGTGACACACAAGGGGAGAAATGGCAGAAACAGGGGAGGGGTGACAGATGGGGAAATCATGGAGACAGAGTTCGGGAGGGTTTGAAGGCACTGAGGGTGGATAAGGCGCCAGGCCCAGATGGCATACACCCCAGGGTACTGAAGGAGCTGGCAGAGGTCCTTGCAGGACCTTTGGCAGACCTATTTAATACCTCACTACATTCGGGGTGTGTACCTCAGGACTGGAGGATGGCTCATGTGGTGCCCGTCCACAAGAGTGGCCCCAAGGATGAACCGGGAAACTACAGACCAATGAGTCTCACATCCAGCATGGGTAAGCTAATGGAGACTATCCTGAAGGAAAGGCTGGTGGGCCTCCTAGAGGCCAAAGGACTACAGGACAGCAGACAAATCCTGCCAAACCAACCTGGTGGAGTTCTATGACTGGGTAACTATGCAACTGGACAGGGGCCATGCAATGGATGTCCTGTATCTGGACTTCAGTAAGGCATTTGACTCGGTGCCACATGGAAGGCTGGGAAGGAAGTTAGTGGGCACAGGGGCAGGTGCAAAGCTGGTGAGATGGGTAGGGAACTGGTTTCAGGGAAGGCAACAGAGGGTGTTGGTGGGTGGGGAGCTCTCACAACCAAGGGTAGTGATGAGCAGTGTTCCACAGGGCTCGGTGTTAGGACCAGTGTTGTTTGGGATATTCATTGCAGACAAATCATTAGACATGAAGAGAAAGATCAGTCTGTTTGCTGATGATACCAAGGTAGGAGCAGTGGTGGATTACCTAGGGGGATGGCAGGGGTTGCAGGATGATCTGGCAAAGCTTGAAACCTGGTCAGACACCTGGCAACTGGGGTTTAATGCCAAAAAGTGCAAGGTGCTGCATTTTGGGATGAAGAACCCAAGGAGGAGTTACCAGCTGGGGGGAATGCACCTAGCCCAGACAGAGGAGGAGGAGAAGGATCTGGGGGTGCTCATTACAGGGTCAATGAACAACTCAGCACAATGTAGGAAGGCAGCTGCAAAGGCCAATAAAATGTTGGGTTGTATTGCAAGGGGTATATCCTCAAGGAGGGAGGAGGTGATTCTGCCATGGTATAGGTCATTAGTTAGACTGCACCTGGAGTACTGCATGCAGTACTGGTGCCTGTATCTGAAGAGGGACATTAAGTTACTGGAGGGGGTTCAGCGTAGGGTGACAAAGATGATCAGGGGGTTGGGGGACTTATCATAGGAGAGGAGGCTGAGGGAGTTGAACATGTACTGACTGGAGGAGAGGAGGGATGGGGGGACATGATTGAAACCTTTAAGTACATGGAATGAATAAACAGGACAGATACAGAGGGGCTGTTCAAAGTAAGGGAGGGGAGGGACACAAGGGGCCATGATATGAGACTGGAGGGAGGAAGGTTCAGGAGAGAGATGAGGAGACATTTTTTTACAGAGAGGGTGGTGACTGGGTGGACTGCATTACGTGTAGAAGCGGTATCCAGTAGAACAATGGACTGCTTTAAAAGGGGATGTGACAGGACAAGGGGGAGGATCAATGAAGGGGAAGAGTGAAAGGGAGGGGCAGCTGCAGAATAAGGGGTGCTAGCTGCACATTCGCGCAGACTTGATAGACCTCTAGGCCTTTATCTGTGGGCAAATTTTGTATGTTCATATATTGAGATCCTTTAGTCTCTCCTCATAGGGATTTTGATGCAGACCCTACACCATTTTAGTTGCCCTCCAGTGGACCGCCTCCACTCTGTCTATGTCCTTCTGGAAGTGTGGTCTCCAGAACTGGACACAATACACTAGGGGGGTCTTACCAGCAATCTATATAGAGACAACTCCACCACACATTTTCTGCTGGAGATATCCCTCCCTATGCACCCCATCATCCCACTTGCCCTCCTGATTGCCTCATCGCACTGCATGGCTACTTTTAGGTAATCTGATATGATTATCCCCAGGTCTCTTTCCTGCTTGGTGGTCATCAATATCACTCCACTCATTTTGTACTCCACTCCTGGGTTCCTATGCCCTAACAGCATTATTTTGCACTTTTTAGCATTGAAACCCAGCTACCATATCCTTGACCACCCTTTTAGGTTTCTCAGGTCTCTGCTTATCCTTTCTGCCCTCCCCCGGAGTGTCCATCCTATTGCAAATGTTGGAGTCATCCACAAAGAGGCCGACCTTCCCTTTCACTTCCTATGCAATGTCACTTATAAAGACATTAAGGAGGACTGATCCTAACACTGATCCCTGAGGCACCCCACTAGTCACCCTCCCTTCCTGGATGTGAACTCCATTTACCAACACCTTTTGTCTCCTATCCCCCAAACCAATTTCTCATCCAGTTTACTAAATTTGGACCCATTCCTAAGCTACCTAGCTTGCTTACTAGTCTCCTATGTGGAACGGTGTCAAACACCTTACTGAAATCTAAATAGGCCACGTCCACCACTCCTCCGTGGTCTAGTTCCTTGGTCATCCAGTCAAAGAAATCTATAAGATTTATTTGATATAACCTCCCCCTTGTGAATCCATGCTGCCTTGGGTCTTGTAACCCACTGCATTCAATATATTGCACAATCCTTTCTTTCAGCAGTGATTCCATTAACTTTCCCACCACCGATGTCAGGCTTACTGGTCTATACAGTAATTGGCCAGCTTCCTCTCTGCTACCACTTTTGTGTAGTTGGATCACATCCACCCTTCTCCAGTCCTCTGAAACCACTCTTATTTCCAGTGAGCTGTTAAATAGAACTGTCAGAGGTGCAGCCAGTATTTCCCTGAGCTCCCTCAATACCCTTGGATGCACCCCATCTGGCCCCATTGTTTTGTCCACCTTCAGATTAGCAAGTCCCTTCATGACTTTTTCCTCCACTAGTGTCAACCTTCTCCTGCCAAGGCTTTTATTCCTTACTCTATGAACACTGAACAAAAGTATTTGTTTGGGATGTTTGCCTTTTCCTGGTCCCCTCATCATAGTTAACCATTCCCTTTTTAACCTCACTGTCCCAACCCTGGCCTTCCTCTTTTCACTTACATATCAAAAACATGTCTTATCCCCTTTTGTTACCTGCTGGGCTTCTCTCTCTTCAGTTTGCACCTTTGCAGGAGAGACTGAGGATGCTCCCAGGGTTGGAGAGCAGCACAAACCACTCCAGGATGCTCTCTCCTTCACAAGACCCCGATCGACACCACTGAGGATTGCTGAGAGGAGGATTGGGAAGCATCAACAAAAACCTCTAAGCCACACACAGGGGAAGGACCACAGTCACTCACCAAGGACCAGAGACACAGTATGATTCCAGGCCTATCCTGCTTCACCCAATCTGTTGCCAATAGAAAAAAAAGGTGCAAGCTGGCACCAAATTTAAACTCCTCTCACCAGCATAATTAAGGGCTTTCAACAGAAGCCACTAAGGAGAGATCAAGAATGCTCCAGGGGTCATAGAATAGTGCAAGCCACTCGAGTCTGCTTTCCCCTGCACAAGACTCTGATTGACACCACTGAAGATTGCTGCCAGAAGGATTGGGAAGCAACCACAAAAAGCCACATACAGAGGAAGTGCTACAGCCACTCACCGAGGAGCAAAGATATAGTTAGGATTCCAGACCCCTCCTGCGTCACCCTAGCTGAGCCAATAGAATAAAAGCTGCAAGCTGGCACCAAATTTTAACTCTGGTTGACAGCATAAATAAGTGCTTTCAACAGAAGCAGCTGAGTAGAGATCGAGGATGCTACAGGGATCATAGAGCAGTGCAAGCCACTTCAGGCTACTCTCCCCTGCACAAGACCCCAGTCACCACCAATGAGGATCACTGCCAGAAGGATGAGAAAGCAGCCACAAAAAGCCACAAGCCATGCACAGGGGATGTGTCATAGCCGCTCACTGAGAAGCACAGATATAGTTTGGATTCCAGGCCCCTCCTGCTTCACCATAGCTGGGCCAACAGAAAAAAAGCTGCAAGCTGACACCAAATTTAAACTTCTCTCACCAGCATAATTACGGGCTTTCAACAGAAGCCACTAAGGAGAGATCAAGAATGCTCCAGGGGTCATAGAACAGTGCAAGCCACTCGAGGCTGCTTTCCCCTGCACAAGACCCTGATTGACACCACCGAGGATTGCTGCCAGAAGGATTGGGAAGCAACCACAAAAAGCCACATACAGAGGAAGTGCTACAGCCACTCACCGAGGAGCAAAGACATAGTTAGGATTCCAGGCCCCTCCTGCTTTACCCTAGCAGGGCCAATAGAAAAAAAGCTGCAAGCTGGCACCAAATTTAAACTTCAGCCACCAGCATAAATGAGGACTTCCAGCAGAAGCCACTGAAGAGAGATTGAGGACATTCTCAGGTGTCAGAGAGCAGTGCAAGCCACTTCAGGCTGCTCTACCCTGCACAAGACCCCAACTGATGCTGCTAAGGATTGCCACCAGTAGGATTGGGAAGCAACCGCAAAAAGACACACACAAGGGAAGTGCTACAGCTGCTCACTGAGGAGCAAAGACACAGTTAGGATTCCAAGCTCCTCCTGCTTTACCCTAGCTGGGCCAACAGAAAAAAAGCTGCAAGCTGGTGCCAAATTAAAACTCCATCCACCAGCATAAAAAAGAGCTTCCAACAGAAGCCACTGAGGAGAGATCAAGGATGCTCTGGGGGGTAGGGGACTGCTCTCCCCTGCACAAAACCCTGATCAATGCCACCAAGGATCGCAGACAGAAGGATTAGGAAGGGGCCACAAAAAGCCACAAGTGGTGCACTGGGGAAGTGCCACAGCCACTCACTGAGGAGCACAGACACAGTTTGTATTTTTTTCTGTCCTCCCACCCCCACCCTGACCTCTGTTAAATACCCAGAGACAGAGGTGGAGAAATAAACAAAGGTTCTGGGCAGCTGAGATAGATGGAGGCTTTACAGAAGGTACAGGGAAAGCCAGGATAGGTGGAGGTGCACTGGATATCATTGCCCAGAGGAGAATGGTAACCATATCAGCAGAAGTTAAACTCTGAGGGGAGGAGCACCAGGGATTGGGGCAGGACACTTGGTATGTGAGGCAGTAAATATGGGGAGGATAACAGCCCAAAGAAAGGACGGCTATGCTGAAAACAACCACCTTGAAGAAAAATCGGACAAACTGCATAGATATTGATGCAAAGGGGGTCAATCTAAAAATTTGTATTCAGGTAGCTGCAATTATAGTATTTAACTTTCTATGCTGATGTATTTCAATTGAATAAGAAATTTCTAGCTCTTAAGGCAGACTGAGGTAGGAGGGTGAGATGGAGGAACTGCACAAAGTAAGGTCAGGCTGTTTCAAAACTTGTTTCAGATAATATATATTTCACTGGCCTACCCAACCAGTATAGTGTTATGCTTGTGCAACTGTTGTTAGTTTGGTTTTGGCTGTTCACACTGTGTATTCCAGAATAATTACCACCCTGTAGGGGTACGAAGACAAAGAACCCTTGGAGAGGGTTCCACCCCTAGAGGTGCAACGGGAAGGTTCCTGTGGCTAAAGGTACCTTAGGAATCCCCCTAAGGAGAGAGTGCTGCAGCTGGAGGAGGAGGGCAGGATGGTGGGGCAAAGAAAAAATGCTTCACAGTGAGGCTTAGAGGAACTACTTATATAGCTCAGGAAGTGGGAGTGGCTGGCTGCTTGGCCACCAAACTACAGGCAAGCCTTTCATTTCACTAGCCTATGCAGCCAGTATAGTGTTATGCTTGTGGAACTGTGTTAGTTTGGTTTTGGTTATTCGCACTCTGTATTCCAGAGGAATTACCACCCTGTAGCGGTACAAAGGCAAGGAACCCTCAGAGAGGGTTCCACCCCTAGAGGTGCAATGGGATGGTTCCCCCAGCTAAAAGTACCTTAGGAATCCCCCCAAAATGTAGTATCATCCCCAAAAGGAGGCAACATGAGTATATGAGCAAGCAGTAACTGTAACATAGCAGTTGTAACTGTAACATAGTATTAGAGAAGTATAGGCAGTTTGATAATGCAATGAGATGCTCAGTTGTCATAATGACTGCCCAGGGCTGCATAGCAGGATACTGATGGTTTGCTTAGAGAGTAGGGTATCCCCTAAGGAGAGAGGGAGTGGCTAGACATTCTCCACCTCCATCCAACAGCAGAACCTACCTAAAGAAACTAAGGGAATCAACTAAGCTAACTAAGTGTTATGACCTGAGGCAATGAAGGAGAGAAAAAAAAACCCTATGAGGAGGAAATCTCTGGGGATCAAAGGTCTAGATCACCTTCCCTCCAGGCTTGGGATAATTTATTAGTGATGGCTCTGCAGCTGCAATTTGGAAAACCCAATTAAAGGGAGGTAGAAAATATTCCAATTTGGAGGAAGGCTGTCATTCAAGCCCTCTAGAGGGAATGCTGTGGAAGGTTACGAGAAAACTCTGTAACAATACATGCATCCAAAGCAAAGGAGGAGCGTGACAACTGTTGAGGCACTCACCTGGCCTACCCACCCTAAATCAAACCAGATGAACCAGAGGCAGTTGTAGGGAGGATGCAATGAAGGTGCCTCGCTAGGGAAACACTATATAGTGAGACACTAGAGCCAAAGGAGATCATCATAACCACCTTTCACTGCTAGTCTTAAATTCTACACCAGGAGCTACTGTTGCATAGCAGACAGTTAAAGCCAAACCCGGGGTGAAGGCATTTCCAGCTATGGTCCAGGTGAGAAGGATCCCACCCCAAGTTGGACATGCTCAAGATGCAGACTTAAAGCAGAGTGAGACCATCAGCTGCAGGAACCCTGCACCAAAATAGAATGGCTGGCATTCCCCAGAAATTGAGAGCTGAAAAGCTGCTGAGCTGAATGAGCACAGCGTGCTGAGATCATGATGAGCATTGAGTGCTGAGACCTTGCAAGGTCAAATGCAGATTGAATGCAGCAGAATCCCAGACTGAAGCCAGAGGGATGGCAGTAGGCATAAAGCAATGGTTTGTGTAAGCAAGGAGTAATGGTCGCAAAAGCAAGTGTGAACCTGATAGGTCAGTAAGCAGTAGTAGTGGTAGGTGGACGTGCATAACAAACTGTATAGCAATTAAACAACACTGATTTGGAGGCAAGCCCGCCAGACATGAATAGCCAAATCAAGGTGACAAACACTGAGGATTTTCAGCGGTGAGGCAAGATTTAAAAACAAGCTATATTAACAGCTTCAGCAGGAGCTTAGTTGGCTGACCTCAGAGTTGTAACTGCAATGAAACATGGAAACAAATGCTTTGAAGCAAGTGTAGCCAGGAAGTGCAATGAAGCTCAGGTGAAAAGAATTAAGTATGCAATATGGAGAAGCTATGGTAGAGCTGAAACACACAGATACTAATAGCAGTTGTATTGGAGTAGTTTGAGCTCAGTGAGCATAGTGCAAAAAACACAAGCACTGGGTACAATAGTAAGTAAAGTAAACAGCAGTGGCTGCAATTGTAGGTAAGTGAAAGCAGTAGCATAAGCTCTGAGTAGGTTTGTAGTTGCAGTGCAAGTAATTTGAGAGTTGTAACTGAAAGCAAGCAGTATGAGCTCTGTAGTAGCAGTATGATAGGAGTTTAGAACAAAGCACCCCAAAAAGACAAAACCAAAACACAGCAAAACAGAAAACAGGGAAGGCCAAAAAACAAGAAACATAAACACAAGGAAGCATACAGCTGGAGGAAAATACAAACCAGAAGCAGGAAAACAAACACCAAAGTCCAGCAGAGACACTCAGAAACAGCAGGCTGGGGGGGTAGGCCCCAGCCAGCTCAGAGGACAAACCAACATAGCTCCCGGCTGCAAAGAAAAAATGCTTCACAGTGAGGCTTGGAGGAACTGCTTATATAGCTCAGGAAGTGGAAGTGGCTGGATGCTTGGCCACCAAACTACAGGCAAGCCTTTCATATAGTATGTATATAGTATGTATATAGTATGCACAGTAACTTTTTATGCTGATGTGTTTCAGTTCAAAACTTGTTTCTGATAATTTCACGTTCTGTTTAAAAGGGATGATTTTCTTGTAAAATTGTTTAAGAGCTAGACAGTTTAAAGCTCTAGGGGCCACCTGGGATGAGGAGTGAGAAAGGTGTAAATTATAGGGCCAAACTACTTTCGAACTGGATAGGTTTTCAGCCATCAAGGGTTGAATACTCTTTGATTTTGAGGTAGGTAACCCTGCTGTGAAGAAAGGCAAAGTTGCTTTCAACTTTATTGTTTTCATCTGCTTCGGGTTAGTTACTCTTTGGCTTTACTGCTAAGAGCCCTACTAGGATTAGGGTCATAGGGGCTTTCAACATGTTGGATTAATCTGTGTAGGGTGCTACTCCCTATGATTTGTACTGGGGAGCCCAACTGAGAAGACTGTCACAAATATGACATGGGAGAGAGGGGCTAGAAGGGATCAGGAGGGGGGACCATGGAAGGAGGTGAACGGGGGAGGAAAGAGGTGTACACCACGGTGATGGCCAGGGGCAGTGGAGGGGGGTTGCACTAGAGGAAGGCAGGGAGTGGAGGTTCAGGAGGAGGGAGGATAGTAGGGTGTAATGGATGTGAGGCAGCTGTATTCATGTACACCCTGTGGAAATTAGGAGAACATCCAGTCTGTCAAAAATTTAGGAGGCTGCAAGTGGAAATGGCATGGCTAAGAAGGAAAGTAGAGAGTATGACAGGGAAAGGTCACTGGATGGAAGATAGCAGACAGCAGGGCTGGAGGGATGGGAAGACAGTGGGGGGGAGCAACCTGGGGGCCTGTGGGAGCACAGCCAGGACAGAAAGAGAGGGCAAAGCACAAGAGCACATGAACACAAAGGCAATAGACTACATAAAAAGGGTTACAAAGGTGTTAAACAGATATTGGCCTTTAGCCAGGCTACTGGAACAAGAGGAAATAGAAAGGAGGGGATCTGAAGAAAACAGAGCAGGGGCATGACAACCAAATAGTTTCAAGGATAAGGGAAAAACTAATAGAAATGGTGCATGAAAAGGGAGCAGGGATGGCATGATAAAAGAGGTTAAAAATGTAGAGGGATGGGGACTAATGGCCGAGGGCAGGAAGCTAATAAAAAAGGTGCAGAGGGGAAGGAGGAAAGGGGAGGGGAGAACAAGAAAAAGTGAGACAGGAAGGGAAATATAAGGGGTGCAGAGGAAAATGAGGAAGGGGAGGCAGGTGAGGGACTGCTGCACAGATGTATTTGTAGGGGATGGAACCAAAGTGAGAAGGAAAAGGGAATGAGTGGGGGCAATGGGGGGTGAAGAAATGGGGAAGGGGATGGGACTGGGCAGCATGAAAGAGGGCAAGTGGAAGCAGTGATGGCATTCACTGAGGTAAGGAAGGTGGAAGGCCAGGGAGGAAGCATGAGGAAATCAAGAACAAGACAGAAAAGGGTCACCGAGGCAGCCATGGTGGTCCAAAATACAAAATCAGTAATAGTATATGAGGACTCAATAATAAAGGGGATCCATTGGTTGAGAAAGGGAGTAGCTTTTAAGGAGAGATCAGTTCTTTGTGATTTGGGGATGGAGGCAAACAGGGTGCTTCCAAGGATCAGAGAATGCATTAGGTTGGAGGTAAACTACACCTAATCCTACACCTCAGAACAAACTATCTAGCTGAGGAAGAGGTGGAAGAGGTACAGAGGAGGTTCATGGAGCTAGTTCATGGTTGTAAGGGGAGAGCCAGCTCTGTGGCTTTTTGGGAAGTGCTACCGGTACACTGCGCTAGCATAGCTCACCAGCTAAGGATCAGGGATTTTAACCACTGGCTGAGACAGTGGTGTAGGAGGGAAGAAAATGTATGTTTAGTGGTCTGAAAGATACGTGGGTGAACAGACACCTGTATGCAAGGGGCAGGCTGCATATAAACAATGAGGGGGCCAGACTGTTAAGGGGAAAACTGCAGGGATACATTGATGAAATCCTCATGGATCCCTTAAAGCAGTGAAGGGAAATATGAAGCTAGGGAACAGCTTACAAAAGAGGCTGGTGGAGCTTTCCTAATTCCTGCTCCCCACAAACTGGGGTCAGGAGATACTAGTAGAAAGGAGAATGAAGGAGGGAGGTTAGGTAGAAGGGATTACTGACAAATGCTAAGAGTCTGGGAATTAAGATGGGGGACCTGGAGGCAGTGGATGGAGGAGGAAGACCCAGACCTGATAGCAATTATTGACACATGGTGGACAGAAAAAGACATCTGAGAAGTGAAAATACCAGGGTATGGTCTTTTCAGGAGAGACAGAATAGAAAAAGAGGGGGAGTGGTAGCCCTGTGCATGTGAGAAGGAATAAGAGCAACTGTGAGTGGGGGAAAGCAAGGATCAGTGGAGATCCTTTGGGACATGCTAGATAAATGGACAGGGGAGGCAGTAAGGATGGGGTGGACTACAGACCACCAGATCAGGAGGAGGAAGTGGACAGGGAGATGGTCAGGGAGATACAGGGACGACTAGAAAAAGGGAAATCCTAATAGTGGGAGATCTGAATCTTTCAGATGTGGAACGGGAAACCCCAGCAGCAGCTTTCGAAAGGAGCAGAGTGCTGTTGGAGCCCATGCAGGAGGCATTTATTTACCAACTGGTAAAAGAGCCCACTAGAGGAGGGACCATACTGAATCTGGTCATGACTAATGGGTATGCTGTGGAGGATGTAGAGGTAGGGAAAAGTTTGGGAGACAATGACCACAGGATGGTAAGATTTAGCCTCTGGGCAGGCTTGGTAAAGAACAGGACCACCACCAGAGTACTGGAATTCAGAAAAGCAGATTTTAGAAAAATGAAAGAAATTCTACAAAGGGGAAAAGGAAAGGGGAAAGGGAACCTTGTTTAACCAGGAGTATCACACTAAGCTGAAGCTTGTTTCCAGATGCAACCTGGAAGCACAAGAAAGTTAACAGACTTGCTCAAGATCACACAGTATGCACCTAGGCGGCTGTGGGATTCAAACCCAGGTCTCCAGATCTGTAGCTTAGAGCCTTAACCCACTGCTCTATACTGCCTCCAAGTATAGGGAACTAGAGGAAAAGAGAAACCTGGAAGACAGAGGAGCCATGGGGGGTAATCAAAAGGGGAATTCTGCTGGCAACTGAGCAATGCATCAGGAGGGTGAGTAAGAGTAAAAGAGGAAGAAAAGCACTCTGGTTCATGACAGAGGTGAAGGAAGCAGTCAGAGAAAAAAAGGAAGGCATTCAGGGATACAAAGCTTCACAGGGGGTGGCAGACAAAGAAGCTTATAGAAAGAAGCTAAATGAAGCCAGGAAAATAGGCAGGTGGGCTAAGGCAGAAATGGAGGAGAAAATAGTGAGAGTGGCCAAACAGGGTGGCAAATAATTTTTCTGGTATGTGAGTATAGAAGAAAAAGCAGGCAGAGAATCATGAGTAGAGATGCAGTAAATTTAAATTTCTCCTGTGAAGTGCCTGCGAAGTGGGCACTTTGCATTGTCACTCCACTATGCGGAGTGGCCAATACAAAAGGATCACTTTGCCTTGTAATTATTACTTTGCATTGTCATTCTGCCTTAACGTGAAGTAAGGTGAAGTGACAACACTATTGGCAGCCCCTCACACACAGTCACCAGAATTAATGTGCATCCCCAAAATGCTACTGTCTTGTGTCCAGAAAACTCCGCAGTGCTGACGAAGTGACATGAGAGCACAACAAGAAATGCAAAGCCTCCCAGAATTAACGGCGCTCTCAGTCATGTGTGTAGTGGTCATCACACACAGTCACCAGAATTAATGTGCATCCCCAAAATGCTACTGTCTTGTGTCCAGAAAATTCCCCAGTGCTGAAGAAGTGAAATGAGAGCATAACAAAAAATGCAAAGTCTCCCAGAATTAATAGCACACTTAGTCATGCATGCAGTGGTCACACAGTCACCAGAATTAATGTGCATCCCCAAAATGCTACTGTCTTGTGTCCAGAAAATCCCCCAGGGCTGATGAAGTGAAATGAGAGCATAACAAGAAATGCAAAGTCTCCCAGAATTAATGGCGCACTCAGTCATGCATGCAGTGGTCACACACAGTCACCAGAATTAATATGCATCCCCCAAAATGCTACCTTCTTGTGTCCAGAAAATTCCCCAGTGCTGACAAAGTGAAATGAGAGGGTAACAAAAAATGCAAAGTCTCCCAGAATTAATGGTGCACTGCAAATGCACAGACAGATTAAGATTGTGCTGTGCACTCAAGAGATGCAGTTGCAAAGGCACAACAACAACACCTAACCAGTGCTTACAAGTCACAAATCCAAATCAGGAAAAGAATACCATTTGCCAGTTGGGGGGGCAGGTAGTGCATGGCAGTAACAGTCCACTACCAGTAAAGATACCACAAAGCAGTATAAAAATTCATGCAGGTGTGGTGGATAGCAGGTTCACACTGTTGCAATTACTCGGTGGCACAATAAAAGCTGTATGATATAATAGCAGGCATTGCACACATATACAAGTAATGTGTAGCAAATTGAAAACCTTTAGTAATATAATCAAATGTTTTAAACAAACTGAAATTATGCACTGCTGCACCGCAACAGTCAGCAAAAAAATTTCAAGAATTACTGAAAATATTACTGTGTGTATATTAACATAGTTACACAAGAAAAATATAACCAAAACAGAGACTGCCTTTTCCTCCCATTTAATCTACCTACACCACAGATACGCCCCTCCCCCAAAGCACACTTCGCAGTACACAGGCTGACTATTCTAAATTAACATTCAAAATCCACACACAAACAATAAACACTTGATAATATGAGCACAGGAGGGTTTCCTATAATTGATACACTAAATTTTGAGAAAAAAAAATGGCTCAAACAGGCTTTTTTAAGAACTTTTAGAGGATTTGAATCGCAGAGCTCTGAGAGGAAACTGTCTCCATCTTCCACTAAATACACACTACACAGAACTGAGGCTGTGCAGAACAATCTAAAGCCCATGTGACCTGCAATCCCATGAAGGATTGAAAATTCACCTTGGAGCTCAATAACAAGGCGAAGTGATGCGAAGTACATTGATTTCAATGTACTTTGCCTTAAAATTGGTGGAGAAGTGGTTTGGAGAAGGCAGAATAGTGCAAAGTCATTGGTTTCAATGGACTTTGCGCTCCTTATCATGATGCGAAGTACACTTTGCCCACCACAAATCATGAGACTCAAGGGAGGGGGGCTCTGGTAGAGGGTGAAGAGGACACAGTCAATATGCCGAACAGCTACTTCATCTCAGTTTTCACGGTTGATGAGGGGAAGGTCCCAGAGCTAAACAGCAGAGGATAGGTAGGTAGGGAGGGAAGTGGACAAGATCCCCTTTAAGGAAAGAAAGGTATTGGATGAACTGGGAAAGCTGCAAACAGACAAAGCAATGGGCCCCAACGGAATCCACCCAACGGTACTAAAGGAGTTAGAGCAAGAACTGGTGGCACCGCGCATGAGGTTATTTAATCTGTCACTAAACAAGGGGAGGGTCCTGGGTGATTGGAAATAGGCTGATGTGGTGCCCTTAAACAAAGGGGGAAGGAAAGGAGGAGCCGAGAAACTACTGCCCGGTTTGCCTTATCTCTGTGGTGGGAAAACTGATGAAAGTACTTATAAAGGAAAGACTAGTACACTATTTAGAAGAGGAGGGCCTTATAGATGACAGTCAGCATGGGTTCACAAGGTGGAAGGTCCTGTTAGACCAACCTGACTGAATTCTTTGATGGAGTAATGGAGATGTGTGATCGGGAGCAGTGGATGTGGCCTACCTGGATTTCAGGAAGGATTTTGACACTGTCCCACACAGGAAGCTAATAAGAAAATTGGCTAGCTTGGGGGTGGAGAAAAAGCTCACTAACTGGGTAGAAAATTGGCTGAAAGGAAGAACCCAGTGGGTGGTAGTAAATGGGGTGCACTCAAAGGAAGGAGGCGTGATGAGTGGAGTTCCCCAGGGGTACGTGCTAGGGCCCATACTGTTCAACATATACATCAGGGACATCTCAGAAGGCCTAGATGGGAAGGTGTGTCTGTTCGCAGATAACACAAAGATATGTAACAGGGTGGACATGCTGGGTGGGGTGGAAAAATGAAAGATGATCTGGCCAGGCTGGGGTAGTGGTCAGAAAGGTGGCAACTACAATTCAAAGCAAAAAAATGCAAAATTATGCACATAAGGCGTAAGAACCCATAGGCTAAATACTGTCTGGGGGTCAGGAATTGGAGGTGATAGGGCAGGAAAGGCTCTTGAGGATCATGATTTCAGATGGCCTGAAGGTTTGGAATCAATGTGATAGGGCAATGGGGAAAGCAAACTAAATGTTAGCATGCATAGGAAAGGGCTTTACAAGTAGGAAGAGGAAGGTGATCACGCCACTATACAAAACAATGGTCAGACAACATCTGGAGTATGGAGTTCAGTTCTGGAGGCCACATTTACAAGGGGATAAGGGCTGGCTGAAGAGGGACCAGAGAAGAGCAACCAAGATGGTGCAGGGGCTGCATGAGAGCTCATACAAGGAAAGGCTGGGGGAGCTAAACTTGCACACACTGGAGATGAGGAGGAAAGGGGGGATATGGTAGAAACTTTTAAATACCTGAAGAGAATAAACTGGGTGAGGGAACATAGTATTTTCAGGAGGAGTGTGAACAGTTTCACTAGGGGGCATGCATTCAAGCTGGAGTAGGGTAGATTTTGGGGAGATGTAAGGAGGAAGTACTTCACAGAGAGGGTTGTGTGTCCATGGAACAGGTTACCAGAATGAGGGTAGATTCAGTGGATGTATTCAAGACAGCTTGGGACACCTACATGGAGCTAAATAAAAGTGAGAGGGTAAGATGGACTAGACGAGGGGGTGAACAGGCAGACTACTGCAGATGGGCAGAGGGTCCGTATCTGCCAGCACGTTTCTATGTTTTCTTACTTCTTTCCCTACTTCCCTCTGGTTCCCCTGATACACCTCCCTATCCTCCTCACTCTGAGTCTCCTTATACCTTCTGAATGCTACCCTTTTAGCTTTTCCCTTTTCAGCCACCTCTTTGAAGAACCATAGCTGTCTCATTTTCCTCTTGCTTTTCCTCACTTGTTTGACACAGAGGTTTTTTCGCCTTTACTATGCTCCCTTTCATCTTCACCCACTGTTCTTCCACCCCACCCAGGTCACCCACCCCTGCTAGGTCATCCCTGAGGCATTCACACATCTTTTTAAAATCTGCCCTCCTGAAGTCTAGGACCCTCACCCCTGTGTGGTTTGATTCTGCAGCTATCATTATATTGAACCACACTGTACAGTGATCACTGATCCCCAAGTAGCCTCCCACCTTGATGTCTGCAACATTGTCCTTGTTAGAGAGTACCATGTCCAGTATTGCCCCATCATGAGTGGATTTACTGACTAGTCATCTGAGTAATGACCCCTGCAGAGATTCTAGGATGTCCCTGCTTCTAGCTGAAGCTGCTGGTGGGAGGATCCAATTTACATCTGGCAGGTTAAAGTCCCCCGTTAGCAGCACCTCCCCTTTCTCTGACATCTTGCCAATGGCTTCCACCATTACCTTATCTAATTCCTCCCCCTGTGCTGGAGGTCTGCAGATGACTCCAGTGCAACAGTGGCTCCATTCCACATCTCCAGGATGAATCACAGTACCTCTGCCTCCCCTGTATTACCTGTATGTCCATGGCTTTAATGCTTTCCCTAACATAAAGCACCACACCTCCTTCTTTCCTTCTCACCTGGTCCTTCCTGGAAAGAGTATAGACCAGTATCACCATGTCCCAGTCATGGTTTTCAGTGCACTGTGACTCAGTAATGGCCACACTATCCAGATCAGCCTCTGGCATGATGGTCTCTAAGTCTGGAATCTTATTTCCTAGACTTCAAGCATTCGCACACATGGCCTTCCAAGTTTTGATTCCACTCTGCTTGTTGCTATTGATGGGTGAACTGGTTCATCAGAAATATGAACTGACCCGAACATGCCAAAGTGTTTGTAAATGAATGGCTTCCAAACACTTTTTGCTGTTCAGATCAGTTCAGGCAGCTGCTGTATCATGGGAATCTTCCTCCCTGTGCTCACTTGGTGGGGTATAAGCTTTGGCTCCATGGGCAAGTCATTCCATCACATCACATGGAATAAATAAAAAAAAATCTTTGAAGGTAAAGAGTACTATGTCAGAGAGGGTTAGGCCAGGCACGGTCCCTGAATCTGTGTGGATAGCAGCAGTGCCTGCAGCATCGCCCTTAGAGTAGGCGGTGTGTGAAATATAAATTCTGTGTGTGTGTGTGTGTGTGAAATAAAATCTGCCAGCCAGTCATCAGTGCACCAGTGCCACTTCTTGCATACTGTCTGTGTGACCTCCCCCACCAGCAAGAAGTCAGTCATCTGTCATCAGGGAAATACAGCTGGAGGTATTTCAAATTTTCAATGGCAACTGTATGTGGACGCTCAGGTCCATCCAGTTTCTGGTGCTCTAAGAAGCACTGCCAGTGCCAAGTTCATGACTCACGTCATGTCACATCACATCACAAAGAATCACGTTCTTCCCAGTCATCAAAAATTACACCCCTTCATCTTTTTTTGGTGCAGTCCTGTTTTTGGTTTTTTAATCTTTGGTTTCATCATGAATCAGGACACCCAGTTATCATGTCTCATATCACTTATGAGTCTTGGTCCAATACGATGCTTCTGTGAGTGTTCCCATTCTGCAGGATGCCCTACCTCTTGTGTTCCATACCGAGAGCCATTGCTGAACACAACTGGTGACATTCATTACAAACACATTGTCCCCTTCTACAAAAAGTCAGACTCAGGAGACTGGTTTAAAAAATTATAGAGATCTGGGACTTGCCTGCCTTTGGACCATATCATTGTTATCTTGTGGGTGGGTGGGAGGTGCAGCCAGTACATGGCATGATTGTACTAGTAGCAGTTGTGGCAGACAAGTCCCTGATCTCACACACAGTCACTTTCTCATTCTGAGGAGAACATTTAGTTAAATGTGCCTTAACCAAATTGATTAAAATTTAAAATTGTTGCTTAGCTCTGTGTTTTGCCCTGAGGCTGATAGTAATAGTAGTAGTAGTAGCAATAGTGAAGTGGTGACTTTCGGACTGCCTGGTGCTCTGTTCTTTTTTGCCATTTTGCTTCACATAGTGTTCCACACCTACAGCTGTTGCTACACAAAAGTGGTGCCAAACATATCCCCTACAAAAAGTCAGACTCAGGTTACTGGTTAAAAAAGGTAGAGATCTAAGACTTGCCTGCCTTTGGGCCAAATCATTGCTGTCCTCCAGTAGGCACATCCACAGTCACATTATTCACTCCTCATCTCATTTCACTACTCATGCTGTTTAGTACCACTAAACAGTGGTTTCATTGCTTTTTTCTATAGATGTGTTGATTAAAAGCTGTTTAAAATGATTTTTTCACATACTGTTACCATAAAACCATAAAGGCTATAAAAGGTTTGGATAAGGTTCAGATAAGCATCCAAACCTTTTTTTTTTGCTTATCAGAACCTTTTAGAACCTCAGAACCTTTAGAAGTTCTCCCATTCCTACTTATTGCCCCCCCTTTTTCCTTTTTGCCCTCACTCCTTCCCACATCTCTTTAATGTTCCTGTTCCTTTCCCCCTTTATCTCTATCACCCCAATCCCTTTATTATTTGCACCCTGGAGGATTCCTTTCCCCTCATGTTCTCCTTACTCTCTACTTCAGACTGTAGAGGGAAGAAGTTTCTGACTCCTCGATTCCTTCTACCACCCCCTTGGCTTGTTTAAATGTTCATTGATGTAACATTTAAATCATTCACTGAGGACTGTGGTTCCTTTCCCAGATGGATGCAGGCCATCACATCTGTATGGGCCCTTATCCTACTAGGCGGGTTCCCAGTCCTGAATGTAGCCAAATCCTTCCTCTCTGCACCATTCCTTCAGTCATGAGTTGAAGCTCCTGGTGCAAATTTCCCATTCCTGTCTCCTATCATAGACAGTTAGCACCTCAGTAAAAACCACTGAGCAAGCCACCTGTCTAAGACCCCTTCCGAGCTCTCTAAACTCCCCTTACATTATCCAAGCCCCAACTCTAGTGAGGTCATTAGTCCACAGGCGGACAATGACATCCAGCTCACCCTCCCATCCTGCTGCCCTGACAATCCACAGGATTCACATCCCTTCCCTCTGGACCATGGCACCAAGTAGGCAACTAACTTGCCTCTCCCCTCTTTCCTATTCCCAAAACTATACCCCTCACAACTGAGTCCCCCACCAGAAGTTGCTTCCTCATCCTCCTCCTCTCAGGTCCTCTGCTACTCTCCTTGGAGTCTTCACTATGGAGGGCCAACACATTCCCCTTGGTCACTGCTTAGGGTGCTTCCTTCTGGCAGTCCTGCCCCACCAGAATGGCATAGGAATTTTGTAAGGGTACCAGTTTAGGAATGTGCCTCTGTCCCACCACCTCCACCCTTCCAGAGCCCACCATAATATAGCTGCTACTCCTCACTGGCATCCTCTGAGGTAATGGTGGCAGACTTAGTGTCTTCTTGGTGGGAATAAAGGTCATGGCCACACAATACCAATGTTTTGCATGCTCTGCTTAGTTATGGGATGTGTGTTTTTTTTTCTAGATGATTCCAAAAGTCCATGACATGCTATAGTAATATGTTACCATATTGTTTTGGGCTGTTGTCATAATAGTGGTAGTTATTTTGTCGAGGGCTTATTAACTCTTCATTTGGTGGTTTGCTCTCTGAAATATGAGATTGGTGCAGCTAGAACAACTTTTGTTGCAGTTTACTAGTTGATAACAAAAAGCCCTAACAAAATGAAGACTATTGTTATGACAGCATCTTTAAACAATATGCTAATGTACTACTATAGTTTCTAACAGACTTTTGAATCATCTAGAGAAAGACCACATCCCAAAACTAAGTGGGATATGTGAAATGTCAAGACAGTGTAGACTTGAAGAATTGCCAAATAAAAACTAAATATGAACATATGAATATAAGAAGAAGCTGGCAGAAAAGGCCAATGTGTCTGTCTAGTCTGCTCATATTGCAGGATCCTTAGCCTAAGCTACTTACCCTGCCCCCCAATCTGCTATTACCCTCTGTCCACCCTCCCTAGACACTTATTTTCCTTTAACTCTATACTAGCCTCCTGTGAAGCTGCCTACCATCTTCAGTGAAACCACCTCTTTCAGAAGCACATTCCAACTTGCCACCACCCTCTGCATGAAGAAGTGCCTCCTAGCCTCCCTCCTTAACCTTATTCCCTCCAATTTGAGATAGTGTTCCCTCATTTTTCAGTTTCCACTACACTTAAAGAGACCCTCCTTATCCACCCTATTTACTCTGTCCTTTCAAATACTTGAGGTCTCAGTCATTCTATCTCTCTCCTCTCCTCCTGGTAGTACATGTTTGGGGCCTCTAACCTCTCCATATATGTTCTACCCTGCTAGCCCATGATCATCTTATTTACCCTCCTTTGGATTGTCTCCAGTAGGTTAATGTCCTTTTTAAGGTATGGGCACCAGTACTGTTCACTGTACTCCAGATGTAACCTAACTAATGACCTGTACAATGGCAGCATTACCTCCTCTCAGCTGCTGCTAATCTCTCTAGCAATGCAGCCCAAAATTGTATTTTTCTTTATTGCTGCTTTCCTACTCCCAGATCTTTCTCCTCCTCTGATGTAGATACCTGGACTCCTCCCAGTCTGTATTCTATTTTCAGGTTCTTGGCTACAATGTGCACAACTTTGCATTTCTGTGCATTGAAGCCAAGCTGCAAAATCCCATACCACCTTTCTAGTGTTTCCTGATAGTCATTTAGGTCCTGTATGTCTACTGCTGTGTCCATCCTCCAACAGGGCTTGCTGTCATCCATGAATAGGCACATTTTGCCCTTAATGCCATCCCAATATCATTTATGAAGACAGTGAACAGTACTGATCTTAGCACCAAGCCCTGCAGGACCCCAGTGGTGACCTCCCTGGTGCTAGATAGCTCACCATCCATACCACCCATCTGGGTCCAATTTCTCAGCCAGTTTTCCAGCCATTTGGTCTATTTCTCTCCAACTCTGAGATGTGCCAACTTCATGATCAACTTTTTCTAGGGTACATAGTCAAAGGCCTTGCTGAAGCCCAGGTAAAGGATGTCTACCACTTAACCCCTACCCACTTCTTTTAGTGACCCAAAGAAGAAGTAAATCAGATTAATTTAACATGACATCCCTCATATAAACCCATGATGCTTTACATGGTGGAGACCATTCTCTTTATACTGTACCAAATTTTTCTTTAGTATGGTTTCCATGGGTTTGTACACAACTGGGGTCAGATTGACTGGTTTGTAATTCCTTGGGTCGTCCTTGGGACAGTTCTTATGGAGGGGCAGTACATGTGTCATTCTCTTATTCTGTGATACCATGCCTGACTCTGGTGAACTATTGAGCAAGCCAGCCAATGGGTCTGGATGCTCCTCTACTAGTTCCCTTAGCACCCTTGGGTGTATGCCATCAAGGCCTGGGGTTTTTGTCCAGACTTTACATTGAATAACTCTCAACCTTTCCTCTTTACTCAGATAATTGTCACAGGAAAGAAGCTCGCTCAGAAAAAAAAACACTATTACTACCATAAGAGACTATGCAACCTAGGTATTTATGTTTGAATATAAAAACACGTAAGTATGGAAAAAAATATAGGATTTACTTAAACTATTATTTTTCTACCATGAATTGCATCAAATTTTGCTTGTGATTGTAAAGGACCTTGTCAGCAATTAATATATACTGAATCAGGACCAAATATACTGTAAATACCTGCTTTGTCTGTAATTAAAGTTCATTGAGTTTCATCAGGAAAACAACAAAACATTAATGACAGACATTAGAACCAGACACATGATCTAACAGAACAATGCAATTCATGGAAATGTTATTACAGGTGCACGGTAGTGCCCCTATAGTTACGGTTGAGTAGGGTGTTTTACATTAAACCCTAACTTTTCACCTCAACAAATTTGGCAGCATTTGATGAAATTAGTTGAAATTTTGCATGTATTGTCTAGGAGGCAAGATCTTAATCTGTGGAAAGTTTTGTGATTGTAGCATGTGAGGTTTCTGAAATCCCCATACGTAATTTTTCTGTAGATGTCTAATGTTTTCCCATATTTAACATGGTATTTATTTTTGCTCTCACTTACAGCCTATACAGAATGGATTTTTCCCCAGAATTTGAGGTTACAGGTGTGATGTACTAAGGTAATGGGTTTCGTGAAAAAATATTAAATGGTTTCAAAGTAATAAGGCTTTAAAGTTTCATGCTTTTACGTACTGAGCATGTTCAGTTGGGTTCTTGAGATAATCTTTTGATATGATACCAAAATTTCTGTGTTGCAAATTACCATTTTTGATTTCTTACCACTTCCTTCTTACAGCATGGAACATTTTTTATGCCATGAGAGCTACCATCTTGTTTTTCTCCGAAAAATTAAGCATGGAAAATGCATGAACATACTAGCATTTAAAAAATTAAAAACCAGAACCTAGCTAAATTGGACCTGTTGAGCTAGATTCTGAAGTTTGTTTATAAAATTAATGACCAGGAATACCTTTTCTGGACACCCCAAATTCCTGGGTGCCTAGACTAGTGAGAGGAGCCATTGTCCTGTGTTCTCTACATGAAAGCAATGGGACTTTTGTGAGTTCTGCAGCTAGAGCTGGAACTCATGCTGTGGGCTGCTCTGAGAGCAGTGAACCACCATTTCACTGGTGTCCAGTGGCACCCCTCACCCTCCCATTGCCATCCTCTTATGTATGTAATGTTTTCCTGGTGTCTAGTGGAGCCCCCACCCTCTGATTGCCATACCCTTATTTATGTAAAGTTTCCCTGGTGTCTAGTGCTGCTCCAACCCTCCAATCACCATCCTCTTATGTATATAATATTTCCCTGGTATTTAATGGTATTTAGTGGTGGTATTTACTCACAATTCAGCAGTAAACATGCAAGATACCACACAGCAACAAAAAACACAAACCCTCACAAAAAGCTCTGACCAGTTTCACGCATGCGCACCTCATCAAAGAATAAAGAAAACTACCCCTTTATGTTTTTTTAATACCTATAAAATTAAAATGATCCCTCGCTGATCTGATCCCACCACCCTGACCTCCCACATAGCACTCACCACCCAACACCTCCACTACACCAACCACACACCCTCACTCACCTGAACAGTCCCATGGCATAGATCTACTCTCCAATCAAAGACACATCTTGCTGCTGCTTAATGAGAAACTAAGGTAAGCACAGTTCAATGTATTTCAAAGAGGTTTTGAATTTTGATGCATAATGTTGTCACTCTTGCATATTTTTGCCCCAAATTTTCAACATGACCTTTTTTGGGAGCCCACCTCATGACCGTGGTGGTGGAATTATGCCAGTGAGGCCTGAAAGGTGATTTCATGGTTATCTGGTGAAATCATCTTTCAGGCAGAACTTGAACATTTTCACTGCCATTCTTCAAAAGGTGGAGTCACAAGAAAGCTATATTGAAAATCTGGGGTAATTATATGTAAAAGTGACAAAGCTATGAGTTTACATTGAAATTTGTCTACGCTCCCTCATAACTATGGTAATTCATATATATTGAGCCCACATTTTCCACATAGCCATTATTTCTTACCACCTCATGAATACGACAGATGTCAGTTTTCAAATCTTGGCCAAAATGTGTTTTCAGTCCTGTGGCACTGAATGACTTCTCAGTGGTGCAAAATCGCATTTCTGCAGGGATTTGAACATTCTCACCTACCGGGTCATGAGGTGGGTAACAAAAAGGATATGCTGAAATTTGGGTGTTCAGATATGGTAAAATGCCCAGGTTATGACAGAAAATTGCAATATTTCAATATTTACTCATAATTTTTGCTAATTTACAATATTTTAACATCAAATTTTCAACATAGCCATTTTTCCACACCACCTCAAAAATGAGACAGCTGTTATTTTTTTAAATCCTGTATGAGTCACCTTTCCACACTTCCAGTACAAAATAACATTTCAGCCAATACACTGTAAATGCAACATGTCATGTTTATTAGGGCATTTATAAAATTACTATCTTGAACATTTGGGTAAAAAAAATAGCAAATGTGTGAAGAGTGAATGTTTTAAAAGTGAGTGTGTATAGTGAATGTTTAAAGAGTGAATGTGCCAGGCCCTGCACTTCTGTAGGCAGACAGAGTTTTCCCTAGGCACAGGGTCAAAAGTGCCATGCTCATCTGCTTCTGTTCACATAGGTCCCAAAGGGACCTGCATGAATGGGGATATGATTCCACTATCTGAAAAATAAATGAAATTCTTTGCAAAAAACTTTGTTAATGCATCAGTTAGGGTAACTTATTGCCACAAAAGTAGGGATATGTAGCATAAGGTTTCCAACCCTAACTCCCTCCCACCTCCCAAGTAGCAAAAGGGAAAAAAAATCATTATGGGATTGGCTGTCCTGAATCTTGGAGGATCAGGGGTAGGGTCCTTCTTGGGGGTTTCAGCCATAATGCTCACACAATTCCATGAGCAAATAAGGTCAGATGTGATATGTTTTCTTCAGGCAGGGCACACGGGTTGTTGAAAACATGTGGGGAATATCATTCTGTATATTGGTACACTATATCAGAATGTGGTGAGCACTAGGGTTGAAAACCCTGAGGAAATTCACTACCGTAGATTTGCCAAAACTGATTTTTTTTCCCTTTTGTTGCTTGGGGGGTGAGGTTGGGGGGTTCGGGTTTGAAACTCTAATAACATAGTTCCCTACGTTTTTGGCATTAAGTTACTCTAAGTGGTGTATTAAAGTTTTTTTGCAAAGACTATTATAGTCCTAGATCTGTCCATACTTTTGTTTGCTCTTTTTTACCTAGCTAGATAGGAAGCAGAAGGTGGTCGTACACTCCATGACCATAGGTATAGTCATGAAGTATATTTAGAGCTATTTTTCCTCTTTTTGGGGCCGATTTACCTGAGGGCCCTAAAGACACACCCTTATGGAACACGAGATCTGATTGATGAATTGTTTCAAGTGGGAGCAAATCAGCACAATAAGCTAAATTACTGTATAAATAATCCTGGTAAAGGTAGCATCCTAGATCAGATTAAGGTGATGATTTGTCCTGCTGACACTTATAAACATGCAAACTATACTCAACAGTTAAATGGCTTAAGAAACAATTCAACAGTATGCAGTTTATCCTTAGTGGCTTAAGAAATCTCTGTTTTTTTTCTCAAAAACTGTTGCATTTAACACTGTTATAACGTATGCTATGGTTGTATGTAACACACAGACTACAGTCTGAGATATAAGCTAGATGACCTGGAGTTAAGAAATTGTAATAAGGAATGGGACAGAGATTTGGGAGAAAGCTGCAAGAAATTTTGGTTGTCAGGTATGATGTGATAGATTAGGTCCATTCTAACCATCGTGAAGTGGTAGTAGGGTATCAAGTGGACCAAATGTTTTGAGGTATACTAAATGCACATTTCTGAGACTGTGAGATAGTCTATCCAGCCTGAGGCACCATAGAGCATCTGCAAGCCTTTATCTGTAAGTGGGCGACCCGCTTTCTAGCCATAAGCTAAGAGCTGTCTTTTAGTAATATTGGCTACCAGATATATGCAGTGTTTTTTACTTAATGTCACTTTGGAGTGGACAATGTACCCTGTTATGCAAATATACAGTGCAAATAGTTTTCCTAGGCCTAGGAGAGGATTTAGTTTAGATTTTCTTTTATTGCCAAAATGTCTGGATTAAAGAATACTGCCAGAACAACTGTAATAATGTGGCATCTGGGTGATCACATTTGAAGCACTGGGAATGGGGAATGATACCCACTTTGTGAAGTTCCATAGGGGTGTAGTACATGTCTCTGAGTATTTTCAACTGTTGAGTATTGAGGTCTATTAAGGAGACTGCTTGTCTTGTCTTGAAAACTTCCACGGTTTCCCACTGTCCCATTCTGAGGTGTCTATTCCTAATTCTTGACTACACCATTGCTTAATTTCTTCTGCTTCCCCATGTAGCTGGGAGACCTGTGCAATGTACAAGGCTAATACTGAGATGTCCATTTTTAGTAGCCCCATTAAGCTAGATACTAAGCCCATGTCTATGTGTTTGAGGTGTCTTGATCTCCAATTCTGGGAGAATGCATGTTGTAGTTGTATGAGCATATATGTATCCTTCCGAACCCAGGATGGGTCCACCATTAAGAATGTACTATCCTTCAAGTACCTCAGGGTATGGCTTGACAACCACCTCAACTTCTCTGAACACAATGCCATATGTAAAAAACTCCACCCTAAATTGGGAGCATTGTACCGCCACCATAGCTGCATCCCACTTCTGGTCCATAGAGCTGTCGTACAGAAAATCCCCATATTCGACTATGGCAAAAGAGTCTACAGCTCTGCCCCCAAATCTACCCTTTCCAGACTGGACTCTCTCTTTTACTCATTCTGTCACTTTCCTTTAGAGAGCCCTACACGTACTCATCACTATACTCTTTATACGTCCCTCTCCTTTTACTCCCTTGAAGCTAGGCATATGGCATGCTGCTCCTCATTTATTGGCAAGTATTGGTTTGGCTCCCTCCATTCCTACCTGTCATCTACCCTCTCCCTGCCTTGCCCCACCTCCTATTCCCTCCACAGCTCCCACTCCCTTGCACTCCTCCCTAGATCCTCCATTCTGGCAAGTCTGCCTTCTCCTAATGCTTTCCTAAGCTCTGGAACTCCCTCTCTCTCCCAATCCATTCAGTCATGTCTCCCTACTTTCTGTCCTCCCTCCTGCATAAACTCTTCTCCCATACCTGCAACTGTAACCTGTAACCTCACCTAATTTCTCCCCTATATCCAGTCTATCTCCTCCCCATCTCTTACCCTTCTTTCTTTCTCTATACCACCCCTTTTCCTGTTCCTCTTCCTCCCCTCCTCTCAGAACCCTATCCCATTCCCTCTACTATCTCACCCTACCCCCTCCTCTCTGCCCACCTTTCCCTACTCCACCCCTTCTCCTCTCCTTTCCTCCTCCACCTCCTCTCAAAACCCTTTCCTTATTTCCAGTCTACCATCTCTTCTCCCCATCTCTCTACCCTCCCTCCTTCCTTTCTCTATATCACCCCGTTCCTCTTCCCCCTCATCTCACAACCCTATCCCTGCCCCTATCCCATTCCCTCTACTATCTCACCCTACCCCACTCTGCCCACCTTTCCCTACTTCACCCCCTTCTCCTCTCCATTCCCTTTCCACCTCCTCTCATAACCCTTTCCTTACTCCTAATTCTCTGCTCATCTGTCTCTCCCTCTCTACACCAAACCCACCTCTCTTAGTCATTGGCTGCAACTCTGTTTCTATGTTCCCCCTCAAGTCTACCCCCCCCCCATTGAAACATGTATTGTTCTACTACTAGCCAGTGCTGGCACACATTCAGCTTGCAGCTATAGTTTTCAATGCAGTGGTGCATGATTTACAAGTTTTCACATTGTTTTATCTATTTATTCATTTGTACTGGTTAAATCCATGTACACAATTTACTGTACATAGTTGCTTTCATATTTATTTCTCTGCTGATTACAGCTGTAACACTTTGTTTTCAACTCTATGAATTTTCATGTGTATTCCCCTTTCCCTTCCTTCCAGAATGCATCTGGAAACGAGCTCTTGTTAGTTCAGTTTGTCTTTCCTGGTGAAACTTTTAAATAAATAAATAAAATATTAATCAGACGGCGTCAGTCCAAATTTCTGCTGCAGTGTTGGAAATGGAATATAACCTGCATGGTGCATGATATGTTACACCTTTAGAATGCCCTGATTTTCCAATACATCTAGTTCAGCATGCCCCCACCATTTTGTATTGTCTTAAAGGGGAACAGTCAGCACTAAGAGTCCCATACGCAAGTGAGGTGCTGGTCTCAATTTGCACTTTGTGTACATTTATTTACTGTTTACTGCAGTGTATTTGATTTCACCTGGCTCATCCTGCTGAGTCCAAAGCTAAAATCTGCATTCACTAGAAACAGGAAAACTGACAACAGTAAAAATGGAAAGGAACCTGGGGGTAATTATATCAGATGACCTAAAGGTGGGCAAGCAATGTGAGAAGGCAGTAAGGAAGGCTGCGGGGATACTGGGATGCATAGGGAGAGGCATCAATAGTAGAAAACAAGAAGTTGTTATCCCTCTGTACAGACAGTTGGTGAGACCCCATCTGGAGTACTGTGTGCAGTTCTGGAGACCTCATCTCCTCAAAGACATAGAGTGGAGGCTGTCCAGAGGAGGGCAACCAAAATGGTGCAAGGTCTGCACCAGATGATATACGAAGAAAGACTAAAGGAGCTTAATATGTATTCCCTTGAGGAAAGAAGGGAGAGGGACATGATAGAAACTTTCAAGTACCTCAAGGAATCAACGAGTCCAAGAGGGTGGCATCTTTCAGAAAAAGAGATGTGCAAGAACAAGGGGGCACAATTTAAAGATAGAGGGGGAGCAGCTCAGAGGTAATGTGAGGAAGTATTTTTACACAGAGAGGGTTGTGGATGCATGGAACAGCCTCCCTGAGGAGGTCATGGAGTCAAGAACAGTAGGGGAATTCAAGAATGCATGGGACAGACATAAGGCAGTCCTAGTGGGAGGGGTAGGAGGAAGTAAGCTGTTGGTTAACTAGGATCTGCAGCTTATCTGTTAGGTAGGAAAATGGGCAGACTAGGTGGGCCAAGCGGTCCTTATCTGCTGTCAAATTCTATGTTTCTATGTTTCTGTGTTAAACCCCAGAATCCTGAGCTGCTGATTTCAGAGTTTTATTTATTTATCTGTTTATTTATTTATTTAAAATGTGGTAACCAGGAGAGACACACTGCGCCAAAACTCGTTTCCAGGTGTGACCTGGAGGAGAGGGTAAAGTATTATACAACAGCCAGAGCATACCTCTCAACCTTTTGTCTCCCAAATGTGGAACATTGCCTCTCAAAATGTGGAACAAATGAGCAAAATGTGGAACACTTAATCAAATCTTTACCTAGGAGGCTCAGAACACTGTTAAAATGTTTGCACTTATGTTCAGAAAGTCTGTTATTAATTGAATAATATATTTTTTGCATCATTTACTATAGATTTTTGCTTTAAAATGTTAATACTGAATGTGGAACAAGTCCTCACAATGTGGAACAGGGAGCTTTTGTGAAGTAAAATGAGGAACATTCCTCATAATGTGGTACAGTTGAGAGGTATGAGCCAGAGTAGCAGAACAGTGAAAATACCAGAGTAACCAAGGTAGAACAATATACAGTATATCTAGGTAAAGGATATACAGTCAGGATACATATTTGGAGTATATAAATTGACAAGGTGCAGAGTGCAATAGGCAGTGTAATTCAGCATAAACAATATATACATAGGCAAAATAAATATATACAAAGGCACAATAGATGTGTAATCTGAACACCTGGGAATACTAGGTATATGTATGCATAAAGTTAGGACAGCTCAGGAATACACATAGAAGGGATTGAGGAGAAATTAAAGGTAGGTGCATAATGTGGTCTCTGAAAGATGCAAGGGAGTAAAGGTTTGGGGTCAAGGTGTACCAGGTGGGAGAGAAAGTGGGGGTAGAGGGTGGGAGGGAGGATCGGGGGGGTTCGGGGGTAGAAGGGGAGCAGTTGCAGTGGGGGAGTTTTAATTGCATTAAGTTGGGTTGCAGTAGTGGGAGATTCAATAGCCTGGCTTGTGTGTTACAGTTTTATAATCTCTATTCAGATGTTTGCCCATCCTGCTGTTCTTCCAGGACTAAGTACAGTCCTCTGTGACTTTGCTTAGCCCTAGGAAGGCAGCGGGACCAGCAAACAGCAGATCAGAGCTTTTAAAAACTCTGACACGCACTGCATGCTATTGAATCTCCCTCTGCTGCAGTTCATCTCTGAAGTCAGCAGAAG
Organism: Neoceratodus forsteri; assembly: GCA_016271365.2. Taxonomy (NCBI): domain Eukaryota; kingdom Metazoa; phylum Chordata; order Ceratodontiformes; family Ceratodontidae; genus Neoceratodus; species Neoceratodus forsteri. The sequence goes on along the minus strand of CM057449.1, from coordinate 1,120,571,350 downwards.
GGGATTCTGAAATTTCTGATTACAGCAAATGTTAGCTTTTGGAGTCAACAGGATAAATAGCATAAAATCTACTATATGTAAATGAGAAAAAAAAGCCTGCCCTAGCAAGAGCAACAACTTAAAATCTACTATATGCAAATGGAGGGAAAAAAAGAATGCACTCAGGAACCAAAAAACCAAAGTGCTGAAGTGTTCAGGTGTTCATTTATTAGTAGCAAAATTACAGTCCAGCTGTTTGAAGGCTTGAGTGTTGGTCAAAATGCTGGGAACTGTGGTTCTCAAACCGTTGAATTGTAAGTTTTGCTATTATTAAATGAATACCTCAGCACTTCAGCACTTTGGTTTTGTGGTTCTTAAGTGCAGGCTTTTCCCCCATTTGCATACCATTTGCTGGCTGCCTGTTCATGCACCACAGTGTTTTAGTGAGTCATCCTGCTCCCTTGTCTTCCTGCAATCTCCTGTATACAGAATAATACATGTACAGAAGTGTTTTTCACATCCAAGGTGTTGGTGTTTGACGCTGCTTGCACTCTAGGAGTGAAGCTCAAGATGTTTTAAAAGGCATCACACACTGAGGGTGTATAAAAAAAGACTATTTTAACATGTGCTATTTTATATTACTTGCTGGTTTGTGATGTTTATCAGCACTGCAAAGTCTGTGGCTGCTTGAATGTCTCCAGCTCAGGGCTGGATTTACAGTAATGTAAACTGCCTGTGCAAAGGGGCCCAGTTGAGTCATGGTTTCTTTAATTCCAGCACATCGCCTCTTTTTTATTGCCAACATTGGGCCAGGTGAGGATCTCTGAGTGAGTGATGGGGGGAAGGTTTATTGTCAACACTCAACTCTGTCTGGCCCACCTGGAAGGCATCTGCTGGACCTGGTTATGAGTACTCTTTTCTTTTTTAGGTGACCACCATGTCAACTAGTAATGTCCCTTCCCTGCTTTCCAATTTGCTGAAAAGTAAAAGTGAGCTGCACATGTGTCGACCATGAAGATGACTGATGTTGGCAGCCTCTGCGTTTTGGCACCATTTGCTTGTCTGTCATCTTGTGGTGATCTGCATTACTGGACATTTTTTCTTTATGGAGGCCAAGGGTTGAGGGACATACAGAGTGACTGGGACTTGGGAGTACAAGCAGTGGAAGGTATACAGCAGCAGACAGCCCAGGCAGTCTCCTCACTTTTATCAAAGGACAGGCATGGTGGTTGATGATTGGCTATCCAGAGGAGGAAGTGGACCCACCCAACTTTTGTAGGAAGAGAGGAGGTAGGAGAAGGACTCACCCATGACCCAGAAATCGGAGATGAAGGAGTATGAATGATGTTAGTGCTGCCACCAATATGGGCCTTGACAGCTTTAGGCCATATTAAAGTCAGCAACAGCAGCAGTCAGGTCTATCTGTGATGGATTCTGTTTGGGGAAGAGGGGAAGCATTAATTACTACACAGGATCAAGCTGATGATGAGAGGTAGGGGACTTCTGTGTTTCAGAGCCGACTGCTGAGGGACACAGGTGATCGAGGAAGGTAGGTGAGCAGAACAGTCTGAGCAGACTGTGTTACAGTTTTCTTGTGAAATAATGCATAAAATGTGTGATAGAATGATTTTATCACACATTTCACACATTATCACAAGGACACTGTAACACGGTCTCCTCCAAAAATGTGTGGTATTTCAAATCATAGAAAAAAGGTCTGGGACTTGTACTGGGTTAAAATGGGGGTTGGTCTGAGTAGGGTATTTTATTTTTATTTAGTTTTTGTTCATTGGGTAAGTGCACTAGACAAATTCTGCCTATATTCAGGCATGACCCGGGGGAGGGGGATACAGATGAATGCCAACTTACCTTGAACCAGATTAAGCTGTTGGTGGCATTTTTAGTTAATGAGGGAAATTTGGCCAGGACACCGGGGAAATTCCCCTACTCTTTGACTGCAGTGGCCACTGTTGCACTGCAGCAGGGATGGAGGACTCCAGGCCAGGTTTGGTCGAGGTGGAGGAAGGATGTGGGGAAGTGGCTCTGGATCCAATGTCGGCTCAGGACATGGATATGGATCAAGGAGCTACAGCTCACCAACATCAGGTGGATACTGGAAATATGACTGAACAATTGGAAGAAAACCCTGGCTTGGAGGAGGAACGTCTATTGCAGGTACAGTTGGAGGACAAGAAAAAACATTTGTTAGAGATGTTACAGGTTGCTGAAAATGAATTTCAGATTCAGAAATTACGTTTGTTTGAAGAATGTACAAAATGGAAAAGATCTACAGTTAGTCCGATTCCCGAAGGGAACAAACGCTTACCTTTAGCTTTAAATTCTGAAGCAGCACCAGGAACTTCTACGGTGCAGGGGGACATAGTTGATCCTGGGCAGTTGGCTGAAGGGGACATAACTTTTAGTGGCTCCCCCACAGAATGGACCCCGGGAAGAGCTCTTGGTGAGGCAGGTTGACTTCAGAATGATATTTGGGTTCCTGACCCAAACATTCCAGTTACAGGGAAAAAAGGAATGGATAACAAAGTTACAGAAGAGAAGTGTTCTGAGACTCCTGGTATGCATACTACAAAGTCTCCAGTACAGATTAAGTCCCCAAATTCAGCTACTGATTCTGCGTATCATGCAAGAGAGGCGGTGGTTCTAGGAACTATGCCAGATGCGAGTACTGTAGTTCCTTCAGACCACTGTCCCAGAAGAAGAGTGCTGCCAAATTCTTCAGATAAAGGAATAATTCATGAATCTTCTGTGGAGAATATGGGGACAGAATTCGGGGCGGCTTTAGAGAAACATATGTAGAAGATTTTGTTCTGATTGATGTTGATAAGAGGCATAATGGAGACAATGGAGTCTTGGGTGAGACTGTGCACAAACAATCATATGCTGGCCTGTTTTGGAAGCCAACTGAAGCTGCTAAGAGAAGGTATTTGGTACGTCTGTGTTATAAAGGTCTTGCTCCTGTAGTCCCCGATAGATTGTGGTTGGGCAAATCTTTAATAATTGACTCACTGGGTTTTTCTCATGCTGAAGTATATGCTTTTATACATGCCCCAGGAAATAAGATGTATGATGTGAGCTTTTGTACTATGATGGCATTGGATAAATTTTGGCTTCTGTATTATGAACTAAAAGATATGGATATTTGGAAGGATTTTCTAGCGATTCTGATCACAAAGCCTACTATTAAAACTGTTACCCTTCTTTTTCGTAATGAAGGTGTGCACATTAGTAATATTTTATTCTGGTTGGAAAAAAGATGTACGGTTTTTGACCACCCCAAGCCCATTATGGACAATAATGGATTTTAGACTGGGGATTGGACTATTAGAGTGCAGTTAACCCAAAATGAACAAGGGATACAACATTTGCCAAGTTCTTTCTTTTTGGGGAGGGATAGAGGGATTTTGTTTTACACGGGACAACCTAAGAGTTGTTACAAGTGTGGTTCATTACTGCATTTAAGTAATGATTGTGATCAAGTCAAATGTTTTCATTGTGGGGTGTTGGGCCATTCAGCTGTTAGCTGCCAGGCTCCTCTAATATGTAATTTGTGTGGAAATGCTGACCACTCCTTTGCAGAATGTCCCTGGGCTGAACATAACTTGGTTGAATTTTCAGATCATGAGTATTTTTTATCTCAAGTAAGGAAACCCTTTGCCTCTTCAGAAGCGTTCTACACGGGCAGGTGGACAGGGAGAGGTAGGGGAGGGGGTTGGAAGGGGTGGTGGATTAGAAGGAAGGGTTAAAAATTTCTCATCTAGACAGCAGGACTCTTTGTATGTGGCCCCAATTAACCTCCTGGAGGCAACTTTAGATGTTCCTCAGCTTGAGACGGGGGATAAGAACCCCATTTGTAACACCTCAGAGTTCCCCATCCCGTAGGGGTACTAATTTAGTCTTGTCTAGGGGGAAACAAAGTGTGAAGAGGCTTCAGATAACCATGGATGGAGATCCCATTCCTGCACAGACTACACCAGTACTAGAGATAACATCTCACAGTTCCCCATCCCGTAGGGATACACATTTAGTTTTAACTAAGGGGAAACAAAGTGAGATCTTGGATAGAGATTCCACTACTGCACAAACTACAGCAGTACTAGGGATACCTTTGCCAGATGGAAGTTTCTTGGTTGGGAATGGTGGACTTCCCTTATCCCCTTTACCTCTTAGTAATAGATTTTCAGCCTTCTCCACATGGGGAGATCAGGTAGACCTTGAACATCCAATGGAGACAGAGACAACTGATTCAGTGCATATTCCACTTACTGAAGTTGAACCTTCTCCTAAAACTGGGTTTCAACCTGAAGTTCAAAAATCCCAGAAATCACAAAAGCAAGTAACAAGATCTAGCGGAAACACTCTGAAACCTCCTCTCTGAGCCATTTAACTTAACGTAGCCAGTTTAAATGTTAATAGTATCAAGTCTGGTGTAAGACGTATAGCTACTTTTGGAGTGTTACAGCATTTGGATTATGATGTTTATTTCTTACAGGATACCAGGCTGCATACTAGAACTGAAACAGAATGAGCTTCTGGTGATTGTAAATGGGGTAGTTCCATATGGTCTATAGGGATAGAGGCCTGTTGTGGAGTAGGGTTTTGTTTTACTACATCCAATGTTAAAATTTTGAGGATGGTGGATCTGGAACCAGGCTGGGTCTTGATATTGGATGTGGTATTGAATTCTGTTTCATGTAGATTGATTAAAGTGTATAGACCTCAAACCAAGTCACTACGGGTTAAGTTGTTACAAAAAATACAACCTTTTTTATATACAAGTTCACAGATAATTTGTGGAGGAGATTTTAATATCAATTTCCAAGACTGAATCGTTAAGGGAAAGCAATTTTGCGATAAGACAATGTTAAAAACTATTGTTCGACTTGCTGGTTTACAAGATGTTCACTCAGGGCAATTAGGAGGGGCAAAGCCTACTTTTTATAAAGGGCAGCTATTTTCTCGCATAGATTTCTTTTTTGTTAAACAAACGTTACCCTTAGCTGGAGTTGTGACAATCCCAATAGAAACATCAGATCACTGGTTAATAGGTTTTCATGTCTCAGTACCTATTCAGAGGGAGACAGGTAGAGGTTGTTGGAAACTGAATACTTCCATATTATTGGGCGAAGAGGATATCCAGCAGTTGAAAGTTGTAATTTGGGATAAAGCTACTACAGTTGATTTATATGAGAATATTGGACAATGGTGGGAAGATTATAAGTGTTATATAATGCTTTTTTTTTAAATTATGGGTAGTGCAAGGGCACAGTCTAAATATAAGGAATATTTGGGATATCAGTTAGAATTTGAGGAATTGCTTTCTAGACAATATGAGGGTGGGGAAGATTTAATGTCTGAAATTGACACAGTAAGAGACCAGATGATTCGATTCCAATATAATCGATTAAATTCTCTGATGAAAGAGCAGTCATTTGGTGTCCATGGTACTGCAGCTCAAGTAAATCCATATTTGGCTAGTCAGGAGAGGAGGGAAAAAAAAGTTATCCCCTCCCTGATTTCTTCAAATGGTAGAGAAGTTTGGGATAATATTGATATTATGGGAGTGATTGAAGACTATGTAGAATGGAAATTTGGGTATCTGACAGAGAATGAGAACTTATCTTTGTTAATAATTACTGCTGCAGATCCTCCTAAATTGGATTCAGTTTTAGCTGAACAAATGATAGAACCTTTTACAATGCAGGAATTGGACAAGGTGATAAGTAGTTTAAAATTGAATACTTCTCCAGGATCAGATGGTTTGCCAGGAGAATTTTATCGTGTACTATGGTCAGTAATGCTACAGATCTTGTTGAAGTTAATTAATTTTTTTCTAATCGAACATTTTTTGTCTATTCAAATGTACAGTATGAGGGATTGTTAATTTTTCTTTTTAAATCAGGTGTATGGAATAATATTGATAATTGGAGACCAATTACATTGTTGAATGTTGATTTCAAAATATTTGCAATACTTTTAGGAAATCGCTTAGCTTTGGTAATGCCGGATTTAATAATTCCTACCCAGTTTTGTTTGGTACCTGGTAAACGTATTACTGATGCGTTGATTTTATTGAGAGAATTGATGGATGGAGAAGTGGTGAAAAAAGGGGATTTGACATGTCCTGGTTATATCACTAGTTTGGATCAGGCGAAAGCCTTCGATGGGGTTTCTCATTCTTATTTGTGGGATTGTGTGAGGTTTTATGGGATTCCTTCCCAATTTGTTCAATGGCTTCAATTATGTTATGATCTAGCTTATGTCAGGCCATATGAGAATGGATGTTTGGGTAAGAAAATTGGGTTAGTTAAAGGAGTTAGACAGGGCTGTCCATTGAGTCCTCTCTTGTATGTCTTTTCACTAGATCCAGTGTTACATATATTGCAAAAATCACTGAATATTTCTGGTTTAAATACATATGATTACCAGCTGTATAAAGTTATAGCATATGCAGATGATTTATGTTTAGTTTTACAGGATGAGAAATCATTAATTCTAACTTTCCAGTTAATACAGGACTTAGGTAAAGTTACGGGTGCAAGCCTTAATCCTGGGAAAACCAAATGTTTACGTTTATGTGGTTTTCCTTTAGTACCTGAAACTTGTGGAGGATTTCAGGTAACTATGATACAGTGTAAAATTTTAGGTATTTATTATGGAGGCGATGATATGGATGGTTATAATTGGGAAAAGGCTATACAAGTGGGTATATCTAAAGTGACTCAATGGAATAAATGGAAGGTTTCTAAGAACAAACGAGTATATTATATTAAAACCTTTTTGATTCCCATCATTTTATTTATTAGTATGATTTTTCCTCTGCCTAAACGTTTGGAGGTTAAATTATTAGGATGTTTCTTTAGCTGTTTTTGGGGAAATAGGCTTAATCCTATCAAAAGGAATGTGTTATATAAGATAATTCGGGATGGAGGCATAGGAATGTTGAACCCTATTTTATTTTTCTTTTCAATATTTTTGTATAAAAATATTTTTCCCTTAATGAAAGGATGTTCACAATTGTGGGGGACTTGGGGTTGTATGAAGTTGAAAGGTATATTGGGTGAATGGGAGGACAATGCTTTTGTGCATAAAAATAAACGTGTTCCTAGGTTAGGGAGTCAGTGGGAAGGGGTCTTTGATAAAATTAAAATTTAGAATATTAGATATGAGTCAGTGCTTCAACTTTCCCAGAAAGACCTTTATTCTGAAGTATTAGAGTCTTGTTTTTCAGGACAACCCTTTGCAGTGTTTTCAGTTCCTCATCAAAAGCAGATTTCTACATATGTGTTAGATAAACGAATACCAGATCACATGTGGGATACAGTTTGGTTAGGAATTCATGAACAAATTAATGTTAAAGGGAACCAAAAACATAAATCCTTTCAGGAAAGAACTTATTCTAGATTTACTTGTATGTCTGTACCTGAAACAATGGATCATTTATATTTTCACTGCCCCTACACAGTGCAATTTTGGGACATAGTGAAAGATCATTGGAAAGTGGTATCCTTTCTACCACCTACCTCTACTTTATTGTATTATGGAGTGATTCCTTCTGGGCTGATGCATCTGTCTCATAGTACCCTTAGAGTGATAATGGTACATTTTTTGTACTGGCTATGGATAAGTAGATGTAGATTTACTTTGCAGCAACAATCAATTTCAGCCTTGAAATTATTCTTTATACTACAGAAAGATCTAAAGGGACTGCAGCAGGCAGAGAAACTTCAATTAGTACCTAAGATGTGGAATCAGCAATGGGAACATTGTGATTTTATTTAAAGAATTAAGGGATTCTAGTTGTTTTTTGGTTTGTGGAAGAGGGGGGAGGGATTCTATCATGTATTGCAGATGTTATTATTTTATTTTAGATAGTTAATATGGTATGTATTAGTTAGTCGTTAAGTTCAATGACAGATTTTCATATTCTTATAACTGGGAGGGGGGATGGGTTTCAAATGTTTTTTTCTAAGTTTTCAGATTGTATGATTCAATACTTAATTTAGATTTTATTTTCTTTTGTATGATTTTGAAATTTGGTAATACTGATTTGTATATTATTTGTTTTGATTGTTTTGATTTAATTAACAATTCCCCCAACTCTTATAGTGGGGAGGGGGTGGGTTATGCTGTTTTTCTTATGTTTAGGGTATTTGTATGAATTAATACTTATTTATGTTTTTTGATTCATTCCTTGTTATGATTATGTATGATATAATATTGATTTGTATAACTTTGTTATGATTTGTTCAGATTTCAATAACAAATTCCCCTACTCTATTCGATAACTGCCATGGGATCTTTAACATCCACCTGAACTACCACCAGTCCAGGCAGATGGGATCTCGATTTAACATCTCATCCAAAAGACGGCACCTCAGAAGTGCAGCACCCCTCTCATGCTGCACTACAGTGTCAGTATTGGAATAGTAACCCAAGTGCCATATGTTGGAACTGAACCCACAGCCCTCTGATCTCCTGGCCTCAGAGGCGAGAGTGCTACCTACTGAGCCACTGATACTGCAGTATTGCTCTGGGACCCAGTCTATGTTTGGTATTACTCTGGCACTGGGGGTAAAGTGGGGTTTGGTCTGAACGTGGTATTACTCTGACACAGAGTAAAGGGGGGCCCAGTCTGTGTGGGTTATTGCTGTTCGATGAGCTAAGCTTGGAATTCATAGCACCTGATTTAAAAATCCTGGATCCATTATTTATTTATTTACTTGGTACACTCTGTATAGACTTTGGCTTTGGTTTGTTTAAAAAGAATTACAAGAGTTTAATATCAAAAATTCATTAGAAACTGATCCAGAGAATAGTTGTGTTGTTTTATCCAGTGTAAATGAAGGCTTTAGTGGAGGTCAGAACTGCTCACTCTGTCTACAGTGGGGTCTAGTGTGGAGCAGAGGATGTGTGATCAGTGGTGTGACTTTAAGTACAGGGGACTGGGAGACAGACTCATGAGAGTGTGGTGAGGGTCTACATTAATTTACCTGGCTCCAAAACTGTGTGTGGATAGATCAGAGCAACAAAAAGGAAGTGAATATGCTTGTTTTTACTGTAGCTTCTGCTTAGCTAGCTTCTAGCATAAAATACTAGCATGGCCTTATACAGAAAAAAACAAGCATTTGTCAATGCCGAATGTTGTCTCGCTGGCATTGGCATTGGTAGTGCAGGAGTTAGAGATGCATAATAGGAATGGCAGTGAAGAATTGAACTGACACCAACCTCACCCTCACCCTACAGAGACTGACAGGCATCAGGGTGTATCTTTGGGTCATCAGCAATATATACTGGTTCACCGGGGTACCAATGACATTGAGGGAAATAGTGAGCTAGAGATACAGGCAAGGTTCAGGGAGCTTGCCAGGGTCTGTCATGACATAGGATGCATGATTTACTTCTCGAAAATCCTGCCAGTGCCAAGGGCTAGTGGGGAACACAAGAGGAAGATTAGGGAGATAAACCAGTGGCTCAGGGAGTGGTGTGGGGACAGAGGGTATGGGTTGATGGGGGATTGGGGGGAGACCTGGGAGGATAATGGGCTATATGTTAGAGATAGGCTCCATCTCAATTTGGAGTGGAGGGTGTTGACCAGGGGAAGACGGAATCCACATGGGAATGCGAGCAGGGGAAATAAACGGAAAGGATGGAAGGTAGTCCTGCTAAATGCCAGGAGCTTGGGCAATAAAATGCCTGAGCTCCAGGTGATGCTAACTGAGGGGGGGATGGGAGAGAAGGCTGTCGATGGGGGTCCGATAAAGGAGTGATTTACTCTCCATCCCCTTGGGGAGATGGAGGAATGCAGGAAAAGGCCAACTGGTAAGGTGCTGACTCTGTATATACTTTGACTTTGGTTTGTTTAAAAAGAATTACAAGAGTTTAATATCAAAAAGTCATTAGAAACTGATCCAGAGAACAGTTGTGTTTTTTCATCCAGTGTAAATGAAGGCATTAGTGGAGGTCAGAACTGCTCACTCTGTCTACAGTGGGGCCTGGTGTGGAGCAGAGAATGTGTGATCAGTGGTGTGACTCTAAGTACAGGGGACTGGGAGACAGACTCATGAGAGTGTGGTGAGGGCCTATATTAATTTACCTGTCTCCAAAACTGTGTGTGAATAGATCAGAGCAACAAAAAGGAAGTGAATATGCTTGTTTTTATTGTAGCTTCTGCTTAGCTAGCTTCTAGCATAAAATACTAGCATGGCCTTATACAGAAAAAACAAGCATTTGTCAATGCCGAATGTTGTCTCGCTGGCATTGGTAGTGCAGGAGTCAGAGATGCATTAAAGGAATGGCAGTGAAGAACTGAACTGACACCAACCTCACCCCTTCCCTGCAGAGACTGACAGGCGTTGGGGTGTATCTTTGGGTCGTCAGCAATAACTCTCATGCCATTTCACCTCACCCTACCCTGTAGACACTGACAAGTGTTGTGGTATGCTTTGGGGTCTTTGGGCCATATACTTACCCTATTCCATAAGGAAATATGCTGAGATGGGTGCAGTATATGAGAATGGGGTGAACTTTGGGGCCGTGCACTCCAAGGTATACCTCGATGCCTGTCACTGGCTGCAGGGTGGGCGGGTGGGGTGGAATGGTGTGAGCATTACAGCCGATGATCCCAAGTCACAGCCCTGCTGCCTGTCAGTCTCTACAGGGTGGGGTGTTACAGTTGGAAACTCTAATGTTGTAGTTATTTGTTGGTATTTTCACTCCAAATTATCAACATGGGCTTTTTGTGACCCCACCTCATGAAGAGCGGCAGTACCAGTTTGTTAGCCGAAAGGTGGTTTTGCACAGAGACTGTGCCATTTGGCATGACAGGCATGAAAACACATTTTGGGCAGGATGTGAAAAATGACAATAGTATTGTTCATGAGGAGGTGTAAAAAAATGGCAACGTTGAAAATCTGAAGTGAAAATATGAACAATTGGTGAAGTCATGAGCATGAACAGGAACTGCGCAACACATGTCCATAACCCAATTATTTTTGGGATTTTTTAACCACATTTTCAGCACAGGCATTTTGGGACCTCCCCTCATGAACAGTGGCACTGTGATTTTGTTGATCTGTCCCAAAAGTTGATTTCCCTCAGTGACCACGCCATTGTGTGCCACAGGAGCAAAAACACATTTCTGGCAGGATGTAAAAAATTACAGCTGTACTGTTTATAAGGAGGTGTGGAAAAATGCCAGTGTTGAAAATCTGGCATGAAAATATTGCAAATTTGCGAAGTTACAAGGGTGCGTGGAAACTGCGCAATGCATGCTTGTAACACAGTCATTTTATGGACTTTCATCACCAAATTTTCAACATAGCGATTTTAGCACCTCTGCTCATGAACAGTGTCACTGTCATTTTCTTACTCTGTCCCTAAAACTGATTTCCCACAGCGACCGTGCTATCTGCGCTGGAAGTGCAAAAACACATTTCGGCCAGGATATGTAAAATGACAGCTGTACTGTTCACAAGGAGGTGTGGAAAAATGCCAATGTTGAAAATCTGGAGTGAAAATATTACAAAATTCACGACTATGGCGTGCATGAAACTATAGCGTATGCACATAAAACAGTCATTTTTGATTTTTTTCCACCAAATTGGCAACATAGGCTTTTTGAGAACCCACCTCTGCGCTGTCATTTCATTAATCTGTCCCAAAAGGTGATTCCATGCAGTGACTGTGAAATCACCATCGGGACCGAATAATGTCATAACAGTGACTGAATTCATGAGGAGCGGTCCCAATAACCCCATGTTGAAAATTTAGTACCAAAATTCTTAAAAATGCACAAGATATGCACCAAAGTTCAAAAACCCGTATGTATGCCATTATACAGCTTACTGGCATTTCTTCAGTTTGCAGTCAGCTTTGAAGAGTGCAGACGTGTTCCCGGTCCACTGAAATCATTGCGCTGGGCTCGCAGGTAAGTATGGGGTGTGGGGGGTGTGGGGAGTGGGTACACAGAGGAGAGGCGTGGGTTGGGGAGGGGCAGGATAGACTGCGAGGGACCATTTTCTTCTTTTACAGGGAAAAAAAGACAACGAGGGTCAGTTTTCTTTTTTTGCAGGTGTTTGTTTGGTACACTGGGAAGGGCTCCAAGTGTACCACCTGCATTATGGGGAGGGGGACCACAGCCAATGGGGATTGGGCCACCCATCAGCACAAAAAAGTGTGGGGGGCATGCATGATGCCGAGAGGGATTGGGCATCCCCTCAGCACAGAGCACAAATTAGGGGTTGGGGACATTATGCCGATGGAGAGTGGGCTCCCCGTCAGCTAACTAAACTGGGCAGGGGGACTGAAGCCGATGGGGATTCGGCCCCCTGTCAGCAAAGACAGACTGTTTGGGGGGGACGCATGATGCCGATAGGGAATGGGCACCCCTTTGGCACACAATTGCAATGGGGGGTATTATGCCGATGGAGAGTGGGCTCCCTTATTGGCAAATGAAGTGGGTTGGGCATGCCAACAGGGGGATTGGGCATGCCTGAAATCAGCATTATGGTGAGCGGCACCCAGTGCCATCATGTTTACTGTAAAACGTCTCCAGTAAAGGCACATCGGGAGGCATGTTATTGTGCCACTGCATGATGAGCTTGCCTCTCATTGCAGTGGCACTTTTGTTTAATCTGGTGGCCAGTTTATATATGCCTGGTGTCAGTGCCTGCATACTGGCTTATCGGGGAATGAGGGACAGACCTTCTGATGCGTGCCCTGTGTTCGCCCACAGTGACCACACCTTCAAATCTGCTACTACTGCAATATGTTGGCTGGCATGCAAGCATGAGCCAACACAAAAAGAATTAGTCAGCTCAGCAGTAGCAGTCAGAGTCCACAATTGATGATGGTCTGGACTGGCATTTGACATTGTTGAAGAAGGCAATTTTATTTTTCAGCTGCCCTGCCTGTTAGTGTTATTTAATATAGTTCAGTCTTAATTTTTTTTTAATTGGGATGGTTGATGTGCTGTGCAGGACTTGTGTTTGTGTGTTGTGTGTGTGTGTGTGTGTGTGTGTGTGTGTGTGTGTCTGTGTGTAACTTTCTGCAGCACTGATTTTAATACTCCTTCCCAACATTACACTGTCTGACTGCCAGAAACAGAAGTAAATGAATGAGTTGCTGCTAGTACAGTCCATTTCAATGTAATTATAATCTGTGCACCAAGACAGACAGACAGACTTTAATGGAAAAACAAATTATTTGCTGTGACTTGGGAGTGTACCACAATGGTTTGGCCATGCAATCTGCATGATGAGATGGCCAGGGGGATGGGTGGCTGTGGCAGGATGTTGGCGGCGGGGAGACACATGGTTGCTGCTGTGAATAGGGCCCATGACAAAGTAAATCCAGCCCTTCTCCATCTTAGTGTGAACTTAAATGTAACCTCTTTATGCCACTGTTATAGAGCTCAGTGGTGGAGTGATGTGGTATTAAAAGCTAGTATTTTTTTTTGCTTTTATGACTCAAGACCGAACGATGAGGCTGACTGACTGAATGAGCAGCTGCAGAAGTGAGACAAAGTGCTGTGCTGCCTCAAGTGCAAGGGGAGGGAGATTCTCTCAACTTAGAGGAAGAAAAGCAAGCCAGCTAAGATGCTTCAAGTGCAGAATATGAAGTTATTGATGCAAAAAAATAGCATTTCGGACCATATCTATGACTGGGTGATGAGAGCCTTGGACCTGGGTAGACCGGTGGACGTCCTCTATCTTGACTTCAGCAAGGTGTTTGACTCTGTTCCTCATGGGGGCCTGTTGAATAAGATGGGAGAAATGGGGGTGGGTAACCAGATTATTAGATGGATAGGCAATTGGCTCCAGAACCAGACCCAGAGGGTTGTGGTTGGCAGGATAGTCTCATCCCCAAGGAGGGTAATTAGTGGCGTCCCTCAGGGATCAGTCCTTGGGCCTCTCCTGTTCAATGCCTATGTCTCTGATATAAGGAAGGGTATCAGTAGTGAGATAATTCTCTTTGCGGATGACTCAAAAACTGGGGGCGATGGAGGATAGGGAGGAGGGAAGGGTGACCCTACAGGGGGACCTGAAGGCTCTGGAAAGGTGATCTAGAAAGTGGAAGCTGAGGTTTAATGCAGGGAAATGCAAGGTACTGCATCTGGGAGCCAGAAACCCGGGCCAAGTGTACACCCTTGGGGGGAATGCTACAAGTCTCAATGGCTGATAGGGACCTGGGGGTGGTGGTGGATGTCAAGATGCACAACTCTGAGACTTGTAGGAGGGCAGCAACCAAGGCCAACAGGATGCTGGGATGCATCGCTAGGGAGATCATCTCCAGAAGGAGGGAAGTGATATTCCCCCTGTATAACTGCTTGATGAGGCCGTACCTCGAGTACTGCGTGCAGTTTTGGAGGCCACACTTAAAGAGGGACATTGAACTCCTGGAGAGGGTCCAGAGGAGGGCAACCGAAATGATATGGGGCTTGGGGGACAGGACCTATGGGGAGAGGCTCGAAGAGATAAATATGTACACATTGGAAGAGAGACGGGACCGGACGGACATGACAGAGGTCTTCAAGTACATGAAGGGGTTAAATAGGGAAGAACAGTCAAGGTGCTCTGAAGGAAGGAGGGGGGCAACTAGAGGGTATGGGTGGAAGCTGGAGGGGGGGGAGATCCAGGAGAGAAAGGAGGAGGTGCTACTTCACTAAGAGGGTGGTGGAGCCATGGAATATGCTGCCCAGGGGGCTGGTAGAGGCAGAGACAGTGGAGGGGTTCAAGAGGGGGGTGGGACAGGTACAGGGGAAGGGTTCTGGATGCAAAGTCCTGTGCAGTGGGAATATCCGGTACTGGGAAGGGAGAAGCCAGAGAGGACGAGGGAGGCAGCAAGGTCAGCTCCCCGGGTGGGGGCTGACCAAATGAGCAGACATGAAAGACCGTTAGGCCTATTCTGCTGGCATTTTAGTATGTTAATATGTTAGTAAGTTTGTGGATCCTACTGTAAATGTTGATGTGTTCCAGCAATATGAACTGGTTACCTTGTTATTACAGAGTTCCATAATAACCAGGTAACTGGTGAATACCACTTAAGCTGGTTATTAATGCTTTTTATGGACATGGTCTGCAGACTGACAAACACTGCAACCAGTAACTACACTGCAATAAACAGTAAGCATAAAATGTTTTTGCACAGAAACTGCAGATTGGGATCAGCTCTATTATTTGAGTGTGGAGCTCTTGGTGCTGACTGTTCCACTTTAAGCATTGTCTTAGACTTAAAACATTGAAAAGGAGTGCTCCTTTTATTATCACTATTCCCAGATTTTCAACAGTATTTGCAGCTGTTTTTGAACACCCATATTCCATAAAGTAAGAAGAAGAAGAATCAGCATTTATATAGTGCTTTTCATACACAGTGTATCCCAAAGTGCTTTATAAGCAATGCTAGACTGGTAGTGAAGAGACTGAATGTGTAGTGGCAGCCATATCACACATCAAGACCCACACACAACCTGGACAATTGCATGAACTGGTTTTATGGAAAGGAGGTATTGGCCAGGGCACCGGGAATATCCTCTACTCTTTGCAGAGAATGCCTTGGATTCTTTTACTTCCACCCGGACACCCACCAGGACAGCACCAGGATGGGTAGAAGGGACAACTGTTTAACATCTCATCCAGAGAATGGCACACCCCAATAGTATAGCACCCCCTTCAATATGGAACTTGGGTGCCAGTGTTTAGGTACGAATCCAATCCCGGAATGGGATGAGAACCCACAACCTTCTGGTCCAGACTCCTGAGGTGGACATGCTACCAACTGAGCCATGCTGACACCAGTTAGTATATGCAAGTCTACAGAAGTGTCTTTAGTATGCTACTGTAGTTCACCTTAGACACACGAAAAGTGGTGATAAATTATGGGTGTTCAAAAACAGCTGGCAATACTGTTAACATCATAGTTATAGCCAGGTTAACAGGAAGGCTCCTTTTAATAATACTAAATCTTAAAAGAATAGTGTGGAGGGTTGAGACACCTTGCACCTTACCTCTTACCATGCCAGCAACACGAGGTCAGGAGCAAGCCTGGGTCACCATCCGATGGACAGCTCTCCTCCTCCAGGGGGGAGGATTGTGGTCTCCCCATCTATCAGCAACACCCAGCAGAAGCTGGGTGTGCAACAGATGAGGCCACATAAGCATGGGTTGAAGGTAATGGTAGACGTCTATTGGTCGGGTATGGGAGCGTGCCCAATCTGTGCTGATGTCATTACACATCTATGCCTCTGGGGGCAAAGTAACCAAGCAAGGAGGAAAATCCCCTGATGGCTGGAAGCCATTAAGCCCACCACCAGATCCTGCCCTCACTAGTGCAACCATACCTATGTCCTTCACCTCTGCCTGCCAAGTTAACAGATATTTGTATGGGAGTGCTGTCGAGCAGAAGGTGGACTTGCAGCAAGGTCTATGACCAGAGAGGGGAAGGTAACCTGCAGGTGAGTCATGGGTGGGATGAAGGAGTGGGATCACAGCTGGGAGGTTTCAGGCAGGGTGGAATCAGGCAAAAAGCCAACCAATGGGACTCCAGCAGTCAGTGACCAGAACAAAATGACAATAAAAAAACAGATTCAATACGAGAAAAAGGGAACATTATACAAAACAGGAACAAAGGCAATATAAAATAACTTGAAAAAGTATAGTCCCAAAATGTTCCTCCTAAGGATGCGTGGAATTGACTGATTCCAATGTGACTGGACAGTCTAGGAAAAAAGGAATTTCCAATGCTATCTAAACTGCTGGAGAAAATCATGAGTGCACAGCTCAGAAATACCTAGGGTCCACAAATCTGCTTAACTCACTACAATTGGACTTTAGGCCACATCATAGCACTATTTCAGAACTTGCAAAGGTGACCAATGACTGGCAGTGTGATCTGGATACCAAGAGCTTCATCTGCAGAGTATTTCTGGACCAAAGCAAAGCGTTTGACACTGTCGACCATGACCTGCTCCTTGTATCCCTCTGTAACAATGATCTGGACCCCCTATCCCTGAGATGGTTCTCTAATTATCTTACAGGTCATCAAAAGTGGAAGGGAAATTCTCACCACTAAAATCTTTGTTGAGAGGCATACCACAGTGCTCCATATTGGGTCCACTGCTCTTTGCAATATATATTAATGGTACTGATGTTAGTATAAAATCTGCCAATATACATCTCTTCGGAGATGATGCGGTACTATACATTAGCAGATCCATGCCTGAAACAGCATGTATGGATCTTCAGCAGGAATTTAATCTGCTGCAACTACAACTATTGAACCAGAAACTTCTCTTAAATGCAAAAAAAAAGGTGATTTTTTTCACCCCTTGTACATGCAATTAACCCTGCCACCCAAGGAATCTTACCTCAAATCACTACACTTCTAGGTGAACCACTGGAACACATGACCAAGTTCAAATATCTGAGGGTTTGGATCAACCATAGACTTTCCTTTAATGACCACATTGAAGAGCTGTTAAAAAAGCTTAGGCAGAGGCTTGGCCTCTTTTACAGGATCAAACACCTACTTACACAGGATACCAAGAAGAGATTGGTCCAAACCACTTTCCTCTCATTACTGAACTATACAAATTTCCTCTACAGCCAAGGTCCTGCCTCTGTGCTAGTCAATCTTGACATGCTCTACCATAGCACTATAAGGTTCATTACTAGTCTTCCGTACTCCACTCATCACTGCTCCCTCTACGTTGCTGTGGGATGGCTATCCCTCAATTATAGAAGACAGAGAAATGACAGCCTCTGGACCTTCAGAGCTATCACTAAGAAGCTGCCTCAATATATCTCAGATTGTCTTCCACTAAGCATGGTAGGAAAGTATACCCTGAGGAGTGCCTCCTGTATCACTCTTGCTGTACCTAAGGTCAAATCGCACTTCGGTAGGACATCTTTAAGTAACACGTTACCCCCACTCTGGAACAAGCTGCAAAAAACATGGAAATTCATCCTCCCTATCAAATTACCAGCATTCAAAACACTTTATGCTTGTTCTTTTAAGGAATCCTGAAACTGCTTCCCCTGATCTTTTGCCTTATCTCTAGGTAATAGAGTCTCCCACACTGTACCCCCCTCAGATCCTGTAAACATTCTGTTGTCATGTACTTCCCCATCCTCCAACTGCAATTTTGGAACCCTGTATTTACTCCCTGTTTGCTGCCATCTTGTCAGATAATTGAGTCTACCACATTGAGTCCCCCCCTGCTTCGGCTACCATTCTGTGCTCTTGTATGTCCTCCATCATCTGCAATTTTGGAGCCCTGTATTTACTCTCTCTGGCTGTTGCCACCTCTCCTTAGCAAACAGTGTCCTTCTTATGGGCACCCCTGCCTTCAAATGCTTCCACTCTCTTATACCCCCTCCCCCTTTCTGGGATAACCTTCTACTTTCACACCTTATATTGTATAAACTCCTCTTACTTATGCCTACTGGCAAGCTCCATGTATATGTTGTATATATTGGTTTCTAGGTATTTGTTTATCTTATTTATTCTGTATATTGTACATTACTTCTTGTTCAAATTGTATCTGTATTATGGTCTTTGGAAAAACTTTTGTGTGTGTAATCCCTTACTATTTATTATTATGTACCTTGTCCAGGTCCTTCTCGAAAATAAGCTTTGCTCAATGGTGTTCACCTGGCTAAATAAAGATTTTGATAGGCTGATTGATTGAATGCTGAAAATGATTTCTATTTAATTCTGAAAATGCCATCAAAGTCAAAATTGGATTTGAATTTTGAATACTAATTCCTAAATCTTGAATCCTAACTTCTGATACAGAAACATTTTTAGCCCTAAATTTCAGAATTAGAATTTTTGGCTAGGAATTCCAAGAATCTTAATTTTTAAAATCCCACTGGAATTTAAGAATTCTCATTCAATGGCTTGGAATCTGACCAGCTCTATTTCACCCTAATGTGGGTTGCTGCTTTAAAGGGCATACAACAAGAAACATTTAATCTGTTCAAGCAGGTTTCCAACTTCAGTTTAGAAGTATACCTCTAGTGGACTGTATGTTACACTACTTTTTTTTTTTTTGAAATTTAAATTTTATTCATTTTGTCAAACATAACAAGGTACAACATGATGAAAAATGAGGTAAAACATGAAGGAACAAGACAAACTACCCCACCTCCCCATACCATCCCTCGGGAGGATGCAGCCACCAAAAGGAAAAAAAAAAAAAGAAAAGGAAAAGAAAGCATAGGAGACAAAGAGGAGAGGGAGGAGAGGAGAAGAGAGAAGCGTCCAAGGTGAGTCACAGATTGAGGTCATGACACCCAAAGAAGAAGAAAAGAAAAGGGAGAGGGGGAATGAAGACCCTATGTGGGGTCTTAATGAAGATACAGGGCATAGAGTTTACCCCATTTTTTATGAAAGGCAGGCAAGTCATGTCTGGTGCTGGCAATCAATTTTTCAATTTTAAAACTAAGTGACATTTCTGCCACCCATTCCTGATAGGTAATATCAGATTGGTCAACCCAGTGACGAAGGATTAGCCTTTTAACAGCCATCAAATAAGGGCCATGTGATATTTCCTTTCATTAACCTTAACAGAGGAGTAAATGCCTAAGACACAAATTTCAGTGAAATAGGTCTTGTAGACCTAAAAGTGGACTTAAGTTGTCACGGATGTGTTGCCACAAAGGAGCTACTTTGTCACAGGCCCAAAAAATATGTAAGATATTCCCCTGGCCAGTACCACATCTGATACAATTAGGGGAGCTAATTTTACTGAACTTGACTAAATTTACTGGGGTATAATACATGTTGTTGATTATATAAAACTGTGTAAGTTTATTCCTATCTAGAGAAAGAAAACGGTGTAGATCTGCCCAAACCTAAGCCCAAGAATGGGGGGCCCCACCAAGTAGCGTGTCCCACACCTTAGAACCAGGTAAAGTATCCGGAGCTTTGATGAGAAGTAGGTGTGAATAGAGTTTAGCCACGGAATGGGGTTCATTGACTCGGGACTTAAGTAAATCTAAAAGAGGATATATACTAGACGTCCTTTTCACCGGACCAAAAACGCTAGCTATGAGATGTCTCAGCTGGAATACTTTAAATATGGCTTGAGAGGGAATGTTAAACTTGGCCATCAGATCTCGAGAGGAGCCGATAGAGTCCTGAAGGAAGAGGTCATCCACTACACAGTCTCGAATTTATGGAAGCCAGGAGGGAGCAGCCAGTGTGAACCTAATTTAACATTGGGGTTAAGAACTAGCGGTTACGGGTCTTTGGTATTTTGAATTCTAACTGAGGTGCAATACTGGTTGAAAACTTTAATTGAGATCCCAATTACAGACTCGCCTAGTGGGTGGGAAGAGATGAGAGTTTACAGAAAAATACAGAGTGAGGGTTTATATTATGGGATATCAGCAAATTAGCCTCAAGCTGCAACCAGAAAGGCCGGTAATTGTTTGGAGAAGGGAGAGCCATTTGCCCATTTTGACAGGTGGCTGGCCCAATAATAAAATTCAAAATTAGACAGCGAAGACCACGTTTGCCTTGGGTAAACATAGCTTGAAAGAAAGCTCTCCTAGGTTGTTTATCTTTCCAGATAAACTTGGTGACCAAGGTGTGTATTTTCGGAAAAGGTCTTAGGTAGCCAAATATTAAGCAGACTTAGGGGGTAGAATATACGTGGAAGTATATTCATCTTGATTATACTTATTCTACTACCTAAAGACAAGGGAAGATTGGACCATCTGGCGAGGTCGCCTTGGATCCTGTCTAACAAGTCATCAAGGTTGAGTTTCCTAACTATGTTAGTATCGCGGGCTAGGTAAATGCCCAGGTATTTAAGGTAGTCAGGTGACCACTTCATCCCAAAATGGGCAACATCCGCATGGAATAAGAGGGAGTTCAGCGGAAATATTTCAGATTTAGTCAAATTCAACTTGTAGTTGGAAACTTCCCCGAATTGATTGATAATTTTCAGAGTTTCCTGGATAGAACAGATTGGATCCGATAGGTGTAACAAAATATCGTCAGCAAATACCGACATAGTAAGTATTTGTTGGCCAACAAGACAACCAGTAATGGCAGGTGAGGATCTGATACGGGCTAGCAAAGGTTCCAGATAGAGATTAAATAAATATGGTGAGAGGGCATCCCTGCGGGTACCAGAGTATAAAGGAATCTGGAAGAGAACACCCCATTGCAACACACTCTTGCAGAGGGAGAATTATAGATCGCTCTTGATCCACTGAATAAATTGTATTGGAAAACCCATCTTATTCAAAGTGGC
Source organism: Neoceratodus forsteri (assembly GCA_016271365.2). Classification (NCBI taxonomy): domain Eukaryota; kingdom Metazoa; phylum Chordata; order Ceratodontiformes; family Ceratodontidae; genus Neoceratodus; species Neoceratodus forsteri. The sequence goes on along the minus strand of CM057449.1, from coordinate 1,120,550,088 downwards.
CCATAAAAATTCTCAGCTGACTCGATCAAAAGCCTTTTCGGCATCTAAGGCTACTAGGGCCATGGGGGATTGAGAGTTTTGGGCTGCACAAAAAATGTGCGAGAGAGTTCTTATATGGTCAGATGCCGTTCTCCCCTGGACAAAACCTACCTGTTCTGTGCTTAGGAGTGTTTGCCAAACTTGTTTGATTCGCAAAGACAAAATTTTAGTCAGGATTTTAATATCATAGTTAAGTAACGAAATTGGTCTGTAGTTGGCGGGATCTAGAGTTGATTTATTAGGCTTAGGTATTAGGATTATAACTGCTTCCAGAAGTGAGGGATCTAAGGGCCCAGAAGTGAGGATATAATTAAATAGATTTAACAAAACAGGGGCGAGTTCACTACCGAAGGTTTTGTAGAAATTTGGGGAGAACCCATCTGGGCCAGGGGCCTTGTCCAGGGTGAGACCATGGATAACATCTGTGATTTCCTCTAAAGTGATGGGAGATGTTAGCACTTCACACTGGCTTGGATGAAGCTTAGGCAAAGGGGTATTCTCAAGGAAGGCCATTATACGGGGGAGCTGCGAGGGAGAGGTACTGGTCCCGTATAGGTGTTTGTAGAAAGATTTGAAAACCCCAGCTATGTCCCTCGGATTGGTTTTAATAGAGCCATCATTAGCAGTGATTCCTGGGATTAGTCTTGAACTCTCCACTTCTTTAAGATTAAGAGCCAGCAGTCTACCTGGTTTATCTCCCTGATCAAGATATTTTACTTTAGTTTTCAGGATGGAATATTCGGTTTTCTCCCTAATTAGACCTTCATACTCATCTTTAAGCCTGTAAAGGTTTTAAGTTTATCCTGGGAGAACAGGCAGAAAGATTTTCCTCGCCAATTTGATCTGGTTAGCTAAGGAGTTGGTTCTTTCCAGCCTTAATTTTTTCCTTCTAGATGACACCTTGATAAGCCCGCCTAAGAAAACATTTTAGAGAGCACCACACCAAGTCAAATCTGAAACTGAGTCTTGATTAACTTCTAGGAAAGATGAGATCAGAACTTGAAAAGCGAGACCACCTGTTCATCTTTCAAGATCTGGTTATTAAGTTTCCAGGTAGTGTCCCGCTGACCTGGAGGCCCTGGTGCCAGCTTAACCCAAGTCATAGCATGGTCTGAAATAACAATTGGCTCGATATTGGTAGCAGAAACATTAGACATAAGGCTGGTGCTCACCAAGATGTAGTCTATACGTGACCAGGAATTATGGGCTGGGGAATAGAAGGTGTAGGATCTAGTGGATGGGTTCAAAAGTCTCCATGGATCAACCAATCCCAGCAATGAACAAAAATCTGCTAGGGCTAGCTGAGCCGGCGACGTAATTCTGGCATCATTACTAGACCGATCTAGTGATTGTCCGGGAGAGATACTCCAATCCCCACCCAACACGAAGCTAGATGGCAAGAAGGTAGTCAGTAGGTCAGCCAGACTCATCAGAAATACGGCATCCCCCCCCCACTGGGCCATATATGGAGCCTAGGACAACCTCGGTATCGTGGAGCAATCCACAGGCGAGAACGTACCTGCCGTTTGTATCTTGAACGCATTTCTTTAACAAAAAGGGAATATTGCGTTTAATTAGAATAGCAACCTTTGCTATTAGTGGACTGACCAGCAGCAAAACATGTGAGAAACCTTTAACTTTCAGTATCTTAGATTCATGTACCATGATGTGGGTTTCTTGGAGGAAAAGAATGTCTACCTCACTAAAGAACTATTAAGTAGAATTTGACCTTTCTTGGACGCCTCTCTCAACCCCCTCAGGTTCCAAGTAGCGAACTTAATGTGGTTTAGTATCATTGTCCCCAGAAGAAAGTGAATACAAGGGTAGAATTGAAAAATGGAATCGCCAGGGAAGTCGATTGGTGGCGGCAAGCCCCCCCCAGAACCGTTTACCCCGATCAGCCTAAAACGTCTGTGAAAAAACCTCCTAAAAAATTCAACACACAATGAGGCATAAAGCCGAATAAACAGACTCCAAGTCGGCAAAATCATAGATCGGGGTAACCATAACACGAAAGTTGACATGTCAGTTTTGTAAACCCCAAATCCTCCCTCCTTGAACCCCCTTGTGAATCCCACATAACTATATACAGCTTCCCCAAACAACAGGTGGCAGAATAAAATACTTAAATTTGTGACAAGAACTAGAAACCCACCCCTGTAATACCATGGCCTACTCCTTGATAAACTAGTCAAATACAAAAGGGCTATAAACAGCAACCAAATAGATAACATAACTGACCAGCGGTACTGACAGCTAAGACCTAAAAGAAGGAGAGGCCATGGCAACCCTCTCCCCCCATTACAGTCGTGAGGCAGGATCAGAGCGCAAGTTTCGCCTCCCGACCCCCCCAAAACAACCAGAGCATCGTTACCCCTGTAGAAAAGACACATTGAAGAACAAATAACTGGTAAGGAGAGGAGGTAAATCAAGTAAGATCACAATAACAACACCCAAAGTAAATCTCAAGATCGGTGGCAGCAGGTCCAAATAACTAAAGGGCAAAAGGGATGGGTTTACCTTTCAAAACGACCCCCAGGACGAAATGGCCCAAAGAAGCTCCTCCATGAGGCACCGGCAATGAAAAGGGCTGAACAGGAGGAAGCGCGGAGGAAGAACCGGACGGACCTAAATGGTCGACAATCCTTCCTCCCGGAAACACAACCCTGCACTAGGGTTCTGGACCGCTACGCTAAGCCACCATGTGAGGAGCCTCAAGAAATCGGGCCTGCATAACCCCCTAGGCCACGCGGCCTACAGCGGACCCACTGCCAGTCCTCCCCAGTCGAACGAGACCCCGCCAGGCCAGGTAAGCCCAAACTTTGGCAGGACTCAAACGTAGGATGCTAAAGGGCAAAATTAAGACCGGAACCTAACCAGGCTATAATTATATTGAAAACAGTTGTAAAACCTGAACTATATTTAATAACATTGAATTCAAGTAAACAGATTAGGGAGTCTCTTGGTGAGGTCCGCCAGGGCATGGTCGGGGTCTTCGTAGGATTGTCCGACGCCATCCAAGGTGACCACTAGCTTCGCAGGGTAGACCATTTTAAAGCGGATTTCAGCAGCAATAAGTTTCTTGACAACCGGATGGTAAGCGGCCCTTCTCTTGCGGACTTCGAATGGCAAGTCTTGGGAAATTCTCAGTTTAGCCTGGTTCCACTGGAGAGATTCTATTTCTTTAGCTTTGGTCAGAACGTGTTGCCGCTCCAGATAGCTCAAAAATTTAATTATGAGCGGGCGGGGGGGAGAATTCGGTGGGGGTCTAGGCTTTAAAGATCTGTGAGCCCGCTCTATATGGTAGGTCTGGTTGATCGGGGAGGGACCGACCACTTTATTCAAGAAGAGCTGGACGAATTTGATCACGTCGTTTCCTTCCTCGGCCTCCGGGAGCCCCAGAATAAGGATGTTATTTCGCCTGCTCCGACCCTCTAGATCTTCTGTTTTGGCTTGGAGTCTCTGTAATTGTTGTTTTAGTTTGGTAATCTCCGGGTCGGTTTTATTTTTCCAGCGGTCCAAAGATGTGACGTTAGTTTCCAGATCACCTACTTGCCGTGGAAAGATCAGAGAAGTCCTTCTAATAGATTTAATTTCAGAGGATATCTCTAGCAGAGTTTCTAAAAGGTAGTATTTCATGCAGAAAACGATCTTCAGTCAGCAGGGTACTTGAAGGGCGGAACAGCTTGTTTAGAAGGACCAGAGGGTTGACATTCTAGCTTTCTTAGAGGCCTTTTCAGGATGTTGGTGGAGTGTGTCTCACACTGGCTGGCTTCATGTCAGCTTCCATCATTGTAGCACCGCTGTACCAGCTTCAAGCTCTAAAAATAAGCTTAAGGATGCTAACTGGGAACAGCAAGCCTTTAGAGTCGCTAATATAGAAAAGGGTGTTGTATTTCTTGATGAAGAAGGTTGTTTCTGAAGGTGAAGGAAGAGAGCCAAGTAGAGAGCTGCTCTCAGCCACACTGCATCACGTGACTCTCATGTTACACTACTTGTATGAAACTTGTTGCAATGTGGAAGTATTCTGTTACTGTGTCTTTGTCAAGTGTGGCTGAAAATGTGTTTTTCAATCCAACCCACTGAGTAGTAAAACAAATAAAATGAAAAGCAAGCAAAGTTAGTGATAAAATCTGCTGCCATTAAGGGTTAATAATTACATGTATGATAAATGACATTATACTGTGCTACACTACAGAGCTCATATTAGCTGACACTGTAGTTGTCAAAAAAGCACCTCATTTAGAGAAAAACTTTGAATAGTAGCTTCACTTCTCACTTTTTATGTTCATAATAATACAGGGTTTCAAGTGAAATCATGTTTTTTTTTTAAGTTTTCTTCAAGGTGATTTTTAAGCATTCAACTTTGTTAATTGTAAATTGATCTTTAAGAGATAATGAGTTTTCTCTAGTGGTGAAAATAGCAGAGGTGTTGGTGCCTAATTAACTCAGTTCAGAGAGTATTTATTTATTTTTATTTATTTATTTATTAATTTATTTGTTCTAGGATTACAAATACCTTTGAGCCAAGGCTCTTTTACAAAGGTTCCACATCATTGGTACAATTGAGACAAACATAAGCAAAGATAACAGTTTATAAAATTAAAAAAAAAACACTTAGTCTTGTAGAGGAAAAAAAGAACAATAAAGTGAAACTTTGGGAAGGGGAAAGGGAAAGGAGGAGGGAGAAATCAGGGAGACTAAGTGGATGAGGAGAAAAGGGGAGGTAGGTGGGGGGGACTGAGAAAGGAGAGGTGGAAGGTGGGTAAGAATAGAAGTAGTGCAGCCGGGTGGCATTTGGCATGGGCCAGCAGGGGAGGTGAAGATAGGAGGGTGGGTGCTGGCAAAGAGCAGGAGTAGATGTGGATCCAAAAGGGCATCTTCAGCTATGGAGCCAAAAGACATGTTTAGCCACAACAGTCACAGAGGTTGGAGGCAGTGAGTGTTAAGCAGAGCCAAGTCTTAAAAGTGTTGAGCGATAGTGAGGATGAGATGTCTCTGGAAAGACCATTGTACCAACTAACAGCCCAGTAAGCAAAGGATCTTTGGCCTTGTGTTGTGCGGCAATGTGGGATTTGCAGAAGCTGAGGTTTCAATCCCCTGGTATGGCTGGTGTGGATTCTTGGTGTATGAGGCACAGACTCTGGGGGGGCAAGGCCCAGCAAGATTTTCTTAGTAGTAATACAAGTTTGGTGTTTTATTTGATTGGCAAGATTCAACCATCCAGTTTGAGAATAGAGGTCACAGGTGTGAGTTAGGTGTTGGGAGCCAGTGACAAGTCAACAGGCCTTGTTGAGGACAGTGGATACATGTTTGAGTGCAGTGAGTGTGGCAGAGCCGTAAATGATAATGCCATAATCAGTGATGGATATGATGCAGCTCCGGACAGTGACAGCGAGGGCTTCGGGTGTCAGGTGTTTCCTATGATGGAATAGCAGACCTAGCCGGGAGTTAGCTGCTTGGCGACATGGCCGATGTGGGCAGTGTAGGAGAGGTGAGGGTCAAGGGTGATCCCGAGGTATTTAAAGTTTTTGACCTGTTCCAGTGTGGCACATTGTCTGGTGATAATGGAGAGTTGAAAGTGCTTATGTTTATTATGGGAGCTGCTGAAGATCATGGCCTTATTTTTTTTTTGATTAAGGATTAGTTTGTGCTTTGTGAACCAATTCTCAACTGAAGAGAAGCCGAGTTGGAGATTTTCTTGCAATTTGTTTGGGTCCTGGTGTGTGGCAAAGATTACTGCATCATCAGCATACAGGGTGATATGTTCAGTGCAGGAGTCCGGTAGGGTGTTAAGTAACAGGCTGAAGAGTAAGGGGCCCAGTACTGACTTTGATAAGATGGCCAACAGAGTTAAGCTAGCCCTGGCAAAAAGAAACACAGGTGAGGAGGTACAGGCAAAGTGGGCAAGCATTAAGGATACAATACTTGAAGCAACATCCCATTGTGTTAGACAGACAAGGAAGTGCAAAAGAAGAAGGAAACCACTTTGGTTCTCAAATACAGTAGCAGAAAAGGTCAGAGCCAAAAGGCTGGCCTTCAGGAAATATAAGGGAACACAGCGGGATGAAGATAGGGAGGCATACCAAACTGCCCTAAGGGAAGCAGGGAAGGCAGTAAGGCAGGCAAAGTCCCAAACTGAGGAAACACTAGCACGAACAGTAAAACAAGGTGACAAGACTTTCTATAGATACATTAGTGAAAGGAGAAAGTCCAGAGGGGTATTGCTATGTTTAATGGAGAAAGGGAGCATGTGAGGAGGAGGACCCTGTAAAGGCATCTATCCCAACACTGTAGATACTTTGCTCAGCATTTACTGAAGAGAAGGTAGGGCAGGGCCCACAGCTCAGCATCATGGACACAGGGGAGGGAGGTGAGCACCTCCCTTCACAAAAGAAAGGGTCCTACAAGAGCTTGCTAAGCCCAGGGTGGATAAGGCAATGGGACCTGATGGCAATCCCAGGGTACTTAAGGAGCTAAAGGAGGAACCAGAAGCCATTAGCAGGAATTATTTAGTGAGTCTCTGAGCACAGGAGAGGTCCCAGAAGACTGGAGAAGGGTTCATGTGATCCCGCCTCCACAAGAGAGTGGTAGCAGGGAGGAGGCGGGAACTACAGACCAGTCAGTCTTACCTCAGTAGTGGGCAAGATTATGGAGGCACTCCTTAAGGAAAGGATAGTGCAACACCTGGAATCCACAGGGGCACAGGATCCAAGACAGCATGGGTTTACAAAAGGAAGGTCCTGTCAAACTAATCTCATAGATTTCTTTGACTGGGTAACCAGAGTGGTGGACCAAGGGGGAGCAGTTGATGTCACCTACCTTGACTTCAGCAAAGCTTTGACACTGTTCCACATAGAAGATTGATAAATAAGCTAGGTAGGCTGGGGTGGGTCAGAAGTTGGTCAACTGGGTGGCAAACTGGTTGACATGGCAGAAAACAGAGAGTGGTGGTAAATGGTATACAGTCAGAAGAGATGCAAGTCACAAGTGGGTACCTCAGGGATCAGTCCTGGGGCCAGTCCTATTCAACATCTTCATTAGTGACCTCGCAGATGGACTAGAGGGTAAGGCTTGTCTGTTTGCAGATGACACCAAGATCTGCAACAGAGTAGATGATCCAGATGGGGTGGGCAGAATGAGAAGAGATCTGATAAACTAGCAAAATGGTCAGAAGAGCGGCAACTGGATTTAATGCAAAGAAGTGCAAAATCATGCACATAGGGAAGAGAAACCCTGAAGCCACTTATAGGCTGGAAGGGAGTTGCTAGCAGTCACAAAGGAAGAAAGAGACTTGGGCATCATCATCACTGATGACCTAAAATCATCCAAGCAGACCTCTAAAGCAGTAGGTAAGGCTAGGGGGTGTTAGGGTGTATTAGTAGGGGTATCACAAGTTGTAAGAGGGAGGTAATAATCCTCTGTATAAGACATTGGTTAGGCCCCATCTGGAGTACACGTGCAGTATTGGAGGCCACACCTTCACAAGGACATTAACCAAATTGAGGCAGTCCAGAGAAGGGCAACCAAAATGGTGCAGGGACTGCATCAGAAGACATATGAGGACAGATTAACGGAGCTCAATATGTATACCCTTGAGCAAAGGAGGGAGAGAGGTGATATGATCGAGACATTGAAACACCTTAAGGGCATAAACAAGGTGAAAGAGTCTAACATGTTTAAATATAAGAAAAATAGCAGGACAAGAGGACACAGCATGAGATTAGAGGGAGGCCGATTAAGGGGGAATGTGAGGAAATTCTTTTTCACAGAAAGGGTGGTAGATGCATGGAATGGCTTACCACAAGAAGTGGTGGCTATGAATACAGTGCAGGGCTTCAAACAGGCATGGGATAGGCATAAGGGAGCAATACAAATGACTATGAATAGATAGGTCACTGACAGAGCAAAGGCCGATGGCACATTTATAAGGTAGAAAAAGAAATGGGCAGACTGGATGGGCCTTGCGGTCCTTATCTGCCATCAACTTCTATGTTTCTATGTTTCTATGTTTCTATGTACTGAACCCTGGGGGACTCCAGAGAGGACAGGTTTGGAATCAGAGTGCACATCCCCGATTTCTACATGCTGGGAGCAGTTTTCAGGATAGCTTTTGAACCAAGAGACTGAATCATTGGAGAGACCAGCATTTTTTAGTTGGCTCAGAAGGAGGGAGTGGTGGACAGTATCGAAGGCTTTGGTCAGTTTGATGAAAATAGCACCAGTTAGTTGTCCATTGTAGAGGGAGCTGTGAATGGAGCTGGTGAATTCGAGTAAGGCAGAGGATGTACTATGACCTTTTCTAAAGCCATGTTGCTGTTTACAGAGAATATTATAATTGTCCAGATGCTCGGTAAGTTGGTCCGCTACTATACGTTCCAGTGCCTTCTATAGGAGAGGCAGAATGGAGATGGGAGGAAGTTCACATGGTCAGTATTATCACCACTTTTGTGAATCAGGGTAACAGTGGCCATTTTCCATTTGTCCAGGAATTGGCTGAGGAAAAGAGAGAGATTAAAGATCTTGGTGAGGGGCCCAAGTACCTCATCAAGCATTAGGGCCAGTAGCTTGAGGCCAAGTGTGTCATTGTTTGTTCTAGATTTGCTGATGTCTTTGGCAACTTAGTTTCAGATTTGATGTTTCTTTAGTGCTTTAAAGTAGAAAAGTGGGTGACAGGCATGGGTGGAGGAGTTTGGGGGGGTGGATGTTGACGCATCTTGGAAGAAGTCAGAGGGAAGAACACTGCTAAGGTCAGTGAAAGCAATGTTAAAAGTGTTCGCAATAGATTTAGGGTCGAGTGTAGTGTGCCAATTTATGTTGAGTATGTTTGGCAAAAATTTTGACTGCTTCCCAGTAACATCTTTAATGTTTTTCCAGAAATCCCTCCCATTTCCCCAGGAGTTGGTAAGGGCATTTTTATAGTAGTCAGATTTCTGTTGCTGAATGGATTTGGTGCAATAGTTCCGTACCCATTTATAATTCTCGATGTCGAGTTGCTTACCAGAGTTTTTAGCCAGTTCTCAGAGGTGGTCCCTGGATTTAAGTTTTTTTAGGAGGTCTTCTGACAGCCAAGGGTTACTGAGTGATTTAACTTTACTCCTTCTAAGGGGGGCAAATGTATTACAGGCTTCATTGAAAATGTGAATAAATTGCTCCAGTGCAGTATTAGTATCTGTTGCCTTGAAGATGGGGGACCAGTCCTGCAGACGGAGGTGCGATTTGAGGTGGGGTAGCTGACCATGGGGTAGGACTCTGCTGGTGATGATTTTTGGAGGGGGCTTATAGAATTTATTTGACCAGGTACAACTGATGGGAGAGTGGTCTCTGAGTGAGACAGGGAGGACTGAGGTTTTCATGATCCAAAAGTGGTGGTTGGTTAGGATCCAGTCGAGTAGGGTGCAGGTCCCAGTTCTGTAGTTCTTTCTGGTTGCATAGTCAACCATTTGAGTCAGGTTAGCTGATATAACAGAGTCCTTAAATGACCCAACTTCAGCTGAGAGCCAATTAATGTTAAAGTCGCCAAGAAGGAAGATTTTGGAGTTCGATGGATGGGATTTGACAAAGTCAAGGACAGCAGTTAGACCAGGTCCCTGTTCCTTAGGAGGTATGCAAACAGTGACAACTGTGAGGGTCTTATTGTGGGTGCATAATAGGAGTCTGATTGGAAGAATCTGAGCAGGAGTTGCTGGAAGATTGGGATCAATGGGGTGTCCTTGGAGAGTGTCTTTCACATATAAGGCACACCCTTCACCTCTTTTGGACTTGCGATCAACCCAGAAGACATTGTAGCCAGGAAGGGTGATTACCTGGTCAGGAATCTTTGGGTAGGCCAAGTTTCAACTACTGACAGAATATTCGGGTTGTGTTGGGTGGTAAAGGCTTGCAGTGCATCAAGCTTAGGAAGTAAACTGCAGATGTTCAGGCACATAATTGAGAGAGTGCTTGTTGGTTTGTTTTGGTTGGAGGTGTTTGGTCCGGGGTTAGGGTGAACAGTCCCTGATAGCAACAGGAGGAGGAGCACAAGTTTCAGGGCTCATAGGCGGAGTTCAGTCAGAGAGAGGTTGCGTTTCTTTTTTGAACAGTAGCATGCCAGGTGGTAATGTCGAAAATGCAACATTGGAATAGTTGTATACGATGTGGCTAGATGAGCCAAAGGCTCACACATGAGCAGGGACAGATCAATTTCAGTGGTGTGCCGCCAGGGGGAAGGATTTGCCCCATTGCTAAATGATGTAAAACAATCAAATCCACAGGAAAAGGACCAGTAAACTGTTTGATCTTCAGTAACAAGACAAAGGATGTGTTAAATTCCTGGAACACTGGCCTGGGACATATGCAGGAAGTTAAAACCCTTTGTCAGTGTCTTTCCTTTGTTTAAATAGTTGTGTATGGTTCTCAAAGACATGCAGATCCCTTTAGCAACAAGGTAGATGGAAATGTGGATTCAGTTTGCACTCCCCTGGTCAGAGCTTGTAAAATTTCTTAGCTGTACTTACTTTGATTGTGATGGCTTGCAAAAAAGTTGATTTATAATGAGAATCCCAATATCTGCTGGTGATGTTTTCCAGTTTCTTAGTCCAGGAAACTTTCATAGATCTCATATCCAAGAATGGTCTAGTTTCTCCAAGCCAAAACACATGAAAATCCACAAAATTAAACTACTGACAGAGACAAACACAAACACCCAGCCACACAGCCCAAGTAGGAGAAGCACTTGTAAAATTACAGTAGGTCTGATTTCATTCCTGGAAAAGTTGAAAAGGGCTGCAGCCTATATATAAAGTTATTGCTACCTAAATGCAGACTTGAGGGTGAAGAAAAGATTACAGATGCCACATATAATAGGGAAACCTGCTCTCAGACGTCTACAACAAATGTTCCATGCTATATCAAAATAGATAGAGCCCCCAGTGGCTTGTTTCCATTTCAGCAGTTACATTTATAATTCCTTCAACAATGGCTCTTAGAACTGGATGAAATTTCTAGTACTGTTGCAAAACTGTGTGACATAACCAACTTTGCATTTGTGCAATTTTTATGAAATAGCATCAAAATCCAGTGTCATTTTGCTTCCCTTTTTCCAAAATTACACTTTTTTCTCCAAATTCTGCATTTTCTAGAATGTGAGTTCCTAAAAATGTTCAGGGGCGGCAGTACAGCATAGAGGTTAGAGTAAAGAGCTGTGATTGAGCTTTGTACATCGTGTAGACCTGGGTTAGATTCCCACAACCTCAGCCTGCATACCGCGTGACTCTGAACAAGTGATTTAGCCTCCCCAGTGCTCCTGGGTCACCTCTGAAAACAGGCACTTATGTTTAACGGACCATAACCAGTTACCAAAAGAATAATAATAAAAAAATAGCACCCTTCCCCCAAATTGTACTTTTTAAACATAGAAATTCTTAAAAATGTGATTGTTCAGCAAATAATGCCAAATGCTGAGCATAAACATTTGAAAGTGCACATTTTTGTAAACCTTAATTTGCAAAATTGCATGGTTTTGCTCATTTTGCACTAAAAGCTCCACAATACTTTTTACTGTGCTCACTTCACAATAGTGCTCAAAATTATATGAAAATTGTGCAGTTTTGCGAAAAGTGCACAAAACAGATTTTCCTTTCAGTTCCGATAACCCAGGATCAATTACATAAAAATCAAATGCCCACAGGTTGCTTTTTAAGTTAGTTTGATTCCCACTGCCAGTAGCACTACTGTGTATGACAAAAGACTTGTGAGAGTTTACAGTTGCCTGATGTTTTTCCCAAAATGCTTAGCTTGCTCAATTACTGCAGGCTATATGCTATGTTGTTTCAGAAAAAGTTTCAAATGAATCATGCAATTTGTTAATGAATGTGCCCTAATCTAGGTTGCTATAAATGTGTCTCCACTTGATTTAAGCAGAAATGGAATACAATTATTGAGAGCAATTCTGTCCTGTCTTACACATTAGTTATTTCTAACTACAACTGGCATTTTAATGCTACTAATGGAGTACCTGAAGCACCTTCCATTTTAATTAGCATGTTTGCTCCTTTCCTAATCGAACTGTTTGAAATAATATAAACATGCTGAGGCTACTTAAAATTTAAATGTCAGTTATTTGCACAGTGCAGTTTCATTGGCTGAAAGAATTCTCAAAGTAAGGGACTAAGTACCTGCAAATCTGGATTCTATTCACTCATGCAAATTGCTTAGCAGCCTGGTGAAATGTAGGAGTGTAAACAGTATGTTCCAGATAAAGTGAAATGCACACATATAATAATCACATCTGCATACACAAATAGAATCAACTCACTGGAAAGGGTTGATCAATTAATTTACCTAAGTCCACTTCCAAGTACATTGGTAGACATCCAGGAAAAATATGAACACTGGTCCACTGGAGGAGGGTTAATTTCATTTAAACATACTTAATATGAAAAGATTTTAGGGAGTTTTGTTAATAGGGAAAACTTAAACTGCAAGAGTAAACTTTGAAGTAACAGAAACCTACCAAATAGACACATTGCAAATGCTTGTATATGCTTTATTTTGAATTACAATTTACCTTGTGGCAAAATGTACACTTTTTTTGTAAAGCTGAGTTCCTTCTTAGAATAACATGGGTCACAACAACAGACTGTACATTTCAAACTTGTACTCCAAAATGGAGCTGCTGTATTGTAGAAAATGTAAACTAGGTCCACTGGAAAAAAGTGTGGATTTTTGAATTTGGAAACAGTGGGCTGGACTTGTAATAGAAACATTGAAACATAGCATTTGATGGCAGATAAGGACCGCTTGGCCTACCCAGTCTGCCCATTTCCCTACCTAATGAATAAGCTGCAGATCCTAGTTAACCAACAGTCTACTTCTTCCTACCCCAACCCCCTAGAATTGTCTTATGACTGTCCCATGCATTCTTGAATTCCACTGCTGTTTTTGACTCTACAACCTCCTCAGGAAGGCTGTTCCATGCATCCACAACCATCTCTGTGAAAAAATACTTCCTCACATTACCTCTGAGCCATTCCCCCTTCTCTATCTTCAGATTGTGCCCCCTTGTTCTTGCACACCTCTTTTTCTGAAAGATGCTACCCTCATGGACTTTGTTGATTCCTTTGAGGTACTTGAAAGTTTCTATCATGTCCCCCCTCTCCCTCCTTTCCTTGAGGCTATGCATATTAAGCTCCTTAACTCTCTCTTCATGTGTCTTCTGGTGCAGACCCTGCACCATTTTAGTTGCCCTCCTCTGGACTGCCGCCATCCTGTCTATGTCTTTGCAGAGACTGGATCTCCAGAACTACACGCAGTACTCCAGATGGGGTCTCACCAATTGTCTGCACACAGAGGGATAACAGCTTGTTTTTTACTGGTGATGCCTCCTATGCATCCCAGTATCCCCCAGCCCTCCTTACTGCCCTCTCACATTGCTTGCCCACCTTTAGTCATCTGATATGACTACCCCAGTGTCCTTTCCATTTTGTTGTTGTTAGTATCCGCCCCCCATTGTGTACTCTTCCCTAGGTTTTTGTTTCCCAGGTGCATTACTTGCACTTTTTAGCATTGAATCTAAGCTGCCATACATTCAACCATTCCTCCAACCTTGCCAAGTCCCTTCTCATTCTTTCCACCCCAACTTGTGTATCAACTCTGTTGCAGATCTTTGTGTCATCTGCAAAGAGACATACTTTTCCTTCCAGTCCCCCTGCAATGTGTCGCTTATAAAGACATTAAAGGGGACCGGTCCTAGTACTGAACCCTGCAGTACCCCACTAGTAACCCCCCTTTTCCCAGAGTGGACTCCATTTACTAGTACCCTCTGTGTCCTGTTCTCCAGCAAATTCTTTACCTAGGCTACCATCTTGGGACCCACTCTCAGGCTGGCCAACTTGTATATTAATCTTTTGTGTCAAATGTCTTGCTAAAGTCTAGGTAGGCCATGTCCACAGCCCCTCCTGATATACTACTTTGGTAACCCAGTCAAAGAACTATATTAGATTTCTGACGTGACCGTCCCACTGTGAATCCATGTTGCCTTGGGTCCTGTGCCCCTCTGGCCTCTAGGTACTCAACAGTTCTTTCCTTCAGAAGTGATTCCATCATTTTCCCTATCACTGAGGTTAAACTAACAAGTCTGTAGTTTCCTGCTTCTACCCTGCTCCTACTTTTGTGAAGTGGAATAACATCTGCCCTCCTCCAGTCCTCAGGTACCACCCCATCCTCCCATGATTTGTTAAAGAGGGTAGTCAGTGGTGTCACTAGTTCCACCCTTAGTTCTTTTAAAATTCTGGGATGAATCCCATCAGGCCCCATTGCTTTGTCCACCTTCAGTTTTAAGAGTTCTTTCAGAACCCTTTCTTCTGTGAATGGGCTGGTATCAGCCCTTGTATCCAGAGTGTTTCTACTGTTTGGTTTAGGTACCTCCCTCTCTTCATTTGTGAATACTGAGCAAAAATATTTGTTTAGTATCTCTGCCTTTTCACAGTCACCCTCTGCCCACCACCCTTCCCCTTTATTAAGCCTCACTATCCCTCCCTTGGTCTTCCTTCGCTCCCTGATGTACCTAAAAGAGGTTTTATCCCCCTTCTTAACTGAGTTGGCTATCTTTTCCTCGGTTTGCACCTTTGCTATTCTGACTGCTTTCCATGCTTCCTTTTACTTTAACTGATACAATTATCTGTCCTGCTCCTTCTGTGATTCCTTGTACTTCCTGAATGCTTTCTTTTCCTCCCTAACCTTCCCTGCCACCTCCTTTGGGAACCATAGTGGTTTCTTACATCATTTTGTTTAGTTTATTTGCTTCACACAAAGGCTTGTTGCCTCTGTGATGGCAGTTTTGATTATTCCCCATTGTTCTTCCACCCCTCCTTCCTGCCCATTTGCTAGTGCATTCCTTAGGCACTCACCCATTTTGGCAAAGTCAGCCATCCTGAAGTCCTGTACCTTTGCCTTTGTATGGCTTGACTCTACTGCTGTGTTTATTGTGAACCATACTGTTCGATGGTCAGTAGTTCAAAGATGGCTACCCACTTCTAAAGCTGTGATCCTCTCGCCATCTCCATTTGAGAGTACCAGGTCTAAGATTGCTCCCTTTCGAGTGGGTTCTGATACTAGTTGTCTAAGACATGCCCCCTGTAGGGAATCTAGAATGACCCCACTCTTAGAAGTGGCTGCTGCAAATGCACTCCAGTTAACATCTGGCCTATTCAGATCCCCCATTAACAATATCTCCCCTTTTTCTGCCATTCTAAGGACACTTTATATAATTTCCTTGTCACTTCCTCCCCTGAGAGAGGGTCTGTATCGCCCTGTCTGGATTGTGGTGCCATTGCCTGTCTCCAAATTTACCCACAGTGCTTCTTCTCCTCCCTGTTTACCCTTTTGCTCTGTTGCTTTTATTCCTTCCCTTATGTAAAGAGCTACTCCTCCTCCTCTTTTACCCTCCCTGTCCCTCCTGTAGACAGTATAGCCTGGTATGTTTACATCCCAGTCATGGTTCTGTGTGTACCATGTTTCTTCGACTGCCATGATATCTAGATGTTCTTCCCCCATCAATGCCACTAATTCAGGAAGCTTGTTACCCAGACTATGGGCATTGGTACTCATTGCTCTCCATTTTTTGATGGCTTTACCTCTTGTAGCACCATCCCTGTCCTTATTGACTTTGATTTCTCCAATTACCCCTGTCCTGCTCCTTACTGACCTTTCTATCTTGGTCTTTACCTCATTTAGTATCCTATTTTGTAGGGGTGGCTGGGAATTAAGTGCTGCTTATCAGTGCCTCCCCCCTTGACTAGTTTAAAAGCTTACTGATGAAGCATTTAAACCGATCACCCAGAAGACTTCTTTCCTTCCTGGGCAGATGCAGACCATCCTGCCAGTATAAGCTGATATCCATCCAGGTGGAACCCCAGTTCCCAATGAAGCCAAACCCCTGTGCTCTGCACCATTTTTTCAACCATTCATTGAATCGCATGGTACGAAGTATCCTTGCCTCACCCTTGACATAGACAGGCAGCACCTCTGAGAAGGATACTGTGTGTGTTACTTGCCTTAGGGCCCTCTCCAACTCCACAGACTCCTCCTGCACTGCTCTGATCTCATGTTAAGCCAAGTCATTCATCCCAAGGTGGACAATGATGTCCAGCTCAGTCTCCCGTGCAGCTGTTCTCATGATCCTAAGGATGCTCTTCCTGTCCCTCCAAGCCATGGCACCAGACAGGCACCTTACTTCAGTTTTCCCTGCTCCCCCCAGTTCTAACCCCCTTATAACTGAGTCCCCCACCAAGAGCTGCTTCCTTTCCCTGTGGTGTCCTCTGCCTCCTTCCTGTGGGGCTCCCTTGTAACAGTTGTCCACAACCTCCTTAGTCTCCTCTACAGTTGCATCCATAGGGGAATTCAATTAAACTGTTCCAAACCACCCATAAGGATGGAGTACCTAGATCTAATAAATTCAGGAACACTTAGTACCTTGATGTTTCTGAAAATAACCATATTAGAAACTGTTTAACATTCTGATATTGTTTATTCTAGAAACAGAGCTGGCCTGATGCACTCCTTCTCTGGGGATGGGAGGAGTAAACAGCTGCCAAAGCAGCACCACCTGGAAGACCACTGGTGAAGCTGCTGATGGGCGTGCTGTAAGAAGGAAGAGAGATGCTAAGCTGATGACACACAGCAGCATGATCTTCCATAAGTGCTTGTGCATGGCATCATGGAGTTCGCATCTCATGTGAGAGGGCTACAAAACAATGATGCAGGCCTTGGCAGCCACAGATGATGGATTTCAGTACATCAGGGATCTCACCCTTCCACCACCTGATAAATAACTACTGTTGAGGTACATGCGCAACCCTGACCCTGCCTGGGGGCAAACCATGACTCTGTGGAAGGCCAGTGTTATCAGTAGCAGAGGTAATGGGGAAAAGGGAACCTTAGGATTCCAGAAGGAGTCAGCCACCAAGGTTGAAAAGGGGCCAAAAATTACTGATTAAAAAAAGAAACTTAGAAACATGGAAAACTGCTCACCAAAGAGAGTCTCATTGTCTGTCTGGTCTTCCTTGTGAAGTATTATATGTACCCTAGGGGTCCATAGCCATCATCTGCCCACCCCATTCTCTCCAGCTCCCTTATCCAGACCTTTATGTCTGCCCCATCCCTTCTTGAATTCACTGTCTGCCTACACTGTGGGTAGTCTATTGCACTTTTCTACTACCCAGTCAGTGAAGAAGTGCTTTCTAATGTCCTTTTCAAATCTACCATCCACCAATTTTCTCTTGCTCCCCCTGTAATTAATGTTGCCATTCTCAATGAATAACTTGATTTTGTCCATTTAATTTATTCCTTGCATGTATTTAAACATTTTAATCATGTTCCCCAACTTCCTCCTAGCCTCTAGAGGGCATATATTGAGGGTCTCCAGTCACTGCTCTCATGTGCTACCCAGCTGGTTATGTACCATCATGGTAACTGTTCTCTGTACTGACTCCAGTTTGCTTATGTCTCTCCTGGGTTGATGGCTCCAAAACTGCACAAAGTACTGCAGGTGCAGTCACACTAGTATTTTGTACAGCGGCAGAAGTACCATTTTTTTCCTGCTACTGAACCCCCTCCCAATGCATTCCAGAATTCTATTTGCTTTTTCTATCACTTTGCTACATTGTACTGATGATTTGTGGTTGTGAAAATCACCACCCATAGGTATCTTTCCTCCTTAACAACAGCACCCTTCATCCCTCACAGACTGAATTCAGTGCCAGGGTTTCTGATGCCTAAGCGCATGACCTTACACATTTTGGCATTGAAACTCACCTCCCAGAATACTGACCATTTCTGCAGCTTCTACAAATCTACAGTGCTCCCTCCATAATCATCACCCCTTTTATCCACCACCTTCACTTATCACCAGTGTGAGCTCCTGTTCCATTTTACAGAAATGTTATCTCCCCTTTAACTGCCACCCTCTATTATCTGCAACCTCCTTTTATCTACTAAACTTTAGGATATATGGAGGTTGGCAGATAAAAGAGGGAGCACTGTCCTTTATTTTTCAGATTTCCTCCTCACAATCTACCCTGCTGCAGAGTTTTGAGTCATCTGCAACTAGGCAGATTTTTCCTTCTGATACATCTACTATGTTACTGATGAAAATGTTAAAAAGTTCTTACTCATGGACTGGGCAGGCAATAGGATGTTATATTTTAATTGTTTTGGAACTCAGTATATTCCCCCAGCAGGATTTCCCAAAAAGGCATAGTTGGGGACAGGGAAGAGGTCAGAATAAAGGCTGTGAGAAAAGCCAGGACCCAGAGTGACACATCTGTATTAAGTGGCCATGTTCAGAGTGATGTTTTATAGCGTGCATCTGTGTGCACTCATGCATGCGTGCATGTGTTACCAGCTAACTACCTAACACTAACAACATTCAGTGTGATTTCATGTTATCTTTTAGCTTATTCTGTTATACTGTACCATTTTAATACTGTTTATTTCCTATTGGATTTCCATTTATACTATGTTACAGCATTGTTGCTGCCCTGTTGTGTGTGTTTTATTGGCTTTCTTATTGATGTTTAAAATTTAGTTGTGTTGAATTCCCCACATTATAAATCCTCCTCCTCTGGGCTGTACATGGAAATTAGCCTGGCGTAAGTGTGCATTTTCTAATAACCATTTTTTCTTAAATGAATACAGAAACATAATTTAGTAGTTTATAAGTTAAATTGAAGAAATAAAGCTTACAACATTTGTTGTAGCACAAATCTACAAAAGGCAAAAATGTTTTGCATTCTGTGATGTCTTAAAGAATTGGCAAACTATTTCATGGCTTACTAAAACCTTTCAGAGCCATTTTTTGGTCTCCCATCCCCAGCCACTGATACAGTATGTAACACATACACTGCACCCCTGTTCTTGGAAAGATGTGAAAGTTTTAATGTTCACCCCCAGGTCACCACTGAAATTGAATCTCTTTGTGGGCTCACTGCTGCATAAAGTAATTATGTGTTTTTGTTTAAATAAGTTCCCATTGGATAGGAGGCTTCTTTACTGTTTATGATTATGGAAAATAGCCACTGTGCAACAATTTATGGGCTACAATATGCATGGTGACTACTCTTGTTATCATGCCCCAAGTTGTAATCTTTGATTTACTGGTGGTTTCCATGAAGCTTAAGAAACCATGCAACTGTATGGTAATGCTTCTGTTTTTAGCATTCACATATTCATTTTACAAACAACAAAGAAGATAATGTATAGGTAACCATACACAACATGCCTGTGACTGCATTGAGCAGTCTTTATGGCAAGCAGAAACCTCAAGAGTGAAGCACAACACTGTGGCAGACAAATCCTTGACAGTTGCTCCTTACTCTGTGTGGATGAAGCTCCACCTAGTTCCCCCTAGCACATGCTTTGCAGGCCCAACCATCATGCATGTGCTTGCCTCAAGAATGCCAGATTCCTCCCCTTAGACCATGAACAGTTATGGAGAACTGGCTTACTGGCACAGTGTTTGGTACAGACACCTGTTCCAGAGCTTTTCATCCTGGTTGTTATGTCCTGCAACTCACATTTGGTGATCAAGTGTTTGCACTGCTGTGACAGGCACAATAAAGATAACTGAACTTTGAAGTTAAAAATTACTTTGCAATATTCTTCATTGCTGTAATATATTTTTGTGTGCTCCTCTGTCTGGGTGAAAGTCGGTGCTGGCCATCACTACATGTAACAGTGTTCCTCCCCTGAGGCCATCACCACATTCCCTGTTGCTCAGTATATAAAGGAGATTCCACCAAACAGTCCACAGCACCCATCTGGAAGACTGAGAAAAAGACACAGTGGACAAGTTAAAGATATGTGGTCTCAAGTACAGCAACCCTCTGAGCCCACCCCTGCCCAGGGTGTGCAGCTATCTGCCAACCAGCCCTTTTGGCCCTTCATGAACCCCAATTAAATGGGTTTACATTGTGCCATCTTCTTACCAGTTCCATATTATCCTCTTACAAGCAGTGTCCACCAGAGCCTTGCTCCAGGCTCCACCAGGGGGACCTGAAAGGCACAAAAACAATGTGAAAACCAGAAAAACTCATAACCTAAGGCAACCTGCTTGCCCAACTCCTGGGGGAAGAAGTTTCCATCAGCCCTGCTAATCCACTATTCTGGCTCTACTGGCAGGACCTAAAAGGAACCAAGGACAATGCAAATCCAAACCATAGATCATAACTCTGTATGTGGAGTCCAAATCCTGAGGAAGGGTCATCATCAACACTGCAAGGGCAGGCTCAGTGCAGGGAGAATTTAGGGAGCTGAGATGAAGTCTTTGGCAGGTAGCACACTCTGTAGCTTTTGCAGAGGTACTGCAAAGGTACTCCCTGTCTACAACAGGGGGAAAGTGAGGGAGCTCTGCAACAGCACCTTCAACTCATGTTGAAAGAATGGTGCAGAATGGAGGGGTATGGTTACATGAGGGACTAGGGGCCCATATGACAGAATAAGAGCCTATACAGTGGTGATGTTTTGCATCCATCCAGGAGGGGAAATACAGTCCTCAATGGATGGTTTAAACATTATTCAATGAGCATTTAAACTAGCTAAGGAGGGAGATGAAAGCAGAAAGGGATGCAAACTCTGCCCCCCAAAGGTTGAGGTAGTGTGAAGAGAAATTCCAGGGGGCAAGAATCCCACCTTGAGCAAGTAAGTCAATGTGGTAGGGGATTAGCAAATAGGGAAAGATGTTAGAAAAGAAGAGGGAGAAAGGAGGCAGAAAAGGAAAAGAGGGGGAAGCGACAAGCAGAGTGCTAACAAAATCTGGAAGGCCATGTGCGCAAATGCTAGAAGTCTGAAAAATAAGGTCCCAGACCTAGAGACTATCATGGCAGAAGCTGTCCTGGATATAATGTCCATTACTGAGTCATGGTGCATAGACAGCCATGACTGGGACATGGTCATAACAGGCTACATGATTTTCAGGATGAAGAGGGTAATAAGGAAAGGAGGGGGAGTGGTGCTTTATGTGAAGGATAGCATAAAGGCAACAAAAATACAGGGAATTCAGGGGAAGACAGAGGTGTTGTAGGTTACCCTCAAATGGGGTAATGGAGCCACTATTCAGACAGGTGTGATCTACAGACCCTGACACAGGGAGAAGGACCTAGATATAGAAATGTTAGAAGCAGTTAGCAGACTGGCTAACAAGGGAAAGTGTTTCTAGTGGGGGACTTCAATCTGCTAGATGTAGATTGGACCCTCCCTGCCACAGCTTCAGTTAAGAGCAGGGCCATCCTAGACTCCCTGCAGAGGGTATTCCAAGGCAACTGGTCAGTGAACCAACTCATGATGGAGCAATACTGCTTCTGGTGCTTACAAATGGAGACAGTGTTGCAGATGTCAAGGTGGTAAGCCTCCTGGGTACCAGTGATCATTGTATAGCGTGGTCCACATAAGAAACGCTGCAGAATCCAACCACACGATGGCGAGTGTCCTGGACATCAGACAGGCTGACTTTATGAAGATGGGGGAATGCCTCAGGAATAACCTGGCAGGGGGAGATGACCTGGGGGGGTGGAGGAAATGTGGGTTGATCTAAATGAGGGAATAGTGAAGGCAACAAACCTTTGTGGCAAGCAGGTAAGCATAAGTAAAAGAAAAAGGAGACCACTATAGTTCTCAAAAGAGGAAGCAGAAAATGTAAAGCCTAAATAATAGCATTCAGAAGGTACAAAGTGACCCAGAGGGAGGAGAATAGGGATATGTATCTGGTACAATAAAGAGAGGCAGATAGGAAGGTGTATCTAGTAAAGTAAAGGGAGGCAGGCTAAGCAATAAGGAGTGCAAAGGCACAAACTGAGGAAAGAATAGCTCAGAGCATGTCAAAAGGGGACAAGACATTTTTCTGGTATGTTAGTGAGACAACAGGAGGGATTGTGTGGTTAAAGAGGAAGGGGTAATTGTATGGAGGGGATCAAGAAAAGACAAACATCTTGAACAAATCCTTCTTCTCAGAATTCACAGTGGGGTGTGGGTGGGACCTCAAAAAAGCACCTGGAGTTTTGAGGGGAGGAGAAAGTATGTAAGCACTCACTAACCTGAAGGTAGACAAAGCTATGGGGACAGATGGGATACATCCAAGGGTGCTGAGGGAGCTCAGGGAGGTACTGTCTGCACCTCTGACAGACCAGTTTAACAGAACACTTGAGACTGGAATGGTCCTGGGGGACTGGAGAATAGAGATGCAGCGAATTTAAATTCCGCCAGTGAAGTGAACGCATGGCGGGCACTGCAGTGCCAACCCGCTCATGCGGAGTGGCACGTAGTGCTCACTGCTTGTCATTACCGTTCACATTGGCGGGAATGGCAATGCTAAGCAAGGTGAAGTCATTGATTTTAATGGACTTTGCATTCCTCATTATGATTCTAAGTGATCCACTTGGTGTTTCAGATTGGCAGCCCCCACACATCACATGGCTTACAGTACTGTAAGTCACATGCTCTTTAGCTAGGCAGGAAGAAAGTGAATCATACAAGCAGATACTTTTACTTTTTCCTGTGCAGATGGAGAGAGAGAGGAGCGTGTTTTGTGACTGCTGATACTTTGAGATCAGAACGAGGAGGAGATTTAAACTTTGATTTAGACCCAACAGCTTTTTTAAAAGCTAAATTTTTTTGTCTTTTCTGTCTGTACTCTTTTTTACTTAATTTGTTCTTTCTGTAAATTTTATTTTTCTTACTTAGAGGGACATCAGTTGCAAATTATGGTCATGCTGGAACTGCTGCAGGATCACCATGGGATCCCATATTAGTTTTTTTTCCTCACACCATGTGCCCCACCACACCTTCCTTACTGTGTTATAAAATGTATTCCTCCACCATCCCCAACCCTTGTATGTAATTATGCCCTTGTTTTGTTGTCTTCTGTATGTGTTCTGAGCAGTGGAAGTATACTGTGCTAAACTGCATGGGTGCAGTTTTCTTTCCACTCTGTGTATATACTACAGACACTGTCCAACTCCCTGACTTAAAAACACTTATTAATGAGTACAATGGTGGGGTGGTGAAGCCTGGAGAGATGCTACAAAACAGGCTTACAATACATCCAAGTAACTAGTAAAAATATTAATGTTGTGATTCGTGACGTGATCGTAAATCGTAATTTGTGACTGCATTTGTGACCATGATGAAGAAGAACGTGATTTGTATCACGAGTGACTCCTGATGATGGTCCTGACTTAAAAATGCATATTAATGAGTACAATGTTCATTGTGAATTATGCACCACACCTGTCCAGTACTCTCAAGGGAAGCCAAAGAAACAACTGTGACTTAAGTTAGAGATGGAAATTGGGCCCTAAAGAAATGCAAATGTACAGACAGATTAAGATTGTGCTGCGCACTGAGGAGATGCAGATGCAAAGGCATAACACCTAACCAGTGCTCACCATCAGAAATTCAAATCTGGAAAGAATATCTTTGCCGGTTGGGTGGGCCACGGGGGTGTACTGCACTGATGCAGTAAGAATCACTAGTACATGTACCAGTAAAGATACCACAAAGAAGTACAAAAAATTACACAGCTGTAGTGGATAGCAGGTTCACAGTGCTGAAATTATGTGGCACAATAAAAGGTGTCTGATTTGATGACACTCATCACACACATACTGACATACTCACACACACACTAAGTAATGTGTAGCAAATTGAAAACTTCAGTAATATAACCACATATTTTAAACAAACTAAAATGATGCACTGCTCCACCACAACAATCAGCTAAAAATGGCAAGAATTATTGAAAATATTAGTGTGTACATTAACACAGTTATACAAGAAAAATATCACCAAAACAGAAAGCACTGTCTTTTTCTCCAAGTTAATCTACCTACACCACAGATACGCCCCTCCCCCAAAGCACACTTCCACTGTCTTTCAATACACAGACTGAATATTGTACATTAACATTCAAAATACAAACATGAACAATAAACGCTCGATGATATGAGCACAGGAGGGTTTCCTATAATTGATGAACTAAAGTTCCAGCAAAATAAATTACTCAAAAAGGCTTTTTTAACAGCTTTTAGAAGGTTTGAATCACAGAGAGCTCTCAGAGCAGATTGTCTCCTACAGCTTCCTACACACACTACCCCAAACTGAGGCTGTGCAGAACAATCTAGAGCCCATGTGACCTGAAATCCCCATGAATCACTGCAAAATTCACCTTGGGAGCTTAAAAACAAGGCAAAGTTGTTTTCAATGTACTTCGCTTTAAGGATTAGTGGAGTAGTGGTTTGGGAAGGTGGAGTAACGAGAAGTCATTGTTTTCAATGGACTTCGTGTTACCCATTAATAATGCGAAGTACTCCGCTTCGAGTTGCAGAGCACTCCACGAATTCACTTTCACTCCACGTTTGAGGAGCGAATTGGGGCCACTTCGCCCATCTCTACTGGAGAATAGGTAGTCACACTTCACAAAAGTGGTTGCAGGGAGGAAGCTGGCAAATATACAGTAGGCTTGTCAGCCTGACATCAGTGTGGGTAAGGTAATGGAAACTACTAATGGAGAGGATTGTGGAATATCTTGTATTCAACAGATTACAGGATCCAAGGAGGTTAGTTTTACAGGGGGAAGGTCATGCCAAACAAATCTGATAGATTTCTTTGGCTGGGTGTCCATAGAGTTGGATCAGGGAGGGGCAGTAGATGTGGATTACCTGGATTTCAGCAAAGCTTTCAACACTGTTCCACATTGGAGACCAGTAAGCAAGTTGGAGGGCTTTGGGGTGGGTAATAAGCTAGTAACCTGGATAAAAATCTGGTTAGTGGACAGGACACAGAGGGTAGTGGCTAACGGAGTTCACTCTGAGGAAGAGACCAGTGACTCTGGGATCAGTGATGGTACTGGTCCTCTTCAATGCCTTTATAAGTGACATAGCAGAAGAACTGGAAGGAAATAATAGGCATGGGCAATAGAAACCTGGAAGCAGAGTACAAATAGGTGCAATGATACTGACAAAGACCAAGCAGGAAAGAGACCTAGGAGTAATCCTATCAGGTGATCTAAAGGTCACCAGACAGTGTGACAAGGCAATCAGAAAGCCAAGTGGGATGCTGAGTGCATATGATGGGGTAACACCAGCTATAAGAGGGAGGTAGTGCTTCTTCTATATAGATCACTGGTAAGAACTCACCTTGAGTACTGTGTCCAGCACTGGAGACCACATCTTTGGAAGGACATAGACAGAGTGGAGGCAGTCCAGAGGACATCTACCAAAATGGTGGAGTGTCTGCATCAAAACTCCTACAATGAGAGTGTAAAGGAGCCAAACATGTACAGCCTGGAGGAGAGAAGGGTGAAGAGGGATATGAAAGAGGCCTTCAAATACCTAATGGTGGTTAATATAGAAGGTGCAGGTATTTTTCAGTGAAAATGGTGCTCTAGAAAAAGGGGGCATGCTATGACTCTGGGGGGGGATTCAGGAAGGATGTGAGGAAGTACTTCTTCATGGAAAGGGTGGCAAATCCCTGTAATAGCTCTCTGGTGGAGGCAGTGGGGGAGAAAACAGTAGAGGGGTTTAAAAATGCCTGGGACAGGCAGAATGGAATTGTAGGGTTAAAGAAGGGAGGGAAAGAAATGGTACCATATATCAAGTGAGGTCTGCACCAAAAAAACCCTAAAGAAAATGGTAAAATGGTCAGATGAGGTGGGCCAAGCAGCCCTTCTCTGCTACCACATTCTATGTTTCTATGCTGCACAACCCCATGGAACCAGTAGCCTGGAGGCTGCACCAACTCAGGCCATGCCTGGAGCTTTGGTGTAGGCCAGCCCACCCCCTCCCAGAATCACTAGACACACCGAGATCTTGCTCCCTGCATCCATTCTAGAATGGACTTTCCAAGCCACTTCCAGACCTGTGGGATGCAGGATTGTGTGCAGCTGCCTAAACAACCCTGTGCATGTTGTGGGGGTGACTCAACTTTTGGCAGCTGCTGTGAGGAGAAAGCCATCAAACTGGTCCAGAGACAGAGGACCTGCTGGAAGCCTTGGCCAGGCCATGTCTAGCTGTGCCCACTCATCATCTAGGCCCAGCCTCCCAAACCTGAGGGATAATGGGAATCACCTCCTACTTGTTCTCACTACCCTGCACCCACAACAGTCCAAGCCCTGCCTGCAGGAAGAGGCCCAGAAGGATGGCTCCCCACTGGTGGACCGATCTGTCCAGGTTTTCTGGGCCTCCAGTTGTGTACTGCTCCAAGAAATCTACCATTCCTCTTACGCACCTTACATTGTGGGCCAACTGGCCTCTCAGTTACCTTACCCATGGGAGTAATTGACTCCTCAGGTATCAGAGTCTTCTCCAAGCAAGCTGCTATCCAGGCTTGGCCTTCTCTCATGCACAATATCTGCAGCTGCTCCTCCAGTAACCCCTCTGCTCTTGGTTCACTGGACATCTGTCTCCTACAGGCCACTGAACTACTGGAATTGCTGCAATGAGAAAAGGCTGCTGTGCACAACAGGAAAACTCATGTTAGTAATGGTTCTGCACCATTCTTCACAATAGACCTGTTTATTGCTTCATCCAGGCCCACGGGCAGGGCCTTGTCATGGTGGTCTGGCTTCTCACTAATGCTCCCCCTGGGGTTTCCAATTTTTTCTTTATATGTTGACTAGTATGTCTTTCACATCCCTCATCCTGCTGGGAGAGGTGGAAGCATGGAGAGGGGTGGAAATGGGTGGGTGTGGTTTCAAACTGCCTGCTCCATTGGTGGCCTCTACTCCCTACTGCATGCCTTACTGTGCATACAGGCACCACTGTTGAATGGTGATGGCCTGACAAGACCAGCCAGTCTGTGGCACAGAGATCTGAGACCTCATGTCCTATTGTCCAGTCCAATTACTTTCCCCCCAGTACTGCAGAATACAATTGTTGGTAAGGGGTGAGAAGGAAGGACTTTCCCTGCCATCTCTCAACCTGGTGATCAGTGAGATACTGCTTGGAAGCCACCCCCTTGTTTTTTAATATAGTTCTTATTTTGAAACATATTTTATTGAGGTACAGCAGAGTATCAAGGGTACATATGTAACATGGTTATACGATAAACATTAAACTCACAGGCATCTACACCTTTCAGTGACAGTTTCAGATCTAGAAGAAAAGGTCATTATAAACATATGGAGTTGCTACAAGACAAAATGGTCCAGGTACATCATTATGATATAAGTGAGTGTATAAGTCATACAATGTACAACAAATTACCACTAGAAGCATGCTATTAAGATCAGGGATGAGTAGATCAGCCCAAGAATAGAACAAACTTCTCATAATTAAATGTCACTGTTACTAATAGCACATAGCGGAGGATTCCATATTTGGCAAAATAATTGTCCCAGCCCCTAGCATTGAGATGGTAACTCTCCAGTCTCATGCATAAGGAAAAATTATTTAGACAGTGGGCCACAGTAGGGGGAGAGGAGCTTAACCAGTTCTGTGCAACAGATTTCACAGTGTTAACCAGGGCTATGTCCCATAACATATGTTTCACCCCTTCCCTTCCATTAGGAGCCTGAGTATTCCCTCTGCCCAGCATAAATTCTGAAGGGCTACTAGGGAGTTTACACTGCAGCATTTTTTGTCCAAGATATTATGCAGTGTATAGAGGTGATGAGCGCCAGGAGACATCCTGGGGTGAAATGGGTTCTTGGGGTCCTCCCTGCTTGCTTCCCATACCCAAGGGTTCCCCTCCCTTGTGGGAAGGTAGCATGGGTGACCTCAGAAGCCCATCCTACTTGGGCGGTGTTATGCAATGCTGGTCTATTAATAACAAGACAGCTATTATTACTGATCTTGTTGGATCATCAGACCTGCATCACCAAGACCTGGCTGGATAAAAATGACAGTCCTCAGTTGGTTCCAGTCTTTCCTCTGGGGTACGTTTCAGAGAGTGGTGTCTGGAGTCTTTCCTTTGGACCCAGTCTCCCTACCCTTTGGGGTACCACAGGGCTCGGTCCTCTCTCCCATGCTGTTTGTGGTGCACATGCTGCTGTTGGGAAACATTGTACACTAGTATGGGCTGATATTCCACTGCTATGCAGAAGATACTCAGCTCTACCTGTCCTTAGTGCCCGGCCAAGAAGATCCTATCTCTGCATTTAACAACTACCTTGCTGAGATCCAGGACTGGATCAATGCCAGCTGATTGAGGTTGAACTAGGATAAGACCGAGGTGCTGGTGGTGGACCCGGCCATTGTGTGGAAGGGGCATGGGCTGGACAACAGATCGGACTTTGGCTTTGTGGTAACCAGCTAGTGTCCTCAGACTGGGTGTGAAATCTCAGTGTGATTCTTGATGACAGATTGACTTATAAGACTCAGGTGTAATCTGTGGTCAAGTCCTCCTTTTACCATCTAAGGAATCTCACCCAGATTAAGCACCTGGTGCCCCCTGGTGACCTTCCTACTCTGGTCCATGCCGTCATGACCTCCCGCCTTGACTACTGCAATTCCCTGTACCTAGGGCTACTGGGAGTTGATATTCGCCGTTTGCAGCTAGTGCAGAATACGGCCACCAGGTTGTTGATTGGCTTGCTTTGAGCCTGCCATATCAAACTGGTGCTCCGCGGCCTGCACTGGCTACCTCTTCAGTGGTGTATCACCTTCAAGGTCAGCTTATTGACCTATAAAGCCCTACATGGGCAGGGTACAGTCCTCCTGCAAGATCTCCTGGTCCCCTATCACCCCATCTGTCCACTCCATTCCACCGATGAAGGATTGCTGGAGATTCCCAGGGTCTGCCTCAAGACATCTGGGGCTCGTGCTTTTAGTTTTGTAGCCCTGACCCTGTGGAATTCTTTACCTCATTGGGTAAGAGAGTGCCTGACTGTGGAGAGCTTCAAGTCAGCCTTAAAGGCCTACTTATTTAATCTTGCCTTCCCAGATTATAAGTAATTTCTGAACTACGATTAGTTATTTGGTGTTTTATGGTGATTTTTATCTATTTATTATTTTAATTATTGTAAAGCGCTTGGATACCTGTTGACTTGCGCTTATAAATAAATAAAGTTGAAAGCTGAAGTTGAAGTCTTTCCAGAATGGAGCAATTTAACTGCACATTAATGACATGTGAATGAAATCATCATCCATCACCAAACACTTAGGGCAGCATGGGTCATAAAAAGCTTTCTATTGGTGCAGGTTTACTGGTGTAAGGCAGGCTCTATAAATGAAATAATATTGAATTATTCTCAATTTATTAGAACTGGAATGCATATGGACATGTTAGATAGCAGCTTTCCACTCCTCCGCATCCAAAGCAGCCCCTAAGGAATTGCCCCAATACCCCTGTGCCTCATTATGAGGCACAGGACCTGCACCCAAAAATAGCCTTTATAATGCAGTCAGAGGTCAGGACCCAGGCTGCAGTCAGAAAAAAAATCTAAGCTGGGAAAGATAAAACTGTGTAGTTGAAAAGATATTGCCTGACACACAAAAATGCAAAGAAATCACCTGACTGCAGAGAAAACTCGTCTTTGATTACAGTGAAAGATTATAATACCCTTCCCCCCCACCATTCAAATACACTTATGTTTTCAATGTTCATTAATAATCTACCAATGGTCTGCAAACCTATGCATCCTCTTCTCTACGCAGGCGATGCAGTTCTATACACATGCAGTAATGACATCACTGAAATCAACCACATACTGGGAAACAGCTTCAGAAATCTGTAGGAATGGTTTGTTCAAGAAAAAATGGCCCTGAATCTACCAAAAACACAATCAATGTTGTTTGGGTCTAACTACAATTTGAAAAACTTGGCCCCAAAATGTTGCATTGAGGCAGGCAATGGCACAAGTCTGGAAAAAGTCAGCTTTGTTAAATACCTAGGAGTACACTTAGACTCTTCCCTTACATTTGACACCCACATCTATAACAACACCAACCAACTTCACCAAAGGCTCCGCTCTTTGAACAGAATCTGCAAATACCTAACTCCCAAAACCAGACACAGAATAGCCCGAGTAAATCTACACCCTACATTGGACTATGGCTCATTGATCACCAGTGCTGCTAATAAAACAATGATACAGAAGAAGCATACTCTTTACTACAAGATTGTCAGATTTGCATCTGGTAGTGACAGCAAGACACATCATTGCCTTCCTCTTAACACTTTAAATTGGTTTTTGTCAGAGCTGAAATCCAACCTGTCATTTGCCAGATTTATCAAAAAGACTATGATCAAGAATTCCTACACTTACTTGGCTGAGCAGCTCAAGGTTGTCAACTTGCCCTCCTCTCGATCAGTTTTAAAAAATAACATCAAAATTCCCTTGTTCCGAACAAACATGGGACAACACTCTTTCAGATACAGTGCCACCTGACTCTGGAATACAATATCCCCCCTATTAGAGAATCATCAACTGTCTGTGCCTTTACAAAAAAACTAAAAGACTTTTACCTTACACTCATTGTCTGCATCTGTTTTGCGTAAATATCTCATGTATCCCCACCTCATTTGCATTCAATTGTGCTACCTGTACCAATTTTCTTGCAATGCCAGTAATCAACAGTGCTTTGACTCTGCACCATTTGTATCAAGTATGTAACTTGTACTCATTCATTGCATACACTATTACATTTATCTGTGCATCTGCAGCCAGTTTGTTGCCAGTACACTTACCCGATTACCAAAGTGAAAATAAATAAATCCCCTATGTATCTAAGCTTATTCTTGCCCGCCTTAAGAGCACCTGATGCACAGGAACATTGTAATCCTTCACCTGTTTACTAACAGTTACCAGCACTGCATGGGATGATATCCGCTTTGAGGGATCAATAAATATATGGGTACCCAGCCAGATCCTAACCAATTGCTGAATAAACAGTAGGGCTATCCATGGAACATGAACTGTGTACCCGCTAGGCCAGGAATCAAGTAACCCTGTAGCAAGCCTGCCTCGTACTGTTCTCCTTCTAAAAGAAACCAGTCTGGTGGGGCCTCCCCAACACTGTCTGCCAGAAGGGACAGCTGCATGGCCCAGTAGTAGTACTTCATGTTAGGTAATGCCAGGCCCCCCTTTATAAAGGGGAAGCTGTAATATACTTCTTGGAATATGGGCTCTCTTCCCCCCAAGATAAATCTGTGTAGGATACTGTTAAGCTGCTGGAAACATTTTTCTAGGACATAAATAGGTAAATTATGAAACAGATAGAGACACATAGGAAGTACATTCATCTTGCTGGTATTAATTAGACCAATAAAACTTTGGGGGGGGCCTTCCCCCTCTCACAGTCCTGTTTAATTAAGTTCAGAAGTTTGCCATAGTTCTCACAAATTAGTTTAGGCCTGTTTTTATAAATATAAGAGCCCAGATATTTTAACATACTGACGACCTTCATACAAGGGATTATTAACTAAGCGGGAATGAGAATCTGTCCCAATGGGTAGAATCTTATGTTTGGCCCAGTTAATGTTATGGGTGGATCCATTACTGCATTCAGTTAAAAACTGGTGTACCCTAGAGAGACCAACCCCTGGTTTACTTAAGAGAATCAGAAGGTCCTTGGCAAATAGAGATATCTTGAAGTGATGTTCCCCTGATTTGAAACCAGTGATGAGGGTGTCAGACTTTATTTCGGCTGCCAGGGGCTCAAAGAACAAAACATAAAGTAGTGGGGGAAAGGGGAAAACCCTACCTAGTCTTCCTGGTGAGAGTAAATGGTTTCATTAACTTACCATTTACTAGAACCTGAGCTTTGGGGAGCTGATGTAGCGTAGAGATCCACTTCACCATATTGTTACCCAGACCAAACTTTCTCAGTACAGCAGATATATAGCCCCACTCCATGTGGTCAAAGACCCTTTCTACATCAAGGGCCAAGACTGCAGCCTCAGAGCCAGTTTGGTCCACCTCCCACCACCAAATAATATTCACTGCTTTATGCACATAGGGCTTGATTTTCAAAGAGCCCTTGGAGTGATGCAAGTTATGTCACTCCAGAGCAGCAGCAAACTCTTGGTGCACCAGCGACTCTGTGCCTGGTTTTAGAAAAATCAGAGTCTTTGCACAAAACTCCTCAGGTTTGCTGCAAGCTGACAGCAGTGCCAAACAGATGGCACACATTGCCACAGGGATCTGGACTCTCAGTCCGGAGCAACACTAGCGGGCTGGGTGGGTTGGGGGCGTTGGTGCTTGTGCTGGACAGGATGATGTTGGGGGCAGAAGATGCAAAGAAGGTAGCATAAGGGGAGTTGGGGAGACAGCTGGGCATTAATGGGAGTGCTGTGTCACCCAGCAGAGTGTGTTTGCATTTGTATATATTCTTGTATTGTGTATCACTACCTATTTGAGTACCAGACTGTACTGTACCAATGAATTATACTGTACAGGGGGGTCCAGTGTCAGAACATGACATACACCAGGTGTGCACAGCCATAGCAATGGCACATTCTGTCCCTGTACCCCCACCGTGCAGTATAATTCATAGGTACAGTACAGTAAGATACTCTAATAGGTAGTGCTGTGTGGAACTTTCAAATTCCAGAGGAACAAAATTCCACAGAAGTTTCAAAATTTCACTGAAATTCTCCCAAATTTTGCCACATATGGAATAGTAGAATTCCACAGTAGAAAACAGTTGTTGAATGATTTTCTGTGGAAAAAAGCTTTTCCGTGGAATATTATTCTGCAGCTCTCAATATTTTCAGCAGAAATTGTTGTGGAATAATTTTCTGCGGAAAAATTGCTTTTCTGCAGAATATTATTCTGTGGATCACAGTAGGAAGAATTCCACTGAAGAACCAGTGAAATTCCAGTGGAAATTCTGCCAATAGAATGGCCATTTGTGCTAATTCTGCTGATGAAATTCCACATTCCGCACAGCACTACTAACAGGTATTGATAGACATTACAAGAATGCACACAAATGCACCCTGCCAGGTGCCACAGCACTCAAATTATTGCCGGTCTCCCTCACTCTCCCTATGCCCATTCCTGTGCCTCTTCTATCCCTGGCAGCCCTGTGTCAGACCCTGTTTCACTGAAATGTGCCACTTAGGCCACCTCATGACTGGTTTAAATGATGCATCCATCGTGGGGCTTGCAAACTCACAAAAAAGGGAATGTTGCAGCCCCATCCTGGTGCAAGACCCCTTGTAACCTGGTACACTGTATTATTTGCTGCAACCTTGACACAAGGGGGCTTTTGCACAGCTGTGACAGGTTTGATGCAGGCTGCATTAGAAAACTGCAATTTCCACAAGTTGTGATACAAGTCACCCCTTGGATCACAATCTTGTAATGCAAGTCCCTTGTGTTCATTATAACCCCTTTGAAAATTGGGCCCATTGTATTTAACTTGGCAGCCCTGAACAAAACCTGCCTGGCCAGTGTGAATAATTAAGGGGAGCACCTTTTTCAACCTACAGGCCAGAACTCCTGCTATTATTTTATAATCAGCTGTGAGCAATGAGATTGGCCTGCACAAGCTGCATAGTGCTGGGTCTTTACCTGGCATGGGGAGGACCTTAATAGTAGCAGACAGCATGGAGGGGAAACACACCCTCTCCAGACACTTACAGATCATATTACAGAGTGGTTCATGGAGCTCTGAACTAAAAGTCTTACAAAAGTCAATGGGAAACCAATCATGGCCAGGAGTCTTCCCTCTCTTAAGATGCTGTATTGCCTTCTACATCTCATCCCATGTGATATCAGCCTCCAAAACAGCCTTCTGTTGTGGGTCAATACTGGGGTTAGGGGCATATGCAAAAAAAGGCATGACTTTTGCCTCAGTTAGTTGAATCTCAGAGTATATAATTATTGATAAAACCTATGGAAAAATTCCCCTATGCCATCATCAGTATATTTAATAACCTTACCTTGGTCTAAAATTTGGCTAATGTTTTTAACACTTCCCTGTTTCAATTGCATTGACTATAGCCCCCCCCCCCAAGTCCCCCTCAAAATAACTAGTGGTTTGGGTGAGTAAAATAATACATTCTGTTTTGGAGCTGAAAAGCCAGTGGTATTCCCACTTTAATTTTTGCAGATGCTAGTAATCAGCAGGTGCAGGATTAGCCATGTGCTGCTTCTCGGCCTGAGAGGTGTGCTTTTCCAAATCAGTAAATTGTTGGTTCTCAGCCTTCATCATGTGACTTGAATAAGAAATAATGATTCACCTTCAGAAATGCCATCAAGATGTCCCATCTGTTTGTAGCCAATGTCTCACTCCTCTGGTTAGACTTAAGATAATATTAGATATGTGCTTTAATATGGGCTGCAAAATCAGGATTATTTAAAAGAATAGGTTCTAGTTTCAGGCCCTAGTGCTTGTAGAAACCCTCAAACCCTGCAAACTGAGCAGCACAGGGCTTGATCAGTAATAATAATGGATTCATGTACCATTGAGTGGATGAAAGGGACCAAATTGTGCAATAACAATGTAGCCTCCCATCTGACATAATTGGAGGCTTAATAGGAGTAGTAGGTGTACTCTCTACTGGTTGTCCATCAAGACAGTGACTCCAAAATGGAAAGGAGTGAAAACAGCATGAAATCACAGTGCATGCTGTATCGGCTACTGATGGTTTCCCCTCTCTCTGATGACCACCCTGCCCATTGGAGTTGGTATAATAAGTAAGGGGGGGGTGTGGGTGGCAAAGCCCCCCCAAGCGGGTCATGGGGGAAGCCCCCCACAAACAGAAAGTTCACTGTATGTGGTCATATTGTGATTTCATGCCATTTTTAGTTCTTACCATTTGAGAGTCGCTATCTTTATGTGGAACCCTCTCTACCAGTTGGTGAGATGTACTTCCAGGCATCAATTAAAGCATGACCATCCATTAAGTGCCTGAGAGCATTATCATTACTAGACAACAGTGTGATAGTCATAGATGACCTGTCCTGGGTGGTATACTTAACACAGTTATAATCCCCACACAACAGCCATCAACCATCTGCACAGAAAGTCTGTGGAAAAAATCAGGACAACTAATACTCGGCCCATATATTGAGCCAATAGTCAATTTGTGTCCAGTACTCAACAACACTTGCACCAGAACATATCTTCTCCCTTGATCAGCAAAGACTTTAGTTACTACCCCAGGGCAGAACCAAATTGCAGCAACTCTAGCCTTTGAGGAGAATAAGACCCATACCATTTGCCCCCCTCCAATTCTTTGCCAGGTGAGAACCTCTCTGCCACCCTTGTGTGTTTCCTGTGGACAGATAACATCTGTTTTTACGGCTTTGATTTTAGGCAACACTGTCTTGCTTTAAAATGTAATTTTCAACCATTAATGTTTATGACCTAACTTGAAGGGTACTGTCAGCCATTTTCCAGACCTACAGATATCCTTTGAAACTGCCATGTAAAAGATACATTAGCAAAATGCTTAGCCCTTCTGCAAGTACCATTTTTTTAAAAAGAAGCAAGCAATAAGCAGAAACCTGTAACATTGCTGAACAATTCCCCCCCCCCCCAAACTCCCCAGGACATCTAAATCCCCTTTATTCAGGAAAATAAAACAAGATACTCCCACATAGAGACCCCCATTCCGCCCCTCCACCCCATTATACAGCATTCAAATTACAAAGAACACAGGAAAAGTGAAAAAAAGAGTTAACATCCACTGGACCTCCCCTCCTAATCCTCCCCATGCTGCCCCAACCCTCAACATTACAACCCTCCCATTTCACAAGAAAAATACATATCACCCCAACTAAATTATATAACAATGCAATAACTCTACCCCACACACAATTTGCACTCAGATGGTACAGCATCCCTCCAGTACAGTGGTAGATACAATAATAGGGCTAAGCACCTAGAAACAGAACCAAGGAATGGACAACAGTAATGAATGCAGCAATAAAATTGGCTGGATGGGGAGAAGTCCAGCTCACCCCCCACTACAAAGCAGGGTAGCATAGCCCAACCCCTCCCATACTTGCCTAGTAACATAACCATGGGCAGCAGGCTGCTGAACCATGTAGGTAATCACACAATGTGCACCAGCTAGGGGCCAGGGACAACCCTCTAGTCCAGGTGGAAGGAGGAATCAGGGTGCAGGCAGCTCCTAACAAAACAAAATCTGGCCAGAGCCAATAGGGCTGCAAGAGAGGAATCTAGGTTTAAAATATTGAAAATTATTTTTTTTAAATGTTTTTACACCAAATTTTCAACACAGCCTTGTGATGAACCTGCCTCATAAAGAAGGGCAAAGAAAATGTTTAACTCCTGGCATAAAGGTGATACTGTGCAGGGACTGCAAAATAATCAGATTTTGGGCTGCAAACACACATATTGGACAGGAGTTGAAAAATGACAGCCATCATATTCATGAGTCACTGTTTCAAAATGGCTATGTTGAAATGTTGTGGTAAAAATATTGAATATTACAAAAGCTATGAGCTCGCATTTGCAAAATTCAACATAGCCTCATAAATTAATAGGTGCACATACTAACATACTAAAATGCCAGCAGAATAGTCCTAACGGTCTTTTGTGTCTGCTCGTTTGGTCAGCCCCCACCCTGGGTGCTGACCTTGCTGCCCCCCTCACCTTCTCTGGCTTCTCCCTTCCCAGTTCCGGATATTCTTGCTGCATTGGATTTTGCTTCCAGAACCCTTCCCCTGTACCTTTCCCACCCCCTCTTGAACCCCTCCACTGTCTCTGCCTCCATCAGCCCCTAGGCAGTGCATTCCATGACTCCACCACCCTCTCAGTGAAGTAGCACCTCCTCCTTTCTCCCTGAATCTTCCCCCCTCCAGCTTCCACCCATGCCCTCTAGTGGCCCCTCCTCCTTCCTTCGAAGCACCCTGACTGTTCCTCCCCTATTTACCTTCTTCATGTACCTGAAGACCTCTATCATATCCCCCCAGTCCCTTCTCTCTCTTCCAATGTGTACATATTTAGCTCTTCAAGCCTTTCCTCATAGATCCTGTCCCCCAAGCCCCAAATCATTTTGGTTGCCTTCCTCTGGACCCTCTCCAGGAGGTTAATGTCCCTCTTTAAGTGTGGCCTCCAAACTGCACGAGTACTCAAGGTGTGGCCTCACCAAGCAGTTATACAGAGGGAGATACTTCCTCCTCCTGGAGGTGATCCCCAGCGATGCATCCCAGCATCCTGTTGGCCTTGGCTGCTGCCTCCTACAAGTCTCAGAGTTGTTCATCTTGACATCCACCACCACCCACAGGTCCCTCTCAGCCATCGAGACTCAGTAGCATTCCCCCAGGTGTACACTTGGCCCGGGTTTCTGGCCCCAGGTGGAGTACCTTGCATTTCCCTGCATTGAACCTCAGCTTCCACTTTCTAAACCATTTTTCCAGAGCCTCCAGGTCCCCCTGTAGGACCACCCTCCCCTCCTCCCCATCCACCACCGCCCCCAGTTTCGAGTCATCCGCAAAGAGACTCATCTCACTCCTGATTCCTGTCCTTATGTCAGAGACGTAGGTGTTGAACAGAAGGGGCCCAAGGACTGATCCCTGTGGGACCCCATTAATGACCCTCCTTGGGGATGAGACTATCCCGCCAACTACGACCCTCTGGGTCTGGTCCTGGAGCCAATTGCCTATCCATCTGATTATCTGGTTCCCCACTGTATAGTGCAGTGTTTTGTCACATGGGGGACACATTGTAATGAGCTAGAGAGCTTTATCTCACAATGGGTTCACATGCATGTCATGGCCTGATAGTGTTACGTAGTTTGTCAGGGGAAACAGGATGGCATGAAAAATTTGTTTTGCTTTATCTCCTCTATTCTGTTTATTCCATTTCCAAAGGGACCTGTATGAATGAGGATACAATTTCATGTCAATTTATATATATATATATATATATATATACAGATAGATAGATATCTATATATATAGTATCTTTCTCTCACTATAGATATACTGTATACATACACACACACATATGTGTATGTATGTTACAGATTCCATATAAATATGTAAGTGATACACAGTGGGGACCTCGTGAGTGGTGTAGACAACACATATGAATATATAAGTATATAGAGTGGGGACCTCATGAGTGGTATAGACAGCATGAATATAGAAATACCTTATTTATCACATAAGGTCCCCTCTGCATATTTCAGTTATGCTGTAGGCTAGGACCTTAAGGGATAGATTTTTTTTTGCTTTTATAGGCATACAATTATTTCTATAAGTCTTATTTTTTGTGTAACCCCCTTGTCACCCATGGATGCTAGAATCTCATTTAGATCTAGTGGCAGGCAGAGAAAGGCAGCTTGTGAGACACCAGTAAAATGGATTTCACACTGTCTCACTCTGTCCTTAGTCTCAGCTGAGCTGGAGGGATGACATCATATAGAATTCTCACAGCAGCATAAGCCATAGTAAAATGTTGCAGCTGAGAGTTAGGTTAGAACGTTGTTTTTTTTTTTCAAAGGGGAGTGTGTAGTAGTCTAGTGGAAGACTCAGTAGAGGGAGGAGGTGTACTGCAGTTGGCAGCCCCTCATAGCCCCAGCTCTGTTCAGAGATACCACAGAAGAAGGTGTGTGTTCTCGCCCTAGAGAAGAACACAGAAGAATACTTGCTGAAGTGGTTGAGACCATTCTCCAGTGGGTTCCAGTGCCCCATCCCTGAGAGGGATGGGGGGGACCCAGACTAGCTGTTCTGGGGCAATGCCCTGGCCCTGCTAGAGGATGAAAAGCTGCCTGATGAGAAGATTTGTGCTGAGGCACCATAAGTATGTGTGTTTTTCTATGAGAGAAGCCCTGGGGCACGTGCAAACCATGGTGGGTCTGCTCTTCCAGAGAGCCTATGTTTTTACCTAGACTGTTGTGTAAAGTATCTGCTACTGTGGGTCAGGAAAGGACAGCCAAGTACGATACTTCAAGTTATGTGTATGACTTGAAATGCATCTAATCAGTGGGGGGTCTACAGGGATGGACATAACCACTTAGAGAATGCTGTAAGTCAGGACACCAGTTACCAAAGACAGTAGATTGTTAAATGTGATATACATTTCGAGATAGCATTCTTCCGAGAGTTTCACAGGAAAGGTGATGACTCCAAATGTATGGCCGGGTATGGATTTGGGGACAAGAGGTGGGAGACCCCCCATCTGGAGTAACCAGATTTACCTCCACAGATTCACTTTGGGCACCTATAGCTTTCTCCCAGGCGTTTGCCCAGTGTCTGCAGAAAGTACCCAGATGTGTGATTAAGGATGTGTGTTTTTCCCTTTAGAGCTAGGAAGTGCTCATGGGAGGTTGAGGGAGCCACCAACAGAAATGTCCATGCCATATGGAAAGTGTACCAGTGCTGACTGAGGGCCAGGACAGGGGAATCCAGGATAGAGAAAGTACCAGTCCAGGCTGAGAGCCCAGTGAGTTCAGAACCTGGGGTTAAAAATTGTTGTGATGATGAAAAAGATGTGTTCTGACTTCTATAGTTCTGCATAACCAGTGAGTATAGCCCCGTGGGGGTCCATCTTGCTTTGTATTCCTGTGTGTAAGTAAATAAAAGCCCCACTTTAGAATCCCACTCCTGGTTTGGACATTCTCAGTTCTTGCTTCCTGTGTCTGAAATTACCCGGGTGCCCCTGTCCAGAAGTACAAACCTAGCCCTGATGCCAAGCGAATGTTTTCTCCACGAACCCAGGCTAATCAGGTAATGGGTTACAAAAATGGAGGCACTGGGCACTAAATAACAACAAACACCCAACCCAACCCCTGGTTACATTTTAACTAGTGTTACTGTGCTTCCTCCATCCTGATTGCTATAACCATTGCCATGGAAGTGAAGTCAGGATGACAAGCTGGCACTGTGATGTGGTAGTTTGTTAGTACCGCAGAACTTCCACAGAAATTACAAACCACTGCTGCAGAAGTTCTGCGGCAAATGGTAACCTTGCCGCAGAACTCGGTCCCAGTGTGCCACAGAAAAGTAGGGGCCTTGCATATGAATTCAAGTCAAGATGGATCAAAAGGCATACCATTTTATATCCTAGTCACAGACTGCCTAAAGGTAGCTGTCTGGAGGTGTACTGCACGCATCAAAACATTGTGCTAGTTGCACTGCAAATAAAATGAGATCTCATTTATTCAGGTACTAAACTTGTTTACCTGAACATTATATGCAGCTGCAGAGTGTGGCCAGGGGTTGGCATCTAAGCCATATCACTGAAGCCCCTCCTGTGACTGTCCATATTTAAAACAACCACCTGATTACTAAGGAGGTTTAATTAATTCTAAGTCCAGCTACAAGGCCAGGTCACAGTGCCATGAAGGCCTGCAGGGCAAAAATTGCACATAAGAATGCATGCTCCACTCCATTTATTTATTTTTGTTTTTTGTTTGTAATACATTTAGGGGGAAATACTTGGTGAAACAAAACCTTTAAACACTCATGAGATTAAAATTACTACTTGCACTACTGCTCTGCCAAAGGCAGTGGAACCATGCTACTTCTTAAATGTGCACGTGTGGGGAACATCTCTGATACTTGACACAATGAACCCATTGAATGTCACAAGTAAGTGATCTGGAATTTGTGTACTGTGTAGTGTGTTTACTCTGCTTGCTGCAGGTGCTACAGGCTGCCAGCTAGGACTGGCTAACTGAGAATCCCAGTTGGTGTGAACCTCAGTCATCTGGCGGTGTGCTTAACATGCAGACTCACAGAGGCCCACTGGCATTTTATGTATTCATTTAAACCTTGGTAACCAGGAAAGGCATACTGAGCCAGGGCTCATTTCCAGGTGTAACCTGTGAGGCATTAGGGTAACTGGAAAACATATTACAGAGAACACATGCTATGAGAAAATACAGTCAGTTTCAAAGCACACAGTGTAATTTAACAAAACACACTAGAGTATAATTCTTTGTATAAACATTAAAAGAATAAGTCTGAGTGCAAATAAGTCAGGACTAAGCTAGCGGAGTTACTGGGCGGAGGCAAGGGGCAGAAGGAGCAAGTTTGAGAAGGCACTTAAATGCTGGGAGTGAGGAAGCTTGTCGGCAGTTACAGTAGATGAGAGTTGGTTCCAGAGAGAGAGGATAGACGGAAGGAGAAAGCAGCCTGACCAGATGCAGATTAAGGGTGGGGAAGGGAGAAGGATTGTGACATCCTGAAGTGGACTGGGTAGGAGGAGGGACTGGCTGGGGAAACAAGCTAGGTGAGATAGGAGGGGAGAAGACCAAACCAGAATTTAACAATAAAGGCTAGGGAATGGGCCTGGTGATGGTGGGACATGGGAAGGAAAGCATAGAGGGAGCAAAGGTGATCCTGGAAAGAACAGTTTGTGGTGAAGTGGCAGAAAGCACTTAGGAGGGTGTCTAGTGTGGTGAGGGAGGAGGCGGGAGCAGTGCTGTAGACAATGTCAGTGTATTCAAGCACATGGAGGGTAGTTTTAATGACCAGCTCCTGATGTATATACAGAGACAGGCATTCTTTGTTCTGGTACTTGACACTGAGTTTTGGGCAGAGTTTAGAGTGCAGGGTGTCTATATGTATTGAGAAATCTAGCTTGTTGTCTAGCAAGACTCCAAGGTATTTAAAGGCGGAAACAGCTTCAAGGGGGAAACCGTCTGAAGTGGTGAAAATGGGGGGATGGGGTGGGGGAGCTGAGACTTATGTCTAGACTCAAAGGTCATAGAGACTGTTTTCTTTGTATTTACCCTCAGTTGGTTTACCTGGAACCAATTTAGTGTGTTATTGAAATCATACTTAACAGGGGCCTCCACATCAGGGGATGAGGGACCAGAAGTGAAGATGACCATATTGTCAGTGTGCATGTGGATTTACATGTGCAAGCAAGCTGAGGGGAGGTCATTGATGACGAGGGAGAATAGGATGGGGCCCAGGATGTAGCCTTGGGGGACACCTGTGAGGATAGGGAGGGGAGATGATAGGGTGGAGTCCACTTGAACTGAATGACTTCTGTTCATGAGGTAAGAGCTGAACCAGTTAACTGCTTGTGCCACTAGGCCAGCAGATTGCAGCTTGTTGAGCAGGAGTGAATGGGACACCAAGTCAAATGCCTTCACCAGGTCGATGAAAATAGCAGCTGTGCTGTGGCTCTGATCCATGCCTGAGAGAACTGAATCTGTGACATGCAGTAAAGAGGGAGCAGTAGAATGTTTCCTCCTAAAACCATCTTGAACTAGGAAGAGAGAGTAGTTCTGGCAGTGAGGAAGTCAGCAGTCTTAGTGTAGACTAGGGACTTCTTGAGTTTGGCTAGGGAGTGGAGGAGGGGAATGGGGCAGTGGTTCCCAGTGCAGGATGGGTTGTCACCTTTATGGAGAGGCAAAACCTTGGCCATTTTCCAGGCCAAAGGGACAGTGCCTGTGAAGAGGGAGATATTTAACAGGTGTGTTAGGGGGAGGACAATGGCAGGTGTAGAGATTTGAAGGAGTTTGGGATCAGTGCCATCTGGGCTAGACTTAGCTGGATTTAGGAACAATAGAGCACTGCAGACCTCCTGCTGTGTGATAGGGGAAATTGGTAGCCACTGGGAGGAGTGGAGTGGGGCTGTTAGAGTGGGCCATTGAGGGAGGTCAAGAAGTACACAAGTGATGAAGAATTTGTTTAGGGTGTCTGCTACTGAGGTATGGTCAGAGACAAGTGAATCATCCACTGTGAGGATGGGGTAGTTGTCTGGGAGAGGGGGTCGATGAGAGAGTGGATGGTTTTCTAGAAATTTGAGGTACAGCCCTGGCTGGAGTGGAGCAGATTCTTGAAATAGTCTGCCTTAGGTGTCCAGGCTGTCTTTGTGCACATGTTTCTTAGTGTATTGTATGCTTGGAGGTTGGCCTGGGCCAGAGAGGATTTTTAGATAGCCCATATGTGATCTCATTGTTTACATTGGGAGATTAGATTGGCATTGATCCAGGGGTGGTGGATACATTTTACCATCACATTTTTTAGGGGTGCTTGAGTGTTCCAGACTCTAGTGAAATTGCCAGTAAATGAGTCAAGGGCAGAGTCAGTGTCAGTGGTGGAGAAAAGGGGGGCCAGTTGGTGCTGAAAAGGTATTGTAGAAGGGCACTGGTGTCAAGCACTCTGAGGGAATGATGCCATATCTATTTACGGGTGGAGCAGTAGGAACGCACCTTCCTAACACAATATGTCATGTAATGATCACTAAAAATGTCTGGGAGGGTGCCTGCTGCAATAATGCAATGGGGGTGCAAGGAGAGTAACCAGTCCAATAGGGAGTGATTTAGATAGTGAGGATTTAGTCACATAGGTTTCTTAATGAGCTGTGTAAGATTCAATAGTTCAGTATTGTGTAATGTGGAATTTGAGGCCAGAGAGAAACAGTTTGAATTGAAATCTCTGAGCAGGATCAGCTCCCCAGATGTTGTGTGCAACGCTATGGAGGAGATCCAGGTAACCAAGGAGACAGGAGAGAGTTTGGGGGAGGCATATAAGGCCCCAATGTAAAGAGGGAGAGTGGCTGGGATGTTCACCTTGGCTAATATTAGCTCATGAGAAAAGAGAAGGAATTCACAGAGGGCGATGTTATAAGAGAGGGATTGATGAATGTAGAGGGCTACCCCTCTCCCGACCATGCATTCATTACTAAT
The DNA here is from genome assembly GCA_016271365.2 of Neoceratodus forsteri. Lineage (NCBI taxonomy): Eukaryota > Metazoa > Chordata > Ceratodontiformes > Ceratodontidae > Neoceratodus > Neoceratodus forsteri. Next base: position 1,120,506,507 of record CM057449.1, on the reverse strand, counting down.
GCTTATCTGGTGTACTGCCCACTCACTCTAATGGCCTGCAGAACTCTGCCAGCCATGCCATTAGCTAGTTACATCTGATGCAGCCAGGTATGGTAGAGAAGAGAGGGCAGGGTTTTTAATTGATTCAGGACATCACAGAGGCAGATACCTGTCCCACGGTTGAATGTGGAAAGAATTCCTGAATGCCTGCCCATATGATTGTGCATATTCCATGCCCCAACCCCTTAATTGAGCAAGAACAATAGAAATTAGGTAGATAGTGCTAGACAGGGCAGGACCAGGAGAGGGCAGTAGGTATGGTGTAAAAGTTGGGGGGTGAGGAGAGGAAAAGAGAAGATTTTTGTGATAGGAGAGAGGATTGCATCAACGGTCAGATGAAGGAGTTTAACATCTAAGGATTCACCACTTTCATGAGTTTTACCTAGTACCTTGGACAGAACGTTTTTGGCTTTATGGGTAGAAATAGCCTGAAACAGAAGGGAGAGATGCTAGAGAAGGAGGGTCTGGGGAATGGGGGTGAAAGGGAGAATGCTGCTGTCGTCCGAGAAGGCAGTGTTTAGAGAGTCAGCAATAACCAGAGGGTCCTGAGTTGGAGACCCATCAATGTTTAGCAAGGATGGAGGAGGGGACACAGAGGACCCATTAAGTTCCTTTAGGTTATTCCAGAAATTGCACCCGAAACCCCAAGTGGATGTGAGGGTTTCTTGGTAGTAGGTAGCCTTTTCCTGTCTTATCTCCCTGGTGCATAAATTCCTGGCAGTCTTGTACAACTGCCTGTCTGATGGGTGGTCAGATTCGAGGGCCTTATACCAGAGGTTATCCCAGTGGTGAATACTATCCAGGATAGCCTTAATGATCCACAGTGAGTCCCATATTTTGACAGTACTCTTTGTGAAGAGGCAAATATATTACATGCATACTTGAAGGAACAAATAAAATAGGAGCATGCTGCATCAATGTTAGGTGCACTGTCACAGTTGGTCATATAGTTTTTAAGTTTACCAAGCATTCCATTTTCTAGTTGGCATTGATTGATGACTTTGGGGGGGATTTAGTTGCCCTAGAAGACCAATAGCAAAGTACCGACGAGTGATCGCTAAGTACATCAGGTAGCACAGAGACATTGTGGAGTCTGTTAGGGTGGTTAGTAAGGATAAGATTAATAAGGGTGGACATCCCAGTTTTAAGGTCAAGTCTAGTTGGGGAGGTTATGAGCTGGGAAAGATCAAGCACTGCTATGGCATCCTTATATGGGGCAGCCAAGGTGGACAGTCAGTTAATGTTGATGTCACCCAGAGCAATAATCTCCAGGTGACTGGGAAGAAGAGAGATGTAGTTAAGGACTGTGTTGAAAGCTGGCTTTAACTCCCGGGGTGGACTAGGAGGGATTTGGAGGATGGAACTAATGTTATTTTGACAGTTAATGACTGTGCACCATGTTCAGGGGGAAGGAGGAGAATAGAGAACCCTGGAGGGAGTCCTCTACACGTAGGGTACAACCCCCTTCACTCTTACCAACTCTATCAACCTGAAAGATAGTGTAGCCATTTAAGGCAACTGCAGAGTCAGGGATATTAGATGAGAGCCAGGTCTCGACTACAGCCGGTAAGTCAGGTTTTTTGCAGAGCTACTCAACCCTGTAGGATGTCAAGCTTTACCAGGATGCAGATATTGATAGAAGTGATCTTTAGCCCCCTTACATTCCTGTTAGATGGCAAAGCAGAAGGAGCAGGGCCAAGGTTTGGGTAAATATTTCTTGACAGTAGCAGTAAGAGGAGGGCATAATGGAGTAGGTACAGCTCAGGGGCCAATAAGGGGAAGGGGGAAGGGAATGGAACAAGAAATAGAAAGAGGGAAGTGACAATAAGGAGTTTCAAGTTAAGACCCATTCTCAAACGGAGAGGGAAAGAGAAAGTAAGAATGGGGGGGGGGAGTTATTGAAAGGGAAAAGGCAGTGGATCCAATGGGACAGAGAAGAAGAAAAAAAAACAATTATTAAGGATAGGTAAAGAGAGAAAGAAGAGGGTCTGGACAGATAGCGCAGTGGAAAGGCTGCAGACTATGGTGACCAGGGTACATGACTCGAATCCTGGGTCAGGTACTAGGTTGAAGGCACCAGTAGAGGACAATAAAGGTGGGGAAGGAAGGGAGAGATGCAGTAATATAGAGGAGAGATGAGGCAGGAAGGGAAAAGGACTTGGAGGAATATAGGAAGTAGGGGAGACAAGACTGACCCCTAGTGGTAGGTTGATATAAGCTGCAAATGGCAAAGTGGGCACTTAGAAACAGGAAGTCACGTGAGCAGATGCTGTCGAGCAGATGATGTCAATAATAGGAGGGCCAGCCTTGGGTTGGGGAGAGTTGACATGAAGCAATGAATAAACACCTTCAATGGTGTTCAGCAGTCAGAAACCAGGCCAGTTACCTTATGGGGCAGCCCTCTGTCCACTCCCATAGCTTGTGTGTTTGTGGAAGGGAGGTCCAGAAGGCTCCTGCTAAGGGAGGGGAAAACAAAAGAATGGATTAGGAATTGCACCATTGGCGGGAAGGCAGAAAGAGGACTTGGTGATGTTTATGGTGCATCTGCGCTGGCAGGGAGAAGGACCATCAGGCAAGCACCCAAGATGGAGCTTGTGGAAAAGTACAGAACAAAATACCAGACCATGCGGTCAAGAAAGGGGCTATGAGAGCAGGCTAGAGATTAGGCTGGAAACACACTATCACAGGAGCTGTAGCAAATTACCCTCGTACCAACCCCACAGAAATATGCTGTAATTGCACTTTGCATAACCAGTGATTTAAATCACCTTAACTAGCATGTCAAGTGCCCTTAAGGTACCTCTGAAATTGGTTAAAATCACTCAGTAATACATATTCTCCTTAAAGTACCTAGCATTTCTGTACAAAGTAACACACAAACCCCAGTCAGACAGCAGCTGAGAAACAATCATGTAGACTCTGCAGATAATTAAAAAAGTCCAGAATTTGTAGTCCTGAGCAGGTTCCACATTGCACTCCCCACAGCCTGAGGCTGCATAAATAAGTCTTTTTTGTTTAAATTCCTTAAACACCTTCAACGGTGTGCAGCAGTCAGAAACCAGGCCAGTTACCATATGGGGCCGCCCTCCATCCGCTCCCGTAGCTTGCTTGTTTGTTGAGGGGGTTCCACAGAGCTCCTTATTGGGCCGCCCTCCATCCACTCCCGTAGCTTTCTTGATTAGACAGAAAAGTGCAGGAGGAACACTTCCCACACCAAACTTAACCACATTCTTGAGCATCCTATGATGCATAGTCCAGATCATTGAAGATGGAAGGTATCCTGAGGAAGAACTTATCACACTACTCAAACTGGCAAGGCCTTCTACACCATCGGAGCTGCTGCCATATCTTCTGATGTAGAGGGAGAGTGAGGGGGAGCCCTCAGTTGTAGCTTATTTTAACTGGATGTCCCCATGCTGTGGGTGGCCCCAGTAGTTCCTTCCCTGCGGTGGTGCTAGGGCATCTTCCACCCCCATGGGTGGAATCCGACTTGCCTATGTGGAGGCCATGTATCAGAGGAGGGGCCACAGAAAATGATCATCTCCTACAATACTTTTTCAGACTGTTTATTAGTTACCATAGACTTTCAGTGCAGAGCTGCTGTACTGTTTAACATGAAACATTAACTACTGCATATCATGGGATTATACTGATTTATTCAGATTCTGTGTTATATTATTTTGCTACCATTTTCCTTTTTCCTGTTTTTGAAAAAAAAAATGCTTGTTTCACATTTTCTAAATATGCAATTCTGTTTTAGTATAAGGTTGAAGAAACTGAGATGTAGTTTTTTAAGGTTAGTGATGTTCTGTGAATCCTTATGGTACTGTAACTACTTTAGTTAACCTGTCCTTGAGTGATCCTCTGTAATGAGTGCATAACTAGTGCCCATAAACATCAAAAGATCTGTACATGGGCATTTTTCTAATCAAACATTTAGATATCAAATATACCAATTGTAAAGTATTTTAGCTCCAAGGGATATCTATTCTGCTGAGTCATACATATCTCAAACACAAGTTACAAATCTAATTAGTGCAATATAAAAGATTTTATTTATGCAAAGTTTCAGTGTTTTGTATCTCATTGCCACATACTAAATTACAAGAATCAGTAGGGGTTGTTACTCCTACAGGATTTTTTTCCATAGAACAAGATGCTGTCTTGGACTTACAGGATATAATTTAATTAAATTGCCTCGACAGAAACTTGCAGAAAGTAAATTATTATTTGGACATTTCTGTAGTTAGCATCCATTGTTTAATAAAACTGTTTATAATTTAGTGTTTATTCCAATGTGACGATCTGAAAGCAGGGACTTAATTATGGTCTCCCTTCTAAAAAGTTACAACCTCACTTTAACAAGTAGCAGGTGAAATCTGAACTCAGTATAAAAACTGGTGGAATTTGGACATCTGTCAAATAGCTAGTATAGCTTGCAGTTAAAAGGGGTGCTTAACATTTCAACAGAAATAATACAAATCTTCTGAACAAAAGCAGCGGTGCTTTACCTCCTCTTCTTTCTCAAACAGGCAGTTTGACACTGACAAAAGATTCACAAACACTTCTGAAAAGGATGATGTTGCTCACAATTGATTTGATAGAGTAAAATTACCTATATCAGTCTCTTGTGGGTACAACCCACAAGAGATAGGGCTATCCTATACCTAGTACTGACTAAGAGGGAAAGGATCACAGATCTTCAGGTAGAAGGTCACCTGGGTGCCAGTGACCATCACATGGTATGGTTCCATTTGGCCACTAGAACAAAATCAACCCATTCCAAGGTAAAAATATGGGACTTCAGAGGAGCTGACTTTGATAAGATGGACAAGGGAGTTAAGCTAGCCCTTGCAAAAAGAAATACAGGTGAGGGGGTACAGGCAAAGTGGGCAATCATTAAAGATGCAATACATGAAGCAACATCCCATTGTGTTAGTGAGAAAAGGAAGTGCAAAAGAAGAAGGAAACCACTTTGGTTCTCAAACAAAGTAGCAGAAAAGGTGAGAGTCAAAAGGCTGGCCTTCAGGCAATATAAGGGAATGCAGCAGGATGAAAATAGGGAGGCATACCTAACTTCCCTAAGGGAAGCAGGGAAGGCAGTAAGGCAGGAAAAGGCCCAAACTGAGGAAACACTAGCAAAACAGTAAAAGAAGGTGACAAGACTTTCTATAGATACATTAGTGAAAGAAGAAATTCCAGAGGGGGTATTGCTAAGATCAAAGGGGATAAGGGGCATGTGAGGAGGAGGACCATGTAAAAGCATCTATCCTAAATAGATACTTCTGCTCAGTATTTACTGAAGAGAAGGTAGGGCAGGGCCCACAGCTCAGCACCATGGACACGGGGGAGGGAGGTGTGCACTAGTCCCTTCAAGAAAGAAAGGGTCCTACAAGAGCTCGATAAGCTCAGGGTGGACAAGGCAATGGGACCTGATGACATACATCCCAGGGTACTAAAGGAGCTAAGGGTGGAACTAGCAGAGCCATTATCAGAACTGTTGAGTGAGTCTCTGAGCACAGGAGAAGTCCCAGAACACTGGAGAAGGGCTCATGTGATCCCGCTCCACAAGAGTGGTTGCAGGGAGGAGGCAGAAAACTACAGATCAGTCAGTCTTACCTCAGTAGTGGGCAAGATTATGGAGACACTCCTTAAGAAGGAAAGGATAGTGCAACACCTGGAATCCATAGGAGCACAGGATCCAAGATAGCATGGGTTTACAAAAGGAAGGTCCTGCCAAACTAATCTCATTGATTTCTTTGACTGGGTAACCAGAGTGGTGGACCAAGGGGGCGCAGCTGATGTTGCCTACCTTGACTTCAGCAAAGCTTTCAATATTGTTCCACATAGAAGATTGATTAATTAGCTGGTAGGCTCGGAGTGGGTCAGACGTTGATCAACTGGGTGGCAAACTGGTTGACAGGCAGAAAACAGAGAGTGGTGGTAAATGATATACAGTCAGAAGAGATGCAAGTCACAAGTGGGGTACCTCAGGGATCAGTCTTGGGGCTAGTCCTCTTCAAAATCTTCATCAGTAAGATTGCAGATGAACTGGAGGGTAATTTTTGTCTGTTTGCAGATGGCACCAAAATCTGTAACAGAGTAGATGATCCAGATGGGGTGGGCAGAATGAGAAGAGATCTGGATAAACTAGCAAAATGGTCAGAAGAGTGGCAACTGGGGTTCAATGCAAAGAAGTGCAAGATCATGCACATAGGGAAGAGAAACCCTGAAGCCACCTATAGGTTGGGAGGGGAGTTGCTGGCAGCCACAAGAGAAGAAAGAGACTTGGGTGTCATCATCACTGATGTCCTGAAATCATCTAAGCAGACCACTAAAGCAGTAGGTAAGGCTAGAGGGATGTTGGGGTGTATTCATAGGGGTGTCACAAGTCAGAAGAGGGAGGTAATAATCCCTCTTTACAAGACACTGGTTATGCCCCCTCTGGAGTACTGCATGCAGTACTGGGGCCACACCTTCACAAGGACATTAACCAAATTGAGGCAGTCCAGAGAAGGGCAACCGAAATGGTGCTGGGGCTACATCAGAAAACATATGAGGACAGATTAATACAGCTCAATATGTATACATTAGAGTAAAGGAGGGAGACAGGTGATATGATCGAAACATTCAAACACCTTAAGGGCATTAACAAGGTGAAAGAGTCTGACATGTTTCAATATAAGAAAAATAGCAGGACAAGGGGACACAGTATGAAATTAGAGGGAGGCCGATTAAGGGGTAATGTGAGGAAATTCCTTTTCATAGAAATGGTGGCAAATGTATGAAACAGTCTACCTCAGGAGGATATGGTGGATATGAATACAGTGTAGGGCTTCAGACAGGCATGGGATAGGCATAAGGGAGCAATACAGATGAGTATGAATAGATAGGCCATTGACAGAGCAAAGGCCAATGGCACATTCATAAGGTAGAAAAAGAAATGGGCAGACTGGATGGGCCTCGCGGTCCTTATCTGCTGTCAACTTCTGTGTTTCTATGTTTGTATAAATATGTTGGTTGGGCAAACATTAAATCAATTAAAAATTGTTTTCTGGTTAAGAGAAAGTATGCTCCAGTTGTGATATAGATTTTTTGGGGGATGGTAAAAGGGGGAGAATGACTGTCTGACTGACAGCAACAGTGAGTGAGGCAGACAGAATAGAGAATATGTTAATGTGACACCATCTTCAAAAGATGTACATATAATTAATTTTCTTTAACTGATTAGTAGTTGTTTCTGTTTGTCTGCATAACAGATTTGAGGCAGTGAAGCTTAGTTCTGGTAACCAGCCTGGAAACATCAATGTCTATGCAACTGGAGTAGAGCGGTAGCTGTAAATATCCAAGTAATTACCTAAAATTGTTCAAGAATGCGACATCATGTCTTTTCCAATAGATTGCTGGTTAAGGCATAATCCTAAACCCATGATCCCAATGTAGATCAACAGTAACAGAAAGAGCAGTGCAATAGCTGCTGTGTCCTGTCCAGAAAGGCCTCTTGTACTCCCTACATAATGGCTGTATCTGATGACCCAGGAGGATGGGGAGCCTAAAGCAAGAAGCCCTGCAGCCTTACAGTAAGTCTGACTCCCTTTATGATGTCAGGGATCTCTAGGGTGCTTATCTGTGGGACAATGTTCTGTGGAAGGGTGTAGAAGTGAAATATTCCATGGCACTTATCTAAGAAAAGCAGGGGAATTTTATTTAGAAAGTTGGGCTTCATTACAAAAAATAAACAACATTTTATACAAAGTATGAACTAATGTCATGAAACAAAACAGACAAATAATAATAAATGCAAGACATCAGCAATCTGTAAATGGAAAAGTACAATTTTGCCATAATAGTTGAAACTGAGAACCTGAAGAGGTTTGAAAATCACACAATTTAACTAAACCCAAAGCATGACAGATATTACTAATTATTTCTTGTTTAGATATCACTTTTTGATGTAAAACTAGCATACATCTAGCTTGCCATATGTAATGTCTAATAACAACAAAAACAATATACAAAGTGTCAATATGATATTTAGTGTTTAAAATATCATTAGTACAAAACATAATCTGATCATAAGTTAACTGAAGAAATAAAGATTCAGACCATAAAACAGCTAAACTGGACCATAAATCTCCAGAAAATGGGCAGTCAAGAAACAAATGTTGTTGAGTTTCCAAAACTTCGTTGCAAGACTCTCTGGGCCAAAAACGATCATTTAAAGCTTTGTGCTTATGATTACTTTTAACTCCCAACCTTCCATAATTACTTAACCACACCATATCCCATACATAAGGGGGCAGATGTGGATTGCAAAGCTGTTGGAGAATCCAAGCAAACCGATTTAAAGGACAACTAGGAAAAACAACAGTTTCCTGAGCCTCACCCCTCCAGATCTTATCACATATCATTTTCCTAGATAAAATGCAAAAATCTTGTGGGGAAAAACCCCAGGATAAGGCCATTTTATATCCTTCTTTTCCATATACTGGAATTGCTAATGAACGGGAAATAAAATTTTTTTGTTCAGGTTTCCAATTAACTAAGCAGGATGAAAACCATAACATGAAGTGCGGTTTCCAAATAGTTTCCCCAGATTTAATAGCCTTACTAAAATTATAACTAAAGAATAAACTATAGAAAAAGGCGATAGGATGGATCATGTTTATCCCATCCTCTTGAATAGGTCTATACGTTAAATTTCATTTAATTGGGTTAAGCCGAGACCCCCAAAACCCCTGGAAAAACACCCCATATAATTTAGTAAAAAGCACAAGAGGAGGTGGAAACACATAACTAAGATACAAAAAAATTGGAATAACTAAGTTTTTAAGCAGGACTACTCTCTTTTTCTTCCCAATCAAAGCAGATTTCCATCTTGCAATCAAACCTTCAGCCTTCTTTAAGGCAATAAGCCAGTTATAAGATGGCATGTCACCTGACCCCAAAAATATCCCTAAATATTTAAAAGGATCAACTTTTATAGGAATCCCCGCATAAGTGCCATTTATCGGGAGAGAGGTGTGACCTAGTGGTACACCCACACTTTTATCAAAATTAATTTTTGAACCTGAAACTGACAAAAAGGTCCTAAGGACCTGAACCAGGGCTTCTTCCTTAGAATTTTTGTCCACCACCATGACCAAATCATCAGCATAAGCTAACAATTTGATTGTAGGTAAAGAGGGAATTCCCTTCAATCCTTCAATATGAGGGCAAAGCAGTATAGCCCATATCAAAGTGTCTATATAAAAGTCATAGAGAATCGGGCTTAAGGGGCACCCTGCCTGACCCCACGAACAAGTAAAACTGGATTCCCTAACCAACCATTAACATTAGGGATAATAAGAGCATCCTTATATAAAGTCTTAATCCAGAAAAGGAACTTGACTGGAAATCCAAAAGCTCATAAAACAGAGAATAAAAAATCATGAAGGACTCTGTCAAAAGCTTTTTCTTGATCTATACCCAGGACCCATCCAGACACAATTTCCCTATCCCCCAGCACAAATAATTCACTCAGTAAGACTAGATTATCGTGTTGGTACCTGCCTGGAATACCACATGTCTGAAAGGGACTTAAATGAAAAGCAACTTTAAGCAATCTAGATAACAGAATTTTAGCTAATATTTTATAATCTACATTTAATAGACTAAGTGGTCTCCAATTATTTAAATCAGTAGCATCACCCTTTTTAAAAATCAAGATTAGAAGAGCTTCCTTCATTGTTTTGGTCAAAACTCCAGAAGTCAATAGCTCACTGTAAAGCAAAGTTAAGGCCGGAGCCAAATTAGACGAAAAGGTTTTAAAAAATCTCGCAGTAAGGCCGTCTGAACCAGGAGCGGATTGTGAACACAGTTTATCAATAGCTAGTATAACCTCAACTTCTGCAATATCAGCCTGCAACATCTCTTGCTCTTGCCGGGAGAGTTGAGGGAGATGCAAAGACTCCAAAAAAGTCTTGGCAGACTCACATTCTGGCGTACTACCCAACATGTTAAAAACATGCTGTTCAACAATGTTAACCAAAGATTCAGGTGTTGTAACCAAATTACCAGAGGGAGATCTTAGACACTGAATTAACTTGGAATTAACACGAATTTTACATGCCTTAAAGGAATCTAATCCCCCTTTATCTGTTTTAGTCCCAAATCTAGCTTCTTGCCCTAATGAACTAGCCCTATCATATTGCAATTTTCTCATCTGAGCACAGATAACAGCAATTTGATTGCTATAATCATGTCGAGTGGTATCAGCTAGAGAAATCAAATGCTGTAGTTGCTGCCTCAGAGATAGATATTTCAAATATTTCTTATTTTGCGAAGCAGCAGCCTTTTTCTGAAAAATCTGTTTCCATCGAGATTTAGAATCTTCCCACCAGTCAGCAACTGTATCATAGAAATCCACAACTGATAACCTGGCTGCCCATTCTTTGTGCCACAATTTCACATTCGAGGGATCCTCCAAAAGGGAGTCATTAAAACGCCACTGGTTCTTTTTACAATGTGGAGCAGATTCCCAAGAAAATGATGCACACAGGGCAGCATGATCTGAAAACTCCACCCCCGACAGTGTGGCAAGAATGAATACATAAAATTTTGGACAAAAACAAAAAGTCTATGCGGGTCCGCAAGGATCCTTTAAAAAAGGTAAAACCTCCCGTAGCATGACAATACCTATAGGCATCTATAAGCTGGGCTGTGGTTATAATATCCTTCAAGGCAACAGAATCACAAAACATTTTGGGAGTTTTTAACCCTCTGTCCTCTTGTTGCAAACCACAATTAAAATCACCTACCCAAAGGACTAATCTAGAAGTATGCAAAAAGGGTCTAACTAAATTAAAAAGAGAGACCCGCTGAGCTTTAGATTGTGGAGCATAAACCACAATAAGACGAAAACGCTCCAAAAAATATGCAAAATCTAACAATAATGCTCTCCCCTGGAGAAATATCCACTAATCTAGAGACATGAAAATCTGGATTTGAAAATAAAATACCAATACCGTCACAAGTATCGGAACCAGATGACCAAAAGGTAGGCCCACTAGTCCAGGCCTTTGAAGCCTGTTGTAACTCTTTATGGGTTTTAAGCCTGGTATCCACTAGACAAACAATATCACACTTAAAATCTTTGATTGTCAAAAAAACACCCCCAAATTTCTTTTGACCTTTGATACTATTTACGTTAAGGGAACAAATAGACAAAAAGGCCAATTAAGTGCCAATGGGAGATTTACTCCTTTGACTTTGTCGGGTTCATTTGGCTATAGGATCCCAATCTTTACCACCTTCTGTATCAGGACAGGACCGAATGGAGGAGGTGTCTGTATCATCCCCTCCAGAGTCCCTATCAGAGAGATCAGTAGCTAGTATGGCAAATTTATTATTAGACTGCCAAGTACGAGCTACTGTGTCCTTACCTTGACTGACTACTGCCTGACCTTTCCTAGTCCTCTTATGAGTAACCTGAGTAAATCCAGAGGAATCTAAATCAGAAGCTAGTTGTAAGGGGTGGGGAGGAAGGGGCATCTCAATATCTGGCCAATTACTTATGGCAAACTGTAATGAAGTATCCGGAACAGAAGGAGGAACTCCTTCTGCAGGGGTAACTATTGCAGAGGACAAAACAGGAATCTCATGACCCGACTCTAAAGGTTCATTTTGTACAACTGCTGTTGCATCTTTTTCCAAATCTCGAGCAGCAGATTTTTTTGCTTGTATTTGCTGTGCAATTGTAATTAGGCCATCATGTGAGGGACAGTCATCTCTATTATGGGATGCCCATGGACAACGACCATAAGCATGGCAGGTGCCATCACATAAATTACATTTAAAAGGGTTAGAGCAGGCACTCGAAGCGTGGCCAAATTCAAAACAATGGCTACACTTCACAGTGTCACAGGCAGAACTTAGGTGAGTACGTGCACCACACTTAAAGCATGATTTATGTTGACCAGCATAATAAATAAGCCCTTTGTCTTTACCTAAATAAAAAACTAGGTACATGTTTAGGTCCAGTATTGGTTGAAAATAATTTAACTCTGACTCCAACTACCGGGCCCAAATTTGTTCGCTATTAACATGGGAGTGGGCCTATTGAGCACCTCACACCTTTATTTAACCAAAATAAAATGTCCTCCACATTAACCCCTTCATTCTTGAAAATAATTGTAATATTCCTAACAGCAGGTTTAGTCAATGGGATAGCCTGAAAAGGTGACCAAAGAGGAGAAGTCTGAAGTGTCGCATACTGAGCCCAAAATCTATCTAAACCAGAGACCTGTTTGAAACTAATATCATAATTGGAATTACCAATATTAATTAAAGCAAAGATTTCCGAAGAAAAGAATTTCATGGACCCTTTAAGCAATTTTTTTGCAATGTATACCCGATCCGGAGGTTCCTCTAACCCACCCTTATAAAGTAAGCGAACTGCGTTTCGTAGTGGAGCTGGTTCTCCTTTGGAATTAAATAAATCTGCCAGCTTAAAGCCACCCGGTTGACCTGTGTGATTATTTTCAGGGACTTTCGGTACTGGGATAAGTATAGGGCTTGACCTAATAGTGGCTTCAAGGGGTAGAACAGGAGATATATCATTATGCAACCTAACCCCTTCATTATTAATTTGAGGTGTCAAGGGTTTAACAGAAAATTTCCCAATACTGTTATCAGTACAAGCATCTGTAGAATTAGAATTCAAAAGTCCACAGTTTAAAGCAACACCCCGGGGTTCGTTGGAGCTCAAAGTAGTGCCAGACGATACAGTAGTGGTTGCTTTCTGCAGCATTTTCAAATACGTGGGGTCTTGGGAGTCTGGAGTCCAAACACCCCCTTCCCCTTTCTCCCAACCAGCACTTTCTAAGGCGTTATCCAGTGACCATGACGTTTTTAAAACATTAAGGTTTGTCAAAGTTTTAGATGAAGCCTTTACACCTTTTGCTGATACCCCACCTCGCTTGCTCCACCCAAGCGCTTTATCTGCCGAAAAGAAAAATACCTCAGCATCCCTGTTCTGTTGTACTGTCGTCGCAGATCGATTTAAAAGAGAAGCATCCTCACTGAGTCCAGGAATTTTCATGTTATTCGGTAATGGTTGATTTAATAGCCAGTACCCGACGCAGGCCTAACAAATACACCGAGTTGCGGCTTTGGAAAACTGCCAGCCTCCTCTGAAGCAGCCCGTCAATGTGGAAGTGAGCTGCTGAGTCTGCTGCCCACAAGTCAGCAGGGGCCTTCCTATTGCAGCGCTCTGGGCATATGGTCTTTAGTCATCTTAGCGATGCCGCTATTTTGGAATCCAACTTCTGTATTTGATTCATTAGTGCCGTTAGTCGATCTTCCAGGGCAGAACGAGAAGAATTCTCCACAAAAAGACCGGTAACCACATCATTACCTTCTTCCTTCAATTCATCAACAGTAGTAGCTTCTATAATAGTACCAGCACTGGGTTCAGCACTAACAAGTTCTTCATCTATGGCCTCTGAAGTTCCAAGCACAGGAGAGGAGGCCCACTCCTCTGTACCTCCAACGTCCATCTCCTCCGAGGATTCGTGCATACTGGCCATCTCGCAGCCAGTAGCAAAGCCTCCACCTACACAGAGTAGGGGAATTTCCCCAGTGTAATGGCCAATATTTCCCCTGTCAATAAAACAGTCCCATGCAACCCACTGCCAGGATATACCAGAAAACAAGCTGCAACAGCTTAGTGTGCTTTTCCTGATCAAAAATTACAAGTAAATAAAATAGAAACAATCATTACTAGACAAATGCAGTGGAGAGAGTAAGGCTCCAAGGACGGGGCAAATAAAAGAGCCTGCTAACTTGTAAGGCCTACTGTACATAGTGGTTTCCTTGTGTGCTACAGTTTGCTTTTGCCATAGGGGCAATTTCATATTTTAAATCTAAATGAAGGCTGGCTGTGGTTGTTCATTAGTACAGTATGTCTTTGTGGAAACTGAGACATCTTCCCAGTGGGGGTGGAAAGCAATTAAGTTTGGAGCAATTGAACTACAGTACCTCTTGTAAAAGCGGTAGCAAAAGAAAATGGTATAGTCTGCACCTGGAATGCTAGGAAAGAGTTGCAGTATATCATGTGGTACAGAGGGTCAGAATGGGGACAGTCATGTTAGACATGGCAGTGTTGTATGACCTTGTATTACAACTGTATAGTGACCTGTTCAAAAACACACTTGTATGAAAAATATAGTTTACAATTCTATGTAGTATTTTGATCTGTTTATGTGGTTATATCCTTTAATACAGTACATTTTACTATGTGCATTTTCTAGTGTATAAGACCATTCCAGTATGTGTATACAATATACTGTACATTTTTAAAATTGTAATAGATCTTTTGAGAATATGTACCATAAAATCCAGCTATGACCTAGCCTGTTTTAAAAGGTACAGGTAACTTATTTCACTGTTCACACAGTGTTCCATCCCAAAGAAAAATCTATTAAATCAAATTAAGGCTGTTTCAAGTACAGAAGCAAGGCCAGTCATGCCTGAAGTAAAAATGGGTTACTATATTGGGGCTTTATACAGTGTAGGCAAGTGCATAAGTGGGATGAGAAGGGAACAGTGCAGTGTGTGTTAACAACAGATTGGTGGCAGTGAAGGTAAAGTAAATGAATGAATGAATGAATGATTCATACTTAGTGTACTTCCCTCAAAAACAGCCAAAGTACCAGTGGTACTGGCCGTGCTAAGTTAAAATCACAGTACATCCATAAAGACACAGTCACACAAATTTTTGAACACACGCACTCTCTCTCTCTCTCTCTCTCCCCCCCTCGCTCTCTCTCTCTCTTCCTCTCTCTCTCTCTCACACACACACACACACACACACACACACACACTTACATCATTACAAATATGTAGAGTACATTACAGATTGCAGTAGCAAAGCTTTGCACCATATGGGCTTTATCAGTGCAGTTGATGTCTACTGCTCCTAGAGGGCTTTCTATGGCTGCAGTGGGTGGAGCCCTGCAGACATCTTGCTTCAAAAAGGGACTCAGCATTACTTCAAAGCATTCTTTCCCACTGAAGAACATGTTGGACTTGCAGAACAGTCTCCTATGCCAGATAACTATGTTAGATAATAAAGTTTCTTCCCAAAAAACAAGAAAAAACAAAGTGTGTTTCCTATGCAGTTGCAATATCTCTCCTACTGGATTTTGCCAGAGTCACAAATTAGCCATTAGTCCAACATTCTTTATGTAGCATCCCTGTTTTATCTGTAGGCAGTGAGGGTTAACAGTGCTGTGCTCAATCAATCACTGCCATGTTGTTTGTTCCTAACTTTTAAAATTCTCACAAACACACACACACACACATGCACACACATGCACACACACGCACACACACACACACACACACACACACACACACACTGTATTTCAGCCTTGCTTTCCTAGGAGTGACATAGTCCAGTATTCCTTTACAGTAGCTTAAAAAACAACTACAGTATATCACACATTTTAATTCTGTGCCATGCATTTACATTTGACCCATTACAAAATGTTCTATAATTGTTTAAAAACTGTTTTCTGACCCGTCGGTGCAGCAGTTGGATTTCCACTTGCAATGCCAGCAACCCGGGTTCAGTAACGAGCCTGGTACACTGAAGGGCCAGCCAGGGGAGGAGGAGGATCGAGTGTTCTCTGAACATCTCTCCTTCTCCGGGGGGAGGGTGTGGGATAACTCAGGCACCTGCTGGCTCCTAGCGGAGGCTGGGAGCATTGCAGGATGCACAGAGTAAACTCACAGAAGGAGGGAGGAGCCGATGCTGGCATATGTCTTGCTGTCACTACGCTGCCCTCCACAAAAAAAAACAGGAAGAAAAATGGCTGGATGCTTGCTGGATGATGGCCTCTGGATCCTCTGTCTGTCTGCCTCCTCCAGGGAGCCGCTCCCCCACAGGGCTCAGCAGTGCCCCATGGCCTAGATGTAGTGCTGGTGTCACCTTTCCACTGGTGCATTCCCCCTCGGAGAAGGGGGACCCATCCGGCGAAGGGATACGCTGGGATACCACGGGGAAGGCTGCTATGTGGGACCTGCAGAGGGGATCAGGACTCGAGAGGGGAGTGCAGAGAGCAGGAGGGATCCTAGGAACGCCCAAAGGAGTGGCAGCATCTGAGCAAGGAGGGGGAAAAAACAAATAATACAAAAAAAACTGTTTTCTAAATCCATTTCGGCAAACACTAAGGGGCAAGGAGACAGCATAACCATAAATGTACAATATAAAGAGCACAAATGTTTTCATTTAAGAATTGCACTGTCCACACTTGTTAATAACTTCTTTTTTAAACAATTTTTACAAAACTGCAGTACCCAATATGTTGATAGTTTGATAGTTTGACTACATGTCCATGTTGCATTATCCCCCCCCCATTTTTATTGGGTTCTATGGACCCTGTTAGTGCAGTTCTTAAAGGAGAACTTTTGCACTCATATTAGTTTATGGTAGCCAGCATAGTCACATGGCCCCTTAGCAAAGTTCGTTGAAATAGATTTGAAAAATATTTTTTAAAGAAGTATCGAACATTCTGTCATGGGGTGAGTGTACATGTATGGCACAGAATGGAAATGTGTGATACAGTTGTTTCTTGTGCTACTTTTGTAAATATCTTATTTGGTAGTAAATATCAGTACAGATATAACTGTATAGTGTAACTGGGATTGCTTAAATTACAGCATGATAATTCTATCAAGTGAGAATTTTTGTCCTAAAACAAATTAGCATACCAGTCTCCCTCTAACCTCTGTGACCTCCCACTGTGAAGTTAAAGCATTAAAACATCCACAAATTTTTTCTCACTTTGTGGCTGGCAAACCTTTTTTTTACTGGAATGCAAACTCAGCTGTAAATCATAATGCCACCTTTAAACTGCAACCAAAATTACAACTTTTTTATGGCTGCAGTGGGCAGAGCCCTGCCGACATCTTGCTTCAAAAAAGGGCTCATTATTACTTCAAAGCATTCTTTCTCACTAAAGAACATGTTGGACTTGCAGCACAGTCTCCTATGCCAGATAACTATGCCAGATAACAAAGTGCCTTCCCAAAAAACAAGAAAAAACAAAGTGCATTTCCTTTGCAGTTGCAACACCTCTCCTACTTTTCCAGAGTCACATATCAGTTATTAGTCCACAATTTCTTTACATAGCATCCAGTTCTATCTGTAGGCAGTAAGGGGTAACAGTGCTGTGCTCAGTCAATCACTGCCATGTTGTTTCCTCCTAGGTTTTAAAATTCACACACCCACACACGCACGCATGTGCACACACACACACACACACACACACACACACACACACACGCCGCACACCACTGTGTTTTAGCCTTGCTTTGCTATCATGGATTGATATTGTCCAGCATTTGTTTACATTACAGATCTGTCTGCCTGTTCTCCCAGTGGAATTATAAAGAAATTAGATTTTTGTCATGTGATTGATGTACACATTCCAGCCTCTTTTTACCTTTTATATATATAGTTTTTTACCCTTGCATCATAACCTCAGTCTATATATTTATTCAGGGATTAGATTCCCCACTCAAGTCATTAATCTTATTTCTTTGCTGAACTGTAATTTAATTAATTCTACAATCAAGAGCACATAAGCAAGTCCAATGGACTAGATAAGTTGGACAGTGAGTATACTTAATCATGTTTTAGTTTTTCTTTTTACATTTATCACTCTCTCTGATCTCTGTCACTACAGCTTGTAGTGCTATGTGTTAATCTGAGCTGCATAATTCACAACCTCAGAGTCTCCTCACATTTGGAGGTCACATAGGTCAGAAGGGGTTGATACGCTCATGTGTTTTAGTAAAAATCAATTCACTTGATAGAATTATAATCCTGCAATTTAAGCAACCACAATTATATTAACAGTTTATCTATGTACTAATATTAACCACAAAATGAGATATTTACAAAAGTAGCACAAGAAACAACTACAGTACTGTATATCAGACATTTCCTTTCTGTGCTATGCATTTACACTTGTCTCATGACAAAATGTTCTATAATAATTTAAAAACTGTTTTCTAAATCCATTTCAGTGAACACTAAGAGGCAAGTTGACAGGACTTGCAGCCCTAAATGTATAAAGAGCCAATCTGGATTGTTGCACTGGGGGAGAGGATTATCCTCCCTCTTGTACATATATAAAAAGGAAAAAAAAGAGGTTGGAATGTGCAAATCAATCACATGATGAAAATCTCATCCCTTTATAATATCATCAGTTTGTGAAGAGAGGATACAATCTGGGTGGAGAAACTAGAGACTTATGGATGTAAGCTTTTGATTAATATCCAAATGCTTGTGCTTCTCATAAAACACATACAGTATGTGTTTGTTATGATACCATCTTTCTTACATAGTTCACACTACCATCAATATCATTTTGCAGCCATATTGGCTCTGACTAGAGTTTATGTGATATTGCCACTGGCAGTGATGGCTCCTTGCCACAGAAAGCCTTTATCAATGACAGGGCAGTGCTGCAGATGTCGAGGTGGGATGCCACCTTGGGAGAATTGCTCACCATACAGTGTGGCTCAGCATAAGGATGGTGGTGGAAATGAACCACACAAGGATAAGGGTCCTTGACTTTAGGAGGGCATATTTTTTAAAAAATGGGTGAATGCCTCAGAGACAATCTAGTGTGGGGACCTAAAGTAGTGATGAAGAACAGTGGGCTAAACTAAGGGAAGGCATAGTGAAGGCAACAAACCTCTGCACAAAGGAAGGGAGCAAAAATAAGAGGAGAAAGAGACCACTATGGTTTTCAAGGATGTGTCTGAAAAGGTAAACGCTAAAAGAGTAGCATTCAGGAGATATAAAGAGATGAAGAGGAAAGAGACTGGTTAGGTGTTTCAGGAGAAATAGATGGAGGTAGGGAAGTGGTGAGGAGAGCAAAGGCTCAAAGTGAGGAAAGAAAAGCACAGGGGGTAAAGAAAGGGGACAAGGCATTTTTAGGCACATAAGTGAAACTAAGGATACTGGAAGAGTGTCTGTGAGGTTAAGAAGGGGAGGAGAAGAGTGTGCAGAGAAGAATCAGGAAAAGCATATATCCTGAACAAATACATGTGTTTTGTCTTCACAGAGGAAGGGGAAGGGGGAAGGAAAGGGGATGGGTCACATTAAAGCAACAGAGGTCCTGGAGGGAGGGAGGAGGGAGGCAGACACATGTCCTTTTACAGAGGAGAGAATCCTGAGGGGACTATCAGCTCTGAAAGTGAACAAAGCCATGGGACTAGATGGGGTACACCCAAAGATGCTGCGGGAGCTCAGAGAGGTACTGGCTGTACCTTTCACAGTCCTTTTTAACAACTTACTGGCAGTGGGAGCAGTTTCAGAGGACTAGAGGAGTATAGATAAAGTCCCACTTCACAAAAGCCTTAGCAGGGAGGATGCTGTCAACCATAGGCTAGTCAACCTGACATCTGTGATGGCAAAGTTATTAGAGTCACTGCTAAAGGAAAGGATTGTGGAGTTTCTTCAATCCAGTGGGTTACAAGATCCACATCAGCATGGATTCATTTGAGTAGGAGGTCATATAAGACAAATCTGATAGAGTTCTTTGACTGGGTGACCAGAGAAATAGATCAGAGTGGGGAATGTGGCCTACTTAAATTTCAGTAAGGGTTTTGACACCATTCCATGTAGGACACTCATAAGGAAACAGGGCAACTCTCTAATCCAAGACAGCTGCCTACGCAGATGTGAGTGATACAGCAGGCAAGCTACCATAAAAGAAAACTGAATTCTGTATGAGAGACAGAGCCTTTTGTTTGGACTGCAACACTCTGACATCCTAACATGTGAGCTTGCTACTATATCAGCTGTAAGTTACAAAAAATGGAGGCAATTGTGAACTTAGTTTTTGCTGATGTCTGCCTTGTTCTTCCTCTTCAAGGACTCCATTACAGTATATCTAGATGGGGTTGGAGGGAGAAGGATCTTGCTGAAGAAATTTTCCCTGATAAACTGCCACACCATGGGCAGAGAGAGATACTTGGTCTACTAGCACGTTTTCACCCTGTTCAGCTGGCTCAACGTGAAACACAGCTCTCAACCCAGAACTTAGCCATTCCAGTGTCAAAGGATCCTGCTGCTGCTTCCTGCTCTTCATAGCAGATTGAACTTAGCCTTGCTGAGCTGCACTTAACTCTGACATTGGACATTATCTTCCATCTCCCTCAATCCCTGGAAAACCATCAGGCTACTATCCCTGCAATGACTGGGGCAAAGACAGGAGGATCATCAGTGCTGACTAGAATGTCACACCTTCTGTAAATATTGCCATGCTGTCATTTACCCCCCACTGGCTCTAAGTTTTCTGCCCTCTTGACCAGGCTCCTACAATAAGCAAAGTGGTCAATGCTCAGCACAGTGTAACTCCAATCCAGCTCACCACTGATCTCTAGATTTCCTTGGCACATATCCTGCTCTTGCAAGGGTTACAATGGCAGTGGCTGATGATACTCTATTTGTTGCTGACTCTCTGATCCCAACTACTACACCTACCTCTATTTCCTCCTCACAGACTGGGATTTCTGATTCCACTTTAGTCTGCGGACTTCCTCCAGCTCAAGTAGTGGCTGATGATTGCATAAATGAGAATGATCAGATGTGAGATAATGCACAGGTCCCTTCTTTATATCAGATGCTTCAAATAACCTCTCAAACTGTCCCAACACTGTATCTACATTACTTCTATGCCTTCTGCAGTGACCCTTGTGTGCCCAGCTTCTCTGCAATGAACCCTGAAACTGTCATTGCCTGTCAGAATAGGTACCATTCACCTTGCTGTTGATATTTCTCCAGGTACAATGGAAACTAAACTGGGTCCTATTTCATAGGCTAGTACCATTTAGAAACATAGAAGCATAGTCTCTGATGGGCAGATAAGGGCCGCTTGGCCCACACATTCTGCCCATTTCCCTACCTATTGAATAAGCTGCAGATCCTAGTTACTTAACAGCCTACTTCCTCCTGCCCCCCCCCCCCACTACATTGGTGATTGTTTAAATGTTTATCAGTACTGAGGTATACCTTAGGATACCTCGAGGTACCACTGAGGTGCTCAAGTTCAATTTGCATTGACTGTAATGTGATCCTGCCTCATTACCACTGAGGTATACCTCAGTACTGATAAATCTTTGTATGATCATTACTATATAACTGCCTTATGTCTGTTCCATGCATTCTTCAATTCCCCAATGTTTTTGACCCCACAATCTCCTCATGGAGGCCGTTCCATGTGTCCACCACCCTCTCTGTGAAAAAATGCTTCCTTACATTGCCCCTGAGCTATTCCCCCCTCTATCTTCAAATTGTGCCCCCTTGTTCTTGCACATCACTATTTCTGAAAGACACTGCCCTCTTGGACTTTGTTGATTCCCTTGAGGTACTTGAAAGTTTTTATCATGTCCCACTCTCCCTCCTTTCCTTGAGGATATACATATTACACTTCATTAGTATTTCTTCATATGGTTTCTGGTGCAGACCCTGCACAACTATAGTTGCCCTCCTCTGTATTGAGTCCATCCTGTCTATGTCCTTGAGGAGATGGGGTCTCCAGAACTGCACACAGTACTCCAGATGTGTT
The DNA here is from genome assembly GCA_016271365.2 of Neoceratodus forsteri. Lineage (NCBI taxonomy): Eukaryota > Metazoa > Chordata > Ceratodontiformes > Ceratodontidae > Neoceratodus > Neoceratodus forsteri. The sequence goes on along the minus strand of CM057449.1, from coordinate 1,120,484,839 downwards.
CTCACCAACTGTCTGTACAGAGGGATGACAACTTCCTGTTTTCTGCTGGTAATACCTCTCCCTATGTATCCCAGTATCCCCCATCCCATTTTACTGCCTTATCACATTATCCACCCACCTTTAGGTCATCTGATATGACTACCCCCAGGTCCATTTCTATTTTTGTTGTTGTTAGTTCCTCCCCCTACATTGTGTACTCTTCCTCTGGGCTTTTGTTTCCCAGGTTCATTACTTTGCACTTCTCTGCATTGAATCTAAACTGCCATACTTTTGAACATTCCTCCAACCTTGCCAAGGCCCTTCTCATCTTCTCTCCCCCCTTGTGCATCAACTCTGTTGCAGATCTTTGTGTCAACTGCAAAGAGGCATACTTTTCCTTCCAGTCTCTCTGAAATGTCACTTATAAAGACCCCAGTACTGAGCCCAGTGGTGCCTCACAAGTAATACCCCTTTCTTTTGAGTGGAGTCTGTTTACTATTGACCTCTGCATCCTGTTATCCAGCCAATTTTTTTTTACCCAGGCGACCACCCTGGGAACCAGTCCTAGGCTGGCTATCTTGTTTATTAATATTTTGTGTGGGACTGTGTCAAATGCTTTGCTAAAGTCTAGGTAGGCCATGTTCAGAGCTCCTCCCTGGTCTACTACTTTGTTCACCAGTCAAAGAAATCTATTAGATTCATCTGACATGACCTTCCCACTGTGAATCCATGCTGCCTTGGGTCCTGTGCCCCACTAGCCTCTAGGTTCTCAACTATTCTTTCTTTCAGAAGTGATTCAATCATTTTCCCTGCCACTGAGGTCATGCAAATAGGTCTGCAGTTTCCTGCCTCTGCTTTGCTCCCACTTTTGTGATGGGGAATCACATCTGTCCTCTTCCAGTCCTTGGGTACCATGCCCTCCTCCCATGATTTGTTAAAAGGGTAGTCAGTGGTGTCACTAGTTTTCCCCTTAGTTCTTTTAAAATTCTGGGGTGAATCCTGTCAGGCCCCATTGCCTTGTCCACATTGAGTTTTAGGAGTTCTTTTGGTACCCTTTCTTCTGTGAATGGAATGGTATTGACCCCCCCCCCCATCCAGAGTGTTTCAATTGTTTGGTTTAGGTACTTCCCCCTCTCCTTTTGTGAATACTGAACAAAAGTATGCATTCAGTATCTCTGCCTTTTCACAGTCAACCTCTGCCCTTTATTAAGCCTCACCATCCATTCCTTGGTCTTGTTCTTTCTTCGCTCACTAATATACCTATAAAAGGTTTTATCTCAATCTTAACTGAGTTGGCTATCTTTTCCTCGGTTTGGGCATTTGCTATTCTGACTGCCTTCCCCACTTCCTTCTGCTTTAACTGGTACAGTTCTCTGTCCTGCTGCTTCTGTGATTCCTTATACTTTCTGAATGTTATCTTTTTCTCCTTAACCTTCCCCACCACCTCTTTTGAGAACCATAGTGTTTGTTTCCTTCAATTTGTTTTGTTTATTTGCTTCACACAAAGGCTTGTTGCCTCTATGATGTCAGTTTTGATTTTTCCCCATTGTTCCTCCACCTCTCCTTCCTGCCTTTTTGCTAGTGTATTCCTTAGGCACTCTCCCATTCTGCCAAAGTCAGCCCTCTGAATGTCCAGTACCCTTGCTTTTGCATGGCCTGACTCTATGGCTATGTTTACTGTGAACCATGCTGTCTGATGGTCATTGTTCCCAGGTAACTACCCACTTCTAAATCCGAGATCCTCTCATTGACCCTATTTGAGAGTACCAGGTCTAAAACTGCTCCTTCTGAGTGGGTTCTAGCACCAGTTGCCTGAGGCATGCCCCCTGTAGAGAATCAAGAATGACTTTGCTCTTGAATGTGGCTGCAGTAAATGTGCTCCAGTTACCATCTGGCATATTCAGATCCCCCATCAACAATATCCCCCCTTTTTTTGCCATTCTAAGAATGCCTTCTCTCATTTCCTTGTCAATTTCCTCCCGAGATGGGGGTCTGTATGTAACCCTTGTGAGGATTGTGGTGCCATTTCCTGTCTCCAAGGTGACCCGCAGTGCCTCCTTGCCCCCTGTTTACTCTTTAGTTCCATTGCTTTGATCCCTTCCCTAAGGTAGAGAGCTACTCTTCTTCTTCTTCTTTAACCCTCCCTGTCCCTCCTGTAGATTGTGTACCCCGGAATGTTGACATCCCAGTCATGGTTCTCTGTGAATCAGGTTTTCTTTATTGCCACGATATCCAGATGTCCCTCTTCCATTAAGGCCACTAGTTCAGGAAGCTTGATTGCCCTCCATTTTTTGATGGCCTTCCCACTTGTAGCCCTAGCCCTGTACTTACTGCCTTTGCCTTTTTCTCCATTTACCCCTGCCCTGCCCCTATTGACCTCTCTACCTTGCTGTTAACCTCACTAACTACCCTGTGCTGTGGGGGGAGGCTGGGAATTCCATGCTCCTTTTCAGTGCCTCCCCTCTTGACTAGTTTAAAAGTTTTCCAACAAAGCATTTAAACCTATCACCTAAGATCCTGGTTCCCCTCCCAGACAGATGTAGACCATCATAGTATAGGTATGTATCCCTCCAGGTGGACCTCCAGTGTCCAGTGAAGTCCAAATCCTGTGCTCAAACCAGATTTTCAACCATTCATTGAATCCCAGAGTGCACAGTACCCTAGCCTCACCAATGCCATAGATAAGCAGCACCTCTGAGAAGGTTACCATTCATGCTACTTGTCTAAGGCCCCTTCCCAACTCCACAGACTTCTTCTGCACAGCTCTGATCCCGTTCCCAGCTAGGTAATTTGTCCCTAGGTGGACAATGACATCCAGCTCCCTCTCCCATGCAGTTGCTCCCACAATCCTGAGGATTTGCTTCCTGTCCCTCCATGCCATTGCACCAGGCAGGCATCTTACCTCCATCTCCCCTCCCTCCCCCAGTACTACCCCACTAATGACTGAGTCCCCCACCAGGGGTTGTTTCCTTCCCCTTTGGGATCCTATGCCACCCTCATGTGGGTCTCCTTTATAGAGATTCTCAGCATCTTCCTTGGTCTCAACTCTGCATGCCTCCATAGTTGAACAACCTTCTCCAAGGAACTGATCACTGACTATGCAGTGCCTAAGTACAAAAGAAATAACATTTCCATTCTGTTGCCTGATGAATCTCTGTACAAGCCAGGATTGCCTTCCTCTTAAGTCCCTGTTAGTGACTGTCTGGATTTTACTGGTAACATTGGTGACATTGCTGGCATTACTACTCATTTTCAGGAGATTTTTGTAGCCTCCAATAATGCAGATACACGTTCTACCAGACCTAATGTCTTAGCTGTTGTTTCTGGGGCTATTCAGGACAGGGGAACTTTAAAAGACAAAATGTCCTTGAATTTTGTTATATTTCAGGTCAGTACCAATCCTTCAGCACAGGACCAGTCCAAATCCTTCATTCCATCACATACTTCATTCTCACCTCAGTTTCAAAAATAGGTTCTGACTGGTATTAGCTCCTTTCAGAAAGCCCTGGACTTACTGCCAGGTTCTGTGACTACAATAAATACCAAGCTTGAAGCACTGATCTTAAGGGCAGAACAGATGGAAAACCGTGTCAGTGTAACAAACTCTGATCAGAGCCAACACGGTTGCAATACAGCATTAAGAGCTCAGATGGGGCTGGAAAAAAGAGCTCACAGAGTTCACGGTAGAAAAGTGTGCTGTATCCAAGACTCATAGGACCAGGAAAAAATAGCTCACAGAGCTCATGGCAAAAAAGTCTGCCATGCCCAAGATGGCTGCCAGAGTTCCATGCACATGTGCAATTGCACCACAACTGTGAAAGCGAACTTGTGCATACGCATACACAACTACAGAAGTAAAGTTGCACACACACACTGAGCAGCAGCGGCCATCTTGGGCACAGTGGACTTTTCCACCGTAAGCTCTGTGTGCATGCATGACTTCACTGCAACTGTGGAAATGAAATCACATGCACAACTGCTGAAGTTCATTAAGCTCCAGTGGCCATCCTGGACATAGCAAACTGCAGAAGTGACAAGCAGTAGGAGGCTACTGCAGCCATGGAGGGTTGGGGCAGGAGAAATACCACACAACACCACTGAGAATAGCAGTGTTTGAGATGACTGCAGCACTGTGGAAGAGAAGAGGGATGGATTCCAGTTATGTGCTTCCTCGGTTCCATTTCTCATCCATGGTGATAGCAATATGTCAGCATGGCTCCACCCGTGCAACCAGAAAAATGTTATGATAATGTGGCATGGAGGTGCATTATTGCCTGGTTTTGATCTGAGACCCCATGTGGTTTCAGTCACTTTTAAAACTGATACAATTCAGTCCATTTCTAGACAGGCAGCTGCCACTTGTTTAAAGGTTTCCCTTAATGTCCTCTTTGCATCCTAGCTTTCTGGTACTTCCAGAAGTCTAATGTTTTTCCTTCAAGCTCTTATTTCAGAGTCTAGTAATTTTACTTTAAAACTTTTATTAGTATTTTCTGGTTGATGAATTTGACTTTGGATCAGAAGAATTTCATTGTCTATTTTAGAATCTTCATGCTGCATCACAGATATTTCAGTTCTAATCTCTTTTTCAGTATTTTTTAAAGTACAGTTTAGTTTCAGTTTTCATTAGCCTTTCCATTTTTTCCTAATATTGTCATTTGAGCCAATAAAATTGTTCCACATGCTGGGTCATCTTCAAAAAACTGTTCCTAGTCTTTGTGTCGGAATGCTCTTTCAAGTTTTTTTGTCTTTAGGATTTCCCTGATCCTTTCCATATATCCCATTTTGAAGTTTCCATTTCTGGTTTAGTTCGATTTGGGTCTACTTAGTTGTTTGTTAGATGGATTTTCTTTCTCTTTCTCTTTCTTCTTTCTCTATTTCTAAGCTCAATTTGTTGTGATTTAGGTGAGGGATACATGGGTTCGCTTTAAGGGCAGATATAAGTACAACTATCAGTTTGTTTCACCATTTTGTCCAATTGTGCACTACTAGTTTCTATATCTGACATAAAGCCTTGCAAAGTGCTCAGATTTAGTTCCATGGGAGATTGAAAATTCTTGTTCATCTACCCTGAAAAACTAGGCAGGTGGTGGTTTACTTGAAGGGAAGGGGGGTTACAGTCAAACTCTTCATTCCCCATACTCATTAATTTAGTAGTCTTGCTAATTTTATTTTCATGTATTGACTTTCATTTGTGTTATCACTTGAAGTTTTACCTGTTGCTGAGTTACAGGAGTTCTTACATTTATGTAATATTTGACTTTTTTCTTTTCTGGGGTTTGCACCCCCCCTCGATAGTGGTGGAAATGAAGATATTTTCTTGGCTTCAGTTTGCTTTTCAGGATTGAAAACTTTAACACCATCAGTTCAATTTTTTTTTGTTTTGGCATTTCCACTGATTTGTGTGAGGAAGAAGAGATATATTTACTCACTATTAAGTTGTCCATCAACCTTTCAGTCAGGTTCTCATTGATGTTTGTAGAGATCTTCTTTGGCTAAATTTGGAGCTGAGCAATCTCTGCTTCCTCTGGAGTACCAAAGTCTGTTATTCTGAGGTTGGTGGCTATTTTTGGTGTCGTTGTGCTAAATAGCTCACGGAGCTCATGGCAGAAAAGTCTGTCATGCCCAAGATGGCCACCAGAGTTTCATGTGCATGCATGACTGTAGAAGCAAAGTCATGCATGTGCACTAAGATAAAGTGGCCATCTTGTACATGGTGAACTGCAGAAGTGATGGGCAGAAAAAAGAGTGGAAGGGGGGCTACTGTGGCCATGGAATGGAGGGGCAGGAGAAACACCACACAACACCAACAAGCACAGCAGTGTGGAAGGTGACTGCAGCACTGTGGAAGAGAACAGGGATGGATACCAGTCATGTGCTTCTACCATCCCTGCTCTCTTCCACACTGATAGCAATATGTCAGCGTGGCTATGCCCATGAAGCCATAACAATCAAAAATTCTATTTTTTGGATACTGCTTAATTACTCAAGTAAAAGCCCTAATTTGAAAAAAGATGTTTGAGATTAGGAGGATATATCCCACAGAGGAAATTTAAAACTGTGCCATATTCTGGAGGAAGCTGAATATGTCAGGGATCCTAGCCCATATTTTGCAGAACTATTGACCCTCACTGCTGATTGATTATTCTCACATCAGAAAATCCAGTTGAACTGAGCTCATAGAAGTACAGGTACCAAACGCTCAGCAAACTCAAACTATGCCTGATTCATCTATGTCAAACTTCATAGATGCTAGGAAAAAGAGTGTCTCTTGATTAAAGTCTATGCTGAAAAGGGCTTAGAACTAAAGGAATAAGATTTCAGTTTTTTTCTGGAATTTTGTGCAGAAACATTGAGAGACAGAAAGACCTTCACCTCTGTGATGGATCACAGAAAGAAAAGGGGATTAAGTATGGTCTTCTTCCTCCAGCCAAATTATGCTCCTTCTTAAATGGAAGAACAAGATATTTTTCCAATCCTAAAGAAACCGAGGCAGCTCTGAATGAAAAGTTTCAATGAGATTTTTCATACAGATCACCAAACAGACCATAGGAACATCCCTCGTGTCATGTTGTTATTCTTGACCTAAATTTTCCTGCACAGCAGACCCTAGAACTTAGAAATCATTTCACTCCAATGTTGGCCAACAATGATGCCCGAGTTTCTAAGATTGCATTACTGACAATATGTCCTCAAGCTCAGATACTGCATTTATCTTTTGTTTCTTTTTCCTGTAGAGGACACTGCCTTATTGCTGATGTAAGAATCATTTACAGATGGTGTGGTATGGAACTTTTCTGGGCCCACTTTAAGCAATGTCTAATAATGTTACTGAGCCTAGAGTAAAGGAAGAGAGTACTGTGCTGGAGTTAATGTCCCATGGGGCCCTTCATGGGGGACAGATGGAATTTAGCACAGAAAAGTTGGCAATGGTTCTATGTATGTATGAGACATATTCTAGACATGAGTGTTGGTTTATAATTATCTAACTTGAATATTTACTTTGTTTCTTTAGATGTATTTTTCCATTTTCTATCTATCCACACAATGGCTGGTGTAATCGAACTACCATGGCACCAGATCCTACTCTTTTCAACGCCTGTCTGTCTATCTATCTATCTATCTATCTATCTATCTATCTATCTATCTATCTATCTATCTATCTATCTATCTATCTATCTCTTTCTCTATCTATCTATCTATCTATCTATCTATCTATCTATCTCATAAATGGGTAGCACAGTCTAGTTCTCTACACTCATGAAGGACAGTGGTAGTTGCAGAAAAGTTTCATGGTACCCCTGTATGATGCTCAGTATACAGGCTGGTACCGCAGTATGATGCTCGGCATAGTGGCAGTGATGTGGTATCATGGTGGTACATTAGCGGTAGGCTAGCTTCCTAAATGCAGTTCTAGAGTTACCTATAGGATGGCAATCACTACTAGCCCCAGAATGACAGTTTTCTGTAGTGTGATTGTGTCTTTTTTAATTGCTTGTGACATTCACAACCAGACATCACAATTTCAGACTTTTAAAATGCCCCCATAGTTAGTTTTATGTCAGTGTTCTAAATCTTCTTCAGTTCCTATAGTTTTTTATTGATATATTAGTAGATCATGTTGTATCCTGCTTCTATGTGTTTATTTATTTAAATTGTTTTTGTTATCTCCGGAGTATGAGCCATGCTATACTGAAGCCTTTCTGCAGTTGGGGTAGTAAAGGGGGTTAATGGATTATGCATTTTTTTTTAATGTAAAATAATAAATAAATAGATCAGGCAAGAATTCTTCTTGCATCACATTTTGGTTTGGGAATGAAGTAGCAGTCTGGAATGCAAGGGTATGACAGAGTCACACACAATGGGTTTGACAAAAAATATTGGGGACATCAGCAACCTAATTGACTACCAGAATAAGAAAAATAAATAAACACATAAATAAGAGTAATACATATATTTTGTAAAGAAAACTGGGAGAGAAAAATAGGTTGGAGTCAGTCAAATCACTAACCACCATGATAGAAGTATTGGATTTACAGTGTCACTACCTCAGTTCAGCATGTCATGTTTGCATAGGAGAGAAAGTAAACAAATTTAAGAAAGGGTTATGAGTTTACAAACAATGAAATTACTGGATTACAACAACAAACCAAAAAAATTAACACTAGGACAACGAGTACAACAAAATGACAAGAACATCAGCCACTGGTACTACACAGGTCACTGAGACCTTAGAAAAAAACACTGATGAGACTTGGCCCGCAAAATGAATGTGTTTTGCAAGTACACTTCTCCAAAAGCAGAAACAGAGGAGGGTCAGTGTTTTAGTGGAATTATTTCTGCAAAAACCTTTCCACCTGTTATAGCACCAGCTTGCATTAATGAAAGTCAGCAGTTCTGCCTGCAGCCAATGTGCCCCAGGCTGTTTGGGATAATAGTGCCAAGGATGGCTAGAACCATGTGACATGGCAATTCCTTTAGTGGCACACATGGTAGCCACATCAGGTGAGGGCTCATACCCCTATTTCAGGCTGTTACAATTACTCATAATGGCTTATCTGTTTTCTCTTCTAGAGGCCACCCTCCCATAGATTAATTTGGTGTTAATCTGCACCTTCTTATTTTCAAGTTCCACATTTGAAGCTGCACAAAATAAAATAATTTACTCTGAAACCCAGATGCATCAAATTCATATGTTCCCATTAATCAAGCTAGTTCTTCATTTACTTTTGCAAATTACATTTGTTTGTTTGATGTAGTTTATTTGCTCGAACTTAGTATACAGAACCTAATATGTATAAATCACCCGATCAATCAATTCAAAACTGTAGATGGTAATTCATGTTTATAAAATAACCATTTAAGAAGCTTTAAAAATAAGTTTTATTGAAAAGCAGATACAAGTTCTCCAGAAATATACAAACCGTCAAGATGTCATATGTTCTTTACACTTAGAATTAATTATTTAGACCTATATGTAACTTTCTATACTAAATAACTTTTCCATTTTAAAGAACTTTGCTAAGGTTTCTAATATATGGTAGTTGGGCTGTAATTATTTAAGAGACATGACTATTGGGGGTTATTAGGTCTGCTAGTAAACTACCTTACTACCTCTTAATCATTTTTTTTCACATCAAGGACTAAATAATACATGCAGATAATGTTTTTGTCTTGTCCTTTCTCTTCAGGAGAACATTTCTCTAGAATCCAGGGGGAGGGGCAAGGAAAGAAGAAGGCATGATAGGAACAGGTAAAAGGGGAGCAGTTAACAGCAATGGTACTGTAAAACTATTACAACCTTTTAACCAATTAAGAAAATCCTCTCTTTAACTTTGATATTGGGTTACAAGAACTACTGTGTTGCATGGGAAGTCCTGCATTAAATAATTCACTAACAGGGACAGACAATATGGGGGAACTATACTCAAAGATAAACAATCTTGTATTCAGACCTATAATTACTTAAATCCACCATTCAGTTTGTTATACAGTCACTTGCAATTCTTAAAATACTTTCTATGAATATTATGCAAACAACCCCAACTTCTGCTAGAATTGATCAATTTTAAGAACATATAGAGATACATCTGAGTCCTGATTCTCAACCTTATTTTCCCTCAAACAAGGAACATTGTCTCTCAAAATGTGGAAGGAATGGGCTACTGAGAATAAGAAGGTTTAGGAATTCTTGACTGATACATAAGTCCAGGGCACAGAAAGGGTTAATCGCTGAAAACAAACTCACACACACACATATCTGTTATGACTCCTCTCCCACACACTTTTTTCTTTCATCTGGTTATGCCAGGGCTTTCCTAAGGACCCCAACCCCCCCCCAAATAACAGGCATACTTCCCCACAGCAGAGTTTCTGAAGGAGAGTCAGTGTGTGGGAGAGTGTTAATGTTCTGCCTTCCCCTCCTCCAACCAGACAAGACTGACAAATCTTCTTTTCCTTCCAGACATTTCTAAATAAGCCTTATTTTTGGTATTACATCAATTTTTACTCACTGTTTTCTCCATCTTCACTCTGCAAGCAGTATGGGAGACAAAGATACACTGTCAGAATGGGCTTCAATAGTCCCCTAAGTTGACAAGTATCAGCTTATTCTGGAGCTGCAAGTTACACCTAGTAAAAATTGATCCAACTCTTTGACGCTAGCCTCATTAGGATGCAAGTCATATAAAACCATTTAAGCATTTAAATGTGGAGCAACTCCTATATCAGCAGAAACTTCTGAAAGACTGAAGACACAATTTAAGCTGATAGGAGCCAATGGAGCTTTCAGTGCTGTTGATAAAAGCATGAGTGCTCTGGGCAAGAATATGACTGAGTCACCCCCATTAAATCCATGCAGCTCAGGGAAAGAGGTTATAGATTAAGTTTTTCAACCTAAAGAGAAACAGTGAAAATCCCCAGATGATTTAAAATCTTATTATGAACATACCTTCTAATACTTCTTACATTACATGCATTGCAAATATGACACATTTTCACACAATTAAATTTAAAAGTAACAGGTGTACAATCAGAGGGCTTGAAACCGTCATGCCTAACAGTTCAAATAAGTCAAGTACAGAGCAGAAGAGCAACAAGATTACTGAAATAATAGCCCAATGGAAAAGAAAAACACACACACATATCATTGACCAGATCTTTCACTCCTCCCCCTCCCCCCCACACACACAAAACACAATTAGTGGGATATTGTTTTTTTAATTTTATTTTTGTGTATTTATGCATTTTTTTTACTGATTCATGTAAACCTCTTGGCTTCAGATATACTTTCAACTACTCACTGATGACAGACAGCCCAGCATAAGGTTTAACAATGGGTTTAATAACTTTTAAACATACATACAAACATTTATTTGGCCAGCAGGGAATAATGCCTGATTTGAAAACAGGCAAATCAGTCATGTGGGTGGGCAGTCCACTACACCACCAGGGAATATTTTTTTTTCTCAACTAGACTGAGCAATATTGCCTTTGAGGTGTCTCCCAACTTTCCTTGTTGACAGTCTCCTAGTGCTTATCTGGGTAAAGTTTTCCTCAAAAAATTATTTCCTTTAGTGTGCTGAGTGAAAGTTTAACTTTTTCATTAGTGCTGTGCACATTTTTTATTTTAGCATGACAGCACTATTTTGATTTTATTTTTACCGTGACTATTTAGTTTAAAGCCTAATTTTATTGTGGGTGCTTATTTTCAACAGTTTAATTCATTTTTGGGGGCAAATTCTTGTGGGAACCGTCAAATTAAGGACAGTTGCCATGTTTTTTTACCTCAGACCTCATGGGGTTTATCGCAAAGCACCTGCAGTAGATTTCAAATTTAAACAGTGCCTGGGGGGTTTCTCTCTAGATTGGCAATTATGAGGAAACCTTTTCTGTTATATTACTGGACCTTTGTATCATCTGTGTCAGGACTGTCCACAAGGGTCCAGCAGCCACCTGTGCTCAGTTGAGTATTACTGGGTTTCTATTAAGATTGGCACTGGTATAGATACCAGTTTTACAACCAAAAAAAAGCACTAGTAATAGACAGAGTTTATTAACTAGGGCAGGGCTCTCTGTAGCCTACTCATTATATGTATGTCTTAGTTTTAGCAGTTCCTGCATAATCTTTGGAACACTTGAATTATAACGGCTGGCAGTATTGCTTAGAGGATAAAGTAACAAGCTGTGAATGAGCTTTGTACCTGCACACTGCTGGTTGTCATAGTGACTAATAGCTGTCCATCAATGGCATTGTGATACAGCTTTTGTTACAAACAGAGCAGTGCAGAATCCCCCCCCACCCCCACATACAAAACAAGGTAAATGCAAGGGAATAGATGGCTGGATTTTCTGTGTCCCTCATACACACACACACACACACACACACACACACACACACACACACTTCCAGCTAAGCAGTCACTGAGTACAAATACACTCATATCTAAGATTCTGGTTTGCAGTGGAGTTTAAAAGAAGACTTTTTTATCACCAGCTGACAACATCACCTTTTAAGACTTTAGTGGGAAAATTGCCCTGTTAAAAATACAAAGTGGTTTGAAGCCTTCCAATTTAAGCAATTTTATCAAAATTGCCTGCATACTGTAGTCGGAACAGGAGGTATGGAATGGTTGCACATACTGCGTTTCCACTAATATTAGTGCTTATTTGTGAAGGCTCACAGCAAATACACCATGGGCATGGCCCAGTACATACTGTTTACAACTTCATAAGATGCACCATAAATTACCATCGTATTGGGAACTTCACACAAGTGGGAAATGGCTACAGATATTTTACTCTATTATTAGTGCGGACTTTTTAAGACTCACTCCTAATATACTCTGGCTATGGGCCAAAAATGCAGTTGAAAACATCACACAATGCACAGTGACACTTAGGAGGGAGCAGTTACACTTGTAGTAGCACAGACATGTAAGCTACACATTTTTTTTAACTATTTCAGATTTTCAGATTTTATTTTTATTGCTCATGTGTTTACATTACAGTTAATTAAGATTAATGGGCACCCTGTGCTGAATATAATAAAGCTGTACTGAAACCTTCAGATCTTGGACTGCAATATGCAGTTATGTTTTCAGTGAAGTGTACACTGCTGACAGAATTCTGCACCTATGTATAGACAGAGAACCCCCCAAACATTTTACCCACTAGTTTCGTTCATGATTGCCAATGTACGATGTAACAACTATTCCTAATGGGAAGTGTGTACACTATGGTATGGAAAACTAAAATTGCAGTTTCATGCATATAACTGTAAACATCTGAAACTCATATTCAGATGTTCATTACTGAATAGTTTCCTTCCTATATATCTATCTATCTATCTAGAAAAAAAAACACAAACCACTTTCTGAATAACTGACAACTAGATGACTGAGGCTGCAGTATATCAAGGCTCCACAATCTCAGATTTACTTATGGGTTAATGTTCCTTGCTTTGTCCCGTTAATAATGAAAACATCCTAAAAAAGTTGCTTATCATCTCACACCCTCATAAAACAGTGTACATTATCTTTCTGCTGCAGTACACCTAACAGATAAAGAACATGTGTTAATTCAGTTTTGTAAAACCTTATTCAATTGGTAATAATGACTTTTGTGGTAAAGTGCAGAACATGTATTTTAAATTCTGTAGCATAGTGTCTTTGTATCTTGCACCCAACATCAGGATAGAAGCCTCTGAATTATGCATTTTCATATTCATTTTTGGAGACAAGATGTGCTGCAGTGATGCTCCAATTCTTGCTCATCATGGTGTCACAAAAATGAGTTGCACAGGCCAGCAAATACTGTATTCATAAATGGCTAGCAATATAGTTTGCATACAGTTTGAAATGACTGTGTGTAAGCATTTCAGACCCAAAGAAAGCTATCAATTAATAGGAATATGCATGATTTCTGTGACAGTCACCAGTGAAACATAGTGTGTTGCTACAGGTTTAGCTATATATATATTATCTCAGGCACATACTGTATACTTGCCACATTGTACCAAATAGCTCACTTTGCAATATTTATCTAAACATGTTTCACTGTTTTAAAGATAAAAGATAACATTTGCAACACTGTATCAGCAAGCTCCTGACAGCAACAGTCTAGCAACTTGTATAAACTGTATTTTTACAGTCTGGATTCAGCCAGGAATTGCTTCCCAGAACATACAAAAAGTGTGGAGTACATGAAGGCAAAAATACAAATATTACAATGAAATACAGAATAAAATAAGAATAGGAAAGTGAAATAAAGGGTTTTCATATCTTTCCTTTTTTACTCTTCTGCCTCACTAAAAAAATAGATATTGAGGCAGGGGAGAGGGTGTAACAAATTGACATTGCATTGAAAATGATTCGCTTCCAGTTTTTGGATACAGCTGCACAATGTCTGTGCAGACTGTTAGACCTCCCAAAAAATAAACTAAAAACATTTAAAAAATAAGACTCCTGTGACCCCAGCATCACATGCACAAGCATCACATGCAGTCACCTGCCCCCTCCCCCCCCCACACACACATAGATACTGTACAAAGTATAAAATGGGCAATGTTACATAGGAAAATATTTTATTTCATCACTTTTTTTTATTGGAGCTATTGCTGTGAGAAAGACAGAGCAGTTCTCAAAGTTTTGGGCTTGACTGTACTTAAAGCAGGTATGCCATCTCAGCTGATAGACCTCTTGTGATATTTTTTAATAAATTGTCACTATGCTAAACTTTAAGAGGGCAGTTATAACTGACAGGGAAGTACATGTTAATAATTATAAATGTCATTATGGTTTGTATATATACTGTTGAGCTGCACAGAGTTTTTAAATGCACAATATACCACATGAAATCATATAAAATGAGTTTATTTTGCATTTTATCAGATTTAAAAACTGATATAACTATGAAAAGACATTACTAATAATTTTATTCTCTCAACTTCTGGCAGTTAGGCTAATGATATAGGTAAAATTGAGGTAGCAGCATATATTTTTGCACATTAAGAATAGTATGTGGTGCCACAAGGTTTATTTTTGGCTTGAAACAGGAGTGAGGAACTATTAAAGTCAAAACTAAATGAAGTTATGAAGAAATAAAAAAAAAAGAATGTTTCCTTCGTATGCAGTAAAAGCTCTGAACAATGTAACAGAATACCATCACCATTCTTCTTAATATGCATATAAGTTTCCATATTCTCTATTGAGTTGAGGCTCATCCTAACAGAAAACTCAAGTGCTCTTCCAAGTGCACGGTGTTATGAGGACATACAGTACTGTATAGTATGTTTAAATCCTGGTGCTGCTCATACAGGTCTCATCCTCATCAACCCTACCATATTTACAAAGACACACTACGTTATTAGAATATCCAGTAGTTTATTTTGGTGGATGGGTGGTGGTGGTGGTGGTGTGGGGAGTTGTTCCATACTGACAAAACATTTTGTCCCTTTCCTGCATTACTTTTATCAAGCTGCATATTCACTAAAGGCTCAACAGCAAGCTGCTCCCCCGACAAAAAATGCATTTACATTTAAATAGCTCTGTCATTTGATCAGCCTGTGAATGTTTAAGGGTAGGTGTTGTTCAACCTACCATATGATATGCATCAAGTTGTAAACTCTCTGTGCAGGATCACAGGCAACTGTGGCCTGATCCTGCATCTGTTCATATTCTGTTTGTTAGCACACCTGGGTGGAGCTCAGGAGCTGTCATAAGGAGGTAGTTTTGCTAAAATGAGAGACAATTTTTTTTTCTTGGTAATGGAGTAAGGACCAGTAGGTACAAGTGCCTGTGTTCAAGGTTAACTTGGAGCATTGCAGTGGTTAAGTGACTTGTTCTGAGTCACACAATATGCAAGTGGAGTTGTGGAAATCACACCCAGGTCTGCCAGATGTACCATGGTCATTCACAGCTCATTGCTCTAACCTCTTGGTTATTCTAAGTGGTGTCATCAAGGAGGCAAAAATCTAGCAAACCACTATGACAACATACAAATGACACAGTAAACCTCTCAAATATCTAATGCCTCTGGAGTATACTTTTCAACTACTAATAGGCAAAAAAATGATAGTACTCTGTCACTGATGCCCTAGCAGTAACTTCCCTCCAAGCAATCACGCTCACACACAGACATACACACAGAATATAAATATAAATAAAAAGAACAAATACAATCAATTCCCTCCCAATTGACTTATGCAAATAAGGTACAGTACTTGCACTAAGTACAACTGTCTGTCTTTATGAGTTTTAAATGATTCTCTGCCTAGAGAAAAAAGGGAAGTATTTCCATGTCCTTGCACATATTCTGATTCAGATAGAACTCCAGTAAGAAATAACATTCATAAACCAGTACAAATTCAGTAAATAAAATGTCTGAAATACTGGTTTTATATCAATTGCAAAGCAACATTTGTAAAAAGGATTCCATAAATCAGTGTGTCATTGCTTTTTTTTTTTTTTTTCACATGATAGCCAGGTACCATTCTTGCCGCCCACACACCAAAAAATCACATGCTGATGAACGTTATCACACTAAAAATTAAACTGGACATTTACACTCATAAGTGTAATTGTTAAAAGTAGTGTGGGTTATGTAGTTGGACATGAAAGCATTTTTGATTATTTTTTATTGCTGCAAGTGGCACATCAACATATTAATTTGTGTAAACCCCTCAAAAGCATTGACTGTACTGTTATTCCCAAAAGTCATGATTCATTTAATGCAGAATGTACAAAACAATCTCAGCATTGTGTCATCAGCACAAACTATGCTTCCATGTCAGTCTGCTGTACAATCTAGCCTCTCAGTAGTCATTGTGAATCAGATTATACTGCAAGCATGCAGTCATGTGATGATAGTGGAGGCAATACTATGTTTCTCATATTTACAGATACAATACTATAAAAATTAAATCTGGTTCATGAATAACATTATTTACAACATGTACAACATGTGGCACAGCGTACAATTTATGTGGCATTTAAGGTATTACTAATTTATATCCTTATCATTTTCAGTAATGTAGACACTGAGGGCCAGATTTTTAAAGGGCCCTTAGATCCACGCAAGCTGCATCAAACAACTAGCTTGAATCAGATCATCATGCACCAAATACTGTACACCATTTTTTTGCAAGAAAAGTGATCTTTGTGACAGTCCCTCAAACTGATGCAAGAGGTCCACTGCATCAACACAGTGGTTTAAGGGATGGGAATGACACAAGCTTCACCAAAACAAATGGTGCAAGTGGTGCATGTTCAGTCATAAAAATGACTCAAGCAATGAAAATGACAAAAACCGAGTACAAAAATGGTACAAACTGGGTACAAAAATGGTGCAAACTGATTAAAAATGATGCAAACTGAGTACAAAAATGGTGCAAACTGAGTACAAAAATGGTGCAAATTGATTAAAAATAGTGGAAACTCAGTAAAAATGGTGCAAACTGATTACAAGTGGTGCAAACTGATTAAGATTGGTGCAAACCAAGTAAAATCAGTGCAAACTGAGTCAACCAAATGAGGCAAAGGATGAAAATGATGCAAGATAAGTAAACAAAATGGCAGATGAAATGGCCAAAACTAAGCCCCCAAAATGTTCTAAACTAGTCCTGCAGGAGAATATTGGTTCTTAATATTAGCATAGTCAGGTCTGACGACCTGCTTTGGGTCTCTTTATATGTTCTAGTGTCCCTTAGTCCAGCTGTGGCTGGTCTAGCAGCTGACAGTACTTTGACATGTTTGGTGTCAGTGGTGCAGCTTTGAAATTGCCAAAGGTGCAGTCTTGCACCATTTCTGTGGCACAAAATGGCATGTGTCATGGTGCTGCCTTTTGTATGATGCAGCCACCTTTGACACAGGGCAGACTGCCTTTGATGCAGTGCTCCTTTGAAAAGTGGATCTGGCACAATGTTTGACACTAGATTCCCTTGCACCACTATTGTTTGGTGCATGTCCCTTTCATCATACTGTACCTGGGGCTTTGAACATCCTGCCCTGTATGTTCACACAAAAAAAAAATAAACAAAAAAAACCCCCAGAAATTAAGTAAAAGTCAGCTTCTGGGCCTGAATTATGTACAGCAAAAGCTGTCTTCTGTTTCTAGAGTTCAGGCTTACTTGCAATATTTTGGTATTTAGCAGTTATCTTCCTCTCAGAAGCCTATTTAATTTTATTAGTCCTCATGGCTGTTATTATGAGTACCACAATCTGTTACATATCTTTTAACAACGGTTTCATTTACAAGTGAAGAAGTATTTTTTTGAGTGGAGTCACAATGAATATTCTTCACTATTAATTCTATCTTTGCAAATGGGTCAGTGCTGCTGGTGCCCTCTGCAAATTCTTAGCTCCTTACATTTTTATTGTGCTCTTGTGTGGGCATCATTCCTCTGAAATGCAAATTAAAATGTAGTCTACTTTATTTTATCTTAAATTATTTTCAATCCATGTCTCTGCCATTTGTTTAAGTTCCTTAAATTCAAAACACCCGGGGCCGGATTTTCAAAGGGCCCATAGATCCACGCAAGCTGTGTCAAACAACCAGCTTGAGTCAGCTCTAGGTGTACCAGATACTGTGCATCATATTTTGCAAGAAACGTGATATTTGTGACAACATCCCCCATACTGATGCAAGAAGTCCACTGCATCAACAAAATGGTGTAAGGGATGAGAATAATTCAAGCTGCACCAAAATAAATGATGCAAGTTGAGTAAAAAATGATGCAAAGGATGAGAATGTCACAAACTAAGTAAAACAAAACTACAGATGAAATAGCCAAAAGTAAGCCCCCAAAATGTTCTAAACTAATTCTGCAGGAGAGTACTGGCCATTAATAGTAGTGTAGTCAGGTCTGTCCACCTACTTTGGGTCTCTTCATATGCTCTAGCATCCCTTAGACCAGCGCTGGCTGGTCTAACATTGACAGGCATCTTAAGCACAAGGAGAGGCCTTGCATTCTTTACAAATCCCAAATAAGGAGATAGTGCATCATTTCATTGATGCAGGCATCCCTTCGGACATGGCGCAGCCATTTATTTGGTGCAAGCATGTGGCAACCCATTCTGGCACATGCAGACCTGTTTTTGATGCAAGCACCATTTGAAAATCAGAACTGGTGGAAGGTCTGATGCATCCTTCTCTTTGAGTCAGTTGTTTTTGATGCAAGTACCCTGCTTCATTCTCTGGTCTTTGAAAATCTGCCCCCCAGTGTATGAGAGCACAGCATAGCACTGGGTGTTGCATTTGACAGAATCTTCTGTATGTTAGGGGGAAAAAAACAGCTGCAGGATCAACCAGATAAGGCATTCAATAAAATAAAGCATTTGGAACTGGAGGGGCAGATTTAGAAGATAGGTAGTGACACTTTAATTTTAAGTAATTTCAATGGTGACAGACCTTAGCAGAATAAACAAAATTGAAGATCCCCATCCTAAAACATTACATTTCACTGTCCTGCTCATAGCCAATGGATTATCCCCATAACAAACACCCACGTACATAGCACCTGCATGTGGGACACTCTTTATAAAACAATAGTGTCTCGCACAACAGTGAAGTAGCACTCCGATTGGCCAGAAGCATACTCAGATCTGTTGTATCTACACCTATATGTATTATTTACATTATAATGCAATTACTATGATGGCTATCACTGTAAGTGCAGAATGGGCTGATCCTAGTCAGCTACAAACACTGCTATTTATAGGGCTGAAATACAGTGAGCCACTTGTCAACTCCAAATAATATTTTTCAATGAAAAAAACATCTGACATCTCTGGAAGTCTAAAACATTTATTTAGTGATTTATTTATTTATTTAAAAGTTGGTGACCAAGACAGGCACACTGGGCCAGGGTTCATTTTCAGGTGCGACCCAGTATGTGTGTGTGTGTGGGGGGGTTGAATGTGTTACCTATTGTGAGGTATGTTAAGTCTATATCATGTCATCCCTCTCTCTCCTATCCTCTCTTCAAGTGTGTACCTGTTGAGATCTGTCTGTCTTACCTCATCAAGCTTCATGTGAAAACCCCACTCCATTTTTTTTGTCTTCCCATGGATAGCCTCCATCCTGTCTATGTCTTTGCTGACAATAATTTGCATACCTCACTTAGAAAGCCCACATACTTCAGTTAAAGGTAAATGTTTGAAATTTATTGCAGATCTTGCAACTTCAAAAAATAAACAGTTAGCATTTGGTAGTCAAGCTAGTATACCAGGCACCCCTGACATAGTAGCTTGGCTCCCAAAGGGTTTGCAATAATTTTTTGGAATTTTGCGATATCAGCAACAAATGTCAAGCATTTACCTTGAACTGTAGTACCTGAGTTTCCTGCATGTGGGCTGCAACTACTTGTTTACCATGAATGGTAGGATGTGGGTTTCATGCATGAATACAGCAGCTATAGTATTTATTTCAGCTAAGTTGTCAGGTCCCTGGGAGCACAACACAGCACAGTAACATTCCTCTGATTCTCTGTTTGAAAGAAATAATGATCAAAAACAGCAACAGAACAACAGAATAAGATGAAATTTTAAATAACGTTAACTATATGGGGGTCGGCAAGGGGAAGGGTTACAAAGCAGGTGAGAGTGATTTGATTTTACAAAAATTAAACAACTGCCAGTCATAGACAGCAAAATAGATTATTGTAAAATAACATATACTACTATGTGACCTTTGCAGCTCTTCCGGGGTATGGGAGGGTATTTTAGCACGCCCTGCAGCGAGCGCAACTTTTAAAGCAGAACAGGTGCTGTTTTAGTTCTGAGCTGCATATAAAAAGTGACTTTGTGCTTTAACTCCACCACCATCTATTTTTTTCTTGTAGTTTAACTGTAAACTTTGAGCCCTGCAAACACGGAAGCAGGAGGAGGAGCTTTGTGGTCCATGTCAGTAGTTCTGAGGACTACAAACCTCGTTATTTAAATTAATAAGTAAACATTTTGAAAACTCTGGCTGAAAGTTTTGGGGACAATTTATTAAAGGAAGTGGCAGGAAAGTAATTATTTTAATAAATTTTAGGGCTTTGGCATAAACTGTTGGTCCTGTGACCTTTGCAGCTCTTCCAGGGTACTGGAGGGTATTTTAGCATGCTCTGTGGTGCTGCGCGCGTGAATCACGACGAAGATCAAAGATGTTAAGACATTAATGCCGTTTAAGCCGCAGTGTCAAGCGTGTCAGGCATTTTCAGGCAGTTTTACCATCAAACATAAAAGAATGACTGAACGGATATGGACTAAATCAGGGTAATTTAAAGACTTTATGTCATTGGATTTCGATCTTTGGTACCTAATTGTGAATAAAATAGCTTATTACTTTAGTTTGCAGCTGATAGGGAATCAGGAATATTTGTATTAGAGTATTGTTATTAGTTTGTTAAGTATACTTAGGTGATTAGCTGGGTGACCCGATATTAGTCTATTCTGTTCATTTCCTGTTTAGGTGGGGTTATTAAAAAATGAATATTAATGAAGGTATAGTTACCCTGACAACAGGGGAAATTGCAATGACCTGCATTTTATGTCAGAATTTTTGTTTGGAAACGAGTGTTGGATTTGAAGGTTTAAAATGTGCTCAATGTGTTCAGAATGCTGACCTGAAAATAAAGATTGAAACATTAGAAAAAAAGATCATTGTTCTAAATAAGCAAAATGAGATTTTACATTTTGAACTGAATGAGTTCAAAAAATCTCAGCAAATAGTCCCCATTAATCAATATACTTTGAAGGATGATTCTCTGAAGAGGGTAAGAGAAGAAGTAGACTCTGGAGATAGTGGTGAGGATTGGAGTCCAGTTATTAATAAAAGGCAAAGAAAGAAGGGGAAGGAGAGCAATGGAATTCGAAATTCCTTTAGAAAATAGATTTCAGTTTCTAACTGACACATTACAAAATAATGGTTCAAAAAATGGGACTGTAACAAATGGACAAGATTGTATTGATAATTTAGAAGGACATGGAGATATTAGGCAGCAGCATATTGTTACCACTATTGCACAAGTTCATAATGTGGATAATTGTTCCATTCCCATAAATAGTACCTTGGAGGAAAATCAAAATCATCTATTTCAGCCTGTAGTAGAGGCTGACAATTTGATTACTTCTTTAGAAATGAATGAACCATCTGATCCAAGGCAAGTTATAGTATTGGGTGACTCTATAATAAAATATATTGATGGCTATATTTGTAGAAAGGACAAACAGAATAGAATGTGTTCCAGTTTTAGGGGGAGCCTGGATTAAAGATATCGAGAGAGTAGTCCCTAAAATTGTCAAAGATGCAGGCATAAACCCTTTAGTGGTAATTCATGTGGGAACAAATGATGTGTAAATTTACAACTGAGGATATTAAAGACAGCTAAATATCTCTGGTTAATACCCTAAGATTATTAAAAACAGAAATATGTCTATCTGAAATTTTGCCAGTCCCACAAGCCTCTCCAAAGATTGAAATCAAGATAAGAGAAATTAACGAATGGTTGAGGAAATGGACTTTAAATAATAATATAACATGTATTACTCATTGGGAAAGATTTAATGGGGATCATAGTCTTTTTAGATGGGATGGATTACATCTCAGTAAAAAGGGAAGTCATGTACTCGGAAAAGATCTTTTGACAGTAATTGAACAACGTTTAAACTAAATATAGGGGGGCAAAATGGGAATGATTTGTCACAGTCTTTACCATTAAGTGAAGAACTTATGTTTTTCATGTGTATGCGCCAGAAGTCTAAATAGTGTTAAATTAACAGAATTAGTTTGAGAATTAAACACGGACACTTAGATGTAATTGTAATCACTGAGACTTGGTGGAATGAAGCTTTCAGTGGTTTAATGCCATCCCAGGTTACAATCTATACTATAAAAATAGAAGTGATAGAAATGGTGGAGGGATATGTCTATATATAAGAGATACATTAATATCGAAAGAAATATCTATATTCAAAGAAAATGATGTAGATTTAGAAAGTTGTTGTATAGAGTTAGAATATCTAAGGAAAAACTTATTCTAATAAATATATACCGGCCTCCCAATGTAGGTATAGATTATGATTCTGCAGTATTACATTTAATAACGGAGTATTCTGAAACTTCAGATGTTATTATCATGGGAGACTCGAATTTACCTGGTATTGATTGGTATAAATATACAACTTCTACTAAAACCGAACAAAATTTTTTGAGTACTTTTATAAATCTTGGTCTAGAACAGATGGTCTTGGAACCAACCCGAGATAATAATATATTGGACTTGATCTTAACAAATATTTCTGATAGTTTTAATACTCTTAAAGTAGTTGAACCTCTGGGATCTAGTGACCATAATGTAGTTACATTTTCTATTAAACAATTTAAAAATAATGTTAAGAAAAATAAATATCGTTATAACTATTATAAGGGGAATTATAAGGACATTAATGTTAGTTTGTCTAAAATAAATTGGAATTTAGAATATAAAATAAAACGATGAATGTTGGCAGTTTCTTAAAGGAACAATACATGAATTGGAACAAGTACATATTCCTAAAATTAGAATAAATAATCATAAAGGAAAATCCCAGTTTGGTCAACAGTAAATATACAAAAACAGATTAAAATAAAAGAGAAGGCTTATAAAAAATTCAAATTGGACCCTAGCACAGAAAAAAGGGATAATTATAAAAGAGAGCTGCATATTACTAAATCCCTAATTATGAAAGAAAGGAAACAGATTGAATATAAATTATCTATGTCTGAATATAATCCCAAGGCTTACTATGCATATATAAATAAAAATAAGAACTCTAATTTACCAATATCGACTGTTGTTGATGATGGGATGGAACTAAATAATGGACTAGATATAAGTAATACATTTAATAAATATTTTGGGTCTGTGTTCCTAAGTAAAGATCATGTTAATGAGATAGTCCCCCCATATATTAGTAGATATGAGGAAATATCAATAAGGGAAATATGAGATGCAGTTAATGCTCTAAAAAAAACATCTTCATCTGGACCAGATAGTATTAATTCTTTTTTTATAAAACAAGTTATAGATTCACTTGTATGTCCATTACATTTAATATTCAATAAATCATATATGGGAGGTGTGGTTCCTGAGGAATGGAGAATGGCCACTGTGGTGCCGGTGTATAAGAAGGGTAATAGAGGTTTGGTGGAAAATTATAGACCTATTAGTCTGACGTCTGTTTTGTGCAAAATCTTGGAAAGAATATTAAAACAAAAAATGGAACAAGAGATTATATTTAAAGGAGAGGTAGGTCGTGCATGACAAATTTAGTTACTTTCTATGAGAGTATTAGTCTTAGCCTGGATAGAGGAGTCCCAGTTGATGTTGTCTTTCTTGATTTTGGAAAGGCATTTGATAAGGTGTCACATAATTTATTAATATCAAAATTAGTGAAGCTGGAAATTAACAGATATACTGTTAAATGGATTGAAACCTGGTTGAGGGACAGATCTCAGTGTGTAAGGATAGGAGATTCAGTCTCTACTTGTATTCCAGTTACTAGTGGAGTGCCTCAGGGCTCGGTTTTGGGCCCTCTTCTTTTTGGTTTATTTATTGGGGATTTACAAACTGGGGTATCTTGTCAGTTAAGTAAGTTTGCTGATGATACAAAAATCTCTTCTGAAGTGGATACTGAACTAAAAATTAATCTCTTTAAAAAGGATTTATTGACTATTGAAAACTGGGCTAAAGAGAATGGTATGTGCTTTAATATTGAGAAGTGTGTGGTTATGCATCTGGGCAAGAAAACCCTATGGTAAATTATACAATATATGGGAATAAAATAAAGATAGGAAGCCATGAACAAGATTTGGGAATAACTGTAAATAATAAGTTTGATTGTAGTAATCAATGTAACAAGGTTGTTCGAACAGGAACCATATTATTAATGCAATAAAAAGCCTTTATAACACGTAATAAGGAATGTATTATTAAATTATATACAACATATGTTAGACCCCATACAGATTATGCAATATCTTTTTGGGCACCATATCTAGAAAAAGATAAAAAAATGGTGGAGACTCTTCAGAGGAGAATGACTAAATTAATACCAGAAATGAAATATTTACCATATCTAGATAGGATAAAAGCATTGGGTTATATGATTTACAGACTAGACGGGACAGAGGAGATTTGTTGTTACTATTTAATATTCTGAATGATGAATGTTTAATGAATTTATGTGGATTATCATACCAAGATAAAATTTATGGATTGAGATGTAACAATAGGCAAATAAAAATAACTAAGGCATTCACCAATAAGAGGAAATATTATTTTACCATGAAAGCTGCTGTTCTTTGGAATTTTTTGCCTCAGTATATAGTGACTCAAACTTCCTGCAACCAGTTTAAATCAAAATTGGACATGTATCTTCTGGGTGGTTAAATTAAAAATATCTCCCACTTGTGTGGGAAAGTGGTCTCGATGGGCCTAGTGCCTGCTTCCACTTTATAAATACCGAGTAATACCGAGTAATACATTGGGATTTGCATTTCATTGTGATAATGCCCACACACAGAGTCCAACAAATAATGCAAGGTGCTAAGAATTTGCAAAGGGCAACAGCAGCAAAGAACCATTTGCAAAGATAGTAGATTTAGGAAAACAAGAGAATACAAAATGAAATACTATAGAATTAATAGCAACTAAGGTTAAGTGTGATGCACAGACAATGAGAAAAAAAGAAAAAATTCCCCACCGGAGTACGGAGAAAAAAACACCCCGAACGGCCGTGTCAGCACTCCTACTACAGTATGTTCAAACATAAACAAAAACATTTTCAAGAAAATGCACACACACACACATGATTTTAATTAGTTAATTTTATTCAGCTACCAGTACCTGTGAAAAGGAAGATGAGAAAGAAATTTACAGCTTTGCAGTTGATCTTTAAGGGGTGGGAGATCGGGATTAAGGACTGGGGAGGGACCCGACACCATGAAAACATATTTTTTTACATTAAGTGGTGGGAGAGCAGGGGATCAGGGACTGGGGAGGGACCTTTGCTATCATCTTACAGATGTCTCTTTATGGTGGGTGTGCCACCAAAGTAACTATGTACTGTGTGTGTTCTAACTCTGCTTAAAATCCCTATTGCAGAAACAATGATAAATAATAAATGGGGATCTATGTCAAAGAGATTGACATTGAAGTACCATATCTCTCAGCTGCAGTGGCACCTGTGTTGCTCCTCTCTTGATCGGGTTCAGCAACTCCACCCATGCCCTTACTCAGTATTTGACTTCTAACAGCTGTCACCATAGGGCTACTAAGGGCACTTCCTGCATGGCTCACACTATCATCAGGTAGTAATGTGTGCTGTATCCATTATGTGTGTCACTGATGAACTGCTCCACATTGGTACCAGACTCCCTTTTAGGACAATTCCAGGATGTACAGTCGGTGTAGAGAGTAGGGCTGGGGTGCTAGAGGTGGTGAGGGGCAGAACAAGAAAGCGAGAGAGAGAGAGAGAGAGAGGCAGGTGCCATTGCACCATGGATTTACACAGTACTCTCCAAAGTCAGTGACATTGATCATCACCTACAGTATTTTTCAGCATTACTGGGGCATTTTACTTGGTAGTCAGGTCAGTGCACAAAGAGGATGGGACAACCAAAGAGCTGTGAAGTGCAGCTCCTGGTCAGATATGTGCTGTCTCCTGTTACTGTATTTCTGTTGCTGGTGCACACCTCCACATTTGTGCCAGGTTCCCTTTTAAAAATGATAAAGGATGAACAATAGGTGCATGGAGTCGTGCTGTGGTACAAGCAGTGGGGACAGGGTGTGGGGGGAGCAAAAAATGGAGTGAGGCAGGTGCAGCTGTACCATGGATAACCGCTGTATGCTTCTAAGCTGCTGACATGGACCACTACCTATTTTAGTTATTGGAGGGGCACGTTAGTTGGTGGTCTGGTGGGTGTACATGTTTGGAATGACAGGGCTTCTGCTGGTGGCAAATAACAGAACTTTGAACATTGCAGGACACCAGACCACCATTGATCAGTGGTCATCCCTGTTTGAGGGGGTTTGTTTTCTAGAGCGCCATGTCTCAGTTTTGTCTCGGGTCAATGCATGACATGAATGTAATGCTACTATGTGTACAGTACGGCACTTGTCATTCAAGGAAGTAGGAAGGTAAGGAAATAAAAAATGACATTCCAATCATACACATATGGTTGTTTTTTTTATTTGACTCAATCTGTAGTAATTAAGAATATACCTTCTACATGACTGGAATTGGTCTCTTGCTTGCTCCAAACTATTGCCCTGCACACAGATCACTCAGACTTTATTTTTAAACATTTGGCATTCAGCAATTTACAATTCAGAATCCCCTGCCCAAACTAATGTGTGACTGGCCAAAAGAACTTTATAAAATACCCAGTGCACAGTAAAATACTTTTTCTTTAATTAAAATTTGGGATCTGGCATTCAATAATTTAGTAAGTTTCAAAAAGAGGATAATCTTGTCAGCCTTTAGAGTGAAACTCCATACAGCTCCTGCACAGAACAGCTGCTGTTCAGCTCTTAAGTGTCTCCTGGAAGATAATTTACAGACGAGGGAGATACTTGCAGGCAAAGCTAAATTTGGAAGCTGAATTTATATGGAAACAGTGCCACTTGGTTCATTTTGTCATTTGAGGAAAAAAGGTTAGTCAGATTACGACATCCCCAATACCTCCAGCCTCATACCATGGACTGCTTGTGGACTGCCACATGCCAAATATCGATACAGTGCCTAATGCATTATACCAGGGTACCAGGAAACTTACCTTTAACAACCACTATCAGTACTTTTTTTCTCTTTAGGCTGTCTTTTGTTGGTGCAAACTGGAGTTGGGGTGGTGGTGGGTGGGATGTAAGGTAGTGGCAAAAGAGATGAGGTTGATAAAGGGGACATGAAAAGAAGTACCATGAGAAGCTTTTTTCTGTAAACTTTGGGACAGGCAGGATCAAAAATATAAAAAGGGGTAACAAGAAGGCACAAAAACTACAACTTGTTTGAACTTTTCTCAAGTCGAGCCACTTCAGTCCAGATATTTATTTTTTAATAAATGGCTATGACAGTTATTACATGGAATGTGAAGAGTTTGTGGGAAACAATTAAGGCAAATAAAATATTTAAATATTTGGAGAGGGAAAATGCTGATATGGTACTTACTCAGGAGACCCATTTATCTAAAAGCAAAGTAGGCTTGTATTCAAAAACATGGAGAGACTGTAGGGCAGCAAACTATAGTAATTCAGCTAGAGATGTTGCTATTTACATTAACAAAAAAAAATATTTATCTATTTTGGCAAAGCTTTTATTAACCCTGGAGGAAGATTTACATTCTTGCAATTAAACCAACCAAGGGTCCCATTACAATAGCTAATGTCTTGAGTCCAAATACCATTGATTTCAGGTTTTTACTGATGTCTTTCTTATCCTAGCAAGCTCTGAAGGTCTTATATCCTTGGAGGTGATTTTAACCTTATTCTTAATTCTACAATTTAGAGACATCCTCTTTCTCTGATGATATGTCTGGCATCAGGAAATTGCTGAGTGATTATAAGGAAGCCTTAAAATTATTAGATCCTTAAAGGGATCAAACCATGGGACTCAGATGTATTTCTTTTGTCACTACCTTACCAACGTTTGTTTGTTTGTTTATTTATTTATTTATCTCTTTATATCTTTGATTACTGGGTAGGTGCACTATCCTAGGGACCATTTTCAGGCATGACCTGGGCCATAAAAAATGGCAATGGTAAACAACAGTTACAATCACAAGGAACAAGGTATATACAATTAATCAGAAGTCAAACACTTTTACATACAGGAATATTAAACATCAGGGTACAGATGAATACGCTTAGGATTAAGTAACCGTGGTGGACATGAGAGGGTACAACAGTCCTGCACCCCCCCTTCAACACACTTTTGAGCATCACAGTGAGATGGAGAAAGAGGGAGAGAGAGGAACCTGAGAACAGCTTGAGTAGAGTGGATATTGTTATACTCACATCAATTTTTATTTCATTTCACAAACACTTTTGCATTCAGTTACACTACAACTGTAATATACAACAGTATAGTTCTGTTGGATGATGCCCCTTTTGAACCCTTGATAAATACTTCTGAACTTTAAACACCAAAGCACAGCTCAATGGGCTCTTCTAGTCTGACTCTCAAAGAAAATCAATTTTCTTCCATATTAAAAACTTGAATAATTGAATATTTTATTTTATTCTTTGGTAACCTGGTAAGGCCCGATAAGCACAAGTGCCAGTTTTCAGAAGCAACTTGGGAGCACTGGAGTGGTTAATTGACTTGATTAGACTCACACAGTATACAAATGGAGGTCGTGGGAATCAAAACCTGGTCTGTTGAATTCTGTTCATTCTCAGCTCATTGTCCCAGATTCCCCCCTTTTCCCTCATAAAAAGACAGAGACCATTGTTTGTTTTTGTGCTCAGATTGGCAATTAATTTATTTATATTCATATATCCATATTCCATTTCTCATTTCTTTATTATCATATTTCCATAAAATTCATTTATTTCCATCCATATACCACTCTCTAATTATCCATCCCCCAGGCGAAAACCTGGGTGCCTTCTTCTTCTCCTTTTCTGTTAGGTAACGGTGAAAACTGAGACCGCTTTCTCCTTCATCTTCTTCCTCCTCTTGTGTTATTCATTTTTCTTCCCCCCTCCCATCCTCCCCCCCTTTTTCCCCACTAGCCAGTCTCCAGCTTGTGTTGGATGTCTGCTTCCCCCAATTAGGGCATTACTCTCCCTTACCTCAGGGATGATACGTTCTCCTTTTTATTTCCCCCTTTTTTTTTATATCCCAGTTTTTGTCTGTTTTCTCCATTCCTCTATGAAACCCATTGTTTCTGCATTGAACATGTCTATTGCTAGATCTGACAAGTGTACCCCATCTGACCTGTAGAAGTCCTCCACCCATTCTTCTACCCCCGCTGTATCACCTGTCCCCCCATCTGCCTTAACAATGTCCCCACCCTTCTATTCATCTTTCTCCTGGCCCTTTCCACTGCCCTGTGGCTATGTTCCTGTCTCCATACCCTTCGTGGTATCATATCTGACCAGGCAAGGCATACTTGAGGCCACCACTGTCTTATTGCCACTAGGTCCCTCTTTATCTGTAAGTATGTGTGTACCCATGGTCTGCCTGCCAGGTCGTTGCCCCCTAGATGTATAATGATTAGGTCTGGACTGGGCTGATGTCCCTTGAGTTCCTTCAAAGTGGGCAGGAGCTATGCCCATCTCATCCCCCGTAGGCTGTGCCATACCAACCTACACTGTCTTGCATCCTGATACAGTTGTTTTCCCCCAGCTTTTTTCTCTGCTTTCTTACCAGACCAGTAAATATAGGAATGGCAGCAGATCCAGACTTCTGTACTCCTCCCTCCACCTATGGGGTGCAAAGAAAGTTAATTAATTCACACATACTCCTAGTGCCCTCACTGTATTATTCCCCCCGCCTTCTTCTTTCCTTGTACCTGTGCTCCCCCGTAGGAGCACCATAATTCCCTCTTCTATTCCCCTTTTTTTTTATTTTACTTCAGTTCTCTGATGTATCTCTGATAACTAGCTGACCGCCGGTGCCCTTTTTCCAAAATGTCCTTCAGGGATTCACCCCTTACTGCCCACTGTGAGGCAGCCCCAATCCGTAGGGAATGGGATGAGTAATTAGTTGGGTCCTCCCCCAGAAAACGCATGCCCTTTTTCAGCATTGCTGTGATTTGATACTGGTGACCCTTTTCCCATCACCATGTATGAATAACTTCCCAGTCCTGGTCACTTGCTCTGCAGCAAAAACCCACAGAGCCTGCACTGGGCATATCGCAATCTCCGATCGCCTTTTTAGTGTTACCATGCAACCTTGCCCTTTTTGGTCTGCCTTTGACCTCCTTAGCTTGATCCATATCTCTGTTATCCCCCAACCACATCCTCCCATTCCACACCTCCTTCATTGTCATCTTTTCCATGGCCTACCACTTCACTCACTCTCAGAGCCCCTGCAAACATTATGACATAAATTGTGTGAAATAGCTGGGTCTCTCCCTTTGACCTGCATATTGCCAGGAGCACCTCTTTTAGCTTTATTAGCCACTGCATGCCTATAGGCCTCCTATTATCCCCTGGCCCTCATTTTAACCTGCACCATCCCTGCATAATTCTCCTTATGAGCAGTGATTTTGTTGGGTCATTCCACCCTTTTAGGCTGCAGATCACACTGATCCCTACAAGATAAACCTCCATTGTGGTGTGAGCGGTCCCTTTCTGCCATTGTTCCATGGTGAACATTCCCAACTGTTCCTCAGAGAGCGGCCCACTTACCTCCATCTGGTGTTCTGCCCTGAATGTTTGAAAAACCTTCCAGGCCCCATCGTAGGCCCTCAGAGTTCGAGGTGCTCATGAGCTGTGAAACAGCAGTTCTGCTTCTTCTTGCCAACATCCCAGATGTTCATTGGTATGGGCGTTTTTTGCTCTTCAGCTGCTGATGCCAGCTTTCGGAAATGGTCCAGCTGCAGATAGGAAAGGCTGTCAGCCAGGGTATTGTGTACCCCTTCTATGTGTTTTGCTCTGAAAGACATGTTCAGCTGCAAAGCCCTTAACACTAACTGTCGTACTACCTGTATGACTGTATCTGACTTGGTGCCCTTCTTGTTTAGTGCATCCA
Organism: Neoceratodus forsteri; assembly: GCA_016271365.2. Lineage (NCBI taxonomy): Eukaryota > Metazoa > Chordata > Ceratodontiformes > Ceratodontidae > Neoceratodus > Neoceratodus forsteri. Next base: position 1,120,453,643 of record CM057449.1, on the reverse strand, counting down.
CCACCGATCTATTGTCCCACCAAAATGTCACCTTCTGATCCCGTAATGCTTCCCCCCAAACCAAGGTATATGCTCATATGGGCATGATCTCCAGTAGTGTTATATCTCTCACTTTCCCATCCTTCACCCAACTGACCGGCCATGGTTCTGCAAATCACCTGCCCCTTAGGTAACCCCCCATGCCTAGCCCTCCCACTGCATCTGTGTAGAAGTCAAGGTCTGTTTTGTACAGCCACTCCTCCTGCCAGAACGAACAACCATTATACTCCTTCAGGAATTCTTCCCATATACTAAAATCCTCCCTGACACCTCGTGTCAGATCAACCCAGTGATGTGGCCTGGTGACCCCTGCTGTAGCTCTGGCTAACCTCCTTGTGAATGCCCTCCCTGGTCCTATGGCCCTGCATACGAAGTTCAGGTGCCCCAGTACCTGCTGAACCAGTTTTACTTGTACCCTTCTCCTGCTGGCATGTACCCGGATTAGTTCCTTCAACCTACTTATTTTTTTGTCTGGTAACCTAAACACTTCGCTTACGGCATCTATCTCGATCCCAAGGAATTCCATAACCTTGCTGGGCCCCTCTGTTTTGTCTGGTGCCAATGGGACTCCCAGCTCTTGACACAATTCCTGAAACTTACCCAGCATTCTCTGCATCTCCCTTTTTCCCTTCCCAATGAGGAGAAAGTCATCCAGGTAATGGATGACTGACCTATAACCTGTCTTTTCTTGGAATATCCACTGCAAACATGTGCTGAATGCCTCAAACGTGGCACAGGCTGTGGAACACCCTATTGGCATTGCTTTGTCGAAATAATGCTGTCCCTCACTTTTAAAACCCAACAGGTCCCAGTCTTCTCTCCTGACTGGAAGCAGTCTGAAAGCAGACTCAGTGTCCGTTTTTGCCATCCATGCATCTCCTGTGGCATGGATTATCCGGATTGCGTCCTCTAGTGTCGCGTATGTCACCCTACTATGTTCATCACTGATAAAGTCATTCACCGACTCCCCTTCTGGGTAGGACAGGTGGTGGATCACCCCGAATTCCCCTTCTTGTTTCTTGGGTACCAAGCCCAAAGGTGATATCCGCATGTTTTCCAATGGGGTGTTAAATGGGCCCTCCATCCTGCCTGCTGCTTTTCTTTCTCAATCTTCTGTCTTAGCATTTCCTCTTTCCCTTTGACAGACCCCAGGTTGCTTGCCTCCCGTGCTTGTCTGGGTCCCCTGGACTGCAATGAAAACCCTGAGTTAAAACCACTTAAAATCATATCCTGCACCCTCCTGTCTGGATATCTGTCAAGGCAAGCTGTCCATGCCGCTAGGTTGATGGGGGTTCTGGCCATGCCAAATTGTTCCTTGTTGTGCCACCTGTCCTCCTTCTCCGACTCCTCCCTTTCTTCCAGTCTGACTTTCCTTGCTTCAGTGGTTGTGGCCCCCTCTATTCCTGTTCCCCCTGCCCCTCCCTCCCTTGTTCCATGTTTGCCCTTTAAACCCCTGGCCATCTCAAAAAAACTGTTGGCATGATCCTTGCCCCCCATGCCCTTGTGCTCCCTGTGTCCATGTTGTTCTGCACTTGCTTGCCGGGTGAACCCCTCCGCATTTTGAATAGGCATGTCGAAAATGACACTGAGGCCACGAGTATAAAGCCCTGTTATAAGCCCAGCAGCATCTCTGTGGTGTAAACCCCTTTTTGCTCCACCCACCCTTGGGTGTGGACTGATCTGTTACGTAGTCCGTCCATAAATCTATCTGCTTGGTGTCCCATCTTACATCCCCGAATATTGTCATTCTTTGTCGAAAACATTCATTGTAATATATCCATCCTACCCAGCCTTTTGCTTTTGCCCTCCATATTATCAATGAATAGGTAATGAGCAGGACGCCTAGTTCTGGCCTCTTTTCCAGAATGATGGCTGAAAAAGTGGCAAAACCTAGAAACCACCTATCCCAAGTCTTCCCTTTCATGAACTTGTCATCCTCTTTTCTTCCTAGGAGCACTATGGCAGCTGCCATCTCACTCTTACCTATGCTATCAGTTTCTTCTTATTTGGCTGCCACCTTCCAGCTCACCAAAGCAAATATATCCACATATTCCCCTTCCCATATTTTCTCTTTCATGGCCAATGGCACATGTTCGTCTATTCTCATTCCAGGTGCACCTACCTCGCTTGTACCTCTTCACTCTCTTTCCACTCCCTTTACAGTATCTCCTGGTACCTCTTTTCCTGTCCTAATGTCCACCAGAGCAGATTCCATCTGCCCCAGCCCTCCTGTCCCCAGTGCCGCCACAATTTGCCCTATTTATTCTTTTATGCTATCACCCACTGCGTTGGATCTGTTATCTGTAACCTTTTCCTGGCTGAGCTGCCTGGAGTCCTCAAAAGGTCCCCTTGCTTCTTCCTGTGATTGAGGTGGAGGTGGAGGGTGAGCTATTGGGATCTGCGGGCCAGACCTCCTGTTCTGGGCTTCATGTCTGGGATCCACCGGGGAGGTTCCCCTTTGATCTGGGGTGGGTACTGGCATCACCGGGTCCACCGGCCATGTGGGTACTGGATCGACTGCCTTGGCAGGCCCTGCCATCACTGGTGCTGCCTTAGCGGGGCTGTGTAGTCCTTTGGCTGGCCTCTTCCCCTTGCCACCTTTTTCCGTACCAACTTTTCTCTTCTCCCTGGGCCTCCCCGGTTCCTCCCCCTCCACCAGTTCCCACATTTTGTTTGCTTTTTCTGCCAGGTCAATTATCACCTTGTAGGTGTCTTCCTTCGATGGCCTGCTCTTCTTGGGTGCCATGTCCATCTTATCTTTTGCTCTGTGAAGACAACTATAGGAAACAAACAGGGTTATTCGTATATCTGTATCTCCAGTACGTCTTTCTTCTGTCTGTCGTGCCACCCACCATGCCAACACAGACCAGGGCCACCTGTGACAGACCCCCATCCTGCCTGGCAGGTCGCCATCTCTTAGCATGGGTCTGCCTTCACTGTGACCCCTTCACTATGTGGGATTAGTGGTGTGTGACGCCACGCCATGAGGTCCCTTGTCTACTAGCCCTCCTATGCTCCAGGGCCTCCCCTGCCTGCTTGCTATATATATATATATCTTTTTTTTGAAGCTTCATAAGGAGCAATCTCTTCATATTTCTGAAAACCCCAAACCTTGTGGACCAAAGACAGCTCCCACCACAGAAAACCCAGTCTCAGCTCTCTTTTTATGCCTCTCTACCTCCCCCTGATCTCTCCTACCATCTAATGGGGGCTGCTACTGTCCGTTGCCCCCCCAAAACTACCTCCCACCTGGGCGATGCCATCTCATATGGGTATGCTTTTCCCAGAGAAGCAAGCCACTGGAAGCAGCCATCAAGTTCTCTTGGGGTGGGGGAGTGTCCCAGTGAGGGCCCTAAGAGTATGTGTCAATTGCCCCCTTTCTGCTTCTCTCCCACACCCAAGCTGACATGCTTGCACAGATATGCAGGCCCCACACAGTAAAAAACACCTAACAGAGGAACAGACCCTTATTGTGCCCATCCACTCAGCGTATGACATCATGCCACGTGGTCACCGTTCTGTATTTCTCCTTAACCCACCCCTCAGGGCCTCATCCAGCCTGCAAATGGGCTGAAAACACTGCAAGCAGCACCAAGACAAAAGAGTAAAGTCCTCAACGCACCACATGGCTTGCCACATCATGCCACGTGTTCCAACAATCGCAGTCTCACTCCCTCCCCATCGGGGCCTCTAAAGGCCAACTATTTAACCACCTCAATGAAAAACAGGCCCCAAAACATGTTGCATGCATCCAAACAACAGGGAGCAGGCCTCGCCATGACTCCAGCAGTGCATGCCATCACGCCATGGGTCCCAACTCGCTCCCTCACTCGCTAACCTCAAGGCCCAATCCAGGCCCACCACTCCATTAGCAAACAGCCCTAAAAGGCAGCAAGCCACCCAACAAAAGGGGGCAATCCTCATCGCAATCACCACAAGGCGTGTGAAGTCATACAGGCAGCCTCAGCAATGTACCATGCCCAACCATGCGTTCCAGATCACACACCCGCTCCCTTTCCACCAGGGCCTCCACAGGCCTGCCACCTTCAGAGCAAAAGAAAAACAGGCCTCCACAAAAAACGTCACATCCAGACAGAACAGTCTGGAAGAAAGGCCCCTTCGTGCCCCCAGCAGCGTGTGACACCACGCCACAGGTCTCGAATGGTCCCCTCACTCCCCATCCTAAAGGCCCCCCCAGGACTAACCACTTTCACTAGAATACCATCCCAACTGGCCCTAAAGGCAGCAAACAGCCCAAAAAACAAAGGGGGCACCTTCATCATGAGCACCATGTGGCATGTGACGTCATGCCACGTGGCCTCGGATAGCGATCTCGTTCACTTTCATCAGGGCCTCTTCCAGGCCTGCTACATTTACCAGCAACCACAAAACATTTTTTCCCTTTGTCCTAGCTCCCATCACTGGCCCCAAAAACAACCTCATCGAGCACACCAAAGCCTCGAGCACTGGCTTTCGCTCCCAAATAATCAGTGCCTGTGCACTCCAGTAGTTAAATGCTATTGCAGCCCTCCTCTGATGTGAGCTCCCATAAACTTTTAACATGCCTGCCCTGTTCCCATCATAGACACGCTAACCACGATATTTTATTTATTTATTTTTTTACAGTGCCTCCCAATTCCAGCAAACTGGCTCTCCTTCTTTAAAACACTGCTGTTTCTCCCTGTCTTCCAACATATCACCATATTCAAAACTAAACGCTGCAAAGATTTTTTTTTAAACAACTTTGCATATTTTCCAACTCAGTTGTCGTAACCTTACCTTCTTCTCCTTGTGACCAAACCTCAAAATTAATGCCAATCCGATGTGCTGCAGTTGATGTGAAATCAAAACTCCAGCAAAAAGTGGCTGAGGCCCCTTTGTGCTGTCCCTTATGAACCTCCCTTCTCCCCTCCCCTTCCTGCTACCTGCCCATTGTTCTGGCCCTTAGCCCCTCCCTTTCCTCCCCCCTCCCCTTCTGAGCACAATCATTAACTAAAGGAGGAAAAGGCTGCACCAGGACAACATAGTCTGCCCCTTAAAGGGCAAACTCCATTACTCTAACCTCTGGGCTATACTGCCAGCATGGTCTCATTTCTAGAAATATCCTCAGATACTTGCTGGAACTATTTGAAACAGAAGTGAATGGTATGTTAATTAATTTATGTAGCAAAAAACTTTAAACAGAAATTTACTAATTTAGAAAAAGAAGTAAATAGGCTTGAATTATTATATATTACCTCTGATGATGCAGACATTTTACAAATTCTGTGTCAGCAAAGGAACAATCTAACAGGATATCCTTCCTGGAAGTGTAAAAATGTTTTATTTGCAACAGCCAAATACTATGCTCTTGGAGATAAACCCAACAAGGTAATGGTACTCCAGTTACAAAAAGAACATCAAGGAACAATGTATTTTTTCTATAAATAACAAAAAATAATGATTTCAAAAAAGACCCTGTTAAAATTAATATTTCCTTTAAATTATTTTTGAAAATCTTTATAAATCCAAACAGAATATTTGGCTGCTGTATCAAAATTGATCTCAAAAATTAATTTCCCTAAACTTTCATTTGATAAAAGTGCCTTATCAGATGCTCCTTTTATAATTGATGAGTTACTATGTACCATCAAAAGCATAACTCCTGGCAAAGCACCCAGAATTACCAGATTTTCCACAGACTTTTTCAAACAGCATGCTACTCTTTTAGCTAAGCCTCTACTGGATTTATTTAATCAGACTTTAGATATAGGCATGCTCTGCCCCCTCCCCCATCATTTTATGAGTCAAAAACAGTTGTCTTCCCAAAAAAGGATAAACATCTAGAACTGTTCTCCTCAGTCGTTCTATTTAACTCTTTCACACAGACATGAAGAGCCTGGCCAAATTACTCACATGTTGGTTAAAAAAATGTAATGCATGATCTAATTCTACCTGATCAAAATGGTTTTATCAAAAACAGAATGTTGGAAGCCAGCACAAGAAGGCTGATTAATCTCATTGATAGTTGTAAACAACAAGATCCTTGATGCTTACCTTAGATGTAGAGAAGGCATTTGATGTGGTAGAATGGGATTATGTGCTAGAGGTTATCAAACTATTTGGTTTTAGTGATACTCATATGAAATGTTTCAGAATTTTATACCACTCAAATAAAACAGTAAGTCACACAAATTGTAACATTTTCTGATATTTTTTCTCCAACTTGTAGAACCCATCAAGGCTGTCCCCTTTCTCCCTATTATCTGATTTAGCTATAGAACCCTTGGATATCACTGTTTGGGAAATATTCTGATAAAGGTTGTTAAATTAGGCCCAGTTGAACATAAAGTCAGCCTGTAAGCTGATAACATCTTGCTATATTTATCTGAATCAGCCACTTCATTATGCACCTGTTTGTCAGTAACAAATGAATTTGGTGATGCCTCCAGATATAAAATTAATATGACTAAATGCTTTACACTTAAATAGAATGGTGTATTGATGGCACATCGACACCGCCACAGTGAAGACCATTACAGTGACAGAATTCACTGAAAAGTGTTGGGTCACTGTGATTATCCCCACTGGTACAAGTACTGCATCTCCCAGTGTTTTGCCTCCTCCCTGAGACAACTTTGACATGGAGTTGTATATCTAGAAACCGGGGGAAGGTTCGGACGGGGTACAGTCCCCTGAAGAAAACACATTGACATCCCTGACAGTACAATGCCAACACTCTGCATTGTGTCTACCTCTGTCAGAGATGTCAGTGAGAAAGGTGTAACCTCAGCATAGGTAAACCAAAAAGAACTCCCAGTTTACTTCCCCTCAAAATTGAAAACATGATAACAAATAAAAATAAGTACCTGGGGGTAGCCATCAGTAAACAGTTATCAGGCCTTTTTGAGAACAACTTTTTACCACTGTGTAATACAGTTCACTTGGACCTTGAAAATGGATTAAACTTCCAGTGTTGCCGATAGGTTGTTGAAACATTATTAAAATGAATATTCTCCTTCAATTTTTTTTTTGTTTTGAGCCCACCCTGCTACAACTATTGGCAATTTTTTTAAAGAACTTGATAAACTAATCTTCAATTCATCTGGAAGGAGAAAAATCTGAGACTGCATTTAGATAAATTTAGATTATCAAAAGCAGTGGGTGGTTTGCACTTACCTAACTTTAATAATTACTATATAGCTACCCAAATCTCCTAAATTTTTGATTGTTTTTTGGGAGAGCCAACTAGTAGTAAAAACCTAGAACAAGTTTACCATAGCTACCCCAAAGCCAGAAACATCCTACATGCCCAATATTATTCCCATAAGAAAGTTAACATTCCCATCCTACTTGCAATACAAACCACTTGGCACTCCGGGGAAGTTAGATCATACCGCTTAACACTGCAGGGAAGTTAGCTCATGACTTAATTGGGTGGCACAAGCCTATTTTGCCTTATACACCAGTCTACCATAATTTGGGGTTTAAACCCTTAGTATCCGACAATGACTTTTAAATTTGGGAGACATCTGGTCTTGAAATAATAGCTGACTTGTTTAAGGATAATATTTTGATGCCTTATAATCAGTTACAGCTTGATTATGATATTCCACAGACTCATTTCTTCAGATATCGTCAAATACATGATTATATTTTAAATTCTTACTACTCTTCAACATTATCACCTACAGAAAACATACTTTTATCAAAGACCCCTAACCAGAAACCCATTTCATCTTTGTATCAATTATTACAACACTTCAGCTCTTTAAATCTAGACTATTTAAAGACTAAATGAAAAAATGCATCTAGGCATGCAGTTAAAAGAAAGCTAGATGCAATACTTTAAATAAACAAGCATTTGTCAATGCTGAATGTTGGCTGCTGGTATGCAACTCTTTTTTTATTTTGATATCAACTTTTGAAGATACTTGTTTTAGGGTTTGTCATATAGAGATAACATGTACCGTACATGGTATATTGGTCAAAATTTCATTTTGCACCGGAGGTGTGAAAACACATCTCGTCCAGGATTTAAAAAATGATACATCATGTTTATGAGGTTTTATGTAAAAATGGCTATGTTGAAAGTTTGGCATCAAAATATTCAAAATTAGCAAAGTTAAGAGTGAATGCTGAAATAGTGCAATGCTGTTATAACCTGGGCATTTTACCATATCTGTACATCAAATCTTCAACATAGCCTTCTTATTACCCCACTTAATGGACCCAGAAGGTGAAGATTTTCAAATCCTCAACAAAACTTCATTCTGCGCCACTGAAATGTCATTCTACACCACAGGTACTATATGAAAACGCATTTTGGCTAGGATTTGAAAATTGACAGCTGCCACATTCATGAGGTGCTATGAGGAAATGGTTATGTTTACAATTTGGGGTCAAAATATTAAAACATTAGCAAAGTTACAAGACTGCATTTGTAAATGTCTATGTAGGCTGATAACTTTGTTGTTTTTTAATATTTTTGCCCAACATTTTCAACATAGCCTTCTTATGATCCAACCTTATGAGCAAGTGCAGAGAAAATATTCAACTCCTGTCTGAAAGGTAATTGTATGCAGTAACTGCAAAATCACCTTTTGGGGAAAGAAAACAAATTTTGGTCAGAATTTGAAAAATGACAGCTGTCACATTCATGAGGTACTGTAAAGAACTGGCTATGTTGATAATTTGAGGTCAAAATATTGAAAATTACCAACGTTACAAGCCTGCATTTGCAAATTTCAATGTAGGCTCATAACTTTATTGTTTTTTTATATTTTTACACCAACTTTTTCACATAGCCTTCTTATGATCCCAGCTCATGAACAAGGGTAGAGAAAATGTTAAAATTCTGCCCAAAAGTGATTTTGAGCAGTGACCACAAAATCACCTTTTGGAATAGATTTGCTTATAGTCACTGTAACTGGTTATGAGGCGGCATCACAAAAAAGGCACATTGAAAATTTGGACAAAACTATCAAAAAATGGCCCAGTTCATGCCACTAAGTTCAAACCCCCATTGAAATTAATTGAACCGCAAAACCTTTTTCCTCAGCTCATGGTTCAGCTTTGAAGAGTAAAAATGTGTCTGCAGCTGAGAGAAGATTATGACATTGGACCCCTTGTGGTTAAGTAAGGGCTTGGGGGGCTGGAGCAGTGGGTGTTGACTGGGAGGTTCAGGGTGGGGAGGGAATAATGGTGCAACAGACATCAATGGATGTTTTCCTTTTTTACAGATTTTAACACTGGGGGATTGGGCAACCCAGTGTCAGTGTTATGTTTGGAGGGTGGTGTGGGGTGGTGGGTGCTGAGTGAGAGGGTCGGGTGGAGGTGATATTGTAGTTTCAGGGGTGCCAGTAGTGGACTCTGGGGGATTGTGCACCCCCAGTATCAGAGTTATAAATGGCAGTGGATGCAATTATGATGGCCACTGCAATAGACATTGATGAGCTGTTTTCTTTTTTATAGGGTATTTAAAAAAAATAAAATAAGAGGTGGGGATGTTGCAGTTACAGTGGTTGCTGCAACAGATGTTGATGGACCATTTTCTTTTTTATAGGTTATTAAAAAAAGGATGTTTCTTTATATAAGTGGACAATGGAGGATTGGGCACCCCCAGTGCCAGTGTTATATTTGGCATCACCATGGGTGGGCTCCCTGGTACTGCATAACTAAACACAGTGGGGGGGGTTGTAGTTACAGCTCTGGCTGCCATAGACATCAATGGACAGTTTTCTTAATTGTAGGCCATATTAAAAAAAATACATGATGGACACTGGGGGATTGGGCATCCCTAGTGTCAGTGTTATGTTTGTGGGTGGGCAGTGTGGGCTGGAGGATGCTAAGAGGGAGGGTCAGGTGGGGAGAAGTTACATGGTCATCAGCAAGAGACATAAACAGATGTTTTTTGTTGTTACAGGGCTTGAAATAGCAGTTGCACACCTGTAAGGTCAGTAGCAAATGTCCTGTGTGCAGCTGTAACTGTTTTGAAAGTTGATCAGCTGTTTGTTGACCTGGATTAATGCAAATCAAGGGACTTAAGCCCTCTCTGTAGGAGCAGCTTCAGTCCTTTGACATACACACAGTTTCAGCCCACAAAGCTGAGAGTTGCGTCATGACCACAAAGCATGGTCATTGGTCTAGACTTCCAAGCCCCTTGCAGTTGGTGTGCAAGTGCAGCAAACATAAAAAGGAAACTGGACAGCTTAAGGGTGGGTCCTAAGATGGTAAACTGGATAAGAAATTGGATAAGGGATAAACTACAGAGGGTGGTAGTAAACAGGGATCACTTGAAGGAAAGAAGGGTGACCAGTGGGATGCCTCAGGGCTCAGTACTGAAACTGATCCCCTTTACTGTCTTTATAAGTGACATTGCATATGAACTAGAAGGGGAGGTCAAACTCTTTGTGGATGACACCAACATCTGTAATATGCTGGACATTCCAGAGGGTGTGGAAAGAACATACAGAGACCTGAGAAAAGTTGAGAGTGGTCAAGGGCATAGCAGCTGGCTTTTAATGTGAAAAAAGTGCAACATCATGCACTTAGGACACAGAAACCCAGAGGCAGAGTATAAAATGGGAACAGAGATATTAATTGTCACCAGATAGGAAAGGGACCCAGCAGTAATCATATGTGATGACCTCAAGGTGGTGAGGCAGTGTGACAGCTGACAAGGCAGTTGGTAGTGCAGGTGGGATGTTAGGGTGCATAGGAAGGGGTATCACTAGCAGATGGAGGGAGGTGGTGGTGCCACTGTATAGAACACTGGTGAGACTTCACATGGAGTACTGTATATAGTTCTGGATAGCACATCTCAGGAAGGACATAGACAGAGTGGAGGCTGTCTGGAGGAGGGCAACCACAATGATGCAGGGTCTGGATCAGCACCCTATGGGGAGAAACTGAAGGATCTCAATATTTACACCCTAAAGAAGAAAAGGGAGAGTGGAGATATGATAGAGACCTATAAATACCTTACAGAGGTAAAAAAGGTACAAGATGGGAGTATAAGTATGAGAACAAGGGGACATGAAATGAAACTAGAAGGAGTAAGTTTAAAAGAGATGTAAGGAAATACTTCTTCACTGAAAGACTGGTGGGTACCTGAAACAATCTCCCAGTGGAGGTGGTGGGGGTGAAAACAGTGGTGGTATTCAAGAATGCATGGGATAGGCATATGGGTGTCTTAGTGGGAAGCATGGTAGGAAGGGAGCTGGAGATGAAGTAGAGTTTACAGAGACAGTATAGGCAAAGAAAAATTGGAAATACTGAGTGGCTCAAGCAGTCTTTATCTGTCATCAAATGCTATGTTTCTATGTTGCCATGAGCTGCTATGACTCTCCTGTCCAACAGTTATTCAAACTGCCCCCACCACTGAAAATCTACAGCTTGGTCCCAGCTGTCAGTACATTTTTCTGGTTGATAAAACATCACCCCAAAATGATACATTGGTAACAGGAGCAATGGAAAAATAGATTATGAACAGAATGGTAGGCAGCTTAGAGTGTGATGAAGATAGTCCTGTCAGGGATGTCCAGGGACATGCGTGCTAGTTCCCTACTGTGTAACTGTATAGGAAAAAGTTCAAACCAGTAATGCAGTCACTGGCAGAACTACACAGATCACTAAATTAATGCATAGCTGACTCACTCAAAAGGTAACAGTAAGCAAGACAAAATTAACATAAAGCACCAAAAGTACTGACAAGCACCAAAGGAAGTGATTTGTGGTATATGAATAAAACATTTCTGACTTGTTTATAATTTAAGTAAATGGGGCTCAGGAGAAGTCTCCTGGCTAATCAAGAATGTCTCTTCCTTAATTCTTATGGTTCAAGAAGTGAACAGCAATGCTGAGTGGTTCTAGAACCCTAAGAGACTGCAGTGGTATGCATTTAATTAGTTGAGAGACCACTCCAGAGCCTCATTTACTTTTTATGAAGTATTTTTTTATCTCAAACTTGACTCCAAAGGGAAATTCAGTCAATTTGTAGTAAACAGTGAAAAACGAATGCAGAGTAAGATAACTGATATTCCTGAACAGCAGGTTTATGTGTATTGATTTCCTCCTTAACTAGGTTTCATTTTGTTTCATTGTTTTTGCCCTTTTCTTTTATTAAGTGTGCAATTTTCCATTTTTGATAAATGCAACATTTTAAATTTCCAATCAGGCTAGCTGACAGGAAACAAGCAGTAGGCATCAAGGCCCCAATAATCTGACATGATCATTTAAGCCTTGCAAAATAGCTTACAGTCTTCATGAGTGCATATTCATAAGACAGCAATGTGAATATTAGCCTGTGGTAGCACAGTGCAAAGTGCATAAATGTGGCGCACTACGGCAAACACAGGATCAGATGGCTAAACCGTGGTACCTTCATTCCCGAAACACACATGGTGCCAATTTATTCTGTTGGTTGACATAGTGATTTGCTTTCCTGACCCACACTCTCCTACCTCTAGACTGTCAGGCAGAACATATTCTTTCCCCTCTCTTCAGAAATAAAACCAAACAGAGCAAGCTAAACAAGCAGCTAAAGGCCATACACAACTGCTGATCTTCTACTGCTTGCCCCAATTCACACATCCATCATTTCTCATCTGCCTTAGTTGCTGCGCAGTTGGACATACATCTGCCATGTCAGTGAATAAACAAAGCTGGACAGAGACCTCAACTGTAACGCGAGGTAGGAGTTTTAGCCTCAATGTGTTTTTAGCAAATGTGAAGGCAAGGAGTAATAGTAAGGGTACAGCTGAAGCAAAAAGCCCTGTACCCATATGAAATGCTGCAGAGTTCACTCATCCAGATATTGGTGATCCAATGTTTTATTAAATCAAAGTTTAAAAATCATCTAGTGCCTGCCACACAGTACTGGACAATCTCAGGATGATTTTTAAACTTTGACTTAATAAATAATTTGAATCAGGGACAGCTGTGTGAGTGATCTCTCCTCAGTATTCACTACCAGTTTCAGGCTTTTCTTTGCTATTGCTGTTATTGTGTATGTAGGCTATGGTATGATAGGTTATTCTACAGACAGTGTAAAATACAACACAGTAGGCTGACTTCATGCATTAAGCCAGAGTGTGTCTGTGTGGGGGGTGAATGACACAGCATTTCTCACAAGCTACCAGATGGATGCAGTATTACCTTCAGGAACATAAATAATAAAAAAATAGGAAACAAGTAAATAATTTAAACAAGTATTACTTTTAGTGTTTATCAATAGAATCATAAAAAGTAGCTATGACAATGCCAGAGCCTAGTTAAAATTGACCCCATCCCCGCATCATAGTGATAGTGATTGCTGTTAATTTTCAGTTCTGATTAACTCAGAGGGTGATGGACTGATTGCAAAGGATCTGGCTTCAAAATTCATGCTACTCACTGAAAGCTGTATTCACTTTCGCTCACTGCATCGGAAGTGAGTCAGCATCAGTGAGTGTTCAGTTTACCAAAAACAAATTATGTGCTATGGTAAAGGCTGTCATTTCTCATATTGCTTAAAATAACATTTAACAGTATTTAAGATGGCTTATGTGTATTTGTGAGCATGTGAGTTATGTTTGTAAATGGGTCCCCATTGATTTCAATATACACCCATTCATTTCTAAGCTATTCTGGTTGTATGCACATTCCGGTTGTATGCACAAATTCAGCTTGTCCCGTGCATGAGCATATATTAGGAATCCACTGTATATACACTTTTTTCAGCAAAGGAGGAACATCTTGAGCCACTAGAGCAACTCTATCTGAATATTTCTCAGATCAGCTTGTTTAAAAATAGTAGTGTGATTGTGCACAGCCCACACTGCAAAGCAGTTTGGGAAAACAGGTGCATAATGGGTTCTTTAAAATCAGAAAAAAAAGGTGATGCATTCTGATTCAAGAAAGTGATCCTGGCAAGGGTCTGTGCAGATCGTGAGATAAGTCAAAGTTATAAAATCATAAAAAAAAAATGATTACAGTGTCTAAATCTCCAGTAAATGAATTAAAAATCTTGAGTCATAATAATAGAAACCAAAAGTAATGTCTGTTGTACTGCTGCTTTAACACATAAAGAAGATAAAAGTATACATATTCATATCTCATTTTGCTTTTGGACTTTCATTTACATTTATTGTATCGATTTTTTTACTGGCATTTTGCATGATACTGTATTATGTTAAAGTTTCCATTTCTAGTCATGTTTAATGGGAACAGGAGTCTGGAGGAAGCGTTGCTGACACATAATAGGTCTGTTGGGCAGCCTTCAATCTTGTGGCACCAGCTCATGTACACTCACTGGTTTTGAGCCGCAGCTCACTGTGGTATGACAAGGAATGGAGGGAGATGAAAACAATGGGATGGATGTTAGAGTATTGGAGGAGGTCTAGGGCCCAGGAGGACAGACTGGCTTTGATTACTCATGACAGTGAGTATCAAAGGACACTCATCCAGAAGAACTCAGGATTCCTGTCCAGGCAGATTGTTTCTGGAAGGATGCAACAAACTCAGCTCTTCTGGACTGTGGATAGGCTTATTCATCAGGCCTGTCTAGTGCCCATGGGAGACCTTTTATCTACTAAATGTGAGGAGTTGGCTAGGTTCTTTTCAGACAGGCTGTACTCTATTCAGGCTGGGATCTCACCAAGTGGTCCCTTGCAGCCCTACAGGGTTGAGCTGATGGGACTTGTAAGCATTCATTTGCCATGGAGAGTATTTAAGCTAGTGACCATGGATGTAATGGGTGAAGTGATATCGAAGCTGTGAACAACATTTTGCAAACTGGATACAGGTCTGACAGGCATACTAGCAGGTTTGGCCGGGTGGTTGAACCCCATGTTTGCTGAAATTGTCCAGTGCTCCTTATCAGAGGGTATTTTACCAGGTGCATTGAAAAATGCACTGGCGAAATCCCTCTGGAAAAGCTGTTGCAAGACCCTGACATCATGGTGAATTACTGACCTATTTCTAACCTGCCTTTGTGGAAAAGGCTATTGAGAAAGTGATTGCACTACTGTGTGAGGTACACTTCACTGTGTTTGATACTTATGAGTCTCTACAGTGTGGTTGTGTGGTTCTTGGTTAAGGTATAGCACAGAGACCAGACAGGGTGAGTGGTGAATTCTCATTCTCCTTGCTCTCTCTTCAATATTTGACAATATAGACCACGGGCAGTTACTGGATTGACTCAGGGAGTATGTAGGTCTCACAGGCAAAGAAAGTTGCTTGTTTGAGTCCCTTCACAGTGACAGAATACAAAGGCTAGTATTTGGAAGTTTCTCCTCACTCTTGATGTAATTGCCCTGTGGAGTACCCAAGGGTTCAATCCTTTTACCCATGCTGCTTGTCATGTACATGCTGCCCCTGGGTTTGATATAATCATTAGACAATGTTGACTTGGGTTTTACTGCTATGTGGGTGATACCCAGCTCTAGTGGTCTTTTGTACCAGGATGCTGGGCACGGTGGATGTGCTGGATAAATGCCTGGCTGAGATCCACAACTGGATATCATTGAGGGGGCTGAGATTTGACCCTCATAAAACTGAAGTACTGGTGACTGAGCTGGGCCATAAGGGGAGAAAGGCAGCTGCCAAAAGGGAAACTGGGCTTCGGCTCAACTCTTCTAGTCTTGTGACTCCTACAAAGGTGAGAAATCTGGGAGTCATTTTGGATGAGGAGCTAACGTTTGAGGCTCAAGTGTTGGTTGCAATTTGAAATGGCTTTTACCAGCTAATTAACATCAGCTGGATTAAATCACTTATCCCTCCCAGTGACTTGTCCACACTGGTGCATGCTTTTGTGACCTTACTTAACTACTGTAACAGTCTCTACTTTGGGCTCAGAAGAGGTTCACTGCAGCACTTGCAGTTGATACAGAATGCAACTGCTAGGTTGCTGACCAGCCTTTTAAGGTGGAGTCATATCTCCATGGCACTGCACAAACTGTATTGGCTGCTGGTTAAGTGACATATCTTCTTTAAAGTTGGAGGCTGGGTTAACTGTCTGGTTGCCTGCATCCTTATACAGTATGTGATCATGGCCTCTCTGCTGTACTAAGGAAGGGCTCCTTGCTGTTCCCAGGGTCAGGCTAAGACCTTGAAGGACTGGGCCTTTGAAGTCATAGAGCTCATCTTATGGAATTCTCTCCTGAGGACCCTGAGGGTGACCCACTTGATGGAGGTCTTTAAAGGGAAGGCCTTTAAAGAGGGTCTTAAGATCTATATTTTTGCTCAGACTTATGGAAAATGATGACCTCCTTGTTAAGCTGTTCCCCAGTATTTATTTATCAGTTTGATGTAGATATTTATCTTTAGTGAGATATTGTATACTGAATATCAAGTATATTGTTTTATTAATTTAGCACCCTGGCTTGCCTTGCCAGAACCACTGCTGTTGCCTGTATTCCTTCCTATCCTTGCATTAACTTGATGCCGGGTGCCTTGCTCATTGCACTATCTTCATCTCCAAATTCTGACTCTGCTCCCTTCCCCTAGGTTTCCTTCCACATTCTCTTCCCCCTCCTTCCACCTCCAAATCCCTTATCAGCTCTGACACCTGCATGCTTACTCTCCCCTTCTGTAAAATCCTCTGCTGCTAAACCTGCTATTGGTGTTTGCTCCCCTGAACTTTGGAGCACCCTCTGTGTTGCTATTTGCAATGTTCCCTCTTCCATATTACTTAAATCCCTCCTCCATGATTTCACTACTCACTCCTGCAATTGCTGCTGATCCTAGGCTAATCCCACTGCTCCTACCGATGCACTCCCTCCCCTACTGCCCTGGTTGATTGGTCCACTTATCCCTTTGACAAGTCCCCTATTGTACTCACAGTCTCCCTTCCTACCCTCATTTTGCTGCCAGTTGCACTGTGTAGAACTGCTGCTGATATGCTATGTTTTGAACTTCTTACTTTGTGCTTCCTCTTAATTGTCTATTTCGTTTTTCTTACTTTGTGTAATTATTATTGTTGTACAATTGTAACATTACTGATGTAACTTATTACTGCTCTCTACACATCCGCTACCCCCAATGACTCATCTGGAAATTAGCTGTTAGCTCATCATGTTTTTCCTGGTGAAACTCTTGAGATAAATAAATAGGTCATTGATGATTTTGTTCTTCTGCCTCTGTGTTTTGTATTGGTTTCCTGAGCCTCCAGAGAAAGGTGCCACAAAGAAATAATGATACTACTACTAATGTTTCTTGTACTAGAAAAGAATAAAACATAGTGAAATTGCATATTTAAATAACATACATAAAAAATCTGCAGGCACTATTCAGCAGCTTTGTGATATCACTGCCTAGACATTGATGACTAAAAAGTCAGTGTAAGACCCTGAGCAACTCATGTAAGCTCCCAGTGCCCCATTCCACCTGGCTATGTAAATGGCTGTAAGCAGGGCTCTACTGGAAATTAAATGAGGAATCTCATCTGGATTACCCTGGGTAAATAGATTCTAAATGTAGATAAAAGCAGGACACCAATGAAAATTAAACATTGCATCTCAGTTTGAGTATCCCAGGTAACTAGAACATTGTTGAGAATTGGGAGATCACAAAATCAAATCCTGCCACAGTCACATACTCACTGTGTGACCCTGCACTAATAAACTTCTTAGTTCTCTAGTCCACCTGCACACCTACAGAAGAGGGTAAAAGGTGGGCCCCACTAGAAATGAGACAGCCATCCCAGCTGGGCTGTCCTTTGGAAATACACTCAAGAAAACAAAGAAAGTAAATGCTGACATCAATTGCTTGTCTTTTCTGGTCCCCCTCTACTCTTCCTAGAAAATCCCAGGTGTAGTACCTGATAATGAAAAATATTCACTGGGTACCCTTACACAAACCATTTAACCTCCAAGTGATCCAGTTCACCCAGCTGTAAAAATCAAAAGACATTCTCTGGGGCCCAATTGGAAATGAGATAATGCACCTCATCTGCACAATCCTGGTTGAATACATTGTAAACATGAGTAAGAGCTGGATCCCATTGAAAAGGAGATGTTGAATCTCTACTAGGCTATTCTTGATAAATAAATTGTTACAAAAAAAATGGCTGGCAGCTACAATTGTACATTTCCAAGTGGTCCCACTCAACCAGGAAATTACAGTTTTAAACCCTGATATAGCCGAATATTGTATGACCATGAGCAAGTCACTGAAAATTAGATGCTGTATCAAAGATGAACTATCCTGGGAAAATTCACCATAAAACTGAGTAAAAGCAAGACCCCACTGGAATCATGATGTTCCATCTTAGTTGGGATTTTCTTAGTTAAAAAAAACTGTAAAAACTAAAAAAAAAAAAAACACAACATTGTTGAGAGTTAATCTTCTTCACTTACTAAGCACAGCAAGTTCTCTTTTACAACATATATTGCAGTGAAAAAATAATAATATGGCTTCTTGGAATTGTACCCAGACCCCAAGAATACTATCCCAGTACTTCACCACTGAGCTACTGTATAGGTTCCTATGGTAGGACCTGGAGTTTCTGGATACACTTCCATTCACTTGTATAGGATATCCTGCAACCAGGAACAATCAAGAAGACAATTTGATGTTTGGTGCAGTATTAGCCACTGCTTAGCAACTATAGTGAGAAAGATCAAGTTCTTCCAGAACTGACAGAGCTGCAGCTGAAGAATGTGGGGTAAAAATATTTAAAATTTGTTTTTTTTTATATTTTTAGACTAGATTTTCACCATGGACTTGTTAAGACCCAGCCTCATGAAGAACGGCAGAGAAAATGTTCTACTCTTGTACTAAAGATGATTTTGCATTGGGATTGCAAAATCAACTTTCAGCATGCAAAAACACATTTTGGGCCAGATTTGAAAAATGAGAGCTGTCACATTCATGAGGTGCTGTAAAGAAATTGTTGTGTTGTAAATTTGGGGTAAAAATATCGAAAATTATCAAAGTTACGAGCCTGTGTTCTCAAAATTCAATTTAAAACAATACCTTATTATTACTCCACCTCATGAACAAGGGCAGAGAAAAAGTTCAGCTCCTGCCAGAAAGGTGATTTTGAGCAGGGGCCGTGAAACCACCTTTTGGAATATTAAAAAAAAAACATTCTGGCCAAGATTTGAAAAATGACGCTGTCACATACATGAAGTGCTGCAAAGATATGGCTATGTTGTAAATTTGGGGTAAAAATATTGACAATTACCAAAGTTATGAGCCCGCATTCACAAAATTCAATGTAGGCTCATAACTTTATTTTGAAAGGTGATTTTGTGCAAGGACCACCAAATCACCTTTCAGGATGTAAAAAAAAAGCATTTTGGCCAGTATTTCAAAAATTACTGCTGTTACACTTATGAGGTGCTTTAAATATATTGCTATGTTGTTAATCTGGGGGAAAATATTGAAAATTACCAATGTTATGAGCCAGCATTTGCAAAATTCAACTTAGGCTTATTACTTTATTGTTTTGTAATATTTTTACACCAAGTTTTCATCATAGCCTTCTTATGATCCTGCCTCATGAACAAGGGCAGAGAAATATTCAGCTCTTGCCAGAAAGGTGATTTCAAGCATGGACCATGAAATTACCTTTTGGGATGTAAATCAAATACATTTTGGCCAGTATTTTGAAAAATGACAGCTATCACATTCATGAGGTGCTGCAAATATATGGGCCATGTTGTGAATTTTGGGAAAAAATATTGAAAATTACCAAAGTTATGAGCATGCATTCACAAAATTCAATGTAAGGATGGTAACGGCACAAATTACACTGATGGAGGTTTTTCTTTTAACAGGTTTTTACAGGTTCAAACACAAGATCATGACACTGGAGGATTGGGGAATTGGGCACCCCCAGTGTCATTGTTATGTTTCTGGGGGGGATGGGGTGGTGGGTACTGAGAGGGAAGGTCAGCTGGGGAACATATGAATAATTAAAAAAAAAAAAGGAAACCATCAGTCATGGCAGAATACAGCACAGTCTGCTGTGACCAAGATGCCTTCTGGACAGTACTGTGCATGCGCTAGTGGTCGTGCATGAACAATACAGTTTGGTGGCCATCTTGAACATGATAGAGTGTGCCGTATTCTGCCATGACTGCCCGCAAACTAAAAAATAGTGCAGTGCTACTGCCTACACTGACTGTGAGCGGAGTGCTTTACAGACACAGAGGCGACTGTGTGGCAACTCCAGCATGTTCGGTTGGAAGGAATGCGATGACTGCTTTTTTGACAGCAAGAAGTCTGTAGTACTACACCCACTGCAGCCCTGACAAAGAAATAATTTACCTGAGGATATCCAAGTAAACATTAAATGTATTCAACAATGGTTGTATTTGTTGTGTATAAGTTTGTATAGGAATTCTGGCTTAGTGCAGATCACCCGTACACGTACACTTACACAGCTGGAATAAAATTTTGTAATTAAATCTTTGCAGTTGGTTACATACGAACATAAGAAGAAGCCAACAGAATTAGGCCTTTTGATCTATCTAATCGGCTTGTTGTCATATCATATAATCATCATCATATCAAAAGTTATTTATAAGCTCAATTCCAGGTAGATTAAAGCACTGTACAACAATAAAACAATATAAAACAGCAACAAATAAATAAAACTTGAAAACTAAAATTTAAAACTTGCTCAGAGAACTGACTAATGGCAATACACTAAATATCACTTAGGTCTGGTAATGCTAAACAAAATAAATTAGTTTTTAAAGCAGTTTTAAAGCTCTTGATGGTCAGGCACTCTCTAATCCAATGAAACACAGAATTCCACTGGGTAGGGGCCACAAAAGCAAAACAGCGGACCCCAGAAGTCTTTAGTCAAACCCTTGGAACTGCTAGCAATCCCTCATTGGAGGAATGAAGTGAGCAGAAGGGGTTATATGGGGTAGAGAAAATCTTTAAGGAAGCTCCATCCATGTCCGTGTAGGGCTTTTTAGGCAGTAACCTGATCCTGAAAGTGATCCACCAATGTACAAGCAGCCAGTGCAGGCCACAGAGCACAGGAGTGACATGGCAAGATCTCAGTAAGTCAGTCAACAACCTGGCCACCACATTCTGCACTAGCTGTAATTGGCGGATATCAACCCCCAGTAACCATAGGTATAGGACATTGCAGTAATCAAGGTGTGAGGCTACAAAGGCATGGACTAATGTTTGAAGATCACAAGGCAGGACCAGGGGCTTAATCTGGGAGATGTTTCTCAGATTATAAAAAGAGGTCTTAACAACAGCAGATGCCTGAGATTTTAATGTCAGGCCACTATTGAACAAAATGCCATGATTTCACGCTTGGTCAGAGTTAAGCAGCTGGTTCCCCCGGAGTCAAAGCCCAGATGGTTGACCTGTCAACAACTCCATTCCTTGGTGACCTGGCTCCACCAACAACACCTTGGTTTTGCCCAGGTTCAACCTCAGCCAACTGGCACTCATCCAAACCTGCATCTCAGAGAGGTAGCTGTTGAAAACCGAGACCAATCCATACTGCTAGGGCACAAAGGACATGTAGAACTGAGTATCATCAATGTAGCAGTGAAAACTCATCCCATACCACATTATAATGTCTCCCAATGGCAGCATGTATACTGCAAACAACATGGGGGATGGTATGGAGCCTTTCGGTACCCAACATGACAAAGGGAGAGGAGCCAAGGAATAAATCCATGATACCACTCTCTGAGTCCTGCCGGTGAGGAACAATCAGAATCTCATGAGGACTGTACCAGACAGTCCACAGAGAGTCTGCAAGTGCTCCAACAACACCCCTAGGTCTACAGTGTCAAACGCTGCAGAGATAGATCAAGGAGAACCAAGATGGAATGGCTCCCCTGATTTATCACTATCAGGAGATCATTCAGTACCTGAAGAAGGGCAGTCTTGGTACTGTGCCTCTTCCTAAACTTGGATTGGAGAGGATCATAGACATCATGAGATGTTAAATGGCCATCCTGCTGCACTGCAACCACCTTCTTAATAACTTTGCCCACAAAGGGTAAGTTAGAGGCAGGTCTATAGTTTGTTAAGTAGTCTGGGGCGAAAGAAGATTTCTTCAGGAGAGGTACCACTACCACTTCCATCAGGAGTCTGGAAACACCCCTGTCTTCAATGAACACCAGACTATCTCACTAGGACCAGGCCACTGATTTCAATGCACCCCACTAGGAGATGTGTTGGGCCTTGATCCAAACTACAGTAAGTTGGGTGCATACCCTGGATGACCAGCACAATATCTACAATCACTAACTGGCCAAAGTTGGACCAGACAAACAGGGTGCTTGAAACTTCCTGCTGGTCACCACAATACCTGTCTGAGGGCACTGAATGGATCTCTGATCTGATGGCTGCAATCTTATCAGTGAAGACTCGAGCAAACTCATCATGCTTAGCCTGTGAAAAAGCTCCCTGCAGCTGAAGACAGGTTGAATTGCACAATCTATCGACAGTCTGGAAGAGTTGAGCTGGTTGATTATTCACCACCGGCTATTTCCTTGGATAGGAAGTATGCCTCCTTACAGGAGATTTCCAATTGATAGTCTTTATAATGGGCTATCAATCTAAGTTTATCAACCACCAGGCCAGATTTCCACCAGCGCAGCTCCAACCTTTGACCTTTTCTCCTCAACTCCTTCAAAGTCCCATCAAACCAAGGGGATGGATAAGGAGGCGAACACAGACAGGAGCTGGGGAATCAAGGGCCCTTGTCACTGCCTTATTATAAGCTAGTATCAGTTCCCCTGGCTCCCTGCATACACTCAGTACACCAGATAGATCCAGCACCACCACAAGACCATCTGGAGTCAAGCCCCTTAAATGGTGGTACTGGACCATCTCCATAGGAGCAGGTCTATTGGGGGTTGCCTTAAATCTGAACCTTGCAGTGTGATGGTACAACCAACAGACCAGATCCACCACTAGATCAGTGATCCTCATCCCCAGCAGGAGGACCAGGTTCAATGAATGACTGTGACTATGGGTAGCAGAGATAACTACCTGTGTCAGGCCCAACTAACTCATCAATTGGAGGAAGTGTTGCACAAACTGTGAGAGTTCATCATCTACCCAGGCATTGAAATCCCCCAGAATTACCCATCTGGGGGATTCCAACACCAGGTCAACAATGAAGTCTGTGACTTCCTGCAGGAATTCCTTCTCACCACTGGGTGAACGGGTGAACAGTAGATGAGAAGTATCCTGCAATCTGTACCTGCCCCCACAATATATTCAAAGGATCTGTTTGCTCCCACTGGGGTGTCTACAAGGCCCAGATTGACTTAAAACAAATGGCTACTCCCCACACCTACGATCCTCTCTTGGGCAGTGTATCACTGAGTGCCTGGCTGGAACCACTAATTCCAACACTGGGCCAGCATTCTCATCCAGTCAGATCTCAGTGATGCAAGTCAGATCAGCTGTACCAACAAGATCAGCAATAATAGCTGTCTTGTTTTTTTATTGACCTGGCATTGCACAACACCGCCTGAGTAGGACTGGTGGATGAGGCAGAGTAAGCAACTTTCCCACTCAAAGTAGGGCCCTTGGTTATGGGAAAAAGTCATGGAGGTCCCCTTTCCTGGACCCACTTTGCCCCAGGGCATCTTATTGTCCCCACCACTCCAATCTGCCTACCTTGCTCCACCACCACACCAGGCCCAGTTGTTCCCCATTCCCCCCCAGCTATCCCCAATGCCCAACAATGTGCATACACCTCCACTGGTAGAGGGGGATATGAAAAGTGTGGCGGTCCCTGAGCCTGGTGGGAGAGTAGTGCCTGACCACCGATAACCTCTGTAGCACATAACAACCCAGAGAACCAAACTAGCAGCAGTCAACAATTAAATAATAAGCAACAACCTACCACCACACACACACACACACACACACACACACACACACACCCCTCACCACCCAATAGTACCGGAAACATATCCCTTAAAATGCCCTCAATAGATGCAGTATCTTCCACTCAAAATATAATTTCAAAAACCCACCCCTCAACAAATACCCACTATTCAGTAAAATAAGTCATACACACCTGCACATGCACATACACAACTACGCACTTAAATACAAAGATTATATCAATTTCATTAATATTAATATGACTTAATATAACCGAACAGATGTAATAGATGAGGTAGTTTAAGTAATAATAAATCCAGCCCCAAAAGAGTTCTTATGACAATTAGTCCATTGGGCTCCCACTTCCTAGGAGCAGCAAATATCCAACTCCACGCCTTCGGGATTCCCACTTTTGTGGTCCAGAGATTCAGTAGTAAACAGAACTGAGCAGTCAATCCTAGAAGCTCTCACCTCCTGGGACCCACAATGTCAATATTAAATTCTTCTTATGGGCTGTCACTACCACTGTGAACTCATAGTACTTATTAACACTGTCTCAAAATTAGATTAATTAACTTTTTAGTGTGTTAGTTCAAAAATAAACACCAGACTTGGCAGTTTAAGAGATTTATAGTTACTCACACAGTCAATGCTCAGTATGCACTTGCAGCCAGATTTTTCATAACAGGACTATCCACTCTCCAAACAGGTGGAAGAAACAGGCAGGATTTCTAGCTCAAGCAGTCTCAAATAGGCCAGAGATGCTGAGGACAACTCTGCAGTAAAATGAACTAGACTGTATGGATATCTATTTAAGCCTCCTTGCCATTCAAACAGAAGAGACCCCTCCCAGACCTCTCTCTAGACCCTACCGCTGCACCAGTCACCCACTGGTCACCACACAGTGGAATAGAAGCACCGCAGGCACATCACAACCAGTGCACCACAGGGTTAAGGCTGGAGAGCAGGAAGGTGTTCCCCCGACACGCCACAACAGCCCACAGCTGGATCTCCTCAGCGTTTTCCTCTGAGCTTCTTCCTACAAACCTTCCTTCCTTCCTTCCTTCCTTCCTTCAAGTCACAGCTCCAAAGATCTTTGATCTCCTCCAGACTGACTCTTGACCTGCTCCTCTTGTCCTCAAGCACTGGTCCAAAAGCAGGTAAAACTCCAAACTGTCAGTTATGCGTTTAAATAATAAACTGTCAAATAGATGAATAGACACTGATATTATAGTTAACAGACGCTAGTATTGTAGTTCATAGCGTCTCCTCCATTTCCAGCTTCAGGCCAGGAATAAGTAAATGAACTCAAACATCAACAAACAATAACATCCAACAAACGCTAAAATAAAACACACTGCAACACAATAGAGATAACAAAAAATAAATGAAATAAACAAATTAAAACAAATTCTAAAACTCTGCTCTTGCTGCACTTGACAGTCAACTCAGCATGGCCACCACTTTTTGTCCAGAGATCGCAAATCATGCTTCTGTCTCTGCTCCCCCATCCCTGACCTCTCCATCCCTTTTCTCCCCCTCTTCCCTGACCCTTATCTTTCCTCTATATCTATCCCAGCCTCTCTTGAAGCTACCCACTATCTTGATGAGGTCACGTATTCTGGCAGCGCATTCTATTTGTTCACTATCCTTTCTGTGAAGAAATGTCTTCCAACCTCCTCCCTAAACACCCCTTCCCCAACTTAAAGCTGTACCTGTCATGGTTTTGATGCAGCTTAGTCTGAAAAGACCCTCTCTGTCCACCCTAATAATCCCTTTCAAGTATTTCAAGTTCTTAATCATGTATCCCCTCAGCCTCCTGAACTCCAGGAAGTACATTTTTAAGGCCCTCAGTCTCTCCTCATATGATTTACCCTGCTGCCCTGCAGTCATCTTCACATCCTTCTCTGGATCATCTTCATTAGGTTGCTGTCCTATTTAAGGTGAGGGCTCCAGAACATCACCACATACTCCAGATGCAGTCTCACCAGTGACCTGTACAAGAGCAATACCACCTCCTGTTGCCTACTACTGATCCCCCTGGCTATTCACCCTAACATCCTATTAGCTCTTTCTACTGCCTTCTTGCATTGCATAGAATACTTCAAGTCACTAATTATCATCACTCCCAGATCCTTCTCCTCCTCTGTGGTAGATACCTGGACCCCTCCCAGGTAGTATTCTGTCCTGGGGTTTTTGGCTCCAGTCTGCATAATCTTGCACTTCTTGCCATTGAATCTACCATTTGCCAGATCCCAGACCACTTTTCAAGTCTTCTTAGGTCCTCTGTAAGGTCCTGTATCACCTCAGCTGAGTCCACCCTCCAGGAAAGCTTGGTGACATCCATGAAAAGACACATTTTTCTCCTGATGCCATCCCCAAAATAATTAATGAAAAGGTTGAATTGCACTGGCCCTAGCACAGAGCCCTGTGGGGTGCCACTTGTGACCACCCTGGTGCTAGATAACTTTCCCCCCACCATCACCTTTTGGGTCCTTTTCCCTAACCTGTTTTCCACCCATCTCACCATCTTCTCTCTGACCCCTAGGTCTGCCAACTTCCTGATTAGCCCCCTATGGGATACAGAGTCAAAGGCCTTGCTCCTGTCCACTGTTTTGGTTAACTAGTCAAAGAAGCCAATCAAATTCATTTGGCAAAACCTGTTTCCTATAAATCCATGCTGCCTTACATCCTGGAGACTATGTTCTTCTAGATGCTCTATCAATTGTTCCTTCAGTATGGTCTCCATAAGTTTGCACATTATCAAAGTGATACATACTGGTCTGTAGTTCCTGGGGTCTTCCTTGGGAATGTTCTTGTGGAGTGACACCATATGTGCCATTCTCCAGTCCTGTGGTACCATGTCTGACTCTGGTGAACAACTGAACAGGTCTGCCAGTGGCTCAACGAGCTCCCCCACAGTTTCCTCAGCACCCTAGGGTGCACTCCATCTGGGCCTGGTGATTTGTGTATCCTTAATGTTGGCAGCCTTTTCCTGTATTTCCTATAGGTCAGCCTCATATTCCTCACTGCCTGGGCTACCTCAGAGCTATACCAGCTAGGAATTTTGACCTTTGAGTTCTTCCTGTCATATGTAGCACACTCCTTCTTTGCAGCCCTTAAACCCTACCTAATAAGTGCCCATTTTGGGTCCACCTCCATCTTCATAGTAATTTTCATCAGGTACACTTTTAGTACTTCTCCCATTCTCCTAAAGTCTGCCCTCCTAAAGTCCTGGATGTTGGTCATAGTTGAGACATGTTCCCTGCCCACATCCAACTTGAACTTGTTCCATGTCATAACAGCAATCACAAAACAGTGATTGCTATTATGGTGAGTGCGTATCCCCAAAATGCAAGTCGGCAATACGTACTTCTCAGTGATCACACTTCCAGAAAAAACTTAATGCTTTTTTGGGGGGGTTGCATCCCCATGCCCCCCTCACAATGTACATTGCCCCCACACTCCCCATGCAGGGGGCTTTGCCCCTGCACTTCCCTGATTTTGGATTACCAGCTCCAGGGGCTGCATGTCAAGGAGGGGCAACACTCCACCGTGGGAATAGAACAAAAAAGCAGCCACAAGCAGTAACAAAATTCTTTCCCCTGCTCCATCCTGAACCCAGTGCCTACTGCACTGGAGCCAGCCACCCTCACCACCACACCACATGTCTGGCTCAGCTGCAGCAGGCACCCCCACTACTTAAACCCTCTTCCGTATCCCTCCCCTCTTCCTCTCTATCCCTCCCCTTCTGGTCACTGTTCTTGCTATTGCATTGTTACCCTTGCAGGGTAGCCAAAAATGATAGTGCTGAAACTGAGTCACTAGTTTTGTAGTCGCTCATTTTCTGTCGCTATCATCATTTGATACTACCTGGACCACACTGAGAGATGATCACTTCCCACCCAGTGGCTCCCAAACTGTTACATCCTGTATGTGCCCACCATTTGTGAGCACCAGATCAAGGAGTGCCTCTTCCTAGTTGGGTTCAGTGACACCTTGAGTCAGGAACCCATTCTGAATCATTTCCAGAAATTTCTGACTCCTGGAACATGTCGTAGTTGGCACGTGCTCTGTTCTTGCTTAAATTGTATTCAAACCTACATATAAACCTCATCTGGATCTACAGTAATTAAGTTGACTATCTGTAAAATGCTGTAGAACTAACAAGTTCATGGTCTGATATCCTACTCCAGGTCCAAGCCCAGTCACTGAGATGAGCAATAACAGCAGCTGAATTGCTCAAAGTCTATGTAACCCTAATCTTTGGTAAATGCAGAAGAAAGTACAGATGATTGCAACATGTACTACAAGCTGTGCTTGTTGGCACTTAAACATGAGAAAGAAGTAAAAAATACAATAAAAAATAATTTCTTTAATGCCTGGGATTCCCTCTCCATTGATAACAATGAAAAATAAGAATTTCCAAACCTGCATCAGCAATTAGGAAATGCACACAAATGTTTCATAAGAAAGTTAAATACCACACATCATTTCTTTTTAAACCTTTTTTTAATTTAGTATGCTTTTTGTACCCCCTTATCATTCAGTATTTCAGCCCTATACCGTGCTCCTGTCTCGCTCTCCAATGACCACCACCCCCCCACCAATACTCCCTGACTTGCCATCCAGGGTGGAGCCCCAGCACCACTTACCTGCTCATCTCTGAAGGGAAAGGTGTTGGGAGACCCAACATTGCCTTCCTGGCTAACCCCTGGGCAGGGTTCAGGGCCTGTAGTGGTGTCTGAGGAGCCGTGTTTGAGTCAACAGGTGGTGCGTCAGAGAGCCACCAAGGCCAGGAGCTGGGCCTGTGTCATGTAGAGTGGCGGGAGTGATTTTTCAGTTTTTTCCTGGAGGTGGGGATATACAATGACATCCAGCATCTGCCCTGCCTCCTAACACACTCTCAGATGCCAGGTGCTGCGGTACACCCAGCCTCTGCCAGAGGTCCATAAAGCTCTGGATGTGCACCCAAACCTCCCCCCGAGAAGGAGAACAGTCCCTAGGATGCTCCATCCTTCTCACACCCCGGATGGCCCTCTAATGACCAGAATCTGTTCCTGAACTGAGGTTTCTGGCACTGCAAGTGGAAATCTAACTGCTGCACTGAGGGGCCAGCCATCTTAAACCTTTTTAGTTGATCAAGGCTTTCTCACAAAACTAAATAATACAGACAGAATCCATCTACTCACTTGCACAGAATGTAAAAAACAAGACTGACCCCAAGCCAAAATCATAATTTCAACCTTCACCACCCTATGACAACTACAAAATGGATAATCTAGATATGGTCAATTGATAAATACCATATTCTTTAGCAAAAATAGATCAGAGAATGCCAGAGCATATATCAAACTATGTATCTTATTTGCTGCAGTGATAAAATACAAAAGATCTTTCCAGTCAAACAGAATAGTGAGTAAAAAAAGCCTCTTGTTATACCAGCAATCTGGGTTCATATAAAATCACAGAACACCACAATTAGCCAGTTAGCAGAGGGACAAACATCACACAGGGCATTTTGCTTTTTTAGAAAAAGAGGGCTCCTGTTCCTGATACAATACTGTTAGCTGGGTGACCACAGTTGCAGAGTAGGGCAGGGAATGTAGTTGGTGTGGGTGCATATGTAGTCCTTCTGACATACCAGTACCAGGCATTCCTGTAGGGAGTTGTTGGAGAAAACATGGAAAGGGCAAGGTAGATAACAACCCACCCACCCTCACATCCATTAGGAATCCTTTCTAAGTCTTGCACTGCCAGTCCAGAGCCTCTCCCACTCTTTCTGGGCTGCTGGATGTACAAGAGGATGCAGTATCCAATGAGGTTACAAGCATGAGACATCTCTGGGACCACGCCAGAGGGCCAGTATAGTGATCAGTCATGTGATAGTTGATCATCATACTGAAATGTTAAGATAACCCTTGGTTGAGCTTCAAGAATGGTTAGTGACAGTGCTAAGGAGCTTAATAAATGCTTGGCTAATAAGGACCAGGAGAATATGTAGCATGGAAAGAAACACAATGAACTGATTGACAGTCCCATTAATGGGAGATGTATAAAGGACATACAAAGGAGAGCTGTCAGATAAATGATTTATCTACAGAAGTGCTGTTTGACCTCAGGTAACCTCACGAGTGGCATATGCCAGGAGTGAGGTGTCCGAGGCTAAACAGCACAAGTGTAGATAAATCATTTATCTGACAGCTCACCATTATATATTTCATTTATGCAATATGGATGCTTTCTGTCAGTGCAGGGACATTTGCTTTTGATTGCTTATCTTTTCTTGCAAATGTTTGTCAAAAAAAAGTGAACAAAAATGTTGTTTTGTGCTCTTTTTTGCTAATTATAAAACAATCTATAAGATACCTATAAATGAAACACCACTGATTTTGTAGATAATTTTTTGCTGAACAACTTTCATGCTCACAGTAGCATGCTATCTTTTTTGTTTTAAAGTTATTCACATTTGAATATGGGTAGTACTGCCACTGAAGCCAAACATCTAAATGAGTTCCGGAGTGATTGTGACATAGCTACTATATGGATAAATTTTATTTATTCAATGGCTGTGAAGATAAATGGATTTATTCAACAGCTTCTGAATCCATGTCTATTGCATAAATAATGGGTACTTTGCATTAATTTCATTGGGCCAGCACCCAGTATTAATAACTAAGGTGCAGTCTCAAACTGCAGAACAGGGAGATGGGAAGTTCCCCACCAAGCCTGGTGGAATGCAAGTGTAACAACTTCTACTGGTAGCAGGAGGAGGCAGTTCACCAGTATGTCCCCAGTTCAGACCTGATGGTCTGGTGGTAGCTCTGAGGGGATATTTCAATGGGAGGAGCATATGGCATATTGAACAAAAAGAGGATACTTGCACTAATGCAGGAAAGTGTTGGTTGTTGGCCAAACAAGTTAGCACCCTCCTGAACACTTTTCATGGAAATCAGAATGTGAATCATAAAAATCTGTGACTCATACCATCTTGGTGAAGCAGCATGGACCAAAAAAGTGAAATAAAAACACAAGCAGAAGCACAATTGTTAAAATAACAGTTCAAACAGCAAACTCTAATTTGGAAAGTGGGAGGCAAGGACTTAAAGCAGTATTTGTTAATCAGAGGAGAGATATTCTCAGGCTTTTTTTAACAGCTGTATATGCTGAAGGAACAGGGAATGTCAAGGTACAAATGTGCAGAAAAGTCTAATAAAGAAACAGGGTGCTGTGTCAGTGTTGGGGCTGCAAACAAAACAAAACAGTAATATTTAAAGGCATACTTTAGATAGAAAATACAGTTAGAACTGATATTTTGACCACAGGTCTTCTTCAAGAATTATCTATAAGAGATAAAAGCAAAGTTAGTGAAGAGATCAAGGGAAATAAGGGATATGTGGTATATGTGAGGAAAGAAAATAGGGGAGGATCTAGGAGAAAAAGTGATAATAGGCAAGGTAAGAATAAAAGCTGGAGTTGAGATCGTGTGATGACTGCAGAGGGAGAAGCAGCTTCCCCCTCAGCTCCTCAACCATACACACAGCAAAAAATAACTCTTTTTGAGAAATTTTTTTTCCTAAGCATCTGGAGCATTACTCCAATGCCTCTGACAAACACAGAGCAACTTTGGAGACATTGGCAGATAGGGATCATGAGGAAATGGAGGTTTCATGCAGACTAAGGGCTCCACCAATTCCCCCTGCTCTGAAGTCCTGACAAGACATAAGGCAGCCTAGCTGATTGACTCACCACCAGAGAGTGGCACAGCTGAATCTGACTCTGACAAGTTAGCCAGATTCTTTACAGAAATTACCTCCATAAAGTTGACTGTAGTGGACATTGCCATGGATGTCAAGGCTTTCAAGCCTATCCTTGAATCCCTGAACACCCAAGTATCTGATGCTAAACCTTGCATAAGTTCAGTAGAGGACAAACAGGGGAGAGGTGATTCCATAATTTCTTTATTAAGAAGGAAGAGCAGGAAAATTGAAGAATGAATGGAAGACGAGCATGCATTCAGTCGGAGAAATAATCTAGTTATAGTGGAATACTACAAAAAATATGAGGGCCAGAATATGCTATGGTTTGTTCAGAAATTACTTCAAACCAGAGAGAGACCACCAGAGACTGGGACCAAGCATATAATCGAGATGGCTCATAGATCCTTCAGACCGTAGCCATCTCTAGGAGAGAAAGCCAGAGTCCTCATACTAAAATGCCTACATTATCAAGGCAAAGTTCATATCCAGGCACAAGCAAGACAACAGCTGCAGTTGTCCTGGGAGCGCCATCGATTTCATATCTTTAGTGGATGTCACCCCAGGCATCCATGACATGAAGCTAGCATATAGCTTCATTAAGAAGCAGCTGCTTGGATCTCAAATTAAATTTCAAATGCTGTACCCTGCATGACTGATTATTAATACAGCAAAAGGCTTGAATGAATTTCCCAATACAGACATCACCAGAAAAGAGAAACCTAAACTGTTCTCTCTGGTCTGCAAAGGAAACCAACATGTACATAAAGCACAGAAACTGGTTTTCAAGAAAGGGGGAACCATGTGTCCAATTCTCAAAAAGTCAACACAAGCCACACCAATGGCAGCTTGCACTGATTGCTGGTGCCCCAGAACCCTGTGCCCAATTCTCTATCAGGTAGGGTCCCGGCATCAAAGTCCCATGGCTTGCAGCAAACTTGGCCCTGCACCAAACAGAGGGCACATCAGGAAGATTTTCTGTAAGCCATGGGATAGCCGTGCAGCAACAGCACCATGCACAGCAGTCCCTGGTGGCTGTCACCCCCAAGCCCTGATCCTTGGTACCATAAAAAAAAGAACCCCCCTGGTGGTCTAACAGACCCCCAATCAGCACCGATCCATACATAAATAAATGTATAAAATGTTCACTGGTGGCTATCACCCCCCCACTAAACCCCGATCCCTGATACCATAAGAAAATGAAACCCCATGGTAGTCCAACAGACCCCCAATCATCCCTGATCCATATATAAATAAATGTATAAAATATAGCAGTGTCAGTGGCTCAGTAGGTAGCACACTCACCTCTGAGACCGGGAGATCAGAGGGCTGTGGGTTCATTTCCCACAACTGGCATTTGGGTTAATATCCCAGTACTGACACTGTAGTGCAGCATGAGAGGGGTGCTGCACTTCTGAGGTGCCGTCTTTCGGATGAGACATTAAACCGAGGTCCCATCTGCCTGGATTGATGGTAGTTCAGGTAGATGTTAAAGATCCCATGGCACTTATCGAAAAGAGTAGGGGTGTTTTTATTGACATAAATAATACAGACAAACAACACTTTTTAGGGAAAGGAAAAAACAACAATAGAACACAACATTTCCATAACAAATAATACCTCAAAAAATGAGAAAAATAGTTAAACATTACAATTTGAGCACCACAAAACTTAAAAATCATAAAAAAAATAAACTTTTAACAGGGATTGAATTAAATTTGACCCTTTTAACAATAACTAAATAAGCCCATCTGTAACTCCTTATTTAAACTTAATAAAATGAAGAAACCCTTTCCACCATTTACGTAGGGTTCCCAGGGCTACTCTTAGAGCATCATTTGTATAAATTTGTACTAGCTCCTTGATAATCAGCCCACTTACACAGGAGTAAGGCATTTTCTTTTGATAGAGGACCCATTGGACCCTAGCTTGCCATAAATAATATCTAGACACCCCAAAAATAAGGATAACGTTTCTTCATGAAACTCTGACAAATTTACCGGATAACATCCTAGAATCAATGATTCATACGACATACTGTTTAACCATTTAAATCCCCATAGGTTTGCTAAATATGCCCATAAGCCAATCGCATACGTACATTTAAGAAAAAAATGCTCCATTGACTCTTCTTCACTAATACATTCTAAGTAAGGACACAATCTTTCCTGTAAAGCCTTGTACTTTGCATTACCTCTAATATTCAATTTCCCATAAAAAATTAGCCACTGTGTTTCCCATTGTTTTTGTGGCATTCTGTTACTATTAAGTTGTGCCAATACAATAGAATTAAATGCTGAAGGACAATTTTTAAATCCTGGTTCTGTGGGAAGTACCAGCATCATTAAGTGGCGATAAAGCCCCTTCTTGTTGTTATTCAGAATTGTCTGTTTTTGCAATTTCCATTTAAACAATTTCTGAGCCGATGACCTAAAATACAAAGGTATATATAAGTGGTGATTTAGCTTAGGGGCCAAATTATCACAATTCTTAAAATATTTACCCATTGATTCCAAATTCCATGACTCCTCTGCCCCTAATTCTGCTTTCAATCCTTCTTTAATTGAGTTTGAAATAAATAATGCATGTACAAAAATCACTGGGTCTACCATTCCCAAGCCACCCTTATTTTTCATTAAATACATAAAACCCCTTTTAACTGGATTTAAGTGGTTACCCCACAACATTTGGAAAAACAGACTATATATTTTTGTCTCAAAAACCACTGGAAGTGGAAAAATCATAGCCACATACTGCATCATTGGGAGAAGAAATTGCTTAATTACCTGCACCCTTTTTAATTTAGACAGTTTCCACTTTTTCCACCTATTTACCTTACTCTCTAGTTTTTTAATGACACCTTCCCAATTTTCAGTAGGCATATTTTGGGAACCAAACTTGATCCTTAATATTTTAAGAGGATTCTGGGAGATACGGATACCTTCCTGCCATACTTCCTCAGTGTCTGTTGCGCCAATGAATAATCCCTTTGTCTTATTTAAATTCACTTTTGCGTTTGACACCTTTGAGAAGGCCTCAAAGGCAGTCACAAAGTGGGTTACTGAGGCAAGGTCTTTAAAATAAACTAATAAATCATCTGCATAGGCTTGTATCCTTAATTGTGAATCCCTTTGCACATTTACCAGAATACCCTTCCAAATCTGTTTCGAAGCTATAGTCTGTAAGAAGGGGTCTAGAGCAAAAGTATAAAGAAGGGGGCTAAGGGGGCACCCCTGATGAACTCCTGTGGTTAACTCAAAACCTTCTGCCTTCTGACCTTTTAAAAATGGAAAAACCATATAACTATCATATAATTTCTCAATTAATTTCACTAGTTGATCTGGAACCCCATAATGTTTCAAGATAAGGAAAAGGAACGGCAAATATAATCTATCAAAGGCTTTGTCCAAGTCTGCTGCTATTAAACATCTAGTCAACCCTGTATCAGTGAGATGCTCAATCACATCTCGAATTAACATTAAAGCAGACTGAACCTGTCTGTCTGGTAGACCACAATATTGAAAAGGTGAAATGACTCCTTTTGCATAATTTTTCAGTCTATTGTTTAAAATACAATCAAAGATTTTATAATCTGAATTTAAAAGAGTTATTGGTCTCCAGTCAGCAATATTTTGTTTGTCTCCTGATTTAAATATGTAGGTTAATAGCTCTTCTGAAAAGGAAGGGAAAATAACAGCTTTATCTAAAAAAAACCTAAATAAAATACACAGACACTGACTTATTTCTTCTGAAAAAATTTTATAAAAGTTATTTGAAATCCCATCTATTCTGGGAGAAATATTCAGTTTCAATAACCCAATAGTGTTTAGAATCTCTGTTTTAGTAATAGGGCCCCACACCTCCGAACTCCCTACTAGGTTAGCTGGGATTACAATATCTTTTAAATAGGCTGTCATAGCTGTATTAAAAATCAACTCTCGGGGATCTAAAGAACGAAAATGTTCTACTATAACTTCCCTTAATTGAGCCACAGAGGATGCCAAATTTCCATCTGAGTTTTTAAGTACCTCCATTCTCATAGAATCTCTTATTTGCTTACACATTTCGAATGGATCTCCAATGGGTGATTTTTTGATTCCATTAGTTAAAATAGCCTGCATGGTTTTGCCCCTATCATATTGAAACTCTCTCATTTTTTCTTTTAGTTTAGCAATTTGTTCAGAATAATTAAACCTAGAAGTATAAGCAATAGTCATGAGCCTTTGTAACTGATGCCTTAAACTTAAATAGTGTAGAAATTTATAATTCTTTGTTCTCATTCCTTGTGATTTGAACCATTTCCTTAAGTCTGCTTTCGTCTCTAACCACCAATCTCCTAGATCAGTATATAAAAAGGCTACTGATAACCTAGCTTTTAAAAGGAATTTCACCCCTGATTGTATGAATGGGTGTTCTAGTGAGGAATTATTAAGTTTCCATCAAAGTTGCCTTTTCTCTAGCCTTCTCCGAAAAACTAAAAGAACTTAGTAAGAATGTATGATCTGAGAATTCACTGGGAAATATTTTAAAAGACTCTATTTGCATATTAGGTGACACTAACATATAATCAATTAGGGTGAAGCTCTTCCCCTTTTTAAAGGAGAAACCGCCTCCCGCCTGCAAAGCATTATTACAAATCAAAAGGTCAGCATCTTTTATGATTTTACCTAAAGCGTTAGAATCACAATATGTTTTTTTATTTATTTTGCTAGCGTAGGCCGGAATAGGACAATTAAAGTCACCGCCCATAATATGAATTGTTGTTGATAAAAGGGCTGTACTGCTTTTAGGCAATTAACTCTACTGGCTTTAATTTGAGGGTTATAAATATTAATGAACCTGCAACATAACCCTTGCCACTTCCATCAATAATCAATACCCTCCTGGAATTAGATCAATCAAATTATGCAGCTGGAAAGCATATGAATTAAACACAATTCCTATGCCATCTGCGGAATCCTCCAAATGACCAAAAGGAAGGGCCCCAAAACCAATCTCTTTTGAATGCCACCAACTGCTCCATGGAATACATCCATGTCTCTTGCAAAAAGCAGACAGAAAAGGGATGTTCATGTATGTAATAAAAAAGGGCTTGTCTCTTAACCACATTTAATAAACTGTGAGCATTCAATGAACCCCAAACCAACCTCATCATCCTTTTTTGTGTTCAAACTGTTATTTTTTCCTCTTTTTCTTTTTTTTATCCTCGTAATTGTCCATAATGTGTGACCTAGTTGAGAGTGAGGATTTTTGTGAATCCGAATCTTCAACCTCTATCTCAGTATTACCCCAGGGAGAAAACAGTGCCGCATATGAGTTACTGGTTTCAATTTGTGCCACTGGTGGGGGGGGGGGAATTTTAAATGTAAATTCCTCGAAGATCTTCTTTGAGGTGGCGCAGACACAGGTTCACTTACTGTGGCAACAACCCCTACTTCCTCTGTGACCTCTTCCGAATAACAAACAGGGGGAAAATCTGAGAGGTTAGAAGGACCCATATGAGCCTTAATTAACCTAGCAGTATCTGGGGATGTCCCTTGCTGGTTATCACTGCTGGATGGTATTGGCTTTTTCTTATCCAAAGCCTTGCCTTTTATCCCCCCTTCTAGTTCGGTTGACTTCTTAACTACGGGAAATTTCGTCTGATTATTTGTGGAAGGTAAAGGGCACACACCAAGAGAAGAAGCCTTAGCCATGGTTTCTTGTGCTTTTTGAATGAATACCTCAGAATTTGAACATGAGGACTTATTTTGAGCAGCCCAAGGACATATTTTGAACACATGGCCTTTAGTTTCACACAAATCACAGCTTGATTGATTATTGCAAAACATAGTCAAATGCCCTACCTCCCCACAATTATTACAACGGGGTTGATCACATACGCTTGAAAGATGCATTCTGGCCCCACATTTGTAACATGCACGGGGCTGCCCACTGTAAAAACATACACCTCTATCTTTCCCTAATAGAAAGGAATTAGGTATGTGCTCAATCCCTGCCTCTGATTGCCTTAGTTTTATTTTATACTTCCATCCTCCAGTCCAGAACCCTTCTGTGTCTAAAATAGGTTCTGGCTCACTTAACACTTCGCATTTTTTTTTTAACCAAAAGGTTATGTCTTCCACACAAACCCCTTCATTCCTGAACATGACTGTAATGAACTTAATAAGGGGTTTTGACAAGGGAATAACAATAAAGGGTGTCCATATAGGAGAAAACTTAACTTGGCTATACCTAACCCAGAACAGATCTAAAGCATGTTGTGAGCGAAAGCTTATATCATAATTGTCCTCCCCTGAAATATTAATGAAGGCATACACATCCTGTGGAGTAAAATGTAATGAGTCTTTTAGTAAAGTCTTCCCCACATAATACCTGTCCAGCCTGACTTCTAACCCTCCTTTATACCTTAACCTCACGGCGTTACGTCTTGGCGCAGCCTCCCTATGGAAATTTGAAAAAAGTTCTGACATCAAAGGCTTCTGAGCTGGGGTAGAAGGGGGGGGGTGCAATATTCTCATTTGTACCCTTCTGAATGGGTTCCTGCAAAAGAGTTTCCTGAAAAGTTAATGCAGAGGAGTGATCCATCAGCCTAGAAGTTCCTAGAGGAAGTTGTAAAACTTCTTTCTCCATCTGATTATTCTTCCCATTCTCAATCCCTTTCTGCTGTTGACCAACAGGAATCCACTCTGGAGAATGCTGAGATAATGTTAAATCTGACTCCCATGTAGGATCAGGCTTCCATACACCTGAATCTGTCTGTTTCCACCCAGCCTCACTTAAAGCTTTATGAGGTGACCAGGAGTCTTGCTTTCCTTCTTTCTGCAAATGAGGGGATTCTGCCTTTTGCAGATCAAAATTTAGTTTTTTTTTTGTTTTGTTTTATCAGCAAAGAAAAACTCTGTTGCCCCACTTTGAGAGCCTTCAGTTAATTGGTATATTACTGCTGGGTCAGAAACTGAATTCTCCTGACTCAAGTGCTTAAACACAAAGCCTGTAACTTTGTTTAACTGTGCCTTTTCATTTTTACAGAAGACAGAAGGCAAAGTTATCTGGTCAGTTCTGTAATTTGCTGTCCTGTCATCACTTTGCTTTATTTCATCGGGAGCCAAAACTGACTGTAGGCACTCGCTTTTTTCCGCGAAAATAATGCCAGACTTTACAGAATTGAAAACATTCATTTGTCTTCTGGAGATGCAGCTCGAGCTCTGTTGTTCTGAGCTCTCTCCCACAGAGCTGCTAGCAATCCCGAAATCAGCCTTAGTGCTGCCGATGCACTCTGCATTACTCTCATACAGACACCTGCTCCCATTAGAAAGCTCAACGCACCTCTGCGGAGCTTCTGCAAACAAAGGCAAAGCATTGTTTTTGAAAATGGGGGCATTTACTTTTTCAGACAACTCCGTCCCACCAAAATTTAAATTTAAATTAGACTCAGTACCTTCAGGATTTTTAAACTCCTCAGTTCGCGCCAACGTACTTTAAACTGTTTGCAGAGCTTTGAATTCTTGTCTTTTACTTTCAGCCTGTAAGTTTTTATCCTTGTCGTCTCCCTCAAAGCTTCCTGATGTAATTAGTTCTTTTTTTCCACTGAGTATAGTTATCATGGCACCACCTCGGAGCTGATCTTCATTCCGTTGATTAATGGGCACTTTTTCTGTGGAGAACCCAGCTTCAAATACAGCCGATTCCGTTTCTATTTCCGATGCTGCGGTCGTCAGCTGTTCATTTTCTTTTTTGGATTTCTCTAGAACTGATTGCTCCCATTTAACAAAAGCATCCTGAAGTTCCATATCTGAATTTATTTCAGCCAAATCCACGGCTGTAGCCTCCACAATGCCTTGAGCAAGAGACGAGGCTAGCTCTCCTACTCCATTTACTTCCTCCTCCTTCCCTGGTCCACTTGGAGTGGCCATCTTGGAAATGGCCTGTCCCCCTACTGGCAGCAACTCAGCGTCCGAGTAGTGGAATTTCCCCAGTGTCCTGAACAAATTTCCCTCATTCACTAAAAATACCACCAACAGCTTAATCTGGTTCAAGGTCAGTTGGCATTCATCTGTATCCCCTTCCCCCGGGTCATGCCTGAAAATAGGCAGGATTTGTCTAGTGCACTTACCCGGTCAACAAAAGCTAAATAATAAATAAAAAAATAAAATTCCCTGGTAGTCTAGCACCCCCAAGCCATGATCTCCCATTAAAATGCTTTGAATATCCCTAGTGGTCTACAGATCCCCCTGGGCCTGATCCCCTGGTAAATGAAATTCCCCAATCTCTGGTGGTTTAGTGGACCCCCGATCCCACAGTGTCTACCACCCCACTCCCCCAACCCATTCCTGAGCTGGTGACTGGCACAGCCTACTGCACATCACCATGGCCAGCCACTGAGTGAGCCCTGAATGAGTGCATTCTATACTGTATATAGTGCATGCTCAGTGATTGACAAATGTTGTAAATCACTGAGCATGTACTGTATACAGTACACACCCATTCGGAGCTCACTTGGTGGCTGGCCATGGTGGTGAGCATCGGGCTGTTCCAGTCATCCACTTGAATATGTTTAATCGAGGCAGTGTTGAGATTAACCCATTTCCATTAAATACAACACTTTCAATAAATATCTATGAAGTTCCATATGAAAAATGGAAAGTGTATACCTAGAACAGAAACCCATGTTTACAACAATGCACAGTTGCCAACAGTATATTATACAAAAACAATTACACATGCAATCATAAATATGAAAAATCACTTCAATTATAAATCAAAATATACATTCAATAAATATTGTCTCTGTCATACAAGACTTCTGCATTTTCATAGGCTGCACACACCAATTACTCTTGTTCATTAATTCATTTATAAAAAATCAGAAACAGGGGGTGCAAGCTAAAAAACACAACAATGCATTAAGTCTTGCAATAGCAAAGACAAATGAACCAAACCATGTATAAGTCTATTTAAAATTAAAACTTTATTGGTCAACCATTTGGTTATTACATATAAAAAAATTAAAAATGCAACATCATTGTTCATACAGACATTTGCCACAGCAACAGAGTGCTACTTTTATATATGTGCCTAAATAGTGTCTTGTTACTGTAGAATGTCATTACCCATTACTGGGATTCCTCATGTAAAACCATATACACAAAGTATGTCTTTGTATACATACAGTACATGAGTAAATTCATATTACAATAGCACATTGTTAGAAAATAGTTTCTCACTACAGAGGTTCTAAAGATATTCAGCAATTCTCCCAATATATATATATTTGCAATTACTTTTCTAGCAGTGGTAAAATAAAATCAGATGAGGAGTGGATTTTCACATATAGTGTACCAAAAACAAATCATTCAAAAATAGGCAATATGTCTGAATGTTTTTAGCCAACTCATTCTAGAGCAGAAATAATGCTCTTCATAAGTTTAAACAGGTTATTGTAGGATTTGAGTATGTATACCTATGCCCCTAAAATATTTTGTCACCAGTAATCTCTATACCCTTAGAAAGGACAGATAAAAGTACAAAAGGACTTTTCTAAAAAAAAGATTCAGTCATGTGATTCATTTAAGCAACAATATTTTATTTTATTTTTTATTTATTTCAAAGTTAAGAAATACACCTTTGAGCAAAAGTGTTCATTTACAGCAGTTCCTTCTCAGAATAACAATTTGTTTACACCACGTCAAAGACAGTATTAAAAACTGATTAACAAAGGCTGGAAAATATTGATTCAGTGACATAACAAAACAGAATAAGTAATATAAGTACCATTTCCATAATACAGAGTGAACAAAAGTTAACATTCAACAGGTCAAATAATACAAAGCATAACATAGGCACTAGAAGCTATACAAAGGTAACAGCCCATCTGTGCATTGTCAGAGGTTAAGTCTGTGCACATTATGGCACATTGGGATGGAGGAGAGGCACATACATGAGGAGACCATGTGGTGGGTAAGGTGCTGGCATCATGTGCACATGTAAGAGGGGACATTAGGGAGCAGAATCACCATAATCAGATGGTGCAAATGTTGGGTTGGGTAGAGGTGCAGTTGGCAAGTGACAGTGTATGGGATGGGGTTTCATTAGGAGAAGCAGCTACATTTGGAACCAGGTAGGAGTAAAGGACCCAGCTTATTTGGTCTCTTTTGTATTACCTGAAGTTCATTAAGCCAGCTTGGTGCCCTGGTTGCAAAGGAGCGTGTGGCTAGAGCTGTAAGGTTGAATGGAACAGCCAATGTACTGATAGTCATGCTTCTGATTGGCTAAGAATTTGGGGCAGGTTGTAGGAGATCTTGCAGCCCTGGGAAGGGGGTCAGGACCATGAGGGCTTCATGCATAGCAAGCAGGTTTGATATTTTATTCTGTCCTGCAGAGGAAATTAGTTTGTGAGACAGTGAAGAGTACGTGTGTGCATGAGTTTGTCAGCCCTGTGACAGAAATGGGAAGGAAAGAGTTAATAGTTTGGATTCTCTATCTGGGTTTTTTTTTAGCAGTTTGAAAAAACACACACAGGCTAAAATCCACTGTCCAGCAGCATCCAACTTGTGGAATTTTCAGTCCTCCCCAGCTGCTAGATAAGAGCTGGGCCATAAATCTTGAGTGGACATCTCCACACTCACACATACCTGTCCACATAAACAGGTCAGTTTGAATGCCATTGGTTCTTTCAAATATAAACTTAAGGTTAAAAGGGAATATAATTGGTCACTGATAGGTGTTCACTCTGAATGGGACAATTAAATACATACATGTTAATTGGTTGGTGCATTTAAAGGGGAAAGAGGCATTACCTATTTCCAGGAGAATTTGTAAGAGGCTGAAAGACAATGAAAAGGGTCTCTCTTACTTTGGAAGCTGGAGGGGGAAGCATAAGTTTGGAGCCTACCCTTTTAGCTATGTCCATGGAAGCTGGCAGTTAACACTGGGCACAGTGTCTCTTGTAAGGACAGGAAAGGGGTAAGTTAAGTACTAACATTTTTCAGTAATAGCCTTCTTCTTTTGTCATCTGTAATTTAAAATATTTGTTTACTTTTCTTGTATGAGTGTTATTCTCTTGTGTTGTAAATGTATATCCTGTAAATGCTCAGTGCACTTTCTGTTAAGTAAAAAGCTATTTATTTGCTCAACAGTTGTGACTGTAATGTTGTTTTTCTAAGGTAATATTTGGTTTCCACTGGCTGAGGTAAAATCTGTGTAACATCCGCCACCCGAGAGAGACACACTACCAGGCTTTAACTTATGCAATTGCACGTTTGATTATTCAAGTTTGTAAGCTTGAAGGAGGTGCCGGAAGAGAGTCCGGCTGGCGGCATCGAATACCCTAGGACAGACACCTCTCTAAAAGCTGTTTCAGCTAAGAGGGAGAGGTGGGTTGTCACAAGCCCCAGTTACAAAGTGGATGGTTTTGTTTAGGGCTAACCGGACCGTGTTTAACACAGTGTCTGTGGCACTCCCATAGACTGTTAATCCATAGTCAGCTGTGGGGAGGATGGAACTTGTAACTGCTACTTTTGTGGCTTCCG
Source organism: Neoceratodus forsteri (assembly GCA_016271365.2). Taxonomy (NCBI): domain Eukaryota; kingdom Metazoa; phylum Chordata; order Ceratodontiformes; family Ceratodontidae; genus Neoceratodus; species Neoceratodus forsteri. Next base: position 1,120,410,523 of record CM057449.1, on the reverse strand, counting down.
GGGTAAGATTGTGCCTATATCTTTATAGTGCTCCTAGTCTCCTGTTAATGTGGCAGATGATTTGATCGACATGTGATGCAAATGTTAGAGTCTGGCCAATGGTGACCCTGAGGTATTTGAAAGTTTCTAACTGTTCTAGAGGGTCACCATTAATGTTGAGGATATTGGGGGTTTGTACCTTAGTTCTCTTTTGTGTAGTTGAGAAGAGCAATGTTTTGGCCTTCTTGTAGTTGTGCAGAAGCTTGTCCTGTTGGAACCAATTCTTGAGGGATGCAAAGTCGCATTGGAGGTCTTGAGTAAGTAAATAAGTCCTGGCAGGGGGTTACCTGCACAGATGTCTGGATCATCTGTGTAAAGTAAGACAGCAGAACTAATGCAGGCTTCTGGAAGGTTATTGATGAAGAGGCTGAACAAAAGGTGCCCCAGGATGGAGCCTTGTGGCACACCTGATGTGACAGGCCTGGCTTCAGAAAGATCACCATTTACCTTAACCTGTTGCGATCTGCCTGAGAGATAGCTTTTAAACCAAAGAACAGTGTCCACAGAGAGACCTAACTTGGGTAGCTTTGTTAGTAGTAGTGTATGGTTTACTAAATCAAAGGCCTTGGTGAGGTCTCTGTAGATAGAGCCCACCAAGTGTCCTTTGTCAAGAGCCTTGTGTAGTACACTTGTATATTCAATTAGTGCAGTGTAGGTGCTGTGCATTTTACAGAAACCGTGTTGTTCACACTGGACATTACACTGGCTGAGGTATGGGATGAGTTGGTCAGATATAATTCTCTCAAGTGCTTTGGGCAGTGATGAAAGAATGGATATAGGCCTGTAGTTTGCAACTAATGTGCGGTCTCTACTTTTATGGATGGAGCTGACCAGGGCACTTTTCCATTCCTTGGGGAACTGTGAGAATCTGAGGGAGAGGTTAACAAGTTTAATCTGGGGGATGGAGAGCTCATCCAGGATCAGGGCAACTAGTTTCATATCAAGTGAGTCACTTCCCATCTTTGTTTTCCCAAGTACTCACTTAAAATAGCAGACTGTGTCCTTTACCGAGACAGATTTGAAGTGGAATTGTGGCCTACGTTGGTCTTTTTGGGTGTTGTCATGGGATACAGTGGTGGCAGTGCGTTTGTCTTCAGGTGGGAGGATGGTGCTAAGGTAGGTGAAGGCTTTATTGAATGAACTGGATATCTCAGTAAGGTCGAGTGTGATGCTTCCATTTGAGTTGAGCATTGTTGGTGATGTTTTTTCACCCCTTCCCAGGAGATCCTTTAGTGATTCCCAGAATGCCTTCCCCTTTTCCCTGCAGCTAGTTTTCTGCTCTTTATAAAAGTTAGCCTTAGTCTGTCCTTTTAGTACACCTATTCCCAGAAACATAGAACATAGAAACATATAATTTGATGGCAGATAATGACCGCTTGGCCCACCTAGTCTGCCCATTTTCTGATCTAACAGATAAGCTGCAGATCCTAGTTAACCAACAGCTTACTTCCTCCTACCCCCCACTAGGACTGCCTTATGTCTGTCCCATGCATTCTTGAATTCCTCCACTGTTCTTGACTCCATGACCTCCTCAGGGAGGCTGTTCCATGCATCCACAACCCTCTCTATGAAAAAATACTTCCTCACATTACCTCTGAGCCATCCACCTCAATCTTCAAATTGTGCCTTCTCTTGTTCACATCTCTTTTCTGAAAGATGCTACCCTCTTGGACTTTGTTGATTCCTTGAGGTACTTGAAAGTTTCTATCATGTCCCTCTCTCCTTCTTTCCTCAAGGGCATACGTATTAGGCTCCTTTAGTCTTTCTTCATTATGTCTTCTGGTGCAGATCCTGAACCATTTTGGTTGCCCTCCTCTGGACAGACTCCTCTGTCTATGTCTTTAGGAGATGGTGTCTCCAGAACTGCACACAGTACTCAGATGGGGTCTCACCAACTGTCTGTACAGAGGGATAACAACTTCCTGTTTTCTACTATTGATGCTTCTTCCTATGCATCCCAGTATCCCCCCAGCCTTCCTTACTGCCTTCTCACATTGCTTGCCCACCTTTAGGTCATCTGATATAATTATACCCAGGTCCCTTTCCATTTTTACTGTTGTCAATATCTCACCCCCCACTGTGTACACTTCCCCTGGGTTTTTGTTTCCCAGGAGCATTACCTTGCACTTCTTTGCATTGAATCTGTGCTGCCATACATTTGACCATTCCTCCAACCTTGCCAAGTCCCTTCTCATACTTTCCACTCCATCTTGTGTATCAACCCTATTGCAGATCTTTGTGTCGTCTGCAAAGAGACATACTTTTCCTTCCAGTTCCTCTGCAATGTCACTTATAAAGACATTAAAAAGGACCGGTCCCAGTACTGAACCCTGCAGTACCCCGCTAGTAACCATCCTTTCTTCACTGTGTACTCCATTAACTACTACCCTTTGCATCCTGTTGTCTAGCCAATTCTTTATCCAGGCTACCACCTTGGGACCCACTGCAAGGCTGGCTAACTTGTATATTAATCTTTTGTGTGGGACTGTATCAAATGTCTTGCTAAAATCTAGGTAGGCCATGTCCACAGCCCCTCCCTGGTCTACTACTTTGGTCACTCAGTCAAAGAAATCTATTAGATTCATCTGACATGACACCTTCCATCGTGAATCCATGCTGCCTTGGGTTCTGTGCCCCACTGGCCTCTAGGTACTCAACAATTCTTTCTTTCAGAAGTTCCATCATTTCCCTACCACTGAGGTCAAACTAACTGGTCTGTAGTTTCCTGCCTTTGTCTTGCTCCCACTTTTGTGAAGAGAAATCACATCTGCCCTCCTCCAGTCCTCAGGTACCACCCCATCCTCCCATGATTTGTTAAAGAGAGTAGTCAGCGGTGTCACTAGTTCTACCCTTAGTTCTTTTAGAATTCTTGGGTGAATCCCATCAGGCCCCATTGCTTTGTCCACCTTCAATTTTAGTATTTCTTTCAGTACCCTTTCTTTTGTAAATGGACTGGTATCAACCACTGTCTTCAGAGTGTTTCTCTTGTTTGGTTTAGGTACCTACCCCTCCTCTTCCTTTGTGAATACTGAGCAGAAATATTCTTTCAGTATCCCTGCTTTTTCACTGTCACCCTCTACCCACATTCCCTCCCCTTTATTAAGCTTCAGTATCCCTCCTTTGGTCTTTCTTCACTCCCTAATGTACCTATAAAAGGTCTTATCCCCCTTCTTAACAGAACTGGCTATCCTTTCCTCAGTTTGGCCCTTTGCTATTCTGACTGCCTTCCCAGCCTCTTTCTGCTTTAACTGATAAAGTTATCTGTCCTGTTCCATCTGTGTTTCCTTATATTTCCTGAATTCTATCCTTTTCTCCTTAACCTTAACCTTCCCTGCCATCTCTTTTGAGAACCATAGCGTTTTTTCCTTTGTTGTGTTTTATTGATTTGCTTTACACAAAGGCTTGTTGCCTCTGTGATGGCTGTTTTGATTACTCCCCATTGTTCTTCCACTCCTCCTTCTTGCCTGTTTGCTAGTACTTTTCTGAGGCACTCTCTCATTGCCCCAAAGTCAGCCCTCTTAAAGTCCAATACTCTTGCTTTTGCATGGCTTGATTGTATGGCTGTGTTTATCATGAACCACACTGTTTGGTGGTCGCTTGTTCCCAGATGGCTACCCACTTCTAAATCTGAGATTATTTCTCTGTCCCCATTTGAGAGTACCAGATCTAAGATTGCTCCCTCCTGAATGGGTTCCAATTCTAGCTGTCTGAGGCATGCCCCCTGTGGGGCATCAAGAATGACTCTGCTCTTGGATGTGCCTGCAACAAAGGTGCTCCAGTTAACATCTGGCATATTCAGGTCCCCCATCAACAATATCTCCCCTTTTTCTGCCATTCTAAGGAAGCCTTCTATCATTTCCATGTCCATTCCTTCCCCCTGAGATGGGGGTCTGTATACAACTCCCATGCGGATTGTGGTGCCATTTCCTGTCTCCAGGACAACCCAGAGTGCCTCATCTTCTCCCTGTTTACTCTTTAGTTCTGTTGCTTTGATCCCTTCCTTTACATAGAGAGCTACTCCTCCTTCTCCTCCTCTTTTACCCTCCATGTCCCTCCTGTAGATTGTGTATCCTGGTATGCTGACATCCCAGTCATGGTTCTCTGTGTACCATGTTTCTGTGACTGCCACAATATCCAGGAAACCCTCTTCCATCAAGGCCACTAGTTCAGGGAGCTTGTTACACAGACTATGGGCATTGGTACTGAACACCCTCCACTTTTTGATAGCCTTACCCCTTTTAGCCCCATTCCTGTCCTTACTGCCTTTGCCTTTTTTTACATTTACCTCTGTTCTGCTCCCTAATAACTTCTCTACCTTGGTGTTTACCTCACTAATTACCATGTTTTGTGGGGGGAGGCTGGGATTTCCCTGCTCCTTTTCAGTGCCTCCCCCATTGGCTAGTTTAAATGTTTGCCAATGAAGCATTTAAACCTCTCGCCTAGGATCCTGGTCCCCCCCCCAGACAAATGCAGACCATCACACCAATATAGGTCTACATCCCTCCAGGTGGCTCCCCAGTCCCCAATGAAGCCAAAACCCTGAGTTCCACACCAGTTTTTCAACCACTCATTGAATTCCCTGAGGAGTAGTGCCCTAGCATCACCCTTGCCATAGACAGGCAGCACCTCTGAGAAGGTTACCATAAGTGCTACTTGTCTAAGGCCCCTCCACAACTCTACAAACTCCTCTTGCACTGTTCTGATCCCATTCCTAGCCAGGTCATTTGTCCCTAGGTGGACAATGACATCCTAGCTACCCTGTATTCCTGCCAATGTGCTTACATGCCAGATTCCTTGACTTTGTGCCATAGATTATCCCTGTCCTGCATTTGAGCAAGCAGTGATGGTGTAACCCATGTGACAGAGTTCCCTCAGTTGACCCTTTTCTTGAAAGGGGCAACTTTATCTGCAACAACATTAAACACAGTAATGAAGTGGTTGAGGGCTGCATCAGTGTTGGTGGTGGAATCTAGCTGGCTCCAGTTTAGTTGGGCCAAGTGGGCTTTGAATGCACTCAGGGTGCCTTTGCAGAGTACCCTGTTGTAGGTTGTTTTGGGAACTGGCCGGGTTAGTTTGGCAGACCAACTGCACACAATTAGCGAGTGGTCGCTCACAACATCAGGCATCACAGTGACCTCCTTCAGCCTATCTGGGTGGGTAGTGATGACCCAGTCTATAAGGGTTGAAGTGCCTGTTTTGTAATTAGTTCTGGTGCTTTCTGCAACAGCTTGTGTAAAGTAAAGATTGCATATTTGGTCTTTGTAACCTGTGCTAGATTTTGCCTTCCAATTGACATTAAAATCGCTCACTACTACAGTTTCTCGATTCTGGCTTACTTGCTTATAATGCAAGGCAAAAGTGTCTAGTCCGACTTGTTGCTTTCCTGGGGCAAGGTACTGTAAACAGTCATAAGGGTTAGGTTTTTCCTCCCATTCCCTAATGTTGCATGTACTGCTAGGCACTCACAGCTATCATTGGTCCCATCTAGTGTGATTTTATAACCTTGCAAAGTGTTTCATAGGTAGACAAGGCATCCACCTCCACATTTACCTATACAGTCTAACCAGAAGTGGTTTTACGCTTGAAGGGAGATAGAGGTGTTGGGGGTTTTAGAGGATAGCCATGTCTCAGTGAATGAGATGATGTCTGGCTGGTTTTGTCTCACCCAAGCTTTGAACTGAGCCATCTTTGGTAGGAGGCTGCCAACATTCAAGAAGGCAATTTTTAAGGTAACCTGGGGGGGCCTTGTCCAAGTTCACCCCCTGGGGTGGACCAGGATTGTGGTGGATGTTACCTGATCTTAGTAATATTATCCACAGCACCAGTCTGAGAAAGTACTGCCATTGCTGGTGCCTTCTTTATTTTAAGGTACAGTATGCTACTGTGGGATAGGTCCCCTAGGAGGTTTAGGCCATATAGTGGTCATGGCAGGGGTGCTGCCCTAGTCAGTGACTTGGAAGGGCTTGTTATAGTTGAGTAACAGAGGGGGCTTCTCTGCAGCTCACTTGCAATAGCAATCCCACAACCTGTCTCTCAAGGGATAGTTATTAATTGGGGTTTATTTAGTTATTAATTGTTAGACCAGAGTGCACCCTAAGCCCTGTTGCTTGAGGTGACAGTAAAGCAAAGAGTGTCACCACTAGGAGGGTTCAGGCAGGTGGGGGTTTTCCAATGTGAGTGTGCATGATAACTAATTGCACCCTTGGAAAGTTAGAGGATGGAGAGATGTTTCAGTATAAGGCCGTGGTGGTATGTAGGGTGGGTGCCTGACCTAAATCAGAAGCAGTTGGGTGAAGTAGCACCACCTGATGTTAAGTGGATGAGCAGGTGGGAAATTGGGGGATTGATACAGCTCTGCAGACTAGAAGGTGACGATTGGGTTCCCTCTAGTGTACGGTGCTGATAAACTGCAGATGGGATAGTGGGCTGAAAAAAAAAGAATGCAGACAATTAATATGACTCTAGTAAAAATGATAAGGTGCCTGTAACGCAAATAAATGCAGTCACTTAATGTGATGCTCACAAAATCCAGGCAGTTAAGGTAACTCTGAAGATCTACTAAAGTGTCCCAGTTATCCAAATGAAATTAAGGTAGCATTGGTAAACAAGTAAAGATACAGCAATAAATGGCAGAAAAAACTCAGGTGCAGAGAGTATCAGCTGCAGTCTGCCAACTGCTAGTCCAATCCTATTTAAGACTGGAAACTGAAAGATTTAAAAAATGGTGGCAACATAAAATACAGTCCAAGTGTAGGAGGGAGCCTGGAGAATGGCTGGTTCTTATGTCCGAGCCACGTACCTGGAGAAGCTTGCACTGAAGTGGCGGCTGCAGCTCTCCAGTCCCGAGGGTTGTCCAAACAGGGGAGGGCTGAAAGTCATGGTAGGTGCCCTCTGTCACACTGGAGTAGCTAACATTGAAGTGGCAATTGTGGCTCTCTGGTCCTGTAACTTGTATATTTTGAAAAATTCTTTGACTAAGCAATTCAATTCCCAATCTTAACAGCTTTCGTCAGAAATATGGCACGTTTTTCCAAAATATCCACATTTTCTGCATTGAAGAATAGGTCCAGTACAAATCTTGTTGTACATATAATGTTCCTATTATCTTATCTAGAAATTTATTTCTGATTTGAGTTTACCAAGGGTAGCACAATGTTGCAAATAATAATCCTCAACTTCTGTAAACCACAGTCACAATTAATGAATGGAGCATTCTCCTTTCTCCATCTTTGATTCATAACACTGTGAGGAAATGCCTCAGATCTGAAAACAGTAAGGATGTCCCTGTATTTCAGATCAGATAGTGGGCCAGATTCTTAAAAGGTTTTGGGACTAAGTCCCATACCACAACTCCAGTTGCGGATCAAACTCATTGCAGCTGTGGAAACTGGCATTCTCATCTGCAGCAGCTACAGAAGATGTTATGGCTGGTCCTAGTAGCCATAACATTTTTTCTGCAGCTGCAAGGATTTCTGTGGCAACACCACCTGCAAGCTGTTGTAAATCACAGACCTGATCATAAACCAGCTCCGCTTTTGAGAATATCATAGATTAAGGAGAAACTGTGGTTCCGCAAGTGGCAACCCACTTGCGCCGACTTTTTCCCACAGTGGCGGCAGTGAAAGGAGGCTGTGCACCTGTGGACTGGGTTTAGAATCCCAGTCCCAGACAACTGGTAGGTTTTGTATTTTTTACACTGTTGGACTTGTGCTCCACCACCTGTGTTTTGCCCCATTCCAGTGTTTAACCCCCCCAGAAGTTGGTTATTTAAATGGGGGTGTTCAGGGGGCAGGGGAATGGAGCACCCCACAAAAACACAAGATTAGTCTGCCATTTTCATGGATATTGTAATTGACAGTGTGGTACATTGCTTCACAGTTTTTGTGTGTAACATAATGACCCCATGGACTCACTCAAGTCTATTTTACTGAGAAAGGTAACTGTGCTGTAATCAGTTGCCCAGAATTGATTTGACTCCAAAACCACATCTTTTTATGCAAAGTCTGATTTTTATTGATAGAATCTACTAGTCAATTGTCCATATCAGTCAATATCTGACAGTTATTACTGATCAGTACATTATACTCTGATTCAAGCGGACCCTTTTATTATTTATTTTTTATTTTAGTCTTTGGTAACCGGGTAAGGCCCACTCAGCACAAGTGCCTGTTTCAGGGGTGACCTGGGAGCTCTGAGTAGTTAAGTGACTTGCTCAGAGTCACACAGTATGCAAGAGGAGGTTGTGAGAATAAAAAGCAGGTCTTGTCTGCTGGATATACCAAGCTCATTCACACCTCGTTCCTCTAACCTCTAGGCTATACTGCCAGCCCAAATTCTCCGTATGCAAGTCTCAATTTTTTTTGCTAATGTTCATTAAGTTCAGCAGGAGCAAAAAAGGCATAGCCCATAATAGCTCCTATTAGGATAAATCATAATATTTCATGGTCCCTATTGTAGTAATATATTTATTGAGATTTTTTTTGAAGTTTTCTCTTGTGATACTTGAGATGACTTTAATAGGTAATCTATTCCAAAGTGAAGCTGTCCGTAGGGTATAAAAGTATTTTAAATTTTTGGTTTTAAATCTCTCAAGCTTAATCTGTATTGGATGTCCCCTGGTATTTAGTTGGTCATTCTTATATTCAATTTCTAGAACCAATGTTAATAAAGGGTTGTTTAGTATGTTAAAAAAAACACGGAGATCACCTCTCTGCCTTCTGACCTCCAGGCTATGTAGTCCTAACTTATCTAATCTGTCTTTGTATGAATATTGGTTCAACATGGTTATTGATTTGGTATATCTTCTTTGTATTTTTTCTAATTTATCAATTTCCATTGTTTTATATGGAGACCATATCGAAGATCCATAGTCCAAGATAGGTCTCACATAAGAGAGATATAGTGGCAGTAATACTTCTATTTTTCTGCTCCTAATATTTCTTTTAATTGCTAATATTACCCTGTTTGCTTTGGCAATAATGGAGGTTTGTTGTTCTTTAAAGTTTAATTTATCAATAAGAAACCCTAAATCTTTTTCAGGGGCTTTAATTTTGATTGATGTCCCATCCAAATAATAAACATAATTTGAGTTATGTCGACCACTATGCAAAACACAGCATTTCTCAATGTTGAGCTGTACCCCAATTTTTTTACCCATGTGCTTAATACATTGATATCATTTTGTAAGGTCTGAAATTGTTCAATGTTTTACATGGGCCACAGATTTTTGTATTGTCTGTGTATTTCATAATAGTGTTACTAGTATTATTATCATCCAAATCTGCCATGAAAATCTGAAAAATTAGGGGTCTGATTACTGATCCCTGCGGTACTCCACTTGTTACCTGGCCTTCAGTGGATTGGTGGCCTCGTACTGAGACTATCTGGGATCTGTCTTGAAGCCAGTCATTTATCCACCTTTCAATACAGTTATCAATTTTATACTTTTGTAATTTTTGATGTATTGCCCAATGTGGGACTTGATCGAAAGTCTTACTCAAGTCAAACAAAAGTATGTCTACGGGGACTCCATTATCACTCATACTGCTAACATGATTATAAAAGCTAACCAAATCTGTGGTACAGGAGTATCCCTTTTTGAAACCATGCTGGTTCTGATTAAACAGTGGATCTTTGTTATTATGTTGATTAATTCAATCTTTTATTAAGGTTTCCAGTGTTTTACACATTATTGATGTAAGGCTTATGGGCCTGCAATTGGATACCAAGATTTTACTGCCACCTTCATGAATAGGTGTAACTTTGGATTTTTTTCCATTTCTGGTCAAATTCCCGGTGTTGAGTGTTTTTTTATAAAGTGATTTTAATGGTAACCAGATATTATCTTTAATAATTTTAAGCATAGTAGAATTTATGTTATCCAATCCAGGGACACTGTGATCTTTAATGTTTTCAATTCCTGTAATTAATTCTTCTTTTGAGAAACTATGATTCCCTTCCATTATCCCATAATCTCTTAGTATGTTTTGTACAGTCTGTTCTGCATATACGGAGCAGAAATAGTTATTAAATTAGTTTACAATTTCTATAGGCTCTGAGATGACATTATTATTAACTGTAATTGTAGTTAATTCTCCCTTACTCTGTTTCAGATAACTAATGTAGCTAAAAAACTGCTTACCATTGGATTTTGAAGCATTTTTTGCTAAGTGTAATTCATACTCTTTTTTTGGCTTTGTTCATTTTGTTCTTACATTTGTTTTTGATTTGCTTCAATTTTAACCAACTAGATTCTGTTTTATTTTTAATGTATCGTCCATATATTTTGTTTTTCTTTTTTATTAACTTGAATAAGCTTTTGATTAACCATCTAGGTTTTCTTCCATATTTATTATATTTATTAACTTGTTTAACATGGGCATTCATGGTATTGTGTATTGTGGTTTTAATATATGCCCACAACTCATCTACAGTTTTCCCTGTTAGTACTTCCTCCTATTATATCCTACTTAGATTTCTGTATATTCCCTCTGTATTTGCAGTTTTGTATAAGTAAATCTTTGTGCAGCCAACAATGGGTGGATTTTCATAGTCCAAACTAAACAAAACAGAAGAATGATCACTATTACCTACAGGTGACACAGTTTCGCATTTTGTTATATTAATATCACTGGGATCACGTGATGGCACTGTAGCACCAGCAGCATCACAGACCGGCTCCCGACTTGAACACCAGCTTCTATCTACAAAACGCTTCAAATTCTGCAATCTTCTCTCCAATAATGTCTATATAGGCTTCTAATAGCATTCTGGAGACATCAGAGGTGAAGCTACAGGAGAACAAGCAGAAATCTTGCTAGAACACAATCTGGAGCCTAGGCATAATGGAGGCAGAAATGTGCCAGGCTCTCCTGGTTCATACTCCCCCGCAAACACCAGAAAAGGGGCCCAAGAGACAAAAAGGGCAGTCTGGGACCTCCGCCAAAACTGCAACAACTTCAGCAAATGCACAAGCCAACATACCTCTCTCAGAGAAAAGATTTCTGGAACAGCTTCATCCGTTTAAGCTTGCTTTACAAAAATTAACTGCAGAGCTCAAATCTCTCCTCAGAGACCTTGCAGATGCTAACAGAGCTATCTCTGATACTACAGTCCATGTCACATCTTTAGAGGGCTGGAAACATACTACGGACACTGAAATAACCAAGCAACAACAAAGGCTGCACAAAATGGAATCTAAACTTGAAGATCTGGAAGGCCATAGTAGAAGGAATAATTTCTTAATATTCAGCCTTCCAGAAGAAGCTGAGAGAGCAATGCCAATCAGTTTTCTCCAAAAAATGCTCACTAAGATAGCGGGGCCCCTCTCCCAATAATACTACATATGTTATTGAGAGGGCCCACCACTCATTAAGACCAAAACCAGAGTCTGACAAACCACCTTGCCCTCTCATTATAAAATTCCTGAATTACTTAGACAAGACTCACATTTTGGGCCAGGTCAGGGAGACACAACAAGTTCTGTGGGAAGGACAACAGCTTTGGTTCACCCAGGATCACCCTCTACCATTAGGCAAAGGTGTGCTGAATACCTTCCCCTGGTGATGAAACTGATTGCAGTAGGAATTAGATATAAAGTCAAGTATCCCTCTCGTTTTGCGGTTCTAGTCTCGGGCTCATGGCATAACTATGAATAGTACAGCAAGCTCTCTCGGCATTGCAATCTCTGCTTCCTGAGCTGTTTTCTTCTTGTTAAAGAACTTTTACAACACCAGGTGCTCCCTTGACAAAATGTCTGCATGAATGTGCAAAGGTTGATTCCATGGATGCCGGCTGTTGCGAGTTGTGCCCACAGGAGGCCAGCAAAACTCCAAGAATATCTATTCACTTCCATTTAATAGAAGTTGTTTTGCAAGTACTTTCTTTATCCCAAATGGGGTTGCTGGACCTGTTTCTAATGATATTAAGCTATGGGAATACTTATTTTTACTTATTTACTTCTCTGACCATTTGTTAGATTCCTAAATCATTTTAATTACATTTTTTCCTTTTTTATTTTTTAGCAATAATATAGAAATTTCAGGTCCTGCATTGTAGTTAAATGTCATTTCAATTGATATAATGGAGAGAAGACTTCATTCTCTTTCATGTTTTTTTTTTGTTTCAATTAAGTTGTTCAAGGGTGGGGGCAGGTTAGTGGTAGTGGCAGGGTAACAGGGCGTTATGTGTTTTACAAGGAGGTGGGTGGCTTTTTGCAGCTGTTTGCTTAATATATCTTTTGATATTCACAATCTGCATATTGAAACCCAAACGGTGGATAATCTTAGTTAATCACGTTCCATGTTGGTTCAAAATGGATTTTTTTCTTTACTCTGTGGTTAAAGGGGAAAGGGATATAAGATGGGATTGGGGAAGGTATGGGTGGGTCGATATTGTATATATATATTCATACTTTGAGGGTTCTTATGTCTTGGCTATGGAGTTTAAGAATCAGAATTATGAGATTGGGTTATATGGAATTAGAGGTGTTAGTGGGAGGGGGAGGGGGTATGTTTGTAGCATAGAAACATAGAAACATAGAATTTGATGGCAGATAAGGACCACTTGGGCCACCTAGTCTGCCCATGTCCCTACCTAATGGATAAACTGCAGATCCTAGTTAACCAACAGCCTACTTCCTCCTACCCCCCCACTAGAATTGCCTTATGTCTGTCCCATGTATTCTTGAAATCCTCCACTGTTTTTGACTCTACAACCTCCTCAGGAAGGCTGTTCCATGTATCCACAACCCTTTCTGTGAAGAAATACTTCCTCACATTACCTCTGAGCCGTCCCCCCTCTATCTTCAAATTGTGCCCCCTTGTTTTTGCACATCTCTTTTTCTGAAAGATGCTACCCTCTTGGACTTTGTTGATTCTTTTGAGGTATTTGAAAGTTTCTATCATGTCCCCCCTCTCCCTCCTTTCCTCGAGGATATACATCTTTAGTTCTATTAGTCTTTCTTCATATGTCTTCTGATGCAGACCCTGCATCATTTTGGTTGCCCTCCTCTGGACAGCCTCCATCCTGTCTATGTCTTTGCGGAGATGGGGTCTCCAGAACTGTACACAGTACTCCAGATGTGGTCTTACCAACTGTCTGTACAGAGGGTCAAGAACTTCCTGTTTTCTATTGGAGATGTCTCTCTGTATGAATCCCAGTATCCCCCCAGCCCTCCTTACTGCCTTCTCACATTGCTGGCCCACCTTTAGGTTGTCTGATATGACTACCCCCCAGGTCCCTTTCCATTTTTGTTGTTTTCCCAAGTACTCACTTAAAATAGCAGACTGTGTCCTTTACCGAGACAGATTTGAAGTGGAATTGTGGCCTACATTGGTCTTTTTGGGTGTTGTCATGGGATACAGTGGTGGCAGTGTGTTTGTCTTCAGGTGGGAGGATGGTGCTAAGGTAGGTGAAGGCTTTATTGAATGAACTGGATATCTCAGTAAGGTCGAGTGTGATGCTTCCATTTGAGTTGAGCATTTTTGGTGATGTTTTTTCACCCCTTCCCAGGAGATCCTTTCGTGATTCCCAGAATGCCTTCCCCTTTTCCCTGCAGCTAGTTTTCTGCTCTTTATAAAAGTTAGCCTTAGTCTGTCCTTTTAGTACACTTATTCCTAGAAACATAGAACATAGAAACATATAATTTGATGGCAGATAAGGACCGCTTGGCCCACCTAGTCTGCCCATTTTCCGATCTAACAGATAAGCTGCAGATCCTAGTTAACCAACAGCTTACTTCCTCCTACCCTCCACTAGGACTGCCTTATGTCTGTCCCATGCATTCTTGAATTCCTCCACTGTTCTTGACTCCATGACCTCCTCAGGGAGGCTGTTCCATGCATCCACAACCCTCTCTATGAAAAAATACTTCCTCACATTACCTCTGAGCCATCCCACCTCAATCTTCAAATTGTGCCCCCTTGTTCTTGCACATCTCTTTTTCTGAAAGATGTTACCCTCTTGGACTTTGTTGATTCCCTTGAGGTACTTGAAAGTTTCTATCATGTCCCCTCTCTCCCTTCTTTCCTCAAGGGCATACGTATTAGGCTCCTTTAGTCTTTCTTCGTATGTCTTCTGGTGCAGATCCTGAACCATTTTGGTTGCCCTCCTCTGGACAGACTCCACTCTGTCTATGTCTTTGCGGAGATGGTGTCTCCAGAACTGCACACAGTACTCCAGATGGGGTCTCACCAACTGTCTGTACAGAGGGATAACAACTTCCTGTTTTCTACTATTGATGCTTCTTCCTATGCATCCCAGTATCCCCAGCCTTCCTTACTGCCTTCTCACATTGCTTGCCCACCTTTAGGTCATCTGATATAATTATACCCAGGTCCCTTTCCATTTTTACTGTTGTCAGTATCTCACCCTCCATTGTGTACGCTTCCCCTGGGTTTTTGTTTCCCAGGTGCATTACTTTGCACTTCTTTGCATTGAATCTAAGCTACCATACATTTGACCATTCCTCCAACCTTGCAAAGTCCATTTTAATCCTTTCTACCCCACCTTGTGTATGAACCCTGTTGCAGATCTTTGTGTCATCTGCAATGATACATACTTTCTCTTCCAGTCCCTCTGCAATGTCACTTATAAAGACATTAAAAAGGACCTTCCCCAGTACTGAACCCTGCAGTACCCCACTAGTAACCCTCCTTTCTTCACTGTGCTCTCCATTTACTATTATCCACCGTGTCCTGTTGTCCAACCAGTGGTTTACCCAGGCTACCACCTGGGACACACTCCCAGGCTGGCTAATTTGTTTATTAATCTTTTGTGCGGGACTGTGTCAAATGCCTTGCTAAAGTCTAGATGGGCCATGTCCACAGCCCCTCCCTGGTCTACTGCTTTGGTCATCCAGTCAAAGAAATCAATTAGATTTGTCTGACATGACCTTCCTGCTGTGAATCTATGGTGCCTTGGGTCCTGTGCCCCACTGGCCTCTAGGTACTCAACATTTCTTTCCTTCAGAAGTGATTCCATCATTTCCCTACCACTGAGGTCAAATTGACAGGTCTGTAGTTTTCTGCCTCTGTCTTGCTCCCACTTTTGTGAAGGGGAATCACATCTGCCCTCCTCCAGTCCTCAGGTACCACACCATCCTCCCATGATTTATTAAAAAGGGTAGTCTGTGGTGTTACTAGTTCTTCCCTTAGTTCTTTTAGAACTCTGGGGTGAATCCCATCAGGCCCCATTGCTTTATCCACCTTCAGTTTTAAGAGTTCTTTCAGAACCCTTTCTTCTGTGAAAGGACTAATATCAACCCCCCTATCCAAAGTGCTTCTATTGACCAGATTAGATATTTCCCCCTGCTTTTCCATTGTGAATACTGAGCAGAAGTATTCATTCAGTATCCCTGCTTTTTCACTGTTGCTATCTGCCCAACCACCTTCCTCTTTGTTCAGCCTCAGTATCCCTGCCTAAGTCCTTCTTTGCTCCCTAATGTACCTATAAAAGGTTTTATCCCCCTTCTTAATTGATTTGGCTATCTTTTCCTCAATTAGGGCCTTTGCTATTCTGACTGCCTTACCAGCTTCCTTCTGTTTTAACTGGTACAGTTCTCTGTCCTGCTCTTTCTGTGTTTCCTTATACTTCCTGAATGCTATCTTTTTCTCCCTTACCTTCCCCGCCACTTCTTTTGAGAACCATAGTGTTTTTTTCTTTCATTTTGATTTGTTTATTTGCTTCACACAAAGGCTTGTTGCCTCTGTGATGGTGCTTTTGATGTTTCCCATTGTTGCTGCATCCCACCTTCTTGCCTGTTTGCTAGTGCTTTTCTGAGGCACGCTCCCATTTTGACAAAATTAGCCCTCCTGAAGTCCAGTACCTTCACTTTTGTGTGGCTTGACTCTACAGCTAAGTTTATCATGAATCACACTGTTTGGTGGTCGATTGTTCCCAGATGGCTACCCACTTCAAGATCAGAGATCCTCTCTCCATCCCCATATGAGAGTACCAGGTCTAAGATTGCTCTCTCCTGAGTGGGTTCCAAAACTAGCTGTCTCAGGCATGCCTCCTGTAGGGCATCAAGAATGGCCCTGCTCTTGGATGTGGCTGCAGCAAAGGTGCTCCAGTCAACAACTGGCATATTCAGGTCTGCATCAGCAATATCTCCCCTTTCTATGCCATCCCAAGGATGTCTTCTATCATTTCCTTGTCCATTTCCTCCCCCTGAGACAGGGGTCTGTACACAACTCCTGTGCAGATTGTGGAGCCATTTCCAGTCTCCAGGGTGACCCACAGTGCCTCCTCTCCTCCCTGTTTTCCCTTTAGCTCTGTTGCTTTGATCCCTTCCCTTACATAGAGAGCTACTCCTCCTCCTCTTCTTCCCTCCCTGTCCCTCCTGTAGATTGTGTACCCTGGTATGTTGACATCCCAGTCATGGTTACATAGAAACATAGAAGTTGACGGCAGATAAGGACCGCAAGGCCCATCCAGTCTCTGTGTATCATGTTTCTGTGACTGCCACAATATCCAGGCATCCCTCTTCCATCAAAGCCACCATTTCAGGAAGTTTTTTACCTAGACTATAGGCATTGGTACTCATTACCTTCCATTTTTTTATGGCTTTATTTCTTTTGGCCCCATTTCTGTCCCTATTGCCTTTGTCTTTTTCTCCATTTACCCCTGCCCTTCTCCCTATCAACTGCTCTATCTTGGTGTTTACCTCACTAATTACCCTGATTTCTGGGGGGGGGCTAGGATTTCCCTTCTCCTCTTCAGTGCCTCCCCCCTTGGCTAGTTTAAATGCTTGCCATTGAAGCATTTAAACCTATCACCTAGGATCCTGGTTCCCTCCAGGATAGATGAAGACCATCGTGCCTGTATAGGCCTGCATTCTTCCAGGTGGAGCCCCAGTCCCCAATGAGGCCAAATCCCTGAGCTCTACACCAGCTTTTCAACCAGAGTTCCCTAGCCTCATCCATGCCATAGACAGGTAGTACTTCTGAGAAAGTTACCATGTGTGCTACTTTTCTAAGGCCCCTTCCCAACTCCACAAACTCCTGTTGCACTGCTCTGATCCCATTCTCAGCAAGGTCATTCATCCCTAGGTGGATAATGACATCCAGCTCCCTCCCCCTTGCTTCTGCTCCCATGATCCTGATGATTCATTTCCTGTCTCTCCAAGCCTTGGCGCTGGGCAGGCACCTTACCTCCCTCTCCCTTCCCTCCCCCAGTTCTCCCCCTAACAATTGAGTCCCCCAGCAGGAGTTATTTCATTCCCCTGTGGGGTCCTGGGCCACCCTCCTGTGGGTCTCCATTATGGAGGTTCCCAGCATCTCCCTTGGTCTTCACTGCAGGTGCCTCCATAGAGGAGCCATGCTTTGTCAGAGTGGTGAATGAATTGTGGAGAGGCACAACTGGAGGGATGCCCCTCTGTTCTACCACCCTCACCCTCCCTGAGCCCACTGTGGTCCAACCATGCCTCTTTTTTGGCAACCTCTGAGGTAGTGACAGTGGCCTGGGTTGTCCCTGGGTGGGGGAGCAGGTTTCCCTAATCCTTGCCAGGGCAGCATGGAGACGAACAACCTCCTCCCTCAGACCAGATAGGTGCCTGCAAATAGGGCAGCAACGCAGTCTCCAGAATGTCTCCCAGAAGACTGCTGCTCCACAGCCAGTGCATTGCACCACTCCCCACATGTCTGTGTCCCTTCCAGTTACAGATGCTTTTTTGTTCTTGTTTTAGTGTGTGCAAGCTTGTGAGTGTCTCTACCCCCTATTCAGTGTGCTGTGCCTGTAAGGATATGAACAGGTGTATGTTGTAAGCAGTTTTGGGGAAGTGATGTCAGAGCCCCTGCAAAGGAAGTTTTGCACTTGGGGCGGGTGGGGTGAGGGAAGGGTGGGTGGGAGTAAACCTATGCTGTCTAGAAACAATCACCTACAACTGTTACCCTCCACCCCAGGAAGCGCCTTCTTTCCTTTCAGACACATATTTCACACAGGCTAAGTCACATGTCTACTCACAACTGACTGCAAATATCTCCCAGCTACAGTTCCTCCCTGGCAAATTAAAGTTAAAACTTAAAACTAAGAACTAGTGATACACGGATATCCGACTCGGAGATTTGATCTGGTTGGATATCAGACTTTTTCCACATATCCAAACTGATCATTTTTTAAATTTAAATCAGGTCAAGTCGAGTATTTTAAAATGCATCTGCCCAAGAAAGCCAGGGTGGAGTAAAGACTAAATATATTAGGCAGCTTCAAAAATGGACTAGTTGCTGTCTCTCAGGAACAGTACACTTTGTGGTCTCTTGACACCCAGAAGTCACAAGAGGCATACCTCCAAAAAGCACAGCAAGCAGGATCATCTGACAGACAGGGTGAGATCAAGGAGTCCAGGAACTGACTTGCATCCCCCCCACCCAGACACTACAAACCACTCAGCAGTTCTGGTCCCTGCAGCTGTGATTCCTGCAACTGCATAATTCAGGATCAGCCCCAATGCAACAAGATGGAACTCCTGCTCACCACAGATGGTAAAGGAAACCTGGGCAGAAATGGCAGCAGCTACTCCTCTCATCAATTAATTTGCCCCAGTTGCCTCCAGTTACACCCATCATCAGCTGATACTACAGACCATATTGCACTTTCCGACTGCCATTGCCAAAGCTCTTCTCTCCAATCCAGGCTGTACTGGCAGAATTAGAGGTACTGCATTTCTGCCTCCTAATTGGTCAAAAATCTTGCAGTGCTTTATAACGGAAAATATAGTGAACACATCTATCAAACGTTATTAGGGGAGCAACCCATAACATCTTGCACTATAATTTTCAATGTAGTCTCTGCTGTGTAGAATACTAGCACTGGTGACAGAATCTGAGACACTACAAGAGCATAATTTTTTTAACTTGCATTAATTTCCAGCCAACCTCATTTTGCTGGTTGTAAGCATGTTACGGCAGGTTAGACAGATGACCCATGTCACATTAACTACTATCGGACCCGATGTTGAACCGATCTGGTCGGATAGTAGCTGCAGGATATCCGGATCCGATATCCAGCATAAAAATGATTTCAGTGCATTTCTACTAAGAACAGTCCAGCGCAGAAACAGAATCAATACTAGTTACTTACACAGGTCCAAAAAGTAATAATTCAGTTCAGTGTAGTGTAGAAAATAACCTCCTTGATTCAAGGAAGCTGTGGCTGCTTTCTCACTCTCCTTGTCTCAGGCTCAGCAGACAGAGACCACAAACAACTCTGGTTATAAATCCTCAGTTCAACTAGGCCCCTTTCAGCTCCTCCCCTTAACAGTTTCAGCTCCTCCCCTTAACAGACACGTATTTCACACAGGCTAAGTAACAGGTCTACTCACAACTGACTGCAAATATCTCCCAACTATAGTTCCTCCCTAGCAAATTAAAGTTAACACTTACAACTGAGAACATTCCACCCAAAAAACAGAATCAATACTAGTTACTTACACAGGTCCAAAAAGTAATAATTCAGTTCAGTGTAGTCTAGAAAATAACCTCCTTGATTCAAGGAAGCTGTGGCTGCTTTCTCACTCTCCCTGTCTCAGGCTCAGCAGGGGAAGTCTGCCACTAAGAAGGCTGGGTTCAAGTTAATTCCAGTAATTGGTATTGGTTGCCTAATTATAAATTTTATGATGTTTTTTCTTACTTTAATATTTCATATGCCGGGGATTAGATACTGCTCATGGAACATAAAAGGGGCTAAAACCCCAGCTAAGTGGACTAAAGTCCTGCTCCATATTAAAAATTTACAAATGGACGCAGCTTTTCTACAAGAGACGCATCTCTTGGCTACTCATAGCCACTATTTCTATAGAATTTGGGTAGGTCAGGTATTTGAATCTGGTATAAATACAAGGAAAATCGGGGTTGGCATACTAATATCCCGTAAAATTCCATTTTGGCTTATACAAGAAGTTGCAGACCCTGAGGGTAGATTTATCATAGTGAGGGGCCTTTTAGGTCATTCTGAAGTTATATTGGGCTCCATTTATGGACCTAACAATGATGATCCAGAATTTTTTGCTTCCCTTATGGTCACACTTGCTCCTTGGACTAAGCTTCCAATATTCCTGGGGGGAGATTGGAACCAGGTCCTTTCTAATAAATTAGATAGATCTGGTCAGAGTAGACAAACTCCCTCACCTGGACAAAAAGCTCTTCATGAGTTAATGCAATCTCTTGGCATCCCTGGAGGCTTAAGTACCCTAACAATAGAGAATATTTGTTTCATTCCCTCCCACACCATACTTTCTCTCACATAGATTTCTTTCTACTGACTATTGATCACCTTCCCGGGGTTTCTTTAGTATATTATTCATCCAAGGTTATCTCAGATCACTGTATTGCACATCTCCAGTTGGATCTCATACCAAATATACACAGAGACAGAATTTGGAAACTTAATAATCAAATCTTGTATTCCAAAGAGCATGTCCAATGTCTGCGAAATTTTATTAATAATTATATGGAATTCAATGTCCCATCCATGCCAAAAGAAGATTTTCTTTGGCTCACTGAAATGTGTATTAAGGGGGGAATTAATTTGTTTAGCGACTAAGTGTAAGAGGCAGAGGACTGCAGCTCTCTCTTCTATATTGGCTCAGATAACAGATTTAGAGAGATGCCTCTCTCCTTCCTCTTCTACAGAGGAGTGGGAAAAGGTTGAATCTCTCCATGCCCAATACAACCATTTAATAGCTGAAAAAGCAGAATTTATTATGCTTCATTCCAAAATAACTTACTTTGATCAAGGGGAGAGGACTGGGAAACTTCTGGCTCTCAGACTTCATACTCAGATGGCCAACAGAATAGTTCCCTCTATTTATTCACCTTCAGGCGAGCTCTTCACTTCTCCCCCAGACATTGTGAAAACTTTTTGTGACTATTATCAACAATTATACTCGGCCTCTACATCCCCACATCTCTTTCAGTGACTGGATTCATTTATTCAAGATATTAGTCTCCCAGTGTTGTCAGATATTCAAATAGACAGATTAAAAGCACCTATCACTTTAACAGAAGTCTGTGAAGCCATAGATTCATTGGCGGTAGAGAAATCACCCATACCTGATGGTTTTACAACCAATTTCTACAAAACATTTAAAGATACTTTAGCACCCATTCTCCTAGATACTGTCCACTACATATTCAATAAGGGAATATTAGATACTTCATTGACCCTTGCCACCATTGTGATACTTCCTAAACCCAACAGAGAACCCCTACAGCTCAATAACTGCAGACGTATCTCTCTTATAAATGTGGATCTCAAAATTCTTGCTAAAATTCTCTCTTCTAGATTAAGCCAAGTTTGGGAACATCTTATTAGCATGGAACAAGTTGGGTTTATTAAGAATAGACTCTCCTCACACCATCTTAGAAAAATAGCCTATCTTTTCTCTGCATCCAGGGATTCTGACATACCAGCAGCTTTGGTTTCCCTGGATGCAGAAAAAGCTCTTGATAGGGTTTCATGGGATTATCTTTTTATGCTACTATCCAAATACCATATTCCTCTGGAATTTATTCAATGGGTTAAAATTCTTTATGCTTCTCTGACAGCTCAAATTCAATGCAATGGCATTTTCTCTACTCCCTTTTCTTTAGCTCAGGGAACCGGTCAAGGTTGCCCCCTTTCCCCTTATCATTAATTTTTATTTAGAACCTCTTATCAGGAAAATTAAATCCTCACTTGTAATGGGCATATCAATAGAAACTCGAATATAACATTTCTGCATAAGCAGATGACTTACTCCTGCATATTTCTAACCCTACTCAATCCTTCCCTGCTGTATTTCAACTCATCTCCAAGTCTGAATCATTTTCAAATTACAAACTAAATCTGTCAAAAATGGAATTTCTTCCCCTTAATAAATATACTATGAAGGCCAATGTGGCTCATTTGGAGATACAATGGCACTCTGAAAAACTGGAATGTCTTGGGGTTTATCTTCATCCCCCACCACAAATCATGAAAAAACTTAATTTAGATACTCTCGCTAATACTTTATCAGAAGATTTTAAGCGATGGTTGAAGCTACCACTAACTCTGTTGGGCCATGTGAGTATAATTAAAATGAATGTGCTACTGCGCTTACTATGCCCCTTACAGATGTTCAACTGGGCACTCCCGCTTTCATGGTTCTCACAAGTCCATGGTATCCTGAGTAAGTTTATATGGCAAGGTAAAAAAGTAAGATGGAACTATCTTAAACTTACTAGACTGAAAGCAGATGGTGGTATTCAAGCCCCAAATTTGTTATATATATATATATATATATATTACTTAGCAATTCATTTGACTAGAATCCATCATTGGTTACAACCCCTATACAATACTCGGGATGTTGATTATTCTCCTCCTTGGGTTAAGATTGAACAAGATCTCTGTGCAGCATATCAAATGGATCCCATGCCTCTTCCCTTTATTCTAAAAAGAAATCTTCCTACACCTTTGCATGACACTCCCTTAAATTCCTTAATTCAAGTACAACATCAGCTAAATGTTCTTCTTAAAATGGATGTTTACAGAGATATAGCACAGCCCCTGTTTCAAAACCCCAATTTACTAATTTCGGGTAAAACAATCAAAGCCCACCTCTTTTGGCCACAGATAGGCATAGAACATGTGGACCAGATAGTTCAGGAACAAAAATTGCTTCCCTTTACAGAAGGACACTCTTTTTAACTGGCAGACTGCCTTTATCTTTAAATATATCCAGTTATCACATGTGTTGACACAACATTTTGGATCTGGATTATGGACCAGTTCTTTCACAACTATCCTGCTAACATAATTTAAATCCATTCCTACATCCCACTTGACATCTTACTCATATAAATTTCTTCTATCAGCAGTGGCCATTTTAGAGGGTCAGAGATATTATCGGTGAGATAGTATCCTACCACTGTCTGCTACTACTAGAGACTGGCCTTCTATCTGGACTCACCTGTATAACTATATTAAATAGGATAGATATAGATATATGCAGTTTTGCATTAATCAAAATCTATTCTATACCCCTGTTAAACTACATCACATGGGTATCCTATCCTCCAATCAGTGTTCTAAATGTCACCAAGCCCCTGCAGATTTAATACATATGTTTTGGTCACGTGAAAATTTGCCCCCTTCTGGCATAGCATTCAAACTAGGTTGGATCCATTGCTTATGCTGACAGATAACTTTAACCAGGAAATCTGCATTTTAGGTGACTATAAAACACTACTAGGGAGTAATCAGAGGGCCCATATGGCTGTAATTTCTGCATGTGCTAAGAAAGTAATCTTGAGACATTGGTTAGACTCAACCACTCCTAACTATGTGGAATGGTTCAATGAAATCATGTTTGCTCTACAAGCTGAGCTTACTATAGCAAAACTTTCAAAAGGTATGGGTAAATACAAACAAAGATGGGATCCACTCTATACCCTTACTTCAATTAGCTAGAATTAGTTCTGCTAAGTTCTAAAATTATTGCAATTCGCTCACTAGGGAGAAACCCAGTAACTTCTCCCTTTTTTTTTATTTTTGTTTCCTGTTTTTTAGTAAAGTTCTACCTAGTTCTTCATTTCATTTTTCTCCTTTTTCTTAAGGCAACTATTACACATATTAACTAGTGGCAGACTGGTGTGGGAAGGGAGGAGGGTGGGTGAAATAGGAAAAGCAGGAACCGTATTTCTTTAATGCTTTCTAATATAAAAGGTATGTTCTCAATTATTAGTGAAGTTTATCTTTGAACTCAATTGTTATTCTATATCTCTGTTTTATGTGGATCTATGTTACAATTGTTGCTTGCTGAAAATCAATAAAGCATACTAAATGAAAAAAATATTAATATTACTGGTTGTAAGTATTAGATCTAATATGTCATTGACTCTGGTTGGTTATTTTACAAACTGAACTAAATTGTTTTCTTTACAGAACTCTAAGAAAACCTTACTCTGATTGTTTACAGCACAGTTTCTTTCCCAGTTTATATCAGGAAAATTGAAGTCACATGCTAGGACTGTTTGCCTCTACTCTAGGGATTTTGTAATTTCATCCATGATTGTTGATGTTGAAGTCAGTTTAGTATTTGGTGGTCTATAGCACACAGCCAAAATAAATTCTGTTTTGTTTTCTTTTAGCATTTTAATCCATAATGTTTCAGTATCACCAGTTTCATCATTCTTAATTTTATATGTGATGTCCACATATGTCAATGTTGTTGATAGATAGACTGCAATTCCACCACTCTTTCTTTCCTTTCTATCCTTTCTTATGTAGTTGATCAAAGTTAACAATTAAGTTTCCCAAGCTTTCAGGTTTGTGCCCTGCCCTTAATATTTTATCAGTTAACACTTTGTTTTGTAGGGTTAGATTAATACAATCTCCCCATGTCCAGGTTTTTAAAAGTTTTTGGACATAAATTATGACTTACATATACAATTCCAGCCCCTTCAAATTTTCAGCAAGGTGGCAAATTATATGTTTTAACTTTGTTCTGTCTTCATAACTTTCTGTATATGAGCAATACCAAAAATTGAGAGCATTACACCTGGTGCAAAACATGTTTTTTTTCTCAGTTTCATAGTAGAGTCTTCTTAAGTTTGGATATTTTACCAATTCTACAGTCTGTTTTTATATTAGCCATAACTCCAAGATTCCCCATTCTGACTATGATATCAATTGAACAGAATAATCCATTTTAACTTACATTTTATAGCTTTGACACATTGTACCAGAAACAGTGAGCCATTCTTGCATATTTGACCATTATTAGAAGGTTGTTCATTGTTGTAAGGTTATCAAATCTTATCACCTCAAGAATATCATCAAATGCAATTTCCAGCCCTAATAGAGTCACACATATATAAGAAAGGAATTTAAGTACATCTGGATTTTCATACTTGGTTCTTTGTATCCCTCTTAATGTAATTACTACTTCGACTTCTGTTAAACTATCTGACTTCAAGTGTTCAGTGATGGACTGATCATGAGTATGTGTTCGGGTGGCACTACCTCCATCCCTGGGCTAATATCATTCTTATTTTTCCAATCTGGTCCCTTGTCCCTTTTCAGGGGTTCCATCACTAAATTATTGTGCAAAGTGGTTGTGGGTTTTTCCTTTTTTTCTTTTTATTCTTTTTAATTTCCTCTATTTGGTATTTCTATAGTCATAAAACTCATCTTCTGACATTCATTTTCATTAAAGACTTGATTTAGTTCATCAAAAACTATGGATACTGAGGATTCTTTTAGTAATTTTTTATTTATTCTCTGGAACTCTAAAACTTCCCCCAGGTGTGCTTTATTAATTGCAACACCTTCTCTTAAGTATAACATTCCATTTTTTAATATTACCAGCTGTTTTAATATGCCTACACTTGCCACATATTTTTTTTTAAATATCTATCAAATTTTTATCTAAGAAGGGGGAGTAAGTGATCATTTTTATTTTCATAGATTTTTGTTTTATCAGTAATTTCTTTTAATCATATAATGATCTGATGCAGCTCTTGCATACTTTCTGGGATCTTAGATTTAGTTTTCTGAGAATATTTCCCAGAAGAATTAAATTCTCTTGACATTTCTTATCCAGTGTCAAAAATGGGAGGTTTTGATAGCTATCCTGCAAAGACACTTGTTCACTTTTGGTAGAAATCTTTTTCTGTACCCCTTCCTTATTAGGGCTCTCCAAACTTAGTTTTATATTATTACCTTCTCACAGTTTTTTAAAAATATATAAATAGATCTTTTTAGTGAGCTATTATTATTAGGGTTCTGATTTAAGTTGTTCTGAAATTATATGAGGTTCAAGGTGTCAGGTTTTTTAAAATATTTTTTTCTGGTCTTGTATCATTTATAGGGGTGGAGGATAAAATGCTAGATTCATGGTTCACCTCAGTATTCTTTTTTCCTTTTTTTTGGTTGTTGTTGTTGTTCCATTTTAAATGGTCAACAATTAAAAGCTGGCCTTGATTAATCATTTTAGAGTTATTAGCCTTGTTTTCACATTTCCTTTTTTGTGAAAATTTCTTTTAGAGGCTATTCTTTAAAGACTTTGATTTAACTCTGTGTTATGCCCTTTGCCATATTGATCATTACCTCTTCCTTCTTAACTATTTTGTTTAAATGAGTGTCTTCATTGTGCATTTTTTACTCCTTGTCCTCATTTTAGCTAATAGTAATACAGTAGTTTTGTGCTAATTCAAAAAATGTACAAATTCACTGTACACCTTAAACTTCAAGGTTAATTTAAAATCAGACATAATAAACTTGTTTTAGTTATTCTATCTCAGGATTAAATATATGCTGGAAGATAGCTAGGCAGCACTGCTGAAGTGCTGTCTGTAGAGGGAAGCATCACCCAGTAGGAGGGAGGTAACAGCATGGCAGCAGATTTAGAAAGCCAGCAGAGCTAGAGCTGCTTATACCATCTCTCCCCCAGAGCACACCAATAAATGGAGTATCACTGTCTTGTAAAGGGTCCAAATGGTCTGAATGAATCTGGAGCTACATTTCTGTGAAGAGCTGTCTCATGAGAAAATAATGAAAAACTTCCTAGTGTTTGGGATTATGTCTGCCAGAAGAGAATCCAAATGGTATGTTAACACTACTTTCAAAGGAAAGCAATCTAAAATAAGCGCCTTGGGAATTAAGAAAGCAGCTGCTGGCTTGAATAAAAATAAATCAGCCAAACTGCAACTTGAGCATTTATTAGTTGAGATTGAAGACTTATCTTCAGACAAAAAGCTTTTCTCTGTGTTTAAGATGGCTGAGCATAAAGGTGAAGATGCTGCTGGCGATAAGTTAAATGGAGCTATAGAGGTTCAGTCAAAAGGGGTCCAGCTTGAGGCATTGGAAGAGCACGCTGGGATACCCCAGAAAGTGGGTGAAGTACAAAAACAAATCCAGAACAATGACATGTTGCAATCCAAACTTGAAACACTCCAACAAAAAGAAAAACAAATGAGTGAGGAAGGCTTAGAGAATGCAACACCAAACCAGAGCGATGACAAGACACCTTTTGGGTCTGGGCAAGGGGTAAGCAAAAGTTTCTCTTCTGTTGATTTAAACACTAGCAAAAGTAAAAATAAAAGAAACAAAAAAGCCAGACAGATAAATATGCTGCCAAATTATGACTCCACTACTCCCTGAAGAGAAGAAACTGTAAATGGTCAGAAAGGCCTGAACTGTAGTAAAGAATAATAGAGGGTGAGTCCCTGAATAAGTCTCATGAACTTAACAAAGAAACAGACTCAGAAAATGAAAGTGTATTTTTGGATGTTGAGGAGCCACCGAGGTGGGCCGCTGTTTTGATAAATAAGGTGAATAAGATTGCTGATAATATGGACAATATACTAAAAATACAAGACAAACTTGAATCCTATTACAATTTAACCCAGAAACTAATTGTGGAAAATGGGGCCCTAAATCAGGATCTCTTTGAAGTAAAGGCAACCTTAAATGGTATACAAAATTAGGTGTTTTCAGTTCCATCATTCATTAAAGTTATGCAAAAAAATCAGACTGACAAGCAGAAGGAAATGATGGATTTAGAGTTACGATCTAGGAGGAAGAATGTGAAACTGATTGGGGTCCCAAAGTCATGGGATAATTCAAGAACGCTGCAAGATTCCTTTAAAGTAACTGTTGTGGCCTATTTGGATAAAGATCCAGAAAATATTGACATCCAGATAGATAGAACCCACCAACATCTCTGTCAGAGACCTGATGACACAGTTCCACCATGACCTATAATTATGAAAGTTATGAGCTCTGAATAAAGAAAAATTGATGGCTGCAGTAATAAAGAAAAATACACTCATTGTTTTAGGGGTTCAAATAGCTATTTACTATTTACAATGACCTTCCATATGAGCTCCTTCAACAAAGGAAGAAGTTTGATGATTTAATATCCAAATTATGGTCCAAGGGTCACAGAGCAATAATGATAATGCCAGCAAAGATGAAAGTAATAATTAATGGACATAGACATGTTTTTGTCACAGTTGAATATGCATCTATGGAAATAAAAAGGTTAATCCCAGATAAAAACTTATGAACAGAACCTCTCTTTGATGGTATTTATTTGTCTTTGATTATAAGCTGGGATGATTTCAGTACAACATAAGAGTACTAGAAAAAAGGGAGTGAGGTAGGGAGGGGAGAGAAGTTAAAAAGAAGAAAAAAGAAATGTATTATGAAGTATGCGGCGTGGGGGGCAGCAAATTCAAGAGAATAGGGTTGCTTCATATTACAGTGTTTTTCTTGTTTTCCTGTAGGGTACCTGATGTTTTTTATCTCATTTTCAAAAATATAATAGTCAGAGGAAAATAGGATAACTTAGGAGAACATGTAAGTTTAAGAAGAGAGAAATGAGAGACAAACTAATGCTTGATATATTAAAGAGGAACTCAGTGTTTTTTTGGGGGGGTATGAACAAAAAATGTTTTCACTTCTCTGTAGTTGTTTGTTTAGATGTTACTAAAATAGGAACCTTTTATATCTGGAAAAGTGGTGACAATAGGTTTAAACTGAGGAGGATGCAATGGTCTAAGCAAAACAAAGGTCACCATGGAGAAAATTAAGATAATCACATTAAATGTTAATGGATTGAATACCTCTATGAGAAAGAACAGAATATTGTTTTATGCTAAGAAATCTGGGGCCCATATTATTTGCTTTAAAGCAACACACCTGACAGAGAAAGAGGCTAAGAAATTGAAACAAACATGGTGCACCCACTGCCTTTATAGTACTGGTACCAGTAAAAGTAGAAGGGCGGTTATTTTATTAAGGAAGACTTTATAGTATTATAGATTCATATATTATAGATATCCCAGATAATTATACACCTATTGCACTCCTAAACTCAGATTATAAATTAATAGCTAAAATAATAAACACTAGATTACAGAACCAAATTAAAAATTTTATACATTGGAACCAGTATGGGTTTATAAAGGGAAGAAAATTGTCTCAGGCAAATATGAAGATTCAAACTATTGTTCAATTGGTAAATTCTTCTGAGAAATATAAAAATAATATTTTTGGTACTATAGTTATTGATGCAACAAAGGCCTTTGACCTTATAGATAGGAAATTTATGTTTGAAACTTTAGAATATTGGGGTATTCTGGAAAAAATAATCTGTATGATTAAGAAGTTATACTATAATACTACACTAAACCTACAAATCAACAATTTTCTCTCGGAAGAATTGACCTTGAATAATGGGAGTAAGCAGGGTTGTCCCCTTTCACCAACTTTATTTATTTTGATTCTGGAGCCATTTCTAAATTCTATTAGAGCTAATGAATCTATCGAAGGTGTACATTATAATGAGGGAAATATGAAACTAAGTGTTTTTGCTTACAATGTCATTATAGTTATTAAAAATATAGTAACCTCACTAAAGGCATTTTTTGAATGAAATAGGAAAATACTCTAGAGTAGCTGGGTATTCCATAAACAAAAAATAATCAGTAATAATGACAATTACAAAGAATAAAGCAGAACCTCTAGATAAACATGTACAAGAATTTTAAATACAAAATAATTTGAAATATTTAGGCATAATAGTAACCCCTAACCAAGATACAAATATAAAAATAAATTTCAATAATTCTAGGAATAAAATAACATTACTATTAGAAAGAGGTAAAAATGTAATGTTATCCAAATGGGGAAGGGTGGACACAAAAAAAATGATGGTTATTCCACACCTGATCTATGTTATATAAAATATTCTGGGGGCTCCATCTTCAAGCTAGTTTATGGAGTTAAAAAGAATCTTTAAAACATTTTAGTGGAGGGGGGCAGCTCTTGTATAGCATGGAAAGCTATTACTGTAATGAGGAAAGATGGAGGCTTAGGATGTCCATTTCCTGAAAAATATGCAGTTGCAAACCTTTTTGCTTTAATAAACCAATGGACATTTGATGATAAGGAATCTTATAAACTGTATCAAGAGGTTTTGTTTTCACAACAGTTGAAAGATCAATTTAGAATTTTTTTTTTTAGAACTTCAGTTTAGACCAGATATTATAAAGGGTAAAATTACCTTCCTTCCAACATGGTTTGACCTACTATATAGATATTTAAAGAAGCCATATATATAAAATCTGACTTGGTTATTTTTTCCTATTAAAGCGGTGGGGGGGGGGGAGACAGATGGGAACCCTGCATAAAGCAACAATAAATCTTTTGACCAATAAAGACATTATTTTATGGAAATATCTGATAGAAGATGGCAATTTTATATCTTATGTTAACCTGTTAAAAAGTATGAGGGTAAATAATTGGAATATCATGTATTATTATACATTTCAAAAAAGTTTAAGAAAGTACAAAAACAATTCTATTTAATAATTTCAATATTGCTTTAAGCTTAAAAGAACAACAAATTATGTTGGACCAACACTTTAAAAAGCATTGACCTTCTTTTATGAAAGGGTAGTGAAAGAAAACATACAGGTTTATAAAAAACAAATAATAAATGGAATAAAGAAGCAACAATACAAATTAATCATATTCAGTGGGTGCAGATTAGACAACATAGTAATAAAATATATGTTTCTGCAAAAAATAAGTCTATACAAGAAACATAAATGATGGAGCATACATTATGCCAGCACAAATACACAAGATAAATAAACATATTCTTTGTTATGCTAGCATAACTGCAGTCAAAAGCAGATCTATTCCATTGTCTCTGGGCTTGTCCAAAAATTCATCCTTGGTGGTTAAAAGTTAACCAAATAATGTCAAAATGGTTTGATCAAGAGATTCCATGTTCAGAGGAGATTTATTTATTTAACAATTTTTCTACAGTTAGGTGACATAGTAATCAACAAAAACTTGTTGCATTAGCATCGATGACTGTGAAAAGAATAATACTGGAGAATTGGAAGGAGGGTGATTTAAAGCCTCTTACAGGGTATAAATGGAGGGCTATTTTTCATGAAACCATTTTGTATGAACAATTAATCCATGATGTAGATGATGATCTGGTCGAGCCTATGGGCCTAAGATGAAGAGACATAGAAGAAATTATCCCCCCACTGCAAAGTATTATAGAAGAATAAGACTTATTACTATAATAGGTTCCTAAATGGTCATTCAAGTGTACATCCTATTTTTTGATCCACTGAGTTCGACAGAAGTAAAAAAAACAGTTGGGGGGATGGGTAGATTAGGTTAACTATCAATGGAGAGCTACATACCAAATATTGTAATTATGATCACTAACGAATATTGAGGAAGATGCAAATAGTGACTATTGTGTTAATTGGTGATTGAATGTGTATGATATGTACACTTTTTTTGATTGTTTCTATGTGTACAAATCTATTATATGATATGATAAAAAATATTATATATAAAAGGATTAAATATATGCAATCAATTATCCACCTGCCTTGAATAATATCAAACTTACTGAAATTGTAATATTATTTTTCCTTCCAATTCAATTTTACCCCAGCACTAAATCCTGTACATAGGCTTACAACCTAGTACAGTATTTAGAACGACATCATTTTCTTTGAGGTACTAGAAGTCATTTTAAAAAGGAACAGCTTTTATTTATAAAAACAAACACATTTTCCTTGTAAAATACTTTCATTTTAAAAATAGTCAATTTTAAAACTAAATTCAGTATTAGTTTCATAATCTAGTATTCTTCCAACAATAAAAATAAAGTCAAAATAAGAAGACTCACCACATGCTATTCATATGTTTTATTGATGGATGCAGGTATAATCCAGTAAAACCCAAATGTCAATGTTAACAGTTTAGAATATTATTCCGAATACTTTCTCATTTTTAGATTTGTTTAGAAGCCGAATATTAGCTATAGCGCTTCACACTACTCTATAATTCTAAGCCATCTGACCCTGGGACTGACAGACTTCTTTCTTCACCAATCATATTGCATTAAAAGATCACCTGATTTATAGTCCCTGAATTTCCAAGATATTCTGAGTTAAACTTATATTATTTTATTGCTAATATATACAGTATTTTTAATATATATCTAATACAATTTACTCTAAAATTAAAACCCACTATCCATATAATATCCAGTATATTTTCAAGGTGCAAGCTCATTAAAGTTCATTAAACATATACTTACACTCCAAAAAACATCTTTATTGTATCTAAGAAAAACTCTACAATACCCACATTATAATGCAGTATAATTTCTCTCAGTGTCCCTCACGATCTCTCTTCTCTTCCACCTTTTTCTTCTACACTTGTTTTCCTTGTCTCTGTGACTGCTTATAGTCTCTGAACCTTTCTATTCCTTCAGACCTATAGTCTTTGTAGCTTCTTGACTCATTTGCTAATGGATTACTAGCTAGCATACTAGCTTACTGGTTACTTTTTCCACTTCACTCCAAACATCTGTTCATACAAGTCCTTCTGCCTATTTCTCTATTCTTTTTTCTCTTATCTACATTCTTGGCAGATTTCCATTCTCCATACCAGTTAGAATTTCAGCCTTAGATGCATCACTGCAAAACAAACAAAAAACTCAGCAGCAGCTTGCAAAACAAACTCTGGTCAGAGCCACAATTGCTTATTTATTTATTGAATTCTTGGAATTACAAACCTTTAGGTCAGAAACTCCTTTACAAAAGCTCCACGTCAGACAATAAATTGTTATAGACAGGTTGCGATACAACAAATTAGATAGACTTCAATACATAATAACATAACATAATAACATGAATTAGTAAAAAACTGTTTGTAAATTACAGGCATGTTCACCAGGTACTATAGTAGGCAGACAGAAATCATTCAATAGTGAAGGAGTTTATAGGATAGTCAGAGATAGACTTTCTCATATCAGCAAGAAGGGGGGTAGTGGACATGAGACCAGGAGGTAAAAGTGGGTTATGGACAATCACAGCATCCTGATGCCAGGAGAAGCTGACAGAAATTAGGTTTAAATTGCCTCAATTTGGCTAAGGCAGAGATTTCTCCAGGCAGGGCATTCAACCATTGGGGGGCCCTGTACATAAATGCTCTCTGGCCAAGAGAGGATCTGCAATGTGGTACTTGCAAGGGAGGCTTAGCAGCACTTCTGGTGGCCCTAGCTGGGGGTGCCTGTGAGATGAGATGATTAAGGGAAGAGGAACAGAGACCTAAGGTAATCTTCTTGGCAAAGAGGCATGTCTGATATTTGAGCTTTCCCTTGAAGTTCAGCCAATTTGTCAGTGAGTAGGGATCACAAATGTGTGTAAGCCTACCACACCAAGCCACAAGCCAACAGGCCTTGTTTAGTGGGACCCTTATCCTGTTTAGAGTAGTGTTAGTTGCAGACACATAGGCAATAATGCCAAAATCAACTAAAGAGAGGAATGAAGATGTTACTGCTAGGTGCAGGACAATATAGGCAGGCAAGATCTGTGCCTATAGAGTAGGCCAATCCTCCTATTGACAGCAGTACAAACTATGTTAATGTGATCATGAAAGGATAGGGAAGCATCAAGAGTGATGCCAAGATATTTAAATTTGTGGACTTGTTTGGGGGGGTGAACTGACAGTTAAATATATTAAGGGGAGTCTTTATGTTTGTTCTGTGGTTGAGCAAACAGCATTACTTTGGTTTTTTGATAGTTGTGGATGAACTTATGTCTGAAGAACCAGAGTTCAGAGTCAGTAAAAAAACCTTTGGAGGTCTTTTTGTAGAAGAGTGGAATCCAGGTGGCTAGAGAAAATTACAGCATCATTGACATATAAAAGCATTTTCCCAGAGCAGGCAGAAAGGGAGAGTGTTCAGAAACAGACTGAAAAGGTGTAGGCTGAAGATTGAGCCCTGTGGAACCCCTGACCTGACAGGAAGACAGGTAGAGAGGATATTGTCTACTTTAACTTGTTGAGACCTCCCATTTAAGTAGCTGATGACTCATGCGGTGGCTTCAGACGATAAGCCCATGGAGGAGAGGGACTCCACGAGAAGGATATGATTGACCGTGTCAAATGCATTAGTCAGGTCTATGTAAACAGACCCGATTAAGTGACCTCTGTCAAGTGCTTTCTGGATGTAGTCCATGAATTCCAGAAGGGCCATTGATGTGCTATGGCCCTTCTGAAATCCATGTTGCTGGGGACATTGTAAATTATGGTTCGTCAGATACAGTATTCTGTTAGTTGATCTGAGACAATTGTTTCAAGGGCTTTGGAGATGGGGGGGGGGAGAAATTGGGTGATAGTTTCCATGAGAGGTTCTGTCACCACTCTTAGGGATGGGAGTGACCACAGCCAGTTTCCACTGGATGGGGAATTGGCTGAGATACAGGGAGAGATTGAGTATTTTGGTTAGAGGCGACAGGACAGTGTCGAGAACAGGATGCAGGAGCTTTAGATCCAGGGAGTCTCCACTAAATCAGGACTTCCCAAGGACCCTAGATAGGTAGAATTTAGCTTCTCACTGTGAGATAATCCTGAGTCGAAATGGGGGGATATCTGTGGGGGAGTTAATGCATTAGTGTGATAAGAGATATATTTATGTGTCTGTTTGTATATATGTATGTCTCATGAACATTTTATTAGTGAGCATATTATTAGCTAAAGTCAATAATTGCATGTGTATTGAAATTTAGTTTGGATAATGGTATTCCATGTGTGGGGTAACTATGAGGGGAGGTGGGTGGGTGCAGCATCCCAGGGTGTTGTAATACACCAATATCTGGTCTATGTTATATTTACTCTGGGTGAAGACACTGCACTATTAATTTTATATTTGGGAAAGAACACCCTTTTCCACCAGAAGCAGAGTTTATGCCCCTCATCATGGTTTAGAACTGTTAGGCAGGGGTAGTAGCCCATTGCTACATAGCACCTGGGTTGCAATGTGGAGGTATCATTGAGATCTGTTGTTCACCAGTCATGTCCAGCATGGAGCCCCTTGCTTAGGAAACAGATGGCGACTCTGGAGAGTAGGCCAAACCTAGCTAAAGTACTATTAAAGTGCACTAATTCTGGCAAACCAGCTGCACTGCATCAGGCCTGCTACTGTTCCAACAATGTACCCAAATAGACTGTGAGAGCTCCCTCCCAAGTTAGATATGGGCGGGGGGAGACTAGTGCCAGTTAAGGAGTCAGTAATGTGTTCGAACAAGTGGGCTAATACCTATTTTGATATACATGCTGGTGGGAGGTTGGCACTGGTAATGTTTCTGGAATTACAGAACAAAGTGAATGATTGATTGTTTTCAAAATGCTAAATGACTGCTTAACCTTTACATCCATTTTCCCTTTTCCTAATTTCAGCTGTCTCATGAACATATTATTAGGGTATCCAGTGATGATCGGGACCAAAAATGAGTGACTACAAAAACAGAGATTTATTTTCATCTCTATCATTCTGTACTACACTGCTAACTAGCGACCACACAGGAAAGTGACCATGGGGAAGGGCAACCGAAAGGGGGGAAAAACAAGGGGAAGGGGAGGGAAAGGGAAGAGTTTTAGGGGACTGGTGTACTTGCTGCCACTTAGCTAGCCATGTGGTGTGGTGGTGTGGGTGGCTAGCTCTGGCACAGCAGGTACAGGGCTGGGGCTGGGACAGGGAGTGTGTACATTTTGCCACTGTCTGCGGCTGCTGAGCTTAATTTTTTGTGAAATCTGGATTTTGCCCACTCCTGACATGCACCCCCCTGGAGTTGAGAAGCTTAATTCAGGGGTGTGTGGGGTACAAAGTCCCCCACAAGTGGGCTGTACCCCCAAATACGTTTTAACATTCCAGATGTTGGGTTGCCTTGAAGTGTATATTGCTGATTTGGTTTTCGGTGATGTACATTCGCCATAATAGCAATCACTGTTTTGCGATTGCTATTATGACATGGAACCTGTTATTAGTGAGCATGTTATTAGCGAAAGTCAATAACTGCATGTGTATTGAAATGTAGTTTGGATAATGACATTCCACGTGTAGGGTGATTGCAAGGGAGTTTGGTAGGTACAGAATCTCAAGGGGTTGTACTACACCAATATCTGGCCCACCTTATATTTATTCTTGGTGGAGGCACTGCACTATTAATGTTATCTGTGGGAAAGAACCCTGTTTTCCACCAGAAACAGAGCCCAGTCCCCTTATCATGGTTTAGACCTGCCAGGCAGGGGTAGTAGCCTGTTGCTACACAATGCCTGGGTTACACTGCCTATATTTTGCAAAAACCTTTACCTGTTCTATGAATTTGTTTACTAATAAAACAATGCCTTTGAACTTTGTGATGAAGACAAATCATTTACAAATGGTCTGTTTTTACTGTCTGGAGTGAGGAACTGAATAAGCATGGATCATTCATTATTTGCTAAACCAGAACTGGATTGATAATGCATCTCTGCTTTCTATTTTTCAAGCAGGTTTCTGACATGGGTTTTCAACTATTGAAAAAATTTTTATATTAGTGCACCTACTGGAAAAATACAGGATTTATAGGAAAATTAAGTTACAGTATATGCACTTTTCATAGACTTCTCCACTGCATTTGACTCGGTGATTAGAGAAATATTATGGTATATTTTACAGGAATGAGGCATTCCTCTCAATTTGCTAAATCCAATATATTTGCTGTACTCAAATACCACCACTGCTGTTCAGAATAATAGTAAAGGTAATTTAACAGAATATTTTAACACAAAGTGGGGTGAAACAGGGCTGCTTGCTGGCCCCCGTCTGTGCAGCATTTATATCAATTCCTTACTTAAATTTGATTCATCACTCCCATTAGATTCTCCATGTATAAATCAGCAGCAAATTCCAGTACTGGCATGTGCAGATGACTTGTTCCTTCTGTTGCTGACTACTACTAACCTTCAGAGGAAGTTAAATCTTATCAAGTCTAAATGTGACCATCTCACTTTAAAAATTAACCTTAGTAAAACTAAAATTGTGATATTCGGCAAGCAAAATTGAGGTTCATCTACATATAAGTTTCTGTGGTAAAATAATCCTATTGTGGTGGCCTCCTTGTATACCTATCTAGAGATAACATTCACAGATAATGGTTCATGGTCACTTCATCAGAAAGAACAGGCATCTAAGGCGATATTAGCTATAAAAGCACTACAAAGGTTTAACTGGAAATATGGCAGTAACACAGTCATTCCGGCTTTAAGAGCTGTGGAAGCCAAAATTTACCTATTATTGTTACATAGGCTGAAGTATGGGGGAACAAGCCTCATTCTTCCTTGGAACACCTCTTAATATTCCTCTAGAAGATCTTGTTGTAAGTGCCCTTTTTCAAAGCAAATTCTATAGCCAGAGACCAAGTTGGACAGGCTTCCCTTATCTACATTAATTGAATCCAGGTTGGCCTCTTACTGGCTAAAAATCTTAATAAAGCAAACCTCCTTCACAGCCTTTGCTTAAGGGAAAAAATTAGGTGGATCCTCTGATTTTCTCTCCCAATGGCTAAAAGTTCTGTGAAGTACTCTCTCTAAAGTTTCTCTGAATAATTTATGGGAGGACTCCCTTAAGGGGGTAACTATCTCTCTCCTCAATATAATAATAATAATAATAATACTAATAATAATAATAATAATTTTATTTGTATAGCACCTTTCAATATATCAAGGTGCTGAACAACTTTGACAGTTCAAACACTACATAAACAAACATATACATAAAATCAGCATACAACAAGATAAAATATATAATAATAAAATCCAAAGCATTAACAAATAACTAATTATCTAAAAGCCATGCTCCACAAGTAAGTTTTCAGATCCTTTTAAAGAGTTCCATGGAGGTGCACTGCCGTAATCGACATGGTAGAAGTTCAAAGTGGGTGCAGCATATAAAATGCTCTGCTGCCAGAAGATTTCAAGCTCACTCTTGGGATCTCTAACAACCCATGTCAGCCGGCGGAGTGATCGGTCAGGGCAGTAAGGCACCAGGAGGTCTTTCAGATGAGCTGGACCCTGGTTGTGAAGGGCTTTGAAAGTCAACAAAATGACTTTAAGGTGATCCACCACCGCACAGGCAGCCAGTGCAGTTTGCGCAGCATGGGAGTAATATGACAGAAACGACTTGTCCCAGTCAAAACCCGGGCTGCAGCGTTCTGCACCAGCTGTAGGCGATGGATTTCAACCCCAAAAAGCCCAAAGTACAGGGCGTTGCAATAGTCTAAGCGTGAAGATACAAAAGCATGAACCAAAATATAAGGATTTACTTAAACAAAACCTTTTTGTTCATTCTTCCGCTAAACAAATGGAGCAAGTCAAATCACAGAGACAAGCACCTTGGTTTACTTAAAACAAAATAGATGGTTACTTAGAAAATTACTTAATTTTGCCATCATCTCCTCAGGTCCATATAACTATTGCTTGGGCCAGACTTGGGATCATATCCTTCAAGCACACATACTTTAAAGGGTACCTAAACAACATTTTGATAAACTATTTAACAATCTGACTTCTTAGGGGACTAAAGAAAAGGCTGATGTATTCATTAATGCTAAAACTGCATTTATATAATTTACCTAAATGCAGTCCCAAAGCATTTGAAAAATGTAAAATCAACCTTCTAATTTCAAAAAACTGCCTTACCTGCTTCCTAAAGTGGCCACCAAATGTGTAAAGTGATGATATCATTGGAGCCAGAGTTAGAAAGCTACAGTATATGGCTCTCTATAGTGCTAAGCAGTTCTTGTTTCCCTTGGTGTAGAATTGTTTCACCAAAATGGTCAAAACCACGTGCATTATTTTGATCAATACACATGTTAGGCTATGGTTCTGTTCATTTTGTTTACTTTAACATGCTGATATTGTGTTTTAATCCAACTGACTTTCTCTTTGGCAAACCACAGTGCAGTACAAATCTTAAATATCCTGGTGGTCTAGTGGTTATGGTGGATACAGGATGTTACAATGGGGGTGGGGTGCTGGGGTGGTGAGTACACTTGATATGCACTTTTTAACATTTTTATTAAGTAAGCAATATTACCCGACAGGGAGGGCAGTATTGGGCAATACCAGACCACCCAGGAGTATAAGGAGGCCCAATGCTGCAGGCAGAGGGCCTTATAGCCCCTGGAAGGTCCAGTATTGCCCATGCCACCCACCCTGGAGGGTATTATTGTGCTTAGAAAATGGGCAACTGTGTATGTTTAAAAAAAAGAAAACAATTGTTTAAATGCTAAAAGTCATTTATTTAGCAACAAAATAGTTCCTCCACCAGTATTAGAATGCTGTTTTTTTTACTGGGGAGTTCTGAGGGCTAGGGAGCTCACTGTCATGGTTACCCTCCTCCTGCCATATACATAGATACACACGCACATTGTAGCTGGTAATAGTAGCTATATGAGTGGCATAAAATTCACTGTGATTTAGAAATTGCAGCCTCTCATGAAGTGCAGGCTGTGCAGTTCTTAGCCCTCATGTCTGAGTGAGAGAGACATCCAGAGAGAAGAGGCGAGTGACTTTTAATGTTCTGCAAGGTAAGAGCTGCAAGGTTGAGATGGGGAACCTTTATCAGCCAAGTGTTTCCAGCCCCCTTCCCCCCCAAAAAAACCCCAAAATGAGGGTAGCTGTTTATGTGTGCACATCTCATCCCTGTCAGGCAGCAGTGTGATAGAGATGGGGAACCCTCTCAATTCTATTTCTAACCATTAAAATTGAAAGGCATTGGTAGGCAGGACAAAAAAAACTGCGTTTCAAGTCTGGGTTGATCGGGTATGGCAGTTTTTCCTAAGATAAGGCAAGCATGCCAGTGATCAGTGGGGGGAGCTGAAAGAAGTACAATGATGCCTTTTCATATTTTATCTAGAAAACACTACTTGACTTATTTTTGGGGAAACATGGCTGCTGATAGGGTGAGCGGGGTGACTTGTGGTGCCATGAGCATGCGACCTGCTGCCGTTTGTTAAATGTGGAACAAATCAGTGCAGGACAGGTAACCAAGGCATAAAAAGGATGTTTACATACATTTTCTTTCACTAGGTGACTGCAAGTACTTTAGCTGTACATGATGAGGGGAACGAGGTCTGCTCACTCGCTAAATGAGCTCAAAACAATGGCGGTGATTTGAAATTTACTGGGGGTACTTTAAGTTAATGGGCAAGCAGAGTGGGCACAATAATTCTTGCATGGGTAAAGGGGCAGTATAGGGTGCCACTTTTCATTTTCTGAGCATCTATTGAAAGTTAATGAAACATAGAAACATAGAAACATAGAATTTGATGGCAGATAAGGACCGCTTGGCCCACGTAGTCTGCCCATTTTTCTACTTAACAGATAAGCTGCAGATCCTAGTTAACCAACAGCTTACTTCCTCCTACCCCCCACTAGGACTGCCTTATGCCTGTCCCATGCATTCTTGAAGTCCCCCACTGTTCTTGACTCCACGACCTCCTCAGGGAGGCTGTTCCATGCATCCACAACCCTCTCAGTGAAAAAATACTTCCTCACATTACCTCTGAGCCGTCCCCCCTCTATCTTCAAATTGTGCCCCCTTGTTCTTGCACATCTCTTTTTCTGGAAGATGCTACCCTCTTGGACTTTGTTAACTCCCTTGAGGTACTTGAAAGTTTCTATCATGTCCCCTCTCTCCCTTCTTTCCTCAAGGGTATACATATTAAGCTCCTTTAGTCTTTCTTCGTATGTCTTCTTGTGCAGACCCTGCACCATTTTGGTTGCCGCTCTCTGGACAGCCTCCACTCTGTCTATGTCTTTGCGGAGATGGGGTCTCCAGAACTGCACACAGTACTCCAGATGGGGTCTCACCAACTGTCTGTACAGAGGGATAACAACTTCCTGTTTTCTACTATTGATGCCTCTTCCTATGCATCCCAGTATCCCCCCAGCCTTCCTTACTGCCTTCTCACATTGCTTGCCAACCTTTAGGTCATCTGATATAATTACCCCAGGTCCCTTTCTATTTTTACTGTTGTCAGTATCTCACCCCCCATTGTGTACGCTTCCCCTGGGTTTTTGTTTCCCATGTGCATTACCTTGCACTTCTTTGCATTGAATCTGAGCTGCCATACATTTGACCATTCCTCCAACCTTGCCAAGTCCCTTTTCATCCTTTCCACTCCATCTTGTGTATCAACCCTGTTGCAGATCTTTGTGTCATCTGCAAAGAGACATACTTTTCCTTCCAGTTCCTCTGCCATGTCACTTATAAAGACATTAAAAGGACCCGGTCCCAGTACTGAACCTCAGTACCCCACTAGTAACCCTCCTTCTTCACTGTGTACTCCATTTACTACTACCCTTTGCATCCTGTTGTCTAGCCAATTTTTATCCAGGCTACCACCTTGGGACCCACTCCAAGGCTGGCTATCTTGTGTATTAATCTTTGTGTGGGACTGTATCAAATGCCTTGCTAAAATCCAGGTAGGCCATGTCACACCCCTCCTGGTCCACTACTTTGGTCACCCAGTCAAAGAAATCTATTAGATTCATCTGACACGACCTTCCCATCGTGAATCCATGCTGCCTTGGGTCCTGTGCCCCACTGGCCTCTAGGTACTCAACAATTCTTTCCTTCAGAAGTGATTCCATCATTTTCCCTACCACTGAGGTCAAACTAACTGGTCTGTAGTTTCCTGCCTCTGTCCTGCTCCACTTTTGTGAAGAGGAATCACATCTGCCCTCCTCAGTCCTCAGGTACCACCCCATCCTCCCATGATTTGTTAAAGAGGTAGTCAGGGTGTCACTAGTTCTACCCTTAGTTCTTTTAGAATTCTTGGGTGAATCCATCAGGCCCCATTGCTTTGTCCACCTTCAATTTTATTAGTTCTTTCAGAACCCTTTCTTCTGTAAATGGACTGGTATTGACCCCATCTTCAGAGTGTTCTCTTGTTTGGTTTAGGTAACTCCCCTCCTCTTCCTTTGTGAATACTGAGCAGAAATATTTGTTCAGTATCCCTGCTTTTCACTGTCACCCTCTACCCACATTCCCTCCCTTTATTAAGCTTCAGTATCCCTCCTTTGGTCTTTCTTCGCTCCTAATGTACCTGTAAAGGTCTTCACCTTCTTAACAGAATTGGCTATCCTTTCCTCGGTTTGGGCCTTTGCTATTCTGACTGCCTTCCCAGCCTCTTTCTGCTTTAACTGATAAAGTTATCTGTCCTGCTCCTTCTGTGTTTCCTTATATTTCCTGAATGCTGTCTTTTCTCCTTAACCTTCCCTGCCACCTCTTTTGAGAACCATAGCGTTTTTTTCCTTCGTTGTGTTTTATTGATTTGCTTTAAACAAAGGCTTGCTGTCTCTGTGTTGGCTGTTTGATCCTCCCCATTGTTCCCCACCCTCCTCCTTGCCTGTTTGCTAGTGCTTTTCTGAGGCACTCTCATTTCCCAAAGTCAGCCCTCCTAAAGTCCAGTACTCTTGCTTTTGTATGGCTTGATTGTATGGCTGTGTTTATCGTGAACCACACTGTTTGGTGGTCACTTGTTCCCAGATGGCTACTCACTTCTAAATCTGAGATTCTTTCTCTATCCCCATTTGAGAGTACCAGGTCTAAGATTGCTCCCTCCAGTGGGTTCCAATACCTAGCTGTCTGAGGCATGCCCCTGTAGGGCATCAAGAATGACCCTGCTCTTGAATGTGCCTGCAGCAAAGGTTCTCCAGTTAACATCTGGCATATTCAGGTCCCCCATCAACAATATCTCCCCTTTTTCTGCCATTCTAAGAAAGCCTTCTATCATTTCCTTGTCCATTCCCTCCCCCTGGGAAGGGGGTCTGTATACAACCCCCATGTGGATTGTGGTGCCATTTCTTGTCTCCACGGTGACCCAAAGTGCCTCATCTGCTCCCTGTTTACTCTTTAGTTCTGTTGCTTTGATCCCTTCCTTTGCATAGAGAGCTACTCCTCCTCCTGTTTTACCCTCCCTGTCCCTCCTGTAGATTGTGTATCCTGATATGCTGACATCCCAGTCATGGTTCTCTGTGTACCATGTTTCTGTGACTGCCACAATATCCAGGCAACCCTCTTCCACCAAGGCCACTAGTTCAGGGAGCTTGTTATACAGACTACGGGCATTGGTACTCATCACCCTCCACTTTTTGATAGCCTTACCCCTTTTAGCCCCATTTCTGTTCTTACTGCCTTTGCCTTTTTTACATTTAAATCTGTTCTGCTCCCTAATAACTTTTTGTACCTTGGTGTTTACCTCACTAATCACCATGTTTTTGTGAGGGCTCGGATTTCCTGCTCCTTTTCAGTGCCTCCCCTTGGCTAGTTTAAATGCTTGCCAATGAAGCATTTAAACCTCTCACCTAGGATCCTGGTTCCCCCTGGACAGATGCAGACCATCACACCAGTATAGGTCTGCATCCCTCCAGGTGGCTCTCCAGTCCCCAATGAAGCCAAAACCCTGAGCTCCACACCAGTTTTTCAACCACTCATTGAATTCCCTAGTGAGAAGTGCCCTAGCATCTCCCTTGCCATAGACAGGCAGCACCTCCAAGAAGGTTACACGTGTCGCTTCTTGTCTAAGGCCCCTTCCCAACTCTACAAACTCCTCTTGCACTGCTCTGATCCCATTCCTAGCCAGGTCATTTGTCCCTAGGTGGACAATGACATCCAGCTCCCTCCCTCGTGCAGCTTCTCCAACGATCCTGAGGATTTGCTTCCTATCCCTCCAAGCCGTGGCGCCAGGAAGGCACCTTACCTCCCTCTCCCCTTCGTCTCCCATTTCTACCCCCTAATGATTGAGTCCCCCACCAGGAGTTGTTTCCTTCCCCTGTGGGGTCCCATGCCACCCTCCTGTGGGTCTCCTTTGTGAAGGTTCCCAGCATCCTCCTTGGTCTCCACTGCAGGTGCCTCCATAGAGGAACCACTATCCACCAGAAGAGCGAATGAATTGTGGAGAGTACAGCTGGAGGATGCAGCTCTGTTCCACCACCTCTCCCTCCTTGAGCCCACCCTGGTCCAGCCTCTCCTCTTTCTTGGCAACCTCTGGGCTAGTGGCATTGGCCTGGTGGTCCCTGGGTGGGGAGGAGGTTTCACCAGTCCTAGCCAGGTCAGCCTGGGCAGGCAACCTCATCTCTCAGACCAGAGGTGCCTGCAAATAGGGCAGCATCGCAGCCTCCAGAATGTCTCCTGGAACACTGCTGCCCCACAGCCATTGCACTGCACCACTCCTATCATGTCTTATTTTGTGTCCTCTCTACTGTTTCTCTGGGAGCTTATTCTCTCCTCTTCTTACAACTCTCACCCTTCCTGTTCTGGGACAGCAACTTCCTATCTTCTTCAGTAGCCTCCTTCTTCCTTGCTCAATATCAGACCACCAGCAGCTAAGGGGGGAGAGTGAGCTACTTTTTTCCTTTCAGGTTGACAAAACCAATGTTTCTCTATGATCCTTTCCTTCCTACTGCCAAACAGGAAGTTCCTGTTGACAGTCAAATCCAGTGGCTATAAAAGTAGAACTGGCTTTGGGTGGGTGGGATGGAGGCAATTAGTAAGAAAAAAGGCTAGCAACAGGAAGTTGTAATTTGACTCACCTGCTTTTATAGTGTC
Source organism: Neoceratodus forsteri (assembly GCA_016271365.2). Taxonomy (NCBI): domain Eukaryota; kingdom Metazoa; phylum Chordata; order Ceratodontiformes; family Ceratodontidae; genus Neoceratodus; species Neoceratodus forsteri. The sequence continues at coordinate 1,120,366,032 of CM057449.1, read as the reverse complement.
TAAACCACACCTCCAGGTAAGCTCTCTTTCCTCCTACTGGTTTAGCAAAGTCAGCTGATACAGTACCCTTCCCTGGACAGAACACACACTGACTTTCTTTTTTTTCTTTTTAACCCTAAATAAGACCCCTTCTACTTCTAATAAAGTTATCTGTCTACTTAATCTTAACAGGCACTGACTCCTGCTGAGATATACATTTTAAATTAATAAGAACATGTAGCTTCTTTTAGTTAGCTGCTTTCTGCTCTACAAGCAAGGCTAGCAACAGGAAGTTGTAATTTGACTTACCTGCTTTTATAGTGTCTAAACCACACCCCCAGGTAAGCTCTCTTTCCTCCTACTGGTTTAGCAAAGTCAGCTGATACAGTACCCTTCCCTGCACAGAACACACACTGACTTTCTTTCTTTTCTTTCTTTTTTACCCTAAATAAGACCCCTTCTACTTCTAATAAAGTTATCTGTCTACTTAATCTTAACAGACACTGACTCCTGCTGACATATCAGTTTTAAATTAAGAAAATGTAGCTTCTTTTAGTTAGCTGCTTTCTGCTCTACAAGCAAGGCTAGCAACAGGAAGTTGTAATTTGACTCACCTGCTTTTATAGTGTCTAAACCACACCCCCAGGTAAGCTCTCTTTCCTCCTACTGGTTTAACAAAGTCAGCTGATACAGTACCCTTCCCTGCACAGAACACACACTGACTTTCTTTCTTTTCTTTCTTTTTTTAACCCTAAATAAGACCCCTTCTACTTCTAATAAAGTTATCTGTCTACTTAATCTTAACAGAATCTTAATCTTAATGTACCGCTTTGCAAGGATACTAGCCAATCAGATGCCAGGATAGAAAAAGCTCATTTTCTAAACCTTCATATTGTCTGCTATTATTCTTTTTTCATATGTTTTTGACAAAACCTACAAATGTAATCCATAGTTCTGAATGTAAACATGTGTACAATCAATAAATCAGACTTCTTCAAGAAAGTGAAATGCAGCAGCAGCAAGAAAATAAGTTATAATGGGGGGCAGGGTGCAGCCACATGCTTCACCACCCCTTAGATCCATCGCTTGTTTGTAGCAAAGTTCTAGTGTAGTCCAATGCCAGAGTTCATACTTTCTCAGAAATCAAAAATATGCATGTCTTGTCTTCTTTTTCTATGGGAAATAATAATAATAATAAGAAGAAGAATCAGCAATTATATAGTGTTTTTCATACACATTGTATCCCAAAGTTCTTTACAAGCAATGCTGGATGGGTAGTGAAGTGGCTGATCATGTAGTGGCAGCCATTTCACACATTAATACCCACACACAGCTTTGGACAATTGCATGAACTAGTTTTATGGCAAGGGGCATGTTGGCCAGGACAATGGGGTCAGGTAGTGATCATGGTTCTGGCAGAACCACATCATATATGTGACAGTGATATATCTGCTCATATTTCTCCCCTTCTGTCTTCCCCCTTCCTTGAACATAGCAGTACCTTGCAGGAGTGCCCTTCTTATTCCCCCTCTGTTATTCATTCTTCACTCCTTCTCCCCACACCAAAAACTGGTGAGCACATCACCCTTCTGCATCATGAATGCAGGTAGCACAGTCACCTGTTTTTTTTTTTTGGACATATCAAAAATAAACACATCTTTCCAGTAAGTCAGGATGATAGCAACAGGGAACAAGGGGGGAAGATGGGCTTTCTATCCTTAAAATATCTAGGCTACCTTTGATTAGGCACTAGTAAATGACTGGTGTCAGCATTATTATGCACATCATTTAATCGTGCCTAATCATAGGTAGCTTAGATCTTATATGGATAGGAAATACTATTTTCCCCCTGTGCCCTGCTGCTAACAGCCTGGCTTACCAGAAGATCATGTTTATTATTAATATGTAAAAATAACATGGGAGATTGTACTAACCGCATTCATGATGCAGAAGGGTAGTGAGCTCACCAGTTTTTGGTGTGTGGAGCAGGTGAGAAGAATGAATGCCAGAGAGGGACTGAAGCATCCATTCCAGCAGGGTACAGCTATATTCAGGTTAGGGGAAGACAGGGCGGGGACATTGGGCAGATCATTTTGAGATCAGATGTGTGGGGCTGCCAGCATCGTGATCACTACCTGATTGTGGATGAGAACAGCCAGTGATGACAGATATTCAGAGTGGCAGGGCTGCACCTAAACTGTTACTTGAATTCAGATTAGGGAGATTACCCTCTGGTGGAGGGGATGCTGATGTTTGTTAGGACAGTATTGTGGGAGTTGTGTATAGCTCATTCAAGATTCTGAAGGGTGGTTGCCAGCCAACTCACATAGTGGATTAGGGCACAGAAAAGTACTGGAGGAGAATTTCTGGGAACTGTCCTGCAGGGTTCTACAGATCACAGGTAAAAGAGTAGCCTGACACTGGAAGTTGGGTGGATTCCCTCAAGGCATTAGTATGCCTCTTCTGCTAATAATATTGCTATCCATTGTAAGTGCAGCCCTTATGAGGGCATGAACAGCAGTTTTTCTGGTGGGTCCCGATGCTTATTGCTTGGCCCTCCAGGAAGACCTAGTTGCTGGTTAATGAGGCGGGAAAAAACACAACAGGGGGACTGTACATACTGCCTGCACTGTGCAGAAGGGTGTTTATCCACTCAATGTTTACTGTGGGAGCAAAAGTCAAACACTGAGAAAGTGGATGGGAGAGTGATTTGGGAGGCATTTGTTAACAGTGCCAGCTGATGAAGTGTATCGGTATAGGTGTGCACAACTCTCTGAGGTACAAGATTACAATATGAGGTGTGATAATTCTCTTCATGGGACTGCAAGCTCATATGCAGCTCCAGACAATATTAAGGACAGAGTATGGATGGTGTGGTGTTCAAAAGAAGGCAGGCTACAGTAGTAGCACCAAATTTGTCAAGCAATTTTGTGACATTCTCTATTTATCCTTCACAAAATTTAGGGGAAAAAATTCTCTAAAATTATTTTTGTTACGCTAACAGAAAGAGTCCAGTTCCTTTTACAGTACTTAAGTACCATCTGGTAGATTTTCAGTTACACTATCAGATGAGACAACCCTCTCTTAATAAAAGTAAACACACTAACAAACAAAACAAAATCCCTAACAAAAGGTTTCACAATTCTCAATAGGGATTCTTAAAAATCTTTAAAAATACCTTGACTAATTAGGTGCTGTTATTGTAGGTGCAGGAGGTTCACATTGAAGAAAGACTACAAGAAAAGCTTATTTGTGGATTACCAAGAAAGCATGAGCTTTGGAATTAGACCAGACCAGTACTTCACTACAAATTTCAGGGCATCACACAACCACTAGATCATCAGATATTTGAAGTGTTGTACTGTACGGCGGTTTGCCAAAGAGAAAGTCAGCTAGATTACAAAACATTTTCAACAAGTTAAAGTAAACAAAATGAACAAAACCATAGCTTAACATGTGTACTGATCAAAAAAATCCACGTGTTAACACATGGTGTTGATCATTCTGGGGAAACAATTCAAAACAAAGGGGGAAAGAAAAATTAGTTAGCACTATAAGAAGCCACGTGGGTCTCTGCCTCTGGCTCCGATAATGTCATTTTGACTTATCACTTAACACACTTGGCAGACATTTTAGGGAGCAAGCAATGCTGTTTTTTTTGAAAGTGAAAGGCTGGTGTTTACACTTTTCAAAAGTTATGAAACTGTATTTATGTTATTTACGTAAATGCAGTTTTAGCATAAATGTAAACAACAGCCTTTACTTTACCTCCCAATGAAGCCAGATTTTGGACTTTGCAGTTTTAAAAAACTGCTTGTTTAGGTATCCTTCAACAAATCTCCTCATGGTTCCCTTGCCACAGAATACTGTAGGTGCAACAATGATTTCCCTGAATCTATATATCACATTGTCATCCAATGTCCCCTTTATGGAGTAGTAAAGGAGCAAATATTAACAGAATTCTTGGTTTAATATGTCAATCTGGACTATTATCCACTGTTTATCCTGTTTCACCCAATGACAAAAGAAGTTGCTCTATTAACCTTCAAATTTTTCGATCAAGTAATGAAGTTTAAAAAAGAAACTTTCTCACTCTACAAAGAACCTAATGATGAAAGAATAAGCTTCCTTCTTTTCCACTTGTGTACTCCCTTGTGAGCCTGTGACATGAATTTTAATACCAGATATAACTGAATGTCCTTCACAATCTATTGCACTTTAATTACATTTTCAGTGTTGTTTTAACATATGATTGTATTTGTATTGCCTGTAATAGATATATTTTATTTCTGGATTTTAATATCCTTGTAATATCCATCATTTTTATGATTTGGATGAACAATAAACTAAGACTGATTGATTTGCTAAAGTCTGTAGTGGCTTAGTAGGTGTTATGCCCATTGCCCTGACCCACAGAAGCATCAGAATAAATACAGTATGTAACTGTGCATGTTTTCATTTGTTTTATTTTGACTAAACTGGCTTGTTTTCACTGTCTTCATGGACAGGTTCTTGATACTAAAAGTGAGGGGAGGCACGGACAGGAAATGAGCATGCTGGTGTGTGTGTGTGTGTGTGTGTGTGTGTGTGTGTGTGTGTGTGTGTCTGTGTGTGTGTGTGTCTGTGTGTGTGTGATTCCATGCGTGTGCACATGCGTGAGTGTGTGTCTGAGTCAGAATGTAAAGGAATTCTGAACTGATATGTCAGTTCTTGGCAAAGCAATGGTTAAGCACAGTAACCATATTCTGAAAGAAGTTATATTCACTGTATCCTTTCAGAGCAGTATGTAACACAGTTTGCTTAGAGTTTATTCAGCATAAAACCTGTAAGATGATTCATTGTATGCTAGATTCAGAGCAGTATGAAGGGGGTGAAGTGGGGGAAAAGACAGCACATAGGAATTTCTCAGCTTACTGATGCTTAGTTTAACAAACTGTGTGTGCTGTTTACACTGAGCTCATCCACTGATTGTAATTTGAGCTGGCATGAACTTGCTGCATTAAGGAGGGGATGTAACATTCAATAATTGAATGACTCAAACACTACCCCCCCAAGTGGAGTGATTTCAGCTAGTGGAAGGATCATTCTTCAACTATAAAACTGTGCTTTTATGGGAGTCTGAAGTGCACTTTTTTCCCAAGTGACAGCAAGACATCAGCAGGGCTCCACCTCCTGCAGCCATAAAAAGACCACCTTAGTACAAATATCTAAAATATCCCAAAGGCAAAGGTGGCATATCTTAAGTTTCAAAGGATAAGTGTATATTTCTCTCTGCATCAGCTATCTGCTGCCATCAGCAGCCAGCATGGTTCCTGAGTTGACTAACTAGAATGCTCAGTACTATGATAGGATCGATCACTTTCCATGTGTAATTACAAGTGTCCTAATTATTCACTCCTTAAAAGATTGCTCACTGACATGATGGTGGTGGCACTTACTATGCCATTCAGATACAACACCACTACATTATCATTAGCTGCATGCCCAAATTATAATTATCTATCAATACACTAATTAAAATCAAAATGGTGTGCAAGCTAATCAGTAATGATTATTATCAATCACTCTTGGCCATGTCATCTGCTTAGATGGAGTCATTACAATAGATGAAGTCCCCACTGCAAACCAAAACCTAACTCCAGACAAGGCACCAGAGCCCAATTGCTTTTCCTTCAATCTGTACAAGGCCCTGAATACAGAACTTGCACCACACCTAGTGACTCTCTTCAGAGAAGATGTGACCACCAACACTTTGGCCAACAGATGCAGGAAGCCCACATCATGTTAATCCCCAAGCCAGACAATGACCCATAACTTATATCAAACTGCAGTCCCATTTCCCTGCTAAAGCTAGACATCAAAATAATTGCCATGATCCTTTCCACCAGGGTAAGCAGAGGTATATTCACATTGATTGGCCTGGAACAGGTGTTTTTATGCAATGTAGGCTGCCTCCAGACACCCTTAGAAAAGTGTGTCACATTCTCTCTATCCAAGGACCTCAGCTCACCAACAGTATGCATGTCGCTGGATGCAGAGAAGGCATTTGATAGGGACTTGTGGGACGTCATCATCCACATGCTCAAAGAATATGGATTCACAGTAAACTTCTTGAAATGGGTTAAACTGTTGTATTTTGCACTATCTGGCAATATAATGGTGTACACACACTGGATTTCAAGCTTGGAATGAGCACAAGGCAGGGCTTTCCTCTCTTGCAGTACCTGTTTAACTTATGTCTCAAGCCCCTCACCAGAACCCCTCTGGCTAATGAACAAATTGATGACATCCCAACAGGCACCAGAATGTACAAGATTTCTACTTATTTAGATGACATTCTTCTCCACCTGGACAATTAGGAAAAACCCATCCCCATAGTACTGGACATCCCAAAATAATTTTGACAAGTTAGATGCTTACCAATGCCACCTCTTCAAAACACAGATAATACTCTTCAACCTGCATGCATTCAAGTATTGTGTTATGCAGTGGGGGGAACCTGGTCCCCAGAGGGAATCAAATACCCTGGGATTAGAATAAACAGGTGCTTGAGAGAAATTTTCATTAGAAACCTAAACACCCAACTACAAAAGGTTCAGCAGGACCTGCAGAGATGGACAGCTCTCCCTTTAACCCCATGGGCTGGTATAAATGTGATCAAAATGAATATCCTGCTAAGAGTATTACACATGAAGCCGCTTAATAGGGATGGTTCTGTTGAGTGTGATTCCTCCCTATTAACTAGCCATCCCATTTACAGAAGCACTATACTGTCATTGGCAAAACATCACTGAGACATGAACTAAGTAGTACAGAAAGCTAGAACCACAACAAACTAGCAGTACAGAAAGCTAGGACCACAAAACAAAACACATTTTGCTAAGTTTATTAAAGTGTTTATTTTTTTTTTATGCCACTAGTGAGATTTAGTACAGTACTGTACAGTGCTCAGCAGAGAAAGCAACAGCAATTGCAATATGCAACAAACAAATGTGCTCTATCAGCATCAGATTAACATTCTGTTTATTTTCCTTAAACAATATGCTTCTACTGAGTACAGTGCTCAGCAAACAAAAAAGAACAGAAAGCAAACATCAATTTAGCTACACAAGAGATTCAGTGACACGATTAGCATACAGGGCATTTATGTAAAAAAATCTGGGATTCTGTTCTGTTTAGCATCAGAGCAGAGCTTACATGGTAGCATGCGTTCTAGTCCAGCCAGTCTGCCCCACTCTGCCATGTCCCTATTTTGAGCACAACATGACATTAATGAGTGAAAATGATCCAATGCCTCTCTGTTAGAAATGGGCACCCGGAGGTGGATCATCATCAGTGTCGGGTGCGTTAGTGTGCTTTCATCAATGCACATTCATTTGATGGCATTGCTTAGGTTGCCATCACTTGAGCTCACCTTCAGTCAGCAAATCTATGCCCATGTCCACAAAACTTGTAAATTTCTCAGCAGTCATGTACGGTGGAGCAGCAACACCAAAAAGAGTGTCAACGCTCATTGATTGGCTGCTAGCATTGGGCTCCTTAGAGAGTGAACTTCTGTCACCTGAGAAACTTGCTTTCTTTAAACAATTTCAAATTGTCCTGGGAAAACTGATTGCCATGCTTTAGCCACCAGATAGATTGCATTTACGATTGCGACTGCCTTGGCAAACTCGGATGCCTATGCTGATCAGACCTCATCTATTACACCCACAATTCAGGTAGACATCAGTGCTCTGTAATGGCCCTTTAGGTTCCTCATCACATCCATATCCATGAGTTGGATTAAGCTCATTGTGTTTGGTTGTAAAAAAACAATCTTTATGTGTGCTAACATTTCCACAATTTCAGGAGGATGGGCAGAGCAGTTGTCAAGCAAAAGGAGAACATAATGGCCTTTCCATTTCACTTCTCTTTCCCATGAACTTAGCCAGTCTGTAAAAATCCACCCTGTCATCCATGAGTTTGAGGACACTTAGTAAGAGACTGCCAGGGTGGAAAGATCTATAGGGAGGCATCATGACCATTTTCTCTTGCCTATTAGGAACAGCAGCTGTTTGTCTGTTCCTTCCATGTTCGAACAGATGAGCAGTGAGACTCGATCGTTCACTCTCTTGCCACCCAGCAGTTCGGTCTCTTTGTGGACATGACCGCGGTCCAGGTAGCCCCTATAATACAGACCAGCCTAGTCAGCATTGTACACAGTGCTGAGTGGATAGTCTCTCAAAAATGTTGGCAGCACAGTGGAAACCCAGTCGGTGGTGGCGTCAGAGTCAGTATCTGACCACTCACCATGCTGTTTTTTACAAACAATGCCATGGCATTATTTTCACCGAGAAAGCCAACCATTGGTGGGTTCAATGTTGTCATGTCCCAACTGTGTAGCCAGTTCATTAGCTTTATTTTTTTTAGCAGTGTCAAAGATAGATGAGCCTCTCTGCTGATGGTGCTATTAAACAACAGAAAAAGTGCATCTTCAACTTTGCCGTCTTTCCCCTCTCCATTTCGTTTACAGTCAGGCATCCACATTTAAATGCTATTCAGAGAGATGGCTTCTCTGTTCAGACTTATCCACCCAGTCTGACTGTTAGAAATGGCAAATTCCTTAGCTACTGATTCAAAAAAGCCTTTGGGGTCTGCAAGGCTTCTATAACGTTGACTGTCTGTGCTAGAGTCAGTTCATTTTGTTTTGCTGATATCCTGGAAGCTCCGACATAAGGCTGCACAACATGTTCCTACACTTTGTCTGCCCCTAGAAACGTCCCAATAAAGCAGATCAGGTGTCCCACTTAACCAAACCTACTTCTAATTGAAATCAATGGAGGCTGAATTGGTTACCAGGAAAACGTCTCTATTAACCCAACATCCCCATTAACCATGTCCCTATTAAGTGGCTTGTACTGTATATCCTATTAGCATGCTCACAAAAGTGATCCCCAACAAATCTTTTTCAAAAGTTAAGTCACTGTTACATTGGTTCCTGTTGAATGGATGTGCCACTAGAAGGGCATACAGCAAGCTATCTCTCAGTAAATCATAAGTGGGCCTCCTGATCCCAGATTACAGATTCTACTATCTGGTCTTTAAGGCAGGCTAGTTCATATTGTGGAGGTCATGGGCTAACAAATAACCTACAGATCCCTACATACCACAATGGCAAATGATGGAATGAGAACTAGTGGCAGAGACAGATCTCAATATTTAAGCTTTCCCCATGTTCCTAATAGCAAGTTACCAGAAAAACTTCAACAGACTCCAATTAGCAGCTCAGTTAAAATATGCCAGCAGCTACACAGGCTCCTCAAAACTAAGCCACTTTTGGACCTGGCACAACCCTTCAGGGGAAACCCTGAATTTACGATAAAACACAAGATCCTCCAGGCCTCATTCTTACACAGGCTTAAATTAGACACCCTGGGCCAACTCATGGAGGGCAACACCTTCATTAAATATGAGACTATTAAATCAACAAACAACCTGCAAAACACAGTTGTATTAATGTGCCTACAACTCTGGCATGCAATATCAAACTCTCTTGGACCCATGCCTTGGTCACTCACACCTCTCGATATATGAGATGAGCTAGCTAATCTGACCACACAGAGGTGCACCACCTCCCTACTATATAAACAACTCTCCACACTAGCTGCACTGCAAGCAGCACATCATTGCTAATACTGGCAGAACAAATTCCCAGATCTCTATGACCTGGAATTCAGAGCCCAAATGTGGAAGGACTTATATAAATACATGAAGGTTGATGGGTTCAGACAGTCTCAATACAAAATAATCCATAATATGTATTATACACTAGAAAAACTGTACCATATGGACAACCTTGACTCTGACCTCTACACACAATGCAAGGTGCACTGGGGCACCCTCATCCACATATTATGGGACTGTCCCAAGGCCAAGCCTTAGAGAGCGTCTATTCAGACCAAACTAGACAGACTGCATTGGTTGGAATCAGCCTTCTCCCCACTCACTTGTCTTTTAGATGCAGGCCTTAAACAGATACTGAAACCCAAGAGGTATAATTTTATGCTGAGTTCCACTATTGCCAAAAAGGGAAACCTAAAACATTGGCTGGATGATGCCACTTCCATATTCAGGGAATAGCACCTGGCTATCCTATACACTCTCAGGGTTGAGAAAATGGCCTCTATGGGCAGTATTTTGGGGTCCTATAATTTATATGGGAGAAGTTAACATAAACTTCTACTGCTACTAAACTGTGTAGGACCACCAGGACTTCACCCTCGACTCAGCTATCTTATGCCACACTCACTAAACTGCATCATGCTGCACAGAAGGCTGATACTGTTAAGAGTGCTTAGAGTGCTTAGACTGTTCCTTAACACTTGTATCTGCATTTATTACCTGGTCTTCCTCTGAATGCTGATGAGGAAGTCAGTACTACTGCATGTTTACCACATCTGGCAAGTTACTGCTGCTTATTTATTCTGTTTTGTACATTAAAAACAGTAAAGTTTACTTAAAGAACAGAAGCTGGAAAACAAAAATGGGATGATGGGTATGAAAAGGCATATTAGGAGTTCATGAGCTGAGGAGTCCTCAAGTGGGGACTAATTAACAGGGCATTATAAAAAGACTGAATAATGACAAAGGTGGGGGAAGGAGACAGACAAAGAGATCCAGAGAAAATGAAAATAGATATACACACATAGCTGGAATGCTCACATGATCATTCCCCCCACCCATACACAGGCTAAAGTGTGCAGGCATATCCACACATGCAAATGCATCATGCACACATGCAAGCAAAGATATGATAGGGTTGGAGATAGAAAGAACAGACTACAGTAGTAAACCACAGGATTGCTGAAAGACATTAGTAGAAAATAAGTGTCATTTAAACCTGAGGGCAACTGGCAGCATAGGCAGATGATAAGCTTAGTTTATGTATTTTTCTTTTTGTAATAGCTGCATTCCATGAAGGAATAGAAATTGCTGAGATGAGGCAGGTGACCTTTCATCTCAGCCACATGTGGGTAAACTGAAGATAGCCTATAGATGGGGTCATGACTTAGAAAAGAGACCCTGGTGAAAGGTATAGTACTCTGAAAGGGAAATGATTTGCCCAAAAACATAGCCAAATGAATTGTGATATCTAGATCTAATAAATGGATTTGTACAGTTTCAATCTCAGTATAGGAACTATGTACTCAAACAGTCTAGTATCCAGAACTTCTATGGTGAGCACTAAATGGGTTATGATGTGCCATGCTGAAGCTCTCACCTAGACAAGGTTGGAAGCATCAGAGGGATTTTCTGGCATGCATAACCCCCCCTCCCCCGGCACTTACTGCCAAGACATTTGCATATGGACAAATAAGTGATGGCAAACTCTGAAACAATGTGAAAAAACCTCAAGGAACACTGCCTATTTGTGTGATTGTTTATTGGAAGGCACATGTAGCAGCAAGTGAAAAGCTTGTGTAAGAGACTAGTTCTATATTTTTGAAGTCAATAACTATCAGTGGAGTGGTAGTCAGCAGCTTATGTGGAAGTTGTGCTATTATAGTTAGTAAAGATGAAAGTGGAAGTAGTTTGGTCTCTTGTTGGTTTGGAGTTGAGGAGGAATTGTTACAATGATCCATATATGCACACCTGGTACTGATCCTGGCCATATCCCAGGTGGACTGAAAAATTGCAAATTTGATCCAAGACATATGGGGGTATGTTTTCCTGTTCATATACGTATGGCACTGCCACAAAACTCTTGTTTTTTCAAAGAGGCAGAGGAACAGCTCTGGTACCACCTTGTGGATTCTCACCAAGAATATGAGGAACCACTTGAATTCATCTTGCTTACATGGAACACCAGCCAGAGCATCAGGATGCACAGTGTACTGTATTGTAACCCAGCAGATGAGTCAAGCCAGAAACAGGCTGAGTATTGGGGGTAAGTACATTGTAAAGCCACATCCTGATCGCTACCATCTGGAAGGAAACAGATGGGTTTAAATTGTACAGACAGTGAGGAACCAGCACTCTGCCAACAAAAGGTACCACACAGAACTGTACTTGAGAAGGAATTTATTTCCATAACCACAAACAATTCAAGCAGTGACTAATAGACACCATAAAGCAAGTCTACAGCAATGGATGGTGTCTGTTACAATTGTTTATGCTTTGGAAAATAAATCCCATTCAAAGTACAGTTCTGCATCCTACATTTTGATGGCAGGGTGCTGGGTCCCTTCTGACTATACTCCAACTCTGGGGCCTTTTAGCAGAGCACTGTTAGTAGCAGCTTTCCTTTCTAATAATTGGGTTTAAACTGAACCAAAAACTTTGCAAGACAAAGCCCTATCACCACAGTGTTTACTGATGCCCCCTTCACAATGATTTATATTTCCAATGAATAAAATTACATTATTGTATGTTGTTGTCATTAAAACATTCCATGATGTGATTTGGAAAACAATTGTAATTTGAAATGTGCATGCTATGTTGTGCTTTCTCCCTAGGTAGGAAGTAGTGGAACCAAGGCATTCAGTGCAGACATCTGTGGAGTACTGGAAGAAGCTTGTTTGTAGGTTGAAGCAAGAGAAGAACCCCCCACCCGGAAGCACTGGACCTTTAGGGACATAACCCTTGACATTTGAACTGTCTGAGCAATTTTGTATTTTTTGCACAGAAATATTTTAGTAAGTGTCCTGTATTATTCTGGCATGGTACCACCATTAAAGTTAGGGTTGAGTAGGCTGTTTAATGTTAAACCCCTACCTTTGCATCTTAATAACGTCACCCCCATTTAATGGAATTGCACAACATTTTGCATGTGCGGTTGGAGGGGGCAAGGTCTCTTGATTTGGAAAATTTTGTTTTTGTCTGCTGTATGGATTCTAAAATCACACATATGTGTGACAAGTTTCAGATCTATAGCTTAAAAGGTGACTGAGTCATAATCTTCCAAACTTTCTGAAATTTTTAAATTTCATTTCGCAGTTATGTAAACTGCAGTGTTGTAAGCCCTTATAAGTTTAAAACCAGAGACCAGAATATCACCAGTGTTGTTAGGTCCATTGACCTAAAATATTAGGCTTTATAGCAACTCCTATGGTCCAGCATCAGAGCATCATGCAGCCATGCTGATGACTCAGTTTTGGAACAGAGTCCAGGAAGTCGTGTCGGGAGGCAGATCATGGATAAAACTTACAATCTACATACCCATTGCTTCTCTTTTTAGCAGTTTCTATGACTCTTCCAAGAAAGTAGTCATCTAAATTTTCAATTGTCTTGCTCCAAAGGTGGCTAAATTGTAAACATAGCAATATTTTCAGACATTTTCACATGAATATTAAATTGTCAGACTTTGATCCTTATAACTTCTCTGCCCTTCATCCAACTGCTATTTTAATGCTTTCAGGACCCATATCAGACAATTTGCATGCCAACATTCAGAACTATAGCTATATCAGGGACCAAATTAGGGATAATTAAAGAATTTCAGAAAATTCCCCCCCAAATTTGTGAAATTTCATGAAATTTCACAGAATTTAATGAAAATCCCACAAATTCAGAATCTGCTAATTTCACCAAACTATTGTTTACTTACAACTTCCTTAATGTTTAATACTTTGACTTAAAACTTTCAACATTGAAATTTTTGCACACCACCTCGCACCACCTCATAAATGCGACAGGTGTAATTTTTTAAATCCTGAATGAGATGTGTTTTCGCACTTCTGATGCAAAATGACATTTCAGCCAAAATACTATGAATGCTACTGTACGTTTCATGTCATGTTTATAAAAGGAAGTCATAAAACAACTATCCTTAAAATTTGGGGTCAAAATAAAAAAATTAATAAATAAACAAAAGCAAATAGTTGTTAAGAAACTGGGGCACGGATATTCAGAAGGGTTACGCATGGCGCAACACTGTTGCACCATGCGCAACCCACTGATGTACCCCAGCTCGATATTCAAATGGGGATTGTGCCTGGCACAAATCCCGATGAGCCAGAGCGCATCAGTAATGTATGCGGCGCAGGTGGGTGGGCGTGCCCATACATACTCCGCACATCCTGATATTCAGCCCGGGATGTGCTGAGCCCATGCATGTGCAACCCCTACTTGTGCTGCACACAGGTGAGCCAAAAAAAAAAGGAGCAACAGCTGGTCACCCACAGGTGAGCTGCCATATTGCAGGAAGCAACATGGCAGCTGCCACCTGTAGGTGGCCACTCAAGCTCTGGCTGCACCTTCTGGTGGCACTCCCCCCATGCCCGATCATGGGCATACATATACAAATAACAGTCTCAAATCTCTGGTGGTCCAGTGTACTGCTCGCAGCCCAATCGCGGGCACAAGTCAAAAATTAAATTCTTCCTATATCCCTAGTGGTCTAGTGGACCACTCGCAGCCCGATCATGGGCATGAGTTGAAATTAAATCTGTCCTATATTCCTGGTGGTCCAGTGGACTGCTTGCAGCCCAATCACGGGCATAATTCAAAAATTACATCCATCCTATATCCCTGGTGGTCCAGCGGTACCCCTTCCCCACTTGCCCACTGAGCACCACTGCCCTACTCCCCCCAGTCAGCAGTGGGCAGCAGCTCCCCACCCATTGCCACCCCGCTGCCCGCCGACCAACTCCTTATGATAGGGCTGTATGCCCATTGGTCCACAGTGTGAGCCAATGGGCATGCAACCTGTACCATACTACACAGTCCAGATCAGGCTGCAAGTGGTCCACTGGACCACCAGGGATATAGGACGGATGTAATTTCAACTTATGCCCGAGATTAGGCTGCAAGCAGTCCACTGGACCACCAGGGATATAGGACAAATGTATTTTCAATGTATGCTCACGATTGGGCAGTGGAGCACTTTGCTGTGATGTGCAGGGGGCGTCGGTCCCCGATGGCTGCAGCCTGGCAGGGTGCCGAAGGCACAAGTCGCCAGGATCGATTGCCTCGCCATAAATGGGGCTTACATGACATGCAAATGGTCCCATTTGTGCCTTGCATGCATTATGGCCCCATTTGCATGTGCACTTTTGAATATCGTGGTTGTTGTGCCTAGCGCAACAGAACTTGCGCTGCATTCCTCTGCTCCACTCTGGCCACTTGCGCTTGTGCAGTGCCACTGCACCATATGTACTGCGGGTGGCTAGGGTGCGATATTCAATGCTGCTGTGCCATGGCACAGCTCCATTGAATATCACCCTGTCAATGCCCCTGAGCAGCCAAGATGCGCTGTGCCCAGTTTGCGCCACAGCCTGGCACAGTCTGAATATCCGAGCCTGTGTGTATAGTGTCAGTCTTTACCTCAGCGGCTATGCTTTTGTGATCCCATGTTGGTGAGCTGAATTCAGGGGTGGGTTCAGTGTCCCTGATTTTTTTATTTATTTAAAATTTGGTGAAGGGGAAAGACACACTGAGCAGAAGCTCATTTCCAGGTGCAACTCAGGGACAAGGGGTACAAATACAACAGAGGGATAACAAAATTTGGATACATTATAATACAGAATAAACACAACATATACAGTATAATACTGAATGAATTCTTCATTACAGCATAATACAATGAGCAGATAAATTATCATTATAGAATTATGTCACAGAGTTTCGTACAGGAGATTCAATAAGCATGGTGAGATAAGATGAAAAAAATGTGTGGAGCTAATTGGTACAGGAAATGGAAGAGATGGAGGAGGACAATAGCATGATTATGGATTAAGGCAGTGGACAACTACAAGATGCAACAGGGGATGGCCTGAGGAGGCACTTAAGTGCATGAAAGGAGGGGGTGAGGTGGATTTGAGGGGAGAGGTTATTCTGGAGGGAAGGGAGTCTATAAGAGAATGCTAACTTCCCAGCTGAGGTGCATGCTCATGAGAGGGTGAAGAAGGGGAGGCAATTCATATGTGAGTTGTAGGGGGAAGGTTTAGCAGGATTTAGGAGTGAGGAGAGGTAGGAAGGAAGCACTCCAAACCAATATTTAGAGATGAAAGTGGAGCAGTAGGATGTGCATCTCTGCAATAGAGATATGAGGGATAGGGAGGAGTAGAGGCCCCAGTGATGTGTCAGAGGGGGGGAATTTGAGACAAAACAACAGAAGGCATTGCAGAGGACATCTAGTTTGGTGAGATATGTGGCTGGAGCTGCAATGAAGACAACGTCATCATACAGTACTAGCCACAGACATGGTCAGATATTTTAAGATATTTCACAAAATTTCTAAAGAGTTTCTCTCTGCTGCTCATACTGTGGAAATGCAGAAAGCAGGAGATTTCTCTAGAAATATCACAGAAATGTCAGGAAATATCTGACCATGTCTTTGGCTGTGACCGTAGTCAAAAGTTGGGAGAATCCATTTGACCAGCAGGTCTCGTCTGACTGGAATGGAAAGACTACCCTTATAGCCATAGAGTAGACCCAATTTGGGGCATAGTTTGGAATGAGCAGCCTTAAAGTGGGAGGAGAAGTCTAGCGAGGGATCAAGCCACACTCCTAGATATTTGTAGGCTGGGACATCATCAAGAGGAGTGTTGGCTAAGGTACAGAAGGCAGAGAGGCCGGGGAGCCTGGCAAGTTTCTGTTTGGAGCCAAAAGTCATGGATGTGGTCTTTTTGGCATTCATTTTATTTTATTTATTTTTTTATTGGAGGGTTTGGAAAGTACCTTTGAGTCAGAGACTCCTTTTGAAAGGTTTCACATCACAGAATTTACAGTATATACAAAGACATACAGTTACATACGGTAGCTGTTCAGCAGTACACAGTCAGGTTGTTACAAGAGCAATTGTAAGGCTAACAGACAAATACTAGGGATAATTAATGCAATCAAACAATACATATAGAACTCAGACCTAGAGCTAGGCATGGGGAGCTTAGGTAGGGGTAGGTAGGGTAGAAGAAGCCGGCCAAAGTCCTTAGTCAGGAAAGTAGTGGGAGGTGCTTCAGTGGCAGTCACAGTGGTTTGAGGATGAAAGAGGTCTCTAAGAGAGGTTTGCATTGAACCAGTTAGACAGTGCTGTAAAGTCATGTTGGAGTGGAGTCTGGACAGCTGGGGCAGAGAGACCAGATAGGAATAGGATGGATGGATGAGGTGAAGGTGGCAGGATGGCGCTGTTATGCCACACCCTCCCCAGCCAGGGAACAAAAGATGGAGGGTTGTCTGCATAGGCCCAGGTAGCATATAGTGAAGACAACTGTCCTGTTGGTATAGAACCCTGCACTGCTACCCCTGTGGGTGGCAGAAGGCCCATGCATTGACTGACAGATGGAGTCTTTGCTCTGTCCATCTGTATCTGTGTCCACAAGGAAGTGCTGGGACCAGAGGGTCTTCTGCATCCACAGATCACTAGACAGCCCTATGAATTCTTAATGTTTGTTGCTGAATGGAAGTGCAGGGTCTGAAAGGGCCCAGCACTTCTGTAGGTGGACAGAGTCTTCCCATGATGCAGGGACCAAAGGGCCCTGCACATTTGCACCTGTTCATGCATGTCCTGAAAAAACTTGTGTGAATGAAGATATGATTCTACTATCTAAAAAACAAAGGCAGTTCTTGCTGGCCCTTTGGCACAAAAGTAGCATTACCACTGATGATGCCGACAACCCAAGTTCAATAGCTGGTTTGTGGTCATCAGGGGTCAACCGGGGGAGGAGCATTGAGCATCCCACAGGACGCTCTACTCCAGGAAGGAGGGTTGCCATCCCCTCTGCTATACTGCCACCTGGGTGGCTGCAGGTGGTAAAGCAGATTAGGGAAGCCAGGGGAGTGATGGACATTGGCCAGATCAAGGTGCACTGCTATGCCTCTGCATGTTCACGTGACCCTTTGGATCTCTCTGCATGCTGAAGTCAATTGGTGGGAGAAAACTCAACAAAATGGCCCCTGCATGCCAGGATAATGGAGGGCCCACACCATCCCTGGATCTCTCCTGCCTGTCCCATGGCAATGGCTTCCCAATGGCATACTGAAGTTCAAGGAGGGCTCCCTCATCTCTGCTTAGGGGGTAAACCATGGCTCCATGGGAGAAGGCCTGTGCACTGGATCTCATGTAAGGTGGGGACACTAGCCGACTGGATGCCTTGGTGACTCTCTAAGGCATTGGCATGCAGGCATAAGTCCTAAGCAGAAGTTTCTTCAAAAGTCATAAATGAAAGTTCTGAAATCAGAAAGCACTTAGTGGCTGGTGCCTCTGTAGGATATGCGAGGTCAAGTGACTCAGAGCATAGCAGAAATAAAGATGGTATACAATGAGTTATCATTTGGATCCATTTCTTATAGAAACAAAATCACATAGAGAATAATCGGGGTTCCCTCATTGGTGCAACAGTGGTACTTGTCACTTTGTCATTGGACAAGCTCTGTATCAAAGCAATTTTTATTATTTGGTTGGATAGTCTTTTTGGTTCTGAATGAATAGCTGCCATTTGCAATGTGATGGAACATAGGCTAACTTTGGTACCTTATGACTTGAAATGCTAAGGTGTCATAAGTGGATACAGTCTGTGGTTGTCTGTGTTTCATGGGAGCCTGTCATGTGTAGAAAACTACCTATGTACATACAAAGTCTTAGGTTGCTGTAGAGTGTTTCCACTGATATTAGGCCCTAAAACAGGACAAGCCTACATGTAGGCCAGTCTCCACAAATCTAACATTTTGCCAGGAATTGTGCTTATATTAGTGGTTCCCCATGGTGATCCCCGCACAGTGTGTATATGGCAAGTTTGACTGGATTACTTGGGGGGGCTGGAATGTGCCCCCATCATCACAGCCTATGGATGTATCCAATTCCAGTGGACCAGTTAGGGAGCATATTGGCATCTTTTTTGCATGTTTTTGTTGATGGTATGCCCTATGTACAGTTTTGGGCTATCTTATCATGATCATCTGTCGATCCAGAATTAGTGCATGCACAGTTGGGCATAGCAAGTTAAAGAGCTGCTCCCGTAAATTTACCCTATTTGCTGCAGTTGTTTCAAATAGATCAGAGCCCAAACTCATAAGTTATCACTATATGTATTAAGTGCATCACTCACAGCACAACATTGCATTGGGAGTAGTGTATCTTTTGAGCTGCAATGGGGGATATCTCCCCATGTCATTGCCCCCCATCACCCTGCACTGCTTCTTCCAAATCGCTCCAGCCTTCCTCTCTCTGGTCACAAACAGCCCCCACTGCTCACCGCCTGCTCTAACTCCTTCAGCCCTCTCTGCCTCCCAAAAGGCTTAAACCAAGCCTGATGAAGTAGCAGGCTTGTTCTCTGTTGAAAGTTTGCCTGCCCAAAGTATGGGACATCAAGATTTACAATACTTAGTCTGCGATGCTGTCTTCATGTTGTTACATTATGTGTCTTGTGTAGTAACACTGAAAATCAAATAAAGCACACTGCATTATCATAAACGGGTATAAAGCAGGACTCACTGAAGCAAGACTCTGTTTCTCAGGTGGGCTATCCCTGAGTAAAAAAACAAACAAAAGATAAATTAAAGATTGGTTTATGAAATAAACAAATGGCATACCATGGAAGCTTGACTACTAAGAATATCTTGAGACCAAAATCTGAGACACCTTGTAGATTGAGAAGCTTTGAACTCAATTGAAATTAGTGCTTTCACAGTTACTAAGATTATCATCGATTGACTTGTTCTTTTAACATTTTAGTGTTCAGTGTGGGTCACCGATGTGACTGAAAATATTAGATATCCCACTAAGTGACAAAGGCAGACCAGCCCCAACATTTTGTAAACAAGTGGAGACAGTGACATTGACAAGTACTGTAGTTGGTGCTGCTGTCTGCACATTTGAGATACAAATGAAATTGCAATTCATAAAAAAAACAAAAAAAGTCTCTGTCCAGTAGCCACCTATCAGGTCAGGCCATTTTTTCTCATGTCCCTCAGCTTTTAATACCAAATTTAATCTCAGACTTGGATGCAGTTTCCTTCCCACGACTCATCACTCGAACACGGTTATTTAGGCAGATAATATGTCAGATTATCAGCCCAACTACTACTACTACTGATCTCATGATGCAACATCACACAGGCTTCATGTGAGTGCAAAGATTGTATTACTCCCCCACCCCATGCAGCAGACAAAGACGTGTGCATTGAGAAGCAGACAGAGAAATATGTACATGAGATGCGGTACAGTTTGGAGGAAGCAAGTCACAAAATAGTACCTGACACACTGAAATACTACCATCTTGGAAAAAAGACATGTGGCTGACCTTGGTGGCTTGTCCCTGGTACATCCTGTGGCCACTCACTCCAGTGGTATCCCTACTCTCTTCGCCATTGTTGACTTTGGCAGTTTCCCCTCAGTGGGCACCTGTAGAGACAGTAGAGGGGGGTCATGTTGGTTAACACTGGGACCTTCCTCAGACATGCCACAATTACAGTTATTGTTACTGCAGTTGCAGTAGTGTCCACCTCTTGTGGTGACACCCACTTCATGGGCCATCCCTCACAACAGTGATGCAGCATGTGGGGCTCACTCAGGAACAAGTCGTTCCACCTGTGCTTTATTTTGAGTGTGTTGCATCCCACCCCTGACACCCGGTGCAGCCTGTGGCCAATGATGTGCCACACCCTATCCCAGATCATGACTGTGTGCTGCCTGCTGCCTGATGACAGCAGGATCCTAACCAACTGCTCAACCACACTGATTAAGAGGACTGTCTCCTCATCAGTGAAGTTAGGGGACTGGCTGTATGACATTTCTATAGCTTCACATCTTTTTGCCACAGCACTGTTAGGTAGCTGCTGTATGGCTGTCCTCCTGCTGCTTCCTGAGACCCACTGTGACCTCTCTTGTGCCCCTTTGAGCACCTGAAACATTATGGGCACACAGGGTGAGTTGCACACATTCCAATTGAAATGGTGACACTTTGATGCAGGCTGTGACATTTTTGTCTGGTGCCACAACTTGCATCAGAAAACCATCATTTTCTGATGCACCTTGCAGCATTTCTCTGGCAATACATTAGCATGCTGTGTAACCACCTTGCATACATGGGGTGGCACTGGAACCACTGTGCATGCTAATGGCATGGCAGCTGTGTACCACAACCCATGTCTCAGAACCTATGCACTGGACTCAGGTACTTGTGAACTGTTTGCCCCTACATGCACATACATCACAGAAGGCACATGTGCCTAATTCTGGGTACACATTTTGTCTTAGCACCAAGTCATACAGAAGGATGAGGGGCTGCCACAGAGTCCTGACCTGGACATCCTCTGCTACATTGTGAGTCTATGTGCCACATTCTGGCTGTAAGCCACATGCACTCCCACATCTGTATGCTGCTGAAAGTCATGCTCCAACACAGCATACATGACATGGCTAGAACTTTCCTGCAACAAGACATGCTGCCTGCTTGTTGATGGATAGTCATGCATGGGTGCCACCGTTGTGTTGCCCAGTGCATGTCACTAGGTTGGGGACAGCGGCACTGTCTGGGACACTGTGTCATGTTAGGATGGTGGGGAATCTGGACAGCCTGTGTGGCTGCTGGAGCATTGGGGCTTGCTGGCCCTTCATTGTCACAGCCATTGCAACAATCCATCATGGCACATATGCAATGGATGGCTGCTAGCAGTCCTCTTGGCTTGACCATCCCACATGTACCTGGCCACCCCCTGCACCTACCTAACAGGCCCGCCACTCTGTCACAGATGCCACCGGGGGCAGGTGGCCTTTACTACCTACTTCCAGCCCCCACTGGGCATGCTGCCGCATTGTGCTGGAATCAATCCTGATCACCACCCACCCACCAGACCATGCATCATGCAGCTTCTGCCACACATACCTTGCAGTTTGTGTCATTCACCTTGTCAGCTGGCTCCTTGGATGAAAGTGTGTGTGCTGACTAGGGCCACAGACAGGATATAGGCACAATGCATGCAGCAGTGCTGATTTTGCCTGTTGGTGGCATTTGGCAGTCACATCTCATGCTTTGATGTACCGGCCAATGCCCATATCAGTGTAGGTGTTCTGGATATGTCTTGTATGATTCCCACACATGTCTCATGGTGTGCCTCCAGCATCACCATCCACTGCAAGGGGCTACAGTTAGCCTGTTGCTGCTGGTGGTGCTTTCCACTCTGCCTATGGGTGTGCTGCCTGGTGGTGCTCTGGTCTGCTCAGCTGAAATTACTACTGCCCAATCAAGACCTGGCACACTGGCCAGCCAATGCAGTTTGTGTCCTTGCTATTATGTTTTCCATTGCGGTGTTCTTTGTCAGCGTGGCTCAGTTGGTAGCACATCCGCCTCTGGACCAGAAGGTCGTGGGTTCTCGTCCCACACCGGGATTGGACTTGCACCTAAAAATTGCTGGCATCCGAGTGCAGTATTGGGGGGTGCTGTACTGCTGGGGTGTGCCATCCTTCGGATGAGACTTTAAAATGAGGTCCCTTCTGCCCATCCTGGTGTTGTCCTGGTGGGTGTCCAGGTGGAAGTAAAAGAACCCAGGGCACTCTTCGCAAAGAGTAGAGAACATTCCCGGTGTCCTGGCCAACATTCCCCTTCCCATAAACTGGTTCATGCAATTATCCAGGCTGTGTGTGGGTGATGATGTGCGATATGGCCGCCACCACACATTCAGTCACTTCACTACCAGTCTAGCATTGCTTATAAAGTGCTTTGGATGTATGAAAAGCGCTATGTAAATGTTGATTCTTCTTCTTCTTCACCTTCATCTTCCTCACTCTGTGCAACATCTACAGTACCTCTGGCATGGTGCTATGGTGTGCTATGATGATAGTGTGCAGTATGCAGCATGCCAGAAATATTTTACATGCCATGGCTGTGGTGTATTGCAAACACCACCACCCCCAATCTGTCCAGGCAGCAGAAATGTATGTTGAGGAGGCTGAAGGTCCTTTCAGTTGCAGACAGTGTGGAGGTGAGTGCCTCACTGTAACACATCTAAGCCTCTGTCTATTGATGCCTTAGTGGTGGTATGAGCAATGGCAGCTGTGGAAAGCCACTGTCACCTGTGGAATTAGAAGACACTGATTACTCTTTGTGGTCTGTGTGTACCCAAGCATCCTTAACAGGGTGTGCTAGGTCATTGCCAGTACCATAGCATACCAGAAGACTGGTGGTCCTGCCACTGGTAGCCCATCACTCACATCCATGGTCACCCATGTGCCTCACTCACCCTGCCATGACACACATGGTGTTTATTGCTCACTGGCAACACCCCAATGTGTATTGGCCTGCCACATTGCAGGCAGTCCACTTCTCAGTGTTACTGTAGAATGCACATTTTGCTGTCACATACTGTGCCCACATGGATCACATGCTGCTCCATCAAGTGGCATGTCATATGCTCATGTCAGTCTGTGTGTGTGTACACCCCTCATACGTGGACTTCAGACTACATATCATACTGGTGTGTTGTACAAGCAAGTACCTATAAGCCATCCTCTGTGTTTGTCTACCTGTTCAAATGCTTCACAAAGGCCACTGTGGTGGAAGATGTAGGGATCGTTTCAGGATCCTGGGTACTGGATGACCACATCCAGAATGTGGCACCGGCTGTCACAAACCACCTACATATTCATGGAATGTAAGCCTTTTCTTCTGACACATGCATCCTCCTCCACTGCAGGTGCTCTGTTGGTGACATGTGTATAGTAAATGGCACTAGAGATGCAGTGAAATAAAATTTCACTAGCAAAATTGCGGCAAAATCGGCAATTTCACCATGTGAAATTTTTTCACAAAATTGCAGTGAAATTTTGCAATTTTCCTGGCAATTTCACCAAGCACAAATTATCTCCCTGCTGGCGTGGTGGTGTCTAGTGCCCCCCCAGCCACTCACTGTCCTAAATTTCAAACCAAGCATTCTCCCTAGTGTCTAGTGGTCCCCCCCCCGGTTGATCACTGGCCCAAAGTGAATAAAGCAAGCCCCCCCAGTTAACTCATAGTTTCCCCGATCCCACCCAATCATAAAAAAAAAAATGCAATCCCCACTCTCTGGTGTGTCTAGTGGACACCCCACCCTGTCATCAGATAGCACCCACCTCACTCCCTCCCGTACACCAATTGGGCCACTGGCACAGACCTCCACTCACCTCCACGGCCAGCAGCCCGACTGAGTGCTTCAATGAATGAGCACTCCTGCAATACTGTAATTCAGTAGATGTAAAGTGAATGAAAGCCCCCATTAAATGCCAACCAACAGCTGTCAGTTATTCCCGTCATAGATCTAGTCAGCTTGGATAGTAGGGATGTAAAACAGCAGGTACCCCTGCACTCTCAGTGGTCAGATCCATAGCGTAAAATTCAGGCAGCCATGTTTACAACATTCATCTTGTGGTGCTTATAAGAAGCGAGATGGAAAAAACTAAAAGGATGGTGGAATTAGGCAATACAGTGTTAAAATTAATAATGTAAAGGGTTGCCAGCATGTAACTTGGAAAGGGAACCAGTATGATTATAAATCAAAAACATTGCTTAATAAAAAAAATGAAGATTATCAGGCTAGCTGATGGTCCTGCAAGACTGGGATTTGGTAGGTGTGAAGTGAGCATGAGCTACTATTTATACCAACCAATAATTATCAATTATCTCCCTCTCTGAGTCAGAACCATTCAACTTGGATAATGGAGACCTGAAACAGCAGGTACCCCTTCCTCATAAGCGGTCAGATCCACAATGAAAAATTTGGGCAGCCGTATTTGCTATATTCACCTCGTGGTAAACATGAGAGGGGTGATGAAAAAAACTAGGAGAATGTTAAAGTTCAGCATTAAAGCACCAAAACTAATACCATAACATGCTGCCTGAAATGTAGCAGGAAAAGGAGACCAGTATGATGGGAAATCAGTAGTGCTGCTTGATTAGAAAGAGTTAATGCTATATGTATATCAGTGCAATACAGTCTGCCGCCCTATGCAGGTATCAGATAAAAAATGTCCAGAACCTGCAAGACAGCAGGGCTAGGAAAATAATGCCAAATACAGGCATTAGGAGTTTAAGCACCAGAATTATGTAAATGCAGGTGGAAGTCCTATAGTTCTGCCTAGTCATTCCATTTTACCAGTGCAACGTTAGGCTATCAGGAGCATTGACAGTAATGCAAGACGGGAATTTGGTGTGTGTAAAGTGAACAAGAGCCATTATTAATACCAACCGACAGTTATCAACTATCCCCCTCTCAGAACTATTCAACTTGGATGACAGTAATGTTGAACAGCAGGTACCCCCTCCAGGGTGGGGGGGACACTAGACTTCAAGGAGAATTAATTTTACTGGAATATTGGGCCAGAGAGCTGCTGGGGGGACCAGAAGTCATTACTGTAGAAAATTTCACGCAAGGGTAGTGAAATTACGACCAAGCATGACAAAATTTTGCCAGCACAGGGGCGAAATTTCACTCACTCCACAGACAAAATTTCACTTTTCACCCGGCAAAATATTTTGTGCAATGCCCGAATTGCACAAAATATCTCGCCAGGCGAAATTTTCCAATTTCACACAACACTAAATGGCACCCAATACCCATGGGAATCATGCAGTGGTGTAGAAACCCTGCTTCATAGCCTGATGGCACTAGGCATCCATTGGGAAGCTGATGCACCTCTGTGTGTGGTGTAGCAGTGCCTCCAGGAATTGGTTGAGGCACCTGGATACAGAAACCTGAGATATGCCCATGGTGTCACCAGTTAGGGTCTGGAAGTGTCCCATTGCTAGGAGGCACAGTACTGTGCTTGCCTTAACATCTTCAGGTACTGAGTACCCTCATTGAGTAGTACTCTGCAGGTCCCCTCTCTGTTTCTGGCACAGCTCTGTTATGCTCAGCATTATTGCAGCAGTGGTATACATTGTATTGCTCCTCTGTCAGATCCTTGTATGATTTACTCTTCCAGTACCCCCATGTCACATGTCTTCTGGTAGTATTGCACTTTCTCAGTGGCATGTCATTCCCCTGGACCCTGCCAGCCTGTTGGTTTTCATGGTCTCTACCACCTTGCCTTTGCTAACCTGATACTACTAGGGCCACTGGACCAGTCATATTCCATTGTCACTCTTGTGTTCCTACACTGCAGCCTCAAAAGTGACTCAGATCTGCGTGCCTGCTGTGGGCCTATTTATATGCTCTAGTGTCAGTTAGACCAGGTCCACCTTAGTCTAACAGGTGCTTGCTATCTTGGCACAAAATAAGGGGATGTTGCAGCATTTGTTTGGCACAGGTCCCACTGTGACATGGCACATCTGATTTTGTGATACGAGCATGGTGCAAGCCACTTTGGAGCAAGCGGCCCCGGTTTTGACAAAATGTACTTTACTGAATTGGACTCAGTGCAACTTCTGACGCAAGTCACAGCTTGCATCAAATTTTTTTGCTGCAAACACCATGTACAATTCCTGGCACTTTGTGAATCCAGGCCCATCTGTTACACCTAATATTTCCTATCTGGGATTGAAACCAAATGGGTTTTATGAATGTGGAAAGTGCAATTTGCAAATAAACCGTGAATGGTAAAATATTGGTCCATCCCCCCAAAAAACAGAACAACTGAGATCAAGGAATTTTGTGGTACTGTGTATGTGATTAAATGCTTCTATAATAAAAATAAATGTTTGGTGAACTATCAGACCTTTAAAGGCCAAGTTGCAAAAACATGTTAGAGATATACTGCATGGACATCTTTAATCTTCTATTGTACACATTTTGCTACTGTCCATAACAGAAATCCCCAAAGGCTCTTCTTCTTTTGTACTGAAACAGTTAAACAGGCAGAGAGAGGAGGAAATAAAATCTAATCCTGCCTCCCCCCCAAAAAAAAACACATTTGATGTTTTATTTTAAGTCTAAAGGGATGATGGACTAAATAAAGACATGGATTTAATCCAGTTCAGATAAAGTATACTCTTTGTGATACTTTCCCAATGGAAATTTATATCTGGCATATCCTAGTAGACATGTGTTGTAATAATAGTAAATGCTTATTACAATTGCTGATTGTAGAAGTTAATGGATAACACTCCAGGCTGTGCAAAATATGCTGGCCTACTTGAACCATAAAACTGATGCTACTGTGTTGATGTAGCTAATCATTTTTTGTTTGATTCTTTTATAGCAGCACCACTATGCATAATGATGTACTTGTGTCTGAAGGCTTTTACAGCTAGTAAATGCACTGTAGCTGGCAGTACTCTATTGGCTGTTTCATGTCACTCAGCTTTTCTGTTTAGGATTCTCTTAAGATACTGCTAGTCCACAGTTAAGTGTTCTGTCCCCTGCCCCCCATTACCAACTATTGGCCATTTCCAGAAACATTTATGTTTTTGAGTATTACTCTTCACTTCCTTGGTGATGTTTTGTGCACAATTTGTGTTACATATTGTAAGAGGTAATTAGATATAGTCTCCCTTCAAAGGCCATGTTTCCAGTTTTTGCATATTAGTTGAAATAGATGCTTGCTACCGTATTATCAATATATGTTTCTTTTAAATTGTGCATTTTGTACAAAATGCAGTTTAGTCAAGTATTGTATTTTCTACCTTTGATGTCTGCAATTGTAAAAGAAAGTTGTATATACCTTAAAATGTTGGCTTTTAAATTGCTTGCAGGTAAGTGCTTGCAGCACCAGATAGTGCTACGGAAAGAAATCCCAGAGAGGGACTAAGCACTGTGGGTTCTGTCTACCATAGCTGCTCTGTGCTTTGTTGACAGTACATTTATTAGCTTTCTGCTACTTTCCATGTGCTACCTCTTTTTTTTCTTGATTTTGTTCTCACTAAGCCAGGTGGCAGAACTGTGTGTATTCCTTTATTCCTCGTTGTGTTTTGGTGCCTGGCTTTGCCATTAGCTTATTATTCAGTGCACTGTCTATGGCCACCAAACACGCATGGGATAGGCATAAGGGAACTCTAGAGATAAGAAAGAGAGGGCAAAGCTGGAGATCAAGTAGGGTCTGCGGTATTGCAGTAGACAGGGAAAATGGGCAGACTAGGTGGGCCAAGTGCTTCTTATCTGCTGTCAATTTCTATGTTTCTATGTTTCACCAACACTTGTGCAAATCTAAAAGACACTGTACAAGGAAGACCTGCTCCTATATAATGATCACTAACCTAAAATACATCCATGAAGGCAACACTATTTTGAGTGCTGGTGGGTGGCCCAGAGAGCAGTGAGTTTTACCTGCAATGGCATATATAGTACCGACCCTGTCACTAAACAGAAAACAAGTCAAATATATACTCTGGTAGTAGTAGTAATATTAATATGTTTTATTTATAAGAAGTTGTATGCAAATAGGGATTGCCCAGTTGAGTCAAGTTGAGGTGGGAAGACAGTTACAAGGTATAAAAAGAGAACAGAATATATATTATTATTCATTTCATCATATATAAACATGGATATCAATCAAAAATATACCCAACAGCAGATAAATAGTGTATATCCTACTAAACATTATGTAAAACAGAATGTCCATGAACTTGGTATCAATTTTCAAGTTCTAAGTATAGTGCAACCCATTTAAACTGGACTAGTTTGTGCAGAGCACCTACTGCTGATATAAGCAAACATCCAATTTATCATAAAGCAAGCTGAAAACCTGTCATTTGTCTCCTATGCCTTATGAATGTATAGCACAATGTTAATGTGCTGTATTGTAGTACAAGCAGTTGTTTTCACATTACTTGTACTGTATTCTGTGCTCCCGAGAAAGAATGACCATTTTGTTGGCTTCCTAGCTGTTGATTCTTCACCACTGTCTGATGAATTAGTACAGTATCACTCATATTGCTTTAAAATATGTGATTTCTTTAGTCACTTCTTGCAACTTACAACTGGAGCTGTACTAACCTGCCATTCACCCTACAGAATTCTAGCTGCTAAATATTGTTGAAAAATTTGTAACTAAGGGCATCAAAGTCAAAATGCTGTACCTCTGTTTCAGAAGTTTTCATCCATTCCAGTAACAGTAGCATGTGAAGCTCCCTGAGCAGCGTAGCAGTAATACACTTCAAAAGTAGATCAGCACAAAATAAAATTGGATGCATTCATGAGGTATTGATTTGAGTGCAGCCAGCCAATGGAGGGGAGCAGAGTACAAATACAGTACAGTATATATAGAATGGCAGTGCACGATCACATCAGGAATTTTGAGATAGCAACAAAAGATTCTGATGTAACTGACATTACCAGCTAATAAATCACCTTAAATAGTCACAAATCACCTGTGACCTGACCCGTAAACTACACCAGTTAGGCCCTCAGGCATCTGATTTTCATAGTTGCACTAGATCATTATATATAGAATAAAGAATGGGGTGATGTGTGTAATGAGACGTTTACACACACCCGAGGGGTTAGATGCTACATGAACCCCAAGAGGGAAGCTTGAGTTTACACACACATCACCCCATATTTTATTTTATATAATTGCTGGGTCTCCCCTTTTTGGCCACAGCAATTATATAAAATAGCAGCAGTTCAGGTTCGGCCATGCTCCAGTTCAGTTTTCGTTCAGTCAACATTTTTTCATTTTTGGAAGTTTCACATGTTTTTTTTTTATATTTAGTTATGCCACTATGTGTAGAAAATAACACTTTTTTTTACATAACTTACCTCCGTGTTTCTTTGGTGGGTGGATTGCTGGTAAGAAGGAAGCGGCAAGCCAGGAAGGGAGACACTGCAGCAGGCATGTGCACAGAGGGAGGAGAACCGTGCACGTGTTTGCTGTTATAAATGCTCCTTCATAATGGCAAATTATGCCATGGTCTCTCTATAGTAAAAAGGGGAGGCCCAGTTATTATAAGCTTAATATATCCTCTGCACTTTTTCACAGCACTCTGAGTCCTTACTCGTAGGTTCTAATGATGTCTTCCTATAGGCTGATGCACAAAGAATTTGAAAGTTGATAATCTGACCCCACTCCACCCCTTGTCCTGGTGTGGTTTGCCAGTTCTCTTTGTGCATCTCCTCAGGCTGGTCGTACATATCTGGCTCTCGGCCAACTAGACACTAACTTCAAAGAGTAAATCAGTTTCATATGACTGATTTAATTATAGCACAGTCAGATGTCTCCTATCAAGACCTTTAGCCAGACTGCTTGCAATGAAAAAAAAGGGGCAGCACATTATTCATTATACAAACATGTATGTTAAAAACAACACAGACAGGTGGGCAGAAGGGCTGATAGGTTACTACCCCATTATTCACCATAAGCTCAGGCTAGCCTCTCAAATTGGTTGCATCAGGGCATAGACACAAGGAATCCTACAGTGTTCTCATAACAGTTAAAGAGAAAATTCCCTCCCAGTAGAACATTGCTAAATTAGTATATCTCCCATCCCCAGGCTCACCTCACTCAGCATGGAGGGACAGGGAAGGATAAATCCACCACCATTGGTTCTTTCCAGCTGCTGCAATTAACTAGCTCCCTCCAGCCTACCTCATTCGGCTGAGGGCAGAATAAGAGGCCGAGGGAAAGAAAGAAAGATGGAATATTAAGTACCCCTGCTACAGCAGACCACTGTACTATTAAGCACTACTGCTCACCTTGTTCAGCCAGGAGTTAGCTGCATAAATATAGACCTCTCTATTCTTCACTTCTACCCATGGCTCACGTTAATCTGGTCTCTGGAGTAGACATACAACCAGAGAGCAGCACACAGAACAGAGACAGTCCCAGATGAAGAAACTCCCGATCTTTACATTGGGAGCCTAGCCAAAAAAATAAAATAAAAAATAACAAACAGCCCCTGCAGAGCTCTGGATGCAAAGTGACCCCAATAGGCTAAACAGGGTTCATACAATACTTTCGCTAAGTGCAGACCTGCCAATGGCGCAGCCGAAGTCCCAGAATAACTTTTTCAAACAAAGAATCTTGGGCTGCATCGATCACTTTACGAAGATGGCACCCAAGATTCTCGCAGAAACACAGGTAGCTCAGCCCTTAAAAGGGGAACTGACCTACATGTAGTTGCACGGTCTTAAAGGGGCACAGCTGTAAGTTATACCATTCCTGGCATTATGAAGAGGGACACTCAACAAGAAACTATAAGATGCACAAGGGCAATAGGAGAATAATAATATTAAAAATATTGCCAAAGTGAAGCAATAGGGCTCAGATAATTAGATATTAAAAAAAATAAACATAAAAAGAAAAATAATAAAGGTGCTAACAGGGGAATGGCTAACAAACTACTTATATGTCATACCTCATTGCAAACAGCATCTCATGGAATGTCCCTATTGTCACCCACAACACATTATGTCTTACAGAGCCAAATATTGGTGGTCATGGGCAATTCAAAGAGAATCTGTTGCAACTGCCCCAACATCCTCCTGACAAGAGCATCTGATGATCTGTGCAAGCTATGTGCAGTGGAAGCAGGGCCACAGGAAGACACCACAACCTCTGGCTCATCAGCCAAGGACTGGTGGAAGATACTGCAACTCCCTCATCACAGGAGGCAATGATGGGCATTTTCCACAAGTTGTTGGATAGGACTGAAGCACTGGAAAACAAGAAGCACAAAAAGTAGACAGGTGACAGGAAGACAGAGCAAAGCATTCAAAAAGGGGCGAGGAGGATAACTCTGAATCAGAGGACATCTCTTTGGGGTCATAAGATAATGACTCAGAGGAGGAAGAAGAACTGAGAGAGAACATGACTGCTAGGTTATGCCCATTAGACACAGTGCAAGAAATTATCTGCATGGTGAGGGAGACCCTCAAATTTGAGGATTCCAACCTATAGGAGGAGGAGAAGCTAGACCCACTGGTCAGAGAGAGGAAACGTACTGAGCAGATTTTGCCAGTATGCAAGGCTCTACAGGGCATCCTAACAATGGAGTGGGAGGCCTCAGAACCATCAAAGAACAGAGAAAATGCAACTTTTACCAGAAGATAACCACTCCACCAAGATGCACAGTATGGAGGCTCAGCACCACCCAAAGTGGACACAGTGGTTGCTTCTCTTTCCAACAAAACTGCTACCCTCAGAAATTCCCTCAGTCCTAGAAGACCCCACAGATAACAAACTGTAAGAAATTACTAAACAAATTCATGAAATACTGATTATGTCTATGAGAGCATCAGCAGCAGTAGTGTACACAACTACAGCCATACTGAGATGGCTGGAAACCATAAAGGCCGACACAGCCAAGGATAGCACACACCATGCAATATGCCATACAAGCAATTAAATATGTGGCCAATGCAACAATAGACTCCTTCAAGATGTCATTTAGGGCTGCAGTGAGCTCTAACAGAGCCAGGAGACACATCTGGCTAAAGATTTGAAACACAGATCAGGAATTAGAGAATGAAATTTTAAAGCTGCAGTTCCAATGAGACAAAGTATTCAGTACTGGACTAGAAGAGCTTTGCCACCAAGCTAAGTGACAACAAAGACCAGCCTCAAAAGCTGGTCACCCTACCCTCCTTTTGGCCCAACCACTTTTGTTCCCAATACAATAGAGGCAGGAGGCACCAGCCTTTCCAAGGGAATGACAAGCACAGCTTTGGATTTGGCTTCAGACAAAATTATTTCAACAAGAAAGGCAATTACAATAACTGGAGAGGCAATCCTCTTGCCAGCCCCAGAGGAGGGTACAAGCACAACAATGGATACAGGGGCAATCAGGCATAGGTTGAGGCAGGCCCAGGTGGGCAGCAAGGTGGTGGGATATGGGCTACAGAAATTCGCCACCACCTGGGCAAAAACAATAAAAGACAAGTGGGTACTGGAGATAATAACAAGGGGATACGCAATAGAATTCACAAAGATACCAACAAATTCTTGATTCCTGCCATCAAATATTTCCTCATCAAAGACTCCCATGCCAAAGGTAAGGGCACTAGTGAACTATCTATTGGCAGAGGGGACCCTAGCACTGGTGCCAGTGGCACAGAGAAAGTCAAGAATATATTTAGTATACTTCTTAGTCCCAAAGAAGACAGAAGACTTTAAACCAGTGCCGGACCCAAAGTTTTTACATAAATTTGGAAATACAGGAAGTTCAAGATGGAGAGCCTGTCCACCACAATAGCAGCAGTACACAAAGGCAACTGGCTCACTTCAATAGATCTCAAAGATGCATACTCCCACATCCCAATCAGACCAGTCTACCACAGGTTCCTGAGGTTCTATATCATGGGCTTGCATTCCCAACATCAATATCTGCTGTTTGGGATCACCTCCACACCGAGGGTGTTCACCAAGATAATGGCTACTCTGGCAGCAAGACTCCGTATAGAAGGCATACATATCATACCTTACTTGGAAGACTGGCTGATAAGGTCAAGATCCAGGAATGAGGTGGAATAGGCTATGAACAGAACAATGACATTACTGAAACACCATGGGTGGGTATTGAATATCGAAAAGAGCCACTTGACTCTGGAAAGATGCTGGAGCATCTGGGAGCTGTATTAAATACCTCACTGGGAACTGTCAGACCCACAGAAACATGTTTTCAGCTAATTCAAGCTCAATGTCATTTCGTTTTGACATGCCCAAGAGTCTCATTGTGGGATCTGATACAGAGTCTGGGCCTCATGCCTGGAACTCCACAGTTGGGCCCGGCTATGCATGAGGCCAGTCCAGTGACTCCTACTAGACTAATGGAATTACAACACACAGAATTATACACACATAGTGGTAATACCACAGGCAGTCAGAGAGTCCGTATAGTGGTGGATGGATATGAGCAACCTAAACCAGGGTGCCACATTAGACAAGGACACTACAACCTCCATGTGCATGGATGCAAGTCTGACAGAATGGGGAGCAATAATTCACTCATGCACAGTACAAAGAAAATGGTCACCACAAGAATCAAAGCTGCCAATCAACATGCCGAACTAGCCCTAATGCACTTTCTCCCACTGATACGTCATCACCATATGAAAATCAGAACAGACAACATAACGGCATGGCATATTTGAACAAACAGGGAGGTTCAAAAAAGCATGTCCATGGCAAAAGAGACTGCAATCCTATTGAACTGGGCAGAAAAGCACCTAAGCAGTATCACCGCAGTACACTTGGCAGGGGACCTAAACACAAGCACAGACTGGCTCAGTCGATAGACATTGCACCCTGTAGAATGGCAGCTCCATCTGGAGGTATTCAGGATGAATTAAGGACAGTGGGGCCCACTTCAAGTAAACCTGATGACTTTGACTTACAACAATCAACTTTGAACCTTTTATCCCAAGTTCAAGGAGAGGGACTCGGTGGGAGTGGATGCTCTCTCAGTGCCATGGAACTTCACAAGAGCTTATGCATTCCCATATCTGTCCATGATTCAAAAGGTGCTCAGAAGAATCAAAAATGACAAGGAGTACAGTAGTGCTAGTGGAACGAAACTGACCAAGATGCACATGGTAGGCATCAATTAGGAACATAATGATAGATCAACCAATGACAATGCAGAACAGACTAGACCTCCTCAAACAGGGGCCTAATTCTTCCACCAGAGTCCTCATGCACTGCAGCTGATGGCATGGCTGCTCAGCGGGATAGACTGCTAGCAGTGGACATCTCTCCCAAAGTGACAAACACACTAATGCAAACCTGAAGACTTTTGACCACCACCACCAACCAAAGGTACTGGACAAAGTTACACAGCTGGTGTGCAGCAGAATATCTGCAGCCTCAAGACTGTTTGATTATATACATTTTAAATTTTTTGCAAGTGTGTTTTGATAAAGAACTATCTGCCACATCACTGAGGGTGCAAGCTGCAGCCATAGGAGCAGTACGGGGGAAAGCAGATGGCCACTCACCGGGGGCACACCTTAAAGTCCAGTCATTTCTAAAGGCAGTGTTAAATATTAGACCTAGGCAGAAGGCCACAGTGGCCCCTTGGCAACTTAATGCAGTAATGGATGCCCTCACCAAAAACCCTTTAGAACCAATGCAATCAATACCCATACACATCCTAACCAGAAGGTCCTGTTTCCAGTGGCAATATGCTCCACCAAAAGAACCAGTGAGCTACAGGTGCTGGCCTGTGTTGAGTCCTTCCTTTCCATCCAGCCAGCCACACAAAATGGTTCTCAAGATGATGCCTTCCTTCCTACCCAAGGTAGCAGCCTCTTTTCACATGGCACAGGAGATATCTCTGCCTACCTTCCTTCCACCCTCAGGAGGAGGATGTCCAGTAGGGGTTGTTACAGCTGTTAGACCCTACTAGAGCAGTCAGAACATACCTGGAATGAACAGCCTCCATCTGGAAGACAGAGACTGTTCATTTTCATGTCAGGACCAAAAACGGGCCTGCTGGCCTCGAGGTCTAACATAGCTAGATGGTTAAGG
This sequence comes from Neoceratodus forsteri, assembly GCA_016271365.2. Classification (NCBI taxonomy): domain Eukaryota; kingdom Metazoa; phylum Chordata; order Ceratodontiformes; family Ceratodontidae; genus Neoceratodus; species Neoceratodus forsteri. The sequence continues at coordinate 1,120,330,763 of CM057449.1, read as the reverse complement.
AAGGCCATAGATGAGGCTTACAATGCATCAGGCCATGCCCATCCAGCTCACTTTAAGGCCCACTTCATCAGAGCCATAGCCAACTCATGGGCAGAACATAATTCTGCATCAGTGGTAGAGATCTGTACACAGCCACATGGTCTGCTCTGCATACATTTACAAGGTATTATAGACCAGACACCTGGGGCCAGTACAAGTCAAGGTTTGGCAGGGTAGTGCTACAGTCATTTTTTTCATAGTATTCTCCTTGTCCCACCCAAATAGGCAAGGGCACTGCTTCTTAATCACCCATGAGTAAGGACCCGGAGTGCTGTAAAAAGGTGCAGAGGATAATGGAAGTTTACTCACCTGGTAAAGGTGATTAAGGGAGCACCTTTTTACAGCACTCCTAAGCCCATCCAACAAGGAGGGATACTGAATAATAATATAAAATGCATGCAGCCAAAAATAAGAATCAAATTTATGAATGTATTATGCAATGACAGTCTGAGGAGTGAATTATGCATGTGTAGTTAATTTAGGTACTCAATAAACTGAAATCTAACCTCAGTTAATCCCATTTGGTCTGGTATGTTACTTGTTTTTAGCAATATTGAGCTATACTGTTGAAGTAACAATTTATATTTCAGGAATACCGCTAGGAAAGTAATCACACTGGCAAACTACACCAGGACAAGGAGCGGAGTGGGGTCAGGTTACCAACTTTCAAATTCTTTGTGCATCAGCCTACAGGAAAATGTCACTAGAACACATGAGAAAGGACTCAGAGTGCTATAAAAAGATGCTTCCATAATCATCTTTATCAGGTGAGTAAACTTCAATTTTGTGAACAGAGTCATGTGTAGAGATGTTGCAAAGTAAAAATTTACCTGCGAATTTCGTGCGAAGTGGAGGAAATTCACACTTTATGGAATTTGAGGACTTCAGGGCAGCTGGCCAAAATTTGATTCTCGTAAATGTCATGAATTTTTGTGGCAAAATTTGAAATTTTTTTCCACATAGTGTGAAATTCTATGGCGAAGCGTGAAATTCGTGGGTGAAATTTCACACCCCATGGTGAATTTGCACAATTCACAGGCCACGAGTTGTGCTAATATTGCTTCACAAATTCTGCAAAATCCAAAAATTAATTCATGGAGTGAATTTCACAGACATCACACATCTCTAGTCCTATACAGTGGGTTTGGGAAATTGAAAAAATGTCTGATATAATTGAATGGCCACATTATCCATGTCTGTTTCAACTGGGTTGCACTGTATTTTTAAATAAACCAACAGAGAAACATGATTGTTGCAAACTGGTCCCTCTCAGACTCAGACTGTGACTGTTTACAGCTTTCTTGAACCCTTTGAATGACAGCAAGGGGACTCAGTAGGTGCCATCACTCAAAATAGACACTCCATTGGGGTATCACTAGGCCTGAATTCCTCCAGAGCCACTGCTCACACAGGTCAAGGGCAAAAGACCCACCTTTCTCTGTTACAGCTAAGAACCCCTTACTGTCAAAATAAAATATGGTAACTGTAGCCTTCTCTTCAGAGGCAGAAACACAGATTTTGTCAGTTATAAATCAACTATCGGTACCTCAAATGACTCAGTCACAGAACCAGGAAGTATATTATAAAAACATTTCAATACTGAAAGATATTTATACATATATACAGGATACTATTCAAAGCTTATGGGTAACAGTACTTCTTCAGAAATAAAAAAAAATGTTTTGCACTTAGCAGAAAGAAAACACAGAGAAAAATCTTTCTACGCTTCTTAATTTTTCCAAAGTAGAAAAACTTACCCACACAGAACACTTTGGTGAATCATAGCAGACTTGAACATTAGATGTTAACTTTATAGAGTCCCAGCCTGATAGGCTCTTTCAGGCTCTGGCAGTCCTCAAGATCCTGCAGCTGCACCCCCCATGACACGTCATTCAGTATGACATTGATATCATAGATGCAAAACGTCTTTTGTGCTCTGAAAAACCTCCTATCTGGAAAAATTGGACCAAGCTGGAATCTTGGGTTTCATGTATTGCAGAATCCATCAGTTTGTTTTCCCACCTGTCTTACACAGCAAGAGGGACTGCTTCCCTCATTAGCCAGAGTCCTGCAGGAAATATAACAGGGTCGTTTTTGCTTTCAGCTTTCCCAGTAACTGGCCAAAGAGATTGTAATCATTCTCCAAAACCATCTGGTATGCCTCTGGCAGCTAACTTCATCAGAGTTTTCATCTCAGTTGAAATACAGTACTTTCAAGAGGTCTAGCTGATAATAAAACTTAAACCCAGAAACAAGAAAACAATAATTATGTAAAAGTTGTTATATCCCTTCCCCCAGAGAAATGAAAAACAAATTCTTTAGCACCCCACTAAATGATGGTTGCTTTCTGCTAGTCAGCTGGCTTCACCTGCTATGCCCTCAGTTGACTGGGTGAAATTCACAATAGGTCTTCATAGCCTTCTACTGATAAAAAGGGTACAAACTATTGTCTGGACAAACTGTCTGTGTTGCCATGCTGGGAGCTGTTGTGGTGCCCAGTGTCCATATGATAGGACTGTGCCACCAGGCTGTACCTTAGCAATTTTGAGGTCTGTCCACTGGTCCTATGCATCAATGTAAGGGCATTTTAGTCAGAGAACGTCCTCTCATACAAATAATGTTGCAGCTTCTAAAATTCCTAGACAATACATATACACTCATTCTCTATTGTGGCATAGGCCTCCTTTCTGGGCAGCAGCTTTCTGCTCAAGTGCAGGACTAAATGTTCCTCTCCTGAGTGTGTGACCTGACTCAGAACTGCACCTAGCCAATAATCAGAAGAATCAATGTGCACAATAAACCTTAGAGGACAGTCCAGGTTTGTGATCATAGGGGCCTAAAATAATGCCTCCTTCAACTGATGGAACACTGCATTGCATGTTTCCATCCTCTGAACCCTTTGTGGCATTTTCATCCCGGTGAGATTGAGCAGGGGTAGGGCCATGCTTCAGAAATTTGACATAAACTTATAATAATACCCTGCTGCCCCTAGGAAGGTCCATACTTTCCTCTTGGCTGTGGGCATAGCCCATCCCTGGATTGCCTTAATGTACCCAGTCCTCACCATGTGTCCAGGGTATGACACTTCTGCCATTCCTATCAGGCACTTCACCACCTTGACTGTCAGCCCAGCAGCCTGCAGTTGGTGGAACTACTTGGTCATGTGCCTGATTTTATCCTTCCAGATCTGGCTACAGATGGCAATGCCATCCATGTATGCCAGAGCAAAGTCTCCTGCCCCAATGAGGATGCGTTCCACGAGTCATTAAAAGGTGGCTGGCACATTCTTGATCCCACATGACATTACCTTGAACTTGAATAATACAAATAGGGTGACAAAGGCTGACCTCTCCCTGACTTCGGGGATTGGGGTACCTGCTAAAAGCCCTTTAGCAAGTCTACGGTGGACAGGTAAAGGCATCCCTGTAACCACTCTAGGACTTTATCTGTCCTGAGCATAGGGTATACATCTGACTCTGTGCAGTGCTCCTGGGCATAAACTTGTGGTAGTCAATGCAGAGGATCAGTACTACTGAGAATGCCAGGGACTACTGGACTCCTGGATCACCCAGAGAGCCTGCCTCTCCTTGATCTTCCCCTCTATGGCATGTCTTACTCCTTCTTGGATTTTGTAGGGTGGCTGTCTCTGTGGGGCTTGGGACCCTGTATCCACGAGGTGCTCTGCCAGTATGGTATACTCCTGTTTCCTTGTGCAGATTTCACCAAATGTTTGCAGCACCCCACACTTTTCATCAGCTTGGATTGGTGTCAGCAGCTCCAAGAGGTTGACAGCATCTACTGAGGATTCTCTCCAGGAGATCCACCAGTGGGTCTGCTTCAGCCTCCTCCTCTGGATAGCTGCACACAGCCAGGACCATTTTGTCCCTTTCATGTTAGGGTTTCATCATGTTTACATTTTAGTCTTGCTGTTTGTGCCTCCTATCTAGTACCTCCACTACATAATTAACATCATTTACTCTCCTGACCACCAAGTAAGTCCCCTACCAAGAGCCTCGTAATTTGTTCTGCCAGATGGGGATGAAAGCCGTCATCTGTTTTCTGACTTCATACTCCCAGGTTCTGGCCCAATGGTTGTATCATGTCATCTGCCTCTGATCAGCATTGACTAGGTGCTCATGGGCAAATACCATGAACTCCTTCCACCATGATTTGAAATTCAGAACATACTCCACAATAGAGTCCTCTTGGGGAGCAAACTCATCCTCCCATTCATCCCTTAGGAAATCAAGGGAGCCTCTTACCCTATGATCAAACATTAACTTGAAGGAAGAGAACCCTGTAGACTCCCGGGGAACTTTCCTAAACAATAAGAAAAGATGGGGTAGGTACTTGTGCCACTATTTCATATGCTTGACAACAAATGCCCTTAACATGATCTTAAGAGACCCATTGAATCACTCAGCTAGACCATTAGTTAGGGGTGGAATGGTAAGGCTTGGCCCCCCCCACACTTTTTCCAAAGATTACCATCAGATCGGACATGAAGTTCGTGCCCTGATTCAACACTCTCCTGAGGTGAACTCAACCGGCTAAATATCCTCAGCAGTTTGTCATCCACCTTCTTAGTGCCAATGGGGGACAATGGCACTGCCTCTGGGTACCTCATAATGTATTTTATTTAATAGTACAAAAATGTACTATTTTCCAGTGCAACTTGAGGTACTAAGTGGCTCCGCACTGTCCATAGCAACTTATAAAATGGCTGTTTGATAACAGGTAGGGGCATTAAAGCCAGCTTAACCTTGTCCCCAGCCATTTCCACCCTCTGGCACTGTGGACGAGTCCCACAGTAGTTTGCCATATCTTTTAAAATGCTGGGCCATTAAAAGTTGTTCAGAGAATTATAGATGCCAGCACTGGCTACTCACAATTTTAAAGCATGGTTGCCAAAGTGCAAATATTCAGAAAAGAAGAAAGCAAGTCCTTGTTTAAAGTGCTAGCAGTACTTAACTTTATTTCAAAAGTGCACAATGCTTCCACTTCTATGCATGTTGCCCCCTCATACAGCAATGCACTAACTCCTGATGCATTTCACGCTGCCTGGCACTTAGTCATAGGAATAATATGCCAACACACCAACAGTGGTTAAATACAATGTGGTTAAGGTGATAGTGCAGATATAATATTTATAAACACTTAGAAACAATTTATTTCTCTTTAAAAACATGATTATTTTTGTTTTTGCCATATGTTATGAATGGAGCCTTTCTAGCACTGGCTACTGCTGTCTCCAAATAGCTATTGCATATATTCAGTTATTCACATTGCTCTTTATTTAAATAGCTTTAAATTACAATCTAATTAGTAAAAAAACCTGTACTTACAGTAGTTGCACTTCTATTCAATAGTTAAATGGCTTTCATATTTCTGTTTTTCTTATTAATTTTTACCACTTCTGTTACATGCACCAGTGTCTTCATTTTATTACAGCATGGTTTCCCATGAGGATATTTCATGCACTGTTTTATCTGTGCTATCTTAACACAGTACCCACTAACCATGATTGCATCCATAGGCAGGTCTGGTAAAATACCCATTGATCAACCCCACCCCAGGCCACCCAGGTATGTAGTGGGGTACAGTGTCCCCTCCTCCCACGCACCACCAACAGACACCCACCTAGTCACAGCAACCAACTCCAGGGCTGCACTGTGGAAGGGCCAGCGGCATTGCCCCCCACTCATCATCTCAGCCACCAGCAGTAGGTCTTCTGCAGGGCATGCTGCCAACTCATGCCCCACAGCGTAGGGGATCTACTCTGTTTCCTGATCTGGGCATCTGATGAGATGCCCAGCTGGGTTTGCGTCCCCATGCCCGGCCACTCTGTGGAGTCCTGAACATGGGGGATGGGGCCACAGGCATTTGGTGGTCATGAATGCTGCCAGTGCAGGTGCGCAGCTATGCAGGTGGGATACACGCTGATTCCGTGTACCCCTGCTCCCAATAGTGCATTGGGGCCTATCATTTGAATGTTTGCAATATATAAGAGTGGTGAATATAAGATGCTGACCCAGTCTCTGTTTACCTGTCATTTGCCTGCATACAATTTTTAGATATTTAGTTAGTTATTTTTATATGCAATAGGTAAGCATTGGTGGGTGATGCACTTTATCCTGTTCCAGGCCTGAGCAGTTATGAATAGTACATTGGTATAACATTGTGCAGCATTTTAAATAGGATTGTCTTGAACTGCTCTTGCCAAGTAACACACCTATGTACAGAGAAGAAATTGCTGATTGCATGTAAACTGCACAGTTCATATGGATCGATACAATATATGGATAAAAAGACATTTGATTAGAACACAGGATAATATATAGAAAAGCTACATATGTAATTCTCTAGCACTCATTCACATTACCACAAATAATCTGTATGTCACTGCCACGGCCCTGAACACTGAGATCAAGCTTAGATCTTAATGTTTGTGTTTGGTTGCTTAGCACATCACCCGATGTACTGACATTTCTCTGTCATCAGTGGAGGGCTGCGCTGCTTGATATATACTCTTCACAACTGAATTGGTAATGTTAATTAGTAACTGAAAAGTTGCAGGCAGGTTCAACTATTTCAGGTTGATATCTTAGCCACATTTATTTTCAAGAAGAAGGTTGGTACACAAAGCAAGTGTTTGCTGTTCCCTTAGGGCAAGTAAGCATTCAGGGTGTATTTGCTCTTTGGAGATGTACATTATAAAAAGGAGTGAGTTCATTCTTCAAGTAAGCAAGTTTTCAAAAAATCTCTTTTGATTAATAGTGATGGTGGTTTTATTCGTTCATATGGTAACAGAAATGTTTTCATATGACTTTCCTACAACTTGCGTAACATAATTATAATAAGCCCAGAAATTTGAAGTTGAACTAGTTTCTGGGGCAATAAAGTATGTCAAAATAACATTATTACAAACTGAAAGGACTGTGATCTGAAATATCACTTAAGTGGTGGTATTTGAATGAGCAGTGTTGGGGTGCGCTTCACGTGGTTACTAAAATATTCACATTAAAAAGAAAATGTTAATACACATGTTGTTCCTTAGGCAAGCACAGTGATTGTATTACAGTGAATGAATTAAGAAGTTTGTTTGTAACATGTCAGCAGAAAAAAAATTACCTTGTAACTGTGAGTAGTTTGAAATTGATCATTACAATTAAGATATTTTGGATATATGGCTGTCATAGTAATAAATTTATATGTATTATTAGTTTTTTAGGCTATCTCCTGATGTAGTCTTTTATAACATTGGTGGAAACATTGAGGAAGATATGAGCCTGTTAAAAATAAAGAAATAATGCACAAAAGGGTATGTGTCATGCTGGGATAACGTCACACCTTGGGTGGTTGGGCACAAGGTTGCAGGTCGTGTGTGTCCAACTCCTGAGAAGTGATGTTATACCAGCATGACACACACCCTGGAGTGCATTATTCCTATTATGTCTCATTTGTAAAACAAACAAAAAAAGATAGAAAAATGCATTAAAAGTAGATTTTTTGCCAGTTTTTGGAATGGGTAGGATTACTTTATAAAAAATAGTGCCAATTTCTTTTTTCAACCAGTAGGTTGAGCTACTGTGTTTTCATGTGGGTCTGCACTCCCCATAGGAATCTTTGTCACAGTTGCTAGTCTTTGTAAATTGGCCTTATTTTCTTCGGGGTTTATGTTGTGATTTGTGACACAGTTTTGAGTTTTTATTTCTCTATCTTTGTGTCTCCCTGACTCACCCTTCATGCTGCTGCTGTTTCAGAATTGGAGCTTGCACCCTGCCCCTTCCCCCACTGTTATGGCCACTGATGTGAGAATATCTTTATAATAAGACAAAAGGAGATAGGGAGAATGTTGGGAAAATGTTTTTTTTTTTTGTTAGTGGTTTTACATGGTGAAGCTTTTGTTTAAAGAACAGGCAGAAAGCAACTTGAAGACTGAGCAAGTGAGAGCCACGGGGTGACTGAAGACACGCTTGCTCGCTCGGTCAAGTGGGCGCACTCAGTGCATTAATCAGTTTCACTTTTCTGTTTTTAAAACAAAAAGAAGAAGATTTGGTTGAATGTGTGAGGGCTGTGGGTATTATTTTTGGCTGGTTTCTGTCCCAGGGTTGCTATGTTCTTGGAGGGAGGGATTTGCAGTGGTGTAAAGCAGAACAGAAATGTGGCTTTCACTTTGGTTCAGAGTGATTTTTTAAAACATTGGATGTGGTCTTTTGAATGCTGGGACTAGATTTATGATGTTATGCTGGAATAACATCACAAGCCCAGTCCCACACTGACCAGAGGACAGCACTCTTTGTTGCCATTGTATAACGTTGATTAACAAAAGAAGGAACTTGAATACAGACAATGTGATGGTTATTGATTTAACACAGAAGTCCCCCCCGCCACACACATTTTTTTCTAGACTGTTTATTCTACATTGAGGTGGCAGCATTATAATCATACAGCTCTTCATTTTCCATGGTAATTCTCTGTTTCACAGGGAACCTTTTTTTTCTTGATCCCCTTATACCATTGCTCACAGTTTGTGGTGCTGTAATCTGATGCAGAATCACCATCTGTCTCTAATGCTCAAGCTCCATCATCTGGATCTCATGCTGGTGCTGCCTTTCTCACTCTTCTCACTCATGCTGGTGCTGTTTATGTTGCTCCTCAGCTTCCCGTTTCTCCTCTGCAGGTCCATATCTGCTTTTTTCCTCTTGATTTCTACCTTCACCTTAACCAGGGCAAGCTCCAACTCCAACTCCAACATCTGTACCCTCTCTGCTTGTGCAGCTGCCCTAGTCAAAGGTTCTGGCTTGTTTGCATTCTCCCTAACCTCTGTTTCCTGACTGGCTAGCAGTGATCACTTTTCCATGGCTTCTATGGTCACTGTTTTCAAAGATGTCTATGAGTTCTGCCCATATTTGGTCTTTCTCATGGCCTAGTCCTCTCCTTCAGCATAGCTTCTGCAGGTTTAGCAATTTGCATTTCTCATATGGCCGAGACATAAATGCTATCTATCAACTTATCTGTCTACTCTTGCTTAACAAAATAAAGCTGATAGAATATACAATCCCCTTTTGTAAATCCTGTTCTGTGACTGGACAGATAACCTTTATATTGACAAAACTGTTTCAGATCCTACCTGCTGCCTCCAGTTTGTGGCAACCTGGTCTTTACCAGACTCAGTCTGTGACTGTTAACAGTGTTCATGAATCCTTCACCTACAAGGGTACTTAGTAGCTAGCTCCACTCAGCATGGACACTCTCAGGGTATCTCTAGGTCTGAATCCCTCCAGAGCCACTGCTCGTGCAGTACAGTGCTCCTTGCTCAAGGACAAATAACCCACCCATCTCTGTCACAGCTGAGAAGCACTTACTGTAGAAACAAACCATGGTCATGGTAGCCTTCTCTTCAGAGCAGAAACCGTTTACGTTAGTTACAAATCAGCTATCTGTTTTCACCAAAACAGGAAGATGCACACACAAACAACTCTATTTAAATGCTTTATTAAATACAAAACCTTATATTGTTAAAAAAAACTGTGCATCTATGCAGTAACAGTTGAAAACGTGACTAATGCTGACAATTAATTTAACATCACAAATTGCTCAATGAGCTCATCAAGGTGAAACAGAAAAAAACTCAGTGCTTAATACAGTACATACTGCAACCAAGTGATAGTGTTACAGGCATAAAGAAAATAGTCAAGTATCCTGCACTGATACCTAACTGGCTTCAAAAGGAACCAAACCCATCAAGAATCCTTCATTGACCCTACGTAGTCTACCTCTTCATCACAGGGAGAAGACTGTTACTAACCCAACCACTCCATATTTATGTAGTTCCATAAACTGAAGCACTGACAAAATATGCCTCCTGAATAATGATTGATTGCCAATCATTGCATTACTGCATGTTTTGTAAATGTGATCTTTAGTTTAGCTGGAGTCAGTTATATCAGAGTTAATTAGAAAGCTCCCTGTGTACTATAGGTGAATTAGTTTGCCCCAGTGTACTCACTTGAAACAAGGGCAGAATGAGAAGAGATCTGGATAAACTGGCAAAATGGTCAGAAGAGTGGCAACTGAGGTTTAAAACAAAGAAGTGCAAGATCATGCACATAGGGAAGAGAAACCCTGAAGCCAGCTATAGGCTGGGAGGGGAGTTGCTGGCAGTCACAAGGGAAGAAAGAGACTTAGGCATTATCATCACCAATGACCTGAAATCATCCAAGCAGACCACTAAAGCAGTAGGTAAGGCTATAGGGATGTTGGGTATATTAGTAGGGGTATCACAAGTCATAAGAGGGAGGTAATAATCCCTCTTTACAAGACACTGGTTAGGCCCCATCTGGAGTACTGCATGCAGTACTGGAGGCCACACCTTCACAAGGACATTAATCAAGTTGAGGCAGTCCAGAGAAGGGCAACCAAAATGGTGCAGGAACTGCATCAGAAAACATATGAGGACAGATTAACGGAGCTCAATATGTATACCCTAGAGTAAAGGAGGAAGGGAGAGAGGTGATATGATTGAAACATTCAAACATCTTAAGGACATTAACAAGGTGAAAGAGTCTAACGTTTCAATATAAGAAAAATAGCAGGACAAGAGAACAAAGCATTAGTTTAGAGGGATACCAATTAAGAGGTAATTTGAGGAAGTTCTTTTTCACAGAAAGGGTGGTGGATGCATGGAACAACCTACCTCAGGAAGTGGTGGATATGAATACAGTGCAGGGCTTCAAACAGGCATGGGATAGGCATAAGTGAGCAATGCAGATGAGTATGAATAGATAGGCCATTGACAGAGCAAAGGCTGATGGCACATTCATAAGGTAGAAAAAGAAATGGGCAGACTGGATGGGCGTTGCAGTCTTTATCTGCCATCAACTTCTATGTTTCTAAGGTGCAGCCCTATTAAATTACCCTCAATCAATTAAAAACTAACATCCCAATCAGAAAAATTAGTAAGAAAATTTGCTTGGTTCCTTTGGTACATTCTGTTGTTCAAAATCAGTTGACAATTACTAATACCTCTAATTGTAGCACTGTTACAGTACAAGCTTTGTTCTGGACAGCATAATATTATATACAACAGTAATAATTTGTGATTCACAAAACTTCCTTATAAAGGCAACTTTTCAGAAATATTTTTTCATACTGCTAGTTTAATGTCACATTAATTTCTGGATCTCCTCATGTGTTATGCATGTGTCTCGAGTGGCTCACAAAAAAACCCAAATTCCTCCTTTTTCTTTAGGTTTATTACCATAAAGGGAGGCTGTAAATGGAGAGATATTATAATAATGTTATACCCACACCTGTTAAAACAATGTAAGTGGAAAACTGGCTGCATTAATTCATAAGAAACCATAGTTGATGGGTGACTGCTTTGAACAACTAACTACATTTGTAGACACCATTTAATTTTTTCATCCAAACAGAAAACCATTAAGAAAAAACATACAAATATTTACATAAGCATCATTAACAATAAGATTGAAAATGGGGGTGTTAGGGCAGAAAGTTTTGCAGAGAAAGTAAGTAGAGGTCTGAGGAATGGCTCTTACTTAACGAATAGCATAATGTCAGACTACACAATATGCATTGTTGATTAGCTGATGGGGATCTTATCACTGCAAACTTTGTTTTATTTAATCAGATAGGGACTCAAATACATTAATTCACTAAGACCCTCCAGTTTGAAAGATTTCAGATGAAAAATCCAACATTCGTCCCCATCTAAGAGATGTGAGAACACTGAACCCCCTCTCTCTACACACAAAAATTCTCTAAACCAGTAAAATGTGACTCTTTTTTGGGGCTACAGTGAACACAGCCCTGCAGACCTCTTACTATCAGAAAAGTTCTCAGCACATTCCTTCCGACAGACCAGCATATTAGAAACATAGCAACACAGACTTTGACGGCAGATAAGGACAGCTTAGCCCACCCAGGCTGTCCATTTCCCTACCTATTGGATAAACTGCAGATCCTAGTTAACCAACAGCCTACTTCTTGTTGAAGTTGCAACACAGTCTCCTCCACCTCCATGAAGCACTCTATGTGCTGTCTCCACTGGCAGTGGCACTGCACTGTTTGTCTCTGTCTGCAGTCATGGCAGAATACAGCACACTCTGCCGTGTCCAAACTGGCTGCCAAACTGTATTGCACATGTGAAACTACTAGCACATGTGCAGTGGAGAATGATGGCCATCTTGGACATGGCAGAATGTGCCATGTTCTACAGTGACCACTGATTATTTTGTCTGACCTGGTTCCATGGCAAACTATCTACAACAATGTTGTTGACATCCTGAACTGCGATGGGAACAATTCCAACTTTTGACAGTGTTCCTTTTGGGAAATAGTGTTTTTTGAGGGCAGCTTTCCCCTCCAAACCTCTCCATCTTTAATTAATCAACTCTGAGTCAGAGTTGGTTTGGAGTGGGGGTGAAACACTGGGAGTTGCGGTGTCAGCATACAGCGGACCACCACAGCAACTTGATGAGATTCGATGCTGTGGTAGTGTTCACTGTTAAAATGCCATTGTGGTGGTGTGCTACCTACCTACCTAACCTTCCCTCTCAACACCCCCCCCAGAAAAATAAAATGAAACTGGGGTTCCCAGTCCCCATGTCACAATGGTGTTCTGTTGGCCCTTTTATATATATATTTTTGTCCCCCCACCCATCCCTCCTTTCAGCACCCCATCAAAATATAACAGTGAGACTGGGGTGCTCAATCCCAGTGTCATGATCAGGAATCCTCAGTCATGTTTTTTTTTCCATAAAAAGAAAACCATCTATCAATGTCTTTTACAGTTATTCCTTACCCCCTCACCCAGCCCTCCCACTCAACACCCACCACTCTGCTCCCCCACACAAGCCTTTACTTACCCATTGGGGGTTGAACACCGTAATCCTCTTTGGACCAGAGGCACGTCATCACTCTTCAAAGCTGGACCTTGAATTGAAGAAACATGCATGCATTTCAAAGTATTTCAGTGGGGTTTTGAACTCAGTGGCATAACTGGGTGCTTGTTGCATATTTGTGGCCCAAAGTTTCAACATACCTTTTTTTGCACCCCACCTCTTGAAGAATTTTATTGACAATAGGCAAATCTGTCACAAAAGGTGATTTTACAGTCCCTTTGCAAAATCACCTTTTGGGCAGGAGTTGAACATTTTCTTGGACCTTCTTCATGAATTGGGGTCATAAGAAGCTTTGTATTGATAATTGTTATGTTGCATGTCTGCTTTTTAAAGCTGTATGTGCTTTGCTAAAATAATAAACATATAGTACAAAAACAAATTTGGTGTAAAAATATTTAAAAAAACAAAGTTATGAGCCTACATTGAATTTTGTGATTGCAGGTTCTTAACTTTGGTAATTTCCAATATTTTTACCCCAAATTGAGAACATAGCCACATCTTAACAGCACCTCATGAATGTGACAGCTGTCATTTTACAAATCCTGACCAAAATGTTTTTGTTTGTATACATCCCGAAAGGCAATTTTTGCAGTCCCTACACAAAATCACCTTTTGAACAGTAGCTGAACATTTTTTCTGAGCTGATTTATGAGGTGGGGTCATAAGAAGGCTGTTTTAAATTTGGTGTAAATATTTAAAAAAAAACAGTTATGAGGCTATGTTGGATTCTGAAAATGCAGGCTCATAATGTTGGTAAAATTCAATAGTTTTACCACAGATTTTCAACATGGCCATTTCTTTACAGCACCTCATGAGTATGACAGCTGTCATTTTTCAACTCCTGCCCAAAATGTGTTTTTTGCATCCTGAAAGTTGATTTCATGGTCCCTGTGAAAAATTACTTTTAGGCCAGGAGTTGAACATTTCTCTGCCCTCCCTCATGAGGCAGGGTCATAACAAGGCTATGTTAAAAATCTGGTATACAAATATTAAAAAACATTTTCAATATGTTTACCTCAAATTCCTCAGCTGCAGCCCTATTGGCTCTGGCCAGAATTTGTTTTTATTGTTGTGAGCTTCCTTAGCATGTGCTCCCAGTGCATTTAATGTCATTCCATTCCTAATAGCTCTTACATGCTATTGTGTTCAAACTCATAGCTACCTGGTAGTCTTGCCAACATAAACTTTTGGGAAGGAGCACCAAACAGCACAAATTACATTTTCTGTATGAAATGTCACATACAAGCATATTTCTACTTGTTTTTCCAACATACTTGAAATTTCTCTGCCTGGGCATACAGACACAAGTTAAAATGTTAACATTTACTAAAATGTTGTCTCTCCCTTTATAATAAATTTGTATTGTTATCCTTTTTGATAAAGACTATGAACAATATGATCTGCTATATTCTGACCTCTACTAAAGGTCAACCATTATAACTGAGTAAATAGTCTTTCTATATGTTTCATCTCCCTGTACTAATTTTCAATTTGACTTTATGATTTATTTTATTTTACTGGCTTTGTTGCAGTTAATCTCTTTATAGGGTCAGTACAGCTATAACACTTGTACTGGCTTTTTGATTATACTCTGTAATTATTATCAATGGTTGTTTTTTACTTTTCATTTCTTCTCTGTTTTTAGATTTAAACAACTCCTCTTTTTTTCATTTAGACACCTGCACTATTGTTCAGTTTACAGCCTGCTTAGAATAACCTCTAGTATAAAATCATTGTGCCATTTCAGGTACTAGTGTATTCTAACTTTCCTCTGTGGAACAATTTCTCTTAAGTATAATGAACTGACATATTAGTATACTATTGATTAGCTTTGGGAGGTGCCCACTTTCTGCCCTAGAAGTGTTTTCTTATGTTGGTTTTCTATGTATCTTTGATTGTAACAAACCATCTTGATATGCTATTAATCTTAGATCCAAAAAGTCTGTTTCTGATGATGACAATCTGTATGTAAAATGCAAGTCACATTCATTTTTATATAGCCATTTGACAAAGTTATGAGCCTGCTCCTCCATGACTCTCCACATATGAACTTTCTAATCAATAAAGTGGCACCAGTGGACAATACCTGCAGGCATGCATTATCGGTAGTAAATACCATTTCATCATCTCACCAGCTCTGCAACAAATTTGCATTCAAGGGAGCCATAGTGTCTCCCAATGCTGCACCCTTGAGCTGGTGGAAGTGCTCTCTATTAAATACAAAATAGTTATGTGTAAGAATTAACTCATGTATGGCCGATGAAGCCCACTGTTATCCCTTCGCTATCACTCCTTGAGTCCAAAATGTTTTTCACTTCTGGGAGTCCTTTGTTTTTGGGAATACTAGTATACAACAAAGATACATCAATTCAAAGAAATGTGCAACTTTCATCCCATTCAGTTGCATCCAGTTTTAACAAAAGATCCTGTGAGACTTTGAGATAGGTTCCTGTGGCAGTGACCACTTCTTTTAAAAAGTAGTTATCATATCTATATAGGGTTTCGACAAGCGATCCTATCCCTGAAACTAGAGATGGGTGAAGTTGGCAAAATTTGCTCCACAAATTAATCCACAAATTTTGCAGAGTGTGGATCGATCTGCAAATTGTGAAGTTTTGTTGCAAAATAAGTCATTTTACCTGCAAAATTTTCAGAATTTTGCAGGCAAAATTCCCAATTCACTGTGAAACCTTTGTGATTCTGGTGTAGTTGAAGTTACTGAGGTCTGGGAAAATTTCACAAAACTCAGCAAATGTGAATTTTGGCCACATTGCGGCACATTACCTGGCAAAGTAAAACTTTGCAACATCTCTGCCTAAGACTTTTGTTCTCCCAGATGGTGAAATCATAGGTTTATGTAGTTTCAGAATGGTATGGGGGGGGACCCTAGATGATGAGTTTATAATGGTTGACCATTCCATAATGCTGCATCTACAATTAAATCCAATTCTGTGTTATATTCTTTTGTTTGGTTGGTTTTCTATCTTGCACAACAATTCTTATCGCTATGTTGTTGATATATTTCTGCCTTATAATATTCCCTAGAAAGAAACACTATTCTGCTCCCCTTATCAGAGGGCTTTATTGTTGCATCCCTTAATTGAGATAATTCCTCTAGTGCCAGTCTTTCAACTTTGCTGAAGCTGCAACCTCCCCCATCTTGAATTTATTGTGGCAAACAAGTTGTTTACTTGTTGTTTACTCTTTGATAGATCACTACTGCTAAATTACTAGGTAGCTGAGGGTTAAACAGAGAAGGTTCTTTATAGGGCAAATGTTTGTAGTTCACAACTTGACTCAGTTCAAGTTGTGACAACTGATCACTTTCAATTTAATTTTGCCCATTGTTTTATTTATTTATTTTATTTATTACATTTTAACTGGGTAGGCCCACTGGGTCCAAGAGGTCCCTTTTTCAGGGATGATCCAGAATTATTTATATAAAAACCTGCTGAATATAGGACATTTCAGTGTGACAAGAAAATTTTAGGAACAATCATGGCAATTCAAAGTGTCTTACATTATAGAAGAACATACCTAGACATTCTATGATCACATACGACTAGACAGGAGATGGCTTGCACCCATGATGTTCCCTTTAACTGCAGTAAAATCTACATATTCATTTCAGCATCAAAATTGTCAGACAAATTGAGATTTTAATTTCTTATATCAAAACCATACAACTCAAAACCTGTTAGTTCCTTATTGCCATATTATAAACAAATATTCATTTTTCTGAAAAATGTATGAAGTTCCACCATAACACAGACATGATCACTCTCAATGGTAGGTATGACCGTTACACCATTGGATAACACTTACAATTGTGTATCCATGAGTTGAACACATGTCAGATTCACTCTGTCTTGGCTGTTGCTTGTTTCCTCTCAGACCTCCATGGTTGCTGCCAGGTTTGCATTGCAGTTTCCTTTGCTTGCAGTTGCTGAGCTGTTCCTTTGCTTTTTGTTGTTTTCCTCTATTTTTTCTTGTTTTAGGTTCTGGATTATCTTCCTCTAGCTCTCTGTCTCCTCTGGTTATCAGAGTTAGAAAATCTACAACTCGTGTATTATTAGTGTTATTATCTTTGTTTCCCTCTTCTCAATGGTCATTGTGGCAGAATAAGGAAAGGGTCTGAGACTGGAATGTATATTAGCCACTGAGCAATGCTCAGATTACCTTTGTCTCCCACTCAGCCTGCTGCAATTAACAAATCCACCATCCCTTCTTAAAACTACTGTATGTGAACAGTTCTAAGTGGGTGGTGCAGGCACATGGAAGGACTTTGATGTAGGACTGAGATTGGTAACAGTCCAAGGGGAATACATGCCACTGCAGGGGAATGGCATTAGGGAGAGGGATCCACTAGAAGTCAATGAGCCTAACTGGGCTGAGATCAGAAAGGAGGGCCACTGGATTACTAGGGAAGAAAAGTGAGGGACCAAAAATCAAACTGTCACAGCCCAAAGCAGGCCAGAATGTATTGGTTTGGTTGGTGGGTGAAGTCTATGGAATAGTGGCAGTACTATAAGCATTTTTTCATGGCATGGTGCCATGCAACTGGAGGGACAAAATACACAATCTTCCATGGTGGTTCACCTCTAGTGTTATTGGTTAGAAAACCTATTTAAAGCCCTTTTATTTTTTTTTAGATGAAATAACTCAGAGCGTGGGTGCTTCAATCATTGAGAAGTTTGATCTGTACTGTTGTTTTTCCTGGGTGATATAGTTTTCCCAGTACTCCACATCAGCAGGTTCTCTCTTGAGCTTCCATATATCATTGTAATTTCATCTGGGTCAAATCTTACACTAATTTTCAATCCAAATTTTGATAAAATGCTGCCCAAATGTGCATATATTTATCAAATTTCTCTTCCACAATATATATGGACCTGTCTATCCTGGAGTGGTCTAGCATTTTATCCATCCATTCCAAGAAAGAAGGAGCCTCTACTTCCTTCCAGTGTTGCAGGACAATTTTCTTGGCTACATAAACCCTTATATTTAATAGAACCAGTTGCTCATCCTGCAAATCTGGAAAACCATTCGTAAAGCTAAATATGGCAATACCTGGGTCAAATGGAGTTTCTAGTCCCAATTTTTTTTTCAACCTAGTCCATATATCTCCCCAGTATTTTTTTTTTATTTTTTCGCAGGTTACCAACATGTGTGTCCCTTTGTTTTCTCACATCTTTGACAGAGGCCTGAGATAGCATCATCAAACTTCATGCAATCTAGATGGTGTCAAATATGTTTTATGCATTATATTAAAATAAATTTGCACTAGCTTGTTATTTTTAACCAGAATGAGGTCCATGTTAATATATTTTCCCCAATGTTCCATGTTCACTGGGACCTCTAAATCCCTGTTCCAGGCTAATCTTATTGTTTCTAACAGGGGACAGGACTGCTCTGCCAAAAACCCATATAATTTTAAAATTAGATGTTTATTGGAATCCAGACCTTCAAACTGTGTTCAAAAGGAGTCTCATATATCCTAAATGAATTATTATTTTCCTTAAAGATATAAGTTTTAACTTGAAGATATTGTCATATCTGTTCGGATGGTATCCCATATCTTATCTGAAACTGCTCAAAGGCCAACAACCTATCCCCTTCATAGAAATCCCTTATTGAACAGATTTGCTTTTGTTTAGACCATTCCTCAAACACCTTGTCCACTGATGGGGGGACATTCCTATTCCTAAAAATGGGGGTCCATCCAGAGATGGAATTCCTCCCAAAATATTTCTTTATTGCCTGATTCCAGGCTTGGAGTGTAGTTTTAGTTATATCTAAGGTTTCCATAGATATTACCCCCATCTAGTATTGTGTAAACCCAATGCATTTATAAGATGCAACCCTGTTACTTCTTCTTTATCTAAGCCTTCCCCCCTCTCCCCTCCCCCCGTTCTGTATGGAACCAATAATAAAAAAAAATTCCATTTGTGCTGCCAAATAATAATTCAGGAAGTTTAGGCAGCCTAGCTCCCCTCTTTCCCTATTTTTCCAGAGTTTCTGTAATGAGATCCTAGCTCTCTTCCCCTGCCATAAAAGGTTTCTGATCCCCTCTATCCAGTTTCTGAAAGAATGGTCTTCCTAAAGCAATTGGAATTGACTCAAACAGGAATAAAAGTCACAGCAGTACATTCATTTTACAGATGTTTATTCTGCCAATCAAGGCCAGTGGCAAATATTGCCATTTGTCTAAGTCTCTCTTTATTTTATCCAACAATGGTTCATAATTCAATTGAAGCACTTTATTCATGTTGATTGCCAGTAGGATTCCTAAATATTTAATTTTGTCCTGCATTATATTTTTTAAATCTGGATTTATCTTATTTATTTCTCCAACATATAACATTCCACTTTTTACCCAGTTACCTTATATCCAGATAGCATACTATAATCTTCTAGAATGCCCCCTATTATGGGATAGGAATGGTTTGGGTCTCTTACCATTAATAAAATGTCATCCGCATAGAGTAATATTGGTGATGTCACCAAATTTCCCTTATTGATAATTATCTCTATCTGATCTGCCAGTTCCCTAATCTTGATTGCCAGGGGTTCCAGAAAAATAGCAAAGAGCAGGGGAGACAGCGGGTAACCCTGCCTTGTTCCTCTTAACAATTTTATAGGGCTGGAAAGAGAGCCATTAGTTTTTACCCTAGCTTGAGGGGTTCTGTGTATTAATTTTATCCAGTTCAAAAATGTCCCTCCAACCCACAAGCCCTCATTACTTCAAACAGGAATGGCCACTGTACCCTATCAAAAGCTTTTTCAGCATCCAATGAGATGAGTGCAGTGTCTGGTCTAGCCATAGCCTGTATAATGGTGAATGCCCTTCGTGTGTTATTTTGTAATCACCTATCCTTTATAAATCCCACCTGGTCATAATGTATCAATTCTAGGGTTATTCTTGAAAATCTGTTTGTCCCCTGAATCCCTCCAGGAATGATGGACAGCACATCAATTTACTTGTTGGTTGCTCGCTGGCAAAATTTATTTATGGCACAAAGGACTATATTTACAAACCATATAACTTTGAATTCACAATTCAATTTACATCAACATTCTTTCCAAATTTTCCTGGCTCTGGCCTCTGTCCTTCTTCTGGTCATTTCTTCTGTCTTGCTTTCAGGGCCCAGACGCTGTGAATCCAGCCCCCTCCTGCACACCAGTGCCAGGCCATTCCACTTCCCCGGGCTTTCACCCTCCAGCCCTGGACACTTCTGAATACGGCACCTGGACCTATCCCCTTCCCCACTTTACCACCACATCTGGGCTCTTTGTCCCCAGCCCATGTATCCTAACCCTTCCCTCTTTCTCCCCCTGATCACCCTTTTCCTTACTTCACCCCCCCATGGGCATACATGCCCCTCCCTGCTAGGGGACTCTGCTTTAGCCCCCTGGCCCAGAACTGCCTCCCTGCAATGACCATCATACCTGGCCCCATGCTCAGGGCCCCTAGGGCACTCAACCTGCCCTCTATTTCTTTCCTTTGTGCCATACCTGTCCCCCATTGCCTTCCTTAATAAGGGTGGAGGATGGGAAAAATTCCCAGCAAAAGAGGTCATCCTGACTGAGCCCTGGCCTATTACACCCCTAATAGGCCCCTGATCTGGACCACT
Source organism: Neoceratodus forsteri (assembly GCA_016271365.2). NCBI lineage: Eukaryota > Metazoa > Chordata > Ceratodontiformes > Ceratodontidae > Neoceratodus > Neoceratodus forsteri. Next base: position 1,120,310,161 of record CM057449.1, on the reverse strand, counting down.
TTTGGGCTCAGCTCCCCCAGCCAATCCCTGGAGCTCTGGCTTGACCTTGTCATATTACCCTCTCCTGCCTGGTGATGTCATCAGGCCCCTCCCCTTCTATCCCTCTGTCCCTTCCCCCTCCTCCCTTCATCTCCTATGCACTTATTCCTGGTAGGGATCACTGGACAACCTGGCCTGCCTTTTAATGGCAAGCCCCATTGTCCCCTGAATCCCCCAAGGAATGATGGACACCACACCAATTTACTTGTCGGTTGCTCATTGGCAAAATGTATTTATGTCACAAAGGACTATATTTACAAACCATATAACTTTGAAGTCACAATTCAATTTACATTAACATTATTTCCAAATGTTCCTGGTTCCGGCCTCTGTCCTTCTTCTTGTCATTTCTTCCATATTGCTTTCATGGCCCAGACACTGTGAATCTGGCTCCCGCCTCCACACCAGAACCAGGCTGTTCCACTTCCCCAGTCTTTCAGATGCTTCCTGACCTTTTCGATCAGGCTGACATCCTGCACCCCTCTCCATACCCTCTGGGAGGTGATATCGAACCAGCCGATCATCACCCTTGGCCACCGCTCCTTCAATCTCTCTAAGTCTCCCTTGATGTTCTGTCCCAATACCCCCCATGGCAGGCTCCCTAAATCATTTCCCCCAGGTGTATCACAATGCAGTCTGGGGTGCCCCATTGCAATTTCAATTTCTCCATCAAAGGCATGAGCTGCACCCACTTCATCCCCCCAATGCCTTTCCATAACACCCTTGTATGCTCTATGTTATGTCAGCTCAGCTCCTCTGGAGGTGGCCACCTCAAACCTCTCCACCCAGTACATGAAGGAATGCCCCACTATCCAGATTTTCCTCCTGAAACCTGCCATGGGAACAAAATACCCAGTGTGAGTTGTTATTATTTTCTCACATACCTCCTATAGTTGCTGGACCTCCAGCACCCCACCTTTTGTAACTCTGCCACCACAGCCCCTCTCTCTGCTGCCTCCATGGCTGCCCCAATCCTGAATGAATGTGGGGCAAATTTGCTGGGATCCTCAGCCAGAAATGCCAGCACCTTCTTGAGGACCACCCACACTTGGAGACCCATGACCAGAGAGCCGTCCCCATGCCTGAAGAGCATCCCCCTTGCCCTCCCCTGAGCACTCCTGTACTTCTCCAATGCCCTCACAGTGCATCTGGCAGACTGTGGCTTCCTCGCCAGTGACACTTGTGTCCCCCTCCTTTCCTGATCTGTCTTGGACCTGGCCAGGATAATGACCACCCTGTCATGTGACCACAGGACATCCTCATGCTGCAACACCTGCCCGGAGGCTGTTTTCCTTGGGGCCACCATTTCCCCAACCCGGAATGCCCCTGCAGCCATCACTACAAACACGGCCCAGAATAGAAGCTCTTCATGGTCCAATGTGCATACCTTCCAGGTGGCCTCTAAGACCCTTACCATTAATCACCCCCTTATGGGTTGCCTTCCATCCACCCTGACCCCTTGCCCCCTATGCCACCCTGCTACCATGTGTTTTCTGATCCTGCTGGCTCCTACATCGAGCCATCCCTGTCCTGACATACCCAGCTGATGCCTGCTAGGTGCGTGACCATTGTGGTGTGAACCAGCCCTTCCTCCCACAGCTCCACCATGAACTGCCTTACCTGCTCATCCCTGGATGGTTCATCCTTGCCCCACCCATGCTTCCCCCTGAAACCCTGGAATTTTGCCCACCCTGCTTCATAGGCCCTCAGCATTTCCTCTGCCCAGGAGCCCCAGTACAGTGCTTTGGCTGTGCTCCTCCAACCTCCCATAACCGGTCTGGGATCCTGGTCCTGTGTGGCATCACCTATGGCTTCAGCTCCCAAAATCTGTCCAGCTGCAAACGGGACACTCTGTCAGCCACCCCATTCTTCAAACCTTCAATATGTTGTGCTTTGAAAGACAGGTTCAGCCGCAGTCCCAGCAAGACCATACATCTGCGCAGCCTGCCCACTGTCTCCATCCACCCTCCACCTGTTAATCACATCTACTACCCCTTTATTATCACAGCAAAATAAGATGCGCTTCCCCTTCATTCTATTGCCCTATACTTGCAGGGCCACCCATATAGGGACGATCTCCAGGAAGGTGATGTCCTTCAGTGTCCCCCCTTCTGCCCAAACTGCCGGCCACAGTTTTGACATCCATTCCCCTTGAAAGTAGATCCCCATTCCTAGGGCACCTGAGGCATCCATGAACTGCTCCAGGTCCGTGTTCCACTCCCACTCATCCAGCCAGAATGTCACCCCATTGTACCTGTCGAGAAACTCCTCCCATACCCCAAAGTCTTCCCGCACCCCTTTTGATTCATCCACCCGATGGTGCGGCCACATGGCTTTCCCCATGGCCCTCCCCAGCCTTCTTGTAAAAGCTCTGCCTGGGCTGATGGCCTTGCAGGTGAAATTAAGCTGCCCCAGTAGCTGCTGTATTTGTGCCAGCAGCACCCTCCTCCTCCACCTGACCTGGGCCAATAAACCTTTCAGCCATGCTATTTTGCTCCTGGGCAGCTGAAAACAACCCTCCTCAGTATCCTCTTCTATGCCCAAGAATTCCAACCTCTGAGCAGGGCCCTCCGTCATGCCTTGTGCTAGCAGAATCCCTATCTGCTGGTACATGCACTTGAAATTGCCTAGCATTTCCTGTGCATTCTCTCTCATTTTCCCAATGAGAAGGAAGTCATCCAAGTAAAGAACCACCCTTCTGTGCCCATACCTGGCCCTGAAAACCCACTGCACCCAGGTGCTGAACATCTCAAATGAGGAGCAGACTACTGAACACCCCATGGGCATGGATTTGTCAAACTATATGTGCCCTTGGAATTGAAAACCCAGCAGGTCCCAATCTGCTAGCCTGACAGGCAAGAGTCGAAATGCTGCCTCAGTGTCCATCTTAACCAGCCATGCCCCCCCAATTGCCTTAATTAGTGTTATGGCCTGCTCCAACGAGGCATATGACACCACCCTAACATGGTCTGGAATGCCATCATTCACAGAGGAGCCTTCCGGGTATGATAAATGATGAATCAAGTGGAATTCCTCTACTGCCTTCTTGGGCACCACCCCCAATGGGGAAAGCCAGAAATGCGTGCATGGGGGGGACTTCCAATGGGCCCTCCATCTGGCCTGCTGTGATTTCCTTCTTTATCTTGGCCCCCATAATCCTTTCCTTACCTTTTACTGACCCCAGATTCTTGGCCCATGATCTTTTCTGACCCCTTGAAAGCCCAGTGGGAAACCTATCCAGAAACCCTCTCGAAGCACCTCACCTGCCCCTTTATTTCTGCATTCCATGGTCCACTCCTCCACTGCAGCTAGGGAAATGGGAGTACGCACCAGCATGTATCCCCACCACCCGTCCCTCGGTGCTCCACTACTGCCATCCCCCGAGGGCACTATGCTGCCCTCTGTGGCCGCTTCCACAACCCCTGCCCTGTATCCCCCAGGCACCCTAAATGGACTGCTCATGAAACTGTAACCCACTCTGCCCCTGTCACCATTTTGCCGACAGCTGGAGGCAGGGTGTGAACCTCCCCCCTCATTTTGAGCAGGCATGCCTGAACTTACAGTTGCTCCATGTGCAGGTGGCCTTGTTATAATCCCAACATTTCTTTGCCCCCATGACAGGAATGGTTCTCCTTGCCTAATCTCCTACCATTCCCCTGCTCTTCCCCAAAAATGGTCCACACCCACAGCTCCGAGTGGGTGCAGTCCAATCTCAGGTCCCCCTTTGCCACCATCTGCTTGTGGAAGGCCTCATCATATTTGAGCCACCCATACCCGACCTTTGCCTTATAAGCCTCCCTGATAATGGTCGTGTATGTCAGCAAGGGGACTGTGAGTTCGGGCTGCTTCTCTAGCATCAACATGCTATATAGTATGAAACCACCTTGCCAGTTCTCTATGGTTTCCCCTCATATTTTGCTTCCTCTGTCTTGTGGCCTACCACCGCCAATGCCACTGCCATTTCTGATTTCCCCACCGACTGTTTCTGCTCATACTTCGTGGCTGTGTCCTCATCCATGAGCTCGAAGATGTCGATGTACTCCCCTTTCCAAATGTTTTCTTTGCTTGAGGCTGGCACATGGTCCCCAGTTGAGCAACCCGGGGGCCCTTTGTACAATTTCTTGTTAACCGGTGCCCCCTCTTTCTCCAGCCCAGCCCCTTTTCCTTTTAAGGCCTGTAATGGCCGCTCCATTTTCTCAATGCCCACGTCCCCCATGTCGCCCAGCAACCCTTCAAGGTACTCTTTCAAATAGTTCTCATCCGTGAGGTCCACATCATCCTTACCCCATCCAGGTTCCCATTGTCCGATTCCAGTGTGGGCAGGGACACTGGTACCAGTGCTGTGCATGGGACTTCCTGCCTGGGTGTCTTACCCCCTATACTCGTTCCTGGGTGCTCTTCCCATTCCTTGTGCTTCCTTTGCACCTCTTCCTCTGCCTCTCTCTTCTTTGCTGCCACCAATAGCTCAGTCATCTGTCTCATCAAGACTGACGCCTCCTGTAGCATCTTTTCACTGGTCAACTGGGCTTGCTTTGGTGCCATGTCTGCTTCTCCTTTCTTGCAGTCTAAGGGGGGAAAGGTTACACATTCAGTCCTGCACACCAAATCTACTCCCATAGCCATGGTTGGCCAGACCAGCATGTTGCCCCCATCCCCTGCTCCAGCAGCCCGCCTCGAGTCCTGCTCTGGGCCCAGCGTCCAATATGTTACCCGGTCAAAAAACACTAAAAAATAAATAAATAAATAAATAAATTCTTGTGGCACAGCCACCCTGTCTGCTCCGTCCCTTTTGATTATATTACGGTTTTTCTCCCCCTTTTTTTTTTTTTTAGTTATATATTTTTTTATACCCCCTGTCTGGGTGCTGTGAGCCTCATAGGCACGGTCCAGCTGCCTCCTCCAAGTGAGGGTTGTTGGATTAAGTTCAAGTCCCCTGCTTTTCAGCTCTGCCTTCCTGCCACTGTGGCCCGGTATGCTAGGCCAGCGACCCCCTCGGGCGTCTGGCTCTTGCTCATTGCAGATCGCTATCCCACTAGGCCCCAATGAACATAGCTCACCCCCCCATCAGGCCATGGCCATCTGCCTTGCCCACAGGCTAAGCCCCATATAGGCACCCAACCCCCCCGCTACTGAGGTAGCTACTGCTTATTTCCCAATTTTTTTATCCCGTAGGCCCACGTGCTTGCCACCGCTAGGAAGGCCTTCATCCATCTTCATCCGGTGTGGCATGGACATTGATTCCCAAAACAAACTTGTGCCCCATGCTGTGCCTCTTGTGCCCTCCTTTGCCTGCTGCAGGCCATGCCCTGAATGTGCCCAGGGTGATGTGCTGATCAGGCTGACCACACAGTAAAAACCCAATGCCCCCCATAGTTCCATCATTTCACTGTTTCTGCTGCTGTCCCCTGCTCACTGTGGTGTGCATGGAAACCACATCTCCGGACCACGTGGCCTCCCGGGCCTTGCCATCACCAAACAGCTGGGGAAAGGCCTCCCTCATGCTTTATGTGGCCTCCATTGCCGCTACCACCAGAGAAAAATAAACTCTGCCTGCTTTTCTCCTCTTCTCCCTGCAGTGGAAGAAATTTCTGACGTTCCCCAGCCTGCACCAGCCGTGATGCTTGGGGCCCACCCGCACCACACCAATGAACGTGCCTCTGTACCTCACCTCCCCATTTGCTCTCTGTCTCACAATGTTTGCCCCAAAAGGCCCAAAAACAATACCCGCATGAGCACTCCCATTTCACCAACCCAGCGGGCTTCCCCTGACAGACGTAGCATTCCTTCCCTGTCTTTGAATTCCTGTTTATGGCCCACCAGCTCCCCCTTCTGAGCCACAGCAATTGAAAACTCCTCCTGTGATGTGCTCCTCACCCCCTCGTCTGCCCTCCACATGGCCTCTTCACCCCAGTGAGCCTCTCACCATGCTGGAGAATCAGCTTTTTGCTCCATTCCTTTTCTGCATGTACACATGCTGCAACGCATTCTCCAGCCACTCCATGCCTGCTGAACACTTCCATGAACCACAAAATATGGCCTCACAGAGCCATCAACACTGGGCAGGCTCTCTTCTCTTACTCATAATGCAGCGACTTGCGTGCACAACAAACCTGCGATTATTGCCCCGGATTTTTAAAACTTCTCTTTTTACACCATGACAAAAACTACCAAAATACTTGAGCTAGCCCCCTGTGCATGCACAGCCAGCCTGCTACTGCTGCCCAAATCTTCTTAACTTCTATATGCCAGACAAAAACTTTTTTTTTAAACCATCACAAAACCCAAGCCTTTAAGCCACGTGGCCCAACAGGCCCAGGTGCACAAAACCCTTGAGCTCACATTCATTCTCCCACAAACCTACTGCAACCACAGTAATACTCATTCACAGCACATATTATCAAAAACTTATTCCGTTTAACTGCTAACTGTAAACAAATGAGAGGCAAAGAAATACCAACTGCCCTGAGCACAGTCGTTTGGGCCACATGGCTACAAGCCTAGTAGTTCTTTGTGCCTTACCCGCTGCTTGACAATGATGTGCTGAGTTCTTATTCAAGAAAAATTCCCAGCAGAAGAGGTCATCCTGCCTGAGCCCTGGCCTATTATACCCCTAATAGGCCCCCTGGTCAAGACCCCTTTTGGGCTCCACCCCCAGACAATCCCTGTGGCTCTGGCTTGCCCTTGTCATATTACCCTTTCCTACCTGGTGATGTCATCAGGCCCCTCCCCTTCTATCCCTCTGCCCCCTCCCCCTCCCCCTTCCTCTCCTATGCACTTATTCCTGGTAGGGATCACTGGACATGCTGGCCTGCCTTTTAATGGCAAGCCCCATTGTCAATATTTTCATAAAAATCTTGTAATCGCTGTTTAATAGCGATATTGGTCTATATGACCCACAGCATTCAGGAGTCTTTTCTTTTTTTAAGATGAGTGTAATGTTTGCTTCTTTAAAGGATCCAGAGATCTCAGCTTCTTTCAAGAAAGAGTTAAATAATTCTACTAAGATGGGAACAAAGACCTCCAGAATGTTTTTATATAATTCAAATGTTAGCCCATCCAGTCCCAGCTTTTGCCATTTGGCTGTTCTTTTATAGCCTTTTCAACCCCACCCCAGATATATCTTTATTTATTATCCCTAAATCCTGTCTTGAGACTTTTTATAGGGGTATTTTTTAACATAGTCCTTGATATGGGATACTTCTACTTTCCATTCTAGTGTATATAGTTTCTCATAGAAAGACTTAGATATTTTGTTAATCTCATTTTCTTCAGCAGATACTGTTCCGTCTTCCCTTCTTATTTTAGGAATCCTGTTGCTATTTCTTTCACATTTTAATTGATAAGCCAGAGTTTTTCCAGGGTAATCACCATAATAATAATATTTAGCTCTACTTTTATATATTTCTCTATCCACTCTTTCCTGCATGAGCTTTTCCACCCTACACTTCGCTAAAAGGAACCCCTTTTTTGATTGTTCTGTCCCTTCTTGAATATGTTTCTCCTCCGCCCACAACAATTCCTTCTCTAACTCCTCTAGATGTTTATTGTATTTTTTATTCCTAACCCCTTGTTGAGACATACACCACCCCCTAATACAAGCTTTTAGGGCATTACAGAGATCATGGATCTTTATACCTTGATTTGTGTTAAAGGCCCAAAACCAACATATTTCCTATTGTATTTTTTCCTTAAATCCAGGAAATACCCAGAATGAGTTATTTAACCTCCATGATATTTGTGTTCTACCCTCTCCTACTTTTCCCAGTTACATAGAAACACAGACTTTGTTGGCAGATAAGGACCGCTAGGCCCATCTAGTCTGCCCATTTCCCTACCTACAGGATAGGCCGCAGATCCTAGTTACCCAACAGCCTATATCTTCCTGCCCCCCACAAGAATTGCCTTATGTCTGTCCCATGCATTCTTGAATTCTCCCACAGTTTTAGACCCCACAACTTCCTCAGAAAGGCTGTTCCATGCATCCACTACCCTCTCTGTGAAATAATACTTCCTCACATTGCCCTGAACCGCCCTCCTTCTATCTTTAAATTGTGTCCCTTGTTCTTGCAAGTCTCTTTTTCTGAAAGATGCTACCCTCTTGGACTTTGTTGATTCCTCTGAGGTACTTAAAAGTTTCTATCATGTCCCCTCTCCTTCTTTCCTCAAGGGTATACATATTATGCTCCTTTAGTCTCTCCTCATGCAGCTTCTCTTGCAGACCCTGCACCATTTTAGTTGCCCTCCTCTGGACTGCCTCTATCCTGTCGATGTCCTTGCAGAGATGGGGTCTCCAGAACTGGACGCAGTACTCCAGATGGGGTCTCAGCAACTGTCTGTACAGAGGGATAACAACTTTCTGTTTTCTGCTGCTGATGACTCTCCCTATGCATCCCAGTATACCCCCAGCCCTCCCCACTGCCTTCTCACATTGCTTGCTAACCTTAAGGTCATCTGATATGATTCGCCCAGGTCCCTTTCCTGTTTTGTTGTTGTTACTACCTCCCACCCATTGTGTATTCTTCCCCTGGGTTCTTGTTTCCCAGGTGCATTATTTGCACTTTTTGCATTGAATCCTAGCTGCCATATGTCTGACCATTCCTCCAACCTTGCCAAGTCCCTTTTCATCCTTTCCACGCCTCCTTGTGTATCAACCCTGTTGCAGATCTTTGTGTCATCTGCAAAAAGGCATACTTTTCCTTCCAGTCCCTCTGCAATGTCACTGATGAAGACATTAAAAAGGACTGGACCCAATACTGAACCCTGCGGTACCCACTAGTAACCGCCCTTTCTTCAGAGTGGACTCCATTACAATTACCTTCTGTGTCCTGTTGTCCAGCCAATGTTTTACCAGGCTATCACCCTGGAACCCACTCCCAGGCTGGTTAATTTGACTAATAATCTTTTGTGTGGGACTGTGTCAAATGCCTTGCTAAAGTCTAGGTAGGCCATGTCCACAGCCCCTCCCTGGTGTACTACTTTGGTCACCCAGTCAAAGAAATCTATTAGATTCGTCTGACATGACCTTCCCACTGTGAACCCATGCTGCCTTGGATCCTGTGCTCCACTGACCTCTAGGTACTCAACTATTCTTTCCTTCAGAAGTGACTCCATCACTTTCCCTACCACAGAGGTCAGACTGACAGGTCTGTAGTTTCCTGCCTCTGTCTTGGTCCCACTTTTGTGAAGAGGAATCACATCCGCCTTCCTCCAGTCCTCGGGTACCACACCATCCTCCCATGATTTATTAAAAAGAGTAGCCAGTGGTTTCACTAGTTCCTTCCTTAATTCTTTTAGAATTCTGGGGTGAATTCCATCAGGACCCATTGCTTTGTCCACCTTCAGTTTTAGGAGTTCTTGCAGAACCCTTTCTTCTGTGAAAGGACTGGGATCGACCCCCCTATCAAGAGTGCTTCTGTTAATTGGATTAGGCACTTCCCCTCCTCTTTTGTGAATACTGAGCAGAAATATTCATTCAGCATTCCTGCTTTTCACTGTCCCCTCTGCCCACCCACCGTTCATTCTATTCAGCCTCACTATCCCTCCCTTTGTCTTTCCGCTCGCTGATGTACCTATAAAGGTTTTATCCCCTTCTTAACTGAATTGGCTATCTTTTCCTCAGTTTGGGCCTTTGCTATTCTGACTTCCCTCCTGCTTCTTTCTGCCTTAACTGGTACAGCTCTGTCCTGCTCCTTCTGTGTTTCCTTATACTTCGGAATGCTACCTTTTTCTTCCTGACTTTCACAGCCACCTCTCTTGAGAACCATAGTGGCTTTTTTTCATTTTGATTTGTTTATTTGCTTCACACAAAGGCTTGTTGCCTCTGTGATGGCAGTTTTGATAATTCCCCATTGTTGCTCCACACCTCCTTCTAGCCTGTTTGCTAGTGCTTTTCTGAGGCACTCTCCCATCTTGCCAAAGTCAGCCCTCCTAAAATCCAGTACCCTCACTTTTGTATGGCTTGACTCTGTAGCTGAGTTTAACATGAACCACACTGTTTGATGGTCACTTGTCCCCAGATGGCAACCCACTTCTAGATCTGAGATCCTCTCACTGCCCCGTTTGAGAGTACAAGGTCTAAGATTGCTCCCTCACGAGTGGGTTCCGAAACTAGCTGTCTAATGCCTGCCACCTGTAGGGCATCAAGAATGGCCCTGCTCTTGGATGTGGCTGCAGCAAATGTGCTCCAGTTAACATCTGGTATATTCAGGTCTCCCATCAACAGTATCTCCCTTTCTCTGCCATTCTAAGAATGCCTTCCATCATATCCTTGTCCATTCCTTCCCCTGACATGGGGTCTGTACCAACCCTGTGCGGATTGTGGTGTCCTTTCCAGTCTCAAGGTGACCCACAGTGCCTCCTCTCCTCCCTGTTTACTCTTTTGTTCAGTTGCTTTTATCCCTTCCTTTACATGAGGCTAATCCTCCCCTCTTCTCCCCTGCCTTTCTCTCCTGTAGGTTATGTACCCTGGTATGTTAACATCCAGTCATGGTTCTCTGTGACCATGTTTCTGTGACTGCTCGATATCCAGGCATCCCTCTTCCATCAAGGCCACCAGCTCAGAGGCTTGTTGCCCAGACTCGAGCATTGGTACTCATTACCCTCCATTTCCTGATGGCCTTACTCCCTTTGCCCCATCCCTGTCCTTCTTGCCTTTGTCACTTTCTCCATTTACCACTGCCCTTCTCCCTATCGACACCTCCATGTTGGTGTTTGCCACACTTACTACCGTGATTGTTTGGGGGGCTAGGATTTTCCTGCTCCTTTCAGTGCCTCCCCTTGGCTAGTTTAAAGCTTGCCAATGAAGCATTTAAACCTATCACCTGGGATCCTGGTTCCCTCCCGGACAGATGCAGCCCATCATGCCAGTATGAGCTTGCATCACTCCAGGTGGACCCCAGTCCCCAATAGAGCCTAATCCTGAGCTCCCACCAGTTTTCAACCACTGATTGAATACCATGAAATGCGGAACACCCTAGCCTCTCCTATGCCATAGATGGGTAGCACCTCCGAGAAGTTACCGTGCATGCTACTTGACTAAGGCCCCTCCCCAATTCCACAAACTCTTCCTGCACTTCTCTAATCCCTTTCTTAGCCAGGTCATTTGTCCCTAGGTGGACAATGACATCCAGCTCCCTCCCCTGTGCAGCTGCTCTGGCAATCCTGAGGATTCGCTTCCTGTCCCTCAAGCCATGGCACCAGGCAGGCACCTCCCTCCCTCTCCCTTCCTTGCCCAGTTCTACCTTCCTAACAATAGGTCCCCACCAGGGTTGTTTCCTTCCCCTGCAGGGTCCCTGCCACCCTCCTGTGGGTCTCCTTTGTGGAGGTTCCCAGCATCCTCCTTGGTCTCCACTGCAGGTGCCTCCATAGAGGAACCACACTTTGCCAGAATGGCATAGGGTGTGGAGAGGTACAACTGGAGGATGTGCCTCTGTTCCATCACCCTCACCCTCCCTGAGCCCACTGTGGTCCAACGCTCCTCTTTCTTGGCAACCTCCTGAGGCAGCGGCAGTGGCACTGGTGGTCCCTGGATGGAAGAGGAGGTCCCACAAATCCTGGCCAACTCAGCCTGGAGATGAGCAACCTCCTCCCTCAGCCCAGAGAGGTGCCTGCAGATGGGACAACACCGCATCCTCCAGAACATCTCCTTGAAGACTGCTGCTCCACAGCCACTGCACTGCACTGCACCACTCCAATCATGTCTTATTTCTGGCCCCTTAACTGTTTGCAATCCTTACTCTTTCCTCTGTTTTTTTTTTCTCTCTCTCCTTACTTTCTGCCTGTGTTCCCTTTAAGCTCCTGATTGTCCTGTTCTGAGACAAGAATATCCTATATTTCTCAGTAGACCACTTACTTGTTCAGAGGCAGACCTCCAGCAGCTAGAGGGGGCGGAGGCTTCTCTTGCCCTTCTAGGATGGTGGGTCCTTGGTGCTTCTGTGATCCTCACTTCCTGCCCTAAACAGGAAGTTCCTGTTGTCAGTCAAATCCTGTGCCTATAAAAATAGAACTAGCTTTGGGTGGGGAGTGGAGGGAGGGAAGGAGGCAATATAGTCCCAGTAGAAGTTCAGTCACACAGCAGTCCTTTCTCCTGGTGTTTTCTGCCAAGCTATTAGCAGAATCTTTCTAAGACAGTCTTTAAATGTAGCTTCCTTCTTGCTAAGCCACTCCCCCTACTTACCAGATCTTTCTACAAGTAATTTAAACCTCACAGCAGTTAAGTCCTTTCAGTCACCTGAGATTTACACCTAGATGACTTTTCAGTTACCCATTCAGTTCAGTTAACCCAAATACACAGTTCCATAATCAAAACTACTGGGGAATGGTCTGATATCCTTATGGGTTCATATTCAATCTTTTTGACCCCCTCTCTTTATTCCCTGGGATAAAATGAAAAAAAAATCAAGTCTGGAGAAGTTTTTATATGTTTTAGAATAATATGAAAATTTCTCTGATTCTGGATAAAATTCCCTGATTGGGTCTATTAAGTTAAGATCCTTAACCATATTTTTTTACTATTGTGATTCTTCTTTTCTTCTTCTCCAGCATGGGTGGCTTCCTATCCAGAATTCCATATGTCAGATTAAAATCCCCACTAATAATCATTTTCATATTGTACTGTGATATTTCCAGAAAAAAGTTTGAAAAGAAAGATGGGTCATCCTGATTTGGACCATATGCTGAAGCAATCAACCAGTTTTGTTCCTTTAGTAGTATATGTAAGATAATATAACGCCCTTCTAGATCCCTAACCATTTTTACTTCTGAGTATGGTATATAGTTTCTTATATAAATTGCTACTCCCCTAGCATTTTCTGGATTGAATGAGCAGTAATCCATGGCTCCCAATAAATTTCCAAAGTAAGCTGTGTCTTCTGTTTTAAAATGAGTCTCCTGTAAAAGCAGGCAATCAATATTTTGTTTTCACTATTCTAATTAGCTTTCTTATTTTTGATCTTTCTTTACCTCCATTAAGGTTCCAGGTCATGAATTTCAGTTCAGCCATCTTTTATTTTGTCCCCTTTCATCTAGATATTAATTTTGGTGCTGCTTCTCTGAGCTCCATCTTGACTTATAATTCTTCTTACTTTAGCCTTGTCCCAGCATTTCTTTTACCTTAGCTCCCCCATTGATTTAGAGAACCACTAAGCACCCACGCTGCTTAAACCTTTGTTTTGAAATTTTGTTTTTCTCCTCCTCTTGCTCTTCTCCTCAGCTCCTATCTGTCCCCAAAACTTTCTGACCTCCCCCCTTCTCCTGTTCAATCTGCCTGTCTAAATTCTGCATCTGTTCCCCCAAATTGTTACTTTCATTATATTTCAACACTAAATGCCAAGAAAAGAAATACAGACAGCTTGCTATTATTCCATCCCCATGTCCTAAAAACAAATGGACATTTACTCCCCCCTTTGAGGTTGTTGATACCTTATGTGCATGAAAGACAGTTCCAGGAGACAATTGCTGAGATAAGGATAAGGAGCCCCCCCCCACATACACACACACAGCCTGCAGTTTCCTTCTAACGTAATCTCTCTTTGGATGTCTTTTACTACTCTAACCTCCTTGAGTTGAAGATCTCTCCTCCTCAAATTTTCTGCAAATATTTATTTTCTCAAGTCACACCTCCACTCGCTTGTGCTGATTCTTCTGCATGATCCTTTTTCTTTCTCTGTAAGAGTGCCTCTACTTCCATTGGATCTTGAAGAAACAAAGCTCTCCCCTCCCAAAAAAACTTTAACTTTGTTGGTTAAAGTATATCATAGGAGATACCTTCCCTACGTAGCTTAGCCCTAACTGAATCAAAATTTTTCCTTTATGTTAACATAGAGGGAGGGAGGGAGATCCAGGAATATATGTAATCTATTTCCCCTAAACATCAGACCTTTTTCATTTCTGGCCTTTGCAAGGATTCCCTCCCTACCCTGATACCTTAATGTCTTAATATACATAAAATGTGGCCTGTTCTGATTATCTTTTGGGCAAAATGCCCTTTGTGCTCTGTCATGTTAAATTTTTTGGATGGGATATTGTAGGCCCATTATGTCTGATAGCATGTTTTCACAAAGTTCTGTGGGTCCAACCCTTCTATACCATCCGGAAAATTTCCTATTTTCAGATTAGCTCTCCTTGATCATGACTTTAAATCTTCCAGCTTTAATTTGAGTTCTTCAAGCTCTTTACAACATTTTGTGACAGAGGTGGATATTCTGGGTAGAGAGTCTTCTAGGTCTCCTGCTCATTTTTCACATTCTGTTGTTCTCAGGGAGAGGGTTTCTATTTTACCAGTAACTTCAGAAAACTTAGTAGACAACATATTTACTGCCTCATTTATTTTTTAAAACCCTCTGTCATTTCTTTTAAGATCAGCTTCTGTGGGTCCGTAGTGTTAGTTTCACTGTTTTCTTGTTCTTGATATTTTTTGTGTCCCCCACCCTGTCCTTCCTCTCTTAAGCCCTCCATCTGAATATCCCCCTTTTCCTTTGATTGATAACTCATTTCTAGATTTTCTTCTTGTGTTCTGTAACCTTCCTTAACCTTTTTTGCCTTTGAGAAAATATCATATGTGCAGATGGGTGAAGATAGCACTATTGGGATGAGAGTACTCTTGCTGCGACAATATCCACACTTCTATTTAAGTTCCCTTTGTTTATTTTAGTTTTCCTCTTTTTTTTGTACACTGGCTGTTGCCTCCTGTAAGGCTTTCTTAGGCCCCAATGTTGCTGGATGGCTGTTTGACTTTTTCCTTTTTTATCTTTCTCTCCAGCTCCCAAGAGGACCTCTTTTACTGTTTCTTTGATGCTGAATATTGGTGAGCTGTAATAAATGGTTCCTGATGCTTCCCAGGCATCTTCACCTCACCCATTGTTTCTTTATCTGTTTTTAGATATGTTTTCCCCCACAGCTAAAGTTTTACTTGGTTGAAAGAAAAAAATCCCTTCATCTGGCTAGTCCAAATGAAGGGGTTACCTGGAGCTTGTTTTGGGCTTTTTGTCAAGTTTCCCAATGGGACACCAGGTTCTCTTGCTTCTCCCCCCAGTTCACTGCTCTCATTTTTCTCTTCAATCTCCATATTCTCTTCCTGTGCTGCTGCCTGTGTGGGCTGGTATATTTCAGTTGTCACGGCCTGTTCAAGTTCGGAGACCAGTCGATAGAGTTTCGACATTCCCCCACGGCTACCCCGCTATTAGGTACAAATGCCAAATATTTTCTCTGATTAAATAGCCAAAAAAGGGAGAGAAGGTGCAGGCTTTGTGCAGGCTCCAAGCACACTTCTGTGCTTAGTCAAAGGTTGAAAAGATGGTAGTTTGTCTCCGTTGTTCTGAACGCCATCTGTGTGTGTGGGGGGAGGACTCCAACCCCATGCAGGGGCTCAGCACTTCTCCTCAAGCACTGTGCTTCTCAACCAAGCATTCTGGGAAGTCAGAATGCTCCACCTCCAGCCACTTCCTACCATCACCCTATTTAAAGCCACTAACATCTGATGTGGCACCTTTAGTTTCCAAGGATAATGTAACAGAAACAGGTTAAGTTGTTGACACGAGCAGCAATCATTTGCCTTGTAACATAATCCCTGGGGAGGCTCCAACTCCAGTAACTATGTTTTACTTTAGTGTATGCTAGAGTTTGATACTTGAAGCAGGCAGAATTCTTCAAGCAGTGAGCCAATCAAGGTAATGAAGACTGGGGTTTTGTGGAGCCTGACAAGTTTTTTCATATGACTAAAGATCAGAGAGACAGCTTTATTGGCATTGAGTAACAACTGACTTGAGCAGAGTCAATGCTGGGTGTTGTCAAAATTCTGCTGCTAGGATAATTTCAACTCCAAAGCTGATGTGCCATACTGGAGAAAAATGTGGAGGGACTAACACAAAGAATGCTTACTATAGAAGTTGCCATCAATGCTGCTGTCCACAAGCAGTGAGCACTACAAAAACTATTATCCAAATTAGAAAATGCCATGTTACACCATAATTTATGGTTGATTTGACATTATGGAATATGTCTAATACAACTACTGTACCTAAAATACACAGGGAGGCTATTCTTATTAAAGTGTTCTGTTTCAAGAACTCATTTGGATGGATACTGTGGTTGAATTGCCTAGTCATTCCAATCAATGTCATGTTAGTCATCCTGTAGCATTTCAGATGAAGAACATTATCATTTTAGTTAAAACTCTAACACAAGGAAATTGTTTCCATCTCAGTTGGCATGCTCTGAAATACAATTCTATTACCAAAGCAACTGTCTTCATCTCTTCAAGATGACTGCCTTAAAAACTCAAAACTGGGTGGGGTTCTTCTCTATTAGAAGACAGTATAGCGCTGTGGTTTAGGGCATTCAACTCCAAACCTGGAGACCTGAGAGTGAATCCCACAGCCCACATTAGCATCCTGTGAGACCCTTAGCCAGTCACTTAACTTCCTTGTGCTCTGAGGTTGCACCTGGAAACAAGCTTTGGCTTAGTGTGCCTTTCCTGGTTAGACAATTTCCCCTTCCCCCTTTCCCTTTCCTATTAGGTCAGATGTCATTGAAGTGGGTGTTCCTGTATTTTCCTGTACATCAAAAATTACTTTTCAGTGCCCAGTCATGTTCATTCAGATTCTGCTAACCTAATTTTCTTTTTTTGTTACTGTATTTTCCGTCCGGCCAGTTCCCCATCTTTAAGAGATATACTCTCAATCAGGAATATACCTGTATCAAGTTAAGGCAATCATTAAGATGGTAACTGCTTTTTCTCTTCCAGCATTTCTCCCATTCCTCAAACCACCCTGTGGTGTGAACAGTAGCCATTTCAGATTGTATAAATCATAGCACACTGCAGGAGAGAGCAAAGCACCTAGTTTACCCACAAGTGTTGCAATCTCTCACTCCCCATCTGGACCACAGGAAGTGGTAGAAGCTCTTGTCTATGATCTCTTCCCAACGTGGCTCCCCGAGTCTGCTCCGTAAGCCAGGCTACTTTTACAGCAGCATTACAGGCTGCTGCTGGGTCATTGGGGTAGCCTGAAACTAAATTTGTTTGAGAGGAAATGAAGCTGCCAAGCACAACAGTCACACTTTGACTTAGAGGAGGCCAACATGACAAGATACTGTACTTACCATTCACAAATCCAACTGCTCAGAGAGCTGGCCAAAATTCAACATGTAAAATATGACACTTTCATGTTTAAAACTATTTAGATGGGGTTTTATGTGCATTAGCTTTATTTAGAATTTCTGTTACTTGTTTTCAGGATTCATGACTCTATTCTGTAGTTTATTTGTATGGGATTGATAGTCACTGAAGCCATATATAAAGAATAATGGATGGGAACCATACACAGCAAGGCTATGTTTCCATCAAAGGGTTGAAATGACAGCATATGAATCTCAAGAGCAAAGCTTGAGAGGTCCATGCTGTCATCTCAACCCTGAGATGAAAACACATGTTGAGTTGTGTGTGGTTACCCATATTTAATTTTATATAGTATGTGGCTTTTAAACTGGTGTGACAGACCCCCACCGAAGTGAAAACAAAAAATCTTGCCATTTCTTTGTTCTGTTCAATGATCAAAATCAAATTTGCAGATTTTTTGAAAATTAATAGGTACAGCTTTGGGCACTAGGGGATTAGTTAGTAGCTGGGTGTGGACTAAATGAGAAATTAAAAACTGTATGACTTGTGAACTGTGCAGAACAACTGTTAGGAATGCACACAACACTTTGGAATGCACACAGCATTTTAGAATGAGCTCAACAAGGATTTTGAGCTGGCTGATTTTTATACAGAACAAAGGTTAACCATATACTATAATCTGTTATTCTTTTTAGCTCAATTTATTGTGCATTTGATTTGTTCTAGAACTCTTAAAAAATCTACAAAATGTGTTATGTGTTATAATGCTGCTTTTGATGTTTTAAGTGGCCTGATTTTTAGTTACAAGGGATGGGTTCAAAACTATTGCACCAACAATTTTGTCCCAGTCCCTTTGCTCAATGAGGATCACAATACTTTCCAGGCCAGTGCACATCAAAGTGCTGTACACTGATGCAAGAAAGTGGGTGCAGTCACTATGGTAATGGCATATATAGTAGTGTCACACACAGGGGCATGGCACTTCTGCCAGTATGATCACACTTTAAAAGTTCAGCTGGCCCATTTTGAGCTGGTGTGGGACAGAGACTGGACAGGGACCAGAATGTGGACAGCACCTTTTCTTGGGAACAGTGCTAGGGATGGGACTCCATTGAACTATCAGAGATGGTTTACAGTCAGAGACAGCACTGCAGTAACCATAGCCCTCCCACTGCTGCCCACCCTCTGACCATCTCATCACATATTTTGCATGGCTGAGCCTTTGCAGTACAACCTCAAAGCAGATCAAATCATTTTTATTCCTGTAAAAGACTGTATGACTAGGTGCACTGATTATGACTACATTATAATGAAAGTACTGGCAGTCACACATTCATTTATTTCTATTTGTGGCCGTCAGACATTGCAGTGCTGGGAAAAAGCATTAAAATCAGTGCTGCAGGCTAGCCCAGAGGCCCTGGAGGTTGAGGTGTTGGATGCTATACCCCACGCCATGCCAGCGATCCGGGTTCGAGAACAATGCATAGACCTCTGGGGGGCAGCAGAGGTGAGAGAGGATTGAGCATCCAGAGAATGGTTCTCCTCTCTTAGGGAGGAAGGGTTTGTCATCCGGCCACTGATTGACCTCTAGTTGGAGTTATAGGGTGATATGGGTCAGGAAGCAGGTAGCCAGTGTGTCTGATGTCGGCGGGGATGGGGGTCAGGGAGAAAAGTGAAAATGGAGCTGACAGGCTCTGTGATGATCCTGGCTGCACCCGTGTTGAACCCTGGTATCTGGACACTGGCTTTCTGGGGGAGAGAAGAAAGTTGACACTCCTCTCTCCTGGACCTGTCATGGGGGGGCAACCTGTGAGGGATTTTCAGGGGAGACTCGGTGTGGGGATGCTGGGGCCGGGGCTGGAGAGATGAGCTACTCTGAGGGAGGAGCCACTGCCGCCTGCCAGCTCCCCCCCCCCATAAAAGTGTATATAGAAAAAAAAAAATCAGTGCTGCAGACAGCTACTGACACACATACACACACACACACACACACACACACACACACACACACACACAGCTCATCAACCACTTAATTTCAAAAAAACTTTTTAGACTGAAATACACTAAATAATATTGGCAGACAGGGCAGTTGAGAAATAACATTGCCTTTTCCAGCAATGCCAAATGACAATCCAAAACATCACTATTTGTGAACTCTGACACTACTGCTGAGCTGACTGATTTTTTTTCTGTATTTAGCAATGCTATTATTTTATGCTATAAGTTAGCTAAGCAAACGCTACAGCAAAAGCAAGCCTATTCACTTGCTTTTTGTTGACTGGATCTATCCACACACAGTTTTGGAGCAAGAAAAATAGCCATAGGCCTTCACCACCCCTCATGAGTCTCTCTCTCTCTCTCTCCCAGTCCCCTGTGCTCAAAGTCATACCACTGATCATGTATTGTCCATTTTGCTCTAGACCTCTCTGCAGACAGAGTGAGCAGTTCAGACCTCCACTGAAGCCTTCATTTGCACTGCATAAAAGGACACAACTGTTTTATGACCAGTTTCTGATGGCTTTTTGCTATTAAATTCTGGCAATTCTTTATAAACAAACCAAAGTCTAATTATATACAGTCCGTACCAAGTAAAGAAAGAAAGGATCCAGGAATTTTTAATCACTTGCAATGAATTCCAATCTTGGCTCCTCAAACAGTCTGAAAAACAAGCCCTCTATCAAACTTGGGCAATAATCCACGCAGACTGTGTCCCACTTTACTCCGCACCAGAGTTTTACCCCACTCAGACCAAACCTCACTTTGCCCACAGTGCCAAAATAATAGCCCACACAGACTAGGCCCAATTTTACTCCCTGCCAGAGTAATACCCCACTCAGACTAAACCCCACTTTACACCTAGTGTCAAAGTAACACCCCACACTGGGCCCCACTTTACTCTGTACCAGAGTTATACCCCACTCAGACTAAACCCCACTTTACTCCTAGTGCCAAAGTAATGCCCCACACATACTGGGTCCCATTTTTTTTCTCCACACCAGAGTAATACCCCAGTTTAACCAAACCCCACTTTACCCTCAGTGCCAAAGTAATACCCCTCACAGACTGGGCCCTTTCACTCAGTGCAACAGCAATACCCTACTCTGATCAAACCCCACTTTACCCCCAATGTCAGAGTAATACCACACACAGACCAAACCCCAGTTCACCCCCAGAGCCAGAGTAATACTCCACACAGGCTGGGTCCCACTTTACTCAATGCTAGGGTAATACTCCACTTAGACCAAACCCCACTGTACCCCACTGCTAGGGTAATACCCTGCATAGAATGGGCCACTGTTTACTTAATGCTAGAGTACTACCCAACTCAGTCTAAGTCACACTTTACCCCACTATCAGTTCCAGAGCACTTTTCCATGATCTGAGATATCACACATTTTTTGGAGAGGACTGTGTTATAGTGTCCTTGTGATAGAATGTGTGAAATGTGTGATAAGTTCATGTTATTACATATTCCATGCATTCTATCACAAGGGCACCATAACAAGGTCTATTCAGGCTGTTCTGCTTACTTCCCTCACTCAATCACCTGTGTCCCTTGGCAGTCAGCTCCAACACACAGGGGTCCCACACTGCTCATTGTCAGCTTGACCCTGTCTGGCAGTTAATGCCTCCCCTTATCCCCAAATAGAACCCATCACAGAGAGACATGATTGCTGCTGTTGCCAACTGTAGTCTTGCCTAAAGCTTTCAAAGTCCCACTGTGGCAGCATCACTGACTTCACTTACATGCATGCTCCTTCTCTTTCAAGTGCTGAGTCACAGGTGGGTCATTCTCCTACCTTTTCTCCTCCTATGAACACTGGGTCAGTCTGCTCCCTCCTCCAGATAGTCAACTGTCAACCACAGTGTTTGCCTGCTGCTAAAAATGAACATTGCTTGGGCTAACTGCTGCTGCTGCCCCTCCCTTGCTTGCACTCCAGAGCCCCAGTCACTCAGTTCATCCTGTAGGAACAAAACCCTTGCTGGAAAAATTATTTTATTTTTATTTTCAAAAATTAATTATCGTTATTATTTTATCTGATTTAATATGGTATTAAGATGGGGAATGTTTACTTTTATTTCTGGTCAAGATTAACATTGATTAAGTCTTAAAAAACAGTAAAATGGAAATAATGGCATTAAAATGGAGTCAGCTTCAGAGTTCAGAAAAAAATGGCTTCAAACAGACTGTTTTAAATTTCAGGGTTCTGTGCTCTAGCTGTAGAACAGAGAAGATAAGATGGGGCCTAACTTACATGTTCCACATTCCCAGAAAGACACTTTTATTTAAGCAATAAGACACTCCAAGGTGTGTGTTATTGTGTAATAATGTCACTCCTGGGGTGGGTTGAAGCACAAGGTGAAGCCGAGTGCTTCCGCCACCCCAGGAGTGATGTTATTACACAATAACACACACCTTGGAGTGCCTTATTGCTATTATACAATGGCTCATTTTAAAATAATATTAAAAAGTTAAAAAAAAAAAAAGAAAATGTTATATTTGTGTTATTTTTTGTATGACAGGCATACTTTGCAAATAAAAGAAAAAGTAGTCAAGTAGGTGGTGCCGCTGGCAATTTTGTGGGTTTCTTGTGCTTGGTTCCTGGTTTGATAACCCCCCCAACATAGTCATCATTACATGGCAGCTTTTAATGAGTGTGCTTCCACTGCTTATCCTGGAAGAACTTGAAAATTGTTGTTTTGTTTCCCCCATGAAGGACAGATGGACACTACAACAGATGAGCGCGGAGCCGAGTGATAACTTCCGGTTTCCCGTTATGCTCGGTAACTGAACATCAATTGGAATCTGTGAGTTACAGGTTTTTATTTTGATTTTGGAAAACTGGTTTTTCAAAATAGGGAAACTGTGTGGGTTTGCTGAGAAAGAAAGTATTTGAAATGGGAATGCATGGAAATGGCTGGGTGCACATGCTTTCACAGACCAAGGCAGCTATAGGGAAGTAAAACCTACCATTTGTTTTGAATTTTGCTGTTTTGTTTAATACCTGAAGGACCAAGGCAGTTAGGCAGGGAACGTGTGTGTTTTTCGAGGGGGGGCACATGGGGCGTGAGTGCGGCTGAGCTGTGATGGCTTCAGGGACTGTTGGCTTCCCAGTGGCTTGCATGGACAGGGAGGGTTTTGTTTCAGTGTTCTCTGGTCACTTGTGTGCCTGCACTTTTTACAGTGATGTTATTGCTCAATAACATCACTGTGCCAGACGCACGGTGACCAATCAGGATTGGGGACATTTTCTTGCCATTGTATAATAAGATTTATGTGTTTGTATGGAAAAATTTTAGATGGAGCTAGGTATCCATGGCTACGATCAAGATAAGAGATCATGTGTCTGGTTGCACCAAGGAAAAAAAAAAAGTCTTAAACTTTGAAAGTTCCATTACCCTGTATAGAAATAAGAAGTTGTAGTCATAGTTTAAAGATGTAATGTATTGCTGCTATAAAAATTGAACAGTTGTAGGACATTAGTATGATAAATACGCCTACCTAGTTTTGTAGTTGCAGAATGAAGCATTCAAAAGTTATGAATATAATTTATTTAATATCATTTTTTTCTTATTAGAAAACTAGAAAAAAATTAGTATCCTGTGATAGCTCACATCCTAGGAAGTCTAACAAGATGAATATTAAATATGTAGTTTGTTGCTATTGAGAGAAATACTGTCTAAAAGTTTATAGTGAATTAATGTTTCTGACAGTGATTGATGTCTTTAAGACAAGAACAAAAGAATCTTGTGTGTCTTACAAAAACTAATGTTTTAAGGACTTTAGGAATGGATTTTTCTTGCAAATCTTATATCATTCTGTAGAATAGACTCTTATAAGATGCCGTACCACCTTAGTGACTCAAACTAATCCAAAAACTGGTGATGACATCACCAGAGCAGATTTCATATTAGTAAACTCTGCTGGTCACTGCCCAGAGCTGAGCTAACCATTGATGTAGGAAGACCTACATTCAGTTAACTAAAAATTTTATGGCTTTATGCTGATGCTAGGCCAAAGAACTTTGGGCCACACCTGTTTGAAATGCAGGGGTTAGCCAAGGAAGAGCCAGAGCTCAGTGCTGCTGAAGATATCCAGAGGCAAGAAAGAAGTATAAGGACATTTTTATTGTGAAAGAAGCATGATTTGTGTTATTTGCTGAGCATTTTGACAAGTAATGTTGCCTGCTGAAAACCAGACAGACCTACTTTTAAGACTCACACAAGCTACACAGTGTGCTGAGCAAAAAGGGGTCTCTTGTCCCAAGGTTTTAAAAGTAGATGCACAACATGAAAGGGTCAATAAGCTTCAGTAATTAAAACAGCTTGCCATTCACAAGACCATTCTTTGAATCCAGTATTGCTATGGACTGTACAGATTGAAGCTGTGTTCTACAACTCTAAGAACTGACTTTTGGTAAAGTGATGTTCAGCAAAGGTTTTACTTGCAGAGTGTATCCATGCTAAAAGAAGTTCCAGGGTCAAAGCTAGCTGACAAAGAAACCTTGTCATCAAAAGCTAGACTCAGTCAGAGTTCTAAGTGAAGAAAAGAAGACTCACTTCTACAACCAGAAATATAAGTATTCCTTTTTAATTACTTTCACTAATTTTAATTAATACTCTTGGTAATTTAAATTGGCTTACCTGGGAAAGTAAGAGGGATTCTACCTTTAACTACAGAATCTGGGTATATAGCTTAAAAGCTTTAAATTAAAAAAAAAATAATTTTGCATGATTGAAAAGTTAAACTAAGTTTTACAAAAGTAGTACAAATCACTGATGTAATGAGTTATTGCCAGTTTTCATAGAAAATACATTTTACATGCAATGAAGATTTTAAACAAGTTTTATACAGAAATAATCTGAGATATTGATCTTATAAGTATATGTTCTTATGCATAAAGGTTATGTTAAATACTGAGTATGATAAAAGTAGTACAACTGTTACCATTTATTATGCTAAGAACTGCTTAATTCTTTGGTATGTGAAGACCTGTGTTCAATGCCCTGACAATTTTGGATGAGCTTGGACTTATTCTAGACTAAAAGCCTGAAGCCACACCTGCTGGAAACATTATTTTGGCTTTCACATTGCCACCACATGGAGTGCCAAACCAGTCTGAAAGCCTACACAACTCTGCCACAGGTCCAGCTGCTGAGACTGACTGTTACAGAAAGGACTTTCTTCCAGTATGGGATTAAACAAGGCCTATGTTTTGCAAACTGAGAATTTGGACTAAAAGTAATGTTTTAGAAATTCTGTTAAAAGCCTGAACAAGAGACTGACTTTGGAATTTACCAGCCAGCAAGCCTGAAGTGCTGTTAAATAGCAGTGAGTCCAGAGTTGCAGGTTCAAAAGCAGAAATGAACTGAAACAGAAAAGAGTTACAGAATCCAGTTACCCAAAACAACATTGCTGTCCACAGGGAGATATCTTTCTACAGACTGTGCTGAACTGCTAAAATCTTGTCTCATTTTTCCCACTAAATCCTGAAGTGACTTTTGATTATTTGTGATGTCAACCAGGAAGGATCTATGTGCATTGCTTCATTGATGTCAAAAGACTCTACATTTCTGGGTTTGAGGGAAAAAGACAGCAGACTTAAGCCAAACTCACCACCAAGGACATTTGACATCCAAAACCAAAAGTCCTCACCAAGACTTTGAAAGCTAAAAAGTAGAAGACCACATCTACAGATAACTAAAACATAAGTATTCCTTTATTCTACTTTTAGTACATATTTGGCTATCTAGGGTGATAATAATGCATTTTAGCTTCAAATCTTAGGTGTATAGTTAAGCTTGAATTTAAATCTAAAGAAAATACCGTTTTCATACTATAAAGTTTAAGCAAGTATCCTGCCAAGATAATCTGAAACACTAGTGTAATGAACTGCAAGTTTTCATGAAAAAAAAAGAAAAGGTCATGGTATTTATTTATTTTTTTTAATTTATTATGTTTTATTCGTAACGTCACAATACATTGGTATTAATAATAACAGTAATAGTAGATCCTTCTAATATTACATTAACACAAGACCTTTATGTACCTGGAGGCTAAACAATATACAGTGACAGGCATTACTAGTTTTATATACATATACATTAAGATGATGCAACGAAATTCCAAACCATGACCCCATATCCACCCCTAATAGAACCAAACTTAAAGGAACCAAACAAAAAGAAGAGTTAGTTGAACAAGACCGTGAGGATCCAAACTATTCACAAGCCAAACCTGGTCATCTCATTAAGGTTTCCATATTGCAAGCATGGCATTCAAGGGACCCCATTTAGCATTATAAAATTGTAATCTATTATTCATCTTAGCTATGTGTTGTTTCAGTTGCATGGCAAGCAATATTTCTTTATGCCACTCAAGGACTGATGGTGTTGAGTCATCTATCCAGTGTCTCATAATTATCAGTTTAGCTGTAGCCAATATAACGGCCATGTAAGCCTCCCTCTGTTTGATCATGTCACTGGGGAAGTGATTAATTAAGCAAATTTCAGGACAGAAAAAAGATTCCAGACCTAGAAGAGGATTTGAAGACTTCTGTATAGCTTTCAAAAATGGCCGAATTTTAGAACATTCCCTTAACATATGATATAGATCTCCATAATCCTCTTTACAGCGTTGGCACTGAGAAGTTGGGAGTTTACTAATTCTATGAAGTTTGACCAGAGTAAAATACAAGTTATGGATAATATTAAACTGTTGCAGCCTAAGCCTATCCTGTTTTATAAATTTGTATATATTACTCCAGATTTGATGTCATAAACTCGGATCATTGCTAATAGATAATTTCTGAACCCAATAAAAACAAATTCTCTACGGCAGTTCTGGGTCCATCGCTTGTAATTCCTGATATACTTTAGACACTGTGTGTGACTGATCCGCTAATTGTAAAAAAGAGGATAGATCCATCTGACTAGTTTCCTTGGATTTTGAATTTTGCAAAAAGGCAAGATCATGCTGTTTATAAGTATGCTAAAGAAATAGTATAAACTGCCATTTATTATGCTGAATAGTGCTTACTCATTTACATTGCTTATTGCTGAAATTTATTTCATTTGTTTTATATGATTTACTTGATTTTCTAAAATATGTTTTATTTACATTATAGTTTGTTTACATTACTTTTATTATGCTTGATATTTATGCTAGTTATGAATATTTAGGACTTGTACATATGTGAATAAAATATATTTATCTCTTATATAATCCAAAGTGTGGCAACAGTGTTTTTCATGGTCATTTTTGAATCTGGAGAGCATAGGATAATATCACGTGAATATTTATTATTATTGGTAATTTATGAAATTATTTTTGGGTAAGGCCCAAGGTGAATAGAAGTGCATTCTTATAAAAAGTGATATTATAAGCCTTTGTTCCGACAATCTCTTGGGCCTCCGTTCCCATAAAAAAAAAAAAACTTCCAGTACTACAGGCCACCATGAGATGAGTGGTTAGCAAATGGCACCAAAATGCAGTTGCTGTCAAAGTTGCTTATCTTCATGGTGGACACATGCGCAGTACACAACTTTTATGTTTTACAAAACTGGAAAGCAGGAAGGGGACATTACTAGTCAACATGGTGGTCACCTAAAAAAGAGCTCCATTTGTCCAGCTCCAGCAGATGCCACCCAGGTGGACCAGACACTGGTGAGTGCAAACAATGAACCCCAATTATTCACTCAGAGATCATCACCTGGCCCAATGTTGGCAATAAAAGAGGCAATGTGTTGAAATTAAAGAAAATGCGATTTAACAGGGCCCCAAGAACACAAGGCCTTAAGCACAGGCATAGTTTGCATTACTGTAAATCCGACCCTGGGTCTGCACCTAGTAACTTCTGGAATCCTTCATTTGCATTCTGACTTAAAGGCCAGGGAAGGAGAACTTCCACCCAGCACTCAAGTTAAATTTTGAATATACCGATTTTATAGGTTCTCATAATGGGGTGCGTCTCTGTTACCCGTTTTGTGAAAGATGTAATTGTGATTGAGAACTGAAAACCAAATGCTTGTTCTTAATGAAATAGAAATATAAAACATTAAAAGTGAAAGTTATATAAAGGATAGTTTACACAGGATCAATAGTAAATAAATAAATAAAGCTGAATGTAATAAAAAGCATAATTTTTCAGAAGATCAAGTGAGTACATTGGCAATAGCCATCTTTAAAACTCTTCCCATTATTTATAAAATAATCTGGAGTCTTGCCACTCCAGTAAAACATTCCAAAAGAAGAGAAATATTTATTACATCACATTTATCTTTTTTAACATAAGCAGAAGTAGCATATTTGTAATTGCTATCTATTTGGAAAAGTGGCTCTGCCATAGCTGTACTACAGTCATATGCAGTATAGTAAACAGTCCTAAAGGCAAGATTATTTATAGTGCATAACTTGATTAATTATTTTTCCTTCACATTTGAAAACAAAAGGAAAAAAAACTTTTTATGACTTAACAATTTTATCATTGGTTTCATGTTTCATGTCTTAGCATGAAGAAAGATCTCAATGAAAACTGTACTCAAGTTCTAAGTACTGTTCCTGTATTCATAACCTTACATTTTAGGCCCTGTACACATTAGGCTAGTTAAAATGTTTTAAGGTGTCTAAAACATTTTAACTAGCCCAAGCATGGCTCCAGTTTGCATTAAAACACATTTATTTACCGTGTTAAGAAACCGTGCTAAAACCTTGAAGCAACCTAGCCTTAAAACCATTTTTAAGAACAGTTCAGACTGAGAAATCATGTTACCTGGTAATGCGGATGGGCATCTGGATTGTGCTCCATGACCATATCATCTTGCTGACTTTGGGCCATTAGGAACCATGTTGCAGTCGTGGGGAACCAGGTTTAAATCCATTACTGACTGCAGATATGGATGGGAGTCGGCTCTGGAATAACCGTGTTAAAACACAGTTGAAGAGAAATGTGGACAGGCTACTGTGGTGAGTTCAAAAACTTTTTAAAAACATTTTTTTTAAATGAACCACAGCTCACTTTGTAATGTGTACAGAGCCTTAGACACCTGTCATTATTCTGGAGAATACTATAGAATTTCTTTGATGATCAGACTGGACCAGTGGCAACACTGCTGCCACTTGACAAGCAGTTATCCTGGGTATGAGCTGCTATTCTGAAATTTCCATGCAGCCTGGTAGAAGGAAGATGAAGGATTCCTCTTCACTGTGCAGACTGAGATGATCTAATACAGGTACACATTCATCCCTTTTGGTCAAAAGACAGTAGTGAAACTAAGATATTATATAGAGGAATTTGATTGTTAGCCACTGAGGCTCACAGGAGGCTTTAAGGAGGGGTCATGTATGGCTCCAGAAGACAGGAGTGGTTTCTCTGTATAGGAGAATAATAATATATGTTACTATGTCCCTCAGAACCACTTATTGCTGAATAAGAGTGGTTTAATGTGTGTTCAGCTGGAGTGAGAACAATGAAGCAAAGTTGAGCTGTTCTGACTCAAGCTGAACACAAGTGAAACTACTGTTAGACAGCAACAAGAACAGTAATAATGGGAGACATATTAATAAATTATTAATCGAGTGCAATCAATAATATATTTTTTTAAACTGCTCCAGAACCTGAGATGCTCTTTACAGAATAAAAGTGTCTCATGTGCAAAGGAAAAGAGTGATCCGATTGGTTGGGAGCACTCCCTTGATCTACTGTATAATTGCAGGTAAAAGAGGAGCCTGGAGACCCATGGAATGGGGGATGGTTGAGATGAAAGAAAGCATGGATCAGAACAGAAAAATTATCTTTGAATCATTGTACAAATATATTCCAAAAGAAATTATAAAATGGTGTGATCTGGTTGGTTTATATGCATCATACCGACCTATGTAAACATTACAGTATGAAAATAAAGGTAGAGCTTATTAACCAATTAACCAAAAATTCAGTATGTTGGGAAGCACTGAGTATAACTACAAACAACCCTTAACAATACTGTACTTATCTCCCCTTTATTCCAAGGGCCAAAACTACAGTATGATTATCTCAAAATGTAAACCTCTTGCTCCTGCCTCCTATAACTGCTCCTCATTTGCCTATGCTTCCTGACCTTTGCCTTGATGATAATTATGTAGATCCAAAAATAAAACTAGAGTTTCTATAGATTCTCTGAATTCCACAATGACAGCAATTCAATTTGTCTGTACAAGAAGAAATTAATAATAAAATGCAATTAGATAACAGGGTTATATAAAATCCATACTGAAAATGGAAAATTAATTTAAAAATACCTTCTAGATCATGAGATTCACTTCCTCAGAAGTCAGAAATTATCTGTGAAAGTAAAAGATGGCATATTGTAATTTCCATGCCTAAATGTGATCATTCAACTAACCAAATAAGTTAGAGGTGGAAAAAGAAAGTGTTATGGTGATAGGCTGTGAGATACTGTAAACCTAGTGAAAGGCAGTGTTGATGGCAAAACATATGACAACTCTCTATAGTTGCACGATAGTACAGGGATCCTTCAAGAAATTTAGTGTGAGGGGACACTTGTTACTTGGTACTGAGTACCCTGGACTGACAGACTCATATCATCACTCCTCTACAGTTTCATACACTGACTCTGTATTTGCATTTGCTGTTAACATGTATACATCAGATAAAATGTATTCAATTAGAAAAGAGTTTTCCTGAATAGGAGGTTCAGTCTTTGTATGATGGGGAGAGTTTTACTTCAGCACTTTAACATTTCCATGCATCCATATGGGGCAGTCTGACACTGCTGTGCTCAAACAGATGATAAACAGGCTGACCTGCCAGCAAAGCAGTACTGCTACCACTAACGATGCTGATGATCCAGGTTTGGGAATAAGACAGGAGCATCAAAGGGTCAGCCTGAGAGAGGAGGTCCAAGCATGTAACAGACTGATCATTTCCTCTGAGGTGGGAAGATGAAGGCACCCTGCAACAGTGACTGCTGGTGGCAGCCAGGAGTCAATGCACCTGAGTGCCTCTATAGAGGGATTGGAGGATGCAGCAGTCATCTGGGTATCATGTATGGCAGTATGCGTGAAGCACCATGAACGTCATGACACACCTGTACCTCCAGGGCATTCAGCTTCAAGATGAAAACCCCTATGGCCATGTGGCTTGACATCTGGTCTCCCTCCACTTCCAAACCTCTGAAGCAGGAACAACCAGCCAAACCACTATGGTGATTGTAGTCTCTCCCCCTCACCTCTGGGGCAGCACAGCCATGAGTAGGTAAGCCACAGTTAGAAGGATTATGCAGGTCGTCACCAAGGGAAGGGGAGAGGTGGGAGTGGGAGGAGCTAACCTGGGGGGAGCTCCTCCTTTTTAAGGAAAGGTAGCGACCTTTAAAAAAAATAATAAAAGATGTTTTCATTAATGATTAATGCTCTAACATTTTTCTACAGGAAACCTTCATTTTGAATTAATGTGTAGGTTTCAAATGACACAGGCTAAGTGGTTTTACCTCTGTGTCTAACTGACAGTAGTTTTAGTTTGCATAACCAATCAATTCCTGTATGTATGATTCAGTATAAAGTTACATATTTGCCCTTTCTAGTTTTAGTTTGAGTGGGTAAAATAAAAAGGCATTTACAGGGTTGCCAAGTAAAACAGTTTTGAGAAGTCTTGCAACAGACTGAAGCTGGATGTGATGTGGATTAATAGAGGTCTCCGGTGTCATCAGTCTGTGATATTTTATATGCACTAGATGTGTCATTACACTTACAAGAATATACATTATTCACCCTCTAGCATTCTACAGAATGTCAGTAAATGTTATAATAGCACAATGATGAAAAGCATTCCCCATTCACACTTTTAGACTGCACTCAAATATTAATTTTACAATTTGTTTCAACATAAGCTGTAAGCCTTTGATTTCTTTGTTAATGTGTTCAATACCAAAGTGAGTTACACAGCTTGTAGAATCAATTTCAAGGCTATGAATTATTTCTACATTCTGCATGTTGAGTAGTTTTTTGCCACTCTGATACAAACCATGCATCCGTTCAAGCATTTGTTTAATAATTTAACATCTAAATATTTATCTTTTTCTCTATAAAGCCTTGACAATTTCTTTCTTGTGGCTTTAGCAGGTGTACATCCTGAAATGTGCATCCCTATTTATTTGTTTGTTTGCTTGCTTTTGTTTACTAGGTAAGCACACTAGACAACAAGTGCCTATTTTCAGGTGCGACCCGGGAGGTTACAGAGTATTTAAGAAGCATAATACAGAGTCAAGGTAACATACAGACCCACGAACAAGTGGGTGGAACAGCAAATGGTATATATGGCTATAAAACAGGTAAAGTAGGCAGTATATCAACAGGTTACATAACAGCATTGAGAGGTAGAGTAACAACAGGTAACATCATGGCAGAGAGTTGGCAGTATGTCAGCAAGATACATAACAGTGTTGAGAGGCAGAATAACAGCAGGAAACATCATGGCAGAGAATACATCAAAGTAAATGAAAGTACAGGCATGAGTTTTGAATCATTTTACAGTTGTCTCTGTCAGTAAACTTGGCATTTCCAGTAGAAATTCTAAAAAATGTTCATTTGACAGTTACAGTATGAAATGAGCTGAACAGTGTAAGGAAAAACAGCCTAATCATTTAACATTGGTATAGGAATTTCATGCAATCTAACTATATGAATTTTCCATTGTTATATAGGGTTTAACCTTAGGATCATCAGCAATGGATTCTAAATTTTGTCTATCTTCCTCTAAAACTACTCTTTAATGTCTTCATTAGTGAAAAGCAGAGGAGCTGGAAGGGAAGGTCTACTTCTTTGTTGGTGACACCAAGATCATCAACAGAGTGGACATTCTTGGGGGGGGTGCAACACATGATAAGAGATTTAAAACAGCTGGAGGAGTGGTCAGAAGTTTCGCAGCTGAGATGTAATGTGAAAATCTGCAAAATAATAATGTTCATGAGTCACAGAAACCAAGGGTTAGAGTACAAAATGGGGGGAGAGATACTTGCAATGACCAAGCAAGAGAAGGACCTGTGGTAATCATATCAGATGACCTATAGGTGGCCAGACAATGTGACAAGGCAATCGGGAGAGGTAGTAGGAAGCTGGAGTGTATAGGTAGGGGTATCACCAGCAGGAAGAGGCAAGTTGTGTTGTCCCTGTATAGGTCTTTGGTAAGATTCTACCTAGAGTACTGTGTCCAGTTTTGGATACCACATCTCAGGAAAGAAACAGACAGAGCAGAGGTGGTCCAGAAAAGGGTTTCCAAGATGGTGCAGGGTCTGCATCAAAAGCCCTAAGAGGATAGGATAAAGGAGCTCAATATGTACACCCTGGAGGAGAGAAGAGGAGAGAGAGATGGTAGGATATTATCGAGACCTTTAAATACCTGAAGAGGGTGAATAGTGTACAGGTGGGAAGCATTTTTCAGAGAAAAGGGTGCTCTAGAACAAGGGCTCATAATATGAAGCTGGAGGGAGGCAGGTTCAGGAGAGATGTGAAGAAATACTTCTGCATAGAAAGGGTGGTGAATGCCTGGAACAGCCTTTTGGCATTAGCAGTGAAAGCAAAAAAAGTGGTGGGATTCAAAAAAGTCTTTGATAGGCACAAGGGAATCATAAAGGGAAGGAAGGAGGTAGCAAAGACAGTGCTGTAGACCAAGAAGGGTCTGCAGCAAAAGATTCTCAATGAAAATGAACAGACTGGATGGGTGAAATGGCCCTTATCTGCCTCAGTTTCAATTTTTCTTTCTTTTACACTGAACCATATGGGCCCTGCATAAAGAAACCAAACCACATCTAACCTTGTTTTCTCATGGGAGGGGGTGAACATTAGGACTGTAAACCCCTAAGAAAGATCTTTTGCTGTTGGGGGGGAGATAGAGTTGGAAACCCTAATGCCAAATGTCCCTACTTTTGTTGCATTAACACAGTGAAAAATACAAAAAGTGCTCACAGAAGTTGTGGTGCATGTCAAAAAGCTGCCCGCTTACGTTACAAGAATAAGAAATCAGACTCGCACTCAAGAGATTCAATTCAAAAAGCAAACTGCTGAATTTATTCCTTGCAGTAATGCCTAGCACAGCCAAAGCTCCTGCTCTTCGACCCTAATCCGAGTCTTCCTAAGGGAGCATGTCTAAAGTGCAACAGACTAGAGAAACATAAATATCATTCATTTAAAGTGACAAACACCAAGTGTGATATAGAAATTAACAATTCAAAAAGAAATAAAAAAAAAATTCATAATCATTTATAAACATGGTTTGCAAACAGCTATGTTTATCCAAATTGTCAAAATGTTAGTAAGTTACATTAAGTACATACAATAACTTAAATTCATTGTATATTCAGTTAATACTGGTTTGGCTAATGGATTTTACATTCGGCTTTTAGGAGGCATTATATTACCACTTTTAAATCAAGTTTTCTGGCAAGTACTTTCAAATCTATGTTATGCTACAATGTTATGTTTATATAATCAAATTATCTTATTATAGTTGGAGGTCAAATATCATGCCCGGAGGTCAAACCAACAAAATTTCAAAAACTCAAAAGTGAAGTACAGTAATGTGGACTAATTCTTTTCACCATTTCATAAAATGCTCTTGTTTATCTAATAGAACAAAGGAGCTTCAAAAGAACTGGGGTTATTGCCTCCAAGTAGGAAGTATGGTTGTGGGGGGTGGGGGACTTTTGTATGCAAAGCAATAGGAAGTTCAGTAGTGGAAACAAATAAGAAGCAAAGTGAAATAACATTGTACCATGACTAAGCTCTAGCTCTCCATACAATCTTTGTATACAGTATTCAAATTCACTCTTTTGAAAATGAAAGGATGGGTGGAGGTTATGAGTAATATTTTGGTCCATTCTAAGGTGACCAGTCACAGGAAATGAATCTCCTTCTGAGCAAGTGCTGGACTTCTTCATGCTGTGTGGGTATACAGGTGCTGTAACATTTGAGTGTGAGTCTGATTTCTTATTCTTGTAATGTAAGTTGGCAGCTTTTTGACATGCACCACAACTTCTGTGCACACTTTTTTTTCCACTGTTTCATAAAATATTAAACAGTGCAGCTAGATGGGAACACTTTACATTGTTCCTGGTGGAGTCTCAAACTATAACTTTAATGGACTCTTACAGGACTTGACTTTTCTTCACCACTGAGACTACACCATATTGGTTTTGGTTTATTTTTCCAATGTTGGAAGGCTGAAAATGACCAATTTGAGTGTTACTCTGGATCTACGATTTGAGAGTAGCCTGGATTTACCTGCAAGCTCAGAGGAAGAAGACAATTTTAACTGCCTAGCTAACCCAAATGAGATAAACAGATGCCAGGAAAGAAATAAACTCAGCATTTTTGGTGACAGAAGAGCAGAGGGCGAGCAGCTCTCATCTCTTAAAGATTTTTTCTTCAAGCAGGAAAAACTTCATTCAAAAGAGCTGAACCACTATTATAATTGAATTACTCTGGAGCGGTACCTAGAGTTAACAATCACGCCATGAGAACTATGCATCAACAAAACTCCATCTAATGGATTCAAAGATGAAAAACTAAAGGAGGCTTGGGAAACTGCAGCAACCATTTGCACAGTAAGTTAGATAATGGCTCTAATTAAGAGAGACGTTAAAGTACAAGAAGAAATGATACATGATTAAAACTGTGCAAAGTAAACTAGTGGAACTAAATTAAAACAAACAGTTTGAGAGCTTTAACAAAGCATACATTTAAAAAAAAGTACAAAAAGGACTTAATTTCTAGAAAAAGAACCAAAGTTAATCATGATGTAGGAGACTATCAAAGAAAGGAGGTAGTTGCCTGGGAGAGACGCAAGAGGTCTGACAGTAGAGGGCACTCCAGGTCCAGACGTAGATTTTGGAATAAAAATCAAAAAAGGGACAACAGTAAAAACCATAAAAGTGTTAGTTTTTAAGAAGAAAATAACAGCGAATCAAATAGAGAACAAGATCAAGTACAAGATCAAGCACAAGAACAGACAGGTCCTTCCCCCAGTATACCTAGAGTTTTTTTAGGACAAGGAATTGCTGTGGAGGAGCAGAAGAAAACACAAGGGAACAAATCCAACAAAGGAGCTACAGTACACCAAAAAAATGAGGAGGGGAAGTAGAGGTAAACAAAAATCAAAATACCCAAAGGAGTCTGAGGAACAAAGACAGGGAGAAGGACAAAGAACTGAAGTCATAAACCTGGTATTGAACTAACTGAAGCACAATGCTCTGTTCTTGAAAGGGGCCTGACATTTGTCCCCATACCAGCACCAGATTCCTTTAAAATAATGACGGACATCTTCAAATTAATTAGGCCGTTGAAATTGAAATATTTTTTGGGGAAAAAATCTGAACAAACCAATACTGGAATGGGTGGCTCATTAGCAAAGAGAATTGTGGAAACAATAGAGGCAAGCATAACCCCTGAATCCAATTTTGAGATAGAATGGAACACCTTGGAATCTAGCAGACTGGGACTTTAATATCCTGGATAACATTGACATAGCAGCACGTCTACAAGAAGTAGAAGATAATGTGATGGGTAATAAACAGCATAGACCTAAACATTTGTCATAGCAATTTAAAACTGAATCATTATTCTGTCCACAGGTCTTTTGTTCTGCTATTTCAGTCTTTGAAAAATGTGTTTTAAATGAGAGCTTAACTCTTTTTTCTGAAAAAATAGCATATTCAAAGAAAAATTTGAATCAAAAAGAACTACAATCCCTTAAGGAACTTGAAAATATAAAAGAGATTGTTTTTTAAACAAATCAGATGGGGGGTCACATAGTTATCATGCAGGAAAGTAAACACATTGATAAATGTCTTTATTTACTGAATGATACTAATAACTATAGAAGATTAAAAAATGATCCAACAACTACATTTCAAGCAGAGTTCCATGAATTTGTGGATTGGGGGCAGAATTGTGGATGGCTAACTAAAAATGAAGCCGATTATATAAAAACTGAATATCCGATTGTCTCCACTTTCTACATATTACCTAAGGTGCATAAGAATGCAAGAGATGCACCCGGAAGGCCCATAGTGTCCCAGATAGGATCTCTGATTTACAACTTATGCACCTTTATAGATAGTTTTCTCCAGCCTAAAGCAACACATTTGAATTTGTACTTAAGAGACAGTATGGATCTGCTAAATAAATTAAATGGAAAAATCTGGGATGCTAATTTTTGCTGGATCAGTGTTAATGTTAATAGTCTATACACATTTATTCACCATGACATGGGTCTCAATGCTATTGATTTCTACCTTCAGAATGATGATATTATCTGATCGCATATTTTGAAATGGGCAATGGATTTTGCCCCGACACAAAACTGCTTTGTAGTTAACAAATAATTTTTTCTTCAGGTGCGTGAAACAGCAATGGGGGCTGCATTTGCCCCCTCATATGCAAATTTAGTGATGGGGTATTTCAAAGAAAACATAATTAAAGATCGCAACATAAATATTTTCTATAATTACATAGAAAATTGGCATCATTTCAAAGACGTTATACTCATTATTTGGAAGGGGGATGAAACTGCAATTCCTGAATTCATTCTCAATATATCAACAATAATGATTTAGGCTTAGCATTCACTCATACATATAACAAATCTATTACACAATTTTAGATTTAGAATTACAAGGTATAGTTGGACTTCCTATTGAAACAAGAGGGTATAGGAAAGAAATCGCAGCTAATACTATACTGCATGCAACCACTGCACACCCCAGAAAAATGATCTCTTCAATTCCTTATGGGGAATTAATTAGGCTAAAAAGGAATTTTAGCAATGAGAAAACATTCAAACAGGCTGACGAATTACTATCCAGGTTAGGAAAGAGGGGATACACAGATTAAATTTTAGAAAGTGCATATGGTAAGGCTCTGACATTAGATAGACATGACCTTTTGACCCCCAAAAATGCTAGATTAAATTCAGCTGAAAAAGAGGAATTTACTGAAGTAGAAGGAAAAAAAAGTCACATTTGTGACAGAATACAACACCCTAGCTGGCAGATTGGGAGGAATCATTCAAAAGTTTTGGCCACTTTTGCTATCAGACCCAGTGCTGAAAACTCAAATGCATCAAAAACCTAGAGTGACATTTTCTAAAGGAAAAAGCACTTGGGATAAAATTACCCAAAGTTATTTTGAATCTACTAGCCAAGTGACTACAACTCATACTTGGCTTACTAAGTCCAAAGGAATTTTCAAATGTGGGAATTGTAACATATGCCAATATATGCATACTGTCACATGTTTTAACAAAGGTGGAAACATTTTTAAAACCGAACAATTCCTTATATGTACTGCACCATTTGTAGTAATATATATGCTAGTGTTCATGCCCTTTTTACTATGTTGGCCAGACTACTAGACCAGCCAAGCAGAGAATACAGGAACATGTCCAAGCTATTTGTAAATGAAAATGTACATAATGCTATAGGTTTCATAGGTTTAATAGACAAGTTCAAGCAGATATGAATGAGAATCCATGGTGCTTTCCAATAAATGTCACCCAAAACAACATTTTTCATCATCTCCAAATGCTTGGTCTAAGTTAATTTTAAAAGAGTCCATGTCAGGGCTATTTACTACTATAGTTGGAAGGTTGTTCCATGTAGTAACCACTCTGGCACTAAACCAGTTTTTACTTCACAGTGTATTCTATTTAGCTAGGACTAGTTGTTTACTGTGTTTTCTATACTTATTCTGTTTTCATTAGGCAGGATCCCCAAATCATCCTGGAGGGCTGAATTGGTTGTGGCTTTAAAAAGGAGGCACATGTCCCCTCTGAGTCTCCTATAGCGGAGTGTATACATGATTAGTAATTTAAGTCTGTCATTGTAGGGTTAATTACTCATCCCAGCTATAGCCTTGGTGGCTCTACGTTGGACACCTTCAAGCTTTGAGATGTCCTCTTGGATGTAAGGTGACCAGACCTGAACACAATACTCCAGACGGGGTCTGACCAAGGCAATGTAAAATGGAAGAATCACTTCCCTTTTCCTGCTCGAAATCTGTCTGAGGATGCAGTTTAATATTTGACTAGCTTTTTTAAATCTGGGTTCTGCAAGGAGATCTAAATTTCAAGTCCAGACTAATTGTTATTCCCAAATCTTTTTCTTGGCAAGTTACTGAAAGATCATCATTCCCTAGCTTGTACACATGATGATTATTATGTTCATCCAGGTGCATAACTTTGCACTTACTGGTATTTAGAAGTAATATGCTATAAATGGTCCAGGAAAGAACTCTATCAAGGGCTAATTGGAGAGCAACATTATTTTTAGAACTATTAACTACAGTACCCAACCGACAGTCAGCAGCAAATTTCAGAATCCATACATTAGGTACATCGATTTTGAGAGAAGCGATATAAATATTGAAAAGACAGGGGTCCAAGACAGACCCCTGAGGTACCCCACTAGTAACCCAGGCCCATTCAAAGAATACTCTATTAAAGAGATAGTGTACTGCCTGGAAACTGCCAGCAATTAAGTGTAATTTTCAGATGTAGTCAGCTCTCACTTCTTATATCTCAAGTATTTTTTTCTTTTCTGTTTGCTAATTAGAAGATTTTCCACCTGGCAGTACCGGGGTGATGTGTAGAGCAGCACTCTGTCTGGAGGAAAAAAAAAGTCAGTTCTGTTCCTCCCACTACATAAACACTGAGACCACACTGACTATGATATCACTAGTAACCAATGAGAACCATTTCTCACTGGCAGGTTTCACTTTCACATGAAGCAGCAGGGACTGACTCTCCCTGGTTACTAGCGATGTCACAATTTCCTGCAATTTGATTGGTAGCTTGTGAAAGTCACTGCTCAGGCTGCAAGGACTGTGGTGCCTTCAAGGTGTTTTGTCTCATTTCTGAGGATGTAGAGGGAGGAACAGAATTTTTCTCCTCAGACAGAGTGTTGTCTAATAAATTTGCCCAGTACTGCCAGGCAGAAAATCTTTTAATTAGCAAACAGAAAATAAAAAATACTTCAGATATTGGAAATGATAGCTGACTGCATCTGAAAATTACTATTAATTCCAAGCAGTACACTAGCTCTTTAATGGATACCCTCTGTTTCCTTCCCTCAAGCCAACCAGTAATCCAGTTTAGAATATTGGTGTTTAGTTGGTCGGATTTCAGGGTATTAATAAGCTCTATGTGTGGAAGCTTGTCAAAGGCCTTAGTAAAGTCAAAGAACATGATGTCCACAGAGTTTCCCTGGTCTATTTTCCTGCTAACAGTTTCATAGAAGGTTAATAAGTTAGTTTGGCAGGACCTGGATTTGGTGAACTCATGTTGTAGAGGATCTGTTAGCCTGGATTGCTCGAGGAATTTTAGAATATGATCTTTAATGATGCTTTCTAAGATCTTGCCTAATGGTGAAGTTAGACTGATAGGTCTACAGTTGGCAGGATTAGATTT
The DNA here is from genome assembly GCA_016271365.2 of Neoceratodus forsteri. Classification (NCBI taxonomy): domain Eukaryota; kingdom Metazoa; phylum Chordata; order Ceratodontiformes; family Ceratodontidae; genus Neoceratodus; species Neoceratodus forsteri. The sequence continues at coordinate 1,120,270,552 of CM057449.1, read as the reverse complement.
AGGTCCCTTTTTTAGTATGGGTACTACTGTGGCAACCTTCCACTCATGAGAAATTACCCTGGTGTCTATGGAGTGTTGGAATATGTTAGTTAAGGATAGGAAAATGAACTCTGCTACCTCTTTTAAAACTCTAGGGTGAATTTCATCTGGCCCTGGTGATTTGTTCACATCTAAATTCTTCAGTCTGTCGAGTACCTCTTTGAGTTCAATGGTTACCTGGCCAGAGGATGATGTTGAGGCTGCTTTTAACAGACCAGTGTTATCTTTATTGAATACAGTACAAAAATATTTGTTCTGTATATCAGCAGCTTCTTTGTTATTGGCATTGTGGCCTGAATCATTTAAAAAGGGGGCTATGCTGTTTGTTTTGCTCTTTAGTTGGTTAATATGGGAGAAGAAAGCTTTTTTATTATTCTTAACCTGATTAGCTAATTTAATCTCATGCTATGATTTAGCTTTTTTAATTTTGGCCTTAACTTTTTTTTACAAGATCCCTGTACTTAGTGACACACTGGGTTTTACTGGGTTTTATGCACTTGAACATTTTGCTTTTCCTGTTGATTAGTTTCTTAATAGAGGGGCTCATCCAAACAGGTACTAATCTTTTGGTTACCTCATACTTTTTTGTACTTGAAATGTATGCCTTAATCAAATTTTTTAGTTTGTTGAGCAGTAGACCCCATTTTAGTTCAAGCGGAAGATAGATAAATTCTTTAGACCAATCCCAGCTAGCTAGACTTGTTTTTATAATGTCAAACTTGACTTTGTGAAAATGTAATATTTCTGTTGAACCAGAGACCCTTTTCTTTTGGTTGCTAGGATTTGGAAATTGACTATGTTATGATCACTGTTTCCCAAGGATGCACTAGTGGTGATGTTAGATATGCAGTTCTCAGTATTAGTTAGACTTATATCTAGAATTGTGTCATTTCTAGTAGGTTGTAGGACCAATTGTTCTCACCTAAGTTGGTCAAAAGTTTCCATATATAGTCTATCACTTTTAGTAGTTGCTGTTGCCAATGTCCAACCAATGTTAGGTAAATTAAAGTCTCCAAGGATCACTATATTGTTGGATGGTTCTAGATTCACAATATAAATTAAAAGTTACTTATCAGTGTCATAACGTATTGAAGGGAGTCTGTATACCAGACCTATGGTAAGTGGGGGGTCTCCTTGGGGGGTTAACTTAACCCAAAGTGATTCGATGTTGCCTATATCCATTATGATCTCCTCACATTCAATTGTTTTGTGGAGGTAGATAGCCACTCCACCTCCTTTCCTATATTCCGGCTTTTAGAGAAAACATTATATCCTTGAATGTGTTTTCTCAGGTGTCAGCCTCATGCCACCAAGACTCGGTAACTAGGGCCATTCAGATATCATTTGAAGCTAGTAGAATTTTAAATTCATCGAATTTGTTGGTCAAGTTATGAGCGTTTATTAGTACCTCCTTCCAGCCATACTTATTGGGATCTAACCTGTTGTTGTTTAATTTACTGTGGTGCTTATTATCCCTGGCAGCCCTCCCCCCATCTTCCAGTTTAAATGAAATTTCAGCACTTCATTGATTTTTTCCCCAGAATTCTAGTACCAAAATGGTTCAAGTGTAAGCCATCCCCTTTATAACAAGTTGTATTACTAAATGTCACTGAATTATCTATGAATTCAATAGTTTCAGAACGGCAGAGTTGTCTTAGCCAGGAGTTCAGTTTATGGATAGATGAGTTTCTATATGATTGTCTTTCAGTAGTGGGTAGGACTCCAGGTAAAATAATTTCCCCATTTTTTTCTTTAATCTGGTGCACAATTTTTACATAATCAGCCTGGATATCTGCCATGTTACGTGTGGTGAGATCATTGGTACCTATGTGTAGCAGGACAATAGGGTTGGTTGTATGTTCCAGTAATCCATTCAGGAGGTACACAGTGTCATTAGTCCACACCCCAGGGAGTGTTCTTACTGTAACATGTGCTTTCTGACCCTCACATACAGAAGTGTCAACTCCCCTTAAGATTCTGTCCCCAATTACTACTATATCCCTAACAGGATAAGGGTGTTTATTCATTGGGTCAGACCTAATATGATTTGGTGGTAGTGGGTTAATCGTATCGGGTAGCTTAATGTCTTTAGTAGTAGGGGTAGCATCAGTACTGTCCTCTTCTGCTACAAGGCTTTCAAATGTATTTGACAAAGCTAGGGGTACTGTGTGTTGTTTGAAGTTTGTAAGGTTTGTGGGTGTGGAGGGGTGTACCCTTGATAGGGGATGCTGCTCTATAGATGATAACATTACTTCAGATGAGATATTATCAGTACAGTCAGTGTGGTTAATACTAATTTCGTAGTCTACTTAATCAATGTAGTTTTCTAGAAGTTTGATTTCTTTTTGGGTCTCCAGCCTCTGAAGTAGTTGGCAAATTTCTTCTTGAAGTGTGCTGACCAGCAAACATTTATCCTAAACAAACTCCTAACTGGGTGCACCTTCAGTAAACATGTTACATTAGGTGAGCACTTTCTCAGGAACCACCAAAGCAGTCCTGGTGTATTTAGATTTTATTTTCTTGAACATGTTCAGAGAGGAGGGAATAGAGTGAATACACTATCCCAAAAAGAAATGAAATAGCTTTTGTCACTAGACACAGGAATTCCATTGGGTCTAAATGAGGAAATAGACTTCACGCCATATCTGTGAATGATAATGGATAATTATTATTACAGTGTCTCTCTGTTGTTCTGACTTTGCTCTTCATATTTTTTATTTTCTTGTTTTAGGCTTCTAGCTCAGGAATTATCTCCAAAATTTCAATAAATAAATGCATTGTGAGGGCTGTAGCACCTGTATGACCACACAGCATGAAGAAGTCCTGCACTTGCTTAGAAGAAGATTCATTTCCTGTAACCGGTCACCTTTAGAATGGACCAAAATATTGCCCAAAACCTACCCCCCCCTTTAATTTTCAAAACAGGGAATTGAAATACTGTATACAAAGATTGTATGAAGAGATAGAGCTTAGTCATGGTACAAAGTTATAACACTTAGCTTCTTATTTATTTTTACTGCTCAACTTCCTATTGCTTTGCAGACAAAAGTCCTCCCCCTCGCAAACCATACATCCTACTTGGAGGCAATAACCCCCAGTTCTTTTGAAGCTCCTTTATTCTATTAAATAAACAAGAGTATTTTATGAAATGGTGAAAAGAATTAGTCCAGATTACTGTACTTCACTTTAGAGTTTTTGAAATATTGCTGGTTTGACCTCCAGACATGATATTTGACCTCCAACTATAATAAGACAGTTTGATTAAATAAACCTAACACTGTGGTATAACACAGATTTAAAAGTACTTGCCAGAAAACTTGATTTAAAAGTGGTAATATAATGCCTCTTAAAAGCTGAATGTAAAATCCATTAGCCAATCAGTATTAACTGAATATACAATGAATTTAAGTTATTGTATGTACTTGATGTAACTTACTAACGTTTTGGCAATTTGTATTAACATAGCTGTTTACATATCATGTTTATGACATTTTTTTATTTCTTTTTGAATTGTTAATTAATTTCTATATCACACTTGATGTTTGTCACTTTTAAATGAATGATATTTATAAGTCACTAGTCTGTTGCACTTTAGACATGCTCCCTTAGGAAGACCTGGATTAGGGTTGAAGCATAGGAGCTTTGGTTGTGCTAGGCATTCCTGCAAGGAATAAATTCAGTCAGTTTGCTTTTTCAATTGAAACTCTCGAGTGCAAGTCTGATTTCTTATTTTTGTTGCATTAGGTTGACCCCTAAGTTGTGCACTGGAACAGTTTTTTGCAAACGTTTCCTTTCTTTTTGAGATAGTGGAATCATATATTCGTTCATTCAGGTCCCCTGAACAGATACAGACTTGCAAGGCCATATGGACCATGTTCCAAGGGAAGAATCTGTCTTCCTACAGAAATGCAGTGTCAGATGTCAAAACTTACCAAAGTTATGAACATGCATAGAAAAATGTCAATGTGCCTTCATAACTGTGTTTTCTTTTCCAGTTAAACATTTTATTCAAGATTTTAAAATACATTCAGATAAGCAGAACATGCATTAGAAATATCTATGTTTCAGGGTATAATCCAATAGCTGGTGGCTTATGAAAAGATTCTGAGGCAATGCATTGTACAGACATGCAAGTTTAACATAGCAAACATGTAGGATGTAGGGGAGGGTGAAGTGATACAGTCAATTAAGTAGGTCTGAAGCAAGTGTAGTACTGGATAGTGGGCAGCAAACCCTGCTATTGGGTTGTTTGTTGAAAAGAAAATTAGTAAAAACAAGAGCAACTTTTATCACTCTTTATGAAGTGATGATCCTTTTTCTAGAAGTTGGAGTCCAGAGGTGTTGAGTCCAAGACTTGGGATTATTGGAGTTCTATAAGATTTGTCAGGAGAGAGTTCCAGGGTGTGGGGGGAGGTAATTGGGATCATTCCCTATTTTCAAGGGGAAGCAGTGTAGTGATTTAACCTATCCCTGTTTGGGGAGGAGGAGCAGGTTTCCAGATATATGGTCCACCAGTGGAACTGAGGTAGACTAGGAAGTGGAGCTAGGTTTTGTCGTATTGCACCACAGAGTTAGTGGTCAGATATGACATCCACTCATATTGGGCCAGCTGAGTCATACATACCAAGAATTCATTCCTGGACAGAATTTGCTTGGTACATCATCTATGGACAAGCAGTTGTTTGGCTTCTATGCTGGTTAGTATAACAAAATCATATTGAGATTTTAGAAGGTGAGGGGTTTCCCCTCCTGGTGCATAGGAGTAATAGGCCAGAGGAGGATGGAATAGGCACCTGAAGCATCTACTGTATGACCTTCATTATTTGTTACCAGTAAAGTTCAGGCATTGGGCATGTCCACAGGATATGGTAAAGTTCTTCGTTGGGTTGGGCACAATGCCAACATGCATTAGTGGATTTAAGGTGGTCCACATATAGTACAGTTGATGTATGGTATCACCACTGATGTAGGATCTTATTTTGTATGAGTCTGCTATGTGTTTTTTTGATCAGAGTATGTGTAGTCTTCCAGCAGGACTGCCATTCGTCTTCATCTAAGGGCTTGAGTTAGGGCAGTCTCCTAATATTTTCATGTGTGTGATATAACTGTGTTGTGTTTTTTAATGGCCTCACTTCAAATTTTCAAAATAGCCTTGTTAGGAACCCATCTTGTGAACCCCATATGTGAAAATGTTCAAAACTTGGTTGAAACATCATTCCATGGCACAGATGTGAAACAATATTTCAGCCAGGATTTGAAAAGTTACCGCTTTCATGTTCATGACATGGTATGAAAAAAATGCCTATGTAGAAAATTTGGGGTCAAAACAGTGAAAATTTGACAATGATTTATGCCCATTTAAAACATCACTAAACCATGTTTACCATGTAAGCAAGAAGACACAACAGGGCGATAGTTATCTGGAGTTAATGCACATCTAGATGTATAATGAGGCATGAGGCACGTGTGCCAAGTGTCTTTAGCACCTGGAAGTGCATTAACCCCAGACAATCAATGACCTGGAGTGTCTAACTGCACTTCGGAAAATGGTAAACTGAGAAACGATTATTTTGTTAAAAGTAACAACTATAAAGTTGTTAGAAAATGGCCAAGTAAAACTCTGTCTCCTGATTGGCTAATTCCCTACCCAGATCCCTGGTCTATCTGAGAACAGATCCCAGGTTGCAATAAGTACCAGTCCCAACTGACCTGATCACTGAGTTCATGGGGCCAGTTAGAATGTTCAACTTTCAAACTACCGCCATTTTTTTCTCATGCTTAGCGGTCGAGTTGTTGGATGATAAAACAGCAATCCTCCCACATCATGTGACAAACAGTAGTGGGCACATTTAAAAAAAACAAAAATGTAAGACAGAAAATAAAAGAAGCATTAGTCTGATCAGCTCCTCACTCAGCTATGGAGACAGAAAGTGCTATCTTCAGTAGTGCTACTATGTATGAGAGCAGCGGTACTTTCTTTCTTTCTCATGCCATAGATAGATGACCATCTCTGGTATGGAAAACAAAGAGAGTAGCGCTCCTCTCATGCACACTAACGCTACCAAAGATAAAGATCTCTATCTGACTTGCTCAATTCATTTATCCTTTCTCTGCCAAGTTGTTTAGCAGTGATCGCCTCCTCCTCCTGCTACAGTTTAAGTTGTCAGTACACTCAGTGAAAAAAATAAATAAAATAGCACTGACCTGATCACTCAGATCTCTCCCCAAAATTGATGTATCCATTAGTGCTGACCATGTGTTTCAGAACCATAACCACGCTGAACAGGGAGAGGTGTAACCATGACAAACAGCTCCAGAGGAAGAACTACAGAGGCCCCAATAGGACACAACAGCTACCACAGATCAAACACCACTGCAGGCAGAGGAACTATTTTAATATAAAATATACATTAAGTTAACAGTTATTTTTTTTTTCTAAGCATAACTAGTACAGTGGCCCATTTTCTAAGTGCAATAATACCCTCCAGGCTGGGCAGTATTGTGCTATACTGGATCTTCCAGAGGCTATAAGGCCCTCCACCTGTGGCGTTGGGCATCATTACACCCCTGGGTGGTCTGGTATAGCACAATACTGCCCACCCTGGAGGGTATTATTGCTTACTTCTTCACCATTTGCCAATCATCAGTTTTTTTCACACATTCAGTAGATGGAATGTGTGCTTATTCTGGAACACAGAAATTCAAAGTGTTGCAGAATTCCTCTGGCAGTATATTTACCCTCTTACATACAACAGCAGGTTTTATATATAGCAAAGTTCTTAATTTTATCAGCAGCAGTGTAAGCAGTGGAGATTACCCTGGCAAGCAGGTAAGGATGGAAGAGGAATTTTCCATGGTCAATGAAGACACACCAGGAATTAAAATTGTGACTAGTACTTCATTTAAGTGTGTTTATTTGTGTAAGGAGGGTATCTTGAGAGGAAAGAATGTTTTAATTATTTTTTTTAATTTAAGGGAGTTTTACATTTTAGGACCTTGTTGAAGATTTTCAGTGAATAAAGGTGGTAGTCATATTTGGGATGGCAGTTAGGGATGAGTAAAGTGACTCATGAAGTCCATATTGTATGTGACTGGTCCTCCAAATTCCAAATCACATGGCCTGAACTTGTTCTAACCTGTGCATTTCTCGGGGATTAACATATGAGACGTGAATCTTATTTAGCCAATCAGGAAACAGGAAATGGCCAACCTTTAAAGTTGCAATTATAAAAGGACAATTTTACATCCATTCTTCTCCTCAAACCATAGGACATGAATTGGTTTTCAAGAATACCCAAAGACACAAAACAGAATTGGTGCAGAATATTACTATGTACAGGCATCTGTGTGTTTTTGCAGAGTCAATCCCACGTTTATAGCAATGAAAAGTCTCTGCCCCACCAACTAAGTCATCCATACTATGGAAATTGTTACCTCAGAAACTGATTGTGGAATTAAGGATGTCCTTTTTGCTTTTGATTGCTGTGAAGTGGAAATGTGATACACAGAAATTTTATGTACTGTGCCTTTCTTCGCTTTCACTTTTTTGATGCTTCATATGTGCCTCTTTACCAACCTTGTCATGAAACTGCTGTCTTTACTGTTTCTACCTAGTGCCAAGTAGCATGCTGCCGGCATGCATTTCTTCAGCAGCATCTGTTTGCCAGCTGTGTTCAAAGGGTTGATAACACATTATAAAACTTTGAGCAGTAGTGAGGCATATGCTCTCAATCATTTTTATTATTTTGCTCTGGGGCATTTGCATTTTGAGTTAAGAAGAAAGTCAAGCCACGGCCCCCAAACTAAACTTAACACAAAAAAGACAGAAGGGAAAAATAATATATACTGTATACTGTTGCAACCCTCAATGTTTAGTTTTGAAAAAGAAAGTAAGGCATCTGATAAAATAGACTGAAAATAAATAACATTTATTAGAAATGTTATTTTAGTTTTGAGCCAAGCTTTTCAAGGAAGGGACAACAAAAGAAAGTTAGTTAATCTAATCTCATTGCTTCTAACCTTTTTGTTAGGCTATTTTAAAATGTAAACATCGCTATAGTGTTATAGCAAAGATACTAACTAACCCAATGCCCCACTATGATAAGGAAGGAAAAGCAATAATACTATGAATGATGTGTCAAATTAATAAGTCTATGAGGAGTGCCAGCTCACTCGCTGATACCACCTGCACAATGGATATAATCTTTACACATTTACTACCAATGGCATAATATAAAACACTGTAAATAATGCATAATACTGTTTTAGTACTACAAGAGGGCCTGTATCTCCTATCATCTGTAGATGTTCTCTGATTTCCATAGAAACAGAAATGTCCAGGGAGGCAAAGCCTTGCAGTTTATCCAGTCTGCTGAGAGTCCCAGGCTAACAGGAGTGTCATCGATAATCTAGCTGAAACACCTTCTGGATGCCCCATCATGGGATCAAGTTCTTCCTTCAAGACCCCTTCTGCCAGCATCACTTGCCCCTCAAATGTGTCCCATCTGCTTTGAACACAGCTACCGATTTAGAACTGACCAAACTGCTAGACAAACTATGCATTTGCCCACCACAAATTCAGTGAAGAAGTACTTACAGTATTTATGTTTCATATCAAACTACCCCCAACCACCTTGTACTTGTACCCAGTGGTGTATGAGCTCTCATTTTCAGTGAACAGTTCTGAAGAGTCCACGCTGATGATCCCATGTTGAAATGTAAAGGTTTTTATCATGGTTCAGCTCTTTCCTTTGATCTCCATGGAATAAATGTTGAGGCTTTGTATCCTTTCCTCATATGATTTTCCCTGCTGACCCTATACTACTGTTTTTGTCCTCTTTTGGACTGTCTCTGACTAGTTCTTCCTCAGATGTAGGCTCCTGAATTGTACTCTTTATTCCTGGTGTGGCATTTCCAGGGACCAGATGCGTAGCTACTCGGGTGCTTGTGTCAGTTGCCTTCTTTTCTAGTCATGTCAGTCAGCACCTTCTGATATGAACTGACAATAATAGACAGCATCATTACTGTGAATTGTTTAATAGCTAAGTGTTTCCTATTACAATACTGGGTTATCACTCAGCGTATTTTGCAAAAGTGTCACAGCACAACTAGGCAAGAAGGAACATAATGCTTAGTAGTTCTGCAGCTATTTGAAAATTATGAATCAACTGATCAGTCTGTTTACCCTCTCCCCCCCAAAAAAACTTTCAACAATCCCCATTGGCATCCATACAAGAATCATGTAGCAGTACATGAGGAATATGATGATCTGATTGCTGTGTATAGTAATTTTGATTGATACATTTTTTGTATAAATAGTTACAAAATTAAGTGCATTGTATAATAATAAACTGATAACCAAAAAAAAATTGTTTATTTCTCACATTTATTTAAACATATTACAATCACACCCACACACCATGTAAGACATCATACTGTAGTTTAAATAAATAATAAAAAAAACAGTTAAACTGACATGTTTGAAAAAGTTTCATTGTCTAAATGAAAGCATCTGTTGTAGCATAATTTGTGCCTTAAATTATCTGTTCCACATCAATTTCACAGCCCTTACAGATGTGAAGAAGAGTCAATCCTGTAACATGGTGATCCCCGATGCTGCTTCAAAGCCATGTATTGACCCTCCTCAAGCTGCTCTATGATCTTTCTGCACTTGAAATGATGTCTGGCTTGTTTACCAGCAAAACTCCAGACTCCATTGTGGCCAATACCTGAAAGAAGAAAAGAAACAATCGGGAGGAGTCTGTTCCAAGAAAGCCCTAATCAAATGTCTGTCAACTGGAGTAATAACTCAATAACCATGATTAATTTATAATGTTTATTTGCGAAATGGTACAAGCACTGCTTTATAATAAACATAACCCAAGCCAATATTTGAATGAAGTGTTCCTCTTCATCAGGGCTTGCAGTTACTATTAAATTTAAAATATGAAATTATGACCAGAAACCATAACAAATTATTTAAACTTAACTCTTTTTGACATTGCTGTTTTATTTATAAATAATGGGGAGCACCCAAAATGGCTGCTTTCACTATTTCAAAGCATACATCGTATTCTACTGTATCTCACATGTATTGGAAACTGAGTTCTCAATACAGAATGCTACTATTTACTCCAAGTTAAACACAAAAACATGTCATATATAAAGCCAAACCCTAAATTGTACGCAGGGCCAGTGGTGCTGAGGGTTGAGGCACTGGACGCCACAGCTCACGCCACACTGGTGACCCGGGTTTGGGGCCAAGTTCGGGCCATGGGGGGTTGGCTGGGGGGAGGGTGCAGACTTGGATTGAGCTGCAGACTGGCAGCTCTCCTTTTCTGGTGGAGGTCTGAAGGCCTCACATAGCTTTGGCAGCTCCTGGTGGTGACTGGGTGTAGTGGTTCATGGGGCTCTTGGAAAGGAGTATGAGAACTGCAGCAGACATCCAGCAGGTGGGTGCAGAAGCATGCCCATGCTGTGCTGGTAGTCAGTGCACGTTGCTCTATCAGGAACCCAGAAAACACAGAAAAGGTACCCCATCCCCTAGTAGGTAAAGGTGAGTCCAGTGGCCTACCAAAGCCAACACCAGGTCTTCTGGCCTGCCTCCAGTGCTTCCTCTCTCCCTGGACCTCAGTATAGATTTCAGAAAAATCACCATGAGGAGTCAGTGGTCTCGCCCCAGAGGGCTTAGATCCGGGGGTGTCGGCAAAGCCAGAAGAGCACGGGGGAGTCCCCCTGGAAGGTAAGGCTGGGGATTCAGGCAGGGTGGGACAAGGTAGTACCGAGTGACCACACTGGAGAGAGTTGGGGGGTTGGTGAAGGAAGGAGGAGGATAAGCAGAGTTGAAAAAAAATCCTAAATTGTACAATATTAAGCCATATCTGTGGGAAATGGAAATAAAAATCCTTTCTTTTCAGTCTTGTAGCATGTTTCTTTTTGGCTGTAGTATTTACGAAAATAGGAGAAAAAAACATTTATCTATTCACTGCTTTTTCATTCAAAAACAAGTGTTAAATACTTACAATATGTCTGCTATAATTTCCTTATTAATACTCTTAAACACTGTTGGTGCAGGTATATACAAACTCACTCCCGGCTGTTATCCATTTGTCCCACACCATGGGCAGGATTTTCAAATGCCTTAGATTGCCGCATGCTCCAGTGCACCGATGATGTCACATGGGGATTGCAGCAATCTAACTGGATATTCTATCCCGTGCAGCAATTGCCGTAAGTTAGACTAACTTTTTCTGATCTAACTTGTGGCAGTCCTGGGGGCCATTTTTACAGAGCATGTGCCAGATATTTGGTGCAAGCTGTCGTAATTAGAGGTAACTGTCAGAACTGCCCCTAAGATTGTAAAATCTGGCACGGCTGTGGTGAAGGGTTTGGCTTGCTGCCAGAACCTAAGCGCCTTGGTGCAGGGCTGGATTTAATCCCTGTGCCACACTTTGAAAATCCTGCCCCATGTGTTTAAAATATACATAATTGATAGCATCACAGTATCATGGGATAAAATAAAACTTCAAGGAACAATATTTATTGTTTCACAGATACTTTAGACTCTATGATCTTTAGACTTGTTGGCATGCCAGAGAATCCTCTCATTCTCTTAAAGCGGATTGTTTATATGCCTGTTGCACACAGAGACATTACTAATCATGTCCACAAGTCTGTTGACACTTTTGGTTAATAAAAAAAAACGTAATCCTGTCAAGTGTATGTTGTTTTTATTTCTCTGTACCTGTATGCACCATGTTTCAATGCTTCCCAGTCACATTAACCGGAAGTGACGATTCTGCTGATCAGTGCTGCTCCCAGATGTGGCAAGCTTGAATGCTGCAGAGAGACTTGGCTTAACCTGCAGTTTGTTTTTGGTAAAATAAAATTATTTTCATTCATTTAACAAACTTTGATAATGTAAATTGTTTTTAACATAAAACATACAGTAGCTAATGTTTTGATCTTTTATCTCATAAAGATAGACTGAGATTCAGTTTGCCATGCTTTAAAGGGATGCTGTCAGCCTTTTTTGCATCATACTATTTTGGGGTTAAAAACCCACATTTTATGATTGCTTACTTCCTTGAAAATTCATTAATGTTGTTGGTTGTTTTATCTGCCTCCTTGCCTATTAGAACCAAAATGCATGGTCATGTATAGCTATTCCTAGCTTTGTTTTGCTTTATATTATTGAACTACTCCTAGTGCACACTTCCTGAACATTAGAAACACCCCCAAACAGTGCAGCCTCTCATAATAAAACAGTCTCCTCTCCTCTACTCCTGCTGCATAGTGAATTGCTATACTGTGTCAGGGATGTTCCCGAGTCCAGGAAAGATGCAGTAGGAGCTGGTCAAGAAATGTAAACAAACATGTTGTGGTGTGGTAATACCAATATGGTGAGCATTCAGTCTTTCACTTTTTAAAAGAAAAAAGAGATCTGAATCAAACTACTAGCTGCATCAAGAGTTTCTATAGAATTGAAAAATCATAAAATGTGTTTTGTAAACTAGGGACACTTTGAGGCCTAAGGGGGGTTGACTGTCCCTTTAAGGATGTGATAGCACAACTGAATGCCATGCAGCTGCAGTGAAATCTGTTGTCAGTTTCAGTAGTTGCTATACACATGTAGATGGTTTGTGTAAATTCAGGTTTAATATGCTAAATTAAGTATATGTTTAAAGTTTCTAGCTTCATTTGTTTGAGGTGTGACATTACTAGCAGAGCCAAAATTCAAGCACCTTATGATTTTTTTTACACTGACTCATCATATTACTTATTCCCTTCTCAAGATGTAATAGTTATTTTTTAGACCCACATTTATTAATATGCCAACAGATGGCTGTGGTGTCCATTTACAATTGAATAATGGTACAGTAAATACTTTTCTGTATACCAAACTCAGATAATTTCATGTTGATTAACCTGGCATAGAAAGGATTTGCACACAAGTGACAATATAGTGCTAAAAACAACTTTTATTTTAAAATGTTTCCCATGACATATAAGATACACACAACAGATTATTCTCCTTTTGTTCACACCTGATATTACACTTATGCTGTCAAATGTACTCTCTTATCACCCACTCCTGTGCCTCAAGGATAGCTAAAGAACATTAGAGCACCACATTTCTCAATATTATATTTATTTTATTAGGCATTTGTGCATGATTGCAAGCAATGTCAAATTCAAGTCCCTCCAGATCAGAAAGTGAACAAACTAGCAGTTTGTAGTGCATTTTGCATAATAATTTAATATCATAACTTTATGTGAAAGTTGGCATAAAGGCAGTAGAGATCGAGGAGGAACAAAATGGGGCAGAAATACTGTGGGTTAAGCTGGAAAGGAAAATGGGGTCAGCCATCCACACAGGGGTGGTCTACAGAGCACCAGCCCAGGAGGAAGAAACAGATAGGGAGTTGATGCTAGCCATTCAAGGATGGTAGACAAGGGGGAGGTGGTGCTGCTTGGAGACTTCAATATTCCAGATATGAACTGGAGCCTCCCAGCAGCAGCAGCAGCAGCAGCAGCCAGAAGCAGATTTATCCTGGACTCCCTTCAAGGTGCCTTCCTTAAGCAACTGGTCATGGAACCAACTCAGCAGAAGGCAATACTGGACCTCATGCTCACAAACAGTGACAGTGTGATAGGGGTAGCAGTGGGGGAGCACCTGGGGAACAGTGACCACCGGTCACTGTGGCTTGAAATCACAGAAGAAACAGAACCAAACCATACAAAAACACATATCCTGGATTTTAGGAAGGCAGACTTTGGAAAAATGGGAACATGCTTGAAAGAGGCACTAATAGGAATGGGGGGGGCAGGGGTGAAGGAACAGTGGGCAGTATTTAAAACAGGGATTATAAGAGCAACAGAATTTTGCATTAAGTAGGTTAGCAAGGTGAAAGGAAGAGGAAGCCATTATGATTTTCCAAGGAGGGAGCGGAGAAAGTGAAAGCAAAAATGATTGCATTCTGGCAAAACAAAAAGACACAGGCAGAAGGGGATAGGGAGAAGTACCAGGAGAAGCAAAGGGAGGCAGGGAGGTCAGTAAGGAAGCCAAAGATCAGACAGAAGAGTGCCTCCCAAAATCAGTGGGTAGAGGGGGGACAAAACCTTTTACAAATGCATAAGTGAAAAAAGAAGGGCCAAGGGAGGGATAGTGACACTGAAGGGGGAGGATGGGGGTTGCGTGGCAGATGATAACAGTAAAGCTGACATACTGAACAGATTTTTCTGTTGAGTCTTTACTGAGAAGGGGATGGTAATGGGCCTGAAGGGAGTACAAGGGGTGGGAATGGTGCAGAAATGGACACAAGTCCCTTTACAGGGGAAAGGGTCCTAAAGGAATTGGTTGGAATAAGAGTGGATAAAGCGATGGGACCAGATGGAGTGCACCCCATGGTCCTAATGGAACTAAGAGAGGTGGTGGCTGAACCTCTGGCAATCCTGTTTAGCCAATCACTGGAAACAGGGGGGAGGTACCCAAAGACTGGAGGACAGCAATTCTTTCTCATGTTTCCTCTGAATCTTCCTCCGTCCAACTTCATTCCATGTCCTGTAGTCCTGGAACATCTTTTTTGCTGGAAAATGGTGCATTCCTGCACCCTGTTCCTCCCTGTAAAGTACTTGTATGTCTCTATCATATCCCCTCTTTCCCTTCTCACCTCCGGGGAGTACATATTCAATTCCGTCAGCCTGTCCTCATAGGACTTGTGATGCAATCCCTGCACCATCTTTGTTGCCCTCCTCTGAACATTCTCTACCCTGTCTATGTCCTTATGTAGGTAAGGTCTCCAGAACTGTACACTGTACTTTAGGTGGGGTCTCACTAGTGTCTTGTGTAGTGGAATTATGACTTCCCTTTTCCTGCTGGTGATGCCCCTGCCTATGCATCCCAGCATCCTATTTGCTTCACCTGCTGCCTTCTGCAGCAGTGGAAATGTTTAATGAAAATTGAAGAAGTATGTAGTCAGCCTTCCACACATGTTTTTATTTGGACTTTTTTTTAACCTGCCACACATACCGAGTTTTGCTCTCTGAAGTTTGTTTGGACATGTAGTCTATGACAAGTGTGTTAGTTTATTCCACCCTTCCATTCCACCCTAGTCCATACCACCCTTGATCTGTAACTTGTCTTCACTATATGCTTCTTATTGTATATACCATTTCTAAAATTGCAATGCATGTATTCTGGTGTGTTCTCTGTGTTAAGCAAAAAGGCATGACCAGAGGTTATGTTATTGGTCTGTTAATCACTCTCTAGGGGTGTAATGTGGCACGAGGCATAGCCGAGTGCCATATGCCCCTAGAGGCTGATTAACTTACCATTAACATAACCCTTGGGAGTGCCTTATTGCTATTATAATAAAAATATTTTTTTAAACAGCTAAACCTTGTTCAGCATATGATTAAGCTATACATGCATGTTAATAAAAGATTAACATAAGGCTATTAGAATGTTTACAGCCAATTAGAAAATTCCATTTCTCAGACCCTTTTTATAATATTTATTATTGTACATCTTGTCATTTCTTGTAATGTGTGTATATCTGACATGGAGCCTTTTCAAAGGAGTCCTTGACTCAAAGGTTGTAATTCCGATTCCTTCAATAAATAAAATAAATAAATATGCCATATCATCAGCAAAAACTCTAAGCCCAACCTACATTTATCATGCTTTATGTGGAATCTCGGCTATGAATGTCTCAGCATAAGTAAACTCAGTAGCCAAATGTAGAAGGAAGGCACTGCAAAATTCCACTTCAAGGCAATCAGGTTTGCATAAGCAGGGATGCATGCAACTCATAACGCATGCAAAGTGAACATATCAGGGTTTTTTTTTTGGTGTGAGGTGGACATATTGGACAAGAGACTATCAACATACTTGTAAACTTAAAAATAAGATAAAATAGAAAGTTTGCTACAAAAAAGATAAAAGGTCAGGGACCCAGCATTCAAAAGTCTCCACAGGCGCTAACCGCTGTTTGCCTGTGCAAACCAGGCTTTGCACTGTAGCCCATTATTGAAAGGGCTCTGTTGCACTGGCAGACAGGTGTAGCACCTACATAAACCAAGAAGGGGGGCATGCAAAAGGTGAGGTGGGGACTGGAATATCGGCACAAGCCAATATTCAGCAGATTTGTGTGGTGCAAAAGGGTTTTAAGTGGTCCTTTTGTACCGGGCAAATACCAGCAATGAAAACTACCTTTTACTCTGCGCATCCCTTGTAGTTGCCAGATGTATTGCAGCCAACCAGCCGGCTGGACACTTGGGGAGCGTATTTGCCCTTGTGGTCCATGGCACTCCCCTATCACCAGTAAAAACAAAAATCCCTGGTGGTAGTGGTCCCTGCAAATGCCAGCCCCGATGTAAAAACATTTTCCCTGGTGCTAGTGCCCCCCTCCTTCTGATGGCCAGTCATAAGAAGAAAGCATAGTGGTAGTGGTCCCCTCTCAGTCCAATCTCCACCCTCCCCCCAAAAAAATCATATTCCCTGGTGTTAGTGCTCCCCCCTCTCTCTCTGATTGCCAGTCATGAAGAAAAAAGCATAGTCACTGGTGGTAGTGCCCCCTCCGATCACCAGCCTGGAATGAAAACAGCATCTTCCCTGGTGGTAGTGGTCCCATCCTCCCTTCAATTGCCAGCCTAGAATGACAAAATAAAACCATCTCTGCTATCCAGTTCCCCCCCCATGACAACAGGGCCCTCCCACTCACCTTAGCATTATCAGCAGTGCCACGGGTGCATACAGTGACTGGCACAGCCCTGTTCACACCTCCTTGGCTGGCCACCGTATGTCCAGACATGGAGCAAGCCTCTTATGTATACAGTAGGACAAGGTGACATCATCCTGTCCTATAAATAAGAGGTGGGCTCCATGTCTGGACTTATGATGGCTGGCTGAGGAGGCATGAGAAAAGCTGTGCTGGTTGCTGTATGCACCTGCAGCACAGCGAACTATCGCTAAGGTGAATGGGAGAGTGCCCAGTGCTGCATGGGGTCACTGGATGCCAGGGAAGTTTTTATTGCCATTCTGTGCTGGTGATTGGAAGAAGAGGGGACCACTACCACAAAAGAATATGCTTTTTCATTCAGGGTTGACAATCAGAGGGAAGGTGGGATCATTACTAACAGGGACTATGCTTTTTTCTTCAGGGGCAGGTGATCGGATGGAGGACCACTACCATTTGGGAATGTGACCTTTTCTTCTGGGCTGGCAGTAGCTGGAAAGTGGACCACTACCAACAGGGAATATGATTTTTTTAATTCCGGGCTGGTGATTAGAGGGGACCACTATCACCAGGGACAATGATTTTTTTCTTCGGGGATGGCAATCAAAACGGGGGGGACCACTAGTACCAGGGATAACTATGGCTATCATGGACAGTGGGGGGTGGTGCCACACTACCTGCCTCCACTACCCATGCAAATGGGCCAATAATGGGCATGCAAATGGCCCTTTAGTGCCATGCATACCCAATGTACTACTTTGCATAGGTACTTTTGAAAATTACAAATAGCACTCTGGCGCTATCAACTCTTGGGGCCAAGTTCATAAGCCATGTTGGGACAGCACTACATGAGTTAGCACTGCCCCAATATGGCCCTATATTCAGTTGGTTAGCGCCCGACTGAATATACAATCCATGTTTGGAGGAAACAGGAGAGAAAGATGTGTGAGCAATGCTAAGACTTGGCAAAAGATGAACATATTTCTTTTAAGGATTCAAATACACAATTTTATTAACAATTTAAATACCATATGAATGTTCAGATTAGTAAAATGGAGTCAGATACTGACACTGTTGATTGGAATACACAGTAATGCCTTTACATCTGTGCTGGAAAAATTAAAGAAAGTTTTAATTTAAACAAATGTAATTATCAAATAGTTCCTTTTTTCAGCATAACATTTTGTTTGTTAAAGTACTTGTTTGTGAATGGGGGTTGCAAGTTCAAGTAACAGGTTAGAATGGTAATCAGTATGGTGACTTCTAGCCAGATACTGTCTAAACCACTGATAAAAAATGAAAAACATGAAAGATGAATCTCATAACATCAGTCTCCTAGACAGTGAAGCAATACTTTTAAAGCTCATCGTTCACAACTAAAATTACAGACTTCATTTATTTGGCACATATCTCAGTTGAGACAGGTCACACACCTGAATTATCTTAAGTTTACATCATTACAATTAATGGCTCCTATGCACGAAGGGGATCCACACCGCGTATCTGTAGCTTGGAGCTACACTGCACCCATTACACATCCCACGCGAGATGCACTAATGGGGGCATGCAGCCCCTATGCACCTGATCTCCTGTATTTTCAGACAGCAATGCACCCGGGGGCGGGCAGGGGGCATGGTGGCACTAAGTGGCAGTCACTACAGCATGTAGCGCTGTCTGCAGGGGTATAGAGCATGGTGCAGGCTACGGCAGGGGAGACCATGCCATAATGGCCATATGTGGCCAAAGCCAGACACCTACAGGGGCCCCCTCAGCACATCCGGTCCCAAGCCACCTCCCTCCAACAGTCAGAGTCCTCCCCTTGACACATATGCACTGTCCTCGGTGCAGGCAGTGGAGGAGGTGTGCAGTGCGAATTGCTGTTTACTGTCCATAGCCGTGGCATCTCCTGCCAAGTCCAAGGGATGGGGTGGTGTGGACGGTGGGGTGGGGGGCCTCATTTGTTCATGTGGTGGTACCAGGGTCCCAGGGCCAGTGGCCCCCTGTGTTCTGGGGTGGGGTGGGGATTCTGTTGATGTCAGCCACTTGCGCAGTGTATGGGTGCCGATGCACAAGCCCAGCCCCATGCAGTTGTGCGTGGTGGATCCACTCTGTGTCCAAGACAGGACATTCAATTGGCCATCTGCCTGGGACCACAACTACACCCCATCCGCCCCATGTAAACCTGCACACCAGGGAGTGGGGCTGCGGACAGGTGGCCAGCAGTCGTGAATGCCGCCAGTGAGAACCTGTCCGCAGTTGGGGAGCTCTGCTGGTGGGATACGCGACTCTGGTGCATAACTCCCACACCTATGTGCATAGGGGCCATTGTTTGTTGACTTTTGCAATTTAAAAGGAATATACAAGCCACCTGGAGGTTCTGAATGGTGATGTAACTGTTGGATGTGATGTTTTCTGAAAATCCAACAGTACATCAGTTAATGACATCAGGTAAGTTTTCCTCTTGACTGCTGCTTTCCATTTGTTTACTGCAAAGCTCTTATTTGGGAATCTAAAAAAGGAAATACCGTGACATCTAACCTTGTTAGATGTATTACTATACCTGATGACACAGCAGCATATCATAGTTGTAAAGATATTACAGAGACTTTCAAACCGATGCCTGCATTCAAATTACTGTTAATCTCCTTTGTGCAGCTGATCATCGCACACGTCACTGTTTTAAGAATCTAGTTGAAATGGAGCAAGCCTACTACTACTGTTTCAGTGAAATCTAGCACTTGAAATTGACATTATTCATAAACCAATTGCACTCAACATTTTATTCTTTAAAAAACATATCTACAATCCACAAATGTTTATGATATCTATGAGCCAGGGATGTAAACAATACCCTTAAAGAATTCAGCTGTGGAGTAGGAAAACTCAAACTAAATTGACTGTCTCACATAATGAGCTAAGAGCACTTTCCCCACAGATCCTGTGGAACCTTGCTGCATCTTGCTGCCAACTAGCAAAGATACTCTTTTTTGTAAGCACAGATTTTTTTAACAGTAACCAACCCAACAGTTTTGCACAAGCTGGCCTGCCCATGTGCAGGACAGGTAGCAGGCATGCATGCCATGTTGTCAATATGATGATGGCAGCGTGTCACTGACATGTCATGCTGGTTGATGTTGGCGTGATGATATCTGCACCCAGGCCAGTCCAAGCAAGACTGAGGGGTTGATTACTGTTAAAAAGCTATGCTTACAAACCGAGCATCTCTGCTAGTTGGTAGTCAGGAGGCAACAAGGCTCCAATATGTGTGATATAGAATAGGATGCATAGTTTGAAATAGAAAAGATGGCCATTTCCGGTGCTCCCCATTATTTATGAATAACATAACAATGGCAAAAAGAACAAAGTTTAAAGGCTTTATTATGGCTTCCAGTTATAATTTTGAATTTTTAATTTGATAGCAGCTGCGATCCCTGCTGAAGAAGAACATGTTCTGAAATTTGGCTTGAGTTATGTTTGTTATAAAGCAGTGCTGGTACCATTTGAACAATATACATGTTAAATTGATCCAGGTGAGTGAGTTATTACTCCAACTGGCAGACATTTGGCATTTTTGTCAAGACAGATAAAGCAGCATTTATGTTGGAGTACACAGCTATATTCAGATATAATGTCTGAAGAATTGAATCTAAACAATCTGATGGTGGAGTGTTCACCTATTTTTGATTTCCATTTCTGTAACTCCATTTTGAAATGCTCTGAATTGGTAAAATCTATTTTATACTCACCATACAGGTCTGATACCTAATCCTCTTATACATACTGCAGTTTTTATAGTACATTAACATGGCTATCTAAAATACAATCATTTAATTTGTCAGATCACATCACCTGATGATTGATTAATCCCTGATATACCCACAGTTGACTTGCTGGTCCACAATATCCAGAGTGACAGCTGTGTAAACTGACTTTGAGGAATCACTCCACCATAGACACACTGTAACAGAGAAGATGAATTTAACCTTTCAAAGTAATATTTCACCTATCAATGGTGGAATTTCATCTGAAAAGGCAGAATTTTCTTGAAGTGGAATTTCGCCTGCAACAACAGAATTTTGCCTTAGAATAGTGAACTTTACATTGCAAAGGTGAATTTCGCATTACAAAAGTGAATTCTACATATTTCACTGCACTTGCATCCTCATAACAACAAATCTACCCAGTGGACAACTACAAAGACAACATCTTCTATACACATTATTCATTAGGCAGAAGGATTATTTTAGTACAAATTCGTGTTCAAGTACATATATTTTAATATTCCTTTATATAAACCTCTAACATAACATAGCTCATGTTATAAGAGGATTAACCCACTCCAGGATATGGGTTTACAGAGCATTAATTCACACCTTGGTGGTTGAAGTCACATGGCCTGTGGCCTCATGACTCACAACCTCCCCAGGTGTGGATTAATGCTCAGTAAACCCATACTCTGTCATGGGTTAATCCCTCTGTATATTGAGCAAGGAACTGAGGCTGACACTCCATCTATTGATCCTACAGTTCGAAGGCCATGAGATCCATAAATGGAATGGCCTTGTTAAGTCTGCAGTATTCTTGAGGGTTAGCAGTAGTGTTATATATTTTGCTTGCATTCCACATGTGTGAGGGACTGTCCCTTCAGTAAATCAAAGCCAGAATATTCTGATACAGTTCAGCAAATTTGCTTTCTGAACACTCCTGTGTGTTCTTCAATATTTGCACAAGGGTACAGTAGTAGCATCTTCTGGTGTTTGGATGAGATCAATATAGTAAAGATGCACAGGTTTGGTTTAGGTCAAAACAAGACCCACACAACACAATGTCACAAGGAAGTCAAATGTGACCAAAAACAGAGATCTCTCTACTTCACTGTTAAACTTTGCTCTTTTCTCCAGTTTACTTTTTATCACCATAAATTTAGCTTTAAAACTTGAAAACAAATTGGTCCGGCTGTAGGCTGGACAAAATTTGTCTTCTGCTGATGGAAATCTGTCAGAACTATTATTCTGTTTCTGTGAAATTTCCTCAAAATCCTTGCACACTTTCTCAAAAATTGTAATTTCATTTTTCCAACTATTGTTGAAAATATCTGTTTAAATTGGACCATATGTGACATGGACAATATACTAAAGTCTATAAAGAAGTGTTTCAAATTTTTGTCTCTACGGGATACCGAGTTACAAGCTTCCAACCTTTTAGACACTTTAAAATTAACATTTTGTAAGTATGTAAACTGCTGCATTTTAAGCCTCTATAACTTTAGAAGTAGAGATGGGAATATCACCAGTTTTGTTAGGGTCATTGTCCCCTAAAAATGACTGTGAGGACATCCCATGGCCCAGCAGTAGCATACTGCACTGACTTGCTGATGACCCAGGTTTGGAAGAGAGCCCGGGAAATCATGTCAGGCATACAGCTGCCATTTGGCACTACATCTCGATCAGTGTGGGTTGGCAGTGGGTTCTGTCAACACAGTGACCCCAGTGGCAGAACCAATGAGTTTGCTACTGATGTAGAGAAACTGTGGCTGTGCAAGGCTGACAAAGGCACTGCCTCTGCCACGGGAGGCAGTAGAGAAAAAAACAAGTGAGAGAGACACCCAGTAGCTGTCTGAATTACAGCTGGGTTTGGTCTGATCAGGGTATATCCCTGTGAACAAGGAATATTCCTGAGAGATAAGCTACTGGCCGGGAACAAAATTATGGGGAAAAAAAAAACAGGCTATGTGTGTGTGCGTGTGTCAGCTCCGTAATCTCTTGCTCAGAGGGTGGCCATGTTGTAAGCAGCCAAAGATTCCAAAATAACATCAGCAATTAAATTTGAATTTCATGAGCTTTTGTGAAATTGTGGAATTTTGTCATACTTTTGTCAAACCATATCCTTACATTTTGCCCAGCCATGCACTTCAGCTGCCATTGTGGAGGAAGGTAAAGGCTGGGTTGAGTGGCAATATGGTAGCATAGTAAATGTATGGTGGTACCAAGCATCAGGTCACTATCTTGAGTAAAGAACCATGCTGCATAGTCATGGACATGGACTAGACATGGACATCATTCTACACTAGCCTGTCTTATTACATATGAACATACAAAAGTGCTATCAGAAACAGGCCTTATGGTTTATCGAGTCTGCTCAGTTGTGCAGCTAGTCCCTAATCTTGCAGTTGCCCCACCCTCCCCTCCTCCACTCATATTTACCCCCCTCGCTCTGTCCCATCCCCCCCTCACTCTGTCCCATCCACTCTTGAAACCACCCACCGTTCCACTGGACACCACCTCCTCAGGCAGAGTATTCCACTGGCTCACCACTCATTCTGTGAAAAAATGTCTCCTGATTTCTCTCCTGAATCTTCCCCCCTCCAATCTCAGCTGATGCCCTCTCATGTCTCTCCCCCTTCAAATCTTGAAAATTCCTTCTGTATTAGTCTTGTTTACCCTTCATAAGTATTTAAAAGTTTCAATAATATCCCCCCATCCCTCCTCTCTTCCAGGGAAAACATGTTCAGTTCTCCCAGCCTAGCCCCGTAGGATTTTCCCTCCAAGCTCTAGATCATCTTTGTCATTCTGCGCTGCACCCCCTTCAACAACCTGATGTCCCTCTTCAGGAATGGATGCCAGTATTACTTGTAGTATTCCAGGTATGGCCTGACCAGTGACCTGTACAGGGGAAAGATCACCTCCCTATTCCTGAAGGAGATTCCCCTGGCTATACCCCCCAGCATCTTGTTGGCTTTTGCTGCCACCCTCCTGCACTGTGATGAGTTGTTCATACTCCCTGTTATAAGCACCCCAAGATCCTTTTCCTCCTCTGTGCTTTCCAACAGTACCCCTCCAGCTGATAGCTCCTCCCATGGTTGCTGGCTCCAAAATTCAGTATCTTGCACTTCTTGGCATTGAACCCCAACTGCCATGTTTCTGACCACTCCTGTAGTTTGGTCAGGTCTGCCTGCAGCCCCTTCCACCCTTTGATGTCATCTACCACAGCTCCCATCTTCATATCATCTGCAAACAGACTGATCTTACTCCAGATCCCTTATTAGATATCAGCTACGAATATCCCAAACAGCACCGGTCCCAGTACCAATCCCCGTGGCACCCCACTTGTCACATCCCTCAGTGCTGAGAGTCCCCCCCACTACTACCCTCTGCTGCTTTCTCTTCAGTCAGTTGATGATCCATTTGACCATATTTGTTCCCACCACTATATATATTCCAGCTTCCCCCAGCCTCACATGCAATGGCCTTGCTGAACTCTAAATACAGAACCTCCACTGGATGGCCCTTGTCCATTTCCCTGGTCACCCAGTCATAGTACTCAACTAGCTTTGTCTGGTGGGATCTTCCTGAGACAAACATATGCTGCTGATGGATCTATGACAAGAGCATGACAGAAATTCTGTCGAACGCCCTGTCAGCAACACTGGCAGGTTGACCGCATTCTGCAGTCAGCTGCCGGTTCACTAAGGATTTCCTTGTTTTCTTCTGGGGGCACTGACCCCCAAACCACCCACGTGGGTGGCTGTGCCCCCCGCAGCCCCCCACTTAAAGATTCTCAACTCCAGTCGGAGCTAATCGGGGGGGTGCAGGACCCCCAACAGGCAGTGCCGGGTTTCAGCAGGTCTCCCACCATGGCTAGGCACTGTAGTCGCTGTGGGGGACCTCGCTGGTGAAATGTCACTGAGAGGGGGGTAAATGGCTGCTGACCACCCTGGGGTCCACTGTCTTCCAAAAATGTCACCAGCTGCTCTTTTAGGATCGTTTCCATGAGCTTCCCCACAAATGATGTGAGACTCACAGGTCTGTAGTTGTCCTATTCATCCTTAGGTCCACTTATGTGAATTGGCACCACATGGGCCATCCTCCAATCTTGTGGGATGCATTCTGTGTCCATGGAGGTATTGAACAGGTCAGTCAGTGGCCCCGCCAGGATCTCCACCAGTTCCTTAAGTTCTCTGGGGTGAATGCTGTCTGGTCCCAGTGCCTTGTCCACACTCAGTGCCCTTAATCCCTTCAGAACCCTGTCCTCTGTGATCACTGTATGAGTCACCCCCTCCTCATCTGCCCAACCCACCCCCCCTCTCTTTTTCGTGAACACAGAACAGAAGCACTCATTAAGTGCCTCTGCTCGCCGCCACCCCTTTTCTATCCATCCACTGTCCATCCTAATCCTCAAAATCTGGTCTTTGTTCTTCTGTCTCTCGCTATTGTATCTGAAGAAGTTCTTTTTTCCCATCCTTAATGTCCTGTGCCAGCCTTAGCTATCCAAAAGCCTTGGCCACTCTGAACAGCCTGGTACCCTCCCTGGACTTCTTTGTATACTCATCTTTGTCACCTTTCCTTCCCAATTTCCTGAGTCTCTGAATTAATCAATCAATCATCAAGATTTAGTTCATGGCATAATTGGGAAATACATTCTCTTTTGCAAATTCATCCAAACAAATATGACATTACAAAATAAAAAACATACAAAAAGTTACAATCATTTATAAAACAGTAATTTGGGAGTTAATCAGATCAATGTGGAAATATCACTTTTAACCAAAACAGTTACAGTGTCTATTGAAAACACTGATCGCAATGTTCTAAAATGTGCCAGTGTTGGCATATTATCCAAACCTATCTTTTTACCATGTTCCAAACTTTTGGAACCACTACAGCTAATGTCTTATCCCCATCTATTGTTCTGGTTTTTGGAATTTGGTATTTGTTAGTAATTGAGGAACATAGGTTATATTTTGAGGAGTTCTTTGGTTGAAGTTTACTTTGTAAAAAAGAAGGTAAAATGCCTAAAATAAATTTGTAAACAAATGTATACAAATTAAGCTGCAAAACTGCCACTGCCAAACCAGAAAGATAGCACTCCAGATCCAAAAATGCAAAGAAAAAATGTTCACAGTATGGTACTTCAAATGTTTTGATGGCAAAACAAAGCACAAAAATGACCCTTGTGTCTCAGAGTCGGAGCCGTGATGAGTGTCTGGTGTGACATGACCAATGATAATAAACTGCACAGGAATGCGAATACCTGTGGCTGTACTTCCCTGTCCTGTACCACACAAAACTACCAGATTTGAAAACTCATATCAATGAGTACAATGGTGATTGAAGCCGAGACCCAAGATACTATGAAACAGACTTACATGCAACTAACTAAAGAAAAAGTACAGTTCTGTGATTCGTGAATCGTGACCGTGAAGATGAAGAACGCGATTTGTACCATGAGTGACTCATGATGATTGACCTGACTTAAAATGCACATGAATGAGTACAATGTTCATGCAGAGATATCCACCACACCAGTCGTCTGAAGGGAAGCCAAACAAACAACTGTGACTTAAGTTACGGATGGAGATTGGGCCCTAAAGAGATGCAAATGCACAGACAGCTTAAGATTGCGCTGCACACTCAA
The DNA here is from genome assembly GCA_016271365.2 of Neoceratodus forsteri. Classification (NCBI taxonomy): domain Eukaryota; kingdom Metazoa; phylum Chordata; order Ceratodontiformes; family Ceratodontidae; genus Neoceratodus; species Neoceratodus forsteri. Next base: position 1,120,244,360 of record CM057449.1, on the reverse strand, counting down.
GAGATGCAGAAGCAAAGGCACAACACCACTAACCAGTGCTCAAAGTCACAAATCCAAATCTGGAAAAGAATACCTTTTGCCGTTGGGGTTGGGGGAATCAGTGCACTACAGTAACAGTCCACTACCAGTAAAGATACCACAAAGCAGTACAAACAAATCACGCAGGTGCAGTGGATAGCAGGTTCACACTGATGCAATTACTGTGTGGCACAATAAAATGTGTCTGATTTGATGACACAGGTCACACACACACACACACACACACACACACACACACACAGCAAATTGAAAACTTCATTAATATAACCAAATATTTAAAACACACTGAAATTATGCACTGTTGAACCACAACAATCAGCAAAAAAATTTAAAAAATTAATTAAAAAATTACTGTGTGTACATTAACACAGTTGTACAGGAAAAAATAAAACCAAAAACAGAAAGACTGCCTTTTTCTCCCAGTTAATCTACCTCCACCACAGATACGCCCTTCCCCCAAAGCACACTTTGAGTCAGTGTCTGTCAGTACGCAGACTGAAGGTTCTAAATTAACATTCAAAATCCATACACAAACAATTAACACTTGATGATATGAGTACAGAAGGGTTTCCTACAATTGATGTACTAAATTTTGAGCAACAAAATTGTTCAAACAGGCTTTTTTAACAGCTTTTAGAGGGTTTGAACTGCACAGCTCTGACAGCAAACTGTCTCCAGCTGCCACTACACAAACACACACACACACTACACAGCTGAGGCTGTGTAGAACAATCTAGAGCCCATGTAACCTGCAATTCCATGAATCAATGCAATATTCATCTTGGAGCTCAATAATAAGGCAAAGTGATGCGAAGTACATTGAAATCAATGCACTTCACATAAAATTGGGCACAAAAGTGGTTGGGGGAAGGTGTACTAATATGAAGTGCATTGTAATCAATGACTTCTCGATCCTCATAATGATGCTGAGTACTCTGCTTTGCGTTGCAGAGTACTTCACAGATTACTCACCACTCCACGAATTGCTTTGCGGAGGGAATTTTGGCCACTTCTCCCACCTCTAATGCTGACTCACTGTCAGGACAAGCACATAATAAAGTCCACTCTGTTCCAGCTACATCTCTGACAAAAGCTTGCTCACAAAATGTATCATAGTTTCTAGCTGAAATAACTCTGTGTGGAGTCTTTACTTTTAAGCTATCTCTTATACAGGAGATGTAACTGTGATCACCAATATCTACTTCATGAACAGAAGATATGCATCTGTAAGGCCTATTAGTCAAAATCAAATCCAATAGGGAATCTTTCTTACCATTTTTGTTATGAGGTTTAGTGGGTAAATTGATTAACTGGAACAAATTAAGTGCAGAAAATTGATTAACTATACTCTAGGAGGGGTCATCATATTCCAATTCAAGTCACCCAACAATATAGATTCAGTGTCTAAATAAGGTGCAATCAAAGTACTTAACGTCTATAATGAGCCACTTCTAGCTGAGGGTGGTCTATAACAGCCAGCTAGATTAATGTGAAAACCAGAGGATCCCTGTACTTTTATTACAAATAAATCTAACTGTCCTGGGATAGAGTTGGCTGTTTGCAAAAGTCCTAGGTAATTTCCCCTTAAATAAATCTCTACCCCACCTCCTTTCCATGTTCTATCCCATCTCCACCTTCGTTACCTCCCGCTTGGACTACTGCAACGCCCTGTACCTAGGGCTATCGGGGTGGATATTCGCCATTTGCAGCTGGTGCAGAATGCGGCGGCCAGGCTTTTGACTGGTACGTCAAGGACCAGTCATATAATGCCTGTCCTCCGTGGACTGCACTGGCTGCCAATTCAATGGCGAATCACCTTCAAGGTCGGTTTGCTGACCTATAAGGCCCTACACGATCTGGGACCTAGTTACCTGCAAGATCTTCTTCACCCTTACTGTCTTTCCTGTCGGCTCCGATCCACTGATGAGGGATTGATAGAGATTCCCAGGGTTCGCTTAAAGACATCAGGGGCAAGATCATTTAGTTTTATGGCCCCAACCCTGTGGAACTCTCTACCTCATCGGGTGAGGGAATGCCTGACTGTCCAAAGCTTTAAGCCAGCTTTGAAGACTTATCTGTTTAACCTAGCATATCCGGATTTTTAAAATATATTTATGGATTGATTTTAGGAATTTAATTTTTATGTATTGATCTGTTGTAAAAGCGCCTTGGTTTTGGAAAGGCACTTTTAGAAAAAGTATTCATTCATTCATCTAAAAATATTGTAACTATTTAAGTGAATATCAACATCTTTCAAGTTATGATTTATCTAGGACTCTAACTAGGAAAGAATCTGGTTTTACAAATTCAGTTTGAGCTCTCAAATAACCAAGCTTCGGGAGAAGGTTCATTACATTCAGATGTAAAATACCAAACTTAGATCTCATTCCAAACTCATCCATAGATTAATTGTTATGAAAGATTAGTGGAACTGGATGTGTTCCGTGAGTCCATATTAAAAAAATAATATAGCGTTCTAGCAATGACGCATGTCCAACATAGGCATTTGGCAAAAATGCAACCTCTTCGTCCTGCAAATAGCCACTTTTGTTATAATAAAGGCATTTCTCTTTATAAATTATAGAGTAACCCTCTCCATTAGCTAACCTGCAGCTTGATAAAAACAATCCTATAAAAAGTAGTATCAACATTTTTGAAATAAAAATAAACAAACTTCAATAAAACACTTACACAGTCCAAATAATACACTACGAGCCACCTGCACTTGTGTACAGCGCTCATGCCGTGTGCAAGCATGGATGTTTAAAGTGCCCTCCGATTGTGCTTGCCGTCAAGCCACCATTCTACCTGACAGTGTACGTTCGAATCAATCACAGAGAACAGAATGAGCAATATAGAAGTGTATAGCTGTGTTGATAGATGGCAAGACAGACAGTCTATAGGAATTCAGAACACAGCCCCTTCCAGCTCTTGATGTTCCTCAGGCCAGCTTGTTGAAATGCTTTCCTCTTGGCCTTTACCCCTTCCATGACCTCCTGAGTCAACCAAGTAGACTTCTTTGCCCTTCGCTTCTTACTTTGTGTCCTTGCTCATGTCTCAGTAGCCTCCACTAGCCCAGTTTTAATAATATCCCACTTTTGACAAGTATCCATGCTTGGCTGAATTCCCCCAAAATGCCTACCCCAAATGTCCTCCATCTTTTTAAAGTCCACCCCCTTAAATTCCACCCTGGTACCCGCACCTCCTTTTTCCCTTCCCATATTGAGTGTGAACCACACCGACTGGTGGTCATTCCCAGCCAGAGGGTCCTCTATCCCAGATCCCTTACAGTCTCTCCATTTTATAACACCAGGTACAGAGTTCTTCCTTCCATAATCATCTCTCAGACCAACTACACCAAGAAACTGTCCAGAAATTCCTCTAATATGACCTGCTCCTTTGCACTCATGGTGGTTGGGGTGCTCCAATCCACCCCAGGTAGGTTGAAGTCCCTTACCACCACTGTGTTCCCCATTCTTAAGACCCTTCTAATCTGTTCAGCTAACTCTCTATCCAGGTCTTCCCCTTGTGCTGGTGGTCTGTACACTAATTCTGTCCCCAGTGTTCTATTTTTTGGATCCTGAAACTGCATCCACAGGGCCTCTGTTCTGCCTTCCTCCCTCTCCCCCTCCTTCTTTATGCACCTTATGCCCCCCACACATAGATTGCCATGCCCACCTCCCTTAGTCCTATCCTTCCTGAATATCTTATATCCTGGGATCATCAGATCCCAGTCCTGGTACTCGGTGGCCCCCATTTCCATGATGGCCACCATGTCAACCCTCCCCACTGCTGAGAAAGCCTGTACCCTTATGAAAATATCCTCGGGAAACCGTAGCATTACCATTTGTCCACTATTTCCATACCACTGTTAATTCCACTGCAGTACCACTGTATCCCCTTGACTGACAACACATTGGATTTCTTTCAATTCCATTGTGAAACCATTGTTGTCATTGTGGTACCACATGGACAGTGGTATCGCAATGAGAATGTGTGCATGGATGGTACTACAATGGCTCAAACACACACCACTGTATTCCCACTGATGTTTGGTAACACAATGGATTTGTTTCAATTCCAGTGTATTACCACTGCTGCCACTGTGGTACCATGTACCAAGGCGGTAACACTGGGGCAATTTCCATGTAGAATGGTGACACAATGAGCTGCCATTGTAAAACCACTGAAATTGGTCTCACAATGGATTTGTTTCAATTCCATTGCCATACCATTGTGGACACTGTGGTACCATCTGTGTGCAATGGTAGTGCCGTGGTGCACTAAGGGGATGCTGGTAGCTCAATGATGACATTGCACTACCACTGCTATTGGTAATCCCACAGTGGGTAGCACATGTTAGTACAGTGGTTCTCATATGGTATGACACTGACCACTCCAGGTCCTCCTGCTAGTCCCCCCCTTCAGACTGATATCAAATTCTCCCCCCAATGCCCCCCCTCCCCGCATGCCTCTTACACCCTCCATTTTGGCTCCCCATGCCTGTCTCCCCCCTCACCAGCACTCACTGAACTTAGATCTGCAGCTGCACAATAAGGACCACACATGCAACAGTTCTGCTTAGTCATAATAATGTTTTAATCAGTACTTTTGGCGATGCTAAATCATTATCGATCAATACCCAAAGCTGCCATAAACCATAAGTTTTCTTTCACTGCTGACAGTGTTTTCTTTTATCATCATACTTAATCAATACCTGATGCAGGTTATTGGCAATTAATCAGTGTCTGCTTCACAGATCATGCTTGGTCATAGGCATTCACTAAAACAAATACCACCAACAGCTTATTCTGGTTCAGTTTCAGTTGGTTACCATCTGTATCCCCCCTCCCACTGGTCATCCATGACAAAGAGACCTCTAGTCTCGATGGGCCTACTGAGTCACCAAAATGTAATCAAATAAAATAACAAAAAAATAAATAGGCTTGTAATATTTGGCCATGATTAAAGAGCAGCTCTCAACTAGCCCTCCACTGACATGTATATGGCAACTCACCTGGGCAGGAGTCTTTTCCATAAATGATTCCTTTGTGGACTATCACTGTAAAATGTTATTCCACTCATAAATTTATTCCCTGACCTGCCGGCTGAAAATGGAATCCTACTGCTACACCAGCAAATGCAACCCCATTTTGTGATGTCAGTAAACGAAGCCTTCATGAACGTGCCCCACTGACATGCATGGGGCTGATTGTCTCAAAGGTTTTATGTATCATTAATATGAGGATTTTAAGAAATCAAAGTGACCGCTCGACTAAGAGGGTCCCTCTTAGTCGAGCAGTCACTTTGATTTCTTAAAATCCTGACATTAAAGATACATAAAACCTTAGGAAAATCGGCACCATTCAAGTCAATGCGGCACGTTCACACAGCCATTGTTTACCGACAACACAAAACAGGACTGCGTGTGCTGGCGTGGCCGTAGGATGCAGAACTGGCTGTTTTTTGCTGGCGGGTCTGGGAATAAATTTATGAGTGGAATAACTTTTTACAATGATAGCCCACAAAGGAATCATTTATGGAAAACAACTCCTGGCCAGGTCAGTTGCCATGTGGTGTCAGTGGGGGGTTAGTCAAGAATGTAGAAGCTGCTCTTTAATCATGAGTGATGTACCTGGCTCTTACTGGCTGCTCTGCTGTAATTAATTTGCATAATTTGTCAAGTTTAATCATGATCAGTCATTGCCTTTTAAAATAAAGGTGTGACATTCTGTATTGGGCTTCATTAAGCCCATCCTGCAGTGTTGATAGTCTATCCATGCAGAAATTATAAAATTTACTGCTGTCCTGTAAGGAAGGGAAGGGATGGTAACTCTGGTGAACTGCTGTCCAGCCGACCCCTTTCCACTTCCTGGTCTGCCTGCTCTGCCCCCACATTCTGACATGACATGTCTCCAGAGAGAGCATGGGGAGCACCCCATACAAGTCTATGGGGCTCATTTTCAGAATGGTTTTACAGACATTTAAGCAACCTTTGATAGAAAATGAAAGCCACTGCTCAGCTAACAGGGACCCTCTTGAATGCTGATGTTTTTGCCTTAACCTTCCCCAACACCTCCTCTGAAAACCATAGTGGTCTTTTTTTTCCCCTCTTGCTTCTGTTTACATGTCTAACACATTTCACTATAATTCTTTTTAATTTCATCCACTGTTCTTGTATTTCTCCCTAGTCTCCCTCCCTTCCAGGGCATCCCTGAGGCAATCTCCCATCTTTGGAAGTCTTTAACTGCATTTCCTGGCAAAAGGGAAAGTTAACTTACTTCTTCTTGGTTATACAGTGTGTAATTGGGTGGGGGCTGGGGATTTAAACCTGTATCTTCATCCATGTTTGCCGCTCAGTGCTCTGCCTTCAAGCATACAGTGCCCAAGTGCCTCAAAAACAGCACGTAATGTCCCCACCACATATACATACAGTATATACAGTACTTGTTGCAAAGCAGAAAACACTGTATTAATACAGGTATTATGCAAAGTATACAAAACAAGAAAAGGAAAAACAGGGTTTAAGCCTCACAAGTCTTGGCAAACTGGTTATGTGGTGTTCCTTGGAGTTGCCAACCTTAATACCCATCCCCCACCCCATTGTCTCCTTTCTGAAGCACAAGGTACAGCTCCAACCCAGTGCCTTATATAGCAGCCATTCATACCTGTAAGACAAGAACAGCAATGGGCTCACAAAGGATCTGCATCTCTTTATGAACTATGACAAACTATGAAGGGTAAACACAAAAATAATACTTGCCGATACATACGGTCAGTGTCCTCCTATACCTGGTCAATGCCATGTTAGACCTGTAGGTATAAAAGGGAAAATGGGACAGTATGAAAAAGAAAAAAAAAAGTAGGTTGTGTGTTTTGGGGGGTGTGGGAGGAGGGGCGAAATACCAGACCTGCACCACACCATCAACCTGGCTTTTAGAATGGACTTGGTCACTCAGGAGATGTTATGGTTGGGGGAAGGAGGAAGATTCATTGCCCCTGTGCCCCTAGAACTGATTATTTTTGGAGGTAGGAGGCCATGTTGTTCTACACATCGACCAACACAGGGCAGGATAAAGACACCAAGGAACAAATATTTAAAAACTTTGCCCAGGCAAAATATATGCTTCTCTGGTGGTGTAGTGGATCCCCCTCCCTTTTCCTAACCTGCCTGTAGAATACATGGAAACACATGTATGTAACAGCAGAAAAGGCCGCAGGCCTATCTAGTCTGCCCAGTTTGTCTATATCCACTAATCCACTAGGCCTTTTCTGTAGTCCCCTCCCCGTGGCAATTGCCCTCTGTGCTTATCCCATGCCCTCTTGAACCCTCCAACCATCCTCTCCCCCACCACTTCCCTCAGCAGCCCATTCCAGTTGTCCACCACTCTCTCAGTAATGAAGTACTTACTTATATTTCCTCTAAATTTCCCCCTTGATTTGAAATTTCCAACCACCATCCATTGCAGTATAGCAGACCGCAGCAGGCCAAATGTGACTATCTCTAGGCCAACATCCCCAGCCACAACCAGTCCCATAATGCCTTGTAGCTCACACCAGAGCAACAGGCAGCAATTGAAGCTCTAATAGCCCGCAGTGCACATTCGAGCTTCCACAACCTCTGATCAGATGTTTTCCACTTCTGCTTTTCTCCAGGGGCTAAGTTCAGTCCTCAGAGACAGAACTTAGCCCAGGGAGTACAGTGGGGCCAGTAAACAAAATACAAGAGTTTATATAAACTCTTAACATGCACTGTAGTACACAATCTTCCACCACTGTCCACCGCACCAAAGCCAGCTGTGGAGGACTCCAGGATCTGTTGCAAATGAAGCTGTCAGTACAGAATCAAGCAAAACCAGTTCACCATAATCCACTACACTACAGCAAACAGCAAGCAAGCCAAAATGGCTCCACATGCAAAGTGCACATTGGGGCCAGACCCATACTTGTGTGGGATCCCTGGCACAAGCCAGCCAGTTGGAGCAGTAGTAAGGAGGGACAAAACCTTTTACGTGCAGGTACATCAGTGAGAAAAGGAAGGCAAGGGAAGGGATTGCAAGTCTGAAAGGGGAGTGAGGGCAAATGATGATGACCACCAAAAAGCAGAAATACTGAACAAATACTTCTGTTCGGCTTTTACAAAGGAGGGAGCAGGAAATGGGCCAGTAATAAGGATAGGGAGATCACAGAAATGGACACAGGTCCCTTTGCAAAATAAGGGATCTTCAGGGAACTGGCAGCAATAAGGCTATGGGGCCAGATAGGGTTCACCCCAGGATACTGAGGGAGCTAAGGGAGGTGTTAGCAGGGCCTCCGACTACCCTGTTCAGCCTGTCATTGTAAACAGTTGATGTGCCCAGGGATTGAAGGAGGGCTGATGTGGTCCCTCTCTATACAAAAGTGTTAACAAGGAGGATGCAGGGAATACATACTGGTCAGTCTGACCTCAACAGTGGGATAAGTCATGGAAATACTACTGGAGGAAAGAATAGTAGAACACCTGGTTGTCATTGGTCTACATGGGAAGAGCGGTAGGGAACACTGTTTAACCAGGAGTAGCACACAAAGCTCTCCTCCCATTTATTTCAGCACAAATCTTTGTGTCATCTGCAAAAAGACTGATGTTACTCTTAATCCCCACTGCAATGTCAGCTAGGAAAATGTTAGGGGTATCCAGATAGAGGACATCCACTGCATATCCTCTGTCTAGTGCCCTCATAACCAAGTTGTAAAAATCAACCAAGTTCATTAGGCAGGAGCTGCCTGAGACAAACCTGTGCTGCCTGCTGTCCTGGAGATTGTTATCCTCAAGAAATTGCACCAGTCTTTCCTTGAGGATTGTCTCCATCAGTTTTCCCACAATTGCAGTAAGGCTTACCGGTCTGTAATTCCCTGGTTCATCCCTGGGCCAACTCTTATGGAGAGGTACCACATTTGCTTTCCTCCAGTCCCTGGGCATGCACCCTGAGTTCAGAAAGGCATTGCACAGGTTCGCCAATGGCCTTGCAAGGACCTCTGCCAACTCTCTCAGCATCCTGGGGTGGATTCCTTCTGAGCCAGGTGCCTTGTCCACCTTCAGGGACTTTAGGCCCTCCCTCACCCTTTCTACCGTGATTTCCTCATCTGTGGTTGCTTCTCCTCCACCCTCTCCCACCTGGCCCTTCTTCTCAGGTATGGGCCCATCCCTTTCCTTGGTGAAGACTGAACAGAAGAATTCATTAAGTACTTCTGCCGGCTCAGCCCCCTTTTCTACCAATCCACTTCCCCTCCTGAGCCTAACAATTTGATCTTTGCTCTTCCTCTTCTCTCTGATATATCTGAAGAAATCCTTTTCTCCTTCTTTGATCCCCTGTGCTAACCTCGTCTCCCTAGCCGCCTTTGCTGCCCTTACCACTCTGCTCACTTCTCTGGATTTCTTCACATACTCTTCTCTGTCTTCTGCCCTGTTGGATCTCTTGTACATCCTCAATGCATTTCTCTTCTCCCTCACCTTCTCCACTACCTCTCTATTCATCTAACTTGGTTTTTTGGTCCTGGCTTTCTTGCTCTGGTTCTTGACATAAGTTTTAGTGGCTTCAGCCAGTCCTGCCTTGATGACTGCCCATTTTTGTTCTGTGTCCATTTCTGGGTGGATGCTTGCCATATGTCTTTCCAGTATTTGTCCCATCCTGCCAAAGTCCGCACTTTTGAAGTCCAGGACTCTTTTTGTAGTGGCTACTTCCCTACCCAGATTGATTGAGAACTACACTGTGTGGTGGTCACTGCTTGCTAGAGGTTCCTCCATCAGTACATCCCCAACCTGTTCACCATCCTCCAATACCAGGTCTAGTATATTTCTCTCCCTCTGGGTAAGGAAGCCATCCTGTAATGCTTCCAGGATGATCTGCTCCATGGTGCAAGTGGTTGCTGGAATGCTCCAATCCACCCCTGGTAGATTAAAATCTCTCCACCACTGTGCTCCCTTTGCCACTATGCCTCCTTATCTGCTCACTCAGTTCCTTGTCAATCTCCTCCTCCTGGGCCGGAGGTCTATAAATGACTCCCAGACAAATCTTGGTCCCTTTCTGGATGTGTAATTGCAGCCAGATTACTTCTGACCTGCCCTACTCCCCTTCCTCGCAATTACATCTGATCCCTTCCCTAACATAAATGGCAACCTCCCCCCCAGCCTTCCCTTTATCTCTATCCCTCCAGAGTAGATTGTACCCTGGGATGGTTAGGTCCCAGTCATGGTGCCTGGTTGCCCATGTCTCAGTAATGGCAGCTATGTCCACCTCCCCCTCTGCCATCAATGTCTGCAACTCGGCTAATGTATTCTACAGGCTCCTAGCATTCAGTGAAACCATTCTCCACACTGCTCCTAGCCTTCCGGCTTCTTTACCCTTCACTTCAATCCCTATTTCACCTAGGCTCGTATGTATTCCAGTGGTGGGGGGAGGTCCATTGGACCCCTCTCCTGGTGATTCCCAGCTCCAATACCTCCCCCCTACCTAGTTTAAATGATACACATTGATGAAATCCCCCAGCTTCTGCTTCAACACCTGTGACTCTGCCCTGCTGAGGTATAACCTATCCCCTGCATAAAGATCTGTGTTATCCCATGTGCTACCCCAATCCCCCACCAGTCCATACCCCTTGGACACACACCATTCCCTCAGCCACTTGTTGAAGTCACTGATTCTTCTCTTTCTGTCTGTACTAGCCCTTGGCACTGGCAAAACTTGTGAGAAGGCTACCGTTGTTCCCTCTTTACTGCATAGTTTCACCACTTCCCTGATGCTGTCTTCTACCTTCTCTATCCTTCTCCCTTCCAGATCATTTGTTCCCAGGTGCACCACAATGTGCGGCTTCCCCTCCACCTTCTCCACAAATCTGACCATATTCTGCCCCACCCTACTTGCTGTCATGCCTGGCATGCATTCTACACAGATGTTACTTTTTCTGGCCCCTTCCCCCCATTTTATACCCTTAAGTATAGAATCCCCCAAAATTAGGACTCGCTGGCGCTTATCCTGCTCTCTTGTTGACCATCACTCCCCTGCCCTCCCAACTTGTGAGGCTCTCTCATCCCCCGTCCAGCCTCCCCTTTGTCTTCTCTAACCTTTGTCCTGTCCTCTTCCCCCTTGCAAATATGACTGGGGTACTGACCTTCACCTCTGAACTATTTTCTGCCTGTGGAACCTCCTCTTTGCATTCATTTGTTGCTCCATCCACCATGCTACCACCTCCTCTGCTATTACTTCCCATGTCTTCCCTGAAATGTGGCCTTCCCCCACTCTGACTACCCTCCTCTCCCTACCCTTAGCCTTCCCTGGGCTGCCTGCTGTTTCCCTTGTCCTCTTGTTTCCTTGCTCCTTACTTCCTTCCAGAGAGACTGCATCTCCTCGCTGAGCCCCCACCCCAACCCCCGCCACTGTGTCTTCTTGGTGTACTGCCTACTTCCTCCCTGCTATGTAACTTTTCCCCTGTAGCGACCTCTCCCTGCTCCTTCACTGTAACTTCCCTCGTCTCTGCTTCCTGGTCTTCTGGACTAGCCAACCCTGACAATCTGTTTGCAGTGCTAATCTCCTTTCCATTAATGAGTCCAGTTCCCCTTGCCCCAGGCCGATATCTTTGTTCCAACCAAGTTTTAGTCATGCCCCTGTGCTGGACCCACCTCCAGTCATCACTTCTTCCCTAGGCTGCAGCCACTTGTGTGGCCTTCCTGCTGTCCCACCTAGTTCCCCCTTATCTGTGCCTGTTATGAGCTCTTTTGAATACCTCATTAGTTCCCCCCAGATTGTGTTCCCACCATCCTGTCTCCTCCATGCCTCCAGTTCCCTTATCAGCCATCCCATTTCCTGCCTGAGCTGGCCCATCTGCCAACACACTCTGCAGTTCCCTGCCCTCCAAGCCACTCCCAGGAATATGGCTGCCCCACATCCTTGGCAACATACAACCCTTCCCATCTCCCACCCTAACTGACTGTCGCTGCACATCCTCTCCTCCCTTAACCTGGTCCTGCCCCACTCCATGGACCCCTTTCCCCATCTTGAACTCCCCATGTCTGTAATGGATATATGTGGCCCTCCCAGTTAGGCTCTTACTGTCTACCAGCATGTTCTACTGCCTGCTGGCCCCCCTACTGATGCCCTGCAGATGCTACTCAAGATGCTGCACTCATGCTATGTGGCACTCAAGCTTCAGGGTCACTTGGTCTGCTTGAAATATAAGTGGATCTCAGCCCCATTATTGTCTGATCCGAGTCACGTGACCACCCTTCCCCCTCCAGTGCATTTCCAACCTCTCTCCCTCAGTTAAATGCCCCCCCTCCTCCCAGCCAAGACAAAATCATTTGTTTGGAACTTGTACTGATGAAATCACATAGCACACGTTGCCATCTTATGAAATGCTAGCTCAACCCTAAAGGAAAACAAAGAGCACAGAGAAAGTACTAATCTTCTACCTCCAACTTCCCGTTTCCTTCTGCTGGGTTTCACTCTAACTGGGTTGAGCACTGGATGCCACAATGGTGACCCAGTTTCAGGAGTGAGCTCAGGCAGTCGGCAGTCGGCAGTTGGCAGGGGAGGGAAGAGATTGGGCATCCGGAGGACTGATCTCCCTTCCCAGGGAGGGATCCAGGGAACTCGCTGCTCTTGGGCAGCCCCTGATGGTGGTCAGGGGCAGTGTAAGGAACAAGTAGCATTGCAGCTGCAAGAAGCAGAGTTCCAGTGTACGTTGGCATGTAGTGCCATTGGACGCAATTGCTTGTTTGTAACTCTGAGGGGCAACCATGTAGGAAAAACCCTCTGGTGACCAGTGGAAATGAAGGTGATCCCAGAGACCTGCCAGCATCCTGCCGTTAGACCCACTTGCATAATTTTCTCCCACGGGCAACCTGATCTCACGGTAGATCCCTCTAATTCAAGACCAGGCCACCAAGGGTGGGCAGGCCCTCACCGGGGGGGAACTTGGGGGCTGGACTTGCCATGGATAAGAAGGGAGATCAATGTGCGGAGGGTGGGCAGGTTGGGAGTAGAATGCAGAGTTGAGTGGGTATTCTGCAAAAATAGAGTCTACAAAAAAAAAAAAAGAAGAAGATGGGGACCACAATGGAAAAGCCGCACTGCGGCTAAAGGCCAGTGTCCAAAATGGGCTTTAAAGTAGCTGTGGGTAGTAGGCTGGGGGAAATTAGTGGACTCCCTGAGAGGAGCATGAAAGCAGCAAGCACCACATACCATAGACTTGTGCAGTGGCTGATTAGTTAGCCCCTGGTGCTCTATAGGATTGGCTGCAAGAAAAAAGCATAACAGCCAGGAGTGCCCATAATAAAGAATTCATAGCAACAAATAGAAGGAACCCTTAAGTTTTGTTGGATAATTGGAGTTGTTTTGCTGGAGGAAATAGTTAAGAGCACTTGGATTTTAGATGCACTGTGGTGTATTTTGTAGCTTAATATGACCATATAACACATGTCTGTTAAAGTAAAGCTGTCAGATTTTTGGGCTTAGTAGCCCATTACTCTGCTGCAGCGATAGTCCTTCCTTGTCAAAATTATAAATGTTAATGCTGTCCTGTAAAAAATGGAAGAGATCATAATTCTGGCTGAACTACTGGCCAGCTGATCCCTTCCACTTCCCAGGCTGCTGACTACACCCCCACGCTTGGACATTTTGGCCCCATCCACACTACACCACTTGAAATCTGTAACAGTTCCAAACCGTTACAGACCATAAACGGTACAGTGTGTCCACACTGCCAGTGAACAGGTTGATAAAGGATTGAAAATGGTACAGCCTGTCCACATTGTGTGTGATAGTATGTGTGGTCCCAACCCCGTTGAAGCAGATCATATCCCATGGTGCACCTGGTGAGGACAGCTTTGATGAGAGGCACCCACCAGCAATACATATGGGGTAGTATGCATCTGTACAAGCCATAATGTGCAACAGACAGTATGGCAATGATCTGTTACACACCTATGGTGAGGAGGTGACAGGGAGAAGCTGCGGGGGGGCTGCATGGTGGATACAGGGAGGTACTGCTGTGAGAGGGAGGGAGAGTGTGTGACATGGCAACATGTCCAACAGGGGTAGGGCACCAGGGCATGACAGCCGGTCAGGTACTGCTGCCAAATGGCTGATGGCAGCCCCTCCACTACTGCCATCGGTGTACCCCACCACTCCCCTGTACACAGTGCCACACATCTATTGGCCACTGCAGCGGTGTTACATGATGCACTCAGGAGCTCAACCACTGTATGTGTGCACTACTGGCACCGTTTCACAGGTAGTTTTGATGCCACAGCTCTGATGGGCAGGTGGGATACTCCCAGCGCCCGTCACAGTGAGAGGCGTCATCACAGACAGTATATGGATACTTCAGGAGGCAGCTCTCAGGGAGGCATGTGAGGACGGGGGGGTAGGTCAAGTGGGGACACATGGGTAACTCCAGGGGTGGGCATATCGCTGTAGGTTGGGTTACCTGCTATGGAGACTGCCCAGTATTGCAGCCTATGCTCGTGCCTCACATTGCCATTGGTAAGCCCTGGTAGCCTCCGCCCACCACATGCATTACACCAGTGCTGCAATGCATGCAGGTATGGTGGGGGACTGGAGGCAACACCGTGGAGTGTTTAGACACACACTGGTAACATTACAGAACTGCAACCGTTACAGGAACCGTTGAAACCACCTCACAACAGGTTTCTATAATGGTTCCGAAAACACCTTCTGTAACATTACCAGTGTAAATGCAAACCATTACGGTAACGGTTTAAGCCCTCTGTAATGTTACCGAACTGTTTTACTGGTGTAGTGTGGACAGGGCCTTTGTGACATCTGTATACAGCACTCTTCACCAGTCCACCTCAAGCAACAGAACCCTATGTCAGGCCACCTCTGTCCAAAGCCCCCTACACCAGACCACCTCCATCCAAAGCACCCACCAGCCACCTCTCCCAATGGCCCCCACCATACTAGCTTTCCCCCCACCACAGCCCCAATTTAAATTCCCCTCACTCCACATCTTTGGACAATAGTCTCCCTACCACCATGCTCCAACACTAGCCCCCTTCCTCTACAACACAAGACAGTTGCCCAGACACTAGGCCCCACCCTCCAAAGTACCCTAAACTAGCCCCCTTCCTCCACTGCCCCAGTCATCACCCTCCCTCCCTCCCTGATGACCACCAATATCTTGACCTCCACTGTCCCACAAAATGACCCTGTTTCCTCCACAGCCACAGTACTAACCCTCTCCTTCCAAGGTCCCTGATATTTTCATTCTCTCTCTCTCACTCACTCACTCTCTCACTGTCTCTCGCCTCCCTCTGGCACACACTGTAATGGGCATGGCCACAGCATTACAGTCAACCCACATATAGGTAGAATCTGAGTCTCTTACCTGAGGAAAAGCAAGCTAGAGGTAGGTCTTTAAGGGATGATGTACAGGGGACCCTGTAAAATAAAGCACAAAAAAGGGTCACAAAGGATCTGCAGTTCTGAGAGAGTAAATAGGATGGAAAGAACAAGTTAAAGACAGATGATACTTATCTGATGAGGAAGAACAATTTGTGTCCTGTCAGACCTATAAAATAAAATCAGGTTAATATGGAGAAAATACTGTAGCAAGAGCAGAAACAGAGAGCTGAGAAATGCAACAGGTATAGAACAGCACAGAAGTAAGGAAAAGGGTACATTTAGAATTAAAGGTACAGTCAGGTCAATGTAGGAAAAAAAGACACAGAGAAAGGAAATCAAATAATACAGGAAATACAAGAGAATGCATTTGGGAAGGGGCTCAGCTAAATCCTCTTAGTGCACTAGATGTCCAGTGGTCAGTCTTTTAGAACAGTAGCACAGGTGGGTCAGTGGAGCTTCTGAGGCGCTAATGGCTCAACTTTAATGAAATGGGGAAAGGGTTGGGGAAACTGATTAACCAGGAAAAGCACACTAAGCCAAAGCTTGTTTTCAGGTGTGAGCTAAGAGCACAGGGAAATTAAGTGATTTGCACAAGGTTATACAGTATGTAACAAAGGGCTGTGGGATTCAAACCCTGGTCTCCAGGTTTTCTGCTCAGTTCAAAAGGTGCAGTGTGGTGCATACTTTCAAGTTCTATTTTTATAGGCACAGGATTTGACTGACAACAGGAACTTTCTGTTTAGGGGCAGGAAGTGAGTGATCACAGAACCACCAAGGACCCACCATCCTAGAAGGGCAAGAGTAGCTCTACGGTCCCCTCTAGCTGCTGGAGGTCTGCCTCTGAACAAGTAAGCGGTCTACTGAGAAATATAGGATATTCTTGTCTCAGAACAGGACAATCAGGAGCTTAAAGGGCACACAGGCAGAAAGTAAGGAGAGAGAAAAAAAAACAGAGGAAAGAGTAAGGATTGCAAACAGTTAAGGGGTCAGAAATAAGACATGATTGGAGTGGTGCAGTGCAGTGGCTGTGGAGCAGCAGTCTTCTGGAGACGTTCTGGAGGATGCGGTGTTGTCCCATCTGCAGGCACCTCTCTGGGCTGAGGGCGGAGGTTGCTCATCTCCAGGCTGAGTTGGCCAGGATTTGTGGGACCTCCTCTTCCATCCAGGGACCACCAGTGCCACTGCCGTTGCCTCAGAGGTTGCCAAGAAAGAGGAGCGGTTGGACCACAGTGGGCTCAGGGAGAGTGAGGGTGGTGGAAAAGAGGCACATACCTCCAGTTGTACCTCTCCACAATTCCTATGCCATTCTGGCAAAGTGTGGTTCCTCTATGGAGGCACCTACAGTGGAGACCAAGGAGGATGCTGGGAACCTCCACAAAGGAGACCCACAGGAGGGTGGCAGGGGACCCTGCAGGGGAAGGAAACAACTCCTGGTGGGGGACTCCATTGTTAGGAAGGTAGAACTGGACAAGGAAGGGGAGAGGGAGGTAAGGTGCCTGCCTGGCGCCATGGCTTGGAGGGACAGGGAGAATCCTCAGGATTGCGGAGCAGCTGCACAGGGAGGAGCTGGATGTCATTGTCCACTTAGAGACAAATGACCTGGCTAAGAAAGGGATTAGAGAGTGCAGGAAGAGTTTGTGGAATTGGGAGGGCCTTAGTCAAGTAGCACACGGTAACCTTCTCGGAGGTGCTACCCATCTATGGCATAGGAGAGGCTAGGGTGTTCCGCACCATGGGATTCAATCAGTGGTTGAAAAACTGGTGTGGAGCTCAGGGATTTGGCTTCATTGGGGACCGGGGGTCCACCTGGAGTGATGCAAGCCTATACTGGCATGATGGGCTGCATCTTTCCAGGAGGGGAACCAGAATCCTAGGTGATAGGTTTAAATGCTTCATTGGCAAGCTTTTAAACTAGCCAAGGGGGGAGGCACTGGAAAGGAGCAGGAAAATCCTAGCCCCCAAACAATCACGGTAGTAAGTGTGGCAAACACCAACATGGAGGTGTCGATAGGGAGAAGGGCGGGGTAAATGGAGAAAGTGACAAAGGCAAGAAGGACAGGGATGGGGCAAAAGGGGGTAAGGCCATCAGGAAATGGAGGGTAATGAGTACCAATGCCCATAGTCTGGGCAACAAGCTCCCTGAGCTGGTGGCCTTAATGGTAGAGGATGCCTGGATATCGTAGAGTCACAGAAACATGGTACACAGAGAACCATGACTTGGATGTTAACATACCAGGGTACATAACCTACAGGAGAGACAGGCAGGGAGAAGAGGGGAGGAGTAGCTCTCTATGTAAAGGAAGGGATAAAAGCAACTGAACAAAAGAGTAAACAGGAGGAGAGGAGGCATTGTGGGTCACCTTGGAGACTGGAAAGGGCACCACAATCCGCACAGGGGTTGTGTACAGACCCCCATGTCAGGGGGAAGGAATGGACAAGGATATGATGGAAGGCATTCTTAGAATGGCAGAGAAAGGGGAGATACTGTTGATGGGAGACCTGAATATGCCAGATGTTAACTGGATCACATTTGCTGCAGCGACATCCAAGAGCAGGGCCATTCTTGACGCCCTACAGGTGGCAGGCATTAGACAGCTAGTTTCGGAACCCACTCATGAGGGAGCAATCTTAGACCTCGTACTCTCAAACGGGGGCAGTGAGAGGATCTCAGAGCTAGAAGTGGGTTGCCATCTGGGGACAAGTGACCATCAAACAGTGTGGTTCACGTTAAACTCAGCTACAGAGTCAAGCCATACAAAAGTGAGGGTACTGGACTTTAGGAGGGCTGACTTTGGCAAGATAGGAGAGTGCCTCAGAAAAGCACTCAGCAAACAGGCTAGAAGGAGGTGTGGAGCAACAATGGGAATTATCAAACTGCCATCACAGAGGCAACAAGCCTTTGTGTGAAGCAAATAAACAAATCAAAACGAAAGAAAAGCCACTATGGTTCTCAAGAGGTGGCTGTGAAAGTCAGGAAGAAAAGATAGCATTCCAGAAGTATAAGGAAACACAGAAGGAGCAGGACAGAGAGCTGTACCAGTTAAGGCAGAAAGAAGCAGGGAGGAAGTCAGAATAGCAAATGCCCAAACTGAGGAAAAGATAGACAACTCAGTTAAGAAGGGGATAAAACCTTTATAGGTACATCAGCGGCATGAAAAGACAAAGGAGGGATAGTGAGACTGAATAGAATAAACGGTGGGTGGGCAGAGGGGACAGGAAAAGCAGGAATACTGAGCAGAATATTTCTGCTCAGCATTCACAAAAGAGGAGGGGAAGTGCCTAATCCAATTAACAGAAGCACTCTTGATAGGGGTCGATCCCAGTCCTTTCACAGAAGAAAGGGTTCTGCAAGAACTCCTAAAACTGAAGGTGGACAAAGCAATGGGTCCTGATGGAATTCACCCAGAATTCTAAAAGATTAAGGAAGGAACTAGTGAAACCACTGGCTACTTTTTTAATAAATCATGGAGGATAGTGTGGTACCAGAGGACTGGAGGAAGACGGATGTGATTCCCTTCACAAAAGTGGGACCAAGACAGAGGCAGGAAACTACAGACCTGTCAGTCTGACCTCTGTGGTAGGGAAAGTGATGGAGTCACTTCTGAAGGAAAGAATAGTTGAGTACCTAGAGGTCAGTGGAGCACAGGATCCAAGGCAGCATGGGTTCACAGCGGGAAGGTCATGTCAGACCAATCTAATAGATTTCTTTGACTGGGTGACCAAAGTAGTAGACCAGGGAGGGGCTGTGGACATGGCCTACCTAGACTTTAGCAAGGCATTTGACACAGTCCCACACAAAAGATTATTAGTCAAATTAACCAGCCTGGGAGTGGGTCCCAGGGTGGTAGCCTGGGTAAAACATTGGCTGGACAACAGGACACAGAAGGTAATTGTAAATGGAGTCCACTCTGAAGAAAGGGGGGTTACTAGTGGGGTACCGCAGGGTTCAGTATTGGGTCCAGTCCTTTTTAATGTCTTCATCAGTGGCATTGCAGAGGGACTGGAAGGAAAAGTATGCCTTTTTGCAGATGACACAAAGATCTGCAACAGGGTTGATACACAAGGAGGCGTGGAAAGGATGAAAAGGGACTTGGCAAGGTTGGAGGAATGGTCAGACATATGGCAGCTAGGATTCAATGCAAAAAAGTGCAAAATAATGCACCTGGGAAACAAGAACCCAGGGGAAGAATACACAATGGGTGGGGAGGTAGTAACAACAACAAAACAGGAAAGGGACCTGGGGGTAATCATATCAGATGACCTTAAGGTTAGCAAGCAATGTGAGAAGGCAGTAGGGAGGGCCGGGGTATACTGGGATGTATAGGGAGAGGCAGCAGCAGAAAACAGGAAGTTGTTATCCCTCTGTACAGACAGTTGGTGAGACCCCATCTGGAATACTCTGTCCGGTTCTGAGACCCCATTTCCGCAAGGACATAGACAGGATAGAGGCAGTCCAGAGGAGGGCAACTAAAATGGTGCAGGGTCTGCAAGAGAAGCCTATGAGGAGAGACTAAAGGAGCTTAATATGTATACCCTTGAGGAAAGAAGGAGAGGGGGGACATGATAGAAACTTTCAAGTACCTCAAGGGAATCAACAAAGTCCAAGAGGGTAGCATCTTTCAGAAAAGAGACTTGCAAGAACAAGGGACACAATTTAAAGATAGAAGGAGGGCGGTTCAGGGCAAGTGAGGAAGTATTATTTCACAGAAAGGGTAGTGGATGCATGGAACAGCCTTCCTGAGGAAGTTGTGGAGTCTAAAACTGTGGGAGAATTCAAGAATGCATGGGACAGACATAAGGCAATTCTTGTTGGGGGGCAGGAAGATATAGGCTGTTGGTTAAATAGGATCTGCAGCCTATCCTGTAGGTAGGGAAATGGGCATACTAGATGGGCCTAGCGGTCCTTATCTGCCGTCAAAGTCTATGTTTCTATGTTTCTATGTCCTATGCAGCACAGAGTGCTGAGCACGTCCATAGTGGCTGTAAGCTTTTCAAGCTAAAAATTGCCGTTTTCACTGTGAGCACACAGCGAAAAATGATTTTTTCACAGAAGCAAGACTGCATTTGATTTTGTGCACAATTAGCAGCCAATCAGTGCATTGAGAAAATTAGCCCCTTTCCCATCTAAGACAGATGTGACACAGCAAATATTTGGATTGCATTCCTAGTTTAGCACAGTTGGCAGCCAAACAGGACTTGGAGCAACAGCCGCCACCCCTTACAGCAACCTGATGCCTGTGCTCCAATCCATCTAGCAAGGGGAGGTCAAGTGGTTCCACAATGCAATACTGCATTCCTTTTTTAACACAGCTGGCAGCTGAATGGGACTTGGAGCAACATCCCATACCTTTCCAGCAATCTGAGGCTCAGCGGTTCCATGATGCAAGGCTGCATTCCTTTTTGAGTACAGTCGGCAGCAGAACGGGACATGGATCAACACCACCCACCTTTCCAGCAACAGGAGGTTAAGCAGCTCCATGAAGCAAGGCTGCAGGACAGAGAAATAACCTTGTTTTTTTAGCTGCAACAAGCATATTAGTTAAATATGACAAGTTAGAGCTTATGTAATATGTCACGGAGACACCTGGTTTTCACGGTAATCGTGAAATCCATGCACTGCGTGAAAAACTTACAGCCTTGTCCAATGTGTAACCATGTCCTGCAGACTGTGACGCAATCATTTGCTCAGATGCATGGGTCGAGCCCCCAACAGCTACTGGCTCTCCCGGCCTTCCTCCCCACTGGCACCTACAGGCTCCTTGACCCTCTTTCCCCTTCAGCAACTACTACTTGCAACCCCCCCAAGCACCATTTGAACCCCCGTCTCCTCCCAACCCCCAAGCTCTGTAGTGAACTCCTGTAGCCCACACATCACTGTTATTAAATGGGAAGATAGATCTACAGATTCATAGCTCAAAGTTTAATGCCAGTACTGCAGTAATTAAATCCAACTCCCTTCAAGTTTGAATTTTAATAGAACAGCTGCCCCCTCAAATATCTAAGTCTTTTCTTCTACCTTACTTAATCTCAGGTTTGAATTCACAGGCTACAGTACAGCACAGACCCCTCAATCTTCCATTAAAATTTAATTTACTGCATTAACCAATAAACCCAACCCCCTTCCCCCTCACTCAGATTTGAATTTGCAGAAATACAGCAGCTTCTTGCTAATGGCTGGGATTGTGGAGAGACCCTTGACTTTTACTTGTATATTATTTTCAAACTTTTTGTGGCCCCTCCTTCAGATCTGACAGATCTTGCTCTGTAGGTACAGTTTGGCCTAGATGTTTTTCATCAAATTACTGTTTAAAAGATAAACAAAAAAATTCTACCTTTTCCTCAGCCTGCTCCAACTTTTTATTCTGTTTGCAGACCATTTCTTGTTGCTTGGTATAAGAATGTTTTGAAGTCTGTCTGTAGTAGCTGGTTTCATGCAGTACTCACTGAAGCATGCCTTTTCTAATGGCTCAGAGTTGTGCACATTCCATCCTGAACCCTTCTGTTAGTGCCACAATGAAAAGGGTCCCCAGGTGCACATGTGCCTGTGGAATATTCCTACTCGACCTAAGATTTGTGCTGCTGTCTCCAAGCTGGCATATTTTCAATGCAATGCCTTCCAGAGAAATGTACCCATTCATTCTGGTTTTCTTTTCTTTTACTCATAGTTTTTTTGCTGTTTGATATTTTTTCTACATTTTGCTTTGTTTGTTAGAAGGAACCTAAATAAGCCCCCAACAGAAAAAAATAGGAACAACTAAAAGGTAGGAAAGCCATGTGCATGACAAAACAACATTGTTGAAATGACTTTTTCTGGGCTTCTGAAAATCTTGTCAGGCAGATGGACTTTTAGCCGTACCTGCTAGTGGCTGTAAAAGTTATTTTCAGCTACTGGAAATGACAAAGGGGATAATGGCAAAAGGAGGTGCAGCACAAAAAACAAACAAACAAAAAAAAAACACGACTGTGGTTAAAAGGGGGACTTGAGAGAGGGTGCAACAGTGAAATGGAGAATATTAATTGGAGACTACAGTAATGAACAAGAAGTGACGACTTCTTGTAGTGGAAAGGGAAGTCAAAGAAATTAAGCTGGGACTACAAAAGAAAATGTAAATAGGGGGCATGAGACCCAAGAGGGCAACCACACTATTCCTCCTGGGGGGGGGGCTGAGTGCCATCCAGCTGAGGAATTTTCTCCAGCTTTTGCACCCTTCCAGCTTCTCTCAATGGCCACCTTCAGTTCAGGTTGCTGTGTAGAGACACATGATGTATGGTTACCTACAATGTTACGGCCATCACCAATCTACCACAGATGATGCTCAAGCTGTGGGAGAATTTCCTGGGCACAGTAGTTGCTAATGGGGACTACTGAGGCTACTGGCAACTTGTTTGGGCAGAATATGCCTAAAGTAAACATGTTTTTCTCTCCTGCAGATGAACTAAATTGGTCCAAAGGGGACCACAAGCACACTATCATGCCCTGCCTGAGATACCTGGTGACAGCAGTTTCTTTTGGTAGGGCTCCTGGACACTGCTACTTGGAGGCACTGCTGTATTCTGTCCCACCCAACAGCAGGAACCCCTTTCCCACAGACAAGCTACCCCCTGCAGCTGCCACTCCCTCTCTGGGGAGTGGAAGAGCCACAGCAGAGAAGTGCTGCTCAGCTTTGTGTACTGGGAGGAGTTGCTGCCTGGGTGGGGGGAAACATGGCTGCTTAGGGGGGTCCAGACCCACAGACTATGCTTTTACTGAGGGATGCTATGTGTCTAGCAGTTGTGCAAAGTAGCTCATGGGAACAGATTCAGGCAGCTTAAGGGAGTAGAAGTCATTCTTGAGTGACACACGTACCTCAGGCTCATCTCACCTTCAACCATTCCTCCCAGCATATGGAATGGCCACTCCCCCTCTGATTCCACTCAGCACAGATGGTAGGCTCCTGAGACAACCCACCCTGGTGGCAGGCACTACACATGGCATTTCATTGTGGTTGTACCGCATGTGCTTCCAACCAGTGTCACTGCACTGTTCCTGCACATGCTCTGCCGGTACCATGCTGTGCCATGTGCAGTGCTGTTACTTTACAATGCAACATGTGTTACTGATACTTTACTGTGCCATGAGAACTGCTATCACTTCTCTGTGCCACATGCACTGGAAAAAGATGTGCTCTTCAATATGAAGTGGAGACACTGCTGGACCACATGCAGTGGCAGCCCCGTATTAAGCCACGTGCAGTGCATTCACCACAGCGCATCACAAACAGTGCTGATACAGCAATGTGTCAGTTGCAGGGCTGACATTCCGCAGTTCAATATGCACTGCTAACACCGCACAGTGCCATGTGCACTGCTGTCAGTCATGGTGCCACATCCTATGCAGGCATTGCGATTTGCTAGATGACATGCAGATACTGTGCGGTGCTACATACACTGCCAACACCACACTGTGCATTGTTATCAGTAAGCTGTGCCACTTGCACTGCTTGCACATCACTGTGCCACAGGCAATGCTGACACAACACTGCCATGTGGCATACTACCGTTTAACACTATGTTGTGCCATGGTGATGCTGACACAGCACTTTGCCTCATGCAATGCAGACACTGTACTGTATCACATGTAACACTGTACTGTGTCACATGTGATACCAACATTGTGCTGTGCCATGTAGGGCTCCTTATAAGATATATTCAGAGTGGGTACTGCTCACTTTTGAACACCGGTAAGTAAAGCCAAATATTCATGCATACAAATGGAAAAATGCGGTGTGTGAGGAGCACACATTAAAATGCTACAAAAAATCACTTGTGTTATTTGCCTTATTTTATTATTGTGTTTTTGTCAATATTACCCAGTGAAATTAATGAAGAGCACAGCTGAGCACTTTACAGTTTAACTTTGTCGGCCTGCCAACGCAGTGGTATACCTTTCACTTGTGACCTGACATTCTGGGTTTGGAAGTGAGCCCAGAATGTCAGAGGGCTAGCTGGGGAGAGGAGGATTGAATGACTCATAGACTGCTCTCCTCTTCAGGGGTGAGGGAAGCATCCAGCTTTTGACCAACCACTGGTGGAGAGTGGGGGTCTGACAGCCTGTGCTTGAGATCTTTGTGAGGTGTGTCAGACATCCAACGCTCTTTGCTCCACTATGTCATTGCATGCCATGCCTCCCTGGGGATCAGCATATTCAGAAAGACAACATCGGCCACGCAGGAGGACGTCCACCGTCAATTAGACCTATGCAACCAACTTAGGCACTCCCCCCTCCCCAAGATCACAAAGCAGCATCCATTTGGGGAGAGAGTAGGGTCTGCTATAGCACAGTAGGAAGGCATTTTAGGCCACACTAGGAAGGCCAAGAGGTCCTTTTCTGCTGACAACTTCTATATTTCTATAAGAAGTCCCTCACCAACAGCCCTGCCATGGGGGTAAGTCAAGATGCATTCCAGTGGGGTGGGTAAATCCCTGGAGATGGGGGCTAGGTGGCGGGGTTGGACAGATGGTGACCGTACAATGGCAAAAAAAGCACTTTGCAACTTATTACATTTTTTTTTTTTCTACTGAGTGGGATGATTTGGGGGGCTTCTCAGCTCTGTTCCTCTCCCTGCAGATCAGTGCTTGTGTGCCCCGGGGTCACCTCATGGAAGGGTACCACCACAGAGTCCCCAATGGCAGGGCCAAGGGAGGGTGGAAGGGCCATACTCCCACCCCCCACCTGAGACAGTCTAGTTCAGACCACGGTTAGGGTGGCAGTACGGGGCCACAGACAAACATGCAGGGCTTCACTAAAATGCCAGCTTCCATTTTCCAGTTTTCTCCCATCCCTTCTACAGCCAGTGTGAGGCATGCATGTAGAGGCATGCAAGCATCTCCAGCCCAGTGTACCTCTCTTCTGCATCACCCTAGCCTGTACTGTTACCAGTCAGAGGTTGGGGGCATACAAGTCTTCCCTCTCTGGAAAAGGAGAGCAGTTCCAAGCTCTGTATCTCCCCCTTCCAAGCTGACCCCAGCAACTGGAATCCACTTACAAACTCAGGTCATCAACGTAGAGTGACATGTGGCATCCAGCACCTCAATCCCTCAGCACCACTGGTCCAGCCTCTTTATATGATTAAAAAAATATACATATATATATATATATATATATATATATATATATAACACACACACACACACACAGTATTTACTGTATATAAGCATTGTGACGGGAAATTGCATTGCCCCTTTAAAATGTTTTATCATTAAGCACTATAAATAGAGGGTTTTGCATTCTCAACATCACACCTTGACAAAATGCATAGGGCATCTGTGAAGCATGAGCTGTGAGACTGTGTGACATACAATGAATTCAACAAAGGTAAATACTGTCCTGCAACACAGCAGTGTCCTTTTGCATTTGATGAACACTGATGAATGATGGGCCAACTTCATGTAACTGTTAGAGCCAGAAGTGATCACTCTGACACCCACGTGTAGTGGGCAGTGTTTGGAGTCCCAGCATGGGCTTGGGGATGGGCCTGGGAGCCTGCAGCTAGGGAGGGGGAAAACCAGATTCCATGGCTGGCTTGGTGGGTCTTCAGGTACTAAGAGCCACAGCTGAGTGGAATCAGTATACAGCTGCAGTTGTTGGAGGATGGGGACTATATGAACCTGCAATCTGGCAAGTTGAGTTTTTGTTGAGTGCTTTCTGAAAGTTTAAGATTTCAATCTGTGCTCAAATGCAACTCTAATTAACATATTCTGAAACTAACTTCCTGAGCTAGTACTCAGTTACTAATTTAAATACTCAAAAAGCATTCAAGTGCACAAGTTGAGTTTTGTTGAGTGCTGGTTTAAAGTGCTCAACACCTAGCACTCAAAAAGCGCTGGTGACTGCGGTTCTCAATGGGTTATTCTGTGGAATCTTTATACTACTTCTGATTGCTAATGACTTTTTTCTTAACCTTGTATATATGCGCCCTACTGCTTCCTCTCTCCACTCTCTCGGACATCCTCTCTTGGACGATCCACCCTCATCGTGGTCTGCCCCTAGAGTACACAGTTCCACTAACCTAGGTGCCCAGTTAACCCCCCCCGGGTAGGGTGAGGAGGGACCCCCCATTCTTACCTCCTCAGAACCATACATACTGTGACATGGAGCCAGTACAGAGGAGTCTGCCTCGATGAGCCAAAGACGTGCAGTGAGGTGTCATCGCCTAAGAAAGACCGTGTTTTTTTTTTCTCTTGTTCGTCCAACGTTGGAGTGCAATGAGGGCCAATAAGCTAGGAGGTGCACTGAGATGTGCCTCCTGCTGTACCCCTCTGCCGACATCTGCCCAATGCCCTTACTGCTTCCCTCAACTACCGCACATTCCACCCAAGCTCATTCTAGTACTGCCTTTTGCTCTGAATTTACTTCCCTATGTCCCCTCTTTATTCTGCTGCACTTTCTTTATGTATTTGTTTTCTTTGGGGCATCTGAACTTCCCTGACTGTCCTCCTTCGCAGCCAATTCAAACTCCTCTAATGGCCATTACTGGCCACTCTCAGTATCCTCCACGACATCCAGGATGCTGAATCCATAACAACCAGCTGTCCAGTGCAAGCTGGACCTTAGATGTGACACTGGCTTGTGCCACCTTTACTGGGCAGGCTGCAATAAGAAGAAAAAAATGTTTTAACTGCAGACAAGCACTTTATTTTTATATGGCTCTGGCCACTATGTTCACCCCCCTCCTCTTGCAACCTAAACTATAGGGGCACCTGGGGTCACCTTACTGGGGCTTGTTGGCATCAGCAGAGCTTACTGTTGTCCCAACCTTTGGGGATATTACACACCTGCCTTTGCTGCCCAATAAAACATACTCAGAAATGAAACTACCTCTAAAACAAGAGGCTGTCATAGCTCCCCTCATTTTGATGGCTGCTCCTTCCTCATCTGTGTACAAAAGTAACGGTCCTCTTCATGAGCTTCCGACGGGAAGTAACATCCCACACCGATTTCCTTTCCTATTGGCCTGGTATCTGGTCTGAGCCAGGATGGTTTGCTGTTGCTACGCAAATATCGAGAACAAAATGCATTGAAATGAATGGGCCTATATACAGTACATTTCGATGGGACCATTAATTTCAATGGAGATTTTTCTGGTCATTTTATGCTGGGCTAGTGAAATTGCTGTTGGGTCAGTGGATTTTTCTTATCACTAGCCCTGATAGCTAGTGGCTAAAAAAGTTAGTATCAACCCCGTGACAATCTGTAAAATCTCCAGCATCACAATGCAGGGTGGCCACAGATGAGAAAGGGACTGTACCATACCTCTCAGCAGTCTCTTAGTGACATGTCCCTCATTTTATCCCTCAGGATTGCTGTGTTCCTCACTGTAAATGGTGTTGTCAAGGTGCTGTAGCAAAAAGTTAGTCTTCAGCTTTGGGGGTCCAGCTGCAGGGAGAGGGTCCAGCTTCAAGGTGGGGGTCCAGCTATAGGGGACCAGTTCTGGAGAAACTGATCCCATACCTCTTAACTGTCCCTCATTACAATATAGCATCATGGCAACAACCATCTGGACTCTGATTGTAATGGATGCAGATTTAATTATGGCTTAAACTCCCCATCCCCAATCATATAACTAATTCATGGGTACTTTATAGTCCAGGTGAGGGAACCTCTTTGGAGATGCAGATTCTGGAGAGTGGATGGAGAGTACCTGTAAAACAAAAGGTTACACAGTAGTCAAAGGGGACCCACAGTTCTTAGGGAAAAGTAGTACAGATAGATCATAAATAAAACTATCCTTAATGGCCATTAATGTATTGCCACAAGAGGACTGTTATTTTCATAGTAATAAAAAGCTCATTTGGACAGTTTTAATGGCAATTAATGGATCAGCGATGCGTGACCATCATTTTCATGGCAATGAAAAGCTCATTGCTCAGTTCAATGATTATTAAATATGTCATTAAAATAGCCTGATACAAAATTTAAGGGGCATACCACACACATTAAATACTTAATGGATACCTGTAGTGGTTAATTTAAGGCATGGGTGAGTAAATTAATGGTTTGTGCCCATGAAACATCAGCAATTAATGGAAATGTAATGGGAATAAAAACTGGCCATTAAAAAGGGTTATACAAAATGTAATCATGAAAAGTAATGGGTTTGCATGAAGAAAATGGAAGATTAATGGAATTTAATTGAATTTTAATGGATTTCAATGAAGCAGTGATATTCCATTCAATTTGGGAACTTAACTGAAGATTGTTATTGTAATTGTCATATACTGTGCAGCTCATAATGTGTTTCTTTATCAGTGTATGTTTCATTTTGTATTTCTTCCAAACTTTGTTTGATTTTGTTGTGTACCATGTTGGTATCACAGTGGTATCAAATTTCTAGATGCACTGATACCACAGTGATACCAAATAAGCTTGGGATTTACATGTGCACCAATCTACTCCTCTAACATAATACCCTTGTGGTGACATTACAAAATACTGATACCACAGTGGTACCAAATAAGTCTTGGTGGTATATAGAAAACAGTGTCGTACTACCATTGCATTATCATTGGGAACTTCTAGGGCAAAATAGAGTCCCACATGAAAGTGGATTCAAAATGATGTAATACCACTGTGGTACCATTACCCATTTACCAGTCCGGGCAACCTGCCAAAATCACCATAGGGATGCCACTGTACCATGGCACTACCTCTGAGACCAGAAACCTGACTGGGTTGACACCATTGTACTACCAGACTACCACTGGGTAGTACCATTGCACAATTTCAGGCATACCCAGGTACTGCCATTGACAGAACACTGTGTTGTCATTGCAACACATCTGGTAAGGGTAACTCAGCTGATTTGTTACCTAAGCTTCTCACATTAAGTGAGACCACTCTCCAACCTGTTCTTTTTTCTCCCCTCCTTGATCCTCCCCCCTCTTAATACCCCCATGCCACTTCCCCTATTCCTTCCCTGATACCATGGGAGATAAGCTTGTTTGACTCCCCTCTTTGGGATCCCTGCCTACCAGCTGTTCACTCACTACCCCCCACCTAGTTTAAATCCACCTTCATTGCTATGTACCCCTCTAACTTCTGCTTTAATACCCCTTTCCCCTCCCTACTCATGTGTAGCCTATCCCCTACATATAGATCATTATTGTCCAAGTCCTGCCCCAGCCTCTCACTACCCGTGCCCCTTGGATTGGCACCATTCTCCCAAACATGTGTTGAACTCCCCAATCCTTCCTTTCCTCACCGTACTCACACAGGGTACTGGACTACCTGCTAGAAGGCCAATGATTCCCCCATCTCTTCATGCAGCCTTCCCGTATCCTCAAACCTCTATCTCACTACTTCCACAATCTCCCCACTAGATCTTTCATACCCACATGCACCACTATATGTGGTTTCTTCCTACCCCTCATTGCACACTTTAGAATTGACTGACCGGCCCTGACTGCCATTAACCCAGTTATGGACTCCACCCATATGTGACTATGCCTTTCTCCCTTACTACCCCATCTGATCCCTTTAAGTAAGGAATCCCTCAACACCAATACACTGCCTCCTCAGTCCTCATCCCTGCCCTCACCCTTTTATCCAGGTGCTCATTTCTAGAGTTTGGCATGTTTGTGGCTCTATCCTTCCCCCATGCAGTTCCCACCCTCTTCATCCCAGACCTGTCCCCCCTTCACTGCTCTCTCACTATCCTCCACATCCCTCCCTTCCACCCTGAGCCCCCCCCCTCTCTGCTATGCCTCTCTTGTCTTCCCTACCAGCATTGCTTCTCTCTTCTTTACCCCTCCTCCCTTCATCCACCATTCCAGCTGTGCCCCTCCCCCTTTACCCCTGTCACTTTCTCTTTACAGACTACTGTCCCTTGTGCAGTCCCCTCTTGTACCCACTCCTGCCCCCTCCTGGAGCACCCTTCCCTCTCCTCCTCCCCCATCAATGTGGCCAGCACTGCAAGCCTAGTTCCTGCCCCCTCTATACTGCTGTGCATTGGCACCTCCCTTCTGACCTGAGTCTTCCCTCCATAGTGCAGACCTCTGACTGTTATGCTCCTAGTCCCCTCCCTTCCCTTGAACCGATGTTCCTCCCATGTGGTGCCCTCATGTTACTTCAAGGTGGAGGCCCTCAGGCCCTTGATTCCTCCCCATCTTCCCCAGCTCTGTACTAAGCCACAGCACTTCCTCCTCGAGAATCCTCAGCCTGTGACAGATTGGACACCCTCCTAGCTTCCACAATATGTTCATCCATACTGCCGCTCTACATCCATTGAAGCCCGCTATTCTATCCCTGTTGACCACCCTAGCATCCTGCTTCCCCCTGTACCCCCCTCCCTAGCTGTCCCCGTCCACCCCATTAGTGCCACTCCCCCAGTGTGTGCATCCCCACACCACTCCATTTGCCCACTGAAATGTCCTACTGTCCATGTTATTTCTTACTCTGCACTCACCTTTTCATATCTTCTTAAACAGTAAGTCAGTTGTTCATTAAACAGTAATCTCTACCACTACTACTATTTTTTCTTATGCTAAATCACCGCTTAAAATGCCACTAACTACCTTACTGAAAATAAAGTACAGCCATGTATAGACAGTACTGCCAAAACAGACTCACCATCTGCCTTCATTCCACATCCACATAATGATCAGCTCCTTCCTGACATTCTTCTGTGTACCACTTCTCCACCTGGAGTTGCCTGCATTTCTTCCTTGGGCCCAGCCTCCTGCTCCTCCCCTCGTGCAGCTGCCCAATCCCAGGCAAGCTCCCAGGGATTTAAACAGCCATGGTGGAGGGAGCAGGTAGGGGGGCTTTTCAAACCATGTTACCACACTCCTGCAGCTGTTCCAACTTCTTTCTTCCCCGAAGTGCCAACTGCACTTTTAAAGGACAGCCAAACTTGCTGTGGCTGCCCTGATTGATCCCCCAGTCATCTCTCCTTAAGTGACCAATTGAAGCCACTGCTTTCTGCCTCCTGGCAGCCAAATGGTCACCCCTCAAGCTGCAAACTGCTCCTGCAGCAGATTCTCCTTCCCTTGGGAGAGCCGACCACGCTCCTGCAGCTGCTCTAACTTCTTGCAATATGCCAGGTAACCGCTAGGGCTTACTAACTAAATGACTTGAGGAAGCACATGCATGGGCAGCATTGTTTCTGCACAATGCCACCTGCTGACTCTTTAAGAACCCTGTAGATAACTATTTATATTTTTAGCATTTGAAAACAGTGACGTCAAAAGATGCCAAACACTACAACCTGTTGTGACTGAGGCCATTGTGATGGAAGTACCTGGATATCTTTAGTCATGATGGAGCATGATGCTGGGCATCACTGTCACTGGAGTGTTGGAGAGGCACTGCAAGGCCATGTTACTAGTGCAGATAAAGTTATTTGCCTGCCTGCAGTACAAGTCAAATAAATCTGATCAATAACCAACTCAGGATGGGCTGAAGTTCTGCAAAGAGGAAGGGGGTATGGTCAGGTAAATTAAATGGAAATCAAGAGGATTTGACCTATAGGATAAGGGAGGTAGCTAGTGCAGGAGTCAGCAGTTGCAGGAGTTAGATGTATGGGTTCACCGAGGGAAGGGCAGCAGGGCAGAGTAGCAAAAAATAGTAAACCACCGGCTGGAGCAAGAAAGCATAAAGGGGCAATTCTCACTTGAAAGCAGGAAACACAGCGGCATCAGCCAGGATGCAATACAGTATTTTATTTTATTTATTTATTTATTTATTTTTTAAACTCTAGGATTACAATTACCTTTGAGTAGAGACTGCTCGTTTACAAAGGTTCCATATCAAAGGATGGAGATAACATACAATGGTAGACAAGGTAACGGTAATAACATACAGAATAACTAATATTGTACATCAAATAGTTCAGTCAATCTGTTGCTGAAGAACAACCACAAGCTAGTTTCTAACAGGATTCATGGTGAAGACAGTATACTCAGCAGGAAAAGTCAGTAGGAAGCCAGATGAAAGGTGCCATTGTCAGACAAGTATGAAAAGAGTGAGGAGGACAGGGGCCAGTGGCCATACCAATGAGTGAGTCCAAAAAGAGGGGATGGGAGGGTGAGGGGGGTGAAAGGGTGAGAAGGATTCGGCTGGAGCCAAGAAAGCAAGGCTAGCATGTCTGGTTATAGCTACAGCTAGGGTAGAGGGTGGAGACTATATCTTAGGTGAGGTAGACACAAATAGATGGTGGTGACCATTGCTTAGGGGAGGCAGTGACAAGTTGAGGTAGAGGGGAGGAATAGCTGCAGTTGCCTTTTAAAGTGGCTTAGCATTGCAGCAGCAAGATTCTCTTTGTTAAGGATGTTGAACCACTGCAGAGCCCTGTGCATGAAAGATCTCTGGCCCAGCGAGGTCCGGTGCCTGTGGACATGGAAAGTCTGGTATAGAGAACTGCGAGTTGACTGGGTGCTGCTGTTCATAGTAAGGAGACTTGCAACACCTGTTGGCATGAGTCCAAGAAGAGCTTGTTTGGCTATCAGACAGGTCTGGTATTGTATTCTGCTAATGAGAGAGGTAGCCAACCAGTCTTGGTGTAAAGGTCACAGGTGTGCGTTAGGCGATCAGCCGGCATGAGAAGTCTACAGGCCTTGTTAAGTGTCAGTGATATTCTCCTAAGTGCAGTGGGGGAGGCTGAGCCACAAACGACTAGCCCATAGTCGACAATGGAGGTAACAGAGCTGTGGATGGCCAGTCTTAGGGCTTCAGGGGTCATGCAGTGTTTATACTTGTGGAGCAGGCCAAGACGTATGTTGGCAGACTTAGCAACCATCCCAATGTGCTGATGGTAGGAGAGTGAGCTGTCCAGGGTGATGCCAAAGTATTTTAACTCATGAACCTGCTGAAGTGTGGTCCCCCCCTTGATTATTGATGATGAGGGGTAGAGGTTTATACATACTATGAGCATTGCAGGAAGTCATGACTTTTGTCTTGCTATAATTCAAGACAAGTTTGTGGGAGCCAAACCATTTTTCCACTAGTCTGAAATCATGTTGTAGTTGACTCTCGAGTAGCTTAAAGTCCCAGTAGCTAGAAAAGAGGACCGCATCATCTGTGTAGAGTAGTATCCTCTGTTGGCAGATGCCAGGGAGGTGGTTTAGAAGTGAGAAAATAGTAAAGGGCCTAGTATAGACCCCTGAGGAACACCTGAGAGGACTGGTTTTTCAACTGAGGAGACACCAGAAATGTTAACACACAGTAATGGTGCAGTATATCACAAAATGCTGTTGTATGCTGCAGGGAACAGTGTAATTCAATAAAAATTAAGCCAATTTTCACTGCAGTATTTTGTGACATCATTTACTCTAGTTATTGCATTGCATCTGGCTGGCTGAGCTGCATGAGAGTTACATCTGGCAAAATTGACTGTTTTGGGCATTAAATAAACTTTGAAGTCCAGAATATATTGGAACTCACAGAGATCTTGTGAGTGAAGAAAATGACTGGAGAACCAAGGTGAAATTCTAGCTATTCCTAAGGGATAGGTCCCACAAGAAAAATAATAAGTGACTTCCATTTGAAGTGAGCGTGTCTGTGAAAAACAAGGAGGAAAGCAATATGACAAGCAGTTACACAGAGTTCATCTGGTCAAGTCAAGAGAAAATGGTAGGGGAGACAAAGGTCATCCAGAAAGGAACTTCATAACTGCAAGCAGCTCAGCACAGCACAGCACAGCACAGCAGTGGAATTCTAGTGGCATTGCCTATTACATGACTATGCATTGCTGACCAAATTTTGCCAGTTAGTAATTTTTAAAATTTCCATGATAAATTTTAACCTACTAAACCACATTTATTCAGCTTTATTAGAATCCGGGACCTATTTACGTGGCTATGTATGCCAAATTTTTGATGCATATCTGTGATAGCAGTAAAGCTACAAACATCCAAATATTTTGAAAAACTTCATACAATTTAACAAATAATTAAATTGTGAAATTATGAACTCCTGTCACTTACAATTTACATAACCAACTAACTCCTTATTTACAAGTTTCTAAGACTCTTCTATGGAAGTATTGTATGCATTCAAGTCTTCAATTATAAAGCTCCAAAGGTGGCTAAATTGTAAGTATAAAAATAGTTTCAGAAAATTTCACATAAATAATAAATTGCCAGATTTTGAACATTAATAAGTTCTGTGCCACTCATCTAAATATCAGGAAATGTGACATTCATATAGGGACTTTTACAAAAACCAAGCACTCCAAATTTCAGGTTTCTGGCTTACTGTACAAATGACGACTACAGTATGCACATTACATGGAGCCCTTGATAAATGGTTTCATGTGGCATCAGTTTTGTGGCTCACCGAGGCATTTGATCTTGTTGATCATGAGCTTTTTTTGTGCTCTCTGTCTAAGCTTGGTTTCTTGGATCATGCTGTATCCTGTTTCAGGAGTTACTTGATTGAAAGAATGTATTATACAGTTATTAGATGGTATACATTCAGGTAAACATTTAATTAAGTGTGGTGTGCCCCTGGGGTCAGTCCCTTATTAGTTTCTCTTTTTTTGAATGCAGTTCCTTCGGTTGCATTTTTTCTAGGCACATTCTTTATGTTGCTGATGCTGTTATGTTTTACAGTAGTTTGGGTGATAATATCTTAGCAATAAAAAAAAGGAAAAAATTGATTTCAGTAATTTACCTGTTTTTTTTTTTGCCCAATAAATAGTTACTTAACTTTAATAAAACCACATCTATTTTTTAAGGCTCTCATAAGTCTTCTTCCTCTGATTTTTATTTTTTGATTTAAAGGGACATTTAATTGACAGAGTAGATAATCCTGGATAGTCATTTTTCATTTCTGACTCATGTTGCTCAGTCAGTTGAGGTTATTCATAAAAGACTAGGTTTATTGAGTCATATTAATCACTTCCTAATATTGGAATCATGTAAATTGCTTGTCACTAGTCTTTTGTAACTTCAGGTTTTATTAAGACAGCAAGGAATAAAAAACACAAGATGGTATATACTATATAGGATAGTGAATGGGAACCCATATGCAGCTACAGTATTCTCATACCTAGTGGTTTCCATGATGACAAGAACCTCAAGAGCAAAGCTCAAGAAGTCTCTTTGGTCATGGAAACCACAAGGTATAGAGAATACTGTGGTTGTGTATTAGGGCTCCCATACACTTTTCTTTATATTGTATGGTGCCAAAACATAAAAGATTGCTTACTTTTTCATTGTTCCATCAAAGTGTTTGTTGATAGGGACCATCACATCCAGAATGTCCAGTTCATGCATGCCAGGAGTCTACCATGCCTTTCCTATGAACAGAACTGTTGGGGGAGGTTGCATTGTGCTGTGCCTACTAACACACAGTGAAGTCATTCTGCATTAGTAGATACATCACTAGTGCAGCAGAACAACTTTGTCATGTGTATGGATTTCCATACACAGTCGCGTTCTGCCACACACTATAAATGGATACATGACCTATAGTATACAATGTGACCAAGATTTCAATACCCATATGATTGTTACATTTTCAAAATAAGCCACATAAACATTATAGCTAGAATATCTGTATCTTCTCCAATACTTCACCTTCTAATAGGCTCCTAGTATACTGTAACATGGAATATTCTGTGAGAAAATTAGGATGCTGTATATCTGCCAGATATTACCTTTTTTTCCATTATGTGTTTATCCTCCTTAGTCTGCAGATGGGGAATCTGTTCTCCTCCAGGCTCCTGGTCACCAGTCCTGTGGTACTCCTGAGCCATAGTTCCACCATGGATCCCCTTCCCCCCATGGTGGAACAGGAGGGGGGGGAGACCTCCTGTAACATATATCCAGATCGGGCAAATATGGGCAGTCCTGAGGCAGCAGTGCAGGCATGCTGGTGGGGACTTCATGGAGTCTGCAGCGATTTTCCATGTTTTTCCTTGTCCATCCTCCTCACAGCCGTGAATGCACCTGCATGGAGGTGAGCACACATCACAGTGCAACACTTCTTGTCTCCCTGGCTCTGGTACTGCCCCCGGCCTCCACCAGGTAGCAGCCAAGGAGCAGGATGATGTACCCATCTGTCCCAGGGAGAGAAGAACTGTCATCAGATGCTTAATCCTCTCCCTTCCTTGCCGACCCCCAGTGGCACAAGTTCACTCTCGAATCTGGGTTGCCAGCGTGGCACAAGGTGTGGCATCCAATGCCTCAAACCTCAGCGCCTCCTGGACAGCTTGACAAATATTACCTTAATTTACTTAGAATAAGGAATCTACAAAAATTTCCTATTAAACCAACTTCATAACATTAAAAAAAAGTGTGAACAATCAACATAGACTTGTCTGTCACTCCTGGTTCTTTAACTAGAAAAAAAAAACAAATGTTAGCCACTTTCACCTTTATATTGTAATTGAAATTAAAAGAATAATCCAGCCTACAGCCCACTTACTTGTATATCCCACCTTCCTGCTACTAGTCTTTTAACATACTAACATACTAATTGCCAGCAGATTAGGCCTTACGGTCTATCGAGTCTGCTCAAACCTCAGATCCCTAGTTGGGTGCCGAGGCCCTCCCCCCTTGTGTTCCAGAATCCCCTATCATCCATCCCCACCTCCCTGAGCCAGGCCATCATCTGATACATCCGCTTTCTGTGTCTGTCCCACCTTCTCTTGAAGCTCTCCACTGTGGATCTCTGAACCAGCTCACCAGGCAGTGCATTCCAATGGTCCACCACCCTGTCAGTAAAAACCTCCTCCTCTTTCCCCCTCACCCTTCCACCTTCCAACAACAAACCATGCCCTCTGGTGATACCTCCCTGCTTTAGTCTAAAGATCCCCTCCGTGTTTACCCTATTTATTCCCTTGAGGTACTTGAAGACCTCAATCAAGTCCCCCCTGTCTCTCCTCTCCTCCAATGAAAACAGGCAGAGCTCCTCAAGTCTGTCCTCATATGTCAAATCCCCTGGTCCTTGTATCATCTTAGTTGCCAAGTGTGGTCTCCAGTACTGTACACAGTACTCAAGGTGTGGTCTAACCAGTCCATTGTACAGTGGCATAATCACTTCCCTGCTCCTAGAGGTGATCCCCCTTATGATGCATCCCAACATCCTGTTTGCCTTGCTAGCTGCTCTCTTGCATCGCTCAGAGTTATTCATACATGCTTCCACCATGACCCCTAGGTCTTTTTCCCCTGTTGAGGCCTCCAGTGCTTCCTCTCCCACGGTGTACCTGTGTTTAGGGTTTCCCTGCCCAAGATGTAACACCTTGCACTTGGTGATATTGAAATTTAATTTCCATGTGTGAGCCCAGCTTTCTAGGGTGTCCAGGTCCCCTTGCTGGGCCGACCTCCCCTCTCCCCACTCAACTACTGTTCCCGTCTCGGACTCATCAGCGAAGAGACTCATTTCACACCATATACTTCCCTGATGTATGATATGTATGCATTAAACAGGATTGGATCCAGGACCAAGCCCTGCGGTACCCCACTACCGACCTCTCTAGGGTTCAAGAGCTCCCCACCGACCACTACTCTCTGGGTGCATCCAGCTAGCCAGTTTTCAGTTGTTATCT
Organism: Neoceratodus forsteri; assembly: GCA_016271365.2. NCBI lineage: Eukaryota > Metazoa > Chordata > Ceratodontiformes > Ceratodontidae > Neoceratodus > Neoceratodus forsteri. The sequence continues at coordinate 1,120,206,391 of CM057449.1, read as the reverse complement.
AAATTTGAATTCAGAATTCTGTTTTAGTTTCCTATAAATGATAACATTTTGGGTAAGTTAAATTCAGTTTTTAATAGTATTTGTAGGTTTTCAACTGGTATGACTAAATCAGCTCACCATTGTACCTTATATCATGAAATGGATTGTTTATTCCTCAGGGACATATTTAGTTGTAGGGCTTCAATTGTTTTGCACAAAATGTATTTGGGAATGATGCCTCAATCCATTATCAATATGTTTGCAAGATCTAGTAATGTTTTTTACACTAGGACTCAACATACGTTTTGTTTTCTACTCCTATTTTTGTCTATATATTTGGGCAAAGGACATTTATATTTCAATCAGTTTTTTATAATAAATTGTTAGTTGTTTTATTATCAAATTGCCTGGTTCTATAGTTTTGTGTAACAAACTGTTGGTATTTAAAACCCGTCTTCTGAAACTGTTAACTGAACAATCTGACTGCTCATGTTTTATTTGATGACATTGCCTATTTTTTTTAATTTTTTTTGCATTTATGTACATTTTATATATACTGGTCACTGTGAAAATGAGTAATTCTTACCCATCTGCTCACCAGTTAAACAATGAAATGAATATTAAAATGAATGAGCAAGATATGACCAATTAAAGAATTTTGGAGAATTCTACTGCCTGATGATTTGGGTTCAGAAACAAGCTTGGAGCATTAGAAGGCCTGCTGAGGGAGGTAGGATAAGCATCTGCTGGACTTCTCTCCTCCTCTAGGAGGGTGGTCTGTGGTGCCCTGCACCACACTGACTCCTAGCAGAGGCTGGGAGCTCAGCAGCCAGGGCCCATAATACTTGAGAGGAAGGTAATGGCTAACATTAGCATGCTGTGTGTGGGTGCACACATACCAGCACCCCATCATTATTGCATGGCCACACCATGGTGGTAACCAAAGAAAACAACCCTTAAGATTGCCACAGTATGATGTCAAGGGATCACAACCTTGACCCGCCCAAATGATGCCATCATAAGTCGCAACTGGGCCTTCAGGTTGATCATGATTTCTCTCTTCAGGGAACCCCGCTGCAAGGAGTGAGGCATGGGCCTCTCAGTCTGGGCAGTCGGGGATGCCAACTTGGTGTGTGTGGGGGGGGTGGAGTGTGGATCACCTGAGGCAGAGATGGGGTACATCCCTGCCAAACCTGAGAGCAGAAAACAATAAAAAAAATCACAAAGTTTACAGGATTTCACAAAAACAGAATTTGATAATTTCACCCAGTCCTATGTGGCTCATCTGCCTCGTGTTTCCAGCCTCAGGAATGGATGAGGCATGGTTTTCTTGCTCATCTTATAATTACTTACGAAACTTCAGAATTCTCAGAGTTCAGATATGAAGATTTCAGTACTGCTATGACATTTTTTGTAGTATTAAATATATTTGATGCTAGCCTTATTGCACATGAGTGGACAATTTCTGTATTCAGACTGTGAGCCTTGCAAATGTTGTACAGGGTAAGGCATCTGGAAAACTGCCTTGATGTATGCTTGCATGCCATTAGATTTCCCACTCATGTTGCTCCCTTTGATGTAGCATTGGCCTAGGATTACACTAATTTCAGTCCCCCCACAGTGTTAAACACTATAAAAACTGTTTTGCTGGTCCCTGACCTGCTGCAGTCAAACCTTCACAGAATTCAACAAAATCCTCTCATATTTCAATATTGCCAGCAATATCTTGATACATATAATGAATAGATAATGAAATCTGTTCCTTAGTAGACACGTATGTTGTCTCAGTTCAATGAAACAAAACCATTTTTCTGCTCTTTCATTGTTTACATTTGTCTCTGTACTGTACAGTAGCCCAAGGCCTTAGCTGCTTGCAGATGTTCTTGTAGTATGGGATCCATTTCTGCAGTTTACTGTAACAGGGAATGGACTTTTCACTTTCGCCACATTTGCCCCGTAATGCAATATTTTGCCTTCCACCTGAATGATGATCATTGTGAACCTATGTACTGTATGACATGATTGGTGTTTGTCATTATTTTGCTGATGTTCTTCAGAAGAGATCAGCATGCAGTTTTTAAATTCCCTTCAAAACCTGTGAGAAAATAATCTGCTCTACATGCATCATTCCCATCATCTTTGGATTTTCTGTGTCTCTCCAGAATCTTTTCTCATTACATAAATCCCTCTTGGTGTGGGTACAAGAATATATCCACTGGAACTGCTAAAGATGAAGAAAGGACCACAGAAAATTTTATCCAGATGTTTTGAGTATCTAGCAAATATGTACTCTTGCAGCAGTTGTTTATTAAAACAGCTGTAATGATGGTTGGCTCCATCAGATTCCATCAGACAAGAAGGGATCTAAAACCCCATATGTGTTTGCCAGTGTGTTTGTAGAATTCCCTTCTTCTGAGCATTGGTGAGATGGCAGAGGTCAAAGCCGCTTGTGTCTTCTGTACTATTAAAGTGCTGGTCAGATTCCATGCAAAGGCTAACAGTCTATGATGTTCTTACTTCATCTCTAAATACAGTACTTCCCCATGGGTTCAGTGATCTGAGGATATAAGTCAAGTTCCAGGGAAATGCCAGCAGTCTACTTGGCTTTCACTTCCACTGTAGCTGCTTCTATGGGTTCAGTGATCTGAGTGTGCAGGTCAAGCTCTAAGGAAATGCCAGCAGTCTGTATAGTTCCAACTTCTAAAGTACTTGTTTCAGTAGGTTCTGTGGTGTGTTGAAAGTTGTCTGGTTCAAGAGAAACACAAGCTGTCTGTGCAGTCCAGACCTCTCCTACGAATTTATTATATATATATCATTTCCACCTAGAATCCACACAAACGGGAAAGGTGAACTTCAGTTAAAAAAGGTAATTCCTGCATTGTGCTCCAGACTATTACCTCTTATAACTTGATATGCTGTTATGAATCTGTACCAGATTAGAAAGTTCATTTACACATCGAGTTGGAGCAACAGGCTGTTATGAACCTGTACCAGCTTAGAATGTTCATCTATTCATAGAGCTGGAGCAACAGGGGCTCTTATCACTGCTGAATCTTAGTAAGCTTTCAGTAATGCCTGCTCTAAGATGAGGTACTATACATTTGACAGATAGAACACAAAGGAAAACAGCTCAGACACAAAAGGCAACCCTAGGAGGCATACGCTAAGTGTGGTCCAGCCCCTAGCCTTACTGTCTGTTGAGCTTCACTGATCTTTATCGATTGGGAGAGAGGCCAGTCACGGAGGGAAGACAGACTCTGACAGGTGCAGAAGCAGGGATTCCTTGGCAGCAGTTCTACCTGGCTGAATCCCCCTTGGAATACACAGTCCAGGCTCCTATCTCCACTGAGGTGGTTTCTTTCCTCGATCGCTCTGCCCAGATCAGCCAGCAGCTGCTCTCTTCTGCTGAGCTTCACTGATCTTCACTGACTGGGAGAGAGACCAATCATGGAGGGAAGGCAGATTCTGACAGGTGCAGAAGCAGGAATTCCTTGACAACAGTTCTACCCAGCTGAATCCCCCTTGGAGTGCACAGTCTGGGCTCCTATCTCCACTGAGGTGACTTCTGTCCTCGATCACTCTACTCATACCCAGCCACCGGCTGCTCTCTCAGCATAAGAAACAGTTGGATCACTTACCCAGAATTCCTTGCTGCTGTACGTAAATCAGCATTTGTACTGCTGTACCACTACTGGAATAGTGGTCAACTAATAGAAAGCTCTCAGCTGGAAGCAACAGCTCAGACACAAAGGGCACCCCTAGGAGGCATACTCCAAGAGTGGTCCATCCCCTAGCCTTACTGTCTGCTGTACCAACCACTGAAATAGTAGTCAGCTAATATAAAGCTCTCAGACAGAAATAACCAGAAACAACAGATCAAATACAAAGGGAAACCCTAGGAGACATATGCCAAATGTGGTCCAGACCCTAGCCTTACTGTCTGCAAAGCTTCACTGATCTTCACTGACTGGGAAAGAGACCTTCTCTCCTCCAGTCTCTAGTTGTGCTACTAAGTGGCAGACCTTAACAAACTGATTGTTTTTTTCAGCAGGAAGGAATTACAAATGTTCTGCCGTCACACCCTACCCCCTAATCCCACCCAACTTAGGTTCTATTCCTATATAGGTTCTGCATGTCACCACCCACTTCCTGCCTGACCTGACTAGAAGACAAAAAAAAGCCTGTTTCCTCTTTCGTCCACCGGGAACAGATCATCTTCCTCTAAATTTGAATAATCATGTGCTCTTTCTTTCCGTCCACTGGCATGCACATTGATATCTCTGGTTGCCAACACTGTGGGACACTCTTCAATGATCACATCACCTGAAGGCAGGGCCGCTTTCCCATTTACTCGGAGATATGTCACTTCAGAGCTCAGCTGCAGGAGGCATGGTGTGAGATCAGCATCCTGTGTAACCACCTACAGGGAAACATTTCTTTTAGGAGTACAACTCCACATTGCCGACACCAAACCAGCACACCTCCCCCCCAGAAAATGACCAGGCATGGGGGATGGCAACCAGTTGCAGGAAAAGGGGACAGAGCTTGGGCAACTCTGCCAAACCAACAAAGTACTCTAAACACAGCAAACAGGTACACACCTCTTGCGTCCATACCATCCATAATGATGGAGGATGTCTCGGGCCAAAGGAATGCCAAATGCAACAGGATAGCAAAACATCATAAACAAAACCTCAACAGGAAAAAAAATCATAATCATAGGGGATTCCATGATTTGTGGTGTGGACCCCCACCTGAGGCAAAACAAACCTGGAGATGTGCAGATCAGATGTCTCCCAGGAGCATCCACCTGGAGGGGACTTTGACCAAATAGTCAACATAGTTAAAAAGAAAGAAGAGGGCTCAAACATCCTGGTCCACCTAGGGACCAATGATCTTGCTAGCCGGTTGATCAAGGAGGTTAAGGAGCACATTGCACAGCTCGGCAAAGAACTGGTTTCATTTTTGTCCAGCACTGCATTCTCTGAGATGCTGCTTATTTGGAAAAAGGGGAAGAACAGGCAGAAAATCAGAAAGAAAGTGAGCTCAATGCATGGCTCAAGGACTGGTGCCACACAAAGGAGCACCACTTCATCGGAGACTGGGGCAACTTCTGGGAAAGGGAGTTCTTCAAATTCAGTGGCCTTCACCTGACTAAAGAGGGAGTCAGAGCACTGGGCCAGACATTTGACATTGACGTAGGACATTTAAACTAGTGGGAGGAGAGATGATGGTAGCTCTAGCAGAAGCCTACATAGAGTCTACTGTCTCTCACCCTCCAGCTAACACCAAATCTCCACACTCCAGGATTGCAAACGCAGATTGCTGGGAACATAAAACCCTTTCTGGCTCTGACATTGACCATCACAATGGAAATAGAGGAACGATAAACAGGCAAAACTACAAAGGGATGAATAATAAGACCAAGGGAGATGTGACAAAGTGACACAGCAAGAGTGGTCAGCGCTATGCCTCAATGCACACAGTCTGGCTAACAAGATGACTGACCTCAGTGCCACAATAGCTGAGGCAGGACTAGACTGGGTGGCCGTGACCAAAACATGGTTTACAAATAATCATGGTTAGGAGGTGACTGTCCCGGGGTAAAACTTGTTTAGGAGAGAAAGGACTGTGAAAAAGGGAGGGGGTAGTTGTTTATGTTAAGGATACCATGAATGCTACAGAAATGCAGCAGACACTAGGGGAAACAGAGTATCTATGGATTACAATAGGGGTCAGAAGCCAGAAACCCATTTAGGTATGAATAATCTACAGAACCCCAAATCAGAAGGAAGCCAGGGATAAGGAAATCCTGGAAACCATCCTTCAGATGTCAGGCAAAGGGGAAATGGTGCTGGTGGGGGATTTCAGTCTGCTGGACATAGACTGGAATACCCATACAGCGGCATCACAGAAGAGCAGGGAATTCCTAGTCACACTACAGGAAGCAGGCCTAAGTCAACTAGTGACATCACGCACTAGGGGTAAAGTAGTTCTAGATCTGATATTCACAAACAGTGATAGCGTTACAAGCGTTGAAGTAGGGAACCACCTCGGCAACAGTGATCATAACACAGTATGGTTCAGGGTAAAAAGGACTGTAGACTCCACACACTCCAAACTGAAGGTCCTTGACTTCAGGAGGGCAGACTTAATAAACATGAAGGCCTTCCTAAGAGACAACCTTAGTAACTCAACAGAAGGGAGCACTGAGAAATATTGGACAAGGTTGAAGGATGCAATAATCATGGTCACATCACAGTGTGTCTGTCAGTTTAGTAAGAACAAAAGGAGGAAAAATCCACTATGGTTTTCCAAGGAGGTGGCAACCATGGTGCGATAAAAGTGCATAGCCTTCAGAAAGTACAAGGAGTCAGGGAACAAGGCAGACAAAACAGAATATAAACAGAAACTAAAAGAGACAGGGAAAGTGATAAGAAATGCAAAGGCTCAAACAGAGGTTAAGATAGCTCAGGAAGTAAAAAAGGGTAACAAAACCTTCTACAGGTAGATATGTGAAAAAAGGAAGACCAAAAGGGGCATTGTTAGAATCACAAAAAAAGGCGGACAAACCACAGAGCAAGATGGGGAGAAGGCAGAGGCACTCAATGAGCACTTCTGCTCAGTCTTCACACAGGAAGCAGATGGTAACGGACCAACAATAGGCATAAAGAAGTGTCCAACTGAAGGAATAGACACGGGTCCCTTCACAGAAGAAAGGGTCCTGGAGGAAATAAATAAGTTAAAGGTAGATAAAGCTATGGGGCCAGATGGGATACACCCAAGAATACTGAAATGACTAGGGAGTGAACTGGCAGCCCCCTTACCAGTGCTCTTCAACAAATCATTAAGAAGTGGGGAGGTGCCGGAGGATTGGAAGAGTGCAACAGTAGTACCACTCCACAAGAGTGGAAGCAAGGAACAGCCAGGCAACTACTATCCAGTTAGTCTAACGTCAGTCATGGGAAAACTGATGGAGTCCCTGCTGAAGGAAAGAATCATAGCTTTTTTGGAGCAAACTGGTCAGCTCGACAAAAATCAACACAGTTTCACAGCAGTGAGGTCTTGCCAAACAAACCTGGTTGATTTTTTCAATTGGGTCACCAAAACAGTGGATCAGGGTGGGGCAGTGAATGTGGTTTACCTGGCTTCAGCAAAGCTTTTGAGTCCATTCCACACAGTAGATTAGTCAAAAAACTGAAGAACATGGGAATTGGGCTCGAGGTTACAAACTGGGTCAGAAACCAGTTACATGGGAGAACTCAGAGAGTATTAGTAAATGGCACTCTTTCTGTGTTGGGGAGGGTGACTGGCGGGGTCCCGCAGGGCTCAGTTCTGGGGCTGATCCTCTGTAACATATTCATCAGTGACATTGTGGATAAACTGGAGGGAGGTGTGCCTGTTTGCAGATGGCAGCAAAATCAGCAACAGGGTAGATGCAACAGAGGGACAGCAAAGCATGGAAACTGATCTCTGACAACTGGAGGAATGGTCCATGACCTGGCAATTGAAATTAAATGCCAAGATTGCAAGATCATTCATCTGGGAAAGCATGATCCAGAGAAACTGTATTCAATGGGAGGGGAGCAGCTGGTGGCTACCAAGCAAGAATGAGACCTAGAGGTGATCATATCAGATGACCTCAAGGTCAGTAGACAATGTGAAAAGGCAGCACTAAAGGCCAGTGCTATCCTGGGGTGCATAGGGAGGGACATTATGAGCAGAAGGCATGAAGTAATCATGCCCCTGTATCAGTCCCTGGTCAGGCCATGCCTGGAGTACTGTGTCCGGTTCTGTAGGCCACACCTCAGGAAGGACATAGATAGGCTGGAGATGGTACAGAGAAGAGTAACAAAGATGATGCAGGGCTTGCATCAGAAACCGTATAAGGCAAAACTGGATGACCTCAAATTATACTCCCTAGAACAATGCAGGAATCGTGGGGTCATGATCGAACCATTCAAATACCTTAAAGGCAACAACAGGGGGCACTTGCAGAACCTCTTTCAGGTAGAGAACTACAGCAGGACTAGAGGGCACAACCTTTGACTTACGGGAGGAAAGTTCAGAAGCAATACGAGGAAATTCTTCTTCACAGAGTATGCTGTGGACCATGGAATAGCCTGCTGGAGGGGGTGGTGGGAGCCAAGACAGTTGGGGAATTCAAGCGGGCATGGGACAGACACTGTGGGATACACAAGCAGGCAGCTAAGTAGGGGCAGGAAACCAAGGACAGACTTAATGGACCGTATGGTCCCCATCTGCCCACAACTTCTATGTTTCTATGTTTCTATAGTACATTGTCCTGATTTAAACCCAAGTCTGGAGAGCAAGTTTATGCAGTCCATAGACATGCCAAAATTGGTGCGACTAGTCCCTCATCCAAGTGCTGCCCCTTGATGCTTCAGCCAACCTGTTGGCCCTCTTTGGTCCAGTCTGGGCCTGCCTGGCATCCTGCAGCAGGTGTTCCATCTGGATGCCTGCCACACATTGAAACCCACACAGCAAAATCCCTCACAGCAGCAGTCTCAGCAGATTTCGAAATTGTCATTGTGTGGGACTGGATGGTGAAATTTCACCCTTTCACCATGTTTTGCCACCCCTTTGAATCAACTCCAACTTGGAGTTAGATATCTAAAGAAGGGGAGCATGGGGGCACAGTCCCCCACATGGGGGATTCAGGTTCGGGTGCAGCCTGTCGACATTGTGGATCTCACAATGCTGAACTTCGACAACAGTGTTGCCAATTCAGCATAGGTAAACCCTCCAGCTGCCCCATCTGCCCACAATCTGCTCTCTACTGCTTGGACTGTTTGCTGAGCCCCTTTCTGAGGCTTATTCACAGACTCAGGGAGTGGGGTGTCTGCTGGCAGAGTCTTTTTTTTTCCTGACTCTCTTTGAAGCTGACTCACTCACCACTGAGTGAACCAATCCTTTGTTCTGTTCTTGATGAGGAGGAGCACCATTCAACCAAGACAATCTCATTTTATTTCTGCCTCTCATGTTGCACTGCTTGGCTTTGGTGTTTTTCCATTCTATGTCATCCGGCACCTGTCTGTTCATAATCCATGGGGGTGGGGTTTGTAAGTTCCATGCTGGAGCTCGGGGTCCACCTCTACAAAACTGAACATCTCCCTTTGCCTGCTGAAGGGATAAAAGACTGACTGACCAGCTTTAGGGACATAGTGGGTTGCTTCCCCAGAAGTGTAAAATGTGTGAGGGACTTCATTTATGTTTATGCTCAGCTTTGCAGGGCATTGTAGTTGGCAGGGCACCCCTTGAGCCTGGAATATTTTCTTCACTGCTGAGAACTCCTTGCAGTGCTGTGGCAGTTCTGTGGAGTAGTCTGAGAATTACAGCTGTGTGAAATGGAAACATTTTGAATTTGTAGAATTTCAATAACATTTTGTGAAATTCAGTGAAATTTCCTGGAATTTCATCAGAATTTTGTGGAATGTTTTAAATTTTGTAATTTGGTCATAACTTGGCTGTCACTTAAGGTAGAGCTCTAAAATATGAAATCTGCACTCTTTGGATAGTGTGCCAATACACTTCCAAACATCATGACATTCAGATGGCTAGTTTCAAAATTATAGGTACTCAAAGTCTGTCATGTTATTTTTTTGTGTGAAATTAATGAAACGTTTTGTCTGCACATACCTCAGCCATCTAATGGATCAGAGATCTTAAATTTGGCATGGTTCATTGCTGATAGGTGTTCTAATAATGTGTCATTTCATGACAATGTGATGCATCATCTCAAAATTATATGTGCTCAAAATCTGTCATTTTATTTTTTGTGGGAAATTTCATGGAACATTTCATCTGCATATAACTCGGCTACTTTTGGTGATAGACATGTGTAAATTAGCTTGAATAACATGTTTATTATGCTGATAGAACGATCTAAATATGGAAATAATTGGATCAAAGATTTTTAAGTTACAGGGGTTCAAATCTTTACTATGTAAATATTTACAAAATTTTGTGAAAACTCTCAAAAATGTGGATGTTTGTAACTTCTATGCTCTTGCAGGCATGGACTTCACATTTAACATGCATATCCATAGTCAGTGGGCTGGATATTCAAACTGCACCATTCTGTGGTGCAAGCCCTTGCGCTGCACAAAATAGTTGCGGGGGGTGTGGCCGGGGCAATATTCAACAGAGTTGCGCTATTGAGCAGCTCCTTTGAATATCACCCCCCTGCCACAGGCACTGTGCATGGCGCAGTGGAACTTGCAACACCGCAAGTGGTAAGAGTGGAGCATTCAAGATGCGGTGGCGCAAGTTCCATTGCACCATGCGCAAATTTCCCATATTCAAAAGGTGACATGCAAATGGAGCCATAATTCATGCAAGGCACGGGGGGGGCCATTTGCATCTATTTATGGCCCCATTTGCATGCCATTAGCATGCAGATGTGCCAATCCCCAAGGACTTGCACCTGGTGCCCTGCCAGGCAGCAGCCGTCGGGGACCGACGCCCCCTGCAGCCCGATCGTGGGCATAATAGAAGAAACCCCTCCCCAACTGGCCGATCACGGGCATAAGTGTAAAACCCCCACCCCCAACCAGCCTGATCACGGGCAAGTTACAAAAAACCTCCCCGACTGGCCCGATCACGAGCATCAGTGTAAAAACCCCACCTCCCACTAGCCCGATCATGGGCAGAACAGATTTCAACTCCCCCAAGAACATATCCCTGGTGGTCCAGTGGACCACGAAGCCTGATCGCAGGCATTAGAGTCCACCATCCCCCCCAAGGTCCACCTACCCTGGTGATCTATTGGCCACTCACCCCACCCACCCATGGAGCCCCACCACCCTCCCCCCGTCACCCAGCGGGCGGCAGCATCCCACCTGCCTGCCCGCCGCCCGTCCGCCGACTGACTGCTTGGTAGGCTGCACACCCATTGGTTCAGAGCAAGAGCCAATGGGCATGTAGCCCATATACAGCAGTAGTCCAGATATGTGAATGAAGAATCATTCACATATCTGACTGCCTTAGGATATAGCTACACCCATTGGCTCTGCTCTGAACCAATGGGCGCAGCAGCCCTACTGAGTAGTCAGTCGGCGGCGGGGTGGCAGGCGGTGATGCTGCCGCCCGCTGACTGACGGGGAGCGGGTGGTGGGGCCCGTGGGTGGGTGGGGCCACTAGATCACCAGCATAGGTGGACCTTGGGGGATGGTGGACTCAATGCCCGCGATCGGGCTTCGCGTCCACTGGACCACTAGGGATATGTTCTTCGAGGGGTTGAAATTGTTCTGCCCATGATCGGGCTAGTGGGGGTGGTGGTTTTGTCACTGATGCTTCGATTGGGCCAGTCAGGGAGGGTTTTTGTAACTTATGCCCATGATCGGGCCAGTCGGGGGGGAGGGTTTTTTTTGCAACTTATGCCCACGATCGGGCCAGTCGGGGGGAGAGGGTTACTATATGCCCATGATTGGGCTGTAGGGCGGGCACAGGGAGTACGTCAAGGGCCACCCACAGGTGGCAGCTGCTGTGTTGCGCCCTGCAATGCGGCAGCTCACCTGTGGGTGGCCCTCGACTTACTCCTTTTTTTTTTGCTCAAAGTTGTGCAGGCGCAGGTTGGGGGTTGCGACTGCACAACTCTGCACAGCCCGCTGAATAGCGGGCTGTGCAGTTTATGCATGGTTCCTCCCCTCTGGTTCAGCATGCCTTTATTAGCATTGCGCTGTTGCTCAGCTTGACTTGGGGGGCGCAACTGCCTCCTGCTGAATATAGCAGAATGGTGCAATTTCGGACTTGCACAGGCGCAACCCTATTGCGCATGGCGCAACCCTTTTGAATATCCATCCCAGTGTATCCAGGAGTCTAATGCAACTAGATAAAGTGGTTTAGCAGTTTTAAATTTGCAGTTGAAAAATAAAAGTCTTGGTAACATTTTCTCACATATTTTTAGTAACATATAGATGAACCATCCAGAATTCTTTTTGTGGAATTTAACATTAACAATGCAAGTATAACTTCATTTGATAAACTGGGCTGAGCTTTTTGCAATCCTGCTGCTCCCCTGTGTTGACTATTCCCCAACCCTTCTCTTTTGGCATAACCAAATTGACTCAGTAGAACTGCTGATCCCACTGATATCCTCTTTGTTCTTTACGGTGACAAGTTCCCTTAAAACATGAATCACCTACTCCTTTTCCTATTGACCTGTACTGTTGGAATAGTTAGAATTCTTCCTTCCTGCTGCCCCAGACATTGTCTTCCCCCACTACATCTTTTTGAGTACCTTTAAGTCCCAGACTTAAATGTACGTCAGGCTCCCTCGATTATAAATTTACTGGATGTGTTGACACTATGCGCTTCCTTGCTCCAACCTGTGGGTCTACCACTGTTGTGCTACCCAGCTCAGCTGTCCATTTCTTGGTGAAACTGTGCATCTAACTCCTGAACTTTGTGACCTCCTGCACTACCTGTCTCTCATATCCCAACCTTTTAATTAGAATCCTCCAGATAAGGCTGAGTGAAATTAGCAAATTCCAGTTTTATGGAATTTTTCATGAAATTCTACAATTTTCACAAAGACTCATGGGATTTGACTTCAAATACAGATGTTATTTTGTACAGCTATGCGAAATATCTTTTCCTGAATATTCGACCTAATATTCGGTATTCGGGTCCCTGATATTCGTTATTCAGTATTCAGTATTTGATATTCAGCCAGGAAAGTTGCCTTATTAAAGAATTGCTACAGAAGTCCTTAAAATTGCTTCAGGAGGAGGAGGAGAGGTTATGCACTTTGGCTTGTACACTGGTGCCAGAGGTTGTCTTGTGCTGCTAGTACTTCAGGAGGAGGATGCAGAGGTCACAGCATTTTGACTTGTAAACTGGTGCCAGAGGCTGGCTTGTGCTGCTGGTGCTTAAGGAGGAGGATGTAGAAGTGACAATCTCTATATGGTCACAAAGGTCTCAAATAGGTACTACAAGAATAACATAAGCTGCACCCTTGAATAGTTGTGGCCATTAAAAAACAAGTAATAATACATAACAATTCCTGTAGGATAACACTGGAACTTCAACAGGCCATAACTCCATGGAGTTAAGTAATAGTCTCTATATGGTCACAAAGGACTCAAGGGATGCTACAAGAATAACATATGTCATACCCTTAAATAATTGTAGCCATGAAATAAAGTGAGTAATAAAACATAACGAATCCCATAGGATAAGACTAGAACTTCAATAGGCCATAACTTTGTCAATATTTGGAGTTAAGTGACAATCTCTATATAGTCACACAGGTCTGAAGGGGCACTACAAGAATAGCATATGCCACACCCTTAAATAATTGTGCCTATTAAAGATAGCAAGTAATGAAACATAACGATTCCCATAGGGTAACACTGAAAGTTGGAACTTCAATAGGCCATAACTCTGTCAATATTTGGAGTTAAGTGACACTCTCTATATGGTCACAAAGGTCTCAAGGGGTACTACAAGAAATGATGGTGCTACAAATGTAGTAGATAATGGCACCAGCCACTGTTCTGACAGCAGTCGAGTAATGGACTGCTTATATAAGCAAAGGACAAATGAGCATACCTTGTTTTTGTCACCACAATATGCATCCGCTTCATCATTTCCCTTCTGTCAATGGTGCTTCTTATACAACTGGATCAGCAGATTGCTGTTAAAACCGTGTGCTGGTGATGCTTGCTAAGGTTCAAGGAAGGTTCCTCTTATTCTGTTGGCAGCTCAATCCTCCTCTAATAAGGCAGATGTGTGGCTTCAACTGAGGCATTGGAGTCCACACTTTAGTCTCTCTATATATTGAACTCTATGCTACACACTCAGAGTGAGAAGATCACATGGTGCTCCTGGCTGTGAGCTCCAAAAACAGCCTCCGGTTGGCCAACAAAGCTTTGTGAGGTTTTGAAATCTAACCCACCGAATAGTACATCCCGAATAGTGGCCAAATCATGGATTATTTTGAATGTCCATTTGAATATTTGACAAGCCTACCATATACCAGGAATGGGTGCCTGTTTCTGCCATTAACTGTTTCAACCTAATCCATTCTCTACCCGATACCCGGTGTCAGGAACGGGACCACTGTATCCACTTGCCTTCCACATTCTACCTCACCAGTCTGCACCCTGCACTTCCATGGACTCATCGTACTCGTCCCCACCTTGGACTCCTCATGCTCTGGACTTGGACTCCACCAGCTTGTTCAGTCTCTACCTTCATTCAGTTTGACTGCCTCTGGGAATTTCTTGCTACTGGTCACCCCTTTCTGTCTGCCATAGAGTTTGCCTTCTCCTTCAGAGGTGAGAACCTAGTGCCTCATTGCTGCAGTGCCTTCTGTTCTTTGCACTTGCTGTTCACTGTCTTCTGTGAATGTAGGACTTTCCTACCTCAACTTTGTAGTGCTTGGTACCTGGATTTGCTTCTGGTCTTCCTTGGATTCATCACTTGTGGCCTGCAGCGGCTTATCTACATCCTACTTCAGTTTGCTGTAGCACTCGCCCCAATTCTGTTCCATCCTACACCTGCAATATCAGTATGGATTGGCCTATGCTGTCTTCTTCTAGGACTCCTTCCTCCAGTCTGTGGACATCCATTCTGGACTTCCCCTCCATCCTTTGACAGCTGCCTTCTCCTCGCTGCGCTAGGGGCTCGGGGCTTAGTCCTTTTCTATTGATCTTTTTGGGCATCTTACCTTCTCTCCGGCCAGTATTCCTACCTGGTCAACAACTGCTACCATCCATCTATCTCATACTCTTACCCTGACCATCCTAACAACTCCCATCCACCACTATGGAGCACTGTTCATTTCACTTGAGGAAAACTACTTCTAGCAAACATCCCTTAGACAACATGCCTCATGGACTCTTGCATCACCATACAGTTATATATACTTCCCAATCATCTCCCCAGGATCAGTTCTGGGATCCCATTCGACTGGACTATAGAAAGATCTCATCCCTCTTCTAACTTTACTGCATACTCCCTACGCATTCTGTCAACCCAAGCACCATGGCTTCCCTATCTACCATGTTTCAAATGATATCTTTTTACTTGGAAAAGTGACCTAATTCCTTCTGTCATGCAATAACTCTGTAATCATCATCACTGTTACTGATAATGGGAACCGCAAGATACCTCATAGTAGTACTGACATCATCTGTTTTACCTTTCCATAACTTCTCCTATGAGCACTGACTCTGTTGATCACATTACTTGTCTCTTACTTCCTCAATAACCATTGGCTGTCCTAAGACCTTCACAGCTACCAGCTCAGAATTCCCATAGTTGAATCTCCAGTGCCTAGCTGCCTTACTAAAGGCATTCTATCCAAACCACTGTTTTCCAGCTCCTGGATGTCACCATACTTCATACAATCATCTACGTCCCTTCATCATATTACTATCAATCAGATCAGCTTCCCATCCAGCGGTCCTTCTAGCTCATCCCTCGTGATTCATCTCCCATACTCCCTCTAGTGAAGACTTCCACTGAGAGCAGGCTTCCATTGATTCTCAGTCTGAACTGCCTCACTATCCCAGCCTTGCCTCTCAGCAGATCTATATTTGGCTACAGTGCTAGGCACCCCCTGCATTCTAAACTGCTCTTGACTTCCCTTTGCCAAATCAGTCAATAGACTCTTTCATACACCCACTTCCAGGCTTCCTATGGAATTTAAACATTGGATTACCTGTAAGGCAAAACAGTCATGGCCACCTTAGCACATGTCATGGGCAATTATGCCACAGAAATACCCATATCTATTTTTTTACTGGTGGACCTATAAGAGCCTATACAAATACGATTATGACATCAATACCCAAATCAACTCTTGAATTCCTCGTACTGAACTTCCAATTATTCCTTATACATTCAGTTACCAACTCTACTGCATATACCAATCTTCCATCATTGGTCTAAAATCATTTATGTCACTACTCCTACCTGGCACATAAAGACTCTGTCCGACTCCTTCATCTGCCTCATGAATGCTTACATTGCAACTTATTGCTCATTGCTTAACTCCTAACCTCCAGACTCTAACTTAAATGTCAAACCTTCTACAAAGTTAGACTGTTTACTTTATGACTTCATAACCCATCATATTTCACACCATTCAAATTCTGGTGGCATATTTCTCAAATCATGCTCTTCATGCTCATTAGTCTGTATTCTCTTTGGACATCATCCATCATCACCTTGGAAACCTGGACTACATTCATTCTTTTTCAACTGGATCTGCTCTTCTCTCAGGATCTGAATGCTCCTTCAGAATAGACCTACCTCTTCAACCTCAGAATCGTCCTTCCAGAATGCATCTTCCATGGATTCAAAGATGGACCATCATCTCTCCAAGCAGTTCACCTTCCTTTGATAATTAGCTTATAGTTGCTAGAACCTAACTTCATCTCCTCTTAGTTTTCCCAGAGGATGGGCAGGTCAGTAGCAATGGGTCCTCAGAGGTTTCCTCTTCTGCATGTTACTGGTCATACTCTCCATGAGTTGGAGGAGGTAACCATACTCTTGAACATTCATTGGTAATTCTTTTGGGCTTTCTATTCCCTACTTTCTACCCAGCTTACCTACCAAGGGCGGGAACATAGAAAAGTCAAAAGTAAACTACAGTTACATAAGCACTACTAACACCATACTCTATTCACTCAAACACTGAATGGGAGGGCTATAGCCTGATGTTCAATGTGGGGGAATAGCTCCTCCCACATACCCTAAAAAGGCCAGCCTCCTTTGGCAGTTCTCCACTTAATGCATTGTGAAACACCCATCCATCCCTGCCTCCTCCTTCTCCAGCACTCTACTCACCCTTGGTGCTGAGCTTTCTATTCCCTATTCATTACCCAGCTTGACTACCAAGGGTGGGAATAGAGAAAAGCCAAAAGTAAACTACGGTTACATGCACACTACTAACCCCATACTCTATTCACCCTAATATTGAAATATTGTTTTAAGTCCCTCCCTCTACCCATTCCCCACACAAGTGTTCACCATGTCAGTTTCATGAGGGTAATGCTGGCCAATACCAGGTCAAACCTCTTTCCTTTACAGACACAACATATAGGTAGTCTCTTCTCAAGAATATATTTTATTTCATAAAGTCTCTGGTTATTAATAGAGTATCCCAACATTTTGATTCAAGGTAAGAGGCTTATATAAGGGAAGTGGTCCTGTTGGGAATCAGAAAATATAATTGTTTTTGTAAATGTCTGGCTTATCCATTCAAACAATATCCATATAAGCAGTTTACTTCAATCACTATAATTCATTTATTATGGGGCTGGCAGTATAGCCTTGAGGTTAGAGGAATGAGCTGTGAATGAGCTTGGTATATCCTGCAGACCTGGGTTTGATTCCCACAACCTCCACTTGCATACTATGTGACTCTGATCAACTCACTTAACCACCCAATGCTCCCAGGTCACCCCTGAAAACAGGCACTTGTGTCCAGTGAGCCTTCTCCAGTTACCCAAGGAATAAAATAAAAATGATGGCAACTAACCATTTAACTCACCAAAAGGTTGCTTCTATAAGCTTTTCTCAGTCCTCTATGAGGAGTCTTATAGCATGGCCACTAGGGGTGTGTACGTAACAAATATTAAATCCTGAATACCATGAATAATATGGTATTCAATATTCAGGAGCCGAATACCGAATAGCGCAGGTACTCAGCGATATTCAGTATTCGGCATTCCCTTGGGATTTCAAGATCTTGCAGGACTTGCTGGCCATTCGCTGAGCATTTACTAAAGCCATGTCATGTGATACATCGACATTGCTGCACAGTAGAGAGTGGAGAGGGCTCTGAGTCAGCAAAGATTAGGAGTTGCAAAAAACTAATAGTTTCATAACAAAATCTTTCTTTTTTTGTTCTGTACCATGTGTCTTAGTGCCTAGTACTAGTGGGAGCACTAGGAGTTTTTTTTTTCATGGATAAATCATCTGATGTAGTGATTTTGTTTGCTTGGAGTTGCAGAGAGAAACTCACATACTATACCTTTATTTCAGGGGCCTCTGTGTACTGTGCTCTGGAAGTGAAGAAGTAGTATTTTTTCTTTTATTAGTGCCTTCCTGCCTGATAGTTGTGTGGAGCTTTTTGTATTTTTCCCCAGAGAAATTGTCTGATTTATTTTGCCAGGAGGAGCTGCAGAGAGGCTTAAGTTGCAGTTTACTCCCTTTATTACAGTAGTTCTAACTTCTACCTTAACTTCTGTACTGTACTGATTTAAAAAAGTCTTTAATTTGGTGTTGTGGATAAAAAAATACTTCGGGGGGTGGGCTCCGGTTTCACAGAACCCAGTAATAACCTAGCCAGAAATCTCAGCGGGCAGTCAACTAACAAATAAAAAAAAAAATAATCATTGAATTGCAGTAGTTCTGCCATAGAGATCTCTGTGCAAGAAATATTTATAGTGTAATCTGAGGTTGGACTTGGGTTTCGTGAAAGTCAATAGCTGCCAGCAGTCTTGGAGGGCAGTCTGCTGACTGCAGTCCCCCCTCCCCCATGGTTTAGGGCTAGGTAGTGCCGCTTGAAGTGTGTGCACACCCTTGCTTGCCCTGTATGTGTGCTGCTTGCAATAATTTTTCTGTGTGACAATAATGTAGTACTGCTGCTTGCTACCATTTTTTTGTACTGAAATACAGCAAAACATTTGTGCATTTACAAATAAAAAACAATACTGAATTATAGTAGTTCTGCCATAGATATCTCTGTGTAAGAAATATTTGTGGTGTAATCTTAGGTTGGGCTTGGGTTTCATGAAAGTCAATAGCTGCCAGCAGTCTCTGAGGGCAGTTGACTTACTGCACATCCTCCTACTATGGTTTATGGTTAGGTAGTGATGCTTGTAGTGTGCGCACACCCTTGCCTGCCCTGCATGCGTGGTGCTTACAATAATTTTTCTGTGTAAAAATAAAGCAGTACTGTTGCTTGCAACCATTTTTTTGTGATGAAATACAGCAGAATTTCTGTGCATTTACAAATAAAAAAATAATTAATTTGCAGTAGTTCTGCTGTAGAAATCTCTGTGTAAGAAATATTTGTGGTGTAATCCGAGGTTGGGCTCGGGTTTCATGAAAGTCAATAGCTGCCAGCAGTCTCGGAGATCTAGCAATAATTTTTCTGTGCTAAAATAAAGCAGTACTGCAGCAGGTGTTGCTTGCAATAAGTTTTCAGTGCTAAAATAAAGCAGTACTGCAGCAGGTGCTGCTTGCAATAATTTTTCAGTGCTACAGTAAAGCAGAGCTTTTGTACATTTACAAAGTATTAAGTACTTGAGAGTGTTTAGAACTTGTTGGCATAGACAAAGACAATGACAGGTAGAGGTGGAAAAAAAACATTCTTGGTCCAGCCCAAGCAAATCTATAATGGAGGCACAGGTTGGTGATGCTGAACCTGCATGTGAGAGACTGTCAACCCATATTCGACAGCCAAAATTATGCTTTACCCCTTCCAGTCCTATGTCTTCCAGAAACACTAGTACTGTGGCTGGCACAGGACAAAGTGATACAAGAAGCTCAAACAGAGAGACATTGTTTTTGACTCCCACCACAACCACCAATGTGTCCCCATCTCTCACCAGTACCTTCACATTTGTTGTTACCACCACCACCAGTATAGAGACCCTGTCTTCCTCTTCCACAACAACAGGCAGCATGACTACTACAGCCAGTCCTGCTACTGTGACTGTCACTCCAGCCATTACTGACACTATGAACACTGCCACTACTGCCACTATTGTAGCAGTATTATCACAGTCTGGTATCCCTGCCACAGTGTATATTACCAGTATGATGACTACAGTTGATACAGTTATGCCTCCTGCTTCTCAGCTTCTCAGTATTACTGAAAATGTTGCAGAGGATGACCAGTCATCTAGTTTGAGTATTTCCCGCCGCATGATGATTTGCCCACTGACACATCATCTTCTTCATCAGAGGCACATTTGAGTGACTTTGAAGATGAGGCAGAGTATACTATGTACCATGAGGCAGAAAAAAAAAGATGTCTGGCAAAACAGCCTCTAGGTGTAGCACTACTAGCAAGGGTAGTAGCAGTAGCAATAAGAGTACAATAAGGGTCTCCCTTCCTCTAAGAACACCAAACAAGCAACACTAATGTTTGTTCAGCAGACTCCGTCACAGCCTCAAGGACAGCCAAGTGATGGCAGCACTGCCATGGCACTATCAGGGGCAGTGGTCTCAGGGCAAGAACATCAGAACAAGACAGGCACGTCTGTTGAAAAAACAACTGGGGGATGTGGTGTTTGCAGAATCACTGGTAACCGCAGTGTTAAAAGTGCTGTGTGGCTGCATTTCACTGTGCTAAAGGAGGACACAAGGAAGTCAGTCTTCAAGGGCTGGGCCATAGCTGGCCCAGTGGTGCTGAGGGTTGAGCTGCTGGATGCCACACCTCATACCATATTGGTTACCCGGGTTCGGGAACGAGCCAGGGTCGTCGGGGATCGGCACGGGAGGGAAGAGATCGAGCTTCTGTAGGACTGCTCACTCTTCCTGGGGAGGGTTCAAGGGTGTGTTTGCTCCTGGAATGACCTCTGGCAGTGACTAGAGGGGTGGAGTTGTGGCATAGTGTTGCCTTGTCAGCTGCACTCTGAGGGGATCTAGAAAACTCAAGAAAATTCAGATCTTAGAGATAAGTGATGGCACCTGGGGCTAGGACCACACTCCAACGCCGGGCTTCCTCCTTTCTGAGGGCCTCCCATATGGTCCTGGCACTGTGTACTATAGATAGAGCACCCTGGGCAGGTAGAGCAGCCCTTCCTATGTGGGGCTTAGATCTGGAGGTTGTGTCTGGCCATGTGGGAGGGGGAGTAGGAAAGCTTCAGGTCAGAGGTAAACACCTGGAACCCAGGATGCCTGAGAGAGTTCTCCAATGAAGTGAAGCAGAAAAAAGAATTTGAAAAAAGAAAAGGAAAAAAAATGGTCTAGGCCACAATAAGCTGAGGGAAATTACTCTCTAATTTAATCACAACATCGTTACAGAACTTCTTGAAGCTTAAGCATCCTGAAGTGCATCGCAGCTCATCTGGGTCTGGATCCAGACCCTTGGTTTCACAAAGACCAAACCCCTCCAGTGGACAGGCATGCACTGTTGGCAGTGGTGGTGCTACAGATAGATCTGATTTTCGAGCAACCCAGTGGTCATGGCACTCCTTCCCCCTCACCAACACAGTCTGAACTCTACTCTGGTGGTCACTTCTGACTCCAGTGATACTACAAGGTAGGGATTTATCAGCACTTCACACACCACCATCGTTGAAGTCTCCTGTGGCAGTTCCAATAATGGATGCTCTGTAAGCACAAACAAAGTATCATGACTCACATCCAACTGCACAACAAATCACACAGCTGATTGCTGAGATGATGGCATTGGATCTCCAGCCTACGTCAGTAGTGGAAGAAACAGGCTTCTGACAGCTTCTCAACTATTTGGACTCACATTACTAGATCCCATCTCATACTAAATTTTCTTGAAGTGTATAGCCATGACTGTATGATGGTGTGCTATCTGCTGTTGCTGCTCTGCTTGCAAAGGCTGTTGGTGGTGTTTTTCACTGCACATCAAATATCTGGACTAGCCATAACTTTCTGCATGCCTATCTCTCCTTCACTGCACACTGGTGTGTGCAACACCCTACTTTTGCTGTTTCTGATGCGTCACCTTGTGGCTCACCCCTGGCCCCCCACAATCTGGTAGTCTCATTAAGTCAGCTTTGCTGAATGTCAGACTGATGGAGGAAGACCACAGGGCACATAATAGTCTTATGTTCCTGCAAGACATGTTGCATGACCAGGGCCGACCAAGTGACAGGGGTCCTGCCGAAAAAAAAAAAGACATGTTGCAGTCTTAGACTGGTGTTAATACCAATTAAAATGTTGACTTTTTTGTTACCAGCAATGGCACAAACATGGTGAAAGTCATGAATGATGGCCATTTTGTGAGTATTCATTGATTTGCATACGCACACAATTTAGTGGTGACTCACACACTGCGTAGCTGTAGTAGAGCCAACAATATTTTTTCCACAGCCCATTCCATCTGCAGCCATTTCCATCACTCTGTAAAAGCCACTAACAAATTATAAGAAGTTCAGGAACACCTTGGTTTGCCCCAACATCGTGTAATATAAGATGTTGCCACTCAGTGGAATTCTTCATTCCTGATGCTTTCACAAGTCTAGGAGCAAAAGCAGGCACTACACGAAATGCCTATGGAGGCAGACATTGGAGGGGTTCTAGGGCATCATGATTGGTTAGTTCTTGAGGGCATGATGAAGGTTCTTGTGCCATTTGAGAGGAGTACATGTGATTTAAGTGCTTCCACAGCCTTATTTAGTTAGGTTATCCCAGCTGTGCATATTCTTAAAAGATCATTACAATGTTTTTTTGGCTGACATTACACTCTCTTCACAAGAGGTTACTGACCTTGTTATTCATCTTAATGCAGAACTTGATGCAAGGTTCGCCACAGTTGTGAATACCTGCCATCACGTGTTTGCTGCCATGTTGGACCATAGGTTCAAATGCGAGATCCTTCATATAGCCATGGACAGCCATATGATGACTCATTTTAGGCAACAGCTCAGTGAAGCATTACATAGTGCCATTCAGGTAGCTTGACACTCAGAAGGGGAGGAACATGCTCCAGTTCAGGTTCCTGAGGGAGAGAGAAAAGCATGAGGTGGCTTGGAATTGGATGATACTGTGGAGATGGGGAAAGACAGCATAGTGACAGAGTAGAAGAGAGTGACTGAGTATTACTCAGCACATCACTGCATCAACAGCTACATAAATGCTCACAGTCTCAGCCTCTCCCCTGGAGAAAATGTACTTAATGGTTATTTTGCAGAATCAATTGAGCCATTTGATGTTGATCCACTGGGCTACTGGGTTCAGAAAATTAACTCTTCTCACCTGGCACAACTTGCTTCAAAATACCTAAGTTCCCCTCCTACAAGTGTGCCATCCAAGAGGATGTTTAGCACTGCTGATGACATTGTTGAGCCACATTGTTCCAAGCTGGATCTTCAACATGCTGAGCAGCTAGTGTTCCTTAAACTAAACTTACCAGTAATTGGCTACAAGTATGATCTGCCCATATACAACTGGTGCTATGGCACAGCTCTCAATCTGCCTATTGTTACAAAAGTGCAAAGTTACATTTTTTTTGGATCACCCTTTCTTTTTACTATAATGTTAAATATTTAATTAAAAGGGTAACTGAGTCTCCACTCCCTGGTATATAACTGCAGGACCACCATGAGGCCCCTGTTAAACAAGAAACATTTAAATAATGTACCAAGTTTTAGTGACCTTACTATTGTGTACTTCAGGTTACTAATTATCTGTTGGAAAAGGACCGCTTGGCCCACACAGTCAGCCCAGATTGTCCATCCCTGCCTTATCGGTCTCATCTGCAGACCCTAAAGCAACCCTGCTGCCTCCCTGCCTGTTTTCAAATACACCCCAGCCCTATGCCTATCTCCCGCATGCTTGAAGCCCCACACTGTTTCTGGCACCATCACTTATGCCTGAAGTCTCTGTCAGTCATCTCCCATGCCTTCCATGAATATTTCTTCACATCTGCCTTGAACTCCCTATTCAGTTTCTTCACATGCCCCCATTGTGTCTGCCTGGTACATGTGCTCTTTCTCATTTGAAAGAGACTTCCCTTGTGTGCCTTGTATTCACCTCGTGAGATACTTGTATTAGTCTCTATCATGGCACATCTCATGCTCCTGTCTTCCAGGTTGGACTTACAATCCACTTACGCCAGTGCCATTATAGTTGCCCTAGACAAGACACAAGACGTCACCTCATCTGTGGCCTTTGCTCAATCTAGGATGACCATGTGTCACCACACCACTGACCAGTACAGTAGTTTGTTACATTTTTGGGTGCTTGAAAGGCTGTTGGGGAGGGTCCATGGCAGAATTGCCTAGTGTATTTCAAAGAGGAAGGAAACAGTGGAGTTTAACAGTATTACAATGTCCTTAAAAAAACACTTATGGGGGGGCAAATAACGAATAACAAATAATGAACATCTGATGTCCAAAATGCAAATATTCATCTGAATGAAGGTATTCACACAACCCTAGTGCTACCATTGCAGCTAAGCCATGCTTCAGGGTGTTCTACTACTTCCTGCTTTATGCGCCTTGTCACTGACACTGATGTTTTGTGCTGTGCGATTACATTACAGTGTCACTGCCATCATATATGTTACTACAACTGCCAAAACCACTCTTACAGTTGTCTCACACTTATTCCTAGGGTATGAGAACCATGAACCAAATTGTGGATTGCTACTTGACAAGTCCCAGCACATTCTTCCATATAGCATTTTACCCCTTCATTGGCTCTGCATCCATCCCCACCTCCCCCAGGACAGCACTCACCTCCCCTAGACCTATTGTACCTGGAGAGGGTCCCTCACAGCTTTCCCCCTGTGACAGGGTTGCAGGGGAGGCCATCCCCCCAATTCACAATCCAGAGTTGCTCCAGGCATCTGCATGGCAGTGCAAGCACATGGAGGTACACAAAGCAGTGGTCCACCTTTGGTGCATGTTTTCCATTTTCTCCCAAGCACCCTGCTACAGCAGCATGTCAGGACATGCATCTAGAGGTGCACTTATTTTGTAGAACTGCAGCCTCTCCCGTAAAGTCACTCATTGCCTTCACTACCACTGGCTCTCCACCCAGTGATGGCTAAAACCTGAGTTAGCTGACCCTCAGAAGAGGAGAGCAGTCCCTAGGATGCTCCACCCTCTCCCGCTCTGCTGTCCCCTGGCAACCCATGCTTATTCCTGAGCATGAGTCATTGGCAGGCAGGAGATAAGGCATTCAGTGCCTCAGCACTCAACGCCAATGGGCCTCCTATCATCCCAGCACATTGTACTGTTAATGCTGAGAAAACCCCAGGTAACATCAACTGTTATGTAAATAAATATACTTATGTTTACATTTCTAAATGAGTTTATGTGTTTGCTAATCATTCTAAAGCATTGTAACTGTATCCACAGTATATCAATACTGACATCAACATATGTCCTGGTTGGGGATTAAGCAAAAAGCTGGGATAAGCATGATCACATCATTGTGCTGAACATCTGCCCCATATTATACCACAAATAAACACTATGACTCCTCTCAAGGAGCCCAGCAGCAGGAAAATCCCAGCCTCCCCCTACAAAACAGAGTACTAAATGAGAAAAAGACCAAGGTGGGGATGATGCTACAGAAGGTAAAGCCATCAAAAAATGGAGAGCAATGAGTACCAATGCCCATACTCTGGGTAACAAGCTTCCTGAATTAGTGGCCTTGATGGAGGAGGAACATCTGGATATTGTGGCAGTCACAGAAACATGGTACACACAGAACCATGACTGGGACATAAACATACCAGGATACACTATCTACAGGAGGGACAGAGAGGGTAAAAGAGGAGGAGGAGTAGCTCTCTACATAAGGGAAGGAATCAAAGCAACAGAACAAAAGGGTAAACAGGGAGGAGAAGAAGCAGTGTGGGTCAATTTGGAGACAGGCAATGGCACCACAATCCGCGCAGGGGTTGTATACAGACCCCCCTCTCAGGGGGAGGAAATGGACAAGGAAATGATAGAAAGTATACTTAGAATGGGGATATTGCTGATGGGTGATCTGAATATGCCAAGTATTAACTGGAGTGCAGTTGCAGCAGCCACTTCGAAGAGTGGGGTTATTCTAGATGCCCTACAGGGGACATGCCTTAGACAACTAGTATTGGAACCCACTCAAGAGGGAGCAATCTTAGACCTGGTTCTCTCAAATGGAGATGGGGAGAGGATCACAGATGTAGAAGTGGGTAGCCATCTGGGAACTAGTGACCATCGAACAGTATGGTTCACAATAAACACAGCAATAGAGTCAAGCCATACAAAGGCAAAAGTATTGGACTTCAGGAGGGCTGACTTTGCCAAAATGGGTGAGTGCCTAAGGAATGCACTAGCGAATGGGCAGGAAGGAGGGGTGGAAGAACAATTGGGAATAATAAAACTGCCATCACAGAGGTAACAAGCCTTTGTGTGAAGCAAATAAACAAAACAAAACTATGTAAGAAAAAACTATGGTTCTCAAAGGAGGTGGCAGTGAAGGTTCAAGAGAAAAAGAAAGCATTCAGAAAGTACAACGAATCACAGAAGGAGCACGACAGAGAACTGTATCCATTAAAGCAAAAGGAAGCTGGGAAGGCAGTCAGAACAGCAAAGGCCTGAACTGAGGAAAAGATAGCCAACTCAGTTAAGAAGGGGGATAAAACCTTTTTTAGGAACATCAGGGAGCGAACGAAGACCAAGGGAGGGATAGTGAGGCTTAATAAAGGGAAGGGTGGTGGGCAGAGGGTGACTGTGAAAAGGCAGAGATACTAAACAAATATTTTTGCTCAGTATTTACAAATGAAGAGGGGAGGTACCTAAAACAAACAATAGAAACACTCTGGATACAGAAGTTGATACCCGCCCATTTACAGAAGAAACGGTTCTGAAAGAACTCTTAAAACTGAAAGTGGACAAAGCAGTGGGGCCTGATAGGATTCATCCCAGAAATCTAAAAGAACTATGGGTAGAACTAGTGACACCACTGACTACCCTCTTTAACAAATCATGGGAGGATGGGGTGGTACCTGAGGACTGGAGGAGGGCAGATGTGATTCCCCTTCACAGAAGTGGGACCAGGGCAGAAGCAAGAAACTACAGACCTGTTAGTTTAACCTCAGTGATAGGGAAAATGATGGAATCACTTCTGAAGGAAAGAATTGTCGAGTATCTAGAGGCAGGAGGAGTACAGGACCCAAGGCAGCATGGATTCACAGTGGGAAGGTCATGCCAGATGAATCTAATAGATTTCTTTGACTGGGTGACCAATGTAGTAGATCAGGGAGGGGCTCTGGACATGGCCTACCTAGAATTTAGCAAGACATTTGACACAGTCCCACACAAAAGATTAATGTACAAGTTAGTCAGCCTGGGAGTGGGTCCCAAGATGATAGCCTGGGTGAAGAATTGGCTGGAGAATAGGACACAGAGGGTAATAGCAAATGGAGTCCACTCTGAAGAAAGGGGGATTACTAGTGGGGTACCACAGGGTTCAGTATTAGGACTGGTCCTCTTCAATGTCTTTATAAGAGACATTGCAGAGGGACTGGAAGGAAAAGTATGTCTCTTTGCAGATGACACAAAGATCTGCAACAGAGTTGATGCACAAGGTGGGGTGGAAAGGATGAGAAGGGACTTGGCAAGGTTACAGGAATGGTGAAATGTATGGCAGCTTAGATTAAATGCTAAGAAGTGCAAGGTATTGCACCTGGGAAACAAAAACCCAGGGGAAGAGTGCACAATGGGGGGGTGAGATACTAGCAACAACAAAAATGGAAAGGGACCTGGGGTTAGTCATATTTGATGACTTAAAGGTGGGCAAGCAATGTGAGAGGGCAGTAAGCAGGGCTGGGGGGAAACTGGGATGCATAGGGAGAGGCATCACCAGTAGAAAACAGGAAGTTGTTATCCCTCTGTACAGACAGCTGGTGAGACCCCATCTGGAGTACTGTGTGCAGTTCTGGAGACCCAGTCTCCACAAGGACATAGACAAGATGGAAACTGTCCAGAGGAGGGCAACTAAAATGATGCAGGGTCTGCACCAGAAGACATATGAAGAGAGACTAAAGGAGCTTAATATGTATAGCCTCGAGGAAAGGAGGGAGGGGGGGACATGTTAGAAACTTTCAAGTACCTCAACGGAATCAACAAAGTCCAAGAGGGTAGCATCTTTCAAAAAAAGAGGTGTGCAAGAACAAGGGCGTACAATTTGAAGATGGGGGGGCGGCTCAGAGGTAATGTAAGGAAGTATTTTTTCACAGAGAGGGTTGTGGATGCATGGGACGGCCTTCTGGAGGAGGTTGCGGAGTCAAAAACAGTGGTTGAATTCAAGCGTGCATGGGACAGACATAAGGCAACTCTAGGGGGTAGGGGTAGAAAGAAGTAGGCTGCTGGTTATCAATTAGGTAGGGAAATGGGCAGACTGGGTGGGCCAAGCGGTCCTTATTTGCCATCAAATTCTATGTTTCTATGTTTCTAATACTTGTTCTATATCAAAGTATCTTAAAATGCTCACTGCCAGGTCATCCACATCAACCAATGCACCATGCAACAGCCAGAGGACAATCTCTGAGCAGTGTGCTGCTTAACCACCCCTCAAAGATTGCATCCTCACAGATGTTCTGTCATCCTCATTGTTGCCCTCTGCCCCTTACATCCTGAGTTCCCAGTGTGCCAAGCTGCTGCATCATCAATTGATGCCAGGATTGGGCAGTTTCTAATGGTTTTAAATGTTAATGGTTTAGCCTGCTGAACTGTTTTGCTTGCATGGTACCTTTTAGTGATGTTATACTTACAGTCACAGCTCTTAAACACAATAATTATTATACTGATTCTGCCAACATCCAGGACAACATTTTGTAAAATATGATAGGTATTTCAGCTTATACTGTATTTAATTAACATTGTTTATCTCCCTTTCTTCTTTATTACTAAGGTTATCTGCATGACAATTGGATCTTTGTCTTCTGGTCCTTCTTCTCTAACCTCTAATGATGTCAAAGTCCTGTCTTTGCAACAACCTAGACATTTCCACAGCAACACATTGCAATATTACACACAAAGGACTTTGGCAAAGTCAAAGGGACAAGGATTGTGTGTACTTTAGTTAATTTCTGGGCCCGATATTCAAATATTTGCCTGGGTGCAAAACGGAGTTTGCCCACACAAACTGGAATAAGTGCAGCTGGGCAATATTAAAAAGCCTGGTTAGAGCTGGCAGACTTGGTCTGTGCCCTGGCATTAGTCAGAGGTGCGTGCAATGTAAAAATGAAGGGGCAGGGACCTGAATGGTCAGAATATGTGCACCACGCAAGGCCATTTTGCATGGCCTCCTTGCGCAGTACAAATACCACCGATCCAAACCCTTACATACTCCTGTGCAACCCTAGCAGGTGGCAGAGGAAGTGCGGTGGCCCCCAACCCCCAATGCAGTAGTCTCTGGTGTCTAATGGTGCCCCTCTGACCGATCACCCTACCGATATGAAATATAAATATTCCTTGTTGTCTAGCTCCCTGGTGTCTAGCGGTCCCTCCCCTGACCGATTGCCAGCCTGATGTTACAAATAGATATTCCCTGGTGTCTAGTGATCCTTCTCCCTGCTGATCACCGGTTCAATATTACAAATAGATATTCCATGGTGTCTAGTGGTCCCCTCTCCACCAATCACTCGCTCAATATTATAAAAAGATATTATCTGGTATCCAGTGGTTCTTCCCCTCCACCTGCACCCATGCCCAATGTTGCAAAGGTATTTCCTGGTGTCTAGCCATCCCTCCCTTCCCCTCTCAATCCCTGATCTTTTTTCTGTATCCTAAAAACTCCCTGGTGGCTAGTGGTCCCCCTCCCTAACCCCAATCCCCTGTATATGTGCTACAACTCCCTGGTGGTTTAGCAGTCACCTCTCCCTATCCCAGACCTCCCAGTGCAATTATCTGTAACCATCACTGGTGATCTTGATGTCCTCCCACCCTATCCTGACCCATCCATATACTAAATACATCTGTACCTGATGGTCTAGTAGGCCACCCCCCCCACCTGGGCAGATACTGGCCCACAAACCCGCTCCCCTATCCCTTCTTTGAACTGGTGACTGGCACAACTCTCCACTCTCCACCATGGCTGGCCACTGAATGGGCTGTCAGTAAGCCCATACTGTATGCAGTATGCACTCATTGAAGCTCATTCGGCAGCCAGCCATAGTGGAGAGTGGAGGGTTGTTCTGGTCTCCAGCTCAGGGAGGTATGGGGAGAGCGGGGTGGTGGGCTAGTATCTGCATGGGTTGTGGGTCTAGTAGACCAACAGGTACAGATTTATTAAGTATACTAGCGGGTTGTATAGGGAGTGGGGACCACTAAACCACCAGGAATGGTTACAGAGCATTACATTGACAGTTTGGGGGTAGGAAGGGGGTACACTAGACCACCATAGAGTTGAACTACATATACAGGGGATCTGGGTTCCAGAGGTGGGACAGCCAGCCACCAGGGAGTTTTTAGGATACAGACAAGGAATCGGGGATTGGAAGGGAAGGGACCACTAGACCCAAGGGAATAGCCATGCAACATCGAGCATGGATGCAGGTGGAGGGATAGCCCTCTGGACACCAGGAAATATCTATTTGTAATATTGGGCTGGTGATCAGCAGGGTGGGAGACCACTAGACACCAGTGCATATCTATTTTTAATATTGGGACAGCGATCAGTGGGGGAGGGACCACTGGACACCAGGAAATATCTATTTTTAATATCGGGCTAGAGATCGGTGGGAGACGGACCACTGGATACCAAGGCATATCTATTTTTAATATCAAGCCAGTGATCAGCAGGTGGGAGGGACCACTAAGCACCAGGGAAACTCTATATTTCATATCAGGCTGGTGATCTGAGTGTAAAGGGGGGGACCAGGGAAATATTTCTGGTAAACTTCAGGGACAGCAATTGGTGGGAGGGGGGAACAATACCACCAGGGATAGCTCTCTGGGTCCGAGCTAGTGGGGGGTGATGTTGCACTAAATCACCTGGACTATCCATGGAAATGAGCCCATATTGGGCATGCAAATGGCCCCTTACTGCCTTGCACGCACAATGCGCTCATTTACATGGGTCCATTTGCATAAAGGAAATTTAGCATGGGTGCAATCCATTATAATGCCCTATTTTGGGAGCCATGTCTGCTCAGTACTATGTGGCTTTGTGCTAGTCCACAATGACCCTCTATTTAGTGGAACAGTGCTAGAGAACTGTTCCACTGAATTTAGCTTTTTTTGGCACCTGGGCAAGGTCAGGGCACAGTGCAAATATTTGCACTCCACATTGCCCAGTTTTAAATATCAGGCCCCTGGAGATTAAAAAATTATGATGAATTGAATATTAACAGCTAATCAAATAAAACATCAGTATAAGGAGATGTCTCCAAAAATTACACCAAAAAATATCCAACAGAAAATAAATAAAGGAGGAAGAAAACAAACAAAAGAAAGGGACCAAAGGAGTGGATGGCTGAGGGGCATGACAGGATAAAAACAACCATAACAAACAAAACTAACTATATTTATGTGTTAATGCAAATGACATCAATAGTCAAAAATAAGGACAGATAAATACAGAAGAGTAATGAAATATAAGCTGAACTGTCTCTGATTATAGTATTTTAAAATCATTTCATGGGTACTAGGACTTCACTTTGATAGATTTATGATAGCAGCATGTTACAACAGAAGTCAGCTTCAAACATGATCACTTCTTTAACAGCAACTGTCATCAACTACATACAATAGATTGCATAATTGACGGGTACTGTTGCAAGTATTTTTCAGCATTAAGTTAAATTGGTATTGTACTTCAGTTGGTAGCACACAGCACTATGGGGTTGGTTCAAAGAGCTTGCACTGGAACTTGCTTACTGTAGCTGACACAAGCTTACTGTAGAATTACTTGTAGGCCTTAGTGGAATGCTGTTATTGAATGTACATTGCTCCTCCAAGTCCTTTATGTTTATCCCCTTGGCAGCGGCATTTCGTCAGCGAGGTCCCGCACAGTGACTACAGCGCCTAGCTGTGGTGGGAGACCCGCTGGAATCTGGCGCTGCCTGTTGGGGGTCCTGCACCCCGATCAGCCGGACTGGAGTTGAGAATCTTTATGGGGGAGCGGGGCACAGCCCCCCACGGGGGTCTGGAGGCAAAGCCCCTCCAAAGAAAACAAGGAAATCCATAGCGAACCGGCAGCGGACTGCAGAATGAGGTCGACCTGCCGGTGTCGCTGACAGGGCATTCTACAGAATTTATGTCGGACTCCTTTCATGGATCCAGTCCTCTATAGGTCTTTACAGAAGCTTAGAATCAAATAAATGTTAGTATCAGTGCAATGTTTTGTACACCTCAGATTACATTTTTGTTACATAATGTGAAACATTCTCTATATTTAATTAAAAAAATGAACAAATTAGGGTACACGTTAGGGCCTTAATGCACAGGATATAGTACAGCATCCTGCAGTACAAAGTAAGATCAATAATAACTGCAGAACATTGATACTATGATGGTGCTGTTCTGATTGGCACATCTGTGTTTTTATTATATTTAAATTATGTTAAGGTATGATTTTAGTGTGAGGTCTGTTTTCCACATACTCTTTGGCTATGTTATAATGTAGACCACTCCCTTACAGAAATATAAGCGTGCTGCGTACATACAGAGTGCATGCCACATGCTTAATTTTTAATTTTTTTTTGTATTTACACCTTTAAGTGCAGAGCTCTTTACATAGGATCCACATCAGGATTACAATCAGAGACAATGCAATATAGCAAGTGGCTAAAAACATGTACAACTCAACAATGCAAGCTGATAAAGGGGAAACAAATCACAAACACGTGGCATTGTACAATGTATACCACTAATAAATATGTTTGTACAGCGAGGAAGGAGTCAGAGAGATGAACAAGGACTAGTACACTAAGGCAGAAGAACAACAGCCAAGAGGCCTAAGTCGAAATGTACAGTAAAGAAGAAGCAATTATCAGGGGAAAGAATAAACAGCCCAGAATGCAGAGTCGGTGAGGGTGAGTGGATAATGTGGGTGAGTTAGGGAGCATGATGGGGGAGAGGGGAGTAGGTGGAGGTGGATCAAGGGACAATGAGTGCTAAGGTCAATGGAGCCCTGTGCAGTCAGGAAGTAAGCAGGTAAAAGTGCTAGACTTCACAAAGTAAACTGATGATTGAAAGCAATCACAGCTGAAATCTGCAACAAGCTGTTACTGTAGCTTTCATTTAAAGGAGCCTAGAGTGGGTGCAGAGATTAATTGTGCAATGTTTGCAGGCGGTGCAATGTTTGCATGCAGTTCGCATACACAAAGTGCACCTATGAGAACCAGGTCTAAAATGCACATCAGGTTAGCATGCTGCAAACTTGACATGCAAGTAGTAGGTAAGCTGGTGCAAGCATCTTCTAAAAATCACATCAGGTTTGCATGTTGCATGCTTGACATGAGTGGGTAGTTAAGCTGATGTGAACATCATTTAAAAAAACACATCAGGTTCACATGTTGCAAGCTTGCCACGTGTACAGCAACAAAGCTGGTGCAAATCTCATCTAAAAATACATCATTTTCTAGTTCTCATACTACTGCAAGCAATTAGAGCCATTAAAATATCTTTTTAATTGATTTCTCATTAAAATTAGGTAAACTCATAATTCTGATCCTTTTGCAAGTTGTTTAATGGCTTTTGATTTTTGTCATTAAATCGCCGTTAATTTGTAAATTATTGTTTGCGTACTGCATTAAATGCCTAGGATATAATCAGCCAACCTCCCTCATTCCAGATGTGCAAAGAGGGGCCTCTGTGTTGTGAAGCTTAACCATTTTGTCATGGGCCATGCAAATCCCCTTATGCATATTTAGTGCTACAAATGTGCTTCTCCATGACTGTTACAGCTCACTTACTTTCCCTGAGTCATTCTGTATGGAGCATATACACTATGGCTATGCTCAGCACTCTTTGTACTGAGTAGGACCTTGGAAGCATGCACCTTACCTCACATTTTGTCACAGAAAATGAGGGACATGGACACTCAAAAAGAGGGACACTAACCCTCATGATGACCAGGACACATTCTGAAACATGGAGATGCAGTATCTCAGAACACAGTGAAAACAATTGTATTTACTTGTGCTGATGTTAGCCCCAAAGAATTAATTTCTACCATAAAGCAGGACCCTCCTTCCCACATTTGTGCCTAGGTTCTTATGGTGTGTCAATAATGGCATTAAATTTGGATTTACTCTGTTGCATAATAAGTTCCCCCTGGCCTATGTTGTACTTATGCTGGGTGCACTCCTGACTCGATGTCTGTATTGTGTTGTTCACTCTCTCTCCACCTATTAGTGGTGGCGCCATCACACATGACATGGAGGCATGCCAGCCTAGCAAGAGCACATGAGTCACATGATTGGGACACTGTCTTTCCTGCCCCAGACCAGACAGGCTGCACACTACAGCTTGGAGGAGTCAGTGAGCACTGAGCTCTCAATTGCAGTGTTGTGGTGGCATATTTTTTGTTGCTCTACTCTTAGTGAGTCTCTGTCTCCCTTGGTTGCTGTAGGGGCTGAGGGGGAGCTAGATGCTGACTCAAGACTAGGCTACCTACTTATTCTTTTAGGCTTGCCTTGGAAAAAAAAAAAGAACAGCCTGGGCCCCCCATGGCAGAAAGCTAGGCCTCACAGCAGCAGTGACAGCAGTGTGGGTGGCCTTCACTGATCAGTGCAGAGTAGCAGCAGCCAAGCAAGAAGTAAGCAACACAGGTTGGGTGGGTTTGGTTGGTGAGGTGACTTGATCACAGATCACATTGGAAACCTGGGATGGTCAGTTCTAGCATCCAGCTTCTGGCAAAAGGACAGAGCAGGAGCCAACTTAAACTTGGGTTGATAGCACACTGGGCTAGGCCACAGGTTATGGCCAGGTGGCCCAGTAAGTAAAAATAAATATTTTTTTTACAGGGGGATTGGGGGAAGAAGGAAGGAAAGAAGGAATGAAATATTAATGTGTTTTCCATGTTTCTGCACCTTTGAATGGCTTCACGACCCATACAGGATGGGTTTTGAATGGAATGGAGTTCGGGAGAAAAACAGGGACATTTTTTGGGGGGAGGGGGGCAGAACTTCAGCCAGGAAAAAAATTGATTAGTAACTGGGTCGGTTTAAGCCCAAATCTGATGCATGCTCCAGGGTATAGATGGATGAATCTTATACATTTGATTTTTTCCTGATTTGCATATCACTTTTCAGTCACAACAAATAAGTTTTACCTTTTAGAGATGTTCCAGACATTCCAGAACTTGCCTTCTAGGGGCTAACTAGCACCTGGCCTCCACTGGTTGTTGGATCCCCCACTGCTGAAATCTGAAATGGCACTCCTGCCATAAAGTACAAATTTACAGAACATTCTCTGTGTCAGCAGCATGTTTTCTATGAGGGATGGATGAGGGGAAGAGCAGTTTTCATGGGTAAAATGAGGGCTGTCCCTTGCATTCAGGGACAGTTGAGTAGTATGGTATGCACAGACTATTGGAGCCCCATTATAGTCAGACTTATCCCCCCCCCCACCAGTGAAGCTGACCTTCACATCCCCTCACTTAGACACATTATGACATAGGGTAAGGGAGAATGCAGGGGCATGCCCCATTGAAAAGAATGAGGGTATTTTCGTATTACTATTTTATACATTATTGATGGAAAGTAGGAAATTAATGATGTCCACTGCTCGACTAACAAGGGCCTTATTTTTAGAACAGTGGCCTTCATTATTCTCCAACTCACCATCATAATGTATAAAATAGTAATAAAAAATAACTCCATTCATTTCAAGGGGGTACACCCCAGCACTCTGAACCATGGACATCATCTCTTAAAGACTCCTACCTCTGGCTCCCTAGTACTCAGGTAGGAGACTCTCAACTTATATCTATATTTGGTGGGTTGTCTGTAGCAGCTTGGCTACACCCACCACAGTGTGTGTGCATGGGAGGGGCAAGCCATGTGGGTGGGTGTCGAGTTATTGCTACTGTTGTGTTTGCCTCTTAAAGTCTGTTTGCATGGAAGCATTCAAAACTATGGAGAGAAAATAGTAGGAGTACAGGCCAGACAGAAGTATTTAAGAAGTTTTGTGGATAAGTGTGTGTGTATTGGGGGTGGGAAGAACCACATGTGTTTCCATTGGTATGTGTGCTACAGTTCAGCTGTGTAGCTGAGATGAGGGGGAACAAAAAAACAAAACAATATATCAGTGGCTATAAGCATGCCACACGCATGCAGATGTATGCAAATGTGTATTAATGTACAAGCAAGCCATGTGTCTGCAGGCAGTATAACTTAGTGGTTAAAGGCATTGAACTGCAAATCAGGAGACCTGAAGACCTGGGTTTGAATCTCATCAACCCCCATGTGTATACTATGTGACCTGAGCAAGTCACTTAACTTTTATGTGTGCAGTTATCAGTGACCACTTGCTTTTTGCATGCATGTCACATGCATGCAGTCTGTTCCAATCTAACATAAAAAGCATGCTTTCCACATTTGCTTGCTGCATGCATGCCACATGCATGCAGTCAGTTCCAGTTTAACATTTAAATCATGCTTGAAGCATGCATATCACATGGGTAGTTTTTCGTGTTCAGCATGAAAACATTTCATACCATTATTTCTGCAAGGGCTGCTTTCTGGGTATGTAACCAAACTGGATTATGAGATAAAAGCCAAGTTTCAATACTAGGTGCACAGAGCCTTTTAGTCTTCTTTCTTACTCTGGGGTGACAGCACACAAAAGAAATTGAAAGCTATACTTTCTGGGTGGGAATTATAAAAATGGCATATTTCACAATCACAGAACTCAACAGCAAATAGGTTTATCTAGTGCCCAAACTGGGCTCACGAACTGAACATTAAACTTTGTGGCCTGGTTGTCTGCACTTCTGACCTCTGTGGTGCATGCTCACAGGTCTTGACAGACAAGGCAACAAACATCACTCCACTGAAAACATTATTAACTATTTAAGAGAAAACTATGTGGTACTAGTAATGTTAGCTATTTTATCAGCATTAGAATACAGAGGCCTTCCCCAGGAACTATGGTTTACACCACGTTGGGTTCTGTTAAAATGTACTCAACCTGGACTTGCTTATAAACTGTGTGGTGCTGAGCTATTTCAACCAAATAAAATCTCAGCATTCTGCATGGGGCTCCAAGCAGGCTCCAGGGGCTTTGTTCTCTCTTTAATATAAACCTACCCCCCTCATGTAGACAACAGACAACTACAAAGCTTCTAATTTTCCCTCTAAGATTAAGAGGCAGAAACCTCAAAACATTTTAATGAGATGTTAGTGGAAAAGTCTTCATCTTGTAGCTATTTGCTGTGTTTTAACAAAGCAGGACTAAAGTACTATAGATGTTAGTAATCTGGGAGGTTTGAACTTGCACTGACTGACTTTCAAAACTTGAGACTTTTGAGCTCAATACTGGTAGTGCAAGGATTGTATGCAGTATGCTGTACATGCAGACCTTCAAATGCATTAAAAACACATGTCATTTTCACTTCACTTTTATTGTATATGGTGTCTTTCATACTGTGTGTCAAGACAAGAGTAGGGTTAACAAAAACTGGACAGCCATGTCTGCCAATGCCAGAAGTCTGGGAAATAAGATACCTGATGTGGAGGCCACCATGGCTGAGGTAGACCTGATATTGTGGCTATCACCAAAGCATGGCGCACTGACAGCCATGACTGGGAAATGGTCATACCTGGCTACACGATGTTTAGAAAAGACGGTAGGAAGAAAAGGTGGGGGAGTAGTGCTTTTTGTTAAAGAAAACATAATAGCAAAAGAGGTACAGGGAACTCAGGGAGGGTCGAGGTGTTGCTGGTCAAACTCGAGTCTGGAAACAAAACCACCATTCAGATAAGAGTGGTATACAGGCCTCTGACACAGGACTTTAGACAAAGATATGTTGGAAGATATAGGCAAAATTGGTAAGAAGGCAGAGGTGGTGCTGGTGGGGGACTTTAACCTGCCAGATGTAGGGTGGAGCCTACCCGCTACAGCATCAACTAGTGAACTCGATTGGGGTGGGGCAAATAATGGACTTGGCACTTACTAACTGGGACAGTGTTGCAGACATCAGAGTGAGAAATTATCTGAGACCAGTGACCATCGTAGAGTGTGGTTTAATATAAGAACAGCAGCAAAATCAAACTGCACAAGGGGGAGAGTCATGGATTTCAGAATACTGACTTTACAAAGATGAGGGAGTGCCTCAGAGAGGACCTGGCAGGGGGAGATGTAGTGGGTGGGATGGAGGGCAAATGGGCCAGATTAAAAGAAGGCACAGTAAAGACAACAAACCTGTATGTCAGGCAGATAAGCAAATGCAGAAGGAGGAAGAGACTCTTACGGTTCTCGAGGGAAGTGGCAGAAAAAGTAAGGACAAAAACGGAGGCATTCAGAAGGTATAAGGAGACCCAGAGAGAGGAGGACAGGGAAGTGTATCTGGGGTAATGGAGAGAGGCAGGAAAGAAGTAAGGCATGCAAAGGTGCAAGCTGAGGAAAGAATAGCCCAGACAATTTTGAAGGGGAACAAGTCATTTTTCAGGTACTGTACATTAGCAAGAAAAGGAAGACAAGGGGTCAGATTGTAAATTTAGAAAAGGAGGGAAGAGGCTGTACAGAAGAGAATCAAGAAAAGACAAACATCTTAAACACATACTTCTGCTCAGTGTTCACAGTAGAAGGGGAAGGGGAGGGACCACAAATATGCAACAAGAGCTTGGAAAAGAGGGAAGTGGACACCAGTTCCTTTTCCTAGGAGAGGGTCAGGAAAGCACTCACTAATCTGAGGGTGGACAAAGCCATGGGACCAGACAGCATCTAAGAGTGTTAACGGAACTCAGGGAGCTGCTAGTTGCACCTTTGGCAGACCTGGGACCTGGGGTAATCATTTCGGATGACCTGAAGGTGTCCAAACAGTGTGACAAGGTGATCAGGAGAGCTGGTGGGATGCTGGGGTGTATAAGTAGAGGTATTACCAGCAGGAAGAGAAAAGTGGTGTTGCCTCTATATAAATTATTGGTAAAACCCCACGTGGAGTACTAGGTCCTGTTTTGGAGAACACATCTCAGGAAGGACGTAGACAGAGTAGAGGTTGCCAGAAGGGTGCTACTAACATGGTGCAGGGTCTGCATCAAAAGTCCTACGAGTGTAGGTGAATGGAACTAAACATGTACACCCTGGAAGAGAGGAGGGAGATGGGGGATGTGATTGAGACCTTTAAATACATCTCAGAGGTGAGTAAGGTACAGATGGGAGGTATTTTTTGGAGGAAAGGATGCTCTAGTATAAGGGGTCATGATATGAAGCTGAAGGGGCATACATTCAGGAGAGATGTGAGGAAATACTTCTTCACAGAAAGGGTGGGTGATTCCTGGAACGGTCTTTCAGTGAAGGCAGTGGGGGCAAAAACAGTGGTGGGATTCAAAAAAGCATAGGATTGGCACAAATGAATCATATGGGATAGGAAAGGTGTGGAGGAGAAAGTGCTGTAGGCCTGAAAGGGTCTGCAGCAAAAACAGCACAACAAAGAAAGGCAGACTGGATAGGCCTTGTGGCCCTTATCTGCCATTAGTTTCTATGTTTCGATGAAATGCTTTATAATATATGGTTAAGGTTTATTGTTTATGGAAATCAGTGGCTACTCAAAAGTTGATATCCACATTCAAAAAGCTGTTCTGCACATTCTAAAAGTTGTTGGCACATTCTAAAAGTTGATGTACACATTCTGTCACTGGTGCACCTGTGTACCTGCTCACCTGTGTACCTGCTTATATTGATTCCTGCCAGGCACCCACTTTCATTGTCCCGTAGCATGACTTGTGCAGGCTACAGTCTGCCTTCACAACTGCACTGGTGATTGTAATGCTCACCCTCAGGATGTTTGAGGTGATTCCCCCTCAGAGCACAATAGTACTTACTACGCAGAGATACTCCTCAACTTGTTCACTCTCTCTGTACTGGCACTCACTTTCTCTGTTCCATATTTTACATTTTTTGTTATAAATGGGAAGCACTTACTCAGCACAGCCATGGCTCAGCTCACTCTTTTTCTCTGTACTGGTGCTCAGAACCGCTTGCTAGTTCCCTCTGCAGAACCATATACTAGAACAAATAAAATAGGGGTCACCATAAACAACTCACCTTGTGGTTCTATCTCAGGGTTGAGATAATAGTGTAGACTTCTTGAGCTTTGCTCTCAAGGTCCATATGCTGTTATCTCAACCCCTTGATGGAAACACAGGCTTGTTGTGTATAGTCACCATAAATGATTCCTTATATAGTGAGTGGGCAAAAGGTAAGCAATGATAGTGATTAACAGAATTCAAAACCCATTACAGAGAGAAAATTATTGTCAGTGCTTCTGCTCAGAGAATATTCAGAACTGATGCTTAGTATAGCATAGCGAGATACTGGAAGAATCTCAGCAGTTGTAAGCAGTGGAAAAGGAGGAGCACCTGCTGAGAATACCACTGAAGGCTACACAGAATAAGTAGGTTAGCAACCCAGCTGATCTAACACAGAGAGAGCTAGTTGCAAGGTAACATTGTGCCTCCACCAAAGGTTAAAGTCCCAAATGCAAAAATATGCATGGCACATGTTTAGATGATAAGGCTCAGACCCTCTGTGCAAGTTTATCAAAGTGCTGAAGTACAAAACCATAAATATTTCACTTATTATAGACTTGCAGCTAGGGGTGCTCCCAGTAACAGACCAAGATTTCCCAATGTACAATGTCCTTTTTTTTAAGCATGGATGTGTGCACTTACTCAAGTTTGGTATAGTCACTGTCATGCAGCAGGTGGGGCAAACAAGAAAGATCCTATGTCCCTTATGTCATCAAAATACTGGTAATGTTAATTGCAGAGGAGGTTACTGCTGGCAGAGTGAGGGCATTTGGGCACATAAGGGGAGCTTACATTTGTAAGTCACCTGTTAGAAGGTGCCTAGACATGAAGGGATTTGAAAGTTAGAATGGCACTGATGGACACAAAGTTAGCACAGGTCACAAAGGATAGTTTTTTTTTTTTTTACCAATTATTTTACCAGGTGAGACACACTAAGCTGAAAGCTTGTTTGCAGGTGCAACCTGGGAACACAAGGAAGTTAAGTGACTTGCTCAGGGTCACACAGTATGCAAGTGGGGGCTGTGGGATTCAAACCCAGGTCTCCAGATTTGCAGCTCAGAGCCTTAAACCACTGCGCCATACTGCCTCGGAATAATGATATCCAGCTTACGATTCCTTAGAGGGTTAGAGAATGCAGCCTTATGTATGCACTGGGGTGCACCAAAAAGGGAAGACAGGCCAATGAAGGGAGAGTTGAAGCATTTGAAGGTGTCCCTTAGAACTAAAGTTAGAGACTGAGGCAACATGTGTGGAAATGGAGAGCAAAGGGCTGTGAAATCTAAAAACCTAATCCCCTGAACTAGATGGGATTCATCCAAGAGTGGAGAAAGTGAGTAGCCAAGCTTTGGCAGCACACCTAATGGAACTATTTAACTGTTTAACAGTTCCTTAGAAATTGAGGTTTCAAGAGATTATATGGTAGCAGATGTGGTGCTGCTTCATGAATGGGGTCATAGGGAGGACCCAGGGAACCCAGACCAGTGAGCCTAACTTTTATAGTGGTGAAGCATTTGGAAACTATTGTCAAGAAGCATTAGAGTAATTCCTGGAAGCAAATAGATTGCAAGATAGGCAGAAAAATGGGTTTGTGAGGGGCAGGTCATGACAGATTAATCTGATTTCTGTAACTCAGGGATAAAAACAGTATACGAGGGTCAGGCAGTAGACAACCTTTACTAGAACATCAGAACAGACTTCACTTCTGTCCCACACAACAGATTGGTAAATAAGGTGAGATTTGGGTCTAGGAGATAAACTATCTATTTGAATAGGGAACATATTTGAGGGCAGGACCCAGAGGGTGATCCAACATGATAAGTTTTCTGGGGTAAAGGAGGTTACCAGTGGTATAATGATGGGGTCTGTTCCAGCCTCACCACCTTTAAAATGTATGTAACCCCTGTCCTCAAGTGTGGTGCAGTCTGGTATCTCTTGCACTATGCTGAAACCTTCAGGACCCGGGACAGATTGCTCCAAGGTTTTGTTTGTTTATTTAGATCTAGGATTACAATTACCTTTGAGCCAAGGCTCTTTTACAAAGGTTCCATGTCAGGAGAGTATATACATGTTAAACATGTTATAACAAGGGCATACAACATTAAAGAGAGCATACAACCATATTCATCAGTTCAGGTACAGCATCATGGTAAATAGGATACATGAATAACACATACAAGGAATCAGTTCAGAAACCTAGAAGAAATCAGGGAGGAAGAGTAAGAGGATGGGGCGTGGCAGCCAAAAAAGAGACTAGAGCAGCTCACGGCATTGTCAAAGAACATCAGAAGGGGGTGGTTGATCTCAATGGGGAAGGGGGAAGTTAGGGGTGGCAGTCACATGAGCTGGAAGCCGTGAGATGATGATGGAGGCTTGATTTGAATATGCCCAGTGAGGAGGTGGAGGTGATGTGAGTGTTGAGGGCATTCATCTAGCTGGGTGCATGGTGTGCAAAGGATCTTTGGCCCAGAGTGCTGCAGCATCGGGGGATCTATAGAAGCTGATATTCAGACCCTCTGGTGTTACAAGTATTAGTGTTTGGGTGGAGGAGGGCTTGGACACTAGGTGGAGTAAGGCCCAAAGTAGTTTTTTACGCCATCAAGCAGGTAAGGTACTTTATGCGGTAAGCGAGTTGAATCCATCCAGTTTGAGCGTAAAGCTCACATGTATGTGTGAGTCAGTGGGATACAGTAAGCAGTCGACAGGCCTTGTTTAGGGAGGTCGTTATGCACCTGAGGGTGGTAGTAGAGGCAGAGCCATAGATTATGAGGCCATAGTCTATGACGGAGACCACAGAGCTCTGAATAGCAATCTTCAGTGCTGCTTGGGTAAGATGCTGTCTATTTCAGTAGAGAATTCCAATGCGTGAGTTTACCACTCTGGCAACACTATCAATGTGAGTCCCATAAGATAGGCAAGGGTCAAGTGAGATTCCAAGGTATTTAAAAGATGACACTTGTTCGAGGGTATTACCAGCGCTTGTATTGATATCAAGGGGGTATCGCCTGTGTTTGTTTTGTGAGCTGCAGAAAAGCATAGATTTAGTCTTTTTGTGGTTTAGAACCAGTTTATGTTTTGCAAACCAGTTTTCAACAGTGGAGAAAGCAAGCTGTAGGTTGTGAAGTAAGGGTTGTGGGTCCTTATGGGGGGTGAGAAGCACAGCGTCTTCGGCATAGAGGATCATTTGTTCTGGGCAGGATAGTGGAAGGGAGTTCAGGAAGAGGCTGAAAAGTAGTGAGCCCAGTGTGGATCCTTGAGGGACGCCTAAGCGAACAGGTTGGAGTCAGACAGTACTCTTGAGATTTTTACTCTTTGTGAGCACTGGCCCAGGTAGCTATTAAACCATGCAGTGGAGTCCTTGAAGAGCCCAGCATTCAGCAGCTGTTTGGTAAGCAGGCCATGGTGAACAGTGTCAGATGCCTTAGTCAAGTCGACAAATACGGCTCCAGTTAGATGACCTTTGTCCAATGAGTTGTGAAGGATTCCAGTGAATTCCAGGAGGGCTGTTGATGTGCTGTGCCTTTGCCTGAACCCGTGTTGCTGTGCACATATGATGTTATATTTGTCCAGGTAGTCTGCAAGCTGGTCAGCAACAATGCGCTCAAGGGCCTTGCAGAGGGGGGTAATATAGAGATCGGACGGTAGTTCCCCTGTATGGACTTGTTGCCACTTTTAAAGACCAGAGTGACAATAGAAGATTTTCATTTACTTGGGAACTGACTGAGGCTGAGGGAGAGGTTGAAATTCTGGTAAGCGGGCATAATACCTCTTCAAGGGTGAGGGATAGCAGTTTAAGGTCCAGTGAATCACCACAGGCTCTGGACTTGGAGATAGCCTTTGTTATGCATTTGCGAACATCATTCACCTCGACTTTTTTGAAGTGGAATGGTGGATGATCTGAGGTGGTAGGTACGGAATTTGGAGCAGGGGAGTCAGTTTCGGAGAAAAAGTCCGGGGGGAGAACAGCACTAAAGTCGGTGAAGGCTGCATTGAAAGTATTGGCAATGACCTTTAGGTCAAGGGTGGTGGCTCGGTCAACCATCAGTAGGGTTAGGAAGGATTTGGACTGCTTCCCTGTGACTTTCCTAATATTGTCCCAAAAAGCTCTCCCATCTCCCCAGGTGTTGGTGAGGACTTCCTTGTAGTAGGTACTCTTCGTCAGTTGTATTTGTTTTGTGCAGTTGTTATGAGTCTGTTTGTAGTTTTGAATGTACAGTTGAGCAACTGTGGCCCTAGCTATTGCCCAGAGGTGATCCCTTGATTTTAACTGAGCCAGTAGCTCAGCCGTGAGCCAGGGATTGGAAAGTGCCTTGACTTTGCACTTTTTACTGGGGCGTAGGAGTCGCAGGCAGCATTGAATGTGGTGATGAAATAATCAAGGGCTGAGTCAACATCCAGTGCATTGTATATGGGAGACCAGTCTTGCCGACTAAGACAGAATTTGAGATGGGTCAGTTGGCCACGGGGTAGGACTCTGCTGGAAATGGTTTTAGGAGGAGGCTTATGAAACTTATTTGACCAGTCGCAGATGACAGGGGAATGGTCACTGAGGGAATCCGTGAGGACAGTGGTGTTGTTGATATGGGTTTGGTAGCTGGCAAGAACCCAGTCCAGGAGAGTGCTGGTATCTGACTTGTAGTTCTTCCTTGTG
Organism: Neoceratodus forsteri; assembly: GCA_016271365.2. NCBI lineage: Eukaryota > Metazoa > Chordata > Ceratodontiformes > Ceratodontidae > Neoceratodus > Neoceratodus forsteri. The sequence goes on along the minus strand of CM057449.1, from coordinate 1,120,161,875 downwards.
GGGAACTCAACCATCTACGTTAGGTTAGCTGAAGACATCAGGTGCAAAACAGTTGATATAAAATTGCCAAGGAGGAGGATCTCAGATCTGGGATTTTGGGATCTTACAAAGTCCAGAACCTCACAGAGACCAATCACTTGGTCTTTTCATGGGATGTAGACTGAGACTACAATGAGCACTTTATTTTGGGCACCAAGGAGTAGTTTGATAGGTAGGAATTGCACAGAAGAGTCAGAGGGGGTAGTGGAGATGGGATGACAGGTGATGTTGTCTTTGATGTAAATTGCACACCCCCCCCCCACACAAGTAGCAGGGTGCCTCCGTTTAGCTGACTGACAAGAGTGGTGCCTGGGACATCCTACCAGGAAGCTAAAATAAGGGTATTGTCCACCCCACCCCACCTAGTCTCAGGTGACAGACCAGTCAATAACAGACCCACAGTTAGAAATGCAGTGAAGTTTTATTTTGCTGGCGAAGTGAACCCGAAGTGTTCCACTTAGTATTTACATATCACTACGCAAATACTACATTAAAAAGTAGAAATTAGCCTTACTGCGCGTTGTCCACTTGGAGTTCACTTTGAGTTCCATTTTGATTAGGCAAAGTCATTAAGAAACAGGCCACTGATCACATGTCTGACTGTCTCTGCAGGTCTGCAGGTCACATGATTCAGGGAGGCAGTTAAATAGGCAGGATGTCAGTGTTTTACTTTCACTTTATCTTGCAGAAAGAGCTGGTGTACTGTGCTGTTTAGTTTGTCAAAGTTGTTTGCTTTCATTTGTGAGTTTTTTGTGTTTAAACCTTTTTTTATTTAGTTATTGGAGTAGTGCAGGAAGTTTTAGTTAATTAGAAATTTTGTGTGTTACTAAAGGATTTATTTTTGGTTACTTACTTTTAGTTATTGTACTTATTTGACTAGTACTTGTACTTGGGGGCCATGAATGCAGGGTGGACTTGTCCGCCCAGTTCAATTAAACCATCTCAGTTTTGGGACCTCCACTTCAGCCACAGCCAGCCCTGCAGCAGTGGTCCTCCAGCAGCAGCAGCAGAAGGAACAGCAGCAGAAGTCAAAGGAGCTGCATCAGCAGGAGGAGCAGCAGCAGAAATCGCAGCAGCCGGTTGTTGCCCCTCCACCACCGGCAGCACAGCAGGCATCATCTGGTACCCTCTCACTGCCTGCACCATGCCCTGCACGGAGCTCTACTGTGTGTGACTTTTTTAGCAGCCTCCCTGGGGATCCTACTGTGGTACACTGCAAAATCTGCAATCTGCTGGTCCGTCAGGACCAAAAGGGTGGGCATCTCGGCACTGGTGGTAAGAGAACCCACCTGGTTGTTCACCACTGTGCTGAGTGGGATGCCAAGCTGCAGGAGGTAGCAGCCACTTCTGTAGCTGTGGAAGAGGAACATTGTCCACCTGCATGTCATCGGTGGAGAAGGGAAACAGAATTGGCATAGGTGGTGGCTCCCGCAGCTGCCCACAAGAAAGACCCATTACAACAGCCTATGACCCAGGCAGACCTGGCTGTGCTGTGGGCTGAGGTAAAGGCTGTGAAAACAGTGGTGGAGGCAACTGTGCAGTGCCTCAGTTATATCAAGGGGCAGAATGAAGAGATCATAAGCTTGCTGCGCAATATCAATGGAGGTGGTGGTCAACAACAGCCCCCACAGGCCCCTTAAAAAAATTTTCTGATTTGCAATTTCATCCCCAAAAAGAGCTCAGCTTTTAATTTTTTCTTAATTAATATTTTTCTTTTACGCCACACTAAGTATGAAATTTATGTTCAGTTAAATGCTTTCTTTGTTGGCTTTTCATAGTTTTTTTACTTTAATTTTTACATGACTGATGGTTGGCAAAATGGCGGATGCTACATGCTTTCATTACAGGTGAAACTGTCGTGCCATTACGCATGCTGCAGTTAAAGTGTCTTGAAGATGGCTTTTTGGTGGCACAATTTCAACTGAAATGAAAGCATGCAGTGTCCGCACAGTTGGCGATCACATAACTTATTATATAAAATAAAGTAATAATGAGTAAAAACCAAAAAATTTATATTGCAGAAAGCATAATGGTGTGAGGGGTTGAACATTTGGAGAAGGTGGTGAATTGTATTTACCATTATGAGTGTCCAGAAAGACAGTATTAAAAATACCCCTCCCCAAAAAAAAACTCTTCTCTGCTTTTATTTTCTTAAGCCATATTTATTTTTCTTACATACTAAGTATGACATTTATGTTTAGTTAATGTTTTCTTCATGATGTTAATTTTGTTAATCCTGTATTTCTTGACCCTCATAATGGTAAATCAGATTCTCCACCTCCCCAAATGCCCCCTCCCCGCCTGATTATGCTTACAGCAATATAAATGTTTTGGTTCTTACTCATTACCTTATTTTATATAATAAATCATGTGGTCACCAACTTTGCAGACACTGCATGCTTTTATTTTATTAAATATTCTTGCTCCAAAATGCCGTGTACAAGATATTTTTATTGCAGCGTGCGTAGCAGCATGGCAGTTTCACCTGTAGTGAAGGCACACAGCATCTGCCATTTTTCCGACCATCAGTCATGTAAAAAATAAAGTAAATTAAGTAAGAACTATGAAAATACTTGTTACTTTTCTGAATATTATGTTAAAGCACCAGAGCAATAATCACAATACCATTACACCACCTACCATGCCCCACAACAAATGTGCTGTCTTGTGTGTGAATGTCCCACTGTTTTAATTTCATGAAAAGCCCAGATGAAAAATAAAATGCCAGACATGTGTCACACTGTGTTAAGTGAAAGCATTGCCATGTGATGCCACTTGCTGCTGCTTGTGCTTTTGTCCTGCGGTTTTAATTTCATGAAAAGCACAGATGAAAAATGAAATGCCAGACATGTGTCACACTGTGTTAAGTGAGAGCATTGCCTTGTGATGCCACTTACTGCTACTGGTACTTTTGTCCCACTGTTTTAATTTCATGAAAAGCCCAGATGAAAAATGAAATGCCAGAAATGGGTCACAGTGTAAGTGAAAGAATTGCCTTGTGATGCCACGTGCTGCTGCTGTGCTCCTGCTGATGTAATTAAATTAAAAGTCCAGCTGAAAATTAAATTGCCCTAAATGCATCAGTGTGTCCCAGGTGAGAGCATTGCCTGTGTTGACGCCTGCTGCATCACCAATATATGCTGCCTCTTGTGTGTGCCTTCATAACACAATGGTGAGTTATTATTCGTGCAATTGTAATTTTTTTGGGCACAGACACAGCCATTTAATTTCAAAAAAATTTAGTTCTGTGTTGTAAGCAGTCCATCATGTTGTTCCTTTTCAGGGAATTGTCACACTTTACAATGGTGGGCATGATGATCAATTCACAGCAACATGCAACAAATATGTTATGAGTCTGACACCTAATGTGGTACTGTGAGATTAAAATTTTCTTTGGGGGGATAGTGCTGTGGTTAACTGAAAGACAGTCATATATGATTCCTTTTTTTTCCCCCTCAGGTCATAGGCATAGTGCCGGTGGTCCACAAGTTTTGGATGGCTGCTAACTTTGGCTGCCCAGAAGCTGTCAACCCATGAAAGGTAAGTATGTTTTTGTTTGGGGGTTGTCATTTGAAAAAAGGTTCATTAATGTATTTGTCTTCTTTACAGGTTTTCAGTATATGGTCAAAACTGTTGTTCTTCTTCAGATTGGAAGATACCACCCACGGCAGTCCATAGCACCTCAATGTTACCTGAAAAAAGATGAAGAATAAATTATGAGGTGTTTGTTTTTCTGAACCACATTCACTTCCCAGTGTGGCTGTTCCTGTCTTCTGTTATATCCTGCTTGAAATAGCAAGCTATTAATAAACACCTTATCCAGCTTAAAATACTAAGCTAGTAGTACAGTAATAACCCCTTATCAAGTGGAAAATACCAAGCTATTATGAATGTAGACTTTACTATCAGCAGGGAAAACAGCATCTCCAACCAGCAATGAAGAGACTGATTTCACTGTGAAAAACAGTCGGAGAAATCCCTTTTCTTGCACCAACTACTAACTTTCCCTTCTGCTGTGTACAACCAGAGACATGGCCATGACCACTCTTAACACCACTAGACTTGCTAGCCCCTGATGAACCTGCCTCATCATCACAACTTCCACTGCTAATAGTCTTCTTGGCAGCAGGGCTACAGCCAGAAACAGCTTTGCTTGACCATCTCTTCACAGGTATTTTTTTAAGATTACACAGAAAATTAACAGCAACTTTATATTTCATCAGTTTTGGGAGGATGTGAAACAAAACCCTAAATCCAGCTGCACAGGCACAACACAAGAACTGTGCTGGCATCCTTAACCAGTCTTCCAAAATCCAACATTTAAAAACAACAATACCTTGTTTTGATGGGGGGGGGGTGGACAGCAGTAGCTACCTACACAGAAGCAGTGAAAAATATTGTGGGCAGGCTAAGAAATTCAGAGTACTGCAATTGTGGTGCAGCAATAAAATGCATAACAATTGACAGCACGCACACAGATTAAAAGTCATGCACAGAAACTTTAACTGTTCAGTAAAGTACAACAGAGACAGTCTTTTAAAACAACTTAAAAAATGCCCAGCAAACAGAAAAAACTTAGACACTATTAAGTGAAGTTTTCCTGTGTGTACCTCAACACAAAAATAGTAAAACACTAGCTACCAACACTTGGAAAAACTGCCTTTCTCACTAATCTCCCTTCTACACCACATAACTGCCCTTCCCCCGAAGCAAACTTCTACAGTGTCTCTCAGTACAGATACTGAATCAACTAAATTAACATTCAATATTCAAAAAAACTCAATACATGCTTAATGATATAACCCCATAAGGGTTTACTACAATCAATCTACTAAATTTTGACACAATATTTTGGGGCAAAAAGACATTTTTAAAGGTTTTTCGAGGGTTTAAATCTCAGAGCTCTGAGAGCAAAGTGTCTCCAGCTTTCCACTACACACACTAACAAAGGAAAAAAGAGCAACTCCAGCTTAGTTTTTGCAGTTAAATTGGTGTTTTATTAGTGCCAGAAAATCCACGGCCAGGAACCCTGCATTTTGGCATACTAGCCCTTGAAGGCCAGCACAAGCAGTTCCTGGTCAGGATTTTCTGCCACTACACAAAAGGCCAATATAGCTGCAAAAACTAAACTGGAGTTGCTCTTACTTTTTTCTTTTGTTGGAGTTTTGAGGTTTGCAACCTCCATAGGAGCACCATCCTCGCTGTAGTGTGCTGCTTCTCAACTTTAGGGTTCACTACACACACTACAATGAGCTGAGGCTGCACAAGACAATATAGACAATATAGCACCCATGTGACCTTACATCCCATGATTCACTGCAAAATTTGCCATGAAGAGCACAAAGTCAAGGCAAAGTAATGCAAAGTCCATATAGAACAATAGGAACTTTGCGTTACTTCGAGATGTGTAGTAATTTACTTTGCTTTGTGGAGTATTATGTGAAATTCAGGTTCTATGTGAAATACTGCGCGTAGCAAATTTTAGGCACTTCCCCCATCTCTACCCACAATTAACAGTTTGATATTTTCTATACCTTTAAAATATAATTGCGAAATATGCAAAAAATGCAAAGGACATAATATATAGTATGCAAAGTAACCAACAACATAGGGTTTATTTAAGGGATGTGGACAAAAATAGGGAGTTTTAGTGGCCATGGCAAATACACAGCATTTACAAATAATGGTCTCTATTCAGCAAACTGTGCAGTGGGTTGCACACTGCATATCACCATGCAGACTTTCCTATGCAAGACTCACACACAGCCAGCACTGGAACAGCATGCACAGCCACAGGACACACCATGTGTACACATAGCATTCGAACACCATGGCCCATGGTCATGCAGCTATGCATGGAGGCATGCCATATGGCTATGCCATGCACATGCTGCAAACCACACATGCACAATGCAGTTTACACTGAAAAGGAATGTGCACTGCTCACATAACCCTTATACTGGGCAGACTGTTGCCTAAACCTGGGAACATAACACAGGACCAGCCTCCCCTGTTAGCTAAGGTACAGGCTATAGGGCTCCACACTCCATAGGCCCCCCCCGGAACCATCAGCCAAGGCCATGCCACCCACACATGACTGTCACAGTGTCCAGCATGCATAGTGATTATGTGCCACAGGTGTAGGCCTGCAAGCCCCCCAGGTAACAAACCACCACAGACCATACAAATATATGTGATAGTATTGTGCAAGCCATTTTTTCATGGCACGACCTACACTGAGTCACCACACAGGTGTGAACACACATTTGCAACAGGCAACACAGCCTACAGTGCCTGCTACAGTTACAGGGCACAGATAGCATCATACCCAAGAACCTACAGAGGCCTTTGTTGACTGAGAGAGGACTCCCACTCAGTACAGTTCCCAGTGGCAGGCACCCTACTGCCACTGGATGTCCCACCAAACCTCAGTGGGACATGTTGCATGGGGTGTTACTGCACCTGCTATGTCCAGCACATGTACAGTAAATGTGCACAGATTGCTAGCTCACCAGACAGCCACCATGTGCAGCATGGCACCAATGCCCATACAGTCCTGGTCTGTTAGGGTGGTCTATCCCATCATGACCCCCTGGAACTTGACATCATCTGACACATTGCTGCTCCCCCCCAGATGGGCTTGATGATGGTGGTATTGCCTGAAATGACACAGACTAGATTTGCACCCTGGCATGCCACATCCACCATGTAACAGCACCTTTTGAGAACAAGGGGGGTATAGTTACAGCCCCATAGCCAGGGCTGTCATATCCATAGTTGCAGGGGGACTGTCATGTGGCCCTTTATGTTACAACCCATGCACTGACCTCCAAATAGTGCTACAGGCTACCTGTGGAGGAATGTGCCTGTCCACTGGTACAGTGTGTGCCTCCTGTTGGTGGCATGACAGCTTTGTCTAGGGGCATACTATTTCAGATCAAACACAGAACCATTTACCTGGGATGGGGCCATAATTATCCACAGGATTATACAGTCATCCCTGTGTGCATAGCCTTTCTTCCACAGGTCTTCCAGCAGCCACATCTGGCCACCACCACAATCACACCAGCCCCATGCTGTTTCCCAGCTGTAATGGCAGACTTGTTGTCCCCCAGGATCACCCTGTATGTGGTAAGTAAGGTGGTACACATCAGCATTTCTGCACTGTGCACACCACTGAAACCCTTCTCCCCTAACCCAGTGCTCATCTGCAGCAGCCATGTGATTGCCCACAGCCATCCCATATTGTCCTGGTTGGACATCATGCTGGCCCTCTGTAGACTATGGGGCAGACTAGGTGCTCATGATGTCAAACGGATAGTTGTGTACAGGGCTACTGCCGACATCTGTGGCAGCATTGCCTCACTTAACTACCTCTATCAGTACTGCTCCTGCAAGCTATGGCCCACACAGATGGCAACATCCCTAGGGGTGTATATGCCAAGCCCCTTGATGGGGATACACATGCAGATGTGAGCAATGCTGGCAGGAATTCCATGGCCCCAGCATGCTTCCCACTGGTACATAAAGGGGGAATATAGTGCAGACATGATTCCCAGATAGCCCATAGCCCTATAGCTTTCATAAATGCACTTAGGGAAGTCAAATCTCCATGCAGTGGTGGCATATCTAATACAAGATTTATAATTAAATTTAATTGGTATAGAGCAGATGCATGTCTGTGACTGAATTTCTTTTATTGACCAGTTATTTTATTATTTGTTTAAAGCAACAGTGCATGCTAATTTTACAATTTTAGGCCTCTAACTTTTTAATCTGTTTAAGAATTCCTTTTTTTCTTCCTTTTCTCCTGTAATGTAAGATGTTATTTTTCCCTCATTGTGAATCTATTGTAACATTTTCTTTGGATTTAGAATAATTAAAGGAGGGGTAACATGCACTACCATTTTAATAAAGGTAGCCTAACTAACCTACTGTACTGCATCTTGTTTTCCGTGAGTTCTGATCCCTCAAATCAGTTTTGTTATTGAGAAGACTATATCACATGGAGATCACATGGAAGTCAACTGACTCGATTAAGGCCATACAGTGAGTCACTGACTCTCTTGCGAATCAAACCTGCATTCTTCCTTTCACAGTTAAGTGATATAAAGACTACTTCAAAGATCATCACTGGCTAACAGTGGTCCTGATTCTGAAAGTGGACTGCTCTCTGACTATAACGCACTGAAATGCTTTGCTGAGCTTTGAACTCTCTACCACTTGGCAAGGGTGCATGATTTTCACTGACTAGTTGCAATTTCACACCCACGTACCACCTTAAGGATCTCAGCCAGGGTCTGATCTTGCCACAAGTGCATCCCTGCACCACACTGAGCAGGGCATCCTGCAAATATAAAAGTAATGCCATATTCCCTTTGTTGATGTGTCAGTGAATATCAGGCTTTAAATTGAGCCATATCGTCACCCTTGCACCCCAGTCCTCTTTATTTATTTATTTATTGAATTGTTTCACCAGGAAGGGCACACTGAGCAAAAAGATGCTCGTCCCCCAGTGCAGCCTGGGGGAAGAGTTACAAAGGGAGGATAACATGTAGGTTATCCCAAAAGCAAACAGGTATACAGTGGAATATAGTTACATTTGGTTACACATTGGAAAGCAATCAGTTAAAGTGTAGCCCAGAGGCATGCATACATACTTACATAGATACATGCATAGAGTACAGATTGCTGAGGCAGATTAACACTTTGTGGCTAAATCTAGGCAGGACAGAGAAAACAAGAGTAGACGAGTAAGTGACATGGTTGGTTATATAAGCCAACTTCCAAGCATAGGATGGTGCCGCTGGTCAGGCAATTGGAATTTGGAAGTGGGGGTCATTAGAGTCAATGAGTGCAGACACAGTTTACTGTGAGGTAATTTGCCACTGCAGTTGATAGGGAGTGGGTGGAGGAGGAGTAGTGAATTTTGGGGGGGAGGTCATTCCACAGTTTCAGGAATCAGTATGAGAAGGCTGTTTGACCAGCAGAGGTCTTTCATCTTGGGATATGAAGTAGATGGCTGTCAAGTGACCTGAGTGCATGAAGGGGGGGGGGCCAAAAACAGTATGGGGAAGAGGTAGGACAGGAGGGTGCCAAGCCAGAATTTTGAGACAAATTTGGAGCAGTGCAGTTGGCGGTGATTTTTGAGGGATGGGAAGGCGATGGAGCAGTACAGGTCACAGTGGTGGGAATGGGCGGGGCATCGAGAGCGAAACAGCAGAAGGTGTTGAAGAGGGGGGTCTAGTTTTGATAAAGTGGATTTAGGTGAAGCACTGTAGACTACGTCACAGTAGTCTAAGGAATGAAGAATCATCTTCTGCACTAGTTCCTGCCTAACCATAAAAGGGAGGCTAGAGCGGTTCCTATACAGGGCGCCTAGCTTGGAGCCCAGTTTTTTTATGATTGCATCGATGTGTTCGGTGAAGGTAAGGTGACAGTCGAGCCATACCCCTAGATACCCGGGGGAAGAGACATCCTCCAGAGTTGTCCCATCCTGAGTGTGGAAGGAGGGGAGTCTGGATAGATGCTGTCTCATGCTGAAGCTCATGGTTGATAGTTTTTTTAGCGTTGACAGAGAGCTAATGTGAACTGAACCAGAGCTGAACTTTATTGAAATCGGACTGGAGCCTGGATGGTTCTTCTTCTGGAGAGGATCCAGAGGTGAATAGGATGGTGTTGTCTGCAACATGTGTTTGGATGTAGCTGTGCAGATTTGTGACAGGTCATTGAGGAAAATAGAGAATAGGATGGGGCCAAGTACCGACCATTGGGGGACACCAGTAGTCACAGGAAGGGGGAAGGATGTGGCATCTGCAATTTTTACTGATTGTGTTCTTCCTGAGAGGTAGGTACTGGACCAGTTTGTGGCTGAGGAAGTGAGGCCTGCATCCGAGAGGCTTGTTACCAGCAAGGGGTGGGAGACAGTGTTGAATGCTTTATCGAGGTCAACGAAAATAGCCAAGGAGATCTGCCCTCTATCCATTCTGGAGAAGATGATGTCAGTGAGTCTTATCAAGGAGCATGCAGTGAAGGGACCCTTTCTTAATCCAGAATGGAATGACGTGAAGAAGTTAGAGTCGGAGAGAAAGGAGGTAAGTTGGGTGAGCACCAGGTGTTCTTGTAGTTTAGCAAGGACTGGGAGGAGAGAGATAGGGTAATAGTTTGAAGTCGAGGAGGGGGAACCTCCTTTAGGGAGGGGAATGGCTACGGCATGTTTCCAGGTCTGCGGGACAGCAGCAGTGGCAAAGAAGAGGTTTAGGAGATTAGCAAGAGGAGCTGTTATGGATGGAGCAGAGAGGTGGAGGAGATTGGTGTCCAGTCTGTCAGGGGATTTACCTTTTGATGGGTTTAGAGCCAGTAGGGCCTCAAGGGCTTTGGCTTGCATGATAGCTTTGAAGTAGAAGGTGCAAGGCCCTAGTGAGTTTGTGGCTCCTGCGGTAGGGTCGGGTGGGGCAGTGGAGGACAGGGAGGAGAGGAGAGTTGAGGCACAAGAGGTAAAATATGTATTGAATGCTGTAGCCATCACCCCGGATCCAGGAGGATTGAGTTGTTTACTTTTAGGAGCGGTGTGGGATTTGCAGCCGGAGGGGAGAAGAGGGAGTGGATGACCTTCCAGAATTTGGATGGCCTATATAAGTTTGACTGGAGGGAGGAATTTAAATATTCCACCTTAGCAAGACGAGTTGCTCTAGTGCACTTGTTACACAGCACACGGTACATGGTGAAATCTTGTGGGAGGCGAGAAGATTCATGTGCACGCCATGCTTTGCCACAGGCATTTTGGCAGGCTATGAGTTCTTAGGTGATCCAAGGCAGGTGGTTACCACATACCCTTGAGCAACACGGTGGGGCATGTGTATTCCAGATGTTGAGGAACATGTCTTGGAAGTGTAGGAGGGCATTGCCTATGGAGCAGACAGTAGAGGGTGAGTTCCAGTTTGTGAGGGCTAGGTCTTCGAGCAAGGTGGTGAGGTCGAAGGATTTATAGGACCGTTGGATTAGAAACTTAGGGGCAGATTTGGGGGTGTGAATTTTTCTGACCAGGTATATAATGTGGTGGTCACTCAGGGAGTCAGCGAGCAGTCCAGCTTGGATGACTCAGTGGGGGTCAGTGGTGAGTGCCTAGTCTATTAGTGAGTGGTTCCCTGATTTGAGGTTTAGGTGGGTAGGCTTGATGATGGGTTGTGACAGGTTTAGTGCCAAAATGTCCGTAAGGGCTTTGCTGAGAGAATGAGATAACCAGTTGCGGTTAAAATCCCCCATAATATACAATTCCCCAGCTAAGGTTAAGAAGGAGATTTGCATGAGAAGGTCAGTGACAGATGATGCTGGTGTGCCCAGCCAGCAGTATATACTGGTGATATCAATAGGGAGTGAGAAGGGTAGATCCTGTTGGACCAGTAGTAGTACATGGGCTTTAGGTTCAGACTTGGCTATGACTACGGAGATGTGTAGTTCGGCATTTACATACAGTAAATGGCCACATCACTGCCTCTGACAGCCCTGACCTGGTGGGCCATAACGTAACCTGGGATTGAGACTGAGGGCTCAGTGATATTTTTGTTTAGCCATGTCTCCGAAAGGATGATGATGTCTGGGACATAGAGGGCTGCAAGTACCTGGAGGGAGTTGAGTTTGAGGGTTAGGCTTCTTATGTTTAGGTGCAAGAGGTGCAGGCCATGTGGGATGGGGCCGCCATTGGGGTTTGTGGTAGTGGTCGAGTTTGGAGAGAGTCCAGCTGAACTTTGCATTGTAGTGGTATGTTGGGGACCCGGGTTCGGATGTGTGTCCCCTGCTGCAAGGAGCAGGAGGGCAATATTAAGGTAGTGTCCTATAAATTGTAGCCACTAATAAGTGGTTGAGCGCCATCTTATATGTGTGCACGGGTGGCTATAATAGGTTAGATGGGAGGCAAGTAGTTGTAGAATTATTCAAGTGTGTGAGGGAGGGAAGAGGAAGGGGCAGGAGCACGTGTTTGAGTGGGCCCATGTTTTGCTGGGAGGAGTGGTGGTTGCCGAGTTAGGGGGGTAGTGGGACCTTATAAGATTAGGCAGGGTTGGGGGTTGTGGTTTAGGGGATGTTTGTGGTAGGTTGGAGAGAAGTGGTGGGTGGCAGATGATTAGAATAGTATGGAGGGGCAGGTAACCTAGCAATAGGGACATGGCTAGTGGCACACAGAGAGCAGTACGCTACTGTAGCAGCTCAAGTTGCACTGGAACTTAGGGAGGAGCTAGTGGGAGGAAGAAGGGACGGGGAGAGAGAGGTTTAAGGGAAAAAAGTCTTGGCTGAGCACTGAGTCTGAGAGAGAGAGAGAGAGAGAACTAGGATGCCAAAAGCTAAACGGGCGACCTCTATTGGCTAATTAGTAAAAGGAGCAGATGAGAAACCAGAGAGATACAACATTACATCTTGCGAGAGGAGTCACTATAAAAGAGTCACTATAAAAGTAACAACAGTTAAGGGTGGGAGGGTATTGGGGTGGGTGAGGAGCAGTCAAACAGCTACTGCTGAGGTGGACTAGCATGGTGCAAACAAGCCACCGGAGCTCTTTCCTGTACCTGATAAAATTCGGGGGGTGGGGGAGGGCAGTTCCTGCATGGCCCTCATGACCTGGGACTCTTGGTAGATCCTCGTAGCTGTGGTGACAGGAGTAGAGGTGAGAGGTTTATATACAGCTCTGAAAGAATGGCTGAACTTATTAGCATATGAGCCGAGCAGCACAGTTAAGTTTCCCGGTCTGAGCAAGTAAAGTTGCAGTTCTGGAGCAGTTGAAACTTAACAGCTTTAAACTCACAGGCACCGATTCCCACTCAACTTAAAACTTTAAAGTTATGCAGACAAGCAGAAAACTACCAGGTTCCTAGACAGACCAAGTACTGTATAAACAGAAAACGTAGTCAAATGTTTAAAACTGAGTTTAGAAGCTAATTTCAGCCACAGCAAGTATGATGTAAAAATAATTACAAGAAACAAATGCTTGTGGAGTTATAGTGCTTTAGAAGCTAATTTCAGCCAGAGCAAGTAAGATGTAAAAAAATTACAAGAACAAATACTTATGGAGCTTCTGTGCTTAATGATCTAACACCTGAACTGGCTTGCGCAGTAAAGAATAATTTGATGCAATAGAAGCTAGTTTTCCCCAGCAGTTCTGGCGCAGTTTATTTCTTATTGCACTGAGTCTGGCTCCACTGCATTCGGGCACAATACAGAAGTTATTAAAGCAATGTTTAAAATTATTTTATGCCTTGACAGAAATGACTGGGTCATCTTGGTGTCTGCACTGGTATATAGCCACGGCTAGACCCAATTTTTAGTACTGACCCCCCAGCTTGCTGTTCACCAGCCTAATTGTTCTCTCTCTCTCTTATCCCCCTGTCTTATCAACACTAGGCCCATCCATCCCCTTATTCTTCCTTTCCCAACCTCGGATAGGAGCTCACTACCCTGGGTTGTGACATCCTACCATGCCCCGTACTTTACAGCATTCAATCCGAGGCTCACACATCCTTTTCTCCATCCACCTTCTCTACATCTCATTTTACCAACTCCTTTCTGTGCACTGTGCCCTCCTAGCCTTTCTCCCTCCTCCCTCCCTCCCCCTACCTTCACCTCTACCTGGTGTATATTTTAATTTGTTTTTCTTCCATTACTTCCTCCTGCAACCTTAGATAACCTGCTTTATCTTCCTATAGACACTTCTATGTATGTAAATACCATGTAATCTGTACAATATCTGTATAATTCTATGTACATATGAACTTCTTTTTCTTCCTGTCTATAAAGAGTATTATCTGTATTGCCTTGTAAATACCTGTGTTGACCTGTATATGCAATTGTTCGTGCTCCACCCAGGTCCATCTTGTAAATGAGCTTCTGCTCAACGATGAACGCCTGGTTAAATAAAGACTTGATTGATTGATTGATCTTAAGGCAAGATTCGAAAAGCCCTTTAAATATGCATAGTTCATTTAAAGTCCTTGTTAAAAACCTATCTCCACTGTTGCAGTGACAGAATTCAAATTAAAATGGCACCAAATGCTACTACTGAGATGGACTAGCGTGGTGCAAACAAGCTGTCAGAACTCTTTCCCATACCTGATAAAATTCAGGGGATGGAGGAGGCAGTTCCTGCATGGCCCTTGTGACCTGGGACCCTGGGTGTATCCTCATAGCTGATAAAATTTGGGGGTTGGGGGAGGGCAGTTCTTGAACAACACAGGCCTCTTTAACACTGGGTGCTTGGAGACTGTGCCTCAGAGCAGGTGAGCAATTGTTATAGCCATCTGCATCAATAACAGTCATTACAGAGAATGCCAGCATAGAATGACCTGACCCCACACCCCCAGCCTGATCACTATTTGGTGCTGTGTGCAGGAAGGTTGCAACTGTTATTATTGAGAATAGTAATATGGTAGCTGATTTATATGTTGACTGGGTAAGTGAACTGCTGAGAGGGGGTCTTTCTCAGGAACAACACAGGCCTTGTTAAACACGGAATAAGGATGGTACATTGTTAGAAACAAGCTGTGAAAATACATTTGCAAAAATAACAGAAGATGCAAATAAAATAAAAGTAGAAATTAGGCACAGTGTCAATTACGTAGTACAATAACATGAGTTATCCAGTTAGGTTTCATAAATCAGCATAGCTGAAATAGAAACAACAGTGCTAATATTCCATAGTGGGATTAAGTGGTGCTGACAAAGCACATTTAAATTGAAGACAGTAGCTAGCATCATGGTTGCATAATTACAGAGAGATGCATCCAGTTGGTGATCCAAGGGCTGTACTTTAAAGAGGGGGTGCCATGGGGCAGTTTGCATGCCCAAAGGAATTGTGTGTTCTAGTAGGATAGGCCAGCACAGGAGAAAGCCATTTTGACCATGCTAGAATTTGTAAGTAGTACTTCAAACAGAAAGAGATCAGAAGCGTGTATGTTGTTTGGGTTCGTTTTCTTGAGGAACATTGTCAAGGGATAGATTAGGGGTGCTTAGTGTTTTGATTGTCAGTCAGACAGCTGAGAGTGAAGTCCTACAGACCTGGGGAATTCCAGCCAAGATTTTGTTAATGGTCACAGTTGTGTGCATTCTAAAAGTGGGGTAAACTGATCAATGAGGTAAACTGGTCTATACTGTTGCAAATTGTAGTTAGCCAGGCAATATCTTTCACAGTGAGCTGTGAGTACAGTAAATGGGAAAGGCATAGTCCAGTATGGTATACCGTAACATTGGCGATCGCAATTGAGCGATCTGTGAAAGGGTGACTCAATTGCGGTGCATGTCAGAGTGGTAACCTGGGAGCTACAGCAACTGGAAGGGGTGGGTTGGTGACCTGAGGACACAAAGCCATTATAGGTATGTGCAGGGGGTGGGTGGGAGCGAGCATGCCGCTACAGGTATGCATCGTGGGGTAAGTGAGGGTGGGATGGGATTTGAGGGGTGGTGCTGCAGTAGGCTGCCAAGCTGGCCCCATGGTGCAGTGGGTCAGCTCACAGCTTTGCTGCATAGGGTGCTGGGTTCAGGTCCAGGCATAAGTTTATTTTTGTTGTGCCCCTCCCGAATTTAATTTTTTTATGTTTTGCCCCCCCGACATGCAACCCCCTGGAGTTGAGAATCCTTAAGTAGGGTGGTGTGGCACAGCCTGCTGCATAAATGTAAAAAAATACAAGTCTCAGGCACTGTTTTGTTGTGCGCCGGGGAATCAGAGTGCCGGAATTGATTTTCGGTGCTCTGACTTTGCTGTAACGGTGATCGCCCTTTGGCAGTCACCGTTATCACATAGAACCATCCAGTATAGGCAACATAGTACATTTGGTGACTATGTGATGAAATTCAGGTATCATGGATTGCTTGAATATCTATGCAAAATCTAAATTTTGGTAATTTTCCTATTCAGGGAATTAATGTGGTTCAAAAAAATGGAAGGGATCAAGTGGAGCACCAAGGTATTTGAAATTGTGTACCTGCTCCAAGATCATGCAATAGAGTAAGCAATATTTAGGAAGTAAATATGGGTTAGATAGTTTTTGTTTAGAGCCATATAGCAATGATTTGGTTTTTCCAATGATGAGAAGCAGTTTGTTTTTCAGAAACCAATTTGGGATAAGAAAAAGTTATCATTTAAGGTCTTAGAGAGGTTGATCAGTGACTTTGAATTGTGGCAAATGATGAAATCATCAGCATACAAGAGAGTGTTACAGTAGCTGCAGGCTTGGCAGCCTTAGGGACAGCACACTGCATAATGTGCAATCTTTCATAATCAGGCTCATAGCTTCTCCACCTCCCCATCCCCACCCCACCCCAGATTTCCAGACATTTGGAGAGATTCCAGTGTATCTTTTTACTGTACACCACTTGTTTGCTCAATATTTTGGACTTTGCTTGTAAATACTGAAAAGAGGGAAGACTTTCCAGTGCCCCACTTCCAAGCTAATTATTCACTAATTCACCCACTTACTGACTTTATAGCCTTGTAAATCAACATGCCCTATCTGTTACTACTCTGTCTAGTAATACTGTGCATTCCAGAGAACTGCAGCCTGAATACTGGGAATGTCTGCCAAATAAAAAGAGAAGATATTTACTGTGTGCTGGGGATAGCTAATGTGTTTTAACATGGCTAGGCTCAGAGAGACATAAAATGCTTCATGAAGCTTCATTCCATGCAAATAATTGAAACACCCAGTGCTCATTATAACTGTTTTCACAATAGTTATCAAAGCAAAGCAAACCAAATCAAATCTATTATCTGAAACACATCTTTCCAATGCACACCACCAAAAAACATTTGGCCTGATTCCAGAAGAGGAAAAGCTGGCATAAGGCAAGATATGTCAAATCCCCTGGCATATCTCACTACTTACGCCAGGTGATATGCCAGCCCCTATTACAAGAGGTGAGATGTGCCATGAGCAAGCTGGCAGTGCCAATCGCAGGGGATACGCCAACACTTATGCCGAGCTCGTGGTCACCAGTAATCGTGCTGATTATGACAGCAACCCAGCCCAATTCCAGTAGGGTGGCTGTCGTAACCCACAGTTGCAAGTACAAGAGACACAGTGGCATACCTAAGGTATGACAGGTCGGACCCATCTTAAGTGGCATCCAACGGCTGGAACTGTTGGATGCTGCCATGCAGCACCTTGGCAATGGTGCTAGGTGAACCCCTAAGCTCCAACTTACACACTTCTGCCCCTCAACCCCCCACTCTGCCTGGACCCCCGAGAGTCTGTTTTTGGTGTACAACCCCCCAGACACCTGTGCCATGTGTCCTGCCCCTCCCATGCCCCCTGGTGTCTGCCAAGATGGTCTGGGGCTGGGTGGGCTTCGGGGATGCCACCTGTTGCTTGCCATGAGTTGAGACATGTGACTGCGATATGCCATGCATGGGCTACCACCACACGCATGGCGTATCTTGCATGCCATAATTGCTAGGAACCTACTGCTTCTGGAATGTGGCATAGGGTCCCCAGCATAGGGGCGACTGGCGTATCTCGCAACTGTGTGCAAGTTATGCCAGCCATCCTGGAACTGGCCCCATTATACCAAATGGTCAGTAATATGATATTAGTTAATTAATATAGTTTTTGTTGACCAGGAAAGGAGTACTAGGCAATTCTGTCTATTTTCAGCCTGTCTCAGTGATGTCCTTTAGCAGCTGTGCATGCCCCCAATATTGAAAACCAGATACATGTGAGCAGCATGTCTGCTTTATCTGATAGTGAACCCAAATGGTGGACAATGTTTTGGCACTCTACAGATATGGAAGTGCTTGTATTGACACTGAGTGCCAATCCACACACGTGGTGCAGTCTTTAAAAAACACAAAATGACTTACACACATTCTCCATATCTGACCACAATTCACTTGTGCATCTACCCATGTGGCTCATTCATTGGACAGCATGGGGGCATATGCCCAACTCTATAATAATGCATTAGGAGCCCTTATTTTTAACTGAAACAAAGCAGATTACAACCTTATAATGTATGTTAGGACGCTGTTAACCTTAGGAAATCATCATTTCCTAAGGTTGTTAACCTATCGATGTGACGTAGATATGTTGTTAACCTATCGATGCTACAGCACATCGATAGGTTAACAACAGCGATTGGTCTGCGCATGTGCGCGCTTTTTTTTGATGGGGAACCGGACGCATGACCAGCAGCGGTTAGGGAAGGACTGAACGAATGGCCATGGCGGTGACTACTAAAGAAAAAGTAAGCAGCCTTTTGAGGTGGGACCATACACTATAAAAAATAATGTATGGTCCCTCTATCGTCACCGGTCAATTTTAACCGTCTTGAGGTTGCCATGGCAACAGTAAACCTCTCGCGCTTCACTCTCGAGGTTTACACAGTCGCCCTGGCAACCTCTCGACTGTTAACTGACCAGTTAACGATAGAGGACCATACATTATCATCTATGTTATGGCATCATTATGACATCACTCTGTTGTTAACCCTTCTTGAGTATATCATATCAATGGTATAACAAAACAGAATGCTCACAACAGTCAATGTTCTAACAAACAGAATGCTCACAACAATCAATCTTCTAACAAATAGAATGCTCACAACAATCAATGTTCCGTAAAGTAATTCAGTAAAGTAATTCAATCCGTGATTACACAATTTTGGTAGCCCATACACTATAAAATATAATGTATGGTTGTTGGTTAACAACCGTGCTGAAAATACTTCTTGAGGTTGCCATGACATTTGAAAACCTCTTGAGCCTCACTCTTGAGGTCTACAATGCTGTCATGACAACCTCTCGAAGTGTTTACAGTGTGGTTATTAACAAAAGACCATACATTATCCTTTATATAGTCACAGATCAGAACCCATGCCAGGAAGGATGATCAGTGGTGTTATGTGACCCAGACATTAGCAGTAATGCCAGCAAACACAGTAAATAAGTCTGTACCTCCACTCTCTAGGCCATCCCAGGGCCAAGTGTTACCTGGTAATAGATGCTCCTAGTATCCTAATATTGCATGGTGGGCTAGGCTGTCACTATAATGTTGTTATTTTTGTTGTTGTTGTTGTTCTTAGAAATAATCACTTTTATGGATACCGCAGTCCTCAGTGACAGCCAAATCCCTCAATCTTTTTTATTAATAGGAGTGCAGTGTGCATATATATACAATATAGTTTAGAAATGAGAAAGAAATAAGCATGACTGAAAGAAAGCCACTTCTGGGCTCAGCTGGAGTGGTGCCATTTGAAACAGCATGTGATAAAGTTCAAAATAAAATGGCAATCACCACTGCTCAGCTTGCTTGTAGTTGTACAGCATACAGGCAGGGCTCAATTTACATAGCCATGGACCCGATGCACAGCAGTCACTATGCCCTCCACATGGTGTCAAGCAAACACTCAATACAAAAATCCATGTCCCCATTTTAATTTTTGTTTTATTACAGTTGTCAGTTTAATATATTTAAATATCTTCTTTCTTTTTTTTATTACGGGAGGCTATGCACCTAAGGATGTTTTAGGTAAAACATCCCTTTTTAATTTGGGGCTGTTGATCTAATTTGTACTGCTTGCCTCACAAGTTAGTAACAGTCACACTTGCATCCAGTTAAATAAAATAAGGTGGCTTTAAACCTTAGCTGACCAGGTCACACCAGAGCCTCTGGAGCAGATTGAATCAGTGGCTCCTGAACATTACAACTATGATTTACTAGACTCCCAGTCCACACACTTTCTTACAAACCACACCTGATCCCACATGCCTAGTGCATTCAAATCCTCCTCCAAGGTCACTATGCCTTTTTAGGTCAGACACATCACTCACCTCATTGCTCCTTTATAATTCCCAACCCAAAGTCATGATCCAGACTGCTTCTTCTGAGCTAAGAAAATGCGCTGCAGTTCTCTTCTCTCATACTGTAGTAATGACAAGGCTCACCAAATAGCAAGTTCTGGAGTACAAATTTACTTGGTGAGATCTCGGCAAACTCCATTAAAATACTTTGAATATGAAAGCTGTATGGAACACAACCCTCTCTTATTTTAAATGCTGAACAGTGCCATAACAAAAAGAAAGCAATTCATTTCAATTACTAAATTCTGGACAACATTAAAAAGCAAGAGGGTTGTGTTAAGTGTAATTCCATGAATTTAGGGTACCAATATGCCAAAAACTTGGCACATTAATTAAAAAAAATTAACAATGACCACTGTAGTTATGATTAGTAAATTTAAAAGGTGGCCACAAGTACAGAAACACTGCATAATTCGAGAAACAGGTGGCCCATTTTATTTTTTTCACTGCTCAGCTTCAAAATGCCACAGATTTTTCTCAGTAAAATGCGACATGCAAGACCACAGCATAGTGTATGTTGGAACGCGATTGTCTATGGAGATTAGAGATGCAGCAAATTTAAATTTCACAGCTAAGTGAACGTGAAGTGGGTACTTCACATTGTCACTCGTCTATACAGAGTGGCCAATACAAAAGGCTCACTTCACCTTGTAATTATTACTTTGTGTTGTCATTCTGCCTTAAGCCGAAGTAAGGCAAAGTGACAACAATATTGGCAGCCCCTCACACACACAGTCACCAGAATTAATGTGCATCCCCAAAATGCTACTGTCTTGCATCTAGAAAATTCCCCAGTGCTGACAAAGTGAAATGAGAGGCTAACAAAAAATGTAAAGTCTCCCAGAATTAATGGTGCACTCTATCATGCATGCAGTAGTCACACACAGTCACCAGAATTAATTTGCATCCCCAAAATGATACTGTTTTGTGTCCGGAGAACTCCCCAGTGCTGACGAAGTGAAATGAGAGGGTAAAAAAAATGCAAAGTCTCCCAGAATTAATGGTGCACTCTGTCATGTGTGCAGTGGTCACACACAATCACCAGAATTAATGCGCATCCCCAAAATGCTACTGTCTTCTGTCCAGAAAACTCCCCAGTGCTGACAAAGTGAAAAGAGAGCACAACAAGAAATGCACAGTCTCCCAGAATTAATGGTGCACTCAGTCATGCGCGCAGTGGTCACACACAGTCACCAGAATTAATGTGCATCCCCAAAATGCTACTGTCCTGTGTCCAGAAAACTCCCCAGTGCTGACAAAGTGAAATGAGAGGGTAACAAAAAATGCAAAGTCTCCCAGAATTAATGGTGCACTCAGTCATGCGTGCAGTGGTCACACACAGTCACCAGAATTAATGTGCATCCCCAGAATGCTACTGTCTTGTGTCCAGAAAATTCCCCAGTGTTGATGAAGTGAAATGAGAATGTAACAAGAAATGCAAAGTCTCTCAGAATTAATGGTGTGCTGCACAAATGCACAGACAGATTAAGATTGTGCTGTGCACTCAAGAGATGCAGACACAAAGGCACAACAACACCTAACCAGTGCTCACCATCAGAAATCCAAATTTGGAAAAGAATACCTTTTTCCATTTGGGGGGGAGGGCAGAGTGCACGGCAGTAACAGTCCACTACTACCAGTAAAGATACCACAAGCAGTACAAAAAATTCAAGCAGGTGCAGTGGATAGCAGGTTCATACTGCTGCAATTACTCTGTGGCACAATAAATGGTATCTGATTTAATGGTATGCATGCATCGCACACACACTCACACATGCACTCACACACACACTACAAGTAATGCATAGTAAATTGAAATCATTAAGTAATATAACCAAATGTTTTAAACAAACTGAAATTATGCACTGTTGCACCACAACAATCAGCAAAAAAGTGAAGAATTACTAAAAAAATTATTGTGTGTACATTAACACAGTTATAAAAGAAAAATATAACCTAAACAGAAAGACTGCCTTTTTCTCCCAGTTAATCTACCTACACCACAGATACGCTCCTCTCCCAAGGCACACTTCACAGTACACAGACTGAATGTTCTAAATTAACATTCAAAATCCACACACAAACAACAAACACTGGATTATATGTGCACAGGAGGGTTTTCTACAATCAATGTACTAAATTTTGAGCAAAAAAATGGCTCAAAAAGGTTTTTTTAACAGTTTTTAGAGGATTTGAATTGCAGAGCTCTGAGAAGAAACTGTCTCCATTTTCCACTACACAAACACTGCACAGAACAGAGGCTGTGCAAAACAATCTATAGCCCATGTGAACTGCAATCCCATGAAGCACTGCAAAATTCACCTTGGAGCTCTATAACAAGGAGAAGTGATGTGAAGTACATTGATTTCAATGTAATTTGCCTTAAAATTGGTGGAGAAGTGGTTTGGGGAAGGTGGAATAATGCAAAGTCATTAGTTTAAATGGACTTCGAGTTCCTCATCATGACGTGAAGTACTCCGCTTCGCGTTGCAGAATACTTCGCGGATTCGGAGTTACTCCACAAATCACTTTGTGGAGCGAATTTCGGCCACTTTGCCCACCACTAATGAATGGAGATCCATATACCATAAAAAGTCTTTCTGCTGCAGTAGTAATGTAGACACTAACGCAGAATTACTTTTCATTCTGCATTAGTATATATGTCCTAATGCAAGCGACCCCATGACCACTTTTCATTGGTCAGTGGCAGGAGAAGAGTTGTGCATGTGTGCTGGCTAGAGGGCAGTTATTGGTTAAGTGCAGGTGGTGTAGCAGAGAGGCTGGATGCCGAAAACAAAAAAAGGAAGTGATTCTGGACTTTTGAACACCATACACTATATATATAATAGTGTATGGTAGCCCCGATACACAACATTGCTCTATTGACACCTTGTGGTTATTATGACATCAAAGGGACTACCCAAGCTTTGATATCGAGGTCCTTGACATTATACAGTATTAACCACTTGGTGTAAGAATAGCATTGTTGTACATGGGTTACCATACACTATCCCATATACAGTGGCATCCATAATATGGTCAGATATTTCCAGATATTTCACAAAATATCTGAAGAGATTCTCTCTGGTGCCCCATAGTGGTACTGCAGGCAGGTAGGAAATTTCCAGATATATCACAGACATTTCAGGAAATATCTGACCATGTCTATGGCTCCCACTATATGTTCAACTGCTTCAATGCAGATTCTATTTTAGTTGCATTTCAATAAAGCGCACACTCCCTCTCTGACCATAGTTACTGTATACCCTGGACACTGGAAAATAGAAGAAACTAAGTATTAACCCTGATTTTGTTTGCAACTTGTTCACCATTAGGGTACTGGACTTCAAATACAGGATGGCACACAGTGGCACAAACTGGAGAGAGGAGAGTCATAGGATTAAACCGCTGTCTAAAACAGGCTCTTAAAAATGAAAATGTTTTCTTTGTGTTACAAAATTTACTTCTCATATTATTAACTTTTTTACTGTCT
Source organism: Neoceratodus forsteri (assembly GCA_016271365.2). Lineage (NCBI taxonomy): Eukaryota > Metazoa > Chordata > Ceratodontiformes > Ceratodontidae > Neoceratodus > Neoceratodus forsteri. Next base: position 1,120,138,506 of record CM057449.1, on the reverse strand, counting down.
GAAGGTTATGCTACCTAGATATCTCACTTCATGTTGTAAATGGCAACAGAGTATGTTGCTTTACATCATTTTGATCACTCAGTTTCTTCTGGGGGTCACTCTAGTTTGCAATAGGCATCTCATCATCTCTCTTAACAGCTGCCAAGCACCACCCACCAAAATGACAGATTTGCCAGGAGATACCTGGCTTGCACAAGATATGAGAACAACCCCTACACCCCTTATTCTCATCTTCTTTTGGCTGCCACATGAGTGACCCTTATATCTTGGTATGTTAAAGGCATTCACACCCCAGTAAAAGGGAAGAAAATCCTGAGCCACTGGACAAAACTTGAAACCCATGTTGCTTTTCTCCAGGATACACATCTAATACAAAAAGAGCTGGACAAGCTTAAATCATGATGGGCAGAAAATGTAAATGGAAGCTCCTACATTGCAAAGAGTAGAGAGGTAGCCATCCTATTGTGCAATGGCCTGGCTTTTAGAGAGGCAGAGGTGATCAAAGACCTGGAATGGTTGCTTCCTTATCCTCAAGTGAGAGCAGTCAGGAGAGAAAATCACTCTAGGTAATGTGTACACAGTGAATGCACAAAAATCAGAGTTCTTTCACTCCATGTCACAGAAACTCATGGAAGTGACACACTGTGAACTTCTCATTGGGCTGACATGAATACCACCATGGATGTTCTTCTGAATAGAAGTGCCCCCCACAGGACTGCCCTCCTCTACTTCAACAGCCCCCCTCTGGCTTTCCTCACCGTTACTGGCCTCCGAGCCCTGGACAGAACACTGACTCCCTCTTCCAAGTGCTGCTGGGCCGCCAACTAGATCAGTCAGGTGAGACACTGACCTACACCAAGCTACAGCTCAGAGACATGATTGAACCTGTTGCCAGCACCGCAGCCCCCGATTAGACTGCTGGTTCCCTCACCTTGCTGATTGGCTAAAGTCTGATACTGACTAGTACAATTATACTGGGAACATCTCTAACCCATTTGTTTCCTTAATACTGCTTTAACTAACTACTGCGAGGGATTGCTATGGTAATGGGTGTACTGTTGTAACTGCATTGAATGCTGGTCAGTTTCCCCTGTTCTGCATTTAAACTGTTATTTAAACTGTGTGTGTGCATTTTGAACATTCAGCTCAATGTAGTATATGGGCTGAACAGCGGGAGTTAACCTTTCTCTGCCTAAGCCCTAAAAAACTCCCCGTGACTAATTTAAAGCTGGAAGCTACGGGCAGGAGCTTATCCTCACCTCAAGTCTGCTGAAACCCACACCCCCAAATTCAAACACTTGATCCAATGGTGCACTGCCTCCTTGGTGCAGTTTCTGTCTGCCCCTTTGTCTCAAATCTTTGCTGGTTGCAGTGTCAGTGGCTCAGTAGATAGCACACTCACCCCTGAGGTCTGGAGATCAGAGGGTTGTGGGTTTAGTTCCCACATCTGGCACTTGGGTTAATATCCCAGTACTGACACTGTAGTGCAGCATGAGAGGGATGCTGCACTTTTGCAATGCCATCTTTCAGATGAGACGTTAAACTGAGGTCCCATCTGCCTGGATTGGTGGTAGTTCAGGTGGATGTTAAAGATCCCATGGCACTTATCAAAAAGAGTAGGGGAGTTTATTGAAGCAAAGAAATCATACAAAAAAAAAAAGAAGTCAGGAAGAATGCAAAAAAAAACAATAATACAAATAACAGAAAAAAAAACAAGTCAAGGACATATATAGAGATAAGAAAAAAAAATAAACATAACAGCAAATCCATACCATAGTAAACTAGAGGCCCCTCTTTTGTGTCATACAACAGAATTTAGAGCAGAAATCATGAAGGCAAAACATCCCCCCCAATTTGTATAACAGGTACATCCAAATCTGTTATCCAAGGCATGTTCCTCCAAACAGCCTGTAGAGTTCTAGAATGTAAGATTCTAGAATCTTCACTATATAGCAATTTCAAATCCCTAGTAATTTTACCAAAGATTTCTTCATGAGATACAAATTTCTGTTGTAATGAAAATAAACATCTACTATTCCAAATATGCCATTTGATAACCAACAAAAGTCTATGCAAACTTTCCGTGTGCCAATAATTTACCCCTATATATCTGCCCCACATTAAAGCCTCCATAGTAATAGATTGAAACCATGAAGCATTCCAAACAGTAGCCAAGAGATGCCAAAAAGGCGTAATATAAACACAGGTAAAAAAAAGGTGTGCTGTGGTTTCTAACTGCTGAATACAGCCTGGCCTAACACATAAACGTTCAGCCAATTGTTTATGTTTTTGATTTGCCTTAATATTAATCCTATCGTGGCAGCTCAGCCAATGAAAGTCTTGACATTTATCAGGAATCCTGGGAGTGTTCAACAAACTCAAAATTACCACTCTATAAGGGGAGGGACATCTAGGAAAAGTTTCTAATTCAGTAAATTGAGTCTGTATAACCCAATTATATAGCCCTTTCCATTGTTTTGAAATCAAAAGATAACTAGTAAGTTTCCAGCGTTTACTGTACATGAAGGCTTCTCTGATATAAGGTGGAATATTTAAAGACCTATGTAAAATCCCTAATTCCCTCCCAGACCCATTGCCTAATCCATAAACCACAATTTAGTTCAAACACAGGTACCCACGGTTTATTAAAAAAAATTAATAAAGGTCAAAAATTAGCATTAAAAAAATAGTGTAAAAAAAATTAAATTGGGTTCACCATCCCTAACCCACCATGGCTAATTGGTAAACATAAAATATTCATTTTTAGCGGATTCAACCTGCTACCCCATACCGCTTGAAAAAAAAGACTATAAATTACTGTTACTAGTTGGCTAGGGGGAGGAAAAATATAATTAATATAAAGAAATATTGGAATAAGGAAAGTTTTAATCAGGTATACCCGTTTCCGTTTACTGAATTTCCACTTATTCCAATTTGCCACTAACGCTTTCCCCCGAGTAATGCAAGGATCCCAATTCAGATACACACATATCCCCATGACCATAAATAATTCCCAAAATGGTCAAGTAAGTAGCTGAAAAATTAATCCCAGAAATTACTAAATCCGGTAAAACAACAGAACCAAGCTGTATACCAGTACATTTATCTAAATTCAAACTGGTACCTGCATGTGAACTATAAGTTACACAGATATCAAGGGCACACTGAACAGAACCTGTATCCTCTACTAAAATACAGAGATCATCTGCATAAGCTAAAGCTTTAAATTGTAAAGGAGTGGAAACTACAGTGATAGGTTTTAAAAACACTGAATTATTAAGGAGCTGGAGTAAGGGATCTATACAAAAATCATATAACAAAGGGCTAAGGGGGCACCCCTGATGTACCCCCCTCCACACAGGTAACATGGGTCCCTTCCAGCCCCTGATCAGAGGAGTAACTGTTGCAGTGGTATATAAACATTTAACCCAATTGATGAATTGCAATAGCAAACCATATTTATGTAAAACCGCCTACAGGAAAGTATGACTAACAGAGTCAAAGTCTTGTCTTTGTTCCAAAGAGAACACTAAACCATCCGCTGTATACCTGAAACTATGCTCAAATAGCTCCCATAATAGAATTAAATTATCTGAATTAGCTTTACCAGGTAAAGTACATGCCTGAGCTGGGGATAAAATGTGAGTAGCAACCAATAGGAGACAATTATTAAGAATTTTAGCTAGAATCTTAAAATCTGTGTTAAGTAAAGAAATTGGTCTCCAATTATTGGTGCACCATTTATCACGTTTTTGTTTTAAAATGTGAATTAAAATACCTCCTGTCATACGTAGAGAAGGGGAACCAAAAGAAAGGATCACCATAAAGGCAGCCGCTAATTCCGTCCAAATATGTGGACCAATAAATTTATACAATTCACTAGTCAAGCCATCTCCACCAGGTGCTTTGTTAGGCCTTAAGGCCATGACTGCTTTTTCCATTTCTAGTGCCAGAATATCAGTTATCAAAGGTTGTAATAATTGATCAGTGAGCAAAACTGTAGGAACTGAATCAAGATAAAATTCCAAGGTATCAGAATAAATTTGTGGAGGAATAAAGGTTTGAGATGTATGATGTGAAACAATATTAAGAATCTATCTAGTGTCTGTACATAAATTACCCCGCGTATCAAACAAACCGTCCATAGTCTGGTTTAGATTCCGAGCTGTATGCCCCTCATATGGGCAAATATAGCCCTTTTTACCCTGGGTGCAATGTAATTGTTGGAAGTGCAAGTGTTGTTCCTGCAATAAATGATATTGTACCATTTGTTGCTTAATATTTTGAATTTGCACCGAAAAATCATGTTGCACAGTAGAAGCTAAAGATAAAAGTTTTTGAAGTTGCAACCTATTATTAAAATAAGTCCTATAATCCTCATCCCAAATTATCCTTCCAAATGATTTTAGAAAAGTAGTCAAATCCCTCACAGTGTCTTCCCACCAAATACTAGGGTCCATATACATATCAAAAACAGATTTCCTAGCTTGGATAAAATATGTCAAATCTTGCTGGACAGTATGTTTAGCCAATAACAGAGCATTTAGTTTCCAATATCCCAGCCCAATAGGAGGTGCACAGGAATTATCTAACAATAAAAATAAAATTTTATGATCAGAAAATTCCCTCGGAATGGTTTGTGCCATTGCTATTTGTAATAAAGGGGAAATGAAAAAATAATCAATTCTTGTGGCAGAGGTATTCCTAAAAAAAGTAGGATCCACTTTACCCACTGTTTCAAGGTAGGCATCCCTCAAATGTGCATTCCGAATCATAGTAGATAAGCAGGTCATATCACAAAATACTTTTTTAGTCACAGTATGCCCACCCCTGTCCCGTAAATATAGTCCACAATTGAAGTCACCCCCTAGAACAATATGGTGAGCAGAATACAAATAGGGCTGAATAGCCTGAAACAGCTCAATACGTACCACCTTTGTTTGAGCAGCATAAACACTGATAAAACGAAACAGGACATTAAATAACCTAACATCCAATATTAAGGCCCACCATGGAATGGGATCAATTAATTTAACCAGATGCACATCTATATTATGAAACAAAATGGCTAACCCTGAGCAGGTTTCTTCCCCCAAAGACCAGAAAGAAGGACCTGAATGCCAAAAATTAATGGCCTGCTTCAGTTCAGAAATGACATGCAACCTAGTATCCTGCAAAAAAATAATACCATCAGAGAGAGATCTTAAATATGAAAATACAGTTTATTTTTTCCCAAAACTCTTAATACTATTCACATTAGTAGAATAAATAGATAGAGGAGGCATTGCAGTTGTACAGGAAAGAAAAAAACATGAACATAATTATATTCAAGGGGCTTTTTGAGAGGCCCAAGTAGTTCTAAGATGTTTAGTTTTTCCCAGTGCGCTTCCCAGGAAGAGGGGTACCACGTCGGAGATTCTTCCAATTCACAACCCTGATCCAGGATCAAAAAAATAACAGAGGACCCATCAGAGTCATTCCCAGAGAGGTCCCCTTCAATGGGCAGAGAGGTGAATCTATTTTTAACAGAGATGTCAGATGTTTTAAGCATTTTAGCAGCTGGCTGTATCCAGTGCTGCCTACGTCTAGTAGTCTTACTTTGAGGTGTTAAGGGTGTTTGGGAAACATCTGCAGAAGGCACAGGGAGCAGTAACCCAGCCTCAGAAGCAATAGATTCTGCCATTACAGGTACAGAGACCACCTGCTGAGGGACCACGGGAGCGGTATTAGTAGCACAACACCTAGGGGGAGGCATGTCAGAAGGTTGTGCTGAATCACCAGGAATAGTAGAAGTAGTCACAGGTTGATCTGGAGGCACATCCCGAGGCCTAGAGGCCAAACACTAGGCCTGGATCTGTTGAGCTAGGGCAATAGACACCCGCTGCTCATCCCAGTCTGCTTGTTCACCCAGGTTATGAGCTGCTGAGGTACAGGAATGATAGATATGACCTTTTTCCTCGCATAAGTTAAACACCTGATCATTCCAACATATGGCAGCACTGTGACCCAATTCATTACAAATAGTGCATTTGAGGCGGTCACACATACTGCTAAGATGACCCGTAGCCCCACAACGATAACAGGCCTTGGGCTGGTCAGCATAAAATAGAACCCCTCTATCTTTCCCCAGGAAGAAACTGTTAGACAAATGAATCAATCCAGAATCAGACATATTCAGAACAACTTGTACTTTCCACCCCCCATTCAAGATATAGTCTTCATCAAATATGGGCTCAGGATTACCCTGCACTGTACACCTCTGTTTGAGCCAAAACAAAAGATCTGTGACACGTACCCCCTCATTCCTAAATAGTACTGTAATCATGCGGTGCGCAGGTTTAGTCAGAGGCATAACTTCAAAAGGAACCCATAAGGCAGAGGTTTTTAAAAGTAAATATTGAGACCAGAATTTTTGTAAACCACTACCCTGTTTAAAGCTGACATCAAAAACTGGCTCTCCTGAAACATGTATTAAGGCATAAATGTCAGCTGGAGTAAAAAACATGGAACCCATGAGCAAATTACTAGCAACATGTTTTCAGTCTGGAAATACATCTAAACCCCCTTTATATAATAGCCTAAAGGCATTATGCCGTTTAGCAGGAAAAACAGGAGCTCTGAATAAAGATGCAAAGGTTTTAGTAGGCTTAGGTTGTCCTTGAGAAAGTTGCTCAGCATGTTCCTCAGAAGGAACAGGCCCACAAGGGCCAGCAGCACCATCTTGTAACAGAGGTAGTGACTGGGTTCTGTGTAAGTTCTAAGCCTTCAGGCACCTGTAAAGGTGAAACAATATCCATTACAGATCCCCAATCCTTAGCCTTATCAGTTACAATGGGGGAGCAGTCTCGGATATTAGTTGTTATCTTGCTAGGAGAAACCAAAATGGGAGAAGAACCTGAAATCCAAGCACCAGTGTCAGATTTCTCCCACCCAGCAGCCTGCAAAGCCGTATCTACAGACCATTGATTTGTTTCCATCTGGCCATCCCACTTTTGTAGTGTGGGAACCTCAACATTACACTCAAGAACAGTACCTGAGGTCAAGAGACCTGCTGAAGTTTCCGCTGAGTCCTGAAAAAGATTACCTTTGAAGAAAAACAAGGGCGCTTGCCCAGCACCCATAGAGAAGGAGCAAGAAGTCATAGCAGTGTCTTGTTTCAGTAATTGCTGCTCATCTAGAACAGTTGTTGTCAGCTGCAGAGGAAGGTGTAGACGCCATGTCAGCAGACGAGGCAGCGTTGTGCACAGCTCGCAGTGCCAGTTGCTCATTCACAGAGCGTTGATCCGCAACTACAATTGCAGCTTTCAGTTCATTTTGTCGGAACTGAAAATGGGCTTCTTCTTCACACAGCTGCTGCTGCAAGGCAGGCAAATTGCAAACAGGCACATCTTGTTGAGCATTAGGAAGAGCAACCTCCTCTTGATCTAGAGGTAAATCACACAAGCCATCTTGTTTTGTCAAAAGCAGACATGCTAGGCACAGAATCCATATCCATACTAGGAGCGTCAAAGAAATCTTCAGAATCCAAAACTTCAGACCAACTCTCAGTAGCTCACGCTGCAGCCAGTGGGACATCCATCTCTGTCTCCAGCATAGCCCGAAATGATGAACTCACTAGCCAGCAGTCCCCCTACTGGCAAAGAGTAGGGGAATTTCCTCGGTGTCCTGGCCAAATTTCCCTCATGCACTAAAAAATACCACCAACAGCTTAATCTGGTTCAAGTTCAAGGTCAGTTGGCATTCATCTGTATCCCCTTCCCCGAGTCATGCCTGAAAATAGGCAGAATTTGTCTAGTGCACTTACCCGGTCAACAAAAACTAGATAAAAATAAATAAATAAATTTTTTCACCACAGTAAAGAACCTCATGGCTAGCATTCACTTTCCAACCCCAACTTCGGCTGTCTTCTGCAACCCAAGTTTCAGCCTAGCCTAAATCTCTTCTTTTGTTTTACTCTCTTCCCCCTAATTAATTAAATGAGGCCTATTGTTTGGACTTTACTTAACCTCTTGCCCTTCTTCCTTCCCTCAGGCAGCTCCCGTCAGGCTTTCCTTGCCCTTACTGACCTCCGAGCCCCGGACAGAACACTGACTCCTTCTCCCAAGTCGTGCTGGGCCACCAGCTCGATTAGTCAGGTGAGACACCGACCTAAACCGAGCTACAGCTCAGAGCCCTGATTGCACCTGTTGCTGGCACTACAGCCCCCGATTGGATGCTGCTGGTTCCCTCACCTTACCAGCTGGCTAAAGTCTGATACTGACTGAGCACAATTATACCGGGAGCATCTCTAACTCGTTTTTTTTCTTAATGCTGCTTTAAGTAACTGCTGCGGAGGATTGCTGGGGTAATGGGTGTACTTTTGTAACTGCATCTAATTTTGGTCAGTTTCCCCTGTTCTGCATTTAAACTGTTATTTAAAAAATGTGTTGTGCATTTTGAGTGTCCAGCTCCATGGAGTATACAGGCTGCACAACGGGAGTTAAGCTTTCTCTGCCTAAGCCCAAAAAACCCCCCATGGCTAATTTAAAGCTGGAAGCTACTGGCAGGAGATTATCCTCACCTCAGGTCTGCTGAAACCCACACCCCAGATTCAAACATTTAATCCAATGGTGCACCGCATCCTTGGCATGATTTCGGTTTGCCCCTTTGTCTCAAATTTGTTCACCGGAGTAAGGAACTGCGTGGCTGGCATTCACTTAGCGACCCCCCCACTTGGTTGTCTCCTGCAACTCAAGCCTCAGCCTAACCTAAATCTCTTCTTTTGTTCTTCTCTCCTCCCCCCCAATTAATTCATTGAGGCCTATTGTTTGGACTGTACTTAACCTCTTGCCCTCCTTCCTTCCCTCAGGGCAGCCCCCCCCCAGACTTTCCTCACCTTTACTAGCCTCCGAGCACTGGACAGAACACTGACTACCTCTTCCAAGCACTGAATGGTTGCCAGTTCGATCAATCAGTTGAGACACTGACGTACACTGAGCTACAATTCAGAGCCCTGATTGAACCTGTTGCCGGCACTGCAGCTCCCTACTGGATGCTGCTGGTTCCCTCGCCTTGCCGATTGGCTAAAGTCTGATACTGACTGAGTACATTTATTCCGGGAACATCTCTAACACAGTTTTTTCTTGAATACTGCTTTAACTAACTACTGCGGGTGATTGCTAGGGTAATGGGTGTACTGTTCTAACTGCATCGAATTTTAGTCAGATTCCCCCTGTCTGTATTGAAATTGTTATTTAAACTGTGTGTTATGCATTTTGAGCATTCAGCTCCAAGTAGTATACAGGCTGTACAGTAGAGTTTAGCTTTCTCTGCCTTAGCCCAAAAAACTCCCCGTGGCTAACTTAAAGCTGGCAGCTAATGGCAGGAGCTTATCCTCGCCTCAGGTCCGCTGAAACCAACACATCGGATTCAAACACTTGATCCAACAGTACACAGCCTCCTTGGCATGTTTTCTGTCTGCCCCTTTGTCTCAAATTTGTTCACAGGAGTAAAGAACCACGTGGCTGGAATTCGCTTAGTGACCCACCACTCGGCTATCTCCTGCAACCCAAGCCTCAGCCTAGCCTAAATCTATTCTTTTGTTTTACTCTCCTCCCCCCAATTAATTCATTGAGGTCTATTGTTTGGACTGTACTTAACCTCTTGCCCTCCTTCCTTCCCTCAGGAAGCCCTCCTCGGACTTTCCTTGCCCTTACTGGCCTATGAGCCATGGACAGACCACCAACCCCCTCTTCCGAGCCCTGCCGGGCCACCAGCATGATCAGTCAGGTGACACACTGACCTACAGCTCAGAGCCCTGATTGGACCTGTTGCCGGCACCGCAGCCCCCAACTGGACAATGCAGGTTCCCTCTCCTTGCCGATTGGCTAAAGTCTGATACTCACTGAGTACAATTATATCGGGAATATTTCTAACCCATTTTATTCCTTAATACTGATTTAACTATCTACTGCAGGGGATTGCTAGGGTAATGGGTGTACTGTTGTAACTTCATCGAATTTTGGACAGTTTCCCCTGTTCTGAATTTAAACCATTATTTAAACTGCATGTGTTGTGCATTTCCAGCTTTCTGCTCCACATAGTATACGGGCTGCACAGAAGGAGTTAAGTTTTCTCTGCCTAAGCCCAAAAAACTCCCCGTGGCTAATTTGAAGCTGGAAGCTACTGGCAGGAGCTTATCCTCACATCAAGTCTGCTGAAACCCACACCCCGGATTCAAACACTTGATCCAATGGTGAACCGCCTCCTTGGCGTGCTTTCTGTCTGCCCTTTTGTCTCAAATTTGTTTACAGGAGTAAAGAACCATGTGACTCGCATTCAGAGCCCTGATTGGACCTGTTGCCGGCAACGCAGACCCCGATTGGATGCTGCTGGTTCCCTCGTCTTGCTGATTGGCTAAAGTCTGATACTGACTGAGTGCAATTGTACCAGAAACATCTCTAACCTGTTTTTTCCTTAATACTGCTTTAACTAACTACTGCGGGGAATTGCTAGGGTAATGGGTGTCCTTTTTGTAACTGTATCGAATTTTGGTCAGTTTATCCTGTTCTGCATTTAAACTGTTATTTAAACTGTGTGTTGTGTATTTTGAGAATTCAACTTCACGTAGTATACGGGCTGCACAGATGGAGTTAAGCTTTCACTGCCTAAGTCCAAAAAATCAGCGTGGCTAATTTAAAGCTGGAAGCTACTGGCAGGAGCTTATCCTCGCTTCAAGTATGCTGAAACCCACACTCTGGATTCAAACACTTGATGCAATGGTGCACCGCCTCCTTGGCTGGCATTCGCTTAGGGACTGCCCACTCGGCTGTCTCCTGCAACCCAAGCTTTAGCCTAGCCTAAATCTCTTCTTTTGTTTTACTCTCCTCCCCCAATTAATTCATTGAGACCTTTTGTTTCGACTGTACTTAACCTCTTGCCCTCCTTCCTTCCCTTAGGCAGCCCCCCTCAGGCTTTCCTCACCTTTATTGGCCTCTGAGCTCCAGACAGAACGCCAACTCTCTCTGTCTAACCCTAAAAACTCTCCGTGGCTAATTTAAAGCTGAAAGCTACTGGCAGGAGCTTATCCTTGCCTCAGATCTGCTGAAACCCACACTCTGGATTCAAACACTTGATGCAGTGGTGCACCACCTCCTTGGTATGCTTTCAGTCTGCCCCTTTGTCTCAAATTTGTTCACCGGAGTAAAGAACCGTGTGGCTGGCATTCGCTTAGCGAACCCCCATTCAGCTGTCTCCTGCAACCCAAGCCTCAGCCTAACCTAAAGCTCTTCTTTTGTTTTACTCTCCTCCCCCCAATTAATTCATTAAGGCCTTTTGTTTGGACCGTAATTTACCTCTTGTCCTCCTTCCTTCCTTCCCTCTGGCAGCCTCCCTCAGGCTTTCCTCACCCTTGCTGGCCTCTGAGCCTCGGACAGAACACCGACTCCCTCTTCAAAGCTCTTCTGGGCCAAAAGCTCGATCAGTCAGGTGATTTGCCGACCTACACCGAGCTACAGTTCAGAGCCCTGATTGTACCTGTTGCCAGCACCACAGCCCATGATTGGACGCTGCTGGCTACCTTGCCTTGCCGACTGGCTAAAGTCTGATACTGACCGAGTACAATTATATCGGGACCATCTCTAACTCAATTTTTTTCCTTGATACTGCTTTAACTAACTACTGCAGGGGATTTCTAGGGTAATGGGTATACTGTTGACACTGAATCAAATTTTGGTCAGTTTCCTCTGTTCTGATTTTAAACTACTATTTATATTGTTGTTGGGCATTTCGAGCATTCTCCTCCATGTAGTATATGGGCTGCACAGCGGGAGTTAAGCTTTCTCTGCCTAAGCCCTAAAAACTATCCGTGGCTAACTTAAAGCTGGAAGCTACCGGCAGGACCTTATCCTCGCCTCAAGTCTGCTGAAACCCACACTCTGGATTCAAACACTTGATGCAATGGTGCACCGCCTCCTTGGCATGCTTTCAGTCTGCCCTTTGTCTGAAATTTGTTCACCAGAGTAAAGAACTGCATGGCTGGCATTCGCTTAGCGATCCCCCACTCGGCCGTCTCCTGCAACCTAAGCCTTAGCCTAGCCTAAAATCTCTTCTTTTGTTTTACTCTCTTCCCCCCAATTAATTCATGGAGGCCTATTGTTTGGACTGTAGTTTACCTCTTGCCCTCCATCCTTCCCTCAGGCAACCCCCCTCGTGCTTTCCTCACCCTTACTGGCCTCTGAGCCCCGGAGAGAAAACTGACTCCCTCTTCCAAGCCCTGCTGGAATGCCTGGTCAATCAGTCAGGTGAGATGCCGACCTACACTGAGCTGCAGCTCATGGCCCTAATTGGACCTGTTTACGGCACCACAGCCACCAATTGAACGCTGCTGGTTCCCTCATCTTGACGACTGGCTAAAGTCAGATACTGACCGAGTACAATTATACCTGGAATGTCTCTAACCATTTTTTTTTTCTTAATACTGCTTTAACTAACTACTGTATGGGATTGCTAGGGTAATGGGTGTACTGTTGTAACTGCATCGAATTTTGGTCAGTTTCCTCTGTTCTGCATTTAAACAGTTATTTAAACTGTGTGTTGTGCATTTTCAGCATTCAGCTCCATGCAGTATAGGGGCTGAACAGCGGGAGTTAAGCTTTCTCTGCTTAAGCCCAAAAAACCCCCAGTGGTTAATTTAAAGCTGAAAGCTACTGGCAATAGCTTATCCTCACCTCAAGTCTGCTGAAACCCACACCCCAGATTCAACCACTTGATCCAACAGTGCACCGTGGCGCACTTTCTCTCTGCCCCTTTGTCTCAGATTTGTTCACCGGAGTAAAGAACCATGTGGCTGGCTTTCGATTAGCGACCCCCACTCAGCTGTCTCCTGCAACACAAGCCTCAGCCTAGCCTAAATCTCTTCTCTTGTTTCGCTCTGCTTCCCCCCAATTAATTCATCGAGGCCTATTGTTTGGACTGTACTTAACCTCTTGCCCTCCTTCCTTCCTTCAGGCAGCCCTCCTAGGGCTTTCCTTGCCCTTATTACTTACCTCCGAGCCCCAGACAGAAAACCAACTCCCTCTTCCAAGTACTGCTGTGCTGCCAGCTCTAACAGTCAGTTGAGATGCTGACCTACACCGAGCTACAGCTCAGAGCCCTGATTGGACCTGTTGTCAGCACCATAGCCCCCGATTGGACGCTGCTGATTCCCTTGCTTTGCTGATTGGATAAAGTCTGATACTGACTGAGTACAATTATATCGGGAACATCTCTAACCACTTTTGTTCCTTAATTCTGCTTTAACTAACTACTGTGGGTGATTGCTATGGTAATGGGTGAACTGCTGTAACTGCATAGAATTTTGGTCAGCTCCCCCTGTTCTGCCTTTAAACTGTTATTTAAACTTTATGTTGTTCATTTTGAACATTCAGGTCCGGGTAGTATCCGGGCTGCACAGCAGGAGTTAAGCTTTCTCTGCCTGAGCCCAAAAAACTCCACGTGGCTAATTTAAAGCAGGAAGCTACTAGCAGGAGCTTATCCTCACCTCAAGTCTGCTGAAACCCACACCCTGGATTCAAACACTTGATCCAGCTGTGCACCACCTCCTTGGCATGCTTTCTGTCTGCCCCTTTGTCTCAAATTTGTTCACCGGAGTAAAGAACTGCGTGGCTGGAATTCACTTAGCGACCTCCCACTCGGCTGTCTCCTGCAACCCAAGTCTCAGCCAAGCCTAAATCTCTTCTTTTGTTTTTCTCTCCTGCCCCAAATTAATTCATTGAGGCCTATTGTTTGGACTGTACTTAATCTCTTGCCCTCCTTCCTTCCCTCAGACAGCCCCCCTCATGCTTTCCTCTCCCTTACTGGCCTCCGAGCTCCGGCAGAACACCGACTTCCTCTTCCAAGCCTTGCCTTGCTGCCAGCTCAATCAGTCAGGTGAGATACCGACCTACACTGAGCTACAGCTCAGAGCCCCGATAGGACCTGTTGACCGCACTGCAGCCTCGGACTGAATGCTGCTGGTTCCCTCACCTTGCTAATTGGCTAAAATCTGATACTCACTGAGTACAATTTTACCGGGAACATCTCTAACCCATTTTTTTCCTTAATACTGCTTTAACTAACTGCTGTGGGGGATTGCTAGGGTAATGGGTGTACTATTGTAACTGCATCGAATTTTGGTCAGTCTCCCCTGTTCTGCATTTAAATTGTAATTTAAAAATTGCGTTGTGCATTTTGAGCGTTCAGCTCCATGTAGTATACAGGCTGCACAGTGGGAGTTAAGCTTTCTCTGCCTAAGCCCAAAAAACTCCCCGTAGCTAATTTTAAGCTGGAAGCTACTGGCAGGAGCTTATCCTTGCCTCAAGTCTGCTGAAACCCACACCCCGGATTCAAACACTTGATCCAACGGTGCACTATCTCCTTGGCACAATTTCTGTTTGATCCTTTGTCTCAAATTTGTTCACCGGAGTAAGGAACTGCATGGCTGGCATTCACTTAGCGACCCCCCACTTGGCTGTCTCCTGCTACCCAAGCCTCAGACTAGCCTAAATCTCTTCTTTTGTTCTTCTCTCCTTCCCCCAATTAATTCATTGAGGCCTAATGTTTGGACTGTACTTAACCTCTTGCCCTCTTTCTTTCCCTCAGGCATCTCTCCCGGGCTTTCCGCACCCTTACTGGCCCCCAAGCACCGGACAGAAGACTGACTCCCTCTTTCAAGCACTGAATGGCTGCTAGCTCAATCAGTTGGGTGAGACACCGACATACACCGAGCTACAGTTCAGAGCCCTGATTGCACCTGTTGCTGGCACCGCAGCCCCCGATTGGACTCTGCTGGTTCCCTCACCTTGCCGATTGGCTAAAGTCTGATACTGACAGAGTACATTTATACCGGGAACATCTCTAACCCAGTTTTTTCCTTAATACTGCTGTAACTATCTACTGCAGGTAATTGCTAGGGTAATGGGTGTACTGTTGTAATTGCATCAAATTGTGGTCAACACTTGATCAAACAGTGCACGGCCACCTTGGCGCACTTTCTGTGTGCCCCCTTTGTCTCAAATTTCTTCACCGGAGTAAAGAACTGTGTGGTTGGCTTTCGCTTAGCGACCCCCACTTAGCTGTCTCCTGCATCCCAAGCATTAGCCTAGCCTAAATCTCTTCTCTTGTTTTACTCTGCCCCCCCAATTAATTCATCGAGGCCTATTGATTGGACGGTACTTAACCTCTTGCCCTCCTTCCTTCCTTCAGGCATCCCTCCTTGGGTTTCCCTCGCCCTTACTGGCCTCCAAGCCCCGGACAGAAAATTGACTTCCTCTTCCAAGCCCTGCTGGGCTGAAAGCTCGATCGGTCAGTTGAGAAGCCGACCTACACTGAGCTACAGATCAGAGCCCTGATTGGACGTGTTGTTGGCTCCGCAGCCTCCAATTGGATGCTGCTGGTTCCCTTGCTTTGCAGATTGGGTAAAGTCTGATACTGACTGAGTAGAATTATATCGGTAACATCTCTAACCCATTTTGTTCCTTAATTCTGCTTTAACTAACTACTGCGGGGGATTGCTATGGTAATGGGTGTACTGTTGCAACTGCATAAAATTTTGGTCAGTTTCCTCTGTTCTGCATTTAAACTGTTATTTAAACTGTGTGTTGTGCATTTTGAACATTCAGGTCCACGTAGTATACGGGCTGCACTGCGGGAGTTAAGCTTTCTCTGCCTATGCCCAAAAAAACTTCCCGTGGCTAATTTAAAGCAGGAAGCTACTGGCAGGAGCTTATCCTCACCTCAAGTCTGCTGAAACCCACACCCCAGATTCAAACACTTGATCCAGCTGTGCACCACCTCCTTGGCATGCTTTCTGTCTGCCCCTTTGTCTCAAATTTGTTCACTGGAATAAAGAACTGCGTGGCTGGAATTCGCTTAGCAACCCCCCACTCGGCTGTCTCCTGCAACCCAAACCTCAGCCAAGCCTAAATCTCTTCTTTTGTTTTACTCTCCTCCCACGAATTAATTCATTGAGGCCTATTGTTTGGACTGTACTTAATGTCTTGCCC
Organism: Neoceratodus forsteri; assembly: GCA_016271365.2. Classification (NCBI taxonomy): domain Eukaryota; kingdom Metazoa; phylum Chordata; order Ceratodontiformes; family Ceratodontidae; genus Neoceratodus; species Neoceratodus forsteri. Next base: position 1,120,122,484 of record CM057449.1, on the reverse strand, counting down.
TCCTTCCTTCCCTCAGGCAGCCCCCCTTGGGCTTTCCTCTCCCTTACTGGCCTCCGAGCTCCGACAGAACACCGACTTCCTCTTCCAAGCCCTGCCTTGTTGCCAGCTCGATCAGTCAGGTGAGATATCGACCTATACCGAGCTACAGCTCAGAGCCCCGATAGGACCTATTGACAGCACCACAGCCTCGGACTGAATGCTGCTGGTTCCCTCACCTTGCTGATTGGCTAAAGTCTGATATTCACTGAGTACAATTATATCGGGAAGATCTCTAACCCATTATTTTCCTTAATACTGCTTTAACTAACTGCTCTGGGGGATTTCTAGGGTAATGGGTGTACTGTTGTAACTGCATCAAATTTTGGTCACTTTCCCCTGTTCTGCATTTAAACTGTTATTTAAACTAGGGCTGCAAGTTCAGTTCACTCATGCACTAAAAAAGATTGAACCCCAGGCATTTCCGCTTGTCCGAGCATTGCGAACATTTAATAGAAAAACGCAAACTTTGGTTCCCCAGATCACCCCAGTCAAGTTTTTTTTTTTCCGCTATACCTCTGTCTCACATGCTCAGTTGTGGCAGCCCCCAGTAACATCATGTGGTGCAGGATATGGAGACTCAGGAGACTGAGTCCTTGCATGTCAGTCAGCCAATAAGGACTTTAATGATTTGTCCATAATTCGATCTCTCGAGAGTCTCCGCCTCTACCTTGCAGAACTGGGAGCAACAGCAGTGGCAATTGGTGGAGCAAGTCAGAAAACACGTGGGTGGGGAAAATGATAACTAAGACTACAATTACACCACACAGTTTCTTCAGTGTGTGTGAGGAGAGACAGAGTGAGAGGTGGCTACTGATAAGTAGATGAGGAGAGAGTGCTACATTGAACCACGCTATGATGACCCATATCATTGTTTCACTGATTTTTTTTTTTTTGCCTTGACTTCACCTGTAGCCCCCCCCAAAACAAAACATTTATTTGTATTTTCTCTGTTTTTGACATGGAGTGGATAGGCAAGGAGGAATAGGTTACTGGTCGGTTGTACTTCTGGACTGGTCCTTGTTCTGTGAGACTAGAGTCAAGAAGTTGAACTATAAAAGGCAGGGGGAAAATAAAGAGTTCAAAATAATTACCTTTACTCCACCAGTGCCACAAGTTAAGGAGAGCAATTTGCTGTGCTGCTCTCAAGCTCAACTTGGGGGATCAGTTCAGTCAAAATCAGATCAGTTCAGTTCACACAACACAGTTGTAGTTTTAAATCCAATCTGTGCTAGTGATGAAACTGATGATTTATTTTTCATGACTGAAGAATTACAAACCACAGGGAAGGAGAAATTTAAAGCTAGTGTAAACTAAAAAAGTACACAGAGAGGCAGAGTTTTTGACTTGTATTTTATTCGCTCTGCTGCTGATTGTTTGTGCATAGCATGATCTGAGGGGCCTAGTAGTTTAGTAGTCTAGTCAGTGACAGTGACCTATTAGGAGCAATTAATAATAAATATCATATCAAGTCCAGCTCCCTGCATTTTGTTTCAGTACTACTACTATAACTGACTCCATGTAGACACTGACAGCAGTGCTGTACTATAGTATACTCTGTGTGTGTTTACTTCTTAAAGTACCTGACTCGAGTCGACTCAACATAGTCTAAAGTGCTGCCTTGACCTGTTTTGGGCACAATCTCCCTGTGTCTTACTACTTAAAGTACTTGACTCGACACAGCAAGCAGTGCTGTATTTACCTGTTAGGGAGAAATATCCCTGTGTCTTACTACTTAAAGTACTTGACTCGACGCAGCAAGCAGTGCTGTATTTACCTGTTAGGGAGAAAATATCCTGTGTCTTACCACTTAAAGTACTTATCTCGACGCAGCAAGCAGTGCTGTATTTACCTGTTAGGGAGAAAATATCCCTGTGCCTTACTACTTAAAGTACTTGACTCGATGTAGCCAGCAGTGCTGTATTTTCCTGTTTGTAAGTAAATTTCCCTGTGTCTTACCAAAAGTACTTGACGCAGCCATGAGTGGTAAAAAAGACAGCAACACTTCACAGGCTATCCAGGCAATAGTAACAACAGGACAGAAAATTCAGGATGTTGCAGGAGTAACCCGCCGTGGTACTCAGAGGATGAGCACAAGGGCCATAATAGTATGGCAGCCAGTTTTAGTAAGCAGAGTAAGTAAGTAAGTAAGTAAGTAAGTAAAATTTATTTTTAAGCGCTTTTCAGAAACCAAAGCGCTGTACAGGTGAACAAACATTTAATTACAGAGTATAACAATAACAATAATAATAACAATAAAATCACAGTAAAACTCACTCTCCATATGCCTTCAAAAATAGATAAGCTTTTAACTCAGACTTAAAACTCTCAACGGTCAGGCAGCTTCGTATCCGACGAGGTAGAGAATTCCACAGGGTGGGGGCCGGGTAAGAAAATGCACTTGCCCCAGATGTTTTTAAACGAACCCTGGGAATCTCTAGCAATCTCTCATCAGCGGACCGGAGTGAATGAGAGGGACAGTAGGGAGTAAGGAGATCTTGTAGGTACTGCGGTCCCTGTTCATGTAGGGCTTTGTAGGCCAGTAACCCGACCTTGAAGGTGATCCGCCACTGAACCGGCAGCCAGTGCAGTCCGCACAGCACAGGCATAATATGACTGTTTCTGGATGTCCCAGTCAAAAGCCTGGCTGCTGCGTTCTGCACCAGCTGCAAGCGGCTAATATCAACCCCCGGTAGCCCTAGGTACAGGGCATTGCAGTAATCAAGGCGAGAGGTCACAAAGGCATGGACCAATGTAGGAAGGTCATCCAGAGGAACTAGGTGTTTCACCCGGGCGATATTTCTAAGATGGTAAAAAGAGGATTTGACAATGGATGACACCTGCAATTTTAGGGTCAAACCATCGTCAATAATAACGGCCAGGTTACGCACCCAGTCTGAGGTTGAGAGCTGGGCACCATTGAGCCATATTCCCAAAGGAAGCCCAGCCCTACAACCCACCTCAAGGCGACCTGGGTCCACCGCCAACACCTCAGTCTTATCCGGGTTTAACCTCAGCCAGCTGGCACTCATCCAATCCTTAATCTTGGACAGACAGCTGTTCAGCATAGAGACTGCGTCTTCCTATCTGGGATTAAAGGACAAATACAGCTGGGTATCATCTGCATAGCAGTGAAAACCCAAGCTGTATCGCCTAATAATGTCTCCCAATAGTAGCATATAGATAGCAAAAAACATGGGTGCCAAAATGGAGCCCTGCGGTACCCCACAGGACAGGAAGATGGCATCAGAGGAATAAATTCAGGTGATAACCCTCTGTCTCCGTCCCGTGAGGAAAGATCGAAACCAATGCAGAACTGTACCAGACAGTCCACAATAAAGCCACAGGCGTTTCAAAACACACCATGGTCCACAGTATCAAATGCTGCAGAGAGATCAAGAAGGACTAAGATAGTACAAGCCTTTTCTAATTAGGAGATCATTTAAAACCCGGACAAGGGCAGTCTCAGTGCTATGTCTTTTCCTAAATCCTGATTGAAGAGTATCATAGATATTGTGGTTTGTAAGATGGTCATCCAGTTGTAGTGCAACCACCTTTTCAATAACCTTACCCACAAAGGGCAGGTTAGAGACAGGTCTGTAGTTAGCTAGACAGTCCGGATTCAGTGAAGGTTTTTTCAGGAGTGGTCAAATGACTGCCTCCTTTAGGGAATCAGGAAAGACCCCCTGCTCCAAAGATTTCCAGACAATTTCAGCAAGGATCGGGTGAATAGTATCTACGCAACCTAATAACAGTGACGTAGGGCCCGGATCCAAACTACAGCTGGTTGGGCGTAAAGTCTGGACAGTCCTCACAATATCTGTGAATTCCGGCTTTACCAAAGTCAGACCAGGTGACACAGGTGTTTGTTTCTCCTCGCCGATCACCGCAAACCCTTAAAGAGTGAGCCTGGCTGATATCAGACCTAATGCTAGCAATCTTATCAGTGAAGAATCGAGCAAGCTCATCACACTTTATTTGTGAAAAATCTCTTCCAGACTGTAGACAGAGTGGATTGTACATTCTGTCGACAGTCCAAAAGAGTTGAGCTGGTCGGTTCCACGCCGCAGCAATCTCCCTGGACAGGAATTCTGTGATGGATGATGATGAGAAGGAGGAGAAGGCTGTTGAGAGTGAGGGGGGAAATCAGTGGAACAGATCCTGAGTTTATAGTAGATAAGGCAGCAGTCAGTATGTCAAGTAGCAGTAGCTCTGGGGAATGGGATGAAGAGGAGGAATACAGGGGCAGAAAAAAAACAAAAACAAGTTCTTGGAAGGATGGCTGTGGTGCTAAAAAAACATTAATGATAGTGGGGCACAACTTGGAGAGTCTGACACCCACACATGCGGAGGAGGAACAACAGAGGACAGAAGATGGACAGGCTTCATGAGGGGAAAAAAGAGATGCAGTTCAACCAGTCAGAGATTACATGCAGATGGGCATTGAAAGACCTCAAAGAGATAGTGGGAGTAGTAGTGGCTGTGGTGGTGGCAGTCGTAGTAATGAACCTATCCTCCCCATAAACAGTAGTGCAACAAAATCTGTGAAATCCATTGTGGGATTTTTTCACACAAGATAAATCATCTGGCAGCCATGTGGTTTGTAAATTATGCAGAACAAAATTAAGTTGTGGTAAAGTGGGTACTCGACTGGGAACATCAACAGTGATAAGACATATGAACAAGTCTCACATTTATCAGTATCAAAAAGCACAAAAGGAGCACACACAAGCTGTTGCAGTTCTGCACTCAGCTGAGCAGGATGAGGTAATGGATGTTTACCAAGGCAATGAATTAACTGATGCGGAGGTGGAGGATGATGAAAGTCTTCCTTCCAGTGAAAGTACAGCATCCTCAATTTCTCGTTTCTTTACCCCTCTGAGTCTACCACCATAGCCCAGCCAGAGTCATATACCATCCATGTCCACAACATCCACTCCTCATGGCGGTAAAGGTCGAGGGAAGCAGCCCAAAAAATCAGGTGATAGCAGCAAGAATAGCGGGCATCAAATTTCTTTGAAAGACTGCTTTGAGCAGTCACAGAAATATAAGCCCAACAGGCCTGAGGCAAGGCAATTGACAAAGGCAATTGGGGAGATGATAGCCACTGACTTGCTTCCATTCTCATTTGTGGCTAATCCAGGTTGTAAAGCACTCATGGAAATTGCTGTGCCAAAGTATCAGGTCCCCAGCCGGATATATTTCTCCAGTGTTGCCATTCCAGACTTGTATGATGCTGTTTGAAAAAGCATGTCTGATGCTCTGAAAGGTTCAGTGGGTAAAAAGGTCCATGTCACAACAGATATGTGGACCAGTGGTCAGATGACTGACTATATGGCTGTGACTGGTCATTGGGTAAACTTTCCTCCCTCCTCCTCATCATCATCATTATTATCATCTTCATGTAGTGGCACTGGTGGCAGCAGCAGCACCAAGAAGCAAGGGACTTTCACAGTTCGAAGGCAGGCAGCTTTATGTATTTATGGTTTTGAAAAAGACCACAAAGCAAAACATCTTCTGGAGAGCCTTGAGGAAAAGTTTGCTGAGTGGCTGACTCTAAAGTCTTGCAACAAGGGTTTATAGTGTCTGACAATGCTTCAAATATTATGAAAGCAATAAGACTTGGTAAGTTTACACACGTACCATGCTTTGCACACACTATTAACTTGGTGGTAAAAAGCTTTATCAGTGAGGACCGAAATGTGCAAAACTTGATTGCAACTGCCCACACTGTGTGCACCCACTTTAGCAATTCTGTGAAAGCCTGAAAGTTGTTGCGGCAGATTCAGATTGAAAACAGCCTCCCTCTCCACCAGATGATACAGGAAGTTCCAACCTGGTGGAATTCCACTAACTATATGATGCAGAGAATGCTTGAACAACAAAAAGCCATTCATCAGTATGCAGTCCAACATGGCATTGGGAAAGGAGATGTGAATATCAGCCCCAATCAGTGGCGTCTGATGGAGAATCTTTGTTGCATCCTTAAACCCTTTGAGGAGGCTACCCGAGCGGTGAGCTCTGATGGTGCTGGACTAAGTCAGATCCTACCCTTAATTTCACTCATCAGGATGAGAGTGCAGCATCTTGAGTCACAGTTCTTTGAGAATGATGACATCAATGCTGCATCACTTGTTGGAAAAATGATACAAACCTTCCTGGCTGATGAGCGCATTGTAAATATGTGCAAAGCAAATCATCACATTTTGGCCACACTTCTGAACCCTCTGTTTAAGGATACAATTGAGACATTCTTCAAACAACATGACTTTAAAGACCTGGAACACTATCGTGAACTGTTAATTGAGAAAGTGTCAGCATGTATAGTTGAGAAAAGTAGTATATCATTAATGCCCTTTTGGCAACATTCAAATTCTGAACAAAATTTGGTGGAGAGGGAGGGAGCACAATCTGCTGTTGCTGCTGCCACTACTACTGATGTTTTGGCTCATCAAACACAAACCAGAACTGCTGTTACACCATAAGAGGACAAACCACTGTGGGACATGCTGTCAGACTTTGGTCTAATAAAGACAGCTGGGAAGGCTCAGCCGGCAATAGTGGTATCAGAAGTATCTGCTGCAAAAATGGTTAAGGATTATATGGAGGAAACTGTATATCTCACTGCAGGTGACAAACCATTGCTTTACTGGCAACAGAAAAAAATTGATCTGGCCTTCTTTAACTGAGATCACAGTTGAATACCTCAGTTGCCCACCTGCCAGCACATATTAAGAGAGAATTTTTAGGGCTGCTGGGGCAATAGTGAATGACAAAAGAACATGTCTTTCCACGAAGAATGTAGAGAGGCTCACTTTTTTAAAAATGAACCTGCCTCAATTCAAAAACATATACTGTCCCAAATTTATGCAGGTTGATAGCACACAAATGGCATCATGCCTCGCTGATGATGACGATGATGATGGTGAAGGATTCTGTTGCCACTAGCAGCCACTAGCCTTTCCAGCTGTCTTTCCTCCACTGGTGGGTCCCCCTGTCTCCTCCTCATCCTCGAGTTCCATTAATTTGAGAAACAAACATCCACTGCTGGTTCTTATGTGCCACTAAGGCCCAATCTGACTAGCACCAGAAACTGAAGGACCACTGCATATGGCAGTTCAGCTAAAATAACCAGAAATGACTACACATCGTCACACAGCTCATCATCCATTCATTTTATTGGATTTTTATTACAAAATACACACTCAATGAATACTTATTACTGACTGTTAAACAAAAACATTAATAGAATAAAAAAATAATAAATAACTGTTCTTCTGGTTCAATTCCAGATGGGAATTTAATTTAATTTTTTTTTATTTTGGCTGTAAAATGTCAACTTTACAATACATTCCCAATTTCAGTGCTGAATCTAATGACATCCAATGTTTTGATCAGAAGGAACCATTCACCAGATAGAAACTGTTTTCATCATGACCTGTAAAATGAATGTAAGGCCCTCACCCCTGCCTTTCTGCAACATGACAGGTGGCATGCTGTTAAAGCTGACAGCAGTACCTGGTGGGGACTGGGTTCGAGGAGGACTAGGTTACTCAGCACAGGGGGCCTAGGTTTGGCTACTCTGCACAGGGGCACCCAAGTAAATCCGAACACAGGAAGCAATAACTGTAATGTCCAATACCAGGAATGGGATTCTAAAGTGTGGCTTTTATTCACATCCAAACTGAACAAGCAAAGCATAGATGGACCCCCACGGGGCTACATTCCTGGTAATGCAGATTAGAGATACAGCACACTTCTTCACTATTTCAGCCCTCAGGCTCTGAACCCACCAGGCACACAGCCCAGACTTGCACGCAGCTTTGGGTACACAGCCCGACTTGTACACTACTTGGGTTTTTCCCCTGGCCCGGCTCCCCTGCCAGCCACTTGATTGCGGTCCATATGGCAGTGAACCAAATTTCTGTTGGTGGCTCCCCAAACCACCTTAGAGCCTTCGACTCCTTAAGAGAAATTTCCTTCCATCCCACGTCTGGGTACTTCCCTCATCACTGGCCAAGTGCATGAGGCAAAGTAGAAATCCACAGAGCAAATCCATAGAGGTGGACCTGGTTACTAAACATGGGGGGGTCTCCCACCTCCAGTTCCCACAATCCATACCCAGCCATTTCTCTGGACACTAAACAACTCTTTTTGAAAGCTTGGCAATGTAGATTACAGGGTAGACGTATATCACATCTCCTCTACATGTCTTGACTTTCCCCTTGTGCTGGACTTGAACATACTTTTACTTTGGCTAAGCCTATTACTCTAGGCCTCCCACTAATTCAGTAGTCCAATCCCCACTTTAACACAGTTCAGGTGAAACATGGGCCCTTTGAAAAGAGCAGAACTCACCCTTCGGTTGCAGGTGCCCCACAGGCGAATCTTGAAATCTTCTTGTACCCCACATACTTGGGAAAAACTAAGACAGCTTCTTCTCTAGCAGTAGCCAGGGAGTTGCCCCTGGAATAGCACAAAACCTTCCACTCCCATCCCCTGAGGGATGGGGCACAGAGACCCGTATCAGCTATCTCCACCACTTAAAGAACAGCTTACTGTGTTCCTCTTTAGGCAGAAACACACACCTTTCCCTAAAAGTAGCTCTATTTCAGAGCTGAGGCTCCAAGAACCTGTGCACAGAACTGCTGTGCTCCTCACACAACAATCTCCAACTCCAACTAACTGTTCAAAACTCCCAACATTCTAATCTAACTCCCTTCTGCAGATTCCAATGTGGCTCATGCAGCTGCGATAGTTCTTACGTAATGTCATCCCTCAGTCTCAGCTGAGACTGAGAACAGAGTGAGACAGTGTGAAATCCATTTAACTGGAGTTTCACAAGCTGCCTTCCCTGCCTACCACTAGGTCTTACTGGGATTCTAGCAACCCCGGGTAACGGGGGGGTTAGATGAAAATAAAAAAAAAAAAATTACAAAATGCTGCTCCCACATACTGTACTAACTGACTATCATGACAATAAAAAAAATCACTGATCTTACCCTAGCCCCTGTCTGAAACTCCAAGCCCTCCAAATCCCCTGGGACACTCCCTCTTACAAATACAATTCACCCTCCATTGTTAGACACCAAACCATGCACATGACCTGGCATCATAAACACAATTTGCAAATGGTATACTGTTATGGGTTTTTCAATTATTCTGAGTAATGATGAGGAAAGGGCAGATGTTTGGGAGGGAGGGATAAATGAAGTAATATTAACATAGTTATCTATGGGAGCTATAGGGATCAGGGCAGGGGAGTGTACTAGAGGGAAAGGAAAAAATGATGGTGGGTAATGTATTACTAACATTGATAGTTACTCAGAATAACAGAAAGCCCCAAACTAATAACAACACAGACAAAGTTTAAAGTAGAAACATAATTTAATCCACACAATGTGGTAAAACAAAGTGCCACACTGCCCCAGCGCATCGGCACCATGCCTTCCTCGGGGGTACTGAGGAAGGTAAGGCATGAAGGCCAGCAGTGTGGCATTTTGCTTTACTCATTGTGTGGATTAAATACATTTTGTACTGTAAACTTCGTCCATGTACTCATTTGGTACTAAAGCAGCTGAAGCTATAGGTACCACTAGCCAGTTATTTTGAACTGGGCTCTATTAGTACCTGAGTCTAACAGTGGGGAAGATTTAAAATTATTGTAACAGAGTGTAGCTCAGGGGTTAACCCTTTGGGTTGCCTGTAACCAGATTTAGAAAGTAAAGTTGTCAGGGATAATATATGCATTGTATATCATCCCTGACCTTTACTGCTTGCTAAATCTGTTTTAACACTAGTATTTTTAAGCATCTGCTGGGTAACCAGGTGGTTCTATAAAATATAAGCAGTAAGCACATTCCACCTGGTTCTACTAAACTATAAAAAAAATCCACATATTGTATTTTGCATGTTTAGGAATATACATGTAATACTAAGATTCTAACTTTAAGAATGGTAAGTTTTGCAAAGATTTCGAGCACCGAGACAGAATCCTATGCACCAAAGCTTTGCAATACTTAATTGTATTTGTACCATTCTTAGTACTACATGTACATTCCCAAACAAAAAACAATACTTCTGTGGATTTCTTAATTATAGAACCATGTAAACTTTTTGTTTGCGTTATATATTATAAAACTTTGTTATACCATATAGAACCTGATTTTACTTAGCAGAACTTGTTTTTTTACATAGTAGAACTGGTTTTATTTGGTAGAACCTGATTCTACTTGGTAGAACCTCGTTTTACTTGGTAGAACTTGATTATAAATGGTAAAACCCAGTTCTACCTGGTAGAACCCGATTCTACTGGGTTCTACCTGGTAGAACCAGGTAGAACTTTTTTGGGTTCTACTCAGAAAGTTCGCAAGGTAGAACTTTTAGAGGGTCGCGCAGAGCTAATTTAAACTATGTGTTATGAATTTCAAGCATTCAGCTCCATGTAGTATACGGGCTGCACAGTGGGAGTTAAGCTTTCTCAGCCTAAGCCCAAATAATTCTCCTTGGCTAATTTAAAGCTGGAAGCTACTGGCAGGAGCTTATCCACACCTCAAGTCTGCTGAAACCCACACCCCGGATTGAAACACTGGATCGAACGGTACACCACCTCCTTGGTGTGCTTTCTGTTTGCCCCTTTGTCTCAAGTTTGTTCACTGAAGTAAAGAACCACATGGCTGGCATTCGCATAGCAACCCCCCACTTGGCTGTCTCCTCTAACCCAAGCCTCAGCCTAGCATAAGTCTCTTCTTTTGTTTTACTGCCTTCCCCCCAATTAATTCATCAAGGCCTATTGTTTGGATTGTACTTAACCTCTTGCCCTCCTTCCTTCCTTCAGGTAGCTCCCCCTCCAGCTTTCCTCACCCTTACTGACCTCCGACCCCCGAACAGAACACCGGCTCCCTCTTCCAAGCCCTGCCAGGCTGCTAGCTCAATCAGTCAGGTGAGACGCTGACCTACACCAAGCTAGAGCTCAGATCCCTGATTGGACCTGTTGTCGGCACCGCAGCCCTGATTGGACGCTGCTGGTTCCCTCAGCTTGCAGACTGGCTAAAGTTGGATACTGACTGAGTACATTTATATCGGGAACATCTCTAACCTGGTTTTGTCCTTAATTCTGCTTTAACTTACTACTGCGGGGGATTGCTATGGTAATGGTTGTACTGTTGTAACTGCATCGAATTTTGGTCAGTTTCCCCTGTTCTGCATTTAAAATGTTATTTAAACTGTGTGTTGTGCATTTCGAACATTCAGCTCCAAATAGTATATGGGCTGTGCAGCAGGAGTTAAGCTTTCGCTGCCTAAGCCAAAATAAACTCCACGTGGTTAATTTAAAGCCCTCATGGACCTCCTCAACCAATCCCTATGCCTTGGCCAATTCCCAAGTGCATGGAAACTGGCTGAAATTACCCCTATCCATAAAAATGGAGACCGAACATTACCAAACAATTACAGACCCATCTCAATCCCCCTCAAAGCCCTGGAGAAGATAGTATCCACCCAACTCATGGATTACCTATCTAAATACAACATACTATGCCCAGAGCAACATGGTTTCCACCCTCGTCACAGCACCTCCACAGCCCTTTTGGAGTTCTCCCACCAAATACACTGTGCACTTGATACTGGGGAGATCGCCATGGCAGTGTTCATCAACTTAACTAAGGCCTTTGACACTGTGTGTCACCCACTAATGCTTGACTCCCTTTGTCTGCTGGGATTTTCATCGGGCCCCCTGGACTGGTTCTCCAGCTACCTCCAGAATAGATCCCAACTGGTCAAATTAAATGGTATCCTATCAACAACCCTACCAGTATGCTCTGGGGTCCCTCAAGGATCCATCCTGGGCTCCACCTTATTTAGTTTCTTTCTAAACACCCTCCCTAGCTCCTGCAGAGGCAAAATGCTTCTATACACTGGTGATGCAGTCCTCGTCGCCTCACACTCTGACCCACTCACACTCTAGAGCTCCCTGCAACTCACCTTCAACCAAGCTGAAAAATGGTTCCTCGATCACCGTCTGGTTCTGAACCTTAAAAAAACTAAATCTATGATTCTTGCATACTGCCAAAGTAACTCCAGAAATGCTCCCCTTCACATCACCCCCAGCACACTCCACCCCTTTGAACAGGTATCAACATACAAATACCTGGGCATCACCTTCGACTCGGTATTCACCTTCCACACCCATCTTAACGCTTTGTCATCGGCCATGAATGCCCAGATTGGTCTCCTCTACCACCACAAAGACTGCCTTCCTGAGTTTGCCCTGAGACTTGCTATTACTTCGTCCATTCTGTCATTGGTGGATTATGGACTCCCTACCTATGCAGCTGCCGACCCCACTGCCTTCACCAAAGTCCAGACCTCTATCAACAAAGCCTGTAGGCTTCTGACCGGTGCCCACAGCAGAATTCACACATGCCTACTCTACTCTGCCTCTAACATACTCACCTTTGATGAACGACTGCAATACCACACGTGTATATTGGCAAAAAAGGCTCTACTTGGGTTTGGCCCCCCAGGTGTTACTACACCCCTTCAGTGGGCCTCCCACCCGGTGATCACCCGCAATGCCACCAAAGCCACCTTCCAGGTGCCTAGAGCTAGGACCTCACTCTGCCAAAGGTCCTTTCGCCACAGAGCACCCGCTTGGTATAACTCCCTCCCCACGCACATCGCAAACATCCCCAAAATCAACCCCTTCAAAATAGCACTACGCAAATACCTCATTGACAATCGGAGCTGTACTTGTCCATAATAGTGCTTCCTAGAGCACCCTCTGAATTCATCTGCCCCACTAGTCCTACATACATCCTAGCCTACTTAGAATTGGTTTCTGTAGTCTGCACGCCATGCACAGTGCCCTGCAGGTGCCACAGGGTTATTAATCAGTCTTGTATTGTTTATTTTTTCTTGTTTTGTATTCTTGTTTTGCATTATTTTGTTTCTTGTATCTGCTCTGCTGTATCTCACCTGTTTTGGTCACTGCAATTGCCTTGCTGTATACTCCTTTGTATTTCACCTGTATTGTTAACCAATGTCTTGCCACTCAAATATGTTTGTCCCCCTTCCCTGCGATGAGGTACCTTTGTGAATGAGTCTCTGACTCAAAGGTTTGTAAATCCAATCTATGAAAATAAATAAATAAAATAAAAGCTGAAAGCTGCTGGCAGGAGCTTATCCTCACCTCAAATCTGCTGAAACCCACACCACGAATTCAAACACTTGATCCAACAGTGCACAGCCTCCTTCGTGTGCTTTCTGTCTGCCCCTTTGTCTCAGATTTCTTCACCAGAGTAAAGAACCGCGTGGCTGGCATTTGCTTAGTGACCACCCACTCGGCTGTCTCCTGTAACCCAAGCCTCAGACAAGCCTAAATCTCTTCTTTTGTTTTACTCTCTTCCCCCCAATTAATTCATTGAGGCCTATTGTTTGGACTGTACTTAACCTCTTGCACTCCTTCCTTCCCTTAGGCAGTCCCCGCTTGGGCTTTCCTCACCCTTACTGCCTCCGAGCCCTGGACAGAACACTGACTCCCTCTTCGAAGCCCAGCCAGGCCATCAGCTCGATTAGTCAGGGAAGACACCGACCTACACCGAGCTAGAGCTCAGAGCCCTGATTGGACCTGTTGACAGCACCATAGCCCTCAATTGGATGCTGCTGGTTCCCTTGCCTTGCAGATTGGCTAAAGTCTGATACTGACTGCGTACAATTATACCGGGAACATTTCTAACCTGTTTTTTTCCTTAATACTGCTTTAACTACTTCGCTGGATTGCTAGGGTAATGGGTGTACTATTGTAACGGCATCGAATTTTGGTCAGTTTCCCCTATTCTGCATTTAAACTATGTGTTGTGCATTTCGAGCGTTCAGCTCCACGTAGTATACAGGCTGCACAGCGGGAGTAAAGCTTTCTCTGCCAAGCCCAAAAAACTCCCCATGGCTAATTTAAAGCTGGAAGCTATTGACAGGAGCTTATCCTCGCCTCAAGTCTGCTGAAACCCACACCCCGGATTTAAACACTTGATCCAACAGTGCACCGCCTCCTTGGCGGGCTTTCTGTCTGCCCCTTTGTCTCAAATTTGTTCACCAGAATAAAGAACTGCATGGCTGGGATTTGCTTAGCGACTGCCCACTCAGCTGTCTCCTGCAACCCAAGCCTCAGCCTAGCCTAAATCTCTTCTTTTGTTTTAGTCTCCTCCCCCCAATTAATTCATTGAGGCCTATTGCTTTGACTGTACTTAACCTCTTGCCCTCCTTCCTTCCCTCAGGCAGCCCCCTCTCAGACTTTTCTCACCCTTACTGGCCTCTGAGCCCCAGACAGAACAACATCTCCCTCTTCCAAGCCCTGCGGACCACCAGCTCGGTCAGTCAGGTGAGACGTTGACCTACACCGAGCTGCAGCTCAGAGCCCTGATTGGACCTGTTGCCAGCACTGCAGCCCCCAATTGGACGCTGCTGGTTCCCTCACCTTACCAATTGGCTAAAGTCTGATACTGACAGTACAATTATACAGGGAACATCTCTAACCTGTTTTTTCCTTAATGCTGCTTTAATTAACTATATTGGGGGATTGCTAGGATAATTGGTGTACTGTTGTAATTGCATTGTATTTTGGTCGGTTTCCCCTGTTCTGCATTTAAACTGTTATTTAAAGTGTGTTTTGTGCATTTCTAGCATTTAGCTCCACAAAGCATAAGGGCTGCACAGCAGGAGTTAAGCTTTCTCTGTCTAATCCCAAAAAACACCACATTTCTAATTTAACGCTGGAAGCTACTGGCAGGTGCTTATTTTTTATTTTTTTTATTTTATTGAAATCTAGGATTACAAATACCTTTGAGCAGGAACTGCTCATTTACAAAGGTTCCACGTCGAAGGAATGGGGGGTATACATGCATACAAAGGTCAACATACTGTAATAATACATAGTTACACAATAAAAAGAAGAAAGAGATTGAGGCTTAGGAAATTCCAGTAATTCAAAATGTGCCAAATGTTAGGTAGCATGATATACCAGCCAAGGGCAATCTTAGAAATAAGCTCTGCAGGTGAGAGGGAAGGAGGTATGCAGGCAGGAAGGTTATTGTCGGAGGGTAGAGGGTGAGGGTAAGAGCTCTAAAGGGGAGGGAGGGAGGGATAAAAGTCAGGAAATGCCCAGGGGGAGGAAAGGGAGAGGGGGCAAGGGGGTAGGCAGGTAGAAGGGGGCAAGGTGCGGAGAGGTAGCTGTCAAGACTGAAGTGGAGGGCAGTGAGCAGTGGGCCCCTGATTATGTGTGGCAGTCACAATGACTAGTTGAAATGAGATGAAGTCGGAGTTGTCTCTTAAAAGGGCCAAGAGCAGCAGCAGTAAGAGTTTCTTTGTTGAGAGTATTGTACCACTGTGGTGCTCTGTGGGCAAAGGCCCTCTGGCCCATGGTAGTCCGGCATCTGGGGACAAGGAAGGTTAGTTGTTGTGAATTTCTAGTTTGCTGGGTGCTTTGGTGGTCAGTGAGGAGCTTTTCAATGCCCGGGGGCATGACCCCGAGGAGGACTTTTTTGGCTAAGAGGCAGGTTTGATACTGTATCCGGCTGATGAGAGGAAGCCATCCTGCCTGAGTGTAAAGGTCGCAAGTGTGTGTAAGTTGGTCAGCCCCAGTTAGCAGCCTGCATGCTTTGTTAAGTGCAACTGTAATTCTGTGGAGGGCAGAGAAGGAGGCAGAGCCATAAATTGCTAGCCCATAATCAATTATGGAGGTGACAGAGCTGTTGATAGCCAACCGGAGAGTGTCAGGAGTCATGCAGTGTTTGTGCCTGTACAGCAGGCCTATACGGATGTTGGTGGCTTTGGCGACACAATCTATGTGCCGATGGTAGGAGAGTGATCTGTCCAATGTGACACCTAGGTATTTAAAATCAGGAATGTGTTCAAGTAAGGTCCCTGTTTGGTTTAGGATGGTGAGGTCACGGGATTTGTACTTGCTCCTGGTGTTGTAGAAGGTCATAACCTTTGTTTTGCTGTAGTTCATGACCAGTTTGTGTGACTTGAACCATTCTTCGATGCGCATGAATTCAAGCTGTAATTGTTTCTCGAGCAGCTCTATGCTTGGTGGTTGGTGAACATGACTGCATCATCAGCGTAGAGCAGTAATTTCTGGTGGCAGACACTGGGAAGGTCATTGAGGAAGAGGCTGAAGAGTAGTGGCCCCAGGATGGACCCCTGAAAGGACTGGCTTTTCTTCCGAGGTGACACCAGCAATCCTAACCCGCTGGACCCTCTCCCCAAGGTAGCTTGAAAACCAGAGCAGCGCTTCATTGGAGAGCTCATTGTTTGATAATTGCTTGAGTAGGAGTGGGTGGTTCACAGTATCAAAGGCTTTCGTAAGGTCGATGAATACTGCCCCTACACAGTTTCCTTGATTGAGCGTGGTATGGATGAAGCCCGTGAATTCTAATAGTGCAGTGGTGGTACTGTGCCCTTTTTGGAAACCATGTTGCTCAGGATACTGGATATCGTATTTTTCCAGGTACTTGACTAGTTGGTCTGAGGTGATGCGCTCCAGGGCCTTAGACAATGGAGGGAGGATGGAGATAGGTCTGTAGTTGGAGTGCAGTGAGTTGTCTCCACTTTTGTGTACCGGTGTGATGGTCGCCTGTTTCCAGCGAGATGGGAACTGGGACATCCTTAGTGATAGGTTGAGGACCTTTGTCAGGGGTTCAAGGACTTCTTCAAGGACAAGTGCTAAAACTTCAGGTCAAGGGAGTCACTGCTGTAGCCTGCGTTGTGAATGGCCTTCTGAATATAGGTTCTGGCTTCATGCACTGGGATCTCCTTGAAGTAGAATTGTGGGGCAGGGTGTAGGAGAGGAGTTTGCAGGTGGGTTACTACCAGAGGGGCATCAAAGAAATTAGAAGGAGGACACTATCCAGTTGGAAAATGCATTGTTAAAGGTGTTGGTGATTGTGTACAGGTCAGATGTTGGTGTTCCATTTATGTTGAGCATGGTGGTGGTGACTTAGGGTCCTTGCCTGTAAGGTCTTTCAAGTTACTCCAAAATTTTTTTCCATCACCCCAGGAGTTGGAGAGAGCTTCCTTGAAGTATTTGCTTTAGGCACTCCTAACTGCTCGTGTGCACTCATTTCTGGCAGCTTTATATTTATGAATATCCCCAGGTTTGGATGTTGTATGGGCACAGTGCCAGAGATGATCCCTATGTTTGAGTAAAGTGATTAGATCGGGGGTTATCCAAGGGTTAGCTCTGCCCCTGACCTTCAGCTTTTTGAGAGGTGCAAAGATATTGTAGGCCGCAATAAAGTGGCCGATGAAAAGGCCTAAGGCTTGGTTTACATCAATGGCAGAGTCGATTGGTGTCCAGTCCAGGTGGCTTAGGTGTATCTTTAGTAGCTCAAGGTACCCCTGCTTTAACACTCTGGTGTGGATTATTTTAGGAGGGGGCTTAATGAATTTGTTTGTCCAGGTACATGTGACCGGTGAGTGGTCACTGATCCCATCAGGGAGCACTGAGACTTTTGAGATTCATTCAGGGTGATTAGTAAGGATCCAGTCCAGAAGTGTGTGTGACCCTGTCCTATAGTTGCATCTGGTGGGGGTGGTAACAAGCTGGGTGAGGTTCTGTGACATGACAGCATCCTTGTAGTTTCTGGCCTCCAGCGATAGCCAATTTATGTTGAAGTTGCCCAGTACTATGAGTTCAGAGTTATGGTGTAATTCCTGTAGGCTTTTCAATATGCTCATAAATCCATTGGGCTGATCTTTAGGGGGTAGGTACACAGAGGCAATGGTGAGCTCCTTGTTGTGCTCCCCGAGTAGAACTTTAATAGCGAGAACCTGCGAGGGTGGTTTAGGGTTTGAGAACGGGAAGACTTGACCCAGATAGGAATTCCTCAGGTAGATGGCACAGCCCCCACCTCGTTTGGAAACCCTGTCCTGCCTGAATATAGAGTATCCAGGGATGGTGACTGCAGCGTCTGGTATCTTGGGGTTAAGCCACGTTTTGACAACAGAGAGTACATCAGGGCTATGTTGCTGGACCCAGGTTTGCAAGATGTCAAGTTTGTTAAGGAGGCTGCAGACATTGATTGAGGCTAATGTGAGGGACCCCCTCCCACCTTTTTGTGGTATGGGGTGCTACGCCGGTGGGCTCCGGGTTAGGATGAACATTTCCAGATGTCAGAAGTAGCATAAGTAGTATCCTAAGAAGGTACGCTTTAATCATTTTGCAGACTAGTTTTGAGGTAGGGCATCTAGTCCTCATGGCCTTGCTGGTCTGTGTTTGCCCCATGATATTGCAGAGCACAATACAGAAAGCCATGCTTTCAGAACTGCCACTTGATTGATGAAAAGTAATCAAATCCACAGGAATTGGTGAACTACTGAGGACCGGAAAACTGTTATTGTAGCTCAAAGACCCAGAATGTGATAAATTCCTGAAGGGGGTTAAATTCCTGAAGGTGATGAACATTGGCCTGGGGCATATGCAGGATATAAAAATCCTTTGTTAGTATCTTTCCTCTGTTCTCCAAAATGGTTTTGAATAGACCTCAAAGACAAGTACACTTTCTTTAAGAACAAGTCAGACGGAAATGTGGATTCAATGCAGCACTCTACAACTCAGTGCTTGTATGACAGATTTACTGACCTTACTTTTGGCTTTGATGGCTTCCAAAAGAGTTGATTTGTGATGAGAATGCCAATACCTGGTGGTGATGTTTTGCAGTTTCTTAGTCCAGGAAATGTTCATACATGTTATGTCCAAGAAAGGTCCAGTTCCTCCAAGCAGAAACACACGAAAATCCACAAAAACTAAACTACTGACAGAGACAAACACAAAGAAGCCAGCCACACAGCCTCAAGTCTGCTGAAACCCATTCCCAGATTCAAACACTTGATCCAATGGTTCACTGCCTCGTCAGCGTGCTTTCTGTCTGCCCCTTTATCTCAAATTTCTTCACCGGAGTAAAGAACTGTGTGGCTCTCATTCGATTAGCGACCCCCCACTCGGCTGTCTCCTGCAACCCAAGCCTCATCCTAGCCTAAATCTCTTCTTTTGTTTTACTATTCTCCCCCCATTAATTCATTCAGGCCTATTGTTTGGACTGTACTTAATCTCTTGCCCTCCTCCCTTCCCTCAAGCAGCCCTCCTCGGGCTTTCCTCACCCTTACTATCTTCCGAGCCCTGGACAGAACACCGATTCCCTCTTCCAAGCCCTGTCAGGCTGCCAGTTCAATCAGTCAGGTGAGACACCGACCTACGCTGAGCTACAGCTCAGAGCCCTGATTGGACCTGTTGCTGGCACCGCAGTCCCCAATTGGACGCTACTGGTTCCCTCACCTTGCCGACTGGCTAAAGTCTGATACTGACCGAGTACAATTATACCGGGAACATCTCTAATCCGTTTTTTTCCTTAATACTGCTTTAACTAAGTACTGCCGGGGATTGGTAGGGTAATGGGTCTACTGTTGTAACTGCATCGAATTTTGGTCAGTTTCCCCTGTTCTACATTTAAACTGTTATTTAAATTGTGTGTTGTGCATTTCAAGTGTTCAGCTCCACGTAGTATATGGGCTGCACAGCGGGAGTTAAGCTTTCTCTGTGTAAGCCCCAAAACTCCCCATGGCTAATTTAAAGTTGGAAGCTACTGGCAGAAGCTTATCCTCACCTCAAGTCTGCTGAAACCCACAACCCGGATTCAAACACTTGATCCAATGGGTCACCGCCTCCTTGGCACACTTTCTGTCTGCCCCTTTGTCTCAAATTTGTTTACCAGAGTAAAGAACTGCATGGCTCTCATTCGATTAGTGACCCCCCCACTCGGCTGTCTCCTGCAACCCAAGCCTCAGCCTAGCCAAAATCTCTTCTTTTGTATTACTCTTCTCCCCCCCATTAATTCATTGAGGCCTATTGTTTGGACTGTACTTAACCTCTTGCCCTCCTTCCTTCCCTCAAGCAGCCCCCCTCGGGCTTTCCTTGCCCTTACTGTCCTCCGAGCCCTGGACAGAACACCGACTCCCTCTTCCAAGCCCTGTCAGGCTGCCAGCTCAATCAGTCAGGTGAGACACCGACCTACGCTGAGCTACAGCTCAGAGCCCTGATTGGACCTGTTGCTGGCACTGCAGTCCCCAATTGGACGCTACTGGTTCCCTCACCTTGCCGACTGGCTAAAGTCTGATACTGACCGAGTACAATTATACCAGGAACATCTCTAATCCGTTTTTTTCCTTAATACTGCTTTAACTAAGTACTGCCAGGGATTGGTAGGGTAATGGGTGTACTGTTGTAACTGCATCAAATTTTGGTCAGTTTCCCCTGTTCTACATTTAAACTGTTATTTAAACTGTGTGTTGTGCATTTTGAATGTTCAGCTTCACGTAGTATATGGGCTGCACAGTGGGAGTTAAGCTTTCTCCTGCCTAAGCCAAAAAAACTCCACGTGGCTAATTTAAAGCTGGAAGCTGCTGGCAGGAGCTTATCCTCACCTCAAGTCTGCTGAAACCCACAACCCGGATTCAAACACTTGATCCAATGGTGCACCGCCTCCTTGGCACACTTTCTGTCTGCCTCTTTCTCTCAAATTTGTTCACCAGAGTAAAGAACCGTGTGGCTGGAATTCACTTAGCGACCCCCCACTTGGCTGTCTCCTGCAATCCAAGCCTCAGCCTAGCCTAAATCTTTTCTTTTATTTTACTCTCCTCCCCTGAATTAATTCATTGAGGTCTATTGTTTCGACTGTACTTAACCTCTTGCCCTCCTTCCTTCCCTCAGGCAGCCCCCCTCAGGCTTTCCTCATCCTTACTGGCCTCTGAACCTGGGACAGAACATCAACTCCCTCTTCCAAGCCCTGCGGACCACCAGCTCGGTCAGTCAGGTGAGACGTTGACCTACACCGAGCTGCAGCTCAGAGCCCTGATTGGACCTGTTGCCAGCACTGCAGCCCCCAATTGGATGCTGCTGGTTTCCTCACCTTGATGATTGGCTAAAGTATGATACTAACTGAGTACAATTATACAGGGAACATCTCTAAACCATTTTTTTCCTTAATACTGCTTTAACTAAATACTGTGGGGGATTGCTAGGATAATTGGTGTACTGTTGTAATTGCATTGTATTTTGGTCGGTTTCCCCTGTTTTGCATTTAAACTGTTATTTAAAGTGTGTTTTGTGCATTTTTAGCATTTAACTCCACATAGCATAAAGGTTACACAGCGGGAGTTAAGCTTTCTCTGCCTAATCCCAAAAAACACCGCATTTCTAATTTAATGCTGGAAGCTACTGGCAGGAGCTTATCCTCACCTCAAGTCTGCTGAAACCCACACCCGGAGTCAAACACTTGATCCAATGGT
This sequence comes from Neoceratodus forsteri, assembly GCA_016271365.2. Lineage (NCBI taxonomy): Eukaryota > Metazoa > Chordata > Ceratodontiformes > Ceratodontidae > Neoceratodus > Neoceratodus forsteri. Next base: position 1,120,101,109 of record CM057449.1, on the reverse strand, counting down.
GTGCTGCATCCTCCGTGTGCTTTCTGTCTGCCCCTTTATCTCAAATTTATTCACCGGAGTAAAGAACTGCGTGGCTTTCATTCGCTTAGTGATGCCCCACTTGGCTGTCTCCTGCAACCCAAGCCTCAGCCTAGCCTAAATCTCTTCTTTTGTTTTACTGTTCTCCCCCCATTAATTCATTCAGGCCTATTGTTTGGACTGTACTTAACCTTTTGCCCTCCTTCCTTCCCTCAGGCAGCCCCCCTTGGGCTTTCCTTGCTCTTACTGTCCTCTGAGCCCAGGACAGAACACTGACTCCCTCTTCCAAGCCCTGTTGGGCTGCCAGCTCAGTCAGTCAGGTGAGATATCGACCTACGTTGAACTACAGCTCAGAGCCCTGATTGGACTTGTTGCCAGCACCACAGTCCCCGATCGGACACTACTGGTTCTCTCACCTTGCCGATTGGCTAAAGTCTGATACTGACTGAGTACAATTATACCGGGAACATCTCTAACCCGTTTGTTTCCTTAATACTGCTTTAACTAAGTACTGCCGGGGATTGGTAGGGTAATGGGTGTACTGTTGTAACTGCATTGAATTTTGGTCAGTTTTCCCTGTTCTACATTTAAACTGTTATTTAAACTGTGTGTTGTGCATTTCGAGTGTTCATCTCTGAGTAGTATATGGGCTGCACAGCAGGAGTTACGCTATCTCTGCCTAAGCCCAAAAACTCCCCGTGGCTAATTTAAAGCTGGATGCTACTGGCAGAAGCATATCCTTGCCTCAAGACTGCTGAAATCCACAACCCAGATTCAAACACTTGATCCACCGGTGCACCACCTCCTTGGCACGCTTTCTGTCTGCCCCTTTCTCTCAAATTTGTTCACTGGAGTAAAGAACTGTGTGGCTGGAATTCGCTTAGCGACCCCCCACTTGGCTGTCTCCTTCAACCCAAGCTTCAGCCTAGCCTAAATCTCTTCTTTTATTTTACTCTCTTCCCCCGAATTAATTCATTACGGCCTATTGTTTGGATTGTACTTAACCTCTTGACCTCCTTCCTTCCCGCAGGCAGCCCCCCTCAGGCTTTCCTCGCCCTTACTGGCCCACGAGCCCTGGACAGAACACCGACTCCCTCTTCCAAGCCCTGTCGGGCTGCTAGCTCAATCAGTCAGGTGAGACATCGACCTATGCTGAACTACAGCTCAGAGCCCTGATTGGACTTGTTGCCGCACCGCAGTCCCCAATTGGACTCTACTGGTTCCCTCACCTTGCCGATTGGCTAAAGTCTGATACTGACTGAGTACAGTTATACCGGGAACATCTCTAACCCATTTTTTTCCTTAATACTGCTTTAACTAAAGTACTGCAGGGGATTACTAAGGTAATGGGTGTACTGTTGTGTAACCCCCCTACAAATGGGGTTCCAAAAAAGTCTTCCTTGAGCTTGCCTAAATGCTCACTGCCAGGCTGGTGTCCTGCGTTTGTGCAGTTTAAATGTGATTACCAGAACTTGTATAGCCTTTGTGTACTGTCTCTTTAAGAGCTGCCTAATTGCAGTTTAAGTAATCTGAGAGGGAGCTCTGTTGAGAGATGTAACTATTTGCTGAAAACCATTTAGAATGGTAATGATAATGTAGTTTGTCTAACCTTCTTTCTTTGTAGCAAGGACTGTTTTGTTTGTCTCCACTATCTTGGTCCTGGACTGTAAATTGGACCAATCAGTTCTGGTGGGACCTAAAATGTAGCCGGACTACAGGAGCTGCCTGAATTAAAAATCTATAGGAACTGTGGTATGAGTTTTTGTGCCTTTTTTGCAACTGAAGGGGGAGCTCTTGCTTTGACTGACAGCCAACTCAGCCAGCCAAAGCTTTTGGATCTTGGGGAAGTCCCGGGCTGCTTGCAGTTTTCAGTTAGAACTAAGCTGGAAGCTGAGCAAGAAGGAGCTGAAGTGATTATGAGAGCAATCCTGCGTGGATTCGCATGGGAGTACTATGAAAAGGCTGCGAGTTTGGCCTCCATGTCTGCCTGCTGCTCCTGAGAGGGAGAGAAGAGAATTATTTTGGACTAAATCCAAGTTTGTGTGACTAAAGTAAGCTACTGAAGGGGCCAGGCTCAACCTGAAGAAGACCGAATATTTTTGCTGAATGCGATCGGCCTGTCAGGAGTTCCAGCTACCCCTAAGCTCCCGGTGTGTGCAGAGACTTTGAGATTGTGCCCAGGGAGTGCTTTGCCTGGTACAGTAGAATTCCCATACATGCAAATGTGCTATGAGCTGCTAGTGGGTTGTGAGTTAGTTCACCACTGTGTGAACTGTGTTCTGCTTGCTGGAAGCTGTATCTAGCCCAAAACAGACTGCTTCCGAACTTGTCTCCATACAGTTTGGGCTTTGCCAGACTGGCCCAACCAGACTACCTACTGCACAGAGAAGCCATAGACGAGAGACCTATCTGGGGATCAGCCCCTGCTCCGTGCTTGAACAGGAACGATGCCTCTACGACTTGTGTGGGACCTGCTTCTCCTGGCATTCCAGATCAACCACCTGCAGTCTCAATTTTCATCCAGCCTGTATCCAGTCTTGGGTATCGTGAGTAAATACCAGGGTAGCTCCCTACAACAACAGCTTAATCTTAGTGTGTCATCTGATTGTCTTGTTGTTTCATTTCCTTTTCAAACTGAGCCCTCTGGCTCTGGCTTACAAATATTGTGTACTGTGCATGTTGTGTTTTTCATCACAGGGCCCCAACCAGCTGCAACCCCGGGCAACTGTCCTGGCTAGCTCATCTCTTCTCTACCTGGGTACCCAGAGGTGGACTGTGTGAGGGGACTCAAAGCACATGCATAACTGCTTGATTGATATAACCTTTAAGCTAATTAACCTGATTTTGCCCTTCCCTTGTTCAAGTCCCCTGAATAAATAAAATCTAACTTTTTCTGCATGTAATCTGACTGTGGTTCCAGTTTGTGCTCAAAGTACTGTACTGTTGCTAATTGCTGTGCTTAACCTTGTTTTACAGTGGGTCCCCAGGGTCGAACCAGAGGAACAAGACCTGGTGGTAAGTGCAAACAGAGTGGGTACTTGTGTGGTGTACCAGGGGTATTGTGAAAGTGATTATTGTACAGTGTTCAGGTCACTAGAGGGGAAAGAAGGGGGTTACAGTGTCCCGGAGGGCTGTGCCTAGGTTAACTTGACCACTACCAACCCTGACCTCTGGGTGGAGGCACCCGTTTCAGAACTCAGGCCCCTTAACCTGCTACTTGTCAAGCAGGCAGGGCTACTAGCCCATGGGATAGCACCACCTAGGGGTTACAGTTGTAACTGCATTGAATTTTGGTCAGTTTCCTCGGTGGGCTTTCTGTCTTCCCCTCTGTCTCAAATTTGTTCACCAGAGTAAAGAACTGCTTGGCTGGCATTTGCTTAGTGACTGCCCACTGGGCTGTCTCCTGCAACCCAAGCTTTAGCCTAGCCTAAATCTCTTCTTTCGTTTTACTCTCTTCCCCCCAATTAATTCATTGAGGCCTTTTGTTTTGACTGTACTTAACCTCTTATCCTCCTTCCTTCCCTTAGGCAGCCCCCCTCGGGCTTTCCTCACCCTTACTGGCCTCTGAGCCCCAGACAGAACACCGACTCCCTCATCCAATCCCTGCCAGGCTGCCAGCTTGATCAGTCAGGAGAGACGCCAACCTACACCGAGCTACAGCTCAGAGTCTGATTGGACCTGTTGTCGGCACCACAGCCCCTGATTGAACGCTGCTGATTCCCTCGTCTTGCCTATTGGCTAATGTCTAATACTGACTGAGTACAATTTTACTGGGAACATCTCTAACCTGTTTTTTTTTTTTCTTAATAATGATTTAATTAACTACTGCGGGGGATTGCTAGGATAAATGGTGTACTGTTGTAATTGCATCGTATTTTAGTCGGTTTCCCCTGTTCTGCATTTAAACTGTTATTTAAACTGTGTTTTTTGCATCTCCAGCATTCATCTCCATGTAGCACAAGGGCTGCACAGTGGGAGTTAAGCTTTCTCTGCCTAATCCCAAAAAACACAGCATTTCTAATTTAAAGCTGGAAGCTACTGGCAGGAGCTTATCCTCGCCTCAAGTCAGCTGAATCCCACAGCCTGGATTCAAACACTTGACCCAATGGTGCACCGCCTCCTTAGCATCTTTCTGTCTGCCCCTTTGTCTCAAATTTGTTCACTGCAGTAAAGAACCACTTGGGTACCATTCACTTAGCGACTCCCAACTTGGCTGTCTCCTGCAACTCAAGCCTCAGCCTAGCCTAAATCTCTTCCGTTTCACTCTCCTCCCCCCAATTATTTCATTGAGGCCTATTTTTTGGACTGTTCTTAACCTCTTACCCTCCTTCCTTCCCTAGGCAGACCCCCTCAGGCTTTCCTCTCCCTTACTGGCCTCCGAGCCCCGGACAGAACATCGACTCCCTCTTCCAAGCCTGGCCGGGCCACCAGGTCGATCTGTCAGGTGAGACGCTGACCTACACTGAGCTACAGCTCAGAGCCCTGATTGGAACTGTTGCCGGCACCGCAGCCCCCGATTGGACTCTGCTGGTTCCTTTGCCTTGACAATTGTCTAAAGTCTGATACTGACTGAATACAATTATACCGGGAACATCTCTAACTCATTTTCTTTCTTAATACTGCTTTAACTAACTGCTGCAGGGGATTGCTAGGGTAATGGGTGTACTGTTGTAACTGCATCGACTTTTGGTCCGTTTCCCCTGTTCTGCATTTAAGCTGTTATTTAAATTGTGTGTTGTGCATTTCAAGTGTTCAGCTCCATGTAGTATATGGGCTGCACAGCGGGAGTTAAGCTTTCTTGGCCTAAGCCCTAAAAACTCCCAGTGGCTAATTTAAAGCTGGAAGCTTCCGGCAGGAGCTTATCGTCGCTTCAAGTCTGTTGTAACCCACACCCTGGATTCAAACACTTGATCCAAAGGTGCACCGTCTCCTTGGCAAGCTTTCTGTCTGCCCCTTTTTCTAAAATTTGTTCACCAGAGTAAAGAACTGCGTGGCTGGCATTCGCTTAGCGACCCCACTCTCTGCTGTCTCCTGCAACTCAAGCCTCAGCATAGCCTAAATCTCTTCTTTTGTTTCACTCTCTTCCCCCCAATTAATTCATTGAGGTGTACTGTTTGGACTGTACTTAACCTCTTGCCCTCCTACCTTCCCTCAGGAAGCCCCCCTCGGGCTTTCCTCACCCTTACTGGCCTCTGAGCCCTGGACAGAACACCGACTCCCTCTTCCAAGCCCTGCGGGCCACCAGCTCAATTAGGCAGGTGAGATGGTGACCTACACCGATCTACAGCTCAGAGCCCTGACTGGACCTGTTGCCGGCACCACAGCCCCCAATTGGACGCTGCTGGTTCCCTCGCCTTGATGATTGGCTAATGTCTGATACTGACTGAGTACAATTATACCGGGAACATCTCTAACCTGTTTTTATCCTTAATACTGCTTTAACTAACTACTGCAGGGGATTTTTAGGGTAATGGGTGTACTGTTGTAACTGCATCGAATTTTGGTCATTTCCCCCTGTTTTGCATTTAAACTGTTATTTAAACTGTGTGTTGTGTATTTTTAGCGTTCAGCTCCACGTAGTATATGGGCTGCACAGCGGGAGTTATGCTTTCTTTGCCTAAACCAAAAAAACTCCCTGTGGCTAATTTAACGCTGGAAGCTACTGGCAGGAGCTTATCCTCGCCTCAAGTCTGCTGAAACCCACACCCCAGATTCAAACACTTGATCCAACGGTGCACAGCCTCCTTGGCACATGTTCTGTCTGCCCCTTTGTCTCAAATTTGTTTATTGGAGTAAAGAACCGCGTGGCTGGTATTCGCTTAGCAACCCATACTCGGCTGTCTCCTGCAACTCAAGCCTCAGCCTAGCCTAAATCTCTTCCTTTGTTTTACTCTCCTTCCCCCAATTAATTTATTGAAGCCTATTGTTTGGACTGTACTTAACCTCTTGCCCTCCTTCCTTCCCTCAGGCAGCCCTCCTCCGGCTTTCCTCACCCTTACTGGCCTCCGAGCCCCAGACAGAACACTCAGTCCCTCTTACAAGCTCTGCAAGGCAACTGGCTCAGTCAGTAAGGTGAGATGCCAGCCTACACCAAGTTACAGCTCAGAGCCCTGATTGGACCTGTTGCCGGCACCGCAGCCCTCGATTGGATGCTGCTGGTTCCCTCGCCTTGCCGATTGGCTAAAGTCTGACACTGACTTAGTACAGTTATACCGAGAACATCTCTAACCCTTTTTCTCCCTCCTCCCCTCCCCCACCACCGTGCTTTCTTAAATATACTATCTCCCCACCCCATCACACTTCTCATTAGCTATTGGCCAACGCTGCTCCCCTGCTATTTTGTAACCATCCTAAATCCTATCTTATGAGTTGCTGCCAAAGGGATCCTAGCTAGTAATCCCCAGTCTTTCCTTGCTGCTACATCAAAACTCCCCAGTGCTGCAAGCTAGCCATTCATCCCTCCCTCGTTGTGGCCTGTCAGAAATGACTCTGTCTCATAATAATAAAATTCTTCTTCTCACCTCATTATCTACCTCCCTTCCCTCACCTACCACTCGCAATTACCCCTTGAGCCCCCCTCCTCCAATGCTCCTAAACTATCTGACCCTCTGCATTCCCCCCCCAACAGTTACCCTCGCCTTTTCAGCTTTAACCTGACTCCACTACCCCTTCTGCCCATGTTCCTCCCTCTTCTCCTATCCACACTATTAGTCGATCCTCTACTTATTTTCCTTTTGATCAACTTCACTTGTCCATACCAAACAGCCTACAAGGCAGTACTCTTTCACCACGTGGTGCAAGCAAATACTCACAAGCTACCTAATTTTCTCACTCCTGATCCTCACAGCGGGCAACATACACCCCAACCCGGGCCCCACACTTGCCACCCCTAAACTAGCACCGTGGCCACATACCCTCAAACGTTGCCGCCTCTACTCATCACGGTTCCCTTCCCCGTTGGCTACGAGTACTCCATTTAAACATAAGAAGCCTAGCCTGCAAACTCAATCAACTCCAGGTGTTAGCCGTCCATTATGCCCCTGACATCATCATCCTGTCCGAAACCTGGCTAAAACCTAACATAAGGGACCCATCCATCGCCATCCCAGGTTTCGCTGTCACCTGGATTGACCGCCCCACTTGAGGTGGAGGAGTTGCTATCTACGTCACCACCAACATTCACTTCTCTGTAACCCTAGCAAAAGTGGAGCCCCAAGCCTATGAACTACTAATGCTACAGTTGTCCCTCCTCTTCTTGCTTCCTATCCATATTGCTTGGGCCTGCGTTCATCCTGGCACCCCATCCGTTACTGTATCAGACCTTTTAAGTCAAATAGTCTCTCTGGCCCCCACGGGTGAACTATATATCATGCTAGAGTTTAACCACAACTGGCTTTCTCCCTCCATCCCTCAATGAAGCTTGAACATATATTACTGCCTTAAATCTGTCCCAGCACATCACTGAGCCAACCCGTACTAATCCCAAGACCAGCAATCACTTCCTTATAGACTGGGTACTCACCCCACACCCCCCACCGGATTCCCAAGCTGGCCTGCTACCTGACTCCATAAGCCACCGCCATATTACCTACATAGTCTGCAAAATCCATCGACCTAAAGCACCCCCTAAGTACCTGCTCCAACGCTTCTATAAGTCGTTATACTTTACCCCCTTGCTGGATGTCCAAGCTTGCACCAACTGGGGACCCAGTACCGCTAATATTACTATCGATGACTCCCTTATGCATTTTCCCAATACACTCCTTAACGTCTGGGATAAGCATGTCCCTCACAGACACATCAGGGTTAGGGGGAACCACTTACCCTGGATTACCTACCCCTGAACTCATAGCTTGCCAAAATGCCCGGGAAAAGGCCTGGAAATCCTCGCTTTTCCCATGTGACAACAACGCCTACTGAATGGCACGAAATAAATGCACTAAGGCCACTAGACTAGCTAAAGTTGAGTTCTTTAGCTCCACTTTTCAGGCAAACATGAATCGCCCTTCCAAATTCTGGAAAAGTTACCCACTCCCTCTTCTCCCCCCCTCTGCCAGCCCCACCCCCTTATTGGAGATCAATGGCTCACTCCTCCTCCTTGACCCTCTCACAGTCTCCACCGAGTTCAACTCCTACTTCACCTTATGTGCTGCTACTCTACTGGCCTCCCTTCCCTACCCATGGTTGCTCCTCTTGGCCCCTCGGTGGGGGCAAAGAAACCTCTCGGGCCTAACTCCTTCTCATTCACAAACATCTCTCCTACAGAGGCTCTAAATGTCTTACTCACCCTCAACCCATCCAAAGGCAAATCCCCTGATGGGCTGGACTCTAAATTTCTCTACGTTTCTGCGCCTGCTATTGCTGCTCCACTTGCCGATCTTTTGAACCTGTCCTTTGCCACTGCAGCTGTTCCTACGGAGTGGAAACATGCCATTGTACTACCCCTGCCCAAAGGAGGTGACCCATCCTCCCCTGAAAACTACCACCCTATCTCTCTCTCATCCCTGCCCTCACTAAACTCTAAGAACACCTCGTGCTCTTCCAGCTCTCTAATTTCCTATCTGACTCCAACCTCTTCATGCCCTGCCAGTCTGGATTCAGGAAGAATCATTCCACTGCCACGTCCCTGCTAAGACTTTCTGACATCATCCTATCTGGGATGGACAAAGGTCTAATCACCTCGGCCATCTTTGTCGACTTAACTAAAGCTTTCGACACCATCTCCCATCCTCTTCTACTAGCCTGCCTCTCTGCAGCAGGACTAGTAGAGTCTGTCACAAACTGGTTCAGTACCTACCTGCAAGGCAGAACCCAATCAGTCAGAATTGCAGATTCCACCTCCCCTCCTCTCCCTATAGATACCGGTGTTCCACAGGGATCAGTACTCGGACCAATCCTTTTTTCTGTTTTCCTCAATGACCTGCCACTAATCTGCTCATCTTCCTCCATACACATGTATGTAGATGACACAGTTCTATTCTCCACCAGCCACACCCCAGAGGAGGTGGCTACCAGCCTTCAGGCTGACTTTCACGAAGTCCAGCTCTGGTTTAGCTCTCACCAACTCTCTCTCAATGCCAAAAAGACAGTCTCCATGTCCTTTGGTACCAGGCAGAGACTATCCAGGCTCACTGCACTCCCTAACTTCCACACCCTCAATAGGATGGTCCTTGAGGACACTACTGCCTTTAGGTGCCTAGGGGTCTGGCTTTATCAACATCCCTCATTCTCTGCACACAGATGCTATCCTGAAAAAACTGCGCCCCAAGCTTGGCGCCTTGTACAGGAACCGCAGCAGCCTCCCATTACCTGCGAGATGTGAAATTGTGCAGAAGATGATTCTACCAACCTTCGACTACTGTGATTTAGTCTACAGTGCCACTCCCAAGTCTACCTTATGCAGGCTGGATCCCATTTTCAACACTTTCTGCTGCTTTGCTCTTGATGCCCCCTTGCTCACATCATTGTGAGCTCTACCTCTCGCTGGCATTACTCTCCCTTGATAACCGACGTCTTCTCCACTGCACTAAATTCATGTCAAAATTCTGGCTCAGCACATTTCCGGTCTGCCTTAACCCCTCCCTATCCTCCACCACCTACCCCTTCTTATACACTCAGATCAACTGACTCCTGGCTACTGACAGTCCCTCACCTACGGACCTCAGTGCATCAAGCCACTTTTTTCATACCGCGTCCCTAAACTCTGGAACAACCTCCCGCACCAAATTTGTCACTCTTCCATCATACATTCTCTATCCACCGCCCTATATAACTGTTACACGGTAAACTGCATCTGCACCTGATCCATCTCCCTTCCTCCCCTAAGCCTCCCCTTCTGTACTCCTTTCCCCTCCCCCCTCATCCTCAGTCTCTCTTACCTCTATAGGTATATTCTGAGTCCCCCTACTACCCCCCACCCCTCTAGGGCCTGACCAGTGGCCTAGTTGCTGGCATACATTTTACAACAGCTGCACTTGCCTATCCTACTGCACTTAATTGCCGATGTATATGCCTATGTTCTCATTGCCAAATGTCTCTCTCTAGTTGTGTAGTATGCTAATGCAAGTATTCTTAGTTAATCCAATATATGCTGTACTACTATGAAAAATGTGACCAAAGTGTTCTTGTCATCTTATGTGTTGTGTTTAATCCTGTGCAATGTTAAGCTTGATTTCCTTACCACACCGCCTATAATTGTCCTCCAGCTGTAACCCTTCTCCCAGGTCACACCGTGAGATGAGCATCTTGTTGCTCAGTGTGCCTTTCCTGGTGAAACATTTCAATAAATAAATAAATAAAAACAGTGCTCCACAATCTGATTTCTGACATGGGCCAATGAGATGTCTAAAGGCTCATATAGTCTCAAGGGAGATAATACTCTTTTTTTCTCATACCCTCATTAGATCTACCCTAGAACAGACTTCTGGCTGCTCCCTCAAGCCATAAAGACTGATATTATATGTGCTGAGATCAGACAGATTCTTATTTCAGATCATGTAGCAGTAAACCTCACCTGGCTTCCCTCAGGGGCACAGCCTAAAGCTAGAAGCCAGTGGTGACTTAATGTATCATTATTATGGGATAACTCCTTCAGAGCTCAGCTGGCCAAGGATATTAAGATTTTCCTTGAGACTGACAAATCTGGGGACACCTCAAACACCACTAGATGGTACGCTCTGAATGCTTTTGTCTGAGGTAGATTCATCAACCATGCCTCTTACCTCAAAAGGAGAGGATATAATGAATCAGACACACTCCAGGCTAAGCTAAAATTACTTGAAACATCCAACTAGGCTGACCCAGGTACTCAGGTGAGACTCCAACTGTACCATTTACTACTGGCACCAGATATAAGATAAACGTCCACCTGAACCAGAAGGTGGAATATGCCTTGTTCAGGATGAGACAGCATTTTTGGGAAGCCAGGAGAAAATAGGTAGGCTTTTGGTCTATCAACTCAAGATACAGGAAAGGTCCAAGATATCAGCTGTATGTAACTTACAAGGTACCCTAATCAGAGACATCAGAATAAACATGGACATTTAGGACTTTTTCATGGAGCTACAGTATACAGCTCAGAAGTGCATGCCACATCAGATAGCATACATGCTTTCCTCTCCTGACTGCACCTTCCCACCATCCTAAGCTCATCCAGCAGCAGAGGGAACTCCTTGATAGACCCTTCCAAGTCTTGGAATTGGTCTTGTCCATCCACTCCATGCATAAAGAGAAGACCTCTGGCTTGCATAGCCTCCCAGCAGAATTCTACTCGACCTTCAACAAGGAACTTTCTGGCATTCTTCTGCAGTTTTTTAAAGAGTCAAGAGGAACAGGTGAACTTCAACACTCTATGCACACTGCATTTATTACCTTGACCCCAAAGTTTGAGAAGAACCCCTCTCTATGCAGCAGCCACCATCCTATCTCTCTAATAATGATAGATGCAAGATATATGCAAAAATGTGGACTCACAGACTCCAACAGGTCTTTCCTTCCCTTCCTGATCTTTAAAGAGCAGGTGGGCTTCACTCCAGGGTGGATAGACACAGATAACACAAATCAACTACTTAGTCTTATGTGGCAAGCCCAGGCCACAACACCTCAGCTACCAGACGCTTAATGTTGAAAAAGCCTTCGACAAAGTCGAATGGCCATATTTATTCCACTTACTCTAACACTTTGTCCTACGAGAAAGGTTCATCCAAGACACAAAGGCTGTAAATGGAACACAAGCAACAGTCACCACAAGAGTAGTTAAATCAGACACCTTCTTGCCCCATAGGGGAATGAGGCAGGGCTGCCCCCTTTGCCCCCCTCTACTTTTCATTCTTGCTCTGGAGCCACTGCTGCAGGCCCTAAAGTAGGATACACATATACATGGCCTTTATGTCGGCAAGGAGCATAATGTACTAGCTTATACAGATGACTTACTCCTCATGCTGACTAGTCCACAGGAGCCCAGACTGACCCTTCTGCAGTTTACTCAAACATGTGTGAACCTCACAGAGCACAAACTGAATTTTTTTCAAAGTTCCTACTTCTCCCCTTGTGCAAAAACATAGAAAAGATCCCACATTACCCTTGGGGACTTCCCCAGCAGAACATCACATTAAACATTTAAGCATTAACTTCACCTGGGACCTCAGCAAGCTTGGGATTCTAAATCTGACCCCCATCATCAAAAGCCTGTAATTAGACTTAGTGAGATGGAGTAAACTACATTTCTCCACTGGGATGGAACAGGTCTACAAAATAATTGCTGTGCCCAAAAATACAGTGTTATACTAGACAATCCCCTGATTGCTCTCACACAACACATTTTCTCCCAACTCTAAAAGCAAATGCTGAATTTTTTCCGGGCCAGGGATTCAAGGCACCCAAGCTCCAAAAAGCTAAAGCAAAACCCCTTATTAGAAAGGCTCAACCTCCCAGACTTTGGTCTCAAGCACAAAGCACATGCCATTCTGCAGCTATGTCAGACATCGCCCAAGACTCCATTGACCCTACAGCCTAAATGGCAAATTGTGAGGTGCATGTGCTCAGAGACCTAACATACACCTTGATCCTGTTTAAAACCATGCCAACCCATGTTAGTACTCATCTCATTATCCAAAACACAAAGAGGGTTTGGGCCTGGGCAGCCAAACATACACTGTGGTCACCTTGGAGATCACCGCACTTCCTGATATGTCATAATGTGAGGCTGCAGACAGAATGCAGGCCTTACAAATGTGGGAAAACCATGGTATCTGCCTGCTGGCTGACCTCTTGAGTAGCCCCTTGGAGGTGCTGAAGTCTTTTGAGCAACTCAGAGCAGAGTTTGTCCTCCCAAATAATCACCATTGGAAATACCTGCAGCTTAGGCATGAACTCAATACTGGTATTGGACAGATGTGCACAGTGTAGAGCTACAGTACCCTGGCCACTGTTATATGGAGCAGGTCAGAAACCATAACTGCAGCCAATAACATCTACACGTTCCTTCTATCCTGCAAGTTGGACCCCACTGAACCAACCTTGTAGAAATGGCGAGAAGAGCTTGTTGTACTAATCGCAGCCCAGTAGTAGAGCAGATGGTTGGTGATGCTGAAGAAGAATGTGAAGGACAGAAGTAATAGGTTTACATAATTTAAAATAATCCACAGCTGGCATAATCCCCCATCCCCACCCCAGACTTGCACTAATGAGGTCTTGCTTCTTCTGACAAATTTTGGAGATGCATCCTGGAAGTGGGCTCCATCTCCTATCTAATTTAGTCCTGCCAGGAGCTGAAGGAATACTGGAAAGGAGTGCAATAGGTCTGCACTGATGTCCTCAGCAGGCCCATCTGCCTCAACCCAGCTTGAGCATTACTGGGACTAGGCCCAAGTAACATTCTCAACTCACCACCTCCTCCTGGATGGCTGACAGGTGCTGGTGTAATAGTTTGAAAAATCTGTTGGGAACCCATCTGGACCAGGGGCCCTGCCACATTAAGATGGGTTATGGCTTTTGTACTGTCCTCCCATTTTATTGGCATATCCAGTTGTTTTTTACTCTGTTCTTTTAGTATCGGCATTTGAGCTTTGGCAAAGAACTTATATTGGGCTGATGTAAGAGAGTTCTCTGACTTATATAAGGTCTCATAGAAAAAGCAGAAATAATCACTAATTTCATAATTTCCATATTTTAGGTTTCTACCCGCATCCTTTTCTGAGATGCATTCTCACACCTTCCCTGCTATGTAACTGCCAGGCCAATCATTTACCTTCCAAGTCCCCCTCAAAGTAGCTGCCTGCTTGTGTAAGAATGAGTGCTCTTTCTACCTTTATGTTATGTGCTATATTGTATTCCCACTTGAGACGTTGTAAGGCATGATACCCTTCAGGGGAGGTGCTATCCATATGTGACTTTTCAGCATTTTGAACCTGTTTTTCCAGATTGGTAAGATACTGGTCATCCATTCACCTTTAGTGAGAAGCAAATGATATATTGGCCCTTCTCAACACTGCTTTTAGGACATCCCACTGAATAGCAGCAGATGTTGTACTGGGGAGTTGTTATGAAAATAGTCAGCAATTTGGTCCCGGACATATAGCTGAAAGTCAGCTTTTGAAGACATGTAGGATCCAACCTCTAGGCTCTATTAATGAAAGGAGTGCCCAACATGGAGAGAGTAACCTGCATGGGAACATGGTCTGTTACAACCATTGTACCACGAGTCACTGAGAGTACTGCAGGATGCAAAGCCTGGGAGACTATGGCGATATCCAAATATGCATAGGCTTTTACGGAATGAGAGTAATATGTATACCTCTCTCCATAGGGTTACGATGCTTCCATGAATCTATGAGTTTATGGTCCTGCATTAGGACTCCCAACACCCTGGCACTTCTAAATACAGGAACCCTCACTCTTGTGGAGCTGTCCAAGACATTGTATAAAACACAATTGAAGTCCCCATTGAGGATCAGTGGTCCCCCAAAAATCTAGCCATGTCAAAGGATAGATGACTGAAAAAATCTGACTTGCCTATACTGGGGCCATACACAAATCCTATTGCTATTTTCTGCCCCTTGTTTAGTTGCAGTTGCAGCAGGACATATCTACCCACTCCTTCATCTGCACATACTTGGGTAACTACTCCTGGGAATCTAGGTTTCAAACATATTGCAGACCCTCTAACTTTAATTATAAAGTAAGATTCATACCATTCCTCTCACCACTTCTTGGCCATATGATGACCCTACCTAGTGGTCATGTGAGTCACCTATAAACATAAGACCTCCATCTGAATGGATCTAACCCTCTCGCAAAACATTTTTCTTTTATCATACATTTTTGGGCCATTAATGTTCCAAGAGCATATTTTCAAAGAGCTATCCATTGCAAAACTCTCTCAGAAGACCAGCATGTGTAATGAGTTGGATAACATTTTCTTCAGGCTTAAAAATACATTTTAAAAGATATATATTTCACTGTAAAACATGACGTTAATAACTGTCCCCAGCTAGTCTGGAGGGCTAGATCCCCAAAACCCCTTATCCCCTTTCTAGAAGCAACATGAAAACACAACATAATAACAAAGTACAATGATGGCATTCCCTTGCTCAAACTCCACCAAACTGCAAAATCTGATCTAGAGCAGCAAGCCCCTTCCCCCTTTATAGATCCATCCCCATAAGTGGGATGCAAAAACCCCAAACTCCCCCCTCCACTCCCTGCACAGCAGGTGTAAAGCATGCTGCTAATCATGAGGTGGTCCATAGTAAACAGGCAGCTCTAGCAACTATCAATGAATAGTAATTGTAGCAGAAAGAAGCTAACTGGTTGCCAGCTGGGTCTGACCCCTAGCCCATCCTTGCCAGTGTACGCTCTGTGAATGTATGTATCAGTAAATATTTAATAGCACTAAGAACTACAAAAAAAAACAACATTTCATATCCATTGAAGAGCTTCAATTAGACAGGGCTCAGCATATAGAATATATCCATTTGGAAGCATGTACAGAGATACCAGCCATGAGAAACTTAAATGGAGTTGGATAGTAAATGAAAAGATAATCATCACACACAAGAAATTAGCATTGCATCAAGTTTGAGTCAAAATGGTACAATCCACTCCTTTTGTAATTCAAAGACAGACTGGCAACTGGGAAACAGGACCTCATAAATGTGAAAGGCTGTAAATTGTATTCCTGCAAAAATCCCCACAATCACAACCTCCAGCAGAATAGTTCATACTATTTTGCCCACAAGGTGTTTCTGTTCCCAATGTTGCAGTCAAACTTCTATTCCAGAGATAAAAGCCTCCCCTTGCTGTTACCCACAACACTTGTTATGATGGATGGATGGGACACCAATAGGATGTGAACCCATGCACCGCTGAATGCAAGGAAAGCTATCAACTGACCAGCCACCGACTCTTTTATTACATACTGTGGGAAAAATGGAGTTGACAGTTAGATGTCCTTGTAATAAACAGAACCCCAGCATTTAATACAAGGCTGTGCATTCACTCATAGTAAACTATACTGTATTAATTATTTGTGCGTTCCTGAATGAATCATATGCAAAGGCGGAAACATCAGGCACCCGCTAGGCTTAAGAAAAAAAGCGAAAAGAAAACTTGATGAGTACCTGGCTCCATATTGTTGAAAATCTGGATAATCATCGAGGTTGCCCCATTCCGTCTGCTCTTCACAAGCACAAGTACCTGAGTTGTGGGTATGTTGCCATGCTGACAGAGGTTTGTACAGTCAAGAGACAAAATGGGTGGGCGATGGGAGAGGAGCACATGCACCTTCCCATTTGATAGTCTGTTGCATGTCAATTCCAGGCCTTATCAGTTACCATTTACTGCCAAAGATGTGGGATTCTCCTCCCTTGAAGGGCTGCCTTTCTCGTTGTTAACCTGGAGCCTACAAACTCCTGCCCTGTAGCCATTTTGATGAATAAAGCATTTAATAGTTAATGAAATTGACATGAGGTGGGTGTCTTGTGGTTTTTCAATTTCAAGACTAAACACGTTCACCCTATGATCCCCCAAAGACTCAATAGCAACATCAGCCAGGTACTAAGTAAGCAAAATGGTAGACAGAAGTAAACACCTAAACACTTAAATACCACCAAATCAAAGACCATGATGTTTTGGCAAAGGTGCAAAACAGCGATAGAAGGACATTCCCTGTTCATCACGTTGGGAGATGGTACAACCCTCCAGCACGTGGAAGCATACAAATACCTGGGCATCTGGATAGATGAGCACTGTAGATGGAACACCCACATATGCATTCGAGTGAAAAAACTGGGTCAAAAGCTTGGCATGCAGCACAGATTGAAAAGAGATCAACCCCAGGGATCTAGGCTTCAGATTGTTAACACTGTGATCATCCCCATCGTTTATTATGGGGACATTTTTTATGGGGTGACCTCTGGAACTGAACTCACAAGACTGGATGTGCTCTACAATTGATATGTGAGGTTCACATTAGATGCCGCATGATGCACCCACCATTGCACCCTGTACTGAGACCTAAACTGGTTACCACTGAACCTAAGATGGCAACTACACATCACCAGCCTAATGATGAAATGTTACTAGTTTAGGCTCTCAGATTCCATCAGGGAAAACATTAAAGTTAAGGCACCAGTCTACAGACTAAGATCAAGATCCTTGCTATTTTTAATTTATTTATTGTACGTATCGGAATTACAAACCTTTGAGTCAGGAACGCATTTCCAAAGGCTCCATGTCAATAATAAACACATGTACATACAGGTAGTACCAATTACTACACATGGCATCATAGTCATTACAGTTCGATATATACAGTGAAGCAAAAACAGCTAAGCATGAGTACCTAGGTGGGTTTACAATGAAATTCAGTGCAATACACAATGAATATACAATACACAGATATGCAGATATCTTATACAGAGCAGTGGCTAAGTTATTGACACACTAAGTGCAAAACCTGCAGAAAGCAATAAGCAGTCTGAGGGGAGACTTTGTCAGGGGCCAGGACACAACAGTGGGGCCCTGTCCAAGAGCTGGCTAGCAGAAAGAGGTCACTTAACTGTCTGCCATAGCAGGAGTGAAAGACCTATTGTGGAAAGGAGCAAATGCGGGAGGCCAGTAGGTGGTTCTTTAGGGCTGCTTTGAAAGGGCCAAGTTTAGCATGGCAGGAGACCAGGGTGGGCAGGGAGCTGAAACAGGTGAGGGCCCTGATCAGAAAGGATCTTTGGGCTAGGGGAGTACAGACCCTAGGAACAGCTATAGTGAGTTGTTCTGAGCTACGTGTGCTCACAGAGGGGGTGATGGGTATTAGGGCAGCCTATAGGCCTGGGGGGGTCATGCCAATCACTGATTTTTTGGCCAAGAGGCAGGCTTGGTATTGTATCCTTTTGTCAAAGTTAAGAATCTGGGTGAGGCAGTAGAGGGTGCAAGTATGAGTCATACAGTCTGCTCCATTTAGAAGTCTACAGGATTTATTGATCACAACTTTTAGTTTACCAATGGCTGTGTCATCTGCTGTGGAGTAGACCAGCAAGCCATAGTCGATCAGGGACATGACGGAGGATGTGAGTTCTAACCTTAGGGCTTTGCCGGGGAGGCAGGTTTTGTGGTGATAAAGAAGACCGATGTTTGCATCGGTGGCAGACGTGAGGGTGCTTATGTGTGTGTGGAAAGTGAGTGCCGTGTCAAGGATGACACCCAGATACTTGTAGGATGAGACCTGTTCAAGGGAGTAGAGCGAGCTGGATTGAATAGACTGATGGGCATTTTTTAGCTTGCTTTGGTGATGAGCAAATAATAGGGTTTTCATTTTTTTCAGGTTCAAGATTAGCCTATGCTCATTGACCCAGTGCTCTGCTCAACTGAAGGCAGTTTGGAGTGAGGTCTGCAGGATGGCTGGGTTGGTGTGGGAGGCACAGATGACGGCATCATCTGCACATAAGAGGATCTTTTCGGTACACGAGGTGGGGAGGGCATTTAGAAACAAACATAAAAGCAGGGGACCCAGGATGGAGCCTTGAGGGACTCCAGAGCAGATGGGGCATGTGCCAGAGACAGTGTTATTTATCCTTACGCATGGTGTTCTGGTTGACAGGTAGCTAGCGAACCAATCTCGTGGACCTTGACAGAGCCCCATATGCGTGAAGGAGTTGAGCAGGAGGGGTGGCTGACCATGTCAAAAGCCTTGGATAGGTCAATGAACATGGGTGCAGCAATGTGCCCTCTGTCAAGGACACAATGCATGTGGTTAGAGAACTCCATGAGGGCTGTGGTGGTGCTATGTCCTGCTCGGAACCTGTGCTGTTCTTTGCATAGCAGGTTATGAGTATCAAGGTAGTCTGACAGCCGATCAGCCACAATTTAGAAACATATAGAAGCATAGAAGTTGATGGCAGATAAGGACTGCAAGGCCCATCCAGTCTGCCCATTTCTTTTTCTACCTTATGAATGTGCAATCAGCCTTTGCTCTGACAATGGCCTATCTATTCATACTCATACATCTGTATTGCTCCCATATGCCTATTATATGCCTGTTTGAAGCCCTGCACTATATTCATATCCACCACTTCCTGAGGTAGGCCGTTCCACACCTCCACCACCCTTTCTATGAAAAAGAACTTCCTCACATTACCCCTAAATTGGCCTCCCTCTAATCTCATGCTGTGTTCTCTTGTCCTGCTATTTTTCTTATATTGAAACATGTTAGATTTTTTCACCTTGTTAATGCCCTTAAGGTGTTTGAACGTTTTGATCATATCACCTCTCTCCTTCCTTTGCTCTAGGGTTTACATATTGAGCTCTGTTAATTTGTCCTCATATGTTTTCTGATGCAGTCCCTGCACCATTTTGGTTGCCCTTCTCTGGACTGCCTCAATTTGGTTAATTTCCTTGTGAAGGTGTGGCCTCCATTACTGCATGCAGTACTCCAGATGGGGCCTAACCAGTGTCTTGTAAAGAGGGATTATTACATCCCTCTTATGACTTGTGATACCCCTACTAATACACCCCAACATCCCCCTAGCTTTACCTACTGCTTTAGTGGTCTGCTTGGATGATTTCAGATCATCTGTGATGATGATGCCCAAGTCTCTTTCTTCCCTTGTGACTGCCAGCAACTCCCCTTCCAGCCTATAGGTGGCTTCAGAGTTTCTCTTCCCTATATGCATGATCTTGCACTTCTTTGCGTTAAACCCCAGTTGCCACTCTTCTGACCATTTTGCCAGTTTATCCAGATCTCTTCTCATTCTGCCCACCCATTGGGATCATCTACTCTGTTGCAGATCTTGGTGTCATCTGCAAACAGACAAACCTTACCCTCCAGTCCATCTGCAATGTTACTGATGAAGATATTGAAGAGGACTGGCCACAGGACTGATCCCTGAGGTACCCCACTTGTGACTTGCATCTCTTCTGACTGTATACTGTTTATTACCACTCTCTGTTTTCTGCCTGTCAACCAGTTTGCCACCCAGATGACCAACTTCTGACCCACCCCGAGCCTACAAAGCTTATTAATCAATCTTCTATGTGGAACAGTATTGAAAGCTTTGCTGAAGTCAAGGTAGGGACATCAACTACTCCCCCTTGGTCCACCACTCTGGTTACCCAGTCAAATAAATCTATGAGATTAGTTTGACATGACCTTCCTGTTGTAAACCCATGCTATCTTGGATCCTGAGCTCCTATGGATTCCAGGTGTTGCACTATCCTTTCCTTAAGAGTGCCTCCATAATCTTGCCCATTACTGAGGTAAGACTGACTGGTCTATAGTTCCCTGCCTCCTCCCTGCTACCACTCTTGTGGAGCAGGATCACATGAACCCTTTTCCAGTCTTCTGGTACCTCTCCTGTGCACAGAGGCTCACTAAACAGTTCTGATAATGGCTCTGTTAGTTCCACCCTTAGCTTCTTTAGTACCCTGGGATGTATACCATCAGGTCCCATTGTATTGTCCACCCTGAGCGTATCGAGCTCTTGTAGGACCCTTTCTTTTGTGAAGGGACTAGTGCACACCTCCCTCCCTCATGTGTCCATGGTGCTGAGCTGTGTGCCCTGCCCTATCTTCTCTTCAGTAAATACTGAGCAGAAGTATCTGTTTAGGATAGATGCTTTTACATAGTCCTCCTCCTCACACGCCCCTTATCCCCTTTGATCTTAGCAATACCCCCTCTGGACTTTCTGCTTTCACTGATGTAGCTATAGAAAGTCTTGTCACCTCCTTTTACTGTTTGTGCTAGTGTTTCCTCAGTTTGGGCCTTTGCCTGCCTTACTGTCTTCCCTGCTTCCCTTAGGGAAGTTTGGTATGCCTCCCTATCTTCAGCCTGCTGTTCCCCTTATATTTTCTGAAGGCCAGCCTTTTGGCTCTGACCTTTTCTGCTACTGTTTTTGAGAACCAAAGTGGTTTCCTTCTCCTTTTGCACTTCCTTTTCTCTCTAACACAATGGGATGTTGCTTCAAGTATTGCATCCTTAATGCTTACTCACTTTGCCTGTACCCCCTCACCAGTATTTTTTTTTGCCAGGGCTAGCTTAACTCTGTTGGCCTTCTTATCAAAGTCAGCTCCTCTGAAGTCCCATATTTTTGCCTTGGAATGGGATAATTTAGTTCTAGTGGCCAAATTGAACCATACCATGTGATGGTCACTGGCCCCCAGGTGACCTTCTAACTGGAGATCTGTGATCCTTTCTCTGTTAGTCAGTACTCAATCTAGGATAGCCCTGTCTCTTGTGGGTTGTTGTATCAGTTGTTTGAGGCCCTATCTCCTGCAGGGAATCCACTATGTGTCTAGTTCTGGCAGATTGTCTTGCTGGTATTGACCAGTCTGTATCTAACATGTTGAAGTCTCCCATTATCAGAACCTCCCCTTTGCCTGTCATGTTTTGTATATCTTCTAACAGTAATGTATCTATGTCCTCCCCCTGGTCTGGAGGCCTGTAAACAACTTTTTCTAGAGCTTTGGATGGGGGCAGAATGGAAATTGGACAGTAGTTACCCAGTGATGGGGGTTGCCTCCTTTGTGGATGGGCATGGCTACTGCATTCTTCCAAACAGTTGGTAACTGTCCCAAGCAGAGGGAGAGGTTCAGAAGGGCAGTGAGTGGGACGAGCAGCATATCCAGAGCCTGTCGGAGGAGTTTAATGTCAAGTGGGTCATTCAGGGAGCTGGTTCCGTTAAGGGCCTTAGCAAGGTAATGTCTTGCTTTATCTGGGGAAATGGTTTGGAGGTAGAATGGTGACTGTGGTAGGTGGGGGGACAATGTCAGTCACTGGTTCAAAAACATTTTGGGAAGATTAGAGCTGAGATCAGTGAAGCTGTTATTTAGTGTATCGTCAATTCTTTTGGATCTGTGGTTACCGACGTTTTGGTTGCAATCTGGGATGGGGGGTGCCTGTGACTTGCCATTTAGGGACTTTACGTTATCCCAGAACTTGTGGGATGAGCCCCAGGAGGCAGTAAGTGTGGCTCTATACTATTCAGCTTTTGCCTTTCGAACAGCCCAGGTACATTTGTTCCACGCAGCTCTGTACACTTGCCTGTCTGCATGTTTTCCTGAGTCAATGGCCCTGTGCCATAGGTCACCTTGGCTTTTGAGAAGTTGGAGTAGGGATAGCGTTATCCAGGGGACATTGTGACTCTTAGCAGTTGATTTTTTGGGGGGGCAAAGATGTCACTGGCCTGGATAAAGGAGTCATAAAAGTAGGAGGCAGCAGCATCTATGCTCCTGGCTTGGTAGATTGGGACCAGTCCCATTGGGTAAGAAATTGTTTAAAATTGTGGAGTTTGCCTGGGTGGAGGTGTTGATGGAGAGAGGTGGTGGAAGAGGTTGGAGGTTGCTTGCCTGTCCAAGTGCAAAACACAGGGAAGTGGTCACTAAGGGAGTTGGGGAGGACTTTACCAGCCCTTATTTTGTTGGGCCTGTTGGTGAGAATTACATACAGGACGGTGTGGGTGCCAGTGGAGGAGTTGCACCTCATGGGTTGGGTCACCATCTGGTGAAAGTCAAGGGCTGTGATTGCACCAATGGAGGAAGAGGCTGTAGTGCTCAGCCAGTTCAGATTAAGGTCTCCTAGAAGAATGGGCTTGGACTTGTGGTGAAGGCTGGAGATATACTCTGGTAGTGAGTGGAGGGCATGGGCCTTTTTACGGGGGGGAATGTAGGCCATGGTGATTATAATGGGGGCCTTGGATGGGTCAGGGATGATTTTTAGTGACAGAGCCTGGGATCAGTGATCTAAGTTGGGTGGGGGCAAGGCTTGGGTCAACAGGTTGTGCTTTGTGTAAATAGAGCAGCCTCTACCCTGCTTATCCACTCTGTCCAGCTGGAAGAGATAGTAGCCGGGGAAAGAAACTGAAGCACTGGGAGTGGACTTGGACAGCCAGGTTTTGACTAGGGCAAGGATGTCAGGTTGGTAATTTGTAATCCAGCATTGGGAGTTAGGTTCTTTTTTTCAGGATGCTGCAAATATTTATAGACCCTATGCGGAGGCTAGTGGCTGGAAATTGTTTCTGTGTATTAGTGGACCTTGGACCTTGGTTGGGGTGTATGTTTCCAGAGAGGAGGAGGAGCAGTGAGATAAGCCTGAGGATGGGCCTGTGTTTGTGTACTCATCTGGTCATGAGACTATGGTGTCTAAGTATGCCCCCCCATGCACGGAATACCGAGGGATCGCCAGGTGGGGATGGCAGGGCCAATTTAATACCAAGGCAAGTTAGCATTGGACAGCAATAGTGGCCTATGCATAGGTGGCATGGAGGATGCTGATACTGGAGAGGGCAGTGTGGGCGAGTCACAGTAGTATGGATGGGCTTGGGGCAGCAGTGTGCCGGGGTCCAGATTGGGGGGTGTGTGCAGCATACAGTGAGATACAGGAGCAATAGGAGGCACAGAGACATGATGGGAGGTGGGGGTTTTACCCACAGAGCTATAAGAGGGAGATTGCTGCATACCCTGTGAGAGGGAGTCGCTATCATGCAGCAGCAGGGCTGTGGACTTTGGTACATGGGGTGCCAGGTTCAAGTCTGAGGAGGGGAGACTCTGAGTATGCAGGCTAGTGGGCTATATAGGACTGATCAGGGTGGCCCAGAAACAGTGGGCACCAGATAGAAACAGTGGGCGGAGGACTGGAAATGGGGGTATGTGGTAGCGACTCCTAGTGGTGGCTGGGAGAAAGGCAAGGGGAGTGAGGGGGCACTGTGGGAGGGGGGTGTCAGAGCAGGGCTGAGTAGGGAGCAGCAGAGTAAGAGGGAGGTGGTAGAGCATAGGTAGTGGGTAGTAGAGTAGAGAAGGATGGATAGAGTGACAACAGGATATAGAGAGGCAGAGAGGGGAGGCGAGGGTTTGGAGGTCTAGCTCCAGTGGAGGGAGTGAGCCCTCTGGTGGGGGGTTTGTATACCCTGCAGCTAGGAAAGTTGGGATGTAGTAAAAGTAGCTACAGGAAGTCACGTGGCCAGAAGTGAGCTACAAGTGGAGAGTCGGGCTTGGGTGGGAGGGTAGCTGGGTTTTGCAGGACATTCGATGGGTAGCATCGATGGGCTAACACCCCTGCCAACAGTGAGCTGAAAGGAGGCTGTAATTACCTCTTGCACCTCTCTAGCTGGTTCCACACTGACTGGAACACTGCTCAGGGCAGCTGTAGTGTGTAGTGTGGTGAGGGCGATCCAGGGAGACCTATAAGAGGGAGAGACAGAACAAAGACGGTATTAGTATGCAGTGGGAGAGCCTAGAGTCTATTGTGCAGGCGATGGTATTGGATAGATTGCTGCTGCCTAGCCCTCTACTGCACATGCGCCAGGTCCGTAGTACTGTCGGGACAGTGAGGGAGACCAAGATGGCGAGTCCCTGGAACACCACTACAGAGCACAGGACACACAGTCTGAAACAGGTACAAACTGCACTACAATGTAAGGCTAGCAACTGTATCTCTGCATACCATCAGCAAGTATAATGCAGCTGTAGGACAATCTAAGCACTCTGTCAGCATGCAACACCCCACAATAGAAACAGTATAGATATCCCTTAAAGTATCCCCAGAAACAGCTCAGAAACCCGTATCAGGTGCAGTAGAGTCCAGCTGGTAAAACAATCAGTCCACTTCGGAGGTCAAAAAATGCAGGTATGATTTGTAGAAACACACCCAGCAAATAGTGAGCACAGAGGAGGCTGTAATTACCTCTTGCACCTCTCTAGCTGGTCTCATGCTGACCAGAACACTGCTAAGGGCAGCTGTAGTGTGTAGTGTGGTGGTGGGGGATCCGAGGAGGCCTCTTGCACCTCTCTAGCTGGTCCTACACTGACTGGAATGCTGCTCAGGGCAGCTGTAGTGTGTAGTGTGGTTTGGGGGCTCCAGGGAGGCCTCTTGCACCTCTCTAGATGATACCACTCCAACCGGAACACTGCTCATGGCAGCTGTACTGTGTAGAGTTCAAGATTCCCCCTTTCAAAACCAGAAAAGGTTTTTCCACATTTCATTACCAAAGACCCCACGTCTAGAACAACCTCCCAAATCACTGCCCCCGGCTAATTCCCACCCTCTAACTGACAAGCATCATTTTGAAATAATCTTACCAGGTGACATGCCACTCTGCCAAACTGTCCCTCTAAGTGGCCTCCCCTTCCCTTAGCACTTACTCAAGACTGTGAATTCAAAATATAAAATACTTTGTTTCCAGCATAGAACAATATCTTATGATTGACTATCATGCCACTGCACCACACTGCCACTGTGAACATTCCTTGTTTGTCTATGCAACTAGTAAGATATTTTATTCTTAAGGACTTAGGCATTTCTAGTCATGCATGTGTTGACCTCTGTGATCCCTCTGCAGAGCCCTGCAGATATCTTGGTATCTCTTGAGAAAAATGGGCACTTCAGACTCCAACCAAAGCACAATTTAGGAGTTGAATCATGATCCTTTCACTACCTGAAATCGCTATGCTTGGGTGGGGGGAGAGTTCCTTTCCTACATGTATATTGAAATATTATGAAAAGAAACTTAGCATACACGGCTGACTTTTCAAAAGTTGTAAAATGTTTTATTTATGAGCACAGCATTTCAGACACCAGTGCTAACATCCTTACGTAGCAATCCATCCTCGTAGGTCTTCATCTGGGGGTGGAATTTCCAATTACACACACCAAATAAATATCCCTCTCAATTAATTATTCTGCCATATTGCAGTTTACATTATTAAATAATTGATGTGCTTGTACTAGGAAATACTCTTACATATTTAGGTATCTTCCATTTAAACATAGTAACTTCAAAAACATTATCAAAATAAAATATGCATAAAAATATGCTTTGTTTGAAACATCTGAAACATAGCAGACATTTATAGGATATTCATGAAGATCTATTGCAATGAGAAAATTTACTTAGTTAAAGCATGAACACATCCGGTGAACAAACATCTAACATTATTCAAATAACATTTTAATTTATTTATTGCTATAATAGATTTCCTCATTCTAATCAAAACTGATTTTACCTTAATATATGTATATGTTAACTTTTTCTTAAAAAACTCAATATCTTTCACACATGGACGGTCAAGATTCCTGCAAAAGGTCAGCGTCACAGGTTTATTTATTAATTAAACTGAGATGGCAAATTATCGTTAACTTTTATATTCCTCAATGATATGTTTGGTAAAGCACATCACAATTAACATATCCCCGTTAGTGAGTGCCAAATCACCCAAAGAATAATAATTTATTGGCTTAAGGTATTCACTATGGGTAAACACAGACTCCTGAGGTTTTGTTTAGAGGAGACTGTAATTTACATGAATCAGAATGTACTTTTTCCAAGCATATATACAGTAGGAAAAATTATTAAACTTTATGGGCTATTGTCATATATGGCAGACAGCCTCAGATATCCTCCAGGCCAAATGAAGACAGAGATAAGAAATAGGGTAAGGGGCACTTATGTCCAAAGAGATCAGGAACTATGTAAACAATATAAAGTCTGCAATTCACTAAAGAAAAATAAAAGAGATTATAAAATGGAATACTACTAACAATTATTAAGTAATCCCAGCCTTAGGCAATTATTTACACGCTTCAGATTTGAATGTTTTACCAGCCAGTGGAAAATGCATCAATACAACAAAAACAACGAAGGGAAGGGTGATTGTTGTAGATATAGATTAGACCAGGATGACCTACTGTAGTTCATTTAGTCATTCTCTGTCCCCTATATAACAACTATAGGAAAAAATCCCTGAGGGATACACTGAGCTCTTTGGAATATGAGCCATAACATTTAATTACACAGCTATTAAAAGCAAGGACAAAGTGTATATAAATCACTGTGGCCTCCCTTCTTGAAATAATTGAAAGCAAAAAGTTACATCTAAACAATAATCAGGAGAAGGATGAGTGCATCATATCCGGTTTTACTATGGCACTGCGACATCCACAGCGCCGATATCCCTGACAGCAACAGCCACAATGCCGAGTGTCAGCATTGCGCTGTGGGGGATGAGTCTTTGTTTTATCAGGGGGCTGCACCCTCCCAAGCCCCTCAAACACCCTCAACTCTGGATTGCTAACTCCAGGTTGGGGTTGTCTTGAGGGAGGGGGCGATACACCAGAGAGTTAGTCCCGGTGCCAGCAGAGACCATCACAGCGACAAGAGGATATCAGCTGATTCCTGTCACTGTGATGGTCTTCACACACATGGGTTTGCTGTACCATTGGTGGACCATCATACCCAGCCATCCAGAGTAAACAATTCTGCCCTTTTTCTTAAACATGTAATTTTACGGGCACCGTGATATTTATGATAAACCTTTTATTATTACAGTCTCATAAGTTAAAAGGACACACTGAGATATGAAATGAATTGTATTCTGCCCCAATTAAGGTGTAAGGGGCTCAGATTTATTGTAATTTGTTATGTATAAATATTTATTATTCTTAATTCCTTTTGTATGTCATAAAAACAGGATTTTATGTTATTTTATGCATGTATTGTCATGACTTATTGTAAGTCGAACAATAAACATTGATGATGATATCCCCATCATAAAAATCTTTGTTAAAGATTAGACAATGTTTTCAGATGTAAGTAAAACAAAAACTGAAAAGTTTTAACTTCGAGTTGTTATATCCAACTTTAAGTTTGCTATTGCACTAATTTGAAGTTAGAGCTGTATGATTTTATTTCGACTCAAAAACATATTTACTCGTGTGTGTGTGTATATATATATATATATATATATATATATATATATATATATGTATGTGTGCATCAATGGGCATCTTGATAATAATAGTTCAACAAGATAAGACCTTAATCCAAATTAGTTATTGGAAAGAATACTTTTAAATATAATTTAGACCTCCTAGTCTACAATCTATAGATAAGCAGAAAAAAAGTGCAATTCAAATACTCTGATAATTTCAAAGTGCTCATACTATTAGACCAATTCCTGTGTTCAGAATAAAATTAAATAAACCTCTATTCTAATAACTTGAGCATCAAGTCTATACATTCTTACATTTACAGTTTCAATTTCAGGAATAAGGCATGGAAAACCGAATACAGGCAATAGATATTGTGGGTGATTCTAGAAGAATGGTGCAAGTCACCACCAAAGGCGACATGCACCAAACTCAGTTATGGCAAGGACCCTGCACCCAATTCTAGAAGGGGCAGGGTCCCCGTGGATAAATACTGCAACTTGCAACATCTAACCAGGTATGATGAACAGAGGGCGTACCTGGCAGAATTATCACAAGCCACAACCACTGTCTGGCAGGTTGCAAGTGTTCCCCCATGCTCCAATCCCCCAAAAGGGGCTGGAAAAGCCCTGCAGGGCTAGAGAACCCCCCCACTCTAAGTGCCCCAAGGATCCCCCACCCCATCATGACCCACACCCCAAGTCTGCCACAAACTGTACAGTAGGTACAGTAGGCATATGTAATGCCCTGGTAGTCTAGTGGCCCCCCACCCAGCAGTGCCAGACCACCCCGCTTCCCCTCATCACTTGTCCCCAGTCAGCGACTGGCAGATCCCACCTCTCACTGCCACAGCCAGCCACCGACTGAGCTCTGTATGGGCACATACTGTATTTACACTCTCAATGAATGAATGAACTCATTCGTTTCATTCATTGACCGTGTATATACAGTATGTGCTCTTATGGAGCTCAGTCAGCAGCTTGCCATGGAGGTGAGAGGTGGGCTATGCCAGTCACCGGCTGGGTGGGGAGGAGTGGGGATGCTTGCCACTGCCAGGTGGTGGGTTGGGGGGGCCACTGGACTACCAGGGCTAAGGGGTATCTATTACATAAGAGGTGCATGTTGCAGGAGGTGGCCACTCGGGGATCAAGGCATGGGAGGACATAAATAGCCCTGTGGGGTTTTGGCATGAATGGTCAGAGGTCGGGGCATGGGGGGCATGGATAGTGCTGTGGGGCTTTAAGTCAGTTGTTTGGTGGTTGGGGCATTCGGGGGGATGGGGCATTACATGTGGCTTTGTGTGGAGCGGGCAGTAGTGGAGGGGAGGGTGACATGGCATCAGGTGTTGGGCCAGTGGCACATACATGCAACCCCCGGAGGGCGTAAGTACACTTACACCAGCTAAAAGCTGGTGTAACTGTACTTTGATGGAAGTCCTCCAGGGGTTGCTCTAGAATAGCAAGTATGGGGACTTTGCTGCTGCCCTTCCAGAATAGGGTGCAACAGCTGCTGTAAACCACCTAGTGCCATGTTGCAGGGGGTTTAGGGAGCAACTGGTGGCATAAGTCCACTTTGGCACAAGCAGACTGCAGCATGTCACAGGCTGCTTTACAGAATACCAATAATTGCAACAGCTGGTGTAACTTGCTACTTGCACCATTGGTTTTGGCACAAGTCAAGTTATGCTAGACATAATCTTTTGAGAATTGGACCCCTTGTCTTTCACTAAATATGTTACAAATAAATTAATGTTAGAGCATAAATTGAAGTCAGCTTACTACAAAACATGATTCTAGCTGCAGATAAGGCTTGTAGTCAATTTGATCATTTAATCTGGTTGGACTAAGGGCACCTAACTTTGAAATCCACCTTGTTTCAGATTGATTTAAAAGATTTTCTTTATTCCCTCCTCTGGGGAGGAGGAGGACACAATATCAGAGGCTCTGAATTTTAAACATTTAGGATTATTGTCATACATGTAGCATTCTCATGCCAGCTCAAATTACAATAATTGAAAACACTCAATGTAAACAGCAAAGACAGCTTGTTTTGTTCTTAAAGGACACCTAAACCCTCTTTTTACACATTTGTACTGTAGCTAAAGAATGCCCTAATGGCATGTGTGTAATGCTCCCATACTTCTTAAAGTCTTCAATGATGTTTTCATTTTCTTTATGTAGTTCTTCAGGCATCAGTCTTAACTCAGCAACTGAACAATCTTTGAAGCACATCTGTAAGGGAACTTTGTTTTATAGCTTCTCTCCTGAATTCCTTCACAGACTTTATTGGAGCACAAGGTGATCTGAGATAAGGTTTCTGCTTGTGGCAGTGGGTTCACTGGGCTGAGACAGGCAGACAGACATTGTGGTGATCATCCAATTGAGTAAAACAGGAGGTCTAATTTTTTTTTAGTAAATATGCATGTCTGTTAAGTTAAAGTTACTTTCCCTACTAAGGTAAGTAAAGATGATGTAACTATCTGTCCAGTTTTTGTAATGACAATCCTGTGGAAAAAATTGGGTGGTTACAGTTTTTTTTGCATTTGTAAGGAGTTTATTTGGAAATACTGTTTGATTGATAATAAAGTGGCAGTTTTATTGGCACCTGTGTCTAATGAATATAATACCTCTGGGACTTTCAAGATGCTGTAAGCTCCAATGGTGCTGGTGGGTGAGGGGTTGAAAAGGAGGGCAAGAAGCTTCAGTTCAATGTTCTTCTTTTAGCCAGTCTCCTCTATTTAGTACTATAATCAAACATGTAAATAGTAAGATAGAGTAACTATGACATTAAACTGGGATTACACTTAGCTAATATCTGCCATATGGTGGTGCCTAATTATACACTTGTTATAGTACAGATCCTGGAGTTGAATGCACTGCTCTGCTTTGACTTGTCATATTGTCTCCAACATATCTACTTGTGTGATATTTCTGTTTGTATTAAATGAAGCATTTGGCTGACATGGTAATGCTATGTATGTTTTGGTGCCCAAGCAAACAAGCATAAGTCAGTACCAAACATGTTTGCTTTCATGCTGTTGCAAGTTAGAGCAACAGTATCTTGAGGCTATAGGCAGGCAATTATTACCCCCATGAGCCATTGTTTTATGAACTTTGGGTTCCACTGGGCTAAGGAGTATAGGCCCCATATTCAGAGCTGGCCATGTGCGGTCTGTGGCAGTTTGCACACAGCCTACCTGGGGGACAATATTCAGACAATTAGTTCACTGCAACTGTAGTATGCAAACTGTCTAAATAGGGGGCCATGTTTGCACAGTGCATAGTGACTATGCGCTATGCTGACATAGGCTGAGATGGAATATGGCTGATAGGAGTGCAATGGAGGTAGCATGGCTCAAATGGGATAGTGACAGGGCTCCTCTGGTCATATTTAGCCCTAACATGCTAATGACCCCTTTGTGCATGGAAGGCCCTATGTCTCAGTTGCATGCTCATGATAGGCCCATTAACATGTGTGCTTGCCCCCTCCCATTCTGTAGCTGTCTTACATGTTCCTTGTGGGCCAGTAGTCCTCCCAACCCCTATTAGCCTGTCTTGGAGCTGTCTCAAATATTCCCAGTGGTCTAGTGGTTCCTGCACCCCCTGACTGACTGTCCTGTAGCTATCTTGCATATTCCTGGTAGTCTAGTGCTCCCCTGCCCCCTGATCACCTGTTCTGTAGCTATCTCATTATTTTTGGGGCCAACTCTGCTGTTCCTCTGACCCTGGAATGCACCTGATGTGTGATAATGAATGGCAACAATGCATTCATTATTAGAATGTACACCAGGGGCACATTACAAGATTAGAGTTACATCCAAGTGCACACTCACAAAGACTCGAGCCATTCACTAGAAAAGATGTGTGTGACAGTGAGTACTAACTTGTGCATTCAGACCCATAATTGTAATTGTGTGGGCAGCAACACAAACAACTAGCCATGACAGGATATGCATCACATGGTCTTCTTCAAATTTCTCCTTTTTTTGGGGGGGGGGCTACTTTGCTTTTCCTCTGACCATGGAATTCACCTGATTACTGTTACTGAATGGCAAAAAATGCATTCATTATTAAAACACACACTACGTTCAGATTATGAGATAAAAGGCACATCTGAGTGCTCATTCACACTCAATCTGATCCCTGAGAAAGATATTTGTGATATTAAGAACTTACTTGTGCATCCATACATCCATACCCATGACTGCAATGGTGTGTGCAGCAATACAAACAGTGAACCATGTCAGAATATGCATCATGTGGTCTTCTGCAATTTTCTCTTTTGTTTGGGGGGGTACTTTGCTGTTACCCTGATCCCAGAATACATCTGATCTGTGAAACTGAATGCCAAACATGCATTCATTATTAGAACACACACTTTTACATTATGAGGCAAGAGGCACATCTGAGTGCTGATTCACAAACACTCAAGCTGACAAAGACTGTTCACGTTTGCATCCAGTCTGTAATGGTAATGGTGTGTGCAGAAACAGAAACAGATAACAATAACAGGATATGCATTGTTTGCTCTTTTATAAAGTTCTCATTTTTTTAGGTGCCTCCTTGACTGTTCCTCGGATCCCAGGATGCACCTATTATATGTTATGGAATGGCAAAAAATGCATTCATTATTAGAACATACACCAGATGTTCATTATGAGGCAAGTGGCATGTCCAAGTGCACACTCACTCAAACTCAAGCCACTTACTGACAAAGATGTGTGTGACAGTGAGTAGTCACATGCACATCCAGATCCATAATGGTAATTGTGTGTGTACCAACACAAACAGCTAGCCATGACAGGATATGCTACACTTGGTCTTCTGTAAAGTTTTCCTTTTCACAGCTGCATAGTGTCAGAGCTACAGTATGCTGATGTATTGCTATGTTTTGCTTAAAAGGGACTATGGGGCATGGTTCTCTCCCCCCCCCCTTGCATTTCTCAGAATGGCTGCACTGGATTGCAAAAAGCAATAATTTAAAAGAAATATACAACATAAGGCAGTCTCATAGTGGATAATGTGTACCTCAGTGGCAAGCAGTAAGGTTTGATCAGCTCTCTTATCATGTGTAGGGGAAGGGTGCCTCTCATGTGGGGGCATGGTCATGGCCAGATACTAAATGTACAGCATTTTGTTTGCTCTGCATTTCTGCCAATTGGAGTTGATTTACATATAGTTCTGCATGAATCAGTAAACTTTCTCTCTAACTCCCACCCCCCCACACACACACATACAGAGCCAGATCACAGTGTCTCTCATAAGTGACAGCACATAATGGCTTTCAACATATCTGTTATACTGTACAATGAAAGACACACTTGCTTGCATCAGTCTCTCAGTGAACAGTGCCCCTTGCGAAGGCTGACAGGCAGCATCAGCATTCTTTCACAAAATTTTAAAATAATGAGACACTGGCTTAAAGAGTAGCTGACACCTCTAGTAAAATTTTGAAAAATATAATATTCAAGCATATTTCAGCCTCTATTTCATTTACCGTCTATAGATTTCTCCTCCTCCTTATTTATTATTGAGGAAGTTCCCACAAAACAGGACCTGTACCCATCTGAGCTCATCCGCCCTGCATCTTATTCCTTACTTGAACTCATAATGGTGTGTTGTGACATCTCAGTTGGTTTCTGTGGGAATAACTGTGATGGCAGAAGCAGAGTATTGTGACATCAGGTTGGGAAGAAGCAGTAGGAGCTGATGAACCCTCAAGGAACAAAGATCCTGTTATTATGCAAATGACCTCAGTAATACATTGTGGGGAGGTGGGAAAACAGAACTAATGAGAAATATAAGCTGCACTGTGCCCAAATGTTATGCATATCAAAGTTCTCCTAGAGGCATCAGTGGTTCTTTAACCTTTCCATAATAACATTGAATTCTTTAAATCTCAATGTTTTATCAAACCCTCTTTATTACAAATTTCTCAGTATCGGCAATAACACCATGTTGCAGCCATATTGGCTCTGTCTAGAGTTTGTTTTTTCTGTAATAATGTCTTTATGACCTCTGTAATCTGCCATTCTGTAACCACATCTTTAAATGCAAAGGTGCCCATTGAAAATGAGCTTTAGCTCAATGGGATTACGTAACTGTTCATGCTTTTCCATGACTAGAAATACTACTACTGTATTAAGTCCCAAGTCCTGCTTCCCAGTGTCTCTTGGAAGGTGGTATTTAGAGACTTCTGTCACATTACAGTACATAAAGAATACAGTGCCAAATATAGGAGGGCAGCAGATGGTACAACAAACACACTCACAGTCTGCCAGAAAAATCACGAATCGCTGCCTGCCCCATCATTCTAGTCAGTGGGGGATGGGGCCGTAGAGCAGGGATAGGACCAACTCTCATAGGCAGCATCCTCATGGTTGGCACGGGGTCATAATGTCACGTGGCAGAATGCCATGCAGCACAATCGTGTTGTGCAATTTCTTTTTATTTATGGTTCTGTGGGGGACTCCGCCCCAAACACCTCCCGATATATGGGGGCTACACCCTCCGGACCACCCCACTAAAGATTCCAGCTCTGGGGGGGTCCAACTCAGAGAGCGCACAGGTCTGGATTTCACCATAATGCCGTACACTATTAAGCGTACAACATTATAACCCAGTGCGCTCATGGTTAACATATTGCTCTGATTCTTATGGCTTAATTAAGTACTTTGGCTGGCACCCTGCTTTCACAACTTTCAATTTAGCAGGGCACAACAATGCAAAGTCCTATCCTCTTTGTAGTAGGCTAGTTTTAACTACTGCAAACTTTTGCTGCTAAATCTGAAGATCTGTGGTGTAATCCTGGAAAATAGATGCATGCCGCCCCCCCCAACCTGTATAGGTCTGTGAGCTCTGGCAGATAATAAAATATTCTCCTTTTCTGAGAATAGGAGATATCTTATCATATAGTGACATGGTTTGTCACAAGGCTGGGACTTGTGCAGAGGGCTGTTTAAATTTCATAGTTAGCCACCACTGCTCCGAGACCAACTTTGTCCAGGAGCCACTTTGGAACAGCTCCATCCCCTCCTTTGCCCTCCAGCCCCTCTGGCAGACCAATTTTCTGAATGATTGACCTACAGGCTCTATTCTTCTGATCATCTGCCAGAAATATTAATTGATCAACTTCTTCCTGTAGCAGTTTCTGTTCTCTAGACAAGTCAGTTAACAAGTCCTCCATTTCACTGATCCTGCACTCCTGGTCATCAAATCTGGTAGAGTGAGCAGCAGTGGACTTAGCCAGCCCTGTAATAACAGATTGGAGGTGAGTAATCTGTGCACTAAGGATTTCAAGCCCAGCCTTAAACTCTTGCTATAGGTTAGCGATGAGCCCAGGTAGGTCTGCTATTGCAGAATCCTGAGCATTCGTTCCCACACCTCCCTTGGCTGGCATATCTTGCAGTCTTGTTTGGGCCTCCATGTTGTTGGAAGCTGCTCTATCTGGTCCATAAAACTGCAGTATAGACTGTGGTTTAGCCAATTTCTGTATAGCCATCAATATAGTAGCTCTGTGCCTTAAAAAAGAATAGATTCAAAAACTCACTTAATGCCATTTTTCTCTGCATTAAATGCTGGTGCATTAGGAAGCCCAACTAACTAGTGACTCCCATGCTCTGTAGCTAGGCTACACCCCTCTCAACCAAGATTGTTGGGTAACTAGATTGGCAATATTAACACTATTAGATAATTCTCACTGTAAATCCATTTTCACATGGTGCTTTCAACTCACTAATATAGCAAACATATTTTTACAGTGACATTTTCTAGTTCTGCAGTGTGGAGTAATTGAATCAGCAAAGAGACCTTTGGAGGTGGTTCTTGGAATTGCACTGTATGAAAGCAACAGTTTAACTTCCTAGCTAACAGGAATGTACCTTTAGTTGAATGGATGAGCTCTGCCCCTTAGGACTCCGTGTTGCTCATTTGTTACCAACAAGGGAGGTCATGCCTCTTCCAGTTAATGTATTTCAAATAAATGTTGTAAATAAATAATGGAGCTGGAGGTGTATCTTCAAAGTAGAGGGTTAAGCAGAAATCTGTAGAATGCTATGCTCCAAACAGTGACCAGGTTGGGACATGGAGAAGACTGGAACTAGGCAAGCTGAG
This sequence comes from Neoceratodus forsteri, assembly GCA_016271365.2. NCBI lineage: Eukaryota > Metazoa > Chordata > Ceratodontiformes > Ceratodontidae > Neoceratodus > Neoceratodus forsteri. The sequence goes on along the minus strand of CM057449.1, from coordinate 1,120,065,292 downwards.
GAAATTGTGTGTTGGGGGGGTGGACTGGATTCGGATATGATGGAGGGGGCATGGACTGGATTTTGCTTTCTCTTAAAAAAGACACCTGAAAGCACACAATAGTGGGATTACTTTTTTCAGACATCTTGCACATTCTGCTTTCCTTCTTTACAGAATTACTGTACCAACATCATAATAATTCTATTTCTGATTTACATCTAGTCTTCACTGAAGATTATACTTGTCTAGTGACTGTTTGCACCTAATTTACCTTAATCTACACTACTGTTTACACTTGTCCAGTCACTTTTTACAACTAGAATACATTAGTCTACACTACCTTTTACACTTGTCCTGTCACCGTTAACACCTAATCATCTCCAGTCTACAGTATGGCTTATACTAATCTAGTTGGTAGTTGCACCATTTTTTTTTCAGTTTTATTACATTTTTTCAATTTTTCCCCTTGTTCCTGTTGCTAACACTGGTGTCACCATGGCTACATCCTTCTCAGTTGAGTACCTGCCTTCACAGTCAACACCAATGAAGCTCCTTGGCCAGATGGAAGAAGTGAATGAATCTGAAGGGCCTGTTTCTCCCTTCTTTCCCTTAAACAGTTTAAAAATGGCCCAATGGTGTGAAGATCTGAAGCATTGACTGTCTTACCTCCTGCCATGCCAGTGATCCATGTTCAGGCATGAGCATGGGTTGCTGGATATTGGTGGGGTGGGAGAAGACTAAGCATCTCAGGGACTGCTCTCCTGTCCCTGGGAGGGGTGACCAGCTGAGTCAGCCTTTGACTGCCACTGGGTGGAAGCCCAATGGTGGTGCAAGCATGAGTGACTAGAAGGAAGGGAGGGGCTGCAAACCCACAGAGCATGTGCACCTTCATGTGCACATTCTGACATGCTGTCATGGCAGGGGAATCAGGGAAAAAATAGAAATAGGGACAAAATTGTGGACCACAATTCTGTGCATCTCCCCAGGTCATAACACCACCCAGTTGCCTGGAGTGACTCTGGGTGGACTGCAAGGGGAAAGGACAGCCCTTCCTCCTCAACTTCACCACAGGGGCAATCTGTGGTGGACTAGCTCCAGGAAGGCTAGAGGGAAGTGTGTGCCAACTGGCAGAGGTGGGGATGGAAGCAGGGTCGCTGATGTTGAGTAAAAAGTATGATTGAAGAATGAAAAGAAACTCAGTTTAACCTAATTGTTAGAATGCAGAGTTGTGAACCCAAAAACTTTATTTTAAATGTCACACTTGCAAATTCTTTATTAGTGGCCACCCTCCACTCATGGCTCACTTAAGCACAGTTGCTCTGGGAGTTTGCCCCCACTGGGGTTGTTCACTGCTTCAGTTCAAGTTCAATTTTATTTATTGTAGGCATCTTGTTTGTTCTATATGTGCTTTGCACTGTATGTTGGTTGGCATGTTTAATATATTGTACTTTTGCTCCTTATTTTGCCTGTACTGTATTAATTGGCAAGGAATCTTGCTGCTCCTCGACTTGTCAATGTATGTTTTACTTTTGCACTTTACTGTATTGTCTGCCTTACCTTTCCACTCCCTCCAACCCATCTGGAAATGAGCTGCTAGCAGCTCAGTATGTCTTTCCTGGTAAAATGTTTTAAAAGATTATAACTAAATAAATCAGTCAGTAAGAAAATAAATAAATAATACATTATTCACATTTTGACCCTGAGCAAGTCCCTTTCTTAACCTCTTTCTAATTTAATTATTTTTAATTTTTGACTAGAAAAAGCACACTAAGGTGTGATAATTCTGGCAGTTGTTTATTTAAGGCAAAGTTGCCTTAAACAAAGCCTACTGCATGGCCTCTGGCTGAGACAGATTGATACATACCTGTGATCTCGAACAACGCTTGGCCAGGCTAAATTTCCTAGGTCATCTCTACTACCAGATTTGCCTACTAGCAAATAAAATCTCTATGGGCCACTCACCCCCTGGCTGTAACCTTCTCCTCTCTCCAAAGCAGCACAGGGGGTAACCAGACACACCGACAAAACTGTTTTCCAAGTCCTCTTCTATAGAACCACCTCCGGTCAAAGGTCCTTCAAATATATAGCCACTTTATGGATGACCTCCATCCCCTGTTCCCTCCTATCCATACCCAGGTTGGGCCCTTTCAAAAAAGAAATGTGGGACCACATTCTGGTTTCATCAAACTGTGACTGCCCATAACCTTGCTGTAACCCTCCAACTATTTCCTTTCCTGCACCTTAGCCACATGACAATGTCCATTGGGTGGCTTTCTGGTCTCTACTATTTTCCAGCCCTCCTCTGGTCCTCTTCCTGGGACTGTTTCTCACTTTCTCCTCCCTAGCTCCGTTGCTCCTGTCTCCAGTGTTTATTTCTCCAATATTTATTTTTCTCCTCGGAATTTTTTCTACAATTTTGGTTACCCCCATGTCAATTGACAATGCTTATTGTAATGCATAATTATTAGATAACCCCCTATTGTATAATTTTTCTCTTTATGTATAATTACTGTCATTGTTCATGATGCCATGATGTCTGTAACACTTGCCTGTGACACTTTGTACTGACATGGAGCCTTTTGGAATAGCTTCTAATGTATAATTTTTCTATTTGTGTATAATTTACTGTCATTGTTTCATGATGTCTGTAACACTTGCCTGACACACTTTGTACTGATGTGGAGCCTTTGAAAAAGAGTCCGTGACTCAAAGGGTTGTAATTTCTAGACCTCAATAAATAGATAAAAATAAATAACTCATTTCCAGGTGCATTATGGGGTTTGGTTACATTAACATGTGTTTTTGGCAGGAGGAACATCTGACAGGACACTGGGAAACATATCCCACTTTTACACTAAGTTCCATGGGATCTTTATTTTCCACTAAGGTAAGCACCAGAGATGATCAGAAGGGACATCAGTTTATTATCCTCCCCACCTCCCCCCCAGTGCTGCACTACACTGTCAGTGTTTGGTATTAACCCACGTTTCTGTAATGAGACTAGAACACATGACCATCTGATCTTCCAGCTCCAAAGGTGAATGTGCAAACTACTGACTCATTAATCTGTATTTGAATTCCACTTTGCACTGAAAACAGCAAACAAATTAATGTCCCTGACTGTGCAGTAATTTTGAACACAGGCTATATGAAATGTGCTATACAAAACTAAATTCCCTTCCTTTCCATCCTTTCACTGGAAGCTCAGCAGCTCACCTCCACAACATGCTCAGTCATCAGCTGGCTCAAACCCCAGTCTCTTATCTTGGTCCAGCCAACTTGTGGTCATTTGAAAAGGTCATGAACTGCTGCATATGGTCAATTGCACCAAAGTTATCTACCACTTTAAAAGCCAGCCAAGTTCTTAGAATTCATATTTATTTATTAAATTTGTAACCATAGGCAAAGGAAAAAATGCTGCATTTAGAACTTGCACAAAAGGGGGCTTTGAACAAGTTATCCCATGGCTGTAGTTTGTTTCACTCTGTCTACACTCTAACTAATAGAGGAGCCTGATTTGGGGCAGTGTCTAGTACAACTGCAGCTTTGTCAGCCTTCCACCTGGCATAAATAATTGAATTCTGCTGCATTTGATGCTTTGCCTTGGTTTGGGGCTTTAAAGTGCATGCATGCTGTTTGTAGAGACACGGAAAGCAAAATATTTGTAGAAAAGTGAAGCTGTGCAACATTGTGTCTCAGTTTCATTCAGCAGCAAGACAGATACAGTTGGCCCAATTCATGGAGGCTGATGCAGGGCATGTGTCCATCGCTGCACCAAACCCATTTTTTGGTACAGCTACACTAAACACTTTGCCACAACCTGCACCTGATTCAAAAGGATTGGGCACATTTGCAACACTTTTCCCACTTTACGGCAGCTTGCACCAAATATTTTGCACAAACCCTGTAAAAAGGGTCTCAAGACTGTCTCAAGCTAGTCCAGCAAAAAGCTGGTCTAACTTGTGATAATTGGCACATGTGATTGAGAATCCTGATTGCCAGCCAAGGAATGACACAAGCTCCATGCACCGTATATTCGACACACCCAGGTCTTGCATCATTCCTACCATGTTTGTGAATTGGGCCCTGCATGTTTAACCATTTTGTATATTTATGGACAGTAGACTTGCTTTCTAAGTCTACCATCTTAACTTGTGTTCTGCCATGTGGTATGCAGTGGATTGATTGATTGATTTGTTGTTTGATTTTTGATTGACTGATTTTAAATGTGGTAGTTCTGGTTTATCAAAATGTCATGTAAAGCAGGACAGCTACAGTATTGCAGTTACAGTTCCATAAACCAGGCCCAATGTTCAAGGCTTGCAGGTGTTTTAAAGGCTTTTGAAATTCCAGCACATAGAGGGTACATTTAAATGGAGGTCAAAGACAGCCAGCTGCAAGCTAGACATACTGGAGTCTAGAGGGTTGGGATGGTAAATGTAAAATATAAATAGAAAAGACACACAAAAGAAGAAAATGAGAAAAACTGCTGTTCCTTGAGGCAAATTGGCATAACTGGTTCATGTCTTGTGAGTTACGTAACTTTTACAAAACTGCCCTTGATTTTATTTATTTTTTGTTTTTTGTTGCCTGGAAAAGGGGCTAGGATATATTTCTTGTTCTCAGCCTCATTGTGGGGGTACACACAGGAAATAATGATTGATTATAAACTAGAAGGATCTGTTTGTGGATTTTTGAAAGGGGTTATTTAGCCAGGACACAAGGTAAATCCCCCTTATTCCTTTTGAGGAGTTCTATGGGATGTTTGACATCCACCTGAACAATCACCAGAACAGGCAGACAGAACCTTGATTTAACATCTTATCTAAAAGAAGAAATCATCTTGTCTGTGGGACTGATCGATAAACCCAGCAAGTAGTATGCATGAGTTTGTTTAAATCGAAACATGCCTACAGTATTAAGATTTTTGGCTCCTACCCAATTGGCTGAATTGTGCTGAGTTAATACAGTAAGTACAATAATAGGGGTAAAGGATTTGCATGTGCACTGTTTGTTTTAGGCCTGTACCCAAAATGCTTCATTTACATAGAGCACAGTATGTGCAGTTGCAACAAGGCTTATGAAATGCAAACAAAATCAATGGTGTAACAGTATGCAGTACTTCCTGTTTTGGTTGCCTATGGCTGATTTAATTTGTGTTAAAAGCCTCATTCCTGATCCACTTGTGACAAATATATCCTTAAAAGTAGAGCCATGCAAACCTCCCAAAGGTCATCCCAAACTAGGCAATGTTTGCCATGGTCCAAATAGATTCAAGGTTTGCACAGTTAAAAAAACAAGACAAAGAAAAAAAAATTAAAGACCCTCCGCAGTCCTCCTCAAGTGGCTGGGACAAGTCTTTGGACTCACTCTCCTTAACACCAATAAGCCACTAAAATCACACCCATTACAATATTGCCAGCTCTGTGCATGATGCCAGGTGCCAACATTATCTTTTAATGGGACACTTTCAACCCCAGGGGTCAGCCTTAACATTTTGTTTGCTTTAGCCAGCAGGGCAAGTTGATTCCAAACTGCACTAGCCTGCAGGTGGTTGCACTAGCCCACAATTATAATGGTAAATGTTGATCACCTATACAGGAAAAAATGCAAGACAAGAAATACTCTAATTGCACATTTATCCCTCTCCCACATTGCTTCCTGCCCCAGCAAAAAAAAAAAAAAATAACTGCAATACCATCATACACAGTGCGCCCCCCATTGTTTTGTACCATGACCATCTCTCTTCATCCTTCTGAACCCCCTGAACTAGAGGATACTACAACAGAAAATATTCAGTCAAGCAGTCCTAGCTCTGCACACACAATAGCTGATGTCAATATGCACCTCACCACACTCTCACCCCCACCTACAGGGCAATGAACAGAGTCAGGCAGAGAAAGACACACTCAACCCCCACCCTGTGATCAACTGGAGACCCGCACTTCTGAAAGTTTTTGTACAGTGTCAAGTGAGCCAAGAACACATCTAGGATTTCTTTGGGCAGGGGGCTAAACAAATCTAAGGAGCTTGGGAAACAGAACATTTTATGACATTGTTATTTTTTTTTAAGTATTGATTTTAACATGTTCTGCTCCAACAATAACAGATTTAAAAAAAAAAAAAAACATTGTCCTTTCATCAACCTGGAGGAAACAGTAAACAAGAATGATGCTATACAACCTCTATTTTTGTATAGAATGATCTATGCACCCCAGGAATGCCTATTTTAACCTTTCAGATTATGTATGGATGGTCATGACTGGCATGGTCCATTTAGAAGAGTTGGGGACCCTCTACTTTTGCCAGTAATGGCAGCTATGGATATATAGATGGTCATTTCAGAGTCTGGTCTGCACTGGTGTCCTGGAAAAGTATAGAGCTGAGAGGTTTGGAGGGGTGAGGGAGCAGCTATGTGGTGAGGCTGGGATAAACCCCACCACCTGCAGGGGAAACCCTGTATACAGTACGTCTTAGCATTTTGTCACTGAAATGTTTGATGCAGACACTCAAAATGTAGGGAAATGAGAGGCACTGGTCTTACTAAAATGGGACAAATTATCAGAGACTCATTGCCATATTCTGACCTCTGGCAGGGTTCTCAGCATCCTGAAGGGGCCAAATCTAGGCATGCCTCTCTTCTCCCTTCCCCACCACTCTCTTCCCCTCTTCCCCCCCACTCCCCCACCTCCTTCTTCCTCACCCCGCCTCTACGCTGTACTAAACTGCTTGCCCCTATAGCTCCTTTGTACTTGTGGAATATTAGCACTTTGTTGTACCTAATATTATTGCACTGTCGGTTTGCCACTGCAAACCTATTTTGTCTCTGACCAAAAACTGTTTTGTTTCCAATTTAAATGCTTTCCAGCTACTCTAATTGCATATCTACTCTTTACATACACACCCAATGTGTCTCTTGTGGTGTGCAATGTATTGTAAACTTTGTGTTACTGTATCAATCTTTGTAAACAATCCTCATGTTCTCCCATCCCCCAGGGTGCACCGTGAGATGTTCAACTTGTTGTTCAGTGTGCCCTCCTGCCTCCTGGGGGGAAACATTTCAATAAATAAATAAATACATTCGGAAAACTGGAAGCTAGTGACTTAACAACACTGTACCCAGCATGATCACACCCTGGACACTAGTTGAAAGTCCTAACAGTGGAGTGATAATGTCTTTTGTGGGATCCACCTCTTGAACTGCCAGATAATTGCACGTATTAATGAGCTGTTAATCACACCACGCCATCTGGAACACTGAGAGGGGTTAGCATGAGGACTAGAGCCTGCTAAAGTAGGGGCTTTTTAACTTCATTAACAGCCTTGGAAAACCTGCACTAGTCAAGATGGGCAAGTAGAGAGTTAGCTGAACTAGCCCTGGCCAATTTGCACAAGGTTTTGGGCTAGAAAAACATTGTTAAAATTGACCCCTGCTGATGTAGCTGATAGTTTGATTCTGATTCCTTTTTCCTTTTTAAAAGTGAAAAACAGAATGCCCATCATACTGGTGTTATCATACGAAACCATGTTTTTTTACATTCCTTGATAAACTCCCACTGCATCTTTCCTGGACTTGGGAAAACAACTCCAACAGAATCTAAGCATTGATGATGATGATGCAGTGGGAGGAGTGGAGACTACTGCATCATGAGTGGCTGCACTGTTTGAGGGTGTTCCTAATGTTCTGGTAGTGTGCCATAAGAGTAGAACAAGGATATAAAACAAAACAAGGTTGGATATAATTACACCATTAGCATGCATTTAAGTTCTGCTTAGAAAGGGGACAGATAAACCAACTAGCAATATCAATTAATTTTTGAGAAGGTAAGCAATCATAAAATGTGGGGTTTCAACTAGAAACAGTGTGATGCAAAAATGATTGACAGTGTCCCTTTAAATCATCTACTCCTACTCCATAGCCTGACACTTCTGTTCCCCCACAGTGTCATGAATAGCTTCTCCAACTGACTCCAGATCCATGATTCATGGCAATTAAAGTTAAGAAAACAACAATTTCAGTTGTTCCCCTTCTGCACTCTCCCACTCAGAGTCAAAATGCAATTTTTTATGCTCCTGGCAATATGCCAGGAGCAATAGCCACAATTTAAAGCCAATACCCATCACTAGACATTCTCATGAAAGCCCCCCAGAGACCTACAATTTTAAAGTTGGTACCCACATCACCTGTGATTTTGGGAGGACTCTCATGAAAAATTTAGGCTAGCAAAGTCAGGTCTACTCATCTTCACTGTATTCTCCATTCATTACAATCCTTGATTGTATAAGTGCACTATGCACTGTGCATCCACGATGGAGGGAGGGAGGGGCAGAGTAGTAGGCACTAGTAATGATTTTGTCAGTGATGCCTACCATTTTTCCCCATCTACTTCCTGGGTGTCTGCATTGCACACTTGTAGAGTCAAGAACTGTATAATGAATAGAGTGCATGCACTTGATGAGGAAGAGCCAACAGAGCTAGCCTGGATTTCATGATTGTCTTCTAAAATAATGAACATGGTTTCTGACGGAGGCCCAAATATAAATTACAGGCATTTGGAGGATATTTGGGCAGTGGGAAAAGGAGAGGGTTAAATTTCAAATTATGGTGTTCCCTTTAGTTGCCCACAAAATTGTGGAATGTGTCAGGAGTGGACAACTATTTGTGGCATTTTGAGGGAACAGGGACATTAGACCATGGACAGGAAGTTGATTTTTAAGAGGGTGTTATCTCCTGTCTTTTTTTTAAACTCCGAGATTGTGAAGTTTTACGTTACGATGGAGTTCTTGCTCACCAAGCATCCATTTTGGGTGGAAGTTACATGTCACTACTAATGTGGACATATCAGGTGTGGTCTGAAAGCTTTCCCCTAAGTTTGGAGGAAGGATTTTGCCCACTTTACAAGTAGGTTAAATATTTTGATGAAAATAAACTAAGTGCATGCATGCATGATACTGTTTTATGCTCACCTGTTTTTTCAGAATGCAAGCCTAGTCTCGATATACAGCTTGTATATCGATACAGAATGTGTGAAGGGCAGATGGTGGCTGGCTAAGGAGGTGAGTGGGGGGGGTTAGTGCTGACCACCTTCTCAGGGGGATTGGTTTTGGGTTGGTGGACAGGAGGCTAAAGGCAGGGTGAAGGGACAATTGGATATCAGGGAATAGATTTAACTTGTCAAGTGGTGATTTGGTGAGGGTGGGAGGTGCCTCTAGATTACCAGTGATACACTTCCTACAGAACCATGCATGGTAATCAGGAGAGGGACCACTAACCTACCAGGGAAGTATTTATTTCAGAAAGAGACACTGGGATTGGGTGAGGGTGTGAGGTCTCTAAACTACAAAAGATACTTTTATTTCAGAATTGGGCATGGGTACTGGGTGAAAAAGGAGATCCACTAACACCAAAGAATGATGGACTCCTGGCTGGAACAACTGCAGCATCAACAGGGAGATGCAATGGCAGCAGCATAGTTCAGTCCAGGAGGTAATAAGCATGCATGCAAACATAATAAAATTGTAAGTCGTTATGTGTACCTTACATTTACAGTAGGGTGATTAGCATGGATTGTTTAAATATTGCAGCTTAGGCTGAGTGAGTTATGGTGTCTGTACTGCACCAAATGCCTTATGGTGTGGGTGAGTGTGGAACACCAGAACACTGTTTTGCACTCAGGAATGGATTGGTGTGGTAGTTTGATGTGTACTGGCAGAAGGTACAGTATATTGGAATGCTTTTTACGTATCACAGTGATTTGTGTAAGCATGTGTCTGTGTAATCAGGAGGCGTATGGAGAGGCAGCAGGGATGCACAAATGCTAGGCAGCTAAGATGAGCTGCTACCACCTCCCATGCTCCATTAGGCAATGGCATTGTTGCTTTCTGACTAACCTTCTGATGCAATCTGTCTTTTGGTGCTCAGCCTCACACTTTTTAGCTCAAGTCACTTAAAAGCTAAACCTTATTGTTGAACTTGTGGGACTTTGTTCTTTGTGCTTATTGTGGTAAATAGGACTGCTACCACCAGCTGCCACATGCAGACATTTACCCACTGGGTGCCGCCATATGCTACCAGTTCAGTACCAACCCTGACATGGGGAATTTTTCCACTAAAAGCCACCATACAGTAGTGCTGCTGCAACCCATTGGATTGACTGTAGTGTCCAAGCTGGTATGCCAACAATTTACAGACCATCAGCCAACAGTGCAGGTACAGCCTCTAGATTAGACAGGAACAAATGGGAAGGGGGACTGAAAACTCTGCAACTTTGCTGAAAATTAATTACCAGACTACAAGTTTTTTCTGAGGAAAGCAGAAGAGATGACCCATTCATCTGCACTTTTAATAGCTTTACTCTGCCATAACAGATTCTCCAGTTATAAGTGAGTACTAGCAACTGGTGGGTTTTTCAAATAAACCAATTCCCTTTCTAAAAATTAGTCCTCAGTCTGTGATTGTAGTTGTGATTATCTGATTCCTGTTGGCATGTCATATGAAAGACTGGGAAGATGCAAACATATGAATTTGCCAGCAGAAACAGGCCATAATGGTCTATCAAGTCTGCTCGAGTGTGCAGCTCTAATTAGTTCCCTGGAGCTGCCACCCGCCCCATTCCCACTGGAGTCAACTATTCCTCCCCTAGTACCCTACAAGATATCATTTGAAATGAAGTAAACCAGGAAGAACTGTGCACATGCATGGCTTGCATATACTGTACATGTTCCCACCATCATCTTCACTGAAAACATATACTTTGAAGCGTTGGATCGTATAATCCCTTTTCTGCGGTTAGGGCCAGATTTTCAAACATGATGCAACCACTGTATCAGACTTGCAGCTGAGGGCTTGATTTTTAGTAGGGTGCACCTGACGCAAGGGAGTTGCGGCAAAAGTGTTTGATGCAAGTGGTGATTTCTGTCACAACTTGTGTCAAACAGGATTTTCTAAGGTGGCCTGTGTCCGATCCAAAGACAGCTGAGGCAAAGCCCCCTTGTGCCAGAGCTGCATCCAACAACCCATGGACTCATGTCATAAAGGGACTTGCACCATGGCGGAGCTGCCACTTCCTCTTTTTTTGATTTTGGAAGTCCCACCATGGATGCAGTAGTGGCCAACCCTTAACCAGCCTGGAGGCGGTCTAAGTGGGTTGCAGCAATGGGATGAAGTGGGACAGGGGCCTTTAGGGGTGCACCATGGGCAGGACATGTCCTGATTTGGGCATGGCTGGAAGGTGGCAACCTGCCCCAGCATGTGGCATGAATCATGATGGTGCAAGCATGCAATGGCATGGACTCTGGACATCCCTGTGCCCAGACAGTACCACACTGTAGCCATCACTCCCCCCAAAACCATTAGGTGACATGGTCATTGGTGGTATAGTGTCCCCCAGTCCAATGTAGCCCTGATCCCTGTTGTCTCTCATGAAAAATTCCCGGTCTCAGTCTTTGTCCCCCATTCCCCCATTGCACAGGTAGTCCCCATACCCCATTGCCACTTGTGAATAAATAAACTCCAGTCCCAGTCCATGATCCCTGCCCCATCCCCCCATGCTCTGGCTGTGTCCACACCAAACTGCCCACACATTATCTGGTGGCTTAGTGGCTCCCCACCCTCCCCACTTAATAGGCAGTGGATTCCCCACACCCCATCCCAGATATGCATCTGTGACTGACACAGCCCTCCTCACACCACCACAGCCAGACACAGACTGCATACAGTGCATGCTGTACACTGTATAGTATACAGTTCACACAGTCACAAACGCATTCTGTGGCTGGCACTGGTGGTGTGAGGAGGGCTGTGCCAGTCGTGGATGTGTGTTGGGGATGGGAGGGTGGGGTCCACTTCCTGCCAAAGTGGGGAAGGTGGGGAGGCCACTAGACTACCAGGTAAAGTGTGGGCAGTTTGGTGTGGGAATGGCAGGAGCACGGGAGAATGGAGGGGGGAACACGGACTGGGACTGGAACTTTCTTATGTACAAATGGTAATGGGTGATCAGGGCTACTTGTGCATTGGAGGGGGATACTATACTACCATCACAGTGGTATGGGGATTGGCACTAGCCTGCCCCAGCAGGCATTCCATCCAGGTGGTACACGGGTACCCAGGTGGTTGCGGCACAGTACCTTATGGGGGTAGGACACCCTGTGCCACAGCCTTGTGGGTCCTGACCCATTTTTGCTGGTGTTCCAGGCTTGGTGCTCCTTGTACACCTCAGCTACTCCCTGTCCACTTGTCTGGAGCTGCGTTCTGGCCCTGTGCCACATCCTCTGATTGCGACCCACTTCCTGGCACAAGGCAGAATGTTGCGGCTATTCCAGAAGTTTGTCACTTGCAGCAAACTTTCTGGAATAGTGACTTTTGTGTATGCCACAACAGCATCGGGTGCAGCCCACTTTTCTGCTGCACGTTGTGTTCTGACACAGACGACTTTGAAAAATGAGCCCTGGCCAGCCCAGAGGCACTGAGGTTGGCCAGTACTGCTGGAGGTTGAGGCGCTGGATGCTACACCTCATGCGATGCTGGCAACCCAAATTTGGATACAAGCCTGGGCCATCAGGGGTTGGCTGGGGTGAGAGAGGATTGAGCATCTGGATGACTGCTCTTCTCTTTCAGGGAGGGAGGGATTGTTGTCCCACCTGCCTGCTGCCCTCTGCTGCCTACTGGGTCAATATGTCATGCGCTCAATCACAAATAGCATAACCGCGTAACAGGAACAGCACGGTAGGGAAGAGTGAAAGGGTGCAAAACCGTGAGAGGGTGTATGAGCGGTAGTGCACCCTCTCACTCTTCAAGGCAGAGAATAAGAGCTCTGTTGGAACAGGGGGCCAGTGAGCAGCTGCTGTGGTTCGATGGGAGGAACCACTGGCAGCAAGGGAGGCAGGCAGTGCATTTACATAGAAACATAGACTTTGATGGCAGATAAGGACTGCATGGCCCACCTAGTCTGCCCATTTCCCTACCTATTGGATAAGTTGCAGAGCCTAGCTAACCAACAGCCTACTGGTGATGATTTCTGCTACTTCCTCTGGAAGCAAACCATTTTATTGCTTATAAAGTTATTGGTCAGCTACCATTTTTCTGGAAGCAAACTATTTCACTGCTCATAAAGTTATTGGCTGGCTTTCTGTTACTGGCCTGGGTGAGAGCTAGACCTGTCTGAAGAAATTTTATGGACAAAAAATTGCAGAGGTGGGAGCTCTGCAATGTTAGTCTCTCTCCTGGAACTGTATTTTTATTGATTGCTGTACTGGGGGTGGGGAGAGTGTAGGGGTAAATTGTTTGTTAGTGTTTTGGTTGTGGAGTGCGTACATTTAGGTGGGTGTGCTGGGACTTTGTTGGATGTGATGTATCAGGGTTGCCTTGGTGGGCCAGGGTGGGCATAGATAGTGTATGGGGCATCTCATCTGCGTGACCTATGGCCGTTCATTAGCCTCCCGGTTTCCAACACTACAGCAAGGCATTGTCAGGAGGTGGGGATTTGGAGGGGCCAATGTAGTTTTAGGTGGTGGGGTGCCCCGTGCATGGGAGGGTGGCAGGAGAGAGATTGTTAGGTCCAGAAGGTGCCCTGGACTATGTTGAGCATAAGAGAGAGGCCAGACATATTTGGTGCATGTCTCCAGGGAGTCCACCAGACCTAGTGGCCAGGTAACCTGAGGTGCTGCTTTAATTGTTTAATTAGTATTTCAGAAAGACCTTTGAGCGTGAGCTCTTTTACAAAGGTTCCATGTCAGAGTGGACAATAAGACAATACACATATTCAGTGGTTACAGAGGCCTGATCATTGGGCATTAAAGAGCGATTACATGACAATTAGACAAATAGGAGAAAAAAAACTGAGCAGTTGTAATTGAATACTAAGCTATTTCTAATTGTTTGCCTTAGGTAGCACACACCTGGAAACTTCCAAATCCATTGATAGACTCTTTCAGAGTAACTGCATAGGGTTTAACGCTATCCCAGATGGTGAGAGGCTGGGTAACAGTGAAACAAGGGGGATTGGGTTTGAAACCAACTGCAGAGAGAGCGAGAGGTGGGGGATAGTGAAACGGGGGCTGTGATGGAGAGCAGCTCCAGAGGGCTTTGTCAGTATGGTGTGTGTGTGCGGGGTTTGGAGGGGCAGTACCAAGTGCGTTTAAAGAGGACCGATAGCTTTATCCACCAATACCCTGCAGGCAGTGCTGTGCAATGCCAGATCGATCAGAAACAAGACTGCTAATATTGCGGACCTGATTTCCTTGGTTGATCTGGCTTGCAGTACAGAGACCTGGATTGGGGATGATGCTGGCCCAGTTTTTGAGGCTGCCATCCCCTCTGGGTATACCGCAGTGTACTGCCCCAGAGAGGAATGTAGGGGTGGGGGGGTAGCCATCTGTTTTAGATCTGTCTTGGATTTCACTGTGCACCCAGTGAGAACCCTGGGTTCTTTTTAATGTGTGGCTGTCCAGGAGGGTCCGGGCACAGACTGCAGGATTCTCCTGATTTACCATACCCCTGGGGTTGCAGGAGATTTCCTGCAGGAGGTCGCTGATTTCATCATTGGTGAAACATTGGAAGCCCCCAGATGTATTGTTAAGGGGGATTTCAATGTTTGGGCTGATTATAAATCATTTTAGCTTAGCCACAACCTCCTCCAGATCATGTCATCGCTGGGTCTGTCGCAAGTAGTTTCTGCCGCAACCCATCAGGGTGGGCACACTTTGGACCTGGTGTTCTCACTGGGGCTTGAGATAAATTCATTCATATTCAGGGACCAACCAGATGACCTCCCTCTACAGAGATGATGAACTACCATCCTTTGCGGGGATTGACCCTGGAGGGCTTTTCTGCAGTAGCCAATCTATCTAGTGTGGGCAATGTAAGTGTCAGAGGAATTGGAGCCATTGTAAGCTCCTATAATTGGGTACTATCTGACATCATTGACTCCCTCACACCTGTACGTGTACAACTCAGATCCTTCTACCTGAGGTCCTCATGGTTTGATGGGGACCTCAGAGAGTTGAAGAGAAAGGGTCGGAGGTTGGAGCTCTGCTGGAGGAAGACCAGCCTAGAGGAGGACAAACTGGCCCTGCATGTGCATTATAATGCATACCTGGGGCAATCAACCATAAGATGGCAGAGTTCCTATCCAGGGAGACTGCTGCCATGAAGAACCGACCAGCTGCACTTTTTCAGACTGTGAACAGGCTGCTGTGTCCTGCCTGTCTACAGCCGAAGAAGGATTTTTCTAATGCTGAATGTGAAGAGCTTGTTCGGTTCTTCTCGGACAGGTTGTCTGGCATCTGGCACAGAATTCCTCCAGTCAGCCAGTCCAGATCTGGCAGTGGTTACCTGAAGTGTCCTGAGTGTGCTCCACCTGGTTGGTGGGAGTTTAGACCACTGGAGGTAAGTGAGGTCATTGAGGTGGCGAACAATCTGAAGCACATCTTTTGTGAACTGGACCCAGCACTGACACATTTCTTGATGAGATACATCGATGTTCTCAGCCTGGTGTTTGCCCTGATTGTCTGGTGTTCCTTGTCAGAGGGGGGTCTTCCTCGATGCCTTGAAGGAGGCATTGGTGAGACCACTCCTTAAGAAACCATCTTTGGACCCAGAGGTCAGGGCAAATTACCATTGTATCTCCAATCTTCCATTTTTGGTGAAGATTGTCAAGAAGGTAATGGCTCTTCAGTGGGAGGAGCACCTTGTGACCCACAAGTTATATGATCCTTTCCAGTTGGGGTTTTGGATGAGGCATAGCACAGAAACCATGCCTGTTCGGGTGCAGAATGATGTCCTCAGGGCTAGAGATCGAAGAGAAAGGACAATTCTTGTTCTCCTTGACCTCTCCTCAGCATTTGACACTGTGGACTATTGTGTGTTGCTTGACTGCCTCAGTGAGCTCTGTGGACTCACTGACACTGTCATCTGCTGGTTTGAGTCATTCTTAATCAACAGGAGGCAACGGGTTGTGATGAGGAATTTCTCCTCCACCCCTAGTCTCCTATCTTGCGGAGTTCCCCAGGGTTAGGTCTTGGCCCCAATGTTGTTCGCAGTGTACATGCTGCCTCTGGGAGGGATCATTAGGTGGTATGGTCTGGGATTTCATTGTTATGCTGATGACACCCAGCTATGCTTGTCCTTTGCCCCAGGAACCTCCAATGCAGCAGACGTGCAAAACAGCTGCCTTGATGAGATCAACAACTGAATGGCCTCTAGCTGGTTGTAACTGAACCCTGATAAGATGGAGGTATTGGTGGTAGAGTTGAACAGAATGTGGGATAGGATGGCCTCTGGTGCAGAGACTGGACTTGTCCTGGGATCTGTCCCATTGAGGACCTCCGCTGAGGTGTGGAATCTTGGTGTCATTCGGGACAGGAGTTTGATGATGGAGGTGTGTCTTCTACTGTCCGCTCCTGTTTTTCCCATCTTAGGAATGTTACCAGGATAAAGCCCCTTGAGCTGCCTCTGGACCTCCCCACTTTGATACATGCCTTAATGACATCAAGACTTGACTACTGTAATGCACTCTACCTCGGGGTCATGGGAGGATGTCTCCACAGTGTGCAGCTGATGCAGAATGCAACTGCCCTGTTACTTACTGGGCAGCCTAAATATTGCTATATTACACTGGTACTGCGTAATCTGCACTGGCTGCTGGTCAGGTGGAGGATCTTTCTCACCTATAAGGCCCTACATGGCCAGGGCCCTGGTTACCTGTTAGACCTTCTTGTGCCAGGTCTCTCAGTCCGCCACCTCTGCTCCTCCTGTGGGGACCTCCTGGTGATTCCTAGGACGAGGTTAAAAATGGCTGGTGACAGGGTATTTAGTCTTATTGCCCCCATCCTGTGGAATTCGCTACCCCTTAGGGTTAGGGACCCTCAACTTTGGAGGTATTCAAGGCCCACCTTAAGGCCCTCTTGTTTGCCCAGGCTTTTCCTGGTTCAGTTTTTCAGTGCTTTAATTTAGATATAGTTCCCAACACCCATCTTTTTAGTGTTTCAGCTTATTTCTGGGATTCATTTTAATTTACTATGTATAGATTTTATTCTGAAAATGTTTTATTAATGAATTTATTAATATTTATGTGTTTACTATCTCTGTACATGCCTAGATCCTCTGGGATTGGGTGTCTTTCAAATAAAAATTGCCTTGCTTGCTTTGCCCTTGCCTACTTCTTCCTACCTCCCACCAGAATTACCTTATGTCTATCCCATGCATTCTTGAATTCCCCCACTATTTGTGGCCCCTGACTTCCTCAGGAAAGCCATTCCATGCATCCACCACACTGTTTGTGAAAAAATACGTCCTCACATTGCCCCTGAGCACTCCCCATCTTCAAATTGTGTCCCCTTATTCTTTCACATCTCTTTTTCTGAAAGATGCTACCCTCTTGGACTTTGTTGATTCCCTTGAGGTACTTGAAAGTTTCTATCATGTCCCCCCCTCTCCCTTTCCTCAAGGGTATACATATTAAGCTCCTTTAGTCTCTCTTCATATGGCTTGTGTTGCAGATCCTGCACCATTTTAGTTGCCCTCCTCTAGACTGCCTCCATCCTATATCCTTGCGGAGATGGTGTTTCCAGAACTGCATGTAGTACTCCAGATGGGGTCTCACCAACTGTCTGTACAGAGGGATAACAACTTCCTGTTTTCTACTGGTGATGCCTCTTCCTATGCATCCCAGTATCCCCCCAGCCATCCTTACTGCCTTCTCACATTGCTTGCTTACCGTTAGGTCATCTGATATGATTACCACCAGGTCCTTTTCCATTTTTGTTGTTAATACCTCTCCCCCCCCCATTGTGTACTCTTCCTCTGGGTTTTTGTTTCCCAGGTGCATTACTTTGCACTTCTTTGTATTGATTCTAAACTGCCATACTTTTGACCATTCCTCCAACCTTGTCATGTCCCTTCTCATCCTTTTCACCCCACCTTGTGTATCAACCCTGTTGCAGATCTTTGTGCCATCTGCAATGAAGCATGCTTTTCCTTCCAGTCCCTCTGCAATGGCACTTATAAAGACATTAAAAAGGACTGAACCCAGTACAGAACCCTGCGATACCCCGCTAGTAACCCCCCCTTCTTTGGAGAGAACTCCATTTACTATTGTAGTCTGTGTCCTGTTGTCTAGTCAATTTTATACCCAGGCTACCACCTTGGGACCCACTCCCAGGCTGGCTAATTTGTTTATTAATCTTTTGTATGGGACTGTGTCAAATGTCTTGCTCCCCAGTCTACTACTTTGGTCACCCAGTCAAAGAAATCTATTAGATTCAACTGACATGGTCTTCCCGCTGTGAATCCATGCTGTCTTGGGTCATGTGCCCTGCTGCCTCTATGTACTCAACAATTCTTTCTTTCAGAAGTGATTCCATAATTTTCCCTATCACTGAGGTCAAGCTAACAGGTCTGTAGTTTCCTGCCTCTGCTTTTCTCCCACTTTTGTGAAGGGGAATCACATCTGTCCTCTCCAGTTCTTAGGTACCACACTATCCTCCCATGATTTGTTAAAATGAGTAGTCAGTGGTGTCACTAGTTCTCCCCTTAGTTCCCTTAGAATTCTGTGGTGAATCCCATCAGGCCCCATTGCTTTGTCCTCTTTCAGTTCTAGGAGTTCCTTCAGAATCCTTTCTTCTGCGAACGGACTGGTATTGAGCCCCCTATCCAGAGGGATTCTATTGATTGGATTAGGTACATCTCCCTCCTCTTCTTTTGTGAATACTGAGCAGAAGTATTTTTTCAGTATTCCTGATTTTTCACTGTCCCTCTCTGCCCACTCACTATCCCCTTTATTAAGCTTCACTATCCTTCCCTTGGTCTTTCTTTGCTCCCTAATATACCTATAAAAGGTTTTATTACCCTTCTTAACCAAGCTGGTCATATTTTCCTCTATTTGGGCCTTTGTTATTCTGACTGTCTTCCTCACTTCCTTCTGCTTTAACTGGCACAGTTCTCTGTCCTGCTCCTTCTGTGTTTCCTTATACTTCTTGAATGCTATCTTTTTCTCCCTAACCTTCCCTGCCACCTCTTTTGAGAACCATAGTGCTTTTTTCTTTCATTTTCATTTGTTTATTTGTTTCACAGACAGCCTTGTTGCCTCTGTGATGGCAGTTTCGATGTTTCCCCATTGTTCCTCCACCCCTACTTCTTGCCTGTTTGCTAGTGCTTTTCTGAGGCACTCTTCCATTTTGACAAAGTCAGCCCTCCTAAAGTCCAGTACCGTCACTTTTGTATGGCTTGACTATGCGGCTGTGTTTATCATGAACCACACTGTTTGGTGGTCACTTGTTCCCAGATGGCTACCCACTTCTAGATCTGAGATCCTCTCTCTATCCACATTTGAGAGTATCAGGTCTAAGATTGCTCCCTCCTGAGTGGGTTCCAGCACTAGCTGTCTGAGGCATGCCCCCTGTAGTAGTAGTAGTAGTAGTAGTAGTAGTAGATAAAATTTATTTATACAGTGATACCACCATTAGGGCTATGTATGCCCTTTTCACAAGGTGCACCTGTTTCGAATGCCAAGTTACAGTTACATAAAATACATAAACGCAATACAAAAATACAAAATACAGAGACAAGCATATTTCAAATCATATCTGTTACATTCAAGGGAAATAAAAACAAATACAGAAAAAGAAAATACACACTATTGCATTACCACATATTCCATCCAACTAATCACCTCATATAGTCCTGTACAATCTAAACTACCTATTACATGTGCAAAAATGCTCAAACTCCCTGTAAGCAGCAATTTTAAAAGCATCTGATTTCATATATGGATCTTTAAGATACAAGGGAAGTTGATTCCAGCAAACAGCTATTTTATACTGAAAAGTCATAGGTGTAAATGTATTTCTGTATTTTGGAATTACTAACACTCTAGCCATTTTTTTTCTCAAATTACAACCATGTTTAGGTTTCTGTAGCTTTTCTGCCAACCCACATATCAAATTATTTCTTAAAATCCCATGAACTTGTATAGCCCATGCCCATTTTCTTTTGGTCTCCAGTGGGCTCCAACCAAGGGAACAGAACATAACACAGTGATGAGTGTTAAATTCACACTTCAGTACAAATCTAGCAAGCCTATTTTGGACCAAATCTAATTTTACCATTTGCTG
Source organism: Neoceratodus forsteri (assembly GCA_016271365.2). Lineage (NCBI taxonomy): Eukaryota > Metazoa > Chordata > Ceratodontiformes > Ceratodontidae > Neoceratodus > Neoceratodus forsteri. Next base: position 1,120,045,204 of record CM057449.1, on the reverse strand, counting down.
TTTAGTTGCATGACAATAAACATGACTTCCATAGTCCAAAATGAGCAGTATGAATTAATTTACTATAGTTTGTTGTACATTCCTGGTTGTAGTGTGATATCCATTTTGCTTCCCCTACTCTCATGTTAACTTTTTTACCCAGTTCATTTATATGGTGATCAAAATTTTGGATGCTGATCTATGAAAACTCCTAAGTATTTGTATACCTCAGTTTGTCCTAAAATGTTCCAGTCCCTAGTTCTGACAGTTAATTTGAAGTTTAAATGTTATTTATCTTGTCTGGGAAAGAACAGCATTGTTTGAGTTTTTTTTATTGTTTATTATTAACCCTAAATCAGAAAAAAAGTCTGCATAATCAAAAAAATCTTCTTGCAATTTTCCCTCTACTTCCTTATAATGATTCCCATCTGCAGTCAATACAGTATCATCTGCATATAGATGGACAGAGGTATTTCCCAAACAATTAGGTAAATTATTAATGTATACAATAAATAAAAGGGGGCCTAATATTGAACCTTGTGGTACTCCTTGGGTAACATGTAATGGCTTAGAACTAATTCCATTTATACTAACAATCTAAGACCTATTTTCCAGATAAGAATGGAACCACTGGCATGGCACCTTTGCCACCCCCATTTTTCCTAGTAGATTCAACAAAATGTTATGATTAACAAGACACCACACCAATGGACCTTGCTTCTCCAAATGGGGTAGCAACCAGATCTAACAGGTCCATGAGCGCAGTGGCCATGGGCCTGCCCCTTCTAAAACTAGACTGAAGTGGAGACAACTTCCTATATTTTTCTAAATAGTCCATTAGTTGCCTATGAACTAATCTTTCCAATATTTTGGAAACAGTAGATAGTAAGGCAATAGAACAATAGTTTGTGGGGGCGGTAGGGTCACCTCCTTTAGCAAGAGGGACAATCTTTGCTCATTTCCAATTTTTAGGATGAATCCCCTCACTCAAATTCCAGTTAAATAAACTGGTCAAAATGGGTGCTATTTCAGACACTGATTCTTTTAAGAAGTAGTTTTCTATTCCGTTAATACCACTAGCTTTATGTGTTTGCAATTTGTCTATCATGATTTTAACATCTTTAACAGAAATTCTACAAAATCTAAAGTTTGGACTACTTTTACCACTGTCTTCTTCAAAAAATGGTTTCTGTTAATTATTTATACCTACTGTTTCAATATCAGGGGGATTTATAAAGTAGTGGTTTAACAAGTCTGCAGTAGAATCCATCTGCTACAGAATTCCATTTCTCTTTAATTGTACCACTGGGTTATTTCTAACAGGGGTCCTTAGCCTATTTATCAGTGACCAGTAATCCCTAGAAGTTTTTGTATCCTGTATTCTTTGTTTGTAATAGAAATCTTTGGTGTTTCTAATAACAGTAATAATTCTATTCCTTATAGTTTTAAATTTAGCCCAAGTGTGTGGACACAAGGATTTGTTTGCCTTCTTCCCTGTTGTTTTTTTAATCTAATCAATTTACCTATTTTAGGTCCTAACCATGGAAGTCGAGGAGGTTTGTTTTTAACCACCTGTTTTGGTGCTAATCTATCACATGCCTCAAGGAACATCCCAGTGAGTTCACTCACTTTCAAATCAAGATCAGGCAAGAGAAAGACTCGGTACCAGGGTAGTCTAGACAAATATCCACAAAACAGCAACTTGTTAAATTTCCTATAGCATCTCCTAAAAATGGGATATTTATTTTTGGGCTCTGTTAGTATTTCACTAGTTCTTATGGTACACTGGATCACATTGTGATCTTCTAGATTGGGGGCCTCTACACTAGAACCTTCCACTTTCAGTTCTGGAGAAACCAAGATTAGATCAAAATGTTTCCTTGACTTGTTAGTTTATCCTTTCTGGTGGGGGAATTTATTATTTGAGTAAGTTGCAAAGACTGCATATCATTCTCCAACTTCTGTCCTTGTGGACACCTCCAGGCAGCATTAAAGTCACCCAGAAGGATAATATTATTTTTTACACTAACATAATCTGTCAAGGCATGACAAAAACTCTCAAAGCAGCTAGGATTTAACTTTGGGGGAGAATAAACTGCTCCCACTACCAAATCAAAGACTTCCATATAAACCACTAAACATTCCACTCCTTCTATATTACTAGAATACATTACATTTGAATGCCCCAATGCATGTTTAATATACATCAAAATGCCTCCTCCTCATGATCTCCTGTCCTGTCTATGATGGTAATAATCCTGTAAATCAATTTTGTCATATCCAATTCCCCATGTTTCTGTTAGTATGATGATGCTGGGAGACTCTGCATTAATCCTGGCCCTGAAAGTGTCCCTCATTTTTACCAAGCTCCTAGCATTGTCATGTATTATCTTGACAAACCCTTCCCCTGGGCTGGGATTAAGTTCCACATCTCCACAAAGGACTAAAGTTAGCCAGAGTGCGTGCTTCAGATTCAGGCTGAATCTTAACTTATATGCAACATTTATCTTCAGTAAGCTATCTCTAACCAAAGAGAAAGAATTTCTTTGTTTCAATAATGGTCGTTCCTCAGTCAATAAACCACAGCCTGGCCCCAAACAATTCAGGCAACACTTCCCTTTATAAAATTTATCTCCCTTGGCTGGAGCACACGCAGAGACCAGAATAAAAATGGCCATTAGAGCCTTTAAGGCCCAAAAAATACCTCTCCCCATTTCTGAACAAAAAGTTCAAAATAACTTATATAAAATATATATTCCCCTTATTGGTACTCCCACTAGTAACTTTAACTGTATCACAATTTCTCTCTATAATATTAAACAATCATTTAGTTTTTTCTCTTAAATTAGTATCAGCAGTAATAAGCATTTAAAAATTGCTTACCTAATGTATAATGGCTACAGTTTCACAGTGTACTTAAAAAAAAAACCTTTATTGTGACAGCAGTTTTACCATTTAAGTCTAAACTAAGTACCAGACAGACTATTTTAAGGACAAAACTTGTTAAAACATATCTTAGTAAAAGGTCATTTTTCAAAAGACACCCCAATCTGAGTAAACTAAACTTTAAGATATATTGTCAAGTAATATCTACTGTTTAAACATTATTTCAAACAGAACACAGGCTTTTCCAAATACTGAATGCCAGCTCAATCTTCCTACTTCATTAATACCATTTATAAACTGCTGTTATTACAAAGTAATTAAAACCTTATATACTATAATGTATTTTGGACTCACCCAACAAATATAGTCCTTGGTGTTTCTTCTGTCGAGTGGCACTCGCTCCACTCACGCTCACACCACAGCACTCGTGCTGTGAGCAGAGTGGGACTTTTAAAGTTCTCTGCCTCTCCTCCTCTCTGACGTTGGCTCTTTTGTCTCCCTCTCACTTTAGGCAATCTTCAGTGAACTGGGAGCTTTGGTATTACATCTGCAACAGGCTAGCATTAGAGGCAGGAGCACTGGCACAAACACAGTTAGCTGGTAAAAGCAGCAAGCACTACAGTTCACTGTTCCCCAGGCAATTTGATGTTACTAGTGAGAAGGGGGACAGCTGGTGTGTGTAGCAGCAGGTCATAACAAAGCACAGCGTAGTGCATCAAGAATGACCCTGCTCTTGGATGTGGATGCAGCAAAGGTGCTTGAGTTAACATCTGGCATATTCAGGTCCCCCATCAACAATATCTCCCCTTTTTCTGCCATCCTAAGGATGCCTTCTATCATTTCCTTGTCCATTTCCTCCCTCAGAGACTGGGTTTTGATTCCAGTTGCCAGATGCATGGATTTTTGTTATGTTTTGCACTTTGTGCATATGTAACTGTTAACCCCCCAGTTGGGGGTTGGGGTGCAGCCCCCCTATAATGGGGGGTGCAGACCCCCCCAGCAAAACAAAGACTTATGCTGCTGGTAATATATTGTGCTGTACTGGCAGTTTGGTATATTGCTGCAGCATAATGTCTTGTGACATTATGACCCCGTGCCCCTCTTGTGGGGGCTGGGGGTAGTACATGTAGGGAGGGCATATCAGCTGGTGATTGCGGCATGTGCATACCTCCACACATGTGAGACCATATACTGGGAGGGAGGTTGGGTCCAGAAAAAGGAAAAATGGCAGCTGGGGGGCTTCATGAAGCCCTTTCCTGTCCCACTGCTCTGTTGCTGCTGCCTCCCCAGATTTGGATTGTGCTCCATGGGGGGAGCTCCCTTCCTGGTCCTGACATAAGTGGAAAGCCATGGGGGGTCTTGGGAATGGTTGGCGATGGACAGGCTTGCAGACAGGTGATATGGGGCTGAGTCCTTATTCCCCAGTGCGTGGGGAGCAAAAAGTACTAATTAAAAAAAAAAAGAAAATCAAGCCCTGAGAGTTAGTCACAAGTGGTCACTTGCAGCAAACTGTGCTGTGAGTGGGATTTTCAAAGATGACTGACTCCGCAAGTCCATTTTGGTGCCACATCTCAGTTTCACGAGCTTCCCCGTGACATACCTTTGAGTTCATGGGGAAGCCGGTTTACGGGGCTTGTGCCATAAAATAAGGGTATCATCACAATTTGTGTCCCAGGTTATAAAATTGGGTGCAAATTGTGGCAAACCATTGGCCGTAGGTGCAGCACACTTTGCGGGGATGCTGGGCTTTGCTGCAAGCCCTGCATCCCCATTTGAAAATCGGGCCCATACTGTTTACAGAAGTTGCTGTAGTATGAATTCCCTTCATCACTGTCATGCTCTGTAAACTATTCCATTAGTCTGTGAGTCTGTTGTACTTCAGTTTACTTTGATTCATGAAAGAAGCAAAAGGGAAACATTTAACAGCAAAATATAAGAAAAAGAATTTAGACTAGCCCTCCAAAAATACAGACTATTCTGAAAACAAAAGATTGAACAAAGTATTGTGTTTCTCTGAGAAAAGAAAAGGATGGACCTACAAACTCTCTTCCTCCAAAAGGCAAGGAGTGTGTCACTAGATCACTGGCCACACTAATACAAACTAGAATAAACTATAAAAATGAAGAACTGGAGGCCTGACCCAAGTTGGCTCTAAAGAATCAGAACATGAATAAAGCAAAGAAAAAGGACAATAAGATGAAAAAGACCAAGACCACCTAATATAAAAATGTGAATACATATCCTGATAGCTCTGGAAAGAAAACAGCTCTTGGATCTACTAAAACACAGAAGTCACATGTAGACTCTCAACAATATCTCAACCTTAATCCCACCAAAAGCAAGATGCCTACATCTATCCATAATGCTACTATCAATAAAGGCCAAGCACAAGGCCCTTCTTCAAACATGACCAATGATGCACCTAACACACTGGTAGCTAATAAGTAAGCTGATTTACCACAACCTTGAACCCTAGAGATCATAAAAAACACAAAGCTGACTGAAGAAAAAGAGAAACGTAAATACTAATTTACTTTTAAGTTCACTTCCTTTCATGCCACATGCAAATTTACATGTTTATACAATCATTTGTACACTGGTTTAGAGCTGTGTGGAAGGGGAAAATTCAGAATTCACAAAATTTTGATGAAATGTAGTGAAAGTCCACACAATTTTGTGTAATTCTGTCAGAATTTTGCATAATTTTTTAAATTTTGTAATTTGGTCATAACTCGCTGTCATTCAAGCTAAAGGCTCTGACATTTGGCAGGTTCACTCTTTGGATGTAGGAACAATAAAGTCCAACTATCATGACATTCAGATGGACAGTTTCTGAATTATAGATGCTCAGATTCTGTCATTTTATTTTTTGTGCGGAATTTCATGAACATTTTTGTCTGCATATTCCACAGCCATCTATTAGATCATAGATCTAAAATTTGGCATGATTCCTTGATGATAGGTGTTCTAACAATGTGCCAGATTTGATGAGAATATGTGCTCAAAGTCTGTCATTTTATTTTTTGCTGGAAATTTCGTGAAAAAATTTTGTCTGCATATAACTTGGGCACCTTTGGTGCTATACCTGTGTAAATTAGCATGAATAGCCTTTATGTAATGCTTATAGAAAGATCTAAATATGGATATTTCACATCCCTTTTCATGACAGAGAAGGAAGGGAAAGGGCCAGAATTGAGCAGAAAGGGGAGGGAGGGCATGGAAGCAGATGCAAGTCCCTTCACAGTGGAGTGGGTGATGGAGGAGATGGGAAATCTAAAAATGGACAAGGCCAGGAGGAGGGTCTGGTGGATGATAACCACCCCTTTGCTGCCCTTACTTCTCCTTCTCATGCACTCATCTCACTATCCCTTCCCTCACTTTGCCTTTCACTGCTCCCCTCCCCTTCCCCTCACCCCTCCCTTGTCCCTCAACCCAGTCAGAGGCCAGTACTGGTTTGACTCTACTGTATATCTCCTGCTGAGCTCCATTTCCTCTGCTCCCTTGTGTCCATAGACTCTGTTACCTTGCCCTACTCTGGGCCCCTCTGCCTCTGCTCTGGGTCCTCTGTGCCCCCCATCCTTTTCCCCCATCATGCACCTCCCTCTGCCTTTTCTGTCCTTCTCTTCCCTCCTTTCCCATATCCTCTCTCCTCGCTGTCCTTCCTCTCAAGGTCCCCTTCAACCTTGCAAGTTCAGCCTCCATTCTCCTTAGCTGTTGACAGATAGGACATTCCCTTATCCTCCATAGGGTGCTCATGAAGACAGCAGCCCCACACCCATTACAGACAACTATTACCCACCCCATACCGCTTGTGGCCCTTTGTTGCCTGCTACTTGTTTTTGTCCCCTATTCCCCATGGTGGCACCTGCTGTTGTTGCCCCATCTCCCCCAGCCCTATCTTCTATGATCCCCCCATTCCCATCTGCCATGCTACCCTCCAGTCCAAGTTGGTTCCTCCCTTGCTGTCCTCATTTCTCCTTCCTTGTCCTGCCCTCTTCTTGATTGATTCTTGATTTGCCAGTTAATTAAAAAACCCCTGCTGGCAATATTTAGGCCCTCCCTTCCCTATATGTTTTAGCCAGCCTGGTTCCTTGCTCCACCAGCTCTGACCTCTCCCTGTCCCCTTTTTCCAATTTATACTTTGGTCAGTAGAGAAAAGCAGACACAGTCCCTCAGGTATCAACCTAGAGCCCCTTCAGCAGATATCACCCCCTCAGTTTGTTAAATGACAGTCAAACATAAATACCCCCAAAAAGCAGAAATGTCCCCCATTTGATCATCCCCTTTTCTGCTGATTGGGCAATAGAACCCTCCTTTCCCCTTTCCTGCTGATTTGAGCAGATACTGCCCCCACAGGCAAACATAAATACCCCAATAAGCAGAAATGTGCCCCTTTTGATCAGCCCTTTTCCTGCTGATATTGAAAAACAAATATCAACACCTCTATTCCCCTTTCATGCTGATTCAGGCAATAGCAACCCCTCCTTTCCCCAGTCCCCCAGGTATCAACCTAGAGCCCCTCCAGCAGATACTGCTCCCTCAGTTAGTTAAATGGCAGGCAAACCTACATACCCCAACAAGCAGAACATTTCCCCCTTTTTAATCATCCCCTTTCCTGCTAATTTGGGTGATAGCAACACTTACTTTCCCCAGCCACCTATCCAGTTCAATTACAAGTGATCAGCTCTTTTTTGTGGCTTTAAGTTTACCCCTGTGTTCCTTCTTTGTGTAGTCCAAATTCAAGCAAACTGTCCTTTTCCATTGGTTTGAGTTCACCAATGAGTTTCTTAAAGGTGTTGACCCCGCTCTCCGTTCACATTTAATATAGGTCAGAGCCGGGAAGGGTAGTTGGGAGAAAAATCCTCCTGCCAAAAATTCTCTGGCCCTGGACTGCTGCCACCACCATTGATCTTTGGTCCCATTCTAGCTCCTGTGGCTGAAAGATGCCACCTGCTGCTTCATTTGCTGAGGCCCCGAAAGTCTGCCGCTGCTCTCTCCTGCTGGAGCTCTGCTGTGTGATTCTTGTGGCTGAGAGATGCTGCCTGCTGCTCCCCTTCTTGCAGTACTGAGAAGCTACCACTGTTTCTCTCCCTCTGGGATGGGGCTTCCTTTTAAAGCCTGGATGGCTTTTGTCCTGTGTGCCCCTTGACCCGATTGGTGGTCTGTCTCTGTCCGTTGATTGGGGCTTTTCTCTGCAGCTGGATTGGCAGCTGCATGAGACCTCAAGCAGCGCTGCCCTGAGTGAAAAATCCTGAATGAAAAATTGGTTTAGAGATTTTTAAGTTATAGAGGTTCAAATGTTTACTATGTAAATATTTACAAACTTCTGCAAAAACTCTAGAAAATGTTGAAGTTTGTAACTTCTATGTGCTTGCAGGCATAGACTTAACATTTGATATGTATATCCATAGTCAGTGTATCCTGGTGTCTAACATGACTGGATAAACTGGTTTAGCAGTTTTAAATTTGCAGTAGAAAAAAATATTAGTAACATTTTCTCACATATTTACTGTACAGTAGCATATAGACGAACCATCCTGAATTCTTTTTGTGGAATTTAACATTAACAATGCACATATCACTACTTCATTTGTAAAGCTGGGCTGATATTTTTGCAGTCCTACTATTCCTCTCTGGTTGACTATTCCCCCTCCTCTCTTTTGGTATAGCAAGATTGACTAAGTAGAACTACCGATCCCACTGATATACTCTTTGCTCTTTACAGTGACAAACTCCCTTAAAATGTGTTAATTACTCCTTTTCCTATTGACCTACCCTGTTGGAATAGCCAGACTTCTTCCTTCCTGCTGCCCCAGACATTGTCTTCCCAAACTACATCTTTTTGAGTACCTCTAAGTCCCAGACTTGCATGTACATCAGGCTTCCTGGACTATAAATTTACTGGATGTCATCCTAAAATATCCTACATTCAGGTTGCACTTGTTGACATCATGTGCTTCCTTGCTCCAACCTGGGGGTCTACCACTGTTGTGCTACCCAGCTCAGTTGTCCATTTCTTGGTGAAATTGTGCATCTAACACCTGAACCTGGTGACCTTCTGCACTATCTGCCTCTCATGTTCCTATCTTTTAATAGGAATCTTCCAGGTAAGGCTGCATAAAATTAGTAAATTCCAGATTTATGGAATTTTTCATGAAATTAAATTTATGGAATGTTTCATGAAATTATACAATTTGATTTGACTTTAAGTACAGATGTTATTTTGTAGGGCTGTGTGAATACCTTTTCCCAAATATTAAGCCAAATATTCAGTATTAGGGTCCCAGATATTCAGCATTCAGTATTCGGTCAGGAAAGTTACCTTATTAGAGACTTGCTACAGAAGTCCTTAAAATGGCTTCAGGAGGAGGAGAGGTCACAGCACTTTGGCTTGTACACCGGTGCCAGAGGATGACTTCTGCTGCTGGTGCTTCAGGAGGAGGATGCAGAGGTGACAATCCCTATATGGTCAGAAAGGGCTCAAGAGGTACTATAAGAATAAGATATGCCACACCCTTAAATAATTTGAGCCATTAAAAAAATCAAGTAATAAAACATAATGATTCCCATAGGATAACACTGGAATTTCATCAGACCATAACTCCATCAATATTTGGAGTTAAGTGACAATCTCTATATGGATACAAAGGTCTCAGGGGATTCTATAAGAATAACATATGCTGCACCCTTAAATAATTGTGGCCTTCAAAAAAAACAAATACCGGTTGTAAAACATAACAATTCTCTTAGGATAACACTAGAAATTCAACAGGCCATAATTTTGTCAATATTGGGAGTTAAGTGACAGTCTCTGTATGGTCACAAATGTCTTGAGGGGTACTACAACAGTAACATATGCTACATCCTTAAATAATTGTGGTCATTAAAAAAAATCAAGTAATAAAACATAATAATTCCCATAGGATAACACTGGAACTTCATCAGACCTTAACTCCATCAATATTTGGAGTTAAGTAACAATCTCTATATGGTCACAAGGGTCTCAGGGGTTCTACAAGAATAACATATGCTACACCCTTAAATAATTGTGGTCTTTAAAAAAAGCAAATAATAAAACATAACGATTCTCATAGGATACAACTGGAACTTCAACAGACCATAACTCTGCTAATATTTCGAGTTGAGTGACAGTCTCAATATGGTCATGACAGTCTCAAGGAGTACTACAAGAATAACATGCCATACCCTTAAATAATTGTGGTCATAAAAAAGCAAGTAATAAAACCTAACCATTCCCATTGGATAAAACTGGAACTTCAACAGGCAAATAAATAACTCTGTCAATATTTGGAGTTTAGTGACAATCTCTTTATGGTCACAAAGGTCTCAAGGGGTAATACAACAATAACATATACTGCACCCTTAAGTAATTGTGGCCACTAAAAAAGCAAGTAATAAAACATAGTGATTCCCATAGGATAACACTGGAACTTCAACAGGCCATAACTGTCAATATTAGGAGTTAAGTGACAATCTCTATATGGTCACAAAGGTCTTTAGTTGTACTACAAGAGTAACATATGCTGCATCCTTAAACAGCTGTGATCATTAAAATCAACAAGTAATAAAACATAATGATTCCCCTAGAATAACACAGGAGCGTATTTATTTATGGCATTTTGATAACTGGGTGAGCACACTGAGACCAGAAGTCCCTTTTTCAGGAAAAACTCAGATTTAGTTACATACCTTGCTAACAAGCAGTTCAACAGGCCATAACTCCATCAATATTTGGAGTTAAGTGACAATCTCTATTTGGTCACAAAGGTCTCAAGGGGAACTATAAGAATAAGAAATGTTGCACCCATAGATAATTGTGGCCATTAAAAAATCAAGTAATAAAACATAATGCTTCCCCTAGGATAATACTGTAACTTCAGCAGGCCATAATTCATCAATATTTGGAGTTAAGTGACAATCTCTATATGGTCACAAAGGTCTCAAGGGGTACTGGAAGAAACGATGGTGCTGCAAATGCAGTAGATAGATAGCAGCACCTGCACACTATTCTGACAGCAGCTGAGTAATGGACTGCTTATACAAGCAAAGGATAAATAAGCATACCTTGCTTTTGTTACCACAATGTGTGTCCACTTCATCATTCCTCTGCTGTCAATGGTACTTCTTACCCAACTGGATCAGCAGATTGCTGTCAGTGTGCTGATGCCACTCTCTAAGTTACAAGAAGGGTTCCTGCTATTCTGCTGGCACCTCAACCCTCCTGTAATATGTCATATGCGTGGCTTCAACTGAGCCTTTGGAGTCAGCACTATAGTCTCTCTATCTATTGAATTCTGTGCTACACACTCAGATTGAGCAGATTGCATGGTGTTCCTGGCTTTGAGCTCCAATAACAGCCTCTGATTGGCCAACAAAGCTCTTTGAGATTTTGAAATCTAACCTACAGAATAGTATGTCATGAATAGTGGCCGAATAGTGGACTATTCAGAACATCTATCTGAATATTCGGCAAACCTACTATTCATGGTATTTGGGAAATACTATTTAATACATGCACAGCCCTATTGTACAATTTCTGGCAGCAAGCAATTGATAAAATTGGCATGCACAGTCTCTTTGTAAGGTCTAAGAACCTGCCAAATTTCATGGTATTGCATTCTGTAGTTTTAAAGTTTCAGGGGCTTATATTTGTAGTATACATTCTTGCAAAATAAATTTTTTAAATGTTGTGAAAGTTTGAATCTTTTTAATTCAGTCCCATTTAAAGCTGCAAATATGAACTTTTTTTTAGAAATAACCTTGTTGTATAGTAGTTTAAATGTTTCAACTCTGGTTAAATTTGAATATGTTGTTTTAAAATTAGAGGGAAAGAACTAAAATTAAAATTTTGGTAACATTTGGTAGGCTATACTGTAACTCAGTCCCATTTGAAGCTAGAAATCTGAAATGATGTTCATATACAAATGTGGGGATGATCTGTATACCTGTCAAATTTTATAACATTTCAATTTATACTATCAAAATTATACTAAAATTATGGAAATTTAAATTTTGGCAAAATGTTTGGCTATCTATAACTGAACTCCAACTGAAGCTTCAGATTTAAAACATGGTGTGTATACCCATGTTGAATTCTTCTAAACATGGTGTGTATACCCATGTTGCATGCTTCTCTATACACAGACATTGTGGAGAAATTTGGATAAAAAATTTTAAAATTATCTCAAAATAACTGAAAATGTTATTTTGATTAACTGTTGGGCCACCCATAACTCAGACCCCTTTCAACCTATGAATCTGACATTTGACCAACATTGGTATGTCATTAGGTACTGTGTACTTTCCAAATGGGGTGTTAATTGGATGTGTACATTTAAAATTATAGTGAAATAACTAAAATTTAAAATTTGGAAAAATTCCATGGGAGTTTGGTAAAAATAAAAATTCACAAAATTCCACGGAATTGGAATGGTTGTTCCATGGGGATTTCACAGGTGGAATTTTATATTTTGCACAGCTCTACACTGGTTAGCTCAAGTTTTGAATATGCTGTCCAGCATGTATGAAAGGCAGTCTGAACAACATTTCTCTCCTTTCTTTCCATTGAGTGAGAAATGAGGAGAGGATGGTGGAAAAATAGAATAGTAAAAAGTAAGTTGTATGACTTTGACATATCATTGTCAGCAGATGACTTAGCCTGTCAGAATGTCTGGGGCCTAGTTTTCATTATAGTTTTGAAATGGGTCAGACAAAAAAGGAACCTGATTGGCTGAGGAGCTCATAACCCAGTGCTGATATCCCAGCACAACAGCAATAGAAGAAGATTTGTCACCTATCCTGACTTAATTACCAAATAAATAATTACACTACCATTTTTGTTTTCCCAAAAATGGCCACACTAAAAATGGCTGCCATGGCAGCAATTCATTTTAAATCCCCAAGAAGTTCTGTTTCTGTATTGTAATTTTGTTCCCACATACCTGGATGATCTCCACTTCTGATGCTGTAGATTGCAGCTGTCTCATTCACATGTGCAGCTCTACCTGCCTGGGAAGTCTCTGCTCCTGATGGTGCCGACTGTGGCTCCTCTATTATTGGCTCTTGTTGCCAGCAACTGTGACTCCTCACAAAGCTGACAACAGCAGCTCTTCACCATCTCTGTGACCTCTCTGCCACACATCAATTCTGCCCACTGTTTTAATGACTGGCTCCATTATATCTCAGGATGGAGCAGACAAAAGTGTCAGTGACCACTGCACACACCAAACAGCCCTAATATCTGCCTTGGTAACATTAACTAAGCCAGAAATGCATTAACTGCACAGTATCTGTTTTTACCACTAAATCCACAGCTTGCTACCATTTACCTAACTTTGTCCTACAGCAGTTTTTATTTACGTGTGGTGTTCTCTGCTGGCTAGAACCCATCACTGCAAATAGCACTATATTTTTCTTTTGTAACTTTTTTCTACATTTTACTTGTTTAAGTAATTTAAATTTGAAAAGAAAGACTAATAATTTATTGGAATAATTTCATAATCACAATAAGGATCTTTAGGGTGTGTGTTGTGATGGTATAAAAACACTTACCAAGTGGTGGAAGCACTTTGCCTCTGACCTCATGCTTCAATCCTCCCAAGGCATACTAGGATCACAGTACAATGCACACCCTGTCATCCTTTATTGCTTAGAGTTATATCTATAGTTATAATTATATGAGTTGGAAATGCTTACAGTTCAATGAAAGGCAGCTACAGCAACGTTTAACCAGGAAGGATAATAGATGTGGTAGAAAGTGGATTGTAAATGCCACCCCAACTGAAGTAAAATCTCATTTTTTTTTGTAAAATGGGAACAGAGCCACTCTGACACCATAAATAAGAATTACAGTATTTGGGCTAAGTCAACTTAAATTTGTGACATGACAAGTAACTTCTCCTTATCCTGAATATTACAGTATAATATAAGATAAATATTCAATGTAGAAGTCAAAAGGGAGCAGCATACCAATATTCAAAACTGAAAAAATTAATTGTACAGTAAGTGTGACATTTTATATTATCAGGAACTACATTATACTAGCATGGTAGCACCAGTATAGTTACAGTAGAGCGGCAAGTTCAGTGTAAACCCCCTAACTCTGCACCTTAATATGGTCAGTGTTGTTCATCACAATTGCCTGAAATTTGGCAGGTATTGTCTGGAAGGCAATGTCTAAATATGTGAAAAGTTTTGTGAAGGCAGCTTGTGCAGTTTCTCTGATCTGCATATGTAATTTTCCTGAAGACATCTAATTTTATTTGCTATACTTAACATGGGGTTTTAATTTTGCTCTCACATACAGCCTCCATGGAATGGAATTTTTATGGCTGCATGATGTCAACATGCTGACATATTGCTATGCGTAGGAGAAATTACTGTAAAAGCATGTGACAGGAATGTAAGACTGTGGTCTTCCACTGAGTAGTTTAGTTCAGTCATGACTCACATTACTCCACTGTTCTCTCATTTTCTACAGTGGTGTGTGTGTTTGCATCCCTGCCTGCAGTAGATAACACTATTTCTAGAGCTCCTTTAATAATTGTGCCTGTTAAAAGAGCTTAAGGCAATAATTGCTATAATTTCTATTGAAACAAATTCATCATTTTAAGAGCATATAAGATAAGTAGCTCTGGAACAGCTTACTTCTGTAAACAATGAAAAGATGATTTTCTTTCCATGTCACTTCTGTTGCACTCTGTCCTGCATTCCACTATTCAGTAATCCAGTCTCTGATTCAGCTCAATTCAGCATTACAAGATATTGTCTTTAAAGAACATGATCATATTATGTGCTTACAATTCTTTTATTGCTGCATATTTACCTGATTCTGCAGCATATGTGTTGATTTCCTGCGTAATGTGTATTTAAAACATGATATTTATATTAATTACACAGTTAATGAAGCTGTGTACCTTTTTGAGGTGACTGTGTTTTATTGCTTCCACCCCCCACCCCCACTCTCAAGTTATCTTGCAACACATTTGAGTTTTAACCCATGATTATCCTGGTAGTTTATCTTCAGCCTTCTTCTGTGTTTTTACAGAGATACATAGAAGTTCATATTTTATCTTAGCTACCTGTTCTTCAGTGAATTTCCCTGTTCATACCCATAAAGGCATTGTGTTTTGACAGAGTTTTTCAAATTCCTCACCACTCTGATTTTATTACAGAATGCTGTTCAATGTCTACCTCCACATTTACATATTTTTTATTTCTATTTGATCAAGCTTCATATCACATGAGGCAAGCTAGGGGAAGGTTCACAGCTATATATTTATAGTGCAATGTACAGTATTTATCTCCTTAATTATCTCATCTCATTAATTCATTTTGTGCATCTGCAGCGGTCTGTATATCGAGGGCCCAGCAATCCTCAAACAGCTGGCTGCCCCTCCATGCATCCAGAGGTCCTGGAAAAGCTTGTAAGGTCCATCATATCCAACCCCTCACTGTAACATAACCCACAGTTCACCTGGGGTTTGAACAGTCAACCTCGGCTTGATGCAGGGGCTGATGACTGGGCTTCAACTATCTAGGAGTCCAGGGCATACCACTTTCACTGAGAGGACTGGATGTGGGCACAGGAAATGGTGAAGAGCAAACACAGGTGAGGGTCTGAGGCAGCCAGGTGCATGAGGCATGGTGGTTAAGGCATGGGTGGAGGATTTGTGACACAAACACAGAGCAGAGACACATGAATCTTGCTTCTGATTGAAAACCTGAAGCTGCAATATTATTATAGCTATGCAGTCACCAGGAGCCAAAACCCCAGTGCTGCTCCCCCATACACTGGGTGCCCAATTCCAGGGTTGAATGGTAAACTAAAATGAAAAGTAAGTATATACTTGCTGCCCAACTCTGGTGCCACCAAACTCCCCCATTTTAACACCATGTGTCCAACCCTGGAGTCAAACAGTAAATAAAAAAAAGTAAGCGGACAATGACAGCAAAACTCTAGTGCTGACAGACCCCCATTCTGACACCAGGTGCCCAGCCTCCAGATCCAAGAGACAATCCAAGAGACAATAAAAAAAAAGTAAGCAGACACTGGAAGCCCAACTCCAGTGATGTTTTAGAAAGAAATATTAGTTGTTTTTTGTACCAATCTATCATTGCTCCAGAAGCGCCCTGTCCTCAGGATCATGAGAACAGCTGCATGGGAGTCTGAGCTGGACATCATTGTCCACCTAGGGACAAATGACTTGGCTCAACATGAGATTAGAGCAGTGCAGAAGGACTTTGTAGAACTGGGGAGGGGCCTAAGACAAGTAGCACACACAATATCCTTCTCAGAGGTGCTGCCTGTCAATGGCATGAGTGAGGCAAGGGTACTTTGCACCATGCAGTTTAATGAATGGTTGAAAAATGGTGTGGGAGCACAGGGTTTGGCTTCATTGGGGACTGGGGTTCCACTTGGAGGGACACCAGCCTATACTGGCAGGATGGTCTACATCTGTCTAGGAAGGGAACAAGTCTTTTGAGCAATTGGTTTAAATGCTTCATTGGCAAGCTTTTAAACTAGTCAAGGGGGGAGGCACTGATAAGCAGCAGGAAAACCCCAGCCTCTCCCTACAAAACAGGGTACTAAATGAGAAAAAGACTGAGGTAGAAAGGTCAGTGGGGGATGCTGCAACAGAAGGGAAAGCCATCAAAAAATGGAAAGCAATGAGCACCAATGCCTGTAGTCTGAGTAACAAGCTTCCTGAATTAGTGGCCTTGATGGAGGAGGAACATCTGGATATCGTGGCAGTCACAGAAACATGGTTCGCACAAAACCATGACTGGGACGTAAACATACCAGGATACACTACCTACAGGAGGGACAAAGAGGGTAAAAGAGGAGGAGGAGTAGCTCTTTACATAAGGGAAGGAATCAAAGCAACAGAACAAAAGGGAAAACAGGGAGGAGAAGAAGCACTGTGGGTAAATTTGGAGACTGGCAATGGCACCACAATCTGCACAGGGGTTGTATACAGACCCCCTTCTCAGGGGGAGGAAATAGACAAAGAAACGGTAGAAAGTATACTTAGTATGGCAGAAAATGGGGAGATATTGCTGATGGGCAATCTGAATATGCCAGATGTTAGCTGGAGTGCAGTTGCAGCAGCCACTTCGAAGAGTGGGGTTATTCTAGATGCCCTACAGGGGGCATGCCTTAGACAACTAGTATTGGAGCCCACTCAAGAGGGAGCAATCTTAGACCTGGTTCTCTCAAATGGAGATGAAGAGAGGATCACAGATGTAGAAGTGGGTAGCCATCTGAGAACTAGCGACCATCGAACAGTATGGTTCACAATAAACACAGCAATAGAGTCAAGCCATACAAAGGCAAGGGTACTGGACTTTGAGGGATGACTTTGCTAAAATGGGTGAGTGCCTAAGGATGCACTAGCAAATGGGCAGGAAGGAGGGTGGAAGAACAATGGGGAATAATAAAACTGCAATCACAGAGGTAACAAGCCTTTGTGTAAACAAAATAAACAAAATTAAATGATGTAAAACCACTATGGTTCTCAAAGGAAGTGGCAGTGAAGGTTCAAGAGAAAAAGAAAGCTTTCAGGAAGTACAAGGAATCACAGAAGGAGCAGGACAGAGAACTGTATCAGTTAAAGCAAAAGGAAGCTGGGAAGGCAGTCAGAACAGCAAAGGCCCAAACCGAGGAAAAGATAGCCAACTCAGTTAAGAAGGGATAAAACCTTTCATAGGTACATCAGGGAGCAAAGAAGACCAAGGGAGGATAGTGAGGCTTAATAAAGGGGAGGGTGGGCAGAGGTGACTGTGAAAAGGCAGAGATACTAAACAAATATTTTTGCTCAGTATTTACAAAGGAAGAGGAGGTACCTAAAACAAACAGTAGAAACACTCTGGATACAGAAGTTGATACCAGCCCATTTACAGAAGAAAGAGTTCTGAAAGAACTCTTAACAATGAAGGTGGACAAAGCAATGGGCCTGATGATTCATCCCAGAATTCTAAAAGAACTAAGGGTAGAATTAGTGAAACCACTGACTACCCTGTTTAAAAATCATGGGAGGATGGGGTGGTACCGAGGACTGGAGGAGGGCAGATGTGATTCCCCTTCACAAAAGTGGGAGCAAAGGCAGAAGCGAAACTACAGACCTGTTAGTTTAACCTCAGTGGTAGGGAACATGATGGAATCACTTCTGAAGGAATGAATTGTCAAGTATCTAGAGGCCAGAGGGACACAGGACCCAAGGCAGCATGGATTCACAGCAGGAAGGTCATGTCAGACAAATCTGATAGATTTCTTTGACTGGGTGACCAAAGTAATAGATCAGGGAGGGGCTGTGAACATGGCCCACCTAGACATTAGCAAGGCATTTGACACAGTTCCACACAAAAGATTAATATACAAGTTAGCTAGCCTGGGAGTGGGTCCCAAGATGACAGCCTGGGTAAAAAATTGGCTGGAGAATAGGACACAGAGAGTAATAGTAAATGGAGGTCACTCTGAAGGGGGGGGTTACAAGTGGGGTACCGCAGGGTTCAGTGGGACTGGTCCTCTTCAATGTCTTTATAGCGACATTGCAGAGGACTGGAAGGAAAAGTATGTCTCTTTGCAGATGACACAAAGATCTGCAGCAGAGTTGATGCACAAGGTGGAGGTGGAAAGGATGAAAAGGGACTTGCAAAGTTAGAGGAATGTCAAATGTATGGCAGCTTAGATTCAATGCTAAGAAGTGCAAGGTAATGCACCTGGAAACAAAACCCAGGGAAGAGTACACAATGGGGGTGAGATACTAACAACAACAAAAATGGAAATGGACCTGGGGGCAGTCATATCAGATGACCTAAAGGTGGGCAAGCAATGTGAGAGGGCAGCAAGGAGGGCTGGGGGGATACTTGGATGCATAGGGAGAGGCATCACCAGTAGAAAACAGGAAGTTATTATCCCTCTGTACAGACAGCTGGTCAGATCCCATCTGGAGTACTGCGTGCAGTTCTGGAGACCCAGTCTTCGCAAAGACATAGACAGGATGGAAGCTGTCCAGAGGAGGGCAACTAAAATGGTGCAGGGTCTGCACCGGAAGACATATGAAGAGAGACTTAAGGAGCTTATTATGTATAGCCTCGAGGAAAGGAGGGAGAGGGGGGACATGATAGAAACTTTCAAGTACCTCAAGGGAATCAACAAAGTCCAAGAGGGTAGCATCTTTCAAAAAAAGAGGTGTGCAAGAACAAGAGGGCACAATTTGAAGATAGAGGGGCGGCTCAGAGGTAATTTAAGGAAGTATTTTTTCACAGAGAGGGTTGTGGATGCATGGAACAGCCTTCCAGAGGAGGTCATGGAGTCAAAAACAGTGGTGGAATTCAAGCATGCATGGGACAGTCATAAGGCAATTCTAAGGGGTGGGGGTAGGAAGAAGTAGGCTGCTGGTTAACTAGGATCTGCAGCTTATCCAGTAGGCAGGGAAATGGGCAGTCTGGGTGGGTCAAGCGGTCCTTATCTGCCATCAAATTCTATGTTTCTATGTTTATTGACATCCAGAACAGTGACAGCACAATGCCTACACTCGGTATTGTGCCATCAATAACCAATGTGTTTTTTATGGGGGGCTGCAACCCCTGTACCTTCCATATTTAAATATAATCAACTCCAGGTCAGAGTTGTTTCAAGGAGGGGACACAACACTGAGAGAAGCTACATGGGTGAACTACAGATCATTACAGTCAGTTTCATTGCAATGGTATTTTTTTGTCTTTCGCGGTTTTGGTTTTGCTGTACTGTGGACCACTGCATTGCTCCCTGCTATTCATAGTACTATTGCACTTTTGTGTACTTGCTACTCATACATCAAATAAAAAACAGCTTTATTCCATAGTCCACAGTAAAACTTTATCCAACTTCATAAAAAATCATATGTGAATTCATAGGATGAATATTCAAAACAACAAAAGTGCAGTAGTGAAATGAATAGCAGGGAGCACTGCTACCCCAGATTGGGGCAAACATAACTTAAGTTTCACTCCAGAAGCAGAGCTTCATCAGAGTTAGTAACTTAATGCAGAAATGCCCTTATATTATCCACCACCAGTGATGTGTACAAATTACAAATGTAAAACAACAAATGTGACACATCCTCAGTTCCTACGCATGAGTATGACTTAAATATAGTTTTTAATTTATTTTAAGTATTTAGAGTTGTAGCACAAAACCGGAAGCCAGAAGACTCACTACTTCTGGTTTCAGATCTTCAAAGGGAGCCCTGTAGTGAGTGGAGTGAATGTGCACAGGGCCACACACAGAGACGTGAGCTGAGGACATCTGGGTACCTGGGCTACCACAGTATATCTCTATCCTACGAGGTAAGGGGAGTATAGACTAGGTAGGCATTTCATCAAAAGAAATTCATCCAAAATGGCAACAACTATTAAAGGGCAGGATATAAAGAAGTATTGCATCAAATGCTGCATGTATGCAGAAGGTGAATTGGTCCCCAAGTCTGTGTATGACAAATGCATTCTAGTAGAAGTGCTACAGTCAGAAATTGTAACTCTCCAGCAGAGGGTCCAGTTTCAGACAAATATTAGCACACTGGAGCATTTCATTGATACAGTAGCAAAGCAAATAGATGAGGAAACAAACTTACAACAGCAGTGATCAACTAGCCCAATTAAACAGGATACAGCATCCAGGATGAATAAATTAGAAGGAGGCAGGGAAGTGGAAGACTGGTGTACAGTACATAAGACCACCAAAAAGAGCAGAAGGAACATTGGGGGCTTGTCAAATATGCTTACTCCAAATAGGTTCATTTCCTTGCAGATGTCACAGACCAGACTTATGAGGATAAGACAACTAGCCAGGAGGTACAGTTGCCTCCCATTAATAGTGAAGCAGCAATTCATGAAACAATTGATATGGAAACCCAAAAGAGGGTTTTATCACCATCATCAGGAGAGTGTACCTCATGATGTTTTGGTGATAGGGACTGTATGCTGTGGTATACTGACCATATGCTGTGTAAAAATCATAACAACTACACAACAGTCAGTATACTATCAGGGGCTGGAATAGACATTGTCAGGCAGCTCCTTCCAGGTCTTCTTAATAATACATCAGAGCCAATCACATTATTACACATCGGGTGTAACGTTATGAGCAAGAGGAACTTTATTGACATCCAGAGATATTTTGAACAGGTAGGGATGGCCTTAAAGACAAGGTTGCGACCTATTGATCTCGGCCTATCTCCCAGTCCCTCAAGCAAGCCCAGCAAAAACTAAAGACATACTGATGCTTAATGGGTGGTTGAAAAGTTGGTGTTTAGAGATGGCCACACTTTTGTAAAACATTGGGACAGTTATCAGGATTTGGGATGTTTGCTCAGGATGGACTACATCTTAACAAAGGGAAGAGAATTCTGACACATAAGCTAAAACAGGAGATCATAAGCATTTAAACTCCACGGGGGACACCAACTCAAGGGGAGCACCTCCAGAAAATTGGAGATGACAAAATGGAATTCTTATTAGTTAATGCGAAGCCTCATCAATAAGTTTTATGAACTTTTCTACATTTTACATGAGATGAAAATACAGATTTGTGCCATAATTGAAACATGGTGGAAAAGCAAAGACACCTGAGATAGGCATATTCCTGGATATCTTATATAGCAGGGTCAGGCTACACTCAAAGGGAGGAGGGGTAGCCCTGTATATAGCCGATAGCATCATATCTGGACACATTGACACCTCTCACTGGAATACTGCAGAGATATTATGGATTAAAATTTCCCCACCACATAACACTAAGATCAATATAGGAGTATTCTATAGGCCACCCTCCAACTCCCATCCAGAGGACACAAAACTGTTAGACTTTATTAACAAAATAACTTCAGCAGATAATGTTATACTGATAGGCGACTTCAACCTCCCAGGGATAAACTGGTCTACTCTGAATGCAAAAACTTCAACTGAACTGCGCTTCATGTAAGCATTTATGCTGGCTGGTATGGAACAGTCTGTGACAAAGAACAGTAGGGGGAGCATGTATTAGGGTATTAGACTTGGTTCTGAGCAATATGATAAATAACATTCAGGACTGCAGGGTTTAGCACCTTTAGGCTCATATGATCATTCTATGGTGGGATTTTGCTTCAAGGAAAACCTGGGAGACCACAGGTAACACTGTATTCTACAACTATAGGAAGGCAGACTTCCATAGTATGAGAAAGGAACTGCTGAGTGGGGATGGGAGACAGATTTCAATAAACAGCCACTGCAACAGATGTGGAAAGTATTAATCAACACAATTACCAACTTATTGCAAAGATATATACCATCTGAAGAAAATGCAATGGTGCAAAAAATCTTACTGCCATGGCTGACACCAAGGGTTAAGAAATCCATCAGAAAGAAAAATAAGGCCTATACTAGGGTAAGAAAAGTGGTCAGCAGGCGTGCTAACAAAAAGAAATATAAATCAGACCACAAAAAATCATGAACTTATATTGGGTAACAAAGTCAAAGATAATTATAAATCTTTTTACTCATATATAAATAACAAAAAGGGAGGCACTAAAATAATTGGTCCACTAAAAAACACTGACGGGACTTTAATCACTGACAACCACATGATGGCTGAGCACTATAACAGCTATTTTACCTCAGCCTACAACAATAAAACACTAGGAACCAAGGACCATTTAGACTATGGTGCAGAGCATAGCCTGGAGCTGGAAGCAACAGACATTAGGAAAAGAGTCCAGCAGGTAGATCAAATTAAGGTGCAGGGACCAGATAGGCTGCACCCCAGAGTCATTAAAGAGCTGGCAGGACCATTGACATCTCTCTTCCAGAAATCCATTGATCAGGGAGAGGTGCTGGAGGTCTGGAGGCAGGCAGAGGTGATACCAATAGATAAAAAGGGAACAAGATAAGATGTAGACAATTATAGGCCAGTATAGCTGTACTGGGGAAAATCTTGGAAGAACTCATCAAAGACTGCATCACAGAATTTCTACACTAGACAGGGGACATTGATCAAACACAACACATGTTTACCAAGGGATGATTATGCCAGACCAATCTCTTGGACATTTATGGCAAGGTCAGCAAAGCACTAGATAGAGGAACTTGGTGGATATCATTTTTATGGACTTTGCTAAGGCATTCGACAAAGTCCCACAGTGGGAACTGGTTGATGCCTTAATAGAACATGGGATTCATGGGAACTTATCCTGCTGGATAGCTGCATGGCTATCTAACAGGAAACAGAGGGTATGCATCAAAGGCTCATACTCGGAGTGGGCTGATGTGACCAGTGGGGTGCCTCAGGGATCCGTGCTGGGCCCATGTATATTTAGCATATATATCTCATCCATGAGAGCCAAAACAAGAGTTTGGGAATTTAAATTTGCTGACAATACACGGATTGGGCTAGTTGTAAATAATAATGAGGAAATATAATATAATATAATATAATATAATATAATATAATATAATATAATACAATACAATATAATATAATATAATATAATATAATATAATATAATATAATATAATATAATATAATATAATATATATAGCACAGTAGTGCTACTATAATTAGGAGGTTGAGTACCCCATTTAAGGTTAAATCTGAAATTTGGCACCTTAATAACTTTGCCATTATGATGGATTAGTCTGTAATTTGGAATGCATGGTCTTGTACCATAGATTGCTGGATCTGGCAAGTTGTGTTATGGTCAGATATATGGTTGCAGAGCTACAGAGCACCAAAAACACATAAATTATGGTTCTTTGCACATTTTTTTGCTCGTGCCTACAGGGCGCACAATTTACATAATTGGTCCGAAAACTTCAGAGAACATGCAGCCGGGGTTCCCGATGTGCCTTTTGAAGATTTCATGAAAAAATATTAAACAGTTCAAAATTTATTCAAAATACACTGAATCCCATTATAGTCTATGGGAAAGTTAAAATATGTGACAGTGTCTCAAATGCCATTTTTACTGTCGCAAATGACCATTTTACTTTTGCAGATTGGCCATTTGTTTTCATTTGGTGGTCAGAAAAATATTTGGCATTTAAATTTGGGACCCTCTAGGGACACAATTCTTGTGTTCATCTAGTGAGACCCTGAGGATGCTATCCATGTCTTTGTTTGGAGTAAAACACCCTAGAAATATGTTTTCATATTTTTTAAAAAGTAGGGCTGCAAAGTCCTTTCACAAATGTGACACTCTGTGATTTGTTTTGCGAAAGTGTCACTATGTGCAAAAAGTAATTTGTGAAAGTATGCCCAAAACAATAGGAAATCTTGCCACCCTGCTGAAAAACAACAGTTAGGTCTTTTGGTACATTTCAGGAAAAACAGCCAACACCCACAGATGTGACTTTCAGTGGTTTGGTGCCAAAATAGAAGGGCTGCAAAGTTAAGCCGCCAAAGTTGACAATTTTTCCCATAGGATAACATTATGGCTTCGCCTTTCGTTTCAGGTCCGGTATCTAGCAAATGGTGCGAGATATGGACTTTCATCGCTAAAATTGCTTAGCCTACTGGGAGGCTAAGTACAGAACTAACCATAGAAAGTCATTAATAATATAAGATTTTTTTTCTATGTAGTACGGTTCCTGAGATATAAGCAATTTAGTATTCCAAGTGCTCATTTTCTGGTCCAAGGGCCATTATTATGCCACATTCTTTGTATTCACTGTGCTTCTGAATGCACCTTTTTGGGACAAACAGCATGTACATTTGCGTTACTGTTACCGTTAGTGTTTGCGTTTACGTTTCCGCTTGCATTTCTGTTACTGTTTGTGTTAGTGTTTTCGTTTGCATCACCGTGTGCATTACCGTTTGCGTTACCGTTACCATTTGCGTTTCTGTTACCATCCTCATTAGCATTTCCTTTTGCATCACCATGTGCATAACCATTTGCGTTTGCTTTTCCGTTTGCGTTACTGTTTCCTTTGTCATCACCGTTGCCGTGTGCATTTGCATTTCCATTTGTGTTACTGTTACCATTTGTATTTTAGTTACCATTTGCATTTGCATTTCCATTACCATTAGCATTTGCACTTGCATTTCCATTGTAGCTTGCATTACTGTTTTCTTGTGTGACACTGTTGCCATTACCGTTACAGTTTGCATTTGCATTTGTGTTTCCTTTTTTGCATTACTGTTACCATTTGCATTTCATTTACTGTTTGCGTTACAATTTCTGTTTGTGTTTATGTTTCCACATACCAGTCACTATTTATAGTGCACATTATCAAAAAGAAGGGAAATTCATGAAAAACTCAGTTTAATGTGTCAGTTAGGTTGTTCCACAGCAACAAAAGTGAAGGGGTCGATTATTGAGGTTACCACACCTTGCACACACACACACACAGCTCCACCACAGGCATCAGGGTGTGTGTTGGGGTCATCAGCCTAACTTTCACCCCATTCTCCTATTCTGCATCACCTCAGCTTAACTTTACACATGGGACTGGTGAGAGTTGGGCCGGCGACTGGCCGCTTTCGCCCGATGCCTGGTGGTGAGAATGAGTAAAAGTATAACTCCCTCACACTGAATTTCCTCACTTTTATCAATATGGAACAACCCTAATTGATGCATTAAATAAAGTTTTTGCCATGACTATATATATACAGTATATATATATATACACACACGTACACACACACATATACCATGGGGGTGAGAGCTTTCTCAGTAGGCTATCCTGTGTTATTTTTACTAGAGTGAGGATAAATCCTGATGACATCAGCAGAGTGAGGATATCGACATTGATCCCCACTCTGTTGATGTCACCAGAGTGAGAGTATATTCACTACAGCTTGCATTCTAACTGAAACTGCTTCAGAAAACAGTTTATCTTTCTCACTGAAGCTGCAGCTTACTCAATTAGCTTTGCAAAGCACTCTCACCTGTCTCCCATTGTGATTCTAACACTCCTAGCCCATTACTGTGTTGATCTCAGCTTCAAAACAACTGAATTCTAAACAAAACTCTTTTACAAAGCAGTTTTTCTTTCTTAGTGCTACCGGCAGCAGTTTCTCTTTCTCACTGAACCTATAAACTTACTCAATTAACTTTGCAAAACACACTCACCTGTGTTTCTAACTCCCAGTCCATTCAGAACACACACACACACACACACTCTCACTGACACCATACACACAGAATGAGCAGGCAACACACAAAAACAGAAAAAATGTTCCTAAAGCTCTCACCTCTGTGGTATAAATCACGCACATGATGTGCAGATTTTGGAATGTGGAAAAACATTTTTTTAACAATTACATGTACTAAGCATCTTTTAGAAAATATGCCTTATGGGTAGATAATTCCAGGTCGGATGTTGTACCTTTCATTATCTTTATTGCCATTTGTAACTTTATGAGCCTCTTTGTATCCAGAGAATGTGTCACATTAGTAACAGATTGCTAATGTCTCTTTCATATATGACAGTGTATGCCATATTACATGTAATATGACAAATTTTAAATAGAACCTTTAACACCAAAACACCAGACTAATTCCTGATATCATGAACATTCACAAAAATTACTTTGTAGCCCTAATGGCTCTGACTAGAATTTGTTTTTTCTGAAATGTTCAGAGTAGAAGTGTGCTGTGCCAAGGTAATGCCTTTGAAAGGTTTTGTGAACAAAATATGAAACAATTCCAGAGTTATAAGGATTTAACTTTTTTTGTTGTTTTTTTTTTATTTTTTGCTGTTTTGGACATGCTCAGTAGGGATTTTGGATAACATTCTAGCAACACAAAAAAAATTCCATCTCATAGACCATTTTGTTTTTCTACCACTTACTTCTCATGGCACAAAAAAACATGTCATGACTTGGCCAATCTTTCCTCTCTAAACTACAAATTATAAAAAATACATAAAAATTATGTAATTTTAAAATCAAGCACCTGCACCTTGCTAAACATCATCCATTTAGCTAGAATCTGGTGGATGTTTTGTTTTGTTTGTTTAATTGCCCAGAAATTTATTTTCTGGGCAACCACTATCCAGGGTGCCTAGCTTAGTGAGAGGAGCCATTTTCCTGCATTCTCTGTATGAGAATAGTATACCTTTCTTGAATGATGATGCCATAGCTAGAGTCATGCTGCCAGCTTCTGTTCAAGCAGTGAGCTGGTGAGTCCCTGTTCTCTCTGTCTCAGTTTCATCCCAAGTACTGTTTCTTTCTACCTCCATGTTGTCCCCTTCCCCCTTCCTGATGTTTACATACATATAGACATTTTCTGTCTCTCTATCTATCTATCTATCTATCTATCTATCTATCTATCTATCTATCTTGCAAGCAAATTTGTTAATGCATCAGTTAGGGTTGAACGTAATGCCAAAAAAGCATGGAAATTAGATGTCAGGGTTTCTAAATCTAACTCCCCACCACCAACCCCCAAGCAGCAAAAGGACAAGACCACACAATCACCCATAGACAGCCATCATCAGGTAAGACAAACAATATAAAACTGTTTCCAGAAGACAAAAATGCAGTAGCACCAATGTGCTGCATTCATGGATTGTATATGTGGCTGCATAAGCACAAGCCCCACAGGAATCTCTGCTTCTGCAGTCACACCTGTGTATGAGTACATGTGGCAGAAGAAGTGCACACCCCATGGGGACTGTGCATCAGCAGACAGATATCCCATGGGTCCTGTGCCTCAATGGCCAGAAGTACTCATGCGCAGATATAAGGTACCTCACTAGATAGCATGATCCACTGCTGCATGGTTTTCTACATGCAACTGCATAACTCACAAACTGCTACTCCCTTGAAAAATTTCAAAATCTGCTGCTGAAACCATGATACCCGCATTGCAACATTACTTTTGTCTGCATAACTGCAGGTCTCACAAGAATTACATTTCGACAGGGATTTGAAGGTTTTCTGTACTGGGTACATGTGGTGAAGTGATAAAAAGGTTATGTTGAACATTTGGGCTGAAAATTATTTAAGATAGCACAGTTATGACTATTTGTTGCAATTTCACTATGCCTGTACGTAACTTAATGTGTTGAAGCACAGAGGCCAGAGATCTCCATGTTTCCACAGCTAGAATCATATGTGCATCTGTGAAGGGTTGGGAGTGCAGGGTCTGAAGGACCCTGTGATCCCACAGTAAATTAAAGATACTACTATACTATCTGAAAAAGTGAGGAAATTAATTTCAGTAAACTTTGTTAATGCATCAGTTAGGGTTGAAGCAACAAAAGTAGGGAAATGAGATGTTAAAGTTGAGCCCCAAACACCTCTCACCCAACCCCATCAGCCCACCCAACACCCACCCTCCACAGATCAACAGGCAGTGGGTGTGCCTTGGGGACATCTGGCCTAACTCTCTCCCCATTTTCCTATACTGTACCATGTCAAATTTCTAATACATGGAATGGGGTGAGAGTTAGGCCATGACTCCAAGGCACACCCCAATGCCTGGTGGTCTGTGGAGGGTGGGTGTTGGGTGGGCTGGTGGGAATTGGCAGAGAGACATTAGGGCTCAACCCCATGTCTCATTTCTACTTTGTTCTAATTTTAACTGATGCATTAACAAAGTTTTTGATATATATATATATATATCTTCTTTGCAAAAAAACTTCATTAATGCATCAGTTAGGGTGAATACCACAGTGACAAAGCAGGAAACTGGCATTAAGGTTTCCAACCTAACACCCACCCAGGTTTCCACCCTACCACCCCACCCCATCCCTCCACCTCCACAAACCAACAGGCATCAGGGTGTGCCATTGGCTTTTTAGGCCTAAGCAGTGCATAATAACCTGGGAAGCAGGTTGGCTTCTGGTTTACTGTATGCAGACTTTATTAGTGAAAGAGACATTTTCTGTTATTTAGCTGGTGCTGGTTATTGTAGCTGTTGCAGGAGCTACATGCCAGCTTTTTAAAGTGCTCCAGTAGTTCCCATATAGAAATATTTAAAATGCCATCAAATCAAAAAGGTGTTTCTGTGATTTACACAGATTACTGTTCAAAACAACAACCTCAACTGTGCTTCAATGATCCACAGTGATATGTAGAGGTAGTCTGTTTTTCTTGTAATCTGTGTAAATCAAAGTAATATTTTAGACTTGATGGCTCTTTAAATGTTATTATGTGGGAACTACTAAACCATTTTCAAAAGCTGGCACATACTGTAGCTGTTTGCATCAAATGTCATGAATAAACTATGATAAAATAAAATAAAAACTAACCTCAGCTTTACCCAGTATGAATGCACAGCATTTGCTGATCACAACTGTCAGTCTAGTTTGATACTTACCCAGCCATGGGTTAATATCTGTAGATTCAGCATGTCTGAAGCTTCAGAGGAGAAGCAGACAAAGTGTTGTATTCAGTGAGCCTCAAAGGACCTATGGCTCTGTAAGTAAAAAGGGTACAGCAAGTTACTCAAGAGAATTATACATTCAGGTTGAGGTTACTGAGGAAGAGGAGGGTAATGGGTCTGAATGGAGTACAAGGGTGAGAATGGTGCAGAAATTGACACAAGTTCCTTTACACAAGAAAGGATCCTGAACGAACTGGAAGAAATAAGAGTTGATAAAGCAATGGGGCCAGATGGGGTGCAACCCCTGGGTCCTTAAAGAACTCAGAGAGGTGGTGGCTGAACCTCTGGCTATCCTGTTTAGCCGATCACTGGAAACAGGGGAGGTACCCAAAGACTGAAAGACAGCAGATGTAGTCCCCTTATACAAAAGTGAGAACAAAGAGGAAGTGGGGAACTACAGACCAGTCAGCCTCACCTCAGAGGTGGGGAAGATCATGGAAGCACTACTGAAGGAGAGATTGATGGAACATCTTGTTGTCAATGGACTGCAGGATCCAAAGCAGCATAGTTTCACCAGGGGGAGGTCATGTCAGACCAACCTCATTGAATTTTTAACTGGGTGACTAGGGAGGTGGATCAGGGAGGGCAGTGGACATGGCCTATCTGGACTCCAGCAAGGCCTTTGACACTGTGCCATATAGAAGACTATTACACAAACTAGGGAATATAGGTGTGGGCAGGACAGTGATGTGGTGGGTGGTAACTGGCTGGGTGGCAGAACACAGAGGGTGGTGGTAAATGGCTTGTCACTCCACAGAGAGAAGAGTGACCAAGTGGGGTACCACAGAGATCAGTGCTGGGACTGGTCCTATTCAACATCTTCATCAATGACACTACTGGGACCTAGAAGGCCAGAATTTCACTGTTAGCTGATGACACAAAGCTCTGAAACAGAGTTGACACACCAGAGGGTGTAGACAGAATGAGAAGGACCTGCAGAAACTTGAAGAATGGTCAGGGGTTTGGCAGTTGAAATTCAATGCAAAGAAGTGCAAGATAATGCATATGGGGCACAAAAACCCTGGCACAATATATCAGTTGGGGGGGTGAGGATATAGCATGCACCAAGCAGTGAAGGGATCTTGGGGTTATCATCTCTGGTGACCTCAAGGTAGGGAAAAAGTGTGACAAGGCAGCAGGTAAAGCAAATAGGATGCTGGGATGCATAGGCAGGGGCATCACCAGCAGGAAAAGGGAGGTCATGATTCCACTATACAAGACACTAGTGAGGCCCCACCTGGAGTACAGTGTACAGTTCTGGAGACCTTACCTAAGTAAGGACATAGACAGGGTAGAGAAGGTTCAGAGGAGGGCAACAAAGATGGTACATTGATTGCATCACAGGTCCTATGAGGACAGGTTGGAAGTGAATATGTACTCCCTGGAGGAGGAGGGAGAGAGAGACATTATAGAGACATACAAGTATCTTAGAGGGAGGAACAAGGTGCAAGAATACACTATTTTAAGTGAAAAGATGTTCAGGACTAGAGGGCATGGGATGAAGTTGGAGGAAGATGATTCAGAGGAAATGTGAGGAAGAATTTCTTCACAGAACAGGTGGTGGTCAAGTGGAACAACCTGCCTAAGGAAGTGGTGGGGGCTGAAACAATCACAGGATTTAAGAATGCATGGGATAGACCTAAAGGAATTCTGGAGGTCAGGGGTAAGGGGCAACAGAGTTCTAGAAAAACATAAACTGAAGTTACAAACTCAAATGGGCAGACTAGGTGGGCCATAGGCCCTTATCTGCAGACACTGTCTATGTATCTGTGTAGGTTGCTGTTAATAGCGTGTTTGAGTCGACATGTCAAGTCTTTTCATGCAAGCCTGAGATTTTGTTTTTGTATACAAATGGACAGCTTGAAAGCAAAGCTATAATTCTGAAAGTAAGAATCAATTTACTGATTTGATCATTTAGAACGGCCGCAGCTGGAAGCAAGTTTAACCTGGGTGGAAGTACTGCCGCAAAAAAAAAAAAAAACTTGTTCTAGTACTCTTGCTATCCAACTTTGGGTTTCTCTTAACTAACCTGAATTAAATCTCAAAGTTTCAAGTTTTAATTAACCCATTTGGTACTCTTCTACTTATTAGAGTTAGTCCACACCTTGTTAAACTGAAAAAAATTGAGACTTGATGGATTTAAACAATCCTAAAGCTATATAATACTCTATGCCAAGTCTGTATCTATTTCTGGTTCATTCTAGAACATTGAGATGGTAAAGGGCATTCAGGTTGGAACTTTTCTTAAATGCAGGAGGCAGTATCAAGAGAAGTAGGGAACCAACAATACACAATGCTGTTGGAAGGTCGAGAGATTCTATAAATTAATTGACACACAGAGAACAAGAATAAGAAAGTACTTACTAAGCTACAAAAAGAAAAGAAGAAAAATTCTATTAAGAACTAGGGCACATTTGTTGTCAGTGCAAAATCATGCTACACTAAATTCACACAGTCGAAAACAGAAACAGAGGTTGTACTCAAGAGCACATTATTAATGATTTTATTGTTCAAACTTACAAATATAAAGTGCAGGTCATACATTAATTTCACCTGATGTGGTATTTGTCTATTTTATGCAATGGTGGCTTGTTGTTTGTTTTTCTCTTTTCCAAATGAAGTTCTACAGATCTAGTCATTTTATGACTGGGCAACTATCATTCCAGTTTGATACTTACCCCAGCCAGGGGTTACTGTACCATCTGTAGATTCAGAGTGGCTGAAGCTTGAGAGGAGGATAAGACAAAATGTTGTGTTCATTGAGCCCAAAAGGGACCTATAGCTCCATAAGTAAAAAGGGCACAGCAAGTTACTCAAGAGACTTATACATTCAGGTTGCTGTTAAGAGTGTTTGAGCTGACATGACAAATCTTTTCGTGAAAGCCTGAGATTTAGTTTTTGTATACAGCTGGACAGCATGAAAGTAAAGCTATATTTCTTGACAATAAGAATCAATTTACTGATTTGATAATTTGGAATGGCCACAGCTGGAAGCAAGTTTAACCTGGGTGGAAGTATTGCAGTAAAAAAAACAAAGCAATTGATGTGCTAGTACTCCTGCTATTAACTTTGGGCATAGTCTAATATTGGGTCTCTCTTAATTAACCTAAATTAAATCTCAAAGTTACAAGTTTTAATTAACCCATATGATATTCTTCTACTGAGTAGAGTTAGTCCCCTTCCCCCTACACACATTGTTTTTTATTGAACAAATTGAGAGACTGTACTGGATTTAAACAAACCTAAAGTTATTTAATACTCTGTGCCAAGCCTGCATCTATTTCTAGTTCATTCTAGAACTCTGAGGTGGTTAAAGGCATTCAAGTTAGATTCTTTCTTAAATGCAGGAGGCAGTTTCAGGAGAAGTAGGGGAGCCAACAAAAAGCAATGCTGTTGGAAGGTCAAAGAGATAAATTAATTAACACCACAGAGAACAAGAATATGAAAGTACTCACTAAGCTACAAAAAAGAAGAAAAGAAAATTCTATCAAGAACTAGGACAAATTTGTTTTCAGTGCAAAATCATGCTGCACTAAATTTACACATGCAAAAGAAAACCCAAAAATGGCTGCACTCAGAAGCACATTAATAATTATTTTATTCCACAAACTTACAAATATAGAAAACATCTGCCATGGGAGACATAGGAATAAGGGAGCTTTCCTACTGACAAAGACTCCCAGCACAACAGATCATGGGATCATTTTCAACCCAACTAAAGATGACTAAAGTTTCTAGGGTCCCTGCAATAGCAACTGAGCTGTGTATGTGTAGGTGTTAAATCACTAAACTAGTGCTTTCCCATGAGCAAAACACTGTGACTGGTACTGTGCTGTATACGTGTGATGGAAGAGGACAAAATACATTCTGTCAGTTGAGCTCTGTGCCAGATCAGCAAATTCTGGGATCCATAGCCCTGAATTTTTTTTTTTTTACTTTTTACTAACAATCCCAATGGTAACTGTCTAGCTCATCAAAGCCAGCATGAAACTGAAACACTTGCCCCCCAATTCACAACTCCCAGGGCCAATGCACATTTGTCTCATGACCTAAGGATCCCTGGATCCCTCCCAGCACAACACTGAAGCTTACCACCCTATCGTGGGCTGAGGCTCTTGCAATAGCAGGGGAGTGGCACTGGGTATCTCAGGTTTGTGGGGTTTAATCTTGGCATTTATTGGACATATATAACATGAAGACACCCTTTCTCCTTCATTATAATTTGTATATCTACAGCAAATATGCATTTTTTTCACCAAAAATCATGCCCCCCTCCCGTCACTCGCTAAATAATTACCATTTGGTATTTTAACTGTTTGAACTTTACTGTTCAAACTGTAAATAAGTGCAACTACGTGCAAGTCACATTAAACTGTTCCTCCAATGAGTTGTGTTAGCATTTCTGACTGAGTTGCATAGGTTTTGCTGGATCCAGCAGAAAGCTCTGCACAAATAGTTTCTTAAGAGTTAAAATACAGATTGTCATTGCGTTTTGACTGGACTGCAGATGGAGTGCAACTGAGTTGCAAAAACATTTTATAAACATTACTATTGAGCTGCTTAAGCATTGGAAAAACAATGCAATATGAGTTGCCAGTGCATTACAAACTGTAAAAAAACAATGCTAAACCAACTTATTGATGGAACAGTTTAATGTGACTTGTACTGCAGTTATTGACAGTTTGAACAGTAAAGTTCAAACAGTAAAAGAAACATATTTGCCATGGAGATATACAAATTTTAAGACAAACATCAAACTAAGCATATCACTGAGACCTAAACACAGATATTGTGCTTTCCTTACTATGCAGTAGTTGTGCATAACACTATTTTGTAAATTGTTAGAAAAAGCAAGATGGCTGACAGCATGAACAGTATTTTCTCTGCCTGTCTGTCTTGCAGCTATCACAAAAACTGTTATAATTCAAAACTGGTAATATATATATATTCACTAAACCATTGAAAGGCACACCCTTGGCACACACCCAATCATCCCTAAAAATTTCAGAGTAAAATGTCATTTTGTCTAGGCTGTAGATAACGGCAAAAAATCCTATTTTAACCTATGGGAAAAAAATTTGTTTTGTGTTTTTTACAATTTTAAATTTCAAAAACCATACAAGATGTCATCCCAAAACTTTCTAAATCTTGAGACACTGGTAGAATGACCACGTATGACTAATTTAGGACTATTTCATTGAAGTATAATAAAGTTATTCTTGTGCAAAATTTAGAATTTAACATTGAAGTGCTGCACCAACCCTAACTACAGGGCATGGCTGCACTCCTAATATATATATATATACATATATGGCAGAAAACTCCATTTAATGCATCAGTTAGGGTTGTTCCACAGTGACAAAAGTGAAGAAATTTGGTGTTAGGGTTGAAAACCCCCCTTGGACCGCCCCAGCCCCCAATTGGTAAAAGGGTGCACATTGAGTCATGGCCCTAACTCTCACCCATCACAAGTGTAAAGAAGCAGAGGTATAGGAGAATAGGGTGAGAGTTAGGACTGATGACTATACTTAACTACCGATGCTATGTGATAGGCGGGCTGGGGAATCAAGAGACATCAACCTAAAACAAAATTCCCTCACTTTTGTCGCTGTGGAACAACACTAATTGATGCATTAAACTAGAGTTTTTACCTCTAATTTCCTTCTTTGAGAATGATAACGAGAATAATGAGGGCCCCATGCCCGCCACATGATGTCTTGTCACATAGTAAAACGGTGCCCACAAATGCAAATGGTAATGCGCATGGTGATGCAAAGCAAAACAGAAAGAGAAACAGTACTGTAGACACAAATGGTAAAAATAATGCAAATACATGCTCAAATGAAAACACAAAGGGTAACGCACATGGTGGCATAGACAGGAATGGTAACTGAAATGGGTATGGAACCGCAAGTGGAAGAGTTAAGGGTAACAGTAATAACATGCTGGTTTCCAGCTGCATAGAAAGACAGAAAGTACAAAGAATGTATGCATAATAATGGGTCTCGAGCAGACAATGAGGAGTTGGAATACTAAATTGCTTATATCTCAGGAACAGTATGACTTAGAAAAATGTAAAAGTCATATGATTTATGACTTTCTGGCTAGTTTCACATAGCCCCATTAGGGGGATTAAGTGTTTTCCTGATGAAAGTCAGTATCTCACCATTTCGAGATCACGGGCCCTGAAAAAATGTAGCTGAGCTCATAATGTTATCCTATGGAAAAAGAGAAGTTCCAGTGCCACAACTTTGCCTCCTGTATTATTTTTCACCAAACCATGAAAAGGGACATCTATGGGATGTTGGCTTTCTTCCTTCCAAATTTCAGTCTAAAAGACCAAACCATTATTTTGCAGCAGGATGGCAAAGAATTCCTGTCATGCAGCAGGCGCTGCAATGTTAGTCTATGGGAAAAAGTGTCAACTTCAGAGTACTGTAACTTTGCATCCATGCAATATTTTGTCACCAAACCACCAAAAAGCACATCTGTTTGATGTTGGCTGCCCTCCTCCAAATTTCAGCCCAAAAGACCAAACCGTTCATTTGCAGCAGGGTGGCAAGAGAACTGCTGTCATTTTGGCCATAGTCTGAAAAGTAGTGTCGTGATTTGCAACAGCTTTCGCAAGCATTTGCGAAAGTGTCATGAGGTGACACTACTTTGCGACACTACTTTTTCCAGAATGTGAAAAACATATTTCTAGGGTGTTTCACCCCAAAATAAAGACATGTCTAACATCCTCAGGGTCCGACTAGGTGAACACAAAAAGAATTGTGTTGCTAGAGGGTCCCACATTTAAATGCCAAGCATTTTTCTGATCACCAACTGAAAACAAAGTGGTGGATTTGCGACACAACTAGGGCCATTTGCAACACTAAAAAGTGCATTTGTGACACTGTCGAACTTTTTATTAACTTTTCCCAATGACTTATAATGGGAAATTGCTTTTTTGAATAACTTTTGAACTGTTTAATATTTTTTCACAAAATCTTCAAAAGGCACATCGGAGACCCCAGGCTGCACATTCCCTGAAGTTTTCAGACTGGTCACACAAACCGTGCAACCTGTAGGAACGAGCAAAGAATTCAAAAAAGTGTAAATGTGCGTGCAGATCATGTAACTCACCATGCCGTAGTATACAAACAGATACGAAAGCTGGCATATCCCAAGATGTATGATTCTTGATCAAGTTTTCCAAATTTCAAGCAAATCTGTTGAACGGTTGCAAAGTTATGAAGGTGCAAAATTTTAGGTTTAACATGTAAATGGCTCCTCAACCCTAACTATGGTAGCACTACAGTGCTACCATAATATATATAATTGAAAAAAAACTTTATTAATGCATTACTTAGGGTTGTTACTAAAGCAACAAAAGTAG
Source organism: Neoceratodus forsteri (assembly GCA_016271365.2). Lineage (NCBI taxonomy): Eukaryota > Metazoa > Chordata > Ceratodontiformes > Ceratodontidae > Neoceratodus > Neoceratodus forsteri. The sequence goes on along the minus strand of CM057449.1, from coordinate 1,120,008,589 downwards.
GGAAATGCAGCTTTTGGGTTTCCAACTCTAGCACCACACCCCCACCCTGCAGACACTGAAAGATGTTGGGGTTGTGCCTTCGGTTGTCAGCCCTATCGCTCACCCATTCCAAATAAGTTTAGATCGGTACAGTATAGGAGAATGGGGTGAGTGTTAGGGATGATACACAAGGCACACCCCAATGCCTGTCAATCGTCTGCAGGATAAGGGTAGGGTGTTAGGGTTGGAACTCTAACATCACATTTCCTACTTTTGCTTTAGTAACACTCTAACTGATGCATTCATGAAGTTTTTTTGCAATGAATTTCCTACATTTCAGATAGTATAATCATATTCCTTATTTGTCTGTGGAGCTCCACAGATATGTATATGTGTAGCTGTAGAACCACAGGACACTCTGGGTCCTGCACTTCTATTTATAGGACAACAGTGACCAAGTTAACAGCATAACCATCTTATTACCCTGCCTTATGCACCCAGTATAGAAAATTTTCAAATCCCATAAAATGTAATTCTGTGCAACTGCATCGCCATTCTGCACCACAGGTGTGAAAACACATTTGGTCAGGATTTGAAAAATGACAACTATGACATACATGAGATCAGGTAATAAGAAGCTATATTAAAATCTGAGGTAAAATATTTAACATTTCCAAAGTTACAAGTGGGCGTAGTGAAATTGCAATGAATGGTCATAACTTTGGATTATTTTCATATTTTGACCCCAAATTTTCAACATAGTCTTCTTATGTCCCCACTTCATAGACCCCATAGCTGAAAATTTTCAAATCCATGCCAAAATGCCATTCCACACCACAGATGAAAAAACACATTTTGGACTGGATGTGAAAAATGACAGCTGTATGGTTCATGAGGTGGTGTGAAAAAATTGCTATGTTGAAAATTTGGACTCAAAGTATTGAAAATTACCAAAGTTATGGGTGTGCATAGAAACATTTCAATGAACGCTCATAACCCAGCCATGTTTAGGAATTATTTCACCATATTTTCAACGTGACCTTTTTGGGACCTCACCTCATGAACACTGATGGTGAAATGTTATTATTTAGTCCCTAAAGGTGATTTCATGCAGTGACCACAAAATCACCTTCAGGGCTCATTTAATGAAAAGACAGTTGCAGTGTTCATGAGGCGAGGTCAAAAAGGTCATGCTGAAAATTTTGAGAACAAATTCCTAAAAATGGCAATGTTATGAACATAAGTTCAAAATACCTTTGAAATACATAATATGGCACATAACGTGATTCCTCAGTTCACAGTTTGGCAAACATGTCTCAGTCAAAGAAGATGACAGCCTATGAACTCTGGTGGTAAGTATAGGGCAGTGGGGTGTAGGTGCTCAGTGGGAGGGTCAGGATGGGGAAAGGGGACAGCTGGAACAATGAGGGATGGTTTTCTTTTTTTTCAGGTTTAAAAAAAAAGTCATTGAGGGACATTTGTTATTCCTGAACTGAATAATGAATTAAAAAAATGCGGAACACTGGGAGTGGGCTCCCCAGTGTCCACACTGCTGGAGGAGGTCTTTTAAATGCCAATATGGGGATTGGGCCCCCTGATGTTGGCAAATATTATTAACACAATGGTCTGTGGGGGACATCTGACACAGGAGGTCGGCATCCAGGAGTCAGATTACACAAATAAATAAGTAAATAAATAATTTAATTAAGAAATAAATAATTAAGTATGGGATCAGAGGGTAAGGTGCCACTAGACACCAGGGAAAGATTTGGGAGTCTTGGGGTACCACTAGACATCAGGGATAGGGGACAGTGATGGTAGGTAGAGGATTCCACTAGACACCATAAAAATCACACCATAAAAATAGGCAGAATATATATACTTACTACACAAGTATAGAAGAATTGTGACTGATATGGTAAATGTTAATATTTTTTGTTAAGTAACCTCCAAATTTAGACTGGAGCAAATCAGTCTGGTTTTTACCTCTGTGGAGTAGATGATGATAAAATTCAGGCAACCATGTCTGGTTTACATTCCCTGATGAAATGTGATTGACCATTGCAAGTAACTGACCGTTTTCAGAGGGTGGTAACTTGTACTACACTTGCAGAAATCAATTTATAATATTGCATTTCCCCAATATGCTCTGTAGTTTGAATATGTTTATGTCAAATAGTCCAGTATTGTCCATACAGATGATATCTGAATAATATCTTGCAGTACATTTTTTGTGCAGCATGTCTGAGATGCACACGACCTGTTAGAACCACAGAGACTAATTTCCAAGAAGTGCAGTCTCTTCCAACCACTGTGGGAAACTGGCACAAATCTCAAAATCTACACTATAGTTCAGTTTCTAAGAAATGTTTTTTTCTGAAGCTTTTCATCATAAGATGGCCTTCTTGATTATGCAATGGGACACCCATAAGGGTTTTGGACATTAAATATTGGCAAACTGACACGTATTATGTATGCAAATTAAGCAACATTTAAAGTTGCAATACTATTTTGAATATTTTCAAAATGTGCTTGTCCCGCACTGCATATTTATTGCTGCTCACTCTAAAATTTAAAGATCAGTGGCAAATGGTTCTTTGTTCTGCTGAAAGATTTGTAATCTGCCGTCTTCATCAGTCTTTTTTACAGGGACAGAATAGTTAAGGAAGAAGAGTCACATATACCGTTTTTTGTATCTTGTCATGTTTTGTTTGCTGTGCCCTTGTCTCTATTGTGGTTTGTGTTCTGATAGTCAGCAAATGATGTCATTTGCTATTTCTGTAGTGTGAGCCTGCACCTGTCAGCTGGTGCTCTCAGGGGACTCACTCTACATTAGTAAATTTCTGATTTACTATTCAAGCCTTGTCAACAGTGAGTTGTACAGATGGAAAAGCTGTGTTAAAATACAAATAAACTTTTATCTCTAGTTGTGAAGTCTGTTACATTTAGTTATGGCTTTTTGATTGTCATAAATTTTTTTTGTTTTTAGTTTTGTTCCAAGTGTAGTTATTTTGGATTATTGATCTTCTCTGCTCTGTCTGGGGTAACTCTTAAATGACTCTGAATGAGAATGCTTCAGTCCCAATGGCAGTGTTTGCCTCATGTGGTGTTTTTTTTTACATCCTTTTCAATATCGTCTGTACTGCAATGTAGCCCTTAAAAAAAAAAAAAATAAATCATCTACAGAGTAAGACATATAGGGTACAGTGGCTAGAGAGTAGATGCTTTCTGTCCAATTGCATGCAGTAGTGAAGTGGCTAGATCACATATGTAGGTAATGGGAGACACATGGGACTCAGTTTCAAATCCCAACAGAGACACCTTTATGTTGTTTGCCCTTCAGCAAGTTGCCTAACCTCTTAGTTATGTTCACCTTCTGTCTGGACAGTCTCTTATGGGTGCAGTGGTCTTTTGTTATCCTTTTGTGGCCAAGAAAACTGTGACATAATGGTGAGTGCTTTTGGTACATAAATATAAATATAAAACATTAATATTATCCCTCATCTGTGCTATTTCCATCAAGCAATGCTAAGGATCTACTAGCAAGTGAGGATCCGATAAGAGAACATCTATGCAGGGACTGACAAATTGCAGTGCACCACTTCTGATACTAGGATGACCACATCTTTATTATTTTTAAAATGGTTTTCCAGTGATTGAAGATTTATAGAATTTTTACACAGCCACAGACCAGTCTCATACATCTGTAAGAGTGTCTTGCAATCTCAGAGTGCCAGAACTACGCATCATTAGGTTGCAGTTTTTTTACCACTAAATGATGGCAAGACACCCTTGCACCAACCCAAGACTGTCCAGATAGAATCTGAACATAACTAAGAGGTTACAAAACTTGCTGAAGGGCAAACAGCATACATATGTCTCTGGTGGGATTTGAAACTGAGTCCCTTGTGTCTCCTGCTATCTAAGGTCTAGTTGCTTCACCACTACCTGCAATTGTACAGAAAGTGTGTACTCTCTATCCACTGTACTCAATATGTCTTATTCGACAGATTATTTTGTTTGTTTTATTTGTTAAGGGCTACGTTGCAATACAGCGATATTGAAAGGATGTAAAAGCATAAAACACACAAGAGCAAACAGTGCCATTGGGACTGAAGCATTCTCATTCAGAGCTGTCTAAGGGTTACCACAGACAGAGCAGAGAAGACCAATAATCCCAAATAACCACACTCGGAACAAAAAAAAAATGTAATAATGGCAATCAAAAAGCCATAACTAAATATAACAGACTTCACAACTAGACAGAAATGTTTATTTGGATTTTAACACAGCTTTTCCATCTGTACAACATACTGTTGACAAGGCTTGGAGTAAATCAGAAACTCATTAATGTAGCACAAGCCCTCTTAAATCACTGACTGACATGTGCAGGCTTGCAGTACAGAAACAGCAAATGACATCATTTGTTGACTATCAGGACACAAACTACAATCAGACAAGGGCACATTGAACAAAACATGACAGGATTCAAAAAACTGTAAAAATGACTTTTCTTCATTAACTACTCTGTCCCTGTAAAAAAGACTGGGGAAGGCTGTAGATTATAAAACCTTCAGCAGAATGAAGAACCATTTGCCATTGATCTTTGAGATTCACTGTAATACTTTATCAGTGGTAACCAGTGACATGTATCTGTCAACTCTATTGGGATTTCAAATTATACAATTAAGGTTGTTTCTCTGCTTGTAGAGATGAAACATTATAAACTCTCTTAATTTTTAAATTTATTTTATTTATTTATGACTTTGGTAACCAGGTAGGCGCACTGATCCCAGGGACCGTTTTCAGGCATGACCCGGGCCATGTGCTGTGGCCAGAGTATGATATAAAAAGGAGCAATAGCAGTGTTTCATATAAATAGAAGATTACAAAAATACATTGTAAATCATAAAATGTCAGACATCAAAATCAGAAAGTGCAGAAAAATAGCTTGAGAAATCACAGGTAATACAGTGGTTAGAGGATCAAAAGGCCTGCTAGACTAAAACAGTACTGTGGAGAAAGAAACAGTCAAAGCCCAATAGGTACATTGGATAAGGCAAGTTTCAATGGTGAGAAAAAAGGACTCGGGGAAAGCGAGGCCGGTTGTGGGGGGGGGGAGAGGAGGTGGGGTGGGAGAGGGGAAGGGGAGTGGGATAGAGGAGAAGTGTAAGGACGCTAGTCATGTGGAGAGGTTAGGCAGTGGGGGCTACACAACAAAGCATTTGCAGGTGCAGGTTACCCTCCCCAGAAACTTTCTTTTTCTTGACCTCTTCCACTCTCTTTGTCCCACTGAAGGATCCAAAACTGGGATGGTCTCTTTCTATCCTTCTTGCCTCCAGTACTTGTGGAATACATGCCCTGATCAAATTGTATCATTTGACTCCATCCTGGATCTGGCCACAGTTCCTGGCTTTATTTCTTTATCTATCTATTTATCTATTGATCATTTTAGATCTACTCTGTACACTGCCATCATTACTGCAACATTCACAATCCCACTGCATCCAGGAACTCTTCCTCCACTACTTGCCAAGTTTCAAAATAGGCACAGTCCAAATGTAGAATGCAGTATATATGCTGCAGACTGATCCATCTCAAAACTAGGGTTATTCCCTAAGTGCATACAAAACAGGTGAAATATTGTAGGTTCATTATTTGAAATTCTAAAGCAGTTTGTCAAGTACTGTTTTTCAAACTTGTAATGAAAGTGTTAACAATGCAAGCCTGAATGCAGGAAAAGCCCATCCTTGAGTTATTACATTCTCTATACGATGTTTGCAGCAGATTTCCACTCAAATTTTTCTTAAGCTAACAAGTCACTATTTATATAAAAAATTGCTCTTCTTGCCTCTGAATGATAATACAAATGACTTCCTGTAAGACAACCAAAGCTATGTGTTGTCAACAGTTGTCTTTCCCAGCCAGATCTGTTTTTTATTGTGCATCATGTGGGCTCGCTGGTGAAATCCTGAGCTTGCTAAGGCTTTAACATGGATTTCCTGTTTTTTTTTCAGAACTTGTCAAAAAAGAAAATGGTCCCTTGCCGATCAGCCCCCCCAACTGACCTCCCACTTGGCACCCACCATCCCACCCCCCAGTGCACCCCCACACACGCTCAATAACCTAAACATGTTACAGGTTCGAGATCCACTGTCAGATCAAAGACAAATCTTGCTGCTGGAACCAGCAACTGCAATATGAGAAACTAAGGTAACTGCGGTTCAATGTATTTCAATGGGTGTTTCAGTTTTTATGCAAAACTTTGCAATGTAACATTTTGACCCCAAATTTTCAACATGGCCTTTTGGGGACCCCATCTTATGAACAATAGGACTGTCATTATGCAACTCCTGCCCAAAAGGTGATTTTGTGGTCGCTCAGCAAATTCACCTTATTGTGGGATTTGAAAATTGTTTTTGCCCTTGTTCATAGGATGGGGTCATAAAAAAGCTATGTTGAAAATGTTGGGTCAAAACATATAAAAATGGCAAAGTTATGACTATTCATTGCAATTTCGCTACTCAGGCTCATACCTTTGGAAATTTTAAGCATTTTGACTTTGGATTTTCAACATAACCATACTTATTACCCCCACACCTGTATGAGTCAAAGCTAGTAATTTTCAAATCCTGGCCAAAATGTGTTTCCACACCTGTAGTGTGGAATGAGTGTTGCAGTCATGCTAGGCAATATTTTGGCAGGGATTTGAAAATTTTATGTACTGGATACGTGAGGTGGGGTAATAAGATGGCTATGCTGACAATTTGGTCACTATTTTCCTATAAATGGAAGTGCAGGGCCCAGAGGGCCATACGCTCCCACAGCAAATAAGGATTTGATAATACTATCTCAAAAAGTAAGGAAATAAATTGCAAACAACTTTGTTTATGTTCTAGTTAGGATTAAAGCCACAAAATTAATGAAATGTGGTGTTAGGGCTTCCAAACCTAACACCCCACCCTCATGCTGCACACACCAACAGGTGATGGGGGTGTGGTTTGAGTCATCAGCCCTAATGCTCACTTCATTCTCCTATACTATAACCATCTCAGCTTATTTACTTATGGAATGGGGTGAACATTAGGGCTGACAACCCCAGGGCACATCCCCACTGCCTGTTGGTGTGTGCACCATGGGGGTGGGGTGTTAGGTTTGTAAACCTAACACCATTTCCTACTTTGTGGCTTTAACCCTAATTAGAGCACTAACAAAGATTTTTGCAATTTATATATTATATAAGTGGACCTGGTGCCCACCCCAGTGCCACTTCTTTGGACCCTCAACCTCCAGATTGGCTGCCCACATTCCCATTCCACTATCTACGCACTAACACTGGAGTGCCAGTTGCCAGTGCTACCAATCAGTAGCCTGACACTGGGGTGCCCAGTCCCTAGTACTGGACTGTCACATGAAATAAAGTAAACCATCCCTCAGTGTTTCTTTTGTTTGTTTGCACTGTAAAATAGAAAACAGTCCTCACAGATCTGATCCCCAACACACACCCCACCCATTCCCAGCCTGGCCTCCCACTCGGCTCCCAACATCACATACACCCCCACACCTCCCACATACCTCACTCTCCTTAACATTTTCCATGGTATACAGTATATCTACTCTCTGATCAAAGACACATCTTGCTGCTGGAAATGGAAAATGTGATATGAGAAAATCAGGTAAGTGTGGTTTAAAGTATTTCAGTGGGGTAGTATTTCAATTGGGTTTGAACTTTAATTCACAACTTTTCCATTTTTATATATTTTGACCCCAAATTTTCAACATGGCATTTTTGGAACCCCACATCATGAACGATGGCAGTGGAATTATGCAACTCTGGCCTGAAATAAGCAAAATCCCCTTTTGGGTGAGATTTGAACATTTTCACCATATTTTTTCATGAGCTGGGGTCTAAACTAGGCTATGTTGAAAATGTGGGTTTAAAATATGTAAAATTGGCAAGGTTATGAGCATACATGTACATTTTTCTATGCTTGCTCATAACTTTGCTAATTTTAAATATTTTGACCCTTGATTTTCATTACAGTCATTTTTTTCACATAATCTCATGCACATGACAGCTGTCAGTTTTGAATGTGCAGGTTGACCTCTGAATCTCATGACTTCCATTGGCTAGTGCCTCCTCTTCCATCCCAAACTGCTGGACTGCTGACCTCATGGACCTGATCTCCTTCACAACCACTGGAACTGAAATGAGACCAGGTCAAGAACATCCCTCTTGCATCAGGGGTATGATGCAGTGACAAGTTATCCTCCTCTTCTGCCAATGCCCTGCTGAAAGTGTGACACACTGACAACAGCTTACAGTCCTTTCCAGTTGCTATGCCAATGTGGTAACTTTGTACATAAGGTGCATTTGGGGGGACCCTTACTTGGATACCTATTAGTGTGTTCAGGAGTACCAGTCAGGATGGGGTGATAGATAATAGCCCCTAAGGATGCCTCATTGTTAGAGTGTGGATGGATTGGTGACCCTATGTGTTCATGCAGACCACTACATCCATCTAGAGGGTTCTTCCTGTCCTCCATGTCTCCACTCTGTCTATGCAGATCTGTTTGGATTTTTCCAGGGCTAACTTAGTGCCAAGGCAACCCTGATAGCTGTAGTCTTCCCAGGCATCTTCCATGAGCAACTGTCCTTTCTCATTCTCTATCTCAAATGAGAACTTCCTTACCAAGAAGGGGTAATTCTCCCAAACCCAGCCTCAGCCCTTCTGTGGATGATTACTTCTCCTTGCTTAACTGTGGGAGGCACATGTTCCCTGCTCTCTATGGAGTTGGCCAGAACTGTTTATCCCAAATGTCCTGATCCAATCCACTGTCTGCTGTGCAACCTCTTTCTTACAGAAGTATGGCTCAAACTCCTCATGCTGGGCAGGTCCAGTGGCATTAAAAGACAGACAGGAGGGTGAAACAAAAGAATTTTCCTCTTCCTTTGATTCAAGCTTGTACCCCTCTTCTTCAGTTATTCTTGAAGATGTCTCTTCTGGTCCTTCATCCTTCAAGAGACTAGCCATGGGGCATAGGTAGGGAGTTCTACTGTATCTTCTGCTTACATCTACATTCCCAAGGACATCATAGGGGAGGGCTTATCTGAGGTTTGGCAAAGCTATTGACTGTCAGTGCTTCTAAATGGAATGAAGTCTACTGGGTCTTCTGTTTGTGTGGCATGGTCTGCTGTGCCTAGTAGTTCTTCCTTCCTCAGACCAGGAGCTTGGTGGGGATGGCAAGGTGATGACTTCCCATGTGATCCCCATGACTTCACTTCTGTCACAGTAGGCACCAGTACAGACTGATTGTATCTCATTTGACTGCTCCTTCCAGGGCATCACTGGGCCCATACTACTACCTGCAGGATCCGAGTTGCACTGTTTCAGTTCTTCCACTTCCCTTTCTTGGCTAGGAAAGGTGCTGGACAAGTAGCCTCATAGGTACTCAAGGTGCATTGACTCAGTCTGTGATGTGCAAAGCACCCCTGCAGTATCTGACATTAAAGATATCTCTTCCCTGTGGGCATAGAAACTGCATACACTAGCAGGCCAACCAGGCAGATCAGTGTTGTCTACCACATCATCATTCCAGTAGGCTGTTTCCAGCCTTTCCAGGACCCCTTCATTCTAGCAGATCTAGGTGATCACATGAACTGGTATAGTCAATGGTTACTTTCATACCTCTCTACCTTAAAATCTCTAATAAAGCACCAGCCTAGTGGCATGGTAGAATGAGCATCCATGCCTTCCTGCTTCCGTGTCAGTGACCCATGTTTGGGAATAGACTCAGATCACTTGGGACATGGCTGGTAGTGGGAAGACAAGGTGTCCATAGGATGGCCCTCTCTAATCTCAGGGAAGGTGGAACCCATGACTCAACATTTGACTGTCACCTGGTGGAAGCCAAGTGGTGGCACATATGAGTCTTGTAATTAGGGGGAAGTGCTGGCTTACAGAGTGCTGGAGTGCCTCTTCAGAGGTCAAGTATGCTTTTGTGCTCATTGCACGTAATACAGAGCCCCAGGGAGAAAAATTAAGGAGGAAAAAATGGAGGATGGGCTTAATGAAGCCCTTCCCACTAGCACCAGTAGCCCACCAAGTCTCAGAGCATGGATGGAGACTCGGGACAGCTGGGGACTATGGGATGGGGCTGATAAAGCTACCCAGCCTGCAATGCAGGGATAAAAAAACTATTTGAATCAAAACCTCCACTAAACCATAAAGTTGATGATAAAATGGTGCTCTTTATATAAGCTTGGGTTTAAAGAATTATCTGTGCTTGTGCTTCACACTCAAAATGGCACTCGGTCTGCAGCACCACCCTGATGCTATCACATTTGACTCTGACATTTGGTGGGTGGCTGCAAGGTTACTGCACTCCACACTTTGTAGTTCAAACAGTCACAATCTACTTTCTTTAACTTTAACTTGGCCTCCTATCAATCTGTTTTTTTTATCGGTTCTGTTGGCTATTGTTTACAATTTGCAAGCACTGAATTTACACAGGCAGCACTTCTGACTCCTACTGCTGCTGAAATCTTTACCGTATCACAACCAGGCCCCTGCAGTCTACATCATAGTTTGTGGTAGCTGCTCCCATTTCCTGTGGAGTCTGTTTACTTTTACCAACATTACTGAAAATGCTTCACTGAAAACACAATTCTTCCTCCTTTTAAGACATCGATCCCTTTGTCTGCCTCCTGCCCTTGATCTGCTTTTTACAGTCTCACTTCTGTATGACCAGTTCTCCATGATGCTCACCTGTACCCTTCTGCAAACTGCATTTTAATCCCCTGCCCTATGAACCTTCATCCCTTTGCCACGGTTATGGTCTACATCTGCAGCACAATTTGAAATCAGTTAACTTGTGTTATTGTAGTGCTGTCTCCTCAGACATTTTCTTTTAATACCTACAATCTGATAATTCTATTTGTATTGGTCTTGAGAGTTGCACTTACAAACAGATGTTTTTTTTCCTCTTGAGTTGTCTTTGCTGGTTGATCCAGGTAGTGGGTGGCCCACCAGACTGCTCAATGCCATGTACTCACTCCAGTTTTCAGACCACCATGGATAGGCCTGAACATTGGTGCTGGCTGTGCAAATGATTTTCACAACTACCTCTGAGGTTGATCAGACTGGATGACAGTCCACGCAGTGGGAGATGTCACTGCACCAAATTTACATCACTTAGCTTTTAAAGCTTTTCTCTTTCAAAAGAAGATCTTTTTTAACTGCAGAATGCTCTTTCACAAAATGTTCTTGCTCTTACACAAGCTCTGCTCCAACAGAGAACTCAGCACACCCCTACACTCAGCAGACAGTCCCAGGTGTGGGGTTAACCAGAGCTTATCAGTAGTCATCAGTCAATCACATGAAGTCATGCAAATTAGGGTGGTGGCACTATTTCTGGGCATCACAAGGCTCTCCACAAGACATGAGAAGCCAATGCAAACTGCAAACTGAAACACAATTTTTTTCATGACTGACGTTTGGTCTGAAGCCTCATCTGCCATATGAAAACATTTACTTTCCTGAGTACACACCACCAGTAGATCCACAGCCCAAGGTCATTTTCCTAGGTAACTTCAGCCCTCCAAAATCCTGGCTCAGCCCCCATTGCATAATTTTTGAATTATTTACAGTATCAGCCTGCTTGCTTCTGGCACCTGCCTTCCCCCTGACTAGGGACTGCTACCTGCACTGGCATTCAGGGGGTGATACACAAACCCTTTCAATTTAACCCAAGAATTGAGGTGGGCCACAATACTGGGGAACTGCACAACCATGATAGGGCATCAGTAAAGCACAGAAACACAAAGGAATATCCTCTACTTTAGCTAGCATCAAGTAGAAGATTTGAATCTATCACACCATGTAAAACATAAATATTTTGTCCCAGGTTTCAGGGGAGACCTAAAAAATAATCATTATCTGCCCAGACTGACTAAACAAAAACCCATTGCACTACACAGGATTCTATTACAATTCTAAACACTTGCTTTAAACACTCTGAAAACACTCTAGTGTACACTTTAATAACCTGCAGAACTAGCCACTGAGGTTACATTCAGATCCCCAGAACACAGGAGTGACACAAACATTGTTTGCTGTCAAAAGAAGAGGATAGTTAATTACTTGATGTGTTGAAGGTATATTAACTGTTTAACTGGGATGTACAGTATCATGTCTCTGAGAATACAGGTTATTGGTTTGGGACATTGGAACTGATGCATTACAACTTCTGAGACCTGCTGGATAAACTCAAAGTCATGTCCACTTGTTCCTACCACCTTGTGTATTGATTCAGTTAACATGAAAGGCTGCTTTAGGACAATACTTTACCAAGTTCATTTCCTTGCACAATGTCTACCTGACACTAACTGAACCATCTGGACTAACATTTGTGTTGCAAATGGAAATAAATTCACTGGGAAACCCACCACCTTTTATGTAGGATTGAACATTCCTGACATGGTGTTTGGGGCAAAAGTTTCTTCATTTGTTCAAGACCACTGATTTTCTGCTTTTACCAGAAAACACAGTTAAATTCGAATTTGGGCTGTCTGAACACCAGTGAAAATAAACAATTTCATTTAATTTACTGTAGCATTTTTACCAGAGCAATAAAGCTTTGTAACTTGTATTTTCATATAATTACTTCCTGACTACATTCAATTTGCTTTATTTAATGCTCTGTTTACTAAAACAGTAGCCCTTGAAGACAGCAAGTGAGGAGCAGTGGCAGCATCAGAATGTTAAAGCAACCACAACACCAACACATTTTGCAGATCTTGGTCCCCCCAGTCCCCTACTTGTGCCCCCAAAGTAGTAATCTTTAGTAAGGAGGGTGCAGGGGCAAAGCTCCTGCAAGAAAAGACTGCAAAAGCTGGTCGTGATGTGGGTTTGGTGCCATTATTGTGCGTCACCGTTCATCACTCCCTATTTTGACATGAAACCACTAAAGCCTTCTTTTATTCTGATTATATATACATATACTACAAAAATGACAGTAGAATCCTAGTAAAATCTAGAAATTAGACTAACAATCACCAGTGCAATTCCCAGAATTTCAAGTCTTGAAAATGGAATTTCACTATTTTAACCACCCAATCCTTGATGTTGAGAAGTAGCAGCATGGTTGGAGAGCTAGCCCTCACTCTTTGTGTACCAGTAGATTCCAAGGTAAAGATATTGCATACTCCCTGAGGCTGTATGAATTTTCCATCACTCACCCCAAGGCTCAGCAGACTCTTAGATGTGCTATATCTACAGTTGTCATTTTTAACTGTTAGGCTGAATAGGATTCTAAAAGGTAATATGATTGCTCTACAATGTCATATGATCTTAAAGGCCTGAATGGCTGGTATGTGCTCAATTATTTTTTATTTGGTATTAACACAAATTGGAGCAATTAGCCGTTATCTTCCAGGCAAGAAGATTATAAATATTTGATTTCCCCACCTCTCTTGTATCAAAAGGAGAGAGCCTCACCTTGCCTGTGTTTAATAATGATACTGAACAACTGCATGTTGCTATACTGATCCTTTTCAGACTCATATGTGACATAAAACAATGGAGAATGGCCTGTTGACTGTGATGGTGTAAGCAAATATGTTTAAGTGGTTCAATGAAAGACTAGACAGACTCATGAGAGAGAATGGCATGGAGGGTTACACTGCAAAGCAGAGGTGGTATTCTAAGTGATACAATTGGATGTGTGTCCATGCTCAAAATAAGATGAGATACACAAGCACATACAAATCTATGAATTAAGAAAAATGAAGTCCACTATCTCATCAAGGTTATTCTCCCTCTTACTCAATAGGAATGCCCTGTCACACCTTTTTCTTCAAGGTAATTTTGTGTTTAGAATTCAAGGTAGAACAATGCTGAACAATGCCACTTGTTCTGTAAGTCTATTTCAGGTATCCACTATTTGTTCCTGTGAAGTAGTTCTTCCTGATATTCTCTTTGAATTTTTCTTCCGTTCACTGACTTCAAGTGTTCCCTTTTCTTTTCTTTTCTTTTCTTTTCTTTACTTTCTTGTTCACCAAATACTGAAAAAGTTTCATTTGATTTGATGGTTGTGTTTCTTTCAGATATTGAAATACTGTAATTATGTTGCCCTGACTGTCTTCTGTTCCATGGAGAACAGACACAGATCTTCCCCTTGATCCTCATAGCCCCTGTTTTTTAATCCTTCAACCACCTTGGTAGCTCACATATATACAGTCTCAATCTGATCAATACCTTTCCTCAAATATGGACTAGAACTGTGCAGTATTCTCAAGACAGGGTGTGACAAGTAAGTTGTTCAGGGTTGTAACAATATCTCTTGATCTGCTTACAAAGTTCCTCCTGATACACATCATAATATCATTTGCTTTATGAGATGCTGCTACCATTTAAATGTGTTGCTAATCATTACCTGCAGATCCTTTTCCAGCTGAGTTTTGACAATCTCTGTGTTGTGTAGGTAGTACTTCAACATTATATTCTTTTTAACTACTGAACATTACTTTACATTTGTTAATGTTAAAGTTCTTCTGCCATTTTCTACCCACCTCCCAAGCATATTCTAGTCTCTTTGCTTTTCATCAATCTTTCATCCTAGATGCAACTACCCTTTGTTTTGGTTTTATTAGCAAATCTGCAATGCTGTTACTTGTAACTGCCTCTAGATTGTTTATACGTGTATTAAACAATATTGAACCCAGTACAGAACCCTTTAGGAGTTCCACTGGTCAACAGTTTCCATGTGACTAGATTACGTTAATTATTACCATTTGTTTTCTGTCCTAAAAACAGTTTCTGACTCATGGTGTTCTGTGATCATTAATACCTACTATGGGATCCCAATTTTACAGCCTAGTCTCCTGTGTAGCACACTGTCAAAGCCATCCTAAATCCAGTTATACAACATCTACAGGTGTCCTCTCAAGCATTTTGGTGATATTATCAATAATTGCAATGATATTTGTCTTGCATGATTTTCCCCTGCAGAAATCATATTGGACCCCTCAGTCTAATTTACCTTAGTGCAAGTATTCAACTATTCTATAGTGTATAGTAGAATTGTGCTCTGCACGGAAATCCATGCCTAAAACAGCACTGTTGTGCTGCAGTAGTGATGTCAGCATGTTGTTGTGCTGCACAAGCGATGTCACTACTGCATCACAACAATAAGAATGCCTTCGCACATGCACCATAGTAAATCCTCCATAGTTCAGGAAGTGGCCGTGGTGGTGAAAGCTGGCCAATGAAGTGAGCACTGATCAAATGAAATTGCCACAGTAAAGGCACAGCCTCCACCTAATGGTTTCCCATACACTATAAAAGATCATGTATGAGCAACCATACACAAGCAAGGCTGTTTTTTTCACTCATGTGGTTTTCATGGTAATGAGACCTCCACGGAAGCTTCTAGAGTGAAAACAGTCTTATTGTTAATGATTGTTCATACACAATCCTCTATGTTTAGAATGATTATCTCAAGAAGCTGCTCTTGTATTGTTGTTAAACTGCCTACTGGCCTGAAGTCAGTGTCATAGCATGCAAGGTGACCCTAAAGTCTCTTCCAGAAACGTTAAAGCATGTTACAATGTTACTGTAAATAGAAAGTTTGAAGTATTCTTTGGAACAAGGTAAGAAAGTCTATAGTATGGCATTGTCAGACCGACCACTATAGAGAGGTCATATTTAAATGTAGCAGTACTTGACATACAGTTGGTAAGCTGACCCTATGGTGCAGAGGGCTGAGTTGCTTGTGCCTCACGTGCTGCTACACCAGAGTCCTTGACATTGGAATGGACTCAGGTTGCTGGATTTTGGCAATGGAAGGAGAGAACTAAGTGTCCCAGAGACTGCTCTCCTCTTCTGGGAAGGGGAAGTCAGCTGTCTTATCCTCTGACTGCCTGGTGGTAGTGCAGGTGTGAGTCAAAGAGAAGGGCCACAGTTCCATAATACATGCACAAATCCAGATGCATGTGGATATGTGCAGCTATGGTGAGGGAATGGGAAGAACACAGAAAAAAGTCAAGTTGAGCTAAATGAAGCCCAGCCCACTCCCTCCTGAACCACACTGACACCCTATTCCAGGGCATTTCTGGGTGTGTGCACCTGTGGGGGAAGGAGGAAAGCCCCCCTCTGGGTGGTGGGAATCCATGGTGGACTTCACCTGGAGGACCGGGGGATGCAGATGCCAGTCAGAAGGAATGGAACAGGGCTGAGAATCCTGCCTACTTGACTTGAGGAGGAAATAAACCTTTGTGGCAAAAAAGGCATACAATACATATTGTTAGGGGAAATAGCAGATTCTAATTCTAGGAAACATTCAAAACATTTTGAGAATTTCCTTCAAATTCATGGAATTTTACATTTTGCCAAATATGCAGTATTTATCAGGTTTTACCTCAGCTTTCCTTTATTCAATAGACCTACTACTTTGTTTACCCATGAAGTAAAATGCTACAGTAAGCACATGCCAGTTTTCATGACATTGATAGGGTTCAGTGAAATTAGCATAATTTTATTTCTCAGAAGTTTTGAAAAATTCCATGAAATGTCACAAAGTTTTACAAAATTTTGAGGAATTTTCCAGAATTCTTTATTTGGTCATAACTAGAGATGCAGCGAGGTTCACTTCACCCCACAATTATCTGCAAAGTTGCCAGAATTTGCCTCCGTGGATCATTCAGTAGTTGCCCTATTAAAACCAATTTGCCAAGTTGTAACTTCACATTGCTTTGGAGTTTTTAAGTGCAAATTAAGGAGAAGTTACAATGCCAGATGCCTAAATCCCTGATGTCCAGTGGTCCCCTGCACCACCGATCACCAACAAAATATAATTTAAATCCATGGTGTCTATGTTTCCCTTCCTGCAATTGCCAGCCCAAATGTAATGAAATATATTTAAATCCCTGGTGTCTAGTGGTCCCCCACTCAGCTGATTGCACACAGCCCCAGTGTAAAAAATCTCAGGGAAATCCCTGGTGTCTAATGTTTAGTAGTAATAGTTTATTGATTGACTGGTAGTGATTACATTTTAAACAAAACACCAAATTATCAATAATATTATAAACACATATCAACGTACATCCAGATAAAAAATTACTGATACTAACAGATTTCCTTCTAAAGATATTGTACATTCTATTAAAATCCCACTATGGCACTCAAAACTTTCTATTAATTCATCACATATGTGAAGCTCTTTAATCTTTTTGCTCTGATTGTATGTATACGTATGAAATAGTGTGCTAGTCTATTTATTGCCCAATCATCTTGAGTATGTAGCATGATTACTAGCAGTGTTTCCATACCCATGCCTTGAGCATTGCTTAGAAATGGAGCAAGCCAAAACTCTCTTTCTCTAATGTGACATTCCCATACAACATGTGCAGAGCCAGTCCTCCCTTTACTGCAATAATATTCAACATTCCTCCAACTGTTTTTTGTGTGTGTCTCAGAGCCAGGACATTGCTATCCAATCTTTCAAATTTGTACTTAATAAAGATACTTCTCACAATTGGGTCTGCAAGAGAATCCAAATATTATTTATATCCAAAATGGAAATGATACTTGGCAAATCATTTGAAATAAGTAGAGGAAGCTACAATATTCAAGTCTCTTGAATTCTAGTAGTTATTAATTTTCTTCTGGATAAATGTAATATATATATAGTGCGTATTAAAATATTTTTTGTACAAATATAAATATAATAGGTTGTACTTAATCATATAGCTTCTTGCTTTTTATCAACTAACGAAATTCTTTACACTTAAGTTGAATCCAATTATTTTTCCATTAGGCACAAAGAGGGCAGTCTAGTATTTTGCATTCTTGTTATCTTAATCCAATAATTTAAATTTGACTTTCTATTAAAACATTTATGTTGTGTATTTCAAGTTCTGATCTAATATACTGTATGGATGGACACAAATGTCCCAGATGCAATATATTTCTTAACACTTTAAATAATTCAATGGTCAATTTGTCTCTGTATTTGTTTCTCCATACGTCTACACCATATAGAAGCTGGAGTCAAATTTAGCATGGATTGCTTTTATAAGTGGTTTTATCAACAGGCCCCCATATTTGTGATTAAACCTAGCCAATCCACTGACATATTCTCAGCTTTCTATAAAGGCCAGTAAGCTGGTGTGGTCTTCATCGACCTCACCAAGGCCTTCGACCTGGTAGCATAAACTATTCCTTGGGAATCTAAATTTAATAGGCCTAGACTGTCTGACAATGCAATGGTTTGCTGACTACCTGGAGGGAAGGACCTAACTTGTCAGATGGCAGGGTGCCTTCATCTGACACATGTGCAATACTTGATGGGGTCCCCAAGGGATCCATCCTTGGGCACCTTCTATTCTCCTTATTAATTAATGGCATGCTGAATTATGGCGGTGAGGCAAACATAACCCTGTATGCCAATGATGTAGTACTGTACAGGTCCTCCAAAGACATAGTGACATTGAACCATGAGCTGAAAAAAGACCTACAGCTCCTTGAGGGTTGTTCGGAGTAAAACAACCTTGTGCTGAATGGCAAAAAAACAAAGGCAATACTGTTCAGTCCAACAAGTTTAGGACCCTACAGGTCATCAATCCTGGCACCAACTCTCTCCAACAGATCAAACATTGTGGTGATCGAATCCCTAAAGTACTTAAGCATAACCTTAGATCAAACTTGCACTTTCAAGGCACACATTGGCCAGCTGACCAAGTCTATGAACCAGAAACTTGGTCTGCTGTACTGCTGACACCCTTTTCTTACACAGGAATCCTGGCTAAAGGTGGTAGCTAGCAGCTTACTACCCACCTTGTTCTATGGTGCACCAATACTACTCACTGTCAAAGGGTCAGAAATGCAAAAGCTCAGAACCCTATATGACCAGGTAAGCCAGTTTGCATCAGGAGCCCAGCCCTGTGAGCATCATTGCCTGGTGCTGCAAGCCCTTTCATGGCCACCACTTGAGGGGTAACTACAGTACCCATCACTATGTTTGACTTACAAACTTAGGCAGGAAAATGCCCCCCAAGCCTAGCCGGAATGCTATCCACTAAACCTAATAGGAGGACCCTTAGATCCTTGAGCCACCAGCTCCTTAATGTGCTCAAAGTCAGATCATCCCAAGGACAGAGGTCATTTCCTGCTAGCATCCCACCCTTCTGGAACACACTCCCAGAAAATATACAGGAATGCACCTCCCTTAAGGGTTTTAAAAGGAGCTCAAGGTGCCTGTCTGAAGCTCAACAAATGCAACTGCAAACACTGATACCCTTAGTTCAGTCATCATTTGCACCTGATGTTATTACTGTGCTTATCTGTAACAAAACTGTCTTACATGGATTAACAAATGTTGAGTGTAGATGATTGTTGCTATTGGATTGTGAACAGTTACTGTAAATGAATGTTGTAAAGTGAGAAACTCACTGAATGTGTCTCTGTATACATTTCTACTGTCTGTAATTGCACCTCTACTGTATATAATTAACTCTGGGTCACCCTGAAAAGGGACTGTCATGATCAAAGTGGGCTTACCTGGTTACCAAACTTAAATAAATAAATACATATCCCTATGATCATCTTCTTGGTTGTTTCTGTTATTCTCTGTATGTGATTTTTCCACTGGCCATTATTATCAAACGATACTCCCAAGTAAACATAACTATTTGCAATTTCTGTCGTTTAATGTTTGATTATCCACTCACCTTTTGTTTTGTTCCTGTCAAATATCATCACTTTAGTTTTACTGTAATTTGTGTTTAGTTTTAATTCTTGTGTTCTTGTTAATATAAATATTAATGGTGTCTAGTGGACCCCCACCCCATCAGGTAATGCACCTGCACCCTGTTCCCCCCACCCTGACCTCCATCGGGCAACCAGCACAGCCCTCCACTCTCCATCACAGCTGGCTACCTGACTGAGCTAGAATAAATTAGCACGTACTTGTACAAGTAAGTGCTCATTCATTCTAGCTCAGTCAGGTGGTCAGCTGTCGAGGGAGAGTGGAGGGCTGTGCTAGTTGCCTACTAGGGGTTGAGGTGGGGGAGCAGGGTGTTTGCACTACCTGATGGGGTGGTGGTTTTGGGTCCACTAGACACCAGGGATTTCATTGAGGATTTTTTACATTGTGTCTGGTGTGATTGATTGGGGGACTGGAGATCAGTGGGGGGGCCACTAGACACCAGGGATTTAAATTATATTTTAAACATTTTGGCTGGCGAGCAGCAGGGGAGGGCATTAGATACCAGTGATGTAAATGATATTTTATGACATTTTGGCTGGTGATCAGTGATGGGGCCACTGGATAACTGGTATTTCATTTCAGTAATTAAACTTTTACATGGGGCTGGGATCAGCGGGGTTGCTATTAGAAGGTACCAGGGATGGTTTGTGAAGTGTGGTATTTCAGTTGCAAAGTTCCACACTTTGCAGTTAGCTGTCTCTTCAAATTGATGAATTTTGCTTCTTGGATGCCCACCATTCACAAAATAATTATTGGACAGAACTTTGCTGACTTTGCACATCACTAGTCATAACTCAGTATTATCACAAAAGCTGAAGTTTGCATGCTTACTGATTGAAAGGGCCCTAAAGGATGATATGCACCACAACATTTGGATGAGGGGCAGGGAAGTTATAGGGGCTCAAAATCTGGCAATTTATTATTCATGTGAAAATTTCCTAAAATATTGTAATTCTATGCTTACAATGTAGCCACCTTTGGAGCTAGATTATTGAAAATGTATATGTGTATGTTCTTGAAAGAGTCATAAAAACCATTAAACAGAGAGGTAATTGGTTGTGTAAATTGTAAGTCACAAGAGTTAAAAATTATGGAATTTAATTATTTGTTAAACTGCCTGCAAGTTTTCAAAATATATGGATGTTTATTACTCCACTGCTCTTGCACGTATACACTCAAGATTTGTCATGCACGTCAAAGTAAATATGTCCTGGAATCTAATTAGGTTGGTTAAATGTGTTTTAGTAGACTAAAATTTATTGTGGATACTTCAGAAATTACTAATTGGCAACATATAGATTTCTTTGACTGGGTGACCAAAGTAGTAGATCAGGGAGGGGCTGTGGACATGGCCTACCTAGACTTTAGCAAGGCATTTGACTCAGTCCCACACAAAAGATTAATATACAAGTTAGCCAGCCTGGGAGTGGGTCCCAAGATGATAGCCTGGGTAAAGAATTGGATGGAGAATAGGACACAGAGGTAATAGTAAATGGAGTCCACTCTGAAGAAAGGGGGTTACTAGTGGGGTGCCACAGGGTTCAATATTAGGACCGGTCCTCTTCAATGTCTTTATAAGCGACATTGCAGAGGGACTGGAAGGAAAAGTATGTCTCTTTGCAGATGACGCAAAGATCTGCAACAGAGTTGATGCACAAGGTGGGGTGGAAAGGATGAGAAGGGACTTGGCAAGGTTAGAGGAATGGTCAAATGTATGGCAGCTTAGATTCAATGCTAAGAAGTGCAAAGTAATGCACCTGGGAAACAAAAACCGAGGGGAAGAGTACACAATGGGGGGTGAGATACTAACAACAACAAAAATGGAAAGAGACCTGGGGGTAGTCATATCAGATGACTTAAAGGTGGGCAAGCAATGTGAGGGGGCAGTAAGGAGGACTGGGGGGATACTGGGATGCATAGGGAAAGGCATCACCAGTAGAAAACAGGAAGTTGTTATCCCTCTGTACAGACAGCTGGTGAGATGCCATCTGGAGTACTGTGTGCAGTTCTGGACACCCAGTCTCCGCAAGTACATAGACAAGATGGAAGCTGTCCAGAGGAGGGCAACTAAAATGGTGCAGGGTCTGCACCAGAAGACATATGAAGAGAGACTAAAGGAGCTTACTATGTATAGCCTCGAGGAAAGGAGGGAGGGGGTGACATGATAGAAACTTTCAAGTGCCTCAAGAGAATCAACAAAGTCCGAGAGGTAGCATCTTTCAAAAAAGGTGTGCAAGAACAAGGGGTACAATTTGAAGATAGAGGGTGGCAGCTCAGAGGTAATGTAAGGAAGTATTTTCACAGAGAGGTTTGTGGATGCATGGAACAGCCTTCTGGAGGAGGTTGTGGAGTCAAAAACAATGGTTGAATTCAAGCATGCATGGGACAGTCATAAGGAAATTCTAGGGGGTGGGGGTAGAAAGAAGTAGGCTGCTGGTTAACTAGGATCTGAAGCTTATCCATTAGGTAGGGAAATAGGCAGACTGGGTGGGCCAAGCGGTCCTTATCTGCCGTCAAATTCTGTGTTTCTATGTTAACATTTGCTCACAAATTCATTGACACCTAATAGGTAATGCCATTAGAATTCTAGTTATATGATTTAACTTTCATAAAGTACTTATCACCTTATTTGCACTAGCTTCATAGCCCTGTAATACCCCCTCCAACATTCCTGTGACAGTGATGCCCCACATCATGCTCCATAATGACTAAAGATATCCAGTTACTTCTCTCACAATGTACTGAGTCACAGCTGGTTGTATGGCTTGAGGATCAGCATCACTTGGTGCCACTGTTTTTCAAATAGCAAAAATATACCTTGTTATCTGCATGATTATTAAAGATTAAACCGGTAGCATTGAATAGAAACAATGCTTCATGGGCATGTTCTTCCTCAAGTCATTAAATCAGTGAGCTCTAGTGGTTATCTGGCATATTGCAAGGATTCAGTCTAGTGGACAGTGATGTCCGTGACTATTATTCGTGGTTCATCACTCAAGACACAGTAGTTACCTGACATTTGGCACCACTATAATTTTACTATGGAGCTTTCTAGGAAATGCTACCTTATTACCACTTTATTCAGCTCTTCCTTCCTCTACAATGGCAAAATGCATGGACATGGCTTCAACAAAAGTTTCACATGTCACAATTTCACAAAAGCTCATGAAGTTTAACTTTAATTACTGATGTTATTTTGGAATCTATGTCTGCATGTAGCTTGGCTAGCCTTGAGCAAGGAATTAGAGTCAACACACAGCCTTTTTTTCATATTGGATTTTCCGACTGCTTGTAGCTCATCTCTCAGGAATGCACCATGTTCACAAGGATATGCATGAGTCAGGATGAGCGCAGCAATTATTCAGTTGGCTACCATGTTTTTTCCATTTTCACTCCCATCTCCCCTGATGTGGGCGATGCCTCTGTCAGCCTCACTCAGTCACAACTGCCCCAGTGGCAGGAGAAAGGTCCATGGCCCAGCCACAGGGGGTTCTGTGTTAGTGGAACCCCCACCAACCCACCTCAATTGAGATGAACTGCAAGTGGCAGCTGTTTCAGCCATGGCCTGCCTCCTGATGCGACTTCTCAGCTCACTTCCAAACCCGGGACATCAGCATGGCAGTGTGATGGTCTTCTGCTGGGCCATGGGGGTAGCCTAAAAGCCTAATATTTATAGTAAATGAACCAACCAATGTTGATGATATTCTGTTCTCTAGTTTTAAAGTTGTAGGGGCTGAAAATTCTGCCATTTACATAATTGCTAAATGTAATTTCAAAATGTCTGAATATTTGGATGCTTATAACGCAATCATCTTTCAAGATGGAGATCTGATACTTAGAACATTTGTGTATGGACAGCAGTTAAGTTGTGATACCAAAATTTGTACAATTTGGACAGACACCTTGGGTGGGATATTCAGACTACATCAGGCAGGGGCGCAAGCCTGGGTGCAGCGCAACTGCGCTGCACCAGGGTATGGACCAGGTGATATTCAACGGTGCTGCAAAATGGCTCTGCACTGTTGAATATGGCACTGAGGGCTCACACACAGTGCACAGTGCAGTGGCACTGCACCAACGCAAGTGTCAGTAGGGGAGCAGGGAGATGTGCCAGTGCAAGTGCGGTTGCATTAGGTGCATCAACAGCGATATTCAGCACTGTGCATGCAAATGATGCCATTATGCACGCAAGGTGCACATGGGGCCATTTGCTTGTCATAATGGCCCCATTTGCATGCAGTGCTCCGATCCTCGGTGACTTGTACCTGGCACCCTGCCAGGCTGCAAATGTCAGGGACTGATGCCCTGCTGACCCTAGGCGGTTTCTGCACCCGTATGCCTGATTGTGTGCATAAGTTATTTAAATCCCTGGTGGTCCACTGGACCGCTATCCAACACCCGATTGTGGTCAGAAGTTATTTAAATGCTGGTGGTCCAGTGGACCGCTACCAATGCCCGATCGTGGGCTTAGGTGCTACATATCCCTGGTGGTCGGTGGAAGCCCCCAGCACCCAATTGTGGGCACAGATTAACAAAGAGACACCCTGGTGGTCAGTGGTACCCCTCCTCACCCGCACTGCTGGGCTAGCACCCAGCACCCCCTCAGTCAGTGGCGGGCGGCAGCACCACCTGCAAGCTGCCCAGCCACCACTGACTGACATCATACAGTAGGGCTGTACACCTATTGGTCCACTGTGTAGGCCAATGGGTGTGCAAACCATACTGTACTACACAGGCCAGATATGTGAATGAACACATTCATTCACATTTCAGGCCTGTGTACTACAGTATGGTCTGTACACCCATTGGCCCACACAGTGAACCAATAGGAGTACAGACCCTACTGTACGCTGTCAGTCAGCGGGTGGCTGGGTGGCTTGTGGGCGGGGTGCTGCCACCCACCACTGACTGGGGGATGCTGGGTGGAGGAGGGCCTCAGTGGGCAGGTGGGGAGGGGGGTACCACTGGACCACCAGGGTGTCCTTCATTAATTCTGCCCATGATTGGGCAGTAGGGGCCTTCCACTGGACCACCAGGGATATGTAGCACCTAAGCCCATGATCAGGCATTGGAAAGCGATCCACTGGACCACCATGGATTTTATTCATATCTGCCTATGATTGGGCATTGAAAAGTGGTCCACTGGACCACCAGGGATGTCTGGAGCAAATTCCCATGAATGGGCATGGGGGCATAATGCTCCCTGGGCAGGGGGCATGTGGACTGTGTCCTTAGGGGGTGGGTGGCCACCCACAGCAGGCTGCTGCCATGTTGCACCTTGCAATATGGCAGCTCACCTGTGGGTGGACAGGACTTGTTCCTCGATATACCAGGTGCCACTTTGCACCCCCCTGAGCGGTGCAAGGTGGGGTTGTGCCAGCATCTGCACTGCACATCCTGGACTGAATATCGGGGTGTGCCACATATGCATGGGCACACCCCCTGCACTTGCGCTGCATACATTACCAATGCACCCCAGCTCATCAGGGGTTGTGCAGCGCAACATGCCCCTTTGAATATCACGCCAGGGCTCATTGGTGGGTTGCTCAAGGTGCAACCCTGTTTCTCCACGTGCAACCCTTTTGAATATCCCACCCCTTGTGTTTACAAAATTGTGAAACATAATTTTAAAATTTCAGAAAGTTTGGAGGCTTATACTGTAACTCAGTCAACTCTGAAGACAGAGATATGAAACTTGGTGTACATCTGTATTGTCCTTAGTAAATGTAGTGCATGTCAGAAACATACTTTATACATTTGACAAAATAACTGAAATCACAGTTTGGCAAACCTTTGAAATTTCATTTAATAAAATTGGAATTTCACCAGACTTTGCTAGTTGAAGATAAATTTCGCCAGCTCTAGACATTCAGTTTTGTAATTTTGAACATACAGGACTCAACATCTGACAGTTGATTTTTCTGAAATTTTACAAATGTTTACTAATATTTCAGCTTGTAATACTTTACCTTAGTTATCCTTAAGCTAGAGACCTTACAATTTGCAATGATCACCTAAGATGTAAAGTTCAAAGCACGTAAAATTGTCTGACATTTGGTTATCTGCTGTTGAACTTAAGGTCTGCATTCTAGCAGTTCATTTCTCTGTGAAATTTCCAGAACTTTTGCCAATATTTGCAGCCAGCTATAACTCAGCTGTCCTTCAAACTAGAGACCTGATATGTTTTACACACCCATGCATTACTGCTTTACTATAAGCACCAGCAACATTTCCAAGCAGTCAGTTTTACAGGTGGGCTCAAAACATGGAAGCCAATTTCTTTGTGAATTGTCTTCAAATGTCTGAAATATTTTATTGCTTTTAACGTAACCATCTTTGGCACTGCATATCTGTAAACTTGTATGTATAATATTTTAGAAAGTTTCTTGGTTGCTACTAAATGTGGCAACATTTTTAGCTATTTTTTATAGGACGAATAATTTCACAATTTACATATTCATGCTACTTTGTGAAGATGCCCTTCAAATTTGAATGATTTTAACTTCAAAGCCCTAGAAGGTATAGAACTGACATTTGGCATGCTTCCACAATGCAATGAGTCTTAAACATTTCACATCTGGAGCTGTTCAGTTGAGTAGTTTGTTTAACTTACATTTTATTGAGTTTGTCAAATTCAATATAAATTGATACACAAGTACAGTCTGCATATAATGTACCATTTAATGCAACATATTGTACAATGACAGGATATTTGATGATTATCTACAATTGTGACTGCATAGGATGGATTTACAAGATATTTGCAACCCATGTCAACCAGTAACTGCATGCAGCCAAGAACTGGAACAGTAGCCAAAATAACTGTAACATCATATTTTACTCATTATGCTGGGTTCATTGTTCCCATTTCAATATTTATTTTAAAGACTGTACTATCAGCCTCACGGGTCATCACAAACCACAAGACTAAATTTACTGTACACAGCCACTTATACAATGTTTATTATTCAAATCTTTACTTAACCCAAAAAGCATCCTTTATGCTAACATGTGCATAATTATGCAAACACTGCTTTTGTGTTTCATTAAAACATATTGGATGGGGAGATCACGTGGTGCAGAGCATGAGCTAGCTGCTCCTCTCAGAGCTCCCTCCTCCTAATCGATAAATTTGCTCTTTTGCTAGCCTAAACATCTCCACTCCAGTTCAAAAAGGCATCGGAATATCCCACGTGCTATCCGGACCACGGAGATGGGCCAGGAGTTCAAGGATCCCTGCCTAAGCACACACCTCCTGTGACCCCGAGAAGGCCTCAAAAAAGCCAGAGGCCTCGGGTACCTTGATCGGCATCGCAAGCTCTTGGTGCATCTGAGGGGATCCACTCACCCTAGCCAGTTTCCTCAAGGAGTTCCAACCCTTCAGAGGCGAAATGAAAGAACTGGCTAGTGAGGTAAAAGGGTCTCTCGCGCTATAGAAGACCTAGCCCATCGGACCACTGGCGCTGAGGCCCGCATTAGCTCTGTGGGCGCCAATCACGTGAAGCTGGCACCTGAAATACCCCTATTGAGGCAACGGATACAGAAGCTGGAGAGTAAGGTGGAGGATCTCGAAGGCGGAGTCACGCAATAACGTTATCGTTATCAGCCTCCCTGAAAGAAGAGGGCTCGGGCAGTTAAGCTTGCTCAGCATCTTATCCAGAAAATAGCTGGCCCTCGCCCTTTGGACAATCTTACGTCGTCGAAAGAGCCATCGGGCATTGAGAGCTATGCCCCCAACTGGAGCCCCGCCACGTCCCTTTATTTTCAAGTTTTTAAACTTCCTCGAGTGACAACATTTTTTGAGCAAAGCAAGGGAATTGAAGGAACTGACCTGGGAGGGCACTGGGCTGCGGGTGGCTCAAGATCTGCCCCTTTCCATTCGGCAGAAGAGAGCATCTTTCCACCTGGCAGTTTCCAAATTGATCGCTGCTAATGTGAGGTTTAGAGTGAGATATCCAGCTCGTCTCCAAGTCCTAGCAAAGGGAACCTGGCACAGTTTTGATGATCCGGTGGCCGCGCTCCCGACATTAAAGCAGCTTCTCGGTTTGTTCAGAGACCCATGAAGGTATTACCTGAAAGTTGGTGAAGCCCTGTTTTATTTGGAGGTTTTGTTGTTATGAAGAACATTTTGATTCTCACCTCGGTATTGGCTTCTGGAGGGTCCCTGATGCCATGGAAAGTTGATGGACCTGGACTCTTTGCACCTTTTGATGCTACCTGTTTGTTGGATGGCTAACCCCTCCTACTGGTCTCCGGCTGCCTTTTTTTTTTTTCTTCTTCTTCTCCCCTCTCGCTCCTAGTGGGCGCATTCCTCGATTCCCCCCTAAGAAGAAGTATCACAACTCGTCTGGACCCAGCGTATGCCTGTTTATTTACCGCAAGGACTGGAGCCTACTTGGGATGCAGTTTGTCACTGTAGAGACTTTTATGTTTTACCGGCCTGAAATATAGTTGCTGGCAGTATGGACCGTCAGTGGGGGGAAGTGTTCCCTAATGATTACGCTCAGGATTCTGTTTTGAGGGGAAAATGTGGGTCAGATTCTGAAGGGGTTAGATGTACCATTATATTATAGGCTCATGAGGTTATGGCATTTAAATGATAGTTGATGGGAGGGCCCTTTCCCTCTCCTTTTTGCCTTTGTTGTTAATTCATTATCAGGTAATGTTTGGGGTTTTTGGGATGGGCGGATCTAATTTTGAATGTAGGAAGGTAATGAGTGGAAAGGGTAGTCCTGTTCCTGGTTATTGTAGGCGAACTTGTTTATTAATACTTTAGGTTGGTTGGGAGGGCGGAGGTGGAGTCTATCATGGTGCTGGAACACGTTCACTGGCAGTTCGGGTGGGTTTGGGGTGGAGGGTTGTTGGGGATTGGGGGTTTTCATTGTTATGGGATATTTGGGGTTGCTGGGATTTGGGTGGGAGAGGGACCCTTTGCAGCACTCTTTGTCTCCCTCTAGGTTTCTGGTTATAGGACTGGTTTCTCTCCATTTAAGTTTCCTAATTTCGTTAACCCATGGCTAGGCGTATTAATGTGGTGACTTGGAATGTACATGGACTTCGCCATAGAGTAAAGCAATATAAGGTTTTAAAACACCTGGGCTATGTGCAGGCAGATATTGTATTCCTGCAAGAGACCCATTTATTGAAGGCTGAAAGTAATCAGCTATGCAGGCTACAAATAGGTCAGGTTTTTGCCGCTGAAGGCAGCTCTCATAGTAAAGGGGTGATGTTATTGATACATAAGTTAGTTCCATTCCATCCGATCCAAGTGTTTGAGGATAGTTATGGAAGATATATTTTATTAGGGCAGTTTGCATACTCAAGAGATTATCTTAGGGTACTATCTCATTTAATACTGATACTCAAATTTCTTTGTTCAAATTTTGGAGTTACTCTCCCTTGTGTGCAATCTCCCCATAGTAATAGGAGGTGACCTGAATTTGGTTATAGACCCGTTATTGGATAGATCCTGTCCTACTAAAGAGGGGCTAACCCAGGACAAAAAGCTGTCAGGAGATGATCGATGGACTGGGCCTCTACGTGTGTGGAGATGTTCCATCCGAACATCTGAGATTTTACTTTTACTTCACAAGTACATAACACCCAATCCAGAATCGATTATATATTAGTTTCGAACATTCTTTTAACTGGGGTGTTAGACTCTTGTATAGTATCTGGGCCGCTATCGGATCACTCTATAGTTAATTGCCTTTTATCCTTTTCATCCCTAGGTGAAAATTAAATAACCAAATACTAAAAGACCCCAGGTTGGTTAAATACATCTCCTCCCAAATAACTGATTTTATTTCTTTCAATCAAGGTTCCACCAATAGACCAGATATTGAATGGGGAGCTTTTAAGGCTTTTATTTGTGGTATCTTGATTGGGCTCGCCTCCCGTAGGAAAAAGGAAAGGCTGAAGCATATCTCAGAGTTACTTACCAAGATTCGTGATAAAGAGCGGGGCCTTTCTGTTTGTTCCTCGGGCGCCTACAGACAGGAATTAACCCTGTTAAGGGATTCTTACCTTAGGGCATTAGATGAACAAACTGAATGGGCTTTTGTAAGGACTAAGGCTAGATTTACAGATCAAGGGGAAAAGGCCAGCCAACTACTAGCCAGAAAAATCAAGCAATTAGAATCTTCTAGATGGGTGTCGGCCATTCGCTCCTCGGAGGGGGCTCCAATCAAGACTTCCCCGGAAGATATTTTGGGTGAATTTGTGGACTACTTTAAGGGGATTTATGGGCCTATGAAGGACCCTCCGTCAGACGATAAAATCAATAATTTTTTAAGGGAGATAAATTTTCCCTCATTAAGTGAAATGGATCAACTCCAACTCCTGACCCCTATTACTGCAGATGAAATAGATCGGGTTATTAAATCCCTTCCCTTAGATAGAACACTGGGCCCGGATGGTCTTTCCGCTAATTTTTATAAGACCTGTTCAAAGGAATTAATCCCTTTTTTACTACGGCTCTTTCAATGTATTTTGGATGGCGAGGTTTCTGATCATACTCTTTTTGAGGCATTAATGATACTTCTGCCCAAACCGGGAACCGCTTGATTTGATCGCCAATTATAGCCTATATCCCTCCTGAACCAGGATTTCAAAATTCTCACTAAATTGTTGGCTGACAGAATCAGCAGAGTCCTTCCAGTTTAATTGGATCTGAACAGGTGGGGTTTATGAAGGTAGGTCTTCCGCTGACCATGTAGGAGTTTTGTCATGTCTTTCGACTTCCAGGGACTCCGATCAACATGGGGTCTTGGTTTCTCTGGATGCGAAAAGGCTTTTGATAAGGTTTATAACCATTTTCTTATAAAGGTTATGGACTGTTTTGGTTTCCCTCAGCAATTCTCAGGATGGATTAAAATATATGTAAATTCCATCAGCAAAAATTACATGTAATGGCGTAACTTCAGCGCCATTCAAACTTTCTTGGCACTAGGCAAGTTGTCCCTCTCCGCTCCTCTTTGATTTATATATTGAACCTCTCATTAGGCGGATTAAACAGGAGCAGCAGATTCAAGGTATTCAGGTATGGGGGAATACCTTGAAAGTGCTGGCATATGCAGATGATCTGCTTTTGCTTGTTTCCAATCCATCCTTTTCTATTTCAACTTTACTGGATGTTATTGATAAATTCGGAATAATCGCCAATTACCGGCTTAATATTAGCAAATCAGTGGTTTTCCCCTTAAACTTTAGAACATATGCCCACGATATCACCCCTTTTGGCCTAACTTGGAATGCCAAGTCCATTAGTTATCTTGGTCTCACTTTAACTAGGGATACTTCCCGCCTGGTGCAGCGTAACTTAGACCCGGTGTTGCATGATATTGAGGCCGACCTGCGGAGATGGACGATTATTCCCTTGTCTATCTGGGGCAGAATTAATTTGGTTAAAATGAACGTCTTTCCTCGTTTATTTTACCCCATTAATATGTTAAACATATGGCTCCCGTTAAAATGGTTTAAGAGAGTGCATAGAAGTGTATCTGATTTTATTTGGAATTACAAGAAGCCTAGACTATCATATTCCAAATTGCCTGCCCCTAAACTGTCTGGTGGCCTGAGACTCCCCCATTTTGTGCTGTATTACTGGGCCAGTCACGCCTCCAAATACCTCTGTTGGGTTAAGGGTATAGATGATGCACAGGTGAACACCTACACGCCATTATGGTTAAGTTTAGAGGTCTCCCGAATTGTCGATTCTGGATTTAAGCCGAGGGCCCTGTTATATTGTTGATAAGCTCTCCCAGCTGTATTGCGTAACTCCCTATCAAGACTTCAGTCAAAGTGCATATGCAGCTATGTTCCTTTCTAAAATACTTTCACATTGAGACCCGGCCCAACCACTAATGGGCAATCCCAATTTTACTAGATGGTAAGCCTATCAAGGATACCTGGTTACCTCCTCTGGAAAGGTGTCGGTCAAGGATCTGCTTGTAGGGGGGTAAATTGCTCACCTCCGCTGAAATTTTGACTAAGTTTCAAATCCCTCAGTGTCTAATTTTAGAATTTTTCAACTTCGTCACCTCCTGGTGGGGAAACTTGACATTTTGCCAGGGGTGGTGCCTTATGTAATTTCGAGGAGGATTTGACCCCTCTGGTTGGAAAACCTCATGCTATATCTGCCATCTATAATATCCTGATTGGATGGTTACACCCAATCACCCTCGCTCCCAAACGTTATTGGTCCTAACTGTTTCCGGAATATAATTTCGATTGGGATAGCATTTGGGGGGCCTGTCATAAATTTTTATTACAGGATAGACTCAGGTTAATGCAGTTCAAGCTTTTGCATGATATT
This sequence comes from Neoceratodus forsteri, assembly GCA_016271365.2. NCBI lineage: Eukaryota > Metazoa > Chordata > Ceratodontiformes > Ceratodontidae > Neoceratodus > Neoceratodus forsteri. Next base: position 1,119,976,527 of record CM057449.1, on the reverse strand, counting down.
TATTATTCCCCTTTGAAACTATGGGAGCGGGGCCTGACGGCATCCTCGACTTGTTTTAGATGTCAACAAGGGGCTGGGACTTGCTCCACATTTTTAGCATTGCCGAAAGTGGCGGTCTTATGGGAGATTATTAAAAGAATCTTGACCCTCTACTGGGTTTGGAAAATCTATTTACCCTGAGGTTTGTATTTTAGGGGACATGTCCCAGGTGGGTGTCCGGAATAGGAAATATCATATGGGGCTGATTTCAGCCTCAGTTAAAAAAGTAGTTTTGAGGCATTGGAAGGACAATACAGAGATTTCATATGGCGAATGGTTGCAAGAATTTCTAGCCAACCTTAGAACAGATAGAACCATTGCTAGTTTACAGTATAAGCTTTCTAAGTTTAATAGTGTTTGGGGTTCCTTATATACTTTTTTTTCTGCTCCTTTATGATTCGCTTTGTGATCTTCAGTCCATCTATGCCCGAGTGCTGTGCATTGTTTTGGGGTTTTCCGGGGTGGAGGGGTTTGGGGGGATGGGGGGTGGGGATGGGGCGGGGTGGGATGGGGACTACATCCTGATGTTCTGTTCTTAATAATGGTATGTAATTTTTCTGTGATACTGTTTTCTCTCTGGATGTGGTCCTTTTTTGGTGTAAAATCTTCAATAAAAGTTGAATTAAAAAAAAACATATTGGATGTTACTTAAAGAGATTAAATGCATACATAACACTTGCTGATATATACACAGGTAACAGTGTACATAAGACATCATCATATGAAGAGATAGTACTCACTGATCCTCATCAGAGCTGAGCAGTTACAAAAGAAGCTTGGGAGAAAAACATGGTGGGAGTGAAACAGAAGGTGGAAACCACTATTTCTAACTGGAATGACATAATGCAGAAATAGAACATTTTGGGCCGGATATTCAAAAGGGTTGCGCCATGCGCAATAGGGTTGCGCATGCGCAAGTCCGAAAGTGCGCCATTCTGCGATATTCAGCAGGAGGCAGTTAAGCCACGAAAACAGGCTGAGCAACAGCGCCAATGCAAATGACGGCATGCGAACCAAAGGGTGAATCCTGCATAAAGAGCGCAACAGCGATATTCAAAGGGGTTGCGCAATGCACAACAGCGGAACAGCTGGAAGTTGCGCCACAGCAGAAATGAGCCAAAATAAAAGGCTCAAGGAAGAGCGAAGAACACTACAGAGATGAAGCGAGACAGACAGAGAGAGACAGACAGTGACAGTCCAGAACAGGGCAGGCAAGGGAAGTTGTGTGGGCCATAGGCTGCAGAGGCCAGCGGGGTACCAGTGCAGTGGAGGTAGCAGTCAGGACAGCGGGGGTAACAGAGCAACATCAGCCGGGGGTCACAAGCCAGGGAGATGGACAGTGCCAGCTCACATGGAAGCTGTAATGAGGGGGTGAGAATGCATGCTGCAGGGGACGTGGCAGTGGAAGGCCCGTCTGACGCTGCCTCAACAGGCAGTACCGCGTGCCGTGATCAGCTTTGAGCTGTACACAGATGTAGAGATGGGGCGGTACCACCTGAACAGGGCAATACTGAGATGGCTCTGTGAGCTGTGCAGTGATGTGATGCAGGCACCTCACAACGAGTCACGCTCTGTCGGTGGAGACCAAGGTGACAGCCTGCATGTGCCTGCTCACCACGGGCACCTTCCAGAGGCTGACAGGGGACACCACAGGCATCACACAGTCGGCCACGTCACACATCCTCACCCAATTCCTCAGCGCACTGCTGCCACATGCTGCGAGCACATCCATTTCCCCAGCACCACGGCAGAGTGTACAGCAAACATGCAGGAGTTCCACAGGGTAGCACGTATGCCTGGCATGCTAGGAGCCATAGACTGCACCCATGTGGCCATTCACATGCCACCTGGCCCCGATGGGGCTGCATATAGGAACAGGAAGGGCTATTCCAGTGTCAACTGCCAGGTGGTGTGTGATGCCACTAGGCGCATAATCAATGTCTGTGCCACACACCCTGGTGGAGCACATGATGCCTCTATATGGTATCAGTCCACACTGTGCCATCAATTTGAGAGTGGGGACATCCCCACAGGCCATCTAGTGGGTGAGTATGCATGTAGGAATTGCAAACGTGGGCAAGGGTGGTAATGCCACAGGTGCTATAGTAGTAGGCACACAGGGATATTGGCAATATGGACCTGAACATGATACTCATCTCCACCATCTCCACACAGGTGACAGTGGATACCCACTCCATCCCTGGCTGCTCACACCATACAGCGCCCATGACCCCATCGCAGCAATGCTATAATGAGGCGCATGCCACCACCACAACATCATCGAGCCGGTGCTTGGGATGCTCAAGGCATGCTTCCGATGCCTAGACACCTCCAGCGTGCCCTACAGTACAGCCCCTCAAAGGCCTGTGGGATATTCCTGGCCTGTTGTATCCTGCACAACATGGCCAAAGACTGTGGGATAGCCATTCAGGTCGGGGAGGGGACAGCGATGGGGACGCCAGCAGCACCGGTGATGATGGTGATGAGCAGCTCCCCTTGGACGGGCGGGACCCCGACTGATCTGGCAGGCCCAGCTGCACCGGGACACCATCATGGAGGAGCATTATGCATGACACAGGTAAGTCAAGGGGCCATGTGCAACCAACACTGTCCTGGTGCAACCCACAGGCACACAGAGTAACACACCAGGGGTGCATGATGGCAAGGGGAGTGGAAGGGACCAGGCACACAAACACACCATCAGGGAGGGGTGAACAGTCATATGGACACACACACACACACCAGGCACAAAGCGTACATGGGCAGGTGCACATCAGAGCAGGAACAGACATGGCAAACACACAGATCCACAGACCACACCGACCACCTGTACTGTTCAAGTACATGTGTCAGATGCTGGGCACCCTTGCACCTTGGTGTACAGTACAATGCAGGCATCATCATGCACACGCACCTGTGGACAGCAGTCGGGATGGTATGCAGGTGGTCCGTATGTCAGCGTGATGTGCAGGGCACCCACCAGTGCACTGCCCACCATGACGCACAGTGCACACAGGGCAGCACCAGACAGGGCCCGCACTGGGAGACAGGTCAGTCATGTTGCACTGTTCCATGGCCACCGCGGATGCGTGGGTGGCCCCACTGTGACCCAACAACACTGGCAGGCTGAGCAGGGGCCACATGGGGTGGCACCGATGGACCACCAGGGGTCCCACTGCGCAATCGCGACCTTGTTCGCACTGGGGTCTGTAGTATGCCAAACATACCTGCACCAGGGGTGCTCGGGATGCCCACAGCAGAACCCGGCGTCGACAGGCTGGGTGTCACATGACACCGGGAATGGGTAGTGGAGAGCATACTGTGTGGGGCGGACGGTACAGGGGCACCTACTTGTGTGCCCAATGCAGCCATGACAGCGACCAGTGCCTGGGTCTGCCTGTCAATGGCGGCGGTCACATCCATCCGCATATGGATCATCTCTGCAAGGATCAGAGCACAGTCCCTGCTGTGCCACTCCACAGCCATGCACAGTGCCTCCATGGACGTTGCAACCTGCCTTTGCTGCTGTACTGATTCCCGCAGCAGGTGGGTGTGCTCTTCAAATGGGTACTCTGCCACAATGGCATCCTGTCCCCCAGGGTATGGAAGGTCCTGATGCTCAACACCCCTTGAGGGTGGGCACTGTTCACCAGGACCAGGAATGGGCATATCAAAGGGTGGTGGGCATGTGCCACCACTGGACACTGTACCCCCAGACCTGGTGGTTGACTGCTGCTGCTGCCCCTCCAACCGCTGTGCCCCAGGGACCACTCATTCTACTGCTGTGGCCGCAACAGTGCCAGACACCTGCACAGCCACCGGTGCTGCCCCACCAGTGCTGACAGGCACAGCCTGGGACTGTGCCAACATGCTGGCGCACACACATTAGAACCAGCTAGGCCCAGGGGCACGTGCTGGCCTGCTGTGTGTCCATCATGGGACACACACATGTCACTGCCCATTGCAGTCCTTGCATCATCGATGGTGCAGGTACGTGCTACAGCCACAGTCACAGCGTGCTGGCATGCTTGCATGCCAGACTGCTGAGACACAGGCTGTGCACTCCCCACACCTGACTCACTGACACCAGAGTTGGCAGCGCGGCGTGCATGCTGGTGCAGGGCATGCTGGCTGGTGACAGAGGTGGATGGACCCTCCTCCATGTCTTCCTCACTGCCTGGACCCACCACCACCGTCCCCTGAAGATGAACAGGATCTGTAACAGAAAGTGAGGACATGTGAGTGCATGTGAACAACCTCCCCCCTCCAACACCACCACCATGTCATACCATGCAGTGATGGGCTTCCACCTGTCTGGAATCCACCTCCTGGTACGCCCTCAATAGCACTCCACTGCATTGATGCAGCCAGTCGGTCCTCAGCCGGGGTCAGCTCCGCCACTGCTGGCTGGCCCCCGCCTGTGCCAGCACGTGCCGTCCTGAGGGCTGCCACCTTCTCCTTCACCCTCCTGGGGTCTGTCCCCATCTTCTTTTTGCATTCCTGCACGGAGCACTGGTGGCTTCTGTGCAGGCTCACTGCCCGAGCTACCCCCTCCCATGCAGCCACACTGGCCTGAGGGGTGACCCGCTGTCCACTCAGTAGTGGCTCCTCCTCCAGGTAGGCCTGGAAGAGGGCCTCTGTCTCCGCCGTGGTGAAGTTGGGCCTCCTCCTCCGCCCACCATCCTCACCCTCACCTTGGCTCTGCTTGGTCATGTCGATCTGTATGGGTGGAAGTGGACACCTGTCACTGTGCAGTCTACAGCGTTATCCCATGACCATTGTCCAGAACATCCACACAGCACGAACCCACCTCTCACCTGCAGTAACCGAATCTGGCCAGCACAGCCCAATGTCGCACATTTATAGCGCAATGCATGCAAATTAGGAGTGGAGCAACTGTAATGAGATGCAAATCGTGCCACTGCACCTTTGAATGGCTGATCAGATGATTTGCATGTATCGGCTGAATATCGCGCCGTTGCGCTTTGCGCAATACGGTTGAGCCAGCTGAGCCAATGGCGCATATCTGTGACTGTGTGGTACACTGCATTGCGCATGCCCAGGTAGCTTACGCAGGCATCTGCCACGCTGATGACGTGCTGTGCGCGATTGGCAATTCAGGCCATGGCCACCATTGTGCCAATGGCACTACAGTGCTGGTCACCACATGGCACAGTGGCAGTACTGCACAATAGTCCACTGTGGCACTGGCACACAGGTGTCCGATCGCACAGGACATGTGGACGTCCGATGGCACTGTGCATGGCCTTGCACCACTGACCCATGACTTGTGCACGACCTTTGCCCCCTGGCGCTGTACGTCTGCCATGTGTACGGCTCTATCGCGCTGTTCAGTGACAGCATGATGTGGACCGACGGCGCTGTCCAAACAGCGTGATAGGCAGTGATGGAGTTGTATTGCGCAACATTTCCATGTGGGGTTGCCGCGCTGCTGAGTGCCATATTGCCACTGTACAGTTTGACAATGGCACGCAGGAGAGCACCACAATGTGGGGCTTTGGAGTTAGCCAACCTGGTGGCTGTGGTGGAGCCCCACTATGGCTCACTATTCGAGGGTGTGCCCCTGCAGGTGCCACGCACCCATGTGTGGCAGCAGGTCACCGCTGCCCTGGAGCAGGCCACTGGGTGGAGGAGGACCCCTGAACAGTGCAGGCACCGCTATGGTGACCTGCAGAGGAGGAACATGCTCTGCTTGCATGCCTCAGGTCACGTGCCAGGAGGGGCATTGCCCAGGCCAGGTGGGTGTGCTGTGTATGCACGGTATTGTCTGCATGGGTGACTGTGTAATGTAATCTGCTCATGGGGGTGGGTTGGGCTGTGGTTTGCTGTGAGGTGTTTGCAGGTGTGTGCTGTTTGGGTCTGGATGTGTGGCAGGCACACTCAATGGAGCAAGGGCTGTCTGCTTTGGGATCTCACTGATGTTTTCTCTTCCTTTGTCTCCCACAGGCGTGGAGGAGCAGAGGCAGGCACGGGCTGAGGCATGGGATGGCGGTGCCAGGGTGGCTGGTGGAGGAGGGATGCAACAGCCACAGCAGCAGCAGCAGCCGCAGCCACAGCACCTGATGCAGCGGCAGTGAGGGTGAGTGTCATTACAACATGGATGCTATTGCATGCTGTGGGGGCGGCCACCATCCATGGACAACACTGCCATGCACGTGGCGTGTGACAGTCAGCACTGTCCAGTGGCACTGCATGTCTGTGGAGTGCATCACTGGTGGTCCATGCATGCACTGGGCACGTGGCTGTGGCACCTTCCTTCATGACATATCCACATCACTGGACAGCCTTGGTTGTGCTGTGCTGTGCATGGGTGGGTGTGTGTGCAGTGGCACACATGGCTGTTGCTGCCTGGTTGGGCTTGTCTTGTGCACGGTCACTGTGAGTGGGTGCAGTCCATCACAGGGGTGGGGCACTTGGCTGTATGCCATGCATGTTGGGTGGGCTTCAGGGTTGTGGACAGTCACAGCCATTGATTCTGTTCCCTTGCCCTAGGTGTCCGGGTCCTGCACAGGATTGAGCGGGCTGTCCACCACCTGCTGGAGGTGTCCATGGTGTCCCTATCCATTCTGCAGGAGATGCACTGGGGGTGTCAGTCGACGGAGGAGGCCACGAGACCAGGGGCAACCTGCTGCTGTGCAGCCTGGAGGACAGTAGCTGTCCCACACACCCTTTACCCTTCCCTCACCTCTGCCTTCCCTCAAAGTTCTTCACCCTGCGCCTTACCCACCCTACCTTGTACCCAGCACCCACCCCTTTCTTGTATATATCTCTCTGTACATAGTTTATTTTTGTTTGTTCGTGTTGATATTCTTTTATAAATCTGTTTTGTATGAATACTGTAGTGGTCTCTGATTTGCAGCTGGCTATGGGTGCTCAGTTGCAGTGGTGTACATGGCATCTGGTGTGTTATTGTCCTGGGATTTTGTGTGCGTGCATGAGGGTGTCCCTGGTGTGGTGGTGGCTTTCAGCGGACTGGCGTGTGCTGCCACACACCGCTGGAGTGCTCCTGGTGGGTCTGGCTTGTATGGTTCGGTGGGTACACATGGTTGCATTGTGCGGGGGCTGGGAGTCCTGCAGTGACGTTCACAGTCACTGCTCATGGGTGGTGTCTTGGGGTCACAGTGCAGGGTGTGCTGTGCACACGGGGCTGCTGGACACTGGGGTGGTCACCCCCTTTGTGTGTAGTCTCAACTTGCCAGTGGGTGTGCTGCAGTAACGGCCGGGATATCTTTCTTTGCTTGTCCCCATGGGCCAGTTGATATTCCATCCCTCCCCAGTTATGCTGTTCTTGGGGTGTGGGGTGCATTATTAGTTCTGCAGTGTGTCTGTGCCCATCTGTGGCATGGGTGGTGAGCTTCTGCCTACCTCTCTGGTTGTGCTGTTCCATTGCTATGCTGCTGGGGTGTCATTGCTTGCTCTATTGGCCTCTGGACTGCTCAGCTGGGCTGGCCTTGTTGAGCTATGGCACATCGTATCTGCTCAGCTTCCCCTTCCTGGTTGCGCTATGGCGCATCATATCTGCTCAGCTTCCCCTCCCTGGTTGTGCTATGGTGCAGTTTGTGCTATATTCAGACGTTGGCTGCTTGCACAATTGGCCTTGCTCCATGTTTGAATATCGCGATGATTGTGCCTGTGCGCAAGTGACTTGCGCTTGCTCTTGCTGTTGCGCACTTTTCAGGCGCAGTTTGAATATCCAGCCCTTTGTTTTTATCTGACTGTAGAAAAAAATAAATAAACGGAGCATCTCTGCTTATATAGTATAAGGTCCCCAGTCTCCCAATAGTCAATTTATTCTTGTGCTACTAACAAAGTTCCTTTCATGAAGGATCATCCTTCTTTTCCCATTGGTATCATGTCAGGAGAGTAGACTCCTGACAGTAGAATCCAACACAGTGACACGACTCAGTTGGCATTGACAGTGTCAAATGGGTTATCACAGCAATGTGCTTACACCGACTACCAGTGTTGGCCACTGTCCTCTAACATCCACCCCCAGGTTGGGAATCTATAATTCTGGGGTGTGTGAGGGACAGAGCCACCCTAGTGGGTGGTGTGAGGGGCTTTTCCCCCTGCAAACAGTAAATTACTACAGCGTTGCTGGGTCTGTCGACATTTTGCCGTGGTGATGAGATCACTGTTGGCAAAGTGGTGTTACTTTAAAGTCCTTTGACATTTGTTGTCGAAGTGACTTGGTGGAACCATTCCCATTCTGCTTTCCATGCTGCAAATGCTTTCAGATTTTTTTTCAGGCTGTTTAATCTGTGTCCACCAGCTTAGAATATGACAAGGTTTTGTTGATATACTATACATGGCCTTCAACCATGCTGGCATCAGCATGACATGATGATTACTTACTATGCACACTGTGAACTAAATGAGCTCAGAGAAAATTTGCATTGTATGCTCTTACCATTCATTGCATCCCAGCTGGTCCTCTACCATTAGTTCCTCATGCCTCGCTCTGACATTGCCCAAAACAATCAGCGAAGTTTGAGAGGGGGAGCTGTGACCCTGAGCATTCCTAGGAGTGATACAATAAGTTTTTGATTTCTGTTATATATGTCCCAGTCTCAGTGCTGCCCCCAGCCAGTCTTTTATCAAAGCACATTTGTCTTGATCCTCCTAACCATCCAGGAGGCCAATGACCTGCACATTCACAGTTTGTATTGATGTCTCTGTATCTGCCATCTGAATGTGGAGCCCTATATTGTGTTGAACATATAATGAAGGCCTTGTCTCCTGTCTATTTACTGTCCATGACTTCATCTTGTACTGCTATCATTTTAGTATCTGGCAGGGTCACTTTAGTGAAGTAATACTCAAATGTTATGTTCAAGGCTTATATTGCTAAAGCTCCATGGTCTCAACAGACCCTTCCTCACTGGGACCCAAATTATCTTCCCTTTTCTTTGAGTACTCCACAGCTATTGCTCTTCTGTTTCATCTTATTAAAGTTTCCAGCTGTGGTACACACAAAAAGGGTATCAGGATTAATAATATATTTTTTTACCATACTGAGTATTTATCTTGCTGAAATCCTGAAATGAGAACAGAGCTCTGTATAACTGCTTCCACACTGTATGCCTGCTAGTCATTTCATACAGAGTGGTTCACTGAAAGAGTTGTAGGCACCTGGAACAGACTGCCAGCAGAAGTGGTGGAGAAAAAAACAGTAGGGAGCTTCAAGCATGTGTGGTATAGACATAGGAGAATACTAGAAAATAGGCAAGGAGGAGTGAGGGTCACCAGAGACCAGTTAGGGTCTGTGGAGACATACAAGGCAGGACAATTAGGCCAGACTGGGTGGGCCAAGTGGTCCTTTCTGCCAATAAATTCTGTGTTTCTATGCGCCCCTGTTCAGCAATTGTAAAGTTCCAGGAGAAATACTACAAATTACTTGTCAAAGCATTTCATGATCATTTTCAAAATGTTCTCAAAATTTCATGGAAGCAGGTGAGGAGATACCGCTATGATTCCATTGGCAGAGTTTTTATTTAGCAACACATTAATCACCACTACATCTAGTTGGGCTGCTCTCCTAATTTACCCTACCAAATGGTCATGAAGCTCTGATGAGCTGTTTAGAGTTCAGTAGCACAACACTGGGCAGCTACTTTTCCCCTTTCCACTAAGATATACCCAGATGGACTCTGGGACAATGTTTTCCCCTTATGCTGTATCCACCTTGTGCTCCACAGTGTCATCCTTCCTTAACAAGAGAGGCATCTATTCCCTTTCCTGTTAGATATAGTCCCTCAGATTTGTCTAAACACTCCTTCCTGATGTATCCATCATGTTCTTCTTTCTATCAGGTGTCTAGAAGTACCACCAAGTCAGTGTCTTATAAATGCATCAGGTTCTCAAGCTTGCCAATTTTGCAGAGTGAGATTCTCATACTGGCCTGCAGTCAAGTAAAAATTGTTGCTCCTCAATGCCTCCTTGCCTCATTAGGTGCCTCCTCTTGTAATGCTACCTAGCTCTGCAGTCCTTCCCTTGGTGACCCTCTGCATCTGACTGCTGACATTGGTAATCTCCTGTAATGTACCTCCTCTCCGTTATTTTAGTCTGAAGTGCCACAATAAAAGTAGAGATACAGATATTCAGTCATTAATTTTACTTTATTTTTTAATTTTTATTAATATACTGTATGAAGGCCTAGGGATACATAATTGCCAGTTTTCATAAGCAGCTATGATCAAATACAGTACAATACATAATAAATTAGAATTGCAGATAACATGAAATATAAAATCAACTACATACAGTAGACTCAAATTCTGTAAATAGAGAGAGAAGAAGCAGGTACAAATTGCTTAAAAGACATTTCCTTAATTAAACTGAATGATAATGTGTTTTAGAAACAACCTATCCCATAGGAAAATTAGCCCTGACCAACATTACTTTTATGATATGGAAATTTGAAATAAAGCATTTTCTGTAGACCTAGAACAACCTAGACTGTATTTGCATTGTGCACAAATAATTGACAAAGCATTCCTTGCAGAAAACAGTAGTTAGTCAAATGAATATGTTTTATGCTGCATACAGAATCCAGCCATAGGACAGATGTCTGTGTAATGAATAAAACACTTGGAGGAAATATTTGTGCCAACCACAGGAGATGGGACATCCATATGATGGAGGAGAGTGAGGGAGTGAAAAAAGCTGCAGCTGATTCTCTCACTCTCTCACTCCAGCTGAAGATTTCACTTTCTCTCCCTCAGCTAGAAAGGTTCAGAAGTCTCTTGGGCATTTTACTTCATCCAGTATTGGTAAGTGTCATTACACTTGGAGCCTTTCCATTCTGGAATCTTCCAGATGATTCTGACTATATGCCATTCATTATGATATGCCTGGTACTTCAATCAATCAATCAATCAATCAAATCAAAACCTTTATTTATCCAGGTGTGCACCATTGAGCAAGGCTCATTTGCGAGGTGGACCTGGTCATGAATACATCAAAGTACAGTACAGAAGCAGGTATATAAAAAGCAATAATACACAAGGAAGGAAAAGTATATACAGTGTATACAGTACAGTACAAGACTGAAAGAAATAAAAAACAGCATTATTTTACAATTGAAGAAGTCAGCAGATGTACAATCAACCATAGACATACAAGGGTTATAAGCAGAGATCTTTTGAGTGAGGCAGCTGGCAACTACACATATAGGGGAAAGAGGCTGTGTATGGGGTGGCAGGTTAGAGAGGTAAAGAAGAGGAGGGATATATTACTGCCGACTGGGTGAAAAATTGAGCTAAAACCACAGAAAGTTATGATGGCTGTCATGTACTTGTTTATTATCATAATGAAGGAGATGGGGTAGATAATTGGTACACTACTATGGATGGGGTGGGACTTTAGCCAGGCTGGAGTGGACAGGAAAGGGTAGGTGCAGCAGGAAGAGTTAATAGGGAAAGAGTGAGAGTCAGGGTTAGAAACATGGCAAGCATCAGGATGGAAGGGGGGAGTTGCGGAATTAGTGGGCTAGCGGTGCGGAAAACATTTACAAGGTGCTTTCATGTAGCGATCATAGAGTGCCTTGAAGATATTCAAGCTAACAGGGCAGCTCAGCTAAGTTCCTTAGTAAACCATTCCACAATGTGTGTAAAGAGAGCTCAGAGCAGCTTTGCGAATGAGTTTTGACCCTTGGAACTTGGAGGCAAGTGGGGAATGGCGCCTTAGAGCATAGGTGCGAACACACTCAGGGAATACAATCTGAGACATATGAGAGGAGCTTGCTGGTCACCGATCTGAAGGCTCATGGGGCGGCATTCTATTCCTTCTATAGTGAAGGGAAGTCCAGCCTAATGATGAGTAGAGAGCAGTGGTGTGTGGAAAGTAGAAGGCAAGTAATGAACCTGATAGCTCTGTGGTAGAGGGTGTCCAACTTAGCCAGTGCAGGGGCAGTGCAGTGGCTGTAGATCAGGTCTGCGTAATCTATTAAAGATAGAAAGGTAGCTTGAACCAGTTGAATCTTGGCCTCCTTTGTGAGCAGGTGGTTAATTCTGTAGAATAGTTCTAATATTTGCCTTAGTTTCTTCTGTAGTTCTTCGAGATGGTTAGCAAAGGAAAGTTTATGATCGAGCCAAACTCCTACATATTTAAATTTAGCTACATACTCTAGTGTTTCTCCAAGAACAGTGGTAATTTGTGGGATAGCTCCCCCACCAGTAGGAATTGCCACATGCAAGGAGGGGGAGAAGAGCATGGCTTTTGTCTTTTTTGCATTGAGCAAAAGCTTTTTGTTTATGAGCTGGTATTGTAGAAGGTTAAATTCAGCTTGGAGGTCTTCACAGGCTGCTTCTGGCATGGGACGACTCAAGTACAGTACAGTGTCATCCATGAATAAGTGGATGTTGGCTTTTTTGATGGGGTCATTGATGTTGTTAATGTAGACTGCAAAGAGGAGGGACCAAGGATAGAGCCCTGGGGCATGCCCTCAGCATGGGTTTTAGTGGTGAAAGATCACCTTCAGCTTTAACCTGCTGTTTCCATTCTCCTAGGTAGTCTACAAACCAGCACATAGATTTATGGTCCAGGCTAATGTGCTTAGGGAGGAAAGAAGCAGGCTGTGACTGACAGTGTCAAATGCAGTACTAAGATCCAAGAAAACAGCACAGACATGCTTCTTGTTGTCAAGGTCTAGGAGTCAATCATTGGTCACCTTAGCTAGGGCTGTTATGGTGCTGTGCTTTGCTCTGAATCCAGACTGAACTGGGTTTAATAGACTTCTGGTCTAAGTATACCCTAGCTGGTAACACACTATTTTTTCTAGTAATTTAGACAGGGTGGGGAGGAAGGAGATCAGTCTGTAATTATTTAGATGCTGGGGTCACCTGCTTTTAATAGAGGGATGACATGGGCTATTTTACATTGAGGAGAGCTACCCTGGGAGAGTGACATGTTGAATAGGTGGGTGATTGGCACTGCAAGCACTTGGTAGGCACATTTCAGATAGTATGGCTCTAGAAAGTCAGAGCGTTCTCCTTCCTGGTGTCCAGTTGCAGCAGTAGGTCTTCCACCTCTTTTAGAGACAGACAAGAGGAAGGCCTCCTCGGTGAGAGACTCATGGGTTGATGGGCCTGAGCTGCGGAGGTCATTGGCAGGAGAAGTATCAAATGCTAGCCCTGCCATTGCAAAATGGTTATTGAGGGCTTCCAATATCTCTGATCGGTTAGCGATAACGCTGCCACCGGACTTCATTTTTGCTGGAATGGAATTACCAGGTGAGTGTCCAGACATGTCTTTTAATGTTTTCCAGAGCTTTGAAGGATTTCTTGAGGCAGAGACTAGCTCCAAACGATAGTTGGTGGCCTTGGCTGCTCTGACCAACTAGGTGCACTTGTTACGTTCTCTCTTAAAAAGACACAATCAGAGTCATTCTTGCTTCTTTGGGCTTTTTCCATAAAGTATCCCTTTCTAACAGGAAGCTTTGAGCTCAGATGAGAACCAATGACAGGTGCTGCTTCTGACCTGCACCTTAACCAAGGGTGCATGCTTATTTAAAGCCTCACTTAAAATATCGTAAAAAATAGTACATGCCCTGTTAACCATTTAGCTAGGAAGAATTCCTGCCATTGCGGTGAATGTTTCAAGTTGTGGATGTAAGCAAACAAATCAAAGTTGCGTTTGCACCTCTTGATAGAGAACTTTGCCACAAACTGTGGGTTGTGCACAGATCTAATGGTGGTGATTATGCAATGATCACTAATCTCTGAGAAAAATGTTCCAACATGAGAGAACAGGTGTGACTTGCTAACCAAAATTACATCTAAGAGGGACCTGTTTTTAGGTTCTTTTTATTTGGGTGAGTAGGCTCACCAATGAGTTGCACCAGCCCTAGAGTGTCACAAAAGGATTTCAAGGAGCTGATGCACTTGATAGCCAATTGTAGTTCAGGTTGCCAAGAGTAATGGTTTCCAAGAAACTGAGCCCCAGTATGGAACTGAGGTGAGACAGGAGATGAGGACCAGCAGAAGGGGCCTGTAGCAGCCTATTACATAGAGTGCACTGGAAGGAGAAAGTTCGATCTTTAGGGTCAAGCACTCAAATTCTTTGGGAGGATGATGCATCTATGCATGCGGCTGAGATTTGTCCTTACATAAATTGCCACCCACCTCCTCTTGATTGCCTATCCGCTTGGAAGAGTAAATAATTTGGGATATTGATTTCATTGTCTGGGGTGGCTGGCTAAGCCAGGTCTCAGTGATCACTAGGACATCAGGTGAGGTGTGGCTCACCCAAGCCTGGATAAGGGTGAACTTTTTCAGCAAACTACAGGCATTAAGTTGCATAGAAGACATTCCTTTGATACCTGCCAGGTCTGATGTAGAAGCAAGGGTGTCTAATGGTCCTGGGTTGAGTTCAACATTGCCTGAGCACAATAGTAAAAGAAGCAGGATTCTTTTTAAGGCAGCAAACTATAATTTGTAAACACTATTTTTGGGATGATAGGGAGGCGGTGTCGATGGGTGAGCCTGTACCCACTCCTGGTGTATTACTGGCCTAGTGTTGCAGCCACTAGTGTCCTGGCAGAAATTTGCCATGAGTAGGAAGTCTCAAGTCTGGATGGGGAAGTAATCTGCAGATGCAGCTCGGGAGATGTCCCACTACCCAGTAGAGACAGCTGAGAAGCCCAGTAGTCCAGAATGACATCCTGAAAGGAGCTGTTGGATGCAGGACAGGGAGAAGCGCTAGGGTCATTCCACTTTAGGGAGGGATGAGGGTTCCTAAGAATTGAACGAACACTAGTAAAGCTAGTGACACACCAAGGAACCAGCTGTAATTTCCCATGGTAGATCTAAACTCCACAACAGCCAGCAGTAAATGCCACTAGAAGCCTAGACCAATCGGTGATCAGGTGTCATAAGTTCAAAATCCTTTGGTACTTGAGGATAATGTTGAAACTAAGGTTGTACCACTGCAAACTACCTTTCAGCAGTTGCTATTTGTATTAGGGAAGATTGCTAGGTTTTGAATGCTGTTTGATAGAATAACTTTTCTTAGATAATGGTATTATGTGGTAGAAAGTACAACTAAACAGGAGGACAGTTATGCTACAATTAATTTCCATGAGTTTGTCTTATATAGGCAGCCTGCACAGAGGCTGATGTCCCAGTTGTTTGGTGCTTAGCAGATGTGAGCTGTTCAGTAAGCTGGTTTGAAAGCCAAGTGAGGTTACCAAGATGCCCAATAACTGGCAACTTCCAGCTCCTGGTTCATGCAGACACACTGACCATGTGATCCACAAATGTTTTGGTTCCCTGCCTGTTGACTTGCAAGCTTGAGTTCACTGCAGGGGCAGGTAGTGGTTTTCCTGGTCCAGAAGGAGGTTGTCTCCAGTCTGAACAGTGGCCTGCATGGTGCTTCATGCCCAGAGGCCACCATGGAGGCTTGTGAGCTTCAAGTAATGCCAAGCCATGTGGCCTTGTCCCCTCTTCAAGTGCTTATTAGAGTGTGGCCAATAAATCAGTTTATTTACAGTATTTATATATTTGAACATTGGTGACTGGGAAAGGCATACTGAGCCATGACTTGTTTCCAGGTGTGACCTGGAGGAAGGGAACAGAGGAGGCCAGTACATAGCATAGACAAAGAACACAGATAACTGCAGTTACATACAATTGACACAGTTCACAGTCACAGTTAAAGTGGAATAGAGTACAAGATTATAACAGGAGTAAGTACATAAGTGCAAGCAACAAAATCAAACAATTCAGCCAGATCTACACTGGGGTAGGAGGCGAATGTAAAAAGCAGTCATGCAGGGTAAAACAGGAGCAGATGGGGATAGAAGGAGTTTCAGTTGGTACCTGAGGAAAACAGGAGAGTAGTGAAATGGACAGAGCATGGAAGTGGGTTCCAGAGTGAAGGGGATGATAGGAAAGGCTTAGTGCCCAGCAGAGGTGGGAATGAAGTGGTGAAATTGCAAGGATCCCTGGAGCAGAGAGGCAGGAGACAGAGGGAATGGAGAAGAAGAGTAAGAGGAGGTAAGAGGAAGGGACCCAAACCAGTATTTGGGTATGAATGAGGCACAGTGAAGCTAGAAGACGAATGGATAATGAGGAGTAGAGTAAGCAATGGTGGGTAAGAGAGGGAGAGTTGGTAGAAAACAACAAACAGTATTGCAGAGGGTGTCTAGTCTGGCTAGGGAGGTGAAAGAAGCAGTGCCATAGACCATACCTGCATAGTGAAAGACCAGAAGCACCATTTTGATGATAAGCTCATGGCATACTTGTGGAGAAAGGCAGTTGTTATTGTGATACAGGCCTTTAAATTTGGGGTGGTGCTTGGCAATGAAGGTGTCACTTTAGGCAGAGAAGTCAAGTTTACTGTCTAGTCACACACAGGTATTTGAATTAATGAACCAATTCAAGAGTGGTGCCATCAAGGTAGAGAAGAGAGGCAGAGTTGGGAGTCTGACTAATTTATTTGGCTGGTGTCAAGGTCAGGGACACAAGTGTAAGTGCATATGTGTGTGTATGTGTGTCTGTCTGATGACCTGGAGTTGGTTAGATTGAAACGAGTACAGGATATTATGGAAATTTTGCTGGAGCAGACCTTCCACAGCTGTAGTGGAGGGGCCAGAGTTGTAAATGACTGTTTCATCTGCATGAATGTAGATATGTGCATTGGCACAAGCTGTAGGGAGGTCAGTTAAGGAAAATGGAGATCAGAATGGGTCCTAGGATGAAATCCTGCAAAACCCCAGCCTGCATGGGAAGTGAGAGGTTACAGGGTATTGCCAACCTATACTCACTGCAGGCAGCCAGAGAGGTAAGAATGAAACCAGTCTACAGCAGAAGTTGAGAGGCAGCAGAACTCAGCTCATCCAGAAGGAAAGGGTGGGACACTAAGTCAAAGGTCTTTGCCAGATCTATGAAAATGACAGGTGTAATGTGCGCCTGATGCACCCCTGAAAAGACAGAATTGGTTACATGCAGGAGGGAGGACACAGTGGAGTGATACTTCTGGAAGCCAGATTGGAATGGGGAGAGCAAATTGGCAGAGGAAAGAAAAAGTTAAGACAAGCATCTCTTGTAGTTTATCAAGGGAATGGAGGAGGGAGATTGACTGGAAGCTACCCAGGGAGGAGGGGTATGCCCCCCATTTGTGATGTGGAAGTGCTTTGGCCAACTTCCAGAACAGAGGGACAGCAGTGAGGGAGAAGGAGAGGTTGAGTAGGTGAGTCAGTGAATGTGCTATGGCAGGAGCAGAGATTTGAAGTAGTTTAGGACCCAGTCCAGCAGGACTAGATGTGTGCAGGTTTATATAGTAAAGGGCAGTAAGCAGTTTCTGGGTAGTAACAGGAGGAAAGAGGAAACCAGTGGAAGGGAGACGAGAGGGAATGTGAAGAGGAGAAGATGAGGCTGGAAGGTGACAGGAACAAAGTGGTAAATAACTCATTAAATTCAGCAGCCACAGAAGAGGGGTCAGACACTGGTGAACCATTTACAAGAAATACCAGAAGGGCAGACTATAGAGCTGTTCAGAGTGAGAAAATTCCAAATTAACAGAATTTTGATGACATTTTCTGAAATTCCATGACAGTTTTCTGAATTTTGTTGGAATCTCATGCCATTTTGAATATTTATTAATGTGATCATAACTTGGCCATCTATTGAGTTAGAGCCTGAATGTTTGGTACACTTACTTTCTTTGAGAGGTTCTATGGATGTGCCCAATATCATGAGATTAGAATGGATTGTCTCAAAATTATAGGTGTGCAAAGTTTAACATTTTATTTTTGTGGGAAATTTCTGAACATTTTTATATACTGTATCTCAGCTCCTTAAAGAAATAATGATATGAAATGTTTGCATGCTGTGCACTAAAGCTACCCATATGACATGCATGATGCAAGCATGATTTTATGTTGAAATGGAACTGATTTTATATGTGGCATGCATGCAGCAAGCAAGTGTGGCAAGCATGCATTTTATGTTAAACTGGAACAGATCACACACATGTGGCATGTGTGCAAAAAGCAAGTGGTCACTGATAACTGCACACATAAAAGTTAAGTGATTTGCTCAGGATTACATAGTATACAAGTGGGGATTGATAAGATTCAAACCTAGGTCTTCAGGTCTCCAGGTTTGCAGTTCAGTGCCCTTAACCACTTTGCTATACTGCCATCATACATATGGCTTGCTTGTACTTCAGTACACATCTTCACATATACAGTATGCATGCATATGGCATGCTTGTAGCCACTGATATACTTTTTAGTTTTCTTGTCCCCCTCATCTCAGCTGCACAGCTGAACAGTAGCACACATACCATTGGAAACACATGCGTTCTTTCCACCCCTATACACACTTTACTAACAGGACTACTTAATCACTTCTGTCTGGCCTGTACTCCTACTATTTTCTCTCCATAGTTTTGAATGCTTCTATGCAAACAAACTTTAAGGGGTAAACACAAAAGTAGCAATAACTCAGCACCCACGGCAGTCAAGAGTCTACAATCTGAGTACTAGGGAGCCAGAGGCAGGAGTCTTTAAGAGATGAAGGTCCATGGGACAGAGTGCTGCAGTGTGCCCCTTTGAAATGAATGGAGTTATTTTTCCTTTTTCTTTTATACATTATGATGGCGAGTTAGAGATTAATGAATGTCACTGTTCTACTAACAAGGCTCTTGATAGTCAAGCGGTGACCTTCATTAATCTCCAACTTCCATCATATCTATAAATAGTATAAAATACCCCCCTTCATTTCAATGGGGTTCTCCTGTGCTCTCCCTTTCACTCTGTCATAACATGCCTGAGCATGGGGATGTGGAGATCAGCTACCTGGGGGCATAAACCTGACTATAGTGGGGCTCCAATAGTCTGTGCATACCATACCACTCAACTGTCACTGATAGCAAGGAAAACCCTCATTTTACCCCTGAAAACTGCTCCGTCCCTCATCCATCCCTCATGGAAAACATATTTACTCAGAGGAAATCCTGCAAATTTTGACTTTATGGCAGGAGCACCATTTCAAATTTTAATGGTGGGAGGGGCAACAAGCAGTGAAGGCTAGGTGTCAGTCAGCCCCTTGAAGGCAAGCTCTGGAAAGTCTGGAACATCTTTAAAAGGTAAAACTTATTTGTTGAGATTGAAAAGTCATATGCAAATCAGGAAAAATTCAAAGGTATAAGATTCATCTGTCTATACTCCAGAGCAGTGCATCAGATTTGGGATTAAACCCACATAGTTATTAACCATTTTTCATGCTGAGTACTGAACCCCCAAAAAACAACTCCCTGATCTCAATCCCGACTCCATTCCATTCGATACCCATCCCATATGGCTTGTGAAAAAATATGAAAAAGCACATAGATATTTTGGTCCTTTATCCTTCCCCAATTGCCCCATTAAAAAATATATATATTTATTTTTACTTACCCTGCCATCTGGCTGGAACCTGCAGCCTGGCACAGTGTACCACAGCCCAGTTTTCAGTCTGCTTCTCCATCCTTCTGCCAGAAGCTGGATGCTGGAACTGACCATTCCAGGACCCCACTGTGGTCAGCAACCAAGTCACTTCACTGATTGAATCTATCCAACCTGTCTTGCTTGCTTCATGCCTGGCTGCTGCTGCACTTCACTGATCAAGGTCTGTGAGGCTGTTGATGCTGCTGCTAGTCCTAGCTTGCTGCTGCAGGGGGCCCACACTGTTTTTATTGTGAGGTGATACAAGCAGAGTAGGTAGGTAGGTAGCCTTATCGTTGAGCTAGCTTCTAGCTCACCCCTTGCCCATTCAGCCACCAAGGGAGAAGGAGATTCACTAAGAGTACACCAGCAAAAATGTGCCACTACAACACTGCTATCAAGAGCTCTTTGCTCACCAACTCCTTCAAGCTGTAGTGTGTAGCCTGTCTACTCTGTGGTAGGAAAGACAGTGCTAGCATGATAGACTACGCTCTCTTGCTTGGTTGGAGCTCCTGCATGTCATGTGTGATGGTGCTGCTGCTATTAGGTGGAGAGAGTGGAAAACACAATACAGACACTGCTGAGACAGGAGCAGACCCGCAGCATCAGTGCACACAGGCCAGGGGGGCACTTATTGTGCAAAAGATTAAATATACATTTAATGCCATTATTGCTACACTATAAAAAATAACCTAGGCACAAATGTGGGGGGGGACTGCCCTTCTCTGCCCTACCTAAATGGCACCCCTGTTTTACGGTAGAAAATTCTCAGGTGCTAATATCTGTACAAGTAAATGCAATGGTTTCCACTGTGTTCTGAGGTATTGTATCTCCATGTTTCAGAATGTGTCCCAATCATTGTTAGGGTTAGTGGTCTTCATTGTCCTTCATTCTGAGTGTCCATGTCCCTCATTTCAGTGATAAAAAGTGAGGTATAGTGCATGCTTCCAAGGACCTATTCAGCACAAAGAGTGCTGAGTGCGGCCATAGTGTATATGCTCCATACAGAATGACAAAGGGAAAGTAAGTGAGCAGTAACAGTCATGGAGAAACACATATGTAGCACTAAATATGCATAAGGGGATTTGCATAGCCCAAACAAAAAGGTCAGGCTTCACACACAGGCCTCTTTTCACACATCTGGAATGGTGGGTGTCGGTGACTATATCTTAGGCATTTAATGCAGTAAGCAAACAATACTTTAATAAATTAATGGCAATTTAATGACAAAATCAAAAGCCATTAAGCAATTTGCAAAAGGATTTAATTGTTAGAATTAATGAGTTTGCCTAATTTTAATGGAAATCAATGGTAATGGTATTTTAATGGCTCTAATTGCTAGCAGTAGCATGAGAAATAGAAACTGATGTGTTTTGTAGATGAGATTTACCAAGCTTAGCTGCTTTGTGCATGTCAAGTTTGCAGCATGTAAACCTGATGTGATTTGTAAATGATGTTCATGCCAGCTTAGCGGCTGCACTCATTCAAGTGTGCAACATGCAAACCTGATGTGATTTTAGAAGATGTTCACACCAGCTTACCTGCTGCACACATGTCAAACTTGCAGCATGCAAACCTGAAATGTTTTTAGAGTTTGTTTGCTTAGGTTCACTATGTGTACTAACGCATACAAACATTGAACAATTAAGCCTATGGCATGCATTGTGCATTTACGTAGCACACTTATATTTTGTAGGGCTGTTTATTTGGCCAGAGATCTTAAATTTGGCATTATTTGATGATAGGTGTTCTAAAAATGTGTCAGATTTCATGATATTAGGATGCATTGTCTCAAAATTATATGTGTTCAAAGTATATCTTTTTTGCCAGAAATTTGAAGAGAACTTGATTAAAAAATGTTAAGTTACAGAGGTTCAAAATGTTACTTTGTAAATATTTACAAAATGTTGTGAAAACTGTCAGAAATGTTGATGCTTATAACTTCTCTACTCTGGAAGGCATAGCATTTGACATGCATATCTGATGTCGGTGTATCCAGGTGTCTAATACAACTGGATAAATTGTTTTATCAGTTTTAAATTTTCAGTGGAAAAAAAATAAAATAAAATTATTGGTAACATTTTCACAAATATTTTTGGTTGCATATAGATAAAGCAACCAGAATTAGTTTTGTGTAATTTAACATTCACAATGCATGTATCACTGCATCATTTGGTATGCTGGGCTGGGCTTTCTGCACTCCTGCTGTTCCTATCTGGGTAACTATTTTACCCCCCTTCTCTTTTAGGATAGCCAGATTGACTTAGTAGAATTACTGTTCCCACTGATATCTTCTTTTTTCTTTACAATGACAAAATCCCTTAAAACAAGAGTCACCTACTCCTTATCCTATCAGCCTATCCTGTTGGAATAGCCAGAAATCTTCCTTCCTGGTGCCCCAGACATTGTCTTCCCCCACTACACCTTTTTGAGTACCTCTAAGTCACAGATTTGCATGTACATCAGGCTCCATGGATCATCAATTTACTGGATGTGATCCATATATGTCCTGCATTCACACTGTGTTTCCTTGCTCCAACTGGGGGTGGGGTCTACCACTGGTGTGCAGTCCAGCTCAGCTATCCATATCTTGGTGAAACTATACATCTAACTCCTGAACCTGGTGACCCACTGCACTACCTGCCTCTAATACTCCAGTGCTTTAATTTGAATCCCCTAGATAAGGTTTAGTGAAATTAGCAAATACTAATTTTATGGAATTTTCAGGAAATCCGACAATTTTTACAAAGACTCATGGAATTTGACTTTTAGCACAGTTGCTATTTTTTGTAATTTCTGTAAGCAAGCAATTAATAAAATTGACACAAACAGTCTCCTTGAAAAGCCTACTGTGAGAAACTGCCAAATTTAATGGCATTGAGTTATCTAGTTTTAAAGCTTCAGAGGTTTAAAGATTTGCAATTTACATTCTTGCAAAATTTAAGTTTAAAATGTTGTGAACATTTGAATACTTTTAATTCAGTTCCATTTAAAGCAGTAAATATATACTTTGCCAGAAATGACCATGTGGTATAGCAGTTTAAATGTTTCAAATCTGGTTAAATTGGATATGTTATTTTAAAAATTAGAGGGAAATAACTGACATTAACATTTTGGCATCATGTTTGGCAGGCTATAACTTAGTCCAATTTGAAACTAGAAATCTGAAACTATGTACTTATATGAATTTAATGATAAGCTGTATACCTGTAAAATGTTATAACATTTCAATGAATACCATCAAAATTATACTAGAATAACAAAAATCTACATTTTGTCAAAATGTTTGGTTACCCATAACTGAGACCCCTTTAAAGCTTGAGACATAAAATGTTGTGCACATACTCATGTTGTGTGTTCTCTAAATCCTCAAACTGTGTAGAAATGTGGATAAGAAATTGTAAAATTAGATCAAAATAGCTGAAATTTAAATTTTGATTATATGTTTGGCCAGCCATACTTCTGCCCCTTTCAATGTATGACTCTGAAATGTGACACACTTATGTAAGCATCATTAATTTACGCCATGCCAAATTTTGTGTCAGTTGAATGCATACATTTAATATTAGAGTAAAACAACTAAAATTAAAAATTTGGCAAAATTCTGCTGAATTTTCATGTAAATTCCACAAAATTCCCCAGAATCGGAATGATAAATCTGTGGGCATTCCACAGGTGGAATTTTGCACTCCACATTTCTGTTGTGGACTGTGTGGGAAGGTCAAAAAGATAGTAAATTACTTTACAAAATGTTGAGGAAGCATTAAGGTTGTTCTGAAGGTTGGCTTTGAAATATTGTCATTTAACAGCCTGGACAGCCTTAGTACAGGCATTCTTGATGGTCTTGCATATGAGGACATTAGAAAAGTAGCGATATAGTTTGAAACGGGCCCAGGTGAAGTCACAGGACTTGCATTGACCAATGATTTCAGGTGTAATCCATGGGGTGATGGTGATTTCTGTCCCTGGATTTTCTAAGCGGAGTATACTTGTCCCACATAGAGTACAATTTGGAATGAAAAAGGAAGAGGGCAATATTAGAAATAGTAAAACAAATAAGATGATGGCTTCCAAAAATTATCAGCACTTGGTAGCAGTAAGCAATAATTCAGAAGCTGGATTAAGTACTGAGATGGGAGATTATTTAGTGGCAAATCTACAGAGCTACTTAATGAGTTAAATAAAGGTGAGAAGTGCATCCCTAAGATAAGGCACATCCAACCTTACTTCCATATCTCAATATACTAGAAAATGAAATTAATCCATTAAACCAACAATTGGGTAGCAACCTAAGGGAAAATCAGAATAAGTGTACAAAGGATTTAAATCCTAGGGATAAATCAGCTATGGAAGATGTGAACAATGAAACAGAGGTATAACAAATTATTAGGAGCCAAAGTGGCCCCATCAAGGGCCTGAGAAAAATAAGGCTAGTGTAAATGATCCCTAATGAGACTTCTAGGACCATTGGATTGGGTCAATTTAGAAAGGAGATCAAGGATTACAACTACTGAATAAACTTAGGGAAGAATTAGATATTGACAACCATAGGGAAGGGATCTGGCCAGTAACATCATGGAGGAAATATCACCAGAAAAACAACACAGAAGAAACAACATGGACTACAACATCGTGGAGAACAAAGAAAGCTGATCAGAAATTATGCAAATGTGTATGCCCTGCACTGCAACAGTACAGCCGATGTGGGTGCATGTGCAAGCAACCAGTGGTGAAGAAGGAGCTTCCAGTGTCCATCACGGGACACTGCCAACAGAACAGCAGGAGCCCATACAATAGGGCTGAAAGGTACAGGTGGCTGATAAATGAGTGCGAGGCAGGCAGGTGTCACACTGTTGCAAGAGGTACACAGGAAGGCCCGACCCCATAAGGGGGGGTACCGGTCCTGGGGAGTGGGGGTATTTGTGCAGGAGTTATTGCAAAGGACCCAAAACTGGAGGACAGCCAGTGGACACTGCATCCAAATACACCACTGCACAGGATGAAGGGCTGTGCAAGGGCAAGGAACCAACCTGTACCCCATGGAACAGGCCCATAGCAGGACACACACAGAGGGTGAGTGTCCTGCCAGCCAAGGTACACCAACTGCAAGCTGTGTGCCTGCCCCCAACAGTGACACACACAGAGTGGTGTTGGCCATTGGTGTCTGGGCATGCAGTGGCAGGTGGTGGTTCCTGGGTTGGGGTCCCTTGTCTGGGGGCTTGCTGTGCTCTTGGCCAATGTGGACCCATTGGCCACTGCCGAGACCTCAGGTGTTGGACCCCCATCCTACCCTGTGAGTCCTATGTCACTGGAGTACCCTCTGCAATAGGTGTTTGCCAATGCACCTGGGTGCTGTGTGTGTTGGCCATCATATCTGTTGCAGGTGTGTATGGCAATGCTTTGTGTCTGGCCACCTGTGCCATACTTTCCTGTTCCTCCATGCCACTGGCCATTGGCCATGCCCAGTGCATTCATACACTGGCACCATGCCCTGTCCCGTGTATTTGCTGGGGGCATGCTACAGTATGCTTTCTGTCCCATTGGAGCCACTGCCATGTGGCCCGGTGTTCTCGCTGCTTACTTTAGTTCACCTGTCCATGTCCACACACCATAGTCCTGTGGCCATCTCTATGCCTTCCATGTGGGGGATCAATCCCTGTGTGTGTGTCTGTGCCTGTAGGCACCCATGGTTGGGTTCCAGTGATCTGCACACCACAGTGGTGCTTGTCCCCTGCTGTCTTCCCTCCCCATGCTTCCCTTTGCTGTACACAGGCACTGGTGCCCACTGCTGTGCTGTGCTGGTTGGGTTCTGTCTCTGGTGGTTGGTGTTTGAGCCCTGCATCATCCCTTTCCTACTCTGTTCTGTCCTGTGTCATGATGAGAGGCCAACTTTGTGGGTGGCTGTGTTTTTTCTGCTTTGTTTTCATCCACGGTATTGTGTCCTGCGATGTTCCTGGCCAGATCCATAGGGAACACATCCTGGAGTTAAGAAATTTTAACATTGAGGCTGCTATGATGGTGGATGTTCTATTTTCATTTCCCAGAATAACCAATTATGCTTGGCAGAATAGTATGTTGCCACAGAATAATGATCTTATGGTGACCTATCCCAATAGACATTTGTTTCATGTAAGAAGCAATCAACAGAAAAAGACTGGTGAGGATAAGGTATACTTAAGCTTATTTGAACTCACACCTTTGGAGGCCAAAAATGATTATAAATTGACTAAAGTATCAACAGTTTTATTGAACAATTTCTTACAAATCTCCCTAGGAAATGTTTATAGCACTTTTGCAAAACAAATAGGTAATACCATAATAGTGAGGTAGATATTCTAGTACAAAATAAAAGACTGGCAGATCAGATTCTTACAAAAGAAGGTGTGCTAGATAATATGGGTTTGAACTTGGTGGATCAAAATGTTCTGGGGAACACTGAAAAGCTATGGAGCCCCATTAATAAGGATGGCACATGTGAAATTCCACTTAGGAACAGATTTTCAGTGTTGATTGGTTATAATGATTGACAGTCAAATCTGCCAGAGGAAGTCGTAGCCACAAACGATTTAGATACCATGGCTATGGATAATCTCAGTGGTCTTCTCTATTTATTTATTTATTTTGATTTATTAAATTTTATTTTTATCCGGCAATATTGTTGGTTGGGGAAGCAGCATCTGTGATAATGATTGGAAATGTTTTGTGATGAAATATGATGTTATATGCCTACAGGAGACATGGCACAGTGTAAATGACAATATCAACATAAATGTTTATGAGTTTATTCATGCTCCTAGACAGAAATTGCACAACTTAGGTAGATACTCGGGGGGTTGTAACATTTATGAAGATTGGTAGTTTTAGTGATGTCACATGTCTTAAGAATGAGAATAATTTTGTAATTACATAAGGAATGAATCTCAGAAACTTATAATTATAAATAGCTATATTCCTGCTGATAATTTGCACTTTTATCAAACAACTATTTGGGACAAACTTGATATGTGTAGTACTGATGTAGTACAAGTCTATTCAGATACTGATATTTTAATAATAGGTTATCTTAATGCTAGGATTGGCAGATATGATTATTTTAGCAATAACTCCTTTTTCACTTACATTAACTTTACTTGCCAAGATGCCAGATAGAAGGACAAAGGATAAAGTACTAAATAACTCAGGGAAGATTTTAATTAATATTTTAAATGAGTATAATATTTTTTCCTTAAATGGAAGACTGAAAGGTGACAATGAAGGGGAATTCATGCATGTCTCAACTACAGGAGCTTCAGTAGTGGATCTGACCTTATGGCCTGGTTCCTTGATAGTTGGAATAGTCTTTGCATTGTCACTAGACCTGAAAGAGACCATTTTCCACTGACACTGGAAAGCTCTAAGATAGATACAAATGTGCAAAATCCTTCTGCAGAAATAGAAGTTATTCTTTTAGTGAAATTAGCACTTCAAAAAAAATAATATGGTAACATGGTTCAGAGGCCCAGATTGCGCTTTAATTCAAAATTTATTTATCAATCTGGATATAAGAGATTTACTATACAAAAGGTGGAACTTGAACTATTAATGTAAGATATGACTACTTATTTTAGGAAATCAAGATCTTAGAATTACCTAGTAAAGATAAATTAAATCATTAAATGGTGGGATGGTTTGATGACGACTACAAACAAATGCAAGTCTTATATTAATAAATTATATAAATTATACATAAAAAGCCATAACAAGCAGGTATTAAGAAATTAAGTCAAGAACAGAAAAAATATGAAGATTCTTAAAGAAAAAAAGTTAATTATTATGCAAAACAATGGAAGTTAATGTTGGAAGCAATTACAACCAAAAATAGCTGGTTTTGGTTGTTTGTAGAGAAGAGCACAAATAATTATAAATCAGCCATAGACACTTATATTGCAGAGAAAACCTACAGTAGGTTGAATTTTTCACCAAAATCTTTTTTTGATTCAGAAATTGATAACTTGGCCCCTATGATGTGACAAAAGTCTTCTAATTTTAAACCAATAGACTATGAAGATGTGTACCTAGCAATAAATAAACTGAAAAAAAAAACATAAAGCTGCGGGGCCTGATGGTATACCTGCTGAAGTTTACTTATGCCTTACAAATTTGCAGTGTAAAACATTGACTATATTTTATAATAAATGTATTAAAGTAAAATGCTTCCCAAGTGCTTTCCATCATGTAAGGAGCCAATATACTACCTATAAATAATAAAGGTAGTACCTCAAATCCATCAATGTATCAGCCTATCAGTTTATTAGACATTAATCTAAAATCTTTTCCAAAATTTTGCTGGAACAACTAAAGATACAGTGAGCTTAACAGATGGTATCTCCAATTTGCAGGTCAGTTTTAGATCCCAGCTTTCCACATTGGATAATGTTTTTTGTGCTAAGACACCCTATTGAAAAGTATTATGTGTCTTGTTACACAAACAAAAACTGTATTCTAGTTTTATTGACTACTCTGCCGCGTTCTATTCAATTTCAAAGGGCATACTCTGGAAACAGTTGTTAAATAGAAGTATTGATGGCAAGTTAGTATCAATAATTGCTACTTTGTATAGGAATACTTGGGCAACAGTGAGATTAGGAATTAATGGTCACTTGTCCTTCCTCTTTAAAGTAAATAAGGGTGTCCATCAGGGCTGAGTATTGGCACCCATGTTATTTTTCTTTATATGTGGATCAAATGCTTAAAGAACTAAATTCTAACTAGTCAGATTCTCCCAAAATAAAATCTGTCATGTGCTGCACTCCCTCATGAAGATGATTTTGTCGTCATTCATTGTCAAAAAGTGGACTCAAAAAAACTAGATTGTTTATACTTTAAACCCAATGAATTACAGCTAAAAATCAATTTTAAGAAAACAAAAGTTGTAATATTCTGAGAAAGAAATCCTACAGGTAACCAGTGGATTAAATCTAAAAGCTCGAACTTGTCTCTGAGTATGTATACCTGGGAATAGTATTTGAGGCTAATTGCTTATGGAATGCTCATTTTAATATGATCTTGGAGAAATTAAAGAGCAATCACAGACTTGATAAGATTCCACTATAGATATGGATGTTCCACTATTAAAGTATTAATTCAAGTAATAAAAGCCAAATTTGAGGCACAGCTTCTGTACGGGGCATAAATTTGGCAATTTAAAGATATAAACAAGCTAATGGTCCCCTTGCTCAAGATGCTCAGAAATATGCTGGACTTTAGATATTCCTGCCCAATGACATATTAGAGCTGAGTTAGGACCATCTGATATCAATGTAATGATAGAAACCAGGAAAATTAATTTCTGGATAAGGATTATTAAGTTGCCAAACTTCTCACTTTCACAACAATACCTCCTAGAGAAAGAAAATGGTGTGATCTTGGTTATAAGTACAAATATTGGTATACTACATTGATATCATACTAACATATTAAGAAGCCAGCAGATTAGACCCTATGGTCTATCAAGTCTGCTCAATGATCAGTGCCTTCCCAGGCACCATTTTTAAGCCCCATCCCTCCATACCAGGTCCCCCATTTCCCAGTGGGGATCTGAGATGCACTCTCCCCTACACCTATCCCAGTCTTTCTTGAACCCCTCCACAGTTGTGGCAGCCACCAACTCTCCGGGCAGTGCATTCCAGAGATCCACCACCCTCTCAGTGAAGAAGCTTCTCCTTGTTTCCCCCCTCAGCCTCCCCCTGTCCAGCTTCATTGAGTGCCCCTGGTGGCCCCCTACCTCTCTCAGTTGAAGCACCCCCTCAAGGCTTAACCTATTCATTCCTTTGAGATCTATGAAGACCTCTATCATATCTCCCCTGTTCCTTCTCTCCTCCAGAGAGTACAGGTTGACCTCCTCCAGTCTCTCCTCATAGGACCTTTCCCCTAGCCCCAGTACAATCCTGGTCACCCTCCTCTGTACCCTCTCCTGTAGAGCAATGCCCCTCTTTAAGTAGGGACACCAAAACTGCATGCAATATTCAAGGTATGGTCTAACCAGGCAATTATACAGTGGAAGAAGCACCCCTTGACTTCTTGAGGTTATCCCCTGGGTGCACCCCAGCATTTTATTTGCTTGGGTCACAGCCCTTCTTCACTGCTCTGAGTTATTCATTTTGGCATCCACCACCACCCCGAGGTACCCCCCAGAAACCTGCAGTGCCCCCCCAGGTGTATACATGAGTCGGGGGCTTTTGGCCCCCAGGTGCAGAACCCTACAATTCCCGGCATTAAACTTTAGCTTCCAGGCTCATGACCACCTCTCCAGAGTCTCCAGGTCCTCCTGGAGAGCCAGCTTCTCCTCTTCCCCTTCCACCATTATCCACAGCTTCAAGTCATCAGCAAAGAAGCTCATCCCACTCCTGATACCTCTTCTGATGTCTGAGATATAGGCATTAAACAGGAGTAGACCCAGTACTGACCCCGTGGGACCCCACTAATGGCTATTCTTAAGGATGAGACCTCCCCTCCACCCTCACCCTCTGTACACACCCCACTAACCAGTTTCCTATCCACCTGACCATCTGTTCCTCCCACCTCATATCCTCCAGCTTCCCCAGTAGCCCAGGATGTGGCACTGAGTCAAATGCCCTGCCGAAGTCCAGAAAGAGGATATCCACTGGTCTGCCCTGATCCAGCACACTCATCACCCACTCATAGAACTCCACCAGTTTGATCTGATATGATCTGCCCTTAACAAAGCCATGCTGGTGATCATCTAGGTGACCCTGTGCCTTCAGACCCCCTCCAGCTTCTCCTTTGGGATGACTTCCATCACTGTGCCCTACTGATGTCAGGCTAACTGGCCTATAGTTTCCCAGCTCCTCTCATGAGCTACCCTTGTGTATAGGCATGATATGGGACATCCTCCAGTCATGAGGCACTCACCTGGACTGCAGGGAGGGTTAAAAGATCCACCAGGAGTGCAGACATAGTATCAGCTAGCTCCTAGCACCCTGGGATGGATCCCATCTGGGCCAGTGCTTCATCCCTCTTAGGGCCTTGAGGGCTTCCCACCCTCCTCTGGGTTTCAACATCTATTTCACCAACTTCATCAGCGGTCCCCCTTCCCTCTCCCCTTGCCATACTCCCCTCTGTCCTCCTAGGTAAAGACCGAGGCAAAAAAGTCATTTAGTACCTCTGCCTTTTTCCCACCTCCTCTGCCCACCCATCCACTCCCCATCCTCAGCCAACTAATCTGCCCCTTCCCTTTTCTTCTTTCCATGATATACCAAAAGAACCCTTCCCCCGCTTATAATCCCCTGTGCCAATCTCAGCTCCACCCCCACCTTGGCTGAGCTCACCACCCTGGTGACCCTTCTGGCTTCCCTAATCATACTCCCCCCTGGATATAGCACCCCCAAGAGCATTTGTATCGGCTACGAGCAGCCTTTTTTTTCCCTCACCACATCCTAGACCTCCCTTGTCCACCAGCTTGGCCTCTTAGCTTTGACCCACTTGCGTGTCTCCCTCATGCAGGCTTTGGTAGCCTCCAGGAGTCCCTTTTTCAAAAATTTCCCACTGGACTGCCATGCTCATGCCTGGCCTGCTCTCATCTAAGTAGCTCCAAAGATCCACTCCATCCCCTGGAAGTCTGCCCCTCTTAAAACAATCACTGTCATTTTTATGTGTTCCACCCCTCCCTAGATCAAGGGAGAACCAAACTGTAGCATGATCACTTCCCACCAGTGGGTCCCCAACAACTAGGTCCCTGATGAGCTTACCTTCTAACAGGACCACATCCAGGATGCTCTCCTCCCTCATTGAATCAGTCACCAGCTGGGCAGGCGCATCCTGGAAGACATCCAGCAGGCACAGCTCCCTGCCCGATGAGGATGCCATTTTTCCCCATTCTGTTCCTGGCATATTTAGGTCTCCCAGCACCACAGTATTGTCCTCTGCCCTACCACAGTGGTTCCTAAGGTTAGCCACCAGCCCTTCCTCCTGTTTCTACCCCTGCCTTGGTGGTGTATTTACTACCCCCATCTTCACCTGTTTACCCCCTGGAGCCTGCAGAGTGACCCAAACAGCCTCCACCTGATCCCCTGCTTCCTCAACCTTGCTTATCCCTATGTCATCCCTAAAGATAAATGCTACCCCCCCTTCCTTCCACCCTATCCCTTCTGTACGTGGTGTACTCTAGTAGGTTTAGGTCCCAATTATGCCTGGAAGTGGCCCAGGTCTCTCTGACAGCTGCCACATCCATCCCACTTTCACCAACAGTGCCTGAAGCTCTGGAATCTTGTTTCCCATGCTCCTGGTGTTTATCAAGACCACCCTCCAATGTGCCCCTTGCCCGCCCCTCCCCTGCCCTGAGGCCTCCCTGTTCCCTGACTACAAGGATTCCCTCATGCACTCTTGGGTGCTCCTGCCCTGTGCCCCTCTCTCAACCTGTGGGAGAAGGCCAGGGCCTTCTTGGATTGGCCTGTCAGGGCCCTTTCCCTCCCCACCTCATAAGCTTAAACCTCACCTGGAGCAGATGAATTCTGCCCGTCTAAGTTGCAGGACCTCTTTTCCATCTGCACTAAGGTGGAACCTGTGTACAATTCCTTGTCCTTCCGGTTGCAACCCAGTCCCTCAACCACCCATACCCCCAGACCTTGCACCATTTACCGAGCCATACATTTACATCCCTTATTTTTTGCTTATTCTCCACATTGGCCCTCGGCACCAGTAGTATCTTCGAGAGCGATACTGAGCACCCCACATCCTGACAGACCTTGGCCAGCTCCCTAAACCTTGCCTGGATCTCCAGCTCACTGTTCCCCTCTATATCATTTTTATCCAGGTGCACTAATATGTCAGGGGTCCCACCACATTCCTGTACTAGCGAATAGACCAGATGTTTTGCCTGATGAACTGTCAAGCCAAATATACTCCTGGACTTAACACCACAAGAAGTTCCCCCTCCCCCTCCCTCTCCGCCTGATCCCCCTAATCATGGAGTCTTCCCAGGAGAAGTACTCTTACTGCCTCATTTTCCTAGACCTGATCACCTATCACAGTTCCCTCCCCATGTTACCATGCACATCCCTCCGCATGCCAAATTCTGACCCATCCCTCCACTCCAACTCTTATCTTTCACTGACCTGACCTCCTTGACCTCTTCCCTTCATGTTATAACACTCTGGTCCATTACTGTTTTTCTTCCAGGAGCAAGGGCCCCCCCACCCCAGGTCTTCCTCCTCCACCCTGATCTGTCCACCTCAGCCACTTTCCTTTCCCTGGCTATGTCTGGGACCAAGCCCATATCTCCCTCAGGAGCAAGGGCCCCCTGCTCTTTTCCATCTCAGACCTGTCCTCCACCACCACTTCCCCTCCTCCTACTGCACCCAGACCCAACTCAGCATTTGCCTAGAAACATGGGACCCCACTACCACCCAGGTAATGCACTGGCCCCCTCTTCCCTACCTCCTCTGTACCTGCCTCTCTCCTTCCCTGCATAACCTCAATCCCTTGTACTATACCCATTTCCTTTACTAGGTCCCCCTCTCCCCCCTGAGCCTCCCCACTCTGAGATCCCTCTTCCTTGTCATCCCCTCCATTCCCTCCTGTGACCTGACTCCCATTTCTCCTTCCAGCACTCATGCATCCTCCATATCCTGTCCCCTCTGAGACTCTACACATGGGAATAACTCTTCCACCTCCCTTACCTGCTGGGTCCATTACCATCCCCGCTACCTGACTCTAGAGGAGACTCACCTCTCCATATTCCCTCCCTGGCTGCCAGTGTCAGGGTGTGAATCTGTGTTATGCTGTATGCCATTTGTCTGGCCTCCCCTGCTGACTCACACCCCTATCAGTTCTCTTTTCCTTACCCCAGCACCCTTCTCTTATCCTCTTGCCAGGCCTCCCATTTCTTATTTCTCCTAGTCTCGTGCCAGTCTCCCCAGTCCTTATTTTGCTCAGGGACACCCCAACCCATGCCCCCTGGTGCTCCCTTCCTTCCTTTAGGGTCCACTCCTACACCCCCATTTTGGTAACGCAGTCCCCTGCACTCATGCCATCCTTCTCCTGTCTGTTACCTTCCAATTGGGGTGCCTCACCTGAGTCCACTACCATTTTACCATTTTTCCCCCTACTGCCCCATCCCACATCCCACCCCCCTCAGAGCCACCCTCCTTTTCACCCCCTCATCCCAACTCCCACCTTTGCCACTTGACCTCATCCCTAAGATGTTTCAACCATTGGCACACCATACAACCCCACATCCTCCATGCCAGAGCTAGCACTATGGCTGACCTACACCCTATGCACCCCACTATGATTCAAAAGATATCAGCTCACATGCTTTGTGGACCCTGCCCCATCTCTCTCCCATTCAGCTTTCCCATCCCCAATTGTCCTAACAGTGCCAGAGCACGTCCGTACCCCCCCGCACCGATGCCCATTGGGCCAGCTACCAAATTAAGATTTGCCCTTTCAGACATGGTAGAAAACTATCCATACACAGCAAAGCACAGATACAGGCCCCCTGTAAAAGACAACCCCCAACACAACTGCACCAATGCTTGCAGCCGTACCTCCAGAGTTCTCTCTCCCCCTAGTCTGACTCCCATTCAGTCTTTTGGATTTGTAATGCACAGCTGCTTCTTGCCTGGTTGCTCACCCTGGCCCACAATGTATGGCTGGGAAGGCTCCTTGATCTGCCGCTCCTCTCCTTAAGGGGCTTCTGTCCAGCACCCTGCCTTATGCCTCCTTTCACAGCTCTGGAGCATGGTTAAAAGTTCATATCAGGTTTCATATAACACTCCCTGGTTAAAAGCATATATCCCTTGGGCCAGTCACAGGTCTGTAGATTGTAGGTTCCTCCACCTCCTGCATTTAATAGTGGTCGGGTTGGGAGGGCATGGGGCTGAAAATCTTGCCCCCTCTGCTGCAGTGGCCAGATTGGCTGCTGGATCCTCCTCTCTACTGCTCGTTCTGGCCCACTGATTTGTGAGCTCCTGCCTGCCAACTTCCACTATGGCTGCTGTCTGCTTTTCCTCAGAGCTGCTGACTGTGAGCCCCCCCCAGGCCAATCACCCTCCATTACAGCTGTTCGCTATTTCTCCCAGGGCCACTGACTGTGAGCCCCTGATTCTACAGCACCTGGCACAGTGCACAACTCCCTCTGTGAATCTGGGGTAGTGACCTGGCAGTGCATCTTTTAAGGCTTGGCAGCACACTCCAAAACTCATGCCTCTGGCTCCAATTGGTTTAAAATCCTGCCCCCTCTGCTGTAGTGGCCCAATTGGTTGCTGGATCCTCCTCTGTGCTGCTCCTTCTGGCCTGCCAATTTGTGAGCCCCCTGCCAGCTGACCTCCACTGTGGCCGCTCTCTGCTTTTCCTCAGGGCCTCCGACTGCAAGCCTCCCCAGGCTAATCGCCCTCCATTGCAGCTGCTCACCACTTCTCCCAGGGCCGCCAACTGTGAGACCCCGATCCTACAGCACCTGGCACAGTGCACAACTCCTCTGCAAATTTGGAGTAGTGACCAGTCATGCATCTTTTAAGGCCTGGCTGCACACTTCAAAACTCATGCCTCTGGCTCAGTGGCCAAAATCCTGCCCCTCTGCTGCAGTGGCCCGATTGGCTGCGGATCCTGCTGCTGGATCAATAGACACAAGCTATTAATACTGAAGAAAGTAGTGGACAAGGGGCTCTCATTAAGTATACAATATAAAAAAATATGTGGGTAGTACTAATAACTGGAACATTGAAGATTTGAAAAATATAGCTAGTTCAGATTTTTCAAGTTGGTTTGCCAGGAATAATTTGTTCTTTGGATATAAGCCTTATTTGGACATACTAGTAGACCCTATATTCCATTGATCTTTCACAAGATACAAATTTGAACAATTTCCAGGTAATGTTTTACTGCTCTGCTATAACAAAGTTTCTGTCAAATCTGATAACATTTGCTCTGTAGGGGGAAGGGAGGCTTTAATGCATGTAATGTGATACTGCTCATGGCACTTGAAGGAAAGGATGTATTGGCTGGGACCCTTTTTGAATACTATGGGCAGGATATTCAAACTGCACCATTCTATGGTGCAAGCCCCTGCGCTGCTCAAAAAAGTTACGCAGGGGTGTGGCTGGGGCGATATTCAACGGAGTTGCACTATTGAGCAACTCCTTTGAATATCACCCCCTGGCCACAGCCACTGTGCATGGCACAGTGGAACTTGCGCCACTGCAAGTGGTCAGAGTGGAGCATTCAGATGCGGTGGCGCAAGTTCCATTGCGCCATGCGCAAATTTCCGATATTCTAAAGGTGACATGCAAATGGGGCCATAATTTATGCAAGGTGCATGGGGGCCATTGCATCTAATACAACACCATTTGCATGCCATTAGCATGCAGGTGCGCCGATCCTGATGACTTGCACTGGCACCCTGCAGGCAGCAGCCGCTGGGGACTAATGCCCTGCAGCCCGATCGCGGGCATGATGTAAATCCCCCGACTGGCCCGATCACGGGCATAATGTAAAGAACCTCCCGACTAAGCCCAGTAAACCGGCAGAACTGAGTTCACCCCGACTAGCCCGATCATGGGCAGAATGAGTTCATCCCCTGACTAGCCCGATCGCGGGCAGAATGGAGTTCAACCCCAAAGACCAATATCCCTGGTGGTCCAGTGGACTGCGAAGCCGATCATGAGCATAAAGAGTCAAACCCACCCCCAAAGTCCAATTTCCTGGTGGTCCAGTGTCCCCCACCCCACCCACCCACGAGCCCCACCACCTCCCCAACCCCATCAGCCAGCGGGCAGCAGCACTCCACCTGCCTACGCCCCACCGCCCGCTGACTGACAGCTCGGTAGGGCTGCCGCCCAGTGGTTCAGAGCAAGAGCCAATGGGCATACATTCCCATAACGTATGAGGCAGCCCAGATATGTGAATGAATTCATTCACATATCTGGACTATATGCCGTATGGGCTGCTGCGCCCTGGCTCTTGCTCTGGGCAATGGGCTGGCTCTGGCAGTGCTGAAACTGTCGTCGATGAGCAGCAAGGCGGCGAAGCGGGTGGAGTGCTGCCATCTACCGGCTGGCCGAGAGGCGAGGTGGCGGCTCCGTGGGTGGAAGTGAGTGAAACCACCGAAAATGAACTTTGAAAGTGAAGTTGACTCTTATGCCAGCGATCGAGCCGTGTCACTGGACCCTGGAGCATTGACTCTTTGAGAGGAATGACTCTGTTCTTCCACAATTGGGCTAGTCGGAGGTGAACCCATTCTGCCCGCCATCAGGCTAGTCGGGGGTTAATTTACGTTATGCCTGCGATCGGCTAGTCGGGAGGGGTTATAGTTATGCCCGTGATTGGGCTAGTCTAGAGGGGTCATATACATTATGCCCGTGATCGGGCCAGTCGAGGGTTCATTTACGTATGCCCGCGATCGGCTAGTGGGGTTAACTATTATGCCCGCAATCGGGCTGCAAGGGTGCACAGGAAACAAGTGGAGGGCCACCCACAGGCGGCAGCTGCTGTGTTGTGCCCTGCAATGCAGCAGCTCACTTGTGAGTGGCCCTCGACTTGATACTTTTTTTTTTTGGCTCAAAGTTGTGCAGGCGCAGGTAGGGGGCTGCACCTGCACAACTCTGCACAGCCGTCTGAATATCGGGCTGTGCAGTTTATGCATGGTTCCTCCCCCTCAGGTTGAGCATGCCTTCATTAGCATTGCACTGTTGCTCAGCATGACTTGGGGCACAACTGCCTCCTGCTGAATATCGCAGAATGGCGCATTTTGGACTTGCGCAGGTGCAACCCTATTGCGCATGTGCAACCCTTTTGAATATCCAGCCCCATGTGTACAATGGACAAGCAAACCTCAACCAATATCTTGATTCATACAGAAGATTTTTGGACAATATTAAGACTGGCAACATTTACCTCTGCAATATATAACATTTAAATAAGGTTATTGTCAAATCTTCCCTGAGATAAAAACTACTAAATTACAAGATGTATATTAATGATGATTATTGTATTGGCAGATTTCATGAACTTGTTATTGTTGGCATGTTTGTCTAATACTTTGTTAAAAATGTAAGTTGTCATGCCCATTGTAGGGTAGACATTTTAAATGTATTTTAATTCTAA
Source organism: Neoceratodus forsteri (assembly GCA_016271365.2). Lineage (NCBI taxonomy): Eukaryota > Metazoa > Chordata > Ceratodontiformes > Ceratodontidae > Neoceratodus > Neoceratodus forsteri. Next base: position 1,119,938,936 of record CM057449.1, on the reverse strand, counting down.
AGGCTTTTAGTCATGCAATAAAATAAACTGATAATGATATCCGTGATGTAGGTGGAGGGTATCACTGTCCAATCTGCAGCAGCAAGTTGATTTGCCTAAAGCACACATTGGTAGCTAAAAAACAATGAGCCACAACCCTGCTAAAGCTAGGCTTCCTATCCTGCTGCAGGTTTACTGAGCAGTGCCCAGACTCATGACATTAATTGCAGACCTGTTTGCCTTTTTTGGTATTTTCTTTTATTAATTCCAAATGCTCAAGATTTCTTGTTGTCTGAGTAATACATTACTTAGGCATTAAGTAATGAAAGCAGAATAACTGAAACAAGTAGAAACAGGCTGACACAGCTCAATACAATCCATGACTTGGGGAGCGCAGACCACAACCCAGTCTGGAACTGGATGCAATTATGGTTACATCACAAAAACATAAAAGATGGATGTATAGATAGACAGACAGAGAGATAGATAGACAGACAGAATGGCAGCAAAGAATTCCTCACAAGCAGTTGGGGCCTACAGAGATTTTATCTCGACTCAACTGCAATGGCAGACAATTCAATAAGTCACTTGTTTTATGGTGCTAAATGACTCTTTTATCAGTACAAGCGGACTAGTTCTTTGTCAGCAGCCAAAAATGCTTAAGAACAGTGCTGATCTGCAAGCTTGCAGGGGGTGAGTGATGCAAATATGGCCTGACAGGGCCCAGCAAGCCAGATAAAACAGTTGAGGTGCTCAAGTGGTGAACCTGGCCATGCTTGGGCCATGGATATACTGGCAAGGAGGGGTGATGCAACATCACATCATAGGCGGCCATGGAGAGACCTGACCATACCATTGGTGGCATCCTCAAGTCCCCAGTTTTTGCCTCAACCACCATTTTTTGTTTTACTCAAGCTTCTCTCATCAACCTATTAACAATTTAACCTACTCTTCATAGTTCCAGAATAATGATGTTTGTGTGCAGGCCAATGGCTATTAGATCACAGTGGTTTAGTGCAGTTTAAAATCACTGTGTCAATGCATCTGAGGATGGTTGAACTAGGTTTAAAAGATATCCCTCTAAATTTGGTTTGTGTTCAGAATGGACCAATGCCACACAGGACTGGAGCAGTGGGCAACATGGACTCTACAGCCTTTTGCACCATAGTATAACGTAATAAGTTTAACAGAGCTGGCTGCCAGGGATCATTTGTTTCAGTGCTAATACATGCTCAGTGATGCTTGGTGACTACACTGCTGCCTTGAGGAGAAGTCTGATACCGAGAGACTGGAAGTTTGGTGGCTGGTCTTAGGACACCTCCTCTTGCAGAAGCCTTGCATTCAATCAACCCATCCCCCTCCCATTTGGGCAACACTGCCTGCAGAGTTTATTTACTTGGTTATTTATTTATTCATTCATTGATTTATTTATTCAAAATTGGTAACCGGGGGAGGTGCACTGAGCTGAGGCTCATTTCCAGGTGCTACCCTGTGGAAGGGGAAGAGAAGAAGCTCAATTACAAAAACAAATGACTTGAAGTCATTTTGCCTGCAAACAATTACACATGAACATATGTATATATGATAGTACTCAGCACCAACTGTAAAGTGGGCTACCATTTTTTTTTCATAGTCTTTGGTAACTGGGTAAGTCCCACTAGGCACAAGTGCCTGTTTTCAGGGGCAACCTGGGAGCACCGGGTGGTTAAGTGATTTGCTCAGAGTCACACAGTATGCAAGTGGAGGTTGTAAGAATCAAACCAAGGTCTGGTCTGCTGGATGTACCAAGCTCTTTCACAACTTGTTACTCTAACCTTTAGGCTATACTGCCAAGGATCACTCTCCCAGGCTCCCTCCAATGCAGCCGTGGGAACTCCTGGCCAGCGGGCGGCTGGTGCCACCTCAGCCGCTGCTCAGAACCACAGCCCCAGACTCCTCAGCCCAAAAAGCCAAGGATCACTCTCCCAGGCTCCCTCCAATGCAGCCAGAGGGATCCCCATCCAGCGGGTGGCCGGCGTCACCTCAGTCGCCACTCAGAACCACAGCCCCGGACTCAATCACTCTCCCAGGCTCCCTTCAATGCAGCCGCAGGAACTTCCGGCCAGTGGGTGGACGGAGCCACCTCAGCCACCACTCAGAACCACAGCCCCAAACTCCTCGGCCCAAAAAGCTGAGGATCACTCTCCCAGGCTCCCTCCAATGCAGCCGCAGGGATTCCCATCCAGCGGGTGGCCGGCACCACCTCAGTCATCATTCAGAACCACAGCCCCGGACTCCTCAGCCCAAAAAGCAGAGGATCACTCTCCCAGGCTCCCTCCAATGCAGCCGCAGGAACTCCTGGCCAGCGGGTGGCCAGTGCCACCTCAGCCACCGCTCAGAACCACAGCCCTGGACTCCTCGGCCCAAGAAGCTGAGGATCACTCTCCCAGGCTCCCTCCAACGCAGCCACAGAAACTCCCAGCCAGTAGGTGGCCGGAGCCTCCTCAGCCACTGCTCAGAACCACAGTCCCAGACTCCTCAGCCCAAAACCAAAAAACCAAGGATCACTCTCCCAGGCTCCCTCCAGCACATCTGCAAGAACTGCGGGCCAGTGAGCGGCCGGCGCCACCTCAACTGCTGCTCAGAACTACAGCCCTGGACTCCTCGACCCAAAAAGCTGAGGACCACTCTCCCAGGCTCCCTCCAATGCAGCCGCAGGGATTCCCATCCATCGGGTGGCTGGCGCCACCTCAGTCGCCGCTCAGAACCACAGTCCCGGACTCCTCAGCCCAAAAAGCCGAGGATCACTCTCCCAGGCTCCCTCCAACGCAACCGCAGAAACTCCCAGCCAGCGGATGGCTGGCACCACCTCAGCCACTGCTCAGAACCACAGCCCTGGACTCCTCGGCCCAAAAATGTATGGCAAGTGCCGCAACCAATCGGAATGCGAGCGCCTTTGCAGGCAGCGTCCGTATTGGTCCTCGAGGAAAGCCGTTTCTTGTCCTGAATAATTCCCCAGTTTAGACTGTAATTGCTCAGGATTTTCTGGTTTAATATTGCTTAGGCTTGTCTACTGCATATTTTCAACTTTTGTCAAAGTTTAAGACTGTGGGAATAGTGAAGTACAGCTCTTCTATTGCTCCTTTGTACTGGCCCAGACTTTGGGTGCCAAAAGAATACACATTCTCTTTGTGAACCAAATCTGCTGTTTGTCTGCCCTTTGTCCATGGCCCTATTTAATTCCTGCTGTCCTCTCTCTCTCTGGCCGGGATCACTCTCCCAAGCTCCCTGCAACACAGCCACTGGAACTCCTCCAGCCAGTGAGCGACCAGCACCACCTCAGCACCTCCTCAGAACCACAGCCCCAGACTCCTCGGCCCAAATAGGTACAGCAACTGCCGCAACTTTTACACCCCTCCCCACCCACCACTTATTAAATACGCTTGCTTCCCATCCATTTCCCAGGCAACGCCCTTTGAATCTGTGTTCCTCCAATTATACCATTCCGTGACCCTCATTGGATTACCTCGCCTCAGTACTTAATTCTACAGGGCGCTGCCTTACTAGGACAGAAAACCCTACTAGGTTGCCCTGCCTCTCTGACACAGCCACTGTGTGTAACAGCCTGATTGTGTGAACCAACAAGCTATCAGAGTGTATTATCCTACCACTAAGCCTCATCATGTGGGGAATTTTACGGCTTTGTATACTGCCTCTTCTATTCGGAATCCCAGCTGGTCTACACCTGCCCAATGGACCAATACCATGTAAGGATTATAATTCCTTCTTGTGTTTTACGACATCTGGCACTTTAACATACTATTTGCCAGCAGATTAGGCCTTATGGTCTATCGAGTCTGCTCGAACCTCAGATCCCTAGTTGGGTGCCGAGGCCCTCCCCTCCCTTGTGTTCCAGAAACCCCTATCATCCATCCCAACCCCCCTGGGACAGGCCATCATCTGATACATCCACTTTCTGTGTCTGTCCCACCCTCTCTTGAAGCCCTCCACTGTCGATCTCTGAACCAGCTCACCAGGCAGTGCATTCCAGGGTCCACCACCCTCTCAGTGAAAAACCTCCTCCTCTTTCCCCTCACCCTTCCACCTTCCAACTTCAAACCATGCCCTCTGGTGATACCTCCCTGCTTTAGTCTAAGATCCCTCCTTGTTTACCCTATTTATTCCCTTGAGGTGCTTGAGACCTCAATCATGCCCCCTGTCTCTCCTCTCCTCCAATGAAAACAGGCAGAGCTCCTCAAGTCTGTCCTCATCGTCAAATCCCTAGCCCTTGTATCATCTTAGTTGCCCTCTCTGTACCCTCTCCAGGGCTGTCGTCCCTCTTCAAATGTGGTCTCCAGTACTGTACACAGTACTCGAGGTGTGGTCTAACCAGTCCATTGTACAGCGGCAGAATCACTTCCTTGCTCCTAGAGTGATCCCCCTTACAATGCATCCCAACATCCTGTTTGCCTTGCTACGCTCTCCTGCACTGCTCAGAGTTATTCATACATGCATCCACCATGACCCTAGGTCTTTTCCCTATTGAGGCCTCCAGTGCCTCCCTCCCAGGTGTACCTGTGTTTAGGGTTTCCCCACCCAAGATGCAACATCTTGCACTTGGTGATATTGAAATTTAATTTCCATGTGTGAGCCCAGCTTTCCAGGGTGTCCAGGTCCCCTTGCAGGGTCAAGCTCCCCTCTTCTCCCTCAACTACTGCTCCCATCTTGGAGTCATCCACGAAGAGACTCATTTCACACCCTATACCCTCTCTGACGTCCGATATGTATGCATTAAACAGGATTGGACCCATGACCGAGCCCTGCGGTACCCCACTACCAACCTCTCTAGGGTTCGAGAGCTCTCTGCCAGACCACTACTCTCTGGGTGCATCCAGCTAGCCAGTTTTCAATCCATCTGACAATCAAAGGGCCTACTCCTAACCCCATCAGTTTCTCCACCAGACCATTGTGGGGACAGAGTCAAATGCCTTGCTGAAGTCAGAATAATACATCCACAGGCTTTCCCTGTCCAGTTCTGATGTTACCCATCTAGAACTCCACAAGATTGGTTTGACATGATGTACCTGGCACAAACCTATGCTGCTGACTATCTAGACCTCCCACCTCCTCCAAGTACACCCCCAATCGTTCCTTTAGTATACTCTTCATTAATTTTCCCACCACCAAGGTCAAACTGATGGGTCTATAGTTACCTGGTACTTCCCTCGACCCCCCTTTATGGATTGGCACCACATGTGCCTCTCACCAATCCCTAGATACCCTCCCTGTCTCAAGTGACCTGTTGAAGAGCTCCGCCAGGGGTGCAGCCAGTATGTCCGTCAATTCCCATAGAACTCTCGGATGAATGCCATCCAGCCCAGGAGATTTGTCTTTCTTTAGGGTCTTGAGGGCTAACCACACCCTTTTGGCGGAGATAGCATCACCCGTCCCCTCCACCTTACTGGCCTTTTTATCCTTATCCAGATGTGACACCCCTGGGGTACCTCTCCCTCCCTCTTGCTCCATTTCTGTTGCTCCCCTGATCCCACTCACTGCCGCTTCTATCCCCATTGTGCCTTGCTTTGTAGATATCCCTTCCCCCTCCCTAGTGAACACAGAGGCAAAGTACTTGTTAAATACCTCTGCCTGGTCCCTCGCCTCTTCCACCCACCCTCCTTCTGATCTCAATCTGCTGAGATGGCCCCTAGTTTTTCTCCGCTCCACAATGTACCAGAAGAACCCCTTTTCACCTCCATAGCCTATCCCCTGCCAGCTGCTGCTCTTTTACTGGACTTTGCTCCCTCACCATACTGGTGACTTTTCTAGATGCAAGATGGTACATTTCCTTATCCCTATCCCCTCTTGTTGTTTTATATTTTTTGTAGGCCGCCTTCTTTTCTCTGACCGCTACCTGTACCTCACTGGACCACCAGCATGGTTTATGTGACCTTGCTCCCTTAGGTTTCAGCTTAGCGCTGATCCTGACTGCCTCATGAAGTCCCCCTTTTATGACCTCCCATCTCCTTTCCACACTTGTCATTGATGTAATCCCCTTCAAGTGATCCTTGAGAATATTTCCCATGCCCACAAAGTCTGCCCCCCTGAAGTCCACTGCCAGTGTCCTAGATCTCACCTCCTCCCCCCATGCTTATTTGAAACCAGACAGTATTGTGGTCGCTCCCAGTCAGGGGTCCTCTTACAACAGGTCCCCTACCAGATCCCCATCTGCCAGAACCACGTCCAGGACATGCCCCTCCTTGTGGGCTCCATCACAAGCTGTGTTAAGAACACATCCTGGAAGCCGTCCAGCAGCCTCTGCTCCTTGGCCACCTTAGAGGACATGGTTCCCCAGTTTGTATCTGGCATATTAAGGTCCCCCATCAACACCACTCCTTCCCCTTTTGGTCCACACTGGGCAATGATGTTGTCCAGCAAACCATCCTCTAGAACATCACTCATCCTGGGGGGCCTATATACTACACTCATCTTGACCTTATCTCTGGCTGGGGATCGTGAGGTGACCCATAAGGCCTCCACGTTTCCCTCTGCCTCTTCTATCCTAGCAATTTCTATGTCATCTCTAATGAACATAGCCACTCCACCCCCTCTGCCCTCCTTTCTATCTTCCTAAGCATAGTGTACCCCACATTTAGGTCCCAGTCATGGTTTTTGTTGGCCCATGTCTCCATGACCACATACATCCACCCCCAACAGCATGGCCTGGAACTCTGGCAACTTGTTTCCCAAGCTCCTGGCATTTACTAACACCAACCCCCACCCCTTATCCCTGATCCCCTTTGTCAAACCCCACCCAGGTTCCTTTACTTCCATCCTCCCTCTGCTCCTCCTGAAACCTCCACCCCCAGTCTGTTTCTTGCCTGCATGCCCCTGTGAGATTATGGATACTCGACTGCACCCCCTATATTTGGTTAACTCATTCAAGCAGTACACACCTGATACCCCTATCACAAAGTATGATCCCCATCAAGCAGTCTACAGATACCCCTAGGTACCTTTCGCTCAGAGTACTAATAACCGCAATCACTGGCAGTGCCTTTCACAAAGGCAACAACATATTACCTAAAGCCATCAAACATGATAAATGGGACAAGACCAGGCTTACTAAACTGTCTTCTGCTGCTCTCAAAAAATGCTTCTCCTTCTCCTTCTATTTATTTATTTTATTTATTTATTTGTATTTCGGATGACACCTTTGAGCCGAGGGCTCTTTTACAAAGGTTCCGCATCAAGGCAATAAGGACAATAAGGTACAAAACATAACATGATCATTACAATGGAACTTACAAAAAAAAAAAAAAAGGTTACAATAATAGCAGCCAAAGGCATTGTCAAGGAATTGTGTTGTGAGTTAATTATAAGTACAAGTCATAGGCGGCTCAGTGAAGCTTTGTTAGGAGTGGGTTAGAGGGAAAAGAGAAAGAAGAGTGGTGGTGAGGGGGTGGTATGGGAGACAGAGAGAGAGAGGGAGGAGGGAAGAAATGGGGAGGGCATTGCGTTGGGTATGTGGTAGATGGGAAACAGCAAGGAACAAGGAAAGGGGTGGATGAAAAAGAAAAGGAGACAGATTCATCCTGTACCCAGTACAGGGGGGTAGGAGAGGAGGAGGAGCTGAGGCAATGAGGAGGGATTCTTGAGGGTAGTATGCCTGGAGGGGATTATAAAACAACCACAGAGGCAGTAACCAGGAGGTGTTGAAGCAGTTTACATTAAAGCACCAATCGTGGCAATGTTGGAGATTTCTGTGGTAAAAGCTGAACCAGGTGGAGGCTCTGACAAGGTAAGAACTCTGAGCTTGAGAGGTCCGACAGCAAGGTATTGTAAGAGTTAGACTGTCCGATCTTCTAGTTGGGTGGCGGCACACAGCAGGGTCAATATTGATTGGACTTCAGGGGCATAAGGCCAGTGATGTCTTCTTAGCTAGGATGCAGGTCTGGTACTTTGGTCTACTGGATAGCTGGAGCCAGTTAGCCTGCCGCGTAAATGTCACACATGTGAGAAGGTGGGCAGCTGAAATAAGGTCACATGCCTTATAAGGGTTACAGCTACGCGCGGTGCAGTATCAGGCGGATCCATAGACAAGCCCAGAAATAATAGTTGAGATAACAGAGCTCTGGATAGCGAGGTTCAAGGCTTCAGCCGTTAGGCCATGTTTATGCTTCTATAGTAGCCCTATACGGGAGTTCACAGTTTTAGCAATATTGTCAATGTGTTTGGTATATGAGAGGGAGCAGTCAAGGGTCAGGCCCAGATATTTAAACATATCCACCTGCTCAAGAGTGACGCCTTTGTGGTTGTTAATTATGAGCTCATGGTCCTTGTACTTGCTTTGGGTTCCATGGAACAACATTGTTTTAGTTTTTTTGTGGTTAGGATGAGTTTATATGTGCAAAACCAGTCTTCCACTCCGTGAAACTTTTCTGTAGTTGAGACTGAAGGGAGGTGGGTCAGCGTGGCAAGAGAAGATTACTGCATTATCTGCATACAGTAACATTCTGTCATGGCAGGAGGCACGGTGATTGTTCAGAATATGCTAAATAACAAGGGACCCAGGATAGAACCTTGAGGTACTCCAGAGTGGATTGGTAGAGATGACGAGAGGAATTCATCAATCCTGACCTGTTGGGTCCGGTTACTGAAGTAGCTTTGAAACCAGAGGGTAGCTTCACTTGAAAGACCGAGGAGGGATAATTGTTTGAGGAGAATGGAGTGATTGACAGTGTCAAATGCCTTAGTCAGGTCAATAAAAGAGGTGCTGACCAACTGGCCCTGATCAAGTGCATGATGGATATGTGTGGTGAAATCGAGGAGTGCCATGGTAGTGCTGTGCCCTTTGCGGAAGCCATGCTGCTATGAACATTGCAGGCTGTATTTTACAAGGCACTCCGTGAGCTGATCAGTCACTATGCATTCCAAGGCTTTGGATAGAGGAAGGAGGATGGATATAGGCCTGTAGTTGTTCGTGAGAGTCTTGTCACCACTTTTATGGACTGGAGTCACCACTGCCAGTTTCCACTTTTGTGGGAACTGGGAGAGCATGAGGGAATGGATGAGGATTTTGGTTAGTGAGAGCAGGACTTCGTCAATGGTGAGGCCGAGAAGTTTCATATCCAGTGAATCACCACTGACCCTAGACTTTCCAAGCACTTTAAGAATGTGTTTTTTAGCTAGGTCTTCTGGGATTGTTTTGAAATGGAAAGGAGGGTGCCCTGGTGGCAAATGTGAACTAACAGAAGCTGGGTTGACTGTGGTGGGATCAAAAAAGTTAGGGGGTAGCACATGACTAAGGTCAGCAAAAGTGGTGTTAAATGCGTTGGCAATGATTATATGGTCAAGAGTGATAGTACCATCTATGTTCAACATTGTGGGTGTTGTTTTGGGATCCTTTCCAGTCACTTCAGCAAGGTTAAACCAGAATTTACTCCCATCATTCCAGGTGCTGGCTAATGCATTTCTGTAATAGTTAGCCTACTCATGGCGGATTGTTCTGGTACATGCATTCCTTGCTGTTTTTTAGGCCTGGATATCAGTCTGGGTGCCAGTAGCCTTAGCACGATACCAGAGCTGGTCTCGAGATTTCATTTGTGTAAGGAGATCTAGTGTCATCCATGGGTTATTGACATCCTTGATCTTACGCTTCTTGAACGGAGCATGAACATTGCAGACTGAGTTGAAACAGGTGATAAAGTATTCAAGTGCTGTGTCTACGACGGGGGCTATATCAGTTGGTGACCAGTCATGTTCACGAAGGAGTGTTTTAAGTGACTCAAGATGACCGGGGGTCAGCATTCTCCTGTTAATAGTTTTGGGGGGAGTTTGGTGTATTTGTTGGTCCAGATACACAAGATAGGGGAATGATCACTTAAGGAGTCTGGGAGGACTGTTGCTTCGGAGATGTGCTCTGGACGATTAGTTAGCACCCAGTCTAGAAGTGTACAGGTCCCTGTTCTGTTGTTACTCTAGTAGGTGATTTGACCATTTGTGAGAAGTTAGCAGCAGCTAGGGCATCCATATTCTATTCAAGCTGGAGGCCAGCCAGTTGATGTTGAAATCACAAGAGGATAACTTCTGTATTCTGATCCAGGGAGTTGATACAATCAAAGACGGAGTGAAATCCCAGATTGCACAACTTGGGTGGTATATAGACAGAGACAACAGTCAGGATCTTGTTATGAGTTCCGAGAATTACTTTAGCAGCAAGGATTTGGATGTCATTTCTGGGGATGGGCATGGGCATGACATGACCCATGAGGGACTCTTTAAGGTAGAGGGCACAGCCTCCTCCTTTCTTGGTAAGTCTGTCCTATCTGAAAACAACATATCCAGGAATTGCTATTGCGGAGTCAGGTATCTTCGGAGACAGCCATGTTTCCAGCACTGATAGGATGTCTGGTTTGTGCTGGGAAACCCAGGCAGAGAGGGTATCAAGTTTGGAGAGGAGGCTGCAGATGTTAATGCTTGCCAAGGAGAGTGACCTTGCACTGCTGGTAACCTTGTGGCCAAGTTGTGGTGGGCTGGGGTTAGGGTGAATGTTGCCTGAGAAGAGCAACAGCAGCAGTATTAGATGTTTTAAAAGGGGTTTAAAGTTGCTTCTGTGGTGCAGCCGGGCCCTTTTTTTTAACAGATTCCTTTCCATAAGGATGATGCATGAGGTAGTGACCAGTTAGTAATAGCAAGGAGCTGCAAGGGCACAGTTGCAGTGGTTTTGAGAACAGGCAAAAGTTTAATTTGTTCTTCAAATGGTTGTTGGATAGATAGCCCTTAGAGACAAGTACATTAAGAGTTGATTTCAATTGAAAATGTTTGATACCTGGTGGTTAAGTCAAAAGCTAAAAGAAATGATCAACAGCTGAGGCCCACAGTCACAGAATGTGTAGAATTCCTGAAAAGGATGAACTCTGTCTGTGCATATGCAGGATGTGAAACCTTTGTCTGTATGCATCTTTGTCATTCAAAGAGACCTTGAAAAGCCCAAATACAGATCATGGGGCAGGTCAGACGAAAATGCAGATTCAAGCAGGACCCAGAATCACTGAATTTGTCAGACTTGGTTGCTTCACTTATGTTGTGCTTGGGATACCTTCCAACAAGTTGATTTTAAAATGAAAAATACAGATACCTGGTGATGATTTCTTTGTAGAAATCCAGTCCAGGAGACTTTCACGGATGTAGTGAGCAAGAATGGTGTAATTACTCCAAGCAGAAAACCATGTAAATCCTCAAAAACTAAGCTACAGACACAGACAAACACAAGCAGCCACCACACAGACCCGGGAGGCAGAGTATCAGAGTGCTCAGGTATGCTCTTCTATGCTCAGATAATGTAGAGCTAAATCCTGGCCCACTGGCATCAATCTCTTCACCCTCAGACCTGCACTTGCTAAAATGTATGAGCTTTTTGCACATCAACATATGTAGCCTACTAAAAAAATTAACCCTGATTCAAGCTTGGGTGTCCCATATCTCTCCTGATATACTAGTGATCTCTGAATCTTGGCTCAGACCAACAACTACTGATGTGGAAATAAACATTCCCAGATATGCCCTATTCAGAGCGGATAGGCATACTAGAGGAGACGGGTTGGCTATATACGTCAAAGATAAATTCTCAGTCTCCTGCACTACCGCATCTTCTGTGCCAAATGAATAAGAATGCCTAGTACTCAAATTGGAAATTACACAGACGTGTGCACTCCAACTAATAGGATGCTACAGGCACCCATCTGCTGGCTTAAAGCTCCTATCCTATCTAAGTGACTTTCTGGGACAAGGTTCGCTAGAAACCATCATCCTTGGTGACATTAAACTCGACTGGCTGTCCAAAACAGCTGCCCCACTTGTTTCCTTTTGCTATGACCATGTGTTAACTCAGCTTATCAATGATCCTACCCACCCAAACACAAAATACCCTGATAAAGCACTATACTGATGTGCTCTTAGTAAGCAAACCACACCTCTTCTCCCATGCTGGCACTTTCTTCTCAGATGTCAGTGACCACTGCTTTATCGGAGGATCACGATCAACCAACAAGCCACCTGTTATATCTAAATTCTCCCTGAAGAGATCAAGATGTAACTTTAATATAGCCTTCTATATTAATGACCCGAAACTCTCCTTGCTCTGGCAGGAGTTTTACCTAGCCAAAACAGTCACTGCCACCTATGACATCTTCCATGACATATTATCAGGGACTGTCAACAAACATGCCCCTCTGACCAAAGTCCGTACAAAGAATAATTCCTGCAAATGGTTCTCTCCCAAGATCAGATCATTGCTGATCGAAAGAGATAAGCTCAGGAAAAGGGTCCATAAACTGACAATGTCCAATGACTGGAACCTATTCAGAAAGGCACGCAACCTATGTACCAAATCAATTAAAGAAGCTAAGGCTTCTTTCTACCGCTCAGAACTTGACGCTGCCTCTAAGAACCCTTGCAAGTTCTGGAGCACTATCAAGGATTTGGTGGGCCACTCCATAGGTAATTCCCTCCCGAACAAGATTATCTCTGGTAATACTACACTCAACAAAAGGACGGAGATCCTAGATTCCTTCAATAACCATTTCGCAACAGCAGGTCTGGCATTTGATAACTCCCCAGCTTGTAAGATATGCTCAATGACAGATAACTCCCCCCGAATACCTCCAGCTACCTCCTCTCTATTTACGCTTCATCCCACTTCTTTAAAAGAAGTTGAAGATCTCTTACTCCAACTGGACACCAGAAAAAGTGCAGGCACTGACTCACTAGACCCGTACTTCCTCAAAATCGCGTACCATGTCCTAGCCATCCCCATCACTCACCTATTCAACTTGTCCTTCTCCCAGGGTATTCTACCACCTGTTTGAAAGACTGCTCATGTCATCCAGCTTCTCAAGTCAAGCAACCCAAGTGACCTTAACAAGTATAGGCCCATATCACTCCTCCCAGTACTATCTAAGCTACTGGAGAAAATTGTGAATGTATAGCTAAGGTCCTACCTCGAGTCAATAAATCTATTGAACCCCATGCAGTTTGGGTTCGGAGCCCATCATAGCACTATTTCAGCACTGACCAAAGTTACTGAGGATTGGCTGAGAGCCCTTGACTCAAGGAACTTCAACTGTGTGGTCTTTTTGGACCTAAGCAAAGCTTTTGACACTGTTGACCATAGCCTTCTCCTCACCTCTTTACAAACCATTGGAGTGGACTCCTCACTGCCCTGGTTTACTGACTACCTCTCAGGGCAATTTCAGCAAGTTAAAGCAGAAGGTGAGCTGTCTCCTCTCAAGTCCCTTCTAAGAGGGGTACCACAGGGATCTCTCCTGGGCCATCTCTTATTCGCAATCTACATTAATAACATTGACTATCATATAAAAAAACACCAATATCCACCTGTTTGCAGACAATACCGTTCTATATGTTAGCAGGCCTACACCGGATGCTGCCTGCAATGACCTCCAAGTGGAGTTCAACCTCCTGCAAAGCTAGTTAATTCACCAAAAATTACTCTTGAATGGTAAAAAAACAAAAGCAGTGCTCTTCTCTCTGCTCGCCAATGCATCCAGTCTGACAGCCTGTGGATCTATCCCCAAAATTAATGCAATACTAGGTGAAAACCATGGAATTTGTCACAAAATTCAAATACCTAGGAGTATGGCTAGACAACAGACAGTTCAATGAACATATCGAGGACTTGTTGAAAAAACTCCAGCAAAGGCTTGAACTTTTCTTCAGACTAAATCAGTTCCTTACAATAGATGCCAAGGCACGATTGGTCCAATCCACTTTCTTATTATTGGTTGACTACGCGGATTTCTTGTACAGCTAATGCCCCATCTCTCACCTAGCTAAACTGGACACACTATATCACCGTGCATTAAGGTTTATCACAGGTCTTCCTAATTCTACCCATCACTGTGTGCTGTACACTGCTGTGGGGTGGACCTCCCTTAAACTCAGGTGCCACAAAAACGCTGCTCTCTGGACCTACCGTGCTCTCACAAAAAAAACTACCCCCATACATCTTCGGCTGTATACCCCATGCATAATAGGAAAATACATGCTTAGAAGCCACTCCTTCATCTCCCTCATAATACCCAGAGTAAAGTCGCATTTTGGTAGAGCGGCAATTAGCTTTACGCTGCCCACCCTGTGGAATAATCTACAAAGGACCCTCAAACTGAGTGCCCTACCCATTTTTAAGGTGTTATACTAGCGTACTGTTAATGAAGTCTGTAATTGCTATTCCTGTCCTGACTAGCTCCTAAATCCTCTGTGGCTCGCCCCCGGCTTAAAACCTGACTGCAGCCACTTCTAATGTCTGGTGCAAGACATCATCTTAATTTTATGAGCTAAGCAGAATGACCAACTAGCGTGTCAGCATTACATTCACCCATTCTGCACCCCATATTCCTCTCCCCTATCCAATACGATGCTGTACTTCTCTCCTGGTCAGATGGTCATGGCTCTACACATACATGGGTACTGTAATTCTTATCTGCTGTTCAGATGTTATCCTCTTCCTATAGCCCTCGCTTGGGTTACATGTACTTGTATTATTTGTACATAACTTCTCCCGGGGCATTGCCCATATTGTAAAATGTACTACCTTTGCAAAATGTACTACTCTTGCACTGAATGATATAACCTTGTATATATGTGATAACCAGGTCCACCTTGCAAATGACCTTTGCTCAACTGTGACCACCTGGATAAATAAAGACTTTGATTGATTGATTGATTGACTGCCATTTTGGTGGGGGGGCTCCCAAATTTCAATAGCTGGCAGTAACTTTCCCTGCCCTGGGGTCATGATCAATAAGATATCCTTCTAGCTGTGTGAGTGCAGAGCCACATGGTGGGTAGCATCCTAAGCCCTGGGTTGCCTTCCTGCACAGAAGTCCAGAAAGTTTGTTTCTTCCATGGGTCAGTAAATCCCACAGAGCTAAATAGCATTCCACAATTATTGCAGGGAATTGGAATCATTCTGCTCACCCCCCCCATGCATCTGCATCACAATCACATGAACCAGCTGGTGAATAGAGTGGATGGATGGACGGTAGATGGGGCTAAATGCCTGACTCCAGCATATAAACTGCATAAACAGAGGAAAGAGTAAGTATTCCAAACAACAGTGAAGGGGCCAGAAATAAGACACTATGGTAGTGGTGCAGTGGCTGTGGTGCAGCAGTCTTTTGGGAGACATTCTGGAGGATGCATTGTTGTCCCATCCACAGGCACCTCTCTGGGCTGAGGGAAGAGGTTGCTCATCTCCAGGCTGAGTTGGCCAGGATTTGTGGGACCTCCTCTCCCATCCAGGGACCACCAGGGCCACTGCTGTTGCCTCAGAGGTTGCCAAAAAAAGAGGAGTGGTTGGACCACAGTGGGCTCAAGGAGGGTGAGCGTGGTGGAACAGAGGTGCATCCCTCCAGTTGTACCTCTCCACAATTCATATGCCATTCTGGTAAAGTGTGGTTCCTCTATGGAGGCACCCGCAGTGGAAACCAAGGAGGATGCTGGGAACCTCCACAAAGGAGACCCACAGGAGGGTGGCATGGGATTCCACAGGGGAAGGAAACAACTCCTGGTGGGGACTCCATTGTTAGAAAGGTAGAACTGGGGCAGGAAGGGAAGAGAGAGAGGTAAGGTGCCTGCCAGGTTCCATGGCTTGGAGGGACAGGAAGCAATCCTCAGGATCACCAGAGCAGCTGCACAGAGGAGGGAGCTGGATGTCATTGTCCACCTAGGGACAAATGGCCCAGCTAAGAAAGGGATCAGATCAGTGCAGGAAGAGTTTTTGGAGTTGGGGAGGGGCCTTAGAGAAGTAGCACACGTGATAACCTTCTCAGAGGTGCTGCCTGTCTACAGCATAGGTGAGGCTAGGGTGCTCCATACCATGGTATTCAACCAGTGGTTGAAAAACTGGTGCAGAGCTCAGGGATTTGGCTTCATTGGGGACTGTGGGGGCCACCTGGAATGATGCAGGCCTATACTGGAGTGATGGTCTGTATCTGACCAGGAGGGGAACCAGGATCCTAGGTGATAAGTTTAAATGTGTCATTGGCAAGCATTTAAACTAGCCAAGGAGGGAGGCACTGGAAAGGAGCAAGAAAATGCTAGCCCCCCCAAAAAAATCAGGGTAGTAAGTGAGGTAAACACCAAGACAGAGATGTTGATAGGGAGAAGGGCGGGAGTAAATGGAGAAAGTGACAAAGGCAATAAGGACAGGGATGGGGCAAAAAGTGGTAAGGCCATCTGGAAATAGAGGGTAATGAGTACCAATGCCCATAGTCTGGGCAACAAGCTCCCTGAACTGGTGGCCTTGATGGAAGATGGATGCCTGGATATTGTAGTAGTCACAGAAACATGGTACACAGAGAACCATGACTGGGATGTTAACATACCAGAGTACACAACCTACAGGAGTGACAGGGAGGGGAGAAGAGGGGGTGGAGTAGCTCTTTATGTAAGGGGAAGCAATAAAAGCAACTGAACAAAAGAGTAAATAGGGAGGAGTGGAGTCACTGTGGGTCACCTTAGAGACTGGAAATGGCACCGCAATCTGCACAGGAGTTGCATACAGACCCCCATGTCAAGGGGAGGGAATGGACAAGAATATGATAGAAGGCATTCTTAGGATGACAGAGAAAGGGGAGATACTGTTGATGGGGGATCTGAATATGCCAGATGTTAACTGGAGCACATTTGCTCCAGCCACATCCAAGAGCAGGGCCATTCGTGATGCCCTACAGGTGGCATGCCTCAGACAGCTAGTTTTGGAACCCACTCATGAGGGATCAATCTTAGACCTCATACTCTCAAATGGGGACAGTAAGAGGATCTGAGATCTAGAAGTGGGTAGCCATCTGGGAACAAGTGACCACCAAACAGTGTGGTTCACAATAAATTCAGCTACAAAGTCAAGCCGTACAAAAGTGAGGGTACTGGACTTCAGGAGGACTGACTTTGGCAAGATGGGAGAGTGCCTTAAAAAACCACTAGCAAACAGGCTAGAAGGAGGGGTGGAACAACAATGGGGAAACATCAAATCTGCCATCACAGAGGCAACAAGCCTTTGTGTGAAGCAAATAAACAAATACAAATGAAAGAAAAAGCCACTATGGTTCTCAAAAGAGGTGGCAGGGAAGGTCAAGGAGAAAAAGATAGCATTCAGGAAGTATAAGGAAACACAGAAGGATCAGGGCAGAGAGCTGTACCAGTTAAGGCAGAAGGAAGCAGGTAGGGAAGTCAGAATAGCAAAGGCCCAAACTGAGGGAAAGATAGTCAACTCAGTTAAGAAAGGGGATAAAACCTTGTATAGGTACATCAGGGAGCATAGAAAGACAAAGGGAGGGATAGTGAGGCTGAATAGAATGGACGGTGGGTGGGCAGAGAGGGACAGTGAAAAAGCAGGGATACTGAATGAATATTTCTGCTCAGTATTCACAAAAGAGAAGGAGGGGGAAGTGCCTAATCCAATTAACAGAGGCACTCTATATAGGGGATCGATCCCAGTCCTTTCACAGAAGAAAGGGCTCTGAAAGAACTCCTAAAACTGAAGGTGGACAAAGCAATGGAGACTGATGGAATTCAACCCAGAATTCTAAAAGAATTAGGGGAGAACTAGTGAAACCACTGACTACCCTTTTTAACAAATAATGGGAGGATGGTGTGGTACCTGAGAACTGGAGGAAGGTGGATGTGAGTCCGCTTCACAAAAATGGGACCAAGACAGAGACAGGAATCTCAAGACCTGTCAGTTTGACCTCTGTGGTAGGGAAAGTGATGGAATCACTCCTGAAGGAAAGAATTGTTGAACACCTAGAGGCCAGTGGGGCACAGTACCCAAGGCAGCATGGGTTCATGGTAGGAAGGTCATTTCAGATGAATCTAATTGATTTCTTTGACTGGGTGACCAAAGTAGTAGACCAGGGAGGGGCTGTGGACATGGCCTACCTAGACTTTAGCAAGGCATTTGACACAGTCCCACGCAAAAGATTAATAGTCAAATTAACCAGCCTGGGAGTGAGTCTCAGGGTGCTAACCTGGGTAAAACATTGGTTAGACAACAGGACACAGAAGATAACTGTAAATGGAGTCCACTCTGAAGAAAGAGGGGTTACTAGTGGGGTACCGCAGGGTTCGGTACTGGTCCAGTCCTTTTTAATGTCTTTATAAGTGACATTGCAGAGGGACTGGAAGGAAAAGTGGCCTCTTTGCAGATGACACAAAGATCTGCAACAGGGTTGATACACAAGGAGGCATGGAAAGGATGAGAAGGGACTTGGCAAGGTTAGTGGAATGGTCAGAAGTATGGCAGCTTGGATTCAATGCAAAAAAATGCAAAATAATGCACCTGAGAAACAAAAACCCAGGTGGAGATTACACAATGAGGGTAGTAACAACAAAAATGGAAAGGGACCTGGGGGTAGTCATACCAGATGACCATCAGGTTAGCAAACAATGTAAGAAGACAGTAGAGAGGGCTGGGGGGATACTGGGATGTATAGGGAGAGGCATCACCAGCAGAAAACAGGAAGTTTTTATCCCTCTGTACAGACAGTTGGTGAGACCCCATCTGGAGTACTGCGTCCAGTTCTGGAGATCCCATCTCTGCAAAGACATAGACAGGATAGAGGCAGTCTGGAGGGGGGCAACTAAAATGGTGCAGGATCTGCAAGAGAAGCCATATGAGGAGAGACTAAAGGAGTTTAATATGTATACCCTTGAGGAAAGGAGGGAGAGGTGGACATGATAGAAATGTTTAAGTACCTCAGTGGAATCAAGAAAGTCCAAGAGGGTAGAATCTTTCAGAAAAAGAGATGTGCAAGAAAAAGGGGACACAATTTGAAGATGGGGGGGCGGTTCAGGGGCAATGTGAGGAAGTATTTTTTCACAGAGAGGGTGGTGGATGCATGGAACAGCCTTCCTGTGGAGGTTGTGGGGTCTAAAACTGTGGGAGAATTCAAGAATGCATGGGCCAGACATGAGGCAATTTTTTGTGGGGGTAGGAAGAAATAGGCTGTTGGTTAACTAGGATCTGCAGCTTATCCTGGAGGTAGGGAAATGGGCAGACTAGGTGGGCCAAGTGGTTCTTATCTGCCATAAAAGTCTACGCAAAGCTGCTGAACTGACTGCTCAGGTGTTCTGTTATAGCCACATGAGTCCCTTGTGTGGAATGTTGCCCCCTTTTCTGCTTTATTCCTATCTGTTCAGTACTGGAGTTTTGTGAAAGGGCACAGCTCCAGCCAGCTGGAACAACTCTTTCCCTGCATAGGTTTGGGAGTGGTGGTGGGGGTAGTGTCACAATCACAATGAGGCTGTGGCTTCCCCCTTGCATGATTTGCTGCTGGAAGGGAAGACAGCATGCACAAACTAAGCACGGCTTGAAGCAGAGAAATGAGGAATAAAATAGGAAGTAACTGATTATTAAAAATCACCGGTAGTACTTTTTCTTTTCACTAGCACAACTAGACAGGAAACCTGCAGGTTTCTGACTCAGTTAAGTTGCATCACATATCTGGTGATTCAGCTCAAACCCACAGCACCATCCAGCTTGCCCCATTTTAACCAAAGACCAAAAGTCTATTAGAACCTATGGAGTCTGTTTTAAGCCTATAAAGCCTACTGTATAAAAGGGGCTTACAGTAGGCAAGTAACTATGTAAGGCAAAGCCCCCCCTTAACATACAGTCAAATCCCACAGCTCATCATGGTATACAGGTTTCAGATTAGAAGCAGGCACCTGCTTATAAGGCAGGGTGTGCAGAATCTTAAACCTGGCACACGGCAGTCCACCACTTAAGTGGTTGGTGTAAGCTGTGATGCAGGTCAGGACCCTCAAATCAGATCTGTTTGAATTAGGCAGGGAGGTGAACACTGGTTGTCCTTGCTGCTCAGTCATTCTGGCTACTGTACACACAGATTGAAGGTTTGTTTATGTAAATAAAAAAGGGATCCATACTTAAATGAAGTTGTTAAGAATATAGAGTTCAGGCAGATAACAAGAGTCTGAGGATGTTCCTCAGCCCTTCTAACCACATTGGTAGGGATAGGATATGAAGTCCCCAAAGCAGGACACAGATTCATGCACTGATAAAGGTTTCATCCTTGCATTAGATAGGTACTGTGGCTGTGTTGCATGGTCAGGAGTTTCCTTGGTTTCTGGCCTGGCACGACTGTACATTGCAAACTTTGGGTATTCATAAGGGTCTAGACTGATGTATTGCTGATACATACAAGAGCCTGACATGCATTAAAGCCATGAGGCACCACTCTGAGAGTTACAGCACTGTTGCAATCCGGGAGTCTTGGGTCTAAGGCATGCCTTGTGGGAATTCTTCATGGCCACTGCTTAATTAGAGCTGCATGATGAAATGAGATTTATTCATTCAGCACTGCTGCAAGTCTTTGATTATAGATGACTTCAAAAAGGATTTTCCAATGCCTGGTACCCTCTCACTGACACATTCTCAGTCATGTTGAGAACTACCATCGAGTTGTTACAAACTACCGCTAGCAGGCATAATGGAACCGGTATTCAGTGGGTGCTCTATCCTACAGGCTGTTGCTGCTCCTGACCTTAAGTGACCAGGCTTGAAGGTGAGCCTAAAGGTTTGTAGTAAAAATCCATAATTCTAATATGTGGTCAGGTTCATACATACCATATATGGCTGAATGAATAATGGAAAATCCCACAAAATAATAAATAGGTAAGATATAGAAAAGCTGTCTGGCTGCACTTAGGATCTGAGAGGAGTTTCTCTGAAGTCAGGGTGTCCCTGGACATTTTACTTGCTTTGGCCATGTCTTAGTTGGATTCATATGAGTACAGTTATCACTGCCACTGGAAGGACCCCCACAG
Source organism: Neoceratodus forsteri (assembly GCA_016271365.2). Taxonomy (NCBI): domain Eukaryota; kingdom Metazoa; phylum Chordata; order Ceratodontiformes; family Ceratodontidae; genus Neoceratodus; species Neoceratodus forsteri. The sequence goes on along the minus strand of CM057449.1, from coordinate 1,119,918,116 downwards.
CTCTGTAGTGGTGGCTTAGCACCCAGAAAGAGGTCAATGTCAATGTCACTGAGTCAACAAGGTGCCATGTAGCAACTGGCCCCTGCCATCAGTAGGAAATTGATAAAAAGCCCAGGGAGGATTTGGTGAGCCTAACCACTATGGCAAGGCCCTTCATCATGGGCTCAGATGAGGTATAAAGCAAGCATTTTGTTATGTGCATACCAGTGCAGCTGCTGATGTGCATTTGCTTGTTGTGCACAGAAGCTTCTTCTTGTTTCAGCATTTCCAGTTGTATGATGGCTGGCAGGAGGCAGACATCCAGTAAGTCATCGGCAGAGGGGACTCAGGATGAGCAGCTGGAGGCATGATTTGTGAGGAAGAGTCCAGCATGGATGGATGCTTACTTGGAGGACACATGGACATCTGGAGAAACCAAGGTCCTCATAGGTAATGTAACTGAGAGGCCAGGTAGCCTGAATGGTAAGGAACATAAGGCAATGGCGAGGCTTTCAGAAGAGGGTATCATAGGAGACTCTTGAGACATGGTCAGATTGATCCAACAGTGAGGAGCCATCCATTCATTACACTTCTCACAGATAGTGCTGCGACTGTGGTAGGCCCAATGCAGTTGTGGGTAGATGGGGTGACCATGTCATGCTTCCCACTATCCTTACATTTCTGGGGCCAAGGACATTGGATAAACAGGTGCAGCTAGGTGCAGTGGCCCAGCTGAGGTGCCCATCAGGGAAACTTGCTGGACTGGGTAAATTGTTGTCTTACCCTAGTGGCCACCAAATGCTGGGTAAACCCCATGGCAAGCACAGGGGTATTTAAAGAGCTTCACAGGATCATGTGGTCCCTCAGGTATGGAAGTAGCTGAAGTTGACAGTCTAATATGGGAAGGGTAACCAGCCGCCAGTGAGTCTTTCAGCACCAGCAAGGTTGAATCTTCCTAGGCCAAAGCTCTGAACACAGCCCAGGCTGGGGCAGCCTCCCCAGGTTGCTGGCCCCACCAAGGCAGGACTAGGCAGCTGGGGACCCCTCACCATATGTCATGGCTTCAGTTTGCACCAGATTATGAGTTGTAGTTCTGTTTTCTGCATTGTTTTCAGTAACTAATTCACCATTAAGCACTTTAGTACACACAACTGCCAAGCAAAATATATGTTTCCCACTGCTGGAAATTTTCTCCTAAACTAGAAATCAGTAATGCTGGTAATAAACTGCTGCTACTGCTACTATGCTGTTTAAATCACCATTTTGGACTGTCTGTGTTGTCCAGCACTTTAGTACACACAACTACCAAGCACAATATATAAATTTCTCACTTCTTGAAATTCTCTCCCAAGCCAGAAATCAGTAATGTTGGACTGGTAATAAACTGCTGCTGCTGCTACTATGCTGTTTAAGTCATCCTCTAGGACAGTTTGTGTTGTCAAGCACTTTAGTACGCACAACTGCCAAGCACAGTATATAAATTTCTCACTTCTGGAAATTCTCTCCCAAACCAGAAATCAGTACTGCTGGTAATAAACTGCTGCTGCCACTGCTACTATGCTGTTTAAGTCAACCTCTTGGCATGTCTGCATTGTCAAGCACTTTAATACCTAGGAGGCAGCACAGCATAGTGGTTAAGGGCACTGAGCTGCAAACCTGGAGACCTGGATTTGAATCCCATCAGCTCCCAATTGCATACTGTGTGACCCTGAGCAAGCCCCTTAACTTCCATGTGCTCCCAGGTTGCACCTAGAAACAAGCTCTGGCTTAGTGTGCCTTTCCTAGTTAAACAATTTCCGAATCCTCTTTCCCTAGTACATACAACTGCTAAGCACAAAATATAAATTTCTCAGTTCTGGAAATTCTCTCCCAAACCACAAATCAGTGATGCTGGTAATAAAGTGCTGCTGCTGCCACTGCTACTGTGCTGTTTAAGTTGCCATCTTGGACAGACTCTTTTTTCAAGTACTTTAGTGCACACAACTGCCAAGCAAAGTATATAAATTTCTCACTTCTGGAAATTCTCTCCCAAACCAAAAATCAGTAGTGCTGGTAATGAACTGTTGCTGCTGATGCTGCTGCTACTACTACTATGCTGTTTAAGTTGCCCTCTTGTACAGTGTGAGCTAGTCAGTGGAAGGGGAAGATCTCTTCTTTTCAGAGGTGTAAAATCTAGTCAAAAAAAGTTTTCAGCTTTCTTTTGCTTGTTTTTCTTCCTATTTTTACTGTACAATTTGGGAGCCTTTGTTTAGTTGCTCTTTAGCTGTTATTTTCTTTATAGTGAACACTTTTATTTGTGCTATTTTTCATCTCTCTTAGTGTGTTTTTTCACTCTGTCTTTTTATTCTGTGTGTTATGTTTGGCGTTAAAATGAGTGGGAATGGTCAGGTGGAGATGGGGGAGCAGGCAGCAGATGGGAGATGTTGTCCTTTTCATATCAAGAGACCCATGACATTGGCAGTAGGAAACAGCAGCAATACCCAACCTCCCCTGACAGTGCAATGCCCCCAGCAGCAAGATGAGGCAAGGGCACCACCACCAACTGCAAAGGAAGCTCCAGCTTAGCCAGATGTTGTACCACTACCATCACCACTACTACCACCTGCACACTACGAGAAGGAGGAGGCACACAGCCAGGACCATCTTGTTCCTCTCCTCAGCAGCAGCAGATAAAGTCTCTTGTCTAGGACTTTTTGAATATTGACCCCACTGACAATAGTGTGGCCACCTGTAAACTATGCTGCACTGTTGTTCAATGTGTGAAATGCAGTAGCCATTTGTTGACAGGTGGGTATCACACCCACCTTAGAGCAAGACACCACAAGGAGTGGGAGGAGCATCTGTAAAATAAAGTTTCTGAGAGGGGTGGAGGTGGTGGTGCCACCCCTACTGTTATTTCTCTGCCGGGAAAGAGAAAGAGACATATTGTGCAGGTGTAGGAGGGGGAACAGAAGGGGACTGGGAGAGGGACCTGCAGCAGACTTGGGTGCTGCGGGGGCACCTGTGATACCAGCGTCAGATCCTCCTTCCACATCCACCCAAGTGAAAGAACAGCAGCTCTGCATAGAGTTAAGGGAGCTCTCCTGGCAAGTTGTGGGGATGAAGGAGCTGTTGGAGGTGGTGCTGCAAAATCAGCAAATAGTTCTAGAGGGTTTTGCCAAACTGTGAAGTGGTGGTGAACCCTCTGTCCACAAGCCATAGCCATGCAAACCAGATATTTTCTTTTATCTTTCTCTTTTACCCTCTGTTAAAATCTAAAAATGGAAAAAAAATTAAAAACTTAAACAGAAAAAAAATATTCATCTGTCTTTATTTCTCTCTGTCTGTCTCTATTTCTTGATTTTTGCTACTGCTTTGTTTTATCCATTGAAATTCTTCTGTTCTCATCCATTCAAAAGAAACAATCAGATTTCAACTCTATTGTTGTGTTTCTTGTGCAACTGCACAGTCCTTACACTACAAATAAAATTGTTCTCAACTACTGCTGCTACATGGAGCTGCCCTGTGTGCCTCACTCCCCCTTCCCCACTGAGTGCCATTCCTGTAATTAAATGCATAACAGTTGTGCAAATTTTTCAGAAAAAGCAAAGTAGGCCAAATGTCAGTACTCCCAGAATGATGTATATGCTGCTGCTACATAGTGATACGCTGTGTCTCACTCCCCCCCCACCATAGGCTGCCTTTCAAAACCCTATGATTCTTCTGTGCAATCCTGCACAATGTGGTGGAGCAGATGGTTGGTGATGACTTGCTTTCTGGAGGAGGAGGTGGCAGGACTAGAGGACACATGTAAAGACAACAAAAAAGAAATTATTTAGACCCTACTCAACTTGTCACTGTGGTGGTACTGGTATATCCATTGTCCACTTCCAATCCTACTGGGCAAGTCACATGTGAATAAAAATGAGAAATTATTTAGTCTGCCTTTGGCCACTGCTGTGGTCACATGGTATATTCATTGTGCACTCCCTTTCTTATTGTACCTGTCACCTGTGAATAAAAATGAGAAATTACTCAGCTTCTCTTTGGACATTGCGTGGCCACACGGTATAACCATTGTCCACTCCCATTCTTACTGTACCTGTCACCTGTGACTAAAAAGTTAGAAATTATTTAGCCTTCCTTTAGACACTATGGCACACAGTGTACTTGTGAAAAAGGAGGACAAAAAAATTGAAAAAAGAAAATCATAGTGATACTTGCTGTAGGTGTAGGAAGATATCACATAACTCCTGTCTGTTCCTTGAGGAACAACAACAAAGGAATGCTGTGACTCGGCTAGATCAAATCAGTGCTCACCACAACGAGCGGCCAGCTCGTAATAATAAATGAAAGTCCAGAAAGTGGTGTCACTCAGGTCTCTCACTGCATACAAAGTAGAAAAAATCCAAAGACACGCCAAATGCAAATGTGGAATAATTTATTGCAGAGAGTACCAGCAACACATGGAACTCCCTCACTCAGCGCTTCGACTTCTCACAAGTCTTCCTCAGGGGGTGTGGTTAAGATACAGAAAACATCACCATTTAAATACACCAATTAATTAATTATACATGAGCTAGTAAAATTAGTTTCAAAATTAAAGAAAAAATAAACAGTGTATCAATAGAATAAATTAACAGTGGACTAACAAAATAAATTCCATTCCCCACCAGAAACATGTAAATCACTTTCTAAACATTATTACAACAATATTTTTTCAGCATTTCATATAATTAATTATTGAAGGCTGCCAATGGCACACTCCAAAATGCAACATAGTCTCGCTATGTATGAAAGTGATTAGCAGACACACATCCATTATATCATGATTTGCAGGGACAAAGCCTGTATCTCTTGTACTTTTCTGGTAGATGAAAATTCTAAAAAGGGGGAGAGAGAAAAGAGGTTATACATATCTATAATGGTAAACACAAAACAATTTAATTCAAGCTTTGTTACGTATTCAAAAAAAGGCTTAAGGTCCCATCTTTCATTCAGACCATGAGGTTTGACACAGTTGAGTTTAAAAATCCAAAAGCTTTCCTTCTCTAGCAGTCGGTTTGGTCTGTCTCCCCCTTGAGTTAAGGGCAGGACCCATTCCAATCCCATAAACTGTACATCTTCAGGTTTAGAGGAATGGTGTGTTAAAAAATGCAAACCAACTGATGTATCCTGTCTCTTATTCAGGATAGATCTAATATGTTCTTGGATTATCTGTTTCAATGGTTGAACTCTTTTTCCAATATATAACAACTTACAAGTACACCATAGTGCATAGACAACATAACTGGTATCACATGTAATAAGTTGTCTAATATCAACACTAACATTAGGCTCCATGGGATGTTGAAATGTTTTCCTTGATGTACTATATTTACATACATTATACCTAGAGCACTTAAAGAAGCCAGATGGTCTCTGAGGCAACCATGTAGTTACCATCTCTGTTTGTACAGGTTGTAGTCTACTATGTACTACAAGATCTTTAAGATTTTTAGCTCTGCTAAAGGATACTCAAGGGCATGGTCCTACTGCTGTACCTACTACTTCATTAGAGTGCAAGATATGCCAATTCCGGTAAATAATATTACCAATTCTACCTGCTTTATGATTATACTCTGTTATGAATGTACATGGTACTAAGTTAACTAATGTAGTTTCTGGCTTCATTTCTGTGATGAGTTTTGCTCATTCTATGTTACTCACTTTTTCTTTAAGTGTTTTTAATAAGGAATAATCATACCCTCTTTTCAGAAATCTGTTAATTAATTCCTCAGCCTGTATATTAAACATGTCCTCAGAGCTACAATTCCTTCGAATCCTTAATAGCTGGCTATAAGGTATAGAATCTTTAAGATTTTGAGGATGGGCACTATGGGTATGTAGTACTGAATTTGTGGCTGTAGGTTTGCGAAAGCCTGATGTACTAATGATCTTACAGTCGTCACTGACTGTATGAGTCAAGTCTAAAAAATTCAATATCTTCTTGTTCATTTCAAAAATAAATCAAAGATTTAAATCATTATCATTAAGTCACTGCATACATTCTGGTATTAACTCAGTGTTACCTTGCCAAATACATAGAACATCATCAATAAACCTAAACCAGTGTTTTATATGTAAATAATAAGGGTTTAGTTCTTGGTTGAAAACAACCTTCTGTTCCCAATGTCCTAAAAAAAGATTGGCATAACTAGGTACCATAGCTGCACCCATGGCAGTGCCACACTTTTGTAAATAGAACTGGCTCTCAAATTTAAAATAGTTGTGTTTTAATATAAACTTAAGGGCCTCTACCACAAATTACCTAGGAATAGTCTCATCCAAAATAGATTGTCCAAAAATATTGTACTGCTAACAGACCATGATTATGTTTAATTGATGTATGCAAAGACTCAACATCTATACTTAACCATGTCATATCTTCATTCCAGTCCAAATCCTTAATTTTATATAACAAGTCCTTGGTGTCTTTTATGTAGAAGTTTAATCCTAAAATGCTATGCTGGAGAAAGAAATCAATAAACTTACCCAAATTCTGGGTTAAACTGTCTACGCCTGAAACTATAGGCCTGCCCTGTGGATTTTCTTTATTTTTGTGTATCTTAGGCAGAATGTAAAAACTAGGGACAACAGGATGCTTTGACCAGATATATTGATATTCTGTCTCTGAGATATCACCTTTATTCAAATAGTGTGAAAGAAAGCATTGAAGTTCCTTTCTAAAAGTCAATGTTGGATCTGATTTTAGTTTTTCATAATTATCACTATTGTCTAGTAATGTCAACACAATATTCTTATAATGTTCTCTATTAAATATAACTATATTTCCTCCTTTATCTGCAGGTTTTACAACAATTGAAGTATTTTTTGATAGCACATTTATTGCCTGGCGTTCAGCTTTAGAAATATTAAACCTTGGAGAAACATTCTCATTTAAAACTGTTTTAACCTGTTGACACACTACTTTTTCAAAAGTGATAATAGCAGTATTATAAATGTTAGGACAAAATGTAGATTTTGGTCTGAATAAAGACTTTCTTAACTTTGATAAATGTTCTCTAGCTTCAAAAATACCTCTAAATGGCAGTTGTTGGGAGGTCAAAAGGCCAGAATCAATGTACTGTTCTTGTAATAAAGATTCTAGAACCTCTAAATCTGTAGAAAGCTGATCAAAATTATCAGCTCCCACATCAGCAAGAATGGTGGAATCATCATCATGGTAAACAGTTTCAAAAGCTAAATCACTTACTGTATCAGATTCATACTCTATATCTGATGACCCACCATTATTACATTGTAAATCCTTCATCAGCAAAGTGGTGGCTCCAAAATCAGAACTTTTAGTTATACTTAAAGGTTCTTTCAGATCTAAAAATCCAGTTCTGGTGGTTTGTATAGCATCAATTAAATAATCAAGATTTTCTGAATGTCTAAGAATCTCTACTTGATTGATGTTCCCAGTGTTAACAGTGTTGACATGTTCATCCACAGTTCCAGATGTCAATATAGCAGGAGAGAAACACATTGCACTGATATTAGTATTATCTGCAGTTCGTTTTTGTAGAAAAAACAACTTAAGTCTCAGTTTCCTAAAGAATTTGTACAAATCAACAAAGATCTGAAAATCATTAATGGGGGGGTAGGTATAAAACTAAGGCCCCTCTCAAGCACGTTTGTCTGTTGCTTTGTAAGACAAACAGTAGAGAGATTGATAACTTGTAATTTACTTATCTCTTTTTCTCCCTCAGTGGATATGTTCATTTTTCTTTTGGACCTTTGGCCCCCACGTTTACTTCTCCTTGTTTTCCTGTTTCTCCATTTTTGGCCCCGTTTGTTTACAGATGTTCCATCTCCTTCAATATCATTTGTAACAACGTCTTCCTCTTGAAAGTTTACTTGTCTAGATTTACTTTTATTCGGAGCGTTCCTCGAGGCAAATCTAACTTTGGAGCACCCCCTACTGTTGGAACGATCGCTCCTCGGTTTGGACTAGCTCACTATGTTCCCTTTTTCATAATCCTTCAGATCTCATAAAAGTTTATTGGCTTTATGCTCCATAATTTGTGTTTCGTATTTAGAAAGCTTGCTTTTTAGGTGAGAATCAAATATTTGGTATTGTGTTTCATGTTTTAGGGACAAGACTTTTGTTTTAGTAGTGTTGATCTCTTCTAATAGTGCCTTGTATTTTAAAGTGTCCCATTTAATTAACAGTTTAAGAAATATTTTGGAGCATTCTTAGGCAGCTGCTAGCCATTCTTCTTTGAAAGGGAATTCTTCTATCCCACTTGCAGGAACAACAGTGATACGAAGACCCCGTGGTGCTTGGCCCCGACTAAGGTATTCTTCTAATGTTGAAATGTTATATGAGATGTCGATTTCTTTTGTAAGCAGTTTTTCAAATTCAGCAAAGACAGTCTTAAGATTATTGTCAATTTCAGAGTTTACCTCAGATCCTTGTAAGTGCTCCCTCGCTCTCCTTCGGTGATCATTGAAGAAGTCCGTATGTTCCCATTCATAAACCTCTGGCGTCTCTGTGTCCGTAGCTTCTTCTGTCTGGTGCATATTCTTTCAAATGTCAAAATACTCAATTTATAACAGCACCAACAGCACTAACAGACTCAAATAGCTTAAATCAGGTGAGATGTATCATGAAAAAGAGGGTAAATCCAAACTGTGTTGCTATATCTGATTAGACCAGCGCAGTAAAACTGCTCGACCATCTGCAGCAATGGCGGCAAGTTCAAACAACAACAACAACAAAGGAATGCTGCGACTTGGCTAGATCAAATCGGTGCTCACCACAATGGGCGGCCAGCTCCTAATAATAAAAGAAAGTCCAGAAAGTGGTGTCACTCGGGTCTCTCACTGCATACAAAGTAGAAAAAATCCAAAGACACGCCAAATGCAGACATGGAATAATTTATTGCAGAGACTACCAGCAACATATGGAACTCCCTCACCCAGCACTTCGACTTCTCACAAGTCTTCCTCAGGGGTGTGGTTAAAATACAGAAAACATCACCATTTAAATACACCAATTAATTAATTATACATGAGCTAGTAAAATTAGTTTCAAAATTAAAGATAAAATAAACAGTGTATCAATAGAATAAATTAACAGTGGACTAACAAAATAAATTCCATTCCCCACCAGAAACATGTAAATCACTTTCTAAGCATTATTACAACAATATTTTTTCAGCATTTCATATAATTAATTATTGAAGGCTACCAATGGCGCACTCCAAAATGCAACATAGTCTCGCTATGTATGAAAGTGATTAGCAGACACACGGCCATTATATCATGATTTGCAGGGACAAAGCCTGTATCTCTTGTGCTTTTCTGGTAGATGAAAATTCTAAAAAGGGGGAGAGAGAAATGAGGTTATACATATCTATAATGGTAAACACAAAACAATTTAATTCAAGCTTTGTTACTTATTCAAAACAGGCTTAAGGTCCCATCTTTCATTCAGACCATGAGGTTTGACACAGTTGAGTTTAAAAATCCAAAAGCTTTCCTTCTCTAGCAGTCAGTTTGGTCTGTCTCCCCCTTGAGTTAAGGGCAGGACCCATTCCAATCCCATAAACTGTACATCTTCAGGTTGGTGTATTTAAATGGTGACGTTTTCTGTATCTTAACCACACCCCTGAGGAAGACTTGTGAGAAGTTGAAGCGCTGGGTGAGGGAGTTCCATGTGTTGCTGGTACTCTCTGCAATAAATTATTCCACGTTTGCATTTGGCATGTCTTTGGATTTTTTCTACTTTGTATGCAGTGAGAGACCCAAGTGACACCACTTTCTGGACTTTCTGTTTCTTGAGGGCTATCTGGCTTTGAGACTACCTTAGCCAGTCATCCCTGTGAATGGTGAGCCCGACAGGGAGAAAAAAGGAAAGAAAGAAAAACATTTTAATGTCTTTCTGAGTAAGGTGGAAAGCTTTTTGTCCTCTGAAGACTGGAGTCAACCAACACCAGAGAGGGAGGGATAAGGACTGTGATCAACAGTGAAAGGGACTTATCACAGCTGACAGACAGATAGGCCATGGTAGAGCAGAGGTCTTGCTGCCTTGATGAGCTAGCTGGTTGGATGGTTGTTATGCCTGGGTCCCACACCATTTACACCCACATGCTCATGCCAATGACAGATGATTTAATCATTACTGTGATTTTGCTGTATTGCATAACATGTATAATAGGTTCCCACCGTACAAGTGTGGCTACTAGGGATTATGCTTGCTATTGTATACACTATATCATATACCCTCATTTTACAGTCTTATTTCCTTATTTTCTGTTATATCATATACAGTATATTCATTTTGCTAATATTTTCATTATACCTACTGTTTTACTGTTATGCATTTGCTTATATGAGGTATGTGTTTAGAATCATGGATATTATGTGTGCATTCACTGATGTTCTGTTGTAATTATGTATTCATATTTTATGTGCTTTGTGCTTTGCTGTCATAATCATATCCTTTTACCAAAGTATCATTCCACATGTATTTCTGTATACACTGCATTTCCTTTGTCTTTGGTTTATAACTGACAATGCCTTTCCTTTGTTCTAAGTTTCTTGCTAACTCTACATTTTTCCTGTATAAGATCAAATCCAAGGGAGCCACCTTATTATTACTTTTTGGCCAATAGGGCCTGTTTACTGCATCTAGAATGTAGTTGTTATCAGAAGTATAATTGTTTGCACAGCCAGCCTCACGGAGAGAGAGACTATGCCCAAGGGCAGGGGGAAAACTTGCTCTGCTCCCTTGTGGCTGCTTTGCTTCACTTGTAATGGCATGAGTATGTGTGATAAACTGCATTATTACATTCTACTTGTTGTGGTGTTCTTTGTCCAGCATTACCATCAAAGAACCTGATGTTTGTGCTTGTCACAGACATAACAATGGTGACCATGTGCAAACGGTTTTGACTGGCAAAGAATAACACTCATTTTAATTTGTAATTTGAGTTCTGGGGTATGTTTTTCCCAGAGACAAGTAGCAGTGAGCTTTGGCAGCTTGGTACTCTAGTGAAGATACACAGACTGCTGTTCCCCTTTGGGTTGATTGTGGTAGCTAGGGACTCTGTGTTCCAATGCAGGTACATGGACTGCTATTCCCCTTTGGGTTGAACTTGGCTGCTAGGGACTCCATGTTGATGGACTGCTGCTTGTTGTGTTGTGAGTTCCTTCTTCACAGGATCTCACATGCATCATCTGTCTGTGGGTATTTAACTGCAATTGTTGTGGATGCATACTCAGCAGTAAAGCCACAGAATGGTTTAAGGTGTCCCCTTTAGTTTATAGACATGCCATTTATCTGTACAGATCTGAGACTTCATGTCTCTTGTCATTTTGCTTCCAGTGGAAGCCGGATCACAGGATCCTCCAATAACACTGTGCTGGGAGTTGCTCCACAGTACTCAAAGTCAGCGCAGACAGCCAAACAGCTGTCATGGGAACTGTTTCAGGAACAGAGTAAGCTGACATAGAATTTCCAGTCCTTGCACAGCAACATCAAAAATATGGCTTTGTAAGCTTGTCAAATGGCCAAGATGCAGTCTGACTCATAAGGATTGGCTGCTGATTGATTTGCTGCTATACCATCACATAGTTTCATATGAACTTTCATAAGTATGACTTCAAGCAATCAGAGTTCTCAAAACAAAAAAAAAATGAATCTTTTGACACTAGAGGAGCTCAGAAAAACACTCTGGCAATGTGCTGAACCTGTCCAAAATTTATTTTCAAACCTACTATCTGGTGAGTACTTTTGTTTATGATCGTTGACCTTATTTATTGTTGGCCAACCACTGTTTCTGTGTGTAACATGATTTCTGATGTAATCTGCAATATTTTTAAGTGTGGTTTGTATCTTCTACAAGTGTTATTTGCTGCTCACTTAAGGAGGCACTGAGATTCAACAGTATACACTATGGTTTTGTTATCTGTTATGTAAATGCCCAAGTTTTCTTTCTCAGCTAGACTGAATACCAAGTTTCATATTTCAAGGTTACTGTCGAGGCAGAGATTTCTGTGCTTTTAATTGTTTGCAAAAAGTGATTGCTGTGAAAGAAAATCCTTCGCAAAGATATTGGGCCCTATACATGAATGGGTGGGAACTATGTACTGGAGGTGTGTATCCTGACCATGTAGATACACCCCTGTGGACAGGTGCACACCCAGGGTATGCACCATGGAAGTGCACCTGTCCATGGCCCCACCCCCCAGGCATGCAGGACTCCACAGGGTGACCGGAGGTGGGGTTGCAGTCCCAGGCGGACATCCAATTGGATGCCCATTATGAGCTGAAAGTGGATCCCTTGCACTGAGAAGAACAGGTCCAGGAGTGTGAATACTCTCTGAAGGCACCTGGACCCACGTGCACATGCCCCCATGACAGGCTGGTGGTTGGCAGCCCCCCCACACTGCAGAGTCACCGCTGGGGATGGCAGTCCAAACACTGTGCCCATGCCCCTACGCACAAGAGGCCAACCCCATGCTGGTACCACTGCCACTGGTGAATGCACTGGCCCATGGACTCCCCAACTGGCAGGCCAGCTGGACAGTGACCCGCTGCAGCTCCAACCCCCCGTGCACCCCTGTGTATGTCAGACAGCCTGCAGTCATGGCAGTAAGAGGAGGGCTGTGCTGCTTGCCATGTCAGGGTGACACCACCACAATGGTATGAGGGACAGGGAGATGGTACCACAGAGTGGTTGCTGCACACGTAGGGGGTTGGGCCCAGTAGGGTGTGTGTGTGTACATGTTTGGGGGTCCTCAGTCACCAGGACCATTGTAATGGTGTTTTTTTGGGGGTGTTGCATGAGTGGCACCAGGTATGGGGTTGTAATGGGGGGAAAGGGTGCACATTGGGGCCACAGCCATGGCTTTCCCAGCACTCACCTGTCTGGGTGCCCCAGCCCTCCCCATTGGCTAGTAGACTGTGGCAGCAGGGGGCCCATTCCCAGTCCCCCAGTGATGGATGGTGCAGTACCTGTGGGCTCATATCAGGCTTACGGCAGGGTTCTTTCTGGTGTAGCCTGCACATCCATCCACACCCTGCAGCCAGCACTACGCACCTTGGTGCATGGTGCATAGTGCAGGCATGCCCTTGCCAACCTCATTGCTCTTTGCACAGCTGGGGGATCAAGTGTGTATGTGCTGCATGCCCCCCTTAGTGCATTCCATGGGGGGGTGCATAGGGTGTAGCGTGGTTGCACACCCCAGTTACATGTGTGTAGTCACGCTGCCCCATTAGTGCATAAGGCCCATTGTGCTATTTTAGATAGTTTCAAGGGCAGATTGTCTGGTATGCCTCTGATGGTCTGTGAAAGTGCATGAAGGAAGAAGTTTAGTGGCAAATTGGTATTTTTCAAGTTTTGATAGGATGGAGAGAGCTTGTGAAAATGGCAAAATCTGATGTCTGCAAGATTTCTGGGTTAGACTATTTTAGTGTGTACAAGAACTGGTCAGTTCATTGCGGTTGAATTACAGCTTAGAATGCCTTTGATGTGGGAAATTTTATATAGATGAAAGATTGTTTTATTTCGTATACCGACCGTGCAGCGACACTCCCATGGTGAAGACCATCACAGCGACATTGTTGGCAGCCACTGTGATGGTCTCCACTACCTGACATTGGTGCCGGGAAGGTGTTTGCCCCATCCCTGAACCAGCTCCAACTGGAGTTGGTAATCTACAGTCTGAGGGTGCCCGCGCCAGATGTGGTGAAGACCCCCACAGAAAACACTTGCACCAAATCCGAGTGACAGCACACCAGTTGGCGGTGTTATGCTATCTCTGTGCCGTCACTCAACATAAAATTTGTCGCCACGGCATTGTGGAACTGTTTTATTTGTGTGAATCACATTAACTACAGATAGCTGACAGCATGTGTATTTTGCTTGCCCGTAATTTAATTCCCAGACCTACAGTATGCTGGGAATACTGGCAAGTCATTGCACATGATTTCATATGCAAATCGTTTCATTGCTGTGTGTGTAAAAACCCTTTCTGTTCTGGTATAAACTTTCCCAGATGTAATTTAAAGCCGTGACTATGTTTTTATTTCCCCTGTATTTTGTGTGCAGTTGCAGTGTCCATATGGTAATGTGTACAATGGGGGCAGTCATTTCTATCACCCATTTTAATAAGCCATTCCATCCTGCACTGCATTTTTAATTGCAACATGTCTAATGTTACAATATAACTGTGTTAATTCACAGGTTCCCTTTTGTCTTCTGTTTAATATAAACAGAGGTATACACCTTGGATGCAGTTCAGTGCTTCAGGGCACTGCATTTTCAAACCTAGACATCTGGTTTGACTCCCACCAGCCATCATTTCCACGCTGTGTGATCCTTGACAAGTCACTTGACCTCCTTGTACTTTTAAGCTATACCTGTTTCCCAGCTCCAAATTGATGTGTTTCCCTAATTAAATACCCATTTATAACTTAAATGCAAGTTTTGATAGGAGCACATACCAACTGTGATTTATAATAGTTTACTGTTTTTACAGTGCTCGTCTTCTTTCTGAGAACTAAGGACAGCCATTTTCTTCTGGGCTTGCAGCCAGAACCTTTTGCTATCTCTCACTCTGCCCATGCCTACGTATGCCTTCCTTCACATAGGTTCATTTTCAGCATGACTTCTCTGCCCATGTACTGTATCAAGTGATCTCCATGCCATGCAAGGCAATCAGGGGGGCAGCAATCACCCCAGCATTTGAAATGAGCTGTTTATTTTATGAAAGCCTGCTATACAGTATACTGCTACAAAATATTACAGCTGTTTTAGGAGATGTTAGCCAACTGTGTTTAATGATCATAACTTTTGTTACAGGCCTGAATGTTACTACCTTTTGTATATAAGATGAATGCATTCTAAGAATATATGCACGTACATTATGACATGATATACAACTATTGGCATACAGTAAATCCAGATCTTTTATGAGCTAAGCTGACATGTTCTAATGTTAAAGACAGAGAATCTAAGGTTGCTTAACTTCTCTGACTTTATGGTAACCATATTTTATTTTCAGGAATCCATCGGAGTGTGCCTAGCAGCAACCAAAACACCAACCCTACCTGGGGTAGCTGAAGGCATACGTCTGTATAACCTTAATACAGAAGCATTTTTAAAATCAATGCTACCCCCTCACAGAGAGAACCATCTGAAAAGATGTTCCTTTGTATCATGTGTTTTTTTTTCTTTCTTTCTTTCTCTTAGGAAAAAGAGAGCCCCCCACCTTCCAGCAAAGTATGAAGCTATATTTATTAAGCTGATTGTAATATAATTTTGGTTATCATTTGGACATGTATATTTAATGGGGACAGAAATGGAGCCACCCCATTACCACCTATCCAGCATACACCTTTTAAGGTGCTGACTGACTGGCTGCTAAGATTGCCAGACCATTTGTGGTTCACTATTCACATCACTATTGTAAATAGGGTGTCATCTAACACTTATGCAAATCTATTACAGGTGAATTTATTGGGATTGTATTATTTTATTGTCTGGCCTCTGTTCCAGCATTTGTCACCCACAACATAACCCTTTAATCACTACAATATTCAAGCTGCCTCTTTCACCAAAGAAGGAGCTTGGGGGGGAGGAATAGACCACGCCTCCTTCCAGTGCAACACTTATGGTGGTTGTAAACAAGTAAAAGTCCTTCTGAACCTGACGGGAGCCACAGCTAGCAGATCCAGAAATGATGGAGGTATAACCAATGTTCCTCCAAAGGTGCAAATGAAAAGGAAAAATGCGTGTTTGCTAATAACCCATTTGTTGTTTATGAGTTTGAAAAAGACCCAATGTATTCTAACATTGTAACCCAGCTCAGCTCCTCTGCCTTTCTAGTGCAAATAGCTAAACTGCACAAAACTTACCAAATGGCTTTATGCCAACCAGAACCAACCTGGCACAAGGGCTCCAGCCCTCAACAAGTAATTAACTGAGCTGGGGGGTGTACTTTCACATATTTCTTTCTTCTCATTTCGGCTTTCTAATCCTGCCCAAGAGAATGCAAAAAGGATTTTTCATTTGGTCACAAGGGCAATGGGCACAAATATCTGCTTCCTCTAAGCACTTACAAGTCTCCATACTTTCAAAGTTCCAAAGTATGGCATATCCAGGAAATTCTTTGTAAATTATAAGTGCAATGTCTGGTTGCAAAGTAACTGCCAGGCCTTCTTTTCAAGTTAACAGCAAAGAGTGGTGGGTTACACAAATAATAATTTCAACCAAAACAAAGGACATGAATTTTGACAAAGCATTTTTCAACCCATGAACTTGAACTGTACCCCACCCTCTGCAACTTATTCCACTACTGTGCTCAACACAAGTGGATTTGAAATATTCCAAGAACTTTACCTTTCTACAAACACAATCTATATAACCGCAGCTGGGGCAGGCCCAGCTGCACAACTAATTAATTATAATGTACATTCCTGGACTCTGAAACAAACTTTCAGTCTACATTGGTGTTATTGTTTAAAATGTATTTTCTGCATTATGCTCAATACTAATATTGTTCCATTACAAAAATTGTTATGTTGTATGCTATTATGCTTTGATATACATCTTGCTACACTTTATCAAGTGTGTATTCATAAATCTATAAATGTTTTGGTGCCTTAGGCCCATTGAGGGTCATATCCATCCAATCACCCATGAAGGGGGAGATACACTACCATTTTGGGAAAACAAATTAGTTTTTTTTTTACAACCTACTGCTTCAAGCCTCCTAACAATGAGCCAAATCAAAGAGGCTTCACCAAGTCTTCTACCCATAATTAATTATTTTCCTGAGGATATGTGCATTAATTGAACCCAGGTAAAGGGGCTAGCACTGCTGCCCCACCTATATTTCCTCAACGAGAGGGAAACCCTACCCTATGCTATAAGCAAAAACCCAGATCAAAGTGGTCTGATTGTCTCACTACTCACAGGTACCCTGGCAAATAAGTGCACTCCTTGCACATCTTGTGATTTTTAAATCTTAACAGCTATAATATGGAAGAATTTAGATTCTGCTAAATAACCTGTACTTCAAGGTTCCATAGTAGGCTCTTACCAGGCCCTACCCTACTCAGTGCTTTGGAGTATTTTACTATACAATGCAAAGAAAGTAGACCCATGTGGGACCTCTTTCAATTGTCACAGGTTCAATAGGTACTATCACCAGTTGGTATAGGCCAACAATATATTTACCCAGCTATTACATGGTGCTACTGGCATACTGCCTTAAGCTAAATGTTTAAAGTGTGTTGTTTATATAATATTACAGAGTTTTATAACACAGGCCTCAGTTAGGCCTGCTAGCAACACATAAACAGGGGCATTATGTTAATCACTGTCATAGCCTCTTCTGCAACCTGGAAGCAAGGTATAACCCTGACATTGTCATGGATTCACAGATGGACAAATGGTATTATTGGACCTCGGCCTGCACCTCCATATGTATGGCTGACACCTCTATTTTTCCTCTACTCCTTCCACAATTGTCAGGAATTTAGGCTCTGTCACACCACACTTAAAAAAATCATTGGTATAATAACCCTGTTATTTTTCATTCTCAACATAGCTATGTGTGTTTCACAAACTGTGTTTATAACTGTATTTTACAAGTTTACAGGTTTCAACAAAATGGATCGTGTAAGATCCTCATGCAACTCATTCAACTTTTCTTCACTGCTGGTGTTTTCCAGGCCTGGCTGGCACCTCATACAAACTGTCGCTTGTTCTCTTATGAACTCTTAAACTTTGTGCAGGGGTGTGATCAACTTCCACCACACAAACGCTATGCCAGTGTGTGTGACTATTCCATTAAAGGATTCAATGCACAATCTAATGCAGCCCCTGCCAAGGCCTCTGCAAATCCAGCCATCCAGCAGCCAGCAACCTGAACACTGACTTTCTTACTATGCTGGTGTGTGATTTTTAACTCAACATCTGCATAGCCCTTTATTCTTTGTGGGGTTACCACCTTTTTGCAAATGACATTTCACCTATAACTGCATCAATTTGTTGTTACTTATATGATCTTTACTCATATGAACTTTCTGAACAGGTCATATCCATTTTATACTGACCTATCGGTCAAGAGACATTGTCAACAGATCCTTCAATGAAACTCAAAAATCAGTCCTGCCTCTGGGGGACACACCTCAACTGTCAGGTCATCAATGTCTTTGTCAAATATCTTATCCACCCTCAAAGTGGACTCTGTGTACTCTTCTTCATCAATGGAAGCTGTCATGTCATGTTCTGTTCTGTTGAACATTGCGTTCAATAATGTCTTGCATTGTTATGTGGTATCAAATGTCCACAACCTTTCATACATATAAAATGTGGTGTTGGCATCCCTAGATTCTGCCCTGTGCTTTACAAACACACCCCTTGTGTTCCATCTGTGACCACCCCTGTACCAGCTCCTGAACAGGCCCATTTCTGACAGTGACGCTATCTGTCTGCTTTATACAAACTGAATACATTTTTGCCTGCATCTAAGTTTCAATCTGTGATTATCCATCACACATGTAACCACTATTTCATTTTTACCATATTTCTATTGCTAACTCTTTGCTGTCTGCGGTGTACTCTCATTCAACATCGTGAGCAACTTAAATTCCTTTACAAGGCTTATGCCTTGGGATTGTACATGATTCCAACCACTTCCCTATGTTGTGTTGCCTTTTCTAAGGAAACAAGGAGGGGAATGTTATGCCTGGATCCCACACCCTTTACGCCCACATGCTCATGCTAATGACAGATGATTTTGTCATTACTGTAATATTGCTGTATTGCACTAAAATGTATAATAAGTATCCACTGTACAAGTGTGGATACTAGGGTTTATGCTTGCTATTGTATACACTATATCATATACACTGATTTTATAGTCTTATTTCCTTATTTTTTCTTATATATATTTATTTTGCTAATAGTTTCATTATCCCTGCTGTGCTTCTGTTTTACTCTTACGCATTTGCTTATATGAGGTATGTGTTTAGAATCATGCATATTATGGGCTCGATTCTAGTACAGTTACACCTGGCATAACAACACTTGCACCAAGTAGAATGGCACAAGTAGCAACTTACACCAGCAGTTGCAACTTGCACAATTCTACAAAGTGGCCTACAACATGTTGCAGGCCGCATGTGTCGAACAGCAGTTATGCCAGAAGTTGCACCATAAACCCCCTGCGACATGGCACTGGGGGTTTACAGCAGCAGTTGCACCCCATTCCAGAAGGGCAGCAACAAAGACCCCAATGTCATAATTCTGCAAGAACCCCCAGAGGAGAACCAGCATCGCAAGTTACACCTGCATTTAGCTGATGTAACTTACATACGTCCTCTGAGGGTTCTGTAGAACCCAATCCATGTGCTCCCCCATGCCCAGACTGCCCTCGTTGTTGCTCCAGTGGGCACTGCACACATTCCTGCCCCATCCCCCATAGTGTACTTGTCCCTGTACCCACAATACAGTAAAGGCCCCACAGGGCTGCCCACAGCAACTGACCCCTGTGACGTAGACAGCCAGCTCTGAGTGCTGTATCATTTATTTTTAATATAAAATGTATTACTAAATGTCTCCTGCTGAAAATCAAATGTTCTAGGAGTGACCTCACTCATCCCCCCAACAGATTTCAGCTGAGAGATGGAAATCATAAGAAAAATGCTGACAGCATGTGAGTTCACACACACTCAGTTTTTAGAGACAATGGCCCAGATATTCAAACTGCACCATTTTGTGGCACAAGCCCCAGCACCACTCAAAATAGTTGTGCAGGGGTGTGGCCAGGGCGATATTCAACAGAGTTGTGCTATGGCACAACTTCTTTGGATATCGCCCCCAGGCCACACTCACTGTGCATGGCACAGTGGAACTGCACCAGCGCAAGTGGTCAGAATGGAGCATTGAGATGCGGTGGTGCAAGTTCCATTGTGCCATGCACAGCACCTGCAATATTCAAAGGGTGACATGTAAATGGGGTAATAATTTATGCAAGGTGCATGGGGGGCCATTTGCATCTGATTACAACTCCATTTGCATGCCATAAGCATGCAGGTGCACCAATCCATGACAACTTGCACCTGGCACCCTGCCAGGCAGCAGCCGTCAGGACCAATGCTCCCTGCAGCCAGATCGCATTACCTCCCGTAAGGGACAATGCATGACTCCAATCCCTGGTGCTCCAGTGGACTCTGAGTAGCCCGATCACAGGCAAAACAGTATCCCCCACCCCCTGAGTAGCCCAATTGTGGCAGAACAGTGTCCCCCCATCTCCCGAGTAGCCCGATCGCGGGCATAACTTCCCCCCACCCCCCGAGTAGCCCAATCACAGGCATAACCTCCCCGAGTAGCCCGATCATGGGCATAGCAACCCGCCTCCCCATTAGCCAGTTCATGGGCATCAGATTCCCCAAAAACCCAATATCCCTGGTGGTCCAGTGGACGAATGGAGCCCGATTGCGGTGACATTCCTCACCCCAAGTATGAAATCCCTGGTGACCTAGTGGCCCCACCCACCCACCCACAGAGCCCCACCACCCTGCCCCCACATCAGCCGGTGGTGGCACCACCACCGCCTGCCGCCTGCCTCCCTCTGACTGACAGCTTGGTAGGGCTGCATGGCCATTGGTTCAGAGTATGAGCCAATGGGCATGCAGCCCACTGTACCAAGTCGCCCAGATGTGTGAATGAATTCATTCACATATCTGGACGACTTGTATGTATGAACGGCACGCCCATTGGCTCATGCTCTGAACCACGGGCATGCAGCCCTACCGAGCTGTCAGTCCAGGTGGTGGGGCCACAGGCAGGGGGGTGCTGCCACCCGCCGCTGATGGGGGAGCAGGGTGGTGGGGCTCCATGGGCGGGTGGGGTGGGCGCCACTAGATCACCAGGGATTTCATACTTGAGGGTGAGGAATGCAGCCCGCGATCAGGCTCTGTTCAGTCCACTAGAACCACCAGAGATATTGGGCTTTGGGGGAATCTGATGCCCACGATCGGGCTAAAGGGAGCCTGTTGGGTGTGCATGATCGGGCTGCTCGGGGTGGGGACACTTTTCTGCCTGATCGGGCTACTAGGGGTGGGGAGACACTGTTCTGCCCACGATCAGGCTACTCGGGGGCACTGTTCTGTCCGTGATCCGCTACTCGGGGATGGGGACACTTCTGCCCATGATCGGGCATGGGGAGCTGCCAGGTGCGGCGGGAACAGGTCGAGGCCATCCACAGGTGGCAGCTGCAGTGTTGCACCCTGCAATGTGGAAGCTCACCTGTGGGTGGCCCTTGACTTGTTCCTTTTTTTGAGCTCAACTTTGTGCAGGCACAGGTAGGGGTTGCGCCTGCACATAACTCTGCACCGCCCAGGCTGAATATCGGGCTGTGCAGTTTATGCATGGTTACTCCCCCTTCGGTTTGCGCATGCCTTCATTATCATTGCACTGTTGCTCAGCATGATTTCAGGGGCACAACAGCCTGCTGCTGAATATCGCAGAATGGCGCATTTCAGACTTGCGAAGGGGCAACCCTATTACGCATGGCTCAACTCTTTTGAATATCTGGGCCTGCGTGTTACATGGAAGACTTTAATCAAGGATCCTGTTTCTCTGAGTTAATTACAGACTTGTTTAAGTTAATTTTGTTAAGAGAGAAATCATAAAGAAGGTTTATGACATTGGAGAGGAACCTAGGTTGTTACACAGAGGTGCAAGGTTGTAAATGTCCCTGTGAAACCTGTGTGATGGAGGACACAGCATGGGATCAAACGAAGTGTCATTTGAAGGACATGAAGTATGCTGAAGTTGCAGAATGTAATACCTTTGTATAAGATATATATTTTCATATATCCTGACAGGGAGGAGCTAGGTAACCTCCTGAAAAGAGGTGGGGTCAAAGACAGCTTTTAATTTAGAGTGTTTTACTTCACAGAGTCACATTTTTACCTAGACTCTGACCACGAAACATCTTGGGAGCACTTTTAAGCAAGTATTTAGAGACTAAGTACTGTAGTAGGAATTGCACTGTTTAAAACCTTGTTCTTTTAATAGATATGTATGTCTTGTGATAGCTGCCACCAGCTCAGCCCTAAACAAGCTCCGCTTCTCCCTCAACAAAACCTGTTACTTGTCCTGGGCTGTGACCACCTCACACACACCTGCTCCCTATATAACTCCACTAACTGGTTTAAACTCGACAATAGGATCAAATTCCACACCTGTCTTATGGCCAAAAATATCACCCTAGATCTCTCCCCCCAGGTCTCACCATCCTAATCTACCTGTCCTCTACCCCTAAATTAAGTCGTAACTCCAGCAAACAACAACTCACAGTTCCCTGATGCCATACCTCACAATTCCAAAGGTCTTTTAGCTATAAGGCCCCCACCTGGATGAATGACCTACCCCACCTCATCACAACCCAAAACTCTATCTGACTCTTCAAAACCCACCTCAAGGGCCACCTCCAGACCCTAAACTGCTGTGACTGTTATTGACCCTGTCACAACCCCACCCCCCAATGACAACAGTCTCTGGCTGGCAACCCCCCCGCCTTTTCTCCTTTCTTTCCCTCTTACTAAATGCCTACCTGAACCTCCATAAATCTGTTAATTCAAGACTGCAAGCCTTATTTCTTACTTTTACCATGTATCAAGCGTGTTTATGTTCCCTGCACTGTTTATGTTACCTTGACTTTGTACTTTTCAAAATATGTGACATGGAACCTATGTAAATTGTTCCCTGTACTGTATGTTACCTTAACTTTGTACTGTTCATCATATGTGATGTGGGACCTTTGTAAATGAGTCTCTGACTCAAAGGTACTTTCCAATCTCTGAAATAAATAAATAAAAATAAAATAACAGTTCTGTATTGTTGTGTTTTACATATTCTTATATATTATAGTAAAATTCTTTTTAGAACTTACTTGGTCTGTCTTTGACTTCTTTTTTTATTTGTAAGAAAAGTACATGGTTATAGCAGACAATAGACATAAGCTTGAATGGTGATACCAAACTGGAAAGAGAAGCGTTTTAAATCTGAGGTCTTTATTAAAGTTTTAAAGTGCTCATCTCTGTATACCTGGTTAGGTGCCCGTAGGCAAAGGTATCTGGCTCCCCAAAGACAGATATATCTGATCCTGTGCATTGGGTATGCTAACAAAAGGTTAACAGTTTGAATCCTTCCAGAACTTAAGACCAAAGGTTGATCTGAACTCACAAAACAGACAAGAGGGTTACCTTGTCTGTTACACTGTTCACAAGACTGAGCTCAGAGGTTGGCACTTTGGGAGTAGAGGGCCTGACCTGCTAAGTGGGTTTGTGACAACCCTTGTAACATAATGCCCTGCAGAGCTGTCCTCAGCAACTGACCCCATAGTGTACATGATGCCCCGCAGGGCTGCCCACATCCCCAGCCCCTCTGAATCCCCCATTGTAAAATGCCCCACAGGGCGGCACTGTCATCCCCCCACCTGTGCCCAACCCCCAAGTAACTGGCCGCAAATGCGGCAAAGAACCTGACAAGCCCTGATAGTCTAGTGGCCCCCACCTCCCCACCCAGCTGTGACAGCCCACCCAGCACCCCCACCCATCCATAGCCAGCGACTGGGTACACCCTCCCTCACCTCCATGGCCAGCCATCAACTGAGTGCTATAGGAGCACTACTGAAGATGAGCTTAGAAATTAATTTCTGAGTGTCTCTTTCCAGAAGCACTTAGGAACCCAGTCAGCGGCTGGAGTGGAGGTGAGAGGTGGCTGTCAGTCAACCGGCTGGGGATGAGTGGGAGTGCTGGGTGGGCATGGCTGGGTAGGTAGGGGGCCAATAGATCACTAGGCTTGTCTGGTTCTTTGCCGGTTTGTGGCCAGTGACTTGGGGGGTTGGGGCACGGGTGGGGATGACAGTGCTGCCCTGTGGGGCATTTTACAATGGGGGATTCGGGGGGCTGGGGGTGTGGGCAGCCCTGTGGGGCACCTAACTTGGCTAGCTTGGCATGGGGGGGCACTTGCATCCTCCGTTGCGGCATGCTCACCAGGCGTGCCTCTGTTCAGCGTCCATGGCTGCATGATGCAAATCACAGGACTTAGCTGCAGAGACCCTGCCCCTTCTAGAATAGGGCACAGGGTCAATGTCACAGTTGTGGATGGTGCATACAGCATTTGGCGGCAACTTGCACCACCCTTCTAGAATTGGGCCCAATGTGTGCATTCACTGATGTGCTTTTGTAATCATGTATTCATACTGTATGTGCTTTATGCCTGCTGTCATAATCATATCCTTTTACCAAAGTATCATTTCACATGTATTTGCTGCATTTCCTTTGTCTTTAGTTTATTACTGACAATGTCTTTCCTTTGTTCTAAGTTTCTTGCTAACTCTACATTTTTCCTATATAAGATCATACCCAAGGGAGCCACCTTTGGCCAATAGGGCCTGTTTGCTGTATCTAGAATGTAGCTGTTATCAGTAACATAACTGCTTGTACAGCCAGCCTCCCGGAGAGACTATGCCTGAGGGCAAGGGCGAAACTTGCTCTGCTCCCTTGTGACTGCTTTGCTGTACTTGTAATGTCATGAGTATGTGTGATAAACTGCATTATTACATTCTGCTTGTTATATTCTTTGTCCAGCATTACCTCCAAGAACCTGATGTTTGTGCTTGTCACAGACATAACAGGGTCAGCCTGAGGGCTGGCTAGTGGGATGGCTCATAGAAGATCTGGCTAATGGCACTTTTATGCTGCATTGGTGTGCAGTGGCCCATGCTGTTTGTGACTGTGTAGGACCCATGCAGGCCAGAGGAGGAGGAGGAGGAGGAGGAGGAGGCCGTGCCGTGTCTTGCTGGCTAGAGCAGGCATACTTTGCCTAGCTGGTAATGGCATTTTTATGCTGCATCGGTGTAAAGGTGATGGTCCATGCTGTTTGTGGCTGTGTAGAATCCAAGCAAGCCAGAGGAAGAGGAGGCAGTGCTGTATCTTGCTGGCTGGAGCAGGCATTGTGTCTAGACATCACATTAAGGTGGTGGAGGTAGGTAATCAATTAGGTGCAAGGAAATAGCAGCACAACAATTGTGGATGAGGAACAGTAAAATAGCAGAAAATAACAGAATTGTGAATCTTAAGGTAAAGGATTACACTGATGAGTGGAAAGGAGGGACACGACACATCTTTTTTTATACTTCAACCTTATCAAGGAAGCAACCCTCACAGTCCTCCAGACTGGAGTTATCACCAGATGGAAAATTTTCTCCATTACTGCTTTATCCTCCTTGATGGTACAAGTCAATTTGCTAATTCTGACAATACCTTGATCTTCACATACACCACCACTACCACCTTCATGTGGTAGGAACACAGACATGATTATCTTGTGCAGAATGTGCCCCTTATTCATTTTAATAAATTTTAGATAACCAACATTTGTTGGTGACAGATTCATGCACCGTCTCACACATTGACCCCAGCTGAACTGAATACATGCTGTACATGGACACTCAAGGTTGGGTAGCTCAGGTATTTAATTGCAACCGAGGTCAGTATTGGCCACGCAGTGACCTTGCTGCTCCAGTATAGCAAGGGCTTTTCAGCAATGATAAGATAAGGTGACTTGTGTCCGACAACTATGCATATACCATGTGTTGCGCTACCCGCAGTCCTGTTGCCTCATCAACCTCTTCCTCCTCCTCCATGTCTTCAACTCCCACCTGACATAAAACATCCCTAATAGGATTTGGAATTTTCTATTTTAACTTACATGTTTTCTCAGCATGTTTCCTATTTGAGGTGGTGGCAGCAACACCTGGTCTTTGTGGAGTTTCATGTTATGCCTTAAATAAATGTGTCTTTAGCATCTCTGCCCCGTACCCTTATTATCAGAATTTGGTCAACTTTTTGACCTGCTCATATCCACCTTCAATTTTTGATGACACCCCAGATTTATAGCATGAGTCCATCATGGTGGCAAACCCCAAATCTTCAGACTGAAGAATGCAGGAAATATGTATATTACAGAGTATAAAATGCGGTAGGGCCTAAAAACCCTGTTGGTGGACCAGGGAGGTCCAGGAGGTGGTGCGGGGAAAGAAAGCAGCCTATAAGCAATTCAAGTGCTCAAGGAGTGAAAGGGATCGAGGGGAGTACGAGCTGATGGCTAGAAGGGCCACTAGAGTGGTGAGGGTGGCTAAGGCAAGGAAGGAGCAAAACCTGGCCAGGGAAATTAGGAGAGGGAACAAGGGGTTCTTTAGATACATTGGGGAAAGACGAAGGGTGAAGGGGCAGATTAGCAGGATTAAATCAGGGGAGAGATGGGCACAAGACCCGGGGGAGCAGGCTGAGGTACTAAATGAGTACTTCACCTCAGTTTTCACCAGGGAAATTGGGGGTGCTGCATCATACATGGGAGGAGTCAGAGATACTGAGGAGGGGGGGACCCTTACCGATCGGCAGGTCTGGGGAGAGGGGGAGGCATCACTGGCAGGCGGAGGGAGGGCTAGGCAGGGAGAAGAGGTACCGGAAGTGGAAATCACAGCAGAGAGAGTGAGGGAAGCCCTCAGCTCCCTTAAGATGGAGAAAGCACCAGGGCCGGATAAATTACATCCCAGAGTGCTGAAGGAACTTGCAGATGTCCTGGCGAAACCCCTGGCAGAGCTTTTCACCATCTCTCTGAGGACAGGGTGGGTGCCCCAAGACTGGAAGGTGGCACATATAGTGCCTATCCACAAGGGGGGATCAAGGGAGGTGGCAGGGAACTACAGGCCTGTCAGCCTGACATCGATGGTGGAGAAGGTGATGGAGGGCATTGTCAAGGAGAGGCTAGGGGGGGACCTGGATAAGTCAGGGTGCCTGGACGATAGACAGCATGGATTCATCCCGGGGAAATCGTGTCAGACAAACCTGGTGGAGTTCTATGACTGGGTGAAAAGTGCCTTGGACCTGGGTAGACCAGTGGATGTCCTCTTTCTAGACTTCAGCAAGGCATTTGACTCTGTTCCTCACGTGGACCTGTTGGATAAGCTGGGAGAAATGGGGGTGGGGAACCAGATGATTGGATGGATAGGCAATTGGCTCCAGGACTGGACCCAGAGGGTCATAGTTGGTGGGATAGTTTCATCTCCAAGGAGGGTCATTAGTGGGTTCCCACAGGGATCAGTCCTTGGGCCCCTTCTGTTCAACGCCTACGTATCTGACATAAGGACAGGAATCAGGAGTGAGATGAGTCTCTTTGCAGATGACTTGAAACTGGAGGTGGTGGTGGATGGGGAGGAGGAGAGGGTGGCCCTACAGGGGGACCTGGAGGCTCTGGAAAGATGGTCTAGAAAGTGGAAGCTGAGGTTCAATGCAGGGAAATGCAAGGTACTCCACCTGGGGGCTAGAAACCCAGGCCAAGTGTACACCCTGGGGAAAGCACAAGTCTCGGCTGGCTGAGAGGGACCTGGGGGTGGTGGTGGATGTCAAGATGAACAACTCTGAGACTTGTAGGAGGGCAGCAGCCAAGGCCAACAGGATGCTGGGATGCATCGCTAGGGGATCACCTCCAGAAGGAGGAAGTGATACTCTCTGTATAACTGCTTGTGAGGCTGCACCTTGAGTACTGCGTGCAGTTTTGGAGGCCACACTTAAAGAGGGACATTAACCTCCTGGAGAGGGTCCAGAGGAGGGCAACCAAAATGATTTGGGGCTTGGGGGACAGGACCTATGAGGAGAGGCTCGAAGAGCTACATATGTACACATTGGAAGAGAGAAGGGACTAGGGGGACATGATAGAGGTCTTCAGGTACATGAAGAGGGTAAATAGGGGAGGAACAGTCAGGGTGCTTCAAAGGAAGAAGAAAGGGGCCACTAGAGGGCATTGGTGGAAGCTGGAGGGGGGAAGATTCAGGGGAGAAAGGAGGAGGTGCTACTTAACTGAGAGGGTGGTGGAGCCATGGAATGCACTGCCTAGGGGGGCTGGTGGAGGCAGAGACAGTGGAGGGGTTCAAGAGGGGGTGGGACAGGTACAGGGGAAGGGTTCTGGAAGCAAAATCCAATGCAGCAAGAATATCCTGAACTGGGAAGGGAGAAGCCAGAGAAGGCGAGGGGGACAGCAAGGTCAGCACCCAGGGTGGGGGCTGACCAAACGAGCAGACACGAAAGACCGTTAGGCCTATTCTGCTGGCATTTTAGTATGTTAGTACAGTCTAAGACATTGAGCTTGTGTTCCATTAAGGCACAACTTCCACTATCACCAACTGCCTTCAGCACTTGCTGCACATTCACCAGTGTTTGCTTCAGCAAACATAGTAGTGGAATGGCCTGACTGATGCAGGCAGTGTCCCCCACTCACCATCTCTGTTGCATGTTCAAATGGCCTGAGAATCATGATCAGGCTGTCCAGTAGGTGCCACTGCTCTGTTGTCAGAAACATGGATACTCCAACATGTCATGGCTTGTATGTAGCAGCAGATATTCTGATATGGCTTTATACTGCTTGTACAACTGCTCAATCATGTACTTCGTCAAGTTTCATCTGGTGACAACATCCAGCTTCATGCGGTTTTGATGCAGTTTGTTCTGCATCTGTAGCTGACAGAGATGGTCATGAACCTTTCCGAAAATAGGCAAAGTGGACTCACATGCGACGGGCAACAGTCAACATGGGCTTGATATCAGGATGGGTTAGAAACTGCTGCACAATGAGATTAAGACACTGTGCCATGGCACAGCACTCTGGCAAGTCCCCCCCCCATCACTGATGCATTTCACAACATTTGATCCACTATCACTCACAATGAAACCTACTTTCAGTGCATTGGGGTGAAGGCACTCATCAATCTTGGTAAAGAGCACTTCCAGCATTTTATCACCCATGTATGATCCAGCTATACTCTTAATTGTCATTGCAGCATGCTGACAAATACCAGGAATGTTACTACCACTACCTTTGGGTTTAGTGCAATTTTTCCCACACCCAGAGTCAAATACTACCTCAGGTACCTGTGCTTAATGTACTGTAAAGCACAAGTAGGAGCTACCAGTTATTTGGCCACTGGTCCAAATATCCATGTTCAGAGGTATGCATGGTGATGCTAAATGCTTCCGGACATGGTTTACAGTCTGGTACACTGTCCCATAGACTTCTAGAATGGTACATTTCAAAAAGTATGTTCTTGATGGAATCTGCCATTTATGACAGGCACGGACCATCGACCTCCTAAATCCAATGTTCTCAACAAAAGAGAATGGCAATAGATCAATTTTCTTTTATTCCAGTTGCTAGAATGTCATCAGTTGCTGCATTTAGCTTGTGTGCATTAACGTGATTGGGAGTGAATTTGGAGTCATCCTGAAACGCACTATGCAGCATAAGCTGGGCCTTACTTGAGGGTGGGCTAGACTCACTGTGGTGGCATTGTTGGGGTGCTATTTCACTCCTGGGGATTCATATGTGCTGCTGTTCAAGTGACACCAGTGATTTGGATTTTTTTCTGCAATGGCATTACTGTGTTTTTCTGATGGTGGGTGGTACTGCTCAACCCACCACCACTGCTGCCATGCCCACTACTAGGCAGTCCCACAGAATCCTCCTCCTCCTCCTCTCTGTAGTCCTCCTTACTCACCCCTCTGTCCACTTGGTCTATTGCCCTGTCACTTCTGTTTGCCTTGCCTAATGATGATGATGAGGGGCAGGGACCCCCTGTGCTGGCTTCCTTCTGGTGTTGATGCCAGCATAACAGGTGCCTGTTCTTTAGGTGTGTGTGACCCACCAGTGTCTAGGTGGCTATGTTTTTCCCCCTACTAACTTGTGCTTGACATAGTTAATAGATAGCAACTGTCTCATCAGCTGGGTCAAGTATCTAAAGATCCCAAACTCAGGATTTCATAACTCTTGATTTACTACGGTGGCAGGAGTGGGACAGCTGTGGGGAAGGGGTGGAAATTTGTGTTTTTTGGGATGATTTCTTAAATTCAATAATATTGGGTGGGAGGACTTTTGCAGTTCGATAACTGGGAACAACATCCCCTGCACCATCTACAGCACCATCCTTATGCTTTTTCTCTTCAGGCTCCCTTAGAGAATCCAACAAATAATCATTAGCAGCACAGTCACTGCTATCCTCCTCTTCCACAGGTATGTCCTCCTCCTCAGCACTGCCTCCTGGATCTCAGGCCCTCACATCATCAAGAGTCTGAGCGTAATGCACATTTTTCAGATCTCCTGACTCAACCACTGACTCAACCACTGACTCAAGCTCCACACTATCAGGCTCAGCACCACTACCACCACCACCAGCCTCAGGGACACCAACAACCTCCTCCTTGACCACTGTTCCTTGTTTACTGCTGCATCCCTTGTCTCCTCCAATATCACCCACCAGCATGGCTGCCACAGATGTGGCAGAGAAAAAGCTGGCTACATTAATGCCACTGCCAGCAACTACTTCTTTGCTACTACCAGCCCGGAACCCCTAGAGCATGCTACCCTAGATATAGTTTGTTTAACAGCAGCACTATTTTGCCCCACAGATTTTGAACACTTCTTTGTTGCCTCCTCAGCACCTCTCCCTTTAGTAGAGAGTCTCTTCCCGTTCATTTTTATATGCTAATTGTAACTTGATTTGGGATGAGAAATTACAAAATGTAAATAAAGTCTGTAGTACAAATAGGTACCAGAACCGGACAACACTTCCCACAGGGTATCAGGAATCAGCAGTGTGATCTGAAAAAATAAAACACCACAGGGATTAACTCATCACACATAGGGGTAAAAAGTTTAATCAAGTTATTAAGTACCAGCAGCAGACAACACCTACCCCTAAAGAATCAGGGATCAGCAGTATGATCTGAAAAAAATACTAATCTAATAGTATGTAGCAAAACCAAAAAAAGGATTTTTTTTAACATCACACAGGGATTAATAAACTAACACGACAGCACAAATAAGTACAAGAAGCAGACAACACCTCATGGATCAGCAGTGTGATCTGAAAAACAACTACAAAAAAAAACCCAAAATGTTTTTATTTTTTTGAACAGGGATTAAAACAACAAGGGTAACAGAGGTAGGAGTAAGAGGGGTAATTTAATATTAAGCATAATAAAAAGTATCGGAACACAGTCACTTTAAGAAAAACATAACTAAAACTCACTAAAACTGCAACAGAAAGACAATGACAAAATACTTTACATAAACATATCAGACTAAACCAAAGAAAATAAAAATGAGAAATTACTAACTGCAGATCAAAAATGATGAACAAGAAAAAGTGAGAAATATATTTATTTATTCACTCATTCATTCATTCATTTATTCATTTATCTATTACTTTGTTAACTGAGTAAGTATGCTGAACCACGTCCCATTGTCCTGGATTTCCCAAAAAAGAGGCTTACACAGTAGTGGTGGGTGCTCAGATCAGCCAATATTCATTTTATATATATATATATAGCCCCATATATCATCATTTCATAAAATCATATTTACAAACTTGAAGACCATTGGTCCCAACTTTCCAATGTCTTCCCAATTTTTGTACATTATTTTCCAACTTATGTGCATTTCATTTTATACAAAAGTTCCCACACATTGGTTATTCATTTCTTATGTATTCCTCTTTCTTCATCTTCTCACCCCCCAAGACATAGAATCTGGGGGGGGCCTTCTCCTTTTTCTTGGGAGGTAATGGAGTGACACCCATTACTGCATCTCTTCTCTTCTTTTTTTTGTTCTACATTTGTGTGTGTTCTCCCGCCCCCCTCCTGGCAGCTCTTGTAATCTTTTCGTATGCACTTTTTCACTTTTATCCCTTCTCAGCCATCCACCTTTGGCTGTCCTCCTCTTTTGTCATTCTTATTCTCCCTGTATTTATCGTACCCAGCCATTCACCTTAGGCTGGGCCCAGACCTTATACACCTTTGCCTGTCCTCCTCTTTTGTCATTCTTATTCTCCCTTTGTTTATCCTATCCAGCCGTCCACCTTCAGCTGGGCCCAGATCTTGTCCTTCTTTCCTCTCCTCTCTCTTTTTTGGGTGGATGGGTGGGTTTTATTAATCTGATGAGTAGCAAGCTAAAAAGAGGGCTTTTCCTTCCCTGTGGCCCCTTAAAAGGTCATCATAGTCCATCCTCTTCCTGCCTATCCTAGCCAATTGCTTGCTACTCCAGCCCCTCAATAACTCCACCCCCTTTGTGATGTCATCTCCTTGTTCCCCCTCCCCTTCCCCCTTCTTTTCCTCTGTCACCACTTTTAGCTCCTCCCCTTTTATTTTATGTCATTCATTTGGCCCTTCTTGGGCGGTCACCAGGACAACCTGGTCTGCCCTTTAGAGGCAAACTCCATTTTCAGGAGTGACCTGGAGAATACAATTAGGCTGAGATGTTACAACATAGATCATACAAACAAATACAATACAGTACAAAAAGCAATGCAAATAACATCACATTAAAAACAATTACAATTCATCTGCTGTAACAAATAAGCTTTGAAATATGTTTTGAAGACATTAAAACTATAGGCATTGAGACATGTAGATGGAAGTGCATTCCAAATGTTAGTGCCTTGGACAGAGAAAGAA
Source organism: Neoceratodus forsteri (assembly GCA_016271365.2). Classification (NCBI taxonomy): domain Eukaryota; kingdom Metazoa; phylum Chordata; order Ceratodontiformes; family Ceratodontidae; genus Neoceratodus; species Neoceratodus forsteri. Next base: position 1,119,885,571 of record CM057449.1, on the reverse strand, counting down.
CATTCACCCATTGTAATTGAAACCCTAGGAACTGACAATCTAATGCTCGAGGAAGAGCTTAACACCCTATTTTCCTTCTTTTGTGCTATTAATCTGGATATGGTGATGAAATATTAGTTCTAATAGAGCTGTAAAGTAAACAGCCTAGCCCATACTGAAAATTTAATCTAGGAGGTAGCCATCCAGTTTCATTATAAAGTAAACAATGGTGAGTGCCGTACAGTTTAAATGTTGCAAATTGACACATTACATTAAGGCCCAGATATTCAAAAGGGTTTCACTTGGTGCAACAGTGTTGCACCATGTGCAACCCACTGATGTGCCCCGGCACGATATTCAAACAGGGATTGTGCCAGGCACAAATCCCGATGCACTGGAGTGCATCAGGTGGGGGGGGCATGCCCATGCATACTCTGCACATCCCGATATTCAGCCTGGGAGGTGCTGAGTCCATGCATGTGCAACCCTTACTTGCGCCGCACACAGGTGAGTCCCAAAAAAAAGGAACAATGGCTGGCCACCCACAGGTGAGCTGCCATATTGCAGGGTGCAACATGGCAGCTGCCACCTGTGGGTGGCCACCTGAGCTCCAGCTGCACCTCCGTGGTGGTGCCCCCCATGCCTGATCATGGGCATCTGTTTAAAATAATAGTGTCCTATATCCCTGGTGGTCCAGTGGACCGCTGCCAGCCCAATCGCGAGCTTAAGTAAAAGAAATCACGTCCTATATCCCTGGTGGTCAGGTGGACCACTCACAGCCCGATCACGGGCATTAGTAATAATAATATAAAGTCCAATATCCCTGGTGGTCCAGTGGACTGCTCGCAGCACAATCACAGGCTTAAGTAAAATGAAATCATGTCCTATATCCCTGGTGGTCCATTGGACTGATCGCAGCCTGATCGCAGGCATTAGTAATAATAAAATAAAGTCTTATATCCCTGGTCCACTCTGGCCACTTGCGCTGACGCAGTGCCACTGCACCATGCACACTGCCTGTGGTCAGGGTGCGATATTCAGTGATGCTGTGCCATGGTGCAGCTCTGTTGAATATCGCCCAGTCAACGCTCCTGTGCAGCCAAGTTGCGCTGCACCCAGGCTTGCACCACAGCCTGGCGCAGTCTGAATATCCGGGCCTAAATGTTTTTGTTATGAAATTTAAATCAGATGTAGATAAATGAGTAATCAAAATGAATTATTATTCAATGTAGGCAAATTTCTTTGGAAATTGCAAACCTAGCTTCCCTGGTTGAACTTCCTCTCAATTTAAACAAAACCCCCAATCTTTGATTTATTTTCCTGCTAATAGACCTAATTTGTGAGGTAAATGACAAGTTAGAATAAAAAATGATCCCCAAATATTTAAACTCTGCAACCTGCTGCAACATCATACCCTTCTGGTCAAAAATCTGCATAGGCTGACAGAAAGCTCAGGATTAGATTCAAACAGTAAACACTTTGTTTTATTTGAGTTTAACAATAAACAATGATCTAACATCCAGGAGCTTACCGCTGTGAAATCAACATTCAAAGATGAATTTATTGCTTCCACAGTACCATCACTTGAATAAAGTATTATGCCATCTACATACAGAAAATTGATGAGTTAGTATGGCTCTTTGTTACTGGATCTTTATATAGGGAAAATAACAGGGGTCCTAATATGGACCCCTGAGGCACTCCCTGTTCAAGCAGTCTTACAGAAGAATTAGTCACTCCACAGATGACACTCACTGAGTGGTTTGCAAGGCAATTTGCAAACCATCCACAAGGCACTTCAGCTAGGCCAATGCTTTTCAGTCTCCAGAGCAGCATGTATGATTTACTGAATTGAATGCCTTTGACAAGTCAACAGAGACTGCACCAGTAAGTCTACCAGAATCCATAGACCTCAGTGCATGGTCAGTGAAGCTTGCTAAGGCTGTGCCTGTGCTAAAAGACCTACATAAACCATGCTGCTCTTGGGACTGGAGACAATTGGTACCTTGATAAATAACCAATTGTTCATTAACTTATTTCTCTAATATTTTACTTAATGGGGACAAAACTGATATATAACAGTTATCCAAATCCTTCAAGTTTTGGGAATGGGTTTGATAATGGTTTGCTTCCATAGATAAAGAAATTTGCCAGTGGTTAAAGAATGGTTGTATATGATTGTTAGGGCTGATAGATAAATGGTGCAATTAATTTCACAAATCTAGGTTCTAGTCCATCCAGCCCAGCACCTTTGTTAATGGGCAAATGATTATGGTGCTTTAGTACTTGACTGTGGTTTATTTTTTTAAAATAGAATGGTGGGGGTCTAGTATTTGATGAAGATTTCATAGTGTTCGTGAATACACTAGTTTCCATTTCTGCTTTATATTTGAAAAATCAGTGAATTTATGTAAAACTGCCTCACTGACACTAGCATGGCTCTGAAATTAATTCACTTACATTTTAATATCTTCTGAAGTTACTGTATCAGATGGTTCAATTAAATGTTTTATAGAAGTCCAGAATTTCCTAGGACTACCAATAGATCAAGTTTGATGTTGTTTAAAATAGCTGGATTTATATCTTTTGATCAGTGCCTTACACTTATTCCTTAGTTGTCTATACTTACTAAAGTCTGGAACGCTTTTAGAAATCTTATAAAATTTCCATCCTCTTTCTCTCTCCCTCATCAAATCTTGAAGTTCAGGGGAAATCCATTTTCTACTAGTCCCTTTCACATGTCTAGTTAATAAAGGAAAATACTTAATTTGAATGACATTCAAAGTGCCAACAAAGAAATCAACAGCTGCATTTACATGTGGTATAACATCAAGGTATGTCCAATCAATCAAAGATAATTTAGTATTTAATTTCTCCAGATTCACACTCACAAAATTTCTATAGGCAATTAACCTAGGAGGAACGTGGAGTTTAATTGTCTTCCAAAAAAAAATATGGAAGATGGTCACTTATACAATCAGAATGCATTCCTCAATCAACAATCTTATCAGAGCAGAATGGAATGATTTCTAGTTACAGAATTAAGATGGGTATAACTAGTTATAAGCTGAGTAAGACCCACATTTAAAATTAATATTTCAAGTTCTGTACTCACAATAGCACCCCAGTTCATGTTAAAGTCACCCACAGCCAGAATGTTTTTACCAGAAGTTACTAATTGAATGTGTTCCAATGCTTCAGCCAAACCTTTTTTTCAGATTCAGGTAGATTATAAATTGTGAAAAAAATTAGTTTAGACAACCCCCTTAAAGTCAATTCCAGATATAAAAATTCATATCCAGTAGTACACGTAACTAAAATATTTCATTCTTCCATAGCCAAATGTTCTCTGTAAAAGAAAAAAAACATGATTCCCTGACTCTTCTTTTTACCTGGTCTATCTTTCCTAATTAATTTATAAGCATTTATTGCACATAAGTTGTCACTAATTATTGTCTTCAACCATGCCTTTGTTAAGCTTAAGACATCAGGCTTATGTAATGAAAGCCTTGCCTCTATCTCTGCATTTTTATTTAAAAAAAAAACTACAGATGTTTAAATATGTATATCTTGTACCCTTCTTTTTCCAGTTTTGAGAGAAATTGGTGGGGTCTGAAGCAGAAGGACCAGGGTTGCTCTCAACATCCCCAGATCTTTTTTTATTTATTTATTTCAATCTAGGATTACAATACCTTTGAGCCAAGGCTCTTTTACAAAGGTTCCATGTCAACGTGTGCAACAGTCATCATTTTTAGTTACAAACATAAAGTCACTGACTTACAGACATGTAATAACCAGTAAAAAGACTTGAGCTATGAGCAAGACAAGGGGAGGAGGTAGGCTAATGGGGGGAGAAGTGAGGGTAGGAGATCAAGGGGGGGTAGGAGGTGCAGGGGGTAAGGGGAGTACGGGAGGTGGGTGGGGGCAGGGCCAGGAGTGGAGATAAGGAGGGGGAGGTGGGCGAGGGTGGGAGACAGTGCAGCCAGGGAGCCTTGATGAGGGAATATGCCAGTAAGGTGTTACGGGTGCAAAGACTGATTGTAAGTGCTGGGTGCTGGGGCATGTGCAGCTGGAACGGTGGAAATGTTAAGATGGGCAATTGCAGGATACAAGCAGTGAGAGGCACAGCTTGGATGTGAAAAGGCCGAGTGTTGGAGCGGTCACTATGTCGCTGCCAAGAGAGTTGAGCCAGTTGGATGCCCAATGGGCAAATGATCTTTGTCCTTGGGTCATGCAACATCGTGGGATATGTAGTAGATGGGAATTGGATCTCCTTGTAGTGGCATTCCTATGTCTCGGCTTAAGGAGGGCACAGACACCAGGAGGGGCAAGTCTCATTATGATTTTCTTGGCCATGATGCAGGTTTGGTATTTTATGCGTTTGTCCAGTTGAAGCCATCCAGATTGGGAATAAAGGTCACATGTGTGGGTATGACGATGTAAGCCAGTGATGAGACTACAGGCCTTATTCAGGGAGGTCGCGATACGTTTGAGAGCAGTGGTAGCTGCAGACCCATATATGATAAGTCCATAGTCTATGATGCTGACAGTGGAGCTTTGGACGGCCACTGACAGTGCTTCTGGGTTTAGGTGTTTCCTGTGCTTAGTAAAACAAAACCAAGAAAAGAAGATGTAATGACAGCAGCAAATGTTACACCAGTACCATACGATTTAACTTTTTTTGAGATAATCCAAAAACCCAATTCCAGTATGGCACTGGGTCTGAATATAGCCAACCACAATGCCATCAGCAAGGATAGCGTGGCTGAAATACCGTCACTTTTATTTAGAGTTTCCCACATCCATTGTAAGTAAAGATTCTCCCTCGGGGGGGAGCAGATCATGTGGAAAGTAAAAATTTGTGGGGCCATGGAATACTGTTTGCACAGCCCATTGTAAAAAATCTAAATTCTGATTCTGGCAAAATGTTAGAAGACCAGGATTAGAACCCTGGTCTCCACTGCCTCCCATCTGAACTGCTCCATGCCCCAGCCCTCCTCACCATGGGAGCAGCTCAGCCAGCCCCTAGTATTCTACTGTCCTTGTCCTGTGGCAGTACCATGGACAGCGACCAGGAGAGCGCATATCGCAAGCGCTTTACAGCCATACTCGCAGTCCATGGGAGTGCTATAGGATCTAACGGTCTCTTGCCTGGCGCTGTTCCTATTGTGCTGATCTAACCGGGTACCTTCCAGTACTTCCTGTAGAGACAGAGACACCCATATATAATTGGATTTCTCAAATCAACCAGAGCTGAACTGTGCAAATGATTAGAATAAGTAAACTTTTCTCATCCATCTCTAATTCCTTCTGTTTCTGAGGGTAGCATGTGAGGTGGGTGCCTGAATCACAGCACCATCCGAAATGGTGATGCGATATGGGCGAAAGCCCAAAAGGTGAAGGGGCAGGGAGGGTGACTGGATATGGTGGGGTGGGTGACCCTAGCGACAGGATGTTGCTATATGTACATACGCGTGGGGGGAGGCAAGCATGGCGAGCGTGGCCTGGGAGGGGGCGGAGGGGATGTAGGGGGTGGCGCTGCAGTTGGCTGCCAAGCTGCGCCGTGGCATTGGGCGTTGACCTCCGCTTGTGGTGCTGGGGTTCCAGGTTTGGGTACTACTGTGCTTTTGTTGTGCCTGGCCCAAAACATGTTATTTTATTTTGCTTTCACCCCCCCCGACATGAACCCCCCTGGAGTTGAGAATCCTTAGGTAAGGGGGTGAACAGCCCTTCCCTTACAGAAAGCAAGTGTTTTCAGTCCTCAGTGCCATTCTTTCATACACTGAGGATGTCAGGGTGGCAAAATTGTTTTCACCACCCTGACGTCACGATAATGCGAGTCACTATTTGGCGCTCGCCATTATCACATAGAACCATTTCTGAGAAATATACCAACACATGATAAAAACCAAATTCAAAACAACTAGTAACAGATACTAAACTAGTTAAAAATAGAAATGAATTACCAGTTTTCCAAAAAAATACTAAAAAACTATATAAAGTCAAATGAAAAGCAGATGTTCGTGACCTTAAGCTTGCATTAATAAGTTATTGCACTGTAAGTCAAATTGTTTTTAGATAGCAGTAAAATATATCAAGACAAATTTCAAACTGATAATGAATCCCGCCTCCACAGTTCAAAAACATAGTAGCCAGCTCTCCTCAGCCCCCACTTACCAGAAATAAAGTCCCACCGAGGATGAAATTCAGTCCAACCAAACAGCAGCACAAATGACTAATGCAGACACTGCAGCCTGTAGGAGTCTTCACTGAGTGACCCAACTGGTCACAAACAAGACCGCTCGGACTCAGTTGTAAAGTGAAGCTCTCTCCTTCCCCCTCTCACCTCTTCAATCAAGTAAGTTATTTTACCAAGTGGCACTGGTGCCACTCGCACTCACGCCATGTGTGATACAAGGTTTTCAAGACTGCTACTCCTCCTCCAATGTGACGCGACCCCTCTGCTCCTCCCCTCCAGTGTAGTGGGGATTAAGGTGTCAAAACAGTTCTGCTTACCAGCAGTAGAGATGTTGAAAAATTAAATTTTGCTGGTAAAATTGCCATGAAATTGGAAATTTTGCCATGCAAAACATTTAATGAAATTCCACCATTGTCCTGGATTTCTCCCTTTTCCTCCACAAAAGACAAAACCATTGTATGTTGTTGTGCTCAGACTGGCAATTTATTATATATCATAATTCCATTTACATTCTCATCACCATTTATTATTATCTCTTTCCCAATTGTATTTTATTGCATCCATATATCAATCTCTGATCATCCCTCTTTCTTCCTCTTCTGGCTCCCCCAGGTGAAAACCTGGGTGCCTTCTTCTTCTCTTTTTCTGGTAGGTAATGGTGAGAACAGAGACCACTTTTTCTCCTTCAGCTTCTTCTTTCATCATATTCCTTTTTCTTTCTCTTTTCTCCTTCCCCCACCTTTATTCCCCTTTAGCCAGTCTCCACCTTGTGTTGGATGACTGGCTTCCCCAATTTAGGATATTGCTCCCCGCTTAGGGTACATCCTCCTTTTTTTCTTTTTTTTTTTTATATTCTGTTTCCTGCCTGTCTCCTCCATGCTTCTATAAAACCCATGTTTTCTGTATTAAACATATCTATAACTAAGTCTGACAGGTGCACTACATCTGACCTGTGGAACTCCTCTACCCACTCCTCTATGCCTTGCAGTATTACATTCCCCCCCCCATTTTCCTTATCAGTGTTCCTACCCTTCTATTAATTTTTCTCCTGGTCCTATCTAAAGCTCTATGACTGTGTTCATGTCTCCGTACTCTTCTTGGGATCATGTCCGACCAGGTAAGGCTCACCCCTGGCCACCACTGCTGTATTTTCTCTAAGTCCCTTTTCACCTGCATATATATGTCCACCCATGGCTTTCCCCCAATGTCATTACCTCCCAGGTGTAAAATAGCTAAATATGGAATGGGTCATCACTCTTTCATCTCTTTCAGGGTAGGAAACAGCTGTGTCTATTTCATCCCTTGGATACCTCACCAAACAAACCTACATTTTCTCACATCCTGGTACAGCTGTTTTCCCCCAGCCTTTTTCTCAGCTCTCTTTTCCGCCCAATAAATGTAGGTGTAACCACAGATCCATACTTCGGTGATCCTCCCCCTTTCTATAGGATTTAAGCAAAATATATATCTTAATCATGTTCTTAGTTCCTTTTACCTTATCACTCATCTCTATGCCCCCCTTCCCCCCAATGCGGTTCTGTATCTGAAACAGAAAACACAGGTGCTATGTTAGTCTCCATACAGCAGTGCTCGAATGTACCTCTTGTAACTGGCAGACCGCCAGCGCCCCTTCTCCAACATATTACCCACTGTCTCCCCTGTTGCCACCCACTTCAGCCCCGATTCAAAAGGAGTGAGATAAGTAATTGCCTGGATCCTTGACCAGGAATTGCATGCTTTTTTTGAGCATGGCTGTGACTTGATAACTTGTGACCTTTTGTCTGTCTCCATGCACAAATAATCTCCCTGTCCTACACCCCCCCTCTGCAGTGTAAGCCCACAGAGGCTTTACTGGGCACACTGTGCCATCTACCTGAGCCTTCAGGGTTACCGTACAACCCTGTCCCCTTGATCTGTTTTTGACTTTTTTATTATGATTTGAATCTCCTTTAACCCCCAGGTTATATCTTCCCATTCCAAGCCCCCTTCCTCATCTTTCTTGCCATGCCCCACAGCCTCAGGCACTCTCATGGCCCCCACAAACATTACTAGATAAATCATGTGGAATAGCTGTGTCTCATCTTTTGATCTACAAATTGCTGGTAGTACCCCTTTTAGCTTTGCAAGCCACTGCTCCCCTATTGGTCTTCTTTTATCCCTAGGTCTCTGTTTTAGCCTACCCCATCCCTGCATCATTCTCCTAATCAACATTGACTTCATCAGGTCCTTCCATTTCTTTAGACTGCAAACTAAACTAATCCCAGCTAGATAGACCCCCATCATGGTGTGAGCTGTTCCTTTCTGCCATTGATCTACTGTGAACTTCCCTAACTGCTCCTCCATAAGTGGACTATTTACCTCCATGTGGTGTGTTGCCCTGAATGTTTGGAACATCCACCAAGCCCCTTCGTATGCCCTAAACGCCCTGGGTACCCATGAGCTGCAAAACAGCAGTTCTGCTTCCTCTTGCCAACGTCCAAGATGCTCGTTGGTATGGGCGTTTTCTGCTCCTCTGCTGTTGGTGCCAGCATCTGGAAACGATCCAGCTGCAGATGGGAAAGGCCGTCAGCTAGGATATTTTTTACCCCTTCTATGTGTTTTGCCCTGAATGACATATTCAACTGCTGGGCCCTTAACACCAAGTGTCTCACAACCCGCATTACCATTTCAGACCTGGCTCCCCTGTTGTTTAAAACTTCTACCACTGCCTTGTTATCACACCAAAATGTAACCTGATTCTGCAGCTCCTCTCCACATACTAGAGTGTAGGCCCAAATAGGTATGATCTGCAACAGTGTGATATCTTTTACTGTCCCATCCTCCACCCAATTTGTAGGCCATGGCTCAGTGAATCATTTCCCCCTCCAATAGCCCCCCATACCTAAACCCCCTGTCGCATCTGTGTAGAGTTCGAGATCTGTTATACACTCAGTCCTCCTGCCAAAAGGAACAGCCATTATAGGTGCTGAGGAACGCCTTCCATACCCTGAAGTCTTCTTTAACTCCCTTTGTCATGTCTACCCAGTGGTGTGGTCTGGTTACTCCCGCTGTGGCCCTTGCTAATCTTGTTGTGAAGGCCCTCCCTGGTCCAATTGCTCTGCATGCAAAGTTCTGATGTCCCAGGACCTGTTGCACCTGTTTTAGTTGCACTCTTCTCCTACTTGTATGTACTCTAATCAGCTCCTTTAGCTTCACTACTTTATTGATTGGCAGCCTAAAGACCTCCCCCATGGTGTCTATTTCAATGCCCAGGAATTCCAAAACCTTACTGGGCCCTTCTGTTTTTTCCAGTGCCAGTGGAACCCCTAATCTTTTGCACAATTTTTGGAAACTGGCCAACACTCTTTCTGTCTCTCTCCTCCCATTGCCTATTAAAAGGAAATCATCTAGGTAGTGTATAACATTCCTGTATCCCATTTCCTCCTCAAATATCTACTGTAAACAGGTGCTGAATGTCTCAAATGTGGCACATGCTATGGAGCATCCCATGAGGATTGCTTTGTCAAAATAGTATTGATCCCCAATCTTAAAACCCAATAAGTCCCAATCTTCCCTCCTCACCGGAAGCAATCTGAAGGTGGACTCTATATCCATTTTTGCCATCCAATCATCGTTAATCACTCAGATGATCTGCACTGCCTCTTCTAATATGGCATGGGTCACTTTACTATGTTTCTTGCTTATGAAATCATTCCCAGAGTCTCCTTCTGGAAATAACAGGTGATGAATCACCCTGTATTCTCTCTGTTGCTTTTTGGGAACCAAACCCAATGGGGAAATTCTCATATTCTGTAGTGGGGGTAGTGTATGGCCCTTCTACTCTACCAGCTGCCTGTTCCTTCTCTATTTTCTGCCTTAAAATGTACTCCTTCCCTTTTACTGAGCCCAGATTGTTGGCCTTTCTAGCTCGCCTCGGGCCTTCACACTGTAATGGGAAACCGGTCGTAAACCTTTCCCTAATTGACTCCACCACCTTCTTATCTGGGTATTTTTCTAGCCACTTTTCCCATGCCTCCATCTTGATGTGCGCTCTGGCTATTTGGAACTGATCTCCTGCCCTCTTCCTTTTGATTCTAATCCACCCCCCTCCCTGTCCCTTTCTTGTCCCATGCAGTTAGTAAGTCTGGCTCCCTCTACCTGCATGCCCCCTGCCTCGCCCCCCTCTATTCTATGACTGCCCCCTATATCACTGACCTTCCTGAAAAACTGTTGACTGGCTCCTTGCCCTCCTGTCCCTTGGGTCCCTTGTGCCCATGTTGTTCTGCATCTACTTACTGGGTGTGTTCCCCCACATTTTGAGCAAGCATGCCGAAAATGGCATTGGGGCCAGGAGCAAAATGCCCTATTGTAACCCTAACAACACCTCTGGGGTGCCCAACCCCTTTTTCCCATCTCCCCTTCTGGCATGGACTGGTCAGTTACATAATCTGTTCACAGATCTAATTGTTTCATATCCTATCTTACATCCCTATAAGTCACCATCCTTTGCCGGAAGAATTCATCGTAGTATATCCACCCCACCCCTCCTTTCGCCTTTGCCCATCTTATTATCAGGGAGTAAGTGATCAGTGGAATGCCTAACTCAGGTTTCTTTTCCATTACTATAGCTGAGTACATGGCAAAACCTACAAACCACCCATCCCAAGTCTTTTCTTTAGTAAATTTGTCCTCCTCTTTCTTGCCTAACAACACCACTGCCACTGCCATTTCACTCTTCCCAATGTTCTCCATTTCGATGTATTTTGCTGCCGCCTCCCAGCTCACTAATGCAAATATATCCAAGCACTCCCTCTTTGATATTTTCTCTTTTGTGGCCAGTGGTACGTGCTCCCCTATTCTCTTTCCTGGGGTTCTTATCTCCCTTGTTCCCTTTCCTACCTTCTCCAACCCTTTCTCTCCCTCCTTTGTCGTTGCTGTATCTGACCTAATCTCAGCCAGCTCTGACCCCATCTGACCCAACCCCCCCATCCCGAGCACAGAAATAATTTGACCTATGTATTCTTTTATGCTTTCTCTAACTGCCCCAGATACATTACCTATGGCCTTGTTGGCTTCTTGCGGCCTGCTGTCCTTGGAAGGCCCTGTGTTGTCCCCCTGTGGTGGCATGGTTGGTTGTACCATTGGCTGAGGAAGAACCATTGTGCTCGGGGGACCTGGTCTGTGTTGCACTGGGAAACCACCACCTGGTCTTGGAGAGGTACTGATGGGACTGGGACATGGGGCTGCAGTGGTACTGCGCTAGCCACTCTGGGAGGTACCACCAGCGGTGGCTGCACCCTAGTGGGGCTGCGTGGCCTGCCTGACAGCCAATTCCCACTGCCCCCTTTTCCCTTCCCCACTTTCCGCTTCTCCCCAGATCTCCCTGGCTCCCCTCCTTCCATCATCTGCCACACTCTGTTGGCCTTCTCTTCGAGCTCCACAATGGCCTTGTAGGCATCTGGTTTAGATGGTTTGTTCTTTTTTGGTGCCATTTCCTTTGTATTTGTCTGTGAAATCTGTGGAGACAACTGACCAAAACAAGAAAATGAAAAAGTTTTTATTAATCATCTACCCAACTAGCTTTGTATTGTTAGGCTCCCCTTCCTGGTTACTTTATATGTTATTGCTTGTTATGCTTTATTTTTTTTAATCTATATAGTTTTTTTGAAGGTTTTTTGCCCTTTTTCTTTATTACCTTCAAATGCCCCCGGCCCTAGTGTGCGCCTCAACTCAGCACTCGCTTCTTGTAGCACCGCCCAAAACTCATTGCCTGGGTTCACGTGCCCATTACCTCTAACTAAAATCATCTTCTCCTCCTTTTTGGGTTGAGAGGGCCCCACCCCACCATTCTTGCCACCTTATCGTTAGTCCTCCCCCCTTGCTTTCTCCTCCTTTTCTGCTTTGTTTTTTCCCCTGTGTTTCCCTACCCCCTTCTACTCTCTCATGTCCGAGGATGATGTGGTCCCCCACAGGCCTCCCCAGGCCCTCCTGCCCACTTGCCAGGCCATGTGTCATAACGTTAGATGCTGCTTATCCATTAGGCCATGTGGCCCCCAGTAGAAGAAAGCCTGGCCGACTGACCACGCTGCGGCCATTCTTTCTCTGGCCCCGCTCACCCCTTTCTTCCAAGGGATCCTTATCCCCCTTTTTCTTTCTTGCTCTTTTTTTTTTAATAACCTCTTTGCTGAGTCCCTGTGTACCAGCCCATCCGCCAGGGTGGTTCCGAGACATCTCAGTGATGTTACACGCCAGGTCAGGCCACATGTCCTCCTGCTAGGCCCATCCAGGTCCTGGCCCATATGCTTGCTTCCCCGCTCATAGGCCATTGCTCTCCTTCAGTGTTTCCACCCAGTGTGATAAGTGCCCCCCCTTTTTGTTCCTTCTGCCCCATTCCTTGTCTCCCCATCCCTGGGATGAGGCCCGACACAGACACCAACAGCTGTTCCATCTGCATCCCCCCACCCACGTGAGGCATTGTCTGCCTGCACCTTCAGCAAAATCTGTTATATTGGTAACTGGGCCTAGGCTCCATCCAGCATGCTCCCATCTACTGCGTGGCCCTTCTCTCAAACTGCTTGAGTTTTGTTTGCTCTCATAGCTAATAGGGCCACGATCCATTCAGATCACCATTCAAGCTTTCTCCCACTGCATGCCACATGCTTTAAGCTCACTTGCTTGTTCTGCGAAAAGCCCTTAAATGCGATGCCTTGTTACAAGGGACCGAGGCCCTGCCTGCACGCCACGTCTTATCTCCCCTCCGTATTACTTGTAAATTCTGACGTCCCCGTAAGTTGCAAACTCTGCTCCCAATCCAACAAACCATCTAACCAACCTTCACATGAGCAAACCACCTACAGGTTTTGTTAAAACAAGTTCTCCTCAGCATTTTTCAGCAAGTTCTACATACAGTGCAACGAACCGACAAAACCAAATTCCAAATGGACTATCCACATACAGATTTCATTAACCCTGTTTCCCCTCAGCATTTCTTGTAAATTCTACCCCAGTTCAAAGAAACGTCGCAACAAGATTGAAATAGCCCCCGACAATTGAGCTACAGGTATCCACATTTAGGCTTCATTAAAAGGTGCTTTTTTTTTTTTTAAACATCATTCCTGGTTAACCATAGCAGTATTGTCCTTACCTGCTTTATACTAGTGTACAAACCTCTGCTCCAATCGGTATGCTAATCTGACATGCTGCAGTTTCAATATAGATCAAAACTTCAGCAAAAGTGGCTGAGCCACCACTGTGCTGCCCCTTATGTACCTCCTTTAGCCCCTCCCCTTCCTGTTGCCTGCCTATTGTTCTGTCTTCCTGTCCCTCCCCTTCCCTTCGCCACTCCCACTCTGAGCACACCAACTTCAGGTAAAAGGGAACGGGTGCACCAGGACAACTTGGTCTGCCCCTTAAAGGGCAAACTCCATTACACAAAATTGTTTGATGTGTATGAAATTGCAAAATTTCACCTGCAAAACATGAAATTTCTCCTTGCATTTTGTGGGCAAAATTTCACATTTCGCCTGTGGAATTTCACATTTTGCACCTGCAAAATATTTCAAAAAATGCACGAATTTCATAAAAATATTTCATGGAATGAAATATTCCAGTTTTGCACATCTGTAACCAGCAGGAACGGTTCAAGGGTGCTGGTACACACAGCTGGATTGGTGCAGGTTTTGTTTCAGGGTAGGAGCTCTTCAGGCAGCAGCTAGCAGGGTGTTCAGCTAGGCATAGAAACATAGAAACATTGAATTTGATGGCAGATAAGGACCGCTTGGCCCACCTACTCTGCCCATTTCCCTGCCTAACGGATAAGCTGCAGATCCTAGTTAACCAATAGCCTACTTCCTCCTACCCCCCACTAGAATGGCCTTATGTGTCTCCCATGCATTCTTGAGTTCCCCCACTGTTTTTGACTCTATGGCCTCCTCAGGAAGGCTGTTCCATGTATCCACAACCCTGTCTGTGAAGAAATACTTCCTCACATTACCTTTGATCGTCCCCCCTCTATCTTCAAATTGTGCCCCTTGATTTTGCACATCTCTTTTTCTGAAAGATGCTACCCTCTTGTACTTTGTTGATTCCTTTGAGGTATTTGAAAGTTTCTATCATGTCCCCCTTCTCCCTCCTTTCCTCAAGGCTATACATCTTTAGTTCCTTTAGTCTTCCTTCATATGTCTTCTGATGCAGACCCTGCATCATTTTGTTTGCCCTCCTCTGGAAAGCCTCCACCCTGTGTATGTCTTTGCGGAGATGGGGTCTCCAGAACTGTACATAGTACTCCAGATGTGGTCTTACCAACTGTCTGTACAGAGGACCAACAACTTCCTGTTTTCTACTGGTAATGCCTCTCCCTATGCATCCCAGTATCCCCCCAGCCCTTCTTACTGCCTTCTCACATTGCTGGCCCACCTTTAGGTCGCCTGATATGACTGCCTTGCAGGTGTGCAGCTCAAGGTTTTAAAGATTGCTGGTCCTTCTCCAGTGTGATGCACCCCTCTTTCCCTCCCCTATGGCACAGCAGCAATTTAGGTGGCTAAACACTTCAGTTTACCAGTAGGAATAATTCAGGGATGCCGGTACAAACAGTCAGATTGGTGTAGGTTCGGTTTCGGTGCAGGTGCTCTTCAGGCAGTAGCTAGCAGGGTGATCAGCTGGGCAGATTAGCATTCTGAAAACCAAAATATAACACAAATCTTCTGCTTAGGCAAAAATATTCCAGATCTTTCAGAGCTGCCTTGCTAACTTGCTTTGTACAGTACACTTACCTTCCCCCACAGCACTGCTTCACAAACGGACAAAATGGAAACCATTACTTTAAAGTAAATAATTAACCCCCCAAAATAAAAAAACAAACAAACAAATCTAGCAGCACAAAGTGCTCTGGAACAATCTGTGAGCAATTTGAATTCAAAAAGTTCAGCTATGAGGTGTATTTTATCAGTTTTTTTCTCAGACAAGCATAAACAGACTTCTCTTCAGAACACTGCACTGAAGGCAGCCTCTGCAAGTCATATAGGCTGTTTCAGCAACATGTGATTTTTAATCCCACAGTACATTACAAACTTTGTCTCCATACCAAACTTCACAGGTGAAGTTGCAACTTCACATGCTTCACATTCACAATCTCTGTGCCAAACTCCACTGATGAAGCTGCAACTCTGCTTTTCACAGAGTTATCAGCTTTCAAAAAATTTGGACTTTGCACAGCGTATTAACTTTTCAAAATGAGGTGAATTCACAAATTAATCCATGGAGGGAACTTTTCCAACTTTGCACATCACTAGTCTTAACTGTGGAGTCCCCAAAGAATACCACCTTTTTGCAACTCCATGACCCTGCCTTTTCCTTCATTCTCCATGGCAGATCAGATGAATGATTAGGCAAAATTAATGGATGCTGCTTCCTCAAAACTATTACAAAAATTCATGATTTTTCCAAAAACCTGTAAAATTCCACCTTAAGTACATTTGTTGATTAGCAATTTTTGGCCTTTATTCAGATACTGTAGCTCAGCTATCCTCAAAGTAAATGATTGGTAAGATGATGCAGACACTCATTCTCTGGGTCTATATACACCTTCCAAGTTTGATGACAATGTGTTATCTAGTTTAAAGTTACATGGACTTAACATTTCATTATATACTAATAGTACTAACACAATTTTGTAAACATTTTGAGAAAAGTTGGCTGCTTATTACTCATATGGTTTTACAGCCTGTGACAAATATTGTACATGCATTTCCTTTGTTATAGGGAGAGTCTTTCAAATGGTGTGACATTTTGTATAATTGCTCTAAATTTGCAGGGCTCTCAATAACTCAGTTTTTAATTTGCACATTTTGTAAAATATTTTTAAAATAGTTGGTGGCTTATAACTATGAAATCCCTTACAGCTAGTGACCAGAAACTTGGTACACATAATCATTTTTAAAATGTATAGTGAGCGTTTGTTCTGCATGGATTTCCATGTCAGCTGAAACATTGTTGTATCACAGTTCAAAGGTCATGGAATGTGGTTGTACCCTTCTGTGGTACAACAGTATTCCACCTGATCAGAAATCCCCATGGCAGCTTGTGTTTTACACATCACTTCTACCTGCACAGCAAGCAGTTCAAGTTCTAAACTGAAACCCCTGGCACAGACCCTACTGCTGCAGTGCTCTGTGAAAACACTTCTGTTTAACAAAAAAAACTATACACTATTAAAAATCATCATTGGGCAACCACATTCTGAACCAGCTTGTGCTGCCACAGAGGGGCTCTGATTACATCAGACTACTTGATCTTCACTCTTGCGCTCTGATGTAATCAAAACCACTCTGTCAGCAAAGGCTGGTTGTGCATGGCACCCCACCAATATTCTCTATGTATGGTCCATCATTCATGCCACATATTGTGAATTTCTGTCATGTACTTTTTAACTTAAATGGACAAAATTGTAAATCAAATTCAGGCAAAATATCAGAACAATTTGATGAAATGTTCACATAATGTCATGAAAGCAGAATTGTAATTTGGGCCAGAAGTCTGCGGTTGAAATTAAAGTTTCCTACAAATTTGTGATGAGTATTCTGAGCTTGCCATTAAGTCTCATAACTAAATTGCACCTTTCTTTAGCAATGGATCAATTATATAAGGTTTTTTTCAGAATTCCTAAGACCTGGCTATCTCCTTTTAAAAAAAACTGGCTTTGCTTGCAACATAAATCATTGCAAACCAAGATGTAGTTCACAGGTTTTTAACAGTTATGTTAACAAGTTGAGATGGCAAGGACTTGTCATATGAAGTGCATTTTGTACAAGTTTTTCTTTCTTTAATGTAGAAAGTATTTACAGTCATCTGGTTGAATGTGAATAACAAGATATAGGTTTATTAAGCTTTACATTACACATAAAATGATTCCACAGTTATTCTACTGCAATTGAAGAGATATTTTAATGATTTCTTAAAGGAGATCAAACACATTATCCAATGTCAATCCCAGTCATAAAACCATATAGTGTATGGTGCACCCTGTTATGCATGGAACTCCATGCCTGGAATATGCTTGTAGTGCTGAAGTAGTGACATCATTATATTGTTGTGCTGTCATAATGATGTCACTACTATAGCACAACTTGGAATGCTGCCACATAGCTGTTTGTCTCTACGTAATCTAGCTGAAAGTTATTTATTTTACTTGAATTTACAGAAAAGCTGCAGCATATTGAATCAGTAATATGAGCCTGCCACCAACCTTCAAGTGCCCCTTCCCCCCCAATCCCCAGTTCACTGACAGGAAGCAGAGTGTAAGAAATGAGTACCAATGCACATACTACACTATAAAAGATAATGTATGGGCATACATACACAGACAAGCCTGTGTCTTCATCTCAAGGTTTCTATGGCAACCAGAGAACCTTTTGAGCTTCATTCTCAAGGTTCTTCATTGCTATAAAAACCTCTCAATACAGACACAGTGTTGATGTGTATGCCTATCAATACATTCTCCTCTATATCTCTCCCAGTGAATACAGAAAGGTAACACACAGGGTAGGATATCAGATACAAGAGCTAATCAAGGTGCAATTAATATATATGTCTGAATATGGCTACATATAACACTTCAGAAGAAGCCACAGTGCCAAGATAATACATTGGGAGGCCTCATGACCTGCTTAAGGTCACACGATGAGCATTTGATTATAGTGGGGAACACACTTGTGACCTCTGCTTCCACTAGCTCACTACAGCACTGACCCTTGCTTTTTAAAGGGCAGAGTGTGATTGCAAAGCCCCTGCAGTCATTTGTGAAGGGTTAAGATGTGCTTCCAGCAATCCTCATTTGAGAGGGTGCAAACAGGATGTTTGAAAGTGCATTTTGCTTTCAGAATTGCTCTGCTCGGGCCAGCCTGTCAGTGCAACAGTAGCACTACTGCTTGTGATGCTGGTGACCTGGATTAGAAACAAACTCAGTGCATCGGAGGGCTGGCAGGGAGAGGAGGATTGAGCATCCAGCGGACTGCTCTGCTCCTCTTCTGGGTTGAGAGCTTGCAGATACTGGTGTTTGCCTGGCTCCTAATGAAAGCTAAGGAAAAAGCTTCTGGGACTGCCTAGAAAGATTGGAGGGGTGTGGCAGATGCTGACATGTGGTGTGCTGGAGTGAGTGGTGCATGTCATGGCATCATTGCATGCCCCACCAATTAGGGAAAAGAGAAAAAGGTACTGGCAGCAGAAGGATAGCAATCAGAGAGCTGCCGGCCCTGCACCTGAACAGCTGGCTTCACCAGACCAGTGAATAGATCTGGTTCCTGAAGGGGGATTGGGGAGGCCCCATCAACCCTGCCAAGGTGGGGAAGCACTGGGGAAAAAGTGGATGGCAAATAAGTTCTGTTGGATATCAAGGTGACAGAGCTGGGGTGCCAGGGCAGATAGAGGCTGTTGTGTGGGGGTGAAAAAAATGCTTTGCTCCTTGTACTGTATGCATGACTGCATCTCTCATTTGTATTCTCTCTGGCCCTAATTTGGCCAACAGGTGTTAAGATTTTGCTCACAAAAGGCATCTTTCCATTCTAGACATTTCCTGATACATTACCAACTGAACACTCTCTAACCCAGTTTGTGAGGCAAAAACACACTTCGTGCCTCACAAACTGTTCCAATGTGCTGCTCACAAAGTCCAAACTACTGTGTCTGCAGTTCATAGCCTTGAATACCCAGCATTTGTTCATACACAATACCAGTCACTTTTGAAGGTTGCCCAAGATTTCATCATTGACTGACTGCCTCTACTATTTACTACTTCTAAATGTCTACATTCCCAAATATGACATTCATGGATTTCAATGGCCTGGGTTTCATTTTTATTTGACTTGCATAGTCAGCAGCAGGCCAGCAACATAGCTTTATAAATCAAAGGCTATGACTACAGTTTAATGGGTAGCAGCAATTAGCCATGCATCCTACCTGAGCTATTTAAATCAGTTCCCTGCAGTCTCGCTCAGATGCATTCTTTCTTTGCTGCAGCTGGAGGCTCTGCTGGAGCTCCCTCCCTTGGTGTTTGTCTCCTGTTTCCTTCATGGTTTTGTGCCTTGGGAATTTCTGCTGCTTTTTGCCTTCACCTTTCTAGTTCTGTATTTTCCTTTTGCCTCCTGGCTGCTTTTTTGTGTTTTTTTAGTCACCTATTCTTGCTGAGCTTCCACTTCAGTTCCTGTGTTTCTCTCTGCTTTTGTTTCTTTTGGGGGATTCCTAGTTGTCTGAATCCTACCTTAGTCATTTTATTTTGCTTTGTGCTTATTGAGGCTCTAGAGTTATTCTGTTTCTGTACCATTTGCAATCTCCCTGCTTGCCCATACTGTTTTTGTACCATTTGCAGGCTCTTGTTCATCTAAACTCCTTAACTGCTTACACCTGGCAATCACTCCCTTTTGGGTTCAGTGGTTTCATTAATCACTTCATCAGCACACTGCTTCCCAGTTTGATTCCTCCATGCTATTGCATTCCATATGCCATTGCATTCCCTGACAGCATTTACTCATCTCTTCAGCTTCAGCATGTTGTCTCTTACCAGACTCAGTGCTAATAGTTACTCCCCGCCTCATTCTGTCTCACTCTACTCAGTGCTAATAGATGCTCTTCACCTCAGGCAGTCTCATATACTCAATGCAACAGTTGTACTCCCACTCATGCTGTCTATTGCTGTTCTCAGTTCTATCAGTTGCACTCCAAATCTTGCACTCTCAGTTGCATCCCTGCCTCTCTACCTGGCATGACTCTGCCCCTTTGAAATCTGCATCTTGAGGGTGTGTCCATCACTGGGGAGTGGGGCCTTCTCTCTCTTCCATTAGGATAAGAAGGTCCTCCACTCTGAGGGAAGTTTTTGGTCATGCAGACAGCATTGGTGACACCTCTTGATGTAGCATTTAAGGCTTCAACTGCCAGAAGATAGGGCTTCCACATCGCAGGGGTCCCCTTTAGCTACTGACAGCATCGGCAGCACCTTCAAAAGGTATTCTCCCTACAGCTGCCCAAGGTACACCTGGTCTCCATTCTATGCCCTTCCTTGTCCTTGTCCTTCCTGCCCTCAAGGGTGAAGACTGTTCAGTCCTCCTGTACTCTACCCTGAAGGGCTCAGCCTTACCTCTCCAGGGTTAGGCTTCGGCTCTAACCCCTTCTGGGTTTGGCTTTTCCTTTAGACCTTCACTGGGAGGCAAGGTGAGTGCCATTTAGTGGCTGTCACTCTTTTTCTTCATTGAGGGGTGGGCCCCATCAGGGTCCCCTTTTAGCAGCAGAGGCCATCAACTCACAGCACCCCCATGGCTTCCCCATTAGAGGAATAGAATGAGAGCCCATCCTCTAAAAATGTTCCTATGAACTGGGTCTCTAAATTGCAGTAGTGAGCAATCATTAATATCATCCCAAGCCTGGAGGGAAGGTGACTATGGTATTGGCTCCCCCAGAGGATTTCCCCTGATAGGGGATTTTTCCTCTTCTCTATGCACAGGGTCATAAAGGTTAGGCGGTCAGTAGAAGGTTGTCCACAAGCAGAATATCTATATAGTACATGTTGACTCAGGTAGGTTTCTGCTGTTGAGTTGGGGTTCGTGGTGGCCTTCTTTTTCTTTTGCCATTCCCTCTCTACTTATGGAAGTCATGCCCCTTCTGATATCAATACTGATATCATCAGTCATTGCACAGTCCTGCCTATGTCTGTTACAAGCCATCACTACTGCTGTCAATCCATGCTAATCCAGTTTCTGCATTCACCACTTGCTGATTATCCTTTTTGACGGCTCCTTCCTAAGGTACCTTTAGCCTAAAGGAATTATATTCCCACAGCATCTCTATGGGTGGAACCTTCCTCAAGAGTGTTCCTTTGCCTTCACAGTACATCAGCAGGGTGGTAGTTCCCCATGGAACAGGGAGTTGAAATGGCCAATGTACCTATTTATATCAGTCAGCAACATAAGCATTCAAATTCTATCAGACTGTCAGTAAAGTTGCACAAGCATAGCTCATCAATAAGTAGTGTACACACATGGCTCTGACTGCAGTTCAGTAGGTGGGAGCAATTAGCCACACCTCCCACCTGAGCTATTTAAGTCAGCTCCCTGCAGTCTCACTCAGATGCATTCTGTCTTTGACCTGCCATCTTTCCCCCTCCTCCAGTGGCATACCTTTCTCGACCCCTGCTCTCCCTGGGGCTCCTTCATGAGGTATCTTTAGCATAAAGGAATTATATTCTCGCAGGACCTCTAGGGGTTGAACCTTTCTCAAGAGGGTTCCTTTGTCTTTACGGTACCCTGACAGGGTGGCAGTTCACTGTGGCACAGAGAGTGTGAACAGCCAAAGTGTCTATTTATATCACTCAACAACATAAGCATTCAAATTCTGTCAGACTATCAATGAAGTTGCACAAGCATAACTCATCACTAACTTGCATACACATATTGAATTTCAATATTTGGCCAGTGTTTCTAATGTTTGTGTAGCACTGACTCTTATTCATCATTCCAGGTGAAATGTGCCTCTGAACTGCATCAACCATGCCCTGGAAGCTTAATACCAGACTGTCAAGACAACTTTATATGAGTCCTTTTAAAGAGCTACTATCACCAAAAATTAGCAGGCAAAAAAGTTTAGTAGTTTTTAAAAGAAGTGCCTTATTTCCTTCTATTTTGAAGTTTTTTTCTTTTTCAGTGTGCTCATTAGATGACTGTCCACCTAAGAGTATTGGGTGTGATGTGTAAAACAGTGCTTTACCTGGAGGCAGGCATATCTATTTCTAGTCCTCCCACTACATCATCATAATGTGTTATCACTCATCATTACATCACAAGACCTGGATCTGATTGGTAATGTGCTACAAGTTGCCAATCAAGAAACAGAAGATTGGCTTTCCTTAGTTACTAGTGATGTCAAAGTCAATGAGATCACAATGCTAATGGTGTATAGGTAGGAATAGAACTGGCCATGTCAGCCTCCAGGTAGGCTGTTGTTCCAGACATCACTCTTAGTAGTGTTGGGTAGAAAATCTTCGATTTAGCAAAACAAAAATAATAAAATACTTCAGATATTAATAGTTACAGTTGAATTCTTCTGAAAGTTACTATTAGTACCAGGCAGTACACTAGCTCTTTGATTGACAGGAAACCATGACTAAAATGAAAACGCATTCATTTTGTGAAAGTGGTCACCTGCTGGAGCCAGGTATAGGTAAAAAGATCACATATAATAGCAGATAATATAAGCAGGCTAGCTGTCTTTTCAAGGCCTGGGGTCCATTTTGATCCTGGAGTCAGGTCTGGACTGACACACACATATACTATTAAAGCCCCATGTTGCATCACATTATAAACTGTGAAACTGAAATATTCACAGAAGGCATTGCCTGCTTTCTTTCCAGTTCAACTGACTGGGTTGGTTCTCTGAATGATAGAACTGTGAGTGTAAACTCAGATCATTTCATTTCTGGGACAGGACATTCAGAGCTGGTCAGGTGCATGGAGCATATAGATGTGCCACACAAATTGTTGCACCAGCTGACTTTAAAGGGTTATTCAAACAGAATGCGTGATCTCAACAGATCCGCATTCTGTTGAATAATACCAGATGTGTGACGAGAGTGGGTGGCCACCAAGAGAGGTGAAGCACATCCAGGGTCCAGGACTGAAGACTGCCACTGGGGACATGCGTGGCACATACCTGTATGCGCCATTCCCCCAGTGGTGATTTTCATCCCAAAAATGCTAATGAGTTCATTGGACATGCATTACACATATGAGGCCCATGCATGCTCATTATGAGCTCATTAGCATGGCAGTGCCAGTGAAATGCACTGGGCCAATTCCTTCCCAGCCCCAAGCAGATATGTTCCCAGAACAGGCATCTCCAATCCCTGGCAGTCCAGTGCCCCCCCCTCCATCCCTGATCCCTAATTGCAATAGAATCAGTGTGATCCCGTCCTGTACTGTAGCAGCAATCCCCCTCCCAGTATTTACTACACACCCAATGGGCGTGTAGTATATACTGTACACTGTCATTGACAGTGCAGTCAGTGGGGCAGCCATGGAGGTGTGAGGAGGGCTGTGCTGTTTGCCAGCTGCAGGGATATGCTGGGACGGGGGTGCAGAGTGGGATGCCAGTACCTGAGTGGGTGGCGGTGACACTACACTGTAGAAATGGTATCGGGTCTGATTTCTGGTGTGATCGAGGATCAGGGATGGGGAGGGGGTTGACACTATATTATGGCATGGGATGGCACATATTCTAGTGTGATTAGGAACCGGGGATGGGGCAGGGGATGTCACTGGACTGCTGGGGTTGGCAGGCTGCACTACACCTGTGTGCACTTCCACGGCCTGCCTGTGGGTGGCTGCCTGACTTAGGCCATCTTTTCATGGCTTATCTTTGGGCCGCACATTTCTGTCCATTGAGGGGTGCATTCCCTCTGAATATGCCGATGCAAGGCTTATTCATGGGAATGCCCCCTCCACTTATGCAGCATACATTATTGTTGTGCACTGACCCATTCCCTTTTGGGTGGTGCATCTCACCCCTTTGAATATTGCACTGTGGCACATTGTTGGATGTGCGCAGCTCATCTTCCTTTTCTGTTGAGATGCGCCATCTATCTCCTTTAAATATTTGGGGGCCCTGAAGCTAACAGCATATTACTTTTCATTTTTCCAGGTCCCAGTTTCATGGAATACTAGTTTTCTGAAAGAAGAATAATAGCAAAAGAGAGAGAAATGAAAAACATAATACAATACATATTTTATAATAATATGTGTGCTCCCTCTTTTTAACTGCAGGCATATTGAAAAATCACTTTCTTTTATACCATGTGTGCTATATTTTCCAGTGGCCTCTTGTTTATTCCAGAGTAATGGGATGTACAATTAGATTGCTTTGCTGTTCTCTAATTATACTAAGAAATAATGTGATATTCTTAAGATAAACAGTATGGAGCAGTGGTATATGGAAAATGAACCATCTGCAAGGCCAAACCTAATACATCATAAGATCCATCTCCCCGTCTGTCAGGTCTGACATCAGTTGGTAGTTAAATTAATTTTTTTCCATATACATCACTTCTTGTGGTGATGAACCCTATAATGATCCCAAATGCTGCTGGCTTATGAGGGAGCTACCCCTGTAAAATAAATACAATATAATTTTGAAGACTAAAAGTAATTGCTTAAAGAATATTTGATGTTACTGATGTCTGTACAGTACGTTTAGTTAATAGGTCATCTGATGGGTGTCTTATGGTATAGGGAAGTCCTCACTGTATGTAACTTTTGGATGAAAGGATCACTAAGTGAAGCTAAAAGTTTCTGGCTGTCCACTACTCACACAAATGCCCTCTTATACAGTACCTCCAATGATCACCAGGTCCTTCAAGAAGTGATGCTAGCAGCTCTGCAGGGTACATAGATACATAAAAATTGCCAACAGACAAGGACCGCCAGGCCCATCTAGTGTGCCTGTAAGCCCTAAACTTGTATGCAGTCACTGACCCTAAGTGATCAACGGTTTTTCATCACTCCCTCCCCACCCAATGTTCCCTTGCATCCGTCCCAGGCATGTTTAAACCCCTCCACTGTGCTTGCCCCCAGCACCTCTTGTGGCAGACTGTTCCAAGCATCCACCACCCTCTCTGTGTAGAAAACCTTCCTCACATTATCTCTTAATCTATCCCCCTCCCATTTCATATTGTGTCCCCTCCTTCTGATATATTTTCTACATTGTAAAAGATCCCCCACCTGCACATTGTTTATGCCCTTGAGGTGCTTGAAAGTTTCTATCATGTCCCCCCTTCTCACCTGTCCTCCAGTGAGTACATATTGAGGACTCTTAGTCTTTCCTCATACTGCTGGAGGTTCTTCACCCAGGAGGATTTCCACTTGAAAATGTTACTTTTTTCAAGTACCTTGGGATCCTGCTGGACCAGTCCCTGGATTTTAATCTTCACATTCAGTCTTTGTGCAAAGCTATAAACTCAAAACTAGGAGTAGCTTACAAAATGAGCTACACGCTTACACCCTCGGCCAAATTAGCAATTGCCCGAGGTATTCTGCTCCCAACCCTTACTTATGGTGCCTCTATTCTTATCTCTGCCCATAAAACCTCCCTACTAAAATGGGACATAACTTATAACAATATATGCCAATTTGCTCTTCATTGCCTCGACTCAAACATCACTGCCTTCTTTATAAGGATCTGAATTGGCTCTCACCCTCTGCCAGTAGACAATACTACCTTGGTTCACTAATGGACTCGATCATTTGGGGAAAAAAACCATCCCAGCTGGCGGCATTGCTAGTCCCTCAACCATCCTCCCATGGCCTGCGATCAGCTGACAAATCCTTGCTCTATGTTCCGAGATGTCGGACGACTAAAGGCACAGGGGCCTTCCAATTCTCTGCTCTCAGGCTATGGAATGCTCTTCCACTCAACCTCTGGCTGTCTCAGTCTCACTTTGGATTTAAAAGTGAATATCGTCATTATCTATCCTTAGCTGATGCTTGTACATGCTTTTACCCAACCTGAAGCTCCTGAGACTTACCAGTAATGTCACCCCTGCTCTAATCCAGCTCCAAGACTGTCTCCTCTTCCCTTCCCCATATTTTTCCTTCTCTTTGTAAATAATTTCTTGACTACTAGCTCTCTTCCTTCTCGAACCTTGTTGCTGACCATCCACTGTTGTTTTGCTAATTGCCACCCTGACCTTCCTTCTGTCAGTCTTCTTGTTATGTTTGAACATTCCTCAATTTTCTCTATATAACCTTGCTATCTTATTAACCCTTTCACTCCACAGGTCGGGTCCATGGTTTCTGCACTTTATCATATATCTTACTGCCATTATCTGTATAATGCTTGCCATTATTTTTTGTTGTTTCTACCCATTGTATTTTTGTAGCACTGCTGTACTGTTCCTCTAATTGTATTATTGTGCCCATGTTGCTGTTGTTCAACTGTTCTTCATTTGTTGTACTTTTCCGGGTCGTGCCTGAAAATAGTCATTTTATAGCTAGTGCACCTACCCGGTTAACAAAAACTAAATAAATAAAATAAACATGTTTTGTGATACAAGCCATGCACCATCTTTCTCACCCTTCTCTGGATAGCCTCCACCCTGTCTATGTCCTTACGCATGTGTGGTCTCCAGTACTGCATGCAGTACTCCAGGTGAGACCTTACCAGTGTTTTATACAATGGCATCAACACCTGCTGTCTCCTGCTAGTAATGCCTCTGCCTAGGCACCCCAGCATGCCACTGGCCCTCCCTACAGCCTTTTCTTACTGCTTTGATTTCTTAAGGTAATCAGATATGATAACCTCAGGTCTCCTTCCTATTTGGTGACAGTTAACACTTCCCACCCCATTTTGTAGCTATCCCCAGGGTCTCCCCTACCCAGATGAATTATCTTGCACTTTTTTTATTGAACCTCAGTTGCTACACCTCCAGTCATCTTTCAAGCTTCTCCAGGTCCTTCTTCATTTTCTGCACCCCTTCTGAAGTATCCACTCTGTTGCAGATCTTGGTGTCATCTACAAACAGGCATAACTTTCCTTCCAGCCACTCTGCAATGTCACTAATGAAGACATTGAACAGGACTGATCCCTGTGGTACTCCACTGGTCATTTTTCTCTCCCTAGATTGGATCCCATTTACCACCACCCTCTGTCTTCTGTCCATCATCCAGTTTCTAACCCAGTGTATCACCTTATGCCCCATGCCCAGACTACTCATCTTGTTAACCAGCCTTCTGTGTGGATGGTATCAAAGGCTTTGCTGAAATCTAGGTAGGCAATGATGTCTACCGCCTCTCTCTGATTCACTTCCCTAGTCACCCAATCAAAAAGATATATCAGATTTGTTTTACAAAACCTTCTTGCTGTGAATCCATGTTGCCTCAGATCCTGGGCACCACTGGATTCCAGGTGTGCCACTATCCTTTCTTTCAACAGTGTCTCCATGATCTTCCCCACCACTGAGGTGAGGCTGACTAGACTGTAGTTTCCCACCTCCTCCCTACTACCCCTTTTGTGCAGTGCAACTACATGAGCCCTCCTCTAGTCCTCTGGAACCACACCTGTGTTGAGTGACTCTGTGAACAGGGCAGTCAGAGGTGCTGCTAGTTCCCTTCTCAGCTCCCTTAATATCCTCAGGTGTATGTGGTCTGGCCCTATGGACTTAGCCACCTTCAGCTTTGTGAGTTCCTCCAGAACTCTCTCCACTGTGAATGGACTGGTATCCACTTCTCCCTCCATTGCCTCTTCTCCCCAACTGTGGTCAATGACCCTCTCCCTCCTTAGTGAATACAGAACAGAAGTATTTGTTCAGTATTTCTGCTCTGTCTAGATCCCCCTCCTTATACTCTCCCTCCTCCTCTTAGAGCCTCACAACCACCCCCCCAGTTTTTCTTCTACCACTGATGTACCTATAGAATGTCTGGTCCCCTTTTTTCACAGTCAATCCAAAACCCTCCTCTGTATGTGCCTTGTCTCTCCTAACAGCTCTCCCTGCTTCCCTTAGACATTCAACGTACACCTTCCTGTCCTCCTCCCTTTGGGTTCCCTTATACTTCCTGAAACTTGCTCTTTTAGCCCTTACTTTGTCTGCTACCTCTCTCTCTCTCTCTCCATGATTCAAAGTAACCATACTAATGCATCAGCATGGTGTTTTGGGGGATACTGTGCTGTAGCAGGCACCATCTTTTGGATGAGATACTAAATTTAGATACCATCTGCCTGTTCTGGCTGTGGTTCAGGTGGGTGTTAGAGATCCATGGCACTTCTCAAAAAGAGTAGGATAATTTCCCTGGTGTCCTGGCCAGATTTCCTCCACTCACTAACAACAACAAAAAAGTTTTAACTGGTTCAATATTATTTGCTATCATGAGGCAGTAAACAAGAAACAC